>JAWUZG010000147.1:0-9881350 GCA_036785705.1 Acanthornis magna
CCTTTCGCACCATTCCTTCCTTCCGCACCATTCCTTCCTTCCGCACCATTCCTTCCTTCCGCACCATTCCTTCCTTCATTCCTTCCTTCCTTCCTTTCCTCCTTTATGCACCATTCCTTCCTTCCTTCCTTCCTTCCTTCCTTCCTTCCTTCCTTCCTTCCTTCCTTCCTCCTTCCTGCCTTCCTGCCTTCCTTCCTGCCTTCCTTCCTGCCTTCCTTCCTGCCTTCCTTCCTTCCGCACCATTCCTTCCTTCCTTCCGCACCATTCCTTCCTTCCTTCCTTCCTTCCTTCCTTCCTTCCTTCCTTCCTTCCTTCCTTCCTTCCTTCCTTCCTTCCTTCCTTCCTTCCTTCCTTCCTTCTTCCCTTTCTTCTCTCTCTCTCTTTCTTTTTTTTTCTTCGTCTCTCTCTGTCACCCTTTCTGTCTTTCTCTCTTTCTTTCTGTGTCTTTCTCTCTCTCTTTCTTCACATGGCTCTTTTTCTCTAAGATGAGATTTAGTATGAATGGCAAAAAAAAAATCCCATGTAACATCGTAGTAAGATGCATATTAACTGACAATGATAAGTTCTGTGGCAATTTCTTTCTCAGGTTTCTAATGTTTCCTCCTTTAAAAAAAATTAAATGGTCGTACTTGCTCTAGTGAAGGCCTAATCCCAGCTCCAGTATGAGCTTCAGCAAGTGAAAAGCAGAGTAGTCTTCACTACTAATTACAGTGTAAACTTGTAATAAATATTCTTTCTTTTCATCCTTTGTCCTTTTCAAAAATTAAAGGCTGTAATTTACATGTACAGTGGCTCTTAATTGCCTCTTCACTGTACCTGCTTGTTTTACTTATTTTCTATCCTCTTTTGGGAATAGATGGAGCATGTTAAAACCCTGATCCACATGTCTACAGTGTCCCCCTCAGAAGTATCTTCAGCTCCCTCCCCACAGAAAGCAGAGCCCCAGCCAGGATTTTCTATCCATGCACATGTGGTCTCAAGTGATAACTCTACTGAATTACATTTTTAATTTCATAATACTTACGTGCAAGCATATCTGTGCCTATGTAGGCATACAGTGACATTTTTGCTATAAAAAGAAGAGTGTGTTTGCTTTTGTATTTTGTAACTATTCCTACTGGGACATGGTTGCTGGATATATTCAGTTTTGGCAATTTGTTTCTTTTTTACAGCACAATTAGGCTGCAGGAATGGTTACATTTGGCCTCCATATGCAGGTTCCAGCTATATATTCAAGTTGGACAATAAAGCAGGGAAAAAACAGCTGATACACAAAAGGGACCGTCTAGACAGTGGCCCATCAGTCTGGCTAAATTTGGTGCTGGTGCTCCCAATGGGACTGTAATATAATTGTCCTGGTGTCTTCAATCATTGCCCCTGTCAAACATCATCCTAAATATATATCATTTTTTCAATACAATAGGCCCATAGGCCCAAACTATATCATTGTATGGAAGCAGCTCAGAAATAAGCACCTAAATAAATATCTCCTAATATGCAGAAAACATGTTATTTATATACTGGAAGAAAAAATTAAAACAAAAACCCCCAACCAAACAAAAAAAAAGCCCGAAAAAACAACAACAACAACAACAACAAAACAACCCAAACCCCACCACAACCTTTAATCAGAATGGAATTAATTTGACTTTCAGTCAAAATATAATTATTTTAATTAGGAATCTAAAAATATTTTTTTGAAAAATACAAAAATATGCTTATGTATGGGCTCAAAGCAAAATCATCTTCTCCTGTAGATTTATTATCAAAGAAACTTTAACAGAATTTTAGAGATATCAATATAAAATGATAGCTGTGAAACATAGATTGTAATGCAGAAAAATCTAATTACAGAAACCTTAATGAACAAAAAGTAAGAAAAAATGCCCTTATTTTGTCTTCTTAAAGTGGTGGTTATTTCTTTTATTTCTGTAAAGTTACTATCTTATTTATGTGGATTTTTGATTGTTCAAAAGATATTTAACAAATATTAGAACCACAAACTTATCTTGATTAAGGCTTGTTCTATGTATTTCAGAAAATGTTGTAAAAATTCTGAAATATATGAAAACTTCATCAAGGAAATCAAGCACAAATATGGATCTACCAAAAGGAAGGAAAAAAGGGGAGATTAAAACTGTGTGACTGATGTCCGCGGACAAAATGGCAGAAGTCAAAACATACAAATAAAATGCAAAGACATAAATCGCCTGCTTCAGGAAAATAAAATACAGAAAATAGGTTTCTGATTTGTCTCTCTGCAGTTACGTTTGTTCTCCACGCTGTTTTGTTCTTTTGTTTCAAGATGAAATTATTCTAAGATCTTTAGATAGAACTCAGGCATGATTTTAGACATTTTAAAGAACATCCCCCTGATTAATTTTATTTTAGAAAGTGTTGCTCTCTGTGTGCTTCAGTAGCTATTTACTTGATATATTGAGAATCCCCGCACACACTTCAGGCGGACACCATACAAAAAGCCACACTGTCCCACACTGTGCAGTGCCTGGTCTCCATCCTTGACCACACACCTCACGTTGCAAACAGCACAGATTTCTTCCTCGTCATTTACCAATTCTGGCAAACTGTAGCCAGTAGCCTTAAGCATGCCAAGAACTCAAATATCAGGTAATGCTGCATAAAAACAGAAAAATCACTCCTTCCCCCCAAAACTTTTGTGTGCCTCACTCCCTAAATTTCCTCTATTGAAACTTTGAATAACAACTTTCTGCAGGGTAAGTGAGGGAAAGAAGATGAAACACCAAATAAGAGAAGGGGAAATAAATCCCCTCTGGGGGACAATCAGGGTCCAAAAGCACCCTGAAGGAGCTGGCTGAGCTGCAGCTCATAACCCAGATTACTGCTCATTGAGGAAAAGGAGCGATGAAAGAAAAAAAATATAAATATGAAAACAAATACATTAAATAATTTAAGTGTAGATTTAATACTGGGGTCACCAGAGCCGCTGGAGGAGGGAGTGAAAGGGCGTGAGGGTGTGGGGTTTGGGGTTTCTAGGGAGGGGAGGGGAGGGAGTGGGAGTGGAGTGGGACGGAAGGAGAGGGGTGTGGGAGTGGGAGGGAAGGGGAGAGGGGTATATGTGCACTTCCCGGTTTGTCTCCCTCCCTACATCCCCTGCGCTGGGGAATGCGAAGGTGGGGCAGGGGGGAGGTCTCGGGGGCTCTGCAGCTGTCCCCTTTCGCACTTGAATAAAGAACTTTTCTTTCTGGAGGGGGCGAGATCTGTGAGTACCTTACTCAATAAGAGATGGGGCATATTGAAAACTATATCAAATTACCCTGATTAACAATTTAGCCACGAACAGGGGAGCTTTGGGAGATCTCTATAGTCAGGGCTGGGGGCTATTCATGCCAGCAGCTAAGAGGTCGAAAGGTTTCTGAAGTTCACAGGCTCAGAGCCTTTGTTATGCTAACAGACAATCTCAAATCAGCTGCCTGCTGAAGTGTGAAATATAAATGATTCCTTGAGAACTTCCAATAAGTTGTCACTCTTTTTCTTCAAGTATCAGGACAGGCTGTTAATTTATAGGAGGGTCCTTTCCTCGCAGCATCATGAGCCCGAAATGAATGTATTTGTACTTTAAATAATCTTTCTAAGGAAATTGCCCTGCTGTATTAGTCCAAATACATCTTGTTTTTTCAATACTAAAAGAAAATTCGGTATTTCTCCAAATTTCTCTTTCCCCATGTCGGAGGTGTTAGGGGTGGGTGGGAGAGAGGGTCCCAAATCCAGCAAGCCAGCACCTGAGGTGGGTGGGGGGCATCAGTGTGTGGGTAGCTGCGAGAGCCAGAACCTCATCCCCCGCTTTGTTCTGAACAAAACCCAGAACAATATTTACTGTTCCAAAGCCACCTGTCCCCTGTGTTAGGTGTGATTTGTGGCGTCAGAGAAAGCGAGGAGGCGACTGCATGCAAACGGTAGGCGAGGTCTGGGGAGGGTCTGAGATTTGGGTAGAAAGAGAAACACATCCTTCTGCAGGACGTCGGCGCTAATGCCATGGAGAGAACAATCAGTTAATTATCTTCATACACGAAGAAATCAGTCCGTTAGAGTACGTGATTTGCTCTTATCCGAGGAGGAGAGGGAAGCCTCCTCTATGAGAACCCCGGTGATAGTCTGGCGGGTGTGCAAGGTGCAGCGGAGCCTCCGCTGCGCTCCAGGTCGAGGGGAGACTGTCTCCTCACTGTGGCAATAGCGATCATAATTACAATAAAAATGACACGAGATTAGTTTGCTTGCAGCGGAAATAAAAATGTTCGCGTCCCGTCCAGTCCAAACTCCCGTCCCAGGGAAGCCAAGGAGGGGACTGGGCTCCCCAGGCACCCGCTGTCCGCAGACAAGAAAGACGCGCACACACGTGGGTTTTTGGGGGGGTTAAGCTTAGCTGAAACAGGAGTTGCGGGTGCTACGAGCAGGGTCGGGCCTTTCTGATCCACGAAACCCGGAACGAGAAAGCCTTTGCCCGGCTCCTTGTACTGATACATACTGGACGGTCCTTTATTTCGGTAGGGCGTGGTTGGGAAACGGTGATAATTGTTTTCCTCCTAATCAGCATTTATGTTCCCGTTTGGAAATTGATCTCGCCATGTATTCACAATGAGCTTTTATAAAATTATCCGGAAATAGGAGGAAAAATGTTTGATTTATGCTATTTGCAAGAAGAGAAAGAAAAGTTTTGGAGGCTTTTTTTTTCTTTTTTCCTCTAAGCGGGTGCACGTACGGGGGTTATGATTCTGAAACACCAGAGTAATTAATTATCAGTGTCCTCTGAGTGATTAACAATACTTAGCACTTCCAATGCACTTTGCATTTAACAAAGAGCTGACAAAACAGACAGTAGTGTCACAATTTTATTTTACATTTCGAGCCTTTTCCTTTCCTTTTTTTTTTTTTTTTGAAAGGAAAAGGTTTTCTATTTTTCAGCAAGTTTTCAAACAGATTAAAACCCACAACGTTGAAACTACTATTGAAAATTTGTTTAAAAATTGCCCATATGGGCTTAATTACATCTGGAGCAGCTAATCCTGAACGGAACCGTCTTCATGGTGCAGCTGACAGCATTTATTTCATTGACAAATATCTTCACACCCTTATTCTCACGTTTCTGATGGCCAAGTTGGCAATTTCAAATTTTAGCTTTCCTTTAAAAAAACTCCAATAAGGTAGGAACAGCATAATATTTGCTGACGCAATAACTAAATTACAATAAGCAGATTTTTTTTGGGGGGTGACATTTTATTTTTGAGCCGACATCTTTAAACTATTTAAACTATTTAAACTATATTTTAAGTACAAAGATAAGAATTGCATTAAATATTTCTTCTGTTGAAATAGAATCGACATTAAAAGGAATCGAATCTCTTAAACTTTCCACAGTGACAATGTGAACATTCAAAACAATAATTAGTTTTTTTTCAATAAATATTAGCCGGAACAAAGTTAATTTAGGGGAGGGTGCATCAAGGAGATTTCCTATTTTAACATTCTTGAATGGCATACATGCATGTTAGTTTGCAGGCAAATTAATCTTGGTCACAATAATAATATTGTGCTTACATATTTGCTTTTTGTAAATACATTTCCACAAAGAGCCACTGAATGCAAAAGTTATCACTCATATGTATGAGTAAATAAATGTAATTTCCTTGTAACCAATAGACAATGAGTGCCTGAAGTGCCAAAGGGGAGTACAACTTTCCTGTAATATATGGACAGAGGAATACATCTTTTTTTGCGTATCAAATACTGTCACTGTGGTCAAACAAGGTGAAAGCCAATAAAACAGCAAAATAAAAGGAAGACTGCGTGGAAAATAACCAAGGAGAAAAAGTGCAATATGACACCCACAAGATGGCTTCCTTTTAATTCTTTGTCTATGATTATAGACCAATTTCTAAGGAAAATTAATGGAAAGTGTCCTTTAGTGAATCTGCCAGAGGAACTACAGTCACGTTCTCTGAATACCCTTGCAAAGTGTAACAAAAGGTATTAAACACATTTAATCTTATATATACACAGCAGAACATCATACAGGTTTATCTGGAGGAACACCTATTGAACATGTGAGTCATCACACTAATATTGACAAGTTTGGGTGTGTGAGAAGGACAGAAGGATACAGACAAATACGTAACATAAAAGAAATCTGTTCAATATGATAAGCGAAATTAGCGTAGATTTATCCAACAACTACACCATTTTAGCAGATGAGAAAAATACAGTATGAATAATACATACAGTGTGTTAAAAACCTTCTTAAGGAAGCTTCTCAAATTTGTGTAGAAAATATATCTTTGTGTGACTGTATTAATTGCTCTGCTCTTGGTCAGAATCTGCTATTATTAAATTTATGGAAATAATTTAAAGGTAACATTCAATGTTCAATTGGATGAGAAACTTGTTAAAAAAAGACCAAACTATATTACTAAACGTTAAATCAATTCCAACAACTGTAGATTAAAAAAAAAAGGCTTCCAGAGAACAGCAAATAGGATTTTAGCCTATTCAGCAAAAATCAGTAGGTTACAAGGTTACTCTGGGGGTTGAGTCTACAGATGAAGAGCAAATCAAATGGTTCCGTTTCAATGGGAAATATAATAAAACCCCCTTTATTTAAAAGACGTCAGGGACAAGCACTCAATACAAGTTAACAAGTAGGAACTGGTAAGATAACATTTATATGAGGTCAGAAGTCAAATGCCAGTCAAAAGCTTTTAACCTCCTGGGTCATTAACAGGAATACTTAAAACCCATAGATAGTTATTTATCAGCTTTTAAAGCAATCTGATCATCATGTGTGAATAACTCGATGATTTAAATAACTAGGACTTAGAGAAGTGGAACTTCATCGTTAATATAAAATGCAAAGCTTCTGTTCTATAATTCTTCAGTTTTTTTTTCTTTTTTCTTTTAATTCACTTTTCTGTCTCTTGTTAATCTCTATATGCCACAAAACAGGTGATCAAAACTATAATAATTGTTTTAAAACAGCCACATATGGAGTCAAAAAGAGAATTGATCTGTGCAATCCAAGGCTTGTCTGAGGATTCAAAAGGCTAAATATTTACAGTCAGCATACGTAAAAGAACAGTAATCACCCTCCCTATTGTGATGTTAATACCAATGGAGTTTTGTTTGGTTGCTTTTCTTCAAGTCCACTAAAGTAAAAAGCAATCTCATTCCACAGTAAAGGGATGTCCATTTAAAGAGGTGATAATAAGAAAAAAATCAAACAGCATCTGATATTAAAAAAATACCTAATTTTAAGGGCATAAATATTTCATGTAGATTTACAAAAGCTTTAATTATACTTCTAATATATATGGGAGCATATCCTCCTCTATTTAATTTCTATTTCTTCTTGTAGATTGAGTCTTCAGATTCTGTAATTTGCTTACATTTTTCTCCAAAAGTAAATTTGAAAGTAATGCTAAAAAAATTACCAAATAAAATACAATACCCACCATCCCAAGAAAGAAACAAGGATTGATGGAAGGCATTTCTAGGCCCACTGTTTCTTTAAAGACAGCTCACAATACACTAGTAGAACACTGTGGATTTAAAACACTTTAAAATATTTATCAGAAGTATTTTATCACCATATTCAAATTACACCTGGAGTACACTCACCTTTATTGACAATCTCTGTTCTGAAAGTCCATTTGCTCCACAAAAGCCCCCCAAGCAGAAGAAGGACTAACCATTTTGATTCAGTTAATGTTTAGTAAAAAACCAAGCAACCTTAATCAGCATGCTGGTTGCATCGTCCACTAAAAAATAATTTACTACTCTGAGCATTGTATTCCATTAAAGCTCATTAAATTTTCTGTTCTTCAATGGGAGCTTTAGCTTTTGAACTGCACGCTTTTGGTCCAAATTATCACTTAACCCACAGTTTTTTCACTTCCCGCCCACCCCCCCTACTCACCCCCCCCATAGGTGAGAATTTCAATACCTAGATACAAGAAAGCAAGGTAAATACAGCTCAGATTTTGATTTCTTCTCTACATTCAAGACCTTTGGGTGTCAGGAGTGATCAAGAGCAAAACTACTTTGCCCGATTCTCACTTGAGCGGTTTAACTTTGGTGAAACACCCCTCTTCCACAGAGTGGAATGGTGGGTGATTTAGGTATGACAATGGTTTGAACAATTTGGCATGTGGGGAGAGAGATATATAACACAGCAACATTTTGTCCTTTAAATTGGAAGCCAATGCTTAATGAGAGAGGAAAGCAAAAAATAGCAAAAAAATCCTAACAACCCCAAACCCTTTCTATTTTATTTGTGTAAGCAATGAACAAAAGAAAGAAACCCAGGCTTTGAGTTACTGAGCACAAAACTTCTTGTCTGTCCTAAATATCACGGACTGCAGTTAGGAGGGGTCACAGGGGAGTAAAAAGCTCATCTTCCTCAGTCTTGCAAACTAAGGAGCACATAATCGTTATATTTAATAAGTAAAACGGAAGAAAATGTCAGCCCCTAAATTAAAATGGATCTCTGGATTGCTAATTGTGCTCATTGCAAATTTGGGTCATTTTGCATGAGTGACTCTAATGTAGGGCTGAGATTGCCAAGTAGCACAGTGAATTCCTGATTCCCTGTGCAAATCCTGAGCTCAGTGATTGTGTCAGGTGCAGTTCTGTATGCTCCAGCAGCTGGAGCAATCAGCTCATCAATGCAAATAAGGCAACTCCTACAATCAAAGCCTTGTGAGTCTAAAGCCTGATTGCTGAGGGCAGGCTAAAGCGCTACACAGGCTCACTTTCAAATCACACTAACTGACAAGACAACTGCAATGTCCCCCCAGTTTGAAAGGCAGCATTTTGCCAAAAGAGACCAAACAAACTGAGAAAAAACATATACATTTAAAAAAAAAAATACAGGGGCAAGCATCATTTTGGGTTCTTAGGAAATTCATATATACACATGAATTTGAGTGGAAGTCTGCAGTGGCAATATTTAATGTAATGTTTGAGTATTATATTATATTCATATATGCTATATTAATATTTCTCATATTATGTAATATATTAATATTACGTTATATGAGGAAATATCCCCAGCCAGTGATTTCTTGCGTGGCCCACCTCTTTTCTCAAGGATGATCATCAGGCATTGTGGTATCTCACCTCCCAACCACATGCTGCCCCCACCGCCCATCCCAGAGGGGAGCTGGTTTCTGGGGTGTCCCTTTCCCACTCACCTCTTCCTCCTGGCTTTCAAGAAAACTCTACAGAAACCCCCTACTGAAATCTTCCCTCTGCCCACCTCTCCAATTTTCAGTTTGTCCTGGCTGCCTTTACATTAAGTCCCCAAAGCTGGAGAAAAAGACTACCTTGAAAAAGATTAAGGCCGTGAAAGGGGCTGTAAAAATCCAAAGGCCACTCCAGTAGATCCATATCAACACATATATAGCAGACCCTACAAATATAATACACACAATACTAGTATAGTATGCAAAAGAGGGGAAATAATAGCATTTCCAGCAAGAGCAAATCCATTTGGGTGAGCACAGAGGAGACCTACAGCCCCAGAAGCCCCACACAGTGGCTAAAATTCTGTCACAGGCAACATTTGGTTCCAGAGAAACAGAGTTTCAGGCAGCAGGACCTGCACTGCTTCCCTCACGCCAGGCAGAGGGGAGAGAGGATGCTAAGCACAGCAGCCCGGGCTGGAGACAGGACTTCGAGCCCACCTCCACATGGGAAACAAGGCAAAACTAAACAATCTCTGCAAAGTTTGCAAAAGGAAACACCAAATTTTCCTTTTCCCCTTTTCTCTACGTGTCATCCCTTCTGTCTACACCATTCACAGGTTTTAGGAGGGGTGGGCAGGGCCAAAAGTGCAACAAGTAAACCCGACCTCAGAATTCTGTATTTCCACAGTGGCTGCAACCAGACATTTGGTCTGCGGCCACTTCCGCCTTACTCTCTCCCCCTCCCGTAACAGGATTAACAGACATTTTCCTAAAAGCAAATCAGAATTTGGCAAATCATGTGTGACAGTCGATTTGCAGTTCTCAGACAGTTTAATCCCAGCTGAAACAGGGCATCTTCCAGGCAAACATTTGCCTTGCATAGCATTTATACCCTGCTGCATATCTCCTTCAGGCATTCTTAAAAGGGGGTCCTGGACCCTCAGGGACCATGACATCCTGATAAAATTATTGCCGTGAAAGGATCCCTAAGGTGTTTTCGTAATCTGTTTTCTGTGCTATTCTGTTTGGGTTCCTCCCCCGGACCCTCTGACCCTTCCCTGTTGCACTAGTCTTTAAACACCAATACAACTCACACTGCAGAAGAGAAACAAGCTCTGCCCATCTAGAACAGGGCTGAATCCTGCAAACCAATACCTGGAGTCAGCTTTCAGATTGTGTCCCCTCTAAATGGTGTCGTAGAGGATTTCACGGGTCATCACCCACATACCAATATGATCAGGTGAAGCCATTTATTACAGATCAGAAGGCTACTTACATACTTTTTCTACTTCTCTACATGCAAGCAATACTAGCTACTTGTTTTGGCTACTAGCTACTTGTTTACACATCTAAACAAATCACTGGAGTGACAGTGGGCTGTCATACAAATGCTGCTGCTGCTGCTCTGCCCCGCTAAGGTTCTACAACCTGCAGTTCACACATCCTGTTGTTTACATTCTTGGAACTGTCCACACTTGGCAGCTACTTCACCACAGCTGCACTTCAAGGACATATTTACCTTCTTGCTTATTTTGCTCAACTAAGTTCAGGCTGGATTGTGCATGTCTCAGTGTCTTGACTCTATTAAGAATCCTTCAACAAAATGGGATGAGGCAGGTGTCCCTGCAGTCCTGGACAGGGAGGGGCTGCTCAATTTGTCATGGCTCTTGCTGCACCCCTGTAGACTCAGGGGAGATGTTCTGCATTCTCCAGGTGCCACAGCTACCTCTTGAGGGGTCTTAAAAATTAAAATTCTGTTTCACTCCAAAATTCCTTTTACCTTAGGGGTTTTGTGGGTTTTTGTTTATTTGATTGGTTGGTTTGGTTTGGGGTTTTTTGTTTGTTTCGGTTTTTTCATTCCCTGCATATGGAGATCTTTTGAATCTTTTTGTAATAGCTGCAGTTAAGCAGCAGAGAACCTGCAAAGACATCCTCTTACACAGAAGTCCATCCATACAAAGTCCCTGTATGGTAGCTGTGCCCTGGCTGGAATCTTAAAATCATTTAAGCTGGAAAAGCCTTCTAAGGTCATCAAGTCCAACATTGCCAAGTCCATTATGAAACCATGTTCCCAAGTACCACATCCACATATTTCAAATCCCTCCAGGGATGGTGAGTCCACCACTGCCCTAGGCAGCCTGTTACAGTCTTGACAATCCTTTTGTCTTGGTTTGAAAGACAGGTGTCTGCTAAGGAAGGTGGGAACCTTCCTTAGAACAGAAAATATAAACCCCCTTCCCTCTGAATTATTATAACTTTGGAATCAAGGGCTCTCAGGCAAAGATATGGGAAAAGGAATAAGAGTTCTTTACTAGTATCTATAATGAGGTAAACAATCAGTAACAAAAACAGTAAACAAGGCAAAAAAACAGTAAACAAAACCAAAAACTCGGTGACAAATGTCCCTGAGCTGTCAAGTACTTTCCCTTTTGGTGCAGTCACGATCACAGCCAGCAGGGGTGCTGTTGGGCTCCTAAACCAGCAGGGCAGGTGTGATGGCTCCCACGCAGCTGCAGATGGTGCTGTGCCCAAAGGTCAGGTTGGTCTCCTGGGGATAATGGCAGGCGGCTGGGCAGAGGTGGAGCTCAGCAGCATGCGATGCGCAGGGAGCTCAGAGCAGGGAGATGGAGCGGCTGGGCCAGCCTACCCAGGCCAGCCAGCAGAGAAGGGGGCAGGAACTCTGCAGTTGTGGCAGGCAGGACGCGGGGCAGTGGCAGCTGGGTCCCCCTCCGCTGCAGCGCAGCTGGGAAATGTGCCCTCCCCAAGGGTAGAAGGGGCCGGAATCCTGCGCCCCTTTTCGCAAACACAAGCTCACCCACCAGATAAAGAAAAACCAGTGCAAAACCGGGCTTTTTCCACAGTCGCAGCCAAAAAAAAAAAAGCAGACAGCTGCTTTTTTTCCACTGCTCTCTCCTCCAAATCCGGCGAGCGTCTCCGTTATCAAATCCCATGCTCCACCTAGCCAAAATATTTTTCTCTTTTGTAAGAGAAGTTGGCCCTTAAGTATCCGGTTGTTAGTTGCCTAGCAACAGAATGGGAAAAATACCATCCCCCCTCTCAACCTTCAGCAGTCCCCTTGTGACACACAACGGGTTTCTCCGTTGTTCTGCATTACCCACCAAGTGTATCCAGATCCTTGAGTAGAAACAATCCCACGGATGGGTCTGCCTTTGCCTGAGGTGGGATTAATCCAAACAGTCTTTCCTAAAATACCTCTCATGTGCACCACAGGGACTTTGTCTCCATCTACTGTGTGCAAAAGTTCAGAGTGGTCAGGACCAACTCGATTGATGGAGCCTTGGGTATTGACCGTCCAGGTGGCCTTTGCTAGATGCCATTCCCAATTTTTGGAAGTCCCTCCACCTAGAGCCTTCAAGGTGATTTTTAGCAGGCCATTGCATTGCTCCACTTTGCCAGCAGCAGGTGCATGATAAGGAATGTGGTACACCCACTCAATGCCATGTTCCTTAGCCCAGGTGTTTATGAGGCTATTTCTGAAATGTCCGACTCAATTCTTTCAGGGGTACCATGACTCCACAGGACGTGTTTTTCAAGGCCCAAGATAGTGTTATGGGCAGTGGCATGAGGCACTGGGTAGGTCTCCAAACATCCCATAGTGGCTTCTACCATGGTGGGCACGTACCACTTGCCTTGGCGGGTTTGAGGCAGTGTGATGTAATCAATCTGCCAGGCCTCCCCATACTTGTATTTGGACCACCTTCCCCCATACCACAGGGGTTTCACCCCTTTTGGCTTGCTTGATGGCAACACATGTCTCACAATCATGGATCACCTGGGAGATACAGTCCATGGTTAGATCCAACCCTCGATCTTGTGCCCACTTATAGGTGGCATCTCTGCCCTGATGGCCTGAGGTGTCAGGGGCCCATCGGGCTAGGAACAGCTCTCCCTTGTGCTGCCAATCTAAGTCTACCTGTGACACCTCTTTTTTCGCAGCCTGATCCACCTGTTTGTTGTTTCGGTGCTCCTCATTAGCCCAACTCTCAGGGATGTGGGCATCCACATGACGGACTTTCACAGGTAGCTTCTCTACCCAAGTGGCAATGTCTCACCATTCATCAACAGCCCAGATTGGCCTTCCTCAATGCTGCCAGTTAGCCTTTTTCCACCTTTCCAGCCAACCCCATAAAGCATTGGCCACCATCCATGAATCAGTGTAGAGGTAGAGCTTTGGTTACTTCTGTCTCTCAGCAATGTCCAGGGCCAGCTGGACGGCTTTGAGCTCAGCAAGTTGACTCAATCCACCTTCTCCTTCTGCAGCCTCTGCAACCTGTTGTGTGGGGTTCCATACAGCTGCTTTCCATTTTTGGTTTGCCCCCACAATATGACAAGAACCGTCAGTGAAAAGAGCATAGCGTATTTCATCTTGTGACAGTTGGTTGTACGGTGGAGCTTCCTCCACCCAAGTCACCTGTTTCTACTCCTCTTCATCAGTCAGTCCAAAATTTTCACCTTCAGGCCAATTTGTAATTAATTCCAAGATCCCAGGGCGATTTCAGTTTCCAATACGGGTGCACTGTGTGATGAGGGTGATCCATATACTCTATGTGGCATCAGTGGCTTGGTGGGTAGAGGGGACCTTTCCCTTGAACATCCACCCAGCACTGGTAGTCGGGGTGCGAGCAGAAGTTGTGCTTCTGTGCCAATTACTTCTGAGCTGACTTGAACACTTTCATAGGCTGCCAGGATTTCCTTTTCTGTAGGAGTGTAGTTGGCTTCGGACCGTCTATAACTTCGGCTCCAGAATCCTAGTGGACGACCCCAAGTCTCGCCAGGCCCCTTCTGCCAAAGGCTCCAGGATGGGCCATTGCCCCTGGCTGCAGAGTAGAGCACATTCTTCACTTCTGCTCCTGTCCTGACTGGGCCAAGGGCTACCGCACGAGCAATCTCCTGCTTGATCTGGGTGAAGGCTTGTTGCTTTTCAGGGCCCCAGTGGAAATCATGCTTCTTGCGTGTCACCAGGTAGAGAGGGCTCATAATCTGGCTGTACTCACAGATGTGCATCCTCCAGAAACCTATAGCGCCTAGGAAAGCTTGCATCTCCTTCTTGTTGGTTGGTGGGGACATCGCTGTGATTTTATTGATGACCTTGGTAGGAATCTGATGCCATCTATCTTGCCACTTCACCCCCAGGAACTGGATCTCTTTGGCAGGCCCCTTGACTTTGCTCTTTTTGATGGCGAAACCGGTTTCCAGGAGAATTTGAATGATTTTCTCTCCTTTCTCAAACACTTCTTCTGCCTTGTCCCACCACACAATGATGTCATTGATGTACTGCGGATGTTCCGGAGCCTCACCCTTTTCCAGTGCAGCCTGGATCAGTTCCTGGCAGATGGTGGGACTGTGCTTCCACCCCTGGAGCAGTCCGTTCCAGGTGTACTGCACACCCCTCCAGGTGAAGGCAAACTGAGGCCTACATTCTGCTGCCAGAGGAATGGAGAAAAATGCATTTGCAATGTCAATAGTGGCATACCACTCTGCTGCTTTGGACTCCAGCTCATACTGGAGCTCCAACATGTCTGGCATGGCAGCGCTCAGCGGTGGAGTCACCTCATTCAAGGCTCAGTAGTCCACTGTCAATCTCCATTCTCCATCAGATTTGCGCACAGGCCAGATGGGGCTGTTGAAGGGTGAGTGGGCCTTGCTGACCACCCCTTGGCTCTCTAGCTCACGGATCATCTGGTGGATGGGAATCACAGCATCTCGACTTGTTCTATACTGCCACCAGTGCACTGTTGAGGTGGCAGTTGGTACCTGTTGCTCCTCCACCTTCAAGAGTCCAGCTGCAGAAGGGTTCTCTGATAGTCCAGGCAAGGTGTTCAGTTGCCTAATACCCTCTGTCTCCGCAGTAGCAATCCCAAACACCCACTAGAGTCTTTTCGGGTCTTTGAAATAGCCGTTCCGAAGGAAGTCTATGCCCAGGATACACGGGGCCTCTGGACCAGTCATGATGGGATGTTTCCGCCACTTCTTCCCAGTCAGGCTCACCGCGGCTTCCATCAGAGTCAACTCCTGTGATCCCCCTGTCACCCCAGCAATAGAAATGGGTTCTGCCCCAACATGTCCCGATGGCATCAAGGTACACTGTGACCCTGTATCAACTAATGCTTCATATTTTTGTGGCTCTGATGTGCCAGGCCATCGAACCCACACAGTCCAAAAGACGCAGTTTTCCTGTGCCTCAACCTGGCTAGAGTTTTCCTAGCCAGGTTTCCTCCCTGGGGATACATTCCAGAGGTTCCTTCATGGGAATCTGACATACTATCTTCCCTTCTGTTATAGCTACCAGCTTGGCCATGGGAAGCTGAGGCTACCTCTGCTCTGGCAGGACCCCCTCAACTACCACTTTCCTCCTTAATCCAATGTAGTCATGCTGCCAAGACAGAAGTTGGTTTCCCATCTCACCTTCTCATGTCTCCCCCATGGTCAGACAGGAAAAACTACAGCTCAGCTCATGGGGTGTACCCTCTCTCCCTAGCTGGGGGACATCGGCTTCTGGGGTTGGGGCCTGTGACTCTCACTGGTGCCACACTATTTTTCTTCACCTCCTCCATCTCCTCCCTCATCTCCTTCCTCATCTCCCTCATCTCCTCCTTCAACTCCTTAACCACAGCAGAGACCTAAGCCTGCATCGGGCCACTGATCACACTTGCATAATATCTGAGCTTGTCAGCTACAGCGCTTACTGTCTCACGGTTGTCATCGGCATTAATTGTCGCAATGAAGGTGGCATATTGGGTTGGCTCTAGACTTGCCAGGTTCCACAACATTTGCCCTATGCACCTGACCCTGTAAGGATCATTTTCATGCTGTCTGTCCCTCCCAAAAAGCACGTCCAGTACTGCCACATCTCTTAGCTGTTGGATCCGTTCCTCAATGGTTTTCCAGGGCAGTCTATGGTAGTTCTCCTGCATTCTGTCTTTGTGAACAAACCTCTCTTACACTCATTAAAAGCCTCTCCCAGAGAGAAAGGGGTCCTGGCTCCCTCGCAAACACCTTGTCAACACCCACGTCCTGGGCCAAAGCTCCCACATTCCTGGCCTCGTTACTATCCAGCTGCACGCCTGGGCCCATGAGGTCCCAAACACAAAGTAACCAGGTTGAGAAAGCCTCATGCCCCTGCCGCATGTCATTTCGCAGATTACGGATAGTGTCGTATAGCAGGGACTCAGTGATAAAATTATAGGCTGAGGCTCCCCTGCTTGTTGTGAGGACCCTGACTCCCCCTCATCATTAACTGTGTGTGCTGATTTGGTCTTATACTTCCTCTGCTGCACAGGGGCGACTGCTGCTGGCTGTGACTGCCCTTGCAGTTCAGTTGGAATCTGGATGGTCATAATGTCCGTGGGTTTCACTTCTGCACTGTCAGAGTCCTCCTCTTCGGGGCAGGGAGAGGGTTTCCCACCAATCAGGGAAGTGTATTCAATCAGCACCTGGCGCATCTCACGTATTTCCTCCACCAGTACCTCTACCCAATTTGGGCGATTCATTTCTGCAGTGGGCTGTTGGGCAGAGGCAGGCTCAGGGGCAGGCTCAGGGGTAGGTTCGGGGGCAGGGTCTTTAGTCTCTGGGGCAGCATCCCTAGTCTCTGGGGCGGCATCCCTGGGCTCTGGGGTGGGTGTTAGAGTGGTTACTGGGGGCAGTCTTACCTTATCTCTGAATGCTAAGCAGAACAGACATACCAGTGACACCAGCCATGGTAAGATACTGTTAGCATCTAGAAAATATCTGATCCCTGTGAACACTGGTGGGGTAGACCTAAAGAAATGGCTAAAAGGTTGAAAGAAAACTTCCCTCTGTGTTATCTCCTTAAAATAGGTACTATTATTAAAGAGATCCCAAAAACATTCACTTAGCGTGTGATAGCTCTGTATCCATGTGCCTGCCATCCAGAGGAGGTTGAAAATCCATGAGTTCCTCACCTTATTGACCCATTGTGCGAATTGGATAGCATTCACCATAGCCTTAGTCAGAGGACCCATATTTAGGTAAGGAGTTGCAAATGGAAAAAATATGGCCACAACCATGTGCCACCCAAACCAAGGTATGCTAGACCACATGGTGCCACACTTAGTGGCAGGTTTCCATGTTCAGCATGCTAAAGTAAGTTACCCAGAAACTGTTATTCCTTTTGAACTCTTTTCTCTTTATGCCCTCAAGCCCCAAATTGGGCGCCAAAATCTGTCTTGGTTTGAAAGACAGGTGTCTTGCTAAGAAAGGTGGGAACCTTCCTTAGAATAGAGAATGTGAACCTCCCTCCCTCCGAATTATTATAACTTTGGAATCAAGGGCTTTCAGGCAAAGATATGGGAAAAGGAATAACAGTTCTTAACTAATAGTTAGAGCAAGGCAACAATACAGAAACAATGTTTAATAGACAAAGTCAGAATACAACCTGCCACCCTGTTAGGGTGGTAGTAGCAGTCCAGTTAAATGATGGCTGCAGTCCCGTTGGAGTGATGGATGCGGTCTTGTTGAAGTGGTGATTTTGTAGAACAAGTCTCGTCAGTCTCCAGAGATCCAGTGCTGGCTCTTGAGCTCTTCTCCTCTGGGAATCCAGTGGAAAAAGGTACCCTGGTGTTCTAGGGTCTCAGTTTATAAGCAGGTAGGAATGTTCAGTTCCTCCCCCCTGGGTGGGGCATCTCACAAAGGGCTGATGTAATCTTATGAGTCACTCCCGGAGACCTTGATGGCCCATTAGCAGAGATAGCCCCTCGACGGTGTTATCAGGGCTGGGTTGCTCTCAGGGCCCTTGATGGCCCATTAGTAGAGATAGCCCCCTGATGGTGTTATCAGGGCTGGGTCATGCTGAACACAAAGAACACTGCCCCACCTGTTTTAACAGCTTATGGAGATGGTAATAGAATACATACTTTTGGTTACACCTTCCATGTAACCTAGGACACCAACATAACCTGAGAGCTGTTTGGCTAACAGCTTTCCAGTACTAGTCAACAGATTGCAAACAAAATAAATTCCTCCCCTCTTAAAAACACCAAAAGCTATCTTGCACTCATCTCCGCAAGCTCTTGATGGGCTTGGTAGGCTCGTTGCAGCTTGACCCAGCTCCCCATCTTCTTCCTGACCAGAGCAGAAATAGACACCAAGCTTTCCCTACTGTTTTTATAGTATCAGCTAAGGATTTCTGACTTGTCCCACAGTAAAGGCCATGTATTCCTTCTTCGCTGAGGGGGAAAATGGTGTCAGACATTCATGCCCATTGTAAACACATAAAAATATTTCAAGAGCCTGCTCATGGTCAGTGACTGTCCTCAAAATGGTTACCTGAGTATCCCTTGTTAACCAACCCATTTTAATAAGGTTCCACCTTTGCATACTCCTTACCTGTCAGAGCCACCTTTTGTAGGTGATTTTTGTAGCAAAAGCTACAAGCATCACCTACAAATGTTCTACTGTGTTCTTGTACTCCGTAACTTATCACAGGCATTACACTTTAGGAGTTGGCATATCCATTCAGTACAGGCTAAACAAACAAACCACAGAAGCAAACAAATAGCTATGTGGCTGGGAAAAAAACCCACATAAATAATGAATATATAAAGATGGCCTAATGTTGAAATGTTTCAGTAACACATGCTAAACACACTAGTTCTAGATAACAATAGCATATTCCATGGTAAGAATCATAGTTTTGGTCAACATAGGCTATTGAACTGGACTGAAACACAGTCTTGAAACTAAATCTAAGAAGTCAGCTACCACCCCATTCTCGGCTAGTCACAAAAGAATTCAGCCCTGTATAAGATGAGATGGAAAAAGACTTGCCAGAAGATAAAGATGGTTTAGGCACATGTTATAATCTTTAGGATTTATAATTTCATCTTTATTGTGACTACCAACTTCAGTTGGAAAGTACAGCCATGATCCTTACACATTTCATGCAACTATCTCACTCTTCCAGCTGATTCTACTGTCTACAATTCTGCTGTCTTGAATTTATCCTATTTGTACACCAAAATGCCTTAGTTGAAATTCATACAAAAACTGTAAAATGGCCACATAATAACTTTAAAATTATAATAATTTTTAAAATGCCAACTCTGACTGTAAAGGCAATACTAAATATACTCTTGATGGACAAAGAGGATCAATTCTTGCTATGAAGGAACAATGTATCAAGTCAGAGCTATCAAAACAATTTCATTTTCCATTATATATACATTTTCTGCTCTTCTCTGTAAAGACAATTTGCTAGTATTTAAAGGAACATGGAAGGGTGGAGCTGGTTGTAGTGTATTTACTCCAGTAAGTACTTGGGTGTAGTAATGCGTTTGTTTTAAAATATTCATATTATATAAATGTAAGTTGAAGTTGACAGCAAATATTGAATAGACATATCAAAATGGCAACATGTCATCTTCACTTCTCCTGCACTGAGTAACTTTCAGGCAGCTGCTTGCTCCGATTGTATCCATCTTCTTACAGAAAATTAATTTTTAAAACTTATACCAAAATTATGATTGTGTATGACAGATAAAGAAACAAGGAGAGAGTTTAACCAAGGGATTTTAGAGATTGAGCCACCCACAAGAGATTATGATAAAATTCCCAGGGCTACTGTTTGATTTGTGTCAATAATTACTAGTTAGTTATTATGTCTCTTTATCAGGACATTAGAATGAAAGACACAAGGAAGAGTGCAGTCTAAAGCTATTGCAATTTTTCTGCACAAGGGAAGCATCAGGAAAGCACTGTTACTAAAATAACTCAAAAACTTCCTTTTTTTTTTAAAGTGATAAATGACAAATAAGTGATTCATAGCATTTGTGCAGATATGACAAAGACAGAAAACAATCCTGAGACATGGATAGAAAGAAGAAAATAGAACCAAAAGGGTAGTGAGAGAATATCTCAGCTCTATGTTTTCCATGTTTCTAAAGATGGTATGCTCCAATTCCCTCCTGCCTTTTACAATATGGTGTATTAATTGCCATGCTTAGCAATACTGTTTCCCTTCTTTTTATGGGAAAAGAATTCTCTCACACCCAAAAGACCTTAGTGTAAAAAACTTATGTTCCTATAGATGCTAGGAAATAGAATTGAATGGAGGATGGATTTACTGGCCTGAAAATAGAGCTTATGTGACATGAACAGACATTTGAAGGGATAAGAGATAATGCCATGTATTTTCCTCCTATTTTAATATTGACATAGCTCTGTGTCCTACTAGAGGGTTACTGCAGCTGGAGTTCACATTTTCTCATGTTCTTTTACAATCCTTCAGAATTTATACAGGTGGATTGCATTGAGCATGTTGAAATGGAAGTGTATGCATCACTAAGTTTGTTTACTTTCATGACTATAATACTTCTTGATTGTCTTTTGGACATTTACAAACTTGTTTATAATTGTTGCTACTATTTGCAAAGCGGTTCTGAACTAATACCCCATTATGAATGCTTTCTTGTTCTGTAGACAGGTTGAATTCAAACAATTTTTGTAGAGAACTTAGTTTTGGTGGCTTTTTTTCCTTTTTTGTCCTCCATAGACAACCAAACCAAAATATTTACAAAACACTCACTAAAGGAGGAAAAAAAGCCTCAGATGGTAGCAAGGAATAGAGGTGTGTTTTGAAAGCCAAAAGGCTATTTAAGCATTGTCTTATGTCTTCTTTTCCCCCTGCATACTCCGCAAAGCCTTTCTGCAGTAAAATCCTATCAGAATCTTTCACTGCCAGGAACAGTTTTGGTTAGAGAACTGCTAGTAACCTATAGTTTTCCAACTGTCTTACACGAACAGTAGATGTAGAAGCACATACTTGCCAGGAAATAATACATGTGAAGCAAAAAATTTTTGTCTTGGGAGGCTTTTGACAGCTGCAATTTCATTTTCAAGTGTCAGATTTAACCTATTTTTCTTTTTATATAGATGGTTGTGTTCTTTGGGCAGTAATTGAGAAAACACACATTCTTTTGTTTTCATGCCAGAAAACTGCAGGTGTCTTCTCTCCTAGCTTACATAAAGGTCCACTTCACTGCCTGCTTAGACTAGAGAAGGTGGGAAGGAAGGGTAAGGAAGGAAAGCACTTGTCTGATGCAGTCCCTCTGCCTAAAGACCAATATTTGACCAAGGGATAGATAAAATCATTTTGGTAAATCCATTTTTTGGTCACTTAAGTGGCTAACTTTTAGAAGATTCAACTCAGCAGTATTCACTAAAATCTAAATGCAAATTGCTCATTTGAGGACTATTCTCAGAATGTTAACTGAGAATGTTGCAACAGCATTTTATTGAGTTTTCTGTAAATATTAACATATACAGTATATAGATGCACACATGCATAAATGAACACACATTTAGCTATGTGCACATATATATCTCAACAGTTTTCATATACACGTACATTTATATACGCACAAACACACACACATACATACACACACATACACAGTCCTTCTCTGTACTGCAAGGCCAGGTGTCACCTGCCTTTAACATTTGTAAAGAACACTTTAGAAATATTTAGAGGTTATTTCATAAAAGGGCATAAATTTTTAAAAATACTTTGAAACAGTCAACTTTCTTGTCCAGGGTGCTACTAAACAAAAGGCTCAAACTTGACTGAGTACAAATCTCACATTAGCAGCAGAGCTAATCAACCCTGATCTCCTTTGTAACTGTGTCTTGGGCTTGGATTTGCTACTGTCTGAATAAGATATGACAGCCAGCTGATGCTTTGACTGAATTTAGACATAGATATTAAAAAGGGAGGAGTTCACACAGTAGGGCTATCTACGCTTGTAGCAATAATGAGGGTCTATCCTGGACAATCCCCTGGCTTCACAATTTCATCAGACTTGTAAGAACTTGGTATTTTTCATTCTTGTTTGGTAGTATTTGGACTAGGTCTGAAGTAACCAGGTGAAATTACTAAGAAACTATCATGCACACACTCACATGCAAAGATAGAATGATTACAAAGAGTTGAATTCCTTAGAAAGCAGACTGGAATGTTTAAGGATGTAAAAACAAATTTACTTCCAGTATGTTTGATTTTTCCTGTTCCCCACAGTACTGCAGGTTGTGAGAGAATCACTTTAGAGCACTAAAGCAGAGTGCTTGACAGAACAGTTCCTTTTTCATATATAAATACTTTTTAATTTTTTAATTTTTATTCCCTTTTAATCTCAGAGAAACAAAAGGCCACGATTGAAAACATTCAGCTTTTTCCAATACGTCCCAAAATTCAAGGATCCCAGCATTTAAAATTGTGCACCCCTTTGACGCCGAAACACTGATGGTTTCAGCATCATTTATCCAAAGCCAGTTTATAAAATTCGTTGACCTCTCCTTTGCATACTGGAGAACTAATGCTAACTCTGCCTCTGTGACACTTCACACTGCAGATGAATGGAAGAGTTCTTTACCATTTTTACCCCAGGGCTATGTTGTAATCATAATACAGCACACAGTGACATGGTTGAAAACACTCAACAGATGATTTGTTCTGTTCCGCATTTTAATTTGAGCCTTACATCTTGACTACATTTCTTTTGGACATTTTTGACCCAGATTTATCCTTAGTATGACTGTGCTGAAAAAAATGGATTTACATTGGGGATTGATTTGGCCCATTATGCTAACATCCCTATGTCTTCATACTAAGCCTTTAAGATTTCCTTTATTTTAAACTGATTGAAGAATTGCTCCTATAAATAACCTTCTGATAGGGAGCACAGAGAAGAGCAGAGAGAAATAAGTACAGGCAACAAAACTCAATAGCTTTTATTCCGTGATCACAGAGCACCATTTCTAGTTAATGCTACTGAAGCAACACAAGACTTTATTATTGAGTATAAACAACACATAATGAACATCTATGGGACACTGGGAAACTCCCATTAACGAAGGAAGATCTTCATAACTCACATGTTGGTTTACCACCTCATTTTATTAACTCTCACTTATTAGACAGCAGCAGTGCTTTCCACTATGACAACAGCTAACTTCTCCAGGGCCCATTGTGTGACAGTTTTCCCAATGCTGACTTTTTGAGGATTTTTCTGAGGAGAGGATTGCACATATGATTTGTTTACGTGTTGGAAAGGTAAACAGAGACAACAAATAAAAATGAAGGACTGCTTGGTTTTCTGTGCATGCAGCCCCCTGTACAAAGCTGATTGAGCCCGACCTGTTCTCTTCCCTGACTGCACAGGAAAGTAAAAAATTCATCACCAGCTTTGATGGATAGCAGAGGAATTGGGAGGAGGGGAAAACTTGCCTCCTGACCCTCATCTCCCATTGGACAGCATGGGACTAGAACAACTAATTACCTGATCCCAATGCACTCATTGTCAGTCTTCTTGGGGCCTCTTTCATGGTTTAGAATTCTACAAATCATCATTCTTGTGAGGAATGGAGAGGCATGTGCTCAGAGTATCAATAAGGGCTGGAGAATTCTTAGTCCTGAGCCTTACAAACACCGCCTTTATATTCTGATTTGTAGGATCAGAATATAAAGGCAGCGTCTGTAGGGAGAAGAATATTCTTGTAGTCAACTTCGGTTTGCTTGGATTTTTGGTTGTTTTTTTTAACATATGCTTGTAAGGCTTACAAGTGCTTGGGATACACTTCCTGATACTCAAGGAACTGAGACAGTAAGTAGACGCCTGTGGCACTGTCCCCAAGCATTTAAAGAATGCTCCTGACAGGTTGCTAGCTTGCTTCCAAGTCTCCAAACATACCAGAGTTACTCTGCCCACTACACTGCTTCTATAAGAAACAGAGAATTCATTTTAGGATTCTTGTTCTGACCTGCAAGACCTTCAGTGGTCCAGCTCCTGCATACCAGCACAAGCAGGAATGCAGTTTTCCCCAACTGCACTGCAAACTCCAGTCCACTGATCATCATCTACTGCTGGCTCTAATAAGAACATACCAAAGAACTTCTTCCCTTTATTCATTACACATCTGAAATGCTTTGCAAATTTGTAGCCCATTGACTCACGCCAAGATTTTTTTTACACACAAATGCCACTCTGGGATACTGCAGCATATACTGGCCCATTGCTGATATAACTATGTTCTGATGATGCTGTTATGACTTTGTTTTTCAGACACTTCAGTGTACATTAAAACAATGTATATGAAACCTTAACATACAATACAGAGAAAAAAGCATCAAAACCACTCAGTGCTTTTTAAAAGTAAATACTACTGTCAGAGACATCTATTCTTACATTCTTTTAACACATTGTGGTTACATGAAATCACAACACACCACAGGCTTTTCTAGCATTATTGACCTGCTCAGCAAGAAGGCACTTGCTGCTCAGTAGCTTGATCTTCTAGGAAAAAAAAAGTGCTCACTATCAGAAAGCATATTTCAAGTTAATTGAACAGTAACCACTTTAGAAGTGCCATACACTAGATAAAATGAGGAATGCCTACTTTTAGCAGTGACAAATTTGATTTCTCTGTTTTATGTTGTGTTCCATTTGTAGACAATACAAGTTTTCCATGCATACAGCTGTATGTACACATGTCAATACATGGCACAGCTGTGTCAACCAATGTATCAAAAATATAGTTAAAACATAGTTAAAATAATTTGGTCATATTTTTAAAATACAATAGAGAGGCTGGGGATTAATATCTAGAAAACTCAGACCGAACCTAGGTCCCGAGGCAACTTAGTAAATGCAGACGCACACACATATGCACACAAAACACACCCACTGCCTTTGTAGTCATAACTTCCTGCCTTAGAGTATGGTAAAACAGGTGAAATGAACACACTACTGGCACAAATACAAGTGTTTTGCTTTTGTTCGGATGTCTTATAGAAATAAGGCATGTGATGCTGCTGTGTGGCCATATGTAAATTCCTATGGATCTGTGAATCTGTCTGCTTCTATGACAGTAAGTGATTTTATACCTAACTCAGAACCCACTGGCCTGTTTCAAAAGTACTTATCACTGGAAATTCTTGATTATAATTACACTGCCTGTGTGTGGGTCAGAGATACCATCAATGCCCCAAAAAGACACACTCCTCAAACAGAAACGTGCATTTCTAAACTATCAATCGTGAGAGAAATCCATAGGAAACTGAACTTCATTAGCCCCACTGTTCACAGAAGTATTTCAAATAAGCTGAGCAGCCAACTACATAAGTCAAAAGTATCACCAAGTAAACCCACTCCCACTTTTTATATTTTTGTACTGTGAGAAAGAACCTCTCATGGTTTAGATTATAAGGAATTTATTAACTCATTAACATCGTTAACACAATGATAAGAGGCTTGGAATGGCTGTTTGCCATGCACAAAGCAAAGTGCAGCGCTGGGTGTGACTCAGATAGCCTGGAGCCAGATGACCTCGTGGGCTGTGTCAGTACATTTTATACCCTGCAAACCCTGCCGATCACCTCCCCTATGCCTCTCCCCCATGGTCCGAGATGATTGGCTGGAGATTGGGTCAGTCCTTTCAATTGGCTCATTTCTTGCCTCCCATTGTCTAGGGCCTTGCCATAGGCTCAGTCTTTACCCAATAGTCTTCTTGCTTTTACTCCTTTGATTACATCACCGGAATTCTAGAAAGTTCCAGGGCTCCTTGTCATATATTATCCATTTGAAATACAACTATCACTAACTTCACTTATAGGGAGAACAGAGATATTAACTGTTCAAAACATCTGATTACCCACAACAAATTAATTATCATTTAACTAAACAATGATAATCATTAGCATCACCCATCAATTAAAACTCATCTCATTAACCAATTATCACATGCAAAAGCCAACCCTAATAGCACCAAACCCAACATGTACTAAACCACAAAGTCACCATAGAATGGTTTGGGTTGGGAGGGACCTTAAAGGTCATCTTGTTTCAACCCCCTGCCATGGGCAGGAACACCTTCCACTAGACCAGGTTGCTCAGGGCCCCATTGAACCTGGCCTTGAACCCTTCCAGGGATAGGGCAGCCACAGCTTCTCTGGGCAACCTGTGCCAGGGCCTCACCACCTGCAAAATAAAGAATTTTTTCCTAATATCTAATCTAAACCTGCCTATTATCAGTTTAAAGCCATTCCCCCTTGTCCTGTCACTACATTTTAAAATGCTGGGAAATACTTCTATACTAGTTGGAAGATTTAGAATTATACTCCTAAATGGAAAATTTCCATTCTGACATGCTGTCTGCTAAAAAAGAAATTAATGACCCCTCTACGGAACATATTTTGATGATCTTGCCACTATTTTTCTTCAATATCCTCTCATGTGAAATTAGGCTTCAAGTGAATATCTTAATAGTTTTCACCTTACAACAATTAAAAGTATTCCAAATAATGGAAAGTTAGAAATAAACAAAACACATTGCAATGATGTGTTTCTGTTGTTCACTTAATAAATAACTTTGTACTGATATAGGATGCAAGTTTTCATGTATTAAGTGACTTGGCCTTTGTTAATCTAAACTTTCCTTCTGTCATTTAGGGACTGTAGATGGTGTTATAATAAATTTTCCTTCAGCAGCTCAGTTGCCTTGCTTTAACATTACACTTGCAGACTTCTTAATTATCTATAAGCATTTCAACTTCTTCAACTGTGGCTGCTGAGACTACAGTGACCGTCTAGAACTGTATTTTTGGGGAGTCTTGACTCTTTTCTGAATAATGAGGCATATATATCTAGCTTAAGACAGCCTTGTATCCAGGTGGCACAGGCAGTAAAAATGTGTCTGCTCTAAAGCATTTCTTAAAACTTGCCCAGTGTTCGAGACAAGAGGGCTCAGGAGTGTAACTTCACAGGTAAAGTGGTGTTTGCACCAGTGGCAATAACACATGGGACAATTTTCTTTACCTTGCTGCTGCAAAGGTTCCACTCAGCCCATTTAAATCCTTTCAAAAATCCATTTTCCACAGTGATTAGAACACTTTGGCATGGTTTTTTTGTGAATATTGTTTTTGTGAAACACAAGTTTAAACAACATTAGAATTCAAAATACTAGAGCTCTGAAATCATGATTGCTAGAGTTCAAGCTGACCATTATGTAATTCTCGTTTCAGCTAATGAAACAGTTCTGCTCACTTCCAATTCTGATTATTCATAAAATGTCACCAAATCCATATCAGTGATGATATCTTATGCCATAGAGTTTCACAAGTAAGAATTCTGTTTAAAAGCCTTTCAAGTCTCTTACCTCCCCAAGTGTTAAATGTGTCTCAAATCAGTTGCTCTCCAAATGCATCTCATCTCTTACTATTTCTGCAATAAGACTGACAGTTTTCTGTTGTAACTTTGCTTTTTAAAGAACTTACTTTCTTCAGTATTCTGTCTGCGAGAAACACATGGTATCAAACAAATGCTTTTAGAATTTGTTACTTTCTTGACATGCTACATTTGCCACAAATGTCACCTAATTAGCAGTAATAAACTGGAAGGCCAAAGTCTTATGTGTTGACTAAAATTAAATGGTTTGAAAAGCCAAAAATCTTCTTGTCTTTGTTACTGTAATTTCTGGTATCTGAAAGGATTTCCTTTGAAATCTGTGTGTTCTACTCTTTTAGACATGTGATGCTGAGTGGGTTTTGTTAGGTTTTTCTTTTAGCTGCCACATACTGCAAAGGAACTGATGCCGGTGATTTTTGTATTTTCTTTTTATACCTTTTTTTATATATTTTATACCCTTTCCCTTCCCTGTTACCCTCTATACACACTCCTTGTACACCGCACAAACACTCCTTGTACTTTAGCCCTACATGTTAATAACCCATGTAATCTGATGTTTAGCCTAGTTTGGAGTCTTGCTAAGCAAGGAAGACCAAACATCCTCAGAACTAGGGTCTCCAACCTTGGACAGAGCCTTCTCTCTGGAACATGTTTTTGTAAACTAGGCTGTAGTCTCATTGGGGGGGGGGTGTTTCATTAGAATAGGGGGCAATTACTTCATTTATTAAGTTTCTTTTTGGTGGATTTTAAGTAGATATGCTAATTCTGTGAAGTCCATAAAAATCTGGTACGCATTGTACAGGGGGGGTTCCAGCTCATCACTCGCTCCTTGGTGTGTTTTCCACCTTTGATGAAGCTGGGCACCTAGGAACCTATTAAACCGAGGTAAATTCCCTTTTCCCTGTACTGCTGTGTCTGCTTCATATTTTTACTAGCCTGATAAGGCATCAGTTTCTGGTGAGCCAGGTGGAAGAGAGGAACCCTGAAATCGAGTTCTGGATCGAGAGACACCCCGCTACACCCTCCACTCGTTGGCACTACAGGAGGGAAGCGGCGATCCAGGACTGCAAAAACCTAGGAGTTTCTAAAGACCTAACGCAGAAACACAGCAGGAGAGGTGAGATCAAAGGGAAGCGGTTTATTGCTAGCTAGCATTTAGGGGAGATCTCCAGGGGTCAGGGGGGAGTGTGGCCAAGGGGGCCATAAAACGAGGGGAGTCGGGGGGAGTTAACAGCCCCCTCCGCTCCCTCAGCGGGGCTGTGAGGAGAGAAGGATGCTTCTCGTTAATCACTCACAGTGAGCCAAGGGCTTAGTCACATATTGACTCAAATTTTCTTTTACAGCAAGTTCTCTTGAGTTCTCTCTCAAAATAGTTTAAAAAATTAGTAATGATAAATATTGATATTACCAGTCCTAAGGATACCAATACGAAAGGATTAGGACTGATGGCAATACAGTGGAAAAGAAATAACAACATAATTGGTGCTCTAAAAAGCTTGTCTAATCCACAAGTGACCCAGACAGGGTGCGAGGGAGAGTATTACATGCTATGTCAAGCCTGGCACAGGTAGAGGTTAAGACCATTGGAACTGTATATGAGATATTGGACCATTTTCATAATTGTCTGATATAGCTAGAAACATCTTGGAAATATACTTCTTTATTATATAATGAAATACCATGACTATATGAATATATTTCTCCCTCTGATTTATGATTTGGGGATCTTTGGCTACAGTATTTTTACCTAAAATGTTACCTAGCATTGCTGTATAGCAGTGGATGGGGGGGGGGAAGAAAACCTCTTTAAAAATATCTATATATGGATTTCCTGCACTAGCACAGAACCTGTTACTTTATTTGGAGATCTGCACGTATGCACAGCTACTACATAATGTTCCTTGCAGGAGTGGCCTATAGATATTTTCCTTAAAGTACACTTTAATATTCTATACAGATTTATAACTGTGATTTTTTCTTTTCCTAAAAGAGGATATTCTAGTCAATACAAAAGTAGTTACACATAAAAATACTTAAGCCATATAAGGCCATAACAGAAGTTAGAAGCTGCCGCTTGTCTTATTAAGCCAGTAATATATGCTAAACAGGCACAAAGTGGTTACAAGGACTTACATAATAAAACATTTTTGGAGTGTGTCACAGAAACTATTGCCTCAGAAATGTGTAATATATTACAATTAAAAAGGGTCAAAAATACAGGATAAAATAATGCTTCCATGTCAACTGAATAAAAACAATTTATTTACAAATCATGAGGAAAAACATAAAAGGCCTTTCCTTTTCAAATAAATACATGTATGAAGGGAACACTTCCATTAACTAAAAAAATAAACTTGTGCGATTAAATGAATAGTTCTTATGTACTAAACAAAACCATAAAAACATTCAATGGACAATAGTGCAACCATGTCAGAGCATAAAGCTGATGTTTGCCATTTTACCTTTTAGGTTGAAGTGAAGGCAACCTTTCAAAGCAAAAGAACTGAAAAAATTATGCATTCATTATTTCCATGTATAAATACATGATTTAATTTCTAGACTTAAATATTTTTCCAAGTTCTTTTGCTTTAACATGAATTCAACATGGTATTATATGAATATTCAAGACATGATGGAGCTGACCATCACAGGATTTCTAAAACAAGTTCCAACTGAGCTATAGCTATATCCCCATTTAGCAGTGCTTTTTAAGTCATCTAGACATTGATCATAAAATTACTCCAAGGTAAAGTTTTGTTAACAGTTAACAATCTTCAACCCTGAATTTATTTAAAAAACAACACTGCTTCAAATCAAAGTTGCTTTACATGACACAAAAAAACTACAGAGCTTAATAAATGAATTCAGGTTATATAACTTGGCTAAATAACGTAAAATAGATTTTGGTCATTAAAACAAATGAAAAACAAAATTACTCAAAATATCAGTGGCCTGTAGAGAGGGAAAAACAGGTGTGAAGGCAGATCCCTGAACTCACATCCTTCAGCCAGGCTCTCTACAAGCATGGACATTTACATGGCATCCTCTGTATGATAAAAATATTAGATATGAAAGCAATTACTACACATGCACACGTCACCAGCTCTGAGATGCAGAACCCACATTTGCAAGAGATACTCCTGACATCATTACAGTGGTGGAGAGAAGGCCAAGGGAGATCTACCGACACTTAAAGGGGAGTCACCAAGATTGTCATCAAACCCTTAGTAGCAAGAAATTATACAATGGGGGAAAACTGTTATAAATTTGTAGGCACTTGGGAAACTGAGGTTGGACATGAAGAGAAATATTTACCCAGGAAAGGGGGGCAAGTACGGGAACATGCTGCCCAGAATGGTTGTAGTACCTCTGTCTTGAAGCATTTTCACAGGCTGGCTAGCCAAACCCACAGATAACCCAACTTAGGGATGGCAAAACTCCATCTCTGCATGGGTCCTTGGGAGGCTGGACAAAACCACTTCCAGAAATCCTTTCTGAAAGCAACTTTATGTCATTCTCTGTATCCAACCAAAACACTTTGCTCCTGCAGGTGTATCAACAAGGTTTAGGCAAACATTTCACCTCATTTACTGCAGACCAAGACAACAGAGCTGGTCAACACAGTAGCCCAGGGCACACACATAGAACACTGATCGCCAGTCTGGGCTCTTCAAGTCAACAACACTGAAGGAGAAATGTTTTGGAATGTAAGTAACAGCTTATAATCATGACCTCCTTATCCTGAGAAAATGTAAATGCCTATGTGCTGAAGGATCACACTTCAGAAACCAAGCACTGGATCACCTTCCTCTTTTCTCCCTAGTGCTACAGGAAGAATTATCTGCAAATGCATCCCAAATTAATTTTACTTCCATTTCACTCATATGAACAGAGGCAAGGGTTTGCACACAAAGAACACAGAAGAGGCCCTCATCAATGCAGTCAGTTAAACGCGGCTTTTCTCCTCAAAGAAGCTAATCAAAGCTGCACATTTTTTTCTTAAATAATATGGGGTTAACAGCAAACAATATGGACATGATTAGACATATTCCTGATACACCTTAGTGTCCTTCATTCTCTGCACCTGCTCCAGATAAGCCTCAGAGGTGAGTGAGGCCTCCTGTACAGCTGCATGGGAAGATGCTACAACCCTGAAGTCTCCTGCATGGAATCAGGTAGCATATGAAGATTCTCTCAGTACTTCTGAAACCCCCACCAAACGTGTTTCATCTTCTAGGGCCGAACTACTATACACGGAAATAAAATGTCTTATTCATTCCGGCATTAGATTGTTAAAAAAAAATTCTTGTTAAAAAAAATTCTGATAATTACCTGAATGATTAGCTGCTCTGATTAGAGGTTTGAAAGGACACCTAAAAACACTATTTTTCCTAGTTTAAACTTTTTTTTTTAAAAATTATGAACCACTCTGTTTCTCACAACTCCACATTTTATACAAGAGACAACACAGCATAGGCTTTACAGTGTTCACTGATATAGTGCTGATAAAATGCAGCAACAGCTGCTGGTCATATGGGTTCTCCATCAGCTGCTAAAACTTTATCCAAGTTTGATTTACTGAACTAAATCAAAATCAGTGAAAGCTAAGAGCTGAATTATGACTGCTAACTGTATAAATGCCCATAATTTTTTACTACACTATAGAAATCTTAGAACTATTTTAAGCAATAGTTTTTAGAGATGCTGACACCTAAAGCTACCACCCCTGGTGAGTTTCTCAGAACTATTGAAAAATCAAGGAACTCTCATTAAGGTTAAGTGGTTGATGTTCATTCCAGGTTTCTCTTTTAATGAACAGTTCATACAAATGCTTGTGCATGTGCAGCAATCCTTTTTCACCTGCAGATTTAAAACTTTAAAAATGCATTAAGAAATATCCATTAAATAAGATTCCTATGTACTATTACAATCCTTCACTATTACTGACTGAATGGAAGAGATTTGAAAAAAAAGAGAAAAATTAAAACTTGTATTACTCTGTAATACCAATAATGAGCTAGCCTAAACAAACAGGCAGATATTGGATCATTAACCCATTTCAACAATCCTACACATCACAAGTGTTACATTCTCTCCAGAATTTTGAAATGTAATAGTCCAGATAAATGTTTCTTTCACCTCTGAATTGTGCAGGATCAGATGTAAAGTCTACTTCTCAGCTCTTAATCAAACCCCAACAATAAAAATTAAATACATTCTAACTAGTCAACTTCTGAGAAACTACAACAGAATGCCATGTACCTGCCATGCTTTTCTCCCAACAAAGACCATTCTGGTTCCCCTAAACTCAGGGATTACTTGGACCTAAGCAACCTTTTAATGGTTTGGAGTTTTCTTAAGAAACATTTCATCAAATTATACTTAAGGCACTCAAAAACTAGATAAGCAAACATGATCAAAAAGAGATTAAATTAATTGAAGCTGTAATTGTTCTTTACCTGTGAGTGATACTGGATAGTACTAATTCTGTATACAAGAAATACTTATGATGCCATAAAGAAACATGAAGGTAGAGACAATAATATATATCACAATATTGCACATAGTGACTACTGTAGCATTGATTTTGAGCTCATTTCATTGAATTACATAATTTAAGAAAAGTGAAACCAGATTCTATGGGGTGAAGCAATTTCACAAATACAAATTAACAGAAAATAGAGTCTGGATTTTGAACATTATGTGTAGTTTCTAGATATACAAATTTATAAATCCATCATAAAAAGAAAACATTACTGAAATATTTCAGTTTGGTTGTAGGCTTGGTTTTTTTTTTAATAGACAAGTTATTTAGGTGAGGAAAATTATTTGTCACTTAAACATTGCAACAGTTTTTTGTGAGTGCCGACTTTTTGACAGGTGTCCCAGCCAGGCTGGTTACTGATCTTGTATCATCTTGATTATCACTTCGTTTTCGCACTTCACTGTAAAAAAAAACACAACCAAACAAAAAATGCACCCAATTCACGTATTTCTATACATGTTCACACTTCCATTTCTCCCATTATATATTGCAGAGCTCATCACCATCTATTGCACATCTAATACTATGGAATTTAGCACAGAATCAACATGTCTCACAAGTTTCTAATTTGGGAATCATATTGATATTTCTATGCAAATCATAGTGAAAAAAATATGATTTTTTCTAACATCTAGTAACTTCCTAATGTTCTGATTTACCTTTTCTTTTCTTTTCAGAATTTTTACTTATTTGCTTCAGTATGTTACCATAGAAAAAGAGTATGTTCATAGCTCAAAGTACAAAACTAAATAACATCAGTTTCAAGTACAAATTCACTTTTGCAGAAAAGATGCACATTGTTGGATGTTTTTTATAAATGCAGATTGAAAGCTGTGAACATATGACTGATTATGGATTACAGACCACTAGTCTTTCAAAATTATACTTTAACCAAAAATGGTTAGTAGTATTGTAATATTTGGCTCACACATTATCACAGAAATAATACCAGGGTGCTAAATGAATATGAACTGAATTTCTATCTTGTAAATAATTTAGACATGGGGATATCAAAGAAAAGATGAGTAATTAGAATGGTCAGTAATAAAACTGAATACATATTAGTATGTGTGAAATAATAACAAAATAAATTTCAAAAAAAATTATGAAAGAGTTAAGAAAGTAAAACCACAATTAAAATAAAAATTCGATCAGAAAACAGGTTTTAAAATTATGGGCTCCATAATTGAGTCCTAGTTTAAATATTAATTACTGAGACAGATTTGTAACATTTTCAAGCAAAAATGTTACTTCATTAAACTGGGAATAGATCCCATCTTGCAAATCTATAACGATTTACAGAGTATTATTTTAAATTTTTTAAAATGTTGGTATAATTTTAAAACTATATGTGTATTTTTGTATGTATATTCACATACAATGTCCTTCTATAAGATATACTCAAGTGTGTTTATGTTAAAATAGAAACACAGCCACTTACCGAGCAAGATGAAGAACTGCTTCTACAATATTAGATCCATCTTTAGCACTTGTTTCACAGAATAGCGCATTATAAGTCTGTTTTATAATAAATAAAATGTTAAGCTAACTGATCTGAGATGGTTCCCATGTGAACATGCCTATTTAATTACAAATTGTTTCCGAATAACACAAAGAATGATGACATGTTTAAATGAACAGGATTTCTTCTAGTGCTCTTCATTGTCCAACATACTCACTTTAGTACTGTGAAATAAAACAGTAACTGTTTTTTAATTATATCTGGTTTATATTCAGTATATTCCAAATTAATAAACTGAATAAAAAACATTATAAGCTTAATGTCCAAACTCAATCTTCTTGTCCATAAGACTGGAAAATAGCAAAAGAGTTGCCAGGACAGGTTACTTAATTTAACTTGTTAGCTACTCAAGCTACAACAGCTTAACCAAAACCATCATTCCATAACTAACAGACATGGTATCTGCCCCAGTTTAATCAACCAATTGCGCAAGCACTCAGCCACTCAAGACCCTTAAGACTCTCCCTTTTATTCTACAAAATATAGGATTTGTGCATCTTTTATCCCCCATATATATACATGCGAAAAAACTTGTCCATATTTCTATTTATAGCAGAGAATTCAATCTTTCTTTCAGCACACATAGCAGGAATACAAGATAGTTCCTTGAAGATGAAAATACTCCATTCAAAAGCTGGACAGAGACAAACCATCCAATAGTGTGCTTCATATTTGAACTGGCAACTTCTATTCAGCAGCAGAAAAAATCAGTCTTCTGTCCATCCCCTTTTTATGAAAAAGACTGAGAAGTCTTTTACAGCCAATAATGAAGGTCAGCTCAGCAGACACTGAGATGTGATTTAACCCAGCAAACACCATCAAAACAGGATAGTTTAATGGAAAGTATCCATGAATCTTCAGTACCCAACTTGGACAAATGCCCAGGAAATTACTTTTGTTTACTAGTTTCTCACATGGTTTTCCAATTAAAATTCCTAAGATCATTTTATACTAATGCGGTACACTTGGACCTTACCATGGCCAGCTTTTCCCCATAGTTTATAGGCACACATTTTTGCCCTTGTTCTGTAACAGCCTGACGGAGATCTGCCTTGTTTCCCACCATCATAATTGGAATATTCTCGTGAGTTGCATCCTGTAAAGAGAATTTTATTTCCTTATTGCTAGAACACTCAGAATACAAAGAAGTGGCTAACATCACCATGTCATACCAATTTCCTTCCCACAAAGTCTTGCATGCTAGTAGAAAAAACTGACAAATTATGAAAGTTATCCTTAGAACTTTTTATAAACCACTCAAAATGTAAGCAGTGAGCTTAACTATCAGCCCATTCCCATAAGCCCTGTTTCCCAACAAGGAATTTAATATGTTAAGTTAATATAATGGAATTGGTTACCACATCCAAATATTGTATGGTGAAATTACTATAGGAAAAGTAACCAACCCCTATACCATGATTAAAACAAAATGCTTTCAGAGAAGATGAACTAAATATTTTGCATACAGCTTTCCCCCAATTAAGCACCTCCAGTGTAAGAGAAAAACCCCTTGCACTGCATGCAAATTCATATCCAAATAAACAGACAAGAAGTACAAGTAGAAAGAAATACTGAAAATTTCACTTGAGCAATAGCTAATTTACACAATCTAACATATCGGTTTAAAATGCAAAGACTCCCAAGGAATACTCAAGCCATTCACAAGAAGATTATATGAAATATGCTGCACGTTCATTTCAAGAGGAAGTGAACAGGAAGAGTGTGACTGCACAATATCCTTTAACACAAAAAGATGTATCGGATTGAATTCTGAGTATGTCAAGATACATTAAGGACTTACATGTAGTTTTTATTTCTGTGACAGCCTGTAGTCTGAATAATTACAATTTACAGATACTAAAATTTCATAAATAATAAGGCTAACAATGTAGTGAAACATAGTTTATAAGCTGTATATACTTAATGGTCTTACCTCAATCATATCCACCCATTCTCTCACATTAATAAAGCTTTTTTCACATGTCACATCATATAGTAGTAAGACACCATCTGCTCTTCTGAAGTATGATTTAGCAATACTTCGAAATCTTTCAGAAAAAAAAAATTTGCATAAGGCCACATTATAAAAAAATAGCTCAGTCTAACATCATTAAGAACATAGCATTATTTAATTTTACTACCAAGTACAATTCTCTCCATATAACACAATGAGTTCTTGAAAACTGCTGATGCAGATCTACCAATGCTCCTTAAGGACCAACAAGATTCTAAATCCCAATTACTATTTTGTGTATCAAAACAATCTACAGCGTATCTATTACAGATAATCTGGTCTCAAATTGAGACACGGGAGTTTTGGATTAGATAATAGGAAAAATTTATTCTCTCAAAGGGTGGTCAGGCATTGAAATGAGCTGTCCAGGGAGTGGCAGAATCTCCATTCCTGGAAGTGTTCAATAGGCACGTGTGGATGTGTGGACATGTTTTTGTGGTAAACACAGCAGTACTGGGTTCACTGTTGGACTCCATGAGCTTAGAGGTCTTTTCCAACCTTAATGGTTCTATGATTCTACAATTCACTTACACGTAACTCCCTGAATTGATTGGCTTACTTTAACTCCTTTGAAAAAGATAGGTAACCAGTAAAATTATTCCAGGATTCATTATCAATTACAGTAATCTTTGTCACGAACTTTACACAGTTTACTTAACCAAGGTACAGTAGGCAAGTATTTACATTGGATATTAAAATAGTCTTCACAAATGTATTATGTGGGAGGAGACTGATTGGACTCCTACCTACTTACTTCACATAATCACACACTTGGGTAAAAGTGTAAAACACATACAGACCAACACAAATCTTCATCAATAAACATATCAAACTGACTTCCACGGCACTAGATTAACCTCTTAGTAAGTCTTAAAAGCTGGCAGTGAAGAAGTAATGGTTCTCAAGAAAAGATGTCATAGGATTTTGAGGAAAATTTACACAATAATTTGAAGAATCTTGGATATACATTCAGCAATCTGCAAAGATACTTTTGGCAAAATTCTGAAGTCTTTGGAAAGAAGTTTCTATATATTAAATACAATGCAAACCGGGATTTGCAAGGAAAGAATAATAGACGGCAAGGAAGAGAAGGGAATCTTTAAGAAACAGCCTGCTTAAAAATACAGATGTGTAAGGACAAAGAAAGCTAGGGAGTAAAATTAGAAAAAACCATGTGCATCTAATCCATCTTTTTATATCATCAAAGTGGGACACATGGATTTAATTAATTAATCCTGCGGTGAACCTCAACTATTTCTCTCTATACAGAGGCAATATTACCTCAAGCATCACCAAAGCTAACAAATAAATACTTCACCTGTCTTGGGGTCTCAGTGGAGAATAACTGTATCTGTTTATAGGTATTTATATATGAACTATACAAGGTTTTTTTCACCTAGATGAAAAAAGGCAAATGACGTTTACAAATGAAATAATTCAAATTAGGAAAGTGCAGAGGATCACTAACCTCTCCTGCCCAGCTGTGTCCCACAGTTGTAGCACTGTAGGTTCTCCATCAACAATTAGTCTTTTCATTTGAAAATCCACACCTGAAAAAAATCATGTGTACAGTCTAACAAAAACCATCAATAATCTTACCAAAAAGCACAGAAAATTAAAATGTATGGGCTATATACAACAGTTTTTCCAAAATTCATCTCTTTTAATAGGTTATGAGATTTCAGTCAGTCATGCACATACTTCTGAATGGGAAAAATCCCCTGAATGTATTTAATTTGTCTTTCCCAGAAGCATTGATACAAATTGCATTCTGAAAAACAAATAAGATCGGCTATATTTTGTAAAACAGTTTTATCAAAGAAGTGAAAATGTTTTATAAAAACATTATTTCAGATACCAAGGAAGAAAAAGATAAATTAGAACAAGAATCCTGATTCAGAGGTAATAAAACAAATATATAACTGTAACTATGATTGGAAGGCAACATTCAGTCTTTGGAATCCTTAAGTTTGTTAGCTGGCAGCTATACTAATATACACAAGAAATCAGTCAGAAATCCTTCTAGCTGTATTTAAACCAAAGTTTCAATAACGCTTTGAAGAAATAGTGACAAAAAATAGTATGAAAGACATGAAAGGATAGTATGAAATACTAATATAAGAAGGAAGATCTGAAAATATAAGAAAGCAATGAAAAATGCAAAAAGGTTCATACACACAGTGAAAAGTTCCTTACACTGAAATACCTTTTCTTGTGCATTGTCTTGTTCAGAAAGAGGCTTTGTAAAGAAAAACTAAATTAGACCTGTAACCTATTGTCTACTACAAACAGCTGTTATTACTAAGCTTTAATACTCAACTAGATCTCAAAGCCTAAGAAACTGGGTGTGTACATCTAGGAAACCCTAGCAAGCAATCACAAAGGGAGACGTTTCACCCACTTTACTACAAAATAACAATGAAATTCATTTCAATACTTTAAGTAGAACACCAACTATACCCAGAGTTGCACTGGTGTTGCCTCGAAATTCATTCTTGCAAAGTCTCATAAGGAAACTGGATTTTCCCACTGCTGCATCTCCAGCAAGAACAATCTTGTAAGCCTTCTCTGAACTGGGGTATTTTGGAGTGCATTCAGTTGCATCTGACTGAAAATAAAAAGAATCCTTCTGTAACACCTCATTAAAAAAAACCCAAAACTCTGTATCACTGTTCTCCATTTTTCCCCATTTTTCTCCCGAATAACTGATTACCTGAGGGGTGAGAGCAGATATGTATTTCCTCGTTGAAGCAACTGAGCTGCTTCGACTAACTGGTCGTGAGGGCTTCCAGTCTAAAACTACAGTGCTGTTAGCAGGACTGTACTCTTCTTCATCCCTGATCTCTGGAATCTGAAAGTATGAGTTAGTTCTCTGGTGAGAAAAGTATGCTATTTTGGAAAAGCACATCTAAGACTGATTAAAACATTTTAACAGTTTGAATTAAACAGAAATAAATGACAGATGCAACTGTGCAATTCTTACCAAAATACAGTGATTATGCTGTTCTTATTTTTGCTGTTTACTATAATCTACATTCTGTATTTTAACATGTTTACTGTTTGGCATACATTCTTTCAGTACTCTTTCTGATAGAGCAAATTAATGAAAATTTCAGCTTAAAACATAATCACAATAAACAAATACTTTATTTCAGAGCTTATTTTGGAAACATTAGGAATTTCCCCAAACATATTAATCTCTATGCTATTACTACTCAAACCAAGTACAGCACAGCTGTAATCAACACTACTCATAGCAAAGCCTCCACAGAGATTAATGTCTACTAAATGCACACCAAATGATTTGCCTTAAAAAAAAAACATTCTACAGTGCTTAATACTGGTCTTGCTCTGTAGTCATCAGTAACTCTTTCAATGTTACTAACAATATAAACAGACACAGTAACACTTCTTCTTTCTCATACATGCTTTTTTACCTCCTCTGCCACAGCATAGTAAGAGGAAGTGAATGGAAATCTATTTTATTTCTATCTGCTTTTTCATCATTAGAAAATTAGCTCCTTTCTGCATACTGTTTAACAACATTTAAAAATCATGTAATCTTCAAAAATGAAATTATTACCTCAAAAAGGTATCCAAAAAATGTAAAAACAAAAGAGAACTAACAATTTACACACTCTCAAAAATTTTTCACTGTTTTCATTTAAATGCATATAAACCAAATATTTCATTTTAACTGGCCTGTGGACAAAGATACATCTTTTTTTAAAAACAGGACGCTAATTTTCTCTCCAATCAAAGGTCTTTCTCAGACAAGGAGTAAATCTGGCACTTACATCTGTATCAGAAGCATCACCACCAAAGCCTTCATGCATACACTGTGACCTTTGAAAAATCCTTTGATGCCTGTATTCCACTTCTGAATCATACTCATTTGAATCTCTCAGGGTAGACAAACCACTGTCAAAACAGCTCTCAGGTAAGCTGTCAACTTCACAGTTCATCCTTTGCATAGGATCACAAAGGGCTAAAGAATCGTAATCTTCATCGACACAAGATGAATGAGACGACCTAGTAAGAAAATATTGCAGGGGATAAAAATAAATTATTCCATGGTTGTTCTTCCCAACAAAATCTGAGCCCTTCTGGAATAGTCAACTCTTAGAAATCCTAGTATTAAGACATATGTCAATCCTTACCTTGCCTTTATAAAGAATTTCTTTCTCAATCATATGTCTAGGGATGCTCAGATTAAATTATTTAATTATTTAATCTTTGTTACTGATGATGGCTTTCCAAGTCTCAGTAATAATTATTATTTGTTAATTCAAAAAATTTTACTTAAAAATCATTCAGAAAACTGATTCATTATGAAGACATCAAAAGCAGAAAATTATATACAATGAGTTAGCTAATTTTGGCCTATTTTAAGACATAAAATGACCGTGACACACTGTATCTCATTTAAATGAATGCATTTGCTCAGATGCACACGTGCCAATAAGGAACAGCTATAAACACAGAAGAGAGAGTAGCCAAGTTCACAAGATCAGTAACAGTGGAAGAAGTCACTGAAAAATTTTCTTACAGTTTGGTAGGCTATGCAAAACCTAAACTTTTATACAGAGTTCCTCTCTTTTCCCTCAATCTTTCTTCAAAAGTTTGGGTTTTTTTCACTCTGGATGCTGTGATATATAAAAATACTTTAATGAATGCTGAAATGCCAGTATGGCTTACAGTAAAAAAATACAGAAAAGAAAGGTTAATTGAGTGAATCTTAACCAATCTTAAAAAAAAGCTCACAATGGCTACAATCATTATGCTCCTGCAGCAAGACAGGGCAGGCATCAACTAAAGCGGAGAAGGTCTCAAAGTCACAGCAGAAGAAGAGAAAGTCTGGCTTAGCCCTATCGGGAATGGATGTGATACACTGAGCTGCTAAAATAGACAAGGTCAGCATCAATCCTTGTAATAACAGCTTGCTCCCAGCGGGGCTCCCTGTGTTATGGCACAACATAGGAGAGTACACTGGGGAAAATTACCAAATTATAAAGCTGTTACCGAGTCAAATTTCTCCCTGCAGCTGCCAAATGGGGTGACAGAGGCATCATTGTCCCATTCAATAATATTCATAACCATCTAATTTACACCCTTTCAGGCTAATGAATAATCACATGAATGCATGCAATCATTGCTGTAGAATATCAAAGCATACATGCTCTTTGTATTCATGTACCAACTAGTCTATACCAAATCACTGAAATACTGAGGAAGAGTGCATGCTATAACAAAGTTAAGCTTATCAAGCATTCCCTGAAATCTTTAGTAGCCAGTTTTCAATTTCACTGAACCATGAATTCAATGCTGGGAATTTCATATATGCTTAAACCAAGTTAGATCAAGATGAATCTAACAGATAAAAAAAAGAAAATCATACCTTTTAGCACAAATTGCTTTAAACATGTTAGTATGCAAACCAATATCTCTCAATGTTGATCTGATGTCAGGAGACAAAGTAGGGGAAACAAACACGTTTTGTGACATTCACATCTCTTTCTGTCTTTTGACACTATCAAGTCACACCTGTTAAGAGTAAGCTTTATTCCAACAACGTAAACTTTCTTCTGAAGTAGCTTGTATTTCTCACTTTTGTGGAAATGCAAGGATTGCACCATGTGGCAGGTACTAATAAATATTCATAGAGAATGACATCACTAAGTCTCCAGAGAGGTTTTAGTTACTTCCTCAGATAATTAGTCCATGTAATATACAACTTTGAGTACCTCTAAAAGTGTGAGGAGGGTCCAACAGCAGGGAACTGGGTTTATGTGCATTCAGAAGAAGGAAACAGCTTGTGACAAGCAAAACTTTACAGCCAGCAAACACATCTCACATGGACAGTGACATAATCTCATAATAAGAGTGACACTACAGAACAAATTGGGATATTTTAAATGTGAAGCAGAAGCCAGTTTAATCCCTATCCAAGATATTATTCTCTCTGGCAAAATGTAAAACACAGACTACTAAGACTACCATCAGACATCTCTCTATGGTTTGGAGTACCACTGAAAGAAACAGAAGACAAAATAATCTATCAATTGAGTAAGGACACACATTTTTGCTGACAGATCTAACTGTTTAAAAAACAAAGTGTGAAAACATGATTGACAGCACTTGGGGTTGACTCCAACATCTAGTGTCTTCAGTGAGTCTCTGCCATGATCTGAGGAAGTTCTGATCAATGACCTGTATCCAGTAAGTACAAAAATAAGTATCTCTGACCATTTAATATTTGCATTTAGATAACTGACTGGTTTTGTACTCTTACCCCATTAATATCCAAGTGCGTTCACTACTCTTGCGTGTCAGTGTGAGTCGAGGTTTTTTATTCTTTCGAAAAATTATGCCCACATTTGTAATAATTATTACATGGGAAAAAAGGCACACAAGCTGAACATAAAACCAAAAATGTTTTATTTCCTAAGTACTGAGTAAGGCTAACAGAAGCCTTCAGAAGAGTTTTATGGTTTCTTGAAGACAAAGAGACTGAGAATCAAACTAGAATCAAAACAGTCCAAGACCAAACAAGAAGCTGTCTGAACTCTCCATAAGTTTATGGCTTGCACTGAAAAGGGTCATCCTGAGCTTTCTGAAGTAATTGAAAAGATTCCTATTGACTTCAGTATACTTCAGGAATCAATAATGGTCACACATTACTTCTAAATCAGACAGAATTATTTTCTCTCACTTATTAATCTGGTCTTCTAAGACAGGTCATTTTCAAATTAACAAAAGCCAGCCTTGCTTACCTGTCATACCGTGGGTTTAAGGGAGAATGTTCACCATTAAATTTAGGACTGCTTCTGGAAATGGTACTACCCGGTGAGGTGTTTGCTAACCGCTGCAAGAGATACATAACAAATGCATATTAACTTTAATGAACACAGTGAAGGTATCTAGATTTGTTGAGAAAAAGTGTGCATCATCAAAATTACAAACTGCATGTCTTTAATACATATTTATATACATAATATAAAAACATATATATTTAGCTATTTCCGTTTAGTAAAACCTCATACTTTATATATGACTGAGGGTCAAAAGGCCTATTACCTATGGCATTTAGTCTTCACCACTGCCTTAATACTGAACCTACTAGACACATTCAATCACTAAAGACAACAGAAACTCCAAGAGGATGATTTCATTGACTACACCTGAAGACTCTGAAATGCTAAGCTTTGAAAAGTTGTATTTAGAACATGGCATGCCGACTACTAAAAAGGAAAGGCAAGTGTCACTGACTGAGCTAGTTTCAGTAGAGCTACCTCCTAGCTCTCGAGCGACATAGTGAAGGAAAGGTCTCAACTAATAGCATGTGACCAAGTATTTTGTACATTCTGCTGTGTCTCCATACGTTTATTCACTGGGAACAGCTTCCTCTGTCTTCTCTGTAATATGTTCATTTATATTTCCAGGCATGACAGTAGGAAAGGGTATCTGTTGTCGCATCTGTAGTGAATCTCTGGTAACTTGTATCAGCAAAAAGCACTCATGATCATTGGTATGGAACATCGGAAACAGGCAGTGACTTGACCCCCATTTTCCTCCTTCCTGTCCAGTACTGTCTTTGGGAGCCCACTATTATGGTCCCATCATTCTAAAAAGCTATCTGCTTTCCTCACGATGCCCAATCATTATTTGTAAGAGTTTGACAGGTTTCACAGGAAAGCAAAATGACAGTATAAAGTAGGGTTTTTGTTACTTTCAAGTTTTCCTTTCTCTAGTTTGGAGGATGTCAGGTGACATTTGTTACAAGAGACTCCCATGCAGTTCTGAGAGCCCAAAAAAGGTCTGACTAAGGTCTCTACCACTAGTCCCTGCTATTCATTTTCCCAGTGACTTGCTTGGACAGAAGTTCAAGTTAGGTTAAAACCTTGCTACTAAAAATGGGCAGCTTTCTGAGAAAGTCTGTTGCCAATGGTGGGGCACTCCCATATACACAATACAAACACATTCCCTTTAGTGCAAGAGAAACTGTTGATTTATTCACCTCATTAAATATAACAGCATATTTTAAAAAATTATTACTTTCCAAAGCACCTCAGAAAGCACTTGTGCTCTAACAAAACTTCCATTATTTCATAAAAGATAAGTAAAATCTAACAAAATTCAACTACACAAGAGTATTCCCACAGTGAGTCCACTGAATAAAACTCAATTTTCAGAGTAACAACTGAAGTACCAATTTAAATTTGCTGTGTTGATTCTTACACCTTCTAGAACAACATAACAAATCGTAAATACATACCAATGATCTGTTGTACTTGCTGAAACTGTTTTCAAGTGCAGTTCTTAAACCATCGTTGCTGTCATGTAACTTTCTATTAGCTGATCTAACAAGAAAACACAGTTTAACTTGCAGGACTAAAGAAACATGAAAAACTATGTAACTTCTCACAAAGAAAAATTTTAAAAATACTTCTAAAATACACCTTCTTTTTCTTTAGGCAAACACTGAAGAGTAACATGAAACTAGCAACACATTGACAGATACTCAAACAAATTATCTGAAAAAACCTCTGTGAATTTTAGCCTTCAGTGGCAGCCCAGGAAGCCTGTTTTCACTTCTGCAGCATGGTCTCTGGTCAGCCAAGTGGACAAAAAGATACTGTAGGAATGGCCACAAAAAAGACCCCTACAACAAAACAACTAGTCCCGCCATTTCTTTACAAAATGACTACCCTTTAAATATTGCCGAGGTGATTCTAAAGAAAAACGTGATTTATCTGCTTGAAAGAATTTCTTTAGGATAAGGAAATGAACTAAAAATATTTAAAAATCTATTCATTGTGACCCTCCTTGAAAGCAAAAATTTGGGCACCTGTTGTATCACACTGCACACACTTAGTACTTTTCACACAATAATAACACAGGGAGTTACTGGAGAAGCAAAGCCAATAGAAAAAGGAGTCAGGCAATAAATTTTGTGATAGCATGGATAGACTCAAATCACATTCAGCTTATCAGAAAGAAATTAAAGTTAATGGAGCTGAGAAGAAATGAAAAGAAACCAACTGAAGTATTAGTGGGTCAGTACCACAGTGAAGTTAATACCATAGTAACATTTATGACAATTGAGAACAGCCTTTTTTTATGATAATTGAGGCCATTCCAGTATTTTCACTTGATACTTTTTCCCAAATTTCCACCCAGTCTTTTGCTTACAAAGACATTTATCCCAAATTGTTGAGACAAAGTTTGATATTAAAAAAATGGATTACTAAAAACTTACTGAAGTATTTCAATTTGTCTTTCCAGATTATCTCTGTCTTCAGTATACTCTCGGATAATTTCCAGGTCTCTGGAAAAAAAAAAAACTTAAATGAACTTATGCTATACAGGATATTCTTCTTATATTTTCACAACATTGCTTTTGGAAGAGTTTACATTTATGCTGAAATACACTGAGAGCAGTTTTATGCAAAGTAAGATTACTTAGTGACTTCATTAATCTCTGCCATTATAACTCAACAAAGACTGTGAATGAAAAATAAAAGTTGTACAAAATAACCATAGGGACTACCTCCTTTTCCCTTGAAATATAATTTGTATTATCTGAAGATAACGACACAATGAAACTGCCTTTTAGACTCCTTTAAATGAGTAACTACAACTAGCTTTCATTCACTTTAGGAAAAAAAAAAGGTTGAGATTGACATGGAAGACTTCTAAAACTATTCTCCCTCTAATATTCATACAGCTACTCATATGAATGCAAGCCATGGAGAAAAAAAATTGCCTGATGCTGTACTGTTGTTTTATTCCTATTAAGGTCCCACTAAAGTCAGTGGACATTCTTTCAAGATTATGAGAGTTTGCATCATATCCAGAACTTGCTCTTTCAGAAACCTAACAAGAAAAGTGAACAGTAGTGATGGCACAGTGTCAAATGTGTACCTGCCCTTTAAGGCAAATTTAGAAAATAACAGTTCCCAGCTGCATACATAATAATTACATCAGAAAACAAATTCTTTTTCCCTGGTGAAAATATTATCATGCAGAAGTAACTTACCTCTCAGTGTTCAAAGACTGATCTGCATACTCGCTCTTCAAGCTATCTAATTCACTCTGCAGAAAAGCTATATTTGTCTGTGCTTCTAAAAGATCTTTCTTAAGTCTTTGATTTTCCTTCAAAAAAGTAAGATATTAGATATTACCTGTCATAGTCACTTCCACAGAAAGTTGATTATTATAATAGCAGAATAAAAACCATCAAAGTTAAAAATGAAACACTATAAAATTTTGGTATAGAGGGGAAAAGAAAACGAAAGAACACTATATCAACAGAGGAGTCAGAAAATTAACATGCAAGAACTTCTCAATTTTTATTTTTCCATTCGGCTACACAAAAAGGGAACTGTATCATCTCAAGCCATTTCTAAATGTCCTACAGAGAAAGAATTTGTATACATTCAAACATTTTTCATCTTAAAAGATCCTCATACACTTACCAATGACTTTAAATGTTTACTTTGTAGCTTACCAATACTAAATGAAAAAAAAAACCCACCTAAAAAACCAAATCCCCACAACTATAACAATCTGTATTGTAGCAAGTAAAATTGAGACTAAATTAATATGTTAATGATAATAATCTCTTACCAGCAACATATCATGTATTCTTTTTTTCAGTTCAGCTACATCTTCCCTGTGATTTACATATTTGGATTGCTCCTCCAGCTTGAAGGATTAAAAGAAAGCGCAATTAATTTATTTGATTGTTCTGATTCAAAATAAAAAAGTATGGAAATCACAATAAATAAGCCTTAAAAGGTTTTACAGTTACTACAGTTTTTAAAACTTAAGAGTTTTCCCGAATGTAATAACAGACAGCATTATTTCAAAAATCACTGGCTTTCTAAAAGTTTAATGAGCATTTTGCACTCTTTAGGTATAAAATACTCATAACTAGTGACACAGAAGCCAGCTATTAAGATATAAACAGGTGCATCCCCACTAACTTAAAAAAAAAAGATTATAAAAAATTATTACTACCTCAGCTATGTACTATCTGTACAAGAAGCTCTCAGGTTTCTTGGGAGAAATTTCCGTTTCTATAAATGTTCTCTTAAGTGCAGTTAAATACAAAAATGAAAAAAATATATCCACATTGTTTGCTACAATTCTGGTAAAACTTACAGCAAAAACTAATGCCAAAATTAAACCCAAATTACAAAATATCCCAAAACATCATTCATATCTGAGATTTCAGTTTACCTTACTACTAGGTATCAAATTAAAAGGTCAGATTGGAGTTGGGTTCTAAAAGGCACTATACTACTGTAAATTCCTATATTTGGGTTGCCAATTGCATCTCTATTTATAAATTACAAATACTTAGAGGCAACATCTTGGAATATTTCTAATGGACCAAATACAAGACTATGTAACTGCAATGTTAATAACCTGATGGACCTAGAAAATTGTTAGGCCACAGAATTCAGGTAATAGCTGCTTCCTTCCCTAAGTATTTCAACAAATTACACAGATTGAATACAAAAGTACAAAATGACAACACAACGTAAAAATTATCTGCAGTTGCTATTTACTACTACACATTAAATTAGAAACCTACAATTACAATTATCCATCTTGAGGAAGGCATTTCGTATGGTCAAAAACTCTAAAGCACTTCAAAAACTCACCAGACTTCAATTCACTTGCCTTTTTAAGTTTTTTTATCGTCACCTGAAGATCTCCAACTTCAGTATCATACTGGCGCTTCAGCTCATTCAGTGCTTCTTCAGCTTTTTGCTTCTCCTGCAACATTTTCAATCTCATTAGAAGCTGAGACAGGTTTCAAACGTTTATTAAAAATACATTCATCAGTTTGGAAAGCACATACTTAGACAGATCTGTCTCTCCATTCTGCCAACCTGTCCCTTCCTTAAGTTTCACAGGTTCTGATTCTGTAGTTGCAGCCCACTTAAAACACTCATAAAATGGTGGTGTGGCAGCAAAGACATGGATCCATTCAGCGGTTTTTACTCATGATTCCTGTGCTTAACATTCTCTGTGTCACTTACTTTTTTACTTCTGTTTTTCTTTTAAATTTTTTTGCTTGCAAGTGTTGCAATATTGCAGGCCCATGTCAGTAAAAGGAAAGTGGCCAACAGCACCTCTAGTTTCAAATGGTCCCAGGTACAGAGACAAGGCGGTGTATTCACTGCTGTCCATTCAATACCACCCACATCACCAATGGCGGGGTGTGGTCACAGCAGGAAAAATACCATGGATGGAAAAGGAAGCAGTGCCATCTTTTGTCATGGCACATGGCACAGTGTGTGCCAGACTGGACACAGCAATGCACAGCTGCTGGGCAATGGGATAGAGCCGCTGTTGCAGCAGCTGGAGCCCTCAGAGCCACTGTCCCGCAGCTGCTGCCATCCCCACGGAGAGAGAGCCCCTGCACCTGCACTGCTGCCATCCCCAGGCACAGAGAGACCCTACACATCACACTGCTGCCACCACCGTGGCCCCAGAGAGAGAGAGAGAGAGAGAGAGAGAGAGAGTCTGAACCGGTACTGCCACCACCACTGAAGGCAGCATCTTGGCAGCACAACTCCTCATTCAGACCAATCAGCTTTCCAGGTTTTGGGTTGTCCCTGTTTTCCATTATTTCAGGTCCAGGGGGAGGAGGTTGAGCTGTGGGAGCCTCCAGGCCTTTGTTTTCCTCACTGTGGGGTCAAATGACGAGCAACATCAGAATGGTCACCATTTTGCCTGCGTTTAGAGATTGCACCAAGTATTGCCCACAGGACGCTCAGTGGTGAATGCCCTTTTGTGGGTAAAACTTTCTGTTTACATTGTATACTCTTTACTATTAATATTGTTGTGATTATTGCAGTTTTTCAGGGGCAGAAGGAGTAAAAGGTGGCAACTGGAGTGAGTTTCATTTTCTCACTGTGTTTTAAACCAGCACAGATATTCAGTCTAAATATCAATATCCAAATACAGTACTCAGTCTGAGTACAAAACCAAGTACAATATCCTGAAATTTATTTTAATCAAAACAGAGAGATTTTTGAAAGTGGTTACATCAACCACAATGAGAAGAATAGAGTGTGTGGTGTGCTATAGATTGGTATGTGTTTAATTCCCTCCAGTCACTCCCCAGGGACCTCAGTTTCACGACACAAGAAATCAGAATGCGGCAGTGACAAGTGGTGCCAACAGGACAGACTGAGTTTTCACATGGAACATGTGAAAGCAGGCATGGACTTTGCTTAGAATTCAATGCTTTCCTGTAGGTAATGCTGATATTCATGTGTTAAAACAATAATCAAAGTAATCAATTTAAGCTGGATTCCCCTTCTGTTGCCAACTACATAGGACTCCTAAGTATTGTTTGGTAACTATTTGCTTCCCCTGAAGAAACAAAATACAGGATAGGCGGCTGGCTTATGCAGAGGCAGGTGTCCCGGTGGCATGAGTGAGATCACTCTGACAAACAATAGCCTTGATTACAGGCATTAAGATTAATGGCTTAGTACATTCCCACAAAGTAAATAACTTAACATTTACTCTCAGGGCGTTTTAGTAGGTGTGGTATGTGCAGCTAGGAGCTACAAGGAACACTGGAGAGTGAAAATGAAAAAAGCCTTGTGAGAAACAAGTTAACAGCCCATCTTTCATACCTATAGCTATATGCAAACAGTGTATGGGACTACAGACTAGATGTGGATGACACACAGATGTACTTTTGCATAATGCGGATACATAACTGTAGACATCCTCAGAGAGAGCAAAGGCACATATCCCAGTCATCTTTTTGAAGCAGTGGGAAAGAGTATCCAGGGCTTTTTTCAGTGATTTACCATTTCTTTGAGAACAGTAATTTTTCAGAGAAAATTAAATTGTTTTCTAAACATTAACTACTTAGTTTCTCTGGAAATGAAAATGTACCTCTACTGAGAACTGCATTATCATTAGTTAAACATATTAAAACACATATTTTTTGCAGGAGTGATATAATTAATTTTTTAATGCCACTATATTTTGTTTCTAAGAAAACAATAGGCTTTTACGGTGTGGTAGGACTGTTTTCTCTTGCGTAGAAAAAGATGTTATTTGAAGCAAATCTATCAGAATACCATTTACCTTCACATACCAATTAGTGTGAACCCTACTTAAAATCAGCAAGTTGGCAGGCAGCACTTTCTTGCATCTGGTTCTGCAAATACTCTGGTGAAAGTACCCATAGCAAATACATATAGATGTTCAGTATATTGTGTGTTCTATGGAGCAATAATTATGCCCACAGTATATGTTTTAATTAATGTATTTCTTATATCCACATTAGAACACTTTCACAAACTGATTCTTATGCCCATTACGAAGTTCAGCTTATCTTAAATTAATGTAGCAGCAATACAAAATGAAGCAGGCAGCTGGTCTTGCTCCTTTGACTTATGCAGTCACATGTGGCTCTAATATATCTTTCTCTGGTTAAGGAGAAGAGGATTTTTATACTTTTTCAAACAGACTGCAAGTGAGTTGAAACAACTGCTAAAACTTGAGCAAATCGAAACAGAATTTCCCATCAAGTTTGGGAGGCCCCAGCCCTGACACACTCTTACCACAGTTACCCTCTCTTAAGTCTGTAACTCTCTAAAATGTAGTTACGGGAGAATGGAGGAAAGAAAGATTATTACTCCAGGCAGATACACAAAGCAGGATCAAATAATCTAAGCATTAAATTCTACATAAATTAATTTACTAAGAGAATTAGATGTCATTCTTTTGCACTGAAATATCATTTTCTCCAATCTGTTTCCAATATCAGCCTCAGAAGGAAATTCTTCTTGGCCAGTATGCCCCCACAGAAGGAAAAGACTTTTTGTTCTTGGACCTAGGCAGATATTCCTCTTTAGGAAATCATTAAGATCATTCATTTTTTCTCTCATGGATAGCTTCTTTTCATCCAAGCCCTGCCTACAGCAGCTTTGAGTCAGCCCATCAGGATCAAAACCACACCACAAATCCTGCTTAAACCCACTGAGAGTTTGGTAATTATGAAATTCTGTAAATATAAAATACTCACTTCCTTTTTAACTTTATGCTCTGCAGCCTGTATCCGTAGCTCCATCTCTTCCTCTAGCTCACTGAGTTGAACTGCTGCTTTGTCCTGAGCTCTAAAATTTAAAAGAAAATACTCTCTTAGGAATTGCCCTCTGGCTTGACAGAAACACTCCGTGAAACACATCTGCTTACCTCAACTGTAACAAATTAGACAGACAGACATGGAAACAGTTTAACATTGCCCAGACCTTGAAACTGATGTGGCTGGGAACCTAAATCCCAAATTATTTTGAAGATACTGGCAAATTAGATTTTAAATAATAGCTGCAAGCTGATGATTAGCATGAAATACATCACATCTGCATTTTTTAAATTAAGTTACAAAGATAAAAGGCACCTCTTGTTACCCTATGAAGAGACTTCAAAAGCAACTTGTATCACCCACACACACGAGATCTCTGTCCTGAGCTAATCTGTTTGGTTTTGGCAGTAATGATGTGAGACTTCAGTGCCAAGTAGTTAAAACATGTAAATACACTCCTTGAAGCTCACAAAGCAAAAATATGGTTTCTAAAATGAAAGTGTAATGAACATGCATGACAAAACTCAAAGTTGCAGTCAAGGAAGAAGAGTCAAAATGCTTTAAGGCATTTAATATAATACCAGAGTCTGAAAGAATTTGATCCAGAACTTATCAAAAGTATGAACAGGTAATCATTTGCCTGCTGCTATACATGCTTATGCACACTGTGCATACAAACTAACTTTTGAACTCGGTTAATGGAAATACTTTGCATGCCTTAATTTGGCATTAATTCTCAGTAGTTTAATCAAATGAAGCATGAGAAGAGAAAAAAGATGGACTGCAGAACCAAACTAGAAACACAATTCACTATACCTTTTTACTGCTATGGCCAAAGTTTCCATCTCTGTGCTTTGAAGTTTGATCTCTTGGATGAAGTTCTTAATGACATGCTCATATGGCTGGATTAATCTTGGTTCTGCTATGTGTATATTCTGATACAGAACACTGACCTGCTCTTGTCTGAAAAAGAAAGATACACACGTTTTAATGCACTTACTCGGAACAATGTTCTATTACAGGTTTGAAAAATTTACTACAAATTAAGACATTCTTCTCTTTGTCTATTTTTAAAATTTAGCAAGCTAGACACAGGTTCTGAACATTCAGTACAGTTTAAATTCTTTTAAATTATGTTTACCATTTCCACTTCTCTGCTTTAATACAGCTAGTGAAAAAAAATCTGCTTAATTAAGTATTTTTTCACTTCTATTCATGGTGTAGTGAAGAGCATTCCACTGGGGTAATCCAGAATGTATATCAAGTTTCTTGGTTGCTCTAATGTTAATCGTAATCCATGAAGAAGCCTAAGATTTCAGGAGGTTGCAGAAGAATTGAAAACCTGTATGAATGCCAGCTACCTAAGTCAAAATGGAAAAGGGACAGAGGGAAGTGGACTGTAGGCAAAAAGAGAATACAGCCTTTCAGTTTCAGACAAATTATTCTCATCTGTAGCCAAACAAAGCCATCATTATAAGAAGTTAATTCTGTATATGATTCTCATGTGAAAAATGATATATACCTCTCATAGAGAAGGAAGAAAACATTTCTGTAGATAATGTAATTGTTAAAAACTCTTCTGAAATTCATACTTAAATGCTGCCTCAATGCAGGAATATTATATTCTGATTTCCATTTGATCTGGACTCATTTATATAGATTGCATACCATTTTAATTGTCAAAATAAAGAATCTTTACAAAACTAAAAATAGAATAGCATAAAAGCCAAACCATTACTACACAGACCACTACATAAATAACACTGATTTCTGTTCATACTACTAGTATGTCATGTAAACCCTTGTTTTACATGCCAGCTAGATTCCAACTCCTGGATTATATTAGGCAGTATACCAGAAAACATTCTGCATCAGAATTTAGTAGTCCCAAGGAAAACTGAATGTGATTGATATAGACTATATGCTAGAACATGAACAGGTATTCAAGAACTTAAAAATTGAATGGGAAAAAGGGAACAGAGAAGATCAAGTTTAGAAACGTGGAGGAAGCGGGACAGTAATGAGGAAGTAGACATTATCAAGGGCAAAAATGCAACCAAAAATAATGTTTTGCAAGTCAAGTCTAATACCATATCTAACATCACAAACGCATGCCCTCTTTTTGTTGCAAATGAAAGCCTGAACTCTGATTAAAGGATCCTCCTTGTCAGACAGCTGATGTTTTCCCATCTTCAGTGGAGGCAGAGCTATTTAATACCTTTACCATACACGATATCAACAACCAGTGTATATTCTCTTCATTTTTTCCCACTTGCAATTCCACAGCTTTCATTATCAACACTGCAGCACTCTGCTTCTTCTATGCCATTTCCCCACTGAAGGTCTAACTTACTTTATTAAAGCAGTACCATAACTCTTACTATAGCTCAAATTCCTGTTTTAAGCAACTTAACTATTTCAGGACACTGTAAAACCTGTTTCCAGCTGAAATGTTGACATTCACTTTGAGATACAGAAACACAACACCAGCACAAAGAGATGAACATTTACTGATGCCTGAGAAATTTCTGTATACATACATGTTTCTGTCTCGCTAAGGAATTCCTTTACAAAGGTTAAGGCTTACCTGAATTCAGTAAGTTAAATATCTTCCAATGTATGCATACAATTTCTTTTTCAAAATGTATTTTAAACAGAGTAGTGCTGAGGTTCACGAACAGAAACAATAATGAACAGATTTATCTGAGCATCAGATGCTACAAAACATGTATAAATAATGTAACATTAAGGAACTCCTCAAATGTATATTTATTCAATTAATGATTTGCATTTAAAAAACTGTTCAGGTCATTTCTCTTGCCAACAAGTTTTTGTGCCAAAACAGCACTGATATTAACAGCACCATCAGAAATACTAAAACTAGGAAAGATAAAACAAAATTGAAGGCTTAAAATCAGCCTTACTTTTACTCTGTACTATAGCAATATACAGACAAAAGTGAGATTTCTGTGCTGATGGGTTTCCTGCACAAGAGAATTTTGGAACAATTCTGATGATACTGCATTTCACAAAGAATATCTGAGGTTTAGGTTCATCATATCTCAACTAAATGTTAAATGCACTGAATATTATACTATTTAGACACCAATTTTCAAGTACATGCAACTGGACAAATAATACGTTCAATGTCTCAAGTTATTACCATTTACAGAATTCCTAACACTTCCATTAATATTGAATAGGCTTGAAGCTCATTGTACTCTAAACATTACAAAATGCAACATCTGTGTAGTCTCTCAATTTGAAATTCCATTTATTTTTGATAGTTGAAGAGTTGCTAACACGTTACATTCATAAATTCCTAGCACTTAAGCAATTGTCCTTCAGAGCTGTAAACTGCACACCAAAACAGGCAATAAACTATTCTAGAATAATTTCAAATTTTCGACAAAAGCAGGCACTGTTCATTTCCAGAAATAGATGCTGAAGAATGTCACTTCTTCAAAGAGTGTCAATACACAGAGAATCCTTTAGGTGAGTTGTATGTAAAATGAAGCAGGACTAGCCACAGTGAGAGGGACAGTTTATCAGTCTGCCAAGGCAGGTATCAGGGGTTCTGACCTTGGAGGCAAGAGAGGAAGGCTGGAGAAAGAAAGACTTGTATCCTGGGGTGCATCAGGAAGAGCATGGCCAGAAGGCTGAGGGGGGAGATTCTGACCCTCTATTTGGCCCTGGTGAGGCACATCTGGAGTGCTGTGTCCAGTTCTGGGCTCCTCAGCACAAGAGACATAGGGAGCTGCTGGAGAGGGTCCAGCAGAGGGTCACAAAGATGATTTGGGGTGTGGAGGATCTCTCTTAAGGAGAGAAACTTCAGGAGCTGGGCCTGTTTAGTCTGGAGAAGACTAGAGAGGGGACATAAGTATCTCAAAGGCACGTGCCAGGAGGATGGTGCAGGACTCTTTTCAGTGGTGCCCAGCAACAGGATGAGGAACAACTGCCATAAACTAAAACACAGGAAGTTCCACCTCAACATGAGGAGAAGTTTCTTATCATTGAGGGTGGCACTGCACTGGAACAGCTGTCCAAGGATGTTGTGGCATCTCCCTCTTTTGAGACATTCAAAACAGACATGGACAGATTGCTATGTAATCTGTTCTAGCTGACACTTCCTTGGCAGGGAGGTTGGAATGACCTCCAGAGGTCACTTCCAATCCTAAATATTCTGTGATTCTTTTCAAAGTATATGCAAACCTAAGATCACTTGGCTGGAGCATGGTGCTAATAACACTGAGGTGGGTTCAATCCCTGTACGGGCCATTCATTGAAGAGCGGGCCTTGATGATCCTTGTTGGTCCCTTCCAACTCAGAACATTCTGTGACCTGGAAATACACATATCCGAACTGAAGCTAGAAATCACTATGTCTGTGATGCCGAGCCTCTGCCACATGGCTAAGTCAGCTTTAAGATGCAGTAGTCAGAAACACAAAGTAGTTACTGTGAGGTTTTATTCTCCCTCTGGGATTAAAAAACAATTTATATTTCATATTCCTTCTTAGCCCAAAGACCAGCTACCAGACAGCTGGATTCAAAATATCTCAGTTACAGTTTTAGGTAGCAACACTTAGGCTTAAGAAGTCAAAAAATATCCATACAACCATAATCATGCAGGATGTTGGAAAGGGCCTGGAAGGCTTTATAGATCACAACTGGTCACTGAAACTCTCAGCGATACTTACATAAGTGCTTCTAGGGCAATGATTTTAAAGGATGTCTTTAAGAAAATCTAGACTCACAACTACTACATCAACAAAAACAAAACAAAACCAAAAACCAACCAACACACCAACACCAACAACAGCAACAACAATAACAACCCACCAAAAAAAACCAGAGGAGAAATCAAAGTCATGCAACAAAATTGACAGGACTACTTAATCACTTATGCTTTCAGGACGAAGTAATACACCTTCATGAATTGGAAAGAGTGTTATTGATTTAGTCACTCCAAGTATCCATGATGAATTAGCAGCAGTTATGTGCACTCTGTATCAACATGCATAAAGTATTGGACGATTATTTGTTCCAAAATGCCATTTTCATATTTTTAATCATTGCTCCATTTTCACATGCTCAGGTGAATATCAGCGACACTGCTGTAGCAGGACAGATTAGCTGCAATGAATATTGTCCAATTTGTTTGTTTCTCCTCAGTTACCCCTGAATACATGCTATTTCTTTCTGCAAATTCATTAGTTATTCAAATGTAATTATCAAAGAAGATTTTACTAATGGATTTCACCAAGCTGACTTGAACTCTAAATAGTCTGTCCTTTTGTTGGACAAAAAGTTTCAGCAAAATTCATCGCAAATGCCTGGATTTGCTAAATTAAAACTGGTCTTCCTTGAAATCTAAACTCACTTTTCAGTGTGTTTAGCTGCACACCTTTAAATTCCACACCAAGACAACTGTAGACATTCACAAATGCTAATGCATGGAAAGAGCATTTTTTAATATGTGGCATGAAAGATTGTCACTTTGTTCATCTGGCACTACAGCTACACTACGCATCATGTATGCATTTATTTCTGTTGCTTCTGCAAAGTGCAAACAAAAAACACTAGTATCCACAAAAAGTATAGCATTGTGGACAAGTACTGCTTTGGCTTTACCTTACCTCATCTCAAAGGTTTTATAGCATAAACCATCTGTAAAATTAGTACTTAGTAAGAGTAATTAGTCAATATTTGCACAGCTTCACATGAGTTAACTTAAGCAAAGTTACAGTATTCACTTGGTTTCAGAGAGCTCCTGCGATAACTGCACAAAGAAAATAAAACTGATCTGATTATAATGCAATTTCTAATATGATAAATTTAAAATACCATGGTAGAATATAGAAGGAGCAGAAGGGGGAGTTGGAGGGGGGAGGGGGGAGGGGGGACCCACACCAAAAAAACCCACAATACTGGTCTTGGAGATATCAGATATTTAGGTTATATTGTGTCATAATTTCCTTTAACTCACACAGCCATATTAATCCTTATCAATTTACAGTATTATTTCTGGTTTGCTGATTGTGACCATATGCCTAATAATCCACACTCTGAATGCAGTTCAGAGGAAGATGATGGAATTTTTCAACAAATAACAACTCTGGAGTTGCTCAGTACCTTACATGTGTTCCATACGTAGCCACCAGAAAGAATATGCTGGGGTACACACAGGCCACTCAGTCTGACCCTAAGAGTAGTATCTGGTATTAGAACACTATTTTAATGACCCCTTTCCACTGTAGGTCAGCTTGTAAAATTGCTCTGATCTCTTGTAGCAGCTCTGTTCTGGTATGGTCATGAAGAGATGAAGCATAAGGTGGTCTGAGCCGGACAGGTCTGAGCTGGGTGGTCAGAGCAAAACAAAGCTCAAGCATTATGCATCTCATGATTGTCCTTACACTGGAGACCAACAGCCTATGTGTGCCACCAAGAGACTGAGAAGGACCTTTTTCAGAAAAGCAGACACATTGGATATGCCACTATACCACTCAGCAGAAAAGAACAATCAAATTTGATACAGAATGGAAAGTATCTAATTTCGTCACAACTGAGTGCCTAACATTTTCTCCTAGATTGAGTGCCTTGAGGAAAAACAGATTACACAGAATTTTAATACAGTGTAAAATTCAAAGTATTTGTCAACTTGAAGCACTATGGGTTTTCTTACTACCAACTTTTCTTTATCTGCCCCTTCAGAAACAGGCTGCATTAAAAGAAGACAATCAAATCTGTAACCCCTAGATGAGGAGGTTACAGGCCAGCTAAGGTCTGATTCCCAGAGAAAAGATTTTAATGTTTTCAAGCCATAAATGTTGTTCCCTTAGAGATGTGATTTAGAGCCAATGGGGAAGCAATGGAAAAGACTGTGGGACAAGCAGGGAAAGATGAAAAGGAGAACGCCTCAAAGGCGTTATGGCAAATGATCACATGATGATAAAATACCAGGAAAATGAATGCCACAGTGCTTAAGTTAGTTGGCATAGATCCCGTTTTGATTAAAGCAAAAATCAGAAGACCAGTAAACTTAAGGTAGCTCAGAAAGTCTTCTAGCACGCCAAAAGGCAGTCATCATATTTTCAGCAGATCACATCTCTCAAACCCCTGTCATGAGATATATTAAAAGACAAGACCACATTCTTACAGAAGAGATTCCCTCTCCAGCACTGTGACAAAAAAGGACTCAGCATTTGTTTTTCCTCAGGATTTGCCCTTATTCCCTCTCCATGGAACATGCTTCAACTTCCAAGGAAACCTCTCCAGTTCTGACATCACAGCTCATCATCTCATGGAAGTAAACACAAATTGCTGACAAAAGTTAATACTGCACTCTTTATTGACTTTGGCAAAAATCCATCCTGGTTCATGACAGCAAGTGCATGACAGGTTTTGGACGGGTTTTTTATGCAGCAGAGCTCCTCTTCTTTGCTGTAGTACAGCAATATATTCCATGAGCATCGTCTGTCTTCGCAATTTAAGTAACTAACGTTAAGAACAGAATGCCCTTCTCATTTTATCACATCCCCCAGATCCACATTTTCTGTACAGCTTCAGATGACATGACTGGGGGCACACTGTCATCATAATCACATTAGGAGACTCTGGAATTGTATGATGCATAAAATCTCACAGTCAGGCAGCACTGAGTCTGATGAATAGCCAGCTTGGCTGAAGGTACAAGGCACACGAATAAAACAGACCCCAAGACTTAAAAAGCAAAGCAATGAAGTATGAGGACTCTCAGAGGCACCAGAATGTAACTGGAAATAAGAATACAAACTTTCTGCTTCAGATTCATCCCCCCATTCATGCTCTTAATTAATTTAGTTCATTTTCCAATAAGATTATCCAGTTTGACAAATATCACGCAAAAGTTGCCTGGTAGGGCTTAGTCTTTTTTTGATAGTCACAAGTCTTTGTTCTTTCTGACTGAAGGCTTTGATATTACTGTTTTCTCTGAAGTTTTTTGCCTGTAATTTAGAAAGTCATAAGTGTCATAGCATTCATAAGTACTGTTTTCTCTTGGAGTGTCAGAGGATGTTAGATCATTCTTTGCTCAAGCTGAGGAATGGAAAAGGATTGCCATTAGGAGACGTTCCCACATGCTTAAAGGAACATGTCTGTCTATTAGAACCATGGAGGAAACTTTTCAATCTTGCCACTCAAATTCAAACTGAGATTAGCCACAACAAAGAATGCAATATCCATAACACAGTCAAGGGCTAAACCCTTCCGGCAGGCAGCGGTGTGGGCAGTGCACTGAAGCACTCACTGCCTGGAGCACCAAAAAGGTAAGTTTCTTTTTTGTCCATTCCTGTACCATGGCAAACACTTCTTAGAGGAATAAACTAATGAACATGGCTGAGTTCTCAATAAAACAGATCTCCAGCTGGCAATTCACTATATATACACATATAAACTAACTGCATTGCATGATTTTATGTTTAATTACTCATTTTCCTGATTAAATGTAAAAATGCAGAAGGGTAGTTGCATTTTAAATGAAATTAATGCCAAAAAAACCCAACAAAAAACCCCAAAACAACAACCTTCTGTACAATTCCAGTAAAGTCTGACTTCACACGTTAGGTTATCAGCCTGGACAGACTTTCCACCTTTTTTTTTGCTAGAGGCAAATTGCCCACCAAGCACAAGTAAAGGCTAACGCAAACAATACTTTGACTCACAGTAACCACCTTACCAAGAAATCTAACTGAATTTAATCCAAACAATCTGTTCAGGTGAGGAGGAAAGGAGCTAGGCTGTAAAGAAACTCTTTAATGTTACTCTGCCTGTTTAACTGTAAATAATACAACCATAGCTTCAGCACAGACTTGAATGTTCTAAAGTATAATCTAAAAGGACTGTGCAACTGATACACCAAACTGCAGAGAGATATGAGCCATATCATAAAAAAATTACCTTTTCTAAAAAGTAATTAAATTCAAAACATGCTTACTGTAATACAAACTTATTTTAGTACCTGGCAGTAAATAATTTTGCATCAAATGCCTACTCTTACACTGAGGACTGGGTCAGGGTATAAATCTGTTACTGGGTTTCACACCTGATTATGGAGGATTAGTTATGCTTTTCAAAATTCAGTCACAGACACTGAACCAGTTTCTGAAACAGAAACAGAACCATGTGTATCATGTGAAAATTTTCCCTTTAATTTCCACTAGGTATTCAGTCAAGGTGAGGAGTGACAAAGACCACAGGTGTTTACTGTGGGATTTTCTCCTGACTCCAACCCTGGTTTTATCTCACTACGTCCATTTGCTATGCCTTGTTTCTCTCTGTATAAACCCCAATAGCATCAAAGCACATGTGCCAGTGCCTTGCTAGTCTGTGGCCACAGGGCAGAGCGTTTTGAGGAATTGAACCCCAAAATCATCAAGAGATTAAACTGAGATTAAAAAATAAGGACTACCAATTCCACTCATCCGGTTTTGAGGAGTTTCTCCTTTGCAACAACAAATGTATGAAAAGCAATAAAACACAATGTAAGGACTCCAACTCTTTTATAGTACTGAAGATGTAGTTTCCAAAGGACTGTTTTCCCCTGAATAAAAAAGTTGAAGTGACAAACAACTAAAACAAATTAAATAATTTAAACAAAAAGATAAATAACTTTTTTGAAGTCTCGCTTGTACTGCACTTGATTTTGTTATATTCTACTGCTTAAGACTCCTCAAACAATTTCAATATATTCATTACTCACATAAGTGGTCCTAATGATTTTAGTGGGACTACTCACATGAAAATAAAACCTTGCACATGCATTTCAACAAAAAAAGATGTGGGCTACAAATGGAAAAAAAGTTGAGCGGTAAAACAGACCTGTTTCTAGCACTTCAGGACAGAAGAGAGAAAAAACAAAGGGCACATTGTTCTTCAGCTGACACTGACACACACCTAATAAATACAGCCAGCTATGAAGGATGTTCAAAGCTGAACCTGAATAGGAAACATTTACATCAAATTACGGTCCACCCGATAGTATTTAACATCAAAATTTAGTTGCTTGCAGTTTTCATGTAAAAGAATCATAACACAAATTACATTATATCATGATGAATTTAGCAAAATTACCAGGTGTGTCTGCATAGAGGAGCCAGTTAAAGCACTTCCCCTTCCTCACTATTATCCTTTTAGACGACCAGTTAAACTGTACTGAAACTGCTGCTGCAAACAGTAACCAAGATACTGACACAGTACTAGAGGAGACAGATGCTTTCACAAGTTACCACTGTTCATGAGTCAGATTATTTTTCAGCCGGTATTGAGTTTCTGACTTCAGGTTAACTGTTTCTGCAAGTTTTCAAACAGTTTTTGCTCTTGTTTCTCTCTGTAGAAAGCAAGTATGTAACAAGGAAAGCACCATGAACAAATTAAGAAGGACCTGTACGACGTTACTGATCTCTCTGAAATGGGACAGTCCAATAAGACTAACCAGTATAAGTCCAAAAAGAACAGCTGAGTCCAGCTTTTGAAGAAACTTCTCATCTCATAATACAAACACATTCTCAAAGGTGGCTGGAACCGAATTATTGGTATAGGTAGGAATTTAAGGAGCATTATAGAGAGACAATATACAGAGATATTCATGTACATGACTTTTTTAAACTCTCTTGACTAGCTGCCAAATCCTGAAACTCAGATTATTTGTTTTTTAATTATAAATTACAATTTTTAAGTGAAGCAGGATCACTCTGTACTTTTTATGGCAAACATTTTCATACTAATTTTAAGCACTTCAGCTTTCAGACAGATTACTCCGAGTCATCAAAATGTGCCTCTGTACACTGGAAGCAGCCCCGTACTGACAGAGCCCTGGTAGACGGGTGAATCGCAAACCGAGCTACCATCAGTTGTCTTCATTTCACTGAGACCGAGAACAAAGACTCTCAAAACTTCACTGAGCTCATCAGACCGAGGGCCGTATTTACCAACATCGTGACCGTGGAAAAGGTTGACATGGGTGGAAGAAAGATGCGGGGGGCTGGTCGGGGAATAGCGCCGGGAGCAAGTTCCCGCGGTGCCCGCAGAACTTTGCATCCCGTGCGTTCTCCCGGCCTGACTTTCCCACGTGGGCCGCTAGCAGAGCAGCGGAGAGGAAGGCAGGAGAGCGGCTGCATGCTGGAAGAACAGCGCGGGCAATCACGCCAGCCGGGAAGCAGGTGTGCGGAGGGCTCTACACACCTGCAGGCGCAGGGGGCGAGGGGTCGGGCTACACGGCCATTGCCCGGCCGGGATTGCGTCAGCGCCGGCGGCAGCTCCGCCAGGAGGGCCGTGCCCGTCCTGCAGCACGGCAGGGCCGGTTCGGCGGCGGCGGGGCAAGGGAGCCCAGGGCAGGCTCAGCCCCGCCAACCCCGGGCCGGAGCACCCACTTCCACCGCCGGGGTCGGGGTGGGACGGAGCGGGCGGGCCCGCATCTTACCTGGGGATGTACCTCGCCTCGTCCCCGAGCCGCACTTCGAAGTCCTTCCAGGGTTGCTCCAGCCCCGCGGCGACCCACGCCGGGGCCTCCGCCCCCTCCTCCTCCCCGTCGTCGCCCCCCGGCTCGCCGCCGCCGGGGTGCTGCCGCGTGGCGCCGCGGAAGCCACGGGCGAACTCCGGGAAGGTGATGGCCCCGTCGCGGTCGCTGTCGAGGCGCTGGAAGATGGCCTCGGCCTCGGCCGGCCGCACCCGCAGCTCGGCGCAGAGAGCCGCGAAGTCCTCCCGCTCGATGCGGCCCGAGCCGCTGGTGTCGCACGCCAGGAAGAGGGCGCGCAAGCGGGACAGCTCGTCCCCCGCCGCCTCGGGATCCATCGGCCAGCGCCGGGGCGCGAATAAGCCCACCGCGGACGGCACGGCACGGCACGGCACGGCACGGGACGGGAGCGGGTGGGCAGCTGCCCGACCTGCGGCTCGGCGGGGCGGGACAGGTCCTGCTCCGCCCCAGCGCCCGGCGGGGCCGGGCACGGCCGGGAGGCGGAACGCAGGTGGCGGCTCCTGGCCTGGGCAGGTCCCGGGCCAGGCTGCCGGCGCCCCAGGCAGAGAGCAGGGCGGTCCCGAGCCGGGGCTGGCCGGGCTCCGCTTCCCACGGAGGTGCAGGGCCATGGGGTTCCCCTCGGGCACAGCATGCTGCGAACGGCACGGGTAAATGTGCGCAGCACCTAGGGTAAAAAACACACCCCTGCAGCACTCAGATGTACGTCCTGATAGTCCGCGGTCACCGTACGGTGTTTAACCTAATTTCCTTTTTCCCTCACAATAGAAATACTCCTCACGTTTATGGGAGACCAAGAACCCACATGATGACACAAAGTTTCAACAGATAAATTCTCGCCAACACCAATAGTCTTGGTGTTATACATTGCGGGTATGTGCGCAATGATATCTCACCACTAGTGATTTAGTAATGTGGGTTGTTAAAATACCATCTAAAACTGAAAATGCAAAAGCTGCATTCAAATCATTAAACCAAAGGAGATAGAGTTTCATTGCTCTGTGAAGCACTAGTGTCTGTCTTTCTTGACAGAAGCTATCTTCCTTGTTGAAGTCAGACTCAAAACTCAGATTATATTTGAAGTAGTTAAATTATAATGGATATTTTAGAATTGTTATTTGCTTCCCTACACTTATTCCTGTTTACGTCTATCTGAAAATGTAAATGGTATTGTACCATAGCTGTGATAAACAGAATACAAATCTGTCAAAACAGCATTTCCTTATCGACCAAAACATAGCCTAAGACTAAATATGTGATCCAGCAAAGCACAGATAGTTCCTCTGACCTCTCCTCAGAAAAATCACATACTGTAAATGGGAACTAAAAAGTACTCCTCCACCTAAGAGATGTGGAATGCCCTCAAAGGAAATAATCTTTTTTTTTTTTACAGATTTGATTATTGGCTCATAAGGATTAGACAGACAGCCAACAATCTACCTCTAGACAATAAAAAGTTTTGTGAAATGTTCCCCACATTTTAAAGAAATGCAGCTGTAAAGCAATTTGGAATATAAGTTTTAGCTTAAAAATATGAGATAACTGAAAGTCATAAAATTTATTATTTTATCCATTTTGTTATTACATTTCCACCACCCAATTGCAAAACTACTAAGAGTAATGAAGTGGTATCGTCATAAGTTTCTTGGTGTTTTAGTAAAACAGAATTAATTTAACAAAAGTTTTCTTCCCGTTCAATTATCTCTTATCTATCCATTAAATTTTTATACCTAAAGTGTGTCATGAAACCCTTAAGGAATTCATGAAGAGTTGTTCACCTGCTCTTCAAATCCAGCTCTAAATTAAATAAATATGCAAATGCAAAGCAATGTTTGTGGGGCATAGTAGTTTTAAATGCATAAGAGAAGTTTTAAATTCATGCATAAGATACTGAAGATATAGATACACCCTGCAAGCAATTTTCAATCCATCATCTGTTTTGTGTCACTGTGCCATGAAACTCACAAGCTAGCCCAAGGATCTATTTGGCTGAAGAGGTAGAAGAGAAAATTAAATCATGCTCAGGGACTTTAGAGACCTAAGGCAACAGATGAACAAGAAAAGATTCATTGTATTGCTATTAAAGTGTCCTATTGTACTGTGTGGAAAAAAGTGGATTTTGACACTGTTATAGAGACAGGGGTTAAATGTCGAAGATCAGTAGAGGCAGGTAAACCAGAAAAGGAAGGTGTGGCAACACATGACATCAAGACCTATTGTCCCAGGAAGCATAAGAGCAGAGGAGCTAAGCTGACCAGTGGGATAAACTACAAAACCTTTGAATGCTATTCGAATATATGTGGTCTCTGAAAGTAACTATGCAGAACTATGCAGAAGCCCAAAAAAGCTGGAGTGCTGTGCTCCAGGGAGATTCCATGCCTGAAATAGCAGCCCTCTTCCCACCCCTCTCTATATATTGTCTTAGGAATTTTACATACATATTAAAGGAAGATTTTTATCTTGGAACATCAAGCATTTTAAAGTTAGGAAATAGAACATAAATTAGAACAATTATTCTCTGATTTACTTTTCATCATTATTTTTTCTGGCCTTGGGCATTATTTACAATCTCGTGCATGCTATTCAGATCTTCCACTGAGGACAGAATATATCTTTTGAATAGTTCCTGTATACAGGAATTAAACTTCCCAGCATTAGAGCTGGATGAGAGAGGAAATGGATCCCTCTGTGGTTGCAATAACTCTCTTATTCACCATTTTTCTGTTTTACATGTGGACAATTTAAGCAATTTAGCACAAACTGCAATTTACTTGCAAAGTAGAGCATAAGTAAAAATAGAATCAACCAGTGATATTGAAAACAGTTCATGTTACACACAGGTGTCATACTGGCCACAACACCATGAAAACCAAATATGTAAACCTACTCCAGTTTCTTCCCCCACTGACGCAATCTTTACCATCCCTACAAGCCACTATACATCCCAAAGCATCACAATCCCAGTGCGGTAGTCCATCTCTTCCTTTTGTATATGTACCAGGCCATGACCTCGTCATCACCCCTACCACTGGGAAGGGAAGCACAGTGTGTGCAGGCACGAGAAGGACAAGGGCAGAGGGTCATGTGTAGAGTGGAGTCTGGGAGGTCTCTAGCAGATGGCCTGTGGTAGTGCTTCTTCCTCCCCACTGGTTTCCATTCTCTGCCATTCTCTTACGGTGTCTTCATCTGCTCTTGTTAATACTTAGATGGCATTTTCTTTGCTTTGATGCATTAGACTATGCTTTGATGGCATTAAACTAGTGGTTTACCTAGTTCTATCCTGACAGGCATTTTTGTGAAACACACAGGACAGGTACATGCATTAAATGCCAAGTCTGGACAGATCATAGAACATTGCTGCATGCTCTCATTCCCTGCTGCATAATTTTTAGTACTACCAGATATGACTCACCCTTACTCTCTGCAGTTGAAAACTAAGAGTAATGAATTAGGTAACAGACATCATGTAGACTGTATTTCTCAGACAGACTGCATCGTTATGATGAGTTAAGGGGAAGAGGCCTAATCTGTCTTAAAAAACTTCGTCCAGGAAATTAAAAAATAATATTTTGAAAGAACACAATTTTATCCTTTGACTTTGTGAAAAAAAGACAAAAAGTGACAATAAAAATTCTTTTTTTAAGAAGAGGTAGATTTAAAAGCCAGAAATGTTTCTCAGTATACAAAGAATTTTTTATTCTCCTAGAAATTTAGCAGTTCAGACAGCGAAGTTGTGAAAGACCTTCCTGGTATTATAACACTTTAATGAACTCCAGATCATGACTGAAGTAGAAACCTTTCAGCTGAAACATCTTCAGCTTGCAAAAGACAAAAGAGACCATTGATATTGAAATATCAAAGTACCCAAGGTGCTTTTTCTGAAACTATTAAGTATTGGCAGTCTTTTTAAAAGCTTGTCTGAATCAACTGAATAGCCAGGGAAATGCTGAAATGACTGATAATGACTGCTGGGCCTAATTTACATGTGTTAGCTGTCACCCTCATGCTGCTCTAATGAGTAATCCAGCCCCCTAAATAACATAAAAAGACTGTCCTAAAGAGATACTGTTACACTGCCAGTTCTCAAAATCTGTAATGCTTTTGAATAACCGCTAGCAATAAATACTTATGAATCTCATCTTTTAGAGGAATCCTTCCTTGTTTTTGGAAGTCTACATACTTTTTTCAATTCTAATAGCCAAAACCAAATCACATCTATTGATGAAACTTCTTTATTCTTAAAGAAATAGACATCTCAAAATGCAATTCCCTGTATGCAAAGCCTTTTAACAATGAGCACTGCTGAAGACAGAGGATAGAAGTGTCCTTTTCAGGTTAGGTCAAACAGATATGCCTCCTTCCAGTTAGGATTAACTTTGACCTTTTTCTGCAGAACGGTGCCAAAACTCCTTCCAAAACACAGCAAGATCTAGGCTTCCCTTGCAAACACAACGGTCACTCTTTCACCCTCTTCCTATCTCCCTATTTTGCTCAGTGTTGGAACATTTCCACAGAAGCAAAACAATCAAGTTTAAATCAGTGCCCTGCCTGAAGCAAATTAAGGTTACCTTTCTTTTTCCTCGTGCAAGTGTCCTAATCACAAAGACACTGGAGACAGTGATGGAATTGAGAAGCACACACCTGCTCAAAGCCACTGTTCCTAGCATCTGTGCTTTACACTGCATTATAACTAGACAAAACAGGGCTTTGGTGAAAATGCTAGATGGCAATATTCCATATGCCAGTGGATCACGAATCCATCTTTCATTTCTCTCTGTCTGGTCCAAAAAATCTTATATTATTTTCACAGATTCTGATTAAATGGTATCTATTCAATCACTTGAGCAGCTGTAAGACAATCTGAAAGATATTTGCTTACCTGGAGCAAGAAATACGTAAATCTGTTCAGACAGAGGGGAAGAATGAATTCATCTCCAATCTTGTGTGTAATGCTCTTATCTTCATGTGGCTCCATAAAAAAGACATACATATTCAGTACTTCTTCCTACTTTATCCTGAGCAAAAGTGGCTGCCACCGTTTCTCTCTGTGGAACTTTCTGCTGTTCATGTTGGGCAAACTCTGTGTACCGTCAACAGAGCAGGGCTTTAAAGAATGAGGGAATAATGCCTCACTTGTGGATCCCATGGGTTTTTTTGCTGTTGAGATGCTCAGTGCCCACAGGGCCATTGGACATTCCTACAATTTCAGGCTTCTGGGCAAGATTCCTGGGGAAAACATCACTGATCAATGCTCCATTGAAAGCAGTTTTGGCAAAGCCCAACACAGCAGCTTGCTCACGCTCTCACCACCAGGGTCAGGGACAGAATTAGAAGGGTAAAAGTGAGAAAACTCATGGGTTGAGATAAAGACAGTTTAATAGGGAAAGCAAAAACCACGCACACAAACAAATTAAAACAAGGAATTTATTCACTGCTTGCCTTGGGCAGGCAGTGTTCAGCCATCTCCAGGAGAGCAGGGGTCCATCACACATAAAGTGACCTGGGAAGATAAATGCCAGCACTCCAAATACTCATTCTTCTTTCTCGCTTTTGATGTCAGATGGTCTGGAATATCCCTTTGGTCAGTTGGGGTCACCTGGGGTCCTGACTGTTTGCCCTCCCAAGCTTCCAGGCACCTCCAACTTCCTCGCCATGTGGCAGTAAAAAAAGCAGAGAAGGCCTTGGCCCTGTGTAAGCCCTGCTCAGCAAAAACAATTTCTATTTTATCAACCCTGTTTTCAGAACAAATACAAAACACAGCCCCGTACCAGCCACTGTGAAGAAGATTAACTCTTCCCCAGCCAAAATCAGATGGTTTCTCTCAGTGCCTTTGACTGCAACTAATGAGTCTGTAAGTGCTTGTTCTCATACAAAGACTCTGAGACTCAACTACCTACACTGTTCAATTGTTTAGAACAATCCCTGGCATTGGTTGCAGCACAACTAGTGCCTCCCATGATTCTCTGTCTTAATGAACACTGTTTTGGAGATGGGATAATCCAGTTTTAATGTGGCCACCCTCTTTTGGAAGGCAAGTCCAGTTCAATAACAATAAAGTAGACGCTGCCATGTCCACTGACCTCAGCACCAGAGAACAGTTCTGGTGTTTTTAATTTGCAGGGGTAGGAAAATAACCTGTGTAGGCCTTTTTATTTAGGTCAGAATAACATTTAAATAACGTATTTAAAAGGTCAGAATAACATTTGAAATTTTAATCCTATTAGAGTTTACTTCCTCAATATATAGTATTTTGACAAAAGTCCAAATTTAAATGCTGAATAATTGTGAACATAGCTGATTTGACTTTTCCCCACCTAAGCAGGGTTAATTCTGTATCATGAGAGATATAAAATAAATGCATTTAAAAACCTTAAGTAATTACTTAATTACAATATATAACCAAAAAATATTACCATAAAATATTGGAGAGGTGGACAAAAATAGAGATGTAGTAAAGCATCCCGAAAAGATCTTCTAAATAGGAAAGCACTAAAAGAAATTAATGGAGGATCTCCTTTAAACCAAAGGAGATTAAAGATTACATGACTCAGAGCAGAAAAGTAAAACAAACCATAAAATTATCACGAAGTTATAAAGCCACAGTATTTTTTCTAGAATGGAAGATAAAATACTGGCTTTGTTAATCTGAAAGAGGAGTGAAATCTTGTCATAAGTTCAGAAAAAAGACTTGCCAGAGTTTCTACCAATTTAAAGGATCTTCTTTTCTCAGCATGCAAATTGCAGAAAGGCCAATTCACCTCAACAACACAATAAAAAATCAGAAAGTAAAAAAGAAAATTCATTCTATTGAATGTTTCTTCTACTAAAAAGTTACTAACAGGGTTGCCTCTCATCTGCCCCAAAGCATAAAGAAAAATAATATGTTCTTATGAGCTCAAATCCATTAACACACTTGATATACAAGTCCCTTAATATTTACACAACTGGACAAGACTACAAAAATAAGTAATTCAATGTATTATTTTTCTACAGGTGAAACCTCCTCCAAGTTAATACTCAAGAACACCTGTGAAGATTTAATTCTACGTTTGTAATGTAAGTGCTTTTGGTGACAGGCTGACCCTCCTCCTAAAGCACCTGATTTCTGAAACCCAAAAATAACAGCTGATGCACACTCGGCTGCACTGAATTAGTCTTTAGCCATGATGAGGTATAAGTGCTTTAGCTGACTATACTACAGGATATTCCAATTGTGTTTCATACCACTTTGTAGCTGTAAGACAGCTGAATGTGCTCTGCTGACTCCTTAGGCTTTTCTCCACACAAATAGGCCATCATGTTCTCCCCTGATTAGGGAGGAAAAGCATCCCATGTACTTTGTATTGAGCAGAAATAAGGACAGCTCTAATTTCTAATACTCATTGTGAACTGATAACTTTCAAACTAAAACTAAGGATGAAACAGAAGATAATTTTGGATAAAGGAATTTGAGGGGAAAACAAAAAAGAAAAAATATATAAACTATTCTCAAGCAATCCAGAGCAACGGAAGTTTTGCCTTTAACAAATGATTTGTTAAATGATCCATTACAGCAGTGTGATAGATTTTTATGATTGTTCTATGATGAACTTTTTAAAAAAGTGATATTTAAATAGAACATAATCTTTTATAAAAAAATCTACTCTTCATGAGTTTCTGTACCATGTAGTATTAAACATACTACTTAAAATAACTGTACCATAATGCTGTAAAAAATTCTATCCATAAGAGCTGAAATTTTCAAAAAGTAATGCACAACATACAGAAGTGAATAACAACAGTCCTTATGAATTAGTATAACATGAATATAACACCCTGAAGTGTAGACAAATTCTTGTAAGAGTAACACAATCTGACTGCATTTTAAAAGTTAGCTATGAATGGCTTTTAAAACACATTTTGCATTTGATGGCAATAATAATGATTTTTTAGTTGAATTAAATCTTCATGATGAGAGAGGAAATGCTGCAGCCATAGTAAAAAATGGAAGGATATTTTTTCTATTAAGCCCTCACTTGTCTTCTGCAGTTACAACAGAGTATTTTAATGGCATCTAATGTGACATCTCTGGAGAAACTGAGGTTCACGTATTCCGGACTGACCAATAAAAGGCTGGCCAGCAATACTGAGACCCACAATGAAAACAAGCTAACCCAATATTCCTCTAGATATCTTTAAGAATACCTTCATAGGTTCTACAGGCAGAGAGACCTACCCATAACACCATGTAAAGGCTCTCAGCTTTACTTTTGGAGAACCATAAATAAATATTAAATGCAGAATACTGGTAATGTTGATGAAGTTTCAATTTAATTTTCCCTGCTTTAGAAAAATCAAAGGAAAGAAAAGGAAATTATGTATAAGTTGGGAAAACAAAACCCTCTGGAAAAACAGCAAGATTTCAAGAAAATTTTAACTAAGGGAGAATTTTAGTGTATGGAGTTAGAAAGAGACACTTTAACCATATGCCCAACTTGAATACCTAGTTTTCATTTTGTCATTGCTGCTTCTTAGGCACTATAATTCAAGTGCCTCTGCTAGTTAAGTTATTAAACCCTTTCATGGCACAAATTTGGCATGTTCTAACAATCACTCTGAATAATTCCCAAGCTGATAGAATAGTTCAGAGACTGTTCCCAAAACAGGAGCTGCATGCAGTCAGACTGCACAGACACATGCCCTGCCAGAGGGACTGGATTCAGTACCCAGGACTACTTCTACCAGGCACCTTTATTTATATATATAAGAGCTATTGCTTTTCTCACAGGACACCAAAGTGCCAGTTGATTCTGATGAAGAACTGTTGAGTGGCACTTTTCTGGAAAGCAGTCTAAAAGTATAGAAATGTACCAATGTCAAAGATTTAAAAAAAAGGAAGTCCCTCTCTCTTTACTGTTGCCATTTAGTACAATGGTAAACAGTGATAACTATTTCTAACCACTGCTCTGTGGCAACAGTACATATTCAGTAACTGAACTTGAACCAATCCATATAAATGCAAGATGATTTTCAGGTCCATCAAGAATCTTTCCACTGTTTCAGCAGGGTCACATTTCTTTCAAAACAGTTTAAATAGCAAGAAATAACAACAACAACAACAACAACAATACTAATAAAGCACAGGCCAAATCTAATTACTCTAAAAATGTAACAAGTCAGATCAGCTATTCTTCCAGGCTTTATTTCAAACTAATGAGAAGAATTTTCACTAGATCAACAAGATATGCTTTATAGAAAATAAAGTTTCTTACACTAAGAGACTTCCTCCACCTTAATCTCAGACTTTCATATATATGCACTCACTTTTGACTAAAAAAAAGGTGATTTCCCAGAATATTAATTAATTATTAATTATATGCAACCAACTGTTACAGTGAGTTACAGTTAATGTTCTATAAACTAACCGTTTCATTTGAATTCTAAATGTGAGAACCAGTAACTTTGCTTCCATTTTTCATGCCTAAATAGTTCATGAATGTCAATCTTGTATCATAAGACAAAACCCAGTGATGAATGTTCATTCATGAATTATCTCACTGAGGTTGGATAATAAATATGGGAAGCTCACAGCTCTGTCACAACAGTATGAGATTTTAGAGCACTAATTGACCAATTAAGAGGCAAGATGGCAGAATAGTTACTAAAGCATGTCTTCTACTAGATAATGCATATATATGTGTCATATGCTAGAATAAAATTTATGCTGAATCACCATATCAAATAGCACCATGAAATCCTATTATTCTAAATGGATTGCAAGAGCATTTTCTTCTTTCCAGGATCTACAATTATGTTCCCATTTGGAGGTTATAAATCTGAGCAGCATTTGTTTGTCTAAGAATTTACTGATTGTGAGTGTGCTAGAGGGCAGTTAGGAAGGTAATGCTGTATTCTTTGATAACAATTTTCATTTGTAACTGGCAGGCTCAGCTAATGCATTTAGCATCATGGATAATGGGTATGAGGAAGGAGCACTTTGATAATTATCATCAGGCACTATCAAAATATCCAAGAAGGATGTACTGAAGCAATTTCTGCTACCTCATCTTTTTCTGATTCCGATTGCATAGAACCATGCAGAAAGATAAAAGGAATTATGAGAAGTTACAGCTACAGTGAACTGAGAAATTTTGTGTGGAAAACTGAAGTAGATGTTGTCACAGTATCTCACACCTTAAATAAATGCTGTAACCACTTTTTTCACATACATACATTTAAAAGGTGAGAAAAAAAATCAGTATTTTGTTATAAACAGTGAAATGCTTTTATGTTTGCATAGAAAATAATTAATAACTCTCCAGGAATTTATTAATTCAAAATGTTGCAATCTTCCATGGAGTATAATGATGTCATCATGGAAATATTTTTTACAGATTAATAATATAATCTTTTATAGATAAATATTTCTCCAGTCTATGTCTTAGACAGCTGGGATACAGTCTGTAGAAAAATTTATGTCTCTATCTTTCTCTAAATCAATTTTGTTGAAAAAATGGGCATTTATCCAGATGAAGCCAGCTTCTGCCAAACAGGATGTCTTTCAAAAGAGCCATGCTTCCAGGGACTAGAACCAAGAAGACTAACTGTTAATTGAGGACTTGAATGCCAAAACAGTGGCATCTCCAGTAGAGAAACCACAGTCCCTGCTTTTGAAATACCAGCAAGATGCATGATTTTTTGAATGTCTGAAGTATTCAAATTTACATGTCTTGCATAAGGACAAGTTGTCATATACGGATGAACATTTTCCTTTCCATATTACAATTTGCACCTGATCATTCAGTAGTTTGTGCTGGAGTCCATTAGCATTTTATCCGTCACTTGTGAAGAGGAGCTGAAAACTAAATACTCCACTGTAGGTCACTGAGTCACAATAAAATGGGCAACAATATTTCTCAATCATCAATAAAATGCAGCACATAAAGGGGAAATGAAATACAAACATATTATTTAGATATGCACCTAAACATACATAAAATGTTCCCTGACAGAACACAGAATGGCTGATGAAACCAGTAAAATCCATTAATCTTCATGCTCGTTCAACTTGTCTGAACATAAACAATGTATAGTTATCATTATAACGAATCCAAAATATGCTTGGTGCTGCTGGCCCTTGCTCCTTGAAAAAGAAAAATCTACATTTTTTCAAAAAACAAATTATATTGTTCCTACCCATAGAAGAGGAGTGAAACTGGTAATAACATAAATCACCAGTTACTCAAAATACAGAACTATACATTGATTAAAGCTACCAAAATTAATAAAGGAATCAACAGTCAATTTCAACAAGAGACCTATAGCAATAGGTTATTTTCTTGATTGCAAAAGTTCTTCTAGTTATAATTTATTTTATCAGTGTTTGTGTTTGTCCATTATCACAGGAAGCATTTACATCCTCTCACTGAGGATACCTTTCCATTTTCTACCCCAGTGGTGGGGGTTTTTTTTAGCTGTAAAGCTGTATGTAATGACTGCACTGATATTCAGTGAGAACTGGTAACTTGCTGTTCTTTCTATATATGGAATTCAGTCTGCAAAAAACACTATGCAATAAAGTGCAGGATTTTAGCACATGAATGGCAGATACAATCATGATATTTTTAGTTTTCTCTGTATTGTAAAATATGTAGGAGACATTTGCATGCCCTATATTACATCATTTGTATAATAACATGCCTAAAGGCCTATAAAGAAATAAGTAGTTCAGGCCCTACTATGAATCCTATGGGTTACACAAAATGTTGCAAGAACACAGCAAATATCAACACAGAACCTTACAAATCTCAGCATATGCTGGCATTTTAATACAAATTATGTTGATATAAAGCAAACTGCACCTAGCTGCTTTAAAACTACTTGAGGAAAAAAGTAAGAAATCAAAACTTTAGCACATTGAGCCCAGTTACATCGAGTTTAATTATTTTTATCAGATATTTCAAACACATGATGAATATGCATGGGTAATGCTCAGGACTCTGCCAACGTTCAGGATCTGCAAACCTCAATAGTAACTACCCATGATGCCTACACATTTGGCAGTTAGAAAATTACAGCCAAATACTTTTAGTTTGCTGAGTCTGCCACGAAGAGGATTATATTACAGAAATATAAAATCCAATGTGGTTAATGTGAAAAGCAAAAAATCTGAAACTTTTAGAAATGTTTCAATGTTTTTCTTCCTAAATAGACTGGACTTGACATGTCAAAATGTTTGCAAAGACTGATAGAGAAGAACAGGTGACTTCCTATCATCCAGTTCTGGTATAAAGTGGGAAGAAACATGCAAGACTGAAACTCCTAAGACAACCACAGGCAAAGAAGCAAGTAGTCAAATATCAGTCCCTGTGTCCTGAATCTCCTCTGGGTATTGGAGTGATGGGAATCTCCTCAGGAAATCTAATAGTATCAATTTTTCATCGTGACCCGTAATTGTAAACATAAAAACTGATGATTTTGATGAATGAAAATGTGGATGTAAGTTGCTCAGGATGGCACCTAATTTCTTAAATATCAACCATCTCCTCCATCTCCTGAACACACTCTTCTTTACTCTTTAGCCACAGTGTCCAGCACAACATAATTCAGACCTGGAAGGACTCAGCCTCTCTCCCAGAACTTACATTATAGCAACACAGAATCAAGTAGGAAGGAGGATTGAAGTAGGAGAGATATATGAGAAAGTTACACAGTTAGTCTTGAAAGCAGTAACAGGTATTGATATATACAGTCATTAAAAATTACTTCACAGTCCATTTGCATACTAGTATCACAGAAACATAAATTTATTCAATAGAATCTATTCAGTTTCCAAAATTAGACTTACAGAAAATTTAAAATTTTAGACTTGATCAAATGTGAAAATTTGATATACCATCTTTCCTCAATGCCTTATAAAGTGCTTTTAGTGCTATGACAATATAGATATTAATCATGGTTCAACATAGCTACAAGTCAGAAAATGAGAAAACCTTCCTTTTCTGTTTTGCACTATACTATTACCAAATAGATTGCACTGAGAACATTTTTCTGGTTTTTCCCTAAGGCATTCTGGAGAATCACATCAATAAAATATGTGAATCTTTCCAAAGGCAACTTAAAGCCCCTTTACAATTTTTTTGAGAAACAAGTAAATAATACCATCTTACATTATTTTACTTAAGGTGACTTGGCAAAGGTCAGAGTATCTATAATAAAAGAGAAGGCAAAAGGCATTGCTTTGGCTTCAACCCTTTACTTCCTTCTCTAGTGGTTTACCATTAAAACTATTGCTCTGCAACAGGAGCCATCAGAGATCTCACTTGCAGCTGAACTTGCAACTCAAGCTTCATAGGGATCAAACTGCCTTGAAAATACAGATTATGGTTAAGGACTAACTAGAATTATTCACTAAACACCTCCTGTATTCTGCAACAAACTGCACCTTAAACTTCATTTGTCCCACAGGACAAGGTGGTAGGTTTTATAGGTGTTTTCATACGGCAAATATACACCCAGAGAAGAAAGTCCCTGTTTAAATTTCTCATCATAACCGTGAACCTGTAGTGCATTGCAAACTTTATGAAGTGCTTATTTCCTGAATCTAGTTGCATACAAAAGAGAAGAACATTTCTCCTGAGTGGAATTATGTCTTACTTATACTTACATTTCAAACTTTATTCTTATTACCAGTTTCCTTTAACATCTTTCCTTGTCTCTGATAAATTTTTTTTAATTATCATGATTATTCTTTTTTGCCGCTTCCAAATATTTTCATTCTATCTGAAGAAAAGAGACAAAATCAGTTATTTTATATTCTCTGCCTCTAATGCCATTTCCACTATTTTAAGGGAGTTTACTTCTCCATGCATTGCATAACCACTTCTATCTGTCTTCATACTTTGCAGATCACTAGAGTCGCTTCTGTCTTACAAAACGTGAGGGACAGAGGGGATTTATATTTAATACAAGACCTACATGTAGGCAGGGGAACATGATTTGAACATGATGAAAGAGAAGTTGGAGAAGAACTGTCAGGAATGACACCGAAACTTTAATTACAGGATATGGATCCTGTCAGGTTTGTTTATGTTTTTTAGCACTTGGCAACCACCTGTCATGCAACCATATGCAAATATATAGGAAGCAGAAGAATTCAACAGTCAAGTACTTGGCATACCATCCCAGTGCTTAAACAAGCTAGTTTAAATCTAGATATCCCTAAAGGACATATTAGCAATGGTGGTGAAGAGTTTCCTGGGATAACTGTGGCTGAATTATCCGGACCAGGGAAGCAGAAGTTTCCCCTGCTGGCCTGCCAGGAGGCAGCCGGAGCACAGCCCTGCAGGGCTGCCTGCCCTGTGCTCCTGTTCCAGTCCAGCCCTCAGACTGCCCCCGGCACCTGCCGACGTCACTGCGGGCCACTCCAAAACCAACTCACTGCTTCTGTTTCCTTGTGAAAGTCAGTCAGCCCTGAGAAACGTACAGTGGCTATGCAGATTGTGTTTGCCAGCTGTGAAAATCGGGCCAGTCTTAAAATTGTTCTGTAAGTAACTAATTTTAGATGTCTAACCTTGGAAGAGGAAACACAGACTAAAGATCGTGTCATAATTACAAAAGAAGATACTGTTTTCATTATGTTAGAAAGGTCTTCTTACTACACTTAGTATACTAATACTAAAGTATTATTTAACCAATAACTGTATTTCCTACTGTCAAAACTACACTGAAGCTTGCCATGAAGAAATGTAAAACCATACGCACAAACAAATCAGACTCCTGAGAGGCAGTCTGGAGAATTAGATGCTCCTGTGACAAGGGCTTGTATCCTGCTGGGTTTCTTTTAGATGAGTCAGGTCTCTAGTCCATCACAAAAAATTCCAATTCACTGTGAGGAGCAGAGTCCTGCTCTAAGCTTTTATTATATATCGGAAAGTAATATACCTTAATTTCCGATAATACATGGTACTGCATGATATGACATTGGAAGATCGGATGAAGGATCAGCAGTTCATCATATAAAGACTATTTTTATGTCATAAAATCAAAGAATCATGTCAGTCTAAATAAATAATTCAGTCAGATGCAACCTTAACAGAAAACATTTAAGCATACTCAGAGTTTTCAATACATGCATGATTTCTTTGTTGAAGAAAATCAGAGAGATGCACCAGGTTTTGTTTCCATCATCCACAAATTTTTAACACACTTTGTTTGCACAGAATGTTGAAGAACTGCTTTGAGGACAGTGCAGCTGATTACCATTACTCTCCTCTCTTCTTGCTAGTGTAATTTATTTTAATGTCTGTACCATACAGAAAAATTAAGAAATAATCAAATTATGAAAAAAAAAAAACTTCCCTGGAAAGTGCAGCACAAGTGGTAATAGTTTTCACTGAATTACACTACTACAATATCTGTAGTATGCCATCCCTATCAATAAATAAAGCATAAAACAAATTCTCAGGTATTTACTGCTTCATACAGATGAAAATTGGTTCATATTGCTCAATTTTTCACAATTAGTTTAACTGAAAACAATTGATACTATAATGAAATTTTTTAAAAAGCATTTACAAAATGCAGCCTTTAGGAACTATGAGTTACTTACCCCTGAGAAAGATCTGATATTTCCCTCTTTTTACACAGAAAACTGCTTTTCAATTCATGAGACATGCAAGATGCCATCCTCCTGTGTGTTTCAAAGCATCAAGTTTTAAAAAGGAGGTAATGCTTAGTAGGGGACTACCACGTGTAATGCACATGCATCTTCCCCCAACAGATCTTTTCTTCCCAGAAACTTCACACAAATTGAAAAAATAATTTGGCCATTTGTACAGTATTTTACACATTCCTGACAGTCTGATCATAGCAACTGCTTTCTATGGCTTCCAGGTATTGGGACATCCCAGGCTCCTGCAAATATAGAGGTGGCACATGCAGTGAACCTGCACATCTTCCATGCCCTGGACCCTTTGCGTGCGTTGTACTCAATCAGTATAACTAACACATTAAGTTTAAATCTTGCTCCGCTTTCTACCGATGTTCTGACTGCTGCAGAGTGCCTGTGCACACATGCAGTATTTCTCAAATGAAACACAGGCAGCTTGCAGTCTCACCCTAACAATTAACATACTCAAGTGAGTAAAATGTACTAGTTATTAACATTAGTTAAAAATAATAATTTAATTACATGCTACCTTTTGGACTTAAGATAATGCAGTTCTTTTAACGTGTATTCCTTTGTATGTATGTATATATTTGTATGTATTGATGCAAAAGATTGTAATTTTACACTAAGATTGATAAAAGTGGAACTATTCATCTACTTATGAGAATAAGAAAGAAATTTTCTTGCAGGAATTCACTCAGGAATCTGTATATTAAGAGGATCATGAGTACTACTCATTTTTAAATAGTTAATAAGAATGGGATGACTCTGTTCTTAATGTAATGACAAAAACGCACAAAAAACCAAACAAACAGAAAAAAGCAGTTGCCACAATCCTGGAAAGCACACAGGATTTAAAAAATCCTGCCAAGAAGGTATGAACAAAAAATACTTACATGACTGAGTGTGCCCAGGGAGAAGGTGGAGTCACTATCCCTGAGATGTTAAAGGAGAGACTGGCTGTGGCCCTCAGTGCCATGGTCCAGTTGACAAGGTGGTGTCTGATCAAAGGCTGGACTCAGTGATCTCAGAGGTCTTTTCCAACCTAACTGGTTCTGTGATTCTGTAATATATGACAGCTGGTTGCCTAATGTATGGGTTTAAGAATGGGTAGCTATCATTGATTTGCACAGAAATAGATTGACATGCCCTTTCAGGTGGAAGAGGTAGCCCAAAGAAGGAGGGATGGTATGCTTCATGTTCCTGTACAGACCCCAGGCATGCAAAAGAAACAGAAATCATCAGTTTAGCCTACACTGAGTTCAACAGCTGCATCAGCCAACTCACAAAACTGACCTTCACTCGTATTTTCTCCCACAGCCCAAACACCATCAGAGAACTTTTCAGTCCCCTGAAGTCAGACATGTGCTGGAGTTAAGACTGGATTTCTTGACTGAATTTCAATTAATTTATCCTTGTTGTATGCTGAGGATGTTCTGAAGGAGTTGAATGAACTCCTTATTAAAATAAAGTAAGAGAGTAGCATTTCCTCCCAACATTAGTCCGAAAGAATCAGTGAGAAATTTGCTGCTGAATAAAATATGTTGTCTGTCTGAGCTGTTAAATCATCTGCCTCCTCTCCAGCCAAAAAAGGTTTTTACCTAAAACTCAGTTCCATAATGTTTCAGAAGAAACCTATATTAATATATACATAACCCTTAACTTCATTCACAGCTATTTTTTTATTTGCTACTCTCCACCCTGAGCAAACATCTGAGGAAAAGAACTGGCCACTGGCTATAAACAAAAGACAAATAGGTCTCGTCTGACTGAGCTTCTCTGTCCTCTGCGTCACACTTATTTGCAATAACGAATGGAATGTCAGAAACACACACACAAACAGCAAACAGATTTAGATATTTTCTGATTCCATGTATTAGAAGGAAGTTCAACAGCAAGCCAGCAAGGCTGCTGCAGAGTACTCCTTTATCTAGGTAGTTAAAGAATGTCACAATTCATGCCCTTAACTCTTCTGTTTATTATTTAGCGCTCCTACACAGGCAAGATTTCCTTTTATCACAGGGTGACACATGCATGACACCTTACTGCCAAAATATTTTACGTAAAATAGTTGTTGGGTTTTTTTAACCAGAAATATACTTGTCACACATATATTCACAGTGTACTCCTTCTGCTTCTTAGATTTGTGTATTATGAAAAATATAAAAACACCGATTTATTGTAAAAATTAACTTGTTTTCCCTCATTCTCGTGCACCTTGTTGCTTTATTTCTCCAAATATCATGTTAACATAGCTTTTAATGTTAAGTAAATCTTTATGTTTCATAGACTTTGATTTTTTCCTAGAAAATCATTGGAAACTAAAGTTTTTTATATATTCCCAAACATAAAATTCACATAGGTCAATATTGAGGTTTTTACACGGCATATCAACCAATTGAAATTGTATAAAGCCAGGAAATAAGCCAATCATACATTCAGTTCTTCTCTTCCATGTTTGATTAGTTCTGTGGCAGTACAGAATCCTCTTAGAGAAAAATGTGTGCAGTCTTAAATCTGAACAGTCAGATGGTGACATACTCAAGCAGAACTAATTCATGTTATGACTCTTCTTGTTTAGTTTCAATGCATAACCCATAAATACATCTGGAATGAAGCCTGATCTCTCACAAGTGGATGTAAATACATGTAAGGGCAAGAAATGAGAGAGTGGAGAAATTAATGGGGTTTTGCCTTTTCTCTTGACTTGACTCAAACCTGTGGTCAGCTCACTTACTCAAAGCTCAATCTACGTTAAAAGCTCTGGCATAGGTCTGTGTTTCTGGAGTGTGAAAAACACGCCTCCAACCAGCTGCAATGATTAATGCCCTCAGGTAATCACAACCCAGCTGTCAAAACCACTAGGTTAACACCAGGTGTTACTCTGCATAGAATACAGCTTTATAGCAAAACAAGCACACTTTTTGCAGCAGTTACATCCCCATTTCATGAATAGGTAAAAAACTTTTCCTTGGACATTATATTAGTATCCACTTTCCAATGTTGTTGGACACAAAGAGTTGTGCACACCTTTACTGAGATAGCTCAAGATAGATAATGAAACTTCCAAGCCAAAAACTTTTAAGCTTTCAAGATTAAATTTTTAAGCCAAAAAAAACTGCATTGTCACAATAAACAGGTAATTTTACTGCACGTGGTCATTTGAATGGCTGTTATTTTTACCATGTTTTTCAACCAAGACATTTAAGGTATTATCCATAATCTGGTATCCATGAGCAGCCGTGCCTTGAAAACCGAAGTGCAAAAATTAATGTCTATTTCTCCAGTCTTGGAAGGAAAAAAGAAGAGAAAAGAAAGGGAAAAGAAAGGGAAAAGAAAGGGAAAAGAAAGGGAAAAAGGAAAAGAAAGTGAAAAGAAAGGGAAGAGAAAAGAAAGGGGAAAGGAAAAAAAAAAGCAAACACAAGACAACAACAAAAACCACCACCACCCAAACAACAAAAACGTAAAGCTGACAATTTCACTGGCTTCAGATTTTTCTTTTAATAGAATTCTAGCAGGACATTAAAAAATACATAGGTATATGTGCTTATATATATATAAACCTACATACTTTGTGTACTGTATATTTTCTGCATTAAATGTGTAGACTTAGATGTGAAAAAATATCTGTGTTTGCATTACCTTATCCGTCTTTAGTTACATGTTTTTATATGTTGCAAAACTGAGTGTTTCTGTAGGTGTGAATAGGGTTCACCTTTGCAAAACTCTAGCTGTTTATTGATGTGGCTCAGTGCTGCTGAGTGTCACTTCAGTGTGAGTTGAAGTTGTTCTACCTCAGTATAATATTATAGCAAGGCCCTTGTTCTCCACATTCTAGGCCAGAATAGCTTGTTCACTAACTAAAGTCACAGATGTTGATGAGAAAGTAATGGAAAATAAAGATAATTTTTGTTTCCTTGTTCTACTGTTACACATAAAATGATAAACTGGAAGAAGCTGGGGTGTTCATATTTGCTTCCATCAATTTTAAAAGTCCAAAACCCCAGCTGTAAGTTTAAAGCAGATTTAATTCAACTTAAATTAATTGTTATTAATTCTATATTCCTTTTATTTGTTTCTCCTGGATCTGCAGAAATGCTCTACTCAGGGGTGACTGGTAGGTAGCCACATACACCATTTTACAGTGTGTAAATTGAAATGTGTAGCTCCCACACTGCTCTGTGCTGATCCTCAGGACTTATGAAGCATGAACAGTGGGCAGCAACAGTGAACAACTATTTTCCCAGCCCACTGGCAGTTCATCTTGAGTTAGTTCTCACTGTGACAGCACTCACCACGCTTGCTCTTACGGACAACCAGTGTGTATTTAAGGTGTGTGAAGATAGCCAGTGCCTGGGTTTGTGTATTCCCTGGCCTCCTGTTCAGCCAGTTAAATCCCCTGTCCCAACCCACAGCCCCTCAGTGCAGGGAAGCTTTGGGACCTGTGCTCAGCTGTGTCCTCTGAACAGAAGGCAGGTTCACAGCTGATAATCATATTACAAGGCTGCCCTTAATCACTCCTCACAAAGCAACCTGAAGTCCTTTGTAAGTTGGTTTGGTTTTGTTTTTTCACTTGGTTACAGTCCACTGAGTGCCAGCATCTGTGAACTGAAGCCAGGTATTATGGGCTGCCCCACTCAGATACCCCCTGTGGTTTTCCTCTGCTTGACATTCTGTCCCCTTGGCAACTGAATTCTCTCTACCCCTGCTCTGAAACCTATTCATTCCACTAGAATGAAACCAACTGTAAATGCCAGGAACTTTACTGTGGTACCACAAATCATCTCTCTGTAAGACAGCACACAAATACAAATTTCCAATGAGAACAGGAAAACTTGTGTTAATCAATAAGAGATTCATTGTTGTTCTCCAGTGGGATAAAGCACTGAAGCAGGTTTCTATTGCATTTTTAATAATTTTAAAATCAATTACCAATTAATTGAATTGAATTGGATCATTGTACTTGAGTTAAATATTGTAGTTTCTTTCCTTCTCATGCTTTCATATTTGACATGATGGATATATTAAGAAGATCTAAAATTATATACAATTTTTATCCAATATTCTTCCCCTACTCATCTACCAGGATAATTTTGTATTTTCTAGGGTTGTTTTATCATCACACCTGACAGGTAAAGAACCTATCTTTCCAGCGACCTCTGAGAACAAGTGTCATGATTAGTCCCATTGGCAGTTAATAAAAACATGAGCTGAAGAGATGGATATGGGAATTATTGAGTCTCTACAGTACTGTGCAACCAGTCAGATTTTTTCTGGTTTGCTATAAAACACTGGGAAGAAGACTTAAGATGAACCTCATAACCTTATAAACTTAAGATGAACCTCAAAATCTGTCAATGAAGAGGAAGAACCTGTCTCTCACAGAAGCCACTAGGATCCTTTCTCTTTCCAGTAATGGAAGTTGTCGTTGGTCTGAAATGTAGCTACATTAAATAAGCAATGAGTAGAAAGACTATGTAGTCCAAATTTCATAAAACATCCATTTCCCGGCACCAGACTTAAAAATTAATATTGCTATCAAATAAAGTCCTACTACATACTGGTAAATATATTGTATAACTGCTTTATAAGAACAGATTTTTTACAATTCACTCATGTGAAACTTACAGAAAAGGATATAAAATGAAATAGTTATCACACAAAAGATGAACTACTACAGAAATCAATTGAATTATTCCTAGTAGTCCTCTATGACTTAAAATAATTTTACTATGCAACCCAAGACTCTCATGAGGAAGCATGCAGCCACAGCTAACCTTAGGAGGAAAACTAGTAAATTCATGTAACTGGCAATCTATTTACAAGATAATTAATTTTACCAGTTACTTTGGGTTTGCTGCTAAAGGATTTGTTCTCCTTACTTGGCTGGTTCCCAGGATAAACTACTGATTTGAGGTATAAAATGAAACATGTTAAATAGTTCATCTATACCTGTGTGCTTGCAACTGTGCACTTACCCAGGTGCATATGAAGTATTAGTCTCTAACACTACTACCTGAGTCCTGTTCTTGAGACATTTTCCACTACAATAAGCAGTAGTAGCTCTGAGCTTTCAAGAGTTGAGATGTCAAAAGCTATCTTACTTCACTTCTTGCCTTTCGTGAAGCAACATGACATTACCAATACATACTCAGACTTGTTACCTAATCCTGACTGGCAAAGGCCTGCCACACCCCCTCAGTTTAACTGCAAATTTGAGAAGTCAAACAGCCAGGAGCATCATAAGGACCACCAGGAAAACTGTAGAGGACCAAGAAGAAAGACTGTGAAGAGCTCAAAACATTTTTTCTATTCTGAAAACAGATCACTGCCATCTACTCTTAATATAGATGATTCCAAACATTTTTTCATTTATTTGTAAATACTTGCACATAGAATGTTTTCTGTGATTGCTTGTGAGAACAACATGGAGAAGAGTGCCAAAAACTCATTTGGTATCTACTCTTACTGTCCCTGCAAGGTTTGTTAACATATTGCAGAACAGCATAAGATTGACTGAAAGAGAGTAGCTACTACCTTTTGCTATTTTTTCCCTTCACCATTAATAGTGAAATTTGATTATTTCTCCGCAAATTTCTCAGGGAATGAAAGTTATACATAGCACACTAAAGTTCCAAGCTTGCTTCTTCTCCTCCTGTCAAAAATAAGCACTTGTTAAGGGCTTTTAGTCTTCCAGGACCCCTTTCTCCACAATTATAACCTTTTATACCTATGGCTGAGGTTTCATCTGCCTGCTCTTTAGGAGCAGTAGTCAGGAGAAAGCATAGAAGGCTCAGTCAATTGCAAACATCTAAGTTACCCAGGTGTTATCTAACCTCTATCTTCCCTACAAAATGTTGAGCACTTACCATGTCTGTTATCAATGATTTTATCCAAATGACTGTAGTTTCTTTATGCAAAATTTTATGTAAATATTTCTCCCACATTGTCTGTCAATCACTTCCCTGGTCCAAATAATATAACATAATTTTTTAATCTTCCTCTTATTACCACTTTTGTAGAATGACTTCGTGTAACTACACATAAAATGCTCTAGGTACATGTCCTTTGGAAATATGTGCCTATCTTGTTAATAAATCTACTCAAATTTCATATAACAGCTCCTAATAATATGTTTCAAACACCAGATTTTCTACATCACCTGAGACATTTCTCTGGGGAGCCATTATAGATCTAAGCTCCTGAGTCCTACACTATGCTCACATTTAATTAACAGAAAATGCAATACATTTTCTCTGCAGCATGAAGCCTTGACTGGATTTCTTCTGTTTTCTGTATTTTTCTTTTGACCAAATAAGTTGTGGGTGCTCCACATCTCTGGAAGTGTTCAAGGCCAGGTTGGGTGAGGCTTTGAGCCACCTGATCTAGTGAATGACATTCATGGCCACAGCAGGTGGTTTGGAACAAGATGATCTTTAAGGTCCCTTCCAACTTAAGCCATTCTATGAGTGTATGATAATGAAAAAGCACATCTATGACAATTGTTCCCTGTGAACATTTCTCTCTTCAGTGTGGCAATACAGAAAGCAAACTGAATCTAAATTTAATTTGATAGAAAAAATTCTGAACTCAGTAGAGATAAGCTGAGTCAAATGAGCTCTAGTACCTTCCTTTTTTTCTGGTTTTATAAAAAGTAAGAATCTTACCCATTTACTCCTTCCCCAATATAAAGGTAACATTCAGAAATGTACTGCATCAGACAACCTTTACTGGGTCTTTTTGAACAAAAGGCTGAAGATCTCTAGTTACTAAAGAAAAAAGCTCATGCTTATCTCTTTAAACCACAGAGGATCACCTGCTCAATACATAAAAAAGAAAAAAAAAATGTGGTGGCATGGGCTCCCTCTCGTGGTTTTTGTTATGAAAGATTTTAATTTTCCACACAAACCCCTTAAATTTACTAAGAATAGAAACAGGCAAGAGAATGCTTTGAAAGGAAATGTGTTCCATGTAAAAACATTTTTCTAAGTCATCTGTAAATGATCAAAATAAAAGAGTTCTTGATTCATCATTTTTAGGATGGATGATTAATTAAGCACACTGACAGATCATGCTGCTAAACATCTGCATCATGGTTAAAGGCAACCAAAGTTAATTGTGCTTATAGTTGCATTTGTTGGAGTGATAATGGGTTTTTGAAACCACACATCCAAGATTTATTACAGGTTCTTCATCGCACTTCCCCTTACATTAATGCTGAGGTTTGTCAAGCCCCCTCCCTAACTCTGGGCTTTTTGAATGTTCTCCAAATGAGGAGGTAGGTTTTATTAGAATAAGTTGCCAGGTTATCATTAGGTTTTTTGGAACTGAATCTCCTCACCTTTATAATACCATGAATCAGGAACACTCTCAGTTACTTTGTTATAAAAACAATGCGAGTAAGAGAAAAACTAGGCCAGTGGCTAGCCGCATGCAGCCAAGTTAATTGTTCTCTGCACCAGCTGTAAAACCAAGACAAGAATTATGTACCTTAGCAGAAGTGCTGCAAAGTTAGTTTGTCTCCATTTTAGTGTGAAAACCTAATTTAAGGTACAAATACAGGGAAATGTTACTATTTCAGTTCAGTTAAACAGAACTTTAATAAACCAATAGGTCCTTAGATGACTTGGGTTAAGAAATACCCAGTAATTAATGAAGACCAATAGTTCTGATCTAGCTCTTGGCCTACAATTGAAAGACCTATGCCACTGATTTCTCTAGCATGACAGTTTGGATTTTTTGCAGTCTGACTGCGTATGAAAATTGCTCTAATTTCCCAAACTTTATTTCACTCCAATTAAAAGGGAAGAATTTCTGATATGCCAAAACTATCAATACAAGATACTAATATTAGAAAGCAATGCTATTCCTATTCAAATTCAGTATTAAATGAGCAGATTTCTCCAGTTTTTCTTTTACAGTATGCAACAATCTACATTATATGAGGAAAAAAATCCAAACCGAGCTTGGTATCTCCAAAAAAGACCAGACAAAAATTCCATTCTTTAATATCTTTGCAATGGATAAAAATTAAACCTGAGAACTTTGAGTTGTGTTCAAGTTATTTGTGACTCTTTTCATGCAATGAGCACTAAATCATAACATTTGTTAATATTATAGAATTTAATTGACTAACACAAAGGTTTTACACAAGAGAGTAAATAGCTCTATTTTTTATCTCAGTAGAATAAAAAATAATTAATTACTAGATTGCAAACTAGTGGTCGCTTAAAGAGCAGTTATTGTAACACACATGTATTGATTATGGAAACACAGAGCACAGTTCCCACAAGTAATTTTCTGTTCTAAAAGAGCTAAATTTCCCACTGCAAAAAGCTCCAAGACAAATTACTGGGAAGAAGAATGTTCAGAGAAAACTGAACTGTGAGCTCTGTAATTAAAATTTGAAGTCATGTCAAACACTGTGTTTGGCGGAACTCCTTAATTCTGGTAATTTTTGTCTAAACAACAGAGAACTGCATTTGGAAACAACAGTTAGGAAAAAAAAACCAAAAATCATTTAATTAATGTTTAAAAGAAGAAAACAGATGGTAACATGAATGAAATTATAAAGTGTAGGAAAAGAATAAGAGAACGTAAAGACTTCTGAAATAAATATATTGTCAGATGTAAGGCCAGCAAGATAAACATGTTTCATATAAATTAGCAACAAAGGAAATAATGCCAATGGTATAATCCCACTTCCAGACAGTGACGGAAAGCTATTAATATTGAATGAAAGGAAGACCTGTGAGTCCTCTAGACCAGTTGAAGCCATCAGCTTCCTGAAAGAAGCCCGACAATTGCCTGGGCTGCATTAGGAGAAGTATCACCAAGAGATTGAGTGAGGTGATCCTTCTTCTCTACTCAGCGCTGGTGGGACACACTTGGAGAGCTGGATCCATCTCTGGGATCCATCTCTGGGTTCCCCAGTACAAGACAGACATAGTCATACAGGACCAACTCTAGCAAACAGCTAAAAGCAGACTGATATTCCACGGTTAGAGGACTCAAGCATCTGTCACAGAAGGAAAGGCTGACAGAGCAGGGAGAAGAGGTTTAGTGTGCATAATTACCTGGTGGGAAGTTACCATGAAGACAAAGTCAAAGTCCTCTCGGTGGTATCCAGTGGCAGAACAAGAGGCAATGAGCACAAAGTGAAACGCATGAATTTACATTTAAATATAGCAAAAACTTCTTGTCTCTAAGGACTAGAGAACACTAGAACATGTTGCCCATGTAGGCTCTGGAGCGTCCCTGTGGAGTGTCCATCCCTGGAGACATTCAATACCCAACTGGTGACAGCACTAGGCAACCTGCTCTAGCTGCCCCCCTTGGAGCTGGGGTATTGGACAGGCCAATACTTAGAGGCCACTCCCACTTCAGCCATTCTGTGATCCTGTAAAACAAAGAAATCCAAAGCTATTGATAGGCTACATCAGTTATCAAATCATGTTCTAAAAGCTCTCTCCTCTCTTCATTTAAAGTCTAGTCTCAATGAATAATAGCGCAAAGTCTTTTACAAATACACCAGTTTAGTGGAAGTCTTGCAGAATTGAAGATCAGCTGCAGCAAAAGCAACCTGGCTTACCTTAAAAGTTCAAGTGTTTCCATCAGGATGTTAATCCTTATGGGAAATTTTCAGATTTTGTCTCTTGTGCAAAGTCTATCTGAGCACATCCACAGCAGGGAATGCAATGCCATGCTAGGGAAAGTGCTGATCTAATTAATTATGAACTGGAACACCACATTGCCATGCAACAATATTAGCTTATGTTCAAAAAGCTGTATAATTGTATCAGCACAATGTTGCATCCAGGCTAATTAGCTCTGCCAATCTGCCTAATCAACACAGGGCAGAGCCATGCTGAAGTAGCTATACCAATTCTAGCTTCTGAACTACTAATGAGAGCACTGCTAGACGGTGAACACCAAACGAAAGGTATCATTTGAGTACATTCAGGAGTGAAAAATTGTAAAATTCTGTCAATTCTCTAAGTATGTGTAAAACTTTTAGAAAAACATTTTTCTTGCTTTTCAAAATAGATATTTTTAGCACATTTGAAGTCATTGCAAAAAATAATTCAAGGATTTTAAAAATGTGTTTTACTGAATACTGGTTACTCTGCAAGATGATTAGGTGCTAAAGCAGATTTTAACATCTCTTGAATTCTTATAAGTTTATTTCTATATAGGTGAATCTATAGAAAAACAAAGATTTCATAGTCGAAATTTTGTTTCTTCACATAGCGCGTTCACAAAGCTCTGTTTCCTTTAACACAAGTGGCATAAAAGCACCAGACACTTTTCTGATTTTATATTTTATACTATTGTTTTGTTTGAAGTGCTACCCCTAACTTTTATCTGCTTTTTTTTTTTTTTTTTTTTTTAATGCAGTTTCTACTGTTTGGTACATTTTTGTATTTGTTTCAAAATGTTCTAATAAAGTTTAGGGTACCTTGTGCTTGCTCAAAATTGAAGGTGCATTAGCAATTTCCTGTAGGATGTCAGGCTTGCATAAAAGAGCAGCTCAGCCTTGGTCATGCTCTGCTTATTTCACAGAAAATTATCATGTTGCTCAGATGGATCATATTTACTTCATCCACTTCCAAATAAGTAATGTCTTTGATATCAACTATTTAGTTCTGCACAGTTTGATCCTGTTTAACAAGGTTTGTGTGTCTGGGCTAACACAGGAAGCATAATAAAACCTTGCAAGGAAACTCGTGATCTAAAGTACACTTCTCAGGTCATTCTTGAAAATGGATTTCACATTCCAAATTTGTATTTTGAATTACCTCCTCAACATGGTCTTGATCTGTCAAAGGTTTCCAGCTAGGCAGAGCCTTTCTTGACTTGGTAAAACTTTTCTTAATCTTGGTCTTGAAAGGATCTTAATACCCAAGATTTCACTTTATTTCTTTCCAGCTGTGACTCTTTATTTTGAGCTGCTCATTTGTGGAAGTGCTTTAGCCTTGACTCCAGCTGACTTAGAACAAAATAACCAAGGCAAAAACCTGAGTGGAAACTTGAGATACTTCTGACATGTAAATAAAAGTAACCAAAAGACTTATAATACATGCTCAAATGCTAATAATTTTAGTTATTGACAATGTAAGTTTGCCTGATACTGCTGATAAAATTAAACTTTAAAGTTCAACATTTTCCAGGTAACTGAAACTTACTCTACAGAAGGGCCGCCTGGAAAGCTCAATCCCTGTCTGTTTGCAGCACATTGTATACTAGTGCCCATAGCAACCCCATAAGGAACCACTCCCCCAGGGCACACTTCCTGCTCCAAGCAGTGGGTGAGGCAAGGAACTAGTAAATGCCAGCTCAGTTACCTCCCTTTCTCTGTTTTAAATGTTGTTACTTGGCTGATGATCCCACATCAGGAAATACTCTGGATAAATACTTGAAATACACTTTGAATTAGCTGCTAAATATCAAGAGTGCTACACAGCAAGAAAGAAAGGAAAGCAAATCTCCTAGACCAGTAAAGGATTAAATGATTACACTTTGCTAAGCTCAGTGCACAAGAAGAAGAATCCAAATCTAGGAGTCAAAAAAGAAGTCATATTTTAGTTGTGAAAGGGAAATTCTAACAGAAACTGCTCAGCAGTGGTAATTTGTGCTGAGTGATTGGTCATGGAGGACAAGGAGGCTTTGCTGCAAAAAGGGGTTGAAGTGGCTGGGAGCAGAAATGCCAAAGGCAGAAGGACTCCCTTGCAAGGGAGTAGTTTCACTTGGGGGTGGGATAAGAAACAAGCCTCAGTATTGTCTTGTAGACTTTCCTGGAATCGGAGAATACAGGATGCACCTCGGGGCAGCAGGGCTGGGCTGGGGAATGGACACATGGCCAGGCTGAGGTGCCCCATGCAGCTGCTCAAGGGGCTGGTGCTGGTACTCGTGCAAGCATCTGTGAGGAATCTGATGTAGTATCTTTGCACACACCATGTAGAACCATGTATTGCAAGGAAACTTTGCCCAATGCATCGTTCAGTGAATTTTTCCATTTTCAGCACAAACATTTCTTTAATTCTTCTTGAAGGGTACCATAAAATTTCCCTAGAAGTTGTCAAAACTATCTTAAGGAGCGTGCAATGGGTTCAGGGGGTAGGACTGCTCCACTAATGTACACTCCATATGCTGCATCCCAGCTAAAGCAGGGCAGGATAATACCTGGTACACTATTTCAAATGGCTTTTCACATTCTCATTATTGCATAGATATCCAATGTAGACCACCCTGAGCTTACCCTTTCATTTGAAAGTGTTCCAGAGTATGTTCTATGAATGGGAAATATTTGAGGACACTGCTTAAACAGCTGGTTGCAGCCATTTATGAGTTGCCCATTTTGCCTTTTTTAAGCACCTACAGATCAGGAATTTGTATTGTCACAAAACTATATTAAAATCCTAGTATCATTTATTCCTATTTATTCACTGTCCTTTGCTTCAAGCATCATTGCATTAATCTAAAACAAAGCTAAAATACTTTTCTTACTTGTCAAAGCATACCACATGCGTGTCAAGTGGCATATGAATAGCAAAAATGCAATAACAAACTTAATTCACAGAATATCTAACATCTGCTAATTCTCACTATGTGTATTATCTTACTTTAAATTAATCACCTTAGTGTCCTTTTCTGCGTGCAAAAATTCACTCTAGGATTTGACAACAAAACTTAAAGCAATTAAAAGTTGCTCCATTAATTTAAATTGCAGTTCCAAAAGGAAAGTACAAAATAGATGCTATGTTTAATGACTTGACAAACTTTAGCCATTTCAATCCATGGATTTAGTCTCTTTCTTCTCATTCTGTAATGTACATCAGCTTAAACTGTATGTATAAATGACCTCATTTTATGTAGTAATTTGACAAACTAGGGCTTTGTTTGGAGATTATGATAAAATCCCCCAAACTTTATTCATCTACAGAAAGTGCTGGTACTCCAAGACTGAGCCCAGAGCATGCTAAAATGCAAGAAGCTAAAGGAAAAATAATTAGATATTTTAGAATTGTCATGATAATTATGAACGATAGATTTATATATAGAAAAAAATATGGATTATTCTAAGGTTGTGTATAATTTGGTGGCAGACTTCAAGAAATTCAAAAATCAAAAGTTTGAATCACAAATTAATTTGGATAATGTTCTAAGGCATATGGTGTGATTTGTGAGGTTGCTCTATGCAGAAGGAGTTGGACCTCAGTGATCCTTGCAACTCTCTTCCAGCTCCGGATAGTCTGTGATTCCATGGTAAACATGCCAAAGTGTACTAAAAGACTTAATTAGCTATAACTTAATAAGCTTAGGAAACACACAGCCCCTTTTATCTAAATAGTATGTATATGAACAAGCACTTTGCTTTCTAGAGCTTGTAACTCAAAGATTTATTTCTTTAAAAATTGTTGCCTCTATGACAATAACAAATATGTGTTTATATACGTCCATCTATGGGTTATATTCATGTAAAACTTAAGAAAAAATCTGTACCTCTTGTTAGGACCCATTTTCATCTGTTTCCTTAAACAGACAGGGTACAATATAGTTGGACTAAACAAGCCAGCTATTTTAAACAGTCAAATACAGTTCACTGACTCAGGTAATACCATTTCCTAAAGCATTAGTATTACCTGAGTGTAATCATGCCTGATTACATGAGATTGCCCTATGCTCTGTCTCCAAATCATTGGCCAAGAATCACTCCAGAAAATTGCATTTATCATTGCCACAGACTAATAGTAATTATATCTAAATAACTGGTTGGAAACAGAAATTAAGAGTATGAGCTAAGTATTAGAAAAAGACTAGATTTTCAGCAACATAAACACTGAAGAGCAGGAACTATGGACAGAGATGCCTCTCACTCCACTCTTGTTGCATGACGTAGTATTTCGGAACCAGCTGAGACACTGTCTGTCAACCCAAAGCAGCTCTCTGCTCTTATGGCTACAGTGGAGTTAAATGATTTAATTATTTCTAGCTCAGGCTGATGAGATAGTCTATTTGTCTGCTTACAAAATACCCATGATAAGCTAATATAGATCTGGAGTTTTTCCTAAAATAAACTAGTCTTAAATATAAAATACATGCTAAAAATACTAGTGGCTGAAATAACCTTCAGCAGCTGATAGAGGAGAAGCCAAGGATCTTCACAGTGTATTCACTAGTGTATTCAGAATACTAGGTCTGCCATCCTGCAATACTTTCTGTTCCAGCAACCGGAGATTTTTTTTACGATACTGTTTATACTACTATGAATCTGTCTCCCAATACCACCTTGGCATTAGCATGCAGATTTTATGCAGTTGTCTTCGTATAGGCTCCACCTTTGTATTTCCCTGCTCTTAATTATGTCAGTTAAGATAGAGGTATGATTAAAGTGGAAAGTAGCTACAATTACTGAACACATGAATACAAGGATTTATTAAAATATTAAAAATACACATATGAAGTACATGATTGTGTTGACAAAGCAGGCTGAACATGATTTCATGCTTGGATGAAACATTAGGGCAAGATAAAGGCAGACCAACCCTTAAAATTCCTTCAGCTCAGGAAAAAGCCAGTTTCACTTGTTAGAGGCTTCCTATAAGGCTAAGGAAGATCAGCATCACCTTAATATTTGCAAACTTTATACATTGTAAGTAGCAGAGTACTGACAATATAGAAATGTGCATACAGAAGTATCTACTGTCAATCATAATAGTAGGCTTTAACCAGTCTTGGAAATTGAGTACATATCTTGTCTTTGGAAGTACTGCATAACACCATGCAAAAGCTGACAGCTTTTCTCATGCAGCTGAGCATGTGCAGCTGAAAAAACATGGCTGAGTTTTGAAGTTTTTGTTCATGGCGTGCACAACACCCCAAAGGTCTAAAGTACAAGAAGCAAATGAAAAATCCCAGGCTCTCACTTGGGTGTTTCCATGCCTGCCTGATGAGCTCAGTTTGCCTGTATGTATGTTTGCCTATAGCTGATAGTCTATGACACCAGACAAAATGCTGCACAGAGGCCTCCTGCCTTCCTCTGTCACCAGCTGTCTGATACACCAGGGGTGGGCCAGGCCTTAATTAAAGGCTTAATTAACCCCCCTCCACCCACAGGGACGCTGGATTCAGCTGCGGCTGCTGAGGCTGCTTGCTCCCATTGCCGCTCCAAAGGAACAGCATGCTCACTTGCTGGAACATTTGTTCAGCACTGCTGAAATGCAGCCCCTGACGTTTGTTTGTGCAAGGTGTATTTGCTCAGGAATTCACTGTGAGAATGTGACATAAGCCACGACAGAGCCACCCTACAGCAGGTGACCTAGAGTTTTGTTTGCTTCTTTAGTCAAAGCCTTGAGTTTCTTCTTTTTTTAGAAACCACCTTCCCTATTAACTATTCAGGTCTTTCAGTGCCTATGGGTTTTTTTTTGCTTTGTTTCTGTTACCCTTTGGCCTTTGGATAAAAGTTTGCTGATGTTTTTATTTTATTATACTTTGACTTAAATTCTTGAGAACAATGAAATAAATGTTCTTTGCCAATGGAAAACCTTTGATTTTCTTTTTTTTTCTTCTTCAATCGTTCAACTAAACTGAAGAAACTTGGGTTCACTGAGCAGTCCTAGTCATAGCAAAAATTTATGGCAAAGATGTGAATGCAGATGTCCCTGATCACAAACGTACAATTCCCCTACATACACACGTGAGTCTAAGTGGTCTCTCTGCTGAAAGAGGAAAGCAGAAAGATTTTTTCATCACAGAAAACTTTTCCAAATAACATGTCATACATAGTATATGGATGAGATCTAGCAGGATGGCACATATTTATATGTCCTTCTGTAACAAAACAATTTTTTTTTCATTCTTGGTACACACTTGTGTATACATCTAGCTGAGCAATAGGTGCTTGCTTAGGGAAAAATCAACATAACTCAGTAAAAATCAATTCTGCTATAGGAAATATAGACAAATTTTTGCAAGGGCAGTATTACATTGCGTGTTACACAGCACACATAATTAAAATATGTATCTCAATATTACACAAGTAATCTTGATCTCTCTTGTTGACACTCCATTTGGTTGTATGTTGTCAGAAGGCTGGAGAAATGGATAAATAGAGATCTCATTGAGTTCAGAAAACGGGGAAGGAAAAGTGGTTTTTCTGGGCAGAAACAACCACATGCTCCAGAACAATCTGAGAGCCAGCAGCTGGGGAGAAACTTGACAGAAAAAAACTGAGAGATAACTCTGTTGCCCTCAAAACTGGGCAATAGACTATGAGCCATCACCATGCCCTTGCTGCAGAGATGGCCAACAGCCACCTGGGCTGCATTAGGAGAAACGCTACCAGCAGAATGGGTGAGGTGATCATTTCTTGCTGCTCAACATTGGTGAGACACACCCGGAAAACTGGGGCTAGCTCTGGGCTCCCCAGTGCAAGAGACCTCATCACTCTCTGCAGCTCCCTGAAAGAGGGTGTAGTGAGGTGGGGGCTGGTGTCCTCTACTGTGCCAGCAGTGAGAGGAGCAGAGGAAATGGCCGTAAGGTGAGAGAGGGAAGATTCAGAAATTTGTTTTGACTGTTGGGGCTGTAAGGCATTGGAATAGATTGTCCAGGGATGGAGAACAGCTTTACTTGGGATGTTTTGTGTACAACCAGGCTATAGAGAAATGTTAACATTATTGAACCAACTATTATGTGTTGTTCGATAACATTTTTCTAATGCAGAAATTGACTGTGTTGGAATAGATCAATCTATTCAGTTTGGGGGTTTTTCTAGAGTATTACCTTTGCAGCTTAATGCAATTCTTCCTTCTACTACATTAAAGACAGCAATGAAGTGAATTTATAACATAATTAATAATAACCATATCAAAATCCATTACTTGTATTTAACAGAGTCTTTAGAAATAATTATTTATGCAATTAAAATCAACCGCTAAGACTAGTTTATTATACTACCTGGGTCAGGACTACCCAAAGCCTTTGAAAAAATGCACATTCTACAGCAGATTCTGCTTGAGAGTGTTCGTCTTCAGGGGGCGTGGTCTGTTTACTGTTCAGTAATGACAATGACTGTAGATTTGATCCTGCCCAGTAATGGAAGTTCTTTGACAGGGACAAAGAAGGCTCTCAAGATAGAGAAGTCAGCAGATGTCAAATGAAGACATAAGAACCATATTCCTTTATTGCAGTTATACTCTATGCCTATCATGAAATAGGTGAGGAGATTAAGGTTTTTTCAATTACAATCTTCATGCAATTAGAATTGGATATATACACAATTGGATTCTTTCCACTACCTTTTTAAAGGTTCCCAAGATTTAAATTATTCATAGAAAGTAAGACATCTCTTACAAGTGGTCCTTTACTCTCTTAAACATCGGGAACAATTTTGCTTTATTTGCTTTTAATCCAGGTAAATAGGCTCTGGTTATATGGATGTGTGGGTATTAAAAATGAGGAGATATTTAATTTGATACGTTAGAAGGCAACAGAACTTTTACACACTATTCTATTGCTACTTTGATATGCTGCAAATCAAACCATAGCTATTTTGACAATTATGTTTAAGGGAGATACAATGATCCACAAAATTCCACCTTGCTCTCAAAAAAGTATGGTTTCCACTGGTCAAAGAGGATTATATGGCTTGATTTGAAAACCAAACCAGAAATTTAAATGGCACAACAGAAACAAAACTATGAAACACACTATTTCCATAAACAATATCTTAGAGCAGGAACATAATATAGGGTATTAAATAAAATTGATGTTTAGTCATTAAATCAGCTGCAGAGCTTAATAAAAATGATAAAACCTAATTTTAAAACTCTTAATCCCAGTGCACTATTCCAAGGGTCTGATGAGTGAAGTTCGCAGTCAAAAAAACATGAAGAAAGTATTTTAACTGTTAAATATTCAACAAACTCATTAATATAGACATATGCACCTTTGCAAAATTCTTGATCTGTTATCAAAGCCCCAAGAAAGCCCAACAACCTCGAAAGTGAATCTTGACTTCATCGAGATCAGTGAAAATATTCCTAGTAATATGAATGCAAAGTCCACAATTTTGTATGTTTCCAAGGTCCAGCTGAGTCTGGAAGGCTCAGAAATCTTAAATTAGCTCAGATTTGGGGAACACAAGCAAGCTCCCCTGAACGAACACTGCCATGCAACTAGATAGTCTCAATTCATATGAAATTCACAATGTCATGCCAGATGAAATTTATCAATCAATATGTCATTCTAAAAGGATTATCATATATTTGAAAGTGGGGTTTGCATTTAAAATTAAAAGCCACAATAAGGTTGATATTACACATATATTTTGTTGCAAATCTGGATCAGTATGGATCTTACTGAAGGAAAAGAAGCAGTAATGTAAATAGCAGGAAATCTAGTCCATCCATTCTTCACTTCCACTTTCAACTTCAAATATATAGATATCCTAGGTTAAATAAAAAGGTGTGCTCCTCTCTCTCGTACAGCTTAATGCCAACATTTATCTTCCAGAGTGTCCATGCAGTTAAATAAGAAACTGTTGCTGTAATTGTCCTGCATGAGACTGAATGCATAAGAGTTGGTAAGGGCTAATCTCAGAAACAATTTTCAGCAGTCACTTCTGTAATCATGGATCCCCCTTAAGATTAAGAAACCAGCAATGTCTCATTCAGGCTGAAGTGCCCATTTGAAAGCAGATGCCTTCAAGTAGGTGCTAGTTTTAAGTATTTTCCTTGCATATTTGAATCCTTGGAGATATATTGCTACTTTTTGTTTTAGGAAACAAGGCAATAAAATATGTTACGAGTAACTCAATCTCAATTTTAATGAGGAATAAAAAGGAAGGGGTGAAACTGTTGAACTGACAGAGCTTCCAAGACTGCTTTTGTGTTTCCACAGATCAAGTCTGCAAGTTGAAATAATGAAACTAATTCATTCAGAAGCTGCCTTTGGGACAAATTGTCCCAACACAAAACTGACAGCAGATAGTTTCAGTGCAGGCCAGATTCGTTAAAATCTGAAGCTTCCACAGGGTTTAAAGCCACTAAGGTCAATTGATGTAGATTATCAAGAACTATAGTTGAAACACTACGTATTCTTGGACTTCTGTTTCCACCTTGATGTTACTTCTTTGCCCAAGTAACTCACCTAAGTAGGCTGACTTACCCAAAGCACATAACAAGCCAGAATTCACAAGTCATATGCTATAATTTTTCAGGTTTAAGATATGTTAGATGCAGCCTACAAAGAACCACCCCATCCCTCTTTGGCCATTCTGCTCATGGACCAAGGGACACATGGTTCCAGGTATAAAAGGAATCAAGAAAAAAAAATATTACTCCCTTGATTCTCCACTCTAACGAAGGGTTCTTGCATATCTGCTGGCCTCAGGAGCAGCACCCAGGTCAACAAAGCCACTGGGGTGGATCCAAGCAGTCTGCACAGCCCATCTGATTCCAGCAGAGCAGGCTGTATGATCACCAGAAGGCTGAGAGAAGGACAGCCAGACACAAATGACACACAATAGTTAAACATGGGAGAATTCCTCTAATGTTTATAGACAGTGAATGACTTCCATAACGAAGTCAGCCCCAAATGAAATCCATAATAAATTAAATGTTATAATGTGGTTTTGTGAAATACAGCAGATCTGAGGTTTGATACCTACATCTGTAAGCAAGCTGTGTAAGATTGAGCAGGAAATAAAAGATGGATTACAGGGGAGACAGTGAGGAAAAATAGGTCTTCTTGTTCAAAAACTTACTCTCAAAAATAAGTTCCTTTCAAAAAGTTACTTAACTCATTATTTCACAAACTAAGTTTTCTTTCTACACTGTCTTTTGAAGACCCAAAAATTGATATTCCCTGTACATATTAAGGGGTTTTTCCTAACTATTTCTAAATTCCTTAGCTGATGTCTATTCTCCACTTCCAATTTAGACAAGAGAAATAATAATTTTGTGCATTTTTACCTTTTAAACATTACCTTTGAGGCTGAGAAGGGTTTTCATAGTTGTTAGAGGTAAGCAAATAGGCAGTTGACTCCAAATCTTAACTGGTACAGCAAGAAATGCAACCCAGACTGATGTGGGTTTGATGAAAAGCAAGATAAAACAAATAACTTACAAGTAATATGGGCACAGAAACAACACCCAAGAACATGGAAACTAGCTTCATTTTGCAAACACCATCTGAGCAGTCAAGAAATTTATACTATGCATATGTATAATAGCTCTTCTTAGAAACCTGGTTTTCAGGTTATCAGCCCACAACAGGTTACAAAGCCTGCCTCTGCCACATGCTTTTGCTCGCTTGCCTTCTCCAAGGGTAATTCTCAAATATTCTTGATTTTCTTTTTCTTCCTAAATGAAGTCTAAAGCCAAAGCTGTCTGTCTCAGATCACTTATTTTTTCTGAGTACATCCTGTTCTCTACAAACTAAATACTAGGAATTAAGTTTCTTTTGTATCACCTTGAAGCTTTTTCAGAGACCAACTGAAAACCTCAACAATTTTTTCAATTATAAATCTTTCCATAAAATTCAAGAGAACAGCTTGATAAAATGATGCAGGTGATGATTTTATTTTTGACCATCTCATGAAATGCAGCAGAAACCCTGGTGCTCTCCATGTGACCATGAACAGTGCTGGCAGGAACTTTTCATACCAAACTTGTCAGTGAAAAACCCTGCTCCATGGAAGTACTGTGAGACTTTGTTCTTTCTTAAGTAATTGGTTGTCCAAGAAAAAACAATCCCTTGTAAATTAAATATGTCATCCTGGCATTTCATGCCTCATTGACTGCTCAACTGTATTGACTGCATCCCAGTTCCCTTTTTTTCATGTCTACTCTCCAGCACCATTTTACCTATTTTTCAACTTGGTATCAAGTTCTTGAGGCCTCCCTTCCTACTCCACACCACTCAGGAGCAGCTGCCTACTCAGAAATGTAGCTACAATCATTAGGACCTTTTAGAGCAATCAGTGAGGTGAATGCGCAGCAGAGGCCATCAGCCCTGGATGGACAGATTTCCCTTCTGTGATCCTGCCAAATATCCCCATTAACTTCTCAGATACCTGAACTATGGCAGTCCTTCAGCAAATTAAAAATCATCAGTTATTACTTTGTGTCTGGTGAAAAACGGAAGTTTGAAAGCACAGGACAGGCAGCGGAAAAAATTATTAAAGGTCTTCCATTTGACTTAACTGGAAATATCTGATGGTTAACCACATTTATCCTTGATACCATCAGCTGAACATGATCCTATAAAAAACACTTTTCCAAGTGGGGGTGAGAGGCATGGCTGAAGACAAGCTTGACCTGCAGAGCACAGCACAGTGCCAGGGAAAGGGTCATTAGAACCCCACAAGCTCAGCCAAGGACCTAAATGCAGCTTGCTTCCATTACACCTCACAGATACAGCTCTATCATATATCTGTGTATACTATATAGTGCAAATATAGGGAGGTACATGTGCTCATGGAGCTGCAGGGGCACCAACAACGGCAGAGCTCTGAGCAGGATGGCTGTGCATTCACAGCTCCATCCAGCCCCATCCCCTCCAGACTGCAAGGAGGGATGCCACTGGACTCCTTTGGAATTGTGTCTTCCTGAACTGGTGTAAAAGGTTGTTCCCAGATCAACCAACCTTGAAATACTCAGTCCTAAAACTATAAATACCTAATCCAAATATGTTTGCAAATATTTGTTTAGAATCATTTAAAAAACCAACTAAACAACCAAAACCTAAAAAACCCCAACTAACCAACCAAACAAAAAGATCTACCAGAACACCCCAACCAACTCCAGAATCTAATTGTTTAAAAAAGTGTTTATACATGACAACGTCATCTGGATTATTCTGTAGTGCCACAAGAGGACACTCTTGAACAGCTTTTTTTTTTTAATGAGGACAAGTGCTTTACAAGTTATTTTGTACTCAGCAGTAAATACAGATTTCTGATCCCCAGCAACTCAGAAGATAAGGATAATTCTTCATATTCACCCAATCTTACTTAAGCTTAGATTTCAGGCAGTAAATAATTAACAAATTTTGTTATTATAGCTGCTTTAAAGGTTTTAGATCAACTAGCAGCTGTAGCCTCTTATTTAAGTTGCATTAGCCTTGTTTCATAGTCTTTTCTTATACTGTGCTCACACCTTTTCTCTGAAAGCATGTAATGTTTTTACACTTTAGTTACAACATTGTTGGACATATGCTGTTTCCATACATATAAAACTCTCTTACCAATACCCATGTACCTTGTCTTTACTTGCTAGAAGCAACTAGGCATGGATACTTTTAAAAAAATATTGCTTAGGAAATAATTTTGAGAAGTGCAAAACTATATTCCTAAAATTAGTAATTGTGTTAAAAATACTGAAATAACTAAAGTGGTATCGCTTCATAATTATTTTAAAGACATTGAGTGCAAGTTTTGTAGATAGGTCCAAGCAAGTGATTATAATATGTGTTATTAAAACATCTGAGTTATGTAGCCCAATAATCACTTTGGGACAAAAGGAGAAGAAATAAATAAAATATATTTCTTCTCTATAGTCAACTCAGTGGAACAAGTATTTACAACAACATTTAGAATCTACCTCCATTTTGGTCATTATGTCACTTGTAGTAAGTCCAGTGGCCTGAACAACAACAACAAAAAAAAAGACAGTCGAATGATAAGGTAGTTTTTTCACACTTACATCTTAACAATAAACTGATTAGAAACAATAGAATTTAAGACAGTGGTGATGCTAGTGATAATTGGGTTATATGTGTTTCACATGTAACTTAATTTTGAGACCATAATGAGATTGACTAATACTGTTATCCAAGCTGATTAGGACTTTAAGGCCTTTATCAAAATTCTTAGCTGTTTTGTCAGGAGGAGAAGAACCTCAAAGTATTGTTCAGGGGCACAAAATTACACTTTTAACTTTGGCTTTCATCATAGCGGAGTTAAAGTAGATGCAAGAGACCCCAATTACCTGAGCCTTGACCAGTGTGTCTGGCTTTGGAATATTCTACTAAGTCTTGCTTATGTCGTCCATATCTCTTCCCTGATTTTAGTTCAGTCTGATGTGGTAATAAATTTTAAACACCTTTTCCCACACTACTAGCTCCTGTCTGATTCACTACAGCATTTCCAATAGGCTAAATCTACAAAATACTCACCATAATCAGGAAGAATTTGGAAAAAGAAAATATGAAAAAACTCGAAATAAAATAACCTCTGAAGAATACTCAGTTTATAGCTAAAAACACCACAGTTTTTTGTCATTTCTTCTTTCCGTCTTATAATCTATATGGGAGAAAAGCCCTTGGATAAATATAGCTGCAAATAGGATTATGCTCCTTATTTTGTATATCTTTGGAGTATATGTACCATGATTATCAAGGCTTTCTAGTGTACGTTCTGAGTTTTAAAATGTTTTAGCTAGATGTGAGGTCTATTTTATTAACACTCACTAGTGATTACATAATTTTAGGTTTGCTCTATTCTTTTTCCTAGGTTGCTATTTTTGTGATGAATAATTCCAACCTCTTTGGGGGAAAATCTTGTGATTTCACAGTTCTGCTGATCACTTTTTGCTAAATGCACTTTTTGCTGCCCTGCCACAGGAATACTGATAACACCAGCAGTCAATATGCAAAGTACAACCATAAAGCCAGAGCCGTCACTCAAAGGTGGCAGAGACACCCATAGAGCCAAAATCTTTGAAACAGAGGTTTCATACAGGTCCTGATGCTTTATAAAGGTTCTGAGAGTGCTGTTATCATAGTATAGTTTTCTGTAATTGTAGGTTTTTAACAAATATAGCAAAGTGAGTGCTGCAATGTAAGTCATAAAAATTTGCACACGTTATACACTGTTACACACTTAAAAAAATTGGACATACTGTCCAGCATACAATATTCAGGAAAAAGTTGTACATGTTTTACAGCTCAGGGGCTGTGCTGCAGTTCAGTTCAATAGTTTGTACATCAGGGGTGTGTACTTAATCTGCACATGAGAGGTGAAAGAGGAAGAGATGCTTTGGAAATGACATTTTGACAGGTGGAGCTTTGTGCAGGGTAATTGCCTAAATCAGAACAGCAAAGGAGACTTTGATCAGAAGGGCAATATACACAAAGGAGGAAGTCATGAGTACATGGCTGACAATAGAAATTCTGTTTTCAGCTTCTGATCTCCCTTCCCACATGAAACATGCCAGCTGTGCTATTGTAAGGGCACTTAAAATAGCATAGCTAAGGGGCACACTGACACGGGTTGCTCACACATTGAATAAGGAGATGAGTCCTTTCTCTGAGCACCCAAACCCTTCAGCTCATTAGAGACATGATGTTTTATCTCATTTCTGAGGTTCCAAAATAACATTTGGGGAGCCAATGTGTGTGGGAAAGGGCAGGGGGTACCAGTAAAAGAGGATGTCCCATCCATCTGAGATTGTGAAAGTTGTGGGGATGTAATAGTGGTCTCAAATATAGGGTAAGTAATACTTCTGGTGAGCTGTCCAAAGAAAATACAAGTCAGCTATTCTGGCTTAACAGTAGGTTGAAATTGCAAGAGTAAGTTAGACAGCTATGAAGCAAAGTTGATTCAATCTATTTTTCACCAGCAGTTGATGTTTATTTTGGTTTTATGCCCGTTAGCACAGCACAAGTATCTCCTTACATTGCTTTTGTTATTTCAGTTCCTTGTGGTGATACCAGGATCTCAGAGAGAAATGGCACATGCCATCAGCTAGGCAAAGCCAATAAAGGGTGGTGATGGTCCCTGTGCTGCTAAGTTGGGTATATCCAGTGATTTTACACCTCCTGAGTGAGGATTACAGCTGTTGACTTAGATCTCAAGGGCAGGATTTAAAGCAAACTTGGTGCCCAGAAGCCTTTATTTTGGTTTTGGCCTTGCAGAAGCCCTTTCTTCACATACCTAAAGTGTATGTCATTATGTACGAGCAGCCCTAACTGTGGGAAGAAGAACCTGAATATTTGAGAAGCTGAAGATTTGAGAAAATCACATTAGGTGACATTTAATTTTCTATTGCGAGGTTCATTGCACTAGAAGATAATGCAAAAATACCTGCAGACCTCTCAAAACTTCTCTTCATGGAATTATTCACATGCATAATAGTTTACAACTAGACCTTTTGGGAGACGCTACATGCACTAGACTTTTTCATTACAGATTCTAAATAGGACATATAGTATTACCAATGAGAGGCTTTCCATGTTCTTCTGCCTACAGCTTTTTCCAGAAATACATTCCCTATTCTATCAATGTATTTAGTCATTCTTCAACCAAAAAAATACTGATTACATATATATTGTATATTTAAATATTTGTATATTATTAAGTAGATTCAAAGAATATACTCAATTATTCTTCAATCAAACAAATGTAACCTATGTCACCTCGATTTTTAGTCCATTTAAGCCAATTATGTTTCTTCATCTTTTGCAACTAGCAATTAGTAGGTAGCATTTGTTCAACATGACACTGATGAAGATTCTAGGGGACCACTTTGCTTTTCCAAAGTATATGCCATCTTTGAGCTCAAAAAACACTTCACCATTGAAATTAAAAGTGAACTAACATGGGAAAGGTCAGAATGAACTAAATAGAACAGGTTATTTTTCAAACACATTTTGAATTTTTATTTTTATGCTTTGCACTCCATCACTATATAAAATAGAAATTAATGTCTTAGTGTTCTTCGGTGTAATGCACAAGCACTGAGCTGTGGTTGGTTACAGCAGGAAAACCTCTGTGATAAGTTCTGCCACAGTCATAAATTCATAATTCATCCTTAAGCATCACAGGGACAAATAGTGCCATGCTTTCTAGGAGTGAGCTACGAGACCTGTGGGCAACCTGTGAACCTTTGTAACAGTGCAAAATGGAATTGCTGCAGGTAGTTCATCTGGCTGAGATGAACATCAATAAACTGCCTTAAGAGAAAGAACCTCCAAGCAAGACAACTTCTAAATGTCCCAGAAGCTCCCTCAGGTTTCTGAGGATAAAGCTGATGAGGGAATCACCTTTGTGAAAAGGAAGAATGAAAGACGTAAAACTATGGGATCAGTCTTGTAGCATGGTATTTGACAGCTGTAACAGCAGAGATCTTCACAGGGTGTCACAGACCTTTTTCCATATAAAATAACAGCTTTGAGAAAATCTACAGCAAATCTATGCAAAAAGAAGAGAGAATTACTTCCTTTGGTGTTTAAACACAAACAAAACCCAACAAAACCAAACAAAAAGAAACATACCTTGATTTCCAGGTGAAGTTTCTTGCCTTCCAGTGCTTGTGATCTCCAGTTTGGCTAACATGTAGGTTGTCAAGTACCTACAGCAGCCGTTAGCACCAATGAATGCAGCCTGACTTCTTCAAATGCACTTCTGGCATGACATTTCGGTGAGTTGTAATTTTTGAGATATTTTTGTGTCATTATTCAGAAAGAATTTATGAAAAATGCTGAATTTCTACCCAAAGTAGAAATATTTGTTTCACAAATGCTAGTTTCTTAAATTATAGTAGGTGCTCCAGAATGCAAACAATGTTGAGGAGCATATACTGTATTCTAACCTTAAAGCAGGAAGACAACCTCTTTTGAAGGCTATATCCTTTTAACTGAATAAAGAGGTCTACCTGTACTATATAGTCCTGCTCTTTTACATTTCAAATTGCCAGAGTCTGTTTAGATTTTGGCACTTTCTCTACAGTACAGTAATATCTGCATCTAAATGTTTTATGTGCTCAAGAAGTAGCTTCTATTTTTCTTAGCTCTCCAAAATTATATTCAATTGCCTCATTGCAGACAGTACATCTCTTACCAAATACTTTTCTACTGTCAGAGCTCCAAACCAACTCAATGTAAGCAAGAACAAAAACACTGTAGCCAGACTTGCCTCCAAAATGTTGTAGCCTGACTGTAAAACCAGCCTCTGGATTTTACTCTGTGTGCAGCAATTGTATCTTAGGACTCTGACTAACTCTTACAGGCAAACCAATAGTCTCTTGGTAAATGAGCCTGAAGCCGCATTAATAACATCTTAATTTAAAGCACTTTGTAGTGTCTCTCCAGATGATGTATAAAGACAATTACATTGAAAACATGATAGGAGCCATAATAAATCTGTACCCTACTATATTCCAAGTATTTATTGACAAAAACTGGTATTTACAGATCATCTTTCCCCATAAGAACTATCATGACTGCAGAAAGTTTTTCTCCAGTGTAATTTTATTAGGGTTTCCTGCCATCATATCAACATACAAAACAATCAGGATGTTGACATATAGAAATGTGAAATTCACTGTACAAAGATAAGGCTCAAGTTACAGGTATATTTTCCCCTTACACTCCATGAAATAAAACCATTTTTAATTCTTCCCAGAGTTGTGTTTATAAATGTTAGACAAATCACAAAATAGATTTCAAGTACATAACATTTTACAATATAATCCAAGCACAGACAGAAATACACAATACTGTACCTATAGACACTCCATAATCCAAGTCTGTCATCTTTACTAGTAAAAAGCTGCTACCCTCTCTGAATGTGCCCGACCATATCCTTCTGTGTATGACATGGTCCTGGCCTTTAAGTAATATGACTCTCATGACTTTTAGTTAAATTACTTTGATAGAGCAAAGAATATCAGGAAGGAAGGGGAGGATTTTCAAAGGCCAGGTCTGAATGTATGCACATGGTTAGTAAATGCAAGCACATGTGCATACACACTTGCATTTAACTCTACATGAAACTTCACTGCACTGCACAATTTCTGAGATTATGTTCTCATGCAACTGAGCTATTTTCTGAAAGAGTTAAATCAAGCATTACAATACTCCTACTTCTGGGGTGCTGTAACTCACAGGGACAGGACTATAGTATATAACTCTTTAAAAGTGATTATCAGACTTTATAGGGGGTTGTATGGAACCATGTCTTCACAGTCCAGCAAGATGTCAGCTCTCACAGCCTTCACCACTGAAAACAGCTTTTCTGACACCTTTGTTTAGCAACAATATAAATGAATAATTTCCTGTTAAGACCAAATGTCTACATTAGTTCACTCTCCATTTCTATTAGGCTGAACGATTATTACCTCATGGGAAAGGATCATTTAGCTGCAAGTAGCACAGGAAGAAATAGACATCAAATAACTAATCATTAATGATTCTTCTGGGGAACAGATCAGCAAGGACAAACAAAGACAATAAAAAAACACAGGTGTTTAATTTAGTCTTTGTAGGAGGGGAGATGAATAGCAATCCAAAAGTTTTCAGCTGAGGAAAGGAACTCCTAAGCCCTGTAACTGTTCTGTCTTTTATAAACTGGAGAAGATTAGAAGGGAAGGATAAACGTTCTATGAAACTTGCTGTTTTTAAACTAGACACTTGCAAAGGCTTACATGTGAAAACCAAGCAAAACAGATTCCCTGATATTGAAACTAAAGGAATTTATTTAATAGGAATTAGACATGTGGTTACAATGTGTTAAATGCACATCTAATAAAATAGCCTCAAATATGTCTCCAATTCATAAATGTCTAAGCAGGAGAAAGACTCAGAAGCCAAAATTCAAGTTCCTTAATTTAAATATGAAACAAGGCAGCACTAAGATTTTGGGAGAGGAGGAATAAAAACTTTCTTGTCTTAAATACAACCTCTGCGGTATATTTGAGGGCCTTCAAATGTTCTCAGCTCTGACAAGATTTTACATAAGTATATTCTCTAAGCTATACTGGAATACCTTTAGATATACAAATCCATGTTACACAAAACAGCATTAGATCTTGTAACTGGGATTGTAATAACAAGGAAAGAGGGTAAGTATGCTGCTATACGTGAAAGGAAGCATATTAGTATGCACAGAAAATATGTTGTCTTAAAGATTAGTCATAAAGGGCATCAAGCATGAAGATGCATTTCTTAAAGTGTTTAAGCCTTTAACTGTGAGTAGAATATTTTTATATCAACTGTACAGCCTAATGCTTTGTTTTTAAAAAGAAATATGAAAAATGTATTCTTTTTTCACCTTTTCCTCTTCTTTGTAGTTTTTAAAAGTAGGTCATTCACCTATTGATTTAGTTTGGGGTCCTTTTTTTTTTTCTTTTTTCTTTTTTCCTTTTTTTTTCCTTTTTTTTTCTACTTGCTATTATTGTCTTCCATTATGTACAATAATCTACATTTAGACTGAAGACTCAATCTCTTCCTAAACGTACTTGGACTATCTTGTAAAGACTTTCTACAGAACTGATAAAGTGGAAGGCAACCTGACAGATAAAAGGAAGGATCATTTCAGTTCTGCTCCCTTCCTCAAACTTTAAAGCTGTGCCTTTCAGAAATTCTCTTGCATACTTGCTGTCCTTTCACCTCCCCCAGGCAGCCCCTACTGAACTTGAGTGAACTTTCTATGTGTTTCCCAAACACAGTCCCTTTATATAGAGCTACATTAAATTCATTCATTCTCCAGCCAATAGTTTAAAAACAAATAATTGATAAAACACTAAAAACACCCTACATGCCCTTCTGAATTATTCTTACCAATGTGTACATTTAAATAACATCATAAGTTGTCTTTTACTAAAAATTTACCAAAATATTTTAAACACATAAAAATGTAAAAAAAACAAACAGAAAAACAAACAAAAACCAAAAACCCAGCATAAACATTGCTTGTATAGGCATTGGTTAGAAGAGATTGTTGCACTAAGGAGTATATTCAAAAAGTTTTTCTTTCAATATCACCAGTTTTAGTGCCATGGATTGAAAGGTTAAGGACAATGAAACTTATTATGACCCTGTCTCATATAATGTAATAGATGAGGAGGATGTCTGAAATGTAATTAAAATAAAACTTCTTTTTGGTTATTGAAAGATGACTGTAACTAAAATGGCAATTTAAGTATGTAAAAGGACCTTAAGAACCTGAAGAATCTGTAAGAAAAACTGTATATGAAGATAAAAAGGCAGCTACCAACAGATGGGCCCAGGGGCATTATGGAAAGCTGTCACAAACTGGAATTTTGAATATAGCCCTTAGTTGTATCATATTAATGTAAAATTTAAAAGCTGCCCAGCATACCACGGATGAAGTTTATTTTGCAAGCCATCCACTGCCTAAGAGGGCAGTAATACTCGACATGAAACTGCTGAAACTCCGGCGTCTGACGGATTTCATGAAGGAAAGAGATCTGAAGGTCCGACTCCAGGAGAACAAGGAAAAGAGGGAACACAAACAGCAACAGTCCAAGGCCTACAAGAAAAAGTCTGGAGAAACTCTTCACAAAAGCATTCACCTCTATGTTGCCCATTAGAAAGTCATAGCTCCACCTCAGTGCTCTCCGAGCTTCTTTCAATTCTTCCTCCTCTGCAATTAAAAATGCATTTTCATCTGCTTCAAGCTCCTCAAATGAATCCGTATCATCTTTCTCATTCTCTGCTCTTGGACAGGTATCAAAAAGCATGTCAATCTCATCATCAACAGGTGTGGGCAGCAAGCTGGCACTGGGATTGTATACCAGCTCTGAGATGGTTAATGGCTCCTCTTTCATCTTCTCTTCCTGTTCAATGGCAAGATCAAAATTCTCCTCAGTATCCTTTACTGGAGAGCTTGAAGTCACAGGTACCGAAATCTCATCTTCCTTTGGCAGCTGGACACCTGAATAAATGAGAATAAAACAATGATCCTAAATTTGTCATACCCTGGTGGAAAAAGTCAGCCTTCCAATAGATACGCTAACTATTGGAAGTTTGGAAAGAAGATTCCGCAATAACTTTGCATATTGAAACCAAACTGTACACAATTATCAAAAACTGGAAAAGCTTTCTGAAGAGGGCAATATCTTTGCAACGCTGCAGTACACCAGAGCTGCTTAAGAGGGTCTGATGCAGCTACCACTAATCATGGTGCAGTGCAAAGCAGAAAAGAGAGCAGCTTATTTTCTACTGGCAATCTGACTATTGGTACAAATTAATACCTGCTACAGGTAGGTGTAGTGTTGCTCTTTGGTGTATAATACTAATAATAATAGCAACGACCCAAACTACCCACCCTTATTTCTTTGAGATGAATTGAGTGTGGTAAGATAATAGCTAAAGTTGAGAATAAAGCATGACATTAAAAAGAGACAGTAAATTATCATGATAAATTCATGTTAACAGTAAAAAGGACAAAAGGAGAGGAAGGTTAACACATGATATGAGCACTAGACATCATTGAAACAGCATCTCAACAGGAAACAGCATTTAAACCTGTTTAAAAAGCTCCTTCTCATGTCTCTTTTTTTCCTTTTCACGTAGTTCTTTGTCTCCTCTCCTCTAAATTTCTCTCTCCCCTTTACAAAGGAGATTTTCTTATGGCACTATTCTCTGCTCAAGATCTCTCCTCTCAAAACTCACCCCCCTTTTTCCAGTCTACCTCTAACAGCAATAAGTCTGCAAATACCTCTGGCTGTTTACATTACTCAGTACTGCAGTGGCTGCTATTAGTTGACAGACACAGGAGTGGAAGGGAGGAGAGTTGGGCACAGACCACCCTTATGAAGTGATGTTGAGACATCATCTCACGGAAATTTCCTTTTTAAGTATTCAAAATGGCCCAGGCAGATCTCTTCCCCTGTAATTTGTTATCTTTTCCATGTTCTCTAGGCCTCACTGGCCACGCCTCCAGGCATGGTTTCACATTTCGTCCAAATGACCAAAAAGACCATTTCTGTTTGCTTTCATTTCATCACTGAGCAAGGCAGCTTGTGTTAGTATCTGATGTTTTTTCTTCCTGAGCCGGCTTGTCATATGTTCTCATGGAGGCAGCACATTACCAGGGACAGAGAAAGAGCAGGAGTGTTCTTTTCAGCAGCAGATGTGTATAGCTGAAATGAAACCTTGTCCTCAATAAATAAAATTATTAGTCTAATAATTTGTTTAATTTTCATAAATTTAATTTGATGGCCTAACTAATCATTCCTTGCCTCAACTACTCTGTCCTCTCTCATCACATTTCAGCATGAAACATGTTTTGTGCTGAAACTTAATTATCTACATCAGGCTTTACATTAACAAATATACTTGCCACAGTCATCAAGTGGAGGATACAAACCGACTGAAACAAGACACAGCAGTGTATGAACACCAAGAAGTGAGAACAGATTTGGGGAATATTTCTCCTAAGCATGCTGTAGCAGAAGGTAATGCTGGAACCTCAAACCATACTGAGTTACTTGAGAGTGCACCCATAACACCTTAAAATACAAAGCCACATTTTTTTAACTCTGGAGCCCAACATTAAGCAGCTACATTTATCTTTAGGTACATAAGTATTACAATTTGCTTTTCAAATGTTCTTTTCAATTATTCTTAATATGAGTAAAATTTTAATTGAGCCACTTAAACATTTCAATATGATTTAAAGCACCTAATTTTACTCTCTCAGATTTGAGAATTCTGGCCACAGGCCTCTCTGCACTGGCTTAGGTGCAAGATCAGTAATATATCTTCATCATGTTTCTCATCATAGAGAGGGACAGCTGCAGCTACCACAAAGAAAGGTCACCCCAATTTATGATTCTTGAGCCTCTTCTTCCTTCACGGAGTAATTCCAGCATGCATAAAATGCATAGTGAACATGAACAACAAATATCATATTAACTTTCATTAGAATTGAATTTTTCTCAAATAACTGGCAAACTTCTGATATTGAGATTAACCTGTTGATAGAAGGTCAGTGTCTTCTGAAGGGTTTATATTAAAATTGGAATATGTTGCATCTCTGAAGCACACATCAAATTTACACTCCACTATTCAATTTCAACTTCTAGCAAGAATTTTTGACTCCCTTATTTGCTGTTTAAACTTATTAACTCAAAGCAACTGCATTTTACATCAGTCAACTACTAGTATAAATCATTATTTGAAAATTTAGAATGGGCATTAAACGCTGATGTGGCAACCGCATTTGATATTTTAAAAAATTAAATATATAAAGCTGTTATTTTTGTTCCTTCATATTCCCTATAACACCACAGCATTTCTTAAGTCAAGGCCTGGGGAAAGAGCAGGCTATTAGCCATGGTCAAGGTGACTGATTCCAGCAAAGTTTCAGTCATGTTGCAATATATAGGTATGTTGGGCTATTCACATTTTGAAGGTTTCAAAAGACGTAAATGTAAAATCATTTATGGCGCATATAACTTACAATGCTTACGCCGGCCTAAGAATATCACATTAAAGTACCAAAATCCAAAATAACTCCAGAGTATGGAACTGCAACTCCAGTAACACAAATTTAAGAGAGAAGAAAGTTTTTCAGCTTTTTTTACTTTTCAGATAGCCCTCAAGAGAGCCAGTTATCTGAATTTATAAATTCAAGTTAAAAGAAACAAAGATCCTCAAAATATTCCAAAAGGAAAAGAGAATATAAAAGTCAAAGCAAGCCAAACTCCAAATACCATTTAATTATTCTGCAGCTCTACTACAAATCTTGTGCTGCTATTCATACATAACAATTATTTTGCTACTACCCTTGTAAAACCACCATTTTGTATAATTTGTTGGCAAGATTTTGAAAAGTCTACTATTTCTTTAATAATAGTTAAAATTTAAATTGTGTTTATGAGAAATTACATTTGAGAAGAACCTCTTCTTTCTGTTCTTCACTTTATATTCTTACTGGCAATTTACATTCCATAAATCAGAAACTTCTATTACAGATTACTGGAATATCAGGTAAATAAACTCAGATTTCTTATTTTTCCACAGCTACACTTTTCTGACAAACAAACCAATTTTACAAAGCCAGACATCTCATTACCCTAGTGAAACTCAGTATTCCCCTTCCACCAAATACTGTGATTGCTCCAAACCAGGAGCATGAACAGCTGAATAAGACAAGAGATTACTGTGGTCATCTGCTGTGAACACGAACATGCAAGAGGTCTTACATAAAAGCTGTCAGCCACTAGTATTTCTAGAGGGGCCAAAGCCAGCAGCTGAGGATTAGCAACATGAAGGGCAGCTCTAGCTCCACCATTCTTAAGAAGCTGCAGTTGCTGGAAATACAGCACCCCAGAAAAATGTATCATCTGCTTATTAAAAAATTCAGTTCACACATTGTCTGCTGGCTGGATATCCTGCACATGGCTTTTCTTACTGGAAACACAAATGCAATTACACTGCTGTAAAAAATTATTTGTATAGTGGAGAAAGGAACAAGTGTGAATATATCCTTATTTTAAAAAGAGAAATGGAAAATTAGATGTGGTCCAGAGTAAACAGTGCTGTGAACATTACATACAGTAATGTAAACAGATAAGGCCCACCAGGCTACAATTAGGACAATTCCTTCCTGTCCTTTTTACTTTTGTCTTCCTCTAGAAATATTGTGTATCCTTTGATTATTTTCCATGTGGACAAAATTTATTTTACTATGGATAGAATGACCTTTCAGAAGGAAGGAGGAAGTGACCTTCTCACACAAGCAAAGTGCCTGAATGTCACAAAGAAACTGTAGAAAAATGAGACAGGCTCTAGAATTGCACTGAATTTATGTATTTCCCTTCATAGGATCCATATCAAGCAGGATTTTCATGACAGCCAGACCTCCTGCCCTCAGAAACAGGAGGTCACAGATTTGTACCATACCTACATCCCGTGCCCATAAAGGACACCTGTTATAGCTTTCAAGGAGAGTTAATCAATGACAGTTTATAGTATCTCCTTCTTAGGCAGTGACCTGGCTTTCCCGCTGGCCATTGCTGTTTGTTTTAGTCTAAAGGGAACTTCTAGAAGGGAGCAATGCCCTGTCCCAGTTGCCAGCTCACATGAGTAGCACATTTTGTGTCATTACAGCTGCCTCCCGGCTGTGCTGTGTGTCTCAGTGTTCAATGCCATGGCTAGCGTAGCCACCGAGTCCACTGCTCTGCTTTCCTCACCCCACAAAGGCACCCAAAGCACAGGGACAGAGCAGAGCAGAGCATGTGGCACAGCAGGCTCTCTGTGATGTCTGTCTTCAACCTCCCTTTGGCCTGGGAGGAGTTCAACCCAGTGCTGTTGATCCCCTTCCAGAAACAGGATCAAGCAGCAGCAGGACTGAAGGGTGCAGCAGGGAGAGAGAGCTGTGCGATCACGGGAGCAGGAATGAGAAGGTGAGATACAGAGAAAGAAGGACCTGGTGATGTGACTGCAACACCTCAGTGTCCAGCGCCAGGCCAAGGAGAGTGAGACTGGAAAGGGCTGAGCAGTGATGTGAAGGCTTTGCACCCAAGCAAAATGGCAAGAGGGACATTTCAGCATCCCCACCCGGCTGAGGTGACCCCTTCTGGCACAAGTCAGCACTGTTCTGAAATGCTCACAATTGCAGTGGAGTTCTCCCAAGGAGTTATGTCCCACGTTAGAAGTTTTGCACCAGCCAACTCCAACCCTTCGGTGCTGCTATACGTGTTTTACATGCTGATATACACTTTTTTAGCATGTGTATTTCAAAAGGAATAACATACTAAGAATAGTACTGCAAAATCAAGGGGTTTAAGAACCAATGTAGCCCCAACACAAAAATCGGTTATGATTGGTGTCATTATATTAAGCTGACAAGATGTCTTGCATCTATTTGGAGCCAGTATTTAACCTCTGAGATGTAAGAACACAAAATACATGTCAATAATAATGCTTTTTCAGTTTTGCTACTATTTTTGAATCAAAGGAATTAAGTGCATTCTCACAGATTCTACTCTTTCCCCTGAGTCATGAATTCAAGAAGCAAAGGCAACCAGGAGCTGTTGCTACTCAGAGATGAGCCACTGCAAGAAGCAGTTTCTCCTATATCTACTGCATTTATGCTTTCTGATTTTCAAATACCAAAAGAGTGGCAATATCCTAGTCTTCGCCAGGATATTTTCAGTTAATTCCTTGATTAAAAACTAATTTCTGAAATGAAGATTCAATACAAAAATTTTATATAGGTGAGTAAAAACTGAAATAATTCAACCCAATAGATCAAAGTATCAAAGCAAACAGCACCACAGAAGGCATGGAAAAACAAATTTCAAAATGGCTTATGACGTTAAGGGAATGAACATATTTATTGACAGAGGGGCTAATGGATCTTTGGCAAAGGGATTTCCTAAAAAACCCACTACTTTGATGTCCAGACCTATACTGAACACATTTTGTTCCTTGAGTTGCACTCATCTTGAGTGTAGTGAAAAAGAGAGCTAAATCAGACTCTGCCCAAGCTCCACTTTCCTCCACCAGCCTCAGTACTATTATTCAGTATATTAAATTATTCAGTATTAGAAAAATAAACCAAAGAAAGTTACAACCTGGAAACCTCATTGAAGTAAAAACCTGTGCTGTCTCCACTACTGTATCCAGCTCACATTCAAAATCTACTACTAACGTATCTGCCAGTTTAACAACTATTTAGTTTTGTCATAAATTACTGAAGTTTCAAAGTATTCCCCCCCCATTTCAGTCCAAGAAAAATACAAAGGCAAAATTACAGTCCCTCATTTGTTGCCAATTAACAAACAAATTCACAATTTTCTGTAAGATAATACAACACATTTAAGTTTTGTCTCATTCATTCTCCATTTGCAACTTTGTTCCTGTCAGTAATTTGTCCTTATTCTCTGCTGTACTTGGCGCAACATCATTATTTACAGCACGCTTCCTTTCCAAGAGACAACTATTAACATAAAAAACTAGGGAGAGAGGGTTTTAAAAAAGGGTCTGAATAAAATAAATGTAAATTTACCAGCCCTTCTGGCTGTGATCTTGGAGCCATGCCGCAGTAAACGAATGCACACTTCCTTGTTGCAGTGGTTAACCATCCGCAAATGAATACTTCTCTTGGTTTGGATTTTTACAAGACATTTCACCATTTTGACTATTAATTCCTCTTCTCAAAATCTTGTAAAGGCTCTCTCCATACCAGCTTTGACCTTTTATTAAGTTCCCACTGAGTTTTAAGAGACCAACACAAGTCACTCTCAATGAATCAAATGACAAGCTTCTAACGTGGCCAACAAAAATATCCCACCAGGGAACAGAACCAGAGGTTATTTTTAAACATTTCCAAATGCCTCATAATGTACAATACAAACTTTCACAGCATCCATCTCAGTTAGCAGTTGCTAGCATAACAGCTGAACCACACACAGAGGCATAAAAATATCTAAGGCACCAAAACATCGTGCAGCTAAAAAAGAGGCCAGCATTCATAGTCAATTTTTCACAAAATAAATGACACTGCCCCCATTATTTTTTGAAAAATCTTTAATTTGGTCAATAATGTCAGTTCTCCATCACCGCCTGGGAATTATTTGGGGAACATGTAGATACAATGGAGAAATCCTATACTGTGCTTACAAACCTTAGTAACAAGGCAAACTAGGCAGGTGAAAACACATTCATTTCTAGCCTAGAATGAAAACTGACCTGCCTATGTAAAAACAAGATGAGAAAATTTCAAAGTCTGGGAAAAATTTCTCTCTTTACAAATGTGCTCCAGTTCCCTCTTGTGGACAATTATTGCACACATTCTTATCCACCAGCAAGAACTGTTGCTTCAGAAGGCTGGATGGGAACACTTCCCTGTTCCCATCCAGCAGAGATATGCAGGTTCCCAAAAAAGCATGATGCACATATGCTGGTTGCTGATAACTTGCTCCAGCTGGGAGCTGGAAGGCAACCATACACTATCCTAGTGGGAAAGAAGCTGTTTCCAGGTACACCAATGCCACTGAGAAGAGATAAACTGGAAGCAGTGCACTGGTGGGGATGTAGCCTCTCACTTCCCAGAATACTCATCTGTAATGTTTAAAGCTTGTCGTGCTGAGTCTTCATTATCTGCCATCCTTCTTCCCTTTGTACCAAAAAATCAGTGATGTGCATGTTAATGTGAGAAAGAAAGGGGTAGCAGAGGGAGTCCTGAAAATGTATATTTTGCTCCAAGCTGTTTCTCCTATGAAAGACATCAGCTTCAATGGAGCTTCTAAAAAACATCTTTATAGTGGCTCTTTTCCCCTCACAGCCTGCATAATACAAATATCCAGCAGAGGTCCGGTTTACTCCTTCCTCCTGCAAAGTAAAGATTTCTCTCTTCCTTTCCTTTTCTGCAAGCGCTTTTTTGTGGTTGTGAGGAAAGATCAAGTAACTCTTCACTTCCTATCTCCATTTTGTCACCCCTTCAAAAGTAACAGTCTGCCTTCTTTTCTCATTTTTATTCTCATAACTGTTGTACCTACCAAAACAGGATCATTAAAAACACACTAAAAAGGGTTGACTCTTCATCGTGTACATGGCTACAAAAACTGGAAAGCATAAATTCTTTAAAAAATCTAACCACCAATGTGCTCAATATGAAAAGGAAGGCCTAAACAAGGACAGAAGTGTCAACCAGACAAGGCTGTCTTTTGACAACCTTTTCCAACATCTGAAACATTTCCAAATGCCTCATAACATACATTACAGACTTCCACAGCATCCATCTCAGCTAGCAGTTGCTAGCATAACAGCTGAACCACACAGGAGCATAAAAATATCCAAGGCATCAAATCATAGTGCAAGGAAAAAAAGGCCAGTGTTCTCCTGCATACTGATGTTGAGAAATAAAATGTATCATTTATGTTTCATGTGACCATGCTCCTGCAAAAGAGAAATGACCATGTTGATTTCAAATCTCCCCCCATAGGTTTATGTGTAAACCTAAGGGAGACACATTGAAATCTTATGACTGAATCAGAAACTCTGTGTCTCTACTAACTCTGAGCAAGAGATTACCTAAAAAAATTAAATTTTACCTACAAAAGCTCCACATGCCTCTCCCCTACAACCAAAGCTTACACAGCTGAGGACTCTCACAGACAAACAATAAGACTGATGGTAGCAGCTGGGCGCTCACTCTCCTACAAAGAATCATTAAGGTTGGAAAGATCATCAAGTCTGTTAACCCAGCACTGCTGTGCTCACCACTAAACTGTGTCCCCAAGCACCACATCCACACTTCCAAGGATGTTGGTTCAACCACATCCCTGGACAGCTTGCTCCAATGCCTGACCATCCTTTTGGTAAAGAAATATTTCTTATATTCTTATAAGAAAATAGTTTATATGTAAACTAAACCTCCTCAGGTGTAATGTGAGGCCACTTCCTCTTGTCCTGTTATTTATTACCTGGGAGAAGAGGCCAATCCCCAGCTGCACACTCCTTTCAGGGAGTTGTAGAGAGTGATAAAGTCACCCCAAGCATCCTCAAGACTAAACCACCCCGATCCTTCAACTGCTCTTCATAGGACTTGTGGTCCAGACCCTTCACTGGTACTACTGCCCTTCTCTGGACATGCTCCAGCAGCACAATGTCTTTCTTGCAATGAGGGGCCCAAAACTGAGCACAGTATTCAAGGTGCAGCCTCTCCAGTGCCGAGTACAGCTTGGTCCTTGCTCCATGTGTATTGAAAACATTATGTTTCTTGCAGTACTGCTATATAGATTCTATGGCTGTCTTCTTTTGCCATCTGATTTTGGTGAGACAGATTATTGCCTGTCCTGATTACTTGGGAACTATTTTTCAGGTGGTAGTCCATTGTCTCTGGATTTTCTAGCACCAGATCCTGCCAGGGCTTCACTTATTTGAGTATACCATTTCTTTTAAAAAAGGCTAAACCTTGCCTCTTCAGTCACAGGATATTAATGTGGTTTTGACATAGGGATGAAAACTTTTAGGTCACTTGATACTTGATAAAAAAGTTCAAGTATATGTCACCGGGCCGAGATATATACAGAGATACCAAGGCTTTTTCATGTCTGAAGCACACTAAAAGCAGTCTCCCAAGACAGTTGTGTCAGTCTCAGGGCTGGATGTTTCCCCTCTCCCTACCTCCTGCTCGTGCCCTTACCCTAACATAGAATCTTGCTTGATCCTCTTGGTGAGCCACTCAAACATTGTGTCAGGCACCACACAGTTAAGGGGCTGTTATTTGGTTTTGGATTTTTTTGTTTGTTTGTTTGTTTAATTTGGTTTTCTGTTGTTATTGGTTTTGGTTTGTTTTTTTTTTGTTGTTTTTTTTTGGTTGTTCTTTTTAAAATTTATTTTATTTACCTTTTTTCTTTTTTTTAAACTCCTTCTCCCAGTTCACTCTGTTGTGATTAACTCTAGCACAAGGGAGAAGGGGGGAGTCCACAGAAGTGGATGCTGGAAAGAGAGCCAGTATCACTGATTGAGAGCTGTGAGATCAGTTCAGGCTCCAATTTGATGATATAGCCAAGTTTTCTGCAGGAAAAGACGGTAAAAGGCTAAATGCTGTTAACTTAGCAGCTGGTGGTATTTAACCACACATAAAATATTCTACAGGAAACCCACCAGCAAACATTTCTATTTGCTCATTATAGTAACAACAATCTGTCTGACTGAAAGGAAATGTGATTTTCAAACCTACGTAACGCAAACATTTAAAACAAGCACTTTCTGATGGGCATATAGCACTAAATCACCAGTTTCCAGAAACAGATTGCATTGCCTAGAGTTGTAAGTCTGGTTACAGGAGTCTTACATGCAGCAAGCTGCTGTTACTCTGCAGTGGTGACAACTGCCCAGAAGAAACACAGCGGTGATATTTGGCTGCCAGAGCATGAATTCTCAGATACATGTATTTCACAGCAGAGGTAAACAAATAGCTGTTAAAACTAACACCTGCTTCTACTAATTACAATAAGGTATGCACACAGACAATATAATTCACCTGTTCTTACTACATTCAGCATTGAAACACCAAAGAATTAACAAAACATGCTTATATGACTCCTATAAAACGAAGTTAAGATGTACTCCCATGAAAATGAAGATACTCACTCAGCTATTTTCTGTTTCATGTTAAACTATCAAAACAAAGCAACAGCAAAGATCATATTTCCCAACCTCTTAAAAAATTACCTCACTACATCACAAGCAAGAACCACTGTCAGGTTTTGTTTGGTTGGCTTCCTCTTTCATTAGGAAGAAGGCAATTATCCTCATTTAAGCCGGCTATGATGTTCATATCATTGTTTGTAGTGACCGTATCTCGAAAAGTGTTCAATGTGATATTTAAAATATCAAGAAATAAGCAAATACATAGAAAATCTTGTTCTACAAAATAAATTCAAACTGATCTTCCAACAACATTCCTTTTTGTCAAGAATAAATTAACCGAAGATCTTTCCTAGCTGACCTTCAAATAACATCATTTTTTTGTCAAGGAAATAAAGTTAGCAGAGAGTTTTCCTAACACTAAAGCAGAAAAAAGGAAATAAAAATATAAAGGGAATAAAGAAAAACAACATATCCAGCTTTAAACTGCCAGTTTTCACTCCTGAGCAACTGCTGACACCATTTAGAAAAAGGTGCCCTGTTGAGATTATTAATTTCCTAAAATCCTTTTGCCTGGCAATCTAAAAGAAGATTTTTCAAACAGAAATCACATAGCAGTAACTTTCCTCACAATGCATCTCACATAAGGCTTGTGCAGTTTCTTGAGACAGTGATCATTTTCAAGTATGACATTCAGAGGCTTAATGATGTATTCCTAATGAAAATTATTAGATATTTTTTCCATATCCCTGAGCCAGTATCACACTTTTTCTATATGCTTCGTAATAAATATTGGCAGGAATTGGGTAAGTGACTCACCTTCATCTAAAGGAACCTCTTCCTCCTCACAGGGAGAGGGAAGGAGAGGCTGCAGAGGTTCCATGTTGATTATGAGTTGCTTGTTCAAGGAGGGAGAGCTGCGACTCTGGGTAATGCAGGTTCTAAAAGAATGAGGAAAACAGGGTCAGTTTGCTTACTGGGAATAGCTGCAGTCCAGCAGGTCTCATCTCAGCATCATTTTGCATAAATTACTAGGCCTTGAGCTATCGTAAAACGCCCTACACACCGAATGCTGCTTTACACTGTGTTATGTTGCACCCTCCACAGATGTAAACCTTTCGGTATCTGAAGTGTGAGAGTGGTTTTGTGCTGGTTTACCTCTTTTACACTGCCTGAATTCCTTACACCTTAGGCTGGATTTCTGTGTGCTGCTCACACAGAGCACACATTAGTATTTCAATTTGAGGAAGGGGAATGTTGTTCCATTGCCTCCAGACCTGGATAAAGGATTTGTTACAGTTTGAGCGCTGCAGATCAAAGACTGAAGCAGGAACAACTGTATCCCTGTGGTTTACAGAGTGCTCTCACTGATGCCCACGCACCCCAAACGCTGCCTCTACATCATGCCTCCCAGCACTCAGACTGGTTTTATTTCCTGTCTTTCTTCGCTCTAAGAGGCTTTGTTCTATCAGGTCTTGAATATGCTCTGGAAAGTTTTAGGAATGCTGTTGATATTCTTCAGTCATGACACTTATTAGCCTAAAAATATATTACTGAGAATATAAAATGGCTCTTTCGAATATGTTATCTAGGATTTACACAATATAGGTCTGAAGCAAGAGTCCTGCAATAAATCTCAACCATTATGTTATAAAATATTTACTTTTGACAAAAGAAAAGATGAAATGGAAGAGTATTCTACTTCACTTCAAATGGTATATAGACACAGTGCTGAAGTTTCACAAAATGCATTTCAGGTTTGCACAAAGATTCAACTTAATATTTCACATAAACAAACTGAGCAAAGAACCCATTGCAAATCAAAAGATGGAACTATGTGTTGCTGACGGTCCTAAGGTTAAACCTGGGACACAGATGCCCAATTCTTAACTCACATCACATGTCATTTAATATTCTGTGGGCACAAACAAGCTTTCTTGCTCAATTGACATGATTTCTTGTGCCTTAACACATGCCCTAAGATATTTATGTCCTAATTTGCATTTTCTGAACAGTCTCTGATAATTATTTAGTTTAAATTTTCACTGTCCATAGAAGGTTTTCACTCAGATTATCATAATTATAGTCACTCCAACCCAACAGTAAATCCACAGGCTTGTTATGTAATCCCTGGATCTTTGTGCCCATTGTCAAAAGCTCTCAAGCAACTCCCAAAAGACGAGCTGTGCCTGGGAGCACACATAGGCTTCTACTCCATACTTATTTACAAAGACGCCTCCTTCAGGCATGCTCTGGAAACAAAACATTAAATCATTCAGTGTGTGTGTTTGTCAGATGAACTTGCCACTGCATTAATCCTGCATGACTACACACTCCAACAGATTTTCAGTATACAGTGCTTTAAGTGTAATCTCCAAACAGAAAGATACTGAGCAGTGCCCTCTTCTCAACTGCATGGATCTTTTTTAATGCAGCAATGGTACCCCTGAATTAACTTTGAGGATGAGGGCACAGGGGGAAAACACTTTATATATATTTAGATATATATATATATATTTACCTTCCATCAAATTTTTTTTCTAAATGTTTTGCTTCTGAAAAGCCACCATTTCTTATCCCCAAATTGTCTTTCACAGAGTAGCTTCTTTTAAAATATGGCTCTTCTTTGAGCCAAAAATTTGCTAATTTTTTTGCCTACTTGTGCTTTTAGAAGGATCAGCTACCTCTGTCTCCCATTTCACAATCTGAGCTATAAAAGCACCTTAAATCAATCACTAGACTATTCCTTAGTCTTTCTAAGAACCTGAACTTGGAGCTTTCATAATATAGTAAATGCAAGCTTTGTAAGAAGGTTAATGATAAAAAATATGCATTGCTGTTTAGGGGTGTTAAATCCACATAATGTTGCTTCATAAACTTATATGCTCTCTTATCTGTCTCTTTATGTACACTAAGTTCTAAAAAATATGTTTAAAATACTTTTAAATATAAAAATCAAAGAAAAGCAAAATACAAGATAAAAAACAATTGTATGTGAAAATCTTGTCTTAGCCTGGAAAAAAGAAACCTCTTGGAAAGTATGCAATAAGCTATTTCCTAAAGCGAGCAATTATTCTCATTTAAAATACATTTGTGTGCCCAAGTATTCTATACTGACTCAATGATGCACCTATATGCTGGTTCTGTGCTCTCATTTAACATATTCTAGACCTTCACATACCCCATTTTAAAATGTAATCTGGAATAACATGTTTGAAAGCATGCCTGCACAGTCTAACTGTTAATTACATAGTAGGGCTGGACAACATATTATAAATAATTACTGCAAATATATTCCCCCCCTTTAATAAAGACAATCCAGTTTCATCCCAAATATAGACAGAATAGCAATATGCAATTAGAAAACCAAGCACACTCCCTGCAAATATGAGAAGAAATCTCAAGAAAAATAAGGATATGGCTGTAGAATGTTCAGAAAGTGAAAAACCTTTTTTAGAAAAAGTTTTTAAATCATTTTCCCTGGTGGCCCCCTTCTTTTCTGAAATGTTTTAATCAGGTTCGTAGGAATTTCTGCTGTCACTACAATGAGTGATAAGCATTAGTTTGCTTGCAAAGTCTAGCTGCTTATTTCTTACAAGCCAAATTTTCCTCCAAAAGAAAGATTCTTGAATATTTTTTTACTTTACTGAACGAACTTCATGTTTTTTGATCTGACTACATTAAGAAAATCTACCAAGTATACTTTTAAACATGCCCATAAGCATATACAGACATAAGCATATACAAACCAAAAACTTTCAAAACCAGACCAAAATCAAAAATCTAGGTATGAAATGAGAATGTACTTTTCTGTCAGGATCCTATAATAACAGTTTATCTCATAACACAAAAAATAGTATAAACTACCAATCTGACTGATTAATTAAACTCAGCTTCAAAGCAGTACAGTTTAGGTTTTCCCTTGTGGGAGAAAACACACTATTGTCAGAATCTTGTAACATTGGTGATATATGTTCCTAAAGATTGCATATGTAGTTGGGGAAGCTCAGAATGGCAGCCATTACACCCGACAGTATAGGAAAGAGAATATTTCTGCAGAGAAAAATAATCCTCCCTAGTCTTTAAACTTTAATACTAAATGTCAAGACATACCTGTGAACTTCAGGAGGTTCCCGCTGGATTTTAGAGCTTGCCTCCACAACCTCTTTGGCTACTTTTCCACTGCATTAAAAGATGAAATAAATATTCAAGTAAATAGTAAGGTACATGCCAAGAACTATGCAGTCCTTGAACAATTAGGTTGCATTTAACAAAAAGGGAAAAAAAAAAGGGGGAAAAGATTCCTATAAAGTGCATGCATAATGTCCCAGAACAAAATTGTGCTGACTACTTGCCCACAAAGCTACCAAAGAAAAAGCAACATTTTGTAGTAGAACACCACGAGTGGGACTGGACTTCCTCTTTAACTCACACCAGGTTCTGAGCTGCCCAGCTGCAGAGGGCATACAATCTCTGCATTGGCCACACATCCTTGCTTTTACAGAAGCTGCACCAAAAGTGGAGCTGTCTGCTGGTGAAACTACTCTTGACAGAAGAGTCTGTGTGAAAACTCCATTTTATTTTAAAAGTGACACTAAAGAGGCAACAGAAAGTCTTTCAAATATTGACTGCAATTAGGTATGAAGAGACCCTCCAGCCGAAAAAGCCCTGAATTTGCCTTGAGTAATTACTGACATTTTCTTAATTTCTGAAATTATTTAACATGAATAAGAAACCACAAACACCCACCTATACCGAAATCTACTGCCTTTAAAAAATATCTTGCTGCTGGACATTGTCTTGATCTGACTGGATTTTGCATACCTTGAAGAAAAATAACAGAGACTGTCACATTTTCAAGGACATGATAAGCAATAATAAACACGGCAAACTACACGCTTTGTTATTTTTATACCATAAAGTGATATTCAAAAATTGAGCTTTTCAACTTTTTTAAGGCCTTTATACAAATTAAACTATGAAGCATACACAAAATCACTCAGAGTAGAATGACTGAACATGGAAAAAGTGATTGTCAGGAAAACAAGAAAATTAAATGCAGACACTTGCTGCATCTCTATAGATTTTCATTCACAGGATGAAGGAAAGACTGTGGTACACCAAAAGCCCCTGGGACATGTATCCTAATACCACCTTGTTTATGGGAAAATATGGTTATTTCTGCTTTTCCACTAGGAAAACAAAGAAATAATAAAGACAACTACTTGTGTCCCAAAGTAGGAGCTTTTCCAATATTCAGTCAACTTCTTAGCAGCCTACATCATATCGTACTGCTTCTCTGTAGTCACCAAATACTCAGCAACCTTTTATCACAGTCTTTTATAACAAAGGCCATGGAAGAGTACCTCAGGCATACTATTTCCTTGATGTTTTCTTGGAAAATGGCAAATTGATTTTGTACTGAGTCTCTCATTCCCAGACCCTAGTAAACAACTTTCGATGATTAATATCTATTTGAACATAATCGCAGCAGTGAACCCTGAACCTGGATCAAGACAGGACTAAAGCTCTGTTTTTCGAAACGTATCGTGGGATCATGACCTTACCTTAGATTCTGAGTCTCAAACTCTTCTAGGAAGAGGAGAAGACCAAATGTAATTAAGGTAAAGTGTCATTACCTTGGATTACTTGCACAACCTGACTGTGTCTGCTCTAATCTTAGTGGAGTACCTTGTTGGTATTATACAGAACATAGACAAACGGGATTCATCTAATGCTGTTAAGTAACTAACCATCCCCATTGTACAATTCTTCCTCTGAAATGTGTGGAAACATTTCCTGTTTCAAAACTACTATCTTAAGGCTTTACTTATAGATTGTTTTGGCTTCAGTTTTATGATTAGAAGATTATTGTTATTTTTCTGCACCCTCCATATTAAACATTACCATCTTCCTATCTGTTGTTCAGGTCTCTCTCCACTGAATAACATTACCAATCTTCACTTTATTAAAGTAGTCCTCTTGAAAGACCCACCAAAACTGAAACAGGTGGTCATAATTTTAAGCAATCATTATTAAGAAATAAGACCAGTCCCCAAAGTAATTTGGAAAGTAGAAAAATAGATGAGAGAAGCAACACTGAACACATCAAGGCCAGAGAAAATGAGGGGGAGGAGGTGCTCCAGGTATTGGAGCAGAGTCTACCCTGAAGCCAATGCAGAAATATGGACACATTTTGAAAACTATGGGGAAGGAGGCTGTCCCACTGCAGCCAAATACAGAGCCGATATCCTCAGTGCAGCCCATGGAAGACCCTGCACATATAGAGCAGGTTCACACGCTCTGAGGGAAGATGTAGCCTGTGGGGAGCTAGAGCTGGCACAGGTTGAGGGCCATGGAGAGGAACGCAGGATGCAGCAGGTATATCCTGAAGAACTGCAAGCCATGAGAAGGACCCATGCTTGAGGAGCTAATGAAGGAGATTGCAATAAAGGAAGAGTAAAAAGGAAGGAGCAGCACAGAGAGACTACAATCCCCATTCCTCATCTCCCTGAGCTGCTCAGGGCAAGGAGGACATAGAGGAGTCAGAAATGAAGGAGAAAAGTTAAGCCTGGAATTAAACAGGGGAAGGGTGGTTTTAGTTTTGTCTCTACCGACAATTGGAAATAGAGTGAAAAGGTAAGAAACAAATAAAATAAAACTTCCCCAAGTCAAGTCTGTTTTGCCTGTGACAGTAATTGTTAAGCAATCTTTCTGTCTTTATCCTATGCTGTAAGTTATTTTATTGTGCTTTTTCCTCTTGACCTGTTGAAGAGAGGGAGTGAGAAAACAGCTGGGTAGGCATCTGGCACCTAACCAAGATCAAACAAACCCCCTACAGCCATGTATTTGTAAAATCCAAATAGTTAATATTACAGCCATTTAACAACAAGAGCAGAGAGGTGATATTCCTGTGAGTCTTTCTGAGACATTTTTACCTTGAGCTAATTTCTACTCAAAGAAATTACTAATTTCTCTTCTTTGAGTGGAAATTGTCTCCTATTCCCTATTTATTTCTCGTAACATAAAATAAAACCATTCAAACACCATGCTCTATTTTCCTACTTAAGTCTAGTTCCAACGGAAAACGCTTCCTGACAAACTTCATATTAGTCTTTATACATCGATTATATTTAGACTTCATATAGTTTCAAGCACACTAGATGTTAACATAGAGAATTAACAGATGCATTGTGTCAGCTCCTACTTTCTGCTTCTCCATTGAATATATCAGTTGGATAGGTTATATATCATTGTATGACTGTTGAAACTAAAGAAGGACTCCTCTCCAGATTAAAGCAGGTCATTAACATCCTGGTTAAAAGACACATTCTTCCTACCTCATTTTTATTTATCCTTACAGCAGCCCCCTGCTGTTGCTATGTGCCAACACAGAAACAGTAATTTTTATAAAATGTGCAAGAGGCTGTAAGGAGAGACTAAGTAGCAAGAATAAAAGCTACATGCCTAAAGGGAAGCATCAATAAACTGATTTAATAAAGTCAGTGGAGGGCAGAAAGCATGCAGAGGATCTTTCTAATGAGGAATTATTATCAGGTTCTCTTTCAGGGAGCAGGGAGGTAGATAGTACCTTTTTTCTTGTCACTTTACAGACTGTTTAACAAGACCACAGACATATTTCAAAATATATCTAAGAACATTTTTTCTTTTTTAAATCATAGCAGAGAATTGTTTATTTTTCCAGTCAACTCTTACTAAGCCTTGGATTTCAAGTGAAAGAACAATTACCTCCTGGCAAAAGAGCCCAGAGAATCAAGCATAACAGATTGTTTCCTCCATTCTCAAGATATTCCACAGCAGGGCTAAGATTAACAGCTGTGTTCCCAAACACAAGTGCAGTACTGTGTCCATCCAATATCTCACTACAGAGCAGCAAAAACAGTGTGCTGGAGCCAAAACCCTCCTGCCTCACTTAGACTTTAAACAATTTCTAATACTGGCTTGAAGCGAAATAATATTCCCCGTTAACTTGCATATTTTCTTGTTTGCATTTTGCATTCTGTTAATTAAATGGAACATTTCACATTGAACAATCTTCTATTCACATGCGCTTTCTTATTTTTCTTATTTCTTTTGGTATAGATGATGACTTCAGGTGTACATACTTGTAAAAAGCCTGGTTCTCCACCCCACATTTCCAAAGATGCTTGCAGGCTGCTGGTGTAGAGGTATGGAATGACAGCACAGCCTTTCTCTAAGTGCAAGGAAAAGAAAGGAAATGAAAGCAGTGAAAATGCTGAATTCTCAGAGATTGAAGTAGCTGTACCTAACGGCATCACCTTTAACCAGATACATTGAAGACTAAGTTTTCCTGTGTAGCCTAAATCTGTGGTTCACCCACAGATGTACAATCCATGCATAGCTAATATTCAAACTGCCCAGGCAATTTTTCCAGAAATAATAGGAGATGCTTGGACGGAGTATGGAAGAGAATGTGTACAAGTGGCTTGAAAAATAACTGTGTAACAGGCCAAAATCAGAGGAGAGATGTCTCTGTGTTCAATATTCTGCATTGCACAGTTGCTGTACTATTTACCATCCACCTCTCCCTCCTCCCTATAATTTGATGTCCTACCATAAAAATCTCCCTACAACCACACAAGCAGTCCTGATACCTCTGACATTATTTCCTTCCTTCATTTTCTTTCCTCACCTGCATTCAAAACCATCACCTTAGACTATATCACTTTGACCTAGGGAAAGAACTGATTATAACATGCTGCAGGCAAAAGTCTCTAGGATTTCAATGACAGGAGTCCAGTGACAGGACTCCTAACCACCTGGAACAGATTCTGGCCTTTTCAGCTGACCAGGATTTGAGGATATGATTGTGATTATCCAAAAATACCTCACATTGATCCAGGTATCAATGCTTTCTTGAATTTGAATCATATACCGATATCTTCGATAATTTAGACTGGGCGAGTACAGCCTTAGCACTTTAAAATAAATTAAAACTTGACTCCAAAGGCATCCAAAACCATGACAAATCAACATAGCATAGCATGAATATAAAGCGAGAAATGTCTCAACCCTTTGCAAATTAGACATTTTTTCAAAAACAGCAATAATCACATTCACTCATAGTCTATATTATAGTTAAAATATTAAGTACAATTTTACATCACTTATAAGTGTGTTTAGTTAAATAAATATGTTATGTCTTAGTGGATCTTAATCAAATACAGAAATTCTGTAAAAATATTAAACCTAACCTCTTTCTGAGCTCCAAACACATAAAAAGTCTTCCCTTCAAATTTCAGTTTATAGACATCACACCTAGAAAGAGAAAATATATTTAACTACAGGGAAAAAAGATAGAACCACAAGTAAGAAAAGTAACTAGCTGGTAAAATTAAGCAGGCTATCAAATGACAAAAGGCCTCAACAGGCCTTACAAGCTTTTGGATAAAAGTATTTAATAATCTAATTTTTTTAGAGAACATAATCCCAGGCTATTTCTTTTACATCCCAGTGTACCTTCAAAGAATTAAATTTGTCTGCTGTAAAGTGAAGAGGAAATCAAAGGTAGGCAGAAGTTTTTATTTACTCTTTAGTTATGTCACAGTTTGTAATTCATCTTACATCTATTTTAATTAAGTTGAGGGAAAGATAATGTTTTTTTCTCTATACTTATTTATCTGTGGCTTCATATCACACAGTAAGTAGTACCTGACTACTTACTACAGAACACAACAGGAAGAAAAAGAAAATGTTTGACAGCACTTGTTATTGAGGGGCTTTATGAGTGGCAAAACCTATATCAAAATTTAATTTAATCAAGAACCACTCAATCTACATATAGAATGACGGTGCACCATGAAAAGGCAGTGTGATGCCTCTGCTTAAAGTGTAATGGAAATTTTGTCATTACCAGAGTTAAAATGGAGACATTGCTGTTTTTCATAAACTTCTCTAAGAGTTTTGGATGCCAGAGTTGAAACAGGGATAATTCTGGAGGCAAGGATAGTGCTATACCTGAAACTTTAGACCAAGAGTTTTCCTTTTACATGAATTTTTTTAAAAGCATTCCAATTGAGAAAGCTTTACATTGTAAAGAAAATCTGAATTACAAATTTGGATTTTTATTGTATAGTGCAAATTTCAGCTAAAATTAGTTACAGCTACTAGCACTCAATTCTAGGCTTCTGATATGAAAGAAGCAGTACACTGTGTTCAGATAAATCTCACCAGGTCGACCTTAAAACCTCTACTGTAACACTGAGACAGTTTATTGGCTTTTCCTCCATCACTACTTTATTTTTAATCTGGTTTACATATTAATGCACCTTAAAAATATGTCTAGATTGCCAGGAGGATATGTTATCCTCAAATAACATGAAAAGCTAAGTGCTGTGACATTCATTTGCCTCAGCGTGGTGGACACGTGCTTGGCAAATGCTACTTTCTCCTCAGTGCACCACAGGCTGACATTATAGTTGCATTTTCTTTTTGCCAAAACCACTGAAGTGCTGTGACCAGGGCTACCTGCAATTAACCCTACGGGAACTGCAGCATAAATCCAGGATCGCAAATGGATGGCATTTGGCAGGCGTGTCCCCACACCTCCACAGGGAACTCGATTGTACAGGTAGGACTACACTGATTTTACACTTCTGAGGATTTCAGATATTCAACACTCAGGGAAGTTTCTACAGGCATGCAGCAAGGAGCCCAGCTTCACCTTTTTTTCACCTTCTGCCCCTCTTGGTACCACAAGACAGGCTGAGAACTCATGGATGGAACAGCCACACCTAAGTAATTGTTGTTGGCATCCACATACAAGCAGAGCTAAAATGAGATTATTAATGTCTGAGCATGACTGGTCACTGTGCACCACACTGCTGAGGGCATGGCCAGCTGCTCTGAACATCATCTGCTCAGTTTTACCTCTTCCTCAAATGTGGCTGACTGAGGCTAACCGATTTAGACCAGGAATACAAAAGAAAAGCAAAACCCAGCAAACTAAGGACAATTGCAAAAGTGCCCACTTCTTACAAAAATATACTAATAAATTAAAAATTCAAAGGCTCTCTCACCTCCTTCTCTGCTTACCAAATAAATTCTTTTATAGTTTTCAAACTGAGGAGAATTAAATGAGGAAATAACAATATTTCAAAGATTCAAGTGAGGATTAAGATGGACTCCTGTAAATTATTCCAGACCTCTTTGCCAATAAACATCACTGGTGATTTACAGCATAGCTGAAAAATCAACTTACTTAGATTCAGTATTTGTAAATTATGCGTGGGATAATTTTCACTGGGATTTGAATGAGACCAAATTTGTTGTTGTTATTGTTCTCTAAAATCCATTAAAACAGAAACATGATGGGGCAGAAGAAATAATATTCACATGGTTTACCTTAAAGACAACAAATAACGAAGGTAGTAGGAAGAAGAGAAGACACAGGAGAAGGTGTCTCTTATTTATTAAGATATTCTTACATCATATGCTTACCATTTTAATAAATGAATTCTCTTATTCCCTTGGAAAACTACAAATCCTGCAGCAGTGAATCCTAAAAATGTAGTTGTCCCGAATGAGTCCTTGAAAGAGAAAAAGAAACATAACTTTCCCCTCATCCAACAAGGTATTTCTTACTGATAGCATAAGCTGTTAGTTCATTCTAGATTACCTCTGTTTTGCTTTTCAAAACAAATTTTGTCTTCAAAACGTACATTTCTAAAGAAAAGGACTGCTCTTGACCATACAGGCCTGTTTTATTTCTAGGCATTTAAGTGAGTAACAACATCTTATGCTTTGTTTCCATCTACCTGTAGCTGATGACAACAGGATCTCCCAATTTTATTGAAAAAGTACTCCCTGTGTATGTCCCATTCTTAACAGGAGGACTAACTACAAACCAGGGATTCATATCTGCTTAACATTGATTTTTTTTTAAGATTTCACAATGAATTGTTCCTCTGCAAGGTGTTGCGTTGGAAACACTGCTGGCAGACAGCATTTACTGCTATAAGCTTCTGGTTTGTACTCAAGTACTCTCGAGTACAAACCACAAGATATAATGGTACTTGCCTTTCAAATAGAAAAAAACAACTTCCAAAATTTTTAACTCCACAATAAAAATTCTTATAATTTTTGATTAACAGTTGAGATTAATTTTATATTAACTGGATTTTCTGTCCCAAGTTCCATACTCTCATCTTGCTAAAGATAGTCAACTTTATTATGCCTTATGTTTCACCAGCAAAATAAAGGGGAACAGAAACACAGCTGGTTCTGGACTAGCAGCCACAGCATTGGAAAGAGCACAAGGAGCTAGCAAAGAACTTTGTTTTGCAGTTCAGTGCCAGAAGAGAGACAAATTTTCCTTAAGCATAGGTCATGAACCTCTGATTGTCCCCTACACTACGAGCCCTGTCACATAGGTAAGGAGGAAATTCTGAGCTAGTTGGGCCTCTAAGTACCAACCTAAGTCTCTGGGATGCCTTTTGAAAATCTGCAGTGCAGTTTCACAGTAAAGTTTACTACACCACTCACTTCACTGAGCTCTGAACCAGTCCCTGCCTTTTACACAGGAGCACAATTCCTGACAAAGTATTTACAAAATTTATGTGGTTTATGTTAGAGCTGACTGCTTAACAGAGTTCACCACCAGAAGAGCTAACTGAGCAGTGCTGCTGTCCCAGCAGAGGAGATAAGACACCAGCCAAAGCAAAAGCATCAGTCAAAGCACAAAGCAAGTCACACTAAAAATAAACACTGCAGATGAGGCAGTTATAACCAAGTAATTAAAAATACAGGTGTAAGGGATAATCAGAACTGATAATTAAGATCACCTTCTCCTAGAGGATCACAAAATAGCAAAGTGGGAAGTGGGAATGGGAAGTGTGTTTGTACATTTGGTTTGCTGTTCTTGCTAAGATTTGCATATTTGATGGTGTTTGAAAAACTGATCTGCCATGGACTATCAATTTGTTGCATCTTCTGGGCAGAATAATGCTGAATCCTGAAAATCTTGAAAAAGAAAAAATATTTCACACCTGGAGTACTTGAACGAAACCTTTGCATTAAATGCAAAGAAATTATGGAGTATGATCAGAGCTTATGTCATGACACTTTACTAGATTCTCCTATGATGTTCTTCTGTTTCCTCTGAGAGAACTCTCTTTTGACTGATGCAGAAATATTAACCAGTCAGTGTTCTTCCATGGCTTAGGCATAATATGCAGTTCCAGGGCAAGTTTTTTATAAATTACTCCTTATTTGTGCCTGGATAAAAACCACAGCTAAATCAACTCTATTAGTGGCTTTTAACTAAGTGCTAGTAAAAAGAATATTTTATTAAAACTTAGTAAAAAGAACTGTTACCTTGCAAGGATGAGGATCAACACCATAAGTTTCCAAAGAATTTGCTTTAAGAAGCAAGTTAAATTCAGCAACAGCTGGGCTCTGACCTCTGAAATTACAAAAGAAAAATGAGTTTGACAGTAAAAAGAAATAAGAGAAAAAGATTTTTTGACTGGAGAGTTTAAATGCCTAAAACCAGAGGGAAGTTTTAATGATATTCAAACTATTTCAACCATGTTTTTTTTACAATAAAAAGATAGAAAACTTTTCACATGTATTCTTCTGTTGAATTATACAGTGCCTAATGTTTTCAGGTAAATTCTGATGTTTTTTCTCAATCCTGAGATAAACACAACTAACCAGAATTATCTAATATCTTGCAAATATTTCCTGTCTTTTGACATACCCTCATGTCAGACTGAATATGAAATAAAACTTAGCATCTTTTTTCCACAAACTCTTGCTCTCCACCTCATTTAAAAGGATTGTGCAGATTAACAAACATTCCTTCCAGTGCAGGGCATAAACACGGCAATCATATTACACTGCCTACTCAGATGTATGCCTAATTATAGCAGTGCCTGCTACCAACATGATAGCTCAGAATCTGTCGGCATTTCCATTTATATGCCCCTATTTTTAGGGTGTCTATAATCAACAGTGAATATACACTAAAGCCTGAAACATGATATACAAGGCTTGAGTTCTAGAGTAAGTTTTATTATTTGATTTTTGTTAACTTCTGCCATTTCAATAAGCTCTAGCACAGATTTACAATGTCTATTTGAAAGTGAATTGTTTCAAGCATTTTTCTTTGATGGATTTTTATGACTGCAGTACATTATTCTGATAGATAATATGGTTTTATGATAATGAACAGTGCCTAGGACTTTTAGAAAACCAGGCCTCATAAATATGTTTCATGCAATTTTTTTTTTTTAAAGAAAGCAAGCCATATCCAAATTTTCAAGGAACATAGCAATAATCATGCTACCCCTGAATTCTGGAGTCCAACTCCACACTGTGACCAATGGTACATGGGAATTGACATTTGAAATTTCACTGTGTTTTGGTGTAGCATAATTTCCCTGTTAGTCTGTTATTCTCCTTCTGGTAGAAACCAACAAGTATTGACATATGATATCCAATATCTGGCCCAAAGTTCAGTTTAACAATTAAGACAACATTCAGCATGCTTATGGATATCAGATCCTATTTTGAACCTAGCAGGATGATGACCTATGGCAATATAAGTATCAATAACTTTTTCTGTTACAAAGTTTTAAAATTGCTCATTTTTGCTTCACTATTCATCATCTCCCAGCCAATGCCATGATATTTCTTGGGCTTCTTCAGTATTAATTTTGGATCTCTTTGGTACTACACAACACTCACTTTATTTCAGACCACATTTTTGTGGATGTTTTGCTTTTAAATTAAAAAAAAAACAAAGAGAGAAAGAGAAGAAGTAGCCTTCTTTCTCTTTCCTATTTTGGTCCCTTTCTCATCACTTGCCAATGGGAAGAACATGTGTTAAGGGGAAAGCAAAAAATTACAAATATGTAGTTACATAGCTGAATATTTAAGGGAACGCAGCATGAAAGCTGCTAACAAAACAAAAATAATTATTTTTCAAGTCAATTTTTTGGTAGTTCTACTAAACTTTTTCTCCATTTTCAATACTACTGAATCACAACTTTATATGACATCACAACTTTATGTGTCATCACAACTGTAAGACCATAAATGACCCCTAAAAAGGCAACAAGTTTGTTTCATGCCCCAGTCAACTGCACTTGATAGAATTCATTAACTAGTTTGACCTAATTTACTTAGAATAGTTATGTTGCATAGTGAAATGCCAAACAAATAGTTTGACTGCTTATTGTATATTGGACCTTACAAACATAAAGGATTATAAAATGCATTTTTCATCCACCTCCATTTGCTGGTACAAAGGATAGTCAATCTTCTGATTTCAATGGACAAAAAAGTGACAAATAATTTGCAATAATGGGGTTTGGGGAGCTGACATATTCAAATGGGGAAAAACCTTAACTTGATATTACTATTAAAGAGACAATTAAAAAAAAATATTATCAGACTCCCCTCACCTATAGCCTCTGAAATTATGCTGATTTTTTGTACATCACGTGAAGCAAGTTGTGGTATTTGGGGGAAAAAAAGCAGAAGATGTGGACAAATTTGATCTTACCTGATTACAGGCTAATCAAGTGGCTACAGTGCCAAGCCTTAAAAGAACATCACAAAGCACAAGAGTCAAGGGCAATATCAAATGAAAAAAACCCTCATTCATCTCTTATCAAAGGATTAATATTTAAGCCTTGATAATATGCTTTTCATTTGTAACTTAGTAATGAAATTTTTCTTACTAAATAAAAAGATAACTGTAGCTAATCCTTTCAGCAAAGTCAATGTTTTTTGATCAGTCACTGATCTAACATTAGATAAGCCTTTGATTTGCTTTGTTAAAAAGCCCTTAAGCTTTCTATATGAAACAAACAGCCCTACACAAGAATTTATAGTGACCTCACTTACGCAAGCGTTTCAGCTATTGCTTCTTAGAGTGGAAAAACAGGGAATATTTAGGCAACACATCTTTACTTTTTTGGAACTCAGTAGTTTCAGCAAAGTCATGTCGCAGTGCATTTACTGCTCTTGACCTTGTTTTTAGTATATATTCAGCATTAAATGAAAGACACATTCCCCTTCTATATGTTGCAGGCACTACAGCACCCATCTGCAGCATGGCAAAGGTTTTGGACATGACCAGCAAAAGAAAAGTTTCTGCATAACATTCAAATTATTAGAAGTGGATTAATTGTGAAATTAGAGTTCCACAGGCATTAGCTATAAATTAATGATTCAGCCTAGGAATCAATCAATCCAAAAGTTCCTAATAAAATATTAATGAAACAAATACTTCAATAGAGGCCTGAGAAGTATGCAACACACTCTGTTTTTAACTTGAGGCTCATAAGAAGTATGCACTAGAGGACGTAGAAGCTCTGTTTATTCCCCACAGGGTCCCCAACTCTGAAGCACTTCAAAGACAAGGAAGCTCCACAGGGAATAACTTCCAGGGTGTGTCACAGTGATGGTCTACTTGCCTCACTCACTGCCAATACCAATTCACTCCAGAATTTTCTCCCCTTCATACCTTTCCTTTGAAGTATGTATCTGTTACATAGTGAAGTTGTGAATCTTAGTGAAAGTTAAGGATGAAATAGCATAGGATTGAGCATTAATTCCTTTTAACAAGGAAGACCATATAGCAATAACAGCAAAGAATAAAATGTTTTCAATGCTATTCTCATCATCTTGGTTCCTGAGAGACATTAGTGAGATCATTTGATTTGTCTTCTCTGATTCTCTTACTGACTTATAAAGTACTGTGAGATACTACTATTAACAAACTAGTAATTATAACAATTACAGACCCTCCTTTTGCCTCACCTCTATGTCAAGCAAAGGCACTTGCTGTGGAATACAATAGCAATACTTTATTAGAGTATGTCATATATATGTAAAATTTCTGGATATTTGTGGTTTGTAAGGTGTATCAACATCTTTTAGAAAAAGAATAAATAAATATGTACATAATGATCTGGGTTCTAGAGACATTACATATTCACCTCCATGTAAAACCAGGGAAACCAGTCATATTGCTTTAAATAAAAAAGACTTGGTCTCTGTCAACCACTCTTTGCCCTGCCCTGCAAATGTGGGCATATTTCACCGTGGTCTCAGGAGAGACAACAGAAACAACTTCAAGAAGGATGTCCTCCTGTTCAATATTCTTCTTGTTATATCCCAGATCTTGTAGAGGACATCCCTCAGCAGAACAGGATTACCTGGGTTTCCTTTTAACATATAATAAAGCTAGAACTCTGCATAAAGAATCAGTGCATTTAGCTACACTGTACACTGAACACAGAACTGCTTACTATATGAATAAGGTTTTGCTGTTGTGTCTTAAAATCTTTTTTACATGTAGTTGAAACTCCACTTGCTATAAAATTATAGTCCTAATGGTCTTGATAAGTTTTTACTTTAAGCTCAGAAGACTTTGGCAGATAGTGGAGATGTTTTTAAATAAAGTCTGTTACCTACTATTTTTAGTCACAATAATAGTGCTTTGTGGTATTGAGATAAACCTGCTATGATTGTTAATGTTTCAATTGCAATGGAAACGATAGCACAGCAGTGGTGATAATTTCAAACAAAAGCACCAAATGAAGACACTGGTGAATGAAATTCCATTGTAGGCTATGGTTCAGTTTATCAGAATAGCAAGGCCAGGCTCAGCACATCACCCAAGCAGCAGCGCAGCTCCCCAGGAGAAGCCCAGCCTGGCACTGGAGGGAGATAAAAGCCTTTAAATGGGTCTGTACATGGAAAGAAACATTTTCATCTAGGAAGTAAAAGAATTGCTGAAAATTGCTGAAACATACTAAACTTAGAAAGCTGCAGAACGCTTAGATATCAATTTTAACTTTTACTGCAAAATTGTTTTTTCTCTCAGACAGATAGAATCTGAGTAAAACCCAAATAATGACTTTAAAACAATAATCAAACTCTTTTACTGAGTCTATTAAATGCTTAAGGGTTTAATTTTACAACATGCATGCTGTGATGATATGTGCCACTTACATAACTCCTTCTACCAGAACATTTCAAATTACTTGTGCGCCTTCAGAGATCAGATTGAGATGGTGCATCTGAAGTCTTTGTTCAGACATTTGTATTTCAGCTTCATTTCGCAAATTGATGCAGTGGCACAGCTTTAAGCATATTCAAAAATAGAATACATTTACAGAACAGATGCAGTTTTAATTTACCTATTATTAATTTAAAATGTATTCCCATGATACAGAGAAATCTACTAAGATTTCTGGTTTTATTATCACAGTAGATTATTATTTCTGGTCCAGACACACTCAGCTCATAAAGGCTTCTTCAAATAGAGAAGAAGTGAGGAGGGAGGAGGGGGGCAGAGGAAATAGGTCCTCCCAACTGATGAAGAAATCTGTACATTGTAGAATTTCACATAGACATCTGAAGATAACAGTGTGTTAAGGATGCAGAACTTGAAGCCAGACCTCACCATGAGACAAGCAACAACTAGCATGATAAAAACAATTGACATTTGTAGATCATGACTATGACCACTCTTCCTAGGGAATTAAAAGTAAAAAAAATACAGTGCATGCAAATGTGCATATGCACACAAACACAATGTATATCTGTCCTAAAGCTAAAAAATTATCAATGATGCCATAAAAAAATACCACCTTTTCAATTCAAGCAGATTATCTTTTCTACTGAATACTTCTTGGAATTATGTTACAGAAAAACCCATGTATTGATATATCTTTTCAGTCTTTCAGAAGAGAATGGGAAAGACAACTCTTCCGTCTGTGGAGTTCCTTTCTCTAAGTTACTGCTACAACTGCATCTTCTATTAAATTCCTACTCAGATAAAGCTGTTCCTCACTATAAAGCTTATGGAAATATTCTCTGTGCCATGTAAGCACTAATCCAACAAACATCATCTCACTCTTACTATTTTCTAATTAGTGAATCCAGAATTGCAAGAACAGTTCCTTGATTTGAATTGGTTTTAATTGCACTTCTGTCAGAAAACTATGGTTCAGAAGAAAAAAGCTTTGAGGAAATCCAGCACACACCAAATCCTTCAGGGAAAGGAGTAGGTGACTACACTACAACCATGTCTCTAATTCATCCAGTTTATAACTGACACAAATTCTGGAGTGAAAACACTGGGAAAACGTGGCGGAATAGAAACAAATAATTCAGCTATTACACCACACGCAATGGTGTTCTAATACTTAGAGATTGTTAGTTATTTTTTAAGTTGGAGTGACAGTTGCCAACATATGACCTGACAGATAACTCTAAATGCCTGCACAGGGAAACTCTGAGTGTGGCAGCACAGGATTGATGCAAAGGCTGAAATGAAAAGGACATTCAGCACAGCCGTAAATGTAGGTGTGGCCCTGAGCAGCCATCGCCACTGTCTGCCTGAGAATTCCCACCACATATCATCCTCCTCAGCCCTCCAAAGTCTGCAGTATATTTTGAATAACTAGGAACTAAAAAGACTTTTCTCCTGAGGCCTGGAAGGAGTGCATTTATCTACTGCATTTATCCCTGCAGTAGCCCAAGCCCTGTTCTTTTCCAGACATCCTCCTCAGCTCCACATAAACCTCGGTCCCCAGCAAAGTGCCTTCTGTCTCCTGTAATGTGCCTTGCAAGTTTTGGAGCGTATTATCTGTCTGTTCCATTGAATTCCCTTCATGCGTATGAGGCTGTTAGATACCAATGTGATGAGGGTAGTACTAGAAGCTAAATATAAAGTGTAAATGAGTGTGCCCCCAGCATTATGCATAAAACATATAATATGTACTTTTAATTGTAAGAAGCACTTAAATGAAATAAATCCACCTTATTCTGGACTTGCTAAATGGGAATTTAGTTTTAGTGCTTTTTAACATATTCACCATATGCTGAATTTCAATTTATTCAGCATGCAAGCAGTTGCTTCAATCTTGAATGAAATTATATTAACACCCACAAAGAAAAGCAATTTCTAGCAACCCTTGCCAAGTCTTTCAGCACAGCCTCCCAGATTGTACTCAGATAGTAACATTTGTAGTTATGCTTGCCAGTGGCTCCGCTGACAGCTGCACGTGACACAACAGTGGAGACTGGGATATCCTGTGCTCCTGCTGGTGCCAGAGCCAAAGCCACACGGGAACTGATGCCGTGGCTAAGGGAATACAGCACGAGTCAGAGCAGCACAGGAAATTGAAGAGGGCTTAAATCCTCACTGAGTAGTTACAATGTGGATGATGCAGCAAAGGATGAAAATGTTGCATGCCTTTCAAATCAAATTCAAACAACACTTCTCATTTAGCTTGGATCAAAGACAAGCATTAATTTGCTACTCTGGCTTTCAAGAAAACATTCTTAAAACTTAAGACTTTAAAGGGCTTTTGAGATAGTTATTTTCAGAATATGTCAGGGATTTCACATCCTCAGAGGAAACTTTTCCTTCTCCCAAAAGATATTCTTTCACATAAGACTTTTGCAAAGCATTTGATACACAAAGTAGACACCACAGCCAATTCAGTAGTATGCAGGTATCTTAAGCCTGTATCCACACTGACCATCCACGGAAATAATAAATAACTTGTATTTACCTACATGAGGTCAGCATGGGAAACAGGTGTTTGAGCAGGTCATGTAACTATAATTTTTTTGAAAAAGTATATATTCAGATAAATTCAAGGTGATTTATATAACACTTCCATAAATACATGGTGTAATATTTCATATCAGAACTAAAAATGGATTATTAGTTTTCAGATGGGATAAAAAAACAGGGCTTTATTTTCAACCAGTGAGTTCTTAAAAAAAAACAAAAAACAAAAAAACCCCAGAAAAATAACCTCCTACCAAAACATTAGTCCTAAAAATGTAAATTCCCTTGATAGGGACTTATGACAATCTTTCCCTTAGAAATCTCTGCATTTTCAGGTGTCTAGACTCTGGGAGCTCTGGTTGAAAAGCATGTCTCCAAAACAAGGGAACTTTATCACTTTATCTATTAAAGGACCTAAGACTTAATATGAAGTTCATTAGAAGGTAATTTTGTCTTCTGTCTGTTGTCCTTCTGTACCTCCCCCTTCCTTAATGAGTGAAGAATAAGTAATTAAAATTCACAAGACAATACAACTCAACAAAGCTGCCATGAATTTCTATCTGTCGCATTTATATTTTTGCAATTAAGTGCAGCAGAAAGTCACTAATGGGTCACATTTTGCTAAAATCCAGTGATGTGCTCACAGCCAAAACCAATAAGTAATAATGACACTGTGTCATATGTCGTCTGGTTTAAGTAATTTTAAAAGGTTTCTAAATAACACCCAATGTGTCGCTAGGTCACTGGAAAGTGTCACAGTACCCTATTGCTGCTTCCCAGACACTCCCCTCATGCTTTTCATGTTCCTTTCTAAAGCCAAATTATTCCATCATTCGGTAGGAGAGAAGAAAAGATGGGACCAATGAACAGGCCTTAGGGATGCTGGCACAGGGTTCAGTGAAGAGCTGGCCTCTTCCAAGCCCCAGGGTTTTGGTTATATGGGAGCCTACTGTAGGAGAGTCATGTCGTGATCTTTTGTTTACAAATGTCTAACTCACAGAGCTGAAACTGAGAAGTAACTATTCTGAAGGCAGACAAATGGCACCTGGATCAAAAAGGACCTCAGTCTCACCTGTTCTTCTCGCATGTTAGCTGCCTCACTCAAGTATCTTGGAAGAACAGGCCTGGGGAACTCCTTACAACACTTTAAAAAATACTCATAGAGCAGCACAATAATAATTTTTACTAGAAAATTCAACTTGCTGAAGAATGAATTGAAACAGATGTGCTATTCAATACCATAGAGAAGCCTGTTTTTCCCTATAATTTTTTTTCCAGCTAGATATGTAAATCTGATCATCTAGCTCTGGAACTCTCTATATATAATTCATTATATGTCAGATATGTTTTATTAATTTGTACTGCTAGAATAGAGATCCATGGAATTAAATGTCCATAAAAAGGTACAACTTCTGCGTGACGAATGAACGTCTGATGTAAAAAATGTAAGAGGATGATCAATTTTGGGCAGATAGAGCTACAGTGGGAAATTGCCAGATAGCAACTATCCAGACATCTCTGAAACTGTCTTTGTTCTCTGAAAATAGACAAATAGGTAAGGCCCACCAGACATTGACACAAGAAAAGAAAACAGAAAAGGAAGATGGCAATTCTTCAGGGCTGCAAAGAGCTACAACCACTGAGCCTAAAACTCATGACATACAAATTGGCAAAATATAGAATGGGAAGAGGAGCAAGGAACATGTAAGTGGGATATATGAGGAGAATTCTGCTTTATAAATTATAATTATGTCTCAAATACCTCCTGCTTTTTTTTGTAGGAACCAGCAGATCCACAGGTAAAGAAAGTCAGCCTGATACAATCTGATTTCCAAAAGGCAATAATGAATGTTGTCCCTTAATAAGACTACTGAAGAAACTCAGGGACATCCTCACATGCTGAGCAAACACTGATGGGTGGAATTCAGAACTTGAAGAATCCCAGAGGGACCTGTGTGAAAGCTTATAACATTTACTGTCACGTAACCAGACAAAAAATATGCCGGGTTATTCATAAGAGATGAACCAGATGATTACATTCACAAAGGATGTACAGAATTACACATAAATGAAAAAGCAAACCACCACAGAAAAATACATCTCTCCCAGTGTTATGAAATACAAAACCCACCAGCACTGGCCTACCACCCTTCCTTCTCTTGTCCTAAGTTTAAATAAAGCACTACACTATTCTTGAAAGACTGAATTTATCAGGCTTTTCAACTTCACCTCGACATACGTGATGAAAGATCTTGGGTTTTAAAAGCTGAATTTATCCTTTAGGAATCTGTAGATGCTGCATGGAACAATACTGGCAGTAAAATAAATTATTTTTCCTATTTTAAAATGTCATTTCTATGGGTCTGTGTACAGTGCAGGCTGGATTGCTTTAAAAATGTTAGATGCATGCCATTTAAAACATTATTTCACTGAAAGAAAAACTAAGAATATAGGTTTCAGGAAGGAAAAAAAGAGAAGACACATTAATACTGGCAAGCTTATTGTAACAAATGCTGCACCTTGCTTGAAAACCATATTTTATAGGCTTCCGGGGAAAAGAAACGAAACCAAATGTGTTTTAAGCATTAACTCTCCTTAAAAGGAATTTTTCTCCCTTTTTTGCTTATATTGAAATATGAAAACAAAACACAGGGTCAGCAAGTGCAAAGGGCCTTGTAATCTTGCAATAAAAACTGTCCTTCTACTTTATGTAATTAATAATTTGCTTTCATTTGATTTTCTGCACAAGGTATTTCTTTCCCTGTGTTCCGAGGACTATCCTCAACTAAGTGAAATATGCCGAGGGCCTCATGAAAGCTCCCTCTCAACACCCTGAGTGTCATTCACTGACAACCCTGAAGAGGGTATAGTTGCACAGCTCACTGCTACTTCTCTCCTGAAACTCATTTAACTTAGAAACCAAAACACTGACTAATCTGTTTTCTCCTTTCCCTTTCTTTACAGTATTAAAATTTTAGGACAGAAAAAAGAGCATGCTGAGAGTTCTGTATCTCACCTACTTACTCTTCCAAGGAAGTTACTTAAACACATTTCTGTGCAATTCACCACTATGTTAACCACCTACAGATAAAATAACCTAATTATAGTTTCAGGCAGGTCAATAACTATCAAGAACTTTAGAACCGCACTACAGACAGAAACTTCAGAGCAAAAAACATGTGATCCCTAAATGAAAGATGTTATTCCACTGATCAACCAGAACAGCTCTGATCATGTGAGGTGCTCCCACTAACCAGACCTACATTTCAAGCAAATGAAGTCTAAATTACCAGCAGTCATGCAGGAATCCACTATGATTAATGAAGGTTAGCAGGCAAAGAAAACCCTCTAAGCTGAAACCACATTTTCAAATACAGCTTATTAGACAGCATATTGGTAGAGTTTCTATTATAATTCATGGAACAAGCCCTCCTAAGTTAACATACACTACTCAAAAACAGATAAAAGTATTTCTTAGATGTCTCTTTAGAAAACAGCATTATAAATTACCTGAATTCATTTTTATGCATTTCAGCTATTTTCTTCTCAAGCTTTTGTGACTGCTTGGGGAAAATCTTAAAGTCGTTGATGTAATTCTCTGGGTGTTCATCAGGATCGTAATCACCAAGCTCAGCTAAACAGATCCAAAATACAAAACAAAACAGAAAAATCCAATTGTAACATTAGTCAATAAGCAAAGAAGTCAGTAAATGCAATGTAATTCAAGGCACTTCCATACTCAGTAAGAATCCAGCATCTGTCAAGAAATGTTGCTTTAAGGAATTGATAATTAACCAAAACAACAAAATCCTTATAACTGCTACTTCAATCAATGAGTTTCAAGAGAAGTTCAATGCCTTTAGTATTACTGCACTAATTAGCAATACTAAACTATTTTCTGTGGCAGTAACACTCTCTGTAAAGCAAAAACATAGGCAATATTCCCCTTTGAGTATCTATCATTCTGGTATCAGGCAGAACTAAAACAATGCACTCCTGATTCTCCTGTTTTTCACACCATTTATCCTCAGTGTTATGGGCTGGTCCTAATTCTGTTCTAGCAAAGAAACACAGGCCATAATATTAAGGTACTGCACAGAACTTGATTTCTCTTGTAAACGATGTGTGACTTAGGTACCCAAATATGGTATTTGGTGTTCTAATTTTCTAAATGAGCCTCTTTTAATACAGCCTGGGCTCAGTTTTGGTTTGAATACACTGCCTTGTAATGCATTAAGAGCTTCAGTCACTCTAAGGCAGAATAAAGGGAATTTCCACGCATATGATTTCCCTAATCAGACATTTGGATGATTATTTCTCTCTGTATAAGACTTATATCTGAATCTGGTCCTAAGGAAATGATTGGGGGGGGGGGGCAGAATTTTTAAAAAAATAGGGAAAATAAAACAAAATTTCTTTCCCCTTGAATAACATTGTCTATTTTTGTCAGAGGTTCCATCATCACACAGGTCTTTAACATGAGAAAGTGCACTGAATGACACACTTTCTCCTGCTTAATTCAAATGGAATAGGCTACATTTCCATTTAGCATTCAGAATGGAGTTTTGCTTTGTTGGTAAGTGGAATCTAACATTGATATCATACTTTTTCACTTAAATACAATAACATAACTTATTTGTTTGAATTATTTGTAAGCTCCAGTTTGGTTTTATTGCCTAAACAGAATTATTTACTAAATAATAGAAATAAAACTGAATTATTTACAACACTTTGCAGTGCATGTCAATACAGGAAAACAGTACAACAACTACTGCTAGCTGTAGTCACAACAGTTTTGCATTGCTGCTTTTATTGAACAAACATATGAGTAAAGTATTTAAAGCCTGCTGCTCGTACTTACCTTGGACAATACAGGCACCCAAGTAGGCAGCATCAGAAAAGGAACACAGCAAACGGCCGTGGAAAATGTCCCTTTTTATTTGTAGATATAAGAGGTATCTGAAATATAATTTTAAAAATTTAGAAACAATGTGCTATCTTTTTGCAACAGATTTAACATATCAGTGTGAAACCAGATATGCAACTATTTTGGATCTGTCTCTTCTTATTTTAAATGGCAGGAAAAAAGGCAAAGCACGACAAGGAAAAAATAGAGGTAAGTAGATTTTTTTCAGAAATGGTGAAATAATAAGAGCAAAAGTTACAAAAGCACACTAAGAAATACTATAGAGAGTGCTTTATTTAAAAAACATAACTATTACAATGATCACTAGTAATGTGAAATAAGTTATGGTAATGTATCTGGTTTGAGCACTCCTGCTCTCATTATATACAGATTTACACAAGGAAATTTTTCTCTTGCTGTAGGCAAAATAGCAGAGTGACCACAGTGGAGATTTTTTTTCCTCTTCTGGTTTTATGGGGTTTTTTTGTTTGTTTGCTGGGTTTTTTTGTTTGGTTGGTTGGTTGTTTTTGTTTTGTTGGTTTTTGTTGTTGTTGGTTTGGGGTTTTTTGTTTGTTTGTTGTTGGGTTTTTTGTTTTTTGTTGTTGGGGGTTTTGTTTTTGGGGGGTTTTTTTGTTGGGTTTTTTCTTGGTTTGGGTTGGGGTTTTTTTTGTTTGTTTGGGTTTTTTTTAATATCTGCAAAGAATCCCAGATGAAGTTTCAAGGCAGAAATAACTTCTTGAGGCCTAAAGAGCCACAGGCATGGGGGGCCTGCCTGGGGGGGGGGGGTCACGTCTCCCATTCCTCTCCCTCTCTAAAGAAATGGGGGAAGAAAACAGCAGGTTCCTTCTACCTGTCCTCTGCCTTCTATCACAGAGTATCTTTGAGCTTTATTTCTAACAGCAAGTGGAGTGGCACAGCTTCAAGGTCACCACTTTCTCTTCTCCATTCTCCCTTGCAAAGCAACCTCCCAGAGATGGACCAAGTCACAGCCCAGCTGCTCACTCGCAGCTTCTGTCCCAGCACCTAGCTGGTTACAGCCACACCATTGAGCAGCTTCACCCCTCTGGGAAAATAAACTATCTAAACATTGCTTTAACTGGACAAAATCAGCCATCTAGAGGGTTCTGTCAAGACTCAGTGGCTTCTGCAGACCTTCAGGACATTCCTTGATGCTGCCAGTCCTCTTCAACCTTGAGCAACATAGAGTATAGTCAATAAAAATGTGTTTTATGAATAACACCGATCTCAGACATGTTTTGTCCAAGTCACCTGGTTCTGTTTGTGCGATGAGCTCCAAGAGCAAGCCTGGAAATATTATCTGAGGGGCAGGAGAAATTTTCGTCCTTTCCTTGGATTTTTACTGAATACAATAAATGGAATATAATTATCACTGACAAAAGCAATTTTCTCTCATTGTGAATATATCCCTTCACTGCATTACAAGTTCTACAGGAGCCTTGCACTTCAAGGCCTTTTTTTTATTTTGCTGCACCATTTTTTTCCCTGTAATCAATGTCCAGCTCACTAGTTCATTTCCATATGTTGGTACTGGTATTCTACAGGTAAATCCCAGGGCAACTACCTGTAACAGCGTGAAGCAAGGGCATCAGTGAGATGAAGTAAAAACTCTTAATCTGCAATGACAGTGTACCAGAAAGAGTACAGTATATTGATGTAAATACCACACATGACTTGGGCAGTTGAGCAGTCCCTACCCAAAAACTTTCTGGTAAGATTTCCCAGGGTGAAAAAATTGGATGCGGTTCTCCAAAGTGACTATTAGCTTGAGGCCAAACTGTGTTCAGCTTTCAAGCAGTGTCAAAAAAAACTGCACCCAAGGCTTCAGACCACGGCTTGCTAGCCAAGCTGTGAGGTCAACAGATCAACATGTGGCATTTCTAAGCAAATAGCTTGTTGCTGGCCACAAAGATGCTCAGTCTCATTTGCCAACAACACCAAGCTCTGTGGGGTTCCATCAACACAGCTGGAGGGAAGAGATGCTGTCCAGAGGGATGTTAACAGGCTTGAGAGGTAGATCTGTGGAAACCTCATGAACTTCAGCAAGGCCAAGAGTAAGTCCCACATGTGGGTCAGGGCGATCCCAGGGCAGATGGAGAATGGATTGAGAGCAGCCCTGGGGGGAAGGACTTGGGGGTGTTGGTGGGTGAAAAGCTCAACATGACCAAACAGGGTGCACTCACAGCCCAGAAAGCCAAATGTGTCTGGGTCTGCATCAGAAAAGGTGTGAGCAGCAGCCCAAGAGAGGTGATTCTGCCCCTCTATTCTGCTCTGGTCAGAGCCCATCTAGAGTTCTGCATCCAGCTGCGGGGTATGCAACACAAGAAAGACACGGCCTTTTGGAACAAATCCAGAGAAGAGCACCTCTCCTAGGAAGACAGGCTGAGATCTCCAAAGCAGGAAGGGCAGCCTGGAACAGGACTAAGACTAGAGGTCTTTCAAATGAAGAAGATAAATGTCTGAAAGGCATTATTACAATGTTTGCCAAAGGCTGGCTAAATTTCAGACCTTCCTTTAATCCTGATACAGTGATTTATGTCCAGGGTCAGCAAAATATTATGAATGTATACCTGACTCCTAGATTCACTAAGGCTTACCTATGTACTTAAATTGGTATACACTTACAGAAATAACTTGCAAAATAAGATCTGATTTTCTTCTTTTTGTATCCTTCCGCCATAGCTGTTTCTTCAAAGCCTCAGCATATCTTTATAACCCGATTTACAGTCCTAAGTATTCAAGCTTACCAAGAAGCTAGTAAACTTATGCTTCAGTGCTTACACTCACAAATGTCTCTCATTGGAATAACCTCATTTCCATCTATTATCTGCTTGCAGTACAGATGACTCAACTACAGGTCGGCCAAGCCTTTCCTGCTGTACAGATTAAGGGTCAGCAATATCTATTCTTGTTTTTAAGCAGGCATCATGACCCCCAGACACCATGTTGCTAGCTGCTTAACAGACAATTTATCTGTTTTAAGATGTTCAATGAGGCAAGAAAGCTTTCCCACAGCCAAACTTTGTGATTCGGCCACATAGTGGTTTTTTATTGTGTTCAAGTCACTTCACTCAGTTTATTCCCATAGCAAATATTTCTCCCAGTGTTGTTGCTGTCTTTCCAGCTGACAAATATGGTCACCTCCAGAGATCCAGCAATTCTTCAAAATTTGTTATCTCAGCGTGGTATCTGACTTTAACTCATTGCTTTCTTCCATGGTACTGTGCATGCTCAAGTACAAAGTGGCAGAGGGCAAATGAATGTGTTTGCACTATTCCTGGATTGGATGCCCTTCTACCCAGAAGAATTTTTTAGTTCTTCTTGCATATTATTCTGAACACTAACTTTGTATTCTGTCTTACACAGTAGATATCATCAAGTACACTGCAGGAGCACTAGTTTCCTGCCAAAGCCTATGAATCTCGACTAAACACTTCCTACTATATACCAGTATGTAAAATCACAACTAAGAGAGCATATTTTCTATGCTTTGCAGTGTCATGCAGAGAAAAAGGCCAAACATGAACCAGCAGTGTGCCCAGGTGGCCAGGAAGGCCAATGGCATTACGACCTGTATCAAGAACAGTGTGGCCAGCAGGACTAGGGAAGTCATTCTCCCTCGGTATTCAACACTGGTGAGGATACACCTCAGGGCTTGTGTCAAGTTTTTGGGGTCCTAACTTCAAGAAGGACACTGAGATTCTGGAGCATGTTCAAAGTAGGGCAACAAGGCTGGTGAAGGATTTGGAGCACAGGTCCTGAGACAAGCAGCTGAGGGAGCAGACATTGTTTAGACTGGAGAAATGGAGGCTCAGGGTAGACCTTATTGCCCTCCACAATTATCTGAAAGGAGGCTGTAGCCAGGTGGGGTTCAGCCTCTTCTCCCAGGCCACAAGTGATGGGACAAGAGGACACAGCCTCGAGCTGCACCAGGGGAGGTTTATGAAGCAGTTCTTCACAGAATGGGTGATTAGACTTTGGAATGGGCTGCCCAGAGACGTGGAGGAGTCACCGTCCCTGGAGGTGTTTAAGACCAGGCTGGATGTGGCACTCAGTGCCATGGTCTATTGAACATGGTGGTGTTAAGTCATAGGTTTGACTCAATGACCTCAGATGTCTTTTCCAACCTAACTGATTCTGTGATTCTGTTATAGAAATAATAATTATACTCTCTAAAATATATTGCTTGCTTACTAATATTTGAGAAGGATTTTCATATCTTTTAAATTGTGGAAGAGTCATCACTCTATTATCTCTTAAATCATCAACTCAGGGTACAGCAGCAGCCGAAAACAGAGCCAAGAAAATGTTGGGCATCATTGGGAATGATATTGCAAAAAAGACAGAGGGGCATTTTGCCACTATTTAAAGCCTTGAAGCAATCACACCTTGAAAGTTTTACCTAGCTCTAGTCTCTGCATCCTGAGTAGGACATAGCTGAGCTTGATTAATAAGGAAGAACTAAAATGACTGAGAGGATACAGCCTCCCTTACAGGGCAAGGTGGTGACTAAGGGCAAGTCTTGTGAAATCATAAAGATAATGGGAAAGACAAATGCAGAACTACTATTCACTGAATGCAACACTAGGGGAAAATCTGCTTAAGTCAAAGGAAAGAAAGCACCTCACATAGCAGATAGTGAGCTAACTGCCTCAGGAGGTTGTGAAGAAAAACGGTATTACCAAGTCCAAAAGAGAATGATTAGAGAAATATGAGCATCATATCCAGGAAATAATACTAAAATGAATAGGCATGAATTTAAGTTTTAACATTCCTGAATATGAATATATGAATATATTCATATTATTATATGAATATAATAATTCAAGAAACCCTTTAGTGAATTTGGGTGGGAAGGAGATCATCTATTAGTTTTCTTGTTTTTCTGAAACAATATGAAAGTTCTGTTCATGCTTTGTAAAACAGATACACATCAATAAACATGCCCCACTGATGTCAATACAGCAGCAGTTGTCATTTCAACCTATCTGATCAGTCATAAGCCAAATTCTAGCAGAGAAATTGGAACTGGGGGCATATCTATTATGACTTCAAAGCATAATCTTCATCCAAACACAAGAAAAAAGAAAATTTTACTTCTCTTAAAATAACTCATACCAAAAGTAGTAGAAACTGCCTTATTAGCTTATTTGAGAAACAGCATGACTATCTTCTGTGTTAACAGGCACCTGTAGAAAGAATCACCTATTGCTGTATGCCTTCTGGAGAGAAACATTAATGCTAAGGACTCAAAACACAATGAAGGTGCCAGCATTCCGTATCTCCATTCTGAACTTATGCCCCTCCTATACTGCCAAAATCATATGTACCTAGTATTTAAAAAAAAACCCCAAGCACCCAAAAACAAGCTGAAACTATTCCTTCAGAAAGAAATACTTAATTTTATGCCCTGGGGTGGGAGTGGAAAGGTGACTTCAATAACAGCTTTCCAGTTATCTCAAATCACTCACTTCAGTGGTCAGGATTATGACTGCCTCTTGCATCTAGCAAGATACAGGTTTGTCCTCCTGGCTTCAGAGCTGGCCAGTGCCTGCATTATGGTATATGGTCTTTCCCTGGGAAAAGGGTGGTAAATTACCATCCCAGTGAGTTGCTTGACAGCACTGGCTACAGGGGGAAAAACTTCATTGTTACTTAATAATTAATTTCACTAAAGAGTAAAGCAGACAAAGGAGTGGCAAGAGACAAGCATCATTTTGGCTCCAGATACATAAAAGCCCCACCACAGCACAGGAATAGTTTTTCCTGCAAGGCACCATGACTGCACTGCATCTTCTCTGCCATTCTACCTTCCCGTCATCAGACCACAAGAAGAGCTCTGAACATGTAAAAGGTTTCTTCTCCCTCCAGCACTATCTCCATCAAAAAAAAAATTCCCCTCCTGGGTAATTTTTTCCCCCATCCTGAATGCTATGGTTCAAGTGCTCTTACTAACAAATCATTCACTTTTAAGACATGTCATTCAATCTGACCGTGATTCCAATATTATTAAAACTATAAGCCCACTTGACAACTGCCAGTAGGGCCTTGATAAAGTCAAAATAGACAAGTGGACTTTCAGAGCTTGTGACTGCAGGTTTCAAGAAAAGCAGAACACGGTACCAAGAGAAGCAGAGGTATTTCCATATGATGTCTGGAACAGGGCTAGCAGCACAGGCCCAGCTCCTACAGCCTCACCTTAGAGCTATTAATCTATTGCATGACTTTCCAACTTGCAAATAAATTGTTTGATGTTCAGGATTTAACAACCAGCTGGAACAGTCAGCCTTAACTGGCCTCTGGCTTCTGGAGGGAAAAGCACCAGACTCTTCCAGCACACAGCAATATGAAGTACAGCTGTTTGAGCCTGGACTAGTCAAACACTGAGTGTGCTAAGTTTACATACCCCAAGTCTTTGTCATTTTATATGACTTCCAATTAAACAATTGTTTCATCTGCTTTTCCTGTATTGTACAGGAAAAATACAACAGTACTTGTTACACTGATTTATGACAGACTAGTCATTGAAGCACTTCTTCTTGGGTCAGGAAATATGGATTAGGGAAAAAGGGCATGATGAAACGTAGTTGAAATCATCTATATTTGTTTAATTCCACCAGCTACTCACCCATGCCCTCTCCTAGAACTGTTTTTTTCTACAGTAATCATGGATTACTGCTGATACAGTATTATCTGTAGCATTTTAGTGCATTCCTTTGGGACCTCAAATGACTTTTAATTCTCTCATTTTAATTATGCATACACACTATAATGTAGGGATTTGAAGATAAGAAAGCATGAGGCCCTGGGATGCTTTATTATGTAAGAAACAAAAACCACTGATTTATTTATTACCTAAACAAGAACACTAAAAATAAATAACAGAATAAAATTCTGTGCCCAAGTATGATCAGCCCTTGGATCTATCTGTTCATACTCCCTTGACTGTTCATATCCTGTTCATGTGCAGCATCGCAGGCTTTCACAGCTGTGGGCCCTCCCAGGGCTCTGATCTGTGAATAAGAACAGTGAAGAGACGCACAGAGCAAAAATATCTGAGCTTTCCACAGAGTCTGCTGGGATGCTGTGTATGCTCTGGATTGAATGATTTCTGCAGTTAAAACTTTCTTCACAGCAATTTTATGTCTTTGCATGCCCTGCCAGCAGAATAACCTTGGGCATTATGATGAACCATAGAATATCCTTTTTTCTGCACACAGTTCAATGCGCAAAGCAAAAGAAAACCTTCTTTCCCCGTCAAGTTATCATGCTTTCTGGAAAAACAATGGGAATTAACTAAAAAGAAAATTTTTCTTTTTAAAAGGAAAATTAAGAGAAAAGGAAATTAACAGTAATACCAAAACTGTATGTATTCAAGGCCTCTACGCCAGTCCTGTCAGGCTACATTGCAAATGCTGACATAAAAGGAAAGAAACTGAAATTATGTTTTATGGGTGTGTGTGACAGAGGACGGGGGAGATATGAAGGTCTGGTGTCATGTTCCTATTGCTTAATTCAAAACTGTTTCTTCTTGCTCTCATTAGATATGCACAGTGACACCAGTTAAATGCGGTTTTCTGAAACTGGAGGACTTTGTCCTGACTTCACATGATCTGTAAGTGATAGACAATCAGACCTAGAAAGCCACAGATGTACCATTCAGAAAAGCCTGATATCCTCCACATACTACACATGGAGCAGAAGTGATGGCCACAGCTTAAAGGAGGGCATTGGGCTTGCACAGCCAAGCTTTGGTAATGGTGGGGATACCGGGGTGGCTTCTGTGAGAAGCTGGAAACTTCCCCTATGTCCAACAGAGCCAATCCCTGGGAGTTCCAGAGACAGACGTGCCACTGGCCAAGGCTGGTCCAGTCAGAAATGGTCGTAATGCCTCTGTGATAACAGATTTAAGAAAAAGGAAGGAAAAAGTTATCGTGGAGACGTAATTGCCGCCAAAGAAGAGCAGGGTGAGAACACGTGAGAGGAACAACTCTGCAGACACCAAGGTCAGTGAAGAAGGAGAAGATGCTCCAGGCACCAGAGCTGAGATGTCCCTGCAGCCTTTAGTGCAGACCACTGGTGGAGACAGCTTTGACACAGTCTCCCACAGCACATTCCTGGAAAAGCTGGTAGTCCATGGCTTGGATAGGTGCACTCCTCACTGGGCTAAGAACTGGCTGGATGGCAGGGCCCAGCAACTCATTGGAGAATGGTGTCACATGAGGCTGTCATCCAGTCACTCAGGGTGTCCCCCAGGGATCAGTGTTGGAGCCAGTCCTGTTTAATGTATTTAATGATGATTTGGATGAGGGGATCAAATCCACCATTAACAAATTTCCAGACAACATCAAGCTGAGCATGAGTGTTGATCTGCCGGAGGGTAGGAGGGCTTTCCAGAGAGACCTGGACCAGCTGGACAGATGGACCAAATCCAATGATATGAAAGTTTCAGGTCCTGCGTTTTGGCCACAGCAGCCCCATGCAGCCCAACAGGCTGGGGCAGAGTGGCTGGATAGTGGCCAGGCAGAAACCGACTGGGGGACCTGATTGATGTCAGACTGAACACGACCCAGCAGTAAGCCCAGGTGGTCAAGAAGGCCAATGTCACCCTGGCCTGTATCATCAATAGTGTGGCCAGGAGGACCAGGGCAGTGACTGTCCCCATGTACTCAGCACTGGTGAGGCTGCACCTTGAGTGCTGTGTCTGGTTCTGGGCTCATCAATTCAAGAAGGACATTGAGATTCTGGAGCATGTTCAGAGTAGGGCAGTAAGGCTGGTGAAGGATTTGGAGCACAGGTCCTGAGACAAGCAGCTGAGGGAGCAGGTGGTGTTTAGACTGGAGAAATGGAAGCTCAGGGGAGACCTTGTTGCCCTCTACAATTACCTGAAAGGAGGCTGTAGCTGGATGACAGTCTCTTCTCCCAGGCAACAAGTGACAGGACAAGAGGACACAGTCTTAAGCTGTACCAGGGGAGGTTTTGGCTGGACATTAGAAAGAATTTCCTCACAGTATGGGTGATCAGATATTGTAATGGACTGCTCAGGGAGGTGGTGGAGTCACCATCCCTGGAGGTGCTTAAGACAAAAGCTGGATGTGGCACTTGGGCTATGGTTTAGCTGACATGGTGGTGTTAGGTCATAGGCTGGACTCACTCATGTCTTTTCCAACCAAGTTAATTCTCTTATGCCTGAGGAGATGGTGAACCCATGGGAGGCCCATGGAGAGAGAAGCTCCCTCTGGAGCAGCCTGTCCTTGAAGGACTGCACCCCATGGAAGAATGACCCATGCTGCAGCAGTTTTGGGAGGACTGTTGGCCGTGGGATGGACTCACACTGCACAAGCTCATGAAAAACTGTCTCCTGTGGGAGAGACCCCACAGTGCAACAGGGGAAGGTCTTCTCTCCCTGAACAATAAGAGAAACAACTTGTTTTGAACCAGCCATAACCCTCCTTTCCCATCTCTCTGTGCCAGTGGGGGAGCAGGTAGAGCTGGGAAGGAGGAAGGGATGGGGGGGAAGGCATTTTTAAGGTATTATTTTACTTCTCATTATCCTGCTCTGATTTAGTTAGTAATAAATTCAATTAATGTCTCTAACTCCAGCCTCTTTTCCCATGATCGTACTTGGTGAGTGTTCTCTTCTGGCCCTTATCTCAATTCATGGACCCTTCATTACATTTTCTCTCCAGCTGTGGAGGAAAGTGACAGAAAGGCTTCGGTGGGTGCCAGGCGTCAAGCCAGGGTCGAACCACTACAAGGACTACCACTCTTCTACTAAGGCTGAATATCTTTCTCTATTTAAAAGACCATGCAAACCATTCAAAAATCCATATACACAGCTTATGTTGCAGTCTGCTGAGCCTCCAGTGCACATTCAGAGGCCAATTCATTTGGAAAAAAAAAAGTTAAATCCTTGCCACTTTCTCATCACAATTTTTTTTAAGGCATTGGAAAAATTGCCTAATTAGAATGAAAAACTGCACCTTTTGTCTTTCTTAAGCATATTTCAAATGTGCAGCCTCAGTGCCCTGCTGTGGAAACAGTATTTCCAAAAATAAGGACAGATCTAAATCCATGTTGACACCCATTAAGATGATGAGCTGGGAAGCACTGAAGTGCATTAAGATTTGGACTTTGTTGACAAGTTGGGTTTCAGGTAGTCTATCACTACATAAGCCAGAGAGGTCAAGGCACAACCCCCAAGGCCACTGAAGTTAACTCACAAGCTACCATCCTAACACCAGCTCACCCTCCAGAAAACAGTGACCAAGGACCACGCAGAACCTCCTTCCATAGTGAGAGGCAGAAATATTTTCCACAGAATTTTTTCTTCAGTAATAATATCTCAGAGCACCTTAATGTCCAAATGCAGGCACTGATTTTATTTCAAAAGCACAGCTGTGGAAGCAGTCGTTAATTAAAACAAGAGAATATGAAAGTAAGTGGCTGGAAAGGTACAATGTGAGTGATAATATTCACAGGTGTCCTTAGCGGTGTAATAAAATGCAGTGACAGGCAAGCACAGAGCATCATCTGTTGCCCATCAAAGTGTCAGAGACTGAAATAGTTCATGCCTCAAACATTGATATAAAGTTTTGCTCATTGTACCAAAAACTGTATAAAGAAACTACAACCAAAGAAGCCTCAGTGAGGATACCTGACTGGAACTTTGGACTGAAAGTCAAACTGCTGAGATTAGATAAAGGGAAACCTATTGTTCAGTCATCTCAGGCTGAAGGAAAGGTTTGCATCCACAATGGCCAAAGCCACCAGCTGTGCTGAGAATCATCCCCGGCTGAGTTTGAGGTGGGGGGAGAGCACAGCTCACAAAACCAGGTTTGCACAGACTTCTTCCCCAACCAAGGGGGGAGGAGGAGGTTTTGGGTGCTTGGTATGACCTCTGGTAAGAGGCAATAAACACCCATCCTTCCTTACACAAATCGGGCCCAGCAGTGGAACCCCCAAGCCCACAGGGCACATCCATGGGACATTCACGTGAGAGGCAGCTGAGGGGGTGTCATAATCCATCACAGACCCCCCAAAGTGCTCGGTCTTGCCCCACAGAATTGCACATGATGCCAGCAGAGTATGCTGCAAGAGACTGTCCCTCCCCCGGGGACATGCCTGGACATTGCCACCTGGCCTGAGAGTATATTAACTCATGTGATTCCGTGCTTTTTGGGGAGGACCATCACCACCCAGAAGACACCTGGAGAGGATCAATGCAACATCGCTGGGATCCATGGATGGTGATACATTTTTATTCTGTCTCTGTCACTTTTTCTGTCACCCCCACCTCTTTTCCTACTTCCCCCTTTCTCTCTTCTCTCTCTCTCTCTCATATTTACTGTCAAATAAAACCCATATTATTGACTAGCATATGGTCTCGTTTGCACCTGAATTTGGGCAGAGGTATTTCTAGAGAACCTTAATAATTGGATCATAACACCCAAGGCACTCCTGGCCTCTGAACACAAGGTGTGCACATATTTTCAGACTACTACAGGGTTTTTTCCTATAATATAGACATAGTGATAACTTCAGCTAGGTCATTCTCCACCTTCATTTTCTGAAAATAGTTTCACATGTTAAACCACAGTGTAACTCAAGAATTACAGTCAAGCCCAATCTACAAAAGGTAGGACAGAAATGAAGCGTCAGTAATCTGAGGTGGCAACTATTAAATTTTCTTCCTGCAAGTGATGTTTAAATCCTAAGTAGCATCTCTACCCATGTTATACCAGCTTCACGGAAATCAAACCTTTACCCCATACACATACAGCTTCTTGTACTGAATAGATGTTTTTTTTGCATCAGCTATTTCTATGGAAGAGTAGGAAAACCAGTTCTTTTTAACATCTGTAAGTCTCTCTGATGTCTCTAAGGTGCTTCACTAAAGATTTATTCCTGTAAAGCTTTTACAAAGACTGCACCGACAATAATCCATATGAGGGATTAACCACACGGTTAATTAATGTTCTGAACCAAAGAGTGGTATGGCAGTGTGACATGCATAGGCACAGACAGTCACAGAAATGCAAAACATTATTACTCTCACTCAGCTGACTATACATAAAGCTGTGAAGTACAGATGGCTTTTAAGTCAAAGGGTGATGATATTATTATTTTCAAAACATCTTAAGAACACACCGCAATAAATGTGAATGTTAAATGAACACAGCAGCACTAAAAAAACCAAAAAAACCCAACTAATCATCACAGTTTCATGACTGTCCCCTGTCAAATGCTAATAAACATTTTTCTTCTTGCATTTCACCAATCACTGCAATTCAAGGAAAGAAAAATAACTCCAGCCAATCTAGAGCATCACCTTGAATCTGACCCTCTGCTTTGGTCATGAAGCAAATTCTCAGAGGTGAGCTACATGACTGCACTTCACTTGGTCATTTCAGGAGCATTTTCTATACTTTGTTATTGTATAAGAGACAGAGGCAGAGACAAAGAAAAGCTTCCCGAAGAGCAACATTAGAAAACTATTAAGCTCATCAGATACAAAAACATTTTGAATTAATGATGTCTCAAATTATTTCTCCTTTTTAATGTCTTAATAGCATTAGTTTTTATAAAAGACTCTAACCCATTTTTCATGTTGGCTTTAAAGGTTCATTTGAAATATTCCAGCAAAGACTAAAACATACACATAGCACCATACACATCAGTGAGCCAATTCTAGGTACTTTGCATTTCAATAAAACTTATCCTGGGACGATATCCAAGAAGTTTTTAAAAAGTCAATTAATTTAGACTCTTGAGAAAGGTCAATACAAAGCTTATACCCTGGATCATAAAAGGTAAAATGTTTATCCAAGAACAAATGGTAACAAAAAATGAAAATCCATTGACTTCCTAGTTTACAACCTGTTCACTCAGCTGAACTGTTTCATCACTAACAGTTTCATCAATAACAGTTATTTCATACAAGATAAACAGCTATACTCCAGCTACACTATACAAGCCATAAAAGCACCATTCAGCAGAACACTAGCTGCTCCTGAACCTTTCAGTGTGAGGACAATGACAGTGGGATCATCCACATTCATGAAGTGACTTGCAAGCATAAGAACTTGCAGTGCTTGGGGAAAGCATCAATGAAGAACCTAAGGCAGCAAGTGCTGAGGCACTTGGTGATTCTGCAGCACACAGCCAGCAGTCAGCAGTGTGGCCTGCTCTCTAACAAGGTGGTAAAGTGTCCATCCAGTCCTGCACAGCCAGTGCAGAGCTCAAAGGAGCGGTTACTTTCATGCTTTTCCCCCCTGCATACACTTCTTGGAAAAATGCCCAGAGCAACAGAATATTCACAATGGCCGGCATGAAGGACAAAGCTCCCATTCATTAAGTACCGCTGAGCTGTGGTACAGCTCTGTTTCCACAGATTCCAAATTTCAAAATTCCAACATAAGCAGCAAGAATTCTTACCCTCCAGAGCAGTTGTACTTGAAAAATATAAATATATTGCACCTCTATGTCACTTTCTTAAAGGTCTATCAGTATGTGGAAAAGACTGCCTTATTTGTGATTCTAAAGACACACCCAAGAGAAAATTCAATGAGATAACTATATATATTCCTGTTGAAATAGTTAGGGCTGAATTAAACTTCACAGATTATTTCAGAAAAAAAAAGAGAAAGAGAGAGAAAGAGAGAGAAAGAGAGAGAGAAAAAGAAGGAAGGAAGGAATGGTAAGGAAGGAAGGAAGGAATGGTAAGGAAGGAAGGAAGGAAGGAAGGAATGGTAAGGAAGGAAGGAAGGAAGGAAGGAAGGAAGGAAGGAAGGAAGGAAGGAAGGAAGGAAGGAAGGAAGGAAGGAAGGAAGGAAGGAAGGAGGGAAGGAAGGAATGGTGCGGAAGGAAGGAAGGAATGGTGCGGAAGGAAGGAAGGAAGGAAGGAAGGAAGGAAGGAAGGAAGGAAGGAAGGAAGGAAGGAAGGAAGGAAGGAAGGAAGGAAGGAAGGAAGGAAGGAATGGTGCGGAAGGAATGGTGCGGAAGGAATGGTGCGGAAGGAAGGAAGGAAGGAAGGAAGGAAGGAAGGAAGGAAGGAAGGAAGGAAGGAAGGAAGGAAGGAAGGAAGGAAGGAAGGAAGGAATGGTGCGGAAGGAAGGAAGGAAGGAAGGAAGGAAGGAAGGAAGGAGGGAAGGAAGGAAGGAGGGAAGGAAGGAAGGAGGGAAGGAAGGAAGGAAGGAAGGAAGGAAGGAAGGAAGGAAGGAAGGAAGGAAGGAAGGAGGGAAGGAAGGAAGGAATGGTGCGGAAGGAAGGAAGGAGGGAAGGAGGGAAGGAAGGAATGGTGCGGAAGGAAGGAATGGTGCAGAAGGAAGGAAGGAATGGTGCAGAAGGAAGGAAGGAAGGAAGGAATGGTGCGGAAGGAAGGAAGGAAGGAAGGAAGGAAGGAAGGAAGGAAGGAAGGAAGGAATGGTGCGGAAGGAAGGAATGGTGCGGAAGGAAGGAAGGAAGGAAGGAAGGAAGGAAGGAAGGAAGGAAGGAAGGAAGGAAGGAAGGAAGGAAGGAAGGAAGGAATGGTGTGGAAGGAGGAAGGAGGAAGAAAGAAAGAAAGAAAGAAAGAAAGAAAGAAAGAAAGAAAGAAAGAAAGAAAGAAAGAAAGAAAGAAAGAAAGAGAAAGAAAACGAAAGAAAAATGAAAGAATGAGAGGAAGAGAAAAAAAGAGAAAAAGAGGAAGAGAGAATGAGAGAGAAAGAGGAAGAGAAAGGAAAGGAAAGAGTAAAGGAATTTATCTCTGTCAGGGAAAGAGTCAGGATAAACGTTGCCCAGTCATTTGACCATTGCTTCAGCTTCTGAAAGTTCTTATATAACATAACTAATTCTTTGTATGTTATAGAAATGTTCCCTTAAACTGCTTTCAAAAATCTATACATATCACAATAAAAAGAAGAATGATCAGTATGGCAAATATCAGCCTATGCTAATTTTAGCAGAAATAGAGAGAACCCTACCCTACACAACAAACTGCCTTATCTTGAACTTGTTAACAATGCACATTAAATGCACAGAAAAAAAAAAAAAACAAAATAAAAATACCTGGTGAGCTCTTCTTTAATCTTCAAGGGTTCATGTGGGTAGAATTTCACTCTAAAGCACATGGTATACGGTGGATGAGCTGAAACATTACAGAGAAAAAACATGAGAACAGTAGCAAACAAACAGCCACTCTGAAGGAGTGACCTCAAAGAGTCTTACCAATGCCTATTTTAGACAAAGATTCAAACAAGAGCAGTAAATATTACATGTGCTCTATTTTGGGATGGTTTTTTTGGCAAATGATAAACAGTAAGCAATGATAATACTACAAAATTGAATAAACTATTTAGTTAATGAAACTAAGGACAATAGAACTATTTCTGTTTCCAGGATTTAATGAAACAATAGTACCTACTTCTGAGCAATGGTATCAATACCAGCCCTGACATTCAAGAGAAAAGAAATGGCGGGAAAAGAAAAGGGAAAGGGGAAAAGGGAAGGGGAAAAACGGAAAGGGGAAAGATGAAAGGCACACAACAACGAGAAACATTTCAGTTTTGCAATCAGTGTCTCTCAGGCACTTTGACTGAGAGCAAAGTGCAGGTCTATAATATTCTAGTTAGTTTCAAAATATTTTGGTCTCGGTGTATCCTCAATCTACACGGACAATTTTAACTTTCCAAAACCTTGAAAAGAAAGGAAAAGGGAAGGCAGAAGAAAAGGGGAAAAAATTACAGAGAAAATGGAGGACAACACCAGGTGAAACAGATAATTACTTTATTTTTATTGTAAATTATAACAGTAATTAGTAAGCTAACACAACATTTTAATGCACCATCTTCTTAAGCTTACCAGTTCATAAGCTTGCATAAACTGCAAATGGTAATTAGTTCAACAATCATGATACTCTTCAAACTACTCTGATTGCAGTATTTACCTGCAGGCTGCAGTGTTCCAGAAACACATGCCTGGTTAGCATCCAGTTACATGTGATGTACAACAGCAACAGAAAATAAAAATGTATTATGTCTTTTGTTATGATTGGTATTTTTGGAAGGCTCAACTCCTCTTGAAGATAAAGGAATATTTTCCTCTTTCAAGACCTCACTGTTGTACTTATTTTAAGAATGGTCAGCCTCAACAAAAACTGCTGATTTCACTTTTTTTTCCTCGTTTAAATAACTAATCCTTTAAGACACAAGGACAAATTTCATTAGGGATGGGAGTAGAAAGATGAAAAATATGGGAGAAAAAAGAGCAAGTAATCAATAACAAATAGAAATGAAGAGGAAATGAAGAAAGAAAAATAAGCCTCAATTGTTCTCTAAAGATGGCCTCAACTTCCATGCTTATCAAATCTGGACAAGCCCTCTGAAGGCTAGAGAAACACTTGGTCTGTTTTCTGTGGGCTTTGCTGTCTTAGATGTGACAGCAGCATTGTCTTACAGTGGCTGGAAATAGGCTGCAGAACAGAAGACCTTATGTCTTCCCTGCCCTAACAGCAAAGTAGAAGGTAAAGTGAATTCACTGTCCCAGAAAGGAAAGCAGCCATCCAGAAACTCACTAAGGAGTCATGTTGCCTGGACAAAGCAAAAGATAACTGAAGTCATCTTAAATGGTTCTGTCACTCCTCAGTAGCCATTTTAAAAGTAAGCAAGGGAGAAAAACCTGTGCTCTTGGAATACTGTTCTGCTTACAATACATGATAGAAGAGACAACCCATATTAAAGCAAGAACTCTTCCACTGAAAAAAAGAAAAAGGGAAAAGAAAAGGGAAAAGAAAAAGGGAAAAGGGAAAAGGCAAATGGAAAAAGGGAAAGGGAAAGGGAAAGAGAAACGAAAAGGAAAAGGAAAAGAAAAAGAAAACGAAAAAGAAAATGAAAAAGAAAAAGAAAAAGAAAAAGAAAAAGAAAAAGAAAAAGAAAAAGAAAAAGAAATAAAAAAGAAAAAGAGAAAAAGAAAAAGAAAGAGAAAAAGAAAAAATGGAAAAGAAGAAGATAAGAAGAAGAAACAGAAAAAGAAGAAGGAGGAACAAAGAAGAAGATTTTTAACTGTTTTGGCAGATTCAGAATTAGTTTGTGCTTGAAATAGGGATGCAGAAATAAGAATAGCTAATGCATGGCTCTTTATGGCACTATCAAATAAAAGCCTACTTCAAGACCCCAAAATGTACTGAATTTTACCCAATTTTTTGGATGCCAATAAAAAAATTGAAAATTTGTCAGTGGTAAAAGTAAAGAAAGAAAACAAAGGGTAATATTAGCAGAGTTCCACTCTGGCAGTATCTGGTAAACACATAAAAGTAACAGCTGCCCTATATGCAAAGAGTATCATAGCAAGGAAAGGATGGCATACACTGCTCTGTAAAAATAGCCCACATTAATAGGAAAGGTTAAAGTAGGAAATGTTTTACTTGTAGCAGAAGAACAGTGTGTGACAGAAGTACACACCAATGCACAGAACACACAGATTTGTCAAGGCAGCTTAAAGCCTATTTTGCAATTCTTTTCCTAGACTCAAGCTTCTGTAACAATACTCCTCCTCAGCAGTGCAGCAATACTATACAAATCTGCTGCAGCCTGCTATGCAAAGGTACCTTCTCAGCATGAGTAAGAATGAAACAAACACAGCTTTCAATTTGAAATGTTAAAAAGAATATGAACCAGTCCATCTAATTCATCTCTGGAGATAAGAAAGTTCCCTGCAATTACAGAGGGAAACAAGGTTCTCTTTTTCTGTTTCTTATTCTCAAGTAGAAAACCAGCCACAATGAGCATTTGAATGGGGAAGGAGAGAACTCTCAAAGCTATCCACTTTACTCTCCATCCTAATTTTACGGTAGCTCATAAGCCTAATGCTCTTCCAAAGACGCTTTTGATGATATGCAAACATTTAGCAAGACCTTTGTCTTTTAGATTTTACCACACTGGAGAACCACAAGTGAGGACTTCATGTTCTCTCATTGGTTTCTCATAGTGGAAACAAAGACAAGCATTGAATTTTAGCATCCCAAGATATGTGATTTCTCAGTTCCTTGAAAGTAAAATTATTTTCTACCTCTTCCATATTAAAGTGAAAATATTAATAATAAGCCTTCCCAAAACAGAGCAGAATTTGCAGAAGGATATTTCATCAACACAAAGCTAGCAAGCACATAATCAGTTTTTTAATAGCTATTTCTTATAAGCCTTTTCTTTCAGAGGGGTCCTTTATCTCTCAGATAAGGAGCAGCTGGCATAGCAAAAGGCCCAAGCCTCTGTCAGAATTTCCTACCATCAGAGTTCACTTTCTCACTAAAAAATATTCACAACTACAACAATTTCAAAGGACTTTGGTGTGGAGAGTAGTATTGATGGCAAACTCCATTGCAGTAAGGCTATTAATTTGCGTGTTCATATGCTAAAATGTTAATATTATATTCATGCCCTGAGAATGCAACATTGCAGAAAACTTCCTGCGTGTCTCCTTGATGTTATATATTCTCTGAATTACAGTATCCTACAAAAAGTTAGTGAAATTTAAAAAACAAACAAACAAACAAGCAAAAAAATTACACTCAAATAGTCTCCATGCTCACTAATGCTGCAGAAGGATCTCCGGGGAACCGTAAGACATATGCTGTTGTTTCTATATAACTCTTCCCTTACCATATAAGTCAGCTGTTTATGCACACCCCTTGCTGGGCATTTTTAAGGCAGATAGAACATTACTGAGTGTTTTTGTGCATAAGGGATACCTGAGCTATCATAAATCTCAAATTATGGGGTCTCCCACATTGCACTCATTACTTACAGGATAACACATGGCAAGGTGGACTTTTGTCAGCTGCTTATAATAATGCTTTAAAAAGTATTATTAAATCTTCATGAGGATCATAGGTATAGAAGACACAGCATTCAGAATAGTGCCTGAAGGATCACACAAAACTTCATGTTCTTGTTGTACACATATTTATGAATCTCATATTTGATTAAGATTTTCTTTACATTTGTACTGAGATCCTCTGGTTCATTCCACCTCCTTCCAGATTTTAGGACAGCATGAGAGATTACAGAAATTAATTGAAAAATTCCAATGACCTGACACAGGAGAATGTCCTTCTAGCGTTATCCTTTCAGATCATAGAATCAATAGAGTGGTTTGGGTTTGAAAAGACTTTAAAGATCATTTTCTTCCAACGCTCCTGCCATGGGCAGGGACAACTTGTGGTAGACCAGGTTCCAGTTTGGCCTTGAACACCTCGAGGGACAGGACACCTACTACATTTCTGGGCAACTTGTTCCAGTGCATTGCCACCCTCAGAGTAAAGAAACTTTTCCCTAACATGTAACCTAAACCTGTGCTTTTTCAGTTATGCAAGACAGCAAGAAAAACACAAAAATTCAGAGTCTTGCACATCAGAGTAACAGAAATTATTCTGTTCCACTGTCATCAAGGGCAACACCCATATATCTGGATATTTCCCACCTAGGAGGCTACAGGAGAGCTGCATATTATTATACAAATAATCTTTTAAATTAATCAAAAAACAGCAAGAGAGAAAGTGCATGGGAAAACTCTCTTCTTTACTTAAACATCAGTGCTGATGTGACTCAGGTTTTACACCATAACATTCCTAGACAGAAAATAAGCAATAAAAAATGTAAGATGGCCAAATAGAGTACTGTCAACATTGGGAGGAGAATACCAGTAGGCACAAAAACATGCAAAAGAACAAAAAAATTTCGTTTAGAAGTTCTTTATCCTGAATCACAAAGATACAGCTACCTTCAGCAACCTTCCAGAGAGTTTTCCAACACACTTTTGGAAGCACACTGCTTGCAGCAGCTGATCATGGGTCACCAATTGGCTTCAATCTGTACAAACAAGCCTGCAGCGATTCATTATGTTCCTCAAAAACTAAATTTTTTCCCTCTCAGGCAAAATTAGTAGTAAAAATTACTGAGGCACAAATCTAGATTACACATCATGTTACAACACAAACATTACAATGACAGTGGAAAATGCAAAGGTAGGTGATGAGACAAAAAAGATACCATGCCTTCATTCTTTTTGTGTGGTGCCAGAACACATTTAAATATGGTTTCATATGGGATAAGACAAAATAGGAAACATTTTGGAAGATTCCTCCTGTCATATCCCAATGTTACTACATATCAACTTAAAACAATTTTTTTCCAAAGCTAAAGAAGTCAAAATGGTAGCACATCACGCAACGACTTATGGAGACTTCAGAGCTTCAAACATACAACATTCTATTCTGCAGATGGAAAGGTATTGTTGCCAAATCATGAATTCTGTACAACCTAACTATATAGAGGGATTATGCCTGCGTGATTCATGTACTACTGAGGCCCATGAAAGCTAATATCTACTAAAATATATATTAGAATACTTCTGCTAGTCAAACTTTTTCTGCTCCAAATATTTGTCAATATTGAGCTGCACGTATAAACACACTAAAAAATTTACAACTGTGCTGGAAGAAAAGGGAGTTCCCCACAAATACTGGCTGAGCTCAAGCAGACAGAATTTTTGAAATTTTTCTGCTTGTATGCAAGTGCTTCACAATTCTATGTAAATCTAAGCATTCAACTGAATTGCAAAGTTTTTGAATCCTTAGTATTATTAGAGGAATTTACTCACTGTTTTCTGAATTCCTTAATGCAAAGAAATAAAAGGGAACATCTGTCTAAAATAGTCACTGTGAGTAGCATTCTGCCACCATTCCTCTCAGAAGTCACATATACATAACGTATGTTCTATTAACCTGTAACTTCATTGCTTCAGTTTTTACACTTTCCACCTTTTACTAATTTCAGTCCTCACTTGTACCACTTGAGACTGGGATGCTTTGCAAGTGAACATCAACAATTTCTTCTTCTTAGTCTAAACCTTTTCATAGTAAACTGAATATTTTTAGATGAAATATGAGTTAGCGTTGTGCCTTTAGAAATTGCTTGGTGTTCTACATTAATATAACCTATTATTAGAACAATAAATCAAAATTATTCTGATGCCAAATTCTTACAAAAATGTCCTTGAAACCTGGGGAAGCATATTCTACATCGATTATACATAGGTACATAAAATATATACATAGCGGGGGTTTTTTTCCTTGAAGGGTTATTGTAGCAACTAAAGTCCTTCATCTGTGACATAAGATAAAATTAAATTACACTAGTATTAAATGTAAGTTGCCAATCACATAGTTAATTCAACTTCTGTGTCCTGAATCTAACACTGGCAACAAGAATCCTTTGTTAGCATCTTACCCTCTTTTGCTGTTGTTCTTAAAACCTTCTCACCATGGTAAATAAACTCATGTTAGCTGCATTTTATTATGCCTTTTTTGCTATGCATTCATTTTTCATTTTTTAGAGTTTTGATTAGGATTCCAACAGAAAAGCCGCAGAAGTCCTCCGATGAGGCCATCGAACCACTACATCTGTGTTACCCATGGACTACAATCTATCACATCTAGGCAAAATCTACATGCAGGAAAAATTGTTCTGAATAAGTCAAAACACCTCAGTGCATCTGTTGGCAGAGCTCCTGCATATGTTGCTCGGCAAAGTGCAACAAGAGGAATGAGTCCTTATGTTTTGCTGGGTAAAAGCGGAGATACAAATGCAGGTTAGAGGAAACATTCCGGAAACTCCTCTCCTTTTGATAGCGCATTGGAAGAAAGAGATTACGATAATTTGCAATTATTACAATCCCTCTGTTCTTCCCTGTTTTTTTCCTTCACTAGCGTTGCTGAGGAGCACATCCCAGTTTTAATTTTACATTTATGAACTTAATTTTTACTGGATAATACTCCAGCTAGCTAAACACGAGATATAACAGTTCACACCAAATACGTCAGATATATGTGTAGGTGTACATACATGTGTGCACATGTTGCAATATATACTATTGCTGCATTAATGGAATAATTCCACATAGTGCAATTAACACCCTGCATTAACTGGTTTTGCATATTAGATCATCTCTCAAGCCTCACCATATTTTAAAGCAAATACATTATCTCCCACATAAAAAGCACCTTCTATTTAGGCTTAAAACAGAAAACTGTATACAAAAAATATGTGGATAAAATTCTCCTTCATTTTATAAACTAAGTAGATAGATAGATAGATAGATAGATAGATAGATAGATAGATAGATAGATAGATAGATAGATAGATAGATAGATAATAGCTAAGACCCAACCTCTAATGAGCTAAGTCAGGTCTCCTGAATTGCTAAATTGTCTTCTGCTGCTGGATTAAAACTTCTGAGTACCAAAGCTGTTCTGTTTCCTGAAGAGGTCTTCACAGTTGGACTATTTAATGGAAATGATAAGCCAGACAGTAACATTTCCAAAAGATAATTAAAATAATACATTCCTGTTTTGAGGACACTTTTAAAAATAACGATCATAATTTCCTCCCACCTGTGGCAGAAGCTCACCACTTAGCCCACAGTACTTCAATTTGCTGGACAATAATAATGAGCTCAAGCCAAGGCTCTGCATTTTCAGGAAGCAAGGGACAGCAGGAAGAAGGAAAACCAGAAAAGACCCAGAAGCTATAGCCACACTCAATTTTATTGCCATCTCCCAGTGGCTGATTGCGTCTGGCTGAAAATGAAAGCTGGAACATGCATGTCCTCCCAACAGATCTGCCACCCCACCGTGTCTGCTGCTCTCTGGCTCTAGCCTTGAGCAGGAAGGAAAAGATGTTGATGTGCAGAGCACTGTGAGATGGTGGTATCAGGGTAGCATGGAGTCTTTAGGACTCCAGGCAGGATATGAAGGACCTATTTGCACAGAGAAATGAAGTTTATTCTAAATTACTGCATGGAACCACAAGAAAACCTTCAGACATTTAAAAATCAATTTAAAAACATGAGGTCTCAAGACTTACATTTCATTTGTTTGAAGATGGACTTGTTGGGCTCGAGCCAGTGCTGGAAAGACAAAGCACAGAGCAGAGGTTAATATGGATCACAGTAGACAAAAATACTCTTGTAAATGTATATGATACCAAAAACGGGAAGTAGGATTTTTGTTTCACTGAGACATACATAAGTGAGAAAAGCACCTCCGTACTGGACTTGCACTGTATGAGCATACTTGATGTCACCAGTGCCTATTAGAAAGCTGTAGCTGAGGTAGAAATAAGGCAAATATTTCAAAGACACATTTAAAGGAGAAAGGCTCTAGTGGTCAGTTTGCAGCAGACATTTCAGTCTCATATTTTCAGCCATTTTTTTTCAGAAGAATGATCATATGAGGCAGTAGGACAGACTATTCAGAAACTTTAACACCGTCTCTTCATTAGTGTTGTCTCCTACACTTCTTATAACTGAAGCATGCCTAAGTACTCTATCCTCAAGTCAAAACCCTCAGAACAAAAGCCATCGTTCCCTTCCAGCAATAACTAAAAATCTGAAGGGAAAAAGACTGCACTTATCCAGGAAACGTACTCAATACTAGCAGCCAACGTACAACAGAGAGGTATGTATGCTTATCAGTAGGTGCACGACTTTTCAGGAAAAGACTGTTTCGGCAGGAAAAGTTTCATTTTTTTTATTCTCCTAGAAAATAAACTCAGGTGCTTCTGTAACCAAAAGTCAGGCTCACATTTTAGTTAAGAGCCTTAGCACATCCCCTGCTAGCAATAGCTGACCTGCTCAGGAGGGTGTTTTGTCAGACAAAAGAACATGCTGATATTCAAGTGCCACTTCTGACCACAGCCAGCAGCTTTTGTGCGGTATTTTTCCTGTAAGCAAAAAATCTCCACAGTAAAATGAGATCTGTGATGCAGAAGCAGCTGGTCGAAAATCACAGCATTCAGTTTTAATAAGAATGCTCAACATCAGAAGGGTTTGCACCAAGGAGTTTCATTTTTAACCCTTTCATCCTAGCTCTAAAACTCTTTGATCAACTCCAAAAAGAAAACCTAACATTTATTAAACCCTATGTAATACTTAAAAAATCCTACATGGGCTACCATTTCTTCTCATAACTTTTAGTAATTCTATTACAGAGAAAGGTCAGGGGTAGATATTTTGTAGGAGCTGTTAACAATTAAATATTATTATTACTTAATAATAAATATTAATATTATTAATATTTAAATATTAAATAAAATATTATTACTTTAAAAATTATTACCTCAAGAATTCAGATGAAGTCAAGATAACCGTAAATTAGTTTTCTGAAAGAACTTTTGACTAAACAAATACCTTGAAAAAACCTTTTTCAAATATCTGCAGTTTATTTACTGTGGCTGCTCAGAAATTCCCACGTATAGTTTACAGTAGTATTGGAGATAAGCTCTACGACATATTCCTATTTGAAGCTCACTTATCACTGAAAGACTGATATAGAAACCTGTACAAACAAAACAAAAACCCAACAACCTCAAACTTCAAATAACAGCCACAACAAAACAACAACTCTACAACATTTCTTTACCTATTCCTTTTTTCCCAGTATCTCCCTTTTTAGGGCAAAAGATGAAAGAAACAGAATTGAGGCAGCAATGACGGTTTCACTGACTTACCAGAAATATCTAGCTCATTTCATCCTTTTTTTAGATCATACATATAAATTATTTATATGTTTCACTCTGAATAATGGGGGGTGAGACTTGTTCATAAAAAGGTAAAGACAATCTGATTTAAGAAATCTTACACAGTCTGCAGTGGTTTATAGGCCCATAATCCAAAATGAATTCAAAGATGGGAAACCAGTCAAGACACACAGATATACAAGTGCACTTTCCTTAACCTCTTCACTTACCCACCCCACCTCCACCAGGATCCGGGCAGTCCTAGATGAAGATTCAGACAGCTAAGGGGAACTTGGACAGTGAGCCATGCTGCACTGCTCCCAGGAAACTGAGAGTTAAGAGTATTCATTATTTTCATCTAGTGGAAACACAATGCAATTTTCTTGATATTTCTTTTTGAAATACCTAGCTGGAATATCAGCACAGACCAGGTCAGCATTTAGAGCTGTTTGAAAAAGTTAATTGCCTACTCTAACAAAAAGTCAGAAGTAAAAAAAGCCAATTTGCAAATGTGAAACCCTCATACTAACCACACGAATAATGAAAGGAGGGAAACATGGATGAAATTCCTCAAACTCGCAAGAATGCAGATTTACCTAACATGTCCAAAAGCACACGTGTTTCTCTAAGACCTGATCTTCATGTGTTAAAAACAGATTGAAAAGACGCTGAGCAATTAAGCAATCTAGACTTTCAAATGGAGGTCATGGAACTGACAGGCAGTTTTTACAAGCTCAGATTTCTATTGTGACCTTCTGTTGGTGGAAGATTGCAAACGTGTACACAATTCAGCTGAATCTTCCAGAAAACAGAGGAGTTACTTCATAATTTGCAGAGATTTTCAAAGACACAGCACTTAGGTACTTAATGCTCTCTGACTGTCAGGGGAAGATAAACACCTAGTCATTGCTAATACTTCTGGAAATAGCCACCCCTATATTTGTTTGCATATTTCAATTTGAATATTGGGAAAGATTTTCCCCTGAGTACTTATCTTTCAGCCCTACCGCATTGACTATTAATAATTAATACCTGTGCCTCATCTCTTCTATACAGTATCCAAGCTATATTTATTCCAGGATTAATTGGCTGTTATAGTTAGGACCAGATTAAGGTTCCTATAAATTAATCAAATGGTTTCAGCAGAAACTTTAAATTGAAAAATATCTCATTTTCCAAAATGCTTTTTTTATGTAGCAATATTTTTTAACAATTTTCCTGAAACAAGAGAAAAAACTCTTAGCTGAAAGGGAAGTATAGCATTTTAAGTTACCTTGTCAAGACGAATTTTAGAAGCATTTTAAATATTCAGCTGCCAAACAATGTCATTGATACATATGCCACACTGCCTTGTAAAACAGTCTACAGATGTTTTCAACTCTTTATTGTAAGGAATTATTGTACCCTTTATTGTACTTGATAAGACTAATAAAAAAAGCAAACAAAACTAGTCAGATGTAAAATTGGAACTAGAAACAATAATCTTTTATTTCCCTGCTAGCACTAAAATGTGCAAATCAGGGAGAGAAAAAACCTTCAGCAATTTTATGCAGTTTCATTTCTGTCTAATGTATTTGACGCTGTAGTCCATAAAGGCTGTTTTAATTGGATGATGGCCTACACCCTCAAACCAGCTTGGCTTTATATGTGATAGTACTTAATGATCACCAGAAACCATTCCTGCAGGGGCTGAGCCTCCTGTTTCATTGAAAGCATGCTAGCAACATGGTTGCTGCCCAATGGGGAAGAAAACACTTTGATCCTAATCCAGCTAACACATTACCAAGGGTCCTGAGAGGACACTCGTGTTCAGCACTACGAATTTCTAATCTCTTTGCCAAAAGAGGTTTCAGTAGCTGCTGGGTATCTCAGTGGTTAGACAGATGTCCTCACAGAAGGAGAAGGCGGAGTGAAAGATACTAAGAGATCTTGAAGGTCAGTCATGGGATAGCTAACGAGTCTTGGTGCATCAACTGCCAGTGGTGAGTAAGCAAACTATCATGGATATCACTTTTGGTGCTGGGATCCTAAAATATGCTGAGCATTGCCTTCTGACTAAGATTTCATTGCAATTTCATGCCGTGTTTCAGACTAGTGCAACTTTTACTTTGTAAATAGAGCCTTCACCTCCGATCAGCCCTTAAGTGGCACTGAGTAGTCATTAGTGAGGCCAGGTGTGTTTTTGCTTATCCACAAATGCTGAGCAGCTGATGTGCTATCAGCTTTCACAGCAGAAGTTCAGGGTGAACAAGGACATTGTGGAAGGGTAAAAGCACCATTCTGGAAAGTCAGTTTAACTCCACAAACACTGATATGCTTTTAGTAAAAACAGTTCAGCCTGTTTCAACCTGTTTCAAAGGAAGCCATTCATTGAGAAGGAGTCTTGGTTCAGCACAGGGTTAAGGGTTTTAGAATAAGAAACAGTGAGGAAAAGAGGACACAGTGATACAGTCATCGAATGCCCTGGGTTGAAAGGGACGTTAAAGATTATTTAGTTCCACCTCCCATGCCATTGACAGAGATAGCCATCACGACACCAAGCAAAGCTCAGAGCTTCATCCACCCCGGCCTTGAACACTTCCAGGGGTGGGGTATACACAACTTCTCTGGGCAACCTGTGCCAGTGCCTAATCACCCTCAAAGCACAGTCTCTCCCCTCTTCCAAGCCAAGAGGTTTTCGATTTAGTCTCTGTGTTTGCAAGAGGAGCAGTTAGGACGAGGCAACTGAAAGTGGCCAAATACCGGGAATATTTAAATCTTGCTCAGCAAGCAATACTCAGCCAAGTGAGTGCATGAGCATAAGCAAAACAGAATCAGAAGAACCTGCAGGTTTTACAAAAATATTCCAGGCAAGGAATGGATTGGAAAACTTTGTTTAATCAACAGAAAAGAGCAGGAGAATGGAGATATGAAACACTGCCAGTAAAGTTTTAAAATTTTATTTTATTTAAAACTCATCCTATATTAATCTTGAAAATGAATATCTAACCTTTTCCTTGAATGAAGAGCAAAATCAAAGTAAATTTACTTTAGCTTCAAAGAAGTGACTTGCATCTGGTAACCACCTGCCAAAAAAAGTCCCACACCCCAAGAAAAGTAGCCCTCTCCAAAGCTAATGGAAGTTCAGAGAGGGGAATTAATTAGGTGTCCACTCTATACAGGCACAAGAGGTACCAAAAGACCCAGAGCACAACGTGTGTCTCTTTCTTCATGCCCTAAGGCCAACACCATCTTTTTCATGGTTTCATGAACCTTTATACTAAGAATACTGATATTGTTCTGCTGTAGCAAAAGTCCAAAATCTGGGCACCAACGCTACTTAGTGGCATGTTAAGCAGGAAGAAACAAGGTACGTCACTGTCACAAAAATTAACAAGGTACGTCACTGTCACAAAAATTAATCTGGTCCAGAAATAGTAACATACACTGGAACAGAATCACCATTTGTATGATTCTGAACTGGAATTTGTTAAACAAATTTCCAATCTATCACTCACCTACGTGTTGGAGTAGCTGAACTTATCTAGTCTCTACATCAGTTGAACATCTGGCCATAAAATCTGCATATATTGATGTATGCACGAGCCACCACATTCTCACATACAAGAGGTTCACAACTGATGAAAAAACCTATGTTTTTGTGAATATATCTTGTAAAATTATTTCACTTACAAGTTTACTAATCTCCACACAAGTTATTTCAGGTAGTAACATTTCTGCTTAATTAAATGTACGTATGTATATATTTTCTTCACACTGCTATTCATTTCTGTCAAATTTTTGTTTAGTACATAGATGCAACTCTGCTAGTAAAAGCAAGTTGCCATTTAACTCAGCACTTCGTCTCCGAAAACGGCCTGAAGCAAGCACTTAGAAAAGAACAAAAGCAGTAGCTCCCATTGTGCTTTATGGGCTTTTTACACCAGCCTCCACTACAATCTGTTTGTAAGTCTTTGTAGATTTCCACCAGTTTCTCTAAACTCCCATTTTTAAAAACTTTTTTCATGTTTTTGACAGCTACAATGAATTTTATTACTGGCTATCTTTTTTTTAAAAACTATGTCTCAACACCAGTTACTTTATATTTAGTTTACTTTAGTGTGGTTCTGTTCTGTTTTAAGAATCACAGGGTGACCTTTCCCTGATCACCTCCTCCAAGCTATTTTACATCACGTCTTTATCTCTCATTCACTTTTGCTTACTCTCTGACTCTCTCTCTTCCCTACTCATTCTCTCTCATTCACCTCTTTTTCTAACTGTGTTATTCTTGTCTAATCCATCTCTGGATGAAATCCATTTCTGTTAGATACAATTCTCACAGCCTTCTTGGTTCCTTTTCTAGTTCTACTATATTTTTTTGAACTAGCATGACCTGAGCTGCACACAACAAGCAGTGTAGCACCAAGATTTCCTGTAAATGCATGTAACTTTTTTGATAACTCTGTCCCGAAGAAGAGATTTGTGCGCACAGAGAAGGATTAGAATTTGCAGTAACCTACGGCTCAGTCACTCTAGTGTTCTGCCTGAACCACTTCTGCTCTACCCCTTCACAGAGACTGGAGAGCTCCCAGACAGATCTCTTCTCATGGCTGTATGGAGCATTACAACTCATTACACAAAAACATAACTTCATTAAACTGAGGCTGCAAATTATCTGATGTGTCTTTCTGCCAACCTTCACCACCCTCATCTGGGACTAGGTGCGCATTTTTAAGAACATGTATTAAATAGCTGCTGCTGCTAAAGCAAAGACCAGCAGTACTCAAGATTTGCTGACCCTTTCCAAAGGTCTTTCTGATGAGGAACTGCTGAATATTTTGTCTATAGCTCCCATTAAAAACAGAACTGCTACTTCATGATAAAGCAATTCATTACTGACAGTCCAGAGGTTACAGTTCCCATCCCTAGTAAATACTGGTACAATGCTGAACTACTTAAGTTGTAAGATTAAACCAATATTGTGCCCAGGTCAATTGTAAGTGACACATTTTAGAACACAGGTCTCCCCACCACCCTTACTAGTGAAATAAACATGCAATCTGACAAAAATCCCATCTCTGCATAAAATTGCCATCCAGTTTTCATCATATTTAAGCTTGAAAACAAAATGAGAATTGTATCTGTGACAGTTTTTAGGGGGAAATCGGTAAGCAGGCCAACAAATCCATAATGTACAGCGTCATCTTTCTACAAAACCACCAAACCAGGCTCTGTGCTCTGGGAAAGTCAGAAAATCCTTTACTCAAAGATCAGCTGCATAGAGGGAGTGTACTCATAGAGCAGTTTCACTGATTTGCCAGCTTTATTTTCATACTGCCAGACGTACAAGCAGAGAGCTAAAACCACAGCACTCTGTGCTGCTCCCAGGCAGCCCTGCAGCACACCCACATGACAAAGCATCTCCATGCTTAAGGATGATCATCATCTCAAACATTTCTGCAGTGACAGGTGAGGCTTCACAGCTGCTTCAGGGTCCTACAAAGCCTTTTCATGACACTTCCAACCTAGTCCATGGGTAGCTCCAAGGTATTTCTATCTAACCACTACCTCATGTTTTCACATTCTAAAACAAAACCACAAGCATGTGTGCAGATTGATCCACTGGGAGTAAAAAAAAAAATGGAAATAAGTATTTCCAAGTTTAAATCATTTTTCAGATGCCCTCCTGAATGGACTTAAAGACTATATTTCACCACACTAACCTTTCTTTCTGTTCAGTCTTCGCCCTCAAGATCAGTGGCCTCTTTCAAGAAGAAATCCACTCTAGAGAAGATGCTGAGCAGCAGCTGCTATATCATTCTGGTCTCATCTCGTACCAGTCCGAAAAACACAAAAAAGCTGCTCAGTCAAGCCAGGGCATCTGGCACAGAATTAGCCATTCTGCATTTCCTCAAGTGTGAGGTGTGACAATTGGCCTCAATACAGTGTCTAGTATATGAAAAGGTACCAGGAAGAAGTTCTTTGAGTAGGAGAATCAGTAACAGCTTATCCAGGCATGTTTCCTATTTGAAATTATTAAAAAGTACAACCTCCAAATGATGGTTTCTGGGTTCTTACAGTGTATCTCTGTCTACTGTCTCAAGATTTTCTGGGGATGGGTTTCCCTCGGTAACAAGAATAACAGGATTCTATCCACCAATGTGGCAGCTTATCTTCAAGAAAACATGTAAAAACTTAACACTTGACAACTATACAGAATCATAAAACCATCAAGCCTGGAAGATGCCTTTAACATCATCCAGTCCAATTGTTCTCCCAGCACTACCACTGTAACACCTAAATCACTAACCCACATCACTCAGTGAGGGATTCAGACTCCTCTTGAATGCCTTCAGGGATGGTGACTCCACCACCTCCCTGGACAACCTATTTCCTGGCCACCCTAAGAGTGCAAAAAAATTTTCCTAATATCTAGTCTGAATGTCCCCTGTGTCAGCCTAAGGCCATTTCCTCTGTCCTCTCACTGCAGGTGTGGTAGAGGACACTGGCCCCCAGCTCACGGCACCCTCCTTTCAGGGAGCTGCAGAGCCATGAGGTGCCCCTGAGCCTCCTCTTCTCCAGACTAAACAAACCCAGATCCCTCAGCCATTCCTCAAGAGACGTGTTCTCTAGTCCTTTCACAAGCCTCGTTACCCTTCTCTGGACACACTCCAGCACCTCAAAGTCCTTTCTAAAGTGAGGGGCCCAGAACTGAACACAGGATTTGAAGTGTGGTCTCACCAGTGCTGAGTACAAGGGGTGGTCACTGCCTTGGTCAAATTTGACCAATACTAGCTGCAAATGTTACTGCAGTTTAGAGTCAGGGAGAAAGGCAATGTGATCACATATAGTTTTCTCAGAAATCCACATGAAAAAGTCAACATTTAATGAATGAGCACTAGGAACTCCTTTGTTCTCAGTATCATTAGACATTAAATGGCATACCACAATTTACTGCATATTAATAGTGCACTACTGACATTTTTGAATCTACCCTAAGGCAAAGTTTCCCCAAAGGAACATCCAATCGTGATGCTAAAAGATATAAGATGGTGTAGAAGCTAGTGTCTGTAACTGTTAGTTCAATTTGATTTTATTGTCGCTGTTACTCTCCCATATACCCAAAGGTATAAAAGAAGATACAATGCTGCCTTCTGTTAAGTGTGTCTTCCAGAGGCTTTTTTTTGTCTGGAATAGAAAATGAAAAACTATTGAAAATTTTTAAAAGTTTAAGTATGCCCAAAATATACACACGTTTATTTATGTAGTAGAAAAAGATTATTATAAAAGTGGGGCTGGGAAGAAGAAGGAATATATATTCTCACTAACTTGAAAAGTAATCTATAAAAACACGAGCTGTTTTCCCACATTTCGATTTTTTTCAAACATAAGGCAATTAGCTCAATTGTCTACGTTTTTTAGTCAAAAATACTGAATGTTTTAAACAGATATTTGACACATTTAATTTTAAGCATCTGAAATATTGAAACAACTAATTTTTCTAATTATCATATTCAGTCAAACATTTCAATACTCCTAAGTCAAAATGCTACTTTTTGGTAGCATACTCTGCATTTAGAAGAGATTTTTGATTAATTAAAGCAGGTATTTTGCCTCCTTGAGCTCCCTAAATAGATTACAAGACAAAAGGACTGCAAATTAGCTTTCAGAGTAACTCCAGAACCTTTGCACACAAAAAAATTACGTATTTATAAGACGGAGGCAAGCATCACTGCTAGACTAAATGCCAGCATGAGTAAATCTGCACATTATTCATATATATGTGTGTGTGTGTTTGTGTGTGTGTGTATGTGTAAGTCTGAGTCTGTCTGAGTACCCTATAGAATATTATTTATCTAAAACTATATTCTATTCTATTCTATTCTATTCTATTCTATTCTATTCTTTCCTATAGATTAACTATTCAAAAAAACCAATCAAGAATGATTCACCAAGAGCCAGAATTAAATGCATTATTTGGGCACTTTCATTTGGAATCATTGATTTAGCAAACACAAAGACTATGCAGTCTAATATAAACTACAACAGAGGCATTCAGCTTTTCCAAGAAACTTGGCAAAGCAACATCCATTGTGAGCTACGAACAACAGAATCTGTAATAACTCTCCTAAAAAAAAGTTATGTTTTCTTGTTTTACCTCCTATTGTATGTTGTTGCCTAACCTCTATCTTTGCCAATGTTTATATAAACTCCTTCCATATAATTATAGAAAATTCTCTTTAAATTATTTACAAACCTACTGAAAGATTTTGCCTCACTGCTGCTGTTAGGAATGTCTCAGACTAGCTCTGAGATGGTCTCTGTGAGCTCTCACTAGCTTAAGAAATGACCTCCCTGGCTTAAGCTTTCTTTTTCTTTCTATATTACACTCTGATGCATGTATAATTGTATCTTCTTAGCTTTTGTTTCCTGCACTAAAAGGGTGTGCCCTTCTTAATATCATCTCATAAGCAAACTGTCCTTTCTTTTTATGTTTCTAATACTCCTTCTTTCCTTCTTCAGTTAAACTGATCTTTCTTTAATACAGATATCTAGATCAGAACAGCTGAGGTCTCATTAGAGTACAATGACATTAATACCTTCCTGCAAACAAAGTGTTGCTTTTTACCATAGCCACATAATGCACTGAAACCAGACTAGTTCATATACATTTTATTCATTATCCCACATCACTTCATTTGCTTTGGGGCACTGAAGTGCATTGTCACACACATTGTTAACTGGTACAGCGTGACCTATCGCTTTCCTTCAAAGTAATTTTGCTCGCTCAAACCACCAGGTTTGACTTCAGAAAGAAGCTGCTTCTGGAATAAATGTGTCTCCCTTTCTCCTTGGTGGGACCTGTAAGAATTCCACTGAGACGTCGAAATTTCTTCTACAAAACTGTAAGTCGTCTTATTCCACGGAGCTTTGAAAATTTCTTCCTCAGAACTCCAAGTACTCTTATCTGTACAGTGGTTACAATGATATGACATTTCTCCTGTGACCGCACCACATCTTATACTTGCTACAGCTTATCTCTATAACCACATACCTAGACAACTACTGGGGGGTTTTTGTTAAGCTGAATTTCAGGCATCCAAGCTCACACTGCCAAAACACAAAACAGTGGGAAAAGCTAAGTTTTCTACCAAGCTGTCCTGGTTTTGGCTAGGACAGAGATAACTTATCACAACAACCATGAGTTGGCAGAGCCTGGAGCTGTGTGGGCATGTCTAGGTTACTGTATATCACTCAAGTCACTTCTAAGGGGCAGAATTAGGGAATTCTTGGACTTCCAGGAAGAAGACATTAGTGACAGTAAAAGATGCTGAATATAAAAATAGCTTATTTTGATGAATTGTAACCTAGGAGAAGAATGTATGTTGCTTTCAACTTATCAACAGAGCATTTAAGTCTGTACAAAGAAGTGTCGCTTATCAATCATGTCCTAACTCGTGAGAGAGTTTAAAACAAAGAAATTAGAGAAGTCATCCATATACTTAAAAACATGAGAGCAACTGGAAACTAGCACTTAAAAATGCATATATGGAAAATATAAGTTTGGTAAGTCTGTTTAACAAAACCCAGCTGAAGAGTGGACCAGTTGATACAAGTCACCGTACTATATAGGATGGCTACAGTATTCTTAGTTGTGTATATAAAAATGAAATGAAAATGCAAGATTTTTTAGGTAAGAACATAATTTTTTTTCTCAAATTTTCTTTGGCTGCTAACCAAGAGAAAAATTTAGCTTCTGTGTAATCTTCTATAAACTTAGCGCTAAATTAGCTGTACTACGAGAAGTAAAACAACTGTATAGACAAGATGGGTAAGACAGTGCAGCAAATTTAGCTAAAATATAGCTAAGAGCTCTTTAAAACCACATAAGGTATGGTATAATAGGCATCACAATGGGTTTGGATTTTTGGAGTTTTTTCTGGAGGAACACTGTTTTAAAGTATTCTGACAAAAACTATTTAGGGTTTTAATTTTTTTTTTAAAAACTCTCTACTTCCATTAAGTAAAATAACTTTCCTGTAGCTTTTTTTGAGTGGCTGTCAGAGAAAGGCCCAAAAGAAGTAAGTGTTTATTAAGTCTTACTCAATTATAGCCCAATCTACTGCTCCACCTAATTTTCCTTTCAATTCCAACCAGGTGAATACCTCTGTTTTTATGATTGTGAAGAATTAAGAACTCTGGTCAGAATAACTGCTTATTATTTTCACTTTAAAGTGGGAATACAATGGAAACAATTTGGTGCAGCTTTGCAAAGCTGTTGCACTTCTATAAGACTGAGCCCATGGTGATACCCCAATACCAGTGATTTTTGAAAGAATTAATTATGGTGTAGCAAGAGATATCCAGCCAAATAGGTTTTTCCTCTTCAATCATAGCAGCTTCAAACTGATGATTGTTTCCAGAGATTAAATGCTATATATGTTCTCAAGATACTTAAAGTCATATCTCGTCCTTAATCTTGAGACCAGTAGGACAACACAGTGAAGAAGCAGTTCTGAATTTCAGTGTCTGAGGACTTTTACTTCCTGTGTTAACCACTGTTACCTACTCTCATACAGTAAAAATCATCTGAAGGCAATCAGGGGCTACCAATAGCAAATCGCCTATAAAACACAACCTGCATAACCACCTAACACCTAGGAAAGATGAATAATTGCTGTACACACGAACACATACAGCACAGGCCTGAAAATTTTATTGCACAAACCACAAAGATGCTCATAGGGAGAACCAAACTGAAGAACCCCCCACAACTTGACAAATCCTACCTATTTTCTGTATAACAGATTTTAAGTTCATGCATCCCCTGATGGATGAGACAGAATGACTGCTTTTGGCTGATAAGCTTAACAGGATTTCTACTTACATATCCCAAGAAACATATTATAAGAGAAAACTAAAAATCCCAAATTCCAGAGCACTGTCAGAGCCTAGAACTACTCCATGCTGAGTCTGAGTCATGCCTATAAATTCTTTTCTAGTTTAAGTGTACAGAAGAACTACACAAATCAGAATATATCAATTTACCTGAAACTAAATACAGGAACTGAGGAGAAAATTAATGTAATAATGCCACTTTAGGAACCTCTACAGATTATGACCAGAGTACAAATTCTCAGAGATACATAACTTTGCATTAGAACTTACATGCTCATTGAAAAAAGAATAGATTTAGCTTTACTTAAAAACAAATGCAGTCAGATATTAAGTACATACCCTCTGCTTCTCAGGGTCAACATATCGAATGCCAAAATAGTCTTTTTCCAGCAAGCTGTAATAGTTGCAGATGTGATCTATGAGAAATTGACCTTTGGTTTCCCTCTGTAAAAAGATAAAGAAATGATACATTTTGTTGAGTATTCTGAATTTGCTGTTTATAAAATTTATTCAAAGTGTCAAGGAAAATGGCACATGAAATTCGTTGTTATTCAGATAAGAACAAGGATTTAGCCATTTCTTTTCTCTAAAAGATGCAAGAGAGTAATGAACAATACCCTCCCTGCACATTCACAAATTTATTGATTAGGAAAATATCACTACTACTCCTACCTCAGGAAAACTCATGCTGCTCTAATAGCTACAAATTTATAATATTCAATCTATATTAGCAATTAGCAATATTTCCACAGATGCTGTAATGGCATAATAGATACTCATTTACATACAGAATTTCAAAATAGTGTGTGGGTTTTTTGTATCCCCCAAATTTGCAAGCAGATCTGACAGTGAGTATCCTACTGGATCTTTACATAGTGCCCACAGCAAGAGAGATCCGATCCTTAATTCCCTTAATTAAGTCAGGGCTACAGTACAAAGAACAAATGCCCAGATGACTGAAAGAGAGGTTTTCATCTCTGCATTGCCACTGGGTAACTATGGCCTTATCAAATCTTACTGTTGCACATTATATTTAGCTAAAAATCTCATTCTAGCTTTCTGCTTTCTTTAATCTCAATAGTGTGTTTCTTTTCTCCTTTATCTGCTGCCTAATATGAAGATCTACATGAATTTTCACATTTCTTCTGATCCAGCTAATGTGAAGGTTCATGTTGGGTTTTTTCTGGAGTGTGTTCTGAGTCAATATTATCTTGAGGCTGGAGCTATTTTCCTAAAACAGTCCACTCCAAGCAGACAAAGGTGCTTCACTACATAGTGGTGTCAGGCGTCTGCATTTTTTTCCATCTACGTGTCTACCCTGGTCCTGCACTGAGACACCTCAGCTGTGGGCCAGGTAGTGAGACTGTACCCTTTGCTGACGTGGAACAACTTGAATTTAGCTCTTTGATGTCTACTGAATAGGAACTACACAGGACATGAAATCACTTTGTATAAAATATTACTTAATTGTTTTTCTCCAAACTACTCCCTGAAAGTGTTAATGTTATGCCTTGTTCAAACTTTTTTTAAGAAGTCAAGAGGCAACTTAAGCCATAAACAACAAGGCGAGCAAAATTGAAGAGGTATATATCAAGGTACTAGGATATCTCAAGGTACTTTTACAAGGCTGGATACTATTAGCATCTTCATTTTGCATAGGAGCAGCTGAGACAAAACCAGCACCATGACCTGCCTGAGGTCAAACTCTGAAGGGCAAAGGAAGAAATTACCTCAGCACCACCACTGTCTGGTAAGATCTACTGCTTCCCACAGGAAAAATAAGACATGCTTCAAGACTGGAGAGTTAGAAAATAATACAATCCATGAACTAAATATTTATTTTCTTATCTTTACAATTAATAAGGAATTCTGACGTGGATATGGTTGCTTGTTTTTTCATTTCCATAACTGAACAAACAGGTAACTAAATAAAAAGCACCCTCAGTTAAGGTACTGACAGAACTGCACTGCCCTTCCTTTATGTTGAGGCTTCTGTGGACATACCCTTGCCTGCCATAGGGACCCTTTCTCCTCCCAAATTCACACCCGGCCACAATGGAATTGCTAGTTTCTCTACAGATTTCTTTTTCCTAGATGTGGGATGAATTTGAAACTCTGTTTCAAATGCTATCTGCTTCTGCTATTCCTACCTGTCTCCACTTTCCATCTCCTATGTATCTATAACCTGTACTCTTCCACACACTCCTAATTGCCCAGAGATATCTCTGCCTCACCTGCGCTACAGTACTTCCATAATTTGTTTTCCTGTTTTTAAACAGCCATTGTCAAAGGAAGTTAACACAATTTGTCTGTTCTTTATGTGCTCATGCAAGCTCATGCTTTGCATCCTGTATTGTTACCTTTTTCCATGTAACCTAGCTGCAACAGATTTCCTTCTGTAATTGTTTCCTTCCAGCCTCCAGACATTTAAAAATCAACTTGTTTACTGTTAAGAGTCATTAACACATATACTGACATTTTTTGTGCCCTACCCTGTTATAAGTATGGGCATCCTAGTGACAACATGAAGAAAACTCTTCTCAAAAGGAAAAGTCTTATCGAAGACTGAAAAGTACAAAAGGAAAACTGTCACTCTCCCTGTGGCTGACAAAAAAGTCATATTATACAGTCATATTTCAATGAACTCTTTTCTAACTTAAAATCTTGTGTCTGCAAACTTTTGTGACTATGAGAAACCATTGAAATATTTACAAAATTACATGATGACATTTCATTACAAAGGTAGTAAGAAAAATTATAAACATAGATGTGACGTTTAAGCTGCACACAGTTTTAAGATCAATCTACAGCAAATTAAATAGGACTTGGAAATAACAGCTTTTAGATGACTCAGGTACAATCAAACATGAAAACAGATTTTATTGACAACAGTGTACAGAAGAAATCCATTTTTTTAAACACTGGAAATGAGGAAATCAGACTGGACATATTTTCATGTGACAACATTAGAGGATGTTACTGGAAGAACAGTCAGTAATACAATCTTCTACAACTACTACAGGTTCACATTCTCATTTATTAATTTTAAAAGCCCTTTTCTTCTGTCGCCTAAATAATCACAAGTTTCTGAGTTCCTAAAGAAACTGATAAAAGGCTAGAGAACATATAATATTTTTAAATCCAGTAACAACGTTCCCTTTCTAAAAGGAACTGATGCCCTAGTTTTCTTGCTTGGAAGACAGACGATGGAAACAAACCAAACAAAAATGAGCAAAAAGCCTCCAAGCTAAATTCATGCTCTAGCAATCTTTAAGCCTGCCATAGATAAATAAAAGGGACTAGTTAATAACCTCACCCTCGGTTAGTATACCTTTCCATCCATTACTAGATTTAAAAAATATCCAAGATGTGCAAAAGTGGCTAAACTGGCATGTACATAATGCAGTGAGAGTTCTGACATGAAATTATTAATATTCCACTATTAAAGCTTTCTAAACACCTGCAATTTGAAAAAACACAGATCTTGATACACAGACAAAAATACTTGATGTGGCACACAGCACATCAAGTCCTAATTCCTAATAGATTGTGTGGCAAGAAGGATGGACAATGGCAGTAATTTTGTTTTCTGCAAACAGCATACATAAACATTTTCTACATTTTTCAAACAATACTTCAAATTCTTCTGAGTCTTAGAATCTGATTAACTTTTTAAATCTATTTATTACATATTACTACATTTTACCATACTAAAAAAGAATATATTAAAACCAAATTTCATTCTGATTTGTGAAAGAATATGGATAAATTAAATTAAGAAATGCCAGTCATCCACAACAGAGCAGAGGAATGGATTTGGGTCACAGAATAATGAATATAAAACATTGCCTGAAATTTCAGACTGTTGCCATACAGCTCTCCAATTAAGTGATCCTTTAAAAAAATAAACAAACAAACCCTCCCAAACAAACAAAAACAATCCTTATACCCTGCTATACCAAAAAAGTACTTTCTAGCAATTCAGATAAATTAATTTTATATTACATTTCAGAATATTTGTCAGAACACAAAAAAATTGCATAATAAAAAAAGCCATTATTTCAAACACCACTGAAGAATGTCAGCCACAAAAAAACAGGAATCTGAAAGCAAAAATCTGAAAGTAAAAATTTTCACAGCTCAAGAGTTATACCACAGTTCACTCAGAAGTCATCTACTATTGTCCATTATGGAAAATATATGCCAGAACCAAGAGTCACAAAAGCCTGTAAGCAAGAGATACAAAATGTCCTGAATTGTAATCAAGACATTGTTTTCAATGAAAGTATATAATGTTAAATAAGCCACTTTTTTCTGAGTCTATTAATTCATAAAAATCTGTCTATCACAAATAAGAGATATTTTCCTTCAGATTTTTGTAACCTCATTCAATGGCTTTAAACAAAGTCCTATAATATAGACATTTAGTGCAAAAATTTGGAGTTTTCTATAAATAATTCTAGGAATTACTCTGATTTGTTTAGATAAATAGGCACAGACAAGTGTGTTTTTCCTAAGGCTGTGTTTGAATATCTGACCTTAATACCACTAAAATCCACAACAAACCCCAACACATATGCAAGGGATATAATGCCATGTAAATGACAAAATCCCTGAACACAGAAGGTCAGATTGTAAATGACTGTTAAACTCTGCTTTTTAAGCTGGATCAAAAATTTTCTTTCCTGTTGAAACAAACATGTATCAAACTAAACAAGCAGCTGTTGCAAAAGAATTAAGGGATGTTCTCCACTCCAAGAAGACATGAAAACATGATCATACAGAGTCTCCCTTTAATGGGCCCTCAGGGCAACCTGAGTTTGCTCCTAAGTTCTAGGAACTGCGTAATGAACTGCAGAAATGCTTCATTTTCCCTACCAGACACTCTTATTATAGCTTCCATCTCTGCAACTCCACAAATTTATGACTGAGTAACCCAAATCCTTGGTAATTTCTCTGGTATACAGAAACTTATACAAACAACAATCTTTGTCACTCTTGAGCAGTTTAACACATTATCCCCACCTCATGTTTGCTTTGGGGATTTCTTTTTTTGTTTCCACTTCCTTGGTACAACTTATAAAGCAAGGCAGACCATAACTTGTTCCACCAATTTAACAGTTCTCCGATGACGTAAAATAAGACCACAAAACCTTTGCGACTGCTCCACAAATTTGAAAGTGAGAGGAAAACTATTTATAGCAGTTTAAGATCTTACATTCAGTGAAATGTCTTCCCTATTTGCACTTGCTTCACTGTGGAGTTCTGTGTCTATTTATCTGAATGTCGTCACAAGGAAGAGCAAGAGTCACAAGCAGATTAAACACAATGTTTCTGCTCTGTTATCTAACCACTGAAGTCCTGCCAGCTGTGCTTATCTCTGTCAGGAAGCCACTGACATTACTAAGAAGCGTGCAGAGTTATAAACACAGTATTTATTTGTACTGGGGATTTCAATCCTCATCCCATAAGTGTCTTTACTTGTGCGAACAGCTCCCAGCAGTGACCCTCTGTGTCAAGCTGGTCACATACTTAAGTGCTTACTTAAGTGTAAAGCCACACACACAAAAAAAACCCCACAACAAACAAAACACAACTAAACCAACATTTCTGTTCAAATTAATGGAAAGTCAGGCTCTCAGGAAAGGCAGACATACTGCTTGGTTTTGTATGCTTGTTTTCGTTGGTGTTCAACATGTTTTGAAGTTCCATGGATGTCAAAGAATTGAATACATGCATTGAGGAACAATCATAGTAACACCATAGAATGAAAATTAACCCAGTCAGAAAAATGGACCAAACCGTCGTGCCGGGGTCGGGGGGAAGCATTTTTACTCACTGAAAGCTGGAAAAGATACTTCTGTTGACAACACTTAACAAAAATTATAAAAAGCGCCAAAAGCAACAGAGCTAAACTGTATCTTCAACTGCCACATCTCGTATTTTTGACTTTTCTTCTGACATCCTCTTCCAGTAATGAGATCATATTTCTTCTAGGCTTTTCATGAGAGAAATAACTTGAACCCCACAAGCACACATCTTCCATTTCATCGACAATTATTCCTTAGCTCAGTATGGGGCCAGCTCTCACAAACTGAAATACGGCTGTAAAAGGATATCTGGGAGCAAATCTCTGCTCATGTCCATTTTGATACAGCCGTCATCATATTTGCATTTGTCTCCAGTGGCACAGCAAAAAAGTTCACCTACCAGACTGGGATGTGCCCTGGAATGGGACTCATTTAATATCAACCTTTTGAAGCTGAATAGGGAGGAGGACGGAGGGCACAGAGAAAGAAAGACAGCTAAGCATATCCGAATTTCACAGTATCTTCTAGATGAATTTTTAAGTCCTGCCTAATAGCAGAATCTGGAACAGAACCCTCATTCTGTAGCAACCAAAGTCAGTGAGGTGGAACAGATTCAACTACAACATAGCAAAACTGGGCCAGCCCTAACCCTGACAATCTCCAACGCCCTCTGCAAATTTCTTATGGCTCTTTGGATTTATTGGTTCGCTGAGACTACAAATCACAGCTAGTACTCACAAGACAGATACAGACAAGTCCTTTGCCATTTTTTTCCCATCTTTGGAAACAGCAACAGGAATATGTGAAAATGTTTCACAAGAACAGAACATTGAATAATGTCTTCAAAATATAAAGAACAATAAAAGCATACCTGTTTGATTCCTCAGCTAAAATTATATAACTCAGTAAAAGGAATTCCTTCCTCCCACAATCAGCACCCTACAGTACAGTAAATACCCTATAGTATTTAAAATACCCTATAGTATTTAAAATAGTATTTTAAACTACTTGAAAATACACTGGAAGTCTAGTATATAACATTTAACTGGAAAATTTTCTCCATTGTAAGAAGAGCCAGTTGTAATTTACTTCTTTTATTGTTGTTAAAATTCCATGCTGAAAAAAAAGCCAGACAAATTGGTACTGGAAGACTTTCTTTTAGGAAAAATAAAAGTATTTATCACAGATTTTTTGTTTGTTGACAGTGAAGAATTAATTATATTTCTACAAGCCTGAAACAAAGGGGAAAAAAAGGTCCCATGATTTTTTATGAAAGGAACAAAATATGACATTGCAATAAAGTAGCTGGCATTTATTTAATTATAATAGTGCTCTTCCATGCATTATTTTGTATTAGTTACCTCTTACAAAGTATATATTTTGTTCCATATACTAGTAAATATTTCTACATTAATTAAAAACCATTCCTATCAACATTGTCTAATTCTAGAATGTGGAGAAGGAAGAATTTTTAAATCTCCTTGTAATACATTTTATTATGTATAAAAGTACGTGAATAGATGACAGACAATATTAGAGAATAAATGCCCGTTCTCTTTCATAAGGAATTTAGCAGTCAGCAGTGATAATCTTTGGCCACAAGAACACTTCATGTCTGAAACACAAATTACCCATACTCCTCTGGTTTTAGAACTCATTTAGTAACCTGGAATGGGTCTTAAAGGACATCATTTTAACAAATACGTCAGTCTTTAAATTCAAATTTCTAACCTCTTAATTATCAGTTGAGCCCCAAGTGATACATACTGATAAAGAAAACTAAAGGGAAAAGAACCCCACAAACCAGCCTTTATTTACAGTTTCTTTTTGGGCAAAAACCATAAAAACACAACTTAAAAATAAAGGAGAAAGCAAAGAAAAAAGAATAATGTCTATGTTGGGAAGAAGAGAAATAAGGGAAGGCAATTTCAAGGCTGCATGTGTGAATGCAGCTGAGGAAGTTCTATTAATCTTAAATGAAAGGAAACTGCATGCCTAAATATACACAGCATTGAAAATTTACCCAGACATAACTGCTGCCATGAGGTCCAAAACGTGCTTGTCAAATTCTTCTTATGTGTTAGCTTGTTTGGAAAATGAAGAGGATCATTTAGGTTATTTATTTTTCTTTAATTTGCACTATTCATTTGCAACAGACGGAAGATTTGTCCATACGAGAACATATTTTTATGCTCTCTTAAATTAGAGGTTAATGTATGAGGGCAGTGGTCAAATAATAAAAGATGAAGAGGAAAAGCAGAAAATTATACCACAGGAAAAAATCCTACAATGCTAGTCCCATGTAATGAAAACTGTCCTAAAAGAAAAGTAATATGGAAAATGAAAAGTGTATTCTGCTACATAGTAGACCCTGGACAGCAGAAGTGAAGACAGGTAACAGCTTTCACACAACCAGTTCTTGACTTCAGTCATATTCTGCAAGTAAATTACTCTGGCCCATGAGTAAGTCATAAATAATGAAAATAAATATTTATGGGTCACATAGTGCAGCTCTCAAAAGTCTCCACCAGTCTGGCAGGTATGCACCGAGGAAACCACAAATGCAATATTCATTTACAGGGCTCATCCTCATTTTCTGTTGTGCACACGGGCATCACTTAGCCATTTAGGTTTTATGTCCCTGAAGTGTCGGCCTCACAGAAGGCTGCAACATTAACTGCTCGCTTCTGGTAACAGCTTCCATTAGCGCAGCATTTGTGATGCCATCTGAGGCACTATTGATTTCTTAAAAGGAATTGAGTCCTTCTGTCAACAAATCTATCATTTTATTCGATATTCAGCATTGTTCAGCAAAACTAACTCTGCTTTCTCTCTTTCATTCCTGGCATCATCCCACATCTAGGAAAGTGGATTAGAGATTTCAAGAATGAGTTCTTAGTCCCCACCTACAAAGCAACATAAAAGCCAAACAAGGATTTTAATAAAATTACCTAATGTCCCCCAATACAGGTGATGGTCAACAATCCTCCGTTGACCTGAATCTTCTCAGTAACTTCAAAAGACTCAGAAAAATTAGTACATATTCAAGTACAAATCCAAGTACCATTCTTGAAATATGCCTTTTCCCACAAATACATAGCAGTGTGCCCTTATTTTACAAAAAGAAGTGTTTTTAAAGAAGAAAATCAATCAAAAATACTTCTAGCAAAAAAAGACACTTCCCTGAGCACAGGCAGAAGGGAGACTCAGCACGGTATGACACAGTTTGCAAGAATGCCCCTTCACAAGCACATTTCAAGGCTCAGCTGAATATATTGAACTCTAACCATGGTAGAGGTCATGCAGGAGAAAACACTCCTTGGTTTCCACACCAAGTGGGAGAGTATGACCACAGCAGAGACGGGAGGCTTGAAAGAAGCTATGAGCTGAGCTGGGAAACCCCCCCAAGCACTGAGAGTGGCACCTCAGATGGTGTCCCTCATGCACCTCCCAGCTTGGGGTTATCCCCCCATGTTCCTCTCCTCTCGTGAAGAAATGCATTATGAATGCCTGCAAGCATGACATGGGATGTGCGTGCACTGGTGGGAGGAATGGAGGAAGAAAAGTAAGATCATGGAAGATAATCCCTAGAGGGGATGAATTAATGCCCATTTGAAGGGCTGTTAGAGGGATGTGAAAGGCTAAGAGCTTACATAATGAACAGAATATACGGCTACATACTACAGAAATTTGATCCATCTCCATGTGGATTATTCCCAAATCACAAACCCAGCTGTGCAGTCAGCGGTCTGGCAATATCATCTCTGGAGTGCATCAAATCACAAGAAGTGGTGCAAATCACAATTAATGTCTCCTGACAGACAAGACTCTCAATCACGGTGATGAAGTCAACAGCTCTCAGTGAACCAGCTGAATGTGCAACACATACACTAATCTGATGTGATAAGGGCCTAGATAAAAACTTTTGGTTAACTGAGGAATCCTCACCATGCTATGCACTTGAGCTCTCAGACACACCATATAATTATATCATTATGCCTCAGAGGACACTTGTCATAAAAACTACTGTGGATCTTCCAAGAAGTATTTATGGAAGAGGGTGAGGAGAAACAAAAAGATCTCCCACCTTCTACTAATCTAGAATCCATCAACACACATTTCTTTCAATTACTCATCTTGCTCACCTGCCTCAGGTAACTCTTTTTTATCTACCTTTGGTGATATTTCAGTATGCTTAATCACTTTCCCCATGTGCTTTGACTGCAGAAATTTTGCAACCAAGGATCATGTTGGCTCATTTCCTACTCAGCAAAGTGTTTTATTCCTTTACTCTGTTTCAGCAAACTGAAAGAATAATTTTACAATGAGAAACTATTTCCAAACTGCTCAACTAATGCTTTATAGACACATATGGTTAAATATATTTTCCTGTCAGCAATAATTACACAGAAAATAATCTTCCATCAATACTTTTCCGCCCCTTGTAATAATCCCAGCTGTTAAATGCTTCTTTTGAAGGAAAACAAACATTAGATTTATGAGATTAGACATTCAATCTTCAAAAGAGCAAATCTATGGTAAATTGAAAACACTGGAGAAAGAAGACCTACAGAAGCATTCCTCGGATGTGGTGCCTACACCAATGCACCCCAATGGTGTTTAATAAAAGCCAGCTATTGGCATCAGAGGAGGAACTCATTCTCTGTGTCATACAAGTTTCTGTCTCTGTGCCAAAGAAAAAGTTCCCAGCTCACAATTTTTTTGTAGTAGGGAAAGCTGGATTGATTTTTTCTTTCGTTCTCTCTTTCTGGAGGTCGTTCAGTCCTTGAAAGACATACAAACTGCCTCATTAGCACTACCTAAAATAAAACCTCCATTTGATAGCATAGCCAGAACTACCCTTGCATTTGTAATCACCACCTCACAAAATTACAATTATCATCTTTTTTTTCACTCTTTCAAGAACAATTTGTAAGAATCCAGATTTAAAACAACAAGTCTTTCTGAATTTCTTTTAAATATCATCACAAAAGTCAAAACACATTATAGAAATTCAAATAGAGGGCTCTACAGGCTGTTCCATTAACCACAGCTGACAAAAAGAAGATAATAAAGCAACACATTTTACAGACCCCATAATTGTTTCACCTTTACTAGAATTCACTTTTCTCCCTCACTGTGTCAGATTCACCTTCATCTTTCTGTCATGTGCCCAGACTTCCTGTCCCCACACACTCAGAAGAGATCAAAGGCAAGCTGACCTCACTTTTTACTGTTTCAGTAATTGGTCTGTTTTCCACATTTTTCAGTCATGGAACATATTGACACATTATTAAAATGAATCTTTTTTTACTAAGTTGGGAACCCATCATACTTTTTTGTTCTTAGCAGTAGTTACTCTTGTATCCCTTTTAAGATACCCTCCCCCAAAATAAATCCCAGGATGAAGCAAATGTTTCTTTACATCTAGTAAATGGGAAGCAAAGCCCTGAATTACGTACCAAATGATAACTCCCAGTGCAAACTCTGACCTTACAGAAATACTGTATATGTCTATTCAGGACAAAATTTGCTGTCTTTGATATTTATAAAATTTCAGCTCTCAGCTGAAACTGAATGAAAAAAAAAGAGGGCGGGGGGGAAGACTGCAGAATATGTGCTTATATATGGGAAGTTTTCTGGTATGTTCCACAGTGGCTGTCATTTGAGGAAGGCATTGAAAAGTCAGTGGATGCAGAAGATGTTTATGCACACTGATCAATTTCCCTCAGCTACCCATATTGCCTGTTACAACTGAACACAAAACCCATTAAAACAAGAAAAAACCAGAAAATTATGCTTAACAGGATCACCTGCATTCATTTTACTGTGTGCAGTGGCAGAAAAGAAAGCCATACAGTGGAAGCTGCATTCTGTACCCAGCTGAGGACAGTTCTCCTAAGAAGTCCCAACACTGAAAAAAAGAAAAGGAAATGTGCCCTGTTAACAGGTCTTTAACCATCAAAACAATTTTTTGGAAATTAAGTCCTCTTCTCACACAGGTGGTTATGGGGTGGAAGGAAACCTGGCAAAAAATTATAAAGTACAGTAACTCATAAATAGATAGTACAGCTGATTCCTTGTTCTCCTCTAAGTGTTGAAAACTGTGCTGAATCTCTTGTAATTTGGGAGTGAACTAAGGCTACATTCTCCTCACCCAGATCATCTATGTGGGAAAAAAAATCTTAAAAAGTCTCTTAAGAAAGCACTAGATACAGTGCAAAGCCGATATGCAGATTCTAAGAAACAAAGCTCTGATAGCTTTGTACCTGCTGAGCCAAAACTGACTGCAAAACCTCAGGATGAAATTATTTTATAATGAACATCTTTTTCAAAACTGCAGAAGTTACATAAATGAGCAGATGACACCAAAGAAGAAAAGGTACCTTGTCTTGCAGCTCAGGGCAGCTTTTTGGATTTCTCTTTCTGCCTGACACATGCAAAAAGAACTTCTGGGAAACAAAGCAAGAAACAAGCCAGAAGGGAAATTGGAAAGAGAGAGACCAGATATTTCAGTGACCTTGGACCCTTCCTTGCAGGATGCAGCATTCATCTTTAGCCATATGCCCTAAGTACAAGAAAAGCAGCAAGAATAAGAAAGCAGAGAGGAGGGGACAACCACTGGGATCAGCTCAGTTGATTAGAGCATGGTAATGCCAAGGTTGTGGGCTCATCCTTGCCTGGGCCATTCACTTAAGAGCTGGACTTGTGGGATCCTTCCAACTTAGAATATTCTGTGATTTTGTGATTCTCTGAAAACTTCACCACAAAGTGCACTACTGCCATTAACCCAAACCCACCCATCTTCATGTGTTCTCTGAAGAGCCTTAAGGAAAGGACTGGACTCAAAAGCCAACTGAGAATGCACCAGAGTTAAGCAAAACTGTATAAAAGACACATGAGACCCAGCAAATCAGGATATATTCTCCTAAAAAACTGAAAGATTCTCTTTCTCACAAGGCTTTTAAAGTTAAGTGCAGGAGGTCTTCTCTAACCCTTCCCTGTTCTGCCCATCTTCCTTCTCACCATGCAATAGTGGGTGGCCAGCCTCAGTCCACACGGATAGGTAGCACACATGGAGGAGCCCAGCAGCCAATTCTCTGAAGCTTTGTTATTGTCACCTTCTCTAAACAGCAAACAGAAGCACAAATGTAAGTTAACATTGGCTTTCATGCTCTGAGCATGGAGTTGGGTACATTGGGTTACAGGCTTGGCAGAGGGCAGGAACAAGTGAACAGCGGTGCACAGCTGTCACAAAGCACCAAACTACTGAAGGACACAGCTTCACTGGATGGCTGAAAGGTGTTTCAGTAATTCTAGACATTACTATCTATTTAAACACTGACCACACTGAACCCCTGCAGCACATACTTGCACATGGCTGCAGATCTTAGTCCTGAAATATTAAACTAAGAATCTCCCATAGCAATGGCCAATAGATAAAAAATGAAATCATCATCAGGTATTGAGCTCATTAAATGCATTTCCTTTTCTAGCTTCTACTGTGTCTTTGGTACCTCTCACACATAAGCACCTTGTATTTTTTGTGCATGTGTGTCTATGCATATACATACATGTACATACTTCGTATATAAATAGGTAAAAAATATGTCAAGGAAAAGGGCTAAGGGATTCTAACATTAGAGAAGACCATTAGACAACTCAGCTATCTGCATAATTCGGAACATACAATTTTATCCAATTACTCTCGTACTTGCCAGTCTTATCTTTTGTAAAACGCAATGATTGCATTTTTTTTCCTACAGCGTGTCTTCAGACAGGCAGTCAATCTTGATTTAAAGCTTTTTTTAAAAGAGGTTGAAAATATGCAGATTCTGGTGCTGGTTAATTCTACTGCATTACGAGCTTTACAAAACAAAGTTAGAGAAAAAATGCTTCAGTTGTAATGGCCACATAGCACCACAGAGCACCATAATTTCCTACAAATATTGTTACTGAAATAAAAATACTAAAAAAGAGAGCTACCTATCTGGAACAATCTCTTTTGATCAAATGGATTTAATGAAGGAATATGATCTATTTGACAGCATTCAAAAACTGTTATTTTAAAATGTATATATGCTGTCAGGTTTAATAATATTCACCTTATCACAAGCCAGAACACATTCCAAAGTTTTAAGCACAGCTTTTCTCAAAAAATTTTAAAATACAGTTCATCCCTATTTCATTGAGCCCCTGAAACAGTTACAACCAGTCAACTTGAAGCATCATATTGGGTGACATTTTTTACAGAACAATGTCTTGAAATAACAAAGCAGTCTTGAAATATACATATACAACAATCTAAGGCAAACATCTACCTTGTTTATCAACATCACCCTTCAAAATTATGCAAAATTTCACCATCCCAAAAGTTCCTCATATACTGAGCAGCTGTGGAGATTATACTTATCTTTTCTCAAAAAAAATTATGAAAGGATCAACAAAGCACTCAAAAATCTGGAAAATCTCAGACAGTAGTCAGTTCAGCTCCCAAAACCCTCTAGTTTTCCCTGCACTGGTGCCTACTGCTCTGCCCTCCTATAGCAGATGCAGAGATAGCACCAAGGAAAGAGTAAGGGGGACATATATCCTTTTTATATTGGCACTGGAAATCCCTAGTAAGTTCATGACAGACTAATAAAACAGAAGGCAGGTGGACAGCTTGCCCTTGGACAAAATAGTGCATTCCCTCCCCTGAAAATGGAGGAAACCAAATGTCAGCCCTGGCTCTGTGACTGTCATGATCCTGTCTCACTGTGGCACAAATGTCTAGTGTTTCCCTTTGTCAAGAGGAAAAACAAACATGGCTCCTTCCTCCTGGCAGGATCAAGGGAAATTATCAGAGCCATGCATTGAATGCTTAAGCTGAATTTCATGTTTGTCAGGGTCCCCAGAAAACTCTCAGCCAAGGAAACAGAGAAAACAGATCCTTCTTACAGCAGGTGACAATCCCATCCACTTTACACTTCTTGTGACCATTTCAAACTCTCCTCTGTTTTTATCAGAACATCCCCCAGCTGATTTCACCCTTCCTCATCTATCACTTGGAACTATGGGTTCTTCCAGAGATCTTTGAAATGACCAGAAAGCTAAAACATTAAGTTTCTTCTACTGCAAAAATATTATTGGTTAACTACATTGTGCACACAGAGGAAAAAAAAAAAAAAAAAAAAAAAGAAAACACCTCTGACAGATTAACTAGAAATTCACATACTTTTTTCAACTTCTTTCTCAATCACCAAAAGAAAAAAATCACAATATTCCAAAACAAGCTGTACAACAGGAGCAGGTCTCAGCCTCTAAAATGCACAATCAGGTAGCCACTGTTGTACCTTTCTCTTGTTTCACATCACCCTCTATTAGGGGAAATACAGGGGACAAAGATGACAGCTCCTATTACTGCATTAAAATTGTTGTGATATTTGATCTACTACTGAAGGATTAATTTGCCATAAAATTGGGCAAGAATCTGTGACTGAACTTAAAAAAAAATTTTACATGGAAAACATTAGCCCCAAGTTAAGGGAAATGCACACACCAGAAAGTGAGAAAAGAAGCAGACACACTGTGTAAATACAGTTTGCTATTCTTGAAAGACAATCATCCCATTTGGGGAGTCATTTGTATATGCTTGGAAAAGAACAGCAAACATGCTGTGTGATATGCAGCAAATGAAATAGTGCTATCAAAACAGTATCAATAAACTATTAGCCTTCAACAGCATCCTGCCAGGACTACATAAATGAGAATTCAACTCAGCTTTTCTTCTGAACACAGAGATATTAATCTACGTCAAAGACAAAGTTTCAGGTTTCCTAGTGCAATACTCTTCTGCTTACAGCATGGAAAAGTAAACAACTAAAGGTCATTTAAATAATGGATTTCAAATTTTAAATTGAAAAATGAATCCCTTTATTACAGAATTATAACTGATCTAGAAATCAGTACACCACATTCCATTAGAATGGCTTCATAAGTCCAGACAATAAAATATAAACAAGCAAAAACTGTTTGTTTTGCTGTGAACATCAACATTGTTTTCAACTGCAGCTTCAAGACAGCACAGAAGACTACCTGCTGTCTGAATTTTACACCAAGTGCATAAATAGTCTTTATTCTGATAACCTGTGACAAGTATCTGACAATTTTTCCATTGAATAAATTTTTGTGGTTGGTAATCCAAAGTTTAATGACAAATTGCCTCAATTTAGAGAATAATGTTTTGACAGTTTTCTGCCTTACCCCTTGTTTTCCTATCAATTTCTTTCTTCATGTGCAAAAATAGCTCTATTACACTCTTCACATTTTGATGCTTATTTTGCTACAGAGAGGAATAAGATACTTTCAAACCCTATTTTGTTGTATCATTCTAGCATTAAACACCCTAAATACAGCAAGAAAACCATCTGTATTATTCAGCTGGATAATCTAATCATGTATCCATTCCATCCACTCAACAACAGCATTTCAGTCAGGAAGACAGTCTTGCTCCAGACTAGCCCGAACAATTAACCCCTCTGCAGAGGGCAAATTTTTATTAACTTTTCATCTTAATGAGATGATTGTATCCTGGCAATGTAAAAAAAACCCATAGGTATAACATAACCGAACTCTTCCGGAAAGGAGCTGCATCAAGGATGTGGGAGGAAATTTGTCTGGTAACAGCCACGTCTCACTTGCTGGTACATTCACAGAAAACATCTAAGTAATAAAGGTGCATATTTGTTTTCTTTTAAAGACCAGATTTATTTACTCAGAATGAAAAGGTACAGAACAGCATCACTGAATGCGAGAGCATGTCTGCCCTCAGAAACATGACTAGGTTAATACACTAGCTCTTTCCTAGATACATCCTAAGTTAATAAAAACCCTAATCTTGTACCAGCCAAAAGCATCACAGGGCAAACAGAAAGGGAAACTGGGAACTTTCTTGCCTATATTGGCTTCTCTGAGAAGTTCACAGGTAATTCAAGGTCTTATTCAGACCATTAGTTGCAGTCCAACATATCCTAAAGATCATACAAAGGAAATAGGGACATTTTTATCTTCCTCCAGTAATTTGCGTTACAGGCCAGGACAGGCAGATGAGTCCACTGCTCAGACACTATTATATAGGGTAAGGGAAAGTAGAATCATCACAGAGAGCAAAGGAGGAAAAGATTACTATGGGATGCATACAGCAACTGACTCAGCTTTGTCTTGGTAGAGTTTATTGAGGCTGGCTCTACACCAGCTTTGCCAGTAACATGGAGGAATGCAAAGATAACATCCAAACATTCAACACTAACTCACTTCAGGGTGTGCCATACCTGAATCATATATCAGCAAGAGTGACAATGGAATCAGTATAAAACAGCATGTTAGTACCACCCCAGTAACACCAGCTTCTGGGCCAGCAATGCAGGCATTCAAGCTACCATGACAAATTTTCATTGTTTTCAAAAATGCATGTGTGAGAAGAATGGTAAGTTCATTAAACCCTTCTAAATGTGTAAGCAGTATAGCTAAATATACTTTCAATTTTCACTTTTAAAATACTAGCTGAAAATATTATTTTAGGGGATCCCTCCCACAAAAGACCATATTTTAAAGTTATGTATTAGAAATCTTGGATCCCACTCTGAAAATCTCAATGGCTTTTTAAAAAAAATTCAGAGCTTAATTCTGCAAGGGTCAAATGCTGCTGTAACTTTACATTTGGTGGAGGATGAATGAGTTAACAGCTAGGAGGAGGAAAAAAAGAAAAGAAGTATGCACCACACTGCATTTTGCAGTCTCAGGCTAGCATCTCAGCCTACAATGCAAGCTGCTATTCACACATCACAAAAAGGCTCTTCCTGCTAATCTGTGGGGTTCAAATTCATATAAAAATGCAAAGGTCAAATATAGAGATCAGTGTATAAATTCCCTTGTCTTAGTTTCAATAAAACTCACTGTATATGTAGCATGAGTAAGCCAGGGTCACCCTTTCTTGTGTTTCCCTTTGCATGTGCTTACATTTTCTTTTAACCTCTCTTTCATTTTTTCCTGTTTTCAATGCATTAAACATCGCAAAATGGTAGCACTGCCCACCACACAGACTTCCAAAGGTCTGAAAGACAGGCACATACTATGGTAATGCTTCAGGCACACATCATGAGTTCTCAGGAAAATGTATAAGAGAGCCAGATTTGCAAAGCAGAAGATGTGTACCCAGACTACCCTGTCCACTTGAGTGCCCTCTGTGCAGGGCAGAAAAAAACAGAAAAACTTTCAGCAGTCACAACACTCAGTAGCATCACAGAAGTGTTCGCTTGTAAGCGACAGGGCAAAGGCATAAAGCTTTTTATCAGCACCTAACCAGCAGCCAGGACGAGTGTGAATGCTCAGCACTCCAGGTACACATGGATGTGTAGCATCCCAAGATACATATGGACCTACCAAGGCTGAAACAGCTACTCACTCTAGATAGCTGGATCCCTTTAACCTACTTGCAGCAGGAGCCTTTGAAAAGTTTACTATATTCCCAGAGGAAAGCCAGAAAAAGTAGGTTTGTTCCCAGTATCAATTGGTGCAGTCATGGGAAATTACATCAGAGAGCTGTTCAGCAATGGTGTGAACTTGAACCAGTAGAACAAGAGGAACGACATCTTCAAGGCAAAAGGATTGAGTAAATTATGCAAGGAAACAGAATGATTAAGCCTCAGTTCTTCACTCTCCTTTCATGTATACCAAAGACATCTGTGTATTAATTTCATTATTATTAAGTATAATTTTAAAGTTTTCTAGAGATGAAAAAGCTAATTAATTACTGCTCCTTTTATGTTCATTAGTTCAAAAGTAAGCTGACCAATAAGCCGCATAAATCTTAAATATTTTAAAAGTAGCAGGGCTTGAAATTTTCTTTGAAATTCCTTAGGAAAGTGAGTAACACAACGGATCTCTATTTTACACAATCCTTACACTCTTTGATCTTTCTTTCCAGGAAATGTCAGTTCCTCTTTATGTTTTAGCACACCTAATGCTACCAAAGAGACTTCAAATGAGACAGTGCACATTCTAAAAACTCAGCCTACAGGAACTTGATATTGATTTTCTTTACTAAAATATTTAAAAGGAAAGAAAGGTCTTTGTATTTGGTACTTTGATGAATTTAGCTAATGCATCATTTAATATTTATTGGACAATCATTGTTTAAAGCTAAAAAGTAAAGCCATTAAAATAAAATAAGAGAAACAGAAAATCCACTATTTTGAATCACCTAAATGAAAATCCAGCATTTAGAACCAATATTTCCTCTGGTAAACAAACATGAAGCAAATGGGTTTTGCATGTATGAACTATACTGCAAAAATAGCAAATGAAATGCTTTACCAGTTCAAAGCAACATTCTGGCCACTACTGCAGCTGTGCCTTCAATAACAGGAATTGCCCCACGGCTTCACACAGCTCAGTGATCATCACACGACTTCTTCCTCAATTCTCCTCTGCATGTCATTGCACAAAGAGCTAACATGGAATAGCACATGCTCCACAGCTCATGGCAATTAAATACCTTGCTCTGATCTGAAGTGCAGATCTCCATTGCTTTCACTGGAGCCTTGGTTCTTGTAAATATCTTTTAAAAAAACAAGAATAAAACACACACCTCCACACACCCCCATACCCAAGAAACAAACAAACAAAAACAACAACAGAAAAAAACCCAAAACCAACCAAACAAAAACAAAAACCCAAACAAAAAACCCAAACAAAAACCCAAACAAAAAACCCAAACAAAACCATAAGAAAAACCCAAACAAACAAAAAAGACACAAAAAACAAAAAAACCCCAAAACACAGCAAAAATTTATTTTACTATAAAAAGGTGCCAAGAAACTGAAAACCAGAACAAGACAAAATTTTAAAAAAGCAGCAAATAAAAGCCACACAAATATGGGGTGGATATTAAAATTCTACTTGGATCATGCTTTTCCCTGCTCATTACTTGTGCCTGCTCATTGCAGGGAGTGTGGATTACAGGGCCTTCAAAGGTCCCTTCCAACCCAAAATATTCTATGATTGTATCATGCTGCAATGATGATCCATGTTAAGAATCTCTGCTTGCAGCAGAGGTGGCCATCTAGGGCAGGTAAAAGAATTGAGTGTGCTACTAAAATTGAGCTTACTCTTCCCATTTTCACTAAACTGCAACAGTAAAATTTTCTTCTCTGTGCTTTTAGGCAAAATTTGTAATGGACAGCATTGCTGCCAGCATGGCCTCTTTCCACATTTTCATGCTCTGTTATTACTGAACACTGGCACTGACCAGTGATGACTTGACAGTGCTTATACTTACAAAAACACAGGAAAATCTAATTACAATATGTATTTACAAGTGCAGATCAGAAATACTTGTTCCTTTCATAGGTACTGACAGTTCCAAGCATTTATAAAAATCACATCAGTACTGAGGGGAAGCTAAAATGAAAATTTACAAACAAAACTAATCACAAATATTTTTCAAATTTTTAAGACCTCTTATTGAATACATATTTCAAGTGAATATAAAAAAGCAGAATGCCTTATTGGGGGTTCTAGAAAGGAAATTCATCATGATTCTTCCTTTATATCATTCAGTCATGACTGTTATCTACCTTCCCAGTGCAGGATTCTTGGTTACTTTCTCCAAAAAAGGTCAATTTTCTTTCTTGAAGAAATGAGCAATTTTCTTTAGAACAGTGAGTAGTCCTTCCTGATTAAACACTTATCTTTCCCTTCCCAATCCAGAGAAGGGTTAAATTAAGCCTCTCATTCAATCCAGTACACACCACTAGGTCCTGAATTTCCAAACTTACCTTTGCTGAGGCAAATACAAATGCTACTGATTTCAGAAGGGTTTTATGAAATATAAATATCTATTCCTGAAAAATCTGCTTGGGAATCCCATGGTCAATAGGCTTTTCAGTGATCATGTTTCAACTCAAAAATCTGACCTTTTCTACATAATATGCTAGAAGCATATGGAAGATTTAGATTGGTTTCTCAAAGTGTTCAATCCAACTTCAAATTCCGGGTGAAGTCACTTGGAAATTATTTCCATTAAAAGTGGGTTAGAGCCAAAAAAGAGATTATTAAACTGGAAAGTGTTGACCTGTGATGCCACTTGATGTCCCATGTGATTGTCTATATTATTTTTTTTCATTTACCTAAACAAATCCCCTCCTAACTTTTAATCCTCACTTCTTTTGCATCTCATGTGGTAATGTCTGAATCCTGATGCTTCGTCTTGGACAATGCTTGCCTAAAACTGAATAAAAAACCTGTTCTGACACTAGAAAAGCTACAAGATGGAGAAATTTGAGGGAAATGAAGAGGAAGATCCTGTTTCTCATTAAATGGCATGGAAGTGATAAAGTTTGGCCTAAAAAAGGTCTATGACAACGTGTTATTGTGCTTGAGGCTATCCTGCCAGGGACCTGTGAAGCCTCATCTGGGCACAGGAGGAGGCTCAACTCCCTTGAGCAAGCCAGGAGCTTCTCCACAGCCTCCGTCCCTGCACTGCACCAGTGGGTTGGAGCATAAAAGCTCCACACTGAGATTTGGACAGGGGCAGCTGACTAGAATGTACATCAAAAATATGCTTCTGTGTTGAAAAGTAAATGGATAAAATAAGATCACCTTCTGCCAGGATTTCAAGCAATCACCTTTGCTGCACTCCACAGCCGTCCAGAATGGCTGGCACAGTAAGGATCACGGTCACCTGGAATCTTCTGTTACAAAATTCAGGTGTCTGCCTCAAGAGCTAGCAAAGCAATCCCTATCTGAAAGCAAGGCACGTACCAGTACTGGCCATAAATCACTGCCATCATCACTTACACCTGTGCTCATACACGTGCTCGTACTCTGGTTAGTTATGATGTATGTCTAGTGCTACAACTATACACAATACCAAGTTTCTTACCACTCTCTTCCTTTTGGTTCTGGTTAAGACCCAAGGGCTACAAAAATACTATACATTAGTTGATATCCTCAATTTGTTTTCCAAATTTTGGTAAAGTAAAATAATGTCTTCTGAAAAGACCCACAGAAACAAGGTCAACGAACATTCAGTGGTGCAAAATATTCAGACCATTAAATATCTAAACAGTCAGGAAGTCTTGAGCTGGAACATAAATCTTCATTACTTCATCTGAACGAAGTTTCTTTTACTGCCTAGAAAATTACTAGAGACTTCTGGAAATCTTGAACATGGGCATGTAAATAAATATTTCACACAAGAGGGTGAACTACGCATTACCGAGTGGATTTGTTTGCATATTCTAGGCATGGAGGAAACTTTCTCTTGGGTACACAAGAGAAATGTCATTCTTCTCTGGTAATTTTGTCTCTACATCATGCTTTTTGGTGTGTGATAGGCACTGTACCAATGACAATACTGCAGTGCAGAAGACAAAGAAAATACCATCGGGTTTACCATGCTCTGGGCCAATTATCGAAAATTTGTGGGAATGGAGTGTAAGCCTACAGCAACAAAAAATAAAGGGGGAAAACTTCTCAGTGCCTGCTCCCTCAAGGTGCTAAGATGAACAAGAGAGAAAAAAAGTGAATTAGACACCTTTATGATTCATCAGAGAAATTCAAATATTGCCTGGGCAGGAGTATTTCTCCTTTTTCGTGTTCCCTTCTCCTCTCTACTTGTATATTCACCATTCCAAGCTTTTTGTACAGAGAGATTGTTTAGAGATTTGTTCCTTCAACAAATAAAGGAAAAACAAAACAATAACGTCATTTGTAATCTTCCCACCTACAGGTTGTGCACTAGATTCCCATCAATCTGTCCTGCAGTTCACAGATTTACAAACCAAGGAGGTGAAGTCATTGTTGCTGATAGAAACTGTTTCTAGTAAAAATATAAATATAATTTTTTTTAAAGGCAGAAAAGAGGCTCAAATCTTTCTTAAAATCATTACTTAATACATGGAGATTTAAAATGAGTAGACATCTAATAAAAAATTGAATATGGGAAGAGTAAACCGTGGAAAGAGTCTTTATGTATACCACTGAAAGTTCACATCTTAAACTTCTGTAAAAGTGGTTTCCTCAGAGGAAGAGCTCAGCATGTGCATTCATCTTCAGCAGACTACAAAACATGAACTTCTTAGGTAAGAGCAATCTGTGCGACAGCATCCCTTTTCCTGTATGCATCTTTTTGTAGAAGCCAAGTAAAAGGTCTGCACACTTCATTATCAAATTGCCCATATATCACAACATTGCAAAAGTGTATGATAAAGTTCTTCAGTTCTTAATTTTAGAGCCTAATATGTGCCCCATTGTTGTCACATAACATTTCCAATAAACACTAATAGACACAATTCTCTCGGAGCATCTTTGTGATGGTAATTAGTACAATGTTTCCTATTTCAGACAGTAAACTAAGGTATTTTGAGACAGTTCAAGAAACTGAGCCTGGGAGCCCGAGACTGAGAATTTCAATGGCTCCTGGTGAAGGCAAATTCAGTACTTTGCCCACATAAATATATACCCTGAGAATTTGTGAGTCTTCAGTTTTGAAAACCATCTCCTCAGTACTCTCGAGCTTGAATTTTTTTCCTCTCTGAGGGGTTTTCCTAAACTTAATGTAAGTGAATTTTCAGGGAAACTCTCTGTGAACATAAATCCTCCCTTCATGTCTTCTTTCTCCACTACAAACTAGTTCCCAAGGAACTACATGAACATTTCCAGGCGGATGCCAACAGAGACATGTACTTTGCTTGGCACTGTAGGTTTATATTTGCTGTTCACTTCCTCTGTCTCATCCTTCTCCAGACCAATTTTGGACCTGACCAGTGTCACAAGGCTATTAATACTATTTAAACAAGCCCCAACAGACTAACATTTTGCAGAAATGTGATTTTGTGTCCCCATCTGTCAATCCTGCATGTTTCCACACCAGCGTCCTAGCAGAAATATGATGTAGCATCAGCCAATGACTATTATTCATCTGTAAGTCATTTTTCTTCAGAAACATCCATGATCAAGTAATCTAATCCCTGTAATATATACCAGAGAGGTTGCATTAAACAGGAATAAAACAGAAGCCCACTGTTCTTTAACAAGGATGATAGAGGCATGTGTCCCACTGCTCTCATACAAGCTCTGCCAAATTGTTTTGGAGAGAAGGAAGAAAAGCCTCCCACCACTCATTCAGCTTCCCACTTGCATACCAATTCTCAAATGTAAGCATGAGAAGTTAACAAGTGTGGCCCTGTACGCAGTGATGCCATTCAGTTCATGGAGATAAACAACTTTGTTTCAGATAAATGCAAGCTTTACAATTGCTTCAAACTTTACAGGCTCCTTTAAAATTAAAGGTCACTTACTATAACCAAATATTTAACATACTGTAACATAGGATCTTAGCACAGAGAAAACCTCTATAAAAGTTGATATAAAGAGGAAAACTGACTGCATTCCTAAACTTTACTTAATACATTTTCAACAAATGGTGCCTAACAAGGATAAGTTCACTGATACAGCTATGACGTCAGAACATCAGAACTCAGAGAACAGTCCACATGTTTTCAAATATTTAGCTTCTTTCACTCTACACAAATTGTCTTTTTACAAAAAACACTAGCAATAGAATTTAAGGATTACTTTCAAAAGTAGGATTACTGTATGTTTTGCAAAAGTTCACCCTTGTAAATTACTACAATGGGAGTCAATGTGAAGCATGGGATAGAATCAGGGTGTGCAGTCAGGAAGTATAAATTTCTAAACAGAGGTGAATAGCTCGGCACTTTCAAATCTGTGAAATGGTTGCTACAGAGAACCAGCCACATTAAATTTTGTGAGACGTGGGTAAAAACATATGTAAAACAGCAGCAAAGACAAGGTGGCACAACCATGACTTTGTCTTTTGCTGCTTGAGTGCATTCCTTTAAGTCAATTGCTGAAGAATTTATGCTTTTTTTACACAATTTATGCTTTCAGGCAAAACTGGAGGAGCAAAGATATTCACCTACACATAATTAAATTCTAAGATGGGCATTGGTATGCTTAAATATTTATTAGAAGTGTCTCTCAGGTAATTTCTTTATCTGTAGACCCAATGTTGTTACCCTCTTCATACTTACTTTTCTGCCTCCAACACCAGATTCTGAATACAGTTAAAAGTACATCACACCCAAGTGAAAAAGACATAAATGCACATGGGAGTAAAATACACTTTTGACTAATGTCTCTCAGTCAGCAGTATTGCAATGGATCACATCAGTAACTACCTATTAAAAAGGTGCATTACCTCTTGATCCTTGTAAACCACTGTCTGCATAGCCTACAGAACACAGTGATTACAGACTTCTACAGAAAGGAAACTGCAAGCTCAAAACCACACAGTAGATAGAATCAAAGTATCATAGACTCATTTGGGCTGAAAAGGACCTTAAAGATCATTTATTTCCAGCCTCCCTGCCATGGGTAGGGATGCCATGCACTAGATCAGGCTGCTCAGGGCCCCTTCCAACTCGGCCTTGAGCACTTTCAGGGATACGGCATCTGCAGCTTCTCTGGGCAGCATGCTTCTGCTCTTAACCACTCTATGAGTAAAGAATTTCTTTCTAACATCCAACTTAAAACTCTACTCACAGTTTAAAACCATTGCCCCTTGTCCTGTCACTACATGCCCATATAAAAAGACCTTCTCCCTTCTTTTTATAGGCCGCCTTAAGGTACTGACAGGCCACAATGAGGTCTTCCTGAAGTCTTCTCTTATCCAGGATGAAAAATTTCAATTGTCTCAGTTTGTCTTTGCAGGAGAGGTGCTCCAGCCCTCTGATCATCTACACTGTCCTTTGGACTTCCTCCAGCAGGTCCCTGTCCTTCCTGTGCTGGGCCCCCAGAGCTGATGCAGTGTTCCAGGTGGGTCTCACCAGAGCAGAGCAGAGCAGAGCAGAGCAGAGCAGAGGAGCAGAATCCCCTCCCTGGCCCTGCTGCCCACGCTGCTCTGGATGCAGCCCAGGACACGTTTGGCTTTCTGGGCTGGGAGTGCTCATGGCTGGGTCATGTCCAGCCTCTCACCCACAGCACCCCCAAGTCCTTCTCCCCAGGGCTGCTCTGCATCTGTTCATCCCCAGCCTGTGCTGGTACAGGGGCTGCCCTGGCCCAGGTGCAGCACCTTGTACTTGGTCTTGTGAAACCCCATGGGATTCCCATGGACCCAGCTCTTGTGCTCGATCAGGTCCTTCTGGATGGCATCCTGTCCTGTGGGTGTGTCAGCTGCATCACTCTGCTTGCTGAGGCTGCACTCAATCTCAATGTCTGTGTCATTGACAAGACATTAAAGAGCACCAGTCACAAGGCAGAGTCCTGATGGACATCTCTCATCACTGGCCTCCAACTGGATACAGACCCATTGACCACAACTCTCTGGCTGTGTCCATCTAGTCAATTCTTTATTCACTGAATAGTCCATCCGTCAAATCCATGTCTCTCAAGTTTGGAGATAAGGAGGTGACAGGAGACCATGTGGAAGGCCTTACAGAGCTCTAGGCAGATGACATTTGTTGGTCTTCTGTGTAGATTGTTGCCACCATGTCACAGAAGGCCGCCTTATCGGTCAGGCACAATTTGCCCTTAGTAAAGCCATACGGCTGCTTTGGATCACCTCCTTGTCTTTACATGCCTTAGCAAATCTTCAAGGAAGATCTGCTCCATGTTCTTCCCAGGCACGGAGATGAGGCTCCTGGGCTATAGTTCCCTAGATCTTCCTTTTAAAAAATGGGAGCAGTGTTTCCCTTCCCCTCCATGAAAACACAACATAGTAGTTTTTCCAGATGAACTGCATACAAAGGCATAAGGGACAAAGAAGCCATGAAGTACCAGCTTTACATTTTGATGATTCCTTGATCAGTATACCTTGTTTAATTCAGAAGGTTAACATTCCTGAACCTATTCCTGCGCACCAGCAGCAGCTCACTGCAAGCAGTAGTTCCGAGCCAATCAGTGAAATAACTTTGAAGACATATATTACATCAAAACCACGAATCTACATCAACCAATAACAGGATTAAAAATACATCAAAACAGAAACTCAAAATATACTTAGGCTAAAGAGGCATCTCTCCTCCCCCCACACTCCCACTTATAGTCTCAGGAGCTGTCGTAAATGACAATATGCAAAAAAGCTCTCTGTAAATATGGATGCAGGAAATATTTCTCCCTTGCAAGCACATTGTGAAGCCCACATGTATACAAACCCTAAGGCACAAACAAATCATCTGAGAAGCATGGTCACATCAGAGTTCGCCTGACTTGAACATTTAAGAACTGACAGAGGCAAGAGGATGAATGATTGTAGAACACTCTTCCTACGAATGCTAAAAATAGTTTCCAAAATACTGGATGAAGTCTAGCCAAAAAAAGGAGAAAATCTATTTTAAGACAGAAGAACTCTGTTTCTGTCAATGGTGATTTCTGGAACCAAATTAACATGAAGTAGAACACCTTAAATTTTGAGGCACTGTTATTGGTTAATACAAGACATCCAAAACACATAGTAATTTTGAGTAATTTACAGGAAATATATCTACCATATTAAAAGATGCTCATATGCAGAACCTTCAGCAAATTTTATTAAATATCACCACCATATAGAAAAACAAAATATGCAGTACACCAAACCAAAATGCACCTGTATTGCACTTCCAAGAGCTAGCAATATATGGTGATAACACTACAATAGTTCTCACTATCAATCTCAATTGTGTTTGTTTTTCCTCTCACCCTCCCCCTTTTCCTTTCTAATGGAAGCAATTAGAAGTTAGCTTTCCTGCGAACAGCAGTTGGAGGATACACAACAAAGTTTTAAAAAATCTCACCAATTTCGCTCATAATCACCGTATCAGTATTAACAGATATCACAGTAACCTCAAATCTTAAAATATTAAGTACTTCAAAGGTCCACAGTCCAATGATGTGCCAGCAGGATAAGGGTAACAAATGCAGACATATTTCCATATTATATTGTGAACTTCTGAATTTTAGAGATCTGATCCTAACAGCTAATGGGTATTATTTGAAATTGAATATACTGAATAGATTAGAAGTCCAGCTTTAGAGTCATTTTAAATATATAATTAGGTCTAGGAACACTCTGATATCATAAAACATTATCATTTGGTCTGGATTGTCATTATTTCTCCCTTCTCTTTTTGCCTCATGATGTACTACAGAAAAACCTTTTTACAAGTTTTTTAAATGAGATGCTAATTCTTGCTACAGAAAATTTTTATAATGGACTGAGAATAGGCAAAAGCCTTGTTCCCAGTTACACCCCTGATAGATGAGTTTCATGGGATCCCTCAAGTAGTGATGTCCTACTGCAGCTATGCCAACACTGCACGTTCACGGAGAACTTCCTACCAGTGCATGACCTGCTCGTCAGCTCGTCATCTGGCTATGCAAGAATCGCAATTGCCCCTAGAAACTGGGAGTGTGCCTGCTTGCAGGACCAGCTCCTCAGCAGGAATTCCCTCACTCCACCACCAATGCTGCCAGTGCACACACTGAATGCTCTTGAACAGGATTCCAAGGTGAGCTTCAAATGACCTGGCCTGACATCCTCATGCCTTAGGACAGCTTCTCCTCTTTGGGCTGAACCACAAGACAGACCAGTAGCTCAATCCAGATGCCATGCTATAACTTTTAGTTTAGTAGAGAATTTGCCTTATCAAAAGGTTCAGTTGTCAGCATTGCTTGGTCAATAGAGGTGCCTCTGTCTGGCAATAATTTCCGGATTTAAAACTGTATCTGCTCCTCTCTACACACACACACACACATACACATTTGCTCTCTCTCAATCTCCCCTTCATCTTTGGCAGGTACTAAATACAACAAAGCAGTCAAAGAAAATAGAAAATAGTTGGAAATACAAGACTAACAGTATCATATATGTTTGAGTGTAAAGTTTAGCGCTATAAAGAGGAAAAACGCTAGCAGTAACACGACTTTGGAGACCAACAATCTTTTAGAGTAAATTACCACTTTATAAAATTCTATGGGGACAATTATTCCACTCAGCAGCCAAATTCATCTTTTCTTGTGTTTCTTCCAAAGAAAAGCTGCTAACTTACCATCCTCTGCATGTCCCACGAGATTAGGAAGCACTGATACAGGGCATTCAGAAATCTTAGTTGTCCTCCTGCCATTCTTGCTCTCATGGATCAAGAATGATCATCTGGAAAAGCAAATCTCTATTTGGCTCTTATTTTGCCCAGTAGTCATAATAGTTGATATTACCTTGCATACTCACCCTCCTCTGTACCCCTCTCTGATAATCTCTAAAGAATGCTCAGCTGACTGGAGCCCTGGCGCAGTGCAGTGACCACTTCTAACGAAAGGATTACAGGTAAAGCTCTACTTGGAGAGTGTGGTCTGTAAATTGACTAAACCAAATCCAAATTAAGACTGTAAGGCTTCATGCCTAGCATTGTTTTAAAAGGTGCTGGACTCTTTTGTGTCAGCATTTTTCTCTTCAACCTATTGGGACTTTAGGATTTTTAGTCTGGAAACCAACTTGGACCACCTATAATTCCTAAAGATTTTTATGTAATCCTGGAATTTTAGGTTGACAATTAATCCTAGTGATACCCACTAGGCAATAGACTTTACAACATAAGATTTCTTATTTTCAGTTCTACCTTTTTTTCCTCCTACCCTCACATTTTTTCTATGAAACAATGAACATCTGGTCTTGCAGAATTAATGGAAATAAATCAAATGTGCATCCCAAATAGAAATTTATAATCACAGCTTTCAAATGACATGCTGTGTTAATCTCCATTCACTCTAGATTCAGATGTTAGTATCAGCTAGAAGTATACTGAAATTACAAAGGTGAGAACATGAAGTAGTAGTCCTACTGACTAATTTTGAAATAAGAGCATTTTCCAGTGTGTTTATAAGTGATTTTGTGATGTTTGGATTATTGAACTCTTCTCACAGATCTTCTCAGGAACAGTGGAAGTCACAATGCAACGCTATTTCTCAGAAAATACGCAATAGTCACTTGAGACCATGATAATTTAGCAGCAACATTCCCTGATTTTCCAGTTAAGAGGAAGGTATAACGGGAAAATACTGGAGAGCTAAGAAGGAAAATAATGGAACAGGTTTTTGCTAACATCTCCTGTTAGCAGCTGCACCTTCTCCTTCACTCAGAAGCAAATGCTCCACTAGCAGTAGCAGCAAGGGATTCAACATTTGGCATACATTAAAGTAGCACAATGCAGTGCCAAGTAAAGTACCAGCAACTCTGAACGGGGCTCTTCTGGCAGAAATCAAAGGACTGCTTGGATGAAATTCAAGTTTCTGCTACAGGCTTAAAATTGTCTATACTGCTCATCTATCTGAGAAAATTCAAGTAAGAGCAAATACTGAACTAAACAAGGTGCCATTTTTGCAGTATACACACTTGAAGTGTGAGGCAGAGTTTGCAAGCAGAAAAACTAAACGCTTTATCTTTTACCACTTATCACTTCATCACTTTCTATCACTTTATCTTTTTCAGTTTTACGTCATTTTAGCTTTTGTCAAATTTCTGTATCTCTATAAAACTGGCTTAACTGACTGTCATCACTTAAGCCCAGATGGCGACTAAGCACCAGGCAGACACTTGTTCACACCCCCCACCGCACCCCCACCCTGCTGGAATGGGGAGGAGAATCAAAAGGAAAACTTCTAGGTTAAGTACAGCTTACTAATTGAAACAAAATAAAATATATCATATTAATAATTGGGTTTGGGTTTTTTTTATAAAAAGGATAAAACCCAAAGAAAAACAAGTGATGTACAATTGCTTGCCACCCAATGACAGATGCCAAACCCCATTCCCAAACCCCTTTTGGCCCCCATTTCCAGGTAACTCCCCCAGTTTATATACTGGGCAAGATGTTCTATGGTGCAGAATATCCCTTTGGCCAGTGTGTGTCACTTGTCCTGACTATGCTCCCTCCCAGCTTTTTTTTGTTTACCACCTCACTGGCAAAGCATGAGAGACTGAATACGTTCTTGACGTAGGAAAAGCACTACTAAAGAACAACCAAAAGATCAGTGTGTTACCATAGATTCATAGAATATCCTGAACTGGAAAGGATGCATAAATATCATAAAAGTCCAACTCCTGGCCCTAAGCAGGACACCCATGAATCCCACCATGTGCCTGAGAGCATTGTCCAAACACTTCCTGAACTCTGTCAGGCTGGTGCTTGTGACCACTTCCCTGGGGAGCTGTTCCGGTGCCCAAACACCCTCTGGGTGAAGAGCCTTTTTCTAATATCCAACCTAAACCTCCCTGACACAACTTCAGGCCCTTCCCTTGGGTCCTGTCAGTGGTCACTACAGAGGAGAAATGAGTTCCTGTGCCTCCTCTTCCCCTCATGCGGAAGTCTGACTTCATGACTGCACTGACGTCTGTCCTCAGTCTCCTCCAGGCTAAACAAACCAGGTGACCTCAGCTGCTCTTCATACGGCTTCCCCTCAAGGCCCTTCACCATCTTTGTTGCCCTCCTTTGGATACTCACTAATAGTTTAATGTCTTTCTTATGTTGTTGTGCCCAAAGCTGCCCCCAGCTCTTGCTTTGAGGCCACCCCTGGGCCAAGCAGAGCAGAGCAGAGCAGAGCAGAGCAGGACAATCCCTCCCTTGCCTGGCTGGCGATGCTGTCCTGATGCCCCCCAGGACACACTTGGCTCTCCTGGCTGCCAGGGCACTGCTGACTCGTGTTCAACTTGCCATTGACCAGGACCAGGACTCCTTTCCATGGCACTGCTCTCCAGATGCTTTCCAGTATCTCATTGCCCAACATACCAGGTGCAGAATCCTTGTCTTTGTTACATTTATTCAGTTGGTGACTGCTGATCTCTAATTTGCTGAGGTCTCACTGCAGGGACTTTCTGTCTTTGAGGGTTGTCGTGGGTTTGACCCTGGCTAAATGCCAGGCACCTACGACGTTTGCTCTCTCCTGCTGCAGCTGTGCAGAGGAGAGGGAAAATTAACACAAAACACTGGACTTATGAGTTGAGATAAGACCACTGATAAGGTGACGCACTAGATTCAGGGCAAAAGCAGGCGGTAAAACTTAAAGTTGCAAAAAAAGGTGATTTATTAGTCTAACAGAGTTGGAGGATAAATCAGAGGTAAAAATAAGCTCTCAAGACACCGTTTCTTCACTGACCCCCCTTCCCTCTTAAGGCACCGCTTCCCAGCTCACCCCCTCCCTCCTTTCCAACTAACCAACAACTCCCAGGCAGGGGCAGGGTGTGGGGTTTTTTCCTTAAGTCAGTCCATCACAATTCTTCTACTGCAGACACTGTTTCTCTATTTGCCCCCTCCTTCCATTCAACCAACAGATCCGGGCTGGGGCCAGATATGTGGCTTTTCTTAGTCAGTCCAACGCCACAATTCTTCTGCTACAAACGCTGTTTCTCTACTCACCCCTCTCCCTATTAAGGCCGTTTCTCAGCTCACCCCCTCCCTCCTTCCTTCTAACCAACAGCTCCGGGGTGGGGGCAGGGCATGGGGGTTTCCTTTGGTCAGGGTCAGTCCATCAGGAGAAAAGAATCCTCTACTTAGCCATGGGGTCCCTCCCACGAGAGACAGTCCTCTGTGAACTTCTTTGGCGTGGGTCCAATCTCACGAGCAGCCCCGCCCGATTGCTGCTGTCCGAGATTCTCTCCAGGTTGCAGAATTCCAAGCCGAGGCCAGGCTGTTTCCATCCCGGGAGCAAGGCCTTTCTCTCTCCTGCAAGGCCTTTGCAACTCTCAGTCTCTGGGACTCCCACTGGATCACAGCTTCCTGCAGGCTTCCACCTGCTCCTCTGGCGTGGGCACCTCCCCACGGGCTGTGGGTGATTCTCTGCACCCCCTGGACTCCATGGGCTGCAGGGGGACCACCTGCTCCCCCATGGTCTTCACCACGGCTGGCAGAGGGTTTTCAGCTCCGGCGCCTGGAGCATCTCCTCCCCCACCTTCTCCACTGACCTTGGTGCCTCCATGTTGTTCTCCCTCACATATTTTTACCTCCTCCTCCTCCTTCCCTGGCTACAAAGAAGTGCGTGCTTACCCTGTTTTGATTTCTTCTTAAATGTGTTTTCACAGAGGCATAACTAACATCTCTAATTGGCCCAGGTTTGGCCAGCAGCATGTCCATCATCTTCAGAGCCATCAGAGATTGGCTCTGCTGGACATGATGGAGAAATTTCCAGAATCTTTACTCAGGACATGCAGGAGCCATCTTTGTACCCCACCCTATCCACTGGCAAAACTGGGCCAGGCAAAACTACCACAAGGGTGCTGACAGCTTCTCCCAGTGTAGTAGCATTAATTATCAATCTTAATATTTGATAGCATTAATTATCAATGTTATTCTCTCACTGAGTCCAAAACAGCACTGTTTGTCCAAAAGCACAGTCCAAAACCAGCTACTGAGAAGCAATTAACTCTATCCCAACCAAAACCAGGACACTGACATTCAATATTCAAATTATTTTCTTCTCCTAATCACATTTTGCAATAAATCACTTGATTCAAATTTCTTTGCAGCTGGCTACAGTGCTGAATTTGAAATGCCCTGAATACTGTTTTTATGCCTCATTGTGTTACAACTCCATAGTTACCATGTACCATCTTCTCCACAGTTTTGGTCACCACACCAAGGCCTTTCAGTTTATCTTAATAGTACATACCTTGCCTAGCAAACAGTATTAACCACACCTATTGATCTAAGCAAAAAGAGAAAATTAGCTCTTGTGAAATACTGATTGAATGAGATTAGTATGGGTTTTTGACAAGAATTACACAGCAGATGCTGTCTTTTCCTAGCATGCAATTTGGCCACAGTTCAGCTGGTCATGTCTATGGTTTCCCATATGCTGTATTTGATTTTATGTTTCTGTTAAAGAGAGAAGCTGACTAATACAGAGATTTGACCTGCTCACCAGCAGATCTGCCCCCTCCAATGGCTTCTCCTATCATCCCACTGCAACAAGGGGAGATGCCCTTCACACAAGAGGGAGGAGTCAAGCTGACTCGGAAAATGGGCTTCTGAAAATTGCCCTAAAGGTACGAGTTTAATTTTAGCCAGGCATTTTCATAGCTTGCAGGTGCAACTTTTACTCATATACTACTGTAGTAGATTGGATCACCAAGAGAACGACAGGAATGCATGAAGCTAAGAGAATAAAATCTTTCTTAAAAAAGCCAAGGACTAACACACCACAGAAGCTTTGACATTCCCCCCATGTTCATAACATATATTAAACTCAAGACACCACACAAGAAAATAGTGCAATAAACTGCAAAAATTGATACCACATTTTTCCATGACACCACTTACAGAAAACAAGCGATAGCACGCTGTTTTGTAAGAGCTCATCCTAAAATACAGTTGAGTACATCAGGGTAAGCTGGTTGTCTCAATCACAGCTACCTCCTTGTTTAGCTGGATGACTTCTCTGTAAGGCCACAGCTCATTCATAAAAATTAATATAATATTTTCTACCTCTATCCATGAAGCAGCAAGATAGTAGCATTTTCCCATCTGTGTACTATCTCAGACAGGTATACAGTTTCATAAAACTTGCTTAGACACGAAAGCCTTTGAAGAACATTAACAAAATACTTCAGACCTAACTAGCCACACTGTCTGTAGTACATTTTGACGCCTTTGTTAACAGCTAATTGAAACTGAACAAGTGAAGCAAGAAAAATCCCAAGGAGAAGGCAGCTCTCGCAAATTAACAAATGAGCACCTGTGTGTCCCTCTGGAATCCCACACTTCATGGGATGGCAGCAAGTGGCGCTAAGAGAAACATTGCAAACAGACAACTAATTTAAATGAGCAGTAGGAGGTGATGCCAAAAAATATCTTTTTTTCTTACTGAGAACATGAAACGAAAAGCTTTCTTACAAATCATCTAATCAACACTAAAAGACTAGACTGGATATTAGGAAAGATTCTTCATAATGAAACATGCTGCCCAGCTATGGGGTTGAGAATACCATCCTCTGAGGTATTTAAAAGACATGCAGACATGGAGCTTAGGGACATGATCTAGCGGTGGGGTTGGCAGTGTTAATTTTACGGTTGGACTTGATGATCTTAGAAGCCTTTTCCAACTTCAATGGTTCTATGATTAAATGCAGAAAATGCCATTAATGCAGGTGTCTCATATTGTAAGTATGATAAAATTCTTAATTGCACAAAGCACTTATTATCCAACAAGTGAACAGAAAACCTCAATTCAATGGTCCAGCTATTAAAAAAAAATATGACCCTTTGAAAAGATCCTGGATAAACTGACAGAAGTTAAACAGAAAAACAATAAAAAGTTGGAACCTAACATCTGTTACGTTTCTTTAAAGCTTTAGAAATACATGTTTTTCTTTTAAAATCTGGTCTCTGACCACGGCGTCATATTCTACATTCTACATTCTCCTTCATTTTTTACTTTTCTTGCCCTAGCTCAGTCAACATTCTCTTTCCTCCTTTCCATTTTCTCCAAATAAGATTTATCAGTAAGAATCATTACAAATTACTAAACGGAGACATTACAAAGGAAGCAGAAAAAAATAGAAGTAAAGAAAGGAAAAGGGAAGGTGACTGGGAGTAAGAGTAGACTGCAGTTTTATTTTTTTACTATAATGCTGTAATATGTCATAAAACGACAGCAGTATCTGCCCAGCAGTGCAAACACAAAAGTAAACGTGCTACATGCACAAAATATTATGTTCATTTTGAGATGTCTTGCAAATTAATTCTTCAGTGTTTTGAAAGCAGCGGCTGATGTTGAACAATTCTATTTGCTTACTGGTTGCTGCTGCTTATGGGTTTCCAAAATGTTAAACCAGGCATAAAATTATTTTAAATGGCAGATTCTGGTCCTCAGCCAGCTTGTACTTTGTCAAGGCTCCACCAATGGCCCAGATATGCAATGCCTCTTACATTCTGGCAGGAAATTCTTCCCCCGCTCTCCCAGGGCTTTGGGAAGTAGCTGCAGCATGCTGCTTCAGTTCCCAATTGCTTAGAAAACATACAGTGCCTTTTGGCATTGCAGAGCTGGAATCAGCACATAGCAACTACTCCCTGATGCTGTCCTTGTGGACAGTGAATTAATCAAGGTCTACTTTCAGTAGGCTCAAATTAATTATGTAGTTCTTTGTTAACTGTGATATTCACAGAGTAAATATCTCAATGACCAAGTCAGGTTGATTCATAAAATAATTACAGATCATCATCAGGATACAAGATTTTCACCCAAAGCCTGTGAATGGAGCTTGTTTGGGAAGCTGATCATTGCAAGCCATCCCAGTGCTGCATCCAGCCCTCAAGAAAGAAACCTTTATTATCTCTCTACAAACTGCTTTTTCTGAGAATTTATACCAAAATAAATAATCTGTCTTCAGTGTGTTAGGAATGTACATCTCAGCTTCAAAATGAGTTTGTTTGCAGGGAGGAGGAGAGATGGGAAGGAAGAGCAATAAAGCAACACTTTAAAAAAGGTCAACAAGTGACAGATTGTGCAATACTGGCTTCAAGTTGGTAATTCACAATAACAAGCTGAATTTGACAGCAGCAACTGAAAATACAAATTTGCAATTGCAAAGTCAGAACCAGTCCAGGCTCTGAAACTGATACAGGTCACTCATTTCTGCCACTGAAACAGCTACTATGCCGCCTGTGTGACTTCACATGGTTGGTGATTGCCCAGACCCCTGATTTGTTGGGGTCTCTCTGCAGGGCCTCCCTGCCCTCAAGGGAGTCAACAGCTCCTCCCAGTTTTGTGTCATCTGTGAACTTGCTCAGTGTCCATCCAGTCCTGTGTCCAGGTCATTTATGAAGATGTTGAAGAGCACAGGGCTGAGGATGGGGCCCTGTGGAGCCCCACCAGTGACAGGTCCCCAGGCTGCTGTCACCCCATTCACTGTAACCCCTTGTGCCTGAGCCCTGAGCCAGCTGCTCACCCATCACATGATGTGTTTATCCAGCTGTGGGCATTTTGTCCAGAAGGATCCTGTGAGAGACAGCATCAAAAACTTTACTGAAATACAGTAAGATCCCATCAACTGGCTTCCCTTGATCTGCTGGGTGGGTTACCTTGTCAGAAAAGAAAATTTCGTTTGATAATCAAGACTTTTCTCTCAAAGCCATGCTGGCTCTGACCAATGACTGCATTACCCTTCAGTGTTTTGCAATAATTCCCAGAATAATCTTCTCCATAATTTTATCAGTCATTGAAGCAAGACTGACTGGCCTGTAGTTTCCAGGGTCATCCTTCTCACCGTTCCTGAAAACTGGGACAACATTTGCCATATTCCTGTCAATTAGGAGCTCTCCAGAGTCCCAAGATCACTCAAAAATCATTGAGTGAGACCTTGCGATGGCACCAGTCAGTACTGAGTATTTGAGTAGTCTCAGATGAATCCCATCAGGCCCCATAGATTTGAAGGGATCCAGCTTGAGCAGAAGATCCCACACAGCTTCAGAGTCAGCTGGGGTTTTATGATTATCACACCCACAGTCCTCCATCTCAGGACACTGGGACCCCCAGAGCCCATCATCAGTGTTGAAGACAGAGGTAAAGAAAGCAGTTAACTCTGGCTTCTCTGTATCCCTGTTCATGAGGTGAGACCATCCTCATTCTTTAACAGGCCAGTGTAATTTCTGCACTGACTTTTGCTATTAATGTATTTTTAAAACCTCTTTTTTTTGCCCACCACAATTTTGGCCAGCTTCAATTTCAGTTGAACTTTGGCCGCACAGATTTTCTCCCTACAGTGACAAGCAGTATCTCCGTATTCTTTCCGTGTCGCCTGACCTTGCTTCTAGTGGGCACACACCTTCCGTTTTTGCCTTATCACCAAAAGAACCTTGTTCAGCCAAGCCAGCCTTCTGCTTTGCTTGGCTGGTGACATGTGGGAATGCTGCTCCTGTGCCCTTCAGACATGGTACTTAAAAAGTGACCAGCACTGATGCACCCCAGCACATTCAAAAGGCTTTTCCCACAGGACCTCACTAGCTAGTTCCCTGAGCAGCCTGAAGCCTGCACTCTCCATGCCCCGGGCTGAAGTTTTGCTGTCACTTTTCCTCCTGACAACAGAGATTTTAAAACTCCACACTTCATGGTCACTGTGGCCAAGACAGCCCCAATCACCACTTCACACATGAGACCTTCTCCGTTAGTGAGCAACAAAAAAATCAAATCCTGAACGGCCACAGACCAAAGTATTACAGGAAGGATTCTGGTAGATTTGGGTTTTTTTATCCACAGATTGACCATAGTGGAAAATACAGATCTTGCAATATTACATATGAATGTATTTTGCCTTTGCGAACATACATTCAGCATGCAATCAAAAAAAGAGAGGCCAACAATAAAAAAATTTGAAGTAAATGCCTCTGGATTACTACAAGTTAGGAATAAATTAGAGAACTGAGATTAATATAAAGAGATTGCTTAAGACCTGGTCCAAGAATTATCCATAAAACAAAGAGGTAAAAGTCCCATCAAGATTTTCTGAATTTCGCCAGTACCATGTTAAGCAAGTTTCAAGCATTCAGTATGGCTTAAACCAATGGGTCTGTCCCATTCCTGAAGACTCTGTACCCTAAGTATATCTCCAGACACAGTAAGATACTACAATGGAAAAACATCCAAGATATACTGTTCAACTGAAATAAGAAGAATCTATATGGACCTCACACTGAAAAGGAAATGTTCCATGGATATATTTTTTGGCAGAACTTGCTCAGTACTCTACAATAAAAATGTAAGCACATTTTAATATACCTACAGCTATACCTTGAGGCATCCTATAGTAGCTAGAATGGAAATACATCAAATTTGTATGTTGTAACTGGACTGCTGCCAGCTTGAGATGTTAGAAATGGCACAAATAGGACTAAAACTGTTTTGCAAAGCATTCTATAGTCCCAAAGAAAGAATATCCACCCAACAAAGCTGATAAGGGAGCACATAAATTGGATGAAGTCAGAGAAAGCTCAAATGATTCTACACAAATATCATCTTGTCCTTGTTGCATCAGCAGCAATGCAAGTCCTTGGGGTCCCAACTGCCCATCCCATGGCCCTAGACCCAGAAAGATGCAGAAGCTCCCAGCCACACACACATTTTGCCCCATGGACACCCTTGCTGCCTAATGCGGGTAGTATGGCCAATTATCCCTACGGTGTGTAGTCCCTCAGCATCATTCCAAACCAATTCCATCCCTCTCCAAGCTACTGATGAAGCACTCTCCTCTTTCTCAAGGCTAGGAAACAGCCATACCAGAGGCCACCAGGGTCTGGTCAGTACTCCCGGTGGCACAGCCACAGGCCACCACTGCCACCCCTCCTTCACATCTCAAGGCACAAAGGGAGGTGTGAAGTACCTGTAGCAATGCCATGGTTCCTGTTCTGAGCACTGTGTCACTGAAAACTTCAGCAAGAGCAAAACCTGGGTCCTGCCTCCATCCCAGGAGACAAGACATCCTTATAAAGAGTGGGTGTGCAGGTGGGTAGGAGGAAATGAGAACACTCTCTGCCCAATGACATCGCAAATAGATAGACTCGATTCAAAATCAGAGATGTTAAATGACTGAGACTTTAGTCACACATCAAAAGATAATGGGCCAGGAAGGTTTCTCTTTTAAACTACCAGCTCTAGTGGCAACTACAAGCTACACCTTGGTTCAGGAGCCAAATAACTGTGCTGAAAAATTCAGATGACGATAGCAGCTTCCAGCCTTCAAGGATTTTCAGAATAATTTTAATCCACTGCTCCTAAATTAAAAAAAAAACTAAAAGCATGGCCTTCAAAAAAAAAAAAAAGTACATTAAAAATAAAAAATACATTAAAACAAATCCTTTCCATATGGTTGGGACATACCTCAGTGCAGAGCTTCAGACACTTAGGATGTGGGTAATACTAGCAGTGGGCAACATTGCTTGAGGAAGGATTTCTTTGCAAAATTATGCTGAGTTCCATTAAAATAAAAGTTTCTCCACATCTGATGCACATACACTTTCTGCTTTTCTCCCCTTTGGCATATGTAGTTTCATTAAAATAAAAAAATAAATTGAAATGCACAAATAAATAAGTAAATGTTTTCACAACTAAGTAATAAAATGTACTGATTCCCATTTCCTTAAGAACCTTTGCCGAGACAAGCACATCTTTTGTGATCAGTAATTCAACCTTTAGCATTATTATATAGAATTCAGTGAAGCACTGAGCAGGAACCAGGAAAACTCTCATAATAATCCTTTCTATAAATTATGTTTCGTCAGAGAAGAGATTACATGCCCCAAAATTTCTCTCTCTTTAACTGAAATAGGTGTGTTTAGAGACTCACGTTTAAATACACTTTACTAAATGTTTCATACAGGCTAAATTATATTTATGAAAGTGGAAGAAGCTAAGTACCTGCTCTTAAATTACTTACAAAAACCATATTCTTAATGGGCTTGATTATTTTTAGTTCACAAGTAGAGTAAGACTTGTATCTTCAAAAACACTGATGTTATATTCTCAGAAAATTATTTATTATAAAAATGAATTTCCAATCTAACACTGTCTCTTGCCTGCAAAGTACTTTCAAATATCACTTTGTTATGATAAAAAGCAAATAATACAAAAATAGGACTGACACACTTTTGTGACCCTTCTTTAAAGAAAATTACCTACACTGAAAGATCTATTTCAGTAAATGTGAATACTTGGGACTTTTATATTTGTCTCCTCTTAGGCACAACAATTAATTAAGAAAAACACAGCCAACTCAGCCTTCCAAATTCTCTTTAAATGGGTAATTCACTCTGTTTTACAGGCCAGTAGCAGGAGGGCTCAGGCTCATAAAGCAGCACAGCGGCACAGTCAGTCCACGCGCCAGCATTCTCAGCCCTGACCTGCCCTGCACTGTGCAGTCAGTGACAAGCAGACATTTGCATTTAAAGGCAGGATTTAGCCCTCATGATATACTGCAAAGGTGGAAATGTTTACAGAAATCCCTCATCAGGCATAATTTACAGTAGCAGGGAATGATCTTCAGTTCCAAAGTAGTCCGGATTTTTCCTTGCTAATTTTTGTCAATAAAACCTGAAGCCAAACTGGCTCTTCAGCCATTACGCACATTGAAAACCGTGGCACAGTACACCGGATTTAAAATAGCAACCAGGAAAATACTGACACACAAAATAAACAATTCTATTTTAATATTTGCATTTTTTCCCTTTAGATTAGTTGTCTGTAGCTGGTAATCCTTGAAAATGTTAGCCAATTTAACCAAATCATTTTGTTGAATATACATACCTAATTATTTAAGTAATTAAGTATCACCCAGCCTGAGTTCAATACTTCCACTTCCATTTGGAAGTCTACCTAAGGATAGACATCACTTCCATTTGTGTTCTGTTCCAATGGGATGGGCACCAGAATTCAACTGAAAAGTAAACAAAATAAATGTCTACTAATTAAAATTAAGCTATGGCTTAGAAGGGAATTGGAACTGTGGACTGTCTACAATACTACTTTCGTGCATGTTCCTGGGCTTATATATTTTCCCTCATCATTTCATTCACAGGGTCAAAAGAGAAAAAAGCCTTCTTTCTTCAGTTCTTATCAGCTTCTGAAATTTGTACAAGACATTGAGGTGAACAATCTGTGTAATTGTTCAAGGAAGAGCTATTGTGGTAAATACTGGATACAGAAATACTATTAAAAAGTATACATCTTTTCTAAGGTTTGTAATTTTGGGAAGGGTTGTATTTTTTATTTAAGGTACTATTAAATAATTCACATTTCAGATTCCACTGGGTATTTGATTATTCAATCCTTAATATTGGCAGGAAAAATTAAGCAAAACATTTATATCTATCAATAACATTCTGTTATGACAATAGAATGGTTTGTAACTTTCCTTTTTTCCTTGATTGCAACTCAGAATTGCAGACTGGACTAACATCATGACAGGAAACTCCTGTTCATTTTGTGTTTGCATCAGGCAAAAAATCAGCTTTATTATAGTATAGTACATAAAGCAAACAACCTCAGCATTCTCAGTGCTTGAGTAAGACTGTCTTTGTGGGAACTATATAGCCTAAACAAATTATTTATTTGGCCTGTTCAGACTGTTGCATAAAATTAACTTTTAAAGCTCATGTGATGCTCGTGTGATTTTGGTAGTGAATTCTCAGTCTCTTGAAGAAACATTACCCAAGATAATAGGTGTAACATCGAAATCAGCTATTGCTCTTGCTGGAAATCTTGCTGAAGTCTGTCTGTAGGTCTGTACCAGCAGAGCTGGATGGCTGGATACGATATTCCAAACCTCCGTTAACTTCAACAGAGCAAGCTGAGAAACCACTTACAGTATGTTTAAAACACAAGACTAAGTCACACCTGCAAGAAAATGACCCTCTTCAGTGTAAGCATAACAAAATCATAAGTAACAAAATACACATGTATTTCAGAGCAGCCATTTTTATGTAGTGTGGATGTGCAGTTCCAGATTTCAAGTATAATTCAGGAAATAAAGGTAAGTCATGTATAATCCATGTACCTTCCATACATCCTCAACCATGTTGCTTACGCTGACTGCATGGGAGCCACTCCTTTGGTTTTCCTCACCTTACTGCACATTGGACGAGTTTTTCAAAAAGAGCTAACCATTTCTCCATACTAGAGCTGCTAGATAGAAACTTCTGTGTTTCTCACCCTGAGCTTTTGAAGTGGTTTGCTGAAAACTGATCTATTTCCTGCATGCTGCTTTGCATTGAAGACTTGCTTCAAGGTGATGTTGCTAACTGGTTAAACAAACAGAAGCTGTACACGCCTTAATCTAAAATTTAAAAAATTGTGCAAGCTTTGTGTATTATTCATGGTAAGGTTTTGCCTAAAGCTGATGCAAATTGTAACCCTATTCCCACAGTAGCATAGGCTAGCTATAAAGCTCTACACATAACTTCTAACTTCTCTCCAAATCCTCTGCTAGGAGTTGGACAGGCATGATCCACCCAATTAGTTACATGCTTACTTAACTGGCATCAGTGCATTTTAAGGTACCGAAATTTCTGTCCCTTCATGTTCAGAGACACCTGGCTCAATGTCATTGACATGTAATCTGTCATACAGCTTACTTATAACTGATGAAAAAAACATTTTAAGTACGCTGAAATTTAGATGCAATGAAAGATCTATGTATGTGAATATCTCACTCCTACATCTCTAGTATCAGCAGTAAGGAGAGCACTATGTGCACTTACATTCACTTCTGATTAGCCAATGAAGTTAAGGAGAAATCTGCAGCAAAATAAGAAAACCACTTTCATAAATCAGGCGTACCATATCGACCCTTACACATAATATCTCTGAGTAGATACGGAATAATAAAGTAAGAATGCAAATGGTTTTCCTTCACATATTTGTTCAGAAATAGAAAACTGACACAGTGAGTTGGTATTCTTCACCCCACAACCTTAGATCACATTAAACAGTCCTTTAAAAGCTAACTGTGAAATGTTAAAAGTATTAAAGTTATTTGACTTACTTATTAATTTTCTAAAGACATTCCTCATATTGCTGTCTTTCAGCACTAACATATAAGCTAATTGCCTCCTCCTGAAAGCCTGTTACCTAGTCTAATTTTAACTATTCTAGTTTAGTAAACTAATCTAGTCTAATTCAAATTAAACTATTCAAATACCTTATACAAATCAACAGAAACATTTATTTCTTTTTTTATTTTTTCTAAATGGATTTTTATTTTCCCTAATACCTCAACATTTTTCTACAAAACAGCAAACTACATTGGAAGTCAATAAGCAGCTCACCAGTGCTTTCACCCTATGCAATGTTCCCGAACACTTTGCTAAACCCCTGAGTTTTTCACATTAAACTTTCACATTAGAGCTGCCAGCCATTTTTGTTTGTTAAAAAGTGTAATTTTCTTTAAGAATTGAAAATGATACCTTTCAAGGTCAGAATACATATGATTTGTTGTATAAAAGTATAGCAATTTTGTAGTAATTGAAGTGCTCAATAGAGTTGAGACTCACCTTTCAAATTTGTAGATAGCATTATAGACAACCCTTAAACAGGGCAAATATAAATCTAGATGATGTCATCCAAAAGACTGTGACCCTGCCAGCACACAACTGGGCACTGGCAGCCATTCATGATTCTCCATGCCAAATTCAAAGCAAAGAAGTATTAAAATATCATTTATTAATTGCAAATGGGGTTCCACTGCTCAGCGTCCAGAGATTTATTACCTTTCTGGAAGCACACCTAATACACAACCAGCTTCACAGCCCAGGCATCCTTAGCCTGTCAAGAAAAGCTTTTAAAAATCTCTCACTTCCTCAGTTAATTTTGAAGTATGACAAAGTTCATGCTCTCATAACCCACACCTACTTTGTTTCCTAAAATCATATTCTTACTACAAATAACTATTATTCATCCTAACCCCTAAGCAGACAAAAGTCCAAGAAGGCATTATTTCATTATTGTTATTATGTGACTACATTATCCCAATATCATATCCTCTAGCCCGCCAAATGCCATTCTGCTCCACTGGTACCTGTCCAAAAAATGATGCACAGATCTTTTCCACGGTCTCCTGCTTCAGCATATTCCTTCATGCAGTCTAAGTCCCTGGTTTTCATGGGGGCTTCAGCCACTCTAACATCTGTTGTAAGAACAACCCAGGAAAGCATGAACAATCCAACTGGTGGCTGGAAAGCATGGACAACAACTTTCTGCTGCAGGTGATTGCATTGGAGCCAACAAGAAAAGCTCTGCTGCTGGACCCTGTGCTAATCAATAAGGAAGGTCTGGTTACAGGTGTGAAGGGTGGGGGCAACCTTGGTTATAGGGACCAGAAGATCATGGAATTCTGAATTGTTTGAGGAGGATACAGGGCAATGAGAAAGGTCACAGCCTTGGACTTCAGGAGAGTTAATGTCAGCCTCTTTAGGGAACTTCTTTGAAGAATCTTATGTTCTAAAGGAAAGAGGGAACCTAGAGAGCCAATATTCAAGGATTACTTCATTCAGTCTCAAGACCAGTGCATGATAAGCAAGGAACTCCTGTCAAAACTCAGAGCCAGGAGGAGACATGCAGGAGGTGAAATCAGGGACAGGCCACCTGGGCTGAATAGAGTGATGTTGTCAGAGTATGCAAAAATGCAACAAGGAAAGTCAAGGCCCGTGTGGGATTAATCTGGCCAAGGACATCCAGGATAACAAGCAGGGCTTTCTCCAATACATCAAGAACAAAAAGGAAAGTGTGAGTCAGTTTCTGTGCAGAACAGGAACCATTGGTGAGTGCATGGGGAGGTGGATTGAGAACTGGCTGAATGGCAGATCCCAGAGGGTCATAGCTAGTGGTACAAGGTCTAGTTGGAGGCCTGTCACAAATGATGTCCCCAAGGTTCAGTACGGGGTCCAAAGATTTGGGCAGAGGGACAGATGCCTCCTAAGCAGGTCACTGATGACACAGAGCTGGGAACAGTGGCCAGTACGCCAGAGGGCTGTGCAGCCCTTCAGAAGGGCCTCGATAAACCATCTGAAATTCAAAAAAGGCAAAAGCAGAATCCTGCACTGGGGAGGAAGGGCAGGGAGGTGATCCTGACCCTCTACTCAGCCCTGGTGAGGCACATCTGGAGTTCCATGTCCAGTTCCGGGCTCCTCAGGACAAGAAAGACAAGGAGCCCCTGAAGCAAATCCAGCGGAGGGCTGCAAACATGGTTATCCACAGATAATCTTCACCAACCTCTTCCCAGTTGTAATTCAGCCTATCAGGTGACTATCAGGACCCTCTCATTTTAAGCGTCCTTGTCTTCTTCCTCATGAGTGAAAGGATAACAGTCACCTATCCTTCTCAGCTCCCACAGCACATTTCTTAAACTTCCCAAACAAGGCACTATGTTTCCTTCCAGGTCAGACCTTTTGCAGAAAAGAAGTGAATGCAAAATACATTCAATTATTATGTTCCAATCCCCTCTTTTCTTGGCAAAGATGGCAATAGGAAGAGACCACAACACCACTCTGCCCAGTGTCATTTCTTTATCTACCAGTGCCCATCTAGACAACAGTGTCAATTTAAGGACTTGGGCTCAGAACTCAATTAAAGGACTTGGGCTCCAAAAATAACTCAGTTGCACTTGATGATTCGATATTTATTGCCTGCCTTTGTGAACAGTGTCCAATCAAACATATTGGCATGCATTGGCAAAAAGGCTTCAGACTGCTATGTGCTCACTCCTGTTTGTCATGAACCAAGAGCACATACAGATTCAAGTACAACTCCTCATCTAAATGGCAGCAAGCTGTTTTATTTATATATATAATATACCATTCCACTGTGTCTGTGTCCTTTGTCATGATGAGGAAGTGCATCTCCGTGTTTGTACAGTGAAATGGGGTCCTTATCCATGCCTTAGTCTCTGTGGCACTATTGTGATAATGTAATAATGCAGTAAACACTGCTATCACTGCCCATGGAAATGTGCTCCACATGTTTCATTCTGTTTCAAGCTGTTATTAGCATGGCTCTCAGCTGCTCACATTAGATATACTGAGACAACCAAAGCATCTGAGTGCTAGTTGTACAGTGAGGCTTTTTTAAATTACAGAAATGAAATAACAGATATCCTTAATGAAAGTTGGTCAAACTTTCACAACATACACTTTTAATTTAAAAACGGCAGATCCTGCAAAAGTAATGGTAATATGGTAGAGAAAAACAAATCGCTAACACGGAGGAAAATTATTATCAGCCCCTTTTGCAAAAAAGCAGAAAAGAGTAGACTGATAATCTGTGACAATTCTGGCACTAAGGAACCATGGACTCTGAAAGAATATGATTCTGCATTCACCAAATTATAAGCCACTGAGAGGCATATGGTGTGATTTCTGGAAATTCTGAATGCTTCCTGTGCTGTGCTCTCTATTTGTATTACCAAATGGTTGTCTCGTAAACAATATCAAAAAATAGAGTGCTTCAGATGATCTGCTGCGCCTGAGGTCTGGCAGTAACATTGCTGTACACAAGGTCATAGCTTGTGAGAACAGCAAAGATATGGGAAAGCTTAATGCTTAACATTCCTCGGGGACACAATATCTACCCCGTACAGCAGAAAAGTAAATTTTTCAATTAAACCCCACCAACTCTGGAGCAGTGACAATGTAGAAACAGCCTGAATGTCTGCTTCTCTCCTGAGCACTTTGGAGAGACACAGTGACCTTGTGAACCTGGGATCAGTACTACAGCTGTGCTGTGATCAATGCAAGCTCTATCTCCTCCCTGCAAAACAGGAAAGGCTCAGAAGGCAGATAATTAACATGAATGGTAACTCATTTTTCCACACTACTCGTAGCAAAGCACATTCTCATTCATGAGTTCTGCAGAAGACAAGTTCCAGTACAGTGCAAGATACACTATCCCACACAGTCATCTGAGGAACTAAATGTTTCTTTCGAAATACAAATCTCAGAGAATATGCTCCCATGTGAATGTATCCACAGATACAGACAGGAGAGCATTAGTGTTTCTATCTCAGATTTTTGAATTTTATAGTCATTCTCATAGAACTCAGAAAGTGCTCCAAATTAAACAGCCATTACAGCCTCTCTCCCAACAGCAGCTTTTATCTTTAAAACCGCCTTTTATCCTTAAAATCTACACCTCCCAGCATGCCCCACAGGAACATTATAAATAGACATTAGGGGATGAATGGTCCCAGTAAAACCACAAAATTCATGGGAAGGATCCCTCATTTCTCTGAGGGACTGGACCATATCAGTCAGCCCACTTCCCAGGCGCAGGCCTGGCATTGATCCCGGGTTAATGCAGTCCCCCGTCAGGCATTTTGCAATCTGTTATTGTAAGCCCATAAAGCTGAACTCCAATACTACCCAGTCTGGCTGAATATTCATATTGCTCGTGTTTAACTTTCCACTAACTACTACTGCTGTGTCCTAAATGCCGAATGCTTCATCAAATCTCCAAACCAAGACCAAGACAGATGGAAAGCAACAGGCAATTTTTACCTCCAAACACTCTCATACTCTTTTGGGGATAAAAGCACTCTCTCAATGTACAACTTTACCATTATACCTTGCAACACTTTATTAATTGCCTCAGTGTCAGGGAACTCTTGCAGAATTTGCTTATTCTCACCTCAGCTAAGCCATGGGATGCGCCCAGTGCACAAAAATTAGAGTTGTAAATACTCTTCATTCACTTTAACAGAAAGCATGTTCCATGCCAAATCTGTAGCCATAGCCTACATCATTTTTGTAGCCTTCAGCATTTGTGGTCTCCCTATATAGTGATCAAAATTTGACTACCAGCATATGCTCTTTTACATTTGGGCCACTAATAAGGTGAAGGATGTCATCAATATTACAGCAGGTCTGGCACCAGTTAAAGCAAATCTGCATAGATGAAGGAGCAATCATTAAAGCTTTACAGACACACTTTCCTCTAGAGTGTCTAAAATCCTCCCCACATGCCCTCAAGTGCCGGAGTTCGTTTTGATCTCTGATTTAGCTGAAAGATGTGCAAAAGCAGGCACAATATTAACCACTGACTAAGTGCTCAAGACAGTATTGTGTTTTGTTTATTCGAGTGAGTGCACAAAATATCTAGCATTCATGAATCATGTCAGAATGATGTTTACTTTGAACAGAAATATACAATTATCTTGTTCATAAAGCAGAAACCCCTCTCTCAGCAAGACAACTCAACTCATGGTATTTCTGCAAAGAAATACTGCTACTGGAATCCCACTGCACCTTTGGAAGGACAGTACCTTCCCTTTTATTTCTTTCCTTTCTTAAGTATACATTTAGCTGATCTAATTCAAGAATGCATGGGAAAAGCTGCACAGTTCAAAATGAGAAAAACAATATACTGTAGAAGCAGATTCAGTTTTAATTACAAAGCAATATCAAATTTGTCTGGACACACTAGGAAAACAGAATTTGTTAAACTGGCTTCCCCATGGATTCATAATCTTTCTTCATCATTCAGTCTGCAGGATAAAACACTCAGAATCCTCCTCCCGCAAACGTTTTGGTTACTGCGTAAGCAGGAAATCCTCTGGAGACAGAGAAGGCAGAGGGAGGTTAGAAAATGGAATTTCTTCTGCATTTCTCAGAGAAGTGCCAAACATTATGTAGGGCACAAACCAGCTCTGCAGGTTCACCACAATCACAGCTCTTCTTGTTTTCTTTGAGTACTGCAAAGTCAGTGAATTGGCAATTTCAAGAAGAATTTACATGTCACTGTGCCTACCTGCTTGTTCTTCAAAAAAACAGAAACTAGGAGAGGGCTTAAAAAACCACTTTGATGCAGTGAACAGAACAAAAAAGTTCTTTTCTCAACAGATTACCTTTGTGGCAAAGTGTGAAAGCACAGAGTTTTGCTTCCAGGGAAAGAGTTTAATAAAAATTATTCTAGTAATACTGAGACAGGCAGCAAGAGAACCACAGAGCTCTGCCTGAGGCAGGAGAGGAGCAAGGACATCACTGGCAAAACCAGTGACCTGCTTGGACATCAAGAATAATATATTATTTCTCAGGCCACACCGGTCAACACCTGATAGAATTTTAATCCTTCTTGGAATACCACCAAATTACAGTTTGGCTAAGCAGACGGAAGGCATCAAAATCATTAGCAGAAATTCATGGCCTCAAAATTACCAAAAGTTCCTCCTGCGAACGGTGGAGACACAGAAAGAAGGCAAGGGCAAGTAAATCTACATCTGCATCTTCCCTGTAATTTTCTAACCAATAAAAGATAAAATTTTTAAGAGCAGATTAAGGGAAAGACAACAAATGCAATGTAAATTCTTCTATCCCCAGAATGCAGACCAGTTATGGAAAAATCTAAAAAGAAAATACAACTCTTGCAGGTTTTGGATTACAATGATCGTTCTACAATAAAGCAACAAGAACATTCACAGAGTCAAAAAGAACTGTGAAAAAACAAATGCTGGAGCTATGAATAAAAAAATGTTCAGTTTGTGTCTGTTTTTTCAGGACAGAGATATCCACTGAACTACTTATGACCTCATGACAGAAAACTATGTACCATTCCCTGTACGTACTTTAAACATCATATTTAGACATGGTGTGTAAATAAATTCACGCACACACACACACGAAATATTAAAATACGTGAATATGCATAAAAAAAGAATATATTAGGAGTGCTGAGTTTTAACAGGAAGAAAGGCAGGTTTAGTTTTCAAAAATCAGTTGTTTCCTCATGTTGTGTGAAAGCACCTGCAAGACATAGAAATATTTCCACTATTCCCGAACCACCCCAGTATCATTCAGGATTTCACATAGCAGTGCAAATATAAAGAATCGGCAAAATCTATATTACAAAAACTGAAAGAGTTGAATGCCAATTTTAAAAATAGGTAAATACCATTAAAGATTTGGAAAAGATATTTAAAAAATGTAATTTGGGTTGAGATGGATCAGTCTAGCAGACCATGAAAATAGAGATTTTTCTGATTTTAAAATCAACTAAAACAAATTAAACTTGTAAGCATAACCTTGCTAATGAGCAAGAAGGTGTAGAAATTAAAGTTTTTAAGGTACAACACAGTTGTTGCAAAACCTGATTAATATAAAAGAATTGCAAAAATCCATATGGAAACAGTTAGGATATTGTAAAAGTCTTGCAGCTACACAGACCATTGCGGGTATATTACAGGGTGCTTAAAAACACACAGATATATACATTACCCTATACAGAGTATGTTACAAGAAAAACAAAATACAGTAAGTGAGTCAAGATACTTCACTGAGCCAATAAATTCCAAAAGATTACCAAAAAAAAAAAAAAAAAAACCAAGCCAACCAAACTCCCTCCAAAATATAGCACGGAACTTTTAGCAATCACTGTCCAAATATGAACTCCAGATCATTATCACCAAAATGATGATCCAGAAAAGTACCTTGGAGTGGAAAAAGCCAATGGGAAAAAAGTAAGCAATGACTTACAGAATCTATAACAATTTGTTGAATACTGTCTGTGAAATAATTACAGAAATCAGCAAATTTGGGAATTGTTTATCAACCAATCTAGGTTTTTGTTTCCATTACAGTATACTGCCCCATTTAGAAAGAAAATGTAGAAATCATAGCCTGGAAGTGCCACAAAGAGAACCTCTGTGAAAAGGGCCGAAAACTGTCTGGTGGACTGAAGAAACTGGTAATGAAAAAGGAATGCAACTGGCAAGTTAGACCATGACCTCAGACGGGGGTCTGAGTTTAGGCACAAATTTGGTATCTTTACCCATGGTGGAGAAGGCAGCAAGTCAGGAGTTGCTGAAAGGCAGGAGTAACAATTAAAGCCACCGTGGCTGCAGAGAATTACAATTCCTGTCTTCCCCTTCCTCCCCAATCTAACCCAGCCCCCCTAGCTCTTGCTACATTCACAAGATGTGTGAAACTCTAAGGGAGTTGGGAAAGAGCAAATTATTTACACAAACCGAGTTGAAACAGAACTCATCCCATGACACCTTAAAGCAAATGTGAAACATAAAATAAGGAGGGGAACGTATTAGATCAGTAAAAATCACCTCAGTGGTTGCGATCGTAGATTGAAAAACTGTATGTTCTTTCACTGGAAAGAATTTCTACGTGACAGAATGAAACGAAAATACAGGTGCAAACACTGCTAAGATGTAACTAATACGTCCATCTTTGCATTGCACCACATAACCACTGAAACCTCTACACAATTGAAGTCTTGCTCTCTTTCCCATGAGCACAAAGGAGGCAATGGGGTCTCTCCCTTTTTACAAATAGAGTTGATTTCTGCAGGATTCCTGTCTCCTTTGTGGACACTGGCCTTTGGCAGCAGGATTTTCCACACACCCACATATACCAGCATCCTGCTACTGGAATTTCTTCTCCTACAGCAGAATTTTTCCACACTTAAGTTAAAACTCAGGCAAACTGCATGAATTACTTAGTGAGGTCTCATCATCATCATATGAATTAAGCATTCCCTTACTGTGTTTTCACTGAAATTACACCATAAACTCTTCTGGGCAAGATATAAACCAGCCTCTGATTCTCTAGAAGGTAAGAGGATGAAAATTGCTGCTTCTTTGGTGTGTCTAATACACACACAAAAGATAACCAGAACTGTCCTGGACTGTCCTGAACACACTGTCCTGAAACAGTGCAGATTGTTCATTTTCCATTGCCACTCTTCTTGCTTTAATGCCCATGAGCCAGCAGCATGCTTTGGTTTGGGGACTGACAGCTCCTGCTCAACTCTTCTCTCTTCTGGTCGCTGTGAAGTACCAACTGCCAGACCGTATGAGAAAACTAATCTGAAAATCCTGGCAGTGTGAGTGGATTCTCTAGTGGAAACAGAAAGCCTCCCTGGATCTGCACATAGCAACTGACAGGGGCACTGCGAGCTGCTGGAGCGATTTTATGTGAATGGCAATTCTGCACACTGAATCACACAGCATCGTCTGTAAAAGCCTCTGCTGTTTCCTTCCCTTTCCCAGGATGGGGCTAAAGAAAACTCACAGAGAGCAGGAGCAAGAAGGGTCAATGTGTGTGGAGCACTCTACCGACTGGCACACTGAATGTCTCAAGGTGAATCCTTGAAGTCACTAAAGTTCAGGCTGGCACAGCACAGCTTCAGAGTTTAACTCATGCCCCAGCTAACTGTCCCATCTAACACAAGAGCAACTATCATTCTCTGACATTTGTTTCTCAATTTTAAATTATTAATTAATAAATTAATTAATTATTAAATTAATACGGTGAATGTGAAAGATCAGCTGCCTTTTGTTCTGAAAAGCCTAAACCAAAAGGTTTAGAAGTGTGTTCTGTAGCATCTCCGTGCTACACACAGCACTCCACAGAGAATCTAATCTGCATTTTTGCAAGTACTGTTCAAATAAATAAAGAAAGAGCCACATCTCATTTATCACTTATCTATAGAGCTCGGAGATCATGTCCATAAAAATGAAAACAAAAGAACATCATTAAGTGAAGTTGTGCAGAATACTTTTGTATTAGTGTCTGTTGCTAAGAGCATTCAAACAAAACAATATCCCACTCCTTCCCCCCAACGAAAAAAGAACCAAACCACAAAACGAAACAAAAAAAACCCACCAAACCAAACAAAACAAAAAACAACAACAAAATAAAACCCAAAACAAAAAAAAAACCAAACAAAAGAAAAACAACAAACAAACAAAAAAAAAAAAAAACAAACAAAAACCAAGACTGTCATCACAGAACAGATTACAGGTACAAATCCAAGATTACAGCCATAGATTCTAAACACAGCAGTTTTGTAAGCCCCTGCTAAAACCAATGTGACTTCTGGTTTAACTATCCACAACTGTTTCAGATCCTTCTCACAATACTTCAGATTTTCCACTTATAGTGCCATGAACACAGCTACTATTTCATATGTTGAGCAACAAACTCAAAAATACATCTTTAATCATTTAAAAAAAAACCTTCTCCTTATATTTTTTCTTTTTGAAAACGGAGACTGCATCTATACTAAGACTACTAAAACCCTCCAAGCATTTTGGGGTGTTGAAATCCACCACCCATGCTAGAAATCTGTTAGGGCACCGCCTGACAACAGTACTGTTTCTCCCAATTAGCATTCCTGCTGACTAGTTCCCAGGTATTGACTGGCAGATATGAGAGTCCAGGAACAATTCCCAAAAGACACATAGACCCTCTGTTTTGGAGACAAAAGTGTTTGATTAGTCTCTGCACCTGGAAACAACAAATACACACCATTGCAGTCTGAACTTCATGCATCAATTTCCTCGCAAATTCACCTTATTTGTATCTAATAAATTATTATGTCCTGTTGTAAATTCTTCTGATACTGTTTAGGTTTGAAAGATGAGTGTATTGTGTGTTCGTTTTCATTTTGTAATCCCATTTCTTTCCAGCTTTCTGTAATGTGAAAAACCGGGAAAATTGGGCATACGGACTGATGGCATGAAAATGGTTTTACATGGTGCTGTCAGGAATTCCAAAGTTATCTTTTCAACATTGTCCTTTTATAGGAAGTTTACATATTACAACATCAGGACAAAAAATGGTCAGATGGAAATCATCTTGGTTTACATTTTTTAAAGTACAATTCCAATCCAAAGAGAATTGCAATGGGGAAAATATCTTTGTGAGATAATATGTTTGAAGGGAGCAAAACACACCTTTGATACAAATTGTTTACTTCTTCCTAGGGTAAACAAGGGAAAAATAGCAGTATTTTTAATGAAGATGTTGACTCTTTTGACATATTTTCCAAAGGAATAGTTTAAAGAGCAATGATTTTGCAGCCACTTCATACTTATGTATCTTACTGAAACTATTTTGAATCACCGGACTTCCAGCTATTGCAGGAGTTATTTCCATTTGTGAGCACTTCTTCTGAGAAAGAACTTCAGGTGTCCTGCCCTTTACCTTCTCATTTCTGGCAGTGAACAACCCTGAGAATTTTTATACATTTACTTAACCATATACAGATAAGTGTGATACATTTTCTCTCAAGTTTCCAGGCAGGGGAAACTTTTCATCAAAATGCAACAGTACTAGATTATCAGTGTTCATTCTTCAGTAACTCCCACTAGCAGCAACCACAAATATGATGATTACTGTTCACATTTGGTTTACTACTGCCACAGAACAGCATCTAGCTTGAAATGGCAAGCATGCTGAAATGGCAAGAGCTGATTATCAATACACCTCCACCAAAAACACATTAGACCCTGAAAAGAGGCAAGCAGGAACACTTTCAGGAGCTGAATGCCTGTAGCTGTAAAGGATAACAAACTGACAGCAGAGGAGTGAAGAAAGAGAAGTGTGCTGTTGTTACTACTATTGTTGTTGTTGTCATTATCATAATCATTACTATTATTATTATTATTATTATTATTTCATGCCAAAAAGAAGAAGATTTAGTATTAATTTATTTACTGCTGAATTATTAAAACGGTGTTTTCACTATCAGACAAGGAATTAAAAAGTGAGAAGAAGGAACAAAAATGTGATTTGTAAGGTCTAGAATGAGTCTCTGAGAAAGCAAGGCTAGGGAGAAAAATGCGGCAGTATTTAAGCAATCAAAAATGAAGGAGTAGACAAGAAGCCTCAGCTGAAGGAAGAACTATAAGGAGATATATTCCATATGCAGCAAGGAAAGGCACATCCAAAGTCGTATGCTGACAGCTTGACTTTAACAGGAAAAGGAGAGGATTATCTGGACGTTATGAACCTTGCCAACAGGTTGACATTATCCACACTAGGGAATGGAGGGGAAGTGCAAAAGAGAGAGAGAATAACAAGATGGAGAGAGCCCTTTCAGAATATTTGATTTAATAAGCCAAAATACCCAGAAGAACAGAGACCTGTGCTACAGAAAACAAGCATTTTGTCACACAGATAATTACTCTCCAGTCCTCTAACCCACCTGCTTTTTTTGAGGAGGAAGAGGAAAATCAGCTGCCATTTTTACTGTTCTTTAACCTAAGTGTTTAAACCTTGAGTTTTTAATATAATATCTGCTACAGGGGACCAGCAAAACCCATACAGACTCCCTATCTCACTTTTTAAAAGGTTTTAATCTCTCCTTTTCTTAAAGGTAAGTTAAGGAGCATTGATACACACTATTAAATAATTTTGGACCTCTACAGCAAATTCAGTCTAGGAAAATACAACCGAAAAGTAAAAATACATTACTTCCTTACAAATGATTCATTTTGGCCAGTTAATTCTGCCAGATTATTGCTTCTTGGCTGCCTCCTCTATTCAATCTGTATCTGTGCACTGAAGATGCTTGTAAAGGCGAGGACACCTCAAGGTGCAAGAAAACCAAGACTCATGAGGTGCCAAAAGCCCTTTCAAGATGAAAAAATGCATTAAGTTCCTACAAAGCATTCTGTATCTCACAGGAGCCACTTTTCTACCACACAGGATGAAAACGATGATTTGCAGCTCAGAGATACAAGCTGCGGTGCATTGTGCTATTGATTTTCCAGTTGCCTTTTATTATTACTTCAGTTCCACTTCTACTGTTCAGCTAGTGCCCAAACACGAATGACCACGAAGAATGCAAAAATCTTTATGCAAAGCTGAAAGAAAAATATAAGGAGGGTAAAAGTGAAAAGGTTATACCTACCTTTTAAACCAGCAACTATCCTTTTAGCTTGCTCCTTTCAACTAAGTAACTTTGTCTAAGGATACCTGCATTTTTCATAACTTTTTTCCTCCACACATCAGCACCAGGCCCACCAATATATTAAGTTACTTATAATCTACATTGTTTATTTTTAATGAAACACATGTTCATCTTCACCCATGGGTCGGGTAAATCCTTAAGCACACATGCTTTTATTTACTAGCAATCAAAATATGAATTACAATGTCAATCACGACACAAAGCACTCAGGCAGTTAAAAATGAAAGGCAAGACTATAGTCTTTAGGATAGAGAATTTTCAGATTTTGTTCATTAATCAGACAACATGGGAGTCTGGAAAAAAAAACCTAATTCATCATTAATAAGCTTTAGCCAACAGTAAAGCAGTTCAGCTGCAGTTTACTACATATTGGATAAAATCCTATATAAACCAGCTTTGCGAGTATTTTCATTTAAAAATAGCAAGAAAGAACAACAGAGTTCATGAAGTGGCAGCAATATGGCAGTGTTACCCATAGGTACATGCCTTTTGTCTACCAGAGACAAAGAAACCTATGTTAAGCAAATACCAAATTTCAGAAACATGTATCAAAATCCATCAAGAAAATTAATTTCCTAATTTTTAATGAGAACTCCCAACACCTTAGTAATCTTCTAGCAGCACTGTCTATTCCTGTTTCCTTTTCAGCCCTGGGAGGAGCTACAAACATATCCTTAATATATTGATGCAAAAAAAACAAAACTAAAACCAAACCAAACCAAACCAAACAAACAAAAAACCAAACAACCAACAAACAAACAAAAAAAACATATTTCAGCAACTTTAATCAAACATATGCTATTACAGCAGAGATAGCTTTAACCCATAGGTGTAGCTTAATTAGAGTCTTCTCAGCTGCAGCTCTCACCAAGAGTACCCCTGTAACTGTACAACTAAAGGCTCAAGCACGAAGTCAGGAATACCAGTCCTAGTGTGCAGTTTCTAAAATGTGTCAACAGAACATGGAAAAGAACTCTTCCTAACCTGCATCCCCTTCCTTATCTCATCTTACTATTTTGAACTGCCATAGTATCAATCCAGCAGCTCAAGGCGCTTGCTGGTTACGCTTCTGACATCGCTTACAGGATAAATATAAATTCACTAAATCTCCTGCCTTCTGTCTACATAATCCCTTAACCTCTCCCTTTCTGCAGCTATGCTTCTCTGCCTTCTTTTCATCTCTGGCCTTTCCGCTGGTTTCATTCTCATGTTGCCTTCCCTTTCCCACTTATTTTTTAAACTTATTGACATTCAGCATACCTTCACAGTGAGACTCGTGGTCACTACTCTTTTACTTCATAGACTGCTTCAGTATGTTGTTTTGGTTTTACACTTTATTGAGGGATGGGAATTTTAAATAGAGTTCTCTGGTTAGCAGATTTCTATTAAATTTAGCATCTGCCTGCAAGACACAGACCAAGCAGAAAATATTAAGAAGGTAGGCAACTTTCCAGTCAATCAACAAAAAGAACTAGACAGAACAGAACAGTGTATGTCACATTTAAAAGTAAATTAGGAAAAAAAAAAAAAGTCAAGCATGCAAATTATTAGCCGAACCAGAGGCAGCAGTATTCAAACTGTGCAGAAGCTGCTCCCAAAATTAGATTAGCAAAGCACAGGTCTATTCTACCCTATTGAACCATCAGTGGCAGAAAGAAGTGAGCTTTCTCAGATTTTGTCACCTTCATTTTAAATTCTGCAAAAAGAGTTAAAAGGTCTAAGAACAGACCATGAGTAAATCAAAACTTTGCTGTGCTATATTTTCTTCATGATTCCTAAACCAGTTTTTAAAATTAATGTCTTTTCCTTGCTCAAAATCAGAACACACATAGAAATTCAAGTCTGTTCTTTCAAGCAACAATCAAATAATTATATAGATACAATTTTTAAAAATAAAAAAGTGTTGTAGCCAATTGATATTTTTAGGAATATCAATACAGATTTTTGTATGGGAAAGCTCATACAAAGCAAAACCTGTGTTATTAAAAAGGCTCCATTACAACATGATTTTACATATGGTCTGAGGCACAAGAAGATTCAGTCATGCAGTATTTCTACAAAGAAACACACAGACAGCAAAGCTCACCACTACTGTCAATAACAAGCTCCAAAGGAGAGAAAAGCTTCATTCATGCCAACCTCCTATCCAGTTGTACACAGCTGGATCTGAACAGCTCAAGGAATAAAGCAAAACTTGATCTAAGGAGTGAGCATGTGGTGAGGGTTAAACCAAGACATGGTCTAGGTTATTGTTACTGAAATGCTAAATTGGTGCATTAAGTTATTGCTTGAAGTCTGCAGAAATGGAAGATTTTGCCCATTATGTCATTGACTCAGAAGAGAAGTATCTCATTAATACCTCCAGAAAGGAGGTCTTCCGGCTGCTCCAGACTCATTTCCAATAGTTTTGAAGACCTACTTCCCCCACTGCCCTCTTTCAAACCTTGGTTCTGTGCTTTATCAGGCAGGCTGCACAAGCAGGTCACCTCCTTCTCTTGCAAATGGAAACAGACATTGGCCACTGGGCCTTCAGGCTGTTTTTCATAACCTCTCAATTTTAGCTGTGCTACAGCAGCTTCACCCTACTGCTGATAGAAGACTGTCTGACTACAGGTCACAGAGAGCCTTCACAGACAAAAAGCATGGGAAAATAAACATCACCACAAGAATTAGTTAGGTGTCCCTCGGGCCTCAGCCCTTTCTTGTGTCTGTCACCACTTCATCTAATTTGCAGTCACAAAGTCTCTCAGATGAGGAGGATGATGCACTAAATCTTGACCTTTTAGCTGCAAACCTAGCCTTGAGCAACTTGGTGACCTAGATGGCAGCTGCACAACTCGATAACTAGTTGGCTGGAGTCTGAAAATACATGATTCATTTCTGATTCTCCCCACACCGCCCCATATGCTGTCACTATACTATTCTTTTAAAAAAATAATTTCCAAAAGCAGACTTTATTAGCCTGGTGGATTGATGAAACACTGCTTTGAAAGAACTCAAAGAGTAAAAATAAAAATTTATTTTCTTTTCCTACCTAAACACTGAAATTTACACAAGAAATAAAAAAATATACATATATGCATATGTGGCTTTTGAATATAACTGCTCCTTCTTAGTTCTCCTAAAACTACCTCCGAATGTTTTAATAACACACAATCCTGGTTGCATATTTTGTAGAGCCAAAGATTTACAGTGCATCTGAAAATTAGCATACATCTCTACCCAGAAGTAGTACCAGGGTCCTGTGATACTAGTCTATGTGTGCAAGCCAACTGCTGGAAAGACATACTTGAAAAAGTAGGATTTGGTAAAACTTGGTTGGCTAAACCGCAGAAAATCCTATCTACACATCTCACCCTCCAGAACAGTTGCATATCTCCCTCCCTTCCCCCTGAAAATGTACAGCTAGAATTTCAGTCATCACATTCCTTACTGCATCCTGTGTCCCTAGGAGATTCTGATGGCATTTCTCAGTGTTGTAGAAATAGGCTTTCTCATCCTCTTAATGACCAAAACACAGCTGTCCGATATGTTCCAGCTGGCATAACCCTGGCATCTCTACTGTTAAACCCAGCAGCACATCATCTGGGCTATTTTGTCCCAGTGAACACACATCAATATGCATATATAGAACTAACAGGCAAGTGGGGGTTTCTTTCATTAAAAAACTATTTAGTATCATAAAGCTCCTAGCAAGTTTTGTCCACATTATGAAGTTCAAACACAGGTCTGACAGAGAGGCTAAAGATAAAAAGTTGAGTGGTTTGGGATTCGTTAGTCTAGTGTCTTAAAAGCTATGCACACACAGGAGGATAAATAAATTATACAGCTAGACTATATCTCCTCAGTATATACAGTGATAGATAAGAGGTAGCTATCTTATAAACAAGATTAAGCAGTTCAAGCTTTGTGGCAAAGGAAAGAGTCATTAATTGCATGTTTCTGGTGAAGTGACCAAGAGCAAAGTAATTCCTCATACTAGGTTCTGCATTTATGCATTTAGAATTTCAGTACCTAAAATCCTACAGGGGGCAGGGGAAAAACCAACTGGAGCTATTCCCACCTTTTAAATATTTTTGTCAGTGTGCAGACTGTGTGAAGAAAACAAATTTTAATGAGATTATAACCAAATTCAATCTTCAGAACTATCCTTAGAACTTTAATAGTTAAAGATTTTTTAACAGTGACTTTTCCCCTGCCTGCAGAATGAGCCACAACAACACAATACCATACAACTGGATCCGAGCTCATTGCCTCACCTTGCACAATGTAACACCTGAAGTAACTCTTTATTTCTACCCTCTAGGCACTGAAGGCCATACTCTTAGCATGTGTAAATCAGTTGACTACTACAAACCTAAAGAGCAGTAACATCATCTCAGATTCTGACCTTAACTTTACCATTGTTTAAAAGAGACTAATTTTTAAAGGTGCAAAATAAGTTATGCAAAGCTTGCATTATGCTCCAAGAAAAGACTCTGAAGGCTATGTTGCATTTGACCCAATAAAGCTACAATCTCATAACCACGCTCTTCATTAATAAGAGCACTAGAATGATACAGGTATAAAATGTTTTCGGTAACTTCCTGTTACTCCCAGGCTACATGGTGTTTGACAGTAACTAGTACTCAGCTACAGACTGGGAGAGAAGTGTGGAGAGCAGCCCTGCAGAGAGGGATCTGGGGGTGCTGGTGGGCAGCAGCTCAGTGTGGGTCAGCAGTGTGTGCCCGGGCAGCCAGGAGGGCAAAGCCCATCCCGGGCTGCAGCAGACACAGCAGCACCAGCGGCCAATGGACAGGACCATCCCGCTGGATTCAGCCGTGCCGCGGCCTCACCCCGAGCCCTGTGTGCTGTGCTGGGCCCCACAGTGTGAGAAGGATGGGAAGGTCCTTGAATGGTCCAGAGGAGGACAGCAGAGCTGGTGGAAGGGCTGGAAGGCACATCCTGTGAGGAGCAGCTGAGGGCTCTGGGTTTGTCCAGTTTGGAGAGAAGGAGGCTGAGGGGGACCCTCAATGTTCTGAGCTTCCTCATGGGGGATGGGGAAGGGGATGTACTGATCTTGCTGGGATCCAGCAACAGGAGATGTGGGAATGGTTCAAAACTCTATTGGGAAGGTTCAGACCGGACATTAGGGAAAATTTCTTTACCAAAAGGATGGTCAAACACTAGAGCAGGCTTCATGAAATTGATGCCTCAAACCTGCCAGTGCCTTACAAAGAGACATTTGGGCAATGCACTCAGTAACAGGCTTCATCTTTTGGTCAGCCCTGGAGCAATCAGGCAGTTGGACCAAGTGATTGATTTAGGTCCCTTTTAACTGGAACTATCCTACTCTACTCTAGTATTAAATAGTTCGATTGGAACTTATAGAAACCATAATTTGGTCCAAGTGAAAATGGAACTTGCATCTCATGGCACTTGCTTTTTTTTCAGCCATAATGGTCTTTGAATAAGATTACCAACTTGATTTAAAGCTGTAGTTCTTTCATAATACCAGAGAGATAAAAAGACCAACTGTGAGTGATAAACTTCCTGAAAGACCACTCACATCTTCTGACCTGGGTGCCAAGCTCATATCTGTGATTCTATGAATGACATGGAAATTTCAGAGGGTAACTTGATTTTAATGCTTGCAGTTAAATCTGTAAGAATCTGTAAGTCTTCCATAATGCACCAGAGTCACGGTTCTTGTTAGGACACCTGAAATGCCTCTGCTTTCACACACTGCAAATATAGCTGCTCTACCAGAAAATCGCAGACTCCTTACTGTTTGTACCCTTATTACTTGAAGGAACAAAAAGAGGGACTAACTAATCAGGAAGAGGGACTACAGTGGAGTTGTTTATTTCCCATCCGCACAGCAACTACTATCGCTGAGAAACCTCCTCCAAGTTATCTTTTGTCTTAAATGAAGAGCAAGAGGGGGCAGCGCCTCATTTCGAACTCTGCCCGCTATCTCGGTGACGGCGGCTCCCAACACGGCACGCCGCGGGCCTTGCTTCCAAGGCAGGGCTTTCCCGGCGCCGGAGAGCGAGTCCTCCCGCACACCGGCTCCGCAGCAAGCGGTGCCCGGCGGGGCACCCCGTTATCTCCCCGCGGGACGGGGAAGTCGCCGCCGGGATCTCCCTCCTCGCCCGGGCCACCGCAGCCCAGAGCACTCCTCCCGCCCGCGGGGACGCTGTGCCGGGGGTGCCGGAGCCCGACGGATCCCGCGGCTCCAGCAGCGGCCGGGCGGGCTCCACGCCGTGCGGTGCAACGCCGTGGCGCAGCACCGGGAGGCGGCCGAGCAGCTGCGGCTGCCGCGCCGCAGGTGCGCGGAGCCCCGCGCCGAGAACGGGGCGTGCGGAGAGCGGAGCTCCCGCCGCGGCAGCGCCGAGCCGAGCCGAGCCCCGCCGAGCCGAGCCGCCGCCCGGGCCCTGCGACCCGGGAGCCGCCGCCCGCACCCGGCCCCCCGAGCCGCCGCCCCCCGAGCCGCCCCGCCGCCGCCGCCCCTCTCCGCGCCGGCACCTGGATGTGGCAGGAGATCTCGGAGTCGTCCAGCAGCCGCACGGTGCATTTCATCTCCGCGCTCAGCGACCTGATGCTGGAGCTCCGGAACCGGATCATCCCGGCAGCCCGCCCGCCGCTGCCGCCCCGCAGGCAGCCGCAGGGGGCCAGCCTGCAGCGGCGCCCGGCCGACCACGGCACGGCACGGTGAGGCACAGCGCTGCACGGCGCGGCACGGCGCGACACGGCGCGGAGCGGCGCGGCGGCAGCGCCACCCCTCAGCCCCGCGGCGCCCCGCCGCCGCCCGCCATCCGCCCGCCCGCCGCGGCTCGGGCCGCCGCTGCGTCAGGATGCGCTCCGCTGGCCGGCCTCAGCATCCTCCTGCGCCCGCCCCCGGCATGGCACGGCGCGGCACGGCCGCGGGGGCACTTCTCCTCCCTCACCTGCTCCTCCCGCTTCTCCGCCCCGCCGGTCCCGGCTGGGCTCCCTGCGGGGCTCCCTTTCGTCGGGCTGGCAGCGTCGAGGGGGAAATGGTCAGAGCGATTGTTTGCCTTCCCCCCCACGGGCGTGTCTCGCCTGGTTTGGAATGCACCTGAGCCACTCGTACTCGCGTGGGAATGCCCGATGCCCCGCAAACGGGGGACATCCCCCAGGCTGCCGGCCGAGAGTGGAGTCCCCATGCTCCCTGCCCGCCCATAATGTGAGTCTCCAGAGTATCCCAACACAGCCTGAGGCAGGAGGAGAACCCTGTGGAATACATACATATAGTTATATAAAGAAACCTCACTAAAGATGAGTGTACCCTAACGAAAAAGAAGAAAACATAATGCAGCTTAATGTAAGAGTGGAAGCCTTGAAAACTTGTTTCCTCAGGGAAAAGAAATGACCCATTAGGGAGCAGCAGTCACACCCCATTTGTTGTCTAAGTGGGAAAGAAAATAAAGCATCCAGTGGTTTCACTATTATGTTCTCCATCACCAAAGGGTGCATACATTTGTGTAAAACCTTGCTTGCAGAGAGCAAGCACCAAAGTTAACCAGCCTTGAAACAGGGATCAGCCCTGTGTTAAAAAATGAGCACTTTACCTTGCAATGTGAAATGAAAAACAGCCAGGGCAAAATGGGATGTGACTGGAAGTTTACAAAGAGAAAAGAAGAACTGACAGTCACATAGAAGGTGCACTTCAGTTATTTTGCCTAGTTGTCTGTGATTACCTGCAAAAAAAAAAAAAAAATTGAAAATCCCGTGTAAAAGCCTAGCAGCACATGTAAACTCTTTGGCTTTCTGCTGGACTGCTAGCAGCAGGAAATACAGGCAACCACAAACAAATGAGAAATATATAATGCTCACTACCATCAACTAATAAATATGCAAAGCCCTTTAATGTGGAACATAAAAGAAAAGCTATAAATATATGCTTCTCAGAAAGGATAAATGCTTTCAATTGCATAGTGAATAGTGAAGCAAATCAGTGAGTATTTAAAACGGATTATTCACCTCCACAGCCACAGTCAGCCCACAAGTTATGGAAGAAAGTCCTTATCAGCTGAGACACCAGTTGTGGACACCCACTCATTAATAATAAAATAATACTTTTTGTCTTACAGTCCTGCAACATGGGAATTCAACAGCAGGATTTAAGCCCACATACAGATTGACTCTCAGGTGACACAGATTTTCTTGCTTCTCATAGAGAAGGAGTCTTTTCTTTTTAAGCCAAATATTTTAGCTTTCCTTCAGTCTCTGCAGCACACATTTCTCTGTCCAAAAGGGGAGCAATAAGAGGGAGCTGAGTCAATGATGAAGATTTAGGGAGCAGGTCATAATCCACCACTGTCTGAAGGATTTTTTTCTTTATCGGCAGGACCACATGGAGCAGGATGAGCTTTCCAGGAGTCCTCAGAGTTACAGCAACAATGATGACTATAACATGAAACCCACATCTCCAAACTGTTGCACAGCAAGTGTGAAACTAGTGTGTACCAACAGCAGCACAGCTGCCTGAGCACAGAGCTCAGCAGAATTTTACTTGCTTGTTGTAAAAACAGGTCACTCTTGTCTTTTTGTCACTTTATTTGCCTCTTTAATACCTCATACCATGCTGGTCTGAGGTGCCTGAGAACTCTGTGAGACAAGTAACCCATTTCTATGTTTCAGTTACCTCATCAATAGTTTTTATGGCACAGAATGTGGCAGCTACTTAACAGAAAGACACCAGATAAATGAAACAATCAAAACCAAATAGTGTATGCGCAGGGGAAAAAAACCAAACAACCCAAACAACAACAAAGAACAACAAAAAACCCCAACCACGAAATGAAAGAAAGCACTCTGCCCAGTTGCAACTTCATGATGTAAATCCATCAGATGAATTTTGTATCACATATTAGGACTGCCATCTCCTCCTCATTCAAAAAGCATTCTAGACTTCTTTTCCCTTACAAAGAGAAAGCTCTTAAAGGTCTCTTAGCATTGTAAATTATGCAGAAAAAACCCACAAACTTACCTCAACACTATATGAAAGTGCACCCATTTTTGCCATGTCTTGGAGGCCAAAGAGTCCTTATGCAGCTAGCATTTGGAAAGATCACCTGAAAAATCAGGTACTTGAGGAACTGGCATTAAATAGCATGGCAAATATAAGAAAACACAAAGCAACAAATAGATAAATTTAATTCAGTTATCAGAAAATGCAGAGCTGATGGAGTATATAAAAAATTACGCTGCTTGAACTTGCAGAATACGCTTCTGGCTCAGCGGAAGGTTATCAGCTACTGCTGCTGCTGCCAAGACCATGGCATGTTATCAAGGGATTTATCAAAGCACTCACCTGCCTTTGTACTGCAGACCTTGGAAGGTCTGACGGGAGGTAATGATGGCTGCAAGAACTGGTTGGGTGTGGGAAAGGCACATGCTTGAAACGCATTTTAGATTCATCAGTCTGAGAACCACTCAGTGCAGCAGCCACAGTCCCATTATTTTTCATCTAACTGGTCACTGAATGACTTTGCTTTGGGATGAGTACATGCAGATGGCCTAAGGGACAGTAGCCTACTTACCTAGGAATTGCTGCCAGACACAAAATTATATTTAGGGACAGCAGGGAGCACTAATGAGCTTGAGTAGTACTTTCATATCTGGATGATTCTGCATGGAGCCAAATTACAGAATGTAATAGTCAAGGATTTTCCCTTCAATGGCTGATAACAGCAACTTTAGCTCTTTCAATAAGGTTTATAATTTAACCAAATATATAGATTTGATTTGGGTTTGTTTGGGTTTTTCCAAATACTCGAACATTAATCCTTTAATACAACTGCTATGGCTGTAAACACTGCCTGCCATGGGTCAGACCTTGAGTTCCAGCATGCACAGGTCAAATACACAAACCACTGTCTCCAGAGGGGTGCCCTGCATGACACACTAACCTCCTTCCCCAAGGCCCACACCTCCCCATTACCCTGGGCCTGGGTCCCTCACAGGGCTTTCACAGCCAGGTCATTAGCACACACAGCAATTAGCTATTGCTCAGAGATCGTGGTGTCATAAGTAAACGGTGACTCCACTAAAATTTATAAAGTCTGGGACAGTTTAGATTTTACTCAGTTCCCTTCTACAACAGGATCAGGAACTCCAACACTAAAATATTTCAGAAGAAGACAGATGATCTGGGCATTAGGCTTCTGTAGAACATATCCTAAAAGGTGGGAGATGAGGGTTGAGATGGCAAGGAATCCAAAGTTCAGGAAGTAGGTTTCCATAGTCAGGAAGGTGAGAGTCTTGCTGTCAAAGGCACAAAGTCTGCAGGCAAGCTGGCTTCCTAGGTATCCTAGAGATCCTGTTACACAGCAGAAAGTTCGAACAACCTCCGAAGGACCCAGCTCACAAGCCAAACAAATCGTTCATACCAAGGCCACCATTTTTTTGCATACACTTTGTTATCTTCAAGGAATTACCTTTGAGACACATGCTGTATTATTGTAAAATATATCTAGCAACCAAGCTGAGATTAGCAGTGAGGTAATTGAAGACCTGGGCATACCAGGCAGCACTCAAAATATGAAAACAAACAAGAGACTCCACACATACGGGATATCTTTTGTTTCAATCTTAAGTAGTCATTTTTAAAAAATCACTTTATATAAAAAGAAATTGTAAAAAAAAATCAGGGATATTGTATCTTGAAATAAAAGTTTTTTACATGTAAATATTACACCAGTAACTTGAAAAATGTATATAAAATATTAATGTGTATATCTAAAAAACCCTAAGAGTATTAAAATCGACATAAATTACAAAAAAAAAAAAAAGATATTTAAATAGCAAAAGTTCTGCTCTTTGCTGGGGGCAGAGTTGAGTCAGAAGGTGAAACTTGAATTCACATAGGGTTTCTACTTTCTTTTACATTATAACACAGTGGTTGCATGGATGAGAAGTCAAAAGATAAATACAATACTACATTGTTTTACAGCAGTAAAAAAGACTCAGGATTTTCATGCTTGTATTCCAAAGGGAGCTGTCACTCCCTAAAATTCACTGAAAAATGCAGGGCTATCAGTGATATATTTGGCCACAACTGCCGCAGCAAAAAAGACCTGGAGCGTTATTGCAATCTGCAGGGCTGTATTTTAGCCTGTGTGGCACTGATGGTCCTGTTGGCTTCCACATTCCTTGGGTGCACTTGAGCACCCCAACTATGGCTCACAGGGGGAGAAGTGGTGAGTCAGAAATAGGTGTTTTCTTCTACTGCTGAAGTTCAGCAATCTCTACAAAGATTCAGAACAAAGTACAAGAAGAACATTACAATACTCCCTTCCAAGAGAGAATGATGGCTTGAACTTACTGTACAAACTTCTCAGCAAATTTCCTGCAGATGTCATTTGGAAGCTCAAACTCCAATCAGCATTTGTCTGACTTATACTGGATTGCACAATACCACACCTGAAATTTGCTGATAGGAGCAAACTTTACATTGATTTTAATCTACCCAATACCACTACCACAAAGACAAATGTCAGATTGCAGCCTTTTGTTTGGAGTGGACAAAGTCAGTGAGATGATTATTGTGATTCAGCTGGTTCTGGGACTTGCTAAGATTTTCCTTATCAGTAGGATCAAAATGTTTCTTTGGTATGCTCTTTTCAGGGAATATACAGCCAGTTACCCTAATCTAATTCTAGTCTAGTGATTCTAATATCACTCTCTGGAAAACAACAGCAGGCAGTGTACTCTCTCAGTTTCCCATGCTGCATCTCCAAGGAGTGTCTCTGCTCTGAGAACTGAGTTTGTTCCCAGAAACTTCATTCACTACTGGTTCTCTCTAGCTGCTTTCACACAACCCATGCAGTACTCTTCCAGGCTCGTTAACTGCCCCAGAGAAACCCTGCAGCTACCACTGCTGAAAGATTTACAGGTTTCGCATGTGACACAACCAGTGGTTTCAGATGTCTACAGTTAATTCAGTACCTAGAGGAACCTGATTGTCTCATGCTGAATGCAGAGTGGCTGCCACATCCATATATCACTTCAGTCTACGATGAATTTTAAAAAATTACCACCATTGATCTAGTAATCCAAAAAAAGTACTCTCTATCTTCTGATCAAGCCGCAAATCAGAGTTCTGTTCTCCTGACTAAATGTTTTCATAGACATAGAATATAGCAATCTGACCAACCAACAAAAAAGTTCATATTTTAAGTAAGTAGAGATATATTTACAGGCAGTGTTGATAATTGGAGAAAAGAGATTTTGCCTACATATAGCTTGAACAGTTCTTCCTTTTATAGAATTTGTCTAAATAAATGTTTAGTAATACTCCAGTTCAAATACATTCTAATGTAACAACAAACATCCACATTTTTTCAGCTTTATTATTGCAAGGAGGAGTAAATTTGATCATTACTGTAACAATAACACTCATCATAAAATATATAAAAACTACATTAGCATCAGTTACCTGGTGGCCAGTCCAGCAAATATTCAGAGCCAGGCTTTGAAGAGCTCTCCGCATCCCAAAAGCCCTCCCTAAGGAGTGAACAGAGAAATAGCCCCCACCACACACCTTTCTGTGCATCCTTTTATACTGTTCTTGTTACTGGGTGGAATTTGGATGCTCATGGGCAGAATTCTCTTGCAGTAACATCCTGTTTCCATGGCTGCTGCACATGCACTTCAAAAGAACTCCAAGTGCTTAGACCAGTTTTGGCTGGTTTTTTAGTTTCTTTTCTGCATTTGGGGTTGTTCTGACTTTTAAGATTCCCATAATATGATTTGAATTTTACATTGTTTGTCTGCAGTGGTAGTTGTCTAAGTTCAAATATGTTTAAAGCACTTTTCCAGCCAGGAATGATCCTCAAAGTTGTGATCTGTATGAGGAATCATATTTCACACCATGTCCAATTTGCATAAATCAAGGTAAAGTCCAGCAAAACAAAACTTTGCACAATTATGTCAGGTTCCTAGTGCATTTCGTGAACAAAATAAATATTACAGGAAAAATATGTATGCTATACAACATGTATTTCAAGTTTGTTCATCTTTTCAGCATTTAATCTGTATCCAGAGTCTGTTATTAAAGTAATTAGCACCTTGATTTTTAAATAATAATATGCAACAATACTCAGTTTCTGATACAGCTTTCTTTATGGCTTCTTGGTTCTGTCGTTAATTCCCTTCCAAATTCCTGTAAGGACTGTTGCTTTTTATTGGTCTGGCTCTTTTAATTATGTAAAAGCTAATATGGATAGGATTTGAAGTTGCAATTATCTTTGTTGTTGAACTTCCTTGCACATGAGAGGCTCTGCGGTGTAAGAGCTAAGTATGCTTGTAAGTGATTGCAAAATAGAGGCTTGGCTACCCAGGGAAGAGATGTGGACTAACTACATGGAAAAAATACATCAGAGACACCAACAAAGCATACCTCAAAAGCCTGCAATAGTAACTGCTCAGAAACAGTAATCTTATTTCTTATTTGTAGAAGCAGCATTTTAAGAAACATATTCTCCCCTGCCACTTTCCAGAGCCAGCAGGTTCCTCCTCTCTAATGCTTTGAGTGCTTCCAAAATTAATGGTTCTGCATCAGAGCATACTGTTGCTATTGTAAGTGATGTTGAAATATAGACTGCATAACTTTTACATCCTGAGTCCTATGAGACAAATACCAGATGAGAAGATAAAATAATAAATCTCTTGCAAAACCTGTATTTCCAGTGGAGGCCAGAATCTTTTACAGCAACAAAATACTTCTGGAGAAGCAATTTTTGTGCTCACATAGACTGGAATAGAAATAATATAGCTCTCCTAGATGTTCTTTTCAGCTAAGCCAGGTTTCTTTTTGAAGAGACTAAAGAAGAGAAAATAGTCTTTCTGTTATTGTGTGATCTTCTTTATTTCCAGTCTGTGTCTGCAGTTACACTGAAATTACTCCAGATTGCATGTGACTGCGGCCTCAAGCAGTAGCTGTGCACTACCTCTGCCAGCAGCCTTCCACACCCCAGCAGAAAAATTCATGTAGTTTCCTGACTGTGCTCCAAGTGTCAGACATAACCCCTTGCCTCTCACTGTCACTTTTGAATCACACTGCTGCAGCTCTAGTTGTTACTCTGGACTGAAACCACTGTAATGCTCACATTTTTTTGCACTCTTAACATGGCAGATAAATAGAGAAATTTTATAAACTCAGGGTTTCAGACAATTTTACTTTCTTGAGCACTTCTCTGGAGTATTTACATTAATATACTCATTTTGATCACATCACATGAATAAATTTTTATGTCATAAAATACACTTTGATTTCTTATGCACAATTAAATTTGGTAAGACTCTTGTGCAAACATGGAGTTGGTATTGAAAGATTTAACTAGGATCACACTGATAAAATGAAGTTTGTAAAATGAAGTTTTCAAAACCTAAGGAATAGCCATGTAAAAAACCCAACTAATTTTCCATTTCTTATTTACATTAATTTTATTGGAAGTCAGACAGCTAGCCATTGTATAAGCATGTTATAGTATTTCCTTTGCTGCTGTTAGGAAAATTTTAATTTAACAATAACTTCTGCGTTTAGAGTTATGTGTATTTAACCTTTATGTAAATGTTTTCTTAGGCTTCTCTGTACAGAAATTAGTGACCTAGGACATGTACAGGTTATAGTATGGTATGAAGTATTGCATTACTCTTTAACCTGTAGGCTCAGAGTATTTTGTCATTCCTTCAGCTTTGCAATCAAACTGAGAACATACTTTTGTCACTTACAAGCAACAAAGAAAAGCCACTCCCATGCCCTCTTACCTATTTCCTCTTACCCTAAAGCTCTGAGCTTCAGTATAAAAAAATGGGATGAGATAATATATACCAAAACTTCATGTGATTTTAAAAACATTTAAGAGCTTTAGTTTGATTTACACATCCCAAATGTCTGAAAGTTTGACTCATTTACCAAACTGATGATCTTTTTTCTCAGCATTGGCAAATCCTGTTGGGTGCAGAAAGCCAGTATGCACTAAATTCTCCTCAAAAATTATTTCAGACAATGTATTGACTGACTTTGCATTGCATAGAACAAATTCTGAGAAATGTTGGTAAAGTTTCAGTCAACACAGACATAATTTGATGATTATTTACTTCACAGTGAGGGCTAACTGTGACCAACAGAATAACACAGTGATTTCATATGTTATTTCAGCTTTTCTCCTCAGAGTGAACACATCACATTAACACTCCCTACCTCATCTATGCCATATCAGTACATATTCAGGACTTAATTTGAACCCCTAAATGTCTCCAAAAATTTGGGTGTTACCTGCTTGAAAAACAGTTTTGTTCCCCTTACGATTCAGGAAGCTCAGATTACTCAATGCATCTGAGCCCTCACTTCTATAAGAAGCAGACGTCCATGATGATGAATGTTCCTTGCAAGCTTTAAGAGGCCTGTGCACTTTTATAGTAGTTCACCGTTATACTGTCATAAGTTTCCATTAGTAATTACCATGGGAATAGGTTTTTTCTACTTTGAATTTGGCAATGTTCTGAATACAACAGACATTTCCTAGTATGCTTGGGAAGGAGATAGATACAGCAAAGGCAAACAGAAATAACTCCAGGAAAGTGAAATTCTCTCATTCATATTTCATGTTACCCTTCTCTAAAATTAAGCAGCTAATTTAAGTAGATGATGAAGCCTTACTGAATTCCATAAATTCAATATCAGTCAATTAGTCAAACCAGAAAGGATCAGAAAGACACTGAAAATACTCCTAATAGCCATAAAATATACCAAATGCCATTTTAAAAAGTATTTAAAGATACAGTGTCTGGAAAACTCTTCAGGAGTTGAGAAGTACTTGATGGGTTTTCTGGTAGGTATTCTTGAGGTTTTTTGACTTTTAATTGTAGAATGTACATCCTTCACCATTATGTTTTAATTTCACCTATTATTAAATATAACAAATAAAACGTCAGAAGACATTTACATTCCATTATCTCCTATATCAGCTATGTGAATGTACTCAGGAAATCATGGAACTATACACGATTTTTTATATAACTACATCAGAGAGTCAGAATCAAGTTCTACATTTTGACAACATTAGGAATAAAAATAAATTTAAACAATAGGAAAAAGGCACCCATGCCACCTCCAGCAAATGGTCTTCAAAGAAGAAGCATCAGGACAAATTTCCTAAGATGTACATATGTCATTAAATGATTAAGACTAATATGAAACTCTTCCATGTTAAGAAATAATAAGTGTAAAAATATTTCATAGTCCTGTGACTAGGACAGACTGAAAGGGTAGTCCTCATTCAACTGGCATTAAAAGGATCCACATATTTTATTAGATCTACAACTTAATTAAATACATCTTAAGTGCTTAACTGAAGCATATACAATCTGATACTGTTAAGTCAACCATTTGGCTGAGTTTTATTCAGTCATCTCGCCATTTTACTACTAACATGAATTACATCTGCACAAACCATATGAGCCACACAAGAAGGAAGTCTGAATGTAATTGCCTTCTTCACATTGCCTATAGGCTCTTGTGTTTGTACAATTCAATCAGTTTTCTCTAGATCCTTCTCCCTGCAGCAGCATCTGCAGAGGATGCTGCTGCCTGTACAGTGCATGCAAACTCTGTCAGTGCATGCTCATGGTTTGTTATCCTGGGATTGAGTAAAAGAGAACTCCTGGCAAGACATCCTGCGCAAACAAGGATATAAAATAGCTATTAGATAACATCACACCAGTCCAACCTGGCTCTTTTTCCAAAATGAAAGGATATGTATTATGGAAAAAGATATCAAATAGAGAAGCTTGTTTTCTCTGCTTTGTAGCAATCAAGCAGGATAAAATTTTAATAATCTGGTTAAATTAAAAGCCATTGGGTGTGCGCTCTATGTGGGGTAGTCAGTTGCTCTTCATGCTAACAAAATCTCAGGAATTGTTGTGACAGAGCAATTAAAAGTTTTAATTCTGGGAATGGGAATAGCAAATGTGACATTTCCTGGGTCAAAGCAACCACTGGTATTTTTAAGCTTGTTCATTTGGATTTACCAAAAACTCTCACCCAAACGGAACATTTTTCCCTGTCTCACAATTAATAAGCCAACAAATGGAAAAGATGCATTCAATTGCAATTACTTTAGCACAATCATACTGCTATTACAGTAAAATATGTATTCAGTCACGGGGCACCTTAAAGAAATCATTGTAGTCTGTTAGTAATTTGAGAACTGGCCTGTTTCAGTAATAGCCTAATAACTTTGAAGGTTCTGGTCTTTGTTAATAATTTCTTAATAGGTATGTGAAATACAGGCAGTTCCAGATCTCAATTAAATGGTCAGAGACAAACAACAATTTAAATAAACAAACAAACAAACAAACAAATAAATAAATAAAATATACAGATATAGTTCATAATGTTACTTGAAGAGCTGTGCAAAGGAACTAAAATTTCATGCAGACTGGGAGACTTAATGTACTTTCTGAGAATTTATTTCAAGGTTTGGTTGACATAAAAAATGTGAAGGGGGCACACATCGTGCTCTGGTGAAGCCACCGGGTGGAGCAGCTCTCACAGGCACAGCAGATGCTTCTCCATTGCACAGAACTTCAGCGTTAGTCGGCAGCAACACTGCGTTTGATCCTTTCAGAGCTTTAAAAATGTTGCCAGGTCATATATATGACATGATAATAGCAAGAATACTTGGTATCTAAAAGCATTTCCACAGTTTTCCACAATCTTGGCCCTCTTCTTAGCCCTGGTGAGGCCGCGTCCGAAGTGCCACGTCCAGTTCTAGGCTTCACAGGGCAAGAGAGACATGGAGCTCCTGGCGCAGACCCAGCAAAGGGCTACACAGATGACTGAGGGACTGGAGCACCTGTCTTACAAGGAAAGGCTGAGGGAGCTGTGACTGCTCAGCCTCGAGATGACCGAAGGAGGACCTCATCAATGTCTGTATCTGAAGGGTGGGTGTCAAGAGGATGGATCCAGGCTCTTCTTGGTGGTGGTGAGCAATAGGACAAGAGGCAATTGGCAGAAACCGAAACACAGGAAGTTCCACGCAAACACCAGGAAGAACCTCCTTATTGTGCAGGTGACCGAGCACTGCAAGAGGCTGCCCAGAGACGCTGGGGAGCCTCCCTCTTTGGAGACACCCAAAAGCTGCTTGGACAGAATCCTAACACGCTCTAGGGGACCCTGCTTGAGTCGGGGTGTTGGACTAGAGGAGCACATCGGTGGAACTTCCCAGCCTTAACTACACCATAATTCAGTGATTTAAAAGTATAACTGGATCAATGCTTTAAGACATACTAAAATGGAGTTAGTCACGGCACGGCTGATGCCTTAACTATTTTTTAAAGGCAGACCTTTACCACCAAAGGGACAAACAGAACCCAAAAGGCATCAATGTACACTTTAATTTCTGTTAAATTCGTGTGTGTTTCTGTGCCTGCAAACGGTGAATACTGTACTAGGAATCGCTGGGAGGGAAACGCCCGACCAGGCAGAAAAGCCTGAGACAAAGCGGGTTAGAGAAAAGAGCAGGTAACTTCAGCACAAGGAGCGACTGCGGGGAAAGAGAGCGGCAGGCACGACACGCGTGTCCCGGGTTCCCGTAGAAGGGGAGCAGATGACGGTCCCGGCGCAGGAGGAGGCGCCTCGGCCGCGCCCCGCACGGCCGCGCTGGGGCCGCCTCCCGCCCGGGGCCCGCGGGCGGGCCCGCACCGCCTCCCGCGGCCCAGACCCAGGCCGGGGGCGGACCGGGGCAGCGGCGCAGGAGGGCAGAGAAGCAGCAGCAGAGCGGCGGGCCGCCATGGTGCTGGTGGTAGTGATGGGAGTCAGCGGCTCAGGGAAGTAGGTGCCGGCGGGGGGCGGAGCGGCGGCGGTGCGGCGGCGCGGCGGGGCTGGGGCGGGGGCTCGGCGCTGCCGGAGCCCGGCGCTGCGGTGCGGGGCGAGTGCCGTGAGGGTGCGTAACCGGCCCTTTGTGCTTCCCCGCAGGACCACGGTCGGGTCGCGGCTGGCAGCGAAGGTAGGAGCGTGTGGGGGCCGCCGCCTCGGAGGCGTGCCGGGGCGGGCAGGCACCTCCCTGCGCCGGGCCGGCGGCCTTCGCCCGGGCTGCCGGTCCCCACAGCCGCGTTTGGCTGGCGCGGTGTCGCCTACACCGACTTCAGCTTAATGCCGTGTTGCAACAGCTGTTGCCGCTACCAAGCTTAGTATTTTTTTGCTAATCATCATGGTATAAACAATGATTAATACTGTGGTGCAAGAAGCCTGTAATTTCTTAGGTGTCGTAAATTCTGTGATCATTGTTACCTCACCTGGTCTAGCTGAACGATCCATAATTAATTTGTTTTTTTCTTAGCTGGGATGGAAATTCTATGATGCAGACGATTATCATCCCGTAGAGAATAAAAAGAAAATGGCAGAAGGGATACCACTCAATGATGAGGTACCTTGAATAAGCCCTGAAAGAACTGTCGTCCACACCTTTATCTCTGTAACTTCATGCACATCTTGTTAAAGTACATTCTGGTTTACTATGAAGACTACTCTGACTGTAAACACAGGTCTGCATTTGGTAAGGTGAGGGAGGCTTCCTGTGTCAAAAAGTATTCTGCATTAAAAAGTCATTTATGAAATACATGGCATCTTGCAAGGGGTATGCTTCTGTTTCAGGATTTGTAAGAATGTCTACAATCCACACACAGAGTTGCAGTTATGGATTAGAATCACAGAATCTTAGAATATCCTGAGTTGAAAGGGACCCACAAGAAACATAGAATCCATCATGTGGCCAAGCACAAGAAAACTCAAAAAAGTTGTTACCCTCTCTCAAGTCACTGCTCATTATTTATCATCACTCCTGGTTAACTTGGGAGGTCCCACATGACTGGAGGCTGGCCAGTGTGATGCCCATCTACAGGAAAGGTTGGAAGGAGGATCCAGGGAGCTTCAGGCATGTAAATCTGGCCTCAGTGTCAGGGAAGGTTATGAAACAATTATCATGAGTACCATCACATGACATGTGCAGGACAACCAGAGGATCAGGCCCAGTGAGCAGAGGTTTGGGAAAGGCAGGTCCTGCTTGCACAACCTTACCTTCTTCTATATCCAGGTGAACTACTTAGTGGATGAGGGAAAGACTGTGGATGTAGTCTGTCTGGACTTTAGTAAAGCCTTTGATGCCATTTCCCAAAGCATTCTCCTTGAGAAACTGGCCTCCCATGTCTTGGATGAGTGCACTGTTCGCTGGGTTAAAAACTGGTTGGATAGCCAAGCCTAGAGGGTGTTGGTGAGTGGCGCTATGGTTGATGGCTGGTCACTGGTGGGTTTCCCCAGGGGTCAGCATCACAGCCAGTCCTGTTTAACTTTATTGATGATATGGAGGGCATTGAGTGCATTCAGTAAGTCTGCAGGTGACACCAGTTTGGATGGAAGTGTTGATATGCTGTAGGGTGAGAAGGCTCTGCAGAGGGATCTGGACAGGCTGGATCAGTAGGCTGAGGCCAGTCAAATAAGGTTCAATAAGGCCAAGTGCCAGGTCCTGCACTTTGGCCACAACAACCCCATGCAGCACTACAGGCTGGGGCAGAGTGGCTGGAAAGCTGCCCAGGAATAAGGACCTGAGGGTGCTGGTCAGCAGCAGCTGAACATGAGCCAGAATGTGCCCAAGTGGCGAAGAAGGCCAATGGCAGGCATCCTGGATCAGCAATAGTGTGCCAGCAGGACCTGGGCAGTTATTGTCCCCATGTACTCAGCAGTGGTGAGGCCACACCATGAATGCCGTATCCAGGGCTAGGCCCCTTAATTCAGGAAGGACATTGAGATGCTCAAGCATATCCAGAGAAGGGCAACAAGGCTGCTGAAGGATCTGGAGCACAAGTCCTGTGAGGAGCAGCTGAGGAAACTGGAGTTGTTTAACCTGGAGAAAAGGAGACTCAAGGGAGACCTTATCAGTCTCTACAGAAAGGAGGTTGTGGTGAGATGGGAGTCAGCCTCTTCTCGCATGTAACAAGCAATAGGACAAGGGAAAATGGTCTCAGGTTGTGCCAGGGCAGGTTCAAATTGGATATTGGGAAAAATTTCATTACTGAGAGAGTGGCTAAGCATTGGAACTGGCTTCTCAGTATTTTTTAACACTTCTTCCCTAGAAGTGTTAAAAAAAGCTAGACACTTAATGCTATGGTTTAATTAGCATGGGGAATTAGTCAAAGGTTGGATTTGATGATCTTGAAGGTCTTTTCCAAGCTTAATGATTATATGATTCTGAATTGCACCTTGGGTTTGAGAGTACTGCCCAAACACTTTTGAACTCTGTCAGGCTGGTGCTGTGAGCACTTCCTTGGGGAGCCTGTTCCAGAGGCCAACCACCCTCTGGGGGAAGAATCTCTTTCTAATATCCAACCTAAACGTTCCCTGGCACAGCTTCAGGCCATTCCCTTGGGTCCTGTCACTTATCACCACCACAGAGGAGAGATCAGTGCCTGCCCCTCTTCTCCTCAGGAGGTAGTTGCAACTGCAGTGAGGTCTGCCTTCAGTCTCCTCCAGGCTGAACAGACCAGGTGACCTCAGCCACTCCTCATATGGCTTCCCCTCAAGGCCCTTCACTGTCTTCATGGCCCTACTTTGGATGGTCTCTAATATATTCATATTGTTCTTATATTGTGGTGCCCAAAACTGCCCCCAGGACATGAGGTGAGGCCATCCCAGTGAAGAGCAGAGCCAGACAATCCCATCCCTCAACTGGCTGGTGATGCTTGACATACTAATAGCTTAATGGTACAGCTTGAAAAAAAGGATTTTTCCATTTGCCATCAATTGGGACAGTGGTTTTACAGTTAAAGCCACTTTTCCTGTAGAGAATCAGCAAGAATTTAAAAAGTTCATGTACACTGCTTCTAGAGAAATATACACTTACAGATGTAGATGAAGATTTGTAAACAAAGAATATAAACTAAGCAGTGCTGGTGAACACATGAAATCAAGATAAAAGACACCAGCTTAGAAACAGGGCAAGATGCAGTTATGGGATCTTTTGAAAAAGACTAAGGATTTAGCTGTCATATAAAAATTTTGCAAAGCTCCTTTTTTTTTTAGTCCCTCAAATCTTTTGGGAGAAGCCCTTAGCCAATTTAGACTGAAAAAAATATTCTGGATTCTGGTTAAAAACCTTGATCTTTCACTAGTGATTGGAAGCCTGTATGTAGTCTGAAGCAGCATTGCACACTTGAATGACTTAACCACTGGTGCATGGTGCTCAGCAAGAGGAAAGCATCTCTTCTGAAAAATGAGAGGTACAAAATTGTGAAGACCTTCTTTAATGTCAAGGGGAAGTTATTCTGTAATTCCAGTAGCAAAAAATTTTTGCATTTGTCCATGTTATCATTTGTTGTGCTCACCTAGCAGTAACAGCATTGAAAGATTAAATGGGAGCAGTTGTTTAGTGCTCATTAGGCATGACTAAAGTTTGCAGCAGCTTAAAATTTCAGATTATGTGAGCATCTGATGAATCACTCACATTGTGTTTGCCTAAGTACTGGGCAAAACTTTTGAGAAATTATGGCTAGGGTTACATTTATTTGTGATTGCTACTGACAATAAATACAATTATTGCAAATAACTAAACTTAGATCTGTCTGTTCCTGAAAGCTTGAACTTGGATCCAAAATGGGGATGGTGTGGGTGTGGGTGTGTATAGCACTATATAAGGGAAAAGAAACAACAACTCAAGCTGTACATTTGAATTGTGTAATAGAAGCAAGAGGTAAATTGACTGTCCTTCAGAGGTTCACAAGGTGCATGCTACACTTGCATACATTTTACTTCCATCATATCCTTGTAGGTACCTGTAATATACAAAATACTATTCCACTAAAGGTACTATTCCCATCTTATTCATAATACGCCTAGGACTTCTTAGTAGCCTTCAGGCAGCGGTAGCAAATCTATGTAGGAAGAAAGAGATTCAAAACTGAACTAGCTGTACAGGTTAATGCTAATTTTTATCTCTACTCAAATATCTGAGATGCTAGAAGCAATTGTTTCAAATTAATTTCTAAAGAATTTTGAACTAACTTGTTTTCTTTCTAGGACAGGATTCCTTGGCTTTGCGCATTGCATGATATACTAAGGAGGTAAGAGAATATCTAGTTTTTAAAAGTTTAGCTAAAGACAGAAGTACGCAAAGTGTTTTTCCCCATTGCATTGCAAAGCAGAAATGTGGTAATATAAAGAAATTCTGCAGGTAGTGAAGTCACTCTGTTTTTACTAATCTGTCATAATAATTGCTGAGGGTGACCTAATCCCTGAGAAACAAAGTGGGAAATTATTGCCGATGAGAAGTTGTTTTTCTACTATCTGTGTAAAAATACTTTCAAGGGTCCAGTTCATTAATAAGCCTGACATTAGCAACTTAACATAACCAAAAAATACACCAGTAATAACAGTAGGATAAAATACTGTTATTTTGAAGAAGATACAGTGTCAAGTTGTTTGACACTGCTTGAGTGTACTCTGCTAATTTACAGATGACACCAAAATGGGAGGAGTAATTGATGCAAAGGGACCTTGAAAGGCTGTAGGAATGGATTGGTAGGAACCCTCTAAAATGTGTGAAATCCTGCCCCTGGGAAGGAATAACCCCAGGCATTGGTACAGACACTGAGGGGCACTCCGCTGGAAAGCAGCAGAAAAGGGCCTGAGGGAGCTGTGGTCAACAACCTAAGTTGGACATATGCCAGCAAAGTGTTTTTCTGGCAAGGCAGACCAGCATAATCCTGGACTATATTAGACCAAATATTGCCAGAAGGTCAAGGGAGGTGATCTTTCCCCTCTCTGTTTGCACTGGTGAGGCCACACCTGGAGTGCTGTGTCAGCTCAGGGCTCCTCATTATGAGAGAGGCATGGACATACTGGGGAGAATCCCATGATGAAGGGACTGAAGCATGTCCCAAATGAAAGGCTGGGAGAGCAGGGACTGTTTAGCCAGGCTTTACACTTGCTTGTGCACATTACATGAGCATACCTCATTGGAGCATGGGTTAATTCACTGAGAAATTTGTCAGGATTGATTTGCTGCATCCAGTGCTTTATGTTACATGACAGCCCAGTATCACTGCCAGTTCTGGAAACTTTACAGAATCAACTATACTTTAAAAGAGCCTAATGCCGGTGTTTAGTTATAAGTACTTAATAGTAGCTGAGGCTGTCACTGGCTTACCTAGGCGATAATGGTAGGTATTAAAAATTCTTACCTATTTAAGAACAGTGGTCTGTTCTGCTTATCAGCCACTTACCTTTAGAGAGAATAGTACAGTAATTTTATAGATAATGGATAGAGGTTTCTATGGATATTTAGTTCCTGTTCTCACCAATGGAGGAGCTAGGGCTTTTTTACCTTGCTCAGCAGAACTAACAAGCCATCTTGTTATACCACATGCGAATATGTAAGGTTTTTGCCTTTTTTTTCTTTTTGCTAGAGAAGACTCATCTAGACAAGATGCAATTCTGGCCTGTTCTGCACTGAAGAAGATGTACAGGCGTGTGTTAATTAGCGGAGCATCTGCAATTGAAAGCAACCAGCCAGAGCAACCGGGAGAAAACCCAGCACTGAAGATCCTCTTTGTTCATTTGGATGGGCCTATGGACATCATTGCTGGCCGCGTGGAGAAGCGAAGAGGTCATTTCATGCCACCTGAACTTCTTAAGTCTCAATTTGATACCCTGGAGCCACCTAGTGCACCAGAAAACTTCATTACTATCAGTCTAGAAAAATCTCTCCCTGAAATAGTGCTAGAGATTGAGAGTGCCATTCTTCAGGATAAGGCTTTGCTGGAGTAATTTTCTGAATGACATATATAGAAATTCCCTAAAGGATATCAAGGCTATGAAACAGGATTTTAATTATTAATTGATTATTAAATCAAACCATATTTTTAAGAGCTGGTTTACTACTCTTGAGTTTTTTATCATGGCTCAGTAAAAGACATGTAAGATGTAATTTTCCAGAACTGTTAACTTTTTAAACTCTTCACTCTGTGTAAATTCTCATTTTAGTAAGAGCCTGCTTTTGAAAATCTTGGCAAGGGTCACACAGAATAAATTATTTTGTTAATTTTTACTCTGTCAGACACTGAGATGGGCACATCTGCTGTTACAAGATTAAGTAATTTACAACTTTGTTAAAAACAACATAATTTTTCTAGAAGAGCAGGAACATGCATGATGAAGTTCCATACTTGGCACTACCCCTGTCTCACTGCTGTATTTTCATCAAGTTGAAGATTCTCTATTTGTATCCTTGCTGACCTCACCAGAGCACTGATAGCTTCATGAAAACTCTCCTGAACTCTTACTGTATGCACTGACCACCAAGCTGAAAAACGTGAGAAAAAAAAGGTAGTGGTGGTGATGCAATACACAAAATTTAACTGAATGGAAAGCTTTAGAAATAAAGCATAATTGGCATCATACTTGCTGTGAAGTTGGATCTTTCATGTACAAAGTATACACATTGCATTCGAGTGTGAGTCAACCAGTGATTAAGGTGCTGAATGCAAGGCTGATAGACATTTCTTTCTTTTTCGAAACTCACTCTTTGCAGTTGGACCTTTTCCTTCGCATCCCGTTGCTGGTGGGTACCTCAGAGTATGTCCATATATGGCTTGAAAGCTTTTGATCAAACTATTCCTAAAATATATTTTTTGTGATCTTTTTTGTGATCAGAAAAATCCAAATATTCAGTCACCTAGCTCACAGAATTTAAGGTTAAAGTCCTTTTTTACTGCCGAAGTGTTTTTCCAGAAGTACTTTATGTCACATTATAAAAGACATGCCTTTTCAGCTTAATGTCATGAAAACTTCAGATAGTTTCTGTAAGAAAGATTTGAGTCCTGTCCAAATGGAGACATCTTCATGGTGACATCTTCAGCTGTCACACATGGATTATTTTTAGTTTGTCATGCAATTTTTTTCATTCCTGGGATGATGGATGAACTCCTGTAGAAGCACACCTCATGTTTGAAAGCATCTTTAGTGTAATTTTTACCTGGGTAAGTAGCTGAAAAACATTTGTCTTGGTTCTCACTATGTAAGAAAATACTAAAGGCTTTGTCGTTTATTAGACAAATTACCGTGCTTAAATTAGTGCAATAAATGGGCGTTATCTTATTGAAAGCAGCCTTTTGTAGACACACAGCTGGGATTTTAGGCATTAACCTACCCCAAAGTGGTCTTTTCCTGTTTACTTGTGACCTGAAGGGAAAATACCAGGCAGTTACCAGTTTTAGTCTGCTGCTGTACACTACAAGGTGCTCTCACCTCTGAGCCTGTTTGTTCCAAGGGCCAGTGCACAAGTTTAAGACACAGATGTAAAGTTAAGTGCAAGAAAAAGGGACGTCTGTCTGCTTCATAACACCCTCAAATTTCAGAGAACCTTTCAGACCAAGTGACTGGTCAGAACCGTACAAATTTAGTAGCTATGAAAATCAGAGACATAGCACCCTCTTGTGGCACCTCTGCTGATAATGAGGTCTTCATCTTTTCCATCCATTTTCCAAACAAAGAGCTTTACTAATGTACCCATTATTAAATACAGATCTGTGCTCACTTTTTTCACACACAATAAAGCCAGACCAGGACACTTTACAGTGATGGACAAGCAGCTGCATCCTGTTACACACAGATGCGATCAAACCTTTAGGTAATTTTTTTTTTTTTTTAAAGAACATTTTTAAGTGTGAGTTCTGAGGCAGCCAGACTGATTTTCAGATCTAATTGTTAGCATTTATAGAATGCTCACAAAGTGACTGTCACCAACAGAAAATGGTATTCAACAGTTAAAAAAACCATTCTCTTTTAGAGAATTTTATGTAAGCAGCTTGGGTTTTGCAAGGCTTCTAAACAAACTAGTATGTTCATACTTACAGGCAGTTCATGCTTCTTCAGATTAGGTCAGGGTATTTCTTTGCTTCTATGTTGGGAGTATTTCCTTCCCTTACCCTTTTAATATATTTGCATTTTGATTTTACTTAAAAGATACTGCATAGAAAGTTGTTGTCGACTTAATCAGTTTTCTGTTACATGCTATTCTGAAAGACAACAAAGCATTACTTCTGTTCACTTATATCCCATGCATCACAAACTAAAAGATTAAGAAGTGAATTATCCCAATACTAATCATGTAAAACTATTCTCAGATTTTAATCAAGCTGTGCACGTGTGAAGTGGAAGAAAAAGGTAGCAGAACAATCCCTGCCCAAACACAATCCTACAACATTTAATTTACTTAATTTTGGTTTCATTTGTGGTTTTTTGTTGTGAAGGTTTGTTTTTTTTGGTTTTGTTGTTGTTTTTAAACTAACACTACTATTGTAGGGACGTCATACTCAGGTTAGTTGGGCAGGCTATTAATATTTAGCACATCTTAGCTGGATGCAAGTGCTCTGTCTGTATTTTGAAATATATTTAGCAAATGCAGCAAAAACTGAGGAGGAAACACCTGGAGTTAGAAATTGCTTTCTCTGTCTCTAAGCACAAATTATCTATGGAAGGTACATGCAGTATACATCCTCAAGAATTTGTGCTAAGTATAGTTAGTAACATACTGTGTAAATACTGTACCTACTACAGCATAAACATTTTTCAGTGCTAAAATGAGGATATAAAAATGAAATGTTATCTATCCCAATGCCAGTATATGTTTAATACATTAAATATAGGAAAGGTATAGTCTTACTAAACTGCACAAGTTATCTATACAGGCAAAGGAACAGACTAGCTGCCTGCCACATCAGCTATAAATTGAGGGGTTTTTTATTATTATTTTTATTAGGCAGTGTATTTGGTTTGTGGGGCCAGGTTGTGGTGGTGGGGGGGGCTACAGGGGTGGCTTCTGTGAGAAGCTGCTGGAAGCTTCCTCCACACCCTGTAGAACCAATCCCAGCTGGCTCCAAGACAGATGTGCTGCTGGCCAAGGTTGGGCCAATCAGAAATGGTGGTAATGCTCCTGTGGTAACAGATTTAAGAAGGGAGAAAATAAAAGTGATTGTGCAAATGTAATTGAGGCCAGAGAAGAGCAGGGTGAGAACATGTGAGAGGAACAACACTGCAGACACCAAGGTCAGTGGAGAAAGGGGAGGAGGATGTGCCTCAGGCACCGGAGCTGAGAATCCTCTGCAGCCCGTGGTGCAGACCACGGTGAGGCAGCTGTGCCCCTGCAGCCCACGGAGGTCCATAGGGATGCAGAGATCCACCTGTGGAAGAAACCGATACCAGAGCAGGTGGATGTCTGAGAGGCTGTGAACCTGTGGGAAGCCTATGTTGCTGCAGCGTCCTGGCAGGACCTGTGAGCCTGCGGGTGACCCACACTGGCGCAGCCTGTCCTTGAAGACTGCACCCCATGAACAGTGACCCACATTGCAGCAGTCTGTGGAGGACTGTTGCCCATAAGGACTCATGTTACAGAAGTTATTGGAGAACTGTCTCCTGTGGGAGGGAACCCGCACTGTAGCAGGGGAAAGACTCCTCAACCTGAGCAACGGCAGGCACATTCCCTGTCTCACTGCACTGCTGGGGGTAGGAAGTAGAGCTGGGAAGGAGGGAGGAGTGGGGAGAAGGCATTTTTAAGGTCTGTTTTTACTCCTCATTATCCTACTCTGATTTTGTTTCTGATAAATTCAATTAATGTCTGTAATTCCAGCCTATTTTGTCCATGACAGCATTTGATGAGTGATCTCTCCCAGTCCTTACCTCAACACATGAAACATTTTTTATATTTTCTCTGCCCAGCTGCAGAGGGGAGGAATAGAGTGGCTTTGGTGGTGCCTGGCGTCCAACCAGAGTCAACCCAGTACATGCAGTCACTAAACTAAGAAGAGAATTAGGCAGACCATAATCTTTACAAAACTAGCCATCATGCAGTCAGAATCCCAATAGCGAATGCACGCATTTTAAGTCTTCTAAATGACATCTGTCAGTTCACATTACCATAACTTTTAATTTTTTTTTGTTTTGGCATCAGTTACTTTTTCTAGAAGTAGTTTGATGATCAGGCAAGGCAGTTTTACAGACAATCCTGTCAGGTCACTTGGTCCACAGTAGAAGGAAAGAAGAAAGCAGGAAAATGAAGAGACAACCTTCAGGCACACATGCCCTTCTGGTCCAAAATGCAAGCTGCAGATTTCAAATACAAATTATCAGAGAGGTCAGAGTTAATGAAAAAATTCCTCATGAAAGAAGACGTACATGGTAACTCTGAAGAGTGAGTTTTAAAGAGACAGATAAAGGGGCAAGTGAGAGAATCAGGGAAGAGCACACAAACAGAAACATTGTAACCTACTCTTGAACCAATACGCCTAGGTTTTCTTCCCTTGTTAAAGGTGTGATAAAAAGTCTACCCTATCTATAAACCTTATTCTGCTTGCTGTGTTTTCCAACAAAACTAAAACTTCAATTAAAAAAGGCTCAGTGTTTTTACCACTACTTATCAGAAAGTTAGTTTCATTGACAATAGTTAATGATAAATACTGATTCTACTTCAAAAAGTAAGCTTAGCTGGAGGCTCAGAGTAGAATTTAAGTCGAACTTCATCTCTTGCTGAATTGCAATAAAATTTTACTTCAAATGTAGTGTCTCTTAGTTTGTAACATACAACTGAAATGCTTACAAAGGGTGAGCTGAATGTTGTCTCAAGAAAGTATTTGTGTTAGATTCATTTAGTGTCTTGGTAAAAACTCTTCCCCACCTCACCCTTGCCTTTCCATCTGACAGTACACTTTTTGGATGTCATGGACTGTATTCTCAAAAAGACCTGCCTATTGAATGATGATGGAGTCATAACTTTTTTTAACTCAAGGTCCCACTAAGGCACAGTTAAGTCAAATTTGTTTCTTTGAACGTCCTAATAATTACTGTGAAAATACCTGTAAAAAAGTAGAGATTATTCTACAGAATCTACTTGCTCTCTATCCTTTCTTATCAGAGGGTCTTATAACCTCCCTCTGCCAGGCTGAAGGTCAGCAGGAAACAATGAACAGAGGCAAGTCATTGCTTGGGACAACAGGCAAGATCCCTTCTTGCCCATCTCACCCTCCCCCAGGTGCCTCTCTGTATCATAGTTATGGATATGGAAGGTCATGCAATGGATGATGAAGACAAAGGTCCCTTCTCTACCAGAGGTGCTGTCAAGGCCAGAAAGGCCTACAGCTCATAACAAGACCAGTTCCATGAGGAAGAACGGCTGTAGTGGTAGATGGTTCCCTTCTAAGGGGAATGGAAAGCCCAATATGGTAGAAGGACACGCTCCTCAGGGAAGTCTGCTGCACCCCTGGGGTCAGGGTTAAGGACATCACCAGGAAATTCCTTAGCCTGGCACAATGCTCAGACTACTATCCAACTGCTTATCCTCCATGTGAGTGGTGATGAAGTCACAACATGTAGTCAGTCCAAAGGCCATCAAAAGAGACCTCAGGGCCTTGGGACAACTGGTGAGGGAATCAGGGGCACAGGTTATTTTTTCCTTCATTCTTCCACATGCAGGTAGTGACCGAAAGAAACCGGAAGATGGATCCAGTCTATTAACATGTGGCTCTAAGGGTCGTGTCACTGCCAAAATTTTGGTTTGTTTGACAGTAGGATGGCTAAGATAGCACCATGCTTGCTGGCATCAGATGGGATGAGAACGTCTCTCAAAAGAAGAGGGTCTTTGGTCAAGAGTTAGCAGGAGTCATACTGGCACCATGGAAACCTGGTGGCAAGTCCGGAGTGCTAGAATGGAAGGACACAGTCTCTTCAAGAAGGACAGGCAGGGGAGATGATGGGGAGGTGTCAACTTGTCAATAACCATCTGGAGGGCATGAAGCTCCACCTGGAACAGATGAGGAGCTAACTCAGAGCTTATGGGTGAGGAATAGAGGGAGGGCAAGCACAGGTAATTTTATAGTGGAGGCTTGCTACAGGCCACTTGACCAGGAAGACCAAGCCAATGAAGCCCTCCACAGAGAGAGAGGTACAGCCTCACATTCACAAGCCTCAGTCCTCATGGGGGATTCCAACGACAGCAACATCCGTGTGGAGGACTGGGCATAAACACCGTAAGAATGTTTTGCCTCAAACATTCTGACTGTTTCAACGGGAAAGCTTTGATTCGAAGAGAGGCTCCTGCAGAGGTGGGGCAGTCAGTGCTGTTCTGAGCTAACCTCGTTTTCAGTTGTTAAACCTGCAAGTCTGCCTTGAGACTCATGCTCGGTGCATGTGTGTCAAGAGAAGGGTCAAGTACCAGACACCTCACGAAAAGGGGCTCCAGGACACCACAGTCCCTTAACACCCTCTGACTCATTTCCTGGAGGGCTTCAAAAGACTGACTGTGCACATGTGAACAATACAGCACAAATGACACAAGAAAAATCAATTTTACATGGGAGGCATATACCAGATAAACTATAAAAGGAAGTGGACTGGTCTCCAACATTTTCTCCCTCTCTGTTAACCCCAGATCCAGACCATTCACAGTAGTAGGATCAATACAAGATCTACGGACTGACGTTTTTCCTTCTCCTCTCTTCCATCCATTCTCTCCTGTTTTATCCCAGCAATCACATTCTACCACTTACTCAGTACCTGAAGCTTATTGTAAGAGCTAGTTTTAAAGTTTGTTGTAGAAGCTGGACAGGTTGTTAGCCAACACTTCTACAACTAAACAGTGGGCTAATTGCTGCAGTTAAGGCTACTGTATAAACCGGTAAGAGCTCCCTGACAGGTGAACTTTGTTCAGACAAACAAGAATTTACAACATCACACCCACTTCCGGGTTGTGACAGTCTGCTGAAGGCACAGGACAGCAGAGCACATGTAATCCAGGAGGTTCATTGATAACTACCTCCCTCCCCCCTCAACTGATAAAGAAGCCAAAGAGGAGAGGTGTTAGGCTGGACCTGGTTCTCAGCAACAAGGAGCTGGTGGGGAATGTGAAGCCCAAGGGCAGTCTGGGCTGCAATGACCATAAGACAGTGGAGATTGGGACCTTGGAGCAACGAGGAAAGTGAAAAGCAAGATGATTATGGAGAGCTGACTTTGGCCTCTTGGAGGATCTCCTTGGTAGGGTACCATGGGACAGAGCCCTGAGCATAGAGTGCTGGATGATATTCAAGGATTGTCTCTCAAGGCTCAAGGATAATGCATCCCTAGAGAGAGGAAATTATAAAAGAAAGCCAGGAGGCCTGTATGAACAAGGAGCCCCTGGACAAATTAAAACACAAACAGATCGCTTACAGAGCATGGAAACAGGGAAAGGTAACCTAGGAGTAACACAGAGAAATTGTCCAAACAGCCAGGGAGATGAAATTGTTGTTCTTATTATTAGTGTAATGAGAGAGAGAGAGAAGAGTGAGAGAGAGAGAGAGAAAGAGAGACAGAGACAGAGAGACAGAGAGAGTGAAAGAGACAGAGAAGTAAAACCCAAGAGAAATAAGTGATGCACACAGAGAAGAGTGGCTTAGCACCTGCTGTCTGATGCCCAGCCTGTTCCCTTCGCTGGCAAGTGCTCCAGGCACACTGCCCAGGTTGCAGAAGGTGAAAGTAGGGAGATGGCTAGGACAGCTAAAGCATTGACACAAACAAATCTGGCCAAGAACATCAAGGGTAACAAAAATCTTCTTTAGGTAACTTAGCAGTAAAAGACTAGGGAAAATGTGGCTCCTTTCAGGAGAGATATGGAAGACCTGGTTACCTAGGTTACATGGAGAAGGCTGAAGTACTCAATGACATTTTTGCCTCAGTCTTCACCAGCAAGTGCTCCAGCCACACTGCCTGAGTCGCAGAAGGTGAGAGAAGGGATTTGGATAATGAAGAACTGCCCTCTGTAGGAGAAGATCAGGTCTGAGAACATTGAAGGAACCTGAAGGTGCACTAGTCCATTAAAACTGACACAAAAGAGTAATAAAAAGTAGATTAATTTCATCTTTTGTTCTGCTATCCCTACTTCATCTAAGCTAGAAGTCTTTAACATCATCCACTCTGCTTCCTCCATCTCACACTCTAGGAGTTGTTTACTAATTTTAGTGAAGATCTGGTAAATATTCACAGGCCTTGAGCTTACTCAAATGCTTTTAGGACGGATAGTCTTAATCTTGAATTTTAGGCAATGATCAACTGCAAACACACTGAAACAAGATGCTTAAAGATTTTTTTAATTCATTTATTACCTGTGCACAAGAGAAGTAACTATCAATAGAAACTCAAAAGCTATACAGTATTTTTTTACTTGGCGGTTAAAGGTAATTTAGAGTGCCACATGACCATGAATTAAAGTAATTTCTCCAATTACAAATCGGAATACATGTTAAAATCTCAGTAGAAGAAGCCAAATAGCCGTAGAAGCAATTCCAGAGCACAAGACCATGGCTCTTTAATTTGCACAATGACAAAAGTAATTTACAATTAATCTTTGTGAATACTGAGATAATGTTATAATGCAAGTTTCTGTACAGTTAAATGTAAAGAGACAACCAGAACAGTAATTCTAGTATATTTTAACTGAAGTTGCTTAAGCATTTTTTCTCAGGTAGTTACCAAAGATCCTGGAAGATTCTACACCAAATCCAAGTCTTACAACTTTTTTTTCCCTTGTTTTTTGGGGTTTTTTGTGTTGTGGTTTTTTTGGGGGTTTTTTGGTTGGGTTTTTTTTTTAGGTTTTTTTTGTGGGTGTTTTTTGTGGGTTTTTTGTGATTTTTTTGTTCTTTTGGATTTTCTGGGGGGTTTTTTTGGGTTTTTTGTTGGTTTTTTCATTACTTACAATTTCATTCTATTGTAATGTGTAAATCTCTAGAAATGAGCTGTTTCTGTTGTAAATACTGTGTTTATACTTTATACAAACTAAAGCAAAAGACGGTAGATTACTCAAGTGGTATAAATCTTCCAGCATTTTGCTAGTCAAGAAAAAAAAACATGCCAAAATCACAATAAGCAGTATTGGTACCCACAGCTTCAATTAATTTTTTTCCTTTTTAATTTGTAATCTACATAAATTACTACTGAAGGATACTGTTTAAGTAGTAAATAAATTGGCCATTTGTAGGTCAGACAAAACTTGTTCATCCAACTGTGAAAGCTGATATTGTTTCAAATAAATCACAAATAATGTAGAACAAAAGAACTGATGAACTCAAAGTGAAAATGCATTGATTCCCACTGTCTGAAGAAAACTACTGCACTCTGCCTTCAAGTGCATCAGACTGGTTTTAGTTATAACAAGACAATCCCAAGAGTCAGAATGAAATAAAGCAATCTGAAAGACTTAAGAGCTGTTATCAAAAATAAATTACATTTTTTCAAGTCAAAAGAAACACTGCTATGAAGGCTGAGAGCCCAGCAGCCTTTCAATAGCTGCATTGATGTCTCCTCCTGTTGCTATTAGTGCTTGTAAATTTGCTTCACGGTTCAGAAAGCCCATTGCACTCAGCTGTTCCAGTTGTTGCTGAAATCGAACTTCTGGATTTTGTAACTGCTAAGAACAAAATTTCAAGCTATAAAAGCATAATACATATTTAGCAAAATACAGGATTTAACATAGGTGGGTTCTGCACCACTCTGTCTAATTTTTTACTACACCTTTAAGTTCCAAAAAATAAATTCAGACAAATTCAATTAACAATTGAAGAATTGTTTTTAACAAGTCAGCACCTTCAAATTATTTACCCTTATATAACATTCCTAAACTCCAGGAAAAACTGATTGTTTGACAGAGGAGGATTAAAATTAAATTGGGTAAATGTATGTCCCATGAACAGTTTCTCAAAGATATGCATATAGGTATTTTTCCAAAACGAAACAGAGTTCAACCTAGCAATGTGGAACAGCAAAGATTATGACGTTGTTGTCAGCAATAATGAACATCATAGGCTTTATTTTTCCTCGACATAAAGATCACCTATTTTCTAACACTGCCAATTATTTGTTGACTAAAATTTCCAAAATCCTGATTGTTAGAAAGCTTGAGTTTAAGGCAAACTGTGCTTTATAGTAAGATTCTGTTTATACAAACTCATGGCAAAATTCTGCATTGTCTCAATGGTATGACTTTCAGAGACAAATTTTTAATCAGAACTATTATAGGAAAATTATATTCTGCAAAGTAACCTTTTTTAATCATTGAGTCAATTTAGATAGTAAACAAAACTTGTGCACCAATTGTTAATTTTCCTTTTGTTCTAATTCAGCAGTTTCATACATCAAGAAATAACCACCCAGATTTAAAATCTGTATACAGTTCCATACCAACAAAACAAAACAGAATGTTGACTCAGAAGGGTAAGATTTGGCAGCTAAGTGAAAACATGTAAGAATCTCATTTGCTACAGTAACACCCACCAATGCTTTCTCACCATTATATAACAAGAGAAAGAAGTCTGTCAGAGCTGAAGTGACTCAGCCCATGGTAAGGGAGGAGAAAAAAGCAGGACTGCCCTTTCCACCATGTGCCTGCCACTACACTGTGTATGTACCGTATGTAAAGGTGCTGTTTCACACCGCACTCTTGACAGCTAACAGCATGTCTCCCTTTAAGCTAGTCTTGCTCACCACCCTACAACTACCTCTGCTTGACTTCTGGAACTCTCTGGAAACCCTCAGTCCCACTACATTAACAAAATGCACTGCAGTCTGGACCTGCACGATGTTAGGGAAGCCATACAGTAAATTCAGGCTCCAAACAGGCAGTGTGGCTGTTCTGAAGGGGACAGAGGCTTAGTTACAGCTAAAGAGTAACAGCCAGCAATACAGGCAAAGAGCATTGAGGTAACAGTGTTTAATATGCTTAAACTTTACTCTTGCCTGAACCCACACTACAGTTGTCAATGAATCTAATCTCAATCTCCCTCCATCTTTACAAGCATTTCAAAACTCAATGGTATGAAGATGAGTATATAAAAATCAACTGTTCAGAGGACACTTTTACTCAAATTGGATATTTTTTCAGCATTTCCTTGTACAGCTGCAATAGTACTTTTAAGCCCCCTCTCCTGCCCTTTGACCAGAAGCAGCCAGCAGGCTCGCCCCTCAGCTGACTCCTTTACAGTGGCTTACATTAAAAATAAAGTAAAACCATCTAGAATATAATGATGTACTTTACCTGAGCATTTGCACCAGCAAGTGCCTGCAACATCTGGTGGACAAACTGCTGGTGACCAGGTTCAGCAGTTCCTGAAGCTGGACTTGTATTTTCAGTGGAAACAGAACTAGGAACAGTGGATGCTGTAGGAGCTCCACTGCTTCCCACTCCACCCAAACCAGGATTAAATCTATACAAATTACAGAAAAATAAATACACCACTTGAATAATAAATATTAGTTTGTCTCTTCTCATCATTGGTAGGTAGAGACTCTGTCAAAGATGCGATGACAATTTGAGTAAAGTATTGAGACAAAGACCAGAGTTATCACTGTTTAGAACTGCACAGCAGACAAAAATGCAACAGATTCTAAAACAAGTTCAGTTAAACTAAAAAAGGCAGGAGGACAAATCTTTAATGAGGACTTCATAAATCTCTAAATCTAAAAAGAATGAACAACACAAGGGAAGACTTTCTGTCTAAATTTGTAAGATGAATTCTTACCCTGGTATAAGCCCCGGTGCTTCTGTTGCTAATGTCTGCAAGCCCTGCTGAATCTGTAGCAGAGCCTGCATAGCTCTGGGGTTTGACATAGCTGATAATGTGTCAGGATTCTGCATCTAAGAAAAGGAGAGAAACTCTTAATTATATGTAGATGTTCCAAGGTAATTTTTATTGCTAGATGTCTTACAGAATCTGACATAATTTCAGAACTTGGCTTTCAATTTTGTTGTTGAGTATTTACAGGAAATTGTTCAGTTATTTTTCCTTCTGTGAGAAAACTTTCATAGAAGGTGATCAATGAACTCTCCAGATACAGAAAAAGCCTTTCAAATGAGAATTATACAAGGAGAAGTATTTTTCATTACAGATCTCAGTCTGTCAAGGCCACAGGACTGCATTAGTACATTATTCTAGAATTAGTCTCCTGTATCACACTATTGGTAAGCAACATGATGAAACATGACTAACAGATACCTAAGAAAAAGTACTAAGTTTCTATTTCCAAGATAATTTCAGATCACAGCAATTTGATTGTGACTATTTGTACATATCTTCTTATCTGTAGTGCCCTCACAGCCTGAAATGTAAACAAATACACTGCAAAACATACCAGCAAGCAAATGTATAATATTCATGGGTTCTCAGTCTACTGTGACTTCAATTACAAATTGGCTATCACATCCACAAATTATTTAGAAGGCAAATCCTTTTCATTTCTGAAATGAAACATCTAAAAACTTCATTATTTTAGACACAAACTCTAAACTAGAGGCTTATGCTCACCTTTGTGCAGAGGTGCTACAGGTAAGTGAAAAGTAATGTTTCAGTTACACATAACACAGTCGTGGTAATCAGACCTACTTCAAATACCAGATAGGCTTACTAATCTTAGCAGCTTTCCCCTGGCAACTAGATCAGATTACTTTTGCTAAAAAACCACATTTGATTCATGTAGAAATCACAGATTAAGGTGAAACTTCCTCTGATGCAGAGCAGAACTGCAGATAAGGACATGAAGAACTCTGATCTGGAGTATGTGTGCCTAAAGAGACTTCAGAACAGCAAGTTAATATTCTCCATTCATCTCTTGGATTTTTATCTTTGTGATAGCTGTAAGTCAGAGAGTAACTAAAAGTATAGATGGAAAAGTTTACTCAGATTTTAAATGGGTAAACATTTTGGATTCTCCAAAGACAGCTGCTGCAACTACTTTATGAAAATATTTAAATCATGACTTACAGTCTGATATTTGAAGCTGTCCTACAGAAATGGCGGCGCAACAATTTTTAGAGCACTTAGGTGGCCTGGATCTCATCTCTATTGATGTTATTAATTCCAGTAGCAGCAATTCTTCCCTAGTTCTGCTGGGCAATTGCCCTTCATTGCAAAAGATGCCTTCCATTATGCAGATTCGATGGTTTCTGTCTCCCAACCGCATAACATAAACACCAGTAGATAAGCAAGGAAACACAAGCTAAAGTATTAGAAACATTCTGAGAATACCCAGATGTCTCTCCACTTTACCTCACCTGCTAATGCTATTAATCATCTAACTTCAGACAGTGAATGCAACAGAGAACTAGGTGAATAATAACAGAATGAGATACAAAGGTAACAGAAATTATTCCTACTGTGCCTTCCTTAATTCACAGATTTCAAAACATAAAGGTGGTACTAGCTCCTCAGATACTACTGAGTCATTACAAAGTAGTGGCAATATGAAAACCACAGCCATTCATGTGGTTCAAACAATACAAACAGTATCTTCAGAACACTGAACTTGCTACTATAATTCATGTATGTGCTCATTATTTTCCTCATAAAACCTCCTGTGTGTAGTGAGATCTTGGCAATGCACATTTACACTGATTTGCAAGGTCTGCCTAATGACAGAACTCATGCAGTGGATTAGGTTTTCAATTACTAAAAAAAAAATCATGCTTATATTTAAGAAACACAGTACTACTACATGCTGTGGCAACTAATACGAAGCAGATACCTGGGCTGCAAACACAGCATTGGCGTGAGGGGAAGACAATGGTAGAAAAGCTTCAGAACCCACTTATTTTAAATTAGCTAATGACTTGGGTCTTTCAAGGCATGCTGTAGGACCTCTTTTCCAAATGTTTAAGGCAGATTTGAAGAGGCCTGAGAAAAGCATAGTGAACCTTTGACTAGTAGTGGGAAAAGTACTATTCTTTTTAATTTGTGAAACAAATCTTGTCACAAACAGGTGTTTTCTGGCTGGTGTGCCATTATTCCTTCTAAGCAAAGAAGCAAGAACAAATCTCAGTGGTTGTACTAGCCACAGACAATAGTCAGGTTTAACTTTTGAAAGTGATGGAAACATTAAGCAAGAATATTACCAAGGGACAATCTAACTTAGTATCTAAAGCTAATGAGAATATATTACAGAATCTAGCTATTAGCTGAATCTAAGACAAGCACCAGTTTACTAAAAATATTACTCATTGACATGAAGACCTTTAAGAGTTAGTATCTCATCTTACTTGCTGAAGGAAAGTTGGAAGTTGTTGTCTCATTTGTTCCTGAAGTTGAGGATTTCCAACAAATAAAGGATTATTCAACATCATCTATAGGACAAAAATATTTAACTTCAAAGATCAAGCAGTAAAAACCACTGGAGGTTTTAAAACAACTACTGATAATACAGTAATAGTCTATGAAAATTACTTCACAGAATAATAATAATCTACTCCTTTGGCCAAAACTTTTTGGGGATGTTTGTCTTTTTTTTCTTTGTTTTGCTTTTGCTTTGTTGGGGTTTTTTATCTTGTAAAAGAATGAATTTCCAGATACAAATGGGGTAATCTTGCCAACTATTACAAGAAAACCTTTTTCTGTTCAGCCTCCACTACAAATCTAAGTAATAGCTTTGCTGTAATTATCACCTGAACTCAAGGATATTTCCAAGTGAGTATTTAACACAGAAAAGATAGTATTTTTTCAATCTCAGTTCAGAATTCGACTTTCAATATTACCACTTTTCATAAAATTTGAAAGCATTTCTACAACACTATCCATGAAACAGCATCTATATTTTTACAGTGAGCACAGATCACAAAAGAGAAGTTAAAACCAGAGTAATGTCTAGATATGGCACCAAGTCCCCTCCCTTCACTTCTCCCAAACTAGTGGGGGTATTTATTTACTGTTAGCTCTACCTTAATTTATAACCAAAGCATTTATTTTGTCTAACTGTTTCTTATACTGGATCAGAAGTTTAGGGCTGTACAAAAAATACACAACCTTACATGTAATTTTAAAAGCATGTCGGGTATGATATCCAACTAGAAATTAAAGAAACTCACGGCAAAAATTGTTAAATGTAAGCAAGCAATAATTTCAGTGAGTTAGGAATTAACATTAAAAACTGGCTCGTTTGCCACAGGCAATTGTTGAGCTTTTGGATTTTGTCTTTTTTTACTTTAATACACACAATATATTACCACACAAAATGCAATTTACCTGTACTGCAAGATCAGGATTCTGGCTTAATGACTGCATCATGCTTCTCATGTAGGGTGCAGACAACATATTCTGCATAAGTTGTGGGTTTTCTGTTATCTGCTGTAGTAAGCTTTGCATTCCTGGTGTGTTGAACATACCAGCTTAAAGAAAAGTTAAAAGGCACATTAGTAAACATCTTGACTACCATCAGAGAAAGCAGACTATCTAAACCCAGTATATAACCACATGATTTTCACGAGTTTAAGACCCTGAAATGTACCTCAATGTGGTTCTGCTTACAAACACATCTACCCTAGCGGACATTGTATCCAACAAGCACTCTCATTACCTACCACATTATTAGCTGTTTTCACATTTGCCTTAAAACAGAGGAAATATGACAATTCATCTAGAGATTCCTTACCTTTGTTATTTTAAGGCAGTATGCAAGTATTATTATCACTCAGATTATTTTTCCTATTTTTTGTATTTTTCTACAGAGAACTTTGATATAGTAAAATGTTCTACAAAAGTAAACAGCAATAAAAACTGAATCAAAAATTCTCTTCCTAAAGAAAAAATCATTTCAAGTTTCCAAGTTTGTGCAAATATATACAGTTGGAGTAACAAACACACCTCCTAGTCCAGGTCCCAAATTCAGTCCAGTTGAGCTCTGTCCTGTAGTGCCAGAAGAGCTATTTTCAGCATTAGTGCTGCCACTGCTCTCACCACTAGTGCTGGTATTTGTCGTGGAAGTCTGTGAGGTGGACTGAGGAGCCCAGGGATTTGGCAGAGGATCTCTATTTTCTGTACGAGATGGCTGATTGTCCCCTCCTGCTGATGTATTGCTTACTAAAGAAGCAAATGGGTTACCTCCAAACTACAGAGAAAGGAAAGGAAACATGTATCATCTACAAATTTCTAAATGATACATGAAAATAAATGTTTATGGCTCTTAATCAGTTATACTCACCATTCTACAGTAATTAAATGTAAATATTGTGAAAACACACCAACATTGAGAGATACTAGGACCTCCAGAAAATTAAATCACATTTCTTTCTGAAAATAGTGTGGCGAATATATATTTTTTTTATCAGTAACATTGTACCTTGCATATTGGTTTCTAACTCTGAAGTCTTTTATTCTTCCCACCTTCAGTTAAACCTTACTGAACACACCCTTAAAAGGATTTTACTGGATCTCCAAATTTTAAGGCAAAGAATTAAGGGGATTAAAAATTAAGTAACAAAGAAATGTATTAACTTTAAAATAGCTTCTCAATCACACAAAGTGATAGCTTTATTTCTTCAGGCTCAGAAGAACACAGTATTTTTTAAGCTTTTTCCTCTCAAGAGTAAAAGCCTGCATAGCAAGTTCAAGTTTCAAAAAGTGTTTTGTTAAGTAAACATCTGGAAATTTACATTACTTAAATGGTTCTATTTAAAAAAATAAATATTTACTTTCTACGTAATTTGTAATCTCTTCTCACCTGCTCTTGTGCAGCGTTCAATATTGGCTCCTGAATATCTGTGTACATACGCCGCAAGGCATTGTATCCCCCTGGTATACTTTCCAGGTTGCTCAAGGCTCGGTCCTGGTTTCGCATCATTTCCTGCATCATTGCAGGGTTTCTAGCAAGTTCTAGTGTCTAGAGAAGTGGAACGTTTAATCTGTATTAATAAGAAATCCATTCTAAAGTGAAAACGTCAACATTTGGTAATATCTCAGTTATCCCTGTCTAACCCAGTTTAAAATTATGATTAAAGCTGAATCAACCTGACAGTTTAGTGTGAGTCAGCTCTCTACCACAACTGATTGGGTCAGGAAGACAGGCTAAACATAAGAAAACCTCTGAATGAGCTATTCTTCTTTCTTCATCTTTTCCACACAATATATGCTTACCATTTCTAACATCTCTACAGCAGGCAGCCTATAGCATGAAATTTAAAATAAATACATACAATTTCAAAAGCATCTATTAATCTCTTCGGGTTTTGATACATTTTGCCACACAACTTATCTTATTTATCTTCTAATTTTAAAAGCATTTAGAAGTACCCACAGTGAGACACAATGAAAATACATACTATTTTGGAGAATCACTTCTTATGGTAGAATCACTGGCTAGACAACAAGCTTCAAGGACAGACAGGAACACACAATTCTAGTCTCAGAAGACATGACTACACAGTATTTAATGACTTTCAATACTATGCTACAGATTTTCTGAATTATCAAACTATTTTGGACATTAACAAGTAGAAATGTAAACACTGGCTGTCTATGGCAACCTTTCACGGATTTTGAATAAAACTAAATACTTCAAGAATGTTTACATACTCCACTAAGCATGTCCAATTCCTGCTCTGCTGTTTACAGTTACAACAGAATCAAAAGTCATGAAATAATAGATCTTTTTACATACCTGTCTCATTATATCTGGATTATTCAGCATGTGACTAATTTCTGGATTTCTCTGTATCAGTTGCTGCATTTGAGGGTTAGCCATAATCAACTGCCTCATCAGGTCAGGATTTGAAAGCATGCTCTGAACAAATGGATTTTCCATTATCTGAACCATCATTTCTGGATTGGACATAAGTTGCCGTTGCATCTGACTTTGCAACTCCGAAAAGTTTGTAGTATTTAAGCCCAGGCTACTCAGGCCTGCCAAACCTCCAAGGCCACCTTTAAGAAGACAAAAAAATATAATTGAGTATACTTCCAATCACATCCAGATTCTTCCTAAATACAAAATACTTGAATATATTCCATACTCCAAAATAACAAAAATGAATGGAAAGTCCCATCTTTGCAAGGCTGTTGAGGAGTTACCCACTAAGAGTTTGCTTCCTTAAATAACGAGACATATAACTAAAAACCAGTAAACTTTATTCTTAAACAAAATTTGTTACAATTCTAACAGTTTTTCATCCCCTTTTTTAAAGCCACCATACAAGAGATGTTTGAGTTTTGGGGCTTTAGGTCCATGTCCCACCCCCTCCAGCAACACTTGGCAATTGCATTTGTAATAATCATTTATCTGTCTCCTCTTGGTTAGACTGTAACCAAGAAAGAACTCCCAATATTAGTTATATTCCCTATTCTAATTAAAAGCAGAGTTCCTCTTGGTAGTTATGCACCAAGAGCTAATTATATTTTGAATTCTTGTGCTTTGCTGAATCCAAATAAAAAATTTCAGAAGGTACTAGACAAACCAAAGAACCATTTAAACCAAAGAAATGATCTGCTTACTATGACTGGCCTTTCCAGTTTTACCTCTCCCCCACTCCCAAATGCAAAAAAAAGATGAAAAAGAAGGAAACAAAACCCCACTGCAATTATTGGAAATAGGTTATTATTTTAAGTCAATAGACTACAGCCTCTTCATTCATAAAAGCAAGGACTCATAATACTATCAGACCTGAAACCTGAGATATACTTAATTGTAAGATTAGCAGCAGTTTTGTTGCTTTTATTGCAGATCTTGACTTCATGTTACAGGTCCAACTTCTGTGATTCATCTATATTCAGATAACAGGAATTCAGATGCACTTTTAAGAAGCACAGGGACACTGAAAGGAGTTTCACTACCCATAGTGCCAAAATGTAACACCAGTAGCACCTTACCACTAAAGGTGAAACAGTACAAATCTGAAGTTTGTGGTGAAACACTGGCACAGTTTATCCAGGGAGGTGATGGATACCCTAGCCCTAGAAGCATTGAAGATCAGGTTGGATGGGGCTCTGAGCAACCTAATCAGTTAAAGATGTTCCAGTTAACTGCAGAGAGGTTGGACTAGATCACCTTTAAAGGTATCCCTTCCAACTTGAACTAGTCTGTGATTCTATATAAAACTAACAAAACAACTTTTCTCCGGCAACTGTCTGATCAGAAACCCTGGACGTATCAGTATGAATCAGTAATCGGTTTTTTGGCTGGTCTGTTTCTTTCTGTTTTGTTTTTAAAGTTCTGTCTACATTGTAATGAAGCTTTGGGGACAATTACCTGAATCCAAGAGAAGATACCCACCATGCTACCTAACAAATATTCTTACCCAGGCCAAAGGGGTTACTATTTGTTGAAGTTGGCGTCGAGGTACTACTGCTTGACGTTGATGTGGTAGCAGTACTCCCAGTGGTGTTTGCCTGTTGAGCTGGGTGGTCTTGTGATCTAAAAAAAGCAATTTTACAACTTTATAGAGTGTAACAAGTTATTTTAAGTAGTGTCATTAAATTTAGAAATAGTATTATACTTGAGATTACATTTTCATTCTTGGTCAAAACCCAGTTATCTCCAGATGGCTTCCTGTAATAAATCCTCCTCAGACTCCTGTAGTGTCATCAGTTTTTCAGAACAGTAGTTTCAAATATTAAAAAACAGATGGGTACCACTGCAGCCATTGCCACCTCCTCATCCTACACTGCAATGCCTGCCAATGAATTGTTTCCTCTGTCCTCACCTTGTTTTAAAGATCCATGCTTTATTTCACTATACTCACATACTACTGATAACATGCTCCCACCCTGAAAAAATAAAGCCTAACAAATTTAATGTGGAATTTATTTCATGCCCCATCTCTAATAGGATGCCTTATTGAATGTTAAATTCAGTTAATGTCACATTTTATTAGAAGACAAATATCAGACTGTCAATAACCTTTAAGATTTCAAGAACAGGCTGAAAATGTAATCACATGACACTAAAGCCACCATAATTTAGCACAGGCACTAAAGGGTGCCCAGGTTATATACCCACCACACCCTTCTACTGCAGGCAGAAACACAAATGTTGTCATGCAGTAAAAGAGATCAAGGAACTGAGCTTGAAAAAAGCTAACCTGCCCTCTCTGTCGTAAAGAAAAGAGACTACTTTGAAATCCAAATGAGTTTTCCACTCTCGTTCAACAATCAATCTCATAATTGCCTGTATTTGCATTACTACAGAATAAAATAACTTGTGAAACTATGAATTCAGACTTCACAAAAAATTTGAGACCTTGACAGCATGCTAGACTTCATACTTCAGTCCACCTTGGAGGACCTTTCTCCTATAGCAAAATTCTGCGCTTGCTCCATTCAAGCAAACATCAGGGAAAAAAACCCTAAACCATACAAAAAGACAATCAGAAAGATGCCTTAAATGCAGAGACTTTCCTGAGGTTTCTAAGAGTTCTTTAACTTCATTAACAGCAACTGCAAACTTTGAACACAAGATGACTATCATTAGCCAAGCAGATGTAACATGAATGATGAAGATTATAGACCGTATACTGATCGGGACTCTCAGAGTAGAGATATTTGGTTTTCTTTCATCTAGAAAACATACACGTCTTTCCTCCATAAGCAAAAGAAAAAAGAAAGCATAAAATCCTATTTGTATTTTAAACTGAGAAATTATTTTGAGAAGCAACTATGCCACTTCATCTAATAGACATGAAAGGTTCTCAAAAGTGTGACAGAAAAGCAAATGACACTGAAACTTGGAGTTCAATAGTGTTCCCATGGAAATTGGGGCATATTCTCTGAAGATCATGGCTCATGTGAGTGTCAAGCCTGTTAGTCTTCAGTCTTTCAGTGATACTCCTGTCAAGTGCACATCATCTTTCATGCCCGTTTTGCTATTATGTTTCCTCCCAGCACTTGTGAACAAATGATACATGTTGACCTAGAACTCTATTCAGAAATTCAATCTATCTTCACTGCCCATTGCTAATCACTCACTGCTACTCTGACGCCGTAGAAGGTAGGTTGCAAGATTTCACTGAAAGTCTGTACCATTCTGGAAAATGTAGCACAGTAAAAGAAAAAGTAACCTTTTTTTAAAACAAGGATTGGTTGTGATGTATGAGGATTCCTTTTTTGAAGTTACACATCTAATGTAGCTCAAAAGGGAAAAGACCATCTTCAGATCCAGTTTTGGAAAAAAACCTTTTACTTATTCAGATACAGAGCAGCAACAGTAATAGCAACAGTCAACAGAAAAGTAAATGGCATAATACTGTAAAGTAGTTGGGAACAAATCAATCTTGATAGTCATGGCCAAAAATCAGCACTTTCCAGGCCGGGTCTAAATCTTGTCTTTTGGGACAAGCATAAAATATAGATATTTTAGCAAGAATACCACTGAGATATTTCAGGACAATGCTATACATTCTCAGAAGTGATTTTCATTGTGCTGGCAATTCTCTCTAGCAGGTTTTAGCATGTTTTTACTTTATTCAAGCAAAGCTAGTGGGTGAAAACTCTAATGCCTCATTTGAAGACAGTATAGGTACGTGCAAAGGATCTGTAGTTTTTTGTTCATACTTCATTTTCCCAGACACGATAAAACATTCTGCAGATACTAGAAATACACTCTTCTAAAATGATTCAAAAAAAAACAGGCAGGCGTGAAGCCATGGAGTGCAATGCTGATAAGACAGATCCAGGGACAACAAAAAATTCCCCAAAAGCCACAAATGTGGCATTTGTGCTCCTGGGGGGTCCTTTGACCAGAGGCAAAGTGCAAGAAGGTCCAAAAAGCTGGCAGTGGTATTTCAGTATGTATAGCTATAGCAGGTCCAACCTATAAACGCTCTGTAGACTGTGCAAGTCGAAGGCATCCTGCTAACACTACTCATGGAGCCTCTCTGCCACACTCAAGACTGCAGGCAAAAAAAGCAACAAAAAATTACAACAACAGAAAAATCAAACAGATGCATAAGACACAGAATTGCAGTATTACCTAATACTGCATTCAGGATCGGCATGGCTTGTATCAGCCTAAATTTCAGGTGCGGGAGGCACAGGACAGCAAAGGGAGACCTCTGACAGCACAAACAAGTATTTTGACTCCAAGACAGAGAACATAATCCTTCCAAGGTGTGAATACAGAACCGAAGACATCAGTTTAAAGGTACCTACATTTAATGCTAATGGTACTAATTTCAACAAGAATTTATATTTGATGCTGATGTTACTAGCCAGCCTTTGTGTCTTGATAAGGCCTTGAAAGGGAAAGCCTGCTTCTGCTCTCTCCTATATTCCACTCTCTTTCCTTCAACATCTGACATTTCACATTAGAGGGGATCATCACCACAAACAAGAATGACCTAAGCAGAACAGGAGCAAAACCACTTTCAGTCTAGAGTAATGAACATGTTATTGATGAATAACAAACTGCATATGAGGGGCCTGTTACTCTACTTGTTGAAAGGATTTTTGGGCATTTCATAGGAAGTGCAGATGATATAGCCCAACAGAAACAACTTCCGAACCATCATTCCAATGCTGCTTCACAAAAAAAAAAACCCTAAAAAAATCCAAACCAAACCAAAACCAAACAAAACCAAACAAAACAAACAAACAAACAAAAAAAAATTTAAAATAACCCACAAAACCAAAACCACAAAAACCAACCCAAAAAAATCCCCTTAAAATTGACAGTCTTTTCAGACAGATAAATTCATTGCACTAAAGCAATTCTCAAAAATTTTCTTTCCTTGTTTTATCAAAACAGCAAGCTTTTTCTCACTGTGTTGGTAAAACATGGAAAGAAAATTCACTGCAGAGAAAAAGGAGAAACAAAACATTCACTGCAAGTTTTCATGTGTGAAAAGTACATCTGCATAACATACATTTATGAACAGTAAGATGATATCTAACAACTGTGAAGCCAAAACACAGCCAGAATTTTTTTTAAAAGTAACAAAAAAAAAAAAAAAGGCAGAAGAAAACACAAACACAATTAAAATACAAGATAAATTAAAAGAACACTGTAATTTCATAATTTCACTGTTATTTGGCACCAGCTGTAACTAAGGAGCTGTTGAAGGTGATTTAGTCAAAGCTAGTTTCACCCAACAGAAAGCTATTAACAATGCAAAGTACTTTTACTTCTCTAGAGGTAAACAGAAGATCACTCATCATTAAGGTTACCTGTTCTGTGTTTTGATAACCAGGTGAACAGTGAGTCCATCATGAATTCCATGCTGAGTCAAAGTATCTTGATCTTTTAAAATTTTTCCAGCAAATATCAACACAAGCTGATCAGTATGGGACTTGAAACGCTTAGAGATTTCTTCCTTGAACTAAACAAAAAAAATTACAAATTTATGTAATTAAATAGTGAACTGTAATTTTAAAAAATCATTTAAGAACAATCTATTTTTTACATTTGCTATATTACCTCACTTGTACTGCACATTCTGTACTTCACAAACTAGAAATACTTTCATTTTCTCAACTCTTTTTTGTCTATAGGAAGATGGGAGATATTTCTTTGTCATATAGAGAAGGAAATTAGAAGAATTTCACATCTAGATCACTAGTTATATAAGTCATGACAACAAAAATCTGATTTCTCTTGAAGACTACTGTGACTTCAACCAAGCATGCATCCATAACATAAATACATACTAGTGTATATAGTACCTAAACACACCTATATGTACACCCATGGTAAATTATGCACATAATTATATAATAGCAAGTACACATATACAAATATGCACACCGCTGAAGCCACCAATTCCTGAAGGACTGATGTTGCAATGTCAGAAAGAGGATAAATCTGTCCAGATTTTGCTGGAACTGAGTATCCTCTCTTCTTAGATGTATTTTTGCTGCCTTTCTTCCATGTGTCAAAATTAGCCTTCCTATCCACGCAGGCAAAAGTTACACCTTAGGTGGCTCTGCTTGTTCATTCAATACACAACACAGCTACAAAAAATGCAGTTGCAACCCAGAGCACAGTGAATAACCACATTTTTCACTTCACTAGGAAATCATTCAATCAGTAAAACAACTGAACATGGAAGTTCACTCCATACCTTCTTACCTTCTTAATAATACCCAAGTTATGCTTTGAATGACTTCTAATTGAAATTTATTATTCTCTGGAAAAATGTTCTCATTGAAAGCAAAATATTCATAAAACTTAAACAGAAAGATGTCCAAGAAAAATGGTAAGGAATGACTTGCTTATAAGAATGACAGATAAATTTATTCAACTGATGCCTTAATTATTTCTAGTTTTTTACTTTTCATGTATCTGTAACTTCCTGTAGTTCTATGCTTCTTACAAAGTGCTAAAAAACCTCTGTCCCCAGCACCTTTAGCCAAAACAAGGCTCTCTGAATAGAGATTCAAGGACATATTCGTTGCCCTAAGACCCGAAAATATGTAAACAACTGTGAGATGGGGGGAGCAGGCCTGAGGTGGTTAACATCATCACCTAAGGGTGAGATTGGAGAAATAAGGGCCAATATGCTAATGCGACAGAACTTATAAAAGGTGAAGGGCTCGTGACCCAGTGTCCATTTTGGGTGTCGTCCCCAACAGGGGACTTTGTTTGCCCAGATGTACCTTCAAGGCCTTTGCAGGCCTTGAATAAATTGTCTGCTTTTATACTCCTAATTTGTCTTGGCCTCTGCTTCAGGTAGACTGTCTTTTAGGCATCACAACAAGACTAGTCAGCAGACTAAGTATTTTTAAAACCATTCCAGGTAGTTAGAAAGTCTTTCAGAAGTTCATTATATTTAAAATTTTTAAATTAACCGTAATAGTTTAAACATCCCACAGAATTCTCACTCCACATACAAGAATAAAATATTAATCTTGCAACTAGTTATTAATAATTACATTTTATATTAGGCAGGACTAAATAGTAAAATTCCAATGCATTATGCTTTGAAGGTGAGTCTCTAATTGAAAGGTTTTTATAGCACAGGAAGAGAAAAATAAACAGAGTTTAAAAAAAGAGAGTCCACGAGACAATAGTGACTAAATCTCTTGTTTGTGCAGGAGGTTGCTCTTGGTTAGTTAAAAGTGCACTCACACAAAGTTTTGGTTGTTGCAGAAGTAACTCATAAGTCAGCCTTTGAATCAGCAATATTTAGAAAGTATTCCAGAAAGCCACTCAGTCCACTCCTTCCCCAAGTGGGTTACTTATTATTTCTCTTATGTTTATCCAGTCTGTTCTTTGAGGTCCCCAGCAACTTTTTTCCAAGAAACCTGTTTCAGTGTTTCACTACCTTATATCTTCACTGTCTTTCCCATAATGGACAACACAAACAGATTGTTGTTCTCCTTCAAACAAGGGACTGCAGTAAGGTTAATCTTTCCTTGAAGGTTCTTTTTTAGTCCGATCATTCCCACCCCCTTTGGATTTTCAAAGCCAATTACCCTCTTCTATAAGTGTGGGGATCAGTACCGGCCAAAATATTTCACACTAGCTCCTCCACACTTGGTGGAAGATAAACCCACACCCTGCAAGCTATATTCCAATTCCATGTGGGAAGACATTAATGTAAGAATACTAATTTATTTAATAGCTATAAACTGTATTAGACATTTTGCAGAATCCCAGAAGACACTAATGTGTACAGCTCAAACACCGATAACCTGGCAGTGGAGCCAACCAAGGAGTGTTGGTAATAAAACCCAAGACTTTTTAGTAATAATCAAGAATTTTTGGTAATAATGCGCTGTGGGAAAGAACAAGATGTAGCTGATGAAGGTCGCCATAAAGAAGTAGGGCAGCACTTTTCCAGGACAAACAGCCTTGCAGTAGCTCCTGGAGATGAGCACAAAACAGAACTGTGCAAGCACAGGAATGTAACTGAGAAATGGGCATGGACTATAAGGAGGGATCAAAACCACCCAAGACCCCCAAAGCCCTCTGACACATTTCCAGAAAGGTCTGAAAAAAAAAGACTGTACATGATTTTGACTGTACATGTATAATTTGCATATAAAGTCAGGAAGTTCTCTCCAAGTCCAGAAATGCCTATCTATAAAAAGGTATCCTTACAAAATCTAGTCATGTGTACATCCCCAGCACCCTGAACTCCTTATCAGCTGGATTGATGTTGGAGCTAGGACTGGTGATCTCTTTTTCTCTCTTCTTTCTTTTTTCCAGTTCTTTCTTTCCTTCTCTCTTCATCTCATCCTTTTATACAAAACCCACTGCCATGTGCTTATATAGTAGGTCAGAGACTTAGAATGCCAATTTCCATTGTGTGTAATCTGCAAATAAAACTTTCTGAGTTTTTGTGGACCCTCTGACTTTTGTCACTCTTTTCTGTGATGTCTCACCCTTAAGAGGGAAGAAGCACCAACAAATCTTGAGTGCTCACTTCCACCTTAAGGGTGGAACATCATACCTCCTCCTGATAGACTGTTCAGCCAGTTGCTTCCTATTCCATATTTTTCTACTTAATTACTCTTAATATGCATTCCAAAGTAACATAAAACCAGCAGAAATACTTAGAATTTGGGACAAAGCTAATGCGTCAGAATAAAGGACAATCATACTGTGGCAAATCAAAGACCATCATCTACCTAAATTCACTTACTATCATATTTTCCATAATATACTGTGACAGTGAGATCCACAAGTTAATTCTCAGAGGCTGACACTGTAGTATAAACAATATTCATGGAATCATAGAATATCTCAAGTTGTAATGGAATCTTAAGGATCATTGAGTTCAACTCCCTGCTCTTTGCAGGACTACCTGAAATGAAACCATATGACTGAGAGCATTGTCCGCACGCTCCTTGAACTCTCAACACGTTTGGTGCCATGACCACTTCCCAAAGGAGCCTATTCCAGTGACCAACCACCCTCCCAGTGAAGAATCCTACCCTAAAATTCAATCTGAACATGATGCAGCTTCATTCCATTTTCTTGTCTCCTATTGCTGCTCATCAGGCAGACGAGATTGGCTGCTCTCCCTCTGCTGTCCCACCTGCAGGAAGCTGTAGGCTGTCATGCAAAAACAACACTACAGTAAGACATGAAAGCAACCATCAGTGTACCAGGGCCCACAAAATAACTTCTACAACATCCATGAATGATCCAAATGCACACTAGATCTATTTCCAGTCACAATAATAAAACTATAAAGAATAATAAGCTGATTTTGGCTGAGACAGATTTACATAAAAAACCTAATCAAGATTCAATGAAAGAGTTATGTCTCTTCCTGAGCTTCACTTTCATTCAGTGTGACACTGGGACCTCTGAAATTACAAGGTATAAGCAGGACCAAGCCCTCTGATAATTCATTCAGAGAAGATCATTACATAAAACCTACATAACCATGCAAGACCTTTTACAAATGAGTCTGCTCGCAAAGTGTTAACTGTCAAAAACACCTTAAGTAACAGATTAGCTTCATACACTTTTTTTTTTTTTTTTTTTTTTTTTTTGCTGAGGCAGAGGAAGAGAATCTTCTACACATATGGAAAACAGAATCCTAAAACACTGTTGAAAAGATCATCTAGCTCCAACTCCTCTGCCAAGGGCAGAGACACCTTTCACTAGACCAGGTTAACCAAAGCCCGGCCTGGCTTTGAATGCTTCTAGCGATGGGGCAACCACAACTTCTCTGTCACAGTAAAGAATTTCTCCCTAACACAAAAGAGGGCAAAGTCATTGCGCTTGTATCATCTCCATGCCCTTGTGAAAAGTCCCTCCCCATCTTTCATGTAAGCCTCTTTTGGCCAGTGAAAAGCTGCTATAAGGTCTCCTTGGAGCCTTCTCCAGGATGAACAAAAGTTTCTCAGCCTATCTTCGTAGGACATGTGCTCCAGCCCTCCAATCATCTTGGTGGCCTCCTCCTGACTCACTCCAACAAGTCCATGCCCTTCTTGTGCTGGGGACCCCAGAGCTGGATGCAGTGCTCCAGGTGGGGTCCCAGAGGGCAGAATCCCCTCCCTCCCCTGCTGGTCACACTGCTTTGGATGCAGCCAGGATACAATCAACTTTCTGGGCTGTGAGAACACATTGCTGGGTCATGTCCAGCCTCTAACCCATAAGTCCCTCTCAGGGCTGCTCTCAATCTCCTCTGCCTGTGTTTGTGCATGGGATTGCCCCAACCCAAGTGTAGGACCTTGCACTTGGACTTGTTGAACGTCATGAGGTTCACATGAGCTCATCCCTCAAGCCTGTCAAGGATGGTATCCCTTCCCTCCAGCACCTCATTCACAGCACACAGATTGGTGTTATTGGGGTGCACTCCATCCCACTGTCAAAGATGATCACTGACAGATGATGTCAGAGATGTCAGACAGTGCCTGTTCCTGTAGTGATCCCTGAGGACATCACTCGTCACTGGTTGCTAACTGAACAATGAGCCATTTACCACAACACTCTGAGTGCAACCATCCAGTAAACTTTATTCACTGAGTGCTCCATTTGCCAAAACCGTGTCTCTCCAGCTTAGAGACAAGTCATGAGGCACAGTGTCAAATACTCTATGTAAGTGCAGCTTATGATGATGTCACTCACTTTCCCCTCATCCACCACCACTGCAACCCCATCACCGGCAATCACCAAATTTGTCCATAGTGAAGCTGTGTTGGCTGTCACCAATCATCTCCTTACCTTCCACATTCCTTAGCATAATTTCCAGGAGGTTCTTTTCCATGATCCTGCCAGGCACTGAGGTAAGACTGACCAGCATGCAGTTCCCTGGGTCTTCCCAACTTCCCTTCCCAAAAATATATTGCTGTTCTGTCTCGCCTTTTCCAGTCTGTGAGAACTTCCACATGGAACTGCCACAGCTTCTCAAATACGACTCACCCAGTTCCCTCACGGCCCATGGATGTGTCTCATCAGAGCCTATGGAATTGTGCACCTTAAAATTCCTTAAAGGGTCCTGAACCTGATCTTCTCCAGAGGACAGTACTTCATTCTCCCAGTCCCTGCTTTCACTAACTTGGGCATCAGCACTTGCCAGCAAAGGGAACAGGCTGGGCATCGGTCAGTGGGAACTGAGCCACTGTACTGTGCATCATTTGTTTCTCTTGTGTTTTACTCCTCTCTCTCTCTCATTCAGTACAATTATTATTGTTGTTGTTGTTTTAAACTGTATTAAACAGTTCTTATATCAACCCATGAGTCTTTTTTTTTCTCATTCTCTTCTCCATTTCACTAGGCAGAAGAGAAAAGAGGAAGCAGTTGCATGATACTTAATTGCTGGCTGGGGTTAAACCATGACAGATTATGATGATGGAAATTTATGCATATTTATACAGTTCTAAAAAAATAAATTTTGATGTTGTTTAAGTCTCCAGTTTGCACAAGATAACTAAATAACCGTATCAGTAAATCATAGTTAAAATACTTCGTCCACTGGAAAAACCAAAAGCAGAAGGAGTTCAGTGTCACTGGCTGGAAATGATGAGCATTTCTGTCCAATTCTCCTACTGCAGTGACTCATCCTTTTAATTAACTTGTAACAACCCAAGCAACAATGTCAGCTCATTTACTTTGTTGTCCTAAAATACAAGTTTTACTTCACAGTCATAATACTATGCCTTATGGTATTACTATGGTGTTCAGTCATATCGGTGCACAGGAAAGGACTCAAAGTTGTAAAAATAATGTTTCAGCATACTTGAACCCTGGTGTACTCATGGAAACTAGCTCATTGTACTCCTCTAGTAATTGAATACAGTAAAAATTATGTAAAATCATGTCAATTTTTTTACACAATTATTAGAGAAATATGTGAAGAGAAACACAATGGCAATCAGACTGTAACACAGGACTAGTATCCAGGCAGAGGCCTGGTTTTCCTAGGGAGGAAAGCAAAAGGCATAATTAAGCAGAGTGAGTTGATTCAAGGTTACATTCTCCTCAAAGCATGGCAACTTGTAGATTTTACATGAACTAGAACAAATCTAAAGCTTCTCTTGTTGAAGAGCTTTGTCCAAATTACCATTTTACCTCAAGATAACTTGTTAATATAAACTTTTTTTTTTTTTGCTTTGAAATACAGAAGCAGTGTCGGTTTTCATATTGAAAACACTCATCAGCTTTTTAGCAGTATACCAGCATTTCTTGTTTATACTCTCTCCATTTCCATGCCAAATACTCCTATCTTCATAGCAACTTTAAAATAATCACCATTAATAAAACTTGTCTTTTTTTTTCTATGTTAAGACACATGGAAAACAAAAACAACTCGCTGTGTAGCAAGCTAGGATTTTTACTACACCTGCTCAACTTGACTGCTTCTGAAGGATTTTACAAGGTATGGTGGACACCACAATGTTGAAGCCCAGTGCTGAACAAATGCATACTGGTACCCAAGCTAGTCCAAGTAAACACTCTGTCACCAAACAAAGCAAATACCTGAATACACTTGAAGTAAAACAGCTGACTAAACTAGATACTGTTTTGCACTGTCACTTGGCAGAGCAGATCCATAATTTAAACATTAACCTATTAACATCTGGCAAGCTGGCCTTGGAAGGACCTGATAAAAAGTTATTCCAGGCAAAGTACTAGCATTAAAATTCAAACTTTCCTTTGAAATGTTACCACCATATAATGATTCAAAAGCTTCTGCTGACTCATTTTATGACATCAAAACCAGCAACTGTAATAATCTCACTATCCACTCACAAGACAAAGTGAAAAAGTAATAAAACAACAAAAAAAAAATTTAAAAATACTTTCCCAAATGATCTCAACCTCAGCTTAATAAGTCATATTTTAAAATTAAATTACAGTAACAACCTGGAAGAGGTCTTGGGCAATTAACATCCAAGTCCAATTGAAAGTAAAAGAAAAAAAGCCCCTAAAAACTTCAACTCCTTTGAAAATACTAAGCTACAATTTTATGTAGATGATGGTTAAAAAAAAAAAAGCAAGGTTGCTGATTCTCCCCACTTGAAACTCTGTTTCAAACACAACAGAGGATGACATGGAAGCGGTACTCAGAAGGCTGAACTGCAGTTCTCATTCCCAGCAATCCCTCAAACAGTTCTACTACAAAGAAAGATTTTGAAACAACATTACCTTGTTCAGCACTGCTGTTTCAAAACACAGCCATGATATTTAAACTTTCAACTGTCTTTCCTATCGACATACACAGTTAAGGATATTGACCGAACTCCAGTCGGTCTTACATCCACACTGAGCAGTCTCAGGAGCAAACTTTGATGAGGTCCAGCTCTCTTTTATAGAACAGAATTAACAGTTACAGGTCATCTTGACCTAAGAAGTAAGGAAGCAAACACACTCATGGCCATATAACCACTGACAGCTGTGGTCTCGTTTTGTGATGAATCATGACCTGGCCATTTTACGACTGAAATAAAGTGAGTCAGTCAAAACGGGGTTTCATTGCATAAATCTAGGACACTATACAGGAAGAAGACAAGAATTCATCATTTGAAGAAGGAATACAAGCACTTTTGGCCCACAGCAGATAAAGCATAGCTAGAAATAACACAGAAAATAAGGCTTCTATGCAAGAGTATTCTGTCTTTCATGTCTCAATGGAGTTACTCTCTTCTGGCGGCTCTGCCAATGACCCATGCTAGTTTCCCAATCAAATTATTTCCTAAATCTCTGCAACCAAACCAACCTTACCAAAATAAAACACATTTCAAAACACAAAGTCAGATTCTTGATGAGCTTACAAGGCTAGCACAAAGAGTAAACTGCAGCAGCGCATAGTAGTGTAAAGGGCTCAGGACTCAAGTTCTAGCCATTTCTATTCCTTCCAGGGATCCTTCAGCAAGCCCCTCCACCTCTCCAAGCTTTTGTTTGGAGAAACAATACTTCCCCATAAAAGCACTTGGCAATCTACTCCCTCCCTGTTCATTGGGTACCGGATCGCTGGCAAAGCAAAGCAAACCGAGAACACCTTAATTTAGACTAAGCACTGTCCTGGCTCAGGCCAGGACAGGGTTAATTTTTGTAGCAGCCAGGAGGGGGCACAGCCAGGACCCAAAGGTTATTCCATAACACCTCCTGTCATTCCCAGCAGCTGTGGAAAGGGAATCTTTTCCAGAGAAATGGGGTTCCTTCTGGTCAGGAAAACATGGTGGAGGGAGACATCCGGTACTGTCTATTATCAAGCGGCTTTTTTCCACGCGAATCATTGATCTTCTTGTACCCTCTGTCATTAGTATTGTTACTATTAATATTTCTTTTCTTATCTCAATTAATATTTCTTTTCTTATCTCATTGCTGTTTCCAGTAAATTGTTCTTATCTCGAGCTGTCACCTTGACCGTTTGTGCCTCCAATTCTCCTCTCCAGCATGCCTTGGGTTGACTGACAACTTAAGAACGATGAAAAGAGAAAAAAGCTTCATAAGTTACAGGAAACTAAGATTGAACTCAACCCACTGAGGTTTTTGTGCTGTGCATAAATAGAAGATGCTTCAACTCCTCTCCTTTATTTTCATCTTGAAAACTCTCAACTATATTATACAACTCTTAATTTATACAACATTCAATGTTATTTAACAAACAAATAAAGCACTGGCTCGGGGGGAGAGGGAGCTGAAAACGCAGCAGAGAGAGAGCAGGAGTGTGGTTTGGAGAGTTTCGGCGGGGTCACTGCATTAGGGAGTAACATTCACAAACCACGACAGCGCTATTTAGCAAGAGACAAAATCGGTGAGTTATCAAGATTATTCTTGCACTTAATACAAAACAAGCCACCATATCAACTATTAAGAAAAAAATTATCTCCAACCCTGTCAAAACCAGAACACCATGTCACCATATATCGCAAATTCTTAAGATTTTACCCTAGGTTTAGTCCCAGACAATAACCCTTTCCACAGAGCCAAGGTTTATAGTCCCTAGACTGAAATATTAACTGGCTTTAAAAATCCTGACATGACATCTCTACCACAGCTAATTATTTAGTAAGGTTTTCTATGCTGTTGTCAATATCGAGCTGTACACATGACAATTTTTAAAAACTGTGACACCCCTGACTGAGGGTGAGTGATTTAGCAAAATAAACTTACAGGACAACTGCAGGCCCTATCTGACATGGATAATTTTTTTAAACAGTAATTTTAAAAAATGAAAAGGAACCTCTTGCTTTTATGCAGAAAAGTATCTACACAAAAGACATTTCACAGTACTACTTAAATAGGTTTTCTTATTTTACTCTGTCTACCAGTCATTTATCAGAAAACACTTGTTGAATACTGTGGTCAGATAACTGATACCTTTGAGTTACATTTAACCAAGACAACAATCAGGAAAGTCAACATACTTCTACTTCTGAAGGTTCTTCTAACAAATAACCACTTATTGCCCTTAAACAACTCTGAGTTCACAAAATTGGGGGGGAAAACCAGTTTACGAAATACGGATAATCAAGTATATTATGAGGCAGACTTCATAAAGAATCACACAGATGTGTTACAATGCACTGAGCACCAGATGATGGAAAACCTATCACTGAAAACTTTGTGTATTCAAGTGCCTTGAGACACTTGAAAAACAACAGAAACCTGTATCACAATCTTGAATCAGAATCAGAAACAGAAACCACAAACAGAATCAGACTAGATTCTGTTACATAGTTTCAACGTATTTCGTTTGTACCATTCATTAATTTCTGGATTACAGAAAAACAGGCAGAATTGGATCACGTAAAAGAATTGAAATTACACTGTTCTTACAGAGTAAAACATTACATAAAATATTAACAGCATATGCAAGCCAGGAAAGATGCTCCACTACCAAATTACCCAATGTTTTAACAATTTAACCTTTACACCTGTGTGACCTTTACAAAGCAGAATGCTACCAATTTGGGATTGTGAGAACCAGGCACAAATATGAAATTTTATGGATTTAAAGCTTCAACCACAAACTGTACTGAAATTGTAATCAAAAGTACAACTTTAGGAGCTCTCCACTTGACAAAAATCACTCTCATCACAATGGATACATTTACACTTATAATTCAGTAGCTCAAAGGTTTTATCTGTAGTTTATTCTAGTATAGGAAGCACATTTGTGTTCACCTACTTTAAAAAACATACTAGAAGGTGTTAGATATGCTGTTACTGAAAAATGTATTCCTACTGAAGAGAAATTTTGTTTAAAGTTTGAAGCTAAATAAAAATGAGGGGAAAACCCCCAAACCTGCAAAAGGATTGAATCTGTTTTCTGTGGAACTAAACTCAATTTCACTAACTTTTCCAGACAGTCATTGCTCTGAAATTTTCACAGGACTGACAATCATCCTCTGCAAGAACTGCAAGCTTCTGAAATTATTAGCACAGATTTACTACATCCACTCTTTGTTGGCCCATCAGTTAATCAGACACAGCTACGCATGTTACTCTGTTTCAGAATTGTAACGTTCAGAGAATGGGCAACTCAGTAACTTTCAGTGCACTACACACCGGCAGACAGTAATTCTGAAACAGTTACAATAAACTTATGAATACTTCAAATGTTAACACAGGGCACTAAAAGAGCACCTTGAAGCATCAGCAAGCTTTCACTCTTCTGAAACTCCCTAATTCTATATGATGAAAGTAAAACTGTTTGTCCATGTAACCAGTTACAACACCTCAACACTCAAACAATTCAAGTCATTCACTAAGACATGAAGGCATGAGCTGTTCCTAAAATAAGCACACTTTTTCTTTGTATACAGGCTTTACCAAAACACATTAATTCAACTCTGCTAAGCAAGAAATTGCAAGGAGTGTATTGCCACAAACTCAGAAAATAAACTGAAGGGAAAAATCACAGGACAAGAAATAAACAGTTTTCCTGAGCTGTAGTATCAGCACTGTCAGGGTCAGCTAAAGTCAACAAGTTTACAGGCATTCATCTTTATCCACCATGTTTTCATTAAGTCTCTGCAACTGAGCAAGAACAGTATCATACCCACTCAAGAATGCAAATATTTGGCCTTTGTCATAACACTAAGCCAAATTGTGCTCAGCACAATCTAAGAGTTTTCACAGAAAAAAGGACAGATGGACAACACTTGCAATCAGCTGACCTCCCAGAGTGGCTTTGTACTTAGTTTATTTTCCATACCAACCTGCATAATCACTGTTCACCGGCACAACAAAGGATCGCAATAACAAATCTGGTCTGCTGAAGTCCTCCAATATAGGAAAAAATCGTGACAGAAAAGCTGCAAACCTGATTTACATTAACGGAGCAACATAAAATACGATTTGTGTAGATCTAAAATTGGCCCTGATGACCCAAAATATTTTTCTAGAAAATCTAGGTTCCTGTTTTGGCAATATTCTGAAGTGACTGTAAAAAAATAAACAACCCAATTCACTAAGTTATAGTATTATCTACAGAAATATATAGCTGATGGGAGTTTCTTTTGCTGGGTTTTTGGGGGTTTTTTCCCAACCTACAAGTTACTGGCCCACCTATCTCAACTGTACAAACCACTTGCTGATCCCAGATGCATTTGAACAGATGTGCAACTTGTCTGGTATTTGAGATTAACCTATTTCCAAGGCTGGCTCTAGAAACATTACTTATTATTATCAACAGCTCATTTTTGCAGTTTAAGAGAAGCAACCAGTATTAGTCACACCAGGGGGACAGTGCATTTTTTAGTGCTGTTACACTGCCTGGGACTTCAATCAAATGGTCAAGCCACCAGGGCAATCTTACTTCACAGGAAATAAGATATAATTGTAGATCTAATCTCTTAGCAGCTATTCCAAGAGAGACAACACTCCAGAGTTTAAGGTATCTGTGGACAACAAAGACATCTGAAGTAGTGTGCTCTGTTAATTCCCTAAACTTACATGACTGCTTCCAGTAAAAATCCATGATCTTGCTAGGCTGTACAACTATTTCAGTTTATGACAACTGTTTATTTGAAAACCCGGCAGCTCCACCAGTACTCAAATCGGAAACAAACTTATTAAAGTCAAATATACCACAAAATTCACAGCTTAAGTAAGTCTGTTCATAATTTCTGAAGGACCCAAACTAATGGCTGACTGCTTTTCAGGACAAATGCAATCCTCCAAGGATTAATCCGGGTTAGATTCAGTTTATGAATCTCTTTTGAAATATCCAAACAAAGAAAAAGCCCCAAACCTGCAAAGACTTTTACAAAAACTGAATTGGCGCTGCTCACAAATCTATGGAGAACAGAGAAGTGAAAAGCACCCCTTTCACACTGAGATTGCTGGGAAAGCAGTGGACAACATTAAAAAGCAAACACAGTCATTTTACCTTTGGGAGAAATGCCTAGATCAAGCTTGCAGAGAGAGTAGCTCACAGCACACAACACTGCAGCTGCCAAAAGACTAGAGAAGACAAGAGAGCAGTCTCAATCCATTGGCAGCTGGAGAAGATCTCATTGAAACTCAGGTCTGGGACACTTCTAGGCCGAATGCTGACGTACAAAACAAAAAAAACCCAAACAAACAACGAAAAAAAAACCCAAACCAAACACAACCATACTGAATCTCGACTAGACATAAGGGTAAACAAATTGAAAGAAATATTAGCATCTTCTCTATTCACAGCAACTAGGTGAAACAAAAGTCTGACAGTCTAGCTGAAGCACTAGCACATTTGAAATTTGGGAGCCTTTACTTCATCTTTTGTATCCTCATCTATTAGCCAGTGTCCTTCAGCTCACACGTAAGGAATGATGTCACATTCCATATCTAAACATCAGTGGTGCTTTCAGACACTTAGCCTTTTTTTGATGAGGTCTGCAATACATTGATACAAAAAAAAAAAGTGGAGTAGCATGAAGTTGCCATATGTAGAGCCATTTCACGGAGAAAACTGGGAAATCCTACGGAAAATGAAGGAGACTCTGAATCTAGCAATGTCTACATCCTTTACAAACAGGGGACTCTGGCTTTTTACACTTTGGTTGCACGTTTTCTATGATTTGTTGCTTTCTAATCTAAGTAAATGAAGTTCTAGCCAATACGTGCAGAGCAAACCTTCTACAAAACCAGAAGACTTGCAGGAAACAGTGTCAATGAATCAGCAGGTGTCACTAGTTTTGTTGAGACAGACGTACCTGAGGCACAGACTTTCACAGTTACACCCAAAACACTTAGTAATTCAGGTATCTGACAGTAGTACCATGCTAAGTACCATATCCATAACTAGCACATTTAAGTACAGCAGACTGCAGATTTTAAAAACACAGTACAAGGATATGGCTTCCCCAAGTTGAAGGTCTACTTGCTTTTTTTAAAGGCAGTGTTAGACCAAAATAATCACTGGAAATACAGTGACCACATATGTTTTCTACGGTCATGCTAGCCAGCCAGTGAGACAACTGCTACCAAAACAAATCAGGTGGACAGAACAACTCACAGTTAGAGAACAAGAAAAGAAAAGGCTTTGGGGTGGCCTAATTGTGGCCTTCCAATACCTGAAGGGAACTTACAGGAAAGATGAGGCAAGACTGTTTGCAAGAACATGTACTGACAGGACAAGGGGCAATGGCTTCAAACTGAAAGAGAATAGGTCTACATTAGCGATTACAAAAAAATTTTTTACTGTGGGGGTGGTGAGGCACTGGAACAGGTTGCCCAGAGACGCTGTGGATGGCCCCTGAAAGTACTCAAAGCAAGGCTGGAGGGGGTTCTGAGCAAACTGGTCTAGCTGAAGGTGCCCCCGCCTACGACAGGAGAGCTGGAACTGGATGATTTTCAAAGTCCCCTTTCAACCCAAACCATTCTGTAACTTTATGACCGAGCTACTTCCACCTTCCGATCCGGCCCTCTGCAATGCAAGAGAGAGGGGAGAAGCCGGTGAGGAGGATACGAGGCGGCACGTTTCTCCACCACCCCCGCCAGCCTCACATGGCAGCAGTCCTCTCCCGGGCCAGGATCAGCGCTGGTGCTCACCCAACAGCGCCCGGCGCGACCCGGGCGAGCAGAAGCTGCTTTGTCACCGGGAAGGGCCCTCGCCCCGCGCCGCCGGAGGCGGGAGCCGCGGGCCGGCGCTCCCCTCCCGGGCGACGCTCCGTTCGGCCCCGGCCCCAAAGCGGTCCCGCCGGCCCCCTCAGCCTGCCCCGCCATCCCTCACCTGCCGGATGCTGCTGGTCTCGGACACGGCGAATTCCTCCTTCTCCTTGGGTGTCTTCACTGTGACTTTAATGATCCGCGGCTCGGTAGCACCGGCGGAGTCGCGGGTGGGGGAGCCCGAGGGGTCCCCCGTGGGCCCCTCCGCTCTGTCGGACATTGCCGCGTGCGGGCAGCGCAGGGCAGCGCAGGGCAGCGCAGGGCAGCGCAGGGCAGCGCAGGGCAGCGCAGGGCAGGAGGCCTGGCCGGCGGCTCCCGGAGCCTCCAGCCGACAGCTCGCGCCACGCCCGCGACACCGGAAACGGCCCGGGCGCCGCGCGCCGTGATGACGCCACGCAACGGGGAAGTTACTGGAAAGGGGCACCGCCCGTGCGCGCGCCCGGCGCCGCGCGCGCCCCCGAGGGGCTGGGCGTGCCCGCGGGGACCCGCCCCGCACAGCGTGACTCAAGCGGGGCCTCTCCCTCGCCTTTTCGGCTTCAGGCCGTCGGGTCCCTGGTGCTCTGCCATTTCCTGTCTCCACGGTCATGGCTTTGTGAGGACGCATCTGGAGTGCTGTGTCCAGTTCTGGGCTCCTCAGTACGAGAGACAAGGAGCTGCTGGAGAGGGTCCAGCGAAGGGTCACAAAGATGATTTGGGTTGTGGAGATTTGGTGTTATGAAGAGAGGCTGCAGGAGGTGGGCCTGTTTTGTCTGGAGAAGACTGAGGGGTTCTCATCAATACATACAAATATGTCGAAGGCAGGTGCCAAGAGGATGGTGACAGTCCCTTTTCAGTGGTGCCCAGTGACAGAACAAGGAGCAATGGCCATAAATTAAAACGCAGGAAATTCCACTTCCACATGGAGAAGAACTTTTACACTGAGGGCATCAGAGCACTGTCACAAGCCGCCCCAGAAGGTCGTGCAGTCTCCCTCTGGAGACATTGAAAACCCACTTGGACTCGTTCCTGTGTCGCCTGCTCTAGTGGACCGTGATTTGGCAGGGATGTTGGACTGGATGATATCCAGAGGTCTTTTCCAACCCTAACAATCTGTTATTCTGTGTGATTTTAGGGTTTTAGTCCTGCTTTTATCTGTGTGCTTTAACCACCTACTTAAGGTGGTTAAAAGTAAGTGGTACTTACTTTAGTGGTAGACCTTTAGTGATGCTAAGGTGGTACCAGTAAGTAGTAGAGCAAGCCTTGTCAACAAACTTTATCACCTTTTCACTGTGACAGGATCCAAGGGAAGGGCCTGAAGTTGTGTTAGGGAGGTTTAGGTTGGACATTAGAGCAGGTTCTTCCCCCAGAGGGTGTTTGGGCACTGGAACAGCTCCCCACGGAAGTGGTCACAGCACAAAGCCTGACAGAGTTCAGGAAGTGTTTGGACAATGCTCTCAGGCACATGGTGTGACGTTGCGGTATAAAAAATCCCATTAAAGGTAGTCCCATTTAAGGTAATCCCATTCAAGGTTGGACCGGCACCATTGAAGGTAACGCACCGCAATCGACGAGGAGAAAAAGCAATACCGGATCAATGTGATCAATATAAGCTTTATTCCAAGCTATTTCTCTAGGTTCTCAGACTTAAGTACATTTTTCAGCAGCTTGCAGGTTTTACATGTCATTATGTCATTGGTTAGTAAGACTACTTGCTACACTATTATTGGTTAGATGCATACAGCTACAATACTTGTTCCCTCCCAACTCGCGGTCCCTTAATCTGATGTTCTGTATTCTTTTGACCACAATTCCTCTTTCATAAACTCGGTACTTTCCCAAAACGACCAAGGACATTGTCCTTGCAGCTTTCTCTCAAGGTTTTGCTTGCACAATGCCTACTCTGTACTCTGTGGCAGATGCTGCAAAAGCAGAGCATCTAGCATCTCACGGTCCTGCTCCTCAAGCCATCTCTCCACAGTGTGACTCTTGGGGATGGTGCTGTGCAGGGCTGGGAGCTGGATTCGATGATCCTTGTGGGTCACTTCCAACTCAGCTTATTCTGTGATTCTGTGATTCTTTAAACCTGCTTTTGCTGATCCCTTTGCTGGTCATTTTGCTGAGTGACATAAACTGCTCAGTTGCAACAGACTCTCACCTGCTGTGCCGGGACCTTCCACCGCCACAGGTGGCACAGCCCTCACTGACACAAGCCACAGGGAAGCTTAACATTTATGGTCCGATGCAAGGGATGTGTGCTTTGGGTTTTCAGCAAATCCACAAGGAAAGTCAACAGGTGTTTCCCATCTGGGATCTGGGAGTGCAGTTGCCGGCCAAGCAGCTGCGGTTTGCTGGAGCTCTGACCTGTAACACAACAACATGAGGTATTACAGAGGCCTGTAGTAAGATGCAGGGGTTTGTTGTTGGAAGATGCAAGAAAACTAACTCAGCACTGTTTGTGAACCTACATCGATGAAATAATTCAGTATCTGTTGCTTTCAAGTTACTTGGCACCAGCAAAAGAGTAATAATTACTAGGTATTTGCTACTTTAGAAGTATTGCGAAGGAAGCATTCCATAGCTGGAAATCACATTTTCCTCAAACATAGACCAAAAACACCTCAATCACAAATTAAGTTTGCATTACCAAATTAGGCATTCTCCCCAAATGTTCTTGCCTCTTGGGGAATTCAAGGTATCTATTCCTGTTTCGGTGTAAAATATATATGTGGCTTTGAACTGTAGAATCAAATGTCCTTTTTTGCTTAGATAAGAATGGTTTTTTCCCACAGTAGTCTGAATCATTAAATGATTTGCTGCTTTGGTCTGCTCTTGGGGTAACCTCTCAGAAACCCTTTGTAGATTGGTTCCGCTGGTACTAGAAAAAGTGTAATACAGTATGGTAGGCTCTAAAGGAATTTAAGACCTGCTATGAGACCTTAAAATGGGAATACCAAAGACTGGCTGAAGGGAATTCCAAGTTTTGCCTGTTCCAGAGCTTTTGTTTGTTGCAGGTAAGAATGATTTCAAGCATATTTAAGTACTAAGCCTTTCCTTGGTTATACATGTTCCTTTTGCCCATTAGTTGTAACACTGCAAGGTGTTGAATTCTGCTGCAGCACAGTACTTGGACTTATGCCAGTGCCACATTATTTCATTGACTGACAGAGTGAGGGACATCATGCAGTGACATTCTGCACTGCAATCAAGCAGTGATTGTAAACAAAGATTAGATCAAAGTGCAAGGAGATATTCCTCATCCCAGGCTGTTCATTGTTTATAGATACAGCTCATGTTGTAGAGTTTGTACCAGAGCAGTACAACTTCTGCCTGGTTATGGCTAGCCAAGGTTTACAAGTTAGAGGAATAATCAGTTGTGTTATTTATTGAAGTATGTTTGTTATAAGGGGCAAGGATACTAAAAATTTATAGACTATAACTTGGAAGCTATTGAAAGTTCTTAACTAAGCAAAGAGGGAATTTTAGCAAAGAATGTTTTTATCATCATGGTAATTTTGGTACAGATAACAGAGATATGGAATCTCATTTGCCAGAACTGAAAGGGTCCAGATGAAAAATACCCTAAACAAGAACAACAGGCATATGGGTTCTTAATCATATAGTTGAGAACAAATCTTATACACAGTGCATAGAAAATGGGCATGATACGGGAAATACTTTTGAGTTCTTAATCTTCTTAGGCTGATAGATTTTTTAAAAAACTTCTTTCTTTCCTCTTGCTTTTCCTTTACCACTTTCTTCCACCTGTGCTTTTATTTTCCCTTTCTAAACCTATCTATGCAACTTTTCTTCATTAATTGCTGATATTAAAGAAGAGAATTCAGCATGTTTATTAGAGAGACCAGCTTAATTTTTATGCCACTTCATTTACCTCACCCATGGTTATTGGTGTTTACTGCAGAAGTTCAGCTTAATTCCCAACTTTGACTAAACAGCTGCAATTCGGTATTTTTTCCATAGGTAGTTGATTTAACCAATGCAAAGCCATCTAAGTTGGCTTCAAACAAACTGAAAATGAACATACAGTGACCAGACAGTATTTTGAATCAAAGTGAAAGTAGTGGCTCAGATCAAGTTGAATCAAATTAAGAATATTAGCAAAAGGCTTTGAACCAGTTTGGCTGAATTCTGTTTAATGTGTTACCTGACATTAGTGACACAATCTTGAATTTAGACAAGGCCTCAGGTGGTCTAATGATAGTAAAACTTGCATACAATATCCCCAGAGTTCTGCTGTAACTGATGCATAACATTCCTTGTATTTCTGAATATTCAAACCAAAAGACAATACGAGGACCTGTGATTTATTTTTAATGTAAAAGGGAAGAGGATAGACTTCTACTTTCATATGGCATTAGAAAGATATTCTATATTTTGTTTTCCATTCCTGATTTGCCAGAACAAAGCTTAGGGCTCTTGTTTCAGATTCAGTTAAAGGGGTTAAATTAAAAGAGCTGCATGCTAAAGTGTAACCTGGTACATGGCAATTATCTCCTGCTGGGATAGGGAGCTCACCATGCAGATACTTGGCCTTTAGTATAGCATATCTCAACCACATGCCCTTGTTAGGTCTGAACCAGAAGGCAATATCCTGGTCAGCTCTCCAATAATTCTAATAAATGAAGTCCTCCTGTCTCGCTTTCAGTGGGATTTGCTTTTCGGTGACTGCTTTTCTAGTTCTTACCTAGAATCACCTATTCAAAATCTAGGAAAAATAATCATCCCTTTCATTATCCTGATGCATCAGCAGGTATTTTCCAATTGTACTCTACAACTTTTGCCCTAGCCCTAGTTATTTTTGTCCGTTTGATTCACAAAAATAATATTTAAAGTTTTGTAGTTCACTTTAGTCATATTCATCCCAGAATTCTTTTCTCTGGCTCCTCCCTACAAGTACCCTGTGATTTGGTCTTTCCAACAAGCCTCAACAAGTCTCCCTAATCTCTGTTGTGTGGAACTTTTTGTTTTGTTGGCTAAGTTCTTCTCATTTTAGAACTTTAACTGCCTATTTAAAGGTAGTACAGAATCTATGCAGTTGAAACTCTTTCAATTTTCAGTAAATGGAAGGCTTTTCTTCTTTGTCTTCATTCTGGCTTTCTCACCTCAGCCTTAGTTATGCGAGTTTGATTTTTTTTTTAATTAACCTCTTTGGAGAAGAAAGGTTTTATTGTGTTGCTACACATACAATTTACAGCTTATTTCAAAGTTGTTTTAACAGATACAAAATAGAGTTGAACATTTGTACAGGAAATCAGAAGAATAGCAAAGGTGGCTATTGCCAATTTACATACAGTTACATTCTAAAGTAACTCATTGAGAGAAAATAATATTGAAACAACTGCTGAATTTTCCAAAGAAAGCATACAAGGAGTATCCTTTCTGAAACGGACTGCAACAGCAACAGAAAAAGCTTTGTCTTTGTGAATGTTCAGTTATTACAAATGTACAAGGAACTCAATATGAGAAAATACAACTTTTTTTTCATAAGACATAAAAAGAATTTAAGAGTAAGAACAACATAGAAGAGACTAAATCAGCTGACTGAAGAATTTCTGTTTAATTTATATTGGATAGACTAATTTTATACTGGGCAGGCTAACGCAGCAAGTGGTGAACAGGAAAAGGAGTTGTGTTGAATAATGAGAACTGTATTCAGCATTGCCCAAGTTAGAAATGTGTGTGTTTCTTTAACACTTAAAAACAGATGGATCTTTTTATAATGGTATCAACAGGCACTTCTAGAATCCAGTTTTGGTTTCATTTAAATAGAATTCCTCTGGTAATCGGCAAGCATAATACAAACTAATTTTTAAGTGTGTCAAACTCAATAGTACAAGAAGCAACACAGCTTCGTTCTACAGTGGGGTATGGCGGGGGAGGGGGTGGGGGAAGCTTTAACTAAATATCCTGAAAGAACAAAAAAATCAAACCAAACCTGTCAAATAGGCCTAGATGGGCAAATTAAAACTTAGGGGAAGACAGATTTGTAGAATAGCAGGTAGTCAGTCTTTTGGATTTTGGCTTCTATAATATAGAATAATCAAATTACTCTCTCTAAATATAATCTAGCAATTTAATGGTACCTTGAAACAGATTGATTTATTTTTGTGAAGATAAATATCCTAGATTTCCTAATTCTAAATTGCTTATAAATACAAACATGTTGAAAAGGAAGTCACATCTCCAAGTTATGGGCACCAACTGATTTGATTAAAGTCTTGGTCTTTTAACCGTTGGTAGACATTTCCTGTGAAGAAGCAGATAACGAAAACACATACCACCTCCCCAAGTAAATGGGTTTTAGTTTGAAACAGGCTGGTAACAAAAGAAATTACTTCATTCCACCCAGCAGTGTTCTGTCTCTCAGGATATGATTATGCACACCTTATCATGTGTGGTTACAGGGTCCACAGTTCTGAAAGGTGGTATCAGTACCATCCTGAAGATATGGTATTTGGAAATTATTTTCAAAGAACTGGCTAGAAAACAAACAAATGAACAAAGGTAGGACAAACAAATTGGTGAAGCTACAATAAGACATTATTATGAAATCTGAATAATTGTGGACCATTCTTTGAAAAATCTTATTTCACTGTTAGCATCTTCATGGCACTAGTTTTCAGAAGTCAGTGATAAGTTTTAACAGCATTACAGATTCAAGGTACCTTTATTAATAAAGACTTTTGTCCCACTTTCCCCTCCTTCTGCCCACCTAGTGAAGTGCTCTCTTCACACATATTTTGCTTTGGAAACGGCTTAGTGCTACACTGTGTTAAAAAGAAAGACTCAGTTAAAAGTCTTCTGGTTTCAGACTTACAGCTATTTTTGCTTTGTCTACTCCTTAGTCTCTTCTCTGGTTCTTTTCCTCCAGCTTCTATTTTATCTACTTGTTTCCCAGGTAACACAAAAATTTTCTAATCTGCTTCTAATCAGCCAGCTCCTACTTGTACTGTAACATTGTGTAATGTTCCACTTTAGCAACTATCACTAAATATGTAAGATCTCAGGATTTAGTACTGCATTCAATGCTGCACAAACAATTCTGCATTTTTATAGCCATATTGCATTCAGTGACAATTAACATGGGACAAAAAAAAGTTTGAGCTCTGTCTTTTCAGTACAAGAGAAATTGTTTATTACTAGGCAAGCTCTGAAGAATGACACAGGGCACTTTCCTTAGCACTTAACAGGCACTGAAGAGCTTTATCTATGCTAGTTGAACATGTCAGCAGCTGCATTTTGCAGCTGAAAGCCATGTAGGTATAAACAAGACACAGACCATAAAGTTTGAGAAGCACAGAATGGTTTGGGTCAGAAGGGACCTTCCAACATCCAAGTCTATTCCACTGCCAAGGGCAAGGACATCTTTTATTAGGTCAGGGTGCTCAAAGCCCTGTTCAACCTGACCTCGAACACTTCATGAATGGGACATCCAAAACTTACTGTTACCCAAAACCTATTTCCAACTTATTTTTTTATTAAATTCTACTCAGATTTTTCTTGCATTTAAGAGCTATATATTGTTGGGAATATTTTTGTACATTCAGTCCCATACTGAAGTGGTTAAAAAAACCCCAATATTTTCTCAGGTTTAAGAGAAGTTCCTTTAAAGCTGCAGTGTAACAAGAATAGAGTCCTGTATTTTGTTGTATTTTCTCCTATTACATACAACTGAAATTGGAAATCCAATTTACCATCAGGAAGAACATATTTGTTTGTTAACAATTACATGGTACTGCTATTCACCACAGTAACTAGGGAAAAGTACCTTCTCTCACTGTTTTCAGTCCATGTTACCATTGTCTAGATAGTATCTAAAGCAAAATCCAAAAAATTTCTGTGAGGAATTGGCACGGTAACAAAATCCAGTAAAGCAATATGGAATTATTTTATATTATTTTATTATTATTTTTATTCATTGCTTGAAGTACACTGAGCAGATTGACAGATGGGGAGTTCTCTGGTACTTCAAATGTACTTTTACTTGTAGTTAGTAAAGACATGAACTTTGTTAACAGCTGTTTTCACCTGCATTCTTCAAAAGCAACTTCTGCTTCCTTTTGACTGGATAACTTACCACCAACACTGTTATCTAAAATGAAATTTATCAGGAGATGAATAGCTAGAAGTTACAACTCTTTTGAGTGCCTGACATAGGTAATCAACACAACTTTACAGCATCAGTAATTTGCAGCATGAACAAGGTAAAAAATTATCAGCACCTCATATTTTGCCCTTTCTACTCAAAAAGTTCACCATCTACAAAAGCATCAGAGGCACTTGCCATTACTCTCATCTGAGAAGGTGCTGTTAATACAAGGCTCATCATTCTAACTTGTCATCTCCTAGGAAGCAGTCTTAAAACAACTGAAACATAACAAATACGAAATTATTTATATATTGAAAAACAATCAGCAATTATACTAGTACAACACACAAAAGACATCCTACAAATTTGACTGCAATACACAAACAGGGATTTTGTTATTTCTAAATCTCAATAACAAATTATGAAGTGGTTTTATTACATTGTATAGCAACATTTAATAAAGTATTAAAAGGAAAAATAACTAAATAACTTATTTCTTATAAAACTTGCACATATATGCATTTGAAAAAGCTGGAAATTCACAGGGATCTTCTCCCTTCTTCCCACTGCTACAATTTGCCAAGGATAGGTGCTGTCCACATGGATACATGTCCTTAGCTGCATGCTTCTTTGTATATTAGACACAGAATAAACTTTCCCATGCTCATTTACAATCCAGTTTCTAGAGTATTCATGTTCGCAGTTTGACAGTGACATTATAGGAATGAATTTGTTGGCTCATTATCCTGCCTAGAGGGAAAGGACTGAACCTTAATGCATTCTGGGAGTAGAGGTATGTGATCAGCATCTCTCTGTAGGAAGGCATGACACTGAGTGGAAAGAAACAGAAGTATCCATTGGGAGGAAGAAGCAGTGTTGCTGAGCCTTAAAATGAAACACCAGGCCAAGAAGGCTGCGTTGTGCACGTGAGGTATTGTGGTGGCATTGAGAGGTATGAGACAACAGAAACACCGATGAACCTGAACCTTCTTTTCTCTTCCATGTAAGTAGCTCCATTGTATGTTTGGATTCTGGCAATAAGGAACAATTAAACATTATATGGAACAATTAAAAACTTGTACTAATGGTTGGTTTTTGTTTGTTCACTTGGTTGGGGGTTTTTTATGTCAAAGCACAGAGTCACAATAGAAGGCATGTTTTCTTCCCCTGTAAGTGTGTAAATGTTCTCTGTCAGCTTTGGTAAGTAAGTAGCTAAAGTAAGTTAGTAACTGAAGTGTGGCATTTTTCACTGACAATGTCTCATTAACTTTTAAGAAATCAAATGCATGGCATATAACAAAGCTCTTAGTTCCAATACCATTCAGCTACTTGCACATAGCAAAATTCCTTTGTCTGAACCATTACAGTTGGAGGTTGTAGATGCTGAAATTATATTAGAACCCAGAGAAAACAGAACAAGAATTTAAACCATTAGCACACTACTGCTACAGCTATAAACAAATGTTGTCTCTCACTTGAAACTGGGGTAGAGGTAGAATATATTTCTGAAGAACAGTTAATTCAGTAAAAATATGATGTTTACAGCTATCTGACATAGTTCTGTGTGTTCACCACTCTTAAAATGGTCTACTGACAATTGCATAAACATTATCAGATACTGTGCTTACATTTAGTGGATGACAACAATTGTTCAGTTGACTCTCCAAGGAGGCCCTTCAATTTCTTCTTCAGCTCTCTGCTGGTTTTCTTATAGAAAAATAAATCTTTCTCCAGTTCCTGAATTTTTATTTCATACCCTTTCAGGGTTTCTGCAATACCTTCACTATCTTGTTCTAGGAAAAATAAAACTAGTTTAAGAACCAAATATCTCTGTGTCAAAAATCAAGATGCGCAACTAGATGGAGTACCTGGATGGCACTTTACTTGTGCACATTTTAACTAACATGAAACAGGACAAAAAAGGCTGTGCCAATCCCTCTTGTTAATTTTAATAGTATTTAGAAGATCAAGATCAGCAGGACTGGTATTTTTCAACTTTCCAGTATCAATAAATTCAATATGAAAATACAACAATTCTGATACTGTTTAAAAAATATTCAGTTTTCCATTCATACATGCACCACATATCTGTTCCTTGGCATCCTACATAACATCAGAATTAGTGACAGCCAAAATATATTTATGAACCTTATCTTTTTTTCAGTTGGAATACAGTATTTCTCTGTAAATGACCTAAGATAATATGTGGTGTATAATCCCCTCCCAAGAAGAAAATACCTTTGAAATGATTCAATATAAACTGTATTTTTTTCTCATGTTCTTGGCGCTGGTGAGTCAGCTGCCTGTCACACTGCAACTTGATGTGTTCAAGTGCAGATTCTAATTCACGCATCATGTTTTTCTGCTGTATGGACTTCATTTCATGTTCTTCAATCTGCATTTGTAATTTTCGTTCAGACTCACGTAGGCCAACAATCTAAGAAAGAAACACACTTATTTTGATTTATCAAACCATTTTAAGCCTAACAGATTAAAACATACAGAAGCAATGATATATGTAAGTCATTAAGCTTTTACTGGAGACAGACCTGCCACTTCTACAAGTTGACACTTCAGAACTAAACTGTGTACATTTTGATCACATGGACTAGTGAATTTTTTTAATACTCTGGGCAAAATTTAAACTGAAAAAACAGTGCTTGCTGGATTCTGAAAAACTTCCAACTTGCTTCCCAAGAAAACTTGCTTACAAAACCATCAAAGGTTCACCCAAGGTCACAAAGACACACCATGTCCTAAAGCATTTCAGTTTTATGTTTCCAGATGTCAGTATGATTCCTAAACATGCAGCTGCACACACTGCAGGCAGTGTATGCAAAATTAGTTTATACTGGATTTAAGAAAAATAAAATAGGAGTACTAGCCTGAGCTTTATGCAGCTTTCTGAAAGCGTGCAATTAGGAAGAATTTGAATACAACACCACTATTTAAACATGTTGTTTCTCCAAGAGTTAGCAATATGGAGCACACGAAAGGGGCAAGGTAATTTCCAGGTTTGCAGCACCTTTCAAGCTAATGACCCCAAAACAAAATATACAAAGTATCACAAGTATCCTATTCAGGTTAACATAAAAATTAAAAATAATTTAATACCAGATCTATGTAACCTGAAGAGATTTTTACCAAAAGCTTTTAAAATTTATTTTTACTTCTTGCCACCATCTCATTAGCTAGAATAGTAATAGAAAATATTATTTATTAACTAAAACAAACCTTGTTGAAATAACTGATGATGATAGCTCTGAGCTCAGCAGCAGACAGGGAAACTAGTTTCCCTATTACATTATGCTCGCTCTGTGAAAGACTCTGAGAAGATGACCTAAGTAAGTGCTGGAGATTATGAATACTTTCATTCTTGTAATCAATTGCAGCTACCAGGGCTTCAATTCCTTCTTCTAGCTGGAAAAGAATGTGCTCTTCCTACAGAGAAACACATGAGTGAGATCTTAAAAAAAACAAAAAAACAAAAAAACAAAACAAGCTCAGAATTAATCTTTCAAGGCATCTCTAACTTCATTCTCAAGAGCAAAACTGAACTTAATAATAGGATGAACTAGTTGTAACACAAAAAATGGAGTGGGGAAAATAAGAGGTAGAGTGCAAATCAGGAACATTTGTCTTTTCCTGCCATAGCACTCCTACCACAATACAGACATTGATCAAATGGTTCATCACAAAACTAGAAGTCATGCTGTTGCAGTGGCTGAAACCATCTTGGAGAAGCCAAGAGGTTCCAGGGCAGCCACACTGCTGGGACAACTCCGAGACAGGAAACACCCCCCGAGTGTTTACTGGGTGGTCTCTTCCTAAGGTTATGTTAATCTTCCTATGTTGATTGACTGTTGTTGTTTCACTGACTGCACTCTCCCTTTCTCCCCACTGGATTATTGTTTTATCTCCCCGCTTTCTCCCCAATCCTGTTAGCCCTAGACCTCTATAAGAATGGCCATTCACAGCCATTCTTTCTCTTTTGCTGCTGGACCCCTTCGTAGAATAAACCCCTTTGGAACTCCTCGTGACTGAGCCCTCTGAGTTCTTTGTCTCTAGTAATGCTGAGCTAATCAGAAGCTCTGGGGTGTGTGTATGACTGTGCTATCCACCGGCATGGGTGAGAGAAAAGGTCTGCTTGCATGGTGTCGGATGCATCGGCTGGAAGGGTCTAGCTGAGCAACAGAGACACTTTGGGAACATGAAGTAGATCTATCTCACCCCACCACCACCTCACGTTACCGTGCTGCTCCTTTTATCCTTCCCTCATCCTCACTACAGTTTGACTTCTGCTATTATTTTTTTATCTTTGGTTGTACTAGTTTTCTGTTGGATTAATGAATGAATCAGGTCAGTAAGCATTTTGGTGACCATGACTTGTGTACAGAAGTGGCAGAAATGCATGGTCTGAAGCACTGCATATTTTGATGAGTGAGAAAAGCAGGGATTTTTCTGGAACAGTATCACCTCAGCCATAATCTCATGTTGCTTCTCAAGACCTAAAAGTAATCAGTGCATTTTATATGAATTTATTATATCTTCAACATAACGAATAATACTGATCAACTCCAAGTAATGGGCCATCCACGCTATATAAATTGCTTTCTCTGTAAAAATATGGAAATCTTCAGGTGAAGTTTGCTTTTTCACAAGATTCTATGAAAAAAATCCAGGGGCATCATTGTGTCAATACATTGCATGTTCTGTATCCTGACATTAAAATACCGGCCTATGGTAAACTGATGAAGTTCTAGCTCCCTTACTTCTCATTATACGACTCTTAGACCAATAGAGTTTGGCAAGGTACTATCTGACTTAAATTCCTCTGAACTTAAACTTTGTTCACTGGTACATAATTGGTACTATCATAGAAGTATTCTAACATTGTTATTTACAAAAGTACCCAACCTCTGCTTCTTATTTCTAGCTTATATCTGATATTTGGAGACATTTTAGGTTCTCATTGGAATGCTTTCTTATCAAACAATACCTAAAACCGATATTTATCTCTGAGGCGCTTACTTACTTCAGCCGACAACACTTTACCATCTTTCAGTTTCTCATCCATACTATTTCTCCTTCTGAGCAGCTGATCCCTTTCCATTTGGAGAATCTGAATTTTTTCCAAAATATCTGACTTATCTTCAGGGGTGCTACCCTGAAGCTGCATATTTTTATCACACAGCTCCTGATCCAGCATACTTAAGCGGGTAGACAATTTCATACTATCTTTCTTTAAAGCCTAAAAAAAACCACAGCAACCACAAATATAAAAATGAGGTACTCCTTTCCAGTAAGAAAAAAGTAGGTGACACTGTCACATTCTGAAGTGAAAAAATTTCTTGTTTCTTGCAATGGGATGTCATTTGTTTTGAGGGGACAGTTACAATAAAATATACTATTTACTCAAAAAGCAAAACAAAAATGCTCAATGTGCAGTTTTCTACATAATAAAAATTAAAGGGGCTACTCATTATATATAACAATGATAATTTGTATTCACTTTTTCTACTGAAAAATAAATATTGCAAGATATTCCCCTGCTATGTTCTCTAGATTGAAAAAGGACTGAGTCATATTCATAAATAATACACCATAGATATAATATAATTTAATGCTCTGCAGTAACCGAAGTCCACAGTTCAGAATTGGTTTGGTTTGGTTTGTCTGTTTTGCTGTTGCAATTTTGGGGAGAAAAAGTGAATAAAAATGATAGTCTGTGTTAATTACATTTTAAATGTCGATTGGTCAAGCCACACAATATCTACATCACAGTCGTAGAGATACAGGAGGTCACTTGGCTTGAGCCTCCTCTGCTATCTTATCTGTCTTCCCCCACCACCATTCTTTCAGTCAGCCTTATAACTGTGGTGAGTTTTGTGTTTTTTCTTAAATCACCTGGCTAGATCTCAGTTTCTTGATTTCCAGGTGGCTTTTCTCTTGCAATAAAGCTTCTTTTTTTGCTACAATGGCTTCTCTTTTCTTTAAATCTTCTTCTAGTTCTGCTAACTGTTGGTGCTGTTGAAGAATTCTTTCCATTTCTTCATCCAGCCACTTCTTTTGCTCTTCTAATTTCTAAAGTTTCAAGAGAGATCCAGAGAGCGTTAACCAGGATATTCTGAGGCAGACTTTTATGATTATGTTTTACCTTATTTTCAGAATGACTGACAAAACTGTAGAAGACATTAACATTTCTAATGCCAGTATTCATTTTGCAACAGAATCCTTATTCAGAATAATACAGAAACTGGACTGACTTAAAAGGAGCCTCAGCAATGTTACATGGCTATATCTTGTATAAACAAACTTGTATCAGGTGCAGTATCTTTTCTAAAGAATATAATTTCTAAGACTAGTTATATAAATAGATGTCATCTACCCAAGCATAGCAACTAGGTTTAGAAGGTACCACAAGAATTCAGCTCATTGCATTATGGATGCCCAAAACCAGCTCTTTGTGGAAAAACAGTGACAAGAAATAATGATGTTGAAAGAATAAAAGACAGTAAATGACAGCTCTGATCCTGCTAGCATGGTCCACTATAAGTTTATTCTGAAGTCACAGTTTATCAGTGGATATATTCCCATTAAGGCTAAAAAGTTTCCTTATTTAACTTTTAGAATTCCTTTTCACCTTTAAAGACTTAGGGTAATTCATGTTCTAGTGTCCACATCGGAAATAATGTAGGTGGCACTGCTACATAGGATACATACTTTTCTAATTCTGCTATCAACAACCAAAACCAGAGACCACTGTAATGTATTTCAGAGTGGAAAACAAAACAAAATAAAATCCCCAAACAACCCACGGAACACTTAAACACAGCACATCAAGGTCACCCTCAAACCTACCAGACAACAAACCTGCTGAATTCTCAGGTCTCTGAATCAGCATTTTTGACAAATTATAGGAGGAAAAAAAAAAAGAAAAGGAAGACACTAAAGGCCCTCCTTTCATACAAAAAGAGTACAAGAGCTGCTAGACTATACTCACAATTTTTGCTACAGCAAAAAATAAGAAAAAAAAAGACAAAACTATAACTATATAACTATAGTTAACTATATTATAACTATAACTCGTCTTCCAAACCGTTTACAAATATAGATTATGAGGGATGAAGAAAGATTTTTTTATTTCAGGGCTCACACAGATTTGGAACAGATTAATTACCTGTAGTTTCTGTGGAGTTCCCACTGAGTTATTTTTCTTCCTTTTAAATGCAGCAATTTCTTTATCCTTAAGTTTAAGGATCTTCTGCTGCTGCTCCATCTTAAGTTGAAGTTCCTATGAAAAAAAAAAGTACCATTCTTCCTATATCAGTCAGTCAAATGCATTTCAAGTGAGAGTTCTCATAAGATATAACCTTAAATACTGACCCTAAATTTATTCATAAAATTGCAATTCAGAGCTAGATATAAGGTAATAAAATGGGAGGGAAAAAAAGCCGAATTTCTTTGGTGCATTTATCAAGGAAGTCATTAGTCGTTATTGAAAATCAGGGAAAGACTGGCAGTGTAGTTTATAGGGGAAGCAGGGGGCGAAAATGATTAATCTCATTCTGTCATAAGGAAACAGGAAGAATCCTACTTTAATTTGATGCTGGTCTTGCTGAAGCTCTGCTTCCAGTTGCTTCTTTTTTTCACTCTCCTCACACAGTCTCTTCTGTATCTGGGATTGCTGATGTTTCATCTGAGCCACTTTCTGCTCAAGTTCTCTTGCTTCTCTTTCACTTTGGTTAAATAATGAAGCCAAACTCTTGGTGTCCTGCTGCTTCTTCTGTAAGGTCTGAATGTTCATGTCAATTTTCAGCTTAACAGCAGGAAAACTTTTAACTAAAATATGACTCAACTTCATTCTTTATTTCACTGAATTCTTAGGATCAGCAAGACTTACTAATGTCTGCCCAAAGAATCACTTGTATTGCTGCAGTTTCTGAGCTATCTGGTAAAGTTGGCACAGGCAGAAGTAAACAACATGAAATGTACAGTTCATGCTTGGCAACACGGTGAAAGTACTAAAATCTAGCAGAAACCACAGCTCTGGAAAATTTGCAAGGGCACAATGGTGTCAGAATGCTGGTGCCAGAATGCTGGTGTCAGAATGCTGGTCCTTAGCTCAAGTTAAGAAGCCAACTACCTCTTTCTGTATGGAAATTTTCTGACCTGCCATTCTAGGATCGAGAGGCACAGAGCACCTAAAGCTGGCCCTACACAGAATATTAACTTAGATGTATCAGAACTTAAAAACAGAAGGTCAGTGTGTCAAACACATAAGCTTGTGTTGGGGCTGATCTTGCAAGCATCACAGGGATTTGCTTAGAGCTAGAATTTATATAGTATTTTCATTAAACATCTATTTTATGAATGGCAGGTAGTAAATTTATAATAACCTCCCTTGGATAGCTTCTTCTTTGAGTCTATCTACAATGATGTATGGACATCTCATATCTCCCACAACTTTCTTAGCTTTTTATATACCAAGAAGATATTTTATGTATCTAACAAAGTAGATATTAACTAGTGTTTTGAGTATAATAGTATTAAGTTTCTCACTAGCTACTTCAATCCAACCAGCTTCTATTGTGTGAAACTGCTAAGAATTTTACAAGCAGAGTATTAAGATTCAGATATGACAGTGAGACAGAGATTTGCAAATCTTAATGATCAGAAATACCTGCACTTTCAACTTAGCTGCTTCCATCTTCTTCTGGCACTCTTTTTGTAACGTGACTTTCTCAGTCTCTCTCAGCTCTTTACTGTCCAATTCCTGGAGCTGCTTTTCTGTTTCAGCCAGTTCCCTTTTGGCCTGCTCAATTTCTTGCTCCAGTTTAGCTATCTTCAAAGAATACTGCCTGCTTACAGACTGAGCATCCTTACCTTAAAGACAGCATATATAAATAGTTTAAAACCAACATGATAATCAGTTGAAATGTAATACTCACTTTTGGAGTTGAAAAATTACTTACTTTGTTCTGGCTGAGTCACTAATTTCTGATACATTTTTCTGATACAACACTAAAGGAACCTGCAATTCCCTTCTAACTCTGAAACAGATATAAAGGGAATCTTAAATATTAGTTTTTCATGAGGCACCTCATGTCACCAAATAAAGTGCCATCTGAGTGCCAGAGTTAAAATCTTCTGCCTACTGTAGATTTTGGCAAAATGGCTCTCCTGTATTTCATAATTTTGTTTGGGTTTTTATTCCCAGACGAATATACCATTTATTTATTACTCAACCTTCAGCTTAATAATTAGTAAATAATCTTGGATTGTGTTTCTGCTCTGTGACTTGTCCTGTTCAGGCAATCTGGAATGGCACAGAATCATTCTCAGACAACCTCAAGAGAAGGTAGGCAAAGGAGAAGAGCATGACTGAAGGGGCTGAGGAAGGAGATTCTTACTGTCATCACAAGGCTAGTTTCTGTATCAGGACAGATATGTAAGGGATGTAGGCTAACAGGGACACTGAGTGTTTCTATCATCCACTTCTGACTCCTGTTTCTCTGCTGTCATAGAATATAGAAGATACAGTGATGTATCTTCTCTCTTATCCCAGACACTATGTGACAAATACATGTCCAGAGAGATCAGTAGCACTGAGAATACATTAAAAATTACATTACTGTTGGATAAAACCAACAATCAACAAAGCACAAAAATATTTAACAAATAATCTGCATATCATAGTAGAGTAGGCTATAATCAAAATTTACATGCTTCAGTGCAATCATAGCAAGTAATTAGCAAAACTTATGATTTTTTAGGTTGTTAAAAGTATTCTTGTCTAAGGTAATTATGTAAAAACTAAGACATACACGACTTCAGGTTTTCTGTGCCTTTTCTTTAGTTTCTGAGTATCTTCACACCTAATAGCCAGTTACCTGTTCTTACTAACTCCTTAATAAGTTCGTCTTTCCTTCTGATATTAAGTGCAAGTTCTCTTATTTTTTGCTCAGCCTCAGCAAGTCTCAATTCTGAATTCTTTAACTTCTGCGTGTTAAAAACATGGATTTTCTGGAGGCTGTCAATCTCTTCACCTTGAAAAAAAACAAAGCAAAATAGAGTTATAAAATCTAGAATACATGCCGTATTCAAAAGGCAGTGCTCTGCAATATTGACTGTGTGGAGTTCTTCCATATGAAGAATCAAAAGGAGAGAATACAGCAAAGAGTCTTTTTCCCTGCCGTGTGTCTAAACAGGAAAAGAAAGCATGTACTTGCATTTCAAGAACCTAAATCTGAGGAAAAATATTCCAGAAACCACTTCAGTATTTCCTGTAAGATAATAAAATCTATTTTCTTTCACTGATGCACTACTAAAGATTTATATCTAACTAGCTTTTGATAAGAGAACTGCGTATTACTTAGAGGTTACTAACATCAGTTTCAGAAAGGGAAAGAAGAAGAGAAATTGGAGAACCTACACTGAATTATAGCCAAAAAAAAAACTTGTAACAAATACACGTTATGCTGGGAAAAATAATTACATGTGTTAAAGACATTATTGCATATTCTGATACTGTAGTAAGATTTGCTCTTATGACTTCCATTATACCTGTGGCTCTGTCAGTCTGTAGTGCAGATTTATTGGATAAACCAGACTTGTCTACTTGACATTTCATGGCACTTACATCAGGAAGAAAGCACAGAGAAGTGTGATTTTGTGTCCATGTTCGGTTTACGGAATGCCTATGGAAGAACAATAAATATGCTACACTGCAAATACACAGGGATTTTTTCTTCTTTAACCATCATGCAAAGTATATGATCTTAACAGAGAAGAATCCCGAACTTAAAAAAGCATTTATACCTTCTTCCTCATCCACACCACCTCCACACACACCATGCCCCAACCCCCCAATCTTCAAGGTAGATTCTGACCCCCAAACAAGGATTATGCAATCTTTGCTAAACCTACATTTATTAAACTTATTTTGCAATATGCCCAGTTGGTCCTACAGGTTTACCATAAGTATAATTATACATGGTCTCATTTCATGGAAGGATTAGGTGGTAATACTACCTTTGCTATACATTTGACTGTAAAAGAAGTTAAACAGCAAAAAGTTACTTATATGAGGTTTTCTCTTCACTGCCTGTATTATCTTCCTCTTCATCACTCGGATCAGAGAGGTGGCAGTGAAGGACTTTATCCTGATCTTCTATCTTGCTCAGTATCATCTGTCTGCGAACACGGAATTCTGCCATTATTTGGGCCAGGGAGAAGACAGTGGGGCTGGTATACCCCTGTCAAAAAGCACACAAAAATAGTGATGGGTAAAACTACTGCAAAAATGTAGGAATTCTTTACTCCTATTTTAAAAAATATTTGACTACCTGAGCTTGTAAGCAAAATTACAGAGGTTTTCTATAATAACCCTGAATACCTTTGTTACAAAAGGGCTTGCAAGAACTTAGAGGACTTGTTCCAAATGTGAAAGAGGGCATTAGCCCTCTGTTAGCAATTCATTATCCCACATACTCAATATATTGGTAAGAATAATAATTCATTTTTTCTAACATTTCATACTTGAACCCTCAGAATCCCCAGGAAACCACCTGGGGGGTGAAAACTTGAGAGCCTTAGCACTTGTACATGCAATTTTAAGCCTAAATATTTTGGATAACTGTGGCATAGCAAATGTTGCAAGACTAATTTTTCAGAGTCTTCAGTGGGAAGTTAAGCAGCATCTGAGAAAATCATTGTATGTTATCATGTCTTGTCTAATCATTGGCCTTTAATCATTACAAAGTAGAAGGGAGAAAATGTAACATTTGGATAGAGCTTACCTTTTGGGTCTCTCTCCCTGAAGGCAGGTGAAGGGGGCATAGCAGGTTTTTTGTGAGTGGTACACTGTAGGGCCTCCTAGAAAATGCCATGACAGCTGGCTCATCTTCATAAGTACTTGGGAAATCTAAAGCTTTCACATCTGTAAACTTCTCTAATTTCAGTTTTAGCTGATCAATGAGCATTTGCTGTTCCACCATTTTTTCAGTCTCATGGGGAAAAAAAACAAAGCAAAACTGAGCTCTGTATCATATTCATCACTCCTAATTCCTCACAAAGGTCATGAATCTTGTAAATCACCCACGAACCCTAAATTATTCTGCAGAGCACAGGCAAATTCTGCAATAAACTGAGAATTCTGTGACATATCATCAGTCTCACCCCGAACCCCCCAATCCAGCAAATTTTACACATATTTTTGTTCTGAAAGACCTACTGCAATACCCCAGTGTCCTGGGTTACAGAAGGAGCATGCCAATGTGGGGTGTAACCAAACTGTGTACTCTACTGCCCTCTATGCCATTTCTGACAAACTGTTAATGATGGGTCATTTGCAGTCGGAGCCCAGTGCACACCTGACACCTCAGGCTACAAGCTGGGTGTTAAATGAGATAAGGGAGAAGAGGCAAACCCTTCAAGCAGTGTAGTGTTTCTTTTTCTTCACAAATGAACTCTGTAGTGATAGCTCCTCTGGGGAAGAACCAGCACAGTCCCACCCATCCTGAGGGGGTCATCTCCGCTAGTGAACCATAATGGTTCAAGGGCACCACCATAACGGGCAGCAGTAAGGATCACCAAGGATTCCCAAAAATACCTATGACTCACAATATTATATCATTCCCACTGTGAAACTGCCCACCCAGGGGGAGGTATTGAGCATTCCCACCTGACCCTGACCATAGATAATTGGGGGCTTGGGACCCCCACCACCCCTGGATGGATCCAGAGGAGGACCAGAACTTCCAAATGACCATCACTTTCAACTGCAACCGTCACTTCAACAGGACTGCAATCACTGCTTGCTAGGACTGTGACCACCACCCTGAGCAACAGGGTGACAGACTGTACTCTGACTTTGTGGGTCTAAGCCAGTTTTAATGTGCATCATTGCAGTTATTGTAATCTTTCTATTAAATAGTAAATCTGACCTGAAATCTCTCTCAAGGTAATTGAGTGGGTTTCATTTTTCCCGCTGGCTTACATTCAAACCAACATACCCAGTTTACTACAGTTACAGTTTAGCCAGTTACTACATTTAGTTAGCTAGCCTATATAGCCATCTGGTGAGAAGTGGATGACAAAATTAGGAGCCCATGCTCACTTTATATGTGTGTTTATGGAGAAATAAAATGGGAATTAAACAAACATTTTCAAATTAAACCTATGGTCTGAGTCTTATTAATTTAACATGTATATGGGACTCCTCTTCCTCTTTGAGCAGTTCCACTTTGAAGATTATTGTACTAATAAACAAAAACATGTACATGATCCCAGGATCACTTGCTGCTTTTTCTTCCACCCAGCCTCAGCTTAGTTGACAATGCTAGTTTGGAGACCTTATCTGCTTCTCCTACAGCACTCTCTGCACATTGTTCAAAAGTACTTATGTTACCTAAACGGATTCATCCATAAGGGCAATATTATATCCATTTTCAACTCACTCTATTGCTTTTGGTTCTTTTTGAAGCATGGTTAAAATCTGGTTTGCAACAACAAGGAAGTTGAAGAACAGCTTGTGATACATTCTGCATTCTCCTACTTCGAGTAATAAGTTTTTATTCATTCTTTATATTGTTGTCTTAGATTGAAAGTTCCTTCCAAACACAAACATGCAATGTCTTACAAGTTGACAGTGTGTTGGAATATAATACATATTATTCCTATGTCATAGGAAGTAGAATATATGTACAAACATCATATCTGTTATCATTTTGGAAGCAATAACAGCTAAGTGATCCACCTTGAAGCTATTTGTCCCTGATATAATTGCACATACAGCTCCACAGTATGATACCCATTGCATAAATACATGTGTATAAACATTTATTACCTCATACCTGCTACTCCTGAAGTTCTTATTCTATCATGTATCATTAAATTACATATATCTGTGAACACACGTAAAATATTTGACAGAAGAACTTGCTTTTCATTATTCTACCTAAACTGTATGTTTTTAAGTAGAAGTGACAGTTTAGTGAAATAAATGCCAAAATGGTGCCTGAAAGCTCTCAAGCTTCACTCCTGTCTCTGATACCGAAATAACCTTCTACCTACACTGTGACAGCTACTTTGTATCCTTCCAGAATTTATATAAGCATTATCACAGTAGAAGTTGACACTATGGTGTACAGGCTAAAAAAAACAGTCTAGCCAGAGGTGACAGAAAAGAAAGAAAGCAACAAGAGGAAAGAAAAAGATCATGACTAGTTTACTTACCTTTCATGCACTGACTCTCCCTAAACCATCAGCAAAGAAGAGGAAAAAGGAGAAAAAGTATAATAAGAAGAGCACTAGCTATCCATGCTCATGCTTTTCTCTTTTAAAAAGTCATATAATAATTTATCTGTCATCCACATGTCAGGCAACACCAGGAGAATGTTAACTATTCTATTTGTAGTCTTCTCAACCTTGAAATGTTATGCACATACTAGCCATCATAATTTCAATAGCAAGCTCAAGATCTACAGAAGGAAAGAGGCAAGCAGCCTTTTTGTCACTATGTCACTTTCCACTGTAACACTCAGTTTTCTCTAATGATAAATTATCAAAAAGTTAGGATGGAATTCTGTCTTATAAAGTCAAAAGGGGACAAAATTCTAATTTTCAATAAAGCTATAACAAAATAAGTTTCTATACAACTTTTCAATTAAAGCATTCTATAGGATTTTTACAGACTTTTTTAGATTCTAGAGAATCTTTCAAATCCTAATATATTAATTAGGAGTCCTGAAATGAAGGAGTCCTGAAAGTCCTTAACAATGATATAAATCTGGGGAGAGAGTCATGTGTTATGGTTCAGGAAGCATGGAGGGCATGAGTGATTCACTTGAAGTCATACAGGAGGCTTGTGGCACAGCTAGGCTCATATACAGTCTCCAGGAATCACATCATTGTGATGCATCCACTAGATGAACCCAAATAATTCAGTAATTCCGCTCTAATTCAAACAAAATGTCCCTAATATTGACTGGTAGTTAAGTAAAAAACATTCTGAGGGGCCTGTTGCATGCATTCACACAGCAAAAGGATGGATCAATACAGATGCTTGCGTACCAGTGCAAAAATACCTGTAATCTTTGTGTTTCTTGAGCCTCCTTTAAAAATTCCAATTGTTCTTCCTTTTCTTGTAATAATGCCTTTATCTGATTCTGCAGTATCTGCACTTCTTGATTCTTCTGGCTAAATAGTTCTTCATCCATAATTAGTACCTGCTAGATAATAAAAGTTCAGCTGGCAGAAAGCAACATCATTATTCCTACAACTGGAAAATAAATCAAAATAAAACAAAACCTCATTTGATTTTAAAAGACATGATCTGAACTGCAGAGTCTTGAGGTATGTATGGCAAATTGTCTAAGTGGTTATCTGTAGTTTCTAGCAGCTATTTCTTCACTTCTGATTCTATTGATTTTGTTTAAACAAGTTTCATTCTTCCAAATGGAATAATGTACTCACAACCAAAGCTACTTTATTGAAGTATATATTAAATTCAAATATTGTCTTTAGTGTGCTGTTACATGTAGCCACAAGATCTCAGCATCTTGTGATTAATACACTTCTCAAATGAAAACAATAAGAACAGCTGTCCTCAATCTGCAACTCAGATAACAGCTTAAAGAAACCATAAGAATGCTTCTTCAGATGTTCTTGTGAACAAACTGATACTGATTGAAGGAGACTTCCAAACGTTGTTACTCTTCCAGAAAGGCTGCAGAAGCTAAATACAAAGTATTGAAACATTACATCAACCAACAAACCTTTTCATTCCTGTTCTTTCTATTTTTTTCTCCTAGAGTCCTGCTGGTGGACATATGAATGAGTTTGGGTGTTAGCTATGGCTATTCCACTATGTCAGTATTTTAATATCACGTAAGACAGCATTATCCAGGCAATAACAGCTGCTAGCAAAGAAATGTGTAAGTACAGACAAGAATAGGCCCAGTACTAGCTATTAAATCTGTCCATATGCAAACCCTGCTCTAGAGTCTGTACTGTCTCATTTATTTTAGCCTTTCTCTAACCGTCTCTTCCTGTGGATGACACACCCGCTTGGGGAAGTGTAAGTTTAAGCTCAGCTCTTACACTGTTTTGAAACTGGGAAATGGAGGTTTAAAATAAGCTACAGAAGAAAATCAAGAAGGAAGAAAAAAGGCTGTGATTTAGAATGACTGAGAATAAAGAAAAGACAAAATTTGTTTATGCAATTGCCTGATAACAATCTGTAGGCTTATCAGTTCAGTTGCAAACTAAACATGGTTTGATGTTATAAATTTCTAACTTGTTGGGGCACTGCTTCCTTCCATCACATGACAAATTCAAATTAGTTTTTCTGAGCTGTTCATCTGATGTCAGAACTTCATTCAGTTTCCAGCTAGTGTACAGTTGTTCTAAGTCATAAAATTAATTTTGATTTGAGACTCTGTTCATTGTACAATAATCTGCTCTTTTTCTTTTTTTTTTGTTTTGTTGTTCACAGTCAACACTTTAACTCAGCACATCCAATATATGTACTTCCTAAATGTATACGGGGATATTTCCAAAAATAATTATTTATTTAATCATGTGTCACATCTGTTAGGAGACTTTACTATGTCTGAGAAGGCTGAGAGCTCTTCGGCTGCATAGGTCATTGTCTAGGACTATTATCTGCCATGAGAGACCCAGCTAATCAGAGCTACTGATACGACAGGATCCTCATGGGATATCTGCATACTAAGACTCCCAGATCTTGTTTTGAAATTCTCACCTTATTTGGAAAACGGTAAAGAAGTATGATGTCACCAAAAAGCAAAAGTTGATATTTAACACAAAAGCAAATTTTAGTGAAGTGTTTAGACAAAGAAGGCTGCAAATAGTTTAGAAACACAGCTAGAGGAATGGCAATGGAAAAGGAAATACAGGAGGTTTTGTGAGACCATTGCTGAAGAAATACAGTTCAGGAAATTACTAAGAGATAACAGATAAGACACTGTAACTTCCTAATATTAGACAGATTAGCATATTACATACATAGTATTAGATAATACTAGACATAAGTTGCAAAACGTTGTCTCTGGGTTATCTGTAAGTTCACTGATATCTGTGAAAATATCTATATTGTAATTATATCTGTAATGCTTCTGACAGAGTAATATATTTGCAGAATTCAAAACAATTTCTGAGTTCACAAGACAACTGTTGTGTGTTTCCCTGCATAGGCAGCTAAGCACACATAGCCACTCCCTCACTTCCAACCCCCTAACCCCATGGAAGAGTAAAAGCAAGAAAACTTGTGGGTTGAGACAGAAATTGTTCAGTAAGTAAAGGTGAAGTGGAAGAACAGAGAAAACAACACAAGTAATGCAAAGGTAGCTAATTAAGGCAAAACCAATCATTCACTGACTCAAAAGGGTAGACTGATGTGCACCAGCTCCTGAGCAAAAAGACAGCTAACATAACTAAATCCTGCTCCTTCCCCTTTCAACCTCTGAGCATGTCATATAGTGTGAAATATCTCTTTGGTTGACTTGGGTTGTTGGCCTGCTTGTACTCCCCCTGTCCCTGGGTGCACCCCACTATCTATTCACTGGTGTCACAGACAAAGAGGCTCAGTTCCTGGATGCTGGGCAAACACTCTTCAACAAGACCTAAAACACTGGTGTTTCATCAGCCTTGTACTAGTCAGAAATGTAAAACATTGCACCCTGCAAGCATTTATGAAGAAAATTAACTCCATCCCAGTCAGGCATCATACAATCTCCACTCCATATTCTACATCATTTACGTCATGCTCAAGCCCCACATTATCCATTGCAACCTTGTTACCCATTCTTCTCTTCTCATCCTTTGACTTATACACAGATGTCATTCGTTTAGACTATAGGCCATTCCAGCAAAACACCCATAAAACGTCCACTGAGTTCATTTAGTCCATGATGTGGGTTCTGTCTGGTTACAGTGATCACCCAGGACAGAAGCCCAGGCTATGCTACAAGGATTGTTGTATGATCCTACAACAGAGCAGCACAGTCCTTCCATGGTGTCACAGACTGAAATGTTATCATTCATGGCTTAAACATTGTCATAAAGATTTTTGCCCATTATGGCAAAACAGTATAACGAAGCTGCACCACTGAAGCTCACAATGAATGGGTTTCCTGACTGAAACCCTGAACTGTGAGTTAAACTGACTAAGGTTATTCGAAAAAAGAAAAAGTGACACTATTGTTCAAAGCATCTCAGGTCTGGGAAGTAATAGGTAAGGCTGGGAGAGCATCCATGAGAAGAGAAGCCCAGCAGCTTCAGGGTGGAGGCCACGGCCCCGGCTTATCTGTTGCCATGTTTGCACAGATTGTTCCCCCCACACATCAAAGGAGGGAGGAGGAGAGTTTCGAGTGCAGGCAAAAAACTCTGGTCAGAGGCAGTGAATGCCCATCTTCCACTGCACATACCAGCTTATCTGCAGGAGCCCCCATCCCGGGAAAGCCACATCTATGGGAAATTCATGTGAGGGGCAGCTGAGGGGGTGTCATGGTCCATCAAAGGCCCTGCCTGACGGGTTCCCCAGACCTTAGACCAGAGGACTGCACATGATGCAAAATGATGCAACTGATTGAAAGTCTTGCAAGAGACAGCATCAAACTTGCCCCCTCTCAGGGGAGGTACATGGGCATTCCCACCTGGCCCAAACATATATTAATCCATTGGATTTTATGCTTTTGGGAGGGGATCCTTGTCACCAAGAAGACCAGATGGCAAGGATCAACAAGATGTCATTAAGATCCATGGAGGGGTTATATGTTTCTACTTAATCTGTCTCTGTCACTCTTCCTGTCCCCCCACACACCTCTTTTCCTATTTCTTTCTCTTTCTTTCTCTTCACCTCTTTCACTTTTAAATAAAGTATATCAGGTTTTTAGTATCAACATATAACCTCGTTTGGTTTTAATCTTGTTTCAGGGAATAATCAAACCTCAGAATTCTTTCCATTTTATTCACAGAGAGTTCTCTTTGCTCCGCTGTGATTAGAGCAGATCATAACACATGGTGGAAGCATGGTTCAAACCCACAGGGACATAAGTCCATTGAATCAGTATCAGAAAGTGGAAGGGGTCTACTACATCTCAGGAATTCCTTGACAGCAACTGGAACAGAAACCTTCCTGGAAAACCCTTTTTAACCACTGCTTTTTCTCCCTATTCATGTACACAGAGTTCCAGGACCAAAATAGGTGCACCACCCCACTTCTCATATCCTTTTTACAGTCACGGAGACAGAACTGCAGGGTAGCATGTGCCCATGGCTCCCTTTCCCTTAAGCAGAGAAATTCCTACTCATGGTAGCCACTATGCTGGCCTGCCCAAGCATGGAGGTAAAGAGATTATCCACATTATCTTTTGAGTAGCTAGACCTTGTATAACAGTCTTTCCACAGCTGAGATGCAGGCCCATAGCAAGGAGAGGAAATAGAGCTTTTCAGTAAATCACTAGGGCTGGCAGACTGATCTGTACAAAGTTGGTGCCACAGAGGCAGCCCAATTCAGCCTTGCTAGGTTGCTGTCATATGATGTCCATGCGTTCTGCACATGCTTCAGCCACACAGAGCATGTGCACTGTATATTGTTTGGATCTTTCAAGGCCTGATTATTGTCCATGTCACTGCAGACCACCTCCACCACCTCTAATTCACTCAACCATATTCCTCTGTGGCAGTCCACACGCCTCACTGGGTGACAGTGTCTTCCTTAAGAGTGTACTTTGTCTTCATGCTCAATAGGAGTCACCTCTGGAGCCTGGAGCTGGCTGACCCTCTTCTAATCCCTCCGTCAATCCCCCAATTCCTAGCAAAGGATCCAAACTGATCCCTACCTTCTAGTTCCAGACTGTTAGACCCACTATTCCACCTCTGGAGCAACCAGGTAGCAATTAGCTCATCTTGTCAGGCAAAAATCTTTACATGCTGTCTTGCAGCTAGGTCATGGATAAGGACTGGGCAGCTTCCACCTATTATGATTTCTGCCTCTTTCCTTTCCTATCCTGCTGCAGAACAGGCTGCCTGTTCTGATTCTTCTCTCCTCCTCTGAGCAGGAGTTGCTTCTTCCCTTAACTAACTTGACCTCTGCTTTTTCTTTACTACAAGAACAACTATTATAGTTGAGGGTTTGGTCTCTGGTGTAGTGCCTGTGAGGCCTCAGACCAAGAGACCTCCTCAGTCTCAGACCACCACGAGCCTGTTTGTGGGCTTTTAGACCAGAACCTTGTGCATTTCTAAGGGCACTGGACACTGATTTTACAGGCATGGGCCAGATCCAACACAGCTGTAGAAGTCACTGTGTTTCACTGTTGCTCCTTAAAATTATGTATTAGTTTGATGGGTTAATCAGCCCGTTCAGACATGAGATCACAAGCTGTCAGAAGCAGCAACGGCCCTATACATCTGCCCAATTGCTCCCATACATAGTGATGCCCCAGGGATCAATCACCTTAGAGCATGTTCCTGTGTGGTAACCCCAAATAGCTATTTAACCTTATGAACAATAATAAAAGTCAGGATCACAACACATCAGTATGAACAGGCTGATTACATAAGGATACTGAAGGAACTCGGAAGCCATTACATCAAGGCTATAAAAAGCTGTCCTGGAGGAGAGGAAGGGATAGGTGCCACTTTTCCCCCCCTCTCTCCACAAAATGTCTCTCAGAGAAGACGGGAAAAGTATAGTTGCTGGTTTTATCTGTGAGGTGGTTCGTGGAGTACTGGGACATCCATAATGTAAGGCCCAAGTACCAGGTTAGGCTGATGACCAGTGGTTTTGTCATAGCTCTCCCAAGCAAAGGAAAACAAAGAGATAAACAACAAGCAAAGGAAAACAAAGAGATAAACAACAAACAAATCAGTAAAATCTGAAAATTGTAATTAATGATTCTTGGAGGCTATTGTACAGCTAGAAAGGAATCAAGCAGCTGAATATTCAAGGACACGCACAGTTCAGCACCCAAAGCAAATATGTGGCTTCATGACCTGAAACAGTCATTCAACAATTTAGCTAAACAGGGATTAACAGCTGCAAGTTTAATCTAGTACACTCTAATCAAATCTGTCATTATCTTGAAGGCCTTGAGCCACAGGTTGGGTGCCAAAATAGACTGTTGTGGGTTACCCCAGTACGTAGCTAAGAACACAAAGCTGTCCTTTCACTTCCTCCTACCCCCACCTCCTAGCAGGACAGAGGAGGAGCAAAGGGAAAGTAAAAGCAAGACAATTTGTGGGTCAAGATAGAAACTGGTCAGTAAGTGATGATAAAGTGGAAGAGAGAAGAAAATAAAACAAATGATACAAAGGCTATCATCCATCACCTCCCAAGGCCAACTAATGCTCAACCCATTCTGGGCAAAATACAGCTCATCTCTCTAAACCTCCTCCTCTCCCTTTTTATTGCTGAGTATTATATTAGATGGCATGAAATCCCTCTTTGATTAGCTCAGGTCATCTGCTTTGTTGCATGTTTGCTTTGGATCTCCAACTGTTCATGCACCCCCCACCTATTTACTGGGGTGCAGAGGCAGAAAAAGAGAAGGCTTGTTGCTGTGCAAAACACCACTCAGTAAGAGCAGAAACATGACTGTGTTATTATCATTGTATTGGTCACAGATCTAAAACACAGCACCCTCAGATATGCTACACAGAAAACCACCTCCATCCCAGCTAGACCTAGCACACTAGCACAGCTAAAAGCAAAAATCTAACAGATAAAACAGCTCAGCCTCAAGAGTCACCTTGAAACTGACTAGAGAAAATATAACATTACTTCACTCATCTCTGTTACCACTGAGTGTGTATTCAAACATCCATTAAAATAAACCTACGTCCCAGAGGTTAGCCAGACAAAGTTATACAGAATTGTAAATTGAATTTAAATTGTCAAATTAAATACTGGTGACAATTTTATTCCATTTCAAAATGGAATTAAAATTTTGGCAGATTGCTTTTTCCCGTAGTCATTTAAATAAACAGCTTATAATTAAATACCTGGCATTTCTTTAGTTCCCTCTTCAGCTGAAGAATTGTGATGTGGTGTGGCTCTGGGTTGGTCTCAGTCCCTGTGTCAGTTTCATGGATGGTGAGAGCTTCCTTCCTTACTTTCTGTACCATAGTGATCCAGCTCTGCAACCTGTCCCGCTGACTTCTTCTTAAACTAACATCATCATTCAAATCAACCAGAAAGGGGAAGGCTTCATCTACACAATTTCTGTAACTGAAACATTGAACCTGAAGGCGGTTGAGCTGCTCTTCAAGTGAACTGATACGGGCTTTTTCTTGATTTAAGTCTTGTAAATGCTGATCACTGGCCTGCTGGCTCTGCAAAGCTTCCCGAAGCAATCTGATCTCAAGTTCCATTTCACCAATGCGGTCTTTTTCGGGATTGTAATTTACTACCGGTTTATTTCTAATGTTTTTTGCTCTGTTGGCATATTTGAGGGAATTTAAAGACTCATCAAAGTCCAGGGAGGATGGACTTATACATGTTATCATTACAGTCTTGGCATTTCCTCCAAGGGAGTCTTTCAGAATACGAGTGATTTTAGCATCCCTGTATGGAATATGTACACTTTTCCTTTTCGGGTCTCCAAGGGCACTGATGACATTTCCCAATGCCAAGAGACCACTATTGATCTGAATTGATTCTTTGAAACGTTCACCAGTATTTCCAGTCTTTGCTACCCTCTCTGATCCTGCCAAATCCACGAAATGAAACTTTGAAGCGATTGAATCCTGTGCAGCATCAGTATTTTTCTGGTACTCTGCAGACTGCTTCTGACAAATACTGATGGTAAAAATGGCATGAGATCGACTGGAATGCTCATTCATCTGTGTTGTGCCTGTGTGACGAGCTGCATTGCCACTTTCCAGCAGGCTTATCACTTCATCTGCACATTCTACTTGGAATTCCTTAGCACCGACAATCACTTCAAACACCGAAACAGGTAAAAGTAAGAATAACCTAGTTAATTCTAAACTCTTCAGCAAAAGTTTACAGCAATAACTATAAACACATATTAGAGAAACATACAAGTCTGTATTATGATGAGGTCATAGCATATAGTTATAGAAACAGAAGATACAATATGTGAAAAGCATGAGGTACAACACATCTGAAACCTGCAGATATTTAATATATGGGTGTATTGTGTCATAACATTTGAAACAATATCTTGGACAGAAGACACAACTCATTTACACATTGCACATTACCTCATCCAATTTACAGTCTAGTACTAGCTAGAAAAAGAATGAGCAAAGTCAGCTCAAAGGATACTTTGCCAGTTTAAAAAAAAAGACTAAAAACAATAAAGTCTTTAGTAAAAATTATTCCCAGCCTGTACTAAGAATGGAATTTCTATTCTGAATAGTGCAGATAGTTGGGCCTTTGGGAAAGGTATCTGTTAGCAATCTAATAAAAGTGTAAGTGTACTTCTACCAAGTATTCCTACTAACTATTTTTGTCATATTTTTCTTTTAATGAAAGATGAAAAACATCCTAGCGCAATTTAATGAAGCTGACTTTAACAGTATTAAAGAAGAGAAGTAATTTAAAACATATTGTCGGATCCTTTTGAAGCAATGGTATTGGCTGCAAGATTTGTGCTAAACTAGTGTCTTCTCCCAGCTACAGAAAAAAACCCCATGACAACTCAATACAATACTCTAGAATAATACTACTAAACACAACAATTAGAATATAAAGAAAAAAAAAGCCAAACCTAAAACAGATTACATACTTTCAGAATAAAATAACTCTGATGTGGATTCTTCTAGCAATTTCATGGCGTGAACAGGATGCCTATAGGGCAAGGGTTAGTCTCAAAGCCTCCAAAAATATCTACTCCTTCTCCTCTCAATGTAGTGCTCTCTTCCACTCATTTAATTGTTAAAGGGGAGCAGATACTTATACTATAATTGACTTAACGATTGTAATTTTGAAGGGAGAAGCAATGGTTTAATCCTGAAATATTTATTCCAGTGAATAATCACACACTATTTTGTTTCTAGACAGAATTTGCAGAAACAATAATTGCGTATTTACTTTATAATTTGTTGCCATTTCCATCCATATAATAGAACATCTATATTGTTCACAGGCATCTAAACCCCAAACTGCTTCCAATCATCTAAACTGAGTTTATATTCTGAAACTTTAACTTTTTTTTTTTTATTCATTAGTAATAAGTAAGCATTTTCAAGAGAAACCAAGAATAATTTAGACACAAACTGAAACCCAAAGCACTGAATTTTAGAGCTGAAATCCTACCTGTATTTCCCTTCTCATCTTCTCGGATATGTAGTTCTTTCACAGAGGTCTCCAAATCCAACAAATCTCGAAGTTCCTCCTTGTAAACCTCTATATAGGATACCTTCACACGGAAGTTAATATTACAGTGTTCGGAAATATGCTGGAATAATTCCTGAATAGCCCGTGGGATTATGCCCCTTTCATCCACTGCAACTGATGCTAAAATATAAGCACAAATGCCATAGAGACTTGCAGTCATTCTGTCACATAAATTACAAAGACTGAAAACTGAGAGAAGTCTGTGATATTTGGTATGAAAAATACTAAGGAATCTGAAGAGTTCATTGTTCATAAGGATTTTTGTAATTTTTTTTTCTGTCAGAATTTTTGTTTGTATCCAGTACTAGAATTCAAGTTTAAATTCTAAATTACATAATGTCATAGTCATGAATGTTACAAAAAATATGCAGTCTGCTTTGAAACCATACTTCTCAGAGTACAGACTTCTTCTTTACTCATTATGATGGGCAATGACATCTCAAGGGTTTGAGAAACTATAAATTCTACTTACCTAAAGCAAAATTATCTTGTAAAAGTAACTTGGTGAGACAAGATTTATGACCAACATTTACACTAATTTCCTATTTTTTCAAAGTACTATGGAGCACTATTGCCAAACTCTTTTTAAAAAAAAAATATTCAGCATAGGACAATGCTGCCATTAATAATCTGTGCTCTTTATCCAAGAATATGGAAGCTATTTGCCTATGAGAAGATACCAAGAATCTTTTTTACCAAAAAAAATAAAGAATTGTTCACATGTAACTATTAATTTAGTAAATGTATTTATTACACTCTGGTTGTTCTTGTGGAGCTATGATCAGCCTTAGACTGTGACATCCACTATAAAAACAATTTGGCTAGCAATGGTACTTACAGGAACATTAAATAACTACTAGTGAAGGGAACGGAGGTGAAGCTACAACACTAAGCAGGAGAGGCCAGTGCTATGGGGTTCAACAAAGCTAAGTGTGGGGTCCTGCCCTTGAGTCACAACAATCCCTCAAGCACAACAGGTTGGGTGGGGTCAGAGTGGCTGGAAAGCTGCTCAGCCAGAAAGGACCAGGGGATGGTGGCTGACAGCAGCTGAACACGAAGCAGTGTGTACCCATGGGGCCAAGGCCAATGGCATCCTGGGCTGTATCTGCAATAGTGTGGCCAGCAGGACCAGGGCAGGGATTGTCCCCCTGTACGCAGCACTGGTAAGGCTGCACCTGGACCTGTGTTCAGTTCTGGGCTCCTTTCCGCAGAAAAGACATTGAGGTGTCCGGAGAAGGGCAACAAAGCTGGTGAAGGTCTGGAGCACAAGTCCTGTGAAGAGCAGCTGAGGGAGCTGGGGGTGTTTAGTCTGGAGAAAAGCAGACTCAGGAGAGACCTTACTGCTCTCTACAACTGCCCCACAAGAGGGTGCAGCCAGGCTGGGGTTGGTCTCCTCTCCCAGGTAAAAACGTGACAGGACAAGAAGAAATTGCACTAAGTTGCACCATGGGAAGTTTAGATTGGATATTAGGAGAAAGTTCTTCACTGAGAGGGTGCTCAAGCATTGGAACGGGCTTAGTTGTGGACCTGGAAATGCTGGGTTAACAGCTGGACTTCATGATCTTAGGGGTCTCTTCCATCCTAAACAATTCTGTGATCCTAGGATTCTAAATAAAAGGTAGACTCTAACAAGATATTTATAACAATCTATTTATATCCATTTGGAAGAATTAAATTATAAATCTCTTTGATGTTACAGAAATTTCTCTCAAAAAAACCCCAAACAAACCCAACACAGAGTGAGCAAGCAAACAATTAAGGGCCTAATGTAGACATTTTCAAGGTAAGATAAACATAGCAAAAATCATCAAAACCACTACATTTCAGAAAAAAATTCTCATTTAAGTTGCATGTTGAAATGTGGAACGTGAAAGAGCACTTATTAAATTGCTTTTTATCTCAGATATTTTTGGCATAGTCTAAGTTATGGAGAAGTTTTTAGAACTTTAATTTTCACATAAACTTTGGAAGCTTTTTTCTTTTTACAGGTTTTTTCCTTGGGCCTTTAAAATTCTGCAGCATCATCTGCTATGTAATAAATATTTAACTTGCACAAATACACTCTACCAATTCAAAAAACCCCCAAACCAAAAACCTTTCTATAACTTACCAATATGGTCACCACCAATGGTGTAAGTCTTCCCAGAACCAGTCTGTCCGTATGCGAACACTGTAGCATTGTATCCCTCAGTCAGAGACACCAGAAGAGGCTTAATGCAAACAGCATAAACTTCTTCTTGGGTTGAGTTTTTGCCAAATACAAAATCGAAAGTGAAGACATGGTCCTTTCCAATGATAACCTGTTTAGCATTTGGGACTAATCTGACACACACTTGGTGGTTATGTAGAATTTCTTTGGAAAGCAGAGGTCTGACTCGGACTGCAACTTTAACTGGGATCTCCTCCATGCCGGACTCCACCCCTGTGCTTCCCACTGGGTATTCACATAGTCGAGAAGAAATCTGTTACCACTGCTCTGTTCACCTCATTCACAGTTGTCTGCAGCTAAGAAAAAAGGTTTTCCATGTTAGATAATACAAAAGAATTAACTCCTTGAAGTGGAAAGTTGAGATTTCCTAAGGAATACATGAGGACCATTACAGTCTTGAAAAGTACCTGATATAAATACAGTTCTATTAATAACTGTTTAATCAATTAATAGATTAATTTTGCCTCTATGAATTTTCAGATTAGAAGACTTAAGTCTGAAAGTTATCTGATTTCCTGTTTGAATATAACAGTCATACAAAGCAACAATATTGTAAGAGCTTGTTAACAAACACTGCTGATAAAGCAAAGGCTTACAATGGATCCTCTCATCTTCCTATCCCCGCATTCATATTGCATAGGCAACAAAAATCAGACAAACAAACCCTTTTTCTCCAAAAGTTGTATGTACATACATGTTTCAAAACCCTCTTCCACTTACGAAGCACCAAACTTTTCTAACTCAACAAGCACAAAGAAGTGTGATTTTAAACTTATCTAGTTACCACACGTAAAGCATTCCTCTGATTTTGATCTGAAACTTTAAGTGCATGTGTAATTATTTTTTAGTAATTGCAATTTTAACATTCCTTATACTGCTTGGTACATATTCATTCTTACAGCATAAGCATGGCACAGTAGCACACCTGTAAATATTAAGGAATTGCCTTTCTATACAGCTGTTTTTCATTAGAATTCAAAAACCTACATGGAATCCCACACACATATTTTCTGTTGTTGTTTCTAATTCTGAGAATCTTTGTCAGGCAAGGTAAAGTTTGCTGAACTTCCTGCTCTCACACACATTGCCTTGAAGAAAGCTGTATTACTGAACTGGCAGAAATCAGCTAAGGCCCCAAAATTCAAGTTTGTTGAAAACTAACAGCTTAAAATGGTATTGTCTTGCAGCTGCAAAGCAAAGAGCTTTTGCATTTCATTTTCGTCCTTTGAGGACTTGGCTATCCACAGCTGAGAAACCATCTGAAGTTTGAAAAAAGCCCCATTTTATTGACTGAGTATAAGAACAAACACGAGATTGAGGCAAGACTTGTATAATAACAGACATGACAATCAGAAATAGATACATAAACATACTAACTACAGATTAAAAACACATTTTGATTGATAACTAGGTTTAGTTCTCTGGGTGGTTTTTTTTTTACCCCTTAACAAGCGCTGCACTGAAGTACTGATATTTCCTACCATCTTTTTAAAGTTATATTAATAAATAAATTAACAAGCCGTGTCCCGAGTGTGGGAGAGAAACCCCATTTCGTAAGAATATATTTTATAAAAGAATGTGGGAATAGAAAATATTCCCAATATTCCAAATCTAGAGAGATACTTCGGTGTGGATGGCCGTGGCTGCCATAAAGCAGGAGCAAATATACTGGCAACCTCTTTTGCCTGCAGGGAATTGTGTGGACGACCCAGTTTCCCTGTTTGCCGCGTCTCCAAACCTGAGGAGTAGCCGGGGTCGGTGTCACGCCTGGGTGTCGGGAGACGCTGGAGCCGCGCCGCGGGCCGTGGGGCCGGAGCGAGGAGAGGAGCGAGGACGGGAGCGAGGAGAGGAGCGAGGACGGGAGCGAGGGCGGGAGCGAGGGCGGGAGCGGCGGCGGTCGGGGCAGCGCCGGGCCGGGCCGGGCCCCGCGCTGTTTACGGCCCTCGCTAGGCAACGGCCGCCATGTCCGGCCGCCGGCCCGCGCAAACAGCGCCCCCAGCGGCGGGAGGAGCCGCGCTGCCGCCCCTCCTTCCCGCCGCGCCAGGGCCGGGCCGCTCTGCTCAGCGGGGACACCGAGGGGCCCCAGCGTGTCCGGAGAAGAGCAACGAAGCTGGGGACGGGCCTGAAGCGCAAGTCCTATTCGGAGCGGCTGAAGGAGCTGGGGGTGCTTGGCCTGGAGAAGAGGAAGCTCAGGAGAGACCTTATCACTCTTTACAAGTGCCTGAAAGGAGGGTGTAGCAAGATGGTGTCCGGCCTCTTCTCACAGGCAACAAGTGCCAGGCCAAAAGGAAATAGCCTCAAGCTGTGATAGCAAAGGGTCACGCTGGACATTAGGAAAAATTTGTTCACAGAAGGAGTGCTTAAACATTGGAATGAGCTGCCCAGGGAGGTGGTGGAGTCAAAGGTCCTGGGTGGGGTTTAAGGAAAGACTGGACGTGGCCCTCACTCATTGCTATGGTCTAGTGGACAAAATGGTGTTCGGCCACAGGTTGGACTTGATCTCAGAGATCTTTTCCAAACTATGTGATTCTGTGATTCCTCCCCTTCCTTCCTACCTCTACCATCGCGGACTGAGCCCCAGCCCCCATCTCACCCACAGCAGTAAAAAGACAGATACACCCCATGGCACGTCTGTCACTGAACTGTTTATTGGACAAATGAATCGGTTCCGCTTTCATCTCTGAGCAGTAAAGCATGTGCTGAGCACCTGCCACATCCGTGCAGGTGTGAGAGGGGATGGGCAGGCACAGGGAGGGGCCGGGGAGCAAAGTACACCACAGGGTCTGCACGCACACCTGGCTGTGTGCACAGGCAGCCACATACACCAACACAGAGTTTGAAGCAGGAGTAACAAACCCTGCCTTAATATGGGTTGCCTGCGAAGTTTACACTGTTAATTCAAGTCAAGGAAAGCAAAAGATTAAGAGAAAAGGTAACAAAACAATGGTGGGGGGGGAAAAAAGTAAGTTAATACATCACCAGAAAACAAGCGTTTGATTTAACAGTTCCACATTAGTGCATGACAAACCACCATATGAAAAGCAAAACTGCAGTTCAAAAGATAAGGCAACAATACACCAGTTATCGGACTGGACTTAGTAATATATACACCGTACTCGGTGAAACGGGATATCTTTCATCTCTGCCCTGTGATCCCTGGCATAGTCCCAAAGATAATAATCGAGTAAAACCGCATTGATCTTTTCACGCATGTCCTGACCCTTCTTCTGATAGAGCTCCTGAAGGTGCTTACAAATCAATGCACAACACCAAATAGAACAGCCACGGATCTCTACCTCTTCTTTATCTCCAGATTGAAAAAGTGTTCCTGCAAACACAAGACACAGTAATCCATTTACACGCAACAGACAGAACAGCAAGGACTGCCTAAATTTGCTTATTTTTCCCCCCTCCACATTTATTCTGTTCTAGGATGCTAGTTCTCATGGCTTATACTACAACTGTTGACAATGTTGATACACATTTTCTAGTAGTTACTTTAATTTTACCACATGCACTTAGAAGCTTCCCTCCCATTCAATTCAAACATCCTGTATTCTAAGGAACTGCTTTAGGAACAGGGTGTACTGCAAATTATATGATCATTTCTTTGCTTGTGGAGTCTTTTATTAATAGTCTTTTATTATAGTATACTTTTTAGTATATAATCATTATACTTCATAGTGTATTTTCTGCCAGGATAACTCAAGTCTAAGGTTTCAAAATTAAAAACATACAAACCCCCAAAAGAACTAATTGCAAAGAGAAACACTAGAATTATTTAAATGGGAATGTTCTCATTAGGATTCATGGAAGGATAAAATGTCTATCTGCTCTATTTAATATATAGATATGCATAAAGACATAAATACACATATGGCCATGCTATTAAGATCCACGGGTGACTGCATTTATCTGTTTATCTTTCTGAGTATTTCAGAAAAATTGCATAAAAGCAGTTCTAAATCTAAATACATTTTGCATTTTACAATGCAAAAGAGACTGGTTTATTTTTATTCACTAAAATTCAAGGTTAGTAAGTACTGGAAGATGGAACCATGCTTAAAAAATGAGGTTCTAGTCATATGCAGTTAACTTCATTTAAAGCAATATTTTTTAATGGATCTTTATAATATTGCTGTGCTTGCTAACTAGACGTTCAGTACAAGAGCAATTCCCATGCTTTTACATAATATTTGAATTAATGAAATCATTGTTTCTTTCATGTAAACCTCAAAAATTGTAACTATTCTCATGCTGTAAAGTGGTTTTGCAACAGCAGCTTTTCAGAAACTCAGAAACTTTTTGGAGTCTCTTTAATCGCTCCCTTATCAATGGTTAATCCACAAAACAGTTAAGTCTTTATCAAAAGTAGCCTTAAGATCTCACTCAAGATCATGGTTAGAGAAAAAGCTCCTTCCTGTTACCTCACCACTACATAAGAAATTCTTGCTCCCTAGAGAAAAAAAATGGACACATAACCCTTATATGGACAACACTTTACATTTTAGAACTAGCCTTAGTATACAAGCAGTAAGCATTATTTGATAATAGCAAGGGCAGAACAAACCTTCACGTAGTTTCTTCATTAATTCTTCAGAATACTTCATTGCTTTCAAGTGCACAAGAACTTGAGGAATTCTGTAGTCAGCAAATATTGTCAAACTAGAAATATCATCAAAAGAGCCATCTCCTTTGCCTTCTAATACACTCCATGTGTCAGCCACAAGTATTTGTGCCCGTTTGTAGAAAGACACCTTCTTTTTCTGAAGAAAGAAAGGTATGGATTATTTAACTGCCTGAAACATCAATAAATATAGCAAGTAACATGTTAAGCATATCATATTGTTAAGCAAACATTAGTTAACTAGAACAGAATAGAACTGCAACGCTCTTAAACATCTTAAAATCTGAACAATATCAAACTACTAACAATAAATATGTCAAATGCTCATAAATAAACTGAAATAACAGAATAACATAATAAAAGTCACTGCAGTGAATAAAAATTGTTTAGAATATGCTTGGATCTCAGAACACATTCATATTGGTTTTACTTTACTTATCACAGCCCCTACTGCCCCAAAGCAAGGGTGTTGTTCTTTCATAGCATTAATTTTTCTCCAGTAGGAAAGAACTGATTGTCTCTAGCATCATGCCATTTTGCAGGAGCAGAGAAAGCCAGAATTACAATGGAACTTTTCATTTCATGCTGCAGTTTAATGTGGAAGAAAAATATTATGTGGGGCTCATCACTGAGCAGGTGAATTTATAATTTGTTTTAATTGTTAATTTTAATGTTGCACAGCGCTTATTAAATTTATATAAAAATCTCAATACGCGAAAGACTACTAAGCATTTCTAGTAAAATTTACCAGTATTTATCAGACAGCAAGGAAAGCACTAGGTGGATGATACTACATCTCAAAGAGGAAGAACTTCTTCACTGTGCAGGTGACTGCACTGGCACAGATTGTCCAGAGAGGTTGTAGAGTTTCCCTCATGGAAGATACTCAGGAACTGTCTGGACACAATCCTGTGCCATGTCCTCTAGGATGACCCTGCTTGAGCAGGGAGGTTGGACCAGATTACCCCCTGTGGTGGCTTAAAGCCTTAATCAGTATGTGATTCTGTCTGTGAAACACAGTAAAGATAGTACAACTTAATTAAAAAATTGAACTTTTTTCAAGATGGCAATATAACTTTATCTTGTTTCCTGCAACACCCTGCCTTTCCAGGAAATAGTACCACATACAAGGACATTTATATCTTCTCTGCAGTACAATGTGCTAATATTAAGGTATATATCTAATTATTACCTACTGACATTAAAAGAAAGGAGGAGTACTGTGTTGGCAAGGAACAAAATGTAATAGCAGAGCCATTAAAAAAAAAGCAAATAAGAGGATCATGAGAATTTTACAACCTTGATCCCAAGTGATGGATGGTAAATAAAAGATACATACAATGTCAATGACTGGAAGATCAAAAAGGACTCCACGAAGTCTCTGTCAGCACACAAAAACCCTGATATGTGAGTATAACATAGTCTAAAACTTTAACTCCTGCTGGGAATCAAATGCAGCACAGTATCTAAATATGAGTTACCCATCAAAGAGAAAAAAATGTTTTGGAGATTTTGGTTTTGGTTTGCATTTTCTTTGTCAGAAAAAACTAACACTGGAAATTTCTGTGATTACATGTGTAATTATTAAAAGTATTTTGTAAATGTATTCAGAAAAACATATGGTCAAATAATTGCGTTAATTTTAGAAGTTTCCCTAGAAGGTCAGCTGTAGCAGTCTGTGACAGAATGATTCGAATGTAGGACTTGTTTTATAATCATATATATTTCATCCATGGGGAGTTACTGAAAAGCACTGGTTTGCTGTTGAGTATCTCACCATCTTTCCAGTTCCCTCCTATCTTTTTAGAAGTCTTACTTGTGAGAGCTCAACCTGCTGCCACAAAAATGATGTGATCCATGTCACCACCTTCAAAATACACATCTTGCTCAGTGAAAGCAGAAAAAGGTTTCCATATTCATGCAACAGGCTTTATTACTAAGTCAGTGCTTACGGTCTGGGATCATTTTTGGAACACCTTTTCATTCTGTAGTCTGCTGCTGCTCTTAGGGAGGCTTTATAAAGCACTCATCATCATCTCATGAATGTCAATGAGTATAGTCACTATAAAGATAAGAAAATATCACTTTACTTAGAAAATATTTCCTTTTTTATCATAAAAATTGTCAAAATATTACTTTATATGTAAAAAAACCTCAAATAAACCAAACCGGTAGCTTCAAAGATTAATTAGAAAGAACCTCTGATTTTTCCTGTAAACATATCTTGCTTCACAGCAGGAGACAAAGGAAGATAAAATCATGCCTCCTACTGAAGGGCAATAAATGCAATAGATTCAAAGCTTCAGCAACTGCTATTCCAAGAAGTCATCTTGAAAAGATGCATAGACTAGTAGTATAGGCTGTGTTGTCACTAACATAAAGTCTCTTGGATTTAATGATGTAACAGCTGAGTACTACTGCACATGCAATCAAGCACAGGAGCTGCTACGTAAGTCACAGATGCTAAATTAAGATCATGCCTGTATAAGAGAAACCTGGGAGACAAAAAATACCAGATGGTCTCTGTTTAATTCCCATCAGTTTCTTTCAGTAAAATGGCTCCAAAAAGCTTCAGTATACTGTCAACATCGATAAAAATGTGGGTTACTTCTATTCTGTAGTCATTTGTGTAATGCCTGTTGAATCAACAGCTGCTAGAGGGTGGAGCCCCAGTAGCTGTGAATTAATTCTACCAGAGTTTCACTTCCTTCATTAGCTGCAGAGAGCCTCAAGGTAAAAGAAAAAAGAAGATGGCAGGAGGAGGGTTGTCAGTATTCAAGGGAAGGGAAAAAAAAAGAAAAAAGGATTCTCATTTTCCAGATAGGAATTACCTCAAATACTATGCATTTGTAAAGAGTACAAAGGAGGCGTGGCACGATCTAATTGGGAAATCAGCGTATATAAAAATAAATTAGAGCAGAGTGATGAAGAAAGAAGACAGCATATGAAAAAAAAGGCATTCCTCTGGTGGGAAAAAGAAAGTGACTCTTATCCTGACTAGTTGCGGACTATCAAGACTCTTTTACTGTATTACTAAATTGTGCGGCTTTTTTTCAGAGCTTTGGAACTAGCTTACCTCAAATACAGCTTCATCTCTGTAAGAAGGAAAATTTTCCAGTACAAGACGTAGCAGTTTCTGAGCACTCTTCTCACTCATTTTAACACAAGTGAGGAAAGATCCTCCAAACTTCTCTAACAGAACTATTCCACTTTCGTTCAGCACCCGATGTCTTTCTTCAATTAAAGGCAAAGGCACTTCCGTGTCAGAGCGAAACACATGCTTAACTTGATCAAGCGTCATGGTGGCAAAATAGGATGCACTGGTGATAGGAATTCCTTCAGAAAGGTGAAAATAAGATATTTAGGCTGTCATATAACATAACATAGAGATCGAATGCCAATAAGTCTGCTAAAGTCTGCTGTAGCATTTCTACAGGAAGATCTAAAAACTCTATCAACCCTTAACCCCACCTTTGTTTTCAGCGATAATCACACTCACAGAGCTGCTCAAAACTAAATTTGTGAGTGCACACAATGCTTTCTTCTTTAGACAACAAATTTCCAACATACAACCACAGAACTGCTCTTACTTTTTGTATGTAATTTTCCCCAGCTGCTTAAATCTTTGTATTTTGAGTGTGGTGTTTACACAGCACACTGGCAAATGGAGTCAGCATATAACTAATGTAGTCAGTATACGCCTGTCTTCCCTTGGATCCTAATCACGCTGTGCATTCACAGTAAGTGTCTTAATGTTAATTCTCCCTTAATTTACAAACAACTATGCAGAAAATTAATTAAAACTTTCATCCATACCTACAAACATATTTTTTTTTTCTGAGAACAGCAAAAAGAGTGAGTGCTAAAGTACAGGGTTTAAATACAAAACTCTAAAATACTGATTTAAAATACTGGTTTGAGGGGCATATACGTTTTCGGACTTACTTTAGCCACTCTGGTATTAGTTCAGTCCGCAGGATTCTCAGTTTATACCACATTCTTTCATTTGCCATGGAAATACACAATTTATCTTAAGAATACGTGTGAAATAACCCAAGTCATATACAGTTGACTACTGGCAATCCTAAAACTCTTTCGAATGAAGAGATAACCCAGTTAGAGCCACGAATTACCTAGTTTCAGTACAATGGTACTTTGAAAACACTTCCAGTTCCCTTCCCCAAGCTCTACAGGATGCCTGCACATACAGAGCTACCGACACAGCGAGCAGCAGTTCCCAAGAGGGGGAAGCAGTTCCCGCTTCCGAGGCGCCGCCTTCATTTAATACGCGACGCTCGGCTTCCGACGCCCCTCGCCCGCTGCCCCGGCCCGGCCCCGCTTCCCCGGCGCTCACTGACCGTCGTCCAGGGCCCTGTTGACGGCGGCGCAGAGCGACCAGTAGCCGCTGTAGGTTTTATCCTTGTACTTCACAAGGTACTTCCGCTCCTCCTGCTCGGACCAGAAGGAGAAGTTGAGGGTGTCCACCAGGAACACCCAGTCCACAGCCTCCTTGTCGGCGGCCCGGGGGTTCAACTCGTGGAGGCTTTTCCACCCCGCCACCCCGAACTCCACCACCGAGACTTTGTCGAACAGGCTCTCCGCCACCCGCCGCGCCCCCTCCTCGTCCACGGAGACATCTTTGCTGTGCTCGGCGATGAACTTGGCGGACTCCAGGGGGGACGGGAACACCTCCATGCTCGGCAGGAAACACGCACCCCGCCGAGCCCAGCCCTTTCGCCGCGCTTCCCGCGGGGCGCGCACAGGGAGCGGCCCAGGCTCCCCCGCCCCCGGCGCGACCCTCGCCGCCCTGCCCCGCTCCGCCCCGCTCCGCTCCCCGCCCCGCGGTGCGGCCGCTGCGCGCAGGCGCGGGGGAGGCGGGGCGCGGGCGGCTCTCGGGGGCGTGGGCCGAGCGCAGAGCCGCGGCAGCCGCTGGGCCCGCACAAACGGGGTGAGACTCGCGCCCTCTAAGCCTCCCGGGCGGGAGCAGTCGGCACTCAGCTTCGTGGTAGCCAAGTTTTCCAGAAGAGTCGCGTCATTGAAAAAGGTCTGGGGGGGGGGAACCAAAAGCGCCAAACGAAGAAAAACGGGCATGAGTTGCTGAGCTTTTCTCTCCAATCAAGACAAAAACGAAACTAAAGACCGTCCACAACCCTTCTTGTACGCATCCTGAAGCGGAATGCACACAAGAAATTCAGCACGTTTTAGTTCATTGCCATTTTGCCCAAAACACCTTTGCCTCGATTGCACAGTTCTCTAATTTAGGTGGCACTCTATCGACCAAGCCATCTGCCTTCCCTTCCAAAAGACAGTGATGGCATTTCAACTTTCTACAGAATTTACTACCGCTCTGCTATGGGGGCCAGCCTTATGTGTAATGTCTCAGGCTCCTCACTTTCACAATTCCATTTTAAGAGCAGCTGCATAAAAAGGCCAAGTTCATGTGCCACAAACCACGGGGAGGAAACAACAAACCAATAAAACAAAACAAACAAACAAACAAACAAACAAACAAACAAAACAACAAAAAAAACCAAACAAAAAAAACCCACAAAACCCCACAATAAAAGAATCCACACTTATTGTAGAACCATCATATCTGTATGTACCACACACCTTCACACTTTTAAATCTGCTTTTATTCAGGAAGTGAAATTAGAACTTTGAACTATAAATACAAATGCCAAGGTATTACATGAGATATCCAGAGGCTTTATATTTCATTTCTCACAAATAATTCTTACGGAATTCAACATACATCTGGGAAACCAAACAAGCTGAACTTTTGCATACAATAAGAACAAATTACAGTTATACTGTCGATTTGCCAATTTGCAATTTCTACCTCATACAAACAAAAGCTGAGGAAACAGGTATAATTCAATCAGTAATGGTAGAGCAACTGTCATTTCTAACAGTGTTATCTGCATTAAGCAAGCTGTCTATAACCAGGTGTACTTTACCACTGTTTACTCAGTGACATCACAAAGTTTTAAAATATTTTATTTATAGACTGTTACCAATATATATATGTATTGCAAAGAGGGCCAAACACTTGCAAAAATGTCAAGTTTTACACAACATTTGTGTAAATATTTTCACCTTTTTTTCCCCCCAAACAGCAAAGCAAGTAATTGTTTTCACACGATTTCTTTAATGTGCCAAAAACCCCACGTAACTCCATCTATATATCAAGGAAACTAAAGAGCAAGCTTAACAGCAACTTAAATTTATATGGGGGAAAAAAACCTAGGTGTATCCATTTTAGTTATTACCTTATGTAGACCTGAAGAAAAATGACCACCAAGAATAGTTTCACTAAATTTATTCAAAAATCCTAAAATGTTTCTTACAAAAAAGCATTACATTCTGCACACTGCTCTCAACAAATGCCGGGGACATGTGGCCTACCATATTCTCCCCCCTTCAAAATAAGATACAGTGTACATAAAGCAGGGTGTTCACAACAATTACAGAAAAACAGTACAATTTACCACCAATGATGAACAAAAATAGAATTCACTCTCTCTGCTGCTTCAAATTTTCAATGTTAGTCTCGTGCGCCCTTCCCCCCCATGTATTTGTAAGGAACTAAAACATTATATCTGGTGTACAGCAAAGATTCCACTACACCTCAAATGCAGAACACCTATGAAGCAGAGGAATGTTGGCTTTTTAAACAGAAGCAGATAAAAAAAAAAAGGGGTGCAGGACTCCTTCAGTTCTTCACTAGTCTTAGAAAAACTTTCCAGAATACTGCTTCACACTATAAAAAAGAAAAAATAATCTTGCATTAGAATCCTTCAACATCTGCATACTGCTTCACACTATAAAAGAAAAAGAAAAAAGCATGTATTAGAATGATGGACCATACATCTTGCATCAACATTAATAATGACATTCTTAGAGCACATTAAATTACAATTTAATACATTTAAAAGTAAATAATTTTAAAATACCAATGGCTAATATTTTTATTAGTATATTTCAGGCATAGTTAAATACTAGTAATCTAAAGCCAAACATTCCAGTTAAGACATTAAAATCTGCTATAGCAGCCAGAATGTTAATACACCAAATGATATCTGAAGCTGTTAATACTTGGCAGAAAAGGCAAAGTACTGTCAGCAAGGTGTGAAATGCTGCATAACAGCCCCAAATCGATTTCAACTTGTCCTGTAGAGGCATGGTCTGTGCCATATGGCAGACTGTGATTTGTTGTCAATTTAGTTATCTAAAAACAACAAAATCACTAGTCTTCCACACAGAACTAGGCCAACATCCACTGAAATCTTCTATATTTTCTACAGGCTCTATGTAATTTATTACAAGTAGTTTTTTTGCAGCAGTTTTCACCAGAGAGAGGACTGCTTGGTTAAGATGTCTTCCAGTAATATTAGTTTTGAGGTCTTCATTTTAATTAGAATGGAGAACAGAAGAAAATCAAGGCAGAACTACCACTGGAGAAGTTAGGTTCAAATAGTTACTTTAAAACTGCCTTCTTAAAAAACTGATTCACAGAGCAGTTTTATAATATACATGTCAATTTAAAACTGACAGTAGGAACAGTATGTAACTTCAACTTGCCTGTTCTGCAGCAAATACTGTGCATTTTGTATCTGGTCCTGTGTTCCTGTAATAGTTATTATCCGATCTTCTGAGCCTTCTAACGGTTCATCAATTTTGATTGAAGCTCCGGACTCATGACGTATTTGTTTGATTCTCTGGCCTCCCTTTCCAATAATAGACCCTGCCAACTAGGGAAGAAAGCAAAAAAATCATTTCCTGATACAACTTTCTTTCTAAAATGTTACAAAATTACAGCAGCATTTGAGTAGTTTCCACAAATTCAGTTTCAAGTGTTGCAGTGGGAGCTTATTTCTTTATAGCCTAAAAATAACCCCTGCAGTATTAATTGTAAGAATACGTATGGGATAGAACTGGGAGAATCAGCTCTCATTTGCAAAATACAAATCACAGAGACCATCTCTATTACTGAGTATTAACCATTAGCAAAATTGTTTAATATGTCTCTGAAGACAGAAACCAGTCAAACAATACACCACTGGTGATTTAGAAACACTTGTTTTTTATTACAAGTGCTTATGAAGCACTCTAAGTACTTCTGATTTACTTAAATAGTCTAAGAAATGGCTGTGACTTTTTTTTTTAAAGAGAAAGCAGGAGTTGAAAGCAAGTCAACTTTACTTACATCTTTGGGAATCGTTACTTGTGTTGTGATGATGGGTCCACCAAGATCTCCATATGAACCACGCCCCCCTGCATAAGAATAATCTGATTTAAGTGTATGTATCAAGCCCTTTAATAACTACATAATGAACTATGTGTAAAGATTTTATATGAACTTACCATAACCAGAGCCACCCTCAAACTGTAAGAGAAAAAAACATTAAAGTGAATAGCCATACATCATTAACATATTTTGTCTTAAGCATTATATTGTTAAATTTGAGCCCATTTAATAAAACATCTCAGCCCTCAACATGATATAAATACAACAGTGTTGTGGCATCAAGGGCATCCTGAGGCAGAAGGAAGACCACAAAAAAATGGGTGGGTGGGAGCGGTCTCATTAACCTCTGTCCATTTGGACCAGACACTGTCTTGTGCAGGACCACAAGTAGGATGCGATGAGCCTTGTGGGCCCCATCCAACTCCAGATATTCTGTAATTCTTATCCTGCCCTGTCAAAACCTCTAAGAATGAGGCATAAAATGACACAAGGGATTCAGCCATGCCCGTTTACCAAGGCAGTCTCACTATCTCAGCATCTCACAGAGGCCTCTTGATGCTGATCTGCTTGTGACCTTTGTAGTAAACACTTAAATTACAAGATCAGAGTAGAGCCTAATTAATGCTACCATAATACAGCTCACAAGAGACTCCAGTCTTGTACTGGGGCAAAAGGCCTACCCAGCAACTGTCAATTGTCCTACGACATCTACACCTTTGGGAAAAAAAAAAAGAACAAAGCTCTACAACTTGTCTCTTGATTCAGGCTATACTACAACCCTTTACAGCTCTGAACAAATAACCATGACATGACTTACTTCTATTACATTTAAATCACCATATACCAAATGCAAATCACTGCAATGAGCACTCCAGGCCCTTTTGTTTTTAGGATTTGTAAACTTGCATTTGATATCAAGTTCTAATTTCATCTAATGTGTTCTAACCACATTCATACTTTCCCTACAAAAGCAGAGAATAAACACACATGGTTCTCCAACGGTTCAGCTTCTGAAGAGACACCTGGGGTCTGTGAGAAGAGGATAAACGCTGCCTAAAGCTGAAACTGTTGGCAAAGCTGGTGACATCTCAGTGATAATATTTAAGAGTAAAAAATTCCCAATGTGCACTGACTGCAAGAGTAGGCAAGGAGAAAAAAAATGAGTGAAACTGGCCTGCACACACCACTGTGAAGCAAGGGGAAAAGGTACTTCAGGCACTGGAGATTGCCCTGCACACCATGGAGAGAACCACACTGCAGCAGGTAGTCACACTGCAACCCATTGAGGGATGCTCTGCTGAGAGCAGGCAGATATGCCATGGAAGAAGCTGCAGTTTGTGAAGATTCCAACCAGGCACAGATGCCCAGCAAATCCCTGTGGCCTATAAGGGGACCAACACCAAATCAGTCTGTTCCTGAAGGACTACACCACCCCATGAAGGGGACTCACACTGGAGCAGTTCTTAAGTGCACTTCACTGGAAATGTATCATTTGAGCAGTTTACAAACTACTGTATAATCCCATGGAAGGGATGCTACACTGAAGCAGGAGAACAGTGCAAGGAGGAAGGAATGGCGACAAATATGATGAATTGGCTTGGAACCCACCATTCCCTATCACCCCTGCACCATTCATGGCAGAGGAAACAGAAGATTAGGGAATGAAGGAGTGAAAGTTGAGTCTGTGAAGAAGTGAAAAGTGGGGGAAGGGTGCTTTTATGTTTCTCACCATACTACTCAAAGCAGCAGCAAACCTACCCAAAGTCAACTCTGCTCTGCCCATGATGTTAATTATTACGTGACCTCCCTGTCTTTATCATGAGCCACAGATTTTTCTGTTACTTTCTCCTCTCAACCTACTAAGGAAGGGGCATGGGAGCAGCTGGGTGAGCCCCTAGCAGCCAGTGAAGTTCAACCAACCACAATTACCTGCTCAAAGAAGTTACAATGTAACAACTTTCTCAAAATAGTCACTACCATCCTTCTTTTCAGATCAAAATGGACGCTATTCAGATCAAAGCGTTGAGCTTATCCTCTGTCTCTAAGCAACTTGTACTGTCTAATGTTACTAAGCAATGTATTGTATGACAACATGTAACAGAGCTCACAGTGGAGTCCAAAATACAAGACAATGAAGGACTCAAGGTTTAATTCAATTCAGAAGCTGATCACACAGCATACTGCACACACATACATATACCTGTTGGTATTTGCCATTGATGATTCCTTTTTGGACTAATTTCTTGAATGAAAAAAAATCTTGACACTGCCAACATCTCATGTACTCCCTGATTTCTACAATGGAGTGACTACATCAGTGAGCAAGAGAAAAGCTACAGATACCATGTACCTGGACTTCTGTAAAGGCTTTGACATAAACCCCACATCCTTCCCTCAAAACTAGAGAGATGGATTCCATGGGTAGACTGTTTAGTGAATAGGGATAGTTGCATCCAGAGGGTAGTGTCAATGGCTCAGTTTCAATGGACATTAAGTGGTGACCCTTAAGGGCTGGCCTTCACTGGGACCAGTGCTATTCAATGTCTTCAGCAATGACACAAACAGATCAGGTGCACTTGCAGCAAATTTGCAATCTGAGTGGGACTGTTGACAGACCTGAAGGACTGGATGCCATTGAGAGCAACCCGGACAAGCTCAAGAAGTGAGCCCATGCAATTTAACAAAACCAAGCGCTGTATCTGACCTGGGGCAATGCCCTGGCACCAACAGGCTGGGGATGAAGAGCAGCCCTGCTGAGAAGGACTTGGGGATGCTGGTGGGTGAGAGGCTGGACATGACCCAGCCATGTGCGCTTGCAGCCCAGAGGGGCAACCATGTCATATGCTACATCAAAAGGTCAATGGAGGTGATTCTGCCTCTCTAGTCCACTCCTTTGAGACCCCAACATGAGTACTGCATCCAGCTCTGGGCCACCCAACATTAAGGGCATGGACCTACTGGATCAAGTCCATAGGGGGACCACGAAGATTATTAGATAGCTGTAACACATCTCCTGCAAGAAAGCCTGAGAGAGTTGGGATTGTTCAGCCTGGAGAAGAGAAAGCTCCAGGGTGACCTTACTGTGGGGCCTTCCAGCAGAGAAGGGAGACTACAAGAAGGCTGGAGAAGAGCTTTCACATGGGTCTGTAGAGGAAGGACAAGGGGCAACTGCTTTAAATTGAAAGAGGGTAGGTTAATTCAGGTATTAGAAAGAAATTCTTTACCCTGAGTGGGGTGAGGCACTGGAACAGGTAGCCCAGAAAAGCTCTGGATGCCCAGTTACTGGAAGTGTTCAAGGCCAGGTTCAATGGAACCCTGAACATCCTGGTCTAGTTCAAGGCTCTCTACCCATGCCAGGTGGGTTGGAACTAGATGATCTTTAAGGTTACTTCCAACCAAAACCATTCTATGATTCTGTGATAACTTCCCAAAGCCTATCCGATTAAATGATATATTTTCAAATACATTGGTAAGCATTATCATTTATTCATAAATAAAAGAAGCTACTTTAAATATTTGCTGTTTGAAATAAAAAACCCCACAACATTATGAAAGTAACACAAAATCTAAATCTTAAATGCATGCATCTACAGTGCATCAGTTATGCAGAAAGTTACCATTTCTCAAAATGAAAATAAGGTGTAAAAGTGGCAAAAAGAGGTACAGAAAAGCTCCTCTATTTTTACCGTGCTGCTGCATAATTTCACATTTCTATTAGCACTACTTGCCTTCAAATGACACACTATTAAGACTACAAATAAATTCCAAGTCAAAAGGATGGCTTTATAAATTTTAATAGGTGCAAGTTGCCATGGACTACACTCAAGATCTCTTAAAAAATTCACTTTTAAACTTAACTTCTTCAATAAAGCCGTTTTCAAAACACAGGCTGAAAACACTCACCAACTCTGGTGGCTGCATGTCATCACAGGCATCCACATGACACTGCATCATCTTCCGGACACAATGTAAGAGGAAGAAAGGAAATCCAGGTCATACACACTTTCAGAGAACTTGGCAAGCAAATACAATACATATTGGTACAGAGAAACCTTCATACTATTAAGAAATGCTTAAAATTATGTGAGTTAGATAACTTTCAAGACTCACTGCCTTTTGATTTTACTTTGGGGCAACTCTGAATGGTTACACTCATGTTTTCCTCCTTCTTCTGTGCTATTAGCAGATTTTTCCTCTAAGACGCTCAGAAAACTAATGGCAAGGCAAAACCTTTCTTTCCTTTTAGAAAATCTCTAAGTGCTATTACATGTAAAAATACTTCATCTATCTTTTAATTTTGCTATCTGTTAGAGAAAAAGGTTTAAGTGATAACACCACCAGCAGGTTAAGCAGGAAAGCCACTGCTTCTTCATGTTCTTATTCATATCCATATACCTCATCTAGACAGTAAGTAGATAAAAATCTACTGCTGCCTAACTGTATTAGAAACTTTATTATGTTTTTAAAACATATATGGCATTTCTTTCTTTCAGAACTTTATACTGTCAGCAGTTGAAATTCATTTGTGCAAAACGAGTTTCTGAAACAGGGTGTCTTAGCACACATAACAAAACATTCTATGCTGCAGACTAATTTGCACTAGTCACTACCCAGTACTAGAATAGAAACCAGATGACAGACAGGGCTGGATAAGGCAAAGAACTTAACTTTTACATCTAATAAAAAACCCACATGCACTCCCAGCTCATGCCAAATTCTTTTATTTTAAGTCTTTCTGGTTTTGAAGAGTGACGTAGGAAAGTGAAATTGTTACTTCCTTCCAGTATCTGCATGAATAAATAGCACAACTGTGATACATTTTTCCTTTACTAATTTTTTACTTGCCCCTGAAAATGAGGGTGTTAAAAAATAAAGAAAACTCAGGATTTTTCAAGTCACAATAGTCCTCATGGTCCACTGGATTTGATCTAGGGTAGTTACACACTGAAATATATAGTTCTATATACAGAGAAACAAGTCTGTACTTCGGAGAAAAAACTTCAAAACAGATTAAGTCAAATAAACATTTCTAGCACCCATATGTTATTACACCAGAACTTTAAGTCAGGCTAACAGACAAGTATCCTTAAGTGATTAACTATGTATGGCCAAGAGCAATTAACCTATCTTTTAAAATCAACATGGGTTTTCCTTATCTCAGCATTTACAACACTGTCAATACTGTCCTATCTCTGGAATTACAGAAAAGCCACAGTTCAGCATCCAATCTTAAAGGCTGTCAACTACTCAATCTTTCTGCCTTTAGTGAAAAGGAGAACTGGCGAAAAATTGTTTCTGTACATTCAATTTTTCCAGTATTTTTGAGATGTTCATCTATTGTTGCCTTTTATTACATCTATATAAAATAGAATCCATGTCAAAGAGCACTTCTGCTCTCTAAAAGCAGTTTTTCCCATCATTAGACCACAAACGACAATAATATTGGTTTACTCTAGTTTAAATCTTTAGCTAGAGAACAGTTTCTATTTGAAACAAAGTGTAGCACAGGAGGACTTTAACTTTTGCCATGATACTTGAAGCTGTGACATCACACTCCGTTCTGCCTACAGAATTTAGGATACTAGGATCATGATTAACTAAAACTAGAAATTAATACTATCTTTGCTGGGAAGTAATCCTCACCTTAACCAGGCTATAACACTTGGTCACATGGGAGCCAAAGTAGTGAGCAGCTTCACTATGGAAAGGAAATAAAATTGCATTTTTTTCCACAAAAGAAACCAAACTAGCAGAAACTACTCCACTTGCAAGTAGAAACTCATGTCAACAAAGTGAAGGTCAACCTGACAGGCTAAACCTAAGTCAAAATGGATTTTCTATTCTAGCTGGAATGGAATAAAAATAGAACACACTACTGTCCAAGAGTCAAGCTAAGTAAGACTGTGCTCAACCAAATACCCAAAGAAGGGCAGGCTGCTCAGTTTATGTACTGTAGTACGGGCTTTATTAGCTGCAAATAGAGAAACACAAAACCTCAGCTCTGTAAACATGTAAATACAGATAAGGAATCTTGGAGGTGTACTTCTCAATTCTTCTAGTTTCTTAGCATGTGAAACACTTTTTTTGTAACTGTACACATTTGTAACTGCAAATCTTTCCTTTTATTATAAACACATGACATTCTTGGAATTTGTAGTTCCAGTAACTCTTATTCCCAAGGACATGTGAGGTCTATTTAGGCAGCCCATTCCACAACTCTTCTTCGTTTCTTTTACATTCATTTAGAAGAAAAAAAAAATTTGTCACCTGTCATCTTAAAGAAGGTGCCAAACAAATCCGGAGAAAAGAAAGTTGTCAGTATAGCAATCTACCTCTGTTGTGGTTTAAGACCAGTTGGCAATTATGCGCTACACCACTGCTTGCTTGCACCCCACTACCCAACCCCCAGTGGAACTGGGAGAAGAATCAAGAGTAAAACTCACAGCCTGAGACAAGAGCAGTTTAAAAACTGAAACGAAGTAAAAAACAAACCAACCAAAAACCAACAAAACCCCAAACAAACAAACAAAAAGACAAACAAAAAACCCAACAAAACCCCCCAAAAAACAAAAGAAAAAAACAAAAAAATCCCAAACAAAAAAAACCCCCAAACAAAACAAGAAAACACAACCAAAAATAAAAAAACCAACCAACCAAAAATAAAAAAAACCCAGCACCCCAAAATGACTGGAAAAAACAATAAAATCAAGGAAAAAAAAAAGGGTACACAACTGCTCACCACTTGCTTACAACAGCCAGACCCCACCCTCAAACCCCTGTGGTCTCCCCCTTCTGGGTATCTCCCCCAGTTTATACACTGGGCATGATGTTCTACGGTGTGGAATGTCCCTTTGGCCAGTTCAGGTCACCTGTCCTGATTATGATCCCTCCCAGTTTCTTTTGTGTACCTACTCACTCACAGAGCATGAGACAATGAGTAAATCCTTAGGATAAGCACCACATAGGAAAACCAAAAACATCAGCATGTTATCAACATTATTCTCATACTGAGTTGGAAACACAGAACTGCATGTTCTCTCAGTTACTGAGAAGAAAGTAACTATTACAGCTGAAACCAGGAAAACCCCTTGGTTTTTCTCCTTCTGAGGAAAGAGGAATCTTTTCTCTGAACAGTAGATAGCTGCTGGGGAGTTAACAGTTCAGAATGCAACACGGAAGACTATCTGCAACCTTTAAGGTTCCATATACTATGAGATTTCTTCCTCCCCCTAAGCAAGAACTATCTAGAATTCAACTTAGCAGTGGTTCTACCTCCAAAACATTTGGAATTACAGTGGATTTTCTGCAGAGAAACCAGAAAATAGACAAGAATTGATTCAAAGGAGACATCACCTTCCATCAGCTTCTCAGATACTTCTCAGATACTGTTCCATGACCTGTATTACTGTATCTGTGCTCAAGTTTTCCAACATTTAGTGTTAAGAATGGTTGTATTAACTCGAGAGAGAAGATTGTTCTGACACATTTTCTCTACCTGAAAAATCTACCAATTGCTGTTTGTGTCATCCTGATTTAAAAAATCTGGAAGACAGCCAGTGCAAGAAAACTTTCAGGGCTGAGCAGAGTCAAATTTTCTGAATTGTTTTTGACCCCAGGGTGAAAAGAAGGAAAACAGAAAGCAGAGTACCATTTACACTTCAAATATTCATCCACAGATGAACCACATGTATGGACAAAACATTTTTGTTTTGACTGCCAGAACCATTCATGTCCCTCATGAAGGTGCATGTGTTCAGCAACAGGAGGTCAGCATGCTAACTGTGCTTATGGAACACAACAGGGCAAACTTTAAACTCTTACCATGCCATCATAGCGGTCTCCTGGTCTGCCCCTTCGGTCATAGGACATCAGATCTCTAAAAGAAAAAAGGCAGCAGCATGTTAATTCTGTTATGTGTGTTATGGACTACCTTGTTTATCCCAGTCTAAATTTTCGCATTCATGATTCACACATAACTTAGTATCAAACTACTCAACCCAAGTACTGAGTAAGAAATGTTCCAGAACTACTGACTATAGTTGCAGCAACTTATTATGGTGCAGCAGGTAATTAAATTTCAGTAAATTTCAAAATACTTGTCTAATACAGGCTCAATACTGCACAATCACTACCAGCATGGTAGCATGGAAAAATCACTGAAAATATGACTCAGAAGAATATAGACAACTTGAGTTTTTGTATAATGCACTTATGCATCAACTCACCCGCCACGAGGAGGTGGTGGAGGAGGAAGAGGAAGATTACGAGCTCTGCTGCCACCTCTACCCCCACGACCTGGTGGAGGTGGTGGAGGTCCTCTGCGGGGGCTCATATCATCATAATCTCTTCTTGAGGGAGGCATAGGTCGTCCGCCACGACCAGGGGGCATTCGATCAAAACCTCCTCTTCCACGCATTGGAAAGCCCACAGGCCGTCCCCTTCTATCATCAAACATCATTGTGAAGCCACCATAGTCATATGTTTCATCATAGAAATTGGGATCGTAAGGCTGGGCCCGTCCTTTAATCGGAGACTAACATGAACAAACAAACAAAACAATCCCCAAATCCATTAGTTCTATTACAACTAGCATATTTAATTAAACTAATAACAGTAAATATGTAAGTATGAATTTATGCATTTGGAACATGTTCTTGATTTGACAATGCTGCCAAGAAAGGAGATGCTGATGTGCTTCCTGTGAACTTAACTACAACAGTAAAACTACTTATATATGTGACAAATCAATTTTATTTTCCTTTATCTACAATTTTTCCATTTTGATTATATGCAAGGCATAAAAAATGGCCCACTAGTACCAAAACTTGCTTTCCTCCCTCGTAAGGTGTACACCAATTCTAAATACTAGAAAGTTTTCCAAAGTTCTTAACTGTCGATCACCTTGCTGTTGGGAAAATAGGAGGTTCTGAATCTACACTAGAAACTGAAAGATACAGTTTTTCATCCAACCGATGTCTAAAACATTAATGAATGCCAATGAAAGAATAAAATAAATTTAAAAAACATTACCTCAGAGATAAGGTCCAAGATAATCTTGATGCATTCAACAACTCTATCAGGTTTTCCACCAATAAGCACCACTCTGTCAGTTGAATGAGGACAACACTCTTGAAAGAGCTTAATGGTAGTCTGAGTGTTCTGTAGAAGAAAAAAATTCGTAACTGTCAAATGTATTTTAAACAACTTTATAAAACCACTAGAACATCTTAAAAGAAAAAACTCAAAAGACAATTATGTTCCCAGCCACCTAAGCATGCTTGCTTCTGTGTTATCACAAAAAATTTGAAGATGACATCTTTTAAAGATCTTGCTGACACGAGTATTGTACAAAGATAAAAAAAAGTTCAATTTTCTCCTATTTCAATTATGACTCCTCTACAGCATCCCTTAAATATTAGAAAAAGGACCACATAACCACTGTGTGCTTACAGGCTACATTAACTTTCAAATTAAACATGCTTTGGACACTAACACAGCAACATTGCTAGGATTATGTCTAGTTATCTTGCCTGTCTTAATCCATGCAAATAAGTCTTGGATTATACCTGAACTGACCACAAATTGCCTCCAACATGATGCCAAAAATTCAACCACATGTTTTCAGCTCATAGAGACCATTAACTTTTTAAAATCTTATTCTTTCACTAAAAAAAAAAAAAAATTATTTTCTAGGAGTTAGGATTAAATACAAAAACAAACTTGAAGTCCTTTTACAGTAATATTCAGACATCTGTTGTGGCAATGCTTTCATTCTAGACTGTTCTGCATGTCCAACCACACAAATAATAAAACCCTATGAAGCAGTTCATTCTAAAAGGAGAGATAATTTTAATAAAATTAAGTAAAAATCCTTTCTCTAAAAACAGTACTCTGCCACACACACTGTTTAACACAAAGTCCTGGCTTTGCCACCAACATTACTTCTGAGGGTCTGCAAGAAAATTGCATCTCTCAAATCCATCTCAGAACATCAAAAGTATGTATGCAACATGCTCAGAAGGAATCACTGCACAGGAGATCCTTATACATACTCCTTACAAACAGAAACGTTGTTTATTGAACAAAAAACAAATCTCAGAAGAACACAAAGCAAGTACCTCTCTGAGTTCTTTAATTTTAGCACCCTTGACACCAATAATTCCTCCTGCCAAACTCTGGTGAATAAGAAGTCGAAGTTCGCAGTCGAAGTCACTGCCTTTGTAGTGTTGATACTGCAAATAAGATGCATATAGGGAGAAAAAAATAAAGATTATTTACAAAAATTCAAAATATTTGGCGTGTTAAGCTTTTTCTTCAAACACAATAGTATGACTTGATTTATTGCTGAATTGTAATCCTGTATTCTTTTGTTATAATCACAACTTAAACACCTCAATGTGAAGTATCAGTTTTCTCTATTTTTTACACTAGTTATTGCATTACACTGAAACACTTGTTACAAAGACTGACGAAGGTATCAAAGAGTGCAACACTTATTATTTAGATCGGGAGAAGGCTGTTCAAAATATTAATTTAGTAAACAATGACAGACTCTGCCCCCTACTGAAAAAATGCCAACATGCAGTGCGAGAACCATAATCCTTCTTTAAAAGGCTTTTAGCATTTTTTATTTTTCTAATTTCCTGTATTTAAAAAGTAGCAAATCATCTCGTTTCAAAAGCTAATCTATCCCTTCTAAACAGAAAAAAATTTAAAGATAAATACCTCTTCTAAAGTAGGGATAATCTTCTTCAAGATTTCTCCAATTGTCTCTATATCTGCACTTATACTCAAGATGCTGTTGGAAGCCATGACACCAGACAATATGGAGAAGGTAGAAAAGAAAAACCAGAAGTAAACTTTTTTCGTCACACACAAAATTTTAACAAGATTTACTACAAAGAAGAGTTTACAATTAATATTCCCCACTTAAAGTAAACCTGTTTGCTCAATTTACAACACATGCATGTTTTGTTTATGCCCAGTATATATGCATGAGAAATTTAAGTTTAGGTAGGTCTTGCAGAGAGAGAAAGACAGAATGGGCTTTTGGAAGGGCTCAGATTAAGTGGGCAAGAAATTGACGCAGAACTGAAAAGCAGAGGTGAATATTCATGTTCCCCGCCACCACTAATTAGGATACCCTCGCTATTACATTCGTAGAACTGGCACACCTTCTCATATTAAAAGTGAGGATATGCAAGTGGTGAACGTTGTATCTGGAATAAGGTTATGAACTCAGATTACTAATGGGCTCTCCAAGAAAACAAATACAAATGCAAGACAAAAAAAGACAAAACAAATGAGAAGTGAAGGAAAGCGAACCGGAATTAGCATTTCATCAGAAATAATTATGAACAGGCAATGTTGAGGGGAGCAAGGTGGGCCACAAAGACAGAGCGAGAGACTATTTTGAACCAATTTGATTTACAATGCAGCAAATATGCAACACTTGAAGCTGTGCTCCTTCCATTGAAATAAAATTAGTGGATTGTTTGGGTGGGCAACTCACGTAAAAGTTCAGTGACAAAAAGACTTAATGGGGAAAATAAGACAGAAAACTTGAAAAAAAACAATACACCGTCTATAAGGGGATACTATTTAATTATATCAAAGGCAGGTAATAAAATACATTTCTCTCTTTCTAATCAGGCAGTGAGGCATAAACTGTTGGGACATACCGCTCGGGGCCACTGCTGTCTGGGACTGAAACACTGGCATTGTACTGCATTGGTCATTGGCGTTCGTGGATGTTGGCATTGGGCATGGGTATTCAATCAGAAGTTGTCAAGTATGGTACCCGTTTGGCAACGAGCACATTTTTGGGCATAGCCAACCAGGGTTTTCACATGGGCGTTCAGGGGCGGATGGGCCAACGTCATGGTGGGCAACGCAGGGGCAAGTCGATCCAGTACATGGGCAACGGAGATATATGGCCAAAAAAACAAGGAGAGGGAAAAGGGGGAAAAGCAATAAATTTTAATTTAATACAAACTATACTCATTACTCTCAATTAATGAAACAAGCTTAAGTTGTTCTGAAGACTAACACAATAACGGATTGCTACACCAACTGTGGCCTAACAGTATGGACCTTAAAAATGAGGCACTTGATCTGACTAAACTACTTTTTACTTTTAACAAATGATGTTTCAGTAGCAGGCTGGCTCATGAGGGTAGATACAAAACCTGTCAAGACTGAAAGTACTAGAACTTGGGCAAATTGGGAAAGTTTGTGTTCCAGACCAATCTGTATTATCTGGACTTAGGTGACATACTGATTTACTCAAAAAACCAAACGAAAAAAAATCAAACAAAAAAAAAAACCCGATAAAAAAACCCTAAAAAAAAGGAACAACTAGCTGCCAAAGTTAGTGAGCATATGTATGATTCCTGACCATTTCAACTAAAATCTCAACTCTAGTTGGGGTAGTTTATGAACCTCATTGGAGCTGATTTGTAATGATATACTGCCGAATCTTGTGCTGAACAGAATCTTGGTTGGAAAAACCGTTGAAATTGTAGCTGATGTTAAGTACAGAAGTGTAAACAAATGGAATTTAAGAAGCGTTGCCAAGTTTTATAAATACACAACATTAACGCTGAGCATGTGTCTAATCACCAGAGTCAACCCCCTGTAAAATGGGAACAAGCATTAAGTCATGACCATTTAAAAATGCTTCCAAGTACCAGAATAGAGTGTTCCTTTAGTGTTTTATACCCATATTTAAAGCAAGAAACCTTAATATTACTGCTTTTGTGCTTCATGTGCAAGCTGTTAAGGAACAGATGGATGATTTAATTTTGCTTTTTTAAAGGAAGTTAGAGAATTCTTCTATCACTGGGTTAAGCCAGCCACCTGCAAGGGTTTCAGCAGTACTGCAATTGATTCACATATATGGGGAATGGTACTATTATGGGGGTTTAAGATTTGTCAATATTTTTAATTAGGATTGTAACTCACTTGAAGTGTGTAATTTAGCAGAATCCTATTAAAAAGTGAAGAGATTTAATGTAAACCTCTCCTCCCATGCGTCAAGCTGGGTTTTAATTAAAATAGAAATCGAAGAACTAAGTTATCTACTCTGACAATCAATATAAATGGCTTGAAACTTGGATGTCTATAGAGTTGAATTGCTCCCATTTCTAGAAATGCACGCAATCAAGTTTTTGATGTAGTGCTCTGAAAGAAGTGGTGTTAAATTAGTTCAAACTCATATATACTCACGTCTGTACGAAGTGCTTTAATATTTTTGCCACCTTTTCCAATCACTGCTCCAGCATTCTGGAAAATAGTTTTCAGAAGTTATGTTACAACAACATAACACAGACTGTTTTTGAACTCAAGACTAAAAATAGTAAATCTGTTTTTGATAGCCCAGGAGGTGGGGTCAGGCACTGCTTTAGAAAGGTTCAAATCAAACTGAAACAAACTGAAAGTTTGTCCATGTAAAAAAATGACCAAAAGCTCCTATGACCATGGAACACAGGAGAGAGAAAGGTTAAGTCAGCTTTGTCACTAATATTTCAATTTCAAACAGAAATTTCAAGGCAATACTGCCCATGTTAAACTTCTCATAGACTAGACCTCAAAAAAAAAATGCATACTAAATGAATTAAATGTAGCCCAACCATTTTTTCAATTTCTCTGAACAACCTTTTCTTATGGAATATGTTTACAAATTCCACTTTTGTGTTCCAAGCACTTGATAATTTCAAGTGCTAATATTGTTTTACACCTCTGTAAAATAACTGATTTCTCAGAACAATATACACTGAGAAAGGCTGAAATGAATGCTAACAGCTTCCAACTTCATTCAAGTCACCAATATCAAGAGGAATAAACTGGCAAAGAGTAAAAAACAGTAATTGCAAAACTACATTTTTACCAGATTCTTTCAAAGATTATACACAAATTATTGCTTTTATTACACACATCATACATTATGCTAACAGCATGTAAAGCATTTCGTTTCATCCACATAACTTGACTATTAGTCAGAAATGCCACATGGTGTTAAGGCAACATTTTTTCATGCTAACACAAAAGACAGATGTTTCAGAAAGTACAAATTATCTATAGCAAAATAGAAACACTGAAAGAAATTCATATACAGCAACTTTAACTATTTGCACTTAACAATATCACTGCAATCCCTGAAGCACTACTCCCACATTTCTTCCTGTTGATATAGCTGAACAAGTTTAGTAGATCTGTTTGGGGGAGAGTTACTGAAATCCTAAATTCTCATCTCTCATATTTACTTTGAAATAGCTATCTTATAATCCTCTAAACAGCTTCACTTCCAAAGACTCACATACAGTCATTCCTCTCAAAATAGCTACCTTACATTCAAATGTGGGCATATCTTAGAAACTCTATTGCTCCACTTCTTATTGTATACCTTTTTAAAAAACCCTGTATTGATCCTTAGGGACTTACCCTATTAAGAGAACCCCAGGGACAATACACCTGTAACTACCCTTCTCACATACTGAATATTCCAAGAAGTTATCTCATTAAAAAAAAAAAAAAACACATAGTCTTTCTAAATTTATATCCCAACATACAATTTGTCACCATCTTGAACAATGCTGTAAACAAAAGCAGTAAAAACAAAAAAGCGTACTTTGCTCTGAAGCAAGATGCGCAATTCAACCATTTCATCGGTGTTTCGAGACCTTTTGAAGGCCTGCTCTTCCTCCATATCTTCTGCAGGACGTTTGCCTGTAGAGAGGTCCATAGGGGGGAAACATAAACATTTATTTAACTAAGTTGTAATAAAATAAAACGTGCCAAATTTATACTCTGTACTATCAATACATTCCTTCCTATTAGTGCAAAACTAGTTACAAAAGTCTATTCTGCACATCCATAGCGCAGAAACAAAAGTCTTTACTTCAACAGCTTTCGACTGAAAATGAATTTTAAAAATCTGTGAACTATGGCTTAAATGAGAATGTTGCAAACAGCCAGTAAGAAATCATGATACTTTTTCTAAAGGAGTGCAGCATCACCCACTTAGTACTTATTTATAATTTACAACTGGGGAAAGCCTTTCAGGCACAAAGTTCAAATGTAGCTTGTCCAGCACTGAAATACTGGTGGGATAATAGTAAAGTAGCATTTCAGACACTGTTTAATATAAACTGGCATGAATCAACAGCACTAATGCTCCACCTTCCCTGGTAATTATTCCCAAGAAATTCTGCACGAAGCTCTTTAGTGATATTTCACATATTGATACTCCTGCAGGTAACAACTAAAATGGCCAAAATCCAATTAACAAACATGCCCTATAGCATTCATACATACTCACATTCGCGATACAACAATGAAATATTTTTTAGTATTTAGTCATAACTTCCAGTTACCTATGCCTAAAAGATGTCAAAAGAAAGATTGTGTTTATGCTTCAAAAGCATGTGTAATGACACAATCTAATTAAAACTGGGGATAGTTAATGCAAAGCACAAAACTACTGCTGATGCAAATATATGGCAAAGTTAAATCATTACAAAATTCTTAGAAGTAGTGAAATTTTAAACAGGCTCTTTCTAGAAAGGAATAGTCCTTTAAAAAATTTACCATTTGTCTCTGTGTTGGTAAAGGTCTCTTCCTGTTGTTCAGTCTCCATTGCCTTTTCTTCTTATGTGGACAAGGAAAACCTGTAGAAAAATAAAGAGGGTACATTTTTCTGTCAAAAGGCAAACTGTACACCATGCTAAAGTGGAAAAAAACCCCCAAAAATAAATGCCTGCTACTAGAACTTACCGCTATTATATATATCCTTGCAGACAAAAACTCAAGTATTCTGGGCGGGACCAAATCCAACAGCCTATTGCTTCAAGAGCCTATGAAAACAGCATACATCAGTTGTGAGTCTCCCCATGTAACAGCTCTGATTCTCACTACAGCCAAAAATCAGAGGTTTGACCTAAGCTATCACGGCCAATTTTTTCTTTATTAAACATAAAACCAAAAAAACAACAACAACAAAAAAACATAGCCAAGCCAAACACACCACTAAGACAAGAAAAAGGTCAAGTCTGTAGACCTACATAAACTCTTAATGTTTGAATCACAGTTTTTGGGCACATGCTAGTTTTAAGTAACTACAAAATCTCAAAGTTGTATGACATGTGCCTTGGTTTTACTTTTGAAAGGACACTACACAAGAATCTGGTCCTGCTGTTTAGGTCAACACAATTTAAACCTAATAAAAAGTCCTGTTAGGGTAACTGTCAGCGTATGTTCTATAAATTCTCTACCAATATACTAACACGCATTTGAGCATACCTTCCTCTCAAGTAAAATTGATGAATAGAATAAAAATTACGAATTCCAACTACACTAAAAAAACCTCTTTTTAAAAGTACCACCCTCTGTAGTTACATATACTCCACTGCATGCACACAGCCCCAAAACCTCCAAAATCAGCTGAACTTCACTACTATTTTCTGGAATAGATTGTGACCTGCTTTTATTAGTTAATCATGGAATGCTACTAAGTCACATTAGCGAAAAGTGTTGGCAAAAGAAACAATTTTGCAACTTACTATCTTAAAAAATGTAATTTACAAACACATCTAAATAATCAGGTATTTCCCCTTGTATTGCATTAACGGCCACTGCCTCAATAAAAAGCAGGCAATTCTGGTATCCACAAAATGCGGAGGAAGTGGGGGGCGGAAGAAGCCGATTTTAACTTTTAAAGCCCACTCTCAGAAAGCTGCGTAATTGCTGCCCTGCTCATACGGGCTAAGGGCAGGCACTGCCCTTCCTGCCTTCCCAGCACATGCAGGTCTTTCCAGGCACTTGAAGCGGGCTAACGCACAGGTTTAATAATAGCGGGATCTCAGGCAGACATTGCCAAAATTACGCCGTTATGCGAACGGAGAGTAGGGTGGAACCGGACACGGCGTAATAGCCCTTTCATACCCCAGTTAATCCATCCCAAGAATTTTAAGGCAGCGGGAAGCGAACTGTAATCAGTTACAATACACTGCTTAGTCTCCCCAAGTCAAATTTCCCCATACGTCAGGTATTCTCGGTAACTTCGCTCAACCAGGTAAATTCACATCACTAATAAAGTCAGGTTTCTTATGAATACCGAAAGGCTAAAAAGCAGACACGGGAGGCAGGACCACCGACCACAGACCTAAGAGCTGAGGAACGCCGCCGCGCCTCCAGGGCGCAGCGGCACTTCTCGCCTGCCTCTCTGTCCCCCTCCTTCCCTGTGCCTCCAGCCGCCCGCCCAGCGCGGCAGGGACAGGGACAGGAGCGGCGGCGCTGCGGAACCCCCACGGAGCCACAAAAATGGCGCCCTCCGAAATGGCGCCCGCCCGCCCGCTGCGAGGCGGAGCCGGGAGCGGAAGAGCCGCCGCCACCACCACGCGGCCGCGGGGAGCGTTATCCGGCTCTGCCCGGGAGCACACAAAGGAGGTGCCCGGCGGCTCAAAGCCCGGCGCAGCGGGAGAAGCGGGGCAGCCCCAGCGCCACGGGCTCTCCGCCCGCCCCCGAAAGCGCGGCCACGATGCGGAGCGACCGCCCCCCGATCGGCCTCTGCGGCTCCTTCCGCGCAGGCCGCGGCCCGGAGCGCCCTCCCTGCGCCCGCCATAATCCCCAAGAGCAGCTCGCCCCAGGCACAGAATTACCACACGCGGCAAGGCAGCGGAGGCCGCCGCGCCCCCGCCCTTGGAGCGCACCCGCTGACGCTGAGGAACCCGCGCTGTCCCCGCGGGGCAATAGGGACGGTGGCCATCTGAGGGCCCTCAGCAACAGGCGAGGGGGGACACACCAGTGTCCTCCACGCAGCGCCCTCCCCATTCCACCGCCATCCCCTCGGGAGCCCACGGGAGCCTTGGAGCCACGGCGGCCCTCGGCGCCTGAGGCCCGACGACAGGGGACACGGGCCCTCCCGCACCGCTGTGTCACGCAGCGTCGCCGAGCGGGTATGGCGGCGGCTCTGCCGGCCCAGGCGAGGCCTGGACTGGCCTAGGTCCCTCCCCCGTCCCCCTCCCCTCCTCGCCGGCCTCGACCGCACGGCGCCGCAAGCTGCGCGTACCTGCGCCCGCCGCCGGCCCCGCCGCGCACGGGAGAGAAAGGGGAGCAGCCCCGGCCGCCGACGCGCACATCCATCCACCGCCACCCGCGATTGGCCCCGCCACCGCCCCCCGCGCGGCGCCGCCACCGCCCCGTTGGGTGAGGCCGCTGCCCGTCAGCAGAGGAGGCGGCGCCGCGATCCGCACCGCCCTCCGTGAGGGACGCGGCGAGATGGGCCCGGGGGAAGGGTGGCTCCGTTAGACCCGCTCCGCGGCTGACCGAGCTTTCCTACCTGGGCGGCAGGAGCCGCGCTGGGAGCTGCGCGGGAAGTGGTGGAGCGGCCCAGGAGAGCGGCAGCGACTGCTGCCGGGAGGTGAGAAAATGGCGGCCGCTAAAACCCCGCCTTGTGCGCGCACCCCGGCGCCGGCTGTGGCGAGATTCTCGCGATGATTCGACGTGCGCCTCCCATTGGCTGGTGGGTGCGCGCGGCGGTTTTGCGGAGCGCGGGCTCGCGCGGTGCCCCACCCGCCAGGCTGGGGGGAGCCGGGGCTGCCCCGCCGGGACCGCGCGCTCGCCCCGGTGAGTTGAAGCTCTCGGCCCCTCCGAGGGGGCTGCGAGGTGCGGTCTGTCCACATCCTCTTCTTCCTTCTCCCCCCGCCTCTGCTTCCCTTTCTCACTCACCCCGTTCACCTCCCCTGCTAAAAGCTGACGCTTTACTAGGGTTAAAGCTGACGCTTTACTACGTGGTATCTTCTGAGCGGTGGATCTTTTGGTGAGAACTTATAGGCAGGGTGTGTTTTTGTTCGCTCTGAAGGCTATTATGGCGAAAAAAATAATGCCCAACAAAATCCACACCTGGTGTTCCTTAAATGTTCTTAAGGTTCTTTCGCTGTGCTCTGTAGAGAGACTGAGCTCCTCGGTCGCCCTTTCTAAGGGATTGAACATGCTCCATGCAGTTAGGCAGCCTAATATGTTTTCAGTATTTGTATCAGTGATATGGATGCAGGAGTTTGCACCATTAACAGGTGTGCTGATGGGACCAAGCTGGGAGGTGCTGCTGACCCTCTCAAGGCACAAGAGCCTTGCAGAGGGATCTGGATACATTGGAGCACTGGGTAATTATCAGTGGTGTGAAATTTAACAAGAACAAATACCAGATTCTGCCCCTGGGATGCAGTACAGCTGGGCACAAGTATAAGCTGGGAGAGAAGTGTGGAGAGCAGCCCTGCAGAGAGGGATCTGGGGGTGCTGGTGGGCAGCAGCTCAGTGTGGGTCAGCAGTGTGTGCCCGGGCAGCCAGGAGGGCAAAGCCCATCCCGGGCTGCAGCAGACACAGCAGCACCAGCGGCCAATGGACAGGAGCATCCCGCTGGATTCAGCCGTGCCGCGGCCTCACCCCGAGCCCTGTGTGCTGTGCTGGGCCCCACAGTGTGAGAAGGATGGGAAGGTCTTTGAATGGTCCAGAGGAGGACAGCAGAGCTGGTGGAAGGGCTGGAAGGCACATCCTGTGAGGAGCGGCTGAGGGCTCTGGGTTTGTCCAGTTTGGAGAGAAGGAGGCTGAGGGGGGACCCCAATGCTCTGTACAGACTCCTGAGAAGGGGACCTGGAGAGGGAGATGCTGGTCTTTTCCTGGGATCCAGCAACAGGAGATGTGGGAATGATTCAAAGCTGTATTAGTGGAGGTTCAGACTTGACAATAGGAATAATTTCTTTACCAAGGACAACAAAGGTGGTGAAAGTGATGTGAAGAGTGGCTAAGGGAGCGGGGCTGGGGAAGAGGAGGCTCCGGGGAGACCTTATCGCATTCCACCACTATGTGAAAGAAAGTTGTTGCAAGGTGGGGGTCAGTCTCTGAGAATTCAGCCTCAAGGTGTCCCAAGGGAAATTCAGGTTGGCCATCGGGAATTTTTTCACAGAAAACGTGTTTAAGCTTTGAACAGGCTGCCCAATGAGGTAATGGAGTCACTATCCCTGGAACTGTTCAAGAAGTGACTGGATATGGCACTTGGTACCATGGTCGAGTTGACATGGTCGTGTTCAGTCAAAGGTTAGGCTCAATGATCTTGTAAGTCTTCTCCAACCTGAATCATGATCAAACATTGGAACAAGCTTGCTGTAGAGGTTGCTGATGCCCAAAACTTGTTCGCGTTTAAGATGCATCTGGACGATGTCCTTAGTAATGTTCTTTAACTTTTGGTGAGCCCTGAGTTGGTCAGGTTGTTGGACTAGATAATCGTTCAAAGTCCCTCCCAATTGAAATAGTTCTGTTCTGCTTTGTTTGTTCTACAGCTGCTCTGCACAGCTACTTCCTAAACTAACAAGAAGTTAATTAGCCACTGATGTCTCTGAGATAATCACTGCCAAGACTTCGTGCTATTGCAGCCAAGCTCTGCACTAGGTTCTTGACAACAATATTTCTCTTGGGTGCAAAGCTTTCAGTCAGGGTCTGAAAGTCACCTCTCTGATACAAGTGTTGATAGACCACAGCTTGGTTCTATAAATCCTCTTACTTCTGTTCATAACAGTGCTGTTGAAGTGGGACAATAACATCTTAGGTCAATTTCTAAAGTAAACAGAGTGGTGACAGCAGAAAGAAAACCATAAAAAAAGAGGAAATATATTTAAAAATCAACTGCTGTTTCGGTTTGGGGTTTTTTTTTGTCCATTCACTTTCCATCCATAAGAAAAGGATTTCAGTTATATGTTTCTAATTAAATCAACAGAAAAGAAGCATGATTGCTTGTATAAGTCTCCATGCTTTTCTTATATTTTGCACATACCTTTAATGCTGATAATTGAACATACCTTTTATGCTGATTGAAATGCTAAATGTTGGAAATGCCTGTGAATTTTACTGTTTGTAGAAAAGTTTTTAGTTTAATTTTTTTATACAATATGAGCATAAAACTTGTCATCATTTCAATTTTTATCAGAAGATTAAATGTGTGTTTTTGAATCCTCTTTTAGGGAATTCAGTCTCATACCATAAAAGAAAATGTCTACATCTAACATTGCAGCAAGAGTGGAAACGTGGCTTTCATCCACATGGCACGTTAAAGTTCCTTTGACATGGCTGGAAGCATGTATTAATTGGATCCAGGAAGAAAATAGTGGTAGTAATTTAAGTCAAGCTCAGATTAACAAGCAGGTATTTGAGCAATGGCTTCTTACTGATCTGAGAGACTTGGAATATCCCATTTTGCCTGACTGCATCTTAGATACTCCCAAAGGAGAGTTATCAGGCTTCTACTCCATACAGATTGATTCACTGGTTGATGTTAGCCAGCCAGCATATTCTCAGTTGCAGAAGCTAAGAGGGAAAAGCACTGTAAATGAAGAAGTAACAGCCAGTAATCAAGCATTTCAGAAGCCTTGGGAAGCGAAGCCTACTCGAATGTTGATGCTACAACTAACTGATGGAATACATCAAATTCAGGGCATGGAATATCAACCTGTGCCTGTTCTCTGCAGTAGTCTTCCTCCTGGTACAAAAATCACTGTACAGGGCAATATTGCATATCGTCTGGGAGTTCTTCTGCTTAAACCTGAAAATGTGAAACTGTTGGGGGGTGAAGTTGATGCACTTCTTGAGGATTATTGTCAGGAAAGAGTCCTTGCTAGATTAATTGGAGAAACTGAAAACCCTGATTCTGTTGGACAAGCTGGAGATGAACCAATTTTTTCAAGGCCTGTGGATGAATTAGAACAAACTCTTGGCCCTTCAGATGAAGAGCTTTTAGCCAGCCTTGATGAAAATAATGAATTTCCTTTAAATAATAGAACATCTTTAGAAAGTGGATACTGTAGTAGAAGTAACAATTTTAGTACTGCCTCAGGTTCACTAACTGCACACAATGGAAATGTTTTGCTACGAAAATCTGGAAGTCCTTTGCCTCACTCAGATGAACAAGTTTCACCTCCTATAGAATATGCTGATGGCTTTTTAAATGACTTTCCTTTAGAAGATGACTTTCTTCTGGAAGAAGAGATGCAAAGAGAGATGGAAGTGCCACCAGTGGTCATGAACAGAAACCTAGGTTTAATTACTGGCAGACTTCCACATACATCTAGAAGATCCTGCAATTCATCTTTAAATGGCACTGGTGAAGAAGACAATGTGAGTGAAAGAGATAAGCACAGGGAAGCTACCAGTAAGGAAAAGAACTTGCGAAGACCAATATTTGATGAAGATGCAAATAGCATGAATAACTTCTTGCAGCACAAGGGATTACATCAGACCTGCAGTTCATCAGATTTTTCTTCAGAAAATCCTCCTGAGGACGGGCAGAATTATACAGACTCAGATGAGAGCAGATGTAAATACCAGCACACTTCTGACAGCAGAGTGTTAAATGATGATCCTGTGTTTTCCTTAAAAATGGATCCTGAAGGAGATCAGCAGAAAAATGATTCACAGACCTTTCCTTGCAAGGTGGTAGAGGCACATTTAGATTTAGATTCTCCACCTTTCACATATATTTCCCTTCTCCTTGAAAAAAAACCAGAAGCCGTTACAATTTTGAAAGTTAAATGTTTTATTGTTACTCTTACTGGAAACCTCACAAACCGCAATGGGTCCTGGGGGATAAAGGCAAAAATTTCTGATGGTTCTGCTTATCTTGAAGTAGATTTTGCTGATGATATTCTAAAAAGTTTGATTGGCTTTTCAGTGCCCGAAATGAATAGGCTGAAAAAGGATCCAGCTTTACGTCTAAAACTTAAGGATGGTTTAGAGAAATGTCAAAAACAGCTGATAGATCTCTGTTGTTTGATGACTATTGAGTTTAATCCATTTCAGTCTAAAGCTACTGTATTAATTCTTCAGGATGCTGATGTTAGGCATCTGGAGCAATTGAAGAAACGTTTGAATAAATAACATCTGCAGACTTGCAGACTATATATTAGGAAACATTTAAGTCAGATTTCCCCTGAGAGACTGTTGAAAGTTAAATTTTAAAGTTAAGTGGTGTGTCTTTTATCAGGAGTTATAATGTAAAAGTGAGAGAAAGAAATTGCAAAACTGGGCAGTTTGTTTCTCATGATGACAGTATTGGAATACGCTTTCAAATATTTGTCTTGATTTAAAATACTCATGCATCATTTTCATTCTGCAGTATCCTACATGTTCTGATGGTAATCCAGAGTAGCAGAATTTGTTGGAAAATATATAACAATGAACAAACCATCTTGTTATTTTACTTTTTCAAGTTCTTACCTAGTTTTTAAAAGAAAGGTACAGGAGACTCTCTGTCTTTTTGTTGGAGGAAATCAGTTGAATGAATCTAAATAACAAATTATTAGTTAAATACAGTCCCTTCTGCCTATACCAATCTGAAGACTCAAATATATATTCACTGTGCAAGAACCTAAAGTATAGAGAAATGGAAGATTGTCTTATAAATGTTAAGGTGTGAGGAAAAAAATTGAATACTAGACAAAAGTGAGATTAAAAACTAATATATATATTTAGAAATAATTAAATAGAAAGCCAGGTGTTTTAAAATTTTTTATTAGCAGAAAATTATTATAACATATGGCGATTCTATTTTTTTGTCATGTTAATGTTAATCATTGCTAATAGTTTTAAAACTAGAGGCAAACTCATTCATTAATTCTTATGATTGCTTAACTAATCTTCTCACAGAGTAGTGAAATACTTGTGGTGTAAATTGCTGTATAGTATATTTAATGTTGGTCCTAATTTTGACTTCTTTTTTTTAAATTTCTGCTTCTAAAATGTATCTAAAATAATGTATTAAAGTTTTCATTTAAATTTTAGTGGAAGTTGCTTAGTCACTTTGAAAGAAAAGTATGTATCTTGTTGAGTGTATAGAGTATGAAAAATTACCTGATTAAGTTTTTAGTTCTTTTTTCTTCTTCCCATCCTTTCCTCTTCTCTTGTTTTTTTTTGGGTTTGGTTTTTTTATGTTGTTGTTTGTTGGTTTTTTGTTTGTTTTTGTTTTGCTTTGGGGTTTTTTGCTTATTTTTCCCTTAGGTTGGTTGGTTTGAGTTGGGTTGTTTTCCTGCGAATTTAGAGGAATTAAAATTATAGCAGGAGTAGGGGAACCAGTGACAGGAGCAGTCTGCCCAGTGTTGGTCGTGTTTGCAAAGAATGTAAAATTGGTGGCTAGGAGAGGGATTTTTTTTTAGTGATCTGTCAGTGTCTTTTTTCAGAGACTTTTCTTCCTCTGAACAATGTTAGTTAAGCCACTGAGATTTGCTGTGACAGATTGTCAGTATTGCCTTACTGCCCAATCCCAAATTGATAAGCATGCTTCAAGACTTCAAGGAAAACTAGAGGTAATTTGCTAAGTAAGGCAAAAATGGAGTAAGGTGGAGCATGGGACATCTTGAGGGTTTTCATGATTGAGGCATGAGGTTTCTTAGGCTTTATTTTGTTCATTTTAGAAACATATAGATCCCTGTGTCCCTTTTCTTTCCTTCCCACTGTGAAGAGAACCTGAGCAAATTATAACCCTGTGAGTCACCTTTGGGTTTATTTTCTGAGGTTTTGGGGAATTTTACATCGTTTAGAACTGTAACAGCAAAAGCTTTAGCCTATCTGGAACCTACATGGATGGGACTTTAGTACAGTTTCAGAAAAATTGCTTGTTAATAGGAAACTGACCAAGCTTCATTTCATGAAATCCTTGCAGAAGTTAATAGAGCTGACTGTAAACCTAAAGTGCCGTTTTATGGAAATATTTCTCCTATAATGAGTTAGGAAACTTCCTTTGAAGTTTTTGCCTTACAGTGTAAAAGGATAGGAGTCCTTAAAGTTCAAACGGCACGCATAGTCCACAGATTTTATTCCACTTGTGCAAAGCAAGAGGAATGTTACTCAAACTGCAAAATCAAATTAAGTGTTGTGTTTGGTTTAGATGATGAAGTCATACCTGCCCCTCCTTTTTTGCGTTTGTGTTAAGGTTTAGCCATGTCTGCTACAATAATTGCATGTGTCTCCTGTTCCCTCCCTCCCTCCCTCCCTCCCTCCCTCTTCTCCCCACCCACCACCTCCCATTGTCCTTGTCTTCATTTTCAACATGTTCTTCCGGGAAGGCCACTCTCATGCCTGTGGTCTGGTGTAAGCAAGATGATCTCAATAAAGCTGTTTACAGATATTTCAGTGCAATTTTCTGGTGTTTTCCAGATCTCTGTTCAAGCTTTTAGAATTAACGAGAAGTATTGCATAGTTTTTCCAACATGAAAAGGCATTAAATTAGTGATATTGAGAAAGCATGCTTAGTTTAGAGCTGATGTCAAACAGAAAATGGTTTATGTGGCTGTGTGTACCGGTCATTGGTTCCTGCCTTATCCATTCTATTTGCTCTCAGAATCAACTTTTCTCTTAGCAGTCTTAATGTTTTAGTGCTGTGTATATATATTGTGTGCATATATTGCCTCACTGTGCCAGGCAGTGGTGTGTGTCAGAGCCATTCAGGTAACCACCATTCTTACTGGCTGAATTCAGAACACGGGCTGCAACCCCAGCAGAGGTATGGCTGCATTTCTGGGTGGTGCAACAGAATTCCTGTACCAGCTGCTGAACGCAATTGTCATAGCAGCTGCTCTCGCAAGTTACGTGTAGCCTTCTGGCAGAAAGCAGCTTTTGCTCTTGAGAAATTATCTCGTCTACACTATATCACAAACTTAACTTCTTGTTGTCTTTGTGTCGGATGCTACGTGGACTTCTTCGCTTGCAGCGTATCTGACTGCAGTTTCAGAAACTGTGTTCTTCAGGAATGTTTTCCTTTTAATGGGAAAAATAAATGCTTTTTCTTGTTGCCAGTCACAGTGAAAACTTCCAACTAATTCAGTTTCAATATATGAACCTACAATATTCTTATATAGGGGCATGGATGTTACTCTGTTAACAATGAAAGTTTGTTCTTGCCTTTCTTATGGTTATTAAAGAAAATGAAATCAATACATGGGCTATGGCAGTGCCAGGTACCTTCATCAGAATAGCTCCTTTATAAGCGCTGTCACTAAGGTCAGCTAGTAGAAAAAAGAAGGTTCTCAGAAGCTTTGCTGTGCCCTAGTTCTTTTCAAGGTATTCACTCTCAAACTAGAACAAGGCAGTGGCTAGTCCAAGAAATATGGCAGGTTCCCAAAAAGACTGGGCTGGCAAGAATAGCTTGAGGACTAGTCTAATCCTACTGGATATTGGTTTGGCCACAAATATGCATGTTATTAAAACCCAGCAACTTCCTTCTCATTGTATGCAGGCAGTGTTCTAAGGAAGCAACAGCTAGTTGAGATAACATAATTTCAAAGTACCAGTGAAGGGTGTAAAGGGATTTCATAACAGGTATTCTGGACTGCCCAATTATTTGACTCCACACTTGAAGAATTACATATCAAAAAGCAGAAATTTTCACAGTGGTGGAACATTATTAGATGGAACAGTAAACATAACACTTCTAAATACAAACACCTTACTTATACAAATACAAATGTCTTACTTAATAATGTCAAACATTTCTGTTTTGAATAAAAAGGTAATAACTTTATAGGGAGGAAAGAATGATTTATAGTACAGTATTTCTGAAGTATCTGGTGGCAAGGGAAATTAAATGTATTTATCTGAGAGGAAAGGGCAAAAAGGACTTTACAATGTAAGTAACACCTTATTTCAGATCCAATTCTCTTATGTTGCAGTCCTAGAAGGAGCAGAATACCAATAGTAATGGCAGCAAATGAGAGGATAAAAGTAAACTGATATTCAACAGAAGAGGAGAAAGTTTATTACAAATCAGTTGCTCATCTGAATGTGTATGTATTTTTGTATCAGTCATCACTTTTAATCTTTTTCTTAAGGATTTTTTTTCCTAATTGTACTGGGTTTTCAAACACTGAAATTGCAGTGTGTTGCTGTTAGAATTTGTCCAGCTTCTGATTCTTTTCTTAAGGCTCAGCAAACCTGGTTCACTCATCCTTTCCAAAACATGGCATGTGCGTCAACTCCCTGACCACCTTGGCAGTGTCTGCTGGTCACCTGCTTCACTATGTCAGTGGCTTTCTTGTGCTAGGGAATTCCAAATAGGACACAACACTCCACATGAAATCTCACTAGTGCTGAAAGAAGGCAGCTTGCTGTCTTGGCCCTGCTTGCTGGCTCTGATGGTCATTGCTGCCACAAGGTCACACTGCTGACTTCTGTTCAAGCTGCCCACAAGTGCACATGGCTCTTACTCTTTTGTTCCTAACCACCTGATTCCCAGCCCATACCATTGCACGGCGTTATTTCTGCTAGGATGAAGGAATTTGCATTTGTCTTAGTCAAAGTTAAGGAAGTTTCTACAAGTCTGTGTGTCCGACCCATGCAGTACTGGTTCTCTATCACTTACTGCTTTCTCTCCTTTTCTTGACCCTCCCTGCCACATGTGGTAGCTTCCCTACCACTTGCCCCTTGTTTACACAAATGGAAATCTCTTCCTAGAGGGAATGGGGTTGGGCAGACAGAACTTGACATTGGTAGTCCTGTGCTGACTGTTTCAAGCTACCCTCACCTTCATGTGCCTAGGTATGAATTCAGGGAGGATTTGCTCCAGCCTCTGGGACTGAGGTCAGACTGTTCAGTTGGTAATTCCCTGGATCCTCCTCCATGAAGACGGGTGTGACACTTGCCTTTTATGGTTTGTCAGGTACCTCCTGGTTGCTGTAACCTTTCCAGTGTCATCCAGAATGGCCTTGGGAGTGTGTTGGTTTTGCTTGGCCTAGTTTTTGGTAGTGGGGGGGACACAAAGGTGGCTCCTGTGAGAAGCTTCTGGAAGCTTCCGCCATGTCCAGCAGAGCCAATCCCTGATGGCTCTGAAGATGAAGGACATACCACTGGCCAAGACTGGGCCAATTATAGATGGTGGTTATGCCTCTGTGATGACATATTTAAGAAGAAATCAAAACAGTATGCACAGGCAGTTCTTTTTGGCCAGAGAAGGAGGAGGAGGAGGTGAGAGCATGTGAGGGGAAACATGGAGACACCAAGGGCAGTGGAGAAGGAGGGGAAGGACGTGCTCCAGTTGCCAGAGCTGAGATTCCTCTTCCAGCTGTGGTGCAGACCATGGTGAAGCGGCTGTGCCCCTGCAGCCCATGGGGTCCATGGGGGATGCAGAGATCCACTCACAGCCCATGGGGAGGTGCCCATGCTGGAGTGGGTGGATGCCTGGAGGGGCTGTGATCCAGTGGGAGTCCCAGTGGAGAGAAAGGCCTTGGTCTCGAGATGGAGCAGTCTGTCCTTGGAGGACTGCACCCTGTGGGCGTGGAACCCCACACCACTGCAGTTTGGGAGGACTGTCTGCCGGTGGGGGGAACTCACATTGCAGCAGCATGCGTGTGCGCTGCTGTTCATGAGATTGACACACACCAGAGTTCACAGAGAACTGTCTCCTGTGGGAGAGACCCCACGGTGCAGCACGAGAAGGATGTCTCTCCCTGAGCAGTGGAAGAAGATCCTGGTGGTGAATTGACCAAACCCCCCACACCCCATCCTCCTGCGCTGTCAGTGGGAAGGAGGGAGGGGTTGGGGGCAGGAGTGGTGTCTTAAGGGCTTATTTTACTTCTCATTATCCTCCTCTGACTGTTAGCGATAAATCACTTTGCAGTTTTTAAGATGGGCCTGTTTTGTCCCTGGAGCGTTTTTTCCCAGTTCCTTAACTCATGAGTTCTTTGTGTGTTAACTTTTTTTTTTTTCTCCTCTCTGCCCAGCTGCAGCAGGAGAGAGTGGAGCGAGAAGATGTTGTGGGTGCCTGGTGTTTGGCCAATGCTCAAACCACGATGGGGAGTTGTATGTGTCTGCTGGGTAGACTTGCTACAAGGAGGTGCTGGTGCATATGATCTCAGTGAGGAAGACACTCTGACTCTAAAATACCATTTCAAGCACTAGTTGTTAGAGCTAACACTTTCAGATAAAGACAAGGCCATGCAAGTGGCATAAGCTCTGGTACAAGTGGCAGCTGTCTGCTGGTTCCTCCAACGCTATGTGCTGCCTGAGCTCATCCCTCCACCAAGGGATTTGCACAGCCCAGCACAACCTGAAGGCCACAGTGGCTGTGCACAGCACAGACCTGTCAGGTTAGCCATGATGTGGGTCACTGAGCCCTCAACATGTAATCAGCTGGTCAGCATCATCACATTCCCTGACCCATCACTTGCAGCAGGCTGTGTGACCTTTCTACAGATACTGTTTGTAGGCTTGGGAAAATGGGAACTTCTGTTGTCGTCTGCTCATGGTTCACCTGCTTCTTTTGGTATCTGTGTTGCCTGTGTAAGCTGTAAGTTATGCAGGCTGTATCACAGGTTTCATGCTGTAATGCAAATCACAGTTAATGCTGGCTTTAAAATAGTTTTACTGTAGTGACAGTGCAAATGGTGGAAGAACATAATGTGTTTGACCAAAGGAAACTATTTAAAATGAAAAATATAACTTACTGCTTTGCGGCAGGTGAATACCAAAACATCTAACTTTTACTTTGTTTTCGTAGACAAAACTGCAAATTTTGATTTCAGCAAAGTTCTGTTAATATAAAAAAGGGCAAAATGCAGGCTTCACAAATACCATCTGATTTGGTAATAGAGCATAAACCAGAAAGGTGAGCTGAGCTGGATGAATTGACAGAGATATTCACAGAAGGAATTATGAATTAGAGGCCTCTCAGGATAAGGGTATTTCCCTGTTTACCAGGGGAGCCCTCACAGAGTCATTGTGGCAAAGAAAATTTGCCTGAATTCTGTGTTTACTGAAAAAGCAGTCAGAATTCTAATCCAGTTGAATGAGAGGGAGCATCTAATTTTCAGTCCGACTGAGCACTTTTATCTGTAGGTGGAGATTGGATCTGGGAGTGATGCCTTCAAATATTTCTGTTTTTTTTTTCTTCCTGTATCTGTAACTTGCTGCAGTTTTGTGCTTCTTACAAAGTGCTCAAATCCTCTGTTCCCAGCACCTTTAGCCAAAACAAGGCTCTCTGAATACAGATTTAAGGACATATTCATTGCCTTAGAGCCTGAAAATATGTAAACAGCCGTAAGATGGGGGGGGCAGGCCTGGGGTGGTGAACATCATCACATAAGGGTGTGATTGGAGAATTAAGGGCCAATATGCTAATGGGACAGAACTTGTAAAAGGTGAAGGGCTTGTGACCCTGTGTCCATTTTGGGTGTGATCCCTGGGGGGGGTGGAATTTTGCTTGCCCAAATGTACCTTGAAGGCCTCTAATAAATTTGTCTGCATTTTATATTCCTAATTTGTTTTGGCCTTTGTTTCAGGCATCAGGAGACATCCTGGACTTGATGCTTCTTAGCAGCTAAATGAGCAGCTCGCTGAAAAGTGACTTAGATTTTTTAGCTTAGTTCCTTGTACAAACTTCAGAAATACCCAATACAGTTAATTTACCTTGTATAGACTGCTCTGATATGTTAAACAACTTCTTTTTGTTTGTGTACTTGGTAGGTTTGAATTTTCTTCTAGGATGAGAATAGTCTTGCTATAGGGGGGAAAAAAGCTCTTCAGAGACACCTGGAGAGACTCAATCAATGAGCTAGGGACAGCTTCATGAGGCTCAATAAGGCACCGTGCTGGGTCCTGCACTGGGGTCACAGCCACCCCACACAGAGCTACAGGCTCTGGGAGGAGTGGCTAGAGAGCTGCTTGACAGAAAGGGACCTGAGGTTTGACAGCAGCTGATCATGAATCAGCAGTGTGCCCAGGTGGCCAAGGAGGCCAATGGCACCCTGGCCTGTATCAGCGACAGTGTGGCCAGCAGGACCAGGGCAGGGATTGTCCCTCTGTACTCAGCACTGGTGAGGCCACACCTCAAATCCTGTGTTCACTTCTGGGCCCCTCACTTTAGAAAGGACTTTGAGGTGCTGGAGTTGCCCCAGAGAAGGGCAACGAGGCTTGTGAAAGGACTAGAGAACATGTCTCTTGAGGAATGGCTGAGGGATCTGGGTTTGTTTAGTCTGGAGAAGAGGAGGCTCAGGGGCACCTCATGGCTCTGCAGCTCCCTGAAAGGAGGGTGCCGTGAGCTGGGGGCCAGTGTCCTCTACCACACCTGCAGTGAGAGGACAGAGGAAATGGTCTTAGGCTGACACAGGGGACATTCAGACTAGATATTAGGAAATTTTTTTTGCACTCTTAAGGTGGCCAGGCATTGGAATAGGTTGCCCAAGGAGGTGGTGACTCACCATTCCTGGAGGTGTTAAAGAGGAGTCTGGATTTGTTGCTGGGTGATGTGGTTTAGTGATTGAGGGGTTACAGTGGTAGTGCTGGATGGCAGGATTGGATGATCTTAAAGGTTTCTTCCAACCTTGGCAATTCTATGATTCTTCTCTGAAAAGCAGATTATTATTTCCAGTCAAGGATTTCTTTTATTGATGGTGATAATCACAGTCCAAGAATGAGACAATGGTAGCACTAACTGCAGAAGATGAAAGTCTGAGCTCACTTTAAAAGTACTGACAAAATCACAACCTTCACAAAGCATATTTTCAAATTAAAAAAAAAATTAAAATGCTATGGTGAAAATATGCAAATATTCAAAGAATCTGTGATGGAAATTTGTGATTTGTAGTAATTAAGAGGAAATGTTTTGCTCCACTAACAGCATTTAGGAAATAAATGTAATTACAAGCTAAATATTCAGAACTGACTTTCCTGCTCCTAAGACAATTTCTTTTTATGTTTACAATTACAGTACAATCATAATTTACCAGATGTATACTATATATAAAATTTGAGCAAGTATTATTGCTATTAAACGACAAATCTATCATTTATTGTAAAGAAAAACAGCAACCCCAATGCTGCTGGCTGCCTAAGCACATGCTCAGGTAATTTACCCTCTTGTACCAGTTATTAGTTTAATTCCCTCACAGTTTCTCCAAACCATAAAGTGCCATTAAATAGAAAGTATAAATAAGGATGTACTTGTAACTTAAAGCATTCAAATAATCTTTCATTAGATACCTTTTTATGAAAACACATGTCTTTTGTGTGAAACCTTTTATTTACAGATGGGCAACTCAAATGCAAATATGGGTGAAAAATTTCTTTCAGCTGCCAAGAATATTCTGCCAAGCATATGTGCAGTAAGGGCCCATATAAATATTTTATTACTTTAAAGTAAGTGTTGGTATATGGAAGAGCACTGAAATAGGTTTTACTTTATTTTACAGGTGGTGAAATGCAAATGCTAGTATCAGTAGTTAAGTGCTATAGGATCACATTGGATAGTGTAGGCAAAGTAGGAGAACAGTAGGTGTCTTGCTAACAGGGCCCGTTGCTGTTCGTAAAAAAAACATGAGGCTGATGCTCATGGTATTTTTAAAATCAACATTATCTTTTATCTATGACCTTCTTATTTTCTAATACCAGTCTTGTAAAATATGAGTTATAATCTTTTACTGTAAAATAAGAGAGAGCAGTGTGAAATAGTCCTCTATCTCCAGCAAAGTACTTTGCCTACTATCTAATATTGGTGATGGGTGATGACTTATCAAGAGACCAAAAAGCCTTAAAAGTCTGGTTTCCTTCTGTCAGGTGATAAGGGTTAGGTGATTGTTGTTTTCCCAATTGCATGATAAACTTCTGATTCAGTGACCATTCTTCCATTTCTATTATTTGAAAAATAGAACTGGAAGTTAGTTTGGTCTAATGATACCTTCATAATGGCATTTATAATAATCAATAAATTAGGCCCTGGGTACATGGGCAAAGATAAAGAGGTAGAATAATTGTGAATATTGACAGCTAAGTACTATTTCTCCATACATACGTATTGTTAATCACTCTGCAAAGACAGAAACAAATATGCAGAATGCAGCATATCTACAAGTTTATATGTTTTCCATATTTTTTAGTAGTAATTTATTCATGTGACACAGAATCTGCAATTCTTCAGCTGTATGCTATGTATTGATGGAGTTTCACAAAATCACTATCTTGTAGATAGACATTAGATATTAAGGCCTTTGTTGCTACTTCTTTGTAGAGGGAAGCTTTCTTTATAGAAGTTTTTTTTCATCTGAAGGTACATGAAAATGTGCCCTGAGGAAAAATATTAATGTTTTGATAATCTTAACAAACATTTAAATCCACAGTTTGTATTATTTATGAAGACTCATTATTTTGTGAAGTGAATAGTTTTGAATCCAAAAGTCCAATATTATGTCTTCAGTGTAATTTGTTGCTTTACATCTTCCTAAAAAATACTTCCAGTACTTTCATATTGTATTATACCAAGGATTTAAATGTTTAAGAAAGATGTTTTTTGATGCAAGTAAGCAAACCAAATTTTTCTTATGACAGAAGCATGTTCTAATAGTGGGAAATTGTGTGTCTGTGTTTCTGACTTCCATTTTGGGAGTGTAAGGGATTGTTATGGGAGGAGAATTTCTTAGTGGAAAAGGAAAGGGTGGTTGGCTAGAAAGTCAGGTATCTTACAGGAATTGTATTTTAGCAAGATGTTTCCTTATTTGAATGGAGAGGGAACAGCAAAACTTAAATAAAACAACTTAAAAAACCCCCAAGCATCATTTACTAGTTTTAATTTAATTTGGTTTCTGTAGAAAAGACTGTTTAAATAAACTGTGGTTGCCATCCTAGGCAAGGAAGCAATGTGCTTTACATGTACGGTATGCTTGATGTTGCTCCACTGGTATGCACAGAGCAATCAGTAGCATTTTTAGCAATCAGCAGCAATTTTTATTGGACCCTCTCCTAGCAGAGCTCATCTGCCAAAAACTGAAGGCTGCTCTATTTTTTTATGACCATTCTGTCTCATTTGGAATGTTTTTGAAAGCAAAAACTTGTTTATTAGTTCTACAAAAGAAGCCTGCAGACCTCTCAGATGCCTTAAGTAATCTCATGATTTTCAGGCACAGGAAGTGAATTTGTTTGGTTTTTATGGGGAACTGGTTCAGTGTAACTGAATTATTTGTGCTACAGTTGTTGTACATTGTGGTATTGGTATAAAGATGCTTAAGCTGGTATGATTTGTGTAGTTTTGCAGAAAGCTGTGTAATAACTCCAGTTAATAAAATAACGCCCATGTTGCACCTAAAAATTTAGGTAGAATTTGGCTGACTGAAAAAAGATTAAGGACCTGATCATTTCATATCTTAGTTCTGCATTTGCTTTAGTTCTGTATGAACCATCCTGGCCACTAAAAGAAGATACTAAACCTTTCCTGGCCCTGTTTTCGTGCTTGCATACCACTTTCTGTGGCTGGGTTACAAAGAATCAAAACCATAACCATTAGCTTCTGGGTTAAAAATTCTCTGTAGTTGTTGGGCTGGATTTTAGCTTGAATCAGTTTCCTGAGGTAAAAAAGAGGAAATGCTGCAGGGGTGGAAAGACGCAGAGGGAGGGCCATGGAGAGCTGCATATGCCGGTTTATTGTGTGTGCAGCCATAGCCAACGTTCTGCTGAAGAATAGCAAGAGACATCCTTTGGAGTCTGCAGGAGGAAAATAGGATGAAAATATAAGGAGGAGGCCAAGTCAAGAACAGATGGGAAGGAAGCTAAGGGGTTGAGCTGTGAATATCAAAATGAGAAAAAGCTTACTCTGTCCTTTGTTTTCTTTCGTTAACCAAGCAATGTCTTTGTTAGGAGCAATAAAGAATGATAAGCAAAGAAGGATGGAAAAAGGGAAAATCAAAGCTTTCTGTGATGTTGAAAACTATAAATGATTATAGAAATTCATCTGCTGAAGCAGGTAAAAGTGATAATCATACATATTAATACTGATTAAAGCTACCAGTGAACATATACAAAATAATTGGAATACATTGCTTAATTTGAGGGGGCTTAGTATCTACGTTATATTTCTTGTTGAAATTTCCCTGTCAAAAGAGAAAGGAAGGCAGAGTGAATCATTATTTTCTTGTAAGTATTCCTCTGAACTTTAATTTCTTACATCTGGATGTGTACTTCTGTGAATGAGTACAAAAATTATGTAAATAATAATAATAATAATAATAATTATATGTTTGTCTCTTTGAGAGGTGGCAACAGAGAATCATAGAATTGTTTAGGTTGGAAAATGTCTCTAAGATCATCCTTCCAACCATTAACATAATAAAACATTACCTTTAATAAACCTTTAAACAGTCATGAATCATGGCGGTGACTTCATTTTTCCTGACTGAATTCAGAAGGGCAGGCAATGCAGGTATCACACGAGCAAAATTGTATGTTTAGCACTTTACTCCCAAAGAAAAACAAAACGTCGTGTGTGTTAGCATATTTTGAACTCAATTCTACACCGTCGTGTGCACTCACTGCACTAAACTCAATGCAAGGAGCACAGGGTCTGTTGCAGCACATCACCCATCCCTCCCCTGGTTAGGAGCACAGCTTTCTTCTAGGTACCAACACCCCAATTCCTCTCAGCTGCACAAGGAAAGGACCGACTGGTTCTAATTAGAAGACACATAACCGTGTTGAGTTTTGCAGCACTACTTGCAACAGTGGAGGGGAGCATGGGTAAAGTGTGAGGAAGGATTCTCAAAGCTGAGTTTTTCCCTATGTTTTTTAAACAATACATTTATCTGTTCTTTATTTCTCTAAATATTTTTTCCAGCTGTGCAGTTGTAATTCAGCAGTGTCATGTATTGTCACTTCTGCATTAGTAAATAGCTAGGACCTGCTAAGTAATTATGAAATAACCTCATAATGAAATGCAGGAAAGGGTTTTAATTAAATTTTAAAGTTGCTAAACAACTATTCTGCTTTAAATGAGAATTTTCAATCCATGTATCCTGATGAGTTCTCAGAATACATTATTAAAGTGTATCAATGATATGGTAAACACAAAATGTGATTTTCCACACTTCCAGTGTATAGAAAAACACTTGTATAATATACTCATATACAAGAATTCAAATATTTACTTATGGTGGAATAGTAGGGCAACCACATGAAATAGTTAATACTTTTTTAATATATAGTCAACAATAAAGAAAGCCTGTAAAGGATGATACCAATAACCCATGTAGTCCAGTAGTTTGTCTCTGATATTGTCTAGTACTAGGAGTGGAGGATGGCATGGCAGGGGTAAATTGTTACCTCCCTGATTCTTTCAGCAATCTTAGGTTTGTGGACATCCTCAGCCAGAAGCTGTATCTTTGCACTTAATAGTCTGTTGTTGGAAATCAAGAAAATGGGATAATCAGACTATGCCTACATCAAAAGTTTTAGTGAATATGAGGTGTTGTTAGAATTTAATTTTTGTCTACCATCTCTGATTCAGGTGCTGTAATACTTATGTACAAAGAGAAAATATTTTGTCAATATAAGATCTGTTCCTAGTTTTCTTACATTCTTACCCTTTTCTGTTACCACACAGACCTTAGTCAGGTTAATCTGCTTTAAAAATATCTGATATGTGCACAGTTTCTAATAGAAGTGCAGTTAATGCTATAATCCACATATCATTATTATTACTTAAACAGTAAAAACAACACCAAAAAAACCAACAACCACCAAAAATCTCCACACAAGTTTATCTGTCTCAGTATGAAAACTGATTTAAAACACTAACTAAACCTTTATAAGTAGCATTAATCATCATAATAGTAATTAATAATCATTTAGTATTTGTAGCAATTGAATTGGCAATTATATTATTGTTTAAAAGATATTTTTGATAACTGATAAATTCAGTGAGGATAGATAGAGCTAGCCTAAGGCTGACCCCCACCTGGCTGCACCCTCCTTTCGAGGTGTTGTAGAGAGCAATGAGGTCTCCCCTGAGCCTGTTTTTCTCCAGGGTAAACACCCCCAGCTCCCTCAGCTGCTCCTCAGGTTCTGGACTTGTGCTCCAGACCCTTCACCAACCTCCACTGCCCTTCTCTGGGAATACTCCAGCTCCTCAACATCCTTTTTGTTGTGAGGGACCCAAAACAAGGTGCAGCTTCATCAGGGCAAAGTACAGGGGTCCTGCTGGCCACACTCTTGCTGACACAAGCCAGGGTGCCACTGGCCTTGGCCACCTGGGCACACGCTGGCTCACGTTCAGTTGCGGTCAACAAGCACCCACAGGTCGTTTTCCTCAGGGTAGCTTTTTCCCCCTTTGGCACTGCCTGGGGCTGCTGTGACTCAAGTGCAGGACCTGGCAGTTCACCTCGTTGAACATCATGCTGCTGTTCTCAGCCTGCCCAGATCCCTCTGCAGAGCCTTCCTGCCCGATAGCAGATCAACACTCCCACCCAGCCTGGTGTCGTCTGTAGACTCAGTAAATGTACTCAATCCCCTCATCCAGATTCCTGACCAAGATATTCAATGGGATGGCCCCAACACTGATTGCTGGGGAACACCTGTATTGACAGGCCACCAGCTGGAAGCAGCACCATTCACCAGTGCTCTCAGCCCAGTCATGCAGCCAGTATTTAATCCAGTGGGCTGTGCACCTATCCAAGACATGAACACCCAGTTTTTCCTGGATAATGCTGTGGGAAATGGTGTCAAAGGCTTTATTAAAGTCCCAGTAGACAATGTTCGCAGCTTTTCCCTCATTTGCTAAGTGGGTCACCCTGTCACAGAATGAGATCAGGTTGTTCAAGCAGGACCTGCCTTTCACAAACCCCTGCTGGCTGGGCTGTTCTGCAAATGCCATGTGGTAACACTCAGGATGATCTGTTCCATGACTTTTTCTGGTAGCGACGTCAGGATGAGAGGCCTGTAGTTCTCTGGATCCTCCTTCTGACCCTTCTGTAGATGGCCATCACATTGCCCAATCTCCAGTCATCTAAGATTCTCCATTTAGCAAGGACAGATGATAAATGATGGAAAGTGGCTCAGAGAGCACTTTCAGCACCTCTCTCAGTATCCTCAGGTAAATTCCATCTGGGCCCATAGACTTGTGTTTGTCTAAGTGACGTAGTAAATCACTGACCATTTCCCCCTGGAGTACGTGAGCCTCATTCTGTTCCCTATCCCTGTCTTCCACCTCAGGGGGCTGGGTACCCCAGCAACTTATTGCTGTCTCCAAGTCTGCCCTTTCAGATAGAGGAAATCAAGTAGAATAAATTCTTTGTCCAGAAAAAGCTGGTTTTCTGATTTTTGGTTTACAATCCTGAAGACAATTGAGGCTGATTATTTTACAGGATTAGGATTATCAGAAGGCACCAGTTTTCCATCATGTTCCCTTCTTGTTCCAGTGTTTTAAGTGATGAATAAGAGGTCAATGGAAAAACAATAACGGTAATAGAGCAGGTATTTCTGCCCCAAGAAGCAGGAGACTTGGGTAACTACTTTTTTATATTACATCTCAAAAGTATTAAGTTTTTTGTTTACTTACTGATATTCAAGCCTGAGGATGCATACTCTCAAACTTTTCTCCACACTCACTTTCCTACAAAGTCAAGGATTCTGATCTTTATTTGATTTCAGCTAACCATATAACAGCTGGAAGAGAGGCAGCACAACCATCTTACTCTGGTATATGCTCTATAAGTATAGATACTCTATTGGAAGTGAGGTCTCTGATGGTAACCACTTTACAGACACAAGCCTTCCCTTTAAAGGCACTCTGCTTTAACTGTACTGCACGTTCTGTGTTGCCTCTTGAACTGAAATGACTGCTGAGGACTTTCCTTATAATTGCAGTCACTGGCACCGGTGGCACTCTAACACTTAGCACAACAGCTAAGAGGAGAGGAGTTTTTCATGCGCTACAGACCTCAGTTTCAGAAAGAGAAAAATGGGCAAATGAAGTGGAGAGGACTGAGTCTTCAGAAGACAGAAAGTAAGGAAAAGGCAGAAGGCTAGAGGAAAAGAAAGCACGAAAGATACAACAAATCATATTTTTGTAAAGAGTTGTCCAGGTACAGAGGACAGTCCTGAATTTCTGAGTACCTGGAAAGAACAATAGGAAGTAAAAGCTGGAGATGTAAGAGGAAGGAAAGGGCCAGATTGACAGAGAAAAAGAAAATTTGGTTATGTGGAGGCCTGCAGAAGAAAAAGGGAAGAACAGCTAAAGTGAGAAACTTGAATAGCTGTGGGGAAGGGTCTGTGCCTGAACTGTAAGATGGTGGTAAATGGGCTGATGGTAAAAGTTGGAAGACTGGAAACAGGCAGGGCTGGAAAAAAAAATAGAAGTTTGATGGCATGGCAGAAAAGGACAGGCAGCCAGGCTGAAGATACAGTGACTAGGAGCATAGAGATAAGAGATAGAAGAAAGATAAAAGAGGTAGATCCCTTCAAATGCATTTTCCTATGACTATAAAATTATTAGCAGCTGTGAAGTTTTTTATAGGGTCAAAATATGGAATGTTTTCCTTTTGAAGAATACCAACATTTGATATATTCCTAAAGCTGTCCTGGGGTGCATGCAGTTAGACCTACAAAAAGTGGGCTTGTTTAAAAGGCTTGTTTTATCCTAACACAAGTGACCTATGACCTAAAAATGTGCCATTTTTGCTTATCCACAGCTGCGCAATTTCTGCATCTACCATTTAGAATCACCAATGCATTTTTTGCCGGTGGAGTCCTATTTATGCTAGAAACTTCTGTTGGCACAGCTCCTGGTCCTTACCAATCATATCTTAAGGCATCTCTGATACAAACTGGGCATCTTTGCATGGTTCTAATTTTAGGTCTGCAACCTGTGCAATTCATTAGCAAGAAATGGAAAAGAAGATATCGTAGCCATAGCAGAAAGTGAAACCTTTGTGATATCCAGAACAGAATCCACAAAGACATTGACTGCTGACAGCAGCCTCCAGTACTAAAAAACAGGAGGATTTCCAGCTTTCAAAGTCACCATCTAATTTCAAAATACAGTATCTCTTATTTTGCAAAAGTTGCTTCTTTAGTAAATTTGTTTTAAGAATCTGTATATATTCATCTATATCTGTATCTATCTATGTATATATCTACATTGTACAAACCTGTAACCTTGCTTGTCAGAATCCCTTTTGAAATTAAAAGTCGAGTTTGTTCTTATTTGACAGTTTTTGCTAATCCAGTTCCTGCTGTTAGAAATAGGACATCATAGCCTATTTTTCACTTCTTCCTTGGTTTTTCTGGAGTAGGTCCATCTGTTTCTGGTTTGGAGAAATCTTATTCCTTTTAAGAGTGATTTAAGTTGCTCATTTTATCTAAATCACCAGTAAATTCTTTAAATGTAGTGCCAGCACATGCAGCAGGAAGACCAAAACTACTGACCCTTTTTCAATATACAAATTGTTTTTTGAAAATTACATCCTGTTTTTATGTATGTGTAATATGTTAATTAGAATGTGCCTTTGTTAAATTTTTATTTACTAACTTCTTTCTTTCTCCCTAACATCCCAACCAGTTGATTGTGAGACCTGTTTTAAAACATAGATACTGCTGAAATACCAGTAAATACTGTAACACTAATATATCTATGCTAGCCTTGCTCTTATGGTATTGAAATAATGCGTTCAAATCAGTATTTAGACCAGTAGCAGGTATTTAAGATTTGTTTTTAATTACTGCAGATAAGGTTAATACAGATTTCAGGAAGTCGCAGATTTCTCTGATATTTTAAAACAGAGCATTATGCAATGAGAATGTTGTTAGCTGTATTAATGTTTTATAACTAGAGCTGCTACAATTAAGAGAAATAAGCTCGCATTTTCAGTTGTTCTATTTTCTCTGTACACACCTTAATGATCCTTCTGTGAAGTCTGTAACAGTTTTTCACATTTTTGGAGGCCTTTGTGTGTGTGATGCAGAATTCAAGCAGTTATTCCTGAATAGATTCTTTTCTTTGGTATTGCTATAACATGGAAAATATTTTAAAGTGTCACGACATATTGCACTTATTGCATACATGTCATTCAAAGATCAGTAAACAATGTATAAAAATATTGCTTCTTCCTAGGGAACCTGACACTGCTAATGATGTTTGCTGTTAATATGAAATAATGAAAAATACTTTCTTCAAATCTGTTTGCATTTTCCTTCTGGGTATATTTGAAAATACCTTTTAAAACAAGTTCTTATTTCAATAAAAAAATGTAAAAGAATTACATAGAATCAATTTCTTCTCCCACGGTTCTTTGTACTGATGTTATTCTTTTTTATACAGTTCCAGCAATTAATGGAAATGGTCCTGAATGGAGACAACTGGAACATAAAGCTAATTATTCTGTGTCCTGTGACTTGATACAATGAGTGAGGCTAAGGAAATGCTTTTTATCTCTACAGCAACAAAAAAAAATATTATCACATGAACAGTACTAAAAGAAAATAAATCCTATCTTGATTTAAATAGGACTATGTCTGTTTCCTGTTATAAAACCGCAAACCTTCAAACAATACTAAAATAAAAATTTGCAGATCCCATGACAACCACCGAGTAAGTAGTCAGCAGAGAATAGTAACTAGTTTTTGTTCCAAAGGAAATACAGGAAATGGTCTTTCCTATTCCTGAAGATGAGAATTTATTAGACCTCTTAGCAAATAATTTGGTTTTACAGAACATACAGGAATTAGTGAGATTGGTTATGTCCCTAATTACGGGTTTTTTTAAATGTCCTTAGTCTACTTTGAAAAATTTTGAAGTGGAACTTTATTATGCTTTCAAAATTGTTTAAAAGAGCACAGCACTCTTAAAATAAGGGTCACAGGTGGAATGTAGCAAAGCTAAAATGAAAGGTAATGGAAAAAATCCACTGCTTCTCTTCACTACTTAAATTATGTGATTGGGTAAATGGATTTCTCTACTTTCTAGGAGTGTGCTTCTACATTAGTCTAGCAGCAATTAGAGAGAAGAGGTTGCTCTGCAAATTATCTCCATGAACCATGTAGTTCATCTTTTTATTGTGTAAAACATAAAAAATTGCTCCTAATCAATCCACTTCAATTTTCTGTCTCAAAATCATTTATCATCCCTTTTTGGCCTCGAGTATTTCCAAAATGTTTTCCTGATATTAACTAAAAGGAGGCAGCATTTGTATCAGTGAGCATATTACGGCTATATGAGGTAAATCTTACTGTGGCAGCAACAAAGACTCTACATTATTACCTAAAAGTTCTTAACAAATTGATTAATGCTTTTAGAATAATCAGTCTGCATTTTAGACGTAATAGTGGTTTCTTATTTAATAAATAAAAGATGCACTTCTTGATTACAAAAACAGACCCATAGAATAGAATCATAAAAGATCCTGAATTGGAAAGGACCCAGAAGATTCATCGAATTCAACCCCTGGCCCTGCACAGCACCATTTCCAAGAGTCACACCATGTGCCTGAGAGCATTGTCCAAACACTTCCTGAACTCTGTCAGGCTGGTGCTTGTGACCACTTCCCTGGGGAGCTGTTCCAGTGCCCAAACACCCTCTGAGGGAAGAACCTTTGCCTAATATCCAACCTAAACCTCCCTGACACAACTTCAGGCCATTCCCTCAGGTCCTGTGACTGTCACCACAGAGATCAGTGTCTGCCATTCCTCTTCCCCCCATGAGGATGTTGTGACTGCAGTGAGGTCTGTCCTCAGTCTTCTCCAGGCTGAACAGACCAAGTGACCTCAGACACTCTTCATACGGCTTCCCCTCAAAGTCCTTCCCCATCTTTGTAGCCCTCTTTTGGACACACTTTAATAGGTTTAGATCCTTTTCATATTGCGACAGCCAAAGCTGCCCCCAGCCCTCACTTTGAGGCTGCTCCGGAGCAGAGCAGAGCAGAGCAGAGCAGAGCAGAGCAGAGCAGAGCAGGACAATCCCCTCCCTTGCCCAGCTGGCGATGCTGTGCCTGATGCCCCCAGGACACGCTTGGCCCTCCTGGCTGCCAGGGCACTGCTGACTCAGTTCATGGCTCATGTCTGAGTCATTCTGACTCATATCCTGTCACTGACCAGGACCCCCAGGTCCCATTCCATGGCACTGCTCTCCAGCCTCTCATTCCCAGTCTGTCCATACATCCAGGGTTGCCCCATCCCAGCTGCAGAATCCAGCACTTTCCCCTGTTGAACTTCACATGGTTGGTGATTGCCCAGACCCCTGATTTGTTGGGGTCTCTCTGCAGGGCCTCCCTGCCCTCGAGGGAGTCAACAGCTCCTCCCAGTTTTGTGTCATCTGTGACCTTGCTCAGTCTCCATCCAGTCCTGTGTCCAGGTCATTTATGAAGATGTTGAAGAGCACAGGGCTGAGGATGGGGCCCTGTGGAGCCCCACCAGTGACAGGTCCCCAGGCTGCTGTCACCCCACTCACTGTAACCCCTTGTGCCTGAGCCCTGAGCCAGCTGCTCACCCATCACATGATGTGTTTATCCAGCTGTGGGCATTTTGTCCAGAAGGATCCTGTGGAAGACAGCATTGAAAGCTTTACTGAAAATACAAGAAGATTCCATCAACTGGCTTCCCTTCAACTGCTGTGCCCTTCAGAGGGGATGCTTAAAAGGTGACCAGCAGTAGTGGACACTGGCACATTCAAAAACATTTTCCCCACGGGACCTTTCTCACTATTAACGGTAAGCAGCCTGAAGTCAGCTCTGCCCCTGTCCAGGGTTGAAGCTTTGCTGGCAGTTTTCCCGTTGACAAGATTTAAATTTGAGATTTAAAACTTGATCACTTCATGGTCACTGTGGCCAAGACCATGCTAATCACTGCTTCACTCATGACACCTTCTCTGTTAACAAGCAACACATCAAGGAGAGCATCTTTCCTAATCAGCTCCCTTAGTACCTGTACCATGAAGTTATCACTGTAGAGGGACTTCTGCCCCCGCCACAGGAGAGTTTTTCTGTTGGTTGTTAGCTGGTGCAATAACTCAGGACACCTTACTGTCACATAAGCCTCACATAAGCCTCAGTGAAGTAACTCAGTCAGGACAGTTTGCCTTCTAGTGAGTTATTTTGGCACCATGGGATTGATGCTTTCAGCTGATAGTAAACATCTTGCTGTGGAAGAAGTTGTGGAAAGATAAATTGGAATTTCTGACTGACAGTTCACTTTATAAACTATAAAAGCTAAACCACAATTTCACAAAGCAGAAATCTTCTGCACATTCCCTGAAATGTGCGGTGTTTTCTCCTGGAAATTGGGATGCCTACTTAGTGGTGACTCTCCCGGGGGCTGAGTGAAGGGACTCTGTGTACACTATCATCAATTCAGTGGCAAGTTACATTGAACCGTAATCTATACTATTTCTTTGCTAGCTACAATATAGGTGCCTTTATGTCATGCACTGTTTTATGTAATCTGCTAGTTGTCCTTTTTGTTTCATCCTGTCTAGTAAGTAACTCTGTTTAAGACCTTTACTTACCATGTTACTTCATATCTATTCAATAAATAACTCATTTTATAATATACCTGATCAACCATCCTTAAGAACTTGCAAGCCAGAGTGATTTAGGTGGGGCTGAGTAGAGCTCCTGGCAAAAGTCTGAGCCGAAGGCAGGGCTTCTCTAGAGCTCTCACTCGATCCATAACAGTCATTCAGGTGTTTTAGGAATCTTCTGAACCTCTTTGTGCCAGCTGTGTGGTTTTCCCAATTTACGTCTGGCAAGTTGAAGTCCCCTGTCAGGGCAAGGACAGTTGATTTACAGGTGTCCCGTAGTTCCTCAAAGAATAATTCATTGGCATTATCATCCTGGCTAGGAGGTCTGTAGTAGATTCTCACACTGATGTCCACATTATTTGTTTGTTTCTTAATCCTTTCCTAAAGGCTCTCAACTGTGCCAGTGCCAACTGCATGCTCCATACATTCCAGTCTTCTATCACATACAATGTCACCCACCTTCATCTCCTGCCCCGCCTATCCCTCCTAGAGATCCTGTATCCATCCGACATGGCACTGATCTCTTCTCCAACATGAGTCACAGGACTCATCACACTAAGATTCACTTATGCCAGAGATGTCATATCTCTAGGACTGGACCAAGACTTTGACCTCCTTTTGCTTACACTTCATGTTGTGCATGTTTGTGTAGAAACATTTCACATGTGGTTCATTGTAGTTAATGCCTCCTGGAGCAGACTGAAGGATAACTCTAGCACTCAGTTCCTCAAGTTTTGGCGTGCCATCCCATTCCTTACCACCAGCAAGCCTGGTTTTGTCCCTTCCCCCCTTCAAGTCTTGTTTAAAGTTCTACCAATGAGTGCTTCTAGCTCCTGTGCTAGGACCTTTTTCCCTCTCTGAGAAAGGTGCATCTTATCAGATGTCAGCAGACCAGGTGTTAAATACACTATCCCATGGCCAAAAAGCTCAAAATTTTCCCAGTGACATCAGACTTGGAGCCATGCATTGGTCTGAGAGATCTGCGTGTTCCTTTTGTTATTCTTCCTTGCTACTGGGACAACAAAAAAATAACCTGTGCTCCTGATCCTTCAGCCAATCATCCCAAGGCGGTGGTTCAATGCTGAACTAGCTAACATTTTGAAAAAGAATCGAAACTATTTTGAATTTTCCTTCTTACAGATAGAAAGTCACTTACTAAATAAGGGTTCTTCTTGGCTTATGTTCCTCTGAGACTTACAGAGACTTCTCCTTCGGTGAACAGCAATATTTTGTATTGGCTTAATGATAGTCACTGGCTCCTAGAATATGATATTCTTTGTATTCAGGTGAAAAAACAGTAGGAGATATGATTTCCATGGTAGGCTACTAGTTTGACAGGAAATTATTAAATTTCTGTATTTTCTATAGTATGCAGATGTAATGTTCATGGCTGGAGTATTGTGAGGCTAATTAATTGCACTTAAGATCCACTGGCAGATGAGATTCTAAAAAGTACTAATGTCTGAATAAATATTTTGAGTCTAGTTTTGTAATACTCTGGAAAACAATTATATTATTACAGCTGCTTAAAAACAAGAATTCTATTTCATTATAACAGCCAAGCTACCAAAATTTGTTTCTCTTCTACACTGGAGTATACCCAAAACCTTTAAAGCATTTTCACAGGGAAAATTGATTGTAATACCATTTTCTGAATAAATTATTCAGGTCTTTAATTTCATCTTCTCCCAACTAAAATAACTGCCTGGCTTAGAGTCTTTAAAATCTTTCCAACAAAAACTCTCAAGGGCTAAATTAATGTCTTTGATACACTTCAGCTTGAGCAATCAGGATATTTTCGCAAAACTGTGTTTGTTTAAAATGCTGCAACCAGATTTACTCGTTTAAATATTTTCTGATTAGTTACATTTTGTGATGTACCTGTACATATTCCAACAGAAGCTATGATATAAGGTTATTCAAATTTGACTTCCATATCTATTTTTAATTTTGCTGAAAGCAGTAGCACCACAAATAAATCATGTTCAGAATGTCGTAATGTTCCTATTGGCTTGCAATAATGATACTTGAAAGTTCATTAAGATAGCTAGATGTCTTCTCTAATTGTTTAAGAATTAATTTAGTGCAATTGTTCTGTACAGTATGTGTGAAACTTTAATGTCCACAGCATATTGTGGCACCTGGCACCCGAGAACTGAGCAGTGAGCAAGTGAGCAGGTTCAATTCTGACTCACAGATGGATATGCACAACCAAAATTCACATTTCTATGTATTCTGACTTGTAGATGGATACGTGCAAATCAAAATTCATGTGGTTTGCTTGGTCAACAGCATGCAAGTAAAGGAAAAAAATGTTCAAATACATAAATTACAGGTTGAATTTTAAAGCTAAAAGATATAATTGGAAGTCTCTTGGACCCAATCAAAGTTTGTGCTGGAAATTTTCTGGGTCAGATTTCTAACTTGAATGTTACTTTATGGTGAGTTAATCATTTTAGGTGGTGTCCCAGAACAACAACAGGGATTTCTATATGCTTCCCAACTTACTTTCACAGCTGGTGAAAGCTGGCTTGGAAAAAAGGAAAATAAATTCTTATCCCTGGAGACCTAATATCTAATGCTGATAAAAGTGTTACTACTAGTGCTCAACAGGATTCGCCAAGATTTGCTGTGGTCTGGGAATGGGTCTGTCTGGTTCTTCAGAATGTTGGGAGGAGGGATGTGGGCTGTGTTACAAAAAGACTTCTCATGATGCTTGCCTACTACATCACACAGCCTCTGAATTTGGGTTTCAAAGAGCAGATGAGAAATATTGTTTACTGTCCTCCAATGAGTGTACACACAGTTCCAGATAGGATACTGTATTACTTATAAGTGTGGGAAGAGATTGTTCAGAAATATTTGGAAAAGTTTGGTACTTCTGAGTGCACATAAAGGGTTGGTTGGAACACAAACAGAATTTAGAATGCAGCCAATAAGGTCATAATGCCATCACTGGTGCTAGGGTGGAAGATTGCAGGTCTGCGTTATCTAGTACCTGTACAAGCTAGTGCAGCAAAGGCAAGCAGGTAGGTAGGTAGAAGAAATTAGAACTTGGTTCCAGTATTACAGGAGTCTTGAAGGATATTACGACATCTTTTCAAACCTCCTGTTAAATAGGGATGTAGACTTAGCTTAGCTGCTCCCATGTTATCAGCATGAAAGTGCGGGTTTCTGTACATCAAAACATGAAGGAATTAGGAGTAGAGATTTTTATATGAATACAGATTTGTACTTTTTCTATTTTTTCCAAAAAAACAGGAGAGGTGTGCAACTGAATTATTTACCCATTTGTCGATATGTGGTTCTGGGAAGTGTGACTGACATGTAGTGTCAGATTATAGTCTGGACCATGTATTTATACCAATTTTACAAACATAGTCTGTCTGCTAGAGTACAGATAAATACAGTCTTATGGAGCACATTTGAGTTCTAAGTATCTTCTTAAGTGGATTATCCTGAACTTGTTTCAATGTGAGTAGGCAATTCATACCGCACAGGAGGCCTAGCAGTAAACAGAGTGGCAGTCTTTCAAGCCTCGTTAGAAGAAGAGTTCATGGGGAAAAAAAGAATGGAAGTAAGTGTAAAATAAGAGTTCAAGTTTTCTCTTAGAAGAGAATACATCCAGAGGATGTTCCTCAAATGGAAAAAAAGTGAGACAAGACCAGCAAAAATTATAAAGAAGTTCTCAATCCCAGTAAGAAAGATTAAAAACATTAAGACCTAGAAAGAAAAGAAACAAAAAATACAAGAACAGAAAAAAAATGAGAATGAAAGAACCTAACAAAACAACATTAACAATGCTAATTGTAGGCAGAAAAGTAAGGATCTTTCAAGGGGAAGAATTCTCTAAATAGGAACAGTCTGCTTTGAAAAACCACTTGTAAAAGAAGTATTCAGTAAAGAGGACGAGTCATCTGTAGATGATTAGCAGCACAGTGGAACATGATCTTCTCTTCGTTTGTGGAGGTAGTAGAAACCCACTCTTTTTTTCTTCTGGGTATATTTGGTTCTCGTGCAGCTTCACTAGCAGCACCTTCAAAACCTACTTTCTTGATTCATATTTTACATTCTCAATATTCTCACAGACCTCGAAGTCTCATTGGTGACCAAATTGGTCTAATAACTGATGGAGAGTTCAGGGTCCATGTGGTGCCAGTTACACAGTTGGCTCTTCCTCCTCTTAAAAGAATAGCCAGCCAACCTCTAAACACTATTGTTAAGAGCCTTCTCTTCCTAGGATGCATTGCCCAGTCTGTAATCAGTACAACCAGTAAGAATGAAATTCCTATTTGCCTATCCTGAATCTCCCACATGAAAACATTTAGGAAACTTTGCGAATTTTATTTAACAGAAGCCAAGTCATAGATTTCTGGTTACCTACTGGTACAAAGCTGCCAGGGTTGCAGTGGTGGTGGTTAAGGGAAGAGAACTGATGTGTGCAAAGTATTTGACACCATCCAGCAAGGCATCCTTGTCTCTAAACCAGAGACTGCTTAACATCTTTGTCAGTGATATGGTCTGTTGCATTGAGTGCATTCCCAGCAAGTTTGTCAATATTATCAAGCTGTGTGGTGTGGCTGACACACTGGAGGGAAGGGATTCCATCAAGAGGGACCTTGACATGTCAAGTACACCTATATGTCTGAAGACAGTAGTTATCGTTACTTGTTCTTTAAAACACAGCTTTGACTTTTTCCAAGTCTGGTCCAAAAAATATTTTATCTGGTGAAGAAGGGAATACTTGCTTATGTAGAGTAGTAGGGTTCTGGAGTGTGACCGGTCAGAGTCATAGATATTGATTCCTGCCTTTCCTTAACACACATTTTTGTGTCTGACTGCCAGGCTACATGCGTTCTATAGATCCTATAGAAATAGTGGACTGGGAGTAGAAATAGGAATAGAAAACAAAAACATATTTTCTCCTGTGAAAGGATGGTATTAATACAGGCCCCTGTTGTTGGGCTTTACTCAGTACATTTTATGAGCTGGAATAACAAGAAATGCTCTGTCACCCTGTCCTGCTTTTAATGACAAGCGCCCGTTTTGCCTCGAACTCAGAACAATAAATCTCAGGAGCCAGTGAAGTCAGCTGAAATATCCTCAGGTGTGACAAAGCCAGCAGTTTGCACTGAAAGGCTCCAGTTTATCTTCCTACAATGTCATTTTAAGATGCTAATTATGCTAAGCATTTTGTGCCTTAGTATTTTTTGCATATTGTTCCTTGTTTGCCAAAGCACTGAAAATTTTGGGCTGGCAATTTATGTGGACTGACAGTATAAATTTATAATTTATATAATAAATTATAAATTTATAATTTATATAATAAATTTATTATTTGTATTTATAACATATTCCTTTAAATGTCTTTATTTTTTCTTCCTCAATAGACTCTAATTAGACTTTCTTTTTAGTTCCTTCTCTGCCCATTCCTTTTCAAAAAACATTCCGCATTACTTTGACATATATAGTTCAAAAGTTCAATGTTCTTGAAAAATATGCTTCTTGGTATGTAAAGGTAACCTTGTTTTTAGTAAACCACCAAGAAGTCCAGTTCAATGCCGAGAAAAACACACCCCTGCACACATTAAAGAAAAATAATCCACAAATTCGTGCATCATCTTCCTTTAATCCGTGAAGACTAGACTAACTAATCTTTACTAATTCATATTTTTACCTGTGCCATTTTTTTTATTTGCAGTCTTAGCTGTGAATTTCTGGATGTTCAAACGGTTGTTCTTAACAAATAATCTATTCCTCTTAATTTTGTTCAGCATTTCATTTCTTTGTAACTTATTGTTGATTTGCAAACCCCACATGTCCATATGTTTCTTTTGAATCTCTAGTCTGCACATTAAAATAGAAAAGTGATAAATTTGGATGTCAAAGACATAGAATCAACCAACAACCAGCAGAGGTCAAACAGACATTATCAGCCTTTCGTAACTGCAATTTACAGAAGAGGTTGGGGGTTTTTTTGTAATTATATTTGAAAATAAACTTGATTCAGGTCTACTGGATAATATCAACTAGATGAAACAAAATCATTTTTATCTGACAATACTCACCTGCAGTGTTACACCTCTTGACCTTGTTATTCCGTAGACTCGAAATAAACTGACTTTTCACAATCCTTGTTAGTCTTGTTTCAAGTCCATAAAGAAACTTCATATCAATGAGGCTTGTGATACACAACCTTTAAAGATAACATTTCAATCTGTATCCCTTAACATTAGTTAAATTATTTTTGTTTCACGTTTGCCTCCTTTAAACAGATGAAAGTGGTGTGCTCTCTGTTGCCAGAAATCAACATTAATACAGATGGTAAGTAAACAGGCATCTCATCTTCCCCATGCCAGATGTTCACTAATTGTAGAACTGAATAATGGATAATAACACATCCTAGCATATTTATCAATCCACATATCTTTTTTACAATGCAAAAGAGGTCATCTGAGACTTTTGTAGGTTTTTTCAGCTCTTACGATTCACTAACAAGGAGCTGCCTTAAAAGGCTGCTGTGTGAAAGACAGGCCACATTACCTGGACACAATAATGGAGTGTGATAGCACATGAAATAGTAATTTGCTTTGACCACAGCTGGGAGCAGTTGCTATAATCAGTATCACTCAGGATTAAAGTTACACTTACAGAAGGATATGAGGTGAGATTGGTTTAACAGTGACTAAACCAACTTGTTTCCCAAGAACTCCAAACCTTTGAAAGAAGAGGAGAGAAAAAAAAGGGTGAGATGACCACCATATTGTTAACATCAGAGTTAACAGCTTCATTACCTGAAAAAAATGTGCTGCCATTTTAGTGAGCTCTAAAGGGAACAGTAACAAGATAATTATTTTCAGAACACACAGACCACTGTATTGTTCACTAGGACTTTGAGGTCAAAACCAAAGTTAAAACACGAAAAGCTTTTTTTTAATCCCTTCAGTAACTTCACAGAGAAAACTAGAAAAATGTCCATGAAAAATGGAGTCCTAATTCTGAAAGAACTACAGTGCAGTGTTACAATAAACAATGAGGGTAGGGAGTTTAGTGTGAAAGCAGTTGACAGACAGTTCAGCTACCCAGCTTTGCCACGGCAAACTAGCTCTCCATGACTGCACGACTTCTGGTCCCTGATTTTCCACTGAAGTAATAAAAACGTTCCTGTTTTTGAGCAGTAGAAAATCAGCTATTCAACACATCCAAGAGTAAGCATTGTGCATGTTTTTAAAAATTCCTAATCAGAAACAACAGATTTTGAACATTTCTGATGGAAGGCTAAAAGAGAAAAGAAAATGAAACATATTTTAGTAAAACTATTATATCAAGAGTTATTAAATGACACCTGGCATCTGTTTGTCACTTTTCTTTCTCTTTTCCAGTCTCCTTGCCAAGTGGCTGCTAATAAACAGATTTAACCTGTGCCATCTGTTGTTTTACTGTAGACCTGTGTGCTGCAGCCTCCTGTTTACTATAGCATTATATTTAATCCATTTTCTTTTGCCAATGACATTTAAGATATACACACATCCAGGTGAACCAGACAACCATTGTTTAGAAGCGAAGAGAGCCTCCTCGAGCATATGTTATACTGCATTCTCTTTCATTAACAAGGCCCACTTAGTCTTGGAGTGCACTTGTGTGCATCTCAGTTGTATTTGTGTAAAGGAGGCTGTTTATTAACGTACCATTCTGGAAAGGCCAGGGGAATCCCCATATGGTCTATTGTATAGCTGATTAAGTAATTGAAGAATTGATCATAATGTGTTGACTCTGGATCTTTCCCATGATTAGACTTCTTTCTTGATTTGCAGCATTTTTCTTTGCAAGGGGCAAACTATTGCTGTTACTGCAGTTCCTGATAAAATAATTTTGACTTTCACAAGAAGAGGAACTGGTAGCACTGAAATTTCTTTTGCTGAGCAGAACAGTGGATTGTAACTCTTATGGTCTTTCTGTCCTCATCATAGAAGCCAGAACCCGGCCGATAAAAGTTTATTAAATATGGTATGCAAGCACTGAAAATAGATCTGTCTTGCTGTCATATACACAGAGATTAGGCACAAATGAATAAATACACTTTTTTTTCTTTTCCAATGATTTTTAGAGATTTTAGATGCTTACCTGTGTCATGAAACACAGTTATGTTACTGTCTGGTAAAAATATGAAATATTGCAGATAAATCATTTGGGCAAGGTTTTGCCATTATAACATGAAAAGCTTTTAAATCATTTCAGTCTGGTAAATGACTTCAAATCTGGGTGTCTGGAGAGTGCTCAAATAATTGGGGCTTCTTTCCTTATGTAAGAGACTAAGTAAAGATGTCCTGGGTTTAAGAAACCCTAAATATGTGCAGGTATTGTATGAATGAAAGGGAGCTGCAAGCACTAAGTGCTATTAAACAATGAAAATCAAGAGATGAAGTTGCAAACAGTCTTTCCCCCATATTTTTGATGAAAATCCTTGGAAGAAGTGATGCTTCTTAATTCGTGCTCATTTCAGGACTCAAAACTGACAATAAAGAGATTTGGCAAAGGATCTTTAAAGCAGGTGGCCAGGATGAGTAATACTCTTATGCAACAGCAGATTTTTCTGTGGTATTTCTGAGCTCATCGTTAACGGAGGTTAGCAAATCCTAATGTTATTTAATTGCTAAATAATTAGCTTCTTTATGTAAAATGTAGGCTTCTCCTAAAGATTTTTTTTGTTCTTCAGATAGTCAGTTCTTCAAAATGATACTTCCAAAGACAATAATATCAATTCAATGTCTGAGTTGTACTTACAGCACTAAAAATAAAAATGTAAATTAATACTTAAAGATACCTCAAAAAATATAATTACATTATTAAATATTGGTTTAAATCAGATTTTACACATATTATCTTGTCTTGTTTGTAATTTTTTTCAATATCACAGTGTCCTAGTATTTAAATTCAATTAGGATTGACATAAACACTCCATCTATTTTTCCATTTCTTGCTCTTTTATTTGATACTGCATCATGAATCACAGAATCATAGAATTATAAAAGTTGGAAAAGACTTCTAAGACCATCACGTCCAACTGACAACTTAGCAACACCACCATGTTCACTGCTAAACAATGTCCTCAAATGCAATATCCACACATGTTTTAAACACTTGCAGGGATGGTAACTCAAGCACTTCCTTGGGAAACCTGTTGCAATATTTGACAACATTTTCAGTGAAAAAATATTTCCTATTACCCAATCTAAACCTCCCCTGGTGCAACTTGAGATAATTTCCTCTTGTCATCTCACTTGTCACCTGTGAGAAGAGACCAACCTCCACCTGGCTAAACCCTCAGTTCAGGTAGCTGTACAGTGTTGAAACATTTAATTTAATTTCTTCCCTGATCACAGAATATTCTGAGTTGAAGTTATAAGGTCTCCCTGGAAACTCCTTTTCTCCAGGCTAAACAGCCCCAGCTCCCTCAGCTGCTCCTCACAGGACTTGTGCTCCAGATCCTTCACCAGCCTTGTTGTCCTTCTCTGGACACACTCCAGCCCCTCAATGGCGTTACTGAAGTGAGTGGCCCAGAACTGAACAGAGGATTTGAGGTGCAGCCTCACCAGCACCAAATACAGAGGAGCAATCCTTTCCCTGGTCCTGCTGGCCACGCTATTGCTGATCCAAGCCAGGATGCCCTTGGCCTTCTTGGCCACCTGGGCACAGCTGGCTCATGTTCAGCTGCTGCTGACCAGCCCCCCCAGGTCTTTTTTGGCTGGACAGCTTTCCAGCCGTTCTGACCCCAGCCTGTAGCGCTGCCTGGGGCTGCTGTGACCCAAGGGCAGACCTGGCACTTCACCTTGTGGAGCCTTGTACAATTGACCTCAGCCCATCTATCCAGCCTGTCGAGATCCCTCTGCAGAGCCTTCCTGCCCTCAGCAGATCAACTCTCCCACCCAGCTTGGTGTCACATGTAAACTTGTTGGGGGTACACTCAATCCTCTCGCCCATGTTGTTGATGACAATACTAAACAGGGTTGGCCCCAAGACCGAGCCTTAGGGAAAAACAACACTCAGGAAGGAAACTTTTCATTTACTAATTGCTTGATTTATATATTTTATTAGTAAGTTGTGACTTTACAAGTTTCAAAATACTGCACAAACTTAAAAGGTGGAATCTTCCAATCTTTAAATTAAAAAAAATATGTAAAAACGTTTAGCTAAGAGCTATAAAGACTGCATCATATAAAAAAAACCAACCCTGAAATGTAGGCTTTTTGGGGGCTATTTTAATAGTGATATGGATGATAATTTTGCTGGTGTTCAAATGCCATGACCATTTTTTCTTTTTCCCTTTTGCTAAAATAAAAAAATCCCTAGTGTCTATAACGAAGGCTAACAACATGTAAGGTATAACTACAACAGCTATATTGGTTGATGTCCAAGGATTACCTCAAGAACAAGCAGGAATTAAAGCACAGATGACATGATACCTACAAAGATGAACAAAGAACTCATAACAAAACTTAGACACATAAGGGAAGAAGTTAAGGGAATGAGGAGAGAGACTGTGCAAATGTGCAGGAATTGGATTAGGAAAGCCAAAACACACCTACTCCTTGACTTCAGACTTTACTGGTAGGACCCATCTTCAGGGGTGCCAGGCCCCTGAGACCTGTGCAAAAATCTGAAGTGAGGAAGTCATACCCTTGATGCAGAGGATTGGCTTAGGGAGTGTTTGAACAGAGCAGACACATGCAATCCATGAGGCCTGATGGCCTGCACCCACAAGAATGTAGTCAAACATTGAAACAGGCTTATAAAGACGTGGTTGATGCCCCAAAACTGTCAGGGTTTTAGCGGATAGCTAGTGATCTGTGCCTAGAAATTTCAAACTAAAGCAGATTTCCCAGCTTGAGCACCTGTGGAACCTGTGTCTGCAAGACTGGTGTGTTCTTAGTGTACTCGTTAGCTGTGGCCCCAAGGACCTGATAGAAGGATACTACATCACAGGAAACATAATTTTCTTGTAAGACAGAGTCCAACACATCCATATTTGTCTTTGTTTTGACTGCTTCCTCCCATCCTATAATACCCAAATAGTGCCAGCTGAAGAACTATCTGAAAATAACAATAGATGTAAACTTTCCTTTCTGGCCTCTAGCTTCAAAATAGCTCCTCAACAGATGCTATGCAAGGACAGCTTTTCTCGCCATCTTTGGGGTAAGAATTTCATAATTTCTTGCATATGTAAATGCTAAGCTTCTAAAGAAAAACATTGTTAATGTTGTCGCTCAAGGATTTCAAAGAAACAGAGCTCAGTTCAGAAAAGTCTGTACTTAAACACCTGAAATGCCTGAACTAGAAATGACTGCTGAGATGGTTTCCACCTTAGCCTGGCACCACCCAAATACAAAAATTACTTAGGTGAAAGCCAGGAAAGCAAGAGAACCCAGGAAAATGTAGAAGACAAAATTCATTTTGGGTCCCCTTTTCTGAGAATGTGCTCGCTTCAACATTAGCAATATTCAGCATTTGAACATGCTACTAAACATGAAGATCTATTTCTCCATGCATTTGAAATCATACACATTTACTGAGTCAAAGACTGCTCCCAAAATACATCAGGCACCTCTATTTGGACCATTTCTATCCCCTTTTGCAAGAATCCAGTATGGTGAGGATATAGCATATCTGGGAACTTTGATAGCAAGATGATTTGTTACACTCACAAATGTTTATGTGCCAAAGAAGTGGATAGATTAAACACTTTGTGATGGGATGCAGATCTGTTCACCTCCACATGTGTGCTGATTTTGGTACAGGCTGACTGGAGCTGAAGCTGTAGGTGACTGTCTAATGGGAAAGACTGAGGCAGTTCTATTTATAAGTCCTAATGACAAATTCACCTTTTAGAAGTAGCAAGCCATCTTCTCTAGAGCTATTGGCTGTCTATGGTAGGAGTTGTTCTGCACAGGGTGGAAAGTGGAGTGAGGTGAGAGTGAACCAGTGAAGGGATATTTCTGAATCTCAGTGAGGAAAGCTCAACAACAATTGGCTAAATGAGGCATATGCTTTAATAAGACAGAATAAGAGGGGGATTACAGATAGTGAGAAGCATCTTACATCCCCTGAGATTACAGACACCCCATGTTTGTGCAGTAGCAGACAGGGTCTTGAGGGTTTTCCCATGGCACACTGCCTTGAGCAGATGCTGTCCATGGGGAGAAACTCCCCTTTTCATTCACCATCATGTATAACTTCCTTTCAAGTAAACAATTCTGGGAATAATGAAAACATTATTTAGCTGCATTATGGATTCTGTCTATTCTGCTGCTATAAATCTTTCCCTGGTGGGTGATTATTGATATGGTAGAAAAACTCTTAATCTTTTATTCCGAAGCTATACTTATACTATTAGGCACTCTGAAATGCAATGTCATGTCCCAAGGCAGAAAAAAGGGGGTTGCACCTGTTGAAAACAACCAAGATGTAGTTGCTAAACACTGTCAACAATAAATATGTTACTTTTTTACTTCAGGTAAAATCTAATCAATTTCTAATAATGACTCATGCTGGAAGACCACTGTGTTGACTTCCAGATTTTTATCTCTGTTACAGGTAATATATTTATGTTAGCTAGAAGAAATTAAAATCTAGCTTGTCGAGTATCTTGTGCTTGAATTTGTAAGAATAAAACAGAGTTCTTATTATATTCTAGGAATAATTTACATATTAGGTAAAAGACACATCAGAATTTTTAATTCTGGCAGACACACTGGTGGTAATAACCTGAGAATTTTGTAATTAAATTACAAATCCTGCAACTAAGCGCCTTCTTCAAGGAAAGAAGTTGTATTAGTCATCTTGCACATCAATCTTTTGTATTAAAAAGTAGCTGGGAATAACAAATGTCAAAATTATCTGCAGAAATATAATTTGCTGCAACTTTGGGTTTCTGAAGCTTCGGAGTTTTTTTCTTTTTTTTTTAGAGTATGAATAGTAATCCTGCCAGGCCCAACAGTCCCTACGCATGGGATGATTTGCAGGGATATCATAGGTGTGTCCTGTGAGTGAAGGCAGGAATAGAGAAGGTTGACTGCTCTCTGTGGACAAAGACAGTCCAGGGTCCTTGTGAAGGGTAGGGAGGAGAGGAAGAATGCAAGTGAGACAGAGTTGGTCTAGTGAGGTACTGCATGGCCTCATTTTCAGCAACTTCACAGGAGCCACTTTAAATTGGCATTATGCCACTCACTGCTGGGCACAGCAAATTTATTAGGTCACTCATACCACAGAGGGGTTAGGATAGTTCACTAGAATAATACTAGATTTCCTGTCAGGTTTTTGGCAAGGAATATGAGGGCTGTGGCAGAACTAACACATCAGAAATTTTCTTGCACCTTTTAATTCTTAATAGCCACGTTCTGTGAAGAATCTGTTTCTTTCTTGCACCAGTAAAATTTTAAGTTTTGTAATAGCTAAAGCAAATATAATGAGAACCCCTTCTTCCCCCTTCATACACTCCTTCTGTGAGTGTGTCCCTCTCTCTGGGCAAAGTGTGGGTCCTCATCCTTGAAAAGTCTCTCAGACTCCACCTAGTTGCTGTGATCATGCTAGTCTTCATTCTCAGTCCTACAGTCTGCTGCCCCTTCTCCCAAGACAGGTTGCAACTCACAGAGGAGCTCTCTCTCTTTGGTATCCACCATTGCATCCTGCTCTCCTGCCACCAAGGGCTCCCAAGGATGACCCTGCTTGCCACAGGCTCGTGTGCTCTCTGTCCTTCTTTGTCTCACCTCAGAAGAAATGGCCTGGCAGGGATGGAGGTCAATCACTGAGGACAGCTAATGCTCCAGCTTTCTCCCCATGGGATACCTCCTGTGATGGCTGCTAAGTCATTCTGGATCATTTTCGTAACAGAATCACATGGCATTGCCTTATATCTATCATCTTAAAAGGCTGGGTCCCAGGCTTCTTTAAAGCCACTGTCAGTTATTCCCATGATCATCTGAAAGAGCCACAAGGAGATATCAGAGTCTTCTTGATCACCAGCAAAAGCCTTCACAGGCTCTTTTGGAGAGGAAAGGGTCTGAGCTGCCAAATGCTGCTGAGCTACACCATATAACCCCTTTTGTAAAAATTTGCTTTGAGCTCACAGAAGGAAGGAGAAAATATGGAGAAGTGTATAGCGTAGAAACTCTTTCAAGAGCCAGCTGGCAACATTTGTTGTGTTGTACTTCCCAATGCACTTGGCTGCCACTGTGTTATCACAATTTCTTTTTGAACTGGTGAAATAAGGTATGCTGCATACAAAACTGCTCTGCTAAAATTAATTTCCCTCATTTTTCCCATGTTAGAGTCCTGCTACAGATTATACAGAGGAAGTATACTGTTACCATAACACAAAAGTAGTTAAAACAAATGTTTAGAGTTAGTAAACTTATGAAGTCTTTGAGTTCTTTGAAAATCCTCTTTGTTATAATTTTCAGAACTTTCTTAAGTATTGTGATCTATACAATTAGGTTGTATGAATCCCGCTTAGAAGATGGCCAACAGTGATTCAGAAAAAAACGTCAGCAGGATGCAGACTCCCTGTTCCAAAATTATTTATGAATTAGTTAGCTGCTGGAGCACTTAAATGCTCTTTCAAAAGCTGCTATAGCTCCTGTCCAAACTTAACGTGATTTGAGAAATCATGAAGTTCTGCTTTAATTTACCAGATGAGTAATTTAGTAAGGCGTAAATTATTTCAGTGAGCCACGAGGAACAGCCTTCTGTTAAAAATTTTAAAAATTTTGAAAGAAAATGTTTTTCATCTCTTCCTTCTTCACACATTACACAAATTCCAGGATTGGACTTGTATGTATTAGAAGCTAAACAGCTATTAGGTACTTTGTCATTGCAGTTTACTTATTTAACTTCTATGCCTATAAGAAATATGAAACATATCTAGATTTCATAATATGGAAGCAGAACATTGTGCCTCCTGGCAACAGTGCATGCAAATAATATGAACCTGCTGCCAATGTACAGTGATCCTCTGCAGGTAATTTCTGCCTTCCTTTATAAATAAGAGAGATTAAGAGTTTATGAATGGTTGCAGCTTCAGATCACTTGCACCTTCCATTTTTAGAATATGTGATATAAAATTTAAATCAATCCACACTTGGGTGAACATATTGTTTATAGGTCACTACTAAGATCTTTACTTCAAAATAACTGATTGCTTTCAACACATTTCTACTTTTGACTGTCAGGCTACTAATCAATACCTTGAGAGTGTGAGAACTCTCTTGACTTTTGCAAGTGTATCCTGCACTACTTTCACATAGCCTGGCTTGAAACATCAAATATGTACACAAACACAAACTAATGCTGATACACCATGCCCCTGGCACCATTCCTTCAGGTCACAAGGTGCTCCCAAAACATTGTTTCCTCCTCTTCAGACCCTGACATCATTATACTCTAATGCTAAGTGGTCAAACACCTAACAGACCTTCTACCCCACACTCTAGCTCTTATATTTTAACCTTTACAGTGGTCATGACAGAATCCTCAGTTCAAGTCAATTAATTTCCTTTATGAGCAGACTCAGCACCTTCAACCTGGAAAGCATTGTTATCAAGTTACAAAAGTCCTCCCACCTGTAGCTTGGTTTAATTTCATTAAACCTGGATCTCATGTTTCTTGTCTTGATTTCCTCAGACGTGCATCCAGATGGATGGACACATAATAAGGTAGAACATTATTCAGCTACTAGCTTTACATTAAGCTGAAGTTGCAAACCACAATTTTTTTAAAAGGATGGTGCTCAGAAAAATAGCATGAGGATTTTGATTGTAGTCTAGATGCAAACTAATCCATTATTGAGGAAAAGGAGTATGGGCTAAAGCAAGGCAAGGCGACCAATTGTAAAAGAGCATGTTGCAGCTCCTGAGATACATTAAAGTGCACTTCAGAAAATCATACAGAACTTGTAATTACAGAGATGTGGGGTTTTTTTTCTTCTCTCTGCCTTGTTTATCTAGAAAACAAATTGGTATAAATTCTGTTTGAGAGATTTACCTTATTTCATCCAGTCCAGTTTTTTTGTTTGTTTTGTTTTGGTTTTTTTTTTTTTTTTTTAAATTTTAAAACAAGGTGGAGAGATGGGTTAGTTTCCTCTGGCAGAATTTAACAAGTTCTGATGTATGGATCAGTTTGGAAGCTGAAACATCTAATGGTCAAAAGAAAGACTCAAGTACAGGGTAGCCAAAACAGCTATAATGTGGCAACCTCACTGTATCATTTGGGGCTGAGCTTCAATATGTTTGTCTTTTGGTGGACAGGCATTAGATGGTTTATTACTGACACAAATCCTTTCAAAGAAAAGGTTTTTCAGAACAAGTTACACAGCCTTTGCCTTCAGGAAACTTGGGAGCTGAAGACCTGAAACTCTCTTTTTATCAATTCCTTTTGTTTTATGGCAAGTATTTTTTAATACAGCAGAATTTATAATGTACCTTTGCCTTGCCCATTTGCATTTTATTTCCATCAATGCCTGCCACCTGTATAGATTGCACAATTAATAGTTTAGAATCCCTAGGTAGTAAATATTAATTAGGTGCTTAAGTTATTCTTTTCAAACTGCTTTTGTGACATGGAGAACCTGTTTTCCTGCCCTCTGCTCAATATTTATTTCAAGCATTTTAAACCAACTCAGGAATATTCAGTGCACGAAAACCTTTTTATGTTTGAATGGATTAAGTTTTTAAGTCCAAATTAAAGCTATGAATTGCATTTACATAGTTCATTCTCCACAAAGGGGAATTTGTTTTGCCTGTCTACCTTTCAATATATGCAAACGGAGGTGAAAATACAACACACATTACTAATTTGGACAAAGCAGAGTTTATAGACCATTTCAGCCCCTGGTTGATGATCTTTCTTTCAGTAACTGTTATGTTATTGCACAATTATGCAGCATGTACATATGTTCCCAAATAAAAAGGGTCATGTTAAGTAAACTCAAACAGACCTCCCTTTGGCTCTTAGGAAAATAATAATGCTTCAAACGCTATTATTAGTATTTTGGTTTTGAGCATAAATAGGAAAAGGCAACTGGGAATAAACAAAGTAATTGAGCAGAAGGTTAGACTCTATTGTCTTTCCTTGTCAGTTTGAAACATCTGCAAGAAAAAGCCAAGACAAAATTCTAGTTAGTATTAGGCTTTGATTTTAAAAAAACGGATAGTTTCCTAGAGTTAACCAACAGACCTAACCAGTTAGCCATGTTTGAAATTGGTAGAATTTATGTGGTTAAATCCATCCATTATTTTGAAGTCACAAATCCTACTATAATTTTGAAACTGTGAAATGGCTTGTACATTTGGAATGGTTAACGCTAGCAATTTGTTTTGCAAAATTGAAAAGCTTTAATTACCCTACTGCTTAGTTTTAGAAAACCTGCCTTGTATCATGCTTAAAACCAATGATGTTCAAAAGTATAAAGTATAGGCATTTGATAAGGCATTTGATGGCCAAGTTTTAAGTGATTTGTATTCATTTAGACGTGCTTAAGAAATTAGACTCCCTTTTTTTTCCCCTTGTCAGCTAGTGCTAGCTTTTTAGATCAATGGAACCATTGAAATTATCCTCTTCCTTCTGCCTTTAACATGCTTTTTCATTGATTAAGAAGAGAAACCAAACCCAAAATTGCCTACAAGCGCCTATCTGGCACTCACATAAAATAATTGATGGCTGGGAGTTTTTTGAGTGAACCTGAAAACAGTGTTTAAACCGGCCCATATTTTTTAAAGAAGTTTATTACCTCTGATTCTTTAAACACATGTATGCAGATTCAATAATTTGAATAGAAAATTATGCCACTCTCTTACTGATTTATTAACTCACGCAGACAAAATTAAGATATATGTAGCCAAAAGTTCTTGAACTGTAATTATTGTTAGTGTTACTCTTTGTTACCTCAGCACACATTTTTAGAGCCTAAATACTCCTGCATTGTCTTGCTGCAGTGACTGGTCAGTTTTTATGTATTAGTGCCACCTTATTACATGTAATTTCTGCTTTCATTCCAAAAACTCCCTAAATGATCACATCCCCACTAGAATTAACACAAATTAATATAAAAATATAAAAGAAAACAAAATTAGATTATCAGTACAGTGAGGATGCAGGCTAGCACTTTGACAGTAAATCTTCTATCCTTGAGTGGCCTTACACAGCACCTCAGGGGTCCATGTCCCTGGGGCCCTTCCTGCAATGAAATTTACCCATTGGTCCCCACAGGACAGACCTCTCATATTTAAACACGTTTCCACCCATGGCTGTGTGGGAACTCAAGTCAGCAACTGTGTTCTCTTCTGGGTTTTGTCTTCCTTGCGAAACAGCCATGGAGATGACATTGACAAGGTGTGCAGACATTGGCAGCTCAGAGTCACGTCAGCAAAGACACTACGTTAAACAGAAAGTAGATGTGCTTACAGCCTGTTAGAGACTGTTCAGCAATGTCTGCCTTATGTCAGAGCCTGCCTTCTCCAGGGAATGGCATGGTGCTTTCTGAAGCTGGAGGAGCTGTTATCAGCAGAACACACTCTTCAGTTTCTTTTTTTTTTTTTGAGGTGATCAGGACCAGCTGAGGTTTTATTCACTGCACTCCAATCCCTCACCCTCTGGGAAACTCTTAGTAGCTCTAAGTGAGTGTGGTGTGGATTTTACCATTCAAGAGCTTGTTCTTGTGACTACTGAAGGACTTGTGCCTTGACTTCTGCAGGTATGAAAGCAGTTTTGCACTGCAATCCCCCTGGTCAGAGAAAATGTGATGGTGTCTCCCTTTCCAGCTGTGGAAAATCAGTCATGGAAATTTGCAGTGGAGATAATCAACAAAGCCAAGAGTACTGACTCTGGTTGTGATAGAGTTAATTTTCTCATAGCAGCTTGTACAGTGCCATGTTCTAGATCTGTGGCCAGTACAATACTGATAAAACAGCGGTCCTGCTGAACAGTGCTTTCCCAGCATCCAGGGCTTCTGTGTTTTCCCTCTGCCACCCCATTGAGGGGACTGAGGGTGGGCAGGATGCTGAGAGGGGACACAACAAGGCAGATGAGCTGAATTACCAAGGAGATATTCCACATCATATCATGCCACAGGCAGCAATAAAACAAAGAGGAGGGGGTTAAGGGACATTGGCCATATCTTGCTCCAGAACTGGCCGGGCAATTACCTACCTGTGAGAGATGAGTGATTTTGCACCACTTGCTTTGTTTCAATGTATTTCTTTCTTCTTCCACTTCTTCTTCACTTATTGAACAATTTTTAGCTGGATCTGAAAGGATTTTTGCTAATGCACTTCCTTTGCTCCTCCCCCATTCCACTGGGGGGAGAGGGTGAAAATGAGCAAGGAACTGTGTGGTACTTAACTGCCTACCAGGATTAACTCACATGATTGCAATTAATGTTTGAAGGGCTGAAGTTTCTCGTATTACTGAGCGGAGTTCACTACTAACAGCATGAGTTATGAGAAATAAAAATGTTTAAACAATCCTACTCACATTGAGTAATTTTATTAAAATCCTGCTTTTTGTCTGTTAATTATATAGAAATTGTCACATTTTTCTCGTAAATACTTCCAGTGAGAGTATATGAAAGTTGTTTTAAAAGACTTTAATGATTTTGATTACAGTAATTTAAAAATAATGACTGCAGGAGAGTCAAGGTACTCTTCCCCTGCTTCTGAAAGTTTTCTCTGGCAATGGAAAAGACTGAGAGTTCACTAATGTTGCTCAGACCTGTGTAGAGGATCCTAACCTGAGAGACTGTAATGTCATGTGAAGTGTCCTCACTGCAGAGTCAAGGCAGAGCTTCTTCTAATTCAGTCGATGGGGTGGAGGGGGGTCACCCTTACAAATGCGTGAGGAGCAAGCCCTTGCCAGCTTTGGTGGCCACTGGCATTTGTAAATCAGATGCAGAGGCAGATATGTTCTGATGCTTTAATAAGCTCAGAATAAGGTCTCTCCACAACTGCCTGAAAGGAGGGCTCAGCCAGGTGAGGGTCAGTCTCTTCTCCCAGGTAACCAGAGACAGCAGAGAGTCTTAAGCAGTCTTAAGCTGCTCCAGGGGAGCTTTAGTCTGGGCATTAGGAAAAAGTTCTTCACAGGGATGGTGATTGGGCATTGGAATGGCCTGTCCAGGGAGGTGGTGGAGTCACCTTAAGACAAGGCTGGATGTGGCACTCAGCGCCATGGTCTAGGTGACAAGGAGGTGTTAGCTCATAAATTGGACTTGATGATCTCAGATATCTTTTCCAACCAAGTTAATTATGTGATTATGTCTTCCTCCTTCACTCCTGTGTTGAAGGACAGTTTGACTGAGACTGGAGCTGTTCAAGCCCTTATTTAACAAGCTTTAACTAATAAGCACACCTTTTATATTTTTAGAGCTTAAAAATAGCCCATTGGATAAAAGCTGGTTACCAATAAATTCATGCTTTTGCTCAGCTTGTGCTGTCTCTCAAAGTGCACAGAAAATACAGGCTGTGCTCTGAATGCCGTTTGGTTCTCTGATCCCTAATGTCCTCCTGATGCACTCGCTCTCTTTCTCTGTGCTGCAATATCAGATTGCTCCCACTCTCAGCAAAACTGCTGGCAGTCAGCCATTTGGAATAGACAGCCACAACACGCAAAGAGATTCTTTCCCAGCTTATTAAAAGGATTTTACTGGAAAAAGAGTGATCAAAAGCTGGAATTCTCCTGGGATGTGGAGTATTTCAAAGCGGAAATGTCCTCCCTTATTTTTTCCTTTTTCTTTTATTTTTGCAAGGTGTTATTTGTTTAGTAATCTTTCTATTTCTCAGTCTCTCCTCAGTTTGCAAGTTCACTAAATAGAGCTTCACCTGCACCATGATCGTTACGAAATACTTACATTTCAGAGAGATGTTTGGCGATTCCCCTGTTTGGCGAATAAAGATTACCAAACAAATAACACCTTGCAAATCATTGTGCCTTTCTCTGGCTCTTCTTGCATTTGAAACAGGCCCAACATGTGACTTTCTCACAGAGCAGGAGACTGGAAAGCTTCCTAATGCTCAGCAGGGCCTTTTATCATCACATATTAGTTATATGGCCATTTAATTACATATGTTAGCAGGTGCTCCCTATCCAAAAATAGTGTAGAAAAACAGGAGAAGAATGAAATTCAGCAGTGAGTGAAGGAAGCCAAGAACCAAGGAATGACTGTGGCTGGATGATCCTAATGTGCTTAACTGTCAGAAAAGCTGAACTGTTCAAAAAGTTTGTGATAAGGGACTAGAAAATAGAATGCAATGTAGCTGACGGGCTCAGAAAAGCATTTTTAAAAGTGGGGAACTATAGAAACAGCACACAGCTGAGTCTGAACGAGTCTGAATGAGGTATGAGTACAACAAAGCCAACTTAAAACCAGGGAAGAGGAGCAAGGAAGCAATAGTTTAAAAAAGAGGAAATTCTAGAAGGTGGCAGAAGTTTCTAAAGTAGATGAATTTCCCATTATTCTCAGAGAATGAAGAGGTTGAAGATGAGTTTTCAATCAGTCGGAGATGATGAGGTGACAAAAGAGCAAACATGCCTCTGTGAAAGTCTACACAAAAGTTGGAATGTTGGAATATTTCATTTTCACATTGAAGCTTAGAGTTTTCCAGAGATGGGTGTTTTAAGTAGTAGGCCTCTTTTGGGGTCAAGAATGATTGCTGCAGAAAACTCACTTGATGAAAAGTGAGTGTACTCACTATTCTATCATCTCCTCTCAAATGTTCTGATAGTCACTTCTGTGATGCTTTGCAAACTTCGACTTGGAAAACTGACAATTAAATAACAGGAAGCTTGAAGTGAGATCAGTCATTCCCACAAAGTGATTGGCCCATGGATACAAACTAATTTCAAGCCTTTCTTTCTAGAGTGTTTCTCATCACAGTAAGTAAACTCTAGCTGTGTGAAGAGATGCTGTGTCAGACAAAACAAACAAGCAAGCATCCATCCAGGAAGTAAAAAGGTTGACAAAGGAAAAACAAATTCCAACTCTGAAAAACATTCCCAGTCATCCTCTGTTTTCAATTACTTAAAATAATTTTTTTGGAACCAGGTGACACAAGAGCTGGGGAAAACATCACACAACAAAATTAAATACATACATCTATGAGAGATTTACAATGAGCAATGGAGGAGTCAAATTTTCAACATTGATGAGAGTTATTATACTTTTTGCTGGACATGCATATTAGTTAAATGTTGGCTGAAAGCTAATTTTAAATTTAAACCTTTGCCTTCTTCTGTGTAAATATAGCTTTAAACAAATTGGTTGATTAACAGAAATGAGCCTATCATATGTCAGTTTTGTAACATACATTAATTTCTGAATGTTAGGGAGCCCAAACACAGAATACTGACAAAAATGAGAATCACGGTCTCAGCCATCGCATAGAAAACCAAAGCGTGTCCTGAAAAATCTCTCTCAGAAAATAATAGTTGCATGGAAACTGTACAGAGATTTTGATTTCCCACTGTTTTGAATTTTGTATTTCAGGTCCAATTTCCAGGCTTTCTTAATTGCTGTCATCTTCTACCTTTGGGCTGGTGAGAAATTTCAGCTACTTCTGCATACTCCCAGAGGACACAGTACTGAAAATCCTGTTGTTTTATGACAGTGCTCAGTTCATGAACAGTGTTTAGATCCTGGTTTGGCAAAGGCAACCTTGAATTTTGGCCTTCTACATGTGGTCAAAGCCCTCACTCCCCTCCCACCCCACCTTGTGTGTCCTGTGGCTCCTTTGCCTACACCCCTTCATCCTTGTTGCAACCCTTCCCCCTCCTTCTTGTCCCCCAGAGGAAAAGTAGTCAACTGGGAGGTAGCAACACACTCTGATCTCTGAAAAGAGAGAAAAGGAGACACAGGGGAACATGGGGGAGAGAACAGAAAAAAGACAGAAAAGTGTCAGAGCGAAAAATGGAGAGAGGAACAGGGGCGTCCCCATTCCATGAGTGCTGGGGAGAGGAGTGAAGCCACTGACCCTTGCAAGGGGGTCCTTTACAAAAGGGTCAGAACAGACTAGAAGGACAGAAAAGAGGTTTGAAAATCTTAACCAGATGCCACGGACGTAAAGAAACATCTGCCAAAACCACAAACACTCAAGTAGGAGAAGGCATCCGTTGTGCCTGGAGATGCACATCCTTCCCTGCCTCTCCATCTTCTTACTCCTCAGGGGAAGTCTGCAGCTCAGAAGTCTTCACAACATATGCTACAACATATGTCAGTATGTCGCCAGTGCCGTATGGATCATTGCTATCTCACAGTGTAAACAGCATGGAGGGGATTTCTCAGATCTTTGTAGTAAATGATGACAAGAAACAGCTTAAAGCATACGTATGATGTGCTTGCAGGTAGGATCCTTCAATCTGGAGATTTCAAACTTTTTTTCAATTATAGCAGTCATCTCTTGAGAGCATATCATAATAATAAATTCCATGGCATAAAGTGTTATATTGCCTCCAGAAATCCTGTGAATTGCTGCTTTGTCCTTAACTAGACCAAAAATCCAGAGGAACAGGCAGTACTCTCCTAAGATACTTTATTACTGATGGATAAGAGGTACAAAACAGTCACGTGGACCTCTCAACCCAGGGAATGTTTCTCATTGAATCCTTGATGTCCCATGCCATCATTTCTGGTTGTTTGTTGTTCTCTAAAATTTTGATTTTTCCTGACATGTGTGTGAAAGAATCATAGGATTCCAGTGCACTGGCAGACTGAAGCAAACTTAAAGCCATTTTTAAGTAGAAAAATGCTGAAGAGGAAGGTACATTTGAAAAAAACCTTGGTTGATGGCAAATCTCACCACAACTCACAAGCCTAAGCCCTATGGAGAGTTTTTTCTGATGAGCTTACCCACAAAACACAGTTGGTATAGTCAGTTTGGAAGGGGTTCAGATCCCATTTCAGCATCAGATGTACAAGACTCTGGATTCTGATCTCTCTGGCCATTCTGGCCAGGATGCAAAGTGCTTGATGATGAGCATGTAAAAGTTGCCTGTAAATGAGACATGCTTGAAAATCTGTCCCTAAATGCAGCTTTTCTAACACATTCCCAGCAGCGTGGCAGCTCTGAGTTTGGTCACTTCTCCTGTTGTTGCACCCAGACTTTGTGAGTATGGAACCACAGAGCAGCCCTGGTGCCAACATGGAGGTGATGCCCAGGCAGGAATATGGGACTGGATGATCTCCAGAGGTCCCTTCCAATCCTAACAATTCCATGATTCTATGAGATCTGTAGAAATGCGGACATGAATGGAAACAAAGCCTGCCTCTGCAGATATCCTGCTCCTCCTTTAGGCTTTCCCAGGCAGGATTTGGCTATTCAAGAACACATCACAACTCAAGTAGCTGAAATGAAAAACAATGAACTTTATCTGTAAATAATCTTACAGTCTGTATGGGAAAAAAAAGCATACATTATGGTCACACTAACTAGAAGGCTCAGACTTGTTCATGTAGCCACTTTTTTATTAAATAATACTCTTAAACTTGGTTGTTCTGTATTTTTAATGAGACAGAGGTCTAGCATAAAGTGTGATATTTCCATTAGTATTGTCTATGGTATTTGTAACTCTTTATTAATAGAGAGCACTCAGAATTTGCTTATTGTTTTGTTTTTCATGTCCAGTCTGCTGGGGCATTCAGACCAATTTCATAACCTGAATATTTTCCATAGCTGCACATAGACAGTCTAAGGGGGTATTTTCATAAATAAAATATGTGGACTTCAGTGGTGGATCCATTTTGGAGCTGGCTGGAACTCGCTGTGTCTGACATGGGGATGGCCCTTGTCTCTTCTCACAGAGGTCAAACCTACAGCTCTCCACTACCAAAACCTTGCCACGTAACTCTGTCCTGGGCGCTTGTGTGCTGAAGTGCTCCGGCAAGAGCAGCTCCATAACTTTTGACACGGATTTCGGAAGAGCTCTAATGGCATCACCTGCATTGGTTTACAGTGGAGAGCTAGCACAGAGCCATGTACACTTCATAGGCCAGGCCTAGAGCCAATGTAGAGCAGAGAGCTAAACAAGATAGTGCAAAACCAACATATTCATTCACGTCCAGTCATTGTCAAGATATTTATAAACTAAGCAAACAAAAACTCCATACGAGACTGCTGCCTCCCATTCTCACCCTTTAGAAACCGTTGTGAAAAATTTGTCCTTGTTGACCCTTTTTTGGCCCCACAGGTGCTGCCAGCAGCACCACAAGACACATACATGTTCAGTCCTGGTCTATCTAGACTTGTGGTGAAGAGACCAGAGCTAAGACTGGTTAAAACAAAATATTCACCCTGAATAATGTCACTGATGCTAGAACAATACGAGTCTCTTCAAAAAAGACATATGTATGTAAAACTCAATACTAACCCACAAGACGCAGTGTTTTTTCCGTGGTGTGAACAAAGCCCCATCTCCGATAATAAAAGAGAACTTTGCTCTTATCCATTGCCAGCAATGGAACTTACCAACATGGACCTAGCAATGGGCTGCTGAATGCTGTTGAAAGCAGGAGATTATCAGATTGCAGTGTGTGGTTTTACCAGCAGTTGAGGACTACAATGCACAAATAATATATGTATAAGTGTAACACATCCATACTCTTGATTAGGAAATGAGGCCTGGTCATATTTGTACTGTACTCTGTATTGTCTCATTAGTGGCTGCTTAATTTAATGCCTTTATGGTAGCACTATTGTGATTACCATTCTATGCACCAGTGTCTGTTGGCTTGATCTTTACACATGTTCTTCTGTTTGCTCCTTAAAAATTGTATCAAAAGCTTTCTGTTGCTTGGTATATTTGTTTCCATAATGTAGACTAAAACTGAGTTTACTACCTGTTCATTGCCCCTGACAAAGTAATATACTCAGAATTATATTTACTGTATTTTAGAACACATTTTGCCAAAAACAGTGCCATCAAACAGGACAGATATCATCAAGACCACCTTATTTTGTCACAAGCAGGAAAAAGACATCTAGCAGCAGGTGTTTTTCTTTTCTCTTCTTTTTTTTTTCCCTTTTCTCTGTGGCATTGTTGCAGTTTAAGCCCAGATGCAAATTCAGCACCACAGAGCTGCTTGCCAATTCCCACTCTCTCCCCGTGCCATCTGGGTGAAATGGGGAGGAGGATCAAAGTAAAGCTTGTAGGTTGAGATAAGAACAATTTAATAATTGAAAATAAACTGAAATATAATAATATTGCTAAATAAGAATGATAATAAAAAATGGGAAAACAAGTGATGCACAATACAATTTGGTGGATTTTTGATGGATGCCAGACCCTGTTCCCACACCCAGAGCAGCTGCCCTTCCTGGTAACTCTCCCCAGTTTATACATTGGGCATGTGTCTTGGTTTGATAGACAGCTGTCTGCTAAGGAAGGTGGGAACCTTCCTTAGAATGGAGAATGTGAACCCCCTTCCCTCTGAATTGTTATTACATTAAATCCAGGGCTTTCAGGCAAAGATATGGGAAAAGGAATAACAGTTCTTTACTAGTATCTATAGCGAGGCAATCAATCAATAACGGCAATAGTAACAACAAAGAACACCAAAAACTCGGTGGCAGATGTCCCTGGGCTGCCAGGCACTGCCCCGTTTGGTGCAGTCACGGTCTCAGCCAGCAGGGGCGCTCTTGGCTTCCGGCTGAGTGGGGCAGGTGTGATGGCTCCCTCGCAGCTGCAGATGGCGCTGTGGAGCGAGGTCAGGTCTATGTCACCTGGCTAATGGCGGACGGGCTGGACAGGGATGGCGTGCAGATGGACGGGGGCAGCAGGGAGTTCAGAGCAGGGAGATGGAGCGGCAGCGCCAGCCCACCCGGGCCAGCCAGCAGAGGAGGTGGCAGGAAACTCCACAGTTGTGGCAGGCAGGGTGCGGGGCAGCGGCAGCCAGGCCCCCTTTCGCAGCTGGGAGGTACACCCTCCAGGAAGGGGAAAATGGGGTTGGGACCCCGTGCCCCTTTCCCAAATGAAAGTTCACCCACCAGGTTCACCCACCAGAAAAGCAGTGCAGAGCCGGGCTTTTCCCGCAGTCACAGCAAAGAAAGGAGACAGCAGCTTTTTCACTGCACTCCCCTCCAAAATCAGGGAGCAAGCGCCTCCATTACCACTCCTCAGATCTGTCCTCCCCTCCCCCACCTCAGCCAAAATCCTTTGTTTCCTTTGTAAGAGTAAATGACCCTTAAGTATATGATCATACTTAAGTATCCTTAGGTAACCTAGCAACAGAATAGGGAACAAAATTCCACTCCTCCCAAACTCCAACAGCATGATGTTCTGTGGTGTGGAATATGCCTTTGATGAGTTCAGGTCACCTGTCCCAGCTGTGCTCCCTCCCAGTTTCTCTTGGGCATGTCCTGACTGGCAGAGCATGAGACTAGACAAAAAAGTCCTTGAATCAGGATAAGCAGAAGTTAGCAGAAAACCAAAACATCAGAGTGTTATCTGCACCATTCTTATTCTGAATCCAAACCACTGAACTGAAACAGCTGTTGAGAAGAAATTAACTCTAAGCTGAAACCAGGCCAGGCATGCAAGTATAAGACGGTCTTCCAGGAATTCTAAATACGATCACTTTTACAAAGACAACAAGTAAGAGTTCCCAATGTTACCATAATAGCTCCTCCGTCATTTGTACCACCACCTCTGCATTCAACCTTCTCTCTCTGGAATGTCTATATTTTCAAAGATAATCTGCAAGTGGAAGATTTCTTGTATTTTAAAAACTGGTTTCTTCCATGACCCTACCAAAATAAACCAGGAAGAGAACTAGCATTCTCCTCTGCTTTGGACAGCACTATCAAGTCTGGTCCAACTGAAGCTTTTTCTGGTGGATTCATGCTTGTCAGATAATGTGTGGGTTTTTTTCTTGGCTACTAGTGCAGCTAAGTCAAATAGTTCCCAGCTATCACGCTAGCTCTCTCTTTGATGGCTAATGAGTAAACTACCTGACTGGATTTGTGCAGAACTATAACAGGTGTATTTGAGAAAGCATAAGCATGAAAAGACTACACACATTTCACTAACTGTGGCCACCTTATGCAGTTTTAGTTGGAGTCAAATACATTGAAAAATATTTTTTTTGCCACATAACTAAGCACATGCAAGTGAGCCTAGTGCAGAAACCATTTTACCTGATGTCTGTGTTGTGGGATTTTGGGAGATGTCTGCACGGACCAAAGACCTTGTCTCAGAGAAGAAATAAATCTAGATGCAGCTGAAAGCACCTATTGCTATTTTAGGGATTATTTAAAGGAGAAGGAGGGCGTGAATGTAACTTCTAATGCAGGAACAAATTTGGTACCTTTTTAGATCCTACTGAATCCTCAAAGATCTTCAAAGGACAAGGTCTTTATAGATCAGAATAGCAATGTGTAGATAAAGAATTATATTTTTATATTTATTGCAATATACTCAGATGTGGAAAAGAAAGTTCTTCCCCTTGGCACTAGTATTTTGAAAGAACTTTAGGGAGCAAGCTTCATGGAAAGTAAAGCTACCTCTATTTAAAGTCTAGCATTTCCCTGCTAAAAAAAAAAGATAAAATTTGATGGTGAATGAGACCAACATTTTATTTTTTTCTTTTTGATGATTATTTAGCAAAGTCTTCTTTGCAAACAGTCAGGCTGAGGTCTCCAAGATAGAAAAATACCTTTTGAACTTAGCTGAAAGTATTTTTGGTGAATATGCTCCCTTTCAACTCCAAGTGAAAATGCTTTTATGAACCATTTTCCAGAAGAGGGAGCCTTTTAAAAGCTGGGTATTGCTGGTAAGAGCAGAACGAGCACCCATCCTGTCCTGCTTACAAGGGCTTCAGTTAATTGTGCTGACAAACATACACAGCAGGCTTTATAGAATGACATAAGGAAACATGAAGAAAAACTAATGAAAGGAAGCCAAATCTATCTAAGCTCTCAAGAGTACATTGTTGTTGAAGGGCTTTGAGCCCTTCAAGTTTCTGGAGAGAGTTTTGTGGATGGTTTCTGAAGGATGGGTGCTCACATCTTGTGTATGTCCTTCCTGAAGTTCCCATTAACACAGTCATAGATCTAACAGATGAACAGCCTGAAGTCACTAGCTGCTGTCTCATGTTATTAAATGAAACGTTTCTCAGTTGGAGTGAAAGTAATGGTGCGACCTCCTTATTTAGGTGTCGAGAATACTATATCCATCCAATCTCTTTTGAGGAGCCTTTTGAATTCTGTTGAGGCTCTTGCAACTCCGTGTGAGCAGGTTACTGTTCTGCAAAGTGGATTACTTTGCCATATTTAGAAGTAAGCATTTAAGCTCTTGAGTAGTGGTTCTAGTATCTCTGGAAGGCAAGGAAGGCTCATTGTTCCTCCTTCTTCCTTGTAAATAAAGTTTGGCAGACACTGCAACAATCAATACTGCAGAAACAAACCATTTACGTGAGTTCATGAGTATATCTCATAAGGATGTATTTTCATTGTTTTCTCCACAATAAATTCCTCTCTCCTTTCCAAGGGTCCTGTTTTCTAGGACTGCTACTCAAGGTTATGTCATTATTAATATGTTTTTCCTAACTTTGTCTTCCACAGTGAGATGATTCCTCCTGTTCCCCCTTACTTCTACAAAGCAGCGAAGGAAACAATATTTTGCCTGGAATAAAACACAGATATCTCCCAAACAGCATTAAAATGATAATTTAAAAACAAATGATTTAAGTGAAAGGCTTTTAAGGTGCACAATATGACGATACGCACATGCGATATAGTGTTTCTACAATTTTTATGAAGTTAGTTGATTAGTATACCTATCAAATATTGTCCAATTAGAAGAGCAGTTGTTAAGTGATTTTTTGCTGGGTTCTGCCCCACTGGAGTTATACCAGAGGCTTTCTGGTTATGTCTTCTAAGTTTTAGGGGAAAACAAAATGTCCTTGCTAGCCTAAAAAGCAAGACTGAACAAAATTCCCAGAAGCTAGCATAATATGTGGGAAAGTGCAGCTACTGTGCTTAAGTGACCAAGAGTTAGAAACTATACAACTATATATTAAAATCTGTAAAGCTACAGATATATATAAAAAGAAAAAATCTTTAGGCATCAACATCAGCTTGCGAAAAGCTTTATTGTGTCCAGTAATCTGGAAGGCAGAGGACAAGCTGAGAGCTGGACTGATGGTGGGGATTATGGTAAAATCGACTTTGGTACTGTTATTTCTGTTGCTATTCTAGGCCATGCATAACTTTTAGAAACTTTTAGCCCCATATTACCTGCAGCTAAACAGAATGAAGATATTGTAGCAGGATACACAACTACACTCTTCACACCTCTATCTACCGCAAGTTTTTTCAGCATCAAAATTTTATGTATTCCATAATTAATTCTTCTACTTTCTCTAAGGTTACTACAGACAGGCACTACCACCCTTCACCACAACCCACAAAGCTGATAAGGAATACAGGGAAATCAGCAGACATTAGGAAGAGATGATCTCCAGGAATGGCCATGTGGCACTCTGGGAAGTGGAGCTATAAAGTGCCCAGAGTGGCCCCTTAAAGAAAACCACCCTAACCAAAGCATATAAAATTTTTTCAATGAATAAATTACCTAAAAATGGGGTAAAAAAAGTATTTAACATGAACTTTAGATCAACAAAAACCCCAAGTGGGCCACATGGTAATAAAAAAGGCTAGATATATTTTTCCCTACATATTTTCAGGGGAAGAGCTTTTACTGAGTGTCTTCTGCCATCTAGTGATCTAACAAAGGAAAAGTTCCAGCACCCCGTGAAGGTGTGAGAAATCAAAATAAAGTGATCAAAACCAGCAGATACAGAAAGCAACATGTGAACAGTGCTTCTGTAAAGTCACGGAATGGTCAGAGGAAGAAAGGAGGAAAAGAGGGAAGCAACACACTTGGGAATTCAACAGTTACCTGGGAAAGGAAGCCTGACCTGAAATCTCAGTCTGGGCTCTGCTGTGCTTTTATTATGGCAGTCAAGTAGTGCACGGGGAGAAGTGCTGATTCTGGGGTGATCTGCAATTTTTCCTACATCTGGTTTCAGGTGAAGCCAGGGCCCATAATCACTTATCAATGGAAAACGTGTATAGTACAGAGGGTACCCTAGCTGACTTCGGCTGTGCTGTCTGCACAAATAGGACATAGCTGCAAGGATCAGTTTCTTTTTTGAAATGCCTGAGCATGATTACTGAAAAAACTGTGTAGGATGGATGTCTTCTCCATGGTATTCCTGAACTGAAAATAGAGAAAGACTTTTTTTTAGTGGCTCCTTGGGGAAGTACCAGTAACACAGAAATTATTCAAGATAAAGAGACAAGATACTTCAGAGACCTTCCCTATATAATAATTATTGTAATACGGCCAAATAGCCTGCTGGAGTCAAATGATAGTTTCGTGAGACAATTTCAGTCAGCAGTTAGTGATACTTGGATTATTTGGGGCCATAAGCAACTATGGAAGGTAGGTGGGATTGTGCGATATAATAGTAGTTGTTTGGTACAGACCAAACGTGCATCCCCGCTGTTGCTTGAGCTAAGATGCTACAGCAGCAAGATAGTTTTTTCCTCAGAGATGAAACAACACTGGTACAAACCTATCCACAGTCTTCTTTCTGAGCCAGATAGCAGAGCTACTAGTGCAGGCAAAGTACCGGGTTGGTGAAGCCTTGACTGTTTCAATCCATGTATAACAGACACTGAAAGAAGTTAGGCATGTAACGTATAGTTTCTCCTTACTTTCCAGCACAGAATCAGACAGATGGATTTCCCAGGTGTATAATCCCAAATCTGCAAAAGTCCTGCCCTCCCATTCTATTGTCTAACAACTTTTGCTGAAACACAACTTCTAACAACACGCCCAGGTTACTGCTTCATTTTACAGATCAGGAGCAGAGATGAGAAAGTTTCCCAAGTGAACACGGGGCCTGTTACACAGCTCACAACTGGGAACAAATCCAGATTTATGATACTAGGTATGGGGCCATTCTCCCTAACATGGGGACTCCAAATGCTGAAAAGCAATTGGTGCTGAGGTAGGAACATTTCCCTAGCATGTGGGAAGCAAGTAAGCAAGAAGGCCCAAATTTGATACTTCTTACGTATATTTAATTCTGGTAACAAGTAAGATTTTGCATGTAAAAATTCAAAATTTTCTAATTTCATCTGGACAAATGTGATCCTGAGCTGCCATCTATATTTGCCATCAGGGAGCAAACAGAAATGTCATGGAGGGTGCTGCAATTTCCCTCACATTTCTAGCCACCTGACATCAAAGACATCAATCAATATAGCAAAAATAAAATATTCACTGTGGCAACCATGGCAACATATGCATTCTGATCAATGCCTTATGAGGTAATGCACTGGTTGCTATAGTGAATCCCTATGCTGCAGAATGCCATAGCAACAAGAAAATACTTTGATTTTTCCCCCCTCTATAAAACCATCAGGAGCTACAGAGTGAAGTGGTTTTCACGGGTCAGTTTTCCAGTTTTGCATTCTCATGTTTCAGATTCATAGCTTCACAAGGCAAAACAGAAGCATGTGTACAGTTGTACACATACAATACACTGTACTGTATTAAATTAGGTACTTTCATTGGTTTCTTTGCACAGATAGACTTCAAAACCAGCTTGAAACCAGAATCAAACCCAGGGAAACAATTCCTGTCTGATGTACCCCATCATAAGTGTATGATAACTGCAGCTTCAGTGAGGATCCACCAATTGTAGACTGATGTAAATGAGAAGAGAATTTGATCCAGCCTCTCTAATATGAAAGTTTTGTGACCTGACACTTGTTCTTATGTTGGTGTCAGAAAAAAGCCTAGGACTGCAATACTCCTATTTATTCTGTGGGTCTGCTCACAGAATTGGGATGGTCCCACGTGGTTAAGCTGTCCCCACAAATGCCAAACTTAGGGCTTCACACCAGCTGCTCTCAGGGCACACCCAGCTGTGCTGATGACTGCCAAGCAGGGCTGTGCTCCCCATGACACGTACCTCACAGGGACAGAGCTTCCCTTGCCCTGCAGCAGTGCTCTCAAAACAGATTTGTCTTCTACAACAGCTGGTGGGGCTGAGGTTCAGAGACACCTTCACACCTACACGTCACTCCAAAGCAACATTCAGTGCAAGCTGTATTTAGCTGAAATTTGGAAGTCTGTCAGTGATCCACAAACTCACAGCTTTTGCGAACTATGAATTTATGGCACTGCATAGTGAGAAATAGACGGACAACTGAATAGCAAAAACAGTTTGAGCCTGTAGAAGAATTCGGATTAATATTCTGTAGCCTTGGCATCTTGCCTTTCTCTATTCATGTCTTTTGTGAGAAAGGGGTGACACCTGGTCTGGAGAACACTGATTTGGCTCCATAACTTTCCAAATCCTTGTTTTGCCAAATCCTTTAACCTTGTTTTGGCTGGGATAGGGTTATTTATTTTCCTAGTAGCTGGTATAGAGCTATGTTTTGGATTTAGGATGAAAACAATGTTGATAAGACACTGATGTTTTAGTTGTTAAGTAGTGCTTACCCTAAGTCAAGGACTTTTTAGCTTCTCATACCACCCCAACAGTGAATAGGTTGTGGGGGATCACAAGAATTTGGGAGAAAACAGTCTTTCTTCCAGCCAGCAGAGGGTTAATTTTTGCTGCAGCTAGGCGAGGGTGTGGCCAGGATTTGGAGGTTATTCTATACTGCCTTTTTATTCTGTACCACCTCATTTCTCCATACCACCTCACAATACTACTGGGGGACAGAGGAAAGGAATCTCCTCTGAGGTGAAGGGTTTCCTTCTGGTTGAGTAAACATGATAGAGGAGTGATAGGGTAATGCAAAATTTCCACCCAGGGAGAAAAGTTGTGTGGTGCTGGTTCTGAGCCCAAAGGAGCAGCTGGGGAGGCGTGGCTGCACTCAGGTTGAGCTCTGTGGTGAGAGCATTTTTGTGTGTGAATCACTCTCTCTTTTGCACAGTTTTGCTATTCATATTGGCGCTATTACTGTTTGTTTTCTTATCTCGTTGTTTCCAGTAAGGTATTTCTTATTTCAATCCATAATCTTCACCTTTTGTTCCTCCAATTCTCCTCTCCAGCCACGCAACAGGGGAAGGGGGAGCGGCAGGGGAAGTGAGTGAGAGCAGTGCGGTTTGGAGAGTCTCAGTGAGAGCACTACATTGGGAGCGCCCAATGGGATGCACACAGCCAGAAGAGCAGGCTCAAACTGTTTGAAAGGGTATTCCATGATGTATGGTATCATGCTCAGTATATAAACTGGGGGAAGGCTGTCTCAGGGCTGCAGCCTGGGGACTGAGTCAGCAAGAGTCAATGGATAGAGAACAATTCCCTTACGTATAATTTCTTCTGTATATTCTATTATAAATATTATTATTGCCTCAAACTGTCTTTACCTCAGCCCAAAAGTTTTACTTTTTTTGCTCTGAATTCTCTTCCCCATCCCAGGTAGCAGCAAAGAGTGAGCAAGTGACTGGGCAGTGTTTAGCTGCCCACCTGTTAAATCACAACACATAATCAACTACTGACTTGTTCACAAAGATATAAAGTTGTAATGGCTGCTGTGGCATGTAGAATTGGAAAAAGATTGTTTCCTTGTTTTTTCCATCTGCCTCTCATCTCAGCCCATTAAAACAGAAGTATTTCTGTTACCTGCCAGACATGCCTAATTTACATATTCCAGTACTTTTCTAAATGGGGTCAAGAGAGACTTTGTCTTACTTTAAGGATAATTTCCATTGATTGTACATATTCCGAGCATGATAAAGGCTATACAGTAGATTTCCTGGAACTGTTGCACACAGAACTGCGTAAAAGTTTTCCTGGAATTATTACCAGTGACTTTTAGTGACTAACACCCTGCGAAAGCTACAGTACAAAGCTATTAGATATGTACTGACATCCAGTGGGTAGCTTGTGAGGGTGAGAAATTGAGTCATGCCACTAATGTTTCATTCACTTGTCATCTTCATTAGTTCTAACCTATTGTGCACTGCCATGCCAGTAACTTCAAAGAAAGTTAAATTTTCTTTTTTGCAAGACCTTTGAAACAGAGCTACCTCCATGCAGGTTTCATCTGTTATTTACAAATTGACAGAATGTTCCTTTACGTCTTTGAATCTATAGGTGTATTTAGAGTACACTGGGTTTATGTGGCCAGGTTTTGGTAGTGGAGGGGGAGGCAGGACTGTGCTACAGGGGTGACTTCTTCGAGAAGTTACTGAAAGCTTCCTCTAAGTCCAATGGAACCAATGTAGCTGGCTACAAGATGGACTTGCCACTGGCCAAAGCTGAGCCCACCAATGGCAGTGGTATTGCCTCCATGATAACTATTCAAGAAACAGGAAAAACCCTACTGCAAAAGAAGCAGCCAAAAGCGAAGAGTGAGAATATGTGAAAGTCTTGGATACCCAGGTCAGTGAAGAAGGAGGGGCAGGAGGTGTTCCAGGCACTGGAGCTGAGATTCCTCAGAAGCCCGTGGTGCAGACCATGGTGAGGCAGCTGTGCTCCTGCAGCCCATGAAGGACTCTCTGCTACAGGAGGGATCCCACACTGGCACAGAGGAGGAGTGTGAGGAATCCTGCTACTGAGGAGGAAGAAGTGGTAGAGACAACATGTGATGAACTGACCACAACACAAATTCCTCATCGTTCTGGGGTGTTGGGGATGGAGGTAGAGAAAATCAGGGGTAAAACTGATCACAAGGCATAGACAGGGAAGGGAGAAAGTATTTTTAAGATTTGTTTTTTTTCTTTTTATCCTACTCTGAATTTATCTGCAACAAGTTACATTAATTTTCTCCAAGCTGAGTCAGCTTTGTCTATGACAGTCCTTGGTGAATAATCTCTCCCGGTCCTTATCTCGAGCCATGAGCCTTTCATTTGGTCTTCTCTCACTTGTACAGCAAGGAATGGGAGGGATAGGGCAACTTTGGTGGCACCTGGCATCCCTCCCACCAAAAGGTCAAGCCACTACATGTGCTAGCAAACATTAAATTAAATCAAATGTTTACTCTGAGGTCTGTGATGCAGGTTTGTTGCTGCCGGTATTGTCAGAAATGTGGTCCCGGACACTGATAGTTCAGGGTCCAAGCTGCCAGGGTAACACCAAGCTGGTGAAATGCACGATCCCACTTTTGTGTTGAGAGAGACCCAAAGAGATCTGCGCTGAACTGCCTGCACCATCACTAGGATGGAGGGAAAATAGTCACCAGAACACATGATAGTACTTGGTAGCAATCCCCTCCTCCTTTCTCTGCTCTTTTTGCTACATTTAGGATATAATGCCCCACATTTATTGTCTTTTGATGAAGCCATCAGCAAACCAGGTGGCCAATCTTTTTGAGCAGGTGCAGAGAAATGTCACATATATTCTGCAAAAATTGCCTTCCATCTAATCCAGCTATAGAGGAGTCTGAAAAAATAAAGGAAACACACCACATCTCTTCTGCAGGAGGAAGGCTGCTACCTTCTGCTATGTGAGAGGCTTTTTTAACAGTTTATGCATGGTGGTATTTACTAGTCCAAGTAGCCCTTTTACCCAGCATACAATTGTGGAATGGAAAGAGCATCCATTTCAAAAGACTGATAATAAATACAGCATGACAGGGAGTAGCAAAGAGGGAGAGTCCAGCGACGATTTGTAAACAGAGCACGTGGGGTCTGTTCTTCTTGAGAGTGAGAACTAATGCTTCTGATTAATTCCCCTTGAAATAATATATTACTCTATTTCAGATTTTAAAATTACTTGAAGTATAAACCCTGCTATAACCAGCATGCTGGATAAAAAATGTGGATCAAACCCATGCATTTTCTTTAGGATGGGTTCACATTAAATATATGAGCATATATCTGTCATAATCAGGATTATCAACATCCTTTAAAAGCACAGAAAATTGAGGATGACATGCAGTCTCCTAAACCTAGGTGGATGAGGCCAAAGAGAAACACCTCTTCACAAACATGAAACCAGTGATAAAAATCACAAGTAGTAGCAATACCGACATTTATAACTTCTCCGAGGATTAAGTTAATAAACTGAGTTTTACAGGAAAATAGCACTTTCACAGTAAGTTCAAATAAATACCCCCTGGAAATAGCTGTACTGGCAGCTGTCTAAGTTAATGAATCTGGATTTCCTGGAAAAGATTCTGCAGTAATTAATGGAAGCTTGAAAAGTTGGTAATTGCTTTATCTGAATAGACCATCTGCACAATTTTTATTTGGAGAATGTGTCAGAATTTTCTGATGTTCCTGTACTTTAGTACTTAGCTTTTTTCCCAAGCCTTTAGCATTAACAATGTCATAGGATGGTAACACTGCTCTCTTTCTCTACCCCTGCCTCTCTCTCTGCAAAGAACTTTTAAGTTTTGGAGTCCATGAAAGTTCTGAAGCTCAAAATCATAACAGACTTTTCTCTTGTGTGTCAAAGTTTCTGGTTGGTGACTCCAGTATTAATTTTCACAATGGTTAAAAACATAGATTTAGAAGAATTAATACAGGAAACTTAACTGGGAGTCTGGATGTTTTTATTCATATGAGTTAATTCTATAGGAGGAGTGTCGCATAGAGTGGCTAGCCCCCAGTTTGGGTGCTTCAGTGGACAAGCTGGTGAGGTATAACACAGGTTTTCAGCTTAGCTCATGTGCAGCTATAGTTACCTAGCTATAGGTAATTATATGCTTATATCTATATCTATCTATCTAGTTATCTCTACAGTTATATATAACTATATATACAGTTATCGCCGCAGAATGTGCAGATTTCTGAAAACAGAGTCATTCATGCAGCAAACACTTCGTTGCTATCAAAAAGGGCAGAAATGCTATTTGAAATGGATGGCAACTCTGAATATTATTTCTAGTTCATAGCTTTCTGTAAGTGGCAGCCAAATCTTTTGAATCTTATTTTCTTCATGCCTACAGCAGTTTTATCTGGTAAATTGGTCAGTTTCAGGGTAGAAATGAAAGCAGGAGAATCAGGCTTAGAAATGTTCTTATTATTTGTAATTTGAAGAATTCTACAGCAAGAGGTGTCTTTCCCTTTTCCCAGTTTAATTTATGAGCAATTCCAAGCAAGCCGGAGGAACTGGGCTGGTAAGAGATGAAAAATAAAGATTGTATGGGGGAAATTCACACTCATTGTGGTAAACGACATTTTAATTTCCTTTCTTCCAAGGAACACATTTCTTATTTATGATCTATCCTCTCAAAAAATGAAAACTTAACCTAAGTACAATGAAAAGCAGGTTGACCCAGTATTTGGCAACACACTTTCCAGGAACTCAGACTGTAGTTTCCTCCAGGAAAGATCTCCTCCGAATGATTTGCACTGGGGAAGGAAATAAAGCAGAAATCAGATAAAATTCCTTCTCACAGAATCACAGACTTTTGTCACAAGAATCTCTCTTTCTCTGCCGTATATGTATATATACACACCCGCACGCACATAGGAGCACACCCTTTCTCCAAAGCAACTTTAGATTTGTTAAAATTTTCATGAGAAATAAACCAGAGAGAAGATTTTCCAAACACCAACCAAGTGCCACATCCACGATGTTCTCCCTTTTTATCAGGATAATTTCTGATTTTCTGTATAAAGTCCTCATACCTTTGGTATATCTCCCTAGATAACTGAAATGATTGAGGGTTTCACTTCTCTGTTCAATATTTTTACATTTTCAAATCATCTGCTTAAGATTGATTCTGCTGAAAATAGAGCAAGTTCTTGTCTTTGTAGCAACCTGGTAGAGCTAAAATTAGTGTGGTGAGCAGAAGTTGGAGTAATGAAAAAATAAGGATGACAGAATGTACCCAGAGATGATTTTTTGCTGTGTAAGTTCTTCTATTTTCAATAACAAGGAAAAAGGATGAATTAAGAGCATTTATTTCTAAAGCAATTAGTGATGAAAATGAAAAAAAAATCCAAAGGTAGCACAGTACAACAAATTTCAAAAGTTCTTGCCATAACCTAACTACATAGGCCTTTGGCTCTTTGTGAGATAGTGTTATAGTGTTAAGTGAATATATTCTTTATTTAATATCAATATTTGCTTCTTCTCTGCCTTGGATAGAGAGTTATGAAATACAGTTTATCTCAGAATATTTTTCTACTTTAAATGCATGTAAAGTTTTCAACATGAACAGGCCTGATTACTGTTATCTTCAGTCACATTCACAGACAGAAGAGGGAAAGGAGGAAAAGGCTCCTGACTTTTCTTCAGCTATTGCTCTCCTCAAATACTATGTTAACATTTTATTAGTCCAAATATTTGATTTATTTTCGTTAGAATTTGAGATAAACATGAGCTCACACAGAATCACAGAATAAGCTGAGTTGGAAGGCACCCACAAGGATCATTGAGTCCAACTCTCAGCCCTGCACAGCACCATCCCCAAGAGTCACACCATGTGCCTGAGAGCATTGTCCAAACACTTCCTGAACTCTGTCAGGCTGATGCCGTGACCACTTCCCTGGGGAGCTGTTCCAGTGCCCAAACACCCTCTGGGGGAAGAACCTTTTTCTAATATCCAACCTAAACCTCCCTGACACAACTTCAGGCCATTCCATTGGGTCCTGTAATCAGGACCATCATCACAGAGGAGAGATCAGTGCTTGCCCCTCCTCTCAAAAGGAGGTTTCAACAAAGATATTTGGGATTGTCTGTTGGTTCTGTATGTGTTTGTCATGCAACTGAAAAATGTCCCAAGAAGAGGAAAACAATTCAACACCATTAAAATATTCATTTCTCTAAAAGAGGCAAGTTCTGAAAGCAGGTGAAAAAGACAAATTTTTTAAAAAGTCAAATTAAAAAAATAGGTTTTTAGAGAATATATGAGCTTCCTAAATTATACTCTCAGAGGATAAAGAGTTCCTCAGTACCTGGTGAAGAGACGGTGGCAGCATTTAACTAGCTCTGTGCTGTTGGCAGGGAAATCTGTGAAGTTGGAAGCATTTCCTAATAAGATGTGGCAAGGAACTTCCAGACCAGGGACAGTCAGCATTCCTGTGAAGTAAGTTACAATTTTCTTAATGAGTAATGAAGAGGAAGATAAGGCTTGGGAATGTGAGTCATGGGGGTATGATCAAATGAACCATCTTGGCTGACGCAAAATCACCACCTGAAGTGGTTACGTAAAGGTGCAAGATCAAAACCCTTGAACTGTGTGATTTTAAAATAATCTGAATCATTTTAAAGAACTGAATTAAGGAGCAGCCACAAGAATTTATTTACTTTTCATTTGTAGAAATTAAAGTACAGCAACCTGTTACACTTAGATAATTTTGGTTTTCTGCCCCTTTTAATGATACTAATATTGCGTAGTAATGCCTTTCTCACTGCTGTGTCAGGGAGTTTTCTTTAGCTAAAATGGAGTTATGCTGCATTTTATAGCAGTGCAAGTAAATACAGAACCTTTTATTTTGTTTTAAATTGAGTTTGCTTTGCTAGATGTTCTCCAAAATTTCCTACAAATAGTAATATCAGCACTGGAGTAATGGAGACACAAAAATATGAAAGTCATAGCTCCTTCTGTACGTAGTGTTGTGGAACTCAGACACATTTTTAATATGTTCTTATCTTAACTGGGTTAATAAAAATTGCTTGGCTTTCTACTTTCTCCTGAGCATGAGGAAAGCATTTGCCATAGGAGAAGTGGGTGGAATGCAATTTTCTTTCCAAAGCAGATTTTATTATTTTGGAAAGATTTTCCCAGTGGCTGTTCACAATATTATTCTTAAGATCAGTATTGTGAAATGATACTTTTTAGTAGGGCTTCCTGATTCCTCAGTTATGCAGAGTAGTGTCGTGTATTAAAATATTATAGATGGCTGTGAGACTAATGTTATTTCAAGTGCGCTAGTTCTGTAACCTTCAGAAAATAGTGTGGGCTTATCCTTAAAACATGGCTGTTTCTGTTGCTACCATGAACACAAAGGCATAGAGAAGCTGTGGAAAAAACAGACATAGTGTTTTTACCTACATGAAGTACCAGGATCACTGCTGAAATACATGTCGTTTAACCTTCATAATGCAATTTTGTATACCACATGCTCAGGAAAGAGAGGTGGAAATGGGATTGTTAAATACTGGGGATAAATTTTATCTATTGAAACATAACTGGCTAATTAATTAATCTTTTGAATAATTAATATAATAGTATTTTTTATTTACTCCCTAAATGGCTGTTGCATTGTGATTTTCACTCAGATTGAAGGTGAAATTTTGAAAACAAATATCTGTTGTGGAGTCCCATTCTAGGACCATTTCACTAGCCTAAGTGCTCCGTGGAAATAATATCCACTCAAAATATCAATATAGCATTAAGACAAAGAGTTGATAAGCTTCACCCTCACTCTCCTTTACACTCTTCCATTCCACCTTTCTGTTTCTTTTCCAAAATTAGTTCTCTATTTCTGTATCTAGTGGTGTGGAGGAGGGATTGTAATTAATCTATAACTTGCTTTGTTTATGAGTCATGTGTTATGCACAGACAAACAAAACAACAAAAAACCCCAACAACACCCTCCCCCCCCACAAAAAAAAAAAAAAAAAAAGCATAATGGAAGAACTAAAATCTTTACATCTTTTCATATTCTAGTTTTCAGGAATCTTTTGTCTCATGTGAACTTTTAATCCTGCAAAGCCCAAAAATACTTGTGTTTGACTGACAGGGGAAGTCCAGGTGGATACAGTATGGTGCTGGTGCACCACTGCCATGTGGTGGTCAGCCACTGTAGGGGACACCAAACCCAAGCACTTTACCTGCAACACAAGCTGTCATGAAACAGGCTGCAGTTCCCGCAATCATTGCTCTGAAAGCACCATCGGCTATTTCCTTCTTTTTTGAAGGAGCAATGCTTGCTAGGAAAAAAAATGAAGTGTATGTCAAACAGAAATATACATAAGGAAGATGAACCTGCCAGCTTCTGCCCCCACAAGAGGAATTTCCCACTCTGCAGTTTGAACTAAGGGAAACACGGAAGTAAAATGAGACATTTTTTAGTGGGCTATTTGAAGGCCAAGTGCCAGTGTTGGCTCTCTCTGTTAAGAGGGTGGCTTGTGTATCAAATGGCAACTTCTGTTTGCTTTGGCAGTTTGCACATCTGTTCTAGTTGATTGTGCCCTTCAAAAGAGTTTGGCCCCATGGCTGGATCTTGCTCATCTATGCTGTCCCACTGCTGGCACTGCAGGGCACAGTGGGGCTTCACAGTAAAGCAGTAAAGTCAGTGATTCTGACTGCCTGGTGAGGAATTCAGATGGTTTTCCATTTTTCTTTTCCTGAAAACCATTTTATTTCTTTCCCTATAAGCCTACTGCATGTATGTGATATTTTTACAGGAAACAGGCAACTTCATCTCTCAAACCAGCATGCTATGGAGATGATTTGCTCCTCCTGAAGCTCATGGGCTGTAGTAGGCCAGGCTCATGTTTGAGGGCTAAGCAGTGACAGGCATCAGAAGGGCTTGATTCCCTCCCCTTCCATCAGTACCTCTCCCAGTACCTCCACACCAAAAGCCTGCACCCCTCTTTGTGCCCTTCCATACACACTTGAACGCTAGGCCTTGGCAAAGCAGCTGCTCAGCCCCTAATGCTGCTAAGCTTCACCCATAGCCCATTCCTTTGGGTGTTTTCTTTGGGATTTGCTCAACAAACAAATTGTCTGTGAGAGGGGTTCTTACTCAGGCCTCCTATTACAAGTCCCAGGGAGCCGAAGTTGGCAAATCCACAAAGAGCATAGGTGGCGATGACTTCAGAGCGAACCTGAATAACAAACACACATCCTCTGAGTGGTTTGAAACAGCTCATTGTGATACAAAGGTCTGAAAACATGACATTGTGCCTCAGGGCTTCGAGTACTAAAATCACTCTGTTTTGCTTGGTTGCTGCCCAAGGTGTGGCTTTCAGAATGGTAGATTTATTCTCTTGTTGAAAGTCAGAGGCTTTTATACCCACTGCCCATGTGAGGACTCATAAACCCTGTGATAATTTTATTTTTCATATATATTGCTGTGCCTTGTTGAATTGTGTCCTAGTAATTAAAGACCAAAAAAATTTCTTATCTTACTACTGGAAATTTAGCTGCTGTTTTCTGAAAGTATGAGTCAGAGAGCTATAACTCAACTTGTTTTTCATAGCTGGATGCCTCTATAAAACTCTGTTGAAACCTCGAGTTTTAGTGTGCATCCCTGACTTCTTTGCCCCTGAAGAAGCGGAGGGCTCTACGTAAAAAGCTGCTATGTGCATGATCCACCTTGTGCAGAGAAGGCAAATGGGTCTCCTAGGAAGTGGGTGCATTGGTATGTTAACAGGCAGAGAGGGACATTATGATTTTGGAATCCCCATTAACAGCTCACTTCCATACTGACTTCTGCCACCCTTTTTCACTTGGGTAATATGAGCTAAGCCTGGACCTCAGTGCAGAGACAAGGCTGGCCTTTGCCTTCACAGAGGGACCCCTCACAAAATGACTTTAGGTGAAATCAGGCTACAAACCTTGCAAACCTTCAGACAAATGTAGTTCAAGCATTTTGAGAAAGGAGGCAACATATCTCAGCAAATAGATTTTGTCCTCCTGGCAGCTCTGAATTCCTATTCACTGTGTTTTAGGCTCAAGCTAGAAATGAGTGAGTGTTCTAGCAGGTTTCCTGTTTATTAGAAGTTTCTCTGTTTTAATTCCTCTTTTATGAACATCAATTTGTAGATACGTTCAATCAATCTGCACAAATGCAGGAAAATGTTTTTCAAGTACCCACTCTACCAGCGTTTCCTAGAAAAAGCTCTGTGTACTGTGATTTCCCTGCTTTCATTTGCACTTTCCTAGCTCTGAAAACAGGAAGCCATGTAATTAATGACTCAGGTGAAGACACTTGTTTGCTCAGTCTGAGTGAATATCTGTGTGTAGATGAATTAGAGAGCCCTGAAGCTGAAGAGAAATTAAAAATGGAAGCCAAGCAAACCCTCACCTGCACTGTAATTATTATGGTTACCAGCCAATTTTTACCAGCATTATGAATCAAAATTGTTTATGCATCTCAGAGCTTTTCACCATGGAAGCTAATACAGCTCTTTATGGGTATTAGAAGTGAATGCGAATGTTCTATGACATCTTATTGGGGGGGGGGGGGGGGGAAGGTGACATAGAGTTTGTAGGATCTGTGCTTTAAGGCTGAATTCCAGGCTAAAAATCTTTATTCACTCATGCAGGAATTCAGTGTTGTATTCAGGCAGTGGAAGGAAGCACAGTTATAGCAGGGCACATCAAAGATCATTCCAGCCCAGGATTCTACTGCCAGGAATTTCAGGAACACTGGCAATGGATGCTCAGGCAAGGGTGTGAATATTTGATCAGACCATCTGGCTTTCTATCTCTATGTGTGAAATATGTTGAACCGTATCAAGAATGTGGTTTTCTTTTTTAATATCAGAGGTATCCACCAAAACCCCCCAGATTCAAAGAAGCAAATAAGAGACATACAAAATGCTTTCTAGTTAAGGGTTTCTCTACAGTAACTGTTTGTCTCAGTTTGAGAAAGAAGGATCAATGCAGATGTACAGTTGGGATATGATGCAGGTGTAAAGTTTTCCTTGCTTGTGCTCAGGATGAATTCAGCATGTGCTGTGCATGTGAATGCCAGATGGTGGAGTGGTTGTGTCTGCAAAGGTCAGCTTTGATCACTGCATGACCTTTGGTCCCCTGCACACACCAAGGATGCCCTTAGCACTGCCTTCCTCAGGGTACTGCAGTAGGAACTACATGTCTGCTGTGTCGACTGTGAATGAGAGGTGGGACAAGGCTGTAAATCTCAATTGAAACAGACTGGTTGGACTATGTGTGGCAAGGGAGGTGTATGCCATGTAATACATGTATTTTATTACTGCCCTCTGCAGACAGAACAATAGTCTACAGCAAAGGTGTACCAGTTTTGCCATTTGCTAGAGCTTGCTGGAAGCCTCTCTTCAGGTTTACAGCTTGGACAAACCTCTAAGGGCAGGTGCATCCTCAAGCTCTTCCTTGGGATTTTCTTGGGAAAGTAGCTTGTAGGGAAGTGCTAGCTATGAATCAAGTAAGAAGAAACCTGCCTTGAGGACAGCCTCTATCTTAAGTGCAGTGTCCTGTAGGACACTGCGCATTCCCCAAAACAATGCCCTTCTGTTCATTCAAGATACCTAGGGAAATGACAGTCACGGCAGCCTTACAAAGCAATGCTGCACTTTCATAACTGAACTCTGTCACTCAAAGGCACACTTAAGAGTAATATGGAATCATTTTGTGCCCGTATTAAAAATTGAGTTTCAACATTGAAGTATTAGATCAAACAAATCTTGTAGAACAGAAAATGTTACTTACTGCCATATACTGCTTCACACCATTAATGTACATGCTTCCACCCTTTTCTCGGTTTTGAATCAGTTTTGAAAGGCGCTCATAAGCCAAAAATTCATTGAAAAAAGTTTTGTAACCCAGTAGTCCACCAACAATAAAACTGTCTTCCCAGTCTATGCCCATCATGAAAGAGAATGGCATGAAGACATAAGCACAAATGTTCTGCAAAACATGTAAGACAAAAGCAGGTCAAATGATATGGTTGGTCAAAGAACAATGGCATGCAATTAGTTTTCTAAACTTAAAATAAGGACCATTTTATTTCCGCAGAGGAAAATCAGCCTTGAATTTTTCCTGCCAATGCCTCTGGGACAGTTTTTAATAGTAAGGTATGCTTAAGTAATTTTTAAAACACTAACCCAGATTCTAGATATAACAAAATATTTACATCCCTAGTTTTATATCTACAATAAAACAAAGTTTCCCGTGCTTTTTTTCCCCCCAATAATAGCTTCAAATTATGCATGGTGTTTGAAGAAAAGAAGGAAGATTGAACAATAAGAGCTGATAAGAGAACTGAGAAGTCCAATTCTTCTGCTGATTAAATCAAGAGTGCTAATGAACACGCTTAATTACCAGGTTGTTGGACTCCAACTGGTGTAAACAAAAGAGTTGTCACTGCATAAAAGTTGTGCATCTGACACAATTACAGCTGTACCTATTTTTTCCTAGTATTATAAGTTTTATGCAAATTGAAAAAGAAATCACACATCACAGTATGGCTTATTTTTATGAGAGAAAATAGCTCCAGCCATGAAAGGGTTTGGTCAGATTGTCCTCAGGGAATGTAAGGGAGGTCTTTAAGCAGTTACTATTCCTGGCTAATTTCTCAGCCCACAAAAGGTTACACATTAGTGTCTCTCCTAAGGGAAGGATGGCTGCATGCATCACATCTGTGTGTCTCAATTCCTTGTGGACTATGTAGCTGTCTAAATCTTACACCACCCAGCAGTTACTAAAATACCAGCCCTTGCATAAATGTGCCTGAGGCATGCATACTTCTGCCTTTCCTCAGCTGTGGGTGTATGGGGTGCAGTGAGATATCAGTGAAAGCTCTGCAGGTTAATAACAGTACTGCTGAAGCCACATCTGTGATGAGTGTCTGTTCACTTCTGCAGCACCTTTAACACAAGTTATATACATGTTTCACACAGGGCTTTTATTTGCATCTTGCAAAACAAAAAGCCCCAAACTATTGAAACAAGGTGGTTACATTGGCTCAAAAATGACTTAAGGGCCTCGGTTCAGTCAGAAGTCCTGCTGGAAACCCGTTTGCTCAGTTGAGTGATTGGGTGCAGTTTTACATTGTAATTGTGCTGACATTTAAGTGGTATTGAGTAAATTGGTTTCAGGCAAGTCCAGCCTCGATGCAGTGTCTCCAGCTAAGTGAACCTAGTGAGCGTTAAGGGTTTGATGGGACTCTGAAGCTAAAGCCACTTTAATGTTTAGCTGAAGGAGATGTTAATGGCTTGGCAAGTGTGTAACTGACAGATCTTCTGCACTGCCAAGTCAGGAGGCAGGTGCTAGCATACTCTGTAAACATACTCTGAGGGCTAGCAAGAACACCACAAAGGAAAACTATATGTGGACTAATAGATACAGAAATACTTACATGGCAAAAATTTTACTTTGACTGTTAAGAAATTTTTCATAACATGCAAATAAAATATAAGTTTAGATCATGTTAAAACACAAAACAACAACAAAAAACCCAAAACCCTACAAATAAACCACATAAGCACTTAAATTTCAGAAAGACAAATTATGCACGTATGTAAGCTGCATGAAGAACCTAGAGACCATACCTCAAAGTTCAGCTGTGGATAGTCAAACAAGTTGCCCACCCAAGAAAGGGCTGAGTCAAGGAAGCTCAGCAGGGCAAGGAAGGAGATCAGATTCACGGCGATGTTTGCTACCAGCCTGATGGAGGTAGAGGCACCATGACTGGCTGCTTCCAGCAGATTCTTTGATTCACTTTGCCAACGAAGAGAAAACCAGAGTGTGAGCGTTTTTAAATTCAAGAACAAATAACAGAACTAAAAGGTACATGCACTTAATTAGTAGTCCAGTATTGAAGCGGTCCACTCATAGAGAAAAAAATGAAGAGGAATGATGAGGTCAAGTAGGCTTTTCCTGTCAGTCCTCATGGCAGACCCTTGAAGTGTATGCTTGTGGTGCCCTGAGGATGAATTTTGCTACATTCAGATGGCAAGATATGGATCAGGTCTCAATAACACAGCACTCCTAGGATTAGGAAGGGGTCACTGTTCTTCTTCCACGCAGCCCTTGTAGAAATGCCTGGGCCATTCAGGAACAGATCCTTACAAACCTTTTTGCTTTGCCTGTCATTCTCTAGAGATGTCTCCCTGCAGATGGGCAACAAGTTTGCTGCCGTTGTTGAAATGACTGCTTTGCCTTTGCTTTTACGTCTTTGCATTTGCAGATTCATTACAGAAAAAAGACAGGAACATTACAAATGGGAAAGCCTCCTGGCAGGCCACCTCGGGTAGGCATTTCCCACTTTCTTCACAGTTTGGCTGAGGTCACTGGCATGTGTTAGATTGCAATTGAGCGCACTCACCTGAATTAATAAATCAACCATGTGTAGCATATTAGTCTGCAATTAATTTATTGCTTGCACACCTACTATGTAGTCTGCCTAAAATTTATATGTGAGGAATTATTTTTCCAAATCTCCTTTTTGCAGTAGTATTAGCTAGTACCTAGATCAGCTTACCTTTTTGCAATTTGTAGACCACTCTTCACAGTTATCAGAGGCTTTTCAGTTTCAGGCCAGAATAATTTGGAGGCAGCTAATGATGCTGGTGCTGACATGACAGAGGCAGTCAGTAGGTGGGAAGGGGAAACCTAGAATTCCAGGTGACAGAGTATTTTCTGTGATAACCATATAATGCACAAACATGGAGGAAAACAATTAAATTTGTTAGTTGTTTGGAAGATTTTTCTACAGGATGTAATTAAAAGTTCATATTGCTCATAAGGAAGAGAATGAGCTATCAGAAGGCAGGGGATTTTTGTGATTAATTCCTTCAGAGACAAAGAAAACAAACAGTGGGAATGATTCAGGGATGCTTTCAAAGCATTTAAGCTGGGCTTCATACTTAGAAGATTTCAGATAAAGTATATATTTTCTAACTCTCTTCTCCTGTCTTACCCCAAAAGAAATATATGCTCCTAAGACACTTCCAGCAATAGTTGAGAATCCTGCTGTCATGACTGCATGGAGCTCAGATTTGGTGATGTATGGTAAGTAGGGCTGTACCAGGAGAGGAGATTCTGTCTGGAAGTGAAAAACAAGCACTAAATTAAGAAATCCCTAATAAAACCCCACAGATTTCTTTTATTAACAGTGCAGAAAAATGAGTGTCTGCATCACACTTTATAGGTGTCCTTGACTAGTTATTCCTAGTGCTAACGAGTGCTCAAATTTTAATAGATTGAGGCGTTTTTATCCCAAGAAGGATTCTCTGAAGACAATTCTAGCTGGTTTGCTGTCTCCCTGAAAGGCAGAATGAAATCGCCAAGAAATTCTATTCCAATTTTGAGTGACTTAAGGGCAGCCACAGGTCTGAGCCACAGATGAGGCTGTCAGTCAAGTGAAACATGCCCCTCTGGCATGCATTTGAGCATATCCTGGAGACAGCGTCCTGCAGAGGTACTATTCCAAAGCTTGAAGCAGTGTGATGTGGTCATGTACCACTGCTAAATACCATGCTAGTACTGCATTTAGACTTGATTGCTAATTGGTGATCTTTCTACGTTGCTTTTCAGCTTGGAATAGACATTGTAAATGTGGGTTTTAATGCATTTCCCATTAAAGTGGTCTCGCTAGATACTGCTCACTGTTTGTGGATAAGGCCTTTTACTGCTAGCCTTGGATCTTAGTTTTTTGCATTGTCTCTCTCCTGCCATTGCCTGCTTTGTGTGCTATCTTTTCATACCACTTGCCTTTTCAATTGAAAAAGAACCCTTATTTCTTCATAACATTGGAGTAGTCTGGTAGGGAGATCTATCACCTACATTTATGCTTGACCTTCTCTTGGGAAAACATTTCTGCTTCCCAAATCCACTCCACTGTGCACCACTGCCAACACATAAATATTCTGGAATTTTGGAAATCAACCATCAGACTTGCTGTAGTGAAACCCTAGCTTTGTAAGAGATTATTCTTTTAATACACAAATGCTCAATGAGCAGCATTATTTCCCCATATTCTGTAACATTTTGTTAGCATGTTTTTCTGAGCTCCAACTCACCTGTCCCACAAATATATTACCCGCAGCTACCAGAGACTCAACAGGAGTTGTCCCCATGAAAATGTGCATAATCCAACCAACCTAAAATGATTAAAAAAAGAAACAAAAATTCGGTCTGCCTCTTCTATGCTGTTCTTGAGTTAATAATATCAATCTAAGAGTTCAGAGACATGCTACAACATTTCCTGATTTAATGATTTCATCTTCAAGGTATAGCACATTCATGCAATTGTTACATGCTAAAATAAAACAGGAAAATAAGAGGAAGAGTAATTTAACAGAACTCCAGGCTCCTTCTGGGCACAAAGATGTTAAACTAATTTAAACAAAACAGATATTTTGATTTGTTATTGCTTATGTTCTTGTCCAAAGAGACTTGTATCAAATTAAAGGAAAAAATGTGAAATTTAGATTAAGGCTAAAAATGCTTCATTGCAATTTTAGCACACTAATGTCAGCTATGTGAGCTTCATGGTGCTTATATAACAATTCTGTAAATGTAAAGGGCAAAGCACTATTAATTTAAGAAAATCTTCAAGTAAGGTTTAACTACTACCATGGAGGAAGATATTTTTGATTAGTTTATTGGACAGAGAGGACAGAAAGTAGGCTTGTTCTTATCTTAGTAGACACTAGTGCTAGACATAGAAGCTGACAGAAATGATCACTTTGAGAATGAGGTGAGGAACTTGCTTTGATCTTATCTGGGTATCTGTGATAGGAAGGTATATGCAATTGCTACTGCAATGCTTAGCAGAAAGTAAAAATCCACTCTCTGCGATTTAATCTCCATCCTCCACTTTGAGGGCTGGGAGAAAGGCAGGCAGAAAGGAAGATTTAAGCAAGTATGGCATCTGAGGAATGCTAAAGCTAGCCAGGCAAAACTAACAATTAATATGACATAAGCAATGAAACCAGACTGTGAGAGGGAAAGCGTGCTATGTGATGCCATTTCAGATTTTGCAATGGTAACATTTGGAACTATTTCCAGGCTACAATTCCTCTGCATGTGTTCAAAAACTTTCCCACACTAGCCAAATGAGTACCTAAGTGGCAAAAATGCATACCTTTCCAATAAGCCACTGCATGAATCCAACATGGTAAAGCATAGACATAACTGTACTGAAGAAAACCACAATTGGCAGTACCTGGTTTGAAGACACAAGATCATTAAAACTTTTAGAGTGGTTCCCTGTCCTTTAGGCCATTTAATTTTTGAAAAAAAAGAGTCATGTTTCTGGAATTGTATTTACAGATATTGAAAACTCATCATTAAGTTTACACTTACAACATAAAATTGTTGACCTTCCAGACTTGTTTGTGCTGGAATTAAATAATTTTCATTTATCTACATAGTTTTCAAACATGATTACAATTGTTTTGAAACTGCCTGGTTTAGCAGGATATACATTAGTTTATAGTCATGTTTAAGTCAGTTCAAATATTTACTTTCTTTAAACAGAATCGCTTTACTTAATAAATACAAAAAGTGAATATAGGTCTCTTACTGTGGAGACTGAAAAATAATTCCCTTTGACATAATTTAAAAGAATTGCATGAACACCTAACCCATTGTCTGATGGATTATTAAATGCGTTGGGTTTTCATCCTGAATAAAACTAATATGACTTGATTCTCAAGTATGTTAAATATACACACCACCACTTCCAAGATAGTATACGACAGAAAGAAAAATCCCCCCAAAAGGTCCAAAATTAGTCAGACAGATTAGTTACAGCAAAAACACTGTACATGGTAGTACCACTATCATGTGAAAAGGGGAAGCTTCCTTGACCCTTAGTGTTTAATTTGTCTGTCAGTATCCCAGGAAAGCCAAGCCCCTTGTACCCGACCAGCCTCTCAGTATCCCGTTAGGGGGACCCTTCACTGAGCAGTCCTGCTGGATTGCAGGGTGGTTCAACTTAGTCAGGGAAACACAACACCAGCATAAGAGAGACCCCTCAGCAAGTGTGACACTTGCGACTGCTAGCATCCACGAAGGATCCATGCTAACACTTTACAGGATAACACTGTTTATTAATATAAAATCGTGACAGGTTAAGTTTCAAAGATTGTTGATGATAGTGTCTGATGGCAAAAATGTACTTGAGTATACAAAAATATACTACACAGACCCGCTCTAATCCCTAATGAAAGTATCCAGGGCACATAGAGTCTGGTTCTTATGCAACAGGCGTCCCTATGGGGAAGGCATACTAATAAAAGTAATAATAATCCCTAATAAAAGTATCCAGGGTGCATAGAGTCTGGTTCTTATACAATAGGCATCCCTATGGGGAAGGCATCCCTACAGGTTTAGCCCATCAACTGATCCCAGCAGTTATGATGGAGTCTTCCCTAACTTGTACCCCATTCTCAACTTATACACAATTTCTTTGTGTTTAGGTGGAGCTTGAGTGACTCTAGTCATACATGCCTTTACCATTACTGATTAATGTAAAATTCTCTCCCTTCACTTTTAGAGATACAGTCAGAAAGAGTGTAGAGCACATGCCCAGTGAGGGGTGGTTGTATCTCAGGGGTGGGTAACTTTGGCATGGAGGTGTACATTAATATTATTATTAGGCTTTAATGAAGCAAGTTCATCTAAGGAGAAGGTTTTGCCACAGTTGCTGGCTCAGCAGTAAGACATCTTCCTCTGTATTCCTGGGTTGACAGATGGTATGCAGTGTATCAGCTACATGGTACCACCAAGTTCCCTTCCCTGCAAGGATTTCCACAGAGCCTGGCTGTGGTGTCTCCACTCCACCCTTCATTCCATCCCCCTCAGCAGGTGATAGGGAATCCTTGCAGAATCGGTTTTTAAGTCATGTCAACTGCATTCCAGCCAGGGAGCAGCAACTGTGATTTACTGTATAATTTCCATACTGTTGTAAGTCCTGCTAAGATGCCAATATAACTCCTCAGTTGTAAGAAATGCTAAGATGTCAATGTAACTCCTCAGTTTTCTCTAATTGTATCCCCAGTTACCCGTCCACAGGGTCCCCAATCATTTTCCCACAGCTATGAAGACTAGGAAGCTTTCACGTGTGTTCACTAATGACATAATGCATTATAAATAAAATCAGAAACAGAATGAAAGACAACAAACCACTTTGTTAGTTCAGATCCTTTCAATAAACAGAAGCTATGCCTTTCTAGAGGAGAGTTGGTACTATCAACAATTTTGATAAATGTTTAGAAACTCAATTGTGCTGATCAGAACAATTCACTGAAAGGACAGAGTGCAATTAACCAATATTGTTGTGCTGTTCAACAAGTTAATTAAATACTGCTTTCTCTAGTTTGATTCTTTGACCTTTTTTACAGTCATGTAGGGATAGTTTGCCACACAGTAATAGTAGAAAGTTTAGTTCAGTAAAAGTAATTTCTTTACCCCCCTGCCTTTTCTCTTGTTATTACCATGCAGAGAAGGGAGTTAAAATTGTTGGCTGCTCTAAACTCCCCTCTCATTTGTGGCTTGATGTTCAACTTTTTCCTTATTTTCCTTTAAAGAAGTTGCTATTGATGTTTAAGGAACATCCTGCTTTTTCATATGCTCCTAAATCTTGACCTTGAAAGCAAAGCCTTTCTCAGGGAGAAATAATCCTCCTGGTGCATAAACGAAGCTACAGCTTTAATAGAAGTCTAATTTCTTGCTTGCTCAAAGCAAATTTTGCCTTTCAGAATCAACAGGATAGAAGACTTAATACTAAGAGGTCTTTTTCATCTACTTAAGTACTTGCATGTGCTTGTCTATGTGAGTACTTACCCACATAGACAAGCACATGCATGATCTGTTTTTTTCCGGAACTCTGAAACCCTGCATCTGCATACACAAATACGCATTTAATGTTTATACATGCAAATACATGCATTTATGACTAATTAGTGATTCCAGAACCATGTGCTTAAAGGCACTGGGGGACTGGTGGGACTGGTCAGAACACCCATATTGGTGTGCATACACACGCATGGGATGTCCACCTCATTTGGCAGAAAACTGATGAGTCCCTGCATATTGCTAAGGATGCACTATGGATACAACTGGACTCTGACATTTTTCTGCAAAAACTTATCCTGTTGAGATATCTTGGGGCAAGTCTTGGAGAGCTCATCGCAACATGCGAACCTCATAAAATATCTGAAAGACACAAATAGCACTTTGGACCAACTTAATGTCTAAATAAATGACAAGTGTTTCAAGAGAGAATAGGCTGGCTGTCACTCACTGTCGTTGGAAAAGGGAAATCCCTGTCTACAGGAGGAGCAGATGGAGCATGTTTTGGTATTGCTGTACAATTCTCTGCCACTCTGTTTACTATAAATATATTCTCATATATATGCAGCTCTGAAAATCAACTCATGGGTTTTGTTTTCTTGTTTTTCAGTGTGAGAATAATCTACTTGCTCCTGTTACCATCTTCTAAATGTTCCATGGTTTTGCTGGCTTGAACAACAGAATAAGACTGATGGATGTTTGCATACATAGAACTTTTGTCTGTCTAGTCCCTAGTTATGGCTTTAGTAAACAAAGCATTTTGTATAATCACTGAGGCACTAAATATCACTTTGAAGGAATCATATTCATAAGGCCTTGTCAAAAACCACAGGAAAAATAACACGGGGGGGTGGGGTGGGTGGGAATTTACAAATTACATCCATAAAACATGTAATTGGGAATAAAAATTTTTATTTGAGTGCTCAATAGAATAAAGGTAAGATGAGCCTGGAAAGTGAAACAAAAGGTGCAAAAGTACTGCTCTTGAAACATAATTCATATTTATTGATGAAAAGCTTAATTTTTTTTACCCTCTAAGATGTTCTGACTATTCTTAGTAGCAGGCTATTTGACAGATATAGCACCTTCTTTCTCAAGTAATGAAAGAGCTAGGTTTGAATATTATCTAGTTCAGAACATTAACTCAAGAAAAAAATAAGATTAAAGGCATGTAAGCCCATCATCAGGAATCTGAAATACCAAAAAAATGGTATCTGAATAAGTCCTGATACTTTGTTTGGGGTTTATTTATTTGTTATTTGGGTTGGTTTGGAGTTTGGGAAGTTTTTTTGTGTTTTATATTTTCTTGATTCCAGCCTAAGCAGGCGTCGTGGCATGGGCTAATTCTCAGAGCAAAACCAGGAAGGATGCTGGTGCAGATTAAAGAGCATGGAGCAGATAAACTATATTCCAGCTGTTTCCCAAAAAGTTCTCTTAAGAGAGAGATGGGAAATCTCCCTGGGCTCTTACTAATGTAATAGTAATGCATATCATGTAATTCTTGCTGCTCATGCAGCTTCTAGCTCTTCTACCAGGTATAAATAAATACACATCTAGGCTTTCCACTTCTTCAGGGGGAACATCTGTGACGCAGTGGTCTGCACAGCATGTAAAGGTACAACAGCATAGCATGGTAGGGCACTTTTACTCATGGAGAGGTGGGGAAGGTAGGCAGGAGGCAATATTTGTGTCAGTGGCCAAGCCTTTTAAGCCATTCTTTGTAGAAAGATATCCTAAAGTTCTGTTCACATGCAATATATGTTGTTATAATTAGGCTAAATAAGTACAATCTAACTCGGTGTATAGCAGTGAATGAAATGCATCCCACATTTTCTATTCAGAATGTCACATAATAAGGAGTAATTTACCTGTTGATTTCTCTGTTGACTACAGAGGTATCACAAGACACATGGTAAATCTATTTCCCAGCTATACTGTTCCTTTCTCTGTTGTCTATCTGTTACATACAGCATGTAACAACTGTCTTACCTTAAAAGCGAAGAAATGATCCTTGTATTTGTCACCAAACACAAACTTGGCACCTGTATCAGAGTACTCCAGAAAAGTCTAGGGACAGAGAGCAAAGTAAATTGGCCATAATCTCTGGGTACCTGTAAAACCCAAGCAAATATTGCTAGTTGTTTATCTCTTGCAGAGATATGGTGAGGTCCGAGAAGCTTGGACTCTGATTTGTATGGGTCCAGGCCTCACTGACTGTGTTTGGCTGAATTGAGGGTCTCTGCTGTGCTCTGTTGAGTACCCAGCACACACACTACCCTGAAAGAAACATTTACTTTTTAATCCCAATGCTGTGACGCATGTCTACACTCCATCTGATGCAAATAAGTACAACAAATTATACAGCTTAAAATAAGAGATATGATGACTGAAGTAGAGTTTTGAAATATGTAGCTAAGAGCAAACCTAAGCGAATCTTCTACTTTTTAATTTTGATCCAGTGGCGCAAATTTTTTACTTCTGATGCAAACATAGGCAGTAATGATACAGTTTAAAATGGAATTAAAATACCGTTTATAATAGTTAAAATAATTAGTTCTGACAGAAGAGATTGTAAGACATGAAAATATGAAGCTAACGAAAGGGGGCACCAGACCTACTTCAGTCAGAGATTGAGAACCTGGTGACAAAACCCAGATGACTCCCACTGCCTGCAGATTAGACAGACGTCAGACCTGTGCCTTTGCTCCTGCACAGAGACAGTACATTCTGCACTGTCTGGTTTTACATGTGCCTAATTACCTGTGAAGAACCGCTGTGAGAATAGTATCCCTGGGGTGAAAAGTCTGAACATCCTTCAGTGGCTATTTTGGTCTGTATTTTGGATATGGCTTATTCATTACTTTGCAGTAACGGACTTTTTAAAAAAAACTATGTCTGCAGGTATGCCTGTGGACAGATCCTGTCCACCTTCTAGAGATCCCATCCTGCACGTAGATGTGAATTTCGCCACCTGTACATATCTGAATTAATTTTCATGTGTATTGTGAGGGCTATGAAGTGTCCCTCATACCAGGACGGTTGCTGCTCTGAAGATAAGAGTGGCTCTCCCTAAATTCCAAGGCTTTTCAGCATTTCACATTTATTGCAAGGATGATTTGGAGTAGGGCCATGTCTAAGAGCTGCTATGAGTGCTCTGGCATAAGAGTGGTTTGTGGTTCAAGAATGAAAGTTATAACTTCAGCCCAATGATGGTAAAGCTGTTAACTAATGGGATTATTCTGGCCATTGTATTAACTGGACAAAAAATAAATGAGAGGAAGGTTGAATTCAGGAAGTCAACTACCTTTCTAAGAACCCAGTTTTCCTCAAGAGGAGCAAAAGTACAGGGACAAATGGATACTTGAACAGCCTGCTCATATTGTGTAAGACTCTCAAGACAGAAAATTATATTAAACAGGTAAGGATTTTGTTCAATAGCTTACCTGGATCTGAATGCCTAGCCAGTTAAATACATCAAAACCCACTTTGGTCCTCAGAATAAGAAGCCCAAGAATAAACTGCATTCCTATTCCTGAAAATACTGGTCTCCAAGCAACCTAGATAGACAATGAAATAAAGAAGCTGCTTGTTATTTAAATAAATAATAGTTTATTTTGGATGTTTGTTTAACTACTGTAAGGGGATTGTCTGACTATACTGCAGGATAGGAGCAGCTGATAAAACAGGCTGTAGGGGACTTGGATCTTTGCATATCTAGACAGTGAATAAGGAGATTTTGCTACAGGGTTTGTCCTTGGGTAATTTCAACTCTGTTTCTGTTCTCCAGCTTTAAAGACTTTTGATACTGAGAACTACTCACAGTTATATATCATGATTCATCATATAAATCCACTCAGAGGAAAAACTGTGGCTGCCTGTGATGAGTTCCTCTTCACTACAGTGATGATTCCTGCTCTGCTGCCTCAGAAAACATCTTTGTTTTGTGAAAATTGAATCAAATTACTTACAAGACAAAGAGCTGAGATGGCACTCTCTAATTTAATCAGATCATATTTGAATAACACAAACCAATTAGGTGTAATGAGGACTCATGGGAGAGCACAAAGCATTTGGAGTATGAGTCTTCGCCTCAGCTGGAGACAGCAAGAGTTACAAAGGATGGGACAAGTTCATTAGTCCTTTCTGAGAGGACTTCACCTGTTAAGAAGTCTTAGTACCGATGCAAGAAGTGTTGAAAAGTACTGGGAAAACTTGGTGACCTGGACAATGGATATATGATCAATGAAAGCATGCACTGGCATGTGAAGCATGTAAACAGGAGTAAGGAGCTGAGGAGGCAATTGTGGTGGCTGAACTAAGCCCTTTGTAATACCACAGCAATATCAGAGTGGACATTTCTGATGGAAAACTAAAATAAATGGCATTTATGAACCTATGGGAGTGGGTGAGCAAAAAGTGAGGACCTCAGCTTGGTCTCAGCTGCTGAGTTTGCATGGGAAACAAACTTGTGAGGGATTAAGAGCTACACAAGTCTGTCATATCTCCTGTTCCATTCAATTTGTGTTGATATGATGAGAGTGTCCTCAAGTGACTGTGATGTCCTGAGGACTGTGGTGAGGTTCCTGTGCGTGAAAACAAGGAGAAGACCTATCTCAGCTTGCACAGATGCTCCAGAAGCAAATGTATTCCACCCTGCATCAGGGCTGGAACAAAAGATGGGCAACAGCTTCCCAAAATAGTGAGAGACAGGTGTTGGTACAGCCCCACACAGGTTCCCCAACAGCAAAATTACTTTCCTCAGAAATTAAATATGCATGTATTTTTACTTTCCCACATTTTCTGTTACTCTTATTAGACTTGGTGCTAGGGTAAGGGAATAGCTTTTTAGATACTGAATAAAAAAATTCCCAAATGATCCATCACGGTCTGAATACTCACTCTGGTTGGATATTTGGAAAAGATAAGCATCAGGAGAATATACATCACAAGCCCACCAAAGGAGATTAACTGACGGGATCCTTGTTTTGTTGTGTCAAAGATGAGCCAGAAAATGATAGTTATAATAAGAAATGCACTCAACACCCTAGGAAATAAAAAGCATGATGACACCCTGAAAAAGACATTTGGGATATTCCTTTCCTTTCCCATACCCAAAACATTTACATCTCTGTTTGTGAATAAACTCTTTGTACAATGTATTGGGCCGAAACATGTAGCTCTACACAAGCAGGAACCTGCCTTTGCTGATCCACCTCTGGCAACGTCCCTTGGTGGAATCTGGAAGAAATGTCCTCCAAGCCAGAGTATGGAGGGAAATGCAAAAAAGCATGAGTGACTCTTGTCAGGGTTCAATTTCTATTAAATGAAAAGTGATAAGATATCCTCCTTTCTCACTTCATCCTTTTTTTCCTTTCCTTCCTTCCCTTTATTTAATTTTTCCTCAGCGCTGGGCAAGACAGGCTGTGGTTTTCATGACTTGCACTGCGCTGTTTAGCTAGAGGGCCTATGAAGCACACTCTGCTGAGGACCAGGTTATAAACAGCTGATTTCTTTGTAATTAGTTGTAGTCTGTTCAGCTGTCTCAGAAACAATGACAAGCGATGTGTACATCTGTGTTTCTGTGTTTCTATGGTCCTTATTATCACAGAACCATGTTAAACTTATTTATTGAAGGTAATTACCACAACAGCCTTGAAGGCAATGAAATACATCATCCAATATACAGAGAGGAAATAAACACAGTCTCAAGTTTTTAATGCTAGTTTTGTCTAACAGTAAGCTTTCACTGATTTCAGTGGTACCTAGATACATAAATTCTATTTTTAGATGTGAATTAAAAGCATTGCAGGCAAACTCCACAAAATGGCTTGGCCATTCCAATGCTGAATAATACTTTCTACACCTGAGAGACTTTCTATCTCTTGGAAGAATACAGTTAAGCATCTAATCTGTGATATGTACCATTTAAGGATTGCAGCCCAGGTAATAGAGCATTTGCTGCCCCTGACTTGTTCCATCTGCTCCTCAAGGCTCTCCTGTTCCTTTTGCTCCTGCCACCACAGAGGCTGCCAAATCATCTAATGGAGATGCCTTTGTGTGGCTGCTTTCTAATGTGGCTCCTGAGCAGGACCACAATCTTTATAGCACCTGTCTTCGCAAAACTATTTTTAAATATTAAGCTGGGACATTTTCCTGAACTGAGAATGATTTATCTTTAGAGCTCTTTCTCTCTCAGCTAGTAGATAACCTAGCTGAAATAGAAGGTAGCTGGCCAATTTAGTTTTCCTTTTTAATGAGATTTCATTTGGTTTTTCCTTTGGTCTACAAGGCTACTTTGGCTCCTCATTTTCCCAGGCATAACTTCAATATCCCTGATAACTGCTCAGGAATACTCAAAATAAGTATCTGACAGATCTAATTATCTGCCATTTCTCTATCAGATGAATGTCTACCATTCCAAATTAAGGCCATATGACCTTATTACGACACTAAATCTGGCTGTCATATTATATTTTGATTCTTGAAGGTCAAATGAAAATACGTATGGGGGTACGTGGAAACACAGTGTCTAGATAATACACCTCAGTCTTTAGCAGTTTGCATATGTTAGAGTTAAGGTTTTTGTGAACCTAACAGCTCTCTAAACAAGTGACAGTGAAGCACTTTCTGGCTTGCAGAATGAATGCAAAAGGCTGCAACACACATGAACTTCTGTTGACATAGTCTCTTTCAACTACAAACTTGACTTATATCAATTCATGGTATTTTTCTACATTTTCTGTCAAACTTTTGATCCATAGCTACTGCATTGCAATTCTAAATGTGTTTCTGACATCTGTAAACTGGTAAATACCGAATTATGCTGTGATTTTATTGAAAAATGCGTGATTGACCCATCTTCCTGTGCTTGTGGGGGAGTAAGTCAAAATAAAATCATAGGGGTAACTTGACTAGTGCATTGTCTTTCTACATAAATAGAATTAATACTTACCATTTCAGCCAAAGCCAATGTTTTTTCACATATCTTTCTCCAGGGGAAAAGAATGCAGAAATTCTGTCTTCATACTTAGCTATTAAAAAATCCCAGCAGATGAAGAAGATGGCTAGGACAGTGATGACAAAGAGTGGCAAGGCTCTCTGAAAATTCAAGCTGCAGGCTGCAATAACTGCTGCGAAGTATGCTGTCACAGAAAAAAGAATATACATGTCTGTTAGGCTGATCTTTTAAAAAACAGGATCAAATCTTAAATATATACGATGTGATCAAAGTCAGGCCTGTGTTTATCTTTTCAGTGCTTTTCTGACTCTCAGCCTAAAGACTGAAAAATTTTGCTTTTGTAGATAGTGTAGTTACTTATGTTCATTGATACGTAAGGTGGCTTCCATTCTGTCAAAGCAAGTTATATGCTTTTGCCAAGGCAAGTTAACACAAACACGTAAACACGAGGGAAAATCAAATACATCTAAAGAACTACATTTTCTTGTGTAAAAAGTATGAATTAAGAACAGCAGTCTTGTTCTTTTTTTAAAAGAAAATGCATTTATCCAATAAAACTAGAAAAAAACACTGAGAAACATATGTCAATTGACTGATTTAACGACCTCAAATAATTGTGAAGCTTAAAAATAGTTTATTTCATAAAGTAGCGATCAAATTATTTGCTATTTGACAGGTTTACTGCTGATAAATGCTGGCCAAGAAAATATTCAGTTCTTGTAAATAATACTTTGTCTATGGCAAATAAGGAAGAAGGACTACTGATTTTTATAATGCAAGTTGTTTTTTTATGGAATTATGCATGAAATCCTGACATATTCTTAGAACTCGCTCACTCTCTTGAGCTAGAACATCTCTACTATGACGAAACAAGGTAAGATGATGTTATGAGGGTAGGATATTCAGCATGCAAGCAGCACTTTTATAACCACCTTCTGGTGTGCTGACGCCTATCTCACAGACGTATTTCAAGTCTCTGTGTTCCCAGTGCTCAAGTAGGAAAATCTCAAAAACAAAACTTGGTGAAGTGGAAGGAAACAAGCCAACCTACTGGCTAATTGGGACAGGGAGAAATATCAGAATGAATTTGCAGTGTGTACTGTCATAAATACCTTTACTCTAGAAAACACTTGCTGTGAGTATTGAGTGATATGGGTCAGAACAGAAAACTTTCATTTCCAGCCTGCTGACCTAAGTTCAGTCCTATTTGGTGCCTGACTGTTTTTAATGTGATTTCATGGTTTTGGACAAGTTACTGAAACTGTAATTTTGGAGGTGGATAGTAATGGAGTAGACATAGAGACTGAACTATCCTGTTATCACAAATGTAACTGCTGGTCAGACTTGAAACATGCTGGAGGAGCAGTTTAGCAAAAATTGTGCTTTTGTTACGTTTGGGAATGAGTGGACATTTTGCAGTCTGGAGTTTTCTCTGGGTCTAAATTCCTAACTACTTTGAAACACATTCTTAAAGGCAATTGAGTTTTTATGTCAGACAAAGCCACAGCACAGCCTATAATCTCATACAGGGAAATAAATAAGGCTTCAGCAATCCCAGGTTTAAAACATACTGTACCTGTTATTAAAACTCCATAGATGACATAATGAATTCTAGTTTTATGTTTCTTGCAAAGTTCACAGATGTTATCATACTTTTTTTCTAAAGGCCTAGGGAGGGAAAAAAAAAAGGAATAGAAAGCTTTTGCAGAAGAAAATTGGGTTAAATTGGTCAAAATTTCTCTACTGGAGTTTGCTGAACTTCGTAGGGGTTAAATTTGGATCTCAAAGTGCCAAATAAAAAGTGTCCTTTGAGAGGGACTTCTTTGAGTTGATGTTGGACAAGTGTGAAAGAAAATATGGCAGTTATCTAATGGGACAATCGGTCAACTATGTGATGGGCTGCAGTTAGCAGGCCAGCTGTGCTACCTTCTGAAGTACAGCTCTTCTGTGAAGAGGTCTGTTAACACCGTTAGCGCAAACTGAGTATGTAGTTAAAGAGTCAGCGTCCATTACTAGACTCACAAAGTCTTGCTAGTACAGCCAGCCCAGCATTGCTATGGGGAACAGTAGTGTTGCTGTAATTGTGAAGGTCTAAGGCTGCTTTTGTGTGTGTATAACCAATATCCATCTAAAATCTTATTACAGTGTGCATAGATGTTTCTGGGTTTTTTAAAATTTGGTTTATTACATTAACTTTTCATCTCATCATCTCATGGAAGTTAAAATTGTTATAGCTGAATGTTGTGCTCTAGTATCAGTTCTTCCAATTACAAAGTATTTCCCTTTCTTTGTTTTCCTCACTAAAGGTAAAAGAGTGATTTCATGAGGAAGGTTAAAATTTAGGGAAATAGCAGTTAAGGGATTTAATTCAACACAGATTTCCAGTTCCAAGTACGCTAGCGATGCGGACGTATATCAGTTACAAAACAAGTGGCCAAATAAACACCTTCATATCGTGCAAGCAAAAAAAAACCCCAAAACCCCCCAAAAACAAAAAAAAAACCCCAAGGGTCTGTCATCTCAGAGGCACTGCTTTAAAGAGGCACATCTCTAAAGCAGTACTGTGCATTCTCAGTCCATAAAGGCAACGTTGTATTTAGACATGCAAATTATCCAGGCTGCACTTGTTCGGAAACTAAATGCAGCTGGAGTTAGATGCACACTGAAATCCAGCATGAATACCCTTCTTTTCTGCACTTCAAACAATTCAATTAATTGAAAATAAATTTGAGAGAAATAAGAAATACTAATTTAAATTATATCAGCACTCAGAAGAACAGAGCAGGAACATACTCCTTCACAAGTACAAAGAGTAATAGGTTCTCTGAGAAATCTTGATTGCTTTTGATATTTCAATTTCAGTTCTGGGAATTCCTGTTGCTTCACAAATCATAGCACTTTTCTTCTTTTTTTTTAACTTGTAAGAACATTAGGTTATCTACCCAATCTCAGCAGAGAGATTAGATACAACAGGAGAAGAAAAAAGGAGAGAGAGAAATATATGAAAAAGGCAGAGTTACTTTATCAAATTTGTGGTTCATTCGTCACCCAAGGAAAGAAAAAAATACTCTATACTATCTGTTACTGCTGCTTGTGAGTCCTTTGGGATTTAAAATTGTTACTTTCAGATTACAATTTCTTGTAATTTCTTCTTTGGTCTAACATCTCTCTCTCCTTTATATTTTATTAATTTAGGCTATTATCACTTTGGTGCTAGGATATCTTAAATATTTAGACACGTACGTCATAAATATGCAACTCTGTTCTGAAAGGTGGCAGAAAAAATATATTCCTTATGAAATATGGTTAATTTATTAAGGAAACATTATTTTCTAAAAGCTGATCCCATTGGCTTGAAGCATAACTGAAGATGCAGAAAAAACAGACCTTGCTAAGCACATTAACATGAAATATTTATATATGTCAAAACTATTATTGCTTGCATTTTGCAACTCAGAAATCAATTTTCTGTTGTGCGTGTACTCCAGAAGGGAATGTTAACACCTTGTACTTGTAGTGAATCATCGTTATCAACAGACTGATCTTTCAAAAGTCCTGTGTCTCAGACTATAGCCTATTCAATACTATCTGTTGAAAGAATTCAATGACACATATGAACATTTAGTATGGTTTTAAGTATTGTGTCTTCACGTTTTTAATGCCTTAAATAAGGTTTGTTGTTTTCACTGTGTGATCACTTAGAAGTAGTGCAAACAAAATGTAAAAATTTTGCTCCATTAAAATGGCTTTTTTCACAGCTATTCTGTTCTTATTTTAGGGTGGAATAAATGGCTATGCAAACTGAAAGACAATAGTGAATCTTTAACTTCCTGAAAGAGACCACTCTTTAAGGCTTCTCTTTAAAAAACACTGTTCTAGAAATACTGGAAAAGTAGTTGCTGTACAAGAAGGCAAAATATTGCTCCTTTAATTTGCAAGGTTTAAAAGGATAGTTCCACAATCACAGATCCTATTTGTAAGGTATAATAATTTTAAACATGTTGTGTTTCTGTATCACACAAATTGCTAGGCAATACAAAGGTCTATGTAGCATACAGGTACAGCAGGGAAATTCAGAACTGTCACTCCAGAAGCAGAAACACTGGCAGCTTTTTGCTTAGGCCAGGATGAAGTGAGTGGAAGACTTACTCATGCAAAAACATATTACCCTTTCAAGCGTGGTTGCTCAGCATCTATGGAGGCACGTTTGTTTTCATGCAGATCACTCTCAATATTGATGTATTCATCCCCCTGGAAAACAGATCAGTGCCGAGGCTGTCAGAGGGGTTTACACTTATCAAATAAGGTGCAAAAAAGCATCCCCGCTGGCAGATGGCTGAAGCAGTATCTAGACTTTCCTGTCTGCAACGCCTGCATGGCTCCAGCTCTCCGGTCTGCCACCAACTCTGTGATCAGTATCAGGCAAACCCAGTGTTTAGAATGGTCATCCACACCATTTTCCAAAGGGGAAATAGAGCAGGGAAGAAGCTGAGAGCTGAAGAGGGCAGGGCCCCATAGAGAGTACAGTACTACTGCACACAGGTGAAAAGCATGAGCTCCAGGTAAGGAGGGCAGAGCTGCAAATTAGTTGGCTTGGCCAGCACCCCCTGTTTACACCAGCCTGGTTTTGTTGCTTCTCTCTTTGCAGAACTTAATATGATGGAACTTTGTGTATGGAGAGTGGTTAAACTGGACAAGGCTTAGTGTTTTAAAAATTTAAATAAGCCAGTAAATTAATTATTAAGAAAAACTGTTGTGAAAGGGTAATAGCTAACAATCCTTTAGAAAGAGCTATCATCCACAGGCTTTGTAGCAGAAATACAAAATTTGGCCTGATAGCACACTTTCACCAGGAAAACTGGTTTTTCTACCTGAGTCCACAGAAGCATGGCTGTGTTAAAACTTTTGTACAACTACAGCCTGGTCCCTGTGTGGGGACTGCCTTGAGAAGCCAGCACGGGCACAGTGCCTCGAAGCTGCTCGGTGCACCTGCGGGGGCTGTCATGTCCACACTGCACCACTTCCCCCATCCCACTCCCCCGGGGCACGAGGAAGGTGCCTGTCCCACAGCTATGTACCTACATGCTCATGGTGGGGCCTGTGGAGCAGCCAGGGCCCCGGGCAGGCAACCATTGTGTTCAAAGACAGCAGCGTACCCACACCTGGCCCTCATGCCTCCCACCCTGAGCCTTGCCACGGCGCTGTGACCAGCTGACTGCCCCGGGCTGTGTGGCCAGGACCAGGGCAATGGCAGACAGTGTTTGCCTGACATGGGGGACATGTCCTACCCTCTTCAGAGGAGCGGCCCACAGTGCCCAGCCGCTTTTGGAGGCAATCCGCAGGTGAGTTACCTTTTCTTTTTCTGTCACCGTTGTTACTGCTAACTCAATTCCCCAGTCTGCTGTAGAAAGCAAGGCCCACTACAGACCTTGCTCTGGGCCCTGTGCTCTGTCTACCTTGCCGCAGGTGCTGCCAAAAGTCCCGGAAAGCCCTCAGTTTGTTGCCAGGGAGGGACTTGAATCTCAGTCATAGAATGGCCTGGGCTAGAGGGGACCTTAAGACCTTTAAATACCATCGAGTTCCAACCCTCCGCCGTGGGCCACTAAACTAGATTTCTCAAGCCCTCATCCAGCTTGGCCTTGAACACCTCCAGGGATAGGGTATCCACAACTTCTTTGGGCAAACTATTCCAGTGTCTCATCACCTTCACAGTAAAGAGTTTCTTCCTAGTATCTGATCTAAACCTACCCTTCTTCAGTTACAAGCAATTCCCCCTTGTCCTATTACTACATGCCTTTATAAAATGTTGTTCTCCCTCTTTTTTTCTAAGCCACTTTTAAGTGCTGAAAAGACCACAGTAGGATCCCCTGGAGCCTTCTCTTCTCCCAGCTGAACAACCCCAAAGCTCTCAGCCTACCAATATCAAAGACTTTATAAGACCAATATCTCAGACTTTACCAATATATGAGAGGCAAAATTCACACATGATGAGACCAAAACTGCATGTCTGTGGAAACTGCTGTTCACTCTTCTAGGAAAAGCTCAGCCTGATACCAACAGGAGCTTGTTGGTCCTCTTGGCTGCACTTTTTGGAGCAGGGTGCTGTAGGGGTGTTGCGTAGCTCTGTGGAGCTGCACTATGGCTTATGGCTGTATTTTAACTAAACTCCATTTCTTTCTCTCTTTGGTCTTGACTGTGAAGTAAAGCAAACCTGAAAAATGCCTACTAAGTTACTATTACTTTTGGTAACTGGCAGTGCTCAGTGGCTATATGAGGCAGGCTTCTCATCTGAGGAACACTGAGTGTTGATACTATGTAAATATCATTTATTCTTGAGCTTAAATTTGGGATATATTGCATACCAGTGCTTCTCACAGATTTTTTAACCAACATTATAAATCAGGAGAGTCCCAGCCCTCCGGGTTGAAGTGCCATGCTTTCACATTTTCAGGCACCTACACTCCCTTTGGCATTCTGCCCACTCTCCTGGTCCAAGCTTGAAGCTCATGTCCTACAGATACTGCTTTCGTCCCCACCATCATTCCCAGTGCCCCTACTTCATGCACTGCCTAGGCCAGGCCAGGTTCCCTTATCTCTTTCACCCATCCCACATCATCCCACCCTGTACCCGGACCACCCACAGACTGAACTCTGGCTCTTTGAATTTGTGAAATATTTGAGAGTATTGCCTGTTTTTCCTTCTGAGTATTTAAATTAAAAAAGCATCAATTTACACCTTTTCACACTGTTTACAATGTATTTAAATATACTCACAATACTACTATGTCACTCTTTTATTGCCACAAATGCTCTCCTACAATGACATTAAAAGGTGTTGAGAAAATCTGAAATCAAAGACAACTTTGTGTGAAAGTGTGCAGATACAAATACAAATTGGAGAATCTATGCAAACCCCTTTTAGTTTTTTCATGGCCAAGCATGATACCAGGTCTGACTCTTGGGGAGTGCTGGCTCTTGCTGAGTTACCTAAGGGCTGTGTAGAGCATGTGGACTTCTGCCAGCATGGGGAGGCACTGCTAAGCCCATACTGTAAAGACCCTCAAAATAAATTCTTGTGCCTCAGTCACATTGTGCCTGGGAAAGTGTTGGTGTGAATACACGCATCTCTAATACACTTGCACCAAGTAGTGGCTGAATGCTTTCAGATGAATGCTTTCAGATGAACACTTTCAGTGGGAAATTGGTTTCTCTGATAAAAATCAAGCTTTCATTGATACTTTTCTCCAATCTTCACCAGTTTCAATCAGTTCTGGAAGTCCTTTTTCTTTTTTTTATTTTAACAATTTCCTTTTGCTGGCTTTTTTGAAGATGAACGTATAGGCACCATCTACCACCTTTCTCTCCTAGGATCTCAGATGCCAATCTAGTTCCCAGGAGTGCATATCAGAGCAGTCTAAGTGATCCTTTCCATCACTTTATATCTGGAATTAATTCAACTTTGAGAGCAGAGACATTACTCTGGCAGTATGCCTTTGCTGCCTCTGATCACATCCAAGAAAACAATAGAAGATAGAAATGAGTATCCACTGCACCAAGTATTTCTTATGTGCTGCTTAATACATAAGAAATAGTACCATTACCACAATTGGCAAGGAGATATGACTACAAACGAACTGGAATTTTAGAGTAGCAATTTATTTCCAGAATGTGGATGTGAAAATGTTAATACCTGACCATGGTAAAATACAAGTGGATTTTTTTAACATGACTCATGTCTTCATAATGAGATACTCACTATGTGGGCTTAAACACACAATCAAAGTCAAAATGAATGTGTTTATTATTACAGTAAATCTGTCTTGTGCTCCCTTCTTCTCTGGTCAGTTTTACACAGCATTTGTTGCCTCAAGTTTCTTTTTGTCTGAAATTTTCCACATTTTAGATGTTTATTTCATAGTTAAATATTAATTTATTATTAAATATTTAATAATATGAATTATCTGACTGAATGATTGTATCACTAAAACCAATGTTTACAGACTCTCTTTTTCCACCTTCTTAGGACAAAATACTTTTACGTCAACTCCTCATCCAGTCTTTCCTCTGATTACCATTTCTGATGCCTCTTTTCTATCTTGTATGAAGCCATTATGACATTAGAACACATTTTTTCTGAACCCTACTTATCCTGTATTTTTGAGAACAGAACTCACTTCCCTGTCAGTTTACACATTTTAAATGTTATTCAGATTTTGTTAAAATACCTGTCTTGGGTATATTATCACATTGGTGACACTGAATTCAAGGTTTACAAATTTTCATAAGGTTATTTGAAAGGAAAAAAAATAGAAAAACATACCTGACTAGTAAGCACTGTCTTCTTATTTTGTGAATTCTTGATTCTCTGTGAATTGTCTCCAAAGCCTTTCAGATTTGTAACATCCATACCATCACTGTCATTCTAGAACAAGAAATTGTGTTAGTTCCAATCAGAAGCTGAATGCTTTTCTCATGTACAGTAAGAACTGATTTATACTCGGGTGCCTAGGCTTCCGTGGAAGCAAGTGAATGGGTGACAGGAAATGGCTTCAAGTTGCACCAGGGGAAGTTTAGATTAGCAATTACAAAAAACTTGTCCACTGAAAGGGTGGTCAGGCATTGCAACAGGCTGTCCAGGGAGATGATAGAATCACCATGCCTGAAGTGTTACAAAAATCTGTAGTTGTGACACTCTGGGGACATGGTTTATTGGTGAACATGGTGATGATAGATTAATGGTTGGACTCAAAGAACTTAGAGGTCTTTTACTATCTAAATGACTCTACAAATCTCTGTGTTACTTTACTAGAAGAGGGAGCCCAAAACTCAGTGTGCAGAGTTTGGCTGGTCAGACCCCTGCACTATTGCACAAAGGTGCCTCGATGGTGCTCAACTAATGTGATTCCACTGTTTTCTTGACTAAACTCACATGTCCTCCCACGGTGAATTGTGCTGCCTGTTGTCTCAGGACTGGTTCAACAAGTTTATGAAAATCCAGCCCTTCTCCTCATCAAGAGCAAAACAGACTATTGGGGCTTTCCCAGGTTGTTAGGACCTTTGCTCTGGTATTTTCGCTCCTTAGGCACATGGAGTAAATGTGAACTATTGCTCTTAGAATAAAACACTAAGGGTATCTTTAAAGAGAGGAGTTAGCTTTATTACATTAATCCTCTGAGATATACATTTTTATCAGAATATACTGAGAGATGAAGACAACCATAAATGAGCCCCACTATTTCTAATTTTTTTATAATAAATTCTGAATCTCTGTTTTCTTGTTTCTTAATGTTTTGAATGATACATGATCTCTTTTTAATGGTCCTAGAATGTCTGGTTCTTGGTTTTGTAAGAAAGCTGCTTAAACAAAATATCACTTATATCCACATTTGCTGTGCGTGTTTTGTATTTCAAATGTTCCTTATGGCAACAGTTACAGTAGGGTCATTTCACTGGGTTTTATAGCATGAAGTATCTCATTATTTACTTGGTAATAAACCCAGTAAATTAGTATTTACTAATAAAACAATCACTTCCACAGGAACAATACAAAATAAGCTTAACCATAGTAAATTATGATAAAGACAGGAATAAGCAGTACTACCAGAAATAAATTGAATTTTGCTTTTTAGCAGAAATATAACCTCAGAAGAAACTAGAACACTGATCAGTAACATACTTTCCTTAAAAATACTTTGCCTCTAAACAAAAAATCTCTTTCAGTAAAAGTGTTTCTGTAACCTTGCATGTCTGGGAGGAGTCACAAGAAGTTGTTTATTCAAGTGTTGTGACCTTGACACATCAGCTCCCTACCTTCTAAGGGAAGAGTATCTTTTCATTCCCTTAGGAGAGAGGTACTTCTATTTCAAAAACATTTGTCACTTCTCTGCTTTCTAACCATGCCATCATAGAAGTTTGCTGTAGCTGCACCTACAGTTGGCAATAAATGCAACTACTGAACACTCCATTAAAAAAAAATCTCAAGAAGCAGTGATTAACTATAGCATTGAGATATAATATATTAAAAATACTACACAGGACAGTATAGTGAAGTCAAAGCAGTATAGCTCTGTAATACACACACACACACACACACTCTCTCTCTCTCTCTCTCCTGAGAATAGTGTCTTTGAAGATTTCCATACTTGTTGCTGAGGAAGGAAAAGCAGAGATTTCCTAGGACTTTCGTCAGTAAACGTGTGAAGCGGGTCAGCCCCCTGGGCCGCCTCCGCCTCCGCCTCCCAGGCCGGTGCCAGCTCCTCCGAGGGAGCAGCCTGGCCATGGGAGGTCCTTGGGGTCCGAGCCTCTTGATCCGCCCCTGTAAGGCGTGCCCAGGGCTCAGGATCTGCCTACCTTTCCACAGAGTTCTATTCGGTTGGTTATGTTGTTGGTGTATTTGAATTGTATCCTTCCCTCTTATGTTATTATTGGTTTCTGTATGTTATCCCCGCCTATTGTCTTTTCCCTGACTGGTTACCTCTGTCCCCTCTTAAGCGGTTGGCACGGGGGCAGGGGTGGGATTCCTTGCATTCTGTCCTAGAGGCAGGGTGGAGATTACTTTTTCCCTGTCCCTGCGGGGGCAGGGAGGGGATTCCTCCTTCACCGTGTCCCTCCTGGGATAGGATACCCTTGTCCTTCCCTTCTTTCCCTCCCGAACACCTATACCCCTTACCCTAAATAAAGGAGAGCAAGGGAGGACAACCCCCTCCTGCAAGCCCTTCGTCTCGTCGCTTGTCTTCATTTTTTTTTCGATTACAACAAATGTGTAAAAAAGCAAGCAAGTTGCTGTTAATGAAATACACAAGTAAAGAATAATTTGCGTTGGAAGAAACCTCTAGAAGAAATCACTTTTTCCAACCCACCGCTCAAGTGCAATAATTACATAAGAGTTTCATTTATAGAGTAATTAAAAATACAAATGTATGACTAATGTAAGAAAACTAGTAAGAGTATCTCACGATTGCTGGAACTCAATAGTACATGCTGCAGAATGAGAGATTGAATATAAAAGTCCTTATTTCAATTATTCATACCATATTTCTGGAATATTCCTGATTAAGTAGAAATTGGCTAATTACTGTTGGTAACAAGTTTACTTCAGTAATACTTCTGTTGACTAGAACAATCTTAGATTGAGTGCCATGAAGCTGAGTAATTTTCTTACTTCACAGCTGATTCTTCAAGTACGATCTCTTAATCCTCCCCTTTATAGAATTTGTTCATTTTGTTTGGTGAAAACACATTTAACCCAACCACTTGAAGACAAAAAGCTTATTTTTATATCTAATAAGAATAGAAATATCTAAGTGGCAAGTATAACTGCCTATTCCCTTTTCCTGTTTACTTAGTGTCTGAGTTCCTGAAGGAACTCCTCAACTAAATGTCAGTCTGTGCATATCACCTACTGTTGCTGATTGCTACGTAAGCACTCAGCACAGGCAGAAAACTTCTACCTCATTTACTCACTCTCCTTTTGCAGCTCCCTGTAAACGTCTGCAGAACAAAACACTGTAAGAAAAAATGGGAATTCAAGCCTTAGGAACCACAGTTAACACAGTCCTGTTATGAGCACAAACTATATCCAGCAATATCTAAAGTCACTTCTGAGCTTACTTATCTCCAGATGACATCATAGAGCAGAAGTTTACAGGGAAGCTTGGACGGGAAAATTCTCTTTGCTTTCGTCACCAGTTAAAGGATTATAGAATTGATCCATCTATTTTGAATGCTTGCAATATGAAAATTATTTTGAAGTTCTGCTTCTGCTTTCACAAGCTGCTTTACTTTTACTGATTGGAATTCCCCTCTTGTAAACTATTTGATTAAATGACAAGGGTATAGAGCTACCTCATCTGTGTAAGTGAAATGCTCTTTCACTGTTTGTTTAGTTCCCCCTTGACAAGCTGTTCATTCACCAAGTCTTGCTGCATGACTGCCTACATTCATTGTCTTTCCCTGCCACCTCCTCCTTGATTTTAAAGGAGGATGGATTTTGCAAAGAGCTAGTAACTTCTATTGTTGTGCTTTTAACAACAGCAGACACTCTGGAGTAGATGGTGTTGCACTCATGCTACTTAGGGATGAAAACAAACTGGCCATCAGAGCATCCAGGCAGCTGCCTAAACTGTTCATGGTTTAATGATGAACATTAAAAGTTCTTACATTAGGTTGTAGATTAGAATCAGGATACTCAAGGAACTCAGAGGAAAACAGATGCTTCAAAAACAAATAGTTTAAGTTATAATGTTGGATTTTGTTGCAATTCATTAATTTTTAATTGTATTTGGTCAGCAGAATTGAAGCCATCTGATTTACAGTTAAAACTTGCTTTTCTTTAAACATTCAGTGCTACTGAACACCATTCATCTAGGTCTTCCCTCATATACTATTTTTTGTTAGCCACTGCCATGATTCTGAAGGAGTTTAAATACATATTTATTTTAAATACGGAGAATTATTTTAAATTAATAATCATAGCAATCATAAATACCTGTCAAGTTATAAAACTCAGTGTACAAGGCAGGAAGGATGAATGTTCATTATCCATGTGCTAAACCACAGTAAATGGGCTGTAGAAACAACAGATAAGAAACAGGTACTGCCAGATTTAAATTTAGCAGTCTAAGTCTTCATGGGCCATTTTGAAAAGGATTGTAAATAAGACTCCCCACCTCTGAGTATATTGTTATTTTCTTTTAAAATTTAGGTTGTCAGGGTAAGATAGTATCCTGAAATGTATGATTAAAAAAAAAAAAAAAAGAAACGAACCCAAACAAATATGGCTTTGGAAAGCAAGTTTTGAAAATGTAGAAAAGGACTGCACAATTTCCCATCTGGATCTGGTTAAGTAATGCAGTAGAACACCTTCTTCATTTCCAAGGGGAAACATAACAGTGATGCCCATGAAATATAAATCCTCAAGATCCTCTATAGTCTTGATTTACCAACCAGACAAGGAAGCTGTGGAGAATGGTGATAAGCAGAAATTACTTTTTTTAGGATATGTTTTAAGCTGGTTCAGATGAAATGGAGTACAAATATTGCATGCATTATGGCCATACCAATGTCCTATGCTGTGTGAGTAAAAGGCAGAATTTTAAAGGGGATCCTTCCTCAAGTCAGCTTATTAAGAGCATGGTATGCTCTGCTACAGAAACAGGTACAGGCTGTTTAATGCATCATAACACTAACAATAGGAGGCCAGTGAACAATAAGTATTTATTAGCTGTTACCTTCCTTTTGCATTGTATTTATGTTTGCCTCTGTAGCTTTTAAATGTAGGGAAGTTTATTCATCCCACCTACCGTTCCTTTTTATAATGCAGTTTTTATCATTCCTTATGGAGTGTGACTTGATATTTAATGTTATCAGAGATCCGAATCATCTGAACTGATTAGATAAAATTTTTGCCTTTTAAATGAGGGCTAAATACAAGCTAGACAAATCCAGTCTCAGTTTTAGGGTTATTGTTAGTGTTACAGGGTTTCTGAGCAAGAAAATCTGTGGGCAAGTATAGTGGTCCTCCAGCCAGCCAGTGCCATCAGCGAGAAGGTATCTGAACCACCTTGAAGGCAAGAGACACAGTAGTGCTTCCACACATTATGTGTGACATTATTGTAGCTATAGATACACAATGTGTTACACTGGTACGCAGACACTTAGCAGGAACAATTTTCTGTATTGAGGATAATGATTTAAATTCCTTAAATTACAATACATTTTCAAGATGAAAAAAAATTAACAACTTGTATGTCTCATTATAAAGAGTGCAGCAATCTGTTGATTCTAGCTATGAGATAACATCCAAAGCAGATAACTTTCGCAAGTAGGTCTTAACAGTTGCATTGGGTTTTATCAAGGTAAATACTTTACAACTGAAGGATGGCAGCATGCTAGGGAAGACTGGCCGAATGGGTAAAGCTATATATCTCCTCAAAACCAAAACAAAAATCTCACACATTGTTATACACCCTAATGGCTATAATTGAGATGCTCCTAATATCAAAAAGAGAGACAAAGAGAGATACAGCAGAGCTGCACATTTGAGGTTTATTGTGTGTTCTTTTGAGTCCATTTTAAGCTGTTAATAAGCTTGTTGAGACCATTTTGAGCTGTTAATAATGTTGCTTCTGGGTCTCCCAGGTACTGACATTATCACAAAGCAATAAAGCAGGACCTGCATAGCATACAAAACAATTAGCTGGTATTTTGCGGAAGCATGCATTTTTTGCAACACAACTAATGGATACATGTACTATCTGAAAGATACCCTTGGTTAACTGAGGGTATACTACAGTACCATCGAAAATAGTGATGCAGTGAAATGCTTCTGTGATGCAGTGAAAATCCTACCACAGTACAAATGGATGTGTTTGTTTACATGTCAATAGCAAATGAGAAATTGAGAAGAGTTATCCCCCTTCAACCATTTGTATGACAAATCAAAAAGCAGACTATATTACAACTTCTTCAGGCTGTTAGAGTCCCTCTACAACAGAAAGCACAATGCTTCTCCTTCTTGACTTAATAAAGCTGATATGATCCCTCATCCATCACTTGTTAGCCTCGAGCTGCTTTGTATTACATTGAGAGCTGTTATGCTAGCTTATGTACTTTATAAAAGAAATTACCTAGCTCGGATTTACTGTGTCCTTTGCTTACTTTATCCTTTTCTGCATTAATCATTAAGTGGTTCAGGTGCATCTGAAGGTACCTGTGGATACTTAAAATGGCACCTACACAGATAATGTGTAAATGGTTTAAATTAAACCTTTTCCAAAACACTTTTATGTTTTGTGGTTTAGATAAGATACTAATTTCTTAATACTGTAAGACACTGTTATTTTGGAGGAATGAAAGTGCTCACTCTTCATGCTAGAAAAGATTAAATACAGGAAATAGAGGGGAATTATGAGATTGTTTACTTTTTAGTGGCTTTTGTTGTGAAGCCATTTATTCGTTTATATGCAGTAGTTTACCTATTTCCTTCTGTGTCTTATTTTCTCTAGGCAGTGACTTACATAATGAAACAGAGATAGACAGTGTAAATGTAAATAAAAATGTCTCAGGTGAGATAGCTGTGTAAGGCAGAGTGTTAACCCAGATCACTGTACTGTGCTGCATAGAGACTTCTGAGGAAAAAAGTGATTTTCGTCTTATGCCATTCAAGAGAGTTCAAAACCGAGATTCTGCAACTAGAGACTTCTCTCCTTTTTGAGTTTGCAAGCACAGACTTTGAAAGCTGATGGCACTAGCTTAGGCACACATTTTGTGTGAAAACACAGACTGGATTAAAACTTCTCTTATGCCTCTCACTTTAACTGAGGGAGACTCAAGTTCAAATTGTTCGTCCGTCTGCCCTGAGACAACAGATGTGTTGAGGGCGCTCTGATTACCCAGGAAAAAGCCCTAACCACGCGGCTATCATGTTTTACGAGTTCTCTCTCTTGCCTACATTCCGTAAATATTCCCTGACGGGCTTGTCTGTCCGTACAGCACAATGAATAAATATACAGTGTGGTTGAATGACACTAATGTTGCGTAGTAGTTCACATGTTTAGCATCTACAAAGACCTTTCTGTGTTATTTGAATAGTGTCGGCTGATATTCACATCCACTACCCACTTCCTGCTAGCTGAGTTAAGGTGGGGCGTAGGGATCGGAAACTGCAGAGGAGAGGAAGGGGTTGCTTTGCTAACACAGCCCTCTTCAGATTATTTCAGAGACACTGTCTCTCCCGAATCTATTCTACCTTCAACAACAAGTACAGCGAGCGAGCCCGGCTGCGGGTTCGCAAGTTTCTGTTTGTCCCTGCTCTAACTCCAGTGAAAGTACAGGGTTGCTGGACAGCAAGAAACAATAACTAACTAGTTGAGGGGGTTGGGGTGGGTGGGTGAGTGGTTTGTGGTGTTTATTTGTCGGGGGGTTTTGTCCACCAATTTTTGAAATCTGTGTTTTTTAAGCGACTATTAATATTACTTTATGCCCAGAAAATGCAGAGCCTTCTGGGCTGGCTCCCTACGAGAGCAGAACAAGACAATTGCACTTACTTTATGCACGGAAGAATGATATGAGCCACTATGATTACATTATTATTTTTCTTATATTATTAATATACATCGCTTTGATGAGATAGATCTGCTGCATAATGATGACCTTCTCTTCAACAGAACTGTAAATGACATATCCTCAGGAAAAAACAGCAACTGATAGAACAGATGAGAGCCATTTGTGAGATCCATCAGTCTATGAAACATTACCGAGTGAGGAGACTTTTCAAAGATAGCTGGTAGCAGATGAAGGCAGCGAGTAGAGCATGCTACTGAAAAAGTCAATTGTGCTCAGCTGTTTTTTAACAAGAGCCGTGTACTTTGGCAGGGTATCAGTGCAAAGCAGGTAAGGTGTTGTAAAATATCTGCAGGCACAGCACAGAAAAGGCTTTTTCTTTGTTCGGGGACTGAATTAAGCGTTGTTCATAGTTTTTAAGTCTTTCCTCTTCCCCATAGAGCAAAGGAAACCACACTTACCTGGAAGGCTAAATTGTGCACACCTGAGTGATCACGGCTGGTCTCCGTCAGCTCCATGTTCCTGGTATGAACTGGAGAGTTTTGGGCGAATGTTGGAAGCTTCTCGCTGCACAGGGCTCAATCAGCCAGCACCTGGTTAATCCATGCACAGCACCGGTACCACTTGAAGTCACGTTAGCTGGAGGTCTCAGATTTCCCTTACTCCCACATAGCTCCACCTCTCGCTCCGCTGGCACAGCCCCTTTTAGCCAACATGGAAAAGGGTCTTCGGAGACGAGAATGGATAGGCCTCAGAAGCATCTCTCATCCAGTATATTTCTGGGTGATCTCAAAAGCAAGTGTGTTTACTTATATGTCTTTCCTCACTTGCATGGGAGAAAATCTTCCACACCCAGATTCTGAGAGGCAAACACATTTTTTGTCTTTTTTTTTTCAGATATTCTTAAGTAATTATTTTTGTGATTATATTGTAGTTCTGTTTTCATAGTACTTGGGGACTTCACCTAGCAAGAGAAAAAACAGAATGCGCACAGCACTCAAAACTCTGACAAGTGCTGATTAAGCACTTTCAGTTGGCATCCTGTATTTTATGACATAGAGTCTTTTTGTTATCTGTCCACAAGATTACTCATCTTTAACTGAAGACTTTTCTAATACTTTCCAGGCTTGCTGTTTGCAGTATTGCAAATATATGTTCTTAAAACTCTCAGTTGGGTTTCTTACCCATGTTTTTTGTTGACTACGGACTTTCTGTATACAGCTTTTTCTGTGTAAGTCCTGAAAATACTAGCACTTTTACAGACACCAATGTCAGACAGGATTTGTGTGAATATAAATTTTGCCATTAAGAACAGTAAAAATGACAGTGTTCTGTTTCTTGGAAATACAACAAAGTATACTTATGAATTCATTAGCTGCCTACATTCATAGCTTTTTACATACAGATTGAAAATGTCATAAGTTATGCCTCATCCTGTGAAAAGCAAAAAACTATGTCCCATTTTACGAATAAAATCAGAATGGATTGGCATGACTGAATATATTACTTGAAATAATGAACAATTAGATGAAAGATAAGATGATGCATCTTTCTGAGTAATCTTCCAACTGTTTTACTAATATTATAAATCATACTGTTGCAATATGTGCTTTCTGAATATTGTAGCTTTTATTCAAAATTGAAGACTAGCTGGGGTTTTCTTTTGGCAAGGAATGCATGGTTTTTAATGATTTTTAGGTTTGAAGTGTTCAGAATATTTTTGGTAACCCAGGTTTTGAAATCAGCATGTTCGTTGCTAATTGTATTTGCCCTGTAGACGAAATTTTTTGACTAATTACTTTTCTCTGCACAATAGTCTTCAGCACGAAATAACTGCAAATGTCTTTAACAAGTTTTGATACAACTGCCTGCTGATTACTACATACCTCCGGTGTTTTCCCCTCCTTTCTTCCTTCTCTTCTTCCAATTTTGAACATGCTTTTGCTATGAGAAGGCAGAGGAAACAAGGCAATGTTTCAAATCAGATCCATGCAATCTTAAAATCTGTAATCTGCACTTGCATGGTTGGAAGAAAGTTCTGCCCTCCTAATAATTAAAGACATAAATATTTTCTGCTGTTGTTCCTTGTCTTCTGGCATCCCATTAGATAATTTTTAAAATTGTTTTTCTCATTGAAATAATTTCTCCTTGAAAAGTCATAGTAACACTGACTCAATAATTTCAGTGACCAGAATGAAGAAAATTCATAAACATGAGTAAATAATATTTTTTAAAAGTTTTGAATATAACAGCTATTTTCTTGAATCCTTTCCTCAAAACATGTGAAAGGTGGTTTCAGTCATTCCCCAGAAATTATTGAAGGAAGAAGAATGTTATCACACCCTAGAAGTGTTTTCCTTGTATTCTAATGCAGATGAAGGAAATAAATCTTGTTAGTAGGAGAGGATTTCAGCTGAGCTTTTTGCTTAGAGGTCTGAGTGGCAAAGAAATTGAATACTATGGCAAATAAAACATTTTGCTAGCAAATGAAAACTTCCCACTGATACATAACTTTGCAATGAAATCCTAGTCACATGGTAAACCATTCAGAACCTCTTTGTGCTTCAAGTAACAGCACAACAATGCTCAAAATGCTCTGAAATTGTCACACAGACTAGCCAGACCAGAGAGGTTTTTTTGGGTAGCAGAAAAATGTTAATCAACAGCACTGCTTACTGTACACACAGCAGGAAAATACACAGCAATGTGGTTTTTAATAATTTGCTAGGTGCATAGAGAATATGAGCAGGAGAAACAAGGTATCTAAAGAAGAGTAGCATTGTTCTAGTGGTTTTTCTTTGTTGAACTGTGAGAAAGCAGCTTCATAGTTAGAACTTGTGAAGCTGTTAAAAAATAAAAATATTTGCATGCTCAATTGATCTTGTTCATTGTGTGTAGTTTTGTTGATATTGCTCAGCTCTCATTTCAAGAACACATCGGTTAAAATTTTCAAAAGCATTGAGATAATCAAATCTCAGTTTTTCATACATGCCCTGAACAAACTGCTCCTCAGATGAAAGGTGAATGAAAATAAATATGGTTACCATTGACAAATGGTTGGCAAATAGAATAGTTGCTTTACATTTTGTTATATATCCTAATATTCATTTATCCAGTCCTGCTTATCCCTCTTCTGATTTCTCTGAGCAAAAAGGTGCCTTCCATATTTGAAAATACATGGGCCAAAAAGACATTTTTTGTTTATGTCTATAACCTCTAAGCTGCAGGTGTTTGCAGTATGGCCTCTTCAGTTTTTAGAAACATTTTCATACCAGTGTTAAAGATAATCTCTAACTCTCCACATCGTCATGAGAATAAAGGGTGAAAGAAAATACTGTCTTGGGGAAAAGAAACACAATTTTATATGTGTAAAATTGTCCCTCAATACACACTTTCTTGGAAAGTGGGACTTGAAAACTCGTTTTTATCAGAGGGAATTTCCCCTCCAAATTCTCAGGTAGTTAAGGGGAAAGCATACCGTGAAAAGTTCTTAGCAAGATAAAAACAGTAAAAAAAAAAAAACAGAATGGTGTCAAGTTTGATGAGATGTGGGCACAAACCGCTGCATCTCCATTTTAAAAAAATCATTTATGTCTGTACAAAATGACTGTAAATTAAGTGTCTGAGTGGCTAGGAGCTGCCTCCATTTCTCCCAGGTTCTGCTCTGAGATTAGTTTTTGGTTCTCACTAGTCACGCACTCTTGCCAGTAAATTTCCAGCTCCTACTCTGGCTTGCAGCTCTGCCTCTGAGATATTTTGAAATCAGTATGAATTTGAGCAGACTTGTTATCTTCCTTGTTTCTCTTGTTTTGTTCACTTCCTCGTTTTTCTGTGACAGTAGAAATGAAACATTTTCATGTTTCCCAGCCGAACTAAAGTTGTCCCTTCACGGGAGGGAAACACTGTAAAAGAAATGCATGTTTAACAAAAGCAATGAATTAGGGAGGAAGGACTTCTCAAAGTAAAGGGCTTTGAGGACTGTTGTGTTTTATCTTAAGGCAAATACCTGTGTAAAGCTAAACAGAAGGCCTCCTGGATGTGTGTTCATTTTTGCTTTGCAATAGTTTTGCCTTTCTGAAAACTTTCTGTTCAGTGAAATGCTACAGAGAGTCAACAAGACAGCCAATCACTCCTGTTGTGAAAACTATACCTCTGAGCTGGAAAGTGAATTAAGGGTATCATTACTTAATGCATACATGTAGCACTTCCTGCAAAAGTGGATGTGACCAACCCCACTGGGAAATTAATTTGTAATTGCGATATAAGGAAGAAATTCAAGCTCTTTCTATATAGTTCTAGTTGTGGGATGGCTGACATGTACAAGGGCTGTGTATACAAAGGCTGTTCTTCTGGGCATACCTGTAGTGCTTTCAAGGGAACTTCCCATCTTGTTTCTGTACAGATGAGAGAGTGACTCATTTGCGACAAATTACTACACTGAATTCCTAGCTTGCTTTGTCTCAAAGCAACTGCCTAGTTGACACTGGATCTCCCCAAGTGCTGGATTCCCAGAGGTGCCAGGCATTATGCTGGCAGCCCCACAGGAGGCTGAGACAAGTTGATAGGTGTTAGGTGCATATTGAGATGTGTCAATGGATGTCCTGGGTGGAGAAACTGGGTAATCCTGGGGACTCCTCCGGGCAAGGCAGCTCCTACCGCGGTGAAAAAAATTGACCGAAATACGCATAGATAAGAGAATTTGAATAGCGACTAGAATATGTTCCTGCATACTTAGGAATAGTAAGGTAGAATGGCCTTTTGTCCACTGCCAAGATAATTAGAATACGTTTTGTAGGTACTTAAAATTAGCCCATAGCAGTTTATCATGCCCGTGTTAGGGTACTTATCCTGCTTATAGGACTAGAACCTAGCAGGATCACTAGGGTTGTAAAATTTATCTCAATTACAATTCAGGAGTCTGATCTGATCCAGTGAAGATGCCATTGCAATGCTTGCAATGGCAAGTCCTGCACAATCTGCATAGTGACTGACAGCCCTGTTTGCGAGATTTGGTTCTCCCTGAAAGCATTACCTTGTCAGTGCAAAAGATCACAGAAAATTATTTTTAACTAGCACTCAGTCTGTGAATATATAGGTCAAAGGGTATTCTTCCTAAAAGAAAACATTCTCGTATATACCAACATAAATTATTACTACTTATTTAAAAATGAGCTGAGAATCTGACAAGTTGATAGTTGTTTTTTTCTTTCAGTGCTTGTTGTATATTTGTTTGTTGCTGTTACAATCCAACCAATGATACTTACCTGCTTCTTGAACTGTTTTTTTATGTAAGTAAATATAGATGTCATGCCAGTGTTGTATAAGCTTGAGTATGGTACTGATTTTCAAGCTCTAGCAGCACAAATTAACATTTTCCTTATGATAAAGAATTTCAAAAGAATTAAAAAGAGGACAACTATGGATCAGAAATCTGAAAAATCTGAGCAAAAGTTGTGAAATTGTTTAGATGTCTGTCTACAAAGAAAAACTATACTCATAACACAAAACTTATGCTTCTGTGTGATTATTGCTTTCTTTACACACTTAATCGGCTTTCTGGAGCTTGTAACTACAAGTGGATGTTGATAAGCAGGAGCTTAAACCAGTCAGTAGGAATCCTCACTGGTTGGGGAATGAAGAGAAAGTAATGGAAAACTCTGTACTTACATTCCTTACATTTAATGATAAATCACTCATTGTTATTAGGATCCAAGGTAATTGAGAAACTGAATATACAGCGCTCAGTGTGGTTCCCTGTGGAGATACTTATAACACAGACAGCAAAGATTCACTGCTGTAAAAACTGCAAGCAGCACAATTTACAGAGCTGGAAGCATCACAATGAGGTTGAACATTTTTACACAGAACTGTAACTTTCACCTGCAGTCCAAGTTACCTGGATTTGAAGAGCAGCAGCACTGGTGACAGATTTAATCTTGAAGTCTCTGTAAGACTGTCTTAACTGCCAGCAAATGGTCCTATCTTTCATTTTTTTCTTTTTTTTGTTTTTTAACCATCACCTGTCAGTACGGCAAGCTTATATTTTCAGAATAACAGAGCTAAGGATTGTGCCCTAATTTACTGCACCTCCAGTATCAGAGCCTCCATAAGAACAAAAGAAACGTTGTAGGAGGTAGAGGATTGGGGTGCATGCTACTCTGAGTACCTTTAATTTAGTATACTAGTACTAGAAGTACTTTTCATCTAGGACAGAAAAAAAGGCCTATCTGTGGAGTTATAGCTAGAAAGCAGAAGTGAGAGCACTAGTGAACTCGTGTCAGAAGTGAACGCGGCAACGCTGCTAGGCCGCAAACCATGGCAACCAGTGTGGTTTACCATGAAATAGGGAGTATAAGAGAAAAGCATGCTTGGTATGTACCTGTACTGGTCAGTGCTAGCTTTTAGTTTTGTCATGTTGTTAAGAAACATAGATGAGGTTGTTATAGTGATTACTACTTATGTGAGAATCTATTTTTAGCTGTTGCTGAAAAGGTATAAATACTCAGCTCTGTATCAATAAAATCGGCTTTTTGCACCAATGCAATCTGCCCCGTGTCTTCCATCGCCAATTGTCGTGTGTCACTCAACACCTATCCAAGGGCATGAAGTACTATGCTATTACAAGTTCTTTTTGGGCAAATTTCTTACCCATTAACTTTGTCTTTTCATTTAATTCTCTGTTTGGGTTGAGTTTGGTTTTGGTTTTTTGCTTGGGTGATGCTGATACTTCCTCTGAGATAATGGCAAATACTCTATTCACACGCTTCCTCTAAACAATCCTACTTTAATTACATACATAAATTTTGGTGGAATGGATGACTTGGAAACAGGGCACACACTGAGGTTTTGAATTAATATTCCACAGGTCTACAGCAGGAACAAATCTTCAGAAATGAGATCAGTATGGAGGATAAAGTCTTGAAGACAAATGAGGTTGAATTCTAAGTTACTGTGCTAAATCTCTTCCTCATGCTGGTTCCCTAGGTGTACTAGAGATGATACAGCATCTCTCTGCTTGATGCAACGGGAACACCCAGTGTGATTCTATTAAAGGTCATTTCTCGAGTACTGAATGCAATTTGAAAGAAATAGAAACATGAAAACCTTTTACAAGAAAGAATCCTACCTTTTGAATATCAGGAAGTTGGTTCATTGAAATACTTAAATATGATTAAGCACCCTTTTATATTTTTTGTATCTGTGTATTTTACATTTATTGACCAGATGCAGAAGTTGAAGCAAAATATGCTTCAGAATAGAACATAGATTCCTGGGTTCTGAAATACTACACCAGCCAAGGACACCATAAGCACTTGGTTTGAACTCCAGGGCATTTTTTTTTAAATTGCTGCCTCCAGGGGAGGGAGAAACACTATTTTAAATGGTCTTTTGAATTTTTAATGGCTATTTAGGAGTTCAAGCCTTTGCAGCAGCTGAGGAGAGTTAAGGGAAGACGTCAACAGTGGCTAAATAGCACTCTTAACATACCGCTGTTAACACAGCTAAAGCTGTTATCATCTTGAGAGCTTGTGAGCTTTCAGGGAGGACCTGGCTTAGAGCACGATTGGGGCACCTCTAGATTGCTCCAGCATCACAGCAGTGTTGCCCAGACCAGTTCTTCCAGCTGAAATCAACTCAGTGTTGGAGTCTGGAGATGCTTGCACCCCGTGTCATCCAGCAGGACCATTTCACCCATGCCCTGCACTGTTTGCTTTGTCTGGGAAACAAACTCATCTTGCAAAATGACCAGCCTGGAATTATGCCTAAAAATAAAAAAATATGTGTTCTGAAAACCGTTTAGTATAAGGAGTTGCAATCTCCCACTCCTCACTAAGAAATTTGAGATATTAATTTTAAGGTCCAAGAGACACAAAACTACATCTTGCCTGTCAAGGCAAAGGGCTTAACAGGGCATAAGTGGATTTGGACAACCAGTACCATAAATTATTCCTCTTTTTGCCCGCAGATCCTGTTTATACAACTAATCTGTTAGTGGGAAATTTATACTTGCAGTCTCATTTTTGCAGATCTCGTTTGACTATGCATAAAAAAATCCAAAGCTTCTGCCTTGCATGCTTATTATAATGTTTCTGTACCGCAGGCTGTATGTACTGATGGTTCATTAGTATGTTTTCAACTAAATATTTGCTGAACTCATGACATTTTGAATTTTTTAAAATATGCTGCTAGATAGAGTAACCTGTTCATAAAACTGACACAACATAACCTAAAGACATTTTTCCTTATGTTTCTGACAGGAAAAAAGTAATCTATCTCACTTCACCATATCACAAGTATAATTTTTCTTTCAGCTTTTTCAACAACAAATTTAGCAGATTTATGTGACCTAAATCCTAAGACTGATGACACACAACAACGTTGTTGCCAGGAGAATTGGCTACACTTTGCTTATCTAGCTTGAACTAAAAACACTTTTGAAACTTGGTGATAGTTATGCATAAATTTTCTACATAGAGAATCCTGTCCATTTCAGTCTTCTGATTCTCCATACTCATATATTTCCTTTTAATTTTGGCAGATCTCGTACAGGTTGCAATTTCTCTGCACATCTTTAAATTCCACGTGTTTCATCCTTTATAGGTCTGTGGGATCCTTGAAGGTTACTGGTGAATAAATGAGACCTTTTTAAGAAGTAGGTGAGAAAGGAGTGTAACATAAAGAAAGTCAAACTCATCCTTCCAGGATCCATTTCCAAACCTTAGTTGTGTACTCAAACACAACACAGTAGAGTGAGTCAGGGGCATATTCAGTATATACAAGCAGTAGCACCTAGCTTAAAAGCAGTGAAGAAGAAAAGAAATTGTTTACCATTGGACTAAAAAGTACATAATTAGTTTAAAAGCAGGAAGGAATTGCAACCTGAGGGCAAGATGTTCCAGTTAATTATGGAACCGGGTGCTGAACATAATGAGAGAAAAGATACTGTGTGCTAGAAAAACTAGCAATTGCCAGTTGAATAGCAAATGCCACTTGAGGGGAAAAAAGTAAATAGCTTGTCACGTCTCCTTTTAACCACTGAAAAAGTACTTGCTACTTCTTTTTCGATTCTTTCCTTCTTTTGTGGACTTTTTTCGCATAAACAGGCTGTCCATTGACACCTGCAGTTGCTAACTACCATCCGAGTCATACCCTTTATCAGAAAAGCTGACTCTTCAGGCCACACCTAACCAGTAAGATAAACATGAGGCATCTGTTTCAGACTGACTAGCCAAGTCCTCTAAGGGCTGATCTAATTATTTGTGATGGATTATTCATTTTACAAAGCTTTACACTGAAGTATTTTAAAGTATATTCGATAATTCCACTGGAAGCGAATTGCCTTGCAGAGCTGCCTTGCACCATCTGTATGTAAGATTAATTGTTAGGCAGCACCAAACCACACTGTGTGGGAATCATATTACAGTCCTAGTAGTGATTGATGTGTAGAACTATGAAAGGTTAGGTGCACTTCCTGACCCCTTTCTTTCTTGAAAAGGGAAAACAAGCTCCAATAAATTATGTAATTTTAAGCAGAAGAGTAACATTTGTTAGTAGCAGAAATACAATACATGTATGGTGTTCTCCAGATAGGCCACACACCAGAGACTGTCAGAGCAGGAAGTCTCTGTTTATCCTAAAGTGACAGTGTTAGCAAGCACTGGTCTTTTGAGCTGTCTTTCAGGTCTGAATAGTGAGTGTAAGATTATTCTTCTTATTTCTCATATGTGATTATTCATATGGATTTCCTGATTCCCTGACAAAATAATGGAACAAAAGTATCTGGTCCATGCATACTGAAAGATGCATTTTTTAGTGTGTATTCATATCAGTTTTCCTTCCAATAGTCAAAGTTTGACTTGAAAGACAGTGCTAGATTCCCCTACTGCTTGTGAGAGCTCACAAATAGAGAGGTCATCCTTGGTCCCAGGCCCTCTGTAGAGACACTGCAACAGCCAAATCCCTGGCTACCTCCTCTGGTGACAATGAAATCCTGCCTTCTGTTTTGCTGTGGTATCTACTACTTGGGTTAACTGTAATCTTCCTCTTTTCCACACTTACATTAAATCACTCCTGTCTTGTTTGTATCTAGCCTTCCTAAGTCAGGATTTTCTCTGTCAGTATAAGGATCTCAAAGCTCAGCTATGGACAGTAGTACTAATTACTATCATAGTGATAACCTATAAACACATGCTAATCTCACCCATTGCTGCCTATAAAATTATAATCTTCTTCAGAGTCTTGGACTCCATTTAGGAAGCATTGATTATCTGATTATCTTCCTATGTCATGTTCAGACTTTTAGTCTTCACCTTTATGCCTTATGCAATATTGAATCTAGTGTTCTATTTCATCTCTTCTGTTTTTACCTTGTTTATTCCATATAGTCATATTTCTGCTTTAATCTCTAGCCTTATTTATTGTAAATTCCTCATAAATTCAGCTGCCTTTCCCAATCCTTTAATTTCGCCATTTCTTTAATCTCTTTCTCTGCCTCTCGAATTCGTATGCCCTGCCTTGGTGCTTCCTAAGCTCCAAGAGGTTGCACAATTTCTGTTCACCATCAGTCCCCTTCAAGTCTCTCTGAAGACAATTTAACCAGAAAATTTTCCTGCTCCTTCTCTTGATACTGATTATTGCTGTTTGAACTAAATTCCCCCAAAACTTTTATTTACATTGCTCATAGGGGAAGTTACGGAGTGAAAATTAACGTGACTAGAGGACACAAATTTTTTTGATGACTGCAAAGGATTCTTTGTACATTACCTGCTTGAAATAATAAACAGTGAAAAATTAAAATATAATTATTTTTAATGAGGAGGCATCTGTTCTCTGCCATTTTTATGAATCAGCCATCTCACAAGATTAATAAGAATAAAACTCAGCTAGGGCTTCACTTTTTCACTGAAATTCGCCAATTTTCAAAAATTGCATGCATTCAGATTTCGTTGAAATTGAGCAATAAGATCAAAAGATAAAGAAGGAAAGGATTTTTGGTGCCAGTGAGTTAGAGGGCCTGGTAGGCAGTGTGGTGTTACCTCCCAAGTAAGCAGAAGGGAAGAAGGGATAAGGCCCAGGAGCTGGTCCCTGCCTTTGGGTGGGCTGTGCCCTAGTGGTCCCCAGTGGGCTGGGGGATCCTTCTGGATGTTGTAGGGTGTAGTTGCACTGTGGTCAGTGCATTGACTGAGACACCTACATTAATGGCAGCCCTTGAGGGTGCTGGCAGTGATCCCACGTGTTTAAGTGTGCTTTCTCCTGAAGCTCTTGCCAGCACACCTAAGTTCTGAACCAAGAGAGAACATTTAAATTCGATTTTGAGGCATTCCAGGAAATGAAATAGGCTGCGCAGCTACAGAAGACCAGACACAGGGAGAATGATTTCCCATCCTGGCTGCAATTTTTAAACTCTAATGCAGCTCTGTTGTCCCCAGGAGGATGGGTTTGCATTGACCCGTACATTCAGATTTGTTAAGTATTTGACGTTGTACCACAGAGACTTGAATATAAGCATCCACAACCGATGGTTGCTGCGTTAACACCCACGTATCTATGCGCAGATGTAGACGGAAGAGTCTGCACTGCAAGCAGGTCTGTTGGACACTTGATGGCAGTATTTACTCTGGGTTCTTCCACCGGTAACTCCATTAGCTCTGTTTAATGCAGTCTCCGGAGAGCTGCAGGCATTTTGGGAAGAGGACTCAGGGCAGGAGGGAGTCACAGCAGAGGAGTGGAAGGACAGTAAATATGATTTAGTCTTTTCAGTCCTAATGCCGCAGCTGTCAAAAACGATTTTGCTTTAACTATTTCATTTTCCTAGTTATTGTTGACTTTCTGCTTTGGGAGTTCTCACTGACCCTGTCAGTGTTCGATCTCAGGACAAAAGTTTCATAAACAGATTTGAAATCTATCACAGTGCAGCTGATAACATTGATCTGGTTTCTATTGATTAAAAGTGAAGGTAGAATTGTTATGGCAGCACTAGCCTCCAATAATTATTGTCTTCAAGGGACTACAATGATTTTGCAGTGGCTGAAGCACTTGTCAACTTGCAGGTGCTGTAGAATATCCCTAAACAGGTGAGTAGGTGAGAACAGTCCCCAGGTGTAATGAGCAGCCTCCTACACAGCTTCCGGCTGATTCACCACTGGTAATACTTCTGGAAGCGATTATCTGAGAGTGGCTAGCCGGTACAGACGACCAAACCAATCCCCTGCTAATGCTTTACACAAATGCCAGAGGTAGAAAGGTGGCAAGAAGCCATTTGGGGGGAGCTGGAAAGTGCTCCCCAGCTCAACACAATGACTGTGGTGAACAGGAATGTATAAATCACTTTAGCACGTGTATACCGATACCTAATTTCAACCCCTTATGTTTTTAAAACTTACCATATTATCAAACCTACCTTATTATCAAATAAAATCTGTGTAAATTGTGTTTCAGTTTTGTTTTGGTTTTGTTTGTTTGTTTTTTTGTACATGGGAACAGCAGATTAAAGTGGTGCCACTAGTAAAAGCTACATTCTTATGCTCCAGTAAAACTGAGCAATGAAGAGTTCTGTGTGGATATATTTTTTTTCCTTAATGAAATCAGGTTTTTACAGTTACTTAGAATGAATAAAATATTTGAGGGTCCCGTTCTCCCAATTTCAATTCTGCTTTTCCTGCTTGTTTCAGTGGAGAGAATCTGTTCATCTCATGAGAGACTATATGTATTAATTCATAATATACCATGAATTTATTGCATGTTATATTAAGGCTTTCTTCATAATGCTCAAAACACTGGATTTTTGTAATAAAAAATGACATCAGGATGTTAAAAAAATCATGCTAGAAAACAACTCAGTCTCCCTCAAATGCTAAGAAAGGTCTTTAGTTGATACAAAGCGGTATATATTTAGTATTTCTTACTTTTACAAACATGATCCACTTAGTAATAATTTTAGTGATGAGGCTGGAAGATTTTCATGTCCAGTTGAGTCATCCTTCCATATGTTTTCATTTGAAAAGCTATGAACAGAAATTTCCCCCTCTTACTACATGGGAAGTTCACTTTCCTTCTGGTAGTTACTGTCATTATCAAGCCGAATAATTCCTCATCCCCTTGAAATTCTTGGTAATAAATTAATGATTTATGCTAAGTGAAGCAATACTGCTGGGAGTTGAACTAATCAGAATTCAAGAGTTACAGGGCCCATTGAAAACATTTGTTGAAACACTGTGGCTCCAGGAGATATTAAGATGCGTGTGCGTGCGCATGTGTGTGTGTGTGTGTGGAGAGAGTAGAGCTTTGGCCCCTTTTCCCTTTCCCAAAGGAATGACTAGCAATTGCTGGATTTAGGAAGACAGCAATCCACTGAACAATCTTGCTCAGAACACTCTGGCAACTGAAGTTCCTCTCCACAGAAATTTCAAACACTATTCTCTGTGTTTGGAAAAAGTAAGTAAGTTTTCCAGCATGATGAAGAATTTGAAGACCTTTAATTAGCAGTGATTAAAGTAATTTTTTGGGGGTTTAGTTGTAGAGGTCTTTTATTATTTCCTTTGGGAATCCACATTCTGAACTTAATGACTTGGCTATGAGTCTCCCAGGGAGAAATCAGTTGCCCTGAAACCTACAGCTGAGGCTCTCTCCAGCCCCAGATACCTAGAAGCAACATGATACCACCATAGAACTGCAGCCCATGGTGATTCCAGTGCCTTCCCTGGACTAGCTGGTAGAGTCCCGAGAAGACACAGCTGTTGGATTTTGTTCATGAAATATTTCAGTTTTCACAGAGTACTGTTTAAAATATTATATGAAAAGCCATTTCCCCTAGAAACTCCTAGACAACAATTTTCAATATACAGGTCAGTATTGGAGATACTGGAAAGACAGCACAGAACTAGTGGTTGCCGTTGTCTCCCAAGGCACCACTTTTGCAGAGTGGATTATTGCTTCATACTGGAACTATAATGACAATGACCATTGTGAGACAAACCCACATAGATTATTAAGACCCATTATATATTTATACTCTGGTATCTCATTTAGTCTTTTCTTGCTGTCCTTCCAAGTGACTCTACTTAGCCAAGCCCCTGTTGGCCTTGGTCACATGAGTAAAAGCAGGGTTGTTACAGCTCCTGATCTGTCCTGTGCATTCCAAGGTACTGATGCATTCCAAAAGTCAGCTGCAAAAACCAAGATAGCTGTGTAATGCATATGGTGGGGGTGACCGGAATATTTTTGTGAAATACAGCATTGTTTCTCAATTGAGTCAGCTTCTCCACTTTCTAGTAAAACAGGAGTTCCCCCCCAACTCTGGTCCCCCCATGTCCCTTAGGACTCCAAATCACAGAAAATACAAAGCTGCTCACTGAGGGGAAAAAAAAAAAAAAATTGCTCTAGTAAATAAAGAGTTAGTCAGGTACCAGCAGATGGTGCTCCAGAGTATGTAATGCTATTTGCTGCTTTACCCAAACAGAAAAAATCCATTGCAATTTTATGGTAAAAGAGGAGTGCACTGTCCCATTATCTTCTTGAGGGAGTGTCTCATTATCTTCTTGAGTGCACAGATTATAATGGCTTCATTTGAAAATATGTCCACTATATGTATCTCCCAGTAATGTAAACTAAAAGTGCAATATCCACTCACAAAAAAATGGCTGCAAGTTTCAAATGTATTAGATAACTTGATTTACTCAAACTCAGATTCTCTTTAGTGCCTCTAGGAAATACAGAATTAATAAGGGAAACAAATAATTGAAACCCCCTCCTCCTCCCCCCCCCCCCCCCCAAGGAAAAAGAGAGAACAAAAAATTAACAAAGAAACCAACCCATAGAGAAACAATTCAGGGAATAGAGGCAAGAATACCTGCAGTGCAAATATCAGTCCTGAACCAGTTCTTTGTTTTCCCACTTTCACAAACAGAAAATAATCTACATATTTAAAATTGCTGGGGTTTGGTTTTGGGTTGCAAATATTTGTGAGTGGTTTGTTTGTTTGTGGTTTTGTGGTTTTGTGGTTTTTTAAAATTATTGGTGGTGGTGGTGCTGGTGGTGGTGGTGGTTTTTAGTTTTGTGGGTTTTATTAATGTGTGTTGGGTTTTGGTTGTGGGAGTTTTTTTGCTTTAGAATTTGTACAGAGTGAGAGGACCTAAACCAGCAGCCAGAAAGCAAAAAGCTTTGTCAATTAAAAAGTGGTTTAGGTCAACGAGAAGAGTTGTGTTCTTGCAAACACCCACTCACTTGCTCGTCAGCACATCTATACAAATGGCAAGGCAGGGCTTTTCTCCTTAGACAGACTTCACTTGTCTATGGCACCCTTAGTAGTCTGGTTAATTTCATTCTATAGATTCCTTTAATCTTAGATGTTAAAGGAGCTGCAGTGTTGTTGAAATGGTCTAAATATCTGGTCTAAATGTTGAGACAAAATTCTGATCAGAAACTTGATCAGGATTTTAAACCATGTTTAGTTCAAGAGATGTTCATCCTAGATTGTTTTCCTAATTTTAACAGTGATCATTCAAAATTCCAGTCTGGGTTTTGTTTTCATTCTACATCAAGAGCAATAGGCTTGATCACTTTGATTTTAAGTCATCATCAGATGCATATTTTAATCTAATGATAACAGTTAAGACAAGCAATACTTAAGGTAAATCCAAGTCTTTGCTACAATCATCTGCCCCAGGCAGGATTATAATTTTTGACAATAAAATTGTTGAAATGTTTGATCTTTGTGGTGTAATTTCAAAAGCAAATTCTTGAAGCAGTGCTCAATCACTGGCTTACTTACACGTGTGATCAACAATGAAACTCATAAAGACATCAACAATGGAAGTATTTGCTCTTGGCTTGAACTTTAGGAGGGAGCTTTTAGAATATTGAGTCAGAAGAATATAAAAATCAAAGCAATGTGCAAAAATTTCCTTGTGTCAGGCTGTAGTCCCTTGCCCAGGTATGAGATCTGTCTTACTCTGATTATTGTGACTCTGGTCCCAATGATCTCAATGTGTTTAATTACCATGGGTTTATGTAATAAGACAGTGTTTCATATGACAAGGCTGTTGCAGGTTTTTCTACAGTTAGTAGGAATTTCCCACAATTGGTACCCTAATCTGCCTTATAGCTTCATGACTCCATAGCTTCATTGACACAGGGACCACCTCTCCTCTTTTTGTTGTATGAAATTCCCTTTGTTCCCATGTAAAGGGGTCTCTTCAAAACCATAGGAAGCATGAATCCTCTTAAAATAAAATAAGAAAAAAATCCAAAATACCAAACCAAAAAACCCAAACCAAGACAGACTGGAACAAGTTTCTTGGTGTGATTCCATAAGATGTCATTTGGATTTGGGGTACTTTTATATGGATCAAAAAAGCTGCATAACTATAATAAAACATACCAAAGCAATATAAATTTACCTTCCCCTCCCAAAGTGGCTTTAATGCATTTTGTTTGTGGTATGGCAGGCCAATTTTATTTTGGATCAAATATAATTTGTCATAACTTTCTATTGGATCAGGGATTGTTTGCTATGGTTAATGTGACAAAAATGCAATTATACATCTACACCTGACTCAAATCAAACCCATAATATCTGGTAATTTAGTAGTGTAAAGCTCCAGCATTACTGATTCTGAAACTGCATTTTATTTTATGGACAGATGTTCCCTTTTGAGTGCAGCAGCATCAGCTGAAGATATTATTGCTCACTCCCTCTGGATATCTTTCTTGAATGGTTTGAAATTTCCACCTCCCACAGTTGTGTCTTGTTAAACTGATCCTGGAATACTTCCTAATTCAGATCAGGCAAAATAAACTAAGTTAATTCAAACTACTATATGAATTGTTGAAATTAATGCAGCTGGTTTGCTGGCAGTGAAATAGGAATCATTCACACACACTGCTCTGCAAGGGTGGCAGCCTCCAGCAAGAAAGCAGTTGCTAGCAGCTGGGGTGTGGAAAAAGAGAAATCTTTAAGTAGCACATCTGTGAAGAGCAAAGGTCTCTTTGCAGCTTTTGTCTTTAATTGAAAGACTTATCACCTCATTAAAGACAAATTGTAAGAGAGCTAAACATTGAACCAGTATGAAAGAAGGTAGAAATTACTGTAATGTTCACATCAGATTGTTCTTGAAAGATAGACTTTTTAGTCCTCTTCTGGCATATCTTTGAGAGTATAAGGAAAAGCTGACCTGATGCCACTTAAAACTGAGAATTCAAACCAATAATTATGAACGCCTGGAAGTCAAAGGTGGGGTGCAGGACTGAAATATCAACTCTCAAGCTGTAGGCAATTCTCTCATTTTATAGTCTGTAAGGGCAGTGTGTATTTCAGAGCAGTGCTCCAGAAAGTCTGTATCCTGAACAAGTCAATAGGAAATACTGAAAGCAGGGGTGTGGTGAAATTTTATCCCTTAAAGGAGGGGCTGAGGAGGTGGTAGGGGCTATCTTAATATGTTAGACTACCGTCAGTGCTTGATGTTTAAGGACTCCTCCATGTAGACAGGTTTGGTGGTCCAGGTCCTCAACATGTGCTCCTCAGCTTTTTGCTTGTCTCTGAGTTCTTTTCTCCTGTGCACTTACTATGATTGGGTAGAAAGTATAAAATTTCTTGGACCAAAAAGAGGTAGCTTACTGTTGAAGCTGGTAGGAGAAAGGAATGCCAGTTCGTATTCCTAACTTTCTCTATATGTTTTCTGATGATGTATAACATGGTAGGTTTGGTGTTTTCATGGCTCGAATCCCATCAGAGGAGGCTTACAAACTGCTTCTGTGCCACCTATGAAACTGCTTTATTTTCTGACTTATTACAAAAATGAGGTGGCTTCTTTTGGCTGCATTGTGGGAGAAAGCAGTTGAGTAAACTTTGGTCAGAATCTGTGTAAGAAATGTACTTGCAATATCCAACTGGACAGGTCTTATTAAAGAACTCTTTCTTGTATGTTTTTGTGGCAGTTAGACTATCCTGGTCAAGTTTAGAAACAGAGCCAGTTGTGTCTTGCAAAGTTTCAGATCAAACACAGTAGTTAATATACCTTTCCTAGCCTCATTTTCCCATCTGAATGGAAATTCTGATGTGGGTACATTCTCCCCAGATTCTGGCTATATATCCTTCTTAAGCATATCTGTAAGACAGGTCAGAACAAGAAGTTCTCATTTTATACTAGTATTAAGCACTTTGAGCTGAGAAGGTGAACAAAATGTTGCAGATATCTTGTCTCAAAGACATACTTGCAGCTAGAATATATAATGCACTCTTTTACTCTTCTCTCCGTCCCCCATGATGTGACTTTATAATCCTTTGATTCCTTGCTTCATAATTATTTGCTTTTTTTGAAATAAAAAAGCATACCTACACCTGCTCTGCTCTCAAGAAAAATTAAAACACTGTGTTAAAGTTCTGAATTTATGGTTGCTCATGAATTTCAAAGTTGAAGACAAATACAGTATAGCCTTAAAATATATCATTGTAAAAATGTAATTAATAGAAATGTGGAGTGGTTGCTGATAAACCATCACAGAAAAAAAAAAAAAAAAAAGAATTATTTTCTAAAGTATGTATAAATAATAGGAATGGAACTGTATTTCAAATATTAATAGATTATTGCCATCAATAAACAAGGGTATCAATCTCACATACTTACTATAAATTACATCCATTAGGTCTTTCTTTCCTCAAGCACATAAATCCATACAATCTGAGCATGTATCAGTTTTTAAATCCATAAATATATTATGTAGCATTTCTCTTTGAGGAGATAATGCTTTGTTCAATATTCTGTTAAAATGTCTCAAATGAAGCAAATGGGCTTCTAGAGTCTTATTTATGGAGGCTCAGGAGAGCATAACATAAAACATCAATGTAAAAACACTTGCAAGCTCAGAAAGCACAGCACTATATCTTTCTAACAGCACCATATCCTTCTAACCAAATTGAGAAACTGAGTTTCTAGATCCGTGCAATCTTCTAAAAAAAAAAAAAAAAAAAGGAAAACATAAAACAAAAAAAAATTTTACCTTTTCCTGCAGTGCTATCTTCCTGTATCCTGGTAGCTGGTATAGAAAGACCAGATCAAGATGGTATAGATTTCATTTTATATTCACGTAGGAGTTAGGGCTTGTCCTCCCTCTGAAATGACAGGATTGATAGATGTACTGAAGTACATCTACATCAATGCACACAGCATGGACAACTGGAGGAGCTGGAAGCCATTGGCATAGTTGCCATCATGGAAAGAGGGTGGGATGACTTGCTCAACTGAAATGTTGCAGTAATGCTTCAGAAGGGAAAAATAATAATTGAGAATTCTTAAGGGAGCCCTGTTTGTTAGGGAGTGTTTTGATATTCTGGAGCTTAATGATGATAATAAGGTCTAATGTTTATGGCTAAGGATCAGGGGGGAGACCAACAAAGCAGATATCCTAGATACAAAGCAGGTATCCTAGATACCACCCAACCAGAATGAAGAGGCAGAAGAAATATTCTGCAGACAGATAGGAGAAGTCTTGCATTTGCTGACCCTTGTTCTTGTGGGGGACTTAAACTTACCAGTTGTCTGCTCAAAACAGACAGAAACAACAGAGCAGAGAGGAAGTAGTCTAGGAGGTTCCTGGAAGGTGTGGAAGGTAACTTTCTGATGCAGCTTGTGAAGGAACCAATCAGAGGAGGTGCTCCAGTAGACTTGCTGTTGTTACTGGACAATGATTGGTGGGTGATGTCATGGCCATCTTAGGCCCAGCGACCCAAAATGATAGTTCTTGATTCTTGGAGAAGGAGAAATGTCAGCAAAGCCACTGCCTTGTTCTTCTGGAGGGCACCCTTTGGCCTCTTCAGCATGGTGGTTGAGAGAATCCCTTGAGATGCAGTCCTTAATAAAAAAGGGTTCCAGGAAGGCTGGACATTCTTCAAAAAGAAAATCTTAAAGGCACAAGAGCACACTGGTTCCCATGTGCTGAAAAGATGAGATGATGGAAAAGAAAACTGGCTTAACTGAATAGGGAACTTGCACACTAACTCAGGGGAAAAAGGAGGATTTACTAGCTTTGGAAGAAGGGGCAGGAACTGAAGAGAATTACAAGGGTATTGTTAAGCTATGCAGGGAGCAAGTTAGAAAGGTAAAAGCCCAGCTAGAACTTGATTTGGCCACTGCTGTAAGAGATTACAAAAAACGTTTTTACAAATACCTTAGGAAAAAAGGAGGATCAAGGAGAATCTCAATCCATTATTGGATGTTGGGGGAAACATTGCCATGAAGAATGAGGAAAAGACTGGGGTACTTAATGCCTTCTTTGTATCAGTCTTTAATAGTCAGACCAGTTATCCTCAGGGTACAGCCTCTGAACTGGAAGATAGAAACAAGGGATAAAATGAACTCCCCATAATCCAGGAGGACACATTTAGTGACCTGCTGCTTTACTTAGATGCACACAGGTTTATGGGGCCAGATGGGATCTACCCAAGGGTACTGAGGAAGCCATTGGAAGAGCTCACCAAGCCACTTTCAATAATTTGCTGAAAGCCCTGGCTAACTAGAAAATCTCAGGTGACTGGAAGTTAGAAAATGTGACATCCATCCGTAAGAAGTGACAGAAGGAGAACCCAGGGAACTGCAGGCCTGTCAGTGTGACCTCCATCCCTGGGAAGGTCATAGAGTTGATCATTCTGAGTGCCATCACATGGCACATGCACGACAACTGGAGAATCATGCCCACTCAGCAGGGGTTTGTGAAAGTCTGGTCTTCTATGACAAGTGACCTGCTCAGTGGATGTGTCTCAGTGGACCTGCCATGAATGTTGTCTGCCTGGACTATAATAAAACCTTTTGTAGTGGTTTAGGAATGGTATTCTCCAATTTAGTACTGCTAAAACCACACACTGTTTCCCCTTCCTGCCCACGCCCCCATTTGGAGGCACCAGAGGGGAAAAGATCATGGGTTGAGACGAGCAACTTACTGGAAACAGCAATGTGATAAGAAAATAAACAGGAACATCAACAATATTAATGACAAAATGTATAAGAAAAGTAAGGATTCCCATGGAAAGCCTGCAACAATAAACAATTACCAGATGGTTTCCCCCAACATGTTTTCTTGACCAGAAGGAATCCCTTCTCCACAGAAGGGTGTCTCTTCTCCCCACCCATGGCAATGACATGAGGTAGTGTAGAATAACCTCCCGCCTGGTTACTGCAAAAATTAACCATGTACTGGTCACAACCAGTTCACCTTTGACACTATTTCCCACAACATTGTCCTGGAGAAAGTGGCTGCTTATATTTTAGACAGGTGCAATCTTCGATGAGTTAGGACAAGAGGAAATGGCCTCAAATTATGCCAGGGTAGGTTTAGATTAGATATTAGGAAATATTTCTTCATGGAAAGAATTGTTAAGCTTTGGAACAGGATGCCCAGGGTTGAGTCACCATTTCTACAGGTATTTAAAATATGTGTACATGTGGCACTTAGGGCTTACTAGCGGATTTGGCAGAGCTACAACAGTTTGACTCTGTAATCTTAGAGGTCTTTTCTAAGCTATATGATTCTATGATTCTGTGAGTAGCTGAGCTGGTATGAAGATTCATTTTCACTGTTAATTCTTGGTCTTGCGTGACGATAGTAGAGATTACAACAGTTCTGGTGTAAATGTGACTTTAAGATGTATGTTACTCAGTACATAGTGATGGAAGCTAGGAAACAAGTTGTACAGGGCACGAGATACTTATGGAAAACACGGCGAATTTTCTAAACAGTCCCTTTCTTTAAGTAGGTTTATACAAAACTGGCTCTCTTTGTTTGCTTTCACTTGTAATAGATAAAAAATACATAGGAATGATGTACTTTCTTTCTAAGTGTATGTGAATATTACATCAAGTGTTTTGCTTTCTGTGACAATACTGTCAGGATTTCCAGCAAGGAGATTGTCTAATGCAGAACTCTCATTGAAAGTCCTGGAGCAGTTTTTTGAGAACTTACTGGCAGGTTATGTAGTTAAGTGTTTCTCTGGCCAATTGTTACCACCTTTGTGTTGTGTTTGGCAGTGTGGTGAAAAAAAAATCTATTCAAATAAGAGGTTATTTTTCTACCAGGTTTTTTCCCTGATTTGCTGCATAGTTCCTTGTGCTGGAAAAGCACATGGGGTAGTCTTGGAACAAAACTAGAAAGCAGGCATCTGGAGTGGGGAAGTAGGAGGAAATCAACCAGCTAAGGTGGTTTACACACTTCAGCTAAATATCTAATTCTGATTAAAGACCTGGGACCACACATAAGAACGCAATCTCATTGCCAGGGCCATTGTCAGAATCACCAACAGTGCTGCAACTTTTCCATTTGTCCCCACTAATAATTTTGTAATGACCCTAAATAAGATATTGACAGTTCACATGTGCCGTATTAACCATACACAAAATGTAATGTTGCTAGAAGGAAAAAGCTCTTTGGGTTGAAAGGGACCTTTAAAGATCATCTAGTCAAATCTCAACATCTTTCACTAAACCATGTTGTTCAAAGGCGCATACAGCTTGACCTTGAACACTTCTAGGGATGGGATATCCACAACCACTCTAGCCAACCTGTTCCAATGTCTCACACACTCATCATAAAAAATTATATTCCTTATATCCAGTCTAAACCTACCTCCTTCAGCTTAAAACCATTTCTCCTTGTCCTGTCATTACAGGCAGGCTTCAGTAAAAATTCTCTCTCCATCTTCCTTATAAGCATCCTTATTGAGAAACTTCTTCTCCATTCTTACAGATTTGAACCTGATCTTCAGCAACGGGAGGGACTTCATTCCCCCAGTCTCTGCCTAAAGATTCAGGTACTTGAGAGTTAGGGAAAAAGATTAACTTTGAAAACCAAGGAAAAATATTTTTGAGTACAAATCACATTTGAGTTTTCAGTGAGTGTTTTCTCCTCTGCGTTAACCTGGTGGTAGAAATGGGGCAGTGAAGTCCCCTACAGTCCTGGCCTGGCTACCCTGGGGACTAGACGGAATATTCATGGGAGCCGCCCAAGCTCCCAGCAGCTGATGGAGGGGAAACTGTCCCTGCACAGTCTACTTCATGTCAGTTGTCACCATCTCTCCTGTCTTATTTGTTAGGGAGGGTATATTTTCTTTGATTGTCCTTTCCAGGCCTATGTACTTGCAGAAGCCCTTCTTAATAATTTTTTTCACATCGACTGCCAAATCCAGCTCCAGCTTTGCATATCTGATCCCATCCATACACATCCAGGCACCATTTCTGTATTATTTCTTTCTTATACGTTGATTAGGAGGGTTTTTCTGACCCATGCTTGTCCCCTGCCCTCCTTGCCCAATTTCTTATGCATGGGAAAGAGGGCTATTTTACTCTAAGAAGAAAGTCCTTAAAGATTTGTTAGCAGTTTACTCTGCTTGTTGTCCTTTACCCTGAGGCCTGGTTCCCAAAGGGCCCTGGTCACTAATTTGTAAACCAAATATTTATACCAAGTTTGTATCAAGCAGAAGGTATAATTTAGCTGCAAGTTTGGATAACACAAATAAGACGTGTCTCTGCAGAGAAAACTACAGGCAATCCTGATTAAACAGTCTGTTTTTGTTTCCTTGAGATATGGGATATCTTGCAGTCGTTTTACATTCTGTGAACACGGTGTAAATTTCACTGAGCTTCAGCAATGGTGACTGGATTTCTGATTGGAAAATTGCCCAGTGGGCTGTTGCAAGCATATAATTGACCATTTAACCCCTGGATCATATCTCAGTTGTGATAAAATTTTGATGATGCTGGATTCCTTCAGGAACTTACATGGCTTTTGTCTGCCTTATATAAATCCATGAAATTTATTGATGCCATATAGAATGTCTTCTGTTCTGATTGGTTTTTAGGTATCACATTGCTTGTTGCTCCCCATATACACTTTCACTTCTAAAGCATGCTTACAAATTGGGTGCTGACATAAGAGTAAAGAATTTCTCAAAAATATTCTTAATAAATTTTAAAATTCTGATTTCTACATTCAATCAGTCAAAGTGGTAGTATGTCTTAGAAGTTAATGGCAATATTGGGTATTTATAATTTGCGTCTTGCAGAAGCAAAAAAAGTCCTGAGTTTATTCTCATTAAGAGTTATTAGTTGGACTAAGTGCTAAAACAAACATAGAAACAAACAAAAGACTGGAAGGTCCACTTCACTTGTTTTGGACCTCTGAAAAGATTTGAAGCAAAGTAATTCAGACCAAGTACTGTATATTATTACTAAAGCACAGAGGACCAGATTCTTACCATACATGGTAAGAAATACATGGTAAGAAATACAAAGCATGGAGAATTATTTGTTTCATAAGAAACAAGCACCACCTTGTGCTGTCTAAAGAGGGAGAGGAATTATAATGAGAAATGAGGGGTAGTGAAGGCCTCTGGTGCTGATCTCTGCTAATATAGCTGTAGAGTTGTCACTTGGCATCAATAAATACATGGCATCAAAAAATTTTATGGATTTATGTGAGGCAGACAAAATCCATATAAGTTCCTGAAGGAATCCAGCATCACTGACATTTTATCTCCATACAGCTGTGGTTGGCAATAATGCTACATTTAGGATAATGCAAATTTTTAAAAAGAGGCAAAATATTAGCAGATTTTAATAATTATTGTGAAATTTCCTGCCCCTCATTTTCCCCAATTGTAGATGTCCGAAAGTTCAGAAGTGAAAGGGGTATGAACAACCACCTTAACTTTAAAATGGATACAATTTCAGGCATTTCTCATTTGACTATTGTAATACTACCGTCTTGGAAACATTATTCCATTCTCTTATGCATTGAAGAGGGAAAACATCCCTCACTGTCATGTTGCTTCTGTAGATGAGCACTAGGAAAAATACTGAAACTGGAGAAATTTTAGCAATGTAGAACTTGTGTGAGAGAAGTATCAAACCTCTGCTTTCACAGAAATCCCAACAGACTATCATTACAAGGTAAAGATAAATTATACTTGTGTCTTTGTAGATATATCACATTACATTCCATAATATCAGTTTAATTTGATCTAAGAATTCTAACAGGACATGAATAGCCTGTAATCTGTAAAGCAAAATCTTAACAGAATGCTTTAGAAATCACGTATGACTAACCCCTCTCCATTAAGGAGTTTAATATGAAATATGGATAAGTGTAGCTGTCTTAGAATACCTGGAGTAGAATGTGTCACACTGTAAAATTTCCTTTATGTAAAAAGATTTGAAAATTTGGTGACAGCTTGCTGTATGATTCTTGAGAACTGAATTAAGTGAAAGAAGACAGGAAGAGCTAGAAATCTAGTCTGTGTTTATACAAAATGTTCCAGCTGTTGTAATTTTCCTTCATTACTGAACATCTGTGTAAAAATCTCTTTCTGTTTCTTTAGAAAGAAAAAGTTTCTAGATTTGGCATGTAGGTCTCACTGAAGCCTTAATTCCTAATTTCAATATGCTATTATGCTATTGAAAGGGATGTATTTTTAATGAGGGCTTTGTTGAATCAGGGCCAAAATATCCTAAATGTTTTACTTTTAGAAGTAAAAAATCATGTTACACCTTCATTAGACAGACACAGCACAGAGGCTTCTACATAAAGCATTTAGAATAAGTAATGCACCTTGCCTAATTTCAAGATACTTCAACAGGCCAAGGGAAAACAGTATTTTCAAGCTATATAGGCAAAGTCCAGTATTTGACTTGAGTGGGTTGTAGAAGTTGGAGTGGTTCCCACTGCTGAATCTTTACAGTTCACATCTCAGCACCATTTTTTTGATTACACAGACTGTGATTTCCAGTGATTTCATTGCTGCTGTGTAAGAAGTGGTGATCATCTTTATAATAAGGGTTGAATGTAGGAAGCTTCTGCAACACCATGGCTTAGGCTTTTCCAGTCCATGGAGCTGAGCTGTAAAAAATACTCTGCAATTCTATGCTCTTTCTTGGACTTGCAGAAAAAAGTCTTGGTCTCTCTTTCTGTCCTATAGCTCTGTAAATCATACAATGGAGTGAAAAGGGGGAGAGCTAATCTGAAAAATAATTAAATACGGAGTGATTCTGATGTCTTTACTCTTTGTCAGCATCAGAGTATCCCCTTAAAGGCAACTTTAATCTGTGGCATCCTTGTTATATCCATTCAGAAATGATTAGCTACAATCGCCATCAGCAACAAGATTAATTTAAAACAGCATGGAGCTTGAAAGCAGGTAGGGAACTAAATGCATGTTGATTGAAAGAGAAAAGAAGCTCATCAGTGCCCCAAATGTTCTCTGAGGATAATGTGCTGGCTAAATAGTTTACTCCCCTCTCCTCTGGCAAAGCTTTCATACTTTGATTTCAGAGATTTTAAGATAGAAGTCTGAATATGGTGTTGTACTGCCTCTGACTGGCAAAGGTCAGCAGGAGGTGGACTTTGAATATTAAGATATTCCAGAAATGCACCTAGTGAAAACATGCAAGCATGTAAATTCTCTTATTCTTAGACTGGAATGGATGAAAATCCAGGGCTCAGTGAAAGGCTATAATGTTTGCAGATATATTTAGTGCAACATGGTACTGTTTTTCTTAAAATTTTATCTGTTCCCAGTTTCATTAATTGAAGGGTAACTTACTCATGCACTAATGCTGGTCATTCCGCTCACTGATCCTGAAATGTCCTTGTAGCTCAGGGAGGAATAAGAGGATTTCTAAGTTTGGAATTAATCTGGTACTGCAAGTGTACATTAATTATGATTTCATTAGCCTTTCAAATAAATAATGTAAGCTCTTTAACAAAGCATTTCCTTAATAACCACATTAGAAATTGAACCTCATACATCAATCAAAACAATACTCTGGTTAATTTTTACTACCTGAATCAATAGGAAAAATGGTAGGATAGTAAAACATTTTAAAGAAAACATAGAAAGTTAATGTTTTAAGTGAAGAATAATTTTGGCACAGTCTTAATTTGTAAAGTAATCTGCATATATTCAGCACATCATTACCAAGAGGCAATTAGCTGCCAGCGGAAAAAACCCACTGAATATTACTGAAAACGGATGTTAATTTCTCTTACAGAGTCATTAGTTTCCGAAAAACAACAGAGTAACATCTAACACATGGAAGTTATTTTAAAATATGTTCTCTCATGCTATGAAAGTATTTGTGAATTGGATAGGCGTCCTAGAATCAGCCAAGGACAGGGTTACTTTCCCGCAGTAGCTGAGAGGCAGTGGAGCCTGGCGCTGTGGGGCGTGTCTGGGTTGTTATTCCATACCACCTCATGTCCTCGCTGGGGTGGAAGTAGGGGATTCTTGCTTCTGGGAAGACGTGGGGTGTGGTGTCAGCTGGAAAAAATGTGCCAGGCAGGGAGGTCATTGCTATTTTGTTCCTTTTCCAAGGGAGCAAGTGGTGAATGGAGCACTGGGGTGGCTCTGACAGCAGTCACATCATATCAGATCTGACTTAGTGTGCATTTTTTGTGTAATCACCCTCTTTTATACATTATTGTTGTTAGTATTGTTGCTATTACTGTGTGTTTTCTTATCTCATTGCTGTCTCCAATAAATTATTATTATCTCATCTTGAGGTCTTTGCCTTTTGTCTCTCTCACCCGAGGCCTGGAGGAAGGTGAGCAGCTGTGTGGAGCTTAATTTCCAGTTGGGGTTAAACCATGACAATAGCTCCAACTCTCAATTTCTCAAGCATAGGAAGAATGTCACCCCAATATGGTTAATGGCAAAACAAATGGATTTGACTGGATTGTGCTTTTACCACTTAGAAAATGGGCTAGTTTGACTCTTGGTGAATGCAAATTGATGCAGCTCCAACAGAGCCACCAGATGACTGTGATTTGCACCAGCCGGGGGCCTAATCTATACACTTCTGTAACAAGTAGGAGTTTGGTTGCAGGTAAGGAAAGCCTCTCTGTTATTAATGCTGCATTACCCCAGCATGAATGAGAAGAGAATGAACTGTGTGTGCCTAATGTCTCCTAATTCTACTCTTCTAGCTCTTGAGATCTGAAAATTGGAAAATAAAAGCTTTTTTTCTTATAACTGAAGGAAGAAAAGAATATTTACCCAGTTTTAAAACTGACTGTACGCTAAACGGCTGCTCCCAATGAAGGTCTTCTCTGTGTTTTTCTTTAAAATTTCTAACAGTAGCCTATAAACCTCAGCTAGACAGTGGTGATGAAGGTCTCTGCTGCACTAGTATGGAAATTACAGAGCTGTAATTTCCTCTAAAGTTTGATTTTTGTGGGGCTTTTTTTCCGCAGAGGAAAACTAAGGGACAGGGCTTGTTATTGTTCCTAACCAATAAAAGCAATGGTACAACAATTCTTCCCTTTGAATAGGAAATTGTGTTTTGGGTAAATACAGAGATGAGTCAGTCAAAGAAATCATGAGATTTCTGTAATGCATTATTTTACCATATGGAAATAAGTTATGTTGAAACAGCTGAAGCAAGCCAGTTTTGTTCTTGTATTCTATATAATACGCCCAAAACCAAAACCTTCTTCCTCTGCATTTATTCTGCTCTGTTTTTTTGAACCCTGTTGTTCCTTTGCTTCTGATCTACATAGAGATGTATACACAGCTTAGCCTGGGTGTACAAGATATCCTCGTATTTTGAGTTTTGGACATTTTCCATTTGCAAATTTAAAAAAAGTCGATTATACTCAGGCTGCCTTTTCAGATGTTTCTAATGTACTTTCTTAGGTGGCACCTAGGGTGTAAACCCTTCAAAGTTATATAATCAATTTCTAAACCAGTTCCAAGGTCAATATGTGGAATAATTGAAAATAAGTCATGATTTCTATGTTTTATATAAGCAACATTGTTCTGTCATTTTAGCAGCTGCACAATACAGTCACATGCATGCAGCAGGAAAACAGAAGGAATCTATAAGCTGGTTGATCAAAGCAATGAAGATGTCTTGATAAACAGGATCCCAAATAATAATTTGATCAGAGCAGAAATAAATGGGCAGATTCTTAACTGAACCCTGTAAAGACCAGAATACTACCTACATGACAGATGCCAGATTTAATTTTGTTACTTCAGGAGTATAATCTGCATTACTGTAAACAGCTGCCATGTACAAAATAGTATACATCTGCCAAAAAAAGAGACGCACTTTTGTTTAGAAAGCTTTCTGAAATTCATATAGGAAAACATTGTAGTCAAGGTCCACTGGTGTTGTGCTGCCCACTCTCTATGTTGGAAGTCCTAGGCACTACTTAATATGCATTTATAAATCCCATGCATTTCATAGTCGTGATGCTATAAACATATAACTGAAATATCCTGCAGCATGGCACTTTTATGTAGTGATTTTTTTGATAAAAGAACGGGTAAAGTGAATTTCCAGGAGGGGAGGCCTGAGGTATTTATTGCTGAGGTTATTGCCATATGTGCCAATATTGTCTATAAAGCTATGTTGGTGAAGTGCAGTTCCCAGAGTTGTGGGTGCACAGATCTTTCAATCTTAAATACAAGGTTGACCCCTTTCCTTGTCTGAGAGTGCAGGTGAACAGTGACAGCAGTTGGCTCCCAGGGTGAACGGTGGCAAGTCCTTCTTTCAAAACCTGCCAGAAATAGCAGACTTGGAATGTGAGTGTATCATGTGAGAGAGAGATGCATGTGAGAAGTGCAGAAGGATTAAATTCTGTGGTGCCCTGAGAATAAACCATATATGACCAAGATGCAGGTAGTAGATTGAACCAGTTCCTGAAACAGACTAGAATTGAACGTGGATTGTCTTGGTGCTGATTATTAACAATATTGGAGTTTGTTAAGTGGAACTTTCAGAAGAGGATGTATTTTTACTTTACACAATATTCATGCTGGGATTTCTGACTGAAAGAAAATATGTCAAAACATGACATCTAAAATCTGAGCCCATGGTAGAAATTAAGTATATGTTCATGGTCCCTGGCAGTCCTGTATGCCAGTTGCTGTGTCGGTCTCTGTAGATTAAACCTGGCTTGGAAATTCTGTATTAGGGGTCATGATTTTTACTTCCAATATAGAGTCATAGAACTGTGGAATGGTCTGAGTTGGAAGGAACTTTAATGATCATCTAGTTCCAACCCCTATGTCATGGGCAGGAACATCTTCCACTAGACCAAGGCCCCATTCAATATGGCCTTGAGCATTGCCAGGGATGGGACATCCCAATCTACAATTTCTTTGGGCAACCTGTTCCATTGCCTCAACCACCTCATAAAAAAGGATTTTTTCCTAATAGCTATTCTAATCTCTGCTCTTTTAGTTTAAAACTATCCCACCTTGTCCTGTCATTATCTGCCTGTGTATAAAGTTGCTCTATCTCTTTTTATAAACTTGATTGAACTGCTGAAACATTGTCATGAGGAGTCCCTGGAGCTTTCTCCAGGCTGAGCAACCCCAGCTCTCTCAGCCTTCCATCATAGGAGAGGTGCTCCGGCCCTCTGAGCATCTTTGTGGCCCTCCTCTGGACTCTGACAGATCCATGTTCTTCCTGTGCTGGGACCCCAGAGCTGATGCAGTGTTCCAGGTGGGTCTCACCAGAGCAGAACAGAGGGGCAGAATCCCCTCCCTGGCCCTGCTGCCCACACTGCTTTGGATGCAGCCCAAGATGAGGCTGACCTGGGCTGCAAGTGCATGTTGCCAGCTCATACTCAATTTTTCATCCACCAGTACACCCAGGTCCTTCTACACAAAGGACTTACCCCATATAAAACATATGGACATATGTTGTACATAGACATACGCCACATAAATCCCTTGATATAGCCAGATATAACTGTCTATAAACATATGCCAGAGACTGTTCGGCTTGATTACTCTTTTGTTTGTTTCTGTATTTAGTGTGAGACTACATCTTAGAGCAAAATAGCTTTTTTGTTTTGGGAGCAGACCAGTTAGGTAATTTTCTCTAACTCTTGAAAAATCCTTCATAGGCACCTCAGGTGAAGCTGAGCTGAGCAGGGAGAGAGTTTTCTCTGCTGCCTATCTGAAGGCGCTGATGTGGGAACAGCCTCACACTACATCACTTGAAGAACACAGTCTCTGATTCAGTGTTAGGGATATATATTGAAGCCATTGCAATAACAAAGGATTAGGCAAACTAAGATTATTTACAACTCTGCCTTCCACAGAAAATAAGGAAATAGTCAGTGTATCAGGTTCAATATGTACTGTTTTTCTCTTTAAAAGAGTATCATTCTTCTAAAGCATGAAGGAACTTGATGTGTGGTTTATACAGAGCCATCTGCTCCTGATACAGTTATTCATATTGTGAGGTATCAAGAGGTATCAAGATGCTGTCTTTACCAGCTGAAAACACTTGTCAAGCTTTTCACAGCTGGAAATTAATTTTTGTTTGGCATACTGCTATTTATGTGTATTATTTGCACAGTCTCCCTGTTGCACTGCTTCAGAGTGTTTATGAATACTTTTACTTACTGTAACATCTCCTAAGAAGCACAGTATAGTCAGAGAGACCTTTTCATACATATTGGTCGATTCTCTGCCCCCCCCCCCCCCCCCGCCCCAGTTATGACAGGAATTATGCCTTCTTGCATGCTAGCCTTTGGAGGTCAGCATCCTCCAAACACAAAAGCTGTTCTTGTGGTGTTCCTGTCTTTATCCAAGCGAAACAAATCAATGCTCTCACCCTGCAAGGCTAGTTAAGTTACCATAGGAAACTTTGCTGAATCTGCAAGTTTCAGAATTTTTTTGAATTAATGAAAACCAAAGAGAATTCCCATATTACAGTGTCTCTGTTGTAAGGGATCCTAGCTAACAAACTGTGAAGTAACATTATTAGTTGATAATGTGTAAGAGATGAAATAAGTGCATCACTGTGTAATTCTCTATAGTTTATAGGCAATATTCTAAATGTAAAAGTGTCATTTTCAGACTCCAAAGGAAATTCTCCAAGGGCACCAGTGGGATTTAGGAGGCCAATCATGGTTAGATTTTTGGCAGAAATTGAGTTTCTGAGGCACAGATGCCTATTAAAAATATAATTAAAAATATAATTCCTACTGAGGGTGAACAGCAACTAGGCTTCTAAATACTATGTATGTTGGTAGGAATTTTTTTCTGTAACGGCAGAAGTACACAGTCAATGGGGACAGCACCTCTCTTTCACTCATTCATTTCATCATCATCATCATTTGATAAAAAGCCAAGTCCCAAACTGTGACTACTTCCCTCCTGCAAGCTGAATGCCAGCTTCACTTGTTAAATTAGGAAAGACTAAAAGTATTAACGCTTCTGGTTATTTGCAATACTATTTTAGAATTACTGTTGAGCTACCTGTAATTTGTACCTCTACCAATTAGTCATAAATTGTAAAGATTGATTATCTTTCATCACTGACTTGTCTCACCCATGGCGGTTCTGCTTCTAGAGCAGGTCTGAGATATATTTATATGGGAAAGAGCTCACCTCATCTCTTTAGTAGGTAAAGGTGAGTTCAGTTGCACTTTAGTTCACTGTAGTTCATGTGCACAAAGTTTAATACAATGTTAATGCTGAACAAAATAATGTGCTAAAGAAGCAGCAGTATTATTTTCTGCTTTTTCAGATGGTTGGAATTTTTAAATTTAAATTTCACCATTCTTAGAGCTGTCTGGGATGATTCTTATGTTGGAATACATAGTAAACCTGATTCATTGCCAGCTGACAAAAAAACCTATATTGTAAAGAATGAAAACATGCTAGAAGTATGCATACTGTTCTTTTGATGGTCTGTATTTCATGTTTTCTTTCAATTGCATGTTTTTCTGTCACCCTGCAATTACTCATTGTGACTCTTCTCTGTTACTTACACTATTTAATTTCTACTTTTTGCCTGAAAAGAGATTTTTGGGTTTTGTTTTGTCCTTTTCCTATGGGCTCTCCTGGGATTGTTGCTCCCATTCCATTTGGTTTCTATTAGTTTGTAGCAACCACTGTCTATAATAGTGGCCTCAGATTTCAAGAAGCTATTACTCTCTTATAGACAGGACACTTCATTGATTATTCTGAACATAACATGTTTCAGTGATAAGATTGATGGACATGGAATTCCAACATGACAAATTGATGAGGCTTTTAAACTAAAGGGCTGTGCAGCTCTGTAATTTCTTCTTTTAATATGCAATTTGAAAAGCTTGATAAAGTTAATAATTAAGAAATGAGGCAAGAAAAGACATAAAGAGTTAAATGCAGGCTTAAACCCTTTGCTTTGCAGGAATTGCCTTAAACATCTGCTTTACAATGGAGCATAAGTACATGTCACTATTTTGCAGAACAAAGAGAGCCAAGTTACTGCAGAAGTGTGCTGTCATGGTCCTTTCTTCCACACCCTGAAGAGAAGAGGTACTGTGTTTCTATTGACAGAACTGTCAGACCTGCCAGTCTTTCAAGTCAGAGTGCCTTCAGATGGACTGGAAGATAGTGAAAGTTTTTGAAATGGGAGCTCATTAGAAAACAAGCTCTCCATTTTATTTTCTAAGGCAGAAAAAGTGTAGGCAAGCAGAATAGGACACCAATTTTCTTCCCTGAAATTATTTGCTGTGTTGAGCCATGGTCCATCTTTAAACTGAAACTCTCAAACAAGGATCAGATTCACATACTGAGAGTCCATCACCTTCCCTCTGTAGTGGGTGACAGACAGCATCTAGTCTAAACAAGTACATCATATGTTGTTCACTGAACAAGAACATTTGACTTTCATATTTTACAGAGTTCTTTAAAATTGTGGGTGAAGGAGTAGGGCATTTGTATGGACAATTCAATATGAACCTATAGCAAAAACAGCCAAACAAGCAACAAAACACAGAGGAAAATTAAGCTCTCTTTTCAAGAGAAAAGTGCATGATAATTAGCACGGAAACCACAATAGCACAGAAGTGTATAGTGGCATACTATACGTTGGTATGTAACAGTAGTTTCACCATTTTCTACCACAGTCTTGATCAGGTGTTAAGAAAGCATGCAAGTGGTTAAAACATGAAAGAGAGGTGCTTTTCCTAACAGATGTAGAAAACACATCTTACCATATAAAGGGAATAAATAAGAGGTGCTGTTTTAATGTGTGTGTATAAAAAGATCAGTGAGATAAATTAGATCAGGATTCAAAAATATATCCTTTCTCTGGCAAAATTTGAGCAATTGAATTTTACGAGAAAGTATAAAATTCCTAACTGATAAAGACTGTACTTTTCCAGAGGTGTAATGTATTGAGCCCATGGAATTAATAATTACAGCAAGTAATCAAGAACAATAATCTAGTAAGTGCAAAAAGAAAATAGCTGGTTACAATCTCAAAATTTAGTAATTGTAGCTGTAGGCACTTTGAAAGGAACAGGTTTGTTAGAGACTCTAGAAGTTAAGCTGAATTTTAACTATTAGAACTTAGATGAATACAAATGTAAAGGACTTTTATTCTAGTGCCACTCCTGTAATTCTCTTTATGTTCTTCGAAAGGATCCAGTGCTGGTTCAACTGAGAAATGGAAAGATGAGTCAGAGGGACTGAAGATCTCATTGTAGAAAAATTCTTACTTTTTTAAAGATGATAATCCAGCTCTCTGCTTGCATGCAAATACTCTGGTCAATATAATTTCAACTGCCTTCTTCCCACACTTTTCCTGCTGTATTTTTAGGTTTGGAACTGGTTTTATTTGCTGTTTTGTAAAATGCAAATAATGTAATTGTGAGTGAAGGTAGTAACTACATTGGAAACCAAACTCCATATTAGACTGTCCAACACACGGTGGACTGTAAATTTTTATACAGCTACCATAAACAGAATTTTGCATTTAAGATGCCCGCAAGCAATACAAAACCAACATAATTATAAACAAGTCATACCACAAAGGCAGTGAGCTTACTACATCAGCTAACAAGCAGCTGAAGAAGACAAGAATTTTGCATTTGCCTATAGGCTTATAACGAAGGGACACAGAAAGAATAAATTCTTTTAGCCTTTGTTACTACAAGTCAGAGAAAAGCTATGTAATAATATTAACACAAGAAAGTGTATCTAAGCAAACATCTCCACCTTTCTAGTCTATGCCATTTACAACTTCAGGCGCAACAAAGTAGTAAAATTCTTCCCAGCTGGACCTGGCTCAGATGAATACACATCCCTACACATCAACTAATACCCCAAATGGCAAAGTTTTGCCTTAACAGATTGTGCAACATCTAAGGGAAAGATCCTGCCTCTCTCTGAGCTGAAAGTCTAGAATCATTGCATTTCTGCTTTCATGGCACCCAGTGTCGCTCGTTGTCCTGTTGTGCAAAGCCGTGTCTGAATGTGTAATACAAAAGCATCTGAGTTCCTGAGAGTTTACATTTAAAGAGGGGATTCTGTTGACTGAAGAGAATGATATGGCAGCATGTTGAGATGCATCTCTAATGTTATCATCTCCATGTATGAAATATAGCTGTCTTCTGTCTAAGAACCCAAAAGTTCTTCAGCACACATCACTGACAACATTTATAATTGAGACCATACTAGACACATACTACACAATTTAGCATTGTGCTATGCATTAAATGGGATGTTTTTGTTTTAAAAGTGAAAAACGACACAGTAAGACTAAACTGCCAGACCTGTGAGATTAAGCTGCCAGATACAAAATGCCTGAACCATGTGGTGCACAAGATGAAAACTGACATTTTTATTTTCCTGCAGATCCTTGAAAACTAAAAGCATAACAGATGCGAAGTATCAAGGTGCCTGAACACCTTTTCTAGGTCACAGTGCAACACCATTTAAAGCTCTGCAGTGCAATCTGCAGGAAGCTCATATTTATACAAGTAGTCAGAAGTCACTTACATATAATCAGAGTTGCTGAGTACTGCCTGTAACATAATTTTTCTTCTGGTATAATTTCTCACCTTCATTTAGAAGATACTGAGTAGGGCTCTGGAGGGCTGGGTATATCTTCCTGTTACTGAGCCAATGTCCTGTGTGCCAGAATTATAGAATCATACAATGGATTGGGTTGGAGGGGCCTTAGAGATCATCAAGCCTACCCTTCTGCCATGAGCAGGGCACCTTCTACTAGAACAGGTTACTCAGAGTCCAATCCAGCATGGTCTTGGACACCTCCAGGGATGATGCATCCACAACCTCTCTGGGCAACCTGTTTCTGTGCCTCACTACCCTCACGTTAAAGAATTTCTTCCTAATATCTAGTTTAAACCTACCCTTTTTCAGCTTAAAGGCATTCCGCTTTTTCCTCCATTCCATTCCATTCTCTTGTGAAAAGTGTCTCTGCAGCCTTCTTGTAAATGACCTTTAGGTATTGGAAGGCTCCTACAATGTCTCTCTGGAACCTTTTCTTTTCTAGGCTGAACAGCCTGTCTTCACAGGGGAGATCTTCCGGCCCTGTGATCAACTTAGTGGCTCTCCTCTAGATTCATTCCAACAGGTCCATGTCTTTCTTTCTCACCAGTTCAGGAGAGTTCTCAGAAGCGCAGAAGGGCAGAATCACCACCCTCAACATTCTGCTCATGCCTCTTTTGATGCAGCCCAGGATACAGCTGGCCTTCTGGGATATAAGCACAGAGACCTGAGTCATATTGAGCTTTTTATCCACAAGCACCCCCAGATCTTTAACCCCAGGGCTAGTCTCAATCCATTCTCCACCCACCCTGTATCTGTTTTGGGATTACCCTGACCTAGGTGCAGTAGTATTACAGTAAACAATGAACTTTGTGTAAGTGTGTGCTCTTATGGACTGTAAACTACTGAAGCTTCTATTGAAGACAAAAGTCTTGTTGCCATATGCCACAGTATTTGGAATCTTGTCTTTAGTTAGGACACTAAAGATGATGATCTGTACTTAAGACATGTATGTACGCTCTTTAGGCAGCAGTCCAGCTTTTCTACTTCCTTACTACTAGGCTTTGTGAGCTACTGCATGTGGTTATGAGTACAAGGACTTGGTTCCTTCATGTCTTCACTGATTTAATTTTGTCCTAACTACATTGAACCCAAAGGCAGCAATTTCTTTTCCAATGTTTTTGCAATGGGCAGGACATGATAAGGCAAGTCATACTTCTGAAAACTTAAAGCCTTAGGAAACTATTCCTTGTTCCCTTTCTGCTTATTGTATTTCTGAGAAAAGATTAAAGAAAGCAAAAGGAGCTTGAGGATTTGAAAGCACTTTTTTTTTTTTTCTTGGAACATTCAAAATTACAAAGATCCTAAACATTTTAAAAGAAATTGGCTTCATTATTGATTTTGTATCTTAGCCCAAAACAAAGCATGCTCTGATTAATATTGAAGACCACAAAATACTTCCCAAGAAGTCCAGAGTCTGATTTGTAATGTCACGATACTTAAAATCCACATGCGAGCACACAGAATAATTTTTGAAATATGAATGGATTTTTAGAGGAAGTCTGGATTGAAGATTGGGATGTCACTCTTTCTTTGTTCAGTGCAAAGACTGGGCCCATCGGTTTTATACTTCTTTTACTTTATGTCAGGGCCTGGAAACATCATGCCTCTCCAGGAGTTTTGGCCACTGGGACTTGTTACCAGCTCATTAGACAACTGTGTCCCCCTGGTGCCAAGGGCTTCCAGATGCCCTGCAAGGAGGCGGTGGCCAAAGCCCACTCCTGTCCTCTGGGAGCTGATTTTCAGCTGTGTCTCTAGCCGGAGCTGCCCTTTTGCTCCCTGGCTGGGGTGGTGGGAGAGCCCTGGGTGCTGGCTCTATCCTGTCCCGTCAGGGAGCTCGATGGCCTCTGATCTCCAGGGAGCAGCCTGCAAGTCCCACTTGAAATGACAGAGCTGTTAACCCATCATTCGCTGACAAACCCCATAATGGTGCCATGTGGGAGACAGGAGCTTCCCTGCCAGCAGCAGTGCATGGATCAGGCAGACCTTGCCTGAACAAAAAAAGACCAATCAACTTCAGCATCTTTCAGCTCTGCCTGCCGGAATAAGGGCATCTTCCAGAAAAGTTGCAGTGAGTGGTCAGCTCATGAGGAGGAAGGCTCCAATCTGCAATTCTACAGGAAGAAGAAAAACAAAGTTAGTGTTCCAGGTTGGTGCTCCAGTCTTTGAGCATCTATTTCTCAATAGTATTACTGTAATATCCTTCACATTTAATCTTGAAGTTCCTGTGGAGGTTACAGCCCATGCAAAGCATCCCAACAAGTAAGTTAAAAGGCGTTATAGAACTATGTAGGAATAAATCAGCCCACAGGATGATTTGCCATTTTTATATAAACATTGTGGCTTTATGAAAACGGAGGACATGCAGAGCACGTCTGTGCTGCCATTGTGCTCCCAGCAATCCATAAAGGCCTAATCCCAACATTAGATTACCAGATGCTCAATTCACTAATCCACTAGCTATTACACCTGCATTCCAGGGTTTTAATAAAAAACTCTACAGCTGAACCCTTTATATGCTTCTTGAAGCAATGATATACTTCACCTCTGTCTCCTTCCCTCCAAACGGGCTGGAAATTTTTCGCATGAGATATACCCCCCTCTAGAAGAAATGTGGGTAACCTTGGGCTTAAATGCTTAGAAGTTCTTCAGTTCTGCAACTGAATGTTGCAATGTTAGTTGTGTTCCTCTTTGCTCTTAGACCCTCCACAAATGATGCTTTAGCTTAGATTTTATGGACAATGTCATAGGAAATGTATTTTCAGGTATGTTGGTTGAATAACTAGGCAGGTATTTGCCCAGATAGCTGGTTGATCCCATGCCTTAGACGCAGATATGAACTCACTGTAGTCAGAGAATCACAAATCCTGCCACAAACCTAGTAGCAAAAGAGTGTAGTGCCCAAGTTTTTTGCCTTCAGATTTCAGGTGTAAGTCATTACATTAATCTGTCAGCATTTTCTGTGCAAGAATGTATCTGCAGTATTTTTTTGACATTCTAGAGTATGAAAAAGGTTTTAAATTTAAAAATTCTGTTGTGATCCCTTACTCTTGCGCATTATAGGGCATGCATTTGTTGTCTGAAGTGGAATAGTAACCTGTTACTATCAGTCTGCCATAACTCATTCCTCATTTGTAAAAATTTTGCCTTCTCCTGAAATGTATTTTTGTAGTTGAAGGGTAAAGGCATTAATAATCAGAAGCCCTTTGTCCTGTGCAAAACATGCCTTCCTGCAAGCTGATTACTCTGATTGATTTTCTGAATTGGGATGTCCTATTGCTCTTCTCTGGATTGACAACAAATAGGAGAAGTCCTAAGAAACTGAGTAGATCTTGATTCTATCAGAGAGAGGCTATATAGTTTTTGACAAAAATCAACAGAGGAAATGAGTAATTATATCTGATAAGTAAGTTTAGGAAAACATGAAGCCTTTCCAAAAATTCCCACCCTTTTTTTTTTTTTTTTTTTTTTTTTTTTTTTTTTTTTTTTTTTTTTTCCAGAAGCAAGTGTATGTGACATTCGTTCCACCTGTGTACCTAATGATATCTCAAGTCATCTTTGGGAGTGTACTAAGTAAACAATGACTTGGATAAAATATTTGTCCTCCTTTGCAAGGGATTTATTGATTTTTATTAAATAAACTAACTGTTAAATAAATGAATAGTTAAGTTTCTTGGTCCTTACTCCCAAGTTTTGACTTCAGGTTCTAGGAGGACATGGACTGGTGCATTTAGAAAGTACTCCAGTACTATAGTAGAGAATAACACCAAAACACACGCTACCATTTTACCAGACCAAATTGTATGTATTTTGATGAACCACTGAGATTGCTCTCTTTTGTCAGGAAGCAGATGATTTATAAATATGCTTGGACATTTGCAGTGTGGGATAATGAGTAGGTGACAGTATCATGACAAGGCTTAGGATTCATCCAGGTTGATAATTTGACAAACCAAAAGTCTTCACACTCACCTGTGAAGGAATCATTAGAAAGATATTTTAATAAAAATAGAACATGAAATAAAATGAAGACATCATGAGTCACCAATAAGTTGCAAGATAGTTACTACAGAAATAGATGTTCCTTTCAATACTGCATTTATTTTTACAGTAAAATCTCTATAAGCGGCATTGAAATAATAATGACATTTTGCACTAAAAAACTAAATTCAGACTTTACTTTTGCCACAGTTTTATTTCCACATGTTTTTTTTTTCAAAAGTGAAGAACTCAAGTTCAGTGTTTTGAGTGATATGACTTCTTAGGCACACAGAGACTTGAAAATACACTATCCAAAGCAATACTAAAATATAGGAGGTGACTTCAAGTTTATGTGTTTTGACCTGGGCAGGGTTAATTTTTTACCAGTAGCTGGGAGGGGGGCATGTCTGAGGGTGCTTGACCAGGACCCAGATATTATTCTATACCACTTCACATCATTGCTGGGTTAGGGGGAAGGGACTCTCTGGCTTCAGAGAGAAGAAGCTCTTTTCTTTTTTCATTAGAAAAGCTGTGTCCGGCAGAGGAAAAATCATCTACCATTGCTCATTATCTCAGTGTCTGTGGTGAGCCTTTTTGCATGTCAATGACGCTCTCTTTTATGTACTTTTAAAATTAATATTGTTGCTGTTACTCTTTGTTTGCTTATCTCATTACTGTTGCCAGTAAATTGTTCTTATCTTAACCCATGACCTTCACCTTTTGTGCCTCCAACTCCCAACTGCATCCTGCCCCAGCAAGAAAGGGGAGGGGAGTGCAGGAAGCAAGAAAGCAGCATGTGATTTGGGACAGTCTTGGTGGGGACGGTAAATTGGAGAATATCATTCATAAACCCTGACAGTTCTTATTTATAAGTTCTTATTTTCTTTATATTTCTCTTAGTGAAAGCAGAGCTAAGAATGGGTGCCACTTTGTAGTTAATCACTTTGTACTCGGAGTGGTAGGATACGAACATTCATTAACCAGATGAAGTTGGGGACCTCCAAGATGCTGTCACAGAAGACTACTGCAAACAGTACAATTAACACCACCTATGCTGTGCTGCAGAGACTTACCTGCAAACCCCACCCACAAATACATGAAGCCAAAACAAAGGCCAGATATCCTTCGCTTTTTCTGCTTTTGTGAAATGGAAGAATTGCCCTTCAGTCTTGCTCTCGAACATTTTATAGGCAGCTGCTTCACACTTAAAGGTGGTTTCAGGAAAAGCAATATATTTGAGATTGTGAATTCAATCATATACCTGACACTATTTTATAAGGAAGGTACATCCTTTGTTTTACTTTTTCTGTCTGTGCTGCAAAACTCATTAGAGTCAAAAGGTAAATCCTTTCGATGTACAGAGAGGCTCCCTATTCAAGGTTAGAAGCAGATGGTGGTGTTTTCTTCAAGAGGCATGATTTCATAGCTAAATGTTTCCATAACCTTTGTTGAAAAGGAAATGTTTTCCATTTAGGAACACTGAAATCTTTAGCAGACTTAGGAACTACTGGAGGGATGAGAGCTGTTTTTTCACTCGTGCATGTTGATTATGTCAGTGCATGATGCTTAGAGACTCAGTCAATATGTCTTAGGTTGTCTTCATTCAGATTGCTGTGGTTGCATTTGTTTATTGTCCTAAACATCTCCCAGGTTACTTTGCTTACAAGTAGTGAAATACCCTAATTATTCCTTGGAGATAGAAAGCCTAGTTGGAGAGTATCTTAGTATGGGAGTGGATGAGGAGAGATAAGAGAGCAAAGTACTGATTGGATTAAATTCACTGGGAGATTTGGAGGTACCTGATCCAGTATGACAAGTTGCCACAAAGCTGGTTGAAGGGGATGCCAGAAGCTGTGGTTGTCTCTACTTTATCTGCAGTAGAGCTGCTGTCCTGAGTTTCTAAACGTAACAATCAAAATGGTTTAGTTTTGTCTTCATTCTTGGGTACAGAATCCTTAGCAAGTGTTCAAAGGAGCCCCGTATATTTAGACATGAGTTAGCATTCTTGAATGAAGACCTTTTGCTTACCAATAGTTTTAAAAGCCACGTCTTTCCCCAGGGATTTAAACCCATGAGTTTATTCATACATCATCACTGTACATGGTAGTAACACAAAGAACACATATATTTTAATATATAGGAATTGTATTAGAAGACAAAAACAGGGTTTATCGTATCGTATTATATCGTATCGTATCGTATCATGGGACATCATATCCCCATACATACTCAGCAAGTATACAGCTGGCATATAACTTACCTTTCATTTTGGCACGGGAGTAGTGAAAAATCAAGGTAAATGAGGAAATGAGTGTTTGATGTTATAAAATTTGGGACAACACTGTTTCTTTCAGCAACAATAAAGCAATATTTTTAAGGCAGATGTAACAAATAACACCAAAAAGTCATATGGATAGTCTTGATGAATTCTGAATACCTTAAAACATCTATGGCTCAGACATACCTCACAACAAACTGACTAGAAGTTTGCATAGTACTAATTTTTCAATATTTGTCTTTTCCTACTTTCCTTTGAATACTTTTCTCCTTGGAGTGCAGTAAGTTATTGGTACATATTAAAAAAAAACCAAACAGAAACCCCCTTTTTTTCTCCATTAGAAGCAGTGTCTAGAGACAGATTAAAATTCTGGGAAACATGTAACTGTAGACCTTAGTTCTGCAGGCTTTGTATTTGCAGTGGAACAGTTTTCATCACAAAGAATTTTGATGGATTAAAAGCACTCATATGCATGCAATTGAAATGTCACTGACAAATGCTGGAAATGAATGGAATGTGTTTTAGCAATGTCTGTGGTGTTATCAACAAACAACTGTATGGGGTTTTTTAGAGCTTATGGTTCTGACGTCAAAAACTTCTGGATAAAACGAGATATGTCCCTGGCAGTTGAAGTTTTTTTTTTAAAGTAAGAAAAACACACATGGAATTCTCCAGGCTTTGATATATTGCTCTACACTAATCAATTAAAAGGTGAATTTATCAAAATATTTTTGTAATGCAAGACCATTGGCTATACACGTCTAAGCTCTGAAAAAGCTGAAATCTCAATTCCATTTAATTTGGAAGTGCCAAGATTCAAGAGGAAATTCCACTACAACATTCACGCATGACTGCAAGGAAGCAGTGACAGGCTGGAAAGACCTTGTTGAAGTGTTCCTGAAAAATAATCCTGAGATCCAACAGAGCTCCTAGGGTATACTTCTCAGAAGTCTTTTCATTTCATGTGTCAAAAACAAAGCAAAAAATATTCTGATTATTAACTGCAGATTACAGAAAAAGTTATTACTTATCCTAAACATAATGGAAAAATTAAATAGGAGGTTTCTCAAACAAATTCTCTTGGCAACAGAATATGGAACATTTTGGCTTTAAACTGAAAATCACTTATCAGGAATGCTAAACAAGTTTTGTTTTCAGATGATCACAGGAAATGCCTCATTATTCAAATCACAGGCCTTAGATTCTCACTTTCTGTGTTTGGTTGGTTGGTTGGGGTTTTTTAAGTAACAGCCTCAGGCCAGTTGAGATGTAAATTCATGTGAATTCTAGAACATCAATGTTGGCAAGAGATTAATGCAGAAAGGATCAGTTTGTTCTTGAAACCTATCCTAATCACTAAACCTAATTATTTCAGTGAATATTCATAGAGTCAATGATAGGAAAGGTGAGAATGATTATTTTCTAGCTGTCATCTGTTTAAGCTGGAAATCTGTCCAAGTGGATGATAGCTACCTAAAAGCCCTTTGACAATGAAGCTATGCCAAGAAATACCAAAACCCCACTATGCAATAAAATGAGACTTTTCTGATTTTTAGTGTATTTAAGAGGCACTTACATGCACTGACCTTTTCCTAATTTTATGTAGAGATATTTGTATCTCTCTTCTACATAGTTTGGTAATGTAGTCTCGTGAGTGATTTGCTATGTTAATTTTGTCACCTCTGGTTTTGTCACATGCAAGAAAGCTAGCAGGGCTGAACTGGATGACTCAGCTAAAACGTTGTTTATATATATATATATACCCTTAAGGAAACATCTGCTGTCAGAGATGGCCAATTGTTTTTATTAACTGCCAGGTGTAAACTGCACCAGGCTGACTGTCCTGGCACCCCTGCTATAATCAGATAGCCTAGGAGATCTTGTTCCCATAGCATTACCTACTAAAAAATTGGCAAAAAATCTTCATGGACACTTCAAGTCAGGTTGTCCATTGAGTTTATACCAGTCAGGGTCAGGAGGACATTTCTGAATTCCAGGAGGAATCAAGCTTCCTAGTCATGCTTTATTAACCAGTTTTTGAAACCCCCTTCTTCCCAGATTGGCTAGGATGTAGGCAAATACTTGCCAGAATCCAGACCACTGCACAAGTAGGCACAGCAGAACTCATTCTCATTACATGTCATATAAGGGGCAAACTGAGACTTTTAAATCTAATATGCTTCCTGGCAAGCTGTGGCTTCACTTCTTGTTCAGCTTCAGGGTGTGTCTCACCATTCATGGCCGTAAGTCAGTTGCCATCCTGCTGTGCTGCCTCCGCCAACCTCCAACCAGTGATGCTCCCTTATGTACCAATGTTACGTTCCTTACCCTTGTGAGGATTCAGTACTATAGTTGGTTTACAACACATAACGCTGGCTGTACAGGGTCCATGTTAGTTTTTTGACCACCAGCCAAGGAAGGCTACACTGAAGGCAGTCTGGAAAAGCATGTGTAATTCTGAAAATAGTCTAATATTTTAAAAAGGGGGTGGAGGAATATTTTTAAAAGGGGTTCGAGGAAGTTTGGCATTTTGTATTTAGGCAGGTTACATTATTGATGTTATTCTTTTGGTATCAATGGAATTACTAAAGTAATTATAAAAGCTCAATATGTCTTCATAAGAGTCTGTTATTCTCACTATTGACCAAAAGAGTCTGCCTCAGTCTATAACGAATGAGAAGGATTATTGATGTTACCCAGCCAGCCTCTTAATTTCTGATAGATAACTTCTATCTTTCAGCAATTTGAAGCAATTAATTTCCTCAATTTGAACACTTACAATCAAGTGTATATATGTCATTATTATAAAGTATTTGACAATAATATTTAAGTTAAAGCTATATATCCTGTTTTTTTCCACAAAGCTATGCCATCCTTACATAGCACTTACATCTTCAGTATGCCATATAGAACTACAGAAGCTTAGGAGTTCAGAAAATTTTACATCAGCAAGAGCTGATTTAAATTCTCATGGATTCAGGCTTTTACTTTTGCTTACAACTGTGCTCTTTTTGGAAGCCTCTTTAATGATCTTTCATGAAGTTGAGAAGAATACAGCTAAATCTTTCATTTATCTTATGCACAGTGCAGAGTTTGTTTTAGTTGGATGAATTCTTCATGTTCCCTACTTACAGAAATGTGATAGAATTTGAACAGTTTGGAAATCCAATAAACATAATTTGTTTCACTACTGAAGAACCCAGATCTTCCTTTAAGTTTCAGTATCTTATCTGATTTTTCCTTCTCCTTTGAATTTTTGATCTGGAAGATAAAAGTCAAGCATTAGGGTAATTTCTGTGGCCTAAGAGTAAATCTTAGTGTTTAATCTGTTTGGAGCTGTTTTAACACTTGCCATTAGAACTTTCGGCAAATATTTTCTGGTCTCTCTAATAATGTTTGTGTTTCAGTTTAAACTACAAAGACACAGGAGCCCTTGAAAAATACCAGCCAAAGTATAGATTTAGTGATTGTGAAGTCACTTGCATACTTTAAAACCTGGAGGAATCCAGAATGGATTATGTTGCTTTAAGGCCTTGAGCTGCACTGCCTAGAAGGAATTTTTCCATGAGGGTTCCTGGCACCATCACAGCCATCAGAGTGAAGAATATTCAACAACAGCCACCTAATAAACTACTGTGGGGGTCTGGCCTAGTCTGTGGGATAACTTTTTATTGAAGTGGAAAACAAAGGGCTGCTAAAAGTAGACTTTCCTTATCTGCCTTGCTCTCATCACAAATCATTTTACACTGCAGTTAAACCCTAATTCTGAGGGCCTCTAAATGCCTCAAGGATTTATGCTTTACCTTTAGGTAGAATGGTAAGCAATTTCATCCATTTATCCTGCTTAATACCTGAACTTTCATGTATACAGTTACTTTGAGACAATATAAATGTGGTTATTTAGCTTGTTCGTTACTACAGAAAAGTCACATATATGTTTTGAAATATTTTTAAGTGGGGGGATGTCGACAGGTGTAGGAAAAATAATTCTAGGCATTATTTCTGTTGCTAGCTGCTGCTGTAAATTAATATGTTTATCCTGAACTGAAAAATTAAACTGATCAGATAGAATTAAAGGAATTTCTGCCTGAACGATGTTTAGTGTTATTGTCCTAAGTGAACCTCTTCTTGCTTCATCAGAATTACATGTCTTAATCCAACTCGTGAGTAATTGTCAAACAATTTTATGTGCTTTTTCCATTACTCTTGAAACAACTGTGCTCTGCTTTGGGTCTGGTTAGAGCTATCTGTTATTAGCAATCATCTGATCTGTCCTGTGTGGCCACTCATGGGCTGCTGTTCCTTCTTTTGCAGCATTGGTTTTAGACAAAGAATAGTGGATGAGGGCAGAGTGGATATGGACACCACAACAACCACAATCCAGTGGGGTTTAGGAGGTGTAATCCTGGTGTCTCAGAGCATGTGGTGGTCCCTAGTGAGACCGTCCTGCTGCAGGGGCCAGGGCTGCATGAGAGCAGGAGGTGGGAAGACACCCGGCACAGGACGGCTTCTCCCTCCTTGCACAGGATGCTGTTTGATGCACAGACAGAGCAGTGACTCATTACTGCTCTTTTTCTGCTTTTCTGATGTCGGTAGGTCAGGTGAGACTCAGAATTAGGTGTAGTTACAGGATAAAGACCAGAAAGTGCAAAAGCCTGTTTCTGATGAATCAATGACATTTGTTGTATGAAATGCCATGCAGGTATGTGTATGTACATGGAAAGAGAAAAGATTCATGGGTGGACAATGTGAACCACGAGAATGTAGTGACAGCCATCTGCTCTAAATGTCATTAATATCTCACCAAGGATAACGAAACCATTATAAAAGTAAAGTGAGTGAGAACCAGATCAGACAGCATAAAAAACAGTTTATAGCATGAGCTGAGAGTTCAAATCTACATAATAATGTTCTGTTACTCTGAACAAACTCTAAAGTTTCAGAAAATAAAGGGTTCAACAGTAAAAAGTGAGGCAACCAAGCATCTGCAAGGAAAATCATATTGAAACTTGTAGTACCTGCTTCCTTTCATTAAAGAGAAAAGTTTAAAAGAAGCACATTCCCAGCTACTAGTTTACATCTTTGCAGTTAATAAAATGTGACATAATCCCCTCTTCAATAAGGCAATAAAAAATTGGAAAGTTAAAAAGACTGTGAAATGAAGCAGAATTTGAGAATTTACCATATAAACACTAGCCACTGTTAGAACTACAAAGCAATTAAAACCCCTCTCTGAGATGGCTTTCTTCCTCCTATAAGTTCTCTCTCTTTATTTTACACCCAATTTGCTTCCTATATACTTCCTATATCTGCCAATACTTTATTTCTGTGTGGTATAGAATGTTGTGTATGTTTCACTTTTGCTCCATTTTGCCCAATGTCATAACTACTTTGCTTTTTCCTGTTCTGTCCCACACTGGTGTTTCGGTGGAGGAGAAGCACCTTCTTCCCTTGTGCCCTTGTCTCAATTTGATCCACAGTCTCTGATGTAGCAGAACAGGCCTGATGTAAAGTTATGACAACAAGAAATGTGGCCCCTTTGTATTTATGCTTTAGAAATTGCTGTGTACTGCAGTTTCTGGTACCTTGCTTGATCATTGATCTATTAACATACTCTGTTTGCAGAACAATCAATACAGTTTCATACTAATAAGTAGAAAAAATGCATGTCCAATTTGTACTAATAAGGCTTTTGAAATTGCTTATAATGGGACACACCCCTCCTGCAGTGTGGGTAAAAATAGAAATATATAATATAATATATATAAGAATATAATATATAAATAAAAAATATATATAATATAATATATAATATAATAATATATTCTAAAAATAGAAGTTGGTATAATTTGCAAACTTTCTTTGTATCTAAACATAATCTCTAGAGCACCCAGACCAACTGAATAGTCAACAGCTTTGAAAATTAGGCTGTATAGATTGTAGATTGATATCGAACCATGGAGCTGCAAGTATTCTATGCACATGTTCCTGAAAATTTTGAATCTTTCACATTTGAACTCTGCAACATCTGTTTTAATTTAATAATTTAGTATTGTTATGAAATTTTTTTTCCATGGTCACGCCTTATCTTTTCAGCCCGTGTCCTTATTTCATCTAGTATGTCAATTAAGCAAGAGGAAATAGCCTGAATATTTTATACACCAATAAACTGACATAAACTCTCCTAAACTAACACATGTTGCTCTATGTAATTTTTCTTCATCCTTCAACACTGGAAGTATGCAACTTCATTTGACATTAGGTTTTCACAAGTCCCCTAAATCCAACACAGATGTAGCTCATGGAAAAATAGCTTCTCTTATTCTTCCTAGACAGGTCTTAAAAGTTTTAGAAATAACATAACCTAACAGGAATAGCTAACTTTGGTAGCTGAGTGTCAACAAAGACATGGTACCACATACTCCTCTGGAAAATGTGTTATGGGCAGGAACCACAGAAGTTTTTTCATCTTGAATTCAGTGATATGATACATGCTAAAGGGACCTTCAGTCAATATAACTAAAAATTATACAACCTGAGCCAAAATATTTATACATATAAGACATAATGTTGAATTGCTGTGTTTGCTTTTAAAATAAATTATGTTGCTTTGGGAAGGTAATTCTCTTTGTACTTATTACATGATCATCAAACAACCTTAGCCCTTGTTTTGGTGTATCTATTTTGACACTTAATTACCTGCTATAATGCCCAGAAATTGCAGTTTAACTATACCCAAATTAAAAATTAATCCTCTCTCTCCTGTTCTTTTCTTCTGCCTCCTTCCCTGACAAGGCACAAGGAAACACTACAGTAGAAAGCAGTGCCAGAACTTTCAAGATCAAGGGATAATCTCGATGGGGGTCTTAAAGGTTTGCCTATGATTCAGAAGGTCCCAGATGAAAAGCAATTTTTATAAAGTGAGATATTCACTGGTCCAGGTTCAAGAATAATATATGAGCTTTTTCATAGCAATTGGCCTTATATTTTTGATTTTATTTTCAAGATGGTTTGCACCTTGGGTTGAAATGCAGAGCACTTTTCAGTTCAGATGCCGTCACCTTGTGATTCTGCACTCATTCAATATGGATGTATGGTAAAGAGCCAAAACTGAGTCCTTCCTCTGAAGACCAGACTTAAGCTGGCCTGCTGTGGCATTCCAGATGAAATACAACCTCTTATAGACACTTAGGTTTGAATGTAACTCGTTTGGCTTTGAGGAATTTCTCAGCACGAATTTCTGTTTCGTATTTTGTCAAGAAGGAAAGAGCTCAGCTGGAGACGTTACCTGTCTTTGCCTATCTTTGCCTTTCCTTAGTGTTTGAGAGAGCAAAGATCATAATTTTCAAAAAGAGAGATGAACTATCTTTACCCTCATCTCAAGTTAAGAGCTGAGAAAAGCTTGAGGGCTTTCTATAAGCCCCCTTTTTAAGATCAAAAGGCAAAGATTAAGGGTAGAGAGGGAAGAAGCAATTTAAACATCCTGCTTGTGGTTTGGGTATTCTTTTTAGTAAAATTTCTTTGCTAACAATGTCTGTTTGGGAGCTTCACACAAGTTTGATTGCTTGAACCTTAGGAAATCAAAGTCATTATTTTTGCATGCATTGTCTTGAAATATTACCAGAGACAGCACTCGAGGAAACAGCATGAAGCTGCATCAAGGGAGGTTTGGGATGGATCGCAGGAGAGGGTTTCTCATCCAGTGGGTGTTTGGGCACTGGAACAGCTCCCCAGGGAAGTGGTCACAGCACCAGCCTGACAGAGTTCAGGGAGTGTTTTGACAATGGCGTTGGGCACATGGTGTGACTTTTGGTGATGGTGCTGTGCAGGGCTGGGAGTTGGACTCGATCAAACTCAGCATATTCTGTGATTCAGTGATTCTATGAAATGCTATTTATTATCTCAAAATTTATTTTTAACTCACTTCCTCACTATTCATAGCCTTAGCGTATTTTTAGAATATAAGCAAATCCTTAGAATAACTTTATTTAATGAATGAAGTTGCTCTTTTATTTCAAAAGGCCTGCATGCAGGTTTTTTTCTTCCTCCAGCCTCCAGACTTCCTCTAGTCTCATGCACCTCTGAGGCATGGGACTTATCTCAGCCTAGGGAAAGTATTTTTCTTCAAATGTCTCCTGAAAATTTTGACAGGGGATCACTGACACTCATGGAAAGAGGGAGCACCTGAAGGGTAAGAATTCTCAAAATTCAGTAGGAAAACTTTTGCCTTTATTCACCACCCACACTTGCATTACTCCCAAGTCTGGGGGAATTAAACAGTCAGAGGTTATCCAAAATCTCTTCCAGCAGCACGAAGCCACAGGGGAAACTCCATCCTGTTTTAAGGGAAAAGGGAGTGATAATCTCCAAAGTCAGTCATCACTTTAGGAGACACTTCAGAGATTCACAGCTGTTGCATTTCTTATGAAAACCCTGGAATGCACATATAATAGCTAATGGATTAGTAAAGCCCTGAGCATCTGGTAATCTAATGCTGGGGTTAGCCCTTCTGAATTGCAGGGAGCACAACTGTGCAGTAAGAAATTGCTCTGAATTTCCTCTCTGCTCAAAATATGAAGTATCCAAAACCTGCTGAAGTCAAAAAGATGTGTGTGGAAAAAGGATGGTTTGGTTAGATCCCAGAGCTATGCTGCAGACTTTCCCATTTCAGCTTACTTAACAGAAGTTCTCTGTTTTGTGATGGGGTTTTTTTATCATCCATCCCTGTGACAACTGATTTTTGTGACCTCTGTTTATGTTATTTGCGACACTTAGTTCGGAAAGTAGGAACATTTTCCATCTTTAATAAATTACTGCCGTTGTCCAGGTGACACTTCCAGCACCATATGTTGGGGCCTCTTCTGTACCTGACTTTATCACATGCTCTTTTGGTCAGTGAAGGCTCTTGTATGATTTCATTGTAAGAGATCACAGAACAATAGATTAACTGAACCTCACAGAATAATATCAATCTTTCATTTTACTGGGAGGCTACGATAGGAAGGAATTGCAAAACATTAAAGAACATGAAAAGAACACCACATAGCAGCCTGAAGGCTTTAAAAATACTTTTCTGAAGATTTTTCATGCCTTATTTAAAAATAGACCACCCCCTTCTGAAGGAGAGCAGTACTAGTATTTTCTAAGCTCCATGTAGGAGTGTATCCCAGGACACAAAGACACGAGGAATCCTCTTGTGTGGAACAATGAGAAAAGAAACTTTTCAGCCCTCGCTGCTTTACTCCAGACACAAAATAAGTAATTCCTATAATCCAATGCTGTACATTTTCTTCTGTTCCTAAAACAGTGTGTCCTACTCTAAGAAAATCATGTTATACTGAAAAATGGAGGTAACAGAGGATTCAGCCAAAGTGTAATGAAAAAATATCAACTTAGTTATAGTATGAATAGGTAGAAATGAAATATGTACATATGCACATAAATATGTGCTATTTTAGATACCTATGAATATGCAAATGTAAACTCATGCCCTGTATAAATGGGTTTGTAATTCACTTTTGCATTGGTTTGAAGCCTTATATTTTGAGAGAACTGGGGATTTACAATTTATTATTAGGATAATTTTGAAGTGAATAATTTCTCAGCCATAGGTGTTTTGGCCCTGCTCCAAGGGAAGACCCAACTTCATGCTTTCAAATTAAAACAGATATTCTAACAGAGAGCTCCTTACACTCACCTGCATAATACAGGCTTTCCTTCAGTTCGTGTATCATGTGTTACATATTTTTGTGCTGTGATAAATGCAAGGTTGATAGAATGAAAGGAGATAGCTAAACATATGTTAGACATTTGCATTTCAGGTGTGAGCATGAAAATAAACCTTCCTTTTTCATATTTTATGCTGTGTACTGGGCACACCGTCCTCTATATATTATGTTCTTCTATATTGTAAAATTGTAACTCCTCTGTTTCTTCATATTCCAGGTCTGATTGCAATTTCTTGCTGATCTACATTAGTTGTTGCCCATTAAAATGAAAGATCTAGATCCTGATCTCATTGTGTGTAATCTGATGGAAATCTTGCAGATCAACAGAGCATCTTTGAGTTTTCATAAGTTAATGGTAACCAGACCCAGATCCAACTGCCTGTGTATAAAAAGCTAATATAAATGACATCACAGTCAAGTCTGTGTTATTTGCTCTTTCTCAGGAAAATAATTTATGTTTGCTTTAAATATGACCAGAAATTTTCTAATAACAGTCAGTTATGCTGAGCAATTAGGTGAAGGCTGACAGAATAATCATTGCTTGAAGCACTTCCCAGCTGATACATACAATTAATTCTTTCTTTTTTTTGTTTTATTTCAGATTCCTCATACTTCCCGTTTCCATGGAGAAATTCTGGTATGTGCTAAAGTAGACTCCAACAAAAATACTTAGAGCCCTGAAGAAAACCCTTCCATTTAGAGAGAAAGATAAATGAAAAGTTATGTGGCCATTAATGAAAAAAAAACATAAAATCACAGAACAACCCAGTTTTAAGAGACCTCAAGAGAATATCTGGTCCATATTTTCATGGGAAAGGGAAACTAGATGAGGTTATCTAGCAACCTCACCAATTGCATCCTGAAAGTCTATAGTGGTAAGGACTCTACTGGTTCCAGGAGAGTTTATTCTAATGAAGGATTGCTCTCATTGTAAAAATGTCTTTCTTACATCAAGATAAAATATCTTCTTGTGCAACTTGTACCTTTTGCTCATTGTCTTCACCATGTGACTCCTTGTGATGTGAGAGCATCTGTATTCTTTGTAGCCAGCTTCTAAGTACTGCAACGAGGTCCCTTCTGATCCTTCTCTTCTTCAGGGATAAAAGGCCTAGCTCCTCCTGTCTTTCCTCACAGGGCAGGGTCTGCAGCCCTTGGTTCATTTTTGTGTCTTCCTTGAATTGTGAGGACCAGAAGGAGACACGATGCTTCAGGTACAGCCCGACAAGCTGTGATCAGTGCGGTGATCCTGTCTGTGTCTCTGCCCCTGCAGCTGCAGCCCAGGGTCTGATCTGCCTTTGTAGCTGCAGCATCACACCAGTGACTCGTGTCCAGTCGATTGTCCCCCAGGAACCTCCGTGTCCCTTTCAGCAAGGCTGCTCCCAAAGGTGCCAGCCTGTGCTAGGCTCTTTGGTTATGTCATTCTAGAACTTTGCACTTGTCTCTGCTGCACCTCGCTCGGTTCTTGCCAGCCCTGCCCTTTCAGCCTGTCCAGGTCTCTTTGTGTCATCATCCAGAACCTACAACTAAAAGCCTCCTTTACTAGGCCAAAGTCCACACGTGTTCAAGGTTACATCCCATGCTCTTTAGTGAAGCACTTAATCAATGATCTTAAGTATCATGACTTAAATGATATTTTCCATTTATTTTTGTTATCAAAATCTATCTTTCAATAAAAACTTCTAGTTTTCATGTCCTTTGTTGGTTTTTAACAGGCAGTGATACATTGATCACTAGGATTAGGTAGGACTTAGTCTCCCGAATCATGATTTATTTGTGCTCATACTCATTCCTAGTAACTGCATAGTGAATTGTATATGATTGTTCATTGGTCAGCGTAAGAGAAAGGATCCCAGGTGGTATGTGAGGTAGCAGCCATGAGAATACCACAGTCTCTGTAGACTCTATATATGATCCACACTCAAAATCAGAAAAGTTTCTTAAATTGAAACATTTAGATGTACAAAAAAGCAAACACTACATCAAGTTATTAACTGATAACATGTATTTAAAAACAGGTTTGAAAGTCTATAGTAGTGATCTTAATTTAGAGGAAGAGTCAACATTCACAAGGTTACTAAAAAGCTCTTATTTTTAAGATGAATGTCCATATTAAACAAAAAAACCCCAAACTAAACAATGAACCAAGCTAACAAACAAAAAAATCCAAGTGAATTTATGCAAAAATATGTCTTTTTGTAAATTATGCAGCATTTGTTTACTCAACTATATCTAGCTATAAAATTATTCCTTTATTTCTTCGTTACTAGAATGAACAGAAGCTATTTTTAACTTTCACAGGGGAAGTATTCTAGATAATTAAAATGAATGCATCCCATTATCTTATCACTTTGCAGTTGCTGACAGTCTTAACAAAATGTATCAAGCTGATGAATGGATAACATCTTCGAATGGATAAGGCAATACTGTTCAATTCTAAGCCATCTTTCCCTCTAAACAAATGTATATGACTTGCCTGAAAACTACTATTTTTTGAATCTCCAGCATAGATATTTAAAATATATACAGTAAATCTGAGTAACAGCGAGTTACATGATGTGGGGTGCACACAGGATTTTGAGAGAACCAAGAAAGTAGCAGGAAGAAAATCTGTGCCTGCATTTGTATAGTTTTCTAAATCTCTTTATTTTTGGTAAATAATTGACTACCTGTGTCATGACTAATAGAAATGGCATTGATTAATGTGCATTTACTTAGATGTGTTTGGACTGAAAGATATCAAAGATAAGCAAAGATAGCAGGATAAAATAACATCTGTTTTCTCAAGGAAATTATTTGTATTTCTTCAAATTATAGGAACCTCTATATGTTAACTGTAGCAACAGTTATAAAGGAAGGCAGAATCTGCGTTTCAATCTCTGTATCTGATTCATGGAGTTTACCAAAATATGAGTTGGGATATCGTATTACTTGGGACCAAACCCCAAAATATTACTTTAAAATTTTTCTCTTAATTTAAAAGGCATGGGTATAACTTGCTTTTATGACACCTGAAGAAGGAAAGGATAATATGTTTTCTGCTAACAAAAAGAAAAAGAAGAGAAAAAACTTAGTATTCAAGAGATATTCAGACTAATTTACAAAGTCAACACTAATGATGTGTAAGACCTGTGTACTAAATCTAAATAACCTTCTACCTAACCAGAAAATACATTGTGCTGGGCCACAATTCATAAAATTGCTTAGTGAATTAAGCAAAGGATTTGACCATGTGAAGAACTCACTTTCAAAATGCAGTATTTTGCTCAAATTCCCACAAGACTTATTGGCTATCAGCAATGTAGTTAAACAAATATAACAAGAGTGGCATCAGGTGACATCTCTGTTTTATGAGATGGTGAAGCACATACAGTTAGGATCTAGTGTTCAGACAAACCCACAACTGCCTCTAACGATGCCAAAAATATTTTCAATTGCTGTTAAACAAGTCACCAAACAATGCAGTATAATTTTCTTGTCTAAATCCTGGCTCTAGTATTATTCTACTTTTACCATCACTTACTTGTTGGATTTAAAACTGTTGATTTACACTGGAAAAGATACAGCATTTTCATAAACAGAAATGATTTATAGTGAAAAAAGGACTGACAATTGTAGACACACTACCTGCTGGTCAGGACAGTGACAGGCAAGAAATTTCATACTTTATTTCCTTTGTGTTCCCAGCTAGGAAGGTTTCAAAAAAATCCTAATTAATGGAATTAGTTTTGCTTTTCTCCAGCATTCTTTGTTTTCTAAAGGAGTTGAACTTTTTTGGTCCAAATTTTATCTACAGAAAAAAAAATCCTTGAAAATTTCAGACAGGGAAGTGTTTGTATGAGTATCAAAAAATATCCATTAAGTTTGGATTCTGGTGGATTCATGTCTTACATAGACTTGACATTTCTAATGAAGATTCAGGTTACAACTGCTGCTTTTCTGAAGATATGGAATGTGTAATGTGGATTTTTGGGCATCTAGTAACATTTGAGTTTATGTTAATCTCTTTTCCTTATTTGAGATGATACTAAATTCAATACACTGGGCTAAAAAGTCACTTACTAAGCCTAACCAAAAAGCCATTTGTTTTCCCAGAACTTAAAAGACAGTGATTCCTTCATCAGTTTGACTGAAACTACCTATTCAGTCGTTCAAATGTGATCATTTATGGGAAAGACTTGGCAGACTCCTGATCACCCTGATACTGAGATCAGCAGGACATGTCTGTATAACCCTTTTCTTCACAGAAAACTGGGAAAAATAATGGAAACCAACATTCAGTCTAAAATGCGGCTGGTGGTACTGCGTCTGTGATGGTTAGATTCTCATAATCTTTTATGGTGACCTTAAGGCAAACCACAGTACTTATCCCTTACTAGGAAAATAATATATTGAGTACAAGTGTGGAAAAAGAATCCCCCAGGGGATTTTTATTGATCTTGTATCAATTAAGAGTTTTCTAACTCGGCAGAATTGTCCATGATGATGCATTAAAAATACAACATGAGAATATTAATTGAATTTCAGTCATGTAAAGGTGAACGTATCTCCACAAAAAGATGCAGCCTTTTGAATATCACTAAACTGCTGTGAAAGACTCCAATGCAAAAATAACCATATTGTTTTAATCAATCCTGAGGAGAAGAAAACCTTAGAATTTTGGGATTGTCTGTGGAATATTGCCATTATAGGCAATAACCCAAATTTAGCCCTACAGCACAATTGGCTTACAGGTATTGAAAAAGTAATATTTTGTAGTTAGATGTGCACAAGAAAGCTTTGGCAGAACTGTTTGCCAATGAATCTAAATTATCTGTAAAAAAAGATATTTTTTGCTGCTCTTGAGGAAGTTTCAGGGAATATACTTTGGGGAAACACTACAAACTGCTTTGTCATTTTTTGAGAAAAATATTTGTGGTTTTGGTTTTGGTTGGGGTTTTTTTTAAGCATCTTCTTTTATAAATAGTGGTATGGTGCACATAAAGAGTTTCCCCGGCTGCTCACTTGTGAGTCTGTTGCTTTCAGGTCTCACTGTATTGGATGTTTTTATAAAACTTGTCTTTGCCTCTCTATCTGCCTACCTGTTTGGCTTTTTTGTCTTGAATTTTTGAGCACACTAGCCGGATGATTTAGTCCACTTGTTTCACATCCCAGAGGCAGAGGCTTTGACACTCAGGTAACTCAGTGACAGAAATAGACCATCTGACCCATTCTCACCATGGATATCGCTTTTCTGTAGGAGCTAGTCTTATTAACCATTCAGGTCTTCAGGGAGATACAAAAGTGAAGGTAAACAAATAGACAGGCTTACTCATTTTACAAGGACGTATTTGAAGAAATAAGATTTAAAACAGGGCAATATGAAATCTGTCATTCTTGCTGGCTGTCTTCTCAATACCTGTGTAAAAGCTATGCTCCCCTCACTTGAATATGATTTTTACTGCAAATAATGATTTTTTTTCCTATAGTTACTTTCCTTCTATACTTCCTATGAAAAAATGGACTTCTTCGTCTCTTGGCCCAGCCTATATTGTTTTTTTAAATTCCTTGCAACATTGTGAGTACTTGTATATTTTGCATATACAAGTATGTATATACTTGTGTATTTTGAAAGAAGCTTGTGGCATCTTAGTCGTCATATTTTTTCCCCAATCTGTATACTCAGGCTATTTTTGGGAAGTTGGATATATTTAATTTCCCGTATCATTTTCCTAAACTGAGGTAAGTATATCCATTTTTTTTAAAGTACAGTTCATCAGTTCTAACTGATGATTGACACAGGCATGGAAAGCTAAAAGGGGAGGTATGGAAGCTCTGTGTATAGAAGTTAGTAACAAAAAATTATCATCTTCATAGTATAACAGATCCAGCCCTTCATCAGGATTTTGACATGGATTTGATGAATTTCTCCCAGAAGTACTTGTTTCCTGTTGTTGATTGTTCTGGAGGCTGACTGGTAACATTGTATTTGATGCCTAATTTAGATGCCTAAATTTCAGTATGGTGACTCCTGCCTAGTGTGTTTAGACTTCAACAGAGTGAAACTTTTCTGCAATACTTTCTTTTGCAGATATATCCCTTAATGTGCAGAATTTTTCTCTTTCTTTCCTAGCTGAAAGGTCTTTGAAATCCCCTAAATCTTTGTGAAGCAGAGTTGTCATGCTCTGCTTTTTTTTCTTGTATGCAGTAGGTTACAGGCAGATTGTAGTACTACTGACAATCACAACTAGATGTGCAAAAATAAAATAAGAATGTCAGTCACATTATCGGAATTACGCATTCATTACCACCTGCAATCAGCAGTTCACATCCTGATGAGACTGAGAGGTATTTTGCATTGACTGAAGTGCACTCAACTCAGGCTTGAATACAACTGAGTACTTCGCAAAAGATAAAAATACCATTAACTGCATTTGTACGTGGGAAATGCAAGGTAAATAGTATTTTCTGACTTCTTTATAGCTTTGCTTTGTCTCCCTGTCTTTCAGTCCTTTTCAGTGGCTGCCCTCCTTTCCCCCTGTCTCTTGCCTTCAATACTTTTTGGACAACTAAGAGCTTTGCAGAGGTTATTGATTTTATCCTGTAGTACCTCATATTGACAGATTATACACTCAAAGTCATCCCCTATGTAAGACTGCAAAATAGAGCCAGAGGCACTAAACAGGCAACTAATATAACACCTAGATATTTTTGTGTGCAAGGAACATGGCTAGTTGTTTTTTGTATCTCTTTGTTGATAATGCTTTAATGGAAAGGAGATGAAGATGCATGGATGTTGAGAACTAAAGGGAGGGTGGGTTTCTAGGATTCCCTAATACTCAAGAACATGGAGACTTTATCCTCTAAATATCTCTACTTTATTACAGATTATCACAAATACCACAAAATTTGCCACTAGCAAGCAAACTGGCACAAAAAATAGTAAAAATCACCTATAGCAAGTGTATTTATGATTAATAAAGTAAATGTATTTATTTACCCAGCTATTACAAACTAATATCAGCAATCAATAACATAGAATCAGTCAATAGTATGGTATCTGTCAACAATAGCAGCAGTTGATCATAGAGCAGCAATCAGTAATAGCAACTACCTATTAGATATATATTATTACAAGCTATTATGAACTTTCATTATTGAAACAATTTATCAACAATGTAATATTGGATATAATAGATTATTTATATGGACTTATAATATCAATATAAAGGGAATTAAACAGATGTCAGAAGGGGACAGACCATCCCAAAACAGGGAGGAAACTAATCCCAGAGGTGAACCCAACCATCCCAGAAATGGGAGCACAAACCAAACCTACCCCAAAAATGTGTCCAAAAAGGGGGACCAGTGAGATTACAGACTGTCTCACTTCAAAGGTGAACTGTGGTACAGAATCTGGAGTAAGCACCCTTTAGAAAGTTAATGTGGAGAATTCAACCTGTTTAGAAAAGAAAAATGTGTGGAAGGGCAAGCTCTGAGGAAGAAACACTCAGCTTTAAGTAGAAATTAAGTTTGTTTTGTATCAGAGACATAAAACAGCATAGAATGTCATTGCTTCAAGCAGCCAATAGATGCTTTAATTTCCATTTTTTAACTGTAACAGAAATTTGATGATGAGGTTTCCTATTCTTTCAGGGGAATTTCTATTTTTCTCAAACTATTTTCCACCATCTCCAATGTCACTTCAGTTCCTTGTGTTTGCACTTATTGATAGTATCTCAGGATGTATCCTCTTTCTAGGTACACCAACAGTCCATCCAAGAGGCCAGCTGCCCTTTTCAAGGATGTTACTGGTTCATAGGCCTGGTTCCCAGGCTCACAGCTCCCAAGCTGGCAGGTATTTTCTGTCAGTTTTTTCAGTAGACATGTTCTTCTGTTCAGCTGTTTTCTCCTCTAACCTGCCTGTCTTTCAGGCAGCTCACATCAGTGGTACATCTAAACACAAGTCTCTTTGCCAGTTTGATAGCAAACCTTACAACTTCTCAGAGTTCTAGTTTTGTTTGTCTGATGGTTATTAGGTACCACATTAATTCCAGCTGGTATCTTAAATATTTATTCTAATTTGGTCTCTATTCTGTATCACATGCTGTTTTTCAGCACTTTAACATTTTCAGAGAAAACAACAACAAAAAGTTACATCATTCCAGAGCTGTAAAGGGGAGATTGCTTTAATTAAAAGTCACTTATGTTCATATGGGAACAGGCAGTGGAAATGGATCAGAGAACAGAGAGGATTTTAGGCTAAGCCCAGCATGAATATTTTTGAAAATTACGGCAAATTATCTACTTTTTTGTCACACATAATGAAAATTTGTATAACTTATATTTTTTGAAGGCTTGAGACTTCCAGGGTAATATATGTCTATTCAGCTGCTATGTAACGGTCAGGAATATACCAAAAAAAAAGGAGGCAAGGGAAATACTTGTTTCACTGTGGGGAAATAAGAACTGATCTCTCTCCAGAACTCAACTGCACACAGCAAATACAGAATCACATAGTTAAGTTTGGAAAGCACTTCTGGATTTCTTTTAAGACCAAGATGTCTGCTCAAAACAGGATCAGCAAGAGCAGGTTGATCAGTGCCATGTCCATTCTGGTGTTGAATAACTTCAAGGATGGAGATAATAAAACCTCCATGGGAAATATGTCCAAGTCTTAGAGCACACTCACAGCAAATAAGGAGGGTTTTATGCTTAAATGGAATTTCCTCTATTTTGGTTCCTTTTGTCCTGTCACTACCATTGAGAAGAGGCTGGCTTCATCTCTGCTTATACCTGTGTGGTATTTACACTTATTGATAAGATTCCCCTGAGACATTTCTTCTGGAGGCCAAGCAGTCCCTACTCTCTCAGCTTCTCCTTGTGTGAGGGATGCTGCAGTCTCCTAGTATTCTTTAAATCTCTTTGGTAGACTTGCCCCAGTATGTTTATCTCTTGTAGGGAGCCCACAGCATTACTCCAAACATGTCTCACCAGTAGAAGGAGAGGGAAAGGATGACACCTCTCAAACTGCTGGTGATGCTTCCCCTAAAGCTGGAAGTTGTTGGCTTTCTTTTCACAAAGGCACATTTATGCCTTACATTCACCTTGTGGACTCTCAGGGCCTTTTCTGAGCTGCCATTGCCCAGGCAGTCAGCCTCCAGTGGATGATACATGGGGTACTATATTTCTTCCATAATACATGGGGTTATTCCTTCCCAGAGGCACAGCTTTTGAACTCCCTTTGGACTTAATAAGATAACTTGTTTTTCCATGTCTACAAGCTGTCCACTGAATAGCTGCACAGCCATCTCATGTATCAACCACTTCTCCCAAATTTATATCATGTGCAAACCTGTGGACGGAATACTCTGTCCTATCATCCTGGCCATCCAGGACTGATAGAATACTGAAAAATTTAAAATTGTCATATTTTTAAACCAGTGAATATGACAACATGGAGAAACACTTTCTGTGTCTCTGTATTAAAATATTTAGATGGGAAACAGCTTTTGTTTTTATTGACTGATTAATTGATTGATTTATCTTAGGGTTTGGAACTGAAGTAAAGTAGCATAAGGGAAAATAGTGTATCTGTGGCCTCACAAAGCAGGATTTTTCATGCTTAATGACTAATCACAGAATCACAGAATCATTAAGGTTGGAAGAGACCTCTAAGATTAAGTCCAACTCTTATTGAAACACCACTATGTTAAACACTAAAATGTATCCCCAGGTGTGACATCCACATGTCTTTTGAATACTGCCAGGGTTGGTGATTCTGCCACATCCATGGGCAGCCTGCTCTAATGCTTGACAACCTTATCCATAAAGAAATATTTCCTGATATCCAATCTAAACCTCCCCTGGTGCAACTTGAGGCCACTTCCTCTTGTCCTGTCACTTGTTACCTGGCAGAAGTACACTATATTCAGGTAGCTGCAGAGAATGATAAGGTCCACCCTGACGCTCCTTTTCTCCAGATGTTCTTCATGAGACTAGTGGTTCCTTCACCAGCTCCATTGCCCATCTCTGGACATGCTCCAGCACCTCAGTGTCTTTCTGGTAGTGAGTGAAGGGCCCAAAACTGATTTGACATGTGGCCTCACTGGTGCCAAGGATAGGGGGATGATCCCTTCCATAGTCCTGCTGGCCACAGCATTACTGATACAAAAAGTGATGTTATTTTGAAACAGTAGTATTAATTATAAGGATAATTGTGAAAAGTGAGAGCGTTACATTTCACTTTTGTTCTCCTTGTCAGAATATCAAGAAGTTACAGAAATCCTTGGGTGAGAGAGAAGAAAGTTCTCTTACTTCAATATCCACCCCACCTCCTTTCCCAATCTTGATGGACTCTTCTTCTTTTTTCTAGAATTACTCACCTACCAGTTGTGCTCTACGTTAGCAACTCTGACATGGCAGTAGAAGGAAGATATTACACTCCATTTTTCACAACCACATGGGTATTTTCCCTCTGAGCTGGAGTAAGACATCTTGAAGTGCCTGTAAATGTCGCTTTAGCAGCATGCAAGTAACACGGGGCAGTGGTGGGGTGGATAGGTCCTCGGTGTATTCCGAAAGTGCCTCTATGACTTAAGAGAGATCACCCTGGCCAGCCCAGATTCAGTACCATGCAGGCAGACCCTTCTCTCACCCGTGCTGGTGGAAGACACAAACACACACACACCCCAGAGCTTTGGGTAGCTTGTGCATTACCAGAGACAAAGAACCAGAGAGCTCAGTCGTGTGGAGTTCCAAAGATCGCTCATTCTCGAAGGTGTCCAACCATTAAAAAGGTTTGAATGGCTCTGAGTGACTACAGATATAGAGGTCCAGGGCCAATAGGGTTGGGGAGTAGGTGGGGAGATAAAATAACAGCCAATGGGAAGAAGGGAAGGGCGGAGTCAGGGACCAGGTCAAGGCCAATCAACGTAAGATTAACATCACCTTAGGGAAAGACCATTTAGCACCCAGGGGGTATTTCTGCTGTCTTGGGACCTTTCGGCTCCCTGGTACTCTCAAGATGGTTGAGACCACCGCAACAAGCAAACATTCCCAGGGAGCAGCTCGTACCCAGAATTAGCTGCTGCAGGGCAATCAGTAATGTAATGCTTAGAAGCACAATTCACAGATCATTGGTATTATGCTGACAGACCATTCAACAATTTGAATGTTATATGTCTCTGACATGAGCATGTGATCATGTTTCTTGCTTTCATTTCAGAATATGTAATTTTTGACAAAATTTAAAAAAACCCAAATTAGCCGTGGAGAAATTAAAGATCAGACACAAGTCTAGGGTATGTTTTAGAGCAGTTACTCTGATCGTGAAGCAGACTTGTAATGAAACTCATCCATTGAGGTTTAATATTGATTATATCTGAATGTTTTGGTAGCTAGAAGACAATCAAATCTGTTGCTGTGAAGTCAAAGAACTTTTAAAAGTTATAGTGTTAATTGCAATGTGCAAAATAATGAACAGAGGAGCTAAGGCTGAGGAACATTTTTTGGTTCTGTTGGATCAAAGAAGATCTAAAAGATCTTTAAAGCATCAAAGAGCAGTATCATCCTGTACTTTTAGCATACTCAGATTAGTTTATTGACTAGCTAAGCAGCTAGTTTTTGAAATAAGATTCCATGCAAGTCATGACAAATAGAACATGCTGCTCTAAGATTCATGGTGTGGATACATCTGATTTAGCAAATCAGTGACTGAGTAATTATGGAGCACTCCAACAAGACTGGACCAAACTGAGAAAATACACTGAGCTACTGGTGAAAGAAAAACTAAATCAGAGCTACTTGTGCTCTTTAGAAATGTGTGAGATATTTGGAAAAGTCTTAAGGAGCACTTGGTTGTGCTGACCTGTTGAGAAGATGAGCACAGCTGTTTAAACACATCAGTGAGCTGCCCAGAAAAGATGGCCAGGCAGAGAACAGTTAGAAAACTGCAAGGGACAGGTTCCAAGAACTGTGAATGCATTAGACATGCACACACGTGTGCTGTAGTTTCTGATAATTGCTGGACTGCAGTACCAACAGGAGTGCTGGTACCGAGAGCTGAGAAGGCATCATTGAGTCAATAAGCATATGATTGTGTTGTAAGAGTTTTGTGCTTGAATGGAAGCAGTTGAAGCTAGAGAACACATCCTCCTGGCCTGTGTTAGTCAGAAAGGCAGCCCAGTAGCAGAGCTAGTAGTGCTCATTGTCCAAGTAACACCCACTCATTTGGTACGGCTGCATCCAACCCTCTTTTTGCAATGTTTTTTGCTGCATCACATTCATGTTTTCCAGACTTTTGCTTTCTGCAATCTGAAAAGTGATGGATCACAAAACAACCAAAAATGTCCTTTCCCACTTAGAGTGAAACAGAGTCTCCCTAGAGATCCTTGTATTGAAAGCAATTGATCAACATATTTTCCCTAAAGTCCTTGCTCTTTCTGCAGAGGTAGAAGAGAATATATTGTTTTTTGGAAAAGCTAAAGGAAATAATTAAATACATAGCGTTAAGTGTTACATTTAAAAATATTCGACGTTATATGCTATTTTAGTAAAAAGGCAAAATAATAATTATATTAAGTCAGACTTTATTCTTAAAAGTCCTTACTTTCCTTTTGAGATTACAAATTCCTTTTGTAATCAATGATCCATATATTGATTGACACATACTCTGCTAAAGCTAGACAATTTCATTGCTACAGTGTTGATTTTTTCTTTAAAGCTGTTGAAATTTCTCAGTGTTCCTTACAAATTTAATGTCAGTAAAAATTAAATAGTATATACTACTTTCTTACTTTCAGTGTGGTGTCCTAGAGGCTATGGATCTTTAAAAATACTGCATTATTTATATGGCTGTATAATAAAATCACAATTACTATGCACTTGTGGTATTGGGCTAAATTGAAATGTTGAACATAATAATCCATTCACTCACCAGAAAGGGTCAATGACTAGTCTTACACTTGCCATGGAGCATCTTACTGATCTGCATGATTAAACAATTGTTAATTTTCCTACTGCCTCTGGTCTGGAAGATTAATCTCTTTATTAACTTTCTAAAAATAAGTTTCCATTACAGAAAGATTGGTACTTTATTAGAAAGGTGCCTGCTTGTGCATCTAATATTTTATCTTCTCAGATTTTATCTCAAGATGTTGCATTAATTGGTATGCAACATAACAAGATATGGAGGGTTCTCAATCTGAAGAATGATGGATCACATTATTCAGGAAAAATATTCAGGAAATGGGAGAAGAGAAATTCAGATGGATAAATCAGTGTTACTGGCATATCGGATCTGTAGCTGTGGTGTGTTTTGTACGTGAGAGAACAGCTGCTAGCATGTATGAGACTACATTTCTTCATATACTATTTGGTAATCCCATTTGAAAAGATTTTTGAGGAAAGAAAGGCATATTTCTAGCATGGCCTTTTCTTGCTATGGTAGCCAAAGACTCCCGTCTGAATCAGGGCCTGAAGATGTGAAGCTGTAACAATAAAATTGTCCCATCTGTAAAGTGGTGCAGTTCAAAGGAACTGAAAAAGACCTGGCTGAATTGTGGGATGGAGATGGGAAAAACAAAGATGCACAGAGGGGCAGGGTCAATTTATAAGAAAGGTAAAGTTTTTCATTGGTTCAGAAACTGGAAATTTAATTGACTTTCAGAACAGATTTATGCAAGTGAAAAGACTTATGCCAAGTTCATTGTCATCCAAGGGTGTCATGCAAGTCTTAAGGCTTCTATCATCGTTTGATTCCTTCACAGGATTTTTGGTTTGATGTTGCTTTTTGGTTTGCTTTTTTTTTTTTCTACAGCAAACGAAAGGCTCCTAGAATCTAATAACGGATTAAATTTCAGCACAAATGCCTCCTGCTGTAGAGTTCTACCTATGTTTTTCAGATGCTACAGTTTCTCTTGGATTTACTACCAAAATTGAGCAGAGAGCAAATAAGAATAAAATAGCTCTTCAGAATGCTTGCCTGTAGCAGGTTGACCCTGGTTGGATGCTAGACACTCACTAAAGCTGCTCTATCCCCTCTGCAACCCAACAGGGAAGAGAAACGGGTTCATGAATTGAGATAAGGACCAGGAGAGATCACCCATCAAATGCCATCCACACGCAAAACAGACTCAGCTTATGGAAATTAATTGAATTTACTGCTAACAAAATCAGAACAAGATAATGATAAGTAAAATAAATTTTAAAAACACCTTTTCCCAACTCCTCCCTCCCTCCCAGGCTTTACTGATGCCTGAAGATTTTTTGGGTTTTATATATTTTTCATATCTTTGTGGTTTTGTAGATTTTTAATACATAGTTTTATAGCCTCTAGGACTTTCTTATCCTTTTTCACACTTTAGAACAGTAGCTATGTCACATTCTTGAGGTTCTGTTTAGTCTTATTTTCAAGAAAAGAATTTTTAACAAGGACACTCTGTTTCGCACTAGACCTTAAGAGACATAAAAAGAAATAGGGCAAAGAAGCCCCTGGAGCAACTCCAAGGGGCTGACCCAAGGGTGGGTTGCTGGGGCAACTGGTCTCTTATTTGATGTACCTGCTAGATATACTAATTAATTAACCTTATAAAAATTGTAGAAATCCTGTACCACATGTGTGCACACCTGTGTTTTTTGTGCACCTGAGAGATTTCATTAAAGATCTGCTTTTTATATTACTACTTTAATATTGTTTGGAAAAGTTTTTCTTCTGATTCCAGCCAACATTACCTGCTCCCCCACAATGGTGCAGTGAGACAGGGAATGTGGGTTATGGTCAGTTCATCACAAGTTGTTCCTGCTGCTGCTCAGGGAGAGGAGTCCTTCTCCTGCTCCAGCATGAGTCCCTCCCACAGGAGACAGTTCTCCATGAACTTCTCTAGCATGATTCCATCACCATGGGCAACAGTCCTCCACAAACTGGGTCATTCTTCCATGGAGTGCAGACCTTTAGATGCAGCCTGCTCCAGCATGGGCTCCCCACAGGATCACAAGTCCTTCCTGGAAACCTGCTCCAGCGTGGGCTCTTCCCTCCACAGGTCAGCAGGTCGCAGCCAGGAGCCTGTTTCAGCACAGGTCTCCCTCAGCTTCCTCTCAGGCATCCACCTGCTCTGCTGCACATCTCCTCCATGGGCTATGGGTGGATCTCTCAATCCCCATGAACCTCTGTGAGCTGCAGGGGCATGACTGCCCCACCATGGTCTGCACCACAGGCTGTAGGGGAATCTCAGCTCCAGCACCTGGAGCACTTCCTCACCCTCTTTCTCCATTGATCTTGGTGTCTGCAGGATTGTTCCTCTTACATGTTCTCACCCTGTTCTTCTCTGGCTGCAATTACACCTGCACAATCACTTTCTTTTTTCCCCCCCTTCTTAAATCTGTTATTACCACCATTTCTGATTGGCCCAACCTTGGCCAGTGGCATGTCTGTCTCTGGAGCTGCCAGGAATTGGCTCTGCACAGCATGGAGGAAGCTTCCAGCATCTTCTCACAGAAGCCGTTCCTGTAACACCTAAAGCCTGGCCATGCAAACCCAATACACTGTGATATATAAAACACCTATGAAAAACATTTAGAATGTCTTAGAATTAGTAACAATTAGTAAACAAAGAAAGAGTAAAGATCATACTAGATTTTTGTAATAACTCTAAATGAAAGCTTGTATCAAGAAACAACAAAGGCTCTCTTTTTCATTGAATTAGTGCCTTATACATCTTTTTTATGTGTGCTTTGTGGTTAGAAAGACAGCTTCAGCCACACTCATCTATTCTAATGAAGAAAACTCAAACTTTTCTTTCTTGAGTTTTCATGCTTGCTATATAATTGCATGCTATCACACACCTGTAAATATTTTTCCCCTGCCATTCGCTAAGTGTTTTATGCACAAACCCAAAAGCTGTACTCTTCTTCATCTTTAGGTATAAATATAGCTTGCTTTAATTATATACTTTTTTTTTTTGCCAGCACAAAAACTGTGTTCTAAAAACTCTCCTGGAAAGTCTTACGGATGTAAGATGCAGATAAAATCTCCAATCCTCATATAAATAGCAGCATGTTATTCTGTCCAGGAAAAGATCAGCCAGGTTTTCACTTGTTTTTTCTTTTTGCTTATAGATTTTTGTATCAATGCCTTATTTCTCTCTTTTCCCTCCCTAAATGAAGAATGTGATGCTTGAAAGGTGCCTTTCGACTGACTACACTGTGTCCGGACGTTCTCTCATTTAAATGGCAATACTGCTGGATTAATCCCAAAAGAGTTTGTGACTTCCCCTCCTCAAGCCTAATGAAACTGACCTCAGCTATGGAAGGCCCTTGATGTAAAGTGGCTCAGTGTCTCAGCAACAGTATGAAAGAAGTGATCTGAAGGAGACCAGGAGTAAGGGTATTTGTTCAGATATCCCACTAACAAAGCCTGTGTCTATTGCATCACAGCCCATGAGTGTTTGACATTCAGTGTGGGAGAATAGGATGACTCAGAAGAAAAGTGTCCTTGAACAACATCTTGCACTTTTCAAATTTTCTTGACTATCGGGAATGGTAAAAATATGGATTAAAAAATACACACGCACATACACAGCACTTAAGCTCCATCCAACTTAAAAAAGTTTTAGTTCTGTGATGTTGTATAGTTTCTCTTCTGTTCAAAGGATGTGAAATGGAACCTCTACTTGTTTTTCCTAAGTGTGATTGTATCATTTGCTGACCCCCAAATATTTCTGTGTCACTGAAAAGACATTCTTTTTGTCCTTGGATCCAGAGATGATGTGAGTTCCTCTTCTGACCCATTGAAGTGCCTAGGACTGGCTCCTGTGTTGATACCACCTATTGGCATCAGCCTGTAAATCAAGCTTGTCTAAAAAATGCACTGAGTGGGTGGTGTGTTGGGCAGATCCTTCTGTTCCTCTCAGAGTGAGGGAAAACAAGGGATCTGAGAACAAGAGAGTCTGAAGAAAGCCAGATGAGCCCCAAGGTGAAGCAGAGGACAGAGGTGCTCTGGAGAAAAACTGCATCTGAAATTAGTAGAAAGTTTATGTTTCTTCTCTGGGATATACAAGTTCCATTGCTGAATTTACTATTTCTTCATTGTTTTAAACTCCCTTTCAAGACCCTTTATCTTTGACTTGGTTTCTAATTTAAATCCGGTATTTTAAGGATTGCAGGGCACCATCTTTTTTATTCTTTTTCCTCTCTCTGAAGTTAAAATGGCTTATACAATTAAATGTGGTGTGCAACTAAGGGTTTAGCAATTCCTGAGATAGCAGCTACCTGGCAAAACACCTTTCACTTTATCTGTCAAACCTTTCTTAGAATGCCTTGTGATAGCTGGCTCTGCAATTAATAGCATTCAGTGGGGAGATGGAGAAAGAGATCATCACAGATTACTGTATATCTTTTGATCTGTCACCCTTTGTAAACTGTACATACGGATGTTCAGCATTTTATTTTTATGAACAGGATTTTCTAGGACCCTGCCTCTCCTTTCTAGCTTGTTATGCTCTGATCTAAAGAGAGTCTGGCACCTCTTTCATTGTTACTCTCTGAAAATAAACAGGTGTGAAATAAGGGATAAATATTTTCTGCAATACTGCTATTAAATGTGAATATTAAATGTAGACACCAGAGTTCCTGTGATGCCCACAGCTGCCCAGCATCGACTTCTCAAAGTTCCTGTATTCTAGGCACACACTCCAAAGTCTCACTCCAAAGTTTATGCATCACTCCTTGCAGCCAGCATTATGAAGTGAAAGCCATTGAAGAGACAGCTGCTGCCTCTGTTAAACAAAGTCACGGTATCTTTTCTTTATCTATAAGGCTGAATCCTGGAGCTTGTACTTCCTCCAAGCTCTGTGTTTTTACCTGGCTGTGTCCTCACCCGTGTCCAGGAGAGGCCCCATGTAGCAGTAGCCATCCGAGCAGCGAGGTCTGGGTGCTCCACACAGCAAGGTGAGCCAGCAGCAAGGCAGCACAGCGGGGCTGGCACGGGGGCTGGCCTCACCAACAACAACCCAGTTGTATGTCCTGTGCTCCACAGCACCTGGTACAAAGGGTTGTGGCAATGTGGAATAACATGAAGTGGGACTTTTTTAGAATAGTCTCTGCTGCCCCTTACTCTGTCTAGTCTTTGTCTATGGACTGTGCAGATCCAACAGATTGTGCTGGAGCAGAAGATAAGACTACCACAGAAAGTTCCCTGAAGATAAAACGCCTCTCTCATAATCCAGTGAAGATGGAGAGGTCCTAACCATCCTTGGGTGACAAGAGATTTTTTTCTGCCTGTCATGGAGGATGCTTAGCTCATGCCAGAGCTTTGTACCTACCTTCAGCTCATGCTTCTGTAGTTAACATGATATCAGATGTGAAAGAAGACAAGAAAACCAATTTATGACTGGCTTCTAATCTGAATACTGGATAGTATTTTTACTGCAGAACAGGAGCCGCCCTGGGTCAGCTGGAGTCTGTCCAATAGTTTTAAAACTATGTGTTGGTTCCTATTGCTTTTTAAAGCTATTACAAGAGAAGCAGGATATGAATTTATGTTTATTAAAGGCAGTATCTGTGTGTATTCAATTTCTACACACCTGAGGCAATGTGTTACTACAAACATGATAAGTAATTTCACTGAAGCCCTTAAAGAAGACCTTAGTTGTAAGAATTCCTTAAAGACCATTTGGTCTAAAACTTATTTAATATATACTTGCATGTATAACTGGCGGAGTAGGGACTTCTCTTACTTAAGAAGCAACTTAGATTTCTGTGACTGAGATGGATCCAGTGTCTTAGAAACTGAAGTATTGATATTTTGGCTTTATTTCCTGTAATTGCAGAAGATAAATTTTTGCTTCAGTGGTTATAATAAAGCTTTATAGGTATTTGAGCACAACTGTCCTGCACTTGTGTTCGATAAGCCTATATTACTGGCAGCAGCAGACAGAGCAAATAGGCCTCTACAAATCTGAAAAGAGCAGAGATGTTTGTAGATGTAAAGATAGCTATCATGAACTTCTACATGCTTTAGATTAATATCTTTTAAAGTCAGTTGGCAGTTTCAGCTATACAAAGAGAAGTTTTATCAATAGTGCAGAATTTTTCTTTAGAATGGGTATGAAATTATCAGTGCATCTGTATGGCTCTATCTGTATTCTTTGAATAGTGTGGGGATATGTAGTATTGGCAAGGTTGGATGTCACAAAATAAATAGTACAAGTACTGGAAATATGGAAAAAGTCACTGTATTCAAATCTAGTGTAGGATTAAAATAGAGCACTAACGCTAAGGAAGCTGGTAAGCTAAGGGATACAGTAGATGTTTCTGGGTAATACTATTGGCTCTAAAGCTATCTTTAAAAATTTTCCCTTATATCCTGGCACTAGAGTAAAAGCAGACCTGTGGCCATGCCTGAAGAAGAACCTCCTAAGTATGTGCTACAGCAGGATGGCCTCTCTGTATCTTGGTATTCAGGTCTTGGACTAGCTGGGCTCAAGCTTTGCTTCTGGAAACATTCTTGCTGCTGAAACTACAGGGGGTTAGCAATGACATGTTCTCTTTCTTCTGCCATCATTTCTAACAGAAAAAAGCCCCTGTCCTGCTTAGATGTTATTGTTTGATCGTCCACGAGTGACTGTTTCATACTTGGATTTCAATGTTCCTTAGAAGTAAATTATTACTACACTAGCTGAGTAGTTGAATTTTCAGGAGTTAAATCAAGGACCAAAGTGGCATTTGCTTCTTAAAAAGTAACTAAACAGGATACTCAAGCCTTGTCTTTTTAGTGAAAAGTTAGAATTTTGAAGTACAGTAATTCTCAGCCAGGCAGGCTTTATGACATACAAAGTGGACTCAGGCTGATACTAAGTTTTTTTAAAAGCATCTGTTTTATTATTAATATACTTTTAATAGCATGTCTCTGATTGTTTTACAGACTGACTACAAGTTAAGTTAATGCAAAGACATTAAAAGGTTACCTTTTAAATTTTTAACGGGAATAAAAATATACAGAGAGTATAGACTGTGTTGAACTCTCTGGATCTGATCTACAAACAAGCTAATACCATTTTACACTTCGTTTTCAATATTTTCTTGGAAGTCACAGGTGCTTCTTATTTGTATTTTTGTAGCCACTGTTTCCTAGGTACTCTAAATACCAATTAAATGAACTTTTAGAGGTTTCCAAAAAGTTGAGACCAAATTTTCAGCTAGGTGAAAGATACTGGGAAAATGAAAGGTGGAAAATATTAATTTAAATTGTAGTTAATCCCCTCAACAACTGCAACAACAAAAACATCAAACGAAACCAACCAACCAGACAAAACCAAAGCCACTCCAAAATCACAAAAGACCCCCTCCCCCTTCCCCCCCCCCACAATGTACCAAAAGACATTGGAGGGAAATGGAAGCAGATGAGAGAAAAATAAAATAGCTGGAAATACTGTCTTTCTTCCCTTGTGTCTTACAGAAAGGTGTAATGGACTTGTGGACTAAAAACTGTCAAGAAATCCTGATTGGATTATCAGCAGTTTGAGATGTGACATTTTTGACTGGATGCATCACCTCACTGTGACTAAAATGGAGAAGTGAAAAGCTGGTTACCTGATAGGGTGAGTTTGACTTTCAGCTGGTTTATACCGTGTTACGGTTGTGAAGTGTCGGGAAAAATCAAACAGATGTGCTCCTTCGCTTAAAGCATAATTTTTATTAATTGTTTTCATTTTTCCCTTTTCCCCATTTCATTTTTAGCTGTTAAATCCCACAAGTACAGGAATTTGGTGTGGCAGAACAGTAACTTTGCTTGCTCACGTGAACCACAGAGTCAAAATCTCTTAAAACATTGCATTTGCTATCTGTACATTATAGTTTATGAATCTTTTTGCTGATTTTCTTTCAAATAAGTGGCAATGACTTAATATAATTTTCTGTGTGTTTTTAAAAAATCATATGCAACATCTCTTTCTCTGAATAATATAGCTATGTAGAGCTTTGAGAACATGGGATGACATTGGTAACTTCTACTATAACCCTTCTTCCTTTTCGGATTGTTCTCATCCTGAGCTAGTCCACACAACTACAAGTGACTTCAGGAAATACAGAAAGGTCTAATATCACAGGCTTGAAGGCCTACAACACCTCTCAGCTTCCATCAGGATCTGAGGACAAATGTTGGCTGTCACTGCAGGTCTCATAGCTGAATCTGGAGGACCCCAGCTGCCCAGCTGATTTGTGACCTGTTGGGATGAGCCATGCCTCGAATTTCCTTTTCAAACATCAGAAACAAACACTTAGTTTCTGACTAAGACATGGCTCAAGGACTATAGTATTGCCCGAAATGGATGCACCACAGAGCATGTATGTGAGTTACAGATGTTCCTTTTCAGTCTAATCTTATCTGTGTTGGAGAAATACCAGTTATCCATTACTATCCCACTGAAAAAAAAGCTGCATATTTATACACCTATGATTTGCTCCTATGAAACTATGATCTGCTCCTATGAACCTATGATCTGCTCCTATGATTAGAGATATGAGGTTATGCCATGATTTACATGCTAACAGAACTATTGACTAGGGAAAACAATGAGCAAAACCTAAATATTTTGTGCTTTGGCAATCAAATCTTTCTCTGCATGTTAGACAGAACATGAGACATATCCAGGAAATTGAACCAATTTTTGTAATGAGCTACTTTATTAAATTTTTACCCTAACAACAGCTAAAACATAGGTTTATTCTCTTTAGAAATTAGAGTCTCTGTCCAGCTCGAAGACAAAAACCAGGTTGTTTCAACAAGGTTGTTGAAAAAAACAAACCAACAAAGTATGGCAGAAAAACGATACTTCTAACTATTGCAGTGAAAACATGGCTATAAAAATAAGTGAGCTTCATTTTCTTTCCCTTTTTTTTCTTCTTTTCAGTTTGGCTGTAATGAGCAGTGTTCAGAGATCATAGGTTGTTTTACACTGCTGATGAGTCAAGCCAACAGAGGAGAGCTTCTGTGCTGGGACCTGCAGTAGCTTCCAAGTGTGAGTCATAGTCACTGGGGTGTCTATTCTCTGCATTTTCTGGGAATCACAGAGTCAAGAAGGCTTGTCAGAGACATCAGCTTTACCAGGAAGCCCTGATCTAAAACAAGAAATGACAAAGATCAAGGGTTCATCAACCAAGAGGAGTGCAGATAGCTGCAAAAGTAACTGATTTCGGACTGTCAATACTTGGCTGAGAAGAGACAGTAAGTATTATTCACCCTTTTACTATCATTGTTAAACAAAATGCCTAGAAATACAGAATAATAAAGTGTGACTATGTCAGCTGTGCTCAGCCTCATCCTGGGAAATAAATGAATGAGCATATCATGTTACAGAATACTAGAGATATGAGAGGAACATAAATACTTCCTATTTCTGCTGAGGAATTGGTGGCAGCTACTACCTCTTAGTAGCTTATCTCATCTGGTACAACCTGATGCAGTTTACACCTTGCCATCAGGTACCCTCTAATGCAGTTTCCGTGCTTTCCATCCCTTAAGGTTGAATAATCAGGGGGGTTTGTTGTTTTTACATTACATCAGGAATCCCAACAGCATTCTTCCACTTTCCCTTGATGATGATAGCTTGTGTCTGTGCCAAGCAATTTGTGGTATAATTTGTAGGAGTTGTATGCTGTCCAGAATGTGCTACGCTCATGCCTCATCTCAAGAATGACAGTAGTACAGTGACTTTCTTTTAATTAACTATGATGTCAGCTTCGTGTAGGAGGCCAGCTCACAGCCTCTGAGTTGAATCTCTAGGTTCCTGATGCAGGAAAGAGAATCACAGCATGCACAGGCAAGCAGTATTTGATACAGTTATAAAAATTTCCATAAGTTTGCTCTCCTAAGATAGAAACCTGATCAACACTTAGAGGAACTTCTATTTTTTTCTGTTACAAAGTCTGGTCTGCACAGGGTAATGAGAATGCTGTGCACACAAAGCATAGGAATTTGCCATTAGAAAACCAATTTGCTGAATGAAATATAAATTGTCCCAAATTATTTCTAAGAATTGAAGGTGAATGAAATACAGGGATGGAGAAAAAACTTAACAATACATTTGGAGATGGTGCTCATTTCTCATAATTTAGGTGAATCTTATGAGAACAAGTTCAGAAAATTTAGAAATAAAATCCATAATTCCCCAGAAATTTGCAGGAGAATGTCACTGACTTCATACTGGTCTTGTCTGACTAAAGTTCAATTATGATCCTTCAAAAGATGTTGAAAAATTTCTCATTAGTTGCAAAACCATCCTAATTCCCTCAATAACACACAATTAGGGATGTTGTTTCTGTGGATTCGTATGTTGCAAGCCACACCTCTCTGTATATTCTGCTGAGAGGAGTAGCAGGAATGTTTTTCTTTGGAGATAGAGGCTTCATGCATGGGACAAAATTATGCTTTTAGTGAATATTTTATTTGCAAAAAGGGGTAAAACTAAGGCAAAACCATCCACCCAAACAAAAGGCATCCAACAAAACAGCTTGTTCATCTGAACACAGTGACCCAATTATTTCCTGGTTTGGTACCTGGCTCTGAATTTAGCTGTAGTTTCTTGGGAAGTTACTAGGCATTGCATTTGTGTGCTTTGGTGATCACTCTGAATTTAGGAACTGGGACCTTTGAGCTTCTAGTTTCAGCTAGGGCATGCTTATTGTCTGGCAACTCTTTCTGACAGGGGCCATCCCATGATTTTGCACTGGTCACCCGCTATTCAGCACTACAACTAAAGGTTACACAGGTGAACCCTGGATAGTGCCTGGAATTCAATGGCTTAAATAATTGTTCTCTGTTACAGGGGATAATCCATACAGTACTTCTTCAGCCTCACAGAAAATATAATTAAATGGCTAAAATTTCTGCTATTTTTTTTCCCAATACATGTGTCTCATTGTGATCCCAGATCTCTCCTCTGGTATGAGGTAACACATACGAAGAGTCTTTCAGGTGACAAAATGAAAGATTTACAAAGTCTAGGATTATCCAAGGCATGTATTTGGTATTTACATTCATCCTTCCTAGAGGTCTTTAAATGGTTTACAGCCAACCTCATCTTTCAGCAATCCAGCAATGATACTTGTTCCTATTTTCAGATAGGAAACTATCTGAACTTTTCTTCAGAAATTACCTCCATTTTGAAACAGAAGTATAAACTCTTCTGCCAAGATTGCTTGCCTTCATATGGAATCACTCTCAAATTGCAGTATAGCTTCTTTTGCTTGTATGCTACGAAAAATATTTTGGAGGCTGTATTGGTAGTTCCTGATGACAATGTTCATTAAAACATAGATAAAAGCGGTAGAATATAATTCCTGTAGTTTGCTGTGACATTTATAAAATCGTGTAATTTAGATATAATGCTATGGAACATTGTTTTGTGTTCTGTTTCGATCAAGTAAGATGTTTTTAGTAAGCAAAACTGGCAAGTGGAAATCTTTGCCTTGAGATGAGCTATATTAGCACCTTTGTTTCCCCAGTTATATCTTATTGCTTCTGCTTGTTTTCAGAGGAGCTACCATGACATGAAAGTAGGGTAACTCATTGTTGAGTCAGGCCTTTTGTCTTACTGTATTTTTTGTGACAGCACAGTTTTTAGCACCATTATTGCCAGGCAAGGAGATACTGACACTGTCAAGAAAGATAGCTTTGAATGCTCAGCACAATGACGTGCTCCAATGCCCCAGGCCCCTATTAAGAACACTCCAACATTACTGTTATGTTTACCTTTGGCATACTACTCTTATTATTTGCTTTGTTTTCCTTTAATCAGGGTTCAAAATGCTATTGTATTCCCTTATTACTTTACATTTCTCAGTGTTGTCACACTCTGCAGTCAAAAAGGATGAAAAACCTCAAACGAATCGATCTCCTCAGACTGAGATTGAGCTTAAAAGTCAAATGGTCAATTAAGTGCCTGTAACAACCCATTGAGCAATTTTTCAGTTAGGTACACCCACTTTCATGGTGTGTGAAATCATCTGGGCCAATATACACCACATAAATAAAAAGCTAAGGGATGCTCTGTGAGATAAGATCCCCTTCTTATAAAGGGAAGGCACACAAGAAGTGACACAGAAAAGGGAGGAACTTCACTGAGAAATGAATTGCTTCTTTGTTTTTTTCCCTCACTACTTCAGAAAGACAGTATTATTTTTAAATACAGGAAAAATTCAGAAAAATTCTCATTTAGCACAATGGCAAACAACTTTTGACCCAACCCTGTATTTACACGAGCACAGAAATGACTTGAAAAAGAAGTGTTAGGTCACAGGTGTGGTAATTAGAAGATCAGATATTATGATTTTTTGGCATCAGTAGGGTAAAAGATTAGAATATTAGCGTGCCAGTAAAAGTCTGTTCCTTGCAGCAGAGTTTATAGTGCTTTATTTGATACCATTTTAGATGTGCCAAGTATTGGTACATACAGCAATTTTCTCATGGGAGACCATAGTACAGCATAACAATTATCACTCTGAGGCAAATGGTCTCTTTGCTCTTCCTTGTCCTTGCAACTGAATGCAGTTGGGCCGGCTGCCCTGTGTTCTCTGTTCAGGTCTCTTGGTAAGTTCTCAAAGATGCTCTTGTTTTTGTGGAGTCTCTTTGTGTTTAGGCTCAAGTAGGAGGCATTTCCAATATTATTTTTCCTTGCCCCACAATATGCTCTACTCCCCATTTTCCAAATTCTCTCAACTGGCAACTGAACAGCTTTGCCATTTTACCTGAGTTACTAGCATGGATAATACTCAGGATGTGCAGACAAATGAGTTAATGCACATGGTGACTCCACGAATCCATCATATCTTATGAAGTGGAAGAAATAACATCCATTTTAATAAGGCACTGCATGCTTTTTACACTTTTGTACAAGTTTTTAATCAAGACATTGGTCTTCATATGACTCTGAATTCTCAGGAATCACTCCCTGTATTCAAAAACAGGAACTTAATTCAAAAGCAATATCAGTCAGAACAAATTTTCATGGATGCTGCTTTGCTTGCAGAAGCATGTGATTTCTGTTTCGTCAGCTTTACAGGTTTTGCATCCTTGTGCTTATGGTCTGCATTTCTAGGTCAACAGAAGTAACACACTCAGTGTGTTTTTGATCTTAGATAACTTTTACAAAATACTAGTTGGACTAGTGTCTTCTAGGATTGTGCTACCACATTAATTCTATAAATACTATAAATAAATTACATAATCTTTTTAGACTACAGAAATATGTGGGAAGAATAATCTTAATGGTTATTTATTATTGTAAACAAAAGTGTTTTGTGTATATAATAACCTATTAGGAATTGAATCACAAACCCATTCTGTTAAACCATCACTTATCATTTGTATTACCACTGTTTATATCTACATTGTTATCTGTATCTTACCTTTAAAGTTAAATGCAAATTTTACAAATTCCAATACAACTGAGGAATCGATGCAAAAAATTTCTTTCAACTTCAGGCCAAAAAAAAAAAAAAAGGAACAGCAAACCTTAAGCAGTCCTACAAGTATTAAAAGACTTGTGCGATTTGCCTATCATCTTAATGGTGATATAAGCTTTGCCTATCATCTTACCGATTATATTCTTAATATTTCCTCCCTTGCTTTTCAGAAGAGTGGCATTCTTTTCCACACATGCCTAAGTCTGTGTTGGCCTGCCAAGTGAAATGCGCTCCTGAAGCAAACTCTGAAGGATCAGCATTTTAACAATAACAACCTGAAAAGATCTTTTCAGCTATACCAAATGTGTTGTGTCAGCTCAGCCCTGGATTTCTGTTAGTTCTCTCTCCACATGGAAAGTTACACCAAAGCTGCAGTGAACTTCCATGTACCCAGATTTAACAAACCGCAGTAATTATCATCCATGTACTTCAGTCCTTTGACCCACATTCTGTGGTCAATTAATGAATTGACAATCTGTAAGGTTGTTTCACACTGGGATTGAGTAAAGATGACAAGGAGAGGGCCGTACATCAGTGGTTTCCTTTCAAAGTACACTTAAATACCATCAAATCCACAATCAATGGCAATGCACACACATGTTTAACAAAGCTTTTAACCTTTTAGCCATCGGGCCATCTGCCTTTCAAGAAATATTGCTCTTGGTTCGAACAGCAAAGCAAGGGATTGTATCCATCCTGCATGCTATTATGACTTGAACCCCTGGGTGGATGAAGGCCTGGAAATCTCTTCAACTACCCCAGTGTGTCTCAAGTGAAAAAAATAAAGTTGTAGGGACTACTATGGAAGAGTCATTCCATGAAATAAATCCAGTCAAAATACAATAAACAGTGATGGGAAGGAAGACTAACTGCTTCTCAGTGACTCCTCTTGAGCCTCCCAAGAGCTAACGTGGGTACATATGCAACAAGGAGTAGGACATGAAACCCTCTCCTTTAAAGAAATTATGGGGAAAAAAACCCTTTCTTTTTCTCCTTATTTTTTTTTATTTTTATTTTATTTTTAATTTTTTTTTTAACATAAGTACCATAGCCTTCAAGCATAGTTGCACAGGTGGAAGTGGAAAAGCCAGGGACACCTGTCCCAGGCTTGATGCAAGCTCTGTAGCTGCAGCAGAATCTGGACTGGGCCAGAAACTTGGGATGCCCAAAGGGAAAGGGAGCGCACATCCAACTGTGATTGGATCCAATTAACTAATACCTGTTATAGGGCAAAACCAGCACATAAATTGGATTTAGTCATCCATGAACCCTGACTTCAGAACATCATACTTCTTTACAAAATACTGGGAAATCCCTGGCTGATATGACTGCACAAAGCTCTGATGTGGCACAGTCATGCGCCAAGAAGAATGTTGCACAGAAGGTCTTTCATCATGACCATAGGAGCTAAAAGGAAACGAATTGTGGGATTTTGAGCACTGGTAAGGACAGTAGAGGGAAAGAAAGGGTTCCTATGGTAGGTAAATGAAATTAACAGGAGTGAGCTATGAGAACATAAGCTTTCGGGCTAGATTTCAGCAATGTCTTTGCTTCATGAAGGCCTTGCTTCATTGATCAAAACAGGTTGAAATATTTGAGTAGCTTGGATTCAGCAAGAAAGCACTAATCAATTACTCCAAAAGCTTGTCTCCAGGGACAAGCAGGAAAAGCAAAAACTGGACTCAGTTACAGGTGTGTGTGTGGGTGTGCGTGCTATAGAAAACACACATTGTTGTTGAACAGCTCCATCCTTGGCAAAATAATTCCACTACATGTAGACATGCTGAAGAAGCATCTGCTTGAATCAAGATGAGAACAAAATATCACTGGTTATCAGTCAGTGAAATTTACCTTGTAGATATACAAACCATATAGGAATATGATACACTTGAAATTGAAGGGGATTTTGCTCACTGTTTTTCTGGAGAATGCTCTTCCATTAACAGAGATAAAAAATGGTAAGGACTTGTAATTAAGAAATATCTTTTTTGTGGGACAGAATGATGGAGGAGTCAAGGCAGTTTTTTATTCAGTTCTTCTAGTCTCCAAATATTTATAGGAACATCAACAGATTTCCCCAGTCAAACAGAGAAATCCCTTTAGAACCAATATTCACATAAATATATGCATCTGGAATAAGAACTTCCACACCTAGATAGTCACCTTGCAATCAATAGAGAAACAGGCATTTCCAAGAAATGATCCATCTGATATGGATCAGACTTTACTTTAGGATATTTCAGACACTGTCCATTTCTACTGACTAAATATAAAAGAAACACAGAGTTATGCTCTGAAATTCTACATGTAGTAAGATAAATCCTGACAGTAAATTCTGCCTCTGTTGCTAAGGAAAATGTGTCTTCTTCAGAAGATGATAATTCTTCAGGAGAGGTCTTCAAAAGCAGATTAAAATGGGCACAGCTAAGAGTTTGTGTTAGTTTGATATCATCAGGTTTAAAACTTCTGGCTTTCTTTCAGCTTCTTATCTAGGTGTGGGACCAAATTACTAACAGAATCAGAGAATTTTTGCTGCAGAGACCAGGCAAAGTGAAGTACTCAGTGGTACTTGTGAGGAATAAATTAAACCTATGAAATGCCAACTTCATCTCTTAGGTCTGGGGAGTAAAGAATCTACAGTAGGTGTTTGTCTTCCCCTGTCACAGGGTGAGTCCATCTCCTGTTATTTCTTCTGCTTGTCTCTTCAGCTGGAATGGACTAAATTCTGAAATAGCTGAAGAGATAAAAGACCTGGAAAAACCTGAGCACTGCTGCTGAGGGGCCACTGGTGTTGTTTCAGTTACCTTACCCATATATTTGCATTTACCTAAAATGTTTAGAAGAAGCCCTATGACATGAGTGAGGTGTGGTTTCTGACTGTAGCGGCCCTGGAAGAAAGAGAATCCATTAGGAGGTACTTATGATGGGAACAGATCCCAAAAAGCACTGCTCACATAAATGACAAGTAAAAGTACCAGCCTCTGAAAAGAGAAGGTGTTCTTCAGGTAAAATGAATAATAAAACTGCAAGTGATGCATGAAAAACGAGTTTAACTGCTTTATGTTGGCATCTTTGATGGAAGGTCCTTTTTTGCCTGGTAATTCTTAGGTAAAGTGTTCAAGTGAAAATATATTTAGTGAAAGTTTAGGCATCAACATGCCATGTTAAAAAAAAATCGACAAAAACAACACAGGAAGAGAATAAAATAAAGTATTTTTGGCAGGAATAGAATACATTCATAACAATTTTCATACATCTAAGAAAGATAATCCCTTCAAAAACTTAAAACAAATTCCACTGAAAGTAGGTATAAACTTTTACTACATTATAATTTCAAGCTAACAGATGACACATAAGGCCAAAGTGAAAAAGTACAACTGATACAGGATTTAGCTGGTGAGGACTAAGCTCTGCATGATAGATACGCTTCAGTTAAGGTGATAAGAATTTTTCAGTGACTTCAGCTTCAGGACCTAAGTTGTAAGGTGAATTCACCTTAAATGACTGTGAATACTGACAGCAGTCAACAGTTCTGCATTGTTTCTGCACATGTTATTGTACATGTGCTTCATCCGAGTGGTCCAGCTGCTTGGGGGAGGCAGCTGCATACTGCCTTACCTAGACATTTGAAGAAGATACCAAACCCACTGAAAATTATTTAAGCTAATACATTCAAAACCCAAATGTTTCCAGATTTTAAACTTCTATTGCATTCCTTGTGACCAGAATGGTGACTATCAACTCTTTGACCCAGACGTTGCCAAGCCACAAGGATACGTTGTTGAACTTAGGAAAACTGACACCAAATGGCGCCTCTGTCTTAGTTGGACTTGACTGCGTGAAAAACCACTATTATCTGAATCTTGTGAGAGGGATTTTTAACTGATGATGGTTCATCTTAAAATGTCTCCTGCTCTGTATGGTTGCTGTGGGAAACTGAGTGGAAGTACCATAGAAACCTGCAGAACATTATGTAAGATTCCCTCACACCCTGTGAGCAATTCTGGGTATTGTGGAGAGGAGAAGGCTCTGCAGAAGATAGAGAGAAGATCAGAACATCTTGGTGGCCACTAAAGGCTGTAGAAACCACAGAAAGTTACAAAGGAGTAGCTTTATCCATTGTTGAGGTGGGGTGGTGGGTTGTAGGGAGAGAGAAGGACGGAAAAAGTATTAAAGGGATCTGCATATCTTCCATGCTAGACAAATCCTGAAAATAAGCTTGAACAGGAAAGTCTCCAAATGATAGCAGAGTGACTTTGAAGCAAACTTGTCAATATGCTCTCTTAAGTCAGGCCAGAGGGTGGCAAGGAATTCTGTCAGCATGAAGAGATTATTTCATAAACAGGGAACAAGATGGACACTTTCTGGCAGCAGAGTACTTCAGTGTACTGCAAAGAAATTACCAGGTCTTTTATAAAAATTCTCCTGTTTTCTCCTTGCTCAGTCTTAAAAAGTGTTAATATCATGTAAAGTGTTCTATTCTATAGAAGTTGTACAAGTTGTGTAAAATATAAGTAGACATGGGAAGACAAACAGGAAAAAGAGACTGCTATCAAGTATTACATTTACATAGTATTATCTCTAGTACCAATATTCTTAACAAAGGGAAAGAAAAATTTACAATGGTCCCATACACATGATTTTCAGTTAGACAAAGATTGGATTTGCCAAGACATTCACAGTATATTATCCATAAGAGGAATAATTACCTTCATTTACAGCTGCTGTACCAACTATCAGGTTCTCTCTGTCCTAAACCCATCAGCTGGAAGCAATTGATTTCTGACCTTCTGGGTCTTTACTGGTTTGACTGCTTATCACTGCTCATGGCTGTTATCTGTGCCATTGTGACAAGAGGCAAGCTCAGACATTATCAGTAGTTTTGGAACACAATTACTCTGTCCTCTGTATGCTATCAACAATGAACACAACCCTACAAGCAGTATTTCCCCTTGGAGAAACAGACCTGATAATGAGATTTGCCCTCTGTTTGAATGAAACATTAACTAGCCACGATAAGCATATCTGCACAATAAACTAAATTATATCTATCTTGAGCAATTAATTACAGAGCTTTCTTTCTCCAGGTCAGTGTATTTCCTACAGCCTAGAAGGCCAAGGAATCAAAAATCATAATCAGAAGCAATGCACAATGTTATGTAGTCCATGTGAGGGTAAATGATGAGAGAAGCTGTAGCTCAGTAACTTGTAGTGTCAAATGAAGCTAACTTGCAATGTTCCAATAGCTAGGTTTTCAGATGATTTTTGATCTTTTTAATTAGCGTACTGGAGACTAGGTTTTGGGGAGTCTTTTTTTGTCTTTTTTCCCTTTTATCTTATTTTTTATCTGACTACAGTAAAGGAGGATTCCTAATATGATGTGTTCATCATAGCCAAAAAATCCTTACAGTTTGGACTGCCTTTAAGCTGGGAGAAAACTGTCAGCTGTCTGTCAGATTTTTATTATGTGCCATTTTCCACCTGTTGAATCTTTGTAATCAGAAAGGCAAGCACGATTTGCACAACAAAATACATGTGTGCAAACAGACATACAGAGGGTCAGCTGGGTTACCTGAGGAAGAAATTACTTCTGTGAACTGAACAAGTTCAGTGCAATTGTTACAAATTTAACCTGAACAAACACAGTTTGAAAATAACCCATCAAAATAGAACATTAGTACTGATCAGTTGCTTTGGGATCACTGCTGCTGAAGCATTACAGGTAAGCACACCATTTACGTTTGTTGCCAGGCATCCAGAAAGCAGTAAGCAGATAGCTGCAGAATCAACAAGCTGCTCTGTTTGTCTGGCTGCAGAAAGGCTCACAAGCGGGGTGGATAAAACAGACTGATGTTGAGGTAAGAGTTTGCAGTGACAATACACAGGAAAGGAGGGGGAGACAAGGCAGGGGTGGGAGGGAGGCTATGTGCAATTAAGCACGTGGTGGAGGAAGATACCTTTCCAAGTCTGTTCTAGTTCTACCACCTTCAGGTTGATGTTTGCATTCACACATTACCAGAAAGATATTTGCAGAGTCCTGCCAGCCAGAAAAAAAGAATGCTGCCTCGGGCTTCAGCAGAAAAGGGACATCCATGCCCCTTACAAACATTACTTTCACCACCCCCTCAAAAAATACTCTTTATTTTTTATATAAATGAGAAGGGTCTTCCCTTCCACTCTGTGATGTGATTTCTTATTGATGAAAGTAGTCCTCTCTTAACAAATGTGACCAAGTGCAACCAGAAATCTGTTATTAATACCTTGATCCATCAGACAGACAGAAGTTATGGGATGAGAGGCTGGATAAGTGTCTTGTCCGCATTAGGTCATTGGTGAGGCTGCAGCTTCAAACCCCTGAGAGGATAAGATAAGTGGCACTCCATGGTGTGAACAGTATCTCTAGGAGAGTGATCGTCCTTTTGAAAAGATCTCAGGTAGGCATCTCAGGCAATATTGAACTGGACCCAGCCATTAAACCTTCAGACCCTTATTTAATTCCTTGTTTAATACAAACATGGTAGTTAATCAACTTTTCCTTACCCTTTCCTCTTTTTTCTCTCCTTCCCAAAATAAAGTGTGCTAATTTTCTTGAGCACAAGGTGGCAGAATTCAGCTTCACTTTAAAGCCAATGAAGGCTAAGCAGTGCTTCGAAGTGATAAGGTAAACACGTTTCCATTACTAGGAATGCAAAATCAGCCAGGATAAAGTAGCTAGATAAATCTGAAAATAAGTGGAACACTGGAAAGAATAAAATGCAGGTCAAAACACTCAGAGAGTACCTCGTGTTTGGAGGAAATTCTGGAAAATGTTGTAGGGAAGCCTTTTTGCCATTGAGGAAAAAGATGTGGGATCTCATGTAAGAGAGGCAGGTACATCTCACTGTAGTTGTCAGCCCAAAAGGCAATGGTGATTTGAGTTTGCAGGCTTGCTCTGAGTCATGGCACAGACGTGTGTCTCTGAACACAGCTCCAGCTTGAACACAAGAACACCTTCATGAGAAAAGTTTCGTGGGAATGAGGATATTTCTCTGGAAAACAAAATGTTTCTGGTAAGATCATGAGGTGCCATGAACTCTCCAACCTCTCCCTCTTGTAAGAGCTAAAAATTCCCAAACTGTAAGCAAAATGTAAGCAGTTTATTTCTGTGCAGTTTTGGTAAGGCTGGTGTTTCTGTATACACTTCTCTGGATGGAGCAAGGATACCGTAGTACATGCACAAATTGTGTGGCCTTTGTTCCCAGACTGTGGTACAATTTCTTATTCCCCCACATAAATAACAGTACTTTCACAAGGATTCTTTGAGTTTTCAGCTCCTGCCTCTTTTCCAGAAATACATGTTTAGATCTTTACAGGTATTTACTGTAATTCCTATGTTGTCATAGATTCTTCATGCATGGTGTATGTGTTAAAGTTTCAAACTTTCAATGGAATTAAATCCTGAACTTTAGGACAATGATTTCAAGCAAACACTGGGTTTTTCAGCATCTTCAGGTTTTCCTTGTAATATATTCAGATGAATATCCTCCCATAACTTTATCTATGGCAGTTAAAAAAAAAAAAAAAAAAAAAAAAAGGCAAAGAAAAATGTATTGCAAAGGAACAGAATTTCTGGGAAGTCATTAATTTGCTTTCACCTACCTAAGGCAAATCTGCCTCTACCAGGTCTGAAGAGGTTCCCCTCGCTTGCTCTGAGAAGGCTCTATTACTCAAGATTTGAGTGTTCTCTGAAGTGATCCATTTGCTGTGCTTAACTGTCCTTTTCAAAAGTTTTCATAACGTCAGACATGAATCTGTCTTGTTGTAAATCAAGTGTATTACTTCTTGTCCTAGCCTACAGACAAGGAAAAAAATATTACCTGTCCTTGTTACATATTTCAGGGGTGTTATTGCACTTCCTGTCAGACTTTCATGAACTGAAGAAGGCGATCTCTTTCAATCTTGACTCAGAATTCATATTTTTTGCCCTCTGATCACATCCTATAGCTCTTTGCTATAGTTTTACCATCTTCAGGATGATGTTTGCTCTTGTAGCATTACCAGAAAGCTACTTGTCTCTAGTGGTTTAGTTATGGCTCTTCCTTAAGTACTGATTCATAAATAAGAAGTATTTGAGTATTTTAAATTCTTTTCTATTTTCTTGAATCTATGAGAAAAAAATGCACAGGAAATGCAAAAATAAAACTTACCACAGATTTTCTTTGTACAGCTACCCTTCAGTAATTCTAGAATTTAAAGACACAAAACATGAGCTGTGCCAATAGAAAGAGTTGCTGTTTCCCCCACTAGGCCAGCAATGGTATTTCTTGATGGAGTATTCCGTAGCTTTCACTTTGACAACATTGGTGGCCTGGAAATATGGCACTTTCAGTTTGTTATGTTCCCACATTCAATTGACTGGACCCCAGTCAATTTTGGTAAAATACTAATTTTCGGGGGAAATAGATTTCTAACAGTATTTGGTAACTTTATCATTATGTTTTCACACCTGCTAATTTTTGGCATTGTCATGCAGAAATCCGCATGTGTCAAACATTCTAGGACAAGACTCCTGTACAACTCAGCAACGCTCCTATGAGAAATCTTTTGAATTGCAGTAAATATAAACTGATATTTACCAAAACAGGTGATGATACCCTTTTCCAAGTGTTTGCTCTAGCTTTATTTAACACTCACCTGCAGCCTTATGAATGTATGGTCTGGCCAACAGAACTTTACTCTTTCAACACTACTGAATTATCTAATTAACCAATTTGATTCAACTGCATGGTTTTATCTGAAACTTCTTTGACAGCTCAATTTTGCAGATTCACAGAAAACAGAGATGTCTGTGAAGGAATAATGTTTGATATGTGCCTATATATGACTGACGAATGTGAGCTTGTCATAAAATCACTAGAACAGTTACAAAGAGTATTTATTGTCTTAAAGATCTGATGTCTTTGTGGTTCTCCAGGAGAGAGAGGGGGAATAAAGCATATTTTCCAAAGCTGTAAACAGACTTGGCTGGAGAACCGTAATGCAGATTTTGCAGCAACTTACAGGTTTCAAAATTTTGCTTCTATCCTGCATTAAGGATCTTTCTCAAGGTCTTTTGTAATTTGAATCATATTGTAGTTTATGCTATTATTTTTTCTGTCTCTCTTTCCTCCAAATCCTTTAAAAATCCCAAACTTTTGCCTCTAGAAAATTGCTACATGACATTTTAATCTTACTTGCTATCCTTCTATAAATAATTTGTTTGGAAAAATATTTTATTTTAAAGTTATTAGTGCCCTTCAAAGAAAAATTTTGTATTGGTTGTAGACAAAAGGTCATTCCATGTTTTTATGCAATATAATTGGCTTTGTTATTCCTCTTCATCTTCCTTGTGTTTTATTTAGAAAACACAAAGTGCTGAACTTCACAGAGAGGCAATATATTCTGAGTATCTATGCAACAATTTTACTTAAACTTCAAATAACTTTGTTTTAAATATACCATGACTAACAATACTTTCAGTTATGTCTTTTTGTACAGTCTTCACTTGTTGCTTTGCGGGCGCATATATTATTTCTATACAGGGTGTTTCAGCTAGTTATGGCTATGACTTCCTTGGTAGGAAGTTCTTTGAAAGCAAAATCAACCCATGCCGGGCCTACAAATGCACCCAGTAAGATGTGGGTTTTCCTGTTAGCCTGAGCAAATGCAAATAGAATGGAGTATACTTTCAATTAATAAATGTCATGTCAAATTGATTCCTCAGCATCTTCAAACAGTGTATTGACTGTTTGTTCTGTGCCTTTGTAACAGGAATTCTGTAACCCTTTTTTTTCTTCCAACATACTCAGCTCGGGTAAAAAGGACCATCAACATCTTTACACTTAACGGCACAGTGGCAAGTGAAGAACCTGACGACGCAGATCAAGGACTACCTGTCATGTGCCAGGACAGAAGCATACAGTCTCAGGAACGGCAAGGAAAGAACATCCCAGATCAGCTGCTCTTTGCACCTGCGAATACGTGACACACGTATGTCATTCAGACTTGCCTCAGCATCGATGTACGGAAATTATAACTTCTTGCTGTGTGTCGTCCCCCCCGGCGCCTGGGGGTCGGTGTGGTGGCCGGGGCTCCGCGGTCCCCGCGGGCCGGGCCGCGGTGCACGGCGGCGGCAGGACGCGCGGTGGCGCCTGCGGAGCGCTCAGCGCGGGGCACTGCGGCGGGATCCGGCGCACCGGCAGCGCTGCGGAAACCCGCAACCGGGGGTGGGGGCAGAAAAACCAAAAGCACCCCCGACCGCGGAGCTGTCAAGGGGAAAACAAGGCGTTTTAGGGTCGCTCGTCATCCGTCGCCTCCAGGCGTTCTCGCACCATCCCCGTTTATCACCCGATGGCGAGCTCCCGCCCTGGCGGGCATGCCAGGTGCCTCTCGGCACGGTGCCTCCGTCCGCCCGGCGGGGCAGACAGCCCGCACAGGCGGCGGCGCGCTGCCCGTCCCGCGGGGTGCGTGTACGCCTGTGTGTGTGAGTGTGAGTGTGTGTGTGCGTGTGTGCATATGTATGTGCGAGGCCGAAAGCTCAGCGCAGGCTGCCTATTGGTATCTGCTCTTCGGCACCCTCCCTTTCCCCCGCTCCCCCCTCCTCTCTCCCTTGTCTTTTTTTTCATTTTTATTTCAGGCTCATTTTGTGGAGTTTCTGCCCCTCTCTGCGTCAGCCCCACGTCACTTTGCCGGCAGCTCCCCGTCTTGGGCTGGAGCAGGAGCTGGAGCTGCTTTATTATCAGCTGGAGGGAGGAGGAGACGGTGCGTAAAGCGGCGAGCGCGGAGCTCTGAGCCCCGCCGCCGCCGCTCGCTGCGCCTCCCTCCCCGCCCGCTCGCCGTCCCTCCGGCGGGCAGCGGCCGCCCGAGCACCCGCAGATAGGAGCGCAGCCTCCGCCACCTGCCCCCGCCGCCCCGCGCGTTTTGCAGCATCATCGGCAGCAGCCGCGGGGGCAGGCGGTGCCGCTGTCCGCCCGCGGGGCCAGGGGCAGGTGCCGCGCCGCGCCGGAGGCCCCGCTCGCCCCTGTCCGCCGCGGCGCCCCGCTCCGGCCCCCGCCGCCCCGCGCAGCCCCCGGGGCGCTCAGCGCCGCGGGGCTCCTGTGGCTCCGGCCGCGGCTGCGGCGCGCCCATGTGAGCCCCGGTCGCGGGGTGCCCGCCCGCGGCGCGGAAGGTTGCGCACCCTCCGGCCGTGCGCCCCGGCAGCGGCGGCGGCGGCGGGAGCAGGAGGAGGCCGTCGGGGCAGTGCTGGAGTGAGCATGGTGTCCTGGCGGCGGAGGCCGGGGCCCGGCCTGGCGCGGCTGTGGGGCTTGTGCTGCCTGGTGCTGGGCTGCTGGCGGGGTGCGCTGGGCTGCCCCGCGTCCTGCCGCTGCAGCTCCTGGCGGATCTGGTGCACGGAGCCGTTGCCGGGCATCGCCTCCTTCCCCGTGCCGCAGCGGAGCGCCGAGGGCGACAATGTCACCGAGATGTGAGTACGGCCGGGGCCGGGCGCGGGGGCGGCGGGCCGGAGCAGGCGGGGGAAGATTCGGGCGGGGAACTGACCCACGCTGAGAGGCTCTTGCTCCGCGGGCAGATGCGGTGGCTGGAAGCCTAAAAGCCCTGTGGGATTTTATTTGGACGCGGCTTCTCAGAGCTGCCGCTGCGAGCCCGTTTAGATGATGAATCCTAATTTTTCGCGATGCGGGTCCCGGGGACCGGGGCGGGGGTCGCCGCCGGCTGCAGCGGGACCACGGGGCAGCCGGGGAGCGGGACGGGGCTGGGGCTTCGCCTCCGACCTCTACCCCTGCTCCTGCCAGGGGGTGGGCACAGCTCAGCCCGCAGCTCTGCGGCGGCAGCAGGTATGAAACGGAGGATTTTTCTTTTTTTTTTTTTTCCTCTTTTTTTTTTTTTTACTTTCGTTCCCGCTGTTTATCGCTGCGAACCGAGAGTGTTGGTGGGCGGCTTGCCTTTCGCCCCAGATTTATCCTGTGTTCTTTTTCTACTTAAAAAAAAAAAAAAAAAAGGAAAAGTAGAGGAAGGGATGCGGCAGAAAGTGACAGCAAACTGCCTTCCATGCCCTAACCATAGGAATGCGAACCTGCTTTGACCTTCTCAGTGGAGGTGGCTGGAAGGAAAAAAATACAGAACCCGCGGAGGAATGAGCATAGTGCTGCTTGTCAGCAATTGGAAGGGAATTAGGGAATCCTAATTAACCGTGAGGAAAAAGGTTTTTTTTTTCTTTCACCCCCATGTGGTGCTTCCATCCTCGTTGGCCTCGTAGACAGTATTTGGTGAGGGAGTTCTGTCGCTTTTCATGTAAATCCTGCATCGTTTCACAGCTCAGAGCACCATGGCATTCATGTACATTGCCTAATAAAACCTCTTGCTGAGAAAAAAAATTTGGATACTGGATGATAGATGATAGATACTGGAAAAAAAACCTTCTTAAACTGTTTTGTTTCTATTTCCCTATCCCTGTTTTTTAATTGCTTTCTGTGGCATTTAATCTAAAATATACCAGAATATTTTCTCCAAATCTATACAGATTTCTCACTATTTGTATTCTCCATCCTTCTTCTGTTTTTCAGTGTCCTTTAGAAGCAATAAAAAAGTACTGTGAAGTACGGCGTGAGTTTAGATAAAATTCTAGCCTTTGGGCTACATTCCTGCAGTTCGTTGAAGTCAATTTGCTGCATTTCCCTGCCTGTGCTGGGGGCAGAAGCTGGAGGCATTCATTTCTACTGCTCTTGTATGGCCTACCTTTGGGAGATTTTTTAGGACCGATGGTAGAGAAATGGTCTTTCTGAGTTATAAGTGTTACAGATTCAGATGTTTGTGTAATATTCTGTAGACTGCTTAATTAGAAAAGAAATTACTTTGAGCTATGCATCAGTGATCATTTTTATAGGCTATAGTAACCTTTTTATCCAGTGTGTTCAATTTAGAAATAACAGAGCAATTTTCCCCTAGAATTTAATCTTTGGTTTAAAAGGCCAGAAGAGAAAACCCTTATTGTTAATATATTTTCTGTTCATGATCAGCTTAAATTATGTCTAGTCATTTTGCTTTGATGCTTTTGGTTTTAATTTTCCTGGGTTTTTTGAGCATCACTGTCTTTACAGTTCTTTTTGGTTTTTACTGTATCATTCTGTGACATTGCACGTTGTTGTGTTTGGTGATCTAAAAATAATTTTGAGTCATAGATTTCTCAGGAGATGCTGTTGCACGTATTTAAGATGGCCTTTTCACGCGTGCTTCTACCATAAAACACAGGGGCCCTTTAATTAGTTTATAGACGTAAATTAAAAATCGGACTGCAGTAGTTGTCACATTATTTCATTGTGTGAACTCTGTAAACAGTAAGTATGTATGGTAGCAGTTCAAATACAATAGGTGCAGATTGTGGAACCATTTTTAACACCACGGATCTTGCTTAATTCTAGCTAAGAAACAGGTTTAAGGGACTGGAGTGTTGCTATTTCACTTCTGAAGCTGCAGGCCTGGTTCTTCTTTTATGTGCTCTGCAGATACAGGAGCATAATTCCATTGGTTGCTGGTAGAATTACTCTTGGTAAAATAATATGAGCAAAATGTGACAATTAATTTGAAGAATTTATTCCCATGTATTTCCTGAGTATCTATTGAAACCAGTCCTTCACTTATTGGTTCTGTCCTGCTCTTGACAGGAGTGGATCCTGCAGTCCTAGGCAAAACATTCCCAGGCACCCAGGGCATGTGTGCTGAGTCCAGTTCCTTAACTCGTCCTCAGGCACTGGGAGTGCTGGGATAACTGCATGGTCAGGGTGTGTATGTGGAGCCCATGGTGGTGCAGAGGGTTGGCTGTGGGCCAGGTGGATGGCACTGAGCTGGCAGGATGTGAGTGGGCAGCCAGGGTTTTCCACTTGGCTTCAAGAGATGGGAAAGAGATGGGATGGTGCAGTAGGAATAACAGGGATGATGTATCTGGCAGCCTCCACTATTTAACACCCAGGCACTTCACCTCTGTTTTGGTCCATAGGTATATTGTGGTTTGGAGTTTGATAAGCAATCTTTTCCCAGCCCGGCTATTTCTTGATTCCTGCTTGGATCCAACATCCAAGTCTATGGAGAGAGTGCTTCTGCATTAGCCCTTTGAGGGCCAGATGCTGAAACTTGGTGTGGGAGGGCATAAGAGTATTTATGCCTGGTGCTTTCTTAGTCATCTCTCTCACTCTTTCCCTTCCCCATTGTTTTTACATAGTTTTCTATTATGGTAAATAAGACAGATTTTAGATTTGCCCAGTTGGCTAAGATGATGATGATGTGGGCCGGTCTTTATCTGGAAATCAAGTACCAGTGCTTATCATAACAGAGTGTACTTGTAACAATTGTGTGGTCATTTTGGTATTATTGGAGATAAATTGAACTCCAGAGTGAGATCCTGCATTAGGACCATGGCATCAGCCATTGATGCTCACTTTAAAAGACAAGGACAAGAGTAGCAAGAGCAAAATGACTATATCAGTTTTGTAAAATCCATGCATTGTGGCACAATAGCAAATAAGTAGTCCTTGTCAAGATCACTCATGCAAAAATATTAATATTTAGAGAGAGAAATTTTTAGAGTGGTCAAGACTTTTTGTAAAAGGACCAGTGCAGTGTTTTCTCATTAAGGAAAATGTATTACTGTTGTATCTCAGGGTGCATGGCTCTTCAAAGACTTTGATTTACAAGTGGCTTCTTGCAGTACAAGTGTATTCCTGGCCTAGTTTCACAGTTCTGCTATCAAGTCATTAATATGTTTACTTATGATTATTCAGGTGAATGGGGTTTGAAATTAATTGGTTTTTTTCAGGAGGAACTGCTTGCCAACAAAATAGTAGGCGACTTTTAAGCTCTTGCCTATTAAAAGAGAGGTGATTGTGTATTGCGTACATTTCAAAACCACAAAATAAATTTCTAATGCAGTTATATAAAGCACTCTAGAATTGTTAATAAGACAGGATAAGTAATTTATAGAGTAAATTATTTAACAAGTCATGTGAGCTTTTGCTAAAAAAAAGGGCATGTTTAAATTCATTGAAGCTCAGAGCTGTTGGTATTTTGAGTCTTTTTTATTTTAGATTTCTGGGCTGTTGTAGATTTAATGTAATATAATGTAATATAAAACTGTCTGCAAGGCTCCTCAACCTCTAGCCCCTTCCTCCTCAAAGCAACTTCTGGCTGTGCAGCATTGCATGACTTGGCTGGATTTAGAAGTTATTTCTGGTGACTTGGAATTGTATAATAAAACATGAGGCACCAGACTACAAATTATTAAAGGCATTTTGGACAGTGGTGACGTAATAGCTTCCTTTAGGAATTTGTCCTTTTTTAAAAAAAACTTCCTTTAAAGATCTGGGTAATTGGTTAAGGTGAGTTAAAAGTAAGCACTGTGAAAATCAGTTTTGTTATTACTAGTCCCTAAAAATGCTCCAGGATCAGAAAGCATTGAATTTTGTATATGTTCTTTTTGCTCCCAGGGAACCTTTTGTATGTCTTGTTCTAGTCGTTGCCCTTCTGGTTTGTGAGGACTGATGGGGCTCCTGAGGGTCTCCACTGAGGCTGTCTTAATCAGGCCGAGACAAAACAGCTCATGAGGCTGGAAGGGAGCAGCATCCTTCAGGAGATGCTCAGTGTTGGGCAGGGTGGTAGGAGCACTGTCTCTCCCTCTATGTCTTTGGTCACTCAAGAGTTTTGAGAGAGGTCTGGGATGCATATACTGAAATGAAAGCTGTTTGTATAAATTCAAGGATTTGGTCTTGAAAACATTGTTTTCAAGAAACTTCCATTTTTTTCCATACTAATGAGAAAATGAGGCTTGGCAGTGCAGCCTGTGATATCTTTAGGATGGCATTTTCCAGATTTCTCAGGTTCTATTTTTTCTTCATTATTTTTATGCTGACAAGTGTAACGGAGAAAGTAGCTTAGCAATATTCTGGATCCCTAATCACTGTAGAGCAAAAAATTTTACGTAACTAAGCAAGGGCCTGATTTCTCCATTTTGGTTTTCATTTTAAAGTAAAGAGGGATCCCCATCCCTGTTTCTTTTTCTTTTTGTTTTTCTTTTTTTTTTTTTTTTTTGGATTGCTCTTCTCTCTCTCCCATGCTTGTCATCTGTCACTACACAAATGATTAAGAGTATGGCAATTAAGGTGGTCATCCAGATATTCTTGCCCAAGCAGGAGGAGTGCAGCAGGTAAAGAATATTAAAAATGAAAAATGGAGCAAAGAACTCTAAAATGGTTTCAATGTGTTGTTGATGTATATTTGGCTTGTTAACCCTGAAAACCTACCCTTTAAAAACTGTCCTTTAAAAAGCAAAGCAGATTGCATTAATTCACTAATTTTCATGTGTTTCAAATGGAGAGGTAAATCCATAGAGGTTTGAAACCCTCTACTGCCTGGGTTGTGAATATGTTTTTTTACAGTATGGTGTTATGTTTGTGAAGATCTCTTCATCCAGATGTATGTAGCACACAACTGCTATTAAAATAATACATAATTGGGATGCATCTTACTTATTGTTTGTTTGTGAACCTATATTTTCAGAAACTGCAAAAGACAAACCAAGCTGCTTCCTGTCCTGAATTGTGCATATGGAGATTCTGTGTTTTTATACAGTTACTATTAAAAATAACATTACAGTATCACAGGATCACAGAATGGATCAGGTTGAAGGGGACCACTGGTGGCATCATCTGATCCAACCTCCCTGCTCAAGAAGGGTCCACTAGAGCACATGGCACAGGACTGTGTCCAGACAGTTCTTGAATATTCCCAGTGTGGGAGGCTCCAAAATTCTCTGGACAATCTGTTCCAGTGCTCAGTCACCCGCACAATAAAGAAGTTCTTCCTCGTGTTCAGGTGGAACCTCCTGTGCATCAGTTTGTGCTCATTGCCTCTTGTCCTCTCAGCATCACCGAGGAGAGCCTGACTCTGTCCTGTTGACATCGTTCTTTCAGATACTTGTATACATTGACAAGATCCCTCTGAGTAATCTCATCTCAAGACTGAACAGGCCTAGCTTCTTCCACCTTTCCATGTATGAGAGATGCTCCAGTCCCTTAATCACCTTCGTAGCCCTCTGCTGGACCCCAGGAGCTCCAGGAGCTCCATGTCTCTCTTGTACTGCAGAGCCCAGAACTGGACATGGAACTCCAGATGTGCCTCACCAGGGCTGAGCAGAGGGGCAGGATCACCTCCCTTGCCCTGCTGGCAGTGCTCTTCCTAATGCACCCCAGTTCACCATTGGCCTTCTTGGCCACCAGGGCACACTGCTGGCTCATGGAGAGCTTGTTGTCCACCAGGACACCCAACTCTTTCTCCTCAGAGCTGCTTCCCAGCAGATCAGCCCCCAGGCTGTGTTAGTGCCTGGGGTTATTCCTCCTCAGTGCAGGACCCTGCTTTAGCCTTTGTTGAATTTCAGACAATTCCTCTCTTCCCATTTCTCCACCCTGTTGAGCCCTTCTGAAGGGCTGCACAGCCCTTTGGGGTGTTGGCCACTGCTTCTAGCTCTGTGTCATCAGTGACCTGCTGAGGAGGCTTCTGTCCCTTTGTCTGAGTCACTGCTGAAGAAATTAAACAACACTGGGCCCAGTACTGACCCTTGGGGGACATCACTTGTGACACGCCTCCAACCAGACTCTGTGTTACTAATTGCAACTCTTTGGGATCTGCTGTTCAGCTGGTTCTCAATCTACCTCATTGTCCACTTATTTAGTTTTTGCTTCCTGAACTTGCCTATGAGAATATCATGTGAGACAGTGTCTAAAGCATTGCTGAAATCAAGGTAGACAATAGCCACTGCTTTCCCCTCCCCATCCAGGTAGCTGTCCCGTCATGGAAAGCAATCAGGTTGGTCAAGCTTTATTCCCCTATGGCGAATCCATGCTGATTACTTCTGATGACCTTCTTGTCATCCATGTGGATAAAGATGGCTTCCAGAATGAGGCACTCCATCATCTTTCCAGGGATCAGGGTGAGGCTGACTGGCCAGTAGTTCTCTGGGTCCTCCTTCTTGCCCGTTTTGAAGACTGGGATGACAATTTCTCGCAGTAAGTCCTCCCCAGACACCTCTTGTGATTGCCATGACTTTTCCAAGACAACTGCTAGCAGCCTGGCTAGGGTGTCTGCCAGATCCCTCAGCACTTGTGAATTTATCCCATCAGGACAGCATCTCTCCGTTTGTTCCAAGTGGCCTGTTCCTTCTTTTACCTCCTGTGTATCTCCTGGTTGTGCTTCACTTTTGACAGGAGTTTTTTGCTCATCTGTGCAGCGGTTATGCCCTCTTCACTCCTTTTCTTACCCATCAGGATGCACTGGTTTTGAGCCTGGAGGAGGTGATGCTTGAATATTAATTGACCAGCTCTCTTGGACCCCTCTTCTCTGCAGGGCCTGTTCCCATGGGATTCTTCCAAGAAGGTCCTTGAAGAGGCTAAAGTTACCTCTCGTGAAATCCAGGATTTGAATCTCACTTGCTGCCCTGCTTCCTTCATACAAGGTTCTGAACTTCACAAACCTTTCACGGTCGCATTGCACAACTGTAGTGGACTAACAGGAATGGAGCCACACCATGGAAATTCTGTATCTATTTTTTGTTACTTTCTTGTAAGACAGTTACCTGCATTGTGTTGATAGTTGACAGAGGCTGTAGCTGAAACTTAAATATTTTTAATACCAATTCAGCTGTATATGTTTCTATGTTGTGTTTTCATTGCTAGGATAAATTCCTGGAGATCAGGTTTCAGGTCAATATTCTTTTGTTTCTAGACAAGGCCTGAAATAATGAGATTTTTTTTTGCAGATGTAAGATAAAAGTAGGAAGCAGGTCAGAGGTGTCCAACGTATTTGAGGCACTTTGAGAGATTGTTATCTTTGAGTGGTGTAACTTGAACTTTACTTTGCTAAAGCAAATGAGTCCTGATCTAGCAAGGTATTTAGATGCTATTTAATTCGGGGGAAACTGGGGCTGGGATTCTGGCCTTTGTAAAGTCAGTGACAAAAATGAATGGAATTAGTGTTTCACCAGCGTAGTTTAGAGTACATATGTAAAGGATGAAAAGAACCTTGATTCAGGCATTTTCCTGCCTTTGTTAAGTTTGGAAGAGATGGGGCTTGTTGCTCCATTACTTAGTGTGTTTTTGACTTGCAACTTTTTTGCCTTTCACGTGTTTTCATTCTGTATGAATACTAAATACGTTGAGGTAAGTGGAAGTGGAGACTGAGTATTTTGGGAAGGAGCCTTTTATAATAGTTTTAGATAATTTTAATTTGAAATGAACCTCCATGTGCAAAAAACGCCACAGCTTCAATTCCCACTATGGGTTCATAGAGAATATTTGGTTCGCTGTATACAATTGTCTCGTGTAAATAAAAGAAAGGCAATGCATTAATCAAAGTTAAGTCAGTCCATTGCTGAAACAGACAGGCAGTGAAATGGCAACCCCTCTGAACACCCTATGGAAGGAGGTGTAGTTGAGGCTGGAAAAGTTACCTATTTTTCCTCTTGCTTTGACAGCTGAGCCAAAAGAAATCTTTAGTTTTAGATGTAAATGAAATTAGTTTTACCTTTTTAATTTCCTAACCGTATGTGTAAGGAAAGCTGTGTTCAGCGAGTGTCTTGAGGAGCCTGTATACCCCACGTTGCACAATAAGATGCGTATGTAGAGTGCGTACAATGTGACTTTTCCCATTCTTTTCCAACAACTGTCTGGTTTTCTGAATGCCAGACAGCACAGAAAGCATATGCAGATCAATCATGTGCACATACTGGGCATGTCAGACTTACTGGGCATGGACTGGGAGACTTTTCCGCAGCATGCGCTGTGGGATGTCATGCGCTGGACTTACTATTCGTGTCTGGGACTGTCCCAGGCCTTGGCATTTGATATCTGGCAACTCCCTACTGACTGTGTAGCGAAGGCACTTAACTCAGCTGGCTACTCTCCGCAATGGAGAACTCACTTCTTCCAGGAAGTGATTCAAGAGGCTAAATTAGGTTCCTACTGCGAATTACCCGATGGAGTCATCCGCTTCCATCTCCACTGACTATTAGGAAAACATTGGGGACTTAGTTCGCTGGGGTGAGGGTTAAAAGCAATACCTTCCTTTTAGCAAGCAGTGTCATACTGTGGAGAAAACTGATTTTGTGGTCCTAGGTAAACCATTTCAGCATGCATGTGAAGAGCTGCTCTGCTAGAAGCAGAGCATGGGTCTGAACCAAGGTCTTGCATGTCAGCATCTTAACTGTTGGTCCTGTATGGTGTGCAGATGTCTTCTTGGTTCTTCCTGTCTGAGTTGCCTTCCTTGGCATAGAATATTCAAATGTACTTTTTGGTCAGAAAGCAAGACAGTCTGTTTAGCTAAGAGGCTGTGATGGTTATTAGTGTATTGAGACAGCTGGGTCCTGCTCCTGCTTCACTGAGTGTTCATTTACAGCAAAAATGGGAGCAACACGAACAGGTAAGGTAGAGATTGCCCTCTTTCAGTTTGTTTTATAACTATGCTATTTTCTGAGAGACTGGAATTATAGTCCCTTGGGGAGAGGAAGGGATTGAATGTGGTACCCCTGGATGCCGCTGGAGCATTATTTACAGCATTTTCTTCTAATCTCTGGTCTTCAACCTCATACAGAGATGTCCTTTTTTTTTTTCCCCTTTTATCCACCCACTAGGTGGGTGAATAGTCTATTGCGTATTTATCTCCTTTTCTCCACTCCAGTCTTGCCTCTTCTAATTTTTAGAAACAGGTTTTGAAACACGTTATGCATACTGTGATTTTGACCTGGTAAACATACATACTGTACTCTCCAGCTAGGAGCAGTTTTGTTGACTCCATGGGTCTAGCTATGTGGTGTATATAATAAGCATATGCTCAAAGTGTTTTAAGTTTAGAGTGCTAGTAAGTAAGCATTTTTCTAAGACTGTATTGTGCACATATCACGGAATCATTGAATAAGATGAGTTGGAAGGGACCCACAAGGACCAAGTCCAACTCCCAGCCCTGCACAGCACCATCCCCAAGAGTCACACCATGTGCCTGAGAGCATTGTCCAAACACTTCCTGAACTCTGTCAGGCTGGTGCTGTGACCACTTCCCTGGGGAGCTGTTCCAGTGCCCAAACACCCTCTGGGTGAAGAACCTTTTTCTAATATCCAACCTAAACCTCCCTGACACTTCGGGCCATTCCCTCAGGTCCTGTCACTGGACACCACAGACAAGAGATCAGTGCCTGTCCCTGCTCTTCTGCTCACAAGGAAGTTGTGATGAGGTCTCCCCTCAGTCTCCTCCAGGCTGAACAGACCAAGTGACCACAGCTGCTCTTCATACGGCTTCCCCTCAAGGCCCTTCACCATCTTTGCTGCTGTCCTTTAGATGGTCTCTAATAATTTAATGTCTTGCTTATATTGTGGTGCCCAAAACTGCACACAATATTCAAGGTGAGGCCAGCGCAGAGTTAAGTGGGACAATCCCTTCCCTTGGCTGGCTGGTGGTGCTTTTGCCATCATTTATAAATATAACAAAATTACGATAGATTACAAACATTTTGAATTGGCACAAATCCATATGACATCAAGGTATCTAAATATAAAAATATTAATGCTGGATACTACTTCTGCTATAGACATCACTACAAATCCTGGATCATGTTTGTGTGCTGTGACTGTCTTGTTGCCTGAAGCCTATGTCACATAGGGGATATGAAGGCAGCAGAGGTGCAGAAATAGATACCACTTGTCTTAGAGGTTGGTGTGGGTGGAAGACTCTTTCTTTCCTGCTCTGAACATTTCTCCCAGCTGTTTGTGCCATTCCTGTCTGCCTTGAGACAGGGCAGTTGTTTTTCAGTTTGCATTGTTTGGTTTTTGCATGCAAGTCTTTTTTCCTGCTTTAGAGCACTTCTGCATGTTCTCATGATTTTTAATGAACAGTTTAACTTGTAGCAGCATTGCTCTTCACACTAGGTATCTAAAATGAAAGATTTAGGAAGTGAGAGTCCCAACAGTTGGAAGCATCATTGAAATGTCCACTTGATCTTATATTTGCGGGTGAACAGTACACCATCACCATGTATGTCTTGGGATAGGGGCAGTGCTGCGGAGGGTGTGTAGGATGAAGGAGTGCTGAAAGGTGTGTGTGGTGCTGGGGAGTAGTCATAAGAACCATAAGCAGAAACAGGCTGGAGCATGAGACGAGTACTGTGCCACCCATAAGCAGTGGCAGGGACAAAAGCTGTAAAGGTAAATGACGAATGTTGTGAAAGTAGTGGTGTTGAGGAGAAGGCAGCTTTGCAGAAGTAGTGAAGAAGGTTGAAGACTGTAGCAAAAGATGTCACCTTGTGAAACAGGTACATGCAGGGTAAAAGTTTCGTTTGAAGGTAAAGTGGTAGAGAAGGTGATCTAAGTCTTGAAACTCTATTCCAATGGAAAATTAATGCTTCCAAAAGAGTATTTTCATTACACTCTAAAAGTATAACAACAAATACATCTGTGAGCAGGCTTTAAGTACAAGTTGATCACAGTCTAGAAGGGGCATTGCATTTATGTCGCATAGCAGAACAAACAGAAATACACGGAGAAAACTGAAAGACAGATGCAGGATGGTTGCCTGAATGTACCATTGTGACAAAGAACTTGCCCAAAATCAAACTGGCCAAGTACAGCAATGTGGAAAGTTGTGGAAACTGTAGTAGCAATGGGGCAGTCAGCACAGGTATTGGAAGTGTTCTGGATTCTGACAATTCTGCAGAAAGTGTAATAAACACATCATTATGCTAATATATGCAGTGCAAGAGACTACTTATATTAAATGAAGACCAGGATTCCTCAAGCAGAATAATGGTAATGGAAGAAGCTATGAATTCAAAAGATTGGCCAACCAAAATGAGAAATGGACTATACAGTAATGTAAATAAATGTGATAAAGTGAAATAGGAAACTGTGAAGAGCACATAAATGTGAAACAGTGAAGAATGCCTCTGAAAGGTAATACAAATGCTGTTGAAATGCTCTCTGAAAAATGCATTGGCTAAATTTAAGTGGTAAGATTGGTGTGAACATACAGAAGGTGGCAGCTTGTTCTTGTGCTAGAAAGAGCGAGGTAAACATCAAGAGAGTCAGTATCATGGAAAGTCAAAAGGACAGCCACTAACCCTTTTGGAATGTTTCAGTAACATAATGTGAAGTTCTAAAAGAGAAAAATTAAAAGAGAAAAATGTCTTGGAGAAGACATAGATCTGAGATCAGGGCTATGAAATATGTTTCACAGGTCTTGGGAAGGACTCTAGGAAACCAGTTGAGAACCGCGGCAGCAGATGTTGTCATTTGAAGAATGGAAAAACATCTGCCACTTGGGTTCTCTATGTAATAATTGCACAGAGAAGCCGTAGAGGTAATGGCCATTTGTAGTCTCTCAAGACTTAGGCAAAAACAGAAGAAAGAAGCTTTTTGCTGGCTTATGGAAAGAGGAATATGGTTTGAGATGTCAGGAGTCAAATTGTTCAGCAAATTGAATGTATTTACAGGATATAGATGGATTTTCCTGGATAGATGGCCTTAAATTTGCATCTTTGCTCCATTGTTCAGGAATACTGCCTTTTGATCTGTATCTGTCATGAGATGCAGTGCATGCTGTGAATGAGACAGTGGGAAGAGTAGCAGGTACAGATACATGTCTTGTTGATCCAGTGATCCAGAGCAGATTGATGTATTTGATATTCTAAGAGCCAGTAATTTTAAACTGAATAAAGCCAAATAATTATGTCAAACACTGGGAATTGTATATGTAGGAGAAGACTGACCTCAAAGAATATTTCAGAAGGAATTTCTTATCTTGAATGAAAGAGTCAAGGAATACTGAATATGTCAAAACCCAGAGACAGGAAAAAAAACTGTTGTGGGGGACACTGATTTATGTCAGAAGTGCTATCTAACTCTGAAGTATTTGCAGCTACGTAAGACATCTCTTCCAGAAAGTCACTGCCTGAGCATGGGGACCTAAAGAGAAGAGAATTCCAAGGTTTTGACAGCAACCAAGAAGTTTTAATGTTTTGATTCACTGAGGGACTTAAAAACATGCATATAAGGGATGGTTATGTGAAATCTTACTGTGCTCTTGTAAAACTGATATTTTTCCATTGTCATTTGCATCAAGGCCAGTGACAGTTACAGAGATGATGTATGCAAGTGCCGAAAAGAGAGTATTTGCATTGCTACATTTGAAGACTAGGTGATTCTGCAGGAGAAAGAAATGTCACATATATTTGTATTTATTCATTCCTTTGAGATGCTCTTTCTTCCTTCCAAGAAAATAATAACATCACCAACAATAACAGTAATAATAAAGATTAGTCTTATGTCTCCTTTCTGTTGAGAAATAATGGAAAGCCATATTCACTGCTCTTCTTTTTCATGTTAATTTACTGTGTGATTTTTAGCATATATATTGTAAAGGTGTTGTATGGGAGTTTAAGCCTGCTTGGATTATTTCATACACATGTTTTGAAGACAAGTATAAGGTCAGTGATTAAGATATATCTTTGAGAATAAATTGCATTGTTTGGTCAGCTGATAATTCCTTCAAAAAAAAGGTAATATTGACATTTCTAAAGTATCTTTGCTAATGAAAAACTAGTCTTTAGCTGTCATGTGTTCCTGGAAAAACATAAAAAATTGATGTGTTGATGTGATTTCAAAAGTACAAACTTAGGGGACTCAAAGGGGAGGACAGGTTTCTGAATGGAGAAAATACATAAGCTCTGTATGTGTTTGGGGGAAATAATTCTGAAGATGGAGCTCATGAAGGGCATAAATCTTAAATCTGGAAAGCTGCATGTAATGTCTTGAGATTTTGCTTGATTTGGTAGTCTGCTATCTGAAGAGAATAAAACAAACACCTTGAAACCAAAACAGAAACATAAGTAAGCCCGAGGGTGTGTTATGTTTCATTTTCCCTGCCTTACAGTAACTTTCCCTAAACTTTGCATTCCAGGCCTATTCATTTATTTTTACCTTTGCCTACATGCTCTGAAGGGGGAGCTAAGGTTGGCGGGCAAACCATGGATTTTCCATTTTCCAGGCAGTTGTAGTAGTAAGCAAGAGCATGGATCTGCTCCTTCAGTGCCAAAACAAGATTGGTATCTCCACTGAATTCCCATTTTCTTCTGCTTTAAACTGGTGGGTTGGTACTAATTGTTCAGGATGATGGCTTTAGAGAATCAATTTGTGATGGCAACTATATTCTACTAATTGGATAATAGCGTATTGTCGAGGAGGAGCATGTCTGGGCCCCGCTGCCTCCTGGCAGTTGACAGAACCATACACCAAGAACAGGGCATTCTTGAAATTAACTGATCTCTGACCCTGCCTGTGAGATGCTGAGCTTCAGATTGTCCTAAACGATGCATTACCTGAGTGTGAGATGCTTATAGTGCAGGATTTGCTCAAAAAATGGGCATGCCTGTGTCTGTAAAGAAAGATCCCAGAGTTAATTATGTTGCCTTCAGAGCTGCTGTACTGGCATGTGGAGAGCTATTTTCTGTAGTCGTTTGTGACTTGTGGTTAAATGCTCTAAATGTGAGGAAAAAACCCTTAGGGAACCTGTGATAGTGGCAACCAGGTTTTCACTCTTTGTGAAATGTAGGGTGATTCACGGTTTAAAGACAAAGCAAAAACCACTGCAGCAGTTGCTCAGAATTTGTCAGGAGACACCTGGCAGCCAAGGAAGGAGTCGAGCACTGGTAAAATTGTTGAATGCTAGGTAAGTCCACCATGGATTGGCTTGACACACTGCATCTTTCCTGAGTTATGGCATGCTCCTCTAGCGGTAGAAATTCTGTTTTCTGAAGTCGTCCTTGTGAAATCTTGCACTTATGGAACTGGGTGGAGAAAGCAAAATACAATAAAATAATGGGAGTAAGCTTGTATATCTGTGAAAAACTTGTTGGTTTTAGGTCTTTATATCATGCTCATTGCTTTTTAGGAGTTTTCTTCCTAAAGGAAGCTTGGTCCTTTGTAGAAAGATTCCTGAGTGAGCAGAGATTATACCATTGATGCCTACACCTGTCTGAAATTTTACATTCCCAATATACAGCATTGTGCAGCTCTGTGCTTCATTTTCCAATTATATGAGTTCACACCACTCAAGCATTATTTTCTACTTAGTTTCAGAGGGGCTGCAAATGAAACCCATTTGAATATGCCAAGTTTCATGGAGTATTTTATCAAGCTTACAAATTTTACATGATCTTAATGCATAACAGTGAATCAGCTCAGGTTTGTTGAAAATGCCTCTAAGTTTTAGCCTACCTTTTGATGAACTTGGTGTGACATTTGAGTTTGTAAGAAGATATGGTACTAGGGAAGTTTGCAATGTTTAATGGTCAGTGTTAACATACAGCTCTCATAGTAGTGTAGACTAGGGACATACATGACCTGTTATTAAATGGTAATCCATCTACTGACAGTTCAATGTCTGAAGTGTGCTGCCTTTTTCCCCAAAAGACTTAGTGAAAAAATAACTTGGAGTGTAAAGTTTTCCTGAATTTCAGAAACATTTCACCAGTGAGTGTTCATTACTTTTAAAAACTTTTTTCCCAGCTGTACAAACTACAGCTATACACATAATTGATTTTTTTTTTTTTTTTGAGTGTTAAGAAAATACGTTTCCCATAAAGGGAGTTTTCTGGCAACAGAAATACTTCTGGAGCTGCAGTACAGTGTTACTTGCTTGCATCTATGTTGTTAAGGCTAACATGTGCTAGTTTTTTTTTCTAGCACATCCTTGTAGCTCTAAATGGAGTAGTATACCTCAATGTATATTAAGTGGGAGGAAATTAAGTTAGGAAGGCATATTTCTGCTGCCCATTTTTATTCAGGTTAAGGAAAAGATTTGAAAGTTGGAATGAAATCCTTTTTTTGAAATTACGAAGGAATAACATAATCTAGATGTCTTTGAAGATCAGAACCCACTTTCTCTTCATGCTTTCGCTGTTCAGAGGTTGCTTCACTGACATACATAATCTGTATCCTTTTACTTTTGTAATGAGTATAAGTGAAGACCACCCTCTTAAAGGAGATCTCATTTGGAAGAGTTGACTCTTATGGGTTAGGATTTTAAACTATTGTTTCCAAAATGTTGTAGCAGTGGTGAAGTGTAAGTGTGTGACACTACTCACTAGCTGCTGAGGTGTGGTGAGATGAGTATGTTATTGTAGGTTGCAATGTGCAGTCAGTAGGTGTGTGATTCTGAATGCCTTTATTAGAATTAATCAGTAGTTTACAATGGGGATATTAAATTAAAGGTCTGAAGACAGTTATTGTTTACTGATTACTCATTGAAGGAGAGGCAGAATGCTACAGTATAATCAAGAAAATAGCTTTGTAGGCAGCCGCAGGTTTGATTTAGAGGCAGCAGTCAGTATTTGTGAACCGATACGTGTGATCTGTCTGGTGAAATCCAGCCAGGTTCTGGCAGTGCTACACTCTGCTGTGCTGTGCAGTGGGAGCTTCCAAGCTCTTCACGTGACTTCATCCAGCCATGGGTCAGTATGTTTTTCTTTTGTGCTACAGTAAAAATGTTCAGTTAAAGAATAGGGTGGATATTCTGAAGGGCAGGCAGGCAAATTACATTTCTCAGCGTCGCCCACTGCAAGTCAAAGCTTTTAGAGTATTAATGTTTGATGATAAGTAACATTAAGATAGAGTAGTTGTGAAGAAGGTAAAAATAGACTTCAGTTAGGGAGAGGTTTTATTTCAGATCTCCATCTAAATTAATCAGAAGAGCAACTTCTCCTTACAGGGTGCAGCTACATCACTCTTTTTATTCTTACTGCTATGACATAGCTGCAAAGGCTTAACTTAAAACAGACTTGTTAAGCTAGTAAGGAAGTGTAAGAGGATGTGACCTGCTTATGGTAAATTACGTCTGTCCACTCTTTCTTCAAGGATTTCCAACTGCCTGAAATTTGCTTTACTGTAGTGTTCTGTACTGAGAGTGTTTTTACAAGTGTATTGCAGAGCAGTTATTGAGTTAGTTGCAATTAGACAAAAATTCTTCTGGGTCCCAACCAGTATGATTGGTACTCAGAAGCAATGGTTTCTTTTGGGTCTTTCAGGTGGAACTGGAATTATAAATCATTCATCTTAAAGACAGTAGTACCAGCTCAGAGTAAAGAATGCCCTGCTCTCACCCACCTAGGGTTTCTTCTAAAGGATGCAATAAGAGAAGGAAAGAAGATACCATAAACTCATGCTACTACTTCCCAGATATAATCTGTTTGGTCTATTCTCTGATGGACTCTGATGGATTAGTATTGTTAATCTTTTTATATAGATTGTGTGCTCATACTAACATTGTTGTCTGATGCAAATTGCGGCAGCTTCATTGGCTTCAGCAGAGGTGAATTATTTTACACAAGATGTAATACACTGACAAATTTTTGTGCAACACTGTAAGTTATGTCAAGTTCTGGAGCTTCTTGTAGAGAGTGGTTCTAGTTATAAGTGTTTGTGTGATTAAAATTTCAAGTCAGATTTGAATGGGTGATATGTGTGTTTAAGTGATAGATCTGCATTTTGGCAGTGTTTATAAGGGCGTTTTTTAATGGTTTAATCTTTAGCTATTGCAACTGGTTATTGTATCTTTTCTTTAAATCTGAATCTCTTCACCCTTTGTGTTTCACTGTTCATTTTCCCAAATTCCTGCTCTTATGTGATTCCCCTGTCTCTATCTGACCTTGACAAGATTCCTGCTGGTTGATAACTGAGGACAGGATGAGGAAGGTATCTTTGAAACCTCTCGCATAACTTTATTTTACCATTATGAGGTCTAAGTGACAGAGAAGATGATACTTAACTAAAGAATGAGTTCTTCAGCGCATGTTTAGAGGAAGTATGGTCATTGCCTTGCAGCACTCTCAGATAAAAGAATTTATAAATTTTTATATACTATTTCATTGCTTTTACATGGCAAAATATGTAAACGCACCAACCCACAAACAAACAAAATAGATTAATAAACGCTGGGATAGTAAATCAGGCTGTCTTAAAAGTTCAAGAAAGGAAACACAAAATACAAAGGACTCGTCTTCTAATGGGTACACTGAGTTAATCTTATTCTGAAAAGTCTTGCAGAGCAGTTGACGCCATATGATGCTGTAGTAATGTGTTCCATCTAGCGTCATGCATTGTCTTTTTACTGCCCTTCTTTTTCCCGAGGGACAATTGGATGCCATTAGGGGAAACTTTTTGTTTTTCCTGGTGCATGGCAAGAACACAGCCCAAGTCAGCACTGCAGCTTTGGAGGAGAGCCCAACCCAACTTATGGGATTCCCAGGCTTCTGTTGTGATTTAGAAACACAGTGAATTTCTCTTAACAAAACCAGCTAAGGTACATGGATCGCCTTTGGGAGAGCAGTGCTCCTTCTTACTAATTCACTGGAATTCACTTTAAATAAATTCTAAAAAATGCTTGGAATGAAGCAAAGTTTTCTTCTAGCAAAGAAAGACTCATTCTTTTTAGGAGAACCTGCATCTTTGTTGAGCTTGTGATGCTTGTGAAAACACATGTCAATCTCTGTTTTTCTGGGACTGGCCTTATCTTTTGAAATGTGTGGAGTCCTTAGCAAGTCATCCCTTAAATTAGGTACACTTTTCTGCCCATAATGTCAGAAAAATTGCAGTCTCTGCTGATTTCTTCTTCCTGCACTGTATGTTTTGCAGTGTGAAACTTTTTCTTCTTGAAGAAGTAATGATAGATTTGCTGTGAACATTTTATTTTCCAGTTTGGTTATTCACAGATCTCACATGGTGGTGATACAAAGGACTGGTTTGCATGCCTGCATCCTTTTAGGCAGATATTAATGATATCTGAGTGGACTCATCACTTTGGTCTAATACGGCAGTTTCTCTTCTCTTAATTTCTGCTTGTGTATATAACATAATAAAGTACAGCCTCTCTTTTCTCAGTTTTCCCATTGCCACACCTTGTGAAAAGAACTGAAATTCCTTTGTGTCAGGGAAAAAATAAGTGTAAGAAGTGATTAAGTTAACAACATGAGAGAAAAGACTAGGAAGGTCTGATTGACCCTCATTGTAAGTGGGGATAACTCCAGTACTACTTTTAAACTTGTCCCCTTTGCTGTTGTTAAATCCATGAGGTAAGGACATGTGTCTTGGAGAATGGTGACATTGTAATGCAGCTTTATTTGGCCTTCAGGTTGACTTGCTTTCTTCATGTCCCCTGTTCCCCTGTCCCACAAAGTACCATTTAAATGATGATGAAGATTTAAGGAGGACTTACTTTTGTTCTGCAGCTGGTCTAATTAAGACTTAGAACTAATTGCAGTCGGTCAGCAATCATTACTGACTTTCATACATCAATGCATGATCTCTGAACAATCAAAGCCATGGAAGGATCTGCTTACATACTTTTTTCTGTCTTGGTTTTTCAACAGTTACATCGCAAACCAGCGAAATTTAGAAAGTATCAATGACAATGAGGTTGGATATTATGTTGGACTTAGAAATCTGTGAGTATGGGATACATTTTATAAAGCTATTTTTTTCTGTATTTCTTTTATAGAAACACATAGAGACCTTATCCAACTGTGTGCCTAACTTGTGTGTGTTATGGAGAAAAGTTGTAAATCTTGCAATTGAGCCTCGTAGAGATTTCATCCAAGCTCTTATTTTAAAAATTATTATCATTATGCTTTCCATTATATTTTAAATGAAACATTCTAACAGTTTTATTTATTTTCCCAGGACCGTGGTGGATTCAGGCTTAAGATTTGTGTCCCGTCAGGCATTTGTGAAAAACGTGAATCTACAATACATGTGAGTAAGAATAGTGTCTGCCTTCTAAGTCAAAACTGCCCAACTCATATTTATTTATTGTTAATTTACTTCTATCTCTTACCATTTCCTTCATTAAAAATATTTTAGCAAGACAGACTTAGAATGGTCTTCTATCGTTAAATAAGATATATATTGTAAGGAACTGGCAGGTCATAAAAACATAAGGTGTGAAAAGACCATTCAGTTCATTATCCCATCTTTAACAGTGTACTTCGGCTGTGTCTTTTGTGATAAGTAATGTAGGACAGAGTGCCTCTCTTGAGGGTGTGATATCTGCACTGTGTATCATACTCAGTGACACAGGTTCGACTAGCCCTAATCTGATGGGATGAATTGAATATATTTTAGCAGCTGCAGTGCAGGAGGTGCATGCATGGAGCACATCTCTATAATTTGACAATATGCATATACTCAAAGACTGTGACACCGCCATGAAATGAAATTCTGGGGCTGATTCACTCTGAAAGCTCACTCAAGATCAGAACTGATGCACCCAGAGTAGAATATAGGAATGATGTTGCTTTCACACCCAAATGCGATTTGTAGTTCATGATTTTCAGGAAGCAGAATTAGTATCTGTGCAGCTTTTTGACTGTGTTTTCCTAGATCTCTTTAGATTTAGCAAAGCCTGAACTGATCAAAGTTCTCTTTCTAATACAACTTTTGTGCCTTTTAGTGGGACAGACATAGAGTATCTCACTTTGCTACTTGCATGGAAAACTGTGGCTCTAGTTCTATAAAACATTGAGATCATGTGAGTGGCTCAGCTCCTCACAAGTACCCTGTTTTAGCCAAGTATTCCAATTGTGTGCTTTAGTCCATACATCTTCAATACATGAACACTAACATATATTTAGCATTCAACCTAACCCTTTGCTTTTTTCCTAGCGAGATTGGGAAGACATGATGCCAAGCCTTGGCTTTGTAAGATACTTTCCTGTAAAAGGAAAGAATTGTTGAACAGAACACAGGGTTGATTTGATTGCTTTGCTCATGAGATGGAATCACTTTCTGATCTGTGTTTTTCAAAGACCAGCAATTAATTCATGTAAGGAAGTGAACATGAATGTCTGTTTCTGCCTGGACAGTCACTGCTGTCCTTAAAGTGGAACAGTCACCAGAGGAGTGTGAACCAGATCTTGTGAGCTTTTGAAACCCTACATTACTTCATGTAGTCATTAATAAAGAGCTTTTACTATAATCAGTTGGTAGTATAAGGGAAGTATCTTCTGGAGTAAATTCAAATGTTTGCCTGTGTAACAGTTGCTCCATAAATTATGGTTGTAAACAATGAAACTCCATAAAGCCAAGTGCATGTGCATTGGCTGTGGAAATATGCAATAAGAACATACTGTCTGAGGGGCATATTTGCAGAGAAAGATTTAGTGACTGTGCTGAGAGGGAACAGAGATTCTCTCTCTGTGCAATGAGGCAGAACAAAGCAAATTCAAGTCTGGGATCAAAAGGAATTTTGTGTTACTTTTTTACATCTTCTCCCTGTTACCTTAGCTGCTGGGAGGGAATCTATTAGACTCCTGTATATAGATTAGGACACTGAATCTACCCATCTTGAAAGATGCTACAGGGAAGAGCAGTGGAGCCATTAGGAGCTTGTAAAGCAAAAAATACAAAGAGACTCAGAGCCTGAGTATGATCAGTGCAATAAAGAGATGATTGAAAAGGAACAGACATCATTGCAATAGGACAAAAAATAATGATTTGAAAATGAAAGAGGGTTGATTTAGATTAGATTTTTTTTATAGGAAGACTTTTTTACAATAAGGGTTGTGAAACACTGGCACAGGTTGCCCAGAGAAGTGGTGGATGCCCTGGCTCTGGAAGCATCCAAGATCAGGTTGGACAGGGCTCTGAACAAACTTGTCTAGTTGAAGATGTTCCTGCTCATGGCAGGGGGGTTGGAACTAGATAATCTTTAAAGGTGCCTTCCAATCCAAAATATTCTATGATTCTATGTTTCTGTGATCATCTTATCTTTAAAAGAAGAGTAATTATGGTGAGGAAAATAATCAGTTCCCGCCGTGACCTTGAGTACAGTGTGAGATACAATGAGTTTAGTTTGGAGCAAGATTAATAGAATTTTGGAAGACCTTCCCAAGATATCTGGGTGAGTATACACCACAAGAGGTGTGACAACTGGTAAGATCCTCTTGAGAGGCTTTTTTGCCTGTTGCCTTAGGGAAATGGGTTCAGGCAGTCACAAAGTGTGTCTGTCCCCCATGGTTGCTTCTAACCAATACAGATAAGCAAGTTTTCAGAAAACTGACCATTGAACAGAACAGAGAGAACCTATTAAAGTTACCACTTAAGGGAAAAATATCATTGTACATATGTGAGCTGCTAGGCTTTAGAGAACCCCCTTGGATAAGATGCCTTTAAAATATTTCAGCCATAGGAAGAGCTCCTAGTAGAGCATATAGTCAAATGGGCAGCACGTATCTGCTGATCAGCAGACTTTGCTAGAGCTGTAACTCATGAAGCTTCTTGTTAGAAACAAATTAGACTGACTTGATGTCTGTTCGGTTCATGTAGATGAAATGTTGATGCAGAATACTTACTTTATGAACCAGGAGCTTATCCAGTCTCGTACTGTGTTTTCTTTTGGTGGGGATTTAGTAATGTTAGCAGACACAGGATAAACCCAGATAAGATGGAAAATGCTAAGTGGGACCAGCTGGTCTAGATGCACAGGACAAGGCAGTAAGTATGGAGGTATTTTTTCCAAGGCTGATCTGTTATCCCTGCAAAATGCATTTGTTTGTTTTCTTTGGCAAGTCATTATGCACACTAAAATGTTTCTGAAAGCCCCAGTGAATCACGGCTTGTTGTCATCAGCAATAAAAATCCTGTTGACTGCCTATGAAGTATAGCTCCTGTTGTGGTTGGGACAGTGAAAACTGTTAGGACCTAAAATAATTTCATTTTGCAAGGGTAATCTACAGGTGCAGGTCTTTGAGATGTCTTACATTTTATTTTGAAAAAAAATTTTTACTATCCCGTAAAGAAAACAAGAACTCTAAGCATTTTTCTGAAGATTGAATTCTGTATAAACATTAATTTTGCTATGATGCTACAACTTTTTTTTTTTTCCTATGAAAAATCTTTCGATGTAGTTAAGGAGCTCTATTATGTGAAAGTAGTATTTATTTTATGAATCATACAAGAGTATCAGTTTAAAAGAAACTTGTTAACACACACTCCCTTAAGCCCTTTTTTGTAATTTCCTTATTTTCTTGGGAAAGCTTATGTAGCCCACGTATCTTTCTAAAGTAATCTATCATGAGAAGATTTCAGTAATAAAACAAACACCAAGAAAATAAATGTCCTAATAGATACTATTAAAGTGTAATCAATCATCTAATGAGCCTTGCTCATCTGATTCTGATGCTTTCACTGACCTTAGACTCAAGTTAGCCAACAGTCTCATTTTAGCAGTGCTGTAGTTTATAAGCTTATCTGCTGCTAACAGTGATTTGATGGACCTGTGTAATACACATGCATGGTATACTGTCAGTGCCTTTAAATGTGAAAGCATTTCACAGCAAATTTTGGAAATTTGCCTGTTTCCAAAAACCTTAAAAAATAGCTGTTGTTACGTGCCAGGCTGTGTATAAGTGCATTGCTGAATCACAGATTGTGAGTGTAGTATGTATACAGCTCCAGGTATTAAACTGTGTTTGTTTCTCTACTCTGTTCAGGTTTAGGTAAGGCAGCCAAAGGAAACCATTTGAGACAAACCTTGCTGCAGGTTTCCCCTTGTTTGCACACAGGGCTGGTTCCAGCCATAGGCAGAGCAGGCAGTTGCCTGTGGAGGGAGACTGAGTGTAGCAAAATGGCCATTTCTTCACCTCTTTCTCCCAGTTCTCCTTAGATCTGTTCCCTCCTCTCCTTTCTTGCCTCCCCTTTTCAGAAGCACTGTAGGTGATAGAACTGTGCCCAAGTTGCTATCTCTGTAAGTCTTTTCTCAGTCTGGCTTTGTTCTACTTGGATTGCCAGTGGTTTGCTTTTAGCTGAATTAGGGCTAGGAAGTTTAAAGTGAGCTTGATATTTGCATATAAAATACAGGCATGCTTTTGACTGAATTTGGGTCCTCACTTTAAGTTTAGCTATGGGGCCAGACTCTGTACTCTTGACTTTTTCCTTCTATAAGAAAAAAGCTCTTTAGAAACCTGTCTAGGATTAGAAAAAATTTTCCTAGGTGGAAAGTGTTCTGAATAAAACACCTCCCCACAGCAAAACTTCCAGCACCCCTCCCCCCACAGCAAACAGAATATCTCAGCTGAAAGTGGGATAAGAACTGTTTAATTAACACACCACACAGTGGAAGGGGAAAGGGAAAAAAGGGTCATTAAACCTGAATAAACAGCTGATGAACTTTAGTGTCCTTTTCCTCAGGCGTAGCTTCCCCTTTCCGGGGTCCCCAAGGGGCCCGGTGGAGTCCCTCCAGTGGCTCCCTGGACGATTCTTGTCCTCTGTCCTCCGGGGCTCCTCAGGTTCTCAGATGAGAAAGCAAGTCGGGGAAAAAGGTCCAGAAAGCAATGAAAAACAATCCCAGGAAAAAAAACAAAAAAAAACCCCAAGCAGCAGCCACACCAGTGGCAGCAGCAACCAGCAGCAGCAGCTGACCCAAGGGAAAAAAAAAAACAAAAAATCCAGTGTCCCTTCCTTCTCACTCCCCCGTAGAACAGTCCAGGGAAAAAGTTTTCAAAACATCCCGCGCTGGCAGAGCTTCTCTTGGCTGCAAGACACAGTTAAAGCTACAGAACCATATTTCTGGTCAAACATACAAACGATAGGGAATACAAAATATAATTTACGCCACCCCAGGACAAAACCAGATGGATTTTCTTTGGGCTGCTTGCCGTGATCTTTTATGTGTAGTTGAATTGGGGAACGAATCCATATTCTCTTTCCGTGAAAATGGAAGTGTGGTCATTAACTATTTCAAAATAAGCCTGGCAGTGATTTTTTCACTTAACATGAATCAACTAGACCACAATAGTCATGTCTATAATCAATAAAAAGTGCTCACTTTATGAAAAATACATAGAAAATTGAATTTACTGTCAAAATATTCCATAAGGTGATAAATTTATAGCAGTGGTCTGCAGTTAAAACCCACTGGTTGTCTTTAGGGAAAGATAGGTTTTATTTGCTATGCAGGTAAGAGAGGCAGGTGCATGCCTTGTTTGGAAATACCGCAGGGGCCTCTGCATGTGCCAGAGTCGGAACAGGAGGTATTCTCCTGCATGGTGAGTGAAGAGTGGCCCATGGAGGGATGGGGTTTGATGTGGCTCCATGCTAGAAGCAAAACCCCAAGTCAGTATGAGGATCCAGCTTTTTTTATTCAACCTCCCAACACAGAGCATATGCATACTAGGAAAAAACCTGTAGAGACAATTTTTGCTTAAACACAACTTCTGTTCTGTGTGCAAATTGTGCTTTAATGTTGATTTATCCGATCAGGGTCCATGAGACATTTCCACCAACATCTTCCATAGGGCAGTGCAGTTCACCTTACTAATGAAATAGTAGCTCTTATGTTTTGCTCATACACATAAGGACCAGTCAGTTTGTAAACTTCAGGCTTGTCTGCCAGAAGGAATCAGTGAAGAAATATAAGTATAATCTCTTTAAGAATCTGTTCTAAACGTTTGTAGAAGATCCAACTTGTAATTTCTGTGGAAATTATCTTGTACTCAGACATCAACAGCTGAAAGTCAGGAAGTAAACATGGTGTTCTTTAGTGAGATTAAAAAAAAAAAGGTATTTAATCCCTGGTTTTAAATGCGATGCAACTTTATGTGTGGAGCCCCTATGGCACCTTTATAATGCCACGTAAAACTCATGGTATTTTGGCTCATAACACGGATTTGCACTTTACTCCTGGCAGTTAAAGAGTATACTACTCACTATCTTTAATTGGTAGACTGATAAGATGTAGAAAAACAGCATTATTTTGCTTTGGGGTGGAGAAAGCAGTTTTGTAAGCCTATGAAGGGAGGAGTATTTCTGGTTCAGATCAACATTTCTTTACTCTGCATAATGGGAGAGGACCTTTCACTTAATTGCCACTGGAAACCGTAAATGCTTAATTGACATAAAAAAGCCCAATACAGGCATTTTACAGTTTTCCTTTTGATCTTCCATGTGGGTGCATATTGCACATGCAATTTGAAAAGAACAACTAAAAAGCTCTGATGTGGATGTGTGCTAGCATGTGAGGAGGGCTTATATGAGTACAGAGTTTGGTGCAGCATCAAAGAAAGGGATACACCCATTTCACATGAATAAATTGAGCATATAATTAACACCTGGACTTTACAAAATACTTTTGAAACACAGTTAAATCTGCTGCTTTTCTGCAATTGACGAAGTGCTAAAAGTGAAAATATTGGTCCCTTTTGAGTTTGATTTTGAATGTATTTGATGTTAGATGCTGACTGGATTCAAGCCCTCGAAACCACAAAGACTGACCACTATCTTCTGAGAACTGAAGTCAAAGGACTTTTAGAGCTGGTTTAAGTTCTTAATTGCTTTTCACCAGACACAAACTGTATTTTTAGTGTAAGAAGAAACAATTCTAATTAATGCAATCTTTCTCTTTTGCCATAGCAATTTATCCAGAAACAAGCTCTCAAGTTTGTCCAAGAAGCCTTTTCGCCATCTGGGTTTGACTGATCTGTAAGTTGTCATTTCTTAAAATATAAGTTTATTTTTGGCTGGAATGGAAGAATAACACTTTGAAGTTTGTTCTGTTGAAGGTAGAGGTCCATCAGGAATTAGGAGTGAAATTCTGGTCCAAAGAAAGCATCAATGCTGGACACTTAAATACAGAGAGATTATCATTCCAGAGCTTCAAGAAGGTTAGGTGTATATTTTAAAACAAGGTGGAAGTTAAGCCTCTTCCTTCAGTTTTAGGGTATTTTATTGTGAGATTACTTCTCACAAAACTACTGGTGTTTATATTAAATATCTGAACTAGTGAAAATACAGTCTTCCACAGATCTTTGTATAAAGATTGACTCTCATATTCTGATAGTGGTTACACAGCTTGTGTGCTTGTGCCTGGCTATTGTAGGGTATTTTTATTTTCTCAGATTCTTGAGTTGCACTGTGCTTTATATAATCATTTAGCAATGAAAGCACTGGTAAACATTTATATATTGATTGTTTCAAAATTAACATTTTTATCTCTCTTATTGTTACATCAACCGGATTTTCTTGTTGGTGTATGTTTCAAAATTTTGGTCATCCTGTGCATTTTCTGCTAACATGCAGAGTCTGCAGGAGTTTTGGGGAAGCTGGGGCTGTGGAGGAGAGAGATGTTGCTCTCCTGGATCTCAGAACAGAGTCAGAAGTTGTCCAAGTATTGGACTAGGCTTGCAGTCCTAGGCATTTTTGGTGAACTTCAGCATGTGAGAAGTGAAATGAGCAAATCTCAGTGCCAGAGAAAGAGGTTATGCCCCTTAGGTATATCTTGTTGCTAATTAAGTTGGTATAATTATTTTCTTTACAGCCCAGGGAACACTGTTCACTGGAATTTTATTTCATAACTTGGCTGTCACTGAGGTCCCTAATGAAGAGCTAGTTGTGAAGCACTCCCATTGTCTTTTGTTGGACATGCATCTGTTGATTCTGCATGAAGAAGCAGGGGAAAGGCACTGGGAGTGAGCCAGTCATGGATAGTGTGAAGGTCAGAGTAGTGCTTGAGGTATGGAGGCAATGCGTGATGAGGTAAAAGGTGAGGGGGAAAGGGGATACAAAATTGAGGTAGAGTGTTGTGGGCTTGGGAAAAGCAGTGTAGGAGTAGATGAACTGAAGTTAAGCAAACGGGCATTGTGATGAAGTGAGATAAACAGACATGGGGGAAATGAGGGAGAGAAAGTGGAGGGATAAAAGCAGAGCCTGAAAGGAGGACACACAGTGATAAAATCAGTGTAGTTGAACAATTCTGTTGATAAGTGGTTAAAACATAGATGGAAGATCATAAACAGGAGAAAGAAGAGTGTTGGTAGGTGAATCTGAGATATGAATGTTGCCATAAATAGCTTCTGAGGAATTTCCCCTAAACCTGACAAACAAGTACTGTTTTTGTCCTGTTAGTACTGTAAATCAACATGCAAAAGAATGAAAAATTCAGGATAAGGTGTATTAGCGGATATTCACCAGGTATTACAGGGAAGGAGATGCCACTTTGAAAGGTTTCCTTTAGAACAAATGAACTGCAGCTGTGAAATTAGAGCAAACAAGATAAAGATTTGTAATTTGCTTTCATAGGTCAGATTTTGTCTTTCACACAAGTGTCTGTAGAGGGTCATTATGCCACCAGCATCCTGCCAATGATATGCCTAAGTCCCTAAATGGGTTTAGCACAAAATAAAACAGTGGAAGAAGAAGAATACTGCTCAGTCATTGGTCAAGAGAAATTTCTCTTTACCAGGTAGCCATAGGACAAAACAGAAGATGGAAGTAAATCTCACTGTTTTGAAAGTTCATGTCATAGGCTTTGACCCGAGGAATCATCATGTTCGTACTTTGTCTCACACAGACAATATTTGTCCATGCTGTGGTGGTATTAAAGTCTAGTGAATGACTTCTGTGAATACAAATTGTTCCTTCAGACACTTTTAAGGATCCCTGCAGTTCTTAATTCTCAAGAACTTGAGATGGCTTTTGGGGGAAGAGATTGTTTCCCCAAAACTCTGACGATATTTTTTTATGATTTGCACACTTCATTTTTTTAGGAGGCATTTATGAGCATAGATTCTCTGAGAAAATCGAGCTTCTGTATATTGAAAATACCCATGAAACTTTGTTAAGAATGGTCATTCTCCTGGTAATTAAATGCCTCTAACAGAGACTTGCTCACCCGCTTTATTGGATCATGTATATGCCAATAGAAGAAAAAAAAATAACATTGGTCACTATTTATGTAGATATGGGATGTTTCTGTTCATATTTAACTTGCATGTAATTGCATTACATTGTTGTGTATTTTTATTAAATTTTAAAACTAGAATTTGGTAAGTTTGCTGACCTATGGTTTAAATTCCTTGCAGTGTACCATGTCAATTTCTATTTCAGGGCCATTTTTTCAGTTAGCATTTCTTCATTACATTGCCTATGGTTTTACTGTGAGATTTTTCTAGGGTTTTGTAGCAGGTGAATTTTAAAGATTAGGTAAAACCCTTTTTTATGATTAAAGTTTGTTAGATCATGCATAAAATCCAAGACTGACTCTATAAAGAATTTGCCATCTCACAGCAGTAAGCCATTTCTGAGGTAACTGAGCAGTGACTCAGGTACAGCAGAGATGAATTTTAGTCTCGTCTTGATTTATGAAATAAAATGGAGCTTCTTGAGAGGCCATTCTCCATGTGCTCCTGATTTACACTAGCGAACTGGAAATGGTAGCCAAGCCCCCTGTGTGATTTTTCCTGCCCATGACAGTCTGGGTCCTTGGTGCATGCAGAGCTTGATTTCCTATGTGGAAACTGTTACCCGCTTGGCAGCTTGCACTTCACTGGGTTTATCAAGGGTGCATGCATTATGCTTCCTCATGAAAGGGTTTATCACCATGTCTTCCTTAACCTTCCTAACTAAAGGATTCAACTTCTACTTTCACCCAGCTGAATGCTTGGAGGCACCTTGCCCCTCTTTTTTTTCTCTATGTGTGATACCATCTGCCTTCTAAATATATTGGTGTTTTCCTGTAGGATATTGGTGGACAATCCATTCAAGTGTTCCTGTGAAATCATGTGGATCAAGAAATTTCAAGAGACCAAGGCAGAAACTCAGGACATATATTGCCTAGATGACAACAATAAGAGAACAGCCCTGCTGGATCTGAAGGTCCCAAACTGCGGTAATACTCTTTTAACATAAAACTACTGCTTAAATTATTGTGAGCTAGGAAGAACAAACATCCTGAGGTACCTCTCAGGATGACAACAATGCTCTAAAGGAGTTGTGGTGGAGATATTAACCACTATATATTTTGGCAGAGATATTAACCACTGTCTAATTTAGTGGAGATATTATCCATTCAGTGGTCTTTCACCCCACATAGAATAATTTTGTGAACTTCACAGAATCATAGAATCACAGAAAAAGCTGAGTTGGAAGGGACCCATCACTGAGTCCAGCTCCCGGCCCTGCACGGGACACCCCAAGAATAACACCTTTTGCCCAAGAGCATTGTCCAAACTCCTTTTGAACTCAGACAGGGTTGGTATTGGGACCAGTTCCCTAGGGAGCCTATTCCAGTGCCCAACCACTGTCCTGATACCCAACCTAACCACCCCCGACTCATCTTCATGCCATTTCCTTGAGTCCTGTCACTGGTAATGAGTGTGAAGAGATCAGTGCCTGCCCCTCCTCTTCCCCTCATGAGGAAGTTGCAGACCCCAGTGAGGTCTGCCCTCAGTCTTCTCCAGGTTAAACTAACCAAGTGACCTCAACCACTCTTCATATGGCTTTCTTTCAAGGCCCTTCACCAGTTCATGTAAAGCTGCTTGTTTTTCTCTTGGTCCTTTAAGAACGTACCATTGTTCAGGTGCAGGGAAACAGAATACTGATTATGGATAGCACACAAGTATTATATAGAATGCATGGGCCTTTGTTGAACTAAATAGCAGTGTTTCCAAGCTCAATAGACATTAAATTTTACCTCCTTGAATTTTTTTCAGGTATTTATGGTTAATGATGTCTTTATTTTCCTTCAAAAATACTAACACTAGTACTAGGACCATAGGAAGAAAATTCAGCACTGCATTCTAATTAAGACAAATTAGCAATAGCTCTGTTCTTCATGCAAATAAAACTCTACTGAATTCACTTTAAAGGCTATACAAAAGAGCTATATCAAGCTTAGGTCTGTGGCTGATTGTAACATATTGTTTTCAGGTATATGGACCTAGAAATAGTGGAAAAATGATATAAAAATAAGGCTATCCCCTTACCTTTCTAATGTACAGTTTTGCTGCCTATATATGGCTGTGGGACAGCTGGGGAAAGATTTCACTCACTAGCTGAAGAGATTTCTCCTCCTCTGTGTATAAGGGACAGAGACAGGGTGTTTCTTACATGATGTCACATCTGCTGGACTCTGGAAGCAGAGTGGTGAGCTGGGCTGCCCAGCAGCAAGCAGGCAAGAAGGAAAGGGAACAAGGGGATCCTCATGGAGGGCTGATTTGGATAGGAAAAGCTAAAAGTGAATGTGAACAGTAGGAGACATTATACCTTTTCTCCTTCCGTCTTTGCCCATTGACTGTCCTTTTCTCCACTGCCTGTGTGGAGGGTGCGACATCCTCTGATAGCAGCTGCCAGCAAAGAACAGCCATGGTGGGGACCTACTGCAGGCCTGGCAAGTGCAGCATTTAGTGGCAATAATGTATTTTATGGCCACATATCGCTGTTGGTTTTGTGTCCAGCTTCCTGCTGGGACCATTTTGTGGTGGCAAAAATGGTTGTTAGTGTCTGGTGTGATCAAAATAAACCCCACCTGTTTAGGAAGTCTTGTGAGCTGTAGAGTTGGTCTTGTGTGTTCCAGGATCTGATTTACCTGAAATGGGACATAATACTTAGCTGAGCTCACCCGACCTTCTTTTCCAGCTGGATGGACTAGAAGGTAGATTAATGTGCTGAGCGTAGAGAGGTCGGCTGTTGGACTGAGATCAATTAGTGCAAAAGAGAAACTCCAGCACATTTTGTAACATTCTTGGCTGGCACATCTTGAAGCTACCAGGTAGCTAGGATTTTCCTTTGAAAACTTTTGATGTTAAATACCCAGAATTAAACCTGTGAGAGATTAGCTCTTTCCCCTAATTTCTTAACAATCTGCAGCCAAAACAGGCTTGTCTCTGAGCCCTGGATGCTGTGTAGGTGCATATGTGTGTATACATGCGTACATCCTGTGGGCATATCTTGACTAAAATACTTGTCATGACAAGGGAAGGTGGTACTTCCAGCTAGAGGAGGAAAAGGAGGAGGTAAGGTGAGTATATACAACATTTACATTGGAATTCGCAGTATTTGTGACTTACATATGGAAAACATGCATTGTACTGAAGATCTGAGTTGATGCCAGCACATGCCTACAAATAATGTATGTTAGCTCACAGGGTCCAAATATCACAAAATTTTACATCATTTCCCACTCCCACCTCTTCTTCCCTTTTCTTTTAGCAGCTTTTTCATCTTAATTTACCTTTTTCAAGATGAACCAATGCAGGATATAGATTTTTAATAAGGATGACAACACACAGTTTTCCTGGACACAGACTAGAGAATCCCAGGTGAAGAGGAATGACCATATTTGTGGGCTGTGTTCTGGAAAAGACCTGAAAAGTCCAATGTGTGGCTCTTTATTTCAGTATCTTTGCGGATATTTTTCAGTATTTTAAAGGACAAGACTTAGTTTCAAAACAAAATTGCTGATGAATCTGGATGAAGGATTTCATTTCCAGAACTTTCTGAGAGGGTAGTAGGTAGAACTGAAATAGAAGAGGAATTCAGCTTTTGACATATTGAATTTTTTTTCCTGTGAACTTTTGCAGCTCCCTTTGATGTGAAGAGAAGGTTTTACGCATGCAGATTTCTGCAATTTTTTAATAAAACATTTCCCCTGCTGTTCTAATTTTCTCTGCTAATGAAATGGCTTCATCCCACCTCCTTGTTGAATTTGTTTTTTCTTTTTTTAAAAATTTATAAACTATGCAAACTTGCACTTTTTTGTGTTCAGGTGTTGCTAATTACTTCATAGTAAGGGGCCTATGCTGTATGTGATAAATGTTTTGGTAATAGGATGTCTTTCTGCTGTGTGTTGTAAATAAATCTCTTGCTGGGAAGTAGGTAGAGGCCACTGTGATTTCTTTATCATAAGGCTTTGGTTTGTAGCTAATTGATGACAAAATTAGCAAGTTTCTGTGATACTTGCTTATTGTTTGTTCTGTGGATGTATTCATTAATGTGCTGATTAAAGACTGATTGCAACTTAGATGTTATCAACTTTGTTATTTATTTTCTTGGGGTTTAAAGTCAGGTAGGCTCACTATCTAGAAGACCCTTTCCATCTGCAATATTAAAAGTGTCAATCAATAATTATTTTTCCAACTGCATTTGAAATGTATGTAGACACAATGAAAATTGTCAGATACTTCTAGGTTTTAGATTCACATGTAATTACTATGTCAAAGTTTTTCAAGTTGCATTTACCATAGTAAAAGTATTAGTAGAGCCTTTTGTGTATAGAAATGGTGGTGTTCAGTTTTGCCATTTTCACAGCATTTGCCAGTTGCCTGTACAGCATGGACAGCACCACCACCTGGGCCATCTTTTGTTTCCATCTGATAAATAGCGTTAGAAAATCAATAAAGAGAACTAAATGAGTAAACACTTTATTCTTACTAATGCTTCTAAGCTCTGGTAGCAATTACCACTAGTGTCTTGAGTCCTTGGAAGTGAGGCATATTCTATGCCTTGGGTGAGGTCTGTCAGTCTGCAAATCACCTGGAGCTCACTGTATGCCGTGGAGGCAGGACCACGTCCTTGGGACTGATTGCTGATGCATTGTTTGCTACCTCTTGTAGACAGTCAGTTACTGAGCCGTTATCATTGATTTCAGTGATACTGAAAGAAGTCTTTAAGATGTGGTGTTTCAGGAAAAGGCGTGGCTTCTACAGCTATCTCTGCAGTCCTGTGAAGATTTTGTGTTTTGCATCTCAGTCTGGTAGTGGCATTTTACCTTATCTGTCCGGTTTAGTTTTATGTATGCAGATGTGCTTAATCTGTCTTACCATTTTGTGCACTGTGCCAGCTCTGGATGCTTCTTTATGATATATTGTTTCTTCAGGTGCCTTCTTCCTTGTTGTTGGTCACGTATACTAGCTAGAATTTGCTGAACAATGTCACGGATTAGTTTCCTGTGCTAATTTGCTTTATGCATAACTGAGGTATGTTCAGACTAGCTCTCTGTTTAGGTCTCTAGCCAGTCAGTGGGACTGTTGTCTGGTCTAAGAACAATGTGATTTAATGAATGCTCACATTCTATGCCTGTCTCTTCTCTTGCGCATAAAATACCGTGGTGTTGCCCCTAGTGCTGCTACTTGTGTATGACTGACAAAATTTTAGCAGTTGTTGTAATGTAGAATTTCAAGCTAAAGTGACAGCTTGCCCATTTCTTGCTTGTTGGGGAAACCCATGATTTGCAAGAGGCAATTGCATTGATGACTGAAAATGGACTGGAACTGGGTCTGGCCTCACTTAAGCCTGTTTCTGGTGATTTTTTTCTTTTTTTTTGGGCTAGAGGTAAATAAGTAAATGGCCATACCAGTCTGAAGGCAGGTGATTATAAATCCTAAGGAGGGAAAAAGGCAAATTTAAGGGTTGACACATTTGCGTCTTTGAATTTATAGAAAAGATTTGTGGTATTACTGAGTCAATTTAAAAAAGCATTGGATCTTAGGCAATCACAGTACAATGCAGTCGAAAACCACAAGCAAAGGCATAATTCAGTGGGTGTTGACATTTTTTTCCACTATCAGCCAGATTTAACGGATAAGACTATTAGAAGGAGAACATTACAGGCAGAATTGAGTTTAAAAAAAGCCTTAAATGTTCTCAGTGTTTACCTTTCAGAATGTTCATAGATTTTCTAGCTTGTATTGTTTATTTTGGCACAAGAACTAGATGTGGTGCATGATGTGTGGTGGCAAACTGTTCTTACTTTCTCTGTAAGAGTTTTAATTCTTACCTGTGATCATGGGCTATGTAAAATCTTTGTTTTTTTGCAAGACTGGTGGTAATGGGGTTTCACTGCTGCTCTCAAGTTGATTTAGAATTTTCCAAACTTAATTAAAACAATTTCCTGGCTTTTAAGTGAAAATAACCAATAATTTATGGAGTTTGAAGAGGCAACAGGAATCTTATTTTCAAAGATATGTACATAATTTCCTTCTGAACTTGCAACATTTATCTACATGTGAATCAATCATCAACTTTCATACAGCTGTTTAGACATGACCATCTACATGATACACAAATCAGGGATTGGGAATGATGATAGCTGTGCTGTATGTGGCATGAGTGTCTCATATTAAAAAAAGATTTTTGTTTGATAATTCTGATTCAAGTTCTGCTTTAATTTCGGTGAAGGAGATTTATAAGGCAAAGTAGGTTAGAAATAGAAGTAAAGCACTATCCAAGGGAAATAAGTGTTTCTGGATCACTCAGATGTTGTCTCTGAACTCATCATATTGTGCAGATTTACAGAGGTACTCTCTGTGCCTGACTTGAGACATCTGTGTGAGTGTGGAGTAGTGATCTGCTAAGGAGAACAGCTCTTTGACTCTTTTCTGGTGGTATTCTTACTTTGCTCTATCTGGGTGATGACTGATGACCAGGTAATTCTTTTCTGGAGTCTGAGGAAAGTGCTGTTTATTTTAAAAAGGGGAAACCTTTCTTCAAGGCATCCTTTCAGTAATATACCTGGTGTATGGTATACTTGGTATCAAAAGTGAAACCCTTCATTTTACTTTTTTATGTTTTTCTCTGGAAAAAGTTCCTGTTTCAGGATCACATGTTTATCATGTTGCAACATTAGACAGGTCAGCACTGCTTTCAGTGTTTTCTGGACACACATGAAATTCCACAAATAATGATCCACGAATTGCAACTGCATTACATACACTTAGTGAATAAGAAGCCATTTTTTAGAGGTTTGCATTATCTAGTTTGGGCCTCATTAACTTACATTGCAAAGGCTGTTTAGCTCTCAGTTCATCTGTTAAGCTTGTGGCTGATGTATTCAGTCCCAACAGCACTACTTGTCTTTGGTTTTCTTTTGAAAGCTGTTGTGGAACAACTGAAGCTTAGATACCAGGTTAGAACAATTTCTCCAAATGTAATTTAATTTCCTTTGCCATTCAGAGAATGTGGCTGGATACCTTCATGACACCGGTAACAAGGGAAGCATTGATAAGGTTGATAACCTCTGTAAAAACACATCATCTCAAAATTCTTGCAGACGATGTGTTTATATTATTACTGGGAACCAGGATGATTAAACAATTCAGGTGCTGCAGGATCCTATTTTTTTTCAGCAACTTCCTATAAGAATCTAGGGATCTTGAAAGAAAGCTCTTGGGCAAAAGGTAAGGAGCTGATGTAAACCTTGGAAATGTAAGCCCTTCATCTGGCTTGAAATAGCAGCAGCAGCCTTCAGACCTTCTGTACAAGTTGACTGGAGGTGACAACTTGGTGTCCAACTGAATTTGTGCAGTCTGTTGGTGGTTTTTGTCTGCACTGTATTCATGATGGCATTTGCAGCCCTGGATGGGGTGACTGTTCTGTGGAGACAGTGCTTGTTGCTGCTGTTGTGAAGATAAATTAACAAGTCTTGTAGTCTTTGCTGCAGCACGCGCTGGCTCCCTGTAAAGAAGTTTGCTTCTTGTGAAAATTTTAGTTAAGTATGGAATGATGGAGTTTTTAAAGGCAAAGTAAGAGTGCACTGGCTCTGGGAAAGCGTATTTTAAATTACACTTACCGTCTTCTGGTAGAGACTGTACTTGTTTAATTATTTTCTGTAAAGGTTTCCAACTGAAAGTGACAATCAGGCACACCATGATAGGAGACAGATTTCTTTTAGTATTTTAAAATATTTGGGTGGCTCAGTGAGCTGCCATATCAGTCATTCTTCCCCCTGAGAAAAGTATGTTCTTCCAGACCTGTGCAAAGTACCATTGGTACATTTGGTCATTGTGGAAAACACCCATCAATATTTGCTATGCCACACGGCAAGCGTGTATCTATTCAGTGGTGATTCAGTGCTTTATTCAATGGCTGTATGTTCTCCTGAAGTTTTGAAGAAATTTTGATCCAGGACAGTTTTTTTTAATTTACATTCACACTCAGTGGTCAGAGGATGGAAATATGAGGAAACGGGTCATAATTCTAGATTCCTTTTCATCTTTTCCTCTTATACCTCTGAGATTAATGCTTTTACTGTCCAGATTAATCCATTGGAAATTTCAATTTTTGTTGTTCATGATGACAAAGTCTTAGTGAAGTGATGGAGAGTAGTGCCTGGTGGTTAGTGTAGTGAGATGAAGACTGGAGGGGAAAGGGATCTTAGAACTCCAGAAAAAAAAAAAAAAAAGATGGGAATATTTGGGCTCCAGAATATAAATGAAAGATGAAAATTTGTTTAAAATGTTCCTTATTTCTTCTAAATCTGTATATTATTTGCTTAACATATTTTTTTAATCCTTGTTGAATATGTTTGTGCTTGTCATCTTGTAACAACTTCTATGAGATTTCTGCAATTTTCTCTATGTATTGAGCATTTTGAGTCTGTAGTTTTGATACAACAGGAAATGGAAAAAATTGCTTATGTTTCTTTAATTGATGCTTTGCATGTAAACTTTTGGGATATCCTCTTTATAGTCCTTTAAAGATGCAACCAGGCTGCTTTTTGACCCTGTCGTTCTGCAGACTTCAGTGGAAATTTGCCCACTTACTCAATGGCTGAAATCAGAGCTTGTTGGCTGCAGGCTTTTGTTAAGTGAAAAACAAGAGATGAATCACATGTCCAACAGCTCTTATCTTTATAGATAGAATTACTAGAAAGTTTCTTGCTGTTTTTTTAAACCCTTAAAAGCCTATAGAAAAAGACCTTTGGAATTTGTAAACATTGCTGTCTTTTCAAACAACCTACAATTTTAAAAGAATGACACAAGAAAAGTCTGTTTCCCATACATTGATACAACCTGTTTTGAGCCAATAAGACCTCTGAAATTTGCACATCTATGTGACAGTTCATAACAAATTGCATTCTCAGCCATCCTGTTTTCAGGCTCCAGGCAGTACAAGTAGTGGTTGTTACCAGACTGTCCTGTAGTGATGTAATCAGTTGTATGTTTTCTTTCTGGAGTGAGAAAGCCCGACCTGGAGAATGAAGAGCTCTAGACTCTGTTGGAACCTTATGCGATGAAAGTAGACTGACTTGAACCTCTGTACCTTAAGAATTCCAGTGGATATTTTATAAATCAGTGGTTCTGGTAGTCTGCCTTAAATGGTTCAGTTTGATAGATGGTTTCTGCCTCAGTATTAATTTAATCACTTTGTGTCTGATATATTTATGAAAAAATGGTTAAGGATTTCAGGTAAGGATTAAAATTACCCTGTTAAAAATCAGATGCAGGAAAAAAAATTGTGATTTTTTCTTGGTAGCTATGTGTTCTTATCACACAGCAAACTGACCTCCAAAAACATGGCCAAGCAAAAAGGAGATGTCATGGGCCACATTGTAAACCATTTATTGACACTTTGTCATGTCTAGACTCCTGGGAGTTTATTGAGAGACTGATGAAAATCAAGGACTTAGTGTGCAAAATTCATTCATAAATGAATGCAATATTGAATTTGTGGTATTCTCACAGGTACTAATTTTTTCATCATGTAATTTCTCAGGTATTAGTGAGGCTAATTGACCATATTGAGAGAATTTTTGAAGGTTTTTGAGCAACTGAACAAATACCAGAACTGAACAGATGAAAGTTGAAGCAGAAAAAGTCAATCTGGTTTTAATTTTGTAAAAATTTTTGTAACTCCACATAGTGAAACAGTATCTTTAGTGTAATGGTAGATTTGCTTCTTCTGGCTTAAGACCACCTTCTTTTAAAAGTTGCTTTAGTTTACTGTCTAAAGTGTTCTTGGTGCTAAGAGCTGAGTTACAGACTACAGTTTTTGTTTCTCTATTTGATCATATCCTTGCTTTGACATATAGTGATGGTCTGGCTCTAGGAAGACCAGTTTTTCTGTAGAAAGTTAATAAGTAGCAGCATGAAAACTTGGAAAGCCCTCTAGGAATTTAGGCACGTTCATTTTCTTAATTTCCAATGACACTTGTGTAGCCAAATGTAGAAGTAACCTTTGAAAATGGCATCTGAAGTGTTTGGTTTTGTGGTTGCCGAAGTCCCAGCTGTGCACAGGGAAGATGTGAGTCATTCCCTAGAGATGCATGACAGTTTCACTGTCTGATGGCTTCAGGCCATCCTCTTGCACTAATGATGGTCTGTGAAGGTAAATGCCTCCCCACAAACCCACCTTAAAGGAGTGTTTGTTTCTCCTAAAGCATGAGATGATATTTGGAGAGACTCAGCTGTCATAAATGAGTTCCTCCTGCTTGTCTCTAGTTCTGTCTAGTTGTGCTGTGGTGAGGGAAGTGAAAGCTTATTCTAATCCAGAGCTGTCTATTCCTGCGACTGAAGTGTAGTCAAGTTGAATATGAGAAAATACATTCTCTATGTGGTGAAAGAGCATAGCTGTTATATAGCAGTGCATAATGAAACACATGGATTTTAGTGTATGCATTCATCTATTGAACTGTGTTACTCTCTACATTAGCGTTTGAAGTTCTCAGTAGCAGGTTCTGTTCTCGCATTTTTGTAGAGATTGAAAAGCTTTGGATAGATTATTGCAAAGAAGGAAGAATTGAAAAACTAAATAAAACAAGGTAATATTAAGAAGATCGTTCAGAAACTCTCTTTATTCCACCAGAACAGGAGAGTACTCAATAAATTTGAATGTCAGTGAGATTTCAGAACTGGTAAAAGGGAATGGTTCTTGTACAGCCTGTAAAATTCATTGCTGCAGAAGACCAAAAATATAGCAAACTTGAAAAATCAATCGGATACTAGCACAGTTATTGCTGATATCCAGAGTTATAATAATTAATTCTACCAAAGTTTGAAACAGAGATTGTGATTTGAGCTTTGGGGCATGGAGTAATCTCCAGCTGACAGATATCAAGATGAAACTTGTGGAAAGATGATGTCATGTCTACCTTGTATAGGCCCTTACGCTACAGTCTAATCTTACTGTGCTGGCAGTATACAAATGTATTTGAGTATGTTATCTGATTGTTTTTATCAATTACTGTTTACAAAGTCCTTTAAAGTGTATATCCCTATCAACAAAAGTGATATCCATCTCAAACACTGTATTTGACCGAATTTACTCAGGAGTAAAGGCAGTGTGGTTGGATATCTCTGTAGCTGTATCAAAGTGCTACTGACCTCACACTACAATGGACATACAAACTGAGCATGTGTGTACATTAATGTCCATTGTGGCTTTTTTTGAATACAGTTGTTTTGGGGGTTTTTTTTACAGCTTGTAAGTACAGGTTTTGCTGTTTAGTGTCGCTGCTTTGCTGTATCACATGTCTAGATGAGGCCTTATGTGACTCTTGCTTTTCCCAAACAGAGCCACATCTCAACTAATGTGGATTCTGCTGTGGAGTAGTCTGGGTGCCACTGGAAATAAAAGCAAAATGACCTTACATTTAAAGCACATTGACTCAATATATCTAATCAGAAAAAATGAATCCCAAGACAATTATTGTGTTTTCCATCCATCTTATGGGAAAAAGAGTGAAAGGAAACACATGCAATAATGTGATTTCTATTCTAATTCTAATTCCATTCCATTCCATTCCATTCCATTCCATTCCATTCCATTCCGTTCCATTTGTACTTTTCTTGATGCAGGGGCCTTGCAACTGGTTTTTAGTGTAACTTTAGGAACATACAGAATAATAAGCACTATTATTTTATAACCTTCTGGCAGGATACAGGCATGATGTTGCTATTTCCTTTAGAGAAGTAACACCAACATGACATGTGCAGACTTCTGCAAATAAACAGAACTAGGTCTAGTTCTGGGTGGGAACCAGAGCCAGTAACAGAGGAATTAAACTTCAGTTGCTTATCCTATAAATAAACACATTGTAGGAAGAAGTTGTCTCCGAACTTAACAGCTATTAAAGGAGAGCTCTGAGGGACCAAAGTTGTTTTTATTTTTGCTTGCATGAGAAGTTTCACATGAAATGATGTGTTAGTAGGAACTGTGCCTGTTTGCACAGTGAAATGCTAATCTATCATGTAGACCTCGTCCCGAGTGCTAAGGTCTGAAAGAGTGGGGATCTTTCATCTCCGCATGATCAGGTCTGGAAAGAGTAATTGGAATAGTATTCAGAGGTGTTGTGGAAGTGTAACTTTATAAAGCAAAGTATCTCATTACTTCTCTTCTTGTTCCCTGACTAGCATTAATTAATACCCAAATGTTCCCTAAGATTAGTTTTATTTCCTGCTCAGCTAGTTGACAGACACTGGTGAGATTTGAATTCACAGCAGGCTAGAGCAGACGGCTACCTTCGCTAACAGATTATTGTATCAAGGCACACAAACTCTCCAGCTCTGTCTCAATAAACTTCGACACATGATTTATAAAGTGAACATAGTAGAAATCCATGATGCCTGTAATGGGAATCATATTACCGCAGTACTTAAAACACTGTGAGAATTGCCTGAGTAGTTATTGTATACTTGTGATGATCTTCAAATCTTATTAGGCAAGAAAGCATTGTCTGGAAAATTATACATCTTCTTTTCCATATTACTTCCTCTCATTTATGTTTTTATTGAACTAATTAAAGGGAAATTTCCAATATATATAACTTCTGTTGAACCTCCAGCAAACATATGAATGTGTTCACTGTGATTTGATAGTTATTCATTTGGTTTGGATCTTTTACATAAAGACAAATGTCTCTGTTAAACTTCTATGCTAACAAGTCCATGATGAAACTGCTGTACTCTCAACTAAAAAACAAAGAGAACCATTGTTTCAGTAAAAGGAAAGTCATTGCAAGATCATGCATAAATGTCCTGCACTGCAGATAAGCTTCGTTATTTGTAATGATAAATTACAAGTAAAGTTTGCCTGGAACAGTTGATGTGAAATGCCTCATAAAGGAGACCAAGACTCTTCACAGAGTGTACCAGCATCAAATGATAGCGTAGTATCTTTTAAGAAAGACGGTATTTCTAGAATGGTGCATAATTATTTGTTACATAAATAAATATTATATGTTCCTCTGTGCCTGAAATCTACTGATATTGCTGGTATTTTTGAAGAGGGTCAGTTTATAATTCCTTGTGCTCTAGTAAACATTCGGCATAAATTTACTCTCTGGGAAGGTCCCATTGCTTTGAGTGCCTTAGAATGCAGCACAGAGTGATTTATAGCTCTGAAAGATGTAGGGGAGTCCTGATTCTTGTAAAACCTGGTCTTGTTTCCTGACAAGTGCAACCATCTCACTGCTTTTCTGCTTTCCTGTAGAAAAGTTAGCTGCGGTGCCTTGGGTAGAGCTCTGTGCAATTGCCAACCCTCTCTTCTGTCCTTTCCCTTCTCTAGTTCAAGCTGTTAAGTGCTTTGTTTCCCTCACCTTGAGCTTAAGATATAGGTTTTGCTTTGCTGTGTCTGAGCTGTGTCTCTGTATGAGAGGGAGGGCTGCAGAGGGGATTTTCCTGTTAGTGTTGTGGAGAATAGTCAAAATACCACAATGTCTGTGGAGCACAGAGGTTGCTTTGCAGCTGTTACAAAGAGACAGATACAATTTCCAGTTTTAAAGAGTGAAGGGAGAGGGTTTTTTTAATTTTGAAATTAAGAACTGAAGTTAGAATAATTACGATTTGTGCACCTGACATGTATTCCTATATAATTGACCAGCTAATATATTTCCATGTGCAGTAATGTTTTCTTGGGATTTGAATCTGAGGAGGGGCAGAAAATACATAGCGGCTAAAGATTGTAGTTGTATATTTCCAAAGATGCTGTTTGTACTGCATGACTGAGTAGTACTGACTACAGTGAATATTTGGTGTAGTGCTTGTATTTATACGGTGTGCTTAGAGTTGCATGGTGTCCACTCTGTCAAATACAAATACGTATGGGGTTATTTTGTTGCTGTTTCTATCATAGACTTGCCCTCAGCAAACTTAAGCAATTACAACATCACCGTGGTGGAAGGAAAGAGCATCACATTGTACTGTGATACTACTGGTGGGCCACCCCCAAATGTGTCCTGGGTGGTAACTAATCTTGTTTCAAACCATGAGGTAAGTTTTATATTCAAATATGTGACAATTCAGAAACAGGTGATATCTGCTGAAGGTTGGAATGAAGTTTCATGTCCAGCTCTGGTTAACTTTCTATTAAAAGATGAAATAGAAAATTCATGTTGGGATTATGTTTATCTTCCAGTTACTTTCAATCCAGGGTGACTGTGGCAGTGCTTTCAGGAATGGCAGACACTTGTTTCTCAAGACTCTGATTTGCACTCTGGTTTTTGGATGTTCACTTGTAAATGAGAGTAATGTAAATTTTTGGAAGTAATGTGAATTCAGGTACTGAAATACAAGGACTTTCTCATTATCATTGTTACCTGCCTATAGAGGACAAATCCAATCTATACTGTGAAAAAATCTTTGTGTCTGTAGTTTTATTATATTTTCACTTCAAAATGTCGTGTGTTGGAATTTTGTGGTAAATATTTTGTGGCTTGTTTAATTTTTATTCAACACACTTAGCAGCAACAGGACGCCTTGATATTGAAGATTTTGCATAAAAGACTGTCAGGTTGGTTTTGTTTTGATTTGGTTTTTTTAATGATGTATGAATATATTTCCTCATTGAAACCATCTAGGTGGGGTAATTTTGTTTTCTGGGGTCTTTATATTATTTTGTCTCCCTGTAGACTGTGTGCTGCTTAAGTTCTTTCTGATGAAAGTGTTGACAAAGGGGGGGCATATAAGTAGATCTTCAACATGCAGCTGCTGACCTCATAAATTGCTATTATTTCACAATAGTGAAAATCCATGTTTATTATAATTTTATGTCATTGGCTGTCATACATTCATGATGGTGCACACTGCCTAAAGCTTCTTGGTCTGTACACGGTGTGTGATGTGTACTTGCAAAATTCTTCCTGCAATAAGGAGGAGACAGGACCTCTTGGGTCTCGTAGCTTTTATATTTTCTTTCCAAAGTTCATTATAGCAGGCTTGTATAGAACTTACCTAGCCTGTCTTTCATTCCAGCTGTCGTAAGTAAGAGCTCTGCAGAGCTCTAGTTATATTTTTAAAATTTTCTGATCTGTAAAACGCCCCAAAGGCATCAAGGCATCAGTCGTCATCAAGAACAAGAAATTAAAACAGTTTGGGGAACCCATGCCAAGTTGTGCTTTTTTCTTTTTTTTTTTTTTTTTATGTTTATTCTGGGAGCCAAAACAAATGTGGGATACTGTTCAAAAAGTGAGAACATCAAATTTTTTAACCCTCCCATCTTTGAAATGCCATGGTCAGTTTTCTTCAAGGTTTCTGTGAATATTCTGTCCTGGCATAATTTCATCATGCTATTTTAGAGAAGCTCATAATACAAGTTGGCTACAACCTTAGCTGTGGAGCACGGTAGTCTTTTTAGTAGCAGAAGAGCATATGCCTTTTAAACCTTATTTGCCATTCACAACTATCCTTTTCTATGAGTCTTGTTTTGGTTTCTTTTCTTTTGCTTCCATATCTCACTTTCTGCCTTTGTTTTCTTCATCTTGTATGCTGCGTTTCCCCGTTTTCTGTCTCCTGTTTTAAAAGAGAGACATTAGCAAAGGTTAAAACTAGACTCTACCTCTGCAAAGCTAACTTTTGTGTTCTGAGTTTCTATGTTGATGCATAGTCCGACTGATGTTTAGATTTTCCTTGCTGTAGATTTTGGCCCCGAGCCTGTGGTTGAGCCCCTCTGCTTTCAGTTCAGCTGTGCGCGCTACTCACCTCAGTGCATTGCAAAACAGGCAAATGTGCAAAGGCTTTTCCACCTGCCTCCCCTTACCATCACACTGAGACCGAAGGGACGTTGCACTCAAGTGGAGTTAAGGTGTCATCTCAAGGTTCAAAATTCTGGTTGCACAGGACTGTATGCAGGCGTGCGGCCATAGATTCCTGTTGACTCCACTTAAGGTTGCTGCAGTTTTACAGTTATAGTGTGTTATTTGTTTGTGCTATCTGTAGCACTGACATGTACGTGTACACTAAGAAAAAGTAGTTTAAAATAATTATCATAATTATGACTTATTTTTGGAGCATGTCTTGGTTCCTTCCCAGTCTAACAAAATAGTCTAGCTCTTTATGAAAAATTCAAGTATGAAAATAATAATTATTTGGAGATCATACGAAGGGCATGGTATATGAACATCAGAGTAACAGCTAGCTTTGCTACTGCTTCCTGTGTGTGTGTAATTCAGCCATATTTGCTTAATCAGTGCTACATAGATGCATAATAAGTATGTTATTTAAGCTGTAGATGGACACTGAACTTTCTAAGAATCATAAGAATCAAGATTTCTAAGAATAATCATTCTTACCTTAATTATCCTGCTCTTAAACACATAAAACAGTACTTAGGCAATAGCTTAGGTAGTAGAAGGAGTGCAGTTTCTTGTGGAAGGTTTCTTGAGAAAATAGAGCTTTGAAGAGAAATTTGGTTAAGAAGGAGGTAGAAAACATGTTGTGAAGATACAGTAGGGCTCAGAAGGCAGCAGTGGAAGAGATGTCAAGCATAAGTTTAAAGGAAAGAGAGAAAAGGATGAGTAAAGCAAGGACTGAACAGAATATAGGCAGGAAAAAAAGTCCAAGGAGAACATGCAGACCATAGAAATCAGTCATGAAGTAGGAAAGAGGGATGAGCAAGGGTGTATTGTTAGGGGAAAAATACATTTGTGTAGAAGGGATAAAATGTTTAAAAAAGGGCACAGACTGAAATGGACAGGGCAGAAACCTGGTTGAGTGCAATGTTTGTAGCAGGACTATGTTTGTAGCAGGACTTTGAAGCTTTGAATCCACTGCCACTGACTGTTACAATTGGTTCTGTACGTGTTTTGTATCTGTTTGGATAAGACACTAAAATAACGCTTAGATTAATTGTGGACAGTTACAGCTAAAAGGAAGGAAAAATTTTAAAAGGTCATTCAGCTGTGGTCAGTAATTCCCTCCTTCTCCTTTGTTCTTAATGCTGTGGTTGACAAATGGATGTTTTTCTGATCATTTGTAGAGTGACACAAATAAGAACCCTGCCTCTCTCACCATCAAGAATGTTTCATCAATGGACAGCGGACTGTGGATTTCCTGTGTAGCAGAGAACATTGTGGGAGAGGACCAAGCCTCTGCCGAGCTTACGGTATTCTGTACGTATGGAGGCCTCCATACAAACCCTGAGGCCAAACTGCATTGGCAGGAACTGTTTTGGGTATTTTTTCAACCCTCAGTCTGTAGAAATGAGAACCCTTAAGGCGTGTGAACTATCTGCAGTTAATGGTAGGAGTAGCCCAATCAGCAGTTGTTGCATTTATCCTTTTTAGCTCTGTATTCTGCAAGAAATGTATTTCTAACTGCTTTATCTTCCGGTTTAAACAATCAGTAAGTAAATGTCTGAAACGCTGAATACTGAATGGCACTGTCATTGTGGGAAGGTCTGTAATGGTGTGTATGTACATGAGCACTGTCTTAGGAATTGCAAAGTGTGAATGCATCAAAAGGCTAGTAGAATTATACGAGACTACACATGTTTAAGCTCTTACTATCTGAAACAACAACTGCTTTGTTCAACATTTTTACAGCCAAATGTAAATTTATTTGTCATAGCTTTGAATAGTACACTTATTTCTCAGGGCCAAGGAAGAGAGAAGGGATATAGAATGCAGAGGCACAGGCTTCTTAGATCTAGGCTCCAGGCTAATTTTGTTTTACATGAACTGTACAGCATGTTTTCACAAGTTGCAACCCTCTGTTTAATTGAAGATGGGAATGGAACACTTTGTAGATGGTGAACTTTGCTCAGCATGGGCTTATGACAGAGTAAACTAGAAAATCACTGTAGGTGTAAGTTTGTAGGTTGAAATTGGATATGTAATAACTATGGGAATGAACATAAACTAGAAATGTTTGAACAGTGTAAATGAGATTCTGAGCTTGGCACTGTTATGAGTGATAAAAAGGAGTATAACTAGATGAGATTGGATGCAGTTAAGAATAAATATAAAGGAAAACAATGGGCAAGGTGTTGGAATAATGTCTTGAGGGAATCAGAAGAGGTCGGTAAACTTGAGGCATTTAGCAGGTTTGAACAAGGATGAGAATATGTATAGGAGAGAATGGTCTCTTCCTGACAGAAAAATCTAGAGAATTAAGCAATCTATTCTGTCTCTGATTCTGTTAAGAAAATAATCTGTAAGTTTGGACTCCTTGCTGGATGTCTTTCCAGAACTACTTGCTTTTGGCCAACTTGTAAATATTTTCAATACTGTTACTTTCCTTCAGCACCCTTTGTGCGCTTTTTTTGCAGCAAAGTTAAAATGTCTCTTTTCCCCTTCTAAGTGATCCAGTAACTGAACTTCCCACACCTTATATGTTTTAAGTCATTTAACACGTGTTCAGTCTTTGAAACTAGTTTGTTTTGCTTCTTTCTAAAGAGTGGCTTCAGTTCAGTTCAGCATAGTTCTCTAGACAGAGCAGGTACATTCCTGTGTGAGTATCCTTCAAATAGGTACCATTCCATCTAGTAACATACTATTGTACAGATGAATGAAAAATACTTCCATGATAACTTGGGAGGGAGGGAGGGAGAGAGGGGAGGAAAGAAAGACATGTTGAGAATATTCTGATGTTCTTCACTCTTTCTTCCAATATAGTTGCACCAAATATCACGTTTATTGAATCTCCAACCCCGGACCACCACTGGTGTATTCCATTCACTGTGAAAGGGAACCCTAAGCCCACATTGCAGTGGTTCTATGAAGGAGCTGTACTGAATGAGTCTGAATACATCTGTACTAAAATACACGTTATCAATCAAAGTGAATACCATGGCTGCCTTCAGCTGGACAATCCTACACACCTGAATAATGGTGCTTATACCTTACTGGCAAAGAATGATTATGGAGAGGATGAAAAACGGGTTGATGCTCATTTCATGTCAGTGCCTGGAGATGGTGAGTGTAGTGTTTTTTTAATGTTAGAAATTACAAATTGATGAGAGTGGTGAAATAGTGCTTTTGTCCAGTTTAACTATTTTGGAGGAAGCTTTTTATAGGATTTTTTTCTTTGAATTTATATCTTCAATATCACTTGTAAAATAATGTTTTTCTTGAGCATTTTCTTCTTGTTTGTTGCTTCTCAGGGGAGTCCATGCCAGTGCTCTGTAAATCTCCCCTTTGAGTAACCATCTTCCCTGTCAGCCAAGGCTAATGAAAAGATGCTGTTTCTGAAGTTTTCCCAAGCCTCAGTTCTTATCCAGGAAAGCACTGAGTGCCAATTCAGCCACTCTGTAACTTGCTGCACTGCATATGAATGGAGCTAGGCAGTGTATTCAAGGATGTGGAGGATGCTTGGGTTGTATCTAGCGCATTGTTGCAAAATTGATACTGCAGGCAAATAACTTGATAATATGTTGTTTATAGGACACCAGAGGGAACTGGGGAGAAAACAAGCAACCCAGAGGCAGGACAGACGAGATCTTAGTTCTTAACAGGCATTTTGATGTCCAGTTGCCATTTGTCTAAGGGGAGGCTGGGCATCTACATTTCTAGGAGTATCAGTGTTCAAGATGGTTGCACCTTCAGTTGCTCTGAAGATTCCCCTGCACCCCTTCTAAATACTGTGTGAGCAGGCTCAAGGTGGACTAGCTCATTGAATTGCAGGGAGTACTGTAAATGATTGATGTTCACTGTGGTTTGCTCTTTTCCCACATCTTCAAAACCATACATGAAGTGGCTGTAATAGCTGTCACTGTAGATGTAAGCACATTGGAGTATGTGGAAGAAAACCTTGAGTGGACCTTGCATATTTGGAGTATAAATAGAAGTCATGGTTTTGTGCAGATAATTGCATAGTCATACCTCAAAATACAAGATTGTGTGTTATCTTTGGCTTTTTAGCCTTGTGATATAAGTAGTCACCTTCTTTTTTTAAAAGCAATGTGCAGTGGTAATGTTATCTGATGGGAAAAAAGTGAATATTTAAATTCTCATCCTACATCTCAGGCTACAGACCATAAAAAATATGGTCAGTATTTCATTTTTTTCCCCGTCAGCTCAATTTGCTGTAGGGAGAGAGATGGCAGGTCTTTTGCTTTCTCATCCTTAGGAGAAGATGAAGAGCCGATAAAACCAGGCTTTATTTACTCCTGCTGTGCTCACTGCTCCTCTCCTCTTTTTCCTCTGGAGTTCTTACTTAAAGAAACTCCTTATGTAAACATGCCATGGTTTCAACTACTGATGTCCCCTAATACCGCATTATAACTGTTCAGCAAAACAGTTCACCTCGTGGTTGTTCTGTGTGCAATGAAAGTCCACCTACACTTTGATTATTTAATATGAACCTGACTTCATTTTCTAACAGAGTATCAGTTATCCCTAATACATTGGGTGATTTTATCCTTTTTTTGTCTTTGATCCAAATCCCCTTTCCTGTCCTGTTTTTCCCTTATGCTTCTGCCCACAGTAAATAGAACTGTAGCTATCCTCTAAATTAGAAAGAGAACATGATTTATGCGTTCCATCCGTTTTATTCCTGTGGAATATAAGTCTTCCAGTGTAAACTGTGCTGTGCTCTTTAGGCATTTCCCAAGATCTGTGGTGGAGTAAGCATCACGAAAAGAGTATATGGAAATAGAGGGAATGCAGAGGAAATGGGACTATGAGTAGACAGGATGTAACTGCATTAGACATTAGTTCATGCATAGTGGATGGCACCAAACCAGTCTTAAAAATTAACAACAGGGGAAATGGCTTATCTACTTAGCCTCCTCAGTATTGTTTTTCGTTTTCTCCTGCAAGAATCATGGCATTGAGCTTTAGAAAACATCACAACATTGTTGTCTCCTCCACTGAAGCTGGCATAAAAGCAAATGTATCATATTACAATTTTTGTTCTATACTATTGCTATTTAAAGCACTGTCAGGCTCTTCCAAATCCTTAAAAGGCTTTTTCAGTGCTGTCGTTACTGTGTAGTTTCTTCTTTTGGCCCACATATTGTACAATGAAGCATAAAGATTAAGGCCCACACCCTGGTATTATGTTCATTTTCATGTCTTCATGACTGAATCAAATACCAGCCCTGATTTTTCATGAGGTGAGGTACACTCATTGAACTTTAAACTGATTCTCTGGTTATTGCATTACTAGGGCAAATTCTCTGAAGATTTAAAAAAAAAAAAAAAATTAAAAATATCCCCTGACCTATAATCTGTACATCTCCCCAAAGTAAATGCACATAAGTCTGAAGCATGTTCTACATCAGCAATGCCATACTCCACTCTCAGAGTTGCATCAAACATGAGCAAGGTGTGATTTGTGCTAAGATGATCTCAGCTTTCAGCATGCTTATTGAAGAACTTTTTTCACTGGTCTGATGATGCAGGCATAAAAGGGAGGACACCATGTACCACAGTGGGATTTTGATTGTATTAATGATACTCAAATTAATGCTGTAAATTAAGAATTCATTTTAAATATGAAAACCTGGAAGAATAAATTTCATGTTTTACTCACTGAATTTTTTACAATCTTTAGTCTGCTAAAGTTTTTGATTTGCAATCCTTGCTGAGAGTGGCTTGATTATTTGAGACTAACTGCAGTGAACAGTAAGCAAGAAATGGTCAGAGTTTATTCTGGAGGCCATTCCTGTAGCTGATCCAAAATGGCTAGTGAATGTGGGAAAGATTTTTACCAATAATAGATATTTTTAGTAAAGCTTATTCATCTACTGACTCTCTACGCTAAAATTCAGCTGAAGGAATCCAAGTCACATATGTCTTGTCAAAGTAAAAGAATATGCTAAATATGCCTTAGAAGTAATATCTTGCTTGTGCAGCATAACATGTTTTTTGCAGAAGTATGTTTTTGGATTGAGTCCTTTGCTGCTGCTTTATTTTGAAAATGTCAAATTTATAAAGAGAGAAGCAAACAATCCAAATTGATGTAGTTTATAAAAATGACTGAATAACATAAGTCTTTTGATAGCTCATTTACTCAACAACCTCTTCTAATGGAGACCAAAACAATAGTGCCATTCTGTACTTGCCTTGAAAATAAATGCGTGTAAATGTGCAAAATGACTCTGATAAAGTTTAATGTTAAAATAACTTCAACTGATGATTAAGTAGGTTTTTTTTTGTGCTAAATAGAAAATGTAATACTAAACAGAAATTTGGGGGTTGTCCACCATCTTGATACTTGTATCTTTATTTGAAGTGTTTAGTTATATGAAAGACATTTGAATGGAGTTGATGACTTCTTATTTTATATGTCTGGGAGGAGTTAAGGGTTATACTAACCTTCTTAGTTCATCCCAATTCCAGCGAAGATAAAAATGTTGACATTTAACTCACAAAAAAAGGACTGGGAATTGTTTTTTTGTTTGGCGATTTTATTTTCCACTTCAGATTACAGAAGGTGAGTTAGAAATACTGTCTGTCAGCAGTTGGATGTTCTACTCTTGGAAAACTGAATCCATGAACTTTTATGGATAAAAATCTCTGGTCAGAGGGTAGATAGGAGGAGGATTGAGATTGCTTGAAAATAGATAGTCAGGCTTTCTTCACTGGTTATTTATTTCTGCTGAATGACATGTCAAATCTCATGGGGTCTATTGAGATGCATCTCTGGATACTGGAATATCTTCAAATGCTTTTAAAAATAAGCCTAATTATCTGCTGCCATTCTACAAATGGCTTGCAACTGGTATTTTCAGCTCAGGTTCTCATGCTGTTAACGGTGGTGTTCTGCTCTTGCTTCACAGTGGAATTATGCCAGTGTAATGCCACTGCCATGGATTTACTGTATAGTAGTATAAACAGAATTATGTTCCTTGAAGTTGGATTCGTCTTTAGATATTTTAGATATTTTAATTATTTGTTAATTTTATTTCCAAACGTGCAAAAAGAGAGATTAAAAATATAGAAGAGATAACTAGAAGCCTACTACACCAGCTATGCTAGAGGTACATTATGGATCAGAATGAATGGGTGTGTTTTATTACAAGACAAGTATCTTTCAAAGCATGAATAATCTAACATGTTTTCCGCTAATTTCTGTGGGTGTTCTGTGCGTTTTGCTCACATATGTCCTAAACCTTATGTAATGCAGTAATTAGAAGAAGCTGCAAACAGGAACTAGTAAAATTTAGAGAAGTGTGGAACTAGACAGGTATCCATTTGCTAGTGTAAAATCTGGGTTCTGAGACATCTGACTCTTTTGATAAGAGTTCTGTCTGTGCAGGTGGCTTCTTGGAAGCATCCTTTTACAGAGTGAATCAAATGGTGCTGCTTAGGTCATTGCTACCTATAGCCCTTAACTTGCCACCTCACAGCTTAAAATGGTTTGCTCTCACAGTGATACAATATCCTAATTATTTTATCAGGTAAAAATCAGTAATTGTTCAAGCTCTGTGAAATCTGCTTCCACTTGAATTCAGGGAATATTTTACCATTGATTTTTCAACAGGAATAGTTATTGTTGCTTTTTCCAGATACATGTATTAATAGTGGAAAGGAGGATTTTGCCCAGTTGGGAAATAATGGGTGCCCTTGCCAGAGCTAGTGCCCTGTGCACACATGAAGTAAAATATTAACATTTGGGATATTGGGATAACTCTGAAATGGCTGCAAATGTGATTAATAAACTGCAATGATTGATGTTGATTTGCATTTATGTAGATATTGATGATTGGTGTGGCAAATAAAGTTGACTTTTAAAACAACTCCTAAAAATTATGTTTTTCTTCCAACATTTGCAATCTATTTATAAAGCTTTTCTTTTTCTTTTTTTTTTTTTCTCTTTTCCATGTACAGGTAGTGGCCCAATTTTGGATCCAGACGTTTATGGTATATATTTGATTTCTTTTTTCTTTTCTTTTAATAATAGAAATGAAGGAACTGAAACCATTAAAAGTTCCACTGTTAGTTAAATTGAAATGTCATATAGAATACCACAGTTCTAAAAGGTACTTTGTGTTTTTGGTTCTCCTGACTTGTATTTAACATATGTGATGACAATATGATGTTTTACTTACTGTGCTGCTTTTGATTCTCATTAGGAGAAGCGTAAATCCATGGATACATGTGGGTGCAGTTGATCCTGTAGGATGACAGCTGTGTGATGTAGTTCACAGACATGAGATTTTGTAAACCTTTAGGAGGCATTTATTGGAGGAAAGAGTTCATGATTTCTCTTTATACAACTTAATTTATTTTTTCAGGGATGATTCCATACTTGTTTTGATTCCAAAAATGTACCCCTAAATCCCACTTAGAAATGAAGTTGGCACAAGTAAGTTGTCCTGTAGCCAATTTATTTTGCTCTGTCTGCTCATTTGTACCTTTCCTTAATCTCTCTTGCATAAGCAGACCATCAATTCAGTGGTAGTTGAGTGTGTGCCAGGAGATTTGATGGCACAGTGTTCACATTAGTTTTTTACTTAGGCAAAATGTACCAAGTGAAAGCCAGTGTGCACTGAAATAGAAGCTGCAGCATGAAAAGCAACTGTCTAGTTTTTAAAAATATTTCTGGTATACTTCTGGTGAGTAGAAAAGTTCAACTTAACCAACATACCCGAACAGCTTGAAGCTGGATCCTGTTTGGAGTACTTGGATGAAAAGGCCCATGACTCAAGTTACCTAAAGCTGATCTAAATGTTATTGCTTTGATTCCATTCCATGTCATTAAACTTTAGCAAATGTGCAATTGAAGCATCAATTTGACTTCAAATGCTTAGAAACTCCAAAGGATAGCTTTCCCTCCCTCTCTTTCCAAATTTTTTTTTTTTTTGAGGAAGACGAGGGAGAGTTGGGAATTGGAAAGTGGTGATGGTTTGCACAATTTCTTCATGTATTGTATTATATAAGCTGTATGCATGAAGATTTTGGTTCTGAGCTTTTTATCAAGGTCCTGATGCCTGTGTACGGCTTTAGCCATGTGAGTGCTGTGCTTCGACTGACTTGGGTGTGTTTCTGCTGAGATGTGTGCTCCAAGTTTTGCTAGCACATCACAGCCCGCAAGGCCTAGTCCTGGAGAAGGCAGTCTTCTTCTATTCCTGGCTGTTCTCCCTGCTGTTTGCAACTGCTGTCCTTGTGATGTGAGGCGATTTACAAATGTGTTTGTTAAGTATTTTGAGCATACAACAGAAATCAGAAGATCTGATGAGGTCACGTCAGGCTGCATGACGTTGAGTTTGCAGAGGGCAGTCTTGCCTGCATGGGGCACTGCCTGCTGCAAGCATGAACAGTCACTTGTGCCTCTAGTTCACCTCTGTGGCACCTCTTGGAAAAGGCAAGGGGAGAATGCTGTCCTGACACCATCTGGGAAGCAACTGAGAGAAATAAAGTGACTCACAGGGGTCTGAGCAGGAATTTGAGTGCAAAGACATCTCCTTTGGCTCTGAGTTAATATTTTCATGCCTCAATGACTCTTCTAATGTGGTTGTGAGCATGAGAGGGGCGACCTGCCCCATATCTGCCAAACCCTGGAATGACTGTACAGTGACCCCTCTGGTGCTGCTGTGACTGTGCTGTTGTGTCTATCCCAGACGCTATGCACCTTGTTTGTGAAATGGCTGTAAAATACTGGCCAGCATCAGCTGCTATTCACCACAGCTGGTAAAGATGCTATTATAGCCACTGGTGTCTGTGTGAGCACCAGAGAACCTGGCCCTAAAGCAATATGAGCCTCATCTAGCATGAGTCAAGAGGCGTGACCCTGCCTGTAAGAGTGCTCAGTGTCTATGTCAGGATTTCATAGTGAAATGAGCAAGAATTTGTTTAAGTCCGGTTTGGGCTGGATAGCTGTCATGTATATTTTCCTTGCCTGACTCACCCATTTCAAGGGGCTTTGAAGATCTGGCAATACCTCAACTGCAAATGATTCACAGTTAGACAGCAAGCAATGTCAGTGCACCACGAGGATACCGATGTAGCCTACCTTAACTCTTGCCCATTTTAATATAAAAGTGCATTCAGAGGATTCACAGACCAGATCTGAAACACTCTGTGGTTCCCATTAGACCTCCAGGGTGTGATTTTCAGTAGCTTAGAAAAGACCTTAGTGTAAACAGAACTACAAATCGCATCACCTGTTATTTACAGGTGAAATTGAGAGCAAAGATTTTGCTTCTTCAAAGTTTGTTTTAGAGAGTCAGAGCAGCAAAGACTCTAAATATTTGTTTTGCATGTTAATCTTATAAAACTATGATAAAGACAGGGGTGGCCAAAACCATCTTTGTGAAAATTTTCCCAGCTAAGTGTAAAGGAAGCCCAATTTTTTTAGGCTGGAGTACTTGTTATAAAGCTGGCTTTGCTTGCAAATAATGAAGTAGAAGTCTCCTAATCTGCTCTGGCAAAGTGTATATTCATGGTGACAGATGGTCTGCACAGCACCTTGGCCAAAATTCCAGGCTGCTCGTGCAGGTGAGCCATTCAGCCAGGGACTGTGCTACCTGGATAGCAGAGAGTGCTGTTCATTCTCCTGTTGCTGCTGCTCTAACCTTGCTGCATGGTAAGCTACACACATAGAGATGCAGTGCAGAGTTGGGGAATTCAAATGGTAAAAAATCAGGAAATTAAATTTTTTTCTCTTGAAAGAGATTTCTCTTGTATATTTAATATGTATTTTGGCTTGAAAGAGTCCTGTCCTTTGGCATGCACAGTTTAGAGCCAAAATAGACTATGTGAGTTATTTAGACATCCTGACTGTGCTGACTGTAGCACTGATGCCAGAGGTAGCTGACAGCTTCCTGTACCAAAAAAAATGTCTGCAGCCTGCAAGTGCTTTGCAGAAAGCAAATGTGTCCTTGCATGCCTGAAGATCAAAAGCCCAGTGCAACTTCTTGCTAACGCTGCCAGGAGATCTCTCCAAACTGGCCTTGGGAGCTAAAGGAGAACACTGCTGAGGCGCAGGCCTTCCCTGTGCTTGCTCAGCGGGAGCTCCATGCTCAGAAATGCTCCTGCCTCTGTAGTTAGCAAGAGCTTTTTCAAATTGATATTTAAGATTTCATTTGCAGGCTTATGGCACTGATTAAAATCAAAACATGTAAAGAAATACCCATTTAATTGCAAACTTAAATTACAATGCTGGAGGTGTATTTTATAATAGATACAGTTATTGCCCTTTGTTTCTTTCATCTGCATACATTACAGTCATGAAATTAAAATGTTATGTGTGTTTCCAGATGTAATAATAAAATAAATTCATTTTAAAATTTTATTTTAATCCATGTTTCTCTTAACTTCATATATGTAAATATTTAATTGTTTTTCTCTAATTTGAACAATTTTGTCTGGAAATCATGCACTGCAAATACCTGTGTTTTATTTTTAAGATTTTATAAATAATTGAGCCATGATCATTTTTTGTATGGAATAGTTCTGGTTTTGCCCATGCAGCCCTGTCAGTGGAATTATTTTGATAAATCAATCAAATTTCTTCATACCATGTCAGACACTTTACTTTTTAAAGGCTTATTTGTATGATAGCAATGCTAAACTGTAACATCTGTGCATATAACATGGGTTTTAAAAATTATTTATTAAACAAAAGAAAACAGCTATTTCACATTCGATATTAGTAAAATAGCTTGAAACCCATCTGCCAAGTTCTTCTCAGTGAAACAAAAGTGCTCAAGCTAATTTCTAAGACTGTCCTATATTTGACTGAATACAAGGCTGATGAAGTTCAGTGTAGAGGGCAGTCTTTCATTTTTAATGGGTAGTCAGGAGCACATAAAAATAGCTCTATGAATGGAGTTCTCTTTTAACTCTAGTGTTTCCAGTAGGGATACACATTATGATGTAAATTGCTTCTATTTTTATGTTTGTCAGTCACAGCACATTTGTTCAGTTACATGCCATAGTGATTCCCCCCAAAACATTCCAGCTTTATAAACAATTACAAGTTGCATCCAAAGAGCTCAAATTCCCAAAGTTGCTAGTGGTCTTACCACCTTACAGGGCAGAAATAATAAAGAGAACCATTTCCCTGTCAAAGTTATGAAATTATAAAAACAACCTTTTTTTCTTTCTAAAGAGTATGAAACTACACCTAATGATCTCGGAGATGCCACAAATAACAGTAATCAAATCACTTCGACAGATGTTTCCAACAAAGAGAATGAAGATAGCATCACTGTAAGTATATGCATTGTTTCCTTGTCTGTGATCTTCGTGGACTTTCTGGCTATACAACTTACAAAACTGCAGACACTGTAATAGGGCTCTAACCTATCAGGAAACTGTAGCTATTACTGTGTTGTGATCAAAACTCAGGAAAAAAAGGACAAAAAATAAAATCAGTGCTCCCTATTCTTGTCCTTCCCCCCATTATTTTTGAACGAGTGAATAATTTTTCAATTCAAGTAAAGCTGCTGTTTCATGTCTTGCTTTTTTGAACAACTTAACTGTCACTTTTTTATCCTAAAACCTTGCATCTAATTTTTAGTCAAGGAGAGCAAATCTTCATTTTCAAAACAGAGACATCCAAGGTAATTTGAAGATTGTTGTTTGAGTACCTACCTTGGAGTCACCTCTGCCTTACAGAGGTGATGTGCTGCAATGATTTTTCAAAATCTAATTGTGTTTTTAAAACATGATTTCATGTAGGTTTTTGATTAAATTGTTTGTAATCGATTTTAGTACAAGTGGCTGACCTCTTGAGCCTCCTCTTTTGCTGCCTTCCCTCTCATACTCTCCTTGAACTGAAATGTTGGAAACTGATAGTGGGTTACCAGCCTGGTTGACATTGCAACCTTCCTCTGTCAGTGACTCTGTAAAGCAGCAAGCAGTGGAGAGTGTGCATTCGTGAACCAGAGAGTAGATTGTGAGTTGGAACACTGTCCTAAAAGTTGGGAGGATCCAAGACAATCTTGTCTCATCTGATAATGGGGTCATTGAACTGCTGAGGTGGTTAAAGGTGGGACCTGTGAAAGTCCTCTGGTCCAAGCTCCCCTGATTAAAGCAAGGCCAGTATGGTTCCTTATGGCTGTGTCTTCTTTGATTTTGGTATCTCCAGCGATAGAACCTTTACAGCCGCTCCAAGTAATTTGTACAAGTATTCGACCATTCCCACAGTAAATCTTTTTTCTATGTGCTTTTCTTATGTGTTTTCTTGTAACACGCCACTCTGCTGGAAGGGAAAAGGGTGATGTACACTCCCTCCCACCTGCCTTGAATGTGTAGGATGTTGAAAAAGTTGTTCTCATAAGTGTCTGAATCTCTGTTCTCTGCAGAATAGAAGAAACCTCAACAAGTGTCTGTTTTCTGCACTCCTTGATCTGTGTGCAGATGTTTCCCAATTGAAATGAATCTCTTTTCATAACTGGATTAATCTGAATGTATGCTGGGTGTCTTTGAAGACACAAGAACAAAACAGGTCTGTTTGTGTCCTCTTCTATTTTCTAGGTGTACGTTGTGGTGGGAATTGCAGCACTGGTGTGCACTGGCTTAGTAATAACCCTCATTATTCTGAAGTTTGGAAGACATTCTAAGTTTGGGATGAAAGGTAAGCAGGGTTGGTTTTTATACCTTCCAAAATTATTGTGGGTTGTATGAGCTGAGACTGTAGACTGCTGCACTGGAAGCAGTCAAAACAACTGCATTAAATGCCACCACATTCATTATTTTGTTTATTTATCAGGTAAGTAAGGGCAAAGGTAGACGTAGACAGAGTGTAGAATTTTGGATCAAACACTTCTTCTGTTTTCTTCTTAGGATAAATACCATTTCTGTACCTTTTACTGCAAAGCCCCCTGAGACACTTCATGGAGTGAAATATTTCTCAAGTCAGTGTAGGTAGGAAGAAGATAGGAAATGAAATTTATTCTATTGCAAGTTCAATTATAAGAGTTTGATGAGAATCTCTGCTGTATGTAAGAGGTCCTTTAGACAATATTACAATGTCCTATTAAGGTGATTGAAGGGGAAACAATGAAAAGAGTGGAAGGTGCATTTGCAGTGGATCCTGTCATACTGGTGCTTTCTGGCAGATGCATTTTCATGTGTTTCTTGGGAAGTAGCATCTGGAGAGAGTTGCAAGTACTCATATCCCTGTGGAAGGGGGAAATCTCAGCCCTTCATTTATTCATTCATTTATTTTACAGCCAGATGGAGGTATGTGTGACACAAAGGTGACTGCAACAACTCTGTTACTGTATTCTTTTACTGGTATCATCATTTTTTGTCTGATGATGTGGGTGAAATTGTATTAAAAAGAAAAAAGATAAGAAAAAAGACATTAAAAAAACCCCACTTGCTATCTCGTTGAGAGACCTAGAAGATGCTAGGAGATGAGCACTTGTTCTTAAGATATGTAGATGAGGGTCTCTGGAGAACACGGTAAGTAATCTTTCGGTAGACTCCTGCTAATCTCATGTCCTTCTTCTCAAATATGCTTATGACACAGTACCACTTGGATGTATATTTTGGTAATTTTTACATGCTCTTTATAAGTGCTCTTTTCAGAGATACCTACTTTATATTTTGTGTTCCTATATTCTGTTTAGGGTAGACTTCCTGGAACAAATGAGATTTGAGCAGAATAGAAATGTATTTGGTGCAGATCAGCTGCTGGGATGGCAATCTTGTCTCTCACCTCCTGACACGACAAAGTCTCTGCTGTTTGGGGTAGCATTAGAAAATAACAATTGTGAAATATCGTGAATAGCAACATGAAGTCAGCAGGATAGAGCTGCAAAGTTTTGGCAGAGGGCTAGTCTGTGACTGAACAACAGTTCTACGTAAATTTTATTTCTGTTCAAGGCTTTCTGAATTGCTTGTAGAGAGCTGAAGTAGGTGGAAGCTGATTGAGAGAAACAGTGAGAATTGTTTGATGTTAGCTCTTTAAAGCTGGATACTTGTTAGGTTTTTCAAAATATGCATTAAATATTTCAACACAACATTATTGAAGAAACTAGGAAGTACACCCTACCCTGAGGGAGAATACACGAAGTTCTATTTTGTGTTGTAGTGTTACATTACCTTCCAGGAAACTACTTGTTTTTCAGTATCTTCAGAAACAGTTCTCACAAAAATAGTGCTCTTGTTTATCAATAAGTTTGACCTGAGTAGTTCTTTGTTGCAAAATTATCCATGTAGATCCTATTTTAGTAAGAATATAATTTCATGGAAATTAACATATGAAATTACAAAAAGGCAGCAACCTCATATATGTTGTTTATTTTATTTTTAATGATGAAGTGTTACTGTGAGTTACAAATAACTCTTGAACCCTTCATTAGGAAGGAATGACTTTCATTTGTCCCTTAAGTGGACCTCAAACTTCTCCAAAGCATGCATTCATATCTCAGCTTTATCATCTGGATCTATCCATAGTCCAAAGTCCCAGAAACACTCTCTCCCTTTATCATTATCAGTGTTACTGTATTTATATTAAAACAATATTTAAAGTCTTGAGTTTAGATATATATAGATATGTAATACCCACACTAAGAAGAAAATATTGCCTGCTCTGAAAAGCCTGCAGTGTAAGTATATGTTGCAAATTGATGTATGAAAATAAACAACCTGATATATTTGAATATGAGGAAAATAGTGTGAACATAATGAGGAGGGTTTTTTTTCAGTCAGTATTGATCAATACATTGAAATGTGTATCTTGGAATTTGTGAACAAAAATGTCAAGTCAACTGAGAACTTCTTGAGGCATTTGCATTTTAATTCAGTGACAGCAAAATTAATCCAACTTCGCATACAGACAATGTGCTATAGTGGTAATTTAATAAACAGTCTCAGTAGGGAAATAGTTAATAAAAGGAGTTAAATAGCCCAATTTCCATAAAAAATATTTATAAAACAAGATTTAAAAATCCTCTCCAAAATTAATTATTATTTTGCATTCATAAGTAACTTCTTGGGTAACATCAGACAGAAATGCACAAAAGATTATGCTCCTTTCTTCTGTTGCTTTCTGAGAACACAACACAATCACCTCAGACACCCTGTCGTTTGATGTCTACCCACCCTTCTTCAGCAAGCAGTTTGGAAAAAACAAAGTAGTCACTCAGTAACTGGAGCAATCAAACTGGCATCAATGATATTTTTCATGTAACCATGTATATGGGAAAAGATTCCGCTGAAAATCAGAAAAAAAAATGTGTATATAGGCTAGCACGACTGTGTGTCCTGTAGGAAATATCTTTATGTAAGGGATGACATTTTCATCTCATTTGGGTTCAGAGCCGGCATCTGCAGATTCTGTAGACATTGTTTTGTGCCTTCTGCTTTTAAATGCCAGTTTATCCCATCTTTCACATGGGCATCATCTGCCCACTTATTAGACTGTGTCTTTGCTGAGTTCTGCTGTACTTAAAGAGCTTGAGCATGGTTGGAGTGTGGGACTGACAGTGACAGAAGCCGCAGAAAGGGATGTGGAGCAGGCAGTTCGTTGTGTCTGAGCTGTGGCTGTGTAAGAGCTGCCCATACCTGGAAGCCCTGCATGTGCTGAGGAGCTGCTGAGCCTGCCACAGAGCTCAGCCTCTCAGAGAGCTCATCTCTTCTTTCCAGTACTATGTGGAGCAGAAAAGTGTCCAGTCTATGTATTAGGGAGCACCATGTCCTCTGGGAACTTCCAGTTCTTTGGCAGTATTGATCAATCTCTTATCTAGATCTGTTGAACAGTTGTATAATAATAAATTACCCCCTTTTTTTACCTTTCTCTATTCATTCGGTATATCTAAGGTAAGAGAATAACTTGGGATATGTTCATTTTACTCAGTTACCTTTCCAAGCTGTAGTAATAGAGTGTTTTTAGAGGCACGGAGGACAAGCAAAGCACTCAGAAGCATTTTATTTGGGATATTCTACATTCTGGTTGAAGTTGGATTGTTCTATATGAAGCAGTTGTTTTAATTCTTGCCTTAATTATTTTTCCTCTGTCTTTTAGAGCTGGAGGAGATAGCAGTTTCTGATGATTGACTTTGGGAACAGTATTAGTACAGAACAGATCTGTGGTCTGTGCTAGAAGAGACTTAAAATAGGGTTAGTACAAAAAACTCTCATGTTGTGCTAGACTTCCAGACTTCTATTGCAAAATTCATCAGAATAGCTGGTGAAACATAATTCTCTATTTCACTGCTTGTGTACATTTAAAACACCTTCTTATACACGGTCTGATGACAACAGCTTTGTATGAGAAGCAGCTTTGGTTGCTTGAATCTGGAGGTGAGGTTTCTAGACCCTTGCAAGATGCTGTGGCATAAATGGTGAAAGCTTCAGTTAATTTCATAAATGCATTTGTTAAGACTTGTGGGTTGCTCTTACGAAACACCTTGGCTTGCTTTCTTGCTTGCTTGCTGTGGGATGTGAAAGTGCTTATGGTGGGAATTCACTGGCGGCTGCCAAGACAGCTCTTACCATTTTGTGTTTATTTCTGACTCCATCTAACCAGCTTATGAAACTGAAAAATAACAAGGAAGCTGGAGTAGAGAGGGCAAGGGAGCATTTGTGAACTCCCTGAGAGGATTTGTGGAAGAGTAATTCTAGTCCTGTTTTATTCTGCTTTCCATGTTGAATAATGATGTAAGTAATCAAGTGGTTTGTAGCATAACCAGCCCAATACACAGTTTGCAAATGTTAATCATGCTACTAAGCATGAGGGATGTTTGGAGGAAACTGATGGAAGATAAATTAGTGGATAAACTTCAAAATAGCAGTGTTCAGTTAAAAGCATGAAAGCATTTTTGTTTATATCGACTGTTCCTATTCCAGTGACAAGACAATATACTTAGTAATCCTTCCTTCCTAGGAAATCTGAAGGTGGATAGTCATGGGCAAGAATATTATTACAGCAGCTTTACTGATAAATAGAGTTTGTGTAGGTTTTACCAAAACCAGAAAGAGAAGCCACTCTTACCCAAAGCAGCGCCTCCTGTCTTTTAAGAAGTTAACAAATGGAACCTGATAGAAACAGAGGGAAACATGTATGTACTTAACCCACGTGAAGTGAGATGGTTTTTTTCTGCTTGTATGAAGTTTCTGTCAGTGCTTTGAGCTGTGTGCAGTAAAGCAAAGATAAGGGAACAAACAGTCCGAAATTCCCATTGTAGTCAGGCAATGCCAGCTATCTTCTCATGTCTGTGGGCTTATATTTCATGCTTTGAAAGTTGCTTCTCCTTCCTCAAGCACTCTATGAACTGCCTTCTGTGTCTAAACACGTCCTGACTCTGAATTCTTTACCCTGTTCAAAGTCTTGCAAGTCTGTGCAGTTCAGGGTACAGAAATTTACCTTTCTGTGGTCAGGTAATGAGATTGTGTGGCTGATTTAAGAGAGAAAACAGTGTCTCTTTTAGGACAAACACCCCAAAATACTACCTTTCCTACAAGTTCTTGCTAACTGTTTGTTGTCTTTTTTGAGTATAAGTTTAAAATTTGGACTGGCAGTGAGGGTGCTGTTCTCTTCCATCAAGCTGATTAAAAGTTAGGAACACACCCATGGATTTTGCCTGCCAAAGTCAAAACAGGGTATTTTCTCCTACTTCTTCATAGCTTTTTCTGTCGAGTGATTTCTGTAACATTTGTGTTGGACCAAGAACATATTTTAAAAGGTTTAAAATAGAAGCATTGGTTATTCCAGCATGAGCACACTGATAGTTTAGGAACACCTTTTCTTCTCAGTGTGTCACAATTCTCGATATTATATTTACTCATAACCTCCTGTAACATTTTGTGCTTTGATCTGAAAGACAGCACAGGGGAAGGCAGCTTGGAGCTCATCTCAGTTGCAGCATATTTCTCAGTTGGATTACCGTATTTCAGTTTGGGTAAGAAACAGTGTACAAAAGCATGATAAATCTTACAAAGCAGAATTGTCATTCTGACATTATGACATAACATAGTGAGTGACTTTAAGCCTCATTTACCCAAACAATCATATTTGCATGACTTTATCAAATGCAGACCAGGTGAAAGTAGAATGCCTTACCATTCTGAGACTTTTGCATATTCCTTTGGCTGTAACTTTAGGGCTGTCAGGAAAAATCTTTTGTGTCTTACTCGTGTGTAAGCATACAGCAAATGGTCATTGGTTTTTCTGCTTTAATGCATTTTCCTTGACTTCACCTTGTTGTCAGAGAGGGGCTGATTGCAAGGAACTTTAGAAAAGCCCTCTGCTTCATTCACACTGGTGATTGAAGAATTAGGATTTTGGTGTGTTTAGATGACTCTGAGTGGCTTGAAGTACTGATGTGGGAAAAGGGAGAGCTGTTATGTTTATTATTAACTCATGCATCACATGTCTTGCTTAAGCAATTGGGTTATTGCTTATAGAGTAGGAGAAAAGTGAAATGTAGTTAAAATAGAATGCTTCTACTACTTTTAATTCTAAAGCAATTAAAAAATAAAAGCTGTGCATCTTTGGCAAAGATTTGCAGTTTGACAAGTATTATCCAATGTTCAAATTGGTCTGCGCTAGGCTTGTAGCAGTAATGGCTACAATATTGCCTTTTTGGTCAAATCATTAAAAAGATGAAGTCTGTAACATGGGAACACCTTTACTGTTTGACTTTCATCAAGTCAGTGAAATACTGAGCTTTTTGAGTTTCCGCTTGTACCTATAGAAGTGATTTTGTGCTGTGTTGTACCTACTCAAATGCCAATTCTGTGGGTGTCGATCCTTTAATGTCTTTTAGAACATTCCATTATTTAGTCAATGAGCAGAATAAAAAAGAGGGATCAATTCATGTGAGTCAGTGTTGTAAGATCAGATGTAGAGAAAAATGAATGTGCTCAAATCTGCAGTATTTTTAGTGAGCATGCAATGTAAAGGCAATGATGATATCATCTGAACCACATACAAGGAGCTTTTTTTGTTGACACTGACATTCCAGTCCCTGCAATCATGGGCTGTCTGTCAGATTGCCTGTCTTAGGTGCATCACTTGTTAATGGGACAGTAATGCTGCTTTACCACATGAACATTTGGAAGATAGAGTTGTTAATGCTTCTAAGTACCTTACACTTTGAAGAAGCAAATTGCTGTAAGTACTTCAAAGAATGAGAGTTTGTATTAACTGATCCGTGAAGGTAATTTTGTGTAAAGGATTTTACAAAGATCTTAAAATATTTAAGCCTTTATTCTCTTGTGTTTCAATATAAAAGACCATTGTTTCTTAGCATTGGTTTGGGTCTGTGTCACCCTATCAAAGCATGCTGTTAGACATTATTTTAGAGGTCCATTGTTTTTATTTATATAAAATTTGATCTCTAGGTCTCAGATGTCTGTTTTGTTCTGCTATTAGTTTTCCTGAGTCCAGTCCTAAAGTGCAAGATAGAAGAGAGGAATGTAGCTGTTTCTGTAATAGGAGCAAGTAAGTGGATGATATGCCTTGTATGTAACACAGGATTTGTGAAGACAGCTAAAATCTGAACTGGGGAATTTTTAATGATGCAGTGGTGCATTTGACTCTGATCTGCTTTGGTCGCAAAATGTAAGTTCAGTTGTAATGATTGAGGGAGAAAAGGGGTTATTAACTTGCTTAGAACCTTTCATGATTCAGACTACTATGGTGATATTATTAACACTGATACTATTAACGAAGGTAAATTATCTGAGACCTCATGTTCATTACTAGCAAAAAAGAAGGAAAATAAGTGTAAATGAGTACATGTTGTATCTCATTCCCCCTCCCCCTAAAAGATACAAGCAGGTGATGGGATGAAGGCATATGCATGAAGTGACATGGAGAACTGGGGAGATGCTGAGTAGAGGATAGTTTAGAGATGAAATGCAAAGAGATTGAAGAGAAGGCTATAAACAAATGAAGCAGAAATGAGGAGAGTGGAAAATCATGGTTGCTAAGGCTCTGCCTTGGTATGGGCTGAGGCACACAGAAATAGCAGAGCTCTTAGATCAAGGTAGTGATGGAATAAAAAAGACAGTGCTAGACGTGTAAACTGCAGATTCCAAAGCCCGTGTTCAGTCTACATCCACATTTGCTTCACGGGTCTCTATTTTACAACTACAGTTTCTCCTTTAGATTTTTGCGTGCAAAGGGGGAATAATCACCTGCTTTTATATTAAATTTTTGCCCATATGCAAGTCATGATGTTTTGGGATTGCATTACTTTGTGAGGGCTAATGCGGTTTAGTCCATGGAGAGTTTTAGAAAGAAATGAGATGGGATATAGGAGGAAACAAGAGGATGAGAGGAATGAAAAGTGGAGAGAAAGTAGATCATGATAATGGTAAGTTTACCTGTGATCAGTGAGAAGTAATCAGATGAAATAGAAATCAATGAATCAGAAAGAAAATGACCAAAGAATAACAAAGCTGCCCTATGTTCATTCTATCTATCTATCTATCTATCTATCTATCTATCTATCTATCTATCTATCTATCTATTTTTGAGTGACCCCAGTTCTCTAATGATTTAAGTACCATTTACTACAAAGTACATATGTGCTTTGTTTTTATCACCCTTTGAGGAAGAGTTAAGGCTAGAAAACTTGATGCTAAAAACCAAGTAGATCTTAAACATTCTTGATTGGGACATGAATAGTAGATAAATAGAAGGTATTCTTGGTAAGGGATGAGGTCCATTGTATGATCTCCAGTTAGGAAAAAGGCTAATATGGAAGTGACTGCCAGCAGAAGCTTCTCCTGGAGGCTGGGCCAGCTTGCACTGGCTTTCCACAGAATAGCTGAGTCTGACAGGCACTCTGGGAGTGTCTGGTCCCACACTCTGCACAAAAGCAGGGTGAGCTGGTGATGTCCATGTTGTGTCTTCTTTCAGAATGAATAAGAAGTGCTGTAAAACCATTGCTGTAGCAATGCTGTTGCTTCTTAGGAAGAAATTAGGAGGTACGAAAATTTAGAGAAATTAAGAAAAATCAAAAAGGGAGCCAAGCTTCTTGAATATCTAGTAAAAGAAGCACCTCATGTTTTACTTCAATTCTGGGCAAAAGTTCAAGTAAGATTTTATGATTTGAATGGATAGGTCATTTTTATATCTCTTTTTTCATGCACACACCCTGATGCATGTTTGTAATATCCCAGAATATCTGTAACCTGGGATCCTCATTGTATATGAGCTATTAATTCACTGCAGCCAGTGAATTCCCCAAAGTGTTCTCTTTGGGGCTGAGCACACCTTTTCCAAGTGACTCACAACTCTTCCCAGTTTCTGTTTTCCTGGAGATACTGTACCTCCCCCAATGCTTCCTTACTGGTGCGATGTTAGTATGCCTCTCTGCCTCACAGTGGCCAGTATTCCAGCCTTTCACATTTATATATTTAAAATATTAGGTTTATATTCAGTCCTCAGGCTGGATGATAATTCAGTGTAAGGATCAGAATAATGTATTACACATAATGACTTTTTCCCCCCATATATGAATCATGAATGACATAGGAATTGTCTTAATTTTAAAAGAACCTCTTGTGCTGATGTCAAAGTCCATTTTATCTTGACACCTCTTCTGTATCCTGCACAACAATCAGAATTGCCTCTTTGAAGAAGAGTCCGTCATTCTTTCTGTTTTGTCCTCTGCCGTGTGTAGTCCCATTCAGTGTTGTTTGCTTCACCGATAGTAGAAACCAAGAAGACTTGATGGCACTTCTAGTGTGGAAATCAGAAACAAGATTTAGGAAAATGAGATCTGTCTTTGAAATTAAAAAAAAAAAAGAAAGAAAGAAAGAAAGAAAGAAAGAAAGAAAGAAAGAAAGAAAGAAAGAAAGAAAGAAAGAAAAAGAAAGAAAAAAAAGAAAAAAAAAGTAATTTAGGGCAGGATTGAGAATCTTACTGATTTTCTCTATTTGATTTTTTTGAACTCCTTAATAAAGAGGTCAGGGAAGGAGCAATGTAACAGGATCCTTTATATTGAAGTAAGATGGGCAAATTATTTAGTAACTATTATTTAGTCTGCATCAGTTTTATTCAGGGTGCCAAAGGTTAATGCACTGTTCCTTCAACTGTCTGGCATGGTGGAATACCCTGGAGCACAAAGTGGAGTAATGTAAACATACAAGAAATTTTTATAATAAGTCCTTCACCTTTTCCTGATAGATGACAAAACATTTGGACTAACTGAAGGAGGGTAGGTTCAGGTTAGATATTAGGATAAAATTTTTTACTTTGTGGATGCTGAGGCACAGGAACAGGTTGCCCAGAGAAGTACTGGATGTCTCATCCTTGGAAGTGTTCAAGGCCAGGTAGGATGGGGCTTTGAGCAGCGTGGTCTAGTACAAGGTTGCCCATGGCAAATGGCTGAAACTTGGTGATATTTAAGGTCCCTTCTGGTGCAAACCATTTTATGATTCTATTTGTCATGAAGTTTCACTTCTTGGCACTTTGGTCAACCAGTCATGACTGTAATACAGAGCTTGCATGTCTGAGAACTCAGGCCTTTTCCCTCATAGCTATTTTGGATTTTAAAGGCATCACTATCGTAAGTAAGAAGAGGATAGCTGACAATTGTGGCACAATTTCTGCACTGCCACAACTCTTCTGCAGAGCATATGTGGAAGAATCTGCAGCTGGAGGGAGTCTATTTGTAACCCTTTTGAGGAGTGCCTGTGTTCATGGATTTGCCTCCATGTTTGACAGGGCCAGCCCCAGTGTGGAGACATGCATTGTATGGCCTCTAAAGTAGGAGAAATTTTAACTTTGGTTCTGGTTCAGTAGATGGGAGTAATTCAAACTGGGAGAAAAACATTCCTTGCAAATCAGTGAATTGAGTTATGAGAACCCTTTTTTTCAAGTGGGAGGTCTCAGGCATAGGAGCTGATGGCCACAGCTGAAATACTTGTTACCAGATGTCTTCCAAGAGAGGCTTGTGCCCCTCTCAGAAAGTTGCATTTCTGTGACTTGTAGCAACAGGCAGAAACAGAAATGTACCTTGTTAAAACATTCCTTTTTGCACAATAGTCTGAACCAGAACCTGGTGACATCCCTTAGTTTTTTTGGAGAGTGACATTGCAGTGTTCTTTCACACAACCTCTGAAGCTGCACTCTTATCTGTCCATCTCCTGTGGCACGTGGGGTATGCACTATGAGCAGCCCATGTTTTCAGCCTACTTATGGCTCTGATGTAGTTGCACATTTGTTGAATGTCTCTCATGCTCTAGTTAGTTGCTTGAAGGTCAAATTAAAACCTTCGAGTTAAAAAGTCAGATCCTGTTTTTGTGGCTACCACAAGCTACATAGTTCTGCCCATGGCCATCTTGAAGGTCTGTAAGCTCTTACAGCTGTCAGTCACTTTGGAGAGCAGCAGAGAGCCTCCCCTGTTAAATTTCTCTTTCAGTGCTTCTGAGTGCTGGCTTGCCAGCTTGGCTGGTGTTGTAGCTGCTTCTCGTGGTGCCTGGAGTTTGTGCATTGCAGCTACTCTTGCAGTGGCCTCTCCCAGTGTGCTCCAGGCAAACAGTAATGCAGACTGTTCTGCTGCCATCACAAGAAGTCATGCAGCCTGACAATGGCACAGTAATGTCCAGGTGCCTTAAGAGTGTAGGTTGTGAGTCAGGTGGATGGCACAGGGCCCATTCCTGCTCAGCAGCTGTGAGTTTCAGTGATACAGCTATAAAGCACAAAGGCATATGCAATCTTTATAATTTGGTGTGGCTAAGGTGTTCTGGGATGTGCTTGCTCTTTACTAACACAGTCCCTCAGGCAGATGGTTTTGGCTCATGTCAGAGGCAGGGCAATAGATGTTTCATTTGCTTGGGCCAACATGGTTGTTCTTGCATTCTGTGCTTCACAGAGGAAGGCTGACAAGGGAGGGAAACTTCCTGTTTATTAAGCACCCTGTTGTTTTGGTAAAAAAATATAAAATAAGTACTCATGGCTTTATTTTAGAAAAGTGATAGTTTGGAACATCTTATGGTTGGGGGGCAGTTCACCAGATAATCCATCCTGAAGGCAGAGGAACCAGAGGAAACATCCTTCCTTTTACTCCCTGGCAAAGCAGGCAATACCTAGGTCTTGGACATGGCGTATTCTAGAGGTCCTGTGGCAAATACAAGAGGAGCATGATAACAAACCAGCAGAGAAGCTGAGGTGTGTTTATGCTTTCAGATTGTTGAGCTGTACTGTCTTGAGGCTATGGAGAGACTTGGATAATTTGCTTTTGCTTTTGGTGTGTTCAGACAGTTCCTCAGGTCAGAGTCTGCATATTTCTGCAGGGTCTGGAAATGTCTGTCCAGTTGCATGGCTCAGGCCCCAGTGTGTCAAATTCGAGTAGTGAGAAGTTGATATTCCTGGGAGAAAGATGAGACTGTCTTTTTCTGCCATCCCTCTGGTGTTGCCTGTGGCAGTTCTGAGCTGAAAATTGTACCCTCCTGGTGCTAAGGGAAGAAGGATTCTGTGTGTTCACAGTCTTTATGCAATTGGCTGTGACCCATCCATGTTCTTTGAAAAATATTCATGCTACAATAGACATTCACTATTAATCACAGCGATGTCACCTAGCATTTAAGTGATTAGGTTCTGCAGTGATGGTAATTTTGACAAACTTTAGTTTACTCCCAGCAGTCAGGACAATATTTTTACCTAGTGCAACCTATGCTTCTACAAGCAGGAAGTATAAAGCTAGACACTGTTCTCACTGACCACCGCTGTTGGTACAAGGATGTTCATGTGCAGTGTTATGTACACCAGCTGGCCTCGGAATGGTAATCCCTGCCACTGAGCTCCCATACTCTGTGCACACCAGATTAATTCCTGTCATTTATTACTTGCTTTTTAAGTACAAGGCACAGAGCTTCTGAGGGTTTTCTAGTGTCTCTTTCAGCTGTCCTGAGTTCCAAGTTTACTTAAATTTTAGTTAGGTACTTCAGAGTTAGCTAGTTAGGTACCCAGTCTTCTTCCAACTCATTCCATTGTAGGTGGCTACTAATAACCTTTCTCCTCTGTTACAAACCTGAAAATGTGATCAGGATTGTGAGCAGTATTATGGAAATGCTTTAATTGAGATGTTTTCTTACAGTTCAACAGCTTGGTCATGAATTTGTTTGCTTCAGTATGAGGGAAAAAATTAAAAAACCCCAAAACCTCAGCTACAGTGACAGCTTCAAAATTCAGTGTCTGTTACCTAGCCAAAGAGACATCTTGATGTTTAAAACTGAAATAGTATCCTTGCTAAGTGGGGGATTTTTGAAAGAGGAGAAGGAACTAGGCTGCATGGAATGCATCATTTGTATCTAAAGATGTTGAGATGGTTGTAGCATCCTTCATAAATTACCAAAAAAGGTCAGTGAGCCAGACTTTTTTTTACGCTATGGCCCATTATACTACTCTGCCAGTAAATGAGTGTAGATGGGAATCAGACTCATTTAGATTGACAGGGGTTAGCATTTCTTCGGGAAAAGAAGAGCTGCAGGCAGAGGTCCTGCGGTTGGCTGTGTCAGCTTCCATGTGCATCTGGGAAAGTAACATGGGAAACTAAATCCTCCCAGAGAAAAGGTGGAACTTAATCTTGGCCTTTAGCTCCTCAATTAACCTTGGCACTGTAACACTGGATTCTGGATGAGTGAGGCATCTTAGAGTGATTCTTAAGTAACTTCTTGAATAGGGGATGAAATATCAGTGTTTTGCTGTATTACTGCTTCCAAACAACACAGCAGGACTTAAGAAAAGGTAACAGAGACCCCAGGTAATAAGGTCTCTTCTGAACCTGCTCTGGACAAGATATGAACCAGGACCAATTCTTCTCTATCTTAGCCATAAAAATTTTATGGAAGAGGGAGTTCAACAAACTGAAATATCAGGAGGTGACCTTAGCTGCACTTTAGACACAGCTGACTGCATTGGCTGCTGTGTGTATAAAGCACAAAAGGTGCAGCAAGAAATATTTTGCTGGTGCCAGTAAGAAAACTGCGTGAGCCTTGTAGTAGATACAGCACAGGTTGTAGACTGAATAATGAATCCTTTTTACACAGACTGAAGGGTTCATGTACCTTCATATTTATGGTCACGTGTGCTTGTTTTGGTGTATAGCCAGTCAGTTATAGGTAAATAAATATTTTCCTAAATGTAACACAGAATAGTTCACTGCTTCATTTAGCAGAACTTTATGGTTTTTATTTGTTCAGTATACTCATAGTTCAGTCACTTAAAACTCAAATATGTCAATTTTTAAAATATTACATAGCTTCACTGCTTATGATTCACATTTTGAAATGTGTTTGCTGTTCTGTCACATTTGTCTTGTTTAATTTCACTTAAAACTGGTTGCCAATAATGCAAAAGAAGTCTAAAAGATTATAGATCTAGGATGGAAGAATATGAAAAATGGACTTCACATAATTTTGCGTGATTATTGCAAGCAGACCAAACAGATTCCGTTTTCCTTTTCTGCAGTATAATGTTTCGTAGTTCTTTGTGTAGACTTTCATCTGTCATGCACAGTAGTACATGTAGTTGGAGATTCCATGTACTAACCTCATCTTGACTGCTACTTTGTGAAGAAAATTACATTTTCTCCTTTTCGAGACTGTCTGTAAGGAATTCAATGATTGTATTCTAAGCAAGCTTAGTGTGTGGCACTTTGGACTGAACAAATGGCTCTGAGCTGTGAATCATGCAAAACTCTCAGCACAGAAGCTGAATGATATGTTACGTTAAAGTAACAGGAAATAACTCTCATGGGTCAGGACTACACTGAGTAAGGTTTTGGGTGCACTCAAAGGAGACTGTAGTCAGAAGACTAATAGTCCAAGAATAAGAGCAGGTGAACCTCCTGCAAATCATTTAGCACAATGAGAAACACAGTTAATAGTTTAAGGCACAGATGGGATTACTTAAAAAAAAAAAAAAGACAAGCTAGTTATAGAAGATGGACTAACTGAGAAGTGATGAAGAGAGTGAGAGAGGAGTGAAAATAGAGGCAAGGAAAAACAGAAGAGGAGGACTTAAGGCCCAAGTGAGACAACTAGAAAAGGTGTGCAGGTAGAGAATTTGTTGTGATGAGGAAAAGGAAAAATGTTGCTGTGTAACTAAAAGAAAGCAAGCCAAGAAGGTAAAAATCACACCCTTTTCCAATTTTGTGCTGGAAGGATTGATTATATTTTGAATAGAAAGAGAAGAGTGTGAATGGACTAAGGTAGGAGCCCAAAGCTATGTAGGAGTTGCTGGGATTGAAGATGCCATACTTGGTTGTGATGAAGAAGGCGGGACTAGCTTCAGTCCATCGGAAGCATGAAGTCTATGTGGGGAAAGTCCTAACCAGGCTTTGAAAGCATGGTCCCTGATGTCTTGGAGAAAAGCAAAAAAGTCAGTGAGAAAGGGAATAAAGAAAGGAATGAAAGTAAAAGAAAAAACTTTGAGGGATAGGATTGAAAGCTGTGGAGAATATAATCTCTGAGGAAATGATAGAGAGGCCAGATGATGTATTCCAGAACAATGTAAGAGTTTTCTAGGTGAGGACAGTATTGGAAATGCATCCTTCAGAAGTATTTTGCAAACGTTGCCAGACTTAGTCCAGTCACCATGACTGGGGCCAGGAGCTGCTCTGAGCTCAGTAACAGCAGAATGGAAGCTTGGGAAGCTAGCTCTTCTCTTGTATCTAGAGACTGCCAACCTGAAATGAAGCTCTTGCATTCAGAATTTTATGATTGTGAAGCTGGTTTATTAGTGTGGAGTCTGATACCAGCAGCTATCTATGTTTCAAAATAATATCATGGGACAAGAGGAAGAAATCTGTGCTTCTGTTGTGAGCGGTGTCCTGCTGCTTAGTTACTAACAGTGTCCTGCAGTCACCTGTTTTTTGTGGTGTCCCTCCCTGAATCTGCACAGTCATGAACTCCAATGCACATTTTTAAGAAAACCAAACAAAAAAGAAATAAAAAATTAAAATCTTTAACCTCCAACTTGGAATGCACCAAGGCCAGACCAGTGTCAATAAAGATAAGATAGGCAGGGACAAGAAATGTGCTTCTTTTGCTACAGCCACTATAGGATCAAAAAAATAAGAAGACAAAAAAGCAAAGTTCTGTACAGTGGCATTCAGCCACAAGATTGGATGTGAATGTATCCAAGAATACAGTAACAAATGCAATCAGCAGCCAGACTTTCTCTGACTATTTCAATGAATACAGTGAATTTCAGTGTGTACAATATGTACAATTAAAGTAATGAATGCAAAAAAATGAGGCCTCTCCCACCCACCATGCGCAAATCCTTGTGTGTGCAGAAGCAGCTGATTAGAACTGTGGATCAGCTGTGTAAAATTAGAAAGATGGTTCTGTCATGGTGTTAGGTGCTGTGGGGTTCAGCCAGCAGTGACAGCAAATCTCTTTGCCCTAGCCTGTCCTATTGCATTTTCAGCACCGCAAGCACCACTGATGGAAATAGGCACTACCAGTCAATGCAAAATCAGCATTGTGATAGACTCCACAGATAGTAGATTTGTAACATGCATGAAAGGGGAAAATTTGCCCTTGGGCAAAATGGGCTGTAAATGACTTATACATAGGATTGTATGCAGATCATTCTTTGCAAACCATTACAGGCCCTCTCTGATGTTAGGTGACTCTAATAGTTATAGCCAAGATTGTAACCTTTTTTTACAGAGAAATGTTCCACTGCCTTTCATTCCTCTTTGATTTTGTATTAAAAGGGCTAGGGGGCTGAACACAACTGTGTAACCAAGGTGGGAGGGTTTTTAACTTTGAAATGTAATGGGAATGACATATTTAATAATGGTCCTTTGATCTGGAATATTCTTTTTCTGCTTTTATCAGAAATAATTAATTCATAGGTGTTACAGGCCTTTGGATGTGGCATTTAGACACTGTCCAATTCATGGCATTGAAATACCTCATTGTTCATTGCTTGCATCTTATGGAACGACAGAGGTAGAGTGAAAATGTTAACTGAAAAATAACATTGTGAATGATTCTTCTCTTCCTGTATAGCACCATGTAACTCCTGTTGTAAAGCTCTTGCTAAACTTACTGTGCGGTCACACAGCAGTTTTGTACTAACAGTGAAGACACATTAATTTCCATCTTTGCTGTGGAGTAGGTTTGCCCATTTTCCTTCATGTGTTGTACTCATCTCTTTCCCTCTTACTTGGTGAGTGTCTTTATCATTGCCAAGATCACTTATTTCTTATCTATGTTGTTTTAATCTTTTTGTGTGTTCTTTTACTACCATACAAAAGTGTGTATTTTCATGGTGAGACCAGAAGTGCTGTTTTTCAGAGTTCAGGGCAAAAGGGATAATCTCCTTTTGAATGTGATTATTCCAGTATAGAATTTTTAAACATATATATATACTTGGTGTAAGATAATGGTTAACATTTTATCTTATGACAGTATTTCTATAATTATGAAGTAAAGAAGCAGCAATGTTACTGTGCTGGGTTTTTATATCCTATTACAATAGAAGGTACCTGAATCTAATTCCAGTAGTAGCAATTCCTGCCTTTAGCAACGTTACCATATTATCCTTGGTAAAGATGGCATTTCTAGCCTCTAGGCAGTGGAAGTATTGGTAATTAAACAGGCAATTAAAGGGAGACTAATCACATGGGTATTTTGAAAGTAGCCAACTTCCCTCAGGTGTGAACTCACTGTCTTGGAGAGCACTGAGCATTGTTTGTGCTGACACTGCCTGTATACTATATATCTATGTGACAGTGAGGGCAGAAATCATCACATTTATTCCTTCTTGTAGTGGATGGTGAACAGAAAAGTCTTTTCCTATTTGCACCTTGTTGGTTTTTGTTGAGCAGCATCTCTCTAAGAGGAAATGTCTGCAGTCAATGATCATTTGGCTATTGGGTGTTTTTATTCAAGTACTCTTGATTTAATCGCATTTAAAAACAAGTTTTGTCTCTATAGTTTTCAATTTTTTAATGTGGCTGATTTGTTTAATAAAGGAATCGGAAAAGTATATAAACTAAGTTATGACTTCTGTGTAGAAGTGCATTAATAAGGAATGGTTTACTTTAGGACTGCTAGGTGAGCCATGACCAGAGGAGGAAATAGCACTCTAGCTGGAAGAAAAGCTATTGGAGACCATTTGTAGTAAAAGAGGCTTCAGAAGAAAAACTAAGGAATATAATGAGGAGGAGAAAACTGAGTAACAACGAGGATGTAGTGAAATTTAAGATTAATAAGGAGAAAATAATCACACACACATATGTTTTATCTTATGGTTGACTTTTTGCTCCCCATTCCCTTTTCTCTATTGCTTTAGTGCTAATCAATACAAAACACCAGTTATTTGAATTTTTCCTGCCACAGGAATAGTAACTTTTCATATAATTTTATTTTGTTCCATTCTATAAAGAGCTTTTCTTTAAAAAATCAACAACCTAAGCTTCTTTTTTTAGGAGCAAATTCCTGATAGAAAATATGCTCAAAGGCCTTTCAGTCATAGGAATTTTCCAAGTACTGGAAAATCACATTCTGCATCAGTGGGTACTAACAAAAGCATAGTAGTAGCACCAGCAATCAATAACATCCTTTAGTTATTTACAGTAATTATCATAACATGAGTAAACACACACATATATATGAATATTTGAAAATATATGTCGCATTTATGTTACATACTACACAGTCTAACATACAGAAAACTTTGAGTTGTTGCCTGGAGGTACTTCATATTGTCTTAAATGAATTTACAGTTTCTTTTCGTGTATAGGTTGTAAATGGGCCTTTTGAGGAAGCCAGAAGAAAAATGGACTTGGATATGTAAAAAACTGGAGTTAGGACCATGCTGTGGGAGTTCATTAATGATTCAGAATGGTTGGTTTCAGTTTCCCCTCCTTCCTTTCACAAGACAAAATCTAATCAATAGTTTTCTTTCAAGGTCACAACTGCTGTTTGGTCTCTGTCCTTCTCACAACCCTTGTCCAGTCATAGGAGTGTTTTGGACGATTTAATTACTATCTTATTCGAGGTTGTCATCAATAACTCTTGGCATGGTTGGACTCAGGCAGAAAGTCACACTATCACTGGAGAGGGCTCTGCCCTGCTCCAGCTGCAGGGGTGCTGTGCTTGTGAATGGCGTTGTGTCAGGCCTGAAAAGGGCTTTCCCCCACCATCCTGTCCCCAGTAATCCTGTGGTTGCAGTATGGACAGGAAAGCTGTAAAGCAGTGTTATATCTCAGTTATTTGATTTTGCAAGATTTGTAAAATTGAGTTGAGTTTGAGAAAATTAAGTTTCCGTCTTTGCAAGAAAAAGATTGTTTCCATTGCATGGACCATGATACTTCTTAATGTGTTTTGGCAGTTTGTTTTCCAGAGCCACAAGTGAAATGCATATTTTAAAAAATATTAATATGCTTTTTGTATATTTTTTCCCTACATCTTTGGTACTTTTTTTTCCCGTTTATTTAGAAATAAGTTCAGTGTAAGCTAAGTAAACTCATTACATGCTCATTAACTAACCTCACTTCCTATAGTTATACTGTAAATCTTAAGGGGAGTACCAGATCCAGTATTTTAATTGCAGCTAAGGAAACAATTCTCCTCTAATGGCAGTGGAAACATTTGTCCCTGTAAAATAACTTTCCTGTCTTGAGAAATATCATAAACAGTCATAAATTTGAAAAATATTTTAATATCTTTTGTTTAGAATCCTTTTAGAGTATTCTCTCAGCTAAGAATTTTCTTTCTGAATAAGCTGCCAAAAGAGAAGTTTGATGCTTTGTCAAGAAGCAAGCAAGGCTGCTTATCCTTTCTTAAATGCTTCAGTTTTCACAAAGACATCATACTGCTTTACAGTGTCTGGTCTTTGAAAGTTAAAATCTGTGACTTTAAAGCGATATTTAAGATCTGTTAACTTGAGTAGAATGAGCTGAATGTATTTGCAGGAGCTAAAAGGGTATATTTTTTATTTATATAGTATTATTACATGGTATTATTATTATAGTATAATTTTTATGTTGGCTGAAAAATAACAAATAAAGTTCAGGCCATCATCTCTTCCTTCTCCTGCTTTTTAGGAAAATCTGGACAAGATAAAGGTCTAAAGTCATGACAGAGTTCAGAGTTATCATAATAATTTCAGGAGCAAGCTTCTGGAGGTCAGCTTTATTGTAGAACATTATAAAATTAATCATGCTTGTTGAACATGATGCATCCAAATTTGCTGTTGTTCATAATCCCTAATCAGTCACAGAACGTCCATAGTTCACTTTGCTCATTCTACTGACATAATATTTAATATGGCCTAAATCAATTTTTTATATATTCTAATGATTTTATGGTGTTCATAAAATGCTAGTAACAGAAAATCTATTTCTATTGTTGTTTTTTTAAGGGTAATGTAATTTCCAAGGAAAAAGCTCTTCAGTGACTCATATGAAATATGTTGGAGGGAGTTTGTATGTACATACATATATAAATGTGCAGTTTCACAAATTTTCAAATGGTATCATTTAAGTAGATTATTTAAATCGAGCCTTGTCATTTGTCTGGTATTTGCTTTTATAGATTTTTTATTTTCAGATGTTTGTCCCTACATTGAATTCACAATGTGTGCTCAGGTCTGCTGCCTTTGCTTGTGAATTTAATTTTTTTTCCACATTGCAAAGAATATTTAGCCCTGAATTTGACAGTCTTGTGTGTATGCTTACATGATGCCGCATGTTGAGGTACCTTGGAGTAGAACAGGAGGAGATGTGGGTAATTGCGGTTTAGGTGCATTGGTACCTCCTGCCCTGCAGGAAGCAGCAAGGGAGCTCCAGGGTCTCTGGCACAACAGAGGGCACCTCGCAGAAGCTTTGGGCGACTCAGCTTGGTTATAGGTTACTTTCAGCACTGGGAGGGAGGAGTAGGGCCAGGTGCTTGAACAAGCTCTTTTGATGTTAAGTAGTAAGGGTTTTGCCTGTATACGATCCCCAACAAAAGCAAAAGTCCTGGACAAAACTCACAAGCACCAAGAAAGACATTGCTGCATGCAGTATGACTCAGCATTGACTGTGACTTCTGTACAGACTATTAGTACATCAAGTTTGTCTTTGCAGGCCAAGAATATATACCAAGAAGAATTTGGCCAGTGACTGAAGAGTATCTCCTCACTGCTTACCATAAAGCATGATATTGCAATTTTTCATGAATATTTTTAAGTGATGCGCATTTCTTTAGCTCTAAAACATATGTGCAAGCTATGTCTGGTAGAGTCCAGTCCAAAAAATATCAATAACGGCAGTCTTTCTCATGTTATAGCTGGTTATGTGTGAAAAATATGAAATGACTCAATCTGAAAGTATCACAATGGATGTTTTCTCTTCTGCAGTGTAGAGAGAAAAATAAAGCAATTGATGAAGAAATATAAATTTTAAAAGACAGTAGCATTGGCAATTGCAAACCAAACCCTTGACAATTGCATTAATGGTAATGCATTCCATTCCAGTTCATGGTGAAGTAAAAGGAGTTGGTCTGGTAGATCATATATGGCTTTCATTGCAAGACTGCGACAATGAAGGTGAGATAATAAATTCAGACTAACCTGTAAAGAATGTTGTTATTAAATACCTGATGAATTTACAGAATTTATTTATTCTTCGAACAGATGTCATTATAAAATACTATGTATGTTTCAGTTATTTTTCCAGGATGTATATATCCTGTAATGTATATGTGTATATACATGAATACATACATTTTTGGTAGAAAAATATATACATGCAGTCAAAATTGTGAATAGTTAATGAAGAGTGTTAGGTTCCCTTATGAATCTGTAAAATTAATGTCAGGGCTTTGAAGAGAACTTGAAAGGGATTTTTTTCTATTGAAATATTAAAAAAAAATGAAATGGTCTAAATAACTATGTGAGACGTAAGTTGTTATAAGTTGCTATCCTGCTTTGCCTATTACAAATACATTGTAAAACGTTTGCTATGAACCCATAGGTATAAGGAAACCCAGCTGTGAATTTAGGGAGGAGTCACAAATCCTGTGTTTAGACTAGTGTCCTTAGGCTTGTGTGTATTTTGGGGGAGGGGATGTATTACATTTTTTAACATTTTTTCAATCAACGTCTTATTTTTACAGTCCAGGCAAGAGTAAAATCACAAAAGCTCTTAAGTACCTTTAGAGCATTTTTCAGATAGAATGTCAAAAATTGTTTTGTGTTCCATCAATAGTAATTCATGGCAGCATGCCTAAATAATTATCATTGGCCAATGCTAGACTTTTGGGCCCTACACTAACAAATATTCATACAATTATTTTGAAAACTAAAAAAACAGTTGCAATAATAGCATGCATCTCACATAACAGACTCACCTCTTCTAATTAACTTCACGTAATCAGAAATAACTCAGTTCTGTATTATCTCTTAAGCAGTCTCTCTGGAGAGTAGGCACAGTGTGTAGTTTGGTTCTGGGGCAATGCACGGCAGTGTTTGAGATTACCAGTTTGCCATCAAAGCAAATGGGTCTTCGGTGTGTTCTCCGGCCCACAGGGAAAGATTGTGTCCACAGGTTTAAAAATCTTTTCTCCCTCATTCCTCAAATAGGATGGCCCCATATGTACTTGAAAATAATTTTTGACATATGCTGTCCTTTGAAACGTATTGGAACATTGTCTAGGAGAGTGCTCTTTGTCCTAGGCCAGAATGGTAACTTTCTTTAACGTAGACCAAATAATTGTGGATAAAAAAAGAAGATACACCCTTGTGTATGCCTGAGCTCTGACGTATCTTTATTTGCTGCCACAAATGTGCCCTGAGCCTCCATGTCTTTGAAGTCTTTACCTTAGCACCTGGGTCCTGAAGCAAGTAGGCTTGTACATCCCATTTACACCAAAGAGTTTTGGCTTGTTAAATACTGTTTGGGTCTTCTTGTGTGTCTGTTCCACATCTGAATTCACATGATTAGTCAGGTATGGAGGTGTCATTCAAACTATAGTTTGCAGCAGCCTTGCTGCTTATAAGTCTTGAGTTTATTTTCTGGGGGAAGGCTAGGGAGACGGGCATGCGTTGGGAACCCCATGTTATGAGAGGAAGGCAGGTGTTAGCACTGTTGCTGGTTTTTTTGCAGTGGCTGTAGCAGGAGTGGAGAGAATCACCTTGGCCGACATTGGTGGCATCATGGCCAAAGCATTGCCAGGTTCCATGGACTCCTGACCTGCAATTGTTGCAGGCTGGGACCTGGTTAGTTTCTGGAGCCCAAAAGTAGGCATTCTCTTTGCCTGACTAAAGGTGTATTGGTATGGCTATTTATTGATTGAAAAGACAAGGGAATCTGACTGTGAAGACTGAGGGTTCTGCTTTTCTTAAACTATGCCTTTGGGGGAAATTTTCACCAAGGAAGACATCAATCTCTCTTCTTTCAGAAGAAATACTGCTTATTTCAAATGCATTTCAAACATTTTGTTAACCTTAATACATTTACAAGACAATTCTTTCTGTAGAAAGAGGGAAATTCAGAAGGCTTATCTCAGCAGTGCTACAGAGATAACAAAACAACAGCACTACTCATTTCCAGGTTCTGTCTCTGCAAATTATATGACAGTAATATGTTGGAGAGTGGTTTTACTCGATGTTTAGTGTTTAGTGTTTCTCTTGCATGGGGAGGGAAAAAATATTTCTGTTCATCTTTAAACACCTTGGAAATTTCTGTGGTAGCAGGCAGAGTATTCAGACAGAAATTGAAATTTATATAACATATATGGCACACTGTGTGCCAGATGTGGATGAGAAACCCATGCACTCCGCTTTCAGGAATACAGTTTCAAATAAGAGAATAGTCTTATTCACCTATTTGCTAATAGCCTGCACTGGCAGCAATGGCAGTTACACATAGTAACCATTATAGATTCATGTCTCATTTATTTGATGCTAACTAAATTTGTAATTACATAGTATCACTTAGTAACATTGTTTACTTTCACCTATAAGGTGCCTGGTCTACAGGTAGGGCTTTTTGACTGTAATTTAGGTAGAATTAACATATTAAATATATGTGATTTGTTGCATCAAAAGGGTGCTGTAAGAGGTAGCATTCATAAATACAAAGAATGGAAACTTCCCTTTTTCCTAAGACCATTTCTCTTCTCCGTTCCTTGGTGTATCCTGTGAAGAGTGCTCCTTTGAATAGAGATCCATTTTGTGTCTGTGTAAAACTGAGAACAGAGTGAAGGAAACCAAGGCTAGAGTGGAGTAAGTGCACATTGTTTTCACAATGGTTCCAGGTACCTGTGATTTAGAAGATTCAAATTGCTTCAGTTAGTACTGTTCTGTGCAGTATTTTTCCTTACAGATATTCTCCATCTCCTGCATTGGGGAGGAATTCCAACTCACTGCAGTATCTAGAGAGAGGGAAAATTTCGTGGAGCCTTAAAATAAATGCAGGACCTGAATGCATATTCTTCAAGCTGCCACCAAAATGTGTGCAAAGCTTTGAGGTGACTTCTCAGGAATGTAAATTCAGGCCACAAGGTTCATGAGGAAACATGCTGTGCCCTATCCTTCACCTCCCTCAAAGCCCACGTGTTGCTGTGGAGGAGGACTAGTTTAGTTAAGGTTCAGTGGATGGCAATTCAAAGTTTGTCTCTGTCCTGTTCTGTGACATTGGATTTGTGATAAGAGATAGCTAGCAGCATTTTTTCAGTGAAAATCTCTGACTGGCCACCAGCTGGATGCAACTCCATTCACCAACACTCTCTGGGCCTGGCCATCGGGACAGTTTTTAACCCTGAGAATTGCGCACCCATCCAAGCCATGGGCAGCCACGAGAATGCTGGAGAAATGGGAAATGGTTTTAAAGGCTTTACTAAAGTCCAGGCAGACAAAATCCATAGCCCTTCCCTCATCCACTAAGTGTGTCACCTTGTCATAGAAGTAGACCAAGTTCACGAAGAACCAGCCTCTCATAAACTCATGCTGTCTGCGCCTGATCACCTAGGGTTTTGTGGGGTGAAATACTTGAGCCAAGATTATATCAAAATAGGGCAGTAATTTCTGGTCCTGGAACTAAAAGCCTTCAGAGGATGGAGGAAGAAGAGACGCACAGAAATTATGTAGTTTGTCTTCTCAGATCGTAGCATTAATGGGACTAGTTGGAATTTGGCTCTTGGTTGCTTGCTCTCAATCCATTATCTTGATCACTGACCATGCACAGATGAGTTTTTTTTAAAGAAGAACATTAATTGCTATGTGGAAATACTTTATTAGTAGTGACTGTAAAGGAAGGCAGTTGAAATTAATGAAGTAAAGAAACCCCACAGCTGTTTTACTAAAGGCACTGAGTGATTATGAGATGTATCTTTTAAGTATTCAGATTTCAGAGACTGATGGTAAAATGTCATAACAAGGAAGCTGGAGAATTGCTCAATAGCAACTATGAGGATTGCAATGCTCAAGGGTGTTAATATTGTTGTAAGGCAGCACAAAACAAAATAATCCCATTATAAATTAACATATGTGATACAGTTCCATAATTCCTATTGTACTGTAATGAGCAATGTTATTTCCCTAATTTGTATATAAAAACTGGCTTGCCAGGTCTTGTTAAAAGGTCATGTGTTGAAAATATATAATATTTGGAAATACTCAAGATAACTGATTGGTAGAGTTGTCTTCAATATTTGGTTGGAGACAGAATGGTTTCAAAGTTGACAGTGATTCTCTTTTTCAAAGGGACAAGACCTAATTATGCTTTTTCCTTCAAGTGCTCTGATCTTCTTTCTTGTGGCTGTACACTGACACTTGTCAAAACTGTTGCTCTGTAGTAGCATTTCTGTATTTTACATGCATACCAATGAGTGCATGAAACACAAATTCTAGGGTTCTCATAAGGTAAAGAGCTTTCTTTCCTAACAGCTTTGACTTTTCAAGTACTTTCAGGAAGCTTTGAGAAAGCATTCCTTGATTTATTGATTGATCTCTCAGGCATACAGTGTTTCATGCAAATGAGGTGTAAAATAACCCGCAGATATCCATGTTTTAAAATGCCTATGCAGATAGTAATTGCTATGCTCTTTCCTATGAACTGGATTTATACTAATGCTCATTTTCTGTGGTTCTGTGGGGAGCTTGTGTTAATGTTGGGTTCTGTTTCAGTTTCTGAACAGTTGTTTATTCACACTCTCTTTTTTGCTTTAACTGTCCCTGAATTAGAAGCTCTGCAAAATAGATGTACTGACTGTCTCTGAGCAGTGGTGGTTTGAGCTTCAGCTCTTAATGTCCTTGACTCTCACTAATCAATAGGAAGCCAAACAACTACAGCATGAGCAGCAGTACTGTAAAAGGAAACTTCGGTTGGATACTGTGCTGGAAAACATGAGGGTAATGACTCTCATTGAGAAAGATGCAATATTTTCTCCTTAAGAGTGCAGAACACAAATGTTTTGTTTTCTGCGGCCTGCTTGGAGAATGAGCATGTCTTCCAATGCATCATACTGGGAAATAAAATCAAAACTCGAAATCAAACTAAGGAAAAATAGATTAAAACATAAAATGATCCTTGTTAGATGTGTAGAGGACTATTAACCCAAAATATTTTTGGCCTCTAAAATGCTGAGTAGAAAGATCCAGTTTTAGCATTTCTGAATTCTAACTTCTTTCACACTGAGAATAACTATATGAGGTTCTATAGTTAAGTATATATAATTCTGTTTGACCCCCCATTCTCGTTTTGTGAACTTGTAGGTTAATGAAACAAGCCATTAAGTAGTTTGAATACTGGCAGTGATACTGATGTTGATGACTCAATTTTTATTATTGCTATCTAATGGAAATTAGATGGAAATCTAATACAGGTGGAAGCATCCATAAAATTACAAACTATGTATCCTTATCTGTGGAGCCTAAATTTAAACATTAAAGAAAAAGATAGTGATGGTGGAAAAGAAATCTTTATAAGATACTGGATATTTTGAAGAATTGTAAAGACGAACAAAAACTTTTTAGTTTTGGGTTACTGTAAATAGTCCTGAGTTTAATATGATAATGTATTGTGTGCTGCCTTCCTGTTGTAAGTAATTGGAGCATGTAAGAGGGTCAAAATTCTTTATCTTGATGTATAACTTCATGGCTCAGACTATTTAGTCTCTTCTGGTTCTAGTTTTCCCATTTATTAAGTAAATTCAGTTTTGGAAAATTTGATCAGAAAATAAAGACTAATGTGGAATTCAGATACAGAATTTTCTGTGAATCCCTGGCCTCTAATAAGCTGATTTATTTGTCTTCTCTACATGTTTTATCCTTAGGTAAAAAAAAGTAATATTTACGCTTGTCATTAGAGTTCTTAATTATGTGAATTAAAAATATGGTCTTAGTACTTCATGAGGTAAAAACAATGTTTAGAAAGAAAGAAAAAACTGTAGTGATTGTTTATGTTTGTGTGCTCTGAAACAAGAGGCAGTATTGAGCCTGGTGCATGCAAAATACTAAGAAAAAGTATGGATTTCTTCAGAGAACTTTATCTTCTGCTGCTTTGTAGGCATTGGTCTGTAAGACAAGACATTATTATTCCTTGTACAACAAAAATTCTCCAGAAACCCATCCAGGAGCCTCTTGCTTTCTGACATTTTGTCCTGATTTTGCTACAGCATTAGCCTGCTCTGTTCTTTGAAGCAGTGGCTCAGATCCAAGAAACAAATAAAACTAGGAATAAATTGTTTCATTTTCTTTCCTTCTTGAAACAATAAATGGACAATTTTGATAAGAATACTTTTTTAGGTAATGCAACTACATCTTACCTTTGCCTTCGTCCCTTCCAGTCATTGGTTTGAACTTTCTCCATGTAAATCAGGGTTCATTTAAAAAGAATAAGGAGATACGTGCCATGTATGCTCAATTTCCTCAGCACTGGAAAAAGTGAAAATGTAAATTGATTTTTGATTCAAAATGGTCCATTGGGATCGAGGCCCCAAATAATATTCTGCTTAGAATAAACTTTTTGCACTTCATGAAGACAGAAGATGGAATGAGATTTAGCATCATAGAAAGTTTCAGTTGTTCAGCACTTCTTTTGCTTCTACTTTTCCTTGAATGACTGGGTTTGCATACATGGTCTCCAAGTTGTGCAATTCATATGTAGAGATGTAATTGGAAAGTGAGATGTATGTATATAAAACTTAGTTTTGTATACAGTTAAGTCATTATTACAGGAAAGTCATTTACTCTGATAGAGGGTAGATCAGGTTGGTAATGATGGGGATATCTGACTTCAGACCTCCAGTTTATGTACAACTCATTGAAATACATTATTTCAAATCCTGTTGGAGCGAAAAGGATTTTAGAGAACTAAAATTTAGCATCTTGCTTGGTGAAAAGAGTTCAGAGGATCATCGTCTTGTAATGATTTCCTTCCTGAATGGCTTAGGTGAAGGCTTGTAGAGAACATAACCAAACCAGTGAAAAGTGTAATCAAGATTGTTTAGACTGGTAGAAATTGAGTCCACGAATGTGTGGCTATCCCAAGAAGAGTGATTTTCCCAAATATGGCAATTATACGTTATGATGTTCTGGTGCTGTTGACTGCTCAGCTTTTTGTTGTGTGCTGGTTGAAGGAGTAAAAGAATTGACTTCTTTACATATGAAAAGGATTATGTTTATGAAAGGTTCTTCTTTCAAAATCAGTAGGTATAAAGGTAGGGGGGTTGCTATTATACTTTTTATGCTTTCCTCTCTAATGAATAGAAAAGCTAGGAACAGTTGGTTGGTGACATTTTATCTGGCTGCCAATCAGAGTAAACTCTTAAAATGCTGCAGATCACCTAGAGATACAGATCTGCAAAGTTCATGAGATAGCCAGCTGTGGTACTTCTAGAAAGTAGGATTAAAAGAAAGTCCCTCACTGGTGGGTCAACCGGATCCCTATTAGTAACATAATACAAACTACACTTTCTACTAAGCAGTTAGGCTCAAATTTAATGTTCTCAAAATAATGTACTCCAGATAATTTATGATGTTTGTTTAAAGACTAATAATTAGTACAGTGCTGATTTCAAAGCTCTTTGAATGAAGAGCTGTTATTGGAAATAAAGTTATTACCAGGTTACATTTTAAACTACTTATTATTTTCTTTACTGTCTTGGACAAATTTGCATTTGAGAGAGACAGATACATAATGTTCCTTTAAACGATGAATGAAGCTCTGTCACTCCTTGTACAGGGAAGATGAATAGTTTTTTTCTGTCTTCCACTTTCATTTTGAGTTTTTAAATTTTTTTTTCTTTAGTGTACTCTCCTCTGCAAGTCTGAGTGGCAGCTTATATAACAGCAGTGTTCTTTTAAAACTAATATTAAACTCAGAATCCAGTGCCTCAGCAGCAACTCAAGCCAAAATCAGGCTTTGACTCAACCTGCCTAACTGATTCCATTTGAATTCTGAGAAGCCAAATGGGAAGCTGGCAGTTAGGACATGAGAAATCCTAAATATCTACTGCCCATAGTATTTTGCCTTTGTTAGCTCAGTCTCTCTGAATAGTCAGAGATCCAGTGTAGAAAAGAAGTTCTGGGTTTTTGAAAGCACTTCTGTTCAGTTTCTGCATCTATATATTTCAGTCCTGTTTCCTTGCTCCATTGTCTCCCTCCACCCTACTCCCCACAATTATTTTGTATAAATGTATCCTTTTCATTTCTACGTACTGCACCTGGTTTGTTTCCATGTTTCAGTGATTAAAGTTAATAGACTCTTCTCTTTTTTCACCATTTTCTTTCACCTTTTTCCTTGCTTTATTTTTGAACCCCTTTCTGCTAACCATTTTCTTCTTCAAAAGATGTCTCTACTTTGATCAGTTTTCCTGCCTTCAATAGGACTTGCAGGACTCCCTCGTGGACTTCTTGACTCCTGTAGACTGCTCAGTCGCAGGTCTGAGGATTCTTTCGTGATGGTTGTTTTAGATGCCACCGTTGACTACCAGGGTTACTAATATACATGCAAATGCAACTAAAAATATAGAATAATAGGATCACTCTGATTGAAAAATACCCTTAAGATCATGAAGTCCAACCATTAATCTAACACTACCAAGTCCACCACTAAACCATGTCCCTTTTGGGTGTTTACAAGAACATATTAGCTTACTTACCTTCCTTAAAATAGTTGTGTCACCTTCCTTCTCACCCACCCCCCTGCCCCATCATGACTTATCATCTGAAGTTTGAAGAAGTAGCAAGCAGATCTGTTTTTCACCTGCATTTTGCCTGTGTGCTGTACACTAAATAGTAGTTCATCAGTTGACATTTTCTCAAATTAAAATTCAGAGGTGACTTAAAACACAGCAATACAATTTCACTGTGATTGCGGAAGACCAGGTAAGGAATAAACTAACAGTCAAAAAAAAAGTTTTCCCTTGAAATTATTTGCTTCAGTGTTAAAAATGTGGTATAGATGTGTGTTTTTATGTAAATACATGTGTGTGTTCTTTGCCTTAAGTTGCCAAGAACATATGCAACCTCCCACATATAAAAAAACAAAATTCCACAAGAAGTCTGAGTTACTTAGGAAATGCAAGGAGAAAGTAGCAACCATGCAGTAGTTTTCAGCTGTAGACTACCAAAAACCCTGATGATATTTCTCCTATTCTGTCTAACCTATAACTTCTAAACATCCTTCAGAGAATTGCTTACTGTTTTGAAATGAGGCTCTCTTCAACCGACACTGTGTTTTTGTCTGTGAAAAACCCTCTGGGTTTTTTTTACACCTTACACTAAACCTTAATAACTGTTTCAAAGAAAAGACATTTTGTCACACACTTTTGGAAATGTGGCATTGCACAAAGCTAACAAGTTCAGTTTCTGTATGTGTGATTACGTACTTCCAGGGTAGAAACAAACAAAAAAATGCAATGTAAATGAATTAGTCATTGTTGCTAACAGTCAAATTCAACTTCTCTTGAAACTGATGTTGTAAGTCCCATTAATTGAAGGTAAATCAAGATTTGGTTCTGAATTGTTTAAATTTCTGTGGAATATGGAAAAGCTTTCAGTCTTTATGAACATTGAGAACTTATTAAAGCAAAGTTAAACCACGAAACAAAAAAAACCTACTACTGAAGTTTACATTTGCTGACTAATAGTACAACTCTCACATGTGTTTTTTTTAAATGTCATCAGAACAAGTAATGGTGACTGTCAACAGTGATGTACATAATAACTCAACTGCATCAGATAACAACAGACTGGGTAAGACAATGCTGTTCCAGGAAGTATTTGTGCCATAAAGTTAGCTAGTTGAATTTCATGCAGGGCCCTATGTAACCTTTTAAAAAATTTCTTAGCCTTAGATGGTCAGGTAAAAGTTTGGGGAGTAGGTTTTTCCTTCATCTCACAACAGAACACATCCCAGTGATTCTTACATATGTCAGTGTGCCATCATATTTAGTTGTAGATTTTTAAGTTCCTGATGGTATTTAAAAACAATTAATTTCAAGATAATTGATTAATATTTTCTCCAGCTCCACTCTTCTCTGCCGTTATAGAGGCAGTTAATGACATTAAGGGCAGCAACCTGTTCGGAGCAGGCAGAAAGGATGATGTGCACAGAGCTAAGGCGTGAAACAAAAGTTACAGAGGATCCTGCTGTTGTACTTAGAGTACCTCTGTGGGATAGTGGCATACCCTTCATTTAGTTGGTGTACCAAACTAAAGGCAAAGAACTTGATTGTGCATGTTCGGCTTGTTCACCATAAGCTTTGGCACAAGGCAGGATGCCTGGCTTAGGTTTTTATAACCTATGCCTAGCACAGTCCCTCGTTAGAGAATTCTAGCCTTAGTGTATTACAGCTCAATATGACTATGTTGATATGTTGAAGACCAATGAATAACAAGCCTTATACATTTTTAGTTAACAAATAAAATCTTTAGCCACAAAATAGCTAATGTTGTAATTTTCATAAATTCATGTACAGTGTTAATGTAACATTTTATGTATTCTTTAAATGCATTTTATGTGTATATGTTTGATTGTCATTTGTGTTTGGTTTTTTGTATTAATTTTCTTTGACTTTTTTTTTAAGCATGATTTCTCACATTTTATTTTGTTTCTTTTAGGTTTTGTTTTATTTCATAAGATCCCACTGGATGGGTAAATGAAATAAGGAAAAGATGAGAGAGGGGCTGTTGAGCTTGTGGAATCTGTGTGCTGCACTGTAGGGAGTGGACAGTGTTCTTGCCCAGTGAAGTGCCACCTCCCTTGGATTTCTCTTTTAAACATTGGTTATGTTTTGAGAATTATAGAAGTACATTCAAATCAGTAGCTGTTTTTCCAAGAGCAGGGAAAAGCGAAGCCCCGAGGCAGCTAAAAAACTCAAGAAAGTCCAGAAATAAGCTACCACACTCTTTCCTATTGCCTTGTCCTCACTGTGTCTTCCAAAATGGCATTGAGATGAAATTACAATATATTGTTTCCTCTGTCAATTTTTTTCTGTTTGAACTTAACTGGAAAGATGTTGTTTTTATAAATAATATTTATCAAAGGTGAACTGCAAAGCTGCTTTTATTTTGCCTCTGCAAAACTTCTACACTGCTTAATTTGAGAGTTGTGTGCGAGCTCACTGATCTCAGTGGGAATGCTCACATCCTTTAAGTTAAGTTCTTGTATATTTGCAGGATATGGCCTTAAATCCTGAAGCAGTAAATTGCAGAGTTGGCCCTGCAAGTCTTATTATGTATGTAGTTCCACTGACTTTACCAGGTAGTTGGGGGGTCTAAGCTGTGTGCGGAAAGGTGGCAATACTGTTTGTGTGTTTGGGTATTGAGCCAGCGCCTTCACTTAGACATTCAGTTAGGTTGTGCTTATTCAAGACAGTCCTTAAGTTTAGATAAGTGTACCAATCTGTAGTAGGCCAGAATGCTGATTCTGAGCCAAGAGCAAGGATAATGACAGTTATGTGGCTGGTCCTTCAGACCGTAGGCTTAGAGGGTTGTTTATCTGTCCGTATTTAACTGTGGAGTATGCTCTAGAATGTGCTTCACTACACTTCAGAGAAGAGTCTGCTGTAACAAGTACAGCGAAGTGAGGGCACGAGCATATTGCAGGGGCTGGACTGCATTTAGATATAGTACTAGAAATTAATTTTCATTTGATTTATGTATCAAATCCTGAGGGTCTACTTTGATCTTTTCAGTTTAGGGAATTGTAAGAAATATGAAGTTTCAGGGTTTTTTTTAAAACTGAGTTAGCTACAAGGACTAGCAGTGAAAGACTGAGGTAGATGCTTATGTTTCTATGTATTCTGGTTAAATTTTTGGGGTATGGTTTGAATTTAATTCCTTATAATTATGTCTAGTAAAAAAGAAGAGATAGTATTATTTTCTTCCTCCTGTATTTGCTTTTCATTGTTACCTGTTTTTAATTTCATCCATTTTCACTCTTTCATTGCAACACTATTGCCTTTTCTTTTACTGCAGTCTTTTATTGCCATACACTATCCCTCTCTTTCTACAATACTGTCTTGACTCTTTCATTCGATCTGTATGTGTTTACTTGCTTTTTTTGCCTTTTAAGACTCTTAATCCCTCAACATTTTTCTTGTGTTCTCTTGAGTCTCTTACATCCAAGTTCTTTATTCCTGCTGCGCTCAAGTTTCAGAAACATCCTTATTAGTCAAGAAATGCATCCATATTTGCATTCTTCCAGGCCTATGTAGGAAGACACTTCCTTTCCCTTTCCACTGGTTAGGGAAGGGGAGGTGCAGTTGCTAAAAATCTGTCCCAAAGATGTATTCTGCTCCCCACATTAAAGAAGAGGACAGAGCTGGAAGTCTACTGATGACCTAGGAATCGTGTTGTCTTTGTCGCCCTGCACATACTGTGGTGATTTGGGGAGGGATGGCAGCAATTAAGGATATCCATCATAGTTCCTGTTTGAAGTTAGATGTCAGCAAGTGTTCTGCTGTTCCTCAGAAAGAGTATTAGGAATGTCTGCCTTTTTTCCTCCCTAAGTCTGTGTGAACATGGTCTTATTTTTCTAGAGATCTTAACTTTCTCTTCTGCTTACTGATTCACTTTTAACTTCCTTTTAATTATTTTCTTCTCGGATTTCTTGCTTATTCATGTATCTGTCCTCCTGTTGAAATAATATCTGACATCATTGAGCTGATTCTAAATCAGGAGAGAATAATCTAGCATCAATATTTGAACTAAAGTCAGTGGACGTACATCAAACACATGTTGGATCATGCACAGAGCTTGACCCAGTAGCCCAAACTCCAGTTTGAAGTTTTGCTCGGACAAAGTCAGCGTATTTCAGTTACATGTTCACAATTTATTTCCAAATAAATGAGGTGAGAATCTGAACCCTTTTCTTTTGGCAGGGAAAAAGCAAACTTGCAAAGCTGGAATTTGGCAGTTGAGTTTTGAAATATTTAATTTTAAAAGGTAGCTCTTTCTGATTAATAATATTTATATGCATAAATATGCACAGTTATTGATTGGGGATTTTACATCTTTTTTTGTAATTTATTTTGTAGCACTTTGCAGTTCATCTTTATCGGATAGGGGTAGGTTTGACCTTCAAATGTTTCAGAATGTACTGACACAGTATTTTGGATTTTATGTAATCATGGAGGTAACTTTAATAAACAACAACTGATCTATGCACCACTGAAATATATATATATTTTTATATCTGTATTGTAGAATATTCTTCTTACATATTTTGTACTACATTATGTTAGCCACTCAGTGCATTATTCTTTGATGCAGATATTCGCAGAACATTATGGATTACAGCACGTGATTTGTTACTAATAATGTCTTAGCACAGATGTTTAATGCTTGATGGAAAAAGACTACATGTTCCTAAAATGGTTTCTTTTCAGTATGTGGACAGAGCCTCTTAAAGCTAAGGGAGCTAAACTTTTAACATGGAAATTATGATACCCACTAGCTTCTGTCTTTCAGCTTGATTGTAAGTGACATTGCTTGTAACTGTAGAGATTCTGATCTGCCCAAATGGTGTTGGTTTACAAAGGGCTCACTTAATTACAAATTCTTGACCTCCTTAAAATAAAGTGAGACTGAAACTAAGAATCATACAGGAACCATTAACATGGTAAAAGTTGATGAACATCCAGGATTTGACATTAAAAAGCTTTTATATTGTTTCACTGAGCAATAAAAAAGGCAATGAAATGTCTAAAGGCAGAGTTGCTATTTTTTTTCACTGTGCCAGACATGAAACTAAAATAAAAGCATATTTCTAATGTTCTGCTAGAAGGGGTTTATTTGTACTAGAATTTATTTTAAATAGAGATTTTATATACTCAGAGACAAACAGAGATAAACTGTTGGGCAGTTTGATGGGCAGAGTCTTTGGGGGCCTGGAGATGAAGCACTGCTGGGGGTGTTTTAGGGTGAAGCAAGTCATGTCATCCAGTCTGTTAAATAAACCTATTTCTGTTGAATTTGGTGGAAGTTTGACCAGTGGCCAGGTCTATGTTGCAAAGAAGTGCATTGTTCTCGGGCAGGGCTCTGCTTGCTGCAGCTGCCTGTCATGAAAGGCGAGGTGGGAGCAGTTGCAAAGTCTGTTCCTGAAGGAAGATGTCTAGGGACCATCTCTTTATTTATGGGAGTCATGGAAGTTCACAGCCAGGGCAGACTGGGGCTGCTATGAGGCAATAGACTCATACTCTTGAGTACCCTAACCTGTGAAAGGCAGTCTTCATCCTTTCCACTGCTTTTGTCTACCAGCTGGATCTTTCCCAGGCAGCAGTGAAGAAAAACATGCATTTCAATGGGAGCAAGATCAAGATCCTTGGCAACAGCCGGCAGTGCCAAGAAAACCTGTGGACAGCTAGTTGAAAACAATTTTGCTTCAAATAGTTCTTGTGGGAATTCCTTTTTCTTTTTCGACTGTCAGCAGAAGCATTAGAAATCAAATTTTTCCTAAGAAAGCCAGTTCTTAAGCATGTTTTTTCAAAAACTATAAAATGTGGAATTTTTCCATGTAGAAACAACTGGTACACTTCAAAGTGTATGCGATAGCCTTTATGCGATAGCCTTTATGCGATAGCCTTCATACAAAGTTTGTCTATCCCTTTACCCAGCCATCCATGTTAAGTCGACAATTAATCATCACCATGAAGACCATTACTTTGCATCTATTTAAATGCATAAAAGCTTGAAAATGGTTTGCAAAGTTGGAAGCTATTATCATAGAGATAAAAAAGCCCATCCTTTCTGAGCTCTTTTTAATTCAGCCATCCTTTTGCAGTTAATAATTATTAATAATAATAATAATACTTTATTATTTGAAATAATTTGAAAGTTGTTTGTAGGCCGAGCAGCTAAGTATTTAGTTCATGTTTATTTCAAAAGGAAGCCCCAAAAGATTATGTAAAGGTTTTTAATATTTTCTTCTTCTTCTCCATCATTCTGTCTGGCTTCTTCTCTTTCTTCCAGTTTTCAGTGGTTCTGTTTTCTGTTCTTCAGAGAGCTTAGTGTCCTCCTTTGTGAGTTGTGGTAAGCTCTCTTCTTTTTAGGGCACAAATGTGCTGGGTATTAGAATATCCTTTTGAAGGACTTTACCATCATTATGTATTGGTGTAAAGTATTCCAGATTATAATGTAGGTCCATGTTGTGCCACAGTTTTTGTCAAGTGATCTCCAGGGCAAGAGTTTGTGGGTAGTTGGAAGTATTAAGTGTGAATACAGCATTATTGGGTGCAACAGAGAATGCTGGTGACGTGTATTTCACATGTCACAGTCCTATTCATTGCTCACTTCCATAGGAATGTGTATCCCCAAACTTTTGAAGCTGGTTTCCATTTGTTCTGTTTTTCTTTTGTCCATACGAATTAAATCTGCTCTGAAAAACAGAAGTGATGCAGTGATTGGAAATAAATATAGCTATGCAGTTCCACAAGCAGGTATGTGACTGAACTTGCAGAACATGGTATTGTCTTTTAATCAACTTCAAGATTACCTGGTTGACTTACTTCCATCCAAAAATAAGCAATAGATTGAAGGAGCCCATATTAAAGTGTGTATTGTTTTGGTATGGACATGATATATCCTTCTAATTTTAATAGCAGCCTTCCATAACTAGCTCTATTTTTGCAGCTGCAAGGAGTGTGGTGGGTAAGCACGTGTCCTGGCCTGGAGCAGAGTTGCAGGCAGCGCAGAGCCAAACTGCTTTCATTTTGAGGAGGGCCATTCCCCCACAGTCTCTAGAGGCAGCAAGTCACAGCAGTGTTACTAAGCAGATTATGTCTTAATATAGGAGGAATATTTTCACTGTTACTTTGTTCCTCAGCTGGAATGACAAGAACAACCATATAAAATTTCAGGGAACTATCTGATATTCAAGCAAGTAAAGGGTAAAGTCATGGCTTTCTTATGATGACTTTGATTTTTCTTTGATGTAAGCAGAGTAGGGCTCCCTTGTCAGTCATGTCCACAAAACAGGAAAGAAATCCTGATATTTTCCTGAGACTTTTTTTAACACAGCTATTTCAGTGGTATTACTGGCTCTACTACTGTGTGAGTGGATTGGGCTGCTACACCACTGCACAAACCCAAGACCAGAACCTTTGACAAATACATTTTAAATATCTTTCATTGCCGTTCAGAGCTCTCTGTTCCTGGGTCTTTTTTTATATTTCAGGCTCAGTTTAAAAATAGGAAGAGTCATTCAATTGTCATCAAAGTATAGAACTTTATCATTCTTTTCTAAAATATTTTTCTCACACATGGAAAAAAGTAATATTCTAAATTATAGCACAAAATTGCCTTCTGCCATAGCATTACATCATGGAAGCTGAGCAGTGGGACAAGAGACAATGGACAGAAATTGTTGCATTGCACAGGAAGTTCCACCTGAACATGAGAAAGAACTTCCTTACTGTGCAGGTAACCGAGCACTGGCACAGGTCACCCTGAGAGGTTGTGGAGTCTCCCTCACTGGAGATACTCAAGAACCTTCTGGATGCAATCCTGTGCCATGTGCTCTAGGATTAGCCTACTTGAGCAGAAGTTGGAGGTTGGGAGGTTGGACCAGAGGATGCACTGTGGTCCCTTTCAACCTGACCCATTCTTTGATTCTGAGGTTAAAAAATTGCTTGCTGTGATCCATCACCAGTGAGTGGCAGTGAGTCTCTTCCTCCCCTCTTCCCTCTAATTCTTCTTGTTGAAACTGTTTCATGTTTCTTGAAAGTAACAGCCAGCCACTGGTTTTATTCCCAAATGCTACCATAGCAGTTTGGACAACCTATAAAAAATGTATTAGATGAATTTACTTTTAACAGGCCAATAAAGTTTTATAATTCCGTATCATTGTGTTTTTCACTACCTGTAAATTGATCACACCTTGTACTTCATTAGTAATAGTGCAGTGCATTGAAAAATTTGTAAATCTTTGAGTTCACCGCCTATTATCTGTTGTTATAAAAGTGCTATTGTTGTCTTTGTTTTCTGATAAAAAGTGAGTTTCAACTCCTTAATTATATTTTTATAGCATCTTTAATGGTTATCCTGTTTATAAAACACCCCTAAAACCGTTCGCAGTAGTTTTATTTCTATTTAACTTAATTTAATTTAAATGTGTGTATGTTTAACATGTACATTCAATCAAATGTGTGCGTATTCAGGTCAAATAACTACACGTTCAGCTGTTGGCTGTAAGACAGCAAGTTTTACATGTCAGGCCATGTTTTATGCATTCAGAACTTAACACAAAAACGTTGGTTGGTTAAATACTCAAGTAAGCTGTGGTGATTTTCCAAACTATTTTGAGGAAACATCAGTGCTGTGATTTGAAGGGTATGTTTTGCTTTGGGACTTCTGTTTGTTGGCCCAGACCATCTGGATTTTTTGACAGACCTAATGAAATGGAATACACAAGAATGTTGAAATGGTTGAAATGGTATCGGTTTATGTCCCAGTTTTTTTCTTTTTTGCTTTTTACTAGGGTATGCCATATTTTACCATTAATGTGATTGCTGTATTTGGACTACAGCAGATTACATGTTCATTTTCTTGCTTCTGAAATGTTTTGTGATGTTTCTCTTCTCTGGGATCTTACCAGATCTCTGAGTATTGTACCAAGTCTGCTTTGCATGCCCATAGGCAATTTTGAAATTTTTCACCTATTTGAACAATTGTGATGTTACGTAGTGTATTTTACACACATGCTTTTGTATCATCATCCATTTAAATACGATTTTGGAAATAATTTGCTGTATCCTCAGTATCCAGAAGAAACGGTCTCAGCATAAAGGTCAGTTCTTTTTCTAGGAGGAGCTTTCAGTAAGACAACTGTTACAGGTAAAGTCTGGTGTTGATTAGGTTGGTAGATACAATTATTTTAAAGAAATTTTTCAAACAATAAAACGTCTTAGATTCTTGAAAATGCCAAATAGAGGAACATGCTGAGCTTATGATGCGTTTGATGTTTTTTGGGTGGTAACAAGCTTGCCATTGAAATACTGTAGTTTAAGGTTTTCAGACCCAGTAGACCAAGAAGTTGTTATCTAGGGAGAAGAATCAAAAATGAAGCTGAATAAAGGCAAAAATGAAAATAGCCATTTACGCTGCCTGGGAAATGAGGTTGACAACACTGCAAGAAATAGAAAAGTCTCAATATTCTTGATAATCCAAATTAGTGTAAAACTGAAAACAAGGGGTTATTTTTAATGAGCATGAATTAGAACTTAACAGTATTGTTGTAGAAGTCTTTATTTTGTTCTTTTAAATGAGAGAAGAAGATACAATATGTATTGGAAATTTGTGTCTTGAGATATTGTAATTTCCAATTACTGTGATCATTAAAATACTTCAAGAATAAAAAGTTAATTTCATAGGTTAGTTTATAATTCTGTTACTATTTTAAAACTAAAATTAATTCAAAGATCACTTTTCAGCTTGAGTAATTGTTGTTTCTTCCTTAATTATATTAGTAATTGGGCTCTAAAGCAAAAATACAGAGCACATAATAATCAGTTCTTTGTGTTTTGTAGTTTCATGAGAAGGTTGTGAAACATCACAAAATACTGTTTTATGATATATGTGTATTGTCTTCCAATTATACTGAAACAATTTTGGCAATGTGTTTTTACCTATGAAAAGCAAATACACTGTGCAGTTTTCTAAAATAAATGTAAGTAAAGAGAATAGAAAGGTGTATGTGAAAGACAAATGAAAAATTATTTGAATTAGAGTTCTTGCTCTGGTAATTTAAAAATTTAATTTAAAGACTACATGTTTGTTTTATTTATGCAATTTGCTTTTCTACTGCAGTTTTCAAATTCATACTTTATTCACATTATGCCATTTTCTGATGCCATTATTGTGTCTTCAGTTGTCAGTGTAGCAAACTTCAGATCTAGTTCTCTAATACATGATGACTTTAATCAGTAAAATCCCAAATAGTGTCTCATAGTAATTTAGAATATGAATGTGACAGTGTCTTTTATCCCTGCATTTACTGTTGCCACATAGAAATTCCATTTTATTTATATTTTCAGGAGGAGGAAAGTATTTAACTGGCTGTTCTAGCCATGACACCTTCCTAAGATAGCTGATATGCAGAACAAAAATATGTGAGTGTGTGTTGGGAACCGCATATAGATGATAGTGTGGCCTGGGGGAGGGAGAAAGGGATGCACCACCCCAACCACAGATCACATTTCCTTAGTAACCCTCATAGCTTGTTAGACACTAGAAGCCAGAGAGCAGAAGGTGGTGAACCTCCAGATGGGCAGTTGGCTCTGCAGTTTCCTGATGACTAGTGTGTTCCACTGAAGAGTCACCACGTTTTCCCGTTGAAGGGTTTTAGCAAAATTTCACTACAGCATTGAAGTAGATGATGCCTTAGGAATGGATGCGTCATCCCTGCCTCGGGGAACAAGATCCAAGAAAACAGTTAGTTCAATATAAACCTTTGTCTGAGGGCTGGGTAACATTTCTTTCATTTTTTTCTCAACCCATGCTGAGTATGTATGATGTCTTTACTCCAGGAGACATACCAGCATAGACCCTGCTGCCTAAACCAGAATCTCACTTTCTTTTTCTAGAGATGCGTGTCATGCAATTTTAATGCTTCCCTATGAGACCTAGCATGATGCTGAGGTCAGAGCTTATAAATTATCTCACACTTTTTATACCCAGATGTCTCAGAGAGAAGGTCAATAGGGCTAGCTGTGTCAGATTCCTGGTGCACTTTGTTCTATGTAATCGGTACATAGTCATAAAAAGTTGCTTCACTTACTTTAGATGTCTTAAAAATCCTAGGGAAAATCCAAGGGCTGTGTGTACCTGTACAGATTAACTATCAGAACTAGAACAAAATGTGAAATCTTGATAAGTCTATGCTTTGCAGAAGAAAACATTTACGTAATACTCCCATTTTCATTCAGATTCAAAACTCTGTATGTTGCTGTAAATATGAAAGTATGAAAGAATATCAGTGTTGGCTTCCTTCTGGTAAGCCCTGCTCATTGTCTTTTCATTAATGTCAGGTGATTAGATGATCTAGGAAGTCAGTTTCTCTCTTAGTTTTGTTTTCTATAAGCCAAAAGTAATTTTTTGGCAATCTGAGGTCCTACCTGTTATGTTGTAATGTAACTGCCTGTCTTAGTGAAGTCTGTCTTCTGGGTGCCAAGTAGCCCATTGATAGATACCTCAGTCTCTGATGGGTATTGTGAAGGCTTCTGCACGCAGCTGTGTTTTCACTAATTAGGTGGATAATTTTTAAATGTATTAAATGTTTTTTAAATACAACCCAAATCATCAGCTCCGCATTTGTTTGCTTATGAGAGTATGAATCAAAATCAGGTAAGTTGACTGTGATTTGCCTGAGCATTTCCTTGCTCCAGGCATTTGGGTTACTGTTTTTGAAGCAGAACATGCTAAGACCAGCCTTCTTCTTTATGTGTGGTATAACAAGTTATGTTTTCCCGCATGTTGGCATTGTTTTTCCCTTGGGAGTTGGCATAGTCTCTTTCCAGGTAAAGAATCACACTTTATCAGACTTCATCAATGTCTCAAAAAAGTGTGAAGAGCCACAAGCCTTTTCAAGAGGAAGGCAAAGATTTATCGTAACTGCATTTTCTTTCTAATGAAGAAGCCAAGTTTCCACTGCTTGCTGCAACTTCACACTTTGTTGGAATCCAAATGTATATATAACCCTGTTGTTGAACTCAACTACCCTGGGACCAGGTGAAGTTGTTATCTGTCATTAGGAGGTTGATGGTATGGCCTCTGGAATCAGAGAGTTCCTAACTGAGAGGCTCTAACATTTTTTTGCTCCTGGGTTCTGGTCTGAACATGGTGAGGGTAGCTGTAACCCCTAGTGGTGTGTAGATGGCCCATGTGACAACAGTTTGATCAGTGATTGCCAGGGGACAGATACTTGCGCGCCAGAAAAGGGCAACCTTTGGCAGAGGAAGGTGAGAGGCTGAAGACTGATGGCAGAGAGACTGAGGTACCCTGTGATCAACCAAATTGCAAAGAGTTTGATTGTCTCTCAGAGTGGGGGTTGGAAATTCCAAAAACTGTTTTTTCCTGTTTGGAGACATGCAGGTCTCACTTCAGGTGCCATAAATCAGGCCCTATGAGATTTATTTGTTTCATACAGAGTATAAAAGTGAGTTTAACTCTCTGCATTCATAAGGTTTTCCACCTGCATGTTACAGGATGTAAAGGGTCTGTGCCAATGCTTGTCTGGTTACAGTGAAGCCCTGCCTCTGACCCCAGATAGAGCACAGCACCATATTCCACTATAAAACAAAGCAGAAATGTTTACTCATCTGAGATTTTTGTCATCACTGCAGTTATGGATGGGAAGAGTAGTGCATGTTTGTGTGGTCCTACCTGAAGCCACATCTTGCTCTTACTCAAATTGTGTTATCTGTTTCAGGATCCTAGGAAGGCCTGCTAGAGTACCACATTAAATTGTCCCTGAGTAATGTGTAACTGCTTTCTTTAGCATCCCTGAAACGTTTTGTCATTGCTGCCTACACATCACAGTGGCAAGCGCAGAGTTTGTGCAGCCTGATTCTCCTATGTCTTTCCTTGCATGTCATTTCTGTTTGTACCATGTAGCTGTAAAACACTGACAGATCTGTCTGTCCAGCAGTGAGTGTATCTGCATGGGATGCAAAACCATGAGGTACACAAAATTAGTAGGGACTGAGAAAAGTATGAGTCAGATCCTTTAACCAATTCACGTCAGCTAAGGGACTAACTTAAGTAGTCATTTGTAAGTACTACTACTTGCTACTATTTGGGAACCATAAATTTTAAGGCTTGAAATTCACAGTTAACATTTGAAGGAATAAGCATCCGTTTTAGGTCCTGCCAGACATTTAAAATGAAAAGGAAATGCCAGCCAATTGAAGCAATGCAGTTTTAATTCCAAAACTGTAAGGTGTTTGTGGTGTTTAATCCATAATAGCCAGATTTCACGTAAAATCTGTATTTATCTATAGTTTCATTTTTTTTCCTACAAAATGATCTTTTAAGAGATTATGTAGGTGTAAAATAGTGCTATATATTGCAGTTTTAGTCATGTGTTACTAACACGGTTGATAAAGAAACTAATTTTTTTACTACTAGTATTGAATTAATTTATGTGTGTTGAATACTTAGAAATTAGAATCCAGATCAGTAAGTTTAATTCAACAGGTCTGTCATGTTTTAAATTGAGGACACCAGTGTCTCTGTGCTGGTAAATTAATCTCTATTGGTCTTTATTTTGCAAAGGATAGTGGTCTCTAGAACACCATGTATTTATTTCATTGAGAATTTTAAGAAATATCCCTAGGTGTGAATATTAGGTAATTTTTTAGCAATAATTGCTTTGCAATGTGAACCTAAATTGATGCCAGATGGCATTGCTAGTGAGACAAAAGGTCAGAAATCTGTTGTAATCATACTCTTAAAAATGAGGGTTCATTTTAAAAATGAATCTGTACTGACATGTTGTTTTCTCATAAAAATTTAAATAGGTGAATAGCTCAGGACTTAATTTTTGCTTAATTTTTGTGGGCTGGTTAGATAACTTAGCTGTTTCAGGTTGTCATATTCATTTTTGGCTACTGCTACCACATCATGAAAACATGAAGAAATTGGTTGGCAAAGTAAGATAAGTTGTTACTGTTTTAACAAATAAAATTCTAATGCCTCTGGAAACTACTGGCAGACAAAACCATCCCAAATGCTCAGCTGACAAACCATGTCCTTTTTTTGAAAGAGTTTCTGTATCCATGTAGGGTAATATGAGCAAGTGGAGGCCAGTAAAACCTGAGAAGCCCCAAGAAAGTGTAGCATCCCCTCCCTGCAGAGCCAGGAGCCCTCTTAGAGGACAGCAGGTTCCTCTGGTTGCTGGCATGGTCCACCCACCCCTGGCAGAAGCTCAGTGAAGCTGTTGACTGCTCCGTGCCATCTACCTTTAAAGTTCTCTTACCTGTGGCGCAGGGCCTACCCTAAAGCCTCCCAAAGGGACGTGTGCCCAGGCATGCTCCACGTGCTGGAATGGCATGGATACTGTGGATGGCTTCCCTATTTTTTTGTGATGATGAGCTTGCTGCACCCCATCCAGCCTATGCTGTTGGCTAGGCATCCAGGCTTGCTGCCTTGCTATTTCCTGCCTCTTACTGGGCCTTACACAGAAGAAGGAAAGGGATCTTCTGCAGGAGGGATTCACTTATTTTGGCTTCCAGCCCAGCATTAAGCACCCTGCAGCAAGATGGCTTGTTTGCCTTGCATCTATCTCTCCTCTTCAAGTGCACGTGACTGCATGACTGAAAGGTGAAAGACTAATATCTTGCTAATTTTAATAGTCCCAGAAGCATCATAATGAAAATCTAGCTCTGTGGCTTTTACATGTCTGGTAGCATGCAGCAAATCACACTGTCTTTAATCCTCTCCCTGGCAAAACTCCCACTGACTTCAGTGCGAGTTTTGTCTGAGCATGACCAGAGTTGGAATGTCAGGTTTTGGTCCTACATTAATTTCTCGGAAGAAACAGAAATGGATATTATAGATTTTCAGTTAAACATTAGGAAGACATGAAACTGACATTCTCTATCATGTAGTAGTACAAATATGGGCAATTACCTTTTTAGCATTGTCTTGTGGGAATAATACAGATGAATTACTTTAACCCATTCCTAACATAATTCATGTGCAGCCATATATTATAGATGCTTTCAGTGACATAACTAAGTGCCACAACTAAGTGCAACAGCAGCAGAAGACTGCATTTGCCAAAAAGGTTGTCATCATTCTTAATAAAAAGACAGCGGTCCTAATTCCGCTGTCATTCATAGGAATTTTAAACCATTGTCAATATAATAACTTACTCCTGGTTGATATTAAGAGGAAGAGAATTAGACTCTTGGTATTGCTATTTCACTTTATCTGTTCCAAGGATTTTATTCTTCATGTTTGGTTTGACTCTTTTACCCTATTGTGCATTTGCTTCTCTTTACCTTTGTGATGAGCTAGCTAGTTGGAGTGTAGCATATTATATTGGGTTTGAAAAAAAAAAAAAAGAAGAAAACATACCAAAGAGAAGTAAGGTGTAGAAAAGTCTTTGGGGGAAAATGGATTCTTTCTAAAGACTGAAAATTAAGAACTTGGAGTTTACTGAAATCATAGCATAAATATGGCGATACATAGATGGACAGATATAGATTAGATAGATAGATAGATAGATAGATAGATAGATAGATAGATAGATATGGTACAGACCTCTGGTGATTCCAGAGAATGAAATACTAATTGTGTTCCGTCACTCAAGTCCAAGTCTTGGTTATCTAGTACTGCTGTGGTTGAATTCAGCGTGGGCATTTTTCATGCACATGAGAAGTACACGTGTCTGGCTTTTGCAGCTTGGTCCTTTGACACCTGTTTGAGTGTGACCATTAGAGATGCCAAATTTTAATCTAGTCCAGTGCAACAGAGCATTGTGGCTGTGCATGATTTGCGCTTTTGGTTTTGTTTTTTCCTTTTCTCTGAAGGCAAGAAGAAGATTTTTGCAGATCAGTTCAGAGATACATTACTTAGGAAAGTTTATAAGGTCATCTACTTCAATTGGTGCTAATATTCTACATGTGTTCCTTAGATTTCATGCAGAATTACAAAACCATTTTCATCTGCTTTATAGTATTTGCTTTAATGGTGGTCAGGAAAAAGGCTGTGCTTTAGCAGTTCCTTTTTGAGAGTATTTGATTTTCATGCAAATCTGTTCTGATAAATCTGTTGCTAAGAAACAGCCATGACTGAATTTTTGATAAAAGAGGAAACTAGACTGAAAATAAATGAATGTCATCCTAAAATACTTGAATTTAACAAGTACTAATGCTATTTAATTCTAACATAAAAATTACAACAGGAGACCATACTGTAGTTGGGAAAAGAGAGTAGATTAACCAAGTGGTCAAGAGAGAATCACTTAAGAGATAGGTGAAACTCTTTATAAAGGAAGAAGTGAGTAAATAAGCAGAGGAGACCCATTAGAAAAATGTTAAGGGATATTGGTAAAATATCCAGAACTAGTAGGAGAAGCAGAAGTAATTTTTAAAAATATTATGGATAAAGAGCAATGCTGCTTCGTTCAGAGCCCTGAAGAACAAGAACTAGTGATGCTTCCAGTATTTCAGCAAAACCTCATTGTGGTGTCCTGACCAATTTCAGAATTAATGCATCCATTTTCAAATCAACAAAACTGCCAGGTTTTGTTGCATGGCCAATTTTGAGATGGCTGATCTAGCTGATACATTGCAAATAGGTTTGAGTATGCAGCTTTTTCCTGCTTTCCATAGCAGCAATTTCAAGGAAAGCTGGCAGGAGAGAGGTGACAGGAGGAATCTCCAGCAGATGAGGCATCATGTGGCAGGGAGGAGGAGGTGTCTGTAAATGGCAGTAGAGGTTTATCATAGAGAGGCAAGACAGTCAATTTGTGCAGCTCATCCTATGGCTTGTGAGTGCTGCTGCTGGGACAGAAATTTGACATATTTCCCTTTTATATATGAGTCATTTGCTCCACTATATTAATTTTAAGATCTGCATTTAAAGAGGATTTTGAGTATGTAAACTTCACTGCCTTAGGAATTGTGCTTGGGGAAAGAAGGGTGTTGTTGGAAGACAATTCTGCATCTTTCATCTGAAGATGTTTTGGCGAGGATATTCCTCCAAACAGCCTGTTCAACTTCCTACCTTCTCCAAAGGTAAACTGTTCCTTAAACAGTATCCCAAAAGATCTAATCTAGTATAATCCAGAAGTTTATAACAATGGAAAAGTATTGCTTTTCTTTTCCTAATGATTTCTTAGAGGTGCACAGAACAACCAAGTGTGAGAGTGGGTCCGCTGGTAAGTCTGCTCCAAATACTTCACCTGGATACCACAGGTATTTTTCATGACACATGGTTGCCGAGTACCAAAAATCTTCACAGAAGAAGATTCTTGCCAGACTCTTGGTGGCCAGCAAGGTTTTCTGAGCATGGCCTGTGATCTGTTTAAAGCCCTGGGATATGTATAGCTGCTGAGTGTTTTGGGGACAGGTTCTGCAGAAAAATCACTGAAATGGCTGCTGTTTTACAGACACTAAAGGAATCAGTTTCACTGTTGCTAAGTAATCTAATATAAATTGGAATAAAATGTTAGGCGTCAATGTTCAGGAGGGAAAGTTACCTCTCTCTTTCTTTGTGCTCACTGAGGGCTAGTTTTGGACAACCTGTCTTCTGCACCAAAGTCCTCTACCCTTCCAGAAGCCCTCTTCCAAAGGCCAGCTATTGCCTTTGCAATACATGCGAAACTGGGGCCATCAGTGCCCAAAGCCTGTTCACCGAAGGAGAGAGCAAACTACTTGACAAGGAATAAATGGTAGAGTGTTAGTTCATTACCTTCTCATGCCCTCCTCTTCACATGTAGGTAGGCTTTTGTATTTCATTTTTAAAACCTGTTTTCCAGGATGGGAAGTGTTTGGAGATGAAGGTGGAGGCAGTCCACATCAGTAAGAGTTCAAAACCACTCTAGCTCATGTCAGTGAGAGCTTAGTAAACAGCAAGACCAAATTTCTGCAGATGTTGTTTACAGTTTGAGCGTGATGTTTGGGCTGATTTTGTTTTGCTTCTTTCTAGATTGTCAGGTTTAAGGTTAGCTAATGTCACTGTAAATCAAAAATTATTTGGAAGCTGTTATGCTGGAATGCTTGTTTAGAACAACTTCAGAGGTACATTTCACTGTAGTGTTGACTTTATAACCCATGAAAATTTGGGGGGCCTGTAATAATCTTGCACAGACAGAAAGTTAAAAATTATACAAGACTTTGTGTTACTGCATCATGTAATTAACACTTCCACTAAAGAAAGTTGTTCAAAAACAATAAAGGGAAATATCCCACTGAAATAAATTGTACATAAAGAATGCTATCAAATAATGTATGTTCTAGTAGAATAACCCACTGTGTAGTAGAGCACTGATGTTCTTCTTGGCCAACTAAACTTATCTTTATTCTGCAGGCTGGAAAAGTGACCTGGTAATGTACTGAAATATATGTACTTCATTAAGATATGATGTATATTTGTTTAGCTCTGGGCTTCCTTCTGTTCTGAATAGACATAAATCGACATTTGAAGACCTAAGGTGTTCCCTGTAAGATCACTCAAGGTCTACCTTTTTGTCATTATGGAAGGTTAGGGATGAAACACCTGGGGGATTCTTCCCTATCCTAAATCTATATTAACTATACCTGTAACTTTTGCAAGAGACATTTTTCCTCATGTTGCTTCAAGAACTCCAGAAGTGGAGATTTCTGAGTCTTCTATGAGCAATTCCAGTGCCTAAGGATCTGTTCCAAAGTTTTTACCTTAGTCTTTCTTAATGCACTTTTGTCATGGAACTTTTTGTTCCTGTTCAGCAAAGGCATGCAATAAAAATTGTACCCATGCATTGGAAGGCTACCCTTGTGTACTTCCTCAGACCTTGGTTAGGGATAAAAGGAATCCCAATTCTTCAGTTTTTCATTGGATCTTTGCATATTTCTAGACTTTTCCGTATTATATTTTCATCTGATGTGCTTGAATGGAAGAGACCTGTAGATAGAATATCTGTGCTTCAAAGACATAATCATTGAGGCTTAAAAAAATTAAATAGCATCATTAGTAATGCTCTTTTTTCCCTTGGAAAAAAAAACCCCACAGTCTAATACAAATTTAAAATCAAGGCACTTTTCCCCACAATCTAGCATATCTGTCTTATCATCTAACTATGTTGAACTGAACAGAATTTGGAAAATTATTCAAGTTAACTACTCCAAATAGCTTTGTTGTTCTCTCAGATAAAGACAGACAACCAGAGCAAGATGGGGAAAATTTTATTGCTTCTGTACACTTTGTATTTGTCTTCTAGAAAACAGACAGCCTCATCCCCAATCCTAGGAATGGGAATGTTAACACTTAGATTATTTATGAGACATTTGGAAGGAAGCAGTTGTTAATTAAGTAGTTCTTAAATGAAATAAAAGCCAACAAGGATTTAATTTCAGGTGAATTATTTTTTTGCTTGATGCCAGCAATTACATTCCAGCTGATCTTTTTTATTATTGTGGTGATTTTCACTGTAGTATTTTTGAAGGATTGTAATTTTACCCATCTTTCCAAGATATCCAAACCTGCAGGTGACTATAATGAATAGCCCTGATGATCTATATGAAAAAAAAGATAAATCATTTTTTCTTACATTCTTTCACATTTTCTGCTGCCTTGTATCTTTAATTCTCTGGCTGATGGATTCATATTGATTAATATGCCGCTTCCCAGCTAGAATTTTTTCTTAGGTCTGTGTTTCATTTGACTACCAATAATGAGAGGCCATGAATTCCTCATTCTTCATGACAGGGCACATCATCTGAGCTGCAGATAGTACAAATGTGTCCACGAAGCAGTGGACAGCTGCATAGCCACCATTCATCCTGTATCTGAAGGAGGACTATGAGTCCCAAGGGGCTCCGTGGTTCAACAGCTGGGGCTGCCAGTTCCTCCCAGGTTCTGGTCATGACTTTGACAGAGATCCCACCTGCAGTACTGGGTAATTCAGTGCCAGAGTGCTCTTCCTGTTGTCTCCAAATTGGAAATAGTAGTAGCACATACCTCATCGTGGATGATCTATGAGGATTCATTGGTTATGGTGCATATGAATGTGACAATGCATGCCAGATTGCAGTGGTTAGATCTGTTGCACAAATGCCTTCCATTCTGGCTGAAAGGGAAAAAGAAATCGGCAACCTTTGTGACGCAGGCTGAGGTTTTGCTGAGGTTTTGCTGCAGGTGTCCCTGGGGAGAGCTGGCCCTGGAGTGAAGCCGGGGCAGAGGGGTTGGGCATCTTTCATCCTGTCCAGACAATACTAGTAAATTCAGCATGTATTAGAGACCTCATTCTTTTTCATACAGGGCTTTGCAATGCTGCGAAGGAGGTTTCTTGGGTGAACTATCTTGCCAGTCTGCCCCTCACCAAGACACCAGTGTCTTTATCCCTGCACCTTATAGGTTGCATGACTTTCAGGAGTGACTTGCATTATGAAGGGGTCCCCTAGGCTATCCTAAGGAATCCTCCCTTGCAGAAACAATTGCTCTAGGCTTGTGTGTGAAAGGATGCAGGAATGCATGTATACAGGGAAGTATAGATGAGGTTGTGAGGAGAAAGGCAGCTGAAAGGAACTGACTGGGATTCTTTCACAGTCACGCACCAGAATGAAACCCAAGCAAACAAATATGCAAATGTGGTTCTTAGATTCAAAGCCACAACAAAAAGCCCTGATGAAATATTGAGTGGCTAAAATCTGTGCATAGTCATGTCAGTGGAAATTACCCAGATTGTGTGTTTGTTCCTCTCTAGAGAAGCGAGGCATTTGAAAGAAGTTTTCCTGCAAGATGAACATGTGTTTCAGGGAACAGGCATCTTGACACCTAGCAACACTGAAAATTTGGTACTGTACAGCCAAATAACATACCTGTTATTGCATTAGACCCAAAAGTATGCATTACTTAAATTATTCCATGTGGGAACAAAGATAATCCAGCACTGTAGATCATTTGTTCTGTATGAAAGCGATACAATGACAACCAAACAATTTAGTCTTCTTGTGGAGCTGCAACAAATGAGAAAAAACTGAACATTGACTTTTCACATGAAAACAAAGGCAAACTACCTTTTATCCTTCATCACCCAAATAAAACAGTACATTTAATTGGTGTGATTTCATCATGATTTTCAAGCTAATGTCTTCACTTTGTTTTGCAATAGTTGTAAGTGAACGGACTCCTAAGGACTGCTTCTTGAGTTTAAGCCCTGATTTTCAATTCTCCTTTGAGAGGCCTTCAAGGAGCCTACTTACTTCTGTTATTCAAAGAATGTTAGAAGTACATGCTGATGGGGAACAGAGGTATTTGTCTGCTGGATGGGAGGATGTTCTCCAGCTCTCTGTTTGGGTTCTTCTAACGTCCTGGGAGCATCATCTTTGATGAGAACTGAACTTCTTGGGCAGTGTCAAAAGGTTTTTCTCATCTCATATGTCAAGAAGCAACAGAGTACAAGCTTAAACAAGCACTGGTGGGTGTAAATCAGTTAAATAGATTGATGATACCTGTCAGAAGATGTGAAATTATTTATCCCCTAAACACCAAAGCCTGGCAACTCAGTTTTCTGAGTCACAGACTTAATGTGTAGCAGTGTGTTTCTTGGCTCAGTGTGCTGTTCTGGGGAAGAAGGACATGCACTCTTTGCTCTGTGAGGAGCAATATGCTTCAGTAGGATGGATTTGAGTTTAATGGTCTTTAGGGTGATCTTATGGAGTTTTTTCCACCACAAACAAAGGAGGATTAACCCCCTAATATCCATTTTGCAACTGAATATGACAGTGACTGTAGAGATGACTACACAAAGATTAATGGCTGTTGTTCACGTAGCTGGCAGAGATGAGGATATGAGACAGGAAAGGTCAGTTGGAAGGTAGGTAGAGGCAAGATGTGCTATTGCTCCACAATACATAGAGCAAGAACATGGGAGTGCCTTGCCTTGAGCTTGCCCTCATTACAAGCATTGGAGGCTGCAAAGCAAAGACTATAGTTTTAATAAGTCCACTCTAAATTTGCAGAACAATCTGACTTGACTTTGAAGAGCTCCACCAAGCAAAACGAGTCTGAACTTGCTTCTCTTTGGAAGCTTCTTCAGTCGTCTTTTGGTTGGTTGGTTCGTTGGTTGGTTTGTTGATTTTTGGGTTTTTTTCTTGTGTTCTATTTACACCTTTTAATTCAATTCCCTATATTTAACATACTGCATTTTAAGAGACCAATACTATAAAACAGTGTTTCTTTAACTGCATTGCGTTCTGTTGTGCTGTTTCTGTTGTCTGTGTCTTATCCATTCTAATAGAATTGCACGAACATGATTTGGTACTACAGCTGCATACAGCTGCTGAACTTGGGAATGCAAAGGAATATTTGAAGTAAAACTCAGCGTCTTAGTCAGAAAAAATGTGTGCCAAGCTATGATTGATTAGTTGTCCTCCAGAGGGAGTAAAAGATAAGATCGCAATATTTAAAGTAAAGCTAAAAAGGTGTCTGTTCTGGTCAGAAAGTTGAATCTTACCTTGGTAATAAGAAAAACTGGATATCTGTTCTTGCTGAAGCATAATACATTTTAATTGTTTAAATCATTTTAATCATGCAGAAGATAATATCTAAAAATCTACAGCAAATATGGGAATTTCACAGGACCAGAAGTAACAACTTTTCAGAGCAATGTATTTAACTAGTGAAAAAACACACCCCTCCCAATAGTAAAAAGAGAGAAGATTCAGTATGGACTTGGAATTTAGCAGAGGTGGTGCTGACTGATATGATATACATTCACTGTCCTGCTTTTAACTTGATGATGTGCTGTTGCCGTGTCTCAGCACAGACTGGTCCTTGTTCCCAGCAGAGCTAAGAGCTAATGCTAGTGCAGGGTCCATTGAGAAACCCTACCAGTCAACTAATTTTTCATGGAAGGAACAATGTTTATTAAGGCATCACAGCACAAAATCGTCTCTATAAACACTGCTTTTTACTTGAGCTGCTTCCTAACAGTTGATTAAGTAGATGAATCCTTGGAAATGCTCAATTTCAACAACAAAGTGAATATCAGGGGGTTTTTGTGGTATTTATTACTCCTATTGTCTTCCAGTGTGCCTGAGCCATTAGTAGTGACTTCAGGGATAATTGGAGTGATGTGTGTTGCACAGAAGTATTGCGCAAATGTAGCTCCAACTAACAGCAGTGTCGATAGGTCTTGGCATGTTAAAACTGCATTAGCTCTGATGGTGATCGGAGTATAATGAACCATGGAATATAGTCATAGAATGGCTTGGGTTGGAAGTGACCTTAAAGGTCACCTAGTTCCAACCCCCCTTACCATGGGCAAGGACACCTTTCACCAGACCAGGCTGTTCAGAGCTTCATCTAGCCTGGCCTTGAACATGGCCAGGGATGGGGCATCCACAACTTCTCTGGGCAATCTGTTCCAGTGCCTCACAGTAAAGAATTTCTTCCTAATATCTAATTTAATCCTACTGTCTTTCAGTATGAAGCCATTGCCCCTTGTCCTATCACTATGTATTCTTGTAAATGGTTTTGCTCCATCTTTCTTGTAGGCTCCCTTCAGGTACTGATGTATAGCCCACATCTTCCCCAAAGCAGGCCACAGTTTCTTGTCTGGCTCCAATTTATGTCTTCTTGAGAAAAATTGTCTAAAAATGAAATCAAGGGAAGGTTCTGGGCAGCACACTGGAAGGTGCAGAAAGTCCCTGGAGTTTTCTTAAAAGCTTAACCCAGCTGTGAATCTGCTCTTGGCAATAGCTAATGACTACTGATAGCCCATGATTTTCACTCCAGTCTATTACATTTTGTCTAAAAAATTCAGATTTCAGGTGTAAAACAAAGAGCAGATTTTATAAAAGACAGAGGCGGTAATAGGTGACTGAGTGTAATTACCATACTTGTTCTGCCTTTGACAAGTAATTCAGTGACCGCATTTCATGTGGATGAAGCCACACTCCAAGGTGCTCCAAGAAATTACTCCTCATTTTGAGCACAGGGCCCATTTGGAAAAGGGCAGCTCTCACTTCTTGTCAGCACAGGTGATAGTCTCATCTTGCATCCCAGAAATGGTTTTACATTACTTGAATATCATAGCCAGCTGCAGGGCTGGTCTGTAACTGTAATGTGGCTTAGTGCATACAAAAAATGAGGTGCAACTGTCTGATGAGTACATAGTCTAGCAAATAAACAAATGTGGAAATAGTCTATGTGCAAGTTTGCTCGCATTGACAAAAAGGTCCCAGCAAAGGGGAAGTGTGAAAGGATGTGAACTCAGCTGCCTCTGATACACAAAAATTTCCATCTGATGAGTTCTAATTGTCTTAATTAGAGAAGAAATAGACAGGAAATACAATTTTTGAATGCAAAAAACTATTCACAAAGACCATTGCATGAGATGTTTACTTGCTAATAAGTGAGAGGGATCACAGATTGATATAGCAACAAATTTCCTAGGGCTGAATTTTTCTTGACCTGTTTTATACTGCCAGAGATTGGTCTGAAAGTCACCTCATTTTCTTTGTTTTCCTCACCTACGTCAGAGAACTGAATATGCTTGGAACCTGCTTCATACCGCACAGAAAGCTAGCTTTTACCAGTTAGCTTAAATGAGTAGATTTACAGAACAAGTTGCAGTGCTTTTCACCTGCAGCACTTAGCAGTTTATACTGGTTGAAAATAGTAGTTCACCCCACAAAATTGAATCTTGAAGTACTGCAGAAATTATTCAATGAATAGACTGAGTTCCTAGTCATTGTCCCACTTTAATGTGTAAGAAATCTGAAATGGTCACTTTTTCTTGCCATCACTGCAGGTATGGTGGAAGCAAACAATGACAAAAAAGCGGCCTCCTGCACAGCAGAGAACAGCAGGACTGAAAAGGATGTAAAGACATGCCTCTATTAAGTTTCAGAGTTGAGAGAATTTTGCCTGTTTACTGTGAGAGAAGGGATTTCATCCTCACACTAAAGCTGTATTAGTGTAAAAGGTTTTTGTTTTCCCAAGCAAGTGTGTATTAGCCAGCCTGCTTATTTTGAGCAACAAGTTGAGACTCAGAAAGTTTCAAGATGTAAGGATGGTATCTACCAAAAACTGAATGCAGTTTTAAATGGGTTGCACTATAATGTTTGTGCAAACAACTCTCACGCATCTTAAAAATATGTTGTAACTTAACGTAAGTATCTTCTGTGCCATCTAAGTGACCCATGCCCACAATTTGTTAGGCTCTGCACTTCATTAGAGAAATCTTCACCAAAAACTCTTAATCCTGGCATCTTTCCCAGCAGAGTCAATCATGTGGGGTTCTGGGTGATCCATAATGACAAAACCAGCCTTGGTATGAGTATTTCACTTGATAAATTGCAGACATCTAGGCTTTACTTACATTTGTTAACAGTGACTTTCCAGTGAAGTGCCAGGTATTTGAAAAATTGCTTCTAGTGTTTCAGGCTGGGGAGGAAGTACTTTTTCAAGCTATGAGAACATTTCTCTCATGCACCATTAGACCAACTGAGGAGAAAGAAAAGCAGGACAGGGGTGTGAATATGCTTTTGTCTCAAAATATAGGGTTGAATAGACACACGCCAGAATATTTAAATTTTATTGCTATGAGCCATTCCATGTAATGATAAAGTAATCTTGTTAATGATACAGTGAGCAACAGAAGAATAGGAGTTTCTTTAAAGCTGCCCTTTCTTTGCTGTACTTGGGACTGTCCTTTTTTAAATCTCATTCTTCAACTGCGTGTCTGCTGCAGTGGATCCTTCTTGTCTTCTCTCATGTCCTCAGTAACGTGCATACAGAACCTGCTGTTGGTCCCTACTCACTCTCTCCTCTGCTTTCCTTATCTCTCCTACAGACACAGATGCCATCTACATGGCAGGTTACTTGTCTCTGTCTTACCTTCCTTCTCTCCAGCCTAAAACTCAGTCTGGGACTCCAGCATGGAGTCTTTACTCCATGCATGACAGGTAGCATGGAGTAAAGACAGCTTTTTACTGTCCTCCAGGTCTTCTCTGCTGACCCCTTCTTTGAGGGGACATTTGCTCAACTTGTCACTGCTGCCCACAAGCTAAATGCAGTTGTTTGTCTAAAGATGCCATTTCAGGACATACACTTCCGGAGGGTGATTTTTTCCATCTGTTTCTAGCATCACCTTTGATTGTTTCAATTAAAAGATGTATATGTCATCCCAAAAACCTTAGTTAATGTGGATGGAGAATGAAGTGAAATATGGTATCTGTGATCTCTCATGACTCTTCAGTCAGGATATTAGGCAAAATGTCTGCTGCTAAATTGTTCTTCTGATTTTCTATGAATACTGGATATAAACTGAAAGAAGTGATGAGGAATTTAAGTAGCAGGGTTAGATATCAAGAGTTCAAATGTCATCTGTGCTGATTTTGCTGTTAGTTCAAAGGCTCTGCAGTTTATCCTGTGCTAAGCAGGATATTTTTCTTTAAGCCATTTACAAGGTTTTATCTCTATGGCACTTTCATTAAAAATACAAAGCATAGTGTGAAAACAAAACAAAACCTGTCACTGAATTACTGTTCACAATAGACCTTTTTCTGGAAGGTGACTAGATGCAGGTATGGGTTGGGGAGCCAGTGGGATGTACCCCTGGGCAGGATGACCCCCTCTGCAGCAACTCCACTACTCTTCCCAGAACCATCTCTGCACCTCTATGACTATGCAAATTGTCCCCTGGATTTCAGCCCTGAGCCATGTTTCTTTCAGAAATTTCCAGCTTCCCACATCAGGATCAGCCCATCTGCTCTGTGCCTTTTGTCTTGTTATAATGCCAGGTGGGGCAGGTATTCCCTGGATTTGTGCTGTTGCTGCTGTGTGATTCAAGTAGGGCATAAGGTAAAAAAGTTAATGTGTGTATTCCATAGCTTATTTCTGAGAATGACAGAATGAGTTCAGCAAATTTTGAGATCTTTCACAGTGACAAACTGTGCTGGACCCTGACGTATTTAGTCTAGGTGATGTACCAGTACAAAAATTTATTTCAATTCCAGTTCCTATTGGAAAAAAAACCCAGTGTTCTCCATGTGCACCCAGACATATAAAATTTCTGAGGTAAGGACAACAAGGCACACAAAGAGAGCTGTTGACTATGGAAATGGAGGACAACTGGTCAAAATTTAAAAAAAAAAAAAAAAAAAAAAGATAAATTACTCATCTGAGGGAAGGGTTCCATACAAGTTACAAGAAAATCTTTGTTTCTTGCTCTAGGTCCTTCTTCAGTCATCAGCAATGACGACGATTCAGCCAGTCCCCTCCACCACATCTCAAATGGCAGTAACACTCCATCTTCTTCTGAGGGGGGTCCTGATGCAGTCATCATTGGGATGACAAAGATTCCTGTCATTGAAAATCCACAGTATTTTGGAATTACCAACAGCCAGCTCAAGCCAGATACCTGTAAGTACAAACAACTGTATGTGTTTCAATCATTCATTTTATCTGTGCAAGTGTTGTGGCTCCTTAACAGAACTAGCGTAACAAAATACTCTAAATTCCTGGGAGTGGAATGGTGGGGTTAAAATGTGTGCTATTTATTAAAGGTACATGGGATGAACCGCTTTACCTCTGTCTAAGCCAAATTCAGCCCTTGTGATGAGTCAATGAAGTCAGCAGTGTAATGCTCAAGCCCAATCCATATTTCATCAAAGTCACTGGTAGCCTTTCCATTGATTTCAGTGGTCTTTGGCCAGTCCTGTGCACAGAATGTATTCTTGGGAAAAAACAAAACTTGGATCAGAAGCAAAAGTCAGTATTGTTACATATGCACTGCTTTTAAATTGATCATATTGGCCATTAACATAACCTAACCTTCAAATCTGAGTATTTGTAAAATGGTAGTAACGATCAGGGTTAAAACTTCAATTCTTGTAATTTTATTGTATAATTCAACCTCTACAGACAGAAATTATTTTGAATATTTAAAGGTAGAGCAGAAGAGCAGAAGCTTGAATGATGGACAATACATTCACATACAAATTCTTTCATGTTCAGTTAATAACAAGTGGAATGTGAAAAAATATGAAGAGCTAAACATATTTGACAATGAAGAGTTAAAAGTATCTCTTACTTCAGATGGTACTTTCCAAACCTAGCAACAATTTCAGAATTGAACATGTGAAATGTTGATTTTTGAACCAGTGATTAGCATTAATGCACATAACTGAAAAAATACCTAAGGGATATTATGATAAATAGTAACTGCACTGCTTACTATTTCTCATCAGGACACTAAGTTCTCTAAGTGTTTCAGAAAAAGTTGTTTCGAAGTGTCACTGGAAGTCAGAACTGTTTCTCTGGAAAGTCACTCTAGAGATTCCCAGTATAATTAGTGAGCACCGTGCTTGCAGCTAAGGGACACGACATCCTGTCTGTATCCTACCCTGAAAGATACCACTTTCTATCACAAACTGTAGCATAGGGGCTTAGTGGCAAGGTTGGAAGCCTTTGTCTCCAACTTTGCAAAGCTTAAATGCTGTTTCAGAAATCCTTCTTGACCTATGCATGAGGGCATGCATGCATGACACAAATGCATAACTTCTAACACCTGAAAACAAAGACTGATGCTGAACTACCCACTTATCTTGTGACTATTAATGCTTATTTAGATCCGGACTGTTGCACTAAGAACAGTCCAGAAGGATGTTCCTGCAACACAATGTCTTTTTCTGCCTTTATATTGTACATCCCTGATGTTCACTATTGCTGTAGCTTTTTTGTGTAGCGTTATTTTGTGACTAGAAATGCTGCATTATCTCTTCTACCAGCAGATAATAATGATAATAATCTGAATACTCTGACCCAGCATATGCAGTGGGATCAAAAGGAAATCACTGAATTGGTGATACTTGATCAGCACAAGAAAAATGTTATACAGATGCATTCTGATTGCAACATTAATTCTTGTGAAAAATGGAAGCCACTAGAGAATCATAAATGGGCAACATTCCCACTAGTGCTCCCTAATGTTATACAAAAGGCCATGCTTTTAAATATAAGGCTACTGTACCTTTGTTCCCATCTGCATTAGACAACTTTATAATTTTAAAATAAATGTCAGTAACTGCAGAGTTACTAACTTCAGTGTTAATGTTGAAACAACATACATGCCGTTCTGGGGAAAAACCCAAACTGTACCAAAATACAGAATTCTCTCACATTTAGTAAGCTGCACATTAAGTGCAGACATATTAAATCACGGCTGACTTGTGTTAAGTATGTCCTGATCCTAAAAATACGTAAGTCTGTGTTTGGTTTTATGTACTGCAATGAAACCCACATGGTGTCAGGGAAATTAATCACAGTACATGAAGTTCAGTTGGTGTATAAATGCTTGCAGGATATGTTCCAGGACTTTGCTGTGGTGCTCTGGGGAGGTTTGTGGGGCTGATGCTCTGCATTCTGCCACACTGCCACTGTGGTCTCAGTGTTTGTGTTTTGGGGGGGTGGTGGTGGGGGTGGTGTTGTTCTTGCTTTAACAGAGAGAATAAGGTAAACTATGGTAGTGTATAAACCAAGGCATATTTCTTCCACCACACTGAGAATCTGTCCAATAAAAAGTGTAATTGAAATTGTCTTGGACAAAAATGGGCTTCACAGATATAATTTCACATATGCTCTTTCCATCTTTCTCTCTTGTTTATTATTACAGAGCTGTGCTTCTCCTTTCTTAACCTGTCAGCCTCCTCCTGATGTGTATATCTGGTGTTTATAAACCTCTAACCTAAGTAGCTTTTGCACCTTCTTCCTGTTTAGAATAATGCCAGCTCCAGATGTCATCTGGTTTCTCATCTCCAGCAAGATAGTTAACATTTATGTTTATTTCCTATCTGGTCTAAGTTCCATTGTGCACCAGCATTAAACACAACAATGACTGTCAATAATGCTGGAAAACGTACTTCTGTATTTAGCATTTGTTGGTCTGTGGAAGGAGGTGAGACATCAAGCTAGGCAAAACTGCACACAGATTGTATTTCAGTTTTTACAGAAATGGAAGGAATACTTTTGCTGTAAGTAGCAAGAGGAGTGTTTTTTAAAAATTATCTCCTTAGGCCGTATTTTGACTTCTCTATAGAAAACCATTTCTGAATACAGTGTATCAAGCTTCATTGCAAAGTATTAGAAGTGCATGTGTTTAAAAGAAAATTTAGAGCTGATTATCCTCAGTTTTGTTTGCAATTCCATCACTGTATCTGTAATTTAGTCCTTTCACTACTGAATAACGAAATACGAAGATTGATGACTTCCCAAGAGTCTGTCTCAGGCTAACAGTTACAGCACTTTCCTCCTCTTAAGATACAGCCTTCAGGGTGGGAAAAGCACACTGGTGAAGACCAAAGACCCATCAACTCCAGTCATCACTCAGAAGGACTGCATTTCTGTGATTTCAGCACAGCACTCGTCTCCACCTTTAATTGAGTAAGAGTGGAAGATTACATCTTCCAGTTGGGATTGGCTGGTATTTTCCACTTAACTACCAGTATTCCTTACGAGCTCCTTCAGCACATGTCTGTCTGACATGCTGCCCCAGTGCTCCTGGCTTTTCCTTCCCATGCCATGTACTGTTGGTTGCTGCTGGCTGCTGGGTTCATCTGCCACTCCAATATCCTGGGTATTTTCACCCTGAAAGGATGCAGTCTGAGGTGCACAGACATGTTTCAGACACCTATCAAACTCCTTGGTTCCTTTTCGCATGAAAGCAGAAGGTATTTCTCATTTGTCAGTTCTTGTCTAACAGTTACAACTCTGATTTCAGATGGGTGATAGAGAGCCAGAAGCCTGGATAAGCTGCAATGGTCTTTTCAGTTAGGGCACTATAAACCAGGTGCTGTGTTAGTGTCCACCTGCAAACCTCTTGTCTGGGAATTACCAACAAGATTCATTTGTTGCTGTTGAATATTGAGCCATAACTCTGCAGTGAAGCAACACGACCAGGTCCATAAACCTCTTATGGATGGCAAAACTTGCAAGATTTTTGTCCCCTGAAATCAGCTGGACAGTATAATATCTTGAGGGCATAGACCCAAATCTTTACTAGATGATTAGCTTGACTAATCTTATGAGCTGTCACAGACCCTAAGATATTTGATATTTTCAATAAAATTACAGTATTTAAAAAATTAGTCTTCTACATCTTCTGCACAGAAATTGTAGTTGCTATAGTTATCAGTTGAGCCTACCAGACCTGTTGAAACAGGGTGGAAGAAACAAATCCATTTTCTCAAGGAACAACTATGGTCTTTCTTCATCACTTAGCTTGCAGCCCAGCACTTGGAATATATCAGTCCATGACTGTTAGAGTTTCATGATTAATGCTGAAAATGTAGTCAGTAAATTGCTGTGTTCATAAAAATGTGGAAAGCCGAACCTGAGGAGAGGTCATAAAATGCCAGTGGAAGTGCCCAGGTTTTGATTCTCAGGGCAGAACTTGGATAAGAAATTTCTTGCAGGTGGTTTTGGGATTTTGAGAATCAAACTGTTCTCTAAGCCTTACCCCAGTAGCTCCCACCTCTACCCCCACAAAGTCAGTGTGGTTGTTTGGGTGCTACTGAAAGCAAGGTTGGAGCTTTGCCCTTTTTTGAAGAGGTTTGCAAGCTCGAGGTTTCAGGCCCCCTACAGTGGAGAAATAGCTGCACTGACATCAGTTTGCACTTCCCAGCTAATCTGTACTTGCAACTCACTCTGTTTTATCAATTTCATTGATTTCAGTGTTGGAAAAGAGCGTACTGTACTGGGCAGGCTTATTGATTAGTCAGTGGATGGTTTAGTGGCAAGCTGTTTTCAATGGCTGGCCATATAAATAACCATTGCATTTCAGATGAAGTGGTGTGGATTGTGACTTTCCTATGGGAAATTTGGGTATATTCTTGAGATAGTCTTAATATTTCATCTATATTTCTACATTTTCTGATTCTGTTCTTTCAAGTGTGGGAGTCTGAATATGCAATTTAGATAATAGTTATTTTACTTCCAGTTGGCCTCTATTAGGGAAAGTCTGAAGCTGATTACAAGTTGGCAGAAATAATTTTTCTAAATTAATTTTTATTTGTTTTGCTGATCTGAAAAAATGAATTTAGCCTATAGCTCCAGTTCCAGAGTAAATTGCTAATTGCATGTGCAATGCTAATTTTAAAGGCAGAAGTTTTGAGAGCACCCCTCTTTTATCCGCTTCCAAACACTGAACTTTTCAATTTATGCTTAGGGATTTTCATTTTCATTTTTGAGATTGCTACATCAATTAGTTAAAGGTGATCTCAATATTTTTTGAGTTTCCTTGTTCTTTAACTATGTATTTCTTTTTTACATATGAATAGCCAGATTTTGGGCGTCCCCATTATTCAGGAAAGTTGCAGCAATGCTCTCCTTCAGTCAACCACCTTCTTGAATGACTTTTAAGGGAGAAAAGAAATAGGACAGTTATTCTTACCATTTATCATGACTCCTGTAGTACAGCTTTTTGCCTTTAAAGCCATAGATCTTGGAGTCTGGTGATGATGTCAGATTTCATTTTAGAAGGAAAAAAAAATGTCAATAAAAGTTTCAGAATATGAAGCAGACTCCAGAATCCTGAGGAAACAGAAGGAAAAATCTGGAATTTTTAATCCTTTGTTTATTTATTGTTTTTTGTTTTATTCATGACATTGTTTTAAAATTCAGTTTAATGACTTGGGAGCATTTGAACAGGTCAGGAGGCAATCTGGCTTCTCTTAATTTTGTAGTGCGTTGGCAACCTCCTTCCCAACCCTTCGATCAATATCAATGGGTCATTCAATATGAATAAAGAAGTAGTTGTCCGTATTTCCAGAGTAGGTGCATCGGAAGGAGGAATTCTGATCACCTGGTTAGTGTTTCTCAAGCATCCTTGTCCCTGGAATCCCACAGCAGAGCCTGACCCCAGCACTTGCATTTCTTTGCTGGGTGCTCAGACTCTCACTGCCGAGTGGAGACATGACACTCTGGTGAAATGAAAGCTGCTGGCAAAAATAAAATTCACCATGAGAGTTTCTGTGCTGCAGGGATCTGACAGGCCTCTGACCCAGAGCAGCAGATTTGTCTGTTTCTGGGTGCTGCTCATCCTGCATCCTTTAGAAAACAGCAGTGCACAAAGAGCTGACTGCCTGCAGCAGGTAGTCTCCAATTGACTTTATTCCAGATTGTGTCACCCTTCACTTTCCTACAGTCCTGAGGAATAGGGGTAATTTTTGACAGACATTATAAGGTGAAAAATTAATCGAGTCACTCCCTGTGCACAGAACGATCACCCAAGACAAGCAGTCTGTGAGCATTTCCCTCTCTTTGAAAGGCTTTTGTGTTTGAGTGACTACGAAAAAAGGGCTGCTGTAGTGTTTTCTTAGCCAGCTAAGCCCTAAGGCTGGGGATTTTCCATCGACTCCCAAAGCTTGCAGAGCTGAAAATTTATAAGCAGCTCATTTTCCTATAAAAGACACTATGACCTCAGCAGCTAGAATGCCGAGGAGAAAAACTGATGAATCTTAGTGAAATCCAGACTGGGAGTAAAAACTGCTCTGTCCAAGATGAACTTGTCATTCCTGACATTCATTGCTAGTTAGGATTGTGAGGTTTAACAGGGCACTCACTTTGGGATCTTCAGATGCTGAAAACTCAAAAAACTTTATGAGCTGAAAGCTGAACATCGATGAGGTTGAGATTACAAGGAGGGATATAAAAATTATAATTTCTTCTTGTCCGGATCCTACTGTTTGCTTTAATCTGGAGATATTTTGTTTGCTGAATAAGGATATGAAGATATATGAAAGTATATTTTATTATCTTGACTAAATAGTTTTGTAGTTTGATTGCACATTTTAATTCCTGATTGCAGTCACCATTTAAAATGTCTTTTTACAGTTGTTCATCAAGTCATAGGCATGTCAGAAATGACAGCTGTATGTATCAGAGGTGTATTTCCATTAGTTGCATTTGACCTTTTTTTAACTGCGCAAGAGATTTCTCTCCCAGTCCATAGCATTCTGAGACTCAAATACTTTTCCCAAGAATGTGGTCACTTATTTCTTTTGCCCAACTAATAAAATGTAACAGGGAATAAATACATTTATGGGAAATTAGACACTTTTAGTCCTGCTGCTTATTCTGACACTCAGTAGACGGCATTTTTTTGTTTTCCCATCAGATGGACGAAACTCTCCCAAAGGCAGAAGGCTTCAAATTGAAAAGTGTGGGATTCTACCTCATCAAAAATTCAGAATTTGAAAGAAAAGGTTACAAATTTCCTGATTTAATATTGAGGTGAACCCACAGAATCATTTTTCCCTAGGATGTTACTTTTGTTGCAGTCTTGATCTGTCCTTGAAGTCCATTTACATCTAATTTAAAAAAGTAAGATATCAGTTTTCTGCAAAATATTTGCATTTCATCGCACAGAATGTTTTTCTGTGACCCAGATTATTCAGTAAAATATTTGCATTGAGGTCCAAATGCTAGAAATGCAACTGCAAGAAAGAACAGCTTTGACTCTGATCTCTGTTTCATGGGTAGCTCTAGTGTTTTACCCCCAGGAAATAATAGCGCATGAACCATACTTCAGAGTAAATAGCAGATGTTATAAGGACACCCGAGCAAAGAAGATCCAGAGTATGCATTTCAAGGTGAGACAGTATGAAACATGCACTCTCAAGGAAGTGTCCAGTGTCAAAATTAAGGTAAAACGTGCACCTTCTTGTTTAAATTTATCAGGTAAACTTCAGATAAGAGCACCGTTCTTCCTCAGCAGAGCATTGAAGTGCAATGTCTACATCAAGGCCAACTATGGGCTTCAATCAAAGAGTGTACTTTATGAAAGATAAGTGAAATTAAACATATGTTCAAACATTCTCTGCAGTTAGAGCATTAGTCAAGGTGAAAAAACCCAACATGGTGCTTTTAGAGAAAGTGTAATCTCCATGGCATTGCTACATTTGGTCATTTGATAATACACCTGTACTAGAAATACATATAATGTTTTGTCACCAAAACACCTATCTAAATCAGTAGCACCTATATGACAAATCGCATCACGCATATTTTAATGATTAAATTATGCCTTTCAGACTCTGAAAACTAGGTTCTATGGATGTTGATTTTATGTACAGAAACCTGCATGGGTAGTACTTATATTTAAGCTGAATGGGAAAAAAGAAAAAAGATAATCCATTCTGGAAACCTCCCTATCATAAACCTATACATAGAAGTACAATTTGGGCTTGTATTTATTTCTTTGTGTCAGTGAAAGTTTTGGCTAAATGAGAAATATACATCCCAGGCAAATAAGAATAAAATGAGAAATTTTAAGTCTGAGAAATACTAAAGTACGAGAGAGTTATAAATAAATAACTTTGTAGGCAAAATTATTTCATAAACCCTTCTTCTATTTTCTTGAATTTACCACCAAGCAAGTTGCATCATTATTCAGAAACAAGATTGTGTAAAAATTCAGTTAGCCCTGAGCACGAACTGAACTAAAGATAAATTTTGGGAGAAAATTATCAGGAATACAGATGCCCACAGTACATACGCATTGGCTAAGACAGAGTAATATTTATTGCAGTTGCAGTGTGATGAGCCACATGTTGTTTTTGAGCTGTGTGTAACATCTTCACTGGTCTCACCACCAGCTGTCTCTGAGGAATTAAGGCTGTCAGTGCTTTAAGGCTGACGTTTGAGAGAAGTTTAGCAGTTTGGGTCCTGCAGGACCATGCGGTTGGCTTTGCAAGTCTGCAGATCTGCCACAGGCAGGGAGGCTCTGGATGGCCTGTTCTGCTTGAAGCCATCAGAACTCTGAATGTGTGCATGCCCCTCATGTTTCTGTGTGTGAATGCGGTGTATTGACTTGCACAGCAACCCATACCCAGCAGGAGCTCACCTGCTCTGTGTTGTCCCTCCCTTTCCTACGTAATTTGTACTCTGGCTACAAAATTCTGCCAGGGAGTGCTTTCCCCACTTTATCCCACTGGAGGGATGATATGGATGTCATATGGGTATCACTGCATCCCACTGGAGGGATGATATGAGGGTTGGGATGTGGAAAGCTCGAGCTTTCAGCTGCTCTTGGGTGGTTAATCTCCCAAAAAACTTTTTTATTCTGCAGCCTGTGTAGCTTGATTATCATCTGAGGCATTTATTATCATAAATGCCACTGAGGTTCATAAGGTTTGAGCACGTTATGTTTGGGTTTTACAGGTTTTTGCTGGGGAAGCTCTTCAATGTCTCAGACTTATCTGCTTGGGTTTTACAAGCATAGGGTAGACCAGCAACAAGTCGAATCTAAGAGACATTTTAAATGTTGTCAGAGATAAAAGTAACACAGTTGGTAATATTTTTAAGTACTCTGTAATGTTCTTCAAATATTTCTTGTCATCATTAGCTTATTAATTAAGCTTCTAAACAGACTTCCCATATTCTACAATATCAGTTGGGGAAAATCTATATGATTATTTTTTTCTCAGTGGAAGATGTTTAGTTAATATGTCTATTTTAATTCAGACATATATTCTATATAAAAAAATACCAAAACTCAACCTTTTTTGAGTCATATAAAAGCTAGGATTATGTGAGTAGATGATTCCAGGAACGTGCTTCTGTCATTAATCAATAAGTATAAAACCTCAACAGTTGAAATGTATTTTATTATAGTTTTTTAGAGCCCTCCCTTTCTCACTTGTCCTTAAGCTAGTTTTCTTCTGGTTGGATAGAAGCGAGAGCACCTTTCATTACCATCTGCTTTCGTGGTTAAAGATGCTGAAGGGACTTCTGCTTAGTGGGACAATGTCTGAGGGACACAAGGAGAGACAGGCAGTCCTTGAGCTCAGTCGTACTTGGCAGTGAGTGTTGCAGTGGCTTTCTCAGCCTGTGATATTGAGCAGGTTATTCCACAGAGGATGGGTTGTTGATTTTCAAAGGTCAGAATGTGGATTGAATCATGAGGCTTGCTCTTAATCACTGTCTTGCTCTTATCTCTAGTCCATCCATTCCCATCATAATTAAAGACTATTATTTGCATATTGAGAGGGACTCACCATGATTGAAGTCCAAAAGACCTGAAGGGGAAAATGTGTGTCAAATAAGCTAAGCCAAAACCCTGCAACAAGGCCTGAAATTCTTTAAAGTTCTCTGGATGAAGAGTTGTGCTGTACCTCTGGCCAGCAACTTGCCTGTTAGTTTTGGGGGGCAATTAAACAATTAAATGGGAAACATATTGCATGGGGGTGTTGTTTGCATTTATAAAAAATATGTGGTGTATGCATATCAATTATTTCCTGTTTCTCTTAATTGAGGCATATCTCTATATAACTAATTCTCTAGTGAATTTTTTTTTAGTTTCTGCAGTTGGGGAATCTAAATTCCATTCTCAGATGTCAGCTAGTCCACTGAAACAGCATTCAGGTACTAAATAAAACTAAGTAACTGGTTTTCTAAAGAGACCTAAGCAGTTTCAAAGTATAAAGTCTGGTGAATAGAATTCAGAGGTTTAGTCAGCTCAGTACTTTGGGAAATTCCAGTAAATGATTGCTTCACCTTTAGCTTCCTAAATACCTTTGAAAACTGGTTGTTAAAAACTGTTGGAAGTCAATAGTTGCACAGAGTGCAGGAAAAGGCAGCAAGAGCAGCTCTGAGTTGCATTGGATAGTTGGAATCAGAGTTAAGAAGATGGGAACCAAAGATGTTTTCAGAGCTTCCTTCCCTTCTTTCATCCACCCACCTAGGTTTGTTTCGCACACAACTGGAAAGAAGGAATGTAAAATGGGGTGGTTGTCTCTATCATGTGATTATTTATTCACAAGGTTGGATAGTGAGAAGCTAAATCTAACTTCAAACAATCTCCAGCTCGTATAATTTTGAAGGAATGACAGATTTGACAGAATTTTCAACTGCCATTATGAATGCTTCCTTCAGCCACAGTCTGTGAGAAACTTTCTGAAGTAAAGCCGTTCCCACACAGCAACTCTTATTTCTGAGTGTTGCTGAGGATTTCTTTAGATTTGGTTTCTTAGGATGTGCTTTTCTTCTCTTTTTGCTGTTGTTGTTGTTGTTGTTGGTTTGGTTTGGTTTGGTTTGGTTTGGTTTGGTTTGGTTTGGTTTGGTTTTGGGGTTTTTTTGTTGGGGTTTTTTTTTGTTTGTTTTGGTTTTTGTTTTTTGGGTTTTTGTTGCTCACAGCTTGGAAGGCCTGTGGCTGCCTTAACAAAAAAACCCCAAGAAATAGCTGAAAACAATACCCATCAAGTGGAACGTGTCCCGCACAAAGTAGGAACAGAAAAACAGAGGAACAAATGGAAAAGAAACAAGAAAGAAACACTCTCAGCTTTTGGCCAAGAAAGAAATAAATACACGTCTGATTTGTTCCAACCACTTTGCGGCAGGACATGTCCCTGTTTAATTCTCATCAGAAGAAAAGCAACTGTTTTGCACTATTTACAGACTCCACTCAGGAGGCTATTGAGACTGAAATAGCAGTGGGGTTGCCTGCAGACAGAAATGCATTGACCTGCCCTATGTAGAAAAGCTTGAAAAGCTCCTTCTTGAGTGGTAAAGAGCAAGAGAAAAGCTTATAGGCTAATTCTCCATCCTCTGATTTAGAAGTGGAAGTACCCTGTTACACAGTGCTGTGTTCTAATGGGTTTGTGATGCTTTGGTCCATGAAGTTCACTCATGCAATGGCATGTGTGTGAAGGTGCTGTATAATCAGGTGAGAATGAAATTATTTGTGTTATCATTGTCCAGCAATTCCTTTCCCACATAAGTTGATGGTAAATTCTCACTTTATTTTGCATACTGTATCTGCTTAGTTCAGGAATGGACCAATTGCTACAGTGGATCGAGATAACTCTCTAGTACCTTAAAATGGCAGTACCTGTTATGAACCTTTCTTCAAATAAGTATCAAATAAACCTTAAGGTGTGTATTTCTTTTGAGTCTTCTAACACCTGAAGATTGGCTTATGCTCAGTGACTCATTGATGTCCTTTTGTAAATACTAACCCTGCCTAAAAAATGAGCAGATACTCCCTGAATAGTGTCTAGCAGCTTCCCTGACATTTACAGCAAAAATTTATATCCTCCTATAGCCACAGGAGTAAATGCTCAGGACCAGGAGAGCAGAGGAGAAAAGGGATCAGAAGCAGCTAAAAGGCTCACAGCTCACCCCCAGCCGTTGCAGCAGAGAGCTGATGCTCATCTGTCCTGGCAGGTAATGACGTGAAACAGTCTCGGCAGCAGCAGAGATGCATTAGTGTCCTGCGCTCAGTGCGATCACAGGCCTGAGCCTTTGGTTCTTCCCTGAGGGCTCTGAACCCCTGCAGCGTTCACAAAGTGCCTGGAGAAGGGCACCCTGTTTGCAGCACGACAGGTAGAGGCAAGGTTGCATCTCTCAACTTCTGCAGCCCCTGGCTGACTGCTGCTGTGAGCTGCTTGCGAATTCAAGTCACATCAGTTCTGTGGCCACTATTGGGCAGGGTGAATTCGTGGGCTGGACTCTTTCAGCTTCCAAAGACTGCCAAAGCCCCAGCAGGCTTCAGACACGAAGCTCAAAAGCTCTGTGCTCAACTCAGCCTTTCAGGAAAGGGCCTTTCAGCCTTGTGCCTAACCCTGAGAGGAGATATCAGGTGCATGTTTTCAGTGAGGTGTAGTGTCAGACACAGTAAATCACAGTTCTCATGCTGAAGATGAGGTATAGGAGCACAGACTTAAAGACTCAAATTCACAGAGAACTTCTTGGAGGACATACTTCCTTTTTACCTTAACTTTTTTTACTTGAAGAGGAAGATGACAATTTCCCAACTTGCTAATGGCTTTTGTGTTATGCATTCTGATGGAGCACATTTCCTTGCAGAGAATGGTTTCCACATTGACTACTATGTTTTTTTGAACTTTAAAGTTACAATTTTTTGTCTCTTTAAATGGCTGCATTTTAGAGAACCCTGAAATTGTACCACACAGAGGAATAAACACAATGCAAAATGAAGTATATCTTTCAGAAATCATGGACCAATTAAGATTGGGAAAAAATCTCCAAGATCATCAAGTCCAACTTTTGACTGAATGATGAAGATGAGAAGATTCAACTTTTCTTTGCAGTGATAGCTTTCCTCTAGAGGCCCAATCCAGAATTGATTTCCCATTTTAACCAACATGAGTCCTGCCTATTGATCTCTATGTGTTTTGAGATTGGCCTCAACATCTGAAACAGGGCTGTGGTAAATGGCAACATTAAACAAACTGGTAAGAGATTTATTTTGGACTGGTAGGGGATTTTTTTTGACTGCAAGTTAGGGTGTTTACAAGACAGAAAAAAGCACACAGATGTTCACTGCTCCTGCTCTTGTAGAAGATAGCTTTGCTATCTCAACTTTGCATCTTCTGTTTTTTAACAGAATATGTATACAGAAATATATAGAGCACTTTCTATGGGAAAAACACAGAAAAGCATAGTGTGTTTTTCATAATAATGGAGAGAAAATGTCCAGGCAAAATGCTTGGTTGTTTTTGTTTTTTTTTTTTGTCTAGTCTTGGGATGGAGTTTCTCCCTGAATGTGCTGTAGTTATTTTTCATCACATAGAAAGGACTGTGCCCACCCACAGTGAGCTCTTGGCCTGATCAGACCAGTCATCCATCCCATCTAGATGTCTGTAAAAGCTTTTAAGAAACATTTTGTTATGCTTTCTGTGGCATTTCTCTATGAGTATACTATATACAATCATACATGTTAAAATCTACTTTAACTTTTCATTAGTTAAAGCATCTCAAGAGATGAGTTTTCATTTTTAAGAAAGAAGAGCAATTATTTAAATGGAAATGTGGTCTCAGGGAAGATATCAATCCTGGGTTTAAATCTTTCCTAGATCTTGACACTCATGTAATAAGGAAAATAAATACTAGTTCACAAGCTAGGATGTAAACCCTCCATGGTCACGAGCTGCCCATTACTCCCTACTCTTCTTTCTGGTTGAAATTCTGAGGGGCTGTGTCAGTGCTGAGCTGGCCTTGGAGTTTTGTATGGCATATTATTTCCCTGGGTTACCAGATGAAGAAGGCCATAGATCAAAGCCTGTTTGAACATATTCAAACCAAACCCAGCTACTACTGTTTTTCTTGTATTTGGAATTAGCTTTTAAGTAAATTAATGAGCCATTTAATACTGTGCAAGCTAAGCATTTCTGCATTCTGATACACTTGAATTATTGAGGTTCTTTGTGTGTGTTGTTAAGTTGTGCAAACTGTGGGATGACTGTAAGTAAAATCACACTTTTGAGCAGCTCATACTCAGTCTGCTCTACAAAAGGTTGATAGCTTGATTCATAGAACACAGTAGTTTCTTCTCCCTTCCTCTTCAACCCAATGAGAGATGATGGTGCAAAGCATCAGGGAAAAGTAATGTAAAGACTTAAGAAATGCACCCCATACATGAATGCAAAAAATATGAAGTATATTATTACATTTTATAGCAAGATTATGGAACAAAGGAAAGTCAGTGTGCACTCTTAACATTTTGCTTGTTACCTTTAACAGGCAGCTGCTCTGTATGGGCAGAACACGATGTATATACTTAGGCTTTGCTACAGGGAATAACGCCCATGTTGTAAACATGGAGAAAAATTCTTATCTTGAGATGCTATTTAAGCCAGCAAGCATGTCAGGGGTGACCCTGGTGTCATAAACATAAACTGAGAGAAACAATTACTGAGAAAAATAATTAGACTGGACAAAACTGAATCAACATCACAAAGACGAAGTAGATATAAATCATGCTCAGACAATAGGGAACAGGAAATACAAAAGCCTGTGACTTGCACACACACGAGCAATAACCAGAGAGGGCTCCAGTATGAAGTGGCACTCTGGGAGACAGAGAAGTGTTCAGATCTCCCTCTTCCAAACAAAGAGAAGGAAGGAGAGAAGGGGGAGGAAAAAGGAAATAAAAGATAAGTAAGACAAAAGGCCTTTCACTAGGCCAATGTGTTCATCAAGTTTTCCCATTTTCCTGTGTTTCATCCTGACAGCCAACTGGGCTGGTTGGGTTGAGAACAGAATTTTATCCATACACCTCTGTAGCACCAGTGAAGAGAATTGGAGGTGGATGTGGCAGGGCCTCGTAACTGTGGCTTTAACTATTTGTTGATTTGGTTTTGTAGCTTTTAAACTGAGGTTTATTGCTTCTCTAGATGTTCAGGAGGGAAATCTTGAATCCCTGATGGCATTTCATTATGGTCATAATTGTAAAATGTCTTGGATCTTTGGGGAGTGTGAAAGGATCAATAGAGAAGAACAAAAACCTCTTTTAGGTCATTTTTTAAATTTCTGTATCAGTCTGTGCCCCACACCTTCAGATCCCCCCTTCTACTTGTGCTGCTGGAGATACAAGGAGAAAGATTATCAGGATGCTGGGAGAAGGGAAATTTAACACCCATGCTTGTGGTTATCAGAGGGTCTGGGTATTTAAGAGGTATCAATTTACATTGGCTGCTGAAAAGCAGAGGATCCATTCTTCAGATTTTCTTTACATTAGGAATATTGATATAACAGCACCATCCTTATGGAAGATGACATGGCCCATCATAATCCAAATGCTGCGTTCTAACACAAAATTACAGTTGCATGCAAAACTTTTGCTGTTCCAAAGGATTGGTACATAGACAAATCTTTGCAGTAACATAGGAATTAAAATACAGAATCCGGCTTTCATTTTTTCATTTTGTTCAGTCTGGGAGAGGTTTTCAGAGCAACAGCTTTTAACTCACAGAATTCAGATCAGAATGTAAAGTCTGTCAAAATAAGTTGTACTCAAATCTTGGATTTTGGTTCAAACTTCTGTAAATCCATTTGACTTAGCTTACAACCTCACTGTGCTTAGAACTTAGTTTTAACTTGCATTGTTAGCATCTTTTTGGCTTGCACATGAATTTTATTGGATAAATTTCCTGGGAGTCAGAATTGGTAGAATGAGGAAAATAATCAGTGGAGCAATGTGCTGGTGTGCAGGGATCCTGCACAGGCTTCTGTATGAGACTGGCAACCAGCTCCTCATCTGGTGGCAGCCTTGGAAGAGTGATTCCTCCCTCATAATGCAGAGTGAGATGGGAAGGTACTGCTGCCTTCACCAACCACCTTGCCCAGCCAGAATAATGCAGCCTTTACTGAAGTATTCCATCTTCAGTACAGCTTCTCCCCCTCCAGGGTAGCTGAGATTTTAAATGCACAGAAGTAAAGCTGTTCAAAAATAGAATTTTCCTCCCATGGGAGATTTCAGCATTTCAAAATCACTTGCTGCTTTAAAATATATGAGAAAGCAGAGGGCACTTGGTTCAATTTTGTCTCAAGTTTCAACTTGAAATGTTGAAATGGAAAAAAAAAATGTGCATCTTCAATAAAATTTAAATAAGTTGGTATTTTAAAATGAAATACTTTTTTTGAAAATATTTCAATTTGGGAAAATATTTCAGAAATATGGGTAAGTGTGGGGTTTTTCATGCTTGTCTGAGAGGAGGGGAAGGATTTTCCCACTTTGGAATGTTAAATTTGATTATTTGTTTTAGGAAGCAAAAAAGTAACTGAAAATCAGTATTTTTCTGCTGCCAAATATTTGAAACTATATTTTACATCATTACTATTTTTCAGTGAAACTTTTGACTAGCTTTATGCTGAAAATAAGGCTATCAGAATCAAAATTTTGAATGTTCTGACTCATGTTTAATTAATATTAGTGCATTTTTTTTCATTCTTACACCTGCTTTCATTAATTTTCTTGTTGAACTTACCTGGTAAGGATCTCTAAAAGACAAAAAGGGTTGTATGTTACTGCAAGTGATATCCAACAAGTCCAAACCTGCTTGGATTAAAAGGTGAAACTCCACTGAAGTCAATGGAGCTTTAAATATTGGCACCATCAGAAAATTTGTCCTGTGGAATGCACTTGCATTGTCATATTTTGAATGCTCTTCATTCTCATGATACACATTACTAAAGGAATCTCTTTTCAAACACTTATGCATTTATAATTTTCAAAACCCATTTCCTCAGAGAGGTCAAAAGCTCTTCTCACCACCATAGGGAGTCCATGGAAATTTCAGCATTCTGAAGTACTGCAGGTATCCAACTGCATTAAAATATTAATGGGTTTTTTTAGTTTTTCTTTTTAACCGTGCTTTGTTTTTGTAATGAATCAAAAGTTGTAGAATCTAATTATTTTTTGATTGGAGGGGTGAACATTCCAGCAGGAAAAATGTCACATTAAAATCGGATTGCTTCCAACTAGTCCATAAAAGAAATTCCCTAGTGAAAAGGCCTGATCCCTGATTTCTTTGTATCACTAGTGTGATGCTATAGTACCATTTTAATACTGTTTTTCTGGCAATTTTCAGTATTATCTATGCAGACAATAAACTGCAGATCTCCTCTAAAAGCCTAATGTTTTTTCTATTTGGCTGTACTGTAAAGCTGGAGTTTTACCTCCTTGGCTATGTTGATATTTTTCCGTAAAAGCAGAGAACAATTGAATTACTTAGTATTACTTCCATGCGTTACTTTAGAGCCCCATGGTCCTAACAAGACCTCACTGTGCAAAGCACTGGGGATTCTGCAGGTGCACATAACCCTTTCCTGAAGAGCTTTTGGGCTATGGCCCCACTCCTGTAACCTGGAGCTACTTGGTTGTCCTGTGGGCAGGTTACAGACCTGGGGCTTCAGCACATGGTGACAAACGGGGAAAGGATGCTCGGTTGTCCTGCCTGTATGAGCAGGAAGTCCCAGTGATTGAATCCTTTGCCCCAGATTACACAGGAAATCTGTGTCTGACCCTGAGGTGGAAGCCAGATCTCCTGTGCGGCACCCTCATCCCCTGACCTGTCCGTCCTTGCTCCCCACTGTCATGTTGGCCTCCAGCGCAGAAACTTCTGACCAAGGAATTTTCCATTGAGTTCTGCTGCTGATGAGTTTCTTTCTCACCAATAGGTGGAAACTGACAGCCCGGTTTCTCAGGTGACACAAGGAACGGTTCTGCCATCCCAAATGAGGCAGGAAAAACATCACGCAGAACAAGGAATTTTCCATAAGAAACTGTACCATAGCAACTGAAAAAGACGTTGAAGCACATTACACTTTCTCAGCTTGTTGCAACCTGTGCTTTGATGCAACAGGACATCAGAAAAGTGAAGACTTGGGTTTTTTGTTTTTCTTTTCCTCACTTATTTCTTTGGCCAGGAGAGTGATTGCTTTAACTGGTACTGCTTGATCATAATGAATTTATTGCAAAATTGTGTAACCTTTCCACATCCGTCTCCAAAGTCTGTGCCAGAGCTTACGTTCTGGCATGCATTGTCACGCTGTAGCTGGGGAGGAAGAGGGAACTACATCTGCACACTTCCATATGAGATCACAAGCTTCTGAAACTGTAGGAAAACTAAGCAAGTAGAATGCAGAAATATTTCCAACAGGCTGGTGGCTGTGCAATATGTGGCATTAAAATAAAGAGTTACTAAGAAGTAGTGATATAGAAGTTAGCAAAAGTTTCTGTCTTTTTTTCTTAAGCTATCCCAAATATGATTGTCTAGTGTAACAGAAAAAACAAAATCACTGTGCGGAAGTAAGTGGCTTGTGTTGGTTTGGATATAGACAAATTCTTTCTGTACTAGGCATAGCGTTTATTTAAAATTTTAAGGGAAGTCTTTGCAGGACAGATGTTTATCTTCCTGAGCAGCTGCAAATCAATGTTCAGAATGAAGAAACATGAATTAACAGGATCTAAAATGCTTAAGTGAGAAAACAGGGGGAAATCCGTTAGCACTACTAATCAGCTGAAGTCTGGAGATCCCCCTTCTTTTGAACTGAAGCAGTTTAGTCATCTTCCTTTTCTTTCTATTTTTTAGAGTTCATGCTCTACCCTGCCGTATTTTATCTCTCCCCTGTGTTCCTTCTCAATAAACTCCACAGTGTGGATCATCCTCCTCTCCTACATATCTGCAGATATGAATTACTGGGTGCAGAACTGCAGCAGGTAGCACATTCTCTATGTGTGCACTGTCTTTTCACTCAAACTCACAACCCATCCAATTTCTGAGGTATTTCTGTGGTAAGACGTCCCTCTTTTCTGTGAGACTGTTGGATTCAGGTTCTCCTCAATGTTAGTGACAAGTCTGTCACTGATTTGGGAAGGTTATATAGGAATCCTGCAGAACTGGACTTGGAACTAAAAACGCTGTACTGGAGCAGGATTTGTCATAGCTGTTCTTAACTAGGACTTCCAGCAGGGTCTATATGTGAAAGCGCAGTTCTTTTTGGACAGTAGCAAGGATCATGCAAGTTTTTCAAACTGCTTGCTCCTAGCTACTGTCTAGCTTTCAACTTGGTTAATTATGGGGAAAAATGCCTTTTAAAATAGTCTCAAGAAGAGATTTTTCTTAATGATATTGTTCTGATGCTTAGCTAGAATAGACCTCATTAGTATGCAATTTACCATTTTCCCCAGTTTCCACAACAACTGGCATTTCAAAAGCCTACTGGGCACAATATGAAGGCAAATGATACTAGTAGCTCCTGTTCAGAAATCTTTATTTGTTTACATCTATGAAGGTGTGGAAAGAGAGCTACTGCTAGTAGTTTTGAAGCGCTGGTCGTGGTATGCTGGTATGCTAATCCCTGAGGGCCTGTTTGTTTTTATGAAGGATAATACATAAAATACCATAAAATAACAACATACAGACTGGAATAAGCAAAGAATTAGGACACAGCTAGCAGCAGACATCATATTTTCCTTTGTTCATGGCAACGTTTTTTTCTTTTTTTTTAATGTGTCTTAAATTAGGGGATTCTGTGAGTTTCTTAATTGCTTTCTTCAGCAGTTTCTCTTTGTGACACTTAATCTGGAAGAATCCACTTGTTTTCCCAGCTCACATTTTGTGAGTGAGGATTGCTTTCATGGCATACAAGAGAACACTGCATACAATTCAAGAGAAACAGTGGTTTTAAATCTCTTTTTCTGAATGTATTCTTTCCAATTTATTTTATTTTTGAGAGCACTTTAAGGAGGCCAGAATCAGTTAAATTACAAGAAAGTATTTTTTGCAGAAAAATTCATATCTGAAGAGTTTCTGCTTGAGATTTTGAAATTAAGAAAGTGATGGCAGCGAGGAGTTTATGCCATTGTTTTCAAAATATAATAAGAACCTCAATGAATCCATAACTTACACTTCATAGCTTTGTGACACCGTTCAAGCAGAAAGTAACTAATATTTTTAAAATCCCCACTACTATTGTGAAATAGCTAGGTATGCATTTCTGGCCTTATTTTCTAGGTGTGGAGAACAGTCATAAAGGGATTCACTCAGCAGAAGCCTCATAAGAGTTGTTTGCCAAAATGCTGATGACAAATACCTTTTCATCTGAGTGTGTGTGTGTGTGTGCGCGTGTGTATCTAGGTCTCAGAAGCAAACAATGTTGTCTCTCTGTAGTCTTTCTGTAAGGAAAAATGCAAATCAGTAATGGTTATTTTTGCAGTTAGAGCCTGTCATAATCTTGGAACATGTGGCTGAATCGTTCTGTTACTGAAGAAAATGTTACGAGAAGAATAAATATGGCAAGCAATGTTGAAAGCAATGCGCTAGTCTGTAAGTTAGTTGAGAGTTGTACATGGGAAAACACGAGAAAAACTACTCAACAAATCTTGACATTGGTTTATAAATAATTATGTTAGCTTCTGACCTTTCCTCCTCATTAAAATTCTGAAGGACCGGCTAGAAACACAGAACACTGGGAATTGCCTAAGGGCCATTTTGTGCGTGCTGGACTACTAAAAGTCCAGCCTGACAACAGGCTTCAGACAAGACCCTCCTAAAAGCAGGTCTGTAGTTGTCCTCCTGCTGGTGGTGGTCTGGCAGGAGGCAGCAGTTAATAAACACTGCCTGTAAAGAGGTCTGTGAAGGTACCCTGGTGACACCTTGGCTTAACAGCACCTCAGGGTTTTAGCTAGGTGTGGACTGGGGGCATATCAGAGGACAACACCCCTTTCCTTAGCTGCAGCTGTCAGTTCGAGCAGCTTGAGACAAGAATTCAACATTTTCACTGGTAACAGTAAAAATCATGGCAATTTTTACCATTTCCTTTACTGATAAGTGCTTGGGGTCCTCTGTCATTACAGTGCAACAAATATAGCAGCTGTTTGTGTTGGTCACTGCTGCTTAAATGTTTCCCAAGCAGGTGAGTGTGTAGGCAACTGGTATTTGCTACTCTGGGAGAGAACTTGAACTTCAGGAGGAAGGGGAGAAAACCCCTACATTTTGCCTATCCTAGTTGTGTGCAGACTAAAGTTGCTGTAAATATCATGGTGTGCAGTAGTTGGAACAAAAGAGTTTTGTTTATTTAAGACCAGTAGTTATATAGATGCTGGGTGAGAAAAGAACTTTTCTGGTCCATGCATTTTTGGTGTCTTGCAGAGGCCGCTAGAATTACATTTGCATTAATCTCAGTCTACAACTAGTATTAAAGAAGATTCAACTGAAAGTACTTTCCAAATATAAAGAGCACAGGGGACAAAAAGACTATGATTTATGGTGACATCTATTAAGCTTTTACAGAGTATCATGTGTATACTGGCTATGAACATAAAATGAACTGGTACTAATTGGTCAAAGCTGCCAACTCGGTCTGGTTATGAGTGTAACAATCTTCTTTAGGTCACATTCATTATGCTGACATTGTATGTCAGATCCTGAATAAAGTTCATTCAGCCATTTCTGCCGTTCTTCTTGTTTGCCCTGCTATGTATGTGTGCTGCCATCTGTGAGAGTTCATGTTTCGGCAAAGACTGGGTCTGTGTTCTTTGGGAAATGTATGTCTGGGGTGTCTGACCAGTGGCCTCTTCTCCAGCAACAGCGTGACTGTGGGAGGGCATCCTTTGAATCACGCCTGGTGTTTTCCTCATTCTTGGAAACTGACTGGAACAAAATGTTCAAAGCTTTCTTCCTCCCTTTCCTCTTCTTTTTTTCTCTCTCTCTCTTTCTGTCTTTCAGTTCCATGCCTCAAAAGACTGTTAACTGGGTTCATTATTATGTGATAAATCAGCAGTAAACCTCTATGCATTTTGCTTCATTTGGGCAGCTCCTGTTCCTTAGTGACAGCTGGTTGGCTCAGCACACTATTATTAGTCAAAACCAAGATGCTTTTAGGTAGGAAAAGCATATTGGCAGAGACTGAATTTGTCCTCAACCTCGTCATGGGCCACAGCTTTAAAAGATCCATTTGGTGGGGGTTGTTTTGTCACTGTTGGTGCTGGGGCTCTGACAGTTCATTATCACACCAGCCCCTGTGGGAGGCTGTTGTTTTCCTAAAGGAGTACAGGTCTTTGTTTTTCATTAGCTGCTGACATACTGTATAGCTAACTTTTGATTAACGTATCTGTGTTCATTCTGTTTCTCTAAAATAAAATTTTATTGATATGTGGGAGGGGACTTATATGCGTTAGTGAGAATTTACAAAGGCCTTATTTAAACAGAGTCTGAAGGAAACCTTGCTGAGAAACAGACCTGTGGGTTTGCCGTCTGCAGTGGAACCAAGGCTCTCGCTGATGCTACTTTAATCACACCTCCATCTGACAGAGCGACTGCGTGCTGGCTGAGTGACTGGTGCCTGGCTGTCCGTAGCCGTGGGGGCATACAGGGCAAGGCATTGCCCCTGATCCACTAAAGGGCAAGTGGCCCTGGGCTGTATGTTGTGCAGATCAGTCCCAAGGAGCTGGACATAATGGAGACTTCTGCTTCCTCACCAAATTTGTTTTAGCAAAGATGTACAATTCCTCCTTATTTATCTGAAATGTAGAGAAACAGAATTTCACTGACAGTTAACACAATGCAGAGCTCAACTGAGTGAAAGATTTCATATGTTCTTTGCTGTATCTGTTAGCTAGGTGTGTCAGTTTTCATGTTACATGAAAATAACATGCTGATCTAAGAGAGGAGAAATGTGTGACTTTTCTTTTTCAAGAGAAATTGCCTGGGAAGGTCCTCCTCTTCCCACTGACAAGTCTCAGTTTTCTTTTCTCACTTTATTGTGGGGCAGGCTGGGTTTTCTATTAGGACAATTAGAATAGGCACCCATCTTGCTGCAAATATGGCTGGGCTATAGTTTAGTGTAGTTTACAGATAATTTCCAAGTAGGAGTACCACTGTTTGCTTAAGGAAAGCTCAATGCAAGGAGTATGGTAATTTGCATCCTTCCCTAGGATTTGGGGAGGTTGTCAGACCTTGAAGAATGATGAGAAGTCACCCAGACTGTAGAAACCTCATTGCCTTTACACATGGAATAATTTTTTTGGTATAAACATACACTTTATTATATTAGTCCTTTGAATGATGCAGGACAGAAGAGCCAGGTCAGCAGAGAAGGTGATGTGTGGTCTGCAATAAGCAATAAGATCTTTTCAAATGTGAAAAATTAAGCATGTGCTGTGTTTGTGTGGAAACAGAGAAAGATTTTTTTCCCAGCACATTTGTGTTGGGAAGATAAACGAAAAGTCATCTTTTCTTTGCAATTGTTTAGGCTCTGATCCTGAAAAACCCTTAGCATGTTCAGTCTTGCACACTCTTTGTGACTCCATTTCATTGACCTAAAAGTGAAATCTTGCAGGTCTTTTTGTTTGGAGGCAGTACAATGTAATAATCTTTTGACTGCATTGTGGATGCTCTAGGGGTATCTGTCACAGCCCAGCGGTAAAGATGAATTTTCTGGGTGTGCCTTGCAAGCATATGCTGCCAATTACATCATAAGCACTGGAATTCTGAAACAGTGACAGGGCCAAGGGGAAAATGCCCTATGGGGACATAAGTCTCTGTCTATGGCATGTCCTAACAAAAAGGTGTGCCAGCGCGGCAATCAAACAAAAGCAGCGAAAGTGCCTCGCCATGGAAGAAGGCAGAAATGCTGAAGGACGGCAAGTCTGTAAAAGGGAATAGCTGCTTGTCCAGGTTTGTTCACCTTTCATGATGCTTTGGTCTTCTTTACTGTCACATGGGGCTGGGGCAGTATAATGGTTGGTGCTAAGCCCTTCTGTGCCCCCATAGGACAGAGGGCAAGCTGATGTTCTTTCCATGTCAGTGTGTAGGAAGATTCGAGACTTGTTTTTTCTTCTTCTTGATGAGTTTATTTTTCAGTAAATAATGCAAGGTGAGGATGATCTTAAATTTTGGTTTTTTGCAGTGTCCAGTGTCTTTATGTGTCATTTCGGGGTCCTCCTCAAGAGATGGCTAAACCCTTAACTTTTCTTTGTGTTTAAAGGCCACTTATGGCAAAATCCAGGAAAGAAGGAGGTACGCACAGAATCACAAGAGCAAATAACCATGTAGCAGCAAAGCTTTAACTGTGTGCAGTTAAGGAAGCAGGCAGAGACTGAGCCTTCTACTTAGGGGACGCATTTATTTTGATTGGCTCAAAGAAAGCAAGGCATAAGATAAAAATGCATAAGATTCAGCTTTTCTCACAGAAAGCCACACAGTGCATTGCAGCTTGACAGAACTGTGAAAGGAACTGGGAAAAAATGTTAGGAAAAGAGTAAATAATATGCTCAAAAGTGATCTATAAGACTCAGTTCTGTCATGCTCCTATGATTCTGTAATGCTCCTTTTTCTTTCTATGCTAAATTAGCTGCAACAGGGTAGACCTACCCACTTAACATGGTTGATCAGATGCTATGCTATCTTTCAGAAATATGGTTCAACAAAAGGTAAAGATTGAGTATGTGTTTAACTTTTAAATAAGGGGATAGAGTTTCAACTGTGAGCCAAGCATATGGTTTATTCCTTCACCAGCTTGAAAGCTCTGTTTACTTTTCATGTTTCCTTTTGAAGGGCCACCAGTAAAATGCTTCTGTACTCACTCATGCAGAGCTACAAATTATTTCCTTTTGCTTTTAAAATGAGAAGAGAAAAAGAAAAGCAGAGAAATGTACATCAAAAACAGTGCAGTCTCCTTTGGATTTCACCTTTGTACCCATTTACGCCATGCTCAAGTACAGCGCAAACTCTAGATGTAAGTTTCTCTCAGGTGCTACTTCTCTGACTGGCACCCTGGGATGCTTTTCAGACTATGTCTACATCTGAAAACAGAGATACAAAAGAGTTAATGTTTAGAAGACAGTATATTTATTAGCCCTTCCCCCTCTGCAAGTGTGTATTATATGAGAAATGCTACATGGTATTCCCCCATTCTTTGCCAAGTACTTCTATTTCTGTAGCACAGAAGATTTCTAAAGATTAGCATACTATGGAGGGAAAGGATTTCTGGGTCTGAACAAAGAGAGGGATGCTCATGGTGAAATCATTCTCTCCAGTTAAACATGGAAGAGAGACCAGATTTGCCACCATAAAACAACACTAACAGGTTTTGTACAGCAACTTACACACAATAGCCTCTAAGTTGTATGATAGTTAACCTTTTGGAAGAAGTGCATTAACATTGGCATTTATAAATTAAGTGTGTACATATCTGCAAAGACAGTGTTTGGTCAAAATTCCAACACAATTTTCTGCTTAAAGCTGATTTACCATACTGTGCTGAAAGGCTTTTAGTAGGCTGGAAGCATCATAGCAAGAGACATGCAGGGTGATTAATATATGCTACTTCTTCTGAAAATAGAATGCCAAATTTAGCTTTCAGCTATTCTGATATATCCCAATTGTTTTGTTTTAGCATGTAAAATATCAGTTTTAGGTTGCTAGAGCTTGAAGGTCTTGTGCATCTTAGTTTTAATATGGAAAGCCAAGTTCATGTGTGGATAAACTGTTCACTTCTTTTTTTTTTTTTCCCCGGAGGGTGAATTCAGTTCATAAGACTCATACATTTAAAACAATGATAACATTTTTACTAGAATTTATTCTTAAGTAATGCTTTTTCGAGTATAAGGATCTAATTATGTATGGCATCATGGCTATCTGTAGCCAATCTGTGGGGATCTTGGCCAACTAAACAAAATCACTTACTGTAAGAAAACCAGTAAATTAAAATGCCTCACCAGGAATCAAATAGTAACTCCAAAAGACAGAAAACACTTGAGTTTCAGACAGAGAAGAGCCATGCCAGCTACAGCAAAATAAATTTATGGTGGACAAGACCTGTGGTCCCCCTGCTGCTTTGGGCATGTGGGAGAGAGCTGCGCACTCTCCAAAGAGCTGCAACACTGTGTTACAAAAGGAAACCAAATTCTGACCCAGGAAAATTGAAAATCTGGGGTTTAAATGCAGATCCTGTGAGGATTGAAATTGTAAACAAAGCAACTGAAAGGTTAAGCTCCAGCAATCACAGATTTATTTGACTTACCAGATGTAGCTCAGGACAAGTAGGAAGTGCGTGCCTGGGAATTATGCCATTCCTGTGACAGTCACTTGTTTGCCTTTCATAAATGCCTCCAGTTCTTCCAGGAAGATCACTTCCTATTCAACTTGGCCATATAAATGTCTCCTTGAGGCCCACTTAGGATCTGATGTCTGTGAGAAACTAGACAAATCACCCAAGGATCGCTGTTTCACAACTCTTGAATTAAACTGGTTTGTTTTCAAAGACACAAAACAAGACTCAAAGTGCTTCAGAAGCTGTATTTGCACAGGTAATGTGACAAGGCCTAAGCACCTTTCTGGCCTTATTCTTCTGTAAATCCTCCCTACTCAGTTTTATATACCCTGTACCAGCCAGCACCTTTCATTCAGAGCAGGGTACCTGAGGTACTGAGAGATTTTCTGTCAGCTTATTTTCCTTCTGTCAAAGAGGTGTGAGTTGATTCTCTGCTGCGGACTATTATATATGTGTATATATACACACACACACACACACACACACACATTTATGTACACACATGTATATAAATAAAAAATACCTGTGTGTGTGTATATATATATATATGTAAAAACCTTGTTTATTTGCAACAGCTGGGCACGAGCCTTACACGGGCGATTGCTGCTATATGGTAAAAATTAAACAGCAATAGCACCACAAAAAAATTTATATAGAATAATAAGTAAAGAATGCTGTATGGGATAAATAGATCAAATAATCAGAAATATATCACTGAGCTGACCTATTTCGGCACCCAGGCAAGGCTGACGTGTTAAATGGTTAAAAAACAAACAAAAACTAACCAAACAAAAAGTCATTCTTGGCTTTCATTGGCATGTTAGAGAGCAGGTATCTCAATATGTCAAAATTTCTATTCTGGCAATAGCTTGTCGAAACTGTAGACATGCTGCTATTGCAAAATCCAATGGCCATCAGTCTAGACTTGCTGCTTGCTCTTCGTAGTGAATTCGTATCCTTCTGCTATAGGATTCCAGCAGAAATTCCACTACTCCTTTTATGTGAATGGCAAATGCTGTATAAATTTGATACATTATCTAAACAATCAGTTGGCCATTTACACCTGTCTTTTTCTAGCAAGGTCTTTGCAATAGTTCAGTGTCGACAATTGCAATAGAAATAGTGGGAAAAGGAATGAAGAAATTTGCAAAATGTCTTTCTGTAGTACTTCATGTTACATCACAAGTTGAGTATTTTCGATGATTGACTTTTTCTTATGCACCTGTGAGTATGTTTATAATGTCACCTTGCCTGGTTTCTTGCCATCTCGAAGGTCCTCATTGTCTTCTCAAGAATCCTGTCACAACAAATTGCATCAGGACTGTCCCACATGTGTACCGCTAGCAAAAAAGTCAGAAGCAGATTCAGCAGATGATTTAAATGGGCATGCAACATGAAAAGATCTTACAGTGTTGAGTAGTTCAGTGAGCAGTGATGATGGAGTCTGTCAGCTGTGGCTTTTAGTGTCCATCAGTGTGTCCATGTTTCAGCCTCTCCATAAAACTCCTTGCTATTCTCAGAAGGCAGATGGGAAAGCATTTGAAGCCTAGAGCATTTCTCATATTGCAGTTGGGTGAGGTCTTCAAGATGAGACACTCACATGCATACTACATAATGTAATTTTTGTGCTCTGTAGGAAAACCAGCCTTAAAAGGACTAGTGTAATCTATGGATGTGCAGAAATTTAGGGAGCTGATTCTATGTTTTTATCACAACCCTGTGGAGGGTGGCTTTTAGCTGAAAAAAACAACTGGAAACAACTTCTTTCAGAAGGATGTAGAAAGATTTTCCAGAGAAAAGTAATGAAAATGGCTGGTGAACTGGAGAAAGTGTTTTCCTGGGGGGAGGAACTTCTGTTTCTTTGCCTAAACAAAAAGAGCAATAAGGGTGTTGATTACACGTATTTAATACCAGATCTTAAAAGACTGCTCAAACTATCGGAGAAAGTCCCCTAAACCCAAAGGAGGGAGATGTAAGCCAGGCAAGTTAATGATTAAGAGACAAAGGCAGGCATTTTTATTAGCAATGAAATGATTACACATGAAAGCAAGTGGATAGTTCAGACTTTCAAATCAAGACTGGCACAGTCTCCTTCTGGTTGGCAGTCTTTTGCCACATACAAGTCATTTAGCTCAATATTGTGCTCCATGCAGTTTAGAAGGTCAGCTTAGATGGTGTCATGGTCACACCTGGTGGTAAAATGTTAAGACCTATCATTTGTGACTGAGGGGAAACACTTTCACTCTGTCACACTTCATTTTTTAATTATGGGGGGAAAAATGTAATAATTTATCCTGCTATCCATGGCTGGATTCCCTTGCATCCAACTCAGGGAATTCAATGTGGTGAGATGATCCCAAGTTGCCTGTTCTGCTGGAACCCATTCCAGAATGTGGTGTGACCCTCTCTGTTCAGCCTCACCACCAAAGGTAGGTTACCTGGGGATGGCAGCGCCATGCCTGCAGATACGTATTGCCTCATTTCCAGTGTGACGTGATGTCTGCTAGTGAGTGAAATACCTGGAAGTCTAGCTCTGTTGGTGAGATGTCTCTGAGAACATGAGATGAGAAGAGAGACTTTTTGTGCCGTTGTGCTTCCTGTTGCCCTCTGGGTCCCTGAGGTCATCGATGGGAGGCCCCTGCTTCTGGGGGTATGACTGTGTGGGCATTATTTTAATGCCTCTTTTCAGCGTTTACCCTTCTTTAATTTGTTTTGTCTTGATTCGTATTTTATATTTAATTTCTTTCTGAAGTGTTTCAACTCAACTTAGCTTTTAGCTTAATGGAATGCATTTTTTTACAGTAATCAGTCAAGATTTTAAACCAGAGTTGATGTGCTCTTAAAAGTACAATAGCAGGTCAAATGCAATTGCCATTTAGAACCAAAAGGAGGAAAACACATTACTGTCATTTGAATGTTTGTGTACCTTTCCATGTGAGACAGTCTAACAAGATGACTTCTTTGTTTATGCCACCTCTTTGGCCAAATTCTGCTTTGTTTCTTCAACATAAATCCAGGATAATCTCTTGGACTTTAGCAGAGATAATTTCCTTTATCCTGATAGTAACTGAAAGCAGATTTTGACCTGAATTTTCCAGTTTATCTCCTGCTCAAGTATCCTCCCACTGAAGACAGTGTCATTATGGCTGGGTCCCTGAGTGTGCTAAACGGATTTTTTCCTTAGCTCATATATCCGTCACATCATATGTGTTTGATTTACTTACATTGTTCTTACATTTAATCTCAGCCCATTTAGTCATACTTACTGTCATTTTTTATTTGTTTAGTAATTCGCCGCAGCTCAAAAAGGTAACAGAAATGGATAGAGCGTAACAAGTTGCAAATACGTTCTGTGCAGACCTCTTCTGTGCCTTGCCATGTTTCAGCTTTTACCATTTGGTTTATGGGATTGTTTATTCAAATGCTTAGTTTATATAAGAGTGTTTAACAGCAGCTGTAAGCGTACTACAGAGAGGTATTGGATATGTTTCTTATTTATTCTTATTCTATTGTTTGTAAAGTCCTCCAGGAGCTTCACAAAAAAATCCTTTGTAGTGCTAGGGCCAACATTAGCAGTATGATGGGCTTAAAATTCAGACTGTCTTCATCACCGAGTCTTTGGCAGCTGTGGACAGAACCAAATGAAAAACTGCCTTTGCTGGAGCTTTTCTACTGATGCCAGTAGGACAGGTTCTCAGCCAACTTCCTTTCTATGGGATTTGTGTACTTTTTAAGGTGGTGACACTGGTACATGGAGCCGAACTTTTCCCTCTGGGAAAGGAAGAGAGGCATTCTCTTTCCCTCTGCTTCAGTAGTATTGCCTAGTATCCTCCTGGCAATACTAGTGAAGCAGAGGGAAAGAGAATTCCCCAAGAGGCAGGGTTGGATGGCAAGTTTTCTAGGGGATAGCATTCATTCATTATCAAGCATTTTTAAAGCTCAGGTGATGACATGTGGCACACTCCAGAGCTCAGGTGGCATGCCAGGGCAGCAGTCCTTCCTCTCTGCTGGCCTGCCTTGTGACTAGTATGAGCAGAGGCAAGGGATGCTGGTTAGCTTGTGTCCAAGGGGAGAAGGTGTGTTTTGTTTCACGCCTACCTTGTGCTGACTGCATTTTGAGTTTTACTTGCAAGTCCAGTGCAGAGGGGGAAATGAAATAAAAAGCAAATTCCTGCTGACTGCAGGGGACCTGCTCTGGTAGCTGGCCAAACAAAGCATCACCATGACGAAACTTAATCTCATGCTAGACCAATGTGTGACAAGGGTAAGAAATGTAGGTACCATGAAGTCTCATTTCATGTGCACCTCACTAGTAATGGGATGGGTGGCCCCTCCTGGAAGACTTGGCATTGGAAAAGGAGGCTGTCAATATCCCCGCTGCAGCTACCAGCTGTGGGGAAAACAGCAAAGCCTGATGAGTCTGGGGCTGTGGGGAGAATACAGCCTTCCCCACTCTATGCACAGCATATGGGGAACCTGCTTGCACGCTGGCCAGGAGCCTTCTGGCAGGGGCCAGCTGTGTCTGGTGGAGGTCTATCTGCTCCTCAGGTGTGCTGCCCACCTCACGAGGGCAGATGCATGATGGATCTCTGGCTCTCTGAGCTTGTTCCAGCACCAGGTGTCCCTCCTGTCCACGCACATGGATATGAAGTGTGTTTACATGCAGTGCAGTCAGGTTAGGCTGCTTTAGGCTTAGGGTGTGGGGGACACATATTCTTCTCTTGTAGACTGTGGTCCTTTTCTCCAAATGCTGGTGATAACAATAGGGTCAGGCTGCAATTTCTCCCTACTGATGTTACCATCAGCACTCAGTTTTCCGTCCTTTACTCATGGAGGTAAGGTGATTTTTGTGCAAGTGGTCACCTGGATTGGAATAAGCATGTGGCCAGCTATGGAGGCAGGAGCTGGTCAGCATCTGGATAGATCCTAAATTTTTGGCAGGGTTCAGTCCCGGTCCCTGCAGCCAAGGTGAGATTTTCACCCATGCAGAAGCTAGCCTGATGCCTGTGCACTGCTATTTAGTTCATTGTGTTTAGAATTTAAGTTGCAAACTGGCTTCTTCCAGGCAGGGTTACATTTCAGTGTTTGCAAAGACAGCTAAATGCACTGAGATTAAAATCATCAGCAGATGCTGTCTGGATTGTACAATTTGAGCAACACAAGCTGTCCACCTTATTGGCAGCTAAACTGCCCTTAGAAGTGCCTTATTTAGCTTGAACATTGCAAATTGATAAAGTGTTCTACAAAATTTAGTACGGTATTTTAAATATTAAAGATTTTAATGGAAGTTTTTGCTGAAAGGAGAATGTAAAATAAATTTTAAAAATGTTCATGGACTTCAGTGTTTGAATCAATTGATTCTGGACAGCAACTGAGCTAGGGTTTTGTCCACTATGTGGGCTAAAATCTTTGTCCATCTTTTATTTCTTTTACTTCAGATCAATACTGCAAATCATGTTTGTGAGAACAAAATTTCTTATCTTATTGTAGCTATAGAATAGCACAAAGTGGAAAAACAGTTGAACAAGTGGTAAGTAAACCAGAGTTTTAAGTTGCATTAGTTTAAACAGGACGCATTTGGTTTTCTTGGTTTAGGCAAATTTTAAAACTTTTTGGATTTGGACAAGAGAGTTCTGTTATTGTTAAAAGTACAAAAGTAGAAGAGGTTCGAGAAAGGTTTGGTTTGTTTTGTGGTTCACTGTCATAATTTTTTTAAAAAGTAGCATTTACTCTTACATCTGCTCTGCAGCAGTCAACCTAACATGATGATAAATGGCCTATTCCCAGGTGACTCTTAATTCTGTGTCTTCTTATCCAGCAAATGCAGTACCCTCCAAATATAACTATATAATTCAGTCTTTTTGCACAAAGCAGTAAAAAATGGCACATGGGCTCTTTGATTCCTTCCCCAATATGCACCCTACTTTACAGGCAATCCTGTCTCCATGTGGCTGTAAGCGTGGACTCCATCCCATCCTGGACTTGCCGCCCCCTTCTGACCTCCATTTTGTCTTCTTTTCACAGTTGTGCATCACATCAAGCGCCACAATATCGTTCTTAAAAGAGAACTGGGAGAAGGAGCCTTTGGAAAAGTCTTTCTGGCAGAATGCTATAACCTGTGTCCTGAGCAGGGCAAGATCTTGGTAGCAGTGAAGGTAAAAGAATCTAGGGTTACCATTATTAATTTATGCTTGCAACTAATGCTGTTTTATTTGTAAATGATCATGTTTGTCTATTCCATAAGCCAGTGTAACTGTTCTGATACATGTGGAAGAGTTCACAAGGCTAATGGGGTGTTAAGAGAATGTGGTATTTGATCTTGCAGTGGATTATAAAATGAGAACTGAATCTCATAAGGAAAAGGGAGGAAACAGATTGTGTCACGATGGGGCAAAATCTTTTATGACCTGTCTGAAGTACAATTAGTGAAAAATAATGTCTGGGTCATTAAAAATGCATGTGACATATATGTGTGTCTAAAAAATAATCTATTGCTAGCTAAGTGAATAGGTGATGTGTATAATTGCTAGGCAAAAACATCTTTCTGTTTCAGGACTGTGCCATTCTTTCAGTCAGCAACTGAAATTCTCTGTGGGTAGTTGTCATTAATACAGCTTACAGACCAAGCCTGCTTCACTGCACGAAGCCCTTTTCATCCCCCAAAATTCAAGAGCTGAGGTTAGCTGTTGACCTTAGCTATGGATGTAGCTAGAAAACAGTATTGGTGAAACTACATTCTGAGTTTGCGAAGTTTCCCTGGAAACAATCTCTTAATCTCCATCTGTAGTGTGCTGCCAAAAACTAAACAGGTGTCCAGCATTTGAAATATCTCATTAAGTGCAGGGGGAATAGATGTTTAGAATTTGGGCTATGCCTAGTGATCAGAAAATAATTTTATGTGACAGGTCACAATTAGGCAACCATGTGTACATTTTGGATGAAACCATAGAGTAATAGAAATCATGTAGACCATCGTTTTGAATTTGGTAACAAGAAGTAGAGTTTTGGATTTGACAGTATAAGACCATGAAAGGAGGTTACTTGTAGAGTACTCCATCAAAAATAGCAGATTTTTGGGTTTGCCAAGGTTATAAGCTTTTCGATACTTGGGAGTAGTTCAGTCATGTTGACTAGTGAGAAAAAAATTAAGCCCTGAAGGAATATAGCATAGATAGGAGAAAGCAAGAGATAGAAGGTGACAAAACTAGATCGGAATGAATTTTCTATTGTATTTTGGTGAAGCTCTAGTGGAAATTGCCTTTCCTCTATCACTTTAGGGAACTTCTTGATAGCAAAAGAAAAGAATTTCCATTCACTTGCTGCTTTTGAAAGTCCTGACCAAATGGAGCCTAGCACTCTGCTGTTAAATGCTGCACTGCTCTTTCTCTCTGTTGCTCATTCTCAGTGTAAATCAAATGGAAGAGCATTCAGCTTTTAAAGGTACATATGTCTCCATAGATTTAGGTGACAAATCTGTCAGTTTTCTGGAAAAGTTGTCATACTACACTTTTCTTTTTTTACCAAATCCCCTCTTTGTAATGTCCTTAATGATAGTCTTGCAGGCAGCTGTGGGAGGAATTACCTCTGGGAACAGGTTATGCCCATTTTATGTTTCTGTCATTGGCTCTTAAAGGTGTGACTCTGGCTGTTGTCAAAGAGTAAATTTTCCAGTGAACTGAGCCACTGGATTGATCTCCATGTAACTGAGGGGTTAATTGCCTGACGTTTGTCTCTTTCACTGTGTTACCAACCACAGAGAGCAGGTATCCTTCAGTCACAGTGGAAGCCAGGGACGGGGCCCCCACTGGAGTGCAGAGAGCTGTCCTGCAGTGCAGTGCAGGACTGCGACTGGACCCCAACCCTGAGCACAGGATTTGGCACTGTCTTAGTTTTAGTCTTAGAGGAGCAGACCTGCATGGCAGCAGCAATGAGCAGCTGTTCCTAACACATAAAAACTGCTTTAAAGACCTTCAGCTCAATGGGCAAAACTAGAACACAACCATCACTACGAGACAGATTTGGTGAGCCCTGTGGAAATAGGTAGTTGCTGAGGAGTAAGGTGGTGCCAGGGAGATTCCAGCAGCAAGGACACACAGCCTCTCCTGTACAATGTAGGTCAGGTTGGCTAGTGGTCCCTGTCAGCTCCCTGTGCCCGCCAGTTGCTGGAAAACTGTGTGGCTTTTGCCTGGCCCTGAGCACCCCTCCTTCTAACTCAACATGTTCCCTTCATCTCAGCCAGCTGGTATCCAAAATGCTGACATTGCTGCAGCAAATTATTTAGGAGCTAAGAGGCCCAGAAAAATCTGAGAAGATAAAAAATATCGGGCTTAGCATAAAATACCAAAGAGCTTGAGCTTTCGCTCCTTTAAAGAGAAGAAAGACAACTTGTTTAAATTGGTTTTGATTAGTTTGGCTGTTTTTGGGGGCAACACTGAGTGTTTGGAAATACTTTCCTTAGGATGAAACCTGTGAGCCTGGGCATTCCCTCTATAGCACATCATATCAGCACACCATTAGCTGCAGGCACTTTTAGAGAACAGACGGTGGAGGAAGGAGAAATTGCTGTTTTCTTGAGGGCCCATTATGCTGTGTTTGTTCAGGCCCACTCAGTCCTGTCTCACCATAGGATTGGATCCCCAGGCATAGTCTCACACTACTTTAACCTGTCCAGAGCGAGAGGTGAGGCTGACAAGGCACAGGTCAGCAGCTTCCTCTGGCTCCCCTGGGAGGTTTTGCTCAGCTAACAGACTGCTGTGTGTGTGAGATCAAGAACATTTCCATGGCACCTGCACAGGAAAACCAAAGGTTTCCAATTCTTCAGATCTTCAGTTCTGAAAAGGCTCAAAGCCCCCCCCTTCATTTCTTGAGGAGACATACCAGTCAGATGGGAAGCAGTAGCAACGATTTCATAGGGGAAGGCTGAAACAGTAGAAAGTGGTAGTAGTAGTCATGTAGCTGTCTTGAAAGTTTGACTACCAAGTCCTGCTGATGTTGGTGACAGCCACATGCTGCTGCTGTTGCTCTGACTTGCCCATGAACACAGCTCTGTGGTGTCAGGGTGGCAGATCACACTCGCTGCAGAGCCTGGGGCAGAGCACACTGGGCTGACACCTGGACAGGGACTCTGTGGAGGGTAGTAAGTGTGGGGCGGTGGTCTGACTGTCACAAAGATGAACTTGGCAGATGTGGATCTCCTGTATGAGCCAGAGGTCCCTCTGTTTCCTGAGGAAGCTTCTCCTTGCTCTTTAATTGTGGGCCTGAGTGGCTGGAAAGCACATGTGCTTGAATCTTAGATCCTACTTGGGAAAACCTCCTGTCAATGGGTGAGAGTGCTTTGTATGTAGAGCTTTGGCATACTTGTCAGTAATGATAATAATAATTAATATGTCTTTTCTCTCTTTGTGCTCTTAGGGTTTTATTTTGGTTTTTTTCTTTTATTTCTTGCACTGAGAGCAAGCTAAATGCATTAGTCAATGTCATTTCTATGTAAATTCTACATACTTATTAATTTTTTCAGCTTCCAGTCTCCTCCTTGCCTGACTGTTCCAGCTCTCTCTCATGCATTGTGTCTATTCTGTGCACTGCATGAAATAATGAAAAGGAGATTTTGCAATGGTGGGTGACAGAAATTCTAGTCACCCCATGGTAGTAGAAACCCTGACTGAGTTTCACCTGAGTTTTAGACCTTTCTGCATTTTTCTGTTTGACAGAAAATGTGGAATTGCCATAGCAACTGCTCTGTCATATGATAATTTTGCTGTTTCTGTGAGATAAAAAGCGTCTTCTCAAATATACAATATGCCATCCTCACAGGACAGAGCTGTCAGCATTTTTACTGTCTTTCCAGGGAAAGAGCCTGCTGAAAAGAGGATCAGCCTCTGCCTCTCCCTGTCAGGTTTTTTCCAGATTGCTATTATTTAAAAATGGGTTTTATATGAATTGTTTTTCTAATTCTGTTGTTGAGAAGAATTGCAGTCCAATCACTTAATATATGAAACCACCAGAGGAAACTCAAGTGACAACAGAATTATTGCCAGTGATTTCAGTATATATAGCATACACTGGACAGTGGGTTGATGGCTGTGTCATGTTAAAGCATCATTCCAGAGCCTGGAAGTATTGGAAAACACTTCAATTCCAGTCCTCACTCAATTCAGATGTGATTGTGTGTGGGCCATAGTGGGGAGCAAATTTGATATCCATGGTACAGCTGTGAAAACTAACATATCGTGGCTAGTGAAGCCTTGATGATGCAATATCCTTGTTGCATCATTATTGTTAAAGCTTATGGAAAAAAAGGATTCTGGGCCTGAAGGCATGTAAGATTCTAAAGTTCATTCCTCCGGGAAGGGACATCTAAGGCATGAGTGATTTCTTTTGCCTGTAGGATCCACAGAGCCTGAAATCCACAGGGAAAAACCCCTGAAGCTGGAAGACAGAAATCCATTCAGCCCTACTCCTTGTCCCCCCATCTGAATTTTATTATGGTAGTTGTTCCTTTTTCAAGACCAGGATTGCAGTACCACAATAAAGCCCATGTTTTTTCCAACAGACATCTATCTCTTCTTCACACATGCATACATATAATACTAGAAAAATGGGCAAAATTGTCCGTGTTGAAGAAAACAACATGAACAGACCATGACTACTGCAGCTAAAAACTCAGTTTGTTGGCAGAATGATTGCACAGTATCAACTTGTTCTGTTTCTGTTCTGATTAGTGTGGTTGATCCCATGCTCTGTATATTAATTCAGGATAGAAAATAAAGTAACTAGGTGGCCAGGAAAAGGGCAACTTTAGTTAAAACATTACCACTACTTTTGTGTCTTATCTTCCATTGTATTAAGCCTACGTATTGTTAAAATCCAGAGGTATAGAGCCTAGACAGCAGTTTCTATGAAGAATAATTTGTGAATTTTGGTAACTTGCCATCTTTCTCTTGTGGTTTTAAAAACATTGCTTGAATTAGTATAGTGCAACCGCTGTACCTCTTCAATATAGAGTCAGTGGTTTATTGTCAATTATAATTATTCCTCATTTAATTGGTGTCAGAACTTGCCTTTTTTTTTTTTTTTTTTTTTTTTTTTTTTTTTTTTGGTGCATGAAAACATTTTCTTGCTCATGAAGTGTAGCTGGTAAGGAGAAATACAGAACTGCCTATGTTGACAATTAAATTAGTATTATTTCATTGTACAACACTTAAGCCTCCTATTTGATCTAGTGTTGATATATTTCCTTCAAAATTAAAATATGCAAGCTATATAAATAAAAGGGGGTGAGAAAAATTGACAGCCCAGAATTCCTCTCTGCATCTGCTTCCCTCCTTGTCTAACACTTTAGGATTTCTCCTCCCTTTACTTACACACATGCCTGATCTTAGGCATGTGAGTAGATTTACAGAATTTCAAAGGAGTTGCTGGCTGAAGTCTCGCATTGTAACTCCTGGTCCAGGAACATATCCTTGTGTAAATCTACCTAATATATAGCACACCACAGGGGCTAACATCAGCAATACATAAAGAATGCATCTCTCTTAACACCACGTATTTTAAACAAGCAGTTTTATTTTAAAGAACTTAAGAAAAAAAGTAAATACCAACAGGATACTAGGAGCTGCCTGAGTTAAATGCTAAAGGATACAAACCAGCTGTGTACTATTATATTTTTTGGATGAGATCAGTTTATTTGTTTTGTGTTTGGAAAACACTTGTGACAGCAAGAGCATGAGTATTCATACATTCTCTTACAAGAAAAGTGGTTGTTTGGGATAACATGTGGCAGGAGAATGAAAATTGTACTGCCATTATTTAATTGCACTTCAGGATCACATCTGCATTTCTAAAAGAGTTATTAAGAAAGTACTTCCTCCATCCTCTGTGCTGTACTGTGTCCTTATCTTACCCTTACATGGCTGTCCCACATGTTCCCTACCTTCTGTGAACATCTGTCCTTCCTTACATTTTCATTTTCTCCACCAGACACTGAAGGATGCCAGTGACAATGCCCGCAAGGACTTCCACCGTGAGGCAGAACTGCTGACTAACCTGCAACATGAGCACATTGTCAAATTCTATGGTGTCTGTGTTGAGGGTGATCCGCTCATCATGGTCTTTGAGTATATGAAGCATGGAGATCTTAACAAATTCCTCAGGTAAATCCATGAACATATATTGTGCTGCTGAGCCAAAAGTGGGCAGAGAAGGTAGGTGTTACTGGTACTTCATGTCAAATTAACTACTACCACTGAAAAATGCTGACACCTAGGAAAACAAATTGTGCAACTCGTGGCTTTTGTACAGGGATGTGGGGGTCTGTTTCTCTGACTGTTTAGAAGTACCATTAAATCAAGCTCTGTACCAAACAAATGGGAACCAAAGAAATACTGTTTCCAATATATTTCAGTGTATTCTGAAATGTTTGGTTATAAATCCTACAGTAGGAATCATTTTCTTACAGGCTTTCTGGTAACACTTGGAAGATCCCACTCAACACCTATCACTATCTGTAGGCATCAAAGAGCTTCTGAAGTCTAACCCCTTTTCTCTTCCCTCCTCTCAGTGTTTTGGAAAGACTGCCATAAATCTGCAGCGAGAAAACTGTGAACCATGGAAACTTCTGTGAATTGGAAAATCCTACATATTGGGGTCTGGATTAGGGCTTTATTTCATAAAGCTCTTGAGGAATGTGCATAGGAAATTGAAATTTGGCAGTAAAGAAGTTATAAATAAATAGATGATACCTAAGGTTCACAATAATAGGTAACCCATGAACCAGGAAGTTATGAACAGAGGTTTCGTGTATGTGCCATTTCTACTAGCCTGCCGTAGCTGACATAAAAATAAACATTTGCTCCTAAATGAAAAATATAAGAGACTATTCTTTCAATGTCTCCTGTGCAATTTTATCAACAGATATCACAAAGGTATTTCAACATATAGAGGTCTTTCCTACTAAAAGTAGCTAGGGATACCCCCATTTTGGAAAGGTATCTGTAACAAAGTTGTAAAACAATCAAAACTGATGTCCTATTAAATGGGTTCATATTTTCTATATGACTGAAGTGACTTTGATTGCTAAGGCCATAATTTCTGCTTTTTTTGAGAGCATATGTGAAATGAGTTTGCTGTATTTCTACTGTCTGTTGAAAAAATAGCTACACCATAAAAACAAATGGCATCAGCTAGCATCCTCCCTTATAGGCAGGGCTGAGAGGTTTGACAGACAAACTGCGATCTGAACTGGGGGTGCAGAGCAAACTCTACTACTTTTCCCAGACTGATTGTCTCTCTGGCAAAGGATTTAAGTATATTTAAGAATTCAGGGCATATAAATTTGCCTGTTTGGTCTTCTGCTGTGAATCAGGAAAGAACTGCAGTTTCCCTAGATGCCATCCTACATTTTCAGAACACTGAATATCCATTAGAAAAAGCCGGATTCTCAGCTGATGAGAAATAATTTCTTATTCCATAAGAAATACTTAAGCCTTGATTATTTTTGATTGGCCCTTTCTTACCTTCCAACTCTGATTTTGAATTATTTTACAGAAAAGTAGTTTAGCAGACAGTGTATTTCCTACTTTAGGCCTTCACTTTAAAAAAAATAATAATCAGCCCTTGTTTTTAGAACATAAAATGATTATGCTGAGACAAGCTGTTAAACCTAAGCTCCAATTTGTCATTCCTCTCACATTTTCTGCAGCTTGTGCTGCAGACCAGAGGTTCGCAGCAAAGTGGGCTGTAAGAGTTCCATATTTCTTACCCTGCAGCGCCACCAAAGGCTGTTGGGGAAAAACTGATCTGAAAGTTTAACCCAAATGAGCCTGGCTGTCAGCACGCAGACAGAGGCTGTTCAGATCGAGGACTAAAGCCTCCGACTCATGTCTGCTTGCTCTGACTAGTGGAGCCCGATGTGGCTGCAGAGGGATCTGTCCATGTTCATGGCTGTTGCAGACACTGAAGATCACCTCATTTATGGTGAGCACCAAGAGGACAAGCAAGATGTATGGAATGTTCGGAATAATCTACAAATTCCATTAGATACAGACCACATCCTCAGGGACGCTAGCAAAAGATGAAAAGTTCTCTAATTTAGCGGCTCAGAGGTTCATGTCTGAGAACACTTATTAAAAAAATCCATGCATGATAAAGGTACGGTATTTTTCAATAGGAATTTGCTTGCGAGTTTTAGTTGAAGATTTCATATCCTCCCATTTATTTCCCCCCACCATCAACCCAGACCAGATGAATGCCTGCCTGTACATACCCTGTGGCAGAGAGCTGCTTTGCCTGGTACCAGATGCAGTCCCATCAATGCGACACACCCTCCTTCGTTTCTTTCTCACATCTGTCACTTTGCTCATGAAATTCTTCCCTTGGGGCAATTTTAATATCATATTTCTAATTGGTAGTGTCAGATTTGATCTCGCAGATTTTGATTAATTTGCAACTCTTTTCCAAACTCCTGTGCCCTTACCCTAGAGACAAATTAAGACCTCACCTCTGTTGAGGAGGGAAGAGGAGAGGTGGTCTGTTTGAAAGAATGGTTTTCAGGAATGGAAAAAAAAAAAGGCTTCTGAAAACTCAGAAAAATATAATGGATGGAAAAGGATATTCAGGGCATTATAAGCTGTATCAAATGAGGAGTGATTGCCATATGACCTCATTGATTGGATAGGATTAGCTAGTAGTTCTTGTAAAACATTGTTCATATGAATGTTTATATCTGTATCTTCAAGATACTAGGATGTATATGCATAGCAGAACTCATATAATTAAGATGTGTGAAAAGCATGTGTCCCAGTACTTCACTGGGCTCTCCTAATGAAAAATATCTCTGGTTTTGCTGAAGTGCATACAAGTATTCTTGTTAATCAGTTAATTGTTGCATCTTTGGGACTTTCCAGATCTTGAAAAACGGGTATATCTGAAGGTGTTTTTCCAAATAACGTGTGTTTTGTGTCCTCTCCCTATTGTCAAGAATTCCTGTCTCAGGCAGGACTCACCATTGGTGATGAAATAAGCAAAAATCCTTTCCTGCTGTGCATTTGGATAGGAAATTAGAAGTATTTATCTCAAATTGCTGCCCTTGTTTCTCAGATGGAGAAGGAAGTTAGGTCTTTCTTGTTTAAGAAAAGATGTAAGGGTCAATGGCCTGTCTCCCTGCAAACATGGAGAAGGAATGCCAGTCACAGGAAAGGAGATGCTCTGCATGCCACTTCATTGCCTTTCCCTCAATTGTTTTTCACTTTTACAGAGTGATAAGCTTTTCCCTCAGTTACCAGATAGGTTTGTTTGTCAGCCTTTCTCCAGAAAAGATTACTAGAATGGAACAGGAGCAAGGTGGTGGTTTCTGACAGATGGGTATTATTGTGAACACATATGCCTTGTTTCCTTGGGTAATATATATCGTGTTGTGTAATGCTCTTCTCACCACATAGCTTTCACACAATGAAGGAAAACAGTAAAAGAATAAAGCCAAATTTTCCCTATTTCACCAAGGAATTTATAGCCCTTCTGATGGAGTTGTGGGGGCTGAGGCTCACTAATGCCTTTCACTTCTACATCTCAAAAGTGGCCTGTCAGTTTATTGGCTTGTGTTTTGGTGCAGGGCACATGGACCAGATGCAGGACTGATGGCAGAAGGGAACCGTCCTGCTGAGCTGACCCAGTCCCAGATGCTTCACATTGCCCAGCAGATTGCTTCTGGTATGGTTTACCTGGCATCACAGCATTTCGTGCATCGGGATCTTGCTACCCGGAATTGTCTGGTTGGTGAAAACCTACTGGTGAAGATTGGGGATTTTGGGATGTCTAGAGATGTGTACAGCACAGACTACTATCGGGTAAGTGAACTGCTGTAATAGATAATAAGCTAGGTCTTGTTGAGTCTTCTTGCCACACTGGTGTGACTGATTCTGCTTTTACACTCAACCATCTGTCTGTCAGGTAATTTAGAGCCTGGCATATGGAGAACCTGGTTCTGAGTTAAAAGGTTTTGGTAAATTTGAAGAGTTAATCAGAGTAGATTGTCATGATTTGCTGTTTATGTATGTTGGGTTTAGATTCCAAATCACAGAAAGGTCTTTTTCTCTGGACAAAAATTTTGCATGTTTGCTTGGCTTTAGTGAAGAAGAAGCTGCACAGTAGAAGGAAGAGTGGACAATCAAATTTGGCCCAACACTTTGGAGCTATTAAAATACATTCTTGAATACTTCTAAGACACATGGAAATTGTAACTCTGGGGAGTAGTTGTATAATGTTTCAGTTAACTAAAGGAAAAGTAAGTATTGGGCAGCTGCAGTGACCTGTTATTTTACTCAAGAAGAGTAGGAAGTTGTTATATACTCAGCACCTGAAAGCTTTTCCTGCCTTGAGCCAGGGCTTTAGTCCTGCTTCTTAGTGTTGAAGAGTTGTTTTGCAGAGGGTAAGAGTAGCCCATTTCTCTTTTTCATTCTGGCTGTTTTCCCTGAGCTTGGTTGACATAAAGTGATATCTGAATTTTGCAAAGGCCTTCTGAGATTGCTGGGATAAACAGTGTGCATTAATCACTGTTGTTGACATTGTGCTATGTGGTAAGTCATGTAGTTGACACCATTTGCTTTTTGCTACTGCATTTGTAATTTCATGATTGGAACAGAACCTGTCAGGTATCTGTGGCTTGGGGAAGGCAATCCGTGACCAAGCTGATAATCTACAAACCCTAGAGTGTATCCTGTAAGATTAACTCATCATCTTTAAGCACATGTTTTGTATCTGCCTCTCAGATTACTTGTTGCCAGTGAATTCCTCATTCCTTCTTCATTATTCCTTATTCCTTTCTTAGCCACTCAGTTTGGATTGTGCCAATACAGGACAGTGTCACCTTTCCATCAGTGTTGGTGGGATGCCTAGAAAGAAGTTGCCTCTACATCTGACTGAGGTTGGACAGGGTAGAGGAAGCTACACTTTTGAAAATTATTGCTAAATGCTGATTCACTTAAAAACTCATAAGTGACAGCCTTTCCTGTTGATTTTCCTTCCTTTCAAAGACAAACCTAGTACTTAGTAAACAAATGATCCAGATTACTCTTATTTGAATTATTTGATCAATGTAAAACAAGCATGACTGCACTTCAGAGCCTAAAAAAATACATAGGATGGTAATAATTTCCTCTGTGTTTTAAAGGACACAAGTAAGCAAAGGCTAAGGTTCTTTATTTTGCAACTGATTTTGCATATTGTGTTTTTGCCACACTTCTTGGGACTGATGTCGTGTCTCTGTTCTGTACTTCAGTGTTTACCATGTTAGTGGTTTTACTTCAGAATAAATATATGTGCTGAACAGTACATGTTTGCAAAGGTTGTTACAGTCAGAGGCAGCATTTTTGAACATATGCTTTGCTTATTTTTGGAAAAAAATAGTAACTCCCCCTGTTGCATAAAAACTACCTGCAAAAGGGGGTAGAAGCTCAGTAGTCATATGGCCTTCCTGGAGACAGCTGAGGCCTGGCTCAGGCACGTGATGGTGTACAGACTCTGGCATCATCCTACCTGATTGTGTACCTCTGCGTTCAATCCGCAAGTCTTGTACATGACTACTAAGCAAAGTGTCTACCCACTGAAACCCAAATTTAGAACAACAACCATGACCTGGAAAAATCAGGAGTTCAGGAGGTTCTGGGTAACCTGGATAGTCTTTGGTTACCTATCAAAAATCTCATTTAAGGGATACATTGCATTTCCTAATGTCTCTCATATAGAATCATTCTCTTCTTTCTTTCTTCTCTCCCTTGTCATCACTTATTTTTGAGGTCAAGAAAGGGTTCTGCATGGTCCAGGGTGTAACAAAGGAGAAGAAAGAGTGTGAAGAGGGTACAATCACTGATGTGAGAGAGGGGACAAATAAGGTGGGAAAGGTAATTGTAGAGAGGTGTTAGTGAAAGACTCAAATGCAAATGGAGAAAGAGGTAAACGAGTGTCAGAGCGGATGACGTAAAATAGCATGGCCCCCATCCAAACTGGTGGTATAAGCTTGCAGAGTGATGGATGGATATGCAGCTTTAGGTTGGGTAGCTGCTTCTACACAGCAAGAAAAACAAGAAAGATCTTTTCTCTGGACCCTCATGTTCCAGCAGGCTTTTAACTAGAGCAGAGGACAGACAGAGCCACAGCCTGCTGTGCCAGCATATTTCACAGCTGATAGAATTTGGAAGTTACAGTTGAGCCTGTGAGGTTTTGGCCTGCCCTTTTTGGGACATATGTGGGCTGGTCAGAAGATGGTAATGAAAAAGTCAAGGCAATGATGAATTCCCAGATGGTTGCCTGGAGAATTGTATCCTTGGCAGGCCTAAGTCAGTGATAACACTGGAATGGCCCTGACCTACCATACCTAACTGCTTATAGCAGGCTAAGTCTTTTTAACTGCTCGGGCTTAATCACACACAGAGAAGCAATTCATCCCCAACTCTGACAGCTTTATCTGACGCTTGTTGTAGAGATTTACACAATTCCAAAAATTTCTTCAAGAAATGGTTTGTCATTTGTGCGTTTTAATACATTGGAATTGGTTTTTTTTTTTATCCTGCCACCCAGTCATGATGTTAGATTTGCCCAAGATGATTATTTTGAGCTTGCTTCTGTAATATAAGGATGATCCCAAGTCATTGTGCACTGTTAGATTGTTAATGACATTCTGCATTGAATCAGCTCAGCTGTTAGGAGATGCTTTAGGGAAGAGGGGGAGAGAACTAACCCTTGGGCTGGGAACGCATGTGATGTGTGGCCCTGATTGCACAAGCTTTCTTTTTTCTCCCCCCCTCCTTTTTTCTTTCTTTGTCATCATGTAGGAATCTTGTAGGTGGGGGAAGCCCTGATGTACATGCTAACATCCAATTTAACAGCAATAGTTTTCGATAGGCCAGATGAGCCTGGGGACATGAAAAAACTGCAATTGCTTTTCTGACCCAGAAGTGCTGTCCAAAGTAAGTTGGACCCCAGGCCAAAGTAAAACAACTGTCAAGTAATTGGTTTGCTCTGTGAGCCAAAGAGTTCCAGCAATGCTGCTCTGCTGCAATCCTTGTAGCACAAAGGATCCTTTCACAAAGTTATTTACTTGCAGAGCTTAGGTATCACGTTTATTAGGGGCTTTTATTTGTTTTGTTGATATCTGGGTTTTGTTGTTTGATTGCCACCCCCCACAGGTCAGGGTTTCCTATCTCACCCTCAGATACCCAGGTAGTGCTCTAAAGTAGCTTCCAGTGCTTTTAAGTGTTGACACTGAAGCCTGGGAAGAACTGCATGGTTCTTACTTGTCCTTGCACTCAGAGATAATATATCAGGGCCTTTTTAGGCTTCCAGTTCAGGTTTGCAAGTGATTACTAAGTACTTGGTCTTAAAATAATTTCAACATTTCTTAATCATAAGCACAGAGCCTGCAAAAAAGTTGAAGAAGTCATCTTACCCCAGCACTTGGAAAAACTTAACAGGAATATGCTTTAAATATCCAGCCTGGACAGCCAACTACAGTCTTGAGCCAAAGTTTCGGGTGAAACTGTGATCTCACCAGACTAAGCAAGAGCTTTGCCATTAATTTCATTAGGACCAGAATTTCGCCCTTCCCCATTTTTATGTTTGTCCAGTGCAGGGTAGAGATTCTGTTTTTTATTTAGATTTATGGAGCTCAGTTGTGTAATCCCTATTTAGCTATTGTATAACCTACTTGCCTTTATGCAACAGCACAAGAACAGCGGAGAAAACATGGACTCCTTTTCTCAGTTTGTGCAAACCACTCAAAACTCAGTGAAAAGACTGGGCCTAGTGTGGCTTCCATCTTCCTTTAGGCCTTATTTACCCTAAAACTACAGAGAGGTTCACAAATTAGTTTCCTTCACTTCTGGTGCTGATGGGGCAGAAGACTAAGAGGATACATTTCAGTATAAATTTTAGTGACTCCATTTCTCTTCCAAATATTTTCCACATTTTGTACCATGTTTTGCTATTTAAAGAGCACATAGCATGTCAGATTGGAAGAAGAGACACAGGTTACAGACCCTAAGACTTTCACTCTTGAAGAAGCCACACAGTTGGTGCTAAGGGTAGGAGCAACAAGAACCTGAGACCTTATCATGCTATGGGGAAAACAACAGCGCTCACTGGTACTTTAGACCCTTCTGTATAAGACACCAAACCCCATGAAAATTCTAGTCTGACAGGGAAAAAGTGAAGATATCAACAGTATCCTAAGCCCCTAAAAAGAAACTATGCTTGGCAAAAATTTCTGAGAGATCTTAGGAAGTCAGTCGCCCCTGACACACAGTAAGATGTGACAGCAATCTCTATCACACTTTTCTGTGAAAATCACCTTCTGAACTGGCAAACTGTAGAAAGTTATGTGGGCCCAAGCCAGCTGCACCAGCCTGTGGCATAACTCGCATTTGTGATGCCCCTCAAAGCACATTTGGCCATGTTGCATGTCTGCTGTGCCTTAGAACAGTGTGGGAACCAAGGATGATCCAGAGTCAAATCATACCATGAGAGGGTAAGCAAAAAGGTAAGTCCTGAAAAAAGACTTTAGCTAAATAAGTTTATGAGGTGCAGCCTGAAAAATGCTGACAGGCTGGTTCTCAAATATCTCTCAGGTATACCACAGAATTGGATAGGAGCAATCTTGTGTTTTTGAAGCCTGGATTTCTAACTCCTGAATCACTCCTGTCCTGTCACACAGCCCCTTCTCTCAAAGTGGCTGCTGAAAATAAGTAGAATCCTGTGCTGCCAGTGCTTTCCCCAGAAGGCTGCACCACTGTTTCTCTGTCCTAACAGCAACAATTTTTGTTTTTTTAAATCCAGCAACCTGAATTAACTCATAACCAATAGATACCTACTTGATCACATTATTCTACTTCCTTCTCAGCCTTTAAATCTCAATTGTATTTAGAGAAAGTAGTTCTGTCCCCTGCCAGACTGTTTTAGAGTGTTAAAGGCCCACTGTCAGCAAAAAACTTCTTTCATTTTTTTCTCCTTACAGTAGCCTTCTCCCATGACTTTCAGTGTGTGAAATAGCAGTTCTGTGTCTCTTTGTGTAGAGACATTGCTAGAACTGTGAGCGGTATTTTCCAAATCAGATTTTTCCTGTTCTTGGATCAGGGGTACCTCCCAGCCTCTAATGAAAACGTGCTGCATGGTACATCTCAGACTCACATAGCCTGTGCCATTGGCACATGTTAACTGTATTGTCAAGCAGTGCCCCAGGCCACTCTCATCTTCCACTCCTCTCAAATGAAGAACATCCCTTTTTTCTTTCCTAAATTTTTGGTTTCAGTCCCTCAGTGAATGACTTTGCAATTCATACTGGCACATTTTGTACCTCCAGTGGTTGAGAAAGACTGTTGTTTCTCCTTTTTTTTGGCTTCTTGGGGGGCTGGGTTGTTTTGTTTTGTTTTGTTTCAATTAGAATTCAGGTCTTGTCTAATTTGGTGGTGAGTAAAGAACTAAAGAAACATAATCAGGGTACCAAAAAATAAACAGTTGATGGAATGAAAAAGGTTTGTAAGGAAGTTTCCTAGATTTTTGTAGTTTTGTTACTTAAAGTTTTCTTGATAATTTCTATTTAATACTAACATTAAGTGAGTATTTTGGGATGTTTGTCTTTTTAAAAAAACATAGACTTCTGATGCGCTTTCAGTTAAGACAGGAGAAGTTATTACACTCTTTAGCCTCCCAGTCAGACTTCCAGAAAAAACTAATGGTTCCACAATTTGCCATTCCAGACCTATTTTAAAAATATATGCATTTTGAACCTTCTCGCTACATAGAAAGGTGAACATCCCTTTTGAGAAACTATTTTGACACTTGTGAATGTTACAGTCCTCAACAAACAGTTCTGATTCTGATTTTTGCTGTTCCTTAGCAAGGCCAAAGTAGCAGTTTGAAGAACAGTGAAATAACATTAGTGTTAAAGGAGTGAAAAAGCATCTTGCCCACTAGCCATACCCTCCCTTCATGTGTGAACCTAGTGCTGTAGAGTGCTGTATTTCTGGCAACTGCATGATATACTTTTCTGGTGACATCTACATGAAATATTTTTTAAAAGATAAGGCGAGTAAAATAATCACCAGATCAGAAAGTGATCTCGCTTAAGCTGTTTCCAGTACCTAATGCCTATTTGCAAAGAGAATTAATGCATGACAGCAAGGGGCTAAAAAAAGAAAAGGCTGGTTTATCATTATTTGGGCTGTAACTAGCCAGGCAAACACCATGATACAAATGTTTACAGTGAGGAACAAGTGTCTGTCTATTCTGAAAGGGCAATAGCAGCAAACACCTGCAGGTCTCAGCTGTCACTACAGAGATGAATACCTGTGTGTGGGAGTTTGGAGGAGGCTGCACTAAAGAAAACAAGAAAGAGTTACTGGGAAGTCAAGCAGCTTGTCAAGGCATTCTCGTAGGTGTGTGTATTGAATTGTCACAGTTTGAAGGCACAGTTTGAAGGCTTTTTATTAGCTGCTATTTTTGCATCCATTGCTCAAAAGGAAATTATCTGCTTCCCTACATGGACTTCTCGGCTTTCCTCCTCCGTCAGAGGCTCATTGCATCATGTATAGTGCTGGGGAGGACAGAGGGTTCCAGCAGCCCTGGAGGACGTGCACAGATGATTTCATGCAACTGGAAACAATACAGGAAATAATAGGCCAGCTTGAGAGATGTAAATCCAAACTAGCTGCGTTGAAGTCAGTGCAGTAGCTCTGAATTTAAAGTAACATAATCACAAGCAGAATTAGTCCAAATGATTTTAGAGGGCTTGCTAAAACTCACTGCAGTGTCAGCATTTAGAAACTGGTATGCACCAGGATATGGCACTATCCTGATGACAAGGGATGAGCACCATGGCTTGATTCCTATTGCTACTTGCCCGTGCCAAAGTATATTCTGTGCTGCGCCGGAGGCATGCTCTGTCCTCAGTTTTTACTTGCACAACTACTGTTTGAACTCCTGGTTTTGTCTGGAATTACAGCTGTTTAACTTCCTCAGTTCTTCACAGAAAACCCAATTTCATCTTTGTCTAAAGCGAGAACAAGTTCTATCATTTTTTAGTACAGCTGTAGATGTAGTCACTTCCTAAGTGAAGCTTTCTCATCATCTTCACATCGGGGTCATTGGTCCTACTTACAGTTCTGTTCCCATCTGTTTTCACCGACACAGATCCTAAGAGGGGAGTCCAAGAAAATTTTCCTTATTAGTGTTAGGAGAAGGAACATCAGATGTCCAACATGTGTAGTGTGCTGCATTTCACAGTCAGTTCTTACTGAACTCTGTCTTGCAGGGTTAGTGACAGGTTGGTAATACAGAAAACAAGATTTTTAACTGGGAGGTTGTGTCATACTTCATTTTGCCAGATTTAAGCCCCTTTCACATTAAATGTGCAAATGGGAAGACAGCTTCATGGCTCCTGGAGTACATTCTCCTGTCAGTGAGATCAAAGGGTGTAGAGAGGGCAGAAACAAAAACCCATAACTATGTTGAAAAATTAAGCTGATTAAAAGACAGACTAAAGCAAAGTAACCTTGTTACTGTGACCAGTTACTTGATTACCCATTGAATTTCAGTGCCTAATTTTTCCTTTATAAATCCACCACCACCAGATTTATATCAATGTGGTTCTCATGCAGCATGTCAAGAAATACGTCCATCTTGAGAAAAAAGTTCAAGCCAGGAGGCAGTACCTAGAAACATATGTAATGCAGAAATCACACTGAATTGCACTATAGCTAGAAGTGTTGAATATATGTCAATCAAATTATTAAACTGTTTGGAAATTTTCAAATGGAAATTTTCCCTCTGTTTGCTTCTGTTAAAAGCTTTGAGAATTTAATATTTTGTTCTATTGTGGTTATAAAACAGATATTACAGTTTTCAAATGGATGGAAGTTTTGGGTTTCCCACCCTATTGTTAAAGCATTTTAATGGAGTGCTTTTCAGCTGGGTTACTCCTGCAGTATGCAGTTGGTAAGAGCCATAGGATCCACATGCAGGCATACAGGATAACAGGAAGTTTACACAGTCATCGTCACCAGTGGCTGACACAAGCTTTTCTGTTGAGGGGCTCTTAGCACAGATGTTCATTAACTTTAAAAGTCCTTTTAAAATTATACATACAAAACTGAATCATTCTCAAAAATAACCACACATATGGATATAAATTGCAGGAAAGCAATGATTCACACATTGAAATTAGCCTTAGGAACTGCAATTTGGAGAGCTTTGCAGAACTCTGATCGTAATCGCCTCATTCCATTAAGTAGCAGCAGAGCTGTACAAAGCTATTTTTTGCAGGTGCTGAAACGATTTAACTGTTGTTTAGATGATTAGCACATAAGAGAGCCATGTCCTCAATCCCGTCCCCGTTCACAATTTGCTGGATTGTACTTGGAATATTGGTGGAGGCTATTTCCATTGATTTTACTAGAGCCAATGTTTTGCCCAGGGCTTTGGAAAGTGAAAAGTTTATGGGCAACTTTTTCTAGGCACAGACCGACAAGAGAAATGATGAAATAATTTCTGTAGTTTTTCTTCCTGGGCCAGGTCTTCGTGCAGATTAATAATGCCTTTAGTAATTATGGGGAGGAGCCATGTGTAAGTATCTGGAGATACTGTACTGCAGTGCTACAGATTGTCACTTTTGGCAGGCAATCTGCAAAGCAATTTGCAGAACTCCAAAGGTTAGCAGCTGAAACTGTTGACTTTCTGATGTGTGATGTGCACAGTGTGAGGAAAAGATGATGTGGGAACAAAATCAGTAAAAGATCTCCGGGAGCACAGTCAGAAACTGGAGTGGCATCTCCTGGCTGCTGCAGAGCACTGGTGCGCTCTGTGCGGCCGCGCCACTGCCCCCACTGATGGTGGGGACAGCACAGAGAGGCCACCCAGAGGGAGCAGTCCTTAACGGGAATTCTCCTTTGATGTCTAGTCACAGAATCAGCTCCCAGCAGAGTCTTTGCAGGCTTCCAGATGGAAGGTTTTCTTATGCAAATGGCCTCTCTCCTTGCACTAAAGAAAGCAGTTGCTAGGCAGTTTTCCTAAATATGCATTTTTTACCCTGGGCCTAGTGAACAATCAGTACTCTTTTGGCCCACAGAACTCAGGAAGCACGGGAAGGAAGAACTAGACAATTAGGCTATGAAGTGTCTAATCCATCGTGTAACAGGATGGATCAAGAGGATGAGAGGACAGGACCAGCTAGTAATAGAGCCGAGGCTACAATTCTGGCTCTGCAGATCCGTGCATGCGCAGGGAAGAGCTGCTGGTGGTGATGGGAGCGGAGAAGCACTGTGTGACACTGCAGATCATTTCCATCTTCACTGCTCTCCGGGTCCCTTGTCTGTCCGATGGAGCATGTGTCCACTCCAGCATGGAGTGGAAGAGAAGTTGGTAGCAAGGACTTAAATCAGTCAGAGGCTGTTGGCATCAGTGACAGAGAACACGGAGACAGAGAATCTGTGGTTACCTATGTAGCTGTAACACGTATGCCTTTGCGTAATGTTTTCAATACCAGATGTCATGAACGGTAGCAGAGTTTTTGACACGTTGTCAGGAGCAGCACTCCAAGCTTCTCAAAAGGTGAGGACTCCAGAAATGAGTCGATACGGTAAACTTACTGTCTCAGGAACTTTGTAATTAGACTTCAGAGATAATTTGGCTCTGTGTTAATCTAGTCTTACATAAAATGGAGCCAAAACATGTATAAAATGCTGTCAGGTTTCCAGCTGTGCCCTAACTTTAGGAGGCAATGAAGCCTGATTTAAATTGCGTGACAGAATATGCATCTTCTATCAAGGACAGGTATAAAAGAATTAGAAAAGATTGTGGTGACTCAAATGCTTCTATCTCCATCAGGTGGGTAAACAAACCTCCAAAAGAAAAGCCACATGAGTGGGAAGTAACTTCATTCTTTCCAGTGTACCGAAATGCTTTCAAGAAAAATACCTAACTTAATACCCTTGAATTTGCTTTCAAAAGTCACTATTTATTTGCCCTTAAAAATATTCTTGCAATAGTGCTGTCCAGCCCTTGAGGATTTGAAGATCTTACATTAAATTTGATTTGCAGCCAATTCCTACTTCTCTTCCACAGTTTATTTCATCCAGGACTTGATAATTGCTATAATGGAGTCTCAGATGTTTGGGCTGAGAGCAGAGTCAGACCCATGGAAATGCTCAGATAGAGGTACCAACACTGAGAGGTGATGCAAATGAAATTTCAAAACTATTCCCTTATTTAGTGGTATGGTTGTGTTGATCTCCAGAGAGGTATAGCATTTATACTGTCTGTTTTCAAGCTATTTCCCAACACTTTGGAATAAGTTTAATTTATAGCTGTCCATGATTCTTGAGCCTCATCAAACTCTATTTTAGTCCTCTGTTCCATGTAGCTGTGTTCCAGCTTTTCTTCACAAATGTGAGTCCTGGAAGTGAATATTGTAAAATGAATGTCACTTCAGTTATTCACTTCACATTCTTAGAAGCCAGGACTTTAAAGAAGGAGCTATAGTGCAGATCTACATCTACAAAAATATTGATCCTGTGTAATAAAGGAGTGCACAACGAAAATAAAACAGATTTAAAATCATTTAGACATAGAAGAATTTTGAGAGTATGATACTATAAAGCACAAGATATTGGGGTTTCTTCTGTTGCTATTGAAAATTACTATGACCTAAGCAGTTAGTTTTGTAGCCTGTATAATTCTCTAGAAGACAGTATGACTCTGGTACATATTCAAAGAATGAAAACTTGTCTACCTCCCAGACCAATGAGCAAACTGGCATCCACATTAATGGGGACAGGGCTACCATTTTAATCTTATTCATTGCAAATTTGTAATGGCTTTATATCTGATTTCACTTCTATGTTCACTGCTGGATCTACAAGGTGAAAAAAATCATGTTGACTGTGATCCAATCCTTGCATACCACACCATGAGACAAATCAAAACGTTTTGCTGGAAATACAAGCTGGGGTTTTTTTCCAACTGATGTGTAAAATGTGGTGCACTCAGAGCTGCCCTTAAGGGATTCTTTTATAACATCATTTAGTCCATTTCAAGGTGTGTGTGAAGAGAGTCCTTCAGATTATTTTATGGTCTGCAGGATTATGTCTCTGTAAATCTGGATTTAGTGGTTTACAGAGAAAGGGAGAAATCTTAACAGAGCAAAGAAATTGCTCTCATTTTCTTTCTCTTCCTTTTTTTTTTTTTTCTGGCAGTAGAATATTAAGAAGAAAAAGAAACGTTCATTAAATATATTGCCAGATATTTGATAACACATCAGTGTTGCAATTATTTCACAGCCAGTATAAATATAAAGAAAAAAAAAAGGCAACACGAATGACAGCGACAGTGATGATGATTACAAATCATTTGTCCTAATGTTTTTGTCATCTATGTTCCTCATACTGCCTCAGCTCAGGCCCACAAAATAAAACTGTGATGCTATCTGGAGAATATGGATTCTTTCCAGATTGATTTACCAGATGCCTGTCACCACGAAGTCGCTTTGAAAGGCTAACTGATAGGCTGGGCTCTTTGCAAATTACTGCTCTGCATGCAGTCCTTTTGCAGCTGATTATGCTGCCAATGTTATTTTTTGACGATGAGATTTAGTGCAGCATACTGCCTGGCACTATCCTTGTAAGAGATTTTTCTTTCTTGTGAGCTAAGCAAAGGGCAGGGTCCTGCATTCTTGGCAGCCTGTCATATGCATGAGCTGTTTGTTTTTTGGATTCAGCAAGCAGAGTTTTAAATCATCTTTAGCAAAACAAGACACAGAGAAAAAAGAGAGATCAAAATAGAGCTGAATATTTCATGCCATAATTTTGGCAGCACATCTCGTCTTGTCTTCTAGATTGAAAGCACCAATGGAAAAGGGAATTTTGCAGTTTTCAATTGCGTGACTTTTCCATGCTCCTTGGGTATCCTCAAATATTCTAGGACTGGTCTCTCATGCCATATCAGCCATTTTTAGAGAAAAGAATCCAGTGTTGAATAGTTGTGTGGGAAAAGCATAACTGCGTTAAAATAAAGGTCAGTGCCTATACACAGTGAGTGGAATGTGCCTCTCAACAGAAAACCAACAGATACTATTTGAATCTGCAAAACAGAGATTGTATATTGTTTAAATTATATAAGTCCAGTGTTGCCATTTTCTGCGAAGAGAATTTGGTTGAAAGTAATTAAAAATCCTTGCACAGCTCCTACCTGTTCACATAGACAACGCAATTGTGATTTTTACACCAGTCATGCTTGGAGGAACATACATTTTTGACCAACAAATATTTCCATCACAGTTTGGAAGCAGGCTAAATGCTGGTTTTGGAGCTTTTATATGCCAACATATTATTATCCAGTATTAACCTTGTTTTCCATCTTGATCAACTTTAGTTAGTAGAATAAAATGCTAAATAGAAAAGGAGGAAACTGAAAGTTCTGCTGTTGTACACACAGTAAAAAGCCCTTCAAATACATATTAAAGTACAGCTAAAATGGCATAAATTAGAAAATGCAAATGAGTTTCATGGAGAGGTTTGTACAGCTCCACTGTACAATGTGAGACTGAAGGTACATGTAGTCTGCAGACATTGCTAGCTCAAAAACTGTGACACGAGCTTGATGCAGACTGCAAAGCTATTCAGAAGCAGGATGAATGTTCCTTTTCTGGGGCATACACTTCTTCCGCTGCACTACTCACAGAGTCCAAGCTGGTTGCTTTAAACGTAGCTTCTGTTTTCTATATTCTCAACTGTGTCATTAGGGATATGGAAAACAGCTTTTTGTTAATTAACATGATCAGAAAAAAATATATATATAAATAAAGCTTTCCTTAGCTATTCCTTTTAATCAATTACATCTTAATAGATTTGTTTAAGATGGAAGACAGGAAAAATGGAAAACAAAGAAGGAATAGATCTGGATCTTTTTAGTCGTTAGATTACATAAAATAGGCAATTAATCTGCACCTGTAGTTGAATAACATCCTATTGTAAGTAGAATTCATTGGGGTGTTGATGGATTTAAAAACTGCCTGAGAATCTCAGAAATCCTGGCTTTAAAATAATTGTGACCCCAAAATTCTAGGAGTACCTGTTTTCTTATTGTCCTTCTGCTGCTGTTCAAGTCAACTTTGGAAAATAGAAAGAAATAGTTAGGTTCAGCTAACCTAAGAAGTGGACAAATGTGGATTTTCTTTAAATAAAGGCACAGAAAGTAAATGGAAATTGTGTCCAGACAGTAGATGGAAGTTGTGTCCCTAAATCACATGCAAAAGTAGGGAGTAATAGGTTGCAGAACTATCAGTGATTTCACTTCATAAAGGACACGGGAAGTAAGCGAAAAGACAAAAGAAGGAAAGGCCAATGGACAAACAGCAATAGTGAAAAATGCCAAAAAGCATCTGAGATTGGCTTTGAAAATACTAAAATAGACAAGAGGAGTGTCTTGACTGTTTAAATGTCAAGAGTATGAGGAGAAAAGTCGTGCCGCTACAGATGTGGTGATGTGGGAAGGAGAGTTAGTTTGGCCTGAAAGCAAAATTAATTACTAATATTATGCCCTGAAAGGATAGTGATAAATATGAAGATATAGGCAAAGGGGCCAATGGGACTAAGAATACGTGAAAGCTAAACCTCGAGCAGGCAGAGAAAAGAAATCCTTGAGCAATGAGGAACATTGACAGCCTGTTTTATGGTTGGAGACAGAGAGGTCAGCAAACTCCTAAAGCAGCATAAACCAGCCCTGCTGCCCAAAGCAGAGATCCTGCCCTCCTCCTGGTCTCAACAGCTAATTCTTGCAACATCGGCTTTTCTGCACCAGCATCAATGTTTCTGCAACCACTGAACAAACTTTGTTAATGAAACATCCCAGCTGAAAAGTAAGCTTTTTTTTTTTTTCCCCCTTGGTTGAGGAGAGGACAGAATACTTCTCCAAACCAAAGTACAGTGAAAGGGCATTCCTGATTAAAATCTTTGTTGAAGGAAAGTCTGAAAGAACTGTACTATATGAGTGCTTCAAAAGGCTAAAATAAACATTAGGGATGAAAGAATACTATTGAAACTAAAGAACAATGCTTGCATAAGAACAAATTAATGCAATCTGGCCATCAAAGAATTTAAGCAAGAGACTAGGAAAAGATTTCTAACCATCAGAGGAATTGGTGTTCTTTGACAACGTGTGAACTTAGAAGAAAATAATCTCATTTTAATTTATGAAAGGAATAATTCAATGTAGACGAACTATGTAATAGGATGCAAGGGGACCAGAGGTGTTGATGTGCTCCATATAATTCTTACCTTAGGTACCTTGAAGCACATAAAGAGCCAAACTCCTGATAGTGTCCGAAGTACTTGGTTCAGTAGAGTGCCAGCATGAGCAGCAGTTTGAAACATACCTATTTCATTTTGTCCGGATCAGTTTACCCCATTCTGTGCATTTGGTTTGCACAGAGTATTCAAAGTAGAGTTGTTAGAATTTATGAAGGACATCTCAAAGTGGCTGAATTTTCAGGGCAAGGAAAAGGTTTTGAAAACAAAATATTTCTTATTTATGAAAATACTTGCCAGTAATTCTGCATCTCTTCTTTGGAACTTATTCTCTTCTGTCACTGTGTATGAAACTAAACACACACATTAGAAAATCAGTCTTGACTCTGTCTTCTCTATGACTTTGGAAAACCTCATCCTTTAAATCAGCATGCAGTCTCCCTGCCCTTGACTTTGATTAGATTTAATTAAACTTTAACCCTCAACATTCCAGGCAGGTCGAGTTCTAGTTTTACAGATGCTTCTGCTTGACTGTAGCAGGAGGAAACACTGCTTTGACCTTGTTTCCCAGTGTCCTCCATTACTTATCAGTGAAAGTGGGAAGATTTTAAAGGATGAAAACATGTAATAGTTTTGCTTCTGCTCCAGCTGCAACTCCTTTCTATTTTCTTCACACTTTTTTTTTAAGAAGGGTGACAATTTGAACTTATCTTTTCAGCCCTTGACCTTTTCAGAACATGCGTGGCTTCTATTTGTAACAAGGTTTATTAGGAGCTTTGCTGGTTCAGCGAAGCTCACTTTCGATCAAAAAATTACTGCTCTGCTGCAAAGTGGAGTACTGGGGCTTCCACACTGGATTGTGCTGGGCTCTCCCTGGAGTTTTAATGTATACCAAATTCTCCACTTTCATTATTGCATATTATATGCCATACTTCAAAATCCTTTCACAGAGAGCACAAAGCCATTACAGCCTCAGTCACTCTAGAGCATTCAAGTTATGAAAGTCTGTTCAAGTCCTGGAGATCTGCAATATGATCACGAAGTCCAGCAGCAGAACAACACTGATATGACCAACAGGACACTCAGGCAATCTTCTTGAATCTTGCATAGTGGAGATGGGGAAATGGACAGAGACTAATTTTCCTGTTGGATATAACAGCAGAAGATGTAATAGAGCAAACCTATACCGGTTATTCTCAAAAGGTGAATGGTGTTTTTGTCATGATCCACCTTTCCAAAAGCTTCCACAACTTCTAGAAAAAAATAATATTCTGTTAGAAGGGGACCATTGGAAGTTGCCTGGAAGTTAAGTCCTTTCTTCTTCATCCTTTCTTCTATTGCTGAGTTGGGACCCCCTTTAATAACATCAAGATAAATTGTTTGATTTCTAGCAGGCATCTGGTTGCATTTTTCTGATCTTGGTCTTCATTGCAAGCATTGGGAGCCTTGAATAGTGGGAAACACAAGCCTCAGGGTGGCTATGGAGGTTTTGCTCCACATTGAAATCCCAGAGACTAAAACTGCAACTGCAATTTCAATTATATAGGATGATTCTGTGCCTTTTAAAGGGCAACTACTCAGAGTTTAAAAAGAGTCTGGAGACTTCTGGGGACAGGTGGGTTAAATTATAGTTATTACCAGACAGCTATTTCAAGATTACTACCCTCTGAATAGCAAATTCCCTATCCCCATGAAAAACAGACAAAACATGAAGTTTACTTGTCCTTCCAAGATTCTACTGACATTCAACTAATAACTTGAAATTTCCAGTCCCTCACCTCAACCTTTTCTTCTGCTTTATAGAAAAAAACCCCTTTGTCATTAAAATTTCTAGTGTCAGGCTAAGGTCCTGCAACTAAAAGACTTAGATACTCATTTGGTTTCAAGAGTTTTTGATGTGTAAATACTAAAATTGATTCTCTTATGTGCATGAAAGAGCAGGGGGATGGACATACCCAATTCTGTATTGTTGTTGTGTTCCACTTTTGTGAGACCCCATCCGGAGTGAGAAGACAGGTGAGAGAGCTGGAGTTCTTCAACCTTGAGGTTAAGAAGAAATTTTTGACAGCTCCCTCATTTACTGAGCACAGTCTAGCAAATGTACAGAATTTAAAAAGAAATTCTATGGAAAAACATTATTAGATCCTGTAATTAAAAATGCTTTCCATAATGCATCTTTAGATTGCTAATGGAACTGGGATCTTTTGCTCCAGAGGGAAAAAACCATATATATCAAATAAGTGATATAAAAATATTTATATAGAAATGATACAGCTGTAAACATGTGAACAGTTGCACAGATGAATTGCATTCACAAATGCTTCTGCCTTTATGCACTACACACAAACATGGTTACCCAAGGTCTTGTTGTAAAATGCCAAAGATCTTCAGACATTTCATTACGTTCAACATGCAAGGATGATTTTTCATTTCCCTACCAAATGAAAGGTTTAACCCATTCCTGCTGATGTGAAATGCGCAGGGTACATAAAAATAAGCATTAAAATGTGGTGCAAACTCAGCCCATCTTCAAAATTAGACATCTCACAGTTACATGGAGATTTCCATTCTGGGCTAATTTTCCCTAACTAGGCAGATACTCTCCTGACCTTCCTAGCCTACCCTGCCCAAGCAAGCTCAATATGCAGTCTCTCCACCCTTTCCAAGAAATGACCAAGCATGTTCTTAAATAGAAATCACATTTTCTTGTAAGCTACCTGTCCTATCTCTTGCTAATTTTTGTGGGCATTTTCTTATACTGTGCCAGAGTCTCTAAGATGAGGATGCAGGATGTTAGGGGTCACTTCTGACAGTTCCCATTACTGCCTGTGTGTGAACCAGTCCATACGTTTTGTCTCATCCTTGTTTACACCTACTGGTACTGCCTACATTCATAACTGTGGCAGCAAGTTCCAGAATTTTAGTACCCATTATATATAAAAATACTTTCATCTATTCTGAATTTATCTCCTGGTAATTTTGTTGAGCATTCTCTTGCTACAGTCTTTCAGACTTTGTTAATAACAATTCTGCCGTAGTTGCTGATTGACCTCACTTTATCCATCATTTTAGTGAGTTTGTAAGCCTCAGCTTAAGTTAGTTCTCCTACTCTGTGCCTCTCCAATTACACTACATCCTCCTTGAGATGTGGAGGCCAGAACTGCACACTGAAGGCATGTGAGGGAGCCATGCCTTTGTAAAGTGGTAGAGTTATGCCCTGGGCCATGTTATTGGCACCTGTGCTAGTGATGCTCCATGTCTGTTTTTCTGGCAACTGTTGCTCAGTGAGGTGTCATAGATGGCTCCAAAATCTCCTTCCTGATTTGTAGCTGCCAGTGCTGAGTGTAAACGTGGGTTACAAGGTTATGGCACCTATTTATCATGCATTTAGGTAACTGCATTGAAACTTACCTACTGCCCACTTGCTCAGTTTAAAAAGCCTCTTCAAGAATTTAGTACTACCCCATCAGCTGGATTGTCTGACAATGCCCTTCCATCTCTAGGCCATTGAAGATGTTGAATGCTGCTGATCCTAACATTGGCCTCTGGGCACTCTGCTACTGCCTTCTCTCTGGCCTGAGAAGTAACCTTGAAGTCCTCCTTACTGCTCCTTGTACTCTAACCAGTCTTCAGTTACTTAAAAGGACTTTTCTAAACCTTTCAGCAGCCTTTTTTTTTTTAAGAACCTTTGATGAATAGTGTTATCAAATGTGTTTGTTTTGAATGTCCACATATGCTTTGTCTGCTGTATCACCTTTTTTCACATTCATCCTCTGGGCTGGTAGAATGGGATCTCTTTCTGCAGATTTTTATTCTCCCACTCTGTTCAGAAAGATACAGATAGATTGGTTTTGTCCAAGACATCAGGTCTTTATTTCTTTGAATGAGAAACCTGCAGTTTCCCACTGGAATGTCTTCTGATTGAGATGAATCCCATTTGGTTCTAGTAATATTAACCACTTTCTCTATTTACTTGGGGGGGAAAAATCTTTTTTCCTTCCTATAAATCCTCTAACATTTTCTGCTTCAAACATTATTTCCTATTTAATAAAATCACATTCAATTGCATGCACACAAATACTTCAAATCATGTAAAACCGTTTTCTCTCTTAGTTTAGGCATTCTTGTGTCCTGCAAACACTTCTTTCACACTTATTCATCTTTTATGTACCAATTGGTGCTGTAGTAGCAACTCACATGTGACAGACACAATGTAGTGAAATTTATAATGGGGCAGTCTTTCTTCCTTTACAAATCAATGGCAAGATCAGGTGCAAGGCAATGTAAGAGTCCCTGAAAGAAAAAATCCAAGCAGAAGTCTCCTTTGGTGGTCTTAGCTAAAGAGGAGGCATCCCTGTGGGGAGCCAGTTGGGCTGTCCTTTGTTGCCATGCCTGAGACCTGTCTCACCGTGCTCCCCAGCCTGCGCTGCAGTAGGTCCCCCCATTCCACAGGAATACCAAGCAGCACTTTTGTTGGGTGTCTTGGGTACCTCAGCTCCAAAACCCTGCGATGCTTCATAGCACAGCAAGTTCTCACTTGTATCTGAAGTAAGTTTTCAAAATTAAGCTGGTTGTTTGAGAGGTTGGAACAGAGGAGAGTCAAAACATTTCTTGTGTCCCTTGCATAAATGGGTCTGTCTTGGACATAAACAGCTCCATCTTGTCTTCAGAAAAGTGCTGACCCTGTGGGGTTTTCTTCTTCCCTGTTTTGTTTGTGTATTTTTGGGAGCATGCCAGTTTTACTGACCTTCTGAGGGCTCCCTTCATGAATAAATCATATCATAGGGAGCTTTGCTTAGAAAAAAGACACACAAGGAGATTCTCTGCTGCTGGTCTGAAAGCTTACAAGGAGACTGGGTGAAGTGACAGTATCCCTTGCAGGCTTGAAATTTGGGTGCTAAGATTGACGCCTACACTCATTTTACCCTTTTTATATGCCCAGAAATCCTCAGGAGACAGAACTGAGGACAAAAGTGCAATTCCCATAGCCACACAGCCTGAAGCAGAGACCAGAATGCTTTTGGACACAGAACTGGTGTTGAACTAGTTGCCTGCCCAGAAAAGGCATCAGTGCATACAGACAGTGCCACAAGTGCTGCATTTTCATGCGACTCCAGTCCATCGGCTAGCCTGGGAAAGGGAGGCAGGACTGAAAGGCTGGGCAGAGGATCACAGCCTTATTGCCTAGGCAGGGGTTTGTCTTCTGCCAGCTTGTGCCTGAGGCCCCCTCAAACCTTTTGCTTGCCATAATCAGCACTTTTTCTGGCTTCAAACAGTCCTTGAGATGTGTGAGCCGTATTTGGGGTCGTCAAAACAGCTTTGATGATACGGTATGTGCATGCACCAGGGGTGTTTGATCCAGACAGTAAGTGGATGGGAGGAAGGGAGCAGAGAAACATTTGAAATGTTGTGAAGAAAAAAGCTGGTAACAGGGGGTTAACCTGGTTTTCCCATAAATGTCTGATTCCTTATGCCCTGTATATACTCGTCCTGTGCAGTGCCTCAGCAGAACAGCCCAGACCCATTCCTGACACGGTCAGTCTTGCATCCTCCCACTCCTCCACTTTTATTCCCAGCTCCAGCATCCCGTTCTTTGAGTTTCACCACTGGAATCCTCTCCCAAGGCTGGTGCTGCAGGTTCAGGGTGTTTGACGGCTCAGTTTCCATGGCAGCCAGGCTCCCCTGCTCCCAGACAGCAGCTTAGGAGGAGAAGGGAAGGAGAGCAAGGGAAAGTCATTAAATGTGCAAATTAGTATGCAGGGCCAGGCATCGGTGGCAGCGGTAGGGGTTCCGGGGCTGCCGGTGGACCCGGGGAAGAGGCTGCAGCAGGCGGGAGCTGAAAGGCTGCTGGCCCTGGGCACACAGCCTCTCTCTTACACAGGAGCTCTCCAGCATCGTTCCCACCCCACAAGATAAATGGGGTGTGAAAATAGGGAAAGCCCCTAACAAGGACAGAAATTATGCATTCTGAAATTTGAACATATGATGACCGGCCAGATATCATAGTGACATTCAGCAGGAGAACTGCAGAGAGGGGAAGGAGTAGGGGAACTTGACTTGGATGAAAACTTGCTATTTTCTCTGCTGCTTCTTAGTTTGCGGTACATGACAGAACAGGACTTACAGAAAATACACAGCTTGGTGTATTTTCATAGGAGCAGACAACAGGGCTCTGCTAGATTGTAGATATGATGCCAAGCAACATGCTGCCCCCTCCTGTAGAGCCTCTAGTTTCTCTTGAACATTGTCTTTTTATGGATTTCTTGGCCCAGTCTGGTGGTTTTTTAAAAAAATTCTCTGTTCTGTTAAATGGTTGCGATATTTTGTCCCCGGCTGACAATATTTCAGTGAGAGCTGCCTCTTACTGAAATTTTGTGCAGCTGTGCAGGATCTGTAAATATTCTGTGATGTTTCTGAATAAACAGTGCACTGTAACAGTCTGTCATGGTTTAACCCCAGCGAACAACTAATTACTACACAGCCCCCTGCTCACTCCCCACTTCTGTTGGCATGGGAAGGAAAATCAGAAAAAAGACTTGTGGGTTGAGACAAGAACAGCTTAATAATTGGCATAGAGTAAAATGTTATAATAATCATTATTTTACTCTTTATGTTATTAATAATATTATTACTGTAACAAAAAGGGGAGGGGAAAAGGAATAAAACCCAAGGAAAGAGTGATATACGCTGAGCCCATCTTGCTCGGCACCTGCTGACCAATGCCCAGCCCATTGCACAGCAGTGATTGGTGACTCCCAACCAACTCCCACCAGTTTATGTACTGAGCATGACATTCTATGGTATGGAATAACCCTCTGGTCAGTTTGGGTAAGCTGAAGTCCTTCCCAGCTTCTTGTGCACCTGCTGGCTGGCAGAGCATGGAAAACTGGGAAGTCTCTGACTTAGATTAAGCTCTCCTGAGCAGCAACTGAAATATCAGCGTTTATCAACATTGTTCTCATATAAAATCCAAAACACAGCACCATACCAACTGCTAAAAAGAAAATTAATTCTATCACAGCTGAAACCAGGACACAGTGAGCGATTGTTAGATGGATTAATTCTGTTGTGATACAGTGGTCTACAATATTTAATCTCTAAAAGGAGAGCATTCTGAGTATCTTAATGGGACATTGGTGGTATTTCAGTTTTTTATTTTCTTTTTAACAACTGATGATCACTTTCTCCCATCATTCCACTTTCCATGGGAAGAGTCTGCTTAGAGAAATGTTAGAAGGATTTGCTTATTAATTAATCATTTTGTTGTTGCTTGTTTTTGTTTAGGCTGTAAGATAATCCATTCTCTTCCCAATACAGTTTTGTTCCCTATAGTTGTTTTAGTGCTTTATCTGGGATCCAGTTGTTTTAAGACATGTTTTATTCATCTTGTGTGGAGCTTTGTTTATTTGTTTTTCTCCTTCGAATATCTGTAAAATGTACCTTCTCTCAGTGCAGCTCTTGAGTATCTGAGTTGTATATGTAGCAGTTTCAACCAGGGGAGGAATTCCTTCTGGAAGTAATAATGGAAATAATTTAGAGACCAGTGGTATTGCATTAAGCACTACTCATGCCTCTGCCAGCCTTTCACTGTGCCAAGCTACAAAGGGCTTGAAACACACTGGGAATCCCCTGAGTGTTGCACTCCCACATATTCAAGGAGGTGGCACTGTCTGCAGGAAGCTGCCCTCCAAAAGCATAATGGTCCCTTCCACCTCCCAGCCCTCCAGCAGCCACCTCTGCTGAGATTTTTCTTTGCAGACCACTGTAAATCTTTGCTTCATTTCAGAACCCATTTAGAGGATGCACAGTATCAAAAAGCATGCCATAGAATGTGTGACCTAAATTGAGCATCAGTCACATTTTATTTTAAACTATCTGAGTACTTTTTCTTAACATTTCCATTCAAACTTATATCTTTTGGAAGCCTCTGGCTGCTGTGTTTTTTTTGGGAAACACCAACATTTTTAATTTTAAAATTTCTTCCTGTGCTCAAAATGATGAGAAAATATTCAGTACTTTTGCCTGATACAGAATGAAAGGTATTTCAAAACATCGGTAATTCTCACAAAGAGAAGAACTTCTTTTTCTGACCACCATAGTTTTATTAAGTAGAATAGTAAGGGTATTATAAGCAGCCTAGGTAAAAGTTCCATTAATTGTTGTGAAAGAGATTTTTAAAGGGAGACTTTCTCAGATTAAAAGTACAGGGCGAACTTTTCTGTTGCCTTGTTGTCTTTTTATTCTGCTTCTCCCATCTTCTCTGCTGCTTCTGATTCTTCTGAATCACAATGTATTAACATAATAGTCAAAACTTATTGTGATTCTTCTGTCAGTGAGTCCTTAGACTAAATACAACCATCTCTTCCAGAGCTTGATTCTTCTCTCTTCTTCTTTATATTGGCAAAACAGAACAAAAAGATCTAGGGCTTGGTTGTACATAGGCTGATTCTGGATACCATTGCACAATAGAAAAAGATTTTCCATTATTTCAGAACAGTGAAAGATGATTCAATTCTAGAACCAGCATCCCAACTCATGCTTACAGATGCAGTTCTAGCTTTCATATAAGTTATGGCATCTTTCTCTTTCTCTGCATAAACAATGGCTATTAATATAATAATTAATATTATCAAGGATAATATAGTGTGAACATAAAATATTAATTTTTGAGTACATTTAAATCTTCCAAATAGTAATGATGAGATTTTTTCATTACTATATAATGTTAAAGTTAATTATTCTGCAGATTAATTTGTGGCAAATACACTGTACATGTCATCTCATACAAATGCATCTCAGTGCTAATAATCAGCAGAAAATGTATAGTATTGCTTCCCTTGCTCTCCCTCTGAGAACATTATGAGCAACTTGCATGGCATAGCCTTAAAGCCCACAGAGATTTAATTTCACCCATGGTGCTAAGGCATGATAGCAGAACGCAAGCCTTTGACACAAATAATAAAGATATTTACAGGTGCCTAACTTGCCAGTTGAGGATTTCAACTCAGGCATCTAAGGGAACGAGGACATAGACAGTAATGGAAAAGGCGTGTTGGGCCAGTGTTGAACATTGCAGAAGAAATTCCTGGTTCAAATGCAGAATAACTAAAAGCTACGCTTCTGCTCCAAGACAGAATACAAATGCACTTACTGTTTTGGAGGAAACAATTATGCCTGTTCCTATGATGGCAGACATAATCCCAAGACTTGTAGAAATCTGGGGCCCCTTTGCATGCTGTGGTTCTTTCCCCAAACCTCTCCCTGAGTTTCACCTAGAGAGAGCCCAGTTGTTGGTGGTGACAGCTGGAAAGCCCAGGGCCTTTTGGACGGCTGCTCACAATCCATGAAATCCATCAGGAGCAAGTGTAAGTTTCCTTGTCTCTGCTCACCCTCTGTGGTCTTCCCATCCCAACAACGTCTTTTCTGTTCTACTGATACTCATCTAGACTCCTTTCCCCCAGGGCTAAGGTGCCATGTTGTTGCTTCATTTTGTAGCTGCTTCTTCATTAAAGTGATCCTGCTGAGCATAAAAAGGCCTTTATTTAAGCAAGTGCATCGGGGGGAGTAACCTATATTAGGTTCATTTAACAGGGAATGTTCTCCCCTGCTTCCTCTATAGTTAAGACAGTCTTGGAGGCAATAATTTAATTTTGCTGTTATTGTGTTCTCCGCAGGAGGACATGGAATCTGGGAAGTTGTCTGACCTTAAAGAGCAAGAAGTTGGATTGCATTTTGTTCAGGAGTTGTAACACTTAATTCCTGTTTATACAAGCACATTCTGTATTGGCTCACATATGATATTCATTGCTATCTCTTCAAAACAGACAAGGAAATTACATGGAGCCTATTTCCGCCTTTCAAATGTCTAACTTCCATATGACTATTTCCCCAGCTCAACAGTTCTCATGGAAAACTGGAGAGCCATCTCTTGCTTTCTGCCAAAGATGACGTACTGACCATAACAGTGCTTTACCAAATAGCCTGCAGTGCACTATAATGTTGTATATATACAGCAACGTATCAAATTTAAGTGGCATATGTTTTGGGATAAAGTCTCCATGATCTTGCATTAATCCACTACCCACCCTATCAGTCATACAGCAATGACTATGTAAAGTGTTCAAAAGAATTGAAAAGCAGATTAAAACACATAAATGCACACTTCAGCAACTTGGAGAACATTCATTTAAAATGTCAGTATTCACATGCACTTGCCATACTAGCAAGGCAGCCTCCTTCTTCAGTGTTATCTACTCAGCACAAGCTCACTGATAAAATTAACAAGTCATAGAATTAACACTGTTCTGGAAGGCTGGAGTAATCATACAGAATAGGTCTTGCATCAGACAGAGTGTATTCAAACTCAAAATCATTATGGTAGGAAGAAGATTCAACTAGGAGAGAACTTAAGTGTTGCATCTGCTATTCATTAACAAGAATCTCTTAGCTCAGTGACTCAAGTGTCTTGAAGGAGAACTGCTATCTGGCAGAGAGGAAAGGAAAATAAAACTGAGCTGCAGCCTAAGTGTGGGGTCAAGGTTAATGGGAACTCCAGAACCACCCCAATGGATACAAAATCCAGGGACATTTTTGCTGGAAATAACCACAGAGGTTATTTAAGTGAGCGTATGGCTTAATACACAGAAAGAATAAATAGATTTGCCTGGCAAGAAAGCAAAGAAAATTATATACTAAAGGCTGAAGCACATAACATTTTAATAAGAACATCATTGAGTGCATGTGATAATACTCTGTGTGGATCATCCTAAACATGTCCAAAGAGTTTTATAAAGTAGCATGACTTTAAAAGGAAATGCAGGAACAATATTTCAGAAGTTTTCATCTGAAGCAGATGAAAAATACTCTGAAGTACAAAGACTCACAAACAGTATTAGGGCTATATCATCCCACTTATATAAAAAAGTAACACTGCAGCTGCTGTGGTGTACCCATTCGTAATTTTTTACAAGTGCCTAGAAAAAGTGGTGGTGTTGTTGTTGCTGTTGTTGTTGTTATCATTATTATTATTATTATTATTATTATTATTGTTACTATATGGCACTTATTAAGAGCCTGTGTAGGAACCTCCTGTAGATCAGGACTTCATTGATTTAGGCATTATACAAGCATAGGTCAAAATATTAGTGCCAGAACAACAGAAATATGACTTGGTTTAGTACCAGATTTTCACAGATGTTGATTTGGGAGTCTTAGCCTGAAGTATTCCTGACAGTCTAAAAAATTGGAGCTGTAGATAATCTCAGAAAACCCTTCAAAAACTGAAATGTGTTGTCTTAACAACAGGGTACCTTCATTTCCCACTTGGCTTATTTTGAATGTCTCCAGGACTTCATGAGTCTTGGCAACTTTAGAGTCTCAGAATAGTGTATTTAAGATTTATATTGAAGATCATAAAGCTGACTTGCAGTTCTAATAGTAGACATCTCAAAAAATTAAATTACTTATCCTAACTACCTAGGTGTAAAACTGTAGCCTGTTTAAAAAAAAAAAATTATCTAAGCTTTGAGCTCTCAGTTCTACTGCAGATCCTACTTTTATTAGAGCAGGTAAACTAAAATTATGTTTCAGTATTTATTTTGAAGTAATTATTGAAGTGGAGCAAGTAGAAGATTCCATGTGTTAGAGGATTCTTATTTATCCAGAAAGGAAGATGAGCATGTATGAGGATGGAACCACCTCAGAGCTGCATGATTACAGTAAGGAGTAGCTTCAGTCACAGCAAAAGGTGGAAGGAGTGCTCTCTTGGGGCACTGCAAAATATGAGGGAAAAGCAAGGAAAATAGGTGCAGTTGTGGGTTTCTTGCCCACCCACCTCTTCTTTGTTCACACACTACCTACATTTGGTGAAGGATGTACACTGCACAATCTGTAGTGTGGAGATCTGTATGTCAGATCTTCAGAGAGTCCTCACCTCACTTGCAGTGCTGGTTCAGAGTCCTAAATCCTTTCAAAGGATGTTCCTTTAGTTCTGTTCTGATGTTCCTTAGTTCCCCAGGATCACCTAGTAATAAGCAGGTTAAACAGGCTTTATGTCAGAAAGCCAAACCTTCAACCTGATGACGTGCCATTGGTGAATGGATATGCCCAGGGAAATTTTGGGGGTCATTTCTTACTAGATTAACACCGTCTGCCAATGCTGGTATCTCAGGAGGTTATCCAGCCTTGTTTTAGAGGCAGAAGGTAAAATGCTTCAGCATCACAGGCAGAATTTAAAGCTCAATGCTGGTGTTAAGCAAATGCAGTCATGTGAATTCCAAGAACCATTGTATATACAACAGAGTAAAATGTTTCCCAAACGGAAAATTACAGTGCTGAGGGTAAAGACAGGCACTGAAAAGGAAAAAAAAAAAAAAAAAAACCAAAACAAATCTAAATACAAAACCAAAAGCCAAATATATGGTTCCAAGCCCTCTGCTGGTGCAAATTCCCCCTTTCCACCATTACAGGAATTTGTCCAAGAGCTATAAAATGAGTTCATCACTGCTTGGGCTAAACTTTGGTTCTTGTATCCAAGAACAGTATTTTAAGCATGGCTTGAGGAATAATTTAACGCATGAATTTGATAAGAACAATTTAGGATTTTGAAAGCTCCGTAGGAATGGGGGGGGGCTCCCCCCGTAATAGCAGTTACTTGTAATTTTAATGATCATATTGCCTGTCGTTTAATGGATGCGTCATTTCACAGCAAATGCCTCTTTCAACTCGTAGAATGATGTTGTGGCACAAGTGAGGAGACAAAAACTAAAATTCATGGAAGGAAAACAACAGAGAATTTTTTTCTGTTCTATTTTAGTGAAACTTTACTCTTGTGTTTTCCAGTTTATGTAAACAAATTATGGCCCAGAGAAAGTGTGAGGCAGAAAACATCATCAAGACTGCAGAAGAGAAGGAAAATGAGTACAAGGACCTTGTCATTGCCTTGTTTATTAGCATCTGGGGGAAAGGGGGAGAGACTGTCTTACAAAATTCAAAGAACTGGAACATCTGAGACATTTCAGCTAAAAATTGTGGTGCTCCCATGCAGTGTGCATTATAAAAATACTTTTGTGACTCACAAGGGAGAAGTAAAGCTACAAACTAAGCTCTGTTGCTCCCCTCTTCTCCTGTGATATAATTTGACATGACCAATAGAGCCAAATATGCTGTTAACCTACAGTAAATTTGAAAAAAAATGTTTTTCAGTAAAATATGGGGAAAAGTTGTGATCTTTAGTAACTAAAAAATAGCTTTCAGACTTGGCATTAGGAGGAGATATTTCCCAGTGAACACAAACTGTCTTATGTGGTGTGATATCTGGCTTTCAGAGCCTGTGCTTGAGTGACTGCAACTTGTTGATATTGATTATGCTGTTCAGCTAGCATCTCATCACATTACACCTCAAACTCCCACCTGAAAAAGCAAAAGAATTTTGAATTTTAGCTATGACACAGACTTGTAGAAGCCAGTTCTCCAATGCATGTTAAAGTTTATTATTAAAACCTCCTTAGCCCCGGTAGCCCAAACTACTTCAGATTAAAGTAGAAGTACAATTTGATATATTGTAAACCACTTTGAAAATCAGAAAGGCAGTAGGTGCAATTCATTAATATTGCATTGCAAAATTGTTTTGCTGTTGACTTGGACAAATTAGATGATCATCCTGGAGCCTGTGAGGAATTTAATGTGACTCATTCTGGCTGCTTGTCGACTGGTACTTGATATCTCTCTTCATCTGCTGGTACAACCAGCAGACACTCAGATGTGGAAACAGTGATAAGGTACAGCTGTGATATAGTAGCAACTTTTTATAAAGACTTAAAAAACAAATTACCTCACATGAGCTCAACATTCTGAGGTGCAAGTCATGCCACTGGAGTGATCAGTAACTGTATGTGTTGTGGCATGACTTGATATGGCAAATTAGGAGAATGGAGAGTGTTTTAGAAAGTAGAGGCCATCTGATTGAACAGATCTTCTGTGGCTTATCTCATCTCCCTGCTTTTTCACTAAGGTCCTAAATTCCCATATTCAGAAATTAATTTATATCTACTTTGAATTCACTACAATATGCTATTTAAGGTGTCTGTGCTTCCAGTTTGTCACAGCATACATCCCTTTCTTTTAGTGTAGGTTACTGTTTGTTAACACTGGAATACCTTGTCATTTTGAAGTAAAAGAAATTATATTTTAAAGGAATACACTTCTTTTTTTCATTCATACACACTTCATCTGGGACACCAAAGAGCTGTAATCCATAAGTTTTCAGCAGATTTATACTGAAACTAACTCTCCTTCTGTCTTTCTCATACAGGATCTTTCTTTTAATAAGGTGTGAATCATGTCACCTTCTTTATAGCACTTGTCTGATGTTACCTCCAGGGCACTTTATCTTCCTTTCTGGGAGGAGTAAATGGCCTGTAGTGCAATAACTACTATAGTTTATTAATTATCCTGTGTATTTGTCTGGCCCAAATTGATATTGTGTTGTGTAAAACACAGTAATAGACACTGTTTCTATATCTGTTCAACTTAGCATTTTAAAATCTTTGGAAGATGCTGAATTGTAAGATGCATTAGGTCATTCACCTGTTTTAATTTTATATGGTATTTCCCCTTCATTCTAAATTTTTGCTAGAATCATTTCTAGCCCTCCATAAGCACTTCTGAGAGGTTTAGTAAGGACTGCATATTGCAATGTGTGGCCCATCTATACAGAAACATAGGAACAGCTTCTCCAAAAGCCTTTCTAGTCCAGGATCCTGTCACTGTGAGAAACTGGTGACTGGAATAGTATGGAAACGCATTAAGCATACTACTATTTCCTAATATTTGCCTCCACTACTCTCTTAGCCTCTAGCATTCTGCAGCTCCAGAGCTTCCCGGGCCAGAGATGGCATCTTTGTGTTTGATAGTCCTTGTCAGATTTTATCCTCCATCAGTTTGTTTAATCACTTTCTCATCCCAGATAGACCCTCAGAGCTGGCAATACCTCATGTCAGTGAGTTCGACAAAAAATGTACATTAGATGACAGGGGGCCTCTTTTCATTCATTATGAACCTGCCATTTACACATTTCATTTGGTATCTTCTGGTTCTTGTGTTATGTGGACCCCTGAGTATTTGGTCTTTCTTCATCTTCTCCATACTGCTCACAGTTACACAGAGGTTAATGAGAAGAATTTTATCTCCATGACACAAAATTGACACACAATACTGAACTAATGCTGTGCAGTTGATGAGAGAATTTACAGTGTGATAAATGTTGTTCTAGACAATGTTTCACTTTTCTGACAAAACCACTGGTAGAATTAATAGAGAACTTTAGACATACGCCCCTTTTAATACAGATGAATGAAAGCAGGGTTGAAAGTGAAAATGAAAGGATGCATTTTTAGCTATTGGCTAATAATCTGCCTTATTGTATACATCAGTACCTCTTGTGTTGAAATGCTATGGCTTATTATGACTGTGAAAATAATATAATAAAATATATTATATATTGCTTTTCTGCAAGTACACATGCAGGACTGATATTTTAAGAGATGACATTGACTTCGTCTGCAATGCCAGGGCATGAAAGAAATGAAAATAACAATTACTGAATTTTTTTTTCTTGTGCTGAGAGAAACATTTGCCAGCTTTTATGAGGGGGAAAGAGCAGATGTTCAGCAAGAGAGGAGAGGTTTTCAGTTTTAGGAATAAGACATGATAATTTTTGCAGAGAACATTTCTTTGCAGTTATATCATCCTGAGATGGGGAAACAAGCTAGAAGAGCAAAATATAAATAGTGAAAAATACCCTAAAATCCTGTTATCTTGCAAGTATATAGGATTTTTTTTTGGGAGGGGGGTGGAACAAATTATTCAAAAGATTCAATTTCATTCTAGTTTGACAGACTAAGGTGTAGTTGTGTTAAGGGTATTGAGTATATACTTGTTGCATGACTTTTAATTTGGACATGCACTGAACTGCATTTCTGGTTTCAAGTCTACCACCCTGAATTACAAAAGGTCTGAAAACAGCAGGGTTCTGGAAAGATGCACCAGACAAGCCAGACAGGACATTGGGACAAGATCAGGACTGAACCTCTGATAGCCATTCAGCTTCATTGGGCTCACAAAGTAAAAAGATTACTTTTATCCTGTTGGCAGAAAAAGCATCAGTAGTCTTTAGAGAATATACAAAGTGCTATGACACATTACTGAAATGTCACTCTGCAGGAATCGTGGGAACATGGGAACGTGAAATGTTAATGAGGAAGTCTGTTTTCCAAGGCTATGCAATTGGTTGCTGTGCTTTTCACTGCATGAATTCAGAGTAATCAACTACTTAAAGCCAGAAATCAGAGAAAAAAAAGAAAATGGGAAACGGTTATGTAACGCAATGCCTACAAAAGCTGGGAATTCCATTTGATATCCTCTCCGGGAGTGCTGGAGCCTCCTCAAATATGGCCTCCAGCATTTAGGAGGAAGACTGTTTCGACTAGTCTCTGTTCTGTCCCTTGTCAGCCGCTGCGACACCCTACAGCTGGGTTGTGGAGCCCCAAAGCCATCCGTCACCCTCAGCATCACAGTCCCCAGTGATGTTATGGTAAGACCCGGCTGAGGCTAGCATGCACTGCAAAAGAGCAGACAACCCCTCCTCATCGTACCCAGATGAATAAGGCATAAACCTGGTGTGACTTGATTGAGCGGTCATCTTAGAAACAGTATTAGTTGATCTACCTGAGTGTCAGAAGGCTCTGCAGAGAGATCTTGATGGACTGGATCAAGGGGTAAGGACAAATGTACAAGGTTCAACAAAGCAAACTTCCAGGTCCTGCACTTGGATCACACCACCTCCACGCAGTGCTACAGGCTGGGGGAAGAGTGCTTTAAGAGCTCTTCAGCAGAGAGATGGGGGGTACTGGTTAACAGCCAGCTGAGCACGAGCCAGCTGTGCCCCAGGAGGCCAGTGGCATCCTGGCCTGTATCAGCAATAGTGTGGCCAGCAGGACCAGGGCAGTGATTGTCCCCCTGTACTCAGCACTGGTGAGGCTGCACCTCACCCGGACCTGTGTTCAGTTCTGGTCACCTCACTTCTGCAGTACTGAAGCATGTCCAGACCAGGGCAACAGAGCTGGTGAAGGATCTGGAGCACAAGCCTTACAAGGAGCAGCTGAAGGAGATGGGGTTGTTCAGTCCAGAGAAGAGGAAGCTGAGGGGAGAATTTATGGCTCTCTACAACTCTCTGAAACGAAGTCATAGTGAGGTGGGGGTAATTTTTTTCTGCTATATCTCAAGCAACAGGACAAGAGGAAATGGCCTTAAATTATACCAGGGAAGGTTCAGAAAAGAAAATAATTTTTCTCAGAAAGAGTGGTTAAGCATTGGAATAAGTTGCCCAGAAAAGTCGCGGAGTCACAGTCTCTGGAAGTGTTCAAGGGGCATCTGAATGTGGCACCTGGGGACATGGTTTAGGGGTGATTATGGTGGGGCTAAGTGTTAACTAGATGATCTTTCAGGTCTCTTCCAGCCTTGGTGATTCTGTGTGATGATTCTGTGTGATTATTTCTCGTGCCTTTCCTGGCCCATGGCTTGTGTCTTATCTGTGCAGCCCCACATACATCTTGTGTCCTCCATATCTCGGCGGGTTGGTTTCCCCCAGCTCCACCGTCTTCTCTTTCCAGCAGCAGTACAAGGCTTCATTTGATTTTGTCTCTAAGAGAGCATATCCATTTTCTCACAATCATCAGAAAACAGGGCCTTGGATTTCCATGGCAGCTGGGCAGTAGAAGTTGGAACAGTAACCATGACAAGGTATTTTTAATTGGAAGAAAGAGAACAAACTTTAACTCTAAAAGTAGAGATACTGCTTCAGGACTAAGGCATGGTCTTTCTATAGCAGCCCAAGAAGATTAATGTTTGCAAATGGATTAAAACAGTGTTCAAGACCAGCTTCTCTGGCACCTTTCAAAGTGATAAATTCATTGAAAAGATGGTTGCTCAAAGCAGTGACAAGTGGAATGAGATTGTATTGTTGAAAGTGCAACATTTCATATGTGGGAAAGTGTGGCAGTTTTTCCTTGGAAGAGCTTCTTTGGAGAACATCACAGTTCACTGATCGGGCACAGCAGTCTCCTCCCCGTGGATTGTTTGTACATTGCAGAGGATAATTGACTAGGTTTTCTGGTTTAGATTCTAGCCCAGTATTTCTAGTAAAAGCAGCTAGTGAACATAATGAAAGTCTATAGGCCCATAAAGGCTGTAGGTGGGCCTTGGTGTTCTTGCTCTCATAAACTGACATTTGGAAGTAAGTACTTAAGTCCATACTTCTGTAGAAGTACACTTCTAAACAAAACTGAACTGTGGTATTATATGCTATTATGGTCATACTGCAGCTGCTTTCAGGTAAGTACCAAGAAAACCTACTCCAATTTGTATATATGAAGTGGTCATTTTTATGGTTACAGTATAGATTTTAAAGTGATAGCATATTAAGTTAAAACTCTAATGCTTTTAACCCTGTCCTAACCTTAGCTAGAGTGAATATAAAGGTGTTTTTAACCCATAACTGTAGTCTGTTTAGCACAAAACTGTTTGAAATTTATGTGTATCAATCAGCACTGCAATTACATTGTGCATGGCAGGGACTTTATACTGCAGAATGCTGGTGATATCTGAGAGGTTTGTAATAACTTGTATTTCTATTAAAGGATATGCTGAAGGCATTTCTTTGAAGCACTCAGAACCTTTAAACTTTGATCAGTGCAGTCATGTTTCCATTCACTGGTGCTTCTTGGAAAACACCTCCCAACCTTGCTGAGAATATGGCAACAACAGCAAAGATACACCCCACTTCTCTTCCCTGCTGTTATGGCACAACCCTGGGTGCTTGGGCTCATCAGATAAAAATCAAAAGAAGCTCTCAACAGAGTGGAAATTTTTTACAGACACCCTACAAACAGTTGTGTCAAGTCCTGGGCTTCAGTTCAAAAAGCTCTGAAGTATGTGCTTCATTTTAAGCCTGCAACTTGCACAGCCCTTAATGCTTTTCTGATGAGTGAGTGTTGACTCAGTAACCACTAATTTTTAACAGAGAAGGAAACATGCATTTAGAAGAAGTGCCTTTGGCCCTTACATGTGCTTTTGATGGAACTGAACTGAAATGAAAGGTGCTCTCAGGCCATGGGCAGGTGCACAGCCTGCCATAGGAGATGCTCAATGTTGCCCAGGTATCCTGTCTCCATTGCAGTGCCGCCTGTCAAGGACAGCACCCTGTATAATACTTTTGTTGGTACTTTGAAAGGCAATAAATTCTATCTTCAAAAAGATGTTGAGGTGTTTGAAGTAACATGATTAATACTGACAGTGATAGTGACCTCATAACTTCTCAGTCCTGGGCAAGTCCTCTGTCCAGTGAAGTCTTGTGCCTTCAGAGATAGAAATGGACACATCTCCAGGCAAGAAGATCTGGGAAGGACACCGATGAGCCCTGTGTCTTGTGCTTACCTGTAAACTGAATTCTTGGTGTCAATACTAATGGGTCAGTCTTACTATGACTGCAGAGAGACAGCATCAGTGTGATACTACAGTGTGATGCTCATTTGGTGGCAGTTTATCATCATCACTCTAGAGGTGTGTCCTTCATTTTTCTGAGTGACACTGGAAAATCAGAAGAGAGCCTTACCAAAAAATATACTAGATCTGTAGTGAAAAAACAAGATTTCAAGAGTGGTTGGGGTGGTTTTAATTGCTCTTTCAAAATCTCTTGATTTATGATGTGACAAAAAAGAAAAAATAGAGTCACATATTTTATTGTCTATAGCTTTCATTAATTTTTAAAGAAATGAGTCAAAGAAATTGCTGAACAGAACCTGTAGCAGAGGTTATATGATGAGCAGATCTAAGAGCCATTTTAATATTTGATGAGACCAAAAGGTTCTCATCACTAACCATGTTTTAATGGCACTTGCCCTTTGAATGGGTCTATGTGGCTGCATGTTTCTGAGGGACTAACTTTTTTGACTTTCTAATGAAATACCTCTCAAGACAGGCTTAAAACTAGTGGTGGTTTGAAAGTGTTTGGTTGCCATGTCAGTTTAGGTTATGGTGAGGTGGGAAACTGAATGTTTGGTTGCATCTCAGTATGTTGGTGCGTTCAACCTCTCCACATCATTGAGGGACTTCTCAGTCAAAGCTGCTGAAAAATACCCAAACACAGAGCCTTACAACCAGTTTGTCTGCCAGAGAGATAAACTGTAACACAGAGACAAATGGGCCAAATAGACAAAAGCACCTAAAAATGTGTATCCATTCTCTGTCAATGCAGTGCACAGAAATTGGATCCCCTTTTGAATGGCTCTGAAACCTGTGCATAGCAACCTGCATCGAATCAGAAGTACATCCACAATGTAGCCAGGAACTGAAATTGGGAGCTCTGCCTGTCATTCAGCAACCTGCTAAAAATATTCCTCCATCACTCACATAATCTCTCATGTGGAGGGAGTAGAAGAAGAGCCTCATAATAAACCCAGTCTATGAAAATTTTAGCATGACTTTCTGTTTCTCTGAAGTCAGTAGTGAACATGGACTTGAGGTGATGCACAGAACAGGACTGAGCTCTCACAGCCATAGCTGTGTTTAGAATATTGCACTAACACTGAATTATTGACAAATAACTAGAAATGGATGTTCTGTGTGATTTAGAAATAATGTGAACCCTGACTGAACTTCTGTTGGGTTTTCCTTCCATTTGCTGTTTGAACATGAGAACAAGGAGGGCATTATTTATAACAACAAATGTTAAGTCCCAAAAGGAGAAAATATACTTTGAATTGACAAAATCCTGAAAGTGTAACTGTGGTTTCATACTAAATATATTTTCAGACAGGAAAATGACTTAAATGAGAGTAAGTTGTCCTTGGAATAGCTTTCCTTTTTTTTTAAAAAAAATCTTCCAAGGAAGATTTCCAAGGAAGATCTTCCAAGATCAGCTGTCATGGTACAAAAGTAACTAGCATATCTGTATACCCATATCACAGTATCTCAGCAGTTACACTGTTTTAAAAGTACTTAAGTGGATTTCTTTATTGATGTGATCCAGCCAGAATAAGACATGCCTAGAACAATAAATTGCTTGGAACCTGGAAATAAAAGACAAAAAAATTTAAATCAAACTTAGGAAACCTAAGTTTAAGGAAGTTTAATTTTCTGAGGAAAATTAAAAATGTTCTAAAACCTTTCAGAAAGGCATTAGTTCACTGAAGGTCCCATTCATCAGGAGTTGATTTAGGGTAGGAATCCATGTCTTACAAGTTGTTTATTATCAAGGGAATATATTCAAAGGACTGGGGTTTTTTGGTGGTTTGGTTTTGGGGGGGGTTGGGAAGGGGATTTGTTTTTTGGTTTTGGGGGGTTTTTTTAGTGGACAAGGTAGTTAATGGGGAACAAAATAATCTGATACATTAACTGGAGAACTTAACAACAGAAAATAACATTACTTTAAATCAGTCAAAATTAGATATTCAGCCGTACAGATCCAATCCTACCATTTCATACAGTCAGACCACTGTGTCTTTATGTATTTCAGTTGATGTCACTGAGTTTTTCTTGGAGAATCAACAGTCCAGATTTCATTTAATGAATCTTTTTTAGTTTCTTGAGTGTTAAAATAGAGAGTAAAACTGGTCTAATTCAAAGTTGGTTGGTAGTGTAACATAATAGTGGAGTAATATAGACCTTCCTATTCCTTAGGTAGGGTGTGCCAAGTAAACATTAAAGATTCATTTGGACTTCAGAAACAATGTCTTTTGAGATTTTTCTTGAGAAAACTATTGTGTGACACTGTTTGTTGCTTGGAGGAGAGGAGTTTGAAACATGAATCCACAGTTCTACAAACTTCCTCAAAGTGAATGTCACCAAATGAGAAATAAGTAACCATGGATTCTCCATATTTGATGTGTTGAGATGGCCTTGTGAGGATCTGAAGAAACTGTTTCTGACTCTTTAATTTGTTTTTCTCAGGTTGGGGGTCACACCATGCTGCCCATTCGTTGGATGCCTCCAGAGAGTATAATGTACAGGAAATTCACCACAGAAAGTGATGTCTGGAGCCTGGGGGTTGTATTGTGGGAAATCTTTACTTATGGCAAACAGCCATGGTATCAGCTCTCAAACAATGAGGTGTGTGCAATATATTCTCAAACTGCATTGGGAAAGCTGTCACATTACTTGTTGGTGTTGCTTCTCTGGAGAAGGGACAGCAACAAATTTATTTTTTAAAGGCTGACACTGATTTAAGGTATTTATTGTACTGTCATGAACCCTATGGTTGAATTTCTTCCTTTTCAGCCTTTTCTCCCCTGAGTGGATGGAAGGTGTCTAAGCAGAACTAGAACAGTTGGAAGTTCATTTTTTTCTTTGTATAGCATAAAGTCTTCTCTGGGTAGCAGACGAGGTAATGAAAAGGACTGTAGCTATCGGCTGAACAGACATATCGTACATGTTATTGTTTCAGACTAGTTGTCCATAACCATGGACAAATTAGGTTGAAATCACCAAGAGATCTTTTGATTTCCAGGCAGTTACAAGTATCTCCTCTCCAGAGATTAGCCTCAGTGATACTCATAAGTTTGCAGAGGGTAGAGAGGAGAGGCACTGATGCTGTGTGTGAGCAGCTTGAAAATTTATCCTCCCTCTGAGGCGCTAGAGGGTTAGAGAGAGAAGGTATGGGGTCAATTCCTAACTATAATTCCCTTATGTGTGGAGTGGACAATGTGAGTGAACTTAACGTGAGTGAAGTTATTGCTCTTTGACCACTTACATTGCAGTGAATTTTCCAGATTGCATGCTGCTGCTCATTCTGCTGCCCAGAAAAGCAGTTTTTTACAGGGATGGCTGTGTGGCAGCCACCAGTGAGGCTGCTGTGGTCAAAGTTAACTCTTCCATAGATGAACTGCATGTAGTTGACACAACTGTGCTGATCCTTTCCTTGTGATTTCTCACAGGTGATTGAGTGCATCACTCAGGGCCGAGTCCTGCAGCGACCTCGCACATGCCCAAAGGAAGTGTATGACTTGATGCTGGGCTGTTGGCAACGGGAGCCTCACATGAGGCTCAACATCAAAGAAATCCACTCCCTCCTTCAGAACTTGGCCAAGGCATCTCCAGTCTACTTGGATATTTTAGGCTAAAGTCTCCTCGCATTTCTTCTTCTGGGCTGCGGGAATGAATGTGTTCAACTGCCGCTGAACTCCATTAAAATGTGTTCTTAACTTTGACAGTATTAATGACAAAGTTGCGGAGAAGCTTTCAAAGGGCAAGCAATGTGCACTTCTCCATCTGTAGACACAGTATTGACTTTTTAGACATTACCGAGACGTATCTTCTCTCTTTCTCTCAGTTTCTATCTTTTTTTTCCTTCTCTCCTGTCTTTCTAATCAATTTGGCTTCTGCATTATTGTAACTCTGCATAGACAAAGGCCTTAAAAACCCAATCTGTTATATCAGCAGACTCTTCAGTTTGCCCACCACAACTAACAATGCCTTGTTGTATTCATGCCTTTGATGTGGATGAAAAAAAGGGAAAAATATATTTGACTAAAACTTTGTGATTTCTGCTGTACAGCTACTGGGAGTTTCTATGAATTCACCTCATTTTTTTGCTTCGGCCTATGGGTGGAAAAAGAAGACTGGTGTTCTCTACATGAAGAATGTTCTTTGCAGAGATAAAGCCAGATGGAAAGAAGACACTCTTGTGTGATAGACTATCTGGAGGAACTTGGGAATCAGGCGGCATCCAACCCTACAAGAAAACACTGAAATGATTTGATGGAAGGCAAGAGGGGATCTAGCAATTTCCCTGAAGAGTCTTTCTGAGGACTAAAGGGATTGTTTAAGGAGGTGCTTTGCCAGCACCATTCATTGCCAGAATCAAGTAAAACAAAAACGAGATGCTGCCTGCACTGCACGCAATTGTGTTGCTACATGATAAACACATGCCCTTTTTTGTCTTCTGGTAGGATATTGTCATGCCACTGGTGTAAAAATGCTCTCCAGCTAGTCTTTTTCAGTAAAGGCTGAAGCTAGATTTAGTTATGTACAATATTAATTTCAGGAACACATGTTGAAACTAAGGATTTTGATAGGACAAACTATAGATGCTGGGGCAGGTGTATCTTGTACTGTGCTTGTCCAGCAGCATATTCCTTCCTTCCTCAATCTTTTTTTTTCCTTTTTTTTAAACCGTGCAAGCAGAACTGTGCATGGTCTTTGTCGATTAATACCCTTTGTGCAGAAACAATCACTCATCTTGTAGTACACCCTGGTAGGCATAGCAAACTCATAGTGATATAACCTATATTTCATTAGAAGAGGCTAATGGAGGACATTAGCCATGTTAAAATGCCTTTACAATGTTACAGATACTATAGGCTGATATAACATGAATAATCTAAAGCACGGAGATCACTGGTTATGTTTGAAACATAGCAGGGGATAATGATCTCTAGAGAAAACACATTACTCTGTGGTTATGGCTTGCTATTCAGAGTGCAAAGATTCTGAGCTCAGCGCCATGTTTGTATTGGTACTATTGCTGTCATAACCAACATACACACTTTATTAAATAATTTATTTTTGGTTGGATTGGCATTGTATGTGTACAACATTTGCATGGCCACTGTGTTGATGACAGCTGCATGGGCATACCTGTTGTTTTTCAAACTAGAAGTTGACAATTTGAAATTTAGAGCTAGGATTATTTTTAATATGAATTCTTACAAATGAAAACCTACCTTACCTATTCCTCAAGACTTCTGCCTCCCTCTGTGAGGGGGCGTTATTGCAAAAAAGTGATCTTTCTTTCCATTTTCTCTTTTTATTATTTCTTATTGATATGAGCCAGATCAAAATAGTCCATCTTCGTGTTGGGGATATTTTATTTAATAAATTAAGCATTTTATTTTTATAAGTGTTCCCATAGCACATTTAATATATAATTTGCTCGCATGTATTATTTATTGAGGCACTTTAAGTTTTTCCTTCAGAAGCTTTTAGAGCTAGCTTATATTTTCAGAAGAAAACAGTTCAGTGGACACTGATGAAGTTTTACCCTTCTCAATGTCATTGAAAAGGCAGCATTACAAATAAACATGACAGTGTAACTATAAAGCCATACTCAGTATTTCTTTAATAAACTAGATGTTATTTCTTAACCGCTACTGAACTGGAAACACATAAAAAGCCAGAGGAAGATTCCTACAAAATGGGCCTTAAGATTTTATCTAGACTGTCTTGGAAGTTCTCACGGAAAACTAGAAAAAGACTGAGCATCCAGTGAAACCCATTCTCTTGAGAATATGAATGTTGTGTTTTAAAGGAATTTGATTTTCAAAATAACAGTGGTGGAAAAGAAAGATATCAGAGTCCTCTCTTACTGTGCAGTGGGAGGAGGGTGCAGGTGGTGGAGGAGGCTGCTAACTTTCTACCTGTGTATTCTGTCTTAGTTTCTTATGAGCTGAAGAAAAAGGCATCTGAGATGATGCTTTTACTGGAAAAGAGGCTCCAGTCCAAAAAGCAAGCAGGTGTGTTTTGCAAGCACTGAAAGAATGTATACCAAAAATAACCACAAGACCCTGATAAATGTACTTAGTGGCATCTTCTTTTTGATTTACTAGTGAGACTTTTAGAGTCATTTCAGAGAATAAATAGTATTAAAATGTGTTGTGCAATAACATAACAGTTTGTTAAACTTCTAAAGGACCAAATGTTCTACAGAGCCACCACTATGGATAACCTTGACCTGTATCATTAATGTTCTTGATAGTGCATAAAACGTATAATCACAGTAGAAAAGCTATAAACTGTAGCTATACATAGTTTGCGTTTGTTCATGAAAAGGTGGATAAGTGTAGCAGAATGAGCAGAGAAGAGGAAGAAATATGTTCAAATCACAATGAAGGGTGAGTATATGTGCATATTCATCATGCTTGCACTGTCAGGTAAATCGTGTACACTGAGTAAATTTGACAATCAGGCTCATTTAAAAAGTCTTTCTGGACTGCGCTATGAACTGATCATATATATAATATATACTATATGTGTGTTTGCATATGGCATATATATACACACACATAGCATATACATGTATGCCTATGTCTGTTGAATTTTATTTATATATGTGCAGACATGCATGCACATTATATATGGGCTGTGTGTATATGTATAAATTTACATACACCTATGTTATTACAAATTATGATTAGAGTGCTATTAATAAATTGATCAAGTCTGCTGAGTAACCAGATTTTTTTTCTTTTGATATTTCTTTTTATACGTTTGTAAGATTCAACTTTCTAACTGGTGTGCAGCAGAGGCAGTGCTAGAATGCCAGAGATATAACAAGCACTTTTCTTCCCTAGATGATTGCATAAAAACATTTCTTCCATTCCCATCTCACTTGTTGATTTCTCACAATGAAATTAACAGACAAGCTTCCAAGCTCAGAAAACAAGTTTGTTTTACTGTCATTTCTGGGTTTGTGCTACTGTTGTTTTATTGTCCTAGAATAACAGTGCAGCTCCATTAGCATTTTATACTTGCCTGCAGTAACAAAATAATTCCAAGAATGAGCTGGACTATTCACACTGCAACATGACTTGTAGAACAACGAGAACACTGACATTCAGCAGTAATAATAGCAGCATTCGCCGCACTCTGTCCTTCACTCTCAAAAGATCTGCAGAACTCGGAACTGGACATGGAGAATGGACACTCGTAAAGCAACAGCACCCCGTGATGCCTGATGGAGTGTACACATTTAACGGGACTGCATTCATTTTGACCTGTGAAAAAACATTTCTTTATCTTGTCTACAGTTTAATAAGTAACTGCTTAATTTTCCTCTTTTTCTTTCTTTTTTTTTTTTGTCCTTGCTATTTTTTAACTTTCTTTCCTTCTTTCTCTTTTCCTGTCATTCCTCCATCTTTCTTTCTATAATATTTCTTTCTTCTCCTCTCTCTCTGTCTGTATCCTCTCCACCTGTATAAGAGATTGTGATTGATGTAGACTTTTACAAAACACTTTAAAAGGAAATTAAATAACCCAAATAACTAAGGTATAAGGCATATGTTGTAGAGCAAATCCACATTTGGGTTGTTGCAGGCTGTAACTGAATTTCAAATACTGCTATAAAATTTGGGGGAGGGAAGTGGGGAGGGACTGGATGACAGGTCGGGATTTCTAATGAGAGATGAAGGTTTCGATAGCACAAGAAGTTCTATTTTCTTGTTGTGGGGCTGGGATAAACCACTGCTGCTTTGAATAAGAGGTCCTTTAGAGCCTTAGTTAAAACACCTTCATTTGGGCAGGGTGGGGGATGTGCTATTCATCACAAATATGAAGCAAAAAAAGAAAAAGTCTACATGTTGCAGGGAAAACACTGTGAAATTCACAATAGCAACCAAGTGACTATTTTGCCATCTTTTAAACATATGTCTCAGGAGAAGAAATGGGAAATGATGGGTGTGTTATTTTTCCGTCTATGCATTCTGCACAAGGTCTGTGGGGATTTTTTTGTTTGCTTGTAGAAGGTTCTGAGTGATGACTGGCTGATGTTTTATAAACACTGAATATTTGAGCAAGGATTATGGAAGCTGCTAGTAAGTGAGGCCGTTGATTGGAATACGTGAGAAAACAGAACAAATCAAATCTATCCAGAGGCCTAATTCTTGCAGCTTAGATATATCTTTCTGTAACTTAAAGAAAAGCACCTAAGAATGTTTTATATACAAATAATTTAATTCAACATTTATGTTTAATTGAATCACCAATAGAGAGAGAATCAATTAATTATGAAATATTTGTCCCAGCCCTTCTCTAGACCTATACTTTATGTATATATATTTCTAGATATCATTCTCTTTATTGCTTTAGGTAAAGAGGAAGATATCTACATACAAATATAAATCTCTATATTGTCACCAAATTGTGACCTGGTGTGTAGAGCTATCTTTCTCCTTTCTTTTCTCCTTTTTTTAAATTTTATTTATTTAATGTGATGTCTCTGTGAAAATATTTAGTGGTTCTTGTTTTGCAGTTTGTTACAAGTAGTCATTGCTTTAAAACTTTCATTGCATCTTGGCTGATTTCAAAGTGATGCCTAGGTATCAGTGTTAAAAGTTTTGTTTGTGAATCATGTGACCAGCTTCTCTCAACATGACATGGAAAGTCTCTTGTATTACAGTGTATTTAATAAAAATGATGTCTTACAATAAACAATGTCATCCAAAAGAAAGATAAAATGGTTACTTTAAAACACTAAAAGTTTCATGAAGCATTGTGTGTTTTTTTCTGTTACTTGAATACCTTTGTTTACCTCCATTCTTTTAAAAAAGGATGAAATTAAGGAAAAGTTTGATATACTTAGAAATATGGCATATTTGCACTTTTAAACTGGGAAGCAAAAACATGTCACTGAACTCGTAGTTCATGGAAGAGTTGACCCACAGTAACAGCACAAAGAAATGACCAATCTGATGGCACACTCATTTTTTAGTCTTTGTTACCAAATGAACATCCTATTTGAATGTTTGTTCGTTTGGGCAGCTGGCAGCAAACACCTGCTTATCTTCTAGCAGAAGCAGGCCTTCAGGTGTTTCCTGGCACATTCTTAAAAGTGTCCCTCAAACTACAGCCCTGTTAAAAATGTCAGTCTAGAATGAATATATTGTGAATATAGCATTAAATCCAAGTCCTTAGTTATGATTCAGAAAACACATCCAAAGGAAGGTTCAGCAACTGCATCAGGGATCCTTCTGCAATCCGTTGATCTCAACCAAGCTCTTCAAGGTCAGAGCAGAACAATACGGGAGTCAGTTTATGAATGCAGTACTTCCTTCTGCCAAGAGACCTCTCCAAGATTAGATGAGCTGGCTATAAGTATTCAAAAGGTCAATGGAAAATAATCCAGTGAGAAGAAGCCTCGGGATAAAATCTGTTCAGATCTGAAAATATCATTAAACCACATTAAAAAAAATTGTTGGCCGTTCATGTTCATGCAGTGGCTTAGAAATGCCTTACCTGCTTTCGTGGTGAAATCCCAGTGCCTTCTGGATTTGATGGGTTTTTGCCATCCCAAAATTAAACACCTTTCCACAGGGAACTGTTTGTGATGAAATCTGTTTGTCAGCAGTGAGAGCTTCAGAAGCCCCCAGCACCATGCATGTGTAAGCATCACCCTGCAGTCCCATCAGCACGTGTGCAACAGCCTGCACAAACTCTCCACCATTCCCTTTCCCCAGGGATTTTTAATGCTAGGGGCATGTAGCCACATCAGGGTCAGGACATTACTACTTGTCATGGTGGTTTTGCACCTAAGACACAAAGCCAGATAAGCCAGCAACATCCACGGACTGCCTCAGCAGGACACGTAGAATTTTTGGAGCATTGCAGCAGGCTGGCAGGTATCTCTCATTTGCAGCCCAGCCCTCTCAAGACTCGACTCCCCATCAACCATCCTGCTACCCACAGAGTCCCATTGCTTCTTCGAGGTCATCCCAGATGGACCCATGGGCAGGCAAGAGGTGTTGAAACACGGATACTCTTGCTCATCAATTGATTGAGGAGGAAGAGCTTTGTGTCTTTTGGCCCTGCAGCATGCATCGTGTTTCAGAGCAGAGGTTCAGTTTAAAAGCAATGATTGGTGCCATTTTTATTGCCTTCTGTTCACTGTTAGTTCAGGCAGCACAAGAGTCTTGGGGAAGACTACTGAGTCTGATGAGCTTCTGATGCTCCCAAAACATGTCAGGCTTTTAGCCTGTTTAGGGTCTCTCGTGCACACCTCAGCAATATCCTCCCATGGCCTTGCAGCATCTGAAGACCTCTCGGCTTACCAGAGCCTGCCTCCTGTGTAATCTCCACAGACAGTTGTGAAATGCTAAACAGGTCAGCAAGGATTATGCAAGACAAGTCCTTCATCTGCTCCTGCTAAGTCTCAACAAACTTCCACAATTGAATTCATAGTGAAAAAGTCTTCATGCTAAATGATTCATGTAACTGGAAAATCATCTTGATCACTCTATTACTTCAACAGTGCTTCACAGTGTCTATTGATTGTTCCCAGATTGTTCTTAATGGCTATAATAATTTCCTTTTTAAATGGTGAGAAAGATTATGTTAAAAAATACCCAAAACTTATGGCCCTATAAAGGACAAAAGAAAATATAAAATTTTTTATGTACTCAGGACAAGATAGGCAGACTCAACTAAACCCGGTCACAGGTTTGCTTACCAAAGCAGCTTACTAATATTTGTCATAAGCCATTGGTTCTGGCAGGCAAGATTTCATGTAAGAAAGAAAAATATTTGAAATTATCACTGGAAGAATTACCCAACTAATTTCTAAGGTAGGAGCCCCATGCTTCCACCTCTTGAGCACAGATTGATGTGCACAACAGACACAGAGTTCCTTCAACAATTCATGGCTTTTGAGAGTTGGAAGATTTTAGGGCTCAGGTCTGTTTTTTTCAGTGATGAGTGAAGCATAATAGCAGAAAATACCATAAGCAGAACAACAGTGGAGTGGAAAAACAACTGTTTTATTTTCTTAAACTGATAATCACATCATGCAAGTAAATCTACTGTAACAAGTAATAATTTGAACTAAAACTCAAGAGCTTATGCTCTTTCTGGCTGGAGTCGGTATTAAATAGAATGCAAGGGGAAGATCAGAAAGTGTTTAAAATGTGCTGTAAAAATTAGATGTGTAGCTTTGCTATCCCCATGTCTGACCTTAAAGACAAATAAAACAGATACTTGGTAAATTATTTACACATATTTTGAGCACTTCCAACATGGAAGAAGTTGTCTCTAGCCCTAGCAGTTCTTTGCTATGATACAATGACTGCTGGTGTCATGAAAAGTCCAGGTCTGTCACTCTATTATCCTGATTTTTGTCTTTTTTTTTTTTTAATTTTTATTTTATTTCCTGAAGCAGTTAATTTAAGTGTATAAAAAGTGATACTACTGTTCAGTGTGTTGCAGCATGGGCAGAACTGACTGCTGGGTTCATTAATCTGAATTCTCCAGCTAGCCTAGTTAGAAACTGTTGGGAATGACTAAGTAATTTATTGATGATTAACAGGAATGGGAATATTGATTGACGCAGGTAACTCCCAGGGTTACTCCTGTTCAGGATAACTCAGGTCCTTCTTTGGAAAGTAGAGGCTGTAGCAGTAATGACAAAGCATTCATCACCTTCTTCTTCACAATCTGAAACCAACTTACTTTTGGTTTGCCATATGTGATCAAAAGCAAAAAATTTCCTCTCTTGGCCACTTTTCTGTTGCCCTTCTAGCCAGTGCTACCAGCCCTGGACCTGAGTAACATTTAAACTGGAGCTCTTTTCTTCCCCAGCTTGCATTGGCAGGTCAAAACCTCCCAGGCTGGCAGAGGGGATCAGCTTCACCCTTGAAGCAGACAGTTCTTTGCCAATTGGTTTTGCACATGTAAGTATCCTCTAATTTCTGAGCCCTGCAGAGACAGCAGATGCTCTCAATATGTGTGAGAGCAGGTGAACAGTATGTTTTCTCCATGCAACAGAGAGGAGAAAAAACAAGGAAGTAGGAGCCAGCGCAGCTCACAAAGCTGACAGAAGGTGAATTTCTTGTCTCCAGGCCCTTGGCAGTGTTGGGAGGCCAAGGGTATTTGGCATGGGGACATCTCAGCACACCCATGTCTTATGCCCCAACACAGATGTTTGCCCCCATCATGGCCCCCAGCACACAAGGGATGCACCGGCTGCAGCGTGGGTGTCGCGCAGGGGATAGCACAGCTTCGGCCCTCAGCCTCAGCCCTCAGCTTCGTGTGACTTTTGGGCCCAGTGTTGCCAAACAAGATGTCCCTGTCCTCAAGTGCCTGAACTGATTTGGCTTGTGCATGTCCACATCCTAGAGGTGATAGACATGAGTCCTTTTCACTGGCAAACACCAGGTGGACTGCTGACAATAGGCGCTGTTTTCTTCTGCGGTGAGTTAGCGCAGGCCCATGGAATGCTTGTGGATGTGGTGTAGTGTACCTCCAGCATGAGCAGGGTGCATGTGGCTGTGGTCAGCCCGAAGCTGTGATACCCCTTGACTCTTTCCTGCAGCCTCTGTATCAGCCCAGGCCTGATGCACTGGAGAGGATGAAGGAGGCAGCACGCTTTCACCAAGGTGGGCAAAGGACTAAGCGTGAAATGGTCTTGATCTTAGGTGAAGGGAAAAGATGTTAATCACCGTGATGGGAGTGTCCTGACGTTCTGCTCATCAGAAACACGCTGCACACAGCTGCCCGCACTCCCAAATTCATGTGCTGCTACGGCTTCAGAGCTCCCAGCCAGCTATGGGGTGGCTGTGAGAGTTGCAGCACTGCCTGTCTTGGCATGCACGGACTGGCCTTTGTGACAAGGGGTGTGTATCCTAGGAGTACACCCTCAGTTTTGAATGGACTTGCTGGCTGGGAGGTGCCACTCATTGCCACTTGGGCTATGTGATGATGTTTGCTGTACAGAGAGCTGATATCTGCCTCTGTCCCTGTTATCTTGGTCTGCCGTTTTTTGGGTGCCATTTTTTGTGGTCTGTTAGCAGTGACCTGAATGATTCCCAGACAGAAAGGGACAGCTCCCTGGCCTCAGCCGCTCACCTTCTCTCTGAAAGCAAGCAATTGATAAATCCCTCAGTAGTGTAATCCAGTAGTTTCAGAGATGTTCAGATCGAAACACCAAGATACCTGTCCTGGTTTTATTGCACCCATTAAATCTGTGAACAAAGGGAGAACCAATATAGCTTGTCCCAGAGACTAATCATTCCTTGGAGGCACATCACATTTGACTCAATTTCTCATCCTGGTGACCCTCTGGATGGCAGTAGCAGTTTTCGCACCTGTGTGCCTCACCACTGTGGGGGAGATTCCTGCTCAGCCCAGTGCATTCCCATAACTCTTGCTGAGGTTTGGTTTTGAGAGCCAGCACAACAGCATATGGAGAAATCCAGTGCCAGGGCCCTGGCCAGAGTGGTGCCAGGTGGGCAGAGCTGCAGTCCTGCACTCCTCACACAAGCCACTGCTTTTGCTGCAGCTGATCACTGTTTCTAAAATTGGCTTTTTATTCATTGAATTACTTTTTTTTAAGCACTTGAGTTAGTTTATTAAGAGCGCTGCTGACATCTCCAGCTCCTACAATTAACATTGCAAGAAAAATCACAGCCAGGAACAGCAAGCCTTTAGGAGACAAAGTGAGACAAACATATGGATCTCATCTCCCCTGCTCCCTTCTCCTGCTTCAACCCAAAGAGCAGGGGGGTTGGCACAGAATTTGTCTTCCAGTTCCTCGAAGCAGTTACACAAGAAAGTCTCTGCAAATGATCCATTATAAACTCAGGTCATCTCTTTCTGCTTTGGGGTTTTTTTTTCCTGCTTTGTGATTTGGGGAATTTTGAGGACAAATGTAATTAGCACCAAGGTTTTTTAGCAACCAAGAATGTAAAGAAGCTTGGATAAGGGAAAACAGATGGAGACAAAACATTGTGTCTTCAATACTGCAGAGGCCACTGAATAAACATGCACTTCGCTTGGTTAAAATAACACCTATTGGTACTAATTGTTGTTGGGTTTTTTGCCAGTGGGAGTCTAATCACTCTGGCAAGAGCTAGGTGATCCACAAGCTGTTACACTGTGCTCTTGGCTCATCCGGTGTTGTACAGCCTCACAGATTTTCATGCTAGGAAACTATGAAGGGATCAGTGATGTTTGTAATATGAAACTGATATTGCAGGATATGCTGTTTTCCCAAGCTGTACAAAATTCTATTGCGCCATCATACACATTGCTTATTTGGTTATTTTGGTCACATTGGTTATTTTTAGACTAGATTTGCTGCTAAACACCTATGTGAATGTGACTCAGGGCAGAGTCCAAAAATGGCTTTCCCAAGCCAGAATGGTAAATGAGGCAAATTTGGCTGCCAGCTCTTTTTGGACAAAGTCAACATTCCGCTTAGACAGAAACACAGCCAACGGACATGAAAATTCTTGATTTCAAGTCTGTGGCACCAGCATGCCAATCTAGTCTAGCACAATTAGCAGCATACAACTGCAGAACTGGTGACATTGAGGGCTGTAGAACCCAAACCAGGGGAGTGTGGGCTGTGATATGAGCAATGGGATTTTGGGACCTTGCCCCAGCATCAAACGCTTCTGCTCTTCTGCCTTCCAGAGGTCAGAAACCAATGATCTCAGTGGAACAGGTATAGTGCTAAAAGACTTTGGAGGGTATTAGACAATCTCATACCAGACTAAGAAATCAAGCCAGACCCAGCCTGAAAATCCCTAAAATTGACAGTCTCTAGCAGTACCTTGAAATGGTAGCAAAGCTGTTCCATATAAACTGAAAACAACAGTAGAAGTGAAAGGCGGAAAAGTGCTCCTGGTATTATACTCATCTTTCTGGCTGTGTGATTACCTGCTGTACTACTGACAGCATTGAGTAACACTGACACATTACGGTAACCCTTCCATGCTATTATCTTCCCTTTAAAACATACCAGTGCTTAAATATATGTGGGCAGCCACCATCGTGGAAAATAATGCATCACAGATTTGTTGTGTTTTACCTTAAAAAGACACTACCAGCTGCCATCTTGCCTCCATTCTCACCCTGCAGCTGGCAGTTCCCCGGTGAGCGGGACATTCGGTGGGAGATATACACATCAGCTTGTTTTCTGGTGATGCTTAGGTGAGGTTAATGCTGGCAATCTTCACCTTACTGGTTACCCAAAGGTGAGTTTCTGCATCTTCCACTTCTTCTTTGACACAAAGATTTTGTCAGGAGAGATGAGTTACCATGGTAGTGCCTCTTAAATAGCACAAATTCAACACTCATCAGTACCTGTACAATAAATACAATAGAGTACTACTTATAATACATTATTCTGTATTCATTGTGTGGTAATTTGTGCAGAGGGCTGCAACTAACTCTTATTCATTCAGTTATGGGAAAGTCATTCTTCAAATCAGAAATGCTCTGGGCTTGGGAAGGAACAGAACAGAACTGACGAGTGATTAAAAAGACAGCTCCAGTTGCTAAAATAGAGCTACTGATGAGATTGCTCTTAATGGAGAGGCTGATATACCCATACTGGGTGCTGGACCAGGCCCATACTCTCAGAGAAATGCAGACTTTTAAAGGGTTCTAACAAGGCTGTGTTTTATTTTGTAGGAGATCATGATTGGTATACTAAATGCTGCCAGACCTCCAAAAGTCAGGAGACATGGCCATAAGCCAGGAAGAGGGAGTTCAGCTGGGTTCCCTTCACTGAGATGGGAGGCATTAAAAGGCAACTAGAAAACCAGTGATATTTACTCATTTGTGAGACTGAAGTTGAGACATGATGTGTTTCCCACCAAGGCGTGGGTCTTCTTGTTTTGGGCTGGAACTGTCACAGCTGAGCCAGGCCCCCAGGAACAGCTCACAGCAAATGCATGTCTGCGTATATCTCCTAGATAGACACATAAGTGTTCTGCCTCACTCTGGAGTATGTGACACAGTGCAGGTTTTTCCAGCTTTGTTACTCTGCACTGGGAAGCCCTTGCATCCCACTCAGTTCCCTCTGACATGCTTAGTTTTTCTCTACAGAAGCATGCAGACCAAGCTGTTCTATTGTTTTGCTTAGTTGAGCACAATAATTTTTTTCTTTTCTTTTAACGAATATTGTGTATTATGCTACAGCACTTGTAGAGATCCTGATGAACTGATTTTCTGACTCAATGGTTCACTACTCTAGGTCACTATGACCACGGGAAGGAAGATCTGTAATGAATGTCTCTTAATGAATATCTGTAATGAGTATCTTTTGCCTCTCTCCAGAAATAAGTGATAAAAATTTCTTTTATACAATTGGAGAGACTTGCAAGATATGAATTGTGATCAGGTGCTCCAATGCCAGTCCGAATGATTTGGTTGAAGGAGCATGGTGGTTTTTCCACAGATTTTCTATTCATTTCCTCATTCCTTGGTTAAATAACAGTTGTGATGAGCTAACACACCCATATAAATGACATCCTGAAGGCAGGACAATTTTCCTGGCAGTACTTCTGAACCCAATTCTATTTGTTATCTGCACAGTGATTAGCATCTACTGTTGCATGTAGTGCCCCTGAATGAGCTCAGTGAGCCACTAACACAAGGACCTCTGTCTCTTGCATCTTCACCAATGCATGCCGCAGCAGTTTGCTCAGGAAAAGACTGCCTTTTCACACACTTACTCATCCCATTATTGTAACAGTTCACACAGTTTCCACTGCAGTTGGATAGTTATATTTCAATTTTAAAAATTCTAAAAATGGTTCTAAATAAATTAAAATGTGAAAAAGGTATCAGTGATACTGTTTAATATTGCCTTTTACTTACAATTGTTAAAAATGCATTATTTCAGCGAAAAAATAAGTCACTTCTATGCAGTTGTAAAACAAAGCATGAAAAAATTAAAGGTCTATGAAATATAGCAAAATACAGACAAACTCTGGGAACAAACAAGACAAGGTTCAATAAAACAGAAGTGAATTGTTTCAACTGTATGCACAGAAGAAGTGGAGATAAAAGAACTCATGCTGCCTTTATAACATTTCATAATATGAAAATTTATAGTGTGTTCTTAGTCTTCAAGAAAAGTGAACTATCCACTGGTGTTTCCTTATGGTAAAGTTAGGGTCAGACAGTTCCTTAAGCTTTCATTTAACTCAGTGGAAATATTCCTTTGGATTTCAGAGGGCTCTTAATCTGACTGCTGTGCATAGAGTGCCCTATGCCTGCAAAAATCTCCCAATAGACATAAGGCTTCCACCAAAAAGAAACACTGAGACACGCTAACACAAAAGTATGTCTCTTCTTACATCTGAGATAATGACCATTTTACAGCTCAGTTGCTCATTATGCTAATCAGCTATGCCAGCACCAATATAGGCAGGAATAAAGGAGAAACAGAAAATATCATTGCGTCCCTGAGGAAATTTTTACTCCTTAAATGTTGCATGTATCTCCCATAGTGGTGTAGAAAAGGAAACAAATCAAGAAAGGCCCCAGAAAATCCAGGTTATGGCAGCGGCTATCATGAAAGAAATGCATCAGTAGCATCCCAAATACAGTCCTAAGTCTTCAGACCCAATGAGGTTAAAATGAAAAATTGACAAATTCCAAGTGTCATGGTGGAGGTGAATACCGCACGATTACATTTTTTCAGATTCAGATGATGAGAGCAAAAGGAAATAGAAGCATGTACTAGAAGCAACAACAGAAGACAACCCTCTGCAACTCAGCTCCGTAACATCACCAAAGCTTCTTGTAGACAGCAGGAATGAAAAGGGATTGAAAAACTGTTGGACATATCATTGGAAAAAAAAATCTACTGCAAAACTTTAAAAAGTTAGATGCCATTTCACTGAGGAGGTACACCAGTGATCAGTTTACATCCCACATGAAGATGGGAAAATATTCTGGTTATTATTGTGTGTTCCTCCTGTCCTTGCCCTACTCCAAACACCATTTGCTAGTGGGTCCTGGAGTTGGGATACTTTTGATCTGTTAGGGCACAACCACTCACCTGATTATTTGACTGCAGCCATGATTTTCAGCAGTACAATTTCTGACAATAAGAGTTTCATGTGTATTTTGAAATATTAATTGTGATACTTGCAAACGTTCTTTAACATCATTAGTATCTGACAATATTGTTTCTGAAGAGGGGCTAGATTTTTTTTGCATATGTATTTTTGTTGATGAACCACAAAGACCTGACAATGAAATTTCATGTATTTCAAGCAAATTCAATCTTAAATAGAAGCCTCATTAAAATGGAGATTAAATGGATTTAAAAGGTCCATGTTTTTACTTCTTTCACTATTGAGCATTATTTAATTTTTTTAATGTTTTTGATATAACTGTTTTTCTATTTGTTACTCTTTTTCTAATATGAAAGGTGCTTAGGATTTACTGGACTCTCTAGTGAAAATGACTGTAACAATCTGTAATACACAAAATACACAAAGAAAAATTTGTGCTCGTATGCTTTTCAGTTATCATCTAGTCATCTTCCCTGAAATTACCCAGATGCTCATCTCCTATCCCCTAAGTGACTTTAAAAAAACTCTCAATCACATGTTTGTTATACCAATAACAGGTTAAAGTCCTCAAGTTTTTTGAGGCAACTCAAGAATTATGGAAGCACATTTTAGATGTAAGTGGAGTTAATTGTATAGTCCCCCTATTAAAAGTCAGATGGAGAAAAAAAGCTGCAGACCATATGATCTCTGTTCAGGTCTCTTCGTTGCTTGGGTGTGGCCCCCAAAATCTCCTAGGGTGAAGGTCTCTGCTCCAGGTGGTACTGTCACTATCCTGAAATATTTCTTATACAGAAAGATGATCCTGTCCCAAAGCTTCCAAACTGCACATTATATGTGGGGAACTGGTTGTTAATGTACTGTGTATGCCTTTATAAACACCTGTCTCCATAGTATGTCAAACGGGAAAATGCTCCCTCTGCAGGGATTGGCAGGGCAGACCAACACTTCAGTGGCAGCTTCTTTTAAATTACTACATGTTTATTCATGTGTTTTGCATGCCACTGTATGCTCTTCTTTAAATGAAAACAAACTAAATACTGTCTTGTCCAAAAAGCTGATAAGTCTGGGATAGAAATATATAAACCCCAAAATTAAATTGTCTTCCAAATTATTAAATAATTTATTTAGAGAAATAAGAAAGAAAGAGAACAAACCCTAAAAACCCCAACAAAAGTTGCTGTTGTTTGTTTCCCACCATAGTGCGTGAACAGAATGTTCATAATTATCTTTAAATATAAAAAAAACCATATAAAACCCCACCAAGTGATAGAGAACAGCAACTTCACTAGTGTTTCTGAAGATGCTCTATGGGTGAGAATTGGAAACAGAGGATTACACAGAGAACAGCTACTGCACTTGTGGACATGATGCTATCCCAGTGCATCAGACAGAAAGAAACACTATGTATAAACAAGCAAAGATTTTAGTCTGTAGTGGATCCTAGACCAGTTACTGGGAATAATCTAATTAATAAGTGGCAGGAGAGAACGAGGACAAGTGAGCCTTATGCCACAGGAAAACATTTTAAAATCACCTGTTTACCAGAAATCATTTAAAGGATTGGAATGAGACAAAAGAAAAACAAATCCCACTAATCTTATCTGCAAAATGTAGCTTCTTTGAAAGTCAGGTGGAGTCTTGATGTTCATGTAGCCTGAGACTTTTGTCTTCAGAAACACTGTTGAAAAAGAGCCTTGCTTATTCTTGATGCTTTTATGGTCTTCTCTACTTCTGCATTTCTTTGTTCAGTTGTGTTGAGCACTGAGCTTGGGGAGGCAATACACAAAAAAAGCATGTGTACATCATGAGTTAGAGGAACTGGAGGATGTAGATGCAGAAGATCGGAAATGTGAAGGCCATCTCAACAGGATATGCAGGATAAATTAGGCAGAAGGGGTGAGAAACCTTAACAACATGAGAAAAAGCTACCTACAATGTCAAAAATCAGGTCTCTGAAGAAATATTTGTTTGTCTTAAGTGACTGGGTAGCTGCAGGATGTTTCACACTGTGCAGGTCACTTGTGCTGAAGCCAGCAAGGGATCAAGAGTATCTGTAGATAACACCAACAGTCAATCCGACCCAGGCATAAGGCAGCCAGTTTATATGTTCCCTATTTTAGAAAGCCACCATTCATCCTGTTAAGCTATTTATACAGTGATAATATTTTGAACAGGGAGATATTTGTGCTAAGAGTTTTCTTATCTTATGCACTGCATAAACATTGCATGCCACCTTAATTGTATTCAGCAGACAGCTAATTTATTCCCACCTGATCTTGGGAAGCTATAATTCATCCCAGTCATGTGAGCCTGGAATTGCCTCCTCTTTCTGTAAGGAGGACCCCATGCAGAAATGGTGCAGGATACTGGGATATTTGCCATAACAATCACTGATGAGTAATGAGCCCCATCCCAAGAAGGATGGACACAAACCTTGAGCTCTTTTAGTACAGTGACATGGTACTAGAGTTCAGGATTACATTGTCATTATAAACTGAAGCATAAGTAGATTCTTTTGCCATTCGTGCTGATTAGTAGCCATGTACAGTGCATGGCAAAGGTGCTAGAGCAAAATTATTAATAATTGGAATTAAGACCATTTCTAAATTGCTGTATCCTCAATACCTATACCAAAAATAATTTTTACATACTTCTGAAAATATGAGCAGGACATCTCACCATTTCCTTTACATTTGACACGCTAATTTAAACTAGCGCTTCCTTTACACCCTTATATATTTATTCCTGTGGTTTGCACAGTGTCATGCGGTCTACTCATCACATTGATCCTTCTCTCATAACTATCACCAGAAGATAAGGGCAGATAGATACAGAGGCAGAAAAACACCGGTAGGAGCAGGGAGACAGGGACGTCATGCACAGTTACACATCCATTCTTAGAAAGTGATACAATGCAAACACCTGGAGCCAGCTGGCACCCAGACTGTGCCACATCTTTTGGAGCACCTTTTGTCAAAGCAATCACAAACATGCCTACAATTTTCTCTGTCACAGTCCAGAAGTGACCTAGGGTTCCAAACACTGCTTTGGCCAAGTAAATGGGGGAAAGGGAGGTAAAAACCCTGTTGCAAAAGAAAAGAAAAAAAAAAAAAAAATCCATGATGGAAACTATTTGGAAACTATTTTTTCTTAGTTGTTATCAAAATAATACCTTAGAACATTTTTGGAAATACTGTAGAAGAAAATGAAATTAAACCTGAAATGAAAACATTTGTTGTGGCTGCAGCAAGTGAAAATTCCCTACTGAAAATTTTGGTATACCCAGAAAATCATGTACTTTCCAAAGCAGTATTTGTATTTTTTGTCTTTATCTATTAACTCCCTCTAATTAATGTCAAGCCTGTAATGGTTTGTGAAATCACCTTCAAGAGGACAGGTGGCCCCCATTAAAATCTCCATGTTTTGCTCGCAGAATCTGAAAAACTCACCAAAAAGACAAAGGCTAATACTAAATTAGCAGAAGCAGCAAGGTTTGGTTGGTAATCTTAAGATTGCTAGATATATTACACAAATTCTTGCCAAAAACTTAATTTTGTTTTAAGACAGTTTGGAAAATTTTTTTCTCTGTTTTGGCTTTTGTTTTCATTTCCTCCTTAGGGTGTAGGAACAGCCTGCTGAGTTCATCTGCTTTATGTCAGTCAGAAATGTCTCTGTACAGAGTAGAGGGAAAGAAACATTGCTAATGGAAAATACTGATTTAAGGAAAACAGCAAAATTATTCTGAGCATAATTTCTTCAGCAACAGTTTCTTCTCAATACTTGAAAACTAATAAAACCACTGAAAATAAACTATTTAATGGAGTAATTAAATCTATAAAACAGAGCAGGCTGAATTTTCAGTTGCTTTTGCAAAATTCACAAGAAAAATGGCCTAATAACAAATTTTCTGAAGATGTACAATTTTTCCAGAATTTTAATTCACTACCAAACAATTTTCTTCCTCCCTTAAATTTTCCCAAAGTACTTCAACTTGACTGAATGAAGAATGCGTAGTAACAGACCAAGACTTTATAATGTTTATCCAAGCACATGACTATAATTTTTAAAAGGACTTGGACATAAGTTCAAATCACTGACAGCTTCTGAAATGTGGTACATTTTCCTCATTAGATTTTTAAAAATTATACTTTTTTGATGTCAAAGGATACATTTAAGGAAGATTCTCTTTCTTCTAATGAAAATCTCATTGACATTTTAGGGTACAATTCAATTGCTACTGCTCATCACTTGAAGTGCCTCAAAAAATTTTGGGACCCTTAACACATAACATGTCATTCAGATATGCTCTTACGCTGTAGAGAGGAGAAAGCAGAACAAAATTAGACTGAAGTCTGTTGTCTCACTCTGGCATGGCACAGAGTGTGTGCCAAAGCCAGGACCTTTCATTTTCATATGTACAGTGTGTTAATTTGTCCCAGGGAAGCCCCCAGGAGTATTTGCAATGAGCTGACTGGCCTGAAGTCAAGCCTCAAATCAAATGAGACATTAGTAATCAAAAAGGTATTTAAGGATGTTTTTGCAGTTACATTTTATGCCTATAAGTATTTTGGACTGTGGTATATCGCATAATTCTATAATTAAATATTTTTGAGGCCTTTAATTTGAAAAAAAACATTATTTTACTTTTTATTAATTTTAATTATTTTAGATTTTAATCACAGTGAAATTTTGAAATTGCAAAAAACCCATGCATTTTACGCCAGTATAGAAAACCACACATTCATACACACACGTATACAAATGCATAAGTAGTATTTAAATTTGTTTGCTTCTTTTTTAATCAGCATATGCTTAATGAAATGCCACATGAAGGGTTAAATATCCAGTTAATTTTTAAAAATCAAATATAATTTATCAACTATGCTATACAAGCAAATACATCTATATGTATGTGTTTCTACACAAATAAATGTAACAAACTAGAAGTGATTTTTCTAGTCAGTAAGCTGTATCAGTCTATGATTTTGTATATAACTAAGTAGACTGCTTACTCTCCTGGAGGGCAAGAAGAGATAATTGTGTTAAATAATTAATTAACAGGATGAAAGTGTAACAATGATATCTGAACAATAGGGCAGAATTTCAAGGTCTCATCTGGAAATAAACTGTACCAGTGCTTTTGCTGATTACATTTAGATATAATTTCCAATACATTAGAGAATATCCTATGCTCTTCAAGAGCTAGGAATGCATCAACTCAAAGCATTTGGTTTTGAAAGTATTTTAAATATTACCAGGGAGACAATTTTCTTCCTGTCTGATGATGTCCTTTTGGCTCCAGTATCAAAATCATTACATGTTTTTTGTAAGCATAAAACCATATCTGAATGCCTCATCCTTTGCAAATGCAACTTAAACTTCACTTGTGATTAAATTTGAATGAAAGGATATCGCTAATTTTTAACAAACTTGATGGACATCTGTCTTTATTGTGCTGCCTGCAGAAATTAAGTCTCTTAACAAATAAATCACTCTACACAAAAATGTTAATATATGGAGAGCTTCATGGGATGAAGAAGAAAATCATGTTCACCATTGCACAAAGCCCCTGCAGCAAGGTGTAGCCAGCTGATGAAGTAAATTATGAGATTGTTTCTCAAATGAGAAAAACAGCCTTCAGGCTTCCATCTACCTAAAATAACCATTTTATAGGGTGTTGCTCCGTAGAGGTTCATCAGGGACTTGTGGCCTGTTCAGCAAGGACCTGGAGCGATGCTGTGCTCAGGCACATGTGTGGCTCCACAGATGTGAGTGCCAGCTCACAGGCTTCCTAACAATGAGCTTGGAAAATAAGATTCTTTGAAATGTGCACGTTTCTGGGGATAAGCTAGCCAGGATACTGGAACCTCAAAGACTCCAGAAACAAAAACCCTGAAAGCCAAGGCCCAGGCATCACCGCATTGAGCCACTTCTGACATGCTTGGGACATCAGGTATGAACCATTTCTCAGCCACCTGCAGTGATCCTGACATTGAAATTGTCCTGGATGCTGCCATTACAATAAAACCCATGTGGGAAACTCACAGCCAACTCAAGCCTAAACTGGGAGCTAGCTCATTAGGGCAGCTGTGAGGAACAATTTATGAAGTTTAAGGCCAGAAGGGACCATTAGACCATATAGTTTGACCTTGTGTACATCACAGACCATTACATTTCATCTAGTTATGACTGTATCTTGCTCCATTAACTGTTTTATTTATGTGTGCTTTCCTGTCAGGCAGCTAGACTTAAAGTCAAGACAAGGAGAGGCAAATACTTGTCGCTTCCCTTAGAACTGTGTCTAATGGCCCATCTTGGATCGTAAGGAAAGATGTACCCTCAGTTTTCATCTGAATATATTGGACCTTTTCCCACACACTGGCTTATGCACTATATCATTAAAAAGTATTGCCTATTTTCTTTCCATCTTCAGATTATTTCTTGAGCCGTTTTTCTTTTTTTTTTTAATTTTTGTTTTTGTTTTTTTCTCCTGAGCATTTAAAATTTTTTCTGAGAAGATAAGCTGAATTTATTCTCGTTTTGTCTGGAAAATGTCCTACTTGTTTCCGTCCTAATATCAGTTTTGTGTTTCTTCTGGTTTTTCAGTGATGTTTTACAATTGTGGAGGATTCTCCTAGTAGTCAGTTTTGTACTGCATAGAGAAATAAAATTACCTTAATCTCCTCTCCTAATCACTTCTTCCTTGCTCATACACTCAGTGCTCTTATTAACTTCATTATCACATCAGTGGAATTTCTCATGTTGAATTGCTATTTGCATTGTGACCTCTAATGTTCATTCAGGGCCATTGAGCCCAAGGATATGTTTTCATGTATTCTGCTGCCTCTTGGCTCCTAAGCGTATAATCTAGCACTTCCGTACATCCAGGGTCCTGCTGTATGGATTTTTTTTTTTTATCATTTTACTCATTTCTGTGGTGAGCAAAGGATCAAACTCCATAGTACTCTTCCATAAATGGTTTAATTTTAGCCTCAGGCTACCTGATGATCACATTAGAATTGAAAGTGCCAATGTACCACATAGTAACCCTGGGTTCCCAAAATTAAAGGCATCTTTAAGGCTCAGTCCTGGGACCTCAAGCATTTGCAGTTCAAAAGTTTTAAACTGGCCACAAAAACTAAGATCTTGTATGTTATTACTGTTCTTAATTTTGAATCCTCCACATCTGTGAGATCACATTTTCCATACTATTTCCATTAAGACTGAAAACATGAAAAGAAGAAAAAAACAATTGTTTATTCAAATTAAAATGTAAGATATTAAAAATGAAGCTCCTACCCTACTGAAGTGGAGAGCCTGATGGACTTGCAGAAGTCAGCAGAACTGCAAAGAATTACAGAAATGCTTTCTCTTAAAAGCTACTATTTTCAGAAGTAAATTTAACAGGGCTAACTTGGTAAATAAACAGTTAATGATAGGCATCATGGGATTTCTTTGTTCATGTCAATTTTTTCATCCTGAACATAAGGTCAGTGATCCTCCTTCTCTAAGACTACATCACATCTCCAAGACATGTTGTTTTGCATTTATATTGGTCACAAAGTGGAATTAGCAAACCAAGTGAACATTATGTCCCTTGCTATAAGCACATTTCATTAAATTCCTCTTGTATATCCTGCCCTTTGTTTCAAAGAGGTGTACTTCAGCTTTTGAATGCGTTGTTGGAAAACAAGAGACAGTGTGCACCGAAGCTGGGAAAATACCATGCTTCATAAATCAAGGGGAAAATCTGGCCTTCATTACAGAAAACTCAGTGAAATCCAGACTCCACTACAGTCAGTGGAAAAACTCCCACTGACTTCACAGAGGTCACGGGTTTTCTTTGCTTTCGAAGGTGAGTGTTGGAGAGATTAGTCTGTATCTTGCATGTTTCCGAGGTTGTAGGCTCACCAGCCTCTAGTCAGCAAAGCAAAAACTTACTTGAGACAAATTCAAATTATTATAACCTGTCAATCTTCAGCATCTCTTAGTTACAAGCTGCACTGCCATACTTGATAATAAATCCTGATGTTTAGCTAGCAGACCACTGGGCAGTGTTTCCTGAAATTTTTAACTTCTCCTTTACAAGATAAGTATGTTTTTCCCATTCACGCTGAGCTTCATTTTCACCTCTCCAAGTGATGGGCCTGGAGTGGAGGTTGCAGACACAGGGGCAAACCTGCTTTCAGCCCTGACATGCAAGTCCTTGGTGAAGCAGCAGAGGCAGCACAGCTTTAGTTTGTGATGGATGGATGCTTTCCTCAGTGCATTGCTCCCAAGGCACACCTCCGGAGAACCTCATGATGCCAGCAGAAGGGATGGAGTAAGAGTGACTGATGCATATGCTGTCAGTCGAGTAGATGTGCTCACTCTGAGTTATAAAACACTACAGCAATGATTGTTACCCTCAATATCCCATGGTTATGTACACATACTGCAGGTGCAGGTTGCTGTCTCAAAGTTCTCTCAACCAAAAAAACTGCAAAAAATCTTCACGTGTGCAAGAAGGAAACTTCTGCCCCCTACACATAGAAAAGGTGTGACTGGCGAACGACTTGAAAGTGGTGTGAGAGGGAGCTACATCTGGACAGGGCACATGAGGGCTGATGCTGTCTCATTTCTGGACACAGAAGCAGGGGCAGAGTACCAGGGAGCAGCGCTGCCCTCGGACTTGCTTTTGGTCCCCTGCAGCCTTCTGCCATGTTTGTTGCTAGATGGCTCATTATTACACCTCCTCATGCCTCCCTACAGGAACCTGCTTAAGTGAAATGCTACCTTAATAATTAATTTCCTTCTGCACCATCTTGCTTGGGTGATCCTCTTTGATTTGTCAAGGAAGAAAACCCAAACAAAACAAAGCAACCCTAACCCAAACCAGAACCTAAAACAGCACTCAACTCTTGTCAAATGGCACAGAATGACATTTCTCTTGTGTATTCAGCTGCCACTCACAGAGGTGGTGAGGAGAAAGCACTCACAGTCTCCTCATGCTGAGCCAGGAATTAAATAGCATGCTTGGATGTAGAAGTTCTGGCCTGAAATTCCATCTCAACAACATTCAGAGTTTGGATTAGAGACAAATGCAAAGCTTATAAAGTTCTTACATGCACGAAGATTCTGCATATTCTTGTGATTTTGAAGTCCAAACTCTAAACAAAGCAGTTCTGTGTTTCGAGAAATGTTGCTTCATTTTCTTTTTTTTCAGCCAGCATTGCCTAACAAAATAGATTTAACTTCACAAGTCACTTTGGTTGATCCAAAAGTTAATCTCTGAAGTGCTACGCAAAGCAGACCAGTGCCCAAATCTCCAGTTGGTATCGATCACTGGTCCTCCATATAAGTCAGTAGCCAATGGGGGTAGAGATGATCTTTATAGTCTGGTTACTGCTGTATCGCTGGTCCTCGTTGTACAAGCCAAGTGGGTACTATCTGAAAACATAGAAAACACAGATCCAGACTTATTTTTTTGTGGGTAGTAGCTCTGTGCAGGAAAATGTAAAGGCAGGCCAGGCATAGACTTTCACTTTTGTCCAAAAGTGGAGTATGAGGGCTTTTTCCTGACTATACTTTCAAATTAAGAGACAACAAAAAATAACCCTAAATTGATTCAAGCTGTACATATCTTATTGCAGCTGTCAGGGTCTCCTGGGATTCTCTAACAGTCCTAATCTATGCAAGTCCTGGGACCATTGCTGTCCACAGAACCATTTTACTTACGCTTACAAGGTGTTGCTCTAAGTTCAGCCTTTTATACGCATTTGGATGATGGATATACATAATGATTCTGCTTGTAATGACTGGGAGCAGTAAACTCTGTGTCGTTATGAATGCTGGCTGCCCATGCGGGCCCCTCCTTGGACACCATGGGTATGAGAGGTGCTTTCTGCAAGGCAGCTTTGTACAAGGCTGGAGAGCATAAAAGGTAAGGAAAGAGGCTGGTGGAGGACATGGGAGGGCCATGACTTATGCATGTAGGTGTGTTTGTGCATGCAAGCAGAGGGATGGAGGCTGTGGGGGGCTGGAGGTTGCCTCCCCAGTTACCCTCTCCTCTCTCTGGCGTCTCTAGATAGAGCAAGTGGGCATGAGAAAATCTGTCCCTGAGAGCCCTTGTGGATATTGAGTTACTACCAGGAGCCCATTAGCAGTAACGCTATTAATCTTCTCACAGACATTTAGGGAATAAACCACAAACCACGCAAGAACAGCCAGCAGGGAGAGATGAAGCATTGAAAGGTGGTCTGTCAGAGCCCAGCGTGAAACCACAGCTGCAGGGCTCTACTGAGGAGCAAGGAAGCTGTGATCCCTGCATGACACTGGCTTACCAGCACAGCCAAGGTTAAAAAGTGAAATGTGACCTGCAGGAAGACCTAATCTTGCAAATGCCCCAGCTCCTTTGGCTCAGGACAACTCAAGGAGCCAGTCTGGCCAGGCTTGGACAACTAACCATCAGAAGATTCAGTGATGAGTGCAAGGTTGCATAAGCCTTGATTAGACTGCTGAGGGTCTGTTCCTGATGCATTAATTATCTTTTGTCTTTGATATGAAATTCATCATGGAAGAAAAATTTTGCTCGGGTAAGGCTCTTTACAAAGAGCATGTAAAGACTGTCCAGGAAATGTGCCATTAACTGGTGCACTTATTTAACCACCCAAAGTGATTTGTCTCTTCAGTATCTTTTAAATATTATTCACTAATGCTGTTGAAGCATCATGTGATCATTTGGCAGCTACTTGGGAAAGTAGGAATTAACACGCAATGTCATTAAGATGCTGGCGTCTTCATCCTATCTGGGCAAGTCTCTGTCACTGGATGACTTGACTTCCACCTCTCTTAACCCCATCTCCAGCAGAGCAAAACCTATTGACTCTAGTAGGACGTCTAAGGCAGAAAAGAAAAAATTCCAAATAATGTAAAGGAGGGAAAATCTCACTATCTATCATATTGAAAATATTGGTGACATCCTCCAGATTCATCAGAACTGGCAAAAGCTGAGCTCTTAGTCTTTCTTGGTATTGTGTGACATCTCCTCCTAACTTTTCTTTGGCAGTGGGAGAGGTCATACAGGTTGATATTACCTAGGAGGATGGATTTTCACAGTGTCAAAAAGAAATCCGAAGTCAGTGATTTTTGCTTACCTCCCTGTGTCTGGTGGTGTTTATTTCAACTCCATGTAGAGTAGGATGGGCTCCTTCCTGATGAATCTAAATGCCTTCATGAAGCAATGGTTAGGTCTTCAGGATCATGGTACGTGGGGCATGCACACCACAGTCAAGATGTAGCTGCACCTTGAAATGCACCAGGAGGGAAGTGCATGCGACAGGCAAGCTAGAGGTGCTCTGACTAACAGGGGTGGCAAAATCTCACCTAAAACCAAGGCAAACACTTAGAGCATGGCCTGTACTCACCTCCATCTTAGTCTTGCCACAAAGACTTCTGGACAAACCAAGCAAGAGATATGAGTTTTCTGTTGAGCCATTGAGGGTTTAGACGTAATGATGTAAGCACTATTTGAGATAAATAAAGACTGACCCTAAAAGAATATTGAAGGTATAATCAATTTGAAGACAGCAATCATCTCCTGTTTGCTCAAACTGTGGTGTGTACTCAAGCCCGTACGTAGAGCACAGAGGATTAGACTACTTTCTCTCTTGCTGAATATGAAAAGACTGCACACACAAAGAGGATAGCAAACTAATTATCCAGAACACTGGTTTCCAAGATACAGTATATGGAGATTAATGTTTGCATTTTCCGTTAGAATGGAAGATAGTGACCTTAAATAAATTGCTCTGAATTGCAGTAATGAACAATGAGAATAAATCAGTATCCTGCTTTAATTTCCAGCCCTACTACATAATCTCCAGCTACCCAAGGAGATTTCCACAGCTGGCAGGATACAGGGACTATCTCCATGTCTACTATTATTATGCCTCTAATCACTACAGCAGTAAAGATTCCTGCTGCACCTGTGGCTTCTGCTCCCCAAACCCAAGTTCTTCCCCTTCCCCAACCCCAGCATCCATGGGAGCTGAAGCAGCAGTGCTTGAAAAGGTCCATGTGCCTTCCCCATGTTATTTTGTGACTTCTGGAGGCAATGGCATGGGCAAAGAGAGCTGCAAGAGGGGCAGTGGGCCAGATGGATAGTTTCCTTGAGAACCTGGCCCATAATCAGGCTGTCTCATGTTCTCTAATTTCCACAAGCCATAGTCAAGCAGGTTGGACTCACAGAGTCTGATGTGAGCGTAAGGGTGACAAAACCACCATGTCTTTGACAGCCAATCATAAAGAACGAAATTCCTCAGTGTTTGCCCCACATTAGTGATGATCACTGCTTAATAGCTGTTTTTTCCATGTGTGAAGTTGCTATGCAAGCAAATAACTGAAGGTAATAAAGCCTGAAACTGGCAGAGAAGTGAGCAAAAATAAAATTTGAAAAAAAAAAAGAACATGAAGGCTGGCCTTGCTGTGACAAATAGTCACAAGAGTAAGAGAGCTGTATTTTCAAAATGTCTCTGTAAACAAAGACCCCCACACTCAATCACTTTTATTACTTGCGGTTTGTTTTTGCTCTTGTGCACACTAAGAAGATATGACTGTACCTGAACAGCCCTAATATTAAGAATTTCCTGGCTGCTGAAAAGCTGGTAAACATAGCTGCTATCATAGGAGTCTCCTCAGCATGCAAGACAGTGAGCCTAGGCTGAGCAGCAGTTTTCTTATCATTCCTACCCAGAGAGTATCTGGGAACAGCATGGATTACACATGTGAGCAACCTGATCCTGGGGCAGGGAATGCAAAAGACATGAGTCATGACACAATTCAGCAGTAGGCAAGGTCAAAGATAACAGGATGCACTATTGTAACACTAAAATCAGGTGCCAAAATATGCGCAAGACAATGTCAGCATATAATTTCAAATACAGAGAGCAGTGTGAAATAAAATTATTTTGAACCTTAGGTCCTTTTTGGAAAAGTGTTGCAAAAGTAGGCTTTCAAATTGGAAATTGCACCTAGCACATTATCTACAGTTGTTGGGCAATCCTAGTGCTGGCCCAAAGATTGCCTGAATGAGTAGGAGTGGGAAAATTGATGCTAACAATAATTTATAGCTATGTTTTTGCCAGTATGAAGAGAGAAAAGAGCACAAGTGGCACATTGCAGATGAAATGAGCCATATTGCAGTTACCTTTTAGTTTAAATAGTTTTGGAACTGATTTGTGAGGTCTTTGCCTTGGTGATGTGTTGCTTACATGGGTTTGGGGGGCTTTTTGGTTTGATTTAATCTTACAAACTGAAAGGTGTTCATTTATAACTCTTTGTTGGTTCCTGACTAGAGTGTTTTGGGTGCTGTGACCTTTTCACAAAAAATTACAAGCAAATGAATTGACACCCTTTGTACTGACCCTTCTCAGACCTTGAAACATGATGTTCCAAGGAGTTGCAGAGTTGACCAGAGTATGAAATTGAGCTAGACTGTATTTCTCTAAGAACATATCAACAAGTCTTTCATACATTATTATCCTTCCAGAGTTCTGACTTAGGAAGCATCAGGTAAGCTTTAAGCTTGTATTATTCTCTCCTAATTTTTTCCTCTGCTTTGACATAATATTCAGGATAAATAAAATTAATTGTTGCTTCTCTTTTTTTCACTCCTACCAAATGTCCAAGCTTTGAACCATAAACTAACCTGTAAGCTCCTACTGTAAAAGCTGTGAGTGCCTAAAATCCACCTCTCCCCTAATAAGTTGGTGTATAAACATCTCATGGATTCATAGGCAAAAAAAGATTTTATTTGTGTGTGCATTATCTAGCCTAGGTGACCAAACAAGGTTTTCTAATGTTGGGTTAGAGCACACTTAACAGTTCATGATGAACTTCTTAGAAATGTTCCAAATAGCTTAATAAAAACTTAACGTGTTTCACTGGTAACAGCTCTTGCTGGTAAAAACCATGACTGATTTTTCTTTTTTTTCCCCCTTCAAGTTCCACAACTGGAGTTTTGTCTGCTTCTTTCCTAGCAATAAAGTTATGAGTATTATCTTACATTGGTGTGTAAGACACAGCTTGAATAAAAGAAGTGGGAAACAACAGCACTGGTGCACGTTTCTTCTGTGGATTAGTTTATCCCCAGTATAAAATAATCACATAATTTCATACAACTAATTCATTCTCATCTTCTCAGTTTTCAAAAATAGGTGTCCATTTCTCAGTTGAAAGGGTAGTTCCTCTTATTAAAAGCAAGAAGTTGGCTTTGATCTTTCACTGCTTGAGCACAGTGGAGTCCAGAAAACTTTCCAACTAACTTGTCCAATTTATAAATGGTCAAAGAAGGTACAAGCTAGATGTTTTTAAAGATAAATGGACCAATATTTAAAAAGCACTAAGAGCCTTTTCATTCAATATGTTCCCAGAACACTGTACTATTTCCAATTATTCTGCTTTTCTTCAAGCCTAGAAACAACAAATGAAAAACAGATGTCACCTTCTATTGAAGGCTACTGATGGAATGGTAGCTGCTCTTGCTTATTGGAAACTGTTTGAGAATTATTTCCCTCTCTTTCTGTTACCATGACAATATTTGGCCTAATCCCATAGGGTTTTTTCACATCTAAGAACACTGTGTAGGCAAGTGGAATTATCATTAAAATTAATCCTGTTCAGAACTGATAATGAATGTCTTAACTGTGCCCTTGTTTTTAAGTGCTGTTTTCTTACTATCCTTCCTTCAGGAAAGGTAATATGGAACTTTTAAATATGGTAATATTTAACTTTCTCTGGTTGTAGTCAATTGTTCCCTGGATGTAGTAGGTTTTGCATCATGTTGTTATGAAAATACTCTTTTTGTGTTGATAATATTCTCCTGTCCTGCAAAAGGACAAAGTTACACTGACAGACTTACCTTCTTTATGAATGTGTAAAGATCAGTCCCCAAATTTATCTAGATATCAAAAAACTTATTCAACCTATCTTGTGTTTAAAAAAAAATTACATTCTAGATTTGATTTTTTTTTAATCTTTTTTTTTTTTTTAATCTGAAAACACATTAATTTGTAAATATAAATACTAACACATAGGTACCTGGTTATTCTACTTAAAAGCCCCCTACACTCTCCTTCCCATATTCTTGTGTGCTGAATTGTAGACCATTAAAAATATGCTTCTTAAAACCTTGTGCAACAGAGTAACTAATGAGGGTAAGAGGCACATGCACTGAGTGGAATGATACCTGTGGGAAATACATTCTTCTCAGTTTTCCTTTTGTGTGCTAGCAAAAAAAATTCAATTATGATATTCCAGGTCATTTATACATGTGGAAATCATTGTTGTGGGAATTCAGAGTAGATGCCTGTAGTACAATCACCATAAGCTTATTTTAAAAATACATGTAAAACTAACATGATATGTTCTGCTGGGGTTACGGGTTTGATTGTTAAGGGTCATAGGGTTAATGCAATGTATTTAGACTTCTGTAAAACATTTGGTCTGATGTCTCATTACATTTTGTTTAAGAAATTAGAACAATCCGGAATCAACATAGCCCACATTAATCATAGAATCATAGAATTGCTGAATGACAAAGTGATTTGAGTTGGAAGTGACCTTAAAGATCACGTTGTTCCAATCCCCTCTACCGTATTGCAGGGACACCTTCCACTGTATCAGGTTGCACAAAGTCCCATCCAGCCTGGCCTTAAACGCTTATGGGGAAGGGACATTCACAACTTCTTGTGAAAGTTTCTGTGCCTCATCACCCTCACAGCAAAGTTTTTGTCTAAAATCTAATCAAAATCTACTCTCTTTTAGTTTGAATCAACTTCGCCTTGTCCTGTCACTACATGTTCTTGTAAAAAGTCTCTGTCCATCTTTCTTGTAGGCTCCCTTCAAGTACTGGAAGGTCCCAATAAGGCCAACCCAAAGCCTCTTCCACGCTGAAAAAACCCAACTGTCTCAGCCTTTTCTCACAGGAGAGGGGCTCCATCCCTCTAATCACCTTGGTGTCTCTCCTCTGGACCCACTCCAACAGGTCCCTGTCCTTCCTGTGCTGGGCCCCCAGAGCTGATGCAGTGTTCCAGGTGGGTCTCACCAGAGCAGAGCAGAGGGACAGAATCCCCTCCCTGGCCCTGCTGCCCATGCTGCTCTGGATGCAGCCCAGGACACGTTTGGCTTTCTGGGCTGGGAGTGCTCATGGCTGGGTCATGTCCAGCCTCTCACCCACAGCATCCCCAAGTCCTTCTCCCCAGGGCTGCTCTCCATCTGTTCATCCCCAGCCTGTGCTGATACCAGGGATAGCCCTGTCCCAGGTGCAGCACCTTGCACTTGTTCTTAAACTGCATGAGATTTACATGGACCTGGTGCTTGGGCTTGTCCAGGTCCCTCTGTGTGGCATCCTGGCATCCTGTCCTTCAGCTGTGTCAGCTTGGTGTCAGCTGCAAAATTGCTGAGGGTCCACTTGATCCCATCATCTATGCTGTTAATGAAGATATTAAATAACACTGGTCTCAGTACTGACCCGTGTGGGACACCACTTGTCACTGATGTCTGTCAGACCTCTGAGCCATTGGAGGCCTTTGTTGAAGCTGTGCTGGCTGTCTTGGATCACCTCCCTGTCCTCCACGTGCATTAGCATAGCTTCCAGGAGGATCTTTTCCATGCTTCTCCCAAGCACAGAGGGGAGGCTGACAGGTCTGTGGTTCCCAGAGTCCTTCTTTCTACTCTTTTTAAGAATGGGTACAATGTTTCCCTTTTTTAAATTCCCTGGACTGCGTGACCTTTCAAACATCATGGAGAGTGGCGTGGCAACTCTATTGACCAATTTCCTCAGGACTTTGGAATGTTTCTCCTCAGGTCCCATAGATTTGGATACATTCAGCTTCCTCAGGTGGTCCAGAAACTCATTTGTTACTAAAACTTACTTTTGTTCCCTCAATCCCCATCCTGTTGTCCATCTACCTGAGAGGTGTTGGAAGAGAGATTGCCATTGAAGACTGAAGTAAAAAAATGGTTGCATACCTCAGCCTTCTCCTCATCGTTACAAGTTTGCTGGACTTGTTTATTTGGTAGGTTACCTTCTTTGACTTTCCATTTCAGGCCAACATAATTCTAGAAGCCCTTCCTGGTACTCTTTTTGTTCTGTTCCAGTGCTTGATAAACATCTCTGTCAAGAAATTTTTCATAATATCCAATCTAAATATGCCCTGGCATAACTTAAGGCCATTTCATCTTCTCCTATTGTTGTATATCCCCACTGACAGCATTTCGTAAACTGTTATTCTTGTAAATGAGCAAAAATCCTGGGTCCTTAACCGCTGGCATTCAGACAGCCTCCTGTGGTCCTTTCCAGCAGCTTTGTTCCATGAGACTGTGAGTCGCTCTACTCCTTTGGAGAGAGACCATCTGACAATGATTTCATGCAGGTCAACAGCTTTTTAACTTGAAGTAATTCGGACTTCTTGATGACTCAACTGGCTTCTTTTCATCAAGAGAGAAGCTAGTCACCCTCAGACTGTGACGGCACCAATTTTAAGTCTGAATTCTTTGTGTTTTCTATCAAGTATAGAAGTTAAACCTGGTCATTTTGTGCATAAATTTATAATGTTCTAGATTATACAAACCTCTAAAATGCCTGGTGGTTCTCTTTAGGACTGAAGAGTGGACTGGAACGCACATAGACACATACATATAAGTAATCCACTAAAACAGATTATGAATTTCCGACAATTCTTAAACCACTGCAAATACAGTCATTCCCCCCAACAAACACGCTTTGATTAGCAATTTAAAAACAGAATTTCTACCAGAAATTTCCAATTTCAGGAAAACAAATGAGCTTCAAGTTATAGCTTGAACATAAAAGTGAGTGCTGGTGCTCTGAGGGTACTGTGTTGCTGTTGTGCACCTGATCACAGTCTCAAGGAGCATAGCAAGCCAGCATTTGTCTCTATCGCTGTAGTCCTACTGCAAGGTTATATAATGCGCACGGGATGAAGATTGCCTCTCTAAAAATGTGAACAAGTACTCAGAAAATAAGGTTCCTAAATAAAACAAGGACATCGCAAGAGACCTTCCTCTCCTCTTCTTTACTTTAGTTGAAGAGTACTCCATGTAATTGCAGGAAGGAGTGCATTATGTCTTCAAAAATAGTTTGTTTCAAGTACTTTCAAACCCATACCTGGGATATATCAAGTAAATGAATCAGAATGGAAGGAGATAATACAAATTAATTTCAGTCTTGATTTTATCTGCTCTAGACACCTGTATATATAAGATTTGAGGCACATAGTATCTTGAAGCAGGAAAGAAACCCATCTGTGTTTTCTTCCAAAATACAGTTATTAACTGGAGCTCGAAAATAAATTTTGAAAAGATCACCTGCGTATTACAGGATTTTCCTGATGCTGCCAGCTTTCCTGTCCTGACATGAGGCCTACATTTTAGAAAGGTTTAGCACAGAACTTTCTTCAGGTGGTATATTGCTGCATTCAGTTGCCTGACACAAAATATTCTTGCACTGGCTAAAGGCATGGGCTATGAGCCCACCTGTGGTACATGACCAGTGACTTCAGTGAGGTTGCTCAAGTTCAAAGTCTGACCAGGGACTGACTACATTTGTTGCATCAGTATGCACTTGTGTTTTCTAAAATGAGTTGCTTACAAGGTCTGAAGCTAGGGAAAATGGGATTTTTATGTTTTCTGGTAACAGGAGGACAAAGATTAGAGATCAGGACCAGGATCAGAGAAAATACCTATCAAAAAAAACCAGCCTGGGTGACTATTTTTTTGCCTGTTCTTGAGTTACAGAAGTGGCTAGTATCTGAAAATTCATCCTTGCACTAAGAATATAACACTTATAAGCCATTTCACTTTTACTTCCCTATGTATATATGACATACATAGAGTATCCAGGGCTTTCCTATATACATAATGGGGAAAAAAGGCAAAGGAAGAAGAAATGGGGGTAGAAAGAAAGGACAGAAGATTGAAAGGAAAATGCATTATTCACAATGTTGTGACTTAGTGTAAATGAAACTATGCCATTTCTGTTCTAAACAAAACCACACGTTTTATATGAGTACATATGCTCATATAAGAGCATGTATATGGTCTGAAAATGCTGGCAAAAACTGGCTTATCACTCAATGAAAGCAACAATTAGATGAAGCAGATCAGCTTCATCTAGCATCAGTCCATCCAACAAAAAAACTCATTGTTTAGAAACAAATCAGCTGTCTTCATGGAGTTAACTAACATTTTTGTTATCCCCAGCTGTAGGCTAGACACATACTAGAAGAGAAAATCTAAGTCTGCCTAATTGTTTGCCACCCTAGCAAACAGCAATTGTTTTAGCCAACTGCTGAAAGGGCATGTGAAAGTCCTAATTATCTTGAAGGAGACAAAACAATGCACTTCAGAAGATGACCAGTATCATTGCAAAGGCCCACAGTTTCTGAAATTATTTTTAATGCCCTCAATCACTGTGAAATTGTGATGAAACAGGAAGTAATGAGTACCCTTTGAAACAGGAGAAATTTAGGCTAAACATTAGGAAGAATTTTTTTACTGTGAGGGTGGTGAGACACTGGAACCCAGGGAGTTTGGGGATGCCCCAAACCTGGCACTGTTTGAAACCAGGTAAGATAAGACCTTGAGAAACCTTATCTAGTGGAAGGTGACCCTGCCCATGACAGGAGGGCTTGGGAATAGATGATCTTGAAGGTCTGTTCCAACACCTTAACATTCTATGATCCCATGATTTGGACATCTTCCTGAAAGGATTCAAGTAGATGCATTAGACTTTGAGGGATCCATGCTGCATCTTCTGCCTGTCATATACATGGGGAGGTGATTAGATTGTCCTGCTGGAGGCATCCTGAGGAAACTGACAATGATGTGAACAAGTGTGGAAGGTTCCTGCTGCCCACACCAGCATCAGACCTGCCAGTTAACTGCTGTGTCCAAAGATATTGACAGGGAATGAACTGTTTGGGACTTTTTCATGGTGGGGTTTTTTTCCTCTTCAGAGAAACACAAGCATGCTTGGTGAGGGAAAACAAAAGATCGTGGGTGAGAACTTTTACTTCCAGCAGTTTTCACTGAGTTGTGTTTAGAATAAGAGAGCTCCACCCTCATAGTGCTGACAACAGCTATTTAATCTAATTGTTGAAGACATAAAGCAATTTCCTGCCCGAGTACATTAACTGACATTCAAATTACATTACCATGCATTCTTTCACTCAGTCTGTGAGGAAAAAAAGTAGAAAAAGAAAAGTTAAATTTGTCTGTTGGCATCAAAAAAGCTAGCCCAAAAATTTGAAGGGCACTCAAAAGAGCTTACAGAGTGTAAACTTGAATGTTGCTGCACTTATACTGCTGATTTTGGTCATATGAAATATTGGGGTTGGAATAAAGTCTGCAAAAAAATAAAGGTTTGGAATGTCTAAAACAATTCTTGAATTTGTTTCTAGTTTCCTAAGTAGCACAAGCTGATGGCAAAAGAGGTGCTTTCTGAAACACAGAGTTTTGACATTTTCAAAGTGAGATATTTCAATTTTTCACTCCAGAACAACATTTTGTTTCAAAACTTAGCTAACAATGATATCTAAAAAGCGTTCAAGTATCCAGAATTGATCTAAGCATTTTGTTTCAGATCAAGGAAAACTGTTTGTTCGAATCATGATCCCTTTTCTTAAAATATCTGTTATTTTATCATTACTCCTGCAGGCAGTGGGTTGCTAGCATGCCACTTGACTATCACAGAGGTATGCAGCTGGGGAAATTTTCATTGCCTTAACAAAATGCTGGAAGAAAACATGGACACTTTTTCTGATGGTAGCATAAGGAGGAGGGAGGGCAGAGGCAGGAGGAGAGAACTGCAGGAAGTTTTATGCCAAATCCCTGAGGTTATAGTTTCACACAGGGATGATCCAATGCCTCTCGATAGAAACAGTGATGAGGCTTTCAATGGAAGACCTTCTTTTGCAAACCTAGTCTAAGAGACACAAATATCTGCAGACATGATTTTTCAGCCTCATTTCTTCTGGGAGCACCTTTATACTCACAAAGGAAGAATAACCGAACGCTTCCTTTTTAGCTGCCATATATTGTTAGCATTATGTCAAGGTAAATTGAACTGTTTAAACAACATCATATGTGAATTAGCTGCAGTGAAACAAAATAAAAATAATTTTTAAATGAAGCTTGCATTATTCAGATTGTGTATTTAGGGTTAAAAGAAGCTTTCCGATCAACTGTCTGTTCTTTCCTTGATCTTTATTTAAAGCAGGCTGTTTACTTAAGCCCAAGTTTTTATACTTCACATGATGGTTACCAAAATACTAAAGCACATTATAAGACAATAGAAATGCAAAATGTCTCCTGTTTGATAAGATCAAGGACTTCCAGAAAGCAAATTATGTGACATATCCTGTACCTTACCTTCAAGGGAAATATAGGACATGTTTTTTAGACTAGAAAATTAATACATTGTTGTTCAAAGGCCCACTTACTTTGTGACTGTAGTCTGTCATTTATGGCTATTTCATCATTGTGGTAATTTATATTATTTTTAGAAAGAGCACGTTTGAAAGAGTGATTGGTTTCTGTTAACAAATGTCACTGTTTTGCTATCTGGCCACATTTAAAGAAATGTGATTACACTGTTGCTCTGAATATCAGTTAAGTGTTATATGGCTTTTTTTTTCTGTTATGAAACATTATTGGTTAAAAACTTAAGTTCATCTTTGCTGCTTTTGTGGGTTAGAGACTGACAAAGATAGCTAGATGAGACCAGATGCTGGGTATTTTCTACTGCCTAATTTCTCTGAATCTTTCAGGTTTTGTCAATCTTCTTTCCGTTGGGCTTTCATGATTACAGACTACAGTTCATTTCAATATTTTTTTTCCAGATGTGACTGCTCCTTTAATGAGACTTAGTTGTAGTCCAGGCTTGCTTCACTTATAAACCCTGACTCTGTTTATCATGGCTGCCCTCAAAGGATTTAATCTGCTTATTCCCATGAATACCATAATCTTACAGAGGGTTGCACTATCTAAACTAGCACTTGAATCACACTATGTAAGAAAAATAGAAATACTTGAATTGTGTGTGAAGCAAATTAAATCTCTTTAGTGCTGGACGGTCAGTCAGGCAACCAAATCTACTTTCAAAGCAAGTAACAGAAAAATGCCAATGTCTTTCTTGAGTTCTCTTTCTTGACAGCCTTGATGTTATTCCCACATGAGGTACACAGTGCGAGCCTGAACCAGAAGCTGTATGACAACTACAGAGATTGTTCTTCAGTCTGGAAAAGACCTCTGCCTTCACCAAAGATCACACATGGGCAGTAAAAATGGTGAGGTAAAACTGGACATGAATAATAGAGCTTCCCCTCATCTTTCATTGTAGACTAGTTAGCCCAGTGATAAGTTTATATGAGAATTTCCTTCACGCGCACTTCGTGTTTACAACCATCCTGAAGGACGGGATCTTGCTGTGCCAAGAATTCTGCAAAGCTGTGGGAAACAAATGCTGCCACAGGAGGGAGGGAAGGTTGCAATCCACTGTCTGCAGACATTTTCTGCTTATTGGTATGTGTGCAAAATCTTCGGTATTGCAGACAGTCAGCAACCTCCTCCCCTCACTGGAGGATCTCCCCTCGGATGGAGGTGGTGGGTAAGGACAGCCATGAAGGAGATTAGCTCAGTGACCCCCTCAGTGCTGAGCGAGTGTTGGATTGTGTCACTGGAGCAGACAGGGACCACAGTTCTTCAGGTGACAAAGTAAGGTTTCAGGCCTGGGATAGAAAAGGATTTGGGCAGGAACAACACATCACAAGAGGAAAGAGCTTTGGAGAGGAGGAAACCTGCTGGGAAGGATGCCCATTTTGGTTTAATTTCCAGCATTATCAGTAAAGGGTGTATGCTGCCTCAATGGTATATTTAATCCTTCTTGAGTTAAATTGAAGATTTTCACCTCTGATTGTATGATTCATATTTGAAGTACTTGTTTCTGTCTCAGGTAATTCCAAAAACAAAGAATAATATAGAGGTTTTAATTTTTTTGCCCCCTGACCCAGGATAATCAATACTTTATGTATGACATGAGATCTGCAAGAGATTAAAGCAGTTCACCATGAAGGTGGAAGAGAAAAACATGTAACAATGGAATCACTGCATTTGTACTTTTTTTTTTGACAATGGGCTAAAGCTATAATATACAGAGTATATTTGAAAGAAAAAACATGCACACACACACACACACACACACACACACAAACAAAACCAAAAACACACAAAACCAACCAAACAAAACAAAAAATCCAAACAAAAACTGCATTTCAGGTAGATACTAAAGGTACATGTACTTTTTTGTTTCAGTGATATTGAAACCTCACTGTGCAAAAAGCAGTCGTGTCCTGCTGCTTCAGATAACTTCAGTGCTTGCTACGTAGAAAAAGATGTATCTGTAAGGAAAAAGGCACATTTCCAGGTGAAACATTCACGTAACAGAAATTTACTCACATCCCTTATTCCAGGATGGTGTGATGAAAAACCCTGGTTGTCCCTGAAGGAACTGACTTTTACAAATCTGAGGTGAAGCATTCCCATTGAGTATTTGAAAGTATTTCATTGATAATCCATAGCATTTCTTTCTCTGTGTAGCTGGCATAAAACAGCTGTTAATGGTATGCTATAGCACATATTGTACTTAACTATTATACGTCATTGTTTTAGGCACTATTTCATTGTTAGAGATACCTTATCAAAGGTCTGAGCAGCTTTTCATGTCGTTTTCTGACTTTATTCAAGGAAAAAACTTTTCCCTAAAGTAATCAAAATGTTTACGCAATGTATAAGACTCAGCTCCTCCTCCAATTTATTTATACCTGTACACAGATGGAGATCTCTCTTTCAAACTGAAATCTGAATTACACAGCTAGTCCAAGACCTTGAATTAGCAGAAATGGATGACCTTTTATTCTCACAAAGGACACTGCTATCAAAACCGGAAGAATTTGACTGAAAGAACACTGTGTCTTTTGTATTCTTTAGCCTCTCAGTTCTCATTGAACTGATAAAATGTTACAGGAACTCCTTCTCTCTGGGTGGGTATGAAAATATACTGGCAATATTTCTTTAAAGAATACTACCAGGTGGCTTAAGAGCAACAATTTGATTTTGTTTAAAAAGAGGCCAAGTGTGAGAAAAGTTGCTACAAATATGAATTCTCTCCCTCTTTCTCTTCTTTCAAGAGATGATCAATAAAGTGTTCAGCTAAAATAATAAAATATAATTGTGTTTATTTATATGAGCCACGATATTCTAAGAAAATGAGACTATCTCAGAACTGGGGAAAAAATAACCCCATAGATGATGTCTACTCATTTATTACAACAAATACTAATAAATTGGATGGGGATAGTGAAGCTTAGATTCATTCAGGTGGAACAGGAGAGCAAATTTCCCAACACACAACATGCAGAAGCATTGCCTGATTAATTCAAAATCGGAAATACAACCATTTCAGGGTTTTTTCAACAAAATTTTGTGAACACTCACACAGAAGAGATTGTCATTCAATAGTAAGAAAAGATGTCAATGCCACTTTTGGAAACAATCTGTGAAATCTACTTATCATAAATGACAGACTGTAAGTTCATTCTACTCTCACTTATTTGAATTTCTTTTTTTTAAACCCGTTACCTGTTAGTCTAACCTCAGTTCCTTTAAAATATTATTTAAAGATTATAAATATTAAAGAAGATTATTTAAAGAATAAAACAATCATCAGACACAGTCAACATGGAGTTACAAATGGAAAGTCCTGTTTAAGTAATTTGATATCTTTCAATGATAAGGTTACACCTTTAGTGGATGAACGGAAGGTGATGGATGTAGTTTTTCTTGATATTAATAAGGCTTTTGATGCTGTTCTTCACAGCATCCTTCTGGATAAGCTATCCAACTGAACACGTGTACAGTGTGCTGAGGGGAGGACTTGACAAAGGGCAGAGCTCAAAAATCTATTGTGCGTGGGGCTATACCTGGTTGCTGGCCAGTCACCAGTGGTGTTTCTCAAGGTTCAGTTGTAGGGCCAGCTCCATTCAACGTGTCTATGATCGGGATGCAGGAGTTTAATGTACCGTTGGTAAATTTGCTGATGATATCAAATTGGGAGCTATAGTTGATCCTCTCAAGGCACAAGAGCCTTGCAGAGGGATCTGGCTACATTGGAGCACTGGGTAATCATCAGTGGCATGAAATTTAACAAGAACAAATACCAGATTCTGCCCCTGGGATGCAGTACAGCTGGGCACAAGTATAAGCTGGGAGAGAAGTGTGGAGAGGAGCCCTGCAGAGAGGGATCTGGGGGTGCTGGTGGGCAGCAGCTCAGTGTGGGTCAGCAGTGTGTGCCCGGGCAGCCAGGAGGGCAAAGCCCATCCCGGGCTGCAGCAGACACAGCAGCACCAGCGGCCAATGGACAGGATCATCCCGCTGGATTCAGCCGTGCTGCAGCCTCACCCCGAGCCCTGTGTGCTGTGCTGGGCCCCACAGTGTGAGAAGGATGGGAAGGTCCTTGAATGGTCCAGAGGAGGACAGCAGAGCTGGTGGAAGGGCTGGAAGGCACATCCTGTGAGGAGCAGCTGAGGGCTCTGGGTTTGTCCAGTTTGGAGAGAAGGATGCTGAGGGGGGACCCCAATGTTCTCAGCTTCCTCAGGGGGGCTGTGGGCTGGGAGGTGCTGATCTCTTTTCCCTGAGATCCAGTGAGCAGGATGCATGGGAATGGTTCAAACTATGCCAGGGGAGGTTCTGCCATGTTGTTAGGGATCATTTCTTTACCCATGCAGTGGCCAAACCCTGGAAGAGACTTCTTTAAGAGGTTGTCAATGCCTCAAGCCTGTGAGTATTTAAGTGACACTTGGACAATGTTTATAATAATGTGCTTTAACTTTTGGCTGGCCCTTAATTAGTCAGATAATTGGACTAGATCATTGTTGTAGGTCCCTTCTAACTGAAATTATTCTATTCTATTCTACTCAATTCTATTCTATTCTGTTCTGTTCTGTTCTATTCTGCTCTATTCAATTCTCTTCTGTTCTATCTTATTCTCTGCTAAAAAGGAGGAGCTGAGATTCTAAGAAATACTTGCCTAACACGCTAATTCTTATCCTCATTTGATCCCATACTTTGACAACTCCTGAATTTCAGCCCAAGATACTTAGACTGACTTGGAAAATTACTCTATTTCAACTGTACCATATGGTTTAGTGAAATCAATTTTCCCTGGCTTGCTTGTCTTTCATTCAGAGCCAGTCAAAAGAATGAAGTGGCTTTTTTGTTTCTGGCATGAAAAAGAAAATTCCAGTTAAAACTGAAGTAGAAAACAACAATCTATAAATATTCTAAATCAAATAGTTCTCATTTTGTCTATGTTGTGATTTTTAAAATATATGCTGATTTATATTATAAAAGTAATTATGACTTCATGAAGTTTTTCATTAATGAAGTGTATAAAACAAATACTTAATCACCAAAACCTTGTAAATTAAGGGGCAGATTAAAAAAACCCTGAACCATATTTAGAAATAAAAAGCAAGTGTTTCAGTAACTATTTCAGTAACTTTCCTGGTGCAGATTGAAGTTTTTCTGAAGTAATCATTAATATTTAACACATACATAATTACAATATATAGAATTATCTAAAATATTTTAAGGGCTTCCAATTTTTAAAATGAGCAATCCCTCAGCAGTGATTGAGGGAGAGACTCAGCAGTCTCTACAAGCTTGAGCTGTCTCAAGCTGTTTCATGCACCTACACTGGAAGAAGCAAAGGATTATTAACCTTATTATTTCACTCCTCTGTTCTCAGATACCTATTTAAATTGTGCTGTGATCACTAGGTAGTGTGCATGATAATAATAAAATTGTTATATAAAGTCGGTCCACTGGACTCTTAATGTTCATTGGGCAGGTAAAAGTCTCTACCTCTCTACCTCCTCCTAAAGCACTGCGTTGAGAACACCACTGAATTGCTGTCTCACCCCACATTTGTAGCCCAGATCATAAATGCCTTTTTCACACATGGAGGAACGTGTGATTTCTGTTCATATATATGTCTATACTCACACTGACAAAAAGGGAATGTTTATCTTGACAATAGATAAACCTTCCTGAGGAACTGAGTTGTTCTTGTAGGTCATTTGCTCTCATGCTCACACTTTCTTTTCTAAACCACAAAAATTTCCCTCCCTACTTTCAAAGGCATGTTTGTCTCTTCTGAGGCTGGTTCTCTGACTAGAAATCAGGCAACTAGTGAAAAAAATAGATATGAAAATGCTGGAAAAAGCTGTAAGAGCAACAAGATTGGACAGTTTTAAGTAAAATGTTTGTTTAAGGTGTTACTAGAACAAACTACTATGTGCAAAGCAAACTCTGGGGATCGACAATAAAAATCTGCATTTAGGATTCTGAATTGATAAAAGTATCTAAGTTCTATGCCAAATAACTGCAGCCTTTATTTTCTGCTATGGCTTTAGGTATTTTTTTCCTCCCCTATAACCACTGCTGCAACAAGGTGTGGAAGGCTATGGACCTGAGGTTGGAGAGGTGGTTATGAGGGATCCTTGTAATGAAGAATTTCAAACTGTAAAACTCAGATCTGTTTCTCCTCCAAATGATATGAGCAGGGAGAGCGGAAATGACCGTTCCTGTGACTATGAAATATTCATGAAGTGACAACCAATAAGTATGACAATATTTTGCCTCATGTTTTCTCAGAGTGGATCCAGACAAGCTTTGGAAAATTGAATGGAGGCAGTTTAAGATGCTGCGCTCCACGTGCTGACAGTTACCACACTGCAGCTAAACAAGCAAAGACACTAATAACCACAGGTTTCTCAGCACTGAAATTCACAGCATGATGTATTAATTTCAGGTGTCCTGTGTTTTGTTTTCCATATGTGGCTCCAGATGGGTGCACTGAAAGGCCAACCCATGTGCTTTCAGGAAGGTTAATGCAACCAAGTGAAAAGCAGTTAGGGAACACAGAGCCCATCTCAATCTACTCCTACTGGTAAAATGATTTGCCTCTGTGAAATAGCTAAGATTTTCTGACACCTTTTCTTCCCCTTTTTGCATCATTATTATGTATCTTATTATACAAAGAACACATTCTCTTTTATTTTTGAACTTTACCTTTGAACTGCATTCTTGGCCAGCAGGGCAGTCAGTGGTAATTGCTTCCAGTCTAATTACATTTTGTATGGGATAATATTTCCTTTTATCAGGTCTGAATTTGCCACTTTTTGACTTCTTTGAATGCCTCATTGTCACACATATTATGAGACAGGAAGGATAGAGGTTTCTGCTCTGCTTTCTCTGTAACAATTAATTATTTTGTATGCTCTTATCAGGTCTCCTCTTATTCACAGGCTTTGACAAATAAACAAACCCAGGCTTTTTAATCTATTTCCCTAACCAGATTTCTCATGTGTTTAAATATTTCCAGTGCCCTGCTCTGACCCCTGTCTAATTCTTCAATATCCTTTGTGGGAGGGGATGCTGGGTGCAGTAGTTGAATACCAAATGAGGCTCTGCAATCTACGTGTATTCCCTACCGTAACACAAAGAGCAGAGCCTGTTATGTTACAGAAATTTCATAAAAGACCTAATGTCTCATAATAGCCTAGGCAGGAATAATATAGGGCTTATGGTCTATTTATGAAAGAAATCTCCAATATGCCTTTATTTTGTGCAGCATCTGTATCTGGAAATGCTTTCTGGAATAAATACCAGAACTAAAGGTTTCTATAGTAAATAATAGCAGTGAGATATAGCAGCTAAGGATAGATCTGAAAGAGTATTTAGGCCCACAAACTCCTATATAGTCCAAGGAAACTGGTTGCCACAAGTTGCTAAACGAGTCTATAACCCCAAAATATTTCAGCTGGGGTGTGTGTTTGAAGCAAATTTCCTGTTTGCCCTTGTCTTCTGTAGTTTGATGCTCATAGCAGGGCATTCTCATCAAGCAGATGAGCAAAAAGACAAGACAGTCAGTAATATGTGTCCATATTAATGAGGAGGTATACTCAGTAATATGTGTCCATATTACTGAGAGGTTAAGCCTACAGCTAATACAAAATAAAGCCTCTACAATGTACATAACATGGGGTTCAGGTCCTCTCCATCCCATGGATTACTCTGCAGACACAGTCCTGTTTTGTTCTACGCCATCTCACCACCAGCTGGTCTATGCATTTAAGTAGTTGAGACAAAGGTGCAAAATATCTTACAATTATGATCAACTTTTTTCACATAACTCACCAAACACTGCCTCTACTAACAGGTGAAGAAATTTGTTTTTGTTAAGACAGTCCCTATCAGGAGACTTCCCAGTGCTTAGCCCCTATAGGCTGAAGGAGAAGAGATACCTCAGATGTGTTTTAATCTGAGCTTGCTTAGCAAAAAACTGGATTTCTTCCTGAAAAGCATACAAGCAGAACAGTGCTGGGAACAACTTTGGGCAGCACAAGGAGGGACAGGGACCACTTTTGGATACAGAGAACACTGAACCTCCAAAAATTGCCTGAAGTGAGAGCAGAGCCACATTATGACTTCAGGTGTATCCCTAAGAAGTTGTCCTTGTATTCACCTCCAAAATCTGTGTCAGGCCCTCCCCACACCCACCCACCTGCCCACATTTGCCTGTGTCCTACATATGACACTTGTGGCTTAACTTCAAGGCACTGCCCAGAGCCTTCCTGCAGCAGCATCCATTGATAGAAAGCAGTGACCAAAAAAATGGGGGGAAAAACCAGCAAAGTGGGATCATGCCTTTAATGAACATTTGCAAGTTCTTGTTACTTCATCAGACTGAGAAGCTGAAAGCAAAAACCAGAGGAAATAAAGATTAGAGCAGCAGAGAGGAGATAAAGAACAAAGGTCAAGGGAAAATACCTGGGAATAATAGTAATGGAGACAATGTCGGAAAGGGATCAGCCCAGTTGCCTACAAATGCCATTGATTAGCAACACAGAAAAACTCCTTAGTGCTGTATCTTTTTCTCCAGTCACAGAGGGCAGTGGAAATACAATCATCTGTTTGCAAAGCAAAAGCATCAGAGGATAAAGATAGGGCACATATGGGAACATCTGCTCTTCCTGAAAGATAAGCATGTAATAGAATGGGACCTAAGACAGAATCACAGGCATCAGCTTACCAGTCATGCAGTAGAGAGGAACTAGAATTAAAGGGAACAAAACGAAGGGAAAGAGGATGCAGTTTAAAATAGATATGAAATTGAGGGTGCAGCTTGTTTGAATAATCCAGAAGCAATGTTTCTGCTTCTTCCTTACTTGTGTCAAATATTACAGCCAAATAGTTTTAAAAATTTCAGTAATTCTTATTACCAGTGGTGAAAAATAGGGGCTATATTAATTGCGTGCAAAGTGAGCAAATCTAACTGGACAAGTTGAAAGAAAAATCATGTATGTAAATAAAAACATATTTAGGAAAAAAACATGAAGTAGAAATAAATACAAACATATAGAATGAATACATATTGGATAAACAGAATCATTTATAGCGTATAAACATATAGAGTGTCATAGATGCGACTGCTATAGATACAGGTTTATTGATATTTCTAGTTCCAACCTATCAGACTCTCATGCCTCTACTCAAAAAAGGAGGGTCCCTGCTCAGTTCTTTTCTGCAAGTCTTCTATAACTGCATCGCTTGGAGGGTGTACTCCAAGCCATTCTCCATGGAGAATAAGTGTCAAATAGAGTAGAGGAAAAACTGGAAAACTAGGTGAGATTAAAAATAGGCAAGGTACTAGCATATCAAAATATGAACCTAGCTAGCACAGGGGCGGTAGGTAATTAAACCAAGGTGGTAGGAAAGAAATCATTTGTCCCTGTCATAGCAAACAGACTCATGTTCCAAAATGAAGTGAGCAGTTTGAGAGAATTATTATTACTGTCTAATTTTCTTTATGCACACAGTGTGTTCTTGGGGCACTCTTCCTCTCTTTTAAGTGTCCTTTATATGACACGGTTATGTACACAAGGCCCCATGCAAAACTGACACTGATTTATTATATTTGAAAAGTTATTTTCAAGATCCTCTGTTTCAAAGATCCTCTGAATGAAAAGGCATAGGCTTGCACAAAGCAATATTATTAGTGACAGAGCCCTTTTGATTTAAATTTGGGCTATTTTTTGTTTTGCACAGGTAAGCAGTGTGCAACATCATTCACTTTCTAAATTTGATAACACTGGGCAGACATGTCTAGGTCTGACAGACTCATGTAAAAATAAGCACAAATCAACATGCACACAAACACACACAGACACACATACTCTGCATATATATGCAGCTGTTTGCAGGACTGGACCCAAAAACTGGAGTATAAATGTTGATGAAAAGAGCAGCTGAAGGATGCTATTTGCCATGCACAAGTTGCTATATCGCTCTTACAAAGTCTCAGAATGATGCCAGCCTTCATTAAGTGACATCTCTTGGTAACTTCCTTATTTGCATATATGTTGGTATGGCATGTGCTTTTAATGCACATTGTGCTTTTAAGGTTCTCTTGCATAATTGAGATATAAAGGACATTGATAAAGGGATTTCAAAATGTTTTTGCTAATTCTTATACTATTACTGTTTTGAGAGGATTGTTCACCAAATGATACCTCTGTCTTCAAAATGAACTAAGTTTGGTTATGTTAAAGTGACACTCACATCCTTATTTGACAAGCTATAATATTTTTGCAGTTTAAAATTTTCCTTTTGTTAAGAAAAACGGTCTCAAAATTGAACCCCTGATGACAACATAACCATGAGAAATGTATACTGATGACATTAAAGCACAGTTATCAGCCTCTTGTTCTTTTCAAAAAGTAACCAAAACTTTTGCAGTGATTTATCCTCAAATATTCTTTCATGGTCAGAAATGCCAATTTCTGTACAGAATACAGTGAGAGGACTTCTCACATGTAATTTTCATTTAAGAACTTCCTACAACCGAGTGGGATGAAATCAAAGTTACATAACTGCATCCTCTAGGCTGGAGTGATCTCCCAGGTGCTGGAGCTGAAAACCCTCTGCTGGCCGTGGTGAAGACCAGGTGGTCCCCCTGCAGCCCATGGAGTCCAGGGGGATGCAGAGAACCCCCCACAGCCTGTGGGGAGGTGCCCACGCCAGAGGAGCAGGTGGAGACCTGCAGGAAGCTGTGATCCAGTGGGAGTCCCAGAGACTGAGAGTTGCAAAGGCCTTGCAGGAGAGAGAAAGGCTTTGCTCCCAGGATGGAAACAGCCTGGCCTCGGCTCGGCCTTGGCTTGGAAGCCTGCACCCTACGGAGAGAAAAATCTCAGACTGCAGCAAATCAGGCGGGTACTGCTCGTGAGATTGGAGCCACGGCAAAGAAGTTCGCAGAGGACTGTCTCTCATGGGAGGGACCCCACGGCTAAGTAGAGGACTCTTCTCCGTGGTGGGCTGACCCTGACCAAAGGAAACCCTCACACCATGCCCCTGGAGCTGTTGGTTGGAAGGAGGGAGGGGGTGAGCTGAGAAATGGTGTCTGAATAGGGAGAGGGGTGAGTAGAGAAACAGTGTTTGTAGCAGAATTGTGGTGATGGACTGACTAAGAGAAAAACCTCATACCCTGCCCCCACCCCCACCGAATCTGTTTGTTGGAAGGAGGGAGGGGGATGGGCAGAGAATCTGTGTCTTAAGAGGGAAGGGGGGTGAGTGAAGAAGCGGTGTCTTAAGAGCTTATTTTCACCTCTTATTTATCCTCTGACTCTGTTAGGTTAATAAATCACTTTCCAACTCTAAGTTTTTAGCCAGTTTTCCCTTTCTCAGTGCATTCTCCCACCAGATCCTTATCTCATCTCATGAGTCCCATGTGTGTATTAGTTTTTTCCCTCTTTTCTGCACAGCTGGGGCAGGAGAGAGAGCAAGGAGAGCAAATGTGGTAGGTGCCTGGTATTTAGTCAGGGTCAAACCACAACAGGCATTTGCAACTTCTCTGGGCAACCTGTTCCTGTGCCTCACCCACCCTCACAGTAAATGATTTCTTTCTAACATCTAATCTAAATCTCTCCTCTTTTAGTTTAACATTTCCCCCTTGTCCTATCACTATCTGCCCTCACTCTCTTTTTTATGAGTTCCCTTTGAGTACTGGCAGGCTGCTACGAGGTCTCTCTAGAGCCTTCTCTTCTCCAGGATGAACAATCCCTCTACTCTCACTCTGTATTCACAAGAGTGGTGATCCAGCCCCTGATCATCTTCATGGCCCTTCTCTGGACTCACTTTAATAGACCTATGACTTGCTTGTGCTGCATACTCCAACCTAGATATGTGTGATCTCACAATGGCAAAGTGTTTATGTTGCTCATTTCCAGGACTCATTTTTTATAGCATAATTTTTTTAGATTTAACTTTGAAGAGACAGTAAAGGGTGTAAAGTGTTCAGCATTTAGGCTGTCATTGTCATGTCCTCATGACTTCTGTAAAAATTCAGAAACAACATCTGAAATTGCTCAGAATCAGACTGTCATTATTCTCCCTTAGTTGGTACGTTTCCCCCATTTTTATTAAATTATATTTATATTAATGTGGTTGACCCAAAGATATTGCAGTTGAACTTTCTAACACATTTACAGTTTGCTCTACTGATCTCACAAAGCAAAGCTTTCTACTAAGCCACGTGACAGCATTAAAGATAGATAAAGTTCTACCCAGAGCAGTAAAAGCTTTAAAAAGTATTGGAGCACTTATCTCTTCTCTTTCCAACTACCAGGCAAGCAGCTAGTAGTACCATTTAAAGAAAAAAACTGCTAATTTTCTCTCTGTCTCTTGTCCCTTGCTCCACAAATTTCATTACTGCTGGTAAACAGTGTTAGAAAAGCCTGAAAAACGCGGAACTGTAGGCTTCAAATATAAATCGTACTATCGTTCATGTATTCAGGGAATATATTCAGGGTCTTGGTTTGATTACAGAGGTTTCTAGGTCTCTTCTTCAAGATTTAGGACCTTTCCAATACACGTGGATGCATTTCAGTCTGTGGTTTGCACTTGAGATATAATTAGCTTTTCTTCATAAATGCCTTTATGAAATGTATATGTGTGGAGCACGAAATCCCCTATGTATGTTTTATGAGGGTTTCAGCATTAATGATTCAGTATCATGAGGGAAAATGTTTCTAATATATTAACTTGAGATGAAAGGGAATGGGGAAAACTCCCCACATCCTTGGGAAGAACAGACTTGTTACAGACAATGATAACAAAAGCTAGAATGATTGCTTATGTTTGTATTTATTTCTGTATAAGCACACCCCTGCTTCACCCTCGTAGGACAAACAGCGAATAGGCAATACTTTACAAATAAGCAATACTTTACAAATAGGCCCATACTTTACAATGCATCTCCAAATCTGAATTTCAAATTTTCAAGAATAAGGATGAAAAAAAAAAAATCTTTGGTCTCCTATTATCCTGGGCTATCTGCACTAATAGGCTTCAAGATGAGCTTTGCAGGGCGTTCCCAGCTATGCAGACATCTTATGGGGCTGCCTAGAAGGTACAGTGTGACTTCCGCAGTCAGTGACACAGTGTCTGAAGCAGTGAGCATGGTTGGAAACATGGGCAGTCAATGACATTATTTTGACAGATACCACTGGGAGACTGAATTCCCACAGAAGCATTTTCTTGCCTGTTTGTTATCTTTACGTCTGACTGTGTCTGTGCTAAAGCCGAATTGCTCTGGTTATCCCCCAATTCTTCTTTCCCTTTTTGCTCAGTGGCAAATGTAATACACTTTTAGACACAGCACAACAGACAGAGAGAGAAGAGTCTGCATTGACATCTGAGGCATTTCATCTAAGTTGCCTCGAAATGCTTTAATGAGCATAATCCATGTGCTTTCCTAAAAGGCAAAAATAGATCTCCTCTTCTTTGGAGTCTATGCCACATAGTGATTTTGTCTCATGATGGCCCAGTGGATGGGCTACAGCACTGACAGAGCTGTCCAGGGAGCCAGACCTCTCTGGAGGAGTTTGAGGGCTCTGATAATGCAAGGCAGGTGGCTGAGATGAGCTAACAGCAAAATAAGGGAAGAAAGTTGGATTTCTTGCATGTTCTTTTTTCTGTGTTGATTCATATCATGCAAGTCTAAAATCCCATTCTACCTCTGAGGTTTCAAAGTAATAAAGAGGGCACAATGTGTAGCCCAACAGATTGAGTCTGTCCCTCTTGGTGCATCAGATCATGTGGATTTATATAAAATTTGGAAATAAATAAATGAGGATTTGGCTAATGTTTCACACAAGATGAATTTCACTTCACTCATATAAATCCTAAATAGCCAGCCTTCATGAGATGGAGTGTAGGTGTCAAAGTGTGAAGCTGTAGTGCTGTCCAGTCTAGTACAGATGATTCTAGTCCAATGTTTGACAGGAAAAAGCAAGAACCAGAGTCTTCATTCACGAGCATCGTGTCTTTCCCCAGGACTGCTGCTGAGGGCTTCAGGTGGAATGGGCAGTAAGGGTTCCGTCCGGCCTCGAAGATCCACTAAAGATAGTTTGTCTTGCTTTGTTCTAAGAGCTGACAGACTGAACACAAAATTATTTGCCCTCTCTTTTAAAGTAAAAGTAACAGATATAAAACTTCACGTGCTTGCTTTCACCTTAAACAAAGTCTTTCTTTAAGGACTTTGGACAGTCTGCATTCACCTGCACCCTACAGTGGGTCTCTCCAAAAAATGCTGGCTGTGTCACTGGCTGTGTTCTGGCCCTTTCTGCTCCGAAGAGTACGCTGAGCCTATAGATCATATATGTGTATTATATACATTTTCTGATCTGAGAAAAGACCAAAGTAAAACCAGAACTCCTGAACTTTTTGGGGTACAGCTATCTGTGCCACTGCTGGTTTTGGTCCCTGATATATTGCTGAGCTGAAGTTCTGAGCCAAACTGAACATAAATCTGAGTTCTGGCACAGCAGAACAGTGTGTGTTCCCTTATCCATGAACATAGTTCCTGAAAGAAGCAGAGGTGAATTTTACATGACTTTTGTCTGCAAACACAAACTTCACACTATCCTTCTCCTTTTCTGTCTTTCTCTGCTGCTTCTATGTACAAGTAGATACACATAGAAATGAAACAACTCCCATTACATGTTCATTAAAATTCTGTAATTTAGCTGCAATCTCATTTAGGGAGGTCATACAAAAAATTCAATGTTGGGAGACAGCCACCCCAGGGCTAAGTTATGAAGAGTCTTTGAGAGCTGAGACAGTGGGAGTCTGCCCAGAGCAGTCCCAAGAGCACCTCTTGGATGGCAGCCTTAACTTCTGCTGTCACCAAGCACTGACAACAAAGAAAAAGAATTGAAATCAGTGCTCTACCTTGGAGAATGTAGCACTAGTGGCAGATGCTGCCTCAGTTAGCACTTACCTTACCTGTGTGTGCAGGCTGTGGTGGATGGATGTCATGAGGGTTCACAGGGACAAAAGCCTCTTTCTAAAGCACAAAGCAGGGAAAAACACATGTGGAAAGTGTGTCCCCAGAGGGAACTGAAGGCTGGTTGATGAATCAGGGAAAGGAAATCTGGAAGACTGGGGATCTTTTCAGGAATCAGATGAGGAGGCTAGACTGTACAGGACTTCCTGTGACATTTATTAAGAGATACAGTTTCAGATGAAAGAGATTTGAATTTACATGAGATTGTTTGCATTTAGCCTGAAGAACTGTATAGCTCAGCACAGTCTGTAGACCTTGAGAGCTCCCTCTGCTCACACAGGGGAGATTTCTTCCTGTGGTTTGGGATGCACCTTGTGCATCCCTCCTGGGATGAAGACCTCACCAAAGACTGAAGGACAGAGGCAGCAAGGAACTCCAGTGGAATGCTGAGTTTCTTTACTGACGCCTTCATGTTTTTAGTGCAAGAAGTCCAGTGCAAAACTTGTGATTTTTCTTGCAGTAGAAATATTGATTTGGAAACTATTGATGAGAGCAATGAAAGATAATGAACAGTGACCACAACTCATGCTAGTGGAAGCATATATATACCCTAGATTACTGTAGGCCTTTCCAACCTAGTGTTAGGAAGAACAACATTAATAGAAGTAGGAACATAATGAATGGGGTCTCAATTCTCATCCTTCATTAGGAAACTATAACAGTACATGTTCTTATACTTACAAGGCAGAAAACATAAATACTGTTGATTTGCTTGTGGTTTTCCCTGAGAGACTAGGCTATCTAAAGGTCTTCTTGCAGAAATGAAGGCAAAGATGTTTGTAGTGTTACTAAGGATATTATTCACATCTTGCCTTCGACCAGAAATTGCATCAAACAAACATCTTTTACATAACACTTCCTTGGTTTCGCTGCGCACACTTGAGTAGATAATCTGAAAAAATAACCCATTTTAATTAAGTCATGCAGTTTTAAGAAAAATACATCCGAGACACACAAAGTGGTCTGGGTTGATAACTCTAGAAAGCAGAGGCCTCAAAAGCCCCAAGGGAATGCTAAGATGTTACACAAACAGAAGTCTATCTTGTCATACCTTAGTTCACTACAGACATTATTCTGGAGGTGCTCTTACATGGCATGAGCCCTGGCTTCATCAATAGCTCATTTAAGAGGGAAATGGACCCTGAAAACATACCTGTCTTTTGCAGGGGAGAAGAATGGGGCAGGATGCACATTGCAAGCAAATGGAGCTATACTGTGTGGCTCTGGAATGTGAGGGCTGTCTTTTCCCTTTTGGTGCCCTTACTATGCTGAAGAGGTCAGCTGAAACACAAAGAAGCTGTTTCATCCCTGTGCTATGATCATTTCATGACACCCAGCTCCTGACAGTTCTCTGACCTGAAGAGAAACAAACCACAGATGTATGTGGCAGGCTCTAGAAAGCGGAATAACTGGAACATTTCTTAACCTCTTCTCTTCACTACCTTTAGCAAGATTTGCCAAGCTTATGTGCCTAAAGGGAATATTAATGTGACTTGGGATAGGCATGAAAAGAGCTTGCTGTGAAGACGGAAGAAAAATGACAGGTGAGGGACAGGAGTAATCAAGTGGTATGGTACACGCTTTCCTATTATCTCTCAGTAAAACACAGAACCATATCTCTCAGAATCATGGGACAGAAGTTTACAGTCAACACACACATCCTAGCTGTTGTAGCTTGCCTCAGTAATTCTGTGTCTATATTCATGCTTTTCATTTGTAACTGTTTATGCAGAAATAGTGTATAGGAATATATCACAAAATACGCCTCCATTTATAAAAGTCCTAACAATTCTTGTCCTCTTGTCTGTTAGTCCTTTTATTTTCTAGGAACAATGCTTTTTAATCTAGCAATTCTAAGAACATTTAGCAGAATCTTTATCTGTACTCATGCCATAATTCTTCCAATTAATATGCTGGTAATTTTAAAACATTCTCTTTTACAGAAGAGTGAAAGTTTTCTATGACCTACACTTTATTTTTTCCCCTATTTCAGTCTGACCAGTTTTAGTGAGGGTACAAAAATAACTTTTTGCATGCCTAACAGTAATTCAAATCATCAAAATAAGGAGGCTGGGATGTGAAAGAATCCAAAAGAACTGTACATCCAGCTCCCAAGCGCTAAGAAGAAAAATGCATAGCTTCTCTCCCTTTCCATGAGATCACAGCTACATATTCCAAACTGTCTGTGTGTGTTAAAAAATAGACCTGAAGAAGCATTCAAGAAGACATCCATGCATTTGACCCAAAGCAAGATCAGCACTCTTTCTTACCTAATCTTAAAAACTCATGCTGGACAAACACAATACAACCTTTTCAAAGTGTTGATGCCACTCTGTCACTGTCCTCAGATAGAGAAAAACAGGAGGCTTTGCAGGACCACTTAGTATTTTTTAAGACTTATCATGGCCTTGCATTCACCCTATCTCTTTTGAAGCTAAAAATCTCAATTTCTTTCAAGTTCTTGCATTTCAATTTTTTTTTTAAGCTCTGAACATTTTTGTTGTCCTCTCATTGCTGCATTCTAATTACTCCGCAGTTTTGTGGAAGTGTCATGTGCAAATGAGACAGAGTACCCTGATTAAAGCTGTGTGGAATAGAAGAATTATTTCATATGTTTTGTCTTAGGTCTGCAAAAACTCCTTTTTATGGTGTCTGCCTTGCTCACAACAACACAGCTATATTGACTCATGTTTGACTTCCCATCCACCCAAATGCCCATACCATTTCTGCTACACTACCTAGCTGTTCCATCTCCCTCCAGCATTTGTGAGGCTGCCTTGCACTCTTCTGTGCCCCAGCCTCTCTTCAGACAGAACTAATTTCTTCACATTATCAAGGTGGGGTTTTTTTGCATTTTTAAAATCCTCTTGCTTTTATTTTTATCCTATCCCCATCCTGTAGTTGGTACAGTGCCTCCAAATTGCATGTTTTGTGTTCATCGGTATGTTTTCTATTCCAGCATGTTGATCATTAATTGAAAATCTGTCATCTAAGGCAAATCCTCTATGGTACTTCATGTAATACAACCTTACAGTCTGATAATAAATCATTGGTAACAGCTGTCTGTCCCTTAATATACAACATGGGCTCATCCGAGAGAAATTTTATTATTTACTTATTTGAATGACACTGTGATAAGTTTGGGATTTTAAAAAAAATAAATAGGGAAATATGCAACCATCATTCAGATATTATCTAATATTTAAATAAATCAAAATATGAGACAGTTTTCTTTGTCTTGTCAGCATTTGCAATAATTCATGGCTTCAAGTCATCTTAATATTTGTCTCCTTCAAGTAGACAAGTTTCCTTAAACTATATGTAACACATCTTCACCTAAATATTTTTAGGCAATGACAGTGAAAACTCACTTAGAATTTCTATAACTTTCTAAGGAGTTCCTTATTCTGTAATGCAGATGCAAATACTAATGTTTAGCATCTGGTATTGGAAAATACCAATTTAAAACAGCTGTCTGGGGACACAGAAAACCCTCTGCTCTGTCTCAAGTCTTTGACTTAGCAATGAGTGCAATTTTCAGTGCCTAGTTTCGTCAGAAAATTAGCTTTGTCCCCGCACAAGGAGAGTAGAAGGGGAATGTGAGGTTCAGTCTAGTTCTACTCCATGGCTCCAGGGCCCAAAGTGGCCAATCTTTCCTCACAGATGGGCTTCTCAGTCATATTTCCTTGAGTTTTGTTCACCTTGCTACCGATAATGTCATTATTTAGGTACATTTTTTCAATGAAGCTGTAAGTGGCAGTTTCAGACTCATAAAGTAGCTGTCTAAGCTGAAAAGGTATAATTTAAGAAGTAACTGCATATTCTTGCTCCAATTCAGTCAGGATGAACCATGATGAATCAGAGTTTATTATTTTGACTTTCATTGTATTTATGACTCTTGTGAGAAATTTAGTACGTAAGTGCATGGGGTAAACACATACAGCTGGCATAATTGAACAGATGCAGGCTCATGCTACATTTATCTTTCTGTCAATTCTTTGTTGGTGCTCAACATGCAAATTATAGTCTCACCAATTTTCTGTCACAAGGGAGTCAGCGATGTCGCATTCAGAGACACAGAATTGAAGCACAGACCTGTTTCAAAGGCTCCTTTCTGCAAGTTTGCTCTCAGGCTGTGGCTGTCAGTCAATAGGGCAACATCTACACATTTGGAAGGAGCTCCATTTCCTCCTTCAGAGCATCTCCTCCACATCCACTTTCAAACTATGTCCCTGGTGAATGTTCCATAGGGAAGGCGCAGGCACCCATTTCCTTGTTCATATTTTTCTTCTGTGAAGAGAGGGAGAATTGTGTCAAAACACTTGTGAAACTGCCAATATTTTTCCCCAGGTCAAGGTTTCTTTTAGCATTTATTCCTTTATCTTATTTGCGCTCCATTTCAGATTGAATACAACCATCTCAGATTCTTGTTTGGGATTTTGTTTGTTTGTTTGCTCAGGGTTTTTTGTTTAGGGTGTCTTTCACTTCCAAGAAGTACTCAGTGTTTTCAGGAAAGAGGCAGCATCATCAGGCCATGGATGGTTGAGAGTTACAGTCAGACAAGAGCTACAGTCTAAGGAAAGAGTGTACAGAGATACTATTTTTTTGCTATCTTTTCCACACAAAACTGGTACAATGACTCAAGATAACACTAAAAAATTACATTAGTTACAACTGCAATTACAGAAATTTTTAGCATTGCTGGAGTTCCATTTGAGCTGCATCTCTGCCCATAAGGGGCATGAAGAACTTAAAAACAAAACTTTGATACTGTCAGACAGTTTTCTCTTTTTAGAATTCTGATCTTCTAATGATTTGTTTGTTACTCATGGTAGAATTTCCCAAAATATGTTTTGCCATTTTTCCAGTGAATACACAGGGCATTTTCTTGTGGACTGTAAAAATGAGTATTTCAATAAGGAACTGAGTAGGGGTTAGAATAACTATTTGTCTTGAAGAAAATTTGTGCATACTGTTACATAAAATATAAAATGATACTATGATACTCTGAAGAAATCCACATGCTTTCTAGAGGACAGCATCACTGTCATTGAGACATAACCACTGGATAAACCATTTCTGATGTACTGACATCAAATTAAAATTGAGGAAAGGCTCTGCTATGGAAATATTTTATTACTGCTCCCTGAAAACAGAAATACAAAATTCTCTTTTGGAGAATTGGCCTGTTATGTAATATTCTTTCAAAATCTTTGAAGTAGAATAGGTCATTTTCATTTTTAAGTCTGAATACTCTCTAAAGAGCAAAAATGAAACACCATACTACAAAAAATCTGTACATTTGCTAATAAAACTTTTCAGAAATTACACTTGAGAGGCTCACACTGTCCCATGTCAGCCTGGCAGGAAATTAGAAAGAAATCTGCAATCACTCCAACTATGCCAACATTTCAATATTGATCTCATTAGGTAATCTCCTGTGACCACTTGACTAACAATTTTGGCCCTCTTGTAATTTAGGCTGGCACCAGAAAGGTCTAGCCTGCTGTGGTCAACATTCTAGAAACAACTGGGGCATATCTTAACCCTGTAGTCATTTCCACTGCATTGACTTTTGCTGAAATGTTTTTGAGGTTACTCATCAGGTATTCTAACTGTAATTCATCTTAACTCAGACTCTACATGGCAGATTGCTGCATGCTCTGTTTAGACTCTTCTCCTTATTGTGCTCATCTTACAAACTTGAAAACATAATGTGAAAGGACAATGGCTGCGCAAGATACCTTTGTGCAGTCGGAGAAAACCTAGGGTTTAGGTAATGAAATTTGTTTTGGCGATTCAAAGCTCCCTTCTGAGGCATTTTGAAGGTCATAAAATGGTTCTATGCTCCTCAGCCCTTCCAGTCCATAGAGGGCTCTTCAAGGAGCCATGCCAACAGAAAAGAGCGGTGCATACTGCCCGATCTCCATGTCGTCCAGAAATGGCCCTTCCACAGAAATCTGAAACACAAGACAACACAAATCCATCATGTTTTCTGTCTGCTACCAGCAAAGATGACTGCACAAGCTACTTTTTTTTGACAGGTTTGTGCACCATTGCTGCTGTGTAGTGCAGAATTACGGAAGGGCAGCCAAGGATGTGCCCTTGCTGTTAAGAAAAGAGCCAAGTAGTTAAAAAAAAAAAAAAAGCCTTTGACACATATTGTATTTCAGTCCCATTCCACTGAATTGAATAGTTGCAAGACTATTTGTATTGAAGACTTGATTACAAGTGATAACATTGTCAAAAGCATGCCATTGCCACCTATAGACAGGAAAGAAAAAACAGTCTTAGACTGAACAGCTTCACAGAACTCTCTAAATTATTTTGAGGGGCATATCAGAAATCCCAGAGCCATAAGAGGCGTAAAGGATCTGGCATGTCATCCTGCACTGGAAGTCCTGTTTTGTCCCTTAGGTATGTGGGTCTGGGTCTTTCCAAAGAATACTTGCTGAAACGTAATTTTTAAAAATCAAAACACTGTTCTTTCCACAGTACCTCGTACACCACATCAGCCAGAACAGATTGCCTGCCAGTTTGGAAATGCATTAGTTGTTCACATGTTTTAAAAATGACAGCAATAATTAGCAGCCAAACTAGTATTTGAAAGCTGTGGATAGAAAAATGCAGGGATAAAGTTGGGACAACCTTAACTTAACTTAACCAGAAATTATCCATATCTTTCAGAGGCACAGAGTAGAAAAAGTTGGAGATATTTAGGACCCTGCTGCTAGAGAAAGCCTATTCCCATATATTCTTTCTGATTAGTCACAGCATCTTGCATCTCTCTCCCTGTCTAGTTACCACTTCACTTCAGGATTGCTTGTATAAAAAGATAAATAACTTGGACCTCTCAGTTCAGTGAAGCATGGCCAACCCTTTCTGAAACACTGTCCCTGGCTGTAAATATGGTTTGAAAAGGTAGCATCTTATCAAGAGCGTCTCAAGACGTGCAAAATCAAGAGGCTGAGGTACCAAGCTGTGTTTTTTCATGTTCTCCTAAGAGGGCAAAAGTCACTCTTTCACCTTATTCAAAAAGGGTCAGAGGTGGCTGCTGATTTTTGAGTACACGTATCTACACTTAAGCCCCTCTTTGAAAGCAGTCTGATGACATTTAATCTAGGAAGTATAGCAGATTTCAAGTTGCAGGTGTTTAGCACCGCTAACAAAATGGCTGACAGTTAAGAACCTTCTTTGGTTGATGTAGATATCCATAATTAATTTCATAACTTTTATCAGCCATGTAGAAATGTGGGTTTAACATTTTCATATGGTATAATTCTTGTCTGTTAGCCTAAGTCCCACTAAAAGATCTGTAAGCCATGGCTGGTTCTTAGGGACATTTTCAAAATAGAGAAAGATGCCCTGTTTTTGACAGCATGACATAATTCACACTCTAATTTTATTTAGGTTTGAGAATCTCTTAAATAACCAACAGTGGGTAAAGTCTGTGAAACCAAGTTAGAAAGCAATATAATTTTGTTTTCTTGTATTTCTGCCAATAAAAATCAATAAAACAAATCACTAGAAAAATTTAACAATTCTGCAGTGTTCACCAGACAGAAGCTAATTCTTTAATGTGTTTTTAATACAGACTCACTACAATCAGGGAGCACTCTGCAACACAGAGGATGATGACTTTGACCTTCATACATTTAATGTATAACATGCTCCTCAAGCCCTCTCATTTCACTCTCTACATGAAAACACATTATCATGAGGGTAAACCACTCACTTAGGCAAATTGCCTAAGTAATTCAAGTACTTCCAGACAGAAAACTGTCTGGGTCTGCTCTATTGCTCATTGAAGTCAGGGTCCTTCAATGAGAAGAGGAAAGAGGGGGAGATCAGACAGAACAAGAAGATTGTCTGAGAACTTATTTGATCTTTGAAGTGTTGTTTAGAAAAGTTTATGAGATCCAGGTAATTTACAAAGCTTCAGAAACACTGAGCTGAACAATATAACAGGTCTTGAATAAAAATACTTGCTGACTGTGTCGATTTTTTTAATTTTTCATGTTGTAACACTTCACTTAATATAGTGCAAATGTAGGGGGGGAAAAATTACATTTAATGGCATCCCCAATATTGAAAAATATGCTTTCAGAATAGGCATATTTTTTAACAGGCACATAACGTATAATATATTATATGGGATCATTACAACTGAGACACAAAGAATTAAATACTGCAAAGACTTTAGGAGGATTTGCCCCTTTACACACAATGCATTGTCTTCTTTATTAAATCTGTGTAGACATTATGTATCCTGAGTTACAAAGCACAGGGAAGAATAGGAGTGTCTGGTCAATCCAAATCTCTTGCATGCAGAGAGAGTGTTTGTTAAGAAGCAAGAAAACAAAAAAAACAAATACCCTACCTGATTTCTTGGGATCTTTTGTATATGAGGATGCTTTCATGGAGAATTGGAGCTCTTGAACAGTCAGTGTCTGAATGGTGATGGGAGTCTCCACTCACAGGTCCTGGATTGGGCTGTGAATTCCTGTGCTTGATTTGAGTACCATTCCCACTTGTGCATATGGGACCAGCATTGTTGATTATCTTGGACTACATAGAAAGTATATCCCACTTCTCCTCAAAAAGATTGTCCTAAATTATTTTTCATGCACCTGCAGGACCAGGTTCTACTGACTAGTTAAAGTCACATGCCTTTTGGGGAGTCCTGCAGGAAATGCCTGGAGTATCACTGGATGGCCAGGCTCTCTGCCCAGGATGCCAACCAGCACATGTGTACATGCAAGTGGTGTCTACCCACCAGCTTCACACAGCAGCACTGTCTAAAATCCCTACCTGGAGACTCCCACAATGATGCACGAGATTGTTTGGGTAGTCCATCACCTCGCCTGCTCTTCACCCAGAGGCAGTGGCAGGCTGGGGAGTTTAAGAAAGAGGGAAGGTTTGCTGCCAATCTGTATTAAATTAAATGGATTCCGTTAAGTTGTGTTACCCTAGAAGATTGCAGTCATGGAAATTCCAACGGAAAATAAATCAATATTTGTCAGCCTTCAGCTCAGTATGTCAAGGTCAAGGTCTTTTTAACTGACTTGTTAACAGCCAACTGTACATTTCACCACAACCTATGTGCTTCTCAGACTTATGTGTCCCACAAGGACTATTCCTTAACTGCTAAGTGCACAATGTGTATGCTGATCTGTTGCAGTATCTGTCTCCAAAATTAAAATAAGATCATCACTAGCAAGTATGGATTTTACATTATAGCTTCTTATTGCAGAATCACAGAATGGGTCAGGTTTGAAGGGACCACAGTGGATGATCTGGTCCAGCCTCCCTGCTGAAGAAGGGCCATCCTAGAGCACCTGACACAGGATTGTGTCCAGACAATTCTTGAATGTGTCCAGTGAGGGACACTTCACAAACTCTCTGGACAATCTGTTCCAGCACTCAGTCACTCACATGGTGAAGAAGTTCTTCATCATACTCAGGTGGAACTTCCTGTTCATCAGTTTCTGCCTCTTGTCCTATTGCTCAGCACCACCGAGCAGAACCTGGCTCCGTCCTCTGACACCCTCCCTTCAGATGCTGACAGACCTTGATGAAGTCCCCTCTCAGTCATCTCTTCTCAAGACTGAACAGGCCCAGCTCCCTTTCCTTATATGAGAGATGCTACAGACCCTTAATCATTTTTTTTGTCCTCCACTGGACCTGCTCCCGGAGCTCCATGTCTTTCTTGCCTGAGGAGCCCAGAACTGGACACAGTTCTTCAGGTGTGCTTCACCAGGGCTGAGTAGAGGGCAGGATCAGAGCAAAAGACAGCTGTGAGTGGAAGCTATGAGTTTAATTATAAACTGAAAGGGACAATACCCAATCTAGAATGAAGAGATAAAATGAAGGAGGACATCCAAATTAATAAAATGAAGAAGTCCAGCCACCCAAATTAAAAATGAGGAAGCTCCAGAATTCTCTAAATATTATGATATTTGTTTAAAATCTGTGAGATTTTAAAAATAAAGATTGGGTAAACCTTGGCTGGGTCTCATAAGAATTTGTGAAGCAGAGACCCTGCTGTTGCTGTAATTCCCCATACCTCTGAGCACCAGGAAGCAAAATATTCTATTATTCACAGTAAAACAAGAAGAATAGGCAGAACTGAAAACTGCCCATATGAAAAGTTTTGGAGTGTACGTCTGTCTATGCAAGTAACTGCATCCATGCGCAGCCACCATTCCTACCCTCACAGGGACAGATAATCATATTTGGAAATATGCATGTGCAGGATCCTGGTAGCTGGTAGCCACCGTAAAAAATTGCATTTCCTCCTCAGACCTGAGAAAATTGCAAGAACTGCCACAGCTATCCCGTATTGTACCAGATATTTTCCTTTTAGGTTATATTCTTAGCTGTGAAGGGGGAAATAGATGTTATTGCCCCCTTGAACTGCTCTTCATATATCAGATTGTTTATGCCTTTCTACCATAAGGACTAACTATCCTTGAAATGAGCACTTCATAAAGTGAGCAAATTACAGAAATTGTCCAGTAATGTATTACAGAAAATATTATCTGATAATAAGCACATTTGCAGAGTCTCAGATTTGACAAGGATGCTTCAAAAGTACCTGTATTTGTAATCTTGAATATTGTGGCACTAGATAGATTTTTATTAATCCATTGGAGTTTTTTTCACTTTATGATCATTTCATCAAATGACTGATCATTTCACATTATGATCAGTCTTTACCGTGGAGGTCGTATGAGTAACTAGCAAAATTTTGGCAAAATTTTATCCCTTATTGGTAAAGTTAGATTTCGTTTAATGTAGAGGAAAGCAGGGAAAGGAAGTAAGCTTTACACGTCTCCTTTCAGGAGCATAAACATTTAAATTTATACTTGTGATGCAGTCAGTCTCTGTTTAACACACTAATCCAAACTAGCTCAATAGAGGGTCAGCCGCAGTTTCAGAGTGGGGGCGGCCCCTGAAGCCATAAGTGCCAAAGCTCTTGTGGGGAGGAGTGGGAAGGACATGGGAACGTATCCATTCAGGCAGCCCCAAGGGCAGGTTTGGGTAACAACTGAGTGCCAACGCCAAAAAAACAGCAATAAAACAAGATGCAAGCGAACAAGAAAGAAGGAAACTAAATGGCTACAGAGTGAACAATTTACTTCTCTGCAGATCCATTTCAAACCCTTTTTTTGGATGAAAATGTTACCCTGAACTCTTCACTTATTTATGGCACCAATTTAAACAACCTTAACAGAAGGTCAAGAGTACATCAGATTGCTGTGGGCCTTTTGTTTCCAGTCTGGTGTCTCATTTCCCTCAAAGATCACTCACCTAAAGCCTACACAGCAATGGAGCTAAAAGAAGGAGGAGGTGGAAGGCGAAGGAGAAACAGAAAGATTAGTAAAGGATTGGCATTTTTATGATCCCACAAAAATTCACATGCTGTTCTACAGAGATCTCCACTGTGGCTTAAAATCTGCAGAAGCAACAGGTCTTTTACAAACCACACACTGTTGCATTTACTTTGCAATTTGCCCTTTTTTCACAGCTGCACTACTGCCTGGCTGGCCATCAATGAAGTAGAGTTAACCTCTGACGTTAGTCCCACATTCTATCAACCGTCTTTCCTCTTACCCTCCCAGGGCAGGACTCATGATTTGCAGTGTGAGATAGCTATTGGCGAGTTAGTTTCAGGAGTTCACTACTTTGCAAGGCAAACATTTGAAATTACGTTTTGAACAGGTTTTGCTATATTTTTGAAAAGATAAGAAAATAGTGCTCGCTCAATACTCACGTCAGCATAAGCAATTCCATCTCTGTTTGAAAATAGCAAAGTTATTTCCCAATAGTATAAATCATAAAAAAGGAATAAAAAATAACTTAGAGTCAGGAAAAGTTTATTTGAAATTGGCTTCCAAGTGTCCTGAGACTTTCACCTTGAATGGCTACAGCTTTCCAAAGTAATTCTACAGCAGCTGAAGCTTTTCCAACCCCAGACTTAAGACTACCTACTTTTAACCGCTTGTTCTAGTTCACTCTGAGTTTGGTGAGATTTGTGTTCAGTGTAAGGCACATGCTGAACTGTTGCAGTAAATCGGGCCACTAAGAGGAGGTCACATCACCATGCATTTGCTAAAGAAGAATGCCTTTCACAATCTAAATTACTTCTTTGGAATGATTTTACTAAAAGCTTATTGAATCGGCAAAAATATTAATATAAAAATATTGCATTTATTTACAAAAGTGTGCCCCAGATTTTGTATAACATCACAAGTCTACTTTCAGATGTCTTACTATAGCACTGTGACACTAACTTTCAACAGAATTATTCAAATCGAATGTCTAAAGGTGTATATAGCCACTTACATAAGATTTTCAACTTTGCTGAGAAACAAGAATTTCTCAAACAGAAAACACACACACACAAGTCTGAAAATAATGTTGCTATTTTAAGTCTCAAATACAGATTTTATTTTGTATTTGATTGAAACACGTTTACTCTGAAATCTCCATTAGCTGAATTTCAGCTTTCTAAGATACCCCATTCCCTGAACAAGTGTGTTCTCCCCAAATGTCAATAAACTCTTCTGAATATTGTCTTGATTACCATAGCTTCGCAAATAACAATGCAGTGGAACCGCTATTTAAACATGCTATTAAAACAATGAAGGTTCCATATTGCACAGTGTTTCATTAGTGTTGTAAGTCAATAAAATTTTAAATGTATGACTAATCATATAATAATTAGAACTGTTTGCACTTTTCATGTTGTTGTAGTGTGCAATTGAGTGATTCTTTCTATGTTGACTTAGACATAGTTACATAAAATAATTCTTTGAGCTGTAGTACATCTTAGGGTTTCTATTTTGAGTCACAAAAGGGGAAATCCAGGTTTTCAAGTATTTGAAAGGTTTTGTAATTCCATTATCTTTCTCCACCTTTCTTGTCTGAGTTTCACCTGGGACCTTTACAAAATGTGCAATATTTTGCCCCATAGCAGCAATTTAGCCAGAGTTTCTATCACAAGCATATTTAAAAAATAGTTTACAGTAGACTATAAGTATGTGGTAACTGTGCACTGAAAATGCCCTGTTGATTCATTTCAAGCTGTTATTTGTTTGCATTTTGTAGCAGGTATAAGCAGCACTGAAAACAGACATCTGTTTTATTTCAGAATAGGAAAGGAAGAGGTCTGCAAATACAATTCACTCCACAGCTGTGGGGCACTCGTCTGTTTTCTGTAGCTACTGCTAGGGTCATCCCCATCAAGTCTGAATGACAAGGCAATAAAAAATTTTCCTGTAGAAGAGCTGAAAGCTTAAAAGCTACAAAACATACAGGATGCCCTAGGAAGATTGCAGGAGAAACCAGTATTGTGCACAGAAATAGCAAGACTGTGTTCACTCAGGATGTGCAAGTGGAAGTCTACGCATGTAGAAGACTAAAGCAGTACGTATCCTTTAGTGCATAAGCATTATACTTTATATATATGTATATAATTTATATATATATATATATGTCAGTTGTAGAGGCAAGTTGCAGTAGGCACAGCAGCAGCAACAGAGGTGGATACAGTAATTTTTGGGGACTGGACACTAGAATGAGCTGAGCAGTGCATTCCCAGACTTAGGAAAACATGAGCAAGAGCTAAGAGACCCTCGAGGAACTGTCAGCTCTTGCAAGCTGTGTTTTATTAAAGGAAATTAATTTCCATTTCAGTTTACTTCTTCTTGAAAAGGAATGTGTTTGAATTATATGAACTGGTTTTGAGCTGAAATCACAGTATTAGAGAACCATAGAATGTTTTGGATTGGAAGGGACCTTAAAGATCATCAAGTTCTAATTTTCCCCACCATGCTCAGGGACATCTCCCACTACACCAGGTTGCTCAGAGTCCCATTCCATCTGGCATTGAACACTTCCAGGGATGGGGCATCCACAACTTCTCTGGGCAACCTGTTGCTGTGCCTCACCACCCTCACAGTAAGAATTTCTTCCTAATATATTTCTTCCTTATATTAGATTTCTTCTTATATAACTTACCCTCTTTCAGTTTAAAGCCATGCGCCCTTGCTCTGTCACTACATGCCCTCTCCAGCTTTCTTGCAATCCCCCTTTATGTACTGGAAGGCTGCTCTTAGGTCACCCCAGAGCCTTCTCTTTTCCAGGCTCTTTCCAATACAAACTCTCTCAGCCTGCTGTTGGAAGAGAATTCCTCCAGCCCTTTGATCAGCTTTGTGAGCCTCCTCTGGTCTCAGTTCAGCAGGTCTAAGTTGGGGGACTCAGAGCTGGACACAATACTCCAGCAAGTTCTCACAAGGGGACAGCAGAAAAAGGAAAAGATAGGGGAAAAAAAGTAAAAGAAAGAAATTGTCCAAACTGAGATATCATAGTTCTTGTGATTTAGTAGTCAAGCTCTGATTATTTACATATGTTTTGATGGTTGAATAAGTAGGATAATTCATGCAACAGGAGCAGAATAAAGGTCCTTGCAGCAGTTCTCCCACACACTGGTTGGCAGAGTGATTAAAATGACAAGTTAGCAAGTTCAGAAGGTCCTGCACTGAAAAATGTAACTTTACCTGAACTCTTCTCTGCAGCACTATAGAGAGGAAAAACATGACAAGTGAGGACACTGGAGCTAGTTAGTAGCATAAGGATGATGAGCTAAGCTGAAAGCACCATGACCCAGGGGATCATGGTTCAATGGTTAAACTTCTCAAATCCTAAACTGGCCTTTGAAAACAGCCTTCCGCATGGTCTGTTTTTTGCTTCTGCCATTTGGTAGGAGTGTTTCTCTGCCCACCTGCCCTCTGCACAGGGTCAGAAGCGGGAACCATGGGTGTTGGAAGTAGTGTGGTCCCAGGAGGGTCTTCGTTGTGAGCTCTGTCCCAACTGCTCCCTCCACTCCCTGCATTCAGACTCTCTGCTGCATCCTTGACAGAGTATTTCTGGCTGGGGACAGAACATTTAATTTAGAAAAGACATAGTCAGAGGCAAAATGGAGCAGATGGGCCTGGACACCTGATTTGGGTTCTCATTTGCATTTTCTAGGACAAGAGTTTAGAGACAAGGGGAACACATCTGCCTCCTGCATAAGCAAAGAGACAGATTTAGTACTGCCTGAGGATCCTGGCTGAAATGTAAGCTCCCACACAGATTTTGTTAATTTGGTCATGTTCATTTAAGGTAAAGAAAGAAGGAAAATAGAAAACGTTTATGTGAAACACAATCCAGTGGCTTACATAAATGACCTTTTCTCCATAGCCATGTTATAGACCTGCCCTGATATGCCTTGGTTAGGAATAAAGAGGTGCAGACAACATCTGTGTTTTCTGTTGTATGTCCTACCTTTCTCAAGACTGGCATTGACACAAACCACTTCATTGGCAGTAAAGCACAGATATATATCTCCCAGAAAGTTTTTTTTACAGGGTCTACCAGAACATAACACATTCTTACAAGTGTGACAGAATCACATCTGCCTAAAGTCTTAGTGGGAGTCAAATATGTAGGTTTACTCCAGATAGATAGGATCTGGTCTACCTTTAGGTCAACACCTCCCTAAAGGCAGCATAAGACTTTACTGACAAACATTAGGGCTGACATTTGCTTAGAAAATGGTATGTCCAAAAGAGCAGCTTTCCCCAACATGAACTTAGAAGTTGGAAGAAGTAATGTCATATTTTTTCTGAAATAATGGGTGATTTTTTTAAACAGTGTGGCAAGATTGATTCAGGGTGCTGCTCTCTTGATCCTTCCAGGGTGTCTTTATTTTGTAAATAAAATAATGTATTTTCTAAATGGAATAGATCCCTTTTTGCCAAGGTTTCCCACTCTCAGGCAATCCATCAACTTTCTTTGACAGAAATATTTTTTTTTTAAGGAATGGTTTTTATTTCAAAATAACCAGGTTGTTATATCTTCCTCAAAATAGTGTAGTGTTTCCTGTTTGTTTCTTCATGAGATTCCTCCATAAGATATTAGTCTAAAAAAATCAGCCTTCCCAGAGAGAGATGGGGAACTGGTACTTTCCTTTCATTCAGTGTTACTAAATGTGAGGTGACACCTGAGCGCTTGAGCTGAGATCATCGAAGACCTCAGAGTTTGGGCACATAGGCAGAGAGAGAGGAGCTGACCTTGCAGTAAAATTTAATGGGGTAACTGTGATAAGAGAGAGATAATAAAGATCACAATAATGTATGATCTTTTCACCTGAATTTCAAACACCTGGCTTTTTTCCTCCTCAACATTGATGTTCCATCTGCACCTACAGTTGTTTTATATATAAGGTATTTTAACTGTACATGTCTTAACTTTATGTATATCTGTGTCCACGTTCACACTTACATACATAAGATACAGCCTGTATGTATGGAGGCTACTTGATCTCCTGTGCTGTCTCACTACTTAAGAGAAAATTCTTCTACTGATGACAATTGGCATATACTTCTTACTGTCTGCCATTTTTCAAATTCAAAGATAGTTAAAGATGAATGGTACAAATTAAATTTGCTTCATTTTCTGAAAAGGAACGTGAAATTATAAGTCACTGGTCAAATGCCATATATTGACACATACAATATGTTACTTATATCTATGTTACATTTACGTATGTTAAATCTTACAGTAGAAATGGTTCTTCGTTTTGTGGCAGACATCAACTATGGTATCAAAATTTATTTAAACAGTGTAGGACTGCAGTAACTCTCAAAACATTTTAATCATTGCTTTTAATGACAAAACTTGGACCTAAAAATGAATAAATGAAAAGAATCACTGGTTAAAATACTGGTTTTGTTGGAGTCAATAGCAAAAGTTCCATTCAATTTCAGACATTTAGTAAATTATTTTATACAGCTACACAGAAAAAACTTTAAAAACTTACATGTCTTTTATATACTGTTGTGGTTTACAAAAAAGTGTGTATAGAAATTTCCATTCACAGCTAATATACATTGAAGCAGAATTGTCTTTTGGTAGAAGACATGTCCATTTTTAATATCCAAATAAAGTGAATTTTTACAAAACCAGATAAGTAATTAAAATGGTGCCTTCTGAAAAATTCAAAATCTTTTCTTTCTCTTAGACCAAAAATACATTCCACTGACTATTTTGGCAGAAAATGTTAAGAGTTCAATTCTTATTTTTAAGAATTTAAATTCTGTTAAGAAAATGTGTGTGCAATTACACCCGTATATGTAAACAGATAAGATTGCACCCATACAAAATTTCACACCAAAAGAATTAACACTCACTAGCAATTTTCAAGTCGCCTTTCTTCGACTTCCTTTCTGTTTTCCTTCTCTTCCAGTCTGCTTTTTCACACAAGCTGGTGCACTATATATAGTTCTGAAATTGAGTGATGTCTTTAAAAACACTTCTCCTATCTACTTTTGCAGCAAGCAGCTCCAAGGGGAGGGCTTGCTGTAGTCAAGGGATTACAGGGGCTTTGAGAGCAGGCAGGGAGCACAGCCTGAGGCACAGGTGAATGTAGGGAAAGGAGTCATGGGGTCAGGGGATGGTTTGGGTTGGATGGCACCTTAAAGAACATGTCGTTCCAAGGCCCATGGACAGGGACACCTCCCACTACATCAGACTACTCAGAGTCCCCATCCAGACTGATCTTGAATATTGATATCAGGAATGGGAAGTCCACAGTCTCTCTGGGAGATCTGTTCCAGTGCCTCACCATCCTCATAGCATAGAATTACTTCCTAATATCTAATCCAAATATACCTTCCTTCAGCTTAAGGCCATTTGCCCTTGTCCTATCACTACATGCCCATGTGAGAAGTCCATCGCCAGCCTTCTTGTAAGTCCTCTTTACATTCTGGAAGACCACACTAAGGGATCCCCAGAGCCTTCTCTCCTCTAGGAGTAACAGTCCCGCCTCTCTCAGTTGGTCTTCATAGAAGAGGTGCTCCAACCCTCTGATCAATTTAGGGGCCTACTCTGGACTTAATCCAACAGGTCCATGTATTATTTATGTTGGGGCTCCCAGAGGTGATGCAAGTGGGTCTCACCAGAGCAGAGCAGAGGGGCAGAATCCCCTCCCTGGCCCTGCTGCCCACGCTGCACAGGATACAATTGGCTTTCTGGGATGCAAGTGCACATTGCAAAGTCATATTGAGCTTTTCATCCACAAACAAGGCCAAGTTCTCTTCAAGGCTAGTCTTGATCCATTCTCCATCCAGCCTGTGCTTGGGATTACCCTGACCCAGGTGCAGGATCCTGCACATGGCTTTGTTGTACTTCACAAGGTTTGCACAGACACAACTCTCAAGCCTGTCAAGGTCCTGCTGGATGTCATCCCTTCCCTCCAGTGTGTCAACCACACCACATATCAAACTTGCTGAAGGCGCACTTGATCCCACTGTGTGTGTTGCTGACAAAGATATAAAGAAATGAGAGTTGTTGGCATGGACTTCCCTTAGCATTTCCACAACTGCTCACTTTCCCCATGTACTTTGGATTTTTCTCAACTCCCTTCACACCCCGACAGGCTTCAGCATGAATATCTGGATATTGGTGGGTATTCTCTATGCTACTAGTTTAGTTTCATCTCATACAGCAATGGGGTGACATAAAAATTTCTTCTATTTATTTTTGTCAAAACTCTGCCAGGATCATTTAAGTGGTGTGTCTAAATTGGTGGCCATAATTATTACTGACCCCTGGACTTGCATGGACCATCTGTGCCCTGCATTTCATCACCTACCAGGTGGCAGTCGAATGTGAACAATCATGCATGGAGACCTCATAGGAGGAGAGCATTCCAGGGCTTGAGGGGCTCATTCTGCAGACCCCCCGCACCTCCAGGTATTTGAATCTGTTGCACAGATATGAACAAAAACAGAGGCACATCCCAGAGTTTGAGTCCAATATAAAAGCAACACTTTCCCATCTGCCCCAAATTATCTCTTTCTCAGGTCTCCTGACACAAGCACTGAAATCTTTCAACCCTCACCTTTCTGGATGATATGTGAATTTCAGCCACAAGTTAATGAAATAGGTTTCAACTGTATCACTGTGGTTTGAGTCTCTTCAGAGTGATCTGGTTCAATTTTATGAATCCCTAGTCCCTATTAATATATTATATCTGAATTCATTTCCCCCTTCCCGTGTTTCTTCAGATATTATTATGCCTTATTGCAGTTACATAAATCCACTGCTCTAATCCCATCTTCTTGGTTATTAGGTAATGTGGTATGCTCAAAGGTGACTGGGTGATGAAATTGTGTTATTTGTTTCATTTAATATCCTGAAATAGATCTTAACATTTCAGCTGTTGTGGAATAGAAAAGAAACACAAAAGACCAAACAAAGTCAGCATGGAGGCAATTTTATTCTTAGTATGATCATGCCATTTTCCCACGGACAATAAGGAGAATAGCAGAGGTGACCCCCTACTCGCTGCAGTACAGACAGTCAACCATTAGAATGGCTGTGAATTATTTCCTTAAACCAGTTCCAAACAGTGCATGAGCCTACAACTGACACAGAAAACAAAGACCCAAATATCATGCCACCATTATTTGCTTCTCAAAACCACTGATCTCTTTTTCAATGTCAGTCCCAGTATAACATGCCACAAGCCCTTCAATGAATGAGACAGGTGATCCTCCAGAGTCAGGAAACATCATGTTGTTGAGATGCTGGAGAAGACTTCACTAGTAAGAGTCCTACCACAGCCTGCAGTCTTACACTGACATCAAAGCCTGTGTGTGCTCGGAGTCCAGCATGGGCTGATGGGTCAAAGTAGCATGACACAGGGGAACTTGGAAAATATGCATCCTGAGAGACAGAAATCATGGCACACAGTAGGAGGTGCTGCCACATTTATGCTCCCAGGGCCAGATTTGAAACCAAGTACTTCTCCTTAAGGATAGGATGTCACAACAGTGTGTTGGTCTTCCACAGTTCTGTTGTTCTGGTTGCTTTGGATTCTGTTTGGTTCATCATTTGAAATCAAATTTTATTGAAGTTCTCCAATGACCTGAGACAAAACAAAGAACCTTTTGCATTTATTCCTCTTCTGTTCTGCAGGGTCTTACCAAGATGCACCAAATTCACAGCACAGCTGGTGTCAGAGCTGGAAAAATAAGTATAGCAGCAGAAACTTCCTATTCTTTTACTGAAATCTGAAAATGGCTTCTACAAAGCCAAAAACACAAATAACCCTGTTGTGGACTGCTAGATAAAATTGCCTTGGCTACTATATCACATCTTTGGGATTTGTGGCCTCTACCAATCTAAAGGGTTTTTCCTTAGTTTTATATTTTCAGATATTCAGTCTCAATGTGAAATATATCAGTATTTATCAACCGTTTTTAACAGTTCAAGGTACAGAAAGTGAAAATCACTGGCAAAATAGTTGAAAGCCAGGCTGCAATCTCCTTTCAAATGGCAGAATACAGCAGATACTTGATCAGGCATCAAGGATCATTACTGGTTTAATTTGTGTGAAATGAAAGAAGTTGTGAATACAATCTCTTAAACAGCACTCAGCTAAATGGGTTATTTTTCCATTGGTAGCATTATTAGCATGTATCTTTACTGTACTCCAGGAGGAAATGGCAAAAATTATCACAGTCATCTTCATTTTAATGCTGGAGAAACATGATGAGTGATGAATGATTCTTAATATCATAACTGTCTATACAAAAGGAGATGAAAGTGTAACCGGAGAGCATTGTTCATTTTCATTTGTTCTGAGATACATCATTCTAGCATGCTCTTTTCTCTTGCCTTCTTAATACCTTCACATTTGATGTGTGAAACACAGAGAAACAAATCTTCAAATATTTCTGTTATGCAAATAGCTATTCCTTCAAATGTCTTGAAAAATCAAAGAAAATATTGTGGACAATTTCAATAAAACAACTTATTAAGTTAAAATGAATTGAAATATATTTTGTGTTTCCTCTCCTGTATGGTATAAGCAGGTGTGCAATTAACTGAACAAGTGCACCATACAAGTGCACAGGGAAAAGTATGTTGTGGGTAGAATGCACAACTTGCCATGCAATCACCTAGTATTGAAAAACCGCTGTGTTTTCTGAACACACAGGCTTCTTCCGTCATTCAGCATTCAGCTGGAAAAGCTGCAGCTGTAGCTAAATTGCTCAGTAAAATCTCCATTCTCAGCACTGTGACGGGTATACCCTCTCTCTACCATACCATACCATACCATACCATACCATACCATACCATACCATACCATACCATACCATACCATACCATACCGTACCATACCATATCGTACCATACCATACCATACCGTACCATACCATACCATACCGTACCATACCATACCATACCATACCATACCATGCCATGCTAGATAGCATTCAGAATGATTCCTGCTTCTCCTGATTTGGCCTTTCAGATGTGTTGATATGACAGATGATAAAACAGAAATTGAGTAAAAATATCAAAGTGGTATCCTATTTTTAATTCTTATTTACTGATCTGGTAACATTTATCTGGTGGTAAAAGGACCAGCAGGATGAGCATGGCAGGGAGAGGCAGTGCAAACAGTTAATGCAATTGTTGCCAGATCTTGCTCTATTCAATGCACTCACTGCATGCGGCTGCATACCACATCCCCAGGAAGCTCTCTGATCTCTCAAACACTGGCTTGTGGCAGCAGATGTGTAGTGGGGCTTCACTAGGCTCCTCAGGGGTCAGTCAGATACAGCGTGAAATGGAATTTGTTCAGTTGTTCCTTTTCAAACATAGAATGCCCATAGCAACCCTTGGGGAATAAACGACTGACTTCTTGGAGTGCATTTTCCCTGGGCTATGACCTGGGCCATCACTGACAACAGTCCCTTAGTATCTTCCACTAAGGTGACTGAGGCTGCTAAAATGCTCTGCGTTTCACTCTATCTCTTACAGTTTGAATTGTTTCTCAGAAACAATTCTTCAAAGAAGCAAAATCCTCTTTGTTTCAGGCAGAGTCAGTGGGCAGTGAATAAATATTTTTAGCAACCATTCATATTGTGGAACACCTCTCTCACATTCACTTCTTCAGTTACACTTTGCCAACCCAAGAAAATAACAGTAGCTTCAATTTTTGTGAAGTGTAAATGCTTTGCAGACATTTTCATTTTCTTATTTGTCTCCACTAACTTCCCTGAAATCCTTCTGACAAATTTCCAGAAAACAATGCCTTAAATGAAGTGTGTTTATCTAGCCGAGGTCTACCAGATGGTGCACAGAAAGTAGTAGTTTTCTGCAACATCTTACACATGACCTTCTGTCAATATATTGCAAAAAAATGTGATTTGCCTTTTTTTTCCAAGCAACATCAAACTGCTGGCTCAGGTTGAGTTTGACATCACCTGTAATTCATAATCCCTTTCCTGTTTATTGCAGCTTGCTAGTTAGTCTCTTCATTTCTACAGTTCCCACTTCCTCATCAACATACCTTACACTTTTTTCCGTTTGTTTGCATCTTTAATTTCAGACCACTGATTCAGTTTATTAAGAATTTTTATCCTTGATTCTTCACTATAATTCACCCTGGGTCAGAATCATCCATGAATTCTAGGAGCATTCTTTAGTCCAAGGCACTAATGAAAATGGTGAATGAAGCAAGCTTTTCAGACACATGTAAGGCTCCCTAGAATAAGCTGACAACTGGCCAATATTAATTAATATTAATTAATAGTTATATTTTTATTAGTAAGTCTTTGTGTTATAGAAAAATCATCTGTGTCCAAAGTGGTGATGTCTTCTATACTATAGTCTACTTACTAAAAAGCACACCTGGCCTAATGTCATGTAAAAGTCCTAAGTATGTCCATTTACATAATTTCTGCTGTTCTTTATTTGATTGGCTAGTTATCTCCTCAAAGACTGGTCTGAGGGGATATGTTGTTGACAAATCAGTGTTGGAAATATTTTACCTCATTCATTCTCCTCTAGATACTTATGAATTGACTATGCAATCACATGTTTTAGAATCTTCCACGTATTAAAGTTATCCTGATGAGTCTATACTTCCCCAGGTCCTACTGTTGTCCCTTTATTAATAGTAGGTACTGCATTTGACTTTTTCTTGTCCTTAGAGATTTTATCTGCCCTTCACAAATTGTTCAAGTTGATAACTAATGGTTCAGAAAATCCTTTGGTTTCACCTGAAGTTCTCTGGGTTGAATTTCAGAGGCCTCTTTACCCTGATTATTTTTTAATTACTCCGATTTTCTACCCTTTCTTACTCTGCCTTATATTTATACCTCCATTAAAATTACTTGCAGTGGGCAAACACCACTGGCCACATCATATTTCCACCAGTAAAATGAAAACAGAATGAGCTCCCCAAGGTCTAATTTAACACCATGCATCTGACCCGGTTGTTTATCATCCCCTTATATTCATTTTTATTCCGGTGACAGCATGCAGTTAACAGAATAATCTTTGGCACCTCCTGTGTTTTCTCCAGCTGTTTAAATATGTTGTTGTAGTTTCAGCTTCTTTGAATTGCCTCCTGCGCTACAGATTTGTTTTAAGTGATTGTTTGTAGAATGTTTTTAGTCAGAATTTGCTGTAATAGTTATTAATGAGTTGCAGTTTGTGAGCTACATTCACCATTTAATTAATCATTTTCTTTGGTATTTTGTTTGGCCTTCTTGTACAACATCTGCCTATCTCTAATGTTTTGGGACAACAGATTTTTGGGGAAAAGGACCCTGGGACTTGCAATATTTGTTGTGGTTATTTCTTTAGCTGTCAACATGAATAGAAAGCAATGTGGCCCAGTGAGAAACTGTGCAGCATATTTTCTCAGAACAATGTGGGGGTTGTGGGTTTGAGAGGTTTGTCTTTTTGGGTTTTTGTTTGTTTGTTTGTTTGTTTGTTTGTTTGTTTGTTTGTTTGTTTGTTTGTTTTTAAATGGAGACTGGGACAGAAAGCAACATTCAGCTGAAAAGTTTTCTGAATTTAGGTGTCTCATAGCTGCACCAGTACAGCAGAGGAGTGGGAATAGTTTCTGCACCTCAAGAAGAGGTGACAGGATGCTTCAGCTGCATTTGTAGTTTACAGTGGGGGAGAAGTGCAACAGAGAGCAACCTGTAAAACATCTCTCCTGGAGGCTGGTACAAGAGGAGGCAAGAAAAAAGTGGGAATAATTTGATGAGAAAGGTTGTAAGTTTCCATCCTTGACAAAATTCAAATCTAACTGGAGATGACTCTGAACATCTTCTGTAGCTGACTCTGCTTCAGCAGGTATTTGGACCCTAAAATCTTCAGACACCTTTTCCTATCTTCGTGTATCAGTGGCCCTGTGAGGTGGCACTCCAGGTCGGCCTTGGCCTTCTATTCATGTGACTGAAGGAGCAGCCCTTCATTTCAGATGAAGAGGCCAAAAGAGTTTCCAGAATCACCTCCTGTTTTTCTCTCACACATACTTTCCCCAAACTTTTGCTAGCTCTAGTTGAAGTCCACCAACCTGGGTTTCTGGTTCAGAGCTGATCCCATAATTTAATAACTATTATTCTATGTTTTACTTCAGAATGAAGTAGTCAATGATATATCAACATGTTCTCATAACATAAAGATATACACTTTGTCTTGGTCACAATAAATACACTTCAATGTGTACACAGCTCAGGATTTCTTCTTTCTGTTGCCCTGTTGTGAAATCATCCTTTGAGTGGTTGTTTAAACGAAGTAGCAATTAGTGGAAAATTGCTTTTGTCCCCAAACTCCTTCCTTTTAACATTAAAACATCTTTCCTTAACTTTTTGTTGTATAATATTCATCACAAAATCCAACTATCTTTTCTTTCCTTTGTTCTTTTGGACTAGGTCCACATCAAGCCATGTGAAGGAAATACTGAACCAATTGATCAATTAGTTGGGTCAATAGCTCTGTTTTGCCATTCTACATTAAGCAGTAACTAATTGCCCAATCCTAAATGCTTTTAAAAACATATCTAGGAAATCAATAACACAGTAACTGCATTTTAAACAGTCTTCTGTACACAGTTATGTACAAGGGAATGGGATGCCATAACTGAGGCATGTGCCACTTCAGTAGGATTTTCTGCTGTTTTCCTTTTTTGCTCCTGCATCTTTATTTACATTCTTTTGCTGATAGCCTCTTCCATTTGTATATGGGAAATCAATAACTCACCCAAAGCATCTGTAACAGGTGACCACAGGAGCTATGGGCTTTTTTGTCATCCACCAAGGCACAAACGTCTTCCTTGCTCCTCCTAGAGCTGGACATATATCCAGCCAAGATTGCACTTGCTGTCCCACCTGATTGTCTCTTCCTCTGCGTTCAAATTTCCTATTTTCCCTCATTCTTCACATTTTTCCACCCCCTGAGCAATAATTTTGCCTGCTCCACTACAAGGTTGTGGATCTGTGTTACGGTGAGGCTCAACACACTGCTCTAGCCAGTTGTTTTTCTGAATACTTCCCTTCTAGTACATTATTATATTTAAATTTTTAATTGTCATTTTTTAATCGTCATTTTTAAATGTCACTCTTTTTAAAAAATTGTTTCTTGTGTGGCCAGCCATTGAATGGTAACAGTAAAAAATGTGCAATTTTCAAAAATCTTTCAATGAGAATTTTCACATTCAGAGCACAAAAAATTTAGGGATCTATTACAGTAAATGCTCCTTCATCCTCTAATCCACTCAGGTTTTCTAATCACTGATTTTATATCAAAATTCTGGGAATGTCTTAAGGTAGAGACAACCCAAACAGATATACCCAGAAGTGATTTACTAGACACTAACTTTCTCTGAAAAATTCCTCCTGTGGGATCCTGGCCACTTCAAGTTTTATGAGAATTTTGCCATTGATTTGAATTACTCCAGGATTTACTCCTATCATCTCAGACACAACATCTGGTGAGGGTTATTTTGTAAGAGGTAATTTAACAAGCAGCCCAAGAACTAATCTCCTGGCTGTGACTCCTAGCACACTTGACTCTTCATGGAGGTCTCTGATACATATTTTTGGTGAGTGAGAGATGCACAGTGTGTATTACCACACAACATATCATGCTATATTTTCTTCCTTCACTGCAGAGGACTTACCACAAGAGGCAGTTCCCATGGCTCTGTGTGTAGCGCATGTGTACGTGCATTTTGTTGTTTGTGACAGATCTCTTCAGTGAGTGAGAAATCCAAGGCAATTCCATATAATACATATCATCTTCATTTAATGAGCAGATCAAGATGATTTAACATGATGTACTGTAATAGAAGGTAAATGATCCTTTTCAAAATCTTACATATTAGACAAAATACGTCAGAGATGGAAATTGTCTATGTAATAGATTTGTACTTGATGGAAGTAATTTAGGAATATTATAAGTTGGATTAGTTATTGAGCTATTTTATCCATGAATATGTATTCATACCATGATTTAATTCAATAACTGGATTTTCAGGGAATGTGACCAGGAAGAGTGAGAATTGAAACACTCCCTAGCAGATACTTCAGACACAGCACAAGAGCTCTTCAATTTGGTGCTTTTATTACAACTCCCTGCTGAGCTCAACAAGTTTAGTTACAAGTTCAAGCATATAAAGGAGAAGAAATTTCAGTTAGGCTTAAATAAAGTTCCATAAAGAGAAAAGGGAGGCTAACAGTACCATAAGATGACCCCAGACTTGAAAGAACATTTGAAAATTTAGCCCCTAATCAAGCACTCAACAAACTGACACCTTTTGTAATTTTAAAAACCTTCTTTTAGATTTGTTCCCCCTGCCTAAAATTGAGTATCTATTTTAAGAAGGCTGCTTGGACAACTACATTACCCTTGGTCACAACTTCCTGAAGGGAGGAACAAATTACCATGCCACATCAGACTTGAGGATCAAACGTGGTTGGGTTTTAAGGACTGGGTCATCTGCCTCTTAAGAGATCATTTAAGTGGAAGTAATTCTAATCATCTGTTCTAAAGAGGACAGAGGCGGAGATCTGAGATAAAGAATAAAGTCCGGAGATGCTACTACAGATACTACTTTTCCAAGGAAGTCAATTATCATGAGAAATGATTGATCAAATGATGAAATTATGAGCATTGTGCTCGTAAGATAGGCTATTTTCCTGAATTTCAGCTAAGCAATTTGAGAATTTGAGATAATGAAAATGGAATGCTGGAAACAGAAAAATGTAAATATGCCACTGGCATTTTTCAAACAGACCATGTCAGATGAACCTCCAAAAAGACTCTACTCATTCCCACAGGTATATCAAATCACCAAACAATCAAAATATCTTTGAATCCACAAAAGTTCTCAGATGTGATTTTCAGGAACAATTTTCAAATCATATTCTACTAGACCTAGAGATATTCTGTTTAGTCAGTTGCAACCCTTTGATCTAAGTATAGGTGAATAAGCTTGTATAAACCTGTGATTTTTGCTGAACATCACAGTATCTCTGATGTGTGTTTCACAATGTGATGAGTGCTGTAAAAAGAACCTTACTGAGAAAAATATAACCCTTCTATGTCCTGTGCTCACTCTTCAAGGCTCTTCACTGTTTTAAAGAAGGCCTGACCCACATGATTAGAGGTTGCATCCCCAGCATATAGCTACTTGGAATTTGCTTTTGCAGAATAAAACAGCATGCAAGATGGAAGCTGGCTTCCAGATAAAGAAGGATGTGCTGTTCTTTACCCTTACTCCCAGTCAGAGACAAAGATGGCTATCTATTGTCTTGGAAGATAGAACATGAATTTTGAGAAACCACCAGAAGAAACAGTTCAAGGGTCCTCTTCCACTCACAGTCTTGCCCACTGTCTATAATTAATTAATGAATTTTTTTTTTCTACCTAAGGCAAAATGATAGAGGCAAAGCCTTTATGTAAGCCAGATACCCTATTGAGATTCTCAGGTAACACATTAAATAAGAAAATTTCACCTTTAATTTCAGGGATGTCAACATAAGAATAGTATTTCTAACTGACCTTTTTCTTTCGTAATTCATAAATGCCTTGATTGCCTTAAACAGTTCTCTGTAGTACTCACCACTCCTATCATCCATTCCTCTCAAGAATGTTCCTCTCAAACAAAGCTTGTCTTCAAAAGATTTCTTTACCATGAGAAGTGCATTAAAAGTTACCATCAGTGGGAGCAATACAAATACACTGTGATAAATTTCAGCTTGAAACCATCTGTGGTGGGAGATGTTTTATGGTAAATTGCTTTCTCTAGGGTTTCTCTGTGCTTTTCAAGTCCGTATCTTTCCACAAGGCAAGTATACGAAATATATCCTACAGAAATGTAATTGTTTCTGAACAATGCCAGTCTATCCACAGTAGAGCTAGTACACTGGACCCTCCAAATCTCCACCTAATACCATTGCCACTAGTACCAAATCCTTTAAAAGAAGCCAGACTTGTATTTCTTTTAAAATGCACTTTTTTTTCTGACTTCATCTCATGAAGGCAGAAACATGAAAAAAGAAACAATATTTTACAGTCTTCAAGCCCTTGAAAATAAAATTGTAATTCAAGATAATTGTGGAACAAACAGGTTATTCCAATAAACTTGGAACACATCTGATTAATAAAGGCAGCCTGATAACTTCCTGTGAGGCCAGACATTCTTCAAAGTACTACCCTATGCAAATACAATGCATCAGTGCAGCATCTCTTTAATGAATGAATCACAGTTCACAATAAATCTAAGATCTCCCGTTACAGGACTTTGTAAGGAATTTTCTTCCTTTTTATGTAGTCTGGAAGGCATTGATTCATAGAGATATGGGAAGAATGAAGATGCAAATAAAGTCCATAATGGCTCAGAGTTTGGACAAATTATAAATAACAGGAAAGACATTACAGAAAGAGACATCAAAGGGTGCTGGCAATCAAGACTACCACAAAAAGACAAATGAAGAATTTGCATCCAGCAATTAAAAATGTAGGTTTGTATTAATGGCCAAAGACTGTATACTGGGAAACTTAGATGTTGTAGATAACCTCACAGCAATCTCTTTTTATTAAGATTTGGTATCTCTGTAAAGGGTTTATTCCACTTCTACCTATTAGTAATTGGGCTTCATGAAGGAATGACTGAATGGAATTTTAGGATAATTAAAGAAGGTCTGATCAGTGAAGGACTAGTCCCTTCTAACTCTAAAAATCAATGATATTACATAAATTAAATACTCTGCATAAAAATCTTGATTGTTTCAAAATAATATATTTATTTAAGAAAGTCTGTCATAAGATTGATGCAGTAAATATAATTACACCTTCCTGGAGTGTTCAGCCGTGAGGTAAAAAAAAATGACTGCAAGTAGATTGCAACATTCTCCTACAAAAGCAAACCAAAAACCAAAGTCAAGCCCAAAGCATAGAGAAAGTGGCTTAATGAAGACAGTTTTGCCAAAGAAGCTCAATAAATATATTTTAAATAAAACATGTTGACTACAGAGGTCATTTTATTCTACAAAAGCAGAAAAAACACAGATTATGCCTTATTCTGGAAGCTTGAATCACTCAATTTAACTTTAATATTTGAACATTTTTCAACATTCTTCTCTCCCCCAGTTACATTCATTTGAAAGGCTGTAACTAAATACTGTAGAAAAAGCCACTGCTTTCCTGCAGTCAAATCAAATCATGTGTTGTGGCAATAGAGAACAAGCAAGTTGCCATTTATTCGCTGCAGAGCCTATTTGAAATTGACTGGCCAACTAAGATATCACTTTTTTTTAAAATCAAAAATAACTCTTTGAATCATCTGGTTTGCCTTAATGGCAAAGCAGAAGCTTTTGAAGTAGCTGAGTAGAGCTGAAAAGATGTCATCCATTGCTTGCTAAGTCTTTTCAGACCTTTGATCACCAAGAGGCAATGCATTCAAGATGAGGGTCACCTACATGTCCAAAGTGCACTTTCCCAAAATGATCCCCTCGTCTTCTGCAGGGCTAGAGACAGCAGAGTGCATTCCTTCAGGCAGTGCAGGCAGCATCATTGCTTTACACAGAGCTTACCATGTCCCTTGTTGACAACTCAGTACATTCCTACACATACACTCTAAGGACTTGTTTCTGAGGGTTCCCAAAAAGTGACTGAGACAATCATGAAGAAGACAAAGCATTACATAGAAATACAAAATACTTTAATCAATGTATTTTTCTAAGAGAGTGGTCTATCCTTTGAAAAAAACTATAAACGAACCATAAACAGAATGCAACAGCAACAAAAGACTCCCAACACAGCAGCCAATTCATCTGCCTATAAAAAGCCTTGGAGAGAGCTAAGGGTTTGGTTTTTATATTCTTCTGTTATACTAACCACTGGAAAGTCCTTGGTTGTCAGAGGAAGATTCTGAATTTTGTCCTTTGACCAAAGCATTACCTTGCAGCAAGGCTGTAGAAAAAGTATACTTTGCTCACTTGCAGTTAACTCGAAGTCAGGGCAATCATCATTGCAGCTTGGAGGATGGTAAATGAGTGGCATTAATTTGCACTGGAATACAGTTTTATTGTTCTTATCAACCAGAAGAGTGAATTAAGGCCTTTGATCTTGGTTCATTTTCTAATTTAGATAGCTGACTAGGAAAACAGTCCTGCTGTGCTCCCTAAAAATCAGAGGAGAAACCATGCCTTGAAAAATACGCTTTTGGCAATTCAGCCAAAGACATAATGGGGGCTACTTTACTGGAGTTCAATGACTATGGAGATAGCTTCTGGCAACAAGGACTCCTGATTTGGACTCCTAATTTGGTGCCTAACACTAACTATAAGCTATCTTGACCTTACATCCTGAATCACACATGTTCTGTACCTAGCTTTGTTTAGGGACTCCTATGTTTCTCCTGAGATTGACTCAATTAATTCCTGTCTTAGCTTCTAAAGTCATAAAAGGTTATTCTGTGTTTCTGTAAGTTCAGAAAACACCAGAGAAAAGAGAGATACAGAGTTACAAAGATAAGCTAAATTATTACGGGTGAAGGGCTAAATTATTATTTAGTTTTAAAATAATTATTGCATTTCTTATTTTGCCAAGTCTCTTTCTGTTTAAAACATACTGTTGCTTCTTTTCTTACACCAGGTTCACTTAAATTAGAAATAGTTTGTTGCCATAGCAATGTTTTTCCCTTTGTAGTTCTGTTATTTCAGGTTCATTGCAAACGACACTGCATAGCCAGAATTCAGATATGGAAAAATGTTTCAAATCATCTCCTCCCTCCTTTGGATAGCATACAGCTTGTGTCTAAACTATGTATCAGAGTTCATAGTTCATTCAGGGTGTTATCTAGTATCATCAGAAGTGATTCAAATTGTAGAGAATTTAATAAAGAGTTAAATAATACAGTTAAATATTTTTGTCACTATCCAAGCTGATTTTCAACTTTCCAGTTTTCCTTTCAGCACAGATAAACAGTCTGCCCTAAAGAACTCCTACCCCACTTCAGTGTATTTATAGATAACCAGTATGCTAAAAATGAACTGTATAACTCTCCATCAGCTTACAGGATTTCTGTGCCTGCCATCAGATAATGTTCTTTTTATCACCTCTGGTCTGTTCACTTGACTTGTGCCACTGGAAGACTGACTCAAGATCAGGGCAAAACTTTTACGTCTGGTTTAAATAAATATTTTTTTTTTATGCTCAGAGGCAAGCAACTAGCATATAAATAACAAGGCCAGAATAGGCTTAAACCTTCATTATACAGAACAAAAAGGTGGAAATCAAATGAACTAATATATAAACAATAACAGGTGAGAGCAGCAATGATTGCAGTTATAGTGCTTGCAATCATGTTTCATTTTACAATGAATAGTAGGAATTGTTTCTAATCTAATGCATTTTTTCCACTTTTATATGCCTACCCAAAGACACTTCTTTAACATAATGCTATTTACAGTGCAATAAGAAGGTTGAAACATAACATCATTGTCATCGCAGGAGCTGAAATCCACTAAGAGCTTTCTCCTCAGGGGAACAGGAGAGTGCTTCACACCACAGACAGGCTGACTTGTTTTTCAGCCCTCAGGAGCTCAACTACCCCCTTCTTGTTTCCACTTTCTGTTCAATAAGTACCTTTTGAAACACGGTGTCAAACGCACCAGCAAGGCTATTTCTACCAGAACTGGATGTCTGCATCTGAATCGTAAATCTCAAACAAAAACACAGTCTGGGGCCTTACAGCATTTACCTCAATTGCTATTTTCCTCCCTTGGCTTCAGAAAGCGAGAAATCTCTAATAATAACCTTACAAACAACTTGGGCTTTAAGAACGTCAGGGAGCTCGGCTGGCATAACACCGAGCAGACATTAGCTTTGTGAATAGTATGCTACTCAGTTCATCAAGGGCATTTAAATTTCTCCGTCCTTTCTGTCACACCAGGCTTTGAGCTACTTTGTTTAAAATAGCAGTTTACTGAAAGTCTCAAATACCATAATTCACATACATTGAAACACTGTTTTCCTGTCACTGTTGTCTCGATATTTAACACAAAATCTGTAGGTAGGAAAGGAATTACAGATGCCTGACACAGTGGGCTCAGGGCTGTGGAGCATGAGGAGAAGGACAACGGTTCCCAGGATTTAACTCTCCAAAGTGAGTCCAAAAGAAGCCACTGGACTATGTGCAAGAATTCACCAGGTGCAGTCAAAACATGGGCTTCTGCTTGTTCAGTGCTCCCATGTTAAAATATTGTCTCTTCTCCTTAAAGAAAAGAAAACTTGTAATAAAGTCAGCAAAGTAAGTGCAGCGCATGTGCTCTGGAAGAACATTATTATTATTATTATCACCACACCATGCAACAGCCTCCAGCTCTGTACCAACACTGAAATCAAAAGACTCCATGCTGGCACAAACATCAAGTACTGTAACTTCAGCTGAGGCTTTGCAGTCAATAATTGTTAAAACTTCATTTTCCCTGTGAATTTGGCCTTGAAGAGGAACTGAGTCCCACATTTTAGTGATGGTGCTTTGTGGGACCTTCATATCTCCCACTCACGGTTAGCTGGCTACCTTGCAGGGTTCACGTCAATCTACTATTTTCTCCCTTTCACCATCATGTTCATCATGAAAACACACCCATTTCTCCTTAAACATAAGTCTAAAACTCCTGCTTTATGTGAAGAAGATATTGAAAGATGATGACTTCTGAGTGTGAATAAAACAGTCAGTTTTGAGAATCCTTCAAATTCAAGCACGTGCTTGAACTGTACCCTCCTTCCTTGCATGTATGCTGCCTGATTGCAAGTTACAGGTCCTGGCAGAAGCACACTTGCCAAGGGAAACAAAGACATTACAAACCAAATATTCCCACTGATCACCCATAAATATTTAAATCTTTCTTGAAGAGTGATTTTCAGAAAAAGATTAATTGTGCAGATTATTGCCATCCTCGCAGTGAAAACATTGAATCACAAAAATCAATGGCATATGTGTGATATACTCCCACTCTGTGTTGAGATAAGTTTCTTTTGCAACACAAACTCATTTTCCCTCATGCTGGCACATGGTGAAAGATGTTGATGGGTCAAGTTCTACCCTTGGAAATGCAAATGCAATACTTATAGAAATCATACACAAACATGTAAGAATACAATTTGACTTACAGGTCAAACATTTTGATTGTTTAAAACTGTTCTGAACTGTGGCAGGAGGGGGGACAAAATTGCATTTTGTTTATCAGAACAAGGAATAAAGAAGAATGACTTTGCAGGTAGTTGAATGATGCAAAAACATCTGATGTTCAAGCATGGTGTGTGTATAGGAAGAAGAGCAGGAGAAGGTATAAACTTGCACTTGATTGTACCTAGGGAAAAAAAGCAGAAAAGTTGATAAAAGATTACATAGAGAACCATGCTTCTGAACAAATATTTTGGCAGGAGAAAACTTACATTTTTTCTAATGCAAAAGGCTTCTGTGGATCTCCTTTTTTTAACTTTCCAGAAGGCCAGGAGAATGAGGGAAGATTGCTGCCATTATGCTCTTTGGGACAGAACTTACGAAAATGAAGCAAAAAACACAACTGAAAGAATTTTCAAACATCACTAAGACACATGGGCAGCAAACTTCTACTGACTGGTGTGAGTATCTTTGACAAATCCTGCTGAGCAAGGCACTTCAAGGTTCTCTCACAGCACCTTGGGGCACACAACAGTTCCTGGGAGCATCTCATCCCTCGCTGTGCATGGAAAAAGGCTTTCTTCTGTATTGCTCTCAGAACCATCCAAACAACGGCCCCGTGAGGTACCTTGGAGGAACCTCAAAACCTGTGCTCATCTGAGCTGCCTGGGCTAACCTTTGCCTGGTGGCTAATTGCTGCTCCCTGGCAATGACATATATGGTCCAAATAGTTTTGGGGCCTCAGCTAAAGCAAAAAGGCCTATTACATCTTTTCTCAGTTTCTCCAGTTCTCTGACATATTGATTGTTATTATTTGGCTGTCCTTCAGTACTGTCCATGGATACTGTCCAGCTGTTCTAGAGATTGTACTACTGCACAATAAATTGATTTCCATCCTTATGCACACATATCTATTCAAGGCCTGATTTAAGTCATGAGACAATAGATAGCAGGTGGATGTAATGAGCAGCTGAGAAGAGCAGAGGGTCCTGGCAAGCCAACACACATAAGCACAATAAACAGTGGTTACCCTACACCAATTGTTTGCTTAGTCTTGTCATGTATTTTATAGGGGTCACAATGGAGAGTCTTAAAGAGGGGCCTGGCAGAGAGTAGCATGCAGTGGGGTGATCTTTGTAAGGAGCATGCGCAGATAAAGTGCAGGATGGTGTCTGCTGATAGTTGTGCTAGTGCTCTGCTCCTTAGTTTCTTAGTGTGAATGGCAGTCATAAGTGTCTTTACATTGTTTTTCTAAAGCTAGAAAAATTTATATGTAAAATTCTTTAATGAAGAGTGTTTTTCTTCATTTTCCCCCTGCGGAGAACACCTAGGTGAATAAATGCACACAGACACATACAAATGTGCACACGTGCATCCCATTCAAACAATAGCAAAGATAACACTATGTGCACAGTTAAAGCACAGGAGCCAATATATGCCTCAGTAAAGTGCATGTAGGCTTGTTCTCTTGAAAACACACAGTTAAGCAGCCACAGACAGCTCTTGAAAACCAAGGATCTCCAAAAAGTCAAATTATCTTCAAGCATGTTGCTCTTTTATTCAGCTAGCTAACCCTTTCAAGGATCTTCAGCCTTACTAGAAACTTGCCTTTGGTGTTCTACTGCACAGGGCATACTTCACTTTTAGTGGGAGATGACTGAGATTGTAAGTGCTTGTTCATAGGTTTTCAAAAAAAAAAAAAAAAAAAAAAAAAGGCCTGAGGTCTAATGATTCAATATTAAACACTAGTTTAAAGATGAATGCTGGAAACTGGAGAAATCCCTCTTTGGTATTTATGTGGTTTAAAGACTAAGTGAACTGCATATTTGTTTAGTAAATCTGTGGGCAACTTGATCACTTTAATATGGCAGCTAAGGTGGTTGGAGGAGGAAGTGGTGTATTGAAAAACCATCAACCTAAATATGTATCAAACCACAGAAAGCTTCCAAAGTCCCCAAAGACCACTTTTGCTTCTTTTTCTGGCTATGGAGGTCTTTTTTTGGGCTGTTGTTTCTTTTATTTTTTTGTAACAAGTCTAGCTTAAATGATAAATAATAAGTGATAATAACAGCCAGCTGGTTCCCATAGAAAAAGTGACTGACAGAGCAGCTGCCATCCTGCTCTCCCTCACTGCCCTTGTCAGAGCTTTAAAGTGTCTCTTTAATGTGGTATATTAACAGTGCTGTTATGACTATGAATGTTAAACCCCAAATCCTCACAAGGAGCTGTGCTGAGCAGAGGTTGGAATGTGCTTTTTCAATGGAGTCATCAGCCAGTTTTCATCAGAGGCACAGAGAGTGTTCTCCTGTCAGAAATGCATGACGTGCTCTGTGGGGCACGCTCTCCTGTTTCTGACACGCACTTTCCCAAAGTCATAGCCGGTCACAGCTGACTGTGTTTTCAGACCTCCCTGAATGAGACATTGCCAAAAACCTCTGTGCAAGTTTAAAAATCTGGTCCAGGTTTCACAGAAAAGTTTTTCTGGAAGCTGGAAAAGCCAGTATTGGTCAATGTTGCTTTTACTGACATTGCATTTGGGGACTGCTTTCTGAATAAAGTGCTATCAATTTGAACGTGTAGGATTTGGGCGCACAGTTTCCACTGACTTTCCTGTAAATTCCATGCTGAAAATCCATACATTGCTGAAAATGTGGGGATTCCTAATGATTCTGTTCAGGCTGTTCCTGCATGACTGACACCAACAGGATCTTTACCATTACCCAGGATGAGGTTCTAAAGTAGAAACTTCCATTTTCTAAGTACAAATTCAAGTGATTTTCCCCATACCATGTTCTTATAAGAATTGTTTATTTGGTTTTTCCCCCAAGCTTTCTGGCTTCTCCAAGAAAGGCATTATTGTACTTGCTATGGCTGCAGCCTTTCAAGATGCTGGATACTATGGAAGGAAAGAGACCCAGGGGAAGACTCACAGAAGACTTATGCAATCCCTAAAGCTGTCTCTGCTGGCACTGAGAGTTGGTGTGAGAGGCAAGAAAGCAGTTGCAGAGTATGTAAAATTTCCTTATGGAAGTGCAAGGAGTGGGAGCGTGGCTTCATTTCTGAATTCACTCTGTAACTGTAACTCACAAGTGGGACTAAAGATCAGAAAGGGCTGCAGTGTGGAGGATTAGGATTTCCCCTGAGACTTCCACTAAGAGGAGTGCCAAGAGCCTTCCTTACGTAACATTAATAACTTACTTATACTTACCTCCCCAGAGTGTTGTGAGGCTTAATTAGATAATATTTGTAAAGTGTTTTGCAGATGCAAAGAGTAACATACGTAATAAATATTAACTGGCAGAAGACCTACACGTGAGAAGTCCCTGCAGCCTATTAGAACTAAATTATTCAGCACATTCTCTAAAATTATGGAACAAGGTACAGAGAGCTCTCCCTCAAAAACAGTAAAGCCCACTTCCACAGCCTCCCTATGTTTCACATCCCAAGACTATGGAACATACATTGCCTTTGGTCTCTTGTCACTACACCCCAAGACAAGTCAGGAGGACAAGGTTTGTGAAGGGTCCTGGACCAAAGTGACCTGAACAGAGAGCTGCCTCTGCCCCACTGGGTTGAAGACAGATTTTTCAATTTGTGATATGGCTACAGTTTGTATTGCAGCCCAATGCATTTCATGACCATCTTCTCCTGAGTGAGATGCATGGGACATCTGCTTCCAGACAGCCTGGAGCCTAATTTTCCTAGGAAGCCCAGAGTTTTTTACCCCACATTTGCCAGACAACTGCAATTGCCAAAGTGAAACAATGAACTGCAGTATGAATTACAGAATGATTGCTTTGCTTTAATACTGATACATAGATGGAATACTATGCATGTGAGTGACAAGCTGAAAATCTTCACCCAACAAAGAAAACCATATAAAACAACAAAAATGTCTCATACTGTTCTTCAGACACAAGAGAGACTAGGTGTCATGTGATTTATCACTGTTTAGCTGTTTAATTTCCAGCACAATGAGAATTGCTTGCACAATTCTTGGCTACAATTATTTTTTTTTTCATTCCTGCATTTTCCTCTTTTTCTTCCCTTTACATGCATACCAACTTTTCCATTGAATTTTCCAGTTGACTGTGTTCAATATTATCTCACGCCTTTACACTAGAACAAAAGTATATTTTCTGGCATCAGATAAAATCTAATATCAGTGATATAAAGACAGTTGAGTGTATTTTTCTCATTTTGGAGTCATCACAAATGAAGTCTGTGTCATTCAGTACTTAAGCTCCAGTTCAGCTCACTCTTAAGGCTGTACTCAGAGGTACCCAAACTTTCCTTGCTCTCACTTGTGCTACAAACACTCTAGCTCTAGCTGACTTTGGACTTGCTCCTTCCTCTGGCCCCTTGGTGGCCCTGACAGACATTTGCTTCAGAGTCACCACGAGTGTGCCCTCAGAGCTGCAGCTAGGACAGAGGTTCCTCTCCAGTGCCTGGGGAAGAGGACATACTATTTCAGTTTGTCTCAGCCCAGGGACCAGCAGATATGCACATATTGACCACCATTATCCTCTCCCACTCTAAAAACACCAGCACATAGCTCACCTGCTGTAGCAAGTGCTCCAACACTGCAGGTAGAGAGGTGCATGCAGCCTGACTGTCAATGAAACAAACTACTGAGTACTGGACACCTAACGCTGCTAAGTGCCCACAAACTAAACTAAACTAAACTAAACTAAACTAAACTAAAATAAAATAAAATAAAATAAAATAAAATAAAAGAAAATAAAGGCAGGCCTTAGGAGGTTTTCCCAAAACTATGCGTACTAATTCAGTGTTTCTAATACCACATACATGGAAAAAAAGACAGTCCTTACTTTGTACTCCTGGGGACTTAATATCAAAAATCTGCTTGGGTTGTCTGAATAGCTGAACGATGGCTGAACAAACTATGCAATAGTCATACACTGGAATCAAAATCTGAAGGCATTTCAGCCAAAAGTGTATTACAAAGTAGATATGCAGTGATTCAAGATTTTATTTGCCGCACTTGACCAAAAAAAAGGCGCAATAGGTTCCAAGAGCACAGTATTTTTTTCCTGTCAGAAGACTAAGAGAGAGATGTCCTGATCTTACTGCAGGATCTGCATTAGCAGTACAGTCAGAAGTAGTTACTAGAGACACAGAAAACAGCATGTGTGAGATATTTTACAAGGCGGATTTTCTTCCTCAAACAGCTGTACACACTTCTTTCAAAAACCTATTTGTTTGAAAACCACAAGTTAAAAAGCTGACACATTTCCCTTCAAACACAAAGTTGGTTCTTTGTGGTTTTTTCCATTCCACCTCACCACAGATCAACTGATGAAGGCTCATCTTGTAACCAAAATAAACACAACCAACATAAACACATTTTTCATGATACACTAAGATCATCTGTTATTACCAGGCCCTGTGGTAACAAACCCTTTTATGATGCATTTATTCAAGGTTTGTCTTTCACAAACTGTGGGGAATACTTAATTTGTTTTCTATGCCATACTTTGCGCATCTAAATAATTAATTGCATTGATATTCTATCAATACATCTTTCTTTAATGGTTAAACATATGTTAATAATTCAAATATCTATGGGTGACCTCTTTGCACTCCTGTGATTTTCAAAAACCTCAGTGCTCTTTGAAGGCACTCTATCATTATCATATGCTGCGCAAGTTAAAAGCCTTTTGTTCTTTCTTTTCTTCTCTTTTTTTTTTCCTCTTTTACTAGTAGGTACCTTGCCAGGAGGGGTCCTATGGACCATCAACAACGTGGGGCTGGTTTCAAGTGGAACAGGAAAGTTCAAGTGTTTCAAACTGCTGATTCAGGTACATTACTTAAACAATGTAACTATACTGAGTGGGCAGAAGAGTGTTACACAGCACAATCATTTTTGTACTTATCTTATAAAGCTTTTAAATTATGATTAAATTCATCAGCAGAGTCTGGAAACCTCTGTATGTTTTCGCAATTCACACGTTATGCAATTATAAGTTATTAGAGTCCAGCAGTCTAATGATGCTGTCAAATCCTGAAAAAACCTAACTGCTCTAAAATACAATCTCTCAGATAAGACTTTAGCACATGCTGCCTACAGTGACAGCAGTGATGTTTCCAGACAAACTGGAAACCTCTGTAATATAGCTCAAAATCAGCAAATACAGAAGACTTCTCTCATATCCTGCAAGGCATTGATGGGCAAACCTTTCCCTGTCTTCACTGGGGAAAATGTGTCTTACTGCCAAGTTTTCTACATTTTATGGGTGAAGAATAGGGCTAACTTCCCAAAACTTACAGTGGACACTTATAGCACTGACCATAAACTGTAAGAGATTGTCTTTCATTCTTGTCTACTGCTTTAACGTGAAAACATAAGCTCCTTGTTAAAGCTAAACTGACATACCATAAGAATTTTTTATCACCCAGTGAATCCTCACGTGTACTTTTGCAGTGGTTTTCTCCCAAAGTGCGTGTCATAAACCTTGTTGATTTAGTGTACTAGTTTTTGGACCAGATCAGCTGTGAGGGGGCAGAGCCTGGACTTGTCTGCAGGTGGCTGTGATATTAATGATGTTCCATATCATTTCACATTATTGCCAGGAGCAGGGGAAAGGGAATCTCTCTCCTGTCTGAGACAAAAGGGCGTTCCTTTTCCAGGGGAGTGAAACTGGCAGATGGAGCAGTGGGGTAACACTGGTCCTGACCAAAGGGAGTGGTTTGGGTGGTGTGGCTGAGGTTGGGTTGAGGTCTCCATCTTTTTTATTAATATTGTTGCTGTTTGTTTTCTTATCTCATTGCAGTTTGCAGTAAATTATTCTTGTCTCAGCCTGTGGTTTTTGCTTTTGTGCCTCCAATTCTCCTCTCTGGCCATCCACAAGTGGAGGTGGAGGAAGCGAAGCCAGTGAGCAGCATGTGGTTTTGGAGTCTCAGGGTGGTGGGGGGAGGCACCAAACTGCGGAATAGCATTACTAAGCCACGATACTCAGGGCTTCTGCTTCATACATTTTGGAAAATAAAACAGGTCTCTTAGGTAAAGTTTGGAGACTAGTTCTGGGAAAAGTGTTTTTTGCTGGAAAAAAAGAGCAGAAGTTGTGAGCAGTGTTCCCACCTTCTTCTCACTTGTCAGCTTGTGTGTAAAACAAAAGCAGAGACTGGCTTAGAATGAACACAGCATGTGGAGTGACAGCTGGAATGGACTTAGTTCTTTTGTGCATAAGGAATTATAGTAAATACCTACAGAGGTGAGTGGAAAACATATTTTTAAATAACACCCCTCATTATCTCCAAGTCAGTTCTATCAGGCGTACTATATGAACACCAATTTTTTTCTCTGGAATCGCCTCTTCCTAAAAATAAGGGGAGTGGAATGATCTACAAGGTGACATAAGAACCTTTTGTTAATTCCTTATGTCTTTAGCTCTGTCAGGAGAAAGAAAAATGTAACTGTTTGTACAGAGTTTATACCAATTTACACTGTCTATGCTGCACAGAGTTTATACCAACTTACACTGTCTATGCTACTATGCAGCATCTATATATTGGTACACACTGCCATACTTTCAATTCCACAAAAACACTGAGAAATACAGGTAGCTCTTCTGAGTCCAAATCAAAACATTCATGTTTAGGAAAGCTATAAAACTGGTATTTTACCCTTGTGCTTCAGTAACCTGGTCTCACAACCAAGTACTTTCCCCCAGAGTGGCTGGGCACTAAGCCATGCTTGAACACCAAGGGTCCTGTTGCAAGTCACCCCAAGCAAAAATACTTTCCACAGGTGTTCCTTCTGACGGGGCTCTGGCAAGTAGCACAATGATTACCTGTTGGAACCTCCTCTGTGCAAACCAGGAAGAGGCTTTGAAATCAGTGTTGGGATGAAATTTGCCTGGTGGAAACTCATCACAACAAAAATTCAGGACAAGCAAATGCACACACACACAAAGGCCGTGTGCTTTCCTGACATTTCCTCAAAGTGGAACACACCTGCAAGTGTATCAAATCATGACCCTGCACTCAGGTGTCAGTCAGTTCATCACCTCTTCACAACAGAAATCATCCCAGGAATTACACAGCTTTGTTCTTTTAAAACAATTATAGTCCGGATCAGAGAGAGAGGGACACCTTTTCTGACCGTTTAGTGTGGGCAAGCACTTGAATAACATACACCGTGCCGTGTGGTCAGTTTGTGGAAACCCTCCTGGTTTTCAGTCCCAAGGACATATACCTCTGAATCCACACATGCTGGAAGAACATATTCCAAAATAAAGCATTATTCAAAGATCAGTTTTGAATGTTTATTGTTTTATCTGTGCCTGCTTTTAATATTTATACCTATCTCCATGGCTAAAAAAACCCCATTCTTCTTTTTGAAGGCAAGTTTTTACATTGTGGGAAATGCCAGGAAACAAAGCCATATACAGCATCCTTGGAGGTCAATGCAAAAACAAAACCAGACCCTTTCCATACAAAAGTCTGGCTCAATGGCACAAGCTATCCCAAAGTGTTGTTGAGATTAGACAAAATTTATGTATGGTGGGGGCCTTTCTTCAGGAGTAAGGGACAGTGCTCACAACCCTTCAATGAAATTCACATAGCACTGACCAAGAATGATATCTCTTCATCTGTGGTTTGAATTTGTTTTTGGCTTTGTGAAGCCCATCAGAATAACTGGCCCCAGATTTGGAGTTATATCCCCATGGACAGAACAATCTATCCCTTTATGTTGCACATTACAGCCAAACCACTTCTTAAACACCCTTTAAAACAGGCATCAAATCCAAGTAATTTACCATAATCTTCAGATATACAAATACATCCCCAGATGACTATAACCAACAGCTGTCAACTTGCAACTGATTCAAAACCTTACCTCAGAAAGTCACTAGGAGCTCTATTTCTTAGCTAGCAGAAATCAGAGTCCTTTACATATTTACTACATCATAAAAATAAGCATATTTTTATTCTTTGTATTTACTCTTTTTCATTGTTAATAATCTACATATTTAGGAACATGGTTTTATTCCCCAATCACTACTTCTATGAGGACATTGCTGTCATTCTGCCTCACTGATAAACTATCTGAGGCACTGAAACATGAATTAGCCAGCTGGAAAATGTACAAGTTAGTGAAAGAGCCAAAATTTTAACTAAGCATTTCCAGACCCCAAGCCCTTATTTCTTTAGATGCCCCAAGCTCTTTGTGCAGCAAAAATTGTGTTGGAAGGACTGGCTGGATGAACCAACAGAGTTAAAACACGGACAATCTGATCCTTAAACTAATATGGGGGTGGAGTTCTGTTTGTTTGTGCGTTGTTGTTTGGGGTTTTTTTCTTACTGTGTGATCTCTGACTTGTCCAGGATCAAAAGCACTCTCACACCATGACAATCACAGAAAACACTTTTTGTCCCAGCTCTAAGCCAGAGCTTGTGGTAGAATCCTTTCTCCAAAGGTTGAGGTGGCTTTCAACCTTGGCTCAGAATGTTTTGGGTCCTAACACTGTCCCTTCCCCTGCTATTGTGGCTGCAGTGACAGAGGACAGCCAGAGCATCTCTGCTGCAGTGCTTGGCCTCTCTGGTTCTTGCTCCCAGACCTGGCTGTCCCTGCACTGCCTGGCCACTGATGGTGGCTCTCTTTGGTGAGCATGGTGTGCCTCTCTTTCCAATCTGTAGAACACACAGCAAATATCTTCTCATGGCTTGGCAACCTTGTGTAGATCAATGGGAATTTTGAAAAATAAGAAGACACTGGGCTGAGAAGCTCCATTCCTTGAAGTGCTGAGGAAATTCTCCCTGCTTATCAAACAGCCTACAGTGTTGGGTTCTGCCATAGAGACCCATAGAGTTCTGCCATAGAGAATTAGTTCTTGCTTTGCCGTCTGATATGATAAATATTTGATAGTCATAAGCTGCCTAATGCCAGGCAAGTTTCTAGGGAGAAGACATGATCAAATCAGCTCACCTCACATCCTTGCAGTTGCATGGAGTCAGGACCAGTCACTTGAGCCTGTTTGGGAAACAAATTTGGCAGCTTTGGTATAGCTCATGGCCAATCAAGAGTTGAACTGAAAAAAATCTGTGCTGGGGTTGGCACTGACCTGAAATTTCTGTGTGATATATTCATCCCACATGCAAAAGATCAGCCTTCCCCATTAAATTCCAGAACCTCAGCAGACTTGGGGTGTTTTTCCATTCTCAATTTTCTCTGCACACAACTGAAGCAAGAACTGTGGTGTCTCTACTCCATGATGAAAGAAAATATATAATGTAGAAAAATTTCCTCTTCTGGCAAGTAATAAAGAGTTAAAGCCAATGGGAAGAATTTTTTAATGAACTCTGACAATGGCTAATACTTTCCACTGGAACATTTTCCTAGTGATAATGGGATTACACAGACATTTTGTATTTTGGGATACAGTGCTGGTATTTTCTGAGGTTACTGATGTTCTGATTTTTGTGATGGCAGACAAAATCTTTAAGAAAAAAATTGTGTTAAATCAACATATGGAAGTGAAACCTTGGGTTCCAAATTGATATTTCAGCATTTCAGTACGATAAAATATAAGAATGCCATTACTTCAAAGCAAGTGTTTCAGTGCAATTTCCACATAGGCTTTTCAAAAACCATATATCCTGAAACTTCCTGCTCCATAAAAGAGGAGAGAAAATTGGCTAAACAAATGCATTTGGACATGTTTTTATTAAAATAACTGTTGAAATAGTATAGTCTCTGTGGCAAGAAAATCCTCCAAAGAGCTACAAAGTATTACATTTCATAACAATGTCCTTAATAATGCTCACTAGGGATTTTAGCTCTTGCCCTGCCCATGTTCTAGGAAATTTTGCCTTCACACTGCAAAGAAAAAGTAATTTTTTCCATGAAGACTCACTTTCTTGGTCAACATTCAAATAATCTAAGTGCCTTATCAAAGAAAGATCTGCTTATTTTAGAGCTGTGCATGATACAATTGGGGTTGTGGTGTCAATTTACAAGTCTGCTTTGTGGCTTACTGCTTGGCTTTGTCTGAGAAGTATTCATCTGAAGCACAGTTCAAAGTTAGTTAAACAGCTCTCCTAATAAATATATTTGCAAAATGTGTGTGCTTTTTCTTTTTTAATGAAATGATGGTGGATCTCTGAATATTTGTTTAAGACTTTGCAGACATTAGACCTTCCTAGCAGAGCTGATTCTATTATTAGTTCCACATCGACCATGCTGCCTGTTCTTCTTGTGCAAGAAAAGGGAATCCGCTCCAAAAATTTCTAAGAAATTTTGTGTAGCTCACAAGACTTGGCCCTCCAGAATCATACTCTTCCTTGGCAGGTTTACTCCAGCACCACAAAACAGACAGATCTCCAGTCAAGCATGACACATCACAGGTTTGGGTGGAACAGTGGAAATTTATTGCTACTGAGGATGTTGTTCAACTTGAAAAGCCAGAGGTCTGATACTAGGGCTTCTTGAGTATGTCTGACTTACCTGAGCAGCATTATGAATCCCATATTACCTATTTTTTAAATGCACTTGAAAGGGACCAAGGCAGCACTGCAACAATTTTCATAGCAGATCTAGCCCAAATCTGGTCCCGTTTGGAAAGGTCTGGAAGGTTTCTGCAAATTCATCATTGGCTGTTAACAGCTGTTAAGGAGTTCTTGTGGCACTGAATGCTGCCTTTTATCTTGAGTCTACCATTTTGCACTACAGCACAGATGACAATAAAGCAAAAGTCCTGGAACAGAGAAAGCTACTTTCATTTTGGAAACAATGTCTGTTTTTCTATGACAGTTGCACTTTTTCTTTCTGTTACTTAGCTTTCTTGCTTTTACTGTCAGCTTGGGACTTGCTGAGAAACAATTCTCATGGTTTGCTTGAAGCTCAGGATTCCTGCAGAGCACAATGAAACAAAAATTATGGTCCTACCTGCTGGGGGACAGTGTTTGCTTCTCTGGACAATAAAATGTAACCCATTTATTCAGCTTTTCAGACCAAGAGATATTAACCAGTATGCTTGCACATGGTATGTGTATTTTTCATAGTAAGGTCTGATTCCTGCTCATTGCACCGAGACCCTTCTGAAGAACAGCTAAGGGGCACATACATTTCTACCAGCAGTTTGGCATTTTTTCATTCATGCTGCCTTGTGCTCAAAATGCCTTTGAGTAGGAAATCCACAGTCAAAAGCCAGCATGTGAGCAAAGAACAGTTTTGCCTGTTTATGCTTCCTATCAGAGTCCTGGAAAGGGCACTTTTTTTCATCCCTTCTTTACCTACCCAGTGAATCTTAGGCTTGCTGAGGCTTTTCTGCTACTGTGTTGGTCATCCAGTACTTGCTGAATGTCACAGACTGGGTTTTGTGGACTGTTTTGGAGAAAGAAACAGGTGAGAATGAGTAATATCTGACTGGGAGTCCTTGCACAGGAATGATGAGCTCTTCCTTTGTCCTTGCTGGAATGCATATGTGTTTCATGCCAGCTAAGGCCTATATAAACCATTTAAATCATGGAGATGTACTGACTTTCACCTGCTGAAGATCCAAGTCTGTATTCTGTTGATACATTTTGGCCATACCTCACGACTTTTTTTGTGCAAATGGAGGCATTTCAAAGAAAATCTCTGAAGCATCAGTGAAAGACTGAGTTACATAGAGATACATTCCAATTTGCATCATGCAAGGATCTGACCCAAAGATATTTACAGTAAATTCTTGTGTCATCATCTGTGAGGAGTTCTTGCAAACAAATGATTTTGTCATTAGACATGGGCTTTTTTCCTTTTTTTTTTTTTTTCCTTTTCAGCATATTCTCTGGAAAATGCACGTTTTGCGTGGCCATACTTCTCAGGAGATTCAGATGGGACTTGCAGAGGACTTTCAGCTGAAACAAAAATGACACAATAATTCATGAATACTTAAGGTACCTCTCTGAGAAAAAAATTGATAGATGCATTGTCAAATGAGTTTTTAGGCACACAAAAAAAATGCAAAAGAACTGTTCCAGTTCTTTCACATGCCAGGACACTCAAAGCTCCAAGGGAAGCCCTGGCTTGCACCTTTCTCCCACCTGTGCTCTCTTGCTGGAAGCACAGCTCTGCTTACTCTTGACTGATAATTTTCCCTTTGGCATGGACAAAATCTTTCAGCCAAGGAGGAAGAAAATGTAATAAGGATTTGTACAAGGACCCCTGCACACTGTGGACATTGCACATCACAGCACCCTTCTAACTTAGATGTATTATTAATTCTGATGAGCACTGCTAGAGCAATCCCACAATTTGAATACTTCCATGAACTCTCAAACAACGGGGTCGTTTCATTAGCTCACTGAACCAGTGGAACCGAAAGGGACCACAAGCAGTTTCCTCCTTCATCTTCTGTCCAGAAGCAAAATAAACCCTTAAAAATACCTTCCACCCCACCCCTCCCCCCTTTCCAACTTTACCTTCTACAGTGGCGCAAGTAGACACCCGAGACTTCTCCCGCTGCTCAGGGAGAGGAGTCCTTCCCCTGCTGCACCATGGAGTCCCTCCCCCGGGAGACGGTTCTCCATTAACTTCTTCAACGTGGCTCCTTCTCATGAGCAGCAGCTGTCTGCGAACTGCCGCAATGTGAGTCCATCCCACAGCACCCATGCCCCCAAAACTGCTGCAGCATGGGTCACTCTTCCACAGGGTGCAGTCCTTCATGGACAGGCTGCTCCAGCATGGGCTCCTCTTTCCAGGGGTCTTCCATAGGCTCACAGCCTTCTCTAGACATGCATCTGCTCCGATGTGGAGCTCCTCCATCGGCTGTGGGTGGATCTCTGCATCCCCACGGACCTCCACAGCTGCAGGGCACAGCTGCTTCACCATGGTCTGCACCAAGGGCTGCACAGGAATCTCAGCTCTGGTGCCTGGAGCACCTCTTCCCTCTCTTCCACTGACCTTGGTGTCTGCAGGGCTGTGCCTCTCACATGTCCTCACCCTGCTCTTCTCTGGCTGCAGGTACAGCTGCACAATAACTTTTTTTTCTTCCCTCTTAATTATGTTATCACAGAGGTGTTACCACTGTTTCTAATTGGCCCAGCCTTGGCCAGAAGAACATCTGTCCTTGGAGCTACCAGGGACTGGCTCAGCTGGACATGGAGGAAGTTTCCAGCATCTTCTCACAGAAGCCCTGTAGCCCCATTGCTGTCAAAACCATGCCATGGAAACCCAGAGCAAACATTTTGATGGACTAGACACTGTCTTTGCAGGTGTGATTTGATACGTAGGTTACACATTTACAGAGCTGTTCTAGGCACATGGCTTTGTGAAGAGAAATACAGGAGTCTTGTTATGATATGTAGAAGTCCTGTTATGACATTTATGGTACCATTTTGCTTCTGTGGAAAAATTAATTTAGAAAAATCCACATTTTAAATTCATGTATACAACACACATACATATATATATATATGTATCCCATTCCATTCCAAGCACTGCTGAAAGAGCTGACCTGTTGTTTCCTGAGATGAAAATCATACGTACTGCTTTGGGAGATCAGATTCTGTGGCCAAGCTCAAACAAATATTTGCATTATTGTTCTAAGAAAAAAAACAATATCCTATAATCACTCTGATTATTGCAGGTTTGGGACATTATGGTTCAACACCTCAGTTTTAAAAAAATTATCATTTTACAGCCCTATTCATCATATTCAGACACAGTAACATCTCCGTAGACTCTTTAGGTTTTAAGAAGTCCAAGAACAAGTAATTTCAACAATGAAACCTAAAATAATTTCAGTCCTTATTTACAAATTTCTAAAATGTTCTTCAAGAAAAAAGCTAACTAAACCTATTTTTCCAGAGGAAGATGCAAGATGATGGGCTACATCCTTATTTTATTCTGATTAATGGCATCCTATTCTTAAATTTAGAGGAAAACCACTTTGAATGACTCCTGAAAGAGGGATTCATATATTTTAAACAAAGACATTCTATACACAAGCAACACTGAAACACTATGTTTTCCTCCATAAAGATTTGACTTCATTATACCAAATGCTAAAGACTGTCTCACTAGGCAATCTTACACTTTGAGCTCATTTCCTAAAAAGCGTTTTGATTTCCTAGTAGTGCAGCAGGCACCGGAGAAAGATATGCACTGTATTTTTCCAGTGTTTATTATCTTCTCTTCCTACTGGAGCTTTCTTTTTGCCCAGTTATATTTTTCCCATTGCAAGTTTTGGTCAGAGTCCAGGGGATTGCGGTCGGGTTCTGCAGGGATTTTTTTCCTGATTCTTTCTCTCCATGCATATTTCATGTGCCCATTAGTTTAGGTGCCATAAACACAAATTAAAACCAGCATCATTTCTGTCAGAAAGGGCCATATTTCTCTACTCATTCATTATTTATACAGCTTCCTTAAGTGGTGTTCTTGCTTGTTTGTCTCTAATAGAGAATACAAATTATTTCACAGCCTTTGTTCATTACCAAGATTGGGCTGATCAGAAGCTCCACTGAATTGTAAAAGCAATGAAGTTCATCTCTGCTGATAGATAAATCCATGAACAATGTTTGCTGCTGAACGACCTGCTCCAGGCAGCCACAGAAACCACATTAGCCTCACCTTTCACCGTGTGTCATAGTAAAGAGACAATTTCTGTGCTTTGGGCCCATTTGAGCATCGAATATTTAACCTCTGCCCCTAGAACAGACTATGAACTTACATGGTGCATAATCAACCTCCAAATCTGAATAGATAAAGAGGAATCCTGTGTCACTGTGTCTGGTCTGGTGAACTTCACCTTCTTCTCAGGAACAAGTTCATTTTAAAAGCCATTTGATTTCCCTCTCCTGCTGCTTTTATAATGTCATCTCCAGATGATCTCTAATTTTTACAAATCGTCCTATTTCATCCTGTATTTACAAATGGTCAGATTTGACTCATGTTTCCTTTTTTGATGCCAGAATTATTACTCTCTGATTACATAGTTCTTTCCACCACAGTGCATTACCAACCAATGTACCTTGAGGGAACAGTGCAGAGTCTCACACATTTGATTTTGTTATGCTAAAAATGTATCTATGCAGCTGAAGCAGAGACCACTCCTCTAATCTTGACTACTGGTCATCTGAGGCCTGCAAAAATCATGACACCAAAGTGCCTTACATTTGCCTGGACAAATGGTAGGAGTTTGTTTCCTACAATCGAAGCCTCTGTTTTTCACATTTTCAATCTGTTCCACACAAAGACGAAAACCCACACATTAAAGCCACGTTCCCTTTAAAAGAAGAGAAATTAGCGTCTGTACATGTCATGTGAATGAAGACTGAACCATTGAGAAAAACATCTAATGCTATGAAATTCCTAATAAAATTGTGAGACTTGACCACACCGCATTAATTCTACTTTATTCCAGTAGATCAGAGGGGTCAGTAGGTCTGGGTTACCAGGTGCTGCAAGATCATCAGTGAGCTCACCCTAAAGGGGAGCTAGAGAATTCTCATCCGTTAGCAGCAGTCAGTCAAGACACTACATAAATGCAAGATTCCCATTACACAAGGCACAGGACATCGAATGACACTATTTTCCCTTCAAGACCTGTGGTGCTATGGATGTTTCATTGAAGGAAAGGCAACAGCTCAGGTCTGGTATGCTCAATCCTTGTAATTTTGTGAGTCCCATACGGACCAGAGCTTCATTTGAGAGCATTCTGTGGTTTCTGGTGCTGTCATTGACAACTAACCTTGCAATGAACCTGACTTTCAGCACCAGTTCTCATGTCCTCTTGGAAAGCTGAAGGACAGTCAGTAAAAATCTTGGCGATGGGTGTTTGCTGCAGGCTAGTGTGTTTCATTACTTTTAACATGTCACAGCTAAGAGTGGGGGAAGGCACAGCATTTCCCTTACAGGAGTACAGCCTGCTTGGGAAGAAGGAAAGAAAAAGGAAGGGAAAGAAGGAAAAAGGAAGGAGAAAGAAAGGGGAGCAAGGGGAGCAAAAAATAGGGCCAGTCCATGAAGGTTAGTGCTTTGCCAGGTAAAAATTAAATGACAAGTATGTCCCTATGACATCCCAACAATTTTCATTCTGCCATCTATCCTTACTCTCAAGGGACTCTGGATAACAGAGATAACTGCTCCTACAATAATTACAAACATTTTCATGCATTTCCAGAAATTTCTTTCCTCCCTTTCTCTTTAGGGAGTTCTTTAGATAGCAACGAAAGCTCTAAAGCAGCAGAGCTCTATCAGAGTAATGCAACAGTATTTAAAATTAATTAAGAAAACAATATTAGGCAGGTTATGAGCCCCGGGTTGTGCAGAGCCATCACGCTCTTTCCATGTCCTCAGCACAGCATGGGCAGCCAGGGCTGCTGGCAGGGCAGGAGAGCACTGCCACCAAGTGCAAACCCAGCTCCTCCGCATCCTTGTGCCAGGAAAACAGTTTTTAAAAGTCACTAATCACACCCTCTCTTCAGTCCCTCACCTTAATAAAACTGTCACAAGTCCCACAGGTGGTCAGATTGGGGTTTTTGGATTTTGCAGACTGTAATTACTCCACCAATTCTTCATTTTTACTCTGGGAATTATTATCTCAGCCTGTTCTTTCACACCTTTTTAATCATCCGTTTTTTAAGTAACTCTACAGACAAAAACTGCTAGTATCATTGACCTTTTTAAGAGTTGGCTAATATTAACTGTGTGATGGCAGGGCATGTAACAATCTGCAAAGTGCAGAAATAAGAAATCTCTCAGGTGCACTGAGAAGAGAGGGTAGAATACGACTTCAAGACTTAGAAGACAAAATTAGGTCCTTCCTACATGGGGAATATGGCTTTAAGACTTAGAAAACAAAATTAGGTCCTGCCTATGTTGGGATGCTAAGGAAAGGTAAGCTAAGCTAATTTAAGGTGTAGATTTAAATTGGATCAGGTAAACCACATTATATTGTAAAGTGAATTAAAACAGAATTAAGGCCTATTCAATTTTTTTAAGTCACCTGATTGAGGTAATGCAATTTTACCAATAAATTTAAAGTAAAATTTTATTAACTTTCCTGCAGGTCCTGTGCATGCACAGACTAGCCACAGATCACAATGCAAGTATAAACAGAAGTGGCTGGAAAACGGTGATACTCCTTCCTGTTGTGCTCTCTGGCACTGGTTTGCTGAAATTCTCTGTGCCAGAGAAAGCAGCCCAGCTCCTGCTTCAGTTGTCTGAATGCAAGGAAAATAGGCACTGACCTTGTCTCTGGTTCAATCACCTTCAGAATGGGGATGCTATTTTTCTTTAGAAGGCGTAAATGATGAAGAAAACTTTTATGAAATATTCTTGTCTGTTCAGCTCTAAAAGACATGAGAATAAACAGGAAAAAAGCCATACATAGCTGTCTAAGTAAGAACAGAGAGGCCAGTTCCTTTATTTTCCTCATTATACTATCAATAACAATATAAATGTGCTAAGCATTTAAATATTTATACTATCAATGAAATCAAGCAAAATTCCCTAAATTATAAAACAATGGAAAATTTGAGCTCCAGACACTTATTTTCAGAATTGGGCAATATTTAGGAACTTCAGCTTGACTGTTTCATCATAGTCTTCAAAACCGGCCTGTGCATGGTTCAGTCCTCTGGATGCCAGAAAAACTATTCAGAATTGCCATGAACAATACACTTAGCAAGGTTAATAAGCAGTTCCTTCCTGGCTCAGTTTCACATCACAGTTAAAGGTTAAGGAAATAAAATAAAGGAAATGTTAAAGGCCGTTACTAAATATTGCGTTTTATTCCCAGCTTCATAACAGTAGAGTGGACTCTACAGTGACGCCCTATCATCTGTTTCTTGATGATTGGCTGTATCAAGTCATACTGCTACTTACTTTTAATAACTATATTCCCACTAGTGCTCTTCATAATTTACATATTATACATCAATGAAAATAAAAGTTTTTAAAAAACATTCTCTGCTTCTTCCTTCTACTCTCCTGCCCAGCCTTGGGAAAAATTAAAGGTAGGCTGGAAAAATCATTGAGAACACAGAGAGCAAGCCGACAAATCCCTTGCTTAATTGAGAAACAAGTGGCCTGGACAAGTGGTGGCACAACGAAATGGGCATGGGCAGGAAGTTTCTCAAAGACTTGCTCTGACATGGCCGCATGTGACTCTGCCATGCACAATCTTTGTTGAACATCTGTGCCTCACTCAGAGCCTGTAAACCATGGCACCAGCCCATCATGAAGACCCTACCAGCACTAACCACAACCAAGTTATGTCTCGTGTGCTTCCTGGGAAGAACCAAGGCAAAGCAGGGACAATGCTCCTGGGGCTGAGGAGGCACCATGGAGAAAGTTGGTTTGGGTCTTCAGACACCCTTTCCTGTGGAAGGATTGAAAAGGTAAAATAATCTGAATGCTATTTTCAGAGAGAAAAATGTGTGCCCAAGGCAAGTGCTTTCAGGTCAAGTCATCACAAGGGTTTCCAAATCCAGCCAGGACCTTCAAGGTGGGGGCTGCAAATAGAGCCAGGGAGAAATGGACAGTGTCTGACCTTAAACCACATCCAGAATAAACCTTGGCTGGATTTTGACACTAAGCCTGTCGGTTCTGCGAAGTGAAGAAGCCCAGCCAGGCAGATAAACAGAAGACATGGTACTCCCAAGCAGGTGACAAAGCACAGCAGCCTTGCAATGGGAAAGTGGGGGTAAAGGACCCCTCCCAAAAGTCAGGTCAAAGGCTGGGCTGGGAAATACTTCCAGATACCAGCTTTGGGGAAAGAAAAGGGAAATACAGTGAAGAACTGCAGCTGCAGGGAAATACCAAGCACTCATTTTAGTACAGAATTAATGAAGTCAGGGGAAAGATCCTGATTAAATCTGGTTTTTTAACATATTCCTAAGCTGAAAAACAATGCAGTGGTAGAGCAAAGAAAAAGAGAAAGCCAGCTCACACAGGACATTTACATTAGGTGGGATAAGCCCTTGCAAACATGCAGCGGGGATTAATTGCACTTTGGCAGAGATGGACTAGATTACTTACCATAACAGTTCTGGAGGTAGCTAACAGCCAGAATAAGTCATCTTGAAAATGCAGCAAGGAAGCTTAGTGTCGCAAAGATTCACAGCAGAAATGGCACTGTTCTTCTGCATGATAATAAGGAAAAGCACAAAGGGGTAAATTAAGGACACAGGGTTGGTTTTGCATTTTAATTTCATTATTTTTGTCAGGTTATATTATAACTTAAACATTCCTAAGAGGTATGACAATTTTGTTGACTGCAAAATTTGTATCTGTTATATTTTTGCTTTTCTTTTTCTCTTAAGTAGGAGGGGGAAATATCTTATGACAGCTTATTAAATCCTAAATGGCTGATGCAGCTTGGCAATAAGCCTTTTTATGTGGAAGAATGTTGGAAATAAGTCTGTTTAGTGCATTCACTACACGATTACATTACAATTATTTTTTCAGGTAATCATCTTTTAAACAAAACCTCCATCTTTATATAAGAATTATTTCTTTACCCTAGAGACTCAAAAAGCTCTCGGGGAAATGCATATTCAGACATCTCCAAAAAGTGACTTATTTACCCAGTTCGATACATTAAATCTGGAGATTAGATGATTCACCTGACAGACATCAAGGCCTCCCCAGGAACTGTTTCATTCTGATAAGCAAATGTGCATTTCGTGCCTGCTTACCAGGGAAAAATAACTGTATTTGCACGATATCTTGTAATGACTCTAAAGAGGTGTTTAAACATCACTAGCATTTTCAACCCCCTACACAAAAAGCAAACAAACACAAAGACAGTCAATATTGTCTCTATACAGTGGGGTATTCAGCTATGTTGGGGCTTTGATTCAGGGTTGGTGAACATTTACATCTCTAAGACATCTGCTGTCTTCAGACAGGCAGTCATTTTGTCTTCAGACTGGAGCAGGCAGCAGAGAGTCTACAAAGAAAATGTGCTCCTTAAAAATGTAATCGAGTCCTTTCTCATTTAGGGTATTCTGACTGAGAGCACATGGCTGCTACTCATGTAAAAGAAAGCAACATTTCTACTAAAGACAGAGTTGTTTATATAGGAAGAATGTTATTCCAGGCTGTCTTTTCAAGGTGGCTTGAAAAAATTATGTGAAGTGCAATAACTAAGAAGAAGGGAAAAATCAATGTCTTTGTTTAGCATGGGAAGCTATATCGACCCTACAGCAAGAGCTTATATTTTTCCCAGATGGTTATGTTTCCCCAATGACAAACTCAGAATTGATTTTTTTCCCCAGCCCTCTAGAATTTAGAGAAAGAGAAGGAAAGAGAAAGGGAAGGGGAAGGGGGAGGGGAAGGGGAAGGGAAAGGGAAAAAAGAAATGGAGATAAGAACTCAGACAATCTAGATTCTCTTTTTTCTCTTCAAGTGCAAATAGAGGGTATCAAGAACAGTTTCCCAATTGATGACTGTTCATAACACTTAAATAATTAAGATCTACTCTGTCCAGCAGAGAGGTGAATGTCAGTGGTTTGGGCACCTCCAGTAGGAAGGTCAGGAGTTCCAGAGAATCTGAGTGGAAAAATGTGGAGCCTGATTTCAGAGAAATATGAAATACTTTGGTGAGTAGCAACAGGGTGGCAATTTGCATAAGAGACTGACGATAATATTGATACTGTCACTTTCTGGAAATGGCAAACCATTTTTAGAATTCTAAGTGGAAACTATTCAATTTTTATTGAGCACATTATGGGATATTCAGTGTAGAGGCTGGAAACTGAAAGCTGAAGGAGAATCAAAGGAGTACAAATAGACAGGATCAAACCCAAAAAGCTAAGAAAAGATGCAAAGGATACATTGCTATCAAATTTTCAACTCAACAGAATTCTCCTTTGGGACTGTAGAAGGGAGAATTTCACACATTGGGTAAACAGAGGTACTGGTATGGGAAAAAACAGATTTTCAAACTGCATTGAAACACAATAAAAAGGGGATAAAATAAAATGCCATGGTGTCCTCAGCTTTATGACTACAATAGGTGCAAGCTTCGCTTCGTAAGAGGTACTCTGAATTACTCTGTTCACACAGGCTTAAATATTCTTCTGCTCCAGGACAAGATCTTCCTCTCCAAATATGCTCTTCCTTTTGTTCCTCTGCCTCAATCTCAGTACACACTACCAACTTTGTGACAGTGTGGATGTCCTCTTTCAAACTTCTCAGTGCTGTGGGTTCCAATTTTGCCACCGTACTTATAATGGATATCCAAACATCAAATGTGGAGAAGGAAAGACCTTCTCCTATACTAAATTATGTTTTTCAGTCATGTAATGATAGTATTTTGCGCTTATAAAACATAACGTTTTTAATTCAAAGGCCTCTGAGCTTCTAATTGATTATTTAATTAAGTCACAAAATGTTCCTGTGATCTAGGAAAGTATTGAAATTGGGTGAGTAAACTAGTAGAGATGAGTAAAGTCATTAGTCAAGATGACTAACAGATGAGAAATGTACTAATAAAGGGTAATTGTGGTAAAAGAAAATGAGCTTCAAGCAGGTTAGAAGAGTGATTTTTAGAGAATAGTTCTGAACACCTACACTCCTTCATATCCAGCAGAAGCTATGATAATTCAGAAGTGTCTAAAAACCAGAATAGGTTTGATTTATCTAGGAACACAGACATGGATGGAAGAGACAATTTTGAAACAAAAGTGTGTATGTGGCATTGGAACACAGGGCTGAACAATGGGCTGAACTGAGTCCACTCGCTCACCTACACAGACAACCACAGAGATTGGGTTTAGCCTTGGAGTCCCTACGTTTCACATACTACTCACCACCCATCTCCCACGTCAGTTGTTATTTTAGATGTTATGGGCCCAGAAGTCTCTCCCCAGTGGATCTCACTATTGCCTAGCTTCCACAGTCGATATGTGATCACCTTCCTGCAAAGATATCTTCACTGAAACCACATGACCAAGACAACCATGGTTTTATTCAGTCATCCCATGCTCAGCTTCCCTGCACTCTATGGCTCACCAGCACCTTCTCCAGAAGTAACACAGGAGAGGAGCAGAGAGAGACGGTATCATTTATTTCCCCTGTTGAGTAGTGAGGGTACCAAAGGGCTGATGGATGCGGAGTAATGCTTAGGTAAGATTGACAACTATTTCCTCCTGCTTCATACACATAACCAGCACCCACCTGTTTTCCTCCCACCCAGAGATATTTTTGAAAGCTTCTTCTAGCAAATTTCTGCACCAAAATTAAACCCATATAGCAGTCAGCCTTATTGCCGTGTTCCCACGTCAGCTGTGTGTCATGACAACAGATGATAGAAATGCTGCTATTCAGGCTTCAGGGTGCGTGTTTCTTTTTTTTTTCTTTTCTTTTTCTTCTTTTTTTTTTTTTTTTAAATTTTAATAGCTTTAAAAAGAGCTCTGAACAAAAGTGCTTGCTCCATGATGCAGCGCTGAGCTAAGGCACACAGGGCAGGTATACCTGCCCACATGCCAACAGGCAAAAATAAGTAGAGTGGGTGAGGTTTCCTGTGGCGCTGTGGGGGCTGAGGGAGACACATTTCGAGGAGAGAAGGAGATGACAAGGGAAAATGGAGAGGCAGAAGCACTTCCCTTCCCTGCACCCCGCCCCTGTGGGCCTTCAGCAGTGGGGCAGCTCTGTACCATGTACACATGGATGTCCCTCTACTGTCCCATGGGGTGCTCCTTAGCAGACTCCAGCCTGATCCACCAGAACAGCCCTGTTTGCCTCATCCTGCTCTGCAGTGAAGAAAGGGGGTTTTGAATTTCCAGGCAGGGAAACCTTACTCTGCAAACATCATCTGACTTATTCCATGGGAGTAAAGCACTAAAAAATTAAAAAATTATAGCCTCCTCACATGAAACAGTGTTATTACCACAAGACATAATTTCTCCCAGGTCAGACATGCAGATACTCCTTTCTACTCAACTCAAAATTTGTATGCGTGTCCTTGGTTTTGGTTGTGAGTTTTTTGTTTGGTTTTGGTTTGATTTGGGTTTTTTTATGTTCTACTAGATCCTCAAGGAAGAAAAATAAATGAACCTAGAAAAAGCAGAGTCCCAGTTACTTTAGGATCAGGCTATGCAAGGGCAGTCAGAAGCTCATAGAGGAGGGCTTTCCAGCTGGAACTGCTGCAGTTCACAGCTCATACTTCAGTAATCGTCACATTTGTTTCTGTTTCACAGCATCATAAAAGACAGCAAGCAACTCCTGAGCCAAGCAAGAATTTAAATATGTCTTTGAGGCCTTTCCCATTTAGAAAATCACTTGTGTCTGTGTTTGATACTAAGGGCTGCTTCTGAATATAAATGCTTCCCCGAATCAGGGCTACACAAGTATCAGATGCTTAGATCAAGGAGCCGATCTGTCCAAATCAGACATTAGAGGCATGATGAAATGCTGCAGATCTTCCCTTTAATGAAACTTAGTTTATGAAAACCCTTTAATAAAGCTGCAGTGAGTATATTTACATTCCCAAAAGAGAGAGCTCTCTCTTGAAACAGGAAAAAATTACCACAATTAATAATATACTGATATTCTTCATAATGCCAGTAGATTGCAAGTTTTTGTTGAGCTGTTCATCATTTTGAATTTCCATGCATCTCTTTATTCCACAATCACATCTACACCCGCTGGGGCACTTTAGGGACTAAAATTCATTGCTGCATATTAAAAATAGCAAATGAATCTCATTATTTCTTTTGTACCTCCCCAGTTTATTCAGCATACAAAAGACAAAATCAATAGCATCCTGCCTGAGAAATAGGGTTATTTTTGTATTTTTTTTAATACTGCTGCAGATTTTTGGCTTTACTCTTGAAACTGTGATGCGCTGCACCGATATATTTTCACTCTATGAGTTTTCAGATCATCTGCATTTTGCTGTGCTAATCCCGGATGTTTAATATCAAGGAAAATAGTATTTATATCCCATTCATCTCTTTCTCCAACATCTCCTGTGTATCTGTATGTTCATCTTCCATTGCCAACAGTCGAAATATTCAGAAATATTCAGAAATATTCTTCTCAGGGGTGCAGATCCAAGTAAGCACTTACACCTAAGCTTACATATAATTTAAGATAAGCTTGGGCTTGAGGTATTGAGGTGTTTCCTTGAGCTGAGAGAGACATAATAGGATAAAGGAGGGAGGGGTAGTTCCTATGGGCTCTATGTTTTGGGGAGAGCTGGGACTCACAGACCTGGGTAGAATTGCTAGAATTGGTCTGCTTCTTGTTTTAGAAAAGGAATGTGATATTTCCTTTCCTTCCATCTTTCAGCACTTCCACAGTTGCCCGCTGTTTTCAAATAGTTGTAAGTAGAAGAAAATTATTCAGGAAACAGCATCTTTAACACCTCAGGATGTGTGTCATCCAGTTGATGTGTATGTGTCTAGATTTTCAATATCTTGGTTCACCTTTTATTTTTCTTTTTTTTTTTTTTTTTTTGTCGTTTATTCCCTTTTGCATTTACTGCTTATTTTTCCATCCACTTTGTCTATTATTTTTTGTTCAGACAAAAGCAAAGCCAGTTCAGTGTTTCAACCATGATAAGTCTTTTTTAATATAATCACCCTCCCGATTTATTAACAGATGGACTTTCTATCAAGGACTGCTGTTTCCCCAGCATACTGGTAAAATGCTTTCTACTTGTTCTTGTGTATCCAAGAGACGCAATCCACTTTGCTCTAACTGTCCTGTTTTCCCCGAAATCATCAGCTGCATAACTACTTTATACACATGGATTCCTGTATTGCCCAACACCATTCACTGGTTCAGGTTATTTGATTTTATTATTCTTGATGCTGAAACACAAGACTTTCCATTTTATGACAAAATTCTTTCTAGTGCAACTTTTTGGATATGTTTTACTATTCATTTTAATTTTAAGACAGAACAGAAAATACAAAAAATACACTTTTCCCTTTTTTCACCATTTCTTCTGGGACTTTTCCCTGAAAAGTGAACAGACTTTTCCAGTAAAGCAAAGCAGACGTTTTGCAACAGTTTTCACAGTTGTAAGTCCCTGACAAGCTATATATTGTACATGTGTCCTGGGCAGCCACCATGGTATGAACATCTTTACTTATAACCAGTCATAATGAAATTAATATGAATATGTACCCCGGTAAACTAATCTTCTGTTTGGGAGAAAATGAGCATATCTTTGCATTTCCGTATATATTTCTCCCTTTGGCAAACTGATTACAGGGAAACCGTATACATGGTTTATATGGAGTGATGTGAATTTGTGATAGAATTTGCAAGGATTTGAGTTTTATTTCTTTGACTTCTGCCTAATTTATGACTCAGGTAGCTACATGATGTGTCTGAGCTCTGACTAAATGTTTACAAGTTTGGAAAAAAATTGAGGTCTAATATGAACTTATATTAAATTTATCTTGAGTGCACTTCAGATGCACTAACTGATTGCATCTCAACCAATGTACCCAAAGAGGAGTCATCCTTGAAAGACATCTTGACTTCTTCCTTTAGAAAGTAAAAGCATTATCAGTTTGCTTCTGTTTCCTTTTTTCTTTCATTGAGGCAATGTTTGTTCTCTCTATAAAATGGAACCAAACAATGCTATTATGTGAGTCATCAGAAAAGAGCAGCAGCAGTAGTACATGGTTGTTGATGATGATCAGTCTGAATTGCTTACTGCCCCCCTGCCGATCCGGTGGAAACTTGGAGAATAACTGGGACTAACTTGTTAGGGGAACTTGGTGCCTTGCTGCCCATAAGACAATAAGCAAAACCAGTTTTACCTGAGAACTAGGTTTGTATTCCCAAAACCTTCCAAGTCTAACACTCTAGACTTTCCTTAGCTGACTGCAAAACATCAAATACTCGAAACAGAAAGTGAAGGTGGCTCCCTCCTAAGTATAATACAGGATACATCCCTACCTAGTCCAAAATACACCTATTTTGCTAGATGTTAAGAGATGTCATGCTGCCACCACAAAATGCTTCCTATTGTCCTTAAATTGATAGTTCAATCCACTTGACATCAAGCAGCAAAAGTAGCCTTCCTGCTTTCATCTCACTATGAAAGGAAAAAAGAGCAGATACATGTGGCAGTAATTTTTATATCCCGTAGACTTTTTTGTATGAAGAATAGCACACTATCAGAGCAGCGGTCGGCAAAGAGAATGAGAAAAGAAAATTCAGTCTGCTTGAGATTTTACTATGCAGAAAAACTCTTCTTTCTGTGCAACACTTCTAGTACTGCCATCTGAGTTAGAACTGCGCATCCTTGTGCATTTGGGCATCTGACAATAGCTGGAGTAAAAAGACTTTGAAGCACACATCATCAACATGTACATAAAAAATTAGAAGGCCTAAACAATTCCAAACAATGCAAGGAAATTACCAAAATTAAAAAGGATTTTGAAATATGTTCCCCTTCTTGAATCAAATGGCAGTATGAAAGAAATTCAGCAGACCTCTGCAGCTACGCTACAGAAAGATTGTCATTCACGGATGTGCTCTGCAGATTCTACTAGTCAGCAGTAAAGACTTGTTTGCTCTGTATTAAAGGAGAGAGAAGGGGGAATCACAACAGTGAAGCACCACTTTTATGTTCCTAAGCAGAAATTAAACACAGCGTCGGAGGCAAATGAACACTATTTAACGCACCTAACAAGTCGTAAGAGAGAAATTCCCTGGGCCTGTCACCCGCGAGGGCGCAGGCTGCCCTGCTCCCGCGGGCACGGCTCTCCCGGGAGCGCGCACCGGCCCAGCACCGCGGCGGCGGAGCGCCCTCTAACGGCGAGCGGCGGCGCGGCGGGGGCTGCGGCGGGGCTGCGGCACGGGCGGCGGAGCTGAGGGGATGAGGGAATGAGGGGATGCGGGGATGAGGGGATGGGGGGCGGCGGGGCTGAGGGGATGCGGGGATGAGGAGATGAGGGGATGCGGGGATGAGGGGCTGAGGGGATGAGGGGATGCGGGGATGAGGGGATGGGGGGCGGCGGGGCTGAGGGGATGCGGGGATGAGGAGATGAGGGGATGCGGGGATGCGGGGATGAGGGGCTGAGGGGATGGGGGGCGGCGGAGCTGAGAGGATGAGGGAATGACGGGCTGCGGGGCTGAGGGGATGGGGGGCGGCGGGGCTGAGAGGATGAGGGAATGAGGGGCGGCGGGTCGGAGGGGATGAGGGGCGGCGGGGCTGCGGGGCTGAGGTGCTGCTGCTGAGGGACACTCCCCTGCCTCTCGCTGTCCCCGCCCCGCCGCGAGGAGACCCCTCGAGGCCTCATCTCGCCCTAGCCTTCGCCGAGCCGTGCTTGTTTATCCTCTCGTACATGGAGGGTGGGAAAGTGCCGCTGAACGGGAAGATTTTGCAGCATGCTGTGATCTCCCAGGGATTTTTGGCAGGTTCTCATTTCCTCGGGGAGCCAAGAACATTCTGTCTCTGCATCTCACATACTTCCCTCTTTTCTTCGATGCCGTGCGGTCTCGAGGGGCAGCGCTGCCTGGGGATATCTCAAAGGGGCTGGCGGCTTCTTCCACAGTCGGGTCCCAATCCATTTGTCCTTCAAATGTTCAGGGCACGAGGGCACTTGTGGGCTGCAGGCAGCAGGGATGGATGGGAGTGGCTCCAGGTGTTAGGGATGTTGGCCCAGCTCAGCCTCTAGGCCTTATTAAAAGGACTTTCTGGAAGCAAGAGACATACCTGGAAATTCCTCCACTGTAAGAGACAAAAGTGCAGAATTATCAAGCACAGGGTAAAGGGCCTAGGTAGATGTTTTAGCAGAAATTTGTAGCTCTGGCAATCAAAACAATACATTCTGGGTAAAAAAAGAGGGGCTAAGCTACACTCACCCACTGGCACAGGCCCACATCCATCATCCGTGCAGGGACCTACAGAGGCCAGGGGTTGATGCCATTCCCAGGGCGCAGGAATGCCTCACACCACTTGTCAGCTTCTCTCCCAGCAGGGATGAGCCTTTTATCATGCTGCTGATGCACCATCATCCTTTGCTGGAAATCCCCGAGCCTGTTGTGGCACTTCTGCCACACACCAAGCTGTATCCTCAGTACCAAACACATCTCCTGGAGACACAGCAGGCACCAAAACTATCCTCAATGGGCTCACCCGCACTGAGAGAAAAGAGGGAGGTGAGGTGTGAGACTAGATCTGTGTCTCACTGTATCGGCTGGGCTCTGCACTGTTATCTGCAGAGGCCAGCAAGGGGGAAGGGAAAGACAGAGGTTGGTGCCATACACACGCTCCTGTGCTCATCTGCAACCCACAGCTCCCACTACAGGGGTGGTCACACACCTGTGGGCACCAGCGGTCTAGGAAAAGCAGCTTTCACCCCATTTTGTGGGTAAAAATGGAAGAGCCTGGAGAACAAAGGCTATTATTAATTCCCATCTGTTGAAAGGAGGCTGCAGCTGTTTTGAGAGGTTTTCCTGCAAGCTATGCAGATCTGCTCAGAATTTTAATGGTTGTTTACCAACCAAAGCATGCCATTGAAAGAGCAAGATGTTTCCAAGCAAACATGGTGTGAATGTCATTTCAGCCTAGAAATAAATCTCTTCTTTCTTGCAGACATTTTTCTAGGTGAGAAAAGATGGTTTTGTATTTGATTCTTTCACCTTTCAGCTGTTCTTTTTTTAACTCATCCTTTCCCATCTAAGAAGTATACAGGAGAAGAGATACCTTGAAATATGCAATGCAATATTGCACACAAAAAACTTTATTAACCCCAAATATTCTGTGTGGTCGCTGTGGGTAATCCCACAAAACAGTGGTCTGCAGTTGGACTAGTATGTGCTAGTAAAACTGGTATCTGTCCAAAGCGCCTAGCAAGCCCTGAAGGAAAACACTGCATACAAAAGATTTTAAAAAGGAAAAGGCTTTTTTATATTCGGGTAAATGACAAGACTTATGACAGGCTTTTTACCCTACATTTTCTGCAGTGGTCATATCTTCAAGGGGGTTGTTATTGCTAAGAAATTAACATGTCTTTAGCCAAACTCTCTAATGTCTGTTATTTATATCAGAAATTAAGTCTCAGCAACCATGCCTGTGTTTTATGGCTGTGTATAACTAAAAGACCTGCTTCTGTGATACTAATACATACAGTTTCTCTGTGACATGTATATTGTACATAGCTAAAAGAAGCGCTACAGAAATGCCTCAGATAGATTTTTTAAAAACCCTAATGTTTTTCACTACAATGCATTAGAAATCCAAGCTCTTTTTCTTTATCCCAGTGGACTTTGAACTGCTTGACCTGAAAAAGGTATTTACAGCTGAAATGACGGTCCCTGAACACAGCCTGGCATTATCACTGCTGTAATTGGGGGATGGGAAAGATCCACTATCACCCACCATTTAACCAAAAAAAGTTATGGCCATTCTGCATTTAAAAAAGACTATGCCTGAAAAACTGAAAAGACAAGAGAGTTAAGTGACATGGAAAATGGTCACCAGGAAATGACCAGGAAATTAATATAACATTGAGGCAGTGCTAAGAAGAGGGTTGTACAGCCTGCTACCATTCCATTGGGTCATGCACCTGAAAATATTTGTGAGAAAATTAAACTATTTATCTTTCACTAAGACAGAAGAGAAAAGCAATATGGACAGTCTGACCTTCTAATTGTAGTTAAGTCAACACATAAACAATAAAAATGGACTAATATTTCAAGGAATTTTGTTTTAATGACTGTAGGGGTTCAAGTTACCATGGGGTGTTTTCCTGTAATATGATAGAATGCCACTAAATGGTCATTATTTGACTTCTGGTAATGGAGACCCCAAAGCTCTGTGTGTCTTGTGTTTCTGTTACAGGGATCCAAAGGCTACTGAGATAGGTTTCACCCATATAGACTTGAATTTATTTTCTCTTAATAAATGGTAACCTACCATTTTGTATAATGGCAGTGCAAAGTGAATTTCTGCTTTGTGAGAGCTAATTCATGGCAACTAGCTCTTAAGGCACCGTGTGAAAGTGAACAGCTGTGAACTGATAAATATTAGGAATTATTAAATACACTTCCTTACAAATATAACATTTGCCCATTCCTTACAAATAATTTTTTCTGTTCTGAAGTTCAGTCTCCAGCATAGCACAAACAATGACTGAAATAAGTGTTAAAAAAGAAACACAAACAGATGGGAAATCAGGGGAGTGATAAACACAATGAAGTAAATGACATGACCTAAATTCACTGGATATATGAATTGAGTAATCCAAGAGAAGAAATCACCTCTCACTGCCCAGTGTTTTCCTTAGTAAGAGTGTGAATACCCTCCCATCTTTTAGAAATGTTAAATAGGATCTAGCAATATAATCCAGCCATCCCCAATCTTTTTTATGCATGCTGGCATCCATGGATATGATCTCAACAAATCTAGGCACTTTGACTTACTATGACATAATATCAAGAAAGCACATTATCTGAAAATAACCTGATTTAATACACCCTTGATTTTACCAATGGATTGTCTGCAAATATGTACAGGTACACAGGTAAATCATAGAATCACAGAATTGTTTGTGTTGGAATGGACCTCCACACATCACCAAGTCCAACCCTCCTACAGTCAGCAGGGACATTTTCAGCTAGATCAGGTTTCTCAGACCCCTGGCCAGCCTGACCTTGAATGTTTCCAAAGAGGAAGCATCTACCAGCGCTCTGGACAACCTGTGCCAGTGTTTTATCACCCTATAGTAAGAAATTCTACATCTAATCTAAACCCTCTTTCAGTTTAAAACTATCATCCCTTGTCCTGTCACAACGGATTCTGCTAAAAGTTTTGTCCCTATATTACTGGTACACCCCTTTCAGGTATTGACAAGCTACAACGAGGTCTCCCTGGAGCTGTCTCTTCCCCCTGGCTGAACAACCCCAGCTCTCTCCATCTGTCTTCATAGCAGAGGTGCTCCAGCCCTCTGAACCTCTTGGTGGCTCTGCTTTGGACCCCCTCTAACAGCTTCATGTTCTTCCTGTGCTGAAGATCCCAGAGCTGGACAAGCACTCCAGATGGGTCTCATCACAGTGGATCAGAGAGGCAGAATGGCTCAACCTGCTGGGCACTCCTCTTTTGGTGCAGCCCAGGATACAACAGGCTTCCTGGGCTGAAAGTGCACATTGTCAGGTCATGTCCAGCTTTTCACTCACCAGCACACCCATGTCCTTTTTTTGCAGAGCTGCTCTCAATGAGTTCTTCTCCCAGTCTGTATTTATGTTTGGGGTTGCCCCATCCCAGGTGCAGCACCTTACATGTGGCCTTGATAAATCTCAAGAGATTCCCATGGGCTCACTTCTTGTGCTTCTCCAGGTCCCTCTGGACGGCATCCTGTCCCGAGGAGAGTCAACTGCACCACTTTGTTTGATGTCGTCTGCAAACTTGCTGAGAGTGCACTTGATCCCTTTGTCAGTGTCATTGATGAAGATGTTAAACAACACTATTCCTAATACAAACCCCTGAGGAGGTTATCACCCACTTATCACTGATTGCCGTCCATTAAGCCACTGGCCTCAAGATGGAACATCCAACCAATTCCTCATCCATTGAGTAGGCTACCCATCAAATCCATATCTCCACAATTTAGGGAGAAGGATGTTGTGGAAAACCACGTCAAAGGCCTTACAGAAATCTAGATGGATGACATTCATGGCCTTTCCCTTGCCCAGTGATGTAGTTGTTCCATAGGAGATTTGATCTAATACAGAAATCTCCTTTTCAGTTGCCCACAGCCAGTGCTCTTCAGCCCAGTGCAGCACTGTTAGACTTCTAGTGCTGTGGGAATGGGCAGGTAACAGTGAACCACTTATCCATGTTGTCCCACTGAACAGGCTCCTCTCTTTCTTACACAAAACTTGCCCAGAAATCAGGGCTGGATAGTTTTCTAAGAAGTGTAAACCACAGGAGCAGTAGAAAGCATCCTTATTTCAAGATGTGAGAGCTTATTGTCAGACTGTTGCAATGCCCTTCTCTCACACTGCTTCTGGATCTGTCTTCTCTATCTCAAAAAGCTAAGCACTCACTGAATTCCTTCATCCTTATAGTAACAAAACCATGCTATCTAATCTGTGCATGCCACCCAAAACACAGCTCATGCACCTTGTCACTGCTGCTGCTTGGGACAAAACAATGCGTGGCGCTAGTCAGAGCTGCAAGAGCTTTGACATGCAACATGAGTCATGACATGGAGATCCAGGGAGTTCCAGCAAGAGCTCCAGCAGTTTCACATGGGGAGCAAAGAAGGTATGACCTGAGGTGTGGGAGAGTAGCATCCTTTGGGTCTAAAGAGAAGTTCTCATGTGCAGTCAAGGGATTTTGTGCTCAAGGAGGGTTATGGCTTTTCACCACTACAGCCAATACAAAAAAAAGGAACAGCCTCCCTACCAAATTATCTATGCCAAAGTATTGCCAAGAATTGGCAGCCGGGAATACAGGGGTGGTTTCTGTGAGGAGAGGTCAGGCACTGTCCCATGCCCAACATGGGTTGTTCCAGTCAGTGCTAAAATGGCATCCCTGCTGGCCAGAGGTAAGTAGTCCGTCAGTCCAGCTGGTAGTGCCTCTAGAAAAATATATGCAAGAAAGGGTAAAAAACATCTCTCACCAGTTTTGAAAGAGGACAAGTGAGAAACATGTGACAGCAACAGCCCCAAGAACACCAAGGTCAGTGCAGAAGGAGAGGGAGGAGGGTAGTCCAGGTGGTGGAGCAGAGGCTACCATGGGTGAAGACCACAGAGAAGCAGATGTCAACTCATCACAGCAAATATTTACTCCTTGCCTGAACCACCAGGAAAATACTGTTGGTGTTTAGATCCAGGGGTGGTAACACACCTGTTTTCTGTTGTTCAGAGAAGTCCATGGACATTTTTCAATTGCCTTTTAGGAATCGCTTGCAAAAGTGGCAGCAAGGAAAAATTCTAACTTGCCTAAACCTCCAATGTCCAGTACTAGCCTGTAGATGTGTGTTACTATACTGAGAGCCATCTAGAGTAATTTTCTGCATTTTCCTATGTAGAGAAATTTCTCATCTAGATTAACTTCCTACTTCTTTTGCCACAACAGGAATACAGGAACCTATTACACTGAAAGGGTGTGGATTTTATGTTATACAGGGATGAAAGTCAAATACTTCTGTATTTCTACTGTGCATCTGAATAGCATCAAAATAGACCACTTAAGGTTAAGACTAGTCAGCATAAATTGGATTTTACAGAAAATAATCGGTTTTTTTTCAAACAACACTAGAAAGTGTCCTTATTGGAAGCAGTTTATATCCAGCTTTTCTTACAGAAAGCTCTACTGAATTTACTCCAGCAATTATCTCAGCAAGAGTACAGCACTACCTAATCAGCATCAGGCAGTGTGACACAATTAATTCAGACACTACCCCTCTGTTTCCAAAGTATTCTGTAAGCCCATGTCAATGTACAGGTTGCTGCAGAAATGCAGTAGTCCTGCTAATGCCAAAAATACTTACCTCATCCTGTTCGTATTTGGACACTTACTCACACACTCCTGCAAATTCCCATGGGAGTAGACCTGTTGTATCATTGGCCACATGACTTGTGGCTTATTAGATTTTCCCAAAGGTCCTTATGGGCCAGATTACATCTTCCATGAAGTCTGCAGTCAGACAGCAGTGGGCTTTTAGCTGGGGGAAGGATGACACTGCATCATGAGCGCTGAACAGAGCAATATTCCCTAGCAGCAGCTTGCCACAGTAGGGAAATCCATCCTAATTTACTTAATAGGACAGAAATATTTGGATTTGTTTAAACAAAACAAAATATTTCAAAACCACAGGGGCTGACCTTATGTGAAACATCAACATGTCATATCTCAGACAAATGGAAAACTTCCTGATGCAATGTTATTTTTTAGAAATTGCACTTCATATTGTAAAACCATTTAAAAAATCCTGACTAGCTTCAATGACCAAGAAGAGTCTGTCCTTTTCTTGCTCATGACTACGTTTTGAATGCTATAAACATCAACTTTGACTTGGAAGATAACATCACGTTGAAATTCTAATTAAAGCAAACAAGAGCTGAGAGTGCTTAGCGTAGGCCTTTTTGTTCCAGATTAGCCAAGTCATCAATTTAAAACAGGAACAGGCCAAATAAATATGACAAAGTAGAAATGAAAAATTGTCTTTTAGATATATTCTGCCATTTATTCAAAACAGACCAAATAGAACACCTGGCTCCTTAATATAGAACAGTAGTTGGGTCAGCTCCATTAAGGGAAATTGATTCAGCAGAGATAATGTTGGAATAAAAAGTAATTTCCAAAAAAGTCATATGGAATCACTTGTCATTCCCTCCTCTTCCTTTTCAAATCTGCTTCAGGGAAAAATTTTCAGGAGCATTCAAACATAGTTTTAAACATAGCTTCCTTGTGTCTGCTTCCAACAGAGTTCTTCATGCTCTACTTCTGATTAAAGGATCTGTTCCCATCAGGTTTATACAAACACCACATTTCATGGTTTCCAGATTCCAGTTCTAATTCCTTCAGCTACTGTTGGTCTCCTTGTTATTCTTCACCTCCTGTAAAAGAAATTACTACTTCACATGGATTACTTTTTTAACATCCAAATTCAATTTAAAAAATTGCACCAGAAGAAATGAAAAATTAAGATCTCAAAGTTATTTGAAACAGAATTATTAGTAGGGGCTAGAGATCCAATGCTCCCCTTTATACACTGCTACATTTTTCTATGAAAAAGTGTCACAGCTGGGGGTTTTAATCATTCAGTCTGGTTCTGTAAAGAGACAGTTAAGAGCCTTTCCCCTTTCATTAACATTCACACCACTGCTGCTTTCAGTGGTGGGTAAAGAGTCCAGCACCTTGAGAGGTCAAATATTTTCCTGTTCACACACACACAGATGAAATTGGGTAGGAAACAAAAATTCCAAGTTGGATGATAAAACTTCTGCTTTGACAGAAAATCTCCAGCTCAGGAAAACAGAATCAGACTGATTGCTGTCATGACATTTCAAGAAATCCAAGTTCACATCTTGGGTGTTTTGTGATTTTTTTGCTTAAGTGTTGTGTAGCCACCATAAGTCAATCATTACCTTTCTCTGTAAACAGAAGAGAAATTAAATCACTTCCTTCATCTTTTTTCTGCCTTGCTTTCTTGTCTGTCTTGCTTCTGTGTATCATTGCTTCTTAGGAAGGATGAATCTGATTTCTTTTCTCAGAAAGTTTCACAGAATCACAGAATGGTTAAGGTTGGAAGGAACCTCTGGAGGTCCAACCTCTCTACTCAAACAGGGCTATCTAAAGCAGGTTTCCAAGTCCATATCCGGAGAGCTTTTGAAGATCTCCAAGGATGAAGCTTCCACCACCTTTCTGGGAAACCCGTCCCATGAGCAGTCAGACTATATACAAATTTTATAAATGTTTTTTAAGCTTCTTGTATAAACTTACAGAAAATTTATATATTGCCTAGCACAAAGTGCCCTCTCCTTGTCTGGTGGACAAGTGATGGCTACCTAAAATAAAGAAAAAGAGCAAAAGGGTTTGTAATCATGGCAGTACAAGATTATGCATGTAATCATATCGTCACACAGGAGATTTATAATGTTTATCTACTTAATGGTATTTCAGGCACTTCAGTTGCTCCTTGACAGCTGATCAGCAGTAGGATGGAGAATTCAGTGCCTGCCTAATAAAGAAGGGCTTGAGAATCACTGTCTGGGAAGGGAAGGGACCACTATGGATCGTCTGGTCCAACCTCCCTTCTCAAGCAGGGTCATGTAAGACTTGGAGGGGAATTGTATCCAGACAATTCTTGAATTCCTCCAGTGAAGGAGATTCCCCAACCTCTCTGAACAATCTCTTCCAGTGCTCCATCACTCACAGAGTAAAGTTCTTCCTCATAATTCAGGTGGTACTTCCTGTGCATCAGTTTGTGCCCATTGCCCCTCGTCCTATTGCTTGGCACCACCGGGCAGAGACTGGCTCCATCCTCTTGGCACTCTCCGTTCAGCTACTCACAGACATTGATGAGGTCCCCTCAGTCGCCTGTGCTCAAGGCTGAACAGGCCCAGCTCTCTCAGCCTTTCCTTGTAACAGAGATGCTGCCATCCCCTAATCATCTTTGTCCACTGGACCCGCTCCTGGAGGTCCATGTCTCCTTTGCACTGAGGAGCCCAGAACTGGACACAGCTCTCCAGTTATGCTTCATCTGGGCACAGTAGAGGGGCAGGACCACCCCCATTGACCTGCTGTCAGTGTTCTTACTAATGCAGCCCAAGTCCATACCATTGGCCTTCTTAGCCGCCAGTGCACACTGCTGACTCATGGAGAGCTTGCTGTCCACCAGGACCCCGAGCTCCTTCTCCACAGAGCTGCTTCCCAGCAGATCAGCCCCAGCCTGTGCTGGTGCCTGGGGTTATTCCTCCCCAGTGCAGCACTGGTTTTCAGAAGGTTCCTCTCTGCCCATCTCTCTGCCCTGCTGAGGCCCTTCTGAAGGGCTGCACAGCCCTTTGGGGTGTTGGCCACTGCTCCCAGCTCTGTGTCATCAGTAACCTGCTGAGGAGGCATCTGTCCCTCTGTCCAAGTCACTGCTGAATAAATTAAGCAATACTGGGCCCAGTATTGACCCTTGGGAGATGCCACTTGTGACAGGCCTCCAACTAGACTCTGTGCCACTGATTACAGCCCTCTGGGATCTGCTGTTCAGCTGATTCTCAATCCACCTGATTGTCCACTTATTTAATTCACACTTCCTGAGTTTGGCTATGCGGATGTTGTGAGAGACAGTGTCTAAAGCATTGCTGAAGTCAAGGTAAACAATATCCACCACTCTCTCTTCAGCCATACTGGTTGTTGTTTCATTATACAAGACAATCAGGTTGTTTAAGCATGATTTATCTTCAGTGAATCCATGCTGACTACTCCTGATCACCTTCCTGTCTTCCATATTTTGCCTCAACAAAAACTATCAATAGACAAATAGACAGCCTTCTGTGTCTGTTTTTGTGTAGTGGGAAGAAAAACCAAAATAAACTTAGAGATTGCATTCATTTAGCTAGTATGGGATTAACTCGCTGTGGATAGTCCCCCTCCAGCTGTCAATAATATCTAAGTATGTATCTGTGTCTGTATCTTTTTGTCTTTGTATATACCACTAAACAGCTGCAAAGAACACAAGAGTTTCATGTTAAATGCCAATCTTTTAATCAGTTTATATGCCCATAATGCCCATAAATAGTATGATTAGCAGCATTGTTGCAAACAGTGGGAAACATTTGCTGTGCAGTGGTTTTTTGCTAAGGGTAACAAAACTCCTGAAAACAAGTGTTGAAAGAACATTTGTCTGTTGGTTTTTTGGGGCTTTGATTTTTGGGGAGTTTTGGGTTGGTTTATTTTTTAGTTTCTGTTTGTCAGCTTGATCTTAATCTGTTGCACATGAAACAAATGCAATACATCGCGGAAAATTATGTCCCATAAATACTTGGGAGGTAGGAAATCCACTGGAGAAGCACTTTGGCAAAGGTGAAGTTTACAGTTCCAGAATTTTCCCCATGAAAGGTGCATTCTGACCCAAAATATGGCCTTCTGGAACCATTTACTAAGAAACCCTCTAATTCTGACCAAACTGTTTCCAAGAAAGCAACTGCAGTACTTACCACACTGTATCAAATAAACATGCCTCAAATAAACATGCAATACTTAAGAAACTTTCACCTTTTGCTGAACCAAAATAAATCCAAAACTAATTCAATCAGTGAAGATACTTACTTACTCTTACATAAGATTATCCATATGCTGCCCATTGTTATCATATATATCCTATGAGTGTTTTTAACCGTATTGTTGCTCAGCTAAAAGAAATATTTCAGAAAATGAACCTTTCTCCTGTGTATATACATATATACATTTTATATATATTGCCTTTCAACTAAATTGGTGGTATACATATGCTTAAAAAATTAAGCAGACAGAACTCTGATCAGTGAATATTTTGTATCCTTGGAGCTCTATTTTACAGTCATAGGAAAGCTGTAGAAGGAAAAAGATGTTTTAAGAAGGAAACAACACTAGAGTTTTGCGTTTTTACTTCAGAAAAATGTTGGCAACATACTCAGCACAGTTCTCTGGAAAAATTTTACTTTTTCCGTCTTTTTTCAGCATAAGCACCAAAAAGAAATGGAGCTCTTAATATTTTGTTTTGAGTTATTTGTTCTTTGTTTGGAAAATGCCCTGACGCAAGATGAATTATCATCAAAAGAGCTGATGGCAGGTATCAATCCAGGCAGATGCATTCAAATTAAGGAGGAGTAATTTATATTGACATTATGAGGGATGAGTGCGTAGACAGGGCAAAACCACAAAGACACGGTTTATAGAATTTTCAGGCAATCTGATTGCATTAGTACTAAGGTGGTAACTTTGTCTCTACTTCACTAACCAGAGAAGTATTCCCTACTAAATATGTTATAAGTAGCATAAGAAATACCTTCTTTCAAGTTTGATTTACTACAACCAAATCTACTGTACTGCTCAAAATACACAGTTTTCCATATAAATTTAGGTAGCCAGGGGGGAGGGGGGTTGGATGGATGTGTGTGTCTGCCTTTTCAATCAGTGCTGGGAAAGAGCTCATCACTGATTTAACCTATGATAACACCTTCATTTGTGGCGTAGCAACACTGAATTTTAACCCAAACTTGGGGCTAAATTCTGTTTTTAGATACAGGCACTTGTCTCAAAATTAATTCCAGGGGGGCTGGGGGGGGGCGATGGTGTGCTTGCATCCTAGGGCAGGTTTTGGCTTTTAGACAATTTTTTTTGTTTGCATTTTAGGTCCAAATCAGATTAACTGTTTTTCTGTGGTTTGAAGGGAGAAAGTATTACTTCCCCTTCATGCTAAAATGAGACATTTCTTTTGTATATCATAGGTAGAGAGTGAACTCTCTATCATTAAGCAATCAGTAATTATCAAGTAATTGAATAACCAGTTAAAGATTCAAACCTTCTTTCTGTAAACCTACAAACACCTCCTTACCTTTATTCAGGTAATTGTAATATAAGTGACTTTGTGCTTATGTTTTGGTAAAGGTCAGGGACAAAGTTAAAACAGCAGCAAGAGGTTTTTTGAAACTATTGGCAGGAGTTTTAACTTTGTGTATTTTTAATAAGGAGACTAATCAGCCATCCAGACATGAACAAAGCATATGAACTGCTGGAAAGCTGGAAAATCATGATTGAAAACATTGGTCGGAACTACTAAAATGATGGCTTTCAAATGTTCATTTTTGCTAAATCCTAGCAATCTTTCATTGAAACTATCAGTAGTGCTTGTTATATTCATTAAGTCCTTTCTTAGAATCAGAAATTCAGACTTTGGCCTCATGTGGCTCTGGTACTACCAGATGTTCACATAAAAACCTCGGGACTCATTTGCTCATTTTTGTTTGTTTAGGGCTCTTCCTCCTTCCTCTCATCTCACATTTCAGCACAGGGTAGATATACTTTTTTCTCCTCAGCCTTTCACTAACAATTCAACCTCAGGCAGAACCCATGCAAACAGCTTTGCTTAAGGCTGGTAGAAGGACAAAGCTAGGGGTGAGTCATGCCAGAAACATGTGGATGACTGACGGAGAGGGCTCTGAATAGGGTTATAGATCAAGCTTCCCTAGTGCTTTTCCGCTGTAGATCTCACAGAAGTTCACAGATGTTGAAAACAATTATTCATGCTGAAGAACTTGACACACATTAAATGTACATTAGATGTCTTTCCCAAGACCTCATAGTAAGCTACAGCTTTACAAAGAGTTGAAGTCAGGCCATATGATTTCCAGCACCAGGCTTTTTTCTCTAGTATGTCATAGCCCTTCAAAACACTGTTGACTATTGTTTTTGAGCAGGATAAATTTTGTGTATCAAGGAGTGTGACCTCCAAGTCTCCTGAAGTCAGGCTCTGAAATCCGTGTAATGCTGTGCTTTAAAAAATAGCAACACTTGTGAATACACTGGAGCTGACAAATGTTGCCACGGACGTCAGTGGAACAGTTTTCCCGCTCTCTCTGACTGGATCTGCTACGTTGCCCCTAAGGATTACATGCAGCAAAGATCTGTAACAGCACTCTGCAAAAAGTAGTCTTTGTGTACAAAAGAGACACAGTGAGGATGAGATAGTACAGAGCCCTTTACAGGTGTTCTTCCTATCGGCAGCTCTTTCCACAACAGCAGTTTACCCAGGCATTGCGTCCTGCAGATTGTCACTTTCATGACCCTGTTCCCCTGGAAAAAGGAAAAAAAAGAAAAGCATCTTCTTATGTTTTCTTTCTTAGTACCAGATCCAGGCTCTCCCCTGTGTTAAAGGAAAGGTTATAATAATAAGGTCTTGCAGTGCTTTTCGTCTTCATTAAAAGATACAGAGGGATGTGTCAGCTGCAGGGCAGACAAGGAAGAGGCATTTTTGTGTTTTTATATACTTAAGCAGGTTTTCCTGAAGGGCTTGGAAGCCCTCATATACAAAGAAAGACAATTTATTGGTTAAAAATATTAACATAAAAAAGATTAGTTTCCTGTACAGCTTTTCACACTTATCTAAAGCAGATATTGCTTTCCATAGCAACATCTTCTGAAATAAAAGTGAGAACTCGCTCCTTCCTGTTTTAAACAACATTTGTAATATCTTGGCTGCTCTGTAAACATCGTTTATTCACGTCAGGAAAAGAAAAAGAGGAAAAGACATCTTTTTGTCAGCTGCTAATCTCTAGGATCTGTCCTCCAAAGTGAGAATATCAGATTTGTGTACGTATCACTTATAAAAATCAGACTAATATCTAGCCAAATATTTTATCTAAAGGTCTGGACATAGAGATGCAGTTAACACCATTCTATTACTCCAATAAATTTTACAAGTGAAAAATCTGAAATGCAAATACACCCATTTCACTCCAACTTGCAGAAGTCAGAGGAAGTGTCTCAATATGCTGGAAGTCTCATGTTTTTCCATCCTCATGGGACTCGACAAGCTCTATTTTGCATTTTTCTCAGATGTTTTGATCTAGTTTTTTTGTGCTCATCCTCGAGGGAAAAGACAAAGAGAAGCAGGTAAGGTAAGTGGTAAGGCCTGGAGTAATTAGTTCTCCATGTAAAAATATGTCTCAGTAGTCGGAGAAACTTCAGACAGAGGAGGAATAGGGGGAAATGGAAGTATTGATTTGGAAATTAGAGATCTAGTGGATCTTTATCCAATGCAAAAAAACCAAAAAAAAAACCCAAAAAACCCCCCCCAAAAAAACCCTGTAATATAAGAGTAACTGTTCTGTGATGCACAAGTGTTATTTTACCTTCAGAAGTGCTGAGCAGAGGGCTCTTGTTCCCCTTGGTCAGCTGAAGACACTCATGTTATTAAGAAAGAGTGTCAGGAAACGAATATAAGTGTTATTGTGAGAGGAAACCTGTTTCAACTCCCATGATTACAGTTTAGCACAGCTGCACCCCAAGAGAACAATAGCAAGATTTATTTCTTTTATAAGTCTCAATTTTACAAAGAATAAAATAGTCCTGTTAAGGAAAGCTGTGAGCACAAAAACTGTCTGGGAGGATGTAAACACAAAAGAGAGAAAGGAAGAGAGAGCACAAGAGAGTAGGGATGCACATGTACTGACAAAAGGGAAAATAAACATGTTTCTATCTAATGTTTAACTAATTTCTTTTGAGTACTTAAAGAAGAATATGAATGATAAAAACTCCAATATTCTAAGTAAAAAAAAATTAGTAAGAAGTAATGCTTATTTTACATGCTCTTTATAAGCACCTACTAGCTGCATGCAAAGCACAAAAACTAGGCACCCAGGCAGACAGCCCACTTGTGTGGCCGTCTCACACTCCCTTTGAAAACCAGGTCCCAAGGGGTGATTTTCTTGTCTTCCAATGGCCTGCCACTTCCATCTTACATCTTATTTTTAATTTGTGTTTTGCTCTTGCCATGGTACAAGCAACTCTGAATTTCCACCCTCCATGTTGCACACACATGAGGCAGGTGCACATGCCTTGGCGCCTCATCTCACCCCAGAGGCACAGGCGTACGCTCAGATCTGCAGTCGAGGATGTGGAAAGGGGGATGAAGAACGCTGGGATGCATTTTGTGTCTTGACAGGCAGTACCTGGGAAAGGATCATCAATTCTCTTTGTCTCTTCTGCCTTTTGTTGAAAACCTCCTTGTATAAAGGCCTTTGAATAGATGGACTTCCGGTTAACTGCAGATGTGCTCCCAAAATGGGCCTCTTTCCTATTTGTGGCTGCTGGTGCTATGGGGCTGGTTGCAAAGGGCTGTTGTTCCCCACCACTGACCCAGCACTCAGACCCCTGCCACTCATCAGCATTCTGCCTTTGCAACCAACCCAGAGAGATTCCCATGCCTGGGGAGGAGATCAGCCGACAGGAAATCACATTCAATGCAGTGACCATGTCAAGTCTGCAAGAAACATCCTACCTCTAGTTTGAAATTTTGCAGCTGAGACAGGCAAATCTGCTTCTCAGCTGAGAAAACAGAGCAGCTATTCTTGTGATTATGAAAAAAAACCAGTTGAGGAAACAGAAACAATAAAAGAAAAAACCCAGCCATCAGAAAAAAACACTAAGCAGATAGCACATCCTACCAAGAGAGATCATCCCTGCATTTATTTCACTAATGAATAACTAAATATGGTATATTTCAATGTGATATACTGCTCCCATTGGACAGTGAAGTTGTTCTTTGGGGTGGGGGAGGCAGGAAAAAAATTACGTTATTTTGTGAGAAACGCATAAAAAGAAATACTCAGATACATTCTCAAATACTGCATCAGAAGTTAAAATTCATTCCAATTACTTTCATTTAGTAAATCTTTTTTTTGAAAGGGCATGGCCTTTACCACCTACCCAGAACTACATATTGCAGTATTCTCTGGCCATAATTTTGGCATGTCAGTTCAGAAATATCAGCATTCAAATGTGGAAGAAGTTACACATTTTGGTTATAACAGAGTGCTCAGTCAGGATTTTTTTTTGTTTTCAGACCTGCTGTGGATAGAAACACCTCTGACAAATCCTTCAGTTTTCCTGTGTTTCTGTTTCCCTGTCTGTAAACAGAGAATCAGCTATTTTTAAATTTCTGTGAGAAGCCAAGGTGTACTTTTCTGTGTACAAAGCCAAAATACTGGTTTTTGAAATGTGGTCAGCTATTCCTTTCTGTTATTATAGACAATATATATTGTGATCTGAAAGACATAAGTATCTGTACATTATTGTTTGGATGAAAAGTCCGAATCATAACCCAATGTTATTTTTTATCTGAGACATCTGAACAGAAATTTGTATTTCAGAAGGAAGGTAGAGCATATAAAAACATGTGGTAGCCATACCACACTTCCTAAGACTTTCTCCTATGTCTCCTTCTATTCCTACATGCCTATTGAAAATAGAATGAAGGGAAAGAAGCAAAAAAAAAAAAAAGGGGGGGACAAATGAAAGAAATTGGTACACAACTAAAATTGTCTACACAACTAAATTGGTACACAACTAAAAGAAAGCTTTCCACTGATTTCAACATATTCAGCTTACGACTTTTAAAGTTTAATCATTTTAAGAGAATCTTTTTGCTCTACAAGCCTAAGGATAAAATCACAGTTAAATATTTCAGAGCCAGTTTTATTTTCTTAAGCAAAGGAGTAAATTATCATGGATTTATTACAAAAACACCATCTTCTTGTTAAAGCAATTTTGTAAACAGAATAATCTGATTTATTCTTTACCTTATTTTCATTGTCAACTTTTTGTATAGGCAGATTGTATTTCACTTTTTCTCATTACTCACAGACATCCAGCAAAGTGTTGAAGTCCATATTTCCAAATGCAGAAGCGTATATCTCACCATTTAAATGTTTCATCTCTATTTGTCTGCCACCAACTTTCAGAGAGTGAAAAGAAGAGATGATCACAGTGTTGGCTTTGTTTCTATTTAACATCCGTTCTCAGATGCTAAGCCCTCTGATCTTTTGATGTATGCGGTAATAAGGCTCTTGTCCCAAAAAGCAGGAAATCGTTAAAAATCTTTGGGAAAATGTTTAGTCTCTGAACTTGCCACTAACAGTACTATCCTAAAAAGACTGCAGAATAAACTTGTATCTGCCATCATTCAAAGGAATAACAATTAAATTACAATTGAGTCTGGCTCCAGAATTTAGACTTCTCTGGTGTTAAGGGATCCTGCAACACAGTATCCAAATTTTTTTGTTTGGAGCAGATGTTTTCTATTCCTTTGCATATAGGGACTCCAATAAATGATGAAATTTTTTAGACCATCTCTAATAACAACATTTACATGAGCTAAGTTTGCATCACTAACCCTTGCTATTAAATGTTCACATCTGTTTTTAGAGGTCATTGCGAGGATCACACACTGACCCAGTGAAAAGGGTGGGCTCTGCTGTCTGCTTAAGGACACGCTTCTCATTTTCCTGGAGCAAGACTGTACCTCAGATTTTAAGCAGAAGAGAGGAAGGAGACAGAGGTTTCTTCCACTCTAGTCAAGCCACATGTAGCTAAGCAGATTCCCTCTTCAGTGCAGCTCTCATGAAGCAGTTATCACGGAGATGCACCATCTGTTTCTCCCAAAGAATGTGGCAGAGAGGATGTCAGGAAGGATACCTCTTTCAGTCACAAACATGGAACCTCTAGGTGGAATCTGTGGTATTTTCTACAAGGGAATGGTCTTCCTTCTGGGAATGCCACTTCTTTCACTACCAGGCATTCATAGCTTTTACTGAGAGAGAAACCTCCCACCACTTTTTCTGTGAGATTTGCAAAACCAAAATGAAACTCTGAGTTTAAACAAGCAAAAGGGTCAAAATCTTCTTTAAAATAGTAAGAAGTCAGAGCAGAAATCCAGAATTTAAAACAGAACTCCCTCTTACCAGCAGATGTCAGACCTCTGCTATTTCCAGAGCACCCAGATGAGCACCTTTGCTCCCTCATCACCAGTCTTTCCAATCTAGATACCTACATCTTTATGGCAGAAATCACCTCCAAAAGAAGAAGGAAGGAGCAGGGAACGAAATTTCTCACACCATACACATGCTGCAGTCTTTCCCTTTCAAGTAGTTCCCAGTTTGCTTCACTCCCCTTACTTTTTAACTGCCACCACAACTTTAAATATTTTGCTGATTTACAAATTTAGAATCTGAAATTGCCCTATCTTCTCCTTCTGATTACTGTTACGAGATCCAAGGGCAGGATTGCTGGTAGTTACAACCACTACTTGACTGCCAGCAGTCAGCCTCTGGAGGAATTAACATCAGGTAAAAAGGATTAATTCAGTTCTCTGTGGTCAGAAGGAAAAACAGACCTGCTACCATATGAGCCATCATCCTCCTGCCTGCTGGAGGAAATAATCTGAGAGTTGCGAACTATAAACTTTTTTCCAACAGATAAGTTGCCTGATATTATAATATTTGGTGTCCTTTCTATATTAAGCATGCATAATCAGTTTTATTAACTCATTATTAACAAGGTCAGTGACAGACAACTCTTTCCCAGAATACAGCGCATGAAAGAAATTAGGACAAAGACACTCAGTTTGCCATGGTGCAATTTTCAAAGTGAAGCATGCAGAGAAATAGATATCCTACTTGCAGAGAGAGGCCAAGTACTGTACTGGGAGAAAGTGTAGTGGGAAAAGGAGCAAGAACTCAAAGATGGATGATGATACAGAGGAAGGAGGGAAGGAGGGGAATCACAATCCTTGCTAAGCAGGAATTCCCAAAGGGCCAAACCAATAGAAATTCTGTAATATTTCCCTAAGAGTAATCTGATCTGTCTGTTCAGATGGCTCACTGTGGGAATCAACATGGTGTAAAAAACATGTTCCCTAAAATGCAGGTTTTCTACTGATCCCACACGAGGAACACTATGGTCAGGAGAGACATATTTTGATTTTGTCTAGAGGGAACCTCTTAGGAGCTATTTCCAGTCAGCTCAGCTGTGTTGCTCCACACATCACAAGTGACTCAGAGTCATGATAGCTTGAATAAATAAACAAGTGACAGTTGAGAAGAGAAATCAAAGGCACAATACAGTAATGAAAGTCATGTTTCTAATTGTTTTTCATACAAATCATCAGAAGCTAAATCAATCAGCCTACAAAAAAAGGGATGAAACTTCATTCTCCGTGTCTTGGATTAACTTTTGTGTGCTTTGCTAATTTAGCTTCTTTCAGGGTTTTTTTTACCTTTTAAGTAATTTGCTATAAGCAAAAAGCAAGGAAAACATCTTGATTTTGCAAGATATTTTTGTTTGAAGGCAAATGAGATAGTGGCACTTTGCAGTAAGTTTTTTAATTATCTTTTCATTTTAGGATCTTTATAACTCAGCACTGCTGCACTGCTTTCTATCACAAGGGGTTTGCTTCTGTCTGTGGATGACTTTGAGATTGCAATGGCCTAAGAAACCCTTTCTTCAAGAAATCATTTTGACAAGAAACGTGTAAGTATATTCTTTCTACGTACTAATTTGGAAACTGTCCTTTTGAGTTCAGGGTGAAAGAAAACAAAGAAAAGGTCCAACAAAAATATATACTTCTCCTAAAGCAGGTCCAGCCTGTTCATCTGGCCTTCTAGGAGCATCAAGTCATGGCAAATCAACACATTAAAAAGCAAGCACAACTTTCTTGCATTCCTTCTTCCAACATGCACACAGGGATTTTTACTCCAATACCACTAGCAGGAAAACAAAAACCAAGCATGTACTACAGTCACTGTCCTATTTCTCCTAGAAAATTAGACACACAATTAACATAGCAAATGAAACAGAAAGTTCTCATGTGTGTAACACTGTAGAAATATAGCTTGAATTATTAGTTTCCAAATTATAACTTTTCCAAAATGCCTAGAGATACATGGGTTGCATAAGGGAATTTGGGTCTGATTAAGCCCCCATTAGTCAATACAAACTAGAGGATAAATGGATAAGGCTTGTAGGATTCACTTTGATGGACAGTTTTCGGTGAAAAGTGTCTTATTGTCAACATTTCCATTAGTGGCCGGAATAATTTAAATAATGATTCTTTGACAGAAGAAAAGTGTCAAAAAATTGGGAAACAAAAGTAGTTTTATTCAACATTTTGCAAAAAAGCAGCCACAGAACTCACTGAAAAGTCCTTACTCACCTCTAGGTTAATAAAAGGTAGAACAAATGTTGCAGCAATAAGTTTGCAAGAGATATATTACGGCTAAGAAGTCCGAGAAGTTTATTGTCTACTTTGTGAAGGCTAATTCATTGAGTATCCTGTTGCAAACTGCATTAAAGCTCCAATTTCTAAATCAAATAATTTTGCCCAGCAACAAGATCCTAAAAATGCATTTTTTTCCTGAATGTCTGCTTTTGATTCAAATCCCAGACTTTTCCCGTAAGGCGTCTGAAACCAGGCTGCAACTTCTGTCCCATACACCTACCCCATAAACAAGAGGGATCATGCACAGGTTTCTGTGGCAGACACAAAGATCCTGTTCTCCTTCTGCCATGTGAAGATAACATCCACACAGCAGAGTGAAGGATTAACAGGAGGATAAACCAATTGCTTAAGAACATGCAACTTCCAGCAGAGATTGAGATGAGAACTAATTATGTTGTTTAATTCCCAGTCTTATTCCTAGGGATTATTTTGTGGTTGTTCTAAGTGACATATGCAGACAATTGTAACCTTATACCTATGATTTCTTCTCCAAGTTGCCCAGGAATGGGATGCAGTACTATATGAGGACTGCATTACTGCTGAGCTTTCAATCACCACAACAAAGAAAATTATGTTTATTGAACTACTTTTGTTATAAACCCTTGCTTCCAGCTGTAGAGAGCATTCTACAGTTTTTACCTTTCAGTCAGTTTTCCAAGATAGCCTTTTGGATTAGCACTACATACTTGGAAAGTTTGTTGGAGGACATGAATAGAAAAAAAAAAAATCCTCCCACATGCTTTACAGCAAAAAGAAACTAGAAAATTATACATTTGTCTCAATCCTATGCAACAGTCATGGATTCATTTTCCACAACTTCTGAATGAGAAGGTTAAAAAAAAAAAAGAAAACCAAAATAGTTTAAAAGGACAAAAATCAACGTTTAGCAGGGAGGAAGTTAAATAAATGGTGCCATGTCTGGTTGAACATTAGTTTAATTTTATGGAAAACGCAAACCCTCAAACTTCCACTGGAGCACCGTATTTAAGGCATGAGATGTTTCTCTGTTTCTCTATCAAGTTTTGTGAGAGCAAGGCATAGCAGCTCCCAACTCTTTCAGCTTCCCACACCACCCAGACTCACCCCAGGGGTACTTTGCTTGTCTCTCCCTCAGTCTCCCAGGGGACAGCTGTCACAGCACCTTCCCAGGGGACTCCTGGATTTTGCTTTTCTTTCCTACAGACAGCCCTGTTCTGGCAGTGCTGCCATGCAGCAAATGCCCCTCCCAGGACAGCCCCATTGGCAGCAGCTCACTGGGAAAGCGGGGTCCTCTCATACAAGAGGTGGGTTCTCTGGCCTGCCTGCAACTCTCCTGGCTGCAGGTGCCAGGGTGTTGCAGTTTGTCTGGGGGATTTTGTTACTGCAGCACTTCAAACTGGTCTTTGAATTGAGACCACCGATTTGCTTCACAGAAAGGCATTACAAAACAAGCCAGTGCGTTACATAGCCTTATTATATATATTTCCTGAAAAGGGCCAGCTCTCCAAACAAATGAATTACATAAAAAGGAATTTAGTCCATTAACAAACACTTGAACTATTCAGAAAGCTTCTTTTGGTGTGCCAAAGCTTGTGGAAAGGTGACACAGCTCTCACAACAGTGTGACCTTGTTGGTTTTAATGAAGGATATTGCAATGCTTCCCTGCACAGGTACAGCTCACTTGCATAGGAAAAGCAGTAGCTGTTTCATGGCATCGGTAAACAAAGCTTTCCCTGGCCTAAAAAGCTACTCAGTATTACATTAGAGAAGACTGAGTTTAAAAATCAACATGATTAACTAGCAATTAAGTCAAATAAGTAGTAAAAATATAAAAGTGGGAAAAAAAATTTTCTTCAAACCACACCTGAATCAAAATTATTCTTTTAGCTGATAAATACTTACATGGCATCCCACAAGCTGCTACTTCTCATGTGCAGATCCAGCTGTTCGGAGATGATCAGAAATTTACCAGCTCTGTTTCCCCACCCTGAAGTTATCCATTGCTAAAACAACAACATTTTACAGAAATATTCAGTTCTGACATCAGTTCTCATGAAGAAAAGAAAGGGGAAGAATTTACATTAATATTATGTTGAATGAGTCAAGAATGGAGTCATTTTGTTTTTCATTTTGAAAAGAATTTTTGTATTAGCCTCACTTTAAAAATTTATTTCCAGACTGTTGACATCTCATTTTGATTACCACAAAAATTTTTTTTCCTGGGAGTTATTTTCTGTTTTGCTGTTAAACTTGTAACATTTGTTGCCAAATAGAAAGTCTGGTTTCTATGCACTGACACCAAGTCCATTTTCTGCTGTTTGAGGAATCTGTCCCATAAAGGAGTGAACTGGATTTAAATCCATGGCTGGAAATACATAAGCAAAGTACCACAAATATTCTACAAACACTGTATTAATGTGATAACATGATTGCTTTTATGTTAGATGCAAACACCTGTGATTTTATTTTTTTCTACTCTGTTTAGAAAGTTCTGCAAGGATGTTATTTGTGGCTGTATGTCATTGAATCAAATCAGTATGTTAGTCTGTGTGAGCCATCCTGGTGAGCTAAAATGCTGCTTCTGTGAATGTTCTTGAAAAACAGAGTAACAGGAGCCTGCAGAGAAAACTGATGTAGATAAAAATTATGAAGGAAAAGAAATGTACTGCTGGGCATATCTTAAGATACTTCTCAGCAACATTTTAAAACACAGTACTCGCATAGAAGGATGGTTTTTATTCATTGATTTGGTAAAACAAGACTGAACAATCTCTGAAGAATATGGTGAAGGAAGTCACACAGCTGCAGTTAAAGGGGTGTCAGCTTCTCTTTGTACTTATGACTTAATTTTCTGTCTACTTTCTCTTGTATATGCAGTTGTAAGTCTAAAAATTAGATGTATTTGCTTTCATAAGTAAATACATGCTCCACTACTTCCTTCTATTTATTTAAAATAGACAGTGATGAATGCATGAAATTAACTAAAAAAGGGAGAAAAATAGAGGGACATCTGACAGAAAAGAAGGTTATATGACAAGAGCTTGTGGTTGTGTGCTAGTGAATGTGTCAGGTAGATTGATAGCCAGCTGCACCTGGGATCTCAAACCTCCTAATTTGTTTTATTGGCCAGACCATCTCTTTATTTGTCTCTGCTCACACCGTTGCATGTCCAACCTTACCCACCCAAAAAAGATGCTGCAGACATTTTTCAAGCTTTCTTGGTTGCCAAGATCTGCAGTCCTCAGAGGATAATACTTGAACCCATTTGAACCCAACAATAACCACCATTAATGATTCTTTGGTTTGGGGGACAGTCTCAGAATCATAACCACAGCAGAAGATCAATGAACATTTGACTATTTCTGTTCATTCCGTGGTTTTCATAAAAACCCAGCAGAAAGAAAGTAACTCATAAAAGCCCCATACAAAGAAAGTAGCTCATAACAGACGTAGTCTGGCCTCAGGTGGATGAGCATATGCCATGGACAGATCAAGGCACTGCTTTTAGGAAAATTTAAAGGCTACAGACTCTTTACTTGCCTTTGTGAGCATGGGGAGCAGGAACAGCTCCTGTTGGTCTCTGAAGAGGTAGCTTATCATCACACACATGCAAGCCATAGACAATTCTGGATTTTTTTTTTCCCAAGCATTTGAGAGAATGTTTGGTTTTCATTTCTGTAAAATTAACAAAATAGTTCAAGGGAGAAATTTTGACTCAAAGGCAATAGCTATTGTCACACGAATTTTAACCTGCCCCTAAGCCTTACAGTGTTTTCAATTGGATTTACACAGCTGAGTGAATCATTGGGTTCAGTTAATAAGCTGACAGAGAAACATCGAAAAGGGATGGTGATTTACCTAAATGTCAGATGGTAATCATGACTGTAATTGCACAGTCAGTTTTAGTCAGAATGGATCTCTTTATTGACATGTACTGTACCTATGTGCTGATATCCTGAAAATGTTTGGGTGCAAGAGCCAGCCTCTGCTTCAAAACCACTTTTATCAGTCTATCCTTCCTGACATCAGATGTAGTTTGTTCTGGAATCCCCTGTCCCAAGGCCATATTCAAGTAGTTGCTAAAGAGGGACAGAGCCTTTTCATCCACTCACATTATCCACCACAGACAATTACAATGTTGTCTGTAAATGAGTAAGATTTTTGGGTTTTTCATTGTTCTTCCAAATGCTTACGGCTGCAATGTCTCAGCCTGCATCTGTGATTTTCCTATATTTACTGCCAAATTAGAACAGCAATCTCGCACCAGTCAGTCAGGAGGAGAAATATTATTAAAGAGAATATTAAACACATGCAGCAGAATTATAAGAAAGTGAAGACAGATGTTAATGAAAATATACATGTCCTCAATGTTTCAAACTATACATGCACTGTTTATGAAACTGTGAAATAGAGAAAATAAGATTCTGTAGACCTTCAAAAGCTGTGGGAACCTTGATAATCCTTTTCAGAATAAAAACATTTCCAGCAAGTCTTGAAAAACTATTTTCTTAGTGACTCTGGAACAAAGTTAAGCAATTCTCTATTTGTAGTACATTGCAAATAACCAATGTTTTCCTTGCTGTATGGAGTTGTTTCCTGAATTGTGACTGAGGTGATACAATGCCTGTTAACTCAAAATAAGTTTTGCTCCTATGAGAATAATGTAACACAGTAGGGTCACAGGATATTGCTCAGGCTCAGGGCATGTTCACTTATGCAATGTAATTGTCTTCAAACCTCTGCATTTTCTTCACATGCTTTATCAAGCATTTGAAATAGGGTTTATTTCTCATTTAGCAGATCTGGCAGTTTACTGTATTAACCAAAGTCTTTCAGCAGTGTCCTTTCTAATCAATTAGAGACGCAGAAGTTTTGATCCGCCGCCTTTGTTGCTGGTCATGGTATTGTTTAGGTATTAGCTGTGCACAGGTTTCACTGTGCTGTTCTCCCCATTATAATGCTAAGTCCAGCAGATGCTGGGCACTGTTGTTGTGAATCAAGTACTAAAGGAACTTGTCAATTTCAAAAAAAAAGCTTAATTAATATTTAACACAGGTCTTTAGCTGTTACAATTCCTTGTATTTTGTTTGTAATATAGTATAACAGAATTTATCATTGCTTCTCTTCTCCTGCAATTGCAATAAAACCTGCAGTTAAAAAATCAGAAGAGATAGTATAAGCTCAGATTATAAAACTTCAAAATTAAAGACCACAGCAATGAGAAAAAATAGAATCAATGATTAATAAAAATTACTTCTTTAAGTGTTTATGCTGTAATTTATAAATTTCAAAGAAAGAAGTGCATCTCATCTAACAGGACAGAGGGGATCATACCACCTATTTTTATCTGTCTAGGCTGAATTGTTTGCAAAACAATTGCAATTGATTGCAAAACATGCAATCACATACTGATACTGTTTCTTACAAAGTTGTTATAACAGAAAAAAATTGTAAGAACAGTTCAGAACAAAGAGGAAATATTTTTCATATGCTTAATCTAATTCCAAGATAAAACTGCTCCAACTCTGTAAACTATATTCTCCGATAGATTAAAACCCAGAGTCTTACTGAAGGCTTTGAAGTCATATCTATTTTCCTGCCAGCTCCTCAGCACCGAGACCAAAACAAAACTTGAAGCAAGCAGTTGTGCCATCTTAGTTCAGCTCATAGTTTTGAAACATAAACACAAAACCGAAACAGAAGATTGCTGTTTTCTGAGAACAACAATGACTGCCAGACTACTACAGAAATAAATTTAAAAGCTCAGACTTTGACCCTTCTAGGGGAAGTTTCTTGTGGCAAATCAGAATCATCAGTGGGGTTATGCTCCCAAACCATATTATCATTCTTGACTTCTCTCAGATGAAAATTAGTTAATTTGTTTAATGAGAATCCTCCAATCTAGTGGAAACAGAAAAAGAAACATAGAGCTCAACATCATGTGAACTTTAAATTTTACCCCTCTTCCCCCATGGTACTAAAGCCAAATGAGAACAAAGCAAACAAAGAGAAAATAAAACTTAAAAATAGTTGTTCCAGGCCTAGAATAGGCCTCAATCTGCTTCTCTCTTTTCCCCATATTTCTCTACAATAAGCTGTCAAGAGATTTGTGCTTTTGGAAGGGCTTGCGTGTGCCATGGAGTATTTTCTTTGCATATTACACAAGCATAAAGGAAAGAGAAGACACACCAGCCCCCAGGTAAGTAATTTTTTGTCAGAATGCTGAAGCAGATTGCATGAGAGTGCATATGAATTCTTCCTGAGCCTGAGGAGTGTGGTATGAACCCATGAGAGCCCCCGAGTGAGGCTGTTCTCCTGCATCAGGGGGTCTCCAGAAAGACCCCATGCCTTGCAGGTTCTCCTCCAGTCCCTCTGTGCACCTCCAGAGTGGTGGCAGCCTGGCCTGCCCTCACTGTTTTCTGCCTGCCCACAGAGCCTCATCCCATTCTGCTTCTCCCAGCCATTCCAGCTGCGTGCCTGGGGCCATCTGGGACCATCTCTGGCCTTGGCACAGGGACCTTGCCATCTCCAAAGTTCCTATCCTGTCCCAGGCCCCAGGAAATGCTTTCCCAAGATTTCTATCTCTCCACACATCCAGTTTGCTGTGCATGGCATCTGACCATGGGCAGACAGCATTTGGCTGCGGTGCTGTGCCCAGCTGCTGTGTGGGAGGGGCATGGTGTCGAGGCAGGAGGCATGGCGTGGGACAGAGTGTGCCTTCAAGGTCTGCAGAGGAGAGCAAGGCTGTGGAAACAAGCTCAAGGTGTGACTACCATCTTGCAACCAAGGGAATCTGCTTCCTTTCTCCTTATGTTTTTTTCTTTTTTTTTTTTTTTTTTTAATGAAAGGAGAGCTAAATCAAATATCTTAAAGGAGGGAACTTGATCAAGTGAAACATCTACCCTCTGAAAAACAGGCTGAGAATGTCACAAATTCCATTATTTCAATTCTCACCTCCTATACTAAGTTGTTGATATTATCATTGCATGGTTTGGGTTGAAAAGACCTTAAATACCATGTAGTTCCACCCCCCTGCCATGGGCATGTTCACTTCCCACTACATCGAGTTGCTCAGAGCCCCATCCAGCCTGGCCTTGAACAATTCAAAGGATGGGGAGTCCACTACCTCTCTCAGCAACCTGTTCCAGTGCCTCACCACCCTCACAGTAAAGAATTTCCTCCTAGCATGCGTTCTAAATCTTCCCTTCCTTTAGTTTAAAACTCTTCCCCATATTAAAATCCATTAGGTCTCAAAAGACAGCATACGTAAAGCAAGAGCTGTTTTTTAAAATAGAAATTTTAATGTTCTGAACCGGACCTAAACTCAGCGCAAACAGTTTATTCTATTTCCACTAAGAACACCTTTAACAGGATTTTGTACCCTCTGCAAAACTAAGGAAAGGTGAAGACAGCAATTGTTGTGGCTTTTTGTCATAAAGCTTGATCCCAGTTACCAATGATCCCAGTCTTTGTTTTCAGCCATGCTGAATCACCAAAACACAGTGTTTCATGTTTGTATATCTTCTGTATTTCTCTGGTATTTTTAGCAATTGCTGTAGGGAAAATATAAATGGCAGACAGGAATTTTCTTTTGCATGTCTAGATTACAAACATCCCAAAATTAATTCTGTCTGTGGTCCATTTCTAGACTAATGAGGACATGAATGACATTTTTTTTCATCTGTTTGTGACATTGAAGAGAGTTACTTTCATAATTTTAATTACGATCCCAAACATCAAAAACAAACTTCAAGTTTGCAATCCTCCTGCTTTTTGGAATTTTGTATCTCCCAAGGTCTGTGGAACAGAAGAGCAATTATCCATTTTAGCCTTGACATGAAGAGCAAACAAAAGAATGAATAACAGCCCTTTAAAAACCTTTAAAATAAAAGCAATTTATATTCCAAACAAGTGGGGCACCTTACACTGGAGATAAGCTTGTTTTTTGCAAGTTACTATTTCTCATTCTGCTTTAAACATAATTATCTTGCATTCTTTCCTTTCAAAATAAGCTCAAGATGAAAAAAGGAGTTTGAATTCTTGCATGGGGATATTTTAGGGAATGTTGAGACCTTTTATTATGTAAATAAACTAATAGTATTTTACAGTTATCCTGTCAAAATGTCTATGTGATCTACATATGTTAGTATGGAGATAGAAAAACTCTTGTCAGATTTTTTTATTCTTTTTACAATATGTACAACTTGGTGAAATCATTTGAAGACAGTGAGACTGAAGCAGCATTTACTGGTTGCTGGAGTGCAGTAAAAGAGCTAACTGTGTGCTCCATAAAAACTTGCATTAGTGTAGTAATAAAGCTGCATTCAACAGCTCCAAATTTGCCTGTGCATACTCTGTTCATGCCTCATATGCTTATTAAATATGATGTAATTTTTAGGTATAAACTTTTTTTCCCTTGCATCTGAGCCCTGTTCATTGCGTGGAAGAAACTCTTAATGAGTGTATTTGGTGTGCTGTTTTATACCTATTGTTCAGAGCAGGATCTTTTGCCTTATTAACTTCGCACTACTCAAGGTATTCTGAAACCAAACTCCTCAATTTCCTTGTGGGATTCTTAGAATTTTTATTTTTTTTAATACAGTGATGGTCAACACCATATTTTTATTTAGCAAAGTCAAAATAATAGAGGGCTTCTGTCCTGCCCTTCCAAAGTTTAGATTTCTACCTCTTAATGCCTAATTCACAATAATAGCTTAACACATTATTAGCACACTGATTAAGTCTTAACAAGCATCTTGGGTTTTCCCTGGCTTGAGTCTATAGCCATTTCCACCTAGAAATACAAGAGGATTGTGGCCACCAATGATCTCAGACACAGCTAACAGAGAATATATAATAGGACAGAAAAACTGTAGCACAGGACTTTCACAGGGCTAAAACTGCCACAGCACTTCATTTAAGATATTAAACAATACTGAAAATGGCGACATCTGCATACACTGGGTAAATATGGTCAATTAATTAAGGAAGAAAAAACCAAGCTTCTTCTGCTGCAGGATTTTAAATAATCTCTTTCTGCTAGGGGAAATTATGTTGTGACTGCATTAAATGGCTCCTCATATCTCTCCTAGAGCTGTCAGCACTAGCTAGTGGCAGAGGTGAGGTTGCAAACCCTTTCCCTGATTCAGTAGCACAGGCCCTATATCATTCCCAGGCTGTGAGAAAAGAGAGATATTAATGTGGAAATTGCATCAGTATAAAGAAACACACTGGGTATTTTTGCTGTCATATAGATACCTCTGGTATCACCTCATTTAAAGGTTAAACACTGACTATTCAATACAACAGCCTAAATTAAAACAATCCAGAGAAGAAAAGGTACAGGAAAAATATTATTTAACAATTCCTGCTAGCATTTCATGGTCAATGCCTGTTGAAATACACCTCCTTCACCACTCCATTAGGCCAAGGCTTGCCTCTTCATTAAAGACACCTATTCAAAAAAAGAGTTGCCAGGGAAACACAATATAAATATGACCTTTAATTGGCACTCAGAGGGCTGCCAGGAAAGTCTCCTGTCCACAAACACGGCTTTCCCCCCCAATACTTCCATAGTGCTGGCGTGCAATGTTCTGCTGTTTGTTTTGTTGTAACCTATTTACTGGCCGCCAGGTGCACGGTGAAAATAATGAAATTTAAGATACATAAACAAGAACTCTGTATAAAAATAAGATATAGATTCTCCTCAGAACAGTCTTGCAGCTTTGAAACGTGCTACACTCTGCAGAATGCCATGTGGGCTGTTTTTTCACAGTTCTGTAATTCCCCTTTCTCAGGGGATCATTTTAATAACTGGCACCAAGTGGGAATGTGAATCTTTTACGTATGTAATACTATCAGGCAACGCATTCTAAGTGTACTACCAGTCATCACAGCTTTTATAATAGCAATCAATATTCGGTATCCTTACATGATGTAATATAAATGCCCTTCCCATCTTACAAACCTTGGGCTGGAAAATGCATTGACCTACATTATGAAAGCAGCTTTCAAGGACGTCACTAAAAAGAAGAAGAGAAAACAGGTTAGAGTTCATGCTGTACATGGCTGTAGCCTTGAAGTGGTAGGTGGCCTTCTGTAAGAAACAGTACTGTACTACTTCCTCTCCCTGCATACCAGGATTTTTTTTTCAGATCAAGACGATACTGAAATTTAATTAGCCTAAAAATTCATAGAGTAATTAAATTTTAGAAACTCGGAGTTCTAGGGATCTAAAAATTTTAGAATTTGTTTTACCTGAACTGTGCCATGGTCCCCTCACCCTCTCGTTTTTATGAATTAAAAATAAGTACATTTAAGCTTTTGAAATCCCTTTGCCATCTCCTTACTTTGCCATACCATAACCTCTTCTCTTCCTCTTTTGGCATAATTTAAATCCTTAGCACTTAGAGACATATAAAACCTTTCAGCTGGGAATGAGAAAATGTCTTTTCAAATTTCCTGAGAGTTAATCAGTCTCCAGCAGACACATTTGGCTTAAATGTCTCTTCCTGCAAACCCCAGAGCTCAATCAACACATAAGGCTTCCCACACATAAAGCTGGGATCTCAGACACATTCTTTCCACCCTCAAATTTTAAAATACTTCTAAAGTTTTGTTCTTGGACTCCAATTGTATTATTCCATTTGTCTGAGCACCTGCTAAGGGTGAACATAAATCCTGGAGACGTAAATCACTAAATTTAACAGGGATGACTTTGTAGTTCGATCCTGGCTTCAAACACCAGGAGGTCGTAGCAAGGTGGGGGTCAGTCTCTTTTCCCTGGTAACAAGCGATAGGACAAGAGGAAATGGCTTCGAGTTGCATCAGCGAAGTTTTTAGACTGGCTACTAGGGAAAATTTCTTCATTGAGAGGATTATCAAGTGTCGGAATGCACTACCCAAGAATGTGCTTTAGTCATTATCCCTGAAGCTATTTAAAAGGTGTTTAGATGTGCTGCTTAGGGACACGGTTTAGTGGTGGACATGGTACTGTTAGGTTAAGGGATGAACTCAAAGATCTGCTATCCAAAGTCCAAGTGGGCTGCTCACTCCAAGAAGGCTCTGGGGGCCAGGTAAGTGTTGGTCCTACATGCAGGGTGGGTTACCATGCAATGCTCAGCCCCAGAGAGACACCTGCCACCCACTGCCACCCACTGGCACCAGTGGCTCAGCCAGTGACTCCCACCTAGCTACTCTCTGGTCCTCCCCTAAGATTTCTGGTCTTTTCTTTCTTGAATCCTTGATTGGTCAATAATAATCCCATCTCAACTGTGCTCACACCTCCAGCATTACCTTTCATACCACCGTGGGAATGTTCTCAGAGTTGTGCCAGCGCCCTGGCCCCAGGTCAGGCAGCAGTGCCACATCAGGGGCCCTAGCTATAGCATGGAGGGAAGCTGACACAGGGATTGTGGCAAGGGAGTTTCACCAGTGGCCAGGCCATTGCTCAGGACCCATATGCCTCTGCTGTTCACAGACTACAAACCAAAGGGTACTGTGTTTATCTTCCTATATTTTCTTTCATTGCCAGTGGGTGCTTTGCTCATAGCCACCTGGTGGGCAAGTCATGGAGGAGCATGGATGTTCTTAAGCACTAGACTATGTGACCCTTAATAATGACTAATTGTAATTTATCCTTCTGTCCCTCTTACTGCCCCACAGAGCACAGCTGAGAGGCAGAGGAAAATCTGCCCACCAATCTCTAGAGTTTGTGAGGCAGATGCAGTGAAGTGAATGATGTCAAGGTGAGCACTTCTTCCTCTGCTGTGACTGACAGCATTTTCTCCTCAACACAGCAAGCTGTGTGAGAAGGAACGTCAAGTGACTTGGCTTCCTTATAGAATTAGCTGGCCAGGATGCCCCCTGCATGAATACATCAGATTTGATCTATCTCTCTATTAGATTTTGGGTTCAGGTGCTTAACATAAAGGGATTTATAAAATTAATTCACTCACAGATCTGAAAAATTACTATTCTAAAATATTGTCTACTTATGTTCTAAACATTTAGTGTTTGATCAAAAGAACAAGTACCTGACATATTGAAGAATGAGTTACTGTACTTAAACAGATGATTTGGGGAGTCTGCTTTCGTTTTGGAACACAATCAGGTGTACATTTGATAAGAGCAGCATTTTCAAGCAGTACTGACTGATACAATTCAAAACAGAAAGCTTTTGTCAACAGTGAGGTCAGACCCAAAGGAAGAGGAAAACGTCATTGGCTCATCACTTAAGCTAAAGCACTGACTTGACTAGACTGGATGCTTCAGAAGAACAAAGCAACCTAGAGCAGACATGCATTAAACTGAATGGGTGTAAAAGCGTACACAAGCACAAGGTTTTTTTAAACTGAACTTGTGTCTTTTGTGATTATACAAAAGCCAGAAAACAAGGGTGATTGCTACAGAGAACCTGAAAATTTTACAACAATCTTCACAGGACAAAAACCCAAGGCATTTATTATTTTGGAATACTGTCTGACCCAGTTTAAGACTTTTCATTTGGCAGTATAAGGTACTAAATTGTGTGGGATGATGGATCAAGGCCAATTATAAAGACAGACTGTTGGCTGAAGGTTTGTGCAGGACATCTCCTTCCAGTTCATCATCATAAAACGTACAACCAAACCATTTTAATCTGCGAGGTCAGCTGGACTATCATTAAGATTTATGTAAATATGGTACCATTAAGCAAATACTATACAAAGTAGTAAAGATCATTTGTCTTCCTTGCTCTGTGCTTCCTGTCTTGTTTGTACTGAAATCTTTTCCTGCCCATTGTCTTTTGGGAACAAAATGAGCATGAATGCAATATCACCTGATAGCATTTTATGCAACCTTAGTAATTTATTATGTTAGCTTTGTAAGTCTGGAGGGACAGCATAAAGAGAAGTCCTATTTCAGTTCATTTTAAGTCAATTTCCCCTCTCCATGTTAACAGCAGCGTTTCATGTACGGAAGTACTATTGTGGAATTTTATTAGTCAGATTCTTTTATTAGTTAATATTCAATCCAGTGAAAATTTACAGTAGTTATGTAATAATGAGGTACTGCTAGTATATATTCTTCCAATCTACCATGAAACATGCTGCATGAAAAATGACCCCATGCCAGAAAGAAGGGCATACACAAAGTAACACACATCTTGTAGTAAGAATGTTGCAGGGGCAACAAAAGGCAGCAGCTGGTTGGCATTTGGTAACCACGTAATTTGGATCAACAATCCTATGATCCTATGATGTGTGGTTTCCTTTCCTGATAAACCCATGTCCTGCACCAATGACTCTGCACTCCTTCAAAAGCTGTCCAAGAGCTGTACTGAGTGTACTAATGCTGTTGTGTTTTTGGTGGGACTTTGGTCTGGGTTTTTTTGTTTGGTTGGGGTTTTTTTATTTGGTTTGGGTTTTGTCTGTTTTTTAAAAGAGGCAAAAAAATAGAGCACCTAACTTTCTCTAATAGCAAAAAATAAGGGGGTGTCTTTCATAGTTATGAAGTATCGTATAAGGACTAGATGAATTCTTTATATGACACTGTTAAAAATAGCCAAGACAATGTATTCTTTACTAGGTGTCATTGCTGTCTGGCATTTTCTGTCTAAAGTCAGTCTTTCAAAGCAACCCAGAGTTAGTTTACTTAAGCAACAGGATGTAAAGTCATATCTCAAATGATTTACATCCTGATGATCTTAGAAACATTAAGATAAAAAAATGATATCTTCAGACTAATTTGTCACTGTGACTACTGTAGATCCTTAGAACCATTTAGACAGTAAAGTCTGTGAAGCAGTTCACCTTAAATAATGACAGGTGTAGTTAAATAAACTGCAAATATATTTCCAAAAGTTACATTGACGATTCCTAGTGATCAGTTGCTTTTTTCAGACAGCTGCATAGAAGATCTCACTTTATCTTGAGCTTTCCCTCAAAAAATTGCTACTACAAAAACATATATAATAAAAATAACAGTCCTCAACTGCAGTCTGGGTTGAACTATAAAGGGATGACTTACTGAGGAATAAACGTGTGCCTTTCCTAGATCAGATTAATATTCTATTAACTGTGTAGGAGGGAAAGACTCTCACCAGAAGGCTCTTCTGTGTTCTCTGCAAAGACCTTCATTGTGGTTTGTCCAAAGCCTTCACAGGTTTTACACATTGATGAATCTCAAAATTTTTAGGTTATAATTCAGTCAATTAATATGCAAATGCTACTCTAAGCCTGCAGCCCACTGACTTTAATTTCACAGAGAACAAAATATTCTCCTTTCTAAAACACTAAGCACACTGCTGTCCTTACAGGTAGGAACATTGCTGCAAATGCTAGGATGATAAATCCTTAATCATCACTAACCAATAATAGGGAAGCAAAAGATTGTAATTAATTCTTTATTATGCATTTTTATTAATAAGTACTGGTATTTGGGGCATGCATAATAACACCGCAACAATTATATCTATGACAGTATTACAACAGAAACTATCTGAAACCTTGTACTTTTGCATTTTGTGAACAGTGTTTACTGCTTCTGCAGTCTTATTTGAGAGTCAAACCACACTCCCTGATAAGTCAGGCTGATAAAGCAATCCACCTCGAGAAATGACCTGGCAAGATTTTGGCACAAACCGCTGTAAGTTATATTAGCCAAGGGATGTCACCAGTGAACACACAATACCAAAATTTGTGATGCAACATGAATTATATGTCGAAAGGGAAAAGAGTAATTCATCATCCAGCAATTATTTAGAAGTAAGAGAGTAAATGACACGGACATAATTAGTTTATAGTCTTATTTGTTGTTATTACTGGAGGAAGATATAGGGACATGTTCTCTGCCTATACAGAACCAGTCGTGCTTATAGCAAACAGCATCTTTGAAAACCAAAACCACATTGGAATGCCAATGCATAGAATAAAGACAGACAATTATCTGGGACAGACCGTGCTTGAATGACTGATTTGTGACAGTCCAAGATGATGCCATTCTTTGCTATCATTCTGCCCACTAATTCAGCATGAATGCCACAGTAACAGAATGAAATGTGTGCTCAAGTGTTAGCTGTTCCATTTTCAGCTAAACACCACACTTCCCACCAAAACACCTAGGTGGGGGCACCAGCATGTGTCTGTCACCATCACTGCAACAATGGCAGCACGTATTAGAGAAGGGAAAACAGTACAAAGTAGTTACGACTGCAGCAGTTCTTCCCATGAACTGGCATCCCTGTGAGCACGAATGGAGAATTTACCTCTCAAAAGGCAAGTGCTGGAAAATGTTTAAGAGGTAACAATTTTTGCATTTTCAACAATGTGTAAGATAGGGACAAAGTTTCACCTCTTGCATTGGAATTGCACTGGTAGAAGCTCAGACCAACAGCTGCCAGAGTGACATCTAACCTGTAAGGGACATCTAATGCATACCTGCATTAGAATCTAATGTATAAACACATTATCCTGAGACATTATGTAACTGATAACTCTTTCTTTGCACAGATTAAAAGCTGTAGGAATCATGAGAAGAAAATATATGCATATTTAGTCAGGAGAAGAAGACAATTTCGTACTACTAAGCCACAATTCTTTCTAAATGGATGAAGTATATTTCTAGTCTTGCCAGCAGTATAAAAACAGTGTTCCAAGATTAATACAAATTCAAATGAAACCTAAGAAGACATGCACAATTGATTTAACAAATATGTGGCATCCTGCATTCTCTGAAATTTATGTGCGAATGAATGATCATTCAATTATTTTTGAATAATTTTTTTATTAATACTACTCCCACTGAAGTAGGAGCCCTTAAGGATGAAAATCTATTTTCAGATAAGTAGTATAAGACTGACAGAGCAATATGAGCATTTTGAACTGCTGTCATTGGACTGACAGATAATTCAAATTCTGTGGCAAGGTTAATTCTTCCATTTGACATTTCCAAATTCCTCTACTTTCAATGCAGTGGGCTCCTCTTCAACAGGGTATTAAATATATTTTTTATTTACAGTATGTAGTTCACAGAACACAATGAAAGATAATTTTCACTACAGAGAAAAACTTACAAAGGGATAAGACTCTAAATGTTTCCATCTTTTCCATGTTTTCCATCCTTACATCTCTCTGCAAGTTTATTAATATAAATTTAAGCCATTACACAAAAATACAGTAGCACATCACAAGGGAACAAAACCTCTTCCCCAGTTTCAGAATCAGGATGGTATGGACAGGCATCATCAAACAATGCTGAATTCAGGAGAACAGATCCTGGTGCAAATCCATCTCCTGGCTGAAAATCACTGATACAGTTAATTCTTATAAATTTTCTTATTTTTTAATCACTCTTCTGAAGGCACCCTTCCCCTCCAAAATACAGTTTTATTTGGAACAACAAACATACACAAAGTCCTCATCAGTTAAAAGCCTGCTATAACTTAGAAATGTTATTCTTCATGCTCTTAAAGCCCTCGCACATGCAGCAGAAAATGAATGCCCCAACTGGGTCACATAAAGTAAAAATAATTTTTGAAAAGTATTTTTCATTGCAAAACATATCAATTCTGTAAACCACGGACTACAACTATCTTCATTTCTCTATTAGATCTTATTTTAAGCAGAGGCAAGAGGCAATAATTTAGACGATGATGGGGGAAGATGGAGAAGTGTCAATCCCATAGCTGACAGCTTGACTTTAAGCATGAAGAATACTGAACCACAGAATAATTGTTCAGCCTGGAAGAGACCTCAGGAAGTTACAGTCCAATCTCCTTCTCAGAGCAGAATTAGCACTGGGTTGTAATCAGGCAAAAATGGTTTAAACCGAAATGCACTATCCCCCTTAAAGCAGTTGAATTTGGTGAATAGTTAATGTGCTCCCGGTAAAGTGAACATTTTTTAACTACGTGCATATTCAAGAAGAAAAGAGGAGCAGCTGTGCAGCTGAACATACAGAGAGTGTACATGCCTGACCTCTTATTGTAGACATGAACACTTTACAAGAAAACTTCATCAAATCAAACCATGCCTATTCTATGGGTGAGTTTTGTACAAGAGTCTAGTTCTACGCACAGGCTGCATTGGTCACTGTGCAAAATTCCTGAACTCTGAACAGACATTAGTAAGAATTTTCACACTGTGGTAAAACCATATAATCATCAGAAACTAGAAACTAGTGCAATAATTCATACATCTTGTTCTCATTTTTAATTTAGTAATTATTGAATGGTTTCAGAGCAGGCACTACATTGCTTCAAACACAATCAAGTATTGTTGAAATAATGTTGAAAAATAACCTCTTCACTTCAGTATACACACGCGCATATACACAGACATACACAAATTAATTTAGAAAATCTGTACATATGTATTTTTCAGAAAGCAACTCAAACAACTGTACCACAAAAAAATCGTTTCTGTACTCTGACACACTAAAACTTATAATCCATTTCTCTGAAGACAGGGTTTAAGGACACAAAATGCCATGCGGTACTATTTAGTAGAAAATGAACTGAAATCAATTTAACTATTTAGGGCTTAAAGAATACACAGAACTCCTTAAATAAAACAAATGCAAAATTTTCAGAAATATTTACTGTCCTTGAGCTAGGCAGGCCCCAGTTATTTTTGCTAACTGAAGCTTATCCCCTTTGAAGAACACAGCAAGGAAGTATATGACTGGAAATCCAGGATACTTCATTTTCTGTTACTGGTGGCAAAGCTGGTTCAAGAAAGAAGTATCCTTGTTGAATCTGAGTCTGAAAGTCCTTCATCTTGATTAGTTGCCTCATAATCACCTGCATTATCAGCTAATTCAACATCTTGATCATCATTACTCTCTGCGCTGTAATCAACTTCTTCAAGGAAGCGAGGCTCATCTTCATCCAAAACGTACGTAGTGGGGCTATAACAAATAAGAAGTTCCGTGAATCATGCTACAAGTTTTATTTGGATTAACACATTCAGACTATGTGCCCTGCCCCTTTCCTGACATACAACAATCCAAAAATTACCTCAGGAAAGGGGCAGATTACCTGAAATGGGACTGGCTTTTTAGTCGTATGCGAAACAACTGAGAGACAAAACCATGTTTGTAATGCCTTGACCTAACTACTCAGTCATATACAACTCATTATCCAAAAGTTCCATGACAAATCTCCTATATTAATGGCCCATAAGCACTTAATGTAAATATGGCATAAGCACTTAATATATCAGAAGTTGCTGAAGAAGAATCTAACTACATAAGGACACAGCCATTGCTGTAGCATATAAATAAACCTCTATGAAACACACACTTGAAAGCACTGTAAGCAATTACTTTATACATATCAGAGATGATAGCACAAGGAGTAATGGTTATACCTACAATCAAGTTTCCACAATAATCATCTAACTGGTATCAGATTCTCACACATTTGTACACAGGTAAAATATAAAATCCATCAAGCATTGCAACTCTGAGGCAATGAATTAAAGGAACTGATACTCCACCCACAGAATGGTCTGTGCCCATAACTAATGGCCTCCAAGAGTAAGAGGCTTAACACCTTCAGCGTTAACTGGAAAAAGGTCAAATCCTCTCACCTCCCTAGAACAGAGGCAGGGGGGAGCAAAGTGTTTTCCAGACCCAGTTTTACTTGCTTGGGACATAAAATGCTGTCTGCTTAAAAGCACCAAGTACTCCTAAATATTTCATAAGTATTTTTACGTTCATATTAAGCCCTAAGAAGGTTTAGCAAAGCATTTTACCTAATAATCAAATTGTACGGAACTCATAAAAAACAGTGAGAATGTTCTTATTGAGAAACATTGTACAAAACTTGTAGAAATATCTGCATATTAATTTCAATTAATTTTCTCTTAAGGTATGCAAAAACCCTAGCATGGCTGTGGCTTTATAATTAAAAGGATTAATCACTTCTTCTTTCTAAAGACCTTTTAGGAGCTCAACTGTGACACCTGAAATCTTCAATGCAATCTCTATTCAATATAAATTTCACAGTATTCTTACTCTACCTGTAGCCTCAATGACATACCACACTAACGTTTTGTACTTACTGTTGACACTTAATTCAAATACTGGGAGAAGAACTGTTCCCTAGCTTAGGGTGAAAGAAAATATTTACATTCAAAACAATATGTATCATGGTTCACTAAACAAGCCTGTACGCCATTAGCTATGCAAAACAGAAAGCTCCACAAAACAAAATACTTTACAGGTTATTTAAGCTGCAACTAGGGCTATAACCCACTGTTGGTTAATGAACTGGAAGTTCAAAATAAAATTATTTCCATTTAGGAGAGACAAAGAGTGAAGAAAATAACCAGGATCTTTGCTAAGAAGTATCTTTCCTTTCATATATGGAAACCCAACATACTATAAACATACACGCTTTGCATGAAGAACCTGTGGTGGCATCAGCAAAGGAATACAAATTTTTTGTGGTTTCATCCTGTCATGCCTTCTGCCCTAGGAAGTCACCATCTACCAACACTTCCTCTAAGTAAAAAAGAAGTGGGGGAAAGAAAAAGTTTAAATGTTTCAGTTATTTTAAGAAACAAATGAAAGGGACTTCACCAGATGTATCACATTCTGACAAGTCCACAGATTTTTTTCAGTTTGCACTTCTAATCACTTAACACAAGTATTGATTCATTAGTTTTCGTATGCAAGGAATCCACACTGCAGTTGGAGAATAGACCATGTAATTCAATTCACAGGAAATGGAGCCATTAAATCTGAATGTTGGCCCAATATTAAGTATTAATTCTGAACAATGAAACAGAAAACTACAATGACCTATGTCAAGGAGAAATATTTAACCAATGACAAGGGGACGTTTAATGCATTACGGTAATCACTTTTAAAAATTAATCTTAATGAGGTATAATACAGAATAGTAAAGCTCTCAAAAATTCTATCCACTCTTTTTAGTAAATGTCATTATTTGGGTATTAAACTAACATAGTTGATCCTTTTAAGAGAAAGCAACTAACAAAGCCTACCTTACGGAAAAAAAGCCACAGAACTGTGGCACAAGGAAACCATATAGTTCACCTGTTCAAAGTGTCTTGTCAGTTCATATAGTATGTCCTATGTTATACTGTCTTGAAAAACACACAAGTATATTTATTGAATATAGTTTATTTTTACACTTCCATAAATTTATTTTACCTACTCATGTATATGTCAACATGTAGGCATGTCCCTAACTTCTAGAAATTCAGGCACTGTGGACAGTCATAAAAAGTCAGCCTGTTTGCTCCAGCACATTTAAGACATTTGCTCCAGCACATGTACATCCAGAACTGAGGGATGCTTTTCACATTTAATAAAACAAAAATCAACGTTACAGGTTATTTTCTCTATTCAAGAGAAGTACCACTAGAATTAGAACAAAGATTAGAACAGATCTAATCTAATTTCTAATCTAATTAGAAAGCTACATAAACCTTTAAAATAAAAACTGGCTCTGAAATCTGCCTCATAATAATGTTAGCTTTCTACTACCATCCAGAGCAACGTACCATGACTTCCCAACTGTTTATTACTGAAAATAAATATTACTGCAATATTTATTAAGATTATATTTTCCACTTTCCCTTACTTAAATTTTCATTCCTCACAAAACTGTATCCAACCTGTGTCACATACCACTCATATATTTGCTTTCCCACAACATGTTTTCTTTTGATGTAGGAAATGTTAGCCTTGAATATTTAACTTTTCAGCAATCTCTGTTCTAAAGGTTAGCTTGAATCTGCAAAGTGTAATTATTACTACACTGTTTTACTGAGGCTGGATCACAAGAAATGTAGAAATCAAATACCTGAAAAATGTCTTACTGTTTAATCAAATTCTTTATTTGCCTCCCTGCTGCTTCCCACCCTCAGCGTATCTTGTGACGATACATTTTTAGCTGCTGTCATGCTGATTCTATTGGTTTTAATTTCCTAACTTTTCCCTTGGGCTCTTTCTAATTAACTTGCTCAATAATCCTTCTTCCTCTTCTCCTACACCTCCTGTTTTTTCCTTTTAAAAGGAAACTATTATTTTTTTCAGGTGAGCAGAGGTTGTTTATACCACAGCTACAGTATTGTAATGTAAGGAATGTCACAATCTGTGTATTTTCTTTGAAGTCATGGCTGTTAAATGAGAATACTATATGAAATTCTGAAGTTCTGCACATCTTACCTAAACAATATTTTATGGGTGAAAAGATGATCTCCTAAATGCCCGATTAATACACCTGATATAACTCTATGGACTTCAAGTTTATGAAGAACGTAAAGAATATCCCTTTAATTTAAAAGAGCATTTTCTCCTTCACTTGACATTGATTACACTCTTGCCATGTGGTGTGAGGAGCTCATCTGGCAGCATACTGCCTGGGAATCCAAGCAGGAGACTGGTGCATGGTATTATGCACTGACACAGGCAGAGAGACAGTGCTGCTTTAGGTCCTTGGAAGCAAAAGGTAAGTTAGCATCCAACCCTGAAACAGGTTTGGTTGATTTGCAAGGCAAGGGAGACTGAACTCTCATCTCTGCTTGGAGCAAAAGGAAGAGTCTCCCCCTTGCTACTGATACACCCCTACATAATAAACATGACATTTATGAAGCTGGAAGGAGAAAACTCCACAGTAAGTAGTCAAGAACAAAAGGACAATGCTACAAAACTGATACAATCAACAAATAGCCTTTTATGATGGAATGACTACAACAGTCAACATGGGAAGATCAACCTATGTCATCAGCCTAGACTTCTGTAAGGTATTCAACATGGTCCCACATGACACTCTTATCTCTAAATTGGAGAGATATGGATTTGATGAGTGGACTGTTTGATGGATAAGGAATTGCCTGGATGGATGCAGCCAGAGAGTTTTGGTCAAAGGCTCTATGTCCATGCGGAGGTTGCTGACAAGTGGGGTCCCTCAGGGCTCTGTCTCGGGACCAGTGCCCTTCATTATCTTCCTCAATGACAACAGTGAGGTCAAGTGCGTCCTCCGCAAGTCTGAAGATGACACAAAGCCGAGCAGTGCAACTGACACACCTGACGGACAGGATGCCATCCAAGGGGACAAGCTTGAGAACTGGGCCCAAGAGAACCTCATGAAGTCTAGTAAGTTCAAGTGCAAGCTTCTGTAACTGGATCAGAGCAATCCCAGACAGAAGCACAGACTGGGAGAAGTCATTGAGAGCGAAGCCCTGTGGATGAAAAGCTGGACATGAGTCAACAGCGTGAGCTCCCAGCCCAGAAAGCCAAACGTGTCCTGGGCTGCATCCAGAGCAGTGTGGGCAGCAGGGCCAGGGAGGGGATTCTGCCCCTCTGCTCTGCTCTGGTGAGACCCACCTGGAACACTGCATCAGCTCTGGGGGCCCAGCACAGGAAGGACAGGGACCTGTTGGAGGGACTTTTGAGGAGGCCACTAAGCTGATCAGACGGCTGGAACACCTCTCCTAAAAAGGCAGGCTGAGAGAGCTGGAGTTCTTCAGCCTGAAGAACACAAGGCTCCAACAAGACCTCACTCTGGTTTTCCACTACCCAAACAAGGCTTTAAAGAGAGAGAAAGGTTGACTTTTTACAGAGTTAGAAAGGGATATGAGAAGAAGGAATGTTATTAAACTAAAAGAGAAGAGATTTAGATTAGGTATTAACAAGAAATTATTTATTGTGAGGGTGATGAGGCACTGGAACAGATTGAGCCAAGAGCTTCTGGATGACCCATCCCCGGAAGTGTTCAGGGCCAGGCTGGATGGTGCACTGAGCAACCTCATCTAGTGGGGTGCATCCCTGTCCATGACAGAGGGGTTGGAACTACATGATCCGTAAGTCCCTTCCCATCCAAGCCATGTTATGACTCTACTATTTTTTAAAATTATAATACCTGTGTTTTTATTTACATTAATGCTCCAAACATATTAAATTTTAATAAACCTTTTCACTAACATGGTATATCTTTTTCAAAATAAGATTTTAATTGTCCCATGAAAGATTTACTTGGATTTTTCATTATCCACAAGACTCAATTACAAAGAAATTAATCCACAAGGCAGACGTAATCATTACCAATTTGAACCCCATGGAGATCTGCAGTTTTTTAAGACTACAGGGGATGTGCATACATTTTAAAACTTCAGAACAAAATATTAAGAAATATTCCCTGTCAAAGTATGGAGAGTTGCAGCTAGCTGGGGAGTTGGGAAAGGAAGGAAAGAGAATTCTGAAGAATCAATGATTTCTTTTAAAACTGCATTGTCATGGGAGGAAAAAAGACTGAGTTGAGAAAGTTACAAAGTATCACAAAGGAATTGTTTCCCCATACTGTTCCTTTTAATTTCCCCTTAGTGTCTATATTCTCTTTTAGGGATTAGCAATTCTGCCACAGGAGGCAACGTCACATACGCAACCAAGTGTACTGTCCGGTTCAGCTGCTCTTAACCTATGTGGTTTTTGTAAGTAATAAGGATATTTTCTCAAGGGAACTTCCAAGGCTAAAGGGGAGAATGTATCCCACTCTCTTCTAAGCCGTAAGAAGCAGGACATCCAAATCTCCTTTAATTATTACTTTTAAATATCTTCACTTTTAGGATTACAAAATTTTACTCCACAGCTTAACGACAAGTAACATCAACACCTTCTATTTATTCTAATGAAATTCAAAACTGAATCAAATCAGTTGAGATTCATCAATCATTAACTGTAGCCCGTAGCAGTATTTGGATCATACCACTAGGAGTAGAAAAAACTTAAAGAATGGTATGAAGAATATATAAGCTGTTCATCATGCTAATTTTCTTCCATTTGTTCAGGGTTTTTTTCCTCGATTATTAGTTTCCTTATTTTGCCCTAGAGAAGACAAACAGTACTCTGATGCTACAGTATACACAGCATTAAAAGCAAACACTTCCACTTAGGCCAGAGGAGGGGCCTGGAGCATGGGCACTGCTACCAGACCCACCAGTGGAATTCCGAATCAGATTTTTATAGCTTTTTATTCCAACATTCGGAACGGGACAGACTGGACAAAAGATGCCGCCCAAGATGCCTTCTTTTTAACAAAGCTGTACTTCTAACATACTAGAAGAAAGGCCAAGAAAAGCTCCAACCCTGAAAGGGAGTACGAAGGAAAAAATCTTTACTCCCAGGTGAAGATTAGGAGTCTGTAAATGTCTAGGCAAAGTTTAAGAGTTATTAAGGGGGAGGGAAATAAAATAGGACAAAACCAGTTTTCATTTGACAACCTCGACAGAAATCCCTGGCAAGACTTTGTACACACTCCCACTGCATATACCCCTCACTCCTTGCCTCACCAGCCTGATGTTTTTTCTCAAGTGTAAGACTTAAGTGCAGGAAATGGACTTTTCACCAAGTTTTTCCCTTCCCATGGCTCCTTTTGGCTGTCTGCTTTTTCTACCATTTTCTAGATGTGCTGGGTCCCTAAGCTCAGTCTGCTTCTCTGCTATAATTAAATCAAATTAACAAACACAACAACACCATGTTCTAGAACACACCAACGGGCCTCAAAAGAATCACTGAAATGAACTAGAATTTCCAAAAAGGGGTCAAGTTTTTGAGCAAAGGGTAAGTCTAGTAAGTCGTAACAGCTATGACTGCAGTCATATGTTTTTGTTTCATTGCATATAGATCCTATCAAACCTGTCCGCACAACAACCATAATTCTCTATACAAGATCAGTATTGCATTTAGTCTAATCTTTTCCATTTGGAACTGGGGTGAAAAAACTGTGAAATGGGTTGGAAATAATTAAAGAAAAAAAAGGGTTTAATTCACCACATAGAATGCTAAAGTGCACTGCCAGAGGGAAATAAATCTACTTAATGCTTTATTTTTCTTGTTTCAGAAATGGTTCAAAATGAACTCATGGAAATTAAGCCTATGCATAACGTAATACTGGCAATATATGCTAAAATATTAACATGTACTTGGTCATTTTAATTACAACCTGGAAAACGAAAAAGAATTTGAGAAACTTGTAAAAAATAAAATCACTGCTTCTGTGTTTAAACTTGCCTGCTTAGTCTCCAAAGCATTAAAACTGTGCTTTGATAAAAAGTAGTACCATTAATATCCAAAAATAAAGGAAATTACCACAATCTTACTAATTGCTCTCCTGTAACACTACAGGAATGCTACAGCTATGTAAAAACTATTCTGTTTTATACTTCCTATTGATGAACTTTTTACCTGCTTTTTCTGTAGGTAGCTTCTCATTTGTCTCTCTTAGTAAGTAAAAAGCAGCAAATCATGTGAGTGTAAGGGAAGTAGAAGCAGTTCTTTAATTGTAATAGAACAGTGGGAATTGAAGTTTGGGCATATAAAACAGGAAACTGTGATTATATTTGGATCCATGACTGTCTCTGAAGAGGAATAGAAATCAGCTTTATAAACTTTTCCTGACAGGGGTTCTTTGTATACTTCCACCACTCAAGTGAAAAATAAATGGATACCTTGTCTGACAAGATATTTTAATATCTTGTCTAGAGCCATACAGAAACATTAAAACATCAGCATTTTGGATACAAGGATTGAATAAAATGAGAAATGAACAACATCTTCCACAGACTTGATACAGAATTTTCAAGAGGTATAAATAAGTATCTGTTTTTCAAACCACTTAGAAATGGAGAGGGACTTCTGCTGTACAGAAAATTAGCCATGTCCTTACAGGGGCTAAAGCGGGTGGGGGGACGACAAGAAACAAAATCCTACCAAGCAAACTTTTCCCTCAAACACCAGTGAAGTCTCACACAGCCCAGCTACTGTGAACTTCAGTTTTAAGAATACCTGGAAATATCAGTCACGTGTTTCTCCAAATTTCATTATCACTGAACTGACAAGTGTGAAAACAGTGTGCTGAGTCTTACTAGAGGACTCACTAGGAACTGATACTCATAATATCTACGTAAATTAGTTATAGCCTTCCACCAAAATGTTCTAGAGTGCCTCTCACTCCAAAGATTACAAGCAAAATAATCATTATGGAATTTGAATGAGCTGCAAGATTTTGAGGCAGTCTCCAGTCTTTTTTTTTCCATCGTATAAGGAAAATACAGCATAGCCTTGAAAACTCATTCAGTGATTAAACAAAAATAGTACTTAAATAGAATGTAACCTCAACCCCTCTCAAAAAAAAACCAACAAAAAGCCAACAAAACCCACAAACCAAACCCCCTCCCCTGCCTTCCCAAACCCAACCCAAACCAAACAAAACCCACAAACTATGAAAGTCCAGGTGAAAGTCCATTTGAGCTATGCTTTTAATCAGTTGTTAAAATCTGAATATTCCTCATCTTATTCTTTTGTTGGTTTCAGTTTTTTGTTGTTTTCTTTTTGGAGGAGGGATGATCTCATCAATACATCCCCACTGTGCTCTTGCCCATTGCCTCCTGAGGCAGTACATAGTAGATTTAAACAGACTATTGTTAAAATTTATTTTTAATAATATCCAGAACAGAGGAATATGGTACCTCCATTATCCAGTGGAAGAGCTGACCTTTAAATAAAACCTGTTTTTCAGTATGTGTCTCAGTTCTGAATATAAGCCAGACCTTAAGAACGAATAACATTAGACTTTCCCCTTGAGCATCACCATCAATAAACAGTATTGTTTTTTAAATTTTTTGCTGTGACACGCAATGACTGCTACTACAGATAGGAAATTTGGCCTCCAAGGATATCAGGACCAACTGTCACATGGGCATATTTTCTAGGGAGCAGAATAAAATTGATCTGTTCTAGCCAGATTCTTCCAAGTAATTGAGGGAAAAAGTCTGACAGCCTAAGGTATACAGCAAAACTCTGCTTCTGAGCCTTTGGCAACAAAAGAATGGGACCACCTCTTAATTCCACCTATGGCAGTAATGATCCTTTTGGCAAAGAATGAAAGAAGATAATGTGCAAACTTATATGATTATAAGGCACTTTTATTGCTAATAGTGGAGGCTCTGTGAACAAAATTATAGTTTCTTGCTTACCATAGAACATAGAATGGCTCAGGTTGGAAGGGACCTTAGCAATCACCTAGTTCCAACCCCCCCTGCTGTGGGCAGGGGCACCAGATTTGTAAGAAACCCAGGTACACATTTCACATTTCAGTGAACACAACACATTTCAGTCTTAATGCCATATTTTAAACTAAGTCATTGGAATTTACACATTCAGTTTTTCCATCACAGACTCTCACATAGTTATACAATATTGCTAGGTTAATACTGAGAGCAATGGAAGTATTTTTCTCAGTTCATGCAACCTATTTTTCTATTTTGGTGGTTTTAGATTTACATTTAACGACTTTAAGAAACAAAGCCATCGGGACTTAGAAAAACCTAAACAGATGATAACAGAATCCTCCAATAAACTTCAATATTTCTTATGTCAATGCTCCATGTCTGATTAAAAATATTAACTCATATATGCTCAGAATCTGATTATTTTCCTACTCCTAATTTCTTTAATGCAGAAGCACTTGATTATTACCTTTCACCATCTGTAGGTGTGTAACACCCAAAGGTCATTGGGGAAACCATTTTTTAATTTTTTTTTTCTAGATATAAATTCACTTTTAATACACTGAATGAAGTTATTTAATAATCTATCTCCAATTTAAAATCTTATCTTGCAGAGTAATTATTTTTGTGATTTTCCTTACCTAGTCTATTGGGATAGAACTGAACTGGTCTTTATTTTTTTAAGTTCCAGAGTACTAGTTACTTTCTTCTACTACAAAAGAGGATTATAAACAATTCCACATAGACTCTCAATAATAGTTGGTTGTTCATTAATCTCATAGCCAATGAAAATCTTAATGTCAAGTACCTCCTTCTTTCAGCTGCCCAAAAGCAGTAACAGATTTTGTCTTTTCCCCAAATTTCCACTCTGTTGCTTTAACTAAATTGGACCTACAGCCAACACCACCACAAAAATGTCTACATCTCTTAGTATGCCAATTAGAAATATCATACCATGTAAATCTTACTCCTTTCCAATGCAAGGTTTTTTTCAAGTCTGGAACTCTGCTTTATTAGTTTTTCAACTGCATTTTAGGAAAAACATTCTTATACATTCAAAATCACTTATTTACTGTTCATCCTTACTTACCACATACATGTGGATCTTTGAGTCATGAATTACATGAATGGGAAGATGCAATGTATGCATTTGCAAGCTCATCTACAGCTTTAAGAACTGGCAACTTAATAACCTAGCTATTGAGCATATAAATCTCTTTTGTGACCCAAACTATTTCACGTTTTTAATTTTTCAGGTGCTGTTATATATCTCCACCAGAGGAGAAAAAAGAAAAAAAATTTTGAAGAAAAACTTACAGTTCTTAGTACTTTAACCCACATACTTTAAGTCTGTTTAAACACATTTTTAATACCATAGCAAGAAAAAAAAAAAAGAAAAAAAAACACTTTCAAAGAGACAATTGAGACCTAAGACCTACTACTGAATTTTATGGCCTCTAGTAACTCCCCAAGGGCATTAAAATTGTTAATCTTTATCCCAGCAACAAATGTGACGTATAGTCTAACTCTGTCTATATTGTTTTCTTTCAAAGTCTGAAGCAACTGAATTAACACAAGAGGTCTCTAACATAGTCAGATTACTGTTACAGTAACAGGTCACAACACATCAGCATTATTATTGATGAGTGGAAGAATATTTTTGAAAGAATCTTTACGCCACTTGAGAAACTGCAATTTTTTCCCCAAAAGAAAAAGTAAATACAATAAAAATTTACTACCTTGTCACTTTACAGCTTGACTCAATCAGCTCATTTTCAATATCCAACAGACTAGAAGGCAGATTGTATTCCAAAGGTGAGGACATTCTTTTTAAACGCAGTAAGCCAACACAGAACTTTGCTCCCATCTCCTCCAGTTCTCTTGTACCTATCTGCAACCCCTGATTGGAAAATAAGATTTAAAAATACAAAATAGGTACATGCAGATGGACACATACATACTGCAGAATAACTCTTTAAGTTAACATTTTCTTATTTTATTTAATACATTCTCTTGCTTTAAAGACAGAACAAGTAAGAATTGTAGAGTAAACACTTAGCAAGAGCATCAGAGAAGACTCAGAAATACCTTCATGATTCCTCCAAGGCTGAACAGGCACATCCACATTTTTTGGAGCTTCCTAGTCTACAGTTCTAGCACCCCAATATTAACAGACCTTTACTCAGTGGCATTGGAATAGAGACCGAGATCATGTCTAGATTCCTAAGTATAAATTATTTTTAAGAACTTCAGGCAAAATTTATAAAAGTTCATTTCAAATACAAGATTACTCAACATAAGTTCCATCAATCAGAATGAAAACGAAAGAATTCATATCATAGCTGTGATCAAGTTCATTGCTGTGCTTGCACACATAGGTAAGACTATCCAAAGCACCAGTTACTCTGTGAGACAGATGTCTCTTCTCCACCTATAAGTTAGAGGCTACATATGTTAATTCTGAAAGCATTTATTTGCACATTTAGTAATTAAAACCAACAAACAGATTCTCAAAAGCCACAGCTCTTTTCTAACTTGAATTATATAGCCAGGCATTTTCCTTTGCAAAGACTGTTTAGAAGGTCAAACTTACGTAATGCTGTCCAAGCTTACATACCTCATAAAGCCTCCAACCAGGTAATTCTACACTTTTAATTTAGCCAGAAGTGCAGTATATAGGGACACAACCTCTAACCTCAACTACTTTATGAAAAGAGAATAATCGAGACTGAGCCTCAACAGTTACACAATTGCTAGTACTAACTGCATATACACTAGCAAATTCATTGGCACAACTCAACTCAATCTTCCCTTTGCAACTTCTGTATCTCTGGAGAATTTAAAAGGATTTTAGCTTGGATCTTTTAAACCTCTTAATGCACAGATTAGTTAAAAAGAAGCTTTGACAAAACAAACAGGGAAGCAGAGAGCCAGGAATTGGTGGTAAGCTAAATCATCAAGTATGAAAAAATACATGAAGAAAAAAAGAATGAAGTAGGAATTTTTTTACCAAAAGCTTGAAAAAACCCACACAACCTTTGTATGTGTTGTCACTCTGACACTGCATTTTAAAATGCAAGGTTTAATAGAAAGAATGTTGCTCCAGAAATGGTACAGCCCACACATTCTCCATGTACTGTTTTGAACCTACTTAATTGAGGAAAAGTTTGATTTTCTTCTGAGGTCTTTTTTTCCCTTGGTAGTGCTCCTAAACAAGATGCTTTTTAGTAACAAGAAAGATAAAGCTATATCCGCAATTTTGAGCAGTGCCATCCTCCGGTCAAAAGGGACTGAAACCTGTTAGCAGTGAACAAGAGTTGAATATTTGAGTATTATTCTTAATAGCAATACTACTTACCTCTTTCATAATGCTTTTGTGCTGTAGGTTTCAAAGCACTTATTAAAAAAGGAAGAATTATCCTCACTGTACTGATGGAGAAATGGAGGCAGAGAGGGTTGAAGCGATTTGCACAGTGTCTCACAGCATGTCACTGACCCCGCTGGGAACAGAAATCAGTTCTCCTCACTCAGTGCAGTACCTTATCCACAGAGGCCAATTTTTTTTGCTTTGTTTTGTATTTGTTTGCACATCATTAACTTTCGAAGACCCCAGTCATAGCTGGGGCTCCACTATGCTAATCACAGGAAGACACAGTCCCTGCCCCAAAGAGATTAAAATAACATTAAGGTCAAGAGGCAACAAGTATATAGAAGAAGAGGGAGAAAGGTAACAGTAATCTCACTGTTACACAAATTACTAATGTGCACAACTTGATGGTTCAGAAACTATTCCAATTATTGTCTACATGTGTTGCTGAAGAATTTATCGTTAGTTGGCAGGTTCCTTAGATAGGAAGATAGGTTGTGTCTAACAGGAGTGTCTCTAAGTTGAAAAAGGACAAGAGTATGGCATGAAGGAAAGTGCAAAGACAATTGTTATAAAGATCAATAGCGTGCGCAAGTTCCGTGGCTGCTATTTTTAGCACAGCAGAAAGAGGACGTAATTAAAGAGAAACCTAAATGGATCAGATTGGAGGTGGATAACTGGGAAACACCTGAAGGATAAATTTTGAATTTACTACACTGAAGGGTCTACACAATTGTGGTAAAAGCCTTATGCCAAAGTCTCCATTTGCTTCTTTCATTTCTTTAAATGGTAAGGGAGAATGCAGTACCACACAAATGCCAAATACCAAATTTCTTAAATGATTCTTCCATCAGCCAAACCTCTTCACTTCCATCAAATGAGACCCAGAGTCTGGTTCAGTAAATCATCATCATCATCAGTTGCCCTTATTAAAGGACCTGAGGTGAGCTTCATTTTCACTGAAGCCTTGCTTACACTCCTTTTCTTTTTCTTCTAATGATCTTCAGCTGATGTTCTAGAACCTTTAACTAAGGTCTATTAAAGTTCTTTAAATGTTACAGGCATTGCTTTTAAGCTCAAGCCATCTGGAAGTAGCTTCTTTTTTAAAAAAACTGAATTTAATTCCTTTTTCTCTGCATCTCATATAACTGTCTTTCCTCTGGGCAGAAAAATTTTAGATGGAGGGTTGAAGTCGTCCTTACTAAGCATGTCATGAAGATACCTTCATATCTGTAGAGTATCTCAGCAATTAAACTTGCTACCTGAAAGCAAAGATACAAAACAAAGGCATAGCAGACTGTGACCTCAAGTGGAGAAGAATATTCCTATAATATGTACTTAATGAAAGGAACACAGCCGTATAAAGATTTGGACAAGCCAACTGGACAGTAAAATATCAGGCAGATCTTCTGCTTTCTTATTCAGCAGAGACTACAAAGACAATAATTTTTGAGAACTCAGATTCTAGAGACTGAAGAATCACAATTACTGAGAAATCTGCTCACTGAAGCTTTATTTCCTGAAGTCTTCTCTTTATGTGCATCGTAAGATTGACAGATAACAAAATCTTTTCAATTAACTAAGGGGTTATGCAATACTCCCAAATTTATTAATCTCCAATCAGGAAAGGGCTTGATTTCAGTTTTAAGGTGGCTTGAATTATTGAAGACGTTGTTCTTTTGTCTGGCATCTAAATTATGCTTCATAGTAGATCCTGGAGAATCCTTTCACCTGAAAGTTTGCTTTTCCACATCTTGACTCACAGATGACTGAGCAATATTTGCAGCAGTTATTCTCAATGTACTACAAAGACTCCATGTGACAGGGTAAAAAAATTGCTTCCACAGATTACTCTGTCACCAGAGATGCTAAATTCAGGTAAGAGCAGCTAACTTCAGCTCAACAGCTTCCTGACTGGAAATCATCATTGTCCAAGTAAAATAAATAAGAATAAAACCAAAAATTGGTGCTCAGCTTTGGCAAAGACTCATTATTCCTTCCATAAGGAACCAAATTGTTAAGTAATCCTCTGCGTGCTTTGAACAAAATTCAGCAAGGATGCCAAACCAGAACAAGACCAATAAAGTGTTTCAGACCTTTATGGTTCCATCCCTCAGATCTGAACTCTCATGTCCTTTGGGATGGGAAGTAGGAGGGAAGGGAATTTCTATAATTCAACTAACCTCTCTCTGTTTTGAAATAACATATTATGATATATGTCATCTAATTTATACCACAAGTTTCTTGACAGAGCTACTGGCCCTACTCCTTCCACAAAATAAACCCCAAAACCAAACCAAACAACATAACAACAGCCCCCCCAAACATAACAACAGCCCCCCCAAAAAAACCCCTGAGCTTAAGCCCTCTCATCTCTCTCATCTTCTCACTGAAAAATGCTGCTCTTTGCTTAAGTCCAGTCACCTTGGCTTTTTAGATATGTTCTCTTAATAAGTCTGAGCAGGATCATAGTGAAGAAAAAATTTTAAATCTTCCTGTATGTTCAAAGGATGACTAAGATCTCAGAAATTGCTTTGCCGCATAAAATGAATGGCAGCACAGCAATTTAGTCTCATCAGTTTCTTATATTACATGGAATAATGCTCTTCGCTTTTGAGTAAATGATTCTGCCACAGAATTAAACCATTTTTTTCATTAATGACTGAAAAAGAGCTTTGGAGGTTTAAGCATCTTGAAAGTTTGTCCACAAAGCATCTTCAATCCACTTTTCTTAAGTTCTTCCTGTAGCAACACTGCTAAAGCCATAAGTTTTGGTTCACGGTTAAAAATATTTTGGAAATTTTAAAATAAGCAAATTGGAGGAGTTATCTTTTTTTAAAGTGCCATAATGATGTCATCTGAGGATTATTCTGACAAGAGCAGGGATGCTTCTGTTGTTAGTTGACAAAATGTAGTACTTACTTTTTTTACAGGCCTACTGAAATTCCTGACAAAATATCTGTCTTCCTGCTGTCTAGGGATGTAAGCATGGATGTTGGAGTATAAATTAATATACTAAGTATATCTTGTTTCATCTCTTCCTGTCCCACCCTACCCTTGATTCCAGACTTCTGATCACCTTTCTGTCAAGCATCTTATTTGAGGCTTGTGATCATTTTCTCAATTAGCATTCCTAAACTCAACTTTCAAGCAGAGGAAACCAACTTCTTCCATGGATGCTGTCTACTAGTGAGATGCTAGAGACAGGGTCACCTTTTGTTATCAGATACCCAGACCTATTAACACTATTAAAGGACAGAAAATGAAAATAAATTCTAAATCAAGAAGCCAAACAAGTGTGTGAGTTCAGAGACAATGTGTCATTTGTAGTGCTGGTAACCCAATATGAAAGTGTTTTGATCTGTAAGACTGTTTGCCCAGCTATATGGGAAAATTCTGTAAGGGACACTGCTAAACATCTGCTGAAGAACCATGATCTGCCATGGTGAAGTCTGAAATTGCCATATGTTAAGGAAATTTTTAGTATAGTATTGGCATTTACTACTACTCAATTTAAATAATCTGTTGGACAGAGCAGTTCTGTGCTTTTTGAACTACATGCATACACGTGTGTTACAAGCAATGATTAATATTAATCTTGTTAAAACAGCGCATAAGCGTAACTGCTATGCAACCTATAAAGTTGAAAACTTTGTCATTTAATCCTAACATTAGTGTACCCAGATCTCAAAAGGTTTCAGAAGCTTAATGCAAGCAAGCATTGAGCAAGCAGGGTTATAGAATAAGATAACAATGCAAATGGAAGAAATTAAAAAGGAAGAAATATTTAACTGACATATCTTCTTACCTTATATTTGCCCTGGTCACATCCACATAACGTGCTTTCCATTGTGTAGCTTCTTTGTACTCCTATCTCTCTCCAGACAACAACCCTTGCTGTAGATTCCTTGGACTTTTCCACCACAAAGCTGCAGCTGCCCATGCAGAATGCTGGGGCAGTCTGACTCAGGATCTTCGGGAGTGCCTGCAGGACAGCAATTTGAAAAATACAGTGATTCTTTTACTTCCCTTGTGGAAGGAAGTGAAAAGGGACCATGTAATAAAAAACGGTTACCAGAAAGTTTTGCTGCAGTTTGAATTAAAAAAGCAAGAAAGAAACAATTCTCCACGTCGAGTTTTCAGAACTCAGCATGTTCAAGTGACAGTGTCTTCAGGTTTGCCTTTTCCTACTTACTAAAATCCTTTTTTTTTTTAGGTTCAGTCACCAAAACTGTTAGACATGCAGATCAAATCAGGATACAAGAGAATTCTTCACCTGACCACCATCCCTCTAACTCGCCAAGCTAAGTTTGCTCAAATAAAGTGTACCACATACTCCATATAAGTATTTAATTCCAGACTGCTTCCCTAATTCCATAAGTATTTAATTCCAGTATTTAATTACAGACTGCTTCAGAAATCCCATTTACAGACCTAACAAAAGCAGTATTTTATTAATAAAATTCATTTGTATTCAGCAAAGCACTAGGTGCATATTTCATTTCAAGAATGTGAATCAAAGTTCAATACAGCTGTTTACATGACAGCTTCACAGAAAAGGTCATGCCAATATATATATTTGACTAATGCTAAATGACCGTTTTTTCCAGTTTTTATTTGAGTCAGTTACGACAGAACACAACTGCTTCAAATTTATTATTTCAGTAGTACGTAACCCACTAGCGTAAGCTTGCCCAAACATTTCAGTCTACCTTTTTGAAATTGAAAGGGTTTTTCCCACAACCCTTACTGATTACTGTCTTTTGTGCACTACAGTAGTGCAGGCCGAAGTGACAAAACCCAATATAAATGCATTAGTGCAGCAGATGTGATTGCCATCCAGCTCAGTATCCAGGAAATCACACAAGAAAATCAAGAAGCAATAGGTTTCTTTTTTTGAAAGTGAGGGACATTTGAGGAAAAAAATAATCAGAAAGCATCTGTACTCATTTATACTCAAGGATGCATAACAAGTGTTTTAACACACATTCACATGCCTTTGAAGCCTAACTCTGAATCTTTAAAAAAAATACAAGGCCTGGGTGCCTTCAGGTCACACAGGTTTGCAGTTCCCATGAGGTGGCAGTGGAGGGAGATACAGAGAAGAAAGAGGTAACACTCTTAAGAACAAGTAATTCTCTAAATTTTTTACATTTTTGAAAGCTTATATAATGCAAAGGATGTGTTTGTGCAAGTTGATTATGTATATCTAATCAGTGGCACATGTCTTAACTACACATCTTCTATTATAAAAGGAATCTTGCATATTTCCATACACAAAAATACGTATTTCTCAGAATGATTCAGTTTCTTTATTTCCTTATTGCTAGAATATTGTTTGCCATGCTTCAGTGACTCATTTTTCATGTGGTAATTATAAATGCACAGAAGCATATTTTCCATCTATTATCTATAGAAGTAATATTAAACACAATAAGGTACATATTGGTGCAAAGAAATAAACAAAAAAAAAGCATTCTGTACAATGTTTAACGCTCAAAGTGCACTTCATTAAGTGTACTTTGAAGCACATTCATGAACTACAAAGAGATAATCTTAAATAAGTTTGCTTATGCTATAGAGTCATTATTTGCACAGGATAATATCAGGATACTATATCAGGATATAGTAATATATCAGGGATATAGTAATGTATCAGGATACTGAAAAGAATGCTCCAAGTCCATTCCCAATGAAAGAGGTACAAATGTCAAACTCACCCTGTAACCAGGGTCTTCCATCAGGTCACGAGAGGCAGCATCAACACTTGTATGCCACATTGTCTCTTTGATGCTGCAGCCATACATAAATACATTCTTTTTACGAGAATGACCATGATAATCACAGTAGACCTACAATAAATCATTTGGCAAAATAAAACCAAGGCATATGTAATTAACGTTTTATGAAAGTAATAGAAAGACAGTGGTTTTTATTTGTACTGTTGAAAGCTCAAAAAAATTAGGCAACACAATTCCTTATATAATTAACTTGTGCGTTAAGACAAAGAGTGTGTGCTTCATCTAAGGAAGGTTTAACCTTCTAGCCTAGCCAGTGTAACAGATTTACATCTATAGGTTTGCAGAAGCCCAGTTCTCCAACTCAGATTTAAGCTTGACATGGTATACAAGACCATATTAAAATGTTTAATTTATAGACTAGCTACAAAGACAAAGTTAAAGAGATTCAGAATTGCTTACACACACATACTTACCAAAGGCAAACGTTTTATAGCAGCCAGATATTGCAGTAACCCTTTAGCATGGTAAATAGTGGGATGCAGATCTGGATTTGGATTTTGCCACTGTCTGTTTAAATCTTCTCCACTTAAAGAGCAACGGTGGCTATTGTGGGGGGGGTGGAAAAACGCATGATGTAGTCTGTATTATCATACTTTTAAATAAGCCTCCCCCCCACCTCAAGTTTTCCTCATCACCACTGCTTCTTTGGAAGGAGTCTGGCAAGAAACAAACTTCAATTTTCTAACATGCCAAATAATAGAAATGTTTGGGGTATTTTAAGCTATGCTACAGAAAACCTAAAATTAAATTAGAAGTAGCCTCTTATGTGAAGTCAACTGTAACTTTGCTTATTTGCTGTTGAAACTGAAGGTTTGCAATTCTATTCAAATGCTAGTTCAAAATCGGGAATTTCAAATGTATGGTATCTTTACAGTTTTGGTGTCTTGATGGCTGTAATTTAAAGACTAATGCCAACTAGAAATCTAATACTTGAAATGTGAAATTGTTAGAAAACAAGGAGCTGAGAGAAAAACAGGAACAAAAAAAACCCAAACAAACAAAAAACCCAGAAAACAAAAAGATCATCTCTGTATTTAGACAGCTATCAGCAAGAACTTTTAAACATGCAGGGTTTCCTGATCATGCAGTAATCTTCAGTACCTTTGTCTTTAGATTGTGTCTGCTGCAACAGCTTTCTTAATTGTCCCTGTATCCTGATTATTAATTGCAGGTGTTCCAGTATACACATGCCTTTATACATATAAAGACAAGGTTCTACTGAAATTTGTAATTAGTTTTATTTTTATTATTTTGTTCACAAAACCTTTTAAAATACTACCTATAAAAGATGAATAGAAACTGTGGCATAGCAAAATTTCCATTTCACATGAATTCCCTGCAAACAAGTAAATGTTGAGTGCTGACTGCTTATTCATAGCAGTTTCGAGAAGTTCTGAAACATCCTTTAAATTTATTAAGAAAGGGGTAGCAAGTGAAATAACTACTATTAATAACTTAATCAAACCAGCATACTCTCTCACCCTTCCTCTTGCACACCTATTGACTTCCCACCTTTTAAAAATAATTATGTAATAAGCTTTCTCAAATATAAGGCACTTTTTCCTTCATGTGGGCGATGAACTTGTTTAGCTTTTCCTCAATGAAGTTGTAGTCTCATGTAACACTCTTACAGAAATCCAAGATAGAGAAACAATTAAAATGTCATATCAAATCACATAGGAATGATTATCATCCATGAACAGCTGAAAATATTTTTATAAAACTAAAATTTGTGAAGCAATGCAACTGCCTTTTAAGAAGCCAAAAAACAGAAAAATCGGAGCAATATTGCAAGTGTTTGTTGGTTTTTATCACTAAGAATTGCATTTGTATCTTTCCAGGATTAGTTTAGATTATTCACTTTTAAATATTGATGCAAAGAATTAAGAGTACAGGTTAAATATTTGTGAGTAAATAAATGCTTACTTTCCATTGATGACACCATCTGGATTGAGCATGGGAATAATTTTGAAAATGTAAGATTCCCGTAAACATTGGGCATTTGGACTATTGCTCATAAGATATTCCAGTGTTCCCTTCATAACCCAGCTTGCATTAGTCTCTCCAGGATGTACACGAGCAGACAGGAAAATGTAAGGACGATTCCCTAAAAGAAAGATGCATAGAAGTTGCAAAATATGATTTAAGCTAAGTAAACAGTTTGTCAATTGGAAAAAGAGCCAATAGCCCTCTGCACTTATTACAATACAAAAAACACTGGCGAGTTGATTATTACTGAGTATGGGTATTTATTGATAGAGCTTGCCACAGTATTTTTAAAAGGACTGCTAATGACAGAACTATCACAATGGAGCTTTAAATTCAATCAGATAATTACACAACTAGTTTGAGCTGACAGTTATGCTATGATTTTCATAACTTTTTCCCCAACAGCCAAGAGGACAAACAAATCAGGAAACAACGAAAGCTCACTTCAAATCAGAGTAGCTTAGATATTAGCTTTATGAAAGATTTTTTTTTACAAACAAATAACCTCAGTGTATCAAGAAAAAAGTTATTTGTCTGGTATTCTTTTCCAAGAAGTATTGTCTGCAAAATGTAATATACAAGCCTAGCAATAAAAATATAAAATATATGAATACATACTCTTATACATCAAGATATAAATATTTTTGTTTGACTACCACAAATAAGTATTATTAAATACAAAGGAAATCTTGAGTATTGATGCCTCTTAGATTCATGAAATTTATTAACCTTATTTTACATTGCTATTTTTACAGTGCATAGTGATTAAGACTAAATTTTTTCTACAAATACCTAGTTTTACATTATTTTCAGTTGATGAGAAAGAAGAATTATACTTACTGAACTGACAGATATGTTCATAGTATTTGGATTCTGGCATGGCTGTAATAGTGACTAATGGACAGCTGTTGCCAGACAGGGTCTCACAGAGAACATCTTGTCGAAAATATATCTGTTGAGGATTGTGCATAGATTCCAGCTTCCGAAGATGCATCTTCATCCCAAAAATAATGAAAACATACTTCAAATCCTTTGCAGTCACACATGATAGAATATTTCAAAGGTACTATTTAACAGATCTTCCTTTTGGTTGTTCTAAACAATATTCAAGTTTTCAATATGATTTTGACCAAGAAATATCATTCTCTACATCTCTGACTGATTGAACACGTCTCTTTATAAAGAGTCTGATTTTACAACTGCTTTCAGAAAGAGGAAGGAAAAGAGGGTAAATTATTGTACACAGATGGTACTATAAAGGTATATGGAAGGTAAAAACCTTTGCTTCATTAGAGTTATCTGATCAGGGACCTTTTCACTGCAAAGAGGTAACAAGTAAAGGAAGAATCAATAAACAGGAACAGATAGCTAAGACGTAACAGAAACAATAGCAAACACCAAAGTTACTACTCTCTCACTGAACAGGCAGGCCAGGAAGAACCTACAGACAAAGATTTGGAGAGATTCACCTGATAAACAAGGAGGAAACGAGAGGAACCTGATAATTCAGGACATTCAACAGGGGGGTGTGCTGCCATAAAAAACTCAAGCACCTGATCCCTAAAGCACGCCCTTAGACATCTCTCTGTGCAGCCTGTCTACCCTTTGCATCCAAGAGCTGTGTGGACTAGTGCAACTGAAAGGACAGATGTTAGCGGATTTGGGGTCAACAGCTGGAATGCACTAGGGTCTCAGCATCAGTGGTTGGAGATGCCAACCTCTTGGAAGCATCTCTGTGTGTACCACAGACTGCATCCCAAGTCCCAGCTACTGCTGGAATCAAAGCAGACTCTGCCTGCCAGCTGGAGCTGTAGGCAGTGTAGGCACCCTTCGGTCAGTGGTGTCAGCAAAGGAAGCAAGGGGATGTCTCACTGTCAGCTACTGCAGTGGGTAAAGGTGTTGGCATCCAGCCACTGAGGCAAGAACAGTGTGCCCCTCAAAACACAGCTGGTGCACTGCCCTGCGAGTAGGGGCCTCAGGTCAAATAAGGCTATCACGCAGGCAGAGTCCATGCTGGCATCTGGGCAGAGCCACAAGTGCACAGTGCCTGTGAGCTGAGTGTGCAAGTGCACACATCTGTTTGCTACTGAGCAGCAGGCTGCCCTAGACTGCTAACTGCAGACCTGCACAGCAGGTACGAGAGACTGGGATTGAGGCAGGGCCATGGCATGGATGGGCCATGCCAGTGGCCCACAAATGTGCTTGTGATTCCAGAGAGTGGGCTGGGCTGTACTTTCACTACAGCAATCCATACCAACTGCAGAGGAGGATGGGGTGTCTGTAACTGTCAAGCAAGTCATGGCACTGTCACACACGGGTGTGCCTTGTCTCTGCCAGTCCATGTAACCAGCCGTGCCCCGGGGGAGTGGGCATGCCAAGTGTGTGTGCATTAGTCTCTTGCTCTCTCTGGCATACGTACTCAGACTTGCTAGTGAACTTATAAGCAAACAGGATATCAGCACCCATGTCCATCAGACAGAAACTGAGACCCCAAGGTCCCTTGGCTGGCCTCCAGCAGCTGGGTAGGAGGAACCTCTAGGAGGTTGGAAGCTGTTGGAAGCAGCAGTTGCTTATAACATCTCTTAACAGGTACTTCTTTCAAAAGCAGATATGGCTTAGTGAAAAGCTGCATTCAAAGCTGCTGTACACTGGCCACTGAATCCCATACTTTGCTTTTATTGCTGTGACAGAGGCAATCAAGAGACATTCTAGCCAAATGAGTTTTGCTTAGCATTAAAAGCTTCAGAATACTTCCTCAGACAATTCATTAACCTAAAAAGATCTCTAGTTATCTTAGTTAAAGCAGCTTTAGTTATCAAAAAGTGCATGTAGAACAGCAGGATAGAAGTCATTTAACTCAAACACAAGCACTCCATCAAAGTAGCATTTTTTTCACTCAATTATCACAGAATCACAAAATGGGTGAGTTTGAAACGGATGAGAGCAGGCCATCTAGTGCAACCTCCCTGTTTCAAGCAGGGCCATCCTATAGTACATTGCACAGGATTGTGTCCAGACAATGCCTGAATTCCTCAGGGAGGGAGACTCCACAACCTCCCTGCAACGTGTTCCAGGGCTTGGTCACCTGCACAGTAAAGAAGTTCCTCCTCATGTTCAGGGGGAACTTCTGCACATCAGCTCATGCCAGTTCCCTCCTGTCCTATTGCTCAGCATGAGCAGAGCCTGGATCCATCCTCTCGACACCCACCCTTCAGATACATCCAGACATTGATGAGGTCCCCTCTCTGTCATCTCAAGGCTGAACAGTCACAGCTCCCTCAGCCTTTCCTCGTAAGAGAGATGCTCCAGTCACATAATCATCTTTACGATTCCCAGAAAACCCATTTAGCCTGCAAGCATCAATTTTATTTTTCCAGGCACCATTCTTTAGCACAACCTACATACTTCATCAATCTAAACACTAATACGAAAATTCTCCCTTGTAAAGAGCATTTTGGATTTCATAAAAAGAAACAAAATTAATTCACTCCTGAATGCTATATATCACACTAATACTATAAATATTCATTTATGCAACAGATCACAAGCTTCTCACCTTTAAAGTTGAGTATGTGTATGGATAATGGTAAGCAAAGTAGCACACATCATCTTTATGTTGGAAAGTCACTGTGAATGTAATTGTGTAATAGGATTTTCCTTTCTGGCCTCCAGCAGCAATTGAACTTCTTGAAAAGTGATTCCTAAATCAAAAAATGAAGGTAATACACACATTGAAGTAATTTTTTTCATACTACTGATTATTTCTGAACACACATTCTAAGCGTCAGAGGAATTTTTAGTGACTGTATTTCTCTTCTGTGTACATCAAGGTTAAATATAGATTCCCAGCAGCTTTAAAGGTATTTTATTATAGCAGTGATATACACATTAATTCACATTGATAAAAGGTGAGCAAACAAAAACAACAAAAAAAAAAAAGTAAACAAACAGCTACCAACCAAGGATTATTTGTGGATATGCTGCACTATCTCATCCTGCATTTTAGAATTTCTCTACAGTAATTCCACCACAGATTACAGAAGGCTCATCACAAGGACCATGTGGTCAGTATTACTGGAAGTCACTAATAAGATTTCAAGTAAGCATGCGTATCTGCATTCCCTTAAAAGCTTCCCAGAAACTGTGTGCAATTTTTAAGAAAAGTATAAAATATGAACAGCTTAAGTATTAGTAGTGTGCTTACAAAGTGAGATCACATCTATTACTCTCCATAGTAACTCAGAAAGAAAACCCTGTTCACAATAGAGTTACATAGAATTATCAAGTGCAGAAACAAGTACTTCTCCTCAAAAACTGTACCTCATGTTAATCTTCAGTGTAAGATTTGCTGCATGTTTGGTTTGTGTACTTACTTGTAGTAACAAATATCTGTCCCAACACGAGTCCAACATGGTCGAGAATTTAGTGCTTCTTGAACAGAATACATGAGGGGCTGCATGCCTGAAAGAAGAAGAATCTCACTTTAATGCTTAACATTAAAAATATTAGCAGTAATGGACCACATCAACACTTACATACAAACTACAAACTACCTCTACTTATTTATTTACTGTCAGAGTGCATTTTCATGAATGCCTGGGTATTGTACTGTGTGCTAAAATGGGTGACAAAAGATTGCTGATTCTCAGAAAATAACAACTCAAGAAAAGAGTAAGACCTATGGGAGACCAAAATGAAATGTTTACATGAAAGCTTAGGTTTGCATGAATGGTAAACTACAAGCAATCCTCCATTCCACTCCATCCAACTCACAATACAAAAAAGCTACAAAGAGAATGCAGAAAATTGATTCTATCATCTATTCAGGTAAATAACTGAAAAATAACTGATGTTTCAGGACAATTTTTTTAACAATTAACTCCTTAAAGTATATTCTTTTAATAGCATACTTAAGTTGAACATTTAATATGAAGAGGAGAAAATAATATATACTAATTGAATATCATTTACTCATTATATAATTAGCCAACCACACTGTGGTTGGCTAATGTGTCAGTCAGTGTACTGAAGAAATCAACAGAAATTATCAAGTAAGTATGCTCAACATGGAAAAAAATGTAAGATATCTGATGAAGATTAGTAAATAACTTGAAAGCATCTTACTACTGATCAAATTACCTGGTGGTCTGTGACTTTATCAATGTGGATGAAAGTGTATGACAAAGGAGAATACAATATTATTCTGTACCAAGAATTTGAAGCTGGGGACAGGAAGAGAAATTTTCTTCTTCTTAAAGGACAATTTTCAGAATATACAACACAAAAAAACAAATGGTTTTAAGCTGAATGACATACACACTACATACACACTCCCAGACAAGTGAAAGAAAGGTATTTTCAGTAAGCCATTTGTAAACCTTTGAATGAAGTACACACTGCAAACACTACTTACTAGAGACAATTTTAGTTGCAGTTACCCATAAATTTCTTCATTCTGCCCTCTCTTACAATAAAACTTCATTTTAAAAACTGACAGCTGGTTTAAAACACATTTCTTCTTTTTAACTAAAGCTGTCAAAAGATTTTCTAGCAATACTATTAAAATAAAGAATTTAAATTGGCAGCATGAATACTGGTAATCCTATAGAGGAGGGAAGGAAACAGCTAAGCTGTCTAGTACAGATATTTTTTACGTATTTCTTCTCAAAGTATGGGAAACATATCTTACCGTAGTTGAACTGACTGTTTGACTTTTCACAGTTGATGATGTTAAACCGGTAACCAACGCCAGTTTTCATTCCACTGACTTCAAAGTAAAACCATTGATGATAATGATTGCTATTTATATCCGAGTTCAGAATCAGATCATACTCATTTCTGAAGATTAATAAAAACATATCAATGATTTTAAGAATTAGAAATAAAAGGCCTAAAGTGTGAAAAGAAGAGTTGAAATATCTTACTTTCTGATCTGAATAACTTTGCGCAGGTTTCCAGATTCAAATTTGGAATTAAACTTCAAAACATCTGCCTCCTCTGTTACTGGACAGCTACAAGTAGAAAAAGAGACCAAAATGAATAAAACAAACTTAGCTAAACCAGATACCTTTCTTTTAGTCCTCACTTGGCAATTCAGAAATTATTTTGATACTTTCTCTAAATACAGCCTGGGTAGCAGAAACACTGCTATGTGAGATGAAACTTCCCATGAAATCTGCTGTAAATATAAATCACATCACAGATAAAGTAAAAATGGCTTAGAGTATTAGTTGAATATTGTTTACAGAAAGGTAAAAAACTTACCTCAAATTATCAAGGTCATACACAACTCTGTCTATAATGTCATTTTGATAAATCAGCCTTTCAATATCTTGAGAGATTTTTGTCCTAAAAAAAATTTAAAAAGCAGAGCTCTCATTTAAATTGCCACTTACTGTTTTCAGGCACAAAAGAGGAATTGCCTCATACAGGAAAACTAACAAAGTTGACATGAAGACAGTGGGACAGTTCAGAGAGGCCTCAGCTTCACCCCCACTTATGAGCGCAAATTCAAAGTGTACTTAAGTTTAAACACCTGCATTCACAGCTGACTGAATCCAATGTTTGTATGTGAGGGAACTGAATTTTCATGCACACAACTCACTGGGTTTTATCTTAAGGGAAAAAACGCAGTTTCATACTTTATAACAGAAGCAGGAATTACTCAAACATTACTTATGTTAATGCTTTAATCCAGGACAACACTTGATAACATTAGTAACTTATACGCATCCTACCATAACCAAAATTAAAGAGTTTTAGAGAGTAGGTTGTACAGTCAGTGTGTTAGTGAACTAGCTTTTCACCTCTGGAGTTCTAGATTCATTTATCGACTAGGTAACAAGTAAGAAAGAATTTGGTGATGTCAGCCAAATGTCAGGTGTATGCTTATCCAGATCATAAAACCATTGCACAACTGGCAGTATCTAGGTCCTGGCTTGGAAAAGTAAGAATGTGTTGCAGTTCAAGAATGAAATATAGTGGCAGAGCTGTGTGGAAAAGCTTGCACAGCACCTGCAATAAGAAGAAAAGGAGGCAGATTAACAATGAATAATACAGAAACAGAATGGTAAAGTACATTCAGGCTGGAAATTCTCAATTTAATTAAAATAAATACTGCTAACAAATGGGAAAGAGAAAGTAAGTGCACAACTCTAGCACCTCTTAATAAATTGAAATTAACTGAAAGAGAAAAGTCACAAGTCCAATGTATTGATAATATTGTGACCAGGCTGACTCACCACAATCCGTCTGAACAGGTTCAACTCAGGAAACAATTACAGATTTTTGATCTTGCACTTGATTTTAGAGAGCTCATTAGATCTCGGTATGCCTCAGCTCTATAAAGCCATAACATTTCCTATCATCATAGGAGTTTTGCCAAGACAAAATTCATCAATGAAAATCCGTAATACGTATTTTATAAATAACAATGGCATTTAAATACCATTATAATAACCACTGTAGATGAAAGCAAAGAAGAAATAGTATTCAAGATGCTCATGAGAAGGAAAAGTAATAGTGAACATTTTCACATTCCAAAAAATGAAGATAAACTATTTCAAGATAATGAAAGAAAAAAAAATCTAGAACCAACACTGTTGATGTAAGCGCTGTGCTTAGAGAATAGTCCTTTGTGGATCCTGATGATTAGAAAATAACAAAGTATACAGAAGTAAAAAAAACAACCCAACTAAATTTTTAAGGAGTAGAAAAAATAGAAATTTAAACCCAAACTTATAGCGTATTTTACTATATCATAATTTTCTTCCTAAAAAGATAGGGTAATACAAAACACTTCAGCTATTATCAACTTCATTTTTCCAAATAATAATAAACTGGTGAGACATTCGGTGATAATTACATGCTACTAAACTTAAAATAAAAGGAAAACGCACTCCAAAGCACAAATTCAAAACCATTTCATCTCCTGGCACATTGCAAGACAAAAAAAAAAAAAAAAACAAACCCCACATTGTTCTAATAAAAGTAAGAAGAAAATCTACTAAATCACACCTTAGACCCCACACAATATTTTCTCAAATTACTCAGATGGATTAAAGCAACCATTTGTTTTCTAAATAAGACTTACTCAATGAGCAGTAACTAAGTGCTTACATTACAGAGAACGTAAATCACACTGAATGCCAAAAGAGTTTGGACACAGCTTTGTAAAAGACTTTAAAGTTTTTCCATGTCCCCTACCAAACTAATTTTTACCACTCTCCTATAAATTATAAACTATGAATTTGTAAGAAGATTAAGCCCTTTTTAAACAAGTTCCCTTCTCAGAAGTTGTTTTCTTGCAGTAACAAGACAGTCATTTGTAGAAATCTGAATTCTTAAAACAGTGTATCTTTAAAAAGGGATGCAAGATCTTTGACTCAAGTTTAGCAATATTATTTGGTATTTAGTTCTTGTTCACACAAGACCTCAAAAAGTTACTTTCAACATAAAAAATATTAAAAAAGAAAACATAGTAAGTTAAAATATACCCTAAAATTATCTTCATGGTATAGAAATCACCCTTATGTATAATCACACAAGGTTTATTTTTCCAGTGCTTTATGTCTAACAATGAGCACTGCAACGACAAATTGTATCTGACTTCACCCAATTTTATTCACAAAAAGTCAGAATTATTAATTACTACAAAAACATATGTGAAGATTTGCAAGATTTTCTTACAATGCAGTCCTTAGGTGATTCCTGACTCAAGACTATCTCCCTTCTAAATCAACTGAATCTATCTAATAAATAAGCTGCTAGGGAATATTCTCCTCCTTCAACACTGAACAATATATTCATGATGTCATTAGTGCTGCAGCACTTGTCATTTCACTATAAAGATCACTTTGTCATGACCCATGTGAAACAGCTGAAGGGTTTTAATTAAACCACCTAAAGACACCTTATCTCTTAACCATTTTAATATCTAAATATAAATATGAAGAAACTCATTAAGTTGGTTACAGTATAAAGCCGAAGGCATTCAATCTCATAATTAGGCAAGTGGCAAGGTCTCATAGCTACTATTACATGTCGTGCTAATGTACCCATGTCTTTAAATGTCTTTAACTTACTATGTATATGAGCCAGCTCTTCACACCTCTGCTGCAAATTATTCTTAAGAATTTCATCACTCCTCATCATCTTCTACTATCTCTCAGTGAAGAAATTAAAGGGTGTGTTGATGTGTTTGTTGTATGACATTCTGCAGGACCTAGTACAAACTGCATCCTCTGCATTTGTTACCTCTAAATTCTCTTATACAGTGAACATTAAAGCCAAACACTTTAGTGTATTAATTTTTTTAACTTTTTTGACAACATTTTCCCGAAGGGTAGATTTTCAGCACAAGAGAGACAAGAGATGAAGAATCTTTGAATTATTAACTGTCCTGTCTTTGCTAAGAACTCAAAGGAGCATTCAGGTGAGGATTTGTTTGTTTGGTGGTGGGGTTTTGTAAGTTGGTTTGTTATTTTGCAAACTACAAAATTTACATGGGAAATGGTGGGAAGGCAGAAAGGGGGAGTATAACTTGAACTTCATATTTAGAAACTGAATTCCAGAATTAGCAATTACAGAATCCGACTGAGTTCTTTATGGCCCTGCGCTGATGAATGCGTGCTCACCTACCTTCAAATTGCTTTTCATTGGAAACAGTTTTAGATGCCAAAGTAAACATTGTAACACTGTTTGTTAATCACAGCATAGTTAGGGCTGGATGGGACCTCCGGAGATCATCAGGTTTATCGTATCCTAAACACAGTTTCCCAAAGAAACGAAAACAACAGAAAAAGGAGTATGGTAACTCACCTCTGCACCCCATATGGCCTTTCAAGAATAGGCTCCTTAAATGGGGGTGGAATATGGCCAAAATAATCTGGATAAGCCACTTCTGAATAATCCTGAATAGACTTTGTGTTCTTTACCATTTCAATATAAAGATCACAGTCGTGAACTGGTGATACATCAGAAACTTCAAGCATGACCTGTTCCCCTGATGAACTAGATCTGGAATCTTCCTCCTCTGAATCCACTCCAGTACAGCAGAGTTTTCCCAGCTGGACAGATGATCCTTCAAAGAGGCTTCCTCCACAGGGTGAAACAGGTTCACAGGGTTTACTAGAAGCAAGCGTGGCAAGGCTAGCTTTGCTTTCCTTCTTCACTACACACCCTGTACCATAATATTGATCATTTTTTGCACTGTTCTGGAGACTGATTCTGTCCAAGCCTTTCACAATTTCTTGGCTTAGGCACTGGCATGATGGAAGCACATTTCTTTGATCATTTTGCTGATGTAAACTACTGTCTTTCATACTATCTTTCTTTGGTAGTTCCAGAAACACTGGCCTTCTATTGTATTCCTCTGTCAATAAAGGATTGCCCTCCTTTAAAGCAACTCCTTTTGGTGACAAGTTTGCTTCAGCAGAGTGCTCCTCACTGGCTGTAGGAACAACAATAGGTCCAGTCAAATTTGCATCAGGTACAATAGGCTTGGGTTCCTTGGAAACTAAGTCCCAGTCCTTAAAAAACAAAGGTGAAAAAACAATTGTAAAAATTATTAACCAAAAAAAGTAAACAGTTCCCAAGTTTTATTTTAGAAAAATTCCTCATTTCTTATTCCTGAGGTAAATTTTTGAATAATCCAAAACAAATATAATTTAAAAGGTGACACCTATATTATAAACTATCAGAGCAATGAAGTTTCATCTTTTACAAGGCCTTAAAGCAATAAACAAGTAGTTCATTAATAACAAAGCATAAACTCAATGCAATTGCCCAGCTACTTTAACCACCTATTTTAAGTAGCTGCACAGCATTTAATGAAGCGCTCTCAGAAATCTCATGTCTTTCCTTACTATTTGACTTTCTGCTGTCTGCAATAATCACACATAAAGACATCAGAAAACAAGGTTTTCCTTAACATCTGCCCCCAGTACCCCCTTCTCAGCCAGACTGAAGCAACCATAACACCTAACTATATAACCTAGGATACAGTACTCCCAAATGTAGGTTTAGAACTGCAGACCCATGTTTCTTGGCTAGAGGAACTATCCACCCAAAAAAGAACATCAAAGTACATTCCAGAGTCAACCTGACATGGCAAGAAATGTCCTGGGAATTTTACACTTTACCTGAAAGTTTTCTGAAAGTTCTGGGAAAAATCGCTCATACATTTTCAGTTCTTCTATGGGTCTTCCGAGTTCCTGTCTAGGTTTCAGTTTATCAATATCAGTCTCAATATCATCATTCTGAAAGATCACCAGAACAAATTAATCTTGCATCCAAAATTAATGAACTTATACAACATTAATCTGAAATGTTCACCTTTAGTCCTGACACAGACATGCTTTAAAAGATAACTACTGCTATTTTAAAATTACCTGAACTGCAGCTTTCACCATGAAGATTTAAACTACTCAGTATTATTAGTAAGCCAAAGCCTCCATTTCAACAGAAATATTACAAACATCTCCATTTGCTTGGTTTCATCCGAATGTATTATACACAGATATCAGACTTTACATGAAATCTGTACATATTCTCATTACTGGAACCTGGAATATGAACACTTCATCTGACTGCAGTGACAACCCAATACTGCTTATATGGAAGATACTCACTTCATCAGGGTGCATGAGACCCTTCAATAAAATATGTCTGTCCAGGTCATGGACAGACAATTCAATTAACTCCTAAATACATGTAACATTAAAATACAGAATAAGGCAGTTCTGACCAAGTATCTATGGATGTCCCAACTGACAGCTGGAGAACAGGAGAATACCTTCTCAAAGTGGTAGAACAGCGAGAGGTATGATGTCTACCTCTACAACTCACTGAACTTCAGTTACCTTGCTGAAACACTGATCTAGTCAATCCCAGTCCAGAATGCTGGAAGAACTTAAAGAAGCTCCTACATATGGACTAGCTTATAAGAAAAGCAGGCTGAGAGAAATACAAGTTGGGAACTGAACACTGCAAAAGGAGTCTGCGGTTCTGTTCCACTGCACTCCAGACACATCAGGTGAGAAGTAAACAAAATTTTGAAAAAAATGCTGAAGGTATCTGCACAAGAATGGTTGATGCTTTCAAGCAGCACTCACCTTCTTTAAGTTTCTGAAGCCTTTTTCATTTCAGAAATTGCCCTGAAAACCTCCTCAGACTTCTTTTAACACAAAAAATGTGTTTACATACATGATTCAAGCAACTTAAATAAAAAACTGCTATACCTGACTTTTGCCTATTAATTTTGTTTCTACTGACCTTAAAATGTTGGTCCTTGTCATCATCATTTTCAGTTTCAATTTCTGATTCTGTTTCAGCGTCGTCATTATCATCACTTTCGTCTACAACGTCATCCACTGCAATACAAAAAAGTTTTGTAAAGCAGATTATACATTTAATCCAATTATACATGCTTGACGAAGATTTTCCTCATTCTGGAAATTCCTTATTTTCTTTTTTGCTTACCCCTTGAAAAAAGATAGGAAAACCAACTAGTAAAGTAGTGCTGGGGGGTTTTGTTGTGTTTTCTCATAGTGTTTTCCATTCAGGAAAATTGCTGGTTGTCAATAAATGGCTCACTCAGTGGTTTACAAATGATCCTGATTTTCTAGTGTGCTCAGAATGACTACATGTACTGCTTTCACAGTAAAGACTATACAAGATTATATTTTTAATTGACCCAAACTTCTACCCACCCTCCACATTCCACATGGCTTTTAATACAGCACTTTTTTTCCTTTTAAACTAAAAAATCTAACCTATATCTTTAGATTTTCCACTTCTTTTTATAACAGATAATAAACCTATTAATAAAACATGTCATTTACTTCAGCAGACAAGGAAGTTTCTAAATAGGTATTATAGAGAATCAATCTACTGTATTAAGCAGATTTAATTTCTGTGGATTTTGAAACACACTTCTAAATCTATTTTCTGCTTTGAAGATAAAACATAAGCAAACTTTGAACTCCTGGCGCCTGACCCACATGAACTCCAATATGATACTTTACTTCTTTCAGACTATGATCAAATTTTGTTTCAGGAGATATCGTGAATAAAAGATATTAATGACTGACTTTGCCTCTTCATTTTAAAGGAAGTTTCTGACAGCAACTTCATTAGTTGCTTACCAGGTCTGAACCAGTTTACCATATCTGAATGAGTATTAATTATCTGAAAATAATGAAAGGTATTCACAATGGGATGAATCAATTTCCTACAAAGGACCATATAAATGCTTCGCAGTACAGTGTTTCCTAACAGACTGCAACAGTCCAAGAAAGCAGCTCTATTTTCTCATCATGCAGATGAAAGAATAACCACAATAACATAAAAAAGCCAGTGCTTCAAATGGCACACCTTAATCTAAATCTACCACATCCTGAGTTAGAGTAACATACAGAAAGGAAGGAATACATGCTCCAGTGAGACAGGATGTACACTACAACATGCTTCACACAGAATGTATATGCTACATGAGTTGAGAGACCATTTTAGTTTGCGTACCGCCTACTCTTTACACTTCAGAGTTTGGTGAAAATCACCTTTCAGTTCTTGTTTTCTCTTTTATTTTAAAACCACATATGTCTGGATAAGATTTCCATCACTTAAAACTTAACACTAGAAACTGGTGCTGCACACTAACCGTCACAGATCCTTTGCTAGTTGAGGACTTTTAGCAGAGAACACAAATAAGTGCAATTGATTCCACCTTCCATAAAGCAACATTAGACATACTCAAAGACAAAGTATTACAAAATCATCATACCATCAGGAGGCAAATTGTACAGCTGAGCCACAGGACCACTGGCAGGAATAATTGGGAGTTGGAAATGGAAAGCACTTTTAATAGTTGGTAAGGGAAGACGATTTTTGGGAAAACATTTTCTCATTATTAGGCTGGATGTATTGACAAGAGGATCAAGAGTTCTTACTGCAAGGCACTCCTGTTAACAGGAAAATAAAGAAAAGTACTTCTCAAACAAAAAGTCAAATTACATTTATATACTATTTACAAAAAGATTGGCTCATGTCTTCTTTGAGTAACAGAGAAACTTCTACCAACTCAAACTCACCTTTTTAAAAATCCAGACTTCAAAATGAAAAGGCATTTTCACCCCCTCTTTTTTAAAACAAAGTTCAACTGCCCCTCCCAGAGCTAGTCATAGCAAAATAATAGCAAATACAAATTTAATTCTGTACTCTTTCATTGTTCAGTCTAGTATAGAAAACAATCCTTACTCCCACAATCAGGAATGACCATGAATTTCATAAAAGAAATATGACAAACTTGAGGTCATAGCCAAAGAGGCAAAAACAACAACATAAAAAAATCCAACCAGGATAAACTTACTTGTGAAGTGTTGTAAAGAATTTTCATCCCATTGGCATCAATAAATGCTTTTCTTCCCAATTTGATGTTTGTAACACTTTTAATGCACTGTAACACTCCTTTACGTATCAGCATGTATCTGTGTCGACTATCATGACGGTGCCAATCAACATAAATTGTTAAAAGCACCTGCACATATCCTCTGTCCACTGCTCTCCTGGCATTTGTTTCTTTGCAAAAAAAAATTAAGAAAGAAAATTAAAAATTGCCCAGGGACTTAAATATTGTTTTCAGATATTACTTTCATTGTTTAATTATTCTTTTTATCCAAGTAACTGAATTGTTTCATTTTGAGTAGTATTTTAGCCACACTTAACAGAGTTTAACATCAAACTAAACAGAAATGACTGGATAACTGTGACCAGTAGTCTAAACTTCATTTTTAGAACATTTCATGTAATTTTCATAGTTTACCAGAAGAACAGGATGCATTACACTTAAAAGGCAATTGTAAGATGCTATCATCCTGCAGATTAAAAAACAAAAGTGTTTCTACCAAGTATATCTATCACTATCCACATACAGTGTGTAGATACAAGGTGAAACAAACTTTTCAGTTGCAGTCCATACAATTTTACGACTATCACTCAAATTTCATAAGCTCAAAATACTTCTACCCCAAATACTGGGTAATCAGTATGACAACTGGAATATATAACTGATTAATGTAATTATGAAAATATTCACTTCATAAAGTGTATGAAGTTATAAGTCAAAACCACTAAGGAGAAAACACCCCTAAATAAATGCACAAGACCTCCTGTTTTAAACACACAGCTTTTGAACACTTCATTTATCTTCCCAATATTAAAATCTAACTGCCAATTTACAGAATAGAATACCAACAATGATTTGGAAAATTTTTTGCCCTAAATTTCCCAAGGAGAAATTACAAAATTTGTAAATACACAAAACTGTAAGACCAAGGTGTCACACTAAAACATGAATAAACTCAGCACCCTGTAACAGTCGGTACAGAAATTTCCCGCCATTTGTGTGAAATGGTTTTCTTCAAATCTAATCACACCACAATTCTTATTCAACTCCACTAAAACTACTAGGAATACTGTTGCTTTAACAACTGGATAAAATGAGTTTTTTATTCCTTTCTAGTAACAATGCTAGTTCAAAATCTGGAAAGATGACGTTTGTGAGGATCAATGGCTGCTGGCTGAGACAGTCCATGTCTGGAAACACCCCATTGGTTTTGTTACCTTTAATTCCACTCCATGAGCATCATTGACAGATTTGCAATTAGGACCCAAGTCCTAATTACTCAGGAAGGTACTGAAGAATTTTCCCTAGCCATCCAACAAATATTTTCAGATGTATGTGTAAAAAGGATGCACAGTAGTTAAGCTAGAGGCATCCATTACTGAAGGGCTGAGGTAAGTGAATGCAAAAATGTATTTCTCCTCCTTGGATCCAGATCAATTCTGCAGAAGCAGTGCAGCCTTTTTGCTGCATAACTGATGAAACAGTAACCATTTACTAAATATACGTGTGTATGCAACACAAATAAAGCAGCAGAGACTGCAGATGAAACTTATTTCTAGGTTTCCTAGTCTTAATTGTTTCGGCTACTGCCTTAATGTTAAGTTTTACTCTGTTGATACATACACACACACACACACCCCCATATTATAGCTCAGTAGACAGTTTCTTGTAGTCAAACACTTACTTGATTTTAGCAACGCAGCAAGTGTGTCTAAAGCAACCCTGTCAACATAACAAGAAAAGTCAAAACAGCAACCAACTAGTAAGCAGTCTACAACACTGTAAAACTATACAAAATACTTATGGCTAACACACTTATGAAAGGTCTAACCTCATGTTTTTCAGGTTGCACTGTAGCACAGACTTCGCTTTTATATTTTACTTTACTAAAAGATCATATATCTCTGCTGTATCTGAAGTCTGATGACAAAACTTAAAAATACCAATCCAACGACTATACAAACTTCCAGCTTTTGCAAAAACACCATGACAAAGTAATGTTTATGACCAACACTCACTGGTTGTGATATTCTGAAATTCATGTCTTTGTTAACAGCAGAACAAGTACTTCCATAAAGTAAAGGACACTATTTTCAAAAACTGTAGGTCAATACGGGCAGTATATGAATATACTGAGAGGCAATGCCCACCAATCTGTACTACAACAAGATGGTCAGCATGAGATTTTTCTTGTACCCAAAGATCTTCTCTCAATTCAACTGCACAACTACAAAACACATATACTTATTTTCCCACTCTTTGTGAAGACAGACTTCATGCATCTGATCTTAGACCATAAACAAGGGTATCATCACTAGTCACACCATAGTGTGACTCATGATATTCATGTGACTAGTAAGTTCATATGTGGAATTTGAGCTGGGCCTTGAAGGAGCGGGATACGTTTTCTGAAAGCTACTCCCATGATCACAAATACTAGATTTTGATCACATACTGTTTCTTTTGCACTGAAGTTAGAATATGCACAATAGGAGATTATTATTTTGTTCACCAGATGAAAAATTTAGTTTTCCACAGGTGTGTACTACAAAAAAACGGAGTACATAAAGGACTATCTTCAATTACATCCACTTGGCTATTTTTTTATCCTAAATTCACCCAAAAAACCCAACCCAAATAAAAGAAATCCAACCAAACAAAAACACCAAAATCTACCAGCCACCACTGGAGTGGAAATCTGAAGCCACCACTTTCAGCTACACAGTGCATTTTACTTTTTTTAACACAATAGTCCACTAGAAAGTTATTGCTGGGGCTTCCTATTCTCTGTTTCATGCTCTTGCTCTGATTGTCTATTTGATTTGCAGAAAAACAGAAAGAAAATTCTATCACCAAATAAAAGGGATAATGTCACACTAAAAACACAAAGCAGATCACAGATTAAGCTGAGTTGGAAGGGACATACAAGGATCATCAAGTCCCACTCCTGGCCCTGCAGAGCACCGTCCCCAAGAGTCACACCATGTACCCAAGAGCATTGTTTAAATGCTCTTGAATACTGTCAGGCTGGTGCTGTAGAAATAAACTGAAAAATGATGGGATTGTCTTGATTTGTTTGTTATGATTTGGAGATAATCACTGTAAAGTTTCCACGCAGGAATATTAGAAACAAAATAGTATTTTTATTTCTTTTATTATTATTATTATTATTATTATTATTATTATTACACTAGACATTCAAATATTTTGTGTTACTTTACAGGGTAAAATTAAAAACTGTCATATTTGTGGTTGTCCTTCCCATCTCCCTTCACTTTAACCTTCAAATATTAATTATATTTTATTTCTTGAATATTACTTTTCATTTACAAGTGAGTTTTGAAACAATATACAAGGTTTTACAATACAGTATATTAAAGAAACCTTACTTACTTTATAAGGCTAGTGTTCCTTTTACTGAAAGGGCCAATGATCTTAAACATCAGTTCTACAACTCCATTCTTTCCCAGAGATACTGCATTTACAGCTGGAAGAGTTAAAAGCAAAATATTTTAAGATAATGTAGTAAGAAAGGCAGGAGAAAAAAATCAATATACACAAAAACTAAAAGTCATACAAGTTAATTTTGAAGCATGAAAAATGCTAGACATTATTATGCTTTAAGACATACAATGACAAGCAGACACTATTCTGCACAAAATTAGCATGACAATCCAATCCTGATAAAACTTGGAAAAGAAGAAAACTTATTTACTACTTTACAAATAAAATCACATACTACTTCCAATGCAGGTTTCTGCTTTGTTATTAAGACACAACAAAAAAAAAGAAAGAATTTTCAACAAACAACAAAAAGAAGAATTTTCTTTATAGAAATTCACAGTTTATTGGAACAGCAGGTTTTCTAAAATGCCATGTTTAATAGGTTCTATGACTTGCTACTATCCTTCAGTGTTCGGGCAGACAGGTATATTCACCAGGATTTGAAATCCAAGACTCTGCTATAAAATTTTAAAATGCCAATTAGTGTAGCTTTCCTGAGCTGCACATTCTCAGAAACAAAAAATTATAAAAATAATCTATTTGAAAGGAAGTAAATGAAAAAGAAATTAAGCTAAGACCTATGTTACAGAAATAGGTGCTAAAAGTATATGTTTGAAGTCCAACAGCCAACTGGAAATATAAACTGCTGAAACAGGCACAGAAATTTAATTCCTGACTCAGTTCCTAAGTAGGAAGACAGCAGCTAAGAATTTCCTTCAATATAATAAATGCTGTTATTAGTGTAGAATTTAGTATATGAACCCAAGTGGCAATTCCATCAGCAGCAGCAGCAACATCATACCAGAATCTAAGTAAAGTTAGGACTCATTCTAATAGTTACTGTACGCAAATTTTAAGAAGTACTACTCATCAGAATATTATGAACTACTACTTCTTCTGTTTATAAAGAGTGGGGAATACAGAAAAATAGAATTGATCTAAGAGGAAGTCAAATTAGAGACTCAGTCTCATTTTCAGGATGAAGCACATTTTCAGCTAAGCAATGTAATTAATGTAACTATCTGCATTCACCTTTTCAATTTAGAAGTGTTTTACCCCATTATCAGACAGCTCAACAGAAATAAAGCTTCCATGTTTTGAAAGTATTAGGGCTTTATGAACTATAGCTGCTCATGTGAATGACCTGAAAACATCATCTTACAGATTATCAAATCAATTTTCTGAGGGGAACGTGGTCACGTTTTCAATTGCTTGCATTTATTGAAGAGGATTAAAAACCGTCAACATCAAATGAAAAAAATTAAGAGCATCTAACTGAAGTAGAGATACAGCAAAAAACACATTCCTTCCACCAACTTCCTACTGCCTGCCCAAATAATTAGGCTGTTGTGGAAGAATTTTAGTCCAATAGTGGACAGTGGAGCTCTTGAACAAAAGGAAAAAGGAAAAGGTTAACTAAAGAAATATTCAGGTTAAATTAAAGTATTTTCTGTGTGAACCAAGTCTTAAATTGGTAATAAAGAAACAATTAAAATATCAAAAATAGAAAACATGAGAAAGAATAACAGAGTAATTATTTAACTCTAAATGATTCTACAAGCAAAATGTTAGCATTTCCAGTTTAGAGCTTTAAACATCAGCATTTATGCAAATCAGATGGCACAAAATCCCGCACATCCAATAGCAATGCTGAAAAAACCCCATTTTCCTAGAATTTAAGCATTTTGAAGATATAAAAATAAAACTCAGAAAAAAGCATTTTAAATAACTAACAGTAAACAAGCACTCAAAGTTGATATTTTAACCTTATCTAGATAAAAAGCTTCATTCAATAGGAAAGAAAATAATTTTCTGCAATACTTACAGTTGGTTGAATAAACTCTTAATACTTGAAGACATGGCAATATTAGCCTGGGGTTCTGCAAATTATGCTTCACTAAATTCAATGATATGTTTAGGGCACCATTTATTCTTGCTTTCATGCCAATCTTCTTGTCTGATATCAAAGAAATACAAGATCAATCACACTAATTTTGAAATTATTATTAAAAAAATAGAAGTTAAATGACTGAATTTCTTCTACGGATGTCAACTCTGCTTATCCACTTTTCAACATTCTTTCCTCCCCTCTAATTTACTCGTTCTCTTGTTCTCCTCTACCAATTCAGAGTACATGGATGCTTACACAATAACAGAAAAAAATTTAATTAAGTTGCAATCATAAAACTGTAATTAATAAGCCATAATATCACCTTTTGGACCAATTTTTGCAAGAAGAGTATGAAGAAGTGTCATTAATTCTTCATTTGGTGGAGAGCTTTTGTTGGCAGTCAAAAGCAGCTGTAACAAGACATGTGTCCCTCCTTTGGTGACTAAGACACTTGCTCTCCGACCACCACCTAGAAATTAAAATTGAACTGGTATGTTTAAAGCCAAAGAACAATTAAATATCTAGGATACAGTTACCATTAAGTTAGTCTTCAGAAAAGCAATGTTTTCTTTATACGAGACTGCACTATGCAAGGACATGCTGGACTTAGACTTAATCTAGAAACATAAATTATTGTGTAGGATTATTAAAAAGGTAACTTCAGTCTTTACATTCTTTTAATTCTGCATATAAATCCGCTTCAGCAAACAACAATAAACGAAAACCAAAACAATGATCATTTACAAGAAACACAATAAAACATAACTAGCCAAAACAAACAAAAAATACCTGAAAAGAATGCACAAATATCATCATATATTATTCCTTAATGAAAACTTACCAACTGAGACTACCTCAATGAGAATATGCAATATATTTATAATAGTTTGAGTATCTCTTGTTTTCTGCAATAAAAAAAGGAATATCTGTGTTTTACATAGCAGTCTAATACAACGGCTTAGATACTTAAAGCTAGGAGAAATTGCCACCACAAAATCAACTGGAACTTAGGAAGTACCAACCCAGCTAACCATCCTAACATGCAGCCCGAATTAACCACAAAACCAATTAAAATATACTTTGTAGTATGGAACATCAATTAGAACTGATAGGTGATAAGCAATTTCTTAGAATATCTAAATATAAGGGAGAGAAATTCACAAGTAGGTTACTTAAAGACAGTATCTATTCATTACAGACAAACACAGCTTTTAAGACTCAACAGGGTAACAACATATTCCATCATACAAATATATTAAAAAATACGTATGTTTCGTAATGATAAAATGCAAAACTGCTATGAACCCATAACCACACAAATTAAAAGATTTTACCTCTAGGGTTGACAGAATAACATCTATTCCAGTGGAGCCCTTGGAAGTCATCTCCTTCTTGGTTTTTTCTGTCAGTGAGAAAAAGACCAATACTGGCTTGCAGAAAAAAAGTATGTTATCATCTACAAACTGACAAGAAAATCTACATGCAAATAATAAAACCTGCATATTAAAAACTGCATATATGTAAATAAAACTAAGTAAAAGACTTCAGCAATTTTAAAACTAATTTTTGTTTTCACTTGTTCAACAATCTTAGTGATAGCTTAGAAGAAAAAATAGTAAAGAAAAATAACCATAAGAAAGCTTCCTTCCAGATACGTCTACTTCTCATGTATATATACATACAGGCATATATACATATGAAGTGAATTATTACTTAAATTACAGCTATATGACAATACAAAATGGACTCAGCACTACCAGTACTATACTAGATAGCATTAAACATGGTCTTAAACAGCTGCATTCAATCATCAGTGACAAAAACATATGGATAATCAAGTTGACTAAACAAAAACTAACATCCAGCAAGGGAGATAAAAAAGGAAGGATTAAAAGGGAAACTATTAAAACCACAAAGAGCTTTGATAATTACCTTGACTCTGAACCAGATGAAGGAGCTTTGAGGTAACATATCTGGCACTGTCTGATTCTCCTAACACAGTATCCAAATTGATCTTCTCCAGCTGTGACAGCAGGGATATAGCCCGAGAATTGGAAGAAACACTACAAGAAAGATATCATTTTTTTGCTTTTGTGCTTTTGATTTTCTTTCCTCTTAAATATATTATCACAGAGGCATTACCACCACTCCTAACTGGCCCAGTAGCACACCATCTTTGGAGCCACCAGGGATTGGCTCTGCTGGACATGAAGGAAGCTTCTGGCAGCTTCTCACAGAAGCCACCCCTGCAGCGCACCCCACCCTCCCACTACAAAAACCAGCCAAGCCAACTCAATACATTTGCCAACAAAAATGGCCTTGAAAATGTATTTTTGTGTAAGACACCATTGCAATCCAGTCATCCATATAGACAGGTAGATTAGAAAGAATTGCTCTAAGTATTTACAGGATTCTAAACAAAGGCAGCCTAGAACCCATTCTATTTGTTCTCTAATTTAAGATCTAACAATTATTCAGAATAGTTTTGAGGATCACATTCCTACATAACAGTAATTTTTAAACAGATGTTTAACATTTTAATTGTAGTCATGCAATTAACGACAGGAAACTATGACTTCCATGCATTAACTACCTTGGTTTTTCATCTGTAACCTTAGAGTACTACAATAATCCAGAATAATTCATTTTACACACACATTGCTCTATCTACAACATTAAATTCTACAACACTAGCTTTACAAATACAGTCAGTTTTGTTTGTAACAATGAGGAATTATTACTCCTTGATTTATACTTTGCACCTGTGTAAACATTTCACACTTACAGTTAACTCTACTAAAATGTTAAAATCAAGGGGAAAAGCTAGCTGAGTGCAAACACTCTACTATCAAGAAGGTAAACTGATGTAAGAGCTGCTGAGGAAACTGCTTCCACCACTCTCAGTCTTCCACACTGAGTAAACTGCTTCCACCACTCTCACTTTTCCACACTGACATGTAAATGAGAAGCATAGCCAAAACTCAGTTTCAGACTACAGATGATACTTACTAGCTGATAAAAACAGGAATAAGACATGGTTATATTAATTACAACTCTCAAATAAAAGTAATTTTATATTGTGAAGTAAGCATATCAACTTCTCAGTTATTTGCTAGACTTTAATTTCAAAGCATTTTTTAAATCCAAATTAAATCTGTCTTGGGTGCTGAAACAGTAATTTCCTAGTATAAGTAAAGCATAATGTCTCCAATCCTTTCTCATCATCCAATAACAGGCTGAATAGTATAAAGCCATTATTATTTGCCTAAGTTTTGTTTTGCTTATTTCTCTTTCTTCATTTATCCACTGAACTTGAAATGCTCCAAAATTAACGTGAGATTGTAATGAAATCCATAAAGCTCTGTTGATCCAATACACAAACCGACAAATTTATACAAGATGTTATCTTCACCAGGTCCACAACTGAAACAAGTAAGAGTCCAGTGAACCCACATATAAGCTGATGTGTAAGAGAAATTTTGCTTAAAGTTCTGTTTTATATGTGTATTATTTCCATTGTGGTATGTCATTGGTCTCACAACGAAATAAAAGTCATTTGAAAGCTGAAAACAAAAGAAAAGCTGATGCTCAGGAATAATACTAATAATTTTTTTACAAGTTTTTGCAAAGATAAAATTCATTTACAGGCATTGAAATGTCAGAGCAAACCTGATTTGTGACTGCTGCAGCCTGGAAAATTCAAGCAAAACTAACACATGGAAACAATTTACCATGTACAGGAAGCTGGCATCTAATATAATTTCTCTATAGCTAATAAAAGCTTTAAAAGGTTTAGGTAGGGTAAGTCATTCTCAGTACTAGGTGGTACGACAACTCAAGTTCTCAGAGTTAGAGTTACAATCTCCTCCTGGGGACAGAATTTCTACGAGAGCAATAAGTGCTTATTACAACAGAGATATCTTTGGAATGGTTTGAGATTATTTCTCTTTTACAAAGTCTTCCAACATAAATATAGCCAACTACACTTCATGTCTTCAGCATACACAATAAAGCATCCTTGAAAATTAACACCAGCCGATGCAGAAATATAAATTAAAGTCCTTATTTCCTCTTAGTTGTGGCTGAGTTTTCTTCTTAAAACAAGAATTATACTCTAATTTACCAGTACTGTACACTAATACACATAGTGGTTATAAAACTGACAGTTTTCAATGCCTGCACAGCCATCAAAGAGGCGGTAGGACAGCAATTATGGCAGTCAGCCAGACATACAGGAGCAGAGTCAGTAATATTGCTGCAACGACCATTTGACCTCAGAACAAAATGAAAGCCCAAGTTGGAATGAGACTCTCTTATATTTGTAATGCAAACCCATGTGTTTTGACCAACAAACTATTCAGGATCTAAATCTAGAAGACAGTTCTCCAAAACAGAGAGGCACCATGGAATTCAGTATTTTCAATCCAACAGCCATAAACAGTAAGAATGAACTCTCTCCTGCCAGAGGTATGTTTTCTCTCAAGCTGCTAACATTGCAGAACCTCAAATGAATACCCTGAAGACTGTGGCCAGACTTTCATGGTGACCAGACACAGAGACACAGCAGGAGCCAAAGACTCAGGAGGAAAAGCTGAAAATTTCCCATGCTTGAACTGTGAAGGCATAAAAGCCCAAGAGTTCCTTTTTTGGTGGTCACTCCTCGGAAGCACCAGCCCAAGCTGTTTCTGTGGTACTGCGCCACGAATAAACCGGTGTGTAGAATGAGATATCAGAGACTCTGCTAAGTGAAACCTGGTACAAATACAGTACAGACCAGTCACACATGAAATCTGCCTGGAGCATGCAATATAAATTTGAGTCATCACCCATCAAACTAGAAGAGGATTAATTATGTTTTCCACTCAGTCAAAAGCCATTGCCAGGAGGAACGTGATGACCCAGACTGACCTCCCACACCAACATGCAACTGTCCAGGTCTCCAGCTGCAGTGGGTGCCTGAGCTTGTCACTGATGCTGGAAAGCAGCAGAGACAATATGAGAATATTTTTCCCACAAGGTGAAGAGCCCTTCTTTTTACTAGGAGTGACATTTTTCACCCCATCCATTCTAAAGCCTTCTCACAAGAGCACTCTGTCACTGAGGATTACATGGAGTCTCTATTACCCCTAGTTACTAAAAATTATGACTAAGGAGCACCAGGAGAAACTTTGTAACACCATAAAAACTATTCTCGTCAGATTTGGACAAATACTACAGCTGTGCTTCATGACATATATGCCAAACCAGTCCTTGACAACCTGCAAAAATGACTCAATAACCAAAGGCACTCTCATTCTAACACTCATATCCCTTCACTTGAAAGGTTTTTTCTCCCTGAAGTTTAATCTTGACATTTCTGGCACTTCTTATTATAAATGCAACTGTCCTTTAACCATTCCAGTGATACAGCTCTCTAAGCACAGTATCTTGGCACATATTTCCATCAAATACTCTTAACCATTTTCTGCATTTCACAAGAGTATTTTGAAATAATGTGGTCCTCTAGTAGTTTTGCAGATCTTTCCAGCTCCAAATTGTCTGTAATTTTAACAACTTTCTTCTCTTACAGATCTTCAGTAAAAAAACAGAATATTTCCAATCATTAGCTGTAACCAGAAAGAGAAAGAGCACATCCAAAATAAACTGTACACCACTTCTTTCTGACAGCCATCAACTACTACTGATCTAGTATCCAGTCAGTGCTCTACTCTGTCCAAAAACAACCAATAATTATTATTCTAGGATAGATTTAGACTTTAAGCATCTTGAGGTGAAGTTTACCAGGCTTACTTGGCCATGTACAGTTCATGTCTCCACAGGCAGGAAACTCTTTCTTCATCCCACATTCAAATGTCACAGTTCAAAATGCCCCTCACAGCACCACTTTGCTTGCATAAAGGAAGCATTGAATACCCCCGTCGTTATCTCAACTGTTACCAAAACTTACAATATGACTCTAGCTAACCAGAGAGCTTTGTGGATTTCCTCCTTCTCTGGTCAGGAAAACCACAAGTAGATAAGAAGGAAGCATGCCCAGACTGTGAGGAGCAGAGGACTTCAGGGGTTCACACTTGCAAAAGAAGTACCTCAACAAGAGGTTCACATTTGAAAGAGAACTTTCTCAACAAGAAAACATATTCTCAAAGAAAGATTCCTCGTTACAGGGACATTTCTTTCAGTTCCAAAAGATTAAAGCATTCAAATTCCGATCATGAAGAAGTGCTACATTTACAATCCTCCATGACTCATTGTGTGCCACTCACTGCGCAAATGCTAAAACCCATCACTTCAGCCTTCTATGTGTCTACTCACAAAGAGAAAAATTACTCTAAATCATGGCTGCTTATAAAAATTCAGTTATCTTTGAATGGTTCTTGGCTATTCACCTTGCAAGAAGCCTTACAAAATATAATGAAATGGATGATGCCATCAGTTTCTCAAGTGTACCTACTTCCTCTGAAACTGCTGTTCGCAGTCAGCCAGCACACTGAGGTATAAGGGAGTTCCTTCTTCCTCCGCATTACAGTGAGCCTTTAAAACCTATTTTAAATCAGGCAGGCTTCTCATGAGTTTATTCTGATTTTATTCCAATGCAAATAATTTCAAACTATTTTTTTCCAACCACTTCCACAGTTACCAAGTAATCTTTAGAGAGCTGATACTTCTGATTAGTTCATAGCTATCTCCATAACTTATTCATGACTTAGGGAACAACTGTTTTGAATTGCAAGGATGGAAACTTTCATTTTATCTCTATAAGAAGAATAAATGGCACTTAAGTAGCCACTCTGCAAACATCTAATATTCTTTGTGATAGTATATTTCATGCATTGTAATCTGTAGTATTTTCAAGAATACTCATTGTTGACAAAACTTGCTTTGCTTATCTTCATGCCTAAGGGGATAATCTACCAAAAGAACAAAACATAAGAGGGTTTTTTACCATGTCTTTTGATCTGACCCTCACAAAAACAGGAACAACCAGTCTCATATCAAGCTGTTCCACTCAAAACTGGCAAAAGTAAGGATGATTCTACACACAAGAATTTAAATTCAAATTTTAAATAGACTCCAAGATACAAAACTAATTCACAGTAGAGCATGTTCTTCATGAAAATTCACCCTCTCACACAGAAAATAATTGGTACTTCAGAAAACTAAGACTGAAGCTAAAATTCCCAATTTTGCTGACTTTACTTTTTCTTTTAATCTATTAGATGGTTTGATTTAACAAGGTGGTTTAATCCATGCTCCCTTAAGAAAAAAGTAAGATTGAAAGCCTTTAAATAGTTTCCTGACACTTAACAGCCTACCAGAGATAATCTCATAAATTTCTCAAATGCTTGCTAGAACAAGTTCACATGAAAATAACAAACACAACTTTTCAACTTGACATCTTCTGCATCCCACTCTGGTTTGTCCTAGCTATGTGTTGGATTGCTGGATTGTTGCAGGATGACACACATCTTATGACAAATTCATGGCTTCTTACACAGTATTATAAATGTCTTCTTTAATTCCTTCAGTAGAAATAATTTTTGCATGCCAGTATGTGCACGAAATTACTAATTTAATTTTCAGTTAAATGTAATGTATATTTTATATTTGAACATGGCTAACACTAACTGAAAATGTAGATTTTAAAAGTTATTTATGAAACGTGAAGATAATTTATGTTAATCAGTATTGACTCCCTCAATGTTCTAGGACATCAACTTACACATTCCTACTAGGAACCTACAATATATATTTTATTTCTCTTCTTACTAAAATAAAGACTTTTTTCACAAATCTCATATAGCATGATGTTAAGACATGACTGTAGTTTTAAATTTACCTTTTCTCAGATGATGTTTTTACTTTGTTCATATCGGAAATATGATTCTTCAAATCACCATCTCTGATAACCTGTAAGATATTAAACAACTACATATTATCTACATCTTTTGTTCTTTACAGATAAAATGCTGCCACCATACTGAATGTCCCTGCACTAGAAATGCTAAAGAATTCACACTGATTGCATTTCTCCACGCAGTCACAAGCTCTTCTCACTTCAAACTATTTGATCCAGCTTTTAAAATAAATCATTGCATTCTAATATGGAGCATGATTCTGCATTATAATTCAGGCCTACCAAAGTTCAGAAAGTCTGATTACAACAAAACAGAAACATATCAGTCATTTACTACACATTATTTTCCTGTCAATGACAGAATTTTATCAAGTAAAGTTTTTGCTGAAGCCAGTAAATACACCTTTTGAACTTACTTGACAATGTTATGAAATGCCACAACATACTGATTTGTGACTGCCTTCTCATGCGTCTACAGAATAACTAAGACTAGAGGCACAGTCAGAAACATGGAGTATTTGGTGTTCTCATTTAAGCAAGACCTGAATACATTTCTTGGACAGAAACCACATCATGCCAAGGACTCAGTTTTCCTATCCATTTAAGGATACAGTGTCCTCAGAGCACACCGCTTCCTCAAATGGTGCCTCCAAGCAATTAAGGGTGCAGTCTACAGGACCATTAACTGAACATCAGCACTTCCATTTGAGATCTAGTATGAATGACAGACAACTACTCCCACTGTGAAAAAAACAGTGTGCCCAAGAGCAAAGTGGTTACCTTAAAGGTGGAGACAGAGAAAAGGGGAAAATGGATGTTCATAGATATAGGTGCTGAGAATGACAAAGATAAAGCAGTCTTCTCTTGGGAAATGCAGGCAAGAAATTCAGCCAATTACTCACACACAGCTGCCCTCCATTCCCTTCTCCCCAAAGAAATGTATAAAACCTCTCAAAAATCATCATTGTTCAGCACAGTAAAATAATTAAAATAACTCCTGCAAAAGGCCTAAAGCAGATGAAGCACTAAGCAAGCTTATTTCCAAACTTACCTAAAAGCAGAATCTTTTCCCAGAAGCCAGGAATAAACGCTTAACTTCTCACAAGAATTCCAGCTTGACTCAAGTTAACAGGTGTCCTAGGTTTGTCCAAGTACCCTTCAAGTGTAAACAATCTTGAAATCCTTTAAAGAAAATAAATAGTTACAAGAGAAGAGCTGTGTCCACCACATTACCAACAATTTCATGAATTATAAAGTCAGGATTATTCCACCCAGGTTGCAGGTCTTACTGGGGGGAAATTAGACTCTTGGATTCAAGTAGCCAAGTGCTGTTTTGCTAGCAGCAAAAGTATGACCTGCTGTCATGCAGATGATGAACAGTCTGCCAGTGCCAATACTGTCTATATAAGTGTCCTGAACTGCTGTACAAGTGGAGTCAGCTACTGTGCTGAACCATCTCAAATGGCGAGGTCTTAGTCTGTTTGTCTAAATTCATCACAAAGTATTTCAGTAAGCACTAAAGTGCTTACTGATGCTTCAGGTCAACGGTAAAAGCCAAGTAAAAAAGAAAAAGCACAAGAACAAAACCAACAAAAACCAACAAAACCAACAACCAATCAGAAGGACCAGGGAAAAAATGAAAAGGGAAATGCACACAGCAGCAATCCAGAGAGTTGTTGTGGAACATCTATGCATACTAATGCAAAAAAATTTCTCTTTAACATTTTACTAGGTAATGAAAAAACCCTTCCTAATTAATTTAAAACTTTTTGATAGTATCCTTATTTTGAATAAACACTTGATAGAAAGCTAAAGGCAGAAGGCGAATGAATTTACACATATTTTAAACAATGCCACTTGCCTGCCAGGGTAGCAAGAGCAGATGAAAAATTAGCATTAGTTCTGCTTGTAAAGGACCAACAACAACTGAACGAAAGCTCCTCAAGCTGGAGGGAAACAGAGGAGATCAACAAGTGTTGACTAGGTAAAACTCCAAACTGATAGATGCTGGATTCTGTGCAATCTCCCTTTGCCTTTTCACCTTGCCTGTGAAATGTTATTTCACTCATCCTTCCATCTACACAGAGGAAATAGGCAGTCTTCATAGGAAATTACTCCAGACAGGTAAGGTTCCAAATCAGAAAGCTGCACTTGCTGTAATAATGCTATCAACAGTACCATAAATTAAATGGACTGCATGAAGTTAGACACAATTTTCACATTTTCCTTTCTCCTTAGAAAAGCACACATTTGCCTCACTCCTAGGTGCATTCTTTGTCACTGAACCACTGAGTCACCTTCTCTGCTGATCCATCTCTTCAATAACATGAAAATTTGACACTCACTGACCAAGTTCATGCAAAAGGAAAGAGGATAGCCCTTCCAGTATTTACCTTTCATATAAAGTGTTGGCATTTGCTGAAATATAAGAGTGACATGGAATCCACGGAACTCCTACTTCTTGCATAAATACTCTAACTGCAAAACTACTCTACAAAATTGCAAGAACCATCACAAAGCAATCTTCTTTTGCTCAAAACAATGGCTAAAGAAAAGAACTTACACCATTTCATTCAGACCTCATATTCAGATGTGTCTATTAGGCGTTACTGGGAGTGCCTACAGAGGACTTCTACAAACTCCATCTTCCTGAATACCGAGTTGATATATATGTACTAGAAGAACACCAAGATGCTCAGCCTCTCCAAAGCAGCAATAACTCTGGTCAGACATCATAATAGGATTCAGAGATTTTACTGACACAGGATCTGTGGGTCCCAGCATAAGAAGGATGTGGAACTGTTGAAGTGAGTCCAGAACAGGGCAATGAAAATGACTGGAGTGGTGAAACAATTCTCCTATATAAAGAAAGGCTGAGAGAGTTGGGACTGTTAGCCTGGAGAATGCTCTGGGGAGACCTTAGAGCAGCCTTCCAGCTCCTAGAGAGGGCCTACAAGAAAGCTGGAGAGGGACTTTTTACAAGGGCATGTAGGGATAGGACAAGAGGCAATACAATAGCTTTAAACTGAAAGGACGAAGGTTAGACTTTAGGAAGAAATTCTTACTGTGAGGGTGGTGAGGCACAGGAACAGGTTGCCCAGAGAAGCTGAGATGCCCCACCCCTGGCAGAACTCAAGGCAAGGCTGGATGGGGCTCTGAGCGACCTGATCTGACAGAAGATGCTCCTGCCCCAGGTGGCTGGGTTGGAACCCGATGGTCTTTAGCTCCCTTCCAATCCAAACGCAATATTCTACAAAGATCAGTAGCGGCCTGCACGTGGGGTGAAAGGGGAATTAGTAATCCTGATACTGTGTGCTTAATGCTGGACACTAATGCCATTCCATTAGCACAGTGACTGGACCTCAGGGCTCCAGCAAGAAAACATACAACGATTATAACCTGGGTCACAGAATCCAGATATTGCTATACTCTTTTATTACAAACAGCTTCAGCCCCAGTTTCTCTCCTGTGAATCAAAGAACTCCTAGACTTGGGCTTTTCTTTGACAACTACTAATTTGAGGTTTTGTCCCTTACAGCAACCCCTAAATATTGCACCTGAAATACTCCTGATGTTTCTTGTCCAAACTCTTCACTAGGGACAGCTTGATCTCACCTATCTGTATCTGGTGCACAGTACCTAATAACAGAAGGAGTGAATTAAAAACAAGCAAATGCTGCTAACCATATACTTTGCATGCACTGTCACATAGTTCTCTTGCATCTTCTTTAAGATTCTGGCACCGAAACTGATGCATGTGTTTCAGGGGAAAGTGAGTATACCCCTTTTGTATTGCAAGCTGACAGATGGAGTTTATACATGATAGGAAAGAGCCATCTTTAAATAAAACTGAAGAAAACAAATTAAATTCAATACAACAATGCAAGGCTCAGTCGCACCAAAACCTGTCATTAAGCATATTCAGTATAAATTGCTTTCCCTTTTATCTCCCCTTAACCACTAATGGACGATAAAAAAGGCAGACACAAAATTTCAATCTTTAATCTGAACTTGTGGTAAGAAAAAACACATAGTCACCATTACAACATGTTAGTGCTGACCACTTCTGTTGTTTTGATAACATCATATTTGAAAGAAATTCTCATAAATTAAACACCAATAATGTCACATCTGAGGCTCAAAACTTTTATTTTAACCAACAGCACCTCTACTTTCATGTTATCTTTTTCTTCCTCAAAACTTGCAGAAATTGTACCTCTCAAAATCATGGAGAGTTTTCATGCTAAAATCCTGCTATTAGAACTTTCTCTTAGGGAAAACAAGGATAATATCTCTGTCCTTGAAGTTGAAGGATATTCTCAGTTTATATAAACAGAATTCACATGCTTCAATTGACCAAAACACTTTAACACAAAACATGTCTGCCTTGGAAGGATAACAAAAAAAAAATTAAAGTACCTTTGCATTTTCTTTACTTAAAAACCAGCAAACCACCCAAAAAACCAGCAAGGCCAAACAACCACGCGCAAGAAAACCCAAATAATAATTTTTAAAAACCCAACAACAAAACAAAAAAAACCCACAACTAGAAAACAGACTACTTGAAAGAGCCAGAGATGTCTGAAGTTTTCCATGGCTAATACTCTGATTTTCCTACAATGTACTTTGTAACTACATTCCAAAAGAACACAGTTTTTTCCAAGTAAAACCACAAAAAACAAAACCGAGTATGGATATACAAAATTTATCAATACTACTGAATCTGTTCTACTTGCAGGATATTCTATTTTCTTTGTTTTTATTTTCCAGAAACTTATTTTCTTAATAAATGTTATATAGAAATATGTATTTTTAAGTCTGTTCATTATATATTAAAATGTATCTTATTATCATAAATAAACAAGCTGCTAAAACTACATATCAAACTATACTCATCAAGAGAAAAAACAGAATTTAAATATTTTAAGTCTATTTATCACAATAGCTGTGCAAAACCTGTACGATTGTTCATATATATATATATATATTTCCATGTTTTGCTTTGTATCCAAAGCTTGGTGCATCCCAAAATATTTTCGAAGCCAGAGCTTGGACTTCACTTATGATTGCCATGGACCTACTGATTCGAAAGTTGAAAAAAAGTAACCACAAACAAGTCTGCAGCATGTAAGTAATTATTTTCATGTGTATTTATTTATCAGATAGTGCAAGCAAGTAGCTGAGCAAAATTAGTGCTCAAAAAAAAGGCAAATTAGTATGCAAAAAAAGGAAGGAATACAAAATCTCAGGTGACAGAATAGTGTCAAAATGCAATGAATTAAAAATTAAATAAAGAAACCAGAGGTATGAACTAAGAAAACGTGTAATTATTTTAAAGTTTATAAATGCTAGGCAGAAAAAAAAGCCACATTGAAACCCTGAAGGTGATCAGGTGATCGCATTCTGGGGTATGCTTCCAAGAGCACTTTTACCTCTCACAGAAGTAGATGCGAGTTCCCCCAGTTCAGTGCAGATTAAATCAGAAGCAAATGCACCTTTCACAGAATCTCATTTCATACATCCCAAAGTCTCAGAAGCTGTTCATAGGTCAAAATATTGTTTTTTCAAATATTTACAAGTCTGTTTAAACAAACCCAGATAAAAAGACTTCTGCATTCTTTGTGCTGTGGGCAATCTGAATTCCAAAATACCACTTGTGGTTTACATTTTTAAACATAGAAGTAAATTGTTTGCAAGAACAGACTATTTACCTAAGTAATTTTACACTTGTAGGAATATACTGTTAAAAATTTAGGATAACCAGCAACACACAGGAGCCAGAGTCACGGTGTCTGCACCAAAAACAACCTACCCAAAAACCTTGTAGAGAGCAGGTAAACACCGTGGTAATCAGCATTCTAAATACAGCAAAACCACACAAATAACACACACCATACAGAAATGAGCAGTATGTCCCCTGACATTACACAAAAAGTTATTCACCAGAACAGCAGAATGTTCTTCCTTTCACAGCAGTAAGAACTGGTCACTGCTATCAATACAGTGGTGCAGTCTTCATCACCTCAGCCTCTTGCACCATAAGGAGGACTGTCCATTTGCAAAAGTCTCAGCAATTATACCATAAGTAGCCCCTCTGGCTATTTAACACTTTACTCTTTCGTACCTGACATACTGTTTTCTAGTTCAGTGTATCAAGTGACACTTGTCAACTTACACAAGTATATTTTTGAAACCTGGTTGTTTGTGGGCTGTTTCTTGGGTTTGTTTTTCTTTTTTTTTCTGAGAAAGCAGTTCTGTTTTAAAGCCACACAAACTAGAAAAGTTACTGAACAATTTCCATAATAAAAACATGAGACCTAATGCTAGGCAAAAAATCTCACAAAGCTAATTGGAGATGCCAGAGTTATTTGTTCAAACTGCTTTATGTCCTGAAAGCTCAATCCACAGCACAACTCATAAAGGTTTTGATTACCTATAAACCAACCTAAAAATCTGTGGAAATCCTTCAAGCTTCACAATCAAGTTTCAAGTTGGCAAACACTACATTGTACTCAGTGACAATCTAGTAAACAGAACCATATACATACAGAATCATAACTAATGTGGTAGTAAGAATCTGTTTTCTGAAGTTCACTAATCCTAGGCCAGCTCCTGAACCTTTTACAAGCACTGGAAAACAAAACCAGAGACTCTCCACTCCATGCCAAATCTCACTTTACAGAAGTTTCACAGGAATTAAAAGACCTAGACAACAGCCCAGAGACAGTCAATTTTCAGGACCAGCTGGTTTTTAATTGAATTGTAAAAAAAGACATAATGGCACTGAGTACACACTGAACAGTTATCTCTTCCTAAGATTTTAATATGCAGCAGTACAAAAAGCTTTTAGTGCCATCAAAATACTATAATATACCTAAAACTATCTTAGAAGTATTTCTTACATGAGAAACAGTTTGTTCAAGATAGAAGAAAAACTAGAGATACTTTTCTTCCAGACGTAATTGCAAGACTTTATGTGGAAATGGCAAAAAATAATCCCTTATCTAATGACTACCCAATTCCTCTAGGTAGAAAAAAAATAATCTGAAGTTTCTGGTAGAAGAGAATCTAATTTGTAAATTTAAAACAAAATGAAAAGGCTAATAACCTTCACCAGTCAATGAAAAAATACTTCTGAAAATCAGTTACTGCCTTTCCCTTATGCCATTTGCTATAAATATTTATAGTAGGGAACAAAAAAGTCAGCTGATTAGCTTACCCATTGCTGCATTATAGCAAAGTGCTGACTTTTTGACGTGACTAGATAAACTGCAGCATATAATCAGGCATTCAGAATGACATATATAAAGCTTCACAGAAGACTGAAGCACCAAAGTCCTTCACAGCAGGCTGCCAACTATGTCATGCAGCCATTACCACGAGTCCACTTGACTGCAAAAACAAAGTCTGACACAAGTAGCCAAAAAAGCTAAGCAAGCAAGCAAGCAAGCAAGCAAGCAAAGCATTTGCTGAGAAAGGAGCAAAATAAAACACCAGTACTTTATTTCTTGCCTGGAAAGAAGCTCCTAGAAAGTTACCGGCATTGCAAGCATAGGGTTACTTCAAGATATGACAAACTTGCTGTCATCAGGGTCACATAGTACCACATTCAAAGCTTACGTGATTTAAGCTAACAGAAATACTGCAAAAGTCAGCTATTTCTTGCCCAGCCGGGATAACCCTTTCATCAGGTAGAAGGTGAATGGAACACAGAGGGAGAGGAAGCAATAAAAATAGCCAGAAGGAAAAGGACAACCATAGCAATAACTAAGCATTTCCCTACACAAAGAACTGAACAAGAACTGGAAATCTAGTACCTTTTGCCAGCTCTGGGAAACGCTTAATACAGTGGTAAATGTCAGAGGTGCTTTCTAACATCTAACACAGTGATTGCTCCTTTGGATTACACTGTCTTGATGGTTATGGTCAGCCTGTAAAAAAAATCAACTCAGAGATCTAAACTTCCTAGTTCACTAACTGAGTTAAAGTAAACCCTCAATCCTGGTTTTAATCCAGATGAAAATAAGAGAAAAGAAAAAAAAATCCACAGCTCCATGTTGCAGATTTATCTACCCAAATACACTTCAAACCCTTCAACCTCACTAGTGTGCAAAAACACAATCATAACAACCCCTAATACTCTCAGCAACTGTTCTCACGTTCAAAATCTTAATTTATACCATTAAGTTTATGAATTCTACTTGTGACAATTGAAACAGTATTACCTCCCTCCAGTATGCAAACCCCTGGATGTCCTGTCTCTCAGAAATCTTCAGTTTTATAAAGGATGTAATGGAAGTTTGTATGCGCCTTGTAATACACTAAATGTTTTAGGATGATATTTTCAGGGCTGTTGCCTCTGCAGCTGTTGCAAAAGAAAGGAAGGATGTTTGGGTGCTCCCTCCTCCCCCCTGCTTCCAGTCTTTCTGTGGTTAATTGCATTTCCAAATGGAAACCATGCTGAATCATCCATGTATCCAGGACATACACTGGACAATTCATAATCTTCTTGATGCTTAGCACAGGATATTGGACAGTTAAGCTGCAGATAGTGGCAAGGCCTGAAAACAAACCCAGAGATACACTGCCATCACAAATCTCTCCTAAGCACTCACACAAGCCAGCTGCCTTGTTCACCACTCACACTCACTCCGAGAAACCTGACTTCCCCTCCAAGTTCTTTAAGGAATTTCAACACTTCAACTACTGCAGTTATACTCCAGAGCCAGAGCAATTTGATTAGCACAGTGCTTTTAGACATTAGCAATTCATATCACAGGAGCAATCCCCTAAGACCAAGCAGCACAGTGATACTGGAATTCAAGGAGACGTTTCAAATAACCTATTGAGAGCCAAAAAACAGGTGATCCCCAGATATGTCTAGCAGAGTATCACCATAAATTTTAAAGACTGCAAAGTTTCTAATCATGAGACACACTGCTGACAAGCTGTTGAGTGACAAACTGAATGTCTTTCCTAAACTAAAACCTAAACACAAGGTGAAATAGCAAACTCCTTCTGTACGCTAAAAGGACTTCATAGATCCCTTCTCCTTTTTCTATGATGTTGCTTCTCACACAAAATTTCAGGGAAGTTGCTCCCAGCAGCAGTAAGATAACTAATACAAATCTTCTGCCATGACAACCGAGTATTTTTCAAGCTCAAAAGCTTTGATTTGCAAAATAATCTCTTAATTTCTGGAACACGAAAACTAAAACAAGAGCACTGCCACCTCCCACACCTGAACTGAAAGTTAAGCCTGAGATTAGGTATCGCTTCACACAAACATGTATTAGGTGTCACTTCACACACCAAGACTACTCCTTGGCTTGAGATCATTTCCACCCTTTTTGAAAAAAATAAAGGCAGAATCTTTTTTTTAATGAAGCTCTAAAAAAAAAAAAGTACTTTGCTTAATTTATGCTGGCATATAAAAAAACAATCACAGTAGTGAACTGAAACATCAGAATATATGTGTTAAAATTATCTTGACATTAAACAGGAAAGTCTCCAGGAAAGGAGATTATCTTGCCACCCCCAACCCAAGAAATAAAAAAATATTCCAACACTGACTTTCATTCACGACACACAGCATGAGGTACAATTTTCAGAAAAACTCTTTGGTCATAAGTATGATTTCACTGAAGGATTAACCAAAAGGTGGGGCTATCCCATCAGCAACATCCAGTCACCCAGCATTATACAAAATACACACTGAAAGCTACCTGGAAAACTGGGAAGCCTTTTCATGAAATATAACATATAAAAAGTAGTGTACACACGTATTTCTTTAAAGGAACACGGGAATTTCACGGGAATACGCTCATTGGATAGCCGATTTCCTAATGCTGGAAAAACAAATACCCAAAAATCAACATTCACACCACAAGGCTATACGGAAGTTTCACGGTGTTTTTACACCATACAGGTACAAAGGAATTCACTTTCTGCCTATACATACCATAGAGAGCTTACTGTTCTAAGTATCCATAACAGTTCGTTCAGCTGAGGATTTCTAAACATCTCACAAAGCTTGGTGCCTGAGAACAGTTTACACAGAAGAAAAACACCACCCCACCCCGATGTGCAACCTATTTCTCAGACCTTCTCTAGCGAGCATTTGAACCGACACCTACAAAGAAATACTTGCTGTGCGAGATTTCCACCACCGCCGAGACAAGGCAGGAGAAAGCAAAAAAAAGAAAAAGAACAAGAAACACCAAACCCCAAATGTTAAGAAACTCCTAGCCACAGTGCGTTAAGTCAAAAAGACGTTGGGCAGGCCAAATCGCACGGCACACGAGGCAAATGTTATCCCAACCGCCGCATTTTGCACCCAAATGCCCGTGCTGGGGTCCCCTCGGACGGGGCAGGGGGGCAGAACCGCAGCGCTTCGGGGCCGCCAGGGCCGGGGGTCACCCGCAGCCTTCGCTGCCGCAAAGAGGGCAGAGGGGGAAGCGGACACGGACCGGCTGAGCGCCGCACGGACCGCAGGGACAAGCTCGTCCCGCGGCCGGCGCGGGGCTCCGAGACACCGGCGGCTCCACCCCGTGCCGCGGGCAGACCCGACCCCGGCCAGGCCCGGAAACCGGGCACCGCTCCTACCGTAGGGCCTGCGACCATCTCCGCGGGCGGGAACGCGCAGGGCGCGGCTCCCGCAGAGACCCGCCGTGCCCGAGCTGCCCGCACGCATGCACCGCTCCCCGGCGGGGAAGCGCCCGGCAGCCCGGAGAGCCCGGCAAGCAGGAGCCCCGCCCCTCCCCGCCCCACTCCCGATCCCGGTGCCGCTCTCGGTTGCGGCCCTGCCCCCGCCGCGGCCCGCTCCGCGCTGCCCGAGGCGGTGCCCGCCCGCGGGGCTTCACCTTGCGGCGGGCGGGGAGCCCCCCACTCACCCCGCGGCGCTCAGGCGGGGCCGCCCCCGCCGTGCTCATGCGGCGGCGGCAGGACCTGCCCGCACCGCAGCGCGTCACCGGCCCCGCCGCGCCCCGCCCGCGCGCAAGCGCCGCCGCCGCCGCGGGGAGCGCGGAGCTGGCCCGGCCGGCGCTGCCAGCCCCATGGCTCCAGGAGCCCCAGCGAGGCTCGGGAGCTGGCCCGGCCGGCGCTGCCAGCCCCATGGCTCCAGGAGCCCCAGCGAGGCTCGGGAGCTGGCCCGGCCGGCGCTGCCAGCCCCATGGCTCCAGGAGCCCCGGCGAGGCTCGGGAGCCGGCCTGGCCGGCCGCGCCCGGCGGCCCCCGCACCGGCCACTCACGCCTGAGCAATCCGTACATATCTAAGATATACGAATGCCTAACGGGGGCGAGGGAGGAGGACGGTGTCAGGCTTTTCCCGGTGATTCTGGGGAGCAATAGGACAAGAGGCAATGGGCACAAACTGAAGCACAGGAAGTTCCACCTGAACACGAGGAAGAATTTCTTTACTGTGCAGGTGACTGCACTGGCACAGGTCACCCTGAGAGGTTCTGGAGTCTCCCTCGCGGGAGATACTCAAGAACCATCTGGACACAATCCTGTGCCATGTGCTCTGGGATGGCCGTGCTTGAGCAGGGAGGTTGGACCGGATGACCCACCATGGTCCCTTCCAACTTGACGGATTCTGTGATTCTGCAGTACTTTAGTGGGACGCTTCCCCCCCCAGCCCAACCTTCACACACAGATTTTGTTCTGGCAGGTAAGTACCTGAACCCAAAGAATCCTACCGCCCAGGGTGCTGCGGAACCACAGAAGCAAGTAAGAAAACTCGTAGTGATTGACTAGTCAAAGACTTCGTATGCCCCCCCCGTGCACCCCCCGCCCCACATACCTTTCCCCTCAAAATCTTTGCAAAAGAGGAATAATACTTCATATGCCTTAAAAAAACATTTTATGGCAAATTAACCTCCTTGTGCCTGGAACCTGGTTTTGAACCATGCATCAGTATTGCTCATGACTTCTAAAAGTGGGTAATTTAATCTCCCTCCCTGACACTCGTTAAGCTGGAAAAACCAGGAACAGTATTTCCTTTTTCATAAAGATCCTCTAGTGAAGAAACTGCTAAGAATCTGCAGCCAAATCTTTATACTGGTAGTATACAAAACTTACATGGGAAAAGCAGCCCTTTACTGAAGGGCTGGCAAACTGAATTCAAGTTCAAATCCCACTTACACAATAATGAAGGCACAATCCCTACTAGAAATATGCAAAGTTAATTCCCCAGTAACATTGTGTATCCATAGAGTTACCCATTCTAATTCTTGTTCAGTAAAAAGCAGATGTCAGATCCTTTAAATTTACACTTTTATTCATCTTCCCTTTCGAAGTAGAGATACCTGGCTACAGCAGTTGCAACTCCTGTCCTACACACATCATTCAATCCACTCACAAAGGGAAAAGCAAAGACTTTTCTACTGTCTAGGAGGTAGCTGTGCATTTTGTGTGACAGTTTGCAATTCCTCCATAGGGCTGATTCACCTGAAGAATGGTTGACATTGTTTGTTAGTCCCTTAACTCCAGTTATAGTGCTAAAAGGTGAGTTCTGCTTATCATCCATGCAATGGTACAGAGATGATCTGCACAGAAAGCGTACACATCCATACCTTATGGACACAGAACAAAGTTGCTTTACTGGCAAGTCAGCAGAAACCATGCAAGTGACGAGCAGTGAACTAATTTTGTCTAGATATGACAGATGGGAGATCCTGGTCCTCCTACCTCCTATTTATGCATAACTGCTTATATACATTTTTTTAAGTCCCCATCCTACCATATTGACAAAAATGGATAGTCAGATGTCCATTTACTCTGTTATTCACATGGTCTTTCTCCGGCAAATAATTCAACATTAATTATGCTTCCTAGAACTCGTAAACCTATGGATTATGATCACAAAACATATGTGTATTGAAAAGGAGATTCCTCCCTCTCTTACGAGTTTCTCCAGATGCCTAGCATGAATGAGAAGAGCATGTTATCAGAATGCAGAACTTTACCAGTGCATTGGCAACGGGAAGGAACAGTCTCACTTGTTCCATAACATTGGTCACACTGAGAAATTATTAAGAGAGAATACTTAAAACAGAAATCAGTACAGCTACAAGTTGTCTGTGAATTCTATTAATGGAATTATTTTAAATGCATAGTTCTGTCAAAAGCAAAGCAGAAGACATGGAATAATCTCAAGTATGACTCAGGCAAAGACAAAAATAGCAGCAGGCAGGCTCTGGCAAGTAAAGGACAAATAAAGGGGGTGTAGAAGAAAATCTCTCAAATTTTTGGAAGTTGAAGTCAGAGTCAGTTTACTTCAGTTAGTTATGAAAACAATGTTTTAAAACAGCTTTATGTCCTGCCACATGACAAAAATAAATCAGTTAAAAATATGAGAATTCTCTACTGAAGAAAGAGGACCCAGCAGCAGCTCCAATAAATTTAAGACTGGCAAAAAGTGTAAGTTCATTTAAGAATAAATGAATGATAGTAATGGGCCTAATTAAAATATTTGTATCAATTACTGAAATCCATTAACTTTTTTCACTGTTAATGTAAACAAAAAATGCAGAACATAATTGGATATGAAGGCTGCATTCATCTTGATTATTTCACCCGAAAGATTGTTCTGTGCAGAACTCATTTTTACTAGCTAAACACTTGTTTATGGAAAGTTAAAGGTCACTGAATGATTGAACCTATAACTATTTTTTTTGGCAGGTAAACTGGTTCCAAGTTTAGGATTTATTTCTACAGAGGACAACTTTACTTTTAGAAAACCGGACTCTGGTGTACAAATGCAGTAGCAGGCCATTGCTGATCTTATTTACATAACAATTCTCACCATTCAGATGCATTTTACTTATATGAGACAGAAGGAATATGACCTAGCTTTATTTGTTTTCAAACACAATTCTGTGTGCAAAAGTGAATTGCTTATCCATTGAATTCTGTATAAAGATATAGGTAAAAATCATGTTAAACACAATTCTGAACATTTATGTGATGCTATGTAGTTAATATAATGATTCATTACTCACAAAATTTTTTAACACTTGAAGTAAAATCTTTAGCAAGCATACAAAACTATTGCAAACAATTTACATTTTATTTAACCAGAGCAAATCATACATTTGAAAATAAGGTGATGGCATATTATAGAGCCATCAAGTAACAGCTTGATGGGGCGCCAGGCATGCATCTCTGAAGATCACAGCAACAGTAACATGGTCTTCTGGAGCAGAGTGGGTTCCACCAAAATTAAGTCTCTAGGTTTGACCAAGTGACCCACCTAGCAGATGAGAGAAAGGCTCATGAGAGAAAGGATGTTGACTACCTGGACTTCACTTTGATTCTCTCTCCCAAAGCTTCTTCCTGGAGAAACTGGCAGCTCATGACTTAAGTGTAGTTTGCTGGGTTTTAAATTAGATGGATGGCTGCGTTGAGTGTGTTGGTGAATGGAGTTACACCTGGCTGACGGCCTGTCACTACTGCAGTTTGCCAGGGCTCACTGCTGGGCCCAGTCCTGTTTAATGTCTTCATTGATTACTTGGACAAGGGGATTGACAATTGGCCTCGATTTGCAGACGACATCAAGTTGGGTGGGAGTGTTGATCTGTGGAAAGGTAGGAAGTTTCTGCATGGCGTTCTGGACAGACTGAATTGACAGGCTAAGGCCAATGGTATGAGGCTGAATAAGGTGAGGTGCTGCCCTGGGGTTACAACAGCCCCATTCACTACTACAGGCTTGGGGCAGAGAGGCTGCCCAGCTGAGAAAGACCTGGGAGTCAACAGCAGATCCTGACCTCGGACACTGAGGAGTGTGCACTGTGTCCAGAGAAGGGTGATGGAGCTGATGAAGGGTCTGGAGCACAAGTCTTATGAGGAGAAGCTGAGGGAGCTGGGGGTGTTTAGCCTGGAGAAAAAGGAGGCTCAGGAGTGACCTTACCACTCTCTTACAACTACTTGAAAGGACAGCATAGCAGGCAGGGCTTAGCCTCCTCTCCCAGGCAAATAGCAACTGGAGAAGAAGATACAGCCTCAAGATGTGCTAGGGCAGGTTCAGGTTGGACATGAGGAAGAATTTTGTCACGGAAAGGGTGGTGAAGCATTGGAATGAGCTAACCAGGGAGGTGGTTAAGTCACCATCCCAGGAAATGTTCAGTAAACGACTAGAGATGCAACTTAGGGCTATGAATTGACATGGTGGTATTTAATCAAAGGTTGGACTTACAGGTCTTTTCCAACTTCAATAATTTTATGATTTGTAGGAAATTCAGTCATAGGAATATAACTTTTAAAGCAACAATCGAAGCACTTAGGGAAGGTAGCAAATATATGCCAATCTGCACACTGTATGGACAGGCAAAGACATCCAAAGTGTCATAAGCTAAAAAGGAAGCTTATATGTTTACATAAATAATATTGTGTTCATTTAGTATTATTGACAAGGTAATATAAGCAATGAATTTAGTGACAGATTACTGACATTTATGCAGACACACAAGTTTTCAGACAAAGACAGGCTCTTCACTCCCAAGTGCATTTTTATAGTCTGCTAAAAAAGTATTTACTACTAAGTAAGCTACTAAGTACAGCATGACTTCCAGGATCAGGCCATACAGCTAAAATAATCACAAAAAATTGTAAAGATAATGTTTAGCCTCTCTGGGAGCAGGAAAGGGTTGTAAAGCATTAAAATAGACTGCTCAGGAAAGTGGTGGTGTCACCATCTCCGGAAGTGTTCAAAAAAATGTGTGGATATGGCACTGGCGGACATGGTATAATGCTGAACATGATGGTGGTGCTAAGCTGATGGCTGGACTCGAAGGACTTTTCCAACCTTAGAAATTCTCTATTATAAGAGCAAGGAGAATAATAAAAAGCTCTTCAAAATAATTTAGTGGGTAGCAACATGTAAGCATTTCTAGATCCTATCCTGTTCTTTGCAATTATTAACTGGATAATCATTGTTTCCTATTAAAACTTAACCTCTACCAGTTAAATCTGCCTTGCCTGTTGCTATACTCCTATTTCTGAACAGATCCAGTCAGTTCCAGATAATGAATACAGCTAACAATCACTCCTTCATTTGGAAGACAGCGCTTGCCTACATACACACTGAAGAATTTGTTCTTGACTCTATCTCTAATGTATCCTATCAGTCAGAACACTTGGTACTTCATCAACGTTGCCTCGCTTCTTCTTCACCTTTGAGATGATCTTCTGTGCTCTGATATGCATGTATTTCAGTGCATTAAAAAGCATTTTAGTTCAACTTCACATCTGTGATTCATTCAGCTACTTTCACCTTTGTAATACTACAAATGAAGTAACACATCAATATTGTTCACACAGGATTCAGAAAGTATAGATTTGGTGGATATTTTCATCTAAGTTTCTGAGGACTAGGGGTGGGATGGGGTGGGCACTGTTTTTCAGAGCAGGAAGAAGACAAGTTTCTAAGGTGATGCACTGTGTTCCACAGCTTCACACCAAGTCAGCCACTTTTTTCTTATGCCTACTGACAATCACATTTAATTTATACAGGCAGAATATTAACATAATCCCCTCTCCATGACACAACCAAAATCAAGAGTGAATCTCATCTGTTTTAGTCTAACAAGAACCTCTATACTCAGGGTGTTTTTAAAGAAAAAAGAATGTATGTGTATCATTTTCAGCCTACCTGAAGGTCACCTTCTTTCTATTTATGTAGGTATTTGCACACTTAGAGATCTCTCACTTTCCCTTTTCTGCCTGCACCAATTACTTCCACTAAGAAGGACATCCAAAACAGCAGTAAGCTCCTGAAAAATCAGCAGTACTTTAAGCTAAAGAATAATCTTCAGAAACAAATGCGAGATACCTCCTTCTTGGGGCAAGGCTATGAAGGTATCTTGCAGCAGATGACTATTCCCACAATGGACTTAGGACACTTTTTGAGGGAGAGGACAGTTCTCTGCTATTCAGAAAACGATGAACAATTGTAATTTTGTACAACCAGGCAAACAGGTAATTCTACACACTTCAAATTCTTTAGAGAAAACAAAGGAAACTTACGTCTTAAATCTGTTTTTATTTAACATGCTTTAAAAATGCTCTTATCCAGAACAATAGATTACATTATTAACAGAACTTACGGGTAAATCATGCTTTTCCATTTCACTTAATTGGCCTTTGTTCACACAGTACTTCAAAAACTAGAGATGCCTTTTTGCTTATGCCAGTCAAAATTCCTTTTATAGGATTTTTTTTTTCTTAAGCCAAACAGTAGAGGACAAGTTGGCTCACTTCTCTTCACTATCCTTAAAAAATTCATAATGCTTTAGTATGAGTTTCTGCAGTGTAAAAATAGACACCCTGTATTACAAACTCATACAAAATACATCAGTACTTTCAAAATTAATGTAACATCATTTTAGAAAGACAAAAATAGCAGTCAGTCAACTGACTACACCCTAAACTGGTACACGGTTAGCTGAAGTTTTCTTAAACACAGCAGCCTATTTAAGTCAAGTATATGATGACATGTTCTTACTGTATTACAGGAACAAAGGTATTCCATAATTAATACTGAAGCAAGTTTCTCATAATTCTTGATCTACTCCCACTTCACCATGACAGAAGCATAAAACACATGTTGGACATAACCAGCAAGTCTTATCTGAAGGTTGCTTTTTTCTTTGGTTTTGCTTAACATTGAGAATTACTTTGTGGATCTACACATATGGGCTAGACTAAGGAAACAAGGGATATTTTTGTAATAAACACCAAGGCATTTTAAATACTAGTGATTTTTGTAAACTATCCCCACAAAAATAATCGTGTGTGTAATCTAAAAAATAAATTAAAAGTGATTTTATTTCTCTTGATTTTCCCACGTGCATATCACATGTACCAGAAGTTCAATCAGTCCTTCACAGCATTTTGTCAATGCACTTTATTGTATAATTTCAGGTTGAAGTGATTTGATGTTCTCAAAGCAAAGCATCTCACCTTATTGCAGTGAACATGCATTAACTTTTTAACTGCTATGGTCATTCCCCACACACATAACCAACCTGCTGTTCATTTTTGATGCTTGGTATTTTTGCCAAGCTAAGTAATAATTGCTTACCTTTATTTAGGATGAATCCACCACCATTATTACTTCACAAAAGTCAACTTATAATTGCAACCATTCAGTCTGCACAGAACCACAAACAAGTATTTGCTAGTGGAATACTCCATGACAAACTTCAAACCTTTTCAGAAAGGAAGTAATTTTTGTTAAATATCGTGGTTTTTTTTTTCTAAAAATCACAGTGAAATGATTATTATATCAACTACAGCCCTTCCCCCATGAAACTAAAAATGGAATTCACCTGAAAATCAACTGTCTTTCTACAGAAGAGTGCTGGTAAAGCTATCACTGTCTCCTGTATTTAACACACCTAGGTTTCAAGTACAGATGTTTTAACCACTATCAGGCTCAATAATAATCTGTTCTTTCTACTGTAACATTAGGATCTTTACAAGATGTCTGTTACGTAGTTGGCTATCACCCCTGGAATTACATGTAAGTACAGTGCAGCTGTGAGCCACCAGACATTTCAGCACCCTCTGAACTAAAGATAACTTATTCTTTCAGATAAAGTAGGTTGCTGTCATTGGTTTAACAGGAGCCCTCTCTGAAATTTCTCCTCTTGCTTTCTACCAAGCAGAAGTGCTCTGTACTTTGAACGTGATAGAATAGAAAGGATGATGGATAAAGTTAGTGCTTGTATTTTAATCTCTAAATTGTTTTCACAAACCTTGGAGACAATATCTACGTAAGGTAGCCTCTACCAGGTCAGTAAAGCACATTAGCCACTGTATTTTACATTGGTGATCTTGGCCTGAAACTGCAAGCGTTCAGTCTGTGATCTAAAACCGTAGTTCCCTAAGGCATCATCTCGCGTCACCTGGCTTCTCTCTCAACAGAGATAATCAGCACATCTCCGTAAACCTTGTACAGAACACAGAGTTACGTAACCTCTAGCACATGACGTTCATGAAAACGGAGTGCAAAAGGAAGGGGAGGAAACGCCTGACACGGGGCGGGGGGGGTGGGGGGGTGTGTGAACCCGCTTCGAGTCTGCTCTCAATTCAGCCGAGTGCGGAGCGAGAGCCGCGTGGCTGCTCCGCGCCGCCGCTCCGCACACGGCCCAGCGCCGCAGCCGCGCCCCGGCCCGCAGCCGGCTGCCAACACAGGGCCGCGCCGGGGCCCGCGGGCAGCGGCTCGGAGCCGCACAGTGGGTCAGGCTGGGACACACCAGGTCATCTCTCCCTGCTCAAGCAGAATCATCCAGGAGCACATGGCACACGATTGCGCCCGGACGGTCTCCCGCGAGGGAGACTCCAGAACCTCTCTGAGCAATCTGTGGCAGTGCTCGGTCACCTGCATAGTAAAGAAGTTCTCGCTCGTGTTCAGGTGGAACTTCCTGCACATCAGTTTGTGCTCATTGCCTCTTGTCCCATTGCTCGGCATCACCGAGAAGAGCCTAGCTCCGTCCTTTAAACACACGCCTTTTAAACGTCTATATAGCGTTCGCAACAGACCTGGAGACACAGACTCTCCTCGCCGAGCGGCAGAGCCCTGCCGCCCGCGGCTCCGCACTGCCCCCCCGTCCCTCCTCAGTCCTCCCCCCAGCGCGGGCCCGCCTCCACCCCGACACGGGGGCCTCATGGCGCCCGGGCCTGCACCGCGCTGGGCGGAGCCGCCGCAGCCCCGCCCGCCCCGCCCCCGCGTTCCTCGCGGGCGCAGCGGGTGCCGAGCGCCGCCGCCCCGGCCGCTCTCGCCCCGCCTCGCCGCTCACGGTAAACGGCGGCCGCGCAGGGGCGGCTGCGGGTGATTTTCCCGTGTGCGGCTGCGCCGGGGTGCTCAGGCCGGGACCGCGGGCTGGCGGCGGCGGCGGCAGCGGTGGGTCTGCGCGTGTGCGGCGGCAGCGGCCCAGCCAGGAGCGGCGGGCGGGCGGGCGGCGGCGTGGGGCACGGCGGGTGAGGCCCCGGGAGGGTGCGGGGCGAGGGGCGCAGGCAGAGCCCCAGGGGCACCGAGAGAAGGGCGGAGGAAGGGAGCGCCCGCGGCGCGGTGCCGCTGCCCCGCAGCGGGGCGGGCGGCTCGCTGGCCCCTCCCCTGCGGCGGGCGGAGGAGCCGTGCGGGCGGGCGGCGGTGCCTGGCGCCCCCGGGGGCTGCGCGGGGCCCGCTGAGCCGCGCGGCGGCCGCCGCAGCTCTGGCAGCGCCGGAGTTGGTGTTGAACCCCAGAGGCCTGAATGTCCCGAAATGCAAGCCGGAATTTAATTTCTTTTAATTGATCTCACGTATTTCCTTATTCCAGCCCCCTGAGCCTGGCAGTCCCTGCAGTCGCTTAAGAACTGGTGACAGCCTGACGCCCCCGACGGGGAGTAAGCCTGGCTGGGACGAGGGGACCCCCGGGCTGCTGTTCAAAAGCCTTTTGATCCTCCCCTTTGTTTTTGTTAATTCCCGATGCCCGGGGGGGGTCTTCTGCCACTGGGGCCTTTGTTTGAAGCTTCCGTGGCGGCTGTGATTAAGCTGCTCAGAGCTTGTCGAGCTCGCAGCTGTCTCTTGCGAGAACTCTGTCAGCATGAGGGGATTTAAGCATTGCTGATACCTCACAGGCAGGCTGACCGGGAAAGCGTGGAAGTCCTCCGGGCTGCCCGCGTGTCGGGAGGTTGCGAAAGCACAAAACCAGTTCGAAACAACTGGTCGGTGGAGTTTAAAACTTGCATTCCAGTCTGAAGTTGCTTAGCTTCAGTGCCGCAATCTTGATACTGCTATCTGTGGAAGAAATCAGGGGAAATAAGCCTATTTTCACAATTTTTTTGGAATACACTTCATATGAATGACAGACTTGCTTATGGTCAGTTTTACAGCACCCTGATTTTAATTCCTGTTGCAGAGCAGTAGGAGGATGTATAGTCTAATACTATGAAAGAACAAAAAAAAATCGAGACGTGTGCATCTCTTGCAAAGGAGGACTTTATGCTTCCAATGTTATTTCTAATTTGACAGTAGACACTTTAGTATGGCTCTGTACAGCTGATGCTTTGGTGTCCTTAGTTTTTGAGGTTTCACAACCTACAGGCTAGTTGTAAAGAAATGATGAACAAGAAAACCGTTTTCATGGAATTTTTATTAATAAGGGTTTTTCTCTTGGTCCATGTAACAGTGGATGTTTAAATAAAATGATTGTTCTCTTCCCTTTCTCACCTGGTTCTTGAAAAGAAATATTCCCATGAATCACTTTCTCAAATTTGTGCAAATATATGGTGTCTCTGACAGGAATTTAAAGGTGCAGCATCATGGTTATGAAAGCTACTGTAGAAGATGATGATTCAGGATGGGAACTTGGTATGCCTGACAAGATGGAAAAGAGTAATACCAGCTGGATAGATATAACCAAGGAGTTTGAAGAAGCTTGTAGAGGTGAGTTGTAGTCCTTTCATTCTGAGAAAACTTGGAATCCTTTAGAAGCCTAAGCCCAGTTCTTTGACTTTTTCTCAGTAATAGTTTGACCCAGTTCAAGCTTCAGATGAATGAACCACATTGATTCTGTGTTAATTATGAAGTTGGAATTACCATGAACCACCTTGCTTTGTTTCCTCATCCAGATAACTTAAATATCTTTTTAATTAAAGTTTTTTCATCTTACGCATTTTCATACCTGCTTTTTTTCCTTTGCAAAGTTTTCTTCCTATCTCTTCTGCTAAGTGGAAATGTCATTCATGCATGCAGAGTCAACATTCTGTTTCTTTCCTGTATCCTAGGGTCCAATAATTCATTTGATTCATCAGTGCATCATTTTTCATCTTTGAAACAAGCCTGAGTTTCTGAAATGATGTAATGCGTCTTAGTAAAAGGGAAGCAGCTGCTTCCATTTAAACAGTGTCTCTCTTGCTGTTAGATGCTACTACTAGTTTACAGTTTTTTCAGTTTGATTTTATGATGACATTAGGGAAAAATAAAAATATAAAAACTGCAGCTTGCCACACACAGTTTTACGTATTGATGAACACAATTTTTGTGTGCCATCAAATAATTTCTCTATATTACTTATATCTGTGTACCCATCAAATATATCTAAAGACTTGTTTAAAAGTAATGAGGAAAAGCATGACTTTCAGAAGTCTCCCTTGGAAAAGATTAAGACACCTGAATAAAGGAGCAGACGAAACAGCTGTGTTCCATGCTGTTCAGGTGCTACTATTTCAGAGAATAGTCATCATAAAGTGATTTGGGTTGGAAGGAGCCTTAAAGATCATCTCATTCCAACTCCCCTGCTATGGACAGGGACACTTTTCACCAGACTATGTTGCTCAAAGCCCTATCCAGCCTGGCCTTCAGCAGTGCCAAGGATGGGGCATCCACAACTTCTCTGGGTGACCTGTTCCAGTGACTCACTACTGTCACAGTAAAGAATTTCTTTCTAATTTCTAATCTAAATCTTTCTTTTAGTTTAACAGCGTTTCCCCTTGTCCTGTCAGTGCATCCCCTTGTAAAAAGTCCCTCTTAGCTCTTTTCTAGCTTTCCTTTTTGAACTGGAAGGCTGCTAGACAGTCTCCATAGACCTTTTTCTTCTCCAGGCTGAAGAGTCCCAGCTCTTTCAGGCTGTCTTCATAGGAAAGGTGCACCAGCTCTCTATTAACTTTTGTTACCGTCATCTGAACTCACTCCAACAGGTCCATGTAGTTTGGTGCAGGGGACCCCAGAGCTGGTGCAGTGTTCCAGGTGGGGTCTCACCAGAGCAGAGAGGCAGAATCCCCTCCATTGACCTGTTGGCCACACTGCTTTGGAAGTAGCCCAGGATATCAGCTTTTTGGGTTGTGAGTGTACTGTGTGCTTAGTAATTCTAAAACTTCTTTACTATTAGCATAACAAAGAGGGATGAGGGCACTCTGTGAACCACTGGGTTTTTGTAGTCTTTCAGTCTTGAAAGTGTTTTGTAAATAAAAGCATATGAAGGTGGAATAGTGTCATGGGTTGACCGAGGCCACATGCCAGCCACCCACCAAAGCTGCTCGCTCACTCATCCCTCTCCTCAGGCTGGACAGAGGAGAGAAAATTTAACAAAGTTTGGTGTGTGAAAAGACTATCCTAGAGAAGCTGTGCTGGTAGGATGATTGTAATTGTGTGTTCTGTCCTGTTCCTTTGTAGAATTGAAGTTAGGAGAACTGCTTCATGACAAGCTGTAAGTATGCATGGGGGATGGTTCTGGCTTTTAGATAGGATTGCTGCAAATATGTTAATGTTACCTAATAACTAAGCTTTTTTAGACTTTAAATAAAATACTTGAAATATACAGAATATCATAGATCCTCAGCAGTATTCACATGTTGCACCTGTATGAATGCTGAACGTATCTGACGGTGTAAATATAACATTACGTTTTCAATTTGATTGAAACTGTATTTCAGAAGTTCATAGCACATCTTAAGATCTGTGGTGTTTACATTACTGAACTATTTATAGGACATGCTTCTATGAAAAAATGCCAGAAATACTTTCAACTTGGTTGCTTCAAATGTCATTGCCAAGTTTTTGATAAACAATCCATATGCTTTAATGTAACTTAAATACTGTGCTAAAGCAGAAAGTGAGAAGTCTACAGATTGAAAGTATATTTCAAAGAAAAGCATGTGGTAAAGATTTGCTGAATTTATTAAAGAATGATGAATTTTAAAAGATTAGATATTTCAAAAATCAAATTCTTTAGCCAGATAAAGATGTTCACTTGAGTAAAGAAAAAAGTGCTTATTTGAAACTAATAGCTCAGAAAACAGAGTCACGCTATTAATGAAAACCTGCTTAAAAGCGTGTGCAAGGATGTCACCAGCTAGTTACTTAGTAGAATCAAAGCAGAATTTCAGGTGTAGTTTTACAAGTAAGAGCATTTCAGAGCAAATACACTTTTTAGAATTTGAATGTGCCACATGCAGTAAAGTTTTTGTGTTATAAAGACTGTTGCAGGAGTTCTGATGAATGTTGCGATAAAGTGAGGCACTGTATCTTATTTAGACAAGTCTTCTTTTGGTGTGGCTCTTCTGCAAGCTTTTATGCCCTGACTACACATGATATATTGTCACATGCTGAGGGTCTTTTTCTATCAGTACTTTTAACATGACCATTTTAAAAAGAGCTAGCATATTCAATATTTATTAGTCTGTGTCATGAATATTGTCATTTGTGTGTGGAAGACATATCTTGATTTTTTGGTTGTGGTGTAATAAAGAACAACTTGTTCAGTTAATATCACTTTATTGTTTTATGGGAACTTTCAAAAGATGCTATGAAGTTTATAGAAACAAGTGAGCAAAGATACAGTAGTGGGATATTTAGCTCAGGAGTGTTCTTCATCCTTAAAGAAAGGCTAATAATTTTCTTTTACTTCTAGCTGTCTCTTTTCCTACTAATTTGTTGAGATATCCTTAAATTCCTGAAAACCATGGTCTCTGAAGATCTGTACAAATGTTCACATACCTTATTGTTTGTAGTCAGAACACAGTGTACTTGGTTTGCCATCATACATTCTTTTCCATTAGTTCATGAAGACTACTTTGTATAAAGTAATTACATTCAGCTCATTTTTTAAATTTGTATTCTTAGTTTTGGTCTTTTTGAAGCCATGTCTGCCATTGAAATGATGGATCCCAAGATGGATGCTGGTATGATTGGAAACCAAGTTAACAGAAAGGTTCTTAACTTCGAGCAAGCTATTAAGGTTTGTGTGAATTTCCTGGTTTTGCCTACACTGTTTGTAAAAATAAGCAAGTTTGTCAAATTACAGTTGAACACCATTCAGCATAATTAATGTTTTCAGTCTTCACTTGAAATGTATGTGTTTCTTATTTTAGATAGTTAAGTAAGAAATAGCTTGTGATGTTTACCCTTCTGCTTAGCTACATTATCACAATGATGCTAAGTCTTCAGTGAAAAGTACTGTGAAATTATTGGGTATTGATACCTCAAGTAAATATATTTCCAAAATAGTTTTGCAGGTCACTCTGTGCTTCCCCAAAATGTGTCTTTTATATGAAGATATATTGGTTAGCTTCTATTTAACCTGAATGGAAGCCAACTTCCTTAAAAAGATGGAAATTAACACTTTATGATTCTGTGAGTTTACTAGCATTGAACAGAAGCTGGATAATTTACCAACATTGACAGTAATTATTAACTTTTGATTTATGATCAAGATAAATTGGTGGGGAGAGGTTGAAAGACTTTCTGTTATTTTGGAAAAAATAATGCCCTGAGAGGGAAAAGTTGTTTTTTATGGTGAATTTCATTTTGAATGGAGTCAGAGAACTCCTTCAAACATCGGCTAAATCATGTAGAATGTATTCAGGGTTGCCTATGCAACCTGGGCAAATTAAATGATCAGAGTAAAGTTGCAGCCTTTTTGGTGTTGACCTTCAAGGCAGTAAAACACTACAAGTATTTCCACTTTAAAAAGCAATCTTCAAAGAATTGGTCCTGCATATTATTCCTTGTTCAATCTTTATTATGATTATGCTGTTTTGTGGTTTTAGTGTTGACAGTTAATTGGTTTAAACTTTCTTTGGCTAGTCATAAATCAGAATTGTTACTTTTGCATTCTGTTTGGGTAGTTTTATGTCGGGTCAGTTTTCAACTGATGGGAAGGCAAAGTTTCTAAGAATTTGAGACATGTCGTGAAGCTGATCAGCAAAGCTAGTGGTATACAATTACTCTGAAGTGTTAAAACAAATTTTAATTTCCTTTTTGCCTGTACAAATAAGTTGTATTTTGCGTGTATGCTTCCATAGTATTTAGAGTTTTGGTTGGGTTTTTTTGTTTGTTTTTTAAGGATGGCACCATTAAAATAAAGGACCTCACTTCACCTGAGCTGGTAGGAATAATGGATACGTGTTTTTGTTGTTTGGTAAGCATTTTTCTCTTCTTTAGGTTAGATGGTTTTGCTTTCAAAATATAATCCTTTCATCCAGGTTAAAAAAAAAAAAAAAAAAAAAGAAAAAACCCAGCAGAACTCAAAAAAAGTTTCACAAAGCAGAAAATACATACATAGTATTTTAATTTCCGTTTAGTTATTTGCATTGTCTATTATGAAAAGCTGAATTTTTAAAAAAAAATTTTTACCATAAGAAACATGGATGATAGCTGGTAGCACCTTAAAACCTTAGAAAGGTTTTACTGTTTCTGGTTTTATAAATGTATGTTATCTGATTGCCTGCTGTGTATTGATGTTTGACCGTGTTGGAAGCTGAGTGTGCAGTAACTGGTAGCACTCTGTTGCTCCTTTCTGTACAACCAGAATTGACTGAGTTTACAGAGGCATTTTGAAGCAACAAAATAAATCCATTTAGAAAACATAAGTTAAATATCAGTTACTTGTTAATTACAGTTTTTTTCTGTGTATATGCTTTCATTTTCTCAGTAAATGTTACTAATTATTTTCAGTTACTCTTTAATTACATCAGTAACTTTTTTTAAACATTTCCAATCAGTTTTGTCAGAAAGACCTGTAAAGATCATTGTATAGAGAGAGGGGATTGTGACAAGAAGCTCTATGTTGTGAAAGAGAAAGAACATGAAGAATATCAGTGAATTGTTTCATAGTAATTTGCATTTTCCATTCACTATAAATGCAGAGAAAGCTTATAAACGTGAAGGTCTCTTAACATAATGTCATGTCTAAAGCACAGGGATTAGATTTGACCTTTATAGAAGAGGTTTATCCAACACCAGAATTATAGGCTTGCAACACCTTCACCTGCCCTTTTTTGGTATGTGAAAGGTTGCCATGATAAGGAGTTTCTTTATGAATCTTTGAAGCACAGGAAAATGGGAAAAGAACAGATCTATAAAAATGAGGACTTGGCTGTCATGAGTAAAAGATTTAATTTTCTTCTCTCTAGATAACATGGTTAGAAGGACATTCCTTGGCACAGACAGTGTTCACTTGCCTTTATATTCATAATCCAGACTTCATTGAAGATCCTGCTATGAAGGCTTTTGCTCTTGGAATCCTAAAAATTTGTGATATTGCCAGAGAAAAGGTTAACAAAGCAGCTGTTTTTGAGGAGGTATGTGTTTCCCATCTCCTATGTTCCTATCACCTATGGGGTTAAATATGTAATATTATACCACACAATGTGAGTGAAACAACATATTAATGACATTTGTTAACGTTTGGTTTAAGGGTACTGTAGGAATAGCTGTTCACCATCCTAAAAATATTACTAGATTTGGTACCTATAAAATGCAGTTTTACTCAAGAAGCAATGCAATTCTTGTGGTTAACCATTTGAAATACATTTCAGTTGTGGTTTTCTTCCAGTTTAATTTTTTTTTTAATTTTTCTATGTTAGACAGTCATGATTGTCTTCTGTTTAAAATGTCCATCTGGCAGTGGGATCAGTTTTCTGTGCTCAGAGCAATCTTTGTTTCATCCGAGCTTGGGCAAGTCACTCTTGCTGACTATATCTAAAATGGATTAAATACGACTGTGCAGCGATAGTTCTTGTAACATTTTGGTAGGGTTTCACTTGATGCAAATATGAAGGGCATATTGCTATTACAGATTTGTGCAGGAAATAATTACTTCAAGCTGGATTTGGGTGGGATACATTCAATGTATTCATTCTGAGTGTATTCAACTGTGCAGACTATATCTGGACTTTTATACTTAATGGAATTACACAAAAGCATACCCTGTGCACACCCCCAACCACCCCCCAAAAAGAAAAGCCAGCAAAAAGACCCAAAACCTAATAAGAAAACAGCTCCCAAAAAACCCAAAACAAAACAAAAACCCCAAATCCCAACCTGAAAATGTAACCACAGCTTTTACACTTTTCCACATATAATTTCCTTTCTTTTTATTTCTTTTTAGGAAGATTTTCAGTCAATGACGTACGGATTTAAAATGGCCAACAGTGTAACAGATCTCAGAGTTACAGGTACAGTTTTTGCTTTCTTTGTGTCTGTCCAGCAATCTCTTTCTCTTTTGAACATGTGATTACTTTCAGTCACATCTGATGAATTGCTAGAATTCTCAGCTGTATTTTTATTAATCTTGTTTAAATTGCTGACTTGGTAAAAAGAGACATCAAATTATTTTTCCTTGAAAAAAAAGTTCAGTTGTCACGTTAAGTGCCTGATAAACAGAAGAAGTGCTTTTAGATGTGCTAGCAAAGTGGCTGGGCATGAGCTCATCATGGTATAGATACAGATCACTGGAAAGCGCATTGCTTGAGTTCTGCTTTTTTGCCTCACAATTTGTTGTCCTCTTTGGTTTAGAAAAAATGCAGTATAGTCGTTCTACAGCTATGAATATATATGTTATTAGGTACGTACATAAGTATGTATGTTAATCTTTCAGTGCCCTTTTTTTATACATATTTGAATTTTCCATTGAGTAATTTTTTAAAAGTTTGTGAACACTTTAGCTTTGGATCAGTTAGTCTATATTCTGATTTTTGATTTTTGCAAGGTACCCCCACCATTCCTCACAAGAATATTTTTTGTCTAGTCTTTGGCTAATGGATGTGTAAAACACTTCTAAGTTTGATTTTCCTCTCAAAACTTCTTTCCCCTGAGTAGTGTAGGTTTGACTAGGAACACTTCTCGGCTTTTAATCATGCTGTGATTTTTCCCAGGTATGCTGAAAGATGTAGAAGATGACATGCAGAGACGAGTGAAGGTATTGTTTTCACATTTGTCTTGTCAGTTATATTTCAGGTGTAATTAATAAACCCCTAATAGGTTTGGGGAAAGCAGTTGGACTATGAGGAATGAAGGAGGTTTGTGTCATTATGGTGGGGTTTTTGAAGAACTGACATAATGATTTGTGTAACATGCTTTTAGTTTGCCTTCTGGCTAAAGATGGTGAAATCTTCAGACTTTTATATACCCTTTAGCAGTTGCTTCAATAGTAGTAAGTGGAATCATGATGTAGAAGATAACACTGGGCTGGGACACAGAAAGTACCTATTTAACTTTAATGGTTTAGGCAGATAAACTATGTAACACTGAAGAAGTTACTTAGTTTTTCTTCACCACAGCTTAGGATATAAAATGTTCATACACTTTCCTTGCTTATTTGCAGAATTTACTGAGATATATCTTAGTACTATAGGAGAGTCATTCAAGTGCCTGGATTATATATTAAGAACTTTTGAATTTGAAAACTGATTTTTGGGGTTATTTAACAGGCGGATGTTTTAGAGAAAGCAAAGGGATTTTATCAGTAGCTTCCCTTTACAATTTTTAGTAAATTATTTGACATTTATCTTGTAGAGCACTCGAAGTCGGCAAGGAGAAGAGAGAGATCCAGAAGTTGAACTTGAAGTAATTAATTGTTTGCTTTTTTCTCTGAATTTCATGGATGTAAATGGGGGATTTAAATATGGTATAACCACACCCATGCATATAAAAAGCAGCCAGGGGAGTGTGATCATCCAGGAGCATGGTGGAGAGCTGGCAAACAGAGCAGGACACACCAGTCAGGGCATGCTGAGGCATTTTGTGTGGCAGTTCATGCAGGGAGAGCCGGAATCCTGTACGAGTTCAGGTACCACAGTATAAGAAAGACGTTAAGGCATTAGAGAGTGTCCGAGGAAGGGCCATGAGGATGGTGAAGGACCTTGACAGGAAGCCACACGAGGAGCAGCTGAGGTTACTTAGTCTGTTCAGCCTGGAGAAGAGGACACTGAGGGGAGACCTCAGTGCAGTTACAACTTCCTCATGAGGGGACGAGGAGGAGCAGGCAGTGACCTCTTCTCTTTGGTCACCAGTGACAGGACCCAAGGGAATGGCCTGAAGTTGTTTCAGGAGGTTTAGGCTGGATATTAGAAAGACATTCTTCCTCCAGAGGGTGTTTGGGCACTGGAACAGGCTCCCCAGGGAAGTGGTCACAGCACCAAAACTCTCCAAGTTCCGGAAGCATTTGGACAACTTTCAGGCACATGGTGTGGCTCTTGGGGTGGTCCTGTGTGGGTCCAGGATTTGGGCTGGATGATCCTTGTGGGTCCCTTCTAACATAGGATATTTTACGATTCTATGATCTAATACCTATTGCTTAGTAATTAGCAGTCTAATTTTATTACAGCATCAACAATGCTTAGCTGTGTTCAGCAGAGTCAAGTTTACCAGGGTTCTACTGACTGTCCTAATAGCATTTACAAAAAAAGAGGTACGTTCATTTGGCATTTGTGTGTTTGCATTGTGATCATGTGAAATAGCCCTTTTTCATTCTTTGAGATCAGGCAATTACTGTGTAGATTGAGAAGATTTGAATTTATGTGAATGGAGGTAAAGCTTTGAATAAAGCCTTACAAGTGGCAAATAATCAGTTTTGTAAAAGTGGGGAACACAGGGAAGGCTAGTAGCTGACATTATTATGGCCTTGCAGAAAGACAGAATATTTATTACAAAACATGTCAAAATATATATGGATTTCTTACTACTGTTTTCACACACAGGAGCAGAACTTTTCTTTTTTGAGTTTAGTCCCATCCTATGGAGTTACCTGACATTGAGCAGTGTTTTGTCTATATCAAAAGAACTGTTAATTTTTCGTTCCATATGATACTGAATTTGTATCTAGACATCTTTGGTCTGAGAGGAGAAATTTAATAGCATTCCATACAATTTGCCTGTTTGTTGAATATAAGTTTTCCTAATTGCTGAAAGGGGAAGGAACCTTGTTTTAAGGCAAAGGGATAGAATGACATGCCCCCCAGAGCAGACTCTCATGCAGTGTATACAAGACTTTCAGTTGTAATTATCGTAAAGTCTTACACAGCAAAATACACAATATTGAATTTATGTACAGATACATAAAATACAAAGGACATTATTGCAAAAAAAAGGTTGGGTTGGGTCTTTTCCAGAACTGGTTGTGCAAGAGCATCATAATCCTAATGCTGTTCTTTTTTCTTAACTAGCGTTAATTATATAGACAAAATGTATTGGTTCATAATGTTAATAATTGTTTCCTGCCTGTCAGACAAGTGCAGTTGCAGAAGCTCAGAAACTAATGACTCAAGCAGCTGACTTGCTTTCTGCCATACACAATTCTCTGCATCATGGTATGCAGGCACAGAATGATACCACTAAAGGAGGTATGTATCAAATTACACAATTTTTTCTTTCTTGGATATGATCCCTTCCTAAGTGTAAATACCTTTGTGTATTTAAAAAAAAGTTGAAACCACTATTTACTTAGAACTAAAATACTCATTATGCAAGTCATTGCCAATTTGCATTGTTTGATTTTAATTGTACTTTACCAAGTGGTGGTTCTCCTGAAAGCAACAGTCATATCAAAGCCAGAGATAATGTGAACTTTTGATTAGGTGCAGTGCACTTCTAATCAGTGTATATGCCATTTTAACATAGGGAACAGCACTTCACTGTTTGTAGAGGTGTATGCTGAAGTGTTGAGGACTGGGTCTTTTTTAAATAGTAATCATTGTCTTAGTTGGGTTGTTGGCGTCTCAGGAAGTTAATTGTCACTTAAAGAATTCATTTTGATTGAATAATTTGTCTTATACTTGCAACTTTGAAGTGGGTTCTGAAAACACAGCTTATATGCAGCTTTTCTATCTCTCTCCCCTCCTCCTTCTTTAGATCATCCTATTATGATGGGGTTTGAGCCACTTGTTAATCAGAGATTGCTGCCACCAACTTTCCCTAGATATGCAAAAATTATTAAAAGGGAAGAAATGGTCAATTATTTTTCCAAACTAATAGACCGAATAAAAACTGTATGTGAAGTCGTCAACTTAACCAATTTGCACTGTATACTGGTAAGCACCAATATTTCTTATTTATTGCCAAAAATAAGATCTGAAAATGTAACTTGAAAAAATCATTCCATATATGCATGGTCTTGCTCACTGGAGGGGAAACTAAGAACTGTGTATGTATTTGGTGTTTCTCATTTGTTGTGTACAATTCAGTTTATTGTTGTTCCTGATACTTTACTCTCGAACTTCCCGCTTTTTCCGTAATCTGTTACATAATTATGCATGTTAGTGGCAAAAGCCAAGCAAGTTTCCTTGGTTGAAGAGCTCCGTCTACAGCATCAGAACATAATTCCTTGCTATGTGCCTGATATTTTCAAATTCATTAAGCAGTATTCTGCATGTGTGTGTATAACAGAAGAGAGCATTAAATACCCATTTGTTTAAGTGTGCAGTTCCCTTAATAGGCATAAGGTTAAGCACCTGCTTATATTCTTTTCTGAATAACTGATACTACTCTTAGTTACTGCCAACATTTATTAGAAGACACTTAAATTCTTGAAATATTTTTTTACTATATGTGCATTCACTGACTGATAAAAGAGACACAGTTACATCTGTTAATTAATGAAAGGAATGTTTGCGTGAAGCACCAGTTAAACCTTACCTGATTTTCATTCAGTTTTTTAAAATCAATTCTGTTTTGTTCAATACCTGGTTTAGTTACATCATGATCTTAACAATCTCCTAGTATTTTTTTTCTATACTGCTGTTTCTAGTTGTTGCATTTGAAAATTCAGAAACCTTTTTGTTAAGTAAAAAGTAATTGCAGAAAAATTTCATAATATATTTTTTTCTGTTCAGACTGTTCATGGTCACTTTCTTACGAGTTGTATAAGCTATGCTATGTTTGTGTATGCCTTTAAACAAAATATAGGTGTATTTATGCAGTTGTATATGTGTGGTTAGAAAAGATACAAATATGTGTGTGTGAAAATGATTTGGTGTATATTTATACACACATAAAGTGGCATATTAACCTGAATTGTCTTTTTTTCTTTTCCTAAATATACATTAGGACTTCTTCTGTGAGTTTAGTGAGCAGTCTCCATGTGTTCTTTCAAGATCCCTATTACAGGCAAGTCCTAATTGTATCTATGAGTAAAGTACTTCTGCATTCATTATAAATTCCTGTTATTGTTTTAAGTATTTCAATAATTTGCATTTAATGACATTTAAGTGGTAAAAAATTTTCTGGTGATACTTTAAGTATTAGGTATTATGGAAGGAATATTTTGCTGTGAGGCATTGGAATAGGTTGCCCAGAGAAGTTGTGGATGCTCCACCAAGTGTTCAAGGCCAGGAAGGGGTCCCTACCCATGGCAGGGGGCTTGAAACTACATGATTTAAGGTCTGTTCCAATGCAAACCATTCTGTGATTCCATATATGGAGGCTTATGTTCTCATCTAATTTTTTAAATAATTTTTAAATACAGTTGATCATTTTAGTACATACTGATTAAAACAGGAAGTGTTAATTTTTTTTTTCTCTGCCATAAAGCTTTGCCTGTACCTACATTTTTATGCTGCTCTCCAAATGCTCTGTCAGTTGGCGGCTGGTGTTTGTGTTCATCTCCCTCTTTGGACAGAATTTAATGTATAGACTGCCTCTATTGCTACAACAGTAAAACTGATGGTTAGTGCAGAACAGGCTATTTTGTCTCACTGCTTCTCTTACCTTGAAAGTGCATTGTACATCCTTTAACTCTGAGTAAGTAATTCCTTCTAGGAGTTTTTGATTTTAATAGGGTGCCCCTGGATCCCAGAACTTCTTTACATTTGATCCCTATTAAACCATGTGTAGAGCCAATGGAATATAGCTGTTGGCAAGTGTTCATACTATGTGTGTTGTGACTTTCCACTACATGGGTTTGTGCAGTCCCTGTGGGTGCCTGAGAAAAGGAGCAGAGCTTTTTCTCCAGCTGTTGATGAACTATGTAAGAAAGGGACACAGCACTCATGGAGGGAAGCTAAATGAGTATCAGACATGACCAATGTAAGCAGTGGCATCCGTAGGGATTAAAAAACGTTGGCAGTAGTCTGGAGATTTACCTTTATCTGTCTCCAGAGAAGGCATATATTTTATGCTGATCTTCAGAAATACCTTTCAGAGTTGTCATCTTTAAAGTCCAAGAAATAAAATAATTGTGCATGCATTGTCTTATGAAAGTAATAGAACTGTATTTAGTATCCCGGGAATACCACAGAAGTGTCTGATCTCAGGATTTCTGAGTCTTTAACCTTGGACCTAGTTTTGAAACATTTTAGTTCCTAAAGTAATCTTACAAGTTTCTTATATATAAGTATATATATATAGTATACTGCCAGAGCTTTCTATTAATAATTCTAGAGCATTACTTCTAACTTAAAACATGTTTCTAAAAACACATCTTTACTTTTAGACAACTTTCCTAGTAGATAACAAGAAGGTGTTTGGCACTCACCTCATGCAAGACATGGTAAAAGATGCCTTAAGGTCTTTCGTCAGTCCGCCAGTACTTTCTCCAAAGTAAGTGGCTCTTGAGTTTATTGGCACGTGTGATGAAAAAATGTTTCTGCTTACAAGAGCAATGATAAATGTACAAAAAACATGCATTTTGTACTTAGTGCTTATGTATGAAGGAGTCAGTTGCTGTTGCTGCACTCAGGTTTCGGGGTTTTTTTTGTGCCATTGAGACTGGTGGCATTTATAAAAAATATGTATGTACATGGATATTTCCCTTTTAGGTGTTGTCTTTATAATAACCACCAGGCGAAGGACTACATTGATTCCTTTGTCACACATTGTGTTCGGGTAAGTGTGCATTCCAATTACAGCATGTTTGTGTATATAAGCATTTGGCAGATTTGCATACACTTGAAAATGAGACCAGTTATTTTTGACGCCTGACATAGAGGGAAGATTGAAGAAGTTGACCGTCTTAAATTGGTAATGCTTTTTAAAAAGTTGGTATGATTATTGCTGGTTTTTTTATGCTTCCAGATTTTTAATTTCAATTTCACTTTTTAAGAAGTTTGCACCTACTACCTCTTTAAAGGGTAGTTTCAAGACACAAAACAAATGCATAGCACTAATAAAAGCAAAATTATTTTTACATTCTTTCCAATTTTAATTTTTTAAAAATTGTTTTAAAAGATTGAGTTGTTGAATGTGGCACAATGAAAATCTTAAGAAAATCATAGAATTATTGAGGTTGGAAAAGACCTCTTAAGCTCATAAGAGTCCAAACTAGCCAAGTCCACCACTAAACCATGTCCCTAAGTGCCATGACTACACATCTTTTAAATATTTCCAGGGATGATGACTCAACCACTTTCCTCGGAAGCTGGTTCCAATGCTTGACAAACTTCTTTGTGAAGAAATTTTTCTTAATACGCAATCACAACCTCCCCTGGCACAACTTGAGACCATTTCCTCTTGTCCTGTCACTTGCTGCCTGTGAGAAGAGACAACCCCCACCTGGCTACAGCCTCCTTTCAGGCACTTGTAGAGAGTGATAAGGTCTCCCCTGAGCCTCCTTTCCTCCAGGCTAAACACCCCCAGCTCTCTCAGCCTCTCTTCATAGGACTTGTCCTTCAGACCCTTCCCCTGCTCCAGTGCTCTGCTCTGGGCATGCTCCAGCCCCTCAGTGCCTTGTTGTGACGGGCCCAGAACTGAACACAGGATTTGAGGTGAGGCCTCAGGACAATCGGTATACTGGTCTTTCTGGACACACTGTTTCTGATACCAGCCAGGATGCCACTGGTCACCTTAGCCACCTGGGCACGGGGATTTAAGCATAAGAAATAACCTCTTTTGCCCCAAGCATTTTATTCTGGTGACATTCCTGAAGGATGTTCACTTAATCTGACATCAACTTGTGTACAGAGAAACTGGCTCTTGCATCATTCCACAGTGCTTGTTTTCCTGCTAACTTCCACTTTGTAGGGAGTATTAAGGACCCACCTCCTAATATAGATGTATAAACAATGTGCCTAAATAGACATCATAGTTCTTCTGTAGTTTCAAAGTTGCATTGATAATTGAAAATTACACTTCGCTTCTTTCAGCCATTCTGTAGTCTGATTCAAATCCATGGACACAACAGAGCTCGTCAGAGAGATAAACTGGGTCACATTCTTGAGGAATTTGCCACACTACAGGATGAGGTACTGTCCTAGGCAGCAGGCTAGCAAACTTGCTTTCCAGGTATATTACTGCCAGAATGAAGATTCTAAATTAATGAAGTAAAATCCTTTAGGACAAGCATTACTAAAATTTAGCCCAAGATGTTTGTGGATGCATCCTAACAATTTTGTGTTAGTTACGTTGAACAAAAACATACTACATTTTTAAAGATTAACTGTGTCCAATAAGTAGACTTCAGGAAAACCTGTTGTGATGTAATTAATGTGATGTAACTGCACAGCTTTTAGTCTCTATCCTGCTTGTGATTGTTAGTCTGCATGATGTAACCAAGGGGAGATAGACAAGGCATGCTTACAAGACACGTTTGAAAATTCAGCCATATACTTAGGTAAGATGTAAACTGCAAAATTTTATGATTAAAAGGAAAGTAAAAAATAACACTTCAAAATATGTGCTTCGACTGATTTTGGACATCTCTCAAGAATGGGGAGGGAGAGTTGAGAAGATAAAATATATTATCTCTTGCTGGAAATGTTTCTTCAGCAGTGAGAGCCATATAATTATAAAATACTTCTCAAGATATACATTGCAAGGAGGACAATTGGGGAACTTGGAGTTGGAGGGAGGTTTTGTGTGCTCCAGCTTTCTTCAAGATGCTTTGATTGAGTTCGTTGCAGTACTGTAGCTGAGGCACTGTTTTTTAAATTTTGTAGCAGGTTATATGGATTGTTCTAATAAGGATTACTGATGATATTCCAACTGTGAGAGACTTCTTGTCTTCGATACAGTTTGCTTAAGACAAAATTGGTCTTAGCAATATTTTAGTTACTCTGATGGAACACTGTGTTTCTTGCATGTTAGGCTTATAAATTTATTTTTTCAACGCATCTAGGTTTAAAAACAAAGAAATAATTTCCAATATAGAACAATGAACAACAGTGTGTAATGGGTTCTGAGTCTCAATGTTCATGTGACTGCTAATGATCTATATAAAAATACATTTAAAAATTACAAATTTTAGCTATCTAATGTTTTTGCTATATTACTGTACAGAATATTTTATTCTGTGCAGCAGAATTTACTTATGTATCTTTCCCATTTTCTGACAGTTCTAGACTTATTTGTGTCTTGTAATCTGGAGCATGAATATAGTGACCCAATTTGTTAAGATTCTGTTAAGATTTCATTTCTAGCTTGGGATGCTCTTTCAGTCAAATATTTTTCCTCCTCTCTCTGTTACTTTGAGTTTTGTTTTTTTTTTCCAACAGGCAGAGAAAGTAGATGCAGCGCTTCATAGTATGTTACTGAAGCAGGAACCGCAAAGGCAACATTTGGCTTGCTTGGGCACCTGGGTCCTATATCATAACCTTCGTATTATGATACAGTATCTTCTCAGTGGTTTTGAGTTGGAACTTTACAGTATGCATGAATATTACTACATCTATTGGTAAGAAGATGCTTTATTGACAGCTGTTCAAGGCGGGATGCTCCCAGAGAGCTATAATTACAAATATTTGAAAGAGGGACTTCAAATATGATTTTATAATCTCAAGCTCGCTTCACACTGTGTTTGGTTTACCTATTTATCATGTTACAAGTGGAGAAAAAAATCTGTTGGTCTCTAGTTTTCTAGACTAAATACTGTATTTTCTCCTGAAATAGTAATTCACACTATGTTTAGCTTTTTGGCATAGGGTCTTCTATTGACAATGAATGAAAAATGTGCTGATTTCGGTAGACAAGAGCATGCAAGAGAAAAGCAATTTCCTTTATTCTTTTCTGGTTTTGTAGTAATAAGATTGATAATCTTGTTGATCTCTAGTATTCTGGAAAAGTTCTGCAAAGTTTTAAGTTGTAACTGTAATTACCTTCTTATTTGGAGTATATTTGAGGAAACATCTTCTGCCTTTAATGAAAATGATTGCCTTATACAGAGACAGAATATTTTTATTTTTCCACTTCCATTCACATTAATTATTTTTCATAGTTAAGAGCTTGGGCAAAAGATAAATGTGAGGGTTTTGGGGGTTTTTTGGGTTTTTTTGCAAAGCTACCAAGAGAGTCCTATGTAAGGTGTAAGCCTTCTTACTGAGAGATTAGAACAGTTCAAAGAACACAAACTTCAGTGCATTTCATTGTGTTTCTGTGTTGTTTCAATAGTGGATTAAGAGAGAAAATTAACATTCCAGAAGTTACCAGAAGATGGCAATATTCTTTAAGTAAAATCTCAATAAGTAATGCCAACTTTTGTGTAACATGGTATTTTTTCTACCTGCCCCTATGTCCCTCTACCATTTTAATAAAATCACTCTTAGCTGGAATTGTCATGTCAACTGCTTTCTTACTTTAGTGAAGAACAAAAATGAGAAGCAGTTCCTGAGCGGTAATATGCAAATGAAACTCAAATTTCTCAGTAATTTTTCATCTGAATTATAACTTCTTATGAACTATTACAACATTTTTGTTGTGCTCCAAATCTGTTATTTTTTTCTGTTCTTTCTATTCTTTTTGAAGTCAGTCGAGATATTTACTGGACTCACTTCCACTTTCAAATAAATTTTCTTAAAGATGTCTAAAATACTCTGAAAGAATTGAATGTGGATGTTGTGTGTCTGTGGGTTTTGCCCCTTTATTTTAGTGCTTGAAAAAGCCAGTAGTACTCTTGTTTGTCAGAATAATAAGTCATAACAAAAGTAGAAAAGGTATTAACATAGTATCTTTAAAAAAAATATTTCATTTTCTGGGGGAAGGAAAAGTTCTAGAAAAATTTGATCATACAGGGGTTTTGAAATACGAAGCTTAAACTTCACTTAGAAAATGTGTAAGAAACTTGCACACATTGAGCTGTTTGTGGTTGAGTCAGAACAAGAACGCAGACTGATGTGTTGATTCCAGCCATGCAAAACAAAGAGTTTAACTGCCTGTAAACATTGTCCTTTGCTAGGACATGTCCTCTACATCCTGGAGTGGGTGCTTTCGTGCTCGGCAAGGATGCGCGCAGCATGAGTGCGTGGTGCGCTGCAGCCTATAACAGCTCCACACTCCTTCCATGCAGGTATCTCTCAGAGTTCCTCTATGCCTGGCTGATGTCAACGCTGAGCCGTGCCGACAGCTCTCAAATGGCGGAGGAGAGGATAATGGAGGAACAACAGAAAGGCCGTAGTAGTAAGAAAACAAAGAAAAAGAAGAAAGGTATCTAGGTGTAGAGTGTTACCTCAAGACTTCTTTCTCATTCATGTGGCCGTGTAGAATTAAAATTCAAAATTTACAGAGTCAACACCAATACGGGTAGGAAAAATATCCTAAAGTTTATGAAGGCTGAATGTAAAACTTTTCAAGAACTTCCTATTTAGTTAGTTAGTTATTTACTTTCAAATAAATCTTTCCGAAAAACACAAACTCATTTATATTCAGTCATCAGCTGTGTTATGTGTTGGACCATCTCAGAGTCTATAATTCCTGTAGAATTATGCTCTTAGTGACTGTAACTAGATTCAAACACTAGGCTTTCAGCATATTTCTGTAATTTATTTTTGGCTTTAGAAGTTCTTAAAGCATGTTTCCTAATTTTACAATGGTGAGTTTCCTTGCCACCCTTTCAAGGGGAACAAACAATTGGATACAAGTAGTTCAGGATTTTATCAGCTAAGCTCCCTTGTCTCTAGAAGTTCAGAAAATCACTAATGTACTTAAGGTGCCAAAATGTTGGGCAGTTTGGCACTAGTTAAACATGAAGCTAAAGGGAAACTTAAAAGAATGCTATCAGGATTATTAGGATAGAAAGTGCTTTAACCTTTTAGCCTTAGAAGTCGAAAAGATCCCTGAACTAAGCAACAGGCGTCTTGTCTACAGACTGTTGAGTTTGAGGTTGTTCAGTGTTTCATAGTGTCATGGGAATACCATTGACCAGTTTATTTCATTGAGAGCAGTATGGTGTTCATATGACTGATGTCTCTTGAGGTGTTTTATGTAAGCAGGTGCCAGGTGAGCAGAAATGCGTGTCTAGGCTTTGTATACTTCAGTTATTTTAAAATATAATTAAGAGTTATGTCACTCTGTGGAAATTTAGAAGAACTCTTCTGATCTGAAATTACTATATGTACTTACATTGAATTAAAAATATTTTTATGTAAAATTTGCAGTTCGCCCTCTCAGCAGAGAGATCACCATGAGTCAAGCATACCAAAACATGTGCGCTGGGATGTACAAGGTAACTCATTTGTGTTCTGTTAGTTCCATTTTTTTTTGTAATGGGGATTGTGGATACATTGCATGCCTTCTTCGTTTGTAGTGGGGCTGGAAATTAAGTTTATAATTTTATATGGTAAATTCTCTATAGTTTTTCTATCCTTCCAGTTACAGCTAAATCATAACTTTGATCTTCATTACTGCAAATATGACATAAACCTAATACTTTATCCTTTTCTTTTAGACAATGATTGCATTTGATATGGATGGCAAAGTAAGAAAACCGAAGTTTGAACTGGATAGTGAACAAGTTCGATATGAGCACAGATTTGCTCCATTCAACAGTGTTATAACACCACCCCCAGTGCACTACCTGCAATTTAAAGTGAGTAATCTTAACAGGTGCTGCTGCCCATGCTTTTATAGAAGTCATTTACTCATCTGCTTTAGTTGTGTGCAAGGAAGATATATTGCATTGAGTTCTTAATAGATACTAAAATGTTTAAAAATTGGTCTGGTACAGCAGTTTGAGATGCTTCTGTTGGTTTCCATGACCATAAAATCTCTTGGAAGTCTATTAACAGACTTCTTGGCTATAGTTAATTATAGCAACATGTTTTTATTAGTGCAGCAAGCAAAGGGGAAAATGTTAATTTTGAGTGGTGTTTGGAAGGGACCAGTGGAGGCTTGTCTTGTCCAGTGTCCTCCTTGAAGTAGCATTATAAATCACATTAGCTGTCTCTTTGTTTAGCCAAGTCTGAAAAAATCAAGGTTGGAGATTAACCAAAGAAGTTGGAAAAACCTGATCCAGTTACTTTTTCTTGTCCATTAAGTCTTTGGATAACTGATCTGTGGCTGCACTACTCTTTTTTTCTTAATGTCAAATCTGAATTACTAAACCACAACCTGTAGCCTCTTATATTGTTTACCATTATTAATAAGGAGCCTTTATCTTTTGACAGCTTTGTAACTGCCTTTCAGGTAGTTTGTAGGCTGCTATTAAAATTACCTATTAGCATCCTTTCTGTCTAACTGAAAACGTCCAGGTCCACTGATGGCTCCTTGTGGCTCATATGCCCTCTCATATGCCCAACTGTCTCCACATCTCAGCATCTTTGTGGAACTGAGTGGATCTAGCCCTGGATGCATTATTTCAGATAATACAACACAAATACTGAGTACAAGATTATAACCTTCCTTCATCTGCTGGCCATACTGCTGCTTGTATACTTCCGTATGAGGCTTGTCTGACTTGTAGTAAGAGCACGTTGTTGGCTCGTATTCAGCTAGTTGTTTGCAGTACCCCTGCTGCTCACCCAGCTGGTTATTAGTCTCTACTTACTTACAGAGTGGGGTTAGTCTGAACTGGAACAGTGCTATTTTCTATGCCAGTCATTCTCCCCAATTTAATATGAACTGTTGTATACTTATTTTTTCTCCTATTTTTTCCCTGTATTTTCATACCCTGTTGCATAGCACTATTAAAGCAAATGAATGGCAATTTGTTCAAGATAGGGACTTTCATAAAGATTATGAGAATTTCATTGTGTTTTGTGGCACTGTAGTAGTTGAACACTGTGTTGATGCTTGGGTTTTGTCATTTTCAATATTTGTTACTTCAGTTTTGATTCTTAAAATAGTATTTAGTTGACATAACTCTTCTCTTGACTATAGTAATTTGTTTTCATTTAAGTGATAAAAATATAATTTCCTGGCTATTTTTAATTTTATATATTTTAATATATATTTATGTATTTCTGTAACACACTAGGAAATGTCTGATTTAAATAAGTATAGCCCACCTCCTCAGTCATCAGATCTCTACATGGCAGCTAGCAAGCACTACCAGCAAGCTAAAATGATTCTTGAGAATATTCCAAATCCAGACAATGAGGTAAGACTGAAATACTAGGAAAAGGAATTTTGCTTGAAATAGAATATCTTTGTTTTCAGCTGGATCTGCTTGAGATCCAAAATGTGCTTCATTGAAATGCTGAGCAAAGCTGAGTGCTTTGATTAAGGAGTAGACAGAGGAGAGTAATGGCATCTTGCACAGCGGTCTGTTTCAGTACCTCAGTTAACATAAAGTTGTGCTCACTGCTAAAAAACCTCTCTCTGCTGAGGACCCTAAATGCTGGATAGCAGCTTGTTTCCTTCTTGGATATTGCCTTTTAGCCCCTTTCTAAAAGCATAGTAGTTTTAACAAGATGATGGTAACATGCCCGCTGTGCTTATTTGGCATCTAGTCATTCAGGTGGACTCCTGAGAGGTGGGAAAAAGAGGTTTGAATATTATTTGGATGAAAAGAGGATTGAGTTTGGCACTTGTTCCCTGGAGCAGTTTTCTCAGCACTGAGCTGTTAACATAGGTAGGAATTTCTCCCTCTTTGTCCATAGCCTAAAACCTTAAGTGTCTGTGACTGTGTTTTGGAGGATGCTTTTTCTGTCACATCTAAGCAGGTTGAGAATGGTTATAGGATTAGGTCCTCCTGAGAATTTAGGAATCACTTCCTCTTCTCTGGATCCTGGTGGAACTCACACATGAGCTATCTATTTGAGGCTAACCAGGATAGTTAAGAGGTAGTTTTGAGCATGTCCAGAGCACTTCCTCCCATGCAAAAAGCCCCCAGTTTCATACATGAGTTTCCCCTAACCGTTGTGCTGCATTGTTGAAGGTTAGATGCCTAGATTCTATCTATACCTCTATTTGTGTGAATGCCGCAAAACTTGCCATAGTGTTTACGTTCAAGAATTGTTAAGGCTGTGGTTTCTATGGTCTGTTGAATTGTTTTTTAAAAGTGACTATTAAAATAAATGCATCCTTCATTAAATTTGATTAATCCAGCTGTTGTACTTCAAAGCAAATACAAAACAGTTTGACCTCTGTTAAACTGTTCCTATAAGAGAAGTGCAGTATTGCTAATAGTATGTCGACATTAGAGTATTATTGAAATAATTTTGAGGTCAAATGCTTTGACATGAAGACTTCTTACTGTTTTGTGTTTAGGTCAATCGAATTCTAAAAGTTGCAAAACCCAATATTGTGGTCATGAAGCTGCTGGCAGGAGGCCACAAGAAAGACTCTAAGGTAAGGAAATGCCAGCTCAGTTGAACGTAAAATGCAGTAATTCTTACAGTCAGGTTGGATTCAATGATCTGGAGATTTTCCAACCTGAATGGTCCTGTAATTCTATGTAAAACCACCCCCGATCTCTTAAGAGCCAAATGAGCAGATTCAAGCCATTGTTACTCTAAGAACAGGGAAAGTAATTTATTTTTCCCCTGTGGGAAGAGTGCTTCTAGTTACCTAAACATGGAAAACTCTAATCTATAAACGTCTTGAGAAAAAAAAATTGGGAAATGCTTGTAGGACAACATAGACTAATAAGTGTATTCTTCAATATTGGGAACAAGCAAGTGTATCAGCAATTTATGTGAATAAAATCATAAGAGTGCTGGCTGCCACAACTAGCAGGTGCCATGAAGATTATTTTTTTTTCAACCTCTTGCTGTTAAATTTTTTTTCTGTCTGCAGGTTGTTCTCACTATGAGTATTAAATGCAGTAGTACTGCTGTTTAACGTTTTAAATCTTTTCTTTGTAGGTTCCTCCAGAATTTGACTTCTCTCCTCATAAATACTTTCCAGTTGTGAAGCTTGTTTGAAGGACAAGGGTTTTTTTAGGATACCTGAAGAATATCTGTGTAGCAGATACCAGCTCTTGGAGGGAATATCTAGTGCTGCACTCAGACTACAAGGGGCCTCCAGGACAAAAGTACTGTTATGTGGAATATCTGTAGTGTGCTGCTTTTATGTGATTTGAATGACAACTGCTGTTTAAAGTGGTTTGTATAAATTTTAATTGATTTTTTGCGTGAAGCTGATTTTAATCAACTGCATTATTAAAGAATGTTTTACCTTAATTGATTACAGATTTTGATCATAAATAATTTTTATTAATGCATTCTGATAAAGTGGATTAGGAACTGAAAAAAAGTCATGCAATAGAGCCTCATGTCTGATGTGCATAGCTGAGCTACTGCCATTCTGCACTGGACAAAGTCACATGGAGAAATTCTGAGTTTCCATATTTTTGCTTGATTGTATCAGAATTACTCACTTTTCAAGTAGAGAAATGTTGGGGTTTTTTCTCACCACATCCTCCAAGCTAAGACAAGCTTTATAGAAATCAACAGCCGATGAAAATTAATCATTTAGCTATTGAGTGAGTGATTCCTAGTTGGAATTTGTTCCTTTGTCGTCATTCTCAGAGTGCTGGAGAATCTGCACAGCAAACACTACAGTAGTCAGTAGCAATACCACCAGACACTGAGGCTTCTATTTTACCTACTCTGCAACTTTATTACAGTCCTGGTATTTGCTCTTGCAAAGGAGGGATTGCTGCACTTGCATGATCTTTATTCTCCATTTTTGACTGCAATGGCGCTGCTGGACCCTACTGCATTCTGTAGTAATTTACAGGTAGATATCCAAAACAGCAGAAGCCCCAAACCTATCCTTGCCTTCCTGGAATAGTTCTGCCTCCCAAACTTTTAGACTTGAAATAATAGAGGTAAGCTGTTGTGTTGACCAACCTTTTGCTACAAGCAGGGAAAAAAATGCTCAAAAAACTGACCTGGCCCTACTAAAAGGCCAAATCATACTTAGGTCATACAAGCAAATCCCTTGTTGGAAAGGGCAGTTTTTCATTTTGGTGTACAATTACTTCTTTCTTAGAGATGAGCTTGCAATTCCATATTGACCATGCAAGACATTTCTTGGTGTTAATCCTATCACCTAATTTTACTGTGGATTAGTATCACTTCAGCTTCATCCCTTGAGCAGCAGCAGTACCAAGCTAGAGCTTGAAAACAATGAGTAACCTCTGAAGTGGAACACCCAGTGGTCTTCCAGCTATTTGCAGCTTCCTGAAATAAACAGAAGTACTGTCCTGAAGACATGTTTTTTCCAACTTCTCTGCTATAGAGATGGCATATCACATTACATGTTTGCTTATCATCATGATTAATATACTTGAATGCTTCCATATAGCTGCCAAAGGAATAAAAAGCCTGGAATATGTAGATGTGAAATGGCACAGAGAATTCATCTGGCTTGTTGTAAATATTCCCAAAAATCAAATCATTCCTGTCTTAAAAATCTTGAGCTACATGGCAGTACCTCAAGGACAACCTTTGTTATTTCCCTAAAGTAAGCAGCAAGTAAAAGAGAAAGCATGTTACACATGATTTATGGAACCAAGAAAACAGCAATAATACTATTTCCCCTTTTCATTAAAATTAGAAGTGGGTGAAGAGTGTTCACAGAATAACGAATACACTAGAGAAGATTATTTTTAAATGCTTACCTAAAATGGATGAGGTTTAGTTTTTTTAAAAAACAAAACCCCAAAGTGCTAATGTAACACCGAGATGATTAGAGCAAAGTCGTAATGCCTCACACAAATAAAAACTTTAGTGAGAGACAACACTCTGTACACCACAGTTCCAAATTAATCTCTTGTTCAACTAAAGGTCCTCTAATCTTAAATTCTATAAAGTAGACATACAGGCTTCTTGCCTACTAGAAATCTACCACCCAAGTCAGATTGTGCATAAAATCATAGTCCTTCATGCTTTTGAACATTGCTCTTGTGCAGGTTTTCAGACCCTTTACCCTTAGAGGTTTACAAGTGTGCTTTGTACAGGGGTGGTTGTATTTGAGGACAACATGCAGTTGGCTAGGAGAAGTGCAAAAATGTGCAGAGACACAGCCAAAACAATTAGTTTTAAAATAACTGATTGGCAATATATTAATTACCCTAAATTGTTTGATTCTTTGGAATTTTTAACTTGATATTGGTAAAGCTATTCATTCAACTTGAATATAGTGTTTCACTGTCTCTTATACTGTTAAAATATATGCTTTTTAACAATCAGTATTAAATTCCTGATCAACTTAAATCTCAGCTGTATAATTGTTTACAGACACAGTCCTAGGAAAATGCTCAGAAGATGGGTAAATATTTTTATCCAGATTATGGGTAAACACTTTGATATTAAAATGTCATTATTTGCAAAAAAAAATCCCAATAACCCAAGTTTCCCAATACTTATCAGAACAGATGCTCATTCCTCTTCTCTCCTGCTTACAAGCATTTGTTTTCCCTGCTCTGTTAACTGGAGTACCTTAGACCACTTAAGTCTTACTTAAATGGTGAAAAACTAAATTGTATTTGTTTTTAAATGAAGTGATGCATATTAAGCCTAAACTCTTACCTTGACTTGACAACAACTAATACTCTTCTTACACACAAGAAGAGCCAGTCTTCCACATATTTATATACCTTAAGGGTATATTTAGATACCTTGAGGTATTGCAGCTGTAAACTAGAACACCGAGGAACAACACACCACAAAAGGAGCTGCAAAGTGAAGCGCTTTGAGAGAACGCAAAGACAAATTTGTATTTTCTTAAATGGAATTGCTGGTTGGCAAGTTAGTCACAACTCTCTGCTGCTGTGCTGGCCCCGACAGAGGTTGGTTCATACCCACAAAGACAGCTCCAAACACGGGTGTTGGTCTTGGGAGCACACACAAATATAAAATTTCTTCAAACCAGCTGGTTACATATGCTGGTTATACTGCAGTGCCTTAGTGATAAGGGTGCCTTAGTGATAAGTAGAGAGGGTATTTATAGCTTACTGCCTGTAAGCTAGTTTCTAGTTTACATTGAACAAGTTACAGAAAGGAAAAAGACTGCAGAACATTAACAAGATGATACATTGTAATTAACATAGGACTTCACAACAACTACAGCTTCACCTGTGGGAGTCTGCCATGTCTTCTAAATGCATAGTCTGGTTACCTCCTTCAGAAGTCCAGCAGAGAAGATTGGTCACATTGAACAGCTGAGATTGCTGCTTTACAAGGCAAGTATTTGTATTCCTCTGTTTTTGCAGAAGACAGTGGCTGGATGAAGTAAAAGGTAGTTGTAGCACACCATTTCAGAGGGCTTCTGTCATGAAAAGTTTATGAGTTTGAATTTTTGCACTAAACTTATGCAAGTTAGTGGTAACCGAACCAAACTGTAGGACTGACGTGGTGGAGTCCAACAAAGCTTTCGGAAAAATCTTCTTGGCTAATCTCTTAACAAGAAGCTATTATTGTCAGAATCCTTTTTGGTTTTTTTTAAATTTTGAAGCTAAGAACACATCCCGACAGTGTAATCTAGGAATTTAATTTTGAAGGCCTGGGTAAATGTATCATTGTGCATAGTATCTGAGGACTACAGTTGTACTTTCTCAGTCTCTCTTACATTACAGCAAAAAGGTGCCAGAACAGGCACAATGGCAGATTGCAGCATGGACTGGTTTTCATCCTTCCCATGTTTTATGTTAACATAGCTCCTTTCTTAAGTTCTCAAAACTAAGCTTGGGATTTCTCTACTCTGCACTGCTCCTCCTCTACACATACTGTCGTATGACTATACATGGCAGCCAACTTCAAAGTTACTACCTTTATTGCTACCTGATTTCAATTTTTTAATTGATAGGAAGGAGAAAATCATTGCAGAGACCAAGCTGCTTTGAAACAAGCCTCCAGAGATTTACCTTTTTTCCCCACTGCAACAGTACTAAAACTTCACAACAAAATACTACTTCATGTGGGCCCTTAGTCAAGCCTTTAGAAGTTAATCAAAACCTTCTAAGATCACTTTGTTCTGATCATTGCTGCATTTAGATGAAGAGGTGACTAAGTTGCATCATGAACTTCCTTTGTTCACAACTTCTGTCGTCTTTCACCATGGTCAGGTAAGTGGTTCTTCATATCTTCGGGGTTTTGAACTAATGAGGATGGAAATAAGAAAAAAGTACAGAAATCACTTAAAGAGGCAGAAGTTCTTCATATACAATGTTCTCCTATCTAGAAAACAACATGAGAAATTTTGTAAGGACTGTTAAATACCGTGTAGTAAAGTTACAGATACCACTTCCCCCCAAAGAGCAGGTTCAGTGATGCAATACAGAAAATAGGTCATTCTGTAAACATGAGGGAAAGCTCAAAGACCAAACAGAAATTAGCTAGGTATAGCTTGCTACAGGATACCACACAAGATATGATCTTAACATTTTCAGCATGTGATATTTGGGTTAAAACAGGTTTTTTCTTTTTTACCATTTTCAATCCCTGCAAGTGCTGCTTGCTTGTCTGTTTCTGATTCAGCTTCATTCACATCTAAATTGTAATCAACATCCTTGTCCTGGTTCACTGCTTCATGTTCCTCTTTGTCTGGAAGAAGATTAAAATTAAATAGTTTTATGGTATACCATAAGGTCATCTGCACACAGAAAGTGTGAATGTAAACATCTTCCACAGAATTACTTTGCTGCTGAATGAATTGCTGTTCAGAGTAGGTTTTCATATTATTTTTCCTTTGAAGTGTTAAATTTCAGAGCAACTTTGGTTCTAAATCCTATCTAAAGAACTAGATAATCTTTTGGGATTTGGAAAGCATAGCAAAATCAGCTAGCACTCAGATAAATATAAAGAGCATTAAACAATTCCAGAATACAATAAAGGACAGCCTAAGGAAGAGCAAAACCTGAAGCCATTGCTGAAAACTCAATTGCGATGTTTTAATGTTGCTTTTAAATGTATTACCACCACCACAGAAACACATCTCAGCTTCCCCCCTTGCTTTAGTTTGTTCAGCAAGCAGAATGCTATGACTATAGTGTAAAAGAAGCATTTTATGATGTGCTAAGTTGTCACGAAAGTACTTTTCTTCTAAAAGAGATTTTCTTGGCCCCGTCATTAACTCCTTTCAACCAACATTTATTGACTATCTTAAGATTTTTTCTGATAGAGGACTCAGACATAAATGGAAACCTTTCTGATTGCCAAACTACTATCCTTATTTTTCAAATAATCAACCAGAAAAAAAAAATACCAGCACAGAGATGTAAGCGAACCCCACTTAGGATGGGGTTCTAAATGTTCTTAAGCCTTCCAGTTAGTAAGTGGCTTAGAAACAGGCTTGAAAATTGTAAGCCTTATGTCATTCACGTTCAGACCACCACATCAAATAGATTTTTGTAGTTGTAGACCTTAAGGTCTGAAAATTTCACAAGAAGCCGTTCTTGAAAGACAATGCCCAGAGAATACTAAAGAAGTCTTTTTAACTTGAGCTCCTTTGGCTACAAGGAACCTGTGCAGTAAGGTTGAACAATAATGCCTGAAAAACATCCTCCTGGTCTTTTTAGCTCAAGAAATGCTGACATTTGAAACTGACCTTTCATGGGCTGTATGGCAGAGCTTTTCCTTGCACTAACTGTTGGATGAATTTTTTTAACCTAATCTTCCTGCTATTTATTTCTGTTAAAATGGAAGCAGTTTAGGTAACTTGCAATTACATCTCTTTGGGTATAGCCTGCTTTGGCCAGCATCTTTTTGGACGAATTGGACAAGTATTGCTTTAGCAATGCAGATGAGATTATTTATCTCTGCCAGGTTAGCAGCAATGTTAACACTGATTAACTTATAATTCTAAGGATGTGTTTAGAAAAGCATAAACAGCATTTTTTGTGGACATCAATTCCTGCTATAACTGCCATAAGGCTTCCTTTTGATTACTTTGGGCTGCTAAGACCAAATCCCTCAAGACAAAGGAATGTCAAGACATTGGTCAGGTTTCGATGCAGCATCAATGCTTGGTGCTGTTGAGACATGTAGTTCAGGGTCACTTGGTAGATACGAGAAACCAGCACCTTCACAATATCTGATCCACATTTATGAAGACTAATGATAATAAACTTCGGATACTTGAAGCCTGAGTTATGAGCTTTACGCATGGTAGCTTATTTTGAAATAGGGATAGCTAGCATTTACACACAGACATTGTGAAGACTAACTGCAAAGCACCCATGCATAAGTAACTCTCTACTCATCAGTGCTTTGGCTGGTTAACATCTCATCCTTTTCAGATGCATCATATTCTCTTAAAGGCCCAATACCAAAAGGTTTTGGGGCTAATTTCCCTAAATGGTTTGTACAGCCAATGGAGAGACAGTAAGGCTGTTACGGTGATGCAGAGGAACTCAGCCTGGCAGCTTCATGTTGCACAATCAGAAGCCTCCATCTTTACTCACGGACTGCAAGTGATTGCTGTGGACTGACACCTTCCACATCACACTGACCTTAATGAAAACTTGTACTAGGTCTGGCCAGCATCCACCACTGTTATAGAAATTATGCCCTATTCCACACTTTCAATTCTTTACTTTTCATTTTGTTACTGTTTTTAACAATACATGGCATGCTACAAACCAGCCTTTCCAGGGGGGAAGTCATCCTGCTTAGCATCATAATTTAGGAGCTGCTCCCTCTCAACTTCCTCACTGGCAGCCTGCTCTGCTGCTAGCTGTAACATATCTTGCCCAGCTACATGTTTCTCATCCTCAGGTGGATTTGGCTCCTTCTCTAACTCAGGCAGCAACTCCTTGTGACTTGCAGCAGCCTTGAGTGACTCTTGTGGTTTTTTCAACTGACTAGAAAGCTGCTCATCTTCTGCCGGAGGCTCCTGTTTTCTGATGTCAGTTAGGCCATCTGTTCTTTCTGAAAACAAAAAAAAATTACTCTGAGTGAAAAAAATAATGTCCTTCAGTGGTGGCACAAGTTAAAAACCTTTTATAAAAAATGCTTTATATTTCTCATTAAATTTTTGGTTTTTCTCTGAAAGAATATCTTCCAATCACATCAGTTCCAGGGATAAGAGGAAGACAACTCATGTTTTTCCTACTGGGAACAGCTAAAGAAGGGAACTTTTTTACTGTCAACATATTCATGCTTCTAAATCCTTAAAATTTTGGTACATGTGGTTAATAAATCGGGCAAGTGAAACAGAGCAATTTAAATAAAAATTGCAGTGTCCTAGATAAGCATCAGGTTTCTGTGTGTTACGCCTTGTTACTAACAATAAAACTGATTTGGTGTTCAAAGGTGGCTCAGGACAAAGCATCACATAAGCAGATTTGCAAGGAAACCAAGTCTGTTCTTATTTTTAAACATGAAGAGGAAAGTTCAGGAGCACTATAATTTTTAGTAGACATTAACATACCTCTTTTCTCATATATCTGCATTTTAACTAAAAAAACCCATAATATTTTCTCAAATAAACTATACGTAGACATTGCCTTCAATTGCTAGCTCTCCAAAATGAGAGTTGCATGCTCACAAGACTTTAAGATAGCATGTAAGAATAATAAGAATTTAATTTCTATTTTACACACACACTACTATGCAAGATGGACACACAAGGATACATCCATTCACATTAATAGTTTCTGAAGTTTAGTGCCAAAAGGAACCATTAGGTTAACTAACCTAATCCCAAATGTATCATTTCCCTAACTTGCATTTTGCTCAGTGACAACACAGGGGAAGTATGGATGTGTGTTTGTTGTAAGCCTAACCTTCAGCTATTCCACAGGGAGGGGTACCAGGCTGAATATGTCAAACTTACTACAAAAGTAAATTTTAAGCATGCTTGAAAATTATTCTTCCCAAAAGTTGGGTACTTTCTCCATACTAAATGAGGAACATGACTCTAGAATAAATGTAAATATTTCAACTTTCCTTTATGTGCAACATGCCAGTTACAACATAACTGAACCAAAAGAAACCCTAGCAAGAAAAATACTTCAGCTGAAAACCTGAGTGATGTTCAGACTGTTGGCGTCAATTTTTTCTTCTTACTCTTGCGTACAAAAATATTTCTGAATGTTCAAATCAATTACAACCGTTCTCAACCAGCTGTTAGTGGGACAGGGATTTCCACCTCACCTTTAGCCTGCATCAGGTCTGTCTTTCTTACTGTAGGTACTGCTTTAGGTGCATCTTCACTGGTTTGCTGCTGTTGCAAGTCAGCCTGCTTGAACTCTGTTTGCTTCAAGGCTGGCAGTTGAGTATCCATCTATAAAGTGAATGTATGCACATAAGCATTGGTCTATATAACTGCTCCTGGATTTGGAAAGGGAAGTAGAACTTAGATAAGAATTCAACATGGGAAAAAGTCCTAACACACTTGGAAATATTTGGACTGAAATTTTTATTGGTGATGGAAGTACCATACAATCCTGAATACGCAGTAATGTTTCTATGTTTCTAACAGCACGGCACATCAGGAGAATTTTAACCTACCTTATTTAACTGCAGTTAATGATGACATTACTGTTCTTAGTTATTCTCTGAGTGTCACAGAACGGTAACACCACACATTTATCCACTTTTGCTCTGCCACTGTGTCAGGGGCAGCAGAGCAAATAAACAGATGCCATTAACTATTAGTAGTCTACAGGGCAGGAAAACTGAGTTTGGTCATCGTAAGACTTCAGCTAAGTAAGGCTTGTATGGAACTGGTCTGTAACTATGTTAAATGCAGGATTAAGAAAAGAAAAAACGTAAATTAACCAACTAGACAATAATACCTGTTTAAAATGATGGAGCTTGCTTAAAAATGTATTAAATTCTGGTGCTAGACTGCTGTAAGCATCTGACCCACTCAGACATTAAGCATAAGATGTACACCGTCTTGAAGATCTTCCAATTTGGCAATTCAGATTCTATGTATGACTTTTCCTTACATTGGCATTGGCTCCCTTAGGTGGCTGTGGTCTCCCTGTATGTCAATGCTGGCATGTTTGTCGTTTTACATAAAGGACCGGACACAGGCTGAAACCATTACTTACAGGAATTCCTGGGCAGACGTTTTAGCCATTTTCCCACATCCTTTTTCAGTTATTTGTCAAACCAACATTCATTCCTCATTGCTTTACCCTTTTCACTTCTAAAGTCATCAAATTTAGGCTTTTCCTAGCCAAAGAGAAAAGGGTATATTCCACCAAGCCCCCACTGCCTTTGTAATGAGAGTTGGCCACCCATGTAGAGGGAAAGGCCCCACTCCAATCACATGTAAAAAGTGTAACTTCTGAAACCTCTGTTTTTTCAGTAATCCTGAAGAAAGGGCTATTTTGGTACAGAAATAAATTGGGTGCCTTCTCATCCAAGAGCTTGATTGTCTCTTTCCAGGGCCGTTCATATCAAGCTTAACCAATCAAATCCTTTCCCAGTTCAAATCCCGCATCAATGAAGAAGCACCAATAAACCACACACCAAGACTACAGGATGAACTGAAATTTCCTCTTCTCAGGATTTTCTCCCACCCTCTTCACCCCAAAAGAAAGAGCCTGCTGACACACAGCCGCCCTATTCACCAAGCCTGCCCTACCCTAGAGAGCTTTCAATAGGGTACAGCAATTAATTTGTGGTTCTTTGGCTCAGAATATCCAAAAGCAAACAGCTAAGACATCTGATTATCCCTTCATTCCTGCAGTAAAATGTTGACATAAAGGATTTATGTGAAAATTCATAGCTGATAAACCTTGGACTACAACATTCAGGGGTTGCTGCTTCTCTGGAGTGATTCACAATTTATCCTCATCTTTAACCCACATCTTCAACACACAAAGCAACTAAGTACTTTAACAAAGTCAAAAGGTGCTGTTAACCAAAGTTCGGTAGTGTAAATACTCCTTAATGGACCCCACACCACTCCTAGCATCACCTCTCAAATTCTGCCCATCTCAGAGACACAGTGATCTGGAGTCTCCCACAGGATCTCTCCAAGGACCAGGATCACCCAATTTCCCATAGATCAGAAACATTCAACAAATGCTGAAGTAGCACAAAATTTAATGACATGGGCCAAAGCTAGTAGGAGATAGCAGAAACATGAAGAAACACTTAAGAACTACAAAGAAAAGCATTTTCAATAAATTACCCAAACCATACCTGGCTATATTTTTTTGAATCTTCTGTTAAGTCTTTGTTTTCTTTGATTTGTGGTACATCACTACTCCTTTTTGTAAGCTCATCTATCCTTTCTTCACATTGTTCTTTTAATTCTTTCATCTGGTTGATGCACTGCGACCTAAGGAAAAGATGAACAAGACCATTAACTCTCAATCACACTCTTCTAAAAGGTACTTTTGTAAAATTATCTAATTTTTTTTTATATATATATATATATTTATTTTTTTTTAATATATATATATATGTTACACGTTATTATCTCCTTAATTCTACTACCTGGGCTTACAATTGAGAAGTCACTAGGAAAAAATGAGGCATTAACTTAAGTCCTAAGGACAAATTCATAGTGCAGGCAAGTTTTATTGGAAGAAATTAATTTAAACTATGTTTGACAAGCTCAACAAGGTACATGATTTTTTTTTGTCTTTCCTAATCAGGTAAGTCCAGTTACGTTAAAATCAATTTTATCCTTGAAGCATTTCTAGTATGATAATAGAAATTCATATTTTGATTTTAGCCAGAAAGGAAACAGGAAAGCACCAGTTGAAATAGGAAACATGTGTGATCTACTGTTAGCCAACAGAACACTTTTTCTCAATATTTCAGCAAAGTGCAGTGCTGTGAGATATAAGAAAACATATGTAGTTCATTAGTAGCTATTCTAAGTTCCAGAAGGAATATATCCTCAAGATGCAAGAACTGTATATCTTTTACATACTTTTAATAGTTATACAGCACCATTTGCATCTTAACCTTTGTGACAGCAGGGGTGTTCTGTCTGCATCTCTGTAGCCTGCCTTTCCCTCACAGCTCCCTAACTCCTAGGTAAGGCCTGCTGTTGCAGCAGTGTTTTTCCTAAAGCTGCTAGGGCAAGATCACCCTTTCTCTCCCACTCTTTTCATAACTTGTTTTATAGCTTTCAGTTTAAATGAGAGGAAGAAAAAGACCTAGTGAATAACAAAGCAAGATAAGCAGTTACCCCACGCAGAATGCTTAGAAACTAGCCATCATATAACCCCAAGTATGCTCTGATCCCACAGTGATCAGGAAAAGAAGTTTGTTTGAGTAGATCCCAATGGGAAGTGCATCACACTAGGGGAAAATGTGGTGAAAAATTAACATCACTGTCAGTACCCACTGCTCTGGAGAGCCTGCCCAAGAAAGAGCAGGCTCTTGGCTGGGGACCACATTTTCTTTTCTCTGCTGGTGGTCTAGTGGCAAAGAAGTTTGAGAGTGAGTGTCTGTTAGTGCAAAATGTGCTGTGGACGGGCTATCCCTCTTTCTGAGTTTGTAGTTTGGGCTCCTCACCATCTCTGTGCCTCTGACCTCCTTTAGTAAGCTCATAGAGGGGATCCTTGGATGGGCTGGTGGCTCTTCTGATGGGTCTGGGACCAGCTGGGGAGGTTATTATTTGGGCTCCTTTGTGTGTGCGCAGGTGAGTTCTTTATCACAAAATCAACTGTGTAGTGAGGGAGAAAACATGCCACAGAGACTGAATTTAATAGCATTAGTTTTGCACATTTGAAATGTCATGGTGATGAGGCTGAGGTAGAGTTTTTAAACCTTTTCTCCTTTCTCTCCTTTGTTTTTTCCACTCAAAGCTAACCTCAAGTTTGACATATACAATCAGTTACAGACCTTGAAAACCCATCTTTCTGCTTTCAACATCTTTTTCAGCAACCTTTGTACAACAGCACGGTCAACATACAGCAAGTTTCTCCTCCCCCTCACTAAGACTACGAAGGGAGTTAATTTCCCCTGATTCTGGCTCTGATCAGTGTTATTACGAGTGTCAATACCATTGGTGCAAAAGCAGCTGGTTCAGACAGGCATAAACCAGTTTTGCAACCTGCAAATAAACTACTATGTAATTTAAAGGAGTTCTCAGGGTATGTGCACTCTACCACAGCAAGTGACTCATTTTTATTGCACTTTCACCCCTCTCCACCCCTACTTTTCACAAGCAAAAAATCCCTTGTGTAGTTCACACCCAGAAAGGAAGAACAGTAGCAGACAGATATGCTATGAATGGACAAATTAATTACCATTGCTACATTTTTTGTTGACTAGACATTATTCTAAAGTCTGATTTTGATAATGCTAATACATGGAAGAGTCACCAAAATAAGCAATACTTCAAATTGGTGAATATCAGACACAGTAAAACAATGTAGGCTTGAGTTATGCATATGTTCACTATTTTCTAGGAAATAAAAGGACATATGATTTGTCTGGACCTCAGTTTGCAAGTATACAGACAACCTGAAATCAGAGATACAGCATTCGTGAAAGGTTGCATTTTCATCCCACATTGCACATGAAAATAAAGTTCACTTAACATCTGTGACAAATCCTCACCTTTTAAAATTTATTATCTGTAACAGAATTCCCTTCTTTTAAAGGAGATTTGAATGCTGTACTCATGCATACAACTACTTCTAGAGTACAGGGACAGCATTAGTTTCTCCACCTCATCCCCATCACCATGACATTTCAAATGTGCAAAACTAATGCTCTTAAATTCAGTCTCTGTGGCATGTTTTCTCCCTCACTACACAGTTGATTTTGTGATAAAGAACTCAATTGCATGCACACAAAGGAGCCCAAATAAAAACCTCCCCAGCTGGTCCCAGACCCATCAGAAGAGTCACCAGCCCATCCAAGGATCCCCTCCATGAGCTTACTAAAGGAGCTCAGAGGCACAGAGATGGTGAGGAGCCCAAACTACAAACTAAGAAGGACGGACAGCCCATCCAGACCAGCCCCACAGCACTAGCTCTAGCAGACACTCAATCTCAGGGGAGAGGGATGAGGCTACCAGTGTTGTCTGTGCTCGTTCTTCATGTGTTCTGTGTTAACCTGCATACCTGGCCCCTTACAATGGCTCTGCATGCACAGGAACAGATGTGCAGCCTCTCCCCTCCTGGGCCACTGGATTTGCCAAATGCCAGCATAAGAAACAGAATACCTTTGCTCTCCAGGAGTATCTCTCATCATCCCGTTTTCATTGCTACCAAAAAAGATTACTCATGCACTCACACTCTTGCACATGTGAGGTCTGCAAATAACAAACTAATTATCAGACTTTTTGCATGTAGCAAGTTTTCTAAAGAAGTGGTTATGTAACAAACAAAATGCTTGGGAATAAAAATACATTTGAATATTGGAAGGTATTCAATAATGATTTCAAAACATCAGTCCCGAGGCTTCTGTTTCCCCCTGGCTGCCGCAAAAGAGAAGGGTCAATGTGCCAGCAAGCCTTAGCTGGAGAAGCTCTAACCATGACCAGACAGCACTGAGCACTGTGTGCGCCAGGGGTATGTTGTGAAGTCGACTGCTGAGGAATGCACACACCTTTTGCACACAACACCAGTAAGGTCAGATACCTCCTGCTGACTTCTGCATTGAAAACACTAAGCTTGCTCAGAAAATGCGAAGATGAAACTACAAGACTTGGGTACAAGAAGAAATAGTGATTTTTTTTTTCTTCTAAGTTCACAGATTTTGTTCTTAGGCATTCGATATGCACAACTGCTTTTACTGCTGTCTTCTACAGAGTAGTAAATGAATATTTAAAAAGAGTGATTTACGACATGCCATTTAAAAAAGACATTTGACTTCGGTCATCTTTTTACAACATTTTCAATTATACAAATAATATTGTCTCTCCATTTTTGCACTGGGCATACTGCACTTGATAAATAAGGTGCAAAACCTTCATCCATGCAAATCCAAGTAAAAGGGAGAAGCACATAATCACATCTAATGCCCCCTCCTGGCAAGGCAGATGAACAGAGAGGAAACACAGTTCCCTAATTATTCCTAATTATTCCTGCTTTATTCCTAATGTGGGGGGGGAGGAAAGAAGACAGATTAAAAATAACATTTGGAGTCCTTCTAATAATTCTTATTTTTCTAAGCCCACAATCACATTGGGAAAAGGTTATTTGTAAGCATTTAAAGTGACAGTATTAAGTGAGCATATAGCAAAGAGGAACATACGTAGCCAAGTACCATCAAATATCCATTTCTGCATTTACCAGAACACAATATAAAGTTAGTTGTATAACTTATTACAACAGAGAAATATTAAAATTCCAGCATCCTACCTAAAGATACTACAAGCAATATTTTAAAAATACATTTATATATGTTCTTGCTAGAACTGTGTGAATGCTGCACAGTACCCAAGCTATAAATTATTTCACAAAAATCTGAGCACAGTTTGCTTTCCTCACTTGCACTCACAGGAAGGAAGTCTGGAAATAGAAAACAAACAGGTAAGTATAATGCAGCAAAGCTAGTGAAGACAGCATAGCTCCTTGGCTGAGGTAAGTGCCTTTATGGACTCCCATGGAGGCTCTACAGGAAATGGTGCACCTGCCTCAGGACCAGCTGGTGGCAGATCAGCTAACTGCAGTTCAGCTACCACATGGCTAATTTATCTTGCCTGTCTCTACACTTACCCTGATAAAAGAAAAACCATCTTCACCACTTAGCTTAGCTCTTCACTTTGAGCCAGCCCAGACCTTGGAGCTGTGCTGAATACAACTTTCCTGTTAAATGAAGAAGGATTCTTTATGGTACACTACCACAAGCAGGGGTGCTCTGTCAGTGATTTCCTCAACCATGCTTGTAAACAATTCACTTGCCATGGATGATAAACTTCCAAGTTTTCAGAAGCCAGAGTCACTACATTTGCCTTGTATCACTTCCCTATACACATATATCAGTCCAGTGCTTCACGCGTGTACCTCTCATGTGGAGCATGACTCTCCAGCACAAATATACGGCCTACAGATCTGTTCGTTACTGCTGATCTCAGACTTAACAGGAAGACACTGGCAAACAGATTCACTGACTAGCACAGAACTATCAACAGAGGTCCATGAATCTCAGGTCTGTCATTTAACTAAACAGCAAACAGATGGTGCTTAACAGCCATGGTACACAACAAACACAGATGGGAAAAAGCCCCTTAACAAACACATAAGCAACACAACTTATTGAAAGGCAGGTACAAACTAAAGTTTCCAACTTCCATCTACTTTTCTGTTTGAAGTCTTAAATTACAGCTCCACTAATACAATCCATCTAGGTCATCCTTATTACATGGATAATAATAATTTTAAAAAAAAAAGTCACAACCAACTGGTAATCAGTAAGTATCACAGAAGCACTATCATTAATCCTTAATTCTAAGGTGGGGGAAAAAAAGAAGAAAATACTTACTTCAAGTTTAGCCTGCAGAATTCAAATTCTTTGAGTGCCATGTTCTGCTTTTAGTCATAATTCCTACAAAATCTGGCTAAACAATGGCTGCTGAAAAAATACCTATCACTACAACAATTACGTTCTTGATGGTACGTCATTATGAGAACATGAAAACAGAAATTCTGTTTCTTTTTTATATCTATGCACAAGAGGGAAGATACTATAGATGTGAAAGCAGGTAGAAGAAACAAGAATGTTACTGAGAAGAAAGAACTGAGGAGAAATTCCTAGAAATACCAGAAATATTTAGTGTAAGGATACTAGTAAGTACTTCTGTTATCCACGCTTTACAATTCAGTGGGAAGTCTCAAGAAAAAGCCATGACTAGGTATGTACTGTAAAGCAGAACACATGAGTCAGATGGTACCAGAAATTCCGAAGACCTCTGGCAGCTCAATAAGGTACAGCTTCTCATCAGATATTCCCCCCCCTTAATTCAAACTTCTTCACAGTTTAGCCTCTTCATGTTTCAATTTTCCCCCACAATTCTTAATATTGCTACCTATATTCTCCTGCAATAGAAAGGAACATCAAGACGAGTGGGAGAAGTCTGTGGATACAGAGACGCAAAACATCACAAAGTTTATGTTCTTCTCCAAGATCAACAGTGAGCAATTTTAGATGATGTGTCAGATGTTACTTTCTCCTTAAAAACATATCTTTACAAACAGTACTATAGCTAACACAACAGTAATCTGGGTTATAACCAAGCCACCTATATTTTGGGAAGCCATCTTCCCTGAAGAACATACTTACAGGTCATATGAGAACTTCCTCTGAAGGTTAGTCTGGTTCTTCTGAAAACAGTAAACATCCAGCTGTAGCTTTCCATATTCTGCTTGTAACTCTTTCAGGTGTTCTAATCAAAACAGGATTAAATACATATTAAAACACACATATAGCTACCTATCCTACAACAGAAATATCAAACAACAAATCTGTAGTATGTATGCTAAATTAATCCATCTGTGATGCAAACCACATTTCATATACGAATGCATAGATAGTTATTGAATTTATTCAACACTGATGCACAGGATCTGGTAAGAATAACCCTTCATAAAACAGTATAATGTATATTTTTACCTACTTTTTCTCATAAGGAATACTTGGAAATTGATTTGCAAACCCTGCTAGGTTGCAGTCCAGAAAATCTGTAAGTCTAAGAAATTATAATCAGAACACAGGATGAAACAGCATTCATGTTTATTGGCCATCTAAAGACAAGCCTGCAATGCTTCACTGAATAATATGCAATTTAAAGCCATGCTCCTCAGCAACAGAGGCATCTATGATTGAGAGTTTTCTTTCTGATAGAAAGCTTTGCGAGAGGGCACCAGAAGATGACACCACAACATACTTACTTGTTTATAGGATTCATTCCCAAGAACCTCCTGAGGAATATAATGCTAAGAACAATTTTGAAGCACCACCATGAACAAAAATTAGTTAGACTGAGTTTTCTTATTTAATATAGGATTTGTGAATTCCCCTGGAGCTAAAATACATGACCCTACACCTCAGGGAAGAATGCAAGAATACATTGCCAAAGGTAGAATGAAGAATAAATTCATTAATTTAGTTCTATTCCATATTATATCATAAGAGTCAGGGGTACTACATCAAGTACTACATGGACAAATCCTTCTACTGTTGAGGCAGATTAATCTGACACTTAACTGGAGCTACGCATGACACTTAACTGGAGCTAATTCATGGCAGCTCCTGCACTACACCCATGACTTGAAAGGCAGCACTCTCAAAAGACAACAGAAACATACAAGTCTTAAGAACAGGGGGCCTAAAAAAAAAATACAACAGAGATTCACAAGGGGTATTATGACATACCTCGTAGACTCTGAATCAATCGATCATTTACTGTGATGTTACTCATCAGCATTGCCTGAAAGAAGCAAAATAAAAAACAGTGTTTTAATTGCAAAGGACCTATGTTACCATTATAAACAACACCTATCAAAGTACTTGTAATGAGATCTATTTTTTGTGTGTCACAGTTGTGACAGTGTCACAACCGAACAAAAACTTTTAGCTGTCTTAGAGATCTACTATTGCAAACAACAAACATTCATTTTAACCCAGATTTTCCAGTAAAAGGGAGTGGAGGTGGGGGAAGAAATCATTGCACAAATGAAAAGAGGTAGAATTTAAAGGAATTTAAAGGTAATAAAATTGCTTGTCACTTTACTCTAGTTTAATCTCACAACTGAAGTCCCAGTCAGACTTACTGTATTTATCTGTTGAAAAAGAATACAACATATCACAGCTCACTATCAATTACCCTCTCACTCAGGAATCAATACACCTGCATTCAGGCACGCAAAGTAAGCTATGAAAGCATTAATCATTGAGCATAAAGAAACTCCATGAAAGCAATGTGAAGCCCTTGCACTGTATCCCTTTTCTACCTATCTTCTCGATTGCTCTCATGCTGGAGTAGCCTTCTTCCACTCCCTCACTTTGTTCTCCCTCCCATTCTGAAGAGGTAGTCAACATAGGAAGATGTTCTGTCTATTCTTTCTTCAATCTCTGTCTACCATTTCATATACTCATCTGCTCCAAAACACCTGAAAACTGAATCAAGTCATGGCTAGGTGAAATTATTCCTGTGAGCCAGATGTCAAGATAAGTCAGATTCATATTCAACATTCAGCAAGTCTGATGCAGGAGAGTTCTTAAGAATACAGAAAAAGAGATCCACTGACTCTTTAGAAACAAGCCAGCCCAGTCTTACAAAGGTATTTCTTAGGCTTCATTGTCAGTTCCCCTATTATCCTTGTCATGGGAAACCTCAGTGTTCTTAAAGGATCCCAGATGAGGATACATCAAGTCCCCTGTTTCCCAAAGTTTCTGCTCTAGTATTGATGCGTATATATGTCCGCACCTGAAAAGAAATAACAGCATCCATTCTGTCTGCCCAAGTCACCCTGAAACACTGACAACATTGTCAGTACCTTTTTTCACACTGACAACATTGTCAGTACCTTTTTACACAAAGGCTACAGGAGTAAGAGCCACTTGATTAGGTGAAGTCCAGCGTTCAAGAAATCTGCGTGTGCTAGCACCCAGCAGAATAGTAGATTTGTCTTTGCTTGACCCTTTAAAGAGTCCCACTTCACAGAGGTGGTTACTCAGCTATTTTAAGTATTTCTACACCATTCTATGTATACAGCTGTTCTGGAACACCATTGTGAAACCACAAGAAAAGAAGTCTTGCTCCTTTGTTAAAAAGCAAAAAGAAAATAAAAAAACAATAATAACAATATATATGTAGGATTGTTTAATATATCTCCCTCTCCTTTTTCATAGGACAAGTACATAAAAAATGAATTTGTTTTCACTGGTTTACTGGGGAAAGGAAATTAATGTTTCAATGGAAATTTTTCAAGTTTTGCTAATGTGTGAACAATGTAGTAAGGTTGTTCCAGGATTATCACCTTCAGGGTACTACAGCATTGGCCATTACCATAGACTGTCAATGGACTAGAAAAATCAGTATGATAGAGTAATTTTATATTCTTACCATTTTTTGCTTTATCGGTTTTGGTTTATCAGTTGCTTTATTGGTTTTGGTTTTTTTGTGGGGGGGGGGGAGAGGTGATGGGGGGTTGGTTGTGGATTTTTCTTTCCTTAAAATGAAACTCTTAAATGCCAGGATCACTTATGTGACAGTAAAATAGACAAGTGTTACATGTTTTGTACATTAGGACAATAGTAACTGTGATTAGCTGAAGTGAAAAAAATTATCTCCCATGTTAAAAAAAGTCTCTTTGAATCACAAAAAGTAAAAAAAGAAGTGTGCCCTGGTCTTTCTGAATTGCACATAAGACTTCCTTTTGGCAGTACCACACCTACCTCCTTGAATGTGTGGGCAAAAGTCCAGGTAAATAAACCTGTTAAAATCTAGTTAGCTGTTTAACTTGAGCAGGAAATACTGTTTAATAATTTACAGGACAGTAATGTAACTGCCAGCTTCCAATTTGACTGCATCAATAACATCAGGCCTTCCATTCTTCCTCCTGTCATTAAAGTGTTATCTAATTTTGACCTTGTGGCTGTAAATAAAGCAAACTTTACTTTTGGGGTTTTATGCAGGCCAAGAATGAAAACTGCTAGGAAGCACTCAGCAGACACATGCCAATACTTAATTCTAAAAAGAAACTCACATTTTAAACTTCATTCAGTGCACAAAACAATAGCTGTGATCCCCAGGAGTTAAAAATACAGCTTCTGGAAAATCACTCTATCACAGTATCAAAATCTGATGTTCTGTGAAAAAGTAACTCTGTAACATTGAACCAGCTTGTTGTATTTGTAAACATGTTTGCAAAGAAGTCCTTCGTGACTATCAGAGGGAAAAATCAGTCTTTTGATTGAAAACAATGCTGTGGACAGCAAGTCTTCAGAAACCAAAACTCAAAAGTCATACTTCCACCACCAGTGAGAGAAAAAACTTGCTCCAGCTGTACAGCAAATTTTATTAATGACATATTTATTATTCACCACAGAACACATCTACATAAGTCTTATTCCACTTAAGAAACATAAAGCTAAAGCTACAGCTTCAAAATAATAAAACATCGCAGAAACGTTCATGAGGAAGCTTTGAGATTAAATAATTCAAAATCTTTGTTTTGAGCACATACTTTGAACTATGTAAATGCATTTGATCCGAATAATGCCCAACAGTATTCTCCACACACATATTCCTTGGACAATAACTCCTCCAGCATTTGCTATAATCAAGAAGCAAGCTAACTCAAGCACACTGAACTGACATACTGACATAACTGACAGTTAGAAAACACTGACTGTAGATGGTATATATAAAAGCATAATGAGATACTGCAACATAAAAAAGAAAGGAAAGAATTTGGTGAGTGTAAACACTGATTTTAAAACTAAAACTTAAGAAAAAAGGGGCTTTGCACTCACAAATACAGCACAAAGGAGACAAAGATGAGCCACAGGATCAGTAACTCAGCTGCTAGGAACAAAACCAACTGCAAATAAAGCAGGATGGGAAGCTAAGATTTACACATGCAGAAACAGCCATTTATAATTAATCAGGGAAAAGCAGGGCACTTATTTCATGATTAATGAAATAATCACGAAAATTATTTAAGTCCTTACAGGAAAGAAAAAGAGCAATTCTGCCTTGTGCACTCCCATGGCTCCCCACCACTATGCTGGCATTGGTATGAGAATAATGCTGGCAACACACTGATGTTTTAGTTGCTGCTTAGTAGTGCTTGCCATAAGGCAAGGAGTTTCCTGTTTCCCATGCTCTGTCAGCCAACACAAGAAACCAGGAGGAAGCTCAGCCAGGTGACCCAAACTGGCCAAGGGATATTCCACACTACAGAACATCCGTACGTAAAGTGGGGGAGTTGACCAAGAGGCACAGACCAGTGGTGGGGGACAAGTTGGGCATCATTCAGCAGGTGCTGACCAATTCAATTGTGCATGTCTTGTTTCTCTTGGGTTTTATTCCTCTCTCTCAGTTATCATACCGTTGTTATCTCAAACCCATAGAGTTTTCTTAAAAAATCTAGCAAGAGATGTAGGGAGTGAGTAAGTGGCTGCATGGTATTTAATTGCCAGCTGGGGTTAAAACATGACAACTAGCCACAAAAAGTATTTTTCATTCCAGGCCAAGAGACTAAACTACATATTAGTATGTAGGGAAAAGTTCGTAAAACAGATTCCTAAGGAAATCTTTCTCTTTGAGGTTAATCACTGTACTGCAGACTCCAGTATACTTCAGTGGAGGCACATCAATTGAAGTAAATCTTACAACAAATTTCAAGCTCAAAATGGAGGAGACATTGTTCATTTAAATTTGTTTCTCACTAGACTGAATTCCATTCAGAAATTGCACTTTTCCTCAACAAACCTAAAAAACCTGCACCCAATCAACAAAAGAGCCCCAAACAAAAATCAACCAACCAAATTAAAAACACACCCACCCAACAAACCCAAACCCAGAAAAACACCTCTATTTCGAAAGAGTGGTTCTGGCAACAACCAGAGACACAATCTTGTTTCATAGCCTGTGCTAAAAGCAGTCTAGATTCTCTGTTCTGTCATGGAGGACACAAGGACATGCACATCATGATACGGTGCAGTTCAGCCTTCAAAACTGCAGAAACCACCAAAATTGTAAAGTTAGTTTCTTAAAATCTCAGCAGAAGAGGGTGGAATTTGACACACATGAATACAAAATTACTTTTACAGCTACAGGGCAACAGAAAGTAGATTGAAAAAAAAACCTCAGGCAACTACAGGACTTCCATTGTACTGCTGTGTTTAACTAAAACACAAATAGTAGGCAATGCAAGCAAAACAAAATCCTGTGATATTAGAATACTAATAGAAAACTTCTACAGGTATATCTAATGCATCTTTTGACTTTTTTTTGTCCATACATTTTGTTGTGAAGAGTTAGAAACATTCCAATAGCTAACTCTTAAACTACATATACTGTAAATTCCCTCTCTCCAGTTCACTAGTCTCAGACCATCCTGTTTTTTTCTTCCCACCATATGAAGATATATTTTGAACAGAGGTGATCTTCTAGACTCCTGCTGTACCAGTTATGAGTAAGCATACTTATTTTTCTTGCTAATTTAGTAATACAATGCTATTGTAAATATGTGACATGAGGTGGTGCTTCCTTACCCCAAAGCTTTTCCAAAACTAGAAGGTTCAACACTGTTTGGTTTGGAAAAAAAAATTAAAACCCAAAACCTATATAGCCTCCTGTGAAAAGGAAAAGGCACATTTCTTCTCTCTCCCTGCAGACTACCATAATTCCTTCTGAGCGGAGTTGACTCCCCGCATACCAATAGGTATTTTGACTCAGAAGACTGTGCCAGGAATTGAAATTTTCCCAGAGGGAGGGGACCAGAGAACAGCTGTGGTCAGTGTTAAAAGATACTGAGCAACAGGACAGTGACATGCTTCACACAGAACGTACAAACCTTGGCCCTTCTCCTCAATTAAACAAAATTTGTGTTGGAGAAGATTTATGTAAATCCAAAGAAAATTACCAACTGCAAAATCATGCTCGTGCAGTTAAGAGACATCAAACATGTTGTTTTCCTGTTATGCTCTTCTAAGAGGCTTCTGTGGCACTTTACATCCCAGAAGCTACGAGTCCTGAATAACAACCACAGAGAATATTGTTCTTGAGAAAATTGCTTACAGATTAGAAACAGCCCTTTTGCACCCCTAATCTGTTGTTATCAAGTGCTCATGTAAGATTACTTGATCTCTTCATTCTATTCCATATGGATTTCCAGACGCCATTTCCTAAATCTACACTAATCCTTAAAAATTCAAGCAAGTTCTTTATACGCAGACTGGTGACAGTAGTGTTTTATACATACTCAGACCTAACGGCAATTTTCCAGAATTACACTGCCCCAGTGAATGGTGACCTGTCTCGGATTAGAGACAAATTTCCTAGGTGGAAAGCACGCTGAACAGGTGCCTCCCCCACAGCAAAGGTTTCTGGCACCCCTTCCCCCCCACAACAACAGAATATCTTGGCTGAAAGTGGGAAAATAACTGTTTAATTAACAGACCACACAGTGGAAGGGGAAAAGGGAAAAGGAGTCATTGAACCTGAGTAAACAGTTGATGAACTTTAGTGTTCTTTTCCTCAGGCATAGCTTCCCCTTTCCGGGGTCCCCGGAGGGGCCAGCTGGAGTTGCTCTGGTGGCTCCCTGGAGCATTCTCGTCCGCTGTCTTCTGGGGCTCCTCAGGTTCTCAGATGAGAAAGCAAGTCGAAGAAAAAAGGTCCAAAAACAATGAAAAAAAAACCTCAGGGGGAAAAAGCCAAAAAGTAAAACCCCAGCAGCAGCCACACCAGTAGCAACAGCAACCAGCAGCAGCAACTGACTAAAAAAAAACCAGTGTCCCTTCCTTCTCACTCCCCTGTAGAACAGCTGGGGGAAGTTTCAAAACATCCCGCGCTGGCAGAGCTGCTCCCGGCTGCGGGACATAGTTAAAGCTACAGAACCATATTTCTGGTCAAGCATACAAACGATAGGGAATACAAAATATCATTACACCACCCCAGGACATGACCCCACATGGTACAACAGGCACAGACTACCTACTTCCTATGCCCTCATCCTTCAAGTAGCACAGAGATAGTTCTGCTACAAAAGAAGGCAGATTTAACTCAAAGTGATTACCACACTGCCCCTGACAATGACTTTAACAATGACTTGGTCAAATACCTTACTGGTGTTTTAGTTTGGTATGAAAGTAAATCAGTGCTATAATTATTCTGTATTTTATGAGTACAGTAATAAGACACAGTGAGCAGAGACTAACTGCAATTACAATGGGTCTCAAATGTTACTTGAGAGTTACTGTTGGCTAGAAGTCCAGATTGCGAAAGTAAGCCTCGCACGTAAGTTTCTTCCATAGCCATAAGAACCACAATTTCTTCCTGAAAAAGTGGGAGGTTTGAGATGGACCAATCATTTCTACACATCAGCTAAAAGCACTTCCATTTTCCTTTAAGAACAGCAACAAGAACTAAGCAAAATCTCATTTTTGACTCAAAGATCTCTAGTTAGTTATAGAGTTTGTATTGTAAAATGAGTTGAGAGTCTCAGGATTTGGATTTGCATTCATTCTTCCTGACTAGGTAAATACTTGCTGCTAATCCTCACAGAGCAAAAGAAGTTCAGTTCAAGAAGCAAGCTTCCCATTCACCCAGAAAGGGTGAATTCATTACTTGCCTCCAGGAATCCCAGATTCCACTGGAATCCACAGAGCCAAAAAACAAGGATATGCATGTGTATACAAGACATGAATATACAACACACACTTATACATGGCTACAGATACACATAAACAAAAGAGCACTCAAGAAACAGCCTTTCCTTATATTCCATATACTTATGTAGAATAACCTCTGATCCTAGACAGCTTCTTCAGATAAAGGTAATTAGTGAGGAGAATTAAGCCTTCCCTCTCTTCCCTGCTACTGTATCAGAGGCATTCCTGAATTACAGTGGATGAATCCATGCCAACTTGGCTGATGGCTTCTTTTGACAAATGCACAGCCTTCCAGTACAACAGTTCTCCCTACTCTTAAATCAGAGTTGGAAAACAAACAGCATCTGTGCAGGGTATTTGTTTATGTGTTGCAAGAAAAGCAGATTTTGAATTTGATGTGAAATGGTGCACAGACACATACATGTTCACCCTACCACTTCAGACTCCTGAAACATGCCCTTCTCCAGACACAAAATGCAGAAGACAGGAAATTAGTCCAATATACCACTCGCCTAGAGTACCACCTCCCGAGATTTCAGAGCAAGCTTCATAGACTACTCCATTACTGAACAACTGTATTTTAGGGTGAGAGAGAGAAAAGCACTTAAGAGGAAGGAATTGCTACTAGACTGGCCCCAAAATCAACCTTTCCCACCTCTAACATTGGAATGCCAAATGAATTCCAAGGCAGCCATAAAGGACAGTATTTTCCAAGCAGCAGCTACTTCTGTTTGAGGAATACCTGGAGACAGAGCAAACACCCTGGTACTGGGTAGTGGGATAGGTGTTTGTCCAAGGTCATCCAGCTGCTTTTTAACCTACACAGACCCACTGTAACTGGACATTATGGATACCACACACTTGCAGCTTCACCACCTATTGCATGAAGAGCACTACTTTCTCTTCAGTCTGAACTACAATTTGATGATGGCACTTGAAGCCCATCAGTGGATGCAAAAAACCCTGCCTTGTCTCTCCTAGCCACAAACATTTTCTGTGCCATTTGGGATTCTGGAGATGACTGTGATGGCTCCCCTCCACTGACTCTTGTCCAGGCTGTAAACCACTCTGGATTCCTGCAGAAAAACTACTGCACAGCTTTGGTTATCCTTGCTTTCCTCTGCATGCCTTTCCCAGCACTCCAAAAGTCCACTCCAACCTCCCCACAGTGCAACAAATAACCCAGTGTATTTCTAAGCTGCTTTGTAACTTTTGCCTTATCATCCACCCCGTGATACCACTGTCTTACCACATGGCTGCACATCTCTATAAGCCATTGCAATTCCAGGTGTGAATATGGTCACTTGTGAATACACTCACCTTTATCACTGACTCTTTCAGAAGAAAACTCTGAGACACTTCAGAATAAAGGTTTTCTTTTCCAGAAGCCACTTGGACTCTTCTCCAGACACCACATTCTACCCCATGTCCAGCAGCAAATACTTTTAAATACTGTAAAATACCTTTCACCACTTCTTCTAGTATGGATACCAGATTTAATGAACAGTTCCTATATGTCCTCCAGACTCAAAAACACCACAAGTAAAGTGGATTGTGTGGTTCCACCTACCATTTGTCTGATGTCACAAATTTGAAGATAAAGGTGGCACACCATGCTTTGCAGAAGCAACATTTCATTCACTAAACTTCCTTAAAATTCCTGCATGAGCTCATGTCACCATCTCTCAACACCCGCCCATTTTGCTAGCTTGTGCTGTAAACTCTGTAGCCAGCCCTTACTGTTAGCCAGCCCTTAGTGTTTCAGTGCCTTTTAGTAACTCTGGCTGAATCTACTTATGGAAAGGGAGCGTAATACTCCATTACATTTGCCCTTTTCTTACCCTTGAATTTTACTTTTTTCCACTCATGCATGTGTTTTCACTCCCTGCAAGAAAATGCCACAGCACTCAGTAGCAACACCAAATAACAAGAGGCAGAAGTGACAACAAGATTGATTACTCTCTTGAATTCTGTCTGAATATTCTGGGATATCTTTTTTAAAAATGCATAGATTAAAACATAAATAGACAAACTATACCTCATCTTTTTTAAAGTATATGCAAAGACTGAATGCAAAGAGAAGAGAGAAATTATCAAAGAAACATGTTTGTCTCAAAAGAGGTAAAAAGAATTAGTTTATTATTTCCTTGAAGACTTGGGGTAAAGATTATTACAAAATAAATTAATGATATATACCACTGATGTCCATACTCCACCTCCCATTTTTACTCAATTTGTGTTCCTCTAAGTCCTTCAAAGATTAATCTGGTGATATTTTGCTCAGGAATCACATTTTGAGTAGCAAACCATTCCCTCACAGTAAACCTGCTACTTGAAGAGCACGTACCACCATCATGAGATGTGTCTGTTCAGCCTGCTGAAAGTAATAGTCCTGGAAATCTGATCTATAACTTCGGGCAAGAGACTCTAGAGGAGAAGCAATTGAATACTCTCAACTAAATATTTCTCCTAATAGGGAAAAAAGTGATATTACTGACAACTGTAATCAGAGCAGTACCAGCAACACAAGGAAAATATGCAGCAAAACAGTTTGCAAGATACTACAGAGCAGTAATCATACACACTGCTATTTAAATAGCTTTATTCACATTCTTCACAAGGGAATTTCATGCCCCTGGTAAAGCTGAATTGTCAGGAGCACCGCCATGAAAGTCTAACCTTCTCATGTCTTCCCAAAACTACTGAGTTTTGGAGGCAGAAAGCCAAGGTGTCACAAAATTTGTAATGCTTTTATGCTTACAAATATGTTTGGGAATGTATCTCTTGGTGCATCTTCTTCTTTTTCTTAACTTTTAAAACATTAGTATGCAGGAAAGAAAGCCAGAGGCCAATCCAAGTATGGCAACAATGATTTATAGAGGGGTAAGTGTTTTATTCAGAACTGCTGTTACTTGCAGCTTCTAGTATTTCAAAGTTATGTAACAAATGCTAAAGCATGCATTCGATGTCCATTTTCTCAATATCATACAATCATAAAACATTTTGCCACACCAACACTGACTGTAAGCCCATCAGCTGGAACATGTGAACAACATTTTCTGTTGCACAATGTGTCTTGGTAAACCACAGTCTCACAGAAAACTGTGCCTAGAAGAAGCCTTACCTTCTCTTCCTGATGTACTCTGTTGGCATTTTCCATCTGAAAGCTGTGCAAGGACTGGATTTTGTCAATCTGCTGTCGCTGCTTCTCTAGCTCCCCTTGGAATTCATTCTTTTTTTGTTCCACAGCACCCCTCTCCACTGCTGCCCTCCGGACTTTGCCTTCCAGCTCCATGACTCGACCCTGAGGAAGAGCAGATTAGCCAAAGCAAACAGAAGCACTTCCCCCTTGCCAGACTCTTCTCCAATATATTCATGGAACAGCAAATTTCACAGCTCTAACAACGTTGATATCATCGAAGTCCCGTGTCAGTCAGGGATACCTGTCATACACACTAAAACACACATCTCCCCAGTTTTACATAAATTAACAGGAGTGCATATTTTGTGGAGACTGGCAAAATTTCAGTTACAGATAAGAAAAACAGAAAGTTCAGTACTTGAGCTTAAAAAAAAAAAACAAAAACAAAACATAAACATAAGAAAGATTGCAGTCTAGAATCCGTCTGAAGTGCAAGATCAAACAATTTTTTTAATTTAACCCATAAAATTCTGGCAGCTCTATACTTCTCAGCGTTGACACTAAACAACTCATCTCTCAAATCAATCTGATTTCCTGGAAAAGCTAGAAGAGCGTAGAGGGAGGACAATACTGCCCAACTTTTACATGAGCAATTGACACACAGCTATTACACAAAGACATATGAGGAATATTCATACATGAACAGAAAATCATCGTTCTTCTTAACTGCTCAAAGAGCAGCTACAGTCAGAAGAAAATTCAACACCATCACAATCCTGTACACACAAAAACAGAAACATAAGCTAAGGAATCAAGCCTTATGTTTCCATATTCTTTTCCCCTTCCCCTCCCCTTCCTTTTTTTGAAAGTACCAGTTTAATGTTTCTAAACATTTTGGGTTAGAATTGTTCTTCAGCAGCAACTAGGAGTATAAAAAGATGCAGGGGGGTGGAGATATCAACAGAATCTACCCATATAAAAAAAGACCTGTTGATTCCAGGTGGAATAAGGATTAGATGTAATAAAAACCATGCATGTTCCAAGACTCCAAGAAAATGGACCACATCATCTTACACCACAGCATGTAGCATGCTACAACCCACCTATCCTGCTTTTCTGCCACAGAAAGCAGGAAAAGGGAGAGACAGCAGAGAAAAACAAAGAAAAAGAGACTTGCAGTTTAGCTGGAAGAGCAAGGAAAAGCACTCATTCCATTTCAGTCATAACAGCTTCAAAGTCTTGCCAACAAACAAATGGGTCAACAGAGTGCTTTAGAAGTTCCATCTGTGTCTTCAGCTGTGCTTTTATTCCATTCAGAGTGCATGACTATGCAGAAGTGAAGCGATTTTCAAGTTAGCTTTGGGAGAAAAGTACAAGATGGACCATGGTACAAGACGGTACAGTACATCAGTAATATCAGAGGACCTTGTGTCTCTAGGTTATTGAGACCAAGATAAACTAGGATGGTGGCATATTTTGCTATCAGCTGCCTCATGGCTGTGCAGCAAAACTTTAGCAGTATCAACACAGTTACTACCCACAGGCAGCCCCCATCCTGAGGCCACTGACTAAAGGGAAAGCAAGGGATGACCAGAGTCTCAGAAGTCACAAGGGAAAACCAAGACATACCCTAAACTGCATGGCCAGACACAAGTGTCTGCTTTGAATAGTGCCCACTCTGAGGCGAAACAGGAGTTCAACTCCTTCAGCTATGAACTCAGTACTAAAATTTGGCACAGTTAAAAGGAGGATACAAGTTCACTGGATTAACTGGGAAGGAGCTCCCATGAACTACATTTAATCAAAATGTTTTTAGTTTTTAGGTTTCCTTGTTAAAAACAACAACAACAATAAAAAAAAGGACTGTCCTACAGGGATTGTCACAAGCCAGAAACTTGTACCCTTGTAGTCATGTACCCTTCTTCAGAGCAAATGCCCCAGAAGGGATTAAAACCCAAGCTCAACAGCTATAAAAGAATATAGTTATCATCAGAAAAATAGCAGACAAGGTAATTATTCCATGTGACTTGTGTGTCCTTCTTCAGAAAGTTCACTAAGAAACACAAATTCAGATTGTTAGATACCGTTTCTGAACAACCTAGATTTCCTTGAACTTGGTGTGAAAGTATGCATACAACCTTATGGGTCATGTACAAATCTAGGGAGATAAGTGTGCTAGTTTTGACTGGGGTAGAGTTAATTTTCTTCACAATGGCTGGTATGGGGCTCTGTTTTGGATTTGTGATGAACACAGTGTCAATAACATAAAGATGTTTTTGTTACTACTGAGTAGGCCTTGCAAGAGCCAAGGCCTTTTCGGCTTTTTGTACTGCCATGATGGCAAGAAGTTGGGCCTGGTTGGGAGGGAACAAAAAAAGAGGATGGCATTTATCACATATTTAATGTGAAACAGCACAAGACAGCTGAATGCTTTGTGTGAGCAGAAGTAACAAGCATCACACTTACACATACAGCAGGTGTGTTCAAGTTTTGGGTTCCTCTCACACACAGACATTCTTCCCATTCCCCCAGTCTCCCACTACTGATAAGCAACAACTGCAAAATTTGTGAAAGCTCCTACAAGCTGAAGCTCCTGGCTTGCCACATGCAGGAGGAGCATCCTCCTTGTGAACTATGTTTATTGCCTGCACAAGTACAAAGTGGAATGCAGAGCAAAAGGAACCTTACCTGCAGATCCATGCTGCGAGAACTTGCAATCCAGTAATTGAAACCCAAAACAATGATGCATGCCACGAGTGCAGCCATGAGGAGTGGTGGAGACTTCATCCCGCGACAGCTGTTTCCTAATCCTACCATTTCAAGAAAAAAACAAATCCAAAGAACCACACCAAGTGTGGAAACCTGCAAATCAAAAAGGATACATTATACTGCATCCTCCACTATAGCTGTTTTATATACATAACAAAACTTTGCAATAATGCAACAGCTCTCAGCTGACGGGCCTACACCCAGCAAAGGAAGGTAAATGTATTAGTGTTGGCCTGTCTGGGTATTTCCATCAGAAAGACAAAGGTCATTGCACACTATTGCTTGTATTGCCTGTACATAAAGCTTCACATGGTCTTGAGGGGGATGTCTTAAATACTCCTAACAATATAATGAAAATCCACAATAAACAGAATCAGCCATCCTTTTATCATACATTCTTCCCAAAAAGCTAAGTAGACAATATTGGGCTAGAGCATAGATTCCTTTTTACCTAATTTAGCCACAAAATTTACTTAGTCTTGCTGTTTGAAGAGTAAGTCATACTTTACTTCCTAAAATTGGGCAGTTTCAACTTATTGCATCTGATACAACTATTGCAACTTCTTGTTCCCAAGCTTCTAAATAAATAAGTAAATCAGATTGAACAAAATTATTTAAAAGATAATCTAAAAATAAAAATATAAATATGAGCAGACACTCCATTGATTTCAATGCTACATTGCATTAAGTGTTCACCATTTTGATCCTCAGCTGCTTTCTCTGCTCCTACAGAAAATAAATAACAAATTTATTTTGAGCAGTACGAGGGATGCTACTGGTTGTTATAGAGATTTGTATTATTTCTGTGAAACAGCCTATCTTAAAAGACAGGCAGGGGCAAAGGGCAGTGGCAATTCTCCTTGAAATAGGCTATACTCATTTTATGATGTGGTAAAATCTGGTCTTAATAAACATAATTGTACCTAGCTTTATGAATCCTCAAACTCCACGGGGAATTTTGGGTGCAGTTCGTAAACTGAAACGAACCTTTTTTCTTTCTTCACTCCTGCAGACAAAAACCAGCAAAACTGACCACAGGAGACCAGGCAGACAGCAAATATATACACATCACAAGATATTAGTTAAATCTAAAACGGGTACAATTACTAGTAATATATTGTATAATCTCTCAAGGTATATGCTCTTAAGCAAAGCAACCTCTTCCCTAAAGTTGCAATGCACAGCTGCAATGTTTTAAAAGTTAAATGGTAGCAACTCTCAAAAGATTTACATGTGAACATACACTGTAAACATAGGGAAGAAGGTGATGTTTGCACTTCGCAGGTACCAGAACTGCGGATTTTACCTTACACCCAGCACTTAAGTCCTTCAACAGCTTATCTATACCTAAGCGTGTACATGCATCCTCTGCAAAATTCCCTCTTTGCAGTCAAGATATAATCTATCTTCTCATCTTTTCTCAGCAGGTTGTGCACAATACTGCCAGACTCATGAAGATTTCAAATCTGTGTGTTTATTTGAAAAGTTTGCTGATTTGTATTTGGGGATGGAATATATAGAGTATATATATATATACAGAGTAAAAAGTAGCTTCCAGAAAAGTGTTGCCTCTTCATATACACACAAACATACCACAATCCAAAAAAAAGCATTCAAAAGAAGTCTGACACCTGAGACTTGAGTATTTTGCCTAAAGGGAACCTCAGCTAAGGAGCAAAGAGACACATGCAGCACAGCTTCAGTGGACACCCACAAGGCCACATGGAGATGAGGTAAGGCCAATGCTAAGAAGCACAGGCATGGGGAGGAACCAGGCTTCTTTTTTCCCCAAAAAGCAAAAAATTAAGATGTGGTAGATTAAAACACACAGAAACATGCACAAATTTCCAGTAGAATGCTAAGAATTACAGAAACCAACACATCTTGCACAGACTATTTTCCTGCCGTGCAATCCTAAGGAGAGCACTTGAAATGTACAGAGCCATCATGCCTTACACACAGTCCCTGAAAACCAAGAATCACAGAGCTCCAGAGCAGCAAAAATGAGAGCACAAATGGTATGATTAGCACCTCCACCTCAGCTAAGAACAAGAGAATTGATTTACTTCTGTGTAGCAGAATAAAATACTGTATTTCAAAAAAGTCTGCCAGAACCTGTCATGAAGTCTGCATCCTGTTCTTTGCTGTAAGAGTATTAGTTGGTACACTTGAAAACATAAAAAACCTATTAAACATAGCACTGCAAGATGTAGTGATTTATTCCAGGTATGACTTGAATAAAAATAACTGGTATTTTCCTCAAAGCTGTCAGAAATAGAAAAAATGGTCCCCATTAATCAGCAGTAATAGCTTCCGCTGGAATTTATCTACTGGATAAATATATGGGACTAACTGTTCAGCTGAAAAATTTTCAGAGGTAAAGCAACTATATTGTTCAAAGAAGAAATGATTAGTTCACCATGCAGCTTAAAGCACAGACACAAAACCATATTAAAAAAATTCCAATACACCTAGACAGTACACAAATCTGGCAGCATCAGCACTTTTTCTGCTGTTTTCAGCTATTAAAAACAAACAGACAAGAAAGCCCTGACTTCTCTAAAGTATGTTTGACTTCAATACATTGCCTTTTAGAAAAGCCACTGTTGTTTGACCTCAAATAATTTCTGTTAATTACAAATACATTTTTATACTGAACAGAAGGAAACTTAAAAGGAAGAGGAAAGATATGAAAGACACAGAAGGATCTTCCATTAACACAGTTCAGACCCCAAACTTTACCTCCGTTACAATATTGATATTCCCTCTCTCATCAGTTTAAAAATAAAAACTGTTTAATTTTCTGCCATCGATATACGCACTCACATATTTTGGAGGAGAGATAAGCAAATCAGCTCAACAAGCACATTTACATGAAAATGTGTTTGCACAAGCTGTTTTCCAGGAAACATCTGGTCTGGCACAGTTATTTGAATTGAATCTAAAATAAGTTTCTGATTTTATGGGTAAGAAAGTAATTTTACTGAACATGACATGAAAGAATCCATCTTTCACCAATGTCCATGGCAGATGTAAAAATAAGTATATGCGTAAAATTCCTGACTTCTGAACAGCAGATTTCATCTTTCTGCTTTGCCAACTTAGCGGTGCTTCACTGAGAGGGAGATGTTTTAGACTCTGAGATATTCAAGTAATTTAATATAGAGCATTCTTTTACATCCCACAGAGAGCCATCCTTTCTTTTACTGCACTCAGTTGTAGTAGGATAGCTGGTATTCAGCAACGTTCCACTACAGATAAGTAACAACCTTGCCAACCAAGCCTCAAGACTAACAGATTAGGGGTAAAGACAAAATAAAACGGCACATTTCGGACTCCCAGAAGGAAAGCCAAGTCTCTCTGCTCACAGGGTCCAGCCCTGTGTACTTCCTTGTCAAGCAAGAACAACCAGAAAAGATGAAAAAGTCAATAGACACACAGCAAGCAGAGTAGCAGAAAGGCTCCCTTATCCCCCACCAGCAAACCTGCCTATCAACCACCTCCTCTGCCACCCGGCCACTGCACAGTACAAAGCCAGAATAAGTCAGAGCAGCATCTAAAGACGAAAAGTCTTTAGATGAAGAGTGAAAGGGCACACCTTCTTGGAGGTCTGAGTACTTGGAACACTGAGTAAGGACAAAGCCTTTCTAAAACCCCTGTGGAAAGGCAGAGCCACAACCAGAGACAAGGAAGAAAAAAGAAAAAAATGCCCCAACAAGGACCTGAGGGCTAACTTACAGCACAGAGGTCACACAATCTTATCCCAACCAGACTGGACCATAACAGTGAAACCTCCCATCAAGGGAGGCCCTCAGACTGACAGTGGTGCTATCCCCACCTGTTCCAGATTCCCTTCTAACTTCCCAGTGAGCTTCTGGAAGAAATTGCCTTTTTTTTCAGATATTGCCATGAAATTCCTATGTCTGACTGCTTGAATTAAAGCATACTGGATTAATCAAGCAAGTTAACCAAAACTTCTTCAATTGACAAGTTAGTTAGCTATACCCAGACACAACTAAATCAGACTAAAAGGTACTAGAAACTGAGTTTTATACTAAAAAAAAAGTAAAATTTAATTGGAAAAATAAGTCATTCTTGAAAAAGTGGATCAGAGAGCAAATATTTGTGTGTCCAGTCTTCCAAAAAAAAAAAGGAAGGGTGACTGTTCATAGGTGGGTGGAAATGGAGTGTTGAAAAAAAGGAGACAAAACATTTCACTTTTCATTTTATAGTTAGTCTACAGTAGTGGTTAACCTAGAAAGACAAATCCAGTTGGTTCTCACTCACAGCAGGATCTAACTTACAAGTATCACTATTCACAGCCACATGGTGAGAACCAGCTACAGCCAGCAGCAACCTTTATGCTTTCAAGGTTGTATAAACTTTACACCGGGGTCAGAAGCTGTATACTGTCACAAAACACAGTATACAGATTTCTTATCATCCTCTGTAGAGACTTGGTCAGGGGATGGTTTTTCTTTTCAAATTTGTAAGTCAAAAGAGGTCAAACAAACATTTTTTCAATGGAGACTGTGCACTGAACTCAAGCCCGCTGACCACTAACTTACACAGGGATTTACAAACTGCAGAAAGAAAAGGAAAAAAACCCAAAACCACCCTGAAGCATTCAACAACAGCCACTACTCAAACTTCTATACTTTGGATGAATGTCACTGAGTCACTATTTACCCAAATTATCAAGTTACACTTTTCACAGGAAGGGAAGGGCATTTTCACCATGACACATTCAGCAACTTCACTCATCCTGCTCAAGAATAACCATTTGAGAGTCAATTCAGACTCAGGTCTTCCTTTTCTAGTGCATTTTAAAACAGAAGTAACAGATCAGAAGACTATGAAAACACAAGAAATGCACTACCTGTCCAAGAAAGGGTTACTGTTACCACTAGTACACTAATTCTGTTTCACCTCAAGAAGTCTCTCTTCTTTCAAATGACTAATTTACAAGAAGCTAATAACCAAACACCCTCAAAACCCTTTATCTCACTAAGGGAGATAAAGGGAATTCCCAAACAGGTATGTGGAAAAACAGATGCTAGCAATTTAAGGTAAGTAGACAGAAGTCGGCTAACCAAAAATAACTTGATAAAATGTTCTAGAATCCTTGGCCATGTTTCTGGACATGCTGCCTAGATGTACTTCAAAAAAAAACCCAAAAAACAGTGTACCACCTGGAAATACCATGCAGGAAAACAAAATTAAACAAGCAAACTTATACACTTGGACTATCTCAAGAGTTAGTCAGATTTCACTTATTTTTATGAATATATTTTGTTGTTGATATTTTTCCCATACAACATGAATTAGCTTGTTAAGATCACAATTAATAGGACACCCACTTATCTTAAACCAAAATTAGGAAACAGAGTACAGTAAGTTTAGATATGGGATGAGGAATCCACTAAATTGCCACCATTTCCTCATCACTGCAAAACTACACATATAGTTTGACTGTAAAACATGCAGACCTCCCACTAGAGAAAAAAAGTTCAACATTACAAATAGTTAAGAGCAAAGAACTGTTAAGATGTGAGATGAAGGGCCATTCAAAAAAAGTCAGTTCAAGAGCAAGATTTTCTAAAAACCTGATCAACTCCTCCTATCTTCAAGCTGGGAAGAGAATCCAATAAAGTAAAGCAAGGCAAACCTCCTGGTTGCAGGCAATAAACACAGTGCTCACTGTGTACCCAACAGCCTAACCAAAAATTCTGAAGAGGTGGGGGTAACACTTTTCCAAGCAGAGGCGGGGGGGCCTCTGGAAGCACGAACTTGTGAAAAGCCATCAGTCCCCTGAGCAGGGCTGAGGCCTCCGCAGCTCTCCCGCGGGGCAGGAAGGCAGGGAGCAGGCTGCCGCAGGCTGGCTCGGCACGGGGCGGACGATGGGGAACAGCCTCAGCTCACCGCCCGGGCTGGGAGAAACCTCGGCAGGCCACCTAGTCCGACCCTTCCCGGGAAGGGAAGGCGGGAGGACGTATCTCACACCTGCGTGGATTTCTAACGCTATTATTTCTACCTCTGCTGAGAATATTCAAAGATGTTTCCGGCTCAAGACTTCGCTTACGAGCGAAGGTTGCCTGAAGAAACCAGAAAACGCGAGGTAATTAAATGCTATCAGTGTCCGGCAAGCCACGCCAGCCAAGCCCTGGCAAGCCGGCCCGGTACCTCTGCGAACACTGCCGGCGGCGAGCGGGAAGTTCCCGCGGGACGGAGCCCGCCCGGGGCCGCCCCTCGCCGGCCTCATCGCCCTCACCGCCGGCTGCCGCCCTCCCGCCGCGCTGGGGCCGCCGCTCGTCCCCCGCCGCCGCCAGCCCAGCCGAGCCGAGCCGAGCCGAGCCGTGCCGAGCCGGCGGGCAGAGCTGAGCCGGCGGGCAGGGCAGAGCCGAGCCGTGCCGAGCCGGCGGGCAGAGCTGAGCCGGCGGGCAGGGCAGAGCCGTGCCGAGCCGAGCCGGCGGGCAGAGCCGAGCCGAGCCGGCCGGTAGAGCCGGCAGAGCCGCGGCCCCACCCCCCTCACGGCCCACCGCCCACCCGCCTCAGCCGGCGGCCTCACCGCTCCGGGCCGCCGGAGGTGCCCCACCGAGCAGGACGGCGAGGGACAGTGCCACACCTCCCACCAGCTCCGTCGCCCAGAGCCAAGGCGAGCGGCGGCAGAAAAGCGGGCGGGGCGGGGCGCGGGGAAGATCCCGCCCCGTCCCGCCCCGTCCCTCCGGCGCCTCCGGCCGAGGGGCGCTCTGGGCTGAATGGAGCGGACCGTTCGTGCCCACCCGCAGGAAAACCGCGAGACAGCGGCTACGGCAGCACCTACCGCCCTGCCCTGCACCATCGTGCACCGCCCTGCACCGCCCTGCACCATCCTGCACCGCCCTGCACCGTCCTGCACCGTCCTGCACTGCCCTGCACCGCCGTGCACCATCCTGCACCATCCTGCGCTGCCCTGCATCATCCTGCACCGCCCTGCATCATCCTGCACCGTCCTGCACCGTCCTGCACCGCCCTGCACCGCCCTGCACCATCCTGCACCATCCTGCACTGCCCTGCACCCTGCACCCTCCGCCCGAGTGGCTCGGGCAGCCCTGCCTTCTCCAGCGCCTCTGCTGAGTTCCAGATTTTCAGTCTTGACCACAGCCGCTTGAGTTTCTGGAAAGCAACACGTGGGAGTGTCTGAAATCAGAGACGGGGCGACTGAAAACTTAGGAAGGCTGTTATAATACTTATTTTTGACAGCCAAATGGATGACGCTGGTATTTCCTTCATTAAAAAAAAAAAAAAAAAAAAAAAAAAAAAAAAAAAAAAAAGAAAGTTAGTCAACCTGTGCTTTCCATGGTTGTCATTAACTCAGCTGGACACTTTGCACCATCCGGATAGAATCATAGACTTGTTTTGGCTGGAAGAAGCCTTAAAGATCATTTAGTTCCAACCCACCTGTGCCATGGACAGGGACATCTTCCACTCGGCCAGGTTGCTCAAAACCACCTTCCAAAACAGCCTTGAACACTGACAGGGATGGGGCATCCACAACTGCTCTGGGCAACCTGTTCCAGTGCCTCATCGCCCTCACAGTAAAGAATTTCTTTCATAATTTCTTAATTCATAAGGATTTCCTTTCTAAATTTTCCCTCTTTCAGTTTGAAGCCATTCCTCCTTGTCCCATCCCTAAAGCTGCTGATGAAGGGTCCCTCTCCAGCTTCCCTATAGGCCTCCTTTAGTTACTGGAAGGCTGCTATGACCAGCACACCATCTTTTCTTTTCCAGGTAGAACAGCCCCAACTTTCTCAGCCTAATCTGCATGTTGTTTCTCCATTTTAGCTTTTGCAAGTGGAAGTTTAAAAAATAGAATGAAGGCAGAATAGAAAAACTGATGAAGCACCAATGGTAGGCTCTGAAAAAAATGCAAAATAATTTATATTTTTATACATGCATATATATGTGTGTGTGTGTGTGTGTGTGTATGTATTGAAATTTCTAACTAAACGAAGAGCACACACTTAAAAATTATCTTCTACGTGTTAGAAGATATTGCTAAATATGAAGCTTTCTTCCAGTCTTTGAAAACTATTTAAAAGTTGATCAGTGTAACAGCTGCATTTTAGCCTTTTCATGGGAGAGAACATATATGCATTATTATATATGTTTTTTAAAACAACGCATGCAATAGCTCTGTCTAGACCAGACTCAGAAAATTTTCTTACAAGTTCACGTTGGATCACATCCCACTAATTAGGGAATTAATTGATTTCCAAGTGCGATCTGCAACATTAATAAAAAAGGAATCATTTAAAAAAATAAATAGCCATGTACTTTAACAATGGACTAACAAAAACACAAGTGCACATATACATATGCTACACTGCAGAAAAGTTAAGGATCTTAGCATGATCTCTTGGGACCAGTACTAGAAGTAATGTACTTGATAATCAACGATTCTATGTGTGAGCTTCACAAGGTAGTGTGACCCTCCAAGCCAGGAGGCCTTGAAAGCAAGACAGATTTGTACTTGAAAACACTACATAATAGGCCTGAGTGACAGTGACTTTCTGCTGTCAAAATACTGTGCCTGAAAAGTCTAGATGTAAAGCAGTTTGCAGAAGGTTGCTGGAGGTGCACCTCCTGAATAATTTTTATCCAAAAGAGAAAGGACAACTCTCAAAATTTTGTGGGAAAAGATGGATTACCTTGAACTATTTTTTATTTAATAACATGCCTTTTTGTTTGTTTTTTATTTTGTTTTTTTCTAAATGGCAAGCTAAACAAATCCAATTCTCATTAATCTTCCATAATTCTTTTATATATTAATTCTCATTAATATATAAAAAGAATATCTAACTAGAAATCAATATATCTTTCTTTTTCCTCAAAGCTACTCACATCTTTCTGATAAAATATGATTGTCAAAAGAGTTCACAGAACCACAGAATCATGGGGCATCTGGCAACCATCCAGTTCAACTGCCCTGCCCAGGCAGGGTCATCTAGAGCAGGTCACAGAGGAACTCATCCAGGTGGATTTTGAATGTCTCCAGAGAGGGAGAAACCATGACGTCCCTGGACAGCCTGTTCCACTGCTCTGCCACTCTCAATGTAATAGAAGTTCTTCCTCATGTTGAGGAGAAATTTCTTGTGTTTTAGTTTATGGCCATTGCTCCTCATACTATTGCTGGGCACCACTGAAAAGAGCCTGGCACCATCGTCTTGGCATCCACCTTTGAGATATTTATATGCATTAATGAGATCCCCTCTCCGCCTTCTCCAGAATAAACAGGCCCAGCTCCATAAGAGAGATGCTCCAGATCCCAAATCATCTTTGTGACCCTTCACTGGGCCCTCTCCAGCAGCTCCTTGTCTCTCTTGTGCTGAGGAGCCCAGAACTGGACACAGCACTCCAGATGTGCCTCACCAGGGCCAAATAGAGCAATAGGATCACCTCCCTCGACCTGCTGGCTACACTCTTCCCAATGCACCCAGGACACCATTGGCCCTCCTGGCCACAAGGGCACTGATGGCTCATGGACAATTTGGGATTCACCAGGAGTCCCAGGTCCTTCTCCACAGAGCTGCTGTGCAGGAGCTCAGCCCCAGCCTGTGCTGGCAATTGGGGCTGTCCCTCCCCACGTGCAGGGCCCGACACTTGCCTTGTTGGGCTCCTTAAGTTTCTCCCTGCCCAACTCTCCAGCCCATCAAGGTCCCATGGAATGGCAGCACAGCCTTCAGGTGGCTCAGCCACTCCCCAGTTTAGTGTCACAGCAAACTTGCTGAGGGTGCATTCTATCCCTTCATCGGGGTCATTTGCCATAAACAAATTGAACAAGACTGATCCCAGTATTGATCCCTTGGGAGCACCACTGCCTGCAGGCCTCCAGCTGGATTCTGCTCCCCTGATCATGACCCTCTGAACTCTGCCTTCAGCCAGTTCTCCACCCACCCCACTGTCCATTCATCTAATGCACATTTCCTGAGCTTACCTGTGAGGATGTTATGGCAGACAGCGTCAAAAGCCCTGCTGAAGTGAAGGCAGACAGCGTCCACTGTTCTCCCCTCACTGACCCATGCTGCCTTGCCATCATAGAAGCCTATGGCATTGGTCAGGCAGGATTTCCCCTTGGTTTTCCCCATGCTGACTACTCCCAATGACCTTATTGTCTTCTACATACCGGGACACGATCTCCAGAATGAGCTGTTCCGTTCCCTTTTCAGGTATGGAGGTGAGGCTGACTGGATGTATTTCCCAGGTCCTCCTCCTTGTCCTTTTTGGAGATGGCAGCAACAGCAGCTTTCCTCCAGTCATTGGGCACCTCTCCTGCTCTCCATGATTTTGCACAGATAATGGAGGTTGGCTTAGCAACATCTGCCATCTCCCTTGGTGCCTGTGGGTGCATCCCATCAGAACTCATGGATTTATGGGTGTTAAGTCCATCTAGCTGATCTCTAACCCACCCCTCTATGACCAGGGAGAAGTCTTCCTTTCTTCAGCTTTCCTCTCTTGCCTCCAAGGTCTGGAACTCCTGAGGGCTGGCCTCACCAGTAAAGGCTGAAACAAAGAAGGGATTCAGTAATTCTGCCTTCTCTGTGTCTTCTATCACCAGGACGCCCACCTGATTCAGCAGTGACCCCTCATTTTCCCTAATCTCCCACTGGAAGATGGATGATCTCCTCTGCCTCCTCTCTCCTGCTTTCAAGGGTGGACATAAATCCATATTACATGCTTCAGAGGTACTGAGCATGTTACAGGATCTGAAAGACCACATTTGCAACAACTTTCTCAATAGCAGACAGGAAGTAATATGCTTTTTTTCCTTCTTCTGCACAACACATGTGCATATATATTTTTAGAAAGTGTGTGGTGACTTCTGTGCACATTCAGGGTCTGACTATTCATCGAAAAACCTTACAGGCCACCCACCTACTGGATGTCAAACTATGGCCTGCATTTTTCAGGATGTACACCCTAGTGCTGTTACTTGGCCTTGCAAATATATATAAAAAAAATCTTCAAGTAAAATAGGTGGAGGCTGAAGCACTGAATAAAAACTAACCCTGTCACAAGCTCATGAATCTACATAAGCTTTGAAATTAACTTATGAAGTAAGAAAATTCTAATATATAGTCTGCAAAAATTGACATCACTATTCACTACTTAGGTCAAGCAGCGTGCCTACTGTAATGCAAGTTTTAATGCTCTTACTCTTTAGAACTGGATTTACGCACTGTGCTTTGTTTTGAGATGTAATTTCATTAGTAGTTGGAAATTGGAGTAATTATTTGCTTATATATGAATTAGAATTAGGTGGTATTTTCTAGTTCCATTTTAAAAGAAAACCTTCTGAGAATTTTATCTGGATTCCAAATCATCTGTTCATTTGCAGACATAGAAATAGACCTGCTTATTCAGGTAATCACTTTGTCATGTTAAAACAGGCATTTTACAAACAAAACAAGAAATAAGTAAGAAACAATTTGTTTGCCTCTACAAAGATACTCAGAACGTCAAATGGAATCTGACTGCAGTCTTTCATTACTGAAGCACAGACAATTATAAGGGGTTTTCTTTTCCTTTCCCAGATTTTGTGTGCTCTCTCTGAGTAATTCTGGATGCTGTCCCTGGGCTTAATTTCTGTAAATGGCAACATCGTTCTGGCATCTTTAGCTCTGAAGATGTTACCTCGAAGTGTCAACTCTATTGCTTAATTGCAATGCCTCATTTAGAGAAAATGCCCAGTGTGGTCTGATATGAGAACAAAGAACTTCATAGAAAATCCAGACCAGCTATAGGAATTAGAGTTAGGCAGGCTGTCTTGCTAGGACAAAATCAACAACTACTGTAAAAGCAGTAAAATGCCACCAGTAAAATGTTGACTTGGAGAGTTGGATCTTTACCAGATTAACTGTCAGCTCTGCTACTTGACTTCTTTTTCTTCATGTTACCTCTGTCTTTGGTATTCTGGCAGCTAAATTGTCCTATTCTGGGAAATAGATTTTTCATTCATGAGATGCCTCTAAAGGTTGCTTTAGAAGGTTTATTGATTGGTGTTAATCTTCTGCTTGTCGATACCATTTTCTTGGGAAAAGCATTACCTGCAGGCAATGACTCTTGATGGTTCACCTTCGTTGCCTATGGAGTCAGAAGTAATTCTTTAAAAAAATTATATATTAAAGACTGAGATCCTTATCTTCAACTTTATTTTGCTTCCATGTGTGTAAGGCAGTAAGAGGAATAGAACACATTATTTTCTATGGTTTTTATATCGATGGACAGCATTCCATGATACCAGCTGCATATGCAATGAAGGATGCCAGATTTGCAAGTATTTGCCGTGTATTTGTGTTTATGTGTGAAGTCACACGCACAGGTTACAGGCTGAACCTTGTTTTCCCAGAATATGGTCTGATATTTGCAAAACTTAGGCCTATTTGACTGAAATTCATAAGGTGAAGGATAAAGCCTGACCTCTGCTGTGCAATTACAGTGCAAATCAGTCTTTTCTGTTCCTCCATAATTCGGAACAATAATGCTATTTTCACGTAATGAGGGCACTGAGAGGCTTAACTTATTAGGGATAGCACATGGCTAGTCCAACATAAATACATAAAACAGGGTTTAAAAGGTTCAAAAAGTTCTCTCTGGGTCATGAATGTCTACCCAGGACACAATACTATTTTCTAGAAAAACTGTCAGTGATACAAAACTAGAATTCTGAAGGGAAGGGCAGTGTTAGCTGACATGGTAACAGAGTAGAGTTTTGGCTAACTTGCATCACTTATCTTATAGAAAACTAGAACTCATAAGGATCATTTTTTCACTTCTTAGTCCCAGGGTTCGCTCCAGGTAACAGGATATGGTAGCGTATGACAGATTGTATGTGAAATTACCTGAGAGCTGCAGTATTTTAGCTCCAGTGGTGCACCTTGGCTCAGGGCTGTGGTGTCTCTAAAGCACAGGCTGATTTACACCTCTTTACATGAATTCTGCACTACCTTGTACACAATACATGTGTCCACTACCTTGGACAATACATGTACTAATATGCAGGTACAGGGCAAAAAGGGGAAGAGTTATAAATGTCATGTGGGAATTGCTAGAAGTACTTTGGAAATGCAGGTGGGAAACTGAGGAGTATCAAGCAAGGCAGTCTACTTATAATTTCAGTAGTAGTTAGACAAAGAAAAAAGTATTTTCTGTTGAATTTATTTAGGCTCAAAGAATAAGTTTCATACAGTGGTATTTGTTTATGTGAAGGTAATGCTGTGTTTCTGAGACTGCTGGGTGAGAGGCAAAAGTGTCTGTGTATGAACTAGATTTGTCACCTTGTGGGTCACAACAGCAGAGTTACAGCCCTACCAGTGATTTAGAAACGAGACAAAGCACAGCATTTCCACTAGGGCTGCTAGCTAATTGTCTGCTCTGGAGTTAAGACTGCTGCCAGCAGTCTCCTTTTTCACCAGTTCAAGTATGGTATGTACAAGATGTCACTGAAATTGAACAAATAGTGTTTCTACACTCCGAAAATAGCAGCAGGAATAAGAATGTGTCACCTTTGAAATATATCACATCAACACTATTTGCACCTTTTGCACCATAAAAACATGAGTACCAAGGCAAATCCTGAAGGTTCAGATTAGACACAGCCTTTGTGACAGTGTTTTCCTTCTGCAAACCTGTAAGAATTATTACTCTACAACTGGCACATTAAAAAAAAAAAAATGCATCACTGTTATTTGATGAGACAGAAATAATTAGCAAGTAAAAATAAAGTGTGTGGAGATAGCCACCAGATGGTAGCAAACACGTAGTATAGCTGTCTGTTAAATTTTCTCAATTGTACTGGATTTCTTGAAAGTGGGAACACTCATATACATGTTTAAACATGTGAGCTCAACAAGCTGATCTGTAAAAATGCTACAGAAATTTTGAACAACCATTCAAAATTTTCTACACTAAAAAACACCATTGAGTTATATCCTTCTTCATTACTTTCCTACTGTTAGCAGAACATCTACCTCATCTCCTTTCTGACAAACAGGTGAGACAAAATTAAGATGACTGCAAAATTCATGAATATGACTGATAGTAGTCTTCAGACAACTGGTTGTTGCATTGTCAAATTTTATCACCAGTCTAAAGTCAAGAAGATTTCAGTGCTTGCTAAACTCTGCTTGACAGCTTCTACATAAAGGTTGCAGGAGCAAATAATGTACAGTGGAAAAACCCTTTTCAAACACGACTCTATGCTAATGCCATCTGTTCACCATAGAAACAGTGGCACCTTCGGCTCTAGACTGTTCTAGAGAAATATAAAAATTTGACCTTTCTCACAGAAAAATGAATACTGAACTCCTAATCAAATACTGCAGTTCATTACATTTCTACTGACCCTGATTCACACAACTACAGAGACTGCATGATGCATCTGTGGTCACAGTCTCCCCAGACATTAGAACAACACAATATTTAGGAAAGAAGGCTTTCCAAAGCTGAGTGTGTGTATAAGGGAGAGTGCATCAGGCCTCCTGGGAGCTTCCTTTGCCCTTTGTTTCTGGGTGAAGTGCCAAAGCTTACAAGGGTTATCACCACCAGCTGGGTACAAACAAACAAGCAAACCAAAGCAAAAAACCAAACTAACAAACAAAACCCAAAACAACCAAGAAAGCCCGAATTCAGCCCAAAAGCCAACACTCCAATCTGTGCCATCACCACCACAAAATTACTGCTATTTTGTTTCTAGAGCTCTCTGGTTTAAGAATTGAGATCTTGACATGAAAGAAGATGCTAGCTTTTGAAGAGTTAATTCACAATGTCATTGCCACCTGTGCTGAGTCATGCCTGTAAGAGACTGATATTTTGTATCAGAACCATGAGACATGATTTTGGATCCTTTGTTTTTAAAAGGTGGAAACAACAGTTCGGGGTTCTATATAAATGGATAAATTGGTACAAATTGGCTGTCTCCAAGTTCTTTTTAGTCCTCATGCTCTTTTGGATCTCATCTGTACCTGTTCCCTTGATACTCCAGAGGCAGCCAGCAGAGCTGTTGAGCAAGTATGCATCCCCATGACAAGATTCCAACAAAGCCTCTACGTTAAATAATGTTCTGTCTGGATTGCTTTGTTGTTTTCTGAACAATTATCACAGTAGTGGAAGTTGGAAAAGTATAGACATTATTGTAGATAATCCCTTGTTCCTGCTTCTTCCACCTTCCTTGTAGTTACAGAAATTAACATACGTCTGCACCTGTCTTCTCTTCACCACTGGTTGCAGTTTTTCTTGAGAAGAGCTACTGTTTAGTATTATGTTCCATCATGTCTCTAGAAGATTAAATTTTTTCATGGGGACTAATGATACAGACAGTAGCAGTGGTGGAGAGTGTAATGCTAGCAGTGCTAACCCTATTATTGAATTTGTATAGGAAACAGACAGCAAAAGACTATTTGGAGCAGCAGTGATAAGTATATCACCCATGGCACAGTGATGTGATCCTGGCTGCTATGTCTTGGAAGAGGAATCTGCGCAACATTTGAAACATAACTCTGTAGGGGGTCTGTTACCTTTTGCCTGTTTATGGCATGCCAAGGCTAATTCCTGAAGTAAATTCACAGTCCTCTGCACAGCCATGGATGGATTTACATCCAGCAATAAACAAGTACCTTTCATGCGCTAGGAACTCCACAGAACAGAAAAGGACAGCTGGCCCAAAATAGGCTAGAGCTGCATTAGATCTGCATGTCACTCACTGCACTACCCTGAATAGCTCTTTGTGGATACCACTTTTAGAAGCGCAGTCAGACTTGGCTCTGATACAACATCCATAGGCCTTTATAGACTTGTAGGCTCTAAAAATAATGTGTTTGAAATAATATACTTCAACCAAGAATGTGACAGCCCACTGGAGCATAGCTCAGTACAGACTGTTTCTTTTGCTGCCTGAGGAGCAGTAAGCAGGAGCTAATTGCCTTGATTGTTTCTCTTCCCTGATTGTGTGAATTTGATTTTTAAGACTCTGGTATCAACTGCATGTACAAGCAATTACAGACCTGAAAACCATTTCCCAAGCTGTTGCTGCCAACAGAATTGTGCCTGTTCCTGGATACTCCAGGACACAGGGAAGGCACAAAGAAGTTCTCACTTCTTTTTCTCCCAGTGGCCGCTCAACAGTACTCCAAGGCTGCAGTCTTACTGCTGAGCATGATCTGTGTGCCACTCATGCTGCTAATATTACACTGCCATCTCAGAAAGAAGGAGGTTTTAAAATCTTCCCTTCTAAAAAAAACACCTTGTCAGGAAAAAAAATCTCCCAAACTTTAAAGAAAAGAGGGATTTCCTAGCTAGACCTGTAACACTTTCCTATGTCTGCTTTGAGAGATTGCCACTTCAGGTGGGAAAGAGAATCTGGACTACCTTTAGGCCCATTCAAATTTAGTCATTCCTGTTCTAGATATTCAAGGCCTGCCCATGAAGCAATTTGAAGCAGGGTCTAGCAGGTGTTCTTGTGCAAACTTCAATGTATCTGCTGTGATTTATGCCACATCTCCAACTCCTGACTTTTGCTTCATGCTCTTTTTCAACCAGCTGCATCCTCTAAGTCTATTCTCTGCAGTGCCTCGAGAAACCACAGTCCGGGTCTTGCATCTGCATTGCATAGAATTTACAGCTGTGAATCTGACAGTCATTTACATGTGGTTCTGTTCATGCTACTCTGGAAATGCACAGAGACTTCTGCAATCAAGAATGCAAGAGAAGCAAAACTTATACTCGCTTTGGAACTATGCATGGTTGACAAGGCACAACTAGACTAAAGACAGTAGCTCTTGAATGTTATTTCCAGCTGTATTACCTCGTCTGTGTGACCTTGCGAGAGCAGTGTCTGTATTTAATCTTACATGCATGTATTTGTTCCTTACAGTGGCTGCAATGCTTGTAAGCTGGTAGCTGTCCAGTGTGTGTATGTGCCTCGTACATGTAACACAACAGAAACATCAAGCTACATCATAGGAGAAAACCCAATTGCATTTGCAAGCTAAAACTAACAGGACAGGAATATTGACTTGCATGATGGGAAAACAACAACAACAAAAGGATATTACTTTGAAAATTTTTTGAAATTTTCTCTTACTCTGCCCTTTGCATGATCACAGCTTGAGTCACCAAATGCCTGTTTTCGAGAGCTTGGGGACAGCCAGTGAACCCCCCAAACAGATTTCTAAATCCACGCATGAATGTATGGAGCACTGTCAGGCACTGACACAGCCAAGCCTTATCTTAAAACCAGCCACACTAACTTAGCAAACAGTAAGAAATCTGTTACATGTTAGGACAAATTGATGAATATTGTAACTTGATAAACATTGTAGCAAATCTGTCCTGAGCAAATAATTACTCCACTGCATAACAAAATCACAGAAACACAGAATCTTTAAATTGGACAAGATCTCTGTGATCACGGAGCCTAAGCTTTGACTGATTAGTACCTTGTCAACTACACCATGGCACTAAGTGCCATGTCCAGCCATTTCTTGTACATCTCCAGAGACAGTGACTCCAACCACCTTCCTGGGAAGCTCATTACAATGTTTAATGATCTCGTTTGGGAAGAAATTCCTCCTGAATTTCCAGCCTCCTGAAGGTCCAGCCTGAACCTCTCCTGGTGCAGCTTGAGGCTATTTCCTCATGTCCTGTCCCTTGCTGCTTGGGAGAAGAGGCCAATCCCGACTTGGCTTCACCCTCCTTTCAGGTGGTTATGAAAAGTCATAAAGTCACCCCTGAGCTTCTTTTCTCCAGGCTAAACAACTGCAGCTCCCTCGGCTGCTCCTCATCAGACCCTTTGTGCTCCAGACCCTTCACCAGATTCATTGCTCTTCTCTGCGCAGAGTGAAACTCCAGCTGCATCATACCGCTGCTGAACCTTACTCTTAAAACATAGTGATAAGGAAAGGTGTCAGTGAGGATTATAAAACCCTGGTGGGGATGGACCTCTTCTTTCCAGTATAAGAAATGTCCCTAGTTCTTTGTGTTTTATAGATAATTCACAAAAGAGCCTGATCTTCTGCTCACTCCATGGTAATTGCAAAGTGAAGCTGTGCTTCAGATGAGAGAAAAAACAACCCTCTGCAACACAGCCATTCCTAGTAACTGGAGCTATTACAGTACCAAACGCAGAGCAAATAAAACTGATGTGACTGCATTGTTGGATCAGACATAGTGGTAGCCATAAAAGGACTGAACACCCCCTTTTTTTATGGATTCTATCTCCTTCGTGAGAATCCTCACTTGTAAGTCAGAATATAGAAAGCCTGACTAGAGCTAAACTAGAGCTATTTGGGGGAGGAGACAGAAAAGAGGGGAGAGGTTTAGGATGTAATTTTTAATCATCTTGCTGCATAGCTGAATTCAGACTTGCATTAGGCAGCAAGGTCTCCCCTGCAGTGAATGTGCAGAGTGCAGTGAGCCAGCTCCAGCACCCTGTGTGGACTAAAGCACTACAGAATTAAACATTGAACATCACAACCATCACCAGAAGTTAGAGTCTCACATCTTTTAATAAAGGTAGCTACAGGTGAGGGGGGAATAGTTCTAATTGTTCCTCAATAAGTGTAGTAGATACTGAAAATTTGAAAAAATAGACTACATTTCTTCTGCAAAACTTTTAGTTAGTCCGTTTCAGCAAAGATGTTAGAATAATTTGTATAAGAACTACTACATCAATAAAAACGTTCATACAAAGCACAAGTTAGAGTGCAATCCTAATTCTCATTTGTTTTCCCTCCAGGGACTTTTCCAAAGGCTCTTGAACAACTGTACTTGGTTTGGCTTGTCTGTGAATTTTTAATGTAATTAATAAAGACAGCTCAAGTTGATCTCCTGGAAGTTGCACAATCTCTGTTTTATACCAGGAAATCTTTCATACAAATTACAGACTGTGATCAAGTATGAGAGTGCTACCACTGAAATTCAAGCACTAGTTTTCTTTTGCTTTCTAAACACTTGTTCAAAGATCTACACAAGCTTAAATATTTCACTCCAGCAGTATGAACTCATCTAAAGAGATGTAGGAATCATGTTTTGAGTGTGGCTTTATGTACAGAAGGAATCAGAGGTTTTTTCCCTTTACAGTTCTCTAGATAACTTTGCAAGGGAAGGACTCTCCAGTGTTACACCAATACCAGGCAGAGACACAAATCTGCAGGAGCTAAGGCACAGCCTTGCCTTTAGGCAGCAATAAAACACCTCCTTTTTAAAAATAAATAATTTATACAGCATATGTATATACAAATGTGTATAATTCTCTCACAGCTAGAACTCATCTGTACATTTTTTTGGAGGAAGCTCCTTCTCATGTCTGGGGAGTGCACAGGTCTGGGAAATCAAGCTGTGCGTCCTTTCAAACTATAATTCTAAAGCAGGAACAGCTATTACCAGAAAACGGCCAGAATACTCACTGAAGAGTTATCTTTCCGAGGTCAGAAGGAATCCATTTCACACTTTATGGTCCTAATCCAAAAATTCACTGAAGCCTGGGAGCTTTCATTAACTTCCAGGGGTTTCTGATCTGATCATTAAAAAGAAAAAAAACCAAAACCAACAAACCCACAAAGAAATACATCACCACCCCAGAGCTGCCAGCCTCTGTGTGGAGATACAATTAAAGCTGAGCAAAGTAAAAAAAAAAGAAAAACAACTGAAGTTTTCACTCTGTTTTGTACTACACCATTTATGCCTCTGAGAAGAATGCTTTATAGCTTTAGAATAATTCTCTGGATAAATTCTTACAAAATTCTCACCGAGTGGGATTTCTGAGAGAACAGCTAGCGGTGGCAGCTAAGGCAGCTCAGCATTCTTTTCTCAGATATCTCCATAAACACCACCCTGCTGAGCAGGACCACACCCATGCTTGCAGAAATAACTGTTTTCATCACTGATGACCAGTCACATATGTCTCCAAGGAATACCTTGGTGAAGGTATACACATGGTGAAGACAGATAAGGAGCACAGTTACAAGGAAGTTCCCAGCAATGGATCAACCTCCCAGTAGCCTGAAGAGAATGATTGTTTCACAGAAAGAAGACAGTCTCTGCTGAGGTAACCCCACTGTACAAATTGATTAACAGTGGCAACCAGGCAAACCAAAGGTGTTGCTAACACTTGGAGACAGATTGTGGATCAGGCAGAGAGATCTCCTTTGTAATCAGGACTGAGGGAATTCTGTAGTAAAACAGAAGAGTCTGATGGGTTAAAGAAGAATTGAAGAGAAAGGAGGAACACAACTGGGAAATCTATTCCTGAAAAAAAGGGCTGTTCCTGGGGCATTGGATGCAAGGACTCCTTCATGATCAATAAGAGTAGACTGAGAAGAAGAGACTAAGATGAAAAAAGACTAAGATTTTGTCTGGAAGGAGAGTACAAGACAATGGATAAATACATAGAGAGAGATGGTTATACAAAAATAAGAAGAGAGAGAAATGAAAGGATGAGAGAAGAGGAAGGACAGACTTGAGTTCCTTAGTCTGGGTAGGGCACAACCTGGTTGGTTAAGTGGGATGCTTAATGTAGGACATGCCTACTCTCAGGACCATTTTTGACCCAGGGATATCTCAGACAGCAGTTAACTGAGCCAGTCTCTCTAGGCGAGGAATTACATTGAACAGAAAAAGACATACTAGTAGTTATATAAACAGTAACTTACTATGTTCCAGCAGAGACAAAGAAATATATGCACATTGTCTTTCTGAAGGCTTGTTTCCCTCCAGCTTCTCCACATCTGAGGAATGCTAAAACACTGGGGAGAGTCATATTGTTCTGCTGTGTTTGTACAGCATGAGAAGGTCATACTCCATGCTCAATTTCCAGCTACTACTACAGTCTGAAGAATAATTAAAAATAATTGTAACATTTTAAATTGCCTACAGCACTTCCACTTTATTTGCTTTCTCTGCTGAACTGCAGTAATTTCCATTTAAATTCATGATGCAGAACAGGATATGAAGGATAAGCAAAAAAAATTATTGAGTACTCAGGAATCAAAGGGAGGACATAGCATGCCTTCTGAGTTGTTCCTTCTAGTATCTTGAAAGGTCTGTAAATTGCTTCCCTCAAAATTTTTTGGAATGGCTCTTTTGTCTTCAGAGTGCTGTCAAATTTTCCATTTCAATCCCCTCAGATTGTGGAAGACCACATACGTATTTCTGACACTGGCAAAAAAAAAAGTATTATATTAACATATACATATAATACAAAATTTTCTCTAGAGTAATTGGGAGTACATTGTAACAAGGCAGAACACTGACCTCGGTATGTTGTAATTTAAACTGATGCTCAGGACCCAACACTTTCACTGAGATATCCACACTTGATAAATGCCTATATTGCTTGTTGTTACTTATTACAATGAAAAAACAAAACAAAACAAAAAACAAAAATGAAGAAAAAAAGAAAAAGTAGGCCTTGTCCTGCTTTCACTGGGGTGAATAGAGTGATTCTTACTGATTATAAAGTCAAGAGGTAAAATGATTCACATATAAACACTGTTTGGCACTCATCTTGCCAGTCTCAGTCACGAAGCCAATGGCTAGATGTCAACATGCGACAACTGCACACTCTTACAAGTGTGGGTTGCTGGCAGATCCAAGAAGACAGATTTGAACTGACACTGCCTATGTTGCACCTGCTATTTGAAGCAAAAAACAGATCATATTTCAGCTTGTTTCAGTCTGTCCCCATGTTAAAGCCTCCTTTGTCATCTAGGTATCGATTTTGTCACTGTTGGCCTCTGAGGAATGTCTAGTCAGAGACAGTATAAGAACCAATTGAAAACAGCTGCCTGAACAGTGTCAGCTCCTTGAGGGATGTAAGGAAGTGGATTCTACGGCAGTCTTCAGGTGCTGACTCACCCACCCAAAAGTATTGCAACAGTGGAAAATATACCGCCTCTGCTTAATCGTTCCTTGAAGATTTGATCCTATATCTGAGAAGCCAAGAGTTATAACAATTGCTTTAATTTTTCCCAAGTTATGCAGGAAGACCACTCAGAGCCACAGTGTTTCGCTTAGATGTGCATGCACACACACACAGAGGGTGATAGATGAAAAATTCATACGTAACCCTAAAGTACTTTGAAGTAATGAAGGTGGGGAGGAGGGAAGAAATATGGAAAATACTGATTTGGCACAGATTCTCCCTTTGTTTGGTAACCTCTCCACAAGGAATGGTCACAGAATATGCAAGCCATTAGCTATAGCAGATTCATTAAAAGAGCCCATTAATACACTTCAGAGCAGATGTACTGTGTCAGTAATTTGAGAGGAGAAAATTGTAAATGTGAATCCAGATCCCGCCAAAATCCAAGACAAGTTTCCCACTGAATTCAATGTCAGGAGCAACTAACAATCTTGTAAGAGTCAACTGGATCTGGATCTGAAAGCTCTCCCAAATGCCTGGAGGACTTGTATATGTTTTTAATATATCTTGTCATGATTTTGTGGAAAAGTTAATGTTTTGTGTAAATAACTGTAGCAGATTGTTTGTCTATTTTTGCTTTGACGAATTTCTTTTTTCATATCCCAGATATTCATGCTTCCATTACTTACAAATTATTTCAGAGAGTGTCTGAATTCTTACATCCACAGGCTGCCTCTTGGAATTCAGACTTTCCTTCTTTTCATTTTTGTTCTGTGTTTATTTCATGCTGTAGCATCCCAGTTGTTAGATCTTACTGCTAACTGCATAGTATAGGAGGGAGATGCGTGCTTGCTCCAGAAAACATGGGTACCTTGCTGCTAATTTTTAGTATTTGTGAGGGATGACAACAATACTCAAAAAAATATATTGGAAAATCTTCACACTGCTGGTGCAGGACTGTAAAAATATATTACATGGATGACTCTGAATTTTTCTGTTGTTGCTTAAATTTCTTGAAGACTAGAAGTTTTGATGAAAGTTGCAGTTCAGTAGCAACTGATTGTCGTACAGTGCAAACAAATAATCTTTGGAACAAAAAACTTACAGTCTAAACACAGTATAAAAAATAATCACAGACTGGGTATGAAGATAAAAGCAAGATCACGTAAGAGACAAAGAATCATGTTCCCAACAGTCCACAATAATGACAGAATACATTCCCTTTGGACTGATATGTAATATTATGCATGTCTTTTATAATGTTCATAACTGACTGCAGATGTCAGCTGCTACACAAAAAAAATCTCAAATTTTCCACATTATGCCTTGATTAATAGAATTGTCCAAAAGTAGTTTAAAAATGTAATTTGTCTGGAGCACTGTGATATGATACATGTATAAAACAGATCAGTAAGAGGAAGAAAGTGAACTTAGGGAAGCTGTAACAGTGTGTTATATCTCTGCTGAGTTTTCCTTCAGAACCCAGTGCCAGCCAAATGCCAGCCAATCTCCTACTAGGAAATTGTGAAGATGAGGAGGAATGGTGAAAAAAAACCAGTGCTTCAAAACCTAAAGCTGATTGGAAAGCTCCTGCTTCTCTTTCCATCAGGATCTTGGAAATGCTTTGGCAATTTGGATTTCTGTGATCATTTGCCAGGTGTCAGGAACAGACAAAAAGCACTGAACAGGATGCAAGAAAGACAAGCAGCAGAGCTGAACAATGCTTTCCACCAGTATGGGCAAAAGACCTCTGGTTTTTGGGAAATCCATCAGGAAACTTGAAACGCGGGCATAAGGAAAGAGATTTGCCTTTTGAAACGTGTGGACTGGAAACTTGCTGCCACCCAGTGTCAGCAGGCATCTGTTCTATGAACTAGCCCTTGGAGTTCAGCCTGTGTGGGGCTGGGACCCTGTCCCTAGACAGACACGGTCTGGGACCCCTCGGTTCCCATCTGAGGAGCTTGGGGCGCACTGCTGCCGGCTAAGCCATGCACAGGCTGAGGCACAGCCCACTGAAAGGGAGCATAATAGGGGACGGTGAAGATCCTCCCTTACTGTACCTCTCTTTAAGGAAAATGCCAGACATTGCATACAAAAATTGCTATTCAAATGCTGCTCAAGCCCAAATGCACGTGGAATTCCACTAAGCATGTACATTTCCCTCACCACGTTGAAGCAGGATATCTCTTAGGTCTTAAAAGTGGCAGTAAAGTGCACGACAGCCCAAACTGCTCACTGTCTGGCAGATCACTGTATAGACAAGAAGCTGTGCTGGTCAGGAGAAGTAATTTCAAAGTATTGTTTTATTTTAAAATTTAAGTACTCTTTTGAGCATTCTTTAGGGATGAAGGCAGAGGTGCATGCTCTGCCACATCAGAAAACTATGGAATTCTTCTGTAAGAAGAAACTGCAAAATTTTAGAATCATAAAAAATTTGACTCATAAACACCCAGGCAGCCAGTGTAAGCAGAACAGTAGTATAGCTGGAGATTATTTCCATTAGTGAAGGTGCTCATTTAAATAAATAAGGAGAATAATAATGACAATAGAAAACAAATCAACCAAACCAAACCAAAACCAAAACAAAAATCATTAAAAAAAAAACAAAAACCCCCCCAAAACAAACAAAAAATAAAAAAAACCCCCAAAACAAACAAAAACCAAAAAAGCCCCCCCACTCAAACAAAAAACCCAAACAAACACAAAACCCTAAACAAAACCAATAGAAGCAAGCTACAGCATATACGAATTAACATAGAAAAAAGGTTTCTTCTGCATGAAAAATTCAGTCCCTCAATATTAATTATTTTGTAGGTCCTATTCTTTTTGTCCAATCATCTGTTGTCCAGTTGATTTGCATATTGAGCTGTTCAATGTTTTCTTAAATTCTTCTTCCTGAGCCATCCAAGAAGAGCTATAAAAGTGGGTGGAACAGGGATACCGACCTAGTCGAGCAAGCAAGTAGCTTTTTACAAGTTCTGTAAGAAGTCCAACAGAAAGCCTTCCCAGGCTCCTGACTGTATGAAGGATTTGTTTCTCCCTCTCTAGCATCATGAATATGCAATTGTATCAATGACTTCTCACATTTTTCCAGAATTCATTACTTCACCTTCTATTGTTCAGAATCTTCACCTAACAGGAAAAGGAAACTTTAGAGGTGGAAAGACTGTACCTAAGAGAAAATCCCAAATGTGTCATTGACATAGTGCACTACAGTGTATTAGTGCCGTGATACGGCACTGAAGTGGAATGGTGAGGAACGCCCTTTGACTCTCACCCTGGAAATGCCTAGCCAATTAAAAAAACCACTTTATGCCAACAGTTACTTTGATAAAAATAATTATCTCACACTGAAACATACCACAACAATTTTTGGTACGCAAAAGCCTTCAAAATACATTCATCTTGTCAGCTAGAATCTTTACCCTGAGAATAGTGTGTGAAGAATTTTAATTAGAAGGCTATGCATTAACAGCACACTCTTCCAGTATGTGTAAATACCTTACATATATAGTTAACTAATATTTTTTGCCATATGTTTGTATGCCATTTTAATGCTGTTAATATCTGGAAATGTTTAATATTTTTGGGAAATATTAAGTCAGGTAACAATAGCATTGTGCCTACTTTGTAATCCCAGCACATAAACCTGTTCTCTCCCCCAGTGCTTTTTTACTACTTTAAAAAATCATTCAAGATAGGAATATTTCACGGTTACCAACAGGCTATATTTATTATTATAATTGAGTACTCTACATACATTGTTGCACAAAATTATAATGGATCAACCAACAAAAGTATACAGTTCCTATGCAACTGTAAATAGCACTTTAGCAGAAGTTTAACACATTGTGCATTAGTTGTCTTAGTAAGGTGACAACTTAAGATGATTACTTCATGGGAGTACAGAAGTGCAAACTTTCATTCAAGGCATACAAACAAAACACACAAAAAGGATTGCTATACATGCCACAGGTCTAAAATAATCCTCAAACCAATCCCCTCCACCCCAAAACAAGTTAAATGAGTAAGTACCAGCACTCTTAGCAACCACCAGTGTTACCACATTCAAAGTTTTATCTCCAGCAAGAAGCAGAGAAATGCAATCTGAAGAAATGCCCTTAGCTTGGAGTTTTGGATGCAATGCAACTACGTCACATGTACTCCATGTTTTTGTTTGGCAAGACTGAATGACTTACATAACTATAGAAGCACTTCACCAGTGTTATTACCACTAATTCCTGAATCACTATATAAAGTAATTGTGTACAACAGTTGACTGTTGAAGGAAATATTGTCTTTAGATCAAAAGGTGATATACAACCGTAATTCAAGTATTTAGTATCAAACTAGAGGTGATTCTGACCTGTTCCTGCGCACTACATAAAGCAGATGAAGCATAATTTTATTTTTTCATTTTTATTCTTCCCTCTGCCCAGGGAAAAGGTGCAGGGGGAAGAAGGTGCAATCCTACGTCTACAGCAGTTGGTGACAGGCATGTGGGTACAACTGTCCAGATCAAGATGACCTCTGGATTTTCAACAAGCAGCCTTAATGTTCTTAGTTCACTCCCATCTCAACACCTGCAATTCCTCCTGCACCCTACTTTTTATTTGCACCATTTTCACCAGCTGTTCAAATTGGTTGCCCAGGCAGACATGTTCTCCTCTTTTCTGCACAAGTGAGCACCTTAGCTGCACAATGTCATCTTCAGACAATCAGGAGATAAAAGAAGTTTCTCTCTCAGAACCAGGTTTTGCGAAGGTCTGGAGAGATATTTACACTTCTGTCTCAGCACAAGTGAAGAACTGCTGAAGACTGTACAAGCTTGAAAAACACTTGTTTACAAAAACAAAATTCTGATTTTGTTTTTGATTAAATTTCAAAGAAAAAGTGACCTCTTACAATATTTTAATTACTACCTAGATTAATTTAAAAGTAATATGAAATATTAAGTTTTTTTAATTAAAACTGCTTTTTCTCCTGTTATCAAGTTAACCTCAAGACAGGAGTTAAACAGAAGTGACCATAAACTTTGGTGAAAAAATTCTACTGCCTCTAGAATTATGAAAAAGAGTTCAAACTCTAACAAAATTAGTAGCGTGCATGATTACAAAAAAAAGTATTGAGAAATCTAAGATTTGTCTCTCAATAGAAGTGTTCATAGACTTTGGTGCAAACACACCACATTCTGTGAACATGGGGAATGACAATGTGAATGCAGTTTTACCAACTTTGCAAATTAATTGAGGCAAGAAAAGCAACGGAAGTGTGAAAAACAAGGCCTGTGTATCACATTTTAGCCTCCAGTGCCCAGACACTTCATGCTTTGAAAATGACCAAGTATAGCAGGACCTGTGCCTTCAACAAGGAAAGGAAAAGAATAAGAATTAGGCTACCCCTCTCTAAAGTGTCTCTACAGCAGGTGCTACCATAGCCTACCACTATATTAATACACGTACAATGTTTTTATCTCCCTGGATTTGGGGGAAAATAAACCACGAGAAAATGCACTTGTAAAAAGATGAAAGCATTGGAAAACTACCAAGTAAGCAAGGACTGTTTGCTTGTATATATAAATCTTTATAAATACTCACAAAGAAATGGTTGGGATTTTTTGTTCACTGGTTTGTTTGTTTTCCCCAAATCAAACCAGAACACAATATATTCTTTCAAATGGGTTTTGAATGGGGAAGGATGAGTAGGATTGACAAAGAAAATGACAGAAGAATAGTGAGATTTTATTTCCTTGGCAAATGGAAGTACAGAGATGCTACTGCAGCACTTGCTGTTCTTACCTTCTAGATCCCAGCCCATCACAAATTACAGCATAACTACATCAGAGGTGGAATTTAACACACGGTTTACATTGTCAAATATTTAACTTTATTTTTCATAATAGTATCCCCACTTTACGCAGCCTACAAACCTGAAGAAAATGCATTTGCTTCAGGAAGTTGTAATACTAAGTGTTTTGGGCTGCTCAAAGTCAAAGTAGTCCTGAGATTTCAGATGTTAAAGCTTTCTCCACAGCCACACGTTCCTTTGATGTTTGGATTATTGAAGACAAATTCACTGGACAGTTTGTCTTCTACATAGTCCATTTCAGTTCCTAGAAGTGTCAGCTGTGCCTTCTTCTCAATAAACACTCTTACCCCTTGAAGACAACAGAAAAAACAGAAATCACATATAGGAAAATCATAACTTACTTTGAAAACCTCTTTTGACCAGCAATAAAAAAAAAGGAAGCTAAATATGAAGACTACCTTGGTATAACTTGGTTTCTCTGGCCTGATGTGGAGCACTTTCAACACTGTTTTCATTCTATCTAAGTCTGGTAAAACACGTATTTTGTCCCCTATTTTTGATAGGGGACAAAAAAAATTATGCCCAAGGAAATAAGCTGTAGAACATGGCAGTGAATCTCAGCTTCAATATACAATTCCCATGCATTATACTAACCCATTTCATACTCTTTTTAAAAGACTGTGAATCCAAAAAGATGCACAAAAACTTTGAAAACACAGATTTCTTCTCTCAAAATGACCAGGTTTTGTCCCCACCACCAGAGAAGCTTGTGCTACTGCACTAGAAACTCACCATCTTGAACTACTTCTTCATCAGAGTCTCCTTTTGATTTTGTATATTCTAATGTGTAAGAGAGTCCATTGCATCCCCTTGTACGAACGCCTACTTTCACACCTACCTAAAAAAAAAAGAAACAAAAACCACCACCACATGCATGACTTCCTTTTTAAAACCTATTCTGGAATATCAAGTTTAAAACTATGCAGAACAACAAAATGCTGACATTTATTTTTCTCCAGTGCCTAAATGCAAAAGTGAATTACTTTAACAGATTAAGAGAAACCTTTTTGTATTATAAATTGACTGCCAAGGTAAAAAAAAAACAACATCAGATACTTGTTGCTGTGGATCAAGCCCTATAGTATGTTAGAAGTTTTGAAGTAATGAACCATTGGTACTCTTGTAGGGAGCAGGTCTCAAAGAAATGGTCAAATTTCAAAGACAGATAGTTTTGTGACTTCAAACTACAGTTTACTCAGATGCTAATTCAGGTACTATGACCTGAAGATTACTGACAATAACATAATTATGAAGCTGTGAGGCCAAAACAAGGGCAATTACTAGATTATCACAGAACTCATGTAATGACACCATCAGAAAACCTACTTTAAACCAAAGTTTGGAAAAATATCCTTTGATTTTTCATTACCTTTATTGTCAGTCTCACTTAAAAAGTAACCTCCTCCCTAAAAGAAATATGTGTATAGGCTTACTGTTTTAACTGTCCTTAAAAGCCAACCTAGTCAACGTTTGCAACATTCACAGTATTCAACAAGTCTGACAAAAAGAGCATCTGTGTTAGGAAAGAATCAAGGAATAATTTTAACAAAGTAGAAAAATATTTGTAGGTAGCAGTCTTTACAAAGTATCTGTATCACCTTCCACACACCAGTGCTTCATAACTGAAGAGGCAAATTTTATTATCTATGTCCATAACCAATGTTATGACAAAAATGTATAAAAATGTATCACTCGGCACCAAATCGAATCTCAAGACAAACTGCATCTGATCCTTTCAGACTAAATACCTTTCTCTACAGGAACTGCTACCAATAATGGGCTGGAAAACGCAAACACCATTTACAGACAGGATATGACTGACCATATAAATTGCAGGCCCGGGGCTTCCTTAGAATGGTTTAAAACATTGGAACAAAAAAGTCTAGTTAGTTGCAGATGTGCAGGAAGCAAAAGAAACAACGGCCTTGGCAAATTAACATTCTTCTTGAAATAATACTTACTGCAAAAAAAACCTCATGCTTGTTTTTACAATGGTTTTAAGAGAAGCATCTATGTGTCCTTCCCCCAAGAAGAAAAGACGACAAACTCATTATCTAGTGAAACACTGATTTATTTAAAAATAGATCATCTGGCCAGTTTCCTAAGAGTTCACTGTTCCTCAATGCATATGAATATAACTTTATTATTGCATACTTCAAAATCAGAATTCCTACAAGAACTTAAACAATAATGTCTTAATATCAACAGCTGAAGAGCTCTTTTCCTACCAGAAGTCACCACTATGCCATACTAAAGGGCTTCATTAAAATGTAGCTCAGAAATATTTAAAGATTAAAAATTTTAAGCTTTACTAATCTCAACAATAACTGTACAGTGACATGTCATTACAGTCAGTTGTTTCCTGCATTTCATTTTGTAGCAAAACAAAGCTGGATATACAAATAAGATTATGCATTCCCCGCCAAAAAAAGATGTCAACATCTCTAACAATCACATCAGTGTTTATTTCAAACCTCTAAGTTAGCCAGAAATGCTAATACCTCAGCACACCCTATATACTGACCCTGTCTATACTTACATGCTCAGGTTTATCTTTCAGAAGCTCTTTTATCTTCTGGACAGCAGAAGGGGTCTGAAATACAAAAGCATACGTATCAACTTGAATTTTTTTTTTTATTTGCAGTGAGTACTTGCATGTATTAAAGTGTGCAGTGTATTTAGTTTATCTATAAAAAAAATCTATTCCAACTTTGTGTTCTCAGATTTTCTTAGTTTACATTTGTCTTCTATCTGCAAAGTCCTCCTTCGGCATTAGCCACTGTCAGTATTGACTTATTTCTGTTCTGTTTGAAACTGATGCCTGCAAGATACACACTGCTGTGAAACAGATGTCTGTTCAACCTCATCTATACAGAACACAATACCTCTTCACTGCTCTCCTCGCCCACACTACCAGCAAACAGATACCTCAAGAATGCACTCTTTAATCCTTAACGGCGGGGGTGGGGGGTTGGCTGTTAGAATCAGAATGGTTTGGGTTGGAGGAGAATGTTAAAGATCATCTAGCTCAAACACCCCTGCCATGGGCAGGGAACCTTCCACCAGAGAAGGTTACTCAATGCCCCATCTAATGTGGCCTTGAACACCACCAGGGACAGGGCATCCACAGCTTCTCTGAGCAACCTGTTCCAGTGCCTCAACACCCCCACAGGGAAGAATTTCTTCCATATATCAATACAAAAATTTCCCCTCTTTCACTTTGAACTGAAACCATTACTCCTTGTCCTATCACTGCAGCTTCTGATGTAGAGTCCTTCTCTCTGGCTTCCCTGTAGGCCCCCTTCAGATACTGGCAGATTGCGATGAAGTCTCCGTGTAACCTCTTCTTCAAGCTGAACAGCCCCAACCTCCTCAGCCTGTCTTCATAAGGGAGGTGCATTGTGGACTCCTGAGCACTTGCTCCATGTCCTTCTTGTGACAGAGCTGGATGCAGTGCTCCAGGTGAGGTCTCACCAGAGCTGAGCAGAGGGACTGAATCCACTTCCTTGTCCTGCTGGCCATGCTGCTTTGGATGCAGCCCAGAATACAATTGGCTTTTTGGGCTGTGAGAACATGCAGCTGGGTCATGCCCAGCCTCTCATGAACCATCAGACCCACGTCCTTCTCAATAGGGCTGCTCTCAGTCCATTCTCCACCTAACCTGTTGGTATGCCTGGGTGCAGGACCCGGTGCAGGACCTTGCACTTCACTTTGTTGAACTTCATGAAGTTTTTATCAGCCCACCTCTCAAGCCTGTGAAGATTCATGTTGGTTTTTTTTGTTTCCTTCCCCCCCCCGCCACCCAAACCACTACCATAATTCAATCAAGTAGCTCTGTTCTTGTGAAAATTTTGTCACACACATATTACAAACAGACAAAAATCAGTTAGATATATGTGCTTATGTGCTACTACTTATGTGCTTATGGCCTACTTCTCTCTCCCTACTAACGTACAGGGAAACTGTGACTTTACAGCTGACAAAATTTACCATTCATGCAGACCTAGCTGTTGCAGAAATGCAAGAACGCAACACAAACATCAAAATTTTCATTACATGTCAACACATTTATAAAACACCGAGAAAAGCATTAGTCATGCGAAGTTCTTACTATTAGCCAGCTTAAACACGTGAAGAGAACGACAAGCAGACTTGCAGTAGAAAACCTTTTCTAGTTACTGCTACCACTCTTGTTGCCAGAGACCCATTACGGAGCTGGAATTACCTGCTCTGACAAACGACTGAACTGTGTACGCTCGATCTGCCCCTGTCTCGCTGAACTGACTGTACTTTTCTCTGCAGGGATCTCTCTGAGAATCAATTAGGTTGGAAATGACCTCTGAGATCATCGAGTCCAACCTGTGACCGAACACCATGTTTTCAAGTTTGGCCTCTCCAATACGGCCGCTAGTACAGAATGCACTTCCTTTACTATTAACAACAGGATGTAAAGCCTTCTTGGACACAACCTACGCGTTAGCCTCGGCAGGTAACGCATTTCCCTTTAAAAAAATTTAATTAAATGCACTCTTTGGGGGTCTCTGTGCGACAAGGCCCGCAGCGGCGGGGCGCGGGGCCTCCTCCCAGCGGGACTGGCGAGGAGCAGGAGCTGCCGCCTCTGGACTCGACAGGAGCCCCGCAGCCCGCCCGCCGCAGCCGCCCCGCTGGGATTACCAGCGCCGGCCGATTCCGGCCCGGCGCTGCCCGGCCGAGCGGGCACAGCCCGGCAGGGCGGCCCGTCCCCGTTCCCTTCTCCGTCCCCGTGCCCGCCCCGCTGTCGCCAGGGGCCGCCGCACTCCCAGGGCCGGAGGGGGCCCGTGGCGCAGCTCCCGCGTCCGTGAGGTGCCGCGGACCCCCGGGTCCCGCCCGCTGCCCGCCCGCGGCACTGACCAGGGTGAGGGCGGCGCGGGTCGCCTGGATCCTGCGCTTGCTGACGGCACGCACCGTGGCGCGCACCACGGACGAGGCCATGGCCCGGCGCCCTCGGCCATGGGCAGCACCGCCCGCACGCCGTGACGCCACCGCGCATGGGCCGCGGGCGGGGACAGGGACGGGCGGCGGCGGCTCCGCCCCACGGGACGGGCGCCAGGGCCCGCTCCGGCCCCGGCCCTGTTGCGGCCCCGCTCTGGTCCCGGGCCGGGCGGGCGGGGCTCCGCAGGCAGCCGGGCTGCGCGCCGAGATAAGCGGCAAAGGCGGCCGGGACGCCCTGCCCTTCAGCTGCCCCCGCGGAGGCCGCGGCAAAACAGCCGCCCAAGAGTCGCGTGGAAAGGGAAGGCTTTTCTCAAGCCTCTTAATGATTGATTAGTGTGTCAGCGCCCTTGAAGGTCCAAGTTAGCAGGTTACAGAGTAACAGTCTCTGTTAATTTAGAATGTTAAGGGGCTGGAATGGAGCTTACAGATCATCCAGTCCCAAGCCCTCTGCCATGGCCAGGGACATCTCCCACTAGACAACGTTGATCAAGGCCTTATCCAAACTGGCCTTGAACAGAACCAGGGTTGGGACATCCAGAGCTTCCCTGGAAAACACGTTCCAGTGCCTCACCTCCCTCACAGCAACGAAGTTCTTCCTAATACCTAATCTACATTTCCCCCTTATCACCACAGTTCCCGATGAAGAACCTGTCTCCAGCTTCCCGGCAGGCCCCCTCCAGATACTCAAAGGTTGCCATGAGGTCTCCATACAACCTCTTTTTCAAGCTGAACAGCCCCAACCTTCTCAGCCTGCCTTCCTAAGGGAGGTGCTCCAGTCCTCTTATCAACTTAGTGCAGAGGAAGCAACACACTTGAAAAGTTCCATGTCCTTCTTATGTTGGAGGCCGCCGATCTCAAAGCAGTGTTCCATCTGGTGTTTCATAAGAGGGGAATAAAGGGGCAGAATCCCCTTCCTGGCCCTGGCTGCCTTGGATGCAGCCTAGAATTCTGACATGTTAAAGTTCAAGGATTGCTGGCGATAGTAGCTGACTGCAAAAACACAGTCAAAGCAATATATTAATTCAAAGCAAAGCAATGTACTAAAAAGCTCTAATCCCTAACAGAAGTGAGCACGAGATAGTAATTTAGCACTCACAGAACACTGTTCTTATCCAACAGTCATCTCCATGAGGGCAAAGACAGGTTGAGCCTGTCAATTGATTCTAGAAGTTACGATGAAGTCTTTAGTAATTTTTCACCCTTCTGAATTCACTTTTGTACCATTTTCTTATGTTTAGGTCGAGCTTGAGTGGCTCTAGTCATATGGCTTAGCCAGTGAGGGGTGGATATCTCAGTATACATAACGTGTCAGCCTAAGGAGAGTGATTTCACCATGGTTGCTGATTCGTCAACAGGACATCTTCCTTTATCTCCCTTAGCTTTCAGCTGCTATGCAGCTTATCAGCCAGAAAGTACCACAAAGTTCCATCCTCTGCAAGAGCCTGGCTACAATGTACTCCACTCCACGCTCCTTTAGTGGCCTTTAGCATGTAGAGTGAGTGGGAAGTCAGGCATGCAGACCACGCTCCATGCAGGGAGCAGCACCCCTGTTTTCCTCTTTAATTTCCATACTGTTATCTTTTTACCCCCACACATTTTCCCGCACTAGGGAACGACGGAGGCCCGAGTACATAGTCTCCCACCTACAAAATACGGGCACAGAATGTGAGTATTTATTGATGGTCACAGAGGCAAGCATTTTAAAGTAACAGTGCATATGGCTATTCCATAGGAAGCTTTGGCTCAGCAGGCAAAACCCATGCATAGAGTGATCCAGTTTGGACAAATCCCTGAGCAAAATGCACAGGATCTGGAAACAGTGACTGCTATGATCCATCACAGACAGTGCATTGTGTCTGCCCTCCTGCTGACCAGGATCCTGCCCTTTCCTCCAGGTTTATGCCTGTTTGGGGCTGGGTGAGAGGATGGCTGTGTAGTGGTCAGGGCCCAGCTGCCCTCCTTGATCCCTGCCTTGGGTAGAGGCATCATGGGAGGAGAGCTTGGAAGCTGCTGGGTGAGCTGCACTGCCATTCCCAAACTCCTGGTGGCTGCAGCAACTTGACTTGCAAGACACCCCAATAGTCTTAGTAAAGGGAGATTCATCCCATTACTTTAAATTGAGTGGTGGCTATGCCAGAAGGAAAACAAGTACCCATTTTTCATTTCCACTGACAGCATCCTTAAATATGCTAGATAGTACTTTAAATCCATGTTCATGAAGTCCAAACACAAGAAACACATTCTGGTTTCATCACCTCACTTGCTTCAGGTCCCTGATTCTGGGCTTAGCAGTTCTGAAGAGCTTAGTAGTAAGCACGCAGATGTGGTTTTTACTTACAAAATTATGCCTCTACTCTTAACTGAGGCACAGTACTACTACATCATATATAAAGACAGCAAGTGTATAAAGAAAGTTGCATTTTCTTTAGCTACAAAAAATGTGTCTTTTCACACACAGTTCATGCACCTTGAGCATGCATCTCAACTAAACCATTCCTACTCAGGGGCAGGGGTGTTTAAGTGCACTACTGGGTTGAAGCTGAAGTCAGTATACTTGGAGGGGGGAAGCTCATTTATGAATGCGACTAATTCCTCCTTTGTCATTCACACTCTACCAGGCAGGCACAAAGAGCTTTACTTTCTCCTTCCTCAGGATGCTTCCAATCATCTCTCCTTAGTCCCCTGTCTGCTGAATCAATTTCAGCATGGAAGACTGAGTATGGGCTAGAACAATAGCTTTCCTCAGAGAGGACAAAAGCTAAGAAGATAAAGATTTAACTAGTTCAAGTGAATAACTAGAAAGATTGATAATTTATCAGTACGGAAAAAAAAAGCCAACACCTTTCCATGTCTCAAACACCCATTCTAAACAGCTATTCCAAGCCCTGAAAACTTATTAGTGAAGACAATTTTTTATGTGGCTTCTGTACTTCTTATAAAAATATGTTTATAAAAGAAATTGCTGTGTAATAAATAAAGTAAAAGTGTTAACAGATGGGGAAAAAGTTTTAAATATAGCTAAGAAACAAACCTCACCAAAACAAATACATTAGGGAAAATGGATGTGTGTGAAATAGTAGTAAAACAGCTACATGAGATTGAATTACCTGTTCATGACAGTTAACTGTGTTGCAAACCTGAAACAACTTCATCTTTATCAATTTCTCAGGACTGGTAACTTACTATTCACAGCGTAAAACATATTCCAACTTTGGAAACTCAGACATCAAAAGCATGTGAAATTCCTGGGAAATATGATGACAGCACTTTTTTCTAATAAAAAAGGCAGTATGAATAAACAATTGTGTGTCCGCCCATATGATGTGAAGGACAGAGTATGCACCTGGTTCAGAAGAGGTTTACGCACTTTGTTCTCACTAGCAAAATTGGAATTAACTCTGAACAGAAAGCTAAATAAAGCACAAAGGTAGTATGCTTGAAAATGTGTTTAGGAAAGAACACAGTAGATATTATTTGTGAAAAGTAACATATCTAAAAGTTCATAGATAGCTGGCGTCGGATGAAAACCAAAACAGGAGTTAGGAGCCTAGTTCTCAAAGACCATTTTGGCAATTCTAGCTTTCAACTTTCATAAAAATAGATGGATGGGGGGGGAAAAATTGAACATGATCGTTCTAAATCCAGATAATTCTAATAAGTTATCATTAATTCTACATTTATGTCAGGAACATCGAAAACTACCACCTCAGAAAAAAAATACAGAAACTTAAGTCTGATTTTCACTTTTTTTTTTTTAAATTTATTTCAGATGCATAAATTAACAGTGGTTTCAATTTTAACATGTAACTAATTCTTTTCTGAACAAGATAGGATGATACATTACCACCTCTGGAAGGACTTCAAGTAAAGCTCAAGTTCATACTACTAATTTATGTAAATTCTTGACTGGTACAAGGATTCTCTTCACATCCAATGAAAATGGACATGTATTTTTCCCCAGTTGCCAAATATAATACCTCTGTTTCTTAAAGCATTTTTGTCTGTATCCCCAAGGCCTTGAAAAAGATTCTTAGCAGCAACAAAACAGGACTGACCTGTTTTTTAGTCTTCCTTTCTTCTTGAACACGAGCACAGCAGCAAATGAACTCCCATAAAATCACAGAACAGAAAACAACCTCACAAAATCTCAATGGCACCGCTTGTCCAGAGATTGTTTTACGTATGACTAGTGTCTATGTTTTCAGTTCTCTAGAGAAATAAAAAAGAATATAGCCGTCTACAAACATTTAAAACACTTACACAAGGATTCAGTAAACAATCAACATTAATAAATATCATTTGCTCCTTCAAAAAATTAATTTTTGAAGAAAATATAATTTATTTGGCTAGCACGTAGTTTTAGTGCAGTTTAAAATGGTCAGGTGGAACAACAAAACCCTGAAAACAGTCAATTTTTAGTACCTGCCCTTTCCTAAATGATTTACCTAGTAAACAAATACAAAACATCATGGCTTCCTGTTAAAATGCTCAAACAATCTACTTAAGAGCAGGGGTCCATATTAAAATCCACAGTTGCTTGTACTAGCAATCTAAAATAAAACACCCATATTTTCATTGAACTTAAGCTGAAGGTTGTCTGTGCTGCTGTACTGTGAATTCAGATGCTTTAGCCAAAGACATTTCTTTTAAGGGAATGATGGGCCTGTATTGCAATTCATCAGTGCTTAATATCCCTCATGATTCCTGCTGGGTCCTCTTCTGTGAGGCTTTTCCCTGAGTCATGTATTTATTGGAAAGGCTGCCTAAATTGGGAAGGAAGAAAGCATCATGCTTTAAAGGTGTTGTTTCCTTTTTAAAAAAAATAAGAGACATAAATCAACTGAAACAAAAAGACAGGAGAAAATGACTGTCAAGTCAAACTATAATGAAAGGACATACAGATCAACTTTAGATCATTACCTGCTGAAGGACAGTAGAAAATAATAAAATACAAAACTGAAAACAAGCATTTTCTTCAACTAACACCTAATGACAAATCACTTTGTGCTAAAAATCCCTAAGTTTTTTCAAACTTAGATTTGAAAAAGCCTTGCAGTGAAGACAGACAGAAAAAAAGCCCAAAGTGTCTTCCCAACAAAACTGGTAATTTAATCTGAGATACTTAATTGCATTCAAGTCTTTACAAACTTCAGAAAACTAATTAGGTCCCCTCCAGCTGCAGAGAGATTAGTGCATTAGACACCCAAGCTGCTGAAAAGTTTGCAAAGTTGTACTAGAAACTCTAAGTGAAAAAAAACCAGCAGTTCCTAAAATCTTCATTGTACTTGCTTAATAAGTGTGTGAAATTACTGTAGCGAAGCTACACTGTCAATCACACATCTAAAGAAAAACACCTCTAATTCAAAGAGAGTACATAAAGGCCTTTATAATACAATCTCATTGCTACTCCTAAATGTTATTTTTACTTATTTGAATTTTGGCAGCTCAGACCAAGGATGTGTTTTGATAATCTCTCCTAAGTTAGTTTATCATGTATAATTCTAGACAATTACTGCAAGGAAGCCTCTCAGGAAAGCATTCTATGTTTTGTCCCTGAAGAATCAGAGGAACCCCGCGTAAACGGAAACAACCCTACTGCAAAATAAATCTCCCAGAGTAATGAAATAAAGGCAAAGAAATGCCCAAGTTTTGCTTCCAAAACAAAACTCAAAAACTGTATTTTTCCAGATTAAAAAAATAGGTGGCTTCAGCCTATTCTAACTCCCATTGTGTTCAGCATATTAGATTGAGCTCCTGTAAGGACTGATGAAGAATCATAAAATCATAAAATAATTTGGGTTAATGGTCATTTAGTCCAACACCCCTGCCATGGGCAGGGACTTCTTCAACTAGATCTGTTGCTCACAGCCACATCCAGCCTGACCTTGGATGTTTCCAGGGAGGAGGCATTGACCACCTCTCCGGGCAATCTGTGCCCATGTTTCCCCATCCTCATTGTAAAAAACTTCTTCCTTTAATCTAATGTAAATTGACCCTCTTTCAGTTTTAAAACACTATCCCAGGTCCTACCACAACAGTCCCTGCTAAAAAGTTTGTCCCCACCTTTCTTATGGGCCACTCCTTTAGAACTGAAAGGCTACAATACTCTTCCTGAAGCCTCTTTTTTTTTCCAGGCTGAACAACCCAACCCTCTCAGCTTCTCCATAGGAGAGGTTCTCCATCTCTCTAATCATCTTGGTAACCCTCCTCCTGACTCACTCCAACAGGTCCCTGTCCTTCCTGGGCTGGGCCCCCAGAGCTGATGCAGTGTTCCAGGTGTGTCTCACCCGAGCAGAGCAGAGCAGAGGGGCAGAATCCCCTCCCTGGCACTGCTGGCCAGGCTTTTACATGTCGTTTCTGAATTGAACTGAAGATATACAAACCTGACTGGGGACTCAAAAATACTTTTCCTTTTTGTTTCTTTTTTTCTTCATGCAGAAGCACTCCCTATAAAAAACATACACACATCAATGAATGAACATAACTGATATATTTCATTTCACAAGATAAAAGGGTTTCCTTGGAGGCTTAAGTAAAGCTATTCTCAATTACTTTATGTGGATTTAAAAACATACAAAAAGTAAAAAATGAAACAAAAGTGATACTTGGTGTTTACCTGATTTAATCTACCAGCATGTTTGACAGCACTGGGTAAAGAAGGGGATCCACACAACACTTCTGGTTTTGTGCCACCTAAAAAAAAATCATAAAAAGGAGTTGCTAATTGGAAACTAGTTTCCATTACAGTTATCATAAGACAGAAAAATAGCAAAATATTTGCAATCTAGAATCAGAAAATGTAGAATGCAGGATATTGTTATTTGTCTCAATCTCATAACATGGAAAACAGGCACAATGTGGTGACAAGCATCTAAGATAGGAACCTACAATAAATTAAGCTTTGTATCCTTCTCCAGAATCAGCAGGAGACAGGGAACTTAGACTGGGTGAAGATAAGGTGATAAGTGAAGTGCCCATAGTCTCACTAATTGTAGCAAAGCAAAGGGTGAAGTCTGAACTCTTTGATCCATTTGTTAATAGTATATTATTCAACTAGAGAGAACATTTCAGGCACTAAGCAAGGAATAAAAGACAAAATCCAACCTACAGCAATTCTTTCAAATTCAAACATATTAATTCCCAAAATACAGATAATAGATAAAAACACCTACTTCAGAATTTATTATTTTAGACATATATACTGTACAGCCTAAGTATAGTTCTCATACAGTGAATGCTAAATATCACTGACTGTGAAACAGGCATATTCCCCTCCACCTTAGCTAAAGTCAGTATCATGGCAAACAGAATGGCTGGAAGAGAAGTTCAATGAGAAAAGGTCAAAGATAAACTCGTAAGTTAAATTTAGCTTTGACATACACCTTCAAAAGGTCAGAAGCTGAATGAAGCATGGCTTCAATTTTTAATCAACTTTCCCGTCCATTCAGTACTTCTAGTTGTCTATCAAAGTAAGAATACTTCCAAATATGTTCACAGTTCTGAATATACTTGCACCATTTTCCTCCCTCTTCCAGTATTTTAAGTCTCATGCCCTCCTCCACTAAATACATCTGATTATGAAGAGTCTCCTGATCTAAGGCAGACAAGATATTTTTGCAAGTAGAGAAAAGCTGGTTTGAAAAATATGTTTATGTAAAAGACTCCTATCTGTTCATTTAGGAGGTCAAGTAATGAGTAATCCGTAAAACAAATGTTTTCCAGCCTGAATTTAAATGCACCCCGGTTTACCTACAGGGAAACAGTGATACTATGTTCCTTAGGAAGCTAATTACAACTGCTATGTACTGTCTTAAGTATCAGTTTAATCTTATAAAGGAATAACTTTCTAACACAGATGATGAGTGATTAGTCTTATTTGAGGGACAACTTTAATAATTAAATTATTTTGCAAAGCAGTATTTCATCGAGGTCTGTCAGTCAGTATCTATAAGATGGACTTCTGTATCTCTCTAACTGCTGAGTTGTCAGACATGTTTTTTATTTTATTTTATTCGTAAAATTCTACCTGAGCAAATCTGTATGCTTTTCAAATTGACTTTAGGGTTGTATAGAATCATTCTGGTTTAGGTAATGTGAAGAGCTATATCACTAGATTTTGCTGTAATTATGATGAACTGGAACAGAAGCTGTCACTTAAAATGTTGGCAAGCACATATAGTGTAACAAAAATGGAAGCAACTTCAACGTATTTGGTACTCATACCCTTTCTATAATAAATATCTTATCTGCTAAGAAAAACCATACCAAATCTCCCAGGATATAGCAGATTTCTGAAAGGAAGGTAAGGATGAACAGAAAAATGGTTAAATGTGACTACGTTAAAAAAACCAAAATATTTACATGATGCAAAAACCTTCTCTGTTAGTCAAACATGTCAAAAATACAAAAAAAATGTAAGTGCGGTTTAAACTACTCAGCTTGATCAGTTTCATACCTGCAACTCCTTTATACTGTGGGCATTCCTTTTTAATATGACCTTCCCTTCCACAGATAAAACAACGCTTGTCTCTTAAGTCTCTGTCTTCAAGGTGCTTCCATTTCTCTGCTGATTGCCTGGGAGTCTTTTCTCTTCCAGTTTCCACTATTATCCTTGCTAGTTTCCTCTTCTGAGGTGTACATATGTGCAACTTTCCCTCCTTGATGGAGTTCTCCTTTTCTGTTGGTTTATTCTGCATTTCTTTGTCCTCTTTGCTTCTTTTCTCCTTGTTTTCTCCATACCTTTGTGTACCTTCATAATCACGACGCGGTCTTAGTCTGCAGGAGCAGAAAAATGCTGCAGAATTCAGAGGCCTTACATTCATACACGGAGACAATTAAAAAAACAAACTGAAAACCCATGTGCTGTCCTTAGATAAAGTCATTCTTCAGTAGGATAAAGTGAATTGCCATACCGTTCCCTGTGACTCTCCTACCAAACAGTGCTATGCTGATGTAACACACACTTAATAATTCAACATTACAATTCGATGACAATGCAGCCCTAAATCCTAATAAATTCTAACCCCAAAAATATAAGAACAATGGAAAATCTGGCTGCTCAAGTTGCAGACAATGGGAGAGGAGAAACACCAAGCAAAATACTAGCGAAGTACAAAAAAATAAAATAGGGCTATAGTTGTTTTTCCCTATTTGTAAAATACAACCAGAACTCAGCTCCTTCCTTCTGAAACTATGCATATTCACTGTAAAAGTCTCTTCTACTGAGAGAAGCTTCTAATATTCTATGTGACTTTAAGGTCTAGTAGTGGAGAAACACTACCACTGTCACACTTGTTTCATCTAAGAGCTTTATACATGACTAGAGAAGGAGACCGAAGTAAAACCTTCAAGTCTGAAGATGATTCCAGGCTCCTTTGGCAAGTTGGATGCATTGCTAATGGCTAGAAACTTGGAAAATACTTCACAAAACTGAATGAAGGGCAAAAGAATGGCATGAGCTTCTAGGTGAGCTTTTTTTATAAAAAAAAAGGGATAAAAGGAAGACCTGGGGAGCTGGTCAGTCTCACCTCTGCCTGGTAAGATCATGGAGCAGATCCTCCTGGAAACTATGCTAAGGCATGTGGAAAACAGCCAACATACCTTCACTAAGAGCAAATCATGCCTGTCGAATCTTCTAGCTTTCTGTAAGAGGGTTGTAGAAATGGTGGGTACGGAAAGAGTGACTGACATAATGTACCTGAACTTCTGCAAAGCATTTGATACTGTCCTGCACAACATCCTTGTCTCTAAAATGGAAAGACATGGATTTAATAGGTGGACCACTCAGTGGATAAGGAATTGGCTGGAGAGTTGCACTTCAAGCATTGTGGTCAATGCCTTGATGTCCAGGTGAACACGAGCAATGAGTGGTGTTCCTCAGGAGTCTGTATCGGGACCACATTATTTAACATCTTTGTTAGGGACATAGACAAATGGATTAAGTGCACACTCAGTAAGTTATTGGACAACTAAGATTGGCTTTGAACAGATACAGGGAGGTACTATTTTACGTATTAGTCAGAACAGTTATGGAACGGGTTGCCATAGAAGACTGTTAAGGAAACCAGGAGAATCAGGTTCAGGAAAAGAAAACCTAAAAGAACAAAATCACAAACAACTGTACAAATGAGCATTACCGAGCAAGGCAGGTTATGTGCCCTAACATATCTTGCACAGCCACTGCAGATGCTGAGGGATTGCATGAGAAGAGACTCCAGGAAACAACTAGTTTTCCCTCCATAGACAGCACTCCCTTTTGCATTGAATGGCTGAACCATTCATTTGAGGACTCAAATGTGTTAGTGGTTTTACCCCATAGGGCATTTCTGTTCTTAAATGCATTATTCCATTTATTTTCCCTCTAATGTTGTATAGAATGTAGCTGAGCATGTGCAGTGAACATGGTGTTTCACTTCAGAATGCAAGATTAAAAATCCATGGATGTAAGATAACAGTTTAGACATTGAGCAGACTTTCACACAACCTTCAGCATTCTTTAATTTCAAGCTATCATCAGCTACTGAGCTTGCATTTGCTAAAGCTGAGTAAATTTCTAAATTAACAGACTCAACGATGTAAGTCCACAAGTCTCTGATGTGTAGTTGAACAGCTACTTCATCCAACACGATAATTGTAGCTTTTTAAAAATTTAGTTACAGGAAAGTGAAAATAATTTTTAATGACACCTTTTAACACAAATAGATTCTAAACAATGGTTAGAATTTTTTTATCCCCTTTACAAGTCAGCATAAAGGTTTTCAATATTTCACTATTTTATGGACATGAAGTCTTTAAAGAACTTTGTCTTAAATAGAAAACAAAATTAAAGGATGAGTTTTAAGTTTAGACACCTCATAGAGGAAGAGCTGCAAAAGTCATCTAGCCATTCATTTATTGCAAGAAGGGAATTGTTGAATGTTGGACATGGCTACTCAGGGACAGGAAACATTCTCTTGGATGTAAAACAGGACATTGTACTCATATGTGTGTGCTTATGAACAATAATGCTGTGACATTCTTGCCTTGCTTTTGATAAGAATTATATGTTTTCTGTGAACATGACAAAACTGTGTCTTGCTAGGAGCAGCACAATTCTGGTAGCAGAAGCTGTTAAATAAATAAAAATTTAAAACACATTTATCCATGAGTGCTTTTCACAGCACACAGTTATTCAGCTCTGCTGAATATTTAGATTCTCTCTGACTACTCCTTTCCTATATAATGAAACGGAGAGCCAACATTGATACCTTAAGTTAAACAGTTCTTCAGCAACACTATCCACCACTGCCAAAACAGGTACTGACACGTTTTAATTTCAGTCTAAGTTCAGGAAATAATCTGCAGCATGTACAGGTTTTGCTTTAGCATTACTATCCTAATATTTCTTAAACAACCCTAAGGAAAAAGATTACACATAGGTGCCAATACTATACTCACTTTCGTCTCATGGGACAATCCTTCATGAAATGGCCGATTTTACCACAAGTTCTGCAGCATCTGTCATTTGGTGCCAACTCCCCTTCCGTTAGTACCGCAGGATCAAAAAAGTACTCCTGCAGAAGAAATCATGCATTTGAAATGAAAATCCAAACACTTGGAAATCAAGACATACAAAAGTGTCAAAACAGCAGTAAAAGTTACAGAAAATAAACTTGGGGTCTGTAGCTGAACCATGAAAGACCTAAAGAATTAACTGGTGGCCACTGACCTCTTTTTTGATGGGCAGCCTACTGACCACCAGGTCTGCACACTTTTATAAAACAGCAGTTTTAAGAAATGCTAAGCTGGTTTTGATTTGGATTAAAATACATGGATCTGTACAATGAAACTCTGACTTGACTAGTATTCTGCATACCAACATATTTTACATGCAAATACCATTAAATCAGTAATCATTAAAACAGTATTCATTAAAACAGTAACTCCCCTGAAGATTGTGAGAGTATTGTGGACATTTAAGAGAAAGAGCTTAAAATGAGTGTAACCGTACTCCTGCAAAGGCTAAGTTATATGCCAAAGGGCACACACATACTCCTCTTAGAAGGAACTTACCATTTTTGATGGGTATTCTTTAGGAAATATTTTTATAGGGGTACCAAATACCCTTCTGCCGTTGATAAAAGCCTTCATTATAAAATTTGTCACTGTGGAAGAAAAAAAAACCCAAGTTGAAATCATCTTCTAAATATCAAACCAGAATGTAAAATAAGATCCAAGACAAGACCTTCACTTTGAAACTGGAATTGTTAACAGAAGACTTACTTTTTCTTGACAATCCAGCTCCAAGATTGTGATTCAAATCAAACGGATCTGGAGAAAAAAACATGAGAGGCATTCCTCAATGTACAGACAACAGAGTTGAAATTCTTTCCATGAAAATGAAATGGGCCAGAAAACAGTTTACAGAACATTTCTAACATATGTCACTGCATTTTCTCTGTCAGAGATCACTGTGATACTTAACAGCGTAACCATACACAGAATTAAATCAGTTAAGTAAATGTGGGCTCAGCTAAACTTAGTATTTTTGAGAAAATCTCAGTCGCATTATAGTTAACTTCTTTGCCAAGTGATTTTGTTACATCTATTTTTCTGTCATTTACTTCATAATGAAAAGTATGAAGTTAGCTTTGCAACTTCTTTTCAGCACTACCAAAAAACCCTTAATAATTCTCAGCACTACCAAAACTCAATGGCAATTTTGTGATGGTTTCAAAACATGAGTAAGTAACTTATAATCTAGTAATAGAAAAATAAGTAAGCCTTGTGAAAACCCCAAAATTTTCATGTTAAAGAAGTTCTATATATTCCTGTACTTCATATGCTTTTACCTTCAATTACAATGTATTTGGAGGTCCACTGCTTCTTGAAAGTTGTAAGCAGATTTTTTCTCCTAATGCAGATGACATGCTCTTTAAAATCAAATTCTTCTGTGTAGAATCGGAGAAGTCCCAGCCACAGCTGCCCAACAGATTCAGTATTTTTGCCATAGTCTGGCCAAACAACTGACTAAAATGACAAAAATATTGTTACCTCCAGTATGTACATTAAGCAGAATAACTTCTGTAACTTCCAAACTCAAACAACATAAGTCTTATTTTATACAGAAAAGCAACTGAGTTACACTAGAATACTTCCTTGGATTGATAATGGTATATTTTTTATTCTATTAACAACAAAGGTGGATAATTAATAGAATTTCTGGCATTACATTTTGTCTCTTATAAATAAGAATTTATTAACTCACTTTATGAGTTCATATAAAATAAAGTTATTTAACAGGATTAACCAGATATGACCAGATATACAGGTGGTAAGAGCTATCTTTACCCAGAGAGACATAAAGAATAATTTCCTTAACACCTTAAAATAATTTTGTGATCTGTTTTTGTCAGATTTTGGAGTTTATTTTTTCACAGATGAATTACAACCAACCATATTCTAAAAGCTTTACAGCACAGGACTGGGATTTTCAAAACAGGAGCTACTCCACTTCCATTCCTGTATTTGTCCTGGGATGGAGTTAATTTTGTCCTTAATCGCTGGTGCAGTCGGTGTTGTGGATTTAGCATGAGAATAATGCTGATAATATTGATAACACACTGATATTTTAGTTGCTGCTCAGTAGTGCCTACCCTAAGGTGAGGACTTTCCAGCTTGCCGTGCTGTGCCAGCCATCAGGTGCACAAGAGGCCAGGAGGGAGCACTAGCTCGGCAGCTGACCCCAAGTGGCCAAAGGGATATTCCACACCACAAAACGTCATACCCAGTATATAAACTGGGGGGAACTGGCCAGGAGGTATTGACTGTTGCTGAGGGATGGGCTGGGCATTGGTCAGCAGCTGATGAGCAGTTGTATTGGGCATCTCTTGTTTCTCTTGGGTTTTAGTCCTCTCTCTCTCTTTCAATTATTACCATTACCACTACTACTACTGCTACTACAATTATTAGCATCATTGTAGTAATTATTAATATGAGGATTATTATTTTATTTTGTTTCAATTAATAAAGTGTTTTTATTTCAACCCATACCTTTTTTTTTCCTTTTTTTTAAAATTCGCCTTCCCACCAGGGAGGGGGCAGGGTGAACGAGAGTGTGGCTGTGTGATGCTTAGTTGCCAGCTAGGGTTAAACCATGATATTCAACCACTACATTTGGGAATAATGTCTTTAAAAGGAATTTCTGTTCATTTTCCAAGCTACAGGTAACACCATTTCCAATTAGCCATAATTTACTCACCAACTCCTCTATCTTATCAAAGAAATACACATTCCAGCCATCAACTAAAATTTCAGGCTTTTTTGGTTCTTTGTAGATCTGAAAGAATAATATTAAAACTCATTAGAAGAGCCGTTCATATTCAGCACTGACATTCCTCTGATCAATACTGTGTACAATTACTTATTTCTTTCTGATATACTGTACCTCTTGAAGAACAGGGATGACTGGTGGATTTCTCTGTTGAAGAAAATAAAGCACCATAAGAGTATATGCATAAGATGACAGGCTACCTCGAGATGCATCTCCAATGTCACACATCTAGAAGAAGAAACATGATTTTTATCTTCCATGGTGATCATCCCTTGCTGTAGGAACTGTTTCTAGAAAGTCTGAAATACACTTACCTTTGTAAAGACTTTCATTGTGTAACACAGGTATTTTACTCTAGGATCAATAGCTGCGTATGATGACAGAAGTCTCGTGTTATGCAAGGCCTACAAAAATAAGACACATAGAAAATAAAGAAAATCTGAAGACTTGAAGGAAATAAGCTGAAAACATGAAAGCCAAAAACTCAACATTCAACAATGAGGTTATCACGTACTCTGTTAAAAGCTGATCAACTTCCTTAATCTCTGTGGAAGTGGTACAAAACAACATTCACAGAACAATACTCCAATACAAGAAGCATTAATCTCCTAATATAGTTTCAAAAAATTAGGTAGAAGGAAACTACTTGAACCAAGACTTCAGTCCAGATCTGTAAAAGCTACCAATGGACAGATACGGACGTGTAACTTCATTGAGAAAACTTCCACGTTTAGTGGTTGAGGTATCTTCCTCAAGAATTCCCTTGAGCTCATAAAAAACATTAAGAAAGTTTAAGATTGTCTCTAAGACTTAACTTTCATTTGCTGTTTCAAGGAACAGGCTTTTGAAATTCAGAGACATTGAAATAAACAAAATCTGTTTTTAAAATGTTTGGCCAAGAACATGTGAATTGGTGTTTTTGTTTCTTTTTTGGTGTAAATTCTAACATGATACAGTTTGGGCAAGCTGGGATCAAAATCACTATTTCAGGTCTCAAGGCTAGGCAAGAGCCATGATGGGAAGTGGAGTCTAAAAAATCTGAAATTACATTATTTTGTCTCTCATTTAGGAAAGAGTTAAAATACCTAAACCACTATTTCTTACTATTACTGAAGAACTAATAGATTTTCTTAGGAGAGTGACAACTCTAAGGCCACAACTGTGCATAGTCAAACAAAAAGAGAAAAGAAAAAAAGGGTTTTTTAAAAATATTAAACTGCAATAGGTAACTGAAAACGGTTGATTATTGAACCTCATCCAAATAATCACTTCAGTCTCAAGAAAGAGATCCTCAGTTTTTTGTTACACAACATAAAATAAAGAAGGAGATAACCTTACCAGAGTATTATATAAACTGATGTCTACTTCAAGACCACTTCTGACATGGAAAAATTTGACAATTGGGACTTTAGCAGTTGTTATAGGCAAGACATTTCTTAAACCTAGGAGGAAATGTTTTATTACTGAATGACTACAGTACGGTCATACACAGTATCAAGTAACTTCCAATTGTACCAGAAAAGCTAGTATATAGAATCCTAGCTGACACCAAATTTGTATTTCAGTTATGCTTTAAGTGATTTTAGAAATTTGTCACACACGATCAATCTGCCAAATATAATTTATATAAAGGTATGTTTAGCCCCCTCAAAAAACAAAGATCAGTCTAAATAAGAGCACACAATTTTTTAATGGAGAAATAAGCTTAAGAGATAATTGATAGTTCACTACAATCCACTTGAGATGCACCAAAATGAGCACTATAAAATTCATGATTTCTTGTACAAAAAACGGAATTCCCATTGCAAACTGGTATAAGAATATCTTTTACTATCAACTTACTATGCACTGAACATACAAGTACATAATTACTAAACCGAAGCCTCAAGTCTTAAAACGTTTGTTCTTATGCATGTAGGTTATAAATACACTATCTGTCCAGTTCAGATGTGGTCCCATAACATTATAACCTTGAAGACCCACATATGCAAACAAAAATAAATCCGAATGTTCACAATATTTAACCTAACTCTTACTAACATAAGCTCTTTGATCTAGTTGTATCTTAATGATATTCATCTACAGTGCCCCAGAATATTGTCACTAAAGCAAATGAAATAACAAAACCAGAATAACTTATTTTAATTTTCCAAAAAGTTACCTGACTGTTTCTTGAGAACTTTCGCTAAATCTTCAATGATTCTGATGCAATCAAGTCCCTAAGACATTAAGAAAAAAAGCTGAGATGTATCTGCTGCAAGTATTTTAGGCAAACCTTTTAGTATGTTCCATTAAGCTTAACACTGTATAATTGAATGTTTCCTGTTATACAGAATTATGTGAATAAAAGAAATATTTTCAAAATAGCATGTGTAAAATCAACAGTTGATGCTATAATAATGGAAACTTTAAAAAAGCTGATATTAGGCATGAAAGGAGACTGACATTTTTCCATTGTTTCCAATCCCTAGTTGTTTATGCAACAAAGTAGGTTACTTAGCTGCACACACAAAGCTAGAAATGCAGAATACAGAAGAAAACTGGCTACTTTACTCTTAGACTCATGCCTGTGCCAACAGCAAACACCCCCAAAATTATCTGCCTTAGTGGTACCTTAGTATTTTCTTCTAATATGAAAAGCTTTTATAAAACAATGAATTTGTTACACTAGATAGGCAATATAGTAAGAAAATTTTGCATTTATTCAACAACAAAACCAAAATCTTCTCAACCTACCTCAGCAGTTTCAAGACCATCTATTGTCATACAAATATCAAGATCACTTTGTTTGAAGCCAAAGCCATTTTTTGAGGAGCCAAATAAATCCAGCTTGGTTCCTGTAAGGCATGTAATGTATCACAAACACATATCAAAAAAGAATCTCAAATTGTGTGTAACTTCAAACCACCACATGTCTTCTAATACAGGCATGAAAACATTACTGTATTTCTGTGGTACATGAAAAATTTCTGATTAACCTTGCTTATGTAAAAAGAATCTCTACTATTATTGGTTCAAATAAACAGTCTGATAAATCCAGAAAGAAATAAGTTAGGTTTTCCAGTAATTAAATCATCAGACTGTAGGTTCAAGCTGACATCTGACTAAAAGATGTTTTGTACAGAGATTCTCAGGGTAAGGGATATAGCCAGCCCCAGCCAAAAAACCTTTTGCTAATTTTAAAAGACTATGAACCGAAGTCCAGGTGTTATCAGTAAGAACTCCAGAAATAAAGGAAAAAAAATAATCAAATACCTAGGTTCTGCAAATAGGTCAGATGCTGTGCCTATATTTTAAAATATTACAAGCCCAGTAAGTTTCAGTAGGAAGTACTACAAAAAACTTGCTGTTTGTAAGAGCAGTTACAAAAAGAAGTCTGATTAATAAATAAAGTTAAAATAACAGATATAAAACTATTCCACTTCTGCTTTGTTTTTTCCTTAACTTGCCATTGTTCCTTCCTACTAATGTGTGCTATACAAGAATAAATAAAAAATCCCAAATTTAAAAAAGACTTAGAAGACTTAGAACAAAAACTAGTGTAATGAAGTATTGCAATGCTGAGCAACAATATGGGTTGAACATTCAAAACTAAAGTGTTTAGAGGGGCCTAATTACCTGGGAAATCCTGTCTAATGAAGATTTCCAAGCTCTGTCTTATATGTTCCCGAGCCTGATCCTCTACTACATTTGGAGCAAAATCATCTTAAAAAAAAAAAAAAAAAAAAAAGAAAAAAAGACAACAGTTTAGGCAACTGATCTGTAGAAAGAACAAACAGCAAAGGTTCAAGTGAAAATAGAGAGGGTTTACAGAGGGGCAGGGGAAGGGACAGAGAAAAAGAGAAAATTCACACGTGAAGGAAAGAAAGCAAGGATGAAGTAGAAGAGAAATACCTGTTCAAAGAAAAACATTAATTAAGACAAATAATGCATTTTGTCTGGTCAGAAATGGCGAGAGAGAAAGGAGGAAAGTTGGGTCACTCTGAAAAGAACAAAAGTGGAGAAGTGTTACAAAACAATATTTTGACACTGTTTTTTCTAGAACACTGAAGTTTTTGTTTATGAAAAACCACAAGTTAAAGAACAGTTAACATAACTCAAATCAGACAAATACAAAAGCATCAGTCAAAAACTCCACCCAAATTCAGACTCTCAGAAAATATATTTTCCTGTATGAGTAGTCAGCCAGCCAGTCTGTGGAACACAAATTTGAACACTTTCTGTTTCTCTAGACACAAACTACTCAACAGTTCTATTAAAGCCATTACCATTAAGCCAAATCTTAGAATTGTATCTAAGATGGAGGCAATGTAGCAAACTGTCACCCTGTAACACCATTAGTCTGTGGTTATTTCATAATTTTTTTCTGATTCTTTTTCTATGGTACAACAATATTCAAAGGAAAAAAACTTACAGTAACACTGGACACAAACTTGATCGAGAATAACTGAAAACTTGGGTGTCAGTGGTGGCAGTGGGTCAAGTTCAATTTTCTTGAAGTCTTCTGGACAATCATTCTTTAAATGACCTTCCCGTTTGCACAAGCTACATACTATTGTAGGAGACTGTATGAACAGAAAGCAAGGTTGGTTTTAAAAACTATACCACTCTAATGAATTTGAGCAACACTTTCGTATAACTTCTGACAGAACACAAGCAACACGTTTATGTTCTGATACAGCTTGCTTACCTTGCCCTTTGTAAAAGCTTGTTTATTGAATTGATAAAAAAGTTCAGATTCTAAGCACTGTTCTACTGCTGTATTCTCTTCAGAATGGCTTCCCTTCTCAGTAAGACACTCTTGACTCAAGTTCATCTTCAGCGGCCCATCTACATTTTCTTTGAAATACTTGTTCTCCTGTTTACTGGGGTTGGGAAAATCATCTTCTTCCTCTGACAGTGCATCATCATCTCCAGATCCAGTGTACATGTTATCTAGTTCACCTCCAGCTCTTATGGTAACACTGCATTTTCTCTGATTTAGAAGACTTGGTGCTTCCTCCTCTTCCTCTTCATCATCTGAGTTCATCATTTGGGATATTTGACTCTGTGCTGAACATAGGAATTTTCGTGGAGATTCATCCAGTTCATCAGTACCTTCAGTGCTATCCTCATCAATGTCAATCTTGTCATCCATTATACCACTGCACTCCAAGCCAAATTCATCACTCTCTGTAAGTGCAGCATTTCGAAAACCTTCCAAGTCTGAAGTACTACACGTCTCTACATCATGCTCATTCGCTGTGACAGGGAGATCTCCACTGTCACTGTCTTCATCGATTGTCTGCTCAGCAGCCAAAATACTGTTCCATTGTCTTTTCTGTTGTTCGTGTTCTTCCTCTTCCTCCTCTTCTTCATCTTCATTTTCACTCTCTGTCTCTTCACAACTAGGTTTAAAATCCTCATTATCTCCAAAAATAATTTCCTCAATTATACAGTCTGAGTCTTCATGGGTAATTCCCAAACGACTTATATCATCAGCCAGTTCTTCTTCTGTGAAACTTTCTGAGCCATCACACAATTTTGAAGGATCAATTTTATGTTCCTTGGGCATACATGTAGTTTCTGTTATGCAATCTTCCACTATGGCTGTGTTTGTTCTACCATCCAAGTTTTGCAAGTCAGAATCTTCATGATTTATAGCATCTTCTCCATGGTCCAGCATTTCAGATTTCTCCTCACTTGCATTTGAAGAGGGTATTTTGCTCCATTTTGCACTTTTTTTGTGAGGCAAGGCAAAATACTTATAAGTTGCTCTCAGGCAGTGAAGAAGATACTCATACACTAGCTGGCTGTTCAGAGTTCTTGCCACATTCCTTTTGACTGAATATGGGTCTAGTAGAAAGAAGAAGTGAGCCAGCAGTGAAAGAGTTAACTTCTTAAAAAAAATACCCTTACAGCCTTACAAACTCTGAATTGCTAGTTACTCTTAAACACTGTGTAAGGGCACAAGATCTATGAATTGTGCTGAAGACAATGTTTAAGTTCACTTAATTATTTCTGAAAATGTTGAAAATAATACCCAACAGAAATATTAAATTGATTAAAAAAAAAAAATTACTATAATCAGTTCAATATTAAAAGTTTCTAAGTTGTACCACAGTATCAATAGCCAAGTCAGCAACTTATAAGAATTAAAGTAACAGTTCTTTGAAGTTTGTTGAGAGATATTTCTGTACCTTCCACAGCAATGCGCTTTTTAGGCCAGTCCTTCAATTCACGAGACACGGGTTCTTTGAGTCGTATGCTAATAACCAAATCAGCCATATTAAACTCCAAAGCATAGAAACGAAGCAGTTCAAGCCAGAGCTGACCAACAGGTGCTGAACAGCGCTGACCTAAATCAAATACTAAGGGAACCTGTCAAAACAGAAGAAAACCTTATATTTAGTGCACAGGCATTTAACCATTTAACTGTTACACTTCCTTTACTTCGTCTGCAATGTAGTATGACAGAATTTATCATTGCTTCTTTACTCCTGCAATTGCAATAAAAACTGCAATTAAAAAGTTGGAAGGGATAGTATAAAACTTCAAAATGGAAGACTGCAGCAATAACTAAAAACAGAATCAATGATTAATAAAAATTTCTTCTTTAAGTGTTTATGCCATAACTTATAATTACAAAGAAGTGCATCTCATCTAATAGGACAGAGGGGATCATACCACCTACTTTTTAGCCAAGTCTAGGCTGAATTGTTAACTCCCAAAACATGCAATCACATACTGATACTGTTTCTTACAAAGTTGCTATAACAAAAAAAATTTGTAAGAACAGCTCAAAGCAAATAAGAAATATTTTTCATATGCTTAATTTAATTCCAAGATAAAACTGCTCCAACTCTGTAAACTATATTCTCCCTGATAGTCTAAACTGAAGGTCTTATGGAAGAGTTTGAAGTCATATCTATTTTCCTGCCAGCTCCTCAGCACCAAGAGCTAACCAAAACAAAACTTGAAGCAAGCAGTTGTGCCATCTCTTAGTTCAGCTCAGTTTTAAAACATAAACACAAAACTGAAATTTTGTTCTTTTAAGAACAGCAATGACTGCTAGACTACTACAGAAATTAATTTAAAAGTTCAAACCTTGCCCCTTCTAGGGGAAGCTTCTTGTGGCAAATCAGAATCATCAGTGGGGTTATGCTCCCAAACCACAGCATCCTTCTTGACTTCTCTCAGATGAAAATTAGTTAACTTGTTTAATGAGAATCCTCCAATCTAGAGGAAACAGAAAAAGAACCATAGGGCTCAACATCATGTGAACTTTAAATTTTAGGCCCCACATAGTAGTAGGACAAAGTTTAAAAACAGCTGTTCGGATCTAGAACATTCCCCTGCCTTTTTTTCTCTTCTCCCCGTACTTCTCTACAAAAAACTCTCAAGAGCTCAGTGCTGTTGGAAGGGTGTACCTGTGTGCATACATACCTGTGTGCATACAGGAAATATGGACAGTGATGCAGACTGAAAACTGGATGAACGGCAGATCCCAGTGGGTTGTAATCAGTGGCACAGGTTTAAACTCAGGCCTGCCACAAGTGATGTCCCCCAAGGGTCAGTACTGGGCCCAGTGTTGTTTAATTTCTTCAGCAGTGACTCAGACAAAGGGACAGATGCCTCCTCAGCAGGTCACTGATGACACAGAGCTGGGAGCAGTGGCCAACACCCCAAAGGGCTGTGCAGCCCTTCAGAAGGGCCTCAGCAGGGTGGAGAAATGGGCAGAGAGGAATTGACTGAAATTCAACAAAGGCAAAAGCAGGGTCCTGCACTGAGGAGGAATAACCCCAGGCACTAACACAGCCTGGGGCTGATCTGCTGGGAAGCAGCTCTGAGGAGAAAGAGTTGCGTGTCCTGGTGGACAACAAGCTCTCCATGAGCCAGCAGTGTGCCCTGGTGGCCAAGAAGGCCAATGGTGAACTGGGGTGCATTAGGAAGAGCACTGCCAGCAGGGCAAGGGAGGTGATCCTGCCCCTCTGCTCAGCCCTGGTGAGGCACATCTGGAGTTCCATGTCCAGTTCTGGGCTCTGCAGTACAAGAGAGACATGGAGCTCCTTGAGTTGGTCCAGCAGAGGGCTACACAGATAATTAAAGGACTGGAACACATCACTTATGAGGAAAGGCTGAGGGAGCTGGGCCTGTTCAGCCTTGAGAAGGGGCAACAGAGGGGACCTCGTCAATGTCTGAGTATCTGAAGGGAGGGTGTCAAGAGGACAGAGCCAGGCGTTGCTCAGTGGTGCCAAGCAATAGGACAAAAGGCAATGAGCACAAATTGATGCACAGAAGTTCCACCTGAACACTAGGAAGAACTTCTTTACTATGCGGGTGACCAAGCACTGGAACAGAGTGCCCATGCTTTTGTGTCATGCGACCTTTTCTTCACACATTAGACAAGCATAAATACGTATCTTTTAGTCATCTGGCCATATACAACAGGATATTTTTCTCATCCAGTTCAGAGAGTGGAGATGCTTTGGAATGAGTCAGTAATGTACTAGAGAAAATTGCTAACTGCAAGGTCCATGTAATTAGTTACAGGAGCTGGAACATAAATGCTAAACGTCACAAGAAACTGTAAGTACAAAAATGGGTGCCATGTACATAATCCGTAAACGGTGTCCTGGAGAACTGGATTCTGGATTTGCATCCATAATACAACTCCTGACATCAAGATGCATTTAAGTTTCTAAACCCAAGATATACAAGCTCTAAACTCCTAATGTGATCCCTTCAGCAGCTAGTGTGCTCCCCAACCATGGTCTACATTTTGGAGAATTAGATGTCAAATTCCAAGACACTGTTTTGGGATGCAGCTTTGTGGACTGAGTTCTCAAAAGTCTGAAAGAAAGGTTGAAAAAAATGAGGAAGTGTTGTAAAATGCATTATTCAATGCCCAGCTCTCCTTATTTACAGAAGGGGAAACAGAGAATTTACTTCAATGACTACGTTTGTGAAATGTAACCTTACAGCTAGCCATACTAAGGTTAGGTGTAGTCTGGACAAATTCACATTTGTAATTCTGCAGAAATGGCTTGCATATGGCTTGTTCAGAGTTGACAGATTATATACCACCATAAGCGACTGGTCATCTCATTAATACTATTCAGTGTATCAATACACATACCCATGATCCCAAATAGACAGGTAGAAAAGGCTCTTTCCTCTGTTGCAGAAAGAAAATAACCATTAAAGCGAACACATAAGGTGACAAGCCTCCCTCTTCAGGACGATCAACACAGCACAACTGTAAAAACAAATTGTGCAGTCATTAAAGTTTCAAGTGATACCATAAATACTCTAACTTCTGTTAAGAAGTCTGTCACACTGAATACTGACAGAAACTCAGACATCTTTGAGCTCGTACCAGACGGAATTTGTTCTCAAGGTCTGCATATTTACTACAGTTATGTTACGACCATAACGTTTTCAGTTTAAGAGCCATAGGACACAGACTGACCAAACAGACAGTATACAGAACATTTGCAAAATACCAATTACTCCTTTTGAGCAGATGCAGTGCAAGTCAAAATTTTTTCAATGTTTTTAATGAAATAATATTTTAATTTCAGACACAGGAATTCTAGAACAAGTTATTTTAATTCACAAGATGGTTTCCATCTTCAGTAGAGACAAACTGTTTTTTTTTCACGATTGATTACATTTACGGGAAACCAGCAATTCCATTTCAAATACATTTCTCTGACTAGTTCTGTAACAAAGCAGGATACTTACAGTCTGCATGCCACTGAATGAAGTTTAAAATTCTACTTTTGAAATACAGTGGAACATTATCACACACAAATGATAATTATATAATTTATAAAATTTACAATTCATAAAATCTCATGTCCTTATTCCAACTCTTTTTCCAAGGACTCTTTCAACAACTGTTTTCTAAACCATAACTACAGGCATAATATCAAAGTTCATTCAATATTTATTTACAGATAAGGGAACACAAATGACTCTCACCTTTGCCCAGTACCTGAAGGCAATCACTAAGGGTACGATAGTAGGTTCCAGCTTTCCAAGTGTAGCCAAATGGTTTGCTGTCAGACAAGCATTCTCATTCCCTGCACTCACTTTACAAATAAGGCCACTAAAATCCAAAAAGAAACAGAAGATCTTGGAGGTTTTGTAAGAACACCCGTAGGTCAGATAACAACTCACAGAGTAGTGTAGCGGAGGGCTGTAAGGAAAGACTTGACAGCCTCTCAAAGACAGCATCTCTGCATGAAAAGCAGCATGCAATACTAATTTGATTTATGGTTAGGTTGAGAATATATGTGTTACAATTTTCTGTACAAGTGTTTTAAGATACAATTCAAATTTAAGTATTTTTTGTAATGATATTAATTTACTGAATTGAAAAAGTTATAGTATTAATTTCCTTCATGAAACAAAAATGTCTTCCCATATCACACCCACCAGAAAACAGTTTCTCTGCTGTTTTCATAGAACATGAAATATTTTTAAACACTGAAAAATCCAGGAAGCAGCAAATAACTGGCAATATTTTTATCACTAGCTGTTCATAGAATGTTTCATGAATCTTAATTGATATTCATAAAATGGGCAAAATAAAATACCTTTCACTTGTTCTCAAAATACTAGTGAAGCTAAGCAAACTGTTCTTACCCTTACAGAAATCTGTAATTTACTATGGTATGTACACTACCTCTAAAGAAAGGAAAGTTTCTGCTTAAGCAATAATCCCAAATGGAAGGGTAAGGGTACATGCTGGAAGCCATAATGGTTGAAGGGGTTGGGAAATACACAGCTGAGGACAGAACAACCCTTACCCTCTTATTCTAGGCTAGGAATGACTTGCCCATGAGTATTAGTTTGTGTTTCAAGATCCATGGAACTGTAATAATTTAGTACAGAAACGTCATTTATCAGGTGTTGGTAATATAATTTACATTGCTATATACAATTAGAACACACAAATTGACAACCGAGACCTTTGCTTTTCTCTGCACACCACCACTGGTATTCTAGCATGGAAATCTGCATCAACTTCCGTAAAAGATTCTAGGTGGGAGAAAGAAAAAGAAGAAGACACATTAAGCATGGTATTGACAAAAAATATGTCGAACTGAACGCAACTAGAGATTGAACTTCAGCTTTCTAATACAATGACTAATGTTGAGAAATATAAAGTACATGGGATGATTTGCAAGAGTGACAGGGTTAATTTAAATGTTTCACACGTGATAGGAGGAATATGATCCATACAATAAACACTGCTAGGAAAATACTGAGGAAAACAAGAACTTTTCAAAATTCAAATATACACAGTAGGTATAGTTAAGGAGGTATATTTTGGTTAAGAGTTGGCTTCAGTAATTCAGGCACACAGACAGACCAACGGCACCTGTGGAACAATACTAGTGTGAAAAATAAAAAACTAGAGTGTAATGTCACTACTATACAGAGAGAAATTTGTTTTCCCTGCTTATCTGACAATGCTTTATGTAAATATAGAACAGGCTTGACCACATGATATAATGTCCTTTTGCTATGCTTTGTCTATTTTTTTCCCTCTTTTTCTTTATATAATTTTCCAAGTATGATTCAGCTAATTTTATTCTTAACACTAAAAAGTACAAATGCCAGCGTGGTCTTTTCTCTAAGTGGTGTTTATTGATCCAAATTGGACTTATTTTTTGATGGCTCACTGTTTCAGTGGGCCAGGGAGAGAGAAAACTATCAAACAATTTTAGATACTAACTCAAAATCCTGAAATGACAAAATTTTTGTGATGTTACTTAGCCAACTCGACGCCTAATTTCATACAAAATTATCTTGGTTTTGCCAGTGGGGTACCTCAAACACCCTTCTCTATCCCTGTATCTTCTCGCTCACAGAGAAGACTTTACACAATACTTAATGCAAATATTACTTGCTTTTGATATACATTAGAGATCCTAACTTCTTATGAGAACTGGGTCTTCATTCCTCTAATGTGACTGAAAAATAACCCCATTCTGAAAGACCATAATGGTAATTTGACCAAACAATAAAATGTACATACAATGATGGTGGGGTTGCCACTGAGAAAATATAGGTCAATAAATACACGTTTTGAACCATATGGCCTAGTTTCCCAACTGTGGGCACAAAGCAAGACAAGAAAGCAGTGAAGCTACTTTTTGCCACCTGTATTTAAAAAGAAGTTTTCACTCACCCCCCCATATTTTCATTTTTTCTTGCCTGCATAAGCTTGAACCGGTTTCAGTAAGTGCATTCTTTAAAAGGACCTTAAACTTTACTTCCCTGTATTAATGCCCAGAGTTACATTCATTACCTGAAAAAACCCCCATGTGTCTGTATGCAGTCATTTGTACATGGCCTCACCTGCAGTAACAGACACGTGCACATAATTACAGGAGAAGAGACCACAACGTGAAAGTACATTACTGGGTTTCTGTTACATGTTAAAGAACTCAGGCTACTTTCTGTACAATGCATGGCGAATAGAGCAGGCTGGGGAAAGAAAAGCAGCAGTCTACCTCATGTAATGACATCTTCACTTATAATGCATAAGAAAGCTTCCCACCAGGAATTTCTCACATCATCAAAAACAATGGAACTTTAGCCCTCCTAACACTGAATACTAAACCAAATGTGGTTCTGCCAATGTATTCTTTTCTGCAATACTTTTCAGTTTCCTATCTTATTAAAAAAATAATAGCATGTAGTGCACCTGAGCAACAGAGGCGAAATTCAACAATACTAAGCAGCAATAGTTTAATGGAATTGACAAGGCAGCAATTTTTTCTTACCACTGTTCTGGAGACTTTCTTGCACAAGTAAGAGAACATCTGGTTGAGTCATCTGTCAATAAAAGGAATAAAGCCGTTTTTGTATCCATCACCTGTCAAAAAGGTGATTTTCTACAACTGAAATTTAAAACCGCCTCTAGTTCTACTTGACTATTATTAAGTTGTATCAAAACGAACAGGAACTCTGCTTGTTTTGAAGGACAAAAAATAATCCTGGAGTAATTGTAAGTAATATTATTTTTACCTCTAACAAAGACTTGTTTATGGTGAAAAAACTCCCACTAACAAAATTAGTGTTTCAGTGTGCTTATATATGACAGCATTCTGACATAGTGGATTTACATCATGTCAAAGACTGGAATTAAAGCTTTCAAAATTATATGCACTTTATGAACTTGGATAATTCTTTGTTCCATAAAGAAATTGTTAAATTCTTACAATGGGACTGCCAAATCAAGTGCAGCAGGAAACGTTAAAGCATGGAATCAAGACCTTAATTCTTTTTCAATGTTCAAGTACAAAGACACATAGAAACAACTAACATGACAAAACAAGACTTTCAATTACTCTACATATAAATAACAGGATATGGTTTCATGGCTCAAATATAACCTAGTAGTCAAAATGTGCATGTGTGAATATATCAATACAAAACCAGGATCAGTACAGAAATGAGATCACAGAAGTGCCATTTAATCCAGCAGTTAGAGAGGATAAATAATCATCTGTCTCACAGGACTGCTACAGTACAGATGTTTTAAGTGTTTTCAGAAGAAGTTTCAGTAAAACACAAAGCTGTACTATACTGCCTGATCACTACTGCTCTATGAAGAAAAGAATCTTAAGACCAGACCAGCTCTGTTTTGCCCAATGGGCCTTCACAAAAAGTGTTACTACCACACTGCAAAACATATTTAAAATATAATCTACATAAAAATGCAAATATTCAAAACCACTTACACGTACATAATAAAATGGCCTTACTTACATTGGCAGGAAACTGGGTATCTATGTTTATGTCTGAAGTTTTGAAACCAAATCTGCTACAGGAGGAGCCATACAATCTTAATGAACACTCTGCAACAAAAAGAATTATACTTCATTTACACTATGCCTAACTCAAAGTCTGTAGCTACTTTACAGCACTGTTAATGCATCTTAAATTTACACCCCATTTTGATAACCACAGGAAAAGAAGAAGAGTCTTCCAGCAGCCCAGAACTGTTATTAAATCCTGCCTTCCATGCTGTTGCTGGTAAAGGCTGATCATGAAGGTCATATCCTACCCACATCCTTTTCATCTTTACTTTTTACTACAGGCCTCTTTGGGTCACGAGCATTGTAATTTAATTCTGAAACCTGGTTATATTGCTACATCATGTTGTTCAACAGACTAGTAACTAAGTGTGCTGGTTTAGAATTTAGAGAGCCAAGGTTTTTAATTCAGTTTTCATTTCATAAGCTGTTGGGGACTTGCTTTTGGTTGATTGCTTTTTTGTTTGTTCAGTCTTTGTTGTAAAGTTGGCATATCTAACACTTAAAACAAATTGCAAATAATACCTGGCAATTTTTGACGCAGCAAGTTTTCCATCACTGTTTTAATGTTAAGCCTTTCTTCTAGATCTTCATTATTTAAGCCAAACTCCTGCACTACATTTTCAATAGCAGCACCAATAGCTTGTATCTGGGAAGGCGTCGGAGGAGGAAGAGCGGTCAGCAGCTGTTCTTCTTGCTTTTCCTTTCAAGATATTAAGACCTATGTTTTAATGAGTTTCTTCACTTGTTTAACATGCTAGAATGAATGCCAACAACTCATCTCAAGTAATACCACTACCACAGATTTTCCAGATAATGTCGGTAACTGTAAGAAATAAAGAATCTGATACTCCAGGGGGCTTAAGTAACATTCAGAGGTATAGATGTACTTTGTATGTTAAAAAAAATCAGCAAATGTTTCACCACCTATGAGGTGTGAAAAGGTAGGAGCTAAAGAGGAAGAGACAGAAAATCTGCATAAGACATATTTTTGTCCACTTCAAGCAGAGAAAGTCGAAGAAGATATTTAGAAAAAAAAAGTAAAATTGATGTCACGCTGGAAGTAATTTTGATGCTTATGCTCAAAACAAACCTATTTCCTTTACATATAAACAAGTCTGTAATACTTCACAAATGCTTAATTTTTACAGTATTTCTGAATGGAAATATTTACTCCACCATACAGGTTATAATTTCTACGTCTGCCATATCAACTGTATTTGCTTATTGTTACTTCTCATTGCAAAGTCCAGGTCACAACCTTAGTGTTTTAATCAGTATTTCTAAGAAACAGTTTTTAAAAAGATTGAAACATGGTAAAAACTAAATGAGGAATAATTTTAAAAGCAGTGCAGTTTCATCATTATTAGTGAGAAGTGAGGAATTAAACTACAGTTTATACCTTTTCTTGTGCTTAACTCACCTTTAAGCTTTTCTTGTGTCTTTTTTCTTTAATATGCTTATGAGCAAAAGCCACTGACTCAATCAAAACATCACACAATTTGCAGGTATATTTTGCTGATGGGTAGCTTCGAGGTTGCTAAAATAAAGACAGCAAAAAGACCCTCAAAATATATAAAGATATTACTTTCACTTCATTCAATATCCTTGCTAAGTTGAATGACTAACTGTGAAATAAACACCCATTCACTTTAGCTTCCCTAACTCCATACTAGCCATCAAAAAGTTTCTACATCAAATATCAGAAGAATGATACCCATGTCAATCACACCCAATCACATCCAAGTAACCTGTCTTTTACAGGAGAAAATACCCAACGTCCATAGGAGACTATATTAATTGAACAAACCAATGCTCCAGCATTTTAGTTAAGACCTGATGTTATTCCATGAACTAAAGGAGAAGCCATTTTTTGAGCTTGAATTGTTATCAATATTACAGTAAAAAAGACTGAAAGATAACTATCTCTTTTTACAATTCATAAACAGCAATACTGTTACTTAAGTTCTGTAACTAAACTTTCTAGCTACAATCAGAGATATTGCTCAAAGTGTACTCTCCACAATGTATTTACAGGCAATAAAAAAAAAGGAGAAGTCTAACTATACAAGTAAAGACAGCAGCACCTTCTTCAGTCTGTAAATGCAGTCTCGCTTCAATCGTTCTTCAGCTTGCTGCAGCCCCAGAAGTTCTTTTGCTGACAGCACAGATTCATCTATGACTGGACCATCCACTTCATTGTAATCATACTCATCTTTTCTAGTTCTTCTCAATCTTCTTGGTTTTCTAAGCTTCATTTCTTAAAAAGGGTTGTGAGAGCAAATGTGTCAAATAACTGCAGTGCCACACAGCAGTTATAAAAAAACATTCCAATTAACATTCTACTTATATGCAAGTCAAAGAAGGCACAATTCACTTACCTGGTATGGTTTCATAATCTGTTCTGGGCAAGTCTGATAATAATGAGTGCATATTAGTGCCATATAGTACCTTTGTCCCAAACTACAAATAAACCAACTAATTTGTCCCACTGAAGACAATGGCCTTATACTTTTATAAAAAACTGGCAAAAAAAACCCCAACTAAATGCAATAGATTTCACTGCCTAGCTGGGATGTATCTGTATAACGACAAGACAGAATATATTATCCAAAGATTTCAGAATGCCTGGTCAGGCTTTCATAGATGAATAAGCTAGACTACAAGTATGCTAGAATTAAAAAATGTAGGGCAATTTGAGTGATTTATAAGAGCTAGCAGCACTATGACATGGCACTGTCATGGCTAAGCTGACATATGACATTTTATTATCATGGGATTATTACCTGTGATAATGTCATTTGCCTTTATAAAGCAGTATAAGGATCAGTACTACCTTCACAATATTAAATAAACAAGTGAAAAAAAGTAAGCACCACTGTTGACTACAGAGAATAAAGAATGGACTTGCTAAGTATTTGCACATTCCTTAATAAAGCTGTAAAACTGTCATAATAATAATGCTTAAAAAGCTTGTTGTGTTTACAGCAAAAGTTCTGGAACAAATTAATGTAAATACCACTTCTACTTTTAGGCAAATTTTGTTATGATTTTGAAGCAGAAGTTGCTATGGGCCCAAAGCTAATACTTGTAAATATCATCTCAGGAATGAATATACATAGGTCAGATTTTCACACAGGATTTCAGATCTCACCTTGCCTTTCACTTGTACAGCAATACAGTACAGCAAAACCAGCAATAAGGAGTTCCTAAAGTTCCCTTCTTCTAAGAAAGTTTATGCAACTTCCTTAGACTCCCAAACCTTTATCACAGTATGAGGCTTTAATTTGTAATAATTAAAAAAAGACAAAAAAACCCCCAGATAAACTGTTCTACCAAATACACTTACGAAGTTTTTTCCTGTGACCACAATTTTTGTCTCAAATAATTGGCAAAAGGGAAACAACACAGTTGTGTATTTTTAACAGTTATTTGATTCAGTTCACTAAGGAGCACACATTAATGGTGTAAACAGTACCAAGATAAGAATGGTAATATAATTTCTTTCTTTTAGCAGCACCACAAGTTTAAGCTGGAATAAACAGGATTTAGGCTTCATAGGTTGCAGTAGCAATAGTCCAAAAAAATCTCCAGAAAGCAGAAATGGAAGTGTGAGCTTGTGAACCTTCCACATTCCTTCAATTTTTGCAGCGACACTACTGCTCAGATTCCTAAGATGTGCCATGTCTGTCTGACTACTTTTTGAACTAATCGGTGTAGATAGAATCTGAAGGTCTTCACAGAAAAGCCTGTGACAACTACCTACTTATCAACTATTTCTGTAGCCAACAAGTAACTTTAAAAAAAATTACAAATTAAACAAACACTTCCAATATTTGGTAGGTACAGCAGTGACAATCTAATTACAGCTTAATGATTAAATAAAGTAATAAAGGTGAGTTAAAGATAAAATTCCTGCAGACAAAACAGTATCTCAGAGATCTGCTAAACTTCCTTATGAGATACAATAAAAAAGACATGAAGGTAACGAAAAGGACAACTGCATAAAATGTTTCAAGTAAATGCTAAAAGAAACATTTTTAGTAATTTTGCTACTTGACACAGAACTTCAGAAAAGACCCCAAGAGGTGAGCTGTGCCACGCCTGTGTTTCACAGCAGGATGAAATGAACTCTGTCAAATCTGAGCAATGCTCAGTTAACCTGCTCTTAAAGGCTTTCAGGTACCTTTTCCATGAGGTGCTCAGACAACCTCTCCAGAACTTCCCTATCTTTACCTTTAGAAACTTGCCCTTTATTCCTCATCTGAATCTTTCTTGCTCAATTTTAGGCCCATTGCTTTGTGTCCCATCTAGTGGAAAGAAACAAGACAGTTTACTACATCAGCTTTTAATGGCCTTCCTAGACAGAGAAGATTGTTACTATACCTCCCTAACCTTTTCATTTTGCAGAGATTGGGCATTGTTCACAGTTCGAATAGCTTCTGTTTCCCATGTGTCTTGACAATCTTCTTGCTCTTCTCTGGACTGCTTCCATTTTATTCATACAAGTGGGGTGCCAAAACTGGACAGACTACTGCAACTGAATTTACAAAAGACTCAGGAAAAGGGGTACTTTAGGCTGTGAGACTTTCTTCACGCCTCACAACTCCATGATATTGACTACTCATTATCGCCTTCTGATTCATTATCATTTCAGATTTTTCTCTGAAAAAAGTACTACTTTATAATAACTTTTCCTCCTTGATTTCCACACTTGATAGTCCTACTTAAACAACAGCATTTGCACATCCTTTGTACTTCATCCTATATGTAGGTCATTTCTCCAATTGTGCAAAGTTATTTTAATTGACCTTCCTGCTTTTCTGCATTCCATTCCTAGCAGTTCCATGGCATATTCAATTTTCATAGCACACAGTTAATAAGTCTGCTGTCTTCATTCATCATTAGAGTAGTAAAATAAACATTGAATGGAATAGAATCGACACTCACTAGATGTTCTCTCACTACTTTCTACAACTTTGAAAAATCTTTAATAGTTTCTGAGTATAGTTACCTAATTAGCTCTCCAAGTATCTTACATTAATTTAATCCAGGCAATTTTCCACTAGTTTACTTACAGAACTGTCACATAAGAGCATCTAAAGTAGCTCAGTACTAGTACCAGAGATATCTACCAACTGCCTTTCCCATGTCCACAGGGGACTGATCACTGCTTACAAACAAAAAATTTGGGCTTGGCATACCTTGTCTTTAACAAATCCATACTTATTTTTGCTATCTTTCAAATACTTGCAGCATATCATACTATTTGTTCCAAAACTGACTCCCAAGATTAAAGTTGCACAGCAATTATTTTAATTCCAATTTTAAGAGACACTTGCCCTTTCCTGTCATCAGTAGCTCCCTTCCCCTGAGTAAGTTCTCAAGTATGATACTCAGTGGTTCTGATGCCTTTGAGCATTTCTAGTTTTTTCCTCTTCATGCATCTGTAACTTGCTGCAGTTTAGTGCTTCTTACAAAGTGCTAAAATCCTCTGTTCCCAGCACCTTTAGCCAAAACAAGGCTCTGAATACAGATTCAAGGACATATTCATTGCCTTAGATCCTGAAAATATGAAAAATGTAAGACTGGGGGGGCAGGCCTGGGGTGGTGAACATCATCACCTAAGGGTGTGATTGGAGAATTAAGGGCCAATATGCTAATGGGACAGAACTTGTAAAAGGTGAAGGGCTGGTGACCAGTCGTCCATTTTGGGTGTAGTCCCTGGGCGGGGTACTTTCGCTTGCCCGAATGTACCTTGAAGGCCTCGAATAAATTTGTCTGCATTTTATACTCCTAATTTGTTTTGGCCTCTCTTTCAGGCATCAGTTCCAAAAATCCATTTCAGTGAGTTTCTGAAGTTTCACACAAAAAAGTTCATTAGATCCAGTAAGCTGAAGAACCAACTTGTGAAAACACTCTGCTCTCTCCTCAAGTGAGGTTGAGCTGCGTGCAGCTTACTTCTAACAATGAGAGACACTGGGCATCTGTTCACAGTTTATCATTTTAGGGACAGCTAGTATCAAGGGAAAGGACATTTAATTCCTGGAATCAACCAGCAAGAGCTTTTCTTCTTAGAAGAGGGTCTGATCACTATAACTTTTGCTCCCACTCTTAACTGAAACAAGACAGGTTTCTTGTCAACTGGCATTCCATGTTGGCAGCACCACATATATGCTTTAGTCTTCCTTATTTTATCTAGTCATGTTCTCTATATTCTTTGAAGCTTCCTTTTTCTGCTTTACTTGCATTCAATGAAAATATTATGGTATCAATCACATTGTCCTCCCTTAGCCTGCCCTTCCTTACATTTCAATGCTTTGGGTTTGTACTCTCATTATTAGTACCAACAGCCCACATGTAAATTCAATACATATGGAGAACTAGACTTGTGTTATTACTGTACTAAGTTCTCACAATACTGACAAAGCATTGTTTTCAATCTTCCTTAAGACACATCATTACAGACCTCATTGGTAGCTCCAAAAATCTTACCCTGTAATCAACTTAATTGAGCAATCCCTTACCAGCCTTGACAGATTCCATCAAATTGTACAGGGAAAACTGCAAACAGGGACACTACACAGATACTGCAGTCTACTTACTCGTAGCACTTGCAAACTGAACTACAAAGACAACACGATCTATAAAACAAGTTCTGCATCATTTGCTGTAACGATTTGTTTAAAGTGCTAAAAGAACAGTGAAGTCAATAGTTTGCAATACATGAGAGAACAAAATGGCTTTTTTGCTTTAAAAGCGAATCTTGAAATTTTACTCTTCAGTAACACATGTAGGAACCTATTTTACTGGATAGCTACGTAAAAACAAACAAACATGATTACCAGAACTTCCTTTCTGCATGTCTGGCACATCTTTGCTCATTAAATCTTCCTGAAGTTGTCGTCTTACATTTCTGTTTCCAGTACCTTCCACCTCATGAAAAGAGTCTGTTCTTGTCCTGCCATGTCCAGGAATCCAGGCAACACATCGGTACTCTCTCCAGGTGTCAGAAGTACTGTGGTGGTCACCAGATATCCACTTTTTAATTTGGTCTTTTTGGGTATCGTTTAATCTTGACCCTTGACCGTAAGTTGTGTTTTTAAGTGATTTTGGGCTACTCAAAACACTACGTGGCCCTCGCCTGGGACTGCTTCCATAATGACCTGGAGTTCCCTTTTTCTTTTGCACGCTGGTATCTATTTTATTGCTATAGCCACTTCCATATTCATCCATGACTTCGCAGTCTTTCCGTAAGGAACTTTCTTTTAATTCTTCTTGATGCAAAATTCCCTGTTCCTTATTTTGTTTGGCAAAGCAAGGTTTTGCAGCATCTCCCATGGTTATTGCTATTCGATTTAGTGATTCCCACCTAGAAATCAAAAAGTTAAAAGCTGTATTTTAAAATCAATCAAGCAATAAACACTGGCTACTAATTGCTATGGAAATCTCAACAATCAAAGCCCTGGCTTTAACTAAGGCAAGAAAAGGCAGTCCAAAACTCTGCTAGGTCTGTTCTGTTAGAATGCCTAACACCTATGGGTAGTTCATAAAATGCAGAGACGGCCAATGGCTTTTCCGGGCACTAAGGTCTAGATGCCTTGAGGAGAAAATTTTAAGAGTCTACATCAGTCTCAGCTCAGTACAGGAAAGCTCTGAAAGAATGGCTGAAGGAATTCCATGGCATGTAGATTACGTAGGAGGCAACAACGAGGATGGTCTCAAGGCCATTCTACATATCAGAACATTCCTCTTTGCCCACAGTAAATACTGTTGACCTTGTTAAGAATGAAAATTGTGATCATCAGAGGAGAGAGAGATGCAGAAGCTAAGTTGCAATCTAGCTATTAGACAAATATGATATGATTTAAAAACAAATTGTACTCTGCACATTTTAACCAGACCACCACTGTGAGGTCTTGTATTACTCAGTATTAAGCACTCCTATTCCATATTATTTTAGCATTGTCTGAAACACCTGGGCCACTGAATTGCTTACATACTCACCCCCCTTTCCTTGGTTACATCCACATTCTTACTGCAAAACACTGTCACAGAGCTCTAATTCCAATGTTGCCAATAAGCCATGTGGACTGTGAAAGGGGAAACTACTGGAAGAGACTGTGTAAAACATGCTAAGCAGCAGTGGTTTTATCAACACTGAATATTTTATGATTTAAATACAGACACATACAACCAAACAAAAAAGATTTTCTTTTTCAAAATATGTGCAGGTAGGTGCTTAAGGATGCAGATAAAGCTGTAAAGTGATGTAAAGAGCATTTTCAAGCACCTGAACATCAGAAAATGCCCTTTTGTTTCCTTTAATATGGGAGTAGGGTACCTAATTTTTTTATTTTTTACATTTTGCAGGCCATAAAGGCACATTTAAGCATCCCAGTGACTGCTTTTTATAGGCCTGAGACTTATCATGTTTACGTCCCTCTTAAGAAGGTATTTTTTTGCTCCTATACAAGCAACAAAACAAATAGGATTCCTGTCCTAAAGACCAGAATTCTTGCCCAGTTGTATACGTCTCTGGAAATGCAGCTGCTCCAGATAAGAGCAGAAAGAAGAGTTTCAAACGCACAAAGTGTACTTGCTTCCTATTTTAGGCAAGTAACTGCTGTCAAACCCGAATTTCAGAGTGACCTAAACCCAGCCTGTTTTAGCTATCCCCAGAAGCAACGCCCACACCCTGCCGCCAGGCTGGATGACGACACCTCCCTGCACTGGAAGGAAGAGGAAAAGTCGAAGTTTACATTCGCCTTCGACTCCCAGCCACGACTGGAGGTGCGAGCCTGGCGTGGGCAAGGGTCTGCCCTGCGGGTCAGCGGCATCGCAGATGGGAACGACAAGGCTGCCTGCGGGGGCAGAAGCACCAGGCAATGCCGGCCGAGCTGCCAGCGGGACCCAGGCTGAGGTGTTACGATACCGGCGCAGGAAACACACAGCGTGGGCCGGGGCTCCCTTGCCCCACGCCGCAGCTCCCGGCTCGCTCCTCCTCGCCTTCCCACCGGCGAACAAGTGTCCCCAGCCCCCTCCTGTCGACCCCCGACCCCAGTGCAGGGACTGTGGTGCAGCATCCCGCAGACCTGCCGCCTCAGACGGACACAGCCCGCGAGCAGAGGGGCCGCGGCAGGGCCGGGCAGGGAAGGAGTGAGAGATTGAGGGAGGGAGAGGGGGAGGCAGAGGGGCGGCGAGGGGCCAGGACGCCGGCGGACACCGGCCGCCGCCGGGAAAGGCCTGGCCCTGCCGCCGGCCGCCGAGAGAAGGGCACTCACCGCCCGCTACCGCCGGCCCGCCCGCCGCCCAGGGCTCGCCATTGTGCAGCGACGGAAGCAGCGCCGGTCCCTCGGCGCGCCCGATCCGCGCAGGTCTTCCGGCAGCGCGGGCCCGCCCCCCGCGCCCGGCGGGGCGGGTCGGGGCCGGACGCGGAGCTCTGGACGGTCTGGCGCGGAGGGGGGGAGGAGCGCTCGCCTGACCGACCACCGACGACTTGAGTAGAGCAGGGCGCTAAGCGCCGCGTCCAGTCTTTTCTTAAACCTCCAGTCTTGGTACTCCACCACCTCCCTGGGGAGGCTATTGCCCCTCTAAACACCCTTTCTGTGAAGAAATTCCTCCTGATTTACATCCTGAGCCTCCCCTGACGCAGCTTCAGGCTCTGCCATCTTGTCCTTTCACCTGCTGCCTGTGAAAAGAGGCCCACCCCCACCTGGCTGCACCCTCCTTTCAGGCACTTGTAGAAAGCGATAAAGTTTCCCCTGTGCCTCTTCCAGGCTAAGCACCCCCGGCTCCCTCAGCCACTCCTCATAGCATTTGTGCTCCAGACTCTTCCCCGGCTCCATTGGCCTTCTCTGGACGTGCTCCAGAACCTCAGTGTCTTCACAGTGAGCATCCCAAACACAAACACGAAATTTGAGGTACAGCCTCATCAGTGCTGACTACAGGGGGCAGTTGTCGTTTTTGAGACGGACACAACACAAAGACTCACCACAACAGCTTCCAGTCAAAAGAACTACTCTTTATTTTGCAAGGCCTCTTTAAGAAGGAGGATCCTGGTAACTACAGGCCAGTTAGTCTGACCTCAGTACCAGGTAAGGTTATGGAACAGTTTATATTGAGTGCTATTACACAGCACCTGCAGGATGGACAGGGGATCAGACCCAGCCAGCATGGGTTTAGGAAGGGTAGGTCATGTTTGACCAACCTGGTCTCCTTTTATGACCAGGTAACCCGCCTGGTGGATGCAGGAAAGGCTGTAGGTGTTGTCTATTTAGACCTCAGCAAAGCCTTTGACACTGTTTCCCACAGCATACTGGAAAAGCTGGCAGCTCACGGCCTGGACAGGAGCACTCTTTGCTGGGTTAAGAACTGGCTGGATGGACGGGCCCGGGGAGTGGTGGTGAATGGTGCTGCATCCAGCTGGCGGTCAGTCGCTAGTGGTGTCCCTCAGGGATCTGTGCTGGGACCAGTTCTGTTTAATATTTTTATTGATGACATGGATGAGGGTATTGAATCTATCGTTAGTAAGTTTGCAGACGACACTAAGCTGGGAGCGTGTGTTGATCTGTTGGAAGGTAGGAGGGCTCTGCAGAGAGACCTGGAACGGTTGGATGGATGGGCAGAGTCCAATAAGTTGAAGTTCAATAAGTCCAAGTGCCGAGTCCTGCATTTTGGCCGCAATAACCCTCTGCAACGCTACAGGCTGGGGACAGAGTGGCTGGACAGTGCCCAGGCAGAAAGGGACCTGGGAGTGCTGGTCGACAGCCGACTCAACATGAGCCAGTAGTGTGCCCAGGTGGCCAAAAAGGCCAATGGCATCCTGGCCTGTATCAGAAATAGTGTGGCCAGCAGGTCCAGGGAAGTCATTCTTCCCCTATACTTGGCACTGGTGAGGCCGCACCTTGAGTACTGTGTCCAGTTCTGGGCCCCTCAGTTTAGGAAGGATGTGGAGACACTTGAACATGTCCAAAGGAGGGCGACAAGGCTGGTGAGGGGCTTGGAACACAAGCCCTATGAGGAACGTCTGAGGGAACTGGGGTTGTTTAGCCTGGAGAAAAGGAGACTCAGGGGCGACTTTATCACTCTCTACAACTTCTTGAAAGGTGGTTGTAGTGAGGTGGGGGTTGGTCTCTTTATCCAGGCAACAACTGACATAACAAGAGGACACAGTCTTAAGTTGCGCCAAGGAAAATATGAGTTGGATATTAGAAAAAAGTTTTTTACAGAAAGAGTGATAAAATATTGGAATGGTCTACCCGGGGAGGTGGTGGAATCACCATCCGTGGACGTGTTTAAAAGGAGATTGGATGTGGCACTCGGTGCCATGGTTTAGTTTAGTTGAGGGTTGGGACATGGGTTGGACTCGATGATCTTGAAGGTGTCTTCCAACCTGGTGATTCTGTGATTATACTATTTCTAACATGTCACACATCATTGGCTCCCAGTTCACTACCCCACAATGTCATTGGCTACCTGTAGTTAGAATAGTATCTTGCAATAACACCAGCTGTGAGTCTCTTATTATCATTGTTTATGGTTCCTGCTTGTTTTGAGCTAGAATCGATGCCAGCAGTTCCCACAATTCCCCCTTTTTGTTTTTCATCCAAAGATGCAGTGTTTGTAGTCTTCTGCTGGAGTGTTGAGTTGCTAGATTGGTTCCTCTGAACCCTGGTTCTCGGTTTTGATGAGGCAACTGCTTTAGACCTGTTGGTGATAGAGCACATGCATACTCTCTTCTCCAGGTTAACAAGTTATCTGAGCTTTGTTATTGCGTGCAATTGTGGGTATTGCATTATGAGCAAAAATGATCAAGGCAACAGATGCAATCATTAATACACGAGAGAAAGAACAGTACTTTAAGAAGATACACATCATCAATTGCCTAACACTCTACTATCACCCAGAGTCTGCAATTGCTGGAGAAACTCATTTCACAGGCAGGATCTGGAGAACCTTTCCAGGCAAGGATTCCAAATTTACCTGGAAGAGGGTCCAGCTTTCATAAGCCCAAATCAGCAAGTCAAAGTGACTCAATTATATTTTTAGTGCAGAAGCATCTGGGATTGAAGGTACAGTACCCAACCAGCCAAGGTCAGGGCTTGGCCAGAGCCTAGGCCTTAACTGGGAGGGTTTCCCTAAGATATCCCAGAAACAAGCCTCTATTAATATAAATTAGGAAAGTTCCTTAAAACAATACACTTCTTACAGGTAAATACACAAAGTTATGTGAAAATTTCTAAAGCAGCTGGCGTTGTAATTTAATTTTAACTAAATAATCAATGGTATCATAAACAAACTGCAAATAACTGCAAATAAAGGAATGCATATATGTAACAATAAATAATATCTTCTGGATAATGCCCTCCATAAAAGCTCAGTGAATTCACGTCATTACATTAACAACATATCCACAATCATTAATACAGTAACAGTAACTATTCTAAAAAAAAGCGAGATTATATTTTCCACACATCTATGCATACATGACAATAAAACAAAATGAAAATAAGAAAGAAAGCACTAAGCATCTTACAATTAATAATATCCATGATTTGAAATTGGTACTCATTCTTCTGTGTTACCTATAGAAGATAAAACTGCAAAGGTTGTTATGAACAGTCATCTTGATTAACCAATGTAGAACATTTAGACCCATAGAATTTGTGGTGAAATTAAGGATCCAACAAATTGTAGCTGCACATATATGTCTTACCAATTCTCCATCATGAATATTTCAGTTGACTCGGTCTTATCTCTATAGTAAAAGAACTGTAAAGAACTCTGTACCCTTTTTTTAAAATGAGCATATTTCAACAGAACTTAAACTTAACTTCACTCAAACTTAGTGTTACTTAAATGTAACAGAAAGCAAACCTAACAGAGCTTAAAGTAAACATCACTGAAACTGAACAGAAATTAATCTTTAGTACTCAACAAGTTACTTTTATCTCACAGGCATCCCCCGCATGGATTTATATGCCAGCAAAATACAAATTAACACAGGTAATTCATACACACACACACACACACAAAGGAAACAAACTTCACAGCAGCTGCAAGATCTGCTGTAGATGTCAGACTTGCTTTTCCCAAAGACACCAGGGGGCCAACTCACCCCTAGGCCGCAAAATACTTTACAGAATTGGCTTCAGGATTTCACCCTGCCAATTCTGGCGTTTCACAACAACAAACCATGTAGAGAGGACTGAAACCCCTCGGGGACTTAACTCCTGAAAACAGCACAGGGACGACCAATTTTCCCAAAAGTAGTTGTCAAATTCCCTAAAACATGGGGGAACAACACTCTCTTCAAAAGTCCCTTGCAAAAATCTGGCTCAACAAAACCACTTTGCAAGGCTGGAACTTGCTTTTTGTCACTAAAACCAACTGATGTGCACATCAAACAATTCTTCAGCAAATTCCACCCCTCTGTCAACTGTCACAAATGAACAATGCCCCTACTCACAGACATGGAAACTCTCCACAAGCCCCTTTTTTTTCTTTCTTTCTTTTTTCTTTTTTTTTCCCCTTTATTTCAGTTTTTTCTCTGTACCTCCACTGTTAAGAGACTCTGGCATGGAAATGGCCACCACTCGTGATGGCCAGATCCCCAACCTAGCATGAGAAGAAATCAATCCAAACTCCACATCAAATTAGCTTGGTTCCACTCTATACCAATAGCATCAGTCTGACTCAGAGAAGCACTTAGCACTCCGACTCTTAAAGCTGACTAGTGTGAAAAGACCAGCCCTAGCAAGGAGGTAAAACCACGAGCTCTTTCTAGGACCTTGAACTTCCTACTGAAGAACGGCACTTCAACCGTAACTGGCCCTTCCATCCTGACAGCTTGCCAGGGAGCGGCTTGAATTGCCCTCCTTTCTTCATTCCTTTCCTTTACTCCATTTCGGGTTCTACCTGCCGCCAGACTCAACATCCCTTCACTTTTAACATGTGCTCTTGCTCTCTCTTCATCCCCTGCTGTGGGAGGCTCCCTGGCAGTGTTGTCTTTAATGTTGCGGTGTTGGGTCCAACCCTTCGGTGGTCCTCGTCCCAGGCACGAGTGCCAGCCGCTCTGGGCTATCGGGTGGATGACTCACCCCGGAGGTGGCACTGTCCTGGACAAGCGATCCTTACTTGAAGAGCTGATAGCAACAGGGACCCAAGGAGACAAAAGGCTGGGAGGAGACTCGTCTCTTTCAGTCCCTTTTTTGTACAACCGGGGTGTGGGGGTCTGGAGCGGGATTGCCTCGGAGACGAAGTCCGGGGAAAACCTCCCGTACAAGGGTTTTTATACAAACCGGGCCAACCAACCAGGACGGGGGAAAGGGAGGGTACAATGCTCTGGGACGAACCAAGTACAAACAGGGGAGGGAACAAATATGAATAAACCAATGGGGAAGGTAACCGTCGGGAACTTGCTGGAAGAAGGGGCAGGGCTTAAACCGAAGCCGCTCCCCTTGCCAGCCCCTGGGGCAGATCCTTACACTGCAGTGTCCTGCCCCACTAGGGTGTTGCCGCCTGAGGAGGCAGGGCTGGCTCGTGAGAGGGTGGGAACTGGGGGCTGACCCACCACATAGCAGCTGCCCTCTTTCTGTTTTTCCAGGGGATACTAAAATTCCATTTCTTAATAGAACTTAACAGAATTTAAAATTAACATTGCTTCAACTTCACTTAAACAGAACAGAATGTAACTTCAATAGAATTTAAAATCAACAGGCTGTACTTAAATTTTACCCACTTTAAGTTAACAGACCTGAAACTGAGCAACACTCAAATGCAACAAACTTAACCTCAATTGAATTTAGACCTAACAGAGTTTAGAAGCAACAGACCTTTAACATTACTGAAATATAACAGAATTTGACTTCAATAGTACTGAACACTTAATGGCACTTAACAGATAATTTAACATGAACTATTTTGCAATTGATTCATATAGAATTTGTTATAACACAGTAGTAACTCACTTACAGGCCTAGCCGACAAATTTAAAATACTTAAAAGACTAGAACAACATTCCTAGTACATCTGCTGCAGCACTTTCACACTCACATGCACACAGACATTGTTCAAGGTATACTGTTGCGGTGGCACAGGTCCTAATTAGCCCTGCACTCTTCCCCACATCTTTTCTCCTTATATGGTTAAGTTTCGGGAAGGTTCAACTTAAACTTATGTTTACTAAACCCCTGGGTTTCGGTTACTCCCCCTGAAAACCCCATTCGCTGTATCCCCTTGGTACCGCCCCGTCCCCTCTCCCTGATTGGTTCCCGATGCTGGCCACTCCCATTCCCTGCTTCCTCTTAACCCCTTGCCGACCAGCGCTCTGGGCTTGGAGCCTCGGTCTTCGATCCCTTCCTCGTGTTCCTGTCTCGTCTGCATTAAACCTTTCCCTGTGAAGACCCAGCCTCGAAGTCCGTCTGCTCTGTACCGTTCCGGTTCCCAGCTCATCTCACCTCCTAGTCTCTTTGCAGCGCTGCTTTACGGAGTTTGAGCGATAAGTGTGCTCAGTGTATTATCGCCGCTGAGTGATGCTTGAGCTAGCCGTGCAGCTGCGGCAAGAGACCGCGGCGTTGGGTTTGGGGATAAGCCCCTGCACTGCGATAGTATACCTGTGAAAAGAAAAATTCCCTTGAATTCAGTGAGGTAGTCACTTTGGATGCCTTTGCATCCTTTGAACCTTAAATTTACCAAAACTAGTGAAGGGTATACTCTAAAAGTTTTGGATATAGCAGAATTGAACTTATTTTGACTCCATCCTTACAGGAAACTACTGAAAATTTATCATACAGCAGTTAAACATCAGGGAAAAATATGCAGGAAAACAACTGTGTTGTAAATGAAATAGCAGCAACATACAACTCTAGAGGGTTGAATTTTTACAGGATTAACTGGAAAGATCATAAAAGTGTGGCAAATATATAGTGATTATATGTGAATCAGCATTGAGACTAACCTGTGGCAACTAATAAATATAATTGAAAATGCCTGTTTCACAGTCAGTACTCTTCTGAGACAAGCGTAATTTTGCCAGCGCCTTCCCAAAGTGCAGCCTTACCCAGAAAAATGATAACATCATATGTCTTGGCAAATTGCCTTTAAAACCTGCTCAACTCACAGATGGTAAGACAGCTTCCTGTGATTGTGATTACAATAGGCTTGAAATATAAGTATGGCATCAGGGACATAATCATATAATACTGCCATGACTTTTGCACACACCTTCTACTCAGTGTTGTGGGCGTATAGAACTGACACAGGTATACAAGCAGCTGTAGTTACAGTTTTAACTGATTCTAAAGAGTGTGCCACTGCATACTTCATTGAGACCTCTCTGCCATAAGAGCAAAGAATATTAAGAACTCAGGTACTGAGCAGACAACTGGGCAAGTCTATTTTATGAGATGATGTCACATTCAATCACTTTTCTGGGCAATCAATGTGCTTAAAGTATTTTGATATTAAGTTCATGTGCAATCTATAAGTGTTAAGGAAGAACATGCAGATTTGAATTGCTGAACGTCTGTACTAGTTGGAAACTAGCTGTACTAGTTGTCACATGTGTCTTCATGGCAAAACAGTTGCATTTAAATTGTTTTATTAAAGCTGTACAGGCGAACAGGTAAAGCTGGCACTACGCTGTCTGTTTTTACAGTGGAGGACCATGAGGTAATTATAATTGGTTCCCAAATAGCTCGTGCAGATAACAAATATGGAGTTAAGCCTAGCATGGGCCTTACACAGTTAATTGCTCCTAGGAGCTTTGTAAATCATTCAATGTTTTGACATCAGGTTTTAAAGCTAATTGCTATGGCTTTACATCTCCAGTTAATACCCACTCTACATATTCTAAATAGGGGTCTACTAAATTTGTCGGGGTTACCTGAATGTATGCTGAGTAAGACGAAAACACCGAGCTTATCCATAAATCCAGGTATCACACACATAAGGATAAATGATGCTTTGAGGAGATAACTTGAAAATTTAACTTTAGTAATTCCTTATGGGATCATAATGTGCTACCTGCAATTATTTTGTACTGTTTGGTTCCTCCTAAGCAGCTCAGGCACCTCAAGGCCACACAGCTGCAGTCCGAGCCATTCTCAAAACACTTTGTTGGATGAGTGCCAAATTAGCTTCACAAACTCTTGGGCTAGGTAGAAAAAAAATTACCCTGTGGGAAAAAACAAATTTTACCCTATGGTTTTAGCGTTAACCCCTCAGTTTAATCAGAGTTGGGTGACATTATCGCCTCAATTTGCACATCACAATAAAGCTGAGGTAATATATATGTAACTAAGTAGAACATAAAATTATTTGTTCAAATTAAATACTTCAGATATATCTATTAAATCTGCCAATTGAAAACTGACCTCTTAGTATCCACACAGCAAAGTTTTGAATTCCAAAATAGTGTATTTTCCCTCCAGAGATCTGGACCAAGAAGTACTCTGTCCCAGTGAGATCCAGGGAAAGTAGAAAGCCTGTGAAATTTCTTAAGAGAAACATAGATAGTGAGAAGGGGGGGTGGGGCAGGGAGGGAGCTGTAAGTAAGGCAGATTGTCATGATTCATATACCAATTCTGTAGAGCTGAGATAAAATCTATTGGGAAAGGTTAAACTGACTTGAACAATCTGTATCTGGCTAAGACTCCCTGAGCATTAGAGGTACACTGAACATAAAACACTTTCTAAAGTGCTCAGCAACAGATCTGGCTTCTAGCCCAACTCTCTCATTTAGCCAAGCTGTTATCATCATCCTGCTGCAGTGCTTTCTCATTTGGAAAAGCTGGAATCAAATCCAAACTGCAACTCAATTGCACTAATTAAAACGGAACTTTGAAGATACATTCACAAATTGGCTTGTGCAGTCCTGGAGAGGCCCTCCGCCAGCACCCGCCTGCTCCCTTGCTGTGGAAGCGGGAAAAGCGAAAGCGGGGGTGGAGGGGGGGGGGGGTGGGGAAGGAAAGCGGTGGCCGGTTGCTGCTCCTTCTGTGTGGCTTTCTTGCCTCCCTCGAAGACATCCCAAGATGGCTCCACCAGGGTCACTGGACACACCGCATGGACACAGCTACTCTGCCAGTTGGTCGCAGCCGGGTCAGCGTTCCAACCGAGAGGTGAGAAGCAGCGGCGACAGGAGGGTGAGCTCACGGCTGGGGGAGCGGGGCATGTGGTACTGGGGATCCGGGCTCTGAGCCACCGAGCAGTCCCCAGGAGGAGGGATATTAACATCAAGGCTTCTCTCTTTAGGAAACAAAGTTCCCTAAGGAGTAATAAAAGGTGCTCCAATGTGGAGAATATGTTGCAGTACTTTTAAACTGCACTGATGCTTCCAGACACCTCCAGAGGAAGAGTGCAGCTTTCGAGTGAGGCTAGGATGAGCCAGAGGGGAAGCAGCTGCAGTGGGGGAGTTGGCTGCTGAGGTGGTAACTGCAGACACGAGTCCCGAACCAAGCGCTACGTCATTAGTAATTTTTCAGCTATTTCATCCCCTTTTTGTAGCTGCCTCCTGTGATTTTAACAAAAGAAGCAGTCTGCACATTCCCTCTCTCCCCACTTTCTTCTACTGCTTTTTAAGGCATCCTGCACCACCCTCCAAATATTCATCCAAGACTTGGCAGTTTCATCACAGTTTCTGCAGGCTGCTCTCTCTCTGCCTCCCCCTGCTCATTTCCATTGCTTGAAAGTTTCAAAAAGCAAATGCCAGGTTGTTGCTAACCCCTGTGCCTCTTTGTCGCCATGGGAGATAGCATCCCACAGCCTATCCCCGACCGTCTTCCGGGACCTTACACTAAACATGACACTCTCAACTGCTGGAAAAATCATGCAATTTTGCCCACAGTAATATACTTTGCAACGCATAGTCTGTTGTGCTGACACCAGTGCGCATTAGTAAAGGTTTCCATGTAGACAGCACAGTCTTTTCCTGGCTATTTAAATGATTCCCCGTATCCAGGGTGTCCCCAGTGGCTCACCTGAATTACAGGTGTCTAAAAATCCAGTCCGGACCGAAGCAGAATCCTCCACTCTCACGCTTGGCTGGGCTCCATCCTCGTGGTACCTCGTCCTGTCGCCCTCAACGATTCACTGATTGTTACCCAAAGGTGTTGCATCATGTCAGGGTTACCAGATGTTGTTGTTGAGATGGACACAACACATAGAGACTCACCACAACAGCTTCCAGTCAAAGAAAAGAAGTACTTTCTTTTTTTTTTACAAGGCCCCTTTAGAGGAAATACTATCTCTAACATTCATGTCACATGTCCATTGGCTCCCAATTCACCACCCCACAATGTCTTTGGCTACTTGTAGTTAGAACAGCATCTTGCAATAACACCAGCTCTGAGTCTCTTATTATCATTGTTTATGGTTCTTGCTTGTTTTGAGCTAGAATCGATGCCTGTGAACCGAGGCAAACTAACAGTTCCCACTGCAAGTTAGTTCTTGCTGCAAGCTAGCAGTTCCCACAGGCAGTCACTGCCCTGGTCCTGCTGGCCATGATGTCTGAAAGACAGGCTACCTGAAACAGAGGCCAAGACAAACTAGGAGAATAAAAGCAGACAATTTATTCAAGGCCTGCAAAGGCCTTGAAGGTACATCTGGGCAAGCAAAGTCCCCCGTCAGGGACGACACCCAAAATGGACGCTGGGTCACAAGCTCTTCACCTTTTATAAATTCTGTCCCGTTAGCATATTGGCCCTAAATTCTCTAATCATACCTTTAGGTGAGGATGTTAACCACCCCAGGCCTGCTCCCCCCATCTCACAGTTTTTTACATATTTTTGGGCCCTAAGGCAATGAATATGTCCTTGAATCTGTATTCAGAGAGCCTTGTTTGGCTAAAGGTGCTGGGAACAGAGGTTTTTTAGCTCTTTGTAAGAAGCACAGAACTGCAGCAAGTTACAGATACATGAAGAGTAAAAAACTAGAAGTACTGAAGGCATTGGCCACATTATTGCTGCTACAAGCCAGGATGCCATTGGCCTTCTTGGTCATTGAAAATGTGAACCATGTACATTGCAGTCATCTCCCAGAAAATGCAATGGAAAATAAATGGATTGGCACAGCAGTCACAAAATCAGTGCAATCAAGAACTGCATAATAGTTCCTGAATATAATGTTGTTGGCTCTTCTGTGGGAAAACTGAAGACACCGCTGCACTGCTGTGTACCAACCCAACCCAGTCAAAACAGCCTGTGTCTCTCATCAAACCAGCCCCCCCTATTGCAGTAACTAATGTTTGGAGCAAGTTACTCATAAGAAACAAAACCACAAATTACAGGAAGTGGGAAAACCTGGGGCAGGTGGGGAATGGACACATACCTGGTTTCATGAGTGAAAAAAACCTTCTACTTCCCATCTCATTAAGTTGTCCTTCTCACTGGATTAAGTGACCTGTGTATTTTGTCAATATTGCTTCCACTTGTTCATCCTCTTACTGCTCCTAAATCAAGCTCTTACAGCTTCCTAAATCAAGTAAGATAAGCCAGATACATATAAATGATAAGACTGAGCTTAAGGAACAAATCACATTACTGGGCATCACAAAATCGTATTTTATTTTTGAAGAAATGTAGTCTCTGAAATTCTTTGAGTACTGATTTTGAATCTGCTGCAGACATTTTGTTCCAGCTTAAAGCAAGTCATTACACCCCCAGTTTCTTAAATAGCTTTTGTTTTGTTTTGCTATTGTACAAAAAATACTGTTTTCCTTTATGAAAGCTTGTTCACCAAGGAATAAAGGACTGCATTTTTCTGTGGTTTTGTGAGACACACTGGGCCAGTTTGGGATTATACTTGTGCCATACTTATACTAATGGGGATGGGATTGGCCAGGCACAGAAGTGGTAGGAGGCAGAGGTAAACTCCTGTTTTGACTGTGACTCAGACACTTCTTGGAGCCTCACCCCATACCTGCTTTGTCACCTCAGCATTTTACTGTTGTAACAATCTCCACCTTAAAAAGCTCCTGAACTGCCAGAAGCACTGACAATGTTGCTGTTTGTCTTCATCAGTGAAAGACTGCATTATTGCAGATAAATCAGAAAACCTGTCTTTTCCCAACTTCTTGTGCATCTCCAGACTACTTGCTGGTGGGATAGTATGAGGTTGTCTTACAATGTAAGGTGTAACCAAAACTACTATTCTACAACCATCTGCATGAGTTGTTAAAATGGGTGGGCCAGTGTTCTTTATCTTCTCCATGACTCAGCCCCGATAACTCCCTCTGGGGAAGCATCAGCCACCCTGGGGGGGCTGTCTCTACTGATGGGCCATCAAGGTCTCCTGGAATGACTCATAGAATTAAGTCATGCCATTGAGAGATGCCCCACCCTTGGGGAGGAACTGAACATTCCTACCTGTATGTAATCTGAGGCTTGGAACAGCATGGGAGCACTGTCACTGGATTCTCAGAGGACAAGAGCTAAATAACCAAGAAGGACCAGACCTTTCTACAGGATCATTGCCTCCACAAAACCACATCCATCACTCCAACAGGACTGTAGCCACCATTTAATTGGACTGCTACCACCACCCTGACCAACAAGGGTGTCAGGTTGTATTCTGCTTTTGTCAGTTTAAGCCAGTGTTTCTGTACTATTGCCTTTATTTTAATTTTTCTGTTAAATCATAGTTCTGACTTGGAATCTCTCACAAGATATTTGTATGGAGTTAATTCCTCCTGCTGGTTTGCCTTCAAACCAGTACATAGGAGCAGAAAAGACCCTGATGCTGTGTCAGTTATACTCATCAGTAACTAAATAATTTCTGTATTATCAAAACTTTTTCCAGCATACCTCCAAAACATTGCCCCCATACCAGCTACCATGAAGAAATCTAGCTCTACCCCAGCCCAAACCAGAACATTCTCTACCAGTTATTCCATATAATCTACGCCATGTTAAGGTCCCACCCTATCTCAATGCGTCCTGATTCCCCATAAAATGTTTGTGAAATGCTATAATTGTCCACGAAATGCTACTGTGTTTATTTGGTCTATGACTTCCGGCTACATCTGTTACGGTGGTCACTCAGGATGGGAGAAGTAGTGTGTTGTATGGAGTCATTTGGCACCAAAGGCAGCTCTGGGCAGGTCACTGCTGCACTTGCACTATGTGCGGAAAATCCCGCTATGAAAAGCCAGTGTCCACAAAGGAGACAAAGGACTCCTGCAACTTTATTCCAATAAAGGGAGAGAGTCCACTGGGGCATACCCCCATGGGATTTCTCTCTCTTGGTTTTGGAGGATGAAGCCTCCTTTTATCCTAAACTCCTGGTCACATGTTGCCGTCTTCCTATCCCCATTGGCTGAGGTACTAGGAAGGTACATGCTTCTTTAACCGCCTATCACATATTCCTCCCCTTGAATCTGTCATTCTTCTCCAAAATTCAGAAGTTAAGGCTATCTGTTCTGCAATAGACTTTGTCTGGACCCATTTATCTATTACCCTAAAGTTCAGGAGTCAAACTGCCTGGGTTCCGTAACAAACTTGCGGCTTGAGGTTGGTAGAGACATTAAGACCCATTTCAAACACATTAACACCCATGCCCTCATCCATCAAATTGTTTGTAAAGATACTAGCACACATCTTTTCCTATCAACTGCTTCTTATCATGTTCACCTTTCATAGGTTCAGGTTCGTTTCTACTGTAGGGGTTTCTATAATATCCAACTCAAATCACGGTTTACAACAATTTACAATTACATCCATTACATTCTCCAGCCCTGGTCCCTTTGGACCTGACCCTGACTGTGTATAATCTTGAGGTTTGGGGACCTGGAATTCCCACCACCACTGGACAAATCCAGAGGAGGACCAGAACTTCCACAGGACTGCGACTATCACTTCAACAGGACTTCAGTCACCACTTGATAGAACTGCGACCACCACCCTGACCAAGAGGGTGCCAGGCTGTACTCTGACTTTGTGGGTCTAAGTCAGTTTCAATGTGTATCATTGCATTTATTGTAATCTTTCTATTAAATTGTAACTCTGACCTGAAATCTGTCTTACCTTAATTGAGTGGGCTACATTTCTCCAAGCAGTTCACTTTAAAACCAATCCGATATCCCAGGACCTATTACTCTCAGGGTAGTTTTTAACAGCCTTTCAGCTTTCCTGGAGGCTGGTGCATAAGAGGAAATGTGATCACATGGTTGATGTCATGCCCCCTGGCCAGGCTATGAGTTTGCTTCAGAAATTAGTCCTGTTGTCTGATTTAATTTTCAGTCACCACCAAACTTGCTCTTTAAGGCCAAACCAGTTATCTGGGCAGTGGCATGGGACACAGGGTATGTTTCTAACCATTCAGTAGTCACTTCCATCACTGTAAGCAGATGGTGCTTGCCTTGGCAAGTTCATGGTAGTCTGATAAGATCAATCTGCCATGCTTCCCTGTAATGATATTTGAGCCATCATCTTCAATACCAAAAAGGCTTTAGCTCTTGGCTTATTTAATGATGATGTGCTCTTTGCATTCATGGATAACCTGTGCAATGGCATCAGTGATCAAGTCCACACCTTGATCATGAGCCCATTTGTATGTTTCTTCTCTTCCTACATGTTCTGATATATCATATCAGATATATCTGAGAGTTTACTCTTAATTCCCAGTCCAGATCCATCGGAGTCACTTACATTCTAGCAGCCTGGCCCACCTGCTCATTGTTTTGATGTTCTTCAGTGGCAGACTCTTTGGTATGTGAACACTTATGTGATGTACTTCTACAACCAGGTTTACCACGTGAGCAGCAATATTTCACTGCAATTCAACAGCTCAGATGGGTTTACTTCTGCTCTATGACCTGCTCTTCATTCATTGCTGTAGCCACCCCCAGAGCATTTGCCACAATCCATGAGTCAGTGCAAAGATGAACTACTGGTTATTTTTATTTTTCAGCAATGTCTAAAGCCAGCTGGAGGCCTTCTCTTCTGAAAACTGACTCAATTTACTTTGTTCTTCAGCAGTTTCTGCAACTTGTCATATAGGCTTGCACACAGGAACTTTCCATCTTTAGTATTTTCCCATAACATGATAGGATCTGTCTGTAAACAAAGCATGGTGTTTTATTTTCTGGTAACTTATTACACAGTAGGATCTCTTAAGCGTGAGTCACCTCCTCTAGTGACACTCAAAAGTTTTGGCCCTCTCTCCAGTCCATTATAATGTCCAGGATTCCTGGGTGAGTAAGGCTTCCCATGTGAACCCATCATGTTATCTCTGTGACCCACTTACTCCATGTCATGTCAGTTGCATGATGTGTAGAGGGGAGTCTCCTTTTGAACATTCAGAACAACATGGACAGTCAGGATTGCACAAGAAGGTGCTGTGCTTCTACCAAGTGGTGGCTCTGATTTCTTTACAGACTGCTAGTATTTCTTTTTCAGTTGGAGTGTAATGGGCTTCACATCCTCTATATCCCTGGCTTCAAAACGCCAGGAGTCAACTGTGAGTCTCTCTGGGTGCCTTCTGCCAGAGCCTCCATATAGGGCCATTATCTGTGGCTGAGGTATGAAGCACATTTTTAACATCTTGTCCTCTTCAGACTGGCCAAAGTATTAATGCATGAACTGTCTCCTATTTGATTTGTTCAAAGCCTTGCTTCTGCTCAGGGCCCCAAAGTTGTTTTTCTTCTGGGTCATGTGATAGAGAGGGCTTGTAATCAGACTATAACCTGGAATATGCATTCTCCAGAAACCCACAACACCCAAGAGCTTGTGGGGTTTTTTGTTAGTTGGTGAAAACATAGCTGTTATGTTATTGATCACATCCCTTGAGAGATGATGCCCATCTTGCCACTTTATTCCTGCAAACTGGATCTCTTGTGCAGGTACTTTGACCTTATTTTGTTTCATAGCGAAACCCGCTTTCAAGAGAATTGGCATTAATGTTCTCCGCTTCTCATATGCTTCCTTCTCTTTGTTGCCCCGCACAATAATGCCATCAATATATTGCAAATCTTCAGGAGCCTTACTTTAAGTCCAGTCTGGATCTATCGATAACAACTCGTAGGCCTGTGTTTCCACCCTTGGAGCAGTCGATTCCAGATGTACTTGATACCCCTCCATGTGAAAACAAACTGTGGCCTGCGCTTTGCTGTCAAAGGGATCAGGAAAATGGATTAGTGATACCAGTGGTTGCATGCCATTTGGCTGCCTTTTACTCCAGTTCCCATTGCAGTTCTAGCATGTCTGATAGGGCACCACAGTGGCAGTGTGGTGTCATTCCGGACATGGCAGTCCAATGTTAGCCTCCACTTTGTGTTGCATTTTTTCGTGACCTGGGGGGACTTATTAAAAATGAATGAATATAACTGATCACTTCCTGACTCCCCAGTCACTGGATCAGGCGATGTATAGGAACCAGAGAGCCTCTATTGGTTCACTGCTGTAGCCGATGCATTGTCTTTACACCTGTTGTTCTCTAAGCTGCAGCAACCCCACAATGGAAGGATCCTCTGAATGATCAGGCAAGCTAGACAGCTGTTTAATCTTCTTTGTATTCAAGGCAGCTATACCAAAAGCTCACCAGTATCCTTTTGGGTCCTTGAAATACTCTCTCCTGAGGTATTCTGTGTCAAGGACACATGGATCTTCTGGGCCAGTCACAACTGCTGTTTGTAAGGTAGGCTTACCTCAGCCTTTGTAGAGACAGTTTTTGGGATCCTTGCATCACAGACAAACAGAGATGGATTCTGTCTCTTTGTAATCTGATGGTATTAGTGTGTACTATGCACTAGTGTCCACTAGAGCTTTACACTCCTGTGGGGTTGATGTTCCAGGCCATGGAATGCATACAGTTCAGTAAAATCAGTTGTCCCTTTCTTCTGCCTGGTCCAAAGGCAAGGCCCCTCTATTCCCGGTTGGGGTCTTTATTGCTTGATTTTTGTAACTGCAAAACAGAAGTCTCTTAATCAGGGTCAAAAGTACAATCAGCCCTTCTGCTTGGTTCAACATACACTGGGACAGTAATTTCCCTGGGTGAATGCCTTTTGGCCGTTGCTTTTCCTTCCAGCACCTGTATATGTGCTTCTAGTCTCCAAGTAGGTGTAGCATCCCACTTCCACATGTCCTTCCTCTTATCAGGCAGGAAGAAGTACTGAGTTGTGTGCTTTGTGTGCCAGTGTGGGTACACTGGTATCCTCTCCCTTGAACAATAGAAGAATCTCAGAACCATAGAATCCTTGTGCTTGGAAAAGACCTTGAAGTTCATCAAGTCTAATTGTTAAGCCAGTACCATTGTGTTCACTACTAAATCATGTCACATCTACATGTCTTCTAGATACTTCCAGGGATGTGAACTCCAGATACTTCCAGGATGACCCCACCATTCCCCTGGACAGCCCATTCCAATGCTTGACCACCCTTTCAGTGAAGCAATTTTTCTTGATACCCATCTAAACCATCCTGGTGCAACTTGAGGCCGTTTCCTCTTGTCCTGTCCCTTGTTACCTGGGAAAAGAGACTGACTTTCACCTGGCTACACCCACATTTCAGGCAATTGTAGAGAGTCATAAGGTCCACCCTGACTCTCTTTTTCTCCAGGCTAAAGACCCCCAGCTTCCTCACCTGCTCCTCACGGGACTTGTGCCCCAGACCCTTCACCACCTCTGTTGCTCTTCTCTGGACAAACTCCAGTGCCTCAGCGTCTTTCTTGCAGTGAGGGGCCCGAAACTGGGCACAGTACTTGAGGTGCAGCATCACCAGTGCCAGTACAGAGGAACAATCACTGCCCTATTCCTGCTGGCCACACTATTTCTCATACAAGCCAGAATGCCATTGGCCTTCTTGGCCATCAGGGCATGTCCTGGCTCATGTGTCCTGGCTGTTGAGCAGCACCCCCAGATGCTTTTCCACCAGACAGCTTTCCAGCCTGTCTGCTCCAAGCCTGTAGCAGTGAATAAGGTTGTTGTGACCCAAGGGCAGGACCTGGCACTTTGTGTTATTGAGCCTCATGCAATTGACCTCAACCCATTGATCCAGCGCATCCAGATCCCTCTGCAGAGCCTTCCAGCCCTTCAGCAGATCAACTCTCCCACCCAACTTGGTGTCGTCTGGGAACTGACTGAGAGTGCACTCAATCTCCTCATCCAAATGATCAATGAGACATCAAATAGGACTGGCCCTGACCCTGAGCCTTGGGGAGCCCAACAGTGACTGGACAGCTAGCTGGATATAACTCCATTCACGAACAGTCTGTGGGCCCAGCCAGTTTTTAATCCAGGGAAGAGTGCACCTGTCTAAGACATGATCAGCCAGAACGCTTTGGGAAATGGTGTCAAAGTCTTTACTGAAGTCCAAAGGCATCCACAGCTCTTCCATCATCCTAAGTGCATCACCTCTTCATAGGAGGAGATCAGGTTGGTCAAGCTGCACCTTGACACGGAGGGAGAGCACAACACGATCCTTCACGTCTTAGAAGTTAAAACCACTGGTGGCTGCAAAACCCACACATTTCAGATTGATATCTGCTCACTAGATGGCAGCAGATTCAAAAAAATTGCTGAAAAATTACAGCTCAAACCACCCATGAATACATAGTGTAAAGACATACTTTTGCAGTGAAATAAAGGTGCAATAATAAAACATGATTAAAAATTTAGATGGTCTAGATAAGGACAGTGCATGGTCACAGGGAAATGAGAGCACAGACTTCAGACTTACTTCTCCAGTAAGTAGAGTCTTCTGCCGCAATTTCTGTACAATCTCTGCTTTGTCTGCTCTCTCAGAGATTTCTGCCATTCCTCAAGCTCACTAGATTAAACATAGCATGTCTGTGCTTTCCTGTGACACATCCAAGAGCTCTACATCAGTAGAATCTAAGAGAATATATTAGAATATTCCCATTCTGTGAAAGACTTTCATATTCTAATGATGTTTCACCTGAATATTTTCTTTAATCTGAAGTGTAGAGACTGGAAAAGAGAGGCAAATGAAACATATTTAGCTAACTATCATTATCTTAAAAAGCTCTAGAAGACCTCTATATCAGATCTCTATCTCTTCTTTTCCTCAGAACTGATTCAGTTCCCTCAGACAGAAAACATGCCTATATCTGTTATAAAACTTAATTTGAGAAATAAAAGTCCTGATAAAAAATCTCATAAATGGAAAAGGTAACATCTTCTGTTGGTGTAGATGGAGTTAGAAGATGTGTGTCCAGGGACATGGATCTGTAAACTTCATTGTAGTTCCAAAGGTTTGTCAATACTACTGTCACCGAATTGCAGAAGGGCTGAGTTTGGAAGGGATGTCTTGAGATTTAATAGTCTAGAAATCTTTGTCAAGCAGAGCAACCTGGAGCAAGTTGCATAGGACCACATCCAGCCAGATTTTAAGTATCTCAAAGGATTGAGATGCTATGGCCTCTCTGGGCAACCTGTGCCAGACTTTAACTTCCTTCACAGTAAAAAAATATTTTCAGATGGAATTTAGTGTTTTAATTTGTGCTTATGATCACTTGTCTTGTTAGTGGGCATCACTGAGTAGAGCTTGGCTCTGTCATCTCTGCACTCTCACATTGTGTAGTTATGTTCACTGATGAAATACCCTTGAGACTTCTGCAGCTGAAGAGGCCAGCTTTCTCACCCTCTTCTATGAAAGATGCTGCAGTCCCTTCATCATCTTTGTGTTCCTTTGTAGGACTGGCCTCAGTATGCTCATGCTTCTTTTTGTTTTGGGGAGCCCAGAACTGGGTCAAGCACTCTTGACAAATCTCATGAGTGCTGAGTAGAGGGAAAAAATCAAGTCCCTCGACCTGCATGCACTGCTCTTCCCAGAAGCTGCTAACATTTTTCACTTCAAGGGCACATTGTTGGCTCATAGTGAATTTGGTGTGCACAAGACCACCAGTTGCTTCTCTGTGGAACTGGTTTTCAGCCCATTCAGCACCCGGTATGTACTTACCCCTGGCATTTGTTCTCCCCAGGGTTAATACTTTGCATTTTCTTTGTTGAACTTCATGAGGTTCCTGTGACCCAATTTCTCCTGTCTGTCCAGGGCCTTCTGGCATATCAGCCTCTCCTCACAGTTTTGTACTGTCTGCAGACTTGGTGAGGGTGCACTGTTGTCTCAGTTTTGGAGACAAAGTTGTCAGGAGGAAGCACTCCAAGATGGGTGCCTCCTCCTGAAGGGAAAAAGGGTTTCCCCTCTTCCCGCCACCAATGAAACATCCACCGCAGGTGAAAGTGGAAAAACGGAAATATTTATTAACTCAAAAAAACTAAACTATTTTTTAACACAAAATAAAACTGGTAAAAGCAAAGAGGAGAAAAAAAAAAAGGGAAAGGGTGCCTGCAAGGAGCTGATAACAGGCTTCCCCAGTCTCCGAGAGGGGGAAGGGGAAGGGGAAGGGGAGTCCGCTTGGTCACCTAGAGGAGGGCAGATGAAAGAAAGAAACCTCGCCGACTCCTGAACGTCAGTCCTCCTCCTCGCAGCAGATGAAGCCAGTGGAATCCGGTGGCTCTGCCCCTTCACCCACTGGCATGGCCTTCTTTGGAGTTCAGACCTCACCGGGGCCACCCCACAGGCCTGCCAGGGCCACCCCGCCTGCTCCCTGGGCTGGAGAGGAGGGAAGGAAGATAGGGAGGCCGGGGGAGGAAAAATAACAAACAAACGAAACCCTTTTCCCAAGCTCACAAGGAAGAGCAGGGCAGAGAGCAGCGCCGCGGTCTCTCCCTCTCCGGACCATTGGACCGAGCGTTTCACTGACACCTGCAGGTGCTGGTTCGCTTGAACCGACACTGGGTCCAACCCTGCTCCCACCCCAGGTTCATCGTAAAGGCACAGCAGCCCTGGGCATTAAGCAGATGGTTAAGGAATAAAGTGGCTTCATAATGTCACCCCAGGACAACCGTGTATCAGTGTCCCAGTCATTTGTGACAATATCAAATGTCACTGTAGTGCCTCCAGTATGAACCCATAGGATCTGCCACTAGGAAATGACCTCCAAGTGGACTCTGCATCACTGATCACAACACTGAGGCTAGAATGGGAGAGACAGCTACAGAGGCAAATCTTCCTGATGGAAGATACATATCAAACCTCTGGTGTAGTGGAAAAGCCCAAATGGTTCACGTGCTGGTACAGCCTGCAAGTTTTCACTGCTTGAACTAAAGGATACTGGCAAGGGGACTTTGTAATCTGTAGGACTGTGTTTACAACAAAGCTTCTGCTGGCATAAGCAGACCATGTGATTTTTCCATTCCACTGTGAAGTGTAAACCAGGCTCAACATGTGAAGGGGTAATGAAGCCTGTTTGTGATGCTGTCTGATGGCAGACATTCCTGGATATGTGTTCACCCCATAAACCAGATGTCTCCTACTCTCTGAGAAACCAGGGGATTTTGACAAGAATGCTGACGTTACGGAAAATATTAAGCAATAATCCTTTCCATCAACCTAAATCCCAGTTCCTCAGTTAGCTAAAAACTTTGTAAGTCTTTTATTAAGTGGATAGTTTTACATCCCCACATGTTTTTAGTTCCCAGGTTAATTTTTTTTAACATTATAATAAGTTAGAGGTACAGAACATGACAAATTGTTCATTGTGAGGATTTCTTGTTGTAAAAAGAGTATACATAGTATTGACTTCCCTACTTCACTGTTTATAAGAAGCATTACTTTGTAAAAAGAATTAAATACTTTCAGTAAATACAGCCTACATACATGTACTTACATATATGTGTATATATGTGAATATGTAAACATGAGGGGTCAGATATTCAGTTCCTTGGAACTGATGTGTTTCTATTAACTTTAAAAATAGACAACAACCACAATTCAGGAAAGAGCATGGGCCAAAGACCCTTTTACACTAAGATTCCCTCGAACTGCTTGCCTATAACAACTGGGTTGTAAAACTGAAAGTTGTGCACTCAGACAGCGTAGTCAGAAATACTGATTTTCCTTCAGTTCAATACTTCTGGGATTCAATGATGATGCTTAGTTTCTCTAAAAATCAGTCTGGCTATATAAGACCCATATTTTATCTTTAGGTATTTAAACTGAAAATGTTTGCTTAAGTTTTAAGGTAAACTTTTTATAGTTGTGCTTTTGTAGTATGGTTTGTTCTAAGTGAAAAGCTACAAGCAGATGAGAGAGAATGTGGCTTTGTAATATCGTTCTTTTTGGGGGGAAGTTTCCCATGTTTTACCTCCAAAAGTCACTTTTGAGGCACTAACAATAGCAGTTACATGGTAGGACAAGATCCAGAATATGACTCAGTTCTGGAAAATATCTTTTGTATCTTGTGTAGCAGCACAACCTAGGTGTACATGAACAGAGCTGTGTTGGAAGTGGTCGCCATGGGATCAGAGAAGGACCTGTGCTTTGTCCTGTTGCACTAGCGCCTGTGGTGGGACAGCACACTCTCTGTGCCCCTACAGCTGTAGCTTCTGACTCTGGCCACTCTGGATAAACAGGGAAGGGTGCTGCAGACCTGTTGGAGGCTGGATGATCTTCTTGTGCCAGAGTGGAATGTGGTGGGTTTTCGGATGTGTCCAGTGTGAACAAGCACTGCCTCTCTGCTGAACTCATTGGATGACTGAAAATCTAATATAAATATCCAAAGTCCCCCAAATCTTCCCAGAAAAGATTTCAGATTGGACAAAAGGACATAACTAAGAAAATCAAAGAAAGCTTGATTTGGAGTTCACAAAATCACAGAACCAGAGAATTGAAAGGGATCCACAAGAATCATCAAATCCAATTCCCAGCCCTGCACAGCGCCATCCCCAAGAGTCACACCATGTACCTGAGAGCATTTTCCAAACACTTCCTGAACTCTGTCAGGCTTTGTGCTGTGATCACTTCCCTGGGGAGCCTGTTCCAGTGCCCAAACACCCTTTGGGGGAAGAGCCTTTTTCTAATATCCAACCTAAATCTCCATGACAGAACTTCAGGCCATTCCCTCAGGTCCTGTCAGTGGTCACCACAGAGGTGACATCAGTGCCTGCCCCTCCTCTTCCCTTCCTGAGGAAGTTGTAGACAGCACTGAGGTCCGTCCTCAGTCTCCTCCAGGCTAAACAGATGAGGTGACCTCAGCTGCTCTTCACACAGCTTCCCCTTAAGGCCCTTCACCATCTTTATTGCCCTCCTTTGGATACTCTTTAATAGTTTAATGTCCTTCTTATATTTTGGCAGCCAAAGCTGCCCCCAGGACTCGAGGTGAGGCCACCCCAGAGCAGAGCAGAGCAGAGCAGAGCAGAGCAGAGCAGAGCAGAGCAGAGCAGGACAATCCCCTCCCTTGCCCGGCTGGCGATGCTGTGCCTGATGCCCCCAGGACACGCTTGGCCCTCCTGGCTGCCAGGGCACTGCTGACTCAGTTCATGGCTCATGTCTGAGTCATTCTGACTCATATCCTGTCACTGACCAGGACCCCCAGGTCCCTTTCCATGGCACTGCTCTCCAGCCTCTCATTCCCAGTCTGTCCATACATCCAGGGTTGCCCCATCCCAGCTGCAGAATCCAGCACTTTCTCCTGTTGAACTTCCCATGGTTGGTGATTGCCCAGACCCCTGATTTGTTGGGGTCTCTCTGCAGAGCCTCCCTGCCCTCGAGGGAGTCAACAGCTCCTCCCAGTTTTGTGTCATCTGTGAACTTGCTCAGTGTCCATCCAATCCTGTGTCCAGGTCATTTATGAAGATGTTGAAGAGCACAGGGCTGAGGATGGGGCCCTGTGGAGCCCTACCAGTGACAGGTCCCCAGGCTGCTGTCACCCCACTCACTGTAACCCCTTGTGCCTGAGCCCTGAGCCAGTTGCTCACCCATCACATGATGTGTTTATCCAGCTGTGGGAATTTTGTCCAGAAGGGTTCTGAGAGAGACAGCATCAAAAACTTTACTGAAATACAATAAGATCCCATCAACTGGCTTCCCTTGATCTGCTGGGTGGGTTACCTTGTCAGAAAAGAAAACCAAGTTTGATAAGCAGAACTTTCCTCTCAAAACTGTGCTGCCTGTGACCGATGACTGCATTGTCTTTCAGGTGTTTTCCAGTACCCCAGAATAATCTTCTCCATAACTTTACCAGGCACTGAAGTGAGACTGACAGGCGTGTAGTTTCCAGGGTCCTTCTTCTTGCCCTTCTTGAAAATCAGGGCAGTGTTCAGCAGAATCCAGTCATCTGGGACCTTTTTGGATCCCCAAGACCACTGAAAAGTCATCAAGAGAGGTTTTGCAATGACATCAGCCAGCTCTTTGAGGACTCTTGGATAAATCTCATCAGGCCCCATAGATTTGTAGGGATCCAGCTGGAACAGGACATCCCGCTCAGTTTGGGGGTTGACTGGGAGCTGATAATTTTTGCAGTCATGGTCCTCCATCTCAGGGCACTGCTCCCCCCTTGGTCCATGTCTTGGTTTGAAAGACAGGTGTCTTCCAAGGAAGGCAGGAACCTTCCTGGAATGGAAAGATGACCCACTCCCTTCAAATTATTATAACTTCAAAATTACAGGGCTTCCAGGTAAAAATATGGGGAAAGGAATAACAGTTCTTTACCAGAAAATATCTATGTCGGTAACAAGGCAGGACAAACAACAACAGAAGTAGCAGAAATTGCGCCCCCGTTGAGCGCTTTCCCCTGGGGTGTGGTTATGACTCCAGCCGGCAGGGGGCGCTGGCAGCCCCGGCGAGGCTCCGGCTGCAGGGACTGCCTCGCAGCCGGCAGGGGGCGCCCCAGTGCGAGCCCTCAGCGCCGCGGGGTAATGGCGGCCGCGGGCAGAGGGAGAAGGTGTGGGAGGGTTCGGCTTCCCTGGGCGAGCACTCATGCGTACAGTGTGGGTATTGTGGTGATGGCAGCCACCGGGGCTCCACAGTAGTGGGGACCCTGTCTCCGGACAGGGAGAGGAGGTGGGGGGCTCGGTTTCCCCTGAAACACTCATGCGGATGGTGAGGGTCTCCCGGTGATGGCAGGTGCTGAATAGTCCTAGTCAACCAGCATTTCCTATAAGTAGGGGGCTCACCAACAGGCAGCAAGGAGAATCCCACAGCAGCACTGAGTCCCCGACCAGCAGCGGTCCAGTGCCCAAAACCACAACTCTCTCCCCTCCATCCGAGCCGGGCAAAGACTGCCAGCCCCCAGCTAAGAACTGCCAAGCCTCCATTCCGCCCTCCCCCCGCCCCCCTCCACCATTTCAGCGGTATGTCAAGGCACTTGGCTGCTTGTTTTGTCTCTTAATTGCTGTCCATTCACCATCTCCCTGACAACAAATGGCAAGAAATTCCCTGAGAAACCTAGTCTGGAACAGTCACCTGTGTTGAAGATGGAGGCAAAAAATGTGTTAAACACCTCTGCATTGTCTATGTCCCTGATTGTGAGGTGACCATCCTTGTCCTGTAACGGGCTGGTGTTACTGTATACTGCCTATTGCCACTAATATATTTGAAAAAACTCTTTTTGTTATTCCCCATGGTTCTGGCAGCTTCAACTGCAGCTGAGATTTGTCTGCATGAATTTTCTCTGTACAGTGGCAAGCAGCATCTCTCTGTTCTTGCTATGTCACTTGACCTTACTTCCACTGGACATACACCTTCCTTTTTTGCCCTATTTCCAAGAGAAGACTTTGCCTTATTTCCAAGAGAAGATTCCTGCTCAGTGAAGCTGGCCTTCTGCCTCTCCAGCTTGACTGGTGACATTTGGGAATGGCTCTTAGGAGGTGACGTTTAAGAAGTGGCCAGTGATGAACCCCAACACCTGCAAAAACATTTTCCCCTGGGACCTGATTTTCTAATCCCCTGAGCAGCCTGAAGTCTGCTCTCCTCATGGCCAGAGTTGAGGTTTTGCTGGCACTTTTCTTCCTGTCAACAGAGATTTTAAACTCAATCACTTTGTGATGTCTGCGACCAAGGTGGCTGCCCATCCTCACTTCACTCGTGAGATCCACTCTGTTGACAAGCAGTAGATCAAGGAATAAAGAGAACTACTGCATAAGGTAACATTTCTGGACTACCTTCCCCTTTCAAACCTATGCATTTTTAAGAGGGCAGTTGACATGAGGAAATGTGTGTTTAGTTCCATAATTCTAGCATTTAAGGAATTGTTAGCATTGTTATGGGGGTGGTTTTCCAAGCAATGAAGGCACATTATCTTTATGTGGGAAAGGTCCGCCTTTCCTCTAAAAGGAAGCAGGACAACAATAATGGATAAAGCACAAATTCTACTGTGTTCTTTTTGTATTCCTATCAGAATATGCATTGTCCAGTGTTACCGATTGTCCAGTGTATTGTATTATCTTTTCACATGCACCAAGTTATTTGTATTTAGGCAAGTTTAAAAAGCCCCTTGAGTATATGAGGAATGTTGGAAGATGTAAATATTTCTGAAATGGGGAGGCTAGGAAAGTGGACAGTCTTAAGCTTTAAGAATTGGCTTAAAAAGCTTTCAGATTGTCTTTATAATGTTGGATCACTAGATATGTGGATTAGAGGATTATTTGGAAAGAAACAATGAATTTTTGTCTGAACATATTGATATATACTGTTATTTATAGTTTCCAAGAAAGTGTGTAGGGAGTTTGTTTGCTAAAATTGGAGATGCAAGTTGTTACACACTACACTGATGGATGTGTCTTACATGTATTAGTACATTTGCCCTTAGTCTGGAGAAAATCAGTTCTTCCTTTAGCAGTTCCTTTGTGTCAAGCCATCATTATAAACAAACTGCAAGTATTTTAAGGCTCCTCTGTAGCAAAGGCAAAATTGAATTTTGCTTCCCTATGGGTTAAAACAAGATAACTCTTTGTGGTTAGAAAAGCATGGTTTTGTGGTAGTGCTACACCTGATGCTGGGGAGGATGGTGCAGGTAGGTGAAGACATTTGGGAGGGGTCAGTTGGAGGTAGGAGAAGGGGGCTCAGAGGAATCTCTGGCAGTTTTGGGGAGCTGTTCAGAGGGCAAGGAAGGATGAATGTATATCAAGAAATTTTTTTTAGGAGCATGGCCAAAGCTGCACACTTATATCTGGGAGAGGTAGGGGACATCAGAGGCCCTGAGGTGATGGGTACTTGGGTAATAAAAGGATATGAAGTTGTCACATTTCCTATTAGTTAGCGAAGTTGAACATGGATATGGCCAGTGCAAGCTGGTGGATGAATGTGAAAGCAGTGCTGCAACAAGCAGCCTTTTTGTCTGGGATGAGCCTCCTTCATTAGCACATGTTCCTCTGATCCCACATGCTGCTGTTCTTCATGATTTCAGATGTTGCACTTGTTTCTTTGCCCAGCTGTTGCTTCCTATCTCTTTTACCCTTTTAAGCCTTCTAAACATCTGCAGTAGTGGCAAGAGCAGCTGCAGGGAGAAGACAACACTATTTAGGCTCCTCCGGAGCACCTTGCCCGCAGGACCTGACAGCATTTGCCTTTCTTATGTTGCCTTTTGGTACTTGGATAGAGACAGGTACCAAAAAGAGCTTGTTGTTTTGGCCAGGGCCACCGATTTTAAAGAAAATTTTCTCACTTCACCTTTCTCTTGTCTTCCCCAAGTTTGTGATTTCAAGCTACAGCCTGGATGTCTGAAGTTGTTTCTAAGGTTGTTATCCTATCAACAGGCTGAAGCTCAGAAAGAGTGGATAAGGTTATTTATTGTATTTTAACAATTAAAAAGATTTCTCCAAAACAAAATTTATATTGCCCCAAACAAACCTTTCTTTGTAGTAATCCCAAAGGCTATGCTTCAGAAGAAGAATGCCTTCAAAATCTTGAATATAGAAATATACCGTATGCTAATCTTGAATGCACAAAATCTTGAGTATACATTTATTCAAAATCTCAAATGTACTATCTTGGATGTATATCTGGAAATTATCTGAAACACAAACATGTCCTGGTATCCTTCATGCATGTTGTGTTGTAATCTAGAGTAGTTTCATAAATAACAAAGGTTATTTATGAATAAAGAAGGTTTCAGCAAGAAAATACAGTAACACTGTACTATGCAGTACTTCCCTGGAAGTTGAATAGTTTTAGTAATGATGAGAAATGGACATGGACCATGGATTACTGGCACCTTTTTCCTTCCTTTGTCTATGCTGGATCTGGCCACGTGTCTGGGAGCATCTGTGTCTTCCTGAGTGTTAGCGTGTTTGGGATCATGCAAGGCTATGATGATGGCAGCTAGTTGCTGCCAGACCACAAGAGGGACCCAAAGACATGCACTGCTGTCTGGTATCCCTTGAAAACTGGAAGGATCGTTAGCTTCCAGCTTAGGTTTTCAGAAAAGTAGCTTATTTTCTTTTAATTTTAGCTTTCAGGAATTTTACTATGACTCACCTATAAGCTTTCTGAAGGAAAGTCTTAGAAAGGCTCTAGAAAAATGCTGCTAGAGATAATGGATGTTTTTAAACAACTTTGTCATGGCTGCCACGTGCACTGGGAAAGGCTGTGTGGCATCTAGACTGATAGGGGTAAATCATCTGAAGACATTAGAAGGAAGGCATCTGCGCTCATATATTATGCTGTGGGTATAATATTAAGAAAAATAGCATCTGGAATTTTCCCTTTATTAATATTTTTGAATATTCAGCCAAGCAGACAAATGCAGATATGATGAGATGTTTCCATAAATTAGAGGAAAAGTTACCAAAACTAAAGCTGCTCCAAAATGATAATAAATTTGAGACATTCTATATTATGCAGCTTTGCTGCTGCAGTAACTCACTGTTTCTCTAATAGCTGACTGTAAATTGTACACTGCATGTACAAACAGGGCATGACTTTTGTAGCAGTGGAAAACATCTCTGATGCAGGCTGGCTTGGTTTGGAAAAAGCAGCACTACCTGGATTTAGCTGCCTCAGTGGCTTAATTAAGTAGTCCTGAGAAATGTCTTCCTCTGTAGAGATCTCAGATGCCTTCCTCCCTGGGACTGCTACCCTTCTCGTTCACACAGTGGCTGGAAGACATGAGGCAGGGTTGACTCCTGGTACTCATATACAGTATTTTATTCAATGTAAATAGTAGCCATGTTTTTCTGTGTACAGGAATAATTTCCAACAGAAGAGCAGGGGGGATTACTAGGGATTATTTTATTGCAATGACAGCTCCATGTTCTTCAACTAAAAATCTAATGCTATTGAGTGGTGATGTGGTAATTTAGCATCATAGACAATAGCAGAATATTATTATACTGTGTTGCATCTGGGTAGCACCCTCAGTCTGAGATCAAGTTGAATCACTATCATTAACAAACTCTGCTGGTGTGTTCTTGAAGGAGATAATACAAAGTTAATCATGATTTACTGATAGGGCAGTTGGGCCCAGGGAGTGATTTCCTTGAGGTCAGGGGGTGAGTCGAGAGCGTGACTGATAGCAGTGTCCTTCTTGGCCAAGGAGGTGAGGAAGTGGTCTTCTTTACAGCCACTATCTTCTCCATCTGCTGTCAGCCTCCAGATCACCTCGCCCGGCTGAGAGGCACTACAGAACAGTGTACCTCCTTCAGATATGCACCTACCCACCGTGAAAGTACTGCAGAGGCTTTTCTCTGTCTTGTACTCAGGACAGGCTATGCCAAATTGTGCCCAGCAAGAAGGGGCTGCAAGAAGTCAATTTGTATTCTCAGCTCTATGCTATTTAGAGGGAACATACAGTATGAAGGGTTATGATAGACTGACATGAAAGGCTGTTCCCTTCCCTCTCTGCTTTTTCTGGCAGCAGCTGAACATGCACTGACAACACACCTTCCATTACTAATATTTTGAAACCTAGAGCAGGAGAGTGCCTCAAACCGCAGCCTTATAACGTAATGAAGAATACACACAGCTGCAGTAACAACCACATAATTATTTAATTAGTTTTTGACAGCTTCAAATTGCATAGGCGAAGGAATGCATGAACCGCACATGGAAACCTGCCAGCAAAGGTTTTACACGTACGCAGATGGTTTTAGCTATTGTAAGCGTAAAGCCAGGTTGCTGCACTTTTATTGCAAAACCTAATAGCACATCATGCACTGCAGAAGTTATATCAGGGGAATAAAAATGGCATATGTAATTATTTCTTCTCCTTTATGTCATAGCATTACCTTTGTTATATTTAACTTCCCATAAATGAGCCCTGTGAGACCAAAGATGGGAATATTTTAGCATTAAGTAATCTGTAAAGTAAAAGCTTCTTTGGGCTTTTGGAATAAGCAATTATGATACCACTAATTAACATTACGTATCAATTTATATTTTAAGGTTCTGTTATGGAGATGAATTAATTAACATCTCTGTTGGGAAGTTAAGTTTTTGTGTTTTTATTTTGAAAAAAGAAAGACAGGCTTACAGAAGTGTAACAATTTGTCAGAAGCCACAATGTGATTCAGCGACAAAAGAGATGACAAATTAAGAATTTCCTCAGTTTTCATTTGACTCTGCAGAGAGCTAGGGCAAGAAATTTCAATATATAAAAGAGGGAAAAATAATTGTCTGCAACAAAATGGATGAAGAGGGCATTAACATCAGTAGAAATCTGTCTTTGGCAAATAGATTATTCCAAAGGGGAAGATAATAATTTAGAAGTGAAGTGAAGCATAATGTACTGTAAATATTTGCTCTTCTGCTGCTGCAAAGCCAACACCCATCTCCCAAGTCACTCCGAAGTGTTTATAATTTCCATGTGTCGCAAGCTCCATGATTTTATATTAGAGGGGAAGTGATTTCTCCTGAATGCACCTAATTAAGGCTAACAGCTAAAATAAAACATGAATTAATTCAAAACTTCACTCTGCACTCTAAATGAACACAAACGTTGTCTGAGGTTTAAAAAGTTAAGTCCCCCCTTTTTTCCACATAATTGAAGTTTTCATATTTTCCAGCCTTTGCTTTTTATGGTTCTGGCTGGGATAGGAAATACTAAAAGCCCACAAGAAAAGGCTATTCCCATAGAGCTGTGTAAGATATTCACAACAAAAACCTAAACCATGTGGAACACATGTGGTTTCAAGTTTCACAAGAAAGTCAAAACCCAGACTCTGTTTGTTGAAGTCTGTAACACGTTTTGAATGAAACTGGGCCCGTTTTCAAGAAAATCTGGTCAGATTCCTGGTTTCGAGTTGAAACCATATGAAATTTGGCATTTGGCAAGTTCTGGGAAGAAGTCTTGAGGCCTGATCTCACTGATGCTTCAAGGGGGACTTGCTGTAGGTGGGAGGTGAGTGCAGGGGATGTCAGGTCTCAGCTGGTGCAGTGGGACAAGGGCATTGTCAGGGACTTTGGGCTGAGATAACCAGCACAGCATTGGTGGGTCTCCTGAGGTAGGGAACTGTAGTCAAGAATGATTGTGTGAGAGTCATGTGGCTCACATGCAGGGCAGGAGGTCCTGGAGATCTTGTGCACACCCCTCAAAGGGGCACCTTGCTGTGCCTTCTCATGTACTCCCAGAATAAAGATTGGGAGACCCTGAACACTTTGGGACTGTGTCCATCACTACACTGCATATTGTGGGATTTCTGTGGATATCACCACATCCACATGGAAAACACACCTTTATTTTACCTACAGAAGTATCTCTGGCTAAGCAAATGAAAGACTGTGAAGAAATACTTGGCACCTATGATGAAGCCATGCTCTTTTTTAAGAGCTCTGTATAGGAATGAGTCATTAGTGGATGCTGCAGCCTCTGTCTCTAAGATGGTATCAAGGTCAAAGTTATGAGCTTAATTCTGCTGTTGCAAGGATGGATATCGGAGCAGACCTTTTTTTTGTGCATTCCTAGAAATATCTTTATCCGATACTGATACTACTGTAAATTATTGAAACTCTAAGGCTTTGAAATCAATCTTACCTTTAACTTTCTTTACTGCTAATCACTTTTAAAATTTCTGTCCCTGCAAGTGGTGAAAATAGGCTAGGAAACTTAAAATCAAGGTTTTAATAATATGACTAGAATTCAATATTATCTATACTGGCAAGTTTATTTCTTGATCTTATAAACAGATATCATACACAGCTACCAATACATTTTCCCACTTACATTGCTGTGTTTGGGAATATTTAACTGTGAAAATAAAAGCTGTTTTGTGCTGATGCCAAAATGTGAGCAAAGAACAGAGCAGATGGTTTATGAGTACATGGAAAAACAGCATATGTCTGTGTATAAGGAAAGAGCTCTATATCAGACTAATGAGTACAGAGTATAGTTTTCCTGTTTTCTGTAATAGTATTTTATATGTGCAGTTCTGTGAGTCCAGCACTGTGAGGACAATAGTTATGCTCAAAAATAAAATATAGCCCATTAAAGCTCCAGTTCTTCCATCCACACTCACTTTGATTAAGCATAGGTCAGTCCTGAGCAAGATAATTATTTGTTACCCTGTCACTACCTTTTTTTTTCCAGATGTCTGTGTTCTCGCTTTAGATAACATGATAAAGTCCCTTTTGCTAACAGGTTTTTTAATGCAGTATAGTTCTGCTCTGAATCTTAACAAATGTCCACAGCATGCAACTTTTCATAATTCATGCCTGCTGTTGTTCCTCTTCATAAGAATACTAAGGGAAGCAGAACTGTCACCTACCAGCCTGCTTCCCCAAGACCCAGTTTGCCCATACATTCATCTTGTCCAGAACTAGCTGAAAATCTCCCAGATGACTGGGTTTTCATCACTTCCCTAAGTGGCAAGCAAGTGCCTTTGTGGTTTCTGTCATGATGTTGCTCTCTTGTTCAAAAAGAACTTGTGGGAAACACCCCCAAAACAGACTTGTTTTCTTTAAAACCATCCTTTTCTGTAGTGCCTCCAAGAAGCAGATGGCAGTTGAGCTTTGGGGATATTGGACCACTAGCGAGTTTTTGCTGCACTGCACTCAAAGTCTGTCTGCATCCACTTCTAACCTCTTTCCTTGGCTGCAAACTCAGAGGCTGCTTTTCCCACTGCAATGGGAAGTGAAGGAGCATCTACTGCCTCCTGGATGTCCACTCCACTGTTTCGCTTGTCTTTATACTACCCAGGCCCATAGGGCTGGTTCTATACTTGGCACCCATCAGGTGCACATCTGGTTACGCTGTCCCTTATCAGGGTCTCAGATACAATGTGGGCACAGATGCCAAGTGCTGCAGCGGTGTCTTGGGGCTTTAACAGGAAGGAGGTGAGTGGTGGGAATGAGAATTACAAATCATGTCCTGCTACCAGGTACTGTTGCCTGCGTAAGTTGTGGTGTGCAAATACTCCCTTCTGTTTATAGGACAATAATCATCTTAAATGTCTTTAGGAACAGAAACAGAAAATGTAAGAGAATCCAAATTAGTTTACCATGGCAGAATGGAAATGGAAAATTCCATCTGTTTCATAACCAAAATATATTTTACACTTATGCTGTAATATTTGTCAACATAACAAATAGAGAAGCGTAATTCAACAAATGATTACTAAAACCCAGAACGGGCATATTGGTTTTAAAAACCATGATAATTTGTAATGATTGCATTGCAGAATGACAGTTTTTCTGTTTGGAGGCTTTCTTTCCCAATTCTAAGGTTCAGTTATGCCAATTTGCTAGTATTTAACAATAAGATCAGTAGACCTTAAAAACAGAGAGAGAGAGAAAAAGAAAGATAGCAGAAGCTACTATGGATACTGCCAAACCACTTCTCAGGTTTGTAAAATCAAGGACATGGGAAAGTTTCCCACCACATATCAGCCTAAATTAATGTCCAAATTGCTTAAATTTTTTTTCCCATTTCCACCCAATATTCTGATGGGAATTTGATAAGCTATCAGAAAATCTTATAATGGATTTTCTTTTAAAAGGAGATTTACAAGTATTTTGCTGCTTATTTGTGCAACACATCTTTTGTATTCTTGATGCTGTATCAAAGGTCCTGGCACAGCACTGGCACTCTTTCTTTGAGGAATTCTGATTCTGTCTCTTTTCCTCAGGTTGACTGGCTTCTTCTTTGATAAACAGCTTCACTCACTTCAGCAGCTTACTGGAATTAAACATAGTACAGTCTCACCATTAACAATTAGTGCTTATTATGTTGCCTGTTTTTTCCCAAAATAAATGAAATATTACTATTTCACAGATATTTCCAGTGGGAATTATTGTGTGGAATTCCACATTTAATGTCACCCCATGCTTAAAACTATATGCAGTGCTTACTTTGGATTACAGCTAAACAACAAGTTTTGATTGAAAGAATGGCTGAGACCCAATCGTTAACTACCATACATGTCAATTTGAAATGATGGAAATAATTGCCACTGACAGTTTTACTTTGTAGAAACCTATTTTCCTCCCTTCAGAATCTTTTTTATCTTGCTTTACTGGAAAAAGTGAACAAACACAAGGAAATGCTTTCAAAATTATCAGCTTCTAAAGAACACCAGTAATCACTTTGCATAATCCACATCTGGGCTCAATCCAGTTTTCCTTAATTAGCTACAAATGCCATGTCTGCTGCTATGTCTGAAATTTTCACTGCATCTACCTATTAAAGTGTAAAATGAATTGGACTTTCAAGTTAAAGAATATTACTTAGGTAGTTAAGTGGATTTAGAAACAATGGCATTTCCAGTCTATTTCTATTCTACAAATAGCACAAATGTGGCAACTTTTCAGATTTTTAGAACCAGGGACTTCTGTTTTTTTAAGATCACACTGGCTACTTACCCTAGCAAACAGGTATTTAACCAGTAAATCACACAAAGACACTCAGGCCTTTTGTTCATCCTGCAAATAAAAATAGTTTTGTGAACTGTGAATGATTATAGCTTCTCTGAGTCTCATGTCCATATGACTGCCTGTCATGTTTCCCCTGTCAAGCCTGGATGTGGTATTCACATCCATCTAAAAGTCTATGTTACCTTTACACCACTGTCCAAAAAACAGGAAGCTCAAGCAACTAACTTGCTCCAGAGTATACCATTGATCTGAGGTGTGGGATAAAGGATATGCAAAGTCATATATGTTGCCTATACTGGGAAAAGAAAACAGGTCCTCCTCAAACTTCTGTTGAACTTGTTATGAATGGAGAATGTGCCCTACTAAACACGAGTGGTGTAGGAATGCTGTAGACAGGTGAACACCATCTTCCAGCCCTCTACCATTACCAGTTTTCAGTTATCACTGAGAATTGAAATTGTATATATGTGTATGTACAGCCTCAAGTTGCTCTAAGGGAGGTTTAGATCAGATATTAGGGAAAATCTCCACTGAAAGAGTTATTGAGCACTGGAACAGGCTCTCCAGGGAAATGGTTGATTCAGCATCCCTGCAGGTATTTAAAAGATGTGTAGATATGGCAGATGGGGACATGGTTTAGCGTGGACTTGGCAGTGTTAGGTTAACAGTAGGACTCAATGATCTTAAGGGTGATTTTTCCAGCCTAGATGTTCTGGGATTCCATAACTCTGTGAACGACTGTCCAGTCAAAATTCCCTGTTTTTACCAACAGCTGCCCAAACAAAATATACGAGAGTGTTCCTTAGTATCAGGAGAAGGGTTTTGAAATGGAACACCACCTGTGTAGGATCCTTGGCATCAGAGTTGTGATTGCCATCCCTCGGTGCTCCCTTCTCCCACCCTGTGCCAAACCCTCTTTGAAAATGGAATCTGCTGGAAAGTTATCTGCTCTTGAAGATAAATTTTTTTTCTTAAATTCAAAACTCAACAAAATTTGAAATTATTTCCTGTCTGTCTCTGCTTTTTTTCTCCCCCTAAATTTTTTCTCACTGATGCATTTTTAAAGGAATGATCTAACCCTTAGTCCATCCAAGAGAATTCTTTCCAAGGTCTTGAGAATATGATAGATCAATATCTAAATGAAAATATAAAAATGGCTTAAGAACTGATTTTGCTACAGGAAGACAATGAAAAAGCTTCTGGCATTTAAAATAAGAAATAAAGTTGCTAGGTTTCACTGTGATTTTTAAATCCCTGGGAGCAAATCTAGAAGGCCACTGTGCTTCTTCAGCTTCTGGCTGCAGTGTGCAGGAGAAAAATACAGTCCTCAAGTTTAGATCTGTGCACATGTGTCTGAGGATGTTTTGCTTTGGGAAGGTGTTTCCTTTGTTTCCCCACTGCTTCCACCCTGCATGTGCTATGCATCTGTTCATGAAGATAGACTTGATAATGTTTGAAGATACTTTACCCTTGAGCACTATCTCAGTGCAGAAAAGGGTGAATTTAAATAAAATAAACCATTCATTGAGTCTTTCTCTCCTTGCCACCATAGGGCTGTGTAAACCTGATGTAGCTCTTCAGTTAAATAAATCATAAATCTTGTAGGAATTAATGTTGCTGGTACTACAGGACAGTGCTGCAGGGAACAGGTAGCCTATTTCTATAATTCATCATGCAGAGGCAGTTAAGTGGCCCCAGAAGGATTCTAAGGAATGAGCACTGATGGTTACCTTCACTGCAGTTGCCTGGGACTGACTCAAGAGGTGGAAGCCTAACCTGAAGGAAGGACTATTAAAATTGAGAATTTGGACGATGTTGCTATTCTATTTTACAATCACTTCTTCCCTCTGTCATCTACCAAAATACTCCTCCCTGTCCTTCAGAACTCAGAACAAATTATAATATCACACATGAAATACATGTTTATGATATACAGAGGTTCCAGACTTCTTCTTGTGTGTCATGGGACACTTCTGGTGATTTGTCTGGAACTAAGCTGATTTATAGGCATGGAGGCTCTGGCTGACTGTGTCTGCTCAGCGCTTGGCCCATGGCTGCAAAAGTGTGCAGAAAAATCTGTCTTAAAATATGCTGTTCAGCTGTTTCAAACCCCTTTCAGTAGTGACAGCAGTTTGGGGCTTATGCTTTACTGCTTTCCAAAATGTGCTATTAAGGAACTAAAGACTGAAATGATTTCTCCTTCTGTTCACATTTTTGGTTTGTTGTCTTAGGTAAGATGTTCTCTTGGAAATGTTGTTTAGTACTACCCACAACTATTTCCAAAATGACTAAGTTTGTTTTTTAAAGAAGGATTAAAAAAAAACCCAAACAACAAATTGGAACCTTATGGACTATTAAAATTCTCTGGTAGAAAGAACTGTCAGCATGATTGATATCTAGAAATTGTCTTTTCAAAGTCTTTAGAAAGCTGTGTTCCAGTCTTTGAGCTCTTGGGAGAAACTTTGCTAAATTGCTTCCTGTTGTTTAATTTCTGGAAATATCCTGCCCAGAAGAGACACAACAGTAGAATCAAGCCAGAAATGCAAGCACCAGGTGAGCCACATGCAGAAGTAATAGTGGGGAAAACAGCTTAGTTTGTTATTCAAACATTTTTTTAGGTAACAAAAAAAAAAAGTTGGAATCTCTAGATGCTGCAAGTAAATCACTCACTTGGAAACATGACTGTCTCAAGGGCACTAGATCCCATGTAATCTTAACAACCCAAAACATACCTGGCTGAACTAAAAGTAGAAAACAAAAATACATGAACATTTTATTTGGTAAAGAGGGCGGTCATCCCACTTAGTGATATTTCACTTTTAATGAAATTCTTTTATCCTGACAGCAGAATTAGGTTACACATGTGACTTCACGGAAAACTTGAGAGATGGAGACAGCAGGAAGATTGCTAAGTTAGATGGACACATAATAGTTGATGCTCTTTCTATGAGTATATTTCTAATACAGCAAATAAATATAGTCTGTATGAGAATTTTGCAGGAAGCCTCAGAAGTGCTGAGCTCAGTTTGTTCTTGAGACATAAATGTGAATTTTGTGTGCCTGTTGCTACCTGTGAGCCAGCCTGGCAAACTTAAGAGCAGCAGCAGGCAGTTGCCTCACTTTCTGTCTTCCAGCAGTATGTGGGCAAAGCAAAATAATGTTAGCGTTTGGCTAACATCACATGATGGCTTCTAAAGTATCAGTTCAGAAGGCTTCTTTCATCCAAAGAAAATGGGGTCTCACTGGGTATTTGCAGTAACACACACACACACACACACACACACACACACACACACACACACACACACACACACACACACACCTCCACACCCGTAATCAGCGGGCGTAAAATGTGAAAAGGATGTTTGCCAGGGAGCTTTCAGATCCAGAGCTGTGAATGGGAACTGCATGCTTGGAATGGAGGCATGAGAATGCTCTTGCTGTTTGAGTCGTTTTGTTCCTCTGACATTTTGGGATTTTATGTGGGTGTGATGACATATTCCCCTAAAGCCCTTAGAACCAACTCACAGGTTTCAACACAGGCTACCAGAGAAGGATAGCTCCTCAGAAACACAACTGCTGGGAAACAGAGAGCAAGCCCTCATATGTGCTGGAAAGATTAACTGTGCCTAGGCTCCCCTAGCTTGTTGCCCTGAAAGTGAAGGCAGAGGGAGAAGCACATCAGCCCACTCACACTTCTGCCTTCCTGCTGCATCCGATTGCTGCTGCCATTGCTGGCTGCTGCCCAGCTGAGAGTCTCCAACGGGATGCGTGAAGCCCACACAGATAAGCACATTAGCACAGCTTGTATCTGCACAACTGCATTACTGTTCACGCAAAGGCACGTTGCTTCTGGCTTACACTTAGCTGTAGCATAAATGAAAATTGGCCCCAAACCACTTAGGAGTGCTGGTCCAAGGAGGGTTTGTTTTGAATGAGCCCTGCTGACAGCAGAATTAGGCTACACATGTGACTTCACGGAAAACTTGAGAGATGGAGACAGCAGGAAGATTGCTAAATTAGATGGCCACAAAATAGTTTAGCTAGAAGAAAGCAAGCCAGGAATCTGTGTGAGATTTGGGGGTTGAAAGTCTGAGAACTCAGCTTGGAATATTGTCCTGGGAAGCATCGTGCAGCAGAGAGCAGGGAAGGGTAGACCAAGATGCCACAGACCACTATCCAAGTGATGTTTGTACTGGAGCACTCCATGAGTCCAGGGAAAGAGTGATAGTGGGATGTTTTATCAATTATCTATTCATTACTCTAATAGATTTTGCAAAGAGGAAAGAAGGATATTTCTCTGTTATGGAAAGAGTCTGGCAGGGGAGAGAAAGAAAGGCAAAAAGAGGAAAGTGGAGACAATGTGATCAAAAACATGAAAATAAACCACCAAGTCAATAATAAGGGACTAGTACTTAAAGAAAAACTGAGTGATGAGAGGAGAGAAAATACTTAATATGAAAGTAATGGAACGCAAAGCTATAGAAGACACCCTTTCACAAGTTTTTTCTCTGGCAATTTTAAGGTAGAATTCCTTTTCTTTCAGCAGGAGGAAAAGGGGATTTACAGGTTTGGCCTCCATCAATGTCCCACAGAGGATGATGGGCTCTAGGAACATTCAGCCTGAGGAGGGTTCTTCTCACCTCTATAAAGTCATCACATCATGCTCATAAATCAGGATCATTCTTGCACTGAGAAGGAATCCAGACTCAGATTTCTAATGCATACAAAAAGAAGCAAACTATTTCTAGCTGTCCTAACAGTGATATAATGCAAGTGGTTATAGCTAGGATAAGCACGTTTTATTATTTATGGCCTAAATACAGATACATGACATACTCTTCAACCTACTGGACTGTAACAACTACTTTTTTTACCTGTCTGACCTATTTTGTTACCTTTTTTCCTGATTGCTGCCATAAACCTCAGATGTGTCATCTAGAACTGTTTAGATGACAAATTTAAATCCACTTTTTATTCTGACACCTCCCTCTTAGCAGATATTTCATTGCTAATACTGAAGCAATGAAGATGAATGCAAAGAAATTGCACATCTCCTCATGAATAGGCATCAGACATCTCCCCTTTCTTTCACGGGTTTACTGAGCCAGGTACACCTAAATTATCTGCTAGTGTTTCTTTTTAAGCTTTATACAACTTGCCATGAAAAATCCGGTTTAACCATTTTCTCTCACAGTTCCTCCTCTAATTTATATCCTTGTTTGTTGACTTCATCTGTGTCAAATTTCTAAATCCTGGAGACTTTCTCTTCTCAAAAAACCCTACTGCTGTCATTACACTGGAAGGCTTTTGCCTCTGGTTTTCTTTCTTATTTGGTTGTGCATACATTTTCTGAGTCTCAGTAGTCATCTTTCATATCTAAACTACTTTTGAGGGTTTTACTCTCTTTAAGGTATTGGTCTTTTGTAACTAACCCTGAGTTTTAGTGAAATCTCCCCTTCACAAAATATTGCTTCTTTCCAATTCCTTTCCTGAGTGTCAAGCTTAAATGTAACAACTGCTGCGGACTCAGTGGCCTGAGTCCTCTTCTTAGGTGAATTAGCTCCGGTGTATTACTTAAGACTAATTCAAAATTAGCTTCACCTTCTGCTTCAAAACTTGAAATGTACTTTGGGTGTGGAGAACTCAGATGCTTGCCTTTGGGGCCATTTGGGGCAACTGTAACAGCAGACCATGGCACCCTGTTATGAAGCTGAAAACCTCCTACTTAAAAAGCTTATGCCTTTAAGTGCGTGAAAACCATTGTCAGTTTTGCCAGTGAAGTAACTGATAGGAGTGGCAGATTGTTCTCTGTGTGTGGAGCCCATGCTGAAGTAAGATGAATCTAGCAGAGGGAAGAGGACTGATTTGACAAGAATATGCAGGGTATTCTTTGGAAGCAAACATACACCCCCTCTCACAGCCATGAGTTTCTGCTTCGCTTCACACTGCTCGCCCTCTCCCCATCAGGTTTCCCAGCAAAGGAGGTTTAGCAGCAGATGCTGAAATTCCCTAGTCTTCTGGAGGTTGGAGGGGCCAGTGGGGTGAGCTGATGTGAGAAAGGAGACACCCCAAGAAGGGCTTTCCCTCACCCTGTCCATGAGTTAATTTTCTGCTCTATTTTCCTTAGTCTTCTTACATTTCCCTCTGTTATATCTCAACACTGCCCCAGCCTCCTGGATCAGCGCCCTACCCAACTAGATCACTGGCTTCCCTAAATCCTCAAGCCCAGCCTCCATGATTTCATAGCTCTAGCTCCAGACCCCCACTGCCCTCCTGAGCTGCCTCACTGTTTCAGGCCTGTCGTTGTATCCTGTCACAGCCCACACAGCCAAACACCAGCCACTTCCCACTCTGGCTTGCAGCATCATTGTTTAGTGTTACCTGGTTGACCCCTTTGAAACACCCCTGCACTTGATATGGCAGGCCTCAGCTGGCATTTTAACCACATGCAGCAATGAATTACAGCTGGCCATTGTAATTGCGGATGAGCACACCCTTTCTTTTAGAGGTTCTGCTTTCTGCAAGCAGTGATAGATGGTTTTATATCCTTCTTGTCACCACCTTCTAACTAGGAGGGAGGAGACCCTGACATGTCTTCCACCACAGCAGATTTGCATGTCGATCTGGGTGCAGGTCAGAAAAATACAAGGCCTTCAAGCTAATAGCCCTATTAACTAATGAGAAATCTACACCCCAGCTCCTCTATCCAGCTTTCTGTATCATTGCTGCCAATCATGAACTAGGAACTGGGGTTCCTTCCCAGAAATCTGTATAGGTACCTTGTGAAACCAGTTCTGTTTTTCTTATATTTTGTGAACAGCCAATTTAGTCTGGTGGGGCACAGAAAAATGGCAGGTGCATTCAGCCTGGTGTCCAGATTTAGAAGGTATATGGTTCTTTTTGCACTGTGGATCTCTCAGGGACTGGGGCAGGGAGGAGCATTAACCAATCTCCACACAAAACTTGCTGGCCACACTTAAACATCGCCCCGTGGGCTTCATATTTCTTGTAAACTTAATTGCCTGGGATTAGAGGCTATTTCCTGGCACTGATGCTGAGGTTAAAAATTCTTTTGTGCCTGGAAAGCTTCTGCTCAGCAGTTCGCAGTCCCCTGGGAGTCTGAGGCTGGCAGTGACAGAAGTGGCCGCTCTTTTTACCAGTTGCTGAGGTGCCCTTTGGGGGGAAGAAATTCCAACACCATGGATTTTCCAGCCATCGTGAACCTCTAGGTGGCAGGAAGCACACACCTGGTACTGGGGCACTGCTCACTGTACTCTCCAGCTGCAGGAGTTTATGAACTTGTAAGGGTATAAGTGAGGGTTATTCTGAGGTCTGGATTACATTTTAAGAGTTGCTTGTCCACCAGCTATCTGACTGACAGGCCCTAACTTTGGAGCTTGTTTGCTCTGTACCACAGGCTTTTGATTTTGTGGTAAAGTTAGCCACTAAGTCATTCCTTTCCCATCACCCTGGGTAATGCCATCCAGGGTTTGCTTACCTATGTAGCAAGAGGTTTACATACTTTTGAAGCAATAAAACGAGGCAGTAGCAGGCAGATATGATGAGCACCACATAAAACCATTGAAATCTGTTTGCCTTCTCTAGTGACACGCTAAAATGATGTTGGTATGACCTTTGGTGGATTTGATTTTAATTCATAAGTCATGATTGTATCTTTTCCCTGGCTATGAAACCTTTATTTCTCTTTATCTCAGTTCATGTTACTGACAAACACCAGAGCATGTCCTTCAAACAGCCTGAGCATTAGTTTGGAGAGTGTTGAAATGCATAGGTAACTGTACTGAGTGTGTACCAGCATGATCTGGTTCAGCCACTGTGGCCAGAGGGGTAGACAAGTCTGCCCTTATAGCCCCACTAACCCTTCACCTGGGCAGGTGTTTTACACAAATCCTTTGCCCTCACAGGACCTTTTTCTGTCCTTTCTGTTCTACATCCTCTAGCAGAGTGTCTTTCCCAGGATAGCTCTCTTCCCTGGCTGCTCTGCATGTGGTCTCAACCAGAGGTCTCCCAACAACTCCCTGCCCTTTAAGACAATGACAAGCAGATGATGGAAAAGTATGCACTGCTGAGGAACTCCACTTTATCTGCTTTATTTTTCTGCAGGAAAGATCCCCTTGGACATCAACTTTTGTCTCTTTTCTCTCTGGGGTGTGAAGAGGACCTCAGAAGGGCTGTGGCTCTGGCTCTGGATATTTGGTGTGGACCAAGTTATGCAATGTACTTCTGTGTCATCTGGAGATTCGTTTTTGGTCCATTTCTTGGGACCGTAGTTAACATCCACATGGGGAATTTTTGTTTTTGAGAACAAAAAGTACTATTCTAATTTCAAATTTTTCTGTGATCTCGTTCAATCTGAATCATGTCCAATATACCTCTAGCTGAATAATTTTTAAGGAGGAAAGAATTGGTTTTTTTACTGGTGACCCAGGTTGCTTTGGTGAGCTATGTGTTGATAAAAATATACCTTCCTGATGGGTTGAACACCACTGGAAATTGAAGAACACTAAATAATACTTGTTCTGCTTAGCTAGAAAATGACTGTTTTCCTAGCACTTCTAATTTAATCCTATGATTATTCTTCAAAGTGATATAATAGAGATTTGTAGTTATTAAAATAATTTCAGATTGGATCAGTGGTAGTATTATGCACCAGCAGTGATCATCAATATAAAGAGCTCAAAGAGTTTTGCCAGCATACTTTTGGCACCGCTGTCCCAAGCAACATCTAGATGAGCTAATCCCAGTTTTAAAGCTGTTCTCAAGTCTGCAAAGAACGTTAATGTTCTGATGTTAATGATCCTGCTCAGTTTACCTGCACTCTTGACCCATGAGGCAATCACCTATTCATCTCAAAAAGCCTGAAATAAAAGGTGCTGGTTTTGAGTCAGAAGGGAAAGTAATGATTGTGTTTGCACAATGCACATCAGTGTGTAACTGGTGAATTCAGACGTAATGCAGTATTTAGGTTTGATATATAACTGAGTAGCAGTCAGACATTCATGCTGCAAGAATCCAGGCCCCAAACCACATGCAGCTTGCTCTATCCTGTCACCTTTATTCTCTGTCAATCTCTGTCATTGATCAAGATGTCCCTCTGATAGGTCATGAGCTTGTAAATAACACAACGATGTTGCAAGCTGTATTATTTTTTAATTACATTGTTAGTATTCTCAGGGACGAGTCGCTGCAGTTTGATGAAAAACCCCAAGAGCTTGAATAGCAGCTTTAAAGCACAGATAACATACTCTGTAATTTTATCTTCATTAACAAGCACAGCGTGCGATACAAGTCAGCTGCACCGCAAGCTCTTTACCATCTCTTCTCTCACAATGCATTGGAGCATTTAGTTTACAGTAGATTAATGTCCTAACCTCTTAGCTTATTAGGGTGAAACACAATCGGCCCTATGTAATAAGATTAGACAGTAGGAACTTAACCCAGTGCTAATTTTTAGTAAATTTTCCCCCAGTTATAAAATGGGATGAGACCTAGGAGACTGGAAACTGACTATATGTTTGTGCACAGTAGAAAACGCATCATTATTTTTCACAAAAGTGACCAATTGCAAATAAATATTTCTTGTGCTTTACATTTTTGTGCTGTTCCACCCAGGTCTGGGCTTTTTAATTTAAGAGGATAAATGGGTGTCAAATAGTTGGACAACATTAGTGAACAAGACCCAATAAGGTCCTGGGATTGGAGAGGCTTGATCTGATTACCCTGCATATAGGATTAAGAAATGATGGGCAGGTAACTTCAGTTTCTGTTGGAGACAGCATTCCACATGGCCACTTACTCTTATCTGTTGCCCTTTGTGATGAACAAAAAAAACCCAAAAAACCCCAAAACCAAAAAAAACCCCAAACCAACAAAAAAACCCCCAAAAAACCAAAAGCCAAAAAACCAACAAACAAACAGAGTCCAAACAAGAACCCCAAACAACCCCCCCAAGAGACAAACAAACAAAAATCCCAACCAAACAAAAAAACAAAACCAGCCAACCAACCAACCAACCAAAAAACCCCCAACCCCCCCTCAGTGAACTATTCCAGAAACCTCAGAGCATGATTTCAGTGAGTTGAAGGCAATGGTGTCTGCCATGTGCTTCCTGGCCATCCATCCTCAGAGGGACCTATTCCTCTGACAAAAGCCCCTTATAACCTTGCCACCAGGATAAAGGACATAATTTTCGAAGAGGTGGACTAGGGAGAAAAAGTTAAATTCCTTCCATTTAACTGAAAATTCCCCATGTCCCTGAAAATCCCCAACTCTGATAGCAGAGCTTGCTTACCATGAAGCTTTACGGTTCTGGGAAGGGAGGAAGTTCGCTATACATAGTAGGAAACCACTGTGGTTACATAATAATCCCCTTAAAAATACTGCATGTTTCTTTGAATTTTTATATAAAAATCATGCCAGTAGTAAATTATAATTCTTCCCCATTGCCATATTTTATCAAAAGCCTTCAGTATAACAAGGAACTTTTCAACAATAAGAAAGTAATTTTGTCAGTTGAACATGCTATATAATTAAAGGATTAACATTTTCTCTGAAATGGAATTAAGAAACAGAAATGGGTCTAGAGTTAACTCCTTCAAGTTTAGATGACTGGTCAAGGACTTAAAGGTTTAAAATTTCCTTGGGAAATGTGCATTTTCACTAGAACTGTGCAAAATACTGCTGTGAAGACATTTGAGACTGAAATATTTGGAAAATTTTCGGTCAGAATTTTGGTGGAAGGAGACTATTAGACAAAGAATGATATGAAAAGCTGGAAGGAAGACAAAGAAATACGTATTTTCCAACCTAGCAAATTTTCAATCTTAACTGCAGACGATGATCTCAAACCCATACACATACTCACTGGCACACACTTTTACCTAAGTTTGAAAATATGCAAATACAAACTTTGAGAAAATACGCCTTTCCAGTTTTTACATATTCAACATGGCAAGTCTCCAGCACTGCATAATAATTCTGTGTAACCTGTTACCGGGGTAACGCACGTGTCTGAACATTACCCACTTGCACATGGATTTCTGGGCCTGCCTGGAATACCTGGACACCCATCAGTTCTGGCAAGGCTGTGTTTGTCTATTTTCTTACTGCCTTAGTGATGGGCTGTAAATACTGAGACTAATTCTATCTTTCTTTTACAGGAAATTAAATCTCTTGCCAATATCACTATTGTTTTAGATAAAAGAATGGTGTCGAAATGGATGTATTTTTAAGGTGAGGATTTTCCTCACATAGATTTCAAGAGCATTTTTTACACCCAGATAACTAGCATCTTTTCAGTTTTGTGGGCCCCATACGAAATTGCAAGATTAACTGATAGGCAGCTATTAGAAGAAGACTGCATGCACGTTCCTGCCCAGATTACTGTGAACAGCTTATGTTTCCTCTGGCTTTTGACTGTTAGGGCAGAACAGTTTCGTTGTCACTGGATGAAGGACAATGATGGATCATACAATCTGCACAGAGATCTCATGCTATCGCTTTTCCTCTCTCCTCTGCCATTACTGATGTCACCCATTTAGCCAGGGTCAAACCCATGACACACCCCCATTTCTTTGCCACTGCAATTCATGACTTGAGTAATATCTTCGTTCCATCTTCTGCTTTGCTTGTAGTTTTACTTTTATCTTGACTTGTAACCTCTGGAGCTGTACTTCAGCCCCTGCAGCTTCCTTCACACTGGAAGAGTCACCTTTCTCTTTTTCCCTTCTCAGGCAAAGCAGTTGTCAGGGCCTTCCCAGGCTCTTGCTGTGCTCCCTGCTGCCTCTGTATGTCCCCACACATGCAGATATCCCTAGGCACAGGCTTCTGGAGATGCTGTGTCTCTCCTCCTTTCCTGCTACTCTCATTACATGTCTGTCTTTGCTGGCATCCCCATAATCACTATGGATCCTCTCCTCATATGGGTCTGACATGGGTTTCTATGCATCTCAGGGTCCAAGCTGGCTCTTAATGGACTGGTTTGAGGATTGGCAGCAGTATAGCCATAACAGCTCAGGGTTGTCTCCTGTAATGCATCCCTCCTCTACTTACTCAAGGCTTCCTTCACTTACCCTTTGTACTTCTTTCACAACAACCAAGGGTATCTTTGCATGGTATTTTATTAGGCCACACTGATGCTCTTTTCACTCAAAATTTGTAGTTTACTCAAGCCCTAGAAAGTTGTCCTTTCTGCTTGTCTAGTGGTGCCTTTTACTGATGCATATCTTGCACTAAGTTTGCTGCATGATCTGTGAAACTGGAACACATGTTTGAATATGAGAAGAACTTCTTTACTCTGAGGGTGAATGAGCACTGCAACAGATTTGGCAGAGAAGCTGTGGAGGCTTCTTCACTGCAGATATTCAAAAGCTGTCTGGACACAACCCTGAGTAACAATCTCTAGGATGACCATGACTGCACAGAGAGGTTGTACTATGTGATCTCCTGTGGTCCCTCCCAACCTTCCACATTCTGTGATTGTGACTAATATGCAGCAGTAAAAACAGGAAAAATACTCTCTGTCAACTCCAAAGATTGGCATGAAGCTGGGCAGGTGAAAAAATATATATGATTTTTTTGTGGAATGAGATACTTCGTTCAATCCCCCTTTTAAAAATCTTGGTGTCATTACATAAAACTAAAACAAAAGTCAAATAATGACTTAATTTTGAACTTATCAAAATTCTCTAACTACACCTGCTGTCCTTGCACTAGAAATGGTCAAGGCATAAAACTCCGATCAGGTTTGTCCAGTAGAAGAGCTTTCACACTGATTTCTGTGTCTGCTTTTCACGGAGGTGTCTCTCTGCTTTCCTCTGTACTCATCACTAAGCATGAGACACTTGTAGCGCTATTTCAAAGGTCTTGGCTGTCCTGGAAAACTTTGCCTCAGGCCAGCTTCTATCACATTATTATTTAAAATGATTTAAAAACAAGTAATTTTAGGAACATTTTGTTTGTAGTGTTTTATCTTAACACAATACACTTTGTATTCTCCAGCAATCCTTTGTGTATATCTTCTTCCAAACAAGCACTTTGCTATAGTGAAGGAGTGTTTGAACAAATCTTATTGGCACTATACTGTAATTTAAATAGAAATGTTCGATTTATTTATCTGTCAGTTCTTACCACAAAGTAAGACATGCATGGAAATCACCAGTACACAGTGTGGCATGCCCAGCAGGATGGGCCATGTGTCAGGACAGGTGTGCACATGCGTGCTCAGAGACACACATGCACACTGCAACATTGCAGACTTACCCCAGGTTTTTGGCAGAAAGATGCACCTGTGCAGAAAGCAGAACGGGAGTCTTGCATAAACTGTTTATGCTCCCACAGCAGACAGTTCATTGCTTTATAGAATTGCACTAAAAGAAATGACATCATTGGGGGGAAGGATAAAAGCCCTTTTTGATCTACTTTTTTGTAAACTTAGCCCTGCTTACTTTAACAGAAAGAAACCAAACTCTATTTTTGCTTTTGTATGGGTAAATATATTGGCCCTTTACAAGGAAATTATAAGCTTCTGTAGCCTCCTTTCTTGTCAATAAGGAGTTTTTGTTGTTTGAAAAATCTTAAAGGAGGCTAAATATACCTCACATTTCCCATTTACTTATTTGGAGGAACCAATTTAGCATAAGAAATCTTTGTGTACAGGAGGGAATGGAGAAAACCAACTGACAAAGTTTGTGAATGGCTAGCTGATGATTCTACCTTGATCCATAATCATGGTGCAGGGTGATGTGGGTGCTCACTTCTAAATCTGAGTGAACCAAGGGGTTGAGAGGACATATAGCAGTTTTGCTTGACTGTGTTGAGACAGATACAGACAAGAAGATTTACCTGTGCTGTATTAATGCCCTCTAGGTGGATGATTAACATGGCACAAGATAATGACTTCTGACGTCTCTCATTTTTACTTCGAAAAAAAAAGTGATGATGATCTGGTGCGGTTCTGCGTAGATCATGATCATGTGGTTCCTGACAGTGCTGCAATGTTCCCTTTGCTCTAATTCAGCTCATATTAAAGCCAATTGGAGGTTCTTTGCTGGCTCTAGAGGCAGTCAGCTGAGAACTTGCTGTAGAAAACTCCTAGAGAGGAGTTGTGAGATAGAAGGAACAAACCAGATCCAGCACCTTGATTTTAATGCATTTAGTTCTCAGTGTTTCCTACATCAGAAAGTCTCCCCCTATTCCTCCTGCACTTTATTGACAGATGTGATTTTACAGTGTATTCCTCTGCTGTTCTAAGCTGCTTCAAAGAGTGGATATTTTGCTTTTTTGGCAAAGCAGCTTCAGAATTTGCTTCTGGCAGGCTGGCTCTGTGAGTAATCATTCTTGTTACATTTCTAGCCAGGAAACAGCACCAGGTCAGGCTTAGTGAACTGAAAACCAGCAGTATTGACCAAGTCAGCCTACCATAAATTCCCTTCAGGAATTTACATGGCTGCTTGCTATAGTGAGACATGAAATAAAATACCCAGAATTCAAGTTGCTCTCTCCCCATTTCAGCTATGCATAGTGCAACCATACTGCCAAAAATCAGATGAAGCCTCTCATGAACAGTGAAGGTGCCTTGGGGATGGAAGTCATTCAGGGCCTGAACATGTCCAATCTCTAGACTGAAGCTCTTTGGCTGGGGAGAGACACTGTGGGGAGGCCGGAGGCAAGGGCTGCTCCTCCATCCGTGGGGAGATGCATATCATCAGGAATGGTATGGCTGTGGACCAGTACCCTTTGATGCAGACCCTGAGCCAGACCTGGTCTGGAGATGCTATGGGAGGAGAAGAAGACCCTTTTTCCCTTTCTGGCAGATCTAGAAAAGCCCCATGTGAATGCCTTGCAAAAAATCTTCTAGTGTGGCAGGTGTGGTGGCTGGAAACAGTTTTAGTGATTCTCACATCTTCATGAGGATATGAAAAATGAAAGTTTTTTCATAGTTTTTTGATATTACAGGGAGAGATTATGCATTTCTAATGTCGGCATTCCACTGGTATATATATTGAGAATAGCTTTACATCACCACACAGCTATTAACCTATATCCTTACTGGACCAAAACCTGTATTACTGAAACTGTTCAAATGCACTGTAATTTAGCACTAATTCAGAATAAAACAGTTTCAAAGTGGCAGAACTTTAGTCCACAATGGTTGGTAAAGTATATGGACGCATTTCAACTTGGTTTTTTAAAAAAAATGTAGATTGAATTTTGGGAGGTGAGTTCTAACCTAGAACTAGGATTTTCAGCATTTGAATAATTTTTAATAAAGAAGCTGTTATTTGACGAAGTTATTTAAAACATGTAAAGAGTTAGCTTTCTGCAAACTTTTTGTCCCAAAAGTGAAAATTTGAGCCTGGGAGGTTGGGGTGAAGGCTGGCTCAGTTCTTTCAATTTGGAAGTATCAAAACACTTTTAATCAAAAGGAATTTTTTTTACATTCCCAGTGGGAAACATAAACTTTTTGCTCCATGCAACATTAAAAACTTTCTGCATTGCTGTGATACTTCGTGGAAATTGTGGTTCAGCTGACACATACCCTCTCCCATCTGCCAGGACATTTTGGTGGGATGCATAATGGATACAATTCCTCTGTGATACATCATGAGGGACCAGTCAGATTGCAGTGTGTAATAGATAATGTAACACAACCATATAGTTGTCATGTGGATCAGATGGATCATATAACTAAAACACAGTTTTCTGAAAGTCACAGAGTTTGGCCACAGTTTGTTGTCAAACTGCTTCCAAATGAAATGTTTCTCACTGGTTAAACACACTGAAATTTTTCATGTGAGTTTTCCCAAGAGAAACTTTAGATTTTTAGTTCTGTTCAAAGTTTTCAAAATCCTGTAATCAGGTTGGTATTTGGAAAAAAAAGGAAGTTACTGCCTTTAAAAAAAGGCAGCTTGGTTTGTTTAATAAAATGGTAACCAATTATTTTGCTTTATTCTCCTGGATTCTTTCAAGAAACCCTTCTTTAATCTGGCAAGTTAAACGCATGGTTCAGAGCATATTCTCCTTCAAAAATGCATCATATATGAAAACATGATACTTATCTCACAACCCAGGCTAATGTGCAAAGAGAGTTACCATGAACTCACTCGCTGTACTTGACAATCCTAGGGTATTAGCTTGACATGGGAAAAATGTATTCACTAGTGTCAAGAAATCCCATCCTCTGTAAAACTTAAAAATTAATGGATTCTTATCAACTACTGTCATTTTTGTCAGTGAAGAAGAGGTACAGCTAGGTTACATACAGGTGATTTAAATCAACTGTATGGTAAAGTTGAAACAGTGGAATCTGTCTTTGTTGTTTTACATCTTAAAATTAATCTGGTGCTTCTAGTTGAAAAAAATATTCTTAAACATCACTCTGAATTATTAATATAGCATACATAACCTAATGACACAAACCTATTTTGTAACTCCTCAAATATTTATACTATCTTTACAATAATTTATCTTTGTATTTTTAATTGAGTTTATGTAAAATAATCTCCTCTAGAAAATCTAAACAAAGCAACTAATGTATTAATGGAAGCATTTTAGAGGTGTGGTTTACCTTCACTTTGCTGAACCCTCCATCTGTTTCATCTACCATCCTTTTTTGATGGGATTTGACAGTGTCTGTGGCTAAAGGATCAGCATATTGACTCATAAAATTATGCACCTTTCCAACATGGTTCACTAGGACTGCACATCAGGTATGTTATGTGGTCCTTACCTTTCCATTCAAAGGTTACTCAAGACAGTGACTCAGAGGATTCAGCTGAAGTTATGGTTTAAAAATATACCTTGTCCTTAATTCTCAGTGGGACTAAATAAAACACCATAAGAACATAAACAGGTAGAAATAAGCAAAGTGACTTGTACAGAATTAATTTATACCATGTAGGAGCTGTACTTATGCCTTTCCTTGTTTTTTCAGGCTCTCCTGTCTGCTGACATTTTCTACCCAGACAAAGAAATAGCATGCCTGGCATCTCTTTTTGGTGGCTTTTCGCACATGACTCGAGAATGTATGGATCTGTAATCCATTGTGCCTTCAGTGCAGTGGAGGGGTACAGTTTCATGTGAACTGGGTTAGGTAAGCACCTGGATCGTGGGGTGTTTACCCAAATGAAGTGAAGCCCTGAAGCTTAGATTATGACAGGTAAAAGATCAGATCAACGGATGTTGTTGGAGCTTGCAGGAAGAGACATGAGTGAGTGAGTGAGTGAGTGAGTGAGTGAGTGAGTGAGTGAGTGAGTGACAAGACATGCTCACAGCTCTGTGCCAGGGCCCCCACTCTGTGATGGAGGAGTGCTGTGACATTAGGGAGGTGACTTACCAGACCTTGCTAAAAGTATTAGTTAAAGAAATTTCTGATGAACAGGGTTGGGGTAAAGGGAAGAATTCTAAAAAATTCTCACAGTAAAATGATTACACAGGACATACAAAATGGAAGAAATTAATACAACACTCTAGCTGGTAGAAGGTTTTCTACCCTGCTAATACTGATTTTCTTATAAACCTACCCTGAGATACTAGCAGAGGACTGAAAATTCTGATTTGTTGGCAGTACTTGTAAACTTAAATAGGATCATCACAGTATACATGTAACTGGATAGCCAGGTGTAGGTGTTGAGTGAAGCTGTGGAAGGGTTGCTACAGCAAATAATTTATGATAGTTTTGATAACAGGCCACATAACACAGCCTTGGTGTTCTGACAAAATTTGATCCTTGAGAGAGATAACAGTGTTGCTAGCTTATCATCGTCATCATCATGATAGTTTTTCACCAGCATTACCCAAAACAGCCCTAGGGTTTGCTCTGTGCTACCATGACATCCGTAAGTGAAATGTGTGGGAACTGGCAATAGCCACTCAAGCAGTTTGGTAACACGTCAGCCAGTTTAAGATCTACTATTTTTTAATGCTGAAAACATTGCCTCCCAGTAGACTGGCCAAAGTCCCGTGAAGCTGGATCTGGTGCATTTGTATCCTGCAGTCAGTAAGCACACTTAGGATACTGTGAAATCTACATGAGCTTTTCATTTTTATAGTTGCATGGGTAACAAGGAGGAACAACAGAGTATTGACTGAGTCTGATTTGGTGTGCAGATAAAAGAAACACATTCCAGACTTACGACTGTATTAAAAATAGAGAGCATAATAGGCATTTATTAGAAGTTGTTTGAAACTGATTGAAAATGTCAAACCAGTATGCTAGAAGATTATTCCCAGTATGCTTCTCAGAGATCTAATTTTGAGAAAACAATGCACAATGACTTTTGAAGTGTATGGGAAGGACTGACAAAATCAGTGCTAGTGAAAGTAGGAAAGAACACAAGAAGAGGAATTTATAAGTAATTGTATTGGTTACATCATCCATATGTACTTATAAGAGTCAGCTAGTAAATAGAGCAATACATCAGTACTGAGCAATACAATCAGTGCTAGCAAAACAGTAAGGATAGAATTTCCTCATAAAATATGGAAATTTACCCTGTGGATCAATCTGAAAAACACATAAAAATCACATTAGGCAGCCCATGAAGCATATGGTCTTATGACAACATAGCAATTAAGTTTGTGAATGCTATCCTTTATCACAGAAGCAAGAGGCAATCAAAATAGGAGAAGGGCTATTATCTCTGTCTCCAGCATGACTAAGAGCATTACCGAAGTAGAGACATTGTGTCCTTGCTTCAAAACAGACACCGAGAAACTGGAGTGTGTTCAATTTATAAGCACAACTCAGAGTCTATAAAACATACCTGACACATTAAGACTTAAGAAAATTAGTCGATTGTATTTAAACAAGAGAAGATTTAGAAGTGCATTAATTCCAGACTAGAAATGCTTACATGGAAAAATACTTCAGATCATGACAGACCTGGTTTAACAGAAAAAAAATTCATATGGAATGAGACGAGCAGATGAAAAAAGAAACAGAAATCTTTAAAAGAGAAACTACCTAAGCTCTGGACTGATTTGGGCATATGATGCATTTTCACATGCCTGAAACTTTTAGAGCCATAATTGGATAGTTGTTCCAAAAGATATGCATAAAGCTCAAGCAGAAACTATAATCTTGCTGCAGAAGTTATTGGGCAAGATTTTCCTAGCTTGTAAAAGGTAAGACTGTATGACTTCAATGTTCTGTTTGGATGGCTGGCTCTTTCTGCTGGCCATGTGAATGTGGAAGTAAGATAGGTGAAGAGGATTTATAGTGAATTGTGAAGCTTGAAGGACCTTCTAGGTAAAATTATTCTAGAATTCCATCTGTATTGGCCATACAGCATTCTATGAAACTTGGAAAAGCAGCTGCTCTATATTTCCAGAACAGGACCAGCTGAAACACATCAGAAACAAGATATGACCCTAACATCAGTTATGTAGACTACTCTAACCTCCTGTGATCATGTTTCCAACGACTCAGCATGTGTGATAAGCCCTTTGTCCTGTTGCTCTCCTCAAACTAAACTGGGGAGGATTCACATGCTCCGTGCATGAACTATGAACTTTAACATCCTTGACTCACAGGAGCCCCCAACCATTTCTAATATACCTGAATTCAAGACACCTCCATATAACTCACTGCTAATCCTGAGAAACTAAAGGCACATATAAAGTACTCTGAACACTTTCAGAGGACAGATGAGAATGTACTGTGCAAGGCTGATGTGTGTATACATTAAGTACAAACACATGTAGTAATAGAGTAGAAGTTATATGCTTGTGGATTCAGAGCTCTGGCCAAAATACAGTAAATCTGCAGTTCTCTGCAAATCCTCAATTTTTTTTTCTGTCCTTTTGCTCTACCTGGTGATCTACAGCAATCACTTATTGCTAAAACACCCACAAAGCTATCTGTGAATGATTCAGATCCAACTAATTCTGCATGCAGTTACTACCACCCAAAGATGCCATTGACAGTGCTTTGTCCTTCTCTTCAGACACCACAGTTGTCCCCAGCAGCCCCTCGCAGACCCACTTTTTTTCTAGTAGGAGAGGATTAGATCAAGCCAATCCTGCCTCCTGCCTGGGAGGAGGGGGGAGATAAGTGATTTGGACGAGTCAGAGATCACACAAAATCTACTTGGAGCAGCTGCTGAAGGTAGAATTACTTAGGGCAAAGAGGCAGGACAGAACTGCTGGGGTCCAAGGTAGTTCAGTGCACCTCTGCTGATCACCATCCTGTTGTATTCTCTGGAAAGACTGACATTTTTGCCACAAAAGCTGCAATCTTGCCTTGCTTTTTGACCCTTCAGGGTGCTGTGTATTTTTTTACATTTTAGGGTGTTGTTGTTCCTTGCTGCTGTGTGGCACATTCCAGTGTCTGGCCAGCACACACAACCTGCACTGCAGTGCCAGCCATCTCCAAGGAAAGCTTTCACAGGGAAGCCACAATCCTTCAGTCATCACCCACCACAATTTCAGATTTCTAAACAGAGCGTTCTTCACCATTCTTCAGCATTCCTTAATCAGATGAAATTGATTATTTTAAGGAAAAAGAATTTAGGGTGTTTTCTACTATTTTTCATTCCAAATATTCCTGCCAGAGTTTGTGGGCAATGACTTGTTCACTCTTGCTGTCCTGTGCTGGGTTAGTTAATTTCTTCCAAAAGAGCAGTAAATTATTCATGCAGGATATAAATTTTTGAGAAGGCCTGTTTTTCTGCAAACCCAGTAACTGCAGCTTATTATATACATTAACTCAGTCTTATTTTCTTTTTTCCACTCCAGAGTGGATGCTTACTACTGTTCTCTCAGCAGACTCCTGAAGCACATTTGATATGCCCATTCCCTAATTGCTTTTCACTGAACACAGAGACTCTTGGATGACAGAGAATAAGAAATCCTTTAAAATCAAGACCAAAGTATTCCCCATCTGCCTTTAGATGTTTTCAGTAAGTCTTTCCCTCTTCTTCTGTTTTATCTTGTGACTGCAGGATACCATCATGTGATAATCAACTTTCAAAAAATAACAGCAAAGTAGAGAGGGGGGGTGACATGATCTAGTGCTGGTCCTTCTTTAAGGTGAAGGCTGGACTCAATGACCTCCAATCAACATTTCTAGAAGTCTTCCAACTCAGGCTAAAATGTATCAGTGGAAAAATTCAAGCAGTTTTATTGAGGGATTAGCATTCTGATCAAAGCTAGCCCAAATAAAATCTGTGTTTTCAGTCAACTTTCAGAGTGCAGATGAAGCAAAGAAAATGATGTTTACTACACTAAAAAAGCAAGGTGGTATGACAGCTGTGTGAGACATCCTTACTTTTATCCAGAACAGGTTTACTGACTTTGTGTCAGAAAGAGTTTCCATGGATTTGCAGGTCCTAAAGTGTGGAAATGTATGGATTTGAACAAATGTAGCTTCCCGTCATGCAAATCCTGTTGTGAATCCAAGGCAAAGTTCAGAATCAGTACTCCTATAAATCTGTTGGTTCAACTTACGGAAGGATACGGCCAATAATGAATAGTGTGGTTTGAAGGATTATGGAAGATTATGATGGGAAAGGCTTTAGAGAACTACTAATTTCACCCACAGAGTCATATCAATTAGTTTAATAAAATTAAGTTCCTTATATCATATTTGGATGAGTGGTATGGTAAAAACTCTTGGTAACTCACCAGTTGTACCTCATTAATACCTTCTCAAGAGTCTTACGTTACACGGCTTGACAGTTTTGTATTTTTTAATAGCAGTCAGGCAACCTAAATATGTTTCTTTTTCATCCACTTAAACTGCTCTATGGGGTCAAAGCCTACTAACATATGAAGGGCACAACAAAGTATAAGGACAACCTTTGCATTACTTCTGCTTTCCCTGGAAAGTTATTTTAAAGGTGTGGTTAGTGCTCCCTCCATAGAAGATGCATTAAATGGCAGTGGTTAATACATGGAGTTTCTAGTATCTATGTAGTATCTACATAGTATCTTTCTAGTATCTAGTATCTATCTAAGAATTTATCAGGAAAATACATAATTTCTGACTTAGAGCAGCATAACTTTGAGATAGAAAATGTGTGAGGTGAGAATCAGGACCATTCAACTTCCTCTTTGGATTAATTTGGATGAAATCCCAAATGCCCACACATTTAGGCATGATTATCCTCATTTTGCTGTTCTGTGCAACTTCATTTGGCCAACTCCGTATTTAGCAAAAACTGGAGATGTTCCACTGAAGTCCTATGGAGAAAGCCACATGATCAGAGCTTCGTAACACAAAAGAGCACTTACTTGGAATGTAGCAAGAGAAATCTCCCATCCCTCCCAAAACTCACATTATAATCTGGAAACAGTGCTAAGGATTTAATTTAATAAACTTCTTTCACAATAGCCCACTCCACATGAAGACAATGGTGTCTTTCTACTATCATTTCATCTGAAACACCCTTTTTTTTCCTCCATGAAACAATAATAGTTATGCAAATTCATTTTCTAGCACAAGCTCAGAGTAAAATCAGCCCAGCTTTAAGGAGAATCTTGCTACTGACATAAAAAGCAGAATTTTATGGACTGTGCTTGCCCTCTTGCACATGAATACAATCTTCCTTCCTTCCTTCCTTCCTTCCTTCCTTCCTTCCTTCCTTCCTTCCTTCCTTCCTTCCTTCCTTCCTTCCTTCCTTCCTTCCTTCCTTCCTTCCTTCCTTCCTTCCTTCCTTCCTTCCTTCCTTCCTTCCTTCCTTCCTTCCTTCCTTCCTCCCTCCCTCCCTCCCTCCCTCCCTCCCTCCCTCCCTCCCTCCCTCCCTCCCTCCCTCCCCCCCCACTCCCTCACTCCCTCACTGCCTCACTGTCTCACTCCCTTACAATTTCCTATCCTTTCCTTTCTTTTGCTCTGAACGAGCATATAGCTGCTGATAGAGAATCAATTATCCTTTGTAGTGAAATTGCTTATCAGACTGTAAATTCCAAATTCCCTTAGAAAAGTTTGCAAAACAAGACATGCCCAGATATATGAAATACATCCCCAGCTCTCTATGTATACATGTTTTGGGGCATACCATTATATCATTTTCTCTACATCTGCCATAAAAGGGAAGAACTTGAGTGTAGAAGTCAAGGGGCTGATGAATGTGTGCTATTTACTGAAACTGTTGGGCTAATCCCCTTCCCCCACCCTCTTAGCTGAGCTGTGAAAGCCATAAACCAGCTGGATGAACTCTCCAAAAGGAGGAACAGATACCAGCACTCTGATAAGAAACAGAGCATTCACTTGTCCTTGTTACAGTTAGAGAACAAGCTGCATGGTGAGGATGACTTTTTTGCACAAGACATGACCAGTATTGTATTTAGCAGCAGGGCCAGTTACTTTGAAACATATGGAAAAAACTCTAGCAGCATGCATTACCTTTTGTTTCAAAAGCAAGACTTTGCGTGTTGACTGTAGTTTTAAACAGTCATTTGGACTGTGCATTACCCATGTGAGAAAAAAAGGCTTTTGGTAAATGAAATGCAGAAGCGCAGCCTATTCAAGTTCAGATTTACATCCCAGTGTGTCTCCAAGCTGGTGGCAATATATCCAAATGGATTCTGATCTAGATTAGAACTAAGGTGCTTCTTCCAAAGCTGAGACTCTGAAACCTCCTTCATCTACAGCATAATTACAGATGCCTAGAAATCCTCTGCCCTTGATGCTGTTGTAATGCCCATGGTTCGTAACAGCATGTATTGGTGAATGTTCATGGACACTTTAGATATGACAGAGGTAGATAACTTGCAACCAAAACAGTAAAGGCCACCCATACACTATTAAACCAAAGGCACATGAAGGCACATGAAATTTTATTAGGCATTTGCAGAAAATACCTGTCCTTCCAGAATGGAGCTTGGAACAACAAAAGTGGCAGAAATTATTTTATATTAAAATAATTGTGTATAACTGTTATACTGGGAGATAAAGGACAGTGGTCATTGCCTTCTACATAACAGCCTATCTGGATCTCTTCCTCAACAGTTAAAAGGCTTTGAAACAAATTCTGTTTTCTTCCTGAGAGTTTTGAAGATGTGTTACTAAAGACACATTTCTTTTCTTACCCCACTGCAGGCTGAAATACTATAGAAACACTTAATTCTTCTAGCTGAAGTTGAGCAATTAGATATATTGTGCCAGAAGAGGAAGTTCATGAGAAGCACGAAGAATGGAGGCAAGAATAAAATGCATGATCAGCTATAGAAAAGGAGACTCCTGTATAATATTGACTTGACATACTATGTAGTAAAAATCATGAAGCACAGAAAATAGTTATTTGACGCAATTTATTGATTTCTCAAGTTTCTGGTTATTTTTCAGTTTTAGTCAGCTATATAACTACTAAGCATTTAGGGGCAAAAGATGACTGGGAGTAATTAGCACAGACGTAGGAAGAGGAGTCATTCCTGACCAACTAGATAGCCTTCCATGATGAAATGACTGGCTCAGTGGACACGGGGAGATTAGTGGTTGTTGTTTATCTTGATGTCAAAGCGGCTTTTGATGCTTTCTCCAGTAGCATTCTAATAGACTAGTTGCTGAAATATATTTTAGGTAAGTGAGTGCTGAGGTGGATTGAAATCTGACTGAATGCCTGAGCTCAAAAGGTTTTGGTTTATGGCAGGAGGTCCAGTTGTGGGACAGTTCCTAGTGATGCATGTCTGGCATCTATACTGGACCAATGCTGATTAAAACCTTCGCTAAATTACTGATACAGACTCTACCCTCACCAAGTTTGTAGATGACACAGAATAGGGAGAGGTGACTGACAAACGGGAAGGCTATGCTGCCATTCAGAGGGACATAGAGAATGGTCTCAAAGGAATCTCATGAAGTTCAGTAAAGGGAAATGCAAGGTCCTTCCCTTGGGGAGGAACAACTCCAGACACACTCTGGGAGCCTACCACCTGGAAAGCAATTCTGTAGAGGAGGACTTGGGGGTAGACACCAAACTGATCATGAGACAGCAATGCACCCTTCCAGCAAACAACAGCTTCCTGGGAGGAATGTTCACAGTAGGTCAAGGGAGGAGATCCTTCCCATCTACTCAGTCCTGGCAAGGCCTCATCTGAAGTGCTGGGGCCAGTTCTGGACTCCTGAGTACAGGAGAGACATGGAGGTCCAGGAGCAAGTCCAGTAAAGGGCAATGGAGATGGTCTTGTTTCTGATACAAGGAGAAGCTGAGGGAATTGGGATTGTTCAGCCTGGGGGAAAGAAGGCTTCACAGTGGGATAAAAAAAAAAAATCTTGGTTTTAAACTGTTAATAGTAATTATTGTTTTGTTCACACCAAACAATCCTCATCTTATCCATAGCATCTTAGGGAACAACAGACTTTACTGATACAGCACTGCACCATTTCCACATGGCAAAAAACACCACCAGAATTTGAAACACCTTGAATAGGTCATCTGAGTTATGGGGTCTAACATACCATTTTGATCCTTGCCTCTTCCTAAGTTTCACAGAACATCAAGACCAATCATCAGGTTTTAACAGTAGCTTGTGAGGGTTCAGTGATCTCCCTTCCATCTCACTACAGCAAAACAAGGGTCTTTAGCCACCAAATTCCAAGTTTGGGTCTTTGTTCCGGAGCTCTTTACCTCCTACCCACAGAGGTGTGAGACCTACCTGGAAGAGATGAGCTGCCCATGAACACTCAGCCCCAGACATTAGCCTCTTCCAGGACTGAGCAGCATCTCACCTCTGCAGCACAGAGCTGGAGACCTGGATGGAAAGGCAATTGCTGTTTCACATCAGGTCTCAAGTTTTGCTGTGTTTTGCTGTTGTTCACCAATCCTGTGGTTACTCACTGTAGAAATTTAGTAGAAAATTTATATTTCAAGCTTTTGATAATGAAAGTGATTTTAAAAAGACAAACAGGGTAAACCACCAAAATTAAAACCAGCCCTCTATCACCCAGAAACTGTAAATATGATTCTTTCTCCCATCTTGTGTAACCTAAGTGACCGTCAGGCATTGTTGCACAGTGAATCTTTTGGTTTTCCTATCTGGGCTGTTTTAACTTCTGTTTTAATGTCTAAGAGCTGAGAAGAAATAGAAAGTTCAACTTTGAAGGCAATTTCTTCTTTTGATCATGGCAAGGGGCCAAGCAAAGCCTGCTAGTGGCTATGTGAATCAGTCCCTGCAATTATTCAGGCTGGTCACGTACCTCCTGTTTAGAGATAGAGGGGATGCACTGTAGAAAGATAAGCATATCCATGTAAAATAAAATGTTGTTTGTACTGCAGTACCTCGTAGCAGCTTGGACGTCTTGGTTGTATTTCGGACAAGATAACTGTTGCAGGTATTCTGAACCAGCAGAAGGGCTAAAATAATCTCTGAAAATTGAAGGGTATCAGTGACTTTTTTGGACCAGTCAGTACTTCTCTGAGTTGCTCCAGATTTAACAAAATACATTTCTTCACCCTGGAAACAGTCTCAGTATTTTTCTGCTCCATGTCCTGAGTCTTCTAACAGGTCTTCTCCAGCATGGCAAGACATCCATATGTGCCAAAGCAAAGTTCCTTTTAAATACCTCAGAATTGCAGGCGTTGCAATTGTACTAGCAGACGTTTTCTTTCATTGCTCAAACTGACCTCCACAAGGGACAAACTGTCTTACTGAAAGGTGTTCATATTGATTTTACATTTGGGTTGGGTTTTTAGAGCAATATTGACAGTATTTTTTCAGGCACTGTGATATCTGCCAGAACTGAGAAAGTAGTTGCGCTCTTGAGAAAGTAAAGTAACAGAGGCAAGTCTTGGTGGAAAGTTGATGGTTTAGGATAAGTTACAGCAATATAGCTTACCTTCAGGTATTACTTCAGGCTACTGCTGGGGTCTCTCTGGCATTAAATGGTTCTGTGCCACTGGAGCTTTGTGAGAGAGCTGACAGGCATCGTAGGAACCTCTGAGTGATTCCGTGTCTGCTTTTCGGGGACAAAGGTAAAAGTGCCCTGATATGAGCAATGAGGAGCTGAAACAGAAATGGAAACCTTTTCCCATAACCATCTGCCTTTCAAGTTTCCTATTTGCTAGATCATAAGATCTTTGGCATAGCAGAATGGGGTTTAGACTGTATCTGGCACAGTATGCAATGTGATGAGGAAGGCTTGCTAGGGGATTGAGCTCCTCCTAGGCAGTACATCTGAGGTCAAGCACTGTGTTGCAATTGTCTGAAAGTGCCTATGTTGGGTTAAAAAGGAGTCTGAAGCAGCGGCTGGCTCTATCTAGCTAGCGTGACATGTATGAGTAGGCCAAAGTCCAAGACAAGTCCTTGTGAGTTGTGGTCATGTTAGCATTGTGACTATAGGAAGAAATGTGAAGTTGAACCCAAATGTGATTTGTTTGTCAAAATAGGAAAGCATCACTAGTCAGTAGGGCTGATGGAGAAAAAATCATTGCATATATTTACATAGTTGAGAGCTACTGTAGATGCTCCAATAAGAAACATGTTTTAAGTTAAGAGTTGTCTGGTTTTTTCATGAGAGGGTGGTGTTGGTTTAATAAATGTATTGAAGACGTAAAATGGTACTTAACAAGTACTTGGAGTCCTGACTATTTTTGGCATTCTCATCCTGCTGCTGCTTTGGAATCCACTCATAAAACAGTTTCATAGGAGCCTCTTTTCATTTTATTTTCCTTTTGAGGTACAATTAGTTCTTAGAAGAAACTGTTCTGTGTTCAGATGTAAATTTACAAGTCCAAGTTTATTTCTGCCCCTTTAACAGATTAAATCATCTATCTGTGTGTCTGCTTGTAGTGAGACAGTACAAACCATTTCAAAGTCATGTGAAATGTATTTTTATGGACCTAATTTACTGGAAAGCTGCCAGAACTTCTTCTCTGGTTTGAATATGATGTTGTGGAAAACAAACATCAGGAAGAGAAGCTGTGAAAGTTGAGATACCCATAGAGCTGCTAGGAGATTGTGGGTAAAACTATACTGATTTACATAACATTCTAGACACATTTTTAGGATATAACATGTCTCTATGAATAGAAGGTTACACAGCACACAATGAAAAATGTTTTCCTTACTAGAAGGTTTCATTTATATCTGTGCCAAAAATAAATAGTCTCTGATTTACAGTTCTGCTGGCTGAACAAATTGTTTGGTATGGAAACTTTGACAAGCTTTTCTGGCCTTACTTTTTTCATTAGGCGTCTTTCTCTGTCCCCTGAAAATATACTCCACACTGAATTCAGCTCTCTTTATTCCTCCTTTCCTTTTGCTGCTGCTGAGTTTGATCTTTCCAACACGGTGAGTTAGATTTCAGCCATTATATCTGTTTTTGCCACCAAAGTATTTTCTTCTTTCCAGGAGCAAGGCATTTCCTACTGTGCTCTAACGCATTTGCCTTTATTTAACACAACTCTTGGAAGTCTGGAAGGCAGCACTGTTATATTGGACATCTACCCTAAATAGTCTTACATTATAACAAGGCTAGGACACCAAAGAATGGCTCCATACTGGCACAGCTATTCTCTTCCTGGGTCTGAGACATATTGTCATTAGTAGTACTACAGGGACCTCTGTGTTGATCTCTGCTGTGCAGGGTGAACATGCTCCTGAATTCCCAGAACCATTGTCACACCAAGACGAACACATGCAGATGCACACATTTTACACTTTTCTTCATTCCCAAAGAGATTTACATTTGCATTAAAATTTGAATCTATGTTTTTCAAAATCCTGACCTGGCAAAATGGTTAAGAACGTGCTTAAAATTCACCAAATTGCAGTTTATAGCACTTGCGGCATCCACAGCAGGCGAATGTTTCTCTTTTAATGGAGAATAAAGAACACCTGAATAAATACAATAATGACAAGTAACATAACTCTACAAAGAGTATAAAATGAAGTTAATATATGACTTCATCTTCCATGGTGTGTAGCATATTGCTGTGTGTATTCTTAAATATCTGCTATATTGCAGATCTGATAGGTACGAAAAATGAATCCTAAAATTTTACATCCCATCACATACATGTTGCACTGTGGGAACCATATAAACCTACATTCATTCATCTCTTGCAGCAAAGAACATTTGTGGATGTCCCAGGAGACATCAGTAAGACTGTGTTGGTGTTAGTGAGAGCCTTCTTTTTATTTCCAATGGCTCGTATTACCGACAGTGGGAAGGTGCTGCCCAGAAAATATCCCTTAGCTAAAGTACAGTCCTGAGGGCAATGTTGCTTCTGTGATGACTTCTGCAATAGTTTGTCACAAGTCAGATTGGTTTTTGTAAAATTCCTCTTCTTGAAGTTTGATTTACTAAGCATTTACAAGTACAGTAATGGTTGGGAAATGTGAAAATGCTGTGGTAGAAAAACATTTGGTTACTCTCTATTTACTCTGGTGCATCAAGAATGAAGTTAATCAACTTTTGCTGAAGGGGAAAGATGTTTTACTGTTTTAATTTGTTCTTCATATAACTGTGTTAACAAAGTGTTTTAGTATTCTGCCTACAAGAGACACTTTGAAAGGATCTCAGTTTTTCTGGATTTCTGGATGGAAGTATGAGACACCAGTTTTAATAAGAACCCATCTTGACTGACAAGTCATAGTCTCCTACTACCAGCCAACACCACTTAGTCAAAGGGCTATGCTCATATGTATTTAATTGCAGTCTGGAGAGAGTTTTTACCATTCTTCAAGATCTAGCTCACAGATAGCTCCATTTTTATTTTGGTATAGAAACTATCAACATCTGGTCAACCCTGAGAGCATCTTCATGGTGGTAGGACAATGAGTACTGTCTTCAATTCATGTGTCATAATTAACATGTCTGATAATAAATAAAACAAAAAATCTGGAGGAATTTTTTTGACATTTAAATTCAATAGCAAAAAATGCCCTTTGCCATTGCTTATCTTTTTCATAGTCTCAGTAATGAAGACATGGTAATTGTGGAATACATTCTGGGATACTTTGGCCAATGGTCTTTGCACATGCTTCACTCCTCTACCCTCTCTATCATCACACTAAATGCACAAAGACAGGATCCTTCAGTGCTTCTGCCTGCTTCAAAACAGCAGTGAGGGTTCCTTTTTTGCTTTTCATGGCAGGTCATTGAGGAACTGTCTAGCAAATGACTGCCTTCTAAAATTAGGATGTCTTGGAGATTTGTTCTGTGCCATTACGTCCAAGACCTGTCGGGGAGAGAAGAGAAATATTTACATTTTCAGGCCAGGACAAAGCTCACTAACTCAAGATGAAAGAGTAATGAAAAAAGAGAGGAATTCATAAAAGAGTGGCCACAATCACTATTACAGACCCTGCAGCTGTTCACACTATGTTGAGTACCAGAGGTAAAGAAAATGTCCCAAAGAACATGGTATTAGCACAGGGTACAGACTTTTAAATGAATTTTTACTTGGCAGCAAAAGTTGACACAATGTTCTTGCAATCATGGCATGATTACTAAGACAACCAAGGAATTCTTAAATCCTTAATTTAGGAATTTCCTTTCTTCTTTCTGCCACTGAACAGGTAGTTCAGTGCTGGCAAAATGAATGTAAATTCAACTTCCCCATCTGTCTACCACAGGACTTTGATTGGAACACCACTTTCTTGATTTCAGTGTCCTGTGCTGGGTCTTCCATGGCAACTGCCTTGGGAGAGTTGTGACAAAACACCACGGCATATCAACTCTTGTCTAGACTTTGGAGCAAATTGTTAAAAAGATGGAGAACAAGATCAACTCAGCATCTGTTTGAATTCTATGTGAATGGCATCTTCTAAAGAGACTGTGGTTTGGGAGAAGTTACCAGCTGGAAACACTGACAATTATTACACTTATTTTAGGCAAGCATGTTAGTCTTCAACCAGATTGCCTAGGCTTACATAATTTTATGCAGAATTGGGCTTTTAGTAAACACTGTGCTTAGGGACAGCTTTTTACCCTGCTAATGTCCACCAGTGATTCCTTCATTCTGCCTTCTTGAAAAGTGCAATATTAAACATGCTCTCTATAAAGCTGAATACGTGGACCCTATTTTCACAAGCTCCTTCTTTTCCACTGGCTCAAGAAAGTGCAAGTAACTCTTGAAAAGTTAATGTATAGGACAGACTGTAATTTTATGCAGAAAAACTTATTTTCTGTTACGTCAAAATTGGTGATGATTAATTATGCCTCAGAGTGGTCAACTTTCTGGTCTTGCCAGGAACAACTTCTCACATTGGGGGGAAATATAAGCATCTTTTCCAAAACAGTGTGAAAGTGCACGTGTGTGTATGCCTGGTTTTCTGATCCATTTTTTAATTGATAGTATTTTAATCAAGAAATATTTCTCATTCTGTTTTCATATAAACCAGTCAAAAAAAACTGTGAAGGCTGGCATGTCACTCACACATGACTCAGAGATGCTGTTCTGCCCCTTTGCAAAATATTAGTGTGTTTCTGCACCTGAGCTTATTGGGTTGGAGCAGCCACCGGCTAGAACTAGCACGTGTGGCTGGACCAAGATACACTACAGCACTGGTTCCTATTTAAAACAACACATAGGCACGTGCTACACGGATATATTATGTTGTCATTGGATGGTTCATATTATTCCCTGACAAAATAATGCATTATTATTTGTTATGAAAACTAACTGATTTGGTTCTGTGTCAATTTTATTTGCCATCAATACTGTTTCAGTTTTTGGTGGAACCCTGCCAAATTTTCCTGTTCTCCTTGCTCCAACCAAGGCCCTGAAAGCTGACTTTCACAGGCTGTCTGTGATTAGACAGTGGGGTCTCTGTAAGTGTGGTCTAATATGAGCAGCTGTATGTTTTTTCTGTAGAGGGAACTTGGTATTAAAGAACTGAGAAGATGAGTGGGTGGTACCTTGGGCTGTTTTTCTTTTAATTTGGCCCTCATTTACTTTAGACACGATGAAGGAGTCCACATTAGCTGATGGTGCCCACAATTCACTTGTACTGATGAAGGCAGCTTGACAGCTGCATAAATCACTGCTAGATACCACTGATAAATTGCTGCATACGAATTTGTACAGGACCACCCAAGCACAACTCGGGGGCGGCCTGCAATCACACTAGGCTTGCACATGAGTACAGTAATGCAAATTTGCTTAACTCTTTATTAGCACTTTGTATAGTTTTCCTTTTAAGAAAGTACTGTCATTTCTCCACTTGCTTATTTGCTAGACTGGTGAAGTAAATTGCCAGGATCCCGCACCTCCTATCATCTGTAGTTGTGGTATTAAGATTTATTTGTTTGTTCGTGCAGGGATACCAGGTTGCTTGCTCATTTTGGACTGCACAATCTGGTGGGAGGAAGGAGGAGTGGAAAGGGGTGGAAAAAGAGAATCGAGCTTCCAGCTCAGTATAGGTACTTTTTGTGTGCTAGAGAGAAAAGCTTGGCCAGGGCAAAGTGATCATTATATAGATGCACTATGCTGTCTGTCTAACAGCGAGGAATTGTATCTTGCCTTTTCTAATTGAAGACACAGTGGAGGTCAGGACTTGGTAACATACCCATTGAAAGAAATAATACAAGAACACAGGGGCAGGAACTTATTTCTAGTGGCTGTATGTGCAAATCTCAATGAGGAGCTTGGCTGCCTCATTAAGAGCTAGAAAGCTATTGATCCACTGCCACCTCACACGAGTCGAGCCCTGGGAAACATTAATCAATAGCAAGGTTGTGTTCCTATCATGAGATATGGGATTAAAATTTGCAAAGTCTAATGCTTATCAGATGTCCTGTGTCACCTGCAGGCCTTTCTAGGTCTGCTGTGTCACTCAGCTATTGGTCTTACAGCTTTCTTAGCAGTGGCAGCTGCTAATAGATCCTTGACCTTTTGTCTAATGACTGTGGTATCAGCGGCTTTATGGTTGCCATGTGTTTTATTAGGGAATACTTTCCTCACTTTAAAGAAATTACTGACTTGTGCTAACAGAGTCCATTATTCTGGCATTCCCACCTCAGTCTGCTTCAGTGCTATAATGAAAAAAATTCCCTGTGTTTCTTTCCAGTATAATATTAATCAAAACAGCAATATAACACCATCTGAAACATTTCTTCTTTATCTTCCAGTTATTGCTAGAAACAGTAGTATTTTTAAAGACATTTCCTTATTCCACTCTCCACTGATTTCTAACCTGAATAGATGTACAGAGAGTCAAAACTTAAAAAACATGCATTTCTAAAATTTGCAGGTAATTACATAAGTGTGAGCAAAATTACAATTCACAGCTGGCTTTTTAGTACCAACAGTCATTTATATGGGCAATTGCAGAGACTGGGTGTATGGTCATGGTAACAGTAACTCTGTGTGTTTATGCATGTGAGTGTGTGTATGTGCATTTGTGCCCATACTTGCATTGAGACACGTGTGTCTCAATGTACATGAGCTGTCTTGTGAAAAGGAAGGCAAAATTGCAGAAAAGTATTATATAACTCTTATGAGGGAATCATAAAAGGAATTATTCTGGATTTCCTTTTCCTTTGGTGGCTTTTAATTTCTTGACATACCTGTTTCCATGCTATTGTCTGGAAATCCCTCTATGTGTCATGTGGTTTGATATGACCAGTTTTCAGCATTTGAAAGTAAATTAAAATTTCCTCTGGGATGAGAACCTTCAACATCACAGTACCCTACCCCGAAGTTTCAGTTGCAAGGAAATGAGTAGTGAGAAAGAAGACAGCCTTCAAGAACTGACATGCTTGTTCACACCTGTGGAAAAAAAAGGAATTTAAGCAAACATTCACACTTACCTAAAGCTTTTTCCTGTTTAAAAGAAGTCTTTGTGTTTCAGTCAGCTACCAGCAATATTACTTTCTGACTCAGAGTCACTCCTATCTCTATACTGGGTATGATAGATTAGTATGTAAAATGACATTGACCATTAACAAACAGAAGATCTGTCAATCAGGAGTTTTGATTGCAGGTAAAAACACTCCAGCAGTGTCTACTAGCAGTCAGTTGAACTGACAGAGGGTCTTCAATGCAAAGATCATTTAGTGTATGTTTCTTGGCAATAGTCTAATGAGTTACATGTACCGTCAGCTATTTTTCATAATATGCCAAAGCTTGACATCACACCTTTCACAAACATGAAAGCACAAGCGGTTTTGATAAACCTAAAATGCCTTAATCAGTTTTAAGTATTTTCTGCATTCACACTCATTTACATGTTCTGAGAAACTGGCAAATGGGTGCAGCTTTAAAGGATAGCAGAGGTGCTAAATAGCGTCGTAACGAATGCCATACCAGCTCTCAGGTTACATTTATTGACTTAGTACCTCTAAAGTAAGAAAAAAACCTTTATTCAGAAAAAAAAAAAAGCCTAAAGCATACTCTTGTGCACATCTGGTTTGGTTTTATTTCTTTAAAATTAGATTTGTTTTCCTCTTTCACTCACAGGAAATATATTTAGGAACAATGTTCATCTTGGAATGGCATGCAGTGGTATGGCAGGCTGACACTTTTTGAAATCTGTTTACTTTCTACCAGTCAACAGTTGCTAAAATGTTCCTGGAATGAACAGTGTTTTTTATCCATTGAGTTTGGATCTTTGCATCTAATTACAGTACTTTCTTACTCTCACAATTAACTTGCAAGCTTCCTTGATAGCTGGGGGACCCATTAGCAGGCATGGGGGAAGAAAAATCTTAAATGAGCTTGTGAAGTGAAATCCTCTGCTCTTCAAGGCTTATTCAGTGCTTTTGGCCTGTGATTTCCTGGAACTCAGCTCAGAGGGGCTGGTTGGCTCCTGGAAGCAGTGATACCAGGCTGTCCCTGTGAGACATGAGGCTCCCCTGCTGGTCCGCTTCCTGTTGGTGGCTGCTGATGCTCCCACACCGTTGCAAGGAGGCATTCCTTGGCTTTAGCAGCAAAGCTGTTATGCTTTCAGGTATGTACCGAGATGGTCCAGAAGGTAATTTTACATTGTTTTGTTTCTGGCATCCCTTGCCTAATACGAAAGACCCAAAAAAACCAGCAGTAGGTTTTGGGTCTTCTCTGCTGCAGCATCTGTAAAGAAAATTTTAGCTCTCAGCTCCAGAGTAGCCATTCCCTGGGTTCAGAAGTTTGGTCACAACATTCCTTGTTGGATTCGGTGGCCTCAGTTACAAGCTAGACTTTTGGCTGTGCTCAGGTCAAAGATCCCTGTCCTTCAAATGTCACAACAGCACCTCAGTGGGACAATGCCACTGGAAGAGACCATGAGCTGCACTGTCAGGAGACCATCGATCGAGCCAATGCACAGGGCTGGTTTCTGTGTCTCTTGGGGTGGCAATTTAACCTCATTGAGCGTATGGCCTGGGGTTTCACCAGTGACCCTGCTCAGACCCTTGCCTCTCCGTGGGTACTCTTCCCATGTCTTGAGATGGCCAGCAGGGAGAACATGACCTCAAAGGATCATTGGTGCAGTGGCACAGGTGTGCACTGGTGAGAGCTGGGACAGGCACTAAGGCACTAACTTCCATGTTACTGAAGCTGCCTATCTCAAAGAAACTTTAGCAGTTAACCCTCTCTGTTATTCACCCCTAAAATGGATTATTCAGGCAAAACTGAGTTTTGCCAGACACAAAAGGGAGTCAGTTCTATTAATAACAACAGGATGTTTCCATCATGAATTGTATGAATGTGAGTTGGCCTTGGGGCTGTGCAAATGCTCACAAAACTCTGGGTGCTCGAAGTGTGCTGTGGAAAACCTGACTCCATGAGGAGCGTAGGAAAGCTACTATTCAGTCTAGAAAGACTCAGGGCTATCTTCAACTGTGCATTCCTGTATAGGCCATATGGCCTCTAAGCGCTTTCTGAACTGGGTGGTGATTGGGAAGGAATATTTTTGTCAGGAAGAATGGTGTAAGCAACAGTCATCAAATACTAAGTAGACTAATGAACACTTAAACCATTTATATGCATTTTCAGTGTTTAAAATAATGAATTATTTCATAATACTTGCCCAGTAACTCCTATGGATAAATCTTTGTCTTCTTGTGATTTACAAGCTGCTGCTAGTGATTCTTCAATATCCAAAATCCAAGCTATGTTCATCAGCATTTTTGGGGTTTTTCTTTTGGAAAGAGATCATGTTGCACAATATGTCTCTGTTTCATGGTTGGACAGTGGTATTTAAATTGATGGAGTCAGTTGTGTTTACCAGCTCAAGTATCAGAGTCCACAAGCATTTCCTGATTTCCACAGAGAAATTGTTGGTATCATCAGAATTCCCTGAGAACAACTCAGTGTCATATCTGAAACAATCAAAGAACAAGGCACTCATTGCAAATCTAAGGTGAATTCTTCTTAATTTGAGGTAATGTTTCTGGAAGGGTTTTGAACTCAAGTCCTATGGCTATACAGAGCCATCATTGCCTACCAGGGTGAGTGTTATGATCCTTCTGACTTTTTTCTGTTAAATGGCTGTTTAATGAGGCAGTCCAGCAGCTGCTCCGATGCATTTCCAGATACATAGTTTTAGTGTGTTCCAGTAATTTAAATCATGCATTAGTCAGAAACACTATCTCACTACAGTAGTAAAGTGATGGCCTGATTAACTGAGCAATAATTTGAAATTTTAACACACAGTATCTTTACAAAATAGACTATGAAGGACTAGCTGCAGTCCTCAGTTGCAAACTCATGGATTATCCTTGAAAAAATGGAAAGGGAAAGCAGCAATATGTCTCTGACATCTTGTTTTAGCTATGAAGAAACCTGGTAGTTTTAAAATAGCTTTTGAAAAACTAATGAGAAGGTAGAAAATATTGCAAAGTGATTAACTGTACAACAAGTTAGATTCACTTAACAGCATCTTTAATATGGGCTTTCAAAAGTTTTGTTTGTAACGAAATTGAAGAAACTAGAAAACTATAATCAACATGAGCTGGATAAAGACTCCTGTTGTCTGCTCTTGTTTTCTTTTAATTAATTTTGTTCTGTGTTTCTTTGTCATTAAGGTTCAGCTAATCTCCTCTCTCTTGGAACCAGCTCCTACTGGCAGGGTGGAAGGAATGAAAAACTCCCACTGTCCTGGTGATAAGTTATCTTATGAAAGATCACCCACTACACAAACTTTCTCTGTTCATCCTTCTCAGATGTTTTGAGCTTTGGTAAGGATTAAAAGGGAAAAAAGACAAAGAAGAATACATGCTAAAACTTAAAAGTTGTCCTTTGGGAAAGTATATCGCTAAGTAAAGTCTTATTCTCCTATCACACTAATGTGACCCCAAAAGAATTACACAGGATTAAAGAGAACAGCATCAATGGAAAACCAGCATGAAAGAGAGAAAAATCATTCCCAAAATGCTTTTAAATACATTGGGGTTGCAGTCAGATAGATCAGGATTTTTACAGATTTTTTTTATATGACTGCTGCTCACCATGCAACCTGAGCACATAGAAACATTGAAATTGAAAGAGGGAGCCAAATTCTAGAGCTGCAGCTTGTGAATGCAGCAGAAGTATAGATGTGAGCTTGGCTACTGAGCACAGTTACATCATGGCTTTGGCCAAGTTTCAAAGTATAAACACATTTATGTTTTAGGGAGGCAGCAACAATAAGAGAAATCGAACTTTATGGTTTGGATTTATTTCTATTTCATATGTAGTTTTATCAGTGAACTCTCCAAAGCCTGTGTTGATATTTCAAGTGGAGCACATCAGTATAATGCTGCAGAAATTACTGGAAGTTCATCAGTTGACATAGCCTCAAATACACAAACTGTAACTTCCCCCTGTTGTGGGTTTGACCCTGGCATAGAGAGCAGATGTTGTAGGTGCCTGGCATTTAGCCACGGTCAAACCCATGACACCCCCATGTCAGGATTTTACTTGAGTAAGTGGATAACTTTGAAATATTTTATAAAGAAATAACTAGAAATGTCCAAAAGCTGAGAAAGATTCAGTTCGACAATTTTTTTAAAATTATTTTCTTTACAGCTTTTGTGTCTTGGAAATTCCCATCAATTTTACTGAAATTCTCATGAAAATATATTTCAGCTGGGTATGATCTTACCTGTCTCTGCACAGTCCAAACTTCAGTTGTAACGAGGACCAAAAAGCAGTGCAAATCTTAGAAAGGTTTCCAGCAAGTCCAGAACTTTTTAACAGAAAACACAACATCTTAAATGCGTTGATAGCAGTCTCTCACTCTGCTAAGGAAAGAAAGTCTAGGATTCGTAATAGTTCTACGACAAGAGTGCTGGTGAATAAACAAAGTGAGCTGTAAGTCAGTATGCCTAAGTGGAGATAGTGGATTTTGAGGAAAGGTGAATTTTTGAGAGATAATACAGAAAAGTAGTTTGAATTCGTTTAGAAGTCCTGGAACCCTCTCAGACCTCCCTGTATGGATTGCCTGTTACTAAGAACTGTACAGGAAAGTTTTCTTGGATACAGTTTTCCTTAAGTACTCCATAAAGTGTGGTGTCTGATATCTTCCAGATTAAATACAATCTGGAATTGTGTCAGAATATTACGTCCAAAACCTTTGTCCAATGTAATCTAGAGGAAGCTGGATCATCTTCAAAAGTGGTAAAAAGGATGAAGCCAAAGCTGCAACATCAAAGGCATGCTCAAATTCTGTTACTTATCTAGGTGAAAGAATGACATCTTATCTTGTGAAGTCTTTTGTCCTTGAGAATACATTCTCATGCCCTCCTGCAAAGATCTAATTCTTAGCTGAGGAACACATCCACTGCAAGAAGTCAGATAGCCACCAAGGAGTTCATTATAAAGTTGGAGTTTCTTGCCTTGTTTTAAGAAAAAACATATTGTTATCATTAGTTTATTTTAACAAAGGGAATATCTGACTCACTCTCATATTGGTGTTACTTGTATTTACCGATTCCTTGTCCTTACTGACCTCTGAATTTCAGAAAGCAGCATGGAAAGTGAAATGACTCATTACAGAATAAATGCTTTAACTTAACCTTTTAAGTAAATTAAATTCAGAAAGCAACAACTTGCAATGAAGGCGATGATGGGACTGAAGGAGCATGGAATAAATCTTGAAATTTGAATGTCGAAAAGGATACTCAGTAAGAATGGCTATATCCCATAATGGCAATAATTTAAAAAAAACCAACTTTAGAGATACCAGATATTGCTGGAAAGAGGCTTTCCAGCAATTTCTGGACATGAATGGTAGAAGCAGAGAAGAAATAAGTATTACCTAAGTTATGCCACTAACCCTTGGTCACACAGAGGCTGCCAGTTACAGACAATAATTCAGGAAGAAACTTCTGGTGCCAAACCTCTAGGAAATCTGGGCCACAAATTTCTCAGCAACAAGGATTATAAGCTGAACTTTCTGCTGAGAAAACAACTTCCTTCTGTGCTTCCATGAGACATGCAGTGTTAAGGTGGTATATTTGGCCATTTCTCATCACACATTGGAGAGCATCCTTTCCTCCAGCATATGTGGGGATTCTGGCCTTTCCCTGTGCACTGAGTGTCTACATATGGACTGCTGTGATATGACAAAGCAGTTGCCACCTAACTTACTGCAACACTGTAAAGAGATAGGATTTATTTTAGCAAATGACACCATGTCCATCCCTTTCTCAGCAAATACCAGTCATTAGAAAATAGAAAAGCTCTTTTATCCTGACTTGAAAACCATCCCTGTCTGGTACATAGAAAAAGAAATAATATGACTGGTCCTGGCATACGCAAATCTGCCTCCTCTGGCTGGACCCAGTGGTGAAGTGCAGAAACATCTGAGCTTCATCACTCTCCTGCCCTGTACAGGCTCTCAGATACCACTAGCAGAGCTTTTACAATGCTTGGAGTTTATGCTATTACATCTTTCACTCCATGGTGTCTTAAAAAGCAACATAGACCAAATTCATCCTGGTCCTTGAATTTCTTGAGACCTTTTGCATACATTTGACTGATCACAGTGACTATGCCCAGCTGCTCCCTGTGATTTGGCATGAGTAATAAGACTGAATCACCAAACTTCTTGTTATCACCAGTATTGGTCACCTCAGCCAGCTGATTGCCCTAGGTCAGATACCTCAGTTCAATAAAGTGTGGAAGAGACTCTATGCCTCTGATGGACCTCTTATTGAGTACAGAATAGCTATTAAGTTTCCAGATGTTTTCTACTTTTTTCCACTGTAAAACCCAACCAACCAACCAACCCAAAAAAACCCCAAAAACCCCAAACCAAATAAAAAATTCCCATGACTTTTAATATTTAACAGATATAATTTTTTAGAGTTTTTATCAAGAATGAAATTTACTGAGAATAGTTTGTGATTGTATTTTAGTAGCATTTGAACTGCAATGAATAGCCTAGATGTAAATAGTTGCTTGTGAAATGCTCCCAGCTGTACCATTCTTCTTCACAGAAATAATACCATGCTAGGATACCAAATCAGTGCTGATTGAGAGAGATGAGTGCTGAGTCATTCCCTCAAACTACATTTTATTTCTGATCCATAAGATAAAATAATACAATTTTGCAAAAAATATTTCATATGCTTAAATAGTGAATTTGTCATTCAATACCCCAGCCCAGGTGTCAGAAGAAGGACACAGAATCAATCCTTTTTTGCTGAAAGGCTAAGCCATCCTTTAATTGCCATCCTTTAATTAAAACCAGATTTATGAGCAAAGGTGTACACTATCTTCTTTGTCCTCACATGGGATTTCATTGTTTCTGAGTGAAATCCCTACCAGAGTTATGTACCTACTTTGTGTGCCAAACTGCATATGTTCCTTTAACACTTGTAAGCCTAAAGAAGAAAAAGATTTTGGGAGCGTCATGTTTTCATCATGCCCAACTCCTGACAGCAGAACAGAATGATCTTCCTGAAGCTGTAGAGCATAGGTGAAATGAAGCTACATTTGGAAACTGCTGCTTGGTGAATGCACTATAAAAGCAAAGTAATGCAACAAGAATCATCTTATCCAATGACAAAAACCGATAAAAGTCCAATCTGCAAAGCCTGAAATATTCTAGGATTCAAAAGGCCCTGGGTTAGCTCTGATAGCATCACTGTCATTTGGTCACACTAAGATTGAGACTTGGGATTAGTGGGTGGCCTGCCTTCTCTGAGGGTACCGTTTAGAGTGCTGGTCTGAAAACTGACAGCATGTTGCTTTCACAATTCTGTAATCAAACTTATACTGACATTTGTTATGTATGATATGTAAGCTATGTCTCCTCATTTTTCAGCTATACAAGTACTTCATTTTTTACTGTGTGGAGAAAAAGGAGAAAAGAAAGCTCTTAGATAAACAGGTAGTGAACACAGCTTTCTGAGATTGTTGAAATTAAAAAAGCCTAAATGGTCCTAATCAGATTTAAGAAAATTGCATGCAAAAAGAAGCTTGTATAAGCAAGCCAACTCTCTTCCACGGGGAAAATGATGAGCATCAGCACAAGACTTCATTTCCTTTCCTCTTATGTTTAGGAAGCCTTCATTGTTGTGAGAGAGGTTTCTTTAAGCCCATCTAAGTAAAACTGCTCTTCAGAATGATTCCACCTGTTTGATACAGTGGGTGTGTGTCGTGGTTTGACCCTGGCTAAATGCTAGGCACCTATGACATCTGCCCTCTCTGCTCTCTCTCTCCTGCTGCAGCTGTCCAGAAAAGATGGAAAAAACTCTCACACAGACAGGACTCATGAGCTGAGATAAGGCACTGGTTGGAGCACGCACTGAAAAAGAGAAAACAGGTGGGAAATTAAAGTTGCAAAGTGATTTATTAACCTAACAGAGTCGGAGGATAAATAAGAGGTAAAAATAAGCTCTTAAGACACTGTTTCTTCACTCACCCCCCTTCCCTCTTAAGGCACTGTTTCTCCACTCACTTTCCTCCTTTCTTCCAACCAACAGCTCCACGGCAGGGGCAGGGGCAGGGTATGGGTTTTTTTTCTCTTAGTGAGTCCATCATCACAATTCTTCTGCAACACACACTGTTTCTCTACTCACCCCTCTCCCTCTTAAGACACCATTTCTCAGCTCACCCCCCTCCCTCCTTCCAACCAACAGATCTGGGGGGGAGGCAGGGTATGGGGGGTTTTCCTTTGGTCAGTTCATTAGGGAGAAGAGTCCTCTACTTAGCCATGGGGTCCCTCCCACAAGAGACAGTCCTCTGTGAACTTCTTTGGCGTGGGTCCAATCTCACGAGCAGCAACCCACCCAAATCTGCTGCATCACGAGTTCTTGTCCATAGGGTGCAGACTTCCAAGCTGAGGCCAGGCTGTTTCCATGCCGGGAGCAAGGCCTCTTTCTCTCCTGCAAGGTCTTTGCAACTCTCAGTCTCTGGGACTCCCACTGGATCACAGCTTCCTGCAGGCATCCACCTCCTCCCCTGGCGTGGGCATCTCCCCACAGCCTGTGGGTGGTTCTCTTCACCCCCTGGACTCCATGGGCTGCAGGGGAACCACCTGCTCCCACATGGTCTTCACCATGGCCGGCAGAGGGTTTTCTGCTCCGGTACCTGGAGCACCTCCTCCCTCACCTTCTCCACTGACCTTGGTGCCTCCATGTCGTTTTCCCTCACATATTTTCACCTCCTCCTCTGGCTACAAAGAAGTGCATGCTCCCATTGTTTTGATGTCTTCTTAAATATGTTTTCACAGAGGTGTAACTAACATCTCTAATTGGCCCAGACTTGGCCAGCAGCATGTCCATCATCTTCAGAGCCATCATGGATTGGCTATGGTGAAAAACTTCCAGAATGTTCACACAGGATACACAGGAGCCATCTTTGTACCCCACTCAACTCACTAGCAAAAACTGGGCCAAGCAAAACCAGCACAGTGTGGGAATAAGAGATGCCAAATGAGAGATTGTGGTGTGTTAGGGGGTCAGGCATTTTCATGTTTTTTCCATCATGATTGCATTGTGATTACTTAGCATATGCTTGAGTTTCAGTACCATGCAACTGTTAAGACTTCTTCTGTAGTCCTTTAGCACAGGAACCAAAGAGTTAATTGATCTATCTGATAGAAGGTTTAAAAAATGTAGCTAAACATTTTATTTTTATTGTTGGTCAATATTCAGGGAAAGTGAACTAGGGTTGCAAAATTAAGGATACTTGTAGATGCAAAAGTGTGCTGTGATGGTGTAGCTGATTCTCCTTATGCATATTATAATGAGATACATACTAAGGCTGAAATTTTTGCCTGTCACATTCCTCTTTCGCAAATAAGGTGCAATACTTCCTTGACAGTTACGTATTTTGAAACCACTCCCTTGAACAAGTGATCACTTTAAACCATACCCGTAGTCTGCTAAAGGCTATTTAACACCACCTGTGCAATCATTCCAGGAATCTTCTGTGGTCACTCTTGACACTAGAAAGTATAAAATATTATGATCATAAAACTTCCTCAGGTATGGGTCCCACTCTGCTCACCATCTCACCCTTACAAATCTAAACTGAGATAATGGATAACAAAGGGACTGTTACAAATTGACATTAGCTTAATTGAGAGCAGGGTTTGTAGGGCATAATAAAATTCCTCCATATTTCACATCAGAACAGAGATGCAGGGAGATTGATCAGCTGCAAGAGCAGCATTGTTCTGAATTCCCTCTTGTGAGGACTATGCGTTTGCAGCTAGCTTGGCTTCAGTTCATATTTGTAGGACTAAATTAACTGACTTTCTTTGTAAAAGTTAGTATCAGTACTTCCTTATTTTGTACGCCAACTTTGGATCCTATTTAAAGCAGGGGGAACTTTCCATTTTACTTTCTCAGGATCAAGACAGGATTCCTGTTGCTTCCTCCTGTGAGATGTTGAACACCTCTTTTGAATTGTGCAAATTTTACTGAACATCTGTCAGAAGGTATTTAGCACTTCGGGGAGACTGGGGCTGTGTGCATCTCTTACCCCTGTTAATAAGCTGCTGGTTCAGGTAACTGTACCCCACATATCTGGGTGGACAAAGGTTCCATTGTTTGGTGCACTTCATCTAGGTGAACAGCTGTTTAGAAATAGCAATTGATTTAGAAGGTACAATTCTCACCAGCTAGTAAGTGACTCAAGTTGCATGTGGATCTGCAGAAATTTCAGCATGTTTCACTTCTCCAGTTTTTTGGTTTTGTTTTTTTTTTTTGGTGGTTTTTTTTTGTTTTGGTTTTGTTTTTGTTTTTTTGGGCTTTTTGTTTGTTTGTTTTGTTTTGGGGTTTTTTTGTTTGTTTTTGAGAGTAGATCCATAATCACAAGGGGTTTGTCACAGGGCACATTCCTGACTCCTCCCTGTAAAATGCCTGATGGCCCAATATCAAAAATGTTCCTGTAAACAACTAATACCTCACTACTTTTGCCCTTGCCATACAGGTTCTGTTTTAAAAGGGCATGAAAAGTGTGCAGAACTGATATTTCCAGGCTTACTTCAAAAGTTTGCCGACTGGTCTTTTATGCTGATATTGATCACAGGTGTATGGTAGTCTCTACAGATGAGTACGAAACGTGTGGAACTAGTAGTGTTTTCTAACTTATGTGCCCATTTCAGGTTATATTTGGATCACTGTTTCAGCTGGGAATGTTCTTAAAATTACAATGCCAAATCCCAACAAATGTTGTTATTTACACTGAAAATTCAAATTAAATACTGAAATTATTTTTTAATATATATATTTATATAATTCCAAGTTTCCCATATTAAGGACTTTCATAGATGAAATTTCTAAGCAACATTTTTTCCCCCCAAACATTTTGTTTCATTAAACAAGTTGGTGTTTGACTTTATTTGGCGCTGTTTCAGAAGAAATTCTTAGCCTAAAATAAGTTTGGCTTTTTCTCAAGGTGAGAATTGGGGTTTCTAGGCTAAGAGAGCCTATATATTAAGGCAGTTTGGGATACAGCAGTGCTTTGGTGGACAGCATACCTGTTATGCAGGATCCCGCTTAAGTGAACTCAGGGCACGAGAGACAAGAGAATTATAAGGCAGAAGAAATATGAATTATTTTGAGCCGTTCTGTCCTCTGTACAGAGGGTTTTTCCTATGATTTTCCTTATACCCTTTCCAATTTCTAAATTAACTGTATCATTTGTTTAACTTTCCCCTCCCTCTTCTGAAGTCCCTAACAATTTTTTATTCGTCTAGCAATGCAAGTTGTGAGTCCGTCTTCCAACCTCCTGTCACAGTAGCCTTTACCTTATTTTTCAGTTCTCTGTAATAAACGTTCTTTCTCTTTTGCCTTCATCCAACTATCCCCATGTTGCGCAGGCCACCTGTTTAGGAAACATCTCCATGCCTTGTTTTGTGTGGCTCTTCTGCATCAGACAGCCTTCCCAATTCTTGTTCTTCCTTATACCAAGTCAATACTCATTCATTTTTTGAGGTCTCTTAAAGCTCTTCGATGCTTGTTGAAAACTTGATTTATACAGACCATTCCTTTACTGCTCACTGATAACCTCTGTCTATCACTGAACTGTGTCTTCCTTGGGTGGGAGGTAAGTTTTCTTCCTGGAGGAGTATAACAGCTTGAATCACAAAAGAAAAAGAAAAAAGGCAAAAAATAAGGAAAAGACCCCGACAGAATGGTTCAGCTCTAACCGTGAGTTTTTGGTAACAAACAATTTCCATGGATGCAACTCAGTTTCAGGAGACTCAGATTTCTTACTTTTCATCTTTTTACCAGATTTTTATTATATTTTCTCATTATATTCCCCCCAAAATGACGGTATTCTGCTAAATATGACTTCCTCATGTATCCGTCAGTGCGTATCATGCCTTGTAGAAGTGAGGCAAAGCAGGCTGAGGTGATTCCATCAGCTGAGAGACAACATTTCAAGAGAAAACTTGAAGTTTAATGATGCTGAAAGTTGTTGGAATTGTTGTGGATTTTGATTTTGATTATACTTACAGCTTACATAAACAGCTACAGTGTGTTGGATTAATGGATGAGCTTTTCCTGTGAAGCAAACCATCTCTGTTTGATGGATTTTTACTTTGCCATATTGACCTGTGCCAGAGGAAGGACAGGTGCTTATAATAGCATCCCACAGCAACACAAAAGGAAGAATAAACAAGCATTTGCTCCTTACATGCCATTGCTAATTTTGAACATTTCTTCCTATTTGAATTATAGCTCATTTTAAGAAAAAATCTCAGTCTGCGTATATTTTAGTTTTCTCTTTCAGGGATTGCATGGCAATCTTGGTGTTTTGGAGTTTGGAGATCTCCAGATTGAACCTGGACATCGACTGAACCTTAGCAGGGTAGAGGCCATTTGCAGATGCAGTGTGTTCAGCCACTCCATGGTCTTTTACTAACTGTTTTTTGTGTCTGTGCTGTGAAGTCCTTACAGAGTGAATGGTCCAGATACACCTCTGGGTTTAATTGAGATGATGAAAAAATACAAACACAAAATAATATGGGAAGAGTAACACAGAAGACTGTGCTTCTATCTGTTAAATGTTTTATGAGAAGCAGTATAATCAGACAAACAGGCAAACTGTCAACCCAATAAGTAAATTAAACTAAGACTGTATTAAAATTTTAAGGGTAAGATGAATGTAAAAAAGGGCAGAAAATGCAGAGTTAGTGTGCCATTCCATCTTATGGTAGTGCTTCTGTGTATAGTGGCACTTCACCTGCGAAGTGGGTGTTGTGAAAGGATCTTCCAGATAGAATTTCACCTTTAGCTCCTTCTTTCCTGTCTCAAGCCTGTGTATGTGACATTTTTGAATTCTGTTTTTTCCCCCAGCTTTCAAATGTGAGTCAAAAATTATTTATGCAGCTTTTCTTTACAAATCCTGACAGATGCAAACTGTGCCATACACTGAGCATCTAAATCAAGCTCAGTACACACTAGCCCAACAGTGTTTATGCTGCCAATTAAAGGCATCACTTTTTTGAATTATACAGGGAGTGAAATGATCTCTGACAGCTGTGAATTGCAGAAAAAGGGCTCTATTGTTGAAAGAACTGCCTTTAATATAGAGAAACCCTTGCTAAACTTTTGATTCCCAAGTATGGCAAACATTAATTGGCCATAAACTTAACAAGAATCAGTTCACTCATTCCACAACTTTTGCTCCACTCCCCCACTTTCCTCCTCATTACTTCCCATTAGCCTCTCCTAGCAAGTGCTTAACTCAGAAACACCCCACCCCCACATTCCCATGTTTCCATCTTTATGCCTTCAGCGTTCTCACCATTTTATTTAGCTCTTTCACCCATGTTTGCTCTGCCAGATGACTTCTAAAAAAAACCCAAAAAACAACAGGCTGAGTACAGACAACCTGGCAAACTCTCATGGATTTGTCCTAAGTCTTGTGCTCTGCTGCTGTGTTTCTTAAAATCCAAATCCCTGAGATGTTTTAAGAGGCAAGAATCTCATATTTCACGCCTTTGAGTGTAGATTTCCAGTCCTTAGAGTTTCAGAGAGAAGACTAAAAATGTTACCTGAGCACTTCCTAGAAGAAACAAAATGTGAAAGAGCACCAAAAGGTATTGCTTTCTTTAAACCTCATATTCTTTAGGCAAATCTCATGATTTGTGAATTCCAGATTCTTAAAGAATTAGTAATTTTGCACAAGCCTGAAGCTACACTTGTAAATCTTTTTACCTATTATTTTCCTGGTGTGTTACACAGAAGGTAATCATAGATTATCATAATCGCAGACAAATCCACTTCAGCATTCTCCTAATAAACTTTGAATTTTACAGACAAACAAGAGGCTTCTATATCTCCTCAGATATTTTTAATAAACAGCTTCAGAAAACCAACAACACTATTTTTCTGGCTTTTCTGCAAAGACTTATTTTTTTGGCTCCTAAAGGTCTAGGAAGTATATTTAGAAGAAATTTAGAGTGAAAAATTGGAAACAGAAGACAACAAATATCAGAAAATATTATGTACTCTTATTTTCATAGAAATGTGAGCACTATGCTAATTTTACAATTTATAAAACACATCTCAAATTCATTTTGGGCATATATTGGTAGGAAAAGCTACAACATGTTCTGGGCATGCATGTATGCAATATGGCTCTTCATGTGTAAACATTATTTAGATGTATTTTAGGATCATAAAGTGAAATCAGGGCCATTTGTGATAGCTGCTCTGCAGCCCCATGCTATTTCCTGGGCCCCTTCTGGATGAACTCTCCAACTGAGTAGTAGGGATTAAATTACATGCCGGGGGCCACATTGACGGGGACAGTTTACCATATCTGGTTTCTCAGCCTCTCCTGTAACAGTTGAATGAAGTTGCCCACTTTGTTTCTCTGCCATTCTTGTCATATTTTCTTTTCCTGTGCCATCATTCTGTCTTGTAGATAGGCTGCAGTGATGCATTTTTAAGAATTTAGTACCTCCTGTGGCTAGGACTAAGCTTCTAAAATGCTCTGGTTTTGTGTTGCTGATCTTGCCAATGGTATCTGGCATGTGAACAGAAGAAGTGCTGCTCATAACATCTTCGTGTTGATCAAAAAAGCCTATACATCCTGGCTAAATCTTTCCTTTTCATACTGCTTCAGAACTTGAGGTATCAGCAAGTGGTTTAAAAAAAAAAAAAAGAAGAAAAATAAAGGGGCAGATATGGACAAATGACAGATGATACTAACCAGTATTGCATGTCTTTTTTGTTAGATAAGAATTGTTATTATTTTGACCTACTGCCCAGTGTTTGTGACTCATTATCAGGTTGTCTGTGAAGAGATCATGAGGTGTTACATCTGCTCAGAACAAACACAGATCTGTTAGACTAATCTCGAATACTTATATTATTATAAATTATTATATTACTATGAAAATTAAGTGCCAGAGTCTATTGCTGTGATCCGTGGCTCTTCAGCATATCAAGAGCAATGCGGAAGTTGCAATGATGATGTGGGTCAGACTTTTTATTACCTGAGGTAGCAAAATAAACAGTTCATGTTAGTAATTTCATTACACAAAGACTGACATAAGTTTAACTTGAAGTTCTTTACCAATAGCTATTATTCTCATACTCATAAATGTTTGGATTTTTTTGTATTTATGAAAATATTACAAAGAGATTACTATGATCTGCAACCAAATTAAATAATGGTATATTTCCATGTCTATCATGCTGAATAAGAAATGAATTTGAAAATGGCAGATATAAAGGCAGAAAATTACTTTTATTTTCTCTTCTAAACATAAGAAAATTATTTTATTTTCTCTTCTAAACATAAGGAATTAAATTACACAGGAATTAATCTATGTCAACATTACTTTATGGTAATTTTTAACAAAAATTGCTGCTTGAGGCAGTAAATGACCTCATGATGAAGTAATGGTTATAGAGAACTTCTCATGTTTGGAAATCAAAGTTATTATGTGTGTTCTGCACATACTGCGTATGTCAGGCTTGTGGACTAGTGCATTCTTATTTTCCACCCAAATCTCCCACGAAAACAACTAAACCAAACCAAACCAAACCAAACCAAAACACCCAAAAACCAAAACCCCCCACACCAACGAACCAACCAACCAACCAACCAACCAACCAACCAACCAACCAACCAACAAAAACAAAAACAAAAAAAAACCCAAACGACCAAAAAACCCCCTCTCTTTCATAATGTTACAAAATGCTGTTGTTAAGAAAAATAGGAGACATCCCTCTTCCTTGAGCCAAGTCTATTAACATGTGGAATGTGAAGTGCTGTCTCTTTGGACTAGAAAATAAGAAAAATATAAGAAAAAAACCCCTGATAAAATACAGATAGCTTTCTATTAGGAACCACATGATTTGCAATTTGAACTGTGGCAGGTAATTGGAGATCTGCAGCCCATCTTTTGTCTGGCTGTTCAATGGATTGCATAGCAGTGAATAAATCTGTTATTAAATGTGATACTTCTCACACCAACTTAAATCACTCTAATGAAAATGGAATACTGTTCCTTGTTAAGAGTGAAAGTCCACCAGGGTAAATTTTTTCTCTAATGCCAATGAAGTCTGTAATAAAAACCTTTCCTTTGCCAGGGCAGGTGCACACATTTGTGCAAAGTGCTCCTCAAGTGAGAGCCATGGAGTGCCTGCACCTTGCAGGCAGCAGAGAGCTTACCAAGGTGGGAGAGTTACTGCTCCCTCCTGCCCTGCAGTACACTCCAGGGCTATGCCATTGGCTATAAGTAGACATCACCCAGAAGGTCCTTGTCTTTGGTCAGTGTGAGATGACATTGGACTTTCCATTCACAACACCTTCAAAGCAACATCTATGAGAAGTTTTTTGCACTTATGTGATTTGCTGAGGCTGCTGAAGCAGGAGGGGAGAGAGGGAAGGCCTGTTCTTTCCTCCCTATTTGTTTAAACACATTCACTAAGAAAAGGGCACAGCCTGGCAAGGCTGCTGATGTTATAGAAGTGTTGCTTGTTGGCACTGGCAGCTTTGCCAGACCAGAGGAAAATCTTCCTGCTTAAGTTGTTATTTTTGCTCAGTCTCAATCCAGAGAATATCCAGACCCTTGTGGACTTCACAGAATTTGCACACTTGATCCAAGGCTGCTAACGGCTACATAAAACAGCTATAGAGTCTGTGACAGGAGGACTTGCAACAAAGCCAATGACAATGCAGGAAGAGGGAGAAAGCAAAAGAAGGAAGGGGAGGCTTTGGGAGGACCTAAAACCCCTTCCACATTCTTCTTTGAGCATGGAATTGAATTTCCAATCTGAATTATCTTACAATCCTATAAAGTGCTGCACGTAAAATCCTAACACTTTCCCTGGAAGTGTTCAAGGCTGGGTTGGATGGGGCCCTGGGCAGCTTGGTCTAGTGGGAGGTGTCTCTGTCCATGGCATGGGGGTTTGAACTAGATCATATTTAAGGCGCCTTCCAACCCAAGCCATTCTATGATTCCATGAGAAATGAAAGGTGTAAGGTGACCAAAAGGTTCAGAAGACTCTGGTACTGTGTCCTAGAAGTCACTCTACTTTCTCATCAAGTTTATTCTTGTGCAGTCATGGAGAGAAAGATAAAAAGACACAGAATTGGTATTGTCAGGTTAATGGTTGGCCTCAGTGATCTTAAGGGTCTTTCCAAGCCTAAACGATTCTGTGACTCCATGATTCTATATAATTCAGGTTCCCACTTGCATGAATGCCAGTTCTTGATTTGATAGTTATACTTAGTGTCTGATAATGCTTCTATTTTTTCACTCTTGAGTGAAGAAGCAAGCCCCTAGAAGCCATAGATTTACCTCCAAGTGAAAGACAACGCCTAATTAACTTTATTGCATCCTTTGTAGATTTCACTCAGCATTGTAAAGGGGGATAATAAGTCGGCATTTCCTGCTGCACATCATCACAGCAACTTGCAGGATAAAGTCTGTGTCTGGGACAGATGCTGACCTGGATTAGTGGGAGAACCCGAGCTACCAGATCCTTTCACTCAGTGCCCTGAGGCTGCATATTTGGGTCATGGGGCTTGACTTTTCTCCAAAAAACTTGCAAATGGAAAGGGAAAAAAAAAAAAAAGGCAACACACATCTGCTAACCAACGTGTTCCATCAGAACACCCCCATCTTCTGCATGGCCAAAGCTATTAGTGAAAATAAAATGCTTGAACTGAGGTATGCATATGTGACTGCGCATATAATAAATTTGGATTTGAGTTTTTTTAAAGTTAGTAGTATAATTCTGGTAATTTTCCAGTAGAACAATAGAGTGAGTACTCTATAATACTTTTGATATTGTCTCTGTAATACTTGAGGCATTGATTTTGTAATATGAGAAAATCCAAGGCAAGTAACAGCAAAAGTAACAGTGATTATTCATTTGAGAGTTTCCAGGCAAAAAATTTCTTTGCCCAAATTTCTGATACAATATCTGTGCACTAAAGAAAGGTTATATTGAAAGAGTTCACAGAGGGAGCTGCTCTTAAATCTCAATACTCACCATTTGATACAGATTAATGTAAGAAAGACTAAATAATAAAAATAATTTCTCGTAATTGTTATGTCTGATCCATCTAGAATGATTTTAATGCTTACTAAGAGAAAATACATGTCAGATACAGAGCTACAATTTATACCTACACTTTCCTTGACTTCAGTGGAGCTACTCTGGCTCTCCCTAGTTGAGTTTGAAACCCCTTGAAGCTCTGTGAGGAGGTACATTTTTCAGCTGGAAAAGGGAATCCAGATCTTTCAGTCCTGGGCTCTGTGCCAAGCAGCATAGCTTTAGCTTTTCCCACATTCAGCATCTACTTGCATTTCAATAGCAAAGCCTGGAAACTGTCAAAAAACGCTCTGGAGGTGGATCTGGTCCTTGTCTACAGCTGCATTACTGACACATATATCAGTGCTTTCAATACACTTAAAGTCAAAAGGCTTTAAAGACTGTGGAAACTTGTATATACATCTTTTAACAAGAGAAAAACAGATGTTCTTACAGTCGGTATTATGGGAGTCAGTGTGCTCTATCTGTGTCACCCTTGGCTGCAGGTCTTTTGAAAATTGGTCTGAAAGAAAGGAGACTTTTTTTTCTATGTATATGTTTCATAAATGAAGAGAATCAGCAAAGTTAAAATGCTCTGTGTCTTCACAAGCTGAAAAAATACTGCCTTCAGAGGGGGTCCAGACGCGTTGGCCTCAGATGCTGCTCAGGCCTGCATTTGAGCCCTGTGTGTTAAGATTTCCTGCTATGTGGATGGTACAGAACAGTAAGGGCAGAATGTTTTTACTGAGGAAGAAATGGACACTCGCTATTAAAAGTTTAAGTGAGAGGGGATCCCTATCAGGATGGAATTCCAAGTTTTTCACAGTCAGTGGGAATTTTGCCATACTGGCAGTATGGAGCCTGTATCATCCCTGAAGGCCCTAACATATGCCTATGCCTGCTGAAACCATGGCAAGTAAAGCAGATTTGCTTTCTTCTTCCATCAACTCCATAGGCCTTTGAGGAGATATGTTTTGAATGCATATGATTTAGTTAATGTCAAAATTGCTACATTGCGGAGGGTCCATCCCTGGTGGCTGCCATTTCCAGGGCTAGTTCCACCTCCGCAGGAGGAGGAGCCCCGCTGGGGCAGGACTCAGGGGTCTAACACCCACCCCAGGACTGGTAGAGAAGGTGTGCCCAGGGCTCTGGATCCGCCCCCTCTTCCTGAAGCTTCGGTTAAGTTTATTGTGTTATTGGTTATTGTTCATTGTACCCCCCCTTTTGTTTGTTCTGACTGGACCTCGGACCCTCGTTCACTCCCCTCATCTCCTCTCCTATTGGTTACCCTTCCCCCTTTATAACCGGCCGCCCCGGGGACACCCCCAGGGCTCTTCTTGTCCTCCCTCCCGACTACCCAGCACCCTGACCCTGCAATAAACAGAGACCACCAGGGAGACCCCCTCCTGCACCCTTTACCTTGTTGCGCCTCTTTATTCACCAGCATCTCGCTTGTCTGCTCGCTGGGAACAGCCCCACTTCGGCTGGAGACACCCCAGCAATAGCCTTTGGGGGCTGGCGGCTAGTGTCCCAGGCGAGGACAGTGAACGGCAGCCAGGCGGCTTCATATAGATGACAACACTACATAAACAACATTTATCGCAATTGCTTTGGTTGTAAAAACACATTTTGGAATTGAAGCACTTCAACATCAGCACCAAATAGTCTTGCCAGCATGTATTTGCAGCTATGTCATATGTACACATATGTATTTTATATGTGTATTTTGTTAGATTGCTAACAAAATCACCCAGAAATACAGAAAATTCTGGCATTCAGAGGGCACCTGTAACTAAAATCTGTGTCCAGAGCCTGTGGTTTATTGAATGTTGACTGCCAGGAGAGAGTCTCTGCCCAGGCTATGCCACAGCTGGGCTGTTCTCCAGCTCCTCACAGCCCTGACCTGCCTGGCCTTAAACTCTAGCAGCGGGGCCACTCAGAAGCTTGGCCTGGCTTTGGGCCATCCCAGGGCAATACCCAGTGCTGGGGCTGGCGGCTGCCCATGGGCCCTCGGCTGCCCCGCTCCTGGCTGGGATGGTGGAATGGCCCTGGTTGCCAAGCCCTTCCCTGATGGACTCCTGTGGGGACCCCACCACCCCAGGGAGTCCTTGGCTCCATATAGCACCCTGATGGTGGCAGCCAGAGCTTCCTGGTGAACATTCTCCTCTGTTATCAGTTTTGTTGCCTAGAGAGCCTCTTCTTGGCATGGATGGGAGAAAGATGAGTGGGAGGCTGAGGGTGGGGAAAAAAGTGACCTGCTCCTCTTTCAGCACACAGCTGCAGATCTGCCTCTGTCTCACCTTCTGGAATAAATGAAACCAGAGGGACTGAGACAAGTGCAAAACTTGAACAAAGCCCCAAAACACAGAAACAGTTGAGTTGGAAAAGACCTCTGAGATCACTGAGTGTAACCTTTGACTGATCAGAACCACATCAACTAGACCATAGCACTAAGTGCCATGTACAGCTGTTTCATGTACACCTCCAGGGATGGTGACTCCACCACCTCTGTGGGCAGTCCATTTCAATGTTTAACAACTCTTTCCATTAAGAAAGTCCTACTGATGTACAACCTGAACCTTCCCAAGGTGAAGCTTGAGACTCTGTCCTCTTGTCCTGTCACTTGCTGCCTGGGAGAAGAGGCCAACTCCCACCTGGCTGCACCCTCCTTTCAGGCACTCGTAGAGGGCAATAAGGTCTCCCCTGAGCCTCCTTTCCTCCAGGCTAAACACCCCCAGCTCCCTCAGCCACTTCTCACAGGACTTTTGCTCCAGACCCTTCACCAGCTCTGTTGTCCTTCTCTATACTTGCTCCACCTCCTCAATGTCCTTGTCATGAGTGGACCAGAACTGAATGCAGGATTTGAGGTGTGGCCTCACCAGTACTGAGTACATGGGGGCAATCACTGTCCTGGTCCTGCTGTCTGTGGGTGGATCTCTCAATCCCCATGAACCTCCATGAGCTGCAGGGGCATGGCTGCCTCACCATGGTCTGCACCACAGACTGTAGGGGAATCTCAGCTCCAGCACCTGGAGCACTTCCTCACCCTCTTTCTCCACTGATCTTGGTGTCTGCAGTATTGTTCCTCTCTCATGGAGGAACGTGTTCCTCTCACAGGCTTTCTCTGGCCACAATTACATCAGTGCAATAACTTCTGTTTTCCTTCTTCTTAAATCTGTTATCACAGGAGCGTTACCACCATTTCTGATTGGCCCAACCTTGGCCAGTGGCATGTCTGTCTTTGGAGCTACCAGGAGTTGGCTCTGCACAGCATGAAGGAAGCTTCCAGCATCTTCTCACAGAAGCCACCCCTGCAGCCCTGCCCTGCTACCAAAACCTGACCATACAAACCATGCAATGGGCATCACAGTGACCAGCCTCCAGTCAGTTGTTAGCCAGGACTGATGATAAATGATGGAGAGCAGCTTAGTGAGCACTTCTGCCACCTCCATCAGTACCCTTGGGTGAATCCCACCTGACCCACAGGTTTGTGATTGTCCGAGTGGCACAGCAGGCCACAGCTGCTCCTGGATTGCAGGGGTCTGTTCTGTCCCCAGCCCTGCCTACCAGCTCAGGGGCTGCTGTCCTGGCCATAACTGGTCTTACTGGCAAAGACTGAGGCAGAGAAGGCATTAAATACCTCAGCCTTTTCCTTATCCTTGGGTGACTCTGTTGCCCCCAGCATCCAATAAGGCATGGAGATTTTCCTTGGCCCTCCTTTCATTGTTAATGTATTTATAAAAACACTTTTTGTTGTCTTTTACAGCAGTGGGCAGACTGAGTTCTAGTCTGAGCTTTCACCTTTCATATTTTCTTTTTACATAACATAACAACATCCTTGTACTCTTCCTGAGCTGCCTGCCCCTTATTCCTAAGGTTATAAAGCCTCTTTATTTTACCTTGAGTTCCTGTGAAATCTTTCTGCTCAGCCAGGGCAGCTGTCTTCCCCAATGACGCGTCTTTCGGCACTTAGGGATGTCCTGCTCCTGTGCCTTTAAGATTTTCTTAAAGTAAGTCTAGCTTTCCTGGATCCCTTTGTTATTAAGGACAGCCTCTCTTTACTTCAATTATCTTTAAAATGTCATTTTCAGAAGCTTCAGCTGGAGTTTTGTGTCCACCTCTCACTAAGACATCAAATGAAGAGCTCATGTAGGTCTGTTTAACTCTCTCCTGGAAATGAAAAGGTTCATCTGTGCCATCACTACCTGCTGGCCAATACAATGGGCAAAGAGTGATTCATTCTCTGGAGTCAGAGATGGACGCCTCCTTTTCTTTCAAATTACCCCCATGTGCTGCATTCCTTGTGTCTGCTTCTGAAGGCCATTCACTGCCTTCATTCTTCCTTACCTGACATACTTCCACAGAAGTCATAGTCCTTTTTGACAAATCTTTTTATCAGATAAGATGGGTTGCTAAATATATCTGGCTACAAGTGGCATTTACAGTCATTTGGTTTGGGTGGGTGACTGCCTGAGGGAATGCTTTTTTTTATGCTCTGCAGATAAGGAATTGAGGCATAGATTATAAGCGATGCCCAAAATCATGCAGTGTATTTGTGACTGAGCTGGGAAAAAGGACTTCTGATTAAATTATTAGGTAGAAATAATATGAACAAATAAAAGTAGCAGGTTTTCTTCATATGATACAGACACACAGTTAAACAGTGAAATTCAAGGTCACAGAGGCCAAAGGTGTTAATGGATTCAAAGAAGATCAGACAGCTCCTTGGTTGAAAAAAAAATCATCAGGTTTTATAAAATATAAAACCACATAGAGAACCTCCAGTTTAGTAACTTCACAAGCAGCAGGAAGCTGGGAGCTGAGTTATTGCAAGGAGATAGCTATTCTGGTCTTGCTCTCTTCTCACCTGGTAGCTATTGTTAGATCTAGGATTCTGGTCTGTATATATACATATGAATATATTTACTTTTATAGATACACATAATCTATAGATAGATTCTCTCCCTCTCTCTCTCTTCCCCCCTCTGTCTTAATGACCCTATACAATGTCATTTAAAAGTCTGCCCAATAATGAATAAATTAATGCCCACCTAAGAATTACGAAATTCTTACTGGTGGGTTACATATTTTTTGATGCAGACTCCAGTATATTCAAAAACAGGACCCACACAAGGAGTAAAGCAAAGAGCAAGTACCTTCTCATCCAACAGGTTGTGTTTGGGTTGTTTTTGCTAGAATAAGAGAGAAACATGGCTCCAGGTGCTCTATCTAGCGCTGCAGTCCTGGATTGAGACAGCTGGCCTCCAGTCAGACTCCAGTGCAGCAGGAAATTCCAAAAACTGACCCACACTATCACTAACAAGACAAATCTCACATACGAGTGCCGGATGCAGTTATGATACTGACATTTTGTAAGTCTGTATTTGGTGGCCTCACAGTGAATATCTTGGTAGTAAATATCATAATAAAGTCATCTGGGTTTGAGATAGGAGATCTGCAGCTTTGTCTCATCATATTATCGACACACAGTACATTCTGGCAGCCCCAGCGCAAGGACTTCCGTCCTTCTGACCCTCCGTAGTCACTAATGTTGTAACTTGCTCTAGCACTTTGCAGTTGCCTCCCACTTGGCAGCGCTAGGAAGAAAATTGTTGACACTGAGCACGCTGGATTCTTATTACATCAGCTATAATTTGGGCCAGAAGATTTAGAAATGAGGCAGTATCTTTTCTGCTTCTGGCATTGGACAGGTAATTTTAAATTGACGTTATTTCATGGGATGAAAATAGAGTGTGTTTATGAAGTTTGTTGAATTTGAGGTAGCAGATATACTGCATGCCAGGCTCCATTTTAGAGAGGCATCCCTTACCTTGTCCCTCTTTGATGCTGTGTTATTTTCACTGTGCTGTGGTGGCTTTGTTCTCTCAGAGCAGTAGCTGCACTGTTTCTGCATCAGAATTTCAGGATCAGAAGCATTCACTTAATGGAAAATTGCAATATTTGCCATGAATTTATTGGAGAGTATGCTATGAAATGCTATGTTAATGGAGCATAACTCTATCTGTGAACATAGCTTAAAGAATTCTCTGTATAAACTCAGCTTGTTTTAAACAGTTTTTCTGTGGCTGTCAAAACTCTCTGTCATGTTTTTCTTTTGATTGTAGCTTGTTCAGCTGTCTCTTTATGCAGGGTGAAGCTAATGGATGATTACACAAGTTAAAAACCAGGCATCCTAGAAGTGGCAGAAAGGAACTCAGTTGTTTTTTTCATTTGTTCTGGTTTACCTCAAGCTGCCTTTTGGGATATAATATTTGCATGGTTACTCTTGCTCACTGCTTCTTTTTTTCCATACAACATCTTTTTCTTTTTTTTTTTTTTTGTTCATGGCATGTCCTAAGCTTTAAGAAGAGCTGACAGATAATACAGATAGGAGAAGGATGTTGCGAGCTTGATCTGGAAGAGTTTTCATTGCATTGCAATTTCAAAGGGAAGAAAAATCTCTTGCCACATTTAAGCTTCAGAAAAAACACAATATAAGAGCAATAGAATTCGCTTGGCTCCCCTTCCAAATACAGAATCATAGAATCAATCAGGCTGAAGAGACCACAGTGGTTCTGGTTCAACTATCCTGCTCAAGCAGAGTAATTTTAGAGCACATTGCTCAGGTTTGCATCCAGGGGGCTTTTTAATATCTCCAGTGAGGAACACTCCACAACCTCTCTGGACAACCTGCACCATTGTATGGTCACTGGCACAGTAAGGAAGTTCTTCCTCATATTCAGGTGGAACTTTCTGTGCATCAGTTTGTACCTGTTGCCTTTTGTCCTGTTCCTCCCTGGAGACACCGAGCAAAGCCTGGATCCATCCTCTTGACATACCCTTTAGGTATTTATACACATTAATGAGGTCCTCACTCAGTCACCTTTTCTTGAGGCTGGACAGATTTGTCTCTCTCAGCCCTTCTTCACAAGAGAGATTCTCTAGACCCCTGAGCAACTTCGTAGCCCTCTGCTGGACCCACTCTAGGAGCTCCATGTCTCTCTTGTACTGCAGAGCCCAGAACTGGACATGGAACTCCAGATGTGCCTCACCAGGGCTGAGCAGAGGGGCAGGATCACCTCCCTTGCCCTGCTGGCAGTGCTCTTCCTAATGCACCCCAGTTCACCATTGACCTTCTTGGCCACCAGGGCACACTGCTGGCTCATGGAGAGCTTGTTGTCCACCAGGACACCCAACTCTTTCTCCTCAGAGCTGCTTCCCAGCAGATCAGCCCCAGGCCGTGTTAGTGCCTGGGGTTATTCCTCCCCAGTGCAGGACCCTGCTTTTGCCTTTGTTGAATTTCAGACAATTCCTCTCTTCCCATTTCTCCACCCTGCTGAGGCCCTTCTGAAGGGCTGCACAGCCCTTTGGGGTGTTGGCCACTGCTCCCAGCTCTGTGTCATCAGTGACCTGCTGAGGAGGCTTCTGTCCCTTTGTCTGAGTCACTGCTGAAGAAATTAAACAACACTGGGCCCAGTACTGACCCTTGGGGGACATCACTTGTGACAGGTGCTTAAAAACAGATGTTTTTAAAAAATACAAAAAAGACTGGTGTCCAGGTTTTCCTATGTTGTATGCACGATTTTGGATCATGTTGTTACTGAACTCAAAACCAAAATTGGTTGAAATGGCTAGGTCCCAGCTTAAAGACAAGCACTATATAAACATTGATTCTAAATAGTTGGGTCATTTGAATTATTTAAAACATTTGTTTTATTTTTTGAGGAAATGCTTTTTCCACACTGTTTTTAAAGCTAAGTGAAATTATAATTGTGAATACCCCTTTGAATGGCTGCAGAACATGACTCTGTTTCAGAAATACAAATACATGTCCAGTCTTACTGACTTCACTGGAATAACTAAACCTCACTGTCTCTGAAAATCAGACTAAATACCTACTATTCTTTGCTATTGGGGAGCACATCATCTTTGTATTTCAGGAATAAAGGCTGATGGATGAAAACTGAAGATTTAATGCTGCACATGGCCACTATTATTGGAATTAGGAACAGTTACATTTACTCTTTTTTTTTTCCCTAAACGAGCAGGTTTCTCATTCTTAAATGATTCGTCATTTAAGGTCTTCTAGCTCTTGAAAGCATATTGCATTTGGAAAGGTTTCCTTTAGTAAATATAGTACATGAATAAGTGATTTCAAGATATTTCCCCTAACCTGGCCAAAATCTTTTTCACATGGCTAGCTACCACATAATTTGGTATTTTCAAAAGCAAGTGACTTGTCATGAACTTTCCATATAACCTGTTTTATAAAGTAGCCACCCTTTCACCTCTGTGTAACTTATCTCATCTCTAAATCTGAGTATGTTTGGTCTTTGATTTTACAAGCACAGGTACCCTTCCACACTTCAAACTTTTCATACTATATCCCTGATCTACTGTTATTTGACAAATTAGTAATGAATTAAATCACAGTTACTTACATTTATCTTTTTTTAAAAAGCCTATATCAAATCTGGGTGAAATTTTCTGTGTGATCAGCTCATGTTTAGGAAATATGCTGTTACGCTGTCAAGCCCATATATATGTGCTGCAGTGCCATCAGAACACCATGAAGGGTTTAAACTGTTTGCTTTTGTGCTTTTGGTTTTCATGCTTTACAAAGGTGGATGAAGTTTTCCCTTCAGAGCTACTTTTGGTATTAATCAGCTTCTACCAACCCTAACAATACCATGAGAATTTTTAATAAAGGATAGTATCACTCAAACATAGGTTTGCTTTTACTTTAAGAAACTATTTTCCTTTGCAGTGTTCTTGGATAATGTGACCTAGTTTGGTTGAACAGTTGATTTAACCACACCTCTGAGCACTGGGATCACAGTACAGATGTGGTTCAGCAATTTCTGTGAGACACTGCTGTTGCCAGACCTGGGCTCCAGAGCTCATGAGCAAGCAGCGATAGCAGGTTAGGGAAGGAGGAATAAAGGTGGCAGTGGATAGCCAGCCTAGGAGCAAAAGACAATGACTTTTGACTAGAAGGGTAATAGCTGCTTCTTGAAGCTAATTACTCCCCTTCTGATCAGAAGATCACAATTAATCACATCTGTTGTCATGTAAAAGAAGTGAAAACAGCACGCATAGTATTGTTGCACACTCATGCCTTTACATTCCTGTGTCTTGGCTACTGACACTGGGGTTTCGTGTTAAAAGAGCCTCAGGTGTAAGACTGGATGTTGGCAGATGATGTTCTTCTCCATGGTGGGTCAGGGGGTCTGTCTGAGACAAAGGGAAGAACCCTGAGTAGAATAAGGAAATACTAACTCATATGCTACTTAACTGGACTGTAGATACTCTTGTCCATGTGTTCGTGATTTTTTTTTTTTGACAAGCTGGTATCTGAGTGTGTGCAAAGATAATTTGATTCAAAGAATCTGCTTCTGGAATTTATGTGGATGCCACTGACAAAAAATGGTCATTCTCTCAGTGAACTTACCCTAGCTGTGCTATGGGCTGAGCTCTGATAACTTGCAGGTATCCAGTGGGCAGGAAGATGACTACACTGCTATAAGGTACATGCCAAAATCTGAGATTGAGACACATAAGTAGAAGCAGCAAGACATCAACTGCACATACAGAATGCTCTAGAGGTCAAAAACTCTGAGCATGCTCAGCCTCTGCCACTAGATTCACCATCTTCTTTGTCAAACCCATGGATGATTCTCATGAGTTTTAATAGAAGAAGATATGAGAAACAGCTCCTATCTGGCAGGTCTTAGTTTCTCACATTACTCTTATTAAAATCTAACTTGGCAAATCCTTGAAAGTGATTTTCTTGAAGGAATGCTTCATGCAGTTGCTGGAGTTTTTTTGTTTTTTGTTTATGTTTTTGTTTTTGTTTTTTTTCTTTAACAAGGCTATGGGGCTGTAGAGCTTGCTTTGGGTTCACAAAGGAGACTTGGATGGTCAGTGGTCTGCAAACCAAGATCATGTGGGTGGTCTCTATTGCCAGTCATACAAAAAGAGTATGAAAAATGCATAGTTTCCCCCTTCTCTCTCAATATTTCAGAAAACTCAGGCTTTTCCAGGCTATAATAGCTCATAATGATGTTGTGTAGTTTCCTATCATGTTATGCTGGTTTTGGCTGGGGTAGAGTTAATTTTCTTCACGGTAGCTAGTGTTTTGGATTTGTGCTAATGAAACATAGGGATATCGTTATTAGATCTATATCCACGTTTTAATAATTCTCTAATAGTATGGAGAAGTTTTTATTGTGGCTTAACAGGGTTTACACAGAGACAAGACCTTTACTGCTTATTGTACTGCCCCTCTGGCAAGCTGGGGGTGCTTGTGAGGCTGGGGAGGAGACACAGCTGGGACAGGTGACCCCAGATGACCAATGGGATATTCCAGACCATCTGACATCATGAGCAGGGGAAGAGGGAAAAAATGGGGATATTTGGAGTAATATTTGTCTTCCAAGTCACCATTACACGCTGATGGGGCCCTGCTCTCCTGGAGATGACTGAACACCTGCCTACCCAACGGAAGCAGTGAATGAATTCCTTGCTTTCCTTGTGTGTGTGGCTTTTGCTTTCCCTATTAAACTGTCTGTATCTCAACCCATTTACCCTTCCAATTATCTCCCTCAACCTGCTGGGGGGAGTGAGCAAGCAGCTGTGTGAGGCTTGGTTGCTGGCTGGGGTTAAACCATGCCACATAGAAAACCTCAGAAAGGAGTCATGTCCTCCTGAGATATGTGCCCACAGGACAACTCATCATGCTGGAACAGTTTAACTAGACACACACACTTAATTGGCTCACTGTCCTGAATTTTCAGTCGCAACTCAGTGGAAATTTCCCGTCACTTGATTGTGTCTCTGAGTCCCTTGGGTATAATTCATATCGAGGGTCTTACTCATCTAGAAGCCAACCTCAGTTTCAGGAAAGAATGCCTGTGCTTCTATTCTACCACAGCCACTGAAAAAAACACATTAGAAAAGAAGCTGCTTGTATTCCTGTATTTACATAAAGGCGACAAGGGCAGGAAACTGATTGTTACCTCAGGCTGTTTTTATCCTCTTGTTTATTCCATTAGGCAAGACAAACAAAGAATGACACCATGCCTTAGTGACCAGAGACCCTACCTGTGGAGATGGACTTCTGTCATACCATTATTGAAGGAATCCAATACAGTATTGGGATACACTACAGCTTATTCTTGAAAATTAGGTATTGCTTGCAAATCAGAGGGAAGGGATCTGCGTCTTCCTGTGGGCATTAAGTGAGTGGTTTCCCGTCTATCTCATTGTGACTAGAGCATTGATATATGTCTCCATGTGAAATTCCAAATGGAAACATTTTGGGGATTTTAAATAATCACTTCCAAATTGTTTTCTGCGGGTTCTTTGTTGTTGTTCCTTGCCTATTTTACTTTTTCTGAAGGATCAAAGTAATTCAGCTAAACTGCTCTGCTGCAAAGACAGTGGAAGTGTCACTGTTTTATAGGTAACTCCTCATCTTGTGCTTGGTTTCCAGATCTGCTAGGTGCCATATGCTCTAAACCCCTGAAGTCTGAAAGGAGTCCAGGAGTAGCTTCTGGTTGATGTCTCTAGAAATATACTTGGGGACAGTAGTCCGCTATATAGCAAAATTTCCTGGGAATACAGTCCATCTTGCTGACTTCTTGAGACTAATGCTGAATCCTCAAACTCAGACACAGCAAAAATATGTCCTTTCCAAAATCCCCATAGAGATTTTCCATACTGTTTAGCCCTTGAGGGACACTTGATGACAGAAATTGGACTTGGACACACACAACTCTGTAAGTGCATACGCACAGGTAATTTCTGAAAACATTGCTTTTCACATAGATATATGCAGTAGAAACTCCCCCTACTTCTTCTTTTCGGTTTCCTTGCTGCTCTAAACCAGTATTTGTCATGGGCTCGAACTGCAGTCCTCAGTACAATTTGTGCCATTCACTCAGCCACTATTTGTCTTGTCCAGCTTACTTTGCCGTTTCCACTGCAAACCCCTTCCCTCAGCCTTGTATGACTGTGGGAGACTGTCTGACATTCATTCAACTGGTGCTTTATGGCTTTCTTTTTGCAAAACACGTCCTCTGTACTGAAAGAAAGACTATTGCTTTTCCTCTCCTCCTTATCATGTCTTTCTGTCAGTCCAATGGCTATCTACTATCTATTCCAGGAGCAATATAATGTATCCTGCAAGGTGCTTGAGAGAGGCATTAAAATAGACAGCAATGTCACAACTCCTTTCAAATCAACAGCAATTGAAAACAGTATTCATGAGGAAATCCTACAAATCATCACAAGGAGTAAGTCATGAATGGCTGCCATGCTCTCAAATTGCATTTCAACAAATAAATGATTTTTATAACTTAGCTCTGATGTATGTCAGGCTAATGTGTTTGAATTATATGCAATGGACTACATTGTATTACTTGTGTATATAATATATCATCTCATGTAGGTTGAACAAGTAAAGCATACTATAATATACTTATGTCACAGGTAGACTATGTATATCGTAGGTGAAGGTGATTCTACTATTGTTATAAATTTATGCCCTAGCCCTCCATGTGTACCTGTATGCATAAAAACTCTGGCATACCTTTGAAACACTGACCTGAAGTCAGTGTCTTGAGCGTGAAATCACTACCTCAAGCTGGTATGCAATGAAAGTGAATTGATGCAATATACACCATGCCTCTGCTTACACAGACACACTTGATTCACTGATCCCATCCACCTGTGGGGCCTAGAAGTGGGAAGAGTCAGAAGGAGTTCCTTGTGACCTACTGAACATGGGATTTTGAGAGACCGGGACTGAAAAAAGTATTTTTGAGAACACCTGTCCCCCTTCCTTTTTCCAAACAGGGTTATGTTATAAACAAATCTGCACCCACTTCCAAAGAAGACACACCTTTGTGCAATGAATATGATACTGATGGCTGCAAAGGAAGAAAAATTATGTAAACAGGATGCTTCCCTTGAGTCAGGCTACTGTTTGAGTAGTGTTTCTTTCTTTCCACTCTCTGAGTCACTCCCAATCTCCTTTAGCTTCCTTCTTTCTGTCCCACTCTTCCCTCTCGCTTTCTCAGGTGGAAAATAGGATGTGGCCCCCTCAGTGTGTCTGTCAAACATTTTGGCTCTTCAGATAATCTTTGACCGGACCTGACTGTGTTCCTTTCAGTGAAGCAGAGGATTGGTTTCCAGTTAAGCCTTTGGAATCCTAGTGCTCAGGAAGAATAACTCCAAGCACTGCATTTGGGAAAGCTTTATTAACAAGTTGAAAGTGAAAGAAAGGTAATAATTGCATTTAAACAATCAACCAAAGCAAAGCTCACCTCTGGGTTTATGAATTTGTAGGGAAGACATAATTACAAGGGGCCTGTGTTGCTACATTGCTTTTGCTTTGAAAACCAGATTGCCACCCCACTCCCACTGGATGGATAATTGGGTCCTCATAGGTCTCTTGAATCAAAGTAGTGTTGCAGTAAAACTTTATTTCTTCAGTGCTCATTAAAAGAGAAGCTGAATGGAAAACTCCCACTTTGGGGATGGGATTAGATAGCCCTAGATTATTCCTCCTCCCATGCCCTTTCAAGGTTTTTTGTTTCTAAATCTGCTCAGCAAGAAAAAGTAAATTGCCAGAAGTGAGATTAGTGAAGAATATTGTCCCAAGGACAATAAGGCATTATTGCAAGGCTGGTATGAGATCCCTGCTTCAAAAACTACAAGACTTGGAGGTGTGTGAGCTCTTAATTGCCTACCTCTGATAAACTGGCAGTGGAAAAAAAAAAAGAAGAAAAACCCCATTCAGCTGTGAATTAGGCTGGATCAAGTCCACTTGCTAATCAGAGTTTAATGAGGATGCTGCTGGTCTTAACATATTCAAAATGTTCAAAACTGCCCTGGCTTCAAGTTTGTGCAGTTAGTATTTCCTCTCTGCTGTCACTTCTGCACACAGGCCATCATGAATCTTTAGAGAATGTAATTATGTCTAGGACAGGCATGGCAGGGAGAGTGGGAGAGTATGTACCTCAGAAGGAGTGAAAATGTAAGGCTGAGAGTTATTCTGCCAATTCATTCCCATATTGTCCAAATTGTCTACGCCTCAGCTGCTGGAATAAATACCCCAATTTGCTCATTGTTAATTGGACCCTTAAAACTTGGATATATAGCAGGATTTCTAATACTGTATCACCGTCAGCCTTTATCTGCCCTTGCTGTCAGGGAATCCATGGGATAGTTGTGTGTGAAGGTCCCAGGGTTCAAGAATCACAGGTCACACCACTGGCAACCACAGCTGCCATTTGCTGCTTTAAAAGACCAGAAGTCATGAAAATATAGCCACTGTGCCAGAGAACTCAATGTGTGATATCAGGAGATGCTTTGACTTTTGTTGGCTATACTGCAGTAGCTACATCACTGAAAATGATGCCTTTGTGCATGCAGTAAGCTCCAGGACACTGGCAGAAGGAAGTGGGCCCTGGCAGGTACCCTTTTGATCCTCATTTGTCATTCCCATCCTACTGCTTTAAACTAGATGTTATAAAGGCACCAAATTTAAAAAAAAACAACCCCAAAAAATTCAACAAAGTACAAGAACTCAAGATTTTGATACCTTCTAATTATGGGCTTGATTTGGGATGTGGGATTGACCACATGAGGCTATAAAAGCATTTACATAAACCTTTCTGGTTTCTTCAAAAGACAGAGTAGTTCTATCCCGTGCAGTATGCGACACACACTGTGAGAAAAAGTACCACATCTTCTGTTGGCCAACACGATTAGGACTGTATGGTTAGATCAGATAATTCTGATCAGCAAAGATATCGTTGAGTGCAGTTACATTAGGTCATGTACAAGCTGTCTTGTGCTCAAAATTTAATTTATTCCCAGCCTTCCCTCCACAGTCTAATTACTGTCATAAACTGTCTGTAAGACAGCGAACTTTGTATACTGCAAAGAATGTTTTACACACTGGCTGATCCATCTTACCCTGGTTTTATACTGCTGTAGAGTTTAGTGAATGAGAGGAAAATCAGCTGCAGGAGACTATGGGTGTATTTCTAACACTCAGATTTTTCTTGACCATTGTGCAAAAGTTATATTAACCAAGCTTCCTGTCCGCCTTTGCAGAACAGCTCTTCAAAATGGCAGGGAAAGGATGAATTTACTATCATATACCATTAAAAATTCTTGAGGCATTTTCGTTTGGATGGTTGGGTTTTGTTTGCTTGTTTGAGGTTTTTTGTGATTTTTATGTGTGTGGGGGTTTTTTTTCTTTAATTTTGTTTAGACAGAATATTTTCATGACTTTTGGTGCTGTGGCCTCACAAAATCCAACTCTGGTAATGGTTGAGATAAAGTAATATGTTGAGGTGGGGTATTTTTCATTTCAGGTTGAAACTGTAAAGTGTACATACACTAAGAGAAACTGATTCGAAGTTTTCTTACCCTTAATATTCATGACATCCACTATGCAGTTATAAGATTTCAAGTAGTTTTTTGCAATAATATCAGAGACAGAGATAAATCAACAAATCAAATCTCTTTTTTTTCCCCCTGCTGAAAACTAGAGGAATAATATCAGTGTGGCAGTAGCTTAGTTTTTTATTTGTAAAGCACTAATATCTTGTGTTAAGGAAGTCAGTATTTATATTGACAAGAGATATTTGAAAAATTAAAATTTGCACAGTAATTAGAAATTGCCTCAGTTAAACAATTTTATAGACATTAACATTTTTAATCAAAAGTCACTTTTAATCAAATGGCCATTGTCCAAAAGAGAACTTTGAGTCAATACCTCATTATGGTCTCTCTTGAAAAGGCATTGTCTTCAAAGAATATTTATGCATGCATGGTCCAATACTACAGAAATGCAATATAAATGCAGTTTAATGTTATTTGACCCCATCGCAAATAATGTTTTAGAGCAGCAACTGAGAAAAGGGAAGACAGGGAAAGTTTATACTATATAATATATGCCTCAGCATATATTTTATGCTTTGAAGTATAAGATTTTTAGAAACTCTTTGCAAAATCTGTGTAAAACCTGGATTGTTTCTGTAGTACTACTTTTATTCTAGCTGTAAACTTCCATCAGCTTTAATCACTGACAATGCTGGCATACCAGCATTTCTTGTGCTAACTAGTTACAGCTTCATTTTTGAGTTTTGACATAGTTTATGATTCTGTTTTCCTCCTCTTTAATAAGAGGTACAGTTTATCTGAAAATCTATGTAACAGAAACATTTTGTGACTAGATATTTAAAGAAATTATGTTCATGTAATCTTAATATATCAGGGTCTTTTTAAAGCACCACATAGTTCATGCACCATTTAGAGGTAAAAATCTTCTTTCCAGCAAGAAGCGATCATATTTGGTAATTGAGCTTTGATAAAGAGGCCTAGGTAAGCCCAGCCAGATATGAAATATTTGTGTTTGAGAATGCTGAAATGTTCCATCTGGATGAAAAATTCTTAACTGAAACATTTAGACATTTCCAGAATATTTTTTTGACACTTTCAAACTGAAATGTTTTGATATTTCTGAATCAATCTTTTATCTGCTTTTCATTCTATACATTGCTTTGCCATTCTGACATTTTGTTTCAGTTCGGGATAAACCCAAATATTAAAACATCCCTGCAGTAACAAATTCCAATTTTGGACCATGTCTGCTTCTGATAATGAACTACGTATAAATTTGTTCAAGATGTTATGAATCTAAAAAACTGTTCTTATTTTATCAAAATTACATGGGAAAACTTGCCAATAACTTTAAATGTCCTTTGCAAGATATAAAATCCTTTTGTTCCAGAGTGATCTGCCAGAATAGAAAATATATAATACAAAAATATATACAATAATATACAATACATTTCTAGAAGCTTTAAGGAACAGCCATAAAATAAGATATACAAGACAAACTATTCAGGCAGTGCAGGGTCATAGTAAGGCCCAGTGCTTGTATTATAGCTAAAAAGGTTTACTAATATTTGTAGAAGGTTAGCGTGTATTTCCAGGTCTAAATTATTATCACATCAATCTAGTTATAGAAGGCTTAAACTTTTCTGTGTTGCCTAGTTCAGTCTTGATTCATCTTTCTGCAGACATCCTGTTTACTTGCAGACAGATACATGAGCAGGATGGACATGGATGATGCAAAGACATCACTAGGAGCATTGGACCTTACTGCGTTTTTATTTGTCCCAGCATCCAGGATTAGTTTTCACGGGAGCCAGTGAATCAAGATTTTGCTCCCAATATGGCTTTCTGCCTCTGTCCTGTGCATGGAGGCTGCAGTTGCCACCCTAGCTGAGCATAGGGAATGTAAAACTGAATGTCCTATCATGAAAGAAGGATGAACAGTTGGGCCACTATCATTTCAGCTGTTTTGAGCTACAGACTGGAACAAATGGAGCTGTATGAAAAATCTGTGTATCAAAGCAGCCACAGGGCTGCTGTAGCTATCTGCGGGAGACTGTGGCAGCCTGGAATCCGTGACATGAAAAAAGGTAGTGCAAAGAATGCTTGAACTCCTGGGAGGTGCAGGAGGTAATTTAATATCACCCCATTGGCATAGAATAAATGTGAATGAGGGAGAAAAGAGGCCCACAGTTTACAATAGGCCCAGTAATACTGCATGCATTTTGAGCAGGCGCAAAAGAACAGCACAACAAATGCTTCTAGAAGGTTCCTAAAAAGCAGCCTTTCTGCTTAGATAATTTTTCAAGGACTTGGTATGCAGGACTGAAACAACATTTTAAAAAGGAAATTTCCAAGTCACGAACTTCTTCTTTGAAGGAGTTCCCAGTTCCTTCAAAACTGAGAAAGGGTTTGTGTTCATTTCAAGTTTTGGGTGAAAATTTGGGTCAAGTTTCAAGATGGTTTCTCGACCTCTAATTACTATTATTAGCACTCCTAAATGGACTCTTTAGAAAATCCCTTGACTAAGGAGGGCTGGAGTGAGCTAATGAGTATGAGAGTGAGAAGAAGGTCCTTGTTTGAATTTTAAATACTTCAACTCACTAATTGGGGACTATGGAGAATGCTTCTTTTGGTGTGGAGGGAGTTCAGGGGCAGGTGGGAGTAAGAACAATATTTTTTAGACCTGTCACTTTAAAATATACCCACTGCTGCTTTGACGTGGCACCAAATGAATTTTTAAGCAACAATAAGTAACGTTATCCTCCCTTTAGGCGCTTGCAGGACTTACTTATTTTTGTTTTTAAAAAATGAGCTGGGCAAGTTTTTCCAAGGTCTCATGGCTTTAATGAAGAATAACATTCTTTGATGGTCCTGGCAACGGGCATCTTTTCTTTTCCAAATAAAAATGAAGAGGCAGAGAGCCTTGTGCCTACAGGTCTGTTATATGTTAGACCAGCAGAGTTCCCACTAACAGTATTGTTCCAATTGGACACTCTTCCCGTCTTCTAATATTTTTGTTTTCCATTTTTTTCATGAATATATTTTTTTACATTGTTCCCATCACTGCATGCATCATTTCTACCCTCAGGACCCATCCTGATTTTTTTTCTCAGAGGACCTACAGCTGTGGCAGACTTATCCAACATAAAAAGGACATCCAGTCTTTGTTTTGTTTTTTTTCAACAGAAATTTGCTTTAGTGATCACCACCTGAACACAGCTGACACAAACTCAATTTCTTTAGTTCTAAAAAACAAAAGATGGGGAATGCACTTACAAATACACATATTTCTTCTTTTTGTCTACAGGACTTGGAAAAATGCTAATGTACAACATTATGAGTCCCTCATGAGCTTAGAAATTATGTGGACTGATGCACAGACCCATGAAAACTCTGCAGATTGGCCTGTACCCAGTATTTCAGAAGACACTTCCAAGTCACGAACAACAGAGAAAAATGTGACTCCCTATCTCCAGTAACATTGTCTCCTTTCTATAAGCCAAGGAATCCAATCCAAAATTTCATTTTGACTTATTTTCATCCAGTTAGTTTTTCTTTTACCAGTCCATATATATAGTCAATTTCATCCATGTGAAGGTATGCAAAGTTTAAGAATTAATTAGGGTCAACCCAAACTTCCCCAGTGTATAATGTTTTTGCTTCCCAGCTGCAGAGAGAATTGAATTCCACAGTTCTGTGGTGACAGACTAGCTGGGTACTAATGTCTGATGGAGTGAACTGCACACTCATTTCCCACCTTACACGTATGCCTCTGAAGTCCTGATTCATATTCTACAGATGACGTAAAGGAAGCCTCATTGATATTTGAAAAATTTGCTTCTGTCTATAACAATGGTGTAGCATCAATGCAAGGCAATTTTGCTCATCCTCTGTGTTTATAGAGGCTGATGAAAATCTGTTAAAGGTTTTGCATCATGATTTTACAAAACAGTATTGACAGAAATGAGCTTAGTTAATTTAAACTGTCTTGAAAAGGGTCAAAATATGGTGATAGACTTTATAATTACACTGTATGTTGTGTCCCAGTGTTGCAATGGGCTGAAGCCTGTTTGTTTTCTTGTGCCTGTCCAAGGCACCTTGGCACAGCCTGTCAGACTGCATAAAATTGAAGAAGCAGTTCTCCCGCCTCCCCTTCCTGCACAAAAGGATCTCTCAGTTACACACTTTTGTTGACATTGTGCTGACATTTTGACTTACCTGGGGGAAGATAGGGCAATAGGATTAGGACTAAGAGGAGAGACTATTTACATTTGCTCTTACAAGTTGTTTTATAATAGACTGCACAGAATACCTCCTAATTTTGTTGTTTGCATTTAAATTGAACTGGAGGAAGAATCTGACTGGAGTAAAAAGTAAAGCAGAGGTGAGCATGATTCTACACTAGAAATAGACTCTTGCTTTAATTTTCAGCTATCTAGATGTTGTTACTTGCTTTTTACATTTTCTGGGCAGGCTTCACTCTGTTCCTTAAGCAGAGGCAGGCAGCTATTTTCAACATCCAAAGGACAAGAAGACCTTGAAAGAAGTTCAAGGTGCCATCCTGGAGCTCTGGCTAAAGATTGTGAAAAGATTTGATCGGGGCATGGGGTGGGAGCAAGTAAAATTTGGCAACTGCTTTCTACATAAGCTATACAGTCAACCTCTTGGAATGAATTTCAACAGCTTCAGAATAGGTTACCTAAATTTATTCTCTCTTTTAATCAGATTTAAATAGAAGCAGATTTCTGTTTCTCCTTCCCTGTTTGCTTGACATCCTAAGGTGATTTTGACTGTGGGAAGCCAGACACATAACAAAGGGGGTACATTGGACATATGGAACTGGTTTTCATTGGAGATAGACATGTGGCTCTTCTCCTCAGACCTGCCATGACTTCAGTAGTTCAAAATTAAGTTGGTCACCAGAAACGGACCATGAAATACTTGAAGACTTCTTCTCATTAAACATTCAGATTCCTACAAACCTCATATGTACTCAACATGTCTTTACCTTTGTGGTCCTGTGCAGATACTCCTAAGCCTGCAAGGAGAGGGTTTAAGGACCTGGTCAAAGCTGACCAACCTCACGTTTGCCAATGACACCTACAGGTTAGAAGGAAGGATGTGGATGGATTTTGTAAAAGTTTATCCAGGTTACAATCTTTGAGGTGAACAGGAGTTCTTGTCATGACTGGTGCAGAGCTCCTGCTCAAGAACCTCTGCTCATGCCCTTGTCACCTCAGCTAAATTCAGAGGCTCTGGAAAGCCCAAGAGAATTCAAAGATAGTTGCTTTAATTGATTAATGAGCTCAGAGCCAAGCACATGTGCAACTTCCTTACCCTTGAGGAAGCCTGGCTAGAGGTGGCTCTGCTAGCTGTGCTCCTGCATAGAAGACCTCAGCTCTCCTGGGGTATATGAAAAATGTGCAAGGTCTAGGTTTTGTTCATATTTCACAGATTCTCAGTGCTATTTAGGCACAAGAAACCAAAACCTATAGACAAAAAGGATACATACTGAGAAGATCAAGGTTCAGCTTTAAAAATCTGACCTAGAATTGTTCTAAAAAAAAAATTGAGTATCTCGAAATACAGATACTTACATCCTTGGCTATGTATCACAGAGAGTCATTCTCTTGTGCACAGGTGCTAGTTGGTTGTGGAGTTAAAAAATGGGCCTATACTTAATAGAGTTCTCTAGTTTAGAACTTCAGTCCTAAACTAAGTGTGTGGACTGTCAGCCAGCATAGAGCATATACCTACACATCCTGCAACAAAAGCTGAATTCTTTCTGCCTGGCCAGCATATGTAGGACAGCTTGAAGGCTGAACTCTACCCAGTGCAGCAGCAGTGTTCCTCGTAAGTACCGTTGTTCAGCTTGACCATCTGATTGTGAAACAGCTGTAGGGCCCTGCATCTTGCCAGCCTCTCATTGGAACGGTCCAAAGTCACGGGCTCTGAATGTAAGGAATAGGCCTGTGCACCTCTTGCTGGGCATCTGTATGCCTGCATGCCCTGATTACCTATGCAGATAATTATGTAGAAGCTCTATTATTATCCTGTTACATGAAAATCCAGCCTTCAGGGCCTCTGGTGTGCCTCTGCAGGCATGGAGTGGAAGAAAAGCCACCATAAAATCATACTTCAGAAATAGTTTTTCAGAACTGAGTTGTGGAACATACACAGTGATTTAGATTAAAAAGAAAGAAAGCAATGAAGAAGAAAATGATGAGAAAAAGAGTGCAAAAATACCGTAAAAGAAAGAAATCTTGAGTATGTGGACGCTGCTTTCAAAAACAAGAGACATCTGTTTGGGAAATGAAATCTGTCCAAAGAAATGAGGAGGGGGCGGGGGAAAAGGTGAAACACTGCCAATGAGACAGAAGAAAATCTCAAACTTTCCCACAGAAGTCTTAGTCAAACCAACACAGGAACAGAAGAGTTAAGAACAAGGGATTTATTTCAAAAAAGGAGCCAAGGCAAGGATTGCCCGACAGAATAAAACAGTGTCACAAACACTGCAGGAGTCAGGAATGATGATAACCAATATCATCCAGCAGGTCTAGTTACATTTCTGTTGCGTTTCACTTTTTATATGGAGAGATTTAGCAGGCCCCAAGTGTCAAAGTTATCTTTTCTCCAGATCATCTTCAGTGGCCATTCCTCTTGTCAGGCAGAACTTGCCTCCCCTTTGGCTGATTTATGCAGCTACCAAGGCAGGAAAAGCAGCAGAAAACTACTAGCTCTGGCCACAGAATTCTGTCCTTCCATGATACTGTCACCATATCAGCCTCCCCCCAATCATCCACAGTGAGAACTTGTCTTAGAGAGATGGATGTTTTCAGGCTCTGTTCTTCCCTAGTAATCCCAGGCTGTCAAAACAGTCCTGTGGAAAACTGTCAGCCAGCATAAAATCGACTAGCCTCCAGTTAATTTGTGTGGAGTGAGCCAGCCTGGTTCCTGTACTGGCATGGGGGCAGTATGTGGTTACAGCACCCTAATCCCCAGGCTGCCTAAATTGTGCCAGATGCAGTTCAGTTTCAGAGTCAGAATCCGCAGGTTACTACTATGGTAGAAACAGTAAATTGGAAGTTTGGTGCCTAACAAACATCCTCTGGATTGTTGTTTCTATTGTGCAGCCAGTTCCAATTCTGTTGTATTGACAGAAAGCTGACTGCCATAGCAAATCTCCGGCACTGTGCAATTTGGTTATCCTGTTTTGCTTTTAGTAGTGAGGACTTTATAGGCATTCCTGTGAAAACCCCACCTGCTGTGGGGTTGCTTTCTTCTTCATAGATCTACAATCTGGCTCCTTCTTTTTCACTGAATTACTAGGCTTCAAAGAAGAAATGCACGGTAGAGTATAAAGAGCCAGGAATCATAGTGACAGAGAAAGCAGTTGGTATTACGGATGCATTGTAATATCTTTCTTTATTAAGAGTAATGATGTTTAGAAGAACATACATTTTTTAGGAATCGGCTGGTTTTTAATAGCCTTCCTAAAATAACCTAAGTATGCAAAGGCTCCATAACTTAAGCTTTTTATTTTGAGGTGCCTAACAATTCAAAATAGACATTGTCATCATCACAAAGCATATAAAATGTGGGTGGTGAAGACTGCAGAGAATCCTCAGTCCTGATTCAGAATCCATTGTTGACCAGAACAGAATGTGGCAGGAATAAAAATTTCAGAACTTCTTGGAAAACGAAATCTCAAGTCTTAAGTAACACAGGGAAAAAAAACAAACCAAACAAGCAAACAAAAAACAATGGCAAATGAGAAAAATATGGGAAAAATTCCAGTGTCTGTCCCTGCTCGTGGCATTCCCGCTTGCAAACCCATTTTTCATTCCTTTTAGCAGAGAAGCATTTATAGTGTACGAAGCTTGCATTAATCATGAAGACCACCTTAAGGCAAAAAAAGGAAAGAAAAAAAAAGTGGGGGAAGAGTGAATATAACCAAGGTTATTTTTTTTATCTAAGGCACAAAACACAAATGGAGATTTTTTTCTTCAAACAAATCGTAGCAAAAATCATGCCAGAGTTTCAAAATTTGTCCCTATAAGAATAAACTATTATCATCACTGATTTATTAACATTTGTACAAACAAGATGCATAAACTAGCATTCTGATTTAACCCATATCAAGGCTGGTATTCAGAATCCAGGAGCCAAACCTCACTCCTGACACTTTTCAACCCTTTTCAATCACAACCTAGGTGTAAGTGGTAATGTGATCTGACACCTATTTATAACATGCCATATTGTGAGTATCTCTGTTGCAGAGTACTGGTAATAATAACACTACCTAGATCCAATGTCTCACTTTTCTTCCTTAGAAGACCTTTGGAAAGAACCATACATATCTGGTGCTTTTTGTTCAACTGTTATGTGCTTGAAACTGCAAAGCAGCCATGTGCACTTTGTTACTGATGGGAAGATCACGTATTTTAAGTTTTGCAGAAATAGTAGCCAAATTGTGGTGTATTTTACACTCTGCAGTATTTATCCTGCACTTTCACTCTTTTTTTTTCCCTTTTGAGATGGAGGATTATTATGACTCACTTGTTCAAATCAAACTCTACTATGTTCAGTGTTTTCATTAGGGAAGGATGCATGCCTGAAAGAAGGGATATCATCTGAAAGGACCTGGACCAGCTCGAGAAGCGGGGCCATTGGGAATGTCATGAGGTTTCACAAGACCAAGTACAAGGTGCTGCACCTGGGTCAGGGCAGCCCCTGTACCAACACAGGCTGGGGATGAACAGATGGAGAGCAGCCCTGGGGAGAAGGACTTGGGGATGCTGTGGGTGAGAGGCTGGACATGACCCAGCCATGAGCACTCCCAGCCCAGAAAGCCAAACGTGTCCTGGGCTGCATCCAGAGCAGCGTGGGCAGCAGGGCCAGGGAGGGGATTCTGTCCCTCTGCTCTGCTCTGCGCTGGTGAGACCCACCTGGAACACTGCATCAGCTCTGGGGGCCCAGCACAGGAAGGACAGGGACCTGTTGGAGTGAGTCAGGAGGAGGCTTACCAAGGTGATCAGAGGGCTGGAGAAACTCTCCTATGAGGAAAGAACTGAGATTGTTCAGCCTGGAGAAGACAAGGCTTTGGGTTGACCTTATTGGGTCCTGCCAGTACCTGAAGGGAGCCTACGAGAAAGATGGAGAGAGACTTTTTACACGTAGTGACAGGACAAGGGGGAATGGCTTCAAACTAAAGGAGAGTAGGCTTAGATCAGATATTAGGAAGAATTCTGGACTGTGAGGGTGGTGAAGCACAGGAGCATGTTGCCCAGAGAAGCTGTAGGTGCCCCATCCTTGGAGGTTGATGTTCAAGGCCAGGCTGGATGAAACTCTGAACAACCTGGTCTAGGGGAAGGTGTCCGTACCCATAGTAGAGGGGTTGGAACTCTATGATCTTTAAGGTCCCTTCCAACCAAAACCATTCTGTGATTCTATGATACACTGGTCCTTGTACTGGCCTTGTTCTACTCTTTTGTTGACATAATAAATCCTAAACTTCTGAATATTTACTTCTTAACATGTGCCAAAACTCATATGGCTGTGAATATACTATTTCAAACTCTGTAGAAACAGGATGGCTACTGATTGATAATTGTAGACAAGTTCCACCAAAATAAAGAGCTAGAGACCAAAGTCAAAGGGTGGCTCAAAAGCAAGCCCTTGAGTCAGTCAAAGCTATACTTTGAGAACAATAGAAAGAACTTCTAACTACATAAAACTAGAAAGAAAAAACAGAAATAGATCTTGTCTTGCTATAATGATCAAGCAGTGAAAGCAAAAAGTGTTTATATAATTCATACAGAGAGTAACCATGCCTTGCTCCACTTGCTGTCTAGGATTCATGACAAACCAAAGATTTTAGGCAGGGAGAGTAAAGTGGAAATGAAACTGAACAGTGCCTAACTTTGTTGTGTTACCTAAAGGAGAGAGAAGGTCTCAAAATCTGTTTGGTGAATTGGAAGTTAGACACTCTGGGAAAAGTGGACCCTTCACTTTCTGGTTTTCAGTTCAAATGAACCAATTATTTTGCTGACCTCAGGGTCCAAATTTCAAAGAAAGCTGAAGACAGGCTTAGGCCTGCTGCTATGGCAAATTCCAAAATACCCAATTACTGACCTCAGGAGGAGTCAGCATTCCTGAGATTAGAGTCACTGGGAGTTTACTTCACAAACTCACTTCTAATAATATACTATAGAGCAGACACCATTAACCTGCCTTTTTCAGTTAGCAAATAAGATATGTCTCAAGGCAAAATAGTTATTAACAGCCAGAGGTAGGAGTTACATCTCTAATTGGAAACAGCAACATCTGCAGGGGAGTGTAATAAAAGCATATAACAAGTGAATGTGTCAGTGGATTACAGAGACTCTAGGTAATTGTTCCCTAAGACAGCTTGAGCAGAAACAATGAATATTTCAGGACTTCATAGGTCCATACTAATTCTGGTCACTGAAGAGTGTCCCAAGGATTAACTCTGTTCTTACTAGTCAATTCGACCAGCATTATACTGGCAGACTTCCCAGATTTTCTTGTTATTTGCCCTGCATTTATTTCACTGTTTACACCATTTTGTAGCTAGCTAATTCTCTTCTTTTTCTGCCAGCTGGTATCAGGATGCTGTTCAATAACTAAGCCTATTCACATCAGCTGCTTGAGGTAGAGCTATTGTGTCCTAGCTGTCAATTATTCTAAAACATCTTTAGGTCTAAGTTATTCTAATATGAGTGACCTGCTGCTTCTATATACAAAACTCTTCCACTGCTTTTATAATTAAACACACAAAGCAAAAGCCTGAAAACTCTGAGCACCTGCTGAGCACCCGCAAACTCCTGGTGAAGCCTATCAGTATTGCAGATATAGAAGCTGAGATATTTAATCATACAGGAAATGTTCTTTATTATGCTCCATGTCTGAGGTCATATCTTGCCTTCTGGATTAAGCTGCACTTCATACAATTGGAAGAGATTTCTAGACCTCTTTGAAAGAAAAACTCTTATACTTTTCTCTAATTTCTCATTTTGCATTTTACTCAGCCTTTTCTGAGTCTTTTCTGTGCACTTACTTCAGATGAGTAAAGACAGTATGTAGTTTACAGCTTTTCTATACACCATTCAAGTGTTTGTCTGCTCTTTGGAGCTGAATTTTATTTTGTGGGTGGCAATTTTAGGTCTTATGTCTTGGCTTACCATGTACTGGCTGTTCTGTGGAATAGGATTTCTCAAGATGGACAGCAAATATGTAGTTCTGTCACTTCTTGAAAACGTGTATTTGACTCTGCTTCCAGAAACATCTGTACAATAGATAAGCAAGCATGTTCTTTTTGATTTTTTGCTGTTACTGTCTGGAGCCAGATTATATTTCAAGCACCTTTTATTGCATTTCCATGGAAGCTCTGTGAAGGGAACAGCCCGCATCTATTCAGCAAAAGCAAACAAATCCATTCCCATGTTCAGATGAGGGAAAAAAGCATCAATTTCCTTGTCTGTGCAGTTACAGATGGCAACGATGTCCACATTCTCAAGTTTTATAGAAAATGCCTTCCTCCACAAACTTCTTAAATAGGCAGTCTGCCTGGGGTCTAGGTTGCAGCTGATATATCTAGGGGCCTTTTCACTTCTCATTACCACCTTCTTATTTCTTAAATCTTAAGCAAGGTTTGTTTCAATAGGACTACCACAGCCATCGCAGCAACATGGTAGAGTCATTCACAATTTAGAAGGTGAGGCCGTGAAGCAGCTCAGGCACACAAGGACTACCAGGCAACAAGATGAGCACACAGCTGCCTTCTGCTTCTTCATGTATGTGCTCTGAGTTTTGCATGGTCAATAATGTCCTTAAACTAGATATATCACTTAAACTTACAAGCTGTAAAAGGAAAAGCAATGCCCCCAGATGGTTGGAGAAGCAGATGAAATGCTTATTAAGCCTCCAAATGTTCCAGCTGCACTTTCAAGAAACTTTGACCAAGGTAGGTGGAGCTGGTTGTGATATGGGGCTATTCACATTGCACCTTTCAAATGCTGGAATTTATGGCTCTGGTCAGACTTCTTTGTGCTTCCTAGAAAGCATGGTAGCAACTGCTGGAAAAGGGAGACATTAGTGATGTGCACAGTATCCTGAACATCAGCTCTTACAGATGTGAATTTTCTCAAACCTCTGTAATATGGGTGTTTTTCCTTGTCGCTCCTTTCTCGTTATAGCTTGATCCCCATCCCCAGGACAGGTAAGAGGAGTTGGAAACAGAGGGTCAGGTCTACTGCTCTGCTGTTAATGAACTGGGGCAGAAATCAGCCACTCATTTAATTTGTGAACATTTAAAAAATCAACAACAATTTTTTTCAAATCTGCAGCCTGCCCTAAGCATGTACTTTAGTAAAATTAAATCCTTAATAAAGTATCTATGAAATGAAAACCAAACGTGTCCATCTTTTGTAGTTCCAGCCTCCCCTAATGGAAAATGGCTGTATTTCAATCAGCCACATGTCCGAGCTGTGGTTGTTCTCACAAGTCTGAATTCTTCCCTTAAATGGGATCCATCCGAGAATGTGACACTGTTGTTTCTCTTTCTGCAGACCTACATGACAGTCAGAAACAGCACACAAATGAGTTCAGTCTTGCAACACTGTGGTCCTCTTCAGAGACACTGAGCCCTTCAAGCACCAGATGAAGTTGTTCAGACATTTGGAGAAGCCAGCAGTGCTGGGTTGATCAGGAATGCTCTGGCAGCCAAGGGATAATGGTGTGGTGCAGCATTTAGACATGCCGGCAGCACTGAAGGCAGCCTTGAAGAGCAAAGTCCCTCTAAACCACCAGAGTGGTGTAGAGAGCTGCAAGTAGGAATCACAGCTGAGCACAGAGCCCTGAGTGCAGTGTCCTTAAATGGGAGAAGCCAGGCTGACTCCTTGGCATCTCTCACCTAGTTATTCTGCTGCTACAGACACTCAGCATGACACAGCAAAAGAGAATGGGTGAATAGTTACAGAGCTCTAGTGACACTCATTTCTATTTAACTCTCTTTGCATTAATCAGGCTGTTTAAGTGGGCCCTGATGTAAGTATGAATTGAGTCTCTCTGGAGTTGCTTGTTTGCTTCCCTGGGAAGATTTTGCACAGCAGAGGCAAAGCTGTCTCTTATTAAAGCTTCATCCAACCACGGAAGACTAAAATACTGGAATAACTGATGGTTATTCAGATATACATAACAGATTGATTCTCCTGACTTCTGCGTCACCTTCTCTCACCTTTCCCCAGGAAGCATCAATATAGGGCAGATTGCTAGAAAATATTACCAGTGTCTGTTGCCTTTCTATAAGCTCATGCTGTCCTCACAGTCAAGGTGTCAGGATTTTCAACTTTGCCAACTTTGTTTTACTCAGCCTTCCAATGCCATTAGTTTCCCAGACTTTGACACATACAGTGATATGATCCAGGAGTTTCTTTTTTCAACTGTTCATTGTATGAATTAAGCAGTGGTAAGCCTTGTTGTTTGCATCCTTCCCTGTGGTTCTACAAAGCTAAGTCAATGATTTTATATAACAGATGAAACTGGCCATGTTAATTTTAAAGTATTAGCTGTTCACGATAGTTAAATGTTCCCCATGATATTGATAGCAACAGCTGGTTTTCACAGAGGTGACTTCTTTTTCGCCTTTTACTACATTTTCCATATGGAATAGTGTTCCTGTCTGAACAGTCCCTTGCAGCTAATATTTCCTAATAGCTACATCTATGTCACTCTGTGCTTTAGATCATCCTCAAGATATCAGGATTTTTTTCTCTTCTACCATCTATGGGGAATGGGGTGGAATTTGGACTGTCTCAGTATGGCCTTTTCTGTGTCTTTCCTAGAGGCTGACTTTTTTCTCCATCGACTGTCTTGCAGCATACATATAGACTGATCCTGATGGCACTGGTGGGCACTTGGTTTGTCTTTTCAGCTTGCCGCTCTGCAGGGATCTGGAGTGCAGCTGTCAAGTCCCCTGACACTGTGGGCTGTCTGTCCCATGTCTGGTTTCCTCTGTGGCAGGTATTCCCTGCATTTAATTTCACCATATAACCACAAAGGAGTCCCCTTTTGGGAAACACAGAATTGGCATAGCCTTGGTGAGAGGTCAGTTTGTGCAGCAGCTCTGGACAGGGAAACAGCCCAATGTCTCACATACTTATTTGCAGATGAGCTACTGGAGAGAGACGAGAGGTACTGCTTCGCCCCTCACAAGTGGTTCTGCCCCTGTGAGGTGGCCAGAGCACTGGGGGCCTGCCTGTCCCTGTGGACCTTGGTCACACTGTGCTCCTGCCCAAGGTTGTGCCAGCCATGGGCCATGGGCCTGTCCTTTACGCTAGCTCAGGAGATGTGCTCCAAGAGAAGGATCCCAGGAGTCAGCTGCCATGGCAACAAAGCCACACTTTCCTACCACAACTGCTCCTGCTGATCTGGTCAATCAGCATTACAGTTTCAAGAACAGTCTGTTTCCAGCAGCTTGCTCTAGCATTCTTCTACCAGCAGCTTTTCAGGGGCTAGAAATGTTTGGATATTAATACTTTAAGCTACTTTTTAAATTATGAGTACAGAAAATATGCAGACAGTTTTGTTACAGCTTAAGCCAGCCTAAGTTCTTATTTTCTTGCAGGCCAAAAAAATTTTTAATCAGCTCTTTCTAAACCTGGCAAGAAAATGCCTCTCTGGCTGAAGGAGAGAGAGTGAACACACTATATAGGCCAAAGAGAGGCTTTCCTCAGGCTCTGTTGGTCTGAAAACTGGGGTGCCTTTTGCTGTGACTTTGTCACGGATGGAGTGCCCTCCCAGCTAGGGGATCAAGTGAGCGGGGCAGCCATGGTGAGGTTGTCTGAGTCAATATGCTTTGGCTGCCAGAGCACTCCCTGAGGCACGGCCAGGATCCAGATGCTAGAGCTGTCACTTTTGCAGTTTCATATTTTAGGCCCTTCTACACAGCGTGCCTGATTTTCAAGTGCTGCCCCATGAGTACTCCCAGGCTGCTTTGAAAACAATCCAGAGCTCAGCACCTTGAAAATCCACACCTTTATTTCCCACCTTGAGCAAAAATGCCAATAACCTGCTCTATTTGGACTGGGGATGGTAGGAGTGAACCCCTTATTAAAAGAGGCAAATTAAAGGATGAAAATGCAACTCATGAACAAGATGAACAAGAAACACTGGCTAATGACACTCAAGATGGCAAAGTGCAGATGTTACATTCTACTTAAAGGCTGCTAATTTACTGCTCCTTGAGACACTCAGGTATGCTGAGTTCTCTGACTTTACAAATCCTGATGGAGAGACTTTGGATTGATTTGAGTTAGTGAGAATGATGATTCATTAAAACCACAACTCCATTCTAGAGTCCTGCTATTGCTGCTTGTGACACCTCACACAGCATGTACTGCAGTGTTTCAGGTTTGATATTGTCCAGGTCATTATTTTTGCTTGTTAGAAAGCTATGGAGTTTTACAGGCAATTTATCTGTTTCTGATGGATCATTGAAGGAACTAATGACCATGCTCACCTCAGCAGGAATTTGGAGGCCAGGTGGGAGGGGAGCTGGCAGGCAGGGAGAGCAGGAGAAGGAGGGGTTGAGACTGGATTTTCAAATGTAGGTCTCAGATGTACTATCAGGTAACAAGTGGATTAAACAGTTACTGTGCAGCAGATGAGCTGTGGTAATCAATCCTGCATTCATGTTAGCCCAGGACAAACTAAATCTAAACACATCAGCTAGCTCTTTTGCTAAGGCCACTGACATGACCTTGAATTTGCCATGTTAGGACTCAAACACAGTCCCTTGTGATCAGTCTATGTGATTGTCAGATAGGATAGGGACAGTCATGTTCAGCCTTAGAAAAAGTTTGAGGGCATGGAACAGGTATCAAACACAGGATACAGAGCATCTAAGTGACATGACAAATTTAGGATTGTAAACTAGGGCTGCAGTTGAAGTAACGAGAGGCCATCTCTAAAGAGACAGGAGCCAGACATAAAGGTAAATCCAAGGGGAATATCAGGTCGAGTAGCTGAACTTGCTTCACGTTCTTATCCTAGGCTGCCCAGAACAGCCAGGTTTGGTGCACAGCATCCTTGGCTGGGCTGGTGCTGCAACTGTTGGACTGGATGTAGGATGACAGATGTACTTCCAATATTGAAGATGTAGGCATCACTGCTTCTGTTATGTCTCATTTGTTTCAGTTTGCCTGCATGACTTGGAACGGGAAGACCTGGTGATGGCCTGACAATATGTGGGAGTGTCTCTCACTTATGGTGTGTTGGAAAGAGTAATTTGTGCAGTTATTGACAAGTTTCCAAATGGGTAACAAAGCTGCTCTTTGTCCCTCTGATCAAATACAGCAAAGAATTTTAAAAAATTCTCAATCCCTACAAGACTTTTCTCCCTCAATTTCTGCTCTAGATTTTCAGGCTCATCTAGACTGAAAACTCATATTTTTTGCTGTTATTTGATCACTGTAAACCAATGGTAAACTTCAGTCTGAGTAACTTTATATTTTTTACATATATTAGGAGAACAATAGAAGGGGAGAGAACAGAAGTAAAGGATCCCTAAGAAAATTCACTGGCTGTTTCCTATTCTGACCACCTGCACAGCACACACAGCGCGAAACCAAGATGCAACCTCAGCTGACAGGAAACCTGGCTAGAGCTGCATATCTTTCATGCTTTACATTGCACTGGAAGTAAGGATGTAAAAAAACTAACCTGCCCAAGTAATTTTCCTTGCTTGCTTTTCATGAAGGAAGGTAGAAACAGGGAGGTCAGAGTGACAAGGAATTTTTTTAACCAGCTGAGCAGAAGATCCTCAGGTGGTGTAAATCTGCGTTGCTCTGGGGCTGTATGAACATCAGACTAAAATACTTCATGCCCCGATAGGGAACAAGTAGGAAATGAAATGAAAATTCTCCTGTAAAATCTAAAATGTAAACACCACAGAAAAATAAACACAAAAACCCACAATGCAAAAAGTTGATAATCAGATGGTGTTTTATACAAACCATCCTGACAATTAATATGAAATTGCAGGTCAGATTCAAGACCGTAGGTTGAGAAAGTGGAATGTAATGCCATTTTTGTACTCTTTGCTTATGCCTCAGTGGGAAACCAAAAGCAGAATTCAGCCCTAAGGGGCTAAAAATATATATATTTCAAACTCAAGCCCTGCTTTGTTGTTTTTTGACATGGTTTGGGGTTTTTCTTATGAAGTATGGAAAAAATAAGTTTCTAATAAAATAGGACATGCACTTACTTTATTTCCTTTATCTCTCTGAATCCAAAACAAAGATAGATTGAAACTCTAAGTAACATTTGTGTATTAAAAGAAGTTATTCCTGACAATTTTAATGACAGGTTTCAGCTTGATGTGATTTAAAATGGGCAAGTTACAAAGCCCGAAAAAAATGGGGTTTTATAATGGAAATGCTGACAGACCCTTAACTACAGCAGCGTTGCTGGGCGCCACTCTAATAAAAGGTGGCAAGGATCCAGCAGTATTCACAGCTGCATGTCTAAACTTTATTAAGTATCTGACTATAGTTTGCAGGTCCTCGCCAGATCATAACTCACTTAATTCTGACACATTCCAGTTTATAATTAGTGTTGTACTAATATGTTCCTAACTGGTACCAGCACATTCTTAATTTTTTTTTTCCTCCTGTAAAACAAGGCTGTTCCCCAAAACCAAGGATGCACTGACATTGGCAAGAAGCATGTGTGCTTTTTTTTTCTTTTGGTCCTTGGGCTAAAATAATTCATATGTTGAAGGCCAATGTCTGTAAATGAAGCATGATGAACACTGAAACATCTGTAATTCTCAAGGCAGAAGAAATAAAGCCATTTCCAACTTTCTCTAAGCAAAGTATTTTAGTTGCCTTTAGCATTCAGTGAGAAAGCAAATTGTTCTTAAAATACATCAGTAACAGTTTGCAATTAGTAAATAATTGTAAAAACAAAATAAGTGAACACAATTGTTTCAGTAATTTGCCAAGTAATAAAACAACTGTGCTAGTACATGGAAAGTGTAAATTATTTATTTAAATCTACTGTTGGGTGCCCGCCACCTGAAAACCAGGACATTTTGGGTAAGCACACATTTCAATAGTTGATGTTTCTTGATACCATCAACCTTTGGAACATGAACCCTTTATATGCAGGGTTGATTATTACAGACACTGAAATCCCAGCTTGTTGTTGCTGTTTACTATGCTCTTGGCAAGTAATTTCCAGTGGCTGCCATTCATTTCCAAGCTGCTTCATCTGTCTGAGCATGTACCTGGGCAATGACCTCTGCTGATGGAGCAGCCATGGAAGGTTTACCACAATAGTGTGTAATAGAAATTTCCAAATATTGATATTCTCTTTGAGCACTGTTCTGAAAAGCTTTCATGTGGTGCTTCTGCCAAGAACTGAAAGGACCATGGAGAAGCACCCATAGAGGGAGTGGGGTCTCCTTTTAGGTAGCTATACCCTTATAGTAGTTCACTGAAAGACGGAATTTTGGGTGAGAGTTCTTTCATTCTTTCATAAAGGGACAACCCTCCCACTCCATTTTGGAAGAATAACCTTAAAATTCACAGTGAAGATCCTAAACACAACTCAAAGCAAAAATCTAGTAGGATTTTGCATTGTGCAGCCTGAATTAATATGGAACTGAGATCTTAAAATGTAATAAGTGTTTTTAGCTGTGTATTTGCCACAGCAACATGAGCAGGTATATTCAGTTGCTGATCCAGTAAACCATTTAAGTGTTTACGATTAAATACAGGATGATGTATTTATATTTTATCAAGTGTAGCAATATAGAATGTAAACAGAGAATTTGTATTATGAGATGGATTTAATTATTATTATGGCACTTTGCTTTGATGGTATTAAAAGACAAGACAGATATATACTTGCATGGTGATCAATACTATGTTTCCACTTCTTCAAATGCATGGTTTAGAGCCTGTAAATAACTCTAATTGTGGAAGTTCCTTTAACACATTGGCTTCCTCACTTTCTGTAAGCTGTATACATTAGCTCCTCAGCAGCCAAAAATTTAGAACTTTTCAGTAGCTAGTTTACAGAGAGAAACCAAGCTGGGCAAACTCCTCCCATACATAACATAGGGTTTTGTGAAGGTGAAGAGAACTAAATTTCTCCTTCATCATTAACTTTATTTCACAAAAAAAGCCTTCACATTCACTTGAAATGCTGCCCCCTTTTTTTTCTGATTCAAGGCCACAGGCACAACATGTAGTTGCTTAGCACTCAGCCCAACATAAACCTTACAGCCTTCAATTAAATTACAGACTAATGTTTGACTCACATTCAAACAAGTATGAACATACATGGAGATGACAACAGGTGATAATTCTGAAATTTTCAGAAGACAGAAAAGGAAGGAAAGAGAAAAGAAGACAGAAAACTAGGAGATTAAAGAAAACCAGTTTCAGCTCTATATATTTAAAGAGGCTTTTGGCACATACTGTGGAAGAGCTGACTTCTATTAATGTTTTTTTCCATTTTCCAAATTACTGCTTTTAGGAAGTGAAATAACCTGACAAGTCAGAAATATGTGTTACTTACCTGCCCAATTTTTGTACACAGAGGGTTAAGTGTTAGCTACTGGCAGGGTTGTGTTAACTTCATTTCTACACTATCAAGAATGAAAATAAAAATGCTCTTTTTGGCCTCACAGTTTGTCTAAGAGTCCAATTGCCAATATGCAATCACTAGTCTTAAGGGAGTAAATTGTGGATTCTACCATACCTAGAAGCTGTGTCAAGCTTCGTACTAAAAGGAGAGAAAATAATTTCTATTATTGTGAAAATTTCAGAGGATCAGGCTCAGAAATACCAGACATTCTTTTTAGGTAAAAATGAATTTTCTTAACATTTACTAAAAATTATTAATTCCTTTATGAGTTGAAATAGCGTTTGGACTATTTTAAAACTGTCTTTAAAGAAACTTAGGGCAAGACTCAGATCTGGATCACATCTGAAGCAATTGAGATCACAAGAACACTTCAAAAATCATCTCACACACTGAATTTTTAATTTTTAATGTTTAGTCATTGTTGCTATGGGTTAAGGATAGCATTTCTCCCTCAGTATTTCACTACTCATTTTCAAAATATTTGCTGTCAGAAATATCTCCACTATTTCTCAAAGAAACCCATTCATAAAACAGATCTACTCTCCAAAGGTGAGGCCCACCTCTCTTGCTTCTCTGCCTGGGTCTGAGTGTGGTATCTACTGTGACAGTAAAGACAGCACAGGTTCCACCTGAGACACCATTCAGCCTCTGAGAGATTCTGGCAAGGCTCACAAAAGGGGCACAGAGCCTACCGGAGGGCTTGGTTTGGTACCCTGGTGGGTAATGCAGGATTTCGGAGGTTGCAGTAATTCCCATGTCAAAGCACATGTCAAGAGCCTCATCCTGTGAGATAGAGTGTACATGGAATATCCCAGAACTCCGACCAACTAACCCTGAAGACTGCGGATTCTTCTCCTCGTCAGATGAGATGAAACAACAGGGTGTCCAGTCTTTTTTCCACACTGCCATTGCGCTTGTTAAAGAACAAAGGTTTCCAGCATTTTTAAGGTCACCAGGTTGCTAACAGAAACCTAACAACAAAGAAATGAAGCATATGAAAAAACATGCAAGAATGGGGCTTTTTATTTAGAGCTCCTGATTGTTCCCCTGCTCCAGGCATTCTTGTTTCCATCAAACAATAATTATTTAATTTCCCAAACTATTATGGACTATGGTGAATGATTACAGAATGAAAAGAAGAAGGTCCTATAGGCTGAGAGAGCTTGGGCTGTTCAGCTTGGAGAAGAGAATACCCTGGAGAGATATTTTAGCAGCCTTCTAGTACCTTAAGGGGGCTTATAAAGGGAGGTAGAGGGAATTTTTATGGCAGACAGTGACAGGACAAGGAACAATTGTTTTACACAGAAAGAGGGCAGGTTTAGATGAGATATTAGGAAGAAATTCTTTACTCAGAGAGGTGAAGCACTGGAACAGGTTCTCCAGAGAAGTTATGGATGTCCCATCTCTGGAAATTCTTCAAGGCCAGGCTGGATGAGACTCTGAGCAACCTGATCTAGTAAGTGACATCCCTGTCCATGTCAGGGGGGTTGGAACTAGATGGTCTTTAAGCTCCCTTCCAAATCAAACCACCCCATGATTCTATGATTCTAATAGGCACTTGCTCTCTCCCCATTGCTCTCTCTGAATGGTTGTTCACCATTTTGCTCTTTTGAGTTCTTTCCATTTGTTTTCCACAGCTAGCAAGTCTGATTGCATTTCTAAAAGATTCCATTCTACATATTCAGGGCCTTGAAACCTTCATGCACATGATCCAATGCTTCCTTCTGTAAATAAAGTTTAGATTCTTTTTTGTGTCTTTGTTTTCTTAATGGAAATTAAGATTCATGCAAAGCATTTGAATTTTCAGGAAATACTTGTCCTGGAGTTATTCATCTCCTCTGAAACAGAAAATTTACTGCATCTAAGTAGGACAGAGTTACTTTAATCACTGGCTTTTGTGTAAAAGGCAGTGAGACATATTGATTGACTGAAATATTACTTGGCAATCATTCTGTCTTCAGTCATGGATTAAATTGTTTCATGTGTATAATTTTTCAATCTATCATTAATATTTCTCTCTTTCATCTTCCTTTGTCTTTCCTGTTTTGATTCAATTTTCAGTTGCTGGAGACTTTGAAGGGAGAGCCAAAATGACTATCATCTAGAATTATCAGCTCTGAGCAAAAGTACTCTCCCAGCACTTCTTGGTGATTTTTATTTCCTTTTCTGGCACTCTCTTCTCTGCACACACATGCACAATGTGGTGTGTGTCCAAGTCCTCTGCAAGAATGAACTCCACGTCTGGGGATGCAAAAGCAGAACTGTCTTCTGCTCGAAAAGATCCTGGTTTCATGTTTAACTTTTGCCAAGCTGATGGTACAACAAGCAACTATGCACAAGGAGAGCGTGCAAAAGACTTCAAGACTGATCTTGAAGACAAGGAAAGATCCTTTATTCTTATATTTCATTTACTCTGAACTCTTTGTTTTAAATAAGGTTGCAAAATTTCTTAATGTTCAAATCATGGCATCTGGTCTGTGCTTGTCTGAACTTTCACTGAATTTTCTTCAGTTCAAGCCAAGAAGATAGGGTCCAGAGCTGTTACCGCAGTTGCTGATACTTGGTGCTGAATTTGCTGAATCATGAAAGAGAAAACCGAGAAGTGAGGAACTCAAGAATTCGTTTATGCAGAGATATTAATGACTTGAGGTCCCCAGGCCTTTGACTATGCAATACCTAACCCTTTCTAAAATACTGATTTCCAGAGGAAAAGCCTAAATGTGGATTGTCCCTGACATGCCTAAAGAGCAGAGGTGCTCCTCTGCTCTGCAAGACAGGGTGAAGATGACAGCAGTAGAACTGAGCTGTGCAGGCAAGGGAGAGGTTTAGTCATATTTGAATGTGAAGAAACTGAGGGTGAGACAGTTAAATTACAGAAGCAGGCTCTTCACCTGCCTCTTGAGGGCCTCCACCAACTATTTCCCTATGCCTGCTTTGTCTTTCCAGGATCACGCAGCTCTCACCACCAGCAGCAGCAACATCACATTCTTGTGTCCCAGTGTGATGTACTGGCAGTGTGTCAGTGCTCAAGAGCCGTGGGCCCCCACCAGCTCCCAGCGCTCCTAGGGCAGTGCTGCCACTCATGGCAGCCTCTGCCCTGACCTGAGTGGGGCCATTTGGCCCACTGTGCACGTAAACTCCATCCATGGCTTCTTCTTTACCACTGCTTTAATGAAAGTGAGCTGAACTTAAGAAAATATACTCTATTGAATTGTAAAATTTTATTGTGCACCATGATGAAATAATTTTCGAGCATTGAGTCATGTGGAGTTTTGTTTTCCTGTTTAACACTATTGGTAACCAAAGCCAGTTTTTTATCCAGACCACATGGTGCAATAGTCATGAGAAAAGAAAACTCTCTAAACCTTTGCAATCTAAAATTACACTTGCAAAGTATTATCATATATCTTACTTAAAGTGGAGGAAAATGTTGGGGCTTGTTTTTTAGGCAACTTAAAAATCTTCCATTCACATTCATTTTTGATACAGCAGAGTCCAAGGAGCTGAGAAAGAGCAGATGTTGTCCAAATGGGACTAATTTACCGAGACTGTTATTTTAAAACATAGTGAATGCAAAAACAGCATTTAAAATTGGTCATGCCTCAGGCAATATCTTTTGCTGAGGCTATATTAACAATTTTAAAGGAATAGCAGTCTACAATATGTGGAGTTAAATTTCTCCACCCTCTTAGAGTTGAAGTTCCTCCTGAAGCCAGATAACTTATGCTTTTAAAATTATCCAGTTAAGCATTTGTGCACTTTCAGGTGCACTCAACTTCATCTCTGAGCATCAGACTTACATCATTCTGAGCTACCCAAACATGATATATTTCATGGTCTGTTTCTTCACCATATTTCTTCAGTCTATATAAAGAATCATAGTCACAGTTGGTCTGTGGAGATGTTGATTTTTTTCAACATTGAAACTCATCTTTGGTAATTTTGTCTAAACTTTCTCTGGAGGCGCAAACTTTTCCTGCATAGTGTGTGCTACCAAGGTTATCAAAATATTCAAAATGCATGGAGGGGTTGTGCCTGCAGTGTACTTTCATGTCACATATAGACATTTGATTCAGCTAATGTATTGAACATATCAAACCATAATTACATACATTACTCCTCTACCTTTTCCAGCAGAGTTTGTCAACATGTGAAAAAGCATCTCAGGAACAAAAGCACGGAACAGGGAAAGCCAAGGCAGCTGGTCAGGGAGACTGAAGGGTGTATTAAGAGCAGCTGCATTTTGCATCCACAACATTCATCACACCTGTGCATGGCTGTCTTAATCACATATGCATAACTTCCTTAATCATGGAATCACAGAATATTCTGAGTTGGAAGAGAACCGAAGAGGATCACCAAGTCCAGCTCTTAAGTGAATGGCCCATACAGGGATTAAGCCACAGCCTTGGTGTTATTAGCACTGTGGTCTAACCAAATAAGCTAATCACAGTATTTAATGCTTGTTCCCATCCCTCCCTGTGCCATCCCCACCACTGCCACCCTCCCCACAACCCTCACTTTCACATAAAGGCTCATTATTTTCATGGGAGGAGAGCAAAGTAGAGAGCAGTCACAGGAGGAAGAAGCAAAAATGAAAGGATGGGGTTTGATGGACTGAGGCTATGGTGGCAGGAAAAAGAGAAATGGAAATATTTGCCACCTCAGGGAAATCCCATCCAGGGCAACTATCATAGAGTTTGCAAGGCTAGCAAGACCCTTGCAGGAAGCATGCAAACCATATACCTTATGTAGCACTAGGCCTCTGACCTAATTACACAGAATTACCCTGTGCATGGGAAGTGCCTACACCTCTCTCTGTTGGCTCTTTGAAGAATGCAGTGTTGATCCTCTGAATCATACCTAAGTGAGATGTCCAAATTTGCTGGTGTGAATAACCCTCTAGGAGTAATAAATAAAACTCTGCACAGCTTAGCACTGGCAGGAAGTATGTTTTGATAGTAGTCATGTTTACAATTCCCAACTGAATAAGCATTACTCTTAGATTCGACATTGTTATGAGAAGACTTACAGACTATAATTTCAGTATCTCTTTCTACAAATGCTATAAAGTTTACATAGCATTTCAGCTGGCTCCCTAACTGTCCTGGACAGTAGCATTTGCAAGGCCAGAGTTTGGAAAAAGTGTCACTTTAGGCTGCCACCCTGCACACCAGGAGCTCATTTCTGATTAAAGATGGTTAATGTTTCCATTTTTAATTCTCATTTCAAGACAAGGAAAGTTCATCTGACCTTCAGGAAGAAGGTTTAGTGTTCCCCAAAGGACAGGCTCCGTTACTATATTTAAGGATGAATATCCAAAATCACTACTCACATTTGTGCCATGTTATAAAAGATGAAATGTGCTCTTAGTCGAGGGGTCTTCTATAGGATACAGCCATTCCAGAGTTCTTCCCTGGTCACTCTTCTGTGCTGCACCTGTGTTGCTTTCAATCCTACTGCGATCAACCAACCTATCTACAATACTTATCTCTGAGATGACACACTGTGCCAAGAAAAAAAGCAATCTGAAAGTTGCAGAAAGCATAACTTATCTGTAGATCCTTTAGTAATGAAAACATTAATGGAGAGAGTGAATATTCTCTCAGAATGGAAACCAAAAGCCACTCCTGTGTAATGGGATTTGAAGATGTTAAAGGTTTCTTGCTTGCTTAAAAAGCACTGTTCTTGGCTTTTCCCTTGTCTAGATTGACTAATTGCCTTGGCATCTATTACTTTAGCTAGCAGTAAGGGTGCAGTTTTTGTGTTCCGACCTTTGCTCCCTTCCTGGTTAAATCATAAAAACGCAAGGCTGAAAGCATGCTTGCCTACACTATGTATATTGCAGCTGTTTCTCTTCTGTGCTCCACCTTCTGTGTATCTGTGTTCTGTATATATGTATAGGCGATATAGTTTTCTTCTGTGCAAAAAGAAAGAGGCAGTAAAAGGGTAGTGTTAAATCCTTTCAGTACCCACTTAATGCACAAAGAGTATCTATCCTCCAAGATTCGGGCACCATCAACAGAGAGAGCAATGGACATGCTACCTTTCTCTTGGTCATAGTGTATTGTTGGATCTGAGGGAGGCTAGCCCATTAGAGCCCCTTCTGCCCCCTTGAACTATACACAAAGGAGGAAGAGTGCTTTGATACTCAAATTGGGAGCTGAGAGAGGTCTTAAAATAAATCCTTCCTGCTGTTACAAGCACTGCTTTAGGTTCCTGTGTGACTACTGAGTCAGGTTTGCAGAGCACAGGTAGACTTCTTGGTAACATCACTAAATGTTGAAATCTTAAGTGGCATATCTGGGTTCATCTTCTTAAAAAAAAACCAAAAAACAAAACCCCAACCCATTAATATGGAGCAAAGCCTGTTTTCTGTGCTCCAGGAACCTACAGGGATGGATGCCTTGGAGGAGTAGACAGAAAGAGAAAGAGGAGAGAGAGATAGGCATGTAAGCAGGCAGACATTAGGAAATCTGTCCTTGACCTTCATATGCCAAAGAAATTATTTTTGTTTGAGGTGGGGGAAAGTCAACCCCTTAAGGGAAAACAGAAGAGGGGAGAGAGGTAATAAGGAAATGAGTCAGACACAAAGAATTGTTGGCAAATACAGGGACTTCCTAGTAAAGGAGGACGGTTTTCAGCTGATCTAATGTTAAAAACCACAGATAATATGTGCCTGGTTTTTATTTAGTCCCCCTTGTAGCTAGAAATATTAGAGTTTAATAAATGGGAAAAAAGTGAGAAGCACGACCCTTTTCTCTCTCTTCTCTGCTTACCCAAATCACACAGGGGAGCAAGCTAAAAGTCTGAATCAGTGTTTTAATTTCGAGTTTAGTGGGTTTTGTTGTGGTTTTTTTTTTGCCTCCCCAGATGGTGGCTTTGAGAAGTTGTTTCACTGTAACCATTTAAAGAGGTAAAACGTGCTTTTTCACAGAGCTGTTTCTAGTAAGATTGAATTAACTTGTGTAACTGTATAATTACAATGATGATAACTGATATTTTATTTTAGATGTTATTAAACAAGGAATGCTGAACTACTCTAGATTCAGTGATAAATACCCAAGGTCCTTCTTGCTGCAGAATCTGCTGGGTCTGAAAGAGCCACAGAGCTCTTCATGATCCTTCCAAGCACTCAAATTAATTGCAGTCAGAGGGGCTGGCCGGAGACTTACCCAGATCCTAAACATTGCAACCTAACCAGTATAGGATCTATCAAAGCATAACCCCTGTGGCTTATCACTGTTGCTAAATCAAAGTTGCAGTTATGAACAGCAGAAACACTGGGGGCAGCTGCAACTCAAGTAGAAACAGTCCTGGTAAAAAATGCAGAATGAGGCGTTTTTGCTATCTTGGAAACAAACTGTGAGGGAAAAACAGGAGGCTATGTACTCGCAGGAGTGTACAACTGCAATCAAGTGTGGCCAAAGTTAAGCAAATGAGGGATAACTGTGGAAGATCCATAGTTTGTAAGGGAAGCTGAGCTGTAGAAACGCTGATTCATTCATTAACACGTTGGTATAAGCCTTTGTTGAAAAGTCACTATCTTCAGCCTCTCAACACCTGAAGTCCTTCTTTTTCCTGTGGCATACTGACTGAATGTACTGGTCTGAGTTCACTCTTGTCAGTCTGCAGAATCAGAAACTGGGAAGGCACCTCGGTACATTGACTTCTAACGTACAGAGAAACTACAGACCTGGAAGGCAGAGCTCCTTCTCTGACAATTTCACTAGAATTAAAACAGTTATGCAATAAGGTTTTTATTAATCTCATCATCAATCACTGCAACTCCATTCCCTTGTGAGGTGAGAGGGGATTTTTTCCTTATTAAATATGTATGTATATACTTGATCTTCAGTACAATTTGAATTATAGCAACTCCACATCATTTTAACAGTGATGTGTTTACAGCAGTGTACCATCACTCTATTGGCTATTCTGAGACGGAGAGAGGGAAACTGTAGCCTATAGGTCCTGTCTGCCTTTCAGTGACATCTGTTTCACAGGAGATCAGACTAGGCTAGCCTGTAGCTGGTCCTTTTGGCTCTGACCTACTAGTATCTGAATTTAAGCCATTGTCTTCTTTCTTAGGTACAGCTGTGAGTAGGTATTGTGCCTGAATGAGGAAAACTAAGCATGAAGAAGGAAATTTCTTAACTTCATTCCTTGAAGACACAAACATCTCTTCATGGAGGGTTTATCAGGGGCTAAGGAGAGACATTTTTATCACACTTCGTGGTTGAAACTGCGATTATGGTAAATGAATCTAGTTGTATTCTTTATTCTGTGTGGTTCTGTCATGGGTGATCCAAAACACTTTTCAATATACTTTTATCAATATAGATTTCTGTCTGGGACTGAAATAGTGTTGATTCTCAGTTTTACTTTGGATGTCAGATAGAGTGAGGGCAAATCCAGCCAAGCAACACCCTCTGCCACTGTCTTTGATGTCGCTAAGATGCACCTATCGATTTACATCACAGCTAATGCCACAGAGACATCCTCACTGGAGAAAACCCACAGCAACCACCTAATTCCACTGCAATTCAGGATAAGAGAAGCCAATATTACTGGCTACTCCTACTGGCTGCTAATAGTCGGCCCAGAAAGGCTCAATGTCAGAAACAAAATTTAACAAGAAATTAGTACTGACATGGTTCAAAATGTATATTTTGTATTACAAGCATGTTTCAAAATGGAAAAGAGTTCCAAATTCATTTGCAGATATATGTGTGTAATGACTCAGCTCTGTGCTTTCTGTAAGTTACAACATAATTATTCTGCTTGGTTTTGTTCCTTCTGCTTGGTTTTGTTCCTTCCATTCTGTGATTATTATAAACTTTGGCAACTAAACCTTCTAGAGAAATTACCCCAGGCACAGCTAGTTAATTGACACATTTATTGGTTGTCTGAAAGTATGCAGTGCTGGAAATTCCTCCCATTCATCCCCTTTTGTCTCTGACAGGATATACAATGAAACATCACTAGATGAACTACCAGAAATTCATTCACTCCATTGTCTTTTTAAGCAAGTTTGGTGGTAGAAAAAGTAGTGAAGCAGATGACTACCACCAGTAGAAATACTACTTCAGCCTTTATAAGTAACCTTATACTGACAGGACTTATCTGACCTGTGACACAGGTAGTAGTCTCTCAAGATGAAATAGCAATCCCCAAAAATCTTAAAAAATGTATAGGAAACAAGAGGTGCACAATCCATTTACTCACTTTAGATGTGCCCCAAAGTATTTCAGAGGGTAGAAAGAAAAAAAGTTGCAGTATCCTTCTTCCTGCTTTCTGTCATTACCTGGGGTATTCCTTGATCTATCATCTTGAATAATTTTGTAGATGGAGAGAGTATTAATATTAACAGGATTTCTGAGCAAAGATGAAGGATACTAATGTTGGTGTTTTCCTGTAAAGCTTCAGCTCAAATTTTTGATTAACTGTTATTACCCATGGCTTTAAAAAAAAATCACGTGGATGCTTCACCTGTAAAAGAATCAAGGGGTAAAATATTTCTACAGATATACTGTAGAAAAGAGTCAACCAGCATATGCATTTTCAACACAGGTGCACATTAACCAGAGTCTTATTACAGACCAGCATTTGAGAGACAGTTTTGTTTTCAGTCATACTTGTGTAGGCTTACTGAGGACAGTAAATTAAAATATCTGAAGAGTCTAAAAGTACATTTGTTTGAAAAGTACATTTGGCCCCATTTATTCACTAAGCGTCAAAAGATTTGTGCTTTGTTTGACATTGCTGTATTTAGGGATATACTTTCAAGGACAATTACACTGTCAACATCTAAATTGATATTTGTTGAAATATGGGCACTACCATTCCATTTTCACTGTTGGTTTGTGTCTCTGTTGAGGCACACAGCTACCCTGACATGGGGGTTACACAGACTGATCTTAGCTTTTGTGGCTGAAGTCCCAGTGAATCAGCTCCGTTCTGTGGAATTACTTGGACACTGCCAGCAGGCACTGCAGTACAGTTGTCACAGGGTAGGTGGAGAGTATGTTGTCCTCACTAGGTCCTAATCTTACGTCTTTGTTTAAGCGCAAGCACCATATTCAGAGCTGGCCTGCTGCACCCCTGAACAGCAGCTACTTGCCTCATCCTTCCTTTCCCGAGCAATGGTCACTGACCGCTGTCTGAGGCGGAGGAGTGGGCTGGGGGACTGTCCTCCTATGAGCATAGTGGCATAACTCATGGAGAATTAGGCTGAAAGAAGTGCAATCCTCATTCTCATCAAGCAGCTGTCAGCAGACAAGTAGCTCCATTAATTTAAAGCATTTATCTGGTAAAATAAGGTGGTCCATATTTGGCTTGTTTGGTCAGGTTTTTAAGGGTAAGCAGTGACTGCCTTGGAATGGAAAGAGTTACTGTTAAAGATCTTAAACAAGGGAGCAGGACAGCCAATCAGATATGTGACATTTCCGTGGGATTCTGGCTTTAGGGCTGCCTATCAAATGGATCATAAATGAGTCAGGTTCTGGCAAAAGCACAGGAAAGCCTGAGGAGAAAAATGGGGAGATGAGCTGGCATTTCTGGTGTTGGTGTCGCTACTTCTAGCCATGAACTTCACGAAGTGTAAAAGGGCAAAGAGCCAACCAAAGGTAAGAGTCATTCCTGAGTTACTTCCCCAGAAACTTTGTCAATGAAGGGCTCTTTTTCAAAGATGGTGGTGGCAGAATGAGACCTAGCTGCTTAGGGTCCTTCTCTGTTAGACTTTTACTTCTCGAAATGGCCAAGGAAACCACACCACCGTATGGCATGATCCCATGGCAGATGTCTCTTCCACGCCAGCTCTCCTCCCATGCCTAGGAGAGAGGCTGGAGCCAAAGGCATACTGTCTACTCCAGTGGCAATCTTTTGCAAATGGTAAGTTAGTAAGTTAAGGTAGGTAACAGAATAAATAAAGATCAAAAGAGAAAGGCATTATGAGAATTTCTTTTTTTCCCTAAAAGAAAAGAAAGAAGGATATTGATGAAGGAAAGAACATGAAGAGTAGCATAAGGAGGAACAGGAAAAGGAAAAGATGATTTCAGGGTGATGTGGTGGGGAGTAAAGAGAAGAGAGTGAGGAAGAAAAGACACCATTGTAATATCTTGCTGAAAATTAAATGAAGTAAAATCAATACCTCAATTCTGCTTTTATTATCATGCTTGATTCTTGATGTAACAAGGCATACACAAAAAATCTTTTCTAAATGTCAGATAGGAAAGTGTGAAATTCATTCCTCACAGTTAGGGTCTTAAAAATCCAGCAATACTATCTGAAGGCATTTTTTCCCCTCATATAACTAATTACGGAATTTTCTTGTTAGTTTGAATATAAATGAGAGAATTTCTATGAGCAGTCCTCCATGCTCAGCACTAAGTTTCAGAGCAAGAGAAGTGTAGAAACATGGAAAAATCCGTTACCTTGGATGATACAAGGCAATACTAATATCTTAACAGACCTCTTAGCAGAGATTCTTTCTCTGCTAATCAAGTAATGCTTCATCAGTTTGTAATTATTACTAATGATGTAATTACTACTACAGAGAAATGACAATGTCAGTGTTGGAGAGTATTTGCCTTTTGTGCATTTTTATTCACTGCAAGGGATTCTATGATTTTCTGCAAAGGATTTTGGGACAATGCCATATTTGTGAAGATGCATTCTGAAGAAGTCTTTTCCCTTTGGCAAGCTTGTGGGACAGGAAAACTGACCTGAAACTCCATCTGATTTCATTACCTTCTCTCTAGAATGGAAGTTGAAATAGTTTAGATTTTCTACTGTCAAAGACAACATAAAAATGGAAACCTGAACCATATAATCTCTGTATCAGTTGTGGAGTGTTGGGCACTGTCACATCTCCTTCTCATCTTTGGTTTCTCATATCCATACGTTACTTTTCTATCTTGACACCATGATCATATTGTTATATCATATTAATAGTTTTTCTAGAGAAACAGAACTGCCCCAGAAGTTGGTGTGTTTGCTGTTAGAGTTTCCAAAGCAGTTCACATTATCTTATATCAATCATGAACAAATAAATTACGTTAAAGGTAGATGCTAAAGAAAAATTTGACCATAAAGATGGTATTAATTTTGTCTCATATACCAGAGTCTGCTGAAGCATCCTTTGTTTTTATACAACCTATCCATTTCCACTGACATACCTGGAGTAAGAGAGATGACAAGTAGGCCCCCAAGGAGGGGACTCAAATGTTGATTTTTTTCTGGTGTACCACATGATAGAAATACAAGTTAGAAGGTAACCCTGGCAAAATGAAGAATATATTTAATCTTTTGTGGTTTTGGTTATATCATGCAGCTAGCTCAAAATAAAATTAGCTCTTTCTTCTAGTTTTGATTGTTGCAAAAAAATGAAAATAATTACCATGAGGGACTTTCTTCCGATTTTGTGCCCTGAAGATAAGCTTCCAAGAAGCAGCTCTGAAAGGTTCCCCACCTTGAGGCACTGATAAATTCTACCTCCTTTACTCATCCCCATATTTTCTAAATGTATATTTATGCAATTTCACTCAAAGAATGTCATTGTCTGGATATCATACTCTCAGGAAACCAACCTAAAAAAAATAGCTTTAATTTTTTGACTACTCCCGGAAAGATATTTTAAAGAGCTTAAAGCTGTTTCACAGTTAGGTTAATGAAAGATATTACTTGAAAGTTGAAAGTAGTTTTAAACTCTGTTTCACTAAGAAGCTGAACATAAATTCCAGTATAGTTTTCTTTCTTTTCTTGAGTCATCTGAGTGCACCCCATTTCCTCTGAATTTTGGACTTTTCCAGTTTGTGTTATACCTCTTTCCAACAGTACTATATGAAATACTAACCAAGCATGAGCTGTATTATGAAGGTTTTCTGTGGCTACGACATCAGCAAGCCACAGACTTTCAAATTAGACTCCACAGGAAAGAGGCTGCCCTGTTGACATGTTGTTTCGAGATGCAATTCGTGAAAAAACCATCACAGATAACTGAGCACTGGTCTCATACCATTAAGCTGAACAATTGGAGACTTTGTCTCTCAGAGGTGTAGAGTGTTTTGGTGTTTGGAAACACTGCACAGATTCACATGAGTAATAAGAAAAACAAGGAGATGCAAAGGATGGGGAAAAGCACTTACAGTGCTTGTTAGAATAGAAGCTTTCTGAGGCACCTCAGAATCTTTTCTTCAGTCACATTTTCAAGGTGTGCCTGGATGAGGTGATGCACACAATGAGATGCTTCCACATTTCCAGGCTTATATGCCAGCTGCAGCAGCAAACTGAGGAGCTCTGTTTTTCTAGAAAAACACAAGCAATGCTTCATTCATGTGAGAAAGACACAGTTATATTGCTTTCAGCACAGCTTGGACAATTTACATTGGCTCCAGACAGTCTTGCACAGTGAACTCACATTCTCATGGCAAGAGAGGAGCACAAAACGTGAGAAGAAATTGGAGGTTTTGTGTCCCCATAACCATAATTTTAAGTGGTCCTTCATGAGAAGCAAGGTGCTGTTCCAGGAACAATTTATGATTTCTGAACAATTTATGAGCATACAATTCCGAACAGGAAATTGGTTCAAGACACAAGTTATCACTGGCAGACCTCATTTATATGCAGCAAAAAAATCACCTACAGCTTTCCTGAGATTGGCCCGTGCTCAACATGCCTTCACTGATTACATGTGTTGCCTGCAGCTCCGTTTTGATTGCACACACTCTATCCCCAAGGTCTCTTGCAGGAGAGGGTTACACAGAACATGTTGTTCCATAGGAACCTCCTTTTGACAAGGAATCTGTCTTCACTGTCATGACTGTCATACCAGACATAAATCAGTGTCGATATACCACTCCAAAAATAGTCTGGGCCTGCTCTACCTTCAGGCAGCCTTAGAGAGTTGGCACATGCTGCCTCTGTCCCAAGACCTGGAGAGAGGCAGGTGCTCCTTCAGCGCTGCTGAATTTTTGAAGATTTCTCAACTGAAAAACAAAGTTGAGTTCCATGTAGAAGCAAGATCTTCCTGTATTTGATCCTGGAAGGTTTCTTTCTTTTCCCTTTTGGCCTTGTGTATCTTATCAGTGGCTCTTTCTGCACTCCCAGTCTAACTAATTGATTCCTTTCTCTTGTGACACTTTTGTAATTGGATTGTAATAAATTATACCCTGCTGTTTAAGAATGTGTCAAATATTGTTTTAACTTGTCCAATGCAAAGAATTGAGAACTAGAGACTGAATCACGAAGCATCATAGAATTTTGTTGGTGTTAAACAGACACTTAATAATTCTGCTGTCACTTACATCAACATAAATCCAGTATGACTCCCCTGGCCTCAAGTACTTTCTCAGCATTTACACCACTGTGAGTGATGGCAGATTTTAACTCTTCATTCCTGTGGTGAGATAGATGGACTCCAGGCCAAGATACGCAGACTGCGTTGGGAAAGCAGTGAGTAATGCTGCACAATAATTTGAAGAGACTAAATTAAAAACACTGATGGTTGCCTGAGGATGCTGTATTCATGAAGAGAGTGGCTAAGAAGTACCCCTTTACCTACTACCTAGTATTGAAATGAAACTCATAAAACCAGAAGTTCTTACATATATATCCTAAACTTGGTAAAGTATTATTTCCTGTACTAATAGGATTCGGATAGTAAGAGAAGGCTGCCAGGCAAAGAGCAGACTGTTCTCAAGAGAGCAATTGTTTTCCCTGTCACTGTGAGTCGATCTGGTCTCTGGACTGCTTCAGTCTCCTCTCACTGCAGCAGACTGGCCAACTGCGCCAAATTATGTGTCAAGGCTTTTGGCAGTGCAACCTATTTCCCACAGAACACCAAACAGAGAATTGCACTCTTCATTTAAGTCACTGACTGGATGGCAACCATTGAGCTCTTTTATACAGAATAGAAAAGCTCGCGTTTCAGCTGTTATTTTGCATGGAGACTTCTTTTTTCATTATTGTGGCCACATACCACTGGCAGTTGTACAGATTAAAAACAATGCTTTAATCCACACAGCCCCTTGACAGTAATGTCCACACAGCCTAGGAGTAAACATTTTTACTCAACTGCTTCAGAATTTAAGTAAAAACCCTAGAAAGTAGGTGTGATGTTTTGTACTGCTTTACCTGCAGCACGAATGTGCAATCATTCACTTCATATGCCTATTTAAAATCTTGCGCATGAATCATTACGACTGACCCATACAGATCGAAGGAGACTCAAAGCCAGTTTTCCTTCCCTCTCTGAAATGCCAACAGAAGTGTAGGTTAACAGCGACTCATGTCAATCTTAGTTGTGGTGGCTGAACCTTGGGAATCCAAAGAATGACTGTTGTTTCGTATATTAATTGGAAATTCATAATAAAGACTCCCTTTAAATGAGGAGTGTACAGGCTGCTACCCCTGGCATCCTGGCAGACATTCTTGGTGGCATATGTTAGAAATCAGGTCCCAGCTAGGGAAACCTGACCACAAGATGTATTGCTGCTGTAGACCTAGACCTTTTCTCAGCATGGACCCAGAAGTGCAGAAAGTTTGGGTGGCAGTGGTTTAGAATTGGCACCCTACCATGCTAAGAACAGAACTCTGTCCATTTACAATACTTTTTCTGGTTCCTGTAGCTCATGTTCCTTTGCTTTAATTTAGGACATGTGGAAAAGTGCACACATGCTGTTGATATATCTGATAGAACTTTAGATTGAGTGTGAGGGTTTGCTCTGGAGCCACAAGGAAAAATTCTACCAGTTCCTGTGCATTTCCTAGCTAAATCTGGTCCACCAAGATTTGCAGCAATGCCTGCATGATACAGATGGGATTTTTTTGAAGTTCTTTAATTTTGTCTTACATAATATTCAAGTCTGCATTTATATTTACTGTGTCTAATTTAGGAAGATCCTCTGGTTTTCTGTCCACTTTATGTACATCTTGGAAAATAAATGAAAACAGGCATGACTCAAACAATAAAAAGTTCTAAATAAGGAAAAGACAGATAGGAGCTTTTGGAACTTTTAAATGAAAACCTGACACAGGAAAAAGAAATGAGTCTAACAAATAAACTTCCTATGCACTGAAAGATCAAATAGAATCAACAGCTGAGCAGTTAATATAACACATATTTACTGCCTATGCTGCAGAACAACAGCACTCTCCTTGCAGGCAGAACAATCAGGAAGAGCCTGAAAAACTTATCACTCAATGCTTTATATTTTCTTCCTCCATTGCTCATATTCATATGTATCCAAATCTTCAAGTCTTGACCTACATTATACTCACTCCCTGCCAAGACAAAATTGACACTAGGCCTATATTGTTGTTAGTCCTAGAGCATACAAAACATTAAGGGTGGTGTTCTCACAGCTACTGTTTCTCAATAGGGAATTTCATGGCCTTTTGAAGTAATTCAACATCTTGTTTATAGCGAAGTTTAAAGGCAGTCATGCATCTAAATCACCTACACTAGTTTGAAAACACTGCTCTAGAAGAACTAAAGTGAAATCACAGGAGCTTGGCCAGAGAGAAGCAGGGTTTCAGGTGGGAGTCCTATAGAAAGTATTTAGTTTATGAGCTGAAGTGTGGTTCCTATGACTGCCAACCTGCCTCATGCCCCAGCTTGCATCTGACAGCTGTGCAGTGCTCTGTCTCGTGTATCATCCCTAGAGATCTTGGAGCCGGAGCTGTGCTGACAGTCCTGCCGGCAGCTCCCAGGGCTTTGTGCATGTCATTCGTCTCTCACAGCAGAGCGGCTGTATGGCGTGGTCAGTCGTCGAAACTTGCTCCGGTTAGTAAGCAGAGCAGGAGAGTCTTGCAAGATTCACAGGGAGGTGTTTATCGATGTGACTCCTCTGTTTTAATGAGTGCGCTCCAAACACAGCAGATGTTACTCCAACAGCTCCTGAGCTTCTTGCAATGCCATGCACAGAGCCAGGCCTTACTGGAATGAAATATGAATTCCCATGTCAGGCTTTTTGTTTCTGCAAACCAAGTCAATGTAATAGTCACCCTTTTGATATCTGTAAATAAGTTAGCACAGCATTTTCACTGCTGGAATTAACTGAGTACCTAATTACAGTGATAGAGAACTATTCTTTCGTGGCCTAATTAGAATATTTAAATACTGTACTTACCCTCCACTAAGGCCCATGTATGTCTGTGTGAACATTCTTTCTCTAAAAAACAAAACCAAAGCATCAAAATCGCACATGGGCTTATGTGTTGGTAAAAGACAGGAGCAAACTTGTATGTCCTACCATGAAGGTATTTTCTGTGAATTGGGCCGTAAGATTGCAATTCTAAGCAGCCACACAATTAATTCTTCAGTTATGCAGTCCAATTAGGACAAATGCTTCCTTTCTAGTTTAATTAGAGATGGGTAAGCTCGTTTGAGCTTATTTGTATAAAATATGTGCTCATTAAACAAGGCCTGGATTTTGTTCAGCTTGTTAGAAATGTTGTAAAAAAAGAGCTTTCTCACACTGGCTCTGGCCTTTTTAACCCTTTAAAGACCACAAATCTGACAGTATATCAGTTACCCTCAAAGCACAGTGCATTTTCTTCTCCCAGAAAAAGAAAGAAGGTGATTGCATTACAGCTGGAATATTTGTAAACTCCATGCTGTATGGAGATAAACATCTGCCACCATCAGATATAATTTATTGTGACATCCCTCCCTGGGGACTAATGCAATTGATAAGGGGTTTGTAGAGTTTGTGAATCATTTTTCAGAGCTCCCTGGCAGCAGAATGAAGGAGAAACTTCTCACATAACCTGTCTGCTGAGAAAAGAGCAGGGTGCTAATGAACCAGTGTGTGGATACCTCTGTGGGGAATGAAGTAGAAACATTTACATGAAAAAACTGTACAGTATGAAGCCACAAAAGACATAAAGTCAGTTAAAATCTCCCAACGAAAGGCAATGCCTATGATTTGAATATTCTGTTCTCCCTTTTCCTCCTCTTATGTTGTTTCTTTTGTGAGCTCATCTATTCAGCAGACAGTAGTTCACAGAAGTGAAAGCACCTGCATGAATCTCATGCTGAAAAATTCCTCAAAACGTGACATCATTTATTCAAACCATACCTTCAGAAAATTGAGGACTCCATCCTTGTGACCAGGGCAGATTTTCTCCTGACGTGCTCCTTTCAGCCTCATGTTTTTGAAGCATAAGGGAGGAAAGATTGAGCCACCTTCCAGGCTACACGTGGGTGCAGAGAAATGAAGCCTCACCAGACACAGCTGAAAGCACCCAAACCTTGGCAGAAGCCATGGCACAAGGGCAGTGCCAGAGCAGGAATCTCACAGATGGCTAGAAAAGGCACAAGGGCAGGCTGTCAAAGATTAAAGTCTAATTTATCCCTCTTGGAGCCACACATTCCCCAACACTGTCAGCAAAATGGACAAATGCAAACTACAGGCTCACACAAAGTGGTAGATGGCAGCCTTGGCCAAATGAGCTCTGGGGCATGACACAGCTATCTTACAAATGCAAATCCACCCCTTTTCTCCTGCACGTGAGAGGGATTAAGCATGCAACAAGTGTGCATTCAAATATTGTGTGCACAAACACAGCTCCTGCCCTTTGAAATCCTAGCCCTGAACGCCTCTAGTTTCTGCTGTAATGCTTAGAGCCTTGGTTTGAGAGGCAGAGAAGGAGGAGAAAGCTTAAGTGTGGCTCCCAGGTGATTTCTACAGGGCAGGAAATAGCCCATAGACTAAACAAAGCTTGGATTTGGGGTTTGGAGCCCGTTGTTCAAAAGCTGAAAGAAAGTGGCATGGCTCTGGAGTCATGACTGTCTTGGCCTAAGAGCTGCCTGCAGCCATTTTCAGGTTGACAAAACCTCTGAATCAGAGGGAAAATGTAGCATATATGCAAGATGAAGCTCTAGGCTGTGCATTTGGGACTACATTAAAAGTCTGCTGAACTTAATGGAAACCTGGCCTTCAGAGACCACATGATGTCATAGCAGTGAAGCACAACCCAGCCCTGCAAGAGGGGTTTTGGCTTTCTCCAGGGCTCAGTGCTGAGCTTCTTACTGTCTCAACACCCACACTCTCAGGATCGCCTTGTGGGTGATATATGGTGTGAAATAAAGACAGAGTAATTTTCTTAATTTTATTTAATTCCTGCAGATTTACAATGACATCATGGTATTTATGATCTTGTATTTTCACAGGTGTCATGTCGTCATCTCTTGGTCTGAACAGTTGCTTCATTACAGTCAAATGGGATGGGGTGGAAAGGAAATGCTGGTTTTGAACTGGGACCTACTGGGACCTGTCATGTTGTATTAGAAAAATAACCAAGTGCAAACCTTTTTTCAGCCATATGTCAGAGGAAAATAACAGCAGAATTTATTTTTAAGGATATATGCTGCTCCCAAGATACTTTTAAATTTCAGAGGGAGATTTCCTAAATAATCAGCCAAAATGCAAAAGGAAGATCTTCGTAATTGGTAACCTGAAGAGCTAGCGCAGAGCCATTTCCTCTTTTCTCTCTCACTCTATTGACAGATGACTCGTGTCAAATAGAAACACTAAAAGAGATGACCATGACCTAAAGAGTGGAGGGTGTCCCCATCAATCAGAGAAGGGGAACCTCTTCAGGAAGAAAGCAACATGACATTTTCTCTTACTTCTGCAAATGAATGATACTTCCCCACACAGAAAATATTTTTTATACTCTAATTTTCTGCTGTGGGAGCAAACAGAATCATAGGGGTCACTTTACTGGCACTGTGCTTGTCACTCAAAGTAGAACTTCAAATATTTGCAACAGATTAATGAATACATAGGCCAAAAAAGGAGAAGAAATATAAAAATGGAGCCATGTCTCCTGTTATCTAGTACACTTTCAGACGCTTTTATTTTTTTGGTTAGGTACTGTACATGGATCCAATTAGCATTAGTTTAGCCATGATTGCTAAACATTAGTCCAGGTCATTTCAGCTAAGTCTCCCCTGACTTCATTTTCTGAACACTGGCAAGTCATTGTCATTTTATTTCAAGCTGAACCTGGGTGTCAGGGAAGTGATGGATCTAAGTCCCAGTTCCCATGCACCTTTTCCCTCATTTTATTTAAAATTTCACTGTAATTGTCAATATCCTCAGAAAAGCTAGGATAAAAATGTGTAGAATGTTTACTTCTGGTTTTCAGATGGTATAAGATACTTATCTGTAGCAATGGTAGTTTCTGATGTTACATAGAGAAAAAAGAAAGCAAAAAGTCACCTCAGGGCATAACCTTAAGCCAAGTGCTCTGCTACGGCTTAAAGCTTTTCAGTCAAGTAGTTAAAAAACTTCCATGACATGTAAATATTTTCAGGAAATAGGTAATATATCTTTTTAGCCCTGATTTAAAACCAATTTTTTGCTGAAAATAAACTACTGGGTTTTCTGCAATGAAGTGTGCCCATACTTCTTCTTCCCTCGCCACAATCCCGTGAACTGAGAGAGGGAGGACACAGTTATTCTAGTTAACGCTTGCCCAAATATGCTAAATTTGCCTCAAGCAATTGCCTTCTGGGTAAAAAATTCTTTTTTTTTACACAGAGAGAGTGGGAACAACTGTTCTGTCATTATGCCAGCACTTGGAACAGGAGCTATGCTGTGTGTCACATTAATGAACATTTACAATTGCAAGAGGTTAAAGGTGGAAAGGGAGTGTGGATGATAGAGATACCTCTGGAATTTGGCTGACAGATCACAGGGAAGGCTGAGAGGTCTGTAACAAACTAAGGAAAGCTCCCAAAGTGAGAAACCTTGCAGGGTGAAGAACGTGCTTGCCTACTCCTGCTGGATTTGCTGTGTGTCCTACTGTATCGGAGACTGAAGGGAATATTTGTCATTAGGGACATACAGAACAGGCGTCTCCCCATCATTGCCCTGAACCAAGAGGGACAAAACTGCTGTGGCCATGAGACTGTTAATAGGGTCCTGATAACTGGGGCCAAGCTTGAGTTACTGACAAGGGGATTTTCAGGGGCCACTATTGCCTTTGGGCAATGGGTCAAGGAGGATGCACAGCTCTTGCCTTCGCATCAGACAGCAGCATTGTCCATTAGCAGAGATTCTTCATTCAGCTAATCAGCATTAGGTTATAATGGATTAACCTTGCATAGACTAAAAGAAGGGATAAATTTAGATGGCAGGAACTAATAATAATTTTTTTACAATGGAAACTGTTCACCAAGGGAGACAGCAAAGATTTCAGATTTGGAAGAGGGAGCGAAATATATAATAATCTGCTGATTATAATTTAGGAGGTAGAGATAAAGCCTGATTTTAAAGAACTACAGAAAGGCCTCACAGATCTAAGACATAAAGTAAGAAAATGGCACAAGGAACTCAGTGTAGATGACTGTAAACTGCATGTCATTGAAAAAACTTCCAGTTTTACTTATACTATGAGCAGCTCTGGTGGGACTGTTTCTGTATAGAAATAGGATCTTGGTTTTCACAGAAAAAAATATCAACCACTGTTCTATATGGGTTAAAATGATAATTCATATGTTTGGAATTATTTGAGAAAAAAAAGAAAGCACAGTAGAAAATGACACAACCTTTATTCTCCCACACCTTCAGTACAGTGTAGTCCCTTAAGGACACAGAAGAAATGGAAAAGGCAAAGAGAAAAACAAGAATGATCAAATGCTTTTCTTGAAGGAAGAATTAAACTAGGGCTCTATGGGAAAGGCTTCTGAGGTTGTTATTAGTAGTTCCTACTAAGTCAATCAGTGTAATGGGAAAAAATAATGGGGAAAAAGCATTTACCATTTCCTCTGTAGCAGGAACCAAGGGACATCAAATGAGATGAGCGCAGAAAACAAAACACGTAATTCGTCTGCAGGGTGCTCCACAGAGAGGACATCAGGGCAGTATGCATGTTAAGTACACAAGGTTTCAAGAAAGAATTGCACAAAGTGCTGAAAAAAAATGTAATGGGGGGCTGCTGCTTACGAAGGTCCAGGAATTACTGAAATGCTTGTCATTGGATATTAGGAAACTGCTCAAGAGAAATATGCCTCTTTCCTTAACATCTGACATTGGACACTGCTGGATACGGGATGTTAGACAAGGTCAGCCTGTAGTTCTGATGTTTTTTTCTAAGTTTTTGGTCACCTTTCTGTTTGCAATGTACCACAAACTATCCCTCTGGCACTGCTATGAAACAGCTGCAAATGTTTTTGTACTGCTTCCACCACATGTGATGATTCAGATAGCTGCTAGCATGTGAAATCTGCTCTTATCCTTGAACTTCAGTAGGGCCATTCCCCAAACAAAGCTGGCATGTGATTAACTCTGGGTATAGAAGTCACTGACTTCTATAGGACCTAGTTTAAAAATATATATCTGCTTAAGAATTTTTCTGAAAGAAGAAAAAAAAGAATTACTACTTTGCTGAATGGGGATTACCCTGTTCACGTCTTTTAGCTGCAAGAAATCATGCCACCAGGTAATCAGGAATATGTATGGAAGCTGATAACTCTTCCAAGGGTTTTAATCAATCCCCTCTCTGTTCTATGTTTCAGATTTGCTTCTAATTAGCAAGTGCTGACAGCCTTCTTTGTAAACAACATAATATTTATTTTAAGAATTTTTATTTGTTGTAGACAGGTGCAGGCCAAGAATATGTCTCAGTTTATGTAGCTGGATAGCTCTTATCTAGCAAGATATTGGTTGCTGAATTAGAGGAAATATTTAATCACAGGAAAAATCTTTATCCACAGTAAAACTGGGGAAAAGATAATGGCAAATCTGGATAATGGTAGTCTGGATGAATGAAATAAGACAGACTTGTAAACAGACATGACCACATTTCTAGCCTCTTCTATTATTTGTTCTTCTCATGATGTATTTAATTACCTTGTTTTAAATACCAGTCTTAAGCCTTTGAAGAGATGATTACTTTATGCAAAGGATCAAAAATTAAGAAAAATAACTGTTAAGTAGGGAAATGTACTGATGCTAGATTCCACAACTTTGAATGCACATTTCCTGCTCTCCAGAAACTGGACTGCTTTGAGAAGTTAAAACAGAAATGTCAAGCATTATAGGCAGTTTGACAGGGAAGATACGAGGTCCTCCTGTCTGTAGATGACAAACACTTCATGGAAAGCCAAACCCTCAAATTGTTTCATGGGATAAGATGGCTGTACAAGGCTTCTCCTCAGCCTGTCTGGACAGGACAAATAAGCTCACTCAAAAAAAGTTTTCATCACAGAATAAAGAAAATGTTGGGCCAGAAGACATGGCTCAGCCTGTGAGTGAATTGCTTATTGCTTCTTCCTTCCATGAGACTGTAACACAGTAGGCTTGTCTTTGGGTCTGTGACAGTGGAGCGGAAGAGTCTGCATGTTATTTCAACCTCTTTTGCGTCTCTGCAATCCAGTTTCCCCTCATGCCCTCCTAAGAGACTGGAGAGTGAAATGGCTGCAGTTTCGAAACTTTTATTTGAAAGCTTAAGCAGACTGCTTAAGCTCAGAGGCCAGCATGCTGCTGGCAGCATGGGGTCTCTTCATTTCCAGTTCTGGGTTTTCATCACAATATCTTCTGCCAGGAGCAGATTTCAGACAGCCTCTAGGCACTTCTCTGGAGATCCTCCTCTGGAATCAAACCTTCCCACGAATGTAAAGTGGCTGCAGGCAGCCCTCATGTGTGTGAGCCAGAGGAAGAAAGCAGGGATCAGAAATTTAATATCTCATTGTAAAAAGTGAATGCCTGGAACTTCAAGTACACTTTCATTCTAAGGACTGCATTACAATAGGGCTGTCTATGTCTCTATATAGCCATGGGATTCAAGACTTTTCTCCAGTTTAATCAGGGTATAGCCATGTCCCCTGCAACCTTTTGAGACACATTCTTTTTTCTTTTGGTTGGCAGATCACAGCATTGTACTAAAACTCACTGAGGTTTACTCTTCTCCAAAAACACACCTCAGACAGACCTTCTAAACTTCCCACTCTCATGGGAGGGCTTACCATTTCTAAACAGCGAAGATGCTTGCCTTGTTCCTGCATGTCCTGGCCACTCATCATTGTGTTGTTCAAGCTGTGCTACGGAGCTCTGTATTCTGCTTCCAGGATTGTGGAATGCATGCCAGCAGTAGGTAAGTACCTTCTAGGGCTCTCCTGGCTCACCAGTGTCTGTGGAGCAGCAGTGGACAAAGGGTCCTGGCACAACACACACGTGCCATCTCATCTACTCTTATGCTTCATTGCAAATCACCTTAGACAAAATAGATCAGCAAAAATAGATCAACATCTACTCACATTTGTTGGCAGCCCTGGAATGCAATCCATTTTCAGTTTAACTCCTGAAGTGTCTTTATCTCCCAGCTCTCTCAGGGAGATGACTTTGGATTTTTTTTTTCCAGAACACCCCCCCACCTTGCATGAGCCCGGACCCGATTACCACACAGCAAAGCAGGGTCCTTGCGATGAGGCCATGCAGCTCTCCCAGTCAGTAAATCAGGCTGTCTAGGAAACTTCTCAAGGAGGGTACTCAGAGTCCATTGCTGGAGTCAGCAGCTCTGCTGAGATTAGTAAGCTTGAAGTCCCTTGCCTCGTGATCACTTCTGTCTGTGGCAGGGCTATCCAGGCTCGCTGGCACAGCGCGGGATCAATGCCGCAGAGCCACAGGTGTGTCTCCCATCTCTTCTATACTGGCCTTGTCAAACCAGTCATCATGTACCTGTCCTGCTTATACTCACTTGCGTATCTATACAACAGTGCCCTCTCACGTGAAGAGTCCTGCCCCTTGTTTTTGCTCTCCAGTTTTCTCTTTTACCCTCTCTATTCCACTTTTTCAGACCTGAGCCTTTCAGATCTGAGCCCTGTCTTTGTCTTCCCATCCAACTTCCCTTCTTTGCTACCTAAAACCTGTGGCACAGTGTGTTTCAGGTGGAGAGGAGTTTATGGCCTTGGGTAAAACAAGGCCTTGCAAAATAATTGCAACCTTCTCAATCAATTTCGAACATGTTATGACTGGGTCTTTTCTTCTAATTGTTTCTGCATCTTTGGGAAAGCCAAAGATATGAGTTCAATATCTGCTGCTCCTTGCTATTCTTTTTTAGATATTATTATTATTTTATTGGCTAGTGCAGTGAGAGACTGCGGAAGTGCCTGTTTGGTTTGACCAAACTTCTTGAACAGATGTTTTCCAATTGCGAGAGGATTTGACCTTTATATAAATCAAGAACTTTTTAATGTTGTGCCCAAACACTAGAAATAACAGTATAGCTTAGTGGGGGTTTTCATAGTTTAAAAGGTAAATTTCTAGCTGGGATGAATAGTAGTTGTATTTGTACTTGTATTTTTTAAATTCAAATCCAGGTCTATTGACTGTTCTTAGTCCATTTGCCTTCTAGCATTGTTCTGAGTGTCTTCGAAGCCATGAAACAAGACATCTCAATTGATGGGAGAGAAGTGGTTAGTAGAAGCAGAATACCAGAAACCCACTAACTCGCTAATCAGTTATTATAGTGACTTTGTCAGACCATAAATTACAGCTATTGCATTTCCCTATAAACACGCTTCCCTACTCTGATACTGAGGGCTGACATCTGGGACATGTTTGAAATGTCACAGAATGGGTTAAACATATTTCTTCCAGATCATGCAGAGTGATAAACCAGAGTAGATTAGGTAAAGGATGAAACCAAGGGTGGTTTTGGTCCTGTGTTTCCCATACTTCCTATAGCTTTTTGTCTCTTTTGGGAGACTCTGCATGCCAGGAAGTTCCTCTACCTATTTCTTTCCATTGCACTCAAGTGCACAATTCATTATGGGCAAATTTCCTTCTCTTTCTTCTAACAAAAGAAAAGCCATGTTGAAGTTCTGACTCTGAAGGTATTTACTGTGTTTACTGAGCATTATGAAGGGGACGACTGGATATTCACTTTCTGACAGTAAGATCTGCTTCCAAGCATCATCCTCTTCTTGCTTTCTCTTTTCTCATGGCTGCCCACTGGCCACACAATATTTTCTGTCCCTCTCTACTGAGATTGCCTCTTTAGTTCCAGGTAGGAACCAAAATCTCTTCTGACAATCTTGGAGCAATTGCGAAGTACTGGACTGAGATTATTTCCTTATGACAATGAAATGAAAATGCTACTTACGTATACAGATACGGGTCTGAGCAGCTTTTGAGCGCATGATGTGGTATTTAAAACCTTGTGCTTTAAACCCTGGTTCTAGCACTTCTAGCACAGTTTCAAAATACAAATTGTTCATGTGTTAAAGCGCAAATCAAAACAAAACAGTAGTCCTATGCAAATTTGGCTGTGGAGCCATTATTTGTTCACATGATCATTTTCCCCTGCTTCCATGTATACAGAATCTTTAGCTTTAACTTTTGGTTCGTGCTTTATGTTGAGCAAGCCAAAAGTCAAAGTGCAGTTCAGATACAACCACAAAAAAAGTTCACAAAGCCGATGAAATACAAATTTAGTAAGGTCTCCAGCTGAAAACCATGAGTAGCTTTCCGCATACAGAAACACTGGTCACAACTTTGCTTTGTAGATTTGCAAACCTGTGACTAATCAAAATTCATTTATGGAGTGCATTGCAAAACCTGAAGCCAGATGTGTTTTGCGTCATTTTGAGTTTATTGGGTACATTTAGTTGGAAAGCACATTTCTTTTTACTCTCTTCATTGGACAATGTTTGCACACAAAAATTCCTTAAGCAACCCTCAAACTATCTTTAAAATATTAATTTTCTTTGTAGCTGGACACTTGAAAGTTATAAACATGAAGTTATGAAGCTGTGTGACAGCTTTTCCAAAGGCACATGTAGGTATCTACAGTTGCGATAATCCATTTAGTCACTTAAGAAATCTGGTGTTACTGGATGTCCACAGTAGGTAAGCAGTGAGAGAATTTGCTAACATATTGTTTGCCTATACTTATTTGGATATATTCATCTGCAAATAAAAAATAAAAAGAAAAAAGAAAAAAAGACAGTAAAAATTTGATTTTTGTAATTTGATAGGCTTAAGTCATATCAGCTAAAGAACAGCAATGTATCCTGAAGCTCAGTTAGGAAAGTGCACATATATTTTTAAATGCATAATCCCAAGCATACAGAAGTTAATGCATTTTGTATCCTTAATGAATTTTACATGGAATGATTTTTAGAAAAATACATGGGAACAGAAACTGAAATCACAATAAAGTATTTTATACATTTGAAAATCCACAACGCAGATATTTTTGGGCTTTTCCATATCATAGGTAAATCCATCATTTTTCAAAATTAAGCTTACACCATGGGTGATTTCACTCAAAACTATGGTTGTGTTACATTTCTAAAATTCCTGTAGCCAGGATCAAGCAGAGAAAGTCTAGTATCTTACCTGACAGAGATACAGGGATACAAAGAACATTTATCAATCATGTTAGGAGCCACTGAATGGCATTTGTACTTCCTTCCTTTCTTGTCCAGTGCTTTGTCTGAAAAACTGCTCTTCTCAGTTTAGAGACTGCCTTCTAACCACAGTAAGAAACAGAGGTTGAATTACTTATATTATTTAAAACATTGCAGCCTATTGTCCCTAGAGAGCAGAGCTGCACACTTACACGCAGAGCTCTGAACCAAGGACCTGCTGTTTCCTAGGTTTCATACACCAATAAAATCTAGGTTTTTTTCCCAAGCTCGTGATAAGCTCAGCTACTGTATAGCTCTTTGAAGGAATAAAGGGATCATAACTGAAGCATGGCGTGAGTCTGTTTCATCCAGCACAACCCAAGCAAGAGCTCAGGTTCAGTCTCACCTTTGTGCATTGATCAATACCTTCTGCCAACAAATTAACCCCTTAACCATCACAAAAGGAGCCAATATTATAGCAAAAAAAAAAAAATCTCCAGCAAGGCCCTTAGTTTCACAAAACAAAGAAACAAAAAACACCAAACAAAACAAAAGAAAATGCTTAATTCCCACACCCCCTTTCAAAAGGTAAATGTTTTATACAGTAACTACTATATATAAAGTAAGCACAAGAAGAGCAGATCTCTCTGCAGCACCTGTGTCCGTTTTATAAAGAACCTTGTTGAGTCCAGATGGGGTGGAGTAAATGGATAAATTAAAAATCTATTTCACCAATGGAATCTACTTATAATTATGAAAGCATTAAATTGAGTGTTAGAGCTGTGTAGTAGTGTTTGTTACGGAATATATGCTTTGAGAAGTCTTTGCTTAAATCAGGTTTTATTAAGAAAATATTTGATAATGGCATTATTCTTTGGAAGTCAGCTGTTTCAAAATGCCCTTCTCCCTCTGATGAATAGCACAGGGCTAGTAATATCTTTTCAAAAGCTCAGTTTATTTGTGAGGTATTATACATGTGAGAGAAGTCTTCTCCTACAGAGTTTTTTTCTGATTTATATCAGTCTCTTTTTCCTTATACTCTGGCTCTTGCTGATAAATTTAGTTGTATACATAAAGTGAAAAGAATTTCAAAGCCAAAAAGTGATTTCTACTATTTTACATAGGATGATATGTCTCTAAAGCACCAGTTGTTCTGTTTCTGACTGTACAAAATACTCTTAAATGGCTCAATTTTCTCCTGTTCATTCGTGTAGCATGTAATGCTACAGCTAAAATAGCACTAATTTTTACTTTTTCCACTATATTGTAATTCTCAGAAGAGCATAAGGACAATGAAAAATTATATATTGTGAAAATATTAATTACAGACAGTTCATCTAAGGAAAAATTATACATCTTAGAAATATTCTTAGTTTTGTGCAATTCCTGTAAAGCTATCTATAACTCTTACATTTTGACCTGGTGATCAGAAGACATGCGATGTTGTGCTTGGGCACTAAGTCCACTCTTGGGATCATATAACATCTTCATGAACCCCTGGGGATGAAAGAGAGCATTCTCAACCAGACTTGATGAAAGAGATATATATGTGTTTACTGATCCTCTTCATTTAGGCTGGTGTCTGGGCTTCCCTATTCCCTACATAATTTATAAAGCTAGATAAAAACCACAAACCAAAAAATAGTTAGTAAGCTTTCAGCCAAATAATTTTTGGACTAAAAGGCAGCACAGGGAAAATGTGCTCCTGAGAGAGTACAGGTGTGTTATACTCAGTTGAACACATAACTTTCCACGTATTTCTCTTTGTCTGTAACCAAGCTGGGGCTCCCTGAGGAAAGAAGTAAGGAAAGCTCAGCAGGGACTGAGCGTGGGACAAGTATTCCTTTTGTATTTCCCTCTTATATTGCAGAGAGACCTTCCCGTCATAGAGACCTTCCCTCTCTATGAAGAAAACCCATCATACGTGTCTTACTGGCCGTTCTTTTTTTGAAAAGAGCAGTATACTGCTTGGCTTAAAATGCCTCATGTCATGTATTGACTGTGCTGCCAGAGAGCCGTCTGGAATTAAGAAATGATCAGAAAACAAAACTTGTCACTGCTTTACTCAACACAGAAAGAAGAAAGCTGCTAGAGAATATGCAGGTTTCTATCAGACAATCAGATTTTTTTAAAAGAAAGTATTTCTTTTTACATAAACTACCAATATACAGCTACAATATGATGAACTCCCTATTGCTCTGCAAATTTTTCCTAGTTTATCCAACAGACTACAAAGGAAAACACTGTGAAGAAAGGGTGGAGCCTGGAAAACCTTGTGAGAGTTTAATTGTTCTACACTATTTCTTCCCTTCTGAGCATTTATTCTTTAGTGTGGCTTCAGGCACAAGGGGAAAAGGGATACCTCTTGCTTGAATGGGGGAGTGGAGAAGCATGGGGGCAAGACTGCCAGGAGACCATGCTAAGAGCTCTGAGACCTTCCTCAAAACCAACCAAAGGAGAAAAGAAATGGACTGCAGCTTCAAAAGATAATATCTCTTCAATGATGTTGCAATTTACTTTTTAAAAAATGTTTGCTGCTGGAGTGCAGCTTTACAAAGTGGGCACCTGCTTGGCAATGTCTCCCTGCTCCTGCTCTCTATGCTTCATTGCTTCATTTATGGAAAACTGACATTTACAATGTAATTATTTTAAATTATTTGCTTTCTTTTATGTTTAAATGTGTACATTTTCAAAAGACCTTTTTTCATTAAAACTTATAAAGCAAATAAATGCAATATATTTTGGGCATTAGATCAGAAGGCTTTAGGTCTTATTTTCCATGTCACCTCCTAAGGGAAGCACACATTAAATTGCATAGTTTGCATGGCAAAATAAGTACAGCTTTTCATCACCAGTGGTTCTCAAAGAGAGCTTCATTTTCTAGCGGGACACACCATCTTCTACTGGATGGAGCTCTGAAAGCAATCTAGATGTTTCTCCATTAAATAATTGTGAACACGAGGGATATTCCTCTATTGCCCTTGAAAAAGTCCCCAAATGAGTTCCTGAGGAATTTGGGCTGAAGATTGCTTTCAGATTTGTAACAGACTGGTGTGTTTCTGAAGTACTGCGTGTGTGCCTGCATTGTGTGTGTGTGTGCAAGCACAGATACAAAAAATCCTCATGGTCAAACATCAGTCAAATGGAATATAGTCTGTGTTTTGGCTTAGACTGGCAAAGAGGAAATTAAATGCTTCAAAGGATTATTAGGACATTCTAAAAACTGGAACTCTTAAACGAGAATAGGAAAAACATGAAGCAGGACAGGAGGATGAAAGAGAAAGGAATGCATGTTAAACTAAACTCAACAGATAAGTGTCTTGCTTTCAGACTTTCAGTAAACTTTCAGTGACTGGCAAACTTGGTCTTGACTGGCTGCCAAATATGATGATTTTAAGACACGCAAGACCTTATAACCCAAAAAACACCTCAGGTGAGTTACTTAGCACTTTTCTCAAGCTTTCCCTTTCTCCTTGCAATGCTATTACACACTTCTCCTACTTTCCTAATTTTCATAATACAGGGGTTTGATTCAAAGCCCACAGTTGTGTTAGAAAAGAGCTAGAAGCTGAAGCTCCTGGGAAAGGGGAGTAGGAATACTCTGTCCCCCAGGAAAAAGCAGGGTCAGTTTCAGGGTCAGTTTGTTTTTTCCTGGCTACTAACAGCAATGTTTGTTTTGTTAGAAAGGAGAGGATACATCAGATTTCCCCCCCCTCCTTTCTTTTAAATGGTGGTGAAGGTAATTTGGATTTCTTTAAGATCTCTAAAGGATCTTTAGCTAGTATCCTTAAAAGTAACTCCAAAAGTTACTCTAGAACACTTGGAATGACACGTTTTAACAAGCATAAACAAGGCTGAATATGCTCTTAATATGCAGCCAGTAGCTGATAAGAAAGACAAGGCTTTGCCCTGAAATTGGTTTATCACCTGCCAAAATAAAGCCTTGGCCTGCCAGAAAATGCTCAGAAGACAAAGTCTACTGTGTCCTAGAGACTCTGAAACAAGGCCCTAATTTTTTGGGGGGTTCTTCAGACCTGCAGCACCTTTTTTTCTTGCCTGCTAGCAGTTCTTTGAGTATGGGGATGATTTTAGCTTAAGCTTCTGCTAAACAGCCCTCTGTAGTCCAATTTATAAAGTAAGCCTGGAGAGGTCCTAAAGTCTAAATTATGATTAACTGGAGCAATTCTTGATTTTCATCTAAACAGCCATATCTTTTGACATGAGTTCCAAACACCCTCCCAAAGTAGCTACACCCAATATACTTCAGACTCTTTAGAACCTTACTGGACAAAGGTTCATGTTATTGTTCTTAGTTTAGCATGCTTTTCACACCTTTTTACAGCTGGTTGAACTATTTTTCTTGGAAACTCGTTATCTAGGAAACATTTCTTTTATGTGGATGGTTCATTCTCAAAGTGAACCTATATTTTTGTAAACATAATACTTTGCATATTTTTTCTGGATGACTTAATAAAAAGTTAGCGTTCAAGTTACCGATACATTGTTTACATCAAATATTGTGTTTGCTTTCTATTCATAGTTCTTAAAACACCTTGTTTTTATGGTTTTTGCAATTTCATTTTCCAAAGCTGAAAACAACTGGAACAGATCATGGCAGTGTACTCATAGCTACCAGCCTTTCTCAAAGGCAAATAAAGCTCCAGTTCCTTGTCCTCGAACAGGAATTTCTTCATTTGCAAATAGCAAGTTGTACTGGGGAATAAAATGTTCCAGCCGATTACCCAAGCCATGTCTGGTTTTGCACTCCTTTGCTTAAAAGACAATGAGACTGCAATCAAACAACAAAGTTTAGACCCTGTCTCCAGTCATTTTAGAAATGTTAGCTATTCAAACAGTTAAGTTTTTGGTATCTGTTTCTGCAATAAAGAAGGAATTTTTTTTTTAAATTTCATGAGGAATTTCTCCCATAATCCAGTGTCTTGTGCCTAGGTGTGGCAAATGAACCCTTGAAAGCTGAGCTTTTCTATCACAGGTACCCCTTTGCCCACATTTGGTGTGCATTGTGCTGCCACCACACTTTCCCTGTCACTGAGTCAGTGATGTCAGCAGCAGCTGTGCCAGATGACTGGGACTATAGGGTACATTTTTACTACATGCAGCAGATGCTCTTCTTTATTTAACATTGATTAAAAATCACTCTGTCTTCTAAGTCTTTGCATCTGCAAAACACATAGGCTCAGGAAGCACGGCTGGGATTTTTATTAAGTACATGTTTTCCTTTCCTCTTCTTTTAAAGGTATGAATGAAACATGAGGTAAATGACACCCAAACTTCCATGGTGTGTGAAGGTTTTAAAATACTCAGCCAACTTTTTTCTTTCTTTTTTTTTCTTCTTCAGCCATAGTAGATCATTTCTTACATCTGGGTTTCAGCAGAAACAGGAAGCTGATGAGTCAGATGTCTGTAGGGATTGCCCTTATGGATGTTTCAAAGATGTTGGCAAGAATGAGGTAAATCACCTCAAACTTCAGCTTTTGAGGCTTGGTGAAGAATGCACTGCTGAAAAGGCTTCAGAGAACTTCGGAGGAAGCCCCTTGGAAGGGAGATGGTCATTGAAATAATCAATAGTCACAGTTGCTTGAAGTCCACTATAACTGTAATTACCAGTCCTTAACCATGCCCATTTTATAGAGATTATCCACCTCCCTTAGTGACTTCATTAATGGGTTGGAAAAATATTGTGGAGAACATAATGTATCTTCCAAGGTCATCATAATTTTGAGACAATTATTCCTATCTTCCTGAAAGGGAGGAGACAGTTTTAAGAGGGAGTGCAATTTCTGCTGTGCTGTATGTACTGATCTAGCTATTGACAGTATTTGAAGGAATTTTGCTGCATTTCCTGGGGGGGGGGGGGCGTGTGCTAGCCTAGCTGAAGGATGAGAAACTGCATGAAATAAACTGGGATTTTGCTACAGTCCCGGGGAAGGTAAAAGCTTAAAAATCTGGTTGCAAATGCATTTCCCATGGACAGTTCTCTTACATTGCAACCAGTCCTGTGCATGTATTGCACTATGATTAAAAGTCAATTAAAAACAGCTTTCCCAGCAGTTTACTTGACACTTGCACTGTAAAAACAGGAAACTGAACTGCACAGTGCAGAATACTCAGCACAAAAGTTAACACTAACTAATTAATGAAAAAACTGTCATGAACAGAATTTTTGTATTTTGTAGGAAAAATAATCTATTTATGACTCATAGTTAAATTCAGTGTCTAAATAATTGGCAAAATAGTAAGATTATGCAAAGTTAGAGTAGTTTTATCTTTGGAGAGCCTTGTGAAGGATGTCTTATATGAGCTATTTTAACAAAACCAACATTCAATAGAGGAAAGAGTAGAATAATCCAGCTGTACCATTAAAGATCATCAAAATTTGGAGATTCATATGCTTGGCAAAATATACCTTGAACATATCAAATCCCAGGTCCGATACATGTGGTTCTAGGATCAGCACATGAAAATAATGATGTGTATGGCTTCATCTTTCTTTCTCCAACAAATGTAGAGAAGCTGGCAGTCTGGGTAAATAGGAGTCAGGCATATCAATTAATTTAGGAGGAAGCTGCTCAAAATTAAAATATTAATAATCCCAAATGGTGGATGATTTTGTGTTTAGTTAAAACAGAGCAAAGGTGGAACCCAGCTTGATTTGTCTTTTAGCACTTTAAAATTGTTTAACTGTTTTTTAAGTATTTGAGTCATGTCTTATTCTTTACAATTGTTTGGGGTTTTTGGTTCTTTTTTTTCTCTCTTGTACAATGGCATTACAAATGATGGTAATATGCTTTTTTTGTAAAACTGCAGTATGATGCAAAATTATGAAAATGTAGTATACAGTTAAAATAAAAGAATCAAGCGTGAAATCAGTGGAGAACCTGTCCACAGACATGTTTTCCCATATGAATGCAACAGATAAAAAATGTAATAAATTCATTCATCTACACCCACTTTAAATATCTGAGCTGATCAGCAGTTTCACTGATGTGCAGCCAGACTTTGAAGTCTATCTTAGCTCTCTGGAATTCAACCAGCCACTTTCCAGACCATGTAATGCATTGCAGATCTTTCCACATTATGTATTCCAGATGGCCATATTCTTTGTGCATTTTGCCCTTCTTATTTAGGTTACTGGGGTAATTTGGGAATAAAACTTGCATGCTACAAAGTGACAACTGACATATCATTATGCTATCACGCTGCCTAGATACTGATGATGGACTTTAATGAATGTTTATGAAGTTTGGTGTTGTTGTTTTTTCTCCCCTCCTTCAATCCCTTTCATGCCCCTGGATAATGAGAAAGTGAATGTGGCAGATTCTTCATGCATCACATGTAAGGCTTGAGTTTCAGAGGTGCAAGCACCCACAACTTTACGTGAAATTAATTGTAGCTGGAAAAACTTAGCACCTTTTGTAGATCAAGCTGCTGGTGAATGCTATTTTCTCCTAGGATTTCCACAATAAGAAGAGCAGCCCATAAATGGAGTTAGCCGAGGCCACCAAGCTTACTTTAGGGACCAGATTATCTATATCATTGCAATCTTCTGCCTAAGGTTGAACTCAGTAATTCTCACAGGCATCAGCAAGATCTTATCCACTGCCACCCAGAAAATAACAGATAGGCAGCCAAGTAATATAAGGCTCTTGTTCTCTTGAAAGGCTCTGAGAACACTGTACATCTTGGGAAATACATCAATGTCATTTGTCACTCAGACCTCTAGGTGGATCTTCATCTTCTACTTCATATTGTCTGTCTTACTACGCAGACCTGGAACAAAGCCTTAGGTTTCCTAGGGCTATGTTATTCTCATCTCCCTGCCCTCACTTTGCACTAATCTCTTATTCCTTCCTTGAATCTGATAAGTCAGGAGAAGTTAGAATGCATTTGAAAAAATGTAACTCCAGAAACCACTACTTGTTTCATGCTTTAGTACAGTAAATGAAGAAAAAAGAAAAAATAAATAAGGCACAGACAACTGTGAAAAGCCTTAAAGGAGCACAGATCTGAAACCTACCAACAGGTAAGAGCACAGACAAACTGCCAAATATTGGCAAAATCGGGGGCTATGAGAAAAAACAATTGTGAAATACTGTTTAAAACATAATGCCACAAGTTTTGTTCAGTAAACAGATGAAAATTTCATCACTGTAGACAAATAACTTCTGTGCTTTCCATGCAATGCCTCAAACCGTATCTGTCTTCAAAAAAAGATATTTCTGCTGTAAGAGCTAGTTAATTGAAATAGCTTGTTTCATATTGGTACTCAGCTAATGCCATCTGGAAACACAGATGTGGCTGAAAAAAAATTGGATCTTTTTCGAAAGGATATTTATTCTTTGTGCCACCTACTTTGTCTGCCAAAGCTTGTATCAGCACTGAAGAGGTACAAGGTGCAAACCTGAAATGGGGTAAGAGCAGATTTCTCAAGGATACCAGAAACCATGCTGTTTTCAGTTTTCCATCATTTTAACTGTTTGTTTTGCAATATGCTTTCTTCCTTCGAAACTTTCATGACTATCCCCTACATTACAAAAAACTAGGCCTTTCGAACTTCAAACTGATGAAAACTGAGCTTTCAAATTATTAGGTTCCTGGCACAGCAAATGTCACTTCTGTTGCAAAGACAAAAGTAATGGAAAACAAACTCCCCAGTATATGAATCCACAGTGAAATCTTTGCTTCCCCCTCTACTTTCGGTTCAGCCTGAAAAATGGCACTGTCTGACACAGGTCTTTCCTGAGATCGGAGTAGCACAATACCTCCAAACGTGGTGTTGTGTGTCCTGCTGGAGACATTTCCCAGCACTACCTCAGACACACTGTGGCTCCTCTCTAGCCCTCCTGGTGCTGCTGTGAGAACCAAGTGCCCACTAAGGCTCCAGTTTCCAGGAAAATTCTGTGGTAAGGTGTTGGCATCACAAAGGTTTTTGGATGTCCCCCAGAAGCAATGAGTGCTTGACTATTTGTCCTGTGGTGTCCCTGAGTGTCCAGGCACTCTCCCATATACCCTCTAAAAAAGCATCTTCTTCAGCTCTCCATGTGCTCCTCTGGTATGTACCAGAGGACAGAGATGCTACAACTGTATTTGTAGAGGGATAGCATGGCTAGAAAGTGAAACTACAATCAAATTTCACCCCAGACGGTGTCTTTTGTGCACAGATATTGCACAATTGTTTCCTTAGCTGTTGTATTCGCAAGTAAGTTCTGCATTTATTCCTGTTCCTTATGGAACTTTTTATTTTCACTGTATTCACAAGTAGCATTTCAAACCAGAGCAAATTAGGAACTCTGAATGTGGTGATAAAATAACAAAGCCCTTCCCATTACATTTCAGTGGTTAGTGAGGTTTTTTGCCGGCACCTGTGACTGACCAGCTGCTAGCAAGGAAGAAAGCCAGGAAGCTGAAGAGTGCTTATTCCATGTTCTTTGACAAACCTTCACATTCAGAATAACAGAGTTCAGACCCCAGGGACCATCTTTTGTTCTCTGCGTTTGCTTACCAAACAGGAAATAAAGCTATTTTCATACTTGTTGCAAGGTATACCATCAAATAAAAACACAGCCTCTTACTTTAAAAGAGGACATCGCATTCATTGCATAAATCTTCAAAAATCTTCTTGCTCCCTTGTTTGGGTTAAAATTATTTTTTTAAAATTTTAATTCTCAAGAGATGTGTTTCTTCAGCATTGCTCAGATCTATGACACTGTTTCCCAGTTTAGTGTTTTGGGGATGAAAAAAATTCTTCAGTAAATTTTTGTATTCATACAAACTGCCTCTTATCCCTACTGCTGTGAGAAAAGATATTGGGATGTAGCCACTAAGCTTAGCTCCTGCAGTTCTTACGTTGCTCATGCTCTTATTTTAATATCATTATGTCCCCAAGGTGTTTCAGCACACAGTTGCAATTTGAATGGAGATCGTACATCTGCGCTGAGCTTGTTTTCTCAGCCTAATGCAGCTGCCACTGTTCAATACACAGCTCCCAGCTAAAGTAGGGAAGTGGGCAGGATCCAGTGATTCACACAGACACGTGTGAGCAAAATTAAAAAAAAAACCAAACAAAAAACCCCAGTACAAATTACTTTTGTTTGATTTGCTTATACGTATTTTTGCATTACTACCATGAGAATAGCCAAGCTGAGGATATATTCAGAGCTCTGAGTGATGTGGCACAATGGTGGATGGGGTTACATGTCTCCCATTGCACAGCTGATTGAGCCAAAATCAGTTAGCTGATCAATCCCGGCAGCTGTTCCACCCTCACTTGGCCTGTGAGCGCTCTCTTCCATCCTGGCAATCCAGCAGCCCATCTGCAGCCATGTGGCTGCCGAGGCTTGGCCACCCCTGCGCGGACCAGAGGACAGGAACTGCATCACCTCTCTCAAGCGAAATTATTCCTATGAGGGACTCATCTATGCGATGTCCCTGGGAAAGCAATGAAGTGTTACTCTGAGATAAAACAAAGAAAAATTTCTCTAGGTCGTGTAAGAGGTTTCTGTTGCAAGCAAAACAAATGCAAATCTCTCAAATCCGTCTTGTCACTCTGTCTTGTTAAATAAAGCATTTCTTTAGAAGTTGCATCTGCCTTCAGTGATGAAACATCAGCTGCTTCTGGAGAAAAGTTTTATATACAGTGCTCTCAGTCAGAAAATATTGAATTCTCCTTCATTGTGGACATCACTTCTATGTCATTTCACATATTCCAAGAAAGTGTAAACTCTGAGGGGAAAAGCTACTCTGTTTAAATTATGTTGACCTTATTGTGTCTTAAAACAATTATCCTTCAGCTGTACTTTATCTACAGTTGTCCAGACACCTGATGCTGGAAAATCAAGGCTGGCATAGTATTAAGGGTCATTCACCAGTTACTAGGGTCTGATTTCAAACCTAGTTAAATATCTTCCAATGTTTCCATGTTATTCCAGTGAAAACAGAATAAGTTACCTGGCAACAAAATGTGATTTTTATATAGTTGAGATTTAATTTACTGCTTATGCTGAAAGGCATCAAGGAGAAACCATGGTAATATGGAGAGTTTATACATTTATTTAAAATCTCTGGGATCTTCCAGGATCCCAAAAAGTCAGTAAAAGTAGTTAGGAAAAAACTAGGATAAATGAAGCTGACAAATTCTTACATACCAGGATTGGAACAGAGATCTAAAATGGATATGGAGACAAGTGATCTGAGCTCTGGTGTTACATGTGTGTCAATCAGTTCAAGAGTCAGGGATCCGGTGAAAGAGGGAAACTACTAACCAGTTCTCTACAGTCGAAGACTGTTTTCCATTTATAAACACCTTCTTGGCAACATAAGGATGTCAGTCACAACTGGGCATAGTCAAAGCTCTGTGAACAGCAAATTTTGAACACCACCAAACCTTTTTTCTTTCCATATCACAGTTCTACTGATGATACTACTCAAATTTGAAATCAATGCATGTCAAAAGTGGCATACACCTTAGGAAAAACAGAATTAATATCTTACTTGTATATTCTTTTCTGATTCCACAATACATAAAGATTGAAGATCACCAGGCATCTGGGCATGGGAACCACTAGCAAGCTTTTTTTCCTATTGCAGTAAGAGGCTGAAACGGTGCACTGGCTCTTTCTAACACAAGAAAAAAAAGTTAAATATTTAATAACTAAGATTAGAAAATAAATTGGCTGAATTCAATGTGTTTTACTATCGGGAGATATGTAGAGGTACGATGACAATGATGACACTGTATTGACACCAATGGTACCTCTGGGGTATGACCAAAGCCATGTCTCCAGAGGAACAGAACAATTCTCCTTCAGGGACACTGCTTAACAAGAATACTTGTCCCAGTTTTGAAAAGGGAAATAATTCCAGGAAAAGGAATAATTTCCATCTCTGGTTTAGAAAGCTCTAGCCTCTGGTATTGATTTCTGTGTTGAAGCCTGTGTTACAGATGAAGCATTTCCAGGACTCTGATGAAGGCTGGTAGCCTGTCTACAGCTTCAGGATGCATTTCAAGATGTTCATCCACAAGGGAAGGTGCTATTTTGGAGGACAGCATGTGAGCTTGGACACTTCGGAGACATTCTTCTTCTTTCCCAGCATTACCAAGGGGTGAGACAGGCTATATCCCTGCCTTGTCTTAGCGTCCATATATAAATTATAGATACTGCACACATATTTCTTCCACTCTGAGGCCTTGCTTGTACTACCTGCCTTCTCACCCTCCTCTCGCAGCAAGTTCCAGAAGTTCACAGTGTGCATTGTAAATTAATACTTTTTCATCTGGCTTAAAGTGAGCCAAGAATTTCATGGAGTATCCTCTAGCTCTAGCAATGTGAGATTTACTGGACATCCTTACATCAAAGTTATTCACTACCTTTATGATTTTGTAAATGTTATATCATACCCCAGCTCTCTCCTTTCTATGCCACAGTCCTCCTAGACCCTTCTGCTGAGACTACTGCTCTGCCAACATAAGCATTTTGCTTTCCCTCTTGTGTGTGCTTTCCAACTATATTACACCCCTCAGGCTTCAGAGATACACTCTGCGTGTAGCACTGTTTTATTAGGTGACAAAACAATGTCCTCTGCCATCAGAATTCTTCCTGTTGATGCCCAACATATTTTTGGATTTTTTTGGGTAGCCAGAAGGGTTTACTGAACTAGAGGAGGGATCAAAGCTGTATCCAGAGACTTGAGGGCTTTGGCTGCAGAGAGTGTGTTCAGAGAGGGAGCAGAAAGATGCTGAGGGTCATGGCTGGTGTGTCTGAGGACATAAATAAATAGTGGCTTATGTCAAGTGCTTGTGCGCGATGAAGTAACAGCTTTGAGAGGGAGAAGAAAACAGTACCACCTTTTGTTCTGCATCATGGTAGCCCAAAAACAAGAAATCGCTTTGCAGTCTCTTCTGAAAGGGAACACTAGCCTGGACAAAGAGTTGCTGCGCAATAGCCATGGTTTTCTGCAGATAACATTTATTACCTCAGACTGAAATATTTTAAGGTGGAAATTAGAAAGGAAAAATAGATGTCTCAGTTTTTAAACTTAGATTTGATTTTTTTCCTTCAGCAGTGAGACAACACGTTTTGCAGCACATCACTCAGCTGGCCAGCTGGCTCACTTAGGGTGAATTTTCAGTGCCTGGCAACATCCTGATGTATGACCTATTAGTGGTCAGAGATCAGGGACTTGGTGCTCATGCTGTGAAATGATGCAAATGCTGATGCTGATGCTCACAGTCATATTTCCCAGCTCCTGGGAAGAGCCAAGTCATCCCTTCTTCATGCCTCCTGAACAGTATGGCATAAAAGCAGGGTATCCAAAAAACCCTGAACTCCCATTCAGATGACTGAAGTGCACTTTTTGCAAAAGTAGATTTTCATTAAAAGCCATATATCCCATATAACAGCAAAACGTTTAGCAGAACGACTGAAATGCTGATTAAGATCAGTGTTTCCTACAGGAATGTCCTTTTTACTTGAGTTTCTTCATGTGTCCTAAGAAATCAGTGAGATTCTGTTAAAATTTGCTATGAACCTAACACTGTTTGATAAATCTTGTGGTTACATGAAGTGCAACTCATATTCTAATTTATGATTCACATATTTTTAAAATAAATTTCTCATCAAAACCCCTCTATTACAGGTGCACTTCAGGAAAGGGAGCTAATAATCTGACGTGATTCATGTAGTGAAGACCTGAAACCTCCAGCCATTCTTTTCAAGTGCTGTTGGCACAAGTTAATATTTTCCACCTTTACTTTAGGTAATTTCCTACTTTTCCATAGACAAGAAAAACATTTCAATGACACCCACAGCTCCAAACCACTACTTAGCACATAATGAACTAATTTAAACCGAGTCAATTTGATTCCAATTTTCTGCCATGTGAAACAGATGCTTTTTGCCAGGGCCAAAAGCCATACACAAAGAACAGTAGCACGTGAGCACGTTCCTAACTCTAGGTGTAAATCAAGCCTACATAGTACTATATTTCAAACAACATTAAGTATAAAATAAGAAAATATATGAACTTACAGGCTTAATCACTCTGTGTTTGCCATTTCATTCCAAGTCACTTCACAGTCATAAAATTTTGCTTTTTGTAAAGTTTAGTTTGCTCGTTTGTTTTGGTGATGAAAAGATTCAGTAGCTGCTTATTTTGTTTGTAGTGAAAGCATGGTTTTGTACTAAAATATTTGCAAAAATCTGATGAAACTATCAATCTCCACAAGACTAAGCTGTTTTAAATGACTACTGAGTAAAAATAGCACCATTTTTTAACCTCAGTGCATCTTCCTCTGAAACATGCTAAACTGAGTGCATCTCAAACTGAGGCAACGATGACTGCAGCACGTAAGACAGCCTGTGTCTGCAAAAGATGTGAATCCTCTGAGCAATATACATTAATGTATTTGCATTTCAAGCTTTTGTATACTTTTCATGACCACACAGCATCAAAGGCAGGGTTTAGGTCTCCTAACAATGTCAGAATACACTGTAGTATCTCTCTAATACTGCCATGTGTGGCTAGTAATAGGACTGTAATGACGAGGTCTTAATTTAAAAGTCAAGGCTCCATTCTTCAAGTCATAGATTACACGGAACACTTTCTAACACAACTGCATGGCTTAGCAAAAAGCAAGTGATGGCTTAGGAGAACATTTGGCACTTTCAAGTCATTGATGATGGACAAGGATGCTCTCTTTGCTGTGCTTTAGGGAAGGAGATACATATCCAGCAAGCTTCCTTCTGCTACTAGGGAAGGTAGGGCTGTATCCTAACAAAACCTTTGCTAAAAGAGCAATATTTTGGTTCCAAGGAGGGAAAAGGAGATAATTGGCTGCTGGGCATATTTTGTCTCAGCAAACACAGCAGAAAAGTCTTTCAGCAGTCCGATGATAGCTGGGAACTGATTGCCTGAAGCAAAGAGATGGTGAAATTTTCTATATAGTATTTTCATATTTTTTATTAATCCAGTGGCAGGTTCACTTGCTTTTGTTGTCCAACTGCTATCTTTAACCTGCTATTGAATGCAGTCTGTAAGTGAATTCAGAACCAAAAGAGTAGGTAAAGCCACACAGAGCAAAAGTCTGAGACGGTAGGAGCTGAGCACTCCTGTAATATTGCAATATTATTTAGACAAAGGAAGCAAATAGGGACTCCTCCTAGAAAAAAAGATAGTATCTTTAAATATAGTCATATCTAGAATGACCTACAATCATCCTGTGTGGATACAGTGTGAACTCTGACAATGTGATGGGCAGAAGTGCAGAAAATAATCACACATTCAGAGGAAAAAGTCTAATGTACATCAGTGAACCTGACATCTGTGTACCTAGCAAGTAAACAACTTCTCAAGCACAACAGCACAACATGAGCAGTGCTGTAGAGATGACATTCACAACAGATGTGTCTCAGGAGTGCTGTTTCAGAGTAGCTCTGACCTGGTTTGTGCTAAACGACCATTAGCAATGGGAGTATGGTCAATATGCTGCTAAGTGATGTCCTCTGGCTCAGTTTAACCTTAAGGGAATGTATTTTGTGTGCCCTGAGACCAGTCAGTGACCTGAAACTCCACTAAGGTGGGGTGATTGTGAAACTTAGAAGACACTAATATTACTAGTGTAACTAGAGGAGCAGCTTGTTCTGTGGGCCAGAAGTTCATGCTGCTGCAACTGAGAACTAATGAGAATAATGAGAGCTCATGAGCTGCACATTATTTCAGGAGGCTGATGGTCTCCTCCCTGCTTTGGTTCCGTGATAGTGTAACTAGTGACAGATATTGACAAAACCAGAAATCATTCATCAGTATATGCTTACTATGTAGTGCGTATGTTAAATAAAAATAAATGCTATTTAACATGAATTTCATGCACTCTGATGCAGATTGTTTCTCAAAACAACTTTGTACCTGTGTGGAAGTTCAGGTCAGAGAGCATCAGGTGGTTCAAGAAGGGAAACCATACACTCTTGTTATTTGTGGAACAGGTGCTGAGAGCAGTCATTTCACTAGAGTTACCACTGCCTCTGCTAGACTTCAAACTCCTCCAGAGACTGAAAACCATATGGTGTGTTGTAAATGCAGAAAGGGCTGAGGTGGAGACATGAGCAGAATAATCGGCATGGTTGGATACCTCTGGCTAACCTGCATGTGACTGAACTGTGCATTACTCTTTCCATGGAAGCTTCTCTTTCCACCTCTGTGACCAGCAGATGTCACAGATGATGTTTGGGTGTAGTTCCAGCCAGTCTGGCTAAGAAGGTATTGCCCATTGCGCAGCACACTCAGAGAGCCTGGAGAACATCAGGATGTTTTGGGCTTTTTTCAGCATTCCAAATGAAACAATGAAGGTAATTATTTCTTTGCTTTGTTAAATGATACTGAATTTGTATCTAATTACAAGAAGTACCTGGAGGGTTTACCATGGTTGGTTTGTTGTTTTTTTTTTTTTTTCTTCCTTCAAGAGTCATTCAGCACAGCTCTGTTATTACAATATTCCTCTTCCCTGAGGGATCAACCTTGCAATTCCAGCTCTGGCAAGGGTCCCACTGGCTCTAAAAAGTGGTCAACTTGGGTCTGTGTTACTGACTGGGCCCTTGGTGAATAATTTAATCAGAAAAGGGGAGTATGCTGTATCTAGTTGTCTTTAAAAAAAAAAGTTCTTGAAACTATTTTATCTGCATTAAATTTACCTGAGAGACTGTTTGTGTGTCAAAAATTTTACTTGATGTTCTTTAAATTATTACAAATGGTAATGCATGATATTTTGATATTTTATGTTACTATAAAGTAAGGAAACACATAAGAAAATGCTTCATTTCATGAAAAGAATTTTGGTTTGATTCTACTGATCTAATTTTTAATTTTGCTTAGGTCAAGCAAAAATCTTTTTAAAACACCCACACAATAAGGAATCCCCTTATTCCCTTTACATTTGTACTTGTTAGACTAACAAACATCAGTAACAGTGTCCTTAAAAACCCGCAGGTGTGAATAAATTCATTCTGGGTTCCACCTATTTCCCAAATATCTCAGATAGCTGCTGATAAATTTGTCACCATTAGCAGGTGATAGGGTGCAAGAATTTCAGCAACTGGTCCAATAAATCATACGATCACAGAATCACTTAAGTTGGAAAAGACCTCTGAGATCGAGTCCAAAAACAAAGAAGTGGTGCATCAAACCAGATCCGATGACTCTTCACTTCTGCAGGTTATTCCTCCGCAGAAAAATTAATTTATTTCTTCTCTGTATTTCATAGGTTTCACAAGAGAAAGCTTTTTACTAGAGTATATCTAGTAACACATTATATTATCTAGCATTAATGGGTCTCATACCAGAAAATTTTAAAATTTCTTTTTTTTTAACTGAAAGGTACCACCCCAGGAAAGGTCATTGAAATAATCTGTTGTCAATACCTAATAATGTACAGATCTGCCACATTGTCAAATGGGAAGAGTCTTATGCACAAACTAGAAATTTATTTAACTGGTCTGTCAGGAGGGGCATCAGGAAAGAAGGCTATAAGAACTGAATACCTCCTTCTGTGGCTTTGCTTCAGCATACAGTAGGGTTCAAAATTTTTTACCTTACTAGTTTCATATTTTGCTAGGGGACAGAAAAATCTCAGTATTGTTTACCACCGATTTCATGTAATGAACTATACACACTTATCTTTATTTCTGCATTCCAGAAAGGATGAACCAAAGAAAAAATGTTGACTTACACTATGGGGTTAGATGTTCTGTTTCCAAGAGAATTAAACAGTCTTGAATGTTTTATCATAGATTTTTAGGAGTCTAAGTGCAACCGCACAGAGAAATTACAAAGACAGCAGACATGGAGGATAAGAAACTGGAGATACCAGAGGTCACAAACACAGATAAATAAAATACCAGTTATACATCGTGAAAGGCCAAGATGAAATTCCAAGAATATAACACTGACATTGAAGGATTTCCTTCTTGAAAATAATGGGACATCTTTCCTTCTAACTGCATACAAATGCAGGAGTGCAATCTATAAAGAATGTTATATGTCAGAGCTAGCATTACATAAATCACAACCATCTCACTTCAGTCAGTTTTAAACCACAAAAAAACCCCCTAAGTCTATTTTGAAATATACTGATCCAAGCTTATTGCTAATGCATTTATTAATAATCCTGTCTCCCTGCATATTTGGGAACATTCAGAGCCTCAGAGTTCCAGCTGGGTTGCTTCACGTCGACTAGAAATATGTCAGATTGTGTAGTCTGTGCTTGGATGCAAACCTTTCACATGCATGTTTTCATTTGAACCCAGATAAGGATCGCCCTTCTACAAAAACAAAATGGATGTGATGAGGTACTATATATTCCTAATTGCTCACCTTGGCTTAGTATTCATTGGAAGCAAGCGAAGTGTCACACTGATTTTTGTAGCTTCCTTTGCAACTTTCTGCCTATTTAGAGTATAACTTTTAGGTGCACTTTTGAATGTCCAGAAAAAAAAAGCAGTGCTGCTGGCAGCACAAACCCAAAAAGTTTTTGTACTTCCTATGTCAGAGGAGGTGCAGTTTAAATATGCCTGTGACACTGAAGTCAGAAATATCTTCTCCCTTGCAGTAAAGCTACACACACAAATGTCAAGTACGTGCTAATTCTCCTGTGACTCGGATCAGTGGCTCTCCTCAGTATGCTTTAGCCTGACAGCACTTGCCAGCTCATTTCCTAATGAACCCCTCTATCTAGGGTGCATGTGTGACACTTGTAGAATGTGGCATGTTATTTTAGATTGCAGACAGATGTACGCACATCTTCCAAGAGGCCTAATCCTCCTTGCTTCACTCTGGCTATGTTTGCCTTGCGTCTCTGTCTCCAATCTCCAAGCTTTATTTCTATGCTAAAAAACTGCTACACTTCTTAGCAAACACCCTCTGTTCACCCTTATTTTTTGGGGTTCAGACTGTGACTCTGGATGCATCAGGAAAAGCATCATGATCAGTGCTCTTCATTGTCCCCTGTTGGTGTCAGCAGAATAAGCAGAAGCAAGAGAAAATTTAGGAAGATACAAATCTAGGAACTTATTTTCCTTGATTTGCTGATGTGCCCTGGGAAAAAGTCATCATAGACGGACAGGAATAATGTACCCCACTGGGGGTGCTCAAACCCCTTCTTGGGCAGGAGCGTGAGTAGAAAGCCTGGCTCAGACAGCCCTATGGGGATGGTGAAGCCATGCACTCCAGCACTTGCAGTTGTACTTGCTGCTCTGGCTGCCCAGCCCAGGTGGGGAAAATCCCTAGCTGCAGAATTGGATGTGAAAGTTTGCTGGCTTTGCTCAGTCACAGCAGTGCTCTGACCCCTGTCTGCCAGCGGAGCAGACTTAGGCACTGCTGGCTCGTGTAGCTCTTCATCTGAAGGGCTCTTCATCATGAGTCTCAGGCAAGAAAATATTGGACAAGGAGCACTGCAAGTGCAGCATATTTATTGGCAGGGCAGAGCTGACTGAATGGCCTCTGGGGCCCTTTATCCATGAGAGGAAGACATTGCTGCAGCCTGTGCCAGTTAAGCTAGACCTGTGCTGAAGGCATCTTCCCTCTTCCCCCATTTTGTAACTTACATTTTGTGAGCATCAGCAGGTATGAATTAATGTGATGCGCAATGCTCAAGACAAAACACAAACTTAAAAACCAGCCTAATTCAGAAAAGAGTTTCCAGCAATGCCGTGGGATACACAGCTATTCTATGACCTCTACCTTGTTTTAATGCTACAGAGCTCTAAAATTTTCCTTTGTCTGCATTGAGCTTATTCGCAGGTCCAGTCCTGGATTCCATCCTAAATTTGTTTAGCAGCCAAAACTCTTCCTTCTGTTGAGGGCTGCACTGTTTCAGAGAGGACAATATGTTGGACCTTATTGTTTTTACTCCAGTCAAGCATTGTTAAAGTTACAAAAGGCTCCCTCAGATCTTTGCTCACTCCAATGTTCTGACATGGGGAATTTTTACTTTTAAACCTTTAGAAAAAACATTCAGCTAATCTTCTGGGCTCTGGTTCAGGAAAGAACACTCCTAATGTTAAACATATGCCTTGGAATTGTCATTTAAACCAAGCGATCTGAAATGTGCGTTTCTACTAAAGATTGCAATTAAATGTTGTCCTAGATAGAAGGGCATTCTGGATTTGGGCATTGATGAGGGTGTCCAGGTACAAACAATAACTACTTTTTAGATTTGCATTAGCTTTACATGACCTGCCAACAAAAGCACTGGTTAAACAGGAAGAAAAGCAGTGTTGACTACAAGGTAGCCAAAGGTATGGCTGCACCTTGCTGTTTTCAGAGAGATTAATAGATTTTGGGCCTTAATTCTTTAAGGTCTTTAGTGTTTTGTTGGGACACCTGAGTCCTGTCAATATTCACTGCTTTTAAGGACATTCAGTGCTTTGCAGGATTAGGTCCAGCTACACAATTTTGAAAAACCTCTTTGTTGCTAGGTGGTGATATGTGAGTTTGTAGCATCATTTTTTACTATTTTTGTTCATGCTTGGAGCACAGCCACCTTAAGCACATTAGCGTATCTAAAACTGATATGAAAACACATACTCTGGAGTTTAAGAAAACTTTCCAATGATTTCTTTTTTGTATGTCCAACTTTGAAGATAGAGCTTTAGAACACGTTCTTGGGCTGTGTCTGCAGACAAGGGATGAGGGCAGTGTTTGCTGTGTACTACCTGTAGCAGTGGGAGCATGTGTTAGAGAGTTGGAGGGGTCAAGTCACTAGCTAGTATCACCTTTCTCAAAGACAGGAGAGGTTTCCTGAGTCCTTTAACGGGAAGCATTTGTCACATGATACCACCAATGGTCTTCCAAATGTCAGCTGTAATATAACACTTTTCAACTAAGACAATAAACTGGCTTAAATTTAGCAGGAAAAAGACACCTGGCTCTGTACCAGCTCTGATAAGCAATAAACGAAACATAACTAGAAGGGAACAAGAAAAAAAAAAGAAAAAAAAAAAGGTGTCCAAAAATACTTTACAAATTCTGCAAAACACCCCACTCCCTTCTCCCCCTCCCCTTCCCTATTTTCGGCTTATTTTTTCTCATTTTCTCATCAGGTGTGCTGATGGAAACTGTGGTCACGAAGCTCCGATAATTGCCCCGGATTCCTGAGCCCTCAGTCCTTCAGCGGGGCCAATAATGAAGACAGAGGAGGGAGAGAGAGGCCGGGATGTGCCTGCTTGCCTGGAATGCAGCCGGAGCTGAAAGCTGACACCAGCTCGCTGAAAAAGCACTTGCGAGCAAAGGCTGTCTCCAAGACAACAGAGTATTTTCCCTGTGATGCATTTACACAGTGGGGTTAAAGTTCTGTGAAAGCAACAGCTGTTGTAAAAACATTGTATTAAATATGCTTATAACTGTAAAACGCGCGCTCCTCATGTTGCACTTTGCTCGAGACAAATGTGGAAACCTGTGGTATGTCTGAGGGAGAGTTTCTGCTCTCTCAGAGGCTGTTTTATAAATGTCATGCCCCATTTTCAACCTTTTCCTGCTGAGATAGCTTCTTCAGACCATTTCTCTAAAGTTGACTTTCAAGTTAAAAGCTAATGACTAAAGCATGACTGGGTCTACTCCTTACTTTTACCCCTTCAAGCTGTGCCTTTTGCTTGAAAACTTCACTTCCACTATATCTGTGCTCTTGTTTGGACACAAGCAGCTGCAAATGAAGCTCGGTTATTCTGGTGCCACCCATACATACATGTGGCCCAGCTTTCATCTGCAGCTTGGACTCACCAACACTAATATTTTTTCATCACCAGAGTGCAATCTCCTGCAATGCTCTCCTGTTACTTACTTTGCTAACCTCTGGGGAGAAACTTTCCATGTCTAAAGCGGATAAAATATTACCAGCTTCAAAAATCAGAGGCTGGCAAAACAACAGACTGCTTCAGAGAGATTCTCCCCTCTCATTTTGCAATTTTAGAGGCTTTTTAAACTGTTACAAGGTTTTCAAGTCAAGAGGCAAAGACCTAGATGTTGAAAGAGACTCAGCCAATGCAACCCTCTCCAAGGACACAATGGCACAGCTACACAGATATCCAGTGAGCCTCTGCAGGAACTGATAGATGTACACTTGATCCTTTCCAGGCAAACTCTGTAAAAATTGTAAAAGTCTGTAGTAAAGTGAGTCCTGTCCTGTCCCCTCCTCTCCTCTCCTCTCCTCTCCTCTCCTCTCCTCTCCTCTCCTCTCCTCTCCTCTCCTCTCCTCTCCTCTCCTCTCCTCTCCTCTCCTCTCCTCTCCTCTCCTCTCCTCTCCTCTCCTCTCCTCTCCTCTCCTCTCCTCTCCTCTCCTCTCCTCTCCTCTCCTCTCCTCTCCTCTCCTCTCCTCTCCTCTCCTCTCCTCTCCTCTCCTCTCCTCTCCTCTCCTCTCCTCTCCTCTCCTCTCCTCTCCTCTCCTCTCCTCTCCTCTCCTCTCCTCTCCTCTCCTCTCCTCTCCTCTCCTCTCCTCTCCTCTCCTCTCCTCTCCTCTCCTTTCCCTCTTCCTTCTTGGATCTTTGTTTTTGATGGAGTTGGAATCCTTTTTTCTACTGAAAACCTCTTCATTGCTGAAATAGATAACTTGATTTATAGTTTTTTAAAGTTTGCTTAATTTAATAGCAGGGGAGCTGGAGGATAACAATTCATATCTTTAAATCCCTACTGTACTTACGGAAAGTTAGATTTAGGAGACTGATATACTATGGCCTGGGTTTATTTATGATTTTCTGTTTCTGTTTCACTGCATTTGGTCCTCCACCCTGGATTATGTCTTTTCACTAGAGATTTTGTCTTTTTTTTTTTTTTCTGAGAAAAATTGGGTTGGTTTTGCTCTTTTCCTAGAGGTACTCAAAATAAATAATATGTGAATATTTAGTGAATTTTAAGCCTGTTGGGTCTGAGCCCGTCCAGGCAATGTGAACCTGCCCATCCCTAGTAGTAATACTAATAGGAAATTGTTCTTCCACCCAAATCAAGTTTCAACATCTGCAGATGACTTGTCCTAATGCACTTGGCAATGAGGCCAAAAAAAATTCTCCATCCTTCACCTAGCAGCTGCCATCATCACAACAGTCCAGCTGCAACTGAGATGGCTAAATATTTCTGCAAAGCTGTTGGAGCGTGTTTCAGGAATCCCAGGAAAGAGAGCATGAGAGGAAGGTGTTTGCACATGTGGACTCACAAATATGCCAAAGAGAGGAGCAGGAAAATTTGTAAACCCCACTCTTCCCTACCTCTTAAAACATATTCAACCAATTAAAATAATCAATGCGATGGTTAATTTTGACCATATGAATGTATGTGTGGGAAAAACCTGATTTTAAATATGTTGTGCTTTGGAAACCATCATTCAAAGACATGCCTGAACACATACATAAGTGACAGAGAGAGATCTCAATATCTGAGCTTGATTTACTTCTGTACGCTTGAAGGTACAAACTTCGCATACACTCTACATCTGTTGGAACCCAGCAAAACAGGAGTTGTGGGCTTTTACTGCTGCCAGAGTCCATGTGTATAGGATTATGCTGTTGTCCCACTTCATGCTACAGACTGGATCTTCATGTGTCATCAAATTTCTGTCTGAAAACACAGGACCCATTAACCTTCAGTAGGAAAAGCATGCCTAAGCTACTTCAGCAGTTTTGAGAATCTCGGCCTAAACAATTTTAACTGATCAGAAATGAAAATGTTATCTTACTCAAGATAGAGGCAAAACCACTGATTTCAGATGAGGCTTTGAATATTCAGCACTCTTGAAGTGAGGCTTCTACAGAGGGAAAACCCCTAAGAATTCAAGAAAATCCTCTCAATTACAGAAACCAAACATCCTCAGGAGGAAGGGAGTCTTTCAAAATGCTCTTTCAAGAATTTGGCTGGAGGGATCAGGTGGGTTGAATATCTGTTCAGTACCAGCTGCTGTGTGGGAGCACCCTCTCTGAAGCAGCACAAATGACAGCCCCTTGTCCACTTTGATTTGTGGTCATTCTGGATTTTGAAGACATTTTCCCAACCATCTCCTCTTGATTCCTCTGTCCCCATGAAATGCCTGGCCATTAGAGAAACATCTTCAAGTTCAACAACCAGAAGGCACCGCAATGCCCTCAATTACCAGAAGGCTGTAACCAGCAAGGATCATTTTATTTAGTTGAAATACTTCCAAACATCAGGTTTTTTTCAACTTTCTTTTTCAGTATTTTCTCACAACCCCAGAGGTTAAGGGCCAGATCTTCAAACAGAGCCTGTGACTGGCAGTATCTCAATTTGCAAGACGGAAGAGGAAGAGATTCTGTCTCCAGGGGGAGGCAAAGAATGGGAAGCACTTAAAATTAAGGGGTTGAAATAATCCCTGTGCCTAAAACTCTCACTTCTGGGTTGTGCTGTTAGCAATATCATCACAAAATTGTTCTTCAGATAAAGGATGTGATTTTTGTTGGCTTTGCTCCTGGTCCCTGTGGAAGTCACCGGAGGATTCACCACCGGCTGATGACATATAGTAAACAAGTGCAGTTTAAAGCTTTGCATCATGTAAGTCTATCAGTCAGGAAAGTAAGAGAGATAGGTTTTGAAAAATACAGCTACAGAGGCAATATATGCATTTAATTCAAGGGGAAGATCTTAAACAAGTGTATCTATAAAAATCAAGTGGCTGATTCCCAACAAAGTTAAAGCCTTAATTCCATGATGAACCCATTATCCCACTGTCGACCAGTACACAATTCTTGGTTTTATATCAGAAAAAGGACATTGTACTTTTCTTAAGCCCCAACCTATATGAAATCCTATTGTTACGGCATTCACCACAACAATAGCCCTTTGGAGCACTCAAAATGCCTGGCTGTCAATTAGCTTACTATAAGGAAGGAACAGGACATTGTTTACATCACAATGCAGCATCAATGAAGGTATATACATTAGCCAGATGAATGCATCCTGCCGTGTTTCAGTAAGCCCAGCGCAATCAGTGCTGACAATGAATATCAAGCAGGTCTCTGGCAACAGCCTGTGCAGGTATCAGCTGCACCATATCTGCGTGTCCAGTATCTCTCAATACGTGGTGTGCTCCACAGATTGGTAATGTTTTGGAGCACTGTGCTTCAGGGGAAAGCTGTAGATGGGAGGAGGGGTTCAAAGATACCTAACAGCCTGGCACTGACCCATTGAAAATAAGGAAGCAGTTTCATACAGCCTCACCATTTGCCTTTGTTATTAGGAAATAAATCAGCCTTTGTTTTTTCTGGACAAAGTGAAGGAATGTCATTATGACTTATAAATTGTGCAGTTACAAAACAATCAGGAAATCTTCCCATTTAAATCTGAATAACTTTAATTGTTGGGAATTTAAACTTTAGTCTATTGAGTGAAACAAATGCTTAAATAGAGCTCTTCATTGAAATTCTGAGTTTGCGCTAAAACCCGCATAAAAAAACCCCAAAACCAACAACAGTGAGGCTGGTTAAAGACTGAACAAATCTTACAGTTGCATCATTTAATGCCTTTTGACTGAAGATGAGATGAAACCAGAGTTGACAAAGTGGCAAATTAGTGTGGTTGGTTGTGCTTTATTTACGCTATTGCAAATGCATTCAGAGAGTTATTTCCATCTCATGCGACTATAGAGCTTCCTCAAGTCTGTCTGGAGTCTCGGTTCTGAATATAGTGGTGCATTGGTAGTTAACAGAGGAAGACAAAAACACTGAAGTCAAACATATGCAGACTTCCTTGCTTTCTCAGGGAATAGCAGCAAACATTTTTATACAGTGCTTGCTCCCAAGTTATCAAAGCTTGTCCACAGAAATTGTTATGACACCGAGAGAAACCTCTCTGGCTTGATGGCATCTAGGTCAAGCAAAGTCTAGCTGAAGAAATGATAAATTTTTTGAGAAACAGATAGAAGTGTCGTACTGACTTTGTGTATGGCTGAAAGCAAACACTCCACTTAAAAGAAAGCAAATGATCCACACTTAAAAAATGCTCCTGTCACTGGGCAGATGACTTGACATCACTGATTTGGCAAATGGAGCCGCAGGCTTAGAAATGATCTGTGAATTACCTCAGCATGCTGATAACTATGATTTTATTGGCGTTTTCATGGTGTGAGAGCCTTGCCACTGCTAGAATTTCCCTTTTCCAGCCTTTATCTCCAGCTAAGCTCCACCCCTCATGGATTTTCACACTGTCCCTTCTCAGAGATGACCTCTCTTCCACCTCTGACCTCTTTCAGAGTTTTCACCCTTGCTTTAACAATTGATTTATGATGTGCCTGTGAAAGGGTCAAGCCTACTTTTACGGTTTGCTTAAAATATTTCTTTTTTGGGTAGATACAGAAGTGGTGCTTAATAAGTGCTAAGTAAATAAACTAAGGATTGGAGACAGCTTCCCTTTTCTGCTAACTACTAGATGTCTCTAAAACTCTTTGTAACAAGTGTTTACCAAGTCTTCAAACAAATTAACTGATAACTGTAATAATTTTGTGCCTAATGAAATGTGTCAAGGGTTTAGGATTTCCAAGAAAAGTAATTTCAAATTAAGTTGTCTCACAGTTCAGTGAAAAAGCAACCACTAAAGATAATTCAAGGACTTGTATATGCAATGGACAGGAAGTCTATTTTTCTTTTAGTTTGACAGATTGATCTTCCACAGGAAAAAAAAGAAAAAAAAAAGGCAAGAAGGCTACTAGGCACAAACTTTCATTGCCTCCAGCCTCCCTGTGCCAAAACTCATTTTAACCTCCCTTCAGGTGGTGTCAGAATGGCAGGATCATGCAATCAATCACCTCAAAGACAGATTTTGTTCTTCTGTTTCACTTACCCCTTATTCTTTACATGCACCATAATTTATCCTGCAAATTCAGTTGTGGTTTTTCAAGCAGTCCACATCATTCAATGTATCTAAAAATCAAAACTGCATATATTTAGATTTTAAAAAATCAATTGGATATTTGTGCTGCTATTTATGAAGCTCTAAGTAAGTACTGACTAGGTGACAATGCTTATCCTTCTTGCCACAGATCACATCACGCATTAAGCCATTTGAAAATATTAAGAGTGTGTTTTGAGGCTATATCAAGTTGAACTGCACACCAACGTTTTCGCTGTAAACTTTGTCACATGTGTGTCTCTCCAAGCTAAATGGTACCAGATGATATTTTCACAGATGCCACAAAAGACATTCTCTTGGTTTCTTAATTGTACTGATTTTTTTTTCCTAGCCATTAAAAACTTGATTTACTATCCTGACAATTTTATTAGGGAATGAGACAGTGGCTTATTGCTAAACTTCTTTCATTTTCACATTTACATGCAATGCTACCGAAGTGGGAAACCTACCAAGATGACACCTAGGATTCTATTTGGTTTGAACTGAAAATCTCAGAAAGGCCAAATGTACATGATATATCTCTCTGCGTAATTAGAAAAAAAGCTAAATTGTTATAGTGCTTCCATGGTTTCAAATGCATATGTCAGGAGCTGGAAGGGGGACACAACAGGTGAACAGGAAGAGTGTCCAGGCTCAGTTTCACTGGCAGCTTGCTCACTGCTAGCCACTGCTCAAGAAAGAAAATGCCCATTTCATTCTGTCTGTGTCATGCTTGCCCCTTTGCTGAAGCCAGAAAGGAAGGGGATGCAGTTTTATTCCCATCCAGCCTGTCTAGGAAGAGCACAGAAGGATCAGACAGAGCAGAACAGAGGGTTTGAAAGAATCATCTCCCAAACACAAAGACTGCTGTTAGGACTGGACACAGTCTGCCTTGTCACCATCTACCTGTGTAATCACCAGGCACAACGAAGTCTATTCATTAAAGGTCCCACTTCGGGCTCCTTTGGCATGCTTCACACTTCCGCAGACTTTTAAGGATCTTCAGAGTGTTCAAAGGATAAAAGACTGGACACTATTTATAGTTTTGCTGACGTTGGGAGGGTGGCTGTAATCCTAAATTCCTTTCTCAGCCCATGCTCAGCCTTGAGCTGAATGAATAGCAAAAATAAATAAATAATAACCATGAAAAAGATGACCCAATGAAAGCACTGCCTTTGTTTCTGTCCTGGATGTGGAGTGGTGCCACTTGTTACATGCTGGTGTTCAGAAAATGGCTTTTGATCTTTAAAGCTTTTTGCTTGTTTTAGTCCTTTTACATTAATCACCCCTTAATTTCATTTATGGGATGCAAATTACTCTTACTCCTCTTGCTCAGACCATTTAAGACAGCAGATCAGTGAGCTGATAGGCCAGCAAGCAAAAGAGTTGGGGGGAAAAAAAAAAGCTGAAAATACTTACAAATCTTGACTACACTTGACAAAAACCAGAAGTGGCCTGTGAACTATCCATTAGCTGAAAAGCTGGTATAGATCAGTGTCACTGCATTGAAGACAATGGTGGTTTGTCAGCTGAGAAGCTGGCCAAACAGACAGAAAGAAAATGGTCTTTTCCTGGCAAAGAGTTAAACCAGCTCACTTCTTTCTGAAAACTTCTTTCCATTGCCTTCCATGGGATGCTTTGACTTGGGAATATTTTGAGTGCTGGTGAATAAACACTATAGATACCTTTCTGCATAACTATGTCAATAATGTACTGACAGTATTACAAGCTAACTGCACAGCTTTAATTTTGTCATTGCCCCTCTTTCTATGCTATGGCTGCTTTTCAACAGTGCTTTTAAACAGAGGAATTAAAAATCCATGTTCTGAAGTCCTGGGATAAGGGCTTGTTGAAAAGTTTTCCCCTCCATGCCTAGCAGGAGCAGTGGCTGTTTTGTCATCCTTCTGAACCAGGGCTTCAAACCTCCCTCTTTTGGTCTCAACTAAAATCTCACCTTGACACTAATTTTGCGGAACCTGGTGTCTGACATGAGGAGCAGTGTGTGCACAGACCAGGGACACCAACAACAGCCACCTAGTCTCTACATCCAATGAGTTTTTGATTGGTGAAAGGCTGACCTGATCAAATCTGTTGTGTATCCTTATCTGGAGAATAAGGAACAAATGAAAGCAGAGGATTATAACCAAAACAAAGTGGCAACCATAGATATCAATGCTGTAATATATGTGTATTAATTGCAGCAATAATGACACAAATATTCAGTTTCTTTGCGCTCATTTGTGGCCTTCTGAAATACTCTTAATGGATTTTGACACTTTCCATGCAAAGGAGCGGTTTATGCAACATACAGAGTTGGGGAAGCACAAAGGCTTAGGATATGAGCAGACCTGGCCTTTAAGGACCATCAGCACCAGGGCAGAGCCTTATGAGAAACCCCCAGCACCTATCAGGCAGGGGTCACCAGCTCTGCAGTACTGCAGGTGGCAGTGGCAGGGACCTGGCCACTTCCACTCCTTGGGCCATCAGTCAGGGCAGCTCAAACTACCTCCACCACCGGTTCAAGGTGGCCTATCCCATTTTGCCTGAAGGGGAGGATGGATTACTCTCTAGTTTCATTTCACAGACGGGGGAGTCCCTGTAGTGCCCGCTAGCTGAGACATGTTGATTGCAAAGAGCACCCAAAATCTGCAAAGTCACAGCTTTGTGTTTTGAGCAAAGGAGGCACTTTCCTGTGGCTCCTCCACCAAGAGTGGAGAAACACTAGCCGGTTTCTGCTCCTCCATCTCCCTTCAGAGAAGATGGTCCCTGTCCCCTAAAAAGCACTTGGCTGTACTGCTGAAGGTGGCAGGATCTCATGCTTTACAGAAACACGGTGGGGAACTACAAAGGAGTTACAAACAGCATCAGGAACAGCAATTCATCTCTCCCTGATCCCAGACATCTCACCTTTTGTGTCAACAGAGCACACGGTTTGCCTAATCTACTGCTGCAGAAGCAGATGTGGTCCCCGTGGGTCTTATTTCCTCCCTAGACCTCACTAAGGTAACCAGGGACTTGGCACAGCCACTAGACAGAGATACAGTATCAATCTTGTGACAAAAATCCTCCCTCTGTATTTTGGTCTTTTGCTATATAGAGTTTGATTTCAGTTAAAACAAATAGTTTTGCTTTCTAACATGTTGGTTTTATTTTGGGTTGGTTTTTTTTCCCCCCCAAAAATGACACCCAGAGAACTCCCCATAGAAATCAACTAGTATTTTGAAGGAGGCTGTGGACCTGCAGACTCTACTGGAGGTTGGCAGCAGAAACTGTAGTAGATCTCAGGAACAATTTTTCCCAGAATTTGGACTAATATAAATATAGGAAAAGACTCTTAGTAAGGGAAAGCCCATGGACCCTCTTCCTCTTCTTCTGCCTCCTGCTGGCTTTTGCACATGAGAACAGAAGATCCTGAGAGCAAAAATTGTCCCTCTGCTAGAACTGAAAGAAGACTGCTCTTCTGGGCCTATAATGTTATTATTATAATAGGGCCTAATTCTGATACCGCTGGCATTCAATGAAGCCATGCTTATTTTAGTGGTGAGTATAAGTAAGGTCACAAATTGACACAAAAGGTGAAGTTAAGTGGTGATTTGGGCTCAAGTCATAAATCCTTCTTCTTTTTTTTTTTTTTTTTTAATAGCTTCACTATCAGGATAAATGCGTGATCTTTGTGGAGGAAAGAATTTAGTTTCCAATAAGATGATGAGAATGAATTATCAGTTCACCTATCTCTATAGTCACTTCCTACCCAGATAACATTTCACTAAAACATAAGGATGTGTTATGTCATGACTGTCCTGCTGGAATAAATTTTTAGAGTGGAAGAAAAAAAATTGTTTTTAAGTTTGTGTGTGTGTGTGTGTGTGTGTGTGTGTGTGTGTGTGTGTGTAATGTGAATTTCCCCTTAAAACATTCCTATCATGCCGCTTCATATTCATTAATTAGTCTGAGGTTTCCCTCGTGTTTAGTTTACAAAGCCACTTAAACCCACGTACCCATTTAACATATTTATGACCCCAGTTTTCTTTCTTTTCTCTGAGACTGTACCGTAATTGTTCTCTGGACTCAGGGACTGCAGAGTGCCTTCACTGATGAAAGGAGACAACATAAAGAAGGAAATGAATGTGTGAGGGATGAATACCTTCCACAAAACAACTGGGTGCAATTTGGCCCATGGCCCCGGGGGTCACTTTAATAGAGTGGAGCCTCAGTCTCTATTGAGTGTATGGGAGACTATTAACTCTTAACAACTCAGTCTCAGGTTATTTATTTATTGCTTAAATGATTTGTTATTGCTACTTGAATTTAATATACCCTCTGGGAACTGAGATGGCAGCATCATGTTACAGAAAAACTACAAGTTATTTTAAAACTGTGATTGAATTTTTATGAGCACCATAAAATCTTTCTGAACAAATAACTTACCATTAGTCAGAAACTTCAGCAGGAAATCTGTAAAATTAAGGATTTATTAGAACAGTACTGTATTTGTATGTTTCTCTGGAAAAGAGAGGGTTAAATGTTTGATGCTTCAAGTATTAATTTTATTATTTGAATATAATAACACTTAAGCAGCACCTGATGTTTTCAAAAAGCCATATAGATACAATATTAACAAAATAAATCATTCCTTTCAGCCTGGGAATACTTCATGTTCAGGGATTGAGACTGGTGCATACCTGTCCGTATGAATGTATTTTCAAAAAACTTCAAGGCATCTGCAAAGAACAATGACAAATCTCCACATCAGTTCTGCTAAGTGGACTAGTGTTTGAGTTACCTTTGCACAGCCACTGTTTTTCTCTGTCCTTGCCTGTGTGCTGATCTCTGTTCTGAAAGAGTGTATTGGTGCACTTCTTTAAATCATTCAGTTTCCCTTTTGATTTTCTAATCCTTAAAGTCATTAGGAGAACTTCCAAGTCAAACAGCATATTTAAGAGGGCAGTGAGGGTGGCTGGGAAGGGGAAAAGGAAGAGAAGGAGGACCGAAGGCATCACAAAAAACAGGTGCAAAATGAAATGCTCAGAAAATTAAGGGGAAAATAATAGTCCTTGAAAAATAAAGTTAAAAAATGGGTTTGAAACCAGAAAGGAAAAAGGTCATCTTAAGTATTGCTATAAGACTGGTCTCTGTCCCCAGTTGCTTTTAACAGTAGACCCAAAGGTGTTCTCTAGACACAGAGAACTGCAGAACTAGACAGATCTCCAGTTTTAATTTGTTGCATGAAATCCTGCCATGTTCTGACATAAAGAACTATTCTGTTAGATGTTCTCTTCTGGAAACAGAATGATCAAATCTGAATAAAATACAGATGTTCAGATTTTATGATTGATGCACATAAACCCATAAAATTATTTTTCATACCCTTTTCCATCCTTGTTATAAATCAGATAATCATAATTTCTGATTGTTTTAACACACTATGTTTATGTATCAGTTATCTGAAGAAAGTCCACACATGTATATGTAGATTTACAATCATTTTCTTTCACCCTTTGGATTCTACAAGTCTAGAAAAGGTATAATTTGCATTCATGCTATTGTTTCCAACATGCCCAATTCCCCTTTGTGTCAATTTACAATTAAGGAGCAGCAAATTATTAGATATTAACTACTTTCTTGCAGGATGGTTGGCTGCCTTAAATCTTCTTTCTTAGTGTCCAGTGACTAAAGCATAGTAGCTAAAACTGCTTTGAACCTGCAATGAAATTCAGACATTAGTGGAGTTATCTTTCAAACTTCCTCCCAATACTGAGAACGATCTATATTCTAATTGTAGCCTATGTTAATTTATGCACTGACAAATAACAGCTACAATATGGTGGTGCCCACTTACTTTCTGTTATTCTGAAGTCGTTGGTGCAATCTCATCTTTCAGCAGTCTTAAAGGTTCTTTGCTTCTACTGACTCTTGCTGACACTCTGACATGCCATTGTGTCTTGGCAGGAGATTTATCTCACCTGATAGCACCAGGTCATTGGAGAAACCCTGACATTTCTCATGGGCACTTTGTATCGCTTATCTTTAGGTAAGTTCCTGGCAGTGCAATGAGCCATCTTCCAGAAGTGGCTGTGCCTTTCTACTGAATATAAAGGGTCACATGTCACTTAGATTAAATGTGTCCGAGACATCTACATTTGGTGAGATTAATTTCACCTCAGGTGTCTGAAGCGACTTACACAGAACATAAGAACATGCAGTTAGTGACACCTGTCCTAAGGCCACCCAGACTCACATAAGATAAAAAAAGATGGAGTAAGGTTCTCCTGTCCCATCAGTTGGCTTGTGGGCAGTTTTTCCTCCTCCCACAGGTTCCGTTTGACACTTCGTAGCTTCTGATTCGAATGCAAAAGCATCCTCTGTGTAACTGGCTTGTTCTCTGCAAACATAGTCCTATAGATTACATGGTCCTGCGCTCTGAAAAGGATAAGCTCATTTGAAACCATGGTCTGGGGTAATTTATCTAATTTTTATCAGAAAGCAGGATGCTTGCTGCAGGGCAGAGAACTGCAATAAGACTAGAAAAACCAGGGACAAAATGAAATTTCTTACAAAGGAGGAAGTCTTTATTATAATGAATGGATATTTAACCAGCACAAATCTAAACAATCTAAAGATTTGGACCTAATGCAGTTTTACTCCCAAGTATATGAATATTTTTCTTTTTAGAGCTGTACTCTGGCTTAACTAACCCTCCAAAGAAGTCTGGGCCCGGAATATGAAAGGGTCCAGTGCAGTACAATACTTCACAGGAAATTTAGTTGCCCCAGGCTTAACATACCAACTTGAACACAACGCAAAATTTCTACCCAGAAGTGAAAGGTGAAAGGTTCACAGACAGGAAAATCAACCTGTAATCACAAAATTTTGCCTCCTGTGAGAGTCTTCTTAGACGCATGAGCCTCCACTAAAACTGCAGTCTGACTAAAGTACCAGAATTCACTAGGCATCTTCTAGATCCAAAAATACTTCTGAAGAAATGCTTATAATTAATGCTGAGAGAACACCAGGGAGTTTGTAAGACTTCTTTGGATAATCTAAGCAGCAGAAGGATGTTTAACCTCTTAAAAATCTCCCCCCTCTATACTTTCAAATTTCTCTCTTCCACCATCATAACCCCACAGCATGCTCCAGATCAATCAAGAGGCCTCTTAAAAACCCATGCTGTCCTACGTGTCAGAAACCTACTGGGAAGGATGGTGCTTTTGCCATTAAACACCAGGATGATTTTTCAGGTAACTTCCACAAAATTTTTCAGTAACCCAGGAGAATATCTAGACTGCTGCAGCTACTTTGAATACTGTTGCATGGTGACTGAGACTTGTTAATGCCAAATGTCTCCATTTTAACGTCTAGAACATTTAATTTCACATAAACTTAAGCATCTTTAATTACTCTCTATAGAAAACATACTAACAACTATTCACTAATAAATCATAAACTGTAAAAACATTTAGTAAAATGGTTTAAATATATATTTTGGCTTAAATGTAGAGAACTTCTGGGTGAGTAGAAACAGCACTCAACTATTCAAAAATTGTATGAGTGTTCCTGTTCAATTTTCAAACTATTTAGGAACACAATGCTTAAGTTATCACACCACATTCTAACCCTGATTTCCAAATACCTATTCCTCTGTGACATACATCGCTCTTTGTTCCATGGGATAAAAAAAAAATAAATATTATGATATGCCAAATAGCTGCTCGATGGTCAAAGTGCTTCCTTGGCATATGTAACCATAACATTTGGAAATTTTTCAAATATGACCTTTATTTTGTAGCAGAATTGATTAGCTGTGGTGTGAGAGTAATTTTGAAAAATTCTTAACATTTTAAAGTTAAGCTTTCATTGGACTTCTTACCTGCACAAACTTCCTAGGCTGGGCCATTTCCTTCAGAGCGAGTGCCCTCCATCTGTGCCAGCAGTGTATGGCCTGTGACAATGGAATGGATTGGATTTCTGTGCCCAGGTGATCATAGTGCTGTGCCTGTGTGATAAAGTACTCTTGAGTGCTTTACTTCTCTGTCCAGGATTTATACTGGCTTTCAATCTTGTAAAGAATTAGGCAGTCCACATGTATTGCTAATGTAATGGCTTTCGTTTTCTGCATGTCCAGGGGAAAAAACCCTACTTCAAAACAAAAGGATTCAGCTGCCTTCACTACAACTCTACTGAGCAGGAATTAATTTAAGAGTTAAGCTTTTATTTTAGTTAGAGTCTCACACCATGTATATTCTATTTTAAAGCATTAAAAAATACCTCTATATAACTTTCCTACACACATGAAATGAAACAACTGTTCTGCTACTTAACTTCCTAATTTGCTTAGGATGCAAGGCACTGGTACCTTCCTCCCTCCTCCCTGCACTGCGTTTGATTGATTCTGAACATGCCCAAAAACTGAAAAAAACATCTCATCACAACAAGCATGTTATACGACTTCACCAGTTTGGTGAAGTCTTCATCTTTCGACCTCTCCCTTTCTTGTTCCATACCATTTCCTGTAGCACTTTATGTCCCACACCTTGGAGGTACTGCTTGAGAAAGAATTGCAGAAATCTTTTCGGATGTAGCACTGGCATATTACTTCCATAAAGATAAGCTATTCTTTGTCATTTCACCAAGAGGTTCAAAGAGCTAAACATTTCATTTCCTAACTGTAACCCAAGGAGGACTCTACTTCATGCACTATCTAAAATCCTGTTGCATCAGCATACTCTAGTTTTGACTTTGTTCTAAACAAACACAGGTTTTGCACCTGTGTAGTCTTCCTGGAGAAGAATGAAATGCCATAAGGTGAAATGATGAGTGCAGTGTCCTCCTGCATTCTGCAACAGAGCACACCACATTAACTCACCCTGTCATTTGAAGAGCCAGTAAAGTTGCTCCCTTGCCACCTCGGCGCCTGGTTGCCAGCAGTCCAGCACCACTGAAAACTGACGGCTCAGGCCAGGGTGGAGAAATAAATCAAGGCATCAGAAGACATAGAATAGACCCTCATGCCATGCTCCAAAAATTGCTGTAATTAAATGCACAAACACATTATTTAAAAAAACCAAAAGGAACCAACAACGAAACCAAAAACACAGCAAGGCATTATCTAGATTTAATGTTTGTGAATAGCTGGTTATCTGCTTTGTTTGGCCAGTTCTTCACTCTTGTTTCAGTGAATGAGAAAGACCTGCACATTTGTATCTTGACAGAAATACAGGTCAAGTACAGTAACAGTCCAAAATTTTGTTATGTGTATGTCTACACTCAGATGAAAAGCCTCATGTCACTGCCGGACTGACTGCAGGACTACACCTCACTGAAGAGATTGACAAGGGATAGTCAGAGAGTCTGTTCTCCTGTTGCCATCATTTGGAAGGCCACTAGTAGACTCCAGTTTATTTAAATGCATCCCCCTACTAAGCCTGAAGCAGCCTGAGATTTCTAAAAAATTACGAATACCAAAAGCAATGTAGGGATCAAAAAATAAAAAAAATCAATTTGCTCTCCACCAGCCTCAAGTGAAGATTGTTCTGATGTTCTTGGCCTCTGTGTGCATGAGATGTACAAACCATCAAAGAAAATGGACTGAAGGGATGAAAAAAATCAAACATTCTGCAGAAAAATAGGTATCTTTATTTTCTATTGGTGGGAAAAATAGATTTTTCTCAGCACCATTAAGCTTACTTCCTTGAGACAGACTTACTGAAATGTTTTATATAAGTAAAGACACATACTTTCTTTTTCCTGGAACTGGTCTATCTGCCATTATAATGTCCCAGTCCAGCGAGTAAGAGTGCAGACTCCTTGTAAATAAATATGTAGATTTAGAAATGTGACTGTCAAGTGCTTGAGTGCAACAAGCTGATGAAAAGTAGTCCTAAAAAATAGATCATCTACAAAATGGATATGTGGTACAAGTTTCTATTGCGTATCTAGTACAGCTGACTCACAGACACTGTACCAGCAGCAGCCGATATTTTTAAAACTTGAGAGAGGACACCTGAATTAGTAGAAATGCATATCAGAGCTACTGGGGCGCATGCCAATGTACATACATGGGGAGACAGATAATGCAAACAGACAAACATGCGCTATACAAACTAGAGTTTGGCAGGGTCCTCTAGCTCTGAAAAATATGGGCAGGCACATCTGTGTATGTCTAGGTAAAATGCACATCCATACACATTTCCTCAAAAGAACAGTTGGATAGGTAAGGAATTTGCATGCCCTACCTCTGGCTGATACAGACTTCAGAGAAACAGGCAAAACATATAAGTACTAAAAACTGTGGAGTAGTTTACCTGGTATTTATCATATTTAGCAATTTGAAAGATTGACAGAGGTTGGACTTTTAGCAAAAGTAGAATGAATGGCACTTAAGAGCATTAGGGGGTTCATTGGTCCAGTTTTCTAAGACAGGGGGTTGCTTAATTAGTTAAGATGTTCAGATTCCATATATAAGTTTCATTCCAGTCTCAGATCTTCTTTCCATCTATTACTTCATTTCTGTCACTGCCTATAGATTCACAAAGCTTTTGCTTAGGTTTATGTTACTCCGTAATTAGTTCACCAAAGGAACAAAAGGCATGTTGCTTCTGCTAGATATGGAAAGCTTTAAGGAAGTCAAAATCACTACTACATTGCTTTAAATCCTTACATTGCTGTGTCTCTTATCATCTCTGCATTAAAAATATGCCATTTAAGAAATACTGCTGGCCAAGGAAATTAAGTGCTCGAAGAGAAGTCCAGACAAACAGCTGGAGTAAATCAGATATTATACTAATGTCAGACAATGGAAGGATGCTGATTTACATCCTCTGTGAATCCTATACCCAGGCATTCTTCTTGTAAATCACAGAGGTTTTTCTGGGAACATAGTAAGGAAGTGTTTTATCTACACTTCCTTGTAACACCCAGGCCTTTTTTATGATTTCAAAATTGTTTAGGTTTTATTACTATGAGTTTACAGCTCTTTGTTCCCTGGACCGTGTGAAGAATGGAAGCAGGAGACTGGCTGCTATTTTACTTTTAGCTGGTGAATCAGAGAGGGTGTCTCACATTTCATTAGTGTTTGAGTCCTTAACTCCTCATACTTCTCAGGTTCTTTTCCCCTTTGCACAATGTATGCAGGGACAAGAATGTGTAAGTGCCACCGCCACCCCATTCAGACTTTCACTGAATTGGTGTAATTGGATTTTGCACCTCAATTTGCAAGATACAGTTCCCCTGAAAACCAACCCATTTTGGTAAGCATAAAAATAAAATGAAATAAAAATAATAATAAAGACAGGGCAGGCATTCATAAGGTACCAGGTCTCCACAGTCTTCAGCTGAGAGACCCCAGATTTCAATGTACCCTGAAAAGGGTGATTAATTTAAAGTGAGTGGAGTCTGTTTCTTTAAGACAAGCTCATAAATCGTGAAAGATCACCACTTCTTTTCAAAAGGCTCTCCACGGTCTGAGTTTCCCTTCTGGGTCAGTAAAGGCATTGAAGTTTTAATGGCATGCCATGGCAGATTACACGATACAGCTGTCCCGGCACCGTGAAAATTAAGTTATGCCCCGTGTCAGCAAGGTTTTTTTCCCCTTTTCTTTCCCTACCCTCCCCCCTTCACTCTCCCTCTTTCTTTCTCTTTCCCTGTCCCCTTCTTCATTCTCCTTTTTGCTGGGAAGTGCGCATCCAAGGAGGAGGTGGGAGCCCGGCAGGAGCTGCTGCCACAGCTGCTGTTGAGCCCCAGCTATTGAGACTGAGTAAATGGAGCTGATGGGTGAAGAAGAGCCATCAAAATGGAGGGTTTTGTTCCTCCTCCTCTCCCCAGGGCCCAGTGGCAAAGGCAGCACTCCTTGCTCACTCAGGCGCAAGCACCTACTCTGCCTTCCCAGCGCGGCCGGACACCCGCCACACCATTCCCTCTGCCCTGCACCCAGCGGATCTGTGCGCTCACTCAGGCACCAGCAGACCCCTGTGCTGCTAAACACTGTCACAGGAGGATTGTGCTCCTTGTCAGGGATGCCTCTTTCCCACAGGGCAGGGCCTCGTGCACTGGCACACACCGCATGCACAAGGACGCCCACGAACAGGCGCTGCGTCTTGCTTTAAAGGCAAGAGCAATCCCTGCTGTCCCCCTGGCCCTGTATCTTCGCTCTGTAAAGAGCAAGAAGGTAAAGAACTTATTAAAGCATGAGAAATTAATCACATTAGTGTTTAGTCTGGCAGAACAGGGATGTATGAGGGGAAGAAAGAGATGAGGAAGCAGAAATGAAAGAATCATTTGCAAACCAAACAACCAATATTCTGTGTCACTCATTTCCAATCTCCTCTTGATTTCTGAAGATTGATTTACACATACTGATCTTGAGCTTGATGGTCTGATTTCCTTACGGGATCTCCTGAGGATGCCCACAACCACAGAGTACAGATGACCAACAGTTGAAAATTATTGTTCTATATAATATCTCTAAAACCTCAAGATACTGCTATGACAGGAGATAACCCCCATGCCACTTCAGTCAAGTCAGAGCTGTTTAGTAAATCTTTGTTTGGAAGGTAAGTTAATTAAGGCTTCAAGTAGAAATTCCCCATTTTGATATGAACCTGATATGTTGACTTGTTTAACTTTTCCAGTCTTTAAAAATGGGTATATAGATATACTTTAGATATAAACAATATTGTCCATCTGAAATGCTTGCATCACACTATATGCAGTAACTTACCCAAAAGTTTCTGGCTTTAGACTTGCACACTTTGCAGTTCGCCTTCTATTCTAACCCAGGACAATGATTTCAATGAGATTATTTGTGCCAGGGCTCTCTAATGCAGGGATACTTTGATTAAGCGCTTTATTTGTTCCACTGTTTCTGTGCATATTGATAGCCGAGCATGAGGCCTGACTACCTGCTTATTCAGCCACCTCTAGTTTATGTATGCTTGATTAAATATTAAGGCATTCTACACTGGAATTAATTTGCTAATAGGAGTTGGCATTTTTTCCTTGCTTTCCCCAGTTGTTCCTAGGTACAACCTGCTGCTCACAGCCAGTGCTCCACTCAATATGCTAGAATGACATTTGTCAACACAGTCTGAGCTGAACTTCACCAGACTACCAACAAGTTTCCAGACCTGGGAAAAAATGAAATTTTTGCCATTATTACTGAGCGGTTACTCACAATGTTTTTCACAGGTGTGACATGAGTTCATGAGAAAAGGGGACTTTTAGCCAAAGGACTCTGGGTGGGGAAACATTGTCTAAGAAACTTTAGCAGCCATGTGCCTCCTTATGTACCTTCTATTTGTAGTTGGCACAAATGATTTGAGAAATTAATCTGTAGGATACCATTAGCTGGGGTTGGGGGGCAGAATAAAGGTCTTGCAGTCTATCTTCTACATAGGTGATGTGTAGACATTAAATAAAAGCCACTTTCACAGCACTACAGTAATTCTTGGGTAGTAGCAGAGACAATGAATTTGGGACCAACGCATCCCATAGATTTGCCATTCCACTTGTTTACTTGCAAACCTCAGTTTCTTTACACACATCAGTGTGTGGTGGAGAGCTGATCACTATTCCTATTTGCGTTGCTGCTATTCACAACAAGTAAATCTTTCCCATGTTTTTTTGTGATAGGTTCAGGCCTTTATTGAGTGAGGAGAGCCATGAGCTGCCCAAGAGCTGTTTTGTTGGCAGGGGGTTAAGGAGAATTGTCTGTCACATCAATTATCTGCCCTTGAGCTCTTAGAAAGAAGGTGCCTAGAGACTGGCCACTTCTCTTGCTTGTACATCCACACACATGGACACCAAAACAGCTCACACTTTGATTGGAAGTTGCTCTCCCCCTCTCTCAGCAGTGCTGCAATCCATGTTAAATCAGCTCATTCCTCCTTCTCAGTAAAACTAGACAGGCCCCTGCTTTGAATACACTGGACCACACAAGGGAGAGGGGAAAAATATCTTTCCCTCAACCCTTTCTCTCCTTCGTCATTTGGAAGCCTGTGTTCTAATAACAAATGGTGATTTAAAAAAAAAAAAAAAAAAGACAAGCCTTCCCTTCTTCCCTTTCTAGAGCGACAGCTCTGAGCCTTGGTCAGGGGAGCCCATGAATTGGACTTGCAAAGGGCCCGGGAGGGGTCCCTATAAATCTTCCCCACACAGAGGTGGCTGTCTGTCTACTTCTGGGCTGCTGCGCATTGTGACTAAAGTTTAACTGCTTTACTTTCATTCGGGGGGAGGCAGGGGGGCAAGTCGCATAAACCTGAGGTTTATGGATATTGCCTTATTTCCTTGTCATTTTCAAAAGACATTTGTTTGCTTCTTTATTGTTCCCTTAGAAAAGTAGTAGACACAATTTTTTTCTACTTACTTTATTGCCTAATTTTCTTTATTTCTCCGACGTTATCTTGCTATCTATGAAATGGAAACTACATTAAGTTATCTGACATTTGTGGGAATATGAACAGCCAATTCCTTTGGCTGCTTATCCTAGGAAGACCTAAACAACCCGTATAAAAATAACAAAAAAAAAAGGAAAAAAAAATAAGAAGAAGGAAAAAAAAATAAGAGGAAGGAAAAAAAAAGCAATAATATATAGATCCTGTGTGTATAATTACATACAAGCTTACACACAGATACACAGACACAGAAACAGACGCACTCTTGATAGCTTGGAGAAATGCCAGCTGTAATTGCTACAAATGAAACTAATTTATGTTTTCTCACTGATGATTTAGCCATCATATTCTGCCTTTCTGCTCATGACTAATTTCTCAATCCCATTTCATGGGTCACAGAGCAATATACCAACTTATTTAATAGCAGTACATACATACTTTTTGGATATAGTTTGTGTATGATTTCACCAAAATTACAATGATATAGAGTATTAGTAAACATCATCAATGCATGTGAATTCTTATAATTGTAAGAATGCATTAGCGAGCTGAAAAAGGTAATTTTTTTTGCAGTAAATGATCCTCCCATGTAACTTGAATCTGAGAGCATAACAATTTCTGGTTCTGAAAATTATGATCAGGATAATGGAATTGTTATTTTCAGCTTTCATGCACAGCAAATTATCTGCAGTCTTTCTACATTTATCTTAAGGAGAAAGTTGTCTGAAGACTAAATCCAAGACTAAGGATTGTATTATGAAAGTGAAGCAAAGATATTTTGAAACAGAAATCTCCCTCCATCCATTTGCAAATCATGTTACAGGTGGACAGTGAATTGCGTGATTTAAAATTCCTATGAATTTTAACTAGTTTTCAAATCAATTTGATTGGACAGGAAAAATTAGATTTGCAAAATAAGGACAGAGCTGACTGTGTTGGGGATGTGGATATTTCATTATATCAGAAAGAAGGGGGGAGAAAGGTGTTTCTCCACTCTTAGACAATGGCTTGTTTGCAGTACTGTTTGTGAGCAAAGCATAAAGTTGGGCAGCTTGTTTGCTCCCTGCATGTGTGTGCATGGGTGGGTGAGGGGAGTTTGAGAATTCCTAATCCTGCAGCTCTCAGGACCTGGAGAGTTGTACCCCATCTGGGGTAACTGGATTAAAAATCTTTTCTCATTTCAAAGGTTTGATCTCAACAAGGGTTTGATGTGATGAAATCAAAGTGGCAGCTTGGATTTGAAAACTATTTGGATTTGAGCTTCCTGAAGTCTAGATCTGAGGGAATGGCTGCAGTGGATATGAATGTGTGGTAACTGCACTAATGCCTGTATAAAGAAGAAACTTATGCATGAGGAAATAAAAAAATATCCCATTTCTAAAATAATACCTACTCCAGTGAGAATAACATTATAGTAAAATAACTTTTGTTAACTAATAATAAGTGGCTCTTGTGCTATCTGATTTTAACACCGCCCCTTAGTGACAATAAGAGAAGATTTTGTCTTAAGATGTGAAGCTAAAATAACAATAGCTACAAAAATTGTGTATTATATGGCAATTACTACTATTATTTTGTTGTCCTTGTCACTTCCCAAGTGTTCAAGGACCCCAAAGACATGAGAGCAGTTCATTGACCACAGGGAAGGGCAGATTCAACATGATTCTGAACAAGTCACCTTCCCTCTTTCTGAGCCTTCATTCCTCACCTGCAAATTGGGGCAATAGTAGCATATCTATTTCACAAAGTCCTCCTGAGGGAATGTGCTACAATGCTTCAAGGCATTCAATGCTTTGCAGTAAAGCTCGCCAGTAGTCCCTGCATTTCTGAAATCGACTACAAATAAATTTCTCCATAACAAATACTAATCTTGGCTCCAGGTGAAATTTCACATGCAGTTAGAAACACAAGCTTAGAGAGAGAGATAATAAACTGAGTTATATATTTATAAGAAAGTATATACAAAGAAATTTGCATATACCCCCCTAAAGGTAGGTACTCAGAAAGAAAACCTGCTAAATGTACAAAGGGCCAGAACTCAGCCTTGAAAGGATACAGTAAAAGCGAACATGGCAGTCAATGCTGCCTCTTTTCTAATCACCATACACTGTCTATGTGGGATATATTATCCATGTGTCCTATTACACACTGCCTAAAATTGACTACAGTTTTCCAGTTATAGAAGATCATAACATTTAAAGAAATTATACCTATTTGTTATTACATGGAAAGTAAAGCATCCTCCCATCGCATAGATACTTTCTGTTTAAATTTGACAAAACCATCATGCAGTATAAAGAATTGATTAGAAGATGTCTCTAAGGCATGAAAGAAATTTGTGTAGGTTTATAATGAAAGACTGTAAAAAACTTTCCAGAAAAGCTCACTGTGTATGAGAATGAAATACATCAACAGCTCTTCCCTTATGACACTTTGGGGTCATCTACTGAAAGACTGAAACCTTTCCAAGCAACAGACCTTTCTCAAAAACTGGTGCCAGCCTGTACAACCACAGACCACATACATAATTTTATTAGGAAAACCCAACACCTTTCATTCTAACTGCATATTCACTTCTACCTTTTTATTGCTATGAAAATCATATAGCATAAAATATGTATATGAGTGTCTGTACATGTATAAATACATACAAGAAGAGAATGAAGAAAGGATGTCTTCTGCAAAGTTCTTTGAAAGACAGAGAACAACTGACAACGGATGTCACTCTTACATACACACAGCCTGTGTTCTTGGGAAAATCTCAAACAACTTAGACATAATTCTTGAGATGACTGAGATCCAGACTTGTGTTTTAAATATACCAACTACTAAACTTGACTTCAAAAGAAAAAAGAAGTAGAGCATACCAAAAAAATAGTAGTACATTATGTGCATCTATAAAGAGAATTCAGCATAACAGAATCTCTACAAGGTAATATGGCGAAGGATGGAGAAATATGTTTTGGCATTAAAAAGGTATTTAAGTTCTACAGTTCTATCTTTCAGCTGTTTCTCCTTACGTAAATGCTTATTTTGGGCAAGCCTTGAGTTTTCCAGATTGCCTCTCAATAATCTAGTCTTGTCCTCTGAGACTTCTTGTCCTGGGCTTGGCTGGGGTGGAGCTAATTTTCCTCATAGAATCTCATATGGAGCTGTGTTTTCGAATTGTGACCAAAACAGTTTTGAAAATACACTGTTCAGGATAGTTCTTACTGTGTCAAGACTTTCTCTGTCCCTCTATGGAAGTAGTCTGGGGGTGGACAAGAGACTGGAAGGAGACAGAGCTGGAATAGCTGACCCCAACTGACCAGGGGGATATGCCATGGCATATGACATCATGCTCAGCAATAAAAGCTGAATGAAAGGAGGAGAAAAAGAGTGACACTCATGGTTATAGTGTTTGTCTTTCCAAATATATATGATGCAACATGAAGGCCAGCTGTTCTGGAGGTGGCTGCATGCCTGCCTTTTGATAGGAATTAGGAAATTATTGAAATAGGTAAAGCATGATTCAATGATTAAATAGGTAAAGCAAAATCCTTTTGCTTTACCTATTGAACTGTCAACTTGTTCTTATCTCAAACCATGAGTTTTCTCACTTTTGCCCTCTGATTCTCCTCCTCATGACCTGGTATAGAGTGAGCAAGGGCCTGTGCTTACCAGGGTTAAGCCACTAGTCCAGACCAGCTACATCTCGTCAGATGTTCTTACAAATTGCCAGTGAGTGAAAATTTACTCCCAAGAAGGCGTCCATTTAGTTCTACCTATTGGAAATAACTTATTACCTTCTTCCTTGAAACGGCCTTTTTATGTTGTTGAAAATTCTTATTACTTCACCTCATTAGTCCCCTTCTCTTCCCTTTTTACTCTTTCCCCTGCCCTGCCTTGGCCATTGCCCTCTCCTCCCCACCATTTTCAAAAGGAGCTTGTCTAGCTTTGGTTTCTGAAGTTTCATCTACTCTTTATAACATCTTGGAAATAATGGCTGAAGATTCTCTCTGATACGGCTTCATCCAAATTCGTTAAGTATTAATAGCTTTAACCCATAGTCATATAAAAATTGTATTGATTTAACTGCTGTATCAAACAGTATTTCCCAATTCTTGCTTGTGTTCTTGCCCTTTCCTTACTGATACACTAAACAAATACTGTTTGCACATGACCTTTTTAAGGAACAGTTTGTAATTAAGGAAACTAAAAATGAAAAAATGTTTTTGGGCATTCTTATCATCATATCTCAAAATGTGTTTGAAAGAACTAAAAAAGGAAGAATTTTCCTCTTGTGTTTCTAATGGTTCTGGGAGAAGGTAAGGCAAGGTAGTGAATGATCTCAGGTAAAATTGTAATTCATAAGCCCCTGAGATCTGGGGTTGTTTTTTAACAGGCAGCTGGTGTCAATCAAAACTGTGAACATCTGACTTTTTGAGAATGAAACTCTAGTTAATTATTATCTTAATATTGTTAAACCCTATTGTCTGTGTTGACAGTGTGAACTGTGCTGTCTCCATCCCCATTTTGAAAAGCTTTTTCAGAATTCCCTGAACAAATTACCTGAAAAACAAATATCTCAGTTTCATAAAACTTTATTCATCATAAATAAGATATCAGTAGGCTATATCGGGTGTTATAGACCTGAAAAATTTGGTATAAAAGGCATTTATGGTTTGGTGGGAAATGCCTTTTGAATATCATTGATCTTATGTCATAAGGCTCTACCTTAATGAGGCAAAAAATAACACTAACTTCATGATGATTGGAGTTCTGGGAATGTCCTGCATGACATAGGACTGCTTTAAAATCTCCTTATGTTGGGTAATCACAAGAAGAAACAGAAAACATGACAACCTTTTGGCAAAATGCCAGCATGCTGTAACACTCAGAGCAAGAAAAGTACAAAATGCAAGTTTTTGTAGGTAAGTAGGAAGATCAGGAGTCAAAAATGAAAGGGTAGCAAGCAATTCTGGATATCTTATGGGTAAGTTCATTGTCAAATTTTTAATTATGAGAGCATAAAAAAACTTCTTAAAAAAGAAAAGGTAGGAGATCAAAGTAGAATTTGTCCTTAACAACCAGTAGGGCACAACATTTCTTTCTTTTCTAATCTATGTCATGCTAATTGAACAGACTATGGTAAGACTACCAAGGCAGCAGAAATCCTGGTCTGTAATGGTTAAAAATAAAGGAAATGAGCATTAACTGGAAATTGTGCAGTGCAATCCTTTTCCTGGTAAATCTTACCAGTTACTGGGTATCAAAAATATCACAAAAATCAGTGAATTTAAATTTCCTTGTTTGTATAGGTGACAGAATGTTATCAATCTTTTAAAGAAATCAAAAGAAAAGATTGAAGTACCTGCTGTATCATACAACAAACTTTAACAGAAATGTAAAATCTAACCCTCTTGAACTCATTATATTCCTATCCTCAACTAGACTCACCCACTGCAAACTCAACTGAGACACCCAAGTCACTGCTTTTGGGGCACTAGTACCATTTTTGGTCATTGCTTTTCAGATACCCCAAGCTAGAAACATCTGTCATGATTAATGCTCTGAATCATTGGGTTCAAATCCATCTCCATATTCTTCAACTTAGAAACTATCTAAAAGAAGGAGAAATAGCATTTTTCTATGGTTCTGCTCCTCCCATCTCCACCATATTATAATGAAACTCCATGTAGCATAGAAAAGAGCAGGAATAATGATCAGAGTGATGGAATGTTTCCATGGAAAAAGAAAGTTTGACAAGGGATGTGGAAAAGTGCTGTAAAATCACTGTGGAGCAAGGGAAAGGTCAGGTGGCAAAGCCCTACCAGAGAAGAGGAAAATCTTCTCAGAACCGTGCAGTTAAGTAGTGGAACTCCTTGCTGCAGGCTGTCAAGGATGCAAAAGGCGTAGGTGTAACAGGGCTAACTGAAGGCAGAAAAATCCCAGAGTACTTCCAGAAAAATAGGACCCTCAGTACTCTAACTCCTACATTGTTTCTTCACCTGTCACATATGTGAAAGAAAAACTGTGAGCTACAAATGAGTATCACTCTACTGAAATCTCAGAATAAAACTTTGTTGCTGAAGACAAAAACAGATTGCTGTGAAAATGTGGGTATATATGTGTCTGCTAAGTCCTCCTGCACATGTTGAAAAATAGATATGCAGTGAAATTGTGACAGTCTGGATTCAAATCACATGGGCTGATTTTATGAGATTTCCTGTCCTGGCCTAGCTGGAAAGAGCTCTTGACACGCAAGCTTGCTAAAGGATAACCATGTGAATCTGGCAACTACTTGTTAATGTGCCAAACTGAGGCATCACCTAGCATGTACCACTCCAGTCTCAGAAGAAAAGGCTGTGTACACAAGTCAGCATTGGAGATGCTTAGCCTGGGGGCCTTTTAGGAGGATTGGGACAGGGATGAGGGGGAAAAAAGCCTCTGCACACCCAAAATACCATCTGTGTCTTAGCGTCTTCCCCATAACTTGTCTCTGTGCATGCCAGCCTCAGCAGCTTGCTTTCCTAACCTTCCGTGATGCCCCAGGAGTAGTGGTGTCACTGAGGGAATGGCAGCAACTTAGTAAGCGATTTTTTTGAACACCGGGTAGAAAAAAAGACAAGACATCCCTGTAAATTTTCAATACCACTTCAAAACAGAGAAATCAAGACTCACACAGATATTCAATCTTATACTTTAAATGCAGCCAGCCTGAGCCTTTTCTGGGGATTAGCATAAATACTTGATTATAATACATGTTAATAAACATAAAAGCTAGTGTTCTGTAATGAGCAACAACTCATGTCTCTATACCCTAGCTATATCCTGACAGGAAAAATTATTTTGCAGGGGGTGGCGAGTTATGTCAAGATAAAATCATACAACACTTAGCAAAGAAGTATTACGCCTTCAGCAGTGTTTAAAAATACACTATATCCCACACATATGTTAATTTTATTTACATATAGGATAGCCAAACATTTTAAGACAACTCTTAAATTGGGCATTGATGTATGGGCAAAGCGATATGCATATTATTAAATCAGTACACATCTCTATCTAATATTTCACTACTCAGTGCACGGGTATATTTAATATTAAAATGTCTACATCTGCATTTGAATGTGTAATTAACCCCAAGCTTGCTTAAGTCTCCACATGTAGTTGTTCAAAAGTGCAGGTTTTAATGGCAATACTTTCTTTAAAAAATCTGGGAAAATAGTTGTGGAGTCAGTTCCTACAGAGATTACAGAAAGTGCCTGTCTGAGCGATAAAATTTTGCTTAAAGTCTCTTCAGTTCTGCCTCTTATTTAGTAGTCACAGTTATGCCAAATGTCTTACTCTTTTTTCATCAGGGAGCAGATAATAACTCAAATGCCCCAGCCAAAACAAACTCTTTGAAAAGATCTTATGAAATCATTTCTCTTTGCAAATCCATAAAAATCACCTCAGACTCCTTATCAATAGAAAGGCTTAAAGAGGGTGCAGAAGTCGTTGAATTATGATGTGCTTGTTTTAATGAAATTCCACTCCTGCTGGGATGTTCCCTGCAGATTTTCCATATTTCAGCATGGGAAAGGTTTGATGCTTTCCTGCCGGTGCCAAGAGTTAATTGAAAACATTTCAGGATAAATTCAGCTTGGGGGCCAACGCTCCCATTCCTTCATTATTCTTAACAATAATAGAGGAGTAATACAATTATTAATAGGCATGTTGTATCCTCTTAAAGTGGCAGTGTGTTTCTGAAACCGTGTCTTTCACATTCTTTTCCTTAAGCAAATCTGAAACAAATAGAAGAATAGAAATCTCAGGAGAAAAGCAAGCCTAGCTGGTATATATACACCATTCATCACTTTTTCTTCACAGTGAATATTTAGCTATTGTTAAATACAGGTAGTTACTTAAAATAAAATTTTAAAAAATCTAATAAAACAAATATATCACTCATCTAGATAAGAATTTCCTGAAGGTCTTCATGTTTAAAGTCTCAGCCCTGTGTCATATTAAATGGTTTTCTTTGAAGATATGTATATCCTCAGAGTTATTTAAGGAAACTCAGAAAAGAGAAATGCAATTTTTTAAAAAAATGCCATTGTTTTAAAGATTAAATTGGTTTTGAAGTGACATATTTTTCTTAGGATTTATGTTTTCAGTTTAATGAATCTAAAATAATGGGTTTTTTTATTACAGAATACATTAGATTGTTTTGCTGACCTAGGACTACTTATATGTTATCTTCTACAGTAAACAATTTATACTACAACCTTGCAGAAAATACTTTTCATTTAATCTTTTTTCCTCTGACCTTGACTCTTGACATTCACAGCAATTTTGTCAGTATTTATGCTCTCCCGATAACTTAAATGTTGAAACTCGTAAGTGAAAAACAGTTAAGGAAATATTTCCAAAATAATGTTTTTACTTAGCTTATTTTTGTCACACATTTTTATCTCTTCTCCACACTACTCCTCATAAAACAGACAACATAAAATATAAAGCAGCTCTAATTGTTTGCAGAACTATTTTAGCATACAGCTTGCCCACTGAAGAATCACAAATCCAGTCCCAAAAAACGAGAGTTACGTGATTCCTACAGAATGCAATGAGTCAAGGACACATTTGTACCATTCCAAAAGGCTGTACCTCATTTACTACAGTTATTCCCCTTTTTTAACAGAAGTCCTGCTGGCAGAAGTCGTTGATGGGGTCCCTGCACATTCTGGCAGCAAACATGCTATTTAGAACTGCCCCAGTGTCGAAGATTCTCCAGACAGAATGGAGATAATTTAACCAGCTTTCTGCACCCTGTCTTAATCTTCTCACCTGGAAGGACAGCAGGGGTAAAAGAGATTCAGGTTTAAACACTTTCCAAACAGCAGTGCACTACTGATGTAGCACTCTCGAAGACAACTGAATGGCAGGCATAGTTGAAAGCATTTGTATACCCCAGGATGAGGGTAGGACATGCGTAGCAAGGTTAGGAGCAATTTCTGCCTCAGTTATCCCTACTGCAAAACACGAACATCTCCCGAGTCAGAGATACCAATGTGTAACCACTTCCCCTGATTTGCACAGCAGAGTACTAAGACAATGCTGGGCTTAAACTCTGGACTGAGAGAGCATCACCACACAACACTTCCACTTGTTCACTTAAGTTTAACAAATTTTCCCTATAAAATTACTTGAGAAAATAATATTTGTTCCCATGAATATCATAAAGGCAGACTTCAGCTAGCTTGCAGGACAGGATGTTTCTTAATATTGCGGAAGCCCTTGGTTGCTACAGCTCTTTTCCTTACTTTCTGCACACAGATGTGAGAAAACCAGACAGTATCCTGACCAAAGTGTTCCAAATCAGATCTGAAGAGTCAAAATTATTTCTGAATATAATGTGAGTGACTATATTCAGGCTCTACATGCAGTCAAAATGTTCTAAGATTTAGCCTAATATGGCCAAAACCTGAACCACTCAAGGTCTAAGCAGCCCAAAAGGGAAAAGATTTTACAGTTTCTCAGATTTCCCTATAATTTTTATCTGCTCCTTTTATAAATATGTCGTCTCCATTCTAGTGGTACCTTTTGCATAGCAACATATTCTTCAACACATCCAGGCACACAGCTTTGCTCACTTCAGTAGGTTTTAGCCAAGTTTTAGCTACACCAGGCCTAACCCATGTATTAGCTGCCTGTTGATTCACATAAGCTTCATTTAACTGAGTCATCTTTCTAAGTATAGCAACAAAGCCAAAGGATAAATTCTGACAAGTTACACTACTGCAAACTCAGACCACCTCTAACAGGAGTAAACGATTTGGAACTCTGCAAACAAGACTTTACATCAGAGAAAGGTGAGATGTTTTGGACAAATTACTTGGCACATACATTCTTTCGGTTCTTTCTATAAAAGCCACACTCTTGTATTGAGTTTTCTTCCACGGCTTCAGTTACTGATGTGCACAGACCACGACATCTGTCTGTACTTGGCTTTGTCAGGTCCTTTAGACTAATTTGCAAACATATGGTATACACCTGAGTACACTAATATGAAAAATAAGATAGCCATAAGGATTTCTGTGAACTGCTGCTTTACTTCCTGCTGTATTTTTACATGACATCAAAAATGTTTGAATTGATTTAGAAGGACACTGTAACTCCTGAAAAGAGATAAAATGAAGATCATCACTACTGAGTGTGTCAGGGATACCTATAGAATCATAGAATGGTTTGGGTTGGAAGGAGCCTTAAAGATCATCTAGCTCTAGCACTCCTGCCATGGGCAGGGAACTTTCCACTAGACCAGAATACTCAAAGCCTCATCAAGCCTAGTCTGGAATGCCTCCAAGGCTGGGGAGTCCACAATCCCTCTGGACACCCTGTTCCAGTGCCCCACTACCCTTTCAGCAATGAATTTCTTCCTAATAGCTAATATAAACCTACCATCCTTCAGCTTAAAGCCATTCCCTCTTCTCCTATCATGACATGCCCTTGTGAAAAGTCCCTCTCCCGCTCTCTTGTAATTCCCCTTTGGTACTGAAAGCTGCTAAAAGTTGTTCTCAGAGACTTTTCTTCTCCAGGCTGAACAACCCCAACTTTCTCAAATTGTCTCCATAGAAGAAGTCCTTCAGCCCTCTGATCAACTTAGTGGCCTCCTCTGGGCTCGTTCCAACAGGTCAACATCTTTCTTGTGTTGGGAATCCCAAACCTGGATGCAGTACCCCAGGTAGAAGTACTCCAGGAAGGGTCTCAGAAGAGCAGAGTAGAGGCTCAGAATCACCTCCCTCGACCTACTGCTCACACCTCTTCTGAAGCAGCCCCAGACACATTTGGCTTTCTGGGCTGTGACTGCACACTATTGGGTCATATTGAGCTTTTCATCCACCAACACCCCCAAGTGTTTCTGTCCCGGGTTACACTCAATCCATTCCTTTAACAGCCTATATTTGTACTTGGGATTGCCCCAACCCAGGTGTAGGACCTTGCACTTGGCTTTTCTGAACCTCATGAGGTTTACACAGGCCAACCGCTCAAGCCGGTCTGGTCCCTCTGGATGGCCTTCTTTCCCTCCAGCGTGTGACTGCACCACTCAGCTTGGTGTCCTCAGCAAACTTGCTGAGGGTGTACCCTGTCCCACTGTCCGTGTCACCGACAAAGAGGTTGGACAGTGCCAGTCCCAGTATTGGCCCCTGAGGACATCACTTGTCACTGCTCTCCACTTGAACATTGAGCCATTGACCACAATTCTTTGAGTGTGACCATCCAGTCAATTCCTTATCCACTGAGTAGCCTATCCATCAAATCCATGTCCCTCCAGTTTAGAGACAAGGAGGTTATATGGGACAAATGCTTTGCACAAAGCCAGGTACATGACAAGGTACATAACATCTGTTGCCCTTCCCCTGTCCACCACTGACTCTATGATGTAACCCCACTGTAGAAGGCCACCAAGTTAGTCAGGCATGACTGTCCCTTATTGCAGCCATGTTGGTTGTCACCAATCACCTGATTATTATTTTCCATGTCTCTTAGCACTGCTCCTCTTAGCACAAGAGGAAGCTCCATGATCTTGCCAGGCACTGAGATGAGAGTGACCGGTCTGTAGTTGCCTGGGTCCTCCTTATTTCCCTTTTTAAAAATGGGGATTATATTTCCCCTTTTCCAGTCAGCGGGAACTTCACCAAACTGCCATGATTCTTCAAATATAATGGACAGCAGCTTAGCCTCTTTCTCAGCCAGTTCCCTCAGGACCCTCAGACACATCTATCAGGTCCCCTGGACTTGTGCACCTTCAGGTTCCTTCCTGATCTTCTCCTGCACAGGGCAGTTCTTCATTTTCCCAGTCCCTGCTCTCAGCTTCTGCAACTCAGGCAGTGTGGCTGGAGCACCTGCTGGTGAAGACTGAGGCAAAAAAGTCATGGAGCACCTCAGCCTTCTCCATGTCCTGGGTAACCAGGTTTCCCATATCCTTCCTGAGAGGACTCCCATTTTCCCTAGTCTTTCTTTTATTGCTGATGTACCTAAAGAAACTTTCTTTGTTACCCTTGATGTCCCTGGTCAGATTTACATCTGCCAGTCAGTGCTTTAGCTTTCCTAACCATCTCCCTGGCTGTTTGGACAATTTCTCTGTATTACTCCTAGGTTACCTTTCCCTGTTTCCATGCTCTGTAAGCGATCTGTTTGTGTTTAAGTTTGTCCAGGGGCTCCTTGTTCATACAGGCCTCCTGGCATTCTTTTATAATTTCTTCTTTGTAGGGATGCAATATGTCAGAATCCAGGAGGATTTCAGAAGATAGGCCAGTACCCTGCTAGAGAAATTTCCAGATATAGATCTCATCATGTTAAAACTACAAAGATCATGCTAACAATAGCACTTCTTCAGCTACTATCACTGTTTGAATTTGAAGGTTTAAGTGTCATCATCAGTAGATGACCAGAAACTTGTAGTGCTTGTATTTATTCTGTCTAAACCATGTAACTACCTTTACTTTTTAAACAATTAAAACCAGTGCAAGCCAAATATAGACTCTCATATATACTATAAGGTAGTAGATGATTGCATTATTTTCATATAAGACATTATAAATAGATGTGCCTTTATTTTATTTTTTATTATTAGAAGACATCTAGCAAGCTACATTTATTTACATGAGGATGTGTGTTTTGTGTCTACACAGAGCACTGTAATCTCACAGATAGTTAAAAACGCTATGTTTAAAATACAAACCATGTCTGCATTGTCTATATTTGCATGTAGACATATAAGGGAGAAGATTCAGTTGTATTTTATTTCTATTGTTTCAAAGCAGCAAGATACTGTGGTGGTGAGTGCCAAGAACATGTTTATAAACAAGTATTTCTCTCTTGCAAAGGAGACATCCCTTCTGCACCCCCAGTTTCCTCCAAATTTTTTCCTAGTCTTATCTTTCCCTTTCCAATCAAACTGTCCATTTTCCAATTCGTAAGTGTTACTCTCAGATGGACACTTCCCTTTTCCTTACCATATCCCCTTATATTTCACTATTTCCCTTATGTTATACTTCCTCTCTTCCTCTTGTCTCAAAGTTCTGGACTTAATTCTATGTTTTGGTCTCCACTCTCCTCCTAAACTTCCCCTTTGACCCCTTTTTAACTGTTTCCACCCTCTCTGGCCCTGAGGGCATCTGTAACAGTTATCTTCTCTCCTCAATGCTCATGCATCTCCATCTCCATTGAAATATGCCATATGTGTTCTTGAGCCTGATCTCATTCTACATCCACCTAAGGAGTCTCTTGGATTTCCCATCATCAGGTCAACATCAAAATCACAGTATAACAGAAATTTATTTTTTGCACCTCCAGATATCATCTACTTCTAACTTTTTCTAGAAGCTGTATTCCTGCCAACAGTAGATGAAATCAGCTTTATCTCTCGCTAGCCAAGTCTTGAAAATCTCAAACAATGGAGGTGGCAGAGCTTCTTTAGGAAACCTGCCTCAGTGCTGCACTAGCACCTTCACCTCCTGGCAAAGTTCTTCCTAATGCTCAGTCTGAACCCAGTGGCCACAGTTTGTGCCTGCTGCACCTTGTCATACCTTCTTCTTACACTACCAAGAAGAATCTGGCCCTAGTCTTTATAAAAGCCCTCTTCCCGTGACTACAGGCTGCCATTAGATTCTCTTTTCAGCTGGACTAAAGTTCAGCTCCCTCATCTTTTCCTCGTTGGTCACAAACTCTAAGCATTCTGGCAGCCTTCCACTAGCATTTCAAGTTTCTCAATTTTCTTACTGAACTTGAGAGAAGAGTGGTCTGAAACCTGGACACAGTGTTTGAGGTGCACTGTCATGAACACCAAGAACATGGGGATGATAGCTTTCGTCTCCATCTTCTAGAGATGGGAAAAAAATCCTTTCCAGAGCTGAATATGCATCTTATTTCCACATTACTCTTACCTTCTTCTGGTTCTGCCAACATTACTAAGGACAGTCAGATTTCTTTCCGCGTTCCCTCACTATTTTCAATCTGTGTCTCAGCTAACTTCTTGGTATTTTTTTTGAGCTTCTTTCTCCTTATTAGCAAGTACACTATTAATTCTCCAAACCTTCTCTACAGAACAATCATCTCCTCTTCCCTACTCTTTCTTACTCTCACCCAGTCAAAATATCATGTTTGAAAGTGACTCTTTATCTTTTTATCTTTCTTACAGTATCACACGGTATCACTTTATTAATGTATTTCTAGGTTGCCTACACATTCACCTCACAATCATACTACTAAATCTTAGTCTATTTCCTTACTCTAGAGAGTTCCTCTTTCCCCTCCCTGATTTATGTCCAAGGTGTAGTATTAGCACTATTATCTCTGTGTGTTAACAAAAATCTCTCTTTTTGCACATTCACCTACTACTATAATATCCACTTGGCTCATAATAAATTCATGAAAAAAAGAAAATTTAAAGAAAAGGGGGGTTTGTCAATTACTATTTTGATTTTGAGCACCAAACTCTCACCACTAGCAGTAGCTGCATAAATCATCCGTCTTTATTGTTTTATTTTTATGCCCTTCAGTTACATTTGCACTGGTTGAATTTTGGAGGTAAATATCCAAAATATTAGCTGAAAGCTTCCTCAGAAAGCAAATCTTTCCCACATCCTTCCCTGCAGTTCCTCTTTAAGAGGTGTCAGCATGGTTGAGAGAATGAAGTGGCTCCACATTGTTTGCCTGAACTATTATGTGTTTAACATTTCCATAACAAAAGTGCCACTCGACTTCTCCCCGATTAATGCAGCTCGAGGGCTCTTGTCCTCCTTTAATAAAACATTGTTGAAATCATTTATTTAGAGCCCCTGGTTACTAGTGGGAGAATGACCATCTTTGTGCCAAAATATAGTGTATACAGTCCACTATTTTGTAGTAGATCATTCTGTTATTTAAGAAATTGATTAAATGGATGTCTTAGAAAGTATTTATGCAAATAGCACATTACTTATGTCATTCAGACAGTCAATGTGAGCCTTTTCAACTGTCTACCACAGCCAATGCCTCAAGTAAAATACAGTAACTTTCGACTTTACTGCTTACAAATCTGTATCACAGACATGAAATCACTGCTTTTCCCATTTGAAAATGTTTTCTGTTGCACAACTACCTACTTTCCCTAGGACTTGCAAGGGGTGTGTTACCACAGGCAGCGTGGCAGTGTGTGATGTTATTACTGGGGACAGGAACAAAATCGACTGAAGGTCTAAATTTTTATAGTGACATTTGATGACTATGCTACTCAGTCACTCAAGAAGCATTTTCCATTACTCAAATGGTGACGATTTGTTGTCCCACCACTTTTTATATGTGAATTTTGGCTCTCTTGGAGTACCTCTCAAACTCCAGTGGACTGAAAAGAGAAAACAAATCAAAAGTCAAGTACTAGTTTTGCAGCACATTGAGATGGAATGTCTTGTTCTGCACCTGCAAAGATGCCTGCAGTCACCTTTGAAGCCAAATCTATGATATGCACTACAGAGGCGGGTCTGTGGTAAGAGATCTGGTACACCAACAGCTTTTAGGAGAAGTGCAGAGAACATTCTAAGTAAAATCCATCATGCTTCCCAATGTGACCATGAAAAGTCTTGGCCAAGCCAGAGCTTTGCTTAGGGTCATTGTAAGGCTTTGCTTCATAACAATTTTAAAGTTATGTATGCCTGTCTGTATACATTGGTGTATATTGTTGAAAATAAACAGAGACCTTATGTTATGTCCATTGTGATTGCATACAAAAGATTTGCTGTGCGCTTGGGTGATCAGTGAAGCTTGAATCTCCCCCTATTTACTGTATGGTCACTGTCAGTTCAATGAACTGCCTCCTTGTTCTCCACCATTGTCCCACACTCCCTTAAACATTTGTCACTGAAGTGCCTCCAAAGACAAATAAACTGTCACCAAGAATTCAAACCTGGTAACTGGGAATGAAAAGGGATCAGAACCTACTGGATTATTTTACATGAGATGATGCAAAGTTCCTTCTCCCCCTGGAAGAGATAGGCTGGACAAGACCTTAGCAGAGAGCACTGCCAAATAGCCAGACCGACAAGAGAACGTCCTTTCTTGTGAAAAATCTCTGTCAGGAAAGGTGAAGTCTTTCCCTTGCTTAAATTTGTCCTTGCTGCATCACTTGACATTTCAAGAATTTCCATTTGTCTGAAAATCAAGCAAAAGAAATACAGATTTGATGGACATCAACATCTGCACAGGCTTTGCTGGCTGGGACACATAGCAACATAGCCATTCCTCCTGGAAACTGTGCTCACTCTGACTATAGAACAAAACCCACAGAGTTATCTCCTTATGGAGACGAGCTCACATGATAGCATCAGTTCAGCTGTATTTATTGCACAATTATTTAAATTAAAAATCCACTCTTTTCTGAAGGAAGCACAAAGATGTGTCCTCCCTGCCTAGTGGTGGTCGGTGTTGATTTATTCCAGGCAGATGCTTTCGACAGGAGACAGTAAAATTAAGTCTTGAGTTTATTGTAGCAGTTAATTATCAGTCCTTTTCTAGTGCTAATGTCTTTTTTCCTAAATGAAGAAAAATAAAGCCTTTTAGCTGGGACTAAATTTTTCATCAACAACTAGTTAAATAGTCCTTGTGGGTGCTAACTGTTGACAAACCAAAAATATGTTTCTGGTCATCTACAGAAGAAGTATTTAAGATCATCCTTACCCACTTGTGAACTCAGCACTTTGTAAAGAAAGCTGACTCTGTTTACAAGTCTCACCCAACTACTCTGTCCTCCTCCTGAAGCAACAGTTTCCAGCTTTGTTTTAACAATAAGCTTACTCAACCGTTTAGATGACTTTAAAAACAAACTTCAGATCATAGCCGCACACCACAGTCATACACTTGTTTGGTATCACAACTATTTGGGGTTGGTTTATGTGTGTGCACGTGCACTTGTGTGCGTTTATTGCTGGGCAACGTAATCAAATTCACACCCTAAAGAAATAATAAAATAATCCCTCATTGAAATAACTAACCCAGAAGCAGGGATTTCTAATTTTGTTGATTTATACAACAGACAGATGTGGATTTGTGCTCTGTCAAGATCTGGTAAGATGAAAAAGACACTATCTTGCTAATCTGTCGCCCCCTCAGTCAAAGTTTATTTGTGGTAGCTTTTAAACTTCTGACTTGCCTTCCAATTACAGCCTTTAAAATGAAAAGCTTTAAATAAACACCATGAATAGAAGATAAATAAACTTTTTTCCTTTTTCTTTTTTTTTTCCTTTTTTTTTTTTTTGGTGAGTGCCTAGCTTGACACAGTCCAAACTCAAATCCCCAGAGGACTGAGCTCTCTCTTTTGTGTTAATGTTTAAAAGATTTTCCAGTGCTGGAGTTTATTCCTACTGCAAACATTTCTATTTACAAGGTCAAGTGTATCAGCACTCGACACAGCTTAAGAGTGTAATTATTTATCTAAGGGCGTTTGAGTGTGGATCAGTAGCTCTGGCAGCAAACCAGGCTTCAGCACGATGCAAAGCAACCCCTAAGAACAGTATTACAAGATCTAGTAATTGCTGTGTTTACTTTTGCATTCTTCGTTGTGGGAGAAGGCAGACTGAATAGCAAACTTTGCGTTTTGTTGCAGCCGCCTTGATGCATGCGCCCCTGCCCGCGCGAACGCTTGCCACCTCCGTGTGATGTATTTCTCACCAATTGTTTGCACGCCGAGGAGCATTTCTACAAGCACCAGTGAGAGCAACGTGCCTGCACGAAAAAAGTGCGGTGCACTAGTAATTCTACACATATATATCCAGGAGCAGTGTCCTTGAATTGCTTCACTCTCTTCTGGCACTGACAAGTTACCATGCCAACGCATTATAAAATCAACCACTCATTTAAACTAGTACTTTCAAAGCTGTATTTACTTCTTGCATGTAATTATTCATTAAAGTAAGAATAGCAGTAATTTACATCTATGTGAAGTATTACAGGCAGACAGAGATTTTTGTTTTTCGACTGTTTTTTTGGTTTGTTATTCTGTGGTTTGATCCCCGCCTCTCTTCCCCCACCCCCACACCTCGGGTGCTGAGAGTTCAAGTGTCCCTGGAAAACAATTTCACCGCATCCATTATTTAAAGCTCTTTCTTTACTAATTTACACGTTTAGAAAATACAAAAGCCATACATATTTAAAACACAGGCCTTTTTTACGCCTCCTATAAAAAATACAAGGTTTAAGGCAGCTCAGAAATGCATTTATACAATTCTAAAACGTTCATAAAATCTCTCCAGATAGGAAAGTTAACTTTCAATCTGTAAAATACACTGTACATTTGATGTTCTAGAGAATACTTCACTTAATCACTGTTGCTGGTATCCCTTTAAACATAAAGTGAAATCTGTACCTTTTCCAGAAACGAATACCAAATGCAGCTACCTGGCAAATAGGATGTGGAATTAAAACTTTTTATTATTTTTTTAAAATAAATTATCCCCAAAGCATACAATTTATAGAATTCTATATACAATGAAGAGCGACTGGTAACAAATCCCAGTTTTAAATACTTTTTTTTTTTTAATATAAGATTTACCAGAGGTCAGCACCCTGATATGACGAGGCAATAAAACTTTTCAGGATATTTGTACATACATGTTCTCGAGTTTAAAAGTGTCTTTCAAAGATGGCAGTGCAGAGCTCTTTTAAAACAAAAGTTGCATTGTTCAGTATAGCCAACAACTCCGAAACAATTTTTTTTTTAATGTCGCTAGGTTACAAGAGGAAGAGACGGCTGCTGGCACGCTTTTGTTATAGGGAATATTTGTGTGCAAGAGGGAGTGCTGTAAACCACCGAAATTATTCAGTCTGCTATTTCCCTAAATTTAATTAATGGCAGATGCGGCGTAAGCCCCTTTCGGGCACCACTGCATCACGAAGAGCGAGACGCAGCTAATGATAATCAAGTTGCTGACTAACTAGTACGGCAACGCTTTGGCAGCAAGTTTGGGTTGCTCACCTCTTACTAACCTTCATGTCAAAACGCTTAAAAGACCCCCAGTACCAGCATGCCATGACTCCCGGTTTCTCCCGGGGGGCGGCTGGCGGCCTCGCCCGCAGTCTCTGTCAGCCGCTCCGCTCGCTGGTTACACGAAGGCAGGGTGGCAGCAATTGCATAGTGCACACTCGAGACCAACACCCGAAACACGAGCAGCCCCTGCGCTCCGGACACCGCTCCAGCGGCCGGCCCGCAGCGCCGGGGGGGGAAGGGGGTCGGCCGGGCGCTGCGGGCAGCAGCGGAGGCAGACGGGGAGACGAGAGGGGACGGGGCGCCGGGACGATGGGCCGGGGAATCCACGGCCAGAGCGTTTAAAGCCGCTCCGTGCCGAGGGGCCCCGCCGGCCGGATCCCCGGCCGCCGCGGGAGGGCTCGACTAGAGGCCCGCGGCGGCTCGGCGCGGAGGGCCTGGCCCGGCCCGGCCCGGCGATGGCGATGGGGATGGGGAGGGAGGCAGTGACGGGAAGCAGGCAGGGAGGGATGCGGGAAAGGAGGGATGCTAGAGGCGCGGGAGCAGCGGCACCAAGATGGAGGCGAGCAGCGCCCCGGCAGCCCCGGCAGGCCGGCCGGCGTTACCCGCCTGCACGGGGAAGCCGGGCTCGGCGCCCGCATTGTCCTCCGCGTCGTCCCTCCCCTTCTGGCTCGGCTCCTCCTCGTAGTCCTCGTCGTAGTACTCCTCCAGGCCGCCGTCCGAGCCGCCGCTGCTGCCCGCGCCGTTGCCGCCCATGTCGGCGCCGAAGCAGAGGCGGGCCATGTTCTCCTTGACCGACTCGCAGATGGGCCGCTCCAGCCCGTCGCAGACGCAGTCGTTGAGCAGCACGGCCTTGGGCACGGCCAGCATGTCCTCGATGACGGCGCGGCACTCGGGCGTGCAGCGCAGCCCGTTGAACAGCTTCCCGCAGTAGGTCATGTAGCGGTTCAGCGCCAGGCTGCAGCGGCTGTCCCAGTCGCAGCGCCGCCGCGCCTCCGTGCAGCCCATGACGCCGGGGCCGCCGGGGCCGGGGCCGCCGGGGCCGCCGCCCGCGGGGCTGCTGGTGCGGGGCAGGCAGGGCTCGATGGCGCGCTTGGTGGCGCGGCAGTTCTCGTCCTGCGCGCAGTCGCAATCCTCCAGCGCCGGGCCACGCCGGGTGTGGTTGAGCTGGATGAGCGCCGCGATGCAGTGGCTGGGGCACCGCCGCCTGGAGGAGGCGGCCGCGCCTGCAGCGCCCGCCGGGCCGTCCCCGCCGCCCGCCGCCGGCTGCTGCTGCTGCAGGAGCACCGGGGCGCACGCCTCGGCGTACTGGTTGTACGCGTAGCTGCACTCGGGCTCCCCCTGACACTGCAGCACCGCCTGCCAGCAGATCAGTCGCCGGCCCTGCACCAGCGAGCCCCGAGGCGGCCACACGGTACCCAGCGCCGCCGCCAGCCACAGCCAGGCGGCCGCCCGCGGCCAGCGCCGCCCGCCGCCGCCGCCGCCTCCGTGCCGAGCGGGCGAGCGGGCCACCATCGCGGACGGGGGTAGCGGCTGCTGCCGCGGGCGAGCTGGGAAGAGGCGCTGGTAGACGAGGAGGAGGAGGAGAAGAAGGAGCTGCCGCCTGTGGAAAAGTTTCCAAAACTCCCGCCGGCCGTGTGCATGAGGTCTCCTCGCATCAATCCATGGGCGCCGGGCCCGGGGCCCTCCAGCCCCCGGGAGCTGAAGCCGGCGGGGCCGCGGTACGAAGCAGGCGCCCGGCGGCCTTCCCGTGTCCCCCAGCCGCTGCTCCGGGCTCGGCGAGGCGGCGGCGAAGGCGCCTGGAGAGGTGCGGAGAGTCAGTGCAAGCAGGGGCTCGGACGACAGCGGATCCGGAGTGCGCTCGGGGAATCGCAGGCTGCGCCGAGAGAGCTCATGGTGCTGTCCTGCTCTTCATGCAGTTCCGTCTTCTTTTTTTTCCCCACAAAATAAATGCCCAGCTGCTGCTGCTGCCTCCTCGGGAGCTTTTTAACTCTCCGCTCGCAGCATCTCTGCACATGCCAGCCGCTCCGATCCCATTCACAGTCCCGGCTCCGCTCACTCCCTCTCGGTACGGATCACGCTTTCGGGCGGCGCGGAGAAGAATCGTCTTTCCCCGCTAGCAAGACGAGAGCACGGGGAAAGGAGAAGAGGCAGCCTTCGCGGTCTCCTTCTCTCTGGGCGACTGATGCTTCTGTTGTCAACAAGCTCTGCAAGCTGCTCTGTGGATCCGTCTGTGGATCTTTTTTTCTTTGCAAGGCTTTAAATACAAAAGTGCCCTCCGAGCAGCAGCAACGTGCTCTGATTAGGCTTCATTATGCATGCATGGAAAAGCAAACAAACAAAAAAAATTAGCAACGCTTCTTCTTTTACACATCCCCCCCAGCCTGCGCTCTCTCGCTCTCTTTCTCCCTTTCTCCACTTTTTTCTCCTTTCGCTCGGCCCCCTTTCCCTGCCTCGCCACTTGCCATTGGCCCAGCCTGCTGTTGAAACCTTTTTTTTTTTTTTTTTTTTTTTTTCCCTCCTTCTCTTTACGATGTGCTGGAGGGAGGGAAGGAGAGAGGGGGGCTGGAGGGCAGCTCACATTCAAAGCTTGAAAGGAAAGGCTTAAGGAGAGTGACAGCCCCCCGAGGAGCCCCTCCTCCCGTTAAGGCGGCGCAGCGGCCGGGCGAGAGGCACTCCGTGGCGGCGGCGCGGACCGGCGCTGCGGGACCGGCCGGGCGGTGGCGGAGCCGGGCGGTGGCGGCGGCCGCGGGGTGCTCGGCAGCACCGCGGCGGGGGCGGAGAAGGGTCTCCGCGCTGGTGTTGCAGGCGTGTTGCTCTGACACTGGTCCTGCTCCTCGCAACAAGGGGGGCGGGAAACCAAGTTCTCTAGATCGGGTGTTCCCAAACTTCCCACTGATTCAAGTGAGGGCAGAGCCGCTACCAGAAAGGTAGCGAGGACCAGGCTCAAAATGGGACGGACTTTGTTCTTACTGAAATAGAAATAGAGGTCCTGGTTTCAGTGTACTAGTACTCTCCGGGAGAGTAAAGCTAACTCTACTAATGGTGTACTGCGACCATGTAAGTACTGCTTTGCTATGCCTTCAATATTGCAACTTTCCACTTGCCGCATACCCCACCGATATTAAAGTCATTCAGCTCAGTTTCTCGCGTGAGGTTTTTGTGCTCGGTTTTAAGACACTGACTTACGAGAGTGCCTGTTGGCAGAAACGCAGTAGATCCCAGTATAATTCTTTGATACTTGATCTGCCAATTAGTAAAAAGTTTTAAAAAACCTGTTAAGGGTTTTCATTGAAGTCAAAATGCCTTGCTGACGTCCTGCCTACTTGTAACACTTTCGGTTCGCTTTGCTTATTTATAAGGAAGTGGAAACAAAAATATTAAGGCACAGGGCGCGGAGCATAACAAAGTAAGTAGTGGTGCATTTACCCATTGCCTTTCGTTTCAGTGCTACCTTAATTCCAGAGCAACATCGTCTCCAGCCACAAGGGGCATCGGTATCTGCTGCCTGTCAAAACTGGCGCTTTTTTCATCCTGAGACTATCAACTCCATCTGTCACAAAAATTGGGACAAAATCTATTTTCCAGAAGCTCGGGGATCTTGGAATCCCTTGTGGTGTGGAATCATGTCTGTCTGAAAGTGCGCGGACTGTGGAATGGTGGTGTGGCCGGGAGTCAGTATGATTGATGGGTTGAGATGCATTCATAAGGACTTGCTCCATTGTCATCAGTTTTACAAGCTGCTTGTGTTTCTCCTTCAGTATAGTTTTTCCTATTCTTGTGTAAAAGTTGCGGTTTTAAATCTGTGAAAGCTGTGTTTAGAAACTCTGCCTCCATCCACCTCGTTTAGAGCTGATTCTTTTAATTTTTGTTGAATAGTGGTATTAAAAATGCCAGATGCCATTCAGGCAGGTTGGAGTAAATGCACATTGCTTCCTACACTGGGATCGTTCATGTGCCACTTTGTTGCCCTGTTCTCTGATCATAACACTGTCACTGGTGGAAATCAGCTGGGTTGGGGTGTTCCGGTTGGAGATGACATTGCAGGTGCTGTTCAAAGTGCTGCTGCACTGACTGGTTCCTCGGGAAAACGGTCCACGGTGCCATTGGAGGGAAAAGGGCCTGGATGCCGCAATGTTCCACACATAAGAGTCTGAGCGGGAGGGTTGCAATGGAGCAGGATCATGCCTTGGGGCCTCCTTAGCTTCCCCAGCACGGGAGAGAGGAGTGGCTATCTGTCCCAGAGGAGCTGCCTTTTAGGGACAGCTGGGTGATGAGCTCTGCCCCCTCCCAGCTCCTGCCTTCATTTGCAAAATCCGTCCAGCTCGGCTGTACTTCATTTGTGGAGCAGAAAGCAGGCTGTTTACTCTGTGAGGAAAGGCAGCAGCTGAACTTCGGGCCTCCCAGGAGGGGGAGTAGAGGAGCCTTCCCTGCTGGCCTTGCATCCTTATGTGGCTGGGAAGAGGCTGCTCTGGTGCTGCCTGCGCAGGAAGAGGATAAGTGCCTAGTCCCAGTGGTGCTGACAGACTTCCCTGGTTGGGGACTCTTCATTTTGCCTGCTGGTCTGAACAGCAGGGCATGACATGAAGCATTGCGTTATTCGTAGGCAGAACTTCTCACATGCAGCCTTTAGTTAAAGAAATGAATGTTTTATACAGCAATAATAATAATGGAAATATTGACTTTGAAGTTTGGAATGATCTTTGGTATCATACAACTGACAAAAATTGTAACACATTTTAGCCATCTTGAATATGATCATCTACCTTCAGGATTATATACTGTCAATAAATTAACTTCTTAAAATGGTTTAAAACATTTTTCTGTCCTGTCTTTATTTAATGAGCACTTGAATTCTGTCTGTATTTGTAATTACTATTTTGGGTCAGGACTTTGGGGCTCACAGTGCGCAGTTGGAGGAAAGAAATCTTTTCTTGTGTGTAACTAAACCTAGAGACATAATTCACTGGCCCCACTTTGATCCAGGTTTTCTAACAACCAGGGTGATATTGTCAAATTCAGCTTTTCAATTTCCAGAGTAGCTATGGAAGGCATATCTTGCTCTGTTTCACAAAGCACCAAATTGGACAATACACTCCATGACTTGACAGTAGAATAAGATCTGGTAGCTTTCTGAATTCCCGCATTTGCTAGGTTTTTCTCTGCCATCCTTTCCTGTCTCAGCAATTAATTTAGTTCTTTACACCAGCTCTTCAAATTACTATAGAGTAACTGTCCTCCAGCACTAGGGGTCATTTTGGCAGCCAGAAAAGCCAGTGTGTATGTGATCTGGATTTACTGGAAAGACTCCTGGGCACCTTTTTGTCTAATCCTCCTGTCTTTTCCCCCTCTTTTATTTCATACCTTTTCCTAATGGATCTCCTTTCCAAATTGTATTTTCTTTATCTCTTTCTTTGACCTATTTTACATTGAGAATGTTTAGAAAATTAGAAAATCAGGTAGACACAAAACCAGTTGACCTTAAAATTTAACAGTTCACATTCAGTTGTAATTGAAAATACATGGCCAGTATATTTAGTTAATTCTTCTCAAATTATTTTTAAGCACATTTATTTTATTGGCTTATATTGATTTTTTTTTCATTTAAGAGATTTACAACTGCTATTAAAAATTTATGGCAAGTGTACTGTGAATTAATTCACTGATACAATTTCAGTATGTGCATCTGGTAATATCTTAAATATGTGCCTGATAGGGATACCCAATGAGAGAGAAATTTTTCTGCTTGAGAAGGGATTGAATTCTCTAGTAATAGTGGATTTCACCTGCCAGTGAAAGGCAGAAACTCTGTCAATAGTTCTCAGAACCTTGGTATTGTGGTGCTCAGGGGTCATGGTTGGCAGCTAAAGTCCTACTTTGTACACCAACATTAATCCTGTAGATATGGCCCAGTAAGGTGTCACTCACAGTAGCCTGTGCAGATGACTGAATATGGACATGTGCATACAGTATGGTTCTTGGATTTGATGTACGTTCAGAGACCCATAAATATTAACGTCTGCAGTCTAAAGTTACAAAAGAAAAACATTGTCACTTACCAGATTCCCAGCATAAACTGGGGGTAGGGGAACGAATATAATGCATTCTCAAGTGGTGTCTGTTTCCTTAGAGAAGAGAGTGAAGGCAGCTAAATTAGGTTCTCTCTCCACATCTGGAGTAGTTTATCTTTTTATTGTCTGTGCACAACTATTTGGGAGATTCATGTCTTAAGTTTGCCACTTAAACTAGGTAGATTTCTCCCCAAAACAGTATTTTTTTTCTTTACTAGAGTGTGCATGACTTTCCAGTGTTGAGCATGCCTTCTCTTCTCTTGCTTTAGTCAGAAAGAAAAATAATGAAAAGGAAGGATAGTAAGTAATTGTATTGACCAACAGTTACTCCATTAATGGAGTTGAGGCTCATAGCTGCTGAGACTGTAGCTGCTCACAGCTGCAGAACTGATTGTGCTGTAGGATCAGTTCGACATTGTTCTATTGGCCATACGTTTTTGAGGTTGTCTTTGCCAGTGTTAAGTCTTGTGAACATTACAATGTTATGGGTCTTGTGAATGTGCTGTAATGGTTAACTGCATACATAGAATGGTTTGGGTTGGACGGGAGCTTTAAAGGTCATCTCTGATGATGGCATAAACGTGTCCTTGGTATTCCAAAGCCAAAACTACGGGTCCTACACCGGATACATGAATAGTTGATGAACTATAGGTCTGGTAACAATCAAAAGAGCAAGCTGGATTCACAAATAGCACAGTTCATGGAGTGCAACGTATAAGGTTCTTCTGAATTGCTGGTTATAATGCATTAACTGCAGAGTAGCTGTCTATAGCAGTAACAATGCAATTGCAATCACAAATTTAATATCTGGGTCAACACTCAGCATAGCTGAGGATGTAGGGCTTATCAAAAAGCATCCCTTCTGGGGAGAGCGAGGAGAACAAATCCATCAATCTGTCCTTGCAATTTTCCTTTGAATTCTCATCCCCTGATTAGATGCAAAATTGGGGTGCATTTTATAACCACTACTGTGTGAAGCGCTCTGGATGGGACTGTGGTCAAGCCTTTCGTTTTTTGTGGACACATAGTATGGAATATTTATTTGTAGGGGGTGTACTTGGTTTGTACAAAACGTTTTTGGGTATCAGATTGAAGAAAAAGACTCTGCAGACTCCACCTCACTCCACATTCCCCCCTGTCCCCCTGTGCCATGACAACACAAATGACAAGACTTCCACCCAATTTCTGCACCTGCACTGCAGGCCCCATCACTTAGTGAGCTATGCCAACACCTGCCCATGATGGGGAGGGTTAGAACTAGAGATGATACTTAAGGTTCTTTCCCACCCAAACCATTTTATGATAGGATGTGATCTAGTTCCAAACATCCTGCAATAAGAAGAGGCATTTTCAGGTGTATCGGGTTGCTCGAAGCCTCATCCAACCTAACCTTGACTGTTTCCAGGGATGGGGCATCCATCTCTCTGATCAACCTCATCCATTTTTTTATCGCCCTCATCATAACCAATTTCTTCCTTATATCTAGTCTGAATCTACCCTCTTTTAATTCAAAATCATTACCCTTTAGTTAAAAAACATTACCTTGTTAAAGGCCCTGCTAAAAGATCTGTCCCCATCTTTCTTGTAAACCTCTTTTAGGTATTGGAAGACCACAGTGGGGCCTTCTTGAAGTCTTCTCCAGCCTGAATAGCCCCAGCTGTCTCAGCCTGCCTTCATACGTGTGCTTCAGTCATCTGATCATTTTTGTAGCCTCGCTCTGGTCCTGCTCCATTAGGTCCATGTCTCTCCTGTGCTGAGGACCTCAGAGATAGACACAGCACTCCAGGTGGAGTGCAAATGCTCATTCACAGAGTGACAGAATCACAAAATATTCTGAGTTGGAAGGGACCCACAAGGATCATTGAGTCCAACTTTTAAGTGGATGGCCCATAGTGGGATTAAACCCATTACCTTGGTGTTGTTAGTACCAGAGTCTAACCAATAGGTTCATGTCCAGCCTGCCATACAGCAGTACCCATAAGTTCTTCTCAGCAGGGCTGCTCTCCATCTGTTCATCCCCCAAGCTGTGTTGGTATCAAGGGTTGCCCTTACCCAGGTGCAGCACTTACACTTGTCTTGTTCAACCATGGGCCCACTTCTCAGGCTTGTCCAGGTCCCTCTGGATGCCATTCTGTCCTTCAGGTGTGTCAACAACACCACTCAGCTTGGTGTCGCCTGCAAACTTGCTGAGGGTGCACTTGATCCCTTTGTTTGTGTTACTGATGGAGATATTAAACTGTCCTGGTACCAGTATGGACCCCTGAGGGAGCCACTTTTCCCAGATCTCCATTCAGGCATTGAGTCATTGACCATTACCCGCTGGATGCAGCCATCCAGCCAGTTCCTTATCTGCCAAATAGACCATCCATCAAATCCTTCTCTCTGCAGTTTAGAGAGAAGAATGTGGGGGACCATGGCAAAGGTCTTACAGAAGTTCGTATAGATAACATCTGTTGCCCTTCCCTTGTCCACTGTTGTAGTCACTGCATCATGGAAGGCCCCTGGGTTGCTCAGACAGGACTTGCCCTTGGTGAAGCTGTGCTGGCTGCCTTGAATCACCTCCCTGTTCTCCATGTGCCTAAGCACAGCTTCCAAGTGGAACTGTCCTATGATCTTCCCAGGCACAGAGGGGAGGCTGACAGGTCAGTAGTTTCCAGGGTCCTTTCTACCCTTTTAAAAGATGGGCACAATGTTTCCCCATTTCTGGTCACCTGGAATTTCACCTGACTGATATCACTTTTCACGTATCAAGGAGAGTGTCTTGCCAACTAGATCAACCAATTCCCTCAGGAATTTGGGATGCATTTCATCAGGTCCCATAGGCTTATGTTTATTCAGGTTCTTCTCTTACTGTGGGAGAGACTTTGCTCCCCCAGTGCCTGCCTTGAAGTCCATCCACTCAAGAGGATACACAAGTTTGCCTGAAATAGATTTTTTAGTCCAGTCTCCTTTTTTTCAATATGGCTTTTACATTTATAATATTTACTTAATTATTGAGTAGCATCCTTGTAAAGTTGGGGTTTGTTATTTATATATGAAATAGTAAGTATCATTGAGAGATTTACCCAGTGCATCCAGTGAAGTAAACATGGAAGTATTGCACAATACTTTGCTGGACTTCTCCTCTTTTGAACTCTGTTCCAATCTAAACTACAAACTAGACCACACATGCTGTTAAAGCAAATCTAAGAATAGAGTAGGACATCAACCCTTTTTTGGTCCTAAGAAAGGCAAAAATAATGGTGAAGCCAACTGATTTCTGGTCACCTGTTAAGCCAATTAGAGACAGGTTTTAAATAACCATGTTCTACAAAGGTAAATATGAACCTTACATGCTGTCATATATGACAGGATAGTTGGGTCTTCCCCTTCATCCTCCCTGTCCCACACAAAACTTCTTCCTTTGTGATTGTCTCCAATAGGCAAATTGATTTGCCCTAAAATAAGAACACGAGATGAGGGTTGTGCTAAGACGAGAACATCAGGTAGATATTGCAGGAGGAGCTGTCAGGATGGTCACATAATGAATGCATTCCAGAGATGCAACCTGTGTTGATCAAGGTTGACTTGGTAGCACATCAGCCTGCAAAAAGGTTTAAAATACTGCTGGAGTCAGGCAAAATGATCACCCAAGGTTGCAGTCAGCTTCTGGGTGGATCCCCCCGCCAGCAGGGACACCTGCATTGTACATCTAGCCCAAGGGCAGCAGAACACTCACTTTTGGAAGGGTGATTAAAAGCACTAAGATCTAGCTACATGTGGAGATAAAATTCTAAAGTAACTACACAGGTGTGCATTCTGTAAGGCCAAAGACTGTAAGCTTATAAATTTCTAGCTGAATCTGCTTCTATTTTTACCCTTAAGACATGCTTATTCTATTATACAACTCATTGACTGTACTTAGATACTGTATTAATAATAAATCTAATCATAATCATCTACAAAATCAGTTTCATATTTCTCATGCCTAATGAAGAGTCTACTGCAACTACATATTCCCGGAAGCAGCTAACAGGTTTGTGTTTCATTTTCTGGGTATGCTTCTTTGAAATTTGTATAATACAAGTGTGCAAGAAGTCAGAAATTCTGAGTTTTTCTGCATGAGAACCATGAGGAAATGAGTAATTTTGTGGGACAAAAAATAAGATGGACAAAAAAATGAGTAGTGGTTTTATTTTTTTGTCATTTCAGATTACTCCAACACAAGGTTGGAAGGGGTTCTGGAAGGGTAATACCTAATTTGTTCTACTACTTCTTGTACCCCCAAATTGAATTCCTGTATTAGAATTTGAAGATGGCTGTAGTGAAACATGCCATTCAAAAAAATATCCTCAGTCTGTTCAATTTAGTAGCTATCCTTGACGTATCCTGTGATTTTTGCCTATGGTATTGTTTACACACAAAAGTAGCTGTGATTAAAATAAAATTGTCTTTCAAAACAATTTGATTAAAGCAATAAAAATTTAATTCAACAGAAATTGGGAGTTAGCAAACTGATTTTGGTTGTTTTCCAGTAGGTCCCTTCAAGCACAGCTGCCTTCATATCGTCAAGAAATGGTGATGTCTTTATTGAGTTGACCTGCTATGAAAGTGTGTCAGACTTGTTTATTACACCTTCTTAGAAGAGTTTCATTCTTTCATTCTACTGAAACAAAATGTATTTAGACTAAATAGTGTGCTAAACATGAAGTAGGCATGCAAATATTTCAGAGTCCTGACCCAGATTACCAATTCAAATAAATCAACGTTACTCAATAAATAAACTAAGTGTGCTCAGGCAAGGATTTACATTGATTTAATTAGGTCTTTTAAAAGGCAGTTATGGTTAATCAGTGGAAATTTTGGTATGGTCAGCAACCTAATCTCCCTTAAATTCATTTGTTCATTTGCTTGAAATATCAGAGGAGAAGAATAAATTAAGGTGGATTTCTATATGGAGGGAAATAGCACGGATAATTAGCAGATTTTATTACAGGAAGAGCAGCTATATTCATGCAGGTACATGTATCTTTCTTCCTATACTTCACCTAAAATTAAAAGATGTCAAAGCGGTTAGTGGAGTTCTACTCCATACATCTACCACGCCCTTAGCTGTGGTGTCTGAATGATGAAAGAAAAATGTCTTTGTGTCTTAAAAGTTTAATTTGCAAAAGTGGTGAATGACTCAATTACTTCCTTATTAGAGACACAGTCGGAAAAATTTCCAGACAGCCTGTTTTTCAGAATATGCTAAGCAACTAATCTTTGAAAATCAGATTTTCTAATTTGATATTCAAACAAGAGTCATTCACAGTCATGGATAGCTTTGAAAATATATCTCCTTTCTGCAACTAACAAAAATTAAGGGCTTCAGATATGATAGATAAATACAGTCAGTCATAAACTTATTATTGTGCCAATAACAATCATTAAAGTATTGAGGTGGGAGAGCTCAGTAACAACATCACATAATAACTGTGGTTTTCTTTTCAGGTGAATTATTGTGTTAATTTTTTTGATATATCAAAATACAGTGAGCCACCAGCTGTTTGCAGTTGTGTTGTAAATGAGTATTTTGTTCTTCCTACAAATAGTAATTATTCTGTGTGTCCATTGAAGGTGAGCTCTTTCTGCTTGCCTGAGGTGACTTTTCAGAGTTCTGCAAGAGGGATGGATCAGATTTAGGGTGACTGTAGATGAGACAAAAGTTGTTTCTTTGGGGGAAATGATTAGCAACAATGGAGATTTCCCAGACTCTGCAGACTAGATTCTATGCTGGCATCATGCTGTTTTCTGGAGCCAGACCAAATATCCATGGCTGGATAGCCCAAACATGTCCAGAGACTTACAGATATTACACATTAGAGATTGAAAAGAAGTTTTGAAACAGTTTCCATTCCTATTGCAAGATTGTACAATCAGTATAAGATCAGTTGTTTTGTTAAATTTTCCAGTAGTTTATTTTGTCTATTTTTAAATGTCCTAAGTGGTAAGTTGAGGGATTTCTACCACTTTCTTTCAAAATATTTCTTTCTTAGGAAACATATCTGATGTAAATTTACCACCTTTAGATATGATTATTCATATCTATGTTTCATTTTGCCACCCAGGGATCTTTCTAAAAATACTAATTCCCATGGCATTTGTAAAATTAATTACTAGGGTAATGATTGGCATAATACCCATGCCAATTCAATTCATTAAACTGTAAGTGGAGCATCTCTTTGTGTAGCATTACCTGGTCATTTTATCTAATGTGTGTATTCAGACGTTATATTGAGCTAAAGCAAACTAGGGTTAGGATTTAGCATAATGATGAAGTTGCAAATATTCTTGTAAAATCAGTTAATAGCATTTAAATTTGCTTCATTCTGTTCCAACATCAGCTTTATACATTCACCCCACAAATCTGTTTAGTACCTGTTTCTTCCTTTTGTTCACAACCTTAACCCTGTTCTGGATACCCTGCTTGTGCTTATGGGCAACAAGCTGTTACATAAAAAAACCTTAGAAACAGTGGAAAAGATACTCTCTAAATTCAGATTAATTTCTTAGGAGAAAAATAGCCTTACAAGTTTATACCCTGTCTTTGCCTTCTGCCTGCCTTTGGCATTTGCTTCTTTAATTTTGCTGAAAAAGAGAGAAAATTCCCCATTATCTGCTTGCATCTTCCTTAAGGTCCAAGTTGGATTTCTTCCAGCAAAGGTTTGAGTTAAGTTCACGGAACACTTGCTTTTGTTATATTTGTTTCATACCAGTGGGAAGATGCTACAGACTTGCTATAGAAGTTTTGCAATACACCCTTGGTACCTTTTTCAGGATTGCATGGCTAGTCCTGCTTTAAAACTTTTCCTAATACCCTGTTCAAAGGTATCTGTATTTCACAGTTAGTTTTAACCTATATTTAACCTATCATATGTAACTGTGTTAGACATTGGGATTTTTGACAGAAAAGTGGGATAATTAACTGGTCACTCTTTTTGGGTTATGAACTCCTGCATGTTATTTATCCTCAACTGGAGTGAATTCTCATACACTGGAAAGCTTAGCAGTGTGTTCTGATGTGGACAATCTGATGCTTACTGCAAGACAGTGAATTTCCTCAAGTGGAGTTCTAAGGATCGTATATCTATGTGGCTAGAACTAGTGTTCTTTAAATATTTTCACCATTCTTTATTCCACTGAGGAATGGTTGCCTTCTTGTGATAACATCTTCGTACTTATTTGCCCTATGCCTACATTTTTTCAGTGCCATTTTTCCTGCTGAGACCCTTTCTTTTTCCCTTTTATTTTTCAGTCCCTGCTCACATTTAGAAAAAAACAGAAGAGAAGGGGTCCTCTACTTGACCATATTTACTGATACTGCTATGGCCTCTCCAGTTCATTTTACCAACTTTCTTAACTGAATTTCCCTTCACAAAACTATTTATCGAAGGTAAAGCATTGTACAAGCTCATGCCTAAATGTAGTTCTGTGACGTATTTTCAGGATCATTTGGGTGGCCATCCTGAAATCTTTCTGTGGGTTTGGGAATGTTCCAGAAACCAGAAGTTACAACCAGGTGGAAAATTGCAGCCTGGATGACACACTACAAATGTTCAAGGCTCAGAGCAGATAGTTCAGAGAAAGCCATTTGAATGAATCCACATGAAGTGTTTAGTGAATTATTAAAGAATGTGGCAAAATATAAGTTTGCTTGCACATCATTTGAGAACAGAAAATGGGGCAAAAACTGTCAAACAAGAAGCTTGTTGTGAACAGTTCAGGCACTATTAGACTTCTTTTGGGTGGAATGTGACCCTGCTAACCCTGAAGTGTGAGTTAGACCTTTGATGTTCAAGGGGATTCCGAATTAGGCAGACATAGTTCATCCAGCCTGAGACAATAGCATATAAGTGCCTGGTGCAAACTCTCCCTTCAGTCAAACCAGACCTGGATTGTAACCAGCCTTGAAACAGGCAAGATCTTGTGCAATACTTGGAAGAAGTGGGCAAGAGTTAACCAGACATCTGTTCCTTAAAAAAACACCAAAAAACAAAAAACCAAAAATTGTGGAAATAGAAGGAAAGAAAATGGAGAAATGGTACACCTAACAGGGAATAGAAATTACACATTCTTCCTCCCTTCTTCCTTGTTTTTGAGCAAATAATTAGCATATATTTAACTATCATTGTCATCATTTGCATGTTTGCTTTCATTGTGCTGGATCACTTAGCAATGAATAAAACACCTTTGGGGTTTTATATATATTTATTTGACAACTCATCAAAAGAGAACAAGTGGGACTTTTTTTCAGAGAACATGGATGTTGTAGGGAAAATACTCTGATCACAGGTGAAAAGCATCATAATTTTTCTTCCCTTTTGGTCTTTCTTGTTCACTGTAAGCCCAGTAATGTTCATGTGTGCAGGATGTCTCTGGATGTGAAAATTTTCAATACATGGGCACATCTATGTAATAGATAAGTTAATGCTCTCAGGCTGCACATCTGAAAAGGCACAGGAAGAATACAAGTTACATTTCTTCTGAAATCGGTGGGCATTTATCATCATTGTGAATGAAAATCACCCCTGTACAGATAGCCAGAAAAGAAGTTCTGCATGTCCTTTACCTGGAACTACAGATGTAGTGCTTAAAACTGGGTGGATCTAAGGCTGGAGTTTCTATATAGTCCATCTGTGTCCAGAAATATTTTAATGGAGGAATCAGGTCTTTGTCCCTAAGAAAATCTGATGGAGGTAGGTTTTGTTCATTGAACTTGCCCTGGAAAGGGTAAGAAGGGGAAAACTCTTGTCCACATTGGCAGTGTGGTGAAAACCCAGTTGCAGCTCTGTCATGGCTCCTAGAATCATAGGAACCATTTTTATCAGCAAGCATTGTCCTTCAGTTTGGGTCAATATTTCCCCAGGAATGTAAAGCTATTAGTCACATCCCTGCAAGTTTTCTTCCCATGAATAGCTGGGGTTTTTTTATCTGCCATAGACTTTTTTTAACCAGAACACATTAAACAAAACTAAATTCAATAAAAGAAAATTATTAAAGCTGCTTTTTATTTGACATTAATAAAAATGTATGGTATTTGTCTCCCCTCAAAAATTCAAATTACTGAAATTCAGGGCTGTTTAGGGGGACACAGCCTTCCCTTTAATTCAGCTTAAGAGGTAGTTCATTTAGAAATAGGGTAATTTCCTGTACTTTACTTAGTCTTGTTTTGTAAAGGTAGAAAAACAGAAATATCAGAAAGCCTTCTATGATATATAATGCATACTGTGTTTTCTGAACCGTCAAGAACACAGTTCTCTCGGTGCCCTTTCCTTGCTCTCAACCCTAAGTAATCTATTAGCACTGCTACTCTTATCAGAGGGCTTATCTGTGGAATGAGCCAGTCCTGTTCCAGCAACAAATTCTTGTGCTGTATAAGGTCGAATGAAATAAGGTTTTGGTGAACTAATTTTAATATTTCTTCATTGTAGATCATGAGAAAGTTTACTGATTTTCATCAGTGAGAACCTTTAATTGGATCCCAGGTCTCCAGTGATTACTTTGTAGTGTCATAAATCATCTGTGATCCACTTTTGAGGTCACAGTGACACCTTCGTATGTTTGGTTCGGTTCTGTTCTGTTTATATCTAGCTTTGGCTTTATATAATTGTAACAGAAAAACATGCTTTGGGCACCTTTCACTTTTTGTCCTGTAATATGCTAATAAACCATTAGGGCTGTTTTATAACATGGTGAGTGCTATTTTGCAGTGTTTCATTAGCCACAAATCCACAACTCACCTTCAGGAATTCCAGATGACAGACTGAAGGTATTTTTGCAGCTGTTCTATGGGACCTCATGAAAGTCTTGTTCCCTTTAAAGGAAAAAAAAAAAACCCTGACCTTTTTATAAATCATTCCTTTTGACAGGCCTCTATAAAGCAAGAAGGCTCATCTCTGCTAAATCTGAGTACTGACCATTTTATCCATATGCCTGTGGATAGTTCAAATATCATCTCTCTTGTAAAATATTTTTTTTGTAGAATTGAATGAAGTGAACTCCTTCAAATAGGATATAGTACGCTCCAAAATGCTTTGAATGGCTGTTCACTTAATAAAACATCGCCTAAAGCAATGCTATCTTCTGACTATTATATGGTGTTTCATGAGTTGACTTTTAAATTGAATTCCCTGCCATCTTTATGTACTAGAGAACATCTTGAAAAAATCAAGCTACAAATAGTGACTGTTTTCTAAAGGTCAAAGAAATTGTAAGGGAAAAAAAAAGAAAGGCTTTTCTGAAAAGAAATATTCAGGAAGCCCTGAATATTTATATACTGATATCATCTTTAGACCTCCAGGGTGTTTCAGAGTACAGACAGCTACAGTTTTTAATAAAAATGTTTTCCAAACTGAATTTCATTTCTCTTTTCAGATATATAAAAAAAGATTAGTTTCCCAACTCATACTTCTTTGTTTGAATTTTAACAGTTAATGTTTGGTCCTTTTCCAAAACAATTTTCTGTTCATTTTTAAAGTTCTAAGTCTTGGAATATAGAACTGCCAAGGACTGTTTGGTAAAACATATGCTAAAGCCTTGCCTGCAAGGCAGTGGAAGGGGATAGATGGTTCGTTTGAAATGACCTCTCTTTGCATGACAATATTTTAGTATGTATTAGTTGGTGAGATAATGCATTTTCTCTATTGCTATTTTAAATGTACAGTTGCTTTACTCAGCATTAAGTCAGTGTGCAGATGACTTTGTTCATCTTCTCTGAATACTCTTTTGACCGTCCTCCATTTTTCAACCTTACGAGGATGCACCAGCATCTACAGCTCTTGTTATGGTGATGAGATACCATCTATCTGTTTAAGTGGTGGTCTTGCTCAGCATTAGTCCATTCACATCCGTGCACTGTATCTTTGTACCATATTTTCTACGTAAGAGGACATAAGAGGAGGGCTGAGACATAAGAGGAACTGCTTCTGCTTGCCATCTGGGGAGAACTTAAAGATCATTGACAGAAAATATTTCCAAAAACATAATTAATGGACTTGGACAGTCATCCAAAGATCTGTGGAATGCAATGGCAAATGATATCTTTCTCTAAAGAGTACAAAGGCCAAGTGTAAGGTGAAGAAGCGAAGAATATGAAGTCCTTGAATAATATCCAATGCAGACAGATGCAGGACTAACCCTGTCTTGGCCTTTAGTAATCTGCACAGCCAAAGGTGTGTGGTAACCACTGTGTAGGCGCAGTTAGTATCATCATAGAATAAAGATTTTATCAGTTTTGGCTGGACACAATGGCAATGAAAATGGTATGGATTGTAAGATGTCATAACTTGTGAAGGATTTGTAAATTTGAATCTTGTCCCACACTGTCAGTTGTGTCTCTCTTCTACATTGTCCATAATGACTGGCCAGGCAAGACCCCAGGTATTGTGTGGGCCCATAGCAGGACACAAGGTTATTGAGTACGCAATCTGCTTCCTTTGGGCTGAGTAGAGATGCAGAAGAGATGTTTGCCCTGTGTCTGCAGTTACTTAAATGTCTTTCCATCTGGTAGGGAGACCAAGACAGCTGCTAAATGGGACTTAAGCTCCATGTGAAGTGTATGTGGATGGCACCCCAGCACCAGCAGAAAAGTGGCTGTGTAGCTTCAAGAAGCCACAGTTTGTGTATGAGGAAACGGAGAGAGCCTCATCTGCAAGCGCTTAAGATGTAAGCTTTGGGGGCTCTGCAGTTTGTGCAGTGAACAAGGAGCATGGGTCAGTGGAATTCTGCTTCCAGGACTTCAGGATTTGTGTGCACCTGCACAGGTGTATGGAAAGACTAAGGTTTTTTGGGTAGCACCCAAAGGTGGAACTGGGAGCAGTAAAAGAAAATTAGGAAAGAAAAGACATTCTCACCTTGGGGGAAATCACTAGAGGGTGACAGAAGCTTTGCTATGTCTGTGTTTCAATCCTAGACTAGGCAAAACAGAGAATATGTAGCAAGGAGAAAGGCTCGATTTCAAAAAGGTGAACAATGAGTTGCCTCTTTGCATTTTGGCCAAAAAGAATGGGACTGGAGGTACTTTTTACACACTAGGTCAGATTTTCCTGGGCATTTATTGAACTTGGGTTTAAAAGGAAGCAATAAAAAAAAAAATCTGATTTATCAAAGAGACTCTATGGAACAAATTAACTTTGAATGAAGAATGCTCTCTCTGCCTTGAAGCAAATGGGGTGTGGAGGAATGTGCACAAAGGATTCCTTGCTGGCTTCTTCAGCCTGACAGCAAGAAAACAAAGCAGTGAAAAAAATGCTGCACCCTCACATCTGTCCTTCTGAACAAAGAAATGGTGTAAGCAAAGGAGATATCATGCTAGTGGAAGTCCCTAGGTGCTGCTGATTTAGGTTCAATAAAGCTGGGTTTGAATGTAGCGTTCCAGATCTATGCACAGACTTGGCAGGTAAAATGCCAGTATAATTTGTGACTCCTTCAAACAAATTATTGAATGCAATAAAACTTAATGTTCTCTCAGAGATGAGATGAGATGAGAGAGAGAGGGAGAAGTGAAGGAGAGGGAGGAGCACAATTGTTCTAGTTGGTACCTATATCCTGTCCAACTTGTCAGTTTTCACTTCCCCACCCCTGGCTTCAGAGTTCCTTAGTCACTTTTCTTTTCATTCCTGTCCAATCACTCCAAGATCCAAGATGACCTCCATACTCTCTTCCAACTTGCACAACCTGTGCCACTGTCACTTTCCCATTATATTTGTGTACAACACACTCATTAGAGAATACATGCTATGTCGATGTCTTAATTTGTAGCTCTTAATCTTTTTCTTTCATAGTTTCTTTTTTGTTATCATTTATGCAGATGAAAAATGTCCTCGAGAAAATGTCTTATTGTGATGTTTTCATGTTGTGTGTCTTTCACTCAAAAGAGTGGGATGTGAAAAAAAGCAGGAAAAGAATGACAAGCCATGGTATAAAGCTGCATTTAAATAGATAGAGATTACTGTCTAGGCAGAGCTGGAATCTGGTGCTCTGCTTAGCATCTATCTCCTATTCTATATTTCCTAAGCAGATGTGTTACCTACACCTGCAGGTTCTGTTATACAGCCCATTCTTACGGTGCTATATTTGCCAAATTGCTTTAGCCATTCAAGGCTGAAAGCTTTTCATTCTGGGTACCAGCTTCAAGTTGAATTTAAAGTGCCTTTAGAGTAAATAAAATATGTTATTTATGTTTAGGTTAATTTATTTTCAGGTGACTCATAAATTCTACAATTTCAGGCAAGACTCTCAAGAAGAGGGCATGTTGCCCTCATGAAGAATGCGCCCTTTGTTTCTTTTTCTTCCTTGCAATGAGCACATGGAATACTCAAATGCTCCTCACACGTTTTATGGGTGGCTTTTGGTCTAGTTTGGTTAGTTGGTTGATGGGGTTTTTTGGTTGGTTTTTTGGTCTTGGTTTTTTTGTTTTCGGGGAGGTGTTGGGTTTTTTTTTAATAATTCATCAGAAACAAGAATTAAGCAGATATTTTCACCACAGATCTCTTCTCTGCTGACTAGAGCCCACAGGAGACTAGCAGGAACTGGGTACAATTTTTTCCCCCTCAATTTGTGCTTTTGTCTTTGGCTCTTTTCAGTGGGGAGTTGCACTAAAAGAAGAGCTAGTTTGCTGTTTAAGGCGGATGATGTCTTCTTCAGCCAGTGAATGGGCCACCATTTGAGACAGTCTGTTCTTGCATAGCCATTAGCCACAAAATTTTCTGACCATTCAAGGAACACATCTGCAGGAACCATTCTGACCATTCAAGGAACACATCTGCAGACAGATTTTCAGACTGGCTGAGAGTACACAGGAGCGAGTAATGCTGATTGCAGATGCCCCATACAGGCAGTGTGGAGTCAGGTTCTAGGTATGCCAAAAAATCAGACACCAGCCACTTGTTTTTGATGAGTCTGCTGTTCATTTTTCAATACTTGAAAGCTTGATTTTCCTGCCTGAGCAATCTTTTGACACAGGTGTTTAAGAATGTGTATGTACAGTTTCATTAGCATGTTTGGGATTTGCAGTTTCTGCCATTTATGTTACATAAAAACTCCTCTAAAATACTTTGAAACTTTGAAAAATATTTTCAGGAGCCTGTTTCTTGTGTCTCTTGGCCCGTTAAGCTAAGTGCCTTGACTGCCATGAGGAAGAGAAAAATTAAAACTCGGACTTTTATAACATATCTCAAATAATTTAGGAACACTTGCATGAATTTTAAAAAATCATTGTTTTAAGGCCCTGTGTCTCAGACTTTTTGTGTTTCCTTGACTTGGTCTGCTGGAAACCTGCTGAAGTTCTTCCTGTTTCATTCACTAGGACAATACACACATACAGCTTTAAAACCAGGCAATTTCATAATTTTCGGAATTCATCTTGCCTCTCCTGGACCTCATGCAGGTATAATTTCTGAGGAAATTCCATTTCTTTGGTGGGGGGAGGGAGGAAATACTTCCATGACAGGTTGGCTTTAAAATATAAATGGTGGTGTTTGAAGCAGTTTAAGAGCCAGAAATGCCAGACTGAATCGGGAAGACTGATTAATGGGCAGGTGATGCAATCGTGGCTACGTGATAAATTGCTTGGATATTTCTTTATCAAATGCCCTGCAGTACAATATGTCACACACTTATCACATGCACACACATCGCCTGCATGCGCACAGGCAGATGTCTGGAGGCAGATCCATGGCAAGTGTAAATTGATTGAGCTCCTCTGAAGTCCCTTCAGGTTCTGGACCTTTGCCATTTTGTACCAGTCAAGGACTTGGCCCTTTTGTCTCCACGTACGTTCACTAAGCTGCAGACCAAACTGATGATTATTCGTCTTAGTAAGTGTTGCAAGTTTCTGGCTCTTATTTGTTAAATGAAAAAACAAATGTTCCAACATGAAACTGGGCTTAGATCCCAGTTTTCAGTCATACTCTCTATTAAAGGATGAAGGCTGTTGCACACATCACCTGAGAAGCATAAATCAAATAGTAATAGTGCTGCTGTTTTCCTAAAGAACTCAGGGAAGGACTTAATTGCATTCACATCTCCTACTGCATCTAGGTTGGTGTCCTGCGTCAGTTGCATTTAGATTGAGAAATCCTTACCAGGAACACAATGCACACAATGGTTACAGTCACTGATGTAATACTGGCGCCAGTAAGCTTTATTTTATTTAAAAAAATACTACTTTCCATGTACTTCAAAATAGTATAGACATAAAATATTTTTTAAAAAAACAGAAGCTCTGTCTGTGTAATTTGATGCTGAGCCTTAGCAAAACAGGCAAAGTTCCAAATATTTTCCCCTGCTCAAATGGTTTAAAATATGTTTCCAAGGGTGATTTGGCTGGAGAGGCGACCACTGGGGAATTACAAGCTGAAAAGTTTTATTTTTTTGTGAAGATCTATATTTCTGTGAAGAAACCGCAGCTGCTTTTAGAGCTGGCCAGGAGCCAGAAGTAAGGTATGCTCAAAAAACATTCACTCTGGTGAGCTCTCATTAATGAAGCTGAAAGCAAAAAACATTTTTCTTAAAACTTAAAAGAAAGACACTGAGATAAGTCCATTGCAAACAGAATACCTCAACAAGTATATAAGGCCCCTATCCCCTGGAGATTCCTGCCCATATTTCCCCTACCTTGCTTCCCACTCACACTAAACTTTTGCACCACTAACATGAAGAAGGTCATTCCTGCACAAGCATTTGCCAGATTGGGGCCTCCCTTTGTACTTACCTAGTGTTTCACATATCCAGGAGGAAGTCAGATCAACTAGAGTCATAAGTAATGCATAATTTCGCATTGCCAAGGGAAGTTTGATTTATGAGCTTGTTATAGCCAAATGTTACTTCTGGCAAAAAGAATGTTTACAACGTTGTTTTTTGGACAAATTACCACTATTTTTTTCTTTAGGGCCTGGTGCATGCACCCCTGTAAGGCAGAGAATGCTGTCACAGCTTCCTAGAGCAGGGTCCCCTTTTCTGCCTTTGTGCAGTTGTGTAACAACTGTCTGACGCTTTGGAGGACTTGGCTCATGGGAAACCTGTGAGGAATCCATTCGGGAGACACCTGAGCTATCTTTTCTAGGTAGCACCTACACTCTTTGTTTCAGTCTCTGGGCTAAGACCTTGGCAGAACTAGGTATATTAATCCAATCTGTGTGCTAGGGCTCCTTCTCTGTAAGCATCATCTACCTTCCTGTGCTGACCATGTTTTCCTAATATGCCTAAATCTAGACTGCAGCATGTATCACCTTGCTCCATTTAAAAATAAATAAAAATCACAAACTGGAGCAGCACTTGCATCCCATATGTGCCTGAGGGAATCTTAGCTTGGAGCATGTGTTGATGTGTTGTGTGACTGTCAGCTTCACAGGAAAACATCTCTGGTCATTATTGTTCAGAAATATTCCCACCATTGTGGCCAGGCCTTTTTCACAATAGCCTGGTGGTTAAAGAGATTGCCCAGGAGCTGGCAGACTGGAACATGCACTTTCTTGTTGGCTGGTTCTCTGGCCTCATTAATCTGACATTCCTCTCTGCATGATGGTGCAGTTTCAACAGGGAAAGTGGGAATGACCTCTCCAGAAACACTTCTCCATTTACTGCCCTCTTAATCATATTTCAGGAAATAGCTACTTTGTGCAGCGTGCTCCCCTACAGTTAAGACCAAAGGGTGGATCAGAGGAAATCTAGTTAATCCTGACCAACACAACATTTAAGGTAATTCTGTGACTGACTTCAGGAGGACTTGTGTCCAGCTCTCCCAGGAGAGCAGCACCAACAGTCTTGCTCTCTGTGCTGTGGAGTTGTCAATACTCAGAATGGATTCATACCTTCAACAGACCAACAATAACCCTAGTCCAGACTTATTATCACTGCAGTTTTAGTGTTCAGTTAACAATGAGTTATTGCATGACAAAAAAGGTAGGGATTACTACATAGACTCTTGGCCTCAGGGAAATGGCATATGCAACTATTGCTGTACTTTGATCATAATGCCCTAGGGATACTGGTATGCACACCAACTTCTGATTATATTTTACAACTTTCTGTGCTCTTTTCCTGTGTCTAATTCCTTCATGAAAGAAAAGACCAGAAATATTTTTAGCCATCCAGGGAATAGCCATGCTGCCACAATATAGATCACAGAATGTTTTGCAGAGGTTATCAGTCCTTCTAACAACCCAGAAGGAAAATCTGAGATTTGTTATCCATTCTTTTAACAGCCTACAAGGAAAATCTGACATTTATCATTTGATCAAACAGTGAATGATTTTTCATGTGAAATAATCTTATTTTGATTTTCCTGAATTAGCTTATTGAAAAGCTGTTTAACTTTATTTTTGTATTTTCAGTGCAATGTAGTTTAGTGCTCTTCCAGCTCTGTTCTTTCATTAACTTTTAGGATTTGTCCCAAATAATATCTGAGAACTGTCCTAACTGAGGCTGTGTGAAAAAAAACCCAAAAAACAGACAACAAACAATAGTAAGAACTAGCAAAAACATTTTATAAGGCTACACATGCAAATATTTCCAGGACATTTAACCATTATGGTATTCTGAAGACTGACCCTTGGCAGTCTAATCTCAGTAAAATCTTCTAGGATAAAGTAGGAAGTCCTTTCTCTGGAGAATTATTGAATGAGCTCCTCAGCTTTTACACAGCTGCTGCAATGAGTCCCTTACTCCTCCTCATTGCCACCAGCCTCCTGCTCCACACCGACAGAGTCTGACCTGAACACCAACATGTGTATGGGATGGCACAACCCAAACTTGTGCACTGGCATAAACAAAGCTCACTTGCTGCAAATATTTCTCCACTTAAATAATAACAGAAAAGGTTGTCCTAAATTGTGCAAAGAGTCAGGCAGTGCAATGCAAAGGTTCCTCCACACCACTGCTAAGCACAATGCAATAATCAGAGTCAGTGTGCCTTCAGCTTATATCTATTTACCATAACTTCTTCATGTTGAGCCAAACAACCATGACTAACTTCAAAGAGCTCAGAGGCACTTATTACACTAACCCTTTGGTAATCTCATCACTACTTGTCAAGTGATTCTTGCAGAGATCATAATGCTAGGTACTGGACACTCAGGGGAGCAGGTCAGGCGCGGAGCACGTGCAAGATGATGCTCTTCTGAATCAGTCTTCCCAGCCTCCATGTTCAGCACTTGCACAGCTTTGGTCCATCCTGGTCATCTGATTCCTTTTTGAAAGGGTTTGTATTCCTTTGGACTGTACCACACACAGGCTGAAAGGTCCATATCTTAATTTTACACTGTGTATAGAAGTGTACAAGGGATTTCTTTTGTATCTGCTACCTGCTTTACTAACAGGTCTGATACTGTGAGAAGCAATGAGAAGTCATTCCTAGTTTGCTTTTTCTAGAGCACCTGTGAGTTCACCAATACACCACTTAGACATCTCTTTTTTCAGACTGAAGGTGCTAATCTGTCTAATCTCCAACAATTCTTTTCTACTAACAAAGCTATACATACTAAATTACTTTTACCTGGAGTAATTCTTTCAGGAATATCTAATGACTGCTGCTTGTTATTTTGCGTTTTGGACACCTTGACAAAAAACGAGAGGGAGCACAGAGCAGGATAAAAAGAATTAAAATTGTGTATAAATGAGGTAGAACCCCTCAACAGGCTGCTTGTTTCTTAATGAGAACCCATACGGCCAGTTCCTCTCTTGAAGATATCACTGGTGCTACCCTTAAGTTGTGAAAGGAAGAGAATTCATCTACGTGACTTGGCATTACCCCTGCTAAAATTGACTGGTGTCTGACAGTCACTGCTTGGAGCTGATTCCATTAGACATGTAGCTCACAGCCTTTCATAGAGGTTGGCATGGGCTTTATTATTAATAAAGTCCCATGCATACCTGCATTACAGCTGATTAGCAAATAGCATATTTTCATTAACACCAGCTATCTCTCTGTGGGGTAGTTTGAAATGCTCCTTCAAGTTCTCTGCATCCCTGTCAAGAGTGCAGAGATTAAGTTTTGTGCATCCATACCAGTAACGAATAGGGTGTTTTTGCCTCTTGGTAGGAATTGATGTTGGCCCTTAGGAGTGGGACACATGCATATTATTTTAGCTATTAATAAGGTTTAGTTTTTAATGTTAAAACTACATTGACTGCAAAGCTGTATTGGGCTTTTTTCCAGTTCAAGGATGATTACATACACAGTGAATCTTTAGGAAACAGTGGAGCTATTCTGCTTGCATTGTCAAACATAGTGCTGAGGATGAAATATTTCAACAAATCAAGTGCAGTCGTCATCACAATTTGTTTTCCCTTTCAACATGGCAAGTACCTTAGCCCAAAGCCTGTTCTTTAGGGGGTAAATCTATTCCATGGTGTATTATGCTGGAATGTGCAGTAAAAATAAATTATTTCATTTGCACAATCTCTAAAAAAACTGCAGCTGTTCAGCTGCATCAGTAAGGAAAAAACACTTGAAAACTTCAAAGTGCTGTGGCAAGTTCCATCTGCCTTTCTACCCATGAAACCTTAAACTGTGTCTGCTTTATTCATTAAGTAACCATGGGTCGAGTAGGAAGCTAATCATGCCATAGATGCTTCAAAGAAATGGGACATTTGGGAAAATCCATATTGCCTTTTTGCTGAAGGTATCCTGAGCCTTCAGAGAGAGAAGAAACATTTGAATTACAATTGTAGATCTTAAATGTGAGGAAAGGTATTAAAAAAATGAAATATTTAATCTTTCTACCAAATTATACTACACACAAAATAGAATCATAGAATAATTTGGGTTGGAAGGGTCTTTTAAATGTTATCTAGTTCAGCACCCCTGCAATGACCAGAGACACCTTCAACTAAATCTGGTTATTGAGAGCCCCATCTAACCTGAGCTCGGGTGTTTCCAGGGATGCAGCACCCACAGCCTCTCTGGCCAACCTGTGTTTGTGGTTCATCACCAATAAAAAGAACATAGTTCACCCTGAAAATAAATATAGGCTATTATATGTAATATATAGCCAAATGAATCTAAGAATGATTATATTTTACTTTAAAATATGTTCTGAAACATTAGAAAGTTGGTTTCTGTGTATTGTTTTTTAAGACACTGCCTGACTTAGAGCAACAGAGACTGCTTTAAAGGATAAAAAATTGAGGAGCTGCTGAATGAAGGAGACAGCTGAAATGAGCTGGACAATAAAAGTTACAATTTCACAAGTAATTTCTGTACTTCCACATGTCTGTACATGTCAACAAATTTACAAGGAGTCTCTTCAATTTATTTTTCAAAACTGTATAGGTGAACTGTGAGGCCTCATCCCACTTCCTCACTTTATCCATTTGGGATCCTTAGCTGCAAAATGAGTGTGACTCAAGATTCAGAGGAACACATTTTCAGAAGGGTTAGAACACTAGTGAAATTCTAAAAGTACTCAGAAATTGAAATCTTAGTGAAACTGTGTACTTTTAGTGAACTGTAGTGTATCCACAATTTAATAGAGGCCATTAGAGTGCACATAATAAGAACTAAATCTTGAGCACTGTAGATAAATAACAGGAATATTTTGTAGCTTTACTTGGCAAGTACAGATTCTTCTTTTAGAAGATGTATTGTAGGTATGTGAGAGCTGTCATTTCTCTTCTGAAACAGTGCAGCAAACTTTCATTGCCTTCTTCTTTTGAGTGCCCAGAGAGACATACCCTGAATTGTCTGAATTCCTAAGAAATCCTATGCACAATTTCCAGGGGTATCAAATAAATAACTTCACTATATTCATTTTTTCACTTGCATTCATCAAAATAAGAACAGAATATTTTTGGCAGATAACATGAAAATACAAAGTCCACCTGGAGACAATCATAAGTATTGTCAATCAGAAAACTCAATACACTTCTTTATTTTAAAAGATTCTTGAGACATATGGTTGAACCAGGAGTCTTGGTAAAGCTTTCTCACAAACTCTTGGATTTTATTTTCCAATAGTTAACATAGGCTAAATACCAGTTAAAATTCGTGCCTTTTTTTTATAATTCAAAGCGATTAAATAAAATATTAGGACCAACAAGGCACACATGCTCTGATAAATTACAATGTACGTTTACTAGGTTAACAATGCATTAGCTTTGACATTGGCTGTAACATGATCCAGCATTATGAGATGCACTTTTTAGATCCTGACATTTTTATTGTCAAGTCTGGCATTTTTGCTGGATTTAAAAAAATTATTATTATTATTATGAGCTGAATGTATATAGGTTACTGGGCAGGATTTTTTACAAAGTGACAATATGCAAGCTCCTGCTTGAAGCAGCTTTACATGCCAAATGAGGTTATGGAGAGTCTAGAAGTGGGAGAAAAAGTCTGTGCACAAAAGGGCTTGTGTCTTAAGATGCTAGTCTGGAATTTACCTTTAAGTCAACCTCCAGTTCTACTTAGACAAAAATGTACTGAATGTCAGTCATGGATGGGCAAACTAAGGGTATTGCCGGTCTCTTGACACTGCACTATTTGGATATGATGGATGTGGGGAAATTTAATCCTTCCAGAGGGAATCAGGTGGCACTGTCAGAAGAAAGAGTGCAAACAATTTTGTACTGGAAAAAGCTTTCCATTTCAGTCTTTCTGTGCCAAAAATGTTACAGTCTCCAGCTGTTCTGTGTTAAACACTAAATCTACTAGAGAAAAGAATCTTAGAGAAAAAGTTAAACATTGAATAGCAAGTTCTATTGGTTGGATTATGTTTAGATCATATAAAACATGCTAAAAATCATTTCCCAGGCACTGTTAAAACATCTGCTTTCTGGATTAGGAAGCTAGATGTTCAAATCCAAGTTGGGAAAAAACCCTGATAGCCACAAGCTGTTTTCTTTAAAGGCCCTTTGCTGCAAACAAGTGAATTGAGTGTTTGTGATATCTTCCTACTATCCCAGAAGTCAGCCTGAGCAGACAGAGAAAGAAAGCAGATGTCCTACAGACTGAGACACTGTTGTTTGAAGAACAATGTAAGTAATCTTCCAAAAAACAATTATTTAATTTGGGCTTTCCCTTATGTCATCCCTGCACTAAAATCTAATGTTTTCCTTCGTCCTTTTAAATCCAGAAAGAAGACTGGAAGTGTCTGGTTCTTTGAATTTCCACTGACTATTTAGCTCTGTGTCTCAGTTTTCCATCAATTCAGGGAATCCCAGCATTCATGCGGGCAATCTTATGTTGTCCTGTATGCATTACAGTTTCTATATAGGGCTTTTATTGGTTTCCATTCAGAATAGCACCTCACTCTGGATCATGACCTTCCACTTCTTCGAACTATAAATGCCAATTTTACTGCAAAAGCCGAGCATCATAGGTCAGCCAGGCAGAATTTGCTTTGAAGAGTGCTAAAAAATCCTGTGATATCACTATAAACCATTGATACCTGGCATTTCTTAAAATCCCCGGACTTCTAGACATGTTCTTACTACAAAAAAAAAGTGTTTCTATTCTTGTGGTAGCCTAGGAAAAACCCCCCAACAAACACTTTAACATATGAATTAAAGTTCCCCCAATCTATTTTTTGAAATCTTGTCATTTTAAGTCCATCTTGTGATTTTGGGAATGACTCACAGCTTTTTAATTTTAGAAGATCAGAGTACTGTAATGGAATGCAGAAAGCTGGTTACAGAGTGTTGACTCTTTTTGTCTTCAGTGGCTGACTTGTATAATTGAAGACAGATGAAAACGTACTCTGGTCAACATTTTCAGAGCTGTTTTGAGGTCAGACTTATGAATAGAGATAGCTGAAAACATCTTGTAGTTACTTTTTGGTAATTGGTTTTTAATTACTTGTTTTTAAAAAGTGTTCCGTTGTTTCACCAAAATTATGTTTCATGTTAATGTGAAAACATCAATAAGAGACCAAATAATCGTCTAAAAAATCCTTCTTTTTCATGAAAACACCAAATACTCCCAATATTCTCCACAATTTTTTCTTTAATTTCTTGTATCCTGGTAGCAGTGCTATTACCCGCAAATTGCACTGGGTGTGAAAATGTTTGCTGAAGGTTACTAGCACAGAGTTACCTGTCCATAGGTTATGCGTGCTGCAATGTCCGGCATTCCATGCACAAATTTCAAAGTGCCCAAGCTGGGGTCTCTACTACGGTAGAAGTACAAAGCCTGTCTCAAATGCTAATGGCAGAGTATATGGAAACCTGGAGTATACATTTGATCAGATTACCTGGACAGCACATGAATATCTGTGAATATACAAACTCCAGTAGTCTTGGGTAGGAATGAAGCAAGCTTCATAGTACTATCAAATTTAGAGGTATCAGTTTGCTTTGGGTATTTCACCACATGAGTTTATTCTTAGCATTCACTCAGAAATCACGGGGAATAGGCTGATTGTTCCCTCTTGAGCACACAATCTACCGCACCAAGGAGTTATACCAAAGACTTTATGTAAGTGCAACACTGATGACCCAGTTTTGCAAGGTTGAAGCCAGTATATTGCTGAAGACCTCTGAACCTTACAGAAGCGTTGGTGTAGAAGATAAGGACAGCCTAGGAGGTCACAGTTAGTTTGTATGATCTGCAGTGTCCATTTGTTGATATGGACCCATGGTTAATTTGCTTTTATATTTTGAATAACCAAGTAGACTGAGAAAAGAAAATATTACATACACACAGGACAAGTTAGGTGGATGCTGAGACTTTTCTGCTCTGAAGATTTTAGTAGTAAATGAAATTGAGGGTGTATGATAACTTGTCACTTTTTTGGCTTTCAACTTTCTTAAGCTGCAGTTCACTGCTGTATCCTGGGAGCTCAAATGAGACACACCTTGCACAATAGCTCTTGGCCAGGGTTGAGTAAAGCTTAATGTTGCTAGACTCTGAACCAAGGCAAGGCAACATTTCAGATTTTGGGGGTGTAACCATCAAGACACATAGACACAAGAGTAATTCCATCACATTTGGCACAAAAAGACTATGTACCATCTCATACAGCTGGTAGCATTTACATTATAATTGAAACCAGAGTCACCAAAGGTCATTTAACATTTGTGAAGCATCTCAGTAGATGATCAATGAATTAAGGTGGCTTATGATTTTCAGAAAGCTGAGCATTATGACTTTTTTTTGACAACGTATCCCAAGACAGGTAATTATGTCGCTGTTGACCTTTTTGTTCTTTTGTATTCCCTTTATCCTGCTCTTGGCCACTTTTTATTCTTTCCTCTTATTACCTCTCCTTCTCTTTCCTGTGTTACCCTAAGGCAGGTAGAATGAGAATCCCCATGGAAATGAGTCATGAGTTTCTTCCTGTGCTTCATCTTTCCCTGGTCTGAGTATCTTCATCCTTCTGCCTGAACTCTGATGGTTAAATCATATTTTGTTGGATAAAGCCCAAATCTCCAGTAAGGCTTTTTATGTTGAGAAGCCTCTCTGTGATGCTGATTACTCTAGTGGTTCAATTCCTTGTAAACAAAGATTAAGACTTTTGTAAAAGACTTTTTTCCTTTTGAGAAGGCAAGCTTTTTAGACATCAGAGAAATGACTCAAAATGGTAAAGAAACAGCAAAAAAAACCCCCTGTTTTCTGACTTCAATTCTATGTTTTTCTCCAGTTCAATATTGTTTTCCTGTAAAAACAAAAACCTGATTTTACATTGATTTTGATGAAAATATGTAGACTATACAGGAAACATTGTCATCAAAACAATGCTGTTATTTAGTAACATCAATTTCAAGACTGAAGATGTCTTCTCTTGTAACATACTTGTTTTTCTCATATTACTGGAGCAGTTTCATGAATCAATTGTTTTCTTATTGGGTGTTATTTAGCTGATCTCTCTCACTTTTCAGATACTGTGGCATAGAAGTGGAGTCTAGGCACATAATACTGCTTTTGATCCATTTTTGGACCAGGTAACTTTTTTAAAAGCAACATATGAATTACTGGAATAATTATATTGTTGATGTTCAAATATTTAATTTAAACACAATTTGTGTATGAAATTAATTCTGAAAGGAATGCAAAGCTCTTTGAAGTCCCAACATTCTGTAGTTACAAAATCTTTAGCAGGTATTATAGAAAATATGTGTAAAGTAAGAAAAGACACAAAACAATAAGGTGATGGTTATGGCACACATGACCTTGATATTTTACCTGTGTGGGTCCAGCACATTGTGTATCCAGCACTCATCCAGCTGAACTGGTGACAATGCAGTCCTTCTCTGTTCCTGAGTTGCCAAGTATAAGCATAAATACTCCAGTGAGAGACATGTAACTGTAGATTTTAGTCAATTGGTTAGGCCCCTTGTCTGGTGTCTTGTCCAACTAGCTTTTTTTGCTCTTCTGTAAGCTGTCTCTGATGTCTGAGGCAATGCAGAGCACCTCAACATGAGCAGGGAGTTTTGAACATATTGGCCTAATCCTTTTGAACATATTGGCCCATCTGTGCAGATGTCTAGAAGGTCCCAAATTGTCCCATGCCAGCTGGGAGGTGCACTTCTTTTGTTGAACAGTTCCTTGGTCACACCAAGGGCAAGGTAAGGCAAGGTAAGAAGATCACTTGTAATTGCATGATAAAAGCTATTAAGAAACTGTATCTGTCAGTGAAATCTGGAAGAGTGCCTAATAATACTTTAATTTTTCAGTTGTTGGAAGAGCTAGCCCATCTTCTAGTGGTTTAGATGAGGCACTAGTCTTCCACTAACGTAGAAGGAAATTGGTCTGATCCTGAAAGGAAACCCACCACAACAGTGTGAAGACAACTGGGTGTGGAGCTAGTAACAGGTCTTGATGGATATGCAGAAACAACAGAAAAGAATAAAAGGAGCAGTAAGGAAGAACAGCACTTCTGTCTCTGGCTTACAATACAATTATTATATTGGGTAAATGTTTTAATTTTACTTACAGGAATAAGTGTTTCCGATCTCAGTAATTAGAAGAACCAGACATATATATAAACCTGCATTTCTTTCTATAGGTTACTTCTAAGACTGACAAATTTTGTATAAATAATTTAATGACTTAGGGAATGACTGTATGTGTGTTAGTTGTGTGAGAATGAAGTGCCCTCTCAGCGGTCTCTGTTTCACACCTCATGCTTGTTTCCATCTTTTCCTTTCTGAAGGAAACTGTTTGTTCCCTCCACACAGACCTGTCATTTGTAGCCAAAGTCCCCTACTTCCTTTTTTCCTGCTTGCAAATGCAAAGCACCCTGACCTAGCAAAGGACACTTGCTCTGTAGCTGCATCTTTTCTCAGCTTGCATGTGTGCCAGTGGGGACTGTCAAGCCCAGCATCATCCTGGCCTGCCAGAGAGGCAGACCTGGCTCTCAACTGGGATTAGGAGCCATCAGAAGTGGTCAGAACATCCTGTAATACCAGCTTATTATCTAACAACAGCCTTTGACATGCTTATGTTATTTGCTAATACTTTGATGTAGATTTTATTAAGCTGAATTTATGTGGTATACACCAAGAATACATGAAGTTAAAGTGCAAGTTCTCTGATATCTAAAGGACATTTTACCACAGGAACAAGTACTGAAAGTCTGAAATGCTCATTGACACAGAAGGCTGCGACAGATACAGCTTTTCCCAAGATGGTTATAACAAACTGCCGTTGTTCAATCTTTAGACATGCTTTACCTTTTCAAAGAGTGAGGATAAGAACCAAATATTTAACCTAGTAGCTTTCTAACCAACGTAAGCTGGAACCATTCCAGTCCACTTTAACCCCTGGACATAATGTTTACTCATTAGACAGTCGAATGCCAGCTGTTACAACATGCACAGCTCTGCTCCAGCACACTGTGCAAGTAGGTGTATTTATACAAGCTTGAGGGATTACTTACAGACAAATAACACACATAAGATGATGCTAATAGATAGCTATACTGTGGAAAGCAGAGCAAGGGAAAGGATCTATGTTCAAAAGAAGCCTACAGTTTGCAAAATAAAATCTGCAAACAAATTTCTGCTCTGCTCACAGAGAAAATCATCAGGAGTGCAACACAGCAAGCCTTATTTGCAATATGTGGCACATTTGCCCTGCAGTTCTGTTTGAAGTGGTCATGAGCCATGTAAAGTGCAGAATTTAAATTTGTTTACTCTCTTTTTCCTTGGAACCCTAAGTCTTATTTCTCCTTTTAACACTGTATGGTTCCAAGTGTGAAAGCAAAATATAAACCAGGATTTTTTTCTGTATTTCTGTGTATGGTTGTCTCTCAGACAGAGTCTAGCTTTGGTCCTCTTCCCATCTCTCTCTACTTAAGTCTACAAAACCAACCGTCTGTCATTCTGCCTGACCTCCTTGCTCACAGACAAGCCTTCTGGGATGCCAGCCTCCTTTGCTGCTAACCCTAGATCTGGCAACCTCAACACCTTTTCAACACTATGTTCCTGGTCATGTACTCCTCTAAAACTACTCTATAAACTGGCAGCTTTCCTGCTGCTTGAATGCTAATGGCCTCATCAGACTGCTCTGATTTATGGATGTATGTAATTAATTCAGACCAAGAGGGTCTCATAAGCCTTTCAAGGAGCCACATTTATCAAGCCCATCAAAAGTTTTGGCTCTCTGACTCTTCTCAGAGCTAGGTATTCTTGATCCCTGTGCCTGACTTAGTTATTGAAATCCCAGTTTATAGCATTTTCCTATTAAATATGTAGTTTCCCAAAGGCCATTTGAAATATCTAAGCATTTGGAATGAAAAACTGTTGCACTTTAGGCAAATATTTGGTATCCACGTTACAGTGGTAGAAATTACTCTGGGTCATTATTGTTGTTGGAAGCAGTCTTTCCAGGCTGAAGAGATATTTTTTTATTAGAGGGATATAATCAGAAAGTGACATCGTCTTCATTTGTACCATGGCTTAATTTGCAGAAGATTCTGATGGCATACATTACCTATAGATGCATTCGGGGCAATGCAAAGCATTGCCTAACACCTAGTGCACAGGGTGAAGAGGTTTCAGAACCTTCTTCCCATCTTATGTTTTCCTCCTGTGAGTGTTTCAGGCACACCATCTTCGACTAGTTTCTTCTCTGATGAAATGAGGTCATGAATAGACCTCTTGTATTTCACAATTGAGTTGAAAGGGTTTATGTTTATAAAGTGTTTTGAACATGAACGTACCAAGTAAGAAAAAATATAGCCAGTCCCAATTTATTTGTAAAGTCCAAAATGTGGTTTTCTGTGATTTAACACCTATGTTTATGAGTGAACTGTTACATGGGGGAATAGTTAGCCCTATAAGCAAACAGCAATGTTTCCACTAATGGCAACAGGAAAACAAGAGTATAAAAACCATTAAGTGCCTGTAGGACGAGAGAGTGCTGAGCTAACACCGTCCATCTAGACACCAAAAGTCAGATGCTGCTTTACCATCCAGTGCTGTCCACTTCACTGTCCACTGGATGACACAGAGTAGAAATTTAGGTTGATTTTTGCCCTTTCTGGTGATATCCCTATAACCATTTTGATATTCAGCTCAGACACTGTGGGCTGTGTCTTCCTCCCAGCTCAAAGGCAGTGGGGAGTGCCCATCAGAAACATGGCCATGCTCATAATATTGACAAGGGATAAAGCACAGAGAATGAATTTATTTTAAGAAATCCTACACGTTAACAGTGAAATGTGGTTTTTTAGTTTGGGACCCAATGCCATGAAGAGAGAGAGATGTGTTTCTCATAAAAAGAGAAAGCAATGCCCTGTGATCCCAGCAGAAACAATTGGATGCTGCTTTCTTTCAGATTTTTTTGAATGTCCTGCCTTAGGTCAGAAGGGGGTTTATGACTTCCTGTGATGTCACTCTTTCCAGAGGCTTGCTGCAGCCTTTGCAGCTAAAGGTGAGTTCGGAGTGGGAGCAGTTCCTGCTGGGAAAGCTGGAAGGCAGATGTGCCTCTAGGGTCACAGGTACTTGGGTCCAGCTCAGCTTGCAGGAGTCGGGGATGGGTGAGGGGACCTTGTGGTCCTGGTAGTCCTAACTGAACAGGTCCCCTTGCAGACCTAATTTAGAACTGGTTTGTCCCACCCTGGCACTGTAGAAATTCTTGTATATTAGCAAAGAGATGGAAATAGTCACGGGATGAGTTCTTCTATCACTTAGCTAAGATTCTGTTTCTTCATTAGGCCACTGGATTTTCCATCTTTCCAAACAATATAAAATTGATTATTAAATGGACAATTTCTGTTCCTACAGAGGCTAGGGTAAATTAATACCAAGCCCTTTAAAAAGCATAGTATTGCTGTTTGCATATCACCCAACAGAGGTTTGCAGGCCTCATGACATGGTGATGTTAGGGTCTCTTTCAGTTTTCAAGCAGGCTGTTTTTTTCACGGCTAAATTTGCAATCCAAACAGTGCCTGTATTTTTATTACCAATACCTTCGTAAGCAATGTGCAATATTGAGAATCACATTAGTGATGGCAGGGCGCTTGAGGAAGATGCCTGGGAAGGGTCGTCAGGCAATGAGCAGGAGCAAGGGTGTCAAGGTCAAACCTTCATTTCCACCATCCTTCTTTCCAACAGCATTTCTTTATCTTAAGGGAACATATGAGAGACATTCTGGAGACCAGCTGATTTCAGAAGCTTTGAATGAGGGCGAGGCATCCCCCATGGCAGAAGTTCTGTGCTGACAGGATTCAAACCCCCTTGTCAGATGGGATGAAGTCAACATCTTTGCTCCCAAATGGAGGCCTCTATGTTCACAAAAGACATCTTCCTCAGAGACTCAGGCAAAATAATTTAGCTTAGAGTTTAAAATTAGTTGTAAAGCAAGTAAGCAAGTCCTTTAATATTCAGCATTCAGAGTGATAAGGAAAGGGTTTTACAGTTCTCCAAACTTGCCAGAGTTAAAATTCATCGAAAACTTTCAGCTGCTGTGACTTTGCAGTTTAGATGGTTGAGGGCCCCTTAGTTCTCTCATTGCATTCTCAACTCTCCAATACTTCAGTAAGAGAATATGTCACAGTAATTTTTTTGGTCTTAAGGATGGAAACTACATAATGCTGGGAGTCAGACACTGGCACAGGTTACAGACACTGACTGTTTACTGAATAAACGATTTTGAAAATATGTCAGCCACATTTCCATGTTAAAAAATGAACCATATAGAGAGGCTAATGGTTAATACTTTTGGGGACACTTTGTTGAACCAATTCTAGCTTCATAAGCAAGTACACTTCGAAGATTGTGAAAGAAATAGTCTTTCTGCAGTACATAGGTAAACCAATCTGCTATCCACATGCTCTGCTAATACTGGCAGCCAGTCAAGGAACAGATCTCAATTAAACAGATTAGGCTAAAGAAAGCATAAATGCAGAATTCAGGCAAATTACAAAAAATTGCCCTAATTCAAACATACCCCTCATTTGAAATCTAGGTATAAGCTGCACTGAAATGTCAGAAGTACATTTGAAAAAGCTTAGCAAGCTTGAGCAGCTTTGTATGTGTCAAGAGGCAGCACAATATGAAGCCACTTTGCTTGAATACAGGCTGCATGTTTTTGAAATGCATCATATCGAAGCCAGCACTTGCTTTACTCGCCTGGTCAGAGTAACCAAATGATACAATGGTTTCTTTCTAAATAAACAAATGGGGCTCGTGGGCTGCTAAGGCTTTTTTTCAAATACCCAGGCTCAGATCCGATCAGCCGCCTCTGAGCTCAAACAGACTGCCCTCTATGCTGGTTGGCAGGAAGGAGATTTTATCTCTTGTGTGCTTAGGCCCCCATAATTGCATCTCACTCCTGACTCCTTCAAAATAACGAGTGTATCCTCTCCACAGTTTGCAGAACACATGCAGAGGAAATAGCAGGGCTGCAAGCTAACTGGCGCAGAAATTCCAACCAGATGATGGAAAAAGTGGTTGTCAAACTGAGAGCACTTGAGAGATTTTCTTCTTCCAAGAGGACTGTATATAATCCAGTAAATAGCCTCCCCTGGAATTGATTGACCCTATCTTAAGAAAGCTGTTACTTATTATTCCAGTACCATTTTGCCAAGCACTGTTTTAACGTACACAGGAAGATTCCAGGGTATAATATTCCCCCTTTATTGGCAGGCATATAAAGTATGCTTGAGAAAAAAAGGGATGAAGAGCCCCAAAAGCAATAAATGATGTTTTGGATGGGGGAAAGAAACTCATAAAACAGTGTTATTTCTCCAAGATTTTATATTAAAAAAAGAGATCATTAAAATAATTCCAGAAAACTAATGCTTGTTTTGTTGAGATTTTCCTTGAAATGATGATGTTTTTTCCTCACTTGTCATTGAAGCCCTGGAGCATTTACTTCAGCTCCTTCAGAAGTAGCCTGCATTACTCAGTACCAAAAAATGGTATTTTCAGGCCAGATTTTCAGGTGAAGCACCAGTGAGTCATTAAGAACTAGGAACAGCTCGTGGTGTTAGTGTTTCCTCATCTCCGGAGGCTTTCCTGCCTCATTAACACACCCACTTTCAAAAATAACACCTATTTACCAACAGTAATTCACCAAATACCTCTGACAGACCAAGTAAAACAGTTTTCTCTGTTGCTGAGATAAAAGTATGGAGCCAAACCTGCAGACTGCATAAATAAATCTGCCTCTTTTTAGGTCCAGGGAATAGCAGTAATGTACACCAAGTGAGCACTGGGCTCTCATTTAAGTTAAAAGAAAATTTCCGTAGCAAAGATGCTCATGAATGGAGTCTGCAGTGAAATGAGAGAATTGGTATAGTTTCACCCCAAAATCTGTGTTCAGACTGTTGCCACACATGCAGAAGTTGCCTTGTCTGTAGCCAGGCACTCTCTTCATTCACCTCAATCTTTGGGGTTATTGCCACACCTGCACCTTATTTTGCCTGTGTCCTTGGTATCCTCACTATAGCAGCTTTTAAAATTGTATTTCAAGGACCTTTCTACTCTTTCAACCTTGGTTTACTTCAAGAGTAGAGAAGACTCCTGTGAAACAAAGTAACTTCATTTAGAGAAAAAAGAAAATAAGATGGTGATAGACTGGTGCTCCCTTAAAAGATGAATAAGAGAAGGGATTTCTCTGGAGGGATCTTGAGAGGTCATCTGGTCTGTCAGAAGTGCAGAACCATCACTGCAGCCAGATTCTTGTTCTACCTTTTTTTCAGAAATCTGCAATAATGGCATTTCCAGATACCTTGGTACATACCATTGCAGTGCTTTACAGCCTTACTGCTAGAAAACATTTTCTCCAAACAACTTAATACATCCTCGGTATAACTTAGGCTCGGTGGACATGGAAAAAAAAATATAGTTTCCTTTCACATATTTTAAGAATATATTGACCAGTGCAGACACCCCTTCTTTAGAGTCAGTAAACAGTCCCACTTGCTCCACTCTTTCTCTGCTGTTAGTACTTTTGCAGAGTCCTGATCATTATCCTCAGACTCTCTCTTAGTGATCTTCAACATGTCTCTTCAGAGCTTCGTGTCTGTACTGACACACTTCCCCTGTCACCTTCAGCTTCCATTCTGCTCTGCGTCTCTTTGGCCAGTCCTGTCCCATCCTGTCTTCGCACAGCTGCCTCCTTGTAACTCAGAAAATAATGGAGCTGCATTAATCCATAATAAAACATGTCTTCATATGCCCTGATCTTCATTGCAGTGATCAAGAACGAGCATTGTAGGAGAGTTTTCCCTGCGCATTGCTTGCCTGCCATCCTTACTGTGCCTTCAGACCTTGGGTTCCTGCTTCATGCTTCTGCTACGAATGTCACCCTCTGGCAGCTCAGACTGTTGTAAGGGATAAGAAGTTCATGTTGGTCTCAGGTTACCTCTCCTGTGACATCTTCATTACAAATCCATTTACCCTAACAGGTTTAGTAACTTGTTTTTCAGCTTACCTTTGTTTTTGAGCACTGTGGGATGATTCTGCACTAACATCAGGTGACTTTCTGTCTTTTTTTTTGTCTGACTGCAAGGTTTCCCCTGAGAAGCTGAGATGATTCAAGTAACAAATTCTCAGATTTGGTTACTTTTAAATCTTTTAATCCAGGGGAAAACTTTGTTTCCTGAACTCCAAAGGTGTCTTAGCAGTTTTTAACTACAGTTTATATGAAAAAGAAAGGATAAACGGCCCTCAGATATGGCTGTGCTCTGATTAAATCAGAACTAAACACCTGTGAAACAGTTCAGGAGATAGCGTTTCAATGTGTACATTGAAGTAGGTATCCTCAGTTCTTCCATTTTTCAGAAAACTTACTTTGAAACTGGACTGCAAAGAGAAGAAGCAGCTGCTTCATAACTTGGTTAGTGGATTGTTAATGAAACTTTCTGCACTCAGGCATTTTCAGTTCCACAGCCTATGCTAAAGAAGAAGTATTAGGGACACCTGTGCAAGAAGAGAATTCATTGTCATATGTTGCCACAGTATCTGACTTTTTCTGGAATACTTGTTTTACCAAGCTTGCTTGCTTTGACTTTTGAGTTTGAAAAGCTTATTTTTGGTTCTTTCACCACTTCACTGACAAAAGGGAGTTTTTCCCATTGTTTTTAGATTTTCTTCAATTTTCTTCACTTTTCTTACATAGTGTTCCTTTGTGCTTGATGACTTTCTGTTAAAGCTCAGATTTTTATTCTCTCAAGTTAACTAGCCAACTGCTTCTAGGAAAGAATGGATGATTGTTGTGAAAATCTGGGGACATTAGGCATGCTCTAACATTTGGTGTACAGCCAAGTGGTTATTTGGCTTCTGGCCTTCAGACTGATTTTGTTTTAGTCTTCTGCCAACTTACATTTTATATTTACCAGGCAGTGGAAGAGTCACAAGCCACTTTGAATAGGTGCAAAAGTTGGACCGAAGAACCTTCCATTACAATTACCAGAATAGCTACAGTGTACCACTTGCCACCATAAATGCCTACACCTGAGAGGGGAGAAACCTCACCCCATTTTGTAGGTGGAAACCTCAAACCCAAGACAAACAAATAAAATTCCTGATATCGTGCAGGTCTTTACATAAGGAACGAGATGTAATTCCCATGTCTGTGGTGGCAAAGCAGTATAATTTCCATTTGAGATGGAACATGTGTGAGTCCTTGTATCTCCTTCACAATCTAAGACAAATATATATATTTTAGCACATTTTAAGTTTCTGAGGCACACATTATTAGCTGTTACAGATGCAATGGAAATTCCTGTTTCCCAGCCTGTCAAACACTGCAGTATCTTGTCTGGAGCACCCAAAACTCCATCACTACTCCAAAACCATGCCCAAGTTTCCTCAACAACCACATTTTCCCCTGTATACAGTTTATTTTCACTTCTTATATAGAATCTTCCTCCTCTTGTAGTATTTTTCCAGTGGGCTTGCTGCAAAAAGCTGCTGCTTCATTTTTTTTGGTTGTTTTTTTTTTTTTTTTTTAATCTCAGTATTCAATTTCCATGGTTTTTTCTTTTTTTATCTGTTCAGCTCTGGATATTTTTAGTATATTTAGGTATGTATTTAATAGATATTGCCTTCAAACTACCTGGCTGCCTCAAGTGTTTCTGCAGATTTTCAAATGTTTTCCCCAAAATCTATATTTTATTTACATTCTTTTCTGCCTTTCTATTTTTTGCATCAATATTAAGTTCAGATGTCATTGAAAGTCTTATCTGTGGATTAGTAGTATAATACAGCAAGCACTATATTTGAAGGAAAATATTTTCACTAAAACATATCTTTTATCATTGACCTGTAAATATTCTTGAGATTGTTTACAGTATTCTTTCATACCACTCCTTTATCATTTGAGTTTTTGAAAATCAGGCTGTAAAACATTAACTCTCAGTTATCCTTGGCTGAAGCTGAATAATTCTGTTAGTATTTCCCCCTAATGCTGACTCTGCTTTGCCTTTGGACAGGACGACAAAAAGAAGAAGACAGAAGCGTGCATCCGTATTGGGTCTAAAACAGTAGGGAAAACAGTAAGGACTGTAAGGAAAAGAATATACAGTAATCCATAAAACAGGTCACTGAACATAGGCTAAGTATACTTACCACTTGAAGGTCACCTCCACTTCTAGATGCCCAGCTTTAAAAAATATTGCCCCTTTTGTAAAGGCAAAAAATGGTTGACGGATGTAGAAGACAAATTCCATAAGAAAAGAGAAAAAATTGATTCGCGTGAAGGGGAGACATTATGGAGATTTTTTAAATTCACAGGGAACAAAGAGAAAAAAAATAAAATGCTGATTCATAAACCTTCATTGTGGAATAAGTAAATTAAATGTTCAGTCACGAGTTTTGAAATGAACTGAAGGAAGTCAGTTTTTTCTCAGACAACTCATATTTATTAAACTCATTTCCACAAGGTGACGAGTGAATTCAGAGACTGATATGACAAGTACATGTAGGATACTCTCAGATGTAATACAAATGTCTAGCTTTGGAACTGTGGTATCCTTTTACTCATTTTTCCATCAAAATTTTCTTCTTAGAACTGGTGGCAAACTTGTTTTAAGGGACTCAGCCCATCATTTTCTTGATCAGCTCCTTGGCGAGATTATTCCACATTGTAAAACCAACAAAAAATTTCCCCAATATCACCCAGAATGGGAGAAAAATTCTACTCTAATGTTGCTACTGTTTTTTACTATTGTTTTTCCTTCCTTTTGAAACAGGGTTGTGAGACCGTTCATCATTCAGGTAGACAGTTTGTTTTCTAGTTTTGCAGGGATGTCATCAGAAAGAGCAAATTATGCTGTCAATATCACCAGCATAAATCCAGACAAATTCTTTGAGCTTTAGTGCCAGTGTTCCATGTAACACTATGCAGTTGATTCAGCTACAAATATGTGAAGTTTTCTGGACCTAGATCCTGTTTAAGTAATGGAAAACTCAGAAAGAGGCTGATGATTTTTCAACAGCAGTAAAAACCGCATTGCTGCTCCTCAGTATTGTAAACCAGAATAAATTTAAAAGCATTTTTCTGTAGCTTGATTTAGTTTTACAATTAGGTGGGGCAAAAATATAATAGAAAGCTAATATTTGGTTGGGGTTTGCTTCCTGTTTTTGTCAAAAGAATGAATTCTTCTAGATATTTGTGAGTTTTTTAAAATCTGTTTGCATGTGCTTCTCACCGAGAAAAGCAGCCACAAAAGCTAACTTTGTTCAAAGACTAGGTATCAAGCACAAGCACCAAGAGCTAGGTACTGTACAAAGAGCAGTAAGAAACATTTCCTTGCTCAAAAGGAATCAGAATATATTTCCTTAAGTACTTTAGAAGCCCTGAGTGTTCCATTTCATTCTTCTGGCTTTTGGTTACATTTATAACACAATTTATAAACCCTTCTGGCTTGGCCTGTGTCACTTGATCTAAAGATACATTGAAGAAACTCAATATGTATGAAAGGACAGGAAGATGGCTTTGCAACTGCAGTGGCAAAGTGGGAATGTTCTTTTTGTTTCTGTGTATGAATATGAGAAGAAATACAACAACTTAATTTAGAAATAGTAATTAACCACCGCACGTTATGTTGATAGTGTTATATTTGACATGCCCAGCATTGCAGTGATGTAATTTCTTTCCCAAGTATTTATTATAGTAAAACAATGACCAACATAGTTCAGAAACTCTGGTAATTTTATTTCTAACGTTTCTCTTTTTCTCACTCCAATATGAAAGGTGACTTGATAATAAAGTCCACAGGTTTCTGCTGCTTTGACCCAGCTTCTTTGATGTACAGCAAGTTGGTATGCCTCTTTCTGGCAAATATGGTCATCCCTCTTTCCCTTAGAGAGTTGGAGATTTTTGTCAAACACAGTCAAATTATGGTGCCGTACCACCTTCAAACACTCAGCGAAACTGAGCCTACTAGTGAGTCTGGCAGTGGTTGGAGTATTCCTGGGGTACAGTGGCACCAGCACCACTGATGCTTTCCTAGCTTTGTCCCTTTCACTCAGGAAGTTAATGGCACAATGATCAGGCATCTTTGTAAACATTCAGCAGCCTTTAGTGTGATAATTTTTTGGAAGACCGCCACACATAAGGTACTTATTCAGAGGAGGAAACCTGCTCGTGTCCTCCAGTGAGCTGCTGTAGCCTTCTTATATCCACAAAAGCTGCCAAGTGTCTCCCAAAATTATACAAATCATTAACGCTGATAACATTTACCTTCTCAGGTTACCAGTGCTGCTTATAATGTCTCCATCAGCCATCCACTGGCTTGCTGCTGCTCATTGCTGCTGTGTCTTCGCATATTTGTCTTTGCTGGATTCTTTGCCTCAGTATTGGCAGTTTTAGCAGTTTTATTACAACAGCTGTTATATTTGATGTGCTCTTACTAAAAACCTCAGCTGCCACATTCTAGTGAGTCCATATAATCTCTGCTTTCACTTGTTAGGGAAAGAGAATTTGTATCACTCATGTGTAGAGAGAAAACCACGGAAACAAAAAGCAAGTGAACCTGAAAAGTACAGAAACTACAAGGTGACTAAAAAGGAACTTAAAACAAGCAAGCAAGCAAGCAAGCAAGCAAGCAAACAAACAAACTTTTAAAGCAAGAACATGGCAAGTTTTTTCCAGTCCTCCGGCGTGGTTTTGATATGCAGTATACTTAGAGCTTTGAGCAGACCCCGAGTAAAACTCTTTGTAATTATGCTAATCAAAAAAATCAGAACAGAATAAAAATCCCTGCCTCCCTTAGTTCACTGTGCATTTTCTACATCTGATGTAATTTGCATCAGCGCAGAAAATACTGCATAAACATACGCCATACAGTTACTAGCTGACTGTCCTTTTGGAAGAGTGGAATAAAATGGCTGTATTACTTATTGTTATTTACAAATTGCTGAATAGATAGTCAAACTTAAAATAGGTTTTAAAGAACCAGACAGAGATGCCTGAGGATTTAGAAAGCAAGAGTCTACGTGCCAAAGATCAAAAGGTCTGGTAACACTCACACCCAATATTAAACATATTTTGATTAATTTTTCATCTGTTACTTTCACTTGTTTAAATGGCAGTGCTGCTGACATTAAAAAGCCCTAATATAACAGCATAATTTTTCAAGAGAGGTCAACTTCAAAAGACTTGCTGGGAAATGATGAAAGGATGCAGCAGATTTACAGGGAGGCAGCTTCCAAATTCATCATTCAAAAAAAATAATAACTGGCTCTGCAGATCTCTTTTGAGCATGAATCACGACGCCCAAGTGCTGCACATTTATCCCAGATAGAGAGGTAGTGCTGCAAGGGGCCCCTTCATGGCTGTGCAGGTCTCGCACAAGGTAATGAAAGAGCTCCCAGCAGCATCTGGTATCAGTTTCTCCTTTGCTGTGGCAAACTGCTGGTGTTATAATCAACTCTCCATGCCATTTGTTTTTTTCTTCCTTTGTAGTCCTTGCAAGAGGTTTCTCTCTCAGATTTTTGATTTACTGTTGGGTTATTTCTTTGCAGTTTCGTGATAGCTGCTGACAAATGGCCGAGCACTTTGAAGGTCATTCTTCAGAAATGGTCTCTTGGTTTGGGAAGAACAGAGACACTAAAGTTCTGGTGATTCTGGGTCAGCCTAAAAGAAGAATGATACGGCATTAGATACAGGGAGATGCAAAATTTTACCAGAACATGAGGCTGTATGAATCTGCTGTCTGTCCCATGTGCTGTGTTTCTGCAGAATGTAAATTCCAAGTATCTTCATTTTGTCAGCCAGGACAAAAGATGTGGCTTCTGTTTTCTGGCTCCCTCAAGAAAATAAAGTAGATCAGGTTTCAAAATCTGCTTTTTCTTCTAACATTGCACCCTGTAGCTTTTTCTGAGGTCTCAGGATCTCATGGGCTGCCTTTGCTTATGTGTATGAACCTGTGAGTTCATCTGCAAATAAAGTCTGTGCCAATGTTTTGATAGAAGTATCTCCTAGCTGGGCTGGAGCCATGATAAATATATGGCTTTTTCCATTTTACTTCCTGTGATTTGATGTTTTGGAGCAAAGGTGCTGACGGGCACCCCCACAGTATGGTATTCATATAAATACTGCTAATAAAAGTTTATTCTCAGATCTGGAAGACCATGTGGGAATAGTGTCCTCTGTTCATTACATTACCCTCCTTTTGGCCAGGAAAGTACCATCTTGCACACCTAGTTGTAAACTATCTCAGATGGCATCAGTAATAGCCTTAAGGATCTCTGAAGGCCTTTTACAGAAATCCCTGTTTAGAAGCTGCCTATACAACAGGGACCTGGCAAGAGTGAAAAATTGCATCTTCTACTCAAGGAAATACTACCTGGCCTTTTGCCTTGTACTTGTCTTCCTTCTTCCTTCAATAAAGGAGGAAAAAAAGAAAATGCCCGTAGAGTCTTTTTCATAATGATTCAACTACTGAGGATCTAGAGGAATTGCCACACAGCAGGCTTCAATAAGAGGGGTTTTTTTTTGGACAATGCAAACTCAACCAGCTGAGATAAAATTATAAACACAGAAGAAGGAGGAACTGGTGGCTATTGAACCATATCCAGTTCATAAAGCTCACTGAGTCTTGGATGGTTTGAGACTATGGCAGAGGAAGGATCACCTTCTTTCTGTAAGGTTTTCTTTGTAGAAACCTGTGTGATCAGCAAGTGGGCCAGACGAAGCCTCCCTGTGACTCAACATCATCATTCTGCTCTTTAATACATCTGGCTTTGCCAGGACTGTAAAGCAACTCTGGATATTTACATAGTGCTTTGTATTTTGTCTGCATGATGCTCCTGCCTTCTGTACTTCCACAATTTTTGTCTTGGATACAATGTTGGGTTATGATTTCTTAAGTTGTCTGGGATGTTTCAGAGAAAGAAATGCATTGAGTCCCTTAAAGTGCCTTCAAAAAGGCACCTCCATCTAAATGTTTAGAAGTTAAAAGTAGTTCCAAAATATTTCTTGCAATCTGAAGACTTGTTCTGCTTACCAAAGAGCTCCTGAGTTGAGGGTCATGCGTGCCTAGGCCTAGTATTCAGACACAGGCTCTAAAATACTTTCCATTGGCTACCATGTTAAACAGTTCATATTGCAGAAAGGCAAGAAATGTTGCTTTTTCTTGAGCAGACAGTTGCTCCACCACCATCAAACTCTGAAGAAGCTGTTGCTAGTAGTGGTTGAGCCCAGCTAGTCCCAAAGCACTCAGCCCACTCCTCAGAGGCTGTCCCCCAGTGCTGGGTGCCAGCTCGTGAGCAAGGCAGAAACCTTTCATTCATCTCCCTTTTGGTTGCTGGAGGACAAGGCGATGCCAGCTCCTTCTCACAGGAAGAGCACTTGTGTCCCTGGTCTGGGGTGTGTGGCACATGAGTGCAACAGCAGAGGTACAAAAAACTCCTCCCTTTTGGGTCTATTCCAAGAAGAGTCCCTGCACATGACAGCTCATGGCAGGAATTATAACACCAAAAGGACCACTATCTTTCAAGGGCTTTTTTTAATGAAACAATTTAATTTCCAATGTCCACAGCTGCCTGGAATGCAGTAATCCTTTGAGTTTGCCTGTAGGAATGCAGGATTTCTATGAGGATTTATATAGTACACTCAGCAATAGTAAGGGAATGGCATTGCTTTGATCTTATTATTTCTTTTTTTTTTTTTTATTTTACAGTATGTGATAATATGGAAGACTGTATACTCTGTATTCAGAGAGGCAGTCACTTTTCTTGTATTTATTTTCACATTATGTCTTCTTCAGTTTCAGTAGATGACCAAAACTGTTATTTTTCCCTTTGTTGTACAATCAATTGGCCAATGTAAAATCATGAAATGCCTTTTCAGAGAACAAAAGGTAGCCTGTTTCCCACTGATAAAAAAGTTGTTTTAGCACCTGCAAATCTGTTTTGCATTTAATGGAAAACTTTATTCCATGCTGATAACAGGATCAGAAAATGGGCTCTGACAGCATGTTGTGATTTTACAGTATCCAGGGGTAAAACTTGAGCTAATTATGAGCACATGGCTTTCAAAAGTCATACTTTTATATATAACTCCATAAATCTTGCTAAGTGAAATCCAAACCTATGTCTACAGCATTTGCTAATCATTAGGTTATTAATTGTTTTTGCTTCTTGATTCATACAAGCTGGGAGTGTTTGGAGTTTTGTTTTTAAAGTAATGGCTGCAAAAAAATAGGAAGTACTTTCTTTCCCCCCTGTAACTTCACAGGAGGTGTTTCTGCTGAACTGCTGAAGCTAAAAAACCTGATGGCCGCCTAAACAAAGGCCTCTGTAGAAGAGTTTTTCAGCACCGCAATTTAAATGGTGTCTAGTTTCAGCCCAGAATACCAAGGTCATAATTTTAGGCCATAGATGGCTCTCCCAGATGTCTTTGGTCAACTTAATCACAGTTTGCCTGAAGGTTGTGCTTTCAGGTAATCCATCAAGGCATAATTGTAAATCAAAACCTCCTTCCAACTCAATAAGTAGCATATTTTTAGTTTGTGTTAAGACTGACATAGGACAGGAACTTACACTGGTTTATAATATTAAGCAATATTACTGGTTAGTCTAATTTGCCACAAATACTATTAGAAAAGTTTTGATAATTGTTATAAACATATTTGTTGTGGATTTTTTAAAACCATAATTCAGATAGGAATTATAGATGGTCTTTTTAAGCTTTAGTGTGCATTAATACTTGTAGTCTAAGCTACTCACTGCTTTACTTCACTCTAGAGAGAGATAGCATATCTTGGCCTGATGGTTCCATCAGACTGAACCTCAGATGAAGTGTTTTGATTAAATGATAATACAAGATTTTTGGTTGTGTATAGGAGGCCAGATCCTGAAGTGGATTGTAAATATGTTTCTGAATGGGATGGAGGATTTGTCAGCATCCACAAGTAGTCTGCCACTCTTTTTTGTGTTCAAGGAGGGTTGCAAGGCAAAGGGGGAAAGGAAAACTGGTGGCACATTGTAAAACACAGAAATCATGAGATGCCCTTCCAGTAGATTGTTCTGTGAGACTCTGCACTCTCACCCTCACTTGTTGCTACTTTTGGTATCTGTTGTAACTTTGGTCTTCTGATAAAAGTGGGTGTGATTTTTGGCCTGATAAGTAAAAATTGGTTTTTGTGCACAAGCACACTTTTGTGAAGTAAGCCAGCATGAGAATTAAAAGCACCATACATTCAATATAGCAAAGTAATGACCCTTCATGTTTAAGTCAAGAGCAAAAACACTGCCTCTGCTTGAAACATCATTTTAAATAGATGGACAGCAATTGCAGAAACTGGAATTTGGCCAGGATGCTAATAGCAGCAGTCTCGTGACATATTCCATGTGTGCCATAATGCCCAGCAATGTTGTGGCCTAGTTTTTGTGCCATGCTCAAAAAGGGAGTCTCAGTTTGTGGTGTGCCCCATTGCCACTTTCAGTAGAATATCAAGTGAGTGTGTTTAATTGATGGTGTTAATCTTTATGTGCATACATACCTACACTAAGCACCTTTAACAAATTAATGTAACAAGCATAGGGAGAGCTGCAGCTCCAAGACTTCAAATTCACTTTGAACTATATTTACAGTATGCACTGTCAACAGTTTCCCTGCCAAAGCCATAAACCATCTCTGCGGGGTAGACTAAATACACCTCTTTACAGAGGACATGAGTCTCCCCTTTGGATTTCTCAGCTATAATACCGAGGGACAGAGGCTTAGCTGGTGTAATTCAGCACAGCTCCAGGGCAGCCAAGGAAGCACCCGATTCCTATTAGCTGGCCCCCAGGAGAAAGACTAGAGCTAAGGGTACAAGATGAAAGGTAAACCTTGTGAAAACATTTTCTGAAACCCCTTGTGAGTTAGGTTTAATAACATTGCACATCCAAGCTCCCATTGAATGCAAAAATCTTTTTTTTCTGGAGATTGAGGTGACAGCGTAAAAACCCAACAAGATACAGAAATAAAAACTCCTGATAAATTAAATTACTCATTTATAGGGTAATTAATTGCAATGTTTGTTTAATCTCCAAATTCCATCATGTGCCGCAGGAGTCCTGAGCTTTTATAGGTTGGGGCAGTGCAAAATACATTCCATATCCAAGAAAATGTTGCCAAAATCCATTGCAATGCATCTTTTTTTTTTTCCCCCTTCTAATCCTTGTTTTGCTCTTGGTGATCATGGTAACAGTAACAGCTGTCGAACGTGGCTTCAGGCTGTCTGACTCCCTTGGGAGAATTTATGTGTTTTTCTACTTCCTTTCCTTATTAGGAGGCAGGAATCTGCGACACCTATTAGAACAAGTATGCATAAAGGGTAATGACTGTGCAATTTATTAGTGGTCTGTTCTCCTTCAAGCAAGCCATCAACCATAAGCACACACTTTGTGCCAGGGATCACGGCTGAGTACAATCCTGGCGTGCAGCAGGTGGGCAGCAGCAGAGCTTCACTACACAGAGAAGTGTGGCTGGGGAGGTCAAATGCTGGTCTGCTTAAATAAACCTCTTAACTGAATACCAATGAAGAGAAGACAGGATGGATGGTATTGTTAAATGTTTATCCTGAAGCCCCAGGTGAGAAGGGCAAATATCAGAGACTCAGATGTTGTAATTTTGTGCCAAAATAGTTAAATTGAGCACTTCTCAGAGGATGGTGTGCCTGCAAAAGGCTGCCCACATAATTGAAACAATGGGAGCTCAGTGCATTCTGATACACAGTATAGTCATCCTTAGGTTTGTTAATTATATTCATTCTTATTTAACTAAACATTTTTCCAAAATATGAAATCAGACTTCAAGTCTAGAAGCTAATCACAGATGACAATGACCAGTATTTTAAGAGTGGAGAAGTCAGTAGATTACACCACATTTTCTGAGAATGAGGAACCGTGATTTATATTCCTTATGCATGAATGACAGGTGCTCCCTGTGCCCAAGTTTGGGATCATTCACATCTCTATCCTGATCCCATCTCTAATATCACTTCTGGGTACCAAAGAAGGCAATAATCCTGAATTTATTTGAGCATTACCTGGCCTAGGTATTTGTAAGTATACTGCAGTCCCTTGCACAAAGAGATAACTTTATTATATAATACTTTGGCTGTGTCATCTAATAGAAACATATAAGGAGGAAATAAAAAGCAGAGATCCACATCCACACCTCCAAGAACTGGACCAATCATCTGATACCAATAGTAGCAAAACCAATCAACTTCTATAGCAAGACTCATTCTAACCAGTATCAATCTCTATTCCAATAAATGTGAGACCCTTTTTACATTACTATGGATTAGGAGGCAAAATAGCTGCCCTGAACTGCTGACATAAACAAGAATAGGCCCAAACACATTGACTGCACCAAATGCCATACATCAGTAAGAACAGCAGGACACTGCTCATATTTTATTGGGTTATTCTAACAGCAATTCTGTACTAATTAATATAAAAATATTTTAATCTGCCTTACGTATTTAAGTACCTGTCTCATTAGTAGGCAGCTGGGAAAACTGATAGCAAGTGACAAAATCTCAATCTAAGCAGATCTTTTTGTTCAGGACGACACCTAGCTGATTTGTTTTCATGTAGTCCATGCACAGGCAGAATTGGAACAGTAATGACAATAACACCTGAAAATTAAGATTTTTTAAACTTTTTTTTTAGGAGTAACCCTTTGGAAAATACTATGATGAAATTGTATTTATGTAAAACATAAAAAACATTAAGGTTAAAAAACCCTGTTGAATTAAGACAGAGACAGGCAACTGGGAAGGAAAGAGGGTCATGGGAAAGCAAGCGCTGATGAAAACCAAGCCTGTATAGAAGAGGATTTTGCCAATTTTTGGAGATTGCTCATGCAACTATAACAATGAGCAGCAGCAACATGATAGCTCTTTGTTCAAGCATTCTCACTGATTAAATCTTGATCTCAGAGCTAACAGCTAAACCTTCAGGGAGCAGGTATAATGTAATTGTTTGATCTGTCTAATTAAGAGTTTGGATGTCTCAACACAGGTAAAGCGGTCAGATGCCATAGAGATGAATAAATATGCAGGCAATGCAGTAACAAGAACAACACTTTTTTCTGGTAATTGAATGGGAGGAAATGATGCAGTGCCAGCATGGTTTCATCCATAGGATGTCTGTATTGAATCCCAGCAAGGCATGGCTGCCTGCATTTTTAGGAGCAGTGAGGCTTACAGAGCACTGACTCTGCGCTGCCTTGCCACCAGCCCTTGCATGTCCATGCACAGCGTCACTTTGGGACTGTACTGTGAGATACGTGGGTCCAGGCACCACGTCACTGGCATCAGGGAAAACCTGTGTGTGTCCTCTCCTTACCCTCACTCCTGCTACCCCGTGTGATGTTTTGCCATAAGGCAAATCCTAGAGCTAGCCGTACCTGAGTTTCTTACTTGGTGTTGCCAGAATATCCCGTTCTCTTACATATCCCCACAGAGGCCACACTGTGTGTATTTTCTTTACGCTATAGTTATTACAGTAAAGTGTGATAAATATCAAAATGCCTCTTCATTCTTGAGGGGGTGTACACCAGAGGAAGAAAAAGAAGGTCAGTGAGTGATCTTGAGGTTTTCACCAGCGCAAATGAGCGTGAGGCGCAACCTTTTTTCTCCATCCTAGAGGGTGTTTTAATTTCTCTGACTTTCCCGTAATGGAGGTGTATATTGCCTTAGTCAACTGACAATGCTGCAGTCACCTTTAATCTCTTTGTCAGTATCCTACACCAATCCACCCAGCACTGTAAACCAAGTTTCTTGAGCAAGTACTTCTCACCCAATTAATCCAGGTGCTTCAGCAGCAGCTCTGTCAGGTCCAAAGATGGATAGACGATAATGATTGCCAATAAAACTCATATATCTAATAAAAATATCCAAACCAAAACAAATCATAAAAATATTCAACCAAAACCACAAAATCTAGATAATACCTGTCTTAACAATCACTGCAGGCCCATGGGGCACAACCCCTTTCCTGCCAGGGACACCTGGGGGAACCTAAAGCTGGTTTTGCGCATTTTTGTCTGCTGAGTGCCAGAGGCACTGAGTTTTGGCAGACACACTGTTGTAGGGACCAAGGTAAGCAATCTCAGTCTTTCTCATCACCAAACTGTCAGGACAGTGATAATTTTTTCACTTCTGCCTTTGTCCGGATCTGAAGTGATGATATGGAGTTGTAAAAGTTTGTATCCCATTACCAGATCTCTAAGCCATTTCAGTGTGTCAAGTGAGCTCTCATCTTACCAAGTAAGACCATTTTTAAAAATGCATTTGGTATCTGTCTCCTAACAAATTCTGTATACACACAATATATACAAGAGTAAAATATGTGTTTATATAAAATATTACATTTTGCATTGATATTTATATTCAAGCAACCACAATTTTAAATATAAAGACTACACGTGTAATGTATGTGTATAGTACATTGACAAGATTTACGTAAACACTATACTACTACGATAAATGTACAGATGTTCTCAGTGTACATAAGACATTCTAAGATTAGCAGTTAACGTATCACTGCCATTGGGCTTGCCTGGTAAAAGGTATGAGCATGTGTTTAAATAACCCTCCACAGTCCCAGTCTGTGACAATGGGAAATCAAAAAAGAAGGGAGTAAAGGAACTTCCCACTCAAACTGAGAAAAATCCAAGCATTGATTTAGCACCACAAACTGAGTTCAAATATCTTTAGGATTCAGTTTTGCCCTCAGATGAACATGAATTTCATACATTTAACTTTTTTCTGACAGTTCTGCCCTTTTCAAAGAACATCCAAAATTATCTGGGCTGGCCTCCCTTCCCAGTCCCATCTGCATGTATTACATGAGCAGGGTGCTTTTGCAGGATGTGAGTAGAAAATACGGTGATCTGGCTAGCAAGCTGTCTGTGAGCATAGAGTAAAATGCAGATCAGAATTTACTGCCATGTTGGAAATTTTGTCTACCTGTCTTGTAAGTTTTAAAATCTCAACCAACTTCTTCAGCTAACCTTCTCAGATATATTGGATTGGTGTCTCTCATTCCAGCTGTGTTCCTATCCAATTTTGTTCAAACAATCACTTTAATGGATTTTATTATATATATATATGTCAAAGCAAAACATTCCTGGTTCAGATACTCCCCATATATTGCACATTCCTAGGAGACACTGCAGTCCTTATGTACCCCAGGCACCAAAGGACGGACCTCTCTCTCTCTAAATCCATTTGCCTGTTTTTATAGTCTGCCTTCTGGATTTCTGCACACTAGGAGAATTTTCTCCAAGTTCTTTTCCCTTGGGTAATTTTTTTCAGTGCAGAAAGCCACAATTCCACTGAAAAGCAGGGAAAGCAGACAGAGCAATCCAAGATTTGTGTCTAAATACACATGTGTAAAGGTGAACATTCCAGTGGGCAAAAATGGCCCAAACCACTAAGAAGTTATGACCCATACTGTGAACTCAAGGGAAGCTATGTGCTTCTGACAGATGACCCCTGTTTTCCCCTTATGACTAAATACAATTACAATATTTACATCCTCTTAACTTTTTCTTTGTTTTTTCCCCTGAACAATTACTTCTTCCTATAATTAAAATCCCTGTGGTCATTTTGCAGCTCTTACATTAGCCAAAGAGATGTTTATGCACTACCTCAAGTATTAACAAGACAGAGCTGCAAGCCAAAGCACACTATGATTTAAGAGGGTACCTAATTTTCATGTTTCATGTTTCCTTTTTTGTGTAGTGAAACTGCAGGTATTAGAAGGAGACTGATGTCCTTGTTATTAGCCTTTTGACATCATGCTTAACATTAACTTTGATAAAATTGGCAGGGTCTGATTGAGAAAGCTAGCTTCCTCCAAGGCACTGCCTTTCAGTGACAGTGTATGTGGGATGGAAAGCATCAAAAGCCAGAGAAGTCAACTATATAAACAGTTCAGGTGGTAACTGGCTTCATTAGGTGGCAGAATATTTTAAGAGAATTGAAAATATTTAATTAAGCAGACATGGCCTTATTTCATCTGGCAGACGTGACTAACGCTGAAGTCTTTTTATAGCATACATGTAATTTAGAGACCCTCCTCCAGTGATTGAAGTCATGTAGGGTCTGGTTCTCATTTATGCCTAGTCTCTATCTGAATACTAACTTTCTAGCCATAAACAGCCAGTGGACTTACTGCAGGCATCACAGGGCATGTGATCCTTTTGGAGGGATTTGAAATCTGTAAATAAACAGCATTAGAGAGTCTGCACATTCACTCTGCAACAAAGGATGAAGAAACAGAAAAATGCTGTCTCTTTATTGCCTTTTAAGAAGGAAGAGAAAAATTTGCAACCCAGTGCACCATACAAGACATCTCTAACAAAACGCATTTGAAATTCAGAGCTGAAGAAGTATTTTCTCCTTGAAGTGACAATGACAGCTAAGCAATTTTTCAAAGCACTTCAGGCTATTCTTTTAAAAATAGAAAGGGTGTTTCAGTTCTTCTGAACATAATAGTTTGCCTTTTTTGACAAAAATGTAAACACTTCTCATGCAGACTTCTATTTAACATAATTTTCTAGCCAATAGACATTGCAGTGGATGCTGTTGCAGTGTCCATTCCTATACTGAAATGTTAAAAAAAAAAAAAGTTTAGCACACCTAAATATTTTTCTGGAATTGTATGTTTTAAACTAGCCTTTGCTTTAATAAAATAAAACCTCTTTTATTAGTAGTAATTCTAACTTTTAGAAAATATTTGGCAACTGCTCATGAAAAGCCACTTTTTCCAAAGTTTTTTCTCCTAAATACTTTAATACGCATAGGACTCAGTCTAATTACTTTCAGCATTTACACATTAGAATGGAATGACTCTGAAGAAGCTGTCTATTGCCTTGGGTAAAGAATATGATATTAAAACTCTTAAGCAGTTTCTACTACATTTAACCCTTTAATAAATTACTTTTAAGTGCTATTCTTAGCATTTTGAATTCTTGTGAAACAGATCCTGAAAAATTTAAAGCACTATCTGACGTTATACCTGTATGATTAGACAATTAGAAACTTCATTTGGGAAAAATAAGATCACCTTTCAGTTCAGTCAGGCACTATAGGGCCCTGAACTCATTTCGTCTCCCTGTATTTCCCCTCTCTGATGTCCAGCCCCTGCACTGGATTATAGAAGAGGATTTGGGAAAACCCAAGGGAAGGACAAGCACTCTGAGAAAAGGAAATTAGGATGCGTTTGATGCTGTGCTGAAAAGCATCTGCAGTTAACCTTAAAAACATTAGCAAGCCTTTGCATCTGTTTTTACTGAAGATTAACAGTAAGACTTCTGGGCTGCACAGACACTAGTGTGGGCTGATAAGCCTCAGAGTTATCTTTCTGCTTTTTCTCCTAAAGGCTGAGGAGACATTTCTCCAGCATTATTCCTGTGGAGCTGAGATAAGCTGGAATGCCAGAGCAAGTCTGGTGTATTTATCAGTCAGTGAAAACTTTGTCTCAAATAAAATGCTAGTTCAGAAGCACATCAATCACTTTTTTAATTTCCAAGAGATAAGCCAGGCAATGTTTATTAAGACTGGTTAGCGCACCACTGAAATATGGACATACTGTTCGTAATCACCAGCTGTGCTATGTATCATGTTATGAATAGGCTACTTTTATATGGATGTTCTAGGGTTGTGCTCTACCTATATATTGTTCCTGAAGCTGAAGACAGCTCAGAATGCCACAAATGCAGTTAAGGCTCACATTTATCACTGTTTATCGTCTTAATGATCAGCTCTGTTAGTATTCCAAAGTCCTTAGTGCATCAGTCTTGCAGGGGCCCTTATTTTCCCTTGCCTCCCTTACCTGTGGGAAGATAGAAGAGGCTCAGGATTTATTGTGATCCTATATGGCAAGTTCACTGCTGGTCACTACCATGGCTCATACTTTTTTGAGCATGGTTGGGGGATGAGATTTACATCCCCTGAGGAGCCACTGCCTCTGGGGCTGGGGAGTCTTGATTACCCCAGAGTTTCAGTCTTGCTCCATCAACCCAGCTCCAAAACGGCGGAGCAAGGAATTACCGCTTTTCTGATTTTTGAATTATCCAGTGAAACCCCCCAACAGGGTTTAAATTCTCACTTTGATAATGAAAAATGTCCCAAATAATCCAGCTAGAAAGATTTCGTTTTCTTTGACAACTGACAGGTCCACTCTGGTTTGAGGGGCTGTCTATAACGCCATACAGTAGAGGTGTACCCTTACCGCCACATGATTTTTTTCCAGAAAGTTTATTTCTTGCAGATAGCATCAACTGAAAGACACCCACACAGAAAAAGTACAAGTTCTTTTGCTCCATTTGCCTTTCTGTATGTCTTTTACCTGTTGATCCATTATATAACTTTTGCATCTGAGTTATTTACTAATCCCTCAAGTGCCAAAATATTCAGTGAAACAATAAATCCATTTACCCAAAGGATTTCTTCCCAGTAGATTTCAAATATTTTTTGCATTTTTTATTTCTTTGTCCACTGAGGGAGGGCATAAGTTACACAGAGATAATCTTTTCATATATGAAAGCTGCAATGAGGGGCTTGCACAGCTCTGAGACAATCTTTTCATGTAGTAATAATTTAAAAGAAAGATAATATCCCTCTTGTCTGTCTAAGGACTAAAGAGGCTTCCCTTCCCATAACAGACAGGGAAGGGGAGAGACGAGGGCTGCATTCATTGTGCACAATGGGACTCTTCTTGCTGTTCTTCTCAGGGCAGTTTAAAAAGTCAGCTATTAACCCAGAGCAAATAAAGGGCTAAAGAAGGGAAATGGAGAACCTGAAGGGCCATGAATAAAATCTGTCCCTGTTAGGAAACCAGCCTCATCAGGCTCTAATCAGTGGGGAATCAGCTGTGCTGCCAAGGCCTGAAATATTTAAATCCTGGTGACAGATAAGATATAAGCTACGGGAGTCTGTATTTGAGGCTGCTGAAGTCAAGTGTCACTGTTCGGTTTTGTGAGAGGAATGAGCTGAGAGAATGGAAGAAGATGAGAAGCAGCAATTAAGTTATTAATTTTTGCACTTTGTGCAGCCTTCATCTCCTTTCTTGGAAAGTCCTAGTTTAGACACAGACAAGAGGATGCTGCTCCCAAACTTGATCCAGCTGTACGCCTACCTCAGAGCAGCCTTGCAGACTTCCCACTGGCCTGCAAACCCTGATGAGGCAGAAAATCCAACTCTATACCAGGCAAGGAATTGCAATATGATTGCTCACTAAAAAAAAATGAAAAAAAAAAGAAAAAAAAGAAAAAACAGGGGAAAAAAAGACATGGCAAAATTCAAACATAATTTAATTCATGTTAAATCTAGATGTGCTCAGCTCTGTTCTCCAGTAGAAACTGAAACTATTCTTGCTCTCTTGTTCCTTTTTCTTACTCAGAGACAGTCCCCATCTGTCAAATCTCACTTTATTGGCATTGTCTTCAGATCTCACCAAGAAGATTTGGTGGTGTTTTTTTAAAAACAGCTGTTTTAGCAAAGGAACACCTGTTGTCTGTAAGAGATAATGCATTTTCTTTCACTTAAAAGGAAAACTGTGTGAAAGGTAGCTCAGGAAGCAGGTCACTTTTTTATCTTAAGTGATAAGTAATTATTTCCACCATTTGAATCTGAAATAACACTTCTTTGGATTACAGAATCCAATAAAAATTAATCACTTCTATGCTCATTTTTTAAAAATGGTAGCTGAAACTGTACCTAGAACTGTAGGCGGAAAACCAATCTAAGTTTGCATGGACAAACTTCAGATAATTGTGCAAACAAAGCAGATCAAGGCATTTTTCATGGCCTGCTAAGAATTATGTTTTAAAATCTGGTCATTATTTGTTTGTTCTTACAATGTGATTTGGATATGACTGTACTGTTATCAACTCATGCTTTCGCCCTGTGATAGTAACTAGCCACACAGTGCTGGCAAGTAGATGCAGGGGAAAAGAAATTTCTTACTTTTTGTACTGTGCTATACTTTGCAAAATTGATCCATTTTTAATTCCATATTTGAAAGGAAAGAACCCCAGAGAGAAAACAAAATTTAGATCAGGACGACACTTTCGGAAATTGAAGAAAATATTTTCTTTCGGTTAAAGTCATGACACTATCCTCTGAAATGCAGCATGAAGCTACGGAGTGAACCCCTTTCTGTCACTTTTTGGAAAGGAAAACCATAATTGTGCTATAAATTATTATTATTATTATTATTAGTGGTAGAGCATGTGCTGTAGTCCATGTCCAGGATTTACAGACATTGAGCAGTCCATGCTGAAGTTTTTGCAGCTATAAATCTGACATGCCCCTGCAATGAATTAAATTTACTGCATGCTTACAGCAGCCAGAGATGCTTAGGCCCATAGAAAACACTGTGTTTTGCTAGAAACCTTGGAAAGACAGAATAAGAGGAAATGTCTGCTTCGTGGACATTAAAACCAAAATAAAAAGGAGCAATAAAGAGTGAAGGAGGAATAAATGTACAATAACTACTAAGGGAATGACTGAAAGGGAGTACAGGAAAGAGCCATGCTTGACTAGGGAAGAGATTGCCCTTGGAGTTTCAAGTAATTTTACACAAGTTTTCACAAATAGCAAACAGTGATAGAACACAAGTGATTTGGGATGAAGTAGCACTTCTTAAAGGTGAAAAATGCCTTTGTTTCCTGGGACTGGAGGAAGTTAGAGAGGAGTGGAACAAGTTGGGTCCTAATTTCTTCTGTCTTCCCAAATACTGTTGGGCAGTAGACAGAGAAAGACTGGAGTATCCATCTCATGCAGGCAAACTTTGACGACTTTTTGCAACTGGAGAGGATGGGTTGAGCTTTTTCTTTTTTTTGCCTGAAAACAACAGAGTGTCTGGGTTTTGTCCCCTAACATTTTGTCTCCCTTTCCAGCTGTGTTATGAAATTACTGTAGAAATACTACACATAAAATTCTTGGTGACCAAGCCACAGTATGTTTCTTGCTAATATATTGGCTTCAGAGAAAAGAAGTTTTGTCAGTGGCATAGACCTCAGGTCCCATGGGTAGCAGTACAGACATCACTGTGGTGGCTTATAACCAAACACACAATCTAAAGAGACCATGGTCAAAAACAGCTTGTGTTGGTTCAAGTGCAACCAAGCAAGCACAGAATGACCACACAGTACTCCTCCCATGCAAGAACAACACTGTGGCAGACCTCTGGCATCTGGGACAAAAGGCAGTGCAAAAGCAGAGGACAGAAGCAACAGTGGGGTGCTGAAGCTGGAGGGCAGGAGCCTGACAGCAACCAGAAGACAAATGCAGTTGAGCAGCAGAATGTCACCACATAGTTAAATTAAGTATATCACAGGCAGTATAATAATTAGCCCAAGAAAATTACTACCTAAGAATCAATGTTCGTAGCTTTCACATGGGCACTTAAAATCTATGCCTAATACACAACTTCTTCCTTTGCATTTCAACAGTTTCCTTGTTTTTTGTATCCAAGCATAAGAGTTGATTTTCTCCCTGTTCTGTTGAGCATGTACACAATATTAACCCAAAAGACTGTGCTGTTCCCTTTTTAAATTTTGTATCCTGGTGTTCACATTAACAGAAAATTCTGGAGGGATGTAAGATATATATATTCAAAATACATCACATAGTCTTGGGCTGAGGATTCTTAATCTGTGGGGAGGAAATATTCCTTTTGCACAGACCTCACTGACCCAGGCTTTGAGCTCCTCCTCGAGACAGTCTTCATCCACTGAGAGGCAGGTGGGATCAAACTTGAGAGAACAGCTCAAGCCCAGTAGCTGGCCTTGGTCATCTGTGACATGGCCTTTCTCAATGAAATAGCTCACCTGAAGGGTAGAAAGAAGAGATGGCTGGAAACAAAACACTTTTGCTGGTGAAACCAGCCTGCTGAGGCATCACCATGGAAAATGCTTATGATGCAGGTATGGATCCAGCTGCATGGGAGAGCTGGGCATGTAGTCATGGCCAACAGGGTCCACAGCATGATATCCTGAAGAAAGGAGGCCCCTGATATGTCAAAGAGTACAGGAAGCCCACGTGTAAAGACAACAGAGTGCACCACTGCTGACAAAAATGGCCACTGTCCACAAAGTAAAGCACAAAATAGCCTCAACTTATTTTTTTCTGGGGCCGTTGCTTGTCATTCAGCATCATAATTAACATCAGGACATTCCCAAGTGTCTCCTCCCCACAGGGCTAGATTGGGAAACATCAGGCTACCTAAGTTTAACCAGCTTTCTAGGTAACATATTTGGATGTCGTATGAAACATACTTGGACAGTTTGGGGCGAATAGGAGAACCCACAGCACTTCACAGAATATTTTGCTCAGTGTGCCCTCCAGTTTCTGGATCTAGCAGAACTTAAGGTACCTACAAGAGATAAAAGGGACAACAGATTCTGTAGAACAGGGAGCTAGAAGTATTCTGCACACTCTAGAGAGCAGCTGTTTTCATTTTACTATAAAGAACGGTCTCTGTGTCGAGGTCTGACCCTGACTAAATGCCAGGCACCTACAACGTCTGCTCTCTGTGCTCTCTCCTGCCACAGCTGTGCAGAGGAGAGGGGAAAAACTAACACAAACACACCAGACTCATGAGTTGAGATAAGTCACTGGTGGGAGAATGCACAGACACAGGGCAAAGCAGGTCTGAAAACTTAAAGTTACAAAGTGATTTACTAACCTAACAGAGTTGGAGGATAAATCAGAGGTAAAAATAAGCTCTTCACTGTTTCTTCACTCACCCCCCTTCCCTCTTAAGGCACTGTTTCTCCACTCACCCCCCTCCCTCCTTCCAACCAACAGCTCCGGGGCAGGGGCAGGGTATGGGGTTTTTTTTCTCTTAGTCACCACAATTCTCCATCACCACAATTCCTCTGCTACAAACACTGTTTCTCTACTTACCCCTCTCCCTATTCAGACACCATTTCTCAGCTCACTCCCTCCCTCCTTCCAACCAACAGCTCTGGGGTGGGGGCATGGTGTGAGGGTTTCCTTTGGTCAGGGTCAGCCCATCAGGGAGAAGAGTCCTCTCCTTAGCCATGGGGTCCCTCCCATGAGAGACAGTCCTCTGTGAACTTCTTTGGCGTGGGTCCAATCTCACAAGCAGCAAGCCACCTGAAATCTGCTGCAGCACGAGTTCTTGTCCATAGGGTGCAGACTTCCAAGCTGAGGCCGAGCCGAGGCCGGGCTGTTTCCATCCCTGGAGCAAGGCCTCTCTCTCTCCTGCAAGGTCTTTGCAACTCTCAGTCTCTGGGACTCCCACTGGATCACAGCTTCCTGCAGGCATCCACCTGCTCCTCTGGCGTGGGCACCTCCCCACAGGCTATGGGTGGATCTCTGCACCTCCATGGACCCCATGGGCTGCAGGGGGACCACCTGCTCCCCCATAGTCTTCACCACAGCCGGCAGAGGGTTTTCAGCTCTGGTGCCTGAAGCACCTCCTCCCCTACCTTCTCCACTGACCTTGGTGCCTCCATGTTGTTTCCCCTCACATATTTTCACCTCCTCCTCCTCCTTCCCTGGCTACAAAGAAGTGTGTGCTCACATTGTTTTGATGTCTTCTTAAATATGTTATCACAGAGGCGTAACTAACATCTCTAATTGGCCCAGACTTGGCCAGCAGCATGTCCATCATCTTCAGAGCCATCAGGGATTGGCTATGCTGGACATGGTGGGAAACTTCCAGAATCTTTACACAGGAGCCATCCTTGTACCCCACCCTACTCACTAGCAAAAACTGGGCCAAGCAAAAGCACCATACTCCGCAGTCATTATTGCGGCATGCAAGGTTTATTTTCATCAAGCAAAACAGGACTAAATGACATGTTTTTAAGTTTAAATCTGCTTAGAGGTTTAAATAGGTAAGCAAAAAGGATTATTCTCATGGGTAAATATTGTAGGCATGATTTTCAAGATTACAACTCAACAAGCCATTCTTCATCATAGTATACATTGAGTGCCATGTGTGTGCTAAACTGGAGAAAGAAGTCTACAGTTTCACAGTTCACTTAACTAGAGCCTGACTGAATCAGGATAGGAGAAAAACACCTCTTATCTAGATAACAGAACTTCCATCTTATTTATAAAAATGCCAATGACAGCAAATTTTTATTAAATTCATATGGTAATATTCCCCAAGATCCCTCCATGAGATACAGATAAAGAAGGTCATTCCCTTCTGCCTCTCAGAGAGCTTTAAAAATTAGCAGATGCTGCTTGGTTTTGTGCTTATAACTGTATTTTATTTTACGTTCTGCTATGAATAAAACTCTTCTAAGCCCTATCTGTTCCTTGCATATTAAGGCAGGGTATGTGTATGTCTATCTATGTGTATATATTAAGGGATACGATTTCTCAGCCTATTTTATTCAAAAATAAGAATTATATTGTTTATCAGTTTGTATTTAACTCCTGACATCATGTATCATCGTCTCTTTTTTTCCTCTGTTTCTTTAAAAGTTTCATTAACTTTTTTCCTTTTTTGTCTTCTCTCTGACTCTCTCCATGCATCCCTATTACATATGCTCTCTCCCATGTAAGTTTTCTCTTTCTAACTTTTCACATCATTCAGTGCTGCATCATATAAGAACCTTATATATGTTTCTCTGTGCCTGCAGTTTTTGGTTAGGAAAGTCATAAATATATGAAATCTTTTCCTTCTTGTCCTTGCATAATACTGCATGGATCCTAAAAATACTTGATCCCAGTCCTGCTGTTCAGCTGTGTGGGTCTCTCTTCTGCTGTGACTGGGTGCTGAGATCAAATAAGGTATGGAAACCACAAGCAGTTGCAGTCACAACTATTGCTCAAACATTGACTTAGGTGGTTGAATCAGGCTGCTCTGGAGGAGTACAGCACCCCAGTCTTCAGAAGTACAAGAGAGAAGGCAAGGTGAGGCAATGCAAGGAGGCAAAAGAAGACACCTTTCAATGGCCAAATGGAGCTCTGGCTGACTCTTTTGAGCTAAAGAGTCCTATATATTAGTCAGTGCAAGAACAGAAGCTAAAGCAGCGCACTCAGGGTGACACACGCTTGCTAAACTTATTTGGGGAAATAAATATGCTGTAAATCCAGAGCTTCAACAACAAAGTCTCCATGTCCTGCAAAAGATTTGAGCCCAAGAACAGGCTCCTCAGGAAAGTGGTCACAGCACTAAGCCTGACTTGAATTCTTGGAAATGTCCTGTGCTGGGCCAGGAGCTGGACTCAATGATCCTCATAGGTCACTTCGAACTCAGCATATTCCATGGTTCTGTTACCTTCCAACTGTTACCTTCCAAAACTCTTTTTAATTTTGAAGTCTTGGACACTGTGTGGAATATCTGGGTAAGTGCTATGGAAAATAAGTGCTCGGAGTCTTGAGATGAGGTGTTAGCAGTTGAGAAAAGTTCTGTCCTTAAACCTAATTCACATTTATCTTCACACCCAGATCAAAAGCCTTACATATTAACTGAATTACCCCATAGTTTGAATTTTGTCCCTTAATGAAAACTACACCTGAACATACAGTGTAATTTCTTTCCAATTCTTTAATACTCAGATAATATTTCTTGAGTATTTTTGGCAGTTTTAACATCATCTCAAATTGAAGAAACACGTCAGTTCAAGAGCTCTTCCTTTTCATCCTTAGAAAGGAGAGCACAGTAGTATATGTAATTGTATACAAATCTCACTTTATTCGCCTTTAGAATCTCTGTTTCAACATGCATTTCTGAGTTCCTCTGATTTGGTTTTGCCCTTGTTTCAGACGAGTTTTCCTACTAGAGTGCACAGTTTTCTTCCTTGGGAAAGAAAGCTTCTCCTGTTAATTCAAACATTGCTAGGCAGCCTGTGGTGCTCGGGCTCATGGGCTATATGATCAGGTATTATAATATTTCAGTCTGTAGCTAATAAGTGTTTTGAAAGTGACGAAAGGGAAATAAATGAAGAAAATAACAACCATAATTTAAGAAGCTGGCTTTAGAAAAGGTCCTATAGGTAGCATTTGCCATCGAAATGCTAGCACAAACCTTTAAACCAAATAATCACTGAACCCCAGAATGACAGAATATGCTGAATAGGAAGGGACCCACAAGGGTTATCAAAGTCCAACTCCTGGCCCTGCAGAGAACCAGCCCAAGAGTCACACCATGTGCCTGACAGCATTGTCCAAATTGTCTTGAACTGTCAGGCTGGTGCTCTGACCACTTCCCGGGGGAGCTGTTCCAGTGCCCCAACACCCTCTGGTTTCTAATAACCAACCTAAACCTCCCCTGACACAACTTCAGGCCATTCCCTCAGGTCCCATCACTGGGTCTGCCCTTCCTCTTCCCCGCACAAGGAAGTTGTAGACTGCAATGAGGTCTTTCCCCAGTCTCCTCTTCTCCAGGCTGAAGAGACCAAGTGACCTCAGCTGCTCCTCATCTGACTTCCCCTCAAGGCCCTTTATTCTTGTTGTTACCCCCTTTGGATGGTCTCTAATATTTTAATATCTTTCTCATATTGTGGCACCCAAAGCTGCCCCCAGCACTCAACATGAGGCCACCCCAGAGCAGAGCAGAGCAGAGCAGAGCAGAGCAGAACAGAGCAGAGCAGAGCAGAGCAGAGCAGGACAATCCCCTCCCTTGCCCGGCTGGCCATGCTGTGCCTGATGCCCCCAGGACACGCTTGGCCCTCCTGGCTGCCAGGGCACTGCTGCCTCAGGTTCATGGCTCATATCTGAGTCATTCTGACTCATATCCTGTCACTGACCAGGACCCCCAGGTCCCTTTCCATGGCACTGCTCTCCAGCCTCTCATTCCCAGTCTGTCCATACATCCAGGGTTGCCCCATCCCAGCTACAGAATCCAGCACTTTCCCCTGTTGAACTTCACATGGTTGGTGATTGCCCAGACCCCTGATTTGTTGGGGTCTCTCTGCAGGGCCTCCCTGCCCTCGAGGGAGTCAACAGCTCCTCCCAGTTTTGTGTCATCTGTGAACTTGCTCAGTGTCCATCCAGTCCTGTGTCCAGGTCATTTATGAAGATGTTGAAGAGCACAGGGCTGAGGATGGGGCCCTGTGGAGCCCTACCAGTGACAGGTCCCCAGGCTGCTGTCACCCCATTCACTGTAACCCCTTGTGCCTGAGCCCTGAGCCAGTTGCTCACCCATCACATGATGTGTTTATCCAGCTGTGGGCATTTTGTCCAGAAGGGTCCTGAGAGAGACAGTATCAAAAACTTTACTGAAATACAATAAGATCCCATCAACTGGCTTCCCTTGATCTGCTGGGTGGGTTACCTTGTCAGAAAAGAAAACCAAGTTTGATAAGCAGAACTTTCCTCTCAAAACTATGCTGGCTGTGACCGATGACTGCATTGTCTTTCAGGTGTTTTTCAGTACCCCAGAATAATCTTCTCCATAACTTTACCAGACACTAAGTGAGACTGACAGGCCTGTAATTTCTGAGCTCCTTCTTCTTGCCCTTCTTGAAAATCAGGGCAATGTTCAGCAGAATCCAGTCATCTGGGACCTTTTTGGATCCCCAAGACCACTGAAAAGTCATCAAGAGAGGTTTTGCAATGACATCAGCCAGCCCTTGGAGGACTCTTGGATAAATCTCACCAGGCCCCATAGATTTGTCGGGATCCAGCTGGAACAGGACATCCCACTCAATTTGGGGGTCAATTGGGAGTAGAACATTCTCACAGTAATGGTTCTCCATCTCAGGGCATTGAGACACCCTTGGTCTGTCATCTTTGTGGAAGAGAGAGGCAAAGAATGCATTAAACACCTCTGCCTTCCTTTTTTCTTCTTTCATTGGAGGCTCAAGATCCATTTAGCCCACTCAACTTCTATTAAATGTTACTAAAACTCTTGTAGTAGGGAAAAAATGACAAATTTCACCACAAAATTGAAACCTTCAAAACCACATTAGCCTAGGGAAAGCTAAACAGCCTTATGGCTAAACCAAAAGACTTCTGGAGAGAGGGAAGATATTGCAACTTTTCACAAACAGTCATGGGGAGTTAATTTCTATCATTTTTCCAAGGAAGGTGTAATGAAAACAAGTAGTCAACAAAAATTTACTCTGCTTTCACCTTACAAGAAAATGGCCAGCTGAGTTGCTTTGATTTATGCTGAGAAAACACATGGATATTGGCCTGCCACTTTAACATGAAAAATATTCAACGTAAAACCTGAAGGCAGACCTCGCTAACAGACATTCCTGCTTCCTGCCTCCAGCAGCTCCTGAAAACAAAGAAGATATTCATCCCCACTGGCAGCCACATTCCCTTGCTTCCCATTGGTGCATCCCCAGCTGCCCAGCACTGTACTTGGGCCCCCACCTGCTCTGGCTGAGCCCTGACCATGCCGGGGAAGGGAAGCACCAAGCCCCTCAACAGCCTCAATGTAAACAACCCAAAATGCCCCAAAACCATGCTAGTCCCTCAGAATCCCTTGTGGGGTTAGCAGGGGCATATAGCAAAAGGCTGTGTCCAGGGGAAGTGTGAAAAGGGTCAGGGAGGAAACCAGCGGCAGGCAGACACCTGAGTGTGGGTAGGGAGGGGGAAAATATTTGGGAATTGGCTGGTATGTGAAAGATGTTGATCCTGTTTCTGTGTGTTTCATGGGACTTAAGACACTTGTGTACCCTCCTCCATCCACTGTGGGATGAGCTTCCCTTCCTCTCAGATGCTGCATGCTCAGTTTTCCTGGGGCACCGGCTGTATTTTTGCTCTGTGGCCCTGCCTGCTTACCTCCATATCTCTCTTGCTACCTACCTCCGCTCTTCCTCAATGTGTTTTGGCATTTCCCAAAGCCCTGTGTGCTGTGCTGTGTGACGGCCTGTCCCTTCTTGTCCGTGTTTTTGCATCCCAGCCCAACAAGACTGGGGTTATGTAGGGACCCTAAGGACCTGGCGTGGCGCAGTACATTGCGGCACACGGACTTGTCTGTGCTGCCTGGCACAGTGTGTCTGACAGCTCCCATCAGGCCATGAACATCACTGTCAAAATAAGTAATAAGTTGTTGTTATTATTATTATTATTAATAATAATAATAGTAATAATAGTAATAGTAATAGTAATAGTAATAGTAATAGTAATAATAATAATAATTCAATTTGCCCAAAATTTGCAACACCTGCTGAATGAAGATTTCATGGGAAATCTTACCTTGAAAAGAAGGGGAAAAAAAGGAGAAGGGCTTGGCACTCAAGCTGATTGGCTGGGGAAGGATTAGAAAGAGTCAGAGGAACACACTGTAATGATCGGCACAATGATCTGCTGCAGCAGAGCAGACTTGGTGTCTGCAGGGAGCCCAGAGCATCTCAGTTTCCCCTGTCATTCTGCGGCTTTCATTTGAGCGGTTTGGATATGCTGTGCACGATTAATTTTGAGACCATCAGGACAAATTCCTGCACCCTACATTGCTTGTGAAGGACTAGATTTTCTTCCCAAGGTGCTATGTTGATGGCTGTATCCATCACTACCAGTACAGTATCATTCCAGATTTTTCGGCTGGAGGACTATAAATCTTTCATTTCCAATCAAAGTAAATACCACATTTTGTTTTTGTTCTTAGTAATAACAGTTTCTTGAGCTAAGTCGGCACAATTTTGACTAAACACAGAGCTGAAAGGCGTTGTTCAGATTCGCTTTTTTCACAAGTGTATTTGGCCAAGTTCATATCTGAGAACAAGTTGAGACTGAAATTCAGGTTTCATGGAAGTGACTTGTCACAGATGTAATCTCAAAGTAGTTATTGTCTCAGAACTTTACGTTCTTCCAAATCCCTTCTGAAGTACTAATCATCTGACCAAGGCATCAGATGGGGATTATTGCTTTGGATTTATTCTAAAGGCATAATCTTGGAATTCCACATTGAACATCTTCAGTGTCAAATTACCCTATTTTGGCATGATTATAAATCCCAGTCCCAGTGTGCAAAAACAACTCAGTGAAACATTTTGAGTACATTTTTTTAATGTGGGCAAGCAGCTGATTCTCCCTGCCTCTCCCATCTTGCAATTTCATTCTCATAAATGTTTCCATTCTAGCAGAATTTTTCCCAGAAAAAATCAACCTCATAGCAGACACTCAGCATTTCAACTTGAATTGTTTGGCAAAGTGATAAGCAACTGAAAGCAGTATTTTTTAAGGGGAAAAAGTGTTGCACAGCCATCTCTGTATCACTCATTATTTTAATGTTTGTCTAGCTGTGGTATTGCCAAGGCATTTATTACTAGATTATTTAGGACACTGGCTAAATGTCAATTACTTCTCCAGACTTACTGCAAAAATTTAGCAAAATAAAACCAAAAGGTTCCCTTCCCTCATGCTCGATACACGCAGTTTTGGCATGCCAGGAAAGGCACTTTCTTGTTAAAGTGGGGGTGGAGAAGCCCTTTGAGGAACTCACTAACTCCCAAGAATTCTACATGATCAGCCTGAAATTGTTTCTACTTTTCTTCTAAGTGTAGAGGTGTTTTCAGTTTTCTTCAACTTTTGTGCTGACTTTTTAGAAGAATTGCATAATGCTTTGTTTAATGGTGTTATAGTTACACATGCTAAGACTAGAATAATTGAGCCTCCTCCTTGTGACTGTAATCTCAATTTCCTGGCTGTGCTCCTTCGGCTCATGCACTGGTGATGGAATGTGTTACTCACAAACTAATCAGTCCATCTGAATTTATACATCATTATTAATGTCTTTGTTTCACGCCAAAGTACATTTGTTGTTTTTAAAAGCATGAACAGGAGCAGTGCCTTGCCTAAGGAAAGGTTGACACGCAAAATAGATACGTTAGCTTAATATATCTATTAAGCTAGGTACTTTAATGATCGATGGAAAAAAATACTTGGACGAGGAAAGCTTCACTGCCTGTCAGATATAACTAGACGAGAAACACGAAAAAAGCACATATGGGTCTAGATTTTTGTGGGCTAGGACCTCTCAAAGCTAGGTTCCCAGGAGAGCTGGCTGCACTCACATCCACAGTAGATCAAGAGAGATTAATTCAGACAGCACCTGAGGCAAGAGAGAATTAGCAATAGGATGGGGTGGTGGCAGATCAGACATATATGAGAAAATTGAGAGTCCGTGGCCTTGCAAGACAAATCTGGAGTGACAAGGCATAAGAAGGCTGAGTGGCAGCTGGGGTCATTAAAATATACTCAAAAACTGCTGTGTATGACATTCAAAGAGTAGTTTAAGGTATAGAATAATGCCAACAAAAGGATTCATGGGGAGATATTAAGTATGGATATATCTAAGCCAGAAGTTAGATGGAGGTTTCTCATCCTTGTGGCACAAGGCTCTGGGAAAATCTTCTGATGGAAAGCAAGGAAAGATGGCCACAGGGTTGTGGGATGGACCCTGTCCAGGTTACAAGGGAATTGATATGATGTAGATTCCAGGGAGGAGGAGCCAGCATTGGTGGATTCCTACCCTAGACCATATTATTTTGTGGCCACCCATGGAAATGGATAAACTGCCACACCATATTCCCCCAAAGGACAAGGGTTATTGTACACAGCGTGTAACATCTATTTCACATACTGTGTGTGACACAGGGGATGCATCACACCCAAATTCCTCCTAATGACTATTTCCCACCTGTGTGCAAAATGTACACCTTGGGGCTTATTTCCTAATCCAAGTAAGTTTCTAATCTTATTTTTCCCTCCAAGACAACTTTTTATGAACTCTGATTGCCATTCTCTCAGTCTTCATGAACCAAAGGTCTGGCGCCAGTTTGCTGAATTTGAGAGAAGTGAGCTAAGGTGATCCCTTGAAGAAGAACATGGATGCCCTATCCACACCAGGCCTGTTCTGCCCACTGGTGCATAGTCAGACTCAGAAATGAAATCAATAGCTTCTTCTTTCCCTTTTACTTTTTCCACCTTTGTTAGAGGAATCTAGCCTTTCACAGGACATGAGAACTTTGATTTCAGATGTTTCTTTCTTGCAAGAAATAAGAAAAATTGTACACGTCACCTTCCCCCATATTAATCAGGGATGGTTAGTAACTCTCTCCTTCCATGAGTAGAAGGAAAAGAAAGAATCTTCTGTTTTCTGATATTTCCATTAAAATTTCATTTGCTGTAATTAAATTTTTCTTTTACTGTCCTTGGAGATCAAGGAAATTGGCTGCCCTTACAGCATATATTTTGTGCCTTGTTATTGGCAAAATGATACCTCATCAGCAGAATGTGTCATGTTGGCAGCTGTCTGGTCCTCTGAGGAACTTCCTCGCAGCTATCATAACATGTCAGCATTCAAGAACAAAAAGGAAGGAAATCTGAATCCAAAGCAACTCCAGTATTGTGGTTAGAGAATATATACAAATATTTCTTGTATCATATATTGTCCTTCCTTTTACAAAGGCACTTATCCTGTAAAACCACTGGCCAGATAAAATGTCCAAAGAACTTTTTTTAAAAATTACTGCATTTGCCAGTGAAGCTGGATCTAGGTCCTGTTCTCAATCACTAAGTCCTGAGGGCTGGATCCTTTTCTTTTAGCTAGCAAAGGGCACTGAAGGCATTATTGACTCTCTTGTTGTGTCTCTCACAAACTCAGACTTTCCCACTCTCTCTTCTCTCCCCAGGTTTATGTGTGTCTGCATATGGATGCACACATGTATGTATATTGCATATGGTTGGTTTGTTTTCAGCTTTTTAAATAATTTTAAACAGAACATTACATTACAGAGCAAATCACAGTCACAATTTTTAAATACATTTTTGAAAGGAAAAAGCAATATCAGGCCTATTGAGTGACCTGCGCTACCAAGACGACAGCCCAGGTTAATCAACCTTGTCCCACTGAAGTGAAACCAGAGCAACAGTAGGAGAACTTATTGAAATAGATGCAGCCTTAAACTGTCAGACATTTTTTTTTTAATTGTGTTTGATTATTCCAGCTTCAGTTACAGGTCTATTGCTCAGGTCTGTCAATGAAATGATGACTGACATTGATTCAGCAAATGGTGGAGATAAAAGGAATAAACATCTTTGGGGTCTGGGTCTTGGAGTTCATCAAAGCCATTTTCTTGATGTTGTTGCTTTTAGTGTGAAAAAGTCACAATGTCACACTTAAAATAGGTACAATTGGAAAGAAATTAAAATCAATAAACAGTGATTCCTACCAGGATAAACAGAGAAACTCTTGCCCTAAGAAATAATCATCACTGCTCCCACAAAGCTCAACACTGACACACATCCACAGATACATATGCCATTTCTCATTTGTACCTCCCTTCCTCAGCCGTGCTAATACATGTCCAAGGAAAGGCTGCTCCAGTGCTCTGTTCTGCCGGGAACAAGAGGCAGCGTGGGAGAGGAGCCACTTGGTGAGTGTGACCTTAGTCACAAGGCTGTGGAGCTGAATCATCCTTGCCTTTTAAAAAGTATTGGGCAATGCTTTGGGAGTCAGTGATCTTCAGGGACACTATTTGAACTGCTCTTCTGCTGTGCGTGGGAGGGAGGAAGGCCCAAGTTTTACAAAGGACAAGTCCATTAAAAAAACAACAAAACAAAGCAAAACCACCAGCCTATCATTCCACTGCAAAATATCCTGGAGGATTTCAGGACCTTGGTTGCTGAAGGCCGTTAGGTTCTTCTCCAGTCATAAATATGTGAACAAATTAAGCTTTTTGTGGTTTTGGCCTATCCCAGCCATGTTTAGTCTTAATCTATCTCAATCACGAGCTACCTTTTAAAAATAACATTTTGTGGCTCCAAAACATTTTTAGTTAATCCTTGCTTAGTTTGGAAAGGAATTACATTTGGAAGGATGCACATGTCCATGTGGCTTTGAGGGATACTCCATTTACAGCTCTCATCCATCATAAATTTTCTTGAAAAATAATATATAATGCTCCAGCATCCTACTATTGAACACTGGAATCTACAAAATATGGGGGTTTTTGTCTTTTTTTTTCCCCAGGGGAGCCTACAGCCTGTAGTAGACAAAAAAAATTAAATTCTTGAAAATATGCCAAATTGATACATGAATGTTCTTGGATCTTCTCCATATTGGAAGTCAGAGGCAACAGTGCTACTTACCACAGAAGAAGCTAAGGAAGAAGAAACAAAAATTTTGTAATATTTCAAAGATTATATCCACAAATGTGTCTGGAAAAAGCCTGACATTTCACATGGAGATGTGACTCTCTCTGAAGAGCAAGAACTTGGCTTTAATTACTGAATGTAAGGAAAACAGTTTCTGAGATTAGTTTCAAATCTATGGGTAATTGAAAGAAAACCTTTTAAATAGTTCATTTCAGGACATCTTTTGCACTCTTTTCTCAAGTGAAATATTAATTTCACTTGAGAAAACTTTCTCCTCTCAAATTAGTGCAGTCTGAGAGATGGCAAGTCTTTAGAAATCTGGTCTCAAATCATCTTTTTATACTTCTCAGTCAAATATTACTCAAATATTTCTTGCTTTCTACTTTACCTTTTAGATACTCTGCTGTAATTTTTTATTTTTTATCATCACAGAACAATGTATTTTAAAACACATTTCCTAAAAATGAATTTTTCTGCAGAAAACATATACATTGCTTAAGCCTCTCTCAAATTCTTGAAATAGGCTTGCATGATGTGAAAATTGGGGGCAGATTTTTTCAAAAGCTTAAAGCTGAATGCAACACTGTCATCCTAATCTTTTGTGGACAGACTTCATTTATATTATTGTTAACAATATGCATGTCCCTCTCAAATAAGTACTTTTCAGTGAGTGTACTACGGTCAGTGTACTAATCATGAAATTTCGTAAACCACACTGTCACTTTTACAATGTTTGGATTTTGTGGTAAAAACTTTATCACAGGATTTTTGCAGCCATTTCTTTGATTAGTACCTTCAGATTGCATTTGTGCTGGAATTGACTGTTTCAAGAGCACGTCTGCTTGATCATGTGGATATGTACTAATATAGCCAGCATGCACACATCTGAGGCCACAAAAAACAGCACATAAATTTGTGGACAAGCAAAATGACGAGTGCAATTGTAGAAGCCAGATCAAAACCACCTACAAAACAGTTTGGAAAAATTCAGGCATAGCATTCAAAGAGCACAAAACCAAGGCTATGCAGTGCTGTCTGTGCAGTTCAAAACAATTCAGTATTAAATTCCAGAATACATGCAGTTGCACTAAACACAAAAACCTCAGGGAAAAAAAAGTAAAATAATATTCAAATTAGTTCTGGTTTGTGAATCAATTTCCGTTTCTCTTGTTTCCACTGAGCAACTGGAACTGGAAAGCAATAAAACTGAGGAACTGCTATCGTAAGGGATTTTGGTGTGTCTCTGTTAGCTTCTGACAACTGGTGGGGGAGGGAGAGAGGGAAGAATGATATCAGCAATTCTTAAAGTCATTTGCCGTTTCTTATATTCTTCAAGACAAGTTAGTGGAATCATCCCCAAGAATGGTGCTACTTGTGGTGCATGCAGATGCTTTGGGTCAGTTCCCCAGAGAAATGTGATTTATGCAGCCAGCCACTGCATATGATGCCACAAGGACTTGCTGTCTCTACCCACAGCACCCAGTACAGAGACACATCAACAGCTGCAGCAAAGAGTACAACCCCAACAGCTATGGGTAGCTAAAGGATGCTTCAGTACACGTGTACTGTGGTCTATTGATTTAATTAAATATCCATAAATATCCATATTTCTCTGTGTATGTAGATTTTCTCATCCTTTTTTTAATGAAACAAATGAGCCTTTGGGGCTTCCATGCGAACAAGACTTGAAGCCAGATGCTGGTGCTGCTGTTGTGCACTTCTGAAATAAATGTTTCTTTAAACAATCTGCAGTAAAAGTCCAAAAGCAGGGGTACTATCTGTTTTGGCATCTTCTTTATCCCAAAGAACAGCATTTCCCATGTGTCAGGCTGCTACTCACACATTGGATGACAGCTGAGTTTTGTCCAAAGTCTGTATATATATTTGATATTTTCAGTTTTTACAATGTATGGGAAGTTGTTGTGCAGCCAATGGATAAGATAATTAAGAGAGGATTTTCATTCTCAAAACATACATTCCTGGGCTGTAAAGGACACTTCCACAATGATTCAGAAGGACACAGAGACCTTTTGTTTACCAAAGGCTGGCCAATAATTTCATCTCAACCAACAGCCTCCTTAGTGACAACATCCTGACTAGTTCTAGCAACTAAATGGTTTTTCACAGCAGGGTTCAGGCAGTAATTTTCTCTAAGGAACCTGCTTGTATTTTGCCTTGTTAGGCACCATTCTTCTCTGAGTTTAAGCTGCCACATACAGGAAAGGACACACAGAAAATATTTGCAGCTGGATCACAGCTGCAGTAAGATAAGATGTCATATTTTAATTATGTTCAATTTAATCAGCTGCTGAAAGGCCAGGTGGAAGCACATGGGCAGCATGAGTGGATTGCACCCAGGGAGAACAGGTGTGAGAGAAGACTAATGCCTGAGACATTATGTTCTTAGCATTACACTCAGAAATCCTGGTTTTGCTACTTTTAACACTTAGTGCAAACCCTGTTGAAGCGTGACTCAAAGCTCCAGTACTGTTGGGTCAAAGGTTTGTATGTAGAGGAAGAGTCAGGAGCAGAACATCACACTGTGTGAAGACACAACTTGGAGATCAGTAAGTACTGTCTCCATTTTACATGTTGGTGGACAAGTTCCTGTCCCTGGTGCGAGCTCCTGCCCTTAAATCTGGTTATGTTATGTTTTACGAGTTTTTCAGCTCAACACATACTGTGGCACATGTCCTGTCATGGAATCAGTTTCTCAAGGATGATGAATTTTGCTCTGAGAAAGGTGTGACACTAGCAGGGCTACCCAGTACCTTCCTGAAGATTGCTTTGCTTCGAGGTCCATTTCAGATCACTGCCCTCCCTCCAGGGCGCTGTTATATGTTAAGCATCAAGCATGCCGAGGTCTTGGTGTTTGTTGTCTTTGCATTGGAATAGTCCTGGAGGGAAGAAAAAGGGTGATTTGAAAAATGCAAACAGTAAAATTCAAGAAAATTCTCACAGAATTAAAAAAAAATATTGTTATCAAAGCACAAAAGCAGGTTAGGTACTAGAGAGTGTTTCTTTAGATAGGCGCACAATTCTGTAGCATGTGATTCTACTTGTCTGCCAACAAGTCTGAAATTTGAAAGTAGGCAGCAAAACTAACATTTTCAGTTGAACCTGTTGAATCTGAGACAGTTTGAACCGCTAAGGTCCTGCATTACTTGTCCTGCTGCTGTTTTCACCCAACACCAAGAAACGAGAGCTGTTTAGGTGTCAGCATGGTCTACTGCTGTGGTGGCTGAAACCATCTCGGAGAAGCTGAGAGGGTCCCACAGCAGCAGCAAACTGATGGGACAACTTTGAGGTGTGAAATACCCTCTGAGTGTTGGCTAATTGGTCTCTCCCTTAGGTTATGTTAATCCTCCTATGCTGATTGGTTGTTGTATCCCTGTCTCTGCCCTTCCCTTCCCCTCATTGGTTCTCATTGTATCACACACTCCACCCCTCCCTCCTTCCCATTGGTTGTCATTGTATTTCCCCGCCTCCTCCCCATTCCTATTGGCCCTTCACCCCTCTATCCGTGGTCACGCAGAGTGCCTCAGTGTCTTTCGCCCTTGGGTCCTTTGGAGGACTAAATGCGTTTGGAACATACCCAGACGACTGAGCTCTCTGAGTTCTGTATCTCTGGTAAACGCATGGAGCTTATTATAAGCTCTGGGGTGGGTGAGTGTGTCTGTGCCTTCCACCAGCACAAGTGATAGAATAGGTCTTCTTGCATGCTGCGGAATACAGCAGCCAGGAGGGTCTGGCTGGGAATCGGGACACTCTTGGATCTCGCAGGAGACCACATCTCACTCCACTAACACCCCTGCGTTAGTCTACCATAGGGCCATGGAAATTCGCTGGCATTTCTTAAATGGTGTCTTCCAAAGGTTTCCACACAACCTTCCCTTCTCTAGGTTGAAGGGCCCCAACTTGGGAGAGGTCAGTCATGGAGAGACTGTCTCATGCTGACATCTGAGCTCAAGCACTGGCGAGCTGGCACCAGCCCTGCTCTCCAGCCACCCAGACTCCTCCAAGCGTATAAGCAAGGGCCAACAGCGGCTCTGACAAGTGCTTGTGTAGCTGCAAAGAAAGAAGCACCCCTCTGGAGGCTGGCCAGAAGCTTGAGGAAGAGGCACAGCAACCTCGAGAAGGTAACCAAGAACACAGAAATGCTAATATGTCACCAACAAGGCCAGCTAGGCAGAGAGAGGCAGGGCCTAGGGCACAGCAGGGACACCAGAGGGGCTAGGCTGTGAAATGGGGGGAGCAGCTGAGCTCTCTGTGTCCTGACCTACTCGTGTGTGGCTGTTCTCCATCTGGGTGGCATCTTTCTGGTGACAACAGGGACGGCCACAGGACTGGTGGAATGATGGCTGGTCTGGGTCAGAAAGAGAAGGCAGAGACTACTCAATGTGACATTGTTCTTCTTCACTCTTATTACCTGGATTAATATCCATGATCTCTGTGTATCTTTAAATAGTGAAATGGGCTAGTTCACAGAGGGGCATTGCAAGTGACAGGAATTTGTGAAGATTGGTAGGTGACAGAGTTTAAAATACTTTTAATTTATATCAGGAATCACAAGATAGACCTACACCCATAATTTCCTACATGAAATTGGCTTTTTACTTTTAGGTTATTAAGAGCAAACTCAGTCTCAAGACAAGCACACATATCTGTGCTTAGCTAGCCAACACTCAGCTACTTATGGAACACATCGAAGTGCACAGACACTACACAATCCACTGTGCACATATGCACTATATTGTGTGCCCTATAGATGTATGAAGTCATAATAAAACTCCATTTGTGCAGGGTGTACACAGTGTGTGTGTAACTGAACACCAAACAGTACTGCTGAGTGCAAAGAGCCTTTGGGGATTACACCTGTTTGTATCAGGATATAAATGTTTTCTTTCCCAAGTTAAAGTCTATCCACAGATTCCCACTGAGAATTTGCTCATGATTTTATATTCTGTCTGTAAAATTTTCATTCTTTTAACGTGCTCTTGGAAAAAAAATAAGTCAAAATGATACTGTGGAAAAGAACCTGGGCCAGGAAAATACCTTAGAGATCAAAACAGTTCCAACTCTCCCACTGAGGCATGTCTTTCCTACTTATTCATGTAACCTTTCTCCTACTTAGAGCAGTTTTAAATGAAAACAAAACTGTTACATTAGGAAGTTATGCACCCTATGGTTGTGGACAATAATTTCTTTTTTCTTTTGGATGTCTGGTCACAAAACAGTGCCATTAAGGAAGGTGTCTCTCCTGAAGCAAACACCGTAGGGCATACTCTACATTCTCATGGTATGTGTTAAGATTATTAGCTGATTGTGACCATGCTGAGATGAGATTTTAAGAAAAATATGTGAGGGCTGCCTCACAGAGGACCTATTATATCCCCACATTACCATACCACATTCCCGATGAGATCTTTTAGAGCAACACAGGACACCAGCCTTGGAGAGGAAGCAGCTGCTTTGTATCCATGGGTTCAATATAATGTAGCCCTTGCATTATGCATCAAGTCATAAGAAATATACTTTTATTAGTAGATAGATTAGTTCAATGGGAATTTCATGTACCTAGCAATGACTTATCATTTTGCAAAGCTTCTGCACCCTGGGCTGGAATGACAATCAAGTCCTGGCTGTGGTCTGTATGTCTGTGTCTTGCTCTGAATTTATGGATCAGGCTGGAGGAATGGCAGCCCTGTGTTCGTGGTGGTGCCCCAGACATAGAAGTGCTGGTGTCCAGTAGGACCTCATCCTCTTTAACACCTGTGTAACTTTCCCAGTCCCACAGAGAGCGACAACAAGATCAACCCAGCAACAGAGACCTCATATGTAAAGCCCAGAGATTATGTTCTCCACTTCCAAAAGTTAATGTCACCAGATTCTCAATATTTAGTGACATAAAACAGTGAAGATATATATGGCAGAGCTAAATACAAGTTCTTCCCTCTTAATCCCCTCTTCCCTGTCTGGTCCTTCTCGTGCTCTCCACCCAGCCTAGCCTAAATTCAAGATGGGTGTATATGGAGAGAGGCAATCCACTTTCTTGTGCAGCATCTAGCAAGTAATTTCTGTGTAGTGTTATTACACAACAACTATTCATGCTAGTACTCTGTAATGCCTTCTGCTTCCCTAAGGAAATATTTAGTGAGTGAAAGACGATGAGTGCACATGGTGCCTTCTCCCATCTCAGTATTCACAGAAGTTCTGCAGAGCTAGAACCACAGAAATATTGGGGCTTGAGCTTTAGTCTTTTGCATCTTTCCAGGCCCCTAAATGTGTCAGAAACATGTGTCAAAAATTGAGAAATAACTGGATATCTGAAGAAAACATAATTAGGAACCTTTCAAAACCATCCTATGTTCCCTAAATTATTTTTCTACTGCCCCATCCCAGGAGCCCTGTGTACTTCCTACTGAGTTGTAATGGGCCTGATTGCTTTCTCTGCAAAGATGATATCGTTTGATTCACGGCTTTTTGTTTTTTCTCTGAGGCTGGTGTGATAAATGAAATTAAGTCCTGAAAAGCCACGATTAGAGGAAGCCCATGAATACAGGGAGGCTTTCCCTTACGTCTGGGCTCCCTCGTGAGGACTCCAGTCATGTACATAAATCTGTGATACTGTTAGACTGACATTCCCACAATACCTACCAAACTCTTCACAAAGTGGAATCATTGTGCTTTTAACTTTATTAGTATCTCTTACAGAATGCTCTTGACCACGAGAGAAAGCAGCTGAATCTAAGGCAACCTGGTATCTTGCAGGGAACAGCACCTTGTTATAGGTCTGGGTTCTCTGGAAGCTGGTAAGATAGATAGGAAGAGCCAAGTGGCACAACAATGAGAACTTTGAAACAAAATTAAATTAAGGGAAACTTGATGATGAGCAGTTTTGCTGAAAGCTTTAATGTTGCTGGGAAGCTGTCCTCTCATATTACAATGCAGAGCTATACATTACAAATACCAGAAAATTTTACTTGGCAGAACACACAGTTTTGTTTATTCATGGATTTTTTTTTTTTAACACATCATCCTTGATGGTGCTGTATCAAATTAAAAGGCTTACCTAATTGTAACAAATTTCTTCCTTTTACATAGTCTGAATCTACTCTGTGTCAGTTTAAAACCATCACCCATCGTCATATCGCTCCAGGCCCTGCTAAAAATCCTGTCCCTATCTTTCTCATAAAACCTCTTTCAGAACTGAAAGGCCACAACTAGGTCTCCCTGGAGCCATCACTCTTCCGGGCTGAACAACTGCAACTCTTGCAGCTTTTCCTCATAGAAATGCCAGTAGCGTTTATAATAGAAGTTGTCTTTTCAGAAGCCGATTCCTGGAAAGAGGCATCCAACAAAATGCAACTTAAAATATATGAAAGCCTATTAAAAATATGGGGGGTGGGTTGTACCTTTCTTACCTTTAAAGGTGCTTACCATGAAATGCAAAGTAATACTAAATAGAAAATCAGCACATTTAAGCAGACTTTCGAATGGCTTCCTGCCACTGCTGTAACCTTCAGCTAGCAAGGCTGCAGAAACAGCACAGGGACAGACCTGCAGATATACATCTCATTTCTCATGCCGATCATCCAGTAAAGAACACTGTGCTATCACTACTGTGGATTTACTAATTTGTGATTTATCTTCTGTGAAATGACTGTGCAAATAAAAAAAGCATGTAAAAGAGGCCAAGTGACAGTAATGGGAGATTTTAACTACCGGCAGTCAATTGCTACATTAGGAGAAGGAAATAAACTGGAGACTGGTGATCTCTGGCTTTTGACTTAACACAGAATGTGCATTAACTGTAAAAGGCTGGAATAAAACCGATTGCAGGCAAGGGAGAAGGAAGTATGGGAATAATCAGGTGGTTGGAAAGATGAGGAAGACATTTTTCTACATCTAATTTCTTTGACATTCTGCTAAAAAAACTAAAGGGATGGTGCAGTTACCTAATATAAAAAGAATAAAAAAAGTATACAAATGTGGGAATTTTACCCCATCCACAACTGGAAAAGGTTCATCACTGCTGTTTGCTAAAAGAATAAACTCTTTCTTCCCTACACTCTGAATGCAATGTATCTGTTGGGTTGTCCTTTCTGACAAACTGTCTCTCACACTGTCTTATGCAATTTTTGATGATCCAGATTTCAGCATTATGTGTTATGGAGCAAGAAGACATGGCATGGAAATGCCTCACTGGATTATTTCTTACAGAGATACGGCACTATATATCCATAATAAATAAAATTGAATAGGATAAAAGTCAGACATATTAACTATAGCATGACTACCTAAATGGGAAAAAAATATAAGGACAGTTGTGCAATTATTGGAGCTGGAATTGATTTCTTTAGGAACTATGGACTCATTTTGCCACAGTCCTTCTTTTGACTTTCAATATACGTGCTAGCCTTCTCTGTTTACTTTCTCTGACAGGCTGACTGTAATTGCATTGTAAATTGTTCCATGTTATTCAAATTGTTTTGCTATTATTTGAATTAATGCATAGAAAGGTAATGCTCAATGAAAACTGGCTGTACAATAAATTACTGCCTCACCATAAACATACTGCTTCCCACAAGAAAAATGAGGGTCACAGTGCACATTTACATGCTAAAAAGACTGAGCAACACTAAAACTCAAAAGGCTCACACAGGACTCAGTAAACCAAGAAGACTCTTTAAATCCTAATTTTCCTGCTTTGTATTTACCTATATTTTCCTTAAGTAATTACATATTTGAAGGAAGTCCATTTTGTGAGAGTGCAGTTCATTGTGCATAGTTACAAGAATTTTAGCCCCCATAGTATTGCCCTTAATAAACTACACAGAAACATAGAGTCACAGAACCGCTTGGGTTGGAAGACACTAAGCATCATTTAGTCCAAGCCCCCTGCCATGGGCAAGGAGACTTTTTAGTAGACCGGGTTGCTCATACCCCCATCCAGCCTGGCCTTGAACACTTCCAGGGATGGACCATCCTCAACTTCTCTGGGCAACCTGCTCCTGTGCCTCATCTTCCTCACAGTTAAGAGTTTGTTCCTAGTATCTAATCTAAACCTACTCTCTAGTTTGAAGCCATTCCCCCTTGTCCTGTCACTACATGCTCCTGTAAAAAGTCTCTCGCCATCTTTATTGTAGACTCCCTTCAGATACAGGAAGATCAAAATTAGGCCACCCAACTCTTCCAGGCTTCTCTTTCCAGGCTGGACAATCCCAATTCTCTCAGCCTTTCCTCACAGGACAGGTGCTCCGTCCCTCTAATCACCTTGGTGTCTCTCCTCTGGACCCACTCCAACAGGTCCCTGTCCTTCCTGTGCTGGGCCCCAGAGCTGATGCAGTGTTCCAGGTGAGTCTCACCAGAGCAGAGCACAGGAGCAGAATCCCCTCCCTGGCCCTGCTGCCCATGCTGCTCTGGATGCAGCCCAGGACACGTTTGGCTTTCTGGGCTGGGAGTGCTCATGGCTGGGTCATGTCCAGCCTCTCACCCACCTGCACCCCTAAGTCCTTCTCCCCAGGGCTGCTCTGCATCTGTTCATCCCCAGCTTGTGTTGGTACCAGGGATTGCCCCAAGTCAGCTGCAACACCTTGTACTTGGTCTTGTGAAACCACATGAGGTTCCCATGAGCTCACTTCATGAGCTTGTCCAGGTGCCTCTGGATGGCATTCTGTCCTTCAGGTGTCTCAGCTGCACCACTCAGCTTGGTGTCACCTGCCTATTTCCTGAGGGTGCACTTGATTCCTTTACGTCATTAATGAAGATATTAAATAACACTGGTCCCAGTACAGACCCCAGGGGACACCACTTTTCACTGATGTCCATTGGGACTCTGAGCCATTGGCCACAACCTTTTGAATGAGAACCTCCAACCAGTTTTTAATCTGTTTCTCTCCAGTTTAGAGAGAAGGATGTTGTGGGGGACTGTGTCAGGCAGGACTTGCCCTTGGTAAAGCTGTGATGGTTTTTTCAAAGCACCTTCCTGTCTTCCATGGCAAAAGGTGTCATGGGGTCTTTGCTGCATAGGTGAGTGTGTAGGTTGAGGTATCTGGTTGCTTCAGCTATAAATTTCTTAGCCCATCAATAGTGGCTGCAGACATCAGGGCTGCAGATATGCAGTCCAGATACTAGTTCTTAAAATACACTGCAGTCTACGGGAAAGAAGGAAGGCGATCAGCTTGTTGATATACAGAAGCTTAAAACATGGTTATGTTGGAATAAGTGCATGTGCAACTGTTAAGACTTGCTCTTGTCAAGGCAATCAATCAGTCTAGCTTTTTGTTTTCTCAGGACTGATTAAATGAAAATAGGATTGGCATCAGAAAATCCTGTCAAATGTCAGTAAAGAACATTCCACATAAACTAGGCTTGTTTTCATGGAAAATGTACATGGTTCAGACCATGGTGTACAGTATCCAAAGCCCATTTGAGGGGAAGGCTCTCTAAGTAACTGTTTTTCACATGCTGAACAGCAGAGCATGAGGGTAGTCTGTCCTTCATGTGAGTATATGGGTGAGGGGATCAAGTCTACCATTAGCAAATCTGCAGACGACACCAAGCTGAGTGTGAATGTCAATCTGCTGGGAGGGTAGGAGGGCTCTGCAGAGGGGTCTGGACAGGCTGGATAGATGGACCAAATCGAGCAACATGAGGTTCAACAAGACCAAGTGCTGGGTCCTACACTTCAGCCACAGCAGCCCCCTGCAGCCCTACAGGCTGGGCAGAGTGGCTGGACAGTGGTCAGGAAGAAACTGACCTGGGGGTACTCATTGACATCAGACTGAGCATGAGCCAACTGTGCCCAGGTGGCCGAGAAGGCCAATGTCACCCTGGCCTGGATCAGCAAAAGTGTGGCCAGCAGGACCAGAGCAGTGATTGTCCCCATGTACTCAGCACTGATGAGGCCACGCTGTGAACACGGTGTGTCCAGGGCTAGGCCCCTTAATTCAGGAAGGACATTGAGATGCTGGAGTGTGTCCAGAGAAGGACAACAAGGCTGGTGAAGGATCTGGAGCAGAAGTCCTGTGAGGAGCAGTTGAGGGAGCTGGGGTTGTTTAGACTGGAGAAAAGGAGGCTCAGGGGAGACCTTATTGCTCTCCACAAACAAGGAGGGTAGAGCCAGGTGAGGGTCAGCCTCTTCTCCCAAACGAGTGACAGGACAAGAGGACACAGTCTTAAGGTGCACCAGGGGTGGTTTAGGTTGGACATTAGGAAGAAGGTCTTCACATAAAGAGTGATTGTGTGTTGGAATGGGCTGCCCAGGGAGGTGGTGGAGTTACCATCCCTGGAGGTATTTGGGAAAGACTGGATGTGGCACTTAGTGCCGTGATCTCACTGACAAGGTGGTGTTGGGTCAGAGATTGGACTTGATGATCTCGGAGGTCTTTTCCAGCCTGGTTGATTCTGTGATTTTGTGATAGCTTGCTGTATTTACCCTTACCACCCCAAGACTCCAAGACATAGCCTGTGATTTAGCTCAAGAGCTTGCTTGCCGATAATAGCTGAGCAATTTATAAGGTGAAGATAAAGCAAATCACTGACTCTATTCTTGCATTCATTCTCTTTTCTATTCTTTGCACTAGTGGTTGGATTTCCCCGCTATGACCTGAACCAAAGCATCTTTGGCAGCTTCTGAATCCTTAAGTCTGCTCTTTGTCCTTCACTTCTGTTGCTCCTGTCTAGTAAGGGATTTTTCCATTATGCTCTGTGTTGTTGGTGATTCTTAGTAAGTTCTTAAAAACTGACCAAACCTGAGAGTACTTGATTTTAGTATTGATAAACTATCTTAGGTCAGTCTGATTCAGTCTGTGTTCATTACAAAAGAATTGAATGCATTTTCTTACACTGGTTACATCTGCACTAACACTGTTAGCAGATATTAAACATCAGTGTTAATCACATAGAGTGTAATCCACAAACTCAGTGTAGCCCCTGTGGATGACATGTTGTACAGAGCTGTATTTTATGGCTTCTCCCTGGAGAGCTCTCAGGTTAGGCAAAAAAAGCCTGCTGTTGCTTGATGTTTAATAGCTTGGACATTATTGTGGAGCCTGTAAAACCTCAGCCTTGCTGTTACATGTGTTCTTCAGCAACTGTACAATCAGCACATTATAGCTGCAAAATGTTTCCTCAGTCAAGGGACCTGTAATCTAAAATAAATATTTGAAAGAAATATTATGAAGGACTTTTGTCTACAGATGTTCACTTGTATCATTGCAGCAGTAAAATTACTTTGAGTTTTTCGGCTAACTAACTGTAGCTACACAAATGAAAAAGCAAAAAAATTCTTGTTTTTGATAGATACATTCACTTTAATAATTTGAAAACTGCTCATTCTTGTTTAACTCAGAGCTGTAACATGTCAGCAAATGCAAAACATTCCAGTATTAAGTTTGCCCCTTGTGGTGATACAGTTAATTACTGCAGGTGGAGTACTTCTGACCCTTTTGCCATTATTGGTTATCATGACTTTGATCATAGGTTATGTTCAGCAAATTATAAGAAAAAAAATCAGCAGCACATTTAACTGTAATTTATTCAAATTATTATCTTCTGACTGAAAAGAGAAGTTTCTACTGAAAAGAGAGAAATATAATAATAGTGCTGTGTAAGTAGACCTTCATGTGTCCTTCATCAAAGTGTAGTACCAGCATCACATTTAATGCAGGTTAGGAGCAAACTCTTGCCCCAAATAAAGTCAGTGGGAGCTTTGCCTTGGCCTTTGGAGGACCAGCTTGTTACTACATGCATTCAGCCCAAGTCAGTATAACCAATTCTTATTTATGGACTTTATTCTGAGCACATTTTTTCTTTAGTGGTTAGAGTGTGTTGAAAATACTGACCTTCTGAGCTAAAGGAAAATGAAATAAGGGGAAAAAAAAAAGAAAGAAGTAAAGTGATTTGTGTGCATGATAAAAGTGTTTTTCTGCAATAACACAGCATGTGGTCAAGAATTACACAGGTTGCATTTGCCACTTTATATCTCTTGCCAGACGAATACAATTCAGGGCCTGTTACCCCCGCCTGCAGTACTGTTTCATAGTTATGAAGTCATGACAGCTGTGATTGCCGGTGTGGAGAATAAAGTCTGTGGAAAAAGTTTGGATAACTTCCCACTGTACACCGGCCAAAAATAAGTTAGCTGGAATTAAAACAGAAGAGGAGAAAACTTGCAGGGGGAGAAAAGCAAGGGAACCAAACGACATTTTGTATTGGGACACAAGCTGAGGCAAATAGACTCTGGGATAGATCTTGACTCCACTCCCATCTCTTCAGGATCCTGGAACTGATAAAAAGTCTGAGGTGTAACCAAGAATCTGTTTTGGCCAAGTGTACTCTACCTCATGGAAATTGGTACTTCCCATTTCCTGCCTCCCTGGAGATTCACAAGTCATTCGAATTAATTTCATTCCCAGCTTAACAATAACTGTGCAAACACACCACCTCAGTCCCTGCACCTGAGGAAACATTATGATCTATAAACTCACAATGTCCCACTTGAACGCGGGGAGCAGGTGCTAATCAATAATGCGTTGCCGACATTTAAACAAGGGATCTCCACAGACACAGTCTCCCAGAGCTGTGACAAATGCCGCAGCTCCATCCCCCTGCAGGTTCAGGGCTGTACGATTTGCAAAGCAGGATCTGATTTCCTCTTTCTTCATCTACCAGCTGTGGAAAAGTCTTCTCATATACTCAAAGCAACAGTGCTTTGCCAATGAATATTAATGGAAAATGTTTCTGCTATGTTTATGAAAAATAGTGCCAGGGTATGCAGAACAGTTTAATGATCAGTATATATGGTTTGGTTCTGCACATTGCTGTCTAAGAATCAGAGAGGAGAATGCCAGTGTTTGGGGGATTTTACATCTAGTAACTGATACTTGCTACAGCAAGAGATTTATCATGAAGGTGAGATCTGTGATCTTCAGAAAGCCTTGAAGAAATCTTGCAGAGAGGTTGTTTTTCCTAGGGATGACAAAGAAATGCCTAGAGAGGGTGATGTGTTGGATACTGATTGGAATGGAATGGAAGCTGATTGCAGACCTTACATGGGCTACAAAGAACCACTGTGCCGTATCTGCATCTCTGACTGATCCAGGTGGACCTTATAATTTGAATTCAGTCCAATTATGTTGATTGCAATTGCATTGAACAGGATCTTCCCACTCACCCCAGGAAACAGCAAGTGTGGTGACACAAGATACATGGCAAAAGCTCCTGAGAAAGGGGATTAGTCAAAAAAAAGACAAAAGGAGGACTAAAAACCGGACCAGCTATTAAATTTTGAGTTCATGGGAATCAATTTCAAGATGCCCATGACCATATATTAAGGAAAGGGTGTCCTTCTGCATGTCTTAGGGGGAAAAGCTTTAACTCACTCTCGTAAAGACAATTCATGGGCACCTAGCATTATGCTGCTGACCTATTTCACTTGCATGTCTCAGAAACTGTCCCTTCCCTCAAGCCCCTGCTACATCATGATAAACTTCCCTAGAACATACCAGTGACAACAGCAGCAATGATTTTTTTTCCTTTTTATTGCTGCAGCTTATGTAGTCAGAACTCATCTTTGCCTTATTTAGAAATAAACTTTTATATAATGAAAGTGTCTATTATGTTAACACAGAGGCAGACTCAGACTGTTTGACTTCTCTAATCTTTATTTGTTTATGATTTTAAAATATTTAAAGCCAGAAAAAAAATAGATTGAAAAATTAAACATGGTGAAAACCACATGCAAGGGGAAGATTAGAGAATTAAGCCTTCCCCTTCTGTCCATCCTCCCTCGGCAGTTATAACATCACTGTAGCACCTCCTGCATGCAATTCTGTCAGGTCTTGGGAAACAAGCTTGCTTTGTCATCAAAATACAGAAAACTAAGGTATTAATGGTTAATTTTAAACTCCTGTTAAGTCGATGCCACTTAACAGCCAGCGGCTTGTGCAAGGCTAAAGGACAGGTAAGAAAATGTGAACTGCTGCTTGCATTTTGAAACTGACTGTAGACAGGAGAAGAAGAGCCAGTCACAAAGCTGGAGAAATATCACCAAGGGCAAATCTTTACCCATTCTGTAGCTGCAGCTACACTACAGTCCTACAACAGGTAACACCACAAAGAAAGCCAAACTTTCCTGTGTCCCGAAGATGACAGATATTTCCACTTTCAAATCCACCATCTAAACACTGTATTAAATATAAATCCCCAAACCTATTTTCCTTACTGTTTTCCTTTGCTATTTTTTTCTTTACATTTAGTTTCTTCCTCTGTCTTACCTTGAGTTTTTGGAAGGGAAACAAAGTTTCTGAATTTAAAGTACCTTCCCACCTCCTGCAGAGGACAGTTTCAAGGCTGCAATTGGTCAGTGCTCGGCACCGAAGTTATCTCCCCCAAAGCCAGAGTGAGGCTCTCAGCCACCAGAGTTGGTCACTCTCCCCAAGCCAGTCCCTGATACAGACAGCATAGCACAGGGTAAGAATAAAGAAACCTCTGAGTTGAAGCACTGGATTTTATGATGGCAAACATACACAGGCTTATTTCAAAATGTGCACCACCACACTTGAGCAATTCGATGGGGAAAGGTGGGAAAGTAACGTAACAAGGAGTATTCAGATGGTAGAAGTGCATTGTCCCAGCCTCGCATTTACAGCCTGAAATGTTTTATTAATGCAAAATTATGCTGATTCCCAGTCTGATAGATCAGACTAGGATAAAAACTAGAGCATCACTTGCTCTGTGGCCTCTTTCTGTTAATCACAGAGAGTGTCCTTGGAGCACTTTTCATTTAAGAAAAAATTGATTGTTGCCTGAATACCTTTGTTTCATGTAAGACTACCACTCACTTCTCCGAATCCTTAGGATAACAGGAGAAGGAAGTTGGGTTTTACAGACAAAGATTGTTTTCCTCGAGGCAGATGACAGGACATTGGGGTTGAAGAAAGACAGGGAATGGTAGCCCCTGGTGTTCATCAAGCCTGCAGGGCAGCACATTGGATTTTTTGTCTTGAGGGTTTTGTTCTGTATCATGGCTGCTCCTCTGCTTCTGGGACTGGCTTTTTCAGAGGCAATTTCCATACAGGCACTGTAAATAGAAGTGGACATGACTGTTTGCTGTATGGGACATGGTCCACTTGTTTCTGCTTAAATTACAAATCATAGGCGTGCTTTCTCTCCCTTTTTGTTTTCCCATTGATTTTACTTTTGTGCACTGTATTTGCTGTGCATTGCACAGCTGCCTGAACTTGAGTCTAGCTTCAGCTAGAGTCTGCAGCTTCAGCTTGAGTCTGCAGCTGATCAGTGTGTCCTTCCCACAGCTTGATCCTGGTTTGTGTTTGGTTGAACTGGTTAACGGACCTGAAGTCAACAAATGGGTCCAAAAGGTAACATAAACCTTATATCTTTTCTTTATGTGCTGTTTTCTCCCCTTGTGCAAAAGCATTGTGCACAAGATCTCCGTGTTTCTTCCTATGCATTTTGTTCGGTGGACCTGCAGCCTGTGGTAAATAAGAATTACTGTGCAAAAATGAATAATCCAAATAAGCCCTGGGCAAGATCAATGCTGGACTCTTCTCATAAACACAAGATCTCAAACTCCCATGCTTCACATATTCCATAATGCATTGAAATAATAATCCAGGGAAAGCAAATTAAATCAAAAGCAAAAAGGCTGTATGGTTTTGGTTTGGGGTTATTTTTGTCTTGGGGAGAGGAGGAATTAAATGAACAAAACAATTTTACTTTCTCTTATCAACCAGAAGGAGCCTTCAAATGGGCTAGGTTTCTATTTTAATCAAGAAAGGCCCACATTTCCTTGTTAATTGTTTACAATGTTTCTGGAAAGAACAATTTTCTCTACTTTATTGCCCAGTCCCATGAAAGATGACAGGAGCACAGGAAAGGGGACAAGTTGTTGCGATTGACAATTTGTGTGTCATTTTATTTACACAAATAAAACCAAGAAATGCAGAAACTCTGAAAAACAGTACAGTGTCAATAAGCAGAGCTGGACCTCCATTTCCTTTGTTTCTGTACAGGATATAGGTGTTACCTGTGTTTTCCCCTGAGATCAGGACAGGTCAATTTACTGCTATTATCAGTGTCCATGTGACTCTCTTTTCAAGAGTCATGACATAAAACCCCTTTAAAAATCATACTTTCGCTTCTGTGCAAAACACTGGTGCACTGAAAGAAGACTCCAGTCTTTTCCTTTAAAGCTGCTGGAAGAGGGAAAAAAGATCCCTGCAGTGTGTTGTGAGCTGTACACTAAACCCATTAGTGACTTCGTCCTGTGAGCTGCCTTCTCTGGCCCACATCCAGGAAAACACGAAGTGTACATTTAATTTTCAGCATGTGTGGAGGGCCATTAACTGCAAGCACATTCTTACATGCCTTCCTCATTGCTTCTTTTCATTCTGTTACAGAATATAAAAGGCAGCAGTGGCTTTTAGGGCTTAAGAATGTTTCAGAGGAGACCTAAATGAAAATACTGAAGCCTCTTCACTGTATATAAGAAAACCAAGACAGTAACATTTTTCTGATTGACATGATATTCCCACATGGAATATTGTGCTGTGAATAAGCTTTGTCAGAGAAACTTCTGTTTGCATGCATGTTGATTCATGATGCTAAACTGGGCAGTATGCTGAGAAGGGAAAAACTAACTGGCAAATGACATTCAATGTTCTCACTTTGGCTAGATTGTGTAGCTATCCTGCATCTGTAAAGACACTACTTTTGCTTTAAGGTTACGGCAGTGATACAATAACACAGTCTAGTCCAATTTATATCCCACCAGGCACTGGCTGCCTCCAGGCACGCATCTCCCTTTTCCCCCCACGCAAGGATCTGCCAGGAAGGAAAAGCCTTCCTGAGGTGGGATTGCTGGTTTTGAGAGCTTCCTCTGAAACCCTCCTGCTGAGGAACTCTGCAGATATCATTTCCCACCCTGTGTCTCTTCCTACAAGTTACCCTGGGGTATGTCGTGTGGGGAGACAAGAAAAGTGAACTCCTGCCTGTTTTTTGAAGTCGCAAAAACCAGACAGAATTACATTGTGTCAGGTTTTCATGCTTTCTTCAGTGTCACTGCAAAATGACAGTCGCTCCTCAAGCTGATGCAAGTACATTATCACGCCTCTTTCACCTGTGAAAGAACAGACATCTGCTAGCACCTTGGCCATACACCTATGCGGCGGTGGAAGAAAAAATCTAAATTAAGCAGGAGTGGAGCAGTGGGCTTGTCCCCAAACCTTTAGACAGTGCCGTTTCTTTTGGGATCTGACAGAAACTTAGCAAAGACAAGCTGCACAGGCTGCCAGGGCTCATGTCCATTCACAGGAGCTGCCTGTCCTCTCTGTGGCAAACCTTGACGAGGACTGCCTGACTCCCAGCAGCTTTTGTGCCTGGAGCCCAGGGAGCTGCCCCACGGCCGTGCTTGTGCTGGCAGCTGCTGGGCATGGGACAGGCTTCAGCACCAGGGCACGTGTGCCCAGAGACTGGAAAAGCTGCTCTGTGCTACTGTACTCACCATCAATTGTCTTTGAGCATGGCAAAGCATGGCAAGTGTAAATTAAATAATCAGTTAAAAGTTCCCCCCCCCCAAAAAAAAAAACCCTCTAGATTTGCACTGGGAATTTGGAAAAACTTTCACTCTAGGCCTAAATTTATTGAAACTGGGTGTTACCTTCTGCCAGAAAATATCCTTGTATTGCAGAAAAAGAAATACATGAGCATAAAATTCAAGCTCAGAGTCTGAAGTTCCACAAGCAATCAAACTTTTCTTTAACTAACATTATTTGCCTCAAATATGGCATATATATGTTCCAAAGTAGCCCCTTTTATGCAGTTCAGTAAAATAAAATCCCATTGCACTCCACTGGAAAAGCAATGGTGATACACTGTATGTGCCTGCTATCTTTTGAAAGCTCTCTGGAGAAAAAAATACACTTAAGCACTGAGATTTATTAAAATGCAAGTGCTTTTTGAAGAAACCAACTTTACTAATGAGACAGCCTGAAAACCAGGGACTGTCCATTCTGGCATATGTGCATCATATGAAAGCCAGAAATTTTTTATTATCTCAGTATTACCAGAAATTATATTAAACTGAAACACAGCTCCAGCTAAAAAAAGCTTCGAGTATATACTGGGACCTTTTAATGCTAGAACAATAAGACAGCTTTATTACACTGATTATTGATAATATGAGGGTTGTACTGGTATTTAGTCATAACTACATAAAATTATTGTTTTTCTGCCATAATCATTGCCTACACAATTACAAGGGACCAATAATACGTTTGCAAGTAATTACTGACAAAGATTTCTTTTGTTGTATATAAATGCAGTAAAAGCCTCAGGCTAATTTTACCAGCATGTTCGTATGATATCACTTCCTGAAAATACATGAAAGTTTAAAAAAAAAAGGTATATACACAAAGCAAAGGCTGTACAAGTCCTACAGAAAAAAAGTGACCTTAAGAAATATCCTGGATTTCTACCTCAGAAACTTGTTTTAACGTTGAGGTCATTGCAAGAAGAATTCAAGTAAAAATGGTTTCTGTATTGATGCAAGGCTGGAGAGCATTTCTTATGCAGTGAGCAACCTGCTTAGAGAATCATAATTCAATAGCAATATTTTCTGAGTCACACTATTGATTTGGTGAGGCTTTGGTTTCCCATTTTTCCACACTGTCACTTTACACAGGCTGGAGCAGACTGCACTCAACCTCTGCTCCAAATTACCAGTAGGCAAACCTGAATAAATTCAGCTGATTTTATGGGCTGTTCTATTGAGTTTGCAGGCTTCACTCTGAATTTCCCACCCAGTGAAACATAATTTGGTCAGTTTCATGTTTGCAAGAAAATGTAATTAAGCATGACAGACATGTTTAACCTAGAAAATATTACTATACTGTAAAAAAGATAACAAAGATAGTTATACCACTCCTTTAAATCCACAGAGCCTTTTTACCATGTCCTAAAATCTGTTCTAACTTTTTTCTGGCTTACCCAGATACTCCATAGATTTTCTGAAAGATTTCTAAACCCCAGATGAATTTAGAGTTGTGATTGAATTGAAAAACTTTTTATTGATACTTTTTTTTCTGACAGAAATCTCTCATGTCTTCTCTTTGGCCAACAAGCTTCTACTTTCCCTAGGATTTTGGATGGAAATGCCACTAAATTGCTTTTTGCATGGGAAACTGATGTTTTTTCCTGCATCTCTGTGTAGAACAGTGTCAAATTTCCAGTGAACCCTTGAGCTATTCAGGAAAATATAAGAACCACCCCTGATCCAACCCCAAAATCAGTGATGCCATGGAAACTGGCTATAGTAAATTTATTTGGTATAACCTTTTGTTCTGTACTCTGGATTTGGCTAGCAACGAAGCTTCTGAAGTGCTGTGAAGAAGGTTAAGAGGTCTAACAAAATTCAGATGAGATTTTACATCAGTTCCTCTTTAAATATATTGTCTTTTCATGAATACAAGTGGCTAAAATGAATTAGAGCAAAGATGTGAAAACTTCCAACTTTTAAGTGCAACTCGTTGTTAACTGTGGGAACCTGATTTTTCTTCACATGGGTCATAAAAATATTATTTTGAAATATTTCCCAATGATACAAAATGCCTTAATGCTTAATGTCTCACCACTAGGGCTAAGGTAAAATGTGGCATTTTGGGGTCATTCAGGTATTCTTCTAAGTAGGGTTACAAAATGGAGACTTTTTTGTGACACTTCTTATAAAGAAAACCAGGATGATCCTGATGTTTGCTGCAAGGAGACCTCTTTACACTAATCTGAATATTTAACTTTGAATTTAAATACTGCAAAAGTAGTATTTCCTTTCTAAACCTGCACCACTGGCCTGTAGATTACAAGGGATCTCTGGTCACAGAGCCACGATACAATACAGCAAACCCATGCTTCTCAACCTTGGTAGTTTTTTATCCTCAGTGTCCAAGCTATACTCTCTGTCTCTGCCCAGAAAAGAAAATATAGCATAATATATTGCAATATAATAAAATAAAGCTAGACAACATTGTATGTAAGAAGGCCTGACTCTAATGTGTTACTCTGAGCACTCACTAGTGTTCCTGCACAGGCCTGCAGCAAATATTGGAAGCAGTTTCATGGAAAATGACTTTAGGAATTCATTACCTGCATGGATGCAAGTATACTAATACAACACAGAGACAATTACTGTGCTTAAAAAGAAGGGGCAAAAACCTATTTTGAGTAGAGGAACAGTTCTGGCAGACACATCAATTTGCTGGCATAAAGCACATCTTGCCCTAAGGATTTTCAACAGAAAAGTGCTGCCAGTCAGACCTTGCACCCTGAAATCACACCTCCCTATACCCCAACTGACACTCTTATTTTGGTAAGTCTATGATGGTGAGTATCACAGAAGGAAATTTTTAATTTTTCACACTCTCTTAGAATCTGGTTTTTGCTGAGTAGGGCAGAATTTGCAAAAGTCAAATGATCATGAAAGCAGTAGACAGAAACACAGAATCACGTAATTGTTAGAGTTGAAAGGGACTTCTGGAGACCATCTAGTCCAACCCTCCCTACCCAGGCAGGGTCACCTAGAGCAGGTTACAGAGGAATCAGTCCAGGTGGATTTTGAATGTGTCCACAGAGGGAGACTCCACAAATTCCCAGGGCAGCCTGTTCTAGTGATCTGCCACCTTCAGTGTAAATAAGTTCTTCCTCATGTTATGGTGCAACTTCTTGTGTATTAGTTTATGGCCATTGCTCCTCATCCTGATGCTGGGCACCACTGAAAAGAGTCTGTCACCATCTTCTTGCCACCCACCTTTGAGATATTTGTATGCATTGATGAGAAACCCTCTCAGCCTTCTCCAAACTAAACAGGCATTCCTGACATCTCTCCTCATAAGAGAGATTCTCCAGACTCCAAATCATCTTTGTGACCCTTCACTGGACCCTCTCCAGCAGCTCCTTGTCTCTCTTGTGCTGAGGAGCCCAGAACTGGACACAGCACTCCAGATGTGCCTCACTAGGGCTGAGAAGAGGGGCAGGATCACCCATCTTGACCTGCTGGCCATGCTTCCTGGGGCACCCCAGGACACCCTTGGCCCTTCTGGCCACAAGGGCACTGATGGCTCATGGACAATTTGGGATTCACCAGGAGTCCCAGGTCCTTCTCCACAGAACTGCTGTGCAGGAGCTCAGCCCCAGCCTGTGCTGGCACTTGGGGCTGTCCCTCCCCACGTGCAGGGCCCGACACTTGCCCTTGTTGGGCTCCTTAAGTTTCTCCCTGCCCAACTCTCCAGCCCATCAAGATCCCATGGAATGGCAGCACAGCCTTCAGGTGGATCAGCCACTCCCCAGTTTAGCGTCACAGCAAACTTGCTGAGGGTGCATTCTATCCCTTCATCGGGGTCATTTGCCATAAACAAATTGAACAAGACTGATCCCAGTATTGATCCCTTGGGAGCACCACTGCCTGCAGGCCTCCAGCTGGATTCTGCTCCCCTGATCATGACCCTCTGAACTCTGCCTTCAGCCAGTTCTCCACCCACCCCACTGTCCATTCATCTAATGCACATTTCCTGAGCTTACCTGCGAGGATGTTATGGCAGACAGTGTCTAAAGCCCTGCTGAAGTCAAGGCGGACAGCAGACAGCATCCACTGCTCTCCCTTCATCAACCTGTCCTGCCACACCAACGTAAAATACAACCATATTCAGAACTGTCTGTTTTCTTTACTTCTTTAAGCCTCTGTAGATCTGTATTTTAAAATAGTGATAAATTAAATATTCATACAATTCATTCACTTCTTTCCTGGATAAACTGGAAGGTGCTGTTCAATGCTAAAATCAAGTCTCTTGGGGGTTCACAAATAAAAGGCTACCCTTGCCATTAGGACGCTGGCACACAGGCAACCAGGAGGTACAGCACACCCAGCCTTGCCCATTTGCTCTCATCCACAGCGAAAGTGCTGCAGGAAAACATGCAGAAGAATATAAAAAGCGAGAACTCACTCAAGATCTTGTCTATAAATACTGATCTGACAGCTGCAAGTGTCTTTAACCAAGTGGCAGTTCAAGTTTCTCACAAGCAAAGCCTTTACTTCATCTGCAAAACCACCTGGAAAGCATTTGACTTCATAACGGGTCAAGAAGCAGAATGCTGACAAGTCCAGCAAAGGGATGGATGGGGAGGGTGGTCAGGGCACAGGGCTGGAGCGCCTGCACCAGCACCAAAGCTGCGTGTGCAGCCACCGTCCTTCATTACAGCTGCCACAGCAATGCTGTACTCTGACACAGCATTCCAGCAGAGACTGGGGTCTATAATAAATTAAGAGCACATGCACAAACCCCGAAATTCAAATATCTTTGAGGTGATAAGGACAGTAAACAGAACAATATTTTACTCTTATCAAGGACAGAACAACACAGCCTTGGAGAAATTGGCAAAAGATGTAACTTAGGCAAGCAGAAGTCATGCAAAACACAAGCAGGATGCCAGCTCAGCAAGGCTGACAAAGCCGAAGTTATGCGAAACAACAATATTGTGCTAACTTAAAAGAGGGGGTCAAGGCAAAGCCCCCTAGAAAAGGACACTGGATGTTGAAGACAGCTCCCCCAGTATGCTCAAGACTGCTCAGGCCACCTGTCTGATTTCTAAGAGGGAAACAAGAGTTATATATTATGAACTACCTTTTAGGAATTTTCATAAATAAGTAGGAGTATTAATTAGGACAGTTATTTGTACTGTATCTAATAACACAGTGCCCGCTTCAAATTTTCAACCCAACTTCCTAGTCAAATATCTCTTTGGAGAAACAAGAGTTGAGGGATATTTAGAGTTTGCCACCAGCTGCTGTTTTATTGCGTTCTATTCTAAATTGTTTTGACCTTCCACTTTCTAAAGTTTAAAAAAAACCCCACCCCTTCAAAAAAATTTTAAAAAAACATCTGAGTGGGAGGACCTAAAATTATAGTAGATATTTTTCTACCAGTTCTGAAACGGTTTAGAGAAGAGAATTCTGGAATAAGATTTTAATTTTTTTTTTAATCTTTTGTTGGTGTGGAGAAAACAAAGAGAAAGAAAATTAAAGTGAATTTTTCCCCTTTAGCTAAAATACTGTAGTGAATACCAGTGTTCACTTAACTAATCCAGAATTACAAACATTATTAATGTTTTATTGCATTATTTAAGTATATTAAAAAATAAGCCTAGACAGCTTCGTACCCATGATGAGTAATAGTATCAGAGTTGCAGGTTTTTAATGGAAAAAAGCTCTTCAACCCTTTTTCATGCACATACAAAAATGCAAGATAAAATATAAGATATAATAAAATAGTTAGGAAGAGGTCACTACGGAAAAAAGACTGGCAAACACTGTGAGGAATTCTGCTGACAGCCCAGGTGAATTAAGTTTACAGATCACTTTATGAAAGCATAGGATCAAAGCAATCTAGTTTTGGATACTTTCTGCTATATCTCTAGTCTTGCATATTAACTGGAAGGCTTGGGAATATAATTGGATGTCCTGAACAATTTTCGGAAAGCCAGCATGTTTGAACTGTGGTCACAGGACATTCTAGTTCATTTGTCCAAGTAACATTTTTCACCAGTCTGACTGAAAAAAAGAAAAAGAAAAAGAAAAAGAAAAAGAAAAAAAGAAAAAGGAAAAGGAAAAAGGAAAAGGAAAAAGAAAAAGAAAAAGAAAAAGAAAAAGAAAAAGAAAAAGAAAAAGAAAAAGAAAAAGAAAAAGAAAAAGAAAAAGAAAAAGAAAAAAAAGAAAAAGAAAAAGAAAAAGAAAAAGAAAAAGAAAAAGAAAAAGAAAAAGAAAAAGAAAAAGAAAGAAAAAGAAAAATCTACTGCAGCTCATAGCCAAATGCAGGCACTTTGAAACCTATCCATAACTATTCCATACTACTACTAATAATTTTTACATTACATCCTGTCAATTACCAGGTATGCATAAACCACAGTACAGCTGCTGGCAGAAGTACAGGACTTGCTGGAGCTATAAAAGCAGCCTAGACACATTCAGGTAGAAAATTACTGTACCTAACCTTTCAAAAACTGAGTACAATCCACCCCAGAGAGGGACCTATGGAAACACTTCTAGCACTAGACTCATATGGGGCCCAGGGGCAAGAGAGGCTTAGTTTGCCCTGGTGCAGACCTTCTGCATTCACATTTGCAAGCTGAAAAACAGGGTTACCTGAGCATTTTAAATGCTTCACCCAATTTTGTACTTCATCTGCCATTGGATCTAATGAGTAGTTTGGACCTGCTGCTTCTGATGTATTATTCTGCAAGGTATTTTTTGACCTAAGGATGAATGTTGCTTGCACAAGGCCGGACAAGGACCTTCTTGGTTATCTCACATGCTGACTGAAGAAACTACATTCTAGAGGTTTTATAAATGTTGCAATCTTATCATTCCTTTCAGTGAGGGAGATTAGATAAATACACAAGGAACTTATCAGTCCAAGGGGAGGACTGGACTATTTGCCAGGACAGCAGAGGGTGCATATTTCTCATATCATCTGCCTTTGGGGTGATCATCTGGAGCCAGATTTCCCTGTTACAGCTGGGTAGAACTTGGCAGACAAGTAAACCTGAAACCTCCTCTGCCTGCAGAATGAAAGAGGGATGTGTCTTATCAGCTGGAGAGCTCTTCGGAGGAGGTGGTGGAGACAAATGCAAACAGCATGCCTTCCCACAGCCTCCTTCCTCTCATCACTCTTCCTAGTCTCTTGGGCCACTATCCAGTGCATATCTGTCTGCTGCTTAACAAACTCTAGCTGTGGTTTCAGGCTGATAAATAATTATGCTAATTAACAGGTTGAAGGAAAATGTGATGTTGTTTCTGTGGAATGTTCTGGGAGGCTGGAAACACTTAAATGCAAAAATGACATGTGGTGAAATAACCAATAATTTGCTTAAGAAACCCACATCTGGTATTCTTGCTAGAAACAGGGGTTAATAATCTGTCAGGGGCAGGCAGTGGCAGTGAGTAGCTCTAGGATAAACAAAAAAGCCTTAACGGCAGGAAATGGGCTTGTTCTTCTAGCATAAGCATTTACGTTGGCTGCTAACCAGCAAGAGATGTAAAAGCAGTTGTTTAGTTTACACTTGGAAAAATAATAAAGAGAGACCGAAACAAACAGACTTCTGCATTTTGTGTATCTGTGAAAAAATAAAAGCCACCAAGTCTAGCTAAAAATGGTAATAGCATATATGCCCCACACTCTGAGAAGGAGCCATGGACTTGGACAAGACTCCAGTCATAAAAGGGGGGAAGAATTACTAAACTTGTTTTTGTAATATTGAAATAACTGTCAGATAATGTCATGCGTGATTTTAGGTTACTCATGCAGAAAAGGGGGAAGGGCAAGAGAAGAGAAGACAGATGAAGAAACTTTATTAATAGATGCAGGCTGACATCCTGATTTTATTTTTAAAATATAATAAGACTAATCCTTGTTTTTGTTTTGAGGAAGGAAAGTCCAAATGCCCCTTTATAAGGAGAAAGGCTTTCACATTTGACACCAGTGTAGTCAGGGAAGGATATGGTCCACAATGTAGTAATGTATGCTTGTGTTGGTGTGGCATTGCTACTGCACTTATAAGCTCAAAAGAGAAAGCCACATTTTAAGATGGGATGAAATGTAAATAATGTACTCATTTGATGAGATTCAGATGAAGTGCTCTGTGTGTGGCAAGCTGAATCTGTATTTATAGCAAAGAAGCACACAAGATTCTCGGGATGCACTGAAGACCATGAATAATACATTGTTGGTTCCTAATTTTGTTTTAAATAAACAGACAACGTTCTACTTTAGGTGGTGTTTTTCTTCTGAAATAGTGCACCCCTGGCAAAGATTGTTGCTGCATCTCAGTTGTAATTTTCACACAAGAAAACATGACACCTCAACAGATGTTAGCAGCTTTCTGTTGCATGTTGGATTGCTTGACATCTCAAGTTAAATATTCTTTCATAGTCACTCTCAAGGATGCATATTATCCCTTGTCAAAATAAAGAGTTGTGGTCTCTTTCCAGACCAGAGAAATACGGTAAGTGCACATTACCACCATAGCATCTAAGTTGCTCTCTCTTTCACTACGTTAGTGCATATTACAGCCTTGCAAATGACAGGCTTTCACAGCCTCATATTTTAGTGTCATGTCCTGCTCTATAATGACACCGTGTTTATTCGAGCGATCCTAGCACAGCTTTGCAACCTTTCCCAAAGCAGTGAGAAAGGAGCTCTTCAAGCCACATGCTGATACCTGAGGAGGGAAACAACAGCAATGAAATTACTCGAAAGCCTCATTTGTCAGCAAAAGCAGCTAGTATGGCTCAGTTCATGTGGATGAAGGCGGCACTACATCCTCCATCATGTAATGTGCTCTGGTCTGATGCTGAAGTTTTCTGTACAAAAGTTGAATCAATTCTCACGCTTTTTGAAGATTTGTGTAAGCATGTGAGGCACTCAGCTGCAGAAAAGGTCTGTTCTCTAGTGCTGCACTCCTATGAAGGAGTGTAGCTTATATGTACAAGCTTGCTCCTTGTAGCCAAGAGATGTCAGGGAGAGGCCATCTCAGGCAGTGGCACTTGCACTTCTTCCTCATGCTGTGCTTACATTTAGCTGTGATCACACACTGTGCAATACATACCCATGGGCTCATATCTACTTAGGTTTTCTTTACATTGTCACATAAGTAGCATGAGGGGACAATAATTGAAGGCTTCCAGGAGCAAAACTGAAGGCGGAAATTGTTAAATCTATGCTTGACTTCTTGTTCCTCTGTGTTATGGGTCAGACATGCAAATACCAGTGAAACGGTCCATTTTTGAAACCAAGACTACATCTCATTTGTGAATGTATAAATTTAAGAATTCCAATAAAGACAGAGCTGCCAATGCCAGGAATTTCTGTTCACCAGAGACTGATATCATGGATCTAAAATGCCTAGCAACAACATGAAAGAGCAGGTGACAAAAATAAAGTAAGTTTTAGGAATGGAAATTAGATCTTAACTGAATTCTTTTAACTTCAGTAAGCTTTTTCTTATATCAAATTCTGCTGAGTTGCGGTTACCTTTTTCCCTTTCACATATTCCCGGTCAGAGCACATCCATCATATTTTTGCCCATAAGAAAAAGATTTTTGTGTGATGAAGAGGACAGGAAACAAGTGGAAAATGAACAGGAAAAATATGGAAAATGAACATTAACATGGCAGCAAAGATCAATCATTAAAAACTGTAAATCTTGCTGCACATTTTTCACTGAAAGCATTACTCAAGGAATACAGTCATTCACCACCAAAAAAAAAAATCACTCTCCAAATAGCTGTACCTGTCTTTATTTTAGATAGTATTTCCATTTACCATGAAATTGCCATCAAAATGGTATATCTAGAATAATTTGATAGGAAATTTGCACCATTTCCTGTTGTTTATGCATAACTTCAATGAATTATGAATTAACTAAACCACAAAACAAGCAGCCCCAATGCTCAAGATGGGAACCCAGAACAGTCCTCAGGCTTCACTACAGTTCTCTGAGGACACAACCACAAGACCAGTCAGAGCGAGGCAAGGGCAGCCTTTCTTTTCTCCCATAAACCGCATGGGGGGGGTTTTATTTAGGTTGGCATGCAGTGTAGGCAGAGAGCAGCAAGAGAGGATTCACCAGGAGCCCGTGGCAGCCCGAAGCTCACAGAGGATATAGACAGGACCTGGACATCGGACTGCTAACAGCACCCACTCCTCCCCAGCAGCCCTAGAGGGAGGCTAAGTTTCAACATATGATCAGTTATCTAGGCTTGGGATCTAAAATGAAGTCTTACAAATGTTTTCCCTTCCCTCCAGAAATTTCCCAGGCTGCAACCAGTATCTGGATCTAAATACAGGGTGTTCATACATATTACAGTTTATGCAAAATTCTGCAGATTTTTTAAAAATACCTGCACAAAACCAAAACAAACAAAACAAAAAAATAAACCTTTTTGCTCAGCTCCAAACTTTACCACAAACTTTACTTTCCTAACTGATCCATGTAGGGTTTGCATAAATAGAAGCTTAGTAAGCTTCGCATGCATGAAACAAACTTTTTACTCTGTAATGTACTGTGTTAGAGCATTTGATAAAATTGATAAGAACATCCATTATTGATTCTCTTTCCTTCAGGAATGGAATTTCCGAGATTGAAAGAAAAGCAGCAAGAAAATGAATCTTATGGGGTGGCCAGGGGCAGCTGTTCATAGGAGAATAAATATGTTTTCCTAGCAGATGATGTGGAAAGCAACAAAACACTTTGTCCTTAGACTGCATCTTCCAGACATAGGACCCACCTTTTGCTCTTACAAGAGAGATTGTTTTAAACTGGGAAACAAGAGGTCAAACACTCTTCGAATATTTTGATAATAACCAACAATGACCATTTTGGGTGGTTTTTATTTGCATTAATATCCAGACTTTTTTAATGGTCTTGGCATGCTCTTGGCCTCAGGAACTTCCTGTGATAATCAGCACCAGAACTGAGTCATGCATTGCTGTCAAAAGACATTTCTTGAACCAATATTATTTTGCCAGTTTTTTTAAGATCATTAAATGTTCTTTTATTCCTAATGTCCCCGCACTTTATTTATAATTATGAAGATCTCATTATTATAAAAGTAAAAATTAAAGTGCATTTGTGAAAGAATAAAGTTTGAGTTGTGGTTTACATGAAAACCTAATTACAGAAGTAATTACACTGTCCAGGACGAAACGCCAGCATGTACTTGAGTACATGCATAAAAATATTTGTGTGGGAATATCACTGGGAGGTTTCTTGACCATATGTTTCATGTCAAGTTATTTTGCTGCATATCAGTATCTACATGGGTGTGAAGCTGGCAACTGCATTTGTTTTGCATGCAAAGCGATGAGCACAATTTAAATCAGAACATTTATTTTCAAAAGAAGCAAATCTGCTTGTGTCTATGCCTTTACACAATGAGAAGTCCCAACAGTAATCAGAATAAGTGATGTATTTCTGAATAACCCATGTGTGTAGACAAATATTCCCAGTGATCATTTTTAAAAGAGCATTTAACTAGCTTAACAAATGGAATGATGATTTAATGCTTGCAGTACAGCACGTTTGCGAGCTCCAGTGAGAACTGGAGCCTGAATGCTCTGTGGCTTTACCTAGAAGTCCAAAGGCTGACACACTGCCTGCTCCGTTACACCGACCATTGGGCCTTCTCAGTACTATGGTGGGAAAGTAATTTGAGCTGCTTCCTTCCTTTTGTGCATTTTGAAGCTTAAAATTAAAAGAGATACTCCCCATGCACAATTGCAGTTAACATTAACATGAACGACACACACATCTAACAAGTGAAACCAGACACCTTCCCTTACTCCTTGCATTTGCGGTTTAGGGCAAATTGCTTTTCCTTATTAAGCTGGATTTTTAAATACCTAATACTTTCAATTACCTTTCCAAAAAGGTTATTTTCACTAATATTGGGCCATGTCAGACAACATCTTCTAATATGGACATGTAAAATTAATGTCTTTACATATGTGTTAAGTGTAGTGGCTGTTACTGGAATATTCAACCCGTTTCCCCTCCAAAAGACTTGTTTAAAATTTTGATAATTTTTAAATGGTAGCCTTCAGTTTTATGTAATGCATAATGAAGCTTATTGGTGAAACAGGATCAAGAGAAGTAACTACTTAATTTACATTTTAATTAAAATACTGATAGCAGTGTCAAACATATTCTGGTAAAGTTATAAATTTTCTTTTATATTTCTAAATCAGTCAGGCACATTCTGAAGTGGACGTGTTTAGAGAAATTATCAGGAACATAAAGAAGCTCAAGTCAAAATCAGAGATCACCCTTCAACGTGTTTAGGTTGGAAAGGCAGTCCTTACACGTACCACGTCCGTAACATCCCACCTGAGTTTTGGCACATCTGGGCAGTTAAGAGCTCTCTGGCACTAGGATATGACCCTGTTCAGATAGAATCTCCTTTAGGTCTGGGGAGAGTTCAGTCCATTAATCATCCCACCTTGCTCTCTGTGTACTGAGACTGCTAAAAGCATTGCCAGGTATCCAGTCTTTTGGTCAGCTGACTTCCTGAAACTGGGCTGAAACTCTCTGAAAGAGGTTAAAACACCATGTTACTGTTCAGTCTAACCTGTGAAGTCACCAGGGCCTTTCCTCCAAGGCTGGGCAAAGATAAGCCCCACTGATGGGGGATCCCAAAACTAGTAATGTATGCTCTCACACCTGCAGAGCCTGCTTTCTTTCCTGGCCATCTGCTTCCACCTAGACTGCCGTGACATAATTGAAACAGCAGTAAAGTTTTGAACATGGTAAAGAACGTGTTTTGTTTTGTTTTATTTTCCCCCTGGAACTCCAAAAGTCATGAAAAATGCAGATTTTGTGGGGGAGGGAGAGAGAGGGACTAAATCTCTTCCCAGACCTAATCATTTCTCTAGCCCCTTGAAGCTAAGAGCAACAGCAGCTGTTGAAAAGTGCAACTGTCTTTTCTATACGTGATTAAATATAGTCAACTATCAAGTACTATCATCAAGGGGTCAGTTAAATCTAATTTCTTTCCGCTCTGCATATACGCACAGAGGGAGCTTAAGTCCTCTCTCATCTGTTTTTTTCATCCTTAAAAGAAACAAAAGCACACTGTGCAGTATTTTCTAATTTGATAGTATCTTTATAGGATTTTAATATCCTCCTCCTTGCCAGCGACAAGCCAGACCAGAAGCAAATACAGTTACAGTTATGAGCTGCAGCTGTTTGGGGCCTATAAAGGTCTATCCACAGCCTGGAAATTTCCAATCAGTACAACACAGGACAGGCTCCAGCACCATTAGCAAAAGTTTGAACTTTTGCAAGCAAACATTGGCTGCCACAAGCAAAGTGCTGGCAAAATTGAACCTGCTTAAGCAAGCAGACTAACACTGAAAGGGGTAGGGACAGCCAGCTGACAGGGCGGAGCAGGGATCCTAGCAGTATTTAACACAGAAACTGTGCTGAAAGCCAGGGAAAATCCCATCTGCAAAAACTGCTCTGAATGGCAATTGTGATGGTTGTCATGGAGTGCTACGTGCTTGACAAATATGAAGGATTTGGGTCACTCGTCCACTGAGCAGACCTATTTCATCCTTCTCTTCTTCATGCGATCAGGAAGGTTTTGCAATAGCAATGTCAACAGACTTGGGAGAGTCAGATTAAGACTTAAAAGATACAGCCTTTATTTTTTAACAGATTCTAATATACAAATTATTTGCATAGAATTTATATTACCAGAGGTAATACAATTTCCAGTGAGAAGTTTCAGTTGCTTTAAGTGACCCAGATAACGACGCCCAGGTTAACTGAGCTGTGTGATACAGCACAGCCTGGTTTTGTGTCCTTCTGTAGCTCGGATGTTTCTCACTATCCTTGACGTGGTAATTATAATATCTTCACACATTCACAAACCTGAACAGGGAGAAAAGCACTCTTCTTCCAGATTCTCAAAGAAAGAGAAAAGGACAAAGTTAAAAACAGCTAATCACCTTCAAGCTCACTCTATTTTAAGAGTGGGGTTTTTTCCTCCTGCCTATGTTTGTTCATTCCATGGACCTTTATCACCCTCCACAAACCACACTCACCCAGCATGCTGGAAATGCTGGTGAAGGATTAGCTGCTCAGGCTGAAACAATAAAACCTAGAGAAATACAGAAGGTTTTGCCACTTTCTCAGATGGCTAAATGTTTGCCCATCTTTAAGAGTTAGCTTAGCCTATAACTGCTACCCCAATATGTTACTGGCAGCGCTCTGCAGTGCAATAATACCGCTTGTGTCACCGTAGAGATAGGTCCATCCTCCCTCACCTTGGCTGTAACATCTGTACACACACTGTTTCTCTGATGAATCTGAAATCCTGTCTTCTGATGATGGCTTATACTTCAGGGTGAAATCAGTTGGAAAAACGGTTGAGATAAAAAAAGATATGTAGACAAAATTTCAGTATGAGGATGAAGGTTTCGCAACACTTCCTTAAGCCGGATGCACTTTCCGTAAAATATAATCTATACCCACTCAAAGGGATAGAAGAGAAATTTGTTGGCTTTTTATTAGGTCCTGAAAAGAAAAACTAATTCTAATTCCATAATACCATTTTGTGGTTGCTGCTAAACTTGAAAGAAGGATTACGGAAACAAAAATATGTCATTCTGTAAACCAAATACCTCAGTCAATAGTATTTTACAATTAAATCTCTGCTTATTCAATGTATTAGAGGTAATATCTTTGTCAAACAAACTCTTTTTGCCTGGAGGTTCAGCATTAACACTCTCTTAAGTCTCCTTTAAACACAGGTAGTTCATCACCCTTGTCCACAATAGCTTTAGTGGTTGCTTGGCTTCATGTAACAAACTATGCCTGTTTCTGCCCTTAACTGCTCTTTCATCAGCTGCTGTTGTGCACATTAGGCAGAACATATGAGAGCAAGGAGACTGCAAAATTGGTTTATGAAAATATTTTGAGAGAGCTTCTCAACTTCACCAGGCAAAAAGGTGCAGCAGGGAACCAGACAGTTTCAAATGCAGTGTGATCCTTGCAGCAGTTTTATGGGTACACGAGCAAGCCTCAAAGCTGTTTTCAGTGGTCAGCTGTACCAAAATGCCATGGGGGCACAGTCCCTGTTGCTACTCCCTCTGTGTCCTTGCCCTTGCTCAGTCACGTTGGCTGAACCATGACTGCAGCCCAAGCCAAGCTGATTCCTCTCTTATTTACTTCCTTGCTCACGACTGTGCCATCACAGGCACTTCATATCTCTCCCTCCCCAGTTTCAAGTTCCTTTTTGCCTTTTTGTGCTTAGTGGTTTCATGTAATGAATCCTTCTCTTCAGGCATACAGCATCCTTTCCTACGCCTTCCTTGGTGGGTAGGGTCCTCAAAGAGAGACTGTGGCCCAGAGCCTAAAGGAAATAATGAACACGTAGAAATGTTTTCCAATGGTAGCTCTCTTTGACCTTTCAGATGGTGGCACCCAATGAGACACAGATGCAGGAGCCACCCCTTTCTCAGGGCATAGCAAGTCAATGAGGTCTTACAATGTCCACCTGGAAGGTAAATGTGCTGCTTTCAGATGTTGAAAACAGCACAGTAGGGAAGGGCTTGACATAGGGATTGTCCCCTGAATGCCTGGAGCAACAAAGTCACTGGATTGAAGCTTCAGGAGACGCATTGTTTCATCCTTTATGTCCCTATCACATTGCAACAAATTCTTCAAATATGTTATAATCCCATACTATTTTTCAGATGGATCCTCCCCCATACAGGTCAAATAAGTAAAAAACAAGTCATGTTTTTTACTCTTAGTTCAAATGCTCTGCTGGTTTGTAAAACACTGAAGAAAACATCCAAGAAAATCCATGGAAGAAACCCCACGCATATGGACATATCCATAATGCTAACAAACAAAACTTTTCATTTGACTTTCCGATGCCACTTTCTCACTGTCTCATCTTTTTTATGCTGCTTTTTGAGAAAAGTCCTATGAAGTATAGAATTACAGTATCATTTAGGCTGGAAAAAACCTTTAAGATCATTGATTGCTTAAGATCATCAACTGCAGATTTAACCCTGCCAAGTCCACCACTAAACCATGTCCCTAAGTGCCACTTCTATACATCTTTTGAATATTTCTACAGATGGTGACTTGAGCACTTCCCTGAGCAGCCTGTTTATGTGCCTGAAATTCATTTTCTTTCTCACTTATACACCCATAATCATCCTTTTCTTCTGAATAGGCTGAAGTTTAAAAATTTCCTTTTAAAAGGAAGGAATATTGTATGAGCATCTTCAAAGTACTGAGCCACAATTTTTCTGCTGGATCCAAGATGTGGAACTTGAATTAAGTGCATTTTTCTGGCACATTTTTACTGACTTTATTTCCAAAGGGATTTAAACAAATATGCTTTAGGCTATAAATATATTCCTAGCCTCTGAAATCTTGACATGCTGAAATTAATCTTCTAGCCAGTGGCCATCTTGAATAAAAGCTTGGAGAACCACTTCAACAACTGATTTAACAACTTAGACCTAAGAATCCTATAACATTCAACAACATTAAATCATACGTTATAAAAACCTTTCTTTAATTACTAAAATTATTTAAATAAATTTAACCTGTGGTTTTAGACACAAGTATTTGTGAGACAACACTTCTTGATCATCATCTAAAAACAGGTGCACAAGCACATCTGTAGATCAGACATGAAGGCTTGTATCAATCTGATACTTCTTTAAGAGGAAATATCTAACATTTTCTTTGGCAGAAAAGAAATGAAATATCTCCTTTAAACAATAACTAGAAAGGTTTATTTAGGCTCTTAACATGAGTAAACTAAGGATTATGGGAATTTAGTTCAAAAACTGTTGTAAAACACTTATCCTAATAGGCAAAGTGCCTGAAGTAGATATCTCAAGTAACAGCAGATGTCAACACACCATAGTGAGACATATTATTTTGATTTATACCTTTGATTTTTCCATTACTAGATACAGTAGAACATTAAAAAGCATTTTCCCATTTCTATTGCCAATGAAATTGTTTAACAAAATTTATGAAACATTTAAAACATTTTTTTTCCGTATTTGTTATCTGCTATAGCTCATGCACACTCTTGGATGTTTATGTGAATTTCATGCCAGCGTGGTTTTGGAGGGAGAAAGTTATTTTTCTGTTATTTATGTATAATCTAACTTCACTTGGAATAGAAAATAATGAATCTGGAAAAATGATCTCTTTGATTGCTGACAGAACTGATTCTGGAGTAGTTTCCATCTGAGACCATTTTCCCATTTTTTTCTGATTAGAAAAGTATGTAAGCTAATGCTGAAAGGTAGGTATTTAGATCACAAACATAAAATATTTTATTTTATTCGCTAATGGCTACTAGCAGGTATAGCTGTGTTTCAACTTCTTTATTTCAAACCATCAACAAACTTCATTCGACCTATTGTAACCCAATCACATCTCTAGGTAGTATCAGTAGATAGTTAACTAGATAACCAAAACGTATATTATTGTGTGGAAAAGAAAACCTGTCATCATGTAAAAAGCTAGCAGAATATGTGTACATTAGTTTTCAGGGAAATTAAGATATAGGTTTTTTTAATAACTGAACTAATAAAAAATGTGTGAAAACAAGCCAGGCCACTTTCTAAGCTCAGCTTCTTGCAATGACTCCATGTAGTCCCCCTCGTTCCTTTCAGTGCCTTTGGGGCTACATTTCCCTAGCGCTCTGCATTGCAGCTGGGCTACTTGATCTTGCAGTGCACCAACGCTGCTGTGCAGCTCCAGTGCAGAGCTGGAGCTCCTGCCTCTGGGCCTGCTCCCGGCTCCTGGTTTGTGCCAGGTCTCTGGATTAAGATAGCAGGAGGTACCTGGTTCCTCTACCCATTGCTCCTCTGGGCTGTGCTGGAGTGACCCCAGAGATAGCTGCTGAGATGGTACAACAGGCCGCTGAGGTGATGGGTCCTGCCCCTGGCTCCAGGGCTCATTTACACACCAGCCTAACTGCATGGTCATTGCATGGAACACAAGGAGTAGTGGCAGTGGTTCCTGAAGGATATTTGAGAGGAAAAAAGGTGCTGCATGTGTTCTGTGGCTGTGCTCACAATGGTCATGGAGCCTAATCATAAGCTAAAGTGACTTCTCAGTGTGCCACCAAACTGCAGCCTTCAAAACCTGCTCAGTAATAATTTTTTAAGTGCTGCTCTCAAGACTGTAACTGTTCAGTAATCCCATCCAAAAGGGATATCTAAACTCCTTCCTCTTCTTGAGGAATGGCAAGAGAAGTGTTTAGCTGCTTCTTTTTAAGGACTACGCTGGCTCCTCTACCACATATGCAGTGGGGTTCTAGATACGTGATGAGTGTTCTTTCTCTGCTCACTGCTCTGGTCAAGTGGGATACCACAGACAGGGAAATGCTCATACATATGTGAACCTTGGCAAGGTTTTTTGTGGCTTTTCAATTTATCCAATGACTTCAAACTGTTTAGTGAGTTAACCCAAGAGAAACTGCTCTTATTCACAAATTAATTGGAAAAGAAGAACATTTAAAAATTCACTCCACTTGGCTAGACTGTGCTGGTTGACACCCCTCTTCTTGTAAATATGCTCTAGGTCAAAGTTGTTTTCCAGGAAGAAAGCCCTCATGATCACAGGCAACACATGGTATAAAAGGCAGGAGAAAAGGAAGTTATCACAGCCCTGGAGCTGGTGGCTACTACACCACCCCGTCACACTGCTCAGTGCCTGCCCTGTCCCCACGATGTCCCTGCTCACTGTCTGCAGAGCGTGTGTGAAAACAGCAGCAGAAAAGCACATACCTGTGGTCACATAAACACATAAACACTTTCACTCACAGTAGTGCTCTCATTATCTGGCCATCGGAGGCAGCTAAGGCCGAGACAGGAGAGATGTTATAGGATCCTGTCTGCCTAGTGTGTTCACGGTCCACTCCAGCCGGGAATGACTTCCAGATGTTGGTGCATTGCAAATGTGCCTCCAGCCCACAGCCCAACCCTTATCGATCACACTGGACAACACTGGCACCGAGCGGGAGGAAGTGGTGGCTCAGTCAACAGCCCAGAGGGTGTTAGCAGACTTGATCAGGGAAACAACAAGTTCTCCAGGGAAGCTGGCTGGGAAAAAAATGTACTTTTGTTGCAGGAGCAAAGTCTCTTTAATTAAAAATTTAACCATAAAAATTAGAACAAATCCAAAAACAAACCAAAACCAAACAACAAAACCAAAACAAAAGCAAGTAAACAAAGAAAAGACAAGAAACCACAAAAAAACCCCAACCAACCAAACAAAAGAACCCTGCAAAACCATCCAAGCAAGAAAACCCCTCAGCAAAAAGCCCACGAGGCTGGAAAAGTGTATGTGCCCTTATAGCAATTCTGTCTTACATAAGAGCCTTTCTGAAAGAAATTTCCGTTAAAGGGTTAACTGCTAAAGAAAGCAAATGTTTGGATCTTTTTGTGTTGGTTTGTTTCTGTATGATGGCTTAGTCAGCAGAGATATAAAAGTCTGCATAGATAGTCATTTTGATTTTAAATGGCATGGTTCAAGTTACCTTAACTGCATGTCAAAGATCAGCTGAAGCAATGTTGAAATAATCAGGATCTGCACCACCAAAAAACTGTTTCTGTGTGCAATCTACTCCTGTTAAGTATTATGTAGGATTTGTGTTCTTGTAGAAATTGTAGAATTGTCTACATTGTTCACAATGTAGCAATTGTGTTCTTGAAGTATTTCTGTTTGTGAAAAATTTTTAACACTAACATTTACAATAAAGACTGGAATTAATTTGCTATAAGAAAGATTCCTTTCTTTCCAAGACAAGATCAGGCTCCGCCTACTGAAGGAAATAATTTATTCTTCTAGTGACGATCTTCTTGCAATCCTTCAGTTTTTCAGGATGCCTATATTGAATGATTCCTCTCCTATTTTTTCTTCTGCAAACCCAGAAATCTCTCTTTTCTTTTTCTTTTTTCTCTTTTTAATGTAAACAACATAAAAAGCCTTTTCCTGTTTTTTTCCCCAATGTATAGCCCTTCTATAGCAATTTCAAGTGTTGTCCGTGCAAGATTGCAAAGCACAAAAGTTTAGATGTTCCTTCTTCAAATCACATCCCCAGTACTGTTGTGGAGGGATTGATTTATATTTTTGTGACAAGCCATTATTAATCATTCAGTGTGGTCTTTCTATAACTGCAGGGATATGAGCCCGTCTGCTGCAGAACGTGTGTCACATTGCAGCCCACACCTGCATGGACTGACAAAAAGTGTGCAGCTACACACTCACGCAGGTCAAGCCCTTTGTTGCAAACGTGTACTTATTTTGAAACTAAAACCAAAGCTTAAAAGTATTTAGCAACCTAAAGTTGTAATTGGACATCCTTTTGGATTTTTCAAAAGAACACAGGCATAAATCTCCCTCTAGATGCTTATCTGCATCATTAAGCCCCTAAATTACGTTATAAACTTGTTGCTTATGCTTTTTTCTTTCCTCAGCAAATTACTTAGAAACCAGATGTGCCTTTCCCCAAATGTATTATTTGCAAGTATGTACCAAATACCTTGGCAGAATTATGTTCATGCTTCGAGCTATTTGGAAAATGTTAATTTAATTTGCTCTCTTTTTGTTATTCATGTGGGCAGCCAGTCACCTAAATCACATGTTATTGTTTCTGCCTTCTTACTGGCTGCCTAAATGTTTTTACTAGGAGAATTATAAGTATCAAAGGCATTAAGAAGCAAAGCCCAGGTGATTTGCAGCTGATAGGAATTTGAGGATAATAGTTATTCCTGTTTAAATTCACTAAACTTGTAGGTAATCCAGGCATATTTGTGGCTTCCATCTCTTTACATCTAATATAAACCCTGTCACCACAAATCACAGTTACCACATGCTTATCCACAGGAGTGTTTGCCAGACACTTTTCTTTTACTGTTGGTTGCTTCACCTGACTGGGTCCAATAAAGTCTGCATTGACAAATCTGGACCCTTAAAATTAGTGCCTTATCCTGTGCTTTGGAATTGAAAGAAACATTTAGATGTGATACATACACTTAAGGGCTTAGTGACAGACTTATGAGTGTACTAAGTAACTCAGTGTTGAAGACTAGTGTGAGATGCCTGGACGTATATGTCCATTAATTCATTTTTATTACCAAATTTAATTTTAAATTGTGGTCATTCCTTACTTTTTGAAATTGATTGAGATAATAAAAATGAACTACATTCCAGGTTAGAGTTAGGCCCAAAGCAGTGTTGACACTTTGTGGTAAGAAAGGTAAATATTTACTTCATGAAAGACCTGCCAAGCCCACAAATTCTGTGAAAACATGAGATTTTAGTTAAGTAAGCAACAGGCTTTCTTTCACAAAAATAACTTTCTGGTAGCACTTGGTTTTCATGGGCACTTTTCAGCAGAATTGCAGCATTCTATTTTACAGAAAAAAAGAATACTTTGGGAGAAGTATTTGGAACGAGTTGTGTCTTTTGACCAGATTGGAAGATAAGCACGTATATTTTTGTCTGTTCTGTGGTTTTTCCAAAGATTACATTTATTTTTTAAATGTTCCAGGCTTGGTGCATCATTAAGATAACAAGTACTCAGCTTCCCCAGCATCACTCCCTGCCTCCAGTGGCACATTCCCCTGCAAATGCAGGAAAATCTGCATTTGCAGGGAAACAAGGCTTCAAATCTGAAGCCTTGTTTCTCTGGATAAGGAGGCTGGGACAAAAAGAGAGGAGCTGCTCTCTTTCCGTGTGTCTGCTGCAAACAACTGTGTATCATTTGGCTTTGTTTGTTCTTTGCAAAAATAGGGGCTGTGAATTGTGTGGGGACTTTTATGTCTTATGGCTTTTACCTGCCAGATACAGGTACTGAATTCCCTTACATCATTGAATGTCCATATTTGAGCATATGGGTTTTAAAAAGTGAAAAAACAGAATTCTGTTTTCTTTTTCATTTGTGGTTGTCTGGGGTAACACACCATCTCCTTTCTGCCAGAATAACACCACTCGTAGAGAAAGCCAAGAGTCAATACAGAGGTAAAACAGAGCCATTAACGCAACTCAAGGGAGCAGAGGGGAATTTCAGTTGCGCGTATTCCTAATTTCCTGTTTCGAATTTTTTTTAGTCCTTTAAAGTTACTAGGCAGACCTGCTCCGTGGATTGATCATTCCAGAGCCTCTCTGTAAATCAGCACCTTCGTGACTACAGCACAAAAAATTCACTTCAGCCTAATACAACAGAAGAAGGTTTGGCAAGTGCAGGTGCAGCTCCTTTGCCAAGGGTCTGTGGTCCTCATCAAATCAATCACTTCCACTGCTGGAAATGTGAAGACGCTCCCACTTAAAAGAGGGCTGTGTCTGAGGAGTGCAAAATCTGGGCTGTATATTTAACCCCAACCAAGACTGGTCATGCGGGAAGTGGAGCAGAAGAGTGGTATGGCTTTCCATTGATGCTTCTGCTGTGGTTTGGAGATTTAAAGAGGACTTTGATTTCTCACCCTTCATGCCCCACATCACAGACTCTAAAGTTACCACTAGGTGAGGATAGGAAACATTTTTATGATGGCAGAGAGAGAGCAGAAAGGGGAAAAGAAAGACTGCAGCCTTATGTCTATGCAAAACAGAGTATCTCAGTACTGGTACAAACCACGGTTATCTTCACTATCCTCACCAGCCCTGAAGAAGAAGCCCTGTCTCTGTACAGAGATGCTTTTGCCAAAGAAGCCAGGCACATGAAAAAGCTGCATTTCGGCAAGCAGAAGTACAAACTTTATAGTGTTTCTGCTGCTCCATGGCTCTTTAGTAAAGGCTAACCCACTTGCCAGCCCCATGGTAAATGTAAAGAACATGAGCCCTTTTTGCCTGAGGAGTAACACACCCCAAATCTCAGAGTGGTAAAACAGGTACCAGGGCACTCAGTAGGCAGCTGTGTCCATGAGCCTAAAAACTTGGTTATATTTATCTGATAACATCAGACCTCTTTGATGTGGCTCCACACTGCACTGAGACAAAATGCAGTAGAAAAACAGAACACTGGCAATGCTTATAGAAAAGGTTTGGTTTGGTTTGGTTTCCCTGTCTTTTCTTTACCTACTTCAATTCAAATTAGATGATCTCTACAGCTATTGGCTTTATTCCATACCATACTGCTGACCTGCTCCCTAGAGATATTTGTTTCCAAACCTCAAGTTATTTCCTTTAAATATAACCTAAATTAAAGAGCTAGAAGAGGGAAAAGTGAGTGGCGGTCTCTTAGCAAGAAATCTGTCCATGTTCCAAATTTCCAAAGAGGTCATTTTTCAGTTAAAGGACTGGAGTTCTGGAGCAGAGAGCAGAGGTGCATGACAAAAGTATTTCCCAAAGCTGGTACCTCATTTCTTTTGTCACTCTATGTACCTGCAATTCTAGAAAAGTCTCTCTTGCTAGGTAACTGTCCTGCTGTAACATCTGCACAGGGGGCTTCATTTTTTTTTCTAAAGCCCAACTTTTACAAGTGACCAGGCCAGCTAAAAAGGACAAAGCAACTCAGGAATACAATTTCACAGAAATCTTGGCAAAAAGGTGAGCACATTCCTGTAGGGTTCCTCAAAGCTGGATGCTTGCAACACATGCAGGGGGAGCCTGCAAAGCCAGCCAACTCCCCTTTTCAGCCCCTAGGACTCTTCTCAGGCTTTCTGCCCACAACCCTAGCCCCGTGGGAGGTCCTGGGAGCGGTCAGTGAAAGATCCCCATCTCCTCTGCTGAAGCACTGAGCAGTACAAATGTGGAGGCAATTGGAGCTGGCCAGTTCCTTCCTGCCATCACATCAGAAGGGTCTCTGGCATCCCCTCCAGGGTAGGAGGAAGGAAGGGTCTCCCTTCAGAGCCTTGCCCCCTGTGCTGTTAAAGCACTGCTAAGCAGACAAGTTCAATGCCATTTTTCTGTTGCCCACTGAAGAGCTTCCCTCATGCTTCTCACTGGCTTGTTTTGCCATCTGTAAATAAATATGGGCCTCAGAAGGACACCTTGCCGTGCACATGTACTTGAACTGCTGTTGCCACCTACAGAGCCCTTTCCCTGGTTTCATGTCTTCGTATTTCGACCATTTAGTGACTACAGCATTTATTTTCACTGCGTTTTAATTTCACCCGATCGTACAAACATTTAAATACATGTAAATGTATTCCAACCACAATTTCCACTGCCCAGTGCATACTGTGTAAATTTCCCCCTCCTTGGTATGCTTTAAGGTCACTTCCATCAGTTCAAACACTGATTATTCATTATATCAAGTATCCAAGTTGATAGCTGATGACAGCCAGGAAACCATAAGCTGCCTTGAGGCTTGTCTTCCTATCAGCCCCTGCAGCTGGGCGATGAGGAACTCTTTTTTCTGCCATTGAAACTATTAGGTTGCTGCAGTTTGTTTGGTTTCAGCTTACCATAATTGCTGCCATTTCCACGGTTGATTTGGGCTATGTTTGAAGTTGATGTACAATACAAAGTGTGCTGCATGTGTAGCTGCTCTCCACGTGTCAAGACATTAGAAAGAGAGAGAGTGTGTATACATGTGCATGTGTGCATATACATAAACATCTGCCATGTAGCTGTCTTCTACTTACACATGTCTCTGAGGATTTTACTCTACCGAGTGTCTTAACTATCCTCACAGTGATAATCATTCAGGTTCCTGCTACTGGGGACAGTGATTTTGGTTGGGTGAGAGCAGACCCCACAAGAAGGGGGGAAGTGGGGTGACTAGCAGAGAGTAACATACATAGAGCTCCAGACCAGAAATATAATGAGCAGGGAGGTGTATGTGGATGTGAAGCTGCCAGGGAGGTGATCTTTCATGGTCCTGGACTGTTGTCTCTCATTGAGGAACTGTAATTCAGTGCAGTGACAGAGCTGCTCTTTCCACAGGCAGCAAGACCAACAGGTGTTTATGGCCCACAGACCTGAACAAAACGCCCAGGAAAAGCCCAAGAAAAGCTCCCAGGTAACAGCTGGCATGGGAAGCCAGGGTAGTCCTTCCTTAGAGCTGCTGACATGCGACCTCAGGACAATGAGGTAAAAATCTTTTCTTGGGTAACTCTTGCTGTGTCTCAAGTTCTCATTTGTAACTGAAGGATAACCGAGGTGCTGCCCACTGCCTTCTCACCCATTTGTGGTACAAGCTCCTTCAGCACAGAATCATCTTTCAATATATGTTGAAGCATTATCCAGTCTGATGGCAAAAAGACGCTGATCACAAGTGTGTTATATAGGAACCTGAAGAGTACGTGATGAAGAGAATAGTGAAACATGTCGCTGTACATTTTCATTAATAGAAATGAGACAAATAATTGTAAGGTGGATTAGGATTTTTATTATCCATTAATAAAAATACATACAGTCTTTCTGTGAGTCTTACTTCACATATGCTGACAATCATGTTTGTACCTTTGAATCTCCAGGAAGTACTCTTATGGAGTAAAGAGGATGGAGGAAGCCACCACTGGAGGGGCTTTTCTGAAACTATGAGAACCAGAGGAGAAAGAAAGAGTGCTCATGGGTAGGAGGACAATTGTTCACTGAATCTCTCTTTTTTACATTGTTTGCAGCTTCCAGCACACCTGGGAGGCACAGCAGCATATCGTCAGGCAAAAGAAAATATACCTAGGTAGGCAATAGAAGAGAGGTGTACACACATGGTATGTTGAAATAGGTGTAGTGGGTGGACTAGAAGTGGTTTTTCATGTGTGTCTGAAAACCCTGCCCATGGATGCAGCCATGTTTTGCTTCACACCTTGGTTCTCCTTGATCACGTAGAGGAATACGTTTACTGCAGATTGCTGGGTGTGCAGCTGCAGCGCCAAGACGCAGATTGAGCCTGAGGCAAAAGTGGTGAACTGGTGATGATCCTTTGTATAACAAAGGGCACGGGGACCTGTGGCACCCATCAGGTGAGCAGACACTCAGAGACACAGCAGGTGCTGAAGACTCAGGAGGAGGAGCTGAGCCCAGGGGTTCCTTTTCTGTAGGGTGTTCTCGAAGGCACCAGCTCAAGCTGTTTCTGTGTTACTGCACTGTGAATAAATGGCTTTGTGTAATGAGGCATCAGAGACTCTGCCATGGGAAACCTGGGCTCAAACAGGTAAGGAAACCTGATCTGACTGTGTGAGAGTGGGGTGTGCAGGGAGTCACACGGGGCTCCCATCGGGTCACTGGAGCTGCCCGCAGCAAGGGAGCTGCAATCTCAGCAGTGACTGTCTGTGGTGGTGTGACTGGATGGTCAGACTGGTAAGTTTCCTTAACAGATGGGAAGAAAGAGTTATTTCACGGCAAATATCCTCCCAGAGATGAAGATTGCACTGAAAACAGGGGTTCCACTGTCCCAGAGTGGACATGCTGAGTGAGATTCCTTGTGCCTGGCACCCCCAGCCTCATGAAGTGCACCAGGGCAGGACTTTGGGAGATACACATGACAAGAAGCAGACCTCCTTAAGCTGATGGCAGCTGTGCATTGTTGTCCTCTGTGACTAGTTAAATCACTCAGAGTAGGAAGACCCAAGGACAGAGCTCCTATCTGTGTACTGAACTAGCCCAACACTCTGCCTCCAGCTCTGTCCAACAGCAAATGCTAGCAGAGGAGTGGAGGAACAGGAAACAAGTATAAGAATCAAATGGTTACAGCTAGGAGGGCTGTTCCTGGGGCCCTCAGTGACCACAGACACAGAGCTGTGCCTTGACGTGGCTCAGGCAGCAGGTGGCTGGAGGTTGAACCTTAGCTCTACTCCGGAGCAGAGCTGCTGTGCTTCCCTTCACCCTTTTTGGGTAATTGGACATCAGAACCTTGTTCAAGGGCTTGCTTTGAGATCCATAGGTTAAATGTCACATAGGGATTGAACATCAGTGTATAATATGGTGTACCATTGTACGAGGATGTGGGACAAGGGCCTGGCTTCAGAATAGTTCAGATGTCCCAGATGAATCCACATGCTGTGTGCTCTGCCATCCCTCACGTGCAAGCCTGCACCCCTTTTCCCACAGTTGCTGACCCACACCTCCTGTCCCTTCCCTCACCACCACCCCCCTAGTCCTGTGTCCCTTCCTGTCTGCCCCCTGCTTATTGATGTCTGCTCCTCTTGAATGCCCTGTCTTCCTCCTACATTAGCCAGCTCTGTCCCTTGCAGCCTGTCTGCTTATGTTGGCTGGAGACACCCAGGTGGGTGGATTACAGCCTGATTTTTTTTGCGTGAAGCCTGAACCATGGCTAAGCAGAAGGTAATGTAACTGTGCAAGTTTATACTTATTCCCACCTGTACTCACTCTCAGGATCTGCGGAGTTGAAGAAGTTCCACTGATGAAGAGATTTCTTTTGTAGAGCAAGGATTTAAATCCTAACCCCTCTGGGAAGGGACCAGCACTGCCTTTTCTGCCTTCCCCACTCCCACTCTGCTGATACAGCAGAGACTGGCACCATCTATCTGCCTGTTCAAAAAACACCATGGAATCAAAATGCAGGGGACAGTTTCAGCTCTGCAAAAAATCATCGTGGCTATCTAACACAAACTCTCCTCGACATCATCACCTTTACCAGACCCTCCTTTTCCCCCCACTCAGTGAATGGTTCATTTCAGCACCTTGTGATACACCATTTGTAGCCCTCCCTATCACCACAACTTCAGGAAGCATTTTTGACCCATTAGTTCTCTGTCCAAGCCAACACGTTTTTGGAAACACTACAGAAGGGCTGTAGATACTGTTTTTGCTTACATTGACAACAATCAGAAGAATTTTACATGGACAACTGCTGGCAGCTGCAATGCTGACTGTGGAAAAGCTGTAAAGAATTTCCAGTAACAAAAAAGAAATTAAAACAACAGCGAACACCCCCCACACATTTGGAATTTTCTACCATTCACATGAGGCTTTGCTTCAAGCAGGCCTTTTTCTCCATCATGCCTTGCAGAGGTCCCTCTGAGCTCCCTCTGTCCCTTCATTGGGAGTGACACCTCAGCTCAGGACAGGGTGCCCCAGCCAGACCTGCCCTCATATTAAAGAAGGCAAGGAGTAGCCACCAGTCCACCATGCAGATGTCCTGTAACAAGCCACACTGCAAAGAAATGGTGATCTCCAGAAGCATGTCATGAGAGGTTTCTCTGGCTTTTTGCTGCTGCTGTCGGATGATGCTCATCCCTGCCCTGGAGTGGAGCATGCAGGCCTTGTTCCTCTGGCAGCACAGCAGATGGTTCATAGTAGACACAGCAATCCAACCTAAGCAGAGCAGTTAGGTCTACAAGAGCACAGTTATTTTTATTTCCTGTTAAAAAAACCAAAACCAAAACCAAAACCAAAAACCAAAACCAAAAGAAAAACCAAACAAAAACCCCACCCCCCCAACAAATTAACAAAAAAACCCCAAACAAACAAACAAACAAACAAAAACAAAAAACCCAACTCCCCCCCCCCAAAAAAAAAAAAAAACCAGCAACAAAAGAAATAGTTTCTTTGTTGGGAAGGGAAAGACCTTTTTTTTTTCTTTGCCTTAGCAGGAAGTGGGTGCAAAATCAAATGAAGATTAAGGAGTTTAAACTGGAGGAGATGTCAAGCCACAAAAAGGTGAAATACTGAAGAATGCCCTTGCAACATTTTTTTCCGGAGAGAGTAGAGGATAAGAAAGTCAGTTCCTCATATAAATTTACTTCACAATTTCTGACTTTAAAGTCTCATTATTCAGGGGACAATAAGAATAAATAAAGAAAAGAAGACAGCTTCACAAAGTTCTACATCTGAATTCAAAGTTCTACATCTTCTTCAAAGTCCTACACCTAAATAAGCCAAAACTCTCATGTTGAATGAAGGATAAATAATTTCTACAGTGATATAGTTGTTTGAGGGAAATCCTATACCTCTTCCTACATGCCCATACTGATAAGAACTGTAGAACAGAACAGCAGTTTTATTCACTTGATAAGGATAGTAGAACAGAAAATATTATACTCTTATCAAGGACAGAAGAGCACAGCCTTGAAGGAATAGATAAAGGGTGTAAGTTAGGCAAGCAGAAGTCGTGCAAAACACAAGCAGGATTCCAGCTCAACTCTGCAAGGCTGACAAAGAAGATGTGCAAAACAATATTGCACTAACTCAAAAGCAGGGGTCAAGGAACAGCTCCCTAAAAAAACGACACTGGATTTTGAGGACAGACCCCAAAGAATCATATAAGGACTTCCAATAAGGGATGTGACTTTGCCAAATAAAATAAAGATAGCTAATGAGTATGTAATCAGTGTGTATGATAAAACTCTGTTTACCTGATGCTTGGCACACTCGATTAGAGAAAAGATCCTCCAAGTGACCAGTGCGCTGCAAAAAAGAACACCTCCTTTCCAATACGTAAAACTCTGTTAGACAGTTTCTATCCAAACAATTTCAGTATCAATACATTCCCAGAGTGTTCTCTCAGCATCAGAACTGAAGTAAAATCCACCCAAGCATCAGGAGTTTACAGCAAAAGGGTCCTTCAAAGCAACAGTCCCTCTGACTCACCTCAGAGGTCAACATTTTTTGTTGATGAAGTAATGGGTTTTTTAATGAACATGAAGTATTTTTACATCTACTTTCATTAAAAAATGGGCCTAATAGAACCAAATGAGTGTAAATATAAAGCAGACTAGAGTTTCATGTTAGGAACTAAATGTAAATCCAGGTCTTACCTCAACCTGATTTAACTGTAGTTAAAACTATGACTGCAACGTTGACATTGTGATTTCATGTGATACAGGCAGACCAACCTTGAGCAGAGAGCTTTAACCAGGGAATGAGCACGGGTAGTGGTGATGACACACAATCACCAGCAGAGTTCATAAATTAGGATTAGTCAATAAAACAATGTGTGCAATATTCTGGTGATGTTGGCTGCAAACCACCTGGAAATGAAGAGGCAGATGAGACCTTCTTTCGTCAACTGGAAGAAGCCTCTTGTCCGCAGGCAGCCATCCTCATGTGCCAGTGTTTGACCGCTTAAGGAGATTGTCTTGTCCAACCCCCCTGCTGGCACAGGGACAGCCTCAGCCTCTCTGTGACTTTGTAATACAACTAAGGAAGGCTTTTCCATAGTAAGACAAGATCTGACTTCCTGGAAATCAAAAATTGCCTTAAATGGATCTGACCTAAATCACTTTAAATATAATTTGTTAAAAGAGCCCACATGTGCAGTTTTGAAGGAGAGCAGGAATACAATCCTTACTCACTAATAACCTCTAATGAATTCCCATAAACCAGCATGGAAAATTGCTTCTTAACAATGACAGAACTGTAAATGTCTGAAACAATAAGGTTCTCCTCGAGGCAGAGTGGTTAAAAATTACTGATGGAGGGATCCCTTAATGGCTCCACTCCCAACCTCTTCCATTTGTATCAAGTTGCACATTCTCCCTTGAGTAATGTCTACTGGAATAGACTGGGCTGGGGAAAAAATATATATATTTTTAGCATGAATGACTCAACATTAATAGAGTTAAGAGTTTCTGAATTCAGCATGAAAACACATTATGTCAGGAACCAGTGACAAATCCTACTTCTCCAATGTCAGGTGGATTGAGTAATGTCTGGAAATTCTAAAACAAGCATCTGGACATGTCAAAACAGTTTATATATCCTTTCCAGAGTGTGCAAAAATGAAGTTAACTATTCACTTAATTTAAAATATTCTTCATACCCCCATGAAACTATTACTTACCATATTGTAAACATTTCCATTTTTTAAATATGAATGCTCCCAGCAGCTAAAGCTGGTTTAATGTAACAATTACTTGAGGTAAGAGGTAGGAAGTAGCACTGTTTTTTTTTTTTAACCTGCTTTCTTAGGGGGACAGAAATGGGTTTTCAACATCGAAGTCAGGACACTTTCTTTCTTGATTTCCATTTGTTACACGCTTACAAGAGCATTACTGAATATTGCATGGGTCAGTAGAATCTGGACAACAAATATGGTTTGTCTTCCTCAAAGTATCCATACGTGGATGAAAGCAAAGCTGTCTTTGATCAAGTAGAGCCTAAGAGGAAATAAAGGCAATAAAAATGTGTGGAATTTTACTTCACACAAGTACAAACAACATGGAGAAAACCAATTACAGGCTTCTAGGAGTGCAATTCAATTTCCAGATTTTAAATGTCCTTGTTTTTTAATAGCAGATGCTCAGCATCTTTAGAGATCTCCCTTTCCTGTTTCAAAAAGCAGTGTTAGCATATGCCTAGATGGCATCACCATCCAGTCCCGGATTCCCAGTGCCCTTGGGAATATGTTTCATTCAAATTAACCTTAATATTCAGCTATGTGTTAGCAACAAAATTTTATTAGTTTTACTTCCCGAACATATGCAGATCCAGTCTAAACAGCTTGAGTTTTACTGAGCTGTTCAGATAACCAGAGAAAAATTCACAATAGTTGACATGATTTCAAGAAAAATGTCAGATAAAGAAAAGAAGTATCTAAGTTTTTATTTATTCAGTTCTGTCTTGTTGACTGCTTTTGTTTTGTTACTTTTCCTAACTTCTCTGTTCTTCTATTCACTGCAAAGGCATACTGCCAAAAATAAAAATCTCCATCCTCCCTTTCTCCCCCTGAAACAACAAAAACACATTTTCAAACCACAAGAGTTGTAAGCATTATAATTTAACTGTATGTGGCAGTGGGAATTCCTCATACAGCTGTACTTTAAACATCTGGATGCTCTAGAAATAATCTGCAAGTATATCAAGAACACTTCTGCTCTGTGAAATCTTCCACACACATCTCATTCCCTCTTTACTATTCCCCATTCTCTGATGTGCATATTTGGTTAGACAGGTTAAGAGATATCCAAGCACATAAAAAGTATATGCCCTGATTTTGCTTCCCCCAGCTAAACTTTTTTTTTATTCTGAAAAAATTTGGAAAACTCTATACTACCATTCCTCTTAACAAAATATCAAACATTCTGGTCTATGTCAACTGTTCTCCCCTCTGAAATCAAACGGTCATGCATTTTTTACATATGAAGGAAAGCTGAAACAAAAAGTTATTGCCATCAAGTTTCAATCAACAAGATGTTTGCTGCATTTTCAGATTCTCAAATGCAAAAAAAAATCCAAGCCAAATGTTTATAATTTTATAAACTGCTACTGAGCAAAGACTCACATTTTTGTAATTCACTTTTACAGATTTAAGTTTTATTCTAGGAGAATACTTAAATACTTATTTACTTCAAAGAGTTCAACCCAGTAAAAACATGAGCAGTTTTCCCCTCCTGAATCTTTCTTTTTCCTCTTTTAAGGTTCAGAGTTTTCATCTCACAGCTGTGACAAAAAGCAGGGCAGTATGAAACGCACATAGAGCACTGGTTTATAGGAAGAAATTATGTAAAGAGTTTCTGTTCTTTATCTTCCCTCACAAGAAGGTTTACATGAAACAGAATGACCAGAATGGTACAGAAAAATATGTTTCATGCAATATGGAATTAAACCTTGGGATTTGTTCCCATAGGCAGACCCTAAGGTCACCAGAAAGGGCTAGATGCTTGTATAAACCTTGAAAACGTCAAGAAAAAGCATTTTGGAAGAGGTACTAAAACATACTCTTCAGAACTTAAGCAAAACTATGACTATCAGTAATCAAGACAATTCCATGTCTGCAAATTTCTTGCACTGTCGTCTGAAGCATCTGGCACTGACAGCTCTCAGATGTGGGATGCTAGACTAGATGGATGATGGATATAATCCAGTATAACAGTCTCTACATTCCAGTTTCACTGTACAGAAGCAACAAGGTTTTTTCTCCACCATGTAGAATGCAGGATTTTCCCTTACAACCTTCCGCACTGCCTAGTCCCAGAACAGATACAACACAAACCAGATTTTTACAAGTATAATGTTCTGAAAGACAAAGGTGCTAGGCTATCACTTAAGTCAGTTATTTTGCCTTTTACATCCCTTTCTTCTTTAAAACTGATTCTCATTATGAAGAGCAATTGTGAAAAGCAAACAATTAATCAAGTAATTTTGACCAATACTATGTTAAAAATAATAGAAAAATGAAATCATTTTCTAGAGATCTTACTCCTGGAATCTCTGCTTGAAGCAAAAGTTCTTTCACAAGCAATTTTTTAATATTTTTTCCCTTTTTTTTAAATAACAAAACATTTTAGATTCAGCATTTTAACCCAATATAAATTTTTTAACTTTAGGCTTAGATTTTAACTGATGTGACTCAATGTGCCTGTATTTACCTCACTAGAGCCATCATAAACCCAAAGGGCTAATTGGAAACTCCAAAGGTGCCTGGTCCCTGTCCCACTTGAATGGTAAGAACCACTGAAGGATATAATTCTCAACATATGCCTGTCTATGTTGTTTTTAAAGGTGAAATGCCAGCCTGTCATTTCACCCTTTCACTCCAGCTGTCATGGTGACTCTTCCATTGACAACTCCCTGAGTTACAGAAAGGCAGTGTCTGGGGCAGAGCAAACCTGGATTTATCTGCAGCTGCAGTGCTTTTTTACAGCCTAATAAACATTTCCCTGCCTGCTTTAACAATACCAATATTTTTAACCCCTTAATAGATTTCTGTACAAAAAAACCTAAACCCTTGAAGTATTTAAGTACTCAATTTTCTCAAGTACACCTGGTACGATCTTAAAACTGAAACACACACTTGGTGAACTTAATTGGAAGCCTTGCCTTGTTCAGTGATATGCACTTTCTGTCTGCAGCAAAAGAAAAGGTGGAAGTCTCTCACAATACAGTATTATACAGAGACATACAGATCTGACTTATCCTGTCCTCAGTAATATTAGACACATCAGGATGCAGATCGACTATAAAGCATTCCTTAGGACAATCGCTGAGACCAGCAGCTGCTTTTCAGATAGAATATTAAGGTTGTCCCAGACTTTCCCTCAGACATACAGTAACTAGTTGCTTAGCACTGCGTGGCAGGGAGGCACAGAGTTATGTGAGATGCCTGGGAGAGCAAGAGAGCAGGGTACAATGCTGGGAATTTAAAAAATGCTTCAGAGATAAGGAGGAGGCTGCATACATAGAGAAACAGGCCGTTGTGAAATAAATGTCACTGGTTTTTACCAGGGGCAAAACAGTTATCCACAGGGTTGTGGGGATGGTTTCTACATGTGAATGCTAGGAACTGATGGGGGACAGGATAGTGTGGGGATTGCTCTGAGGCAGTGACCCCTCTGCCCTTGGGACTGTGTGCTCAACTCCCATTAAGCTGAACATTTTGGTGTCTTCTACATTATGCTTTAGGCCAGGAGAGAACTGCCACTTTCCATGCATTGATTCATCAGGGCAAGAGCAGTCCCAGAGGTCACCAGCTGGTTTCTGTTGGGGAAAAGCTAGACTACCAAATGCATTCCAGGAAGTCAACTAATGCAGTCCAGCCACTCCTCTACAGCTCGTCCAAGGAAAGTCTCCCAAGCACATAGTCAGTGCGCCTCTGCACTACCACTTTCACTATGCTGCTCGGCTCTTCCTACGTTGCACTACTTGCAGCTGCTGGAAGCTTGCCACCCTGCAACAGCCCAGGCAGGTAACATGAATTTACAGAAGACTTTGGTGGACAAAAGACTAGTCCTTGTTCACCATTATCAGATCTGATTCCTACATTTTCAGTGGCATCAGCAACCAAGACATAAAAAATATGAGCTATGACTTACTTTTGCTAGTTATGAGTGGTCCATACCTGCCCATTGACTGACCTCCAAGGGAGGTTTGTCCTGCTTCACAGCCTGCAGTGTTGTGCTGTTTAAAACCACATTTAAGCCATCATTTTTAAATGCAGCCTTTAGTTCTTTAAGATGAACAGTGCGATTGAAGCAGATGGATGTAGCGAAGACTGCTTTGAGCAGAGGCTGCACTGTGTGATAACCTACAGTCTCTTTCCCCCTTCTGCAGGACAACATAGAGAGTAAGTTTTACGTCTGTGTCTCCCCAGCATCATTTCAGTAGGTCTTGTGCAACAGAATGATGTCATTGCTACAGTTTTTCAAAATTGCAGGGAGATGTTTAAATTTTAAAACCATGTGGTCACTTATGAAAACAAAAATTCCTTTTATATTATGCCATAATATCTTTCACATTTTCTTTTACACATATGTTGCTTCAAAAACAGCACAGTACCCAAGCATAAATCAACTGTCAGTACCCATTTAAAGATATCCTACTTGAGAATATCAGGATGTCTGTGGTGCAATATATCTAGACAAAAAACATTTATATCCTTTAACAATAATCTTTTTTGGCCCCTCTTTTTTTTTTGTCTTTTCCTCTTCAATCATAAAATATGGACCATGAGGTGCTTATCTTGTCACTCAGTGCTACACAAAGGTAAATTCTGCATTTCCTCTCCAAGCATCTATCTTTTTCTGACTGTTTATGCTGTTAGCTCACCACCATCACTATATCCCAATGGCTGGCATGTATACCCCTGGCTTTTATCAGTTAGGTGCCAACACACATCCTCCCTTCCAAGGTCTCCCCACTGAAGCAGAAAGAGTGCAGAAAGACCACAGACGTATCTTCCACACCTGAACTGATTTATATCTATCCTTTTCAAACTTGCAGTGATCCACAGGCACAGAGAGGGCCTTCCATAATTTTTTACTTTGCATCCTCCAGGAAATAGTGCCACAACAGCCTGCACAAGTCCCCATCTTGCTACAAGATGGTCACTCACCTTGCACTGGGCTGCTGCTTGGCACCAGATGAGGACAGCAGCAGGTCCATGGGGCACCAAGGAAGTGGGCAGAGAGAAGTTATTCCAATTCCAGCTGACCCAAGGCTGGCTGAAAGGAGACAATAATGAAAATGGGTTGAGACCCAGCCCAAATCACTGTCAGGGACAAACACAGACCAGATGGCACAGGTTGCTGGGGCAGGAAAAGGATGTTGTGCCCTTTCTTCAGCAACGTGAAACCATTAAACCCAAAATGAGAAGAATATTTACTTTAATATGGCTGTGTTACCATGGTTGCATCTTTTTAACTATAAACATCTCACGCTTTAAAGATTCAAGGAATGATCGTGTTACACAGACAGTCTTCTTTTATGGAAACCCCATAAAATACCAATATGTTTAGTTCTGCCTAGCTGTCCTGTTGCTACTTTGAAATACTCAGTAATCTCTACTAAACAGTCATCTTCTCTCCCACAGGGCCTAACATAAAAATGGGTTAATCAGAAAAATAAATTACATATTATCTTTGCAGAAAAAAAATGTTAGTTATGCATCCTTGCAAACAGCTCCATTAGGTTTTTGTACTCCCCCTACCCCTTGCTTTCTCCCTGCCTCCCTCCCTCTTTTCAAGAGCAATTTTTAAAGGAGTAAATGGCAGGATTCCAGGAGTTATGTTACTGCCAAAAATTAATTTAAAAAACAAGTGGGAGGCTGTGAGCTGGAAAAAAAATAAAAGGGAGTGGGAAATGCATTCCCCTTGCATCTGGGACCTTAGATGTAGGCAGTATAACTGATGGCATTTTACCTTGCGAATAGCTCTTCATCCGCTCTCTCTCCTGTCCACCAGGCATGGCTGACTGCACTGAGCTTTCCCCTTTTTCTGCTAGGAGAAGAGATAAAACTTCACTTCTTTAACTGCAGCTTGCTGGTTTGTATGGAAGTGAGGAAGTCTATTGTAAAAGCTTGTTCACACAGTACTCCTAGGGCTTACACGTTCCTTGTTTATGGTAGTGAGATTGCGGCTGAGAAGTGATGTGAAAAACTAGCTTTTAAGAGAAAGATTTGGAAAAAAAGTAACTGGATGTGTTTACAAAAGGGTTGATTCTGCCACTACGTAGTGGAGTGGATAGTTTCAACAAAATTACTTCTGTTTATTTTTACAGCCTTTTCCTCACATCCACTAAAAATGAGTGCCTTTCACAGCAGCTCTCTGGGACAAGTCTAAAACAAATAGACAGAAGTTATCCCCAGCCATAGCCTCAGCTGAGCCTGGGAAAGGCCCAGCACACCAGGGTAGACCCACCCCACTGACTTCATAGGGTGTCCCTGACATCGTTAGTGACAACTCATTAGGAAGATGCTCTGTACCCTTTCTGACCTCTTCTGTCTCTTTTCCAGTTCTAAAACAATTAATTGCCAACTAAAATAATTTACAGACTTAGGAATTTAAGTGAATGGCAAAATGATGCTTTCTGTTTTTCCTCCCATTATACCATACCATACCATACCATACCATACCATACCATACCATACCATACCATACCATACCATACATACCATTATGTGTTTCCTTGACCTGTCTTGAGTTGGTATCTTCTTGGATCTCTTGTGTACTCATGATCTTAATCTGGAGCTGTAATGGTTGGCTCAGAAATTGCCATTTAACTGGCTAACTTAAGACCATTTACCCCCTATTTTTATCACTTTGTTTTTATCTACCTTGAATGACATCCAATAGATCCTTCTACAACTCTTCACAGATGTCCCTCATCTTTTCTGGTTTCAGTAATTCAGTTTCATCTGCAAGTATTTTTATGTTGCTGCTTACTGAACATAAAAGGTCCCACCACTGATCACCATTTAATCCACCTGCTGACATCATCGTGCTCCAAGAATTGGTGATTTATTCATACATCACATTTCTTACCTTTTATCAATTATTTATCAATTTAAGGATCTTCTGTCTCATGTTATGTTCCTTATAAGATTTTTGTGAAAAAACCCTGTAAAAAGTCTTTGGAAAAAATAACAGTAATTGGCAAATGCAATGGCTCTTATCCATGTGCCTTTAAGCCTCTTTGGAAAATGCTACCGGGTTTCTGCGGATGAGCTTCCTTTTACAAAGGCCATGTTGACCCTCCCTAGACTGGAGATTACTCAAGAATCCACCAGTTTTATTGAGGGTGACCCACTGGCAAATCTCTCTATGGTCTTGACAGGCTAAGAAATCAACAGGCATTTGAAGACATTTAGGTTCAATAAATTAGTCTTTCAAATCCAGAGTACAGTACAAGGACCAAGGCTGGCACTCTTGGTTTAACTTCTTTTGTACTTCCAGATAAATCTTCAAATTCTTTCTACCTCTGCCATAGCACTCTAGCACAGAAAGGGGCAATGGCTGGCCAAGAGACAGGTCCCAAGCTGTCTAAAGGAAAACTCTATCCAGCAACTTGAAGTATGAACAGCAGGTATTTACATCATGAGTTCCTTGAGAAATTTGTCCTGGAAACAAAACTAAAACCAAGCTGCCAAATTCTTCATTGGTATTTTACAGATAAATCTAAGATGTAGCCTCATATTGCACTACTGAAATAGTAATGCAAGTCTGATCACCAGTGACACTTGCTAAAGTTGCAGCACAATGCACCCTTTGTAACTTCTTAGAAATAATTAAATGCAGAACAGGGGACCTGGTTTTCCACTTGATCTTCTTGGAGCACAACCAGATGTTTAGATTGACCACAGATGGCCAGCAAACCTTCTCAGAAGTCAAATTTCTGTGTAATAGTTCTTCACATAGCAACAAGAAAATATTTTTCTGTCAATAGAAGAGAGATGAATACAAGATGGATACAAAATAAATGAAAGCTGAATCCTGAGTCCACCAAAATGAGGATTTCTTCCCTGAATCTACCTACTAATAAAAAATACTCGTTTGCAGCCTACAAGGAGACAAATGGCTCCAAATAGCATATTTGACACTGACTGACCTCCAGAATTAGAGTAAGAATGAGCTTTTCCAAAGGGTGTGTCTGATATTAAACTTTTAATGTTTGAGGTCATTGTAGTGATCCAGCCCTTTTAGCACTTCTGAAAACCAGATGCTTTTGTAGATAAAAAAATACAGAGAAGTATCAAACTGTAGATATCCATCTTTCAAAAACATTTAAATTCTCTATTTTCTTGAATTCTCTATGCCATACGTCATTTCACTTCTGTGTCTGTCAGGCTCCTTCCCCTTTCCTTGGTGAGCTGAGTCTGTGAGCAGGGGACCTGTGCTGCAGACCACAAAGTCTCAGCATTTCCAACCTTTCTGCCTGAGACTGAGGACATCTCAAAAGTTACAAAGGCCCCCCTCTTCAAATCATTTTCCCCCTCAGACACCAAATTGATATCTTCATAGTTTCTGGGGAAAGCAGCTGTTCCAGGACATCATTCCCATGAGAGAGAAACACTCTCTTGGCTGACTCTGCCAAGTCCTTTGAGGATCCTGGAGATTACCACTGAGACATTCAATACAACTTTGTATTTCACGGAGAGCCAACGTAATGAGTAACAAATCACGATGACACTTACTTGGCAACCGGTGTTGCCCAAATGGAGGCCTGCTCCACACAAAGGCTTCCTCCATGCAGCAATACTTATTTCTGGGCATAATTCATGCTGCTACCTATGGGCACAGACCTGATGTGCAGCACTGATCTCTGTGTAAAAGGGTACACCAGCAAGCACAGCTGGAGGAAATCCTGGAGAATATTCCTGCTGTTGCTGACCTGAGTCCCTTAGTAGGAGATTTCTGGAGATGACTCTGTCCCAAAGACAGAAACTGGGGAGAAAAAGGGAAATATGGTCATAGCATCTGGAATGTCTTCAGAGCATTCTCCTTTCTCCATCTGTGTTAGCTTCCTTTCTCCCTCATTACTAACAGCCAGGTGCTAGTTCTGATTCTGTGAGATGAAATGGTAGGAAGTCATGTATCCTCTATTTTAAGAACGTGGTTGGCTAGACAGGACAACGCATCTTTCTAAATGTAATTGCAATGGAATACACTGGGGTTTAGCTAGTCCTCCATTTGCTTTTAAAGAGCATTTGGGCTACATTCTGTCCTACAACTACTGATTAGTGAGTATTTTAAGGGACAGTGATTACATTACACGGTATTTTCAGTACACATGGCCAGACTTACAATGAAAGGACCCTGTAAAATTACTTTTCTTACCACCTATCCCTTGAATTCTGCAGCATTCTTCTTTAAAACAAGTGACAAGTCTGTTTATCCACGGTCACACTAATAAAGTGAGGAAGAAAAATAGCTACAGCATAGCTGGTTTTCTTTGAAATTTATTTCAATATACTTGCAGTACCTGTACCTAAGAAAGCTGTAAAACAGGGGATTCACAGGATCCCTAAAAAAGAATTTCTAGTATATATCAACTCAGTATTGTGGGACTCACACTATTTTCTTTTAAGCCACAAACCACCATAAAAAAGTTACCCCCTGTAAATTAACAAGGATAGGATGGATAATTAAGTATACAGAAAAGTGACGAAGAACGTGTGCAAATAGGGACGTCACCAACATCCATGACACAAAAAATGATGTTTGTAACACTGAAGAACAGATGCCACATACTTTTGTTTTCAGTGATGACCTATTCCTGTATAGGAGTGTGAAGAATACTCATAAATAAATAAATAAATAAATAAATAAATAAATAAATAAATAAACTAATTAAATTAAATTAAATCTTTAAAAAAGAACCACAGGATCTAGAAGAAAAAGAGAGAGAAGACAGACACTCCAAAAAGCTGCAGCAGGACTGGCTCTCTGTACCATGCACCATAAGACAGAAAGGGAGAAGTGGTCCTAAAGAGAAGATGATCTGGGATGACACAAGTTATATTTTATATGCCTTATTCCCCAGGCAGTTCAACTCAGGAACTGCTACCAGCATGGTTTTAATCCTGTCAGTGATAGTTTTGCCTGGTTACTATTTGCTTTCATAGAAAATGAAGCATGCTGCAAATGCTCCCCTCCACCTTTGCTCCTGTGAGTTTTATTTTTAATGCTGTAAGTGCCTCCTGCAGATCTGTAGCATAAGAAGATAGAAGTAGCAATAAGGTGTGGTGTAAGTGCCTGAAAAGTGCTTTCTGTTTATACAGCCTTTTATTTTCCTCTGATATTTGCATCCAAGCATCAAAGAGTAGAGAGAAAAACCTCCACTCCTTGAATTCCCAGCGTGTTCCTCCCTGCCTCATTACAGACACTGTTGAAGGACATGATAAAGCTGAGCTGACCTGCTTCAATCTCATCCATCAGCATAGGCACAACTGGAAACAAGCCCTCCTGGAGTAATGTCAGCACTTTCATTGACAGCAGACCTGAACTACACAAGGGCAGAAGGCAAAACATCAGAAAGCCCTATTTGGTGCCCAAGAAACTGAACTGATATCTGAGGAACCCCTTTGTCTCTCTCTTTCTGCCCCCTTTACCACATGTGATGCAGCTGTTAGCAGTGAACATCAGTACACTCTGAAAACTGGACTTGCCTACACACTCATCACATTTCTGGCAGTGTTTGAGAAAAGTTATTTTATGCACTGGTGGTGGAAATGTGCAAAAGGTTTGAGAGCTGGGCTAGATCCTCAGGTGGCATTAGTGTTTGAGAGCAATGGTAAGGCACGGCTGGGCATTGGTGGAACCCATGACATAGCAATACTTCCTCAAATAAGAGATGCAAAGACCACTGATCTCTTTCCTACACACACACAAATATACAGAATCACTCATGCCTCTAATTTTCACCTGTTTAATATTCCTTCTCAAGAGCCATAGCATCCATCCTATATAACCCTTCACAGCAAGCCAAATCCCCAGAGAAGAAAGTCTATAGCAACACCTTTGACACCCTGCACAGGCTTTTCTGAGGCACAGAAAACAGTACAAAGACACAGAAGCTGGGACCCCAGAGGCATGGATTTGTAGACAAGCAGTGAGGAATAAGGCAGGAAGAAAGCAAAGCTGAAGGATGCATTTGAGGCTTTGGAGGTTCAGACTAGTCTTCAGGGCAGGTTTTGTCCCTGTAATCCATGGGTCGCAGTGCGGGATTAAACTTGTAACATCTCCACTGCCCTCGTCCAGAAGAATTTGTGAGGAGTCAAGGTGTGTCAGGGGTAGATATGGTCTTTTCACCTATGCAGGCTTACTCTCCAGGTTAGCTGGGAACCTCACAGTGCCAGAGCCAACTCTGTACCAAGATCTGGAAGAGGACACCATCATCCCATCAGACCCTCCTATGGAATGAAGCAGAAAACTACCCACTGTGAGGAAGATTTTCTTTGGTGTAAAATCTTCACGGCGTTTTTCTTAATAGACACCATTTCATTCCAGATGAGATTTCCCCCTTAGGCTCAATTGAGGTGATATGGTATCATCAACAGAAAGCAGCTGCCTAGGTCTTCTTAGAACTCAGCACCAGCACACTTAATAATCAACTAGAGCAAAGCTAGGTTTTTTCAACTGATATGAACTGACAACTCTGCAAGTTTTCAGCATCAGCTTTGAGAGAGCCTGTAGAGAGCCTTGGTCAGATTTCCAAACACTATCATTTGGAGGTACACAGTGCATTTTTCAGCTGGGTGAGGCTGACACCAATGCAAATGTAAGCAGAAATTATGACATGTCCAGTTGCAAGTGTGGCTGTGCTGAATATGCTGCAGCTAGGAAAATACTTATAAAACCAGCATGCAAACACACAGATAGCAAGTGAAAACATCAAGGGTACATTTCAAAGGAACATACCCTTGGGAGGCAACCAGTGTAACCAATAACTGACTACTGTATTTGGTAAACAAAATGAACCACAAGTGATAAACACAGAGAAATCTATAATGTCATTGAATCACACTCAAAAGTACTTAGAGTTTGTTACTGTAACATCATCCCTTTAATTTCTGATAGATATGTTTTGTTTATTACAGGCACTGACTCCACAGTTGTGAAAAATTATTTCTGACTTTGGGAGATATAATGAGCTGAAACTGTTTCACTAAAATCATAGCCACTTGTATGGCAGTTGTAATTCCAGGGAGAGTGGAGTACTAAAACTTGCATGTGCACGCTCATAAAAAACAACTCCAGTGCAAATTATACAGTGAAATTTGCAGAGGGGCATAATTTGTTTCACAAATAAATAAACAACATTTTGTTCTCTCTGTGGCTACTAGAGTTATTATGTAAGTCCAAAACAAACAGTAATGCTCTTTATCATAAAATTATAAAGCAAGGAAAAGGATTTAGAAAGAGTAAGGGTCTTAATCATACAAGTTTCCAAGGAAACTTTTCTTCATCTATAGCTTTAGTTTAAATATCACAGCTCATACAAAGCCCATATTCTCTTTTCCCTTGTCTCCTTCCATTTCTCTCCAAGTGACATACCATCAGATAATGCTGTGCTTTCCAGAAGGGCTGAAACTCATGGCAAAGTTTTACAAAAGCCATCACTCCACACTGAATTTCAACACTTGGATCATTAACTAGGATGATAATGTGGCAATACTCCAGCACTGTCCTCATACAATGATGAGATTTACAATAGCATAGTTTCCTCAAACTTCTCTCTTAAAAAGGAGCATTTGAGAAGAGATAATTAGAGAGGTAATTTGGGTCAATAAAACAATGGATTGTAAATTCCACCTCATATACGGAAGTTATTTCTTTCTTTTAAAGATATTTCTGCAATTGCTTAGTTATGGGTAACCTGATAGTTCTTCTTCACCTTCTCAAGGCCACTCTACCACTCTATCAGTTCAAAGGAAGACAAAACCTGTCTGGATCATTTAAAAACAAATTTAGAAAAAGAATAAAAAACTCCTTCTACTTGGCAGCTTGTATAAATACTATCAGTCCCTGTTCTCTGTTAACCTGCATTTCAGCTTGAGAAACCTTCAATTCCTTTAAAAACTTACAAGGTTATTTGTTTCAAATCCAACTTGAATGAACATCAGAAGCTTCAGCAGAACCAGAAGCTGACCACCAATTGCTGACTGTGCACACTTATCTTCTAAGTGCTTGTTGCATTGCACCTAGATATTTACAGGATGTTTCCCTTGTAACACTTTTCATCTACATGGATTTTCATAAATCGAGCACCAGGACATTAGGGAGAACAGTATGACTAGTGACAAATGAAAGCATCTCTGCATGTGACCAGACTACAGGAGGCAGAAACTTGATGTTAGTTGACATTAGATGTCAATGTTTAGTTTGATTCAGGTTGTCTTCCAATATTGAGGTATAAAAGAGGTAATTATTAAATTTTAAATTTAAATTTAACTCTATTAAATTTAGGTGAGTGTCTATGTTCCACAACAGCAGCTTAGCAGAAATAAACATTTGTCTATCTGCGTGACAAAAAATAGAAAAAGTAATTACTACATGTCACGTGGAAGAAAATAAGAGGAAAAATCAGAAGTGGGAATGGGAATCTTCATAGTCAGATTAAATAATATCAGATCATGGCAGGAATTCTCTTATCCCAACAGGCATCACAAGTGCCTTTTTTCCGTAAGGTAGTGGTTGGTAAATCTTATCAAAGATTTGACAAGTCCCATATGTTTCAAGAAGGCTTGTGTGTATATTCTCAAATAATATAGAATAGTCACTAAGGGGCATCACTGCAAATCAAATCAAAGAAAAGTGACTATACCTCACCTTAAGCACAATGGCTACTCAAGCAAAGCTTCTGGTTGGTATGCAGAATACTATGGTGATTTGCATGGTTGCAAAATTCTTTCAGAGCTTCATGTCCTTGAAGGACTGTGAGATTTTCCTGAAAGTAAATGTCTTGAAACAGGGTTGGTGGTCTCAAAAATAAGCTACAGGTGCACATTTTATAGCCAAAGGAAAATGGTACTTTGAATGTGTATCAATCTCTCGGAAGTGCCTGTCCCATCCATCTGTAACCCTGAAACCTACCATTAGCTCACTGCTGCTCCTGGCTACTCCCCATCTTGGTGTGAGGAAAGAAAGAGCTCTTCTCCAGTTACTCCTGGGCTTGGATCCAGACCCTGGGAGCAGCCTTGGAGGGGCATAGGGGCTGTGAGGGACAGACCTAGATCCAGGTTCTCATCTCACTTTCACAGACATTTGTAACTACAAACGCACACAGAGATACACATACACCTCCCAAAAACCACATGGATAAGTACAGTGGCACAACTGCAAAGAGCATCTCCTAATTATCAACAGTCAATATGGTTGCATGTGCTTTTGTTATCAGTATGCCCAAAGCTATGACCTAACCACTGGGAAATTTTGAGTCTCCTTTCCTACAGGAGAAAGGGCCACTTGAGCCAAGGAGGCCTGAATGGCTAACCCCAGGACAACATTTTAAGCAAAACAATTCAGTTCTTCACAAGCATAATTTTTTTCCTCCCCTTCATGTAACCTCTGACCTCATGTCTGGAGGTGATGGATGAGATGAGACAGAGCCATGGGAGAAGACCTGAAGATAGTTGCTGGCATGCTACAGCTAGCAGCCATTAACAGGCAAGGTTTTCTCAGAGGGAAATAAGAATTATTTCAAATCAAGAAAAATAAACACCAGAAGAATCATTTGTGCAGAGTGGCTCACATAAAATATGAACGTGGCCAAGGTTTGCAAGTCCAAAGGGAATCCAATTTTGTGAGCTTACTGCAGAAGAATGCAGGCCCCAGCCCTAAGGTCTTATAAAAGTGCTGAAATGAAAGAGTAAAGCCTTTTCTGAACATACAGAGAACACTGCATTAAGGACTGCAGCCCACAACCTTTGAGGCAGTCCTCCAGTACTGCAGTGCCCTCTTTATTTGTCCAGCACAGGCAGAAGACAGAAGGAAAGTGTTCCCTGGCAACTGTTAAAGTGAGACTTTGGTATATGGAAAAGAAATCTCTCCTGGTGTTTGTTTTGGCAGGAATAGTTTTAGCAGACACTATTACAGTCCCATCTGCTTGCAAAGCAAAGCTGCAGTTCACATATTATTAAAACTCCACAGCTGATTGCTTTCCACACAATGTTATTGGAGCTAGCAGAACGCAGGCAAAGTCATTTGGTCAGCAAGGACTTTTTTTCTTAAAAAATACAATAACATTTTTTCTGAATAGAGCAAGTGGTTGGCTTCAAGCAAGGGGGAGGACAACATCCTTCTGAAATGACAGTGCTCGGCATTCAAAGTTGAAGCCCCATATCTTTGCTTTCCCGGCACTGGAGCTGCCAGCAGCTGCATTGTCTCACTGCCCTATCTTGCACAAGTGAACAGGGAGCCTGGGAGAGGCAGATGACCCTGGACTACCATTAGAGCTGCACTTCACAATAAGGCTGCTTGAAAATGTTGCTGACCACGGGTAGTTAATTCTCTGCACATCAAAGCGAGTTACAGGGGTGAGAGTACTTTGTCTAGATATTCTAGCTCAGTTTTGTCCCTGTTTGAGTGAAGTTGTAATGGAGGCACATATTCCTGCAGTTTCCTGGTGACTGGGACCTCTGGTCCATCCATCCCACTTCTGGTCTCAAGCAGCAGGGAATGGATAGTGATGTAGGCTATAGATGCAGCCCAAATGCAGGCCTACCTAGTTCTTGACAAGTCTCTCTGGGATCTCATCCTGGACCTCTAAGCTTCCCCATGCTCCGATGGCAATGGGGCAGAGAAGTTTCCAGGAATGAAGGTAAGTGTCCTTTCAGTTTTGCACAACCCACCTGCCCCAGATTGCCTCTCAGACACAGCAGTAATCGTAGGAGATAGCATTTTTGCCTCCACATCCTCCAGCATGCAGAGTCCTCTGCTGATAGCATAAGCTGATCACCTTGGGATCCAGAAACTGCCATTCCATGTATAGCATGCAGCTCACGTACAAGCTTTGGTATTTACACTGCCCTCCTTTCATGACAGTTAAAACATGCCTTGTTGGCTGATTATCCTGGAGTATCATTTATGGTGTAATGTTAGTGAAACAGTGGCATAAAAGAATAATATTCATCCCACGGGAATGAAAAAATCACAGTCTTTCTTGGTCAAACTTACCACAATGTTTATTTACTGATGTCAAATACTAAAGTGCTGCCTTTCTCCTGAAACATATTCTTCACTCTGTGTATACAGTACTGTTTTATTTTACATGCCTTGAAGCCAGAGTGTGTTGTATTATTTTACTTTTTGATAGCCTGTAGAGCTAAACTTACAGCAAATAATTGGTTTCCATGTGTTAGTATATTCTCAGAGAGCTCTGTCTTTCTCTTATGAATGGAAAGGTCAAAATCAGAACCAGTGACCCAGAGTTTTTTACACTCTAGGCCTGTATTTGGTAAGAACTCAAAACATCTTGTCTCTTGCTTGGGCAAATAAAAGCCACTTTTGGAAAATGCATTTACCCATGTCTGTTGCAAACAGCCAAACCAAACCTCAGCTGGTTTTCAAGTTCACATCATGAGCTGGTGAAACCTGTGATCCTTCTACTGATCACATGGAAACACTTGATATTTGTGTATCTTGCCTTACGACTGTCCTTCTATTTGCCACACTACACAGTCAATGAAGACTGCACTGTGTGTTACCCAGCAGTTTGCTATGCAGAGATCAGATTCAGCAGCTTTTCATACTGCATTACTAGAGAATTACTTGCTTCCAACTGACATTTCCTCCTTTCTAGTGCATCAATAGCTGTCTCACTTTAGGAGATATTTTGCAGGTGTCCTTGAGAGCCAAGATACTCTTTGCACAGAAAGTCTGGGAGTAGGTGTATAAATCTGACCAAAATGTCTCTTTGCACACAGTGGATGCTGATTTACTGTCACCTTCTTACCTATGAGAACTTTAAAAGACAAAGGTAAAATAGGCCAGCTGTTTGATATCATTAAACAGAACCAAAACTTTTAAAAATCATACCACTACAAAACCACGAACATTTTTACAAACAAATGGAAAAGTCTGCTGAAGAGCTATCGGCATTGATGGTTTACACTCAATATGCCTCCCAGTCCCCTATTAACAAAAAACCAAAAACCCAAGAAAACCAAACAAAATCCAAGCAGCAAGTCAAATAATCTTAAGTTCCTCAAGTCGAGGAACAGGGATGCATAAACTTTTAGGATTGTGGGAAATAATTATATGAGTGTTACTTCAGTCTATTATTTCTTTTTTTCCAGCACAAATACAGAGTTTCCAAATGAATACAGCAGTGAAAATATTTCCATGAAATAGGATTACTTATTTGAATAAGTAGTACAAATTTCCTGTTACCTACCCATAGGCATCAAAAGTAAAACCAGACAATTTCTTTGCAGGTGGCAAATGAACTGGCTTATAATAGTACAGTCCTGTTAAAATACATGTTGTAAATATTTGTTTAAAGATATCAATAATTCGTGTTTTTTCATTAGACCGTCCTACTCCTATCAGTGTTTATGTAAAGGCATTTCCTTTGAAAAAAACCTAAGAGTTTTTCTTTCCCATCAGAATTCTTTCTATAATGTTTTATAACAAAAGACATGGCACCTAAAAAATTTAGAATAAAAATAGTTTTATACTTCAGAGAGCTAAAGAAAGCAGAGCTGTTAATTTGCATATTTCTTCCTTAAAAAAACCCTTAAATTGATGACGTATTTTACGACAAATTGGTCTGATTATAAAGTGGCCAAACCTGCAGGCATATTTTCATAACACAACTAAAATAGCCAGGTGGGAAGAATATAGAGCTTTCTCTGACCTAAAATTAAACTGGGCCACATCCAAGAACTTTTATTTTTCACTTTTGCATATGCCAAAACATATAATGATAGGACACTTCTAATCCTTCTTTTTGAGCTGTTCCTGACTCTTGGAAGTGCCCCAATTCCTGTCCTTCAAAAAAAGAAGCAATTAACCTGTGTTTAATAACAACCCCTTCCCATGGATAGCTCCCAAGATGGACTGGGTACAGGGAATGAAATTACCAGAGGCACATTCTGGGTAAATCACAGTGTATCCTGACCCTGGCCCAGGCTCTCCTTATGTAGATCCTCCAAGATCAGCATACCAGAAAGATGACCTGGTGTAGGCATTTTTGCACCTCCTAGAGGGCTTCCCAGTATTTTGATTTCTTCTTGATATTGCTTCAGCCCTGAAAAGTGCCACTCATGCACATTATCTACCTATGTGAAGACCCTCTACATGGAATCACAATCCACAGGGAAAGTGACCACTGCTGTCACAGTGTGGGGCATTTGAGCCTTGTGCCATGATGATGTCACAGTTTGGTTTTTTCCCTTTCTCCTCACCTTTGAAAACCAACCAAACAAACTAAACACTGCTGGGGTCTTCTTGTGTTGAATAGAACTGATGCATCCCTCCTCCTGCATGCCCAGGCCATGCCTCCCCATGGCCACATTTGCCCAGCAGTTTTCTGGATACAATGGGGCTTGGGAGTGATGCCACTGCTCTCCAAAAGCCAAGACCTCCATCCCCAAAGCTCCGCCCAGGATCTTTGCAGCCTGAATTTGCCTTCAGCTCCGAAAGCCCTGTCATGCTCCATGCACATACCTATGGCATATAAATCAAGGGCTGATTGCTGAGCCTGACTACCACCCCCACTTTCATATCTTAGAAAAAAAACAAGAGCAGGGATGACCCCACTTAGCAGTCTGTTTGTTATCTGATGCTCAAGTGTACCAGGTATAGCAGAGAACTGGAAGAAACATTTTAAAAAAAAACAAACAAAAAAAAGATGTGGTGCCAGACAATAATCTTATCTACTCAAATCTATGTTGCCAGAATTTTTCCTTGTGAGAAGACAAAGCTGGCAGAGAGGGGAAACTTCAGTTAATAGGTTAAGAACAACAGCATTAAAGATTTTTACCTAAAAAAAAAAATTTCTTCCTATTTAAGGTTCAAAATAAAGTATAAAAATTCTACTGTAAATAAGAAGGACATTGATATATAGGGAATTAAATCTCAAGCCAGGTATATAGAAATTTTATAGCATGACAAAAGGACATAAATCAGTAGCACAGAGAGTTCAAGACAGTAAGATTTCTAAGACTGCTAGGAGTGAAAGGAATCCTAGAAACAGAGGCATTCCTGACCCAGACAAAAATTCAATTACTGTTAGCAAAATACAAATCCTAGAAATATGCCATATAACTTCACCTTATAGCTGAGAAAAAGCCAGAGACAAATATCTCTCCTGTCACAAGGAAATACTTTCCATTTCACAAAAAAACCCCAAAACCCCCTACCAAACAACAACAATGAAACTCCAGACAACTACAAAATACCAAGGTCAGGTTAAACAGCTACTAAAACAAGTGATTTTTGAAAGACAAAACCCAAAACAGGTATGGAAAACTTGCATCCAGAAACTGTACAAGAGCTTTGGATGAAGTGCTCATGTTCATGTACTGAGATGGCTTAGAATATAATGAAAATTCCATACCGGAGAACTGGATGAAAGTGAAATGCTGCAAGAGAAGACTGATAAATGGGTGTCCTGGATAGGCAGAGAAATGGGTGCTGGGTTGGGAAAGCAGAGTAGAGCAGTGTTGGGAGGTAGCACCTACACTGCACCTGGCTGAAGATTCACAGTATCTTGTTATGAAGAAAAAGGAAACACTGGTGCCTGCCAGCTTCCAGGGACACTCCACATTGTTGGCACCAAAGCTGATGACAGATTTATACCACACTTGTCAAGGACTAGCCAAACTAAGAACCATGTAATAAAGTGTCATCCTAATTGGAAATGTGTTTCTTGCAACAGCTTTTTGCACAATTAACATTACCAGGTAAAATTCTAATGAAGCCTAGAAACATGGCACTGGAATAAAATTTGGACTGACACGAAATAATGAAAAGATCAGACTGCCTCTGAATTTGCATGACTTGGGAAGGTACATGGAAAAGACAATGTTTAGTTCAAGACAGCCAGCTGTACATTCATCCATCTAGGAACAAAATGAGACAGGTCACAGTGAGAGTCTACTTTGGAAGGACCCACTGAAAAAGTGGCCAATGAAAAAGATTTGAGCTCCTGCTGGCTATTCAAATGAGAGGTTTTCCAATCCAGCACTGGTCAACAAGTGTGTTCCTGGGATATATTAAATGCCAGGATTTTAGCAAGGATCAGAACAGTCTCTTCTGGCCACGTACTATATGCAACATCCAATACTACAAGCCAATTGAGCCTCCTTTATAGACATAAAAATCCAAACAAACTTAGGGAATTTGACACAACATTAATATAGCCTTAGGCCCCTAATTTTCAGATACGGAAAACATGTGGTCCTATCTGCAGAGCTTTTAGATTGACACTTATTTTTCAGTATGTGATAGTAGAAAGCTTTTTTTGGATAATGCAAAAATAGGTAAAGAAAAAGAGTGTGAAAGTAAAAGTTGAGCTTCTTATCAGGAAAAAAGAAAAACATCTTTTTCAAACGGTGAAAGCTATTAAATTAGGTTACACATTGAGCATGTTAAAGAGATATTTAAAACCAGACAAGTAGAAATACATGGCAATGAACAGTCAGAAGTTATTGGAAAAAGTAAAGGGGAGTATGACATTCTCCCTGCCCCACAACTTCTCTCTCATATGATTCTACAAATCATTGTCAGATGTAAATGTCAGTTATACCTACTATACATTAGGGATAGATATATAGGCCAAGACCCACATTTTCTGTAGGGAAAACGGAAATTTTAGGAATAATTTTCCAGGCAAGTAGAAATCTGTACAAATTACAACAGAACTGAAAAAGAAGAAACTAAATGATAAAAGTTTATTATGGAAAGAAAATGTAGAATTTACTGCTGCCAAGAAAAGAAGGCAGGAAGAAGGAGGAAGAACAGAGGTCAGATAACTTCATGTACCAAGCACATTCAAGATAAGGAAGTGAAATAATACCTGACGTGATAAGAAGAGTATGTAAACATCATATGAAAACCAAGTCTGCTGACTCTAGATTTCCAGAAAGCACTGGTGTAACCTGCAAATAATGCATGAGAGAAGCAACTAACTGTCAGGCAAGATACTTCTGGAAACAGAGAGAGCTAAGCAGATGGAATTTTCCATCTTCTGGGATAGAGCTTCCTGTCATCCTTGCCACCCCAGAAGCTGCCTCTGTGCTCAGCAAAGTTTCCTTCTCAAGGACTCTCCAGTACCCTTGCTGAAAAACTCAAAGTTGCTGACCCTCTGCACACATAGTGTCGTTCTGTCAGGAGTGGAGGCCCTTGGGGACACCTGCAATAAAGTACTGAGCAGTCTGCAGAAAATTGACTTAAGGCTGATCCCTCAGTGCTAAGTGCTTTTAAGGCCTCATGTGCAGGAAGAGGAAGATTTTTTTATTCAACTGAATTCTTGTACTCCAGAAGGCATTATTTCATTGTCATGTGGACAGTTATTGAGGGATGAAGAAAACAGGGTGAAGCTCTAATGATGTACCACCTGTACTGGGTAAAAAGCAACAGAGAAGGAGGAAGAACCTTCTCTCTGAAGCTTGGGAAGTGACCACGGAGAAGATACTGACAGTGACAGCACAATGACAGGTCATCTTTTGTGCTGTAGATACTGAGTCCACAGCAAGATGCTGCCTTACAGTATAGCAGTTGACATGTCTGCATGACCATGGCCTCTCTACGCTCCCTGGGAAATTTGCTGTGAGGCTCGAGAAATTACTGTGTCATTTCCAAATGCCCAGATTGCCTCGTTGCTGTCAGGGAATGATGAATGTAGAATAACCATTCCCCTTACCGATATTGTCCATAGTCAAAATTGAAGTAAAGCACAAGCCCAGTGGAGTCATCAGCCACTAAACACTACAAAAGTTTGCATAAAACCTACTCACTGGGGCTGTGGTGTCTCAAATAGCTCCGCATTAAACCACAACAGACATCTCTGAATCATTATTTTTCTTAATGGTTTCTGATGTAGCTTTACTGCATCTTCTGCAAAATTACACATATTTCACAAGTTTTTTCAAAGCTTAATATCCTTAGTTCAAAGAACAGAACCTTGCTTCTCTGCTGATAAAGCAAATTGAAAGCTGCAAACCTCCCTAGAAAAAGGCAGAGAACTTGGGCCAATATCTGGTGTCAAAGATTTGTACTGACCATTGCCCGGCCATGCAAGCATTCCCAAAAATAATGTCAAAGGAAAGATGTTCAAAAGTATTTTGTCCTCTTTGAAGTCAATGGCCAATCTTCTAATCCTACAGATCTCAAAGATGCACTCCTCTGTAACATACCTAATCTTCTTATTTACAGATTATGTGGAAAGAAAATATTCACAGAACACACTGTATGTATTTTCGCAACTAACATATCCCCTTCAGTATCAAATGGTCCAAACTGGTCAAACTTAGTTCAAAATCTCTTTCATCAGAAACCCAGTACTCCCAAGTCTGCATTTCAAACAGTGGAGCTACTTATATCTTTGCATAGAAATAACTAAATATTACCCATGACGGACGAACAGTCCAGAAGGAATACAAAAGCAGACTTTGTCCTATGAACCATGTTCCATTTGTCTGTAATTTAGTTTATTCCCTATTGCAATACACAAAAAAGCAAGAATTTAAATTTCCACTTAAAAAGATGAAGTAATTACACATAACTTTTGTGATATTAAATAATTCTAGCACATCTTGCAGGACGAACTAATGAACTTCAAAGAAAAATATATGAGTTTACCAACAGAATTATAAAGTAAACTTAGGAATATAAATAGCCAATGAAAGAGAAAACAAGCATGCTTGAAATGGCTGGTTTTTCAGGGCATCTATTAACTCCACAAGAACTTTCAGAGTCACTACAGACTATCTGTGAAATGGACAAAAGATGGCTGACAGCTTTAATATTTTCTAGTTTTCACACGAAATAAAATCAGTAAAATATTCAGAGCAGCACACAGAGAAATGAAGCAGAGGAATATTAAAGCGTACTAAATGGTATGCTGGAATTTTGAAGAAGGACAGAGAAACCTAATAAGAGGGAGAAAAACAGTTGTCCCAATGCTATCTGAGTCAGATAATCACTGAAGAAGGAAATCAGAGTACTGGTCTGGAATGAGAAATTTCAATAAAGACAAAATATCCATAGCACTATATGAAGAAATGCCTCAAAAATGTATCAGCCCCACCATAAAAAAAAAAAGTAATGACCTCAGAACATTGAACAAGCCCAAAACAAGCCAGCGGACCAAATATAATAACAAAATCCTCCCCACTATAGCAAATCTACAAGTTGTATTAAGAGTCTTGCATTAAAAAATGCTGTAGATCTGTTCCAACAGATGTCATGAAGGAATGTCTTCCTCCCCTAGGAATAATGAAATACAGGTTAAGTGTCTTGAACTAAAGTAGAAGTACCACTCATGCAAGTCAAACAGCTATTTAACATTGAGTTTTAATAGAAAAGAAGGCAGAACAAAGACCAAAATGATAGCAAAATTATTCAATTTTGTTGTGTAAAACTGAAGAATAATTCATACCACAGTTTCCATATCTCTTAGGTTATTTTCAAGGCAGGAAGGAGAAAAACAAAATGCCAGTTAAAAAAATTTTATTCACAAAATAACAAAAAAGTACCTGCCGGGACTGTTAAGGACACATCAGACTTATATGGCACTAAAATTCCTGCAAACTAGACTTTATTACCTTGATTTCAATACACAGAAAAAAATTCCTTTAGCTGTTTGGCCTTTTTCACTGGACATGAAATTAATTTCAATGACTATCAATTAATTTTAAAGGGTCTTATATATCTCAGCTGTAGAGGCTAGTCATTCTAGGTTGCTCTTTGGGCCGGGCAATTTGGTAACAGCAGGTGTACATGGACACAAAAGTGCATATAGGCTGTAAAGGTAGTCTGTGGCTCAGGAAGGGTAATAGAAGTTTATTTGGAATCAGCCAAAATGGCAACTCTCGTCCAACTTTATCAGTAGAAGGAGAAACCCGCTTCAGACACTTCAGTTGTCTCCCTACACTGAAAATTCAGGATATGTTACTCTCTTTTAGCCTTTTCCTTACAGGATCTTAATAGTTTTGAGAAAAAAATATCTGGTGTTATAGCCAAGCCAAAGACTCTACAGAAGGAAACCTCTTTTGATGACAATCTGTGGCATAAGAGCACGCTGAACATATTATTCACATCAATCACAGTACAAAGACATCATTAAAACTAGAAATAACAGTGGGATCAGTGAAGTCTTCCCATTTGTTGTTGATAAAAAATGTGTTACATGGGAGCAAGAAAGCAGAAAGTAGCAGTGATTAAAAATAAAAGGATTCATACTTGTGCAAATGGACTTTGACTGGAAAATCCTGGTTTCACACTGAAAAATGTCCCCTATACTGAGCTGGCAAGCTCATGTCCAGGCTAAATACTCTCTAGACTGAAGTAAAGAATATTTTAGGATGCTCTGTCTGCCCAAGTCTACAAACAGCGCTCTCAGCTCTCTTTATGCTTGCAACTGTTATGCAGACTGCCCTGAGCACATATTGGCAATGGCATGCCTGAGAGACAGAGATCTCTGATGACACAAGGATGCATATCATATCATATCATATCATATCATATCATATCATATCATATCATATCATATTTATTATTTGTTAGTCAGCTTGTAGGGAAAGGTTTGGAATCCCACGGAGTTTCCATAGCTCTCTACGGATATTCCTCAGGAGAATGAATAGTAGACGTGGCACCACTTTTTCCTGCTCAGGTTCTTCGATTCTATGACAGGTGGTTTATTTTTTTCAAAGTCAGGTAAGAGATTTGTTTGAGATAGAGAATAGATGGATTAAGCAGACCGGTAAAGATGACTCATGTGAACACTTCCAAATGCTAATCCAAGTTTAAAAGAGAGAAATAACACTCACAAATACACATCTTCTGCCTGAACTTTGTAAATAACATCTTAGCCCTGTTGTTTTGTACACACACATGCACAAACATGCTTAATACTGTCATCTAACCACAGTTGTGAGAGGAGACAGGTGGAGTACATTCTATCTCAATATTTATCAGCATTTAAATTGTCATGTAATTCCAAATTACTTGGTTTTTTGTTACTGATATTGATAAAGCAGACAGAAAGAACACAACAGGCTCTTCAGCAGTCTGCTTGAGTGGGCAGAGCTGCCAGTTCAGGAGAAACTATTCTTGAGTTATGGAGAAAATCTGTGACCCAGTCATTGCTGGAGATTCCAGATTTTTAGTCCCATGCCAAAGGCTTTCAAAGCTTTAAATATGTTCCAAGAGTTGTTGTCAAACATTTGTGCTGAAAGAGGCTTGCTTTGGACTACATGGCCTCCTCCATTTAAAAAAAAATAAAAATTAAAAACTTTAGCTTCTTCACACAGAGGGAGCCACTCTAACCCCTTTGAATCTAAGCTTGGGCCTCAAAATACACCCCTTGCCCTCTACTGATTTCAATCAGATACACAAATCTGTTATGATATTGGAAGTCAAACCTCAGTAATCAGTATTGATTTAGAGGAAAGAAGGAAGCCAGTTCCAAAATAAACCAGTCTTTATTGGCTCTCCGGATAGAAAACGTCAACTCCTGAGTCATCTCCTTGACATTTCCAAAATCTGAAGCATATCCTGTGTGTCCATTAAGTTTGGCAACAGTATTCAGTGGTGATTGTAGAAGCACACTGTAAAACAGACAATTATCTGAATTTAGAGACAACCTCTTTTATCACACCCACTTCAATGAAGGGTCATCAAATTGAAGGGAAAAAAGAAGCCTAAGGTTATAATCATTACTATTGAAGCCAGACACCCTGAGTCTTTCTATTTGTCATTCTAACACCTTTCACCTGCTTAAGCAGTTTTTTAATTGCCTACTTAAAACACCAGTTTGCACATGGCCTCTAGAGTGTGGCATGCATGAGTCTGGCCCCACATATAATGAAAAAAAAATTGCTTTTCTAGCAAATAGATAGATGTTTTGGACCTCAAGATTGGTGAGACCTACAGAAAAATCTTTAACCATAAGTATATTTGGCATACTGCAGCCATATCCCACATCTACAAATGCCTAAAGATTGCTTCAGAGAGATGAGATTCAAAAATTACGAGGAGGACAAGGACAATAATTACTTAGTTGCCCATTTGCTCATAAGCTGCCCTTCCCTGCATGTTGGAGACGATGCAGGTGCAGTATTGGAACGTAAAAAAGGACTGCCTATTTGTGATACATACTCCTTATATTAAAAAGCCTCTCCTCTGACAGCCTGGTGGAAGATGACTTCTCATTGATCCACATTGAATGTAGAACTGGTTGCAGACTATTTAGTGGCTTTTCTCTGCCAGCAGCAGCAGCTTTTGCCTTGCTTTTTATCTCCTCTCTCAGAACCTTTCTACTTACAAGAACCCAGTCCCTGGGTTTGACTGGATTATTGACAAATTATTCATCACAGAGGCAAGAGTTGAAGAATGAATAATATTATATTCACTCAGATGTATTAGACCTTATGAGTGAAGAAACAGTACTCAAAATCTGTATCTTAAACTGTCCTGAAACTGGCTTGCATTTGTAATTGACTTTAGCACTTACACATACACACAAAAGACAGACATGTGCCACAGTAAGGACTTCAACAATAAATTACTCCATTCACAACTCCACAAGGTCTTTGCTCTGCTTGATGTAATAATCAGCTTTGGATATTCACCTGTGCACAATCCAGAGATAAATGCTTTACTATCATGTGTGTCACCAAGGCACAGCTCTCATGGATTCAGCCTGTAAGTAACATCATCTGGAAAAATGCATCTATACGCCCACGGTTGGCATAAGCAAGCCATTTGACCCTTCCTGTGCAGAATGGAGCATTTTATAAAATGTATATTTTATACATTTTATACAACATTTTATACAGCATTTCATACATATAAATGTATACATTTAAACAATGTATACATTGTATAAAATGTATACATTTATAAAATGTATACATTTTATACATTTTAGTGAACAGTTGGTCTATGGGTTACCATAGGTATTCATTTACTCACCTTTTAGACTTTTGTCCATTTGGCTAGAAATTAGCAAGTGTATATATCCTTAACATTTTTATCTCTGACAAAGCCAAGCAATTATGATGTTTTTTCCTACGTCTGTCAATGCAAAACATTTCCTTAGAACTGCAAATTGACATGGTACATTACAGTCCTAGAAAGAAACATGTTCCCTGCTGAAGGAGAGCTGAAAACGGAAGTCATGCACAGCACACGCACAAAACATTCTGGCCAGTAATGGATGACTTCTGACAGCATTTCAGAAACACTGTTTATCAGTCCTCCAGTTACTTCTTTAGACATCTTCTCAGGCAACAGCAAGACTTAATTCAAAATCTGGAAAGTACATTCTTCTCTGCAGCAGTGTCTTCCAATACCTGTGGCTTTCAGTCACCAGAACAAAGTCACACATTCTCTGGTCATGAAATAATAGTTTCAGGATCACATGAATACACCCTATCCCACTTCACTGGAGTATCCATCTCAGTCTTAGCACTCCTTTAGATTTTAAGATTCTTCTCAGTTCTACCCTTTTAGCACAAGAAAACAAACTATAACATGAAAGAGAAACAATTGGACTATTTGTTTCCTATTTATTTGGAGAATCTAAGTTTTTAGTTTTGACTTAGAGGACAGATTATTCAGACTGTGAAATGGCTGCCAAATTTATCATGAATGGCATTTAGCTGGCAGAGGGTGTATTACTGCCAAATGCCTAACACACTGGGCATATTGTATTTATACCATCTGGGAGAGTAAACAGTGACAGGAAATAACCACAAACAGGTGTTAATGTTAGCCCCTTAAGGGTCATTAATGAAGTATGGCACTGAAAGGGCCCACACACAAGTCCTGGCAACTGGAGAAGGTGGGATTCCAGGGACTCTAAGAGTGTATTAATTTGTCACACACAAAAAATCTGTTTTTGATTGCATCTCCTCTACATGTCCTTTTTCCTCTTGCCATACCACATCCTTCAGCTGAGCTCCTTTTGAATACTCCTTCCTTTTGCCTCTTAGGCAACAAGATCTATCCATACCACAGCCAGCCAAAACAAACACAGTCCTGAAATATTTTTCTTTTTCGGAAAACCTATCAGCCTCCAAAGACAGTTCGATGCTTTCATGCATTCTTCGGGAAAGAAATACTGTCTCAATTCCCCTTTAGACATTTGCAGAGACATTTCCACCTTCACTAAAATAAAAGGTCTCTGGCTTCTAGAAAGTGTGATCCAAATCACACTTCATCACTGTTTCCCAAGTGCACCTCCAAGGCAGCTTCCCCTGTACCAGAAGAAACCTGAGAAAAGGTGTGTGACAGTGACACCACCTGCTTTTACAATAGTGTCACACAGATCCAGAATAGAGAAGGTCAGATTACCACATGGAAATGCAATAGGTACAGTGAGACAGTCTCACAGGTGAATCTAGCCTAATAACTAGTCATATTCTTTTGAAAACTTTAAAGAACAAAGGAGTATTGCCCTTTATTTTTGCAGAAAGTTACCAGACTTCCAAAGCAAATGTTAATACTTCTACAAAGTTATTAAAAAAAAAATTTAAAAATTAACATTTTGAGATAAAGGATGAAGGAAAACAGACTAATCTCCAGCTACTTCCCTACTCTCTGTCCCATCCTACGCAAAAAGACAAATTTTCCCAAAAGGACCCTGTTTTCAGACAAATGTCACCTGGCTTACATATAATATTAATGACGCTTCAGAAGAACCTGAGAGACAGAAAAGACACACAAGGAAGAAGTGACCATGGAGCCCCTTTCTTTAGGAGGCAGACTCTAAACCATGAGTTTCACACTGCAAAACTTCAGACTCTCTCTAATTCAGGCTATTAGTGTTACAAAGAATACTGGTGGGCATGTGAATTTAGCCATTCACTAATAACAAGGCCTAACTGCTGAATAGATTAAATGTTTCCAAAGATACTCTTATTGATTCTGACTAGTGTTTAAGAGTGGGAAAGGAGAATATTTTGAAGGCCAGAAAACAGTTCCCTTTCTTTACTTCTTTGTTAAAAGAGTACATGAAATACAGTCATAGATACACTTACCCAATTCAAGAGTTGACCACAAAATTAGGATGTGTGACAACGGCAAGCAGAGGATTTCTGTAACTGTTTAACTCTGCATGGTTATGTACAACACTCTCCACCTGCAGTCTTTGGGCTTTACACCAGCATGTGTCAGAGCACCACAGGATCAGAGATGCAGCCATGCCAAATTCCATTCTGAGAGAAAAGAAATTAAAAACAATGGAAGAGTGTTTGGGCTTATTCAGGGGAGTCAATGGAGTTGTGCCTGCAAAGACCATAGCCCCAAACCTCCAGGAACTGGCCAGTGCCAAATGCCTTGTTGTCTGTCACTTGAACTGAAACAGATGCACAGTTTTTCACACTGGTCATTTACTAAACTAAAGTACTTACAAAAACCTAGGCTCTTGTCTTTCTGTAAAATTGCAGCTCACCAATTCTTTATTAATTATAACCAGTGGGGGAAGAGGAAAGAAAATGGAACGCAAACGAAATTGAATAAACATTTAAAGGTAGAAATCTGTTTACATCTCAGCATTCCCCCAGTTCTGATACCTGGTTTATTTCCACTTCAAACAATGTAAGATTATTCCTGCATCAGTATTTTGGTTTTCTTCAATTAATCTTACAATCTCTTCTCCATCTATTAATTACATTAAACTAAGAAAAATCAAACACTCTGCAGAGCAAAATCTTCAGAGAGAAGCTAAGAATACTAAAGCTGTTGAAATTCAGCACCTTTGTGCATATGCTACTCTGCTGTTTTTAAGCATGTGAGTTTATAGACTGTTTTTCCAAACAGTCTCTGCAAAATTCTGGGTAGAGAACAGACAGTTTGAGAATGTAGGAAAGCTATCCAGTAAACAAGGCTGCTGTCTCCAGAATCCCTGAATTATTTGTTGTGGGATCTGGAAGATTCATAAAAAATAAGGCAAGAGGAGGAATGACTACACATCACAAATCTGGGAGACTGAAGTGCTTAAATTTGGGGGTGTTACATTTCTTCTAATGCTATTAACTTTGCTCTTTTGCTGCAAAAATAGAAATTCCACCATATGGATTCTCGTTTGGGGCTAAAAGAGTCCTTGCTTATGCATGTAAATTGTTGACTTTTAACTAGATAAGCAAGTGAAGGAAAATATGAAACATATTTTGCCAGTGTATTTCGACATTGCTTTCTGGCCATGGATGTAGGTATAGATTGGAAATCCCACATTCAACTCTCAAATTCTGGCAGAGTGTTTTCTCCTTGGGGCACTGGCTCTTCAACAAGCTCCTCATGCTGCTTTGCCCTGATAGTGGTGAGAGCTATCCTGACTACCTCTTCTAGCACCTAATCCGGAGGAGGCCCTCCACATGCGCAGTGAGAGCAAATACTGAAAAATACTCATCTTGGAAGGAATATGCTCTGCTGTTCTGTGGGCCTCGTACAGGAATGGGGAAGCTGGAAAGGTGTGACAGAGGATGCAGAACCCTCAGTGCAAGCTGAGATCTTCTAGGCAAAATTCATCTCAGGGCTAGAAAAAGGATTTTATTGAACAAACACAAATCAAGCTTTTTCAAAAGTACAACCTGACCAGATGGAGGCTAGAGAAAGAACCAGCTGGCAGAGGAGCAATCTCCCTGCCACATTAAGAACTTTTCTACAAAGCATGCATGTCTTCTCAATAAGAAGAAAGAATGCTTATTCTCCTGTACATATTCCCAGAAAAGGCAGAACTACTTGAGCTAAAACTTTAGATACATATCAGTCCCAACCAGATACATAACACAGAAAATTTCTCCTCTTAAAGATGTGAACTTTCTGGCAATTGAAAATAACATCCAAGAGAAGAGTGGCAATACTGGACATACTGGAAGTATTATGTAGCTGAAGAAACTAGTCTTTCAAATAAAGCTTTTCCACAACTTGTCACTGGCAAAGTTTGTGTAATGTGCATTTTAATGAAATTTGTGATTCACAATTTAAAAAATAGAAGTAAAACAGTGAAGAGTTGGATAGTGGAGTATATCTCAAAATAAGTAATGAAAAAATGACAGTCAGCTTTTACGAAGTTAGACCTTGGATATGCTGATGCAGAGATAAGAAATCACCAGACTCATGGTACACATTAATCAAGTGTTCCATTGCCAATGGTGTTCTATTTTCATCAATGTTTTGCCATATTCTCTGTGCAGCTGTAATATATAAAAGTGTTTTACACAGACATAAAATGAGCATTTTTCCTGTAAAGTAATATAGATTCTCTGCACAGAATTTGCTCCCAATTTCTCAAACAAGGATTAACTCTGTCCTCAGATTTACTCTTCTTGTTTTAACTTGCATAAATTTTTAAGCCATTAGAAATCTTTTACACACTACACTTTCACACACTACAATAGCAATTAATTTTTATGATAAAACATATCAAGTGTCCCTCAGAATACATTCACACAAATATCTTGTAATTTTAAGCCAGCTGGGAGAGAACCAATTAAAAACCAGGACAGAGTGATTCTCATAGAACTGGCCACATCAACTGAGGCCTCAAACCCAAAATGTCTGAAATCCTAGACTAGAGTTACAACAAGAATTCTGGATTTACTCTGTTATTGTGTATTTTGGGGAAATTCATGCCAGACTGTCCAGCAACACCTAAGAAAAATGAAGACATACTGCTTTGTGAAGCAGCAGTTATTTCCCTCCGTTTGAAACTGATAGTCAAGGAGTCAAAGTAGACAGAAAAGAGTATGCGAGAAAAGGCAGAAAGGCCTGTAAGGGCTGATTTATCTGACAAGGTAAAAAGAACTTGATACTTGTGAACTTGCAGCTGGTAAATCAGCAATTCAGGTAAAGGTGACCTAATTCTCCACAACAACCAGCACAGCAGTAAATTTTAAAGGAGCAAGTGTAATTTATTAGTGTGGTACAGAATGGTATAAACAGGATTCACTGGTAATTGCCTCAGAAAGGCCAGGAATTTATGTGCATCAGAACTGAAATATTCTCTTCTTCTCAGTTAAACAGTCATGGCAGAATTTAAAGAAGAGCATGTGGTGACATAACGTAGAGAAATTTGACACAGTATTGTGTTTCTGCATAGTCATGAGGTAGAGAACACCATTAACTATCACATACACCACTTGGTGAGCAAGAGGACTTTATCTGGCTCTTGCACTTGGCTCCCCTGTGTGCAGAACTTCACACTGAAGGAATCCCTTCCAGACAGCAAAGTCCACAGCTAAAACCCTCATGTCACACTACCTCATACGCTGAAGACAAAAGACATGACAAGGACAGACAGTCTTCTCCAATCCTGCACTGGGCCAAAGAGTGCTAACTTTCACTTATAAACAACAATAACATGACATGAACCTGGCTGAAAACACAAAAACTAATCTGGATACATGAAATTGCAATTAGAACAGAACCCCTATTGTTCAGAAAGGCTGAATGCCTGTAAAAGAGATGTAGTTTGTTTAAATTCTGTCCTTAGTTACAATGCCACCTGGACAAAACGTTTAGCTAAATTAAACAGTCTAAAGAAAGTCTATATTCTGCTGCAGTACATCCAGAATACAACAACAGCACCACTCTGTGGATTAATAGTGAATGTTCTTTAAACTCGTAAGTTGGCTTCCCAAGCCTTAGATCAATCATGCTAAAGAAAAATGTAAATACATTTTTATATATATATATGACTGTATCAGTCATATAAAGCTAGCACCACTAGAATTTAATAAACTACCTTACTTTTACAGCAGTGCAATTGAGAATATAAACTGGCTTGCTCAGGTCATGTATGTGGCATGCCTTCTACTCATTCCACAAAATTTCTCTGAGTATCAGTGAGAAAGGCTGCACGTTCTGAATTCATAACAGATACTTTATAGTGGACCAAAATGAGAACTTGACTCTGAATCACATCCTTGATTGACATCTATAGCTTCATCTTAGTGGCAGCTGCAGCAGAATCCATGAAAGGCAGATCAAAGTACTGTAGGAAATCAGTAAATTTAAATACTTAAGCCAATCTTCAACTGAATTCCCTAGGTCCAAAAAAAGTCAGGCTAAAACGAGCTTTGCTTCCAGGTCTGGGAAGAAATCAGGGCTGAGACTGGGGGATGAAACCGTGGGGGACCCACAGAGCTCCATCTTAGACCCTGTGCTCTTCAACATCTTGGACACAGGACTCGAAGGGATACTAAATTCACAGATGACACAAAACTAGGAAGAGCTGTTGACCCCCTTGGGGACAGGGAGGCCCTGCAGAGAGACCTCCACAAATCAGAGGACCTGGGAAATCACCAGGAGTGAAGTCCAAAAAGGAAAGTACTGGATTTTGCACCTGCGACAGGGCAACCCTGGATGTATGGACAGACTGGGAATGAGATGCTGGAAAGCAGTGCCATGGAATGGGACCTGGGGGTCCTGGTCAGTGGCAAGCTGAACCTGAGTCAGCAGTGCCCTGGCAGCCAGGAGGGTCACCCGTGTCCTGGGGGGCATCAGGCACAGCATGGCCAGCCGGGCAAGGGAGGGGATTGTCCTGCTCTGCTCTGCACTGGGGTGGCCTCACCTCAAGTGTTGGAGGCAGCTTTGGCTGCCACAATAAAAGAAAAATATTCAGCTATTAGAGAGAATCCAAAGGAGGGCAACAAAGATGGTGAAGGGCCTTAAGGGGAAGCCGTATGGAGTGCAGCTGAGGTCACCTGGTCTGTTCAGCCTGGAGGAGACTGAGGACAGACCTCAGTGCAGTCACAACTTCCTCAGGAAAGGAAGAGGAGGGGCAGGAACTGATCTCTTCTCTGTGGTGACCAGTGACAGGACCTGAGGGAATGGCCTGAAATTGTGTCGGGGGAAGTTTACGCTGGATATTAGAAAAAGGTTCTTCACCCAGAGGGTGGCGGGGTACTGGAACAGCTCCCCAGGGAAGTGGTCACAGCACTCAGTGTTCTCAGGCAAATGGTGTGACTCTTGGGGCTGGTCCCATGCAGAGCCAGAAGGATTCAATGATCCTTGTGGGTCCCTTCCAGTTTATTCTGTGACTCTGTGAACATGAGCAACTACAAAATTTCCTGTGCAGACTGACTGTCTCCCACATCGGACACTTTAGCCTGACAGCCAGCTGTCTGGACTCAAGATTGAGTTGAGCAGATGTGAGTTGGTAATCGCACCTGAGAGAGTTCAGTAGGATATAAGAAATATTTCCTACTTTCCCATCTCTTGCTACAACAGCTTTAAGTAGTGAGTCCATCACTAATGAGTGTATGCCTGTGTGCTGTCCTGACACCATCTCCGTGCATCTCATGATGCATTTCACACAAAAGAGAGGGGGTGGCTACTGTTGTTACAAGGTTGTGTGCTTTTGCAAACAAATCTTATCACCTGTGCCATGTACAACCTGAATTCATAGAATCATAGAATATGTTGAGTTGGAAGGGACCCACAAAAATCACTGAATTCAAACCCTGGCCCTGCACAGCACCATCCCCAGGAGTCACACCATGTGCCTGAGAGCATTGTCCAAACACTTCCTGAACTCTGTCAGGCTTGGTGCTGTGACCACTTCCCTGGGGAGCTGTTCCAGTGCCCAAACACCCTCTCCCGACACAATTTCAGGCCATTCCCTCAGGTCCTGCCACTGGTCATCAGACAGGCTCAAGTACTTTGAGAAACCACTGCAAAGATAAATGTTCTTGAACACGTCAACATTTTTGTTGTCTATGAAATGCAGGGTATACTCATATATCATTTGAGAGGTAATTATCTCCTGGGGTCCCAAGATCACATGCAAATATGACTGAAATGAAAAGCCATTGTACCATTAGATCATACACGGCATGTTAGTTTCTGTCTGTAAGGCAGAAGGAAATAGGAAAAAAAAGCCAAACCAAATAATCAAAACCAACCAACAGACCAAAAAAACCCCCAAAACAAACAAAACAAAAAACTCAAACCAAACAAAAAACCCAAACAAAAACAAACAAACCAAAAGCCCTACCACCGGTACTTTGTTTAAATTGTTAATTACTATTCTTTCGGCTGAGCCTTTCCCCGGCACAAACGAGACTCCCCAGACGGCTGTGGAGGCCGCTGCTCCGGGGCGAAGCGGGAAGCGGGAGGGCTGCGAGTACTGCATGCTCCCCTCTGCCCTCTTCCCCTCTGCCCCGCGCCGCCCGGAGCGCCGCTCGCCTGGGGCAGGTGCTCGGCAGCTCCACAGCCTGCCCGCAGCTCCCGCCTCACGGCAGGGCAGCGCAGCTCAGCCCGGTCCGGTCCGGTCCGAGGGGGCTGCGGCGCCCATGGCGGCACTCCGCCCTCCCTCCGTCCTCGCGGCTCGCTCGCCGCCATTTTAAGGCCCGTGAGGGGAGCCCAAGCAGCCGCTGCCGCCCGGGCCCTGTCCGCACAGGGGGAGCGGACGCATCACCTGCTGGGCGGCTGCGCTGGCCAGCTTTTTGTTATCGAGTTCTGTCTTGGTTGTTAAAATTAAATAGTGTTATTTATTGTAGTGGCGCCTGTCCTGCGTTAGTGTCTGGCCTGAAGGCAGCACTGAGCTGCTCACGGCAGGTTGCCTGAGGAGGGCAGCACGTTCTTCGTGTGCTGATGTCATCTTTGGCGTTCCCTCCAGGTTTCCTAGTTTTTTAATAAAACGGGCAGCAAGGGGGAGAGCACGGGAGCGTACCAGCTTTTTTTATTTCTCCGTGTAAATCAGTCTTCTGGTTCGTTTTTAGATCTCTGGACGCTTTCCTGTTCAGTATCAGAACAAGATCAGTACTCTTCAGGGTCAAGACACAAGAAAACTCTGCAAATGCAGTAAGAGGCTATTTTCTTCCTCCTTCTTCCATGAAATAGACAACTTAAAACTGAACAATATTTGCTTCAGCAGATTTGTTGTAGTACAACGATGTGCTCAGTCAAATTTGGAAAGGAATGTTAAGCACGAGGGAGAAGACCTCTCTTACACTCCAGAAATAAATGGATTTTTAAATTGGGCTTGCTCATGTAGACAAGCAATTTTTCATTAACCAGACCAGCTGTAATTACTCTAATTGCAATGGCTAGTTGTTCTTAGGTATCTAAGGAAGGAGGGATAATAAGTCAGTGAAACCTGTCTTGTTTCTCTGTAAGTTTTTTGGGTTTTTTTCCCCCAGAGAGTTTGTCTTTCAAGTTTTTACAACATATGTGTATGCAGAAGCCACGTGACCAATCAAATTGCAAATTCATGGTAAGGTCTTAGACACTGAGTTACAAATTTACTGGACTTAACATTGCTATTGAAGTTCACCCACTCTTAGCCATTCAAAAAGCACCTGTTGTGCTAACAAATACCTGCTTATGGCAAGGCAGACTAGAAAACAATTTCCTGCTAGCATACAACTTGCAATGCCTGGGCTAGAACTCTCAAGCAGGCTGTATAAAGATCGGTTTCAGTGAATGGCTAAACCAAGTCATCTTGAAAACCTATCTATAATTTCCGACTCATACCCCTCTTCTGTTATCTTGCTGCACTGTCCAAGTTCCTCCCTTGCTTTCAGTATTATAACCCCAAGTGTATTCCATGCAACTTTCCACACCACCATTTCTTTACAGCCTCTAATTAAAGATCCCTCTGAATAAAGCCTTCTGCTTGAACAGTTAAGAGTGCCCCTCTGAAAGGCCTCTTTTGTGGGTGACCATCTTGTGGATCACAACAAAGACAAGGCACTGCAGAAAAGACACTGTTTTACTTTGTAGCCACTTCACTTGTCTCTGTCTCAAATTAATTAGCACTGCTCTGTTTTCAAGTGTAATAACACTCTGGTGAGGTGAATGCAGCTTTCAACCAGTAAAACTAAACCACGCCCTCCCACCACCCTTGAGCAACAAAGCAGACTACAAAGAGTGGTTATAAGAGGTGGTAGGTGATTAGGGGTGAGGTGGAACTCAGGTGAATGGGACTGCAATTCACACACACAGCCCCCTAGCTCCTGAAATACTAGCATTTATGTTATACGTCATTAAGAAAGAGGTTCAGAGTGATCCTTGCATTGGTAAATTGCAAATTAAATACCATTTACAGTGATTTTGCCTGAAAACTACCCACATTCTAATCCATGTGATTTTTACTTGATAATCATTTCCTGATGACTATTTCTTGTCCTGCCTATGCTTAAAATTTCCCCTGTATCCCTGGACACCTTAGTATACGAACATCTGCATCAGTGGAGAAGAGGCTACATCTACCTGAGTGCATATACTGGTGTCCATATTAGAGCTGGTGAGTTTTCTTCATGAATTAACTGCTTCTGAAAACAGTGCTACAGCAATGTGCAGGCAGAGACTATATTGAAAGACTGCCGAAAACCAAGGCCTACATCTATAGGGTTGTACGGGTCAATACTTTATGCTTGTGGCATGAGCGTCATAGAAACAAGTTGCCCTGGAGATACCCCAGCTTCTCTGACGAGCGTTCACCCGTGGAGCAGCTCTTTTGGAACCCTCCTGAGAACAATTCTCTTCTTTCTGTTGCCATCATTCTTCATGTCTTGCTCACAGAAGCTAATGTGGGTATAGCACAGTGAGTACTGCAGCTTTCATTCATCCCGAAGGCAATCATCTCTGTATTCTCTTTGAGTAAATCTCCAGGGATGCATAAGTTCACCATAATTTGCATTTGCTCATGAACAGCATCCCTGTAGGGTTATTGAAATTGCATGTTATATTATTTGAGTCATCATAGCTCTAGCTGAAGGCCACAAAACTCAAAAGGTTGCTTGATATTGGTTCTTGGCCCTCCTGCCTTGTGTCAAATTTTGCTGTTAAATATATAAATGTAAAACAACTTTTGGCTACAAATTAATTACACTTTTCCTACTCAGATATAAATAAGAACAGAAATTGACCTATGCACTTTATTGTCATGTCCTCCATGTGTAAGTAACCTTTTGGACAGGAAAATTCATGTATGTGGAGTATAAACTTCTTTGAGGCTTTGTTTTTATTTCCAGTGTGAGTACCTGTGCTGCACTGGTTCAATTTAAGCATATGACTGCAGGATAGTGTTTCATACCAAATCAGCAGGAATCCTAGAGTAAATTTAGTTGCAGCAGGACCAGGTTTTGAAGAATGTCACTCTTCGTGTAAGGAGACAGAAAACAGGCATATTTGCGTGGTCAAGAGCAACCAGTGCAACTGATCAGTCTGCATATTGAGTGCTCACTCTGTCCCCACTGATGGCAAACAGCATCACTGGCAGAAATCAAGCTGGATCTTTTTTCCTCTCAGAAAATTAAAAGGGAAGTAATGAGCCTGCTGACAGACAACCTGTGAAGAATGAGAATAGGGAAGCACAGCATATTAATTATTCAATATAAACTGTTCACCCTGCTCTTCCAGCAGGCACTGTCTTCTCTTACTCCTACTCTTTTTAGCTCTGCCTGCACCTGCATGAAGTCCTGACTGGACAATGGTGCAACTGACCACGCTAAAACATTTTCCATCCACCTTTGCTTGTTACATTCATGGTTTAATATTCAGCATATTCATAGTTCAGCATTTTTTGTGCTTGTCTGGTGTCTGCAAAGGCAGGATGCTGAAAAATGTGGAAAATAGAAGAGCACACGGGGAGTGCGGGGGGGGGGGCAGGAAGAGGTGGTGTGAGGCAGGGTCACCTGTGTCAAGATGCAGCTGACAAAGATATGTGGAGCCTGATCAAGCAGTCCATTTGAACCCATACATGTGTCCCAAGAACTTCAGGGGTATAACCTGTGTGATTATGTTTTTTCATATAATTAATAATGTACTGGATTATTTAACCTCTTTATAATCCAATAAAGAAAAAAAACCTATAAGCTTTGGTAAATCTCTGGCATTAGAAGAAATCTTGCAACCTAGCTGTTTGTCTCAAGAAGCTCTTTGCAGTGACTGATGCTTGTGTTTTGTAAGTGTTCCGTAAAGACCATTATTCATCAGCACAGAGTTCAGCACAGTGAAATGAGAGACTCACAGCTTGGAACTATTTCTGAAAAACCTTGCATGATCATCTCTCCCCTTGACCAGTTAGTGTAACTGACCCCAGTCATCACTCTGTTGCTGCTTGACCTTGCCTCCGTACCCTTATCAACCGCGCATGACGTGAAACAGTATATGAGCTGACAGCAAACGTGGGTGTGTGTCTTTTCAGTAGCATCACTTGAATGAGCTACTCTGGCCATAAGACTTCTGTTTCTCTTCCAGGTACAGATACTTCTGTGGTCTCACTGCACCTTGTGCTGCAATTTCATGGTTTGTGGCTACAAATAATTTGCTTGAAATGAAAGTCAGCCCTAAGTCCTAGGTTTGCATGTTACAAGATAAACTTTGCCTTGAATGTAATTATTACTTGCACCAGGAGATACAGCAGTGTACACTACAATTGTGAAAGTAACAGGTCACTGTGTGCTGAACAAAGACCTACCTCCAAATTGCTAGTTGCACCAGGTGTATTTAAGATTACTACAAGTTGCTTTGTTTGGTTGTGGGCCTTTTTTGTTTTTATCTCAGAGGTTCTAAATCTCTGAATAAAACCAAAGTGGCCATATTGATTTCTCAAGTGTTACCACACTTTCAGAAAAGGATTTCTCAAACTATTTCCCTGTTTCCAGGCAACCTTGCTGAGGAAAAAGATAAACTGAACATTGTGCTAACAGATTGACATAAAACTCTGACAGCTATTTTTAACAAATGTGAATCTAAAATATTGCGCCAAACAACTTCATTCAAAATCTGTAATCTCGGCTACTATAATACCTCTAACTTATTTCTTTTCACTTTTGCCTGACACACAATCCACAGAAAGCAATCCAGATCTACAATTATTGGCAAGGTGATATGGGCAGGCATAGTGCTTGTTGAAAAAATACCTCTGACAGTTTCTTCCCCAAGCTGAGGATAATCTCAGCTAAAAAGACAAATTGATAGTGGACCTAAAGATAGCTAAGAGAAGGCATGAGTGCATTCAGTCTACAGAGAAGAAAAGCACTGAAATTTAGTTCTTTTTCTCTTTTATAGTCACTTAGAAGCTCGGTGTCTACACAAGTGTGATCAGTCATAGGCACAGATAAGGAAGAACTGTCAGTCCATTGTCTATATCAAACAGAAGTCCTGCTTCCCTCCAACACAGAAGAACAAACATCAGTAGGTGGTTCGCTACACCCACATGATTTTGTTCCTGGGGAGCATACTTATTTTTTCCATCTTCTTGGACCAAACTGTTTCCTTCTACCTGCTATCTTCTTCCCCCAGTTTTTGCTGCATAGACAAAACTTGCCAAATAATCCTCTAATGTCTGTATAGCAAGAAAGCCCTTCTGTCTGTTGTTGCCTTAGATGGTGGTCCTATTGTTTCAGCTCTGTCCCTCTCACAGTCTGTAGCCCCGTAATTGTTCTTTGTGCTGAAGTGAAAATATGAATGCTTAACATATGTTATAACTACTTCTGTGGTTATGAGCTGACATAGATCCTTGTTATCCCTGACCATAAGGATGCTTTTACTTGAGACCCAAAGAGCAATTATTCGTGGGTAACTGATTGCAAACTCGGTCGCCACTTCTTGACCTGTCTGAGGGGCAAGGCAGGGAATCAGGATGCCCAGCTGAGGCTAAATGTCTCCCAGTTTTGTGACAACTAAAGCATTGCCTCGTATGAAAGTTTTAGCTAGTACAGAATATTATCCTATATTAAAAATAGAATAATGAAACATAATACAATATCTTACTCTGCTGAACATTTAATTCAAAAGGGTCATTAGAATACTATGTATGGTACCTTAGTGTGGGTCTGTGGAGAAAGCAGTTCAGCACAGGTGATCACCACAAAAAACAAGGAGTCTGATTCTCTTCCTTCTGTACTGAAGGAAAAATTCCCATAAAGTTAACTTAATTAGTACCCAATGAAATTTTGTGTCTTCTCTATGCTGATTTATATAACTTCTAAGTCTAGTTAGATAACTGTAAGATAATCACTGAATGCTAATAAGGGTGCTGCTTGGGATCAGGAGTCAGTGAAGATAAACTTCACAAATTTTGCCGACCTCTTTCTTTTAATGTCTGATATATTTTCTCCCTGGTTTTGATTTGTTATAGTAAAATCCCTGGATTTTCAAGCATTTCAGTGTCTTATGTTTACCTCAGATGTGTTAGCAGAAAGCTGCCTTTGGCATATTGAAAAGCAGTTGTGCACTATTATATGTATCTGGTGTTGGTAGGCATTAGCTACAGGGCCTACATACTGAGCAATACTTCCGAAACTGAGATGATCCTGTTTCTGAATTGCTGTATGCTCTGATCAGTGACACTGGATGATAGGATGGTGTACAGGTCTCCTCTTCCCTCTCTTGATGCAACAATTCGCAGCTGCAGGTCCTGATACTCAGATTCTGCTGCTAATATGCAAGAGTTCTCCATTCACCAGGATCCCTCAGCTGGTGATAGCTGAAGCTGCTCCTGGGGTCCCATCACTGTTAATACATTTTAAGTGAGAATTACCTTTTCTTCCATCTCCTTTGTTCTGTATTCATCGGTAGTTTGTTCATAGTATCAGAGTGTTACAACATCTTGATCTTTTTCTTCTCTTTCCCCATTTCATGGAAATTGATTTAATGTAATTGCTTCCAAGTAAAAATGATTGAGAGAATATCTAGTATGATCATCATTAAAAGGAACATGTTCTTCATTATTACAAGAGGAAAACACAGAGCTATCTTTTAGTCCTGGAGAATTTAAACCACTTAAAATAAGGGTCAATTTGGTGGCTATGGAAACTGTAACTATTCTGCCCTCTAATAAAAGGGATGTACCAGGCTGTCAAGTTGGCTGGATAACTGCATCCTAATACTTACCGGGCTTCATTAATGAAAGCAGAACAGAAGTGTAAACCATATGGGGGGGGGATGTACTTTGACAGAGTCTCTTCAAAGGACACAGTATCTAACAAGATAAGAGCATCAGCACTCTCGGTGCTATTTAGGAGTACCGTTCATATAATTATCAAGACATGAATTCAGGAATGAGTGCTCTTGCTTAAGTGGTAGGGCAGTATGGGCATGATAGCTCTGATGTCCACAAGTTATTTGAATGTGTGCTACAGAAAGGGGTCTCATTAATGATAGCAGAATATTGGATGTCCTTTACAAAAAACTGTGCTTTCATGTGAACATGGAAATATGGGGTAACATACTTATCCTTAGATTAAATAAAAATTAGCAAGTATCATGTTCTTTCACAGGTCAAAATAGAAGCTGACAATCTGTTAGTTGTTTTAATACTGGGGGGAAGGTTTTGCATTTTTCTGTAAAACTGTAAAAGCTTTCCAAAACATTTTAAATGCATAATAGTTCTGCTTTGGTTATATAATTTTCATTTTCAAAACATAAAAATACTTTTGAGGAGTTGGAAGTGCAAAAATAAGCTTTATTATTTAATGTTAGTGTTTCCATGGACAAGACAACATGGTCTTTAACATGCAAAGCACAGCCATGAGACATTAACAGAGAAATTGCAAAGGCAAGAGAGACCTTTTCAGTCTGTGGAAATTCCTTTTCCCACGTTTGGTATTAATTCATATACACAGGTAAGTAGAACCTAAGGCCTCCCAACTCTAAGTTTTGATTTTAGAATATGCAGCCTCACTTTAGATAGCTATGTGTTCAATCCAGAATTAAATACTTAACTGGTCTCAGCCTTCTGAGGCATGGGTCATTCATAGCTCCCTTTTAATGCCAGTGGAGGTTACTCATTGCTCTTAAATATGAATCTAAGTGTTCAACAGATCAGTGGTACCCAGGGTAGGTGTGACCCAGGTGGGGTGGAGTGCTGGATGGCATCTGTTCCACTCATTAGCAACACTTAGACAGACATCTTCATTTTGGAAAAGTACAAGTGCCACATTGAAATAATGCTTCATTTGTTGTACAGATGCTTCAAGTGGGCCTGCTTCAAGTAATTGATTTCACATATGTAGGAAAATAGGTTTTTTTTCTTGCACTACACTGTCTGTCAGGAATAAAGAGGCCAGTGGGTGGCAGAGCAGCACATCAAAGGGCAGGAATCAAGTAGCACTGGTGAAAAATGGGGGAGCTCAGGATGAAGCAGAAAGTCTCACATGAAACATGATTGTTAAATGCATCTGTGTGTTCAGGATTCAGAAAAAATGGTACTTTGCACTGAGCATTCAGATTGCTTCTCCATTATTCTTAGTTGGCTGCCTAATTTTTACGTAAATTAGATTTTTTTTTAATACAACTCATGGTTTTAAAAGAATTTTCTTCTTTCCATAGTTTATCTGCTTAATGTGACAAAGAGACAGGCGTAACAGTAGGTTTCCTCACAAGCTAAGGCAGAAAAATATTGTGAGGTACTCCTCAGGCTTTTGAGGAGTTGTATTCAGCATAACGTGAAGACCTCTCTCCAGGACACTTTGCAGACAGTCTTGGGGTTTTTTGTACTGAGCAGAGTGGGTTAAAGGTTTTCACAAATATTGTCTATCACTGGAGCATTAGATATTAAATTAAGTACTGATTTCTGTGAAATAAATTCAATTTTTATGTCAAACACTGAAAATACTAGTTTTTAGACACTCTTATCTATATATCTGCAAGAGGAATGTTTTTAGTGGAACTCCATGTTTTTCACTGATAAAACTGCCCCAACAAACCCTTGCTCTACTTCAAATCTTGCAATATAAAGTATTACTTTCATATCTTCACCACATGCAACTGACTTCCTTCACCTCCCAAGTCCCATGGAAATTATTACCTTGGGTCATAATTTGTCTTTTTTGTTCTTTCTCTTGCTTAAAGACTTTTTAGTTGCTCTTCCTACTGTTCTTTGTGCTGAAATACTTGATACCTGGCAGCATTAGTAGCAGAAAGGAAGAAGTTCAATAGAAAGACTGAACTGGATGCATGTAGCAACCTGAAATGCTTTTTAAGGGAGTGAGAAAAAGCACCTTTTATTTCCACAAATAAGATAATTTAACAGAGGAGTCTGTTCTGTTTTGGAGGAAAATCAGTATTTAAGGAAGTAACAGAGCTACCTTTCTTCAGGGTGGAGCACTGACATTTTCCTGCGCTCTTCCGTGCAAAAAAGTGGAGAACAGTATCTTTACCTTACCCTATACTTCTAGACAATTGCAGTACACAGGATGCAGGGCTCAAAGTGAGACTGTGCAGGTACAAGTGGAAAATGCTACAAAAATTCCATTTGTCAATATAAATTATCAGCGAAAATATGTCTTAGTAAAACAATTTCAGTAATGCTAAGTGATTCTTACCCAAGATTTGTTTCTCAAGGTTGTTTCAGAACAATGAGGATACTGTTTTTTTAATTTCCAGTGCCGGAACATGTTCGTTTCCAGTAATCAATGAATTGAGAAATCCACTTGAAGAGATCACTGTGAGTAAAATGCACAAGTGTTCTTGGAAAGCAGCTGTGCTATGCAAGTATCTGTGCTATACATTTGGTCAAACTTTAATAGGAATTTCTAACTTGTCTGAAGTTATTCTAAGGAATCATTTTGAAATACAGAAACAGATTTTTCTGGTTTCGGATAAACAAGAATTATATATCAGATAGGAACCAGCAAAATAATAAAAAATATTATTAAAACCCTAAGGATAATCAGGAAAATCTGTAGGTAGAACATTACATATTTTAATATATAATATTTATTATTTGAATTATCTGAAGGAAGACTGGATTATATGACCTTGTCAGTTGCCCACAGTTAGAGATGCAATGACTCAGCTCTGAGTGCAGAATTGCCATGGAAGATCCTGAACAAAACAATGCATATTGATGATGAAAAAAGGAGACAGCATGTATTGATGTTGTTGGCTGGCCAGAAGGTCATTGTCACTCTGACTGGCAAACCAAGAGCACTAAGGTATGGCTGATGCATATCAGGGGCAGGATGCAGTTTTAGAAGCAGCAAAGTTTGTGTTTTGAAACCAAGATTCCAAGTTTGTGCAGCTACGGCTGAAGACAGCTAATCCAGTTACCTAGATCCTACTTACCAGAATTCCCATGCTTTTCACTTTAAAGAAGTAGCAATTAATGAAGCAAAGCTTTGACCTTTGATGTTCCACTTCATTTAAGATTCCTCAAAGTCCTGTGAGAAGGGAGGCACAATTTATTGGTTAAAAACCTCTGTGGTTTGATCTGCAGTTCTGCTAAAAAATGCTATGCCACCCACCTTCACAGTCTTAAAACAATTAGCATAATGTACAATGAAGCACATAAAGAAAGAGTGCAACCTGAAGCCAGTAAACAACAATACTATCTCAAAGTAAGTGTTTCTTTAGGAGTATAATTCCACTGAAAAGATCGACATAATAGAAATATGCCCCTCTAGTATTCTGTGACTAAAAAACTGTCTGTATATCATCAGCTGCTATTGCCAATGGCAAAGGCATGTTGTCATGACATTTCGGTTGTCCTTTTTCATTATCTTATTGCCTTTTGGCCATTTGAAGAGCCTTCAATTAAAAAATAAACGAAAGCAAGCTCTGGACTGTAATAGCACACTACACTTTGTAAGTGTTGAACAAATATTCTTTAACTCATACAACATATTTCAGAGGCAAGTAATTACTCATATCATTTGTTATTTCAGAACGTGTAGAGTCTGAGCAGAGCATTTTAATTACTAGCTGAGGCCTTTGGTCTCCAGTTTGTAGTGTGTCCAGTTGTTGTATATCCAATTTATCAAGAGCAGAGATGCTCAGACAAGGATTCTATACATTATATATTGGAAACTTAAGAAGTTTTGTATGTAATGCATCAAATGAGTGTGGAAGGCTGCCTATGATATCCTTTAATTCTAAGTTATGAAAGCCAAGATATGACCCCTATCATTCCTATAGCATTCTTGTGTGTATTTCGTCATCTTTCTGAGCTGACAAGCATTTTAACATGTATTTTGCAACATGAAAAAAGAGCTCTCTTTCCAAAAGCAGAAAAATAGCAGCTATAAAAAGTCTAAAATGCTCTTCACCTTCAATTATAACCCTTATAATCAGCACATACAGCTCTTCTTTTAACCTTTCCTGTATTCAGTCATCTGAAATGCAGAGAATAAACAAAAGTGCCTTTATATTATGTTTCAGGAAATTTGCACTAAGTTTCCCCAAGGCTGTTGGCTAGCCAGTCTGCAGTATTAAAAACAAACAGCTGTGTGACACAGAGAACAGATTCAATAGCTTTTGTCAGCTAACAGTCTGCGACTAAAGTCTGCTGCAGGGATGCTGTTGAAGGCTTGGCGGAAAGTTGTTACTTGGAGCTGGGCAGCAGGATTAAAAGAAGAAAAGCCCTGGATAGAGCAGTCTACCATTTTGGTAGCTGTTTCAAGAGCTGTGTTTACTTTGTCAAACCAAGCCTTGTTTACATCTACAGTAGTACACAAAATTGTCCAGGGACCATTGTCTGGCATTGAGGACAACAGGCATGTCTTGCCTTAAATCATTATAACTAAGCTCTTTTATCCTCTGGAGTAGTTTACCTTCATCTGTGTGGTCCCTTCAGAAAAGTTAATGTCCTGTGGCTCTTCCAAGGCATGCCAAAATATTGCTTTGGAGGGGACTAGCTAGTGGCAGTCAGCTCATGCCAATACCCAGATATACTTGCCCCCACCTTGTTCTGTGTACTAAATTTGGGGCAGCTTTGTCATTCAGATCCCACTCTATATATGGATATAGTATATAGAGTGGTTGCAGCATAGGCTAGTGAATATAATACAGTGTTCCTTTTTATTTTCTTTTTTTAAAGTGTAAGCTAAAAGGCTAAGTGTAAAAAGGAGCAACACCTACTAATCTTCCAATTTCTAACCTTTATAGTCAGACTGAATGTCACAAAAATGGAAACGAGAAGTTTCCAAAACATTTCCCCAGGGTAAGAGCTATTTGACTTTAAAGAGCAAGAGTGGATAACTTTTCCTATTTAAAAAAACTCAAAGCAATCTTGCACAATTTTGATATATTAAATCAGAATCTTGTGAATATATAGAGGGTTTCAGATGGGGATATGGGGTCCTGTGTACTAAATTTCAGCACTCTTGACAGTGGACATATTTCCCTCACCTTTTCAGATCCTTAGAAATAGTCCCTAAAACTGCAAGATTAAAACACTGAGAATAGAGTAGAGTAGAGTAGAGTAGAGTAGAATAGAATAGAATAGAATAGAATAGAATAGAATAGAATAGAATAGAATAGAATAGAATAGAATAGAATAGAATAGAATGTTTCAGTTGGAATGGACCTAAAATGATCATCTAGTCCCACTGCCTGACCTGTTCAGGGCTGACCAAAAGTTAATCAAATTATGAAGGGCATTCCTAAACACTGAGACGTTTGGGATATAGACCACCTCCCAAGGAATCCTGTTCCAGTGTTTGACCACCCTCTTGGTAAAGAAATGTTTCCTAATGTCCGGTCTGAGCCTCCCATGGTGCAGCTTGGAACCATTCCCATTCCATGTTGCTGGATCCCAGGAAAAATACCAGCATTTCCCTCCTCAGGAGTCTGTACAGAGCATTGGGGTCCCCCCTCAGCCTCCTTCTCTCCCAACTGGACAAACCCAGAGCCCTCAGCTGCTCCTCACAGGATGTGCCTTCCAGCCCTTCCACCAGCTCTGCTGTCCTCCTCTGGACCATTCAAAGACCTTCCCATCCTTCTCACACTGTGGGGCCCAGCACAGCACACAGGGCTCAGGGTGAGGCCGCGGCACGGCTGAATCCAGCGGGATGATCCTGTCCATTGGCCGCTGGTGCTGCTGTGTCTGCTGCAGCCCGGGATGGGCTTTGCCCTCCTGGCTGCCCGGGCACACACTGCTGACCCACACTGAGCTGCTGCCCACCAGCACCCCCAGATCCCTCTCTGCAGGGCTGCTCTCCACACTTCTCTCCCAGCTTATACTTGTGCCCAGCTGTACTGCATCCCAGGGGCAGAATCTGATATTTGTTCTTGTTAAATTTCACACCACTGATAATTACCCAGTGCTCCAATGTATCCAGATCCCTCTGCAAGGCTCTTGTGCCTTGAGAGGGTCAGCAGCACCTCCCAGCTTGGTCCCATCATCACACTTGTTAATGGTGCATTCAACTCCTGCATCCTGATCATGGATGAACTCGTTGAACAGAACTGGTCCTACAATCAAGCCCCAAGGAGCACCACTGGTGACTGCTCATCAGGCATATGCAGCCCCATCCACTGCAACCCCTGAGGTTCTGACATTCAATCAGTTCTTCCTCCAGCACACTGTACCTGCTCATCTCACAGTTGGACAACTTGTCCAGGAGGATGCTGTGAGGGACAGTATCTAAGGCTTTATTATGACCTAGAAAAACTGCCTCCACTAATTATGGTGAAACACTTATAATCAAATAATGTAGAGGCTTAAGAATGTGCAACTACATTGTACTGACTTTTCAAAGTTTTCTGAATTTGCAAAACAAAGAAACACTCATGAATTCGTTACTCATCATGTTTTGTTAGCCTTTTTTTTCACTGATGTTGTGCTGCAAAGAGTGTCTGGCAATATTTTCATGCAGTTGCTTAGCTTTCATGTGTTTTTTCATCAGGGAGCTATTTCCTATCTGACTGTCCTTTCTTCATTTTGACCAAACAGATGCTCTCAGCCAATCTAAACACTCAGGGCAAGATTTTTTTATTTGTGTTGGTGCTGAAAGGGAGATTGTGTATACTTACATCATTTAAGAATAGACAGGAGTTGATTTGATCTCAAACATTAACTAAGACACTGATAACTGCCAAGAAACAGCACATTTCTGTAGGTCTTATGTCATGTCTTCACCCATGAGATAATAGAAATGGCTTTTTTAGCAGTGGACTTCCTTCATTGGTACTGTTCTCCATGCTTCCCCTTAATTTCTGACCAAGCTGTCAGAAGCCTGCAGGCTTCTTTCATATTTTTCCTTCAGATAAGATGCCTGTTCTTTTACATACTCCTCATCTGTAAAATAAATTCCTTGAGTAAAAGTAGGAGGTGATTAAGGTACTGATGAAAGAATGGCTTCAAAGTATAAATGGAAGCTTTTCTTATGTTACTCTGTTCAACACAGTAGAAACTTCTGGCAATATAAATTTCAATAACACACTATAGCACCTGGTGTATTCCATTATATTTAAAAGAGCCATCATTCTTCAAGGTGAAGCAGTCATATGAAAATTGGTTTCAGAAGAGAAATTCAAGGCATTTTTCAATGCTTTTGGGATTTGCTCTGGAGTCCCATTGCAAGGATTATGCTAAACAGGCCAAATAAAACCCTGAGAAAGAGAATCCAAGATCTAGATTAATGTTGATACAGAAGGTAATAGCAGCCTTGCATCAGTGATTAAAGAAACTGTGCATGCAGTTAGAACAAGGCATTCCCTAACTTGGTTTTGTTGCTGAAGTTTTCCACCTTTGCCAGGGCTGGTCTAACAGAAGCTGGTGAACGTCTTTTACTAAGTTCTGCCCAGCTTTCTCTTTTTAACGTAGGTTCTTCTGATATCTGGACCCTCTCTCATGAGATATGCCATGTGCCTGGAGAGAGAAAGCTACATAACTGCTCTGATGCAGCACTTTCCAGTGGAGCCCGTGTGACAGCTCCTGATAGACTTTCCACAACAGCAAGGCAGTGTCTTGCAGTTCTCTGTTGCCCCATGTGGCCAAGCTGCCCTATGGATATCTAGTGTATTTGGCATCATCCACAGAACAGGAAAGAGGATGTGACCCTGCAAGTACCAGGATGACTCTGGTCAAGGCCACCAATATTTCTGTATATCTGCAGCTTTCAAGGAAGATTGCGTTCACATGGGTTACAGGGAATATTGTCAATCAAATAAGGCAAGGTCCTGGAGTGGGGTCAGAATGTGTGATGGGTCATGTCTCCAGCTTCAGAAGTACATGACGTTGAACAAGGAGTGCAAAAAATGGAGAAAGATGAACATACACTATATTGGAGTACTTGTTTAGAGCAAGGCAGAAGATTGTGTGTTAAGGGTGGGAGGTCTGAGAGTGGAGCCTTAGTTTGGGAAGATGCTGCATACATGGTTAGGGCTGATGGGTGTTTGCTTTTTATCACAAGTATTTGTGCAAGTTACTTGGCTTAGCAGAGAGGTTTTCTTGTCAGCAAAGAAGTAGCTCGTGAAATGATTTTTCTTCTGTGAGGTTTTGTCTAACTTTCTTGCCATTGTTGCAATGCAAATCAGGAGGAGAGATGATGAGCACTGCAGCATGAAGCCCTGTAAAATCACAGCTATTTTATGAGAAAGATGTTTATGAAATGCAAAAATAGAACAGGGACAGTATAAGTAGAAAGTAAAGCTGCATCCTTTAATCTCTCTGAATATGCCTACATGCTCAAGCTACATTTCCAGGAGAAGGCAATTTGTACCATGTAGAGCAGAAGCACTTGTAATGAAAGCAAATTTTTTGTATGGCTTTCATCTCTCTATAACATCAGACCTTTCTTGAACTTACATAACCTTACTCTTTTGAGTTGTTTTCTGTCCAGCAGGGTTTTTCCATAGCAGATCTGCCATGATAACATTTTGTACTGATGTGTACAGAGTTTGGTTTTTGTGATACTATCTCTTGAAGGCAAAGCACACACAATGCTAGGGTTTTTTCCATTTGTCTGTGTTTTTTTAGCAATTAATAAAATGCAGGGGGAAGTATGAGACTGGTAGGCCTTTAAGGAAGAAATCTCTCACCTACTGAACATTTTAGTCCGTGCACATGTCTAGTAAACAATGAATTACAACATGAGTAGTAGATTGTGGTTGCAATTATATGTAGAAGAGAACTCCTTGTAGAATATTATGGAGAAACATCCAGGTAAAAGAGGAACCTGTAACTCCAGAAACAATTTTTTTAAGCAATCAAGCCAAAATACCTAGCCAAGAGATGAGCAAATGTATGCCTGTGCCAAATGGTCACTCTAGACTTGGAAAAGTTAAAACTTGGCCAGACTACAAAGGTAAATGTTGATAAGGCACAGCCGTAGTTACTGTTGCCGTGGTTTCTGCTCAAGTCTCATGCAGAAGCTTACAAGGCTTTCTCATCTCAAGGCATGCTGTGTCAGGATGGGCAGATAACTGCTACAACTCTTGGCATGCTGCCAGCCAGGAAGCCTCTGCCCACTTTGGTCTGTGTCACCCATCTTGTGAAATGACACATTTCCATAAGGCCTGCTGCTGGTGTTGATATCACTAAGGAAAAAACCCCACCATTCTCAGTAGTTCCATGTGATGGTTGACAATGTGATTCACCTTCTGTCATTGTTTTGTGTGCATCTTCTGTGCATTACAAAACTAAATGTTTCCAACAGCAGTTTGCAGTAACCCATGCTTGAGTACAACAACCTCTAAAGTAAGGACAGGATTAAAAAACAAGAGCAGAACTCATCTAATCTTCCAGCACGAAAAGACACAGACCAGACTTTAATTACCAAGGTAATTACTTAAGCCCTGCTTGTTGAGCTGGGTGAATGGGGAGAGAGCCTAGTGTGCTAGCAGAGATCCATGGGAAGGACACCCACCTAGCCAAGAGCTTTTAACTGGCTTGAGAAGCACATTGCAAAAGCTATTTTATCTGCCAATGTTTCCAGCATGGCACATTGGAAGCTGGACATCCAGCCTAATTTGTAGACACTCCGCTCAGATTTCTGCACTGCCTTTCCCATGGCTTCCCATGGGGAAGTGGAAGTAGATTGTGGCTTCTCTGTGGTACTGCCCCACTCCCTGATATACACACAAACTTTTTTTACTGGGCTGTGTTCTAGGTTTTTCTCTTTGTAATTTTGGCTTTTTGGCCTTCCGGAAAAAAGGGTGGAAGGTCTGAGGTGTTGCAAAGTTATTTCATCCTTTTGTATCTTTAAAAGAGTGTTCTTACCTGATAGTTGTTTTGTTGGAGCTTTCTTTCTGGAGTCAACAGTCTCTGTCAATACTAATAAAGTGAATATACTCCTCCTCCCACACGTTACCAAGGTCTGACTTCAAAATTCAACCTTGCTACAGGCAGATGCAGAAACACATTAATCAATCAGACCAGTTTTTAGAGCCAGTGTTTCCAAACTTTGATTCGTGTGGGACTGTTTCCTGGCTACTCTGCAGACTGGGTACCACATAGCAGATTTAATTTATATCACAGCACCCTTTATTTAATGGTGTACTTCAATGAAAATGTTCATTAGCAAGCCATGTGTAAATGCTTCTTTGGATGAAAGTGAAAGGCTGAGAATTTTATGGGGAGAATTCAGGTGCGTGGGATGATGGAGTTTCCCTAATTAGACCATAGAATACCAAGTTTGGAGGAGACCTCAAGATCCAACTTCTTGCAAATGCATGGTCTAGGCAAGACCTCCCAGCAACTTGCCTAGCTGAAAACTGTTCAGTGTTGGGAAATCCAACACTTCTCTGGGGAGATTATGTCTATGGCTGACTGTTCCCATTGTGAAATCTTTTTCTTCCTGTGTCCTGTGTTGAAATCTCCCCAGGAGTAACTTGTATGCATTATGCTTTGGCTTTCCTATGTTACTTCTTTTAAGAAGGGAGTCTATTTTCTTTGTACCAATCCTTGAAATATTGGAACAGCTGATGCATCTCTGGGAATAGATAGAACTGCAGTATCTCTTTCATGACAAATTATAAGCCTTGTCAGAAAACAAGGGATCTTCTCTTATGATATTAACATGTGAGATTGAGTAGGCACATTGCAAAGCAACTTTTTTTTTTTAATCAGATCATGCTTACTTACAATTTTCCAGTCTTCCTTTTTCTTGTTTTTTTACTCAGCATCCTGGGTGTAAAATAAATTTACCCAGCATCTTGTGTGACAAATCAGATACTCCATTTTAAAACGAGATACGGAAAGGAAGTGTTTCTCTACATTCATATTGCCACAAATACTGTTCCCACTATGGTGGTTACTATGGTCACCATCTTCTTTCTTAAAGGCAAGGAAATTTAGTGATAGAATACATTACTGAATATCCTCTGGTAACTCTGCAGGTTCCAGGATAATGGCTGGGGAAGCAGGATATGGGACAGTGACAAATACAGTAAGAATTCTTAGAAGAGAAGGATTGCAAAGGCAGGAGCGCTGGTCCTGTCCTATGCAATAACATGCTACATTTGTCAGCATTCATGCTGAACCAGTGGTGTCTGCACAACTGCTGACATACTTCTTGTCTCGAGCTTGCACAGAGAGCAAACTTGCCTCTTGAGCTTCTGTGAGAGTAAGAAAAATGTCTCTGTCTGCATTAATTGTGTGTCTTAAAATAAGCTGATCATCCTTTTGATGATGGTACAGGATATTTTTTTCCAGGAGGAAGAAAATACAGTATCTTCCCTATTTTAAAACTGAAGGTATGTGATAATAAGGAAATACAAACAACTCTAAATGAACCGTAATGTACTATCACTTTTTTTAAAAAACTGTAGTATAGGAAATTCACCATCGTTCTAATTGAGGGAGACTGTTTTTCCTGAGAGCAGCTGCACTATATGGACTTAGAGATCAAAAAATATCCATGTTCTATACTAAAAAGATGCTACCAGCTTCACTTTTCATGAAAAGTGAACTTACCTGAACAGAAAAGAACAAAAGTGTTTTCTCTCAAATATTTCACTTTTTGCTATCAAAGTGTGCTGAAAAATCTCAGTGAACAATATTTGAACCTTTTGTAAAATGCCCCACTAACAAAATTTTTTAAACTGTATCTTGTATTTTCGTCTATTTATGTGTTACTCATCTTTTCCAAAAACGAGAAATAAATAAGTATGCTAAATACTAGCTTACACAGAGTACTATTCTGTTTCAAGTGTGACAATTAGAGGGCCAAGCATTTACTTAATTTGCAAGGAGTGTTGATATCAACATAGAATGCACAACACAGGAAACAGAAACAGCATTTGGCTGACTAACTCCTTCTGAAATATTCTCCAAAAAAACGATTAAATAATAAGTCAGAAGAGTGTATACATTGTTTAAATGTAAATTTACTCATCCTCAGTCTCTTTTTGTTTTAGAAACAAGTTTGATACAATTAATTGAATATTCACGCTCCAAATCGAGGACTTTGAAGAGAGTTGGAGTAATGCATGTCAATGAACACTAATGGAATTCAAAGCATTTTCTCTGATATGAACTGTTAATCCTGCTTTCTTTAATGGCAGAATTACATACAGAGACAGAGTTGCACAGCTGGTACCTTATAGTTTATAAGATCCAAACTGAATAGTGGGGAATCGGGTAACTTCCAATTGCAGGAGAGGCCTGAAAGTGAAGAGTACAAAGCTGCCTGGTGTCTTTCTAGTAGCCATGCTTTCAAAAAGAAGCCTTAAGGCTGATGGTTGCACAGATCTCTTTGGATCCCAAAAGAAAATTAGTGGAGGGTTGATGCTCCACATTATTTTCTTTCATTCAACAAACAGACAATGCCCACAAGACAGACAGGAACCAAAGAGCTCCTTCCATTCAAGCACCAAGAATTGTTAATTGTGAGCAGAGAGAAGGAGGAAGAGTAAGTAGAAAATACAGTAGGTCTGGGTAGAAATAACTCTTTCTGTGTTGACAGAGTACTTTAAAAATGGGATTAGGAGTGTTGCAGACCCCTAGTCTTTTGCATCCTTCTCATTTTTTAATGCATAAGAGTCAAAGTGCTGTTTTTATAAAAGCAAACCCTCCATCTCTGGTGAGCTCTGATTCAGATTAAATCTCAGAACCTTATTAATCAAAGAATTTCCTGAGTTCAAAGAATATAAAATAAATCAGCACGTATATAAGAGTTTTCCAGTTTTACATTAGGCTCATTAATAAATTGCTGTATTTACCAAATGTAGCAATTATAGGACAATAATCCACTACTTAGTAGGGATCAATCTGCCTTTGTCCTTATGTATGTACCCATTTTCTTCAAGTTAAATGTTTATATAATGTAATTCTTAGAAATACATTATTTGAAAATTTAACTACTTGTAAATAAGATTCTTCAGGAAGAGCCAAGGTAAGCACATAATAACAACTGATAATAACTGTTTAGATGATTAATTTAATCTACTAAATAGTCATTCTATCCTGACAGTAGGCAGAATGTTGTATCAATATATTTTCAGTATGTAAAAGTATGACTGAAATCACCTGAATTGAATCCTGTTTCATTTTGCACTGATTCTATCATTTTTGTAGACCTTTGCTTTAGGTTTTGGAAATAAGTATTCAGTATGAAATTATAGATTAAATAGTCACACAATAGTTGCCTCTTCATAACAGTCCAATTACTGTTTTCAGACCTTTGTATTAACAGTATTGTAGGAAGTGTTTTGGACTTACATTCTCTTTTCATGTATTTTTTGTACTTTAAGAACAGCTGGACAGTGTAAGCCTTACCTTATCATATTCCTACACGGCAAGTCAGAGAAGACAATAGTAGCTCTGACTCTCCGAGATAAATCCTCACTCAAGAATATCTGTGACTTGTCCTAGACTGTTTGTCTATGTGCTGTGCTATCCAGGTATACTTTTATCTGCTTGTTACATCTACAGTGGGATCCATAGCTACCTTGTACTACAGAGATCACTTGCTAAGAGACCTGAAGCTTTCTGAGACCTGCTCAGCCTGTAAAGTACTGTCAGATTTGGATTCATGAAAGAAGATTTTCTCTCTTGACAATGGCAGGAGCTATGAGGATGAGGAGCATTAGCTACACTGCTGTGCTTTATTTCTTGGGCACGTTTGGGATAGCAAATGCCTCCTTATCACACAACTGACTGGAGGGCAGGGCAACAGCCTTGCTGTTTGAGGCAGACACTCCCATCCCTTCCCTCCAGAGGCTCAGGAGTGCCTTTTTTGTGAGGAAACACACAGGCCAGACTTTTCACTGGAGAATTCAATGATCTAGCAGTGCTGCACTTATGGTCAGCTTTAACTGTAGATGATCATATGCAAAATAATTTGCAAAATGCAAGTCTTGTTCCACCCTACTTTGTGTCTTGAACTACTAAACAAGAACTCATGCAGAGTTCTTTTAGAAACAGGGAACAGTTTTTCATAAAAAGCATGCCTCAATTTGTAGGAAGATCTTAGAAAGCAGTAAGTAGGCAGTGTATTTTTTACTGCCTGCATAAAAGAGCTACATTTGGTACTATGTTTTACATTCTTTCAAATCCATACAAGCACAGTGGGGTTTTTTTTCTTATCAAAGGAAGCACAAATTCAACAACAGGCTTTAAGCTGTGGGCTTTAAGCCATGACAATTTTTGAAACATACTGTGAACTGCAAAAATAGAAAAGATAATGCCTGTTCCTCCTGCAAACCTGAGTTCAAATCTCTTCCTAGGCTTGAGGCAAACACAAACATGTGGCTCTGATCCTGTTTTTCCTCATTTGCATACATCACAGAGCTGTTACAAACCAGCATGACTTGCAACTTCTATTAAAGGCACCAAATGCTAGTGAAGAAGGGCAGTTTTTAAAGGGCAGGATGCAGCTGTAGTGAAATGCCCTGAGGATGAGAAAGTAAGTGGTCAAGGAGCATTGAGGTACAGAGGGAGCAACATAGAAAGCAAGCACATGTTTTGTGCCTTCCATTATAAACATTTAGTCCTCTCCACCCAGTTAATGACCAATTTTCACATAGACTGTATTTCTTAATTCTTCAGTCAACATCCAAACCTGAACATTCTGTGCTGGCAGCAAATACTGCACGCTGTTTTGAATTATAAAAATCATAAAGAATTTCCTCTCAATTTCTGCCTCTATCATTTCACTCCTGCAGATGTGAAGTCATGTGACCTTTCTGCATCTATACACTGAAACAAACTTATGAACAATTTGCCTGAGAGCACCAGTGTTTTACCTTGATTCCTTATATCCTGGGCACACTGCAGGATTAGGACTTCCCTGTCCATTCAAAAGCTACATCTGCATCAAAGCAGATGTGCACTGCTTCATAAGTGACTGTAGCATACTTAAAAAAAAAAAAACCCAACAAAGGGAAAAAGCTGCTAGATTCTGCATTCTCCAATTTATTTGATTTTTTTTTGTTTTCATGTTTTGGAAAGATGTAAACTTAGGAATATACACATGACTATGTGGCCCAATACTCAGATCTTTTCAGACTTCCATCTCCCAACTGTTAGAGTTATGCACCTTAAATGCATTGGAATGGGAATCTGGAACCCATAAGATCAGAACAGTTCTAAAGAGAAGTAAATGGTATTTGGTAAGGAGTAAATGAATTTGATGGAAAGTTTAGAGGGAACTAAGAATGAACAATGTTTAACCATTTGCCTACCGCCAAAACTTTCTCTCTGAGAATCTTACCCTTGTCAGTTGAGAACAGTCTGTGCTCATTGACATGGTTCTTATTTCTTACCCACTAAGGTGATTAAAGGCTGCTAGAAATGTATTTCATTCTTTTATAACATTAAGTTTCCTTGCAAGTAACCTCCACAAGGATGATATACAATGGTGAAGGAGAGTCAAAGAGATCCTTAGATTGAGAAAGTAAAATGTCTTAGCAAGCATGAACAAGTTTCAGGCCAGATTGTGCCTTTCCCATTGCTCACAATTGTCTCCCTTTAAAAAAGAACCTGCAAAACAACTGCAGGATTCCATCTTGTGCTAATAGGTAATGGTGAAGACAGAATATGATAAATATTTTCTTTAAGGAGCTGTTATCCTGGACCATGTAAACAGCCCTGATAGTGTAATGCTAGGATTGCCTCAAAAGCAGCAAATGGGAGCAGGATGAGTTTCTGGAGAAGCAATCACCCTCCTTATCAATCTTATCAAGGCATATCTGGGGTATAGTTTCTTGGAAGTCAAACCAACTCATGATAGTCTCATGGCAGAATGGGTGTCAAGTGCCCCAAGCCAGCACCGACAAATCTTTGTTAGCCTGGGTGACAGTGCTGTGCACAAACACATTAACTGGGGGTCTCTCCCTGCTGTTAGATGTTCAGACTGCATTGCCTCTTCAGAGCATTTAACCTGGAAAAACATATAAATAACTTATGCTTGAAACACGGTATCAACTAGCAATACTCAAACCCCTGGAAGTGTTCAAGGCCAGGTTGGATGCACATTTGAGCAACCTGGTCTAGTGGAGTGTGTCCCTGCCCATGGCAGAGGTTGAAAAAAATGATCCCTAAAGTCGCTTTCAGCCCAAACCATTCATGATTCTATGATATGGAGAGATATGGAGCTCCTGGAGAGAATCCAGGAAGAACACGAATATAATTATAGGAGTGGTGCATCTCTGTTCCGAGGAAAAGCAGGGGAAACTGGGCCTGTTCAGCCTCGAGAAGAGACGACTGAGAGGGAACCCCATCAATGTCTGTGAGTATCTGAAGGGAGGGTGCCAAAACGATGGATCCAGGCTCTGCTTGGTGCTGCCAAACAATAGGACAAGAGGCAGTAGGCACAAGCTGATGCACAGGAAGTTCCAGCTGGAACTGGTGGAAAATGAGGAAGTACTTCTTTACTGTTCAGGTGACCAAGCACTGGAACAGATTGTCCAGAGATGTTGTGGAATCTCCCTCACTGTAGATACTCAAGAACCATCTGGACACAACCCTGGGATGTGCTCTGGGATGACCCTGCTTGAGCAGGGAGGTTGGACTAGACAGCCCATTGTGTCCAACCTTGCCCATTCTGTGATTCTGGGGTATGCAGAGTGTTGGACAAACTGCTAAATGTAGCTGATAGACCCCACTGTCACTACAGCCTGGGTAGCTGATTGTTTTCTGGTTCTCAGTCTTTTCCATTGCACTCATTTAAGTAGGTCTTACACTTCCCTGTAACAGAGGTGGAGGCACTCTTTGATCACTGATAATTTCCCCAGCAGGAAGCAAAACCTTTTTGGCATAGAAAGTTATCTGTGTTTACACAATCATACTTATTTACTTAATTATTGACCATGACAGCATTTCTTTCAAGGCATTGCCTTTCTTAGATGGATTCACCTTCTGCAGCAGGATGATGTTTTGCTGTGTAGCAAGAGATGTTCTACCAATCTGGGACACAGGACTCCTTGAGTTTGGGTAGTGAGAGGCTAATAAATGACCCATTGTTTCTTATGGCTTTGGCTTCCTTTTCACCTCCTCAGAAAAAAATATGTGTCTCAGAACATCTCCATGGAAGAGTGTTCCATTGCCCTTTACCACTTCTCTGCTTCCTGTATCACATGGTTTTTTTCTCAAGCTCTTTTCAGCACAGAAGGGTACGGTGCCATCCCCTATGATTCTGTTAAGTTCAGATCTATTATAAGACAACGGAGTGTAGGAAGTTTGCTGTAAATAGAAAGACACTGAATTCGCTGCTAGTGAATAACTTTGCAGTTGTAAAGTATTTGTCCCAAAACAACAACTAAGATTAGCTTTCACAGGAGGAAAGAACAGGGTGACTCACTACTAAAAGGCAAAGGTACTAATCAAAGGCAACTTTAGCAGCTTCCTCAGTGAGCAATGTTCTCTCCTGCTGGGAGAGAATTACAGAACCCAACATAACCTACCTCGTTTGGAAGTGAACTCCATCTCACAGTGTGAACTGCACAGAAAGTAGAAGACAGTGCAATGTAGAAAGTGTAGTCTGGCTGAAGGGAGAAGTATTTTTTGAGAGTTGTGTGTTGGACTAAATGGTCTGAACTGTATAGGAGCTACCTGCAGTGGTGGCTCCCCGTAACTTCTAAGTACACAGAATCAAATGATGAAAAGATTCAAGCCTAACTACAAGGAGAGGTGCTGCCTACCTAAAGCCCTACTCTTGGGAGAAAAGGATTAAAAGGGGAAGAATGGTGGTGAGGACGGTGGATTCACTCAAGTGACCTTAGTGCAGGGCATGCCAAGGCCTGGAGAATAAGTGTGGGAAACCATATGTTAAACCTACTGCTGGTTATCCTCTATCTATTTGGAAAAGTAGATTTTCTGTGTAGAGGTAACAGGTGTTTACAGAGACTTGTAGGCCCTATCCCAGACATGCTTGAGCTCCCTGTTGGGACAGAGATCAAAGCAGAGACTGTAAACAGCACAGGGAGATCACAGCATGGCGCTAAAGTAGGCACGTGCAGGCCCTGGATAAATGGGCACAAAGAACAGCCCTGCTGTCCGCTAGGATTGCACTGAGCCTGACGGTGCCTGTGCCCTCATTCTATGTGTATCTGCTGCCCAGTCTTGTTTCAGGATCCTCCAGTTAGTGAATAAATTGAATTTATTCAATAAATTGAATAAAATTATTCTTTGCATTTCAGCTGTGGGTTTTTTGGTTGCCCTCAGTCATCTGCATGTGTTGATTCATACACCTGTGAACAGGTGTCAGGGGTATGTTATCAGCAAATTTTCTCTAACAGACAGGCCTCATGAACTTCCAGGTCTGGAAACAGGCAACAAACATAGTCTCATTCCGGACAAGACACACCTTTCCAGCTCCATCCTTTCTGCTCCTTCTCCCTAACTAATGAATGAAAGTAATATAGCTGTTTTGATGAGGCAAGGCTTTTCAGCTCTTTTCATAAGCATTGAAATAAGAATATTTCTGATATTGCAGGCATTCACTACACTCTCCACTAATAGTCACTCACAACAATTTAGAATAAGAAGGAACTGGAAATTCTTCCTTACAGAAGGACCACTGTGGCCTTTTAAGACCAGTATAGGAATCTTTGCTGAGGATCATGATGGCTAAAGTAGTCAAGAGGTAAATCCTGGCAACTATGAGTATGACTTCTCTTATCTTGTTCTTTTATCCAGAAGCTGTATGGGAAGGTCTTCTTTCTCTTGTGGTCTGCCAACTTGGAACATATTGTAGAAATACCAGAAGTAATCGATTATGTCAAGATGGTGGTGTTAGCCATTGATTTTTTCTATTGGATATGCCAACTTCATTGTTACATGAATGATTACATGAAAACCTGATGTGCCAAAGTTTTGTTCAATCTGAAAAGCTGAACTGAGGTTGCTCTTTGTGTCTTTTACAACTGTAACTGAGGAAAGAGATTCCCTAAAAACTCTTTTTCTGTCAAAACATATATAACCTCTATGGAAATCTGCTTTGTTTGATGGATTTGTTTTGTTGCCAGCTTCCTGGTTACTATCTACTTTATTCAAGAGGAAACACTTTTTTCCATGGTCCCATCACCATTACAAGCACCTGTTTGTCTCATTTCCATTTATCTGTCAGTGGTATTGCTCCTGTGTTTCCCTTTAGAGTCATAAAGAGCCAGGTGTTACAGTATTCCCTCATTTTGTGATCAAGGGCAGCAGCTTCATATGAGGCAAATAGGTTTTCACAAGCTGTAAACAGATTACAATCTCAAAGTGACTGATAAATGTTAGGAAGAAACAAGGTCAGGTGTCTGATACTGCCAAGCACTGCAAGGACACTCTAGTGAACCCTGTTAACAGAAGAAATCAGAGGCCAGGAATCCATCATTGTCTTCTAGAAATAATGACTGGAAAATAGAATTAAAATAGAAGACAACATCCTTTTTACTAGGATTTTCACACAAAATCCAAATAGATGTTGTCAGTCTTATTTCTAATTTCTAGGATCACTGAAAAGAGGAAGAGGATTGCACACCAAGGCTCCAAGTTCCTTGGTCCCAGATTTAATAGACCAAGAGCAGTTCATGATGCTGGTGGTCTAGGGCCAGAGGAAGGAAGCACAGTGCTGTACTAGGCTGCAGCTCTGGCCCTGGTCTGTGGGATCAGGCAGGCTCTCATCTGCCTGAGACAGAGCTCAGGTGCTGGGAAGTGTTCAATGAGAGAGAGCCTCTAGCAACCAGAAATAACAACCAAAGTACAGGATTGGACACGGAGCTGAAGAGATTCAAGGGAAATAAACTGGGTGAAACAGAGATAAAGACAAATATATTATAGAAATAAATTAATAAATTTCAAAATAAAGGAGAATTACACAGTGTAAGGCTCCTCTAGATAGTCCACGGGTAATTCCAGAAAGAAGAAATCTCAGGGAAGTTGGCAAGGGCACACATTCCTTCCTGGAAAACTTCTATCACCTCTACTATTTCCTCAGGGTGACTCTACCTTGTTGAGAAACAATATAGATAGTTCAGACTGTAAGGAACTGAGGCTTACCTGCCACAGCTCTCTACAATATTTAGTAAGTGTAACTGATGCAGCAGATATAAAAGACACCTCCATGTAGATCATGTGAAAAAAATATTTCTTTTACCAGTTTCACATTGGGGTGAGGGAGAAAGAACTGCTAAAAAATCTAGAGCTTTGACCGTAACAGAGTGCTCAGCAGTAAAGTATGTTAGTGTTTCCCTGGAAGCAAAACACTTGGTTCAGGCACAAGCACAACATCTCTCACATCTTTGACCTCTCTTTTAAGAGCACAAATGAAAGTGTGGAGTGCGGATGTGGCTTGCCCACTGTGGAATGCCAGGACTGGTTTTTAACACAGCACTCCTGAAATTCTGTAACTGAAGTGAATGCGTACTCATGTGGAGCCACCCCCTATCTCTGCACCAGAATGCATGGAGATTCTTTCTTGTAGCACTGACAAGGACTTACATTTTTTCCAAGCTCTGTAGTTATGATCAGATTTTTTTTTCATCTAGAATGATATTTTATGTCTGATCTTCATCTTCACAGTTACTTTCTGATTCCTCATAATTTAACTCTACTGTCTGCAGTATCAAAATTAGTTTATTGTCAAAGGCGGTAAATTGAATTAGGATCCAAAATGTTCAGGTTCCCAGCAAAACCAATTTTCATCTGGAAGATGAAGAGCCCTTAGGCTTTTATGTGTCTACAACACTCTTTGTCTGGTAAGGTTATGAGCTTTTAAGTTAGCACTAGCTTTGTCTTTGCAGTAGTATCTATGTTGCCATATGTCAGAATCAGTAATTTAAATTTTAAAAGTCTCTTCCATTTTATGAAAATTTGTAAGGTATTCAACGTAATACTCCCTTCGTTTTATTTTACAGAAGTCTGCATGGTTTTGTTGTCCTGTACATAACTTGAAGATTTTAGTGTGTGTTCTTCCTTTTCAGGCCAATACCATCTAAATGCAAGTGGCTTTAAGAGCTGTGGTCCTGATTCCTGTCCAGAGCAGTGAGAACAGGCGTGACCAAGACATCATGTTATTAGATACCACCTCGCATCATTGCCAGGGCAGACGGAAAGGCACTCTCTCTCTTCTGAGAGAGATGGTGCTTTCTACTCAGGAGAGCAGGCGTGGCCATGGTTGTGGCGAGGGTCCTTCCACCATTGTTTTTCATTTTCCTGGGCTTCATGAGCGTTTTCCATGTGTGTCACCCTCTCTTTGTTATTATTTTTGTTATTAATATTTGTTAATAACTTTTGTTATTAATATTGTTGCTGTTACTGGTAATTTTCTTATCTCATTGCTGTTTCCAGTAAATTGTTCCTATCCCAACCCATGATTTTCACATTTTTGTGCCTCCAGTTCTCAACTCCATTCCCAGAGTGAGATGGGAAGGGGAAGTATGGGGAGTGAATGAACAGTGTCTTGTTTGGGAGACTCTTGGTGGGGAGCACTGAATTGAGGAGTGCTATTCCTAAGCCATGACAACTAGTTATTCTACATTTTGAACAAATGCATGAACTAATACCGATGACAGCAGAGAAAATGGAATAAATAGAAATGTGTGGTTACCCTGTCTTGTCCTGCATGGTCTTCTCTCTGGGCAATAGTTGGCACTGTGGTAGATTATCATTTCTTAGGGAAACTGTTAATCAAAGCATGTGCTCTTGCACCAATGTTCGGTGGTGAATGGAAACAGTAGCTTGACCAAAAGTTATAAGACCAAGGACTCATGCTACAGTTATTCTTCTACACAAGCAGCATTTTCTTTCTGTGTTGCTACCTAAGAGCTAATTCCAGCACCACCTAAAGCATGTGTTTAGCTGCCAGAGCAGGGGGTAGAAAGAGCCTCACTACATCAGTTTCACCCCTTTGCTTTTTTTGGTAGGCCTGATTTAAAGCAAAATCTCTTTCCTAATCCTACTGCACTTGTGAGGAAGTGGAGATTGGTGAGGAGTATGTAGACTGGAGGTTTCCTTCTCCAGCCTGAGAGGAGCATAAGCAAAGCAAGTCACTTACTATCAGGTGCTAAAGGAATTTTCCTTCTCTGGAGTCACATTCTCCTGAGCAGTGTGTGCAGTGTGACCTGGTGAGCACAAAGAGGAAGGCTAGCCACATGGCACAACAATATGCTCTGTGTAGGCACAATAACTCCTTAAATTCACTCTTATTCTTAGGAAAGCACATTTGGAAAGTATTGTTTTAAATGATATTTCTTTATTTTCTGTGCTGTTGCAAAACCAAGCCTTTTCATTATTAAAACTCAGTTTGCGCTGATATCTGTAGAGGCACTGAGCACGAAGCAGTTCCCACCACAGAGAGCTCCCCTGTGACTCACACTGAAGCTGGCAGGACAACTTCTGCAGTCCACCTTTTCACTGCGGTGAAGAGTACAAGGGCAGGACTCACACTGACGGTGGGTTTTATATAAACAAGTCTCAGAAACAAAGATCATCACTCATGGATGTTGCTATGATACCAGATTCAAGGGAGTGCAATCCCTGAGTGTTCACTAGGGTTTCCTGCAGCCCACAGGCAGACACAATTCCAACACCACAGTATTTATTAAAACCTACCAATCTAACAATATGTTCATTTGCTGAATCCTGAACAATGCTCAATGCTGAAATAGTGTAGCAGCACCATATAATGTGAGTTATATAATTTTGGAGTTAAAGAATGAGCATCCAATTTTTCTTCTTTCTACCAGGTTAAAGCTGTGATGACACCCCACTTGTCACCTTTCCCCCCCCATTACAGTGGTGCTGTTGGGTGAGTGCACCACTGTAATAGAATTTAGGTTTTGGATTTTCTTGTGGTGCCAGAAGAATGACACCTACATAAGGCAGAATAAACAATAACTTTCAATAATCCAGAAAAAGGATGTTGCTTGCTAATCCTTAGCATCTACTTCCAGTCCCAATAGCTGAAAAAACAGCATTTAGGGGAAATTCCTATGGAGTTTAATAGGGAATCACAAGCTTTCTACAGAATGCTTAGAACAACCCAGAGAGCGCTGTAACAGGGATGTAATTCTCCATTCATAGCTATTAGCTGCACTAAAGTTCTGTGGAATCTTACTTATTTCTTCCTTGTTCAATTCAACAAGACTTTTCCATAGAAAAATCCTGCACGCTTACTTCAGCCTACACAGATACAAGGCAGAGTATATCTGTATTGTTTAATAGAAGGTAAAATTGCTACTGTTCTGCTACATACCAGGTGGGAGGTCTTTGCTGCATAAATTCCAAGCATTTGATATTCAACAAAAATCAGTTCATACTAAACACGGTTTATTTTTTAAAAAGTATCATTATAAGTTAGGCTTAACTAAGAGCAACCTAAAAGTACTCCACAGTATTCACAGATCTCTCTCTAATGACTATCAACCTTGCAAGAACACAAGGAGTGGATTTATGTCTGACATATATTATTGCTTAGGGCATAGTAACAGGCCAGGTAAATTTAGGTGCCTATGGTTAGTACTAAAAAAAAAAAAAAAAAAAGGGACAAATACAACACTGAAAAGACCAGTGTGAAGTTACTGTACAAACACATAGGAAAACCATGCTCATTTTAAGCTCCATTAGCAACACAAAGAGATAGAAGAAGCTGATACTCCACTTGATACTAGCAGCGGTGCCAAGGCTAACTCACATCAGAGAGGTTGGGGCTCCTGCCAGAAGGCCTGCCAGCAGGAAAACTGGTAGTGATGTTGTGAGAGCAAGAAGAGCAAATAAATACTAAAAGCAGATACCAGGACAAAAAAACACATGAAGTTGTCCCTGTTCTTTATGCAGCAAGAACTCTGAGACCAATTTTTACTTCTTCAGTGGCATGGACATGTAATTCAGTGCCTCTCCTTCCAGATACAAGTTCTGAGGTTTCTGTGAGCAGTAATTATGTGGCAGAATCTTTGTCTGCTGGACAGAGTCCTTTGATTGCAAATTCATAATTTATAGGCAAGACACATGAAGAGAGAGTGAAAATCGGTCTCAGAAAATTTCTCGGCAGCACTGGTCCTTGCAGATGCTTCTTTGCCCTATATTTTCATCTCAGGACACCTAACACATGCTAAGGTTTGTTTGCAGCCTTGCCAACAAAGATGAAAAAGTGGGTGCTCCAGAGCTGTCTGAGTAAGGTCAGTGCCAACCACAGATTTCTGAAATCAACAACAACAGATCTCTATAAGCAGCTTAGGTCCCCAACAGCTTTCTGAAATGGTCCAAAGGTGAACAATGCCTGCCAATCTAATCTGCTATAAATATATGCTAAATATAGTGAAGATGTGGTAGATCAGTATTTCCACACCTCCCAGCCTGGTAGGTGCTTCTAAACCAAGTTTTTAACAGAACAGCATCCTTGTCTCATCCTATCCACACTTTGGAGGGGAAAACCCCTTAGGGTCCTATCTCTGTGTTTTGCTTTGTCTTCTGTCAAATTGAGTCCCGGGTTCTCATTTGTTCTTCTCTATTTCTTGTTTGAATTTTGAGTTTGGTTTGTTTATGTTTTGTGCAAACTACTCATACACAGAGAAATTGCTGTGTTTGAATCAATGTCTCTTGCTGTAGATGTGCTGCCCTTCTTCACTAAATTTGTATTTTAACTATCAGTATTATTGGTGTCCCAGAGGTTTTTATTCATGGAGCTCAGAGTATCTCACAGCAGCATATACCTCTTTTAGAAGATCTATGTCAGAAAAAAAGGTGTGGGAAAAGATGATTTTAATATCATACAAAATGCTTGCAGACATTTCAAAATACATGATCAATATAATGAAAAATAATTACGCTTGGTGTAGAGCTGAAATAGTGTAAACACGACCATGCAATTGAAATTAACATCTTATTTGAGCAAAGAAACAGTAAATGTGATCTCCATAATGCAGGCATTAGGAAAACAGGGTGAGAAGAAATCTAAAGTCATGAAATGAAGGCATCTCAAAGGCAAAACAAGGGAGGAGATCTCCAGTCCAGGCTAATCTTTGGCTCATCTAGCTAATAGATCACAGTGCTCATTTAAAGCCTGATGGAGGAAAGAAACCCAGAACTGGTCACTCTTCTTGTATCAGCAGCTTGTCTCCAGCAGACAGAGTGGTGATCCCAGGGCTTTGGCAGACGTTGCTGGCTCAGAGCCGTGCAGTATTCATCTGGCCTTCTGACAAAAGGTTTTACTTCTTCCTGTAGAGGAGTGATTAGCACTGTTCCTTCATTTAACGTTGCTGCAAAGCTTTAACCTTTCTCACACAGAAAATTGGCTCCCCAAGCACCTATTCACCATCCCAAGCTGCTGCAGCTCCTGGAATGAAATGCTGCTGCCAGAGTGTCTTGTAATGGCCATCGAAACCTACGTCAGTAGCTTTAATCAAAAGTAATTATTTTCATTAATTTTTTATCTATATAGAATAGAAAATGGTGCAGGCTAAATCTTGGCCTCAGTCATATCTTGTTAAATCTGGAGGTACCCTTTAATAGCTGTAAAAGGAATGTAAACTCTAAATGGTCTGTAGCCTGATCATCGAGAGTGCAAACAGGAGTTTTGCTGTCACTTCGCACCAAGTCAATAAAGCTAATACAACTGCACTTTTTTTCTTTTATGGGAAATGTTAGTGACCACAAACATTTATTTTTTGTACTTACAAAAATTCCCATAACAATACAAATGAATAAAATACAAGCAAATAGGGGAAAAGGTTTGTCAGAATTGTGATTTCTGCTTTTGTGATACTTTTGTATTGAACCCTATTTTAAAAAAAAATAAAATAAAATCTGTTCTTTGTTGCCATAGCAATAGATTCCCAGGGTGAAATTATATCATACTGCCTTTCTTCTAGGTTTCTGCTATGTGCTATCACCACCCACTCTCCTTCATTACAGTCAATAATCAGCAAAACCTCCCCACCCCCAGCTTTTATTCATCTGCATGTTTTGGGGTGGAGGATGTAATAGTTATTGTTTTGACAGGTGTAGAGAAGCCAAGTGAATTCTCAGTGTGCTGAGGAAGCACAGGATGTGCTGCCTGAAATGTTTCCAGTCCGGTCCCCTTTGACAACGCCTGTGAGCACCCGTCCATCTGCAGTCTCGTATCTCTTCTGCACATGCACTAACTGCTGGTGTCAGCTCTACAGCACTGCACTGTGCCTGTTGGGAGGGACAGGCTGGGTTTACGCCAGCCTGGCACTGCCAAAACAATACCAATTTTGAAGTAGAACCCCAATTTTCTTCGTTAAAGTGCTGTTACATTAACACAGTGTGTCACCTTTCCCTTGCACCACAAGCAGCTTCAAAATTAACACCTCCACAGCAGACCAACAGGCCAAGAAGAGCTTGCAGAACACATTCCAAAGTCTGAGCACTGGAACACAATGTAATCTAATTTGAGCAAGCTTGTACCAGAAAAAAAAAATATAAACAAAACCTGGCTTCCATGTAATTATTCCCAAACAATGTACAATTTCCACTCTCACGCTCAGTATCTATCCCTACATTTAACTGTATGGATATTTCTCCAGGGCTGAATTCACGCATGCCTTTTTTTAACACTAAATCCCCCCAAGTCAAAGTAAGTTTTTAAGATAAAAAGTTAATTCGTGTTAAATGCTGATCTTTTTTGAATTATCCATTACTTTAGAGGACCAAGCCAATTTATCATACTGATTAGCAACAGTTGAAGAACGAGCCCTGGATATTTCTGATATTTAATATTACAGAATAGTTTTCACTTTGTTTGAAATAGAGGTTAGTGCTCTCTGGTGTTTCTTTGTGTTCTCACTATTCACAAAAGGCCATGCAGCTGCAGATTTACCAAGGCCATTGAAGGGAAATGAGCTTCCTCCTTCCTCCTCCTCTTTCCATTAGTTCTTTTTTCATTAGCACTGCTTTTGCTCCAGAGTCAGAGGTCCTGGTTGTACAGCTGAATCACCAACCCACCCACTCACCTCCCTCACTTGGATTCAGGACAGTCTCTCCCCTTAAGCAATATTCACCATGTTTTTAATAGTAATTTCTAATATTTAATCTGAATTTCCTCATATGTCTTTGTTGTTCTTTCATGTATCCCCACTAGATTTTTCTCTCATTGTCCAGATTGTGAAATACCTTTTTTTTTTTTAAATACTGGTATGTAATTTTAAAAAAAACAAAACAGAGAGAGAGAAAGAAAAAGAAAAGGAAAAAACTGTTTTGAAAGTGCTTTGCAGAGTATTATGCATTAGGTCTTTGCAATAGCCTGATAGCTGAAGGTCATGTCTACGTGACAGAATTCTTTCTCCTTGCCTGTCAGTTAAATTAGTTGCTAAATATGGTTGCAGGTACAAGACACATCATTGTTAATGCATGTCTTTGTTAATTCAGGAGTAAGATGTTTTGAGTCCTTACTTCCCATTTAGTAATTCTTTGTGGATACAGTGGTATCTATTTCAGCAATATTCATATAAATAATGTATAATTTTTATAATGTCATTAGGAATGAATTATGACGCTGCTTTTCTTCTGAGAATACTAGATTTACATTCTGTATTTTAATAGTGGACCCATGCTTACTCCCTATGATTTGAAGACGGGGGAGATTCTGGATTTGGAAAGCTGTCCCTTTATTTAGCACATAACTTGCACCCTTCATTCTACAGGATACTGCACACTCAGATGCTCTCCCAGCAAAGTGATTGCAAATTCTCCAGGCTGTACCTATGTAAACTGTGGTTTGCTCCACCAGATTAAGGGTTTATAATGTTATGTCTAAGATCTAAACCTCTGGATCTGCTTTGGTGAATCTCAACTACAGATTCCTGAAAGAAGTTTCCACGCTAATGAGGGACTGTGACAATCACTAATAAAAAATATATGGCTTTTTGAAACAGTAGCAGTGCCCCCACTTGTCACACCTGTTCTGTTTGTAGCTGATAAACCTCTAGGGTATGGGGGAAAGGAAAATCCTGGACTCAGGATGTAAAATGCTACTAACAGAGTTGAAAACATGGGTATGTGGCCCCTGCTTTTCCTTCAAAAATTGCACAGAAAGAAAATAATCACTGAAACATAGAACAATAACCCATCCATCCTAATACCTGAAGTCATTAAGTCACATGTTCAGCTTTATTTGTGATACAGTAATAAATCAATTTAAGGGACAAAACACTAAATTAATTGAAGGCATTCCTAGACAGGATTAATTCAGCTGAGAAAGATGATTTTGACCCTTCTTTTAACACACTGAACCACACGACATGAGAAGTGCTCACTACTGGCCCTCAACATCACATATGCATCCTGTTTTACTTTGGAAATTATTATTTTGTCCCAGAATCGTTCCTCCACCCTTTTTACTCCCAGCTTACCGGCAGCAAAGAGGTGCTATCAGGTAAATTGTCATGACTTTCTGCTCCTCTGCAGGCTATTGTAACCATCCATAGCAAGGCAGGACATACTTAGGTTGTGTTACCTTGAACTAACAATGCAACTAGGGGTGTGGGTGGGAGGGCTGTGGAAACAAAATTCAGCAGGCCATGGATGGACATCACAGTCAATGACACTTTTACCAGGTAAACTTAGAGATCAACCTCAGAAACTGGAATTTCATCAGGACAGACTTTTCTGTACCACACATAACTTCAACTGGCTTGATTATGCTATTTGAACAATATGCAGCATCTCTTTATCAGGGCTCCAAGATTAAATGTCATTGACATAACAGAAGCCTCTTCTACCTTTTTTCCATATCCTTTTGCTTTATGAGTCTGCCAGTTTGCAAAAGTTTAGTTGTGGTTCTGCCTAGCTCTCTGCATGGCACACACACACAAAAGCACTCAGCATGATCAGACTGTGTTGTAGGCAGTGCCTGGGCAAAGGAATCACACACAAAGGAAACTGAGCACAAACTTCCAATTTCTCTCTTCAGAAATTAAACACAATTGTTTCACAGTGTGCTGTACATGGAAGCAAGATAGGCAGATGGTATGTATGGGCCTGAAACATGCCAAACATGATTACTTTATCTCCCTAAACTCTAGATGACAACTCCTGTTTGTTGTAGGTTCATGCTTGGGGTTGTTTTGTTTTCAAAAATGCCCAAATACACAGAGTAAATGCAGCAAAACAGTGAAACAGACAGCTTTTTTTTTTTTGCTTTTTTTTTTTTTTTTTTTTTAATATGCCAATGATTTCACACATAGGCATTTCACAAATAGCTGGAGAGTGCTACTCATTTAACACTCCACCTATAGCTTGTCAGGGTGCCAGACAGCTGATACGTTCATCCCAGTTCATGATTTTCAAACTGCTGCCCTTGATTCCCAGTATTTTTAGGAATCTGGATCATGTACTAATCCAACAAAAGAGATCTCCCACACTTCTACCTTTAAATATCACCTGCTATATCTGTTCTGGCTTAGATATAGTCAAGTCTTGCATTATGAGCTTTTCTCCAAAAAAAATTGTGACAGGCACATGCAAGCACCAGTGTGAAGACTGAGCTTTGGATGAGTGTACTGATTTTGAGATTCCCATGGTAAATGTTCTTTTAAAACAGAAGAAATAATAATGCTTGCTGTGGTGACAAGGTATTTAATGTGGACTCCACGGTGGTATATGTGTTGTGCCAGACCTGCTGAGAGGAAAATCGGGAGGTCCAGTTAAAAGCATTAATGACTTTAAATACAGATTTTCACAGTGCATCATCAAAGGAAACGCTATCATGTAGGTGTCTTGTCTCACGGTATCTGACAGAGACAGTCTTAGAGTTTAACTGGAATAAGAAGTTAAGTGTTAGGATAACATCTTTTTCAGTCATCATCACTTATTTCAAGTCTGATACTGTGGAAGTTGCACAGATCCTACGGATACTCTTCATGCACAGTTTAGTCACATTTAGCTAAAAAAGAAAAAATATTTTCAGCAGTTAAATGTGCATCTATGGTTTGGGGATTAAACTACATATCCAGCCTGCACTTCCAATGCTTTATCTGTAAAATGATTACATTAAACAACACTCAGCATTGATTTCTAAGGATAAGGTTATGACCACCACATTACCATATGTGCCAAAGGAATTTGAACCCTTTGACAGGCAATGAGGCAAGGCCACCTGTCAGCAAGCACATTTACCTTCTAACACCTGACATCAGCAGGATAGTGGTGTGGGAAGTTTGGTGGATTGCAGCACCAAAATAAACTGTCACGGGCACTATCGCACCCATCTCTTCTGCTCTTCACATGGCTTTCTTTAAATCTGGTTCTCATCTATGGTGAGTGCGTGGAGTACCTGCTCAGTATCTACAAGCGTAATTACTTTACACCTAGCTCTTACAGAGGTGTAGCAAAGAATAATTAAAGGAACCAACATTTGCAAAGTATTTGGGGAGCACTGAATGGAAGTCATTATATGAATTTAAGTACCCTTATTAACTTTTTTTCCCCCTTATATATACATATATACTTTGATTTCTTTGTTTGTGTTCTGACTGGGATTGTAGAGCCTCCCTTACAGAAAGAAAAGAGAATAAATAGACATAAAGGCAGGACAGCAAGAGCTGCTACATCCTGACATCCATTCCTCATGGAAACTTACTGATCTGAGTAGATATGTTTTTGTTGTATCATATATTACTGATAGGTCTGATGAACTTTTGTATTTCAAAGCTGAGTGGCAGGAAATCCAGTGCATATTGCGTAAAAGCTGATGCAAAGCTCATTGTTTTATCACAGCAAAGGTAATAAAATTTATTATTAAACATGCATATCACAATACTGAGATGCCACTCAAGTTCAAGGTTTATAGTGCAATATACTGTAGAAATAAGTCCCTCAATGTCCCTGTAAAATTCTTGAAGTAGCATGGGAATTACCAAGGATTTTCAGCAAGTGCTTTCTTGACTTCTTCTTTCAAATGTGGTTTTAGAATATCCCTTGGTCTGACTGGAAAAAAATATGAAACATGCAGTTACTTATTTGATTTGTTTCGGTTTTGTAGGAAATAAAACTCTCTGAGCTCAGAATTAAAAAGTCAAAAAACGAAAGGATTTAGTCATGCTGCTTTAAAACATATATATTATTGCCTCATAGAATATGTAATCCTATATGAAACAAAAAGATATACTATTAAAAGTGATATTTTAACTAAATGTAAGAAAATACACATCTACCTTATTGAAATTATACATTAGCACAATCTTTGTCAAAATGTTTTGACTTGGAGTAAACATCCTTCTCAGAAAGAAATGGTTCTGCCAAAAAACTAAAATCAATCCTTTGCAGATTGTTTTTTATTAAATAAACATACAATATCACAGAGATCAAACCTACATGGGAGAATTAATATAAGTCAAAGGAATTTAATTGGTATTTAGCCCTGATTTTGGTTAGTGATTATTCTTGGGTCATTTGTCAAAGGCTTTCATGATCATAGTTGAGCTTCAGGGAAAAAAGGCTCAATCCACCACAGATGTGAGTCTTCCTGTTTCCATTGACAGCTTGTGTTTTTCAGTGGAAAAGAGCATGGGTTGGGGTATATACATGGTATGGGTCTCTGATGAATAAACACATGAGTTGACAGATCCTAGGTTAGCTGGAAGTCTCTTGGGATATTAAAAAAACTTTTTTTTTTTCTTCTTCCTGATGAACTGACATAAATACCTAGAGAATAAAAGAGGTACCGATCATTCTGAGGCACTTTCAGAACAGTGATGCTGATAATTTTCTATGAACTTGATTTCTACATGTCTTCCAAAATACAGCAATTAAAGTAATTTTTGCAATTTTAAACAACATAGTGTTTTATTTACTGATTGAAAGACTAAGGAATTATTTTCCTGCCCAGAAAAATTTACTCTGCAGCACTTAGTTGAGTCTAGTTACTGCACTAAAAGTGTTGCCTCGTGAAGGTAGAGGTGCTACCTTTTCAGCAGCTTGAGGCCTCTGTGAATCGGTGTATTCAGTCTACTTCCTGTGTGCTGCAAGACCTAATCACAAAAGTCACTGGCACAATGGAAGCTCCTTTTCTAGGAAAAGCATTTTGAGTTTACTAAAACTGAGCGGTTTTGTGACACCAACTGTCAACCTTCCAGTTATGATGTCATCCCTGGTAGATAAGGTAGAGTAATTTTCAGGGGCAGTAACTAGACTGCTTTGTGAGAAATCGAAACAGGGGTGAAAAACCTATGAATCAACAGAGATAACATCATACATAATCCAGGAAATTGCTTCTACAGTCACACTGAAAACAAATGCTGTTCTCTTAAGAAGAAAACTGTACACAGAAAAAAATAATAACCAGCCTAAGTAATTTATGTTCTTTGCCATAATTAATGTCTTATGCTATTAGGAGAGACGTGTTACCTGGATGTCAGGAAATAACCTGACAGTGGTTTTGAAAAGATTTACCCTGAAACAATACACTTAATATGCCTCCTTGTCTGTTAACTTCGTGTAGAGAAGGCTGGGTAAATTCAGGAGTGAAGTGGCTAAAGACTGCTGTAAATCTGACTTGCAGAAACAATGTAGCTTTCTTTTCACTTAACACTGCTTGGGGATACACACACTCTGCAAATTTGATTCTTTGTAATATTTATTGAGAAACAAAACACTTGCTTTTCAACACAGCAAAATGTACATGAGACACTTTTCCTAGTAATCTGCCAGGCACAAATCACTCCTTTGAAAACACATTTGTTGTTACTAATCTTGCTCCTGAGCCTCTTTCACATTAAAATAATCATTAGCACTCCTGATTTGCAATGGTGTAAGTAAGGAGTTAATCTCACTTTATTATTTCTGTTATATTACAATAAGTGGAAAAAACACACAGGGCTGAAATCGTGGAGCCATGAAATCATGGAGATTCTGCTACTGAGTTTATTAGGGCTGGATTTCATCCATTGTGCTATTAAACCTGTAAGCATAAACCACAGTCACAATTGCTGAATTATATTTGACAGCAATTTAAAATTATTTATCCCATTTACTACATGTACAATCCAATATTCAATCAAATTCAGTACAATCAAATTCAATACAATCCAATTCTCATGAAAGTCGATGAGCATTTTGAATGCACAGCCATGGGACTGGGTTTTCACCTAGGCTAACTGTTCCCAGACTGCAAGATGAATGCCACCGGGAATTGGCAAGGCCTTTAAAAGTGGACTGCATCAGACACAACCAGCTGAGTATTTCTCTGAAGCAAAAGGAACAGTGCTTCTGCTGGCAAACCTCTTCTTTTGTACCTGTGTACACGAGGGCATAGATGTGCCATCGTGGCTGTCTTCTCTCCGGTGCAGCATAACTCGCTCTCATGCACACAACATGGTGACCTGTGCTGCTGCTGCTGACACAAGCGTATTCAAACACAACTCTCAGGTCACTGAGGGGTCTGGGCAATAGAATTCAGGCATCCCATGACTAGATGGACAGGTGACAGTTGCAAGATTTCCACCTTCAAATACAGTTACTTAATGAAAGGGAAAAGGGAAATATTTAAGAAATTAATTTTCCTGTCATTCCTTTGCATCTTGGTAACTTTTTCAGTTATTGTGTATTGCTTCCAATCTGCACCCGCTTTACTTGAATCAGTAGCAAAATTTCATTTGCTTCAGTTGACACAGGGCTGGGACATAAAGAGTAATACTGAATTGTACATTTGAGCACTGCTTGCAATGCAAAATACATACAAGGTACAAAAAACGTTACTCTTGTACGAGCTCAGGACTCCCATAAAGCATATCAAAATAAAGAAGTGAAAAACATCCGCAGACCAAGCAAGGTTGGAGCGCTGGAAATTCATGGGCCATCTAAGCTGGTTGTCCTCATTTGCAGCAAGGAACAATCTTCAAAACCAAAATGAACTTTTGAACCTGTAGCTGGTGTTTGTTAGAAGCCTTGAGCTGTGTAGAAAATCTGACAGCCTAAACTGTGTGAGTCATGACTTTGAAAACCTGTTAAAGATGCAGAAGATGGGCTGAAGAAAAGGCAGAGCATCATACTCCTGCATCTTTGGCTAAAAATGAAAGAGGGGTGCATAGTTCTGAATCTAAACTCAGGCTGAGATACCAACATGCTGGCCCCTCTTTGCAAGTGGCCTCATGTAACTTCACATCCATAATACCCTCCCTTCAATTTACAGGTGAGCTCAGTGGATGCAAAAAAAAATTTTGACACCTGTCCAAGGTCATGCTGTACCTCACTCAGAAAATATCAGGGATTCTGTACTTGTTGACCTGTACCTGAAGGCTAGGCTCTTTCAAGTGCTAAATCAAGTAAGTGTGAAATCATATGAGTGCACTGAACTTCCTTTTACCTTTGATGAGCAATTCTTTCTCTGAACACCTCAAAAGTTCACATGGAACTTAAAAGCTGCTCAGTTACCTGACATCATGTACCCTTTTGAGGCTGAACAAAATGGATGGGAGGAAAAGAGCTACTAGGAAAAACACTTGTCTCCAGAATATAATCAGCTTGGCATGGGACCAATAGACTACAGAAAACATCAAGCGCTGGGAAAGCTGAGCCAGAGAAGCAGAAGCAGCACATGCGAGGACAGGAAACGTCAAATATAAGGCGCAACACTCTGTAGAGAGAGTTGACTATATTTTGTATTTTAAAGAGGGTCATTATTGTGGTCTGGTAAGAGAATACCTGCAAACAGCATGTAAGCCCTTTGCTTCCTGAAGTGGCCGAGAGCGCTGCCAGCGGCAGGGGCTCCCTTCTCCACGTGGCCCAGGAGCACTCGGTGTGCCCGGGGTGGGCACGTGTGCCAGGCTACCGCTGCCCTCCCGAGCTCACCGCCGCCGGCGCGGCCTGGAGAGGACCGGACGGGGCGGGCGCCGGGGTGGGGAGCGCCTTTTTGGTAGAACAGGGCGCCAGCAGCGAGTGGCGGAGGGCAGCGGCCGCCAGCCTCTGGGCTGCCCGCGGCCCCAGCTCACCCTGCCCGGGGCGCGGGGCGGGCGGAGGCGCGGGCTGCGGAGGGCGCGGCCGGCGGCGCGCACACAATGGCCGTGCCGGGAGCCGCCCGCAGAGCCGCGCTGGGCGGGCCCCGCCGCGGGCTCGCCGTGCCGGGCCGTGCCGTGCCGGGCGGGGCGGGGCGGGGCGGGGCGGGGCGGGGCGGGCGCACCTGGCCGGGGCGAGCGGCAGCGGCGGAGGCGGCGGCGGCGGCGGGGCAGGGGCGGGAGGCCGCGGCGAGGGGCGGAGGGCGGCGCGGCTTTGCGGGCGGGCCGCTCCTCATTGGCCGCGCGGCGACACCGCGAGTGCCTGCGCGCCGGCCGGGAGCGGCCGCGGCGCTGTCGCCGCTTCCCAGGTCGCGGAGCGGCGGGAGCCGCGGAGCCGCAGCAGCGGCGGCAGGGTGAGCGGGTAAGCGGGTGGCGCCGCGGCAGCGGAGAACCGGCCCCTCCTGCCCCGGCCCGGCCCGGCCCGGCGGCGCGGACGGGATTCCTCGCCTCCCTCGGGGTCAGGTTGCGGGGATGGCCGGGGGGGGCTCCTGCCGCAGGCCCGGCGGCACGTCCCGGTTGACCGGGCAACGGAGCCACTGAGGAATGCGGCGGGCGGGCGGCTGGGCGCCGGTGGCCGCCACGGCAGCTGGGCGGCTGCCCGCTGCCGGGGAAGGGGCGGGGGCGCGGGGCGCCGCTTTCTTCTCCCGGCGCTCGGGCAGGAGCAGGGGAGGTGCCCTCCGGCCCCCGGGTGCCGCTTCCTTCGCGGGTGAGGAGGGCGGGGAGCGCCCCCGGCACCGGGAGCGACCGCGGGCAAGGGCGTTCACCTCCGCGCTCCTCCGCAGGGCGCGCAGCCGAGTGCGGGGCGGCTCCGGGGCGCTGGTGATGAGGGCTCCGAGCAGCGGCTGAAGCCGGCGGCGGGCGGCGACCATGACGGTGTTCCGGCAGGAGAACCTGGAGGAGCACTACGAGACGGGGGAGGACCTCGGCAGGTGGGTGCGGGCGGATGGAGCCGCGGCCGCTGACCGCGGCGGGGCAAGGGGCAAAGGCAGGCTCGCACCCGCTTTGCCTTTCCACCCAGTCTAAGGTGCCCGAAGACGGGAAAGGGAGCTGGATTTGAAGTTACCGCGTCTTTGCATTTTAAATACGGGTCTGATGGGATTTTTGGACCTGGACAGTTCCTAAGTGGTACCTGCTCGTCTTGACGCCCTCCCGGGGCGAACCTGCTGCGGGCGACGCAGCTGTGGCATTGCGAGGCTCGCTGCTGTTCGCCGGGCGGGGAGCTGGAAACGGGCTGGGCTTGAAGGAGAGAAGTTTGCATTGTTCATAGTGTGAAGGACTACGTTTGTATTGCGTGTTGGGTTTTTCTTTAAGAATGTGATTTAAGAAGTGAGAGAAGATCTGTATTTCGTGATACCACTGGGGTGAAGATCACTGAGTATCGCTGTTGGAGCTGGAAGTCAGATTCAGGGATGTGAGCAGAGCGCTGCAGATGCAGAGCTCCCTGCTTGAACCTTGATTCTTGAATGCTGTGCAGTTGCGAGCTCCTCTGAGCTCATACTAGTCATGCCATGGTTTTTCTGTGCTTTCCTTGTTTTAAAACTGTTAAAACACTGAATTGTGTTACATGCGAGTCTTTTTCATTTTCTTTCCCCCTTCTTTAAGGAGGAATCCAATGGTATTCTAGCACACCAGTATGGCAGAATCCTTTTCTAGTGTTCATCTTGGTGATTTCAAACCACAGGATCAGTGTTCAATTAATGCAGGGCATTCAGTATACATGGGGCTGATGCTCCCCTGTCTACCTGTGTGTACCTTTCTAGTGAAGGGGCCAGTCATAGCAAATGTTGTGAACAAGGTGCTTGAATAGGCAGGAACTTAAAAATACCTCATGATTTCTTAAAAAAAACAAAACAAAAAAACCCCCACACCCAAACCACGACTAACCAACCAAAAATTCCCCCACATTACAAGTAAGTTAATTGCACTGTATTTCAAATAAAATTCATCCCATTTATATACAAGTTTGTTGACGTGACTTGGTGATGAGATGTATTTATATTTCCACATAGTGTTCTGGGTAGGCATTTTCATACATCTGGAGTAACATTCTGTGTTAGACTGTGAAGCAATATTAATTTACTAATAACTTGATAGGAAGATGTGTTATCATGCTATATTGAAACTTTTTTTTTTTTGGCATCTAAAATTGCTTGATTTGGTTTCCACTGTTTCTGACAAGAATACATAGTGTTCCAAAATTCAGGTTTCTGGACTCTTAAAAATAAAACGATTGTTATGCTTTCAGGTACTGATATATGATTGACTTCATAGAAGAAAATAAAGGCAGATATATTGTGGGATTTTAAGGCTCTTCAGGCAGAAGACAATGTCATTATGCAAGTTTAGAAAGTGTTAAGGTTTATGTAACTTCTCCTTTTTTTTTTTTTTTTTTTTTTTTTGAAAGAGGAAGTGTCAGTTTAATGTTTGGCCTCTATTAGATATTTATGAAATGGAACAATTGCCCTTAGGCCAATTACATAAGAAATGTTTAAGTATATGGAGTTTTTTCCCAAATAAGTGTTCTTTGAAAGTCACATGTTAGCTCCAGAACACAGCAGTGGAGAGCAGGCATTTCATTTTTACAGTATGGGAAGGGCAAACACTGAAAACATCAGGCAGTAAAACAACAACCAAAAAACCAGAACAAATCGAGGGTTTCAAATTAGCAGTGTTAGGTAATGGCGTTCAGTTTAAAAATGGTATATTCATTTGATGAGTTACCAACAGGGTATTAAAATGCTGAGGGGTTTATCCATCCTAATGCTATATAAGCTTGACATGTAGTCTAAACCTGTAATGTTTTATGAGTTTCAAAAAATGTTAAGATCTACTCTAGTTTTCATTTGAAAAAGAGTACAGAAATCTAAGAACCTCATCATTTTTATCTACTTTGGTGAGAAAATACCAGTGGATGGTAAAACATTGCAAAACGTTTGACAGAGCCTTTGCATTTAAAATGAAATACAGTTATTTAAAAGGGTCAAAACTTTCACGTCAACATCATTTTAAGAAACCAGGATTATTCCAGTGCAAAATATTGGCATAAAATTGTAAGAGTAAGCAAATCTCAGGGTAGTTGTGTGGTTTATTTCAGTGGTGTTTTTAACTTCTTTTTGAACTTAAATTCCTATGGTTACATGAAATACTTTTTTATTGATCTGTCACTTTCCATTCCTCATTACCCCTTAGTAGGTTTTTGACTGTTAGGTTTGCATATAAATCTAGTTACCCTGAGGCTTAAAACTCAAAAAACAGTGAATATTTTAAAACACCTTTGACTTGAAAATTTCCTGTATTCCTTTGGGAATCCAAATTGTGAAGTAATACTTCAGGTAAGCATAATGAAAGGTTCCATTTTGCAAAATCAACCTATTTTTCCACGTCTCGTGGAAGAATGGTTTTATTTCCTCTTAGCTGCAGACATGAGGCAAACAAGGTGAATAAATTAACAGGTGAGTTTTTATTGATAGAGTTGTGTTCGAATGAAAAGATCTTTAAGTTCTTAGACCAACCTGCCTTTTGAGAGAGCTCAGTGAAAATGCAAATACTCAGGTATTTTAATAATATTCACTGATTTCCCTTGTAAATTTTTTAAGTCTTTGTTACACTATAATACTTCTGACAGTAACTAGGATAAAAAATCATTTGAATAAGAAAGGTGTCTTGAAGAAAGCAAATGGGCTGTGTAAATGAAATTTGCGATGGAAAGTAATAAAAGAGGTTTAAGTATTGCTTAGCATAAAACCTAGGGTTGTTGGAAATAAGGAGAAGGGATGATATTGTGTCTGGGCTAAAAAAAAGTGTTCTCTAGTTTTCTGGTATTTTACCATGTTTTTGCAGAAAAAGTAATAAACAGTCATAGTCCTAGTGTTTAGTTAATTTTCATTTATGCCTGAGGAGTATAAGAAAAAAGAAATTTGGGATTGTGAATACTGACAGAATCACCGTTATTTATTTTTCTTGTCCATATGTGGTATCTTCTGACAAGTTCATGGCTGTTCAGGTTGGTTTATCTTAAGCCTTCGTACCAAAGCAGTCTTGTGAGACTTACAGATCTAATGCCATCTTTAGAACATATAAGAAAATTGTTCTTGATTAATGTATGTTGCATTGCATACATTATTTTTTGTTTTCCATCTTACAAATTTGAAATTTGTGTCACTTGTTCCGATGCAGGCTACCTACAGATGCATAAGTAATCATCTAACCATGAAATTTCAAGGGGTGGTAAACATTATCATGGAAGAGCAACAAATTTGCTAAAAGCTATTTTGTTATTTTAATTCTGTCTGCAGTTGCAGGTGGTGTGACTGTGCATTTTAAATACCCTCCTGCAGTGCTTTTACTTCAGTCTGCCCAAAAGTCAGGAATTCAAGTTCATCAGTATTAAAAACCTCACTATGGTGAGCAAGCAAGTAAAGGCCTTCAAACCACATCAAACTTTTCAAAGTATGTTTTTACTTCCCTTGACTGGCCTTGCTTGGGAAGTCTTACAGAATTGTGAGAAGAGTGGTGTTGCTTAAATAATTTGAGGGAGAGCTGTCCAAAGCTGTGGTATAAATACATACTGTGTTTGTGTGAATTGAAAGGATTTTGTTCCTGGTCTTATAGACAGCTCCTTCCTTTACCCCCTACACCCACATTTGTTTTTTTGTTGTTTTATTTCCTTCAAGCTTTCATGTGCTTTCTAAAAGAGATGCAGACTGTTAAGGTAACGTTTTGGAATTGAAGAATGGTATTTGTGTTGCACTGTGTTTCACAAGTTTTAGACTCTTGTTGATTCAGAAAGTGGGAAGAGGTATCTAAGAGTTCCGAATGTCCAGCTTGTTTGGACCTGTTGGACTTGCTATGGAAAAACTTGTAACTTGTTGAAGGAAAGCTACACTGAATCTTGCCGGTTTTGGAGGCTGCTCTGTCTCTGCATCATAGCTTACAAAGCAGAGATGCTAGGAGTAAAAAGCAGAGAGCTAACCCTGCTACCTAATGTACCCAATTGCTTTATCAGTTGTGAGAGAAAAATGCAAAGGATAACATGTTGGAGATGCTGATAAGAGAAAACAGAGCTGTGCAAATATGTACTTACATTCTGTAAAACATTCCTCTGCTTTTCGGAGTTGAGTGAAAAAGGATTTTTTCTTTTTTTTTTTTCCCTGGGTAAAATGGGGAAAATTATTCCCGTAGTAAGCAGGTAGCATGTAGGCTGAATATACAAATATATATTTACTTTTTTTATATATATATATATATGCATACATGTATGCATGTATGTGTTTTTGATTATTCAGATACCAGTTTTCAGTAGCACTGCTTTTTACAACTGCAGAGGCTGCCTGTCATCTATCCAAACACTGTAACTGTAACTACAGTTCACTTCCATATTGGGAGGAAAGTAAAAACACCGAAAAACCCCAAACAAACCAACTTGAATGGCAAGCAGAATCTGACCTTCATGGCACTTTTCAGGCTTGACAACCTAAGCTAATCTTGCTAACTACCCCACATACTAAAATTGTGTCAGTATTGTCAGGCTCTGTTGTGAGATTTATAGGATGTGAAACTTGTGTCAGGTGATACTTCTTTTCAAAATGGTCACATTTAAAACCCATGACAACCATCTTTAATATTGTTATAGTGTAACATTTTTTCCTATGAATTGTCAAAAAGTCATATGGGGGAGGGGAAGAAGCAATGTGCAAGATGGTCTCATAAGGCTAAAAGTGTTGCATGTAAGCTATAAAATTTTTAACAGTCATACATTGAAATTTCCAGTTTCTGTTCCCTTGGGTTTTCTTTCTGTAAGCTCATCTCCATTGCTTCATTATAAGGCATGTGTTAACCTTCCTTCTCATGCAGCAGTAAAGTGGTTAAACTCTGAAGAAGCAGAAGGTGCGGACCGCTGCAGTGCCATTTCCTGTGTTATTCGTATGAGCACAGCGATAAATACTGCAACTGTGTAATTCACTGTTTTTATAACTACTTTATGCAAGTTTTAGTTGTACGTGACAATTAATTAAATGGAATGGACTATGTGAGATTCTCAGGGAAGAGGACCTCAGAAGGAGCTCTGAAAATGTTGACGACAAAGCCCCAGTTTGATCAGGAAACTTGGTTGTTTGGTGTCTTTGTGTGCTCTTTTGTTTTTATTTGAAGAATTGAAAGTTGTGTAGCTCAAATGACATCAAATAACCCTTTCTGTGCTGTTTGTGAACCACACACATATTTTATCAGTCTTGTCAACCCTTGGAGGAGAAGTTGGTTGTTCCACGCTTGTCTCTAAGTCCTGACTTTGGTGGTTGCATGGATACTGAAAAGGAAGGTTTCTTAACTGGAAAGCATGGCTGTAAAAATTATGCGTCTCAAGTCACTTTGCCTCCCAGACATGCCTCCAAATGTTTCCTTTTCACAAATGCACAATAACCTGCAAGCTGCTGATTGCGCAGGCTGCAAGAGCTGTCACCGTACAGTGCCACTGGTGACAATTGCTGCCGTATAAAATGTGCTGAGAGGTTTGCATCGTGAAAAGCACAAGAAGTGCTGATGCTTTTTTGGGTATAACTTGGTCCTACTTACTTTATTTCTCTCTCTGGGGGAGAATAATGACTGCTTTGTACGTCTTTTAAAATACAGTGTAATAAAAACTAGAGCTTGCTGATTGTTCTGTGCTTTCAGTTTAAATGCACAAATCTTTGTAAATCTAAACTCATCAGGAAGCAGATAAAAATGCTTGTCTGATTTTTCTTCTAGCCAGGCTTAGTGAGGCATGATCAGAGCAGGCATGTTAGGGTTGTGCTGAAACTTCACTCTCTCCTTCTGGGCTTTCTGGATTTGTCCTTCTGTGTTTACGGGGGCTTTTTTGGTGCTTGTTTTTTTCCCTCCCCATTTTGTCCCTTTACTGATATTTGAGTATGTCAGTTTTTCTGCTGGAACTATGTGTACTGAACAGAAGTTGGCCCCTTTAGCCTAGGAAGGGAAGGCTGACACCGCCTTTTCATGAGAGCTTTGTTCAAAGCTCGGGCTGCACTGTTGGTAGTTGAAAGGATCAGTATCTCTTTCCTCTACTGTGTGTTTCTGTGTAGGTTGTTTTGTTTCTTTTTTTTTTAGGGTTTTTTTAAATGTAGTGCTGCTGTCAAGGGGAAAAATACCCCACCTTATATGTAATTTACGGCAGCTGTGCACTCTCAGATCAGCTGAAAGCACTGAGAAATCTCAGTCTACACAGAGGTGTGATTGCCTCCATAAATCTCCTTCAAGTTAAATATGCAGGAGAGATGGAGATAAAGAGTCACTTTACTACAAAGACGGAAGAACATAAACTGACAACAAGGAAGTTTAAGCTGGAAATTAGGAGAACTATGGGTGGTGCAATGGTTCTGGAGTAGTCTTCATGAATGTTGCAGTTAGTCAGAGGTATTCAAAGCTCCACCAGTTTTTGGAAGAGATTGCATGTTTCTTGTGAGACCCTGGCTGAATGTCCAGGTGTCTTCCTGTTTTTTATTGACTTGGTTAGCAAAACTGAGCAACTTGTTGATACAATTTTATATTCTGAAGAAATTATGTCAGTTAAAGCAGTGGCTCAGCAGCTCATTTCCTGGGTGGTAGTGGCTTTGTAGGAGCTCTGCCTCAAATAAAGCTTTTTTCTCAAACTGTCATTTGACCCGCTTGCAGGAAGATAGGTGACAAAAAGGAGCATTATCCACCAAGCCTGAACAGCATTCATTGACTTGCCAGGCAGTGTAGCAAGTCATACTTAACTGTGATGAGTTCATGGCTGAGATGGGTGGAAGGTGAGAGAAGCGTAGACAAAGCCTGAAGGTCTTCAAGCCTTTACTATTTTGCCGCATATCTACCTTATGCAGTGTATTTTGGCATAACAAGTGTCAAATTTTGCAGAACTGGGTACAAAGGCTGGTGCAAGGAGCCTGACATAGGTGATGTTTCTAAACTCAGAGATCTTGTCTAGGTGATACAGGAAGAGTGCAGCCTGTACATTTTGGTCAGTTGTTGGGTGACATTCCTGTTGGTTTTGGTGCAGTTATGGAACAGACTAATGACAGAGACGAATTGTAGGGGCAGTTATCTCTCCATATCCTTGCAAACCTTGCTACACGCTCCTTTACATGTTACTTGCAGGCCTTGTCCCTCCATTTCAAAGAGATTGCTGCTGTCCTCTTCTAAAGTGAAGAAGAGTTGCTAAGCTAAGGTGGTGAAGCTTTCCTAAGAAGCTTCTTAGGAAAGAAGACTTAAGACTTCGGTACATTTAGCCTTTCACCACTAACCTTGGAGTGGTATGATATTTTTAATACACTGGAAGAATTAAAATGATTGGGGAAACAGAAACTTTAAAAACTAGATTTACATTTACAGTTTTCACAAATGGTTCTGCAGGCTGGAAGGAATTAAAAAGCCGCTTGCCTCAAGGAAAATGACCTTATAGGACCTGTTGAAATGAGATCAGTGTGAACAGGGAATCTAATTTATATCAAGATTGAGCTTGTAAAATTAAAGGAAAGAATTGCATGATACTGTTCTGGAAAAGGAGAAAGCTGATAAGTCATTGTGGATATCTTGGATCAGTTTGAACACACTCTTTCAAAGTTTCCAGGCATATTGTAGCCCTTGAGGATGTTGTCCTGTTGTACTAGAAGTGTGCTATTATTGGCGTGTTGGAATTTTGTGGATTTTTTAGGTTGTGGCAAACATTGATGACAGAGGGAATATCTTATAACAGGTGCTTTTCACCCAGTCACGGAATAGTTCATGTGGTTTAGGATTGTTGTAAAAAGCTACACTGAGTAACCCACATGGTGGTCTGCAGCCTTATTCTCTTGGTTTTAGGAGCTTAATTTCCTTCCCCTTTTTCCCTCCTGTTTGCGTAAGCTGATGTGCCAAACCATTTGTGCTTCCAGGGGCAATGGTGTTGAGGAGGAAGCGCTGTTGTGTGGCTGCCCAGACCACATGGGTGCCTTGACCACCAGCAGCAGAGACCCTGTGGTGCTGTGGTGTGCCACTCTACCAGAGCAAGCCTTCCCCATCTGCTTGCAGGTGCAAGTTTCTGTTAGTTGTGATGCTTGGATGGTCTCGCCTGTATTTAACTGAAAGAAAAATACCTTACTGGGTGGTCATAAGCATATGGGGAGACATCCAGAACTCTGGACATTTCACAGTTAGTGTAAATTACAACTGTCTTTACATACTGATTAAAATGTATAGTTTGAGTTTTCTTCTGAATTATGCTGAGGAGTGAGGTTTTGGAAACGATAAAAATTGCTTGGGGTGATAACATTTGTCTGTGTACTTCTTGCCTGAACAGGATGTTATGAGCCAGTAACTGAACCAGTGGACTGGAAATATTTTATTTCCATTATGTCTTTATTTGTGAGCAATTAATGGCATTTTTCTAAGTTTTCACAAGTTACTTTCAGTCCTTCTTTTTCTGCCTGGTATGTAAATTGGCTTCTGGGCTCTTGTACCTTTCCTTAGTGTTCTTTTCAGTTTCAGTGGTTGTTCTAGCTTTGAGGTCCTGGCTAGGTGTGCCTGTAGAAGTATGCACTTAGAGTACCTGCTTTTGTGCCATGGGAGCTGATAGCAGAGGGACATTTTCCCCACATCTGTCTATTGGACCTTTAGTGTTCTGAAGCTGTTACTAAAGGCTGTTCCTGTTCTGGAATCTGGTGACTTTTAACTCCTATGTTAAAGAGAGAAGGGGTATGGAGACTCTCATCTCTCCTCTCCTATTCTCTCTGTTTGCTGAGGTTAGAGAAGAGGATTGAATTTCCCTGCTGCTGTATTCCTAAAGGAGACTAAGAAAGCCAATGCATAAAACTTCAAATCACGTGTATCCTTTGTGGTGTCTGTTATTTGGTACCGTGCTTACTTTGCTTAGCTATGTAGATATAACTGAGTGCAGCTAATATCTATGTTAACTGATAATGCTGTATTCTGACATGGTTTACAATTAAGTTATTCTGTCAGGTTAAATTATTCTGCCAGGTTTAATGGGTGACAAGGTGTGTGGTTTTCTCCCTTTGTCCACAGAGGAAAATACTACTAGCATGTGTCTTTCTTGGGTCCTAAAACCTTGAGGCCAAGAACTCAACATTGAATAATTCCATCAATGAGACTGGAAGTTTATTATTGTATAACAGAAAAAAAGTATATGAGAATCTTGAATGGTAATAAATTTTAGCTTTCTTTTGATACTTCTCTTCTTGCTGACTCAGACTCCTTTATTGGGACACTTGGCTCCTGTTACCTTTAAGAAAGGGGATGCAGACGTAATCCTAGAGGTAAATATTTCAGCTTCTCTCCTTAAGCTTTCTTTTTCTTTCAGGGACTTGATTTTGTTTGCTTTGGGTTTTTGTGTGTGTGTTTGTGTTTTGTTGTGGTTTTTATTCCCTGCAAACATAGACTTCAAACATTTTGGTATGGGAGCTCTGACTTTGTTGGTATATTATCTGTCTGGCAATATTTTCTTATCTCCATGAGCAGGGCCATCTGCGTAGAATTGCCATTGATTCCCTGGGAAAGGAAAACACGTCAGGGAATCGCTTAGTTCCTTATGTCTCATCTTTTCTTGGGGCTTTTTATTTGAAAGGGCCTTCTGATACTATTTACTTCACATTCTTGCCTCAAAGAGGGATATCTCTTTTCCTGGTTTTGCTGCCAGTTATAGCATTAGGTGAAGAACAAACCATTCCAGATTCCATCTTGCAAAGCTGGTCCACTTCTGCTGCCCCTTTTGTTCCTCTAGAAAGATGCCTTTACATTCCTGTTCCTCCTAAGGGTGTGTTAGTTCCTGCTTAGTGCTGCGTGTGGCCTGCCAGCCCACCCGGTGTGGTTAAGCCAGCCTGGTGCAAGGGTCAGTGGATGGGCTGGTCGAGTTCCTCACCCACGGAGCAGCATTCCCCTGTGCTAGCACGGGCAGCATCCTGAGCACAGCCTGGAAGCGGGAGGGGATTACAGACTGAGCTCCCTGAACTGGGTCAGCATGGGCATGTCAGACAAGGATCAGTGCCAGCCGCCGGCGCGGCATGGGAATGCACGGCCAGTGGGACGGGGCAGTCTCTGTGTGTGACAGATACTGGCTCGGTGTCCTAAAGCACCCAGTAAAGCCTGCACCCCGTGTGCTCTGCGTCAGCGCCATGCAGGTGTGGCCAGCTAAGACCGCGTGGAAGAGCTGCTCTCAGCTGGGAAGCAAACCCTGTGATTAAGGCTGGACAATGAGAACGGTGATGGTACAGTCTGAGTATGTTTTCCTGTGGCAGCAGCCATAGCATAGCCAGACAAGCCCTCCTTTGCACAAGGGTCAACCTGGAATAATTTTTTTTTTTTAGATGTTCTAAATTCCTAAGTGCCAAAGCTTGTCTGTGAATAGTTGTGAATAAAAGCTGAAGATCTGGGGAAGCAGACAATTACTTGGGTGCAAATAGCAGCTCATAAAACCATAATGTATATGGAAGTTACTAACGTACTTAGCATGAGAGTTGTGTTCATGACAAACTGCTTTGTTTGTAATGCCTTACCGTCTTAAAAAGCTGCCTTTAAGTCAAGGAAAAGCAGTGTTTTAATCACTGACTTAGATGATGTGCTTATAGCTCAGTGAGTTTCTTGCATATTTAGCTAATATCAAATTAATAACTGGAGGAGAAAATCCAGGATTTTTCTACACAAAAAATTACTCTGCCATCTTCTGTGGAGCATAAGGTTTTTTGTTTCTCCTTGTGCTCTAATACTGAAAGGTTAGTGACACCTGTGGATTTTAGTGATTCTTCATACCTGGAAGAAATAGAAAGTAACCAAACATTAAATCCTTTCCACATTTTTAATTTGTATAATTTCTAGGAAAACTTGAGTCATAAGTTTGCAGTCCATCATCATATCTGCTCTCAGTGATCTGATTTTACCCTTTTCCTAGCAAGTGTTTGAGCGAGCCATACTCTATGACTGTATTAAATTTTTTTTTTTCAAGTACGCTGAAATAAACGTTTTCTTACATTAGCATTATTTAATGTATTTAACAGGTGCAGCTGTGCTGTAAAGGTGATGCATTTCTGTGTTTATATTTGTGGCTGTTCAACACAGATACCTTTCAGAGTAAAAATCTGCATAGGAATACTGCTTATAGGCACAGTGCCATTGCTCATTAAGATGATAGGTCATACGCTATAAAACAGGAGTTTCTGAAAAGGTGAAATGAAGGAAGGCTGTTCCCTGTGATGAAAGACTGGATCACACAAGTGAGGTGATGATGCATTACTGTTAATGATAAGCATTCTCACTAGAGTTTTCTTCCCCAGCCTGAAGGACAAACACCCCCTCAGGCATGCTTTAGAGCCCATTGCTGAAAAGAGAGTCATGTAACTCAAAACACAAGTTATGAAATAGCAGCCAGAACAGTCTTTAGCATCACCACAATCAAATATGTGGCTCATATGTTTTAATATTCACACCAGGCTCCTGGTTGAGATTTTCTGAGCAAGCGATAGCTGAGCTTTTACAATCAGTTCCGAGTCAGACTTATGTCACATGTGTCTTTTAACATTTAGCTAGATTAACTTATGATTTAATGTTAATTGCTGAGCTGGTTTACAAATTTTGTGAAAAGTCCAAAAGAAGGGGAAAATTAAGTACTAAATAACAGTAGAAGCATTAAGACTCTAGTTAAGTACTTGCAAGGTATTAAGTACTTGCAAGGCATATTAAGTTCTGTATTTGTATGGGTATGTACTTAGGCATTGATTTTTAAAGTACCTGTATGTGTACATGTACTTTTTAATACCATGTATGGTAGCTGCTTGAAAATCTGTGGCTTTTTTTGCTTTATCTCCCTTTTTTCTTTTTTTTGGGGGCATTTTTGTTTATGTTATAGATGCAGTTATTACTTCCAACTGCTTACAAGAGCGAGTACTCCGCTTTTCATAGTATAAGATGATTTCTGAAAAGGCTTTAGCGGATGTACATGTATTCAGACCAAATGGGTTTCTACAAGCACCAGCCCAGGCATCATTAGTAGGAAATGGCTGACATACAGCTGTCTTGGAAGTTTTACAGCCATACACATTCCTCCACCTTATACATTAAATAACACTACATTTTGACATGGACTTCACATCGATATTGTAAGCTCCTGTGTCTGTGAGTAGACTTCAGTCAGAAGTATTTTCTTGAGTACTATCCAGCTCTTCACGTTCTGTACTTTGACAATACTTAAGTACTTTTATTAAGGCATTTGAGGAATAGGAACATCTCACATTTTCACTTTTGTGTTGTTTTTACCATTCTTGTTTTACCCAGAATCATACATGTGTTTAGATTGAGTTCACTCTCATACTGATTGTATTCATTTTATATTTGTCATGTCACCTCATTCAGTGAATTATTTTTCTTCCCACTGTGACTGCAAAGGAGCAGCTCCAGATTCCTCTAGAACAGGTCAGTACTTTTTGCCTTTTAGAAATGCACATGTCAAAGATTAGTAACTCAGAAGAGTCCCTCGAGAGAGAACCACAGAACATCAAGATTCAGTCAATCTAACACTACATTTCCTTTCGTGAAAATGGGAGAGACAGTGTGGCTGTAAAAATGTGGTGTAGTACTGCTTTTGTCTGTATGCTAGAAAGTTAAGAGCTCCTGAGCTTTGCAATATTGCTTAGTCTCATATTAAAAAGAAAAATTAAAAAAAATTTTATCATACCACACAGAAGACTGTAAAAACCAACTGTCAGCTTCTCAAACTGTCTGTATAATGTCTGTGCACTAATATCACATTTAACTATATTAGATGAAACTTAAAAGTAAAATGTAATCATGTGGTAGAAAGAATTCTCAATAAGGAACCGTGACAAAATGTTTATCTCCTCAGCATAGAGCTCCTTAAATGTGGAAGTCACAGCCTTTAGATATTTTGGTTTTGCTTACAAAAGAATAGCCAACAACTTTTTTTTTTTTTCTTTTTGCACCCTCCTTCCCCTCGGTAATGTAATTGCTGTTCCTTCTAGGCAGTAACTGGATTGCACAGCATAAAAATAGCGTCTGATCATTACTCAGTCTTTTGTATAACATTTCAGCAGCATCAATAACTTGCATTTCTTGTCTTGTCTACTGGCACAGTGACAAGCATGCATGTTTGGTGTTACCCAGACTGTACAAGTGAGTGCAGAATGGATAATATGAAACTGGAGACAGAGCTGAATTGTTTATATACATACAGGAAGCAGGGAAGGCTTTGTCTCTGCCTGTCTGGTGTTTGCCTCTCACCCATCTATTCAACTGTTCAAAGCACTAGAAAAAGCAGGAAAGAGAATTTAGTCTTTGGCTACTTTCGAAAGAATAATTCAGTCAACGTCTTACAGCCGTGTGTAAAGCTGTTAGTATGTCTCTGTTTCGTATCTGCAGTAATCCATGGGTTTCCAGGAGAATGGAATCATCAAATGCTTCCAGCTTTTTCAGTGTGCCTTTTCTTCTGAACATCTGCTGCCAACATAGACCCAGAGTACTCTACTCATTCAAATTTGCATTCCAAAACCCAAATGTGAATATAAGAAAAAGAATCTGACATCAGAATTCCTGCTTATGCAAAATAATATTTTTTTTTAAAGAATTATTACAGAACTCTGTAAAAGCATGTAATATCTCTTTGTTCTGGTTAAAAGTAACAAAAATCTGCTTATTTGCCTGACAACTAAGCCACATCAATCCATTGACAAAAGTGTAATTTAGAATGAACAAGACAGTACTGGTGAACACATTGATGTGAAGAAGTTCCTTTTTGTTTCTGTGTACAGCTTGTAACTTGGAACACTTTTTCTATTTGTACACAGATGCCAGTTTTTCAGTGCCAAGAATGTTCCTTTCATACACTATAAAGTTCTAGCAACAGTACAAGTCCTCTTTCTGGCAAGGGCTTTGTATGTGCTTGAGAGATAAATCCTTCTTTTCTGCTTCATCTCCCCTCCATGCTTTCATTCCTTGACCTTCAATTGCACTAAACTAATTTTCAAGAGCACAGTTTGACCTAATTGCTTAGCAGAGTATGATCATGGAGAAACCCATATATTGTCTGATAACCCTGTGGTCATAACTTCTTTAAAGTCATGTGCTCCTTTGAAAGAAGACCTCATTGATTGGAGCGAGGGCTGTGTGCTGGTGCTGTCTTTAGAGGATTTAGCAGCTGCAAGATCTTCCCTTTCTTTTTCTTTCATAGTCTGAAATACCATTGCCATGCCACCTTTTCTTCTTGAAAAACCCTATCCTTCATGCTCCACTGCACTTCAGAAAGACAAACTCTTGACTCTGTGCCGGATTGAGTCATGAAACTGTATCTTCTCCAAATGGAAACTGCCTAGGTGTGGGTTTCTGCACATTGTTTCTTAGAAGGTTTATTTGCAGGCATAGTGTAAATCTGAAATGCTCTCGTGATTTGGAAGCAGGTAACTAATAAGAGACCAGAAGTCAAAGTAAAGCAGGAGGTACAATGACCATTTTTAGCCCCCTTGCTCTGAAAACATTCAAGGCACGGCCGTAAGCAAATGTAGGAGGAGGAGAGGGAGCATGATTGCCTCACACCAGCAGTGCCTTCCTTATCTGCACCTTGCTGCAAACCTTCAGCTGCCTTTTCAGTACTGGTGGTGCTTTCTGTCTAGCTCATCAGGGCCATCTCTAAAAAATCCTGAAGCTGTATGCTGCTGCCAAGTGAAGCTTTCATCTGTAGAAACCTGTGTGACCTTGTTCACTGCGTTGATGAATGTGGGGCTACGCTGTGAAGAGTCTCTTAAGGCACTTGTGGTTTCAGCTGTGTGTATTGGTAACATAAATGGGAGAGTCAAGTGAAGGAATGTTTTCTCTGTCTCCTTTGTAAGGCAGATGGAAATTACTTTCAAGTTCCTTGTGTATGTCTATCTGTACTAAAACAAGTCACAAATTAAGTGGAGGCACAGGAGTTTTTCAAGCTTATGGATTAGCCTAGAGACAGGAAAATTCACTTGCTAAAATAAGGCCTTCACTGTCAAGTGGGAAGTGTTTTAAGATTATTGAAGTTGATGATCTGCAAAGTATGCTGCAAGGAAGAACATAATTGTATCGTAGCTGCTATTGGATTCATTTTAAAAATAAAATAATTTTGAGATATTATTTTTTATCTTTTCCTGGAGGATTGATTGTGCCTTTGTAGGAGATTTCATTGTGTAAATCCTGCAGAATTCAAAGCAGGAGCTTTGAATGGTATTGAATTGTATTTGACCTGTAGCACTTAGTAGTATCCTTTATGGTGTCATCATAACTGCTTTTGTCAGGGAAAAAGAAAGCTGAGGTGTGAGAGCCCTTCTGACTGTCACTTTCAGTTGAAAATTAGTATGCAAACTATAATGGTTTTTTTTGGTTTTGTGTTTCAGTATTAGATAATTTTTCAGTCTCTTTTGTAACTTCTTTTTTAAAAAGTTAGGGACAATAAGGTGACTGCATTTTAAGTGCCATGTGTGTACTGCATGCCATGTGTTGTCAAGGATGTCTTTCCAAATGAGTATTGTTCATTTTATGTAATCCTATTGGTCTGTAATTTATGCTATAAAGTTTACAGCCCATGGCTCTTGACCATACAACATTAAGTACATTTGTGGTATGTCTTTTTAGAAGTAATGAGAGGTAAAGGCAGGTGAAAATATATTTATGAGGGAGGTGACTTGCTTTTTTTCTTAAAATAAAGGTAGAGGGAAAGAGGACTGTGTGCCTTTTTGTAGAGATATACAGGGTGTAAGGTGGTTGTGTTTCTGTGCTTCTTTTTTCTTCCATCTTTACCCCACATGTAGATTATACTGTTATTGGCATGTTTTGAGAGGTCTAGTGTTTAGTCATCTGCACAAAATTACTTGATAATGAAGTTCTGTTCCTTCGGTCAATTCTCTTGTTCATTTGGGAGGACTATGAATTTTTAAATTACTTTAAACATGTTTCATTTGAACACAGCTTTCTTCTTCTGCTAAGTAATGTTATTTCAATACTATTTATGGCTGGTAGTTTTTCATATGTTCTCAAGAATGACAAGTAGCAGACATAGAGAAAAAGAAGGTTCTCTTGAAACAGTTTCCCATCTCAGTTAGACCTGAAACATTTGGAAAAGTAAGATAACATAATGTGATGTTTGTTGAACTGAGAATTGAATCCACCCTCTAGGGAAAGGGATGAGCTTTATGGATATGGTTATGATCACCTTGTTGGTGGTTATAAAATGTGCATGAGAGTGTTTGGGTTGCATGTTCCTTCATGGAGGTGGTTACTGCACATTTATCAGATACACAATGCAGCCTTGTGCTGGCATGAGGGCAGGTTTATTCTAGTTTCACAATAGGTATTTCTAATGGCTTGTCCTTGTGCAGCGTGGAACAGGGTGCTTGCTTTAACAAAAGCAAAGAGGAGCTACAAGTTTCACTTATCTTTTCAGTAGATTCCCCGTATTTCGAGATTGCACAGGGAAGAAACTGGTTTTGTAAAGCTCAGACCAGGTTAAGCACATTTGACAGCTTGCGTGTTTAGCTCTGTTTAAATCAATTGTGTTCTCCCCATTGTTCTCCCTTCTCTTTCTTCCTCCTTGTATTAAGGTTCAGTTGTTTCTGTAGACCATCAGAAGCAACACATCACTGCCTTCTGGTTTGTCTTGGATGTTATCTTTGCTTACATTTGCTTTTTGCGCTCTGCACTTTGGCAGCTATTCAATCTCAACATGATATTCACTTCCTGCTGCCTGTTGGATATTTTCCTTGACTTTATCTACGAGTGTCAAAATGCACCATGCTGTCCTTAATCACTCAATAAACAGACAGAAGTTGAGATTTCCCAGGATGTTGAAAGGTTGAAAATATCTTCAGGTTTAGTCTGAAAACATCTCCTTTTCCTGTGGTGTGCTTTTAGCCCATTATTATCTGCCTCAAAACATTGGCTTGTGTGGTAAAAAGCTCACCTTGGTACACAGTGAGTTCTCATCAGTTGACTTTTGGAGTTGCTTTTTTTTTGAAGTTGTAATAGCTGTTTTAATCAAAAGTTATTGGAACATTAAAAAAAAATCCAAAAACCCAAAAACCTCAGCTTCAAAATCAGTCACAAGACAACAGTGAAGCTGGGATCATTATCATCAGAAGACATCTTATAGTGAATTCTTACGCCTATATTAATTTTTAAATTGCTAATTATAAATATTTATCATGGTTATTCATAAGTAACTGATGGAAAATTTTGTTTCTCTGTAGCCATTTAGAATTTTTGTCCTGAAAATTGGATGGTAACTGTTTTTATACAGGGTAGGAAGATGTTGAGAAAAGAATTAGTGTAAATATCTTAACATTTTTCATATTCTTCAAAGTGCTTTTGAGAGGTCTCTAAAGGTCATTTTACAGTCTCTTCCTTGCCATTTGCAGTAGCTGCATTGCTTTTAAGTAGCATAGCTTTAGGTGTTTGGGATGAGCATTCCACTCTGTTTTCTGTTAGAGGAGGTTACACTCAATCTGACTGAAGAACTGTTTCAGATGGAGCCATAAAGTGGCCTTTTGATCTGCTCATAATGAAGCAACTGTTGAATTAATCACTTTTTTCTTTGGAGACAGCAAAGTCTGTCCTCCATACAGCATAACTGTTGTCTGTGCAAACCTTCCTGCTGAAGTTCCCTACCATTCAAACTGCACATCAATACATTTCTGGGATGAGAAGATTAAATAGTAAAGAAGTATCTTTATTATATTTTGCATTTCTATTGGATTTCAAGTTACAGGGACAGTTGTGGGGTTTGACCATTCTGCTCACTGGAAAGGGCCTCTACAGCCATTGCATGATTGCCCCGTTACTTGTTTTCTGCAGAATTTGGGTATAACTTGTCAACAGCGAAAAGTGATGAAAGTATTTCAAGTTAACTTCATACTTTTTAACATAGATGGTTTGGTGCTACTGCTGTAAAGTTAGTGTAACAAAGTGTAATCTTTTCAGGTCTGTGCTCTCAGCTTCATAGTTCAGGGATAAAATCATCCACAGGGAAAATTTTCTGACCTGTTTTGCATATTCTATTGGTCTTAATTTAAAACCATGAGCTTATATTTAATTTTAGGTGATCCATCTCTGTAACTGTCCTATATAAAAAATCAAATTTAATGCTTCCAGAATAGTATCCCAAATGTAGGGAACTAGCTATAATTTATTTCAGTTTTGTTTCTTAACCTGAGAGTAATTAATTTTCTGTGGTTGAAAGAAACTGAGCAGCCCAGGATGCAGTGATCCTGCACTGGTGGAGTTTGAAGTTCTTAAGGATGTGATCAAGTCAGGGGTAAAGTTAGGTTCTTGATATTTAGGAAAGCAAACTTCCAGCTCTTCAGGGAGATAGTCAGTGGGATCCCCTGGAAGACTGCCCAGAGGAACAAGACAGTAGAACAGAGCTGGCAGATCTCTAAGGAAATCTTCCATAGAGCACAAGTGCTGGCAATCCCAGGAACAAGAAATCAGGCAGGGAAGGCAAGAGACAGCATGGCTGAGGAGGGAACTGCTGGCTGAACTAAAGGCAATGAACCAAATGCAGAGGCAGTGGAAACAAGGGCAGGTGAGCTGGGAAGGGCACAGAGATGAGTTCAGTTGTGTAAGGATGGAGGAAGGCCAAGGTGTACCACCCCCGATAAACAATGCCAGGAAACAGGTAAGAAAGGATGAGGCGAAGGCTAAGGTACTCAACAATTTTTTTGCCTGAATCATCAATGGCAACCTTCCTCTCCACACCCCTTGAGTGTGTGGACAGAAGGATGGGGACCGAGGGAACAAAGTTGCTCCCACTATAAATAAAGATGTGATCCTGGACCACCTGAGGAACCTAAATGTACGTAGTAGGTCCATGGGACGTGATGAGATACACCCCAGAGTCCTGAAGGAATTGACTGATGTAGTTGCAAAGCCCCTCTCCATGATGTTTGAAAAGTCATGGCAGTCAGGGGAAATCCCAGGCGACTGGAAAAGTAGAATCATTGCACTCATCTTTAAAAAGGGTAGAAAGGAGGATCCCGGGAACTGCTGACCTGTCAGCCTCATCTCTGTGCCTGGGAATTTCATGGAACAGATCCTCCTGGAAGCTGTACTAAGGCACCTGGGGGGCAGGGAAGTGACTCAAGCGAGCATTGCTTCACCATGGGCAAGTCCTGCCTGACCAACCCAGAGGCCTTCATATCGTGAAGTGACTACACCAGTGGACAAGGGAAGGGCTGCAGATTTAATTTATGTGGACTTCTGTAAAGCCTTTGACACAGTCCCCCACAACATCTAAACTGGAGAGAAATGGATACAAATCTGGTTGGAGGGTCTCATCCAAAAAGTTGTGGTCGATTGCTCAGAGTCCCAATGGACATCAGTGACAAGTGGTGTCCCCTGGGGTCTGTACTGGGACCAGTGTTATTTAATATCTTCATTAATGACATAATCAAGTGCAGATGACACCAAGCTGAGTGGTGCTGTTGTCACCCCTGAAAGATGGGATGCTGTACAGAGGCACCTGGGCAAGCTGGAGAACTGAGCCCATGGGAACCTCATGAGGTTTAGCAAGACCAAGTACAAGGTGCTGCACCTGGGTCAGGGCAGCCCCTGTACCAACACAGGCTGGGGATGAACAGATGGAGAGCAGCCCTGGGGAGAAGGACTTGGGGTGCTGTGGGTGAGAGGCTGGACATGACCCAGCCATGAGCACTCCCAGCCCAGAAAGCCAAACGTGTCCTGGGCTGGATCCAGAGCAGCGTGGGCAGCAGGACCAGGGAGGGGATTCTGTCCCTCTGCTCTGCTCTGGTGAGACCCACCTGGAACACTGCATCAGCTCTGGGGGCCCAGCCCAGGAAGGACAGGGACCTGTTGGAGTGGGTCCAGAGGAAGGAGGAAAAGCTGAGAAAATTGGGTTTGTTCAGCCTGCAGAAGAAGAGGCTTTGGGGTGAACTAATTTCAGCCTTCGTGTTCCTTAAGGGACCCTACAAGAAAGAGGGAGAGAAACTCTTCTGAAGAGCATGTAGTGACGGGCCAAGGGAGAATGGCTTCAAACAGGAAGAGAGTAACTTTAGATTAGATGCTAGGCAAACACTCTTTACTGTGAGGGGGGTGAGGCACAGGAACAGGTTGCCAGAGAAGTTGTGGATGCCCCATCCCTGGAAGGTTGGATGAGGCTCTGAGCAACCTGGTCTAGTGGGAGTTGAGCCTGCACATGGCAGAGGGTTTGGAACTTGATAGTCTTTAAAGTTCCTTCCAACCAAGGCCATTTTATGATTCTGTGATTTTAGGAAGACTACAAAATAGCATTGGCATGAAGAACTTTAGTTTATTGCTATTTTGTCCTGGGACATGTGGTAGTGTTTTCTGATGTGCCTTGTGTGAACAGAGTTTGTTCATTTTTAATTATTTTTTAAGCTGGATCATTCAGCATTAATGGTTAGTAGAAAACCTTGTTTTTGTGAGATCAGTTTAAGAAGAGATATGACAACAGGAAGAAGTAGTTGGGCGTGCAGGGGGTAAGTAGGGTATGCATGGACATTTTTGTACCAGTTTCACTTCTAGACAGAGAATATGTTAGAAGCTCTTTCTAAAATGCCATATGCTGCAGAATTGTCACTGTGCTAGCAATCCAGCACAACAAATATTTAAACACTGTGTGATATTAATATGAAAATTAATTAAACTGAATTGTGGAAAAATACTGTTTTTGGAGGCCTATGAGTGGAGAAAATTATAAATTGATAATAAATTACATAGAGAAGTCTCATATTGTTCTCAGTAGTACTACTTTTTACACTAATCTTATGCACTCTCCTGATTTTCTTTAGATATTTGTTTAATGTGTGGCCTACATAGGCTTTAACTTTGGAGAAGAGCTTTAAATTCAAAAGACCTATGATCATCCTTGCTTTCATTTTTTAGAGCTGTGGTGGTACCTTCTTTGAACTAGCCTGGTGTTATTAAGTGAAATTTATTCCTTCTGCTAGTCATGTGGCAGTTGGGGGAAAGAGTTTCAGCATTATAGTACGCAAAATCATGTGAGGCCAGAAAAAAAGATTATTTCATAATGGCTGTCTGGTCTCCATGTGATTGTCAGTTTCCTGTAGCATCTTCAGAAGAGGGCAGTGTCCTTTGTGCTCACTGTAATTCCAGTGGCCCTGTAGCTGCAGTTGTGAGAGCACTGTGTTTGTGCTTAGGCAGTGCTAGTGGTTTGGATCTACAGCCTGCTCGGCATGTTATCTTTCATGTGGCTGCTGCTTCAAGCCCTTCTGTCATCTAGTTTAGTCGTATTATTATGTCCCCATCTCTGATAAACTGTCTTCTTTTAGCACCAAGCTGAAATGATTGTGTGCAGGGTTGGCTTACAGCTGCCTCCTAACTTCTCCCATGCAGCTGCTACTGCATTGCATCTTCCAAAGGGACCTGGATTTTTGAGGAACCTTTGTTGGGAGGTGTTTATACTCATTGTAAAGTCGATTTATATTTGCATCCCTGACAAAGGCTGTGTCTGAGTGTTTGCAGCAATGCCTGTGCTTGCCCTGTTCATTCTCAAGGGGAAGCCTGGAGTCAAATACATATTGGGATTTCAGCTTGTTTACTCAAATGTTCTTTGATTCACATTTTGAGATAAACTTTCTCTGATGCTGCAGGTTTTTTTTGGTTGGGTTTATTTCCTTGCTTTGAGAAAGCCTTCAAAAAGAGCAATAAATATCTTCAGTTGTACTGCATTGAGAATGGCAGTGAATTTAAGCCTAAAAGCTGTTTATGAAACAACTGAGACTCACTCTTGTTGTTGCCAAGACAATGAAAATTAATTCAGAAGTTTTTCTGACTCTGTGTGATTCTACAGTTTCAGAAAGGAAGGTGTTGGAGGATTCCCTATTCCATTTGACATATTTTAATGTCAAGCCCACAAGCTGATTTTTGACTGCCAACCCTGCAGTAGTGTAGTTGCAGCAGCTGAGCTGTGCACTTGCAGCAGCTGAGCTCAGCTCTCTGCCTGTCACCACCAACACACTATCACTTCTGCCAGCTAGACGGTCTTGTGGTTACACTTGGAGTAACACCTGTGCAAACTCATTAATTGCTAGAAAAATTTCACTGGTGTCACTCTAGGAAACAGGAAGAGAGCAGTCGGTATTTTCTGGCAATCTTTCCTTGTTTTGCCTCCAAAAAACTTATTTTCTTTCCAGCACTTTGTTGGCGTTCAGCCATGACAAAGCTGTGAGGCCAAAGCAGCTCTTGCTGCGAGAGCAACACCTGACCTGGGAGGGAAGGAAGACTTTAACATGCAGTTGCTGTTCTGCAAATGCAAACTTGGGTGCCACCTTATATTCTGGACAGGCTACCAACATCATGAGTGTCTTCCATTAGTTTTTCTGGTTTTTTCATACAAGGACTATGCCACATGGTTGCTCACAGCTGGTCAGAGTGAATGTGCTGCACAGGTTGTCATAACAAAACAGTCTTTCCTGCAGTGACAGACATCACTGTCACATTGACCCCATCTGTGCATTGTCTCCCTTCCACCAGCAGCAGAGCTTGCCTCAGGACTCCCAGCTCTGCCCGGGGAACACTGCTGCATCAGCTCCTTATCAGTGCAGGGATTTCTGGCATCTAGCATCTTGGAACTTGGTGAGATTGACTGAGCAGCCAGAACAGTTTCAGGAACATGGTGGTGTGGAGGGATAGCAGGATTCTGGCTTGAGTTTTGCATGCTGAGCAACTGTCTCGGATTAGAGACAAATATCCTAGGTGGAAAGCACGCTGAACAGGTGCCTCCCCCCCACAACAAGGTTTCTGGCACCCCTTCCCCCACAACAACAGAATATCCCAGCCTAAAGTGGGAAAAACTGTTTAATTAACAGACCACACAGTGGAAGGGGAAAGGGAAAAAGGGTCATTAAACCTGAATAAACAGCTGATGAACTTTAGTGTCCTTTTCCTCAGGCGTAGCTTCCCCTTTCCGGGGTCCCCCGGGGCGGGGGGGGGGGGGGGGGCGGGTGGTGTTCCTCCCTGGACGATTCTCGTCCACTGTCCTCCGGGGCTCCTCAGGTTCTCGGATGAGAAAGCAAGTCGAAGAAAAGGATCCAAAAAACGATGAGAGGAAAAAAAAAAAGAAAAAAAATCCCGGAGGAAAAGAAAGAAAAAAGAAAACCCAAGCAGCAGCCACACCAGTAGCACCAGCAACCAGCAGCAGCAACTGGCTGCTGGGGAAAAAAAAAACAAAAAAAAAACAGTGTCCCTTTCTCCTTCTCACTCCCCCGTAGGAGAGCCAGGGAAAAAGTTTCAAAACATCCCGCGCGGGCAGAGCTTTCTCCCAGCTGCGTGACACAGTTAAAGCTACAGGACCATATTTCTGCTCAAGTATACAAACGATAGGGAATACAAAATATCATTATGCCACCCCAGGACAGCAACTGAGAAGCAGAAGTACAAAGTGGCCTTGAGGCAGGTTACTGAGGCACCATGAGTAGGAAGGGAGCCATCCTGCAGTGTGCTGGGCTGTCTCCTGGCTTCATGGAGCTGTGTTTGAATGCTGACTTCCTGACAAGTAGCTGCTGCTGCCTTCTGTAGCTGGGCATGAGAACTTTATGGGAGGTGCAACAGGAAAATGCTACTTGCCACACCCTGTCTCTGGCAGCACAGGTTTTCTTACCCACTACAATAAATCCTTCTTAAAAGACATTTTATCCTAGAATAAAAAAGGACTATTAAAATTTTCTGGGCTTCACCAAACTGTTTTGCAAGGTCATTTGTAGCAAATGCAATGGTCTCTTTCTGGTTGATATTTTTTTTCTGGTTGATATCTCTTTTCTCGTTGATATTTTCCTGTGTAAAGAGCTAAGAGAAACCCCCGCGATCAGAGTGATTTTTCTTTGTCTGCCATTCTAACATGAAAAAGAAGAAAATGAAGCTTGTCACAGGGGGACAGCACATTGTGCTGGCCTCCCTGAGACAATTTGTGTTGGGGTGAAAAGCTGCTGCCTGGCAGTAGGAAAGGCAGACTGCTTACAGTACTAGCACAGGGGGTCTGTGCAGAAAGCAGCCAAGAGGCACATGGTCATCTGGTACAGCATTTTTATTAGAATTTGGGCTTCTGTGAAAGAAGCAATAGCAGTCCTTGATAAGGGGAACCTTGCTTCAGGTAATGTTTCAAGTAGATGAAACTTATGCCGATGAATGTTGCTTAATGAGAGAAAAAGGAAGGAAATGCATAAATGGAATTTGTGTTCTTGAGGCCAAAATAAAATGCCTTTGTGAGCTGCATTTGTAACAAAAATTCAGCAAAAATTAATTAAATCTTTGCTTGCACTCATAGAGCTTGAGTGATTTCTGTCTGTTTCCTTTGTCAAGTAGGGAACAGATACAACAAAATTTCAGGAATTTGTGCTGATTAATATTTGAAATCTTAACTTGAAAAGTCCATGTCTAGAAAATCAAAGATCAAAGTAGGCTGTGGTTTGTGAAGTGAAATACTTCAGGACTGTCTGTCTCTTATTTCCATGTGCAACTACATGTGTAGTAGCTACAACAAATATATCTTCCATAAAGCAAGCTGTCAATTGTGGACAACTTTTTTTTTTATTAGAATACCATATAAGACAGGAACATCTGACCAAAACTTTCCAAAGACAGCTTCGATGCAGAATTAAAATCAATTAAAAGCCTTTTATACCTTTCCAGCATGTCAAGAGTGCTCATCCCTAAGACTCTGAAATCTGTTACATAAAATGTTCATGCTTTTAGGAGCTGAATTTGTAGTTATTTTTTGAGGAAGTCATGGCAGCAAAGAGGGTGCAGTAAAATGTCACTTGAAGGATGGAGAGGGAACTGATGTGCAGAGCAAGTCCAGTGGAAATACTGAAATGCCACTGGGTGACTGGTTCTGCTTTTTTTCCAGGGCCTTGATCATCTTCAGTTTGGATGCAGGGGGTTCCTGAGTAGAAGCAAGATGAGAAACTGCATCTAGGGACTCACTGCTGGGGGTAGCAATAGGAAAGAAGCTCAGATCTCCTGGCTTATACCTAACTCTCAGGAGGGATGGACTTGGATACTGCTCTCTATAAGGATACTACCGTATTGTTTGAAAGGTGTAATGAAGAGACCAGCTTTCTGGAAAAGTACTCTCATTGAAACTCTATTTACAAAGTAATTTATTAATTCAAAAATCATTGCTGTATTTTGGAGCTGTATTTAGACACACTTCATCTCTCCTCCCAACGTCCCCAAGTCACTGCACTTGCTTTATCTCTGGCGCAGTGTTCCATAGCCACAGCACATGAAGGAAAAGGGTGACGGCAGCAAAGCCAGGTTATGTAGGTCAGTTACAATTCCACAGCGCAAAATTCTGCAGGAGTGCACCTTGATTAAGACTATAATTTCTCAAGTGCTTCCTGCAGTTTGTGCAGTCCTTTTCTCTCAGCCCTTGTAATGGAAAGAAAGGCTTTCAACTGCAGCCTGCAGTGACTGTTAGGCTGAAGTCCCTGTGAATGTGTCTTTATCCTGGTGCTTAACTCTTCACCTGAGTAGTAAGAGCTGAAACACTGAGAGCTGGAATTGAGGCATTAGGATCTCTTGGAGACTGACTGAATTACTGTAGAAAGTGAAACTCTTCAGTAATGTTAGTCATTCTAAATACACAACTGTTTGGATGATGAATCTCCTTAGTCAAAGCCAAACCTAGAAAAAAAACCTGTATTTTGACACAGAAGCTGAATTTTAGAAAAGTACTCTTTTTAGTAATGCTGATATGGACTTACAACTATTTTTTTTCCCTTTTTTTAGTTGTATTAATTATCACTGCTAATATTCATTGAGCATCCTCCTTGCATTAATAAAATTATCTGCATTGGTTACAACAATCTCCAGCCTTTCCTTCAGTGTAATAGTTTTCTTAGCTTTCTTAAAGATCATTGAAGTAGGCACATGGACTTCTGACCACTGAAGTCAGAAATCGAGGTGGTGTTAGGTCAAAGCTTACACACAGGAGAGAGCTTCTGTGCACAGCATCCAGCTGGGGAAGTGACATGTCTTCATGCTCTAGCTTTATACTTTATATAAACCATCTCTAGAAATCACTTAATCCATTTCTCTGCTTTAAGAGACGATCAACTCAGCTGCCTGTAAACATAAAGAAAGGTTAATGATATTCTCTGCATAGCAGCACTAACACTGAGAAATGAAACTTTCACTACTCTTTTCTTAACTAAATGCATATTTCTGGCTTTTTTATGATGAGTCAAAATAAGTGCTCGTAGGCAGAAAATATGTTAAAAACCATGCAAGGATATTTTATGTTTTTTGAGAGAAAGCATATACTATATAAGAATCTGGAGCACAAAAGGATGGAATCCCAAGGGATGGTGGTAGTGTTGCTATTTTATTTCAAGCAATGAAAGAGATCCAATAGATGAGTAAGATGATGATGCATCTATTTCTCATATTAATTTGATACAAGCTTTTTAATCTTCAGTGATCTCTTTTTATTTCTCATTTAAGTTGTGAAAAAGTTAGCTAATCAGACCCCCAAAACCATGATGTTTTCCTGCCTTCTCAAATTCCATCTAGAAATCTAACTGGAAACCTCATTCTTGTTCCATGAGGAGCACTTATGCAAATGAAATGCGTGCTTAACCTGAGCCCATGTGATTATTCAGAAGTCATGCTCCAAATTTGCTGTCTCTCTAGTGCTGTACAACAACATTTCCAAATCCTACCAAAGGAAGAGAACACTGTGTTTTAATGAAGTGAGCTGTTTTTGGCATGGGTGATTGTCATCCATTATTTTCACAAGTACACTGTGATGGTTGCTGTAGCACAAAGTTCCAATAGAATGTATTTCCACGTTAAACAAAAGCAATATCAAAGTAATAATGAGCAGCAATCTTCAGTTCAGCTTGTTTTAGCATAAAGCTGCATAGATTGAGTTGCTAGGTCACGGACTCTATTTTTCCTTTAAGGAAAGGGGCTGGAGAGAGTAACAGGGATGTGGTTAGGAGTTGCCCATATAAAAAGAAAAATAAAATGCCTTTTCTCTCCCCTCCCTCCAGCTATTGAATCTGTACTATATCCTCAGATCGGGCAGTATACAAGTGCTGCAGTCTTCTCTGTCTTCAGAGTTAGATCTATATACATGCAGTAAGCCAAAGAAAAATTATTTTAGTGTGTTTTTTGGATAATTGTGCCATTTAGTTCAGGTATGGTGAGAATGTTGATAAAGAGAGGAAGTAAAAAAAACCTAAAGTTAACCAGAAGGAGTTATATTTACATCTTCGGAAGAATAGTGGATTGAAAGTAGAAAAGAGATGTGAAACTTCATGCATAACAGAATTTCTGTAAGTGAAATATCTTGACAAATGCAGGAACTTCATTTGGTTTGTACTTTTCATGGGGCAATACTTAAAATGAACTGAGTTGGACCCAAGAGCAAATGGGTAGGTAAATGTCCAAGAATTTCCCACTGAAATACCTTTGCTTAAGAAACAGATTTTTTTTTTTCAGTACATGTGAGTATGGGGGAGGGGTAGGCATATAGTTTCTATATCGATGCTGGTTATACAGCAAGATTTGTAGATTAATCCTTTTTCCCATGTGGCAGATTGATGGGTAACTGCATGATGTGCCATCTGCCATTTAACTGTCAAGTTAAACTTTGTGCATATATGTTTTTACCTTTTATTTATTCATTAAAAGACTTCTTACAAGTGTAATTAAGCTATCTAAATAAAAGGGAGTAAATAGCCTTGCAAGCAGCAGAATTGTATTTTTAATGAGGTATGTAGAAGCTTCAAATTAATAACTTGGTTACCTGTTTATTCCTTTTCCTTGTAGATAAAAGGATTTGTTTAAAACTGATTGTGTTAACTTATGCATGTAATAAGTCCATCCATTTCATACATCCATAGCTGAGAACTTAATAGGTTCTGAAGAATTGTTTCTGTCTACATTCTAAATAAGCCCTACTGAGCATTAAAAGTTCTGGATGAGTGTGAATATCATGTTTGGGATGCGGTGCTTTGTTAAATCCAGAACAGAATCATAATTGTCCGGGTGGTTTGGGCTTGGTTGTTTGTTTTTTTTTCCAGATACATTTTTGATGTGCTTTGCCATGTTATTGAGCTAGGTAAGTTGGAAGGAAAGCAAGTGTTGAGCTCAGAACAAAGTATAGGCAGCAAGGGGGTGATTTGGAGATAGGCATCTCTGCTGGGAGAGACTTTGTGGGGAGTACTGATTCATTTCTTTAACTGAGCTTCAGGAAGAGATCTGAGTACCTGGCCACACTGCTGGAGTCAGGTGAATGTGTAAGGACAGGAAAGAGCAGTAAAAATGAGAGCAGAGGTGGAAGGAATGAGGAGGAATTTGTAATTGTTCCAAATTTTGTCACAATGGCCTAAAGGCTGAGATTTAGTGAGGTACGAGAAGGTGGTCTTGCAAGTGCTGAAGCTGCAGGTGAAGATGGAGGTCATAAAAATCTGGAATTAAGACAGCTGAGTGAGGGAAATAAATACAGGAGACTGACACTGGTGAAAATCATGAGAAGGAAACCTTTCTGTTGTATTAAAAGAGCACCATTGAATGGGATGAAGAGGACTGAAGGTGGCAAACACCAGAGATAAACAGCCTATGAAACCATACAGCTTATTCAAAAGTTTGTTTTTTAAAAAAATGAAAGGCAGACAAGTGGTGTTTCATGTGTACTGCAGAATTTTGACCTAGAAAGACTACAAACCATACATCAAAAGAAATGGTGCATGTTGCACAGTGTGGCATCAGTTGCCAGAGTAGCGAGAGAGAACAAGTCTAGTGTATCCCATGACTGCAGCCAGGAAACCCAGTCACCACAGCGGGGAGAGAAAGGAGAGTGAAGAGTAGGAGATGCCATGCTCCAAATCCTTTTAAATCTTGGACTTGTCAGGTTTGTTGCCCCTGCTGTTATTTCTAATCAGGAGGTGGAATAAACTCATGAGATGGTCGCAGCTCTATGTTTGAAGTGGCACAACACTTCATTCAAAGGCCTTCATTTGAAAGCAGACGTGATATTACATTTAACAGATAGGAGCTATTTCCATGAATCTTCAAATGCTTTCCAGAATGATTCTGTTGCATCAGTGTTGAAAAGAGAAATCTACACAGAGAAAGTTTGAAGAATTCTGTGATTGCTTAAATCTTCTAATGTGTCCATTGACATTAAGTTTTATACTTTTAGATAGCATTTTGTATGAAGCTGTGTCATGTCTTCATCCTGAAGTAATGATTTAATGTGTGGGTTTTTTCATTTACTTTGCACATGAGTTTTATAGATCCCTCTTTCATTGAATATGAAAAAGAAAATTATAAAGGTTATTTTAATACCATAAGAAATTTGAAGACAACTTGGAAAAGAGAAATTAAATTATTTCTACAGTTATCCAAATTGAGGGGAATTGAGTCATTGGAAGTTCTTTCTGCTCCTAGAAAAGATGAAAAATCAATAAAAATGTTAAGCCGAAATTAAGACTAAGTAAGTAGTATATAGAAACACAAAATTTAAGCAACATCAAGCTTAAGCTTAAGGACTGATCAGAGTCTTAAAGATGCATCTTTCTTGTAAGATGCATTTTTTTCTGAGCAGGTGGTTTCCAAAGAACTTAGTGAAATTTCTATCACATTTTTGAGTCATTACTTGCCAATTTGAGTTTATGGATGTTAACTCATATTTAAAGTCCCAGGTAAACTTCATTTCCTAATACTTTTAAACAATTATGAAATGCCTTCATAAGCTTTGACTATCTCACAATTACACAACGCCACGTTTTGTGTGGCAGTTCAGTTTAGCCAATAAATATTTGTTGAAGTACTGTATGTAATGGATAACAGAGCTTTCCATTATTTGCTGTAACTCCCATGTTCTTCTTCCTCATTCTTTTGAACAATGGTATCTTTAAATAGAGATAAATTTGCGTTCAATGCAAATAAAGTGTTCAGAGGTGTTCTTTGTATGATTTATTTATATTAAATTTGTGATAAATGTTTCTGTTTTAATGCTTTTAATGCTTCTGTTTAATGCTCTAATTTAATACCTTTGCCTTTATTTTGGGAATTAAAATGGTCTTGAACACTAATAATGTTCATAGAATCATAGAATAAGCTGAGTGGGAAATGACCTATCAGAATTGAGTCCAACTCCCAGCCCTGCACAGGGCGTCCCTAAGAATCACACCCTGTGCCTGAGTGCTGTACGAACGCTTCTGGAACCCAGAGAGGCTGGTGCTGTGACCACTGCCCTGGGGAGCTGTTCCAGTGCCCAAACACCCTCCTGATACCCACCCTAAACCTCCCTTGACTCAGCTTCATGTCATTTCCTTGAGTCCTGTCACTGGTAACGAGTGCCCCTCTTCCCCCCATGAGAAAGTTGTGGCTGCACTGAGGTCTGCCCTCAGTCTCCTCCAGGCTGAACAGAGCAAGTGACCTCAGACACTCCTCATGGCTTCGCCTCAAGGCCCTTCACCATCCTCGTGTCCCTCTTTTGGACACTCTCTAATAGCTGAATATGTTTCTTTTATTGTGGTTGAACATCATTTGCTTGTTCCTATACTGGGATGTCAGGCTGTACACTGACAGACTTGAGAGAGCTGAGGCTGTTCAGCCTGGAAAAGAGAAGGTTCTGGGGGCACCTTACAGCAGCATTTTCAATACCTGAAGGGGGCTGACAGGAAGGCTGGAGAGGGGCTTTTCACAAGGGCATGTAGTGACAAAACAAGAGGAATGGCCTTAAACCAAATGAAGTTTTGGAGGAGATATTAGGAGGAAACTCTACTCTGAGGGTGGTGAGGCACTGGAGCAGGTTGCCCAGAGAAGTTCTGGATATTACATCCATGGAAGTGTTCAATGCCAAGTTGGATGGGGCTTTGAGCAAGCTGGTCTAGGGGGAGGTGTCCCTTCCTACAGTGGGGGAGTTGGAGCCAGATGATCTTTAAGGTCCCTTCCAACCCAAACTATTCTATGATTCTATTAATGTGTGATGAATCATGACTCAAATATTTACCTAAACATTCCTTTAAAGTGGTGAAGCAAACCACAGTTTGGCCACATCTAATTAAGTATCAAGGAGGTGGACTACGTAAGGATAATACAAATAACTTCTGTTTTCAACTGAATCAACACACGCAGGTGACTGAGGGCAACCAAAAAACCCACAGCTGAAATGCAAAGAATAAATTTATTCAATTACCTCACTAACTGAAGAATCCTGAAACAAGGCTGGGCAGCAGACACACATAGAATGAGGGCACAGGCACCGTCAGGCTCAGTGCAATCCTAGCGGGCAGCAGGGCTGTTCCTTTTGCCCATTTATCCAGGGCCTGCACGTGCCTACTTTAGCGCCATGCTGTGATCTCCCTGTGCTGTTTACAGTCTCTGCTTTGATCTCTGTCCCAACAGGGAGCTCAAGCATGTCTGGGATCGGGCCTACAAGTCTCTGTAAACACCTCTGTTATCTCTACACAGAAGATCTACTTTTCCAAATAGATAGAGGATAACCAGCAGTAGGTTTAACATATGGTTTCCCACACTTATTTTCCAGGCCTTGGCATTCCCATCTTGAGTGCGTCCACCATCCTCTTTGCCATTCCTCCCCTTTTAACCCTTTCCTCTGAACACAAACAGAAGCTACGTTGCTATTTGTTCAAGTGTTTTCATAACTGTTTTCACACTGATCACACATTAAAGCATCTCTGATGTTACTTTTCATAGTTCCTTCCACTCTTCTTCCCACTCCAAGGTCATGTGCCAACTCTTGGGAATCACACTGAGCAGATTTACTTGTAGCTCCATGGGAAGGATTGGTGTAACCTAGTCAGAACATACTTCACTGAAGTCGTGTTCAGTTGAGAGCTGTGAATTGAAACAAAGCCATTTTTAAAAGGAAAAAATGTGAAGGCACTCTCCTTGGATAAAAGAGAGGACTGCATTCTCTGATTACATAGCAGTGATACTTGGCAGCGGCTATGCATTAGCCTTCAGACAAACTCCATCAGCAGGATGCAAATATTGCAGACTTTTTACTTTTAATTTCTTTTTCAAGGTGCTATGTTTCTAATTAAAACCCTTTTCAAGGACAGAAACTCAGTTACTGCTTATGATAAAATATATCACATATCTATTCACTTCACAATATAGTGTGTATAAAATAAACAGTAAACAAAATATCATCCATTCATATTTTTGTCCTGTTTTTAAAATCCTCATAGTAATGTATAAGATGCTGTGCATATTTATGTGTGCACAGAGAGTGGCTGAAACTTGTGCTTTGTTCAACTTCATGAAATTCAGCCTAATCATAATGAGATTGCATTTTTTCTAAGCTTCTTATTTTTAAATGCGAAGAAGTCTTCAGTCATCTGCACCTGATGTTTACTGCCAAATTGCTGATACACAGGAACAACTTTCCCTCATCTCTGCATGATGGACTGTACTAGTTAATAAGTGCTTTTCAGCTCAGCAAATGTATGCACAGGTGTGTGCATGCATTCACGCTCCAACAGTTTCACTTGTTTGACATTAAGTGTGTTGGAAAAACTTTATCGTGGTTCCCTGAGTAGAATAAGAAAATCCCAAGCAGATCAGCCTCTTTCCTTTAGGTGAGGGTGTTGGGGAAGGGACACGGAAAGTTGCACAGACGTTCTTGGTCTTACTTTCAACATAGAGGCACAGAACATAGCTGTCTTTCTTCATCCCCTTTTCTCTGAGCCAGCCAGAGCCATCTGATTAATCTGCTCACGCTTAACTAATTACTGTACTGGGGAGCTGTGTTCAGTGAGATGTGATCTTGACCAAATCCATAAATGGATAAACAGGCTGCGTAGGGAGCCTTGGCAGTGGCAGGCACTTGCCTTTTTAAATATGTGGCACAGAAAGCAGTTTAATTCTGTGATAAACTACCCTCACAGTAAGGAATTAAAACACTCTGTAGCCCTCAGTACTGCATACACATGCATACCTGTACACAGACAAAGTAATAGTCTCCTGTCTTTTCACCTCTTTCTCTCTCCTTCCCCACCTCCACTGTAATTATTCCTTTAAAATTTTTCATACACTACTTGGAACAATATGATGCACTTAAGAAATAATAATAATAAGCAGTAAACAATGTGTATTTTTCTGAGATACCTTACTTAGATCTGTCATAAAATCTTTTAGCATGCTGTTATGTCCTCCCTTAAGACTGGCGGCTCTTCTGGGTATCTGAGAAAACAGTGAAGAAAATCACTTTGCTGTAAGCTTGGCAAACATCTAGAAAAGTCTGTTAGCAACCTAATGAAATTACAGAAATCAGCAGTACAACTGAGACCTCCAGTTTCATCAGTGTTATGTGTCGAGGATGACAGCACAAGTGGATTTCTGCAGGAGATAAATACATAGCTAAAAGGCATGATGATTTGTTTTTAAATAACCAAGCCACAAAAATATGAGGCACAAGCTTTAAAATGCTGGGAAAAAAGAATACATTGGACAAATTCTCTAATTCTTTGTCTGTTCTCAGCTGTAATAGAGTTAGTTTACTTCTCAGTAGCTTGTGCAGTGCTGTAATTTGGATTTAGCATGAGAATAATGTGGGTAACACACTGATATTTCAGTTGCTGCTCCGTAGCGCCTACCCTAAGGCAAGGACTTTTCAGCTTCCCATGCTCTGCCAGCCAGCAGGTGCACAAGAAGCTGGGCGGGTCTGCTCAGCCAGGACAGCTGACCCCAGCAGGCCAAAGGAAAATTCCGTATGATGAAAATCATATGCAGTATATAATCCAGGGGGAGTTTGTCATAGGAAAGTGGCCGTCACTGCTGGGGGATGGATCTGGGCATTGGTGAGTGTGTGATGAGCAGTTTTGTTGTGCATTGCTTCTCTCTCCTCTAAAAACGAGTTCTTAACAGTGATCTCTGTGGTCCACCATGAGATTTCAGCTGGCTTATTCTTCTGCTTAGTCACTCGCATATCATTTGAAGAGTATTTTCTCTTTGGCTTAAATGTTTAACTCCTCTTTTGTCTTTTCTTTAGTACTGCATTTTTCATGGGACTCCCAGAATTACTACTTCTGTTATGCTATGGCCACTGTGCCCTTTCCTACAACAAGTGTTTATTTGCCACCTGAGACAAGTCTATGGTGATCAATAGGCTTCAGGTGCTTCCAGCTCCTTCTCGTGCCAGGTTTATAGACGCTGTGCCTTTGTGTTACCAAGTGGTCAAGTACTCTGTGTGCTGTCACTTGGACTCAGGGTGGACTGTGAAAATGCATTTGTTCACCATGACCACAATGCAGACAGCTCCACTGTCAGCTGAAAGATCTGTGTTTGTGTCAGCACGGGAAGTGTAAACTTGTTACTTATATTGAAAACTGTTTTTTCAAAGTTAAAAATGAAAATTATAGATATAACTAGACTAATAACCTGTTCAGCATCCATGGCTCTTTCAGCTGCCCTGTGATGTTCTCATCTTCATGTTCTTTGTCATTTCTTTTCAGCGCTCTCCAGTACTTGGAGGGCTGGCAGCTAAACAATACTTCTGGCATTCTCTCAGCTTCTCTGCTAGAGAATTGTGGGATAAGGGAAGGAGCAGAAATATGGTGAGCACTGTACTCTGACTTTCCCACTTTCGGAACCTGAATAAATATGGTAGGAGCTTATCACTCAGTCCTGCAGTCATTCCCTATCTGCCTGTGCTGTTTAGTTGACTGCAAAATTAAAGATGTGATTTGGGATAAGGGCCCTTACGTCCTGCAACATTCCCTCTGTGGGGAAAAGAAGATAAGTGTGTGCACATTTGGAGAAACTACCTGACAAGACTTGTTTTAGACTATCCAAATTTCTTTATCTGTCAAGATAAATGAAGGTTTTTTCTTGCAGGCAGAATGCTGGTAGTTGACACTAGAGCTTCTATTCCATACAACAATATTCCAGGACAGCAGATTGCCTTTATAGTGTGGTACTCACAAAACACAGCTGCTTCCCAGTCACATCTTCATGGAGTACTCTATTATTGCATTAACCAGGATTTTCCCCACTTTTGCAAGACCATAAAGAAGAGAGAGGAAGGGAGGGAAAAAGTTTGTCTCCGATTTGGCTTTGCAGCGGAGGTGAAAATGTTGTTTTGCTTGGTTGAGAAGTTAGAGAGGGGCTTAATGGAGCTCTAACCCTTCACAGTTTGTGGAGAAGGCTTCCTTTTCTTTGGAAAAGACTTGGATCCTGCTGCCGCACCAGTGCGTTTTGTGAGAGCTAACATTATTAGCAGAAGCAGGTCAGATGCCTTTGGTGACAGACAGTGGCAGTGGATAGCAGGGCTTACTGATAGAGCTGACTGATGTTGGGATGCTGCTGGGGCTGGACAGCCCCTGCTCCCCTGGCCTTCTCTGCAGCAGATCCCTGAGGAAAGACAGAGGTGTGCACAGTGTGCTAGTAGGTGTTCGACTGGAGAAAACAAGTGGCTTTATGCTTGAGTTGCAGTTTCGTTCACAGGCTAATCTAATAGCATTATGTAAATCTCTTTTTGTTGGATTAGTGTAATTTTAAAAAGGGAAGGAGTCAAACAAATAGTAGAAGTAGTTGAATCTCAGTACATTGTGTTTTCAGAGTTGTGTACTGAATATCAAATTTTTTAATTGGAAAATAAGCATCTAAGTGTCAGAAACATACCAAGGCATCTTATTGCTCTAATGGCAACTTAATTCCTTTTCCTTACTCCTATTTCCTGCTCCCATTAAACTTTGGAATGCAATCTTCAGAAGATGGCATGGAAAATTGCCCCATTCTTGACCTGTTGTGACAATAACTACTAGAAAATTGGTCCCCAGGGGTTATTTGACCAACTCTGTGTCCAGCTTGGAACTCTTTCAATGGTTTCTTGGGGCAAGAGGAAACTTCCCCACAGAAAGAACTAGCTGGGAAGAGCTGGTGCAGATGTCTGGGAGTGGGAAGGAATCCAGGGTGTTTGCCACCCCTAATCACTGTCATCATCCCTGTGGAGAAAAATGAAAGGACTTTTTTGTGTTTTCCCTTTGATTCTAAACCATCTCTGTATTTAAAACTTTCCTTAATTCATCCTAATGAATAGTTGTTTTGTGATCCCACTAAGCCAGGACCAATAAAAGTTGACATATTGGTGCTTCCATTCCCCATCTGCATAAGTTTTGCTTATACATATATTTATTGTAAAGAGCAGTGAGTGTCATGATGTAAAAAGGATGCAGAAATGTCATAATTAGGTAACGGGTAAGTATTTGTTCTGAAGTGAGTCTGAAAAATCACTGGATGTGGAGGTATGCCAAATGTCCCAAAAAGAGTAGGTTTAGGGTAGTAATTAAGTGCTGGTTGAGTAAGAATTACAAGATCACAAAACAAATTACTATTATTAGCAGAAGTATTTGTTCTTACATCAAGCTGTCATCCTGCCTTGCTGTTTAACCTGCATCTGCCACATGGAAAAAAAATTATGTCAGATACTTTATTAAGTGTGAATTTATGATTTACTTCAGGGAGAGCATGCAGGGTGGTTGATGTAATCTTCTCCTAATATGGCAGTCATTTTTTTGTCTCCATGCAGTTTAAATCAAACCTACAAGAGCAAGGGAACTTAAAAAACTAAAGGGCTTTTCTGGCTTTGAAGATGCCATATGAATGAATGCTGAACCTGAAAATGTAGGATCTGTGGGAGGATATTGCTGGATATTTTGTAAGGTTAGCCCATGCAAAGCTGATTTATATCAGCTGCTTGTTACTGCAGTTCTACAAGGGGAAGCCCAGTAAATATCCTTTGACTTACACATCTCCTCTGCTTTTAAAACAGCAGTACAGAGAGAGTTGTAAAACGGTGTGGCTTAGGGATCCCAGGCATGAAACAGCCCCTTTGATTGCAGCTTAAGTGTGATCAACGTGTACAGCGTTTAATAACAAACAGCTAATTGTGCAATTGTGTGCTGAATAACACAACAGCAACAATAAGAAGGTTATTTGGTGTATAACTGGCACTTACTCAAGATACTTGTTAGCTGATAACTTTCTTACAGTCTTGAGCAGTGTCAAAGATTTTTGGAGCCTCACATTCTACAAACCGTGTATGAGACCAATATTTAAAGTCTTGTGGTTTTAAACAATGTATTGGACTTCTAATAACACTTTTATATTGAATAGTGATAGATCAGGTCATCCCTCCAACAGATTGGTTTGGACAGAGAGAAAAGTGAAAGAGTGAAAAAACTACATACATATCTCAGAAGAGAAAGAGAGAGGAGATCTGCTTGTGTTATGTGGCCTCCATTGTTTCAGTAGGTCAACCTCATGCTGTAACGTCATAGTTGACCCATTGCCAAAATAAGATTAAGCAGCCTTAGCCTTAAAGGCATTGGAAGCATGAAGTGGCTTTGGGGAATGATGTAATTCAAATATGAATAATACTATGGAAAAATCATAATGTCAGCAAAACACAGACAACTCTTAATCCCCACCAGCTGTTGTAATTAAATCTTCTCAGATATCAGAATATACTGTATGTCTGTGTAGATCAGATTTATGTTTTTACTTTTTTACTCCAGAGCTGATGTTTGATGTGATTTTGGCTGTAATATTTTGGGGGTTGTTATTTCTGCATTTGTTTAATTTGCATTGTAGGGACTGGTGGGGGAGGATTGTTACTTCTTTTTTTTTGTTTTGTTTTGTTTTGTTCTGTTCTGTTGATATTTCATAATGAAGCAGTAGCTTTTGCTAAACTTACTGGCTGAGCATTTATAAGTATGGTGATTGTGCTTGGCCCAGTTTTTGCTGGTGAGTAGGATGGGGTACTGTAGATGGCTCCTGTGTGAAGATTCTGGAAGGTTGTCCACCACATCCAGCAGAGCTAATCCCTGATGGCTCTGAAGATGATGGACATGCTGCTGGCCAAGCCTGGGCCAATTAGAGATGTTAGTTATGCCTCTGTGAAAACATATTTAAGAAGAAATCAAAACAATGTGAGCATGCACTTCTTTTTAGTCGGAGGAGGAGTAGGTGAAAATATGTGAGGGAAAACAACATGGAGGCACCAAGGTCAGTGGAGAAAGTGGGGGAGGAGGTGCTCCAGGTGCCGGAGCAGAAAAGCCTCTGCTGGCCGTGGTGAAGACCATGGGGGAACAGGTGGTCCCCCTGCAGCCCATGGGGTCCATGGGGGTGAAGAGAACCACCCATAGCCTGTGGGGAGGTGCCCACGCCAGAGGAGCAGGTGGAGGCCTGCAGGAAGCTGTGATCCAGTGGGAGTCCCAGGAGAGACTGAGAGTTGCAAAGGCCTTGCAGGAGAGAGAAAGACCTTGCTCCCGGGATGGAAACAGCCTGGCCTCGGCTTGGAAGTCTGTAACCTATGGACAAGAACTCATGATGCAGCAGATTTCGGGTGGGTTGCTGCTCGTGAGATTGGACCCACGCCAAAGAAGTTCGCAGAGGACTGTCTCTCGTGGGAGGGACCCCATGGCTAAGTAGAGGACTCTTCTCCCTGGTGGGCTGACCCTGCCCAAAGGAAACCCTCACGCCATGCCCCTGGAGCTGTTGGTTGGAAGGAGGGAGGGAGTGAGCTGAGAAATGGTATCTTGATAGGGAGAGGGGTCAGTAGAGAAACAGCGTTTGTTGCAGAAGAATTGTGGTGATGGACTGACTAAGAGAAAAAAAACCCCATACCCTGCCCCTGCCCCGGAGCTGTTGGTTGGAAGGAGGGAGGGGGGTGAGTGGAGAAACAGTGCCTTAAGAGGGAAGGGGGATGAGTGAAGAAGCGGTGTCATAAGAGCTTATTTTTACCTCTGATTTATCCTCTGAGTCTGTTAGGTTAATAAATCACTTTGCAACTTTCAGTTTTCCACTTGTCTTTGCCCTGTTCTGTGCGTTCTGCCACCAGTGGTCTTATCTCAACTCCTGAGTCTGGTGTGTTTGTGTTAGTTTTTTCCCTCTCCTCTGCACAGTTGCGGCAGGAGAGAGCATAGAAAGCAGACGTTGTAGGTGCCTGGCATTTAGCCAGGGTCAGACCTCGACAATAAGAAAGTGGTTAGCCATGCATCATTCAAACCTGTGGGTGAATCATAAGCAGAAATATTTTTCTGCCTCTATCAGGAAGTTTAAACTTCTGGCCTGAAAGCCAGCTAGCTGGTCAAAAGATAAACAGCAGCTTTTTCCTTCCTTGTGGTCCATGAGTTTGAGTAGCTGCTTGGAGTTGTGATGATGTTTACATCTGACTACTACTCAACTTTGTTTTTTCTCTGAAACTGTGAATTTTCTGCAAAACTGACTGCTTTTAAAATAAAGATTTGTATCTCTGTGGAGATGTGCATACTGTGGGGGAGAGCGTGAGACAATCACTTGCTTTTCTCCCTGGAAGCAAGAGCCAGAAAGGCTGTGTTTTCATTTCAGCAGTGCAAATACCTCTACTTTGGCAATGCAAAATTGTTCAGACCTTGGAGATGAAACTCAGAAGTGCTGTTGCAGGAAAAGTTTTTATGTAATTGGACTGAACCAGGCTGATGAATCTTAGGACATCTTGTCTGGCTCTCTGCTGCCAGTTTAGGATGACAATGGTATTCCAGAGGTCTGTGCTTTCCCTTTCAGTCACATATGAATGTCTTACATGTCAAAGAGTATCTCTGATAACACCATCAGTCAGAGCCCAGGCAAACGAAGCAGGTCTTCTGGCCTGTGTGTGATGGAGAAGAGGATATGGTGTGGTCTGAAGCACTGCTCTGTCCATTGCAGTTTGTAATAATAATGTGTGGATCCCCATATGGTAAATTTGACCCTTGAAAACTTTGTGCAGAACTGGGGTGGGTGCAATTTAAGGCAAAGTTGTTTTTCATGCAACATAACATCATCTCACAAGTTCATAAACTGATTTCATTAAACAGTGAAAAATGAAACTTGAATGGTGATCATAATATAGAAATCAAACTAAACCTCAATTATAAGACTGTTAAGACTTCTCTCAAAGTTTATTTCTCCCACTACCTGTGGCTGCATTCAAAGATTTCCCAGGTGGTGGTGGCTACTCTAGAGTGCCTTTCTAGGAGTTCACAGGAGATAACCTGCCTTTGCCCTGCCTTCTGCAAGTGAGACTCATTTAGCCTTGCCCAACTGCATGTCCCAGTTCAAGACAATCTGTCACTCAGGGTGCTGTGTGGGGCACAGTAATAGTATGTATCAGCATAGTAATGGTGGCATGAAATGTGTAGCCCTGATTGTTGCATAGCTGTTCAAGGAGTCAAACCTACTAGGGTTAGCTTTGATTTAACTGCTCTTTTGAGTCTGCTTTAGAGAGCAACTCTTCTTCAGTCAACAGGGTAGGCTAACTGCAAAATATGTTCTCATTAGTATCAGTCTGTAATTGTATGATTCCTTCACATGGTGGAAAAGGGAAGAACAGAATTTCTAGAGAATCCTCAGCAAGAGATATGGGAAACTTGAAAGAAAAGCCAGAGTTTGAGAAGTCCTGTTCTTGCTTTAACTCAACATTAGATTCCTGGATTTCTGCTCTAAATCAGTGTGTACATCTAGCAACAAGAGGCTTGTACATCAAGAGTATGCTGGAGTCAGCAGCATCCTGGAGTTTCTTCTGGTTTGTAATACAAACACAGGGGTTTGTTTCTCAGTGCCTCAGTACTTTTCTCATCTTCAAACTTGTACTTAACAAGATAATACAATAACTGTAGGTTTTGATGCACCTGTATTTAGCCAGTGCTTTTAAAATTAAAAATCCAAAACAGTGTCATGGCACCCACTTTTGTTTTAAAAACTTCTTAAAAAACAAACTTGAGAATAGAATAAAGTCAATATTGACAAATCATATAGATTGTAAGAAAATAAGAATTGTCCAACTTGCAGAACAAAAAAAAAATACTCAACATGCACGTGGAAGGAGAAATCCAGAAACCATTACTTTTGCCCAGTAATCCCCAGTGCACATATTCGTCAGTAGTCTAGTGATCCTCACTGGTAACGTGTTACCTTTTACTTACAGATATGCGTACATTTGTGTAATGCAAAGCCATACCTTAAATTATCTTTCCTGCCTCTTCTAGTTGTTTTTTTTTTCAGTTATTATTCTAGATGGCATGAAAAGCACCCACATACTTTAGTCTAACAGAGTTAAAAGCTGATTTCCCCCACCACAGTAAAAAGGCTATTCTTAACTCCAAATTTCCTTGAACTGAACACTCATCATCTTTTTTTTCTTCTAGTGGGCAGTTTGCCGTAGTGAAAAAATGCCGCGAGAAAAGTACTGGTCAGCAGTTTGCAGCAAAATTCATCAAGAAAAGGAGAACAAAATCCAGCCGTCGTGGAGTAAGCCGGGAAGATATCGAGCGAGAAGTTGGCATACTAAAAGAGATTCGACATCCTAATGTGATTACACTTCATGATGTTTATGAGAACAAAACAGATGTCATTCTTATTCTGGAACTGTAAGTAACTCTAGAGACCTGTGGAGGAGTAGCATAATATTTGTTTTTTTAAAACAGACACTCTGAGAATTGCAGTGATTTAATAGAAAAATCCTTATCACCCCAAAAGAAAACAGATAATATCCTTAGAACTCTTAATTTCTGAGTCAGTGATGTAGCTTCCTGATTTCTACACATACTTTTCATTCTGAAAGCACTACAAAGTTAAAAAAAAAAAAATCAGCATATTTAGGATTTTTTTTTCTGCTTGTTACTTTAATCATTGTTGATGTTATGGATACAGAAGAATAACCTGGAACTACATAAGCTGAGTTGAAGATAAGAGTAGAGGAAAATAGAGATTCTAAGTGGAGATTCGTTTAGCAAATTTTACTGTGTTTTGTGTTGGTGTAAAGTGGCCTCAGTGAATGCTTTTTCTCCTTTTCTAACCTACATAAAACAGAACAGAATTTTCCCAGTTCTCTCTTGTTGAATGTTCACACGGTTTAGTTCCCAATTTTTCATCCAATGTCTTTGCTAAGAGATTGAGGTAAATATGTCAGCAGAGACTACTTCTGTATTTTTTCAAGTCTAGCTTCCAGTTCCTCACAGACTGAAATTGTAGAAGTTAAGCATTATTCACCTGTTATGAGTTTGTCAGTGCTTGCTGATGGAATGTGCATGTCTTTACATAGATTGCATGCCTGGCACTTTATTATTGCCATGTATCGGTATTATTGCTGTGCATCAGTTAACCAGGCTTTAGAGTAAGTATTTCATTCAGGCAGAAGACTTGGTACCAGAATCTTGGGAAGCACCTGTGTGTTTTTCGTGGCTGTTCATCTGGTTTTCTTATGTAGGTTATGTCTTCCTGTTTACTGGCTTTGGTAAATGGTGTTTCTACTTACCTTATAAGGATACTTCAGTGCTGTGTGGTTTCAGTAATGCACGTATTTACTGTAAAGATTTAAAAGGAAAAGTGGGAAGTAGCTTTTGGAGTTTTATCTTTTCTATGGTCTATATATGGATGATACTACTTTGTTATGTTTATGCAAATATATTTTTACAATTCCAGTCCAGCATGTGACGGTTTATTGTAATGGTTGTAGTCTAGCTTGGTTTTTTAGTTCCAGTTGTATACACTTGCATTAGTTTGCCGAATTTGGATAATTTAAACAAGTATTTTTATCCAAGCTGAATTATCATCCTGCATAAAGTAAAAGTTCCTTATATTCTTACTAGTTCTGTTCAGAATTCTTTGAAGTGTGATATGAATACACAGCAAAATTAGTGCGATGCTTCTTCCTCTCCCCACTTGGTACCAACTCTTGTGTTCTTTTGCTCTATAGCCTTTCAGTGTATTGTTGCTTCTGCAGCTCTTTCTGCTCTGTAGTCTGTCCAGATGAAATCTGGCCAGTGTCTGTGCTTGAAAGCTGTGAGGAAGGCCTGGTAATCATGACAGTGGTAGGAGGAATGGGACTGTTCCCCCACCCCCACTTTGCACATGGAATCAGAGCTGTTTTGGCAGCAAGGTTGCTGTGTGTGTCAGTGTGTACCCACTACTGTCCATTGAACAGAAGAATGACAATCTGCGTATTTCATATGCTCCATGGCGTGAAGCTCAGCAAGTTATTTGCATTACTATTTAGGTAATTGGCCAGGTCAGCAATCCCTATATAATTTCAATCAGAGTTTGGGGTTTTTTTTCACTTTTCCAAACTGCTTTGTGAGTCTTTGAAGAAGTGCTCTTTTGGATATCACAAAGGTAAGGCATTTATTTATTTAGACAGTGGAAGAGGAAAAGATGACGTTAGCAGTCCCTTTGTAAACTTGAATATGCTAACTGCTACAAAGTTTTGTAGTTCTCAAAATCACCGTGATGTTACATAAAGCTATTGAAAAGACTGGATTGTCATTTTAATCACATGCTTAGACATTAAATATGTAATCCCTTTTCTCTAATGTTCTAATATTCACATTTTGCCTAGGGACCTACCCTCTTGACAGTCTTTGTTCTTACAGAACAATTTTATACAAACAGAAATAAAGCTGAAAGCTCATTAAATAACCTGTTTTGCTATCCTCAGAATCTACCCTAAGTGTCCGTTTTCCCTTCTGATTAGAACATAGTTTATTTCCTGACACTTGTGTTCTGTTCTGACGACAATAATGAGACAATATACCACACAGAGACACAATTTCGTATAACTGAGCAACTGCAGCTGCCCTTTTGTTGCCATACGTCAACACACACAGTCCCAGGGCAACAGGCTCTGTGGCCTGTTCACTATTGATTTTAATTTTCTGCTTCAGCAAGAGGTTTGCTGTATTGCATACAGGATCCTAAACATTTTTCTGCCTTACTAATTGGCAGCTTCTCAGAGGTGAGCAATTGACTGGACAAGGGGGAATGGCATCGAACTGAAAGACGGTAGACTCAGATATAAGGAAGAAATTCTTTACTGTGAGTGTGGTGAGGCACTGGAACAGGTCGCCCAGAGAAGTTCTGGATGCCCCATCCCTGGAAGTGGTCAAGGACAGGTTGGGTGCAGCTTTGAGCAACCTGGTCTAGCGCAAGGTGTCCCTGTCCATGGCAGGGGGAACTGGAACTCAGTGAACTGTAAGTGCCCTTCCAACACAAACCATTCTATGATTCTGTTCAAGGTCGTGATTTATATGCAGGAATATGTGGGCAGTTAGTTAATTATTGCCGTGGCAAGGTAGGTCCTCACAGCATAGAATACAAAACAGAGCTATATACCAAAAACTTTATCCACCTAAGTGCTTGGAAGTTTTTCTTTCAACTACCTTGTATCAGGAAACTGATCTACCAAAAACCCTGATCTACCAAAAAACCCACGTTCTATGAAACATTTAATTTCTGAAACCTTAAAAATCAAATCCTTCCTTAAAAGATTCAGTAGCCACACACAAGCATGAGATATTCTTGTAGAGCCTTACTTTGTTGCAGTCTTTTGGTATATTTAGAGCATTTGGCCATATTTTCATAACTTTAGGCCTTAGTGACAAGTGTCTCCGTTCTTGATTTGGAAATAACCTTTCAAATTCTCACTCTGTGGACTCTTTCACCATCTTGAAAGGAATGTCATGCATATTACATACAAATTGGAAGACTCTGTCTTTTCCTCATCTAACTTAAAACCTGAATAGTTTTAGTTTTTTTCTTTTTACCACACAAATAATTGAATTAGTCAGAATTTTGTAGCACTTTTTTCTATCCAGCTGCAGCAATTAGAGCCTGTTATATGTTAGCAGTACAAAGCTATTTCTAGTGAGCTCTGCTGAAGCCATCATTTTTTCAGACTTCACAGACTAGAAAACACAGATGTCTCTACTCAGTGATAATTATTTTCTTTCCTCAAGCATGTTTTGCACCTACTTGGTTCCTCTTTTTCTGGCCTTCTATGCATAATTTCTCTCTTCCATTTTATTTTCTCTTCCACTTTATTATGTCTTTATTTAGACCGCAGACCTACAAAATATGCTCAGTTTCTGGTTCTTTGTAGAGTCTTGGTTATGGTTTTTTGCTGCAACACAAAGAATAAATAATTTCATCCTATATTTTATAGTACAGTATATAATATAGTATGTAGTATAATAGTTCCTTAAAATGCACAAAAGCAATGCAGGTGATCTCATTTTTTAAAACGGCTAGATAACAATACCTGACTCCTTTCACTTGGAAGCTGTGGATGGAGTTAGGTATCCATACTTTTTTGTGCTAAAAACATAACTTCATTTCTGAAATTGAAATCTTAATTTAAGATTATTAGCTCTTGTAGCATGATTCTGAGTGATGATTATCTGTTTTATAAATTTTTTAAAAATAGAAAGCTTTGAAAGTATTAGAAAGAGTGAAATGACATTAATTTGGAAGCATTGGTGCATTAAATACTAGGATTTATGCTTTATTTGAAAGCGTAAACTTTCTTTTAAACTTAGCCCTGTGCGTCCCAGTTGGTAGCTTCATATTATCAACCAAAACAGGACAGTTCAAGGAGAGGATGACAAATCCTTGTATAAAAATTATGGCAGTTTCATTAGTTGATCATTGAAGAGTAAATAAGAACAAATAACTGTGAACTCTTTAAATTACTCATCTATCTTATTGGGGCTTTAATTTAACTTTTTACTATTATGCTCTGGAAGAGCAGTATAGCTTGTCTTCCAGAGAAACTTGAAGTATGCACAGGGTTTCTTTAATTTTTAGTTGTCTTTTGGTAGAAATACCTCTGAGATTTTTGTTAATTTTACCCATAAGTAAATTGGAAAGCTGTTCTTTGCAGGTGGCTTTGCACTGAAATTTGAGAGGAGGATTAAATATTTGGTGCTTCTGGGATGTAACAGGAGGGTAGCAAAACCTGTGACATTAATTTGTGTGTCTTGTGTCACCTTTGGATTTCAAAATGCTGAACCCCAGGCCCACAGATAGATGCACGGAGGACAGGTAGACAGGTTAGAACAAAGGCTTGACAGGGCTGAAAATGCAGGCGCCAGAGCTGCTGTGACTGCCACACACTGAGCATGTCTCGAGGGGAGAATTGGTTTCCGTGTGCTGCAGTCTCTGAGCAAAATGCTTGCCCCTCTTGTTTGCTAATCCTGAATGCTCTCTGTATATTAAATTTGAATGTTGTAGAAGGGATCAAAATACTAAGGCACTCTGCTGAGCCAAAGTAACCATGTGCTTTATCCGGACACTGGGCACTTAAGGAACTTCAGTGATGGAAGCCTAAATACCAGTGGTGTTTGTGTGCAGGAAAGATTCACAGGAGTCTTCAGGCCTCCCCCCTTAGTAGGACTTAACTGCTTTAATTTTAGTCCAGGTTTTGGTGCCTGTGTTCTGGCTGGCCATTGAGGCCAGTGCTTCTTGCTCAGTATACTTGAAGAATTTAGGCACACTATAGAGAAGATTTCATGACAGTTGGTGTCTCTAATAGAAACAGGACAAATGAAAATTGAAAAGGCGTAGTAATGCTGTAACATGTCTTCAGTTTTCTGGTAGCTAGATAAAGAAAAATTGAAGTGCAATGTTGTTCAGCCAGTAGGTAATTTAATGAGCTAGCAGCCCTGTTCTGCTCTTTCAAAATGTTTGGTACACTTTGTACTTCTGAGGAGTGGGTTGGTAACCGCACAATTCATAAAGGCGGTGAAATGAAGTGGATGTAAACCCCCTTAATTCTTACATAAAACAGAAGCAGCAATATATGAGTCTAGTCTTGGGCTGACAACTGCATGACTCGCTGTCATACAAGACACATTTGACCTCAGAATCCTTAGGGAAAACATTTCTTTTACAAGTTGACAGAAGATATATTTGGACTAGAGAAGAATTCCGATAATTTATCAAATTGAATCTGTTTTAAAACTGGAATAAATTGATGGCATGCTTCTTCAACTTAGTTTATGTTGTTTTGAAATTGAAGCAAGGTAATTGTTTCTTCAAGGGGTTTCGGCCTAGATTTTGGGGTTCGTTTGTGGATTTTTTATTTCATTAGAAATCCTTAGATAATCATTAATTATCATTTAGGTGCTATTGCATTATAAGCAGCGTGATCATAGCATATGACTGAGTCATTACGAGGTAACCACGCTGACTTTGAAGGTTAATTGATTCTAAGTTCCCTGAGTAGGTTCCCATAATGACTTCCTCTGAGATCTGGCGATAGTTCTGTTTCACAGCTAAGAAAGCCTGGCAACTTGCAAAAGCACTATCCAGAAATCCTTTTTCCATGGGCGTGCTGTATTTTCTTTCCCAGAGGGAGATGTGTGGGTTGCAATCACATCTGTCAACCTCCCTTTGGGAAGGGTGGGAAATGCTTTTACCACTACAGCATTTTACAAGAAAGAATGCAGTCAACCAAAAGCTTTAATTTACTTCTCTCATTTCAGGAAAGCTAACACTTCTGCCTAGAAATATCAGTGAAAAAACACATACCAGCTTTGCTCTTAGTGAAGAGGTTTATAAAAAATATTTGTAAAAACATGTGCTCTGCTACTTTAAAACAATAGAAAAGGTCATGTTATAACAATGAAAATAAATTTATTCAGCCCTTATGACTTTGTGTGTTATAACATGGTCAATAATACATTAGAATTAGGTAGGATTAAGACGTGACCACCATAAAGCACCAACCCTTATTTTATTCAGCAAGTTATTTGAACAATACATTATGACTGGAAAATTATGACTTAATTTAAATGTAAACAGAAAGGTTTTATACAGGAGCATCTTATGGTGTCTGAGGCACAGGACTAGACTTGAAAACCCACCAGCATTTTAGGAGGTTTGTGAAGGCTGCAGTAGCTTACATAGCCAGTGTCTTTACTGGTTTCTTTTAACCCACTTCTTCATCTGGGATATCTGGAAGTCCAGTCAAGATCATCCAGTTATTCTGCATATATAATCCAATTATGAAATCTGTGAAACCAGGCTCTGCTGATAAATCTGAGAATGTTGTCATTCAGTCAATTAATTGTGGAAGTCAAACTTGTAAAGTATGTTTTGTGCGGACCTGTATTAACCCTCCATGGCTCACTTGAAGATTGCCTTGCAGTGATAACTTGATTTTTCATATGCCTGTGGTAGTACAGCTTAATATCAGACCTGCCTGATTCAGCCAAAGTGTAAGGAATAAGGAGTCTCCTGACGAGCATGAAGAAGCTAAAAAACACAGCCTCCCGTGGGGACGTGGGTCAGTGCCTTACACGTGTGAGAAGGGCCTCCCTGGAGGTTCCCTGGTGCTGAGGGACCTTTCTGTGAAGCCAGGCGTTTCTGAGCTTCCAGGTGAAGCTTCTTATGCATGCTAGCATAACATTTTACTCATCACTGCTATAAAAACCCTTTTCTCCCATGCCTTATGTCCGTACCAGTAAAAGTAAGCAGCAGGAGCAGCTAGCTGGGCACTGTGCTTGCCAGCTATGGCAGCACCCTGGGGGAGAACATGGGTTCCTGCACTCGCCCCCACAGCTGAGGAGCTACCAGCAGGAGAATTCACAGTGCCCCCTCTCTGAGGTGAACCCACGCAGGATCTCCTCCCAGACATCAGGAGTGAGATGTGTAACATGAGGGGGCACACCAAAGTCCCACAGAGCAGAGGCACAGCTGCTCCTGGAACAGCACTTGGAGTGCATTACAGCCCGTCCCTCCTCACTCGCCCACTTGTTCAGCAAGGGCTGCCAAGTCACTTAGGGTGAGAGTACTTAAGCATCAAAGAAGCACACGACAGATTGGAGAAATCTACTACTTTTGCTAATGAACTTCCACTTTTAAAAAAGAAAAAAGCATTTCAAGCATTTCAGCTTCTCTGGCCTTCAGTTTCAAGATTTGTAAGCACTTGGTATATTTATTACCTGTGAAGTACAGATAACATTTTATTTCAGGCAATTATAAGGTTTATGATGTGTCATTAAAAAAATGTCACTACAATTAACCTGTGGGAAAGACAGAAGAATAGTACTCAGGAGTACAGAATCAGAATACTTGCAGATAAGAAGACGATGAAAAGGCTCTTTCCATTTTACACAAATGCAGATATCTTGAAAAGTTGCAGACTTTGGGAATTAAATCTTTCTTTATGGGTCTCTAAGGAACGTGTATAATCAGTGATAATCATAGATGACTATTAAGTTTCACAGATTGCATATCTTTAAAATGCTAACAGGAGTAGGGAGCAAGATTTGCCAGCCATAAAGCATGACACCGCCTGCGTGACACTGTCCCCATCTGTTTGAGACTGCAGGGTGGATCACACAGGGCTTGGAGATGGCATTGCTACAAATGCCTGCCTAGGTACTTCTCTTGTATTTGCGATGGCTGATGAATGATTGAAGCACCTGCAGGCGCTTTCGCTGTTTTGAGGGGTGGGTGAGCTGCGTGAAAAGCAGGACCAGATGCCGTCTTTTGGAGCAGTCTCACAGGCTCCTCATCAGCTGGGGACCCATCTTCCCTGGCTCCCCAAGCCATGGTAATGAGCCCAGTGCCAAGCCATGCTCGGCACACACAGGTGCTGGGTTTTGCTGTGGCTGCTGCCACAGCTGCCCACGGCTGGGACAGTGGCCACAGTGAGTCTGCCTGCTCTGTGTGGCACAACTGCGCTCCGGTTTACAGCCTCCCAACAACTGCAGCCAACATCTGCTTGTAAACACGTGGAAGCAAGCTTCATGTGATGCTAAGGCCTTTAGCCCAATAATTGGAAATGAATGCTACCGTTCAGTGCAGTGCTGCAGAGATATGGACATCAGCCTGGAAATATTTTCTTAATTTTTTTAGTCAGAAGCAAACAATGAGAGAATATGCATGTGTGTCCATTTGTAATATGCTTCTGACCCATCTATGTAAAATAACAAGTTGGATTTAGTCATTAGGAATTCCATTTTAATGTCTCTACAACAACAAAATATTACTAAAATGACCTCTCATCCTTCCAGTCTATAATTCTTATATTTTAATGACATTTTGTTTCAATAATTGCTTTCATGCAGAAAATATTACAACACAAATAATACCCGAAACAATACTCTCATTATTGTCTAGGCAGCTCAATGAAAGCTCCAAGAACTCATTAAAATACACTTTTCATGCAATGTGCATTACAATAATGCAGATTACGTCCCTTAAAATGTAGACATGATAAAAAAGTCAACTGTATTTCCAGACATTTGCGCAAACTAGTTACCTTTTATTATATGTTAATTGCATCATATTTCATAATCAGAACTTCAAATCAGGAACAGATTATTTTTTTTCCCTGAAGAAAAGCAATAAAAATTAGGGTGCCCTTTTTGAAATTGTTTTAATATCATTACAATGCAAAATATAGGGGGTATTATGACCATTTTTGCAATCTCTAAGACATTTTTAAGTAATACTCCTGCTTTCACAGGTGGGTAAAGCAGTTTGCCACAGTGGGCCGTCATCTCCTTGTCTGTCCTTCAGCTGAAAGGTGTTTGTCTTGTGTTTAATAGCTGCAGTTCTGTTTCCTATCACTTCAGTATCTCTTTATGCTGTTGACTGAGTCACGAGCTGCTTGACTGAGCTAAGAGGGTCATCTTCACTTTATTCCTCTCTCTCTCAAATGCAAAAATCCAGATGTGCTTATGTACCCTCTCTTATCTCTTTTCTTTCTGCTGTGCAGCTAGAGCACTTGCCGGAAATAGTCTTAAGGGCTTTTCATTGTAGAAAATATGTCATCATGTTAAAGTACAAATACAATGTAGGTGCTGCATGTAGTACAGTATTTCAAAGAGCAGAATATATATTCCAAGAGTTGACTGCTCTGAGTAGTTTAGAAACTGAATAGTAGGACAGTTGCCAATAACTACTTCAAAGTAAGCTTTAAATTTTGTATTTTTCAATGGGGGTGTAGAACTCTGGTATTTTACTGATATGAGCAAATTCATGTTTTATTTTCTAGATAATGTTATGTCCCATTACATTAGTATGTTTTGAGTCTCATTACTTCATATTTAATTTTATTCTTTTAAATGTGCATACAGAGAGTAGGAGGCATTTGCTTAATTTAAATTTAGATACTGTCAATCATGTTTGTTTGGGTTTTTTAAACTTTTTTTTGTCTGAAAGTATGACTCTTTACTGTAGTCTCTTCAGGGGGAAGGGGACAGTTACTAACTCTTTTGGGTATTGAATTAATTAATTTTTATAATCGTTTCTGATGTTGGCAATCTTAAAAGCATCAGGATCATTTTCAAGGCCGGTTTGAGAACAGTTATGCTAAAAGGAGCCTGCCAGTTAAAGCAAGCTTGTCAATAACTCTGCTTCTGCTCTCCAAGTGTTGCAGGTGGGGAGCTCTTCGACTTCTTAGCTGAAAAAGAATCTCTCACGGAAGAGGAAGCCACAGAATTTCTCAAACAGATACTTAACGGTGTTCAGTATCTCCACTCGCTGCAAATTGCCCACTTTGATCTTAAGGTGTGTTGAGCAGATAAAAACTTCAACAACTGTAAGCAACATCCATTAAAGTCCTTTGTAATTCTAGCCACAAATCAGTCATCATGCAGATCTTGGCCACGGTTTTGTTTTGCTAGCTTATATAGACTGGGGAAAGCTCAGCCACTGGAAAGAAGTCACTGAACTGTAAATAGTTCCCGTCTGTTTCTAACATAAGATTCTTCAGAGGAAATGGCAGCTTCTAACAGAATTTAAACCAGTCTCAGAAAGGAAACCTGAAATAAAAATGATGACTATGTTTTTGTTTTTTTTAAATGTGAGAGGGATCTAGCTGAAACATTCTGAACAAGATGACTTTTCTAACTGTTTTTTTTTTTGCACTTAATTGAAACTGCACAGAGTTAAGTACAAGGATTTTTGTGGAGCAGACAGCAAATTATTTCCTCTTCTGGTTTTTTTTCCCTTTTGTGGCTTTTTTGTTTGTTTTCAGAAAAGCTGTTAATCGCATCCTTTTGGTAATGAAAGCAGAGCTTTTTGTATCTAAACTCCACAACTGCTTTTTAATGTTTCAGTTTCAGTATTTTTTCCCCCATAAGATTGTTTTTCAAAGGTAGGCAACTAAACATTTCCTGAGTCTGCTGAAGTGGGCAGCTATGCCTATAAGAGAAAAAGGAGGCATGATTATTTCATTACAATTGAAATGTCATTCTGAAAGGGGGATGAGGTAGGGAGGGGAATGGATTTCAGGATAAGCATACCTTTTCCAGTTTCATCCTCATCACCTCAGTAATATATTTGGTCTTTGTATGATAGTCAACAAGAGAAAAAGCTGTAAAGCTAGAAAGGAATGTATTTCTCAGAATATGAAATGTAAATTTTCACCAATGTGTTTGTAATTGAACAAGTCATCTTTGGATACACTGGATACCAAAAATTTGTGCATTAAAGTAGGCAGCAAGAATTAAATGTGCAGACCAGAAAAGCATGCAATAGAAATTCAGGGAGCAAATGAAAAAAATTACATTTGCATGTATCAGGTCCTATGATTGGAGAAGAAAGGTAAAAAAAGTGTGACAATGGAGAGCTATCCTTAATGACTCCAGAAGCCCTTAACACTCTGAACAGGATGGATGTAGCTACAGGACCTCTTCAGAGCACACCAACTTACGGACGTGACAGGATATGGAGACTAAGTAGCTGGTTCTGTGCTCATTGAAGTGAAGCACCGTGGATGCAGGCCCCTTTGCTGATAATCCTGACATTTCGTCTTCTTTGTTCTGGTCTTGCGGATCTTTGATGTAAAGTAATATAAAGTCTATATTTCAAAATAAGCTAGAAAAACAGGAGAACCTGCTCTCTTTCCTCTTGTTAAGTATATTGATCCTTAAAATCTAGGAGCTGGACCATTCCAGAAGCTTCCCTGGAAGATCCAAAGGCAGCAAGATATGCCTCCCTGATTGCTTATCTGGTGTGAAAGAAAGTTCTGTCAGAGACTAATGTAAACCAAACCCAGTAACTAGTTTATAGAGTTTTGTTTTCTGCAAGCTGCCAGCAGTGCTGTAGCGCAGGGGCTGTGACCTTTACTGGGGACAGTGTGTTTCACTTAGGGTCAGTCCACATGAAAACTGCAACTGTGGTATCTACAAGAAGTAAAATCTCAGCCTTGTGGAAATCATGGCATTCCAGCATCAACATGAAATCCCAATTTACTGTAATTAACTTTTAGCATGTGTTAGATCATAATAGGAAGACAGGATTTTTCTGCCTAAAACACAATTCAAGAGTCTAAAGGAGAAATGAAAAGAGAAATGTTCAGTGCTGAAGAATACTGATCCACAGTTTATACCTATGTGTAATCTCTCTTTCCCTCTTCCTCCTTCTCAAAGCCTGAAAACATAATGTTGTTGGACAGGAATGTACCAAAGCCTCGAATCAAGATTATTGACTTTGGTTTAGCACACAAAATTGACTTTGGAAATGAATTCAAAAATATCTTTGGAACGCCGGAGTTTGTTGGTGAGAAAACTGTTGTTTCTTCTAACTATTCTTTTTTAGTCTGTGAAACAGTGTTTGTGGCTTAGCTTGGCTTGGCTGAGTTACAGATTATGAAATTTGTGTGTAATTCATGACATTTTGAAATTCAAATAAGCAATTTCTAGCATTTGATTTCAAATGAGACTTGCATTAAGGTGTTTTTATCTATCAACATCTTAGCTTATTATCTCTGACATACATAGACGCAGAGTGAGACTTATATCTGTTCTTTGACTAGGTACTTATGTTGCTGCTTTTTCCTTTAGCTCCTGAAATAGTAAATTATGAGCCTCTTGGTCTTGAAGCCGATATGTGGTAAGTTATTGGATCTTACTTGAAATAAATCTCTCATGATTATGCTTATGTTCTAACCTTTTTTTTTTTTCTCCTCTCTCTCTTTCCATCTATTTTTCTCTCCTCTCCCTCATCCTTTTTTTGTTTGTTTTTCCTTCAATCCAGGAGCATTGGTGTAATAACTTATATTCTGTAAGTACCAAAATCTATGGGTGTTTCTTGCAAATGCTGTTGGTTTTTAATTCTGATTTTATCCTCTGGGTTTTTGGTGGTGTCTGTACAAATCAAACCATTTTGATTGCACATCATGATTTGAGTTGTATGATCATAAAAGCAATAGTATAATTATTGAAAGAAATGCCATTCATCAGCATTGAGCTAGCATGGGAAACTGTCTTCAAATCTGTAGGTGACTTTCCTACAGCTATATTTTAACCAGTATTCTTTGAAATTACGGCAAAGTTTTTTGCCCTGGTACATCACATCATCTTGAAAGCACATTTGCAGCCTTAAAATGGAACAGAAAAAATGTTCACTTTCTGCTGTTATTTGACCTCGGAGGGTTGAAGCAGCACTGCTACAACACATATTGAGAGGAATGTTCTGTCTTTCTTGCAGACTAAGTGGTGCATCTCCATTTCTTGGAGAAACCAAACAGGAAACATTGGCAAATGTGTCTGCTGTGAATTATGAATTTGAAGAAGAATTCTTCAGTAACACCAGTGCCCTAGCTAAAGACTTTATACGAAGACTTCTAGTCAAGGACCCAAAGTGAGTTGTTTCTCTTGTGTGTCGCACCTGTATTTCTAGTATTTCAAATTACATGATACTTTGAGATGTTAGTTTAATAAGCATAAAACTATGTATTTTTTAATATCTGAAACAGTTCTGTGTTTTATTCTCTTTAAGGAAGAGAATGACTATTCAAGACAGTTTGCTGCATCCTTGGATCAAGGTTAGCATGCCATTCATTCTCTGTGGTCCTGTTTTTAATCATTCTTCATTTCATACTTTTCAAGTTCCTTAACATGGAAAATTGTCGAAATTGTTTAATGCAACTTACTGTTTTGGAAAGCTGTCTGTATGAAAGGTAACAGGTATGCAGAATGTGGGCTTCATTAGTAACTTTATGTAAGTCAGCAGTAGGGAAGTAGCCCCCTATGGAAATTAAACTCAGGCAGAGAAACTAACCTTCAGAGATCATTTCATTGACAAAGATGCAGTCTCTGAACCCAGTCCAATTCACTCTAATTTTTTTTCTTCTAAGGGAAAAAAGGAGCAATCTCTCTTCTGTCCTTCCCCTTTAGGCTGAAGAGAGCAGTTGATGCGGGTTGGTGGTCCACTCCCTCCTTCAGTGTTTCAGAGTTTGGTTTAGATTGAGCTGTTGAGAGGGAGAAAATGGCACCTATCATTCTTCTTAGTGTGTGCAGTAGTACCTGGCAGTTAATTTTAACTCTGTATCACATTCTGATTGTGAGTAATAAATCCGTGCAGTGCCATTGATTTCCCAGGATGTGGGGATGCACAGCAGGTATTTGATCACATTCCACTTCCCAAAGAATCAGTTAGCAGAATATTCATCTGTGCCACAGCTGCTCCAGTTCAGAATACATCATCCGAGGGCAGACATTTCTCCACCAATGTGCCAAACTACAAGTTTGACCAAGCTTTGCTGACTTTTTGCTGCAGTAATCTGAAATAGTTGAAATGTATGGAACATACTGACATGATATTTTAAACCGCTAAAACAAGCATTGTCCAGGTTTGTCTCTCTTGGACCAAGGTCCACACTCCTGGGAAGAGACAGGTTGTTTTATTGTTGTTATTTGGTTTTATATTTTATATCCAGCCATTTGATTCCCACTCCACTGGTTATATCCTCTTTTCCCCTTTCCCATCATTTTCTTTACCTGGAGGGAGGGTTGAAACTAGCTCACTTCCAGCCCAAGCCTTTCCATGGTTCTATATCTCCATAAAAAGGACTTCAAGAATAGAATCATAAAATGCAAAAATTTATATACTCCACTAGTTAGTGGTGCTTAGTATTAGCCCATGAGAAATTTGAAAGAATGCAGGCTTTGGAGCTTGCTGCAGTGGTAGGTGGATGTGATTTTTTGGGGGAGGGGCTAATTGTTCAGCAGCATCTGAGTGATCACAGACTGTAACGAAGATTGACTGCATCTAAAATCAGTCAGGAAATCTTCCCAGAAGACAGGATTTATCTTTGAAATCAAATACCTCCATCTTAGAGGGAGGTGAAGAATAAGGCTGAATGTTCTGATGTTTCGGGGGTTTTTTGTTTAAAATGAAAAAGCACATTTTAGTATTGCATGCTTAGGTCTGGATTCTCCTTACGGCATTTTCTTAAGAAATTCCATCTGTATGCCACACTAGACTGTGGATGTTAAAATTATATGCTTACAATTACTTTATTATTACAGTATGATTGGAGTACAATTATAATGTAAGTGGAAGTCATCACTGCAGGACAGAGTGTTACATACAGAAATTGTGGGATTTTTCATAACAGCTTTATTTTCCTTTTGCTCATAGCCAAAAGACACCCAGCAAGCACTCAGCAGAAAAGCTTCTGCAGTGAATATGGAGAAGTTCAAAAAGTTTGCAGCACGACGAAAATGGAAAGTAAGTCATTCAATAACACATCAAGATGTTGGTGACAAACAAATGCAGTAGCATTACGTATTCCAGGGAAAAGTCAGTGCTTTTAAGAGGGGAAAAAAAAGAAGAAACACATTCCTCTGTCAGTGGGAATAAATTAAGTGCTTGGCTATGGTACTATGGGAGAGGACTTTGAAAATGATCTGGATACAAATATTTTCGTGTAGATGGTTTGCTTTGTGTTTCTTCTGGATTATAAATTACAAAAGAAGTTTAAGTTTCAAATTCAATATAAAAAGCAAATGGGGGTTGTTGAAGTCAAACTTCAGTTTGTTTTGCTAAGTCCTTTTAAATCCCTGCAATAGCATCCTATCAGAAACATCTAATTTTTTTACATATAGCTCTTCTCTTCTTATTTTTATAAAGCAATCAGTGCGCTTAATATCCTTGTGCCAAAGATTATCAAGATCTTTCTTGTCCAGAAGTAGCATGAGTGTCGCTAGAAGTGATGATACTCTGGTAAGTCTGCTCTTACATAGTGAGAATGTTTTATCATATATGAACTTTGCCAGTTTCTAATTACCATAAATATTAGGCTCTTGAAAATTTGCCTAATTAACTAATCTCATAAGTGGGAAGAAATAGATTTCAAGGCTACAGAGGTCAGTTATCCATAGTTTGATCTTCTGCACTTTGAAACCTTGAAATTTAACTTACCACGTTGCAGCTGATCGCTGGTGTCAAAAATTCATGTCTTGGTTTTAAAGTTTGATTCATGAGGACTTTTTTGCACTGTAAAAATTATGTGGTGAAAAAGTGGCATCTGAATTTTACACATCATTTAAATCATCATTGTGTAGACTAAAATAATATTCCTTATACTCTTTTATTTTCACCAAATATTCAAAATCACTGAGACCCTCTTAAATCCAATGAATGCTAGACAGCAGTGTCACAACAAGCAGTTATTTAAGGAGGAAACTTTAAAGTTGGACAGTATTCAGTTTGTGGTATTAGATATGACTAGAGCTGAGTAGTTAGGAGCAATTGCTGTATGTTTTGTAATTACAAATGCTTGTAAATCCAAAAGTATTCTTCTTAGCTTAGTCTACAAGTTTCAATATACACTTCTCAAGTTCCCTGTGATCAACAAAAAATGTGTGTTAATATTTTTAGAGCTGGGGAATATCATCTTTTCTGTGCATTAATAGGATCAAACTTCAAAAATTCAGCAAAGCCCTTTCCATGCATGCTATGTTTTCTGTGTCCCTCCTGTGCAACTCCATGCTCATGTTTCCACTTTTCCTTCTCTTATCTTTTGGCTTCTGTGCTCTTTGTTCTCCTCCTCTTGCTCTCCTTTCCCTGCCCACTGCCCCCCCACCTCAGTTATCTGTATGCCTTTTAACACTGGATCAGCCTTTCACACTTGTGTTCCAGCAGAAAGGATTATAGCCCAATGTTAGTGTCCTAAAAAAATCTGAAACCTCAGGAGAGAGGAGGTAAGAGCAATCCAAATAATGGGCTCTGTGAACTTCAGTTCTTTCAATCTCTAGTTCACAGGAGAAAAATAAAGTTGCACCTGCAGAGGTATCTAGGCTCATTTCTTACGTTCTAGATTTTTAACTGATCCATTTGAATAGATAAAAACTCACACCAAAGTACCTCTCCTGTGTGATATTTGTGGATGGCGTGAAACCTGATACTTCAGCTGGTATTCATGCACCTCTTGGGTTTTTTAATACTGGATTAATATTAATATTTAAAATGCATGGAATTAATTTCATTTTATGCAAGTATTGCTTCTACTGAAATCTATCATCTATTTTTCCCATGGGGAAAAAAATACACCTGATAAAAGAAACCTATGTGGAATGTCAGTGAGTAACAGGTTTGTGTGTGAAGAGGGAAGCATATTTTACTGGAAAAAGTGGGGGGGATTTTGGTGTGGGTTTTCAAACAACATGTATATATTAGCCATATGCTTCATGAAGGATTACGTCTTGTAGCTGAAGCACTGTTGTACAAAAAACTATTTCAAAAAATTTAGGTCTTTAATTTTTTTAGATGTCTTGGCAGCTGTTTAGATTGGAGTTTTTTCTTAAAGCTAACAATTTTTCTTCTTTCTCATTTAATTGCAAGGATGAGGAAGATTCTTTTGTGATGAAAGCTATTATTCATGCCATCAATGATGACAATGTTCCTGGATTACAGCACCTTCTGGGATCTCTGACAAATTACGATGTCAATCAACCCAACAAGGTAGTGTGGGTCTGTGTTGAGGTATGAGGTCTGTGGGGGACGAGCTACCACCCTGTTGGATAGAGCAGTGTGGTTGTAAAATAGAAATGTAACACCTGAAATGAAAAGGCAAGGGAATGGGAAATAATTCTGCCTTTTTTCTGGGAGAAATTTTAATGTGTTTTGTGTTCAGTCTTTTCAAGATACATTAGAATGGAGCCCAAAATGGGATTTTTTGCCTAGGCCTTCCAAAAGTAAAACTCAAAATCTATTGTCAGGAACTATGGTGTATGAAATATCGGTCGTCACTCTTGGTTGCAGTTGTTTCTTGTGGCAGGTGAAGATGGCAGAATACATAGGAAAAACTAGACTGCCAAAACTGACTTTGCAAAGCATTGTAAGAAAGAGAAGTTCCAAACTGCAGAAGTAGGTTCTGTGGTGGTGTTCATTTTCAGTAATGAAATTACTTGTCCACTACAGTATTTCAATGCACCTGTGCTGTGCTAACAGGAATCTTGGATGTGAGGCCAAGAGACCGAAATTCTTGTGCTGGCTTTGCTCGTTAACCTTCAATAAATCATCTCTGCTCTAATTTTCACTTTTTTGCATGGTTATAGTGACCCTCATTACAAAGTACTTTCAGAAATATTCATGAAGAGCAGCATAGAAGTAAAATGTATGTTATTTTGCTGTGATGGGGTCTTGAACCATTTAAGAAATCATTGTATTTTTTGTTTTAATGGTGCAATCCCATTTAACTTTCCTAGATGTTGCTGATGGCTTGTGTCTGAGGTGGTGTGGTACCTGCAAAGAGATTGCAAAGGGGAATGTTCTTGGACAAATGAGGCTAATGAGGGCATAACATTAATATTCCTAATTTAAAAAGCATACATTTACAGTGTGATATATCATGAATTCATATAAAAAATACAGAATATTGCTGTGCAATAAATATTTTGAACAAAGGGATAAATTATTTTCATACAGTATTTCCTGAAGACCTAATTTGAAAGTGGAAATCCAAAAATGCTATTCAATGCCTGTCTTCTATTCCACTGTTTTCTTATTCCTTCAAAAATTAATGATATCATTCTTGCTTGTATTTCACTGTTAGCATGGAACACCTCCACTACTGATTGCTGCTGGTTGTGGAAACATTCAGATGCTTCAGTTGCTTCTAAAACGTGGATCTCGTATTGATGTTCAAGATAAGGTTGGGGTTCTGCTTTTTCAATTGCTCTTTATAAGTTTTTAGGTACAGTTAGCAGGAGACAATCAGTTGGTATTGGAAATTAAAAACTCTGATCTGTGGATCCTGTTTTCTGTCTTCCACAGAAAAACATAAAAGCAAGTCTTTAGCAATGTCTTTTGTTACTAATATATATCCTCTGATTTTCATCACTTTATTAGCTGAAATAATTTGAATTACACTAATCTTAAAATGCAGTTGATGCTTATAAAACCACCTCAATTAGCTCAAATTAGTGATTGCCCTAAAACACAATGGTGAACTTTATTTAATATACAATGATAAATGAATTTTTTAGCTATGGGGAATATTGCAACAAAAATTCATCTTTGATGGAGGATACGCTTTGCAACAAGCTTTTTTTCAAAATGGGCTGAAACAATTCATATAAAGCAAGCTTGAAGGAATGTCTGCTTCTCCATCTAATAGATGGTAAAGTAAGCAGAAGAAAGGTTTTTATCTCATGACTGTTCTTTCCAAAGAGCTCTCTAACAAGGGAGAAGAGGATTATCCTTGCAAAGAGTTAGTAATCCTGTTAATCATCCTTGCATACAGAGGTTTTTGTTGTCACTGTTGGTATGTGGGGTTGTTGAACCAATTTCAATTTTTTTTTAAAAGTGGATGTGTTCATATAAGCTTGAATAGCTTTACAGTGTGTCTGTGTACATCTAAATGCATGTATACCTCAGCTGAAAATTTAGAATTAGGATCTTAAATTGATCAATAACATATGAAATGAAATATTTTTGACAGGCTGGATCTAATGCAATCTATTGGGCTTCTCGACATGGTCACGTAGAAACACTGAAATTTCTCAATGATAATGAATGTCCTTTGGATATTAAGGATAAGGTAAGAACATAACTCCTTTTTCATGCCGAGACCCTTTTCCTATAACTTTACCTTAGCAAAGAAGGAGGTCTTTCAATTGGAATGGTTTTCAGCTGTGCCATAATTCCAAGAATTTGACTGGCTTTTTTAGTGTGGTTTTCTAGGTTGACATATAGGGCCGTGATAACAGAGCTGTAAAGTAGCTGGATGTACTGATTATTTTCTTGACAAATGTTAGCCAAGTGTGCATATTAAATGTGGTGAATACATGGTGGGTAGGTGGGGAAGCACAAACCTAAATTAATTTTCACTTGAAGACTAAATTTCTCATTGGAACTCAGGGTGAAATCGTGATTCAGTTTTTCGTTCCTCTTGATTGAAAATCGCTTTTGTCTGACAAGTAAATTTGACTGTTATTAGGTTGAGTATAAGAAAGCCTAATAATTTATACTGATGAGCACTTACCTTGTCTTCAGCAGTGTTAGTTGAGCAATATATGCCCTAGAAATTAGTTGCTGTTAAATCCTTCTGCCATAGCAATGATTTTATACTAGCCAAAGCTCCAGTACAGAAGCAATTATACTTCTAAAACACAGTTTGCTTTGTTGAGGGAACTAGTACAAGGCAAGGTACATTAAGAAAATAGTTGTTTGACTCCTGTTAAGGCTACTAGGAAAGAGGTTACTCTCTCAATAAAAATACCATTTCTTTTTTATATAACTTTTAAAAAGAAAGTGTTGCAAATAGTTAGATGTAGGGACCAAAACACACCAGGGTATACAAACGTGTTAGGCCAGCTCCTTACATTTGAATATACAGGGCAGGGGGGGCAGCATATGGAAATATTTTGAATAGAAATGGGACATCTCTTTCAACACAATCACACACACACAGCTTCCTCCTCGTATTGCTCAGAAATCAGCCACATGGTGGCTGTGGTCTGGAACAAATAAACTAGGAAAATAAGTTCTGGAAAAAGAAAGCCATTGAAGAAATAACCCACCTGCCAGGTGGTGGTGTGTCTGTCGCATACAGCCAGTTTGTAATCTCTGCCGACTGAGCTGTGTGGCTGGGCTACAGAGAGGGAGGAATATCCCGTGCAGGATTCAGGGCATTCAGGCTGTACACGGGGTACAGGCAGTGTGTGTCATGGGGAGACACAGGAAATTACACTGGCATGTTCTTCTGTAATTGCAGTCTGGGGAGACCGCTCTCCATGTGGCAGCTCGGTATGGGCATGTGGATGTGGTTCAGTTTCTCTGTAGCATTGGATCCAACCCAAACTTTCAAGACAAGGTGAGTCATGTACACTGTGCATTTTTTTCCACAAATAAGGCTTTATATAAGTGGTCAAAATGTCAAGTCTTGCCTTTAGCCTCTGGCATGTTTTCAAACCAGAATTATGTAGGTTTTGATAGCTCTTAATAGATAAAGGCTATGTGAAAAACTGTGAGAACCAACCAGTGCTATTAAACATAGGTTCTGTCAAAAATGAAAGTTTAAAGATGGAGAAACATCTCCATGAAGGTGTGGGTGGTGGTGTGTGCTTTGTAAGTTCAGCTAAAGATTTTTAATTTAATTTAATTTAATTTTTGTCTTGAATTCTGCTTGGTTTTATCAGTCATGGGATTTTTCTGCAATGTCAAGGACTCATTTTTGAAAATGAGAGGAGGGCTCAGGAGGGTTTCTTTAGAGGTCTGAACTCTTGTAAGGAAACAAGGAAGAAAAGACTTAATAGAAAAAGAAAATCCATTTGACCCAAATTTGACTCTGTGTGAGTTCCACAAGGCTCCCCAAGTGCTGCATCCTCTAGGACTTCTTTGTTATTGTTTAAGCAGCCCTAGGCTGAGGGAGGACAGGACATGCTCTTCATCTATAACTCTACCCTCAGATTTTTACAGAAACCTTGAACACAGTCCAAGTCCTCTGCTATATCAGCCTCCATTTTCTCCTCATTGGTATTTGCCAGGTACAGAAAGAATATCCCGTTTCTTAGAATTTGATAGAGCTAATTCTTTAGTGGATTTTAATTTTTCCTGCTTTTTCAGTGGGCTACTTTCAGCGTGTTTTTGTGAAACATTTGAGGTTTTTTATGGTGCTCCTCATAACTGCTCTGATGTACAATGAATTGAATATTTTGAAGTTTCCCAGATTCAGGCAAAAAATGAGTACTTCGGTCACAACTGAACTCCAAATGCAGACAGTTTCAAAGGTGTGTTGTGATGAGTCTTTAAAGGACTTGTGCTTCTAAGTACCTACACTCCTAGAACATTGGTGTGTTCTTTCTGAACGTGGTAAGCTGAGTGATCTGCCTCAAACTGCAGATCTTACTGGGATTCGCATTCCATGGTGATTGACCTGTTTTAAACATGGGATTAGTCTCAGAACACAGGATGTAGAAGTTGACTGTGAGCAAAGATGTTTTCAAGGGAGAGAATCAAGAGAGCTTCAGGAGCATGGACAGATTTAAAGTAGGATTGCTGACATACAAGGTACCATAATCACTTGTATGTCAGCTGAAGTTATTCTTCCTTTTAGAATGTTAGCATTAGAAATTACAACATCTTTTTATAGGACTTACTTATTAGACTGTCTTTTTTTTTTTTTTTAAATTCATACCATATTTTTGTCTTTTAAGTTACAGAATTGTTCTTCCTGGAGTTTGGTTCAGTACTGTTTCTTGATTTTCCATGTTGATAGGAAGAAGAAACCCCCCTACATTGCGCTGCTTGGCATGGCTACTACTCTGTTGCCAAAGCACTCTGTGAAGCAGGCTGCAACGTGAACATCAAAAACAAAGAAGGGGAGACCCCACTCCTGACGGCGTCTGCGAGGGGTTACCATGATATTGTGGAATGCTTGGCAGAACACAGGGCTGACCTTCATGCAACAGACAAGGTTAGTTATGTCCAGAGATCACAGGGACCTATCTCAACTGCTTTGAGTGCTGCTTGTCAGTGTTGTTTCCATGATGTGAATTTTCATAGCAGTTCACACAGAGCCTATTGATGGCTGCAATAGTCTTCAAGATTGTCCACTGCCAATCTGATGATTATTATTCCATGACTGGATTTTTGCTGATCCGTTATCTCCTTATCAGTTATTACCCCAGGAGTAACACTCTTTGTAAAATGGCAGGAACATTAGGTTCTGTAATTAGCAACAAGCTATTAACTTCAGAGAAAAAGATGGATTTGCTGTTGGCCTTTTATTTCCACGGGCTGGATAAATCACACCCATTTTCAATAAGAACTATTTGAAAATAAGACTTTATTTGATTCAGAATCAATTTTTGTCTTTCATTATGTAATCCCAAAATATAAATTTGGAATTTCATTGCTTGTATTTTTGGTATGGCTGTCCTTTTAGCTACCTTTATTGCCAATATTAACTAAATAGTTATTAAAGTAAGTTCAGAAGAATGTTTTCACTTCTAAAAGAATTGAATTTTTTTTCCAGTTACATTATCTCTTTAAATTGTTCCACAGAGAGAAAGTGCTGTCTTAAAAGTTACTGATCACAAAGCAGATTGCATGACTTTTGCATCACTAGCTTCCAACTAGTAAACATTAGAATTTACAATATTCAGCTGGTTGTTACTGCTGATCACTCTCCTGCCTCCTAGGAAAGCTGTTAGAAGGGAATGTGTAGTTGTGTTTCATCCATTCCACTGCAAAGCCCAGTGGCTTAATAGAAATTTGCTTTCATCTCATGGCTTATTTGTTCTGACAGATATGGTGCATCTCCCTGCCTCCATCTTCAAATTAAAAACCATTGTGATTTTTGAGGCAAGGAGATGCACCCTGTTACTTGAGATGGTTGTGACTTTGCTAAATGTTTTCATTTTTAGCATTATTTGATCTCACTTACAAGCTGCCTTTTGATTTCAGGATGGTCACATAGCCCTGCACCTTGCTGTAAGAAGATGTCAAATAGAAGTAGTTAAAACTCTCATCAGTCAAGGATGTTTTGTAGATTTCCAAGACAGACATGGCAACACTCCCTTACATGTGGCCTGCAAAGATGGGAATGTACCTATTGTGATGGCACTCTGTGAAGCAAGTTGTAGTTTGGATATCCCTAATAAGGTAAATGGAATATGGATGCTGAAGTATGTTATTAGCTCACCTGTTGCATTAGATGACCTTTTCAAGTCCTCTGATATGACAGTCTGTTCCTTGATTTTTCTGTCTTTTAAAGTGTCAAATGCAAAGCATTAAATGACTTGGCTCACAAATTTACCAAAGTTTCTTTCAGTTGAACAGATTATTAGAGATCCATGAAGAAAGAGCCCAGGTGAATAATGACAGTGTATTTTGCCAGCCTTCTTCTCTAGCCATATAGTTTGCTTTATGCAGATTACATGTAGGTGCAAAAGAACAGATGAAATGCATTGCAGCTGGCTTTGATTTCATATGTAACATTGTCATACACAGAATTGAAAACTGGTACATTTTATGCTACTATGTTCTAACTCTAAAAATGTTGATTGCAATGATTATTGGTAGATGAATGCCAGCTAAAAATGCAAACAATTTGTAGTTGTAAGCACTTTCCAAAAAAATTTTTTTTCTTTTTTTTTCTTTTTTTTTTTTTTTTTTTTTTTTGTTGCTTCTGTTGTGCTCATGCTGCATTGTATGGGATAACTAAACATAATGCTTTACAGGTTTATATTATGGCTTTTCTCCTAGAGATCTTTAAGAGAAAAGTAAGCTGTTTCAGGAAACTTTCCTATGGATAGTTTGAATAGGTCAAGGTCAGCCACTGAACTCTGCTGACAGGCTGTGGTGCTTAGGGCTTGAGATTTAGCTCTGAATGTCTTTCTCTGCCCTATTTAAATTTTATATATGCTACAAAGTTTAAAAATTACCTACAGGAATCTTTATATTGCTGTCTGCAATTTCTTTGATTCAGGTATTTTAGCTTCTTCGTGTTTTTTTCTGGAAAAGGACATATTCTAGCAAAAATACTTTGCTAGTTGACACTTTTATTTATTACCAAACCACTTGCATTGTATTTGCCAGGTAAAGTAAATTATCAGGTTTTTGGCTGAAGGATTGTCCGGTGCAATCACTTTTGGTTTCAACAACTGAGATCATCAGCTGTCAAATGAAAAACGTTAAAACAATGAGCTCCCCAGTCCTGCTTCTCTGCTTAAATCTGACTAGGCAATTAAACCCAGATCCACAGATAAGAGCACATTTTAGAGAAATCCAATCAATGCACCACGAGGCTGTCATCCTTTCTCCTAATGGAGAGTGCTGAGCTGGGATCAGTGACCTGCTGCCAGCATGCTGTGGAAAAAATAATCAGCCTTCAAGTAAGTGTTCAGTGGCTGTGGGATCATGGCTACAGAAGCTGTGGTTGTAGTTATTCTTTTGCTGTTACTCTTTTAGGAGTAATGTACTCTGGAGAGATTTTTAGAGTTCCCTTTATTTGAAATGGTGAGTTTGAGTCTTATCAAATAGAGAATCTTAATTTCTACTTCTCTCCAGAAGCAAGCCCTGTAGTAACAGAGCATTAACAAAATTGCCTTCTGTCCTCGGTCCAAACATGTGGCTTTGTCCCACATGTATGCAATACTGATTGAAGGCATGGTTTGTTTCTTTCACAGATTAAATGAGGTAGAACATCACATGCATTTATTTAGAATCACACCATTTAGGCTGGAAAATAACTTTAATATCAGAGTCCAACTGTTAATCCAGCACTACCAAGTCCGTCACTAAACCCTGTCCCCAAGTGCCACATCTACATGACTTTTAAATACTTCCAGGAATGGTGACTCCACCACTTCCTGGGGCGGCCCATTCCAGCACTTGACAACCCTTTTAGTGAAGAAATCTTTCCTGATGTCCAATCTAAATCTCTTCTGGCACAACTTGAGGCCGTTTCTTGTAGTCCTGTCACTTGTTTCATGGCAGAAGAAACCAACCCTCACCTGGGTGCACCTCCTTTCAGGCACTTGCAGAGTGCAAAGAGGTCTCCCCTGAGCCTCCCTTTCTCCAGGCTAAACAATCCCAGCTCCCTCAGCCACTCCTGCAGGATTTGTGCTCCAGAACCAGTTCCATTCCATTTTTCTGGCCATGCTCCAGCACCTCAATGTTCTTCTTGTCATGAGGAGCCAAAAGCTGAGCACAGGATTTGAGATGTGGCCTAACCAGTGCTGAGTACAAGGGTGTGATCGCTGCCCTGGTCCTGCTGGACACACTGTTTGTAATACAAGCAGGATGCTCCTTGAGTTGAGGTTTAGGGTTTGGAACAGCCTGAGCATCTTTTCAGGTGCCAGTTACCAGGAAGTTGGCTTTGCTCTCAAATACTCTTTCAAGAAGTAGTTTTAGGAGTTTGTTTCTGATTGTAGACAGGAGGCACAGTATCAAAAACATAAAAATGTGAAGTAATAGTAGGTTACCAGCAGAGAATAAATGGTAGTTTTTATAACTGTAGCTCTGAATATGAAAAACCAGAAGTGGATGTCATGAGGACCTGCTGTCAGTAAAGAGGTTCACAGAAAAAAAGAAAAAATTGGGAAAGCAATACTTTACAGCACTTTTCCTCTTCACTGAAAAAATATATTATTTAATGATGATTTCATTCATTCTTCCCTTTATTTCTTGGGATGGAAGGGGAAGACTGCAGATATGTAATCTTCGGTTGTACTTGGATTGACATAAAACCCAGAGTTTTAAAGGTTAAGGAATGGGTGTTGTTTAAGTGGTTCCTATTTAATTAAGTAAAAAGGCAATTAAATTTTCTGGAATTAAAAAGACATTCACAAATATAGCCAAAAAACTCTAAAGGATTCCTCCACAGTTGTGTGGGATTTAGCTATAACAAAATTGTTTCCCCTTTTTTTAAATAGTCATCTACCTTATGTTTTTAATTGCACTTTTGGCAGCTGTGCTTAAGCTGTAATCAAAAGTACTTTTTCTTGCCGTTTTTGCAAAACCTTTCCTGTGTATCACTATGTAAAATCGTATAATATGTTTGATTATTAGTCATAAAATTTGAAGTTAAATTCTTTGACTAATGTAATGATACTTCTTTCCTCATGTTAGTATGGAAGAACACCTTTACACCTGGCAGCAAACAATGGCATTCTTAATGTTGTCCGGTTCCTTTGTCTTACTGGTGCCAATGTAGAAGCATTAACTTCTGTAAGTATTGGGAGATGCTGTTATTCTTCTTCTTTTATGCCTCATAGTAGAAAACAAACTCATGGATGGGTGTAGGAAAAGGCCAATACATTCTGAAAGTTTAAAAAAATGGCTGTTGTATATTATACAATATGACTGGTATTTGTTATGTCTCCATTGTCTACTTGTTCCCTTCTTGCAACTGAATTTGGAACTGATTATGGTACAGTACAGCTATCACTTTGTCTACACCTAATAATTTCTTCACCTAAGAATTACTTGTATCATCATGTTTTCTGCAAGCACGGTGAGTCACTAAGATGCAGGTCATTTCACGTCACATTTGAGAAACATACAAATGCATTGTATGTATCTTAAATATTTTTCTTGCCTTAAGGGGGTTAAAAAGTTGTGGTTTTATGTGGTTGCATGGATGAGTGAACTAGCATGCGACTATCTTTGTAAGCTAAATCATTCATGTCAGATCAGCCAGCACCATTGCTTCCAACTGGTAACACTGAAGGTATTTTTCATTCTCAGTAAGGTGAGAAACATCCTCCTAATGACATATCCACAGCAGGAATGAAGTGTCCTTCATCATACACACGATAAGTTGTAGACATCATACACGCTATTTCGTGTGTTTTGAACAAACTATCCATGCTTTATATTGAGGTCCATTGGATCATTTTATATTGTTACTTACTGTAATCAATGTATTCTGCTTAGAAATAACTATTGCTCTGTATGTGGAAAAGGTGTTACTAGATTTTAGTTGAGTCCACATTTTTCAGAGTTCTTTTCCTAACTAATTATTCTGAGATGACTGAAATGGGGGAGGAAAAGGAAAGGAAAATTTCTATATCATTTGCTTTACCCATTTGGTAGAAAATGCAAATTTTTGTAGTTTTTTCCTCTAGATTTAGCATTGCAGTTTTTTCTTTTAAGCACAGATCTTATGTAGTAGGAGAATGCCAACTTGGAATTGTGGCTTAAACAAGTTTAGGACCTAATAATTAGTTTTTGGTATAACTATTGGACTGTATATTGCCATGTCCCCTAGTAATAATAATGATATGTGCATGCAGTGGACTTGGTAGGATGCTCTACAGATTTCTTTTGTCACCTGTTTTTGTCTTTTTTGTTTGTTTGTTACGTCCCAAGGTGTATATGGATTTTCACTACATACTGTGCAGATGAGATAAAACAAAAGGGTGATGAGGGAATACTTGAGCTGTTGCATTTCATTTTTGTCATGACAGGTGTGTTGGTATAATTGCCTGTGTGGACAACCGTCCTTACAAGATGAAAGTACATTTTGTCTCTTTAGGTCAGTTTGAAGGACATAACAAAATAAATAGTGCTGATACTACATCTAGCAGAAGACTGAATATATGCTAACTATCCATTATTCCTGCAGTGTGGTGGCAAAGAGAAGGAAAAAGGAGGAGAGGACCAGAGGAACTTTCATCTTGTGATTTTAATATTTTCAGTTTTGCATTAGTTTGCTATAGAAGGATGTTAAACAGTTCTGAAAAGTTTGTTAACAGCTCTTTCTGAGCCAGTGTAGTAGAATAAATTGCCTTTTTCTTCTTTCAGTATGCCATTTCAGAGGAGCTAACTTTTCTAACACTATTAAGTGACTGGGCTGTGTTATGAATTCCTTGCCTTCTTCTAGGCTAAAGCCCATTTTGGGACTAGTATGACTTTTAATTTGATTGCATGGATGGCATTAAGTGACCTTAGAAAACCTTCCACTCCTGGAGTATACAATCATTTCAAATGTTTGAAAATTGCCCCAAAAAATCTGTTGTGCTCACATGTTAACTGGCACCATGTTGTTGGCTTCACCTCATAGAAGTTTCTAAACCAACTTTAAAACTGTCAGATTGATTAAAATTTTTGGATGCAGGTGCTTGCACATGCCATTTGAACTCAGGATCAGTTTTTGCAGGCTGTCTGATTCGCTACATGGGAAGCCAGTCAGAAATTGTGATAGAATATTTCCAGTAGGTGCAAAATATGCTTTCATGGATCCTGTAACCAAGCCCGTTTTATGTGTCAGTTTTGTTTTACTGGTGTGTAGATGCTCCATATTTTCAGGAAAGCTTGAATAGGAAAATAACTTGTGATTTTCCTTGTGGATGTATTTTCTAATTCTCTTATCTAAGAGAGTGAAATAAGCAAAATACTCCTAAATTGGTTAACTCTAACCAAAATTTAGAACAATACAATAGCATGATGTAGCTGTAAGAATCAAAGCAGTGGGCAATTTTTCTTTCAGTCTTCTTAATATTAAACTGCTGATCTGTGAAACATAGATAACAAAATGGCAAGACCAGAATGCTGAAGGCAGCTTTGCTTCTTCTTTTAAATTTGCTGATGCAATTTAAATTGCATCGCTTACAATTTTTTTGCTTTCTGGAATCCTCCTGTGGCTGATATGCCACTATCAGTCTTCATCCATTGGTAAACAAACATTTACCTGCTATTCATGTGAGTCAATATGCTGATGTGTCCATTCTTTGTGAACTGTTAAATCTATTCAGTGGGAGATATCTGGAAATCACTACCATCTTCTAATTGGTGAGAAGAGAAATGGAATTCAGGGGGAGGAGTGTTGACTTTGTTCTCAGACTCTGAATTCAAAGTATCCTGTTACAGTGGCACACAGATGCTCATCTATAAAAGAAAAAAAAGGAACTGCTGCTAATAATTTGTGTTTTAACAGGATGGGAAAACAGCAGAAGACCTCGCCAGAGCAGAGCAGCATGAACATGTAGCCAGTCTGCTTGCAAGACTTAAAAAGGTTGGGAATGCTTAAATTTTAGCTGAAGTTTTCATCAAAGCCGTTCTAAAAGCTGTTGCAAAATTCCTAACTGCAAGGGTGTATTTTTTTCTTTTTCCTTTTCATATTTTTAATTTGAAATTATGTCCTCAGTTAAAGCAGATATGTACATATTAGAGAAGCTAGCTAAGCTAGCCTGCACCACTGATTTTTATCTTTCAGTCCCTGACAGTGCCTAGCAAAGCACCTAATGCATTTAGTAGAAAATAAATTATTAAGAATTAGCACATCCCCCAAGATGACCTCTCATCACCATCACCATTCATTTAGATCAAGTTTATGAAGGATAAAGGGTTTCTGCCCCTTATGAAAATGTTAACACCATATGGAATAGTTGCTTAAGTTCTCAATGTCATATTTTAATTGTGCAATTTCAGTATATCTAAATGTCTTGCCAGCTAAAAGAAAAAGCTGACCAGGGTTTGTTATAATACAGAATGTCTGACACATCTGATACGCATTGATTGGTCAGATAGGCAGCATCACTCATGCTGGGAAGGTTCAGTGACTACTGGCCTGGGGATTACAGGCATGAGCCAGATGAATTAAAGTAATCCTGTTATCATGATGGCTCTGTGATTGGGGAAACTGAAATAAATTACCATTTCTATTGCTAATAGAAGATAGTGCACACCGTGAATTGCCAAAATGAAAGTACAATCATGCCCTTTAGGCCTGCCAGCAAATCTATACTTCCTAGGATTGTAAACTATGTATATATGAAGATGTGAGGAAGTGCGAAGTTCAGATGTCCTTTGCAATGATCAATGTAAACATTTATCATAACAGGCTCCATTTTGCAGCGTTACATCCCCACACCAAACTCTTACCTGTGTCTGCATGCAGGCAGGTAAATTTGTGATTTAATCATGATGTAAATATGAAAATAATACAAATTGACCTAGAACAAAGGAGGAAAGTCAGATAGATCTCTCTTGAAAGAAATATTACTAACTGTAACTCTCTTCTCGATAGTGGAATATACATTACTGAACGCCTGTCTATACATATGTGGGGAAAATCATGGTAAACATAGAATTCATTAGATTATACTTTGCAACACAGAGTCTGATCTATTGAAATTAACAAATTATATCTAACCACTGAAAGTATTTTAGTACTACTCAAAATAGTTAGTATCATCTAGTACCTTACACTTACTTTTTGTGCTTGTGAAGTGTTTTGCCTCTAATGCAGACACATGAAGCACCTATTATCATAGTGGCTCATGTGGAGGATTCAGTATTAGCTGTAACAGTTCAGTGTTTGCATTGCAACTGACACATTAAATAAATGCATGTCAGTGAGAAAGGTGCTAACTTGTATGCACTACTGTTTCTGTCAAATTCCTCAGCTCAGTTGCTGCATGCCTATAATTCAGGGGGACTCATCCTATAAGTAAATTAGGTACAAATGGAGAACAACAGAGCCCCCGTCTCAGCTCCAAATGGGGGAATGAAGTAAGGGAAGGTTAATCTAATTCCTTTGCCTGCCCACTTTTCTGCTTTCTCCCCATTTCCTTAAATATCTCCCAAACATGAGAAGCACAGAAAAATTTGACATAAAGAAGAGAAGAAATGCACATTGAGTTGATTTACAGGTTGTATGCACAGTTGTATGCACAGGTGATAGCTGTCACAGCAAAATTCTTCAGTTCTGCATGTATATTCTATAAGATTATGTATATTGGTTAACCTTTTGAGACTGATGGGTTAGGAGAATGGGTATTGAAAGAGGGTAGTTCTGGTGCCTTTGGGGGTCCGCCTCTCCACTGGAGGTCAAAATAATTCCATTCACTGGTGTTGAGCCTGAGGACAGGTGATTTTCATGAAACTTCAAGGTGGCTCTTGAGAGCGAGCATTAAGTTGTCCTATCTGCCTGTCCAGGAACTGATGGCTTGCATGATGAACAAGATGAGCACCAGCCTGGCAAGAAAGTGTATCTAAACCCCTTGCTGAGCTTGTTGGGAGGCAGAAGTTCCCTGCCACATGTTCTGATTTCTTCTTTGTGTTGAATTTTAGGATACGCACCGGGGGATTTTTATCCAGCAGCTGAGGCACACACAAAATCCACAGCCCCGGATCAAACTGAAGTTGTTTGGACACTCTGGCGCTGGGAAAACCACCCTTGTGGAGTCCCTCAAGTGCGGCCTGATACGAAGCTTTTTCCGAAGACGTAGGCCTAGGCTCTCCTCCACAAACTCAAGTAGATTCCCCCCATCTCCTTTGTCTTCCAAACCTTCAGGTATGGTCTTGAGCCATAACGTTTGCATGAGAAAGCAGTTTTCTCTTTGTCTCTGTAGCTCCTAGGAAAAAAGCTGTTGCCTGCACCGCAAAAGACAGGACAGCCTAAGCATTTACAAAACAATAGAAAAAGGGAGAGGGAATTGGCTTCTCTGTGTACCTAAAGTAAGAGGAAGAGGACCAGTGAGTGTGAAGGATGCATAAGTAGTTAAGGTTTTGTTTGCTTACATGCTGCATAAGTGAACTTGCAGAGTGGAGAACAGAACTTGTAAACATTGCTGTTTATTTTTCACAAAAAGTCCTAGGCTGCAAATGTCAGTGTCACTGCTAGCTTCCTTTTTGCTGGAGAAGCTTCAATAAACACTGCAAAATTGAAACAGTTGCTGCATCTTTATGTGATTTTTAAGTAATAACAGGATTCAGAACTGCCTCTGATGCCTTGGAGTGCTTTTCTATAAGGTACAGGATTGAATTAGCCCAGTCAGAGGTGTCTCAAATTGTCTCCAAACAAGGTGAAAATGAAAGTTTTCTAAACTAATGTAAATGTTTGCAAGTACTACATTGCTCACATAGCACCAGTTGGCCTGTGCAAAGCAGGAAGAGCTGCAAGGTGTGGAGAAACTAGCTAGGTTTACACTTAAGTGTGGGCCCAGTTCTGGAAGAACCAAAAGGAGGACAGTGGAAAGACAGTGAACTGCTTGTCCAGGTCCCTTTTCTAACACTGGGAGCCTACACAATATACACAAGCTAAGCATGTTCACAAGTTCAAGTTTAAATTGATGTTTAGGAGTGGTCTTACTGTGTAACTTTTAGATGGGACCAGGGTTGCCTTTTTTTAAAAAAAAAACCTTTTGGGTAATACTTGCGGGTTTGGGTTTCATTCATCATTTTTAAGTAGTGTTAGAATGGTGCTAGTAATAGTTTTCATCTCTACCATCTCTCTATTCACCCGAGGAAGCTATGGGGCTTGCAGAGAGTGGCTTAACAAGGCAAGATCCACAGCACAGAGATTGTTACTTCATTTGATATTTACTTAACACAAGGGGCTCACATCTGTGACAACAGAATAAAGGACTTGGTTAAATCAATCAATCAAAAGTTCTTGATTTATTTATCCTAGTTTGCTGTGTCATACCAAGGGGGATAAGTCACTCAAGGAATACCAGTTTCTGGGGGCAAGACAGGAAGGTTTTGACTGAAGATAGATTTTTTTCTTTTGGACAGTAATAGAACCAAAGGAGAGGTGGTGTGTGCTCACAGCATCATAAAATCAGAAAGACTGCCAGTCACATTGGCAAATCAGTGTAGAAATAAAGGTGAATTTGAAGCATGCCCTTGAAAAGAGCTTACCTAGATATGAAGCCAGAAAGATGTGCGGTTCAAAACATACAAAGCTACTATGGCATTATTTTAACATTTGGAGGTTTGGGTTTTGCTTCTTTCAATATATGTTCTTTTGGGTTGTAAATCATTATATAGTTAATGATGTTATGGGTTGAGTGACATAATCAGGTAAATATTTAAATCAGCAGAATTTGGACAATACTTGATCACATTATTTGTTTGTTTATGTGTTTGTTTAAATTCTGTAAAAATAAGTATGCAAATTCACCAAGTTTTTATTTAGAAGAGCCCAAAGATTTAGAATATTACAGAAGGAGATCAAATATGAAAGTATAGTCTTACAGCTATCAGGTAATCTCTCTCTGTTGTAAAACCCAAACACTAGAATTTGCCATCTAGTGGAGGAAAGAAATCTTTATCCACTAGATGGTGCAAGTCAGTTAAAAAGCCATTTTGTTTCTCATTTGCACTCTGGGAATCTGAATTAAACATGAACTAAAAAAACCTGCTTGTTAGTAAAATAATTTTGGTTAGGGGCCTGCTTTTCTCCCTCAGACACTTGTTACACTGTGATATTTTTTATCATTACTTACAGTAAACAACAATATGAATATGTAACATTGCCATACCAATAATAGATCATGCAATGAAATTGCAGCCCTTAGCGAAGAAAAAAACCCAAAGGGTGTATTTCTATGCAACATAGAACTTTAACTATTGAAACCTTTCATACACATGTAATTCAGTGTTTTTCTTTGCTTTCCACTCAGAAGAGTGCTAATGGGCATAATGCTATATAGGATCCTTCTAATATTTTCCTTTTAATCATTCAGAATAAGGACGTTGTTGCGTATGCTCATGGCTTCATAGTCATCTCCTTTCTTTGAAGAGCACTTCGGTTTTTGTAGTCTGCTTTTTTGGCTTGCATACTTGTTTTGAAGTGATCTGGTTGTGATTTTCACATGGTTTGTAATCTCATGTTCTTTTCACTGACCCAGTTTCAGTAAGTATTACGAATCTTTATCCTGGATGTGAAAATGTCAGTGTGAGAAGCCGTAGTATGATGTTTGAGCCGGGCCTGACCAAAGGAGTATTAGAAACTTTCGTATCACCTGCTCATCACTCTCACTTCTCTTCTGATGACCAGTCCACCAAATCTATTGACATCCAGAGTGCCTGCTTGCATGGTAAGAAGAGCCCTGGGCTGAGTTGCCTTAATCCTGCAGGACTGTTAATGCCATTGTACTTGTTTTTAAAAATAAAAATGGGGGAAAAGTCTGACTTGGCATAGTAGTGACTATGTTTGACAATCCAACACTGGTGGGATTTGTTTAAAGAAAAAGTAAATCTGCCTGTAGTTGTTGTAATATACATTTAATCACTCATGTCTGATCTTTACAGTATTACATAGAAACATTTTGAGGTGAATAAGTGGGAGCATAGAAAGGAGGGATTTGGCATGACAGGAGGAAGTCAGCAAAGTGGCCACTACTCTGAAGGCTCCTTCACCTATACCATAGAATTAGTCTGGTCCCATTTATTCCTCACCATTTAGCTATATCCCCAGCTATGGAAAGGACATACTGACCCCATGACAGGGCTGGAGCATATTTGGTGAGCCCTGGAGCTCATCAGTCATGGTGAGTGGAGCTTCTGATTTAATTTCCTTTTTCGCAAGGGAGCTAACTGCTCTGCAGTTAAAGCCAGGTAGCAGTAAGAGGGGTCCATCACAGAAGGTATCACGAGTACATACATGACATTGGCTGTGAGACCACACAAATGGTGCTTATACATCACCAGCCATACTAATAACCATTTATATAGGTGGTCAGATCTCTTCTTCATAAGGAAAAGGTTTTGCGTGCCTTTGCAGCTGCAATTTTGAAGCTGAATTAGAATTAACCGAGATTTTACTTTGGAGTCAGAAACCTCCTTATGAGTGCACAGTAAGAAATGCAGTGACAAAACATTTATCTTAGATGCTGAAGTGTTTCCCAAGCTAAAGCTTGTTCCTTGTGCTTGTTCCTTTTCAGTGTAATTTAAAATCAAGTCAAATTCTGCAGGGAAACAGTCTTGCCATGGACTGTCAGAAGGGGTTTCTTTTCTTTCTCTGTGCTGTCTTGATACAAAACAAAGTGTACACACAGGTGAACTCTGTATAGCTGTACTCATAACAGTGGGTTGGAGGTTTCTGACATCTTTCCTTCTAGAAGTTTGAAGCACATCTTAGTCATAATTTATTTATTTAGAAGTAGTACAAGTGTGGCAGACGTTACCCTAATCAGATGGTGCATTTGGGAAGTGCAATGTACTAATACTTTTCTCACCCAAAGCTAAAGGAGATAACAAAAAGAAGCATGGAGCCCTTGGGATTCTTAACATGGTGATTCCTCAGCTCTGGTTTACCAACACAGTGTGAATAGTACAATTCTGTAAAGCAAAGCAGCTTCCTTGAGAATGTGCTTCAGTGGTTTTCAAAATCAATGGTGGCAGGTTAAGAAGAAAAAATGATAAAAATATTAAGCTTTATTAGGGTGAACAGGAAAAGAATGGGAGCCATTATTCTTGGTTTTGAAGGCAATTACAAGATCTGCTGCTGTTGTTCAAGGCAATGCTCAATTTAATGCATAAGACTGCATGCTTTTAACACAGGTGCTTACATATGGCATCCAGCTAAATGTCCTAGAGAAGGGAATGTGAGAGAGGAGATTTTGAGGGTCAAACTTCTAAGCCTCTGAAACTGACTGAAACTCGTTCCCTTTGTTCATGATTGCATTTTAAGTCTTGATTTCTCACCTGTGTACAGTTTATCTTCAGTCTAAATTGGATTAACTGTTTAGTTTGTCTTTCCATGGCCAGAAAATGCTTACTGGGGAACTGTGATCTCTTCATCTGTTTGACTGTTTTTCAGGAGTTGGTGATTTCAGCATCTGGGAATTCTCTGGGAATCCTGTGTACTTCTGCTGTTACGATTATTTTGCTGCAAATGATCACACTGCAATTCACATAGTGCTTTTTAGTCTTGAGGAGCCTTATGAAATCCAGTTAAACCAAGTGACCTTTTGGCTCAATTTCCTGAAATCATTGGTCCCAGTTGAGGAGCCAATAGGTAAGCTTTTCTACCTGTTAATGAAGTATTAGAGGTCTGTGGAATAAAGCTTCTTGTATTTCTCTGCAACTCTGTACATCGTCTGTGTTGGGTGTCTTCATCACGTATTCAAACAAACTTTACAAAGTTTTCTTAGAAAATGGAATTTTGTCTCTGGAAGAAGCCAGAAGAGTTGCACACACAACTCTTAGTTCAACTAAAAAGGGTCATGAGATACAGTGTACGATCTTGTGGCACTGGGATTTACATCTGTACATGGCAGATGAAGTTTCATGTCAGATAAGCTGTCAAGAATGTTTCAGAGGGCTAGAACCATTCAAAACCAAGTTTAGACACATTGCTTAAATTCCTCTTATACCTAGCCCAAATTAATAGTGTTTTCAGCATAAATTAGTCTTGTCAGTGACAACAGGACAGAACCCCTCAGTATGTGCAACTGTCATGTGTTTAACTAGAGTTGTATTTGGACTTCAAATATGATAATTCTTTGGTGCATCAGGGTTTACAGAAATCAGTATTTCTTGTACATTTCCTACATTCCCACTTTTGCACAGGTTTTAGGTAATTTTACTTGTTTTATATTCAGGTTTACTGGAAGTTACTTGGCAGGCAAAGAAATTAACTTTAAGAACATTTTTCTTGAAAGGTCCAGTAATCCAGGGGTATACACAGTATGTGACTTGTGTTTGTAGCTGAGTATGGGTCTGCAGACTGAGTTTCTTGGACCAACCATGCTCTGACCTGTGTCTTGGTTCTATGATCTGAAAGATTATTCCAGTTAGTGGATCTAACTCAGTGTTCATGGACATTTGTAACAATGCTAGGGATTCAACAAACAAATGTATTAAATACTTATATTGTGCAAGGAGTTATTCTCTCTCTTTCTGTGTTCTGCTCCATTCTGTTGCATTATCTCAGCCAGACAATAAGCCAAGGCCAACATTTGGTTTTCAGTTCAGGCATCTGCATTCTTCTATTTTTCTATTTTAGATCAAATTACAAGGTAAATAATGTCAGCATTTGGATCTAACCAACACTCAGTTACCTGTGAAAGCTAAAGGTCAGAAATTTGCAAAAAGGTCTCAAAGCTACAAATACAGCTAATTTGCAATTGATGGACTATTTTCACAGATGCTCAGTCTAGCAAGGAAACCTAGTTCTTGGTTCAACAGAGTCAGAATCTCAGTTAATTTTTTATTCTTGATTATCTGATTATCAGCATCATAAACTTCACTTAAATCTGTGTTTATACTGATCGGCTAAGTTTGGGTACCTATGCATCTCTGTATTGTTACAAATCTGTCAAGTAACATCTAGAAACTGATGTTATCAGAAAAGTTAAAACTCTTTGAATTACTTTCCAGTTATTTTGTCTAAGTCCTTAGCTGCCAATTAAAAAAAAAAAAAAAAATTAAAAAAAATTACAAAGTACTTGCCTGGAAGTGGTATGCAGAGATTTGGGGAAATGTGCATTTTATGAATTAATCAAGATTATGTAGCTCTTAGTTGATGAGAACTGAGCAGTGATGTAAGCATGTTTCCCCCATGTGAAGTTTTTAAAGGCAAAAAGAGCAGGATTGGGTGTACTCTCTCCTTCAAAAATAGTCTGATGATTTCTTTTCTGGAATATGAGTTTGAGAAAAAATTGAAAACTCTGTGTTCGTACTGTCACCTCATTCATGCCATTTGTATCTTTCTTTCTTTCTCATTCTTTTTCATGGTTTCTGCCAGGCTTTCCTACTTAACTCTCACCTAAGTGAGAGGTCATTTTTTGTGTAAGTACTGCAAAATAGCATTCATATCAACATATGAATGTTGTAGACATTTTGTGTTCCTACAATCCTCTATTCTGCACCTGTAGTATTAATGGCCATCCAAAGATGATGCAAAACCCTTTCAAGAAGCTGTTATTTCGAATTATTTTTTCCTCACACTGTCATAGTTTGTAGTTAATAGCTATATCATTAGTGCTTTTGATTACTGGTTTTGTTAAACCAATAAAGTAAAACAATATAAATGTATCTGATGTTATTCTAATAGTCCAGCTATTAAAATTGGGCTTATATAGACAGTCCTATAAGCAAACAATTGCCAGAGCACCAGCAGTTACACTGTTAATGGCTGTGCTTAGTGTTGGTAAATAACTACAAAAGTGGTTGGTATGAGGAATGTAAAATCATTTCTGCCTTTCTGGCTCAGTATCAGCCATCTCCATGGGCATGCCTCATAGTGAGGGAGTCCTCTTGTTTCTCTTGTAGCATTTGGAGGAAAACTGAAAAGTCCCCTGCGTGTTGTTTTGGTTGCCACACATGCTGACATAGTGAATCTTCCTCGGCCTGTTGGGGGAGAGTTCTGGTATGACAAAGACATCTCCTTGTTGAAAGAAATCAGGAACAGGTAAGTGGGAAGTGTATTGATACATAGTGTTTGAACATGCTAATTGCAAAGAAGTACTAAAATGCTTCGGAATATATAAAAGGTTTTTATATGTCTTAAGCTTTATGATATTATGATATTTTGACTATGTTCAGAAAGCCTGTATTGTGTTAAAATTGAAACATTTACCAATATCACAGTGACTAAGCTGCCCTGAGTGAGCTAAAGTAAGTCAAATGGTGTCAAAATTAATTGTGGCATAGGCAGTCCCACCTGTAAACACTGGGCTACATCCAAAGACCCATTTCAGCTTCCTGTCTAATATCTCGGTGCTCAGGTTTTACACTGGTATCAGAAAAGTGGGCAGTTTGCAGCTAAAAGCTCTAGATGCAGAAGAGGAAATTTTACCAGAGAACCACCCTTAGCTCTGAACTTGTTTAGGATAGGTACCGAAAAAACTAAAATGGGGCCAGGAGGTACTCCCTGCACAGTTTGCAAACAGCTGGATATTGTGGAGTCACATAGGTGACAAGGTCATCCAGGAGGTAGTTAGAAATTAGGGAAACCTCTAGCATGCTAATGCTTATTCAGCACATGCTAATGGTAGATGGAAATAGGGAATTTTTCAAGAACATAGTATTGTTTAAAGTAACAACTTATATTCAGAGTGAGCATGTAAGTGGGAAACACGGGGTGTGAGAAAACATCCAGACCTGTGAGTATAGACATTTGCCTGGGCTGTACAAGAAACAGATGTAGGAATTCCAGACAATGAGGCGGGGAGGGGGGAGGGCAGTATCTTAATCAATTGAAATAAACCAATAGAAAAATAACTGTGTGTCATCTTTGATGCTGGAATCCTTTTAAATGCAAATCTGTGCAGAGCTAGGAAAACAGGTTTGTGCGGTTGAAAAGTCAAAACGAAGTGAGAAAGAGAGCTGTCAACAGCAATGACTACTGAACTATTTTAAGTGAAAAGAATGCAAGCAACAAACATTAAGATCTTAAAAAGAATAAATTCCCATAATCTCTTCTCTAGTAAGATGTTTTGTTTTGTTATTACAAGTCATATGATGCATTTACAATTTTCTTATGCATATTCACTATTTCTCCTGAGAGAAAACAATTTTCTCTCAATATCTCTGCTTATTTTCAAGAAAATTATTGAGCAGCTATACTGTCTGTTCTTATAAAATATTATCAGCATTATCATTACTTCATCATTCCTTGAAGAAAAACAACTCTAGTGTAATTTAAGACTGAAGTACAATTGTATTAAGAAAAAACTGGATTTGGGTCTACATAAATAATATTTTTTTTTTCTTTTAGATTTGGAAATGATTTGCAAATTTCAGAAAAGTTATTTGTCCTGGATGCTGGAGCATCTGGGTCTAAAGATATGAAGCTCCTTCGAAATCATTTGCAAGAAATAAGAAGCCAGATAATTTCTGTAAGTAACCTCTAATGGTCTGGGTTGCATCAGCCAACATGTGAATATAAACTACTGTAAGTCTCAAACTTAGAATAATGAAGCATGTAGAAACCACTGATGTTCCAGTTTTATAACAGCATACTTGACAGGTCTTGTGATAGACAAACCCCTGACATCAAAGATTCAGTTACTATTTTGAAAATTGTAGCTGTTTCGAGCAGCTGACCAAAAAACTCTCTATTGAAAGGAAACAATGTGAGATTTCAATTCCAGGTCATTATTTTGTATTTTGATTGCCAATGATTGGATTCCAACATTACCCCCCGCCTTTTTTTTTTTTTTTTTTGAATCAGCATAGTATTATAGAGAAGCAGGAAATATATTATAAATATATTTCAGGAAAATACGTTTTTCACCAAAAACCCACCAGAGTAGAACAGTTTTCTCAATTGTTAGAAAAATAATTCCAAATATAGATATGTAAACTGAGTAAGTGTTAACTTTTGACTGCATTTTTTAATTGAAAAATGTTGCTTGCAGTCGTATCTGTATGTGTAGGTACATGCATATGAGACTAAAGGTAAAACGTAGCCATGGTTTGATGCTGTCACTATGAATCCACTGAGACCTCCATACCAAGGGTGACCAAATCAAATTTTTTGTAGCCTGTGATAAATGGATTTATATTATGTTACACACCAACAAGATTTCTGCAGCTAGTTTTGAAACTTATTTTTTTGTAATTGATTGAAAGTGTATGTATTACTGAGTTAATTCTCTGGGTTGAGGAAAATATTTGGATTTCTGCAAAATTCAGCCTACTTTACATTCCTGATGGTGTCTTGATTCAATAAGCTTTTCTTCTCTAAGAAAACTTTATTTTTGCTACGGTCACTACTTTGAAACCTGAAGGGGTTTGCTGCATAAGAAGTGGAGGCTGTGGCTTGAGAATGTAGGAAGAAAGCATCAGTGAAGTCTAAGGCAATCAATACATCAAAGTACCATTTTTGCTTCTTATTTTGCACCCTGCTGTCTCACCTTCTGAAGTAAATTGGTTCTGCATAGATATTGATGGGTACAGTTTCTAAAAAAATTCTGATAATTTCAGAAATAAAGGTTAATTTACAGATGCATGAAGGCAACTCATGGTGATATTTGGAAAAATTGCTTATTTCAGTAAAAATGTGGAATTCACTTTTTTAAGAAAAGGTAGATAAATCTTATGGCAAGTGAATGCCAAATGAAAGGGTAAGGGTCCAGCACAAAGGAAACTCTTCAGATCTGAATATACATTATGAATGCATTAGACATCCATTAAAAAAAATAGTACCACTATTCTCAAATGCATGTTTTCTGTGCTTGTCTAAGACTTGCCCGCCTATGACTCATCTGTGTGAGAAAATAATCTCCACACTGCCTTCATGGAGAAAAATTAATGGACCAAACCAGCTGATGTCCTTGCAGCAGTTTGTGTATGATGTGCAGGAACATCTTAATCCCCTAGCAAGTGAAAATGACCTACGGCATGTTGCACAGCAGTTGCATAGCATAGGAGAAGTAAGTATATTTATCTAAATTGCATCTCTTTATTTGCAAGATACTGTTCTCATAGAATAGTGCTTTATGAGTTTAAGCAAATGTCTGAAGTTTTTTTGTTTTTTTCTCTTCCTCTTAAGACATCATAATAAATAGAGACTGTTTATTTACTCTTTCTGTTACCATTATATCTTGTGGCTTCTATTTCATTCAACATAATCTCTTTGAGACCGGAAGAATTACAGTTTTTTGCTATAGCTGGAATACAAAATACCCAGAGAGGGTCACTATGCTGTCACATTCAATGAAGTATTCACTGCATATGAGAGATTTATATGTGTCCATTAGAAATTGAATAGTAGTAATATGTGTCCATTAGAAATTGAATTGTTTTCACAAACAGCTTGCAGGGCATGACTAGGCTTTTCAGCTGTTGGGCTCTGATGGTTTCATCACTAGTGGAAAACAACAAGATCTGTTTTTTGTTCTGAGTACATGCCATATCTTAAAATACACTGTTTGTTTTTTTCCTGTGAGCAGTGTTAATCAAATTATTGGATCAGTCTTTTAGGAAGGAGAGAACATGGGCTATCATCTTGTACTTCACAAGATATAAATTGTAACTTTCATATTTATAAACAGATTAACATTATGCAGAGTGAAACTGTCCAAGATGTTGTGCTTCTGGATCCTCGCTGGCTCTGTTCAAACGTCCTTGGAAGAATCCTGTCAGTGGAGAACCCAAAAGCCCTCCATCACTATAGAGGTCGGTACACTATAGAGGACATCCAGCGTCTGGTGACGGACAGTGATGTGGAAGAACTGATACAGATTTTGGATGCCATGGATATTTGTGCAAGGGACCTTAGCAGTGGAGCAATGGTGGATATTCCTGCTCTCATAAAGACTGACAATCTCCACAGGTCTTGGACAGATGAGGAGGATGAAGTGCTGATTTATGGTGGTGTTAGAATCGTTCCTGTGGAACATCTTACCCCATTTCCTTGTGGAATTTTTCATAAAGTTCAGGTGAATCTCTGCAGGTGGATTCATCAGCAGAGCACAGAGGGGGATGCTGATATACGTCTGTGGGTAAATGGATCAAAGATTATGAATCGTGGAGCTGAGCTTTTAGTGCTGCTGGTCAACCATGGTCAGGGTATAGAGGTTCAAGTTAGAGGACTGGAAACAGAGAAGATCAAGTGCTGTTTACTTCTGGATTCTGTGTGCAGCACCATTGATAACTTAATAGCCACAACCTTACCAGGTCTTCTGACCGGGAAATACTACCTTAGTCCTCAGCAGCTGAGGGAACATCATGAACCAGTAATGGTCTACCAGCCTAGAGACTTTTTCCGTGCACAGAGTCAAAAGGAGACATCATTAACTAACACTATGGGGGGATATAAAGAGAGCTTTAGCAGTATACTGTGTTTTGGGTGTCTTGATGTTTACTCCCAGGGAAGCCTAGGAATGGATATTCATGTTTCTGATCTGAATCTACTTACCAGGAGAAAACTAAGTCGACTTTTGGATCCACCTGATCCAATGGGCAAAGATTGGTGCCTTCTGGCCATGAACCTGGGCCTCCCTGATCTTGTTGCAAAGTACAATACAAATAATGGAACTCAAAATTACTTTCTCTCAAGCCCAGTTCATGCCCTTCTGCAGGAATGGAGTAATGCACCTGACAGCACTGTAGGTATATTAATGTCTAAGCTGAGGGAATTAGGTCGCAGAGATGCAGCAGATTTCTTACTGAAGGCATCTTCTGTATTCAAAATTAATTTAGATGCTAATGGTCAAGAGGCTTATGCTTCCAGTTGCAACAGTGGCACCTCTTATAACTCAATTAGCTCTGTAGTGTCACGGTAAGAGAAGGTGTTTTGCATGGGCATCCTTTCGAAGTGCAGAAAGGATAAAAGATACAAGTATAAAAGTTACAGTGCATACTAATTTATGAGATTTTGCATCAAAGGATACTTCTCTGGCACCACCTTTTTTGTGCATAAACTTTCTACTCCTAACTGTGAATTGTTGCTCTTTATTAAAAAGACTGGTGTATTTCTGGTGGTTTAAAACTATTTCTGATAGAGAATGTGCTGCTTAATACTGCCATTTCAACTGGAAAGTCTTAACTTTTGGATTACGTACTGCAACTGTTTTATATAATTCTCCCATAAGAGGTAGTGGGAGAAGAATAGCACATAGTACCTTTAATGTGTATTTCTTACATCCTTTTTTTTTTCCTTTTCACTATGTCCTCCGCTTAACATTTTTTTTATAATTGTAAGGAGAGAAGTCCACCATTTGTGGTCAGTCTCACCAAATTTAAGCGCATTGTTTTTAGCTGAAAAAGTGAGTGCCTTTTGCAGAAGGGAGAGTGCAGTTGATTTGAATGACCCTGCTGGAGTTACAAGAACATGCTACCTCTGTTTCACTTAAATTGTCTGCATGCTTATCATTGCAAGTGGTGCTTGCCTGTTAATTTTTCCTGCACTTCTAAGACATTGGTGATGACTCATGCAGAGCATTCTTGTGCCAGTACTATGGGTATAGACATGTGATACCTAATCAACTTCAATTACAGTCAAATCATTATGTGAAAATCTCTTAAACTTGCCAATTATCATGCTTCGTTATTTCCATGCACCTCAGGTAAAAGTTCATATCATTATAGAGTTCAAAAAACACAAGTGTTGGATACTGCAGAATAATATTGTCTAGCTGTCAGTTGTAATTTGTGTATAACAAAGGTTTTCTACTATTAGATCCTGCATTACTTACTTCCTGTACTTGAAAACTTTGATGGGGATAAAAAAAAAAAAAAAGGAAGCAAGGTTTCTTGCAGTGATAACTTTAAAATTGATATGAGGGAATATGACCCATTCTCTGTTCTAAAAAGCATGTAATTTTCATGGTGCGATATGTGTTTGTTTATATATATTGTATGTACATATATTAAGACTATTTTTTCCTTAATCTTACAATGTAGTAAATTTTAAAGGATTTTTCTACAAATAAACTGTTGCTTGTTGCATCCTTGCTGATCACATTCTGTTGCTGAAGGGTATCAAAACTTTTCTTTAAAGTTAGAATTGTAGAGAGGCAACGTCTGCCTTCTGAAGTTCTGGGAATCTCCTGTTGACTTCAGGAGGATTTCTTTGTATTCTACAGCAATATTTATGTTGGTTTTTTTACACCAGAGGTGTAATTTTTTTTATTTTTTTTTTTTTTTTTAGCAGGGTTGGTCCCTGTGCAGCAGAGGGATTTGCATTCATTTTAACAAATGGCAAGCCAACACAGTTTGCTACATAGCTTTTCCTTTGTGGCTTTTCACAATGGAAACCAAAACAGCAAATGTGAGTCTGTCATCAGGAATCCTCCAGATTATGCTGTGCTGCAGAGTGAGAGGACATTGTATTAGAACTTGTGCTGCAGTGATGGTCCTTTACATTAAATATCCCCTCATCACACGAGGAACTGTGTTGGTGCTGCTTATTTAAAATCTCAGCATCACTCCCTGATACCTGCATACTCTTTGTATGGTGCTCTATGCAGGCAGCTTTGCACAATACTTCTGCCCTGTGTATGCTGCAAAGCATTTAAGCAAGGTTTTCTTAAAATGCTAATTGCTGTTTTCCCCTGCCATTCTTTGCCTATTTTACACTTGCTTCATTAAATCTTTCCCCAGGTCCTGGCTATTGCTGGGCTCCACAGTTAACCATTTCTTTAAACTCTATTCCTCAACAATAAGTATGGTTTATGAGCAGTCCTACCCTAAGCTGTTCGTGTTTGGATATTCTGCCTCTGACAAACTGTGTTCAGTATCTCCCACTGCTGCTCAAAGGGGCTCAGTGCAGAGCCCAGCTCTATGCAGCCAATATTTACCTCTGTCAATTCATCGCCACTATCATAATTCATATTCAGTACTTCTGTCGGATTCTGGTAAGTGGAGCGTTCTTTCTCATGTCATGAAATTTTCTGGGTTTCTACCAGAAAAGGTTTCATCCCCTGCCTGCCTCCCCAGATGCTTTTTGCACACATGAGATGCATAGTCAACTTACTAATACTGATTCACTACTCCTTTTACTTTTTTTTTTGTTTTGTCCCTTCCCAACAGTATGTTTCTCACAGTTCCTGGCTTCCATTTACTGTAAAATGCAGCCCTGGAAGTGTAAATTACTTAGTGGACTCTAGGACAAACCTTTGACCAGCAGTCACAGCCTATTGCATCATTTACAGTTTTCATGGTAATAGGCTCAGGAAAGTGAATCATAGTCATAGGATAGCTTTGGTTTCCTTTGTATAAATCCTGTGCTACTGACCAAAAAAAGAAAAAAATTGTTTCCTAGATGACAATTTGGGGACAAGAAAAAGAGCTAGCCAATGATACAAGTGGGCACCCCTTCTGTTGCTTCATTTTTATTAATTCCTTGTTTTGTTTTATAAATGCTACTAGGAGCAGAGCTTCATTCTACAGTTCTTAGAATTGTGTTTAAAAAATGCCGTGATCCTGCCCTGGCTCACTCCAGAAATGGAAAAAATGCAGGTCTTTGCATGGTCAAAAAAGTTTAGTCATAAGTGTACAGAATGTACAGTTCATGCAAGGAACATGGTAAGCTTAGCTCCTGACAGTGAAATAACTGAAGATGGATACTAATCATCTTTGTAGCTTCAGAGAAGAGCTGCTGAGATACAATTGTGAGGATAAAGCAATGAATGACAACTTTTGTCTCCAAAATCCATAATATAGACAAACTCTCAAGTTTGCTGCTCAAGACCAATGTGCATTACAGATTACCTTGCAGTTTACAAAAGTATTCTACTGTCACCCAGACTCAAATTCTGAAGAAATTTTCTGAAGAAGATAGGGAAGAAGTGAGCACTTTGGTGCAGACCATTTTTCCAATGATTTCTCCCTGGCATGCTGCAGCATGCATCAGATAAAAGAAGTGCTTCATATTGCTATTTATATTGGGTGTTACTGGTTGTACTGTCTTTGGAAGTTTTGCTGCTGACCTGACTGGTGAGTTTGGAAAGTCACATGTGATCAGTGCCTACATGCAAATAATTTACTGACTTGAAGAGTGAGTTTGGAAAGCCACAAGAGATCAGTGGTTACATGCAAATGAGTTTAAGGTGGGCCAAGTGCCTCCAGAGGTGGCCTCAGGTGGAGGTGGATATATATTACTTTTCTCACCTTAAAAGGGTAAGGAGACAAGGGTAAGATAGAGACAGCCACAGGTTTTAGGATCTTTGGGATTCAAATGATTGAGAAAGACATAAGAAACTACAAGAAATTAGAAACTCCCAAATGTTGCGTGGTTGACAGAGTCAGGAGGTTTAGAAAGGAGCCAGTTTCCTAAATGGTCAGGTCTTTACACAGAGCAACAGTGAAGCTGTTAGAGCTGGCTGGCTGGAACCAATTCCAGTTCCTAAACCTCTGTTGGCTGTGTTCCTCACTCCAAGGAGAAGTTACCTCCTTAATTCATTGCAACCTTTTTATTGCAGAGATGCTGTGTTGCAGCATCACAGTTTAAAACAGGTGCTTCGATTTGAATTGCATCGTTATTTCAGCTTTGCCAATCAAATGGAGGAGTAATGCCTGAGCTGTAATTCCAAACAAAGCAAATGAAGCATCTTGGTTATGTCAGAGGAGATGGAGTGTTGAGGGATTCTTAATAGTCAAGGCACTGAGACATGCACAATCCAGCCTTAACTTAGCTGAGCAAAATAAGCAAGAAGGTAAATATGTCCTTGAAGTGCAGCTGTGGGGAATTAGCTGCCAAGTGTAGCAATTCCAAGAATATAAACAATGGAGTGTGTGAATGACAGGTTGTAGAACCTTAGCAGGACAGAGCAGCAGCAGCAGCATCTGTATGACAGCCCACCATCACTCCAAGTGATTTGCGTAGATGTGTAAACAAGTAGCTAGTAACCAATGTATTGCTTGCATGTAGAGAAGTAGAAAATGTATGTAAGTAGCCTTCTGATCTGTAATAAACAGCTTCACCTGATCATGTTGGTCTGTGTGTGAGGACCCGTGCCTCCACAACAATGGAGGAGTACAATATCTTTGAAGGTGGCTTGAAAGCACTCTGTACAATATTAAAATTTATTTCTATTTGATTTTTTGATTTGTTAAACTCAGTCCACTGAGTCCAAAATTTAAAAAAAAGTTCAAAAATTCACTCGTGTTTCTTTTCAGGCATTGTCTGACTCAGAAGACAAGGAAATGGATAGAAAAGGGGAAGAAAATCAGTTTTCAACAATGTCTAAGGTACTTGCTTTCCAAACGGGTTACAGCCAAGCCACTCAGACTTCGCAGGCCTGAGTCTGAAGACCCAGTATTTGGGTCTTCAAAAGTCAGATGAGCAGTATATGGAAGGCAGCTGATGGTATTCTTCTGTATGGCTACACAATTTATCATTGTAAGCTTTACAGAAACAGTGGGATGAGCAGCTATGCTGCCTCAAAGCAAGGTGAAGATCTCAGTGGACCTGGTGCAGTTTTGCATTAACCAAACTGACGTAGCATTTCTGCACCAGCCAGACTACTTTGGGTGAGGTCCAAATCCAACACATGCATATTTAAAGATCGTTTTCCAGACAGCAATTATGTTGCCGAGTCAGTTGGATGTATCTTAAAATTCACAGGCCTGTTCTGAGACAGAGCAAACTCAGACCGTCTTGCCCAAACTCTGGCTCCTGCTGTCACCAAGCCTAGGACACCTACACTGCCAATATGCACTTGGCATACCCTAGGCAGAGAGCAAGACTAAGAAGAGTTTAGGCAGGGTGATAAGAGGTCTCAAACAGGAATGCTTGGACATGCTGCATCTTATATGGATTTCTTGGCAAAGAGATGCTGACAGCCTGAGTCCACACATACTCCTCCTGCAGAAATGTAGCACCTGCTGCAATGGTGTAGGCATTTCTGGTGGCTCTGTGTCCAAGCTGAATGAATACGCACTCTGCTGTATCTGCACAGGATTCAGAGTGCAGCTCAGTGAAGTATCTTCACTGCAGATTCAGGCATGGTCACAGCTGAGTGTAACACACCTGGAGAAGCTCTGGCCTACACGTACTGGAAGGATAATCAGGATGCTTCTGCTGCACCTCAGCAATTGCAGCTGGAGGGCTGGGGGAGAGGGAATTTGCATGAGTGAGTAAGGACTGAGTGTGACAACAGCATGTGGTACACAGTGAGGGGAGGATGAAGTTATGCTTTTCAAAACTGCTGTCAAAGAAACACGGGAGGGGAAGGCTCTTGCATTAGAGGGGCTAGTCCGCTGATGTTAAAAGATGGCATGTGTATGACTTTGAGTCACTTTGTGCTTTACTTTTTAAGCTGCTCATTGCATTGCAAAATCTACTTTTTCAGCATGGCCACAAAGAAGTATAGTTTGATTAGTCTGTTTCCCCTGAAAGATGAATCAGCCTCACTTTTAGGCACCCTACCAGGACTGCTTACAAGTCAAAATGTATGTAGCAATCAGCAAAGCTAAAGGATGCAGAGAGAAGGTCTGCAAATCCTGCTATCACTAGATTTACCTACAAAACACTGTCACTTTGTGCCATTTTTAGGTCTTTCTATTGGTTGCAAATGTGAGAAAAAATACTCTGCAGAGTGCTGAGTGCAATCAGTTACTGTTAAGCCAAAACTTTTATTACTGGAAAAACAAAGGGTACGAGTCTGCAATTTTGAGCCACAGGCAATGTGTCAGTGCATATGAAAGCCAGTACCAGGTCCAGGTGAGGACAGAAACATATCCTACTTTCCTAAGCCTATAGTGTGGATTATTTCATCATTCCTAAAGTATGTATCTGCAGAAGAAGCAGGAAAGATATTTCTTTAGAGGTGTTTCCCAATAAAGGCTGACAGCTAGGATTAGACTCCGATTTGGTTATACTAAAGGAATGAAGCACCATCCTCTACAACTGCAATACTTCATATAAAAATTTTCTACAGACCCCTGGGGATTGTGTTGGCAGCTGGAGAGTGTTGTGACAATTAGCCTGGAAAACATGGAAGGAGGTGACTCACCATAGCCAAATTAGCATCAGATAGGATGGGCTAAATTTCCTCAGCTGCCTACAGTCAGAAGGAAATATCACTTGCAGCTGCTAGACCTGGTAGTCAAGTACCAGTACCAGTTTCAGATGAAGCTTAAGGCATCATCTGCAGTATCAATCTGCTTATAGAGGTTCCAAAAGGAGCTGCATGAATGTTTAAACTGATGGATTAACCCAGTTTCCATGTAGGCTTCAAGAACTGAATCAAGGCCCAGAGCTTGCCAGCGCTACTGGGAAGAGGAGGATTTCTAGGCCTTTTTATCCCAGGTAACAACACTTGGCTGGGAAGTGTTTTGCAAAGCTCTTACTGCTGCCATCCCTGGAAAATACAGAAAGGAACCTAATCTACTCTTGTCAGTTTGGGTCTACAGGACAGATATGAATTGATGAATACAAAGCTACCATGTGACATTCCATTTGCCATTCATTCTCCAAGACTTACTGTTGGTTTATATTTAGAAAAACAGGGAGAGTATCTATCAGCAGAAGGTGAAGGAGAATTACAGAAGAACCACATCCCCAGCTGTGACTTAGCACCATGCAGTTATCCTATTTTTTTCTGTCATGGCTAGGAAAGCTCTAAAGGAACTGCCACAGCCACCAAAGAAAAGTATGCCAGAGAGAAACTCTGGCTTGTTTTATACATTCTTCTTCAGAAAGGATGTTCAGTTACTTAAGCATTCAGTCTTCCACACTAGCATATTAGTTTCACAATTCCCTTACCAGACCCACCTTTCTGCTTTAAATTACTCACTACAGGAAAGAGTGCCACATTACTCATGTGAAATGCTGTCTGTGGCACCAGGAGAGCCAGGCATTGAACGGAAGGAGAATACAGGTCAAAGTGAATGCATGGGGTGGTTGTTGTCATTGGCAGATAAACATGATGGTCCCAGGGCCTCTTTCTACCAACAGTTCAACTCCAGCAAAATTCAGCTGTGCAGTATGGAATTGATCTCTGAATTTCCTGTTGCTATACCTGTAAATACCAAAGCATGACATCTGTTGAAGAGAATAGAGGTATAACTGTTTTATGTTTTTCTTTATGGTGTGCTAGATTTAAAGCATCTTTCACATTCCACCAGTAAGCTAAGGAGCAGACTTCATAATCACAAACAGATCTCACTAAACTCAGGTTTGACATTCATGTGTACTTGTACCATTGCATTAAGCACTAAGGGGAACATTCCTGTCTCTTTCAGTGTTCATTGGACTACACCTTTTCATTTCCAGAAGTGAAGCCAATTTATCTAAAATTACTGGAAGCCATTTGTTTTCAGCAAATATTTATCATCTTCATCTCTGATGCATACTACTTTTAGGATGTTATTTCAATGAAATCTCTAAAAGTTTTCTCCAATGGAGAAGCATAACCGTTGGCAGTAATTTTCTATAATCTCCTAATAGAGACTTCTTCCAACTGTTACTTTGACTGATTAGTGAAGTAATATGCAAATTGTTTCTGTTTTTAGAACAATTAGTCTCAAAATCTGGTAGAAAAAACTCCTGTAATCCACTATCGATCCAGAGCCACAATTCCATGTTACACAAGCGTAGCATATCTACATAGCAACTACCACAGCAGAGTCATGACTTTGGTGTGCCTTTGCAAGACAGACCGAAGTTGTGGTGGTTCAATACCAGCAGGAAATTAAGTCCAAATACGCTGCTCCCCTCACCCCTGAAGCTTCCAGTAAGGGAGGGACAAAAGCAGAGGCTATGGGCTGAGATAACAATTTCCTGGATGCAAAAAGCAACAGAATAAGAAACACACAATAACACCAAAATGAATACCAAAAGTATACAGGGAGAGGAGGTGTTTTACCCACAAAAATGTATTCACCCTCAGGAACACAAACAAGATGGTGGATGCTCCCCGTAGGCCGCACCCACATGGCTTCCCCAGACAAAGGTGATATGGCGACCTTCCCGCGCCCTGCACTGGTCGAGAACAAGGGCCAGAGGACAGGGGCCCTCCCACAGGCAGTGCTTCCCACGGGAGAGGGGGAGGCAAAGTGACACCCTACCGCTGGGGTGCCGGGACCTTCCTGCTGAAGCCATGCTCTGGGCACGCTGTGGGAGGTGCAGGAGAGCAGCCTGGCCAGGCCCCTGCAGCACTCAGCCCCACCGCTCCCTGAAACCCCTCAGCTCCAAGGAACGCCACCTTCCCTGACAGGAATTTAAAGCCTTTGCACCCACATGCACACAGCAGGTACAAAGCCTGTTATGCCACTGCAACCTTCTCTTTAGCATCTACCAGGCCCAGAGCCACATTTTGCATAAGCTGAAGCCAATTTCCTTTTGTAGCTCGGAGAAACTGATCTGCGGACTTAATCTCAGCCTACTCAAGGGCTTACATTTCAATGCTTATGCTGAGGTTAACCTCAAAAAGTAAAGTGTGCAAGCAATGCTAATGAAAATTTTGGGAAACCGTAAGATCAGGTGCAAATACGGTAATTTCAGTTGCAACAAGAAGCTGTTTGTATTTTCTTTCTGCAACTTCCAGTTTTAAAACTTATCTGCCAAGTCAATTTATTTGTCTTTTTCAAATCTAGGAAATGTAATGAAGTATGGAAAGCTCATAGTGTGATTTTGGCTATATTGTGGAACAAGACAACTAACAATTTGGGCTGGAATTGCTCACTGGAAACCCTGGCCAGGAGCACTGTCTTACCCACCAAGATAGTCTGACTTCTGCCTCCTCAGCTTGGTAGAAGTGTCTCCTGTGTGTCCCCAGCAGAAGACTCCCTACTGTGGAGCAGAGGCTGCTTCCCAACACTTAAAAATCCCAGCTGGAGACATACTGTGTCATGTTCATAATTCAGACAAGGCCTTCATTAGCACTGCCAACAACAGGGATTTCTTGAGTGTTCTGTTGCCATCAGGCAGGGTGTGGTGCAAGGTTATTAAACTGCCCCTGCCACTTAGTTTTCATCTGACACATGCTTAATTGTGAGGATGTCCTTCCTCTTATTAGTGTTTGAATCAGTCCCACTGTTGATGAGAAATGTTGTCCAAATCATGTTATACAGTAAAAAGTATTTAAAGCCACAGTCATAGTATTATGGTAGAGGCAAGTTCACATGATGTGTTGTCTCCTCACATTTCCCAGCATTAGACAGGGATAGCAATGTCTTATTCCTGATGGGCAGAGATGCGGTAGCTGACGTGACAAAGGCACTGGCCTGGATGCCTCTGTGGAGAGGGGAGGGCTGTAGTGTAAGCCATAAGTAAGAGAGAGAACTTGATTCAATGTTCTCTGTCGTCTCCTGCTATTTCTATTAATTATATGGAAGGACACTGATGATGAAGGTAGACTAGGAATGTGAAAAAGAAGGAAATGTGTGAAATGGGTGACTTCTTGACTGTTTCTAAACTTGGCATATTATGTACCAGTAACTGTTGATCAAAGGTGCAGTGTTCAGATGCCAAGGACTGAAATTAGAATCTAGGGTCAAAAAAAGGTTGATGTTCTTGCATGAGGTACAATTTCACAAGCTGTGTAGCTTTGCTATGTCACAAATAGCTATAGTCCTTCCTTCCAGCTTTTAGTCCATCAGGGCATCAAATTACAGGAAAAGTTTCAAATATGGGAAGCCAGATGTTCTCCTCCTAAGCTCTGCTCCCTGAAGCCTACCTGTGACGGCCAGCTCCAACAAACCAAGTAAATAAAACACTCTGGGGAGTGGGAACTAAATAATTAAGTGTTGAAATAATCAGACTAGAGAGCATATTGATGGCATTCACCTTTGCAAAACATCTACACTGCTTTCTGCAGGGAGCAGAGACAGTATTAAATGGCAGCTGGAGGCAATGACAAGTCCTCTTCATTACTCCCCATGATGGAGACAGGGTCTTGGGAAAGGGAGGCCCTTGTTCATCTGTAATCTGGGTAAACCAGGCACGTGGAAAACAAGATAAGCCACTCTTTCTAAAGCCAGCCCATGTTCCAGTATGGTTTCCTGGAGAGCTCTGTACATCCAGTTCTGGCAGAGTTCCTTTAGACTGATTGCAAGAGGGAGTCTAATTCTGCTAGCTTAGTAAACGCTGTGTTCCGCTTACCAAGTACTGTATTCAGTTTACCTAAGCTCTCTTAAAAAAAGAAGCACAGTTAGAGGTTAGTGGGAGACAGTAAACAAAACTAAGCATGCAGCAACTAACGTAACTACACATTCAGGGCAGAGAGGAGCAGGTGCTCTTCTGGATGACAGCCACAGGTCAAAGCCTTAGTCCATGTGTTTTGATCGGGAGACTGCTGGCAGCTGATCAACAAATGTGACCAAGGCTGATGACTCTTGTTTGGAGGGTGATTGGTGTGTGAGAGTGCATGTGTGTTTAGAGCTAGAGTCAGGACAGATGGCAGGGGTTAGATACTCTGTTGCAGCAACTTCTGTGCTTCTCATGTTTTGCTTTTTTCTACTTTTTAGTTTTACTTTAGTCCAAAATATTTTTGCAAAAATGGAAAGAGGTTAGCAGAGAGTTTATATATGGTATGTATATGTAGGAGTAGGTGTATTAGATCATGGTTGGTGTGAATCTCTGCCTGGCCTGACACGGAAGAGATTTTAACCGCGTTCTGCCATAAGTCAGCACTCTAGTCTCAACACTGTAAGTTCTGATGGTCCATTTTTCCTGAGTTTCTAAATCTAAAGCTGTGTTGCAATAAAAGAGAAAGAACTGTCCTGTCCACCCTTGCTTTGCAGTCTTTTGGGTTCTCACTAGTATCTGGCATGCTCAGCATGTTCAGCTCACTGATCCAGCAGGAAGCTGTCACTTGGCTTTGATGGCTTTGTCTGCAGCCCAATGGGCTTGCTGCTACAGCTTAGAGCAGAAATGAGAAGTGACAGGAGAGGGAGGGGCCAGAATGTCTCTTTTTCAGCATTAATCCTGGTTCAAATCAGCCTAAATTGCTTGGCAAACCACACCCATAGTTTCAAATCTGTAAAGGTTTGCTTCAATATTTGTTTTAGCTAAAAGTATTTCCATAAGCTCTGGTTAAACTGTCTAGGTGCCAGTGGCCGTTGGCAGAAACGAAAACAGTCCTCTACCCACTTCCAGGGAAACAGCAGCTACCCCAAATCCAGAAATACTAGCAAATGTCAGCTGGGAGAGCCTGTGCCCTGGAGAATATTTAACCAGGAAGGCAAGCCCTGAGTACCAGCTGTACCTGCTCTAGAGAGGACAGCATGGCAAATGCAGCACTGTGGGGCTGACCTCTCCTGACTCTGTGCCCTCTTTTCAGTACTAGGTTACTCCTGTTGGCAAACATCCACAGCCCTTTCCTTCTCTCCTCAAGCTCTCTGGGTACAGCTAATTCTGATCCACTTGGTGACGAAGGCAGGGTTAGTACTGAAGAAAGGAAAAGGAAGTTTGCTGTGCTCCTGCCTGCGCCACAGGATTTCTATGGCACTGCTGAAGTTGCAGAGTCCATCCTTGACCCAGCCCTCTGTGGTGTGCTGACAGGTAATAGTTCTGCCCTGCCTGCAAGGGCTGGGCTGCAGCTCTGCTTAGGAAATGTTTCTAAACCTTGGTCAAGTCTCAGTGCTGCTGGAGCTCTTGAGCTTTCGAACGACCATACTTTTGCTAAGCTCCTAAGAGGAGGGTATAGGGTATGATGGTCCTGCAGCACTATCACAGAAGTGCAGATGTGTGCCATTATCACCCTACATCAACAGGGCCTGGGCTTTACATGTTGCATCTAAACAAGCACTGGGAGGAGAGAGGCTAGATGGAGGTCAGGATGGAAAGGCACAGAACACAAAGAAGAAACGTGCTAGTACTCACCATTAAACATTTTTGAGCAAGACTCATCTGTGTGTCATCTGACCCCCTTCATCTCTCTCATTATACCCATCAGACATTTTTTGTCTATTGGCTTTTGGATTTGTTGCTTTCCTTCCAGTCTGAAAAGTAAGGAGAAAAAAAACCATGCTTTTATAGATGTGCAACAGCTGCCTCAAATGTTGCTTCCTAAATCAATATAATGAGCAAATTTAATTTAAATTCAAAATATTGTTACAAAACAAGTCTCAATTTTCCATTTCTTGCACACCCAATACCACTGGTGGTTTCAAGACCTAAGTCTACATCATTCTGTCTGGGAAAACATTAAAAAAACAAGCCAAAAAATCATGTAGGTTCTGTCAGTGAGTCAGAGAGCATTTTACCTTATTTGAACAAACCCTGATGAGTTTAAGGGATGTTCTGTGATCCTGCTTCTGAAGAACAGTCTTCATTTAATCTCTTCACTCTCCACCCTCAAAGCAGCAGGGTTTGCCATGCTGAGGCTGGCACATGGCCCCAGCTTGTCTGCAGGGGCCATGCTCCAGGACCATTCTTCCAAGAAAGGCACCACCCTGAGAGCTAGAGCAGAGGTCAACTTGGACCCTGATGCCACGTCAGGTGTGACCAAGGATTAAGGCATTGCTTTTGGATGGTGGGTTTCCCAGGTATTGCAGCTGGATACCAGACTGTGGACTATATCACAGCTAAACTGTTTCTGTAGATAAGGTGAACTTCTCTCTGAGTGGTCCGTGTTTTCTCACTAAAGAAGGTACAGCACCTCTCTTCTCACCATTTGACCCTGCTTGCCAGGAAGAGGGTATTTTTTGTGTAACTGGATCAGCTGCAGATTTATCAGTGATGCAGCCTCCTCAAAATTCTCCCTGTCCCAGGATCTTTTCCACACTGTGGGGAAGATGTGCAGATTGGGAAAGGCACACTTGATGTGAATGGAGGATGGTGCTCATTTTCACAACTTCCAGAGTCTTTGTGTTTCTAAGTAGTCAGTATGTGTAATAAAAGGGAGTACAGAAAGCTATTTGTAATTATATTTATATGTATGTTTTGTCTTTTATTAACTGTGTATGGAAAACCCATTAATTTATCAGGGCTTTGGAAATCTGTTTTTACGAATTATTTCATATTCATGTATAAAGCAAATGTACAGAACCATCATAAATAAATAAATAGAAAGGACTGGGCTGTGGGGAAAAGCTGTCCAGTTCAGGACAGGCAAGGGTTCTGTCATTGCTTCACATGTGGATAACAATGCCCTTCACACCTGCTTCTAAAGAGCAGGGGTACAACTTTTACCGCTCCAGCAATTAAAAAAAATACACTGGCTAGGATCTGAGATACATTTGCATTGACTTAAAAGACAAAAAGCTGAAATGGAAATGAAAAGAAACTAAAAATTCTTCCAGTGGAATATTAGAGACAGGTGAAAGGGCAAAATGTAAGCAAGCAGATTTCCCACAGTAAGCCATTTTTCCAGGCTTTAGATTAGTCATATGTCTATTTAAACAAGTGTTTTTTTCTTATTTTTTACCCCTTAAATATTTAAGGGTGTTTTGTTTAAACTGCTCAAAACTAACTTCAACAGTTGAGTATCGGGTAAAACCAAAAGAACGTGTAGTGCTAAGCAGCAGAGTCACCCAACCAGCCTGTGTGAAGATACTTCCCTGCACAAGTATTTTACACACTTGTAGGAAAAAAACACTTCTATAGATGCTTTGTTTCCTGGTCTCATTTTTCCCTGCTAAGGTAGCCAGTAAGCTAGGTATTTTCACCAGCTAGGTATTTAGCAATATGATTAGGGCAGGAGTGGGACTACAAGTCCCATATTCTAAAGCTGAGGTTCTGTAAAGAAACAGGAACCTGACTTTGTGATTCCCTCAGAAGAGCTGTTTCTGCAGTGTTATAACATGTACTTCCCACTGGTATCCACTGTAATTTGATGAGTTTCTAAAAGCTGCTTTTCAACAGGATCAATAACCAGGCATACAAAACATCTCTGACGTCTTCCTGGCTGTAGCAATCTGTTTATCAGTATCACTGAGAGAATAACACTGTGTCGCTCTCTGTAAGCAGGCTACCAGGAGCTGCCTGGAGCTTACCTACACAGAGACAGACACACTTGCTGGCTCTCTAGCACAGACACAGGTAACAAAGCGCAGTCTTGTCACCAAGGAGGAGTGGGACGCAACGTAAGGAACTTTCTGAGAGCTTCCTCAAGGGGCTCTAATGTGGTATATGCCAGTTAAGAGTTACTTGTTACTGCAATTGTCACCTAGAAGAGAGACTGCAAGTGAACACAGAGAGATAGGCAAACTCCAGTCTGTTGTGAGTCAGTTACAAGCAACATGTACCTGGCAGTATAAAGATGCTTCCATCCACCTCTTAGACAAGTCCTGCACTAAGCTAATGCAGTACCAGAGTCACGAGCAGCTTTGATGCTTGCTTGTTTTCTCAATATAAAATGTTAGAACAGTATTTGCTGCTCCTTCTATCCTAAAAGTCATCCAGACTAGAACTGTAGGTGCTGCACTTCAGCATGAATCATAGCGTAAATATTGCCCCAGTCACTGCTTGTCACAAACAGGTTTATTTCAAAATGACCGTTGCCACATTCCTCCTTTGTTTGGCTGTTTTACAATTCTTCCTCAACTCCTGTCAGCACACTTGCCATTGGGAGGTGAGAGAGATGGTCTTGTTTTGTCCCTCATCACCCTTGGAAGCACAATCGGTACAATTCACCCATGAAAGGAGGTGAAGGCTCTCTCATCTGGCCATTCTGTAAGATAAACAAGCATGTTGATTTCACGCAGTTTTGGTTTTTTGGGGTTTTTTTGGGTTTTTTTTGCAATATAACCACAAATCTATTACATCCGATTTCCTGCACAGTTTGTGTGCAAGGCATTCTGGTAAAATAAGGGGAGGTGTCTGATGCAGGGAGACATTGGAGTGCACTGCTGCACTGACTTAAGTCTCTGCCTGGGGACACAGCATTGCACAATCACCAAACTGCATAGCACAACTAGCCGTGACCCCATCTCCTCCCCTCTCTCGCCTCCTGTCTGTCTGTACAGGGGCTTATAGGGAGATACAGAGAGCATTGCAGCAAGAGGGATTCATCTCTCATCAGACCTCCAGCCATCCCACTGTCCCTTCGCAACACCGTGCCTTCAGGCTACCTGTCAGCCAGGGTAAGAATCTGGTAAACAAGAGCACAAATCAAAAAACAACATTGTGACCTATTTAATGGGAAAAAGACTACGTCGACCCAAGCTACTGGCAAAACTTGTTTCATTGCTATAGCTGCTAGCCAAGCAAGTCATGTGTGGGCACAGGCATTTGAAGTCACCATGCTAGCAGGGCTCCTGCTCCACACTTTTAAATGTCTCTGTAAGGGCTTGGTTGGACCGGAATGTATCTAGGCATGTGCTACTTCTGCAGCAGCAAGAAGAGTCTTGGAGCTGTTTCATCTCTCAAAAGGAAAGCATAATGCCTTTCCTGGTTGAGCACACGTCTGCCCATGTTGGTGTGTGGATGTACCCCTCTGACCAGGCTCCATACTGAAGAAGGCACTATAGAGGAGACTGTTCTCCACTCCATCTTCTACCTCATGCTTTCAGTTATCTCCTCCATGTAGATAGATAGCTGGGCAACAACTTGAGAAGGAAAGCAAAAGTTTGCAAGGATGTTTACAGAACAGGGTATGACTTTTTAGTCAAAGAGAAGGCAGACAGGCAACAAACCAAACACATCTATTCCAGTCTGACAAAGCCCCAAAGAGATAAAATTATTCCAGCCACAAAAGAAAACTGTACAGATGTGGTAGGACAAGAACGCATGAAGCAAGGTTCAAAGACAAGTGGGAAAAAAAAAAGCCATAAAAAGGTCTATGTAAAACAGCAGCTCAGATCTTCTGCCCTAAACCCTGCCGGTTTTCATGTACAAGTAAGACGACTGCTAATCTCATCTGTGAGTGGCATAACTTCATCAACTCTGCCTGAAGAAAATGCTCAGCTTGTGATGCTCAGAACATTCTCCTCCACACATTGGTGCAAATAACTTTTAACAGAAGAAGCCAGGAGGGATTGGAAGAGAATCAGAAGCTTCCTTCTGTCATGAAACACACTGCACACAAACAGCAACACCACCACCACAGATTCACTGTATTCAAGCCCTAAGTTTGGACCCTTTGAACACTGGAGATATAGATATAGATATACATATATAACTATGAAATATTGCTGTAACACTTGTACAGATTGAAACAAAACACTAGTGATCCTTATTACACATTACAGAGAGTAACCCTGGCAAAAACTGCTGTGTGGTCTTCACAGCAGCTTTGGGACAGGAAGAAAATTTCTTAACAGTTCCACTTGGACTGCATAGCATGCAATTTGCTTACACAACTCTTAGAAATTTGTTAATTTCTCAAGTTAGGTGTCAAAGAATGTCAGGTTACTCTCCATTTAGTTGTCTGAGAAATACCGTCTTAAATTATATACACTCTTCAAAAGACACTTTATTCAGTAGACTGCATATATATGCCCTATAATTAGCTTTTTATTTTAGTCTTCCTGAAATTTAGTGTTACGGTGCTGGGAAAAAAAATTGGTACAGTGCATTACAAGTGCATAAAATACTTAGTGTTATCAACTATTCCCTGAGCAGAAAAAATTAATTCCTCCATCCCACTGAAGCAGAGATCTTAGGTGCATAGGGCTTAGTCCTGCAAACATTTAAAAGTGTGTATGTGTAGTTTATTCATGTGAGTGAATTGACAGAATTATGAGACTACCTCTATGGATAATAATACAGGGTGTGGTTTTTCACTGTCTTCACAACTGGTGTGGCTGGAGGTTCCTGCCAAGTGTTGTAGAAATGGCATCTATAGAAATGGGAACCTGTGCTATTTTTAAAATGTGTATTGAATAATGGATTCCTCAGGCAATATATTGACCTTTAGTGATGATTCTTTCATCCTAACTGCTTTTCTGAGATGCTTTCTTAGGAAAACAATTGATGTTTATTATCATTGTTGGTTTCTGCTACTGATGAGAAGCACATTGTCGCATCATACTTGGCAGTTGCAGGATGCTCAATCTTTAGTGATTTCACTTACCCCAGAAGACTTCATCTAACCAGAAAGAGTCAAACACAAAAGCAAAACTCATTCTGCCTTTGTCTCCTCCTTTGTCTGTAGGATGCCCTCTTGCAGTGCAAAGGCTTGATCTCCGTAAACAAGTATATTGCATTGCCCATTTGTTTCAACATACTTCAGTTTTTACAAAAGAAACACAGGTAGGAATTGCTCTTTAGCTACAATTTGTCATTCCAAGAATCTATCAGACTTCAGTAATAACACAGAGGAAGCTGTGGGATCTTCTGCAAGTAAATGAGAGGACCAGCTGTGGAGATGAGATGTCAACATAGATGGCAGAAAAAAGTAGTGTGAGGGCAGAACCAGTGAATTTTCATTATTGTTGGGGCTCTCTTTTGTCTCCTGTTCCTTCTTTTCTCTCTGTCCATTCCCTTATTCACTGATGAAGTGAAAGCTGTGCCATTGGAGCTGTAGGGCTCAGATGGGGGGAACACCACATTGCAGCTGCCTACCTCTGGTTTGTGGCAGCTGTGGTCTCCCTGGCTTTCCCCCAGCAGAGATTCTGGTTTGGTCTTCTTCTCTCCTATCAAACAGCTGCCTTCCAGACAAGTTGGAGATTTCCCCCTTTCACACCTTACTTGTGATGGCCAATGTCCTCAAAAGATACAGCAGGGAAATAGACATGTGGATGATGCGGTGCCCTAGGTCTTTTATTCTCCAGGGGGAAAAACAAACAGAAGGTACTGATGGATTAACGGAGTGGGAGTAGGGCAAGTGTGAATCTCACCATTTATTCTGCGTTGCCTACCTAGCGAAACTCCTACTCACACATTTTCAGCTCAGCCTAGGCACTGTGTGCTTCACTGTGATTCATGTGAAACTTGAGTATTTTCTTGAGTTTAAAAAGCTTTTTGAGAAATGTGAGGTAACCCTGGTGGTTCCCAGAACTAGTGGGAGGGAGAAACAAAATGGAAACATGGGAAAACAGATGACAAGCAAGTGAATTATGCAGATACACAGTTGCAGGTACATAACTGAAGGGAAGAATAAGGTTGTCCAGGGACCTGAGGATAAAAATGTTCCTTTATGATATATCTCCCTTGCTTAGCATTCACCAAGAGCCACCCACAGCCCTACTATCTGCAGTCTTATCAAAAAAACCTCACTGCACCCTGCAGTTGAACATCCGCGTACCTTTGCTCTGGTATGTGAGAACAAGTAACCGGCATCCTCTTGAATTTCTCTGCTTGAGGAGAACAGCAAAAAGTCTGCCAAGACCTCACTGGGACATGATATTTCTAGACTCTTATTTTCTCCTACAAGCCTGTAGTGAATACAGGATGCAGAACTACCTCTGAGCTGAATTGAATTACAAACCCAGTCTAGGAATTCTTGTTGTCTTTCCAATGTTTTTCATAAAACAAATTGTTCATAGCCTTTTCAAAGAACATATTAACAATTTATCTTAAAAAAAAAGGAAAAAGAAAAGAAAAATCAGTTTGAGAATTGGCTTTCGTCTTCTGCCACTAAAATTTGGGGAGTGCTGCAGTGGCACTAATTCTGATTTGTCAGCCAAAAAAATTTGTTTCTGCAACCAGGCTCGAGCTAGGAAAATATGTGGAAGAGTCCTGACAGCAGTGTGGAGATTTTACAGAGACACTAGTCCTGAATTATTTGCAGGATTAATCCCCTACTCTCTCACAGGTCTTCGTTAACAAAGCATTGTTAGTTAATGCTTGTGGAACAGGAAAGTATTCAATCAATGCAAAATACTACCTTTACTAGTGATACCATTACAGTGATATATTTTATTATCTCTTTTTTATTTTGTTTTGATTATCTTCAGTCAAGATCTAGCTGAAAACATACAATGTGCATTAAGACCATATCTAGGGAGGCTGCTCACCTCTGCTTTTCTCAAGGGATAGTGATAAGGCTAACACTTGATGAAATCAAATTTTACATAGTGAATGGTCTTGGTGATAAAGCTTGGGGGCAGGGGGAAGGAAGAGCTTATTTTTGCTAGTTTTTGTTTTGAAGAATTTGAGGCATAAAAGAGCCTCATGAGGGACTACGAACTGACTTGATGGGTGGAAAAGTCAGGGGAAACGTTAAAAAATCCCACATATTCTGCTTAAGCCAGCTATCAGTCACTTCTAGCAACTCTGTCCTTTTTCTGTCTTCCTTCTCACTCTACATGAGGAGCTGGCAGCACACAAACTTAGTCATCTGAGGGAAGGTTAAGAGAAATACCACTGGCAGCAGAGGCATCTGTGGCTGAGGAGATGGACTTCTACCTCTCTGAGGTTACCACAGGAGGAGCAAACAACCTTGGAGGCACTGGGTTTCTAAAGGATCACCAGACAGGCACAAAATTTGTCCCGAGTCCAGGTGAAAAGGGCATGTTATGGCCAGAGTTAAACATGCAGACATATCCATGCTAGACATTCTGGTATCATTTAAAAACATGTTTATATCGATTCCGGTTTGAAAGCTAACATGAAAAGCCAGACAGTTGTCTGAGTCAGAATTTTCTAAACTATTTCTTTTGATGACTCTTTGATTTAATGTTTCCAGTCCCCTTCAGACAAACAAGGCAACTAAAGGCTTGCATACACGGCAATAAGCAATGTAGTTCTTAAATGTAACCAAATACAGAAAGAAGTATGGGCTAGTCCCAGCTGGATTTTGCCACTGCTTCTTGGCTTGTCTTTCAATGAGAAGTAAAGAAGAGAGGAAAACAGCTTTCTGTGTGATATTAGAAATCTTACTAGACAGCTCAACCAAGTCTAATCCAGTATTTGATTAAAGAATTCTGGAGTATTTTAATTTAAATGATCATAGTATACTAAATACAGAACATCACTGAAGTACATTTTTCCATTAATAATTTACCCTTCTTTCTAGGCATTTTAATTGACAATCTGTGAATGATTTACCACAGTACAAATTCAGTCCATTGAACAATAGATGAAATAATGTGTGTGATTTCATATTTGAGTTATGGATATATTTTTCTCGTTAAACCCAGAAAGAGAACAGTTATTCCAATATGGAGCCATTCTTGGGTGTCCTAGCCATGTTATAATGTAAGACTATTTACGGTGGATGTCCAACCATGCTAACATAGAAGTGCTGACTACAACCAAAAAAAACCAAAACAAAAAACCCAAAAAACCAAAAAACAAACAAACAAACAAAAAAACCCCAAAAAAGTACAAAATTCAAGCTCATTTACTAGGGAAAAAGTGTAATTGAAAAAAATTTTAATATTTACATTAATATTTGCCACTGTACATATAGTCACAATAGTCACAAAATAAGTTTTTTTAGGTAAACTCTAGACTACTAGTATGTTGATTCTTTTGTGTATTTCTTCACTTTCTTTCTCCCTTTTTCCCCATCTGTCTGTCTTCATCATAGTACTTGGGAATTAAGCTTTTGCAGGCAGGTTGTGAATGTACCTTGTTCCAGATCTGAGTGCCTCTGAAAATTTGCACTGAAACCTGCACCAAGGAAAGCCTTTGTTAACAGACATTGTAGCTGGAGCAGATTGCATTCACTCTGGCAAAACCCTTAAACACAGCCTTTGTTTTGAGCAGTTATTTGTTTAGCCACAGTGGGCTGGAAGAGAGGAAACAGCTGACACTCTGTTTGGATTGTAGTGTGTGCTCAAGTGTCTGCCCTTCATGCTAATGGGAGGGCTTGGGACCACTATCAGGGTGTAGGAGAGCAGAAGGCAACCCAGGTACACAGCATCAGGACAGCCTCTGAACAAAGGGATTTCATCACCACCTTTCCAGCCCTGGGCAAAGGCCGTATTTTTGCATTAAATCATGGATATGGTCAGCAATGAGTTGTTTGCAGGCCAGTGTGTAAAATAGCTTACTTGACTAATATCCAAGTCTGACTTTGAGTGATAGAGCTCAGGGAGGGAGGAATCTGCAGGCAAAGGACACTGATGTGAATGGTGAGGCTTGGCTTGAGCAGGCCCCAGTATTAGGTAGGCACATTCCAACACAGCTGTAAGCTACCATAGGCACCATCGCAACCACTCCAGGTCAGCCCACTTTTCTGGTAATGCATGACTACACACCAAGAGATAGCCTGCAGAGGAAGAGGAAGACTCTGGTGACAAGGATGAGAAGTGATTGTATGAATGTTGTGTCAGTCACTCACTGTACTCTTCTGCAAGCCCAGGGGCAAGCTCTAGTAAAATCCCTGTGGATGTTTCCCCATGGAGCAAGAGGAAATTGCATAAACTTACATATAGCTGCTCATGAGACAAGTCAGAGAAGCAGTGTTCAACCCTCAGCTCTGCAGCTGCTGCACTATGTATGGCCTTGTCATGGAGCCATTAAGACATTGCTGTGATGTGAAACAGTTTACTGAAGTATCTTGTTCCATGCTGGCCACTAACTAAATCAGCTTCATTTCAGATCCAGATGAATGTCCTCTTGCACACACTCACTTTCAGTGGCAAATGAACAATCAGTGCAGAAGTCATTTGCTTTCTGCTGTGCTGTCCTGAAGCTTGGAGCGTACATTTAAGATGTCTCACAGGCTGAGGCTGATCAAAGACAGAGAGATCAAAAGAGATTCTGCTCTACTGATAGAGAGAAGATTCAAATCAAGAAGGCCTTGGTGGCCAGAAAGGTTCTATAAAACACCTGGTGTAGTGTGTCTGCCACAGTGATTAAGCAGTTATTAAAATATTTGAAATTATAATGTAAATCTGACAACACTTGCCAGCATCCTGGGGATCAGTGGGCTGAGAATGCTTCAATTGAACCTCAGAGACAGTCAAGGCAATGTGCATTTCACTGATTTATATCACATGTGTTCACATTCCCCAAACTAGGTAACCCTTGCATTTATCTTGTCTGGCAGATATAGGAAAAAAGATGCTTTATGATTTACCATGGGTAATTGCGGTATTGAAGAGCCTAGAGTGATTTGTCCGTAGTCATTCATTTTATTTCAGCGGCCACAACCGCACAGTACTGCTGCTTTTTTCTTCAGTCTTTCTGTTTGTAGAGCAGGAATAACAGCAGATGTGAGTCACCACTGCTCTTACCCCAAAAGCACATGCACTCATTTTCCTCTTACCTGATTTTCAGGAAAACAAACTTTAGACCCGTGTTTGATTGTCTCAATAGCCTCTCTCCTCTTCTGCAAGCAGCTTTTGTTTAACCTTCTCTCACATGATCTGTTAATGAAGCCCAGCCCGTAACTTTTAAGTTTAAAAATAATTCCTCACCTCACTCACAGTCTGTAACCTTATTATGGGAAATGCTTTCCAGCATGTCAGCTTGCCCTTTAGACACTACTGCTCCAAGAACAACCAGGAGACAGACGGATTTGTCTTTCATGCTATGCAACTGTTTACAATGGCTTGCAGAAGCACAAACATCTTAGTCAAACACTAAAAGATTTATACTTCACTGAATTTTATTACTGTTTCCGTCTCAAGATAGAAACGTTAGATCATTGTTTAAAACAAAATGTGATTTAAAATACTAAATAGTATGTGAAATCCTTGCCACACCTTCTTTGAAATCTGTTAAAATGCCTTCACTAATCTGTAAAGTACTAATGTGCAGTAAAAATTTGATTTTGGTCAGAGAACCATTACAATACAGTCAGGATTTACAACTTCCAACTTGTCAATAAAATTTTGAATTAGGAGAGTCAGGAAATGCTAAGTACTTTTGAGTACATTTTTTAAAAAATTATCTTTCTTAATATAGAGAGGAAAAAACACCAATAACCTTTAAATTTTAGTGAAACATCAATATAATGTGGAAATTATTCTATATTTGTGAACTTCTACATCAACAACTAAAGAGGATGCTTCCCTGCATACTGCCACTTTTTCCCCTGGTTAGCTTTCAAAATCACAAATCTCTCAAAACACGGAAATTACTACATGCCAGAAATCAGGAGGAGACACTGAGTAATGAATCAGGAATCAATCAAATTGAAGTTTAACATTTTAAGAATGTGAGTTACACCATGGTCAATGCTTCAAAGCTGACTTCAAACATGACTCAGTGTTCAACCCCTGTTAAAAAAAAAATAAAGGTAAAGGAAAAAAAGAAACAAAAAGAACGCCTTTTTTCCCCCACACATACAAAAAGAAATTACCTTCACCAAAAAACCTCACAGGAACGGGATACTGCTTGTGAGAAACCCTCACCCTGAAGTAATGGAGGACCCCCACCCGGTCTTTCTTGCAAGGCAAGCAATCCCTTGCATCATTTCCCAACTTCTCTGACCAGGTAAGACATTGAGATGCAAACGAAGTTGTCTCTGCCTTGTGAGCCAGCAGAGAAGCTGGAATGCGGTTTCTTATCTAGCACTTCGGTGAGGAAATGGTGATTCTGGTAGATCACAAGACCACTGAAAACAAAGAAGTATTTCGGGGGGATTGTGTCACTCTTTCTCAGCCATCTCCCAGGTCTTCAGAACACTCACAGAACTCTATCTGTGTTCCCTTGAAGCAAATGCTGCTTCTTTTCTAACTTAATAATGATTCAACTAACCTCATTATGGGTGCTCCAGCTGAAGCACAGTTTGAATCTGATACTTTGCTAGGGAGAATGTGAAAGAAAGATTCTTAAGAGGCTATTTATGAATGAACGTTGTTAGTCTCATAGGGGCATTTATAAATTCCAGGGCCTACTCAGGTCTGTGGTGAGGAAGGTGGCCTAGGCTGGGGAAGGAAGCTGGTTATTTTCACGGAGCTGCACGGAAGAAGAGAAACCACTCATGTTTATTTGGTAGCCTTTTCCCCAGATACGTTCAAATTAATTTAAATGAAAAATATCTACAGTTCCTAAAAGTTTTCTGAGCATGCCACTAAAAAAGTATTAAAGCAAGAAGCATAGGGATATCCCTACTGCAATTGTCTTGTCACATCCTCCCAGCTTTATGAAGCAGTTACTCTGGTTTTGAAAATTCATTGTGGTTTTTTCTTGCAAGAAAAATCATTACCATAAGATCGAAGAAAATCATGATTGTTTTTTATTAAAGAAAGTTGACCTGTATTTTTTAAAATTTCATTTTCCTAAAGACAAATATGACAGGAATTTCTTACACACAAACCAGATTCTGGGATGTAAAATCAGTACAGTGTTCTCTGCAATATAACTGTGATTTTCTAAACTGGATCAAATTTTGGCTGAACAGAAGTACATATAAGACTTGATTTTTTTTTTTTTTTTTTTTTTTTTTTTTTTTTTTTTTTTTTTGTGGCATCTAGTGGAAGTTGGTTAGTGAAAGCTTGCTATAAAATACAGTAATTTGCATTTTAGGCTAGATAACACTTCAAGATATATCTTGACTGAGACCATGCTCTTGTAGAAGTCTGTTCTTAAGCCATAGTGTAGTAAGGTGAAATGATACAAACCAGATTTAAGCCATAGGACTTTAACTTTTGTACAAACAAACATGTTCACAGTCATAGCTTTTTAAGTAAGCCATGAGGAATAAATAAGCCATTTGAGGAATAAAAATCCTGAATTTAGTCTCAATAGTAATACAAAAATTCATCCAACAGTTCAACTAAATAAAATGTCCTATGTTTGCTGTTTAGATAAAATGGCATACAAAAAAACCACTTGCTTTTACTTCAGTAAATATCATGCCTCATGAGTTACCTTGAGATTGCTGGTCTGGAGGAACTGCTTGTGCACAGTCTTGTCACAGTTGAGTGTGACATAGCTTATTGTGTTTACATTACTCAGGTGTTTTTCACATATTGGCAGCCTCCTGTAGCTTGGCAAGTCAATTGCCATTACAAAGGAGCTTAGCTTTTCTGATTGCTGGGTTGTCTTCTGGCAGATGCAGATTGGTCCCTTCCTCTGTGCATTTGTACCAGGAGAACAAAGAAGGGCAAGGATTAAAAGTACTGAAAAAATTTCAAACCCCCTGGATTCAAATAAGTAGATTGGTTCCAAACAGGAAGCACTGTGCTGAACACTTGTGATGTGCAGCGGCACATCTCATGTTGATGAAATGTGTCCTTGGAAAGTCAATAGTGAATTGACTCCTTCAGCTTCAGAGGCAATACACTGCTATGTGAGCTCTTGGCACTATTTAGAAATGCATGGCCTATGTTATCTGGTAACTTGTATGCCTGATAGCTACAGGGCAGTTGCCAAACTTTTGGCTGTTGCAATGGTTACATGACCAGTTATTAAAAGGTGGTGTTCCAACATCTTAGAAGAGTGCTATGCCTTTGGCAAAATAGCTGGAGTTTTGCATACGTAGAGTTCCTCAAAAGCTGCATTTTTTTTCAAAACTATTTGGAAAGTTATCCTCTGAAATGAAGAGATTTAAAGTAATGGACAAGAGTCTTTCTTCAAAGTTTTGATGTTTAGATTATTGCAGACAGAACTACTGTGATTAGCATGGCTAGCTAGCCATCCTCTGGACTGGGTGGCACGGCATCAGTTAAGCTTTTAAGCAGAGAAACTGAAGGACCTCTTGATTTCACCCCCTTCTCTCTGCCAACCTAGAAGGAGTACACGGCTCAGTCCCCACACAGATGTTTTATATAGAGCAAAGGCTGCTATGGCTAGTGTGACTGCAGCATACTATCATAAGGTTGCATAGTTTGATGGAAAATTATTTCTATCAGTATCTGCCCAATTATTGCCTGTAACTGTTGCCACTGACCCTCTGGTCACTTCAGCAGACCATCACCACACTGGCCTTACACTCTGGCTTGTGAACACAACATGGTGCACAGGCAGGAGCAGCAGGGACAGTGACAGAGAGATGTCGAGTAGCTGTGTAATATGGTGTTTTTTACCTTGCCTGAAATAATGAACAGCTGCTGCAACATGGCTTGCAGTTTTCATGTTGATACCATCAACAGAATTCTCAGAGAGGAAATGTGCATCCAGGAGTTGGAGGTAGTCCTAGGCCAGCTTCTATACAGATTTCTTAATGGCACTCTTGTGAAAACCAAGTTCTGACCATAGCTGTTGCTGTGCTGATTTCCCTTGCACATGCTTATGTTTTTGCACCTGGGCTCTCAAACTTTCTTCCTTGCAAAATACCTAGGGAACTGATATATCCATACAACAGTTATGACTCAGTACAAGCTTAAGTCAACATGCTGAAGGTGAAAGTATTCCTATCTCCTTCAAGGATTTCAACAAATTCTCAGCTAAGGTTTCCCTATGTACAGTTGTTAAATAAACTTGCAGGATTAATTTACCTTCATAGTAAAAATAGTATCTGACTCCTGTGTGTGTGTGTGTGTGTGTGTGTGTGTGTGTGTACGTGCACCAAGAGTGCTCAGGAGTAGAGTTAGCACAGTGGTATCACATGTTAGCTGACTGCATGGTAACTATCATCCAGAAAAGCATCAGTTTGTCTTGGTGCATCTCAGGGCACATTACAGAACAGCAGACATGTGATTTATGCTGCAAGACCTTCTGTAATTTAGACATTACCTCCTGTCACGCCAACTAAACATCTTGTCCTTTAAGAAGAGACCTCCTTGTCCACAGTTCATTGATAATTTACTTGTAGCCTTTCAATGCTCAGTCGATACTAGATACAATTGCACAAACAACACTAACCTAAACAGGACGGAGAAATCTGATTGCACAGAAAATGTCAGCAAAAAGCTGTCAAGTAAAAAATTTCAAATACTACACATCTCAAAATAACCCAAAACCTGAGATTAAAAAACCCTAATTATGAGTTAACCGAACCAAATGAAGTTCATCTCACTCTCCTGAGGTATTTAAATGTGTATTGGATATAAAGGGAAAAGTTTCATGCTGGAAAGATACAAATGCATAGGGGACTTGCATAAGTACTTTAAAAAGACAGGACAACCCCTCCAACATATCTTTCTGTGTTTGGCTCTGAGTTTTCCTTGGGCCAAAGAGTGCCCCGGAGATTATTCGGGTAAGTAAACATGTATTGCTTGTTTTAGCAACACACTGTTTCTTAAGGCATCAAAAAAGTGAGAAGTACATATCACATGATTTCTTCCTTTCCACTGTTGTGTAACAGTCTGCAAACCCTGATTTTTACACTAAATACATGCTCTCAAGTTTATAAGCTAAAGCCATCAGCAATGGCTCTGCAAGAGTTTAAGGGAGAGCCTAGCACAACTTGCAGTTTTTCTACTACTGTAGACAAGTTCCCTGTTAAAAATCACAGTTGGTCTACTACTGCTTAGATGAAAACCAAGCCCATGTGTAAACTCTCTAGTATCTGATCTGTGCTGTGACTCCTGGTGTCACAAACAGTGTTTTCTAGTGTGTATCACTGGATGCTATGCACATAAACAGTAGCCACATTGGTGTCAAAATACCTCTTACAGAGTTTGGGTTCAAAGGCAAGAAAAAAGAAAAAAGGAAAACAAAACAAAAAAAAAAGAAAAACAAACAAAAAAACCCCCAAAACAAAAAACCAACCAAAAAAACCCCAAAACAAAAGCCCCAAACACACAAACAAAAAACAAAAAAGCCGTTTTCAAATATTAAAACATGGCAGAATAAAAGGACTTTCCTGGAAATGCTTCTGGCAGCAGTGTCACCACCACGCAGCTGTTCCCAGAGGGAGATGCTCCCTCACACCTGCCTGGTGCCAGCCTCATGAAAGTGTTCAACAAAACCTCTGGCTTTGTTGCAAAGGCAGCAGCTCTCCCAGGCAGGAGGAGTGGGCTCAGGCTAGCAGGGGCACCCAGGGCCAGAGACCACCGGGGCAGCACGGGAGCCGCCTCAATAGCCTGACCCGAGCAGGGGCCATCACCGGACCACAGGGACGGGGCTGGGGCTGCCAATGCCCGCCATACGTGTCTCTTTGCCTCCGGACTTTGTTTTTCCTTCGTTCTGCCACCTGCCCGCTTTAAGTCCCTCCGGGTTAAATTCCACCAGGCTTATTGTGCTGCCACTATCTCCGGCCCGACAGCGCTCGGAGTAAATACTTGGACAAACATTGCTCAATGTAGCGGCTCCGGCGGCGCAGGATTATCCCAGGACGGGCCCGCAAAGCCTCCGGGCGCTCCCGACCCGGAGCCGGGGAGACGCGGGGGGAGTCCCGGCAGACCCCGCCCCGCCCCGGGCCCGGCGGGAGGCGCGGCCCGGCCCGGCCCGGCCGCCAATGGGCGCGGCGGGGCGGGCACGGCCGCGGCCGGGATAAGAGGGGACGCGGAGGCCGAGTGCCATCGGGCTGGGGAGGCAGGAGAGCCGCGGAGACCCTCGACCGAGGTGAGCGCGGGCTGCGAGGCGGGGACGTGTGGAGAGGGCCGGCCGCGGCCTTGTCCCGCGGTGGGGCGGCTCCTGCCGGGAAGGGGCCGCCATTCCAGCCGCTCCCTCGGGAGGCTGCCGACTGCGCACCCCGCGTCCCGGCCCCGCCAGCCGAGCTTGTTTACGGTCGCGGCCGAGGGCGGGGCGGACAGCTCCGGGTGCTCGGCTCCCGCCGGTCGCTGGCGGAGGACGCGCGGGCGGCCTCGGGTCTGGCACCCTCCAAGCTCAGGGCGCCCTGCCTGACCGCTGTTCCTCCGTCCTTGGCAGATCTGCCAGCATGAACCCTTTCCTGACCACGCTTTGCCTCTGCTTGGGCGTGGCTCTCGGCGCGCCGAGGCTGGACCCCGAGCTGGACAGCCACTGGCAGCTGTGGAAGTCGTGGCACAAGAAGGACTATCATGAGGTGAGCCTCCGGGGTACGCGTTCCGCCGGGCAAGCGCTGAGCGCACGGAGCTGGGCCCCGCCAGCTGAGTCATGTCTGCTTTGTTACAACGCCGGCTATGGGCAGCGCTTGGGAAGCGTAATCCTTCTCTTCCCAGATTCCTTTCCTGTGGGTGTGGGTCTACCCAGCTGTTCTGTACTCGTTGTTTTTGTTATGAGGGCAGCAAAAAGACCACTTCTTAAACACCGTTCAGGCTTCCCATTCCAGTAGTCTACATTTGCCCGAATATTACAAGCCTTAAAAAGCTCGTTGTCGTGCAAGTGAACTTGGTTTGAATTGCCTGCTTAAAGTACTGGTTTTTTGGCCCCTTAGAGAGAGGAAGGCTGGAGGAGAGTGGTGTGGGAGAAGAATTTGAAAATGATTGAAATCCACAATCTGGATCATGCATTGGGAAAACACAGCTACAAGTTGGGAATGAATCAGTTTGGTGACATGGTATGTATGCGTAGAGGCGTGAAATGTACAGTTCTAATTAGTGATGTGTAATAGACAGTAACTGCACGTATTGCTTAATTTTTCAGACAACTGAGGAGTTCAGACAGCTGATGAATGGTTATGTACACAAGAAGTCAGAAAGAAAATACAGAGGATCTCAGTTTCTTGAGCCCAACTTCCTGGAAGCACCACGATCAGTAGATTGGCGAGAGAAGGGATATGTAACTCCAGTTAAAGACCAGGTACTGTCTGATGGTGGAGTTACAGCTCCAGTTTTCTGACTACTACACCCACTTTCATAGAGGAAAAACACTATACCTCTTCAATGCTTACTAAATTAAACACCATTTTGTATCTGTCTGGGTTTATAACTTGTGATTTCAATTTATAATTTAGGGTCAGTGTGGCTCTTGCTGGGCTTTCAGCACAACAGGAGCTCTTGAAGGGCAGCACTTCAGAAAAACTGGCAAGCTTGTGTCACTGAGTGAACAGAATCTGGTGGACTGCTCTCGCCCTGAAGGGAATCAAGGCTGCAATGGTGGTCTCATGGACCAGGCTTTCCAGTACGTGCAGGATAATGGGGGCATTGATTCAGAGGAATCTTACCCATACACTGCAAAGGTGAGTGTAATAGCTGAACTTGTATTGCAGGTGTCATGTCTTTCATGTGGAAAAAATTGTGTGTTGGGGAATGCATACCTAGAAAGGAAAATGTCTTTATGGTGCTCAGTACATCTGTTATTCCTGTTGCATCTTTGCTAAGAGAGCAACCGCGACTGCTAGCCCCAGTAGGAATCACATATTCCATTGGTCTTTGAGGTCAAAATCTTGACAGACCAGTTAGAAAAACTGGAGCAAGTATTCTTATTCCTCCCCCTTGTTGTTGCCCTCCTATCATGCCTTATCTTGGTTGCCACACCAAACCAAGAACCCAGCCCTTGTCAACAGTGCTACTTAGTGGTAGGGCAGCAATTCATCTTCCCATAACTGACCTATTATGGAGTTGCTGCCTATAGACCACCTAATTCTTGTGGCTTGTGTCATTTGTTTTTTTAACAATGATTGTTGCCTTGAGTTCTGTTTCTGGACTAAATTTGTGTAAATGGAGATAATGGACAGACTTCTAAAATCCTTCTAATGATCTATCAAATGTTAAATACATGCAAGAGGATGAAAGAGCAGTAGTCAGTTGTGTTATCACTTGACAGCCCATGGTTTGTGAGTTCCACTTCTTAAGAGTTCTCTGCACTATAGAGGATCTTTTCATGCAGCTTGTTTTGTGCTGTCAGAGTGGCCAATAGCAATGCCCTTTGTTGTGAACAGCATTGGATCTGGGTTCCTGTCCACCTGTGTCCTGTCCCTGTAATCTCAATTTTTTCCTAATCTTGGCTGTTCTAGAAGATCCCAGTTGGTTATAGGAAGTGCCTAACTTGAGTACAAAAAGTAAGCAACTGAGCTGTAGTCTTATGTTCATTTAGTTGGAGAAACAACTTTAGTACTAACCTGTGATGCAGTTAAAAGAAGAATCTGCTTTCTTGAATCTGTTTAAATTCACATGACCTGCCTTCCAAGCTAGGCCTCACCTCTCTCCTGAAGTAAATGTGTGTGACATCAGCAGTTCAGGCTTCACTGAAAAAAAAAAGGCACAAAATACACAGTTGTTGTATATAAGGTCATGTAATACAAATTCCTAACTTTTAAATCATTCTGTACAGCTTTTCACACTATGACATACTAAAACTGTGGATTTAAAGTGCTTGCTCAATGAGCAGTTTCTGATTGCTTTGAAATTAATGAATACTTGGCTCTCTTCCATTGCCCATTAATGCATTCTGGTCTTCTTTCCTCCCTGTAAAGATATTTGTCCTGCCCACCAAAGAGGGCAGAGTTCCAGAATGTGATGGCCCTCTGCACCCCAGTAAAGCTTTTTTTTTAATTCCCAGGCCCCACTGTTCCTTACTTTTTCTCTACTTTTGAGAAACTCAGAAGCAGTTCTTCTGTATCCCCCCTTTGTTCTATTTGCAAAGCACTGCTGAGGCAATTGGTTCCTCTTCAGTCCCTTGCTTTCCAAGCAGCAAAATCACAGAATGTCTGGTAGTTCTTTGCTCACCTGTGTGTTAAATGGAAAACTGTGCAATAACTACAGCTTTCTCTTCTTAGGATGATGAAGACTGTCGCTACAAGGCAGAATACAATGCTGCTAATGACACTGGCTTCGTTGACATCCCTCAAGGACATGAAAGAGCTCTCATGAAAGCAGTTGCAGCTGTGGGTCCAGTGTCTGTTGCTATTGATGCAGGCCATTCTTCGTTCCAGTTCTATCAGTCAGGTGGGGATTTGTTAATAACTTTCATTCAGAGAACTGTTTGGGTTTTTTTTAATACTTAGTATTCATTACCCTACAGTTTAATAGACAAAAAAAACTCAGGTCTGATCTTGTGACATAGAATGTAATTCAGAATTCATTTTAATTCTAGGTCAGGATTTCCATGTGTAATTTTCTTGCATATGTGTCTACTTGTCCCTCTCTTTTTGCCATGATGAAATTTACTTATGATTCTTTCCTCTAACTTTAAAGAAGCTGTGAAATGTTTGAAATACACAAAGCTTCCTGTGAGGGAGAAGGGTTTTCTACAGATGAATTTGTTCATGAGTGAACTTATGCCCTCACAGGTATCTACTATGAACCAGACTGCAGCAGTGAAGACTTGGACCATGGTGTTCTGGTTGTAGGTTATGGCTTTGAGGGGGAAGATGTAGATGGGAAGAAATACTGGATTGTTAAGAACAGGTAAGATCTGTCTGCCAGGGGAGAATAGAAGGTAGTTTGTCCCTTGTAAGGGGTGAGGTAGAGAGACAACAGTAATTAAAATCTGCGTATGAAATCTGGAGACTGTTTTCAGAATGTGTGGTATGGCAAAGGTTAAATCCAACTCATGCTGCTGGCAGCCTAATAAAGTAGGCCCAAAGAAGCCATCTTATTCTGCTTTTTCAGTTAATTTAAAGGAGCTCAGTGCTGAAACAGCCTGTGAACCTAGTAGATATTAAAGGAGTGGAGCAGAGGGGGGAGCAGGAGGAAGTCAGCTTGTGGAGGTGTAATGGACTTTTTTGGAAGCAGAATACTGCTCACTTGTGTGGAATAGGATAACACTTGAACTTCAAAGATGGAGTTACCTCCTGGGTTGGAGGGAAAATAATAAATTAATGCCGAAGGGCATATCACATGAGCTTGTCTCATGTTCTTAGCATTACTGGGGCACCACCCTCAAATGCTGCTTGCAGCCTTTGACTTCCCTTAAAGTGCCTGGGAGCAGTGTCTGTGCTTCAGGCACCTGTAGTCAAGGTTTGTACATCCATGTGACTACCTCATGAGAGAATGGCTGCATTCTTCATTTCTGTGAGCTTGGGATGCCTCCTGGGATGCTTCTAATTGCTGGAAAACACTTTAGATTTTGTCTGCAACTACCTTGGATTTTCTCCAGAAATGTAGAAAGCAGCAGTTTTCAGTTTAAACACTTGGAGGGGAGGGCAGTAAATAAGTAACTTCTGAATACGTAAACAAACCCTTTACTTTTGTTTTCAGCTGGGGTGAGAAGTGGGGTGACAAAGGATATATCTACATGGCCAAGGACAGGAAGAACCACTGTGGAATAGCAACAGCTGCTAGCTATCCACTTGTATAATTTGAAGACTGAACATTTCAGTACAAGAGGGGATTTAAACTGAATGACCAAACCCATGTTCACATGTGGTAGCCTTGTGTCTTTCAAAACTCAACTTGATTTTTAAAACTCTTGAAGTATATTTTACATGTTGGTGACATGCCACTTGTTTAAATTAATGTAAATGTTGGTATGTAAACAGCTTGTAATATTGCTGGCTTTTGACTGCTTAATCCAATAGATTCTTTGTATTTTTTTTTTCTAATTGCAATGTGTCCAAAGGTTTACTTTTTAAATAAATACTTAAATTCTACTATGTACAGATGACTTGGCTCTTTGGTCTTTTTTCTACTTGGAACTTGTCAAATAGGCATCCTAAATCATACTCGGAGCTGGAGTCTGTATGTGTGCCTCACTCCATCCGTCTCTAAGATGCAAACCTACCTGCAGATGACTAAATGCTGTTATAAAACGGGTGTAGAATTTATGATTATTTAAAATGGGAAGTGGAAAAATATATCTGGTTCCTTGTGTCTTATAGCAAAGATCTTCACTTGTCATCTTTTGCATGAAACATCTGCTCTTCACTTGGCTTTTAAATCTGTTTTCATAATGGCACCTCAACGTGCCACACTAGTGTAGTGGGAGCAGTTTTGTCCTTTTGAGTATCACAGGATCCAACAGGAGCACCCAAAGCACACTTGGACTGTTCAGAGGGCATGTTTCTAGAGCTATGTAGGATGCAAGATACTGTCTTTCTCCAGCTGAAGCTTGTACAGGGGAAAGAAGGGGGTTGAGGGAGAAAAGTCCCTGTCAAAGGTGAAGTTGGGTTGCTCAGTTACCTGTATACTTGGTGGCTGATTTAACTGGGGTGACTTACACTGTGCCTTGTATGACCTTTTCTCTCTGCAGGTCCCTGCCGCTGAAACACAGCTGCTGCATACTACTGTTTGGGTGTGTTTTGGGTACCACTAGCTCCTGAAGAGGATGGTGAATTGTTAAATACCAAAAACGGTGGGGGGGAAGACTTGCCTTGGCTTTTGAGTATTGACATCACTGCTTGCTATTGGGCTGTAGGTGAAGGAGGTATAGTTCTGAAGCATAACTAGCACCAGTTCTGAATTTATGGATCCGTAGGTTTTTGTACACAGTATCTTTTTGGAATCTGATACTCATGCACACAAAAGAACACTTAGATCAGAATTTGTGGAAGATTAATTTCTTTATTGTTGATAATATAAGTCTTTAAGTTGCATTTAATAAATTATTTTTCAAAGAGAAAAACAAGATGAGCTATCCATAATAATAGTAATAATTGTGAGTTGTTCATGTGCTGCTTGTAGATGAATTCTTTCAACCTGAATTTCCCAACAAGTTTGGTTTGTTGGGGTTTTCTTTGAAGGAAGAGCCTCACTCAGCCCAGTGGCCATTTAACAAGCCACAGAGCAGAAATACTGGTTAGAATTCAGCTATTAAGTTGACTTGCTAAGCCAGTTATGGAGAGTATGCACACTGCTTGGGGAAGCTATGGAGGAAATTAATACAGAGCTCACTCGGTGGTCCTCTAAAGGCTGATATTTGGGAGGAAAAGGCAATGGTCTGTCCATTCAAAATGAGAGGTAGGAGCAAAATGTTGCCAGAGAAGTGACTACAAGCTCCTTATGCAGAACATGATTTTCATACTTGCTGCTGGAACTGGGAGTGGACTGAGACCTGTCTTGAACACTTTAAACCTGGAAGCTGATGTTACTGTGAGCCTGGTAGTGCATGCTGCTTTGAGTCTTCTTTATTGGTTAAAACGGGTGAGACCAGTACAAAGCCTGCTGGGACTTGAACTGCTGAAAAAATGGCCAACAGGGAAAGGTGTTTGGTTGCAAAATTCAGGGCTAAAAAAGTTGCTGGGAAAGCAAGATATTTTTTATGAACAGATGGGAAATGAAAAGGAAATAACTTTCCAAAATGTGTGCACGTGAATGGGCATGTAGTTCACAAAAGAGGCATCAGCCTTTGACTTTTTTAGAAAAAATATGTGATAATGCTGCTATTTGTGTGGATTAAAACTTGCTGACCGTTCTAGCTGAACATCCTCCCCAGTGTGGAACAATAAAGAAAGGGACAGGGTAAGTCAGGTCATGTAGATAACTCAATATTTATACAATCTTAAGTAACAGCTTCACCCAGAATTGCCTTACATGACGTTAAAGACCAGAATTTTTATGTAAGTTGCAGTTGTTTAACAGCATGACTTTAAATATATGTATAAGTTTTTTCTTAGAAATCTAAATAAGAGATTTCAAGAATTATACTAAATCTGGCTTTGTGATTCCACTGCAGTGGTCCTATCTTATGTTAAACTGTTTTATTTACTTCAGAAATACTATAATAAAGTAGCAAATGATTCCATAGTGGTATATGTCCTTTTGGTGAAAGTGTGTCTGTTCAAAGTTGTTCCTTTCTGAGGAGAGAGCAAGTGCATGTTATGTGTGGCCACAGCAAGCTCCGGAGTTGTTTCCAGAAATCTATGGGTAATGAAAGTTCTTGGTTACTGTTTCAATATTTTCTCTCCAAAGCGCGATTTGGTTTTATATTCCTGCTGATAGCTGAAGTTGTGTTTACTAAAAGATGTGTTACTTTTAAAGATACTAGTGTGCATGTATTAGCAGTAAAAGGTCCTGTCTATACTTCCCTGTTTAGGCCCTGTCTAAATTACAGTTACTGTTGTTATCAGGGTCTTACACGTGTCTAAATACATGAGCTGGGCGCTATCTACCTGCATGGTAGATGGCAGTCCTGTATGGTGATAAACTTTGCAGTCCTTGTTTGCTAGCATCTGAATTGTGTAAATGTACTTTTTTATTTGAATTCAGGAAGAAAAAAAAAGTTTTGCATTTGGCTTCCATGTGTCGATGCTTCGTAGACTCTTCTTGTCCTAAGGGTCTCTTAGTGCAGTTTCTTTGATCTTGTTGAATGTATTTATCAGTCACTGGACTTGAGTTTTTAAAGACGTATTTTTGAGGCAAGGAAAGTCATGAAATTAATGATTTTGCTTACGAATGTAGTTCTTATTCTTTGAAGTCTGGTGAGAAATGAATTTAACTGTCATGTAGGAAACTATTTAAGAGCACTCAATTTCTTGTCCTGTCTGTGACGGCTGAGTAGAACGGAATTTTGGTGGGGTTTTTTAAATGAGCATTGGTTTTTGTCTTTGCTAATGTTAAATCCATTTCCAAACATTAACCGTGAAACAAATAATATTGTTATTCTGCTACACAAGCCATGCACTAAAGTAATTTTCAAAATGCTTTGAAGAACTACAGTAACAAAATATTTGTCATCTCATGCTATGAAAACCTTACAGGAGAGGCAAAGATGATTAATTGTATCAGTGAAGGTTTTCTGTAATGAATGATTAACTGTTGATCCGCATAACAGAACTCAGAAAACATAGTTCTTGGACAACCAGAGACATAGGAAAATGGGAATATCCACTTCAAAAAAACCAAAAGCAAGCTTCTGAATATCAGTTATGCAGTATTTGCTCCTTAATTAATCTCCTTGGTGAAATAACAAATCCTGTCATATAGCTCTTATACTTAATGCCAGCTAATCAGTTTTCACATATTAGAGACTGACTGCAGTTTCTGGCTATTTACCAAGGAATTGAGCATACTCTGAAGGCTGTCATAATGTAACCTGATGTTTCTGCTTTGTAGCTCTCTCTAGATTTCATCAAGATGTATGGACAGAGTGAGAGACTATTTTTATCTGCTGTCCATCCAATTCTCTTCAGTCTTTTTGCTAGGAAGTCAAAGCAGGAAATGCTGACTTAACTATTTCACTGTTTTGAAGAAAGAGTTGTTTAAATCAGTAGTGGGGATGTTATTATCTCATTTGCTAATGATACTTTTATCAAATCACTAGTGAAATTTCAGTTAAGTGCAGGGGCACCTAGAGCATTTGGAAGAAAGGCTATAATCATAAACAAAATTTCCTTCCCTATTCACAAAATTGAAGTCAGGTGATATTGGGTAAGTCTTTTCTGAAAACAGACAGGGAGCCCAATTTATTTTGGGGAGGAGGGGGGTTGGCCACAGAGACCTGATCCATGGAATGATTAGTTTAGATTAGGAGTCTCAGAAGAAGCCACCTTCATTTGTGTTCACAGAGGACTTAACTGTTTTATTTTCTCTTTTCAAGCCCAGTTGCATGAAGATTTAGTTTCCTGGTCTTAAAATATAAGTTCCACAGCAGCTTTTGTTTCCATCATGCCTATTTTCTTTTGAAGAGCTACTGCCAACCTTTGTGTACAAAGGAGCAAAGAAAGCATGGAGATGGGCATTTGTAAAATACTTATGGGATTCTTTTTTCACAATGCTTGTTCTTTGTTTTTTTCACTGACAGTTCTCACCACCTCTAGGAGATCCAAAATATACTTCTCTGTGAAACCTGTTAGATTTTCCCAATAAGGTGATGCTGGCAAACACATTGTCGAAGTGTGTCATCAGGTGTGGTGCTGCAGTTCTGATACCTGGAACCTTCTGCAGTCCTGATTTGGGAAGACATGGTCAAAGATGGAGCAGAGTCAGAGTGAGCTGATCTAGGATTGTTGTTGGTCTGAGATCTCAGCAAGGAAGAGACGATTTTCCAGCCTTGTAAGTGTTGTTCAAATACTTGGTGACACTTTGGACATTCATCTGGAATTAATTTTTGTTTCAAAGTTCTTTGTCTGTGCTATTGTGTATTTTTCCAGGGTGAGAATGGTTTAGGTGTGCTCCCCTGGGATGCTACTGAGGGCCCTCTAAAGCTGTTACAGCTATTACTTCCTACCTCTACTAGGAAAAATTGCTGTCTCAGGAACTGCCGTGGAAATATTCTAAGTTCTACTGAGGAAGTTGTTGTTGTTTTTTTTTAATTACTAGTGAAAGCTTCCTGCACAGCATGCATGTCATGACATAGAACTGTTTAAAATAAATGCTGGGCTGTTAGACACTCAAATTGTCCTAGGGTGTCTGAGAAGTTGATGCTGAAACAGGATGTTGAGAGCTCCTTGATGCTGTAGCATGTCTTGGAACACACTTGCTTTTGCTTAAAATCCAAAGGTCAAATGAGGTGGCTTCAGAGCTGTCAAGTCAGGTGTTTTTTCCCACAAAGGAAGTGTACTTCTAAGCATATCTCTGAAATATATCAGTTTATGATGCTGGCAACAAGGCACAAAAAACCCCTAGATAGGGCTGCACACAAAACTCTTAAACAGTTCATTGCTGTATCTGCAGGTGCCCATTTTAGCTAGATTATGTGTATGACCAAACACATAGCACAATCTTTTACCATAATAGCACAGCAATGCCAGAACTGTGAATGCAAGTTCTTCTCAATAGCCGTCTTAACATTCCTTCTGCTCAGCCATGAGCAAATTCAATGTTTAGCAGTATTGCTTTCCTCATTCAAGCATGAAGCATAAGCTGACAGCAGGGTTTTTTTTGGGAACAGGAAATATATACTGGAAACATCAGCTGTGTTGTAAAATTGCATTGGCTTTTGGAGATTTGCAATAATAGTCTTTCACAGTTAAAAGAAACTTCCCTCTCTGTTTATACAGAGATTTCACTACCTTGTGCGAAGGTTAAGAATAAATCTTGCTGCGTTTTTGCTATTTGTTGCTTGCTAGTCACAGGAAGAATTGGAGAGAACCTGTGTTTTCTGATTCAGAGCTGTTACAAGGTTTGATCACATTTCTCTCACAATATAATAGACTATTTCAGAAGCAAACTTGTGGTCACAAGATGCCCATCAGGAATACTTCTGAAGTGGTATTTCTGTTGCAGTATTTCCAGACATTGCAATGAACTTTATAGCCCCTTTTTGTTAAGAATTCTGCAAACTAGCAGCAAAAGAAACTCCCTCCACACGGAGTTTTTAATCTAAACTGACACTGAGCTGAGAAGTGGGAGAGGAAGAAGGGCAAAAGCAATGAGGCTGCCTGCCAGAGGCCACGCAACTGATTAGCAGCTGTGGGTGTGCATTTGAGAGAAGGCTAGACTCCCCCTTTGGCTTTGTTTTCTCCCAGCGTAGCTTCAAAAGAGCTAAAAGTTAACATCTCTATTCTTGTTCTTTTATGGAGTTTAAATTTCAGATCCACATTTGTCTGCGTGGCCCTTTCCACTTTTCCTCCCTGCTTTTGTTTGAGCAGTCTCCCTTTTCTCTTTCCATGCTGGAATAATAAATCACGCTGTGTTGTTAAAAGAGGGAGAAAATTGTCCATGCAGGAGCAAAACAGGAAACCTGGCAATCAAAAGGGCAAAAGACAGATGGTGTGTCACCTGGTACAGTGTCTCCGAGCTGTGCTCTGCACAGCACACGGTGAAGGCTGGTGCTGCAGCAGCTGGGCGTGGAGAGAAGCTGACCTCTTTTTTTCTTTTTGTCGGGCATGTGCCCACAGTGCATCGGAGCATCAGCTGAATCGATGGGACATCGTGAACGGTCACGCCCGGGCTGGGATTAGGCTGGCCATGCACATTCACCCTGAGCACAGATGACCCAGTAATTGAGCAGCTGCGTTATCTCCTTCAGAGGCGTCCCTTCAAAAGTGATAAAATACTCACTGGGTGATCTGCTCAGCAGCTGACAAGAATTCCTAGGCCAAACTCTGCTTATCAACATGGGAGTACATAGCTGTCTTGGCCAACACCCTGTGCAAGCTGGCTCACCAAACTGCCTTCACTGAGTGCAGTGGTCAGAGCAACACAAGCTGCTACCAGAAAACAGGTTGCTGGGCTCCTGGGGAACAGAATCCTGCAAAACCATGATGTAGATTCTTGCATCAGATCAAAGTAACCTCCCTTAGGGCAGATCTCAGTAGAAAAGCCTATCTCTATGAAGTATTAAAATCAGTTCAATTGAATCGGATCACGTGCTTGGTTTGAGGTTTTTGTTTTTCTGCTTTCTGAAACCACATCTGCATTTGCAGAAAGCTAGGAACAAAAACCAAAGGTGTTTTCAGTAGCAATGCGTGGGGCTTATGAGCATTGTCTGTGGCAACATGAAGCCTGAATGGTGGGGATAATCTCATCAAAACTTCACGTGTTCTGTACCTCTAAGTAACTGTGTGCAGATCCTCTATCTCACTGTTCATTTTATTCTCTGCTATTCCCACTTTTGGGCCCTGGATTTATCTGGAAAATAGACACTTTTACTTTTGCAGTCTCACAGAAGTTGATGACTTTATCATCTTTCCTCTTACTAAACCTCCTCTTCTTTTCCACAGGCACCAATCACACTTTTCTCACACTGAGTCTGTGTAGTATAGTCAATGCAAGCTGAGAGCTCTTTCTTGTTCTCTGTCTCTAATTAGCTGGCATTTTATAAATGAAGAGAACTTTTGCCTGACTTTTCCAGAAATATCAGTTGGCTTTTTTAAAAAACCAGCAAAACTCCCTATGTGCATGTTTTGTTGAAAACAGATTAAAGTATCCACTTTTGATACAAACACTCAGAGACACATTTGATCCTACATTTCAAAGTGCATCTGCATTTCAGCTGCGTTGCTTTCTCAGGGACGGGTGACGTCCCAGTGCCGTGTCCAGGATCAGTGCCTCACAATGCTGGGCTGGCAGGGCAGCAGCACAGGCAGCCTGGGCGCCACGGGACTGGCGGGCAGCCTGCCAGCCCAACCTGCTCTCTGATCCCCCATCTTGTGATTGCAGTCACAAGGCCACCCCTCTGCAGCTGGCTGCTCAGACTCACTGAGTTTCCAGTCAAAGTAACTTGTGAACAACTGCTCATTTGTTAGAGACTGGGGGGGTTTCTGTGTTTTCTCGTGTTATTGAACACCACTAGGTTTAGGTACTTTGCCTTTATTTTACTTCTGAAATAAGTGCGAATGTTCCCAATAATTGGAAAGAAGAATTATGTTTGGCAACAAGTTTGGCAACCAGTGCTTTAACAACAGTCATGTATGTTATATACCTGGTGCGATACAAATAGTATAGTTTCCACATCTTTCTCAAAAATAATAGGAAGTCAAATGGATGCTGATTTATTCATATATAATTTTATGCCAAGAAACTATTGAGTACTGGTACAAAGGCACATATGGGAGCTAATGTTTAAATGCAAGTTTGTTCCTTCATGCACTTGGTCTTTCCATGTATTTTCAATTTTATATCATGTTGATGAGTATCTGAGGAATAATATCAGGCATTGCTGACTTCTGCAGCTGGAGGCAGAGTCAGAACATCTTCATCATGAACACTGCCTCCTTCTTGCAGCAGCCTTCATGGCAGCTTGTGGTATGTCCCCTTTCACACCGCTGCAACCATCTGATTCATTAAAAAAAAAAAAAAAAAAAAAATCTATGGCTTGCTTTCTTAGCAGCCTGAATGCCCTCAGATACCCTGGCAGCTGGCCATGGAAGGAAGCTGTGGCCCAGTGATGCAAAGGCTTCATAGGTGGTATCTTCTCATCCTTCAGATAGTGTCAGAGAGCTCTGGAGAAATGGTCTGAACTAGTTTCACACTGTGAAGGGAAGCATTAAAACTCACTCTTGAGCCTTTAAGGACTTTGTGGAGGGGTCTGGTTGCAGGGTTGTGCTACATGTGGCAGAATACTTACAAGTACATAGGTAGGTGAGGTAGGTTAAAGCAGGACTCCAGCAAGAATATCCACTGCTCACACTGAATAAAGTTCCTGCTTTCTTAATCTGCATTTGAGGTTTGCATGGATTGTTTATACAGATATGGATCTCTTTGTTAGCACCAGTGACCCAGCAGCCCACAAACAAGGAGTGTTGCCATTCCCCAGCGCTAGCCCCTCCACTGACACGTGCTTCTGGTGCAACCTGAGGACAGAAACAAATCATGGGAAAGACAGCAGCTGGGGTTATTTCTGGGTTTTGGTGTGAAACCATGCTGAAATGAAGGCAGGGTGGGTGCTGTAAGGCTGACAGTAAGTAGGGCACTGAATGACTGACATGTTGCAAGATGCAGGTGTATGTGTCCTGCCAGCAGGAACACAGATCTTAGCCACTAGACTGGGTATACCCACTGCAAAACAAATTGTCAGCATTTCCCTAGGAAGTGGTGGTTTTTAGAGGCCCTGTGGTTACACTGAGGAGTGCTGCATCTCTGTTCTTGCTGTATCCTTGCTATATCACCTCTCATGCTCCCTTGGGAGCAGGACCGAGTTACCAGTGATTCTTCTGATGTGGAGTTGGTATTGTTAGTTTACTTAGACTGGCCTCAAATTACACTTGATTTTAGGTGTCTGATTTAAAAAATGCTGTGTAGGTCCTCAATAAATTAGGGGCATCAACATCTATTTGTTCCTATATAGAAACAGTCAAAGAGAATTACTATATATGTGTAAAATATATGTATAAATATATATGTATGTACATGTACACTGTGCAAATTTTTTCCGCAGGAAAACTGATTTATTAGTTTTCACAGTTAGAGTGCACAGTTGCATCATGCAGTAAAAAGTTTCTATTATTACCTTAACCCTCTTTTTTTTTTTTTTTTCCCCAGTTTTCTCTTCAGTCTCCAAGATTTAAGTGTTTCCTGTGTTCTGCTGTTGATAGTAGAGCTTTGGGAAGCACGTGATGAGGAACAGAATAAACAAGTACACGCTGTACTTGCTGATCCTGGGCAGTTATCACAGCTTTAAGAAGTGCCAGATAAACACCTGCATAAAGAGTTCTTTCATACCTGAAGCAGCACTGAAATCACATCCTCACCCCTGGGATAGCAACAACTAAGGGTAAATATTCATACTGAATAATTTTCTGTCTGCTTTTGTTCAGCCTGCCTCTTCTTTATGAATTATAGAACACAGTTGTAAGTTAAAAAATAACTGCTGGATTTTCTTGGCAGAAATATTTTTAACTCCTCTCTGTGTCCTGATGTAATTCACAGAGTGTTCATAGTAAAGTCTTGTACCAGCACAGCTGGGGGTGTGGATCGGGGTGAAAATGAGATGAGGGTACAGGAGTTGCTTACATCAAGGACGTCACCTAAAAATAGTTCATATAACAAGACAGGAGGGCTATAAAAGTGTCTAATACTTAAAGTGACCTAAAGCTCAGTTTTCATGTCCTTATCACTTAATGTAATCACACATTTCTTTTAATTGCTAATTTTTGCTCTCATTGGTCAATGACTGCTAGTTTCACACCTGATGTCTGATCACCTTAGGCAGTGTCAAATCTGAGATTAAGCACCAGTGCACCAACAGGATGGAAGGCTGTAGAAGCCTAGAAGTGTCAGAATCACAGAATCCTTAGGGTTGGAAAGGACCTCTGGAGATCAACAAGTCCAACCCCCTTTCAAGGCATGGTCATCTACAGCAGGTTACACAGGAACCTGTCCAGATGGCTTTTGAATATCTCCACCGAGGGAGACTCCAGGGCAGCCTGTCCCAGATGAAAAGAAAATGTAAAGAAATTCTTCCTTATGTTGAGGTGGAACTTTTTGTGTATTACTTAATGGCCATTGCTCCTCCTGTTGCTGGGCACCAGTCTGGCAGCATTCTCTTGAAACCTGCCTTTGAGATATTTATATACATTAATGAGATCCCCTCTTAGTCTTCTCCAGACTAACTAGGCCCAGCTCCCACAGTATCTCCTCATAAGAGAGATGCTCCAGATCCCAAATCATCTTTGTGACCCTTCACTGGACCCTCTCCAGCAGCTCCTTGTCTCTCTTGTGCTGAGGAGCCCAGAACTGGACACAGCACTCCAGATGTGCCTCACTAGGGCTGAGAAGAGGGGCAGGATCACCCATCTTGACCTGCTGGCCACCCTTCCTGGTGCACCCCAGGACACCATTGGCCCTCCTGGCCACAAGGGCACTGATGGCTCATGGACAATTTGGGATTCACCAGGAGTCCCAGGTCCTTCTCCACAGAGCTGCTCTGCAGGAGCTCAGCCCCAGCCTGTGCTGGCGCTTGGGGCTATCCCTCCCCACGTGCAGGACCTGACACTTGCCCTTGTTGGGCTCCTTAAGTTTCTCCCTGCCCAACTCTCCAGCCCATCGAGGTCCCATGGAATGGCAGCACAGCCTTCAGGTGGCTCAGCCACTCCCCAGTTTAGCGTCACAGCAAACTTGCTGAGGGTGCATTCTATCCCTTCATCGGGGTCATTTGCCATAAACAAATTGAACAAGACTGATCCCAGTATTGATCCCTTGGGAGCACCACTGCCTGCAGGCCTCCAGCTGGATTCTGCTCCCCTGATCATGACCCTCTGAACTCTGCCTTCAGCCAGTTCTCCACCCACCCCACTGTCCATTCATCTAATGCACATTTCCTGAGCTTACCTGTGAGGATGTTATGGCAGACAGCGTCAAAAGCCCTGCTGAAGTGAAGGCAGACAGCATCCACTGTTCTCCCCTCACTGACCCATGCTGCCTTGCCATCATAGAAGCCTATGGCATTGGTCAGGCAGGATTTCCCCTTGGTTTTCCCCATGCTGACTACTCCCAATGACCTTATTGTCTTCTACATACCGGGACACGATCTCCAGAATGAGCTGTTCCGTTCTCTTTTCAGGTATGGAGGTGAGGCTGACTGGATGTATTTCCCAGGTCCTCCTCCTTGTCCTTTTTGGAGATGGCAGCAACAGCAGCTTTCCTCCAGTCATTGGGCACCTCTCCTGCTCTCCATGATTTTGCACAGATAATGGAGGTTGGCTTAGCGACATCTGCCATCTCCCTTGACGACTGTGGGTGCATCCCATCAGAACTCATGGATTTATGGGTGTTAAGTCCATCTAGCTGATCTCTAACCCACCCCTCTATGACCAGGAAGAAGTCTTCCTTTCTCCAGCTTTCCTCTCTTGCCTCCAAACTGATGAGGGCTGCCTCACCAGTAAAGACTGAGACAAAGAAGGCATTCAGTAATTCTGCCTTCTCTATGTCTTCTGTCACCAGGACACCCACCTGATTCAGCAGTGGCCCCACATTTTCCCTAATCTTCCTTTAGCCACTGATGTACTTGTAGAAACCCTTTCAGTCGCCTTTGATGTCCCTTGCCAGATTCAATTCCAAGTGGGCCTTGGTCTTCCTTGTCTCATCCCTGCATTCTCTGATGATGTTCCTCTAGTCCTCCCACAGGGCCTTGCTCTTCTTCCACATAAATTTCTTCCTAGAACCTCCTTGCTCATCCATGCAGATCTCCTGACCCCTTTGCCTCATTTCCTGCCCATAAGGTTACACAGCTCTTGGGCTTGGAGGATTTGATGTTTGAATATTGACCAGCTCTTTTGGACTTCATTATCTTCTCGAGCCCCATCCCATGGGATTCCTATAAGTAGGTCTTTGAAGAAGCTGAAAGTGGCTCTCAGAAAGTTCACACATGATCCCAAGTTCCTAATGTGTATGTATCAAACAACAATAACCAGATAGTTGTGGAGCCAACCAAGACTTGTTGATAATAACAACCAGTGATTATTGATAACACACACTGTGAGAAAGAACGGGGTGTGGCTGGTGAAGGTGGCCATGCAGAAGTAGGGCAGCACATTTATGGGACAAACATCCTTGTAGTAGCTCTTGGAGACAAGGACAACACAGTGCAAGCACAGGAATGAGACTGAGAAGGGTGAATGGACAACAGTGAGGGATCAAGACTACTCAAGATGCCCAAAGCCCTTTGACCCATTTCCAGAATGGTCTGAAAGAAGAGACTGTGCATGATAACTAATTTGCATAGTAAATGACAAAATTAACTCCATGGCAGTGTGAAAAAAAGTATCCTCACAAAGCCCAGGCACATGTGAACCCTCAGGTCCCTGGACTCCCCATCACTGGATCCATGCTGGAGCCAGGACTTTGTCTCTGTGTCCCTCTTGCCCTCCGCCCCCTCATAAATTCAACTCTCCCTCTCTCTCTCTCTGTGTCACTCTCTCTCTCTCTCTTTCTTTCTGTCTCTCTCTCTCTCTCTCCCTCCCTCTCTCTCTCCTTTCACCCTTCCTCTTTATCCAAAACCCACTGCCGAGTGCTTGTAGTAGATCAGAGGCTAATTTGTACAAATTCTCTTGCAAAGTGTGGAACTTACTAATAAAACTTGGCAAGCTTTGGAGAACCACCTGACTTCTGTCATTCCCTTTGACCACAGGCATCTACAAACCTGAGTGCTCCCTTCCCCTTAAGGACAGGATACCACAGTGCCTAGGAATGGCAATATAACGTGTGTGAAAGGACAAGCTTCAATCTGAAACGAGAACCTTTCACAGTAAGAGAAAATGGAGCTATAACACTGTCTTTGTAACCTCTTCTGTTGCAGAGGACAATGGATCAACACAATGGGCATGCTTTGGGTGTCACATCCATAGCAATGGTTTATTGTAATTTGTGCTGTTGAAAGTTGTCTGTAAATAACACAACGATATTTCCTGTTCTTATGAGAAATTAAATACCCTGGCAATGTTGTAGCCTTTTCATCTCTTTTAATTACCAAAAACATATATAATTTGTAGCTTAAAAATACTGTTTGAGACAGCATGAGACTTCTGCTCTTCTTAGGGCTGTCAAGATAAAAAGCATCTGCAAAAAAGCCTCTGACAGAAAATCCAGATAATGGCATTGCAAATATTGATGTGGCAATCCTGTCTCAAACCATACCATCCGTGTAATGTCAGATGTAAAGTTTCAGATCAAATGGGCATACTGACACAATTTGCTTCCTTTTGTTAATATTATATAGAGTAAGTACTTTCTGTTTGGAAATCATGACTCTGTCTCTGTAGTTACCCTGCATAAATCAGAATTAAAGGATTTTTACACTTGCCTGCAAGGATAAATGAAATCTCACTATTTTTCTTGTTCTTGTAAAGTGGGACTTTCACTGAGAGATTGGCGGTAATTGCTAGAATCCACCATTTTGAAAGGTAAAGCTTTTCCTGGAGACTGAAAATGGACAAGCAAGGTCTGATGTGGAAAGCCTTTAGCTGCTTTTCTGGTGTTTCTGTACACAAGCAAGGTATTCTTGCACATCGTCTGGAGAGCCCAGTATAAGAGGAACTCTCTGGTGAATATTCTCAGGTTTCACATCCAACACTGCTTCGGTCCCTGTAGTTGCCATCCCACCTGCCTGCTCGATGATGAAAGCCATGGGGTTGCATTCATAGAGAAGTCGGAGCTAGAAAGAAGGAGGGAACACATGATTGCCTTTGGGGGACATTATATCAAAGGAATTGCAAAAACCTAGCCTCCCTTTTGTGATTTTAGAAAATTTTGTACCAAACTTCAATGGACCTAAGTAGCAGTGTCTCTCAGTGAGCGCCTCCTTGCCTCTCTTCCTCTCACCTTCCCTAACACCTTCTGTTTAGAGGAACAGTGTACCGACCCTACATCCAGGCATCACCGCTGTAATTTCCAAACTGACGTACTGATATGCAGCACCAGTGAAGATGTATTTCATCAAAAATGTCAAAAGAAGGTGTCCCACAGACATCAGCAAAACAGTTAAGCCAGCTAAGCTAACAGTACTGGGAAAGAAAAGCCAAAATTTCTTCTCATATGAAGCCTTTATGTGTTAACTCAGAGCTTGGGATAATTATGTTATGTTTGGTCAGGATATTTTGGAGTTTGAAACTTGATGCTCCCAGTTTCAAATTTCAGGACTTGATTGCTTCTCTTCAGAAATAGGGATAGATATTAGTGGCCTGAACTTATCAGATAGTGTCTTTGTTTCCAGAAGGAGCTGCAGTTATTTATTAAAAGCAAATTTTCCCTTTTGGTTTGGACCCTAATATCTGTTCACTTTTTTTTTTTTAAGTTACCTCTTAGGGTGAATGCTTGTGAATTCACTCTCCTTCTTATTGCTTGACCCAATTCTGGAAGATCATGAGCCAGGAAACAGCAGTAGTATCACCATTCAACCACATTTCAAGTTTGTTGTTGCTAAGCTGTGACTATGCAACTTAAGGAAAGCAGTTTTTCTTCAGGAAGCAATGCACCTGCACTTAGGGATCTTCAGATAGGCTCTGTCTTCAGATAGGTTTAACATTTTTCACCTAATAGAGAACTATAAGCCTTAGATTTATAAAAAATATTATTCAAAATATATAAATTGAAAAGAGGATTTATTTGGTCCTGTACTGTTTATCAAGCATTTAATTTTTTTTAAGTTAAAGAAGGAGCTGTATATGTTGGGACCTTCAAGCATGTCATTTGCATTTGCTCTAAAGACTTTAGATCAATTCCAGTGACAACTGATTGCTTTCAGTGCTCTAACCAAGTGCACAGTCTGTCTTTCAGGGGATTGATGATCAGGGCACTTGCCACAAGAGCATTATTTCTTCAACAACGAAAGTTTTATGTGAAAAGAGCTATATACACCTACATTCTGAGAGGAAAGAAAAGTTTTAATTGTACTAATAGCGTATTTTGCTCCTTTCATTACTCTCTTTACTATGGCAGTGCAAGCCAGAGCAATCCAATAATGAATGTGGGTTAACTCCTGTGGAAACATTAATTTCTGTAAAGTTATATAAGTACTTTGTTTCTTTGTTCTTTTGTCCTGTTTCTCATTCTCTCTCTTCAATGGTGGTTTAATGCAGATTTCAAAACAAAAAGTTTAATTTGAAGAGGCCAGTCAGCAAACCCACTTCTTTCACACACAGCAAATTCCTCTTTTGTTTCTTTCTCTGATGTACAAACAGATCCACATCATTTAGTAAGGGCTTTTTGGGGTGGTGTTTTTGGGGTTTTTTCCCCCTGGGATGCTGATTCAAAAATTTAAATAATTTTTGCCTGGGTAAACATGCAGACATTTTTGGTTGTATATGCTGAAGGGAATTCTTTTCCTGTTTTTGCTTCACAGACCACTTGGATCTGCTGGTATGTTGGTAAACACAGGCTCACATCATGACACCAGTAATCCTCTCTCCCTAACGACTGTAGACAACAGGATGTTCTGAGACCAGTGTGGGAGATGGGGCAGATTCCTCCACATACCAGTCATGGATGTAAAAATATTTGAACAGAACATTTTAAGTATGGTGTAGATCAGGAAAGAATGTGGTCTTGGAGTAAAAGACCATGTCCAAGGTATTATGTACTGAGACAGTAGTTTCCTAAGAATGACCTGCAGGTTACTGTTGCTCCACAGATCAACTGTATGACTAAGTCTCTTTTAAAACATGCTTTTTTAGCAGTTTGATAATAAGGGTATCTGATGCTGGAGGAGAGATGCTGAGGTTGACTGTGGTCCATGGCCCATCAGTTTCAGACTGCATTGCATTGCACTGCATTGTCATGGTGTGTTTTGTACAGGTGTTCAAATGTGACATCATATTTTCCCAAAATACTGTTCTCAGCATGCATGAAACCTACCTTCCACCGTAATTACCTTTTCTGGTGAGGTAGTAGAAGCCTGAGTTTGCAGAGTTGGTGATAGGGCTCAGTGCCCTTTGGAAACATAAGGTAGGCAAACTTGTTTTTCTCGCATTGGACAAAACCCCTTCTAGAGCTCAGCATATCCCACCTGTTGATGGGATAACTCTAGCTGCTACTTTAAAGTGCAGAGGTCTTCCTTAGGTCTGTGTTGTATCTACCAGCTATGCACATGTGTCTCGATGGGCTTCAATGGTACTGAAACATTATCTTTAGAAAAATTAATGACATCCTTGATTGCAGTGAAAAACACTTGAATAGTTTGTGGTATAAAAGCACACAGGAAAATTTTTGGCCTAAATTGGCAATTGCCTAAATTTCTTCCCTAAATTCGATTGCTGAGCATAATTTTCATTATTAATCTTTTCTGCAGTGGAAATTTTTTTTTTAAAATTTATCTAAACTATTGCTCTCATAATACCAGAGGTATTAGGTTGGCTAAGTTCACCAGAAAGGAATTCAAACTATATACCTTTCCTTTAGGACTCTTCTGATTAGCAGGGTACATGAAGATCCCACCATACATCAGTGTACGGTGAACATCAGCTACCATGGAGCCCACATACCTGGCACCGTACGGGGAGCTGCCATCCTGAAAAACATGGAGTAAAGCATTCTATTTACCGGCTTAGACAGCTAGTAGCACGGCAAAATGTAATTTTGTTATGAAACAGGAATCAAAGCTTCTTAAATCAATGGCTGCTTATGGATACTGCAAATACCGAAATCAGCCTGAAGCTTAGCCTTTTGTAAGATGTAGTGATCATTTACAGGGTTCTAAAGTAAGCGTCTTAAAGACATGCATTCATAATATGCAAATTTGAATGCACAATTTGGAATCGAACCCCAGCCTGTGGAAAACGACAGGAGTGAAAACTTCTTCACCCTATCAGAACCAGGCACTCATTTGATTATTGATCCTTTACTGGTTCCCAAGCCAGAGCATGAGGAGGCATGTCACTTTTCATTGCATATCCAGATGGTTCCCAGAGGACTCCAGCTTTTACCTTCTAGCTTGTTTGTCAGGTGGTGAAATCAGTCATAGCATTCATTCTGCAGCTTGGTCTGGGAGATAGCAATTTATTAATCAAGGTAATTTTCCTTGCTCTCAGCTTAGAAATTGATGTTGTTGCAGGACAGGTCAGTTTAGCAAGAGCAATCAGAGAGGCATTCATGTCAGTCTCAGGCTTGCTGGTGATAAAAATGTTAGATAGGAAATACAGAAGACAAATAAGATGTCTTGAACAACTAGAAGTACACACAACAGACCAAATAAGCTCTACTGAAGAAATGGAATGACATGTCGCCATACTTTTATGAAGGGGAGATACAAAATACAGATGTAAACTGAGGGAAAGCTTTTTAAGAGAATAATTCTGTTGGTCCTTTCATATGTCTCAAACTGTCTTCAATAAAGCTGAGGAAGAATTTTCATCTTCCCAGAAAATTACTAGAGACTGGACTTCATGCACATTTAATACACATATATGTTTTTGTATTAAAAAGCTAAAAGTTTGAAAATATTTCAGCATGGGTTTTTTTTCTGTCTGGATCAGTTTTCTAATAAAAGATCTTAGCACTTTCTACAAAGCTCACCCTGTACAGATACTAGACCCAGAAAAATATATAGAGAACTTGTTCAGCAATGCCAGCTCCAAGACCTTCAGAAACCACAAGTTAGTCACCTTTCCAGCAAAATCATAAGCAAAATCATTAGCTGGGGGAAAAAATCTGCAACTGGAAGGAAAACACACAAATAGAGAAAAACATAATTCTATTTTGAGATCACTTTTTCAAATTGCTCAATGCAACTGTGAAGTTTAGATAATTACTTTCTTTTAAAAGGGGAAAAGATTCTCATGAAATTACACATTATAATGCAACAGAATACTAGGAAGTTAAGTCCTATGCTGCTGAATATAAGACTTGGATTGCTGATATAGCTGATAATGAAATTGGAAAAGAGACCTGTTTCAGGCTATATAATAACCCTTGTTCAACTGTACATGCTTTGGTTTTCATGATTCTTGTACACAATAGGAGAAATATTAAAAATTCAGAAGAAAAATATGCAAACTATGAAAGACATGGTGGTTAAGACACAGCCTTAGTCTTTTATGTTTAATTTTTAAAAAAAAATCTGCTCCTATTAATTGTAGGCACAACTAAACAATGCTTTTAAGTATTTGCTCCCTTGTTGTTCATAGCTTATGCTCAAATAACTGCATATTTAGGCTTCAAATGATAGCTCCTCCATCTCACAGCTGTTTGTACTTGTGACTTTGCAATTTAAAATATCTGACATCAGAAACATCCAAACACCTTAGGAGATATTAAAGAGAGGCAAAAGGGTTTTTTTTGCCTGACAAAGGCAAGTTTTCAGTTAAAGTCTGGGAAAGATGAGATTATCATCTCCATATTATTGTACTTTAAAAATACAATCAAAGGAAGAACTTTCTTCTGTGGTTTCAACAGGCAATGAACAAAGTCTTAAGGAAAGTTTGTTGAGCACTAAGAAAAGCCATAACATATTAACAAGCAGGCCCTGAAAGAGACTGCTAAGGATTGCTTCCATGACATTATCAAATAAGGATTCTGCAACCCACAGATATAAAATTTACTGACCATGAGCTGCAGAACTGAGCCACCTGTGTACACATCATCAGACATGTTTGGAATGTGCTAGATTTCCTATCCACATGCAGAATATTTACACAATTCGTGTGTAAATGGACAGTGTTATGTGAAGGATCCTTTGTGGGTTCCCTTCCAACTCGGGATATTTTAAGCTGATGGGACTCCACTGATGCTTTTAGTTGCTTCTTACCCTGATCACCCACTAGAAACACTGTGCTGAGACTGTGCTGAGAAAAATACAGAAAATAAGTTCCTCCATATTGATAAGGTTATGACTTGAACCACAGATTGAAATAAATTTTTCACTTCCTCTGGCATACAGCTGTCTGGATGGGAAGCATAAGTATTCCTTTTAGTTAGTGAAATGTTATTTCTTGTTTCTCCAGTTTTGTTGCTCATGCATTTCTTTTACAGATGAGAAAGTTAATAGGTGTTGCATGTGTGTTGGCATGGTGCCCAGGCTTTCTTCTCAAACAAAACAACAGAGCATGAATGCTAGACAGGTTCATCCCAAGTTCCTAGTAATGCCAAGCTCCGTGTTTGCTCAATAAGCACTTCTGGTTGTTCAGTTGATGTCAGTGAAAAGGTTGGAGAGCCTTCATGTTCCCTTGGTGTTTGACTAAACTTGTGGCTACTCTTTGTTTTACCCCTCCTGCTGATTTTTTTCTTCTTGATGCAAACAAACAAAAATGATTCAAAACAGACGGGTCCTGTGATTTTTTTTCTTCACATTCTGATAGAAGGCAGTTTTTCATTTCTTTATTCTACTGATTTCTGACAACCCTGTCCTTCCGCAGCAGAACAAGACCAGGTTTTCTTAAGTAAGTAGGATGAGTAGGAGAGGTGAGGGCAAGAAATCTTTTCTACAGACTACAACAGTAAGGCCTTGATGCCTTACTCCACATACAAATGTGGTGACAAAAGTATGGCGGTTTTACTAGGTTTTTGTATCACTCAGACATGGTTTGGCTAGTTGGCAGAAGAATGTTTCATACTGAAATGTGCTGTTGATGGCAAGTTTTTAATGGCATTGCTGAGGCAAATCCTTAACCAGGGAGTCTCCATTGCACAGCTCTCATCACCAGCAAGCTGTGATGAGACTCAGCTTCTCTTGTGCCTCACTGTAGGAAGCAAAAATAAAAATAGGTGTCATAGCAAAGTGTGACAATGTCCACAGGATGTTTCCAAATTCTACCGCTGGTGAACCAGTGCCAGAGAGAAGGCAGGGCCTTGCAGCCATTAGGGGAGGAAGAATCCATTTTGGGGACCAGTTACAGTAAAATTTGTGCAGAGACAGTTTCTTAATGGCAATGCCCATTAAACATTGCAGACTGGAGTAAACATTGCATTACAGGCAACTTTGCAAACAGCAGCTTGCTCTTCAACCTGGTTAAGCAGCAACATGATTTTGTCATGCTTAATAAAAAATTAGCTCTACTCTCATACCAGAAGAGGTGTGGTTAGACATATATTACTCCCTATGTGATAGTAGTAGGAGGCTTAGGTCTGGTGTGCAGAACATCAGCATTTTTCTAGTGCTTTTTATTCAGAATTGATGCCTTAGGTAAATGGTGATCCACCAAGAAACTTTGAGTGTCAATATGGTTTTGTAGTCCAAACTGTCTGATCTGGGACACTGCTGTTAGATAGTAAGGGGAAATCTCTCTTCCGCTCATAAGTAGTTGATTTTTAGTGTTTCATTGCCAATGACAATGATACAGAACATGGGTCATGCTGTGGACAGCATTCTACTTTTGTTTGCCTGTTTTAACATTTCAGTTTTCTGTGGCAATATCAGAGAGTCCTCTGAACAGCAGGTTGACCAAGAACAACAGAAAGGAGTTAACTGCAGTAAGGTCAAAGGAAAAAAATACAAAAAAGTGAAAAATAGCTAAAATTGGTGCCCAGACTCTTGGCTTCTAGTGTCCAGAAGGATATAGGGTGAATGATCTACCCAAATAAGGTGTTCTACCATGCCCACGTGTCTGTTCCTCCTCAAGTCACAGGCAGGGGATATCCGGAAGATACCCTCACTACCCTTCTGCATGCTGGAGAGAAGGAGATGAAGAACAAAGTGTGACAAGCTCCATCTGGCTGCTTAGGGAGGGCAGGAACATCCCCAATGTGGCTGCAGCTGGTTAGGCTTACAGATGAGGCCAGAAAGTGCATTCCATGCTACCTAGGAATGACAACATATTCTCTCTCTAGTTCTCTCCACAATACAAATACAATATCCTTTCCAAATCAAGGAACGGAGTTATGCTGTTTCCAAAAATCAGGTTCATAACAAGCTTCAGATGGGCAGGGCACTTCCTGGTGCTTTGTGGCCATGACATTTGTGCCTCAGCTATTCTCATACAGACAGCTGTACATCTCAGAGCGATAAAAAATGCGCTTGTTCAGCACCACTGAGGTTATTTCCCCTGCCCCAAATAACCCATGCACTTCTGTTCTGCTTGCTTTAAAGCAACAAAAACATCTTCTGCCACCTTCTGTTGCATTAGACCAACAATTTCAATAAGCTTTCCTCAAATGAGATAAAATAGTGTTTGCAAAGGAGTTTTTTCCAGTATGTCCTAACTTAAGGATTTAGTGAGTCATATGATAGAGCTGTTCTTTCTGGTCCTGTGGTGAAATACCTCTGTCTGGTCTTTCCACTGAATTTGAAATCTCCTCTGTTGTCTCATAGTTGCCTGGGGTTGATGCATTTGTTTAAGAGTTTTACTTCAAACAACACTTGGGTGCTTTGCCAAAACACAAATTAATAAATCCAGTCTTAGTGCATTATACTGAATACATAGCCTGGCATAATGTGAGCAGAATGAGAAGCACAGATGTGTTTCACTTTCCCAGCTGGATTAGGTTTCAGGAAGTATGAAAGTTGTGTCATGGGCTTCTGCTTCCCTCACAGCTGAACTGAACGCAGACTTTGAAGTCTCAAAGTAACCTCAAATATTCAAAGTTAATGTATTTAGAATGCTGTGATGTTACACTCTCTGTAGCTACAACCTGGGTAATATGAAAAAGAGATTCTGATATTCAGTCAGTCTTGCAGCTACAGCCAATGCTGTAAATACATATTTTCAACTCAGAAGGGGGAGCTCATCACAGCACTACTGTTAAAATGTATACTCATTATATTTCCCTTGTACAGCACCCAGAAGTTTTTATTGGATCTATTTTTTAAACATGAACTGTACATAAGTATTGTTGACAACTATTAGCTTAAAAAATAATCTGATTTTTTTTAATAGGAAGAGCTTTAAAACCACTTTCCTGACCAAATTAAGTCCCAAGTTCATCCACATCACCATATTTCATTATTAATTACTCATCACATAGCCACACTTTCTAGAGAGCTTGCACCTTCCTAAATTGAGAGTTTGTGTTCTGTCCTCTTAGCATTGATAAGAGGCCATACAGAGCTGTATTTTATCCAAGGATGTTCATCAGACATGGGATGTCACTCTTCTAACAACCAAATATAGTGAAATTGTGCCTCACACCATTTTTTCAGGTTTTTTCCCCAGCCTATAGTAGGTTAATGCTCCATAGGATTCAAGTAAACTGTGCAAGAATGATACTGCATTTCTCAGATGCAAGCATGTACAGAAAAGAGAAGATGATGCCACCCAGACTGCTGCAAACACCTTCTGGGCAGCATGTGGAATCGAGCCCTAAATGCCCAGCTGCACGTGTGGCTGAGCCACACATTCAGAAAAAGCTAGAGAACAAGGATATCCCCAAATTTGGCTTACACAGTACCAGAGCTTTGTTGAAAAATCTGGTTCTTCAGCACATTTCCCTTCACATAAACAAGCTATGATTTTATCTACCAAAGTCAAAGTTATAAAAGATGTCAGGATGGAAAAAAAAAAAAAGGCTGCTAGATGCATATCCAAAGTGGACCTGGTGGTATGAAAGGGTTACATGGGTCTGAACTCAGGAAGACCTTCAAATCCTTTTCCATCAGCCAGGACTGCCTGGAATGCAGTGCTTGCCAGCGCACAGTACATTGAGTACAGTGCTAATATTTTCTTACCTCAGGGAATTTCTTCTTTTGCAAATATTCTGTCATTGCAGGATCAAAATACTTCGCATAACCTTCATTGAGACTGTATACCTTCCCCTTCTTCTTGATTTTAACATCTCTGTCCACCAATATAAATTCACCAAGACCCTGCAGGAGAGGATAAATGAGATACTAGCAAGCAGCAGAAAATTTTGTTGACTTTCTGTAGCAGTCGTCACACTAGAGATGGCAGAAATGCTAACACAGCTTGATCCTTTCAGCACCAGTCTGGTGTATAACCTCACAGTATTTCAAAAACAGCAGAAGTAGAGAATTTGCATTAAGTTAATGAAAACTTGTCACGTTGGTGCTATAAACAAAACCAAATTGGAATAGTTAGAGTATCAAAAGAGCACCAATCAGCCCTGAGATTGGAGGCTGATGGATCCAGAGCAGATGTATCATGAATCTCTGTCTGCAAATCATAAGGCTGAAAATTAAGAAATGAAACTGTCTTCTGATTTTTTAACCCTTCTTGCCTGTCTTGTCTAAATATCTTAAAGTGAATGTGGTCTGCTACCCCCAGGTGTTGCTCTCTGTGGTTTGATTTCAACTTTCACCTTCTCCTTCTTTGTCTCTAACAAGAAAGTTCATTTCCCTGTTCTTTCCACTTGGAATGAGACTATTTACAAAGGTTAAAAGAAGTTTTGTAAATAATGAATCCTTTTATTAATAAAACCAAACAAGCCAACACAAGAAACAAAACTCCTATGCTATTGCCCACATCTAATGCTGGTTTTAAAAATGATTGTTCTTTGCTGGATTCCTGGGTTGGGCACTGAGGGGTGGCACACATCCAATTGTAAAGACGTCGATGTCTTTTGCAAATTTGTGGTATACAGCTTAAGCGACAGCCATAAAACTGTACTGCACTCAGGAAATGAAACATCTCTGCGTATGAGCTGTCAAAAAAATTGTCCTTGCCTCAGGCTAAACAGTGAACATGCTGATGTTCTTCTTCAGACAGAAAAATCAAGAAAAAATTTACAGATTCCTTTAAGGGGAGGCAAAGACACTGTTCAGATAAAATTTTCTTAAGTGTTGGTTTCAATGAACATGGTTTCAAACACACAATTGAGAATTTAACTTAATTTTTCTTCTAATAAGTAGAAAAAAACCAAGCAGGTATTGCAACCAACATGCTCATGTATTATTCAATATCTGTAAAGAGAAAGTGGGATGCTCCAGGACATGAAAGAAAGAATTGAATAAAGCGGGTAATTACAGACACAAGAATTAACAAAAATACGTAAAACCAAGGACATGAAAGCACTAAAGGACAGTGGCAATGTGATTAACACCATGACTGTACCGGATCGAGCATGAAGCAGTCCACTCCTTGCCCCGTGGAGAGGGCGACCAGCGTAGCACTGCCATACAGGGCATAGCCTGCAGCAACAATATTGCGTCCAGGCTGCAAAGCATCTTTTTCTGAGGGCTCATCATCTGTTTCCTGAGGAAAAATTACCATTGGACCAAAGGTTAAATTCTGATAATGAACAATAAAAACAATGTTCCAATAATAACGCGTGAGAGATTTCCTTTTTCTGTCTGTGCAGACCTTTGAAACCACAAAGACAGAGATTGTTCCCACTCATTCGGGGCATGTTTGGTACAGGTACATGTGTCTGCTGGGACAGGATGTTGAGTTTGTTATTTTATACATGTCACGCTATCAATATGATACCTGCCACAAACCTGATCCCTTAGCGCTCGCCCAGGCTAATAAATCAGGACCATCAGAAATCTGAGAGAGAGCAGAGGAACTAATTTTCTGCAAATGTAACATAAGCTGTCATACTGACACTCCTCAGAGGGAATAACTGAGAGGTATATTCTGTAAATAACATTACAGACAAAATGCTTCCAGTAACACAGAAAAAAAGGGTAGATGGTGCAACGCGATGGAACCAGGTTTGTGCATTGGTATCTGCTAGTGAAGAGATGCATAACGGAAGGGGTACAAATGTTCATGTATTATATACAAATGTTCATCATATTATGTACAAAACAATGAATGCTTTTGATTATGCATGTGTGCAGGTATGCATATATAACTCTACATAACATTCAGGCAGCATTTTACTTCAAGTTTTTAATCAATTTCTGACACTCGTATTTGGATTTGGCACTTTGCGTATCACTGAACAGCAGCAGCCCAAGCAGACCTGGTGCAAATATTTCTAGCCAGCTCTGGGGGTGTGCCTCAGCCACAGCTGACAGGAGTTCGTCTGCTGGGGTAAGGATGGACAGCTAACTTGGGAAGGCTGGCTCCAGCCTTCTCCTCCCGCGAATACAAAATGGGTAGGGATTGCTTGATATCAACATTTATTTAAAAGTTTTCCAGTTGTGGTGGTTCTTGTGTGGATGTTTTGATTGTAGTCCACGGGTAATTGAAAGAGAAACCCTCCTTTCTTCAGGCCCTGATTTAGTATTTTATTGTTTCAAACTCAGACAGTTTCTCAGTCATTGCACAGGCTTATTCAGATTGAGTAGCAGCTAAATAGAAGCAGCAGGTCTAGCCCTGGTTAAAATATCTGGTTAAAAAAAATAAAAATCTGTGAAGACTGTCTTGTGTAGAAAACAATATATTTGCCTATCATGGTCCTAGCAAGGTGATCCCATTCATCATTGTATGCCAATACCTCAAGGAAAACTGCGATGTGGGACACCAAAATGAAACATTTCTGAGTATATGAAGACAGTAATTTCACATCAAAATGTTTTCATTTTCAGCTGAAAAATGTCATTACTTTTGTTACTTTTCTTACAGTTTTTAACTGTATTTTGCTCAAATCTTTTTATTGTTATTTTGCCAAGTTCTTCTGTCGAAAAAAAAAATCCATTTGACAGCCAGCTCTTCATGGGAGCTGAAATATAGCATGTACATATATGGTACTCAGTCCCTTGAAATTATGTCACGCTGCTTATTCTGAGACGTTATAATACACATAATGAAGGAAGACTAGCTTAAACTTTTGTTTGCATATTTCAGAGCTTTCAATATTGACTAATAGTAGATAATACTTTGTGAAACAATCTTTACAGTACCAACCATTATGCTGTACATAGCATCATCTCTTTCAAAAATATAACCCTATGGCACATGCATCTCACCATCAAAAGCAATGATTGTCTGTAGTAGACTAATCATTTGCAACATCAGATGCAGAATTAAACGTGTAATAACACAGTTAGTTTCAAACATATTATAGTTGTCATAGCTTTTTGTATGCTTTTCTCATTAAAGAAAAAATAATTTTGTATAAATACAGCAAAGAGATTTGTTTTCTAGAATATCGTGTATATACAATATATGTAATTTCCAGTTATATATGATGCTGTTTTAAAATGTATTTTTTTCTGAAATGAGCTTTTCAGTCCTATTTCTTAAATGCATTTTCTATGTTAATATGACTGAGAAATTATAAATTTGTTGAATATTCTGAAAAAAACAGAAGAACATCTCCTTCAGGATATAGGTAGTAGGGCTGAATTCACTTGTTTTTTCATCCTTGTTCACAAATGTATTTCCAAAAGCTAGCTTCCAAAAATCAGGAGAAAAGCTCAGTCTGAAACAAATATTTTGCAGAGCTAGTTAGAATGTGAAAAAGCTACAGATCAGCTGATATTTCAGTGTTAGGACTGTTGGGAGTTTTGTCCTGCCAAGTACCATGTGCTGTTAAACAAACCAGGGAATTAAGTTGGTCAGTATGCTGTGATTGCTGAGTATTTTCACTTCTTTCTGGTGCACAGATGGATTTCCTGTCCATTATGTTTTGACTATGATGGTGGTAGTGAAATATCTTTAGAAATCTTTATGCAAAGCAATGAAATAGGCAGGTGGACTGCAAATGTTGAAATGTGTGAAGCAGATGAAACAAGAGCTGCTGAGTTTGGCTATTGGGGTACCCTCAGGGGATATCTGAGTTTGAAATTTTTTGTGTATGTAATTTGCCTGACATCACATGAGGGAGTTCTCATCAGCACTGGGAGCAGCACTAAAATTACTTGATTTCTAGGTCTGCATTTGTATCACATGTTTCATGTGTATCCTTTGTGTTTATATTGAATTCTTATTCTTATACCTTCTCTGTGAGGGACCACGTGAAGAGGAGGACATTGTCCTTATGACAATGAAGGGTAGCAAATCAAATACACCAGAGGCATTGCGCAAAGTTACAAATAAAAACCAGAGTGAAACAAAGCAAGAGAGTTTCGTACCATATTTGTGCAGTACAAATTAAGAGCTGTAGACTGAGCTCAGTGGCATGAAAATCTGGAAAGAACCCAAGTAAAAAATTTTTTTGGTCACCACATCCTGACACTTTGTCAACTGAGGGCCCCTCAGTGGCAGCAGCTGTCAAGGTCCGATCCCCTGCTGGTCCTGCAAGGCTCCTCCCTCAGCCCCACTTTTCTGGTGTTTCTGATTTTCAACAGCACCACCCTTGCTTCAGAAAGGAAAGGCCAGGTGCAAAATTAAATAAATCTGAGATAACATTTATTTCCTCATGGCTTTCACTAAGAAACTGATACAGTGCTTTTCTGATGGGAGGAAAGGGTCCCTCCCACCCTGGTGGAGGCTCTGGATTGGGAGCAACCAGACAACTGTTTTCAGGATTGAAAGGTATTCTCCAAGTCTGACCTTTCTATAAAAGTGCTTATTATCTGTTTCCTTTCTTTCTTTTTTTTCCTGAAATGTTTCTTCTCTGGAGACTTTGCCTTTGGAAATTAAGTTAAGCTGAGACATGGTGAGAAAATCAGTCATGCGCTTATCTCAGAATTGGTAGGTGTTAAGGCTCATCCTCTGAACAATTGTTCTAACTTTTCAAAAATGTTACTCATGAACCTTAAATGGTTAAATTATGTCTTCTTTCTTAAGTGATACTTATCTACTGGAATAAACATCTCACTTTTATTCTTTCACACTACCTCTTAGTATCAATAAACAAAGCATTTATTATTATTCAATAATTTCAAAGGGCTTAAAACTGGTAGTGTTTAAAGGCAATAGTGGCACTATGATATTATATTGTCTGAGAGGAAGGCACATTATTTAACAGGTACTTTGTAATTAGCATTTTAATGGAAAGTGCTATTTACTTGAAAGCCTGTAAATTCAACATTGTTTCTAACTTCCCAGAGAAAAATGAAATTTTCTTTTACAATTGTTCTTTTAATTGACAAATGCTGCTTCATCCTAAGAGCAGCATTTTCATTTGGATCTGAACTATTTTTAAAAAGCAATGTAATTCCCTTTTTATGAAGCACCAAGAGGTATCTACCCACGTGGAAACCAGTAAATTAGAAACACTGTTTACAACAAATATGTTAATATATAACACAACAACTGTAAAAGGATCAGAAAAGTATTTGAAATCTTGAACATTTGGAAATTTGGAAAATGTTCTTATTCTGAAACAGAATCCTGGGGAAGACTGAACAGTCCATAGCCTTTACACATATCACATGTGAGCTAAAGATGGATGAGAAATTTAATTTGTATTTCAACCTTCTAAGCTATATTAAACACACTGAGCACTTGCCTTTATAGTCACACAGAGTAAGTCAACACAACATTTTTAGAGAGAAAGATAATGTTTAGTATTTGTAAGATGGTTCTTATCACCTTTAAGAATGGTGGACAATGCAGTTATTGCCTACTGCAAATACTGAGAACTGCTGTTGTCATTTAAGATATCTTTGGAGAGATAAATTAAAATGATGGGAGTCCCTTTCCTTAGCATAAGAGCACATTTAATGAATCCCGCTCTTTCACCTATAAAAAGCAAGATACTGGAGGCAGTCCCCGGAATGCTCTTTCCAAAATCATACCGAGGCACCATCTCAGTGTTGTCTGGCCTGCTCTGCATCTGTGGTGTGGATTTGCACTAACCATTAATAGTGTGCACAGCCAAATTCCAGGACTTGGCTTGCACCACAACCCTCCCGAGATGGTGCTATAATTATTTGATTCACTAGTAGATTTGTATTCTCAACAGTGATGACTACTGTATTGCCCACAAGAAATGTAAAAACCAAGGACTAGCCAGTTGAAAATTATGAGTCAAAAGGTGAGAGAGACTTTAAAAACATATCTTCATTTGCTTGAAGTGTAGCATCTGCAAAGACTTTGAAGTCACAAATACTGTAAACTATTATTTCACAACAGCAATGGCTGAGGGTCTCCCACAGTCATATGACCGTGAGCTCAGGCTTTGGGAAGAACACCAACTGCCGGGAGATTAGCAAACAGATCACAAGACTTGGCATGACTGTAACTATTAGCATTTGCAATTGCAGCTCCTGCTCTTTGCAGCCCCACGGGAGCAGGCATGCCACCAGGGCCCCGATGGATGGATGGATTGCCTCCTCCAGCCTCCAGTGGCACTGTGCTTCTGAACCCCATCCAGGACAGGCGCAGCTGCTGGCACTGCGAGGCCACCGCGCTGCTGACCATGATCCGGCCAGGGCTGCCAGCCCCCCGAGTCAGTGTCCAGGAGGACAAATACTGCAATTTGTCAGCACTGAGTCAAGCATCACTGAAGGAGCTAACCAGCTGCCCTGCGGGCCAGATCGTTTTGGTTAAGTGCTTATGTGTGCGGAGGAGCAAAGTGCTGTCACCTAACAATTTCATGGGGTTGGCTGTCCCCTTCCTGTGAATTCAGGCAGCATTTTAGCACACGTGAATCTCAAGTGTTTGTCTACTTTTCCTAAGGCTCTGTTTTCCCCAAAGGCACCTAAAGTACCCAGGAAAGAAACTAGGCAAGGTGATGAACCCAAGACATTTTGCTTTCACCAAGTGGATCATGCCATGTGTCTTTCTCTTACCTTTTTGTAGATAGCAAATATTGTTCCTATTGGTGCCAAGCAGTCTATATTGGATGAACCATCGAGGGGGTCAAAGCACACCACATATTTACCCTAAAACAGAAGTGGCAATGGAAGCATTAAATGATGTATTGCTTTGCGTTATTATTATTTCCTTTTACTTGAAACAATCCCACGTTTTTATGTCTGCACTAGCCCTCCAAGCGGGCCTGACACTGCGCGTCAGAGAAGGCTGCATGCTGACCCAGCTGGCCCTGCAGCACAACACCGACTCCCCAGGGGCCGCCAGAGAAATTGGAGAGGATGTGTTTCTGCCCAGGCAGCACAAATAGATGAGGGAGAGGAGTAGTGCTCTGCTGCCAAGCAGTGCAAGAAACCATTTAAAAGCAAAAAGAGTGACTCATCTGGAAGCAAGTATCTTCCTCGAATAAATATGTTTTGGTTTGTTACTTTTTGCTGTGAATGGAAGGTTTTCCCTGTATTGTGAGGTTTGAGGGCAAGAAAGCAGAAAGAAAAAATCTCCAGGAAAGGGCAGGTTACATCAGTGTGAGCAGTAACTCACTGCAATAGGATCCCCTCCTGGGGGAAACCTGAAGAAGCAGTCAGGTGTTTCCTTTGGACGTGTAATATAAAACTCAGTTCTGCCAGCCTCTCCTCTCATTTTATCTTGCTAAATACTAATGTAATTCAAAACCGTTGCACTGGTGGTCAGGGAATGTAATAGTACACCTACACATGGGATTTGGGATGTGTTAACAAGCTTCAAAATAATTATTCTCCCCCCTTCACAAAACTTTAATATTAATTTTACCCTCAACATCTCTCTTAGCTGTTGAAATCATGCCACCCACTACAGTCATTAGTCAAAACAACGCTGAAATGGTGCAAATTTTCTGAATTCCGCCGGGAAGGGCTGGGTTTGGGGCCCGGGGCCAGGTTTCATACTTGAAGCAAGAGTGCCACCTGGTGCTGCGGGAGCCGATAACCCCCCCCCCTCGGAAAGCAGGAGCTGCACAGACCCGCCTGTCTTTCGGGGTGATGATGGCCTCCTTGTTCTCCTCTGTGACCAGGACGCAGGTGCTGTAGGACGACTGGAGCATATTAATCACCAGGGAGTTGGATAATACATCCAGCTTCTTCACCTCGTCACCCGTCACATTCACAGTGCCAGCTATACCAAACCTACAGGATAGTAAAAATGTCAAGAAACCTGAGGACGGCCAACATTACAGGTTTTTAGGAAAAAAATCATCCCAACGAGTCAAGGTGGTCTCCTTGTCTTATCTTCATATACCTTTAGCTCATCTTTGGATTAAACAGCTAAGGTGCATTATAAGACTGTTGCTGCTCCTGGAAAATAAAAGAATGCATGAGAAAGAGAAAGGACAATGGTATCATTTTGGGGCTTTACAATGCCAATTACAATTACAATTTTTCTCCTGTGTGGATGGTCTCCAGGCTAGGAGCAGAGCCTACAGCCTGCTACAGGCAGTAAGTGCCAGGCTTCTCTAGCAGCCCCACGAAGCAGCTGGCTGCAGTTCTGAGGAAGCAGAAAGTGCAGTGAGCAACTACATTATTTTCTGCCACTGGCTGCTCAGAGCTCTGTGATGGTCCTCAAACCCACTTTCAGTCAGTCCCCAACCAGCCCCAAATCAGGAGCTTTAAAGACATCCCCAGGGAATTTGCCATATGGAACTGTATCCCAGGAACAAGGTCTGTTTTATTTGGTGATCCTCAGCTGAGATAGAATGATGCTTGTTCTCCCTATCCTATTTTAGCAATATGCTAATTACATAGTAAAGTAATATATATATGTTTAGGAGATTTGTCGCTGAAGAAGCACTGTTTAGACCCAATGTGCATGTTCTGGGCATCTTAAAGACACAAAAAACTTACAGGGAAAAGATACAGGTTTTTTATTCATTAAGGGGGGAAAAAAAGCATGGCTGGGGAGGAGAAAGGGGCAAGTAATTAGTCCTTAGGATGTTGTTGGTCAGGGGCAGGCCTTAGCTGTGAGTAGTGTAAGCCTTTTTCTTACTCAAAGCTGTCTGTGCTTTTCAGAAGTATTGAGTGCCTGGGACATTCTATTTTTGAGTGCCAAGTTTAAGATTTTGGAAAGGCCCATGGTTTTCAGGGAGTGGTAAGTACTTACTCTCCAGTTAATGTGTTTTCAGGCACCACCTCAGCCCAGGTTCATGACTTGGAAAATGTCCTCCTTCACTTCTGAATTGAAAATTTGTCAAAAATTCATGCTTAACTCTTTAACATTAAAGAAGACACTTCATAGCCTAGAAAAATCTGTGCTCTTTCACTCCACAAATGCAGATGAATGCAAGCCACTTTCACAGTGGTTGAAAGTTTGCCATGGGAATTCTTGAAATTTCATGGTTAGCTTCAGTAATTTGAATGGTGCAAGTTCCTCATTTGTGTGTTCGGATACTTTAGATATTTCTGAGTCAACACCTGAAGCTTTTTGTTTGCAGAAAGAAACATTTTCCCCTTAACATAATGGATGGTTTGGTTTTTTTCTGAAGGGGAAAAAGGTGGTTATTCCACCTCTAGCCTATCAAATAGTTGCTCTGCTGTTATGAACTATTTCATAGATTGCCTATTTAAAGATAAAAATTACGTAAGAGCAACATTCCTCTACATCAGGGACACAAAATAGCTCAGTTTCACCTCGTAAGGACAGAGACAAAGCACAGTTCAGGATTTCAGGCATAGGACCCTGATGCTGTGGTTAACTTTGTCTCATGTCCTCTCTACACACCTGCCTGTAAAGTGAGGGCAATAGTTCTGAGACATTGAATTCATTATTTGCAAAGACAACTGAGGATTTGTATCAAATCATCAACAGAAGCACAGAAACCCTTAGTGTCACATATTTTGGTGTTCCTATGGGAGAATAAAAAAACCCAAAACCCAGAATAAATTATAAATATTGACTTTCTTTCTCAAATGTATTCCTGGTCTATTTCATGCATGCAGGTATATGTACGTACTCAGGCCTGTTCAGAAACATATCTTTCAATACATATCAAAACTTTTCTATTTTAAATGCACAATTTTATTAGGGCATTCCATATCTTTGAACTCCTTCAGAGAGATCACCATTAAAAGACTTGGATGTCTATTTCACTTGTCAGTGCGGAACAGCTCAGTACATTCCAGGCTTTGCTAAGGCCATTTTTTATTCCATCTGCTAGATGCCAAATTGTTACATTTGTTTTTCATATAGGGCCTTTTGAGACTCCTCACCTGTAACCCTGATTGAGGGATACCGCTTGAAGAAGGAAAAAGAAATGCACCCAGCTATAGCAGCGTATGGTGTTTCTCACAGGGCTGTTGTTTTGGAGCATTGCTTATACAGCAGACAGGCAGAAAATCAGCTTCCCAAGATAAGCCAGGCCCTCATTTGCACAGTTCAACAGAGGGTTTGGATGTTAGCAGAAAATATCACAGTGAGATATCCTGCATTAAAAATATCATGGTGCAATTTTCAGCAAATTCACAGTAGATTTAAAAATAGATCAGTATCAACAAGTACAAGAGATAACAAGGTGAGCAGTGCATTGAAATTCTGACTTACATTTTTAGAGTAAAATATTATAGAACAGCAGTTATTTTAAATGTCTATCTTGAACCCAGTATTAAAATGCTCCAGAAAGAGAGCTCTCCTGCTTCCCACTCTTGATAATCCAAGCTCTGACCTCACTCAGCTTAAAAAAGAACACTTCCAAAGTATTTATGAATCCCTGCCCACTCCCCAACCTTGATGTGCAAGGAGCTGTCTCTCTACCTCCTCTTCCTCCCTGTAGCGCAAGGTAGGACTCACATGTGGGCGAGGCCCGCCTTTCTGACAGCGGAGGAAATGGCCTTTATGGCAGTCAGCATGGAGTTGAGCAGCTGTGTCAGCTCCCCCGTCGCTCCTTTGACGCGGCGTCCCTTCTCCATAACAAATCGCGTGAGTGTCAGCATATCTGTTTCAAAGGGGCTTTGGTCGGTCATTTTTGCTGCGTACCAGAGCTCCTATCTTCTCGGCTGGACAGGATGCTCTCTTGCTGTGTGGAGATCCTGGGTAGGCGTTTTATTTTGAGGCGAAGCTGTTGGCTGTGCAGCTGGTGGGGATTGATTGAGATGCTTCTGAGACCATGTGGTTGAATGCCCAGAATAACTGCACCCCAGGCTGGCTCTGCGGCTCTGGTGGGATCCAGGAAAGGAGCCGGAGACAGGACTACAGCTGAGCAGCCGCTGCTTGTCTGGTCCCCCCACACTCTGAAAATAGCTCTGTGCAGATCCAGTTACATATTCTCACTGTACATTAGACTGATCATAATGCAAAACTCACTGGCTGTGCAGTTGGAAATAGCCTTCCTGTAGATCCTGCTCCACAATGGGCTCAGCAAAGCCAAGGCGACTCACAATTTACAAGGCACCAGAAATTAAGGCACCAGGCACTGGTAATCATATGCCACAGTGTTCCACAGCCTTGTAACTCCAGACAGTGAAGTTCCCTTCCCAGAATCCCTGTTTGTTCACTCTCCTTTGGCTTCCACACCAGAGAAGGGTTTTGAAGGGATGCATCTAAGACACATATTTATTAAAGTGTTTTATGTTGCTAGTTGGTCTGCTGCAGTTCCATTTTAATGATTTCACTCCTGGTCTGGGCTGTTTGCAATATTATAGTGCTTGAATGAATGAGAAGTATTGGTGAGATGTGGCTTGACTAGTTACAAAGTAATTATGTCTTCAATAATTTACAAATTAAGCTTCTCTGATTTAAGCATGTCAATGTCATTACTCACAAAACGAAATTTTATGTTGGCTTTCATATTGTAGTGCACCATGTAAATATAGGTATGTCCAAATTTGCAATTACGCTGCCAGTAACTCCGTACAAGCAATATACTTGGAGCACATGATGCCAGTGTGAAGGCAGAGAGAAACTCTCCAGGAAATGTATTACACTGTGCATTAGACACATGCTATCCGGAACTCTGGAATTACAGATTTTAATTAGCGCTGTCTTCCCACCCTACCTAGGCAGTAAGAGCAACTGTAGGCTGTAGTCTTCATTTTACTTACTAGCAGCACTCTTATTTTTAAGCAGAAGATCTGGAAAGTGCACCAGCAAAACAAGAAAATCTGGAGTTACAGAAGAAAAGTTTCATTAAGTTCCATTGTTATTCCTTTAACACAAATGACTGCACTAAAATCTTGCCAGGAAGACAGAACCAAAATCCAGTAATGAAACGTATACCTAATGTGCTTTTGTTAATAGGAACTGTAGCTGAAGACAAGAAGATTTGATTTCCTTTGTCATTCCTGTTTTAATCTTTGGAATTTCTTCAGATTTTCCTAGAAGTGTGTCTTCATCTATGAACAATACATTACTTGGAGAGTTTTAAACAGATTTGAATGCTAAGGTTTTTTACTCTGAAATCAGCCTCAAACAAGGACTTTAGACGGACTGCACTGGACACTAGCAACAAGTAGAAAGATAGAGTTCAGCATTGCTTCCATCCCGTGTGCTTAGCTTTGGGGGTGTTTTTCCTGTCCTGTTCCAAGGCGGAAAAAGGACTGGTGAGCAGAGTTGCTCAAATGGAGCAACAGGCAGGTTTTGCACAACATCCTCTAAGGCAATCGTTGAAGAAGAAAGAAATCTTGAAGATTTCTCTTTTCTACTACTGTGATATAGTTAAATGTACATGATACGATTCACCTCACAAGAAAGAGCATGTTTTGCCTGGTTAGGAGACTTTCTTCCTTGGAACAGACTTTGTAGAAAACCAGAAATAATGTATATTGGGAGCTCTGGGATAGCACATGGTAGGATTAATTAAAAAATTAGGAGTGGACAGGTTTCATGTTATATGTGCAAAAATATATGCTGCCTTAAAGTACAGCGATTACATTCTGCACATCATTGCATTATCATGGCAGCTGTAGGCCTGACCAGCACTAAAATGCTTTTAACACAAAATCTCTCTGCTGTGTAGCTGGAATACCATAAGCATACCAGATCAAATTAGTAAATAAGGAATGGGGTGGGGGTTGGCCTATGACTTCTAACATTTGTCCAAACATCACATGCAGATCTTCTGTTGATTCCAAGTGATCTTTTACACTGGTCAAAAAGACAAAGTTCAGATCATCTTCTAACAGAAAGTTTGTTTTGGAGTTAGTGGTTCAAAGGCTGTTTTCAGAGCTAATAAGTCCACTATTTATGTCTTTTTTTTTTTTTTAATTTTTAATTCTCCAATGTATTTACAGGTACTGGATTTTTTAGTGTATATAAAGCACAATGCTTTGAGCTGCTCAAATAACAGTCCTTCAATAAGATATTAACTTACACTATTATGTAATAAACATAGATGTTTCAACCAAGCTTTCCACAAATATTGCAGTCAACAGTGTTGCAAAAAGAGAAATAAAAGAATAAAACTTGGGCAAAGGCACACAATTAGATCACATGAAAGTTTCATCCTGTTTTGACTGTGATCCCAGTGAATGATAATAACCCAAATGATTATACTGAATGATAAGGCTATATAAAAAATTACCATTTTGGGGAGGTGGGGAGAATCTGATTGTGTCAAAAATGTGTGATGATTGTCTATAAGCCTGAGAGCCTCTCAGTACAAGAGGTTGGAATAGCATAGGAAGGTTAAAAAAACAAACACCCTGATTTGACAGATCTGTGGGAGATTTCCCTCTGATATAAAGAGCTCTTGGGGATGATTCACACTTGCTCTGCTGTATGGGCCAGTCCTGAGCCATAAAGGTGACACCTTTTCTAGCTGACATGAAGTGTTAGTCTCTTGGGTGGCGCCAGCTGAAACTGGAGCCAGTGACCTTCCACCAAAGGCCACGGTGCAGCCTCTGAGGAGGGCAGTGGGCAGTGCTGCCACGGGGGCTGGCAGCAGACACTGCGACAAACCCACCCTCCTGCTCTGCGTTTGCACGTCGGGAGAGCTCTGGAAAGGGGCATGTGGAAGGAGATTGCTGAAGAGTTCTCCCCTCTGGTGGCTAGAGGGATGTTGTTCAAATGCTGGCTTACATATTACTGATTGTAAGATAAACCCAGCTCACCATGGGTAAAAGGCTGACTGTAAAATGTCAGCCTACAGGCAAAACCACAACACTGAGAACTGACCTAGCAAACACAGGCAGTATTGACTTTCCTCCTATAACCTTTACAGGCTGCCAGTTTGGTGTATTAAAATTAGATATATGCAGCCCAGGATTCTTGTCAAGCTTGAGGGCAGAATAGAGGCAAGAAATTACAGTAACTAGGCAAAAATCACTGCTGTGGATACTGTCTGCCCACCATGCTAACAGACCATTGAGGCACTGCAGTCCAAATTGACTTTTGTGCTACTCTCACAGTCCTTTAAGGGCTCAGGTCCTTGAAAGCCATCTCCACTAGCAAAACCTCATCAGAATGAACATTTTCAGCAGAATCTAGGCCACTCAGTCCCTAACAGAAACATCTTACTCCCCCATCAATTTGGAGAATAGATGCCTACATACAGCTCTCTAAGGTCTGCCAGTATGCCTCCAAATGCCCCAGCATGACCTGTCAGAAGCAGGGTCCCCAGGTTTTAATCTGTGTGAGCCCTCACAGAGCATGCCCTCATATCATGGGCTCCAGGATCCCCCACAGTCCCTTCTTGTTTCCCAAGAGGAACCATGCTCAGCCAGGCTGTCTGCACTGACACCTGCAAAGCCCTCAGGCAGGGCCCCCAGACCACAAACTGAGTCAGTGCTCAGTGCCAGCAGCACTACCCACAGCAGCATCCGTGGGATCCTTAGTTTGAGTTTGGTGAGGGTAAGTGGGCAGTGAGAAATGGCAAAGATTTGCTTATTTTAATTGACTCAAAAAGCTTTGTGTGGCGGCCATAAACACTATCCAGACAGGATAGTCCATCTAGCTCCCAAGCACTAGTGTGCTCTTCCCAGCAGCATGCTCTGAATGAGTGTACTAAATGTCAGGATGCTTTGTGGGGATCTTTGCAACTCCCTTCTGCTTGCACAGCAGAATCCTTTTTCCGTGGTAATCCACAGTCCCAAAATAATACAAAGAACATCTGGTGGGGTGAGGAAGTGTGGTGGGGTGTTGCTAGCAACACACAGGTTCATGTTTTCATCAAGTAAGCAGGTTCATTTTTGGCAAAGATAGCCAGCTCACCCCAGCAGAATCTATGAACAAGCTGTCTAAGCACACTCCTCACCCCATGAAAACCCCTCCACTCTAGCATGATATTTTCCACCCTTGTGTAACTGGATCTGAGAGAGTGGCAACCAGCAATACTAATATCGTGTGTCTGAATTAACATACACTAATGCACGTTTCACAAATCTTAATTCTTGGTTAAAGTAAGCCCAGACTGAAGTACCCTGAGCAAATTCTGGAGCCTAGACCCCGGCCTAGGAAAGGTCACTCACTGTAAGAGGCTGCTGAGTCTTCCTCCCAAGACTTTTAAAAGAGGCCTGAGTCAGGTAATACTGCTGGTAGTCTGCAACTTGTCTGAGAAAGCTGAATCTCTTCCCCCTAAATACTGAATGCAACACAGTATTTCCTTGCTGCACTTGTGGCTCTTGGGTACTCACAAAGGATAAATGAAAAAGAAAACACATTTTTACATTGCTTTAATTTTTTAATGCTTCCTTTAATGCAATCTTTTAATGTCTGTCTTTGCACAATGCAATTGCACAAGATCTCACTTTTAAAAAATCTTATGAAAATATGGCTCATTTGCTCTTTTGCTACAGAAGTCAGACAGCTCAATTTTGCAGTACGGCAGTGCGTTCTTTGGTTCAGCTGTAAGACATTTTATCCCCGGTGCACAGTGACTGCAGAAAGCTCTCTTTACTTAGCTGAGTGCTTCTTGACTATCTCAAGGTACTCCTTCACGTCATCAGGAGACCCCAAGACAACAGGCACTCTTTGGTGTATGTCCTCAGGCACTATATCTAGTATTGCTTGATGACCAGTTGTTGCTATTCCCCCGGCCTTCTCAATGACAAAAGCCATAGGATTGCATTCATAGAGCAGTCTCAGCTAGAAGACAAAAGTCAAAATGGCAGAAGTCAGGCCAGGCAATGCCAAAAATCATGAAACGTGAATATATTTGCCATTTGATTTTAAACCAATCAAGATTCTAAGTACTCTTTATTTCATATAAACATTGACTCAATAATGAAATTGAGTGGATTTTTCTTATAAACAAAGCACAGTGAATGCTGGATTTGCCCAATCCGAGTGCTTTCTCCATAGCTCATGTTTGCATTGTGCTATTTACACAGAGATAAAGCTTACATGTTAAGACACAACCGGTAACGAGGCAGGCCACATAGGGCTGTGTGAATAGAAAGAAAGACACTGGCTCTGAGTGTGCCACTAGGTTTCTCTAATGAATAACTGTATCTTATCTGCAACCTGAAGCAATAATTTACAGACAATTACAAAACAGATGAAAGGTCTTTGCTGAATAAACAGTCCCCTTGTCAGCCTGTAAGCGTGTGATCTTCCCTGACTGACCATTGTCCTGGCAGAGGGAGGCAAGCACGATTCCTCCAGATGAAGTCCTGTTACCACGTACAAGGTGCAGATGGTTTTCTCTTTGGCAGAGCTTCTCCTAATGGGCCAACTACATTTAGGCTACTTAAAAACCAGCTTGTACTAGGAATCTCAGAGAGATGTGGACTGTTTGCTTTGTAATGTGCCACTTGGTTGGGACCAGCACCACAAGTTTCCGCTGACATGGTGCAGAGGAGCCTGTTTGAGCTGCACACCCCTGGTATGTTCCATAATCTGGATATGTTTGCAGACAAAGAAAAGTCACTGCAGTTGAAACAGGTGAGCAGCAGCCCTAAAATAGGTGTCTGACAACAGATTCCTGTTACTTGTGACAGCGTGCAAGGGATGGCCATATCCCCCCTCACACGAAATACAAGCTACCAAGTTACAAAACACAGGTTCTGCAATGAAAATACTGATCTTGATAGAGAAATGTCTACGTAACGTAACATTTTGTATAACTGGGCATATTCAGGCTTACCTTTCCCTTGGGACTTTTGGAGTTAGCAGGATACAGAAAGATTCCTCCATACACCAGGGTGCGATGCACGTCTGCCACCATCGACCCTATGTACCGGCCACCATACGGTGAGCTGCCATCCTACAGAAAGACATTTCAATAAAAGTAACATTAGAGCACACCAGCTTAATCTCCCCCACATACCCCTTAGCAGTCCTAACATCTAATATCTCCATATCGTGCTTCATGGATTATACTCAAAGTATTTTCGGAGAGTATATCAGTATCTTCCTCATTTTCTAACCAGTAAAGTCCAAGGAAAAGGAGTGACAGAAGACTTCAGCATAGAGGAACAGTAGTGCCAAACCCAGAAAATGTATTCCAGCTCTCCATCAGCTCTAAAACTTGGAAAACACTGCATTTCTAGTAACAAAAAATCGAGAGGAAGGAACTGGTATTGGGGCTTTGCCTTTTCTAGCAGAAAAAATCAAAGAGGAAAAGAAGTGATCTTTCCTGCTTCTTCCAACCATTTTTGCCACCTTCTGCCATTTTTGTTAAGAAAAAGTTAATAGTTGACTTCTGGTATTGTTTCCTTATTCTACTCCCTGCAATACATTTTAATATCCAAATAAACAACACCTTAAGCCTGGAAACATGTCAGATGAAAACACCAATCTTCTTTCAAAGCAAGATCAGGAAGTGAGGAAGGGACACTAACACTTAACAATAGTAGGTGTTTACATTTCATTGTCAGTGTAATAACCGCAGTGACGATATGTGTAAGACACAAGAACCTTTTATCGGCGGTCCTTGGAGCTTTGGGCCTCCTGGCACCAGGAAGCCGCACAACCACAAAGCAGGCCTCGAAACTACACCAGATTTCCAAGTGGGAGACAGATGGTGTTGTCACTGAGCAGTGACCCAGTGCCATCTCGACCCTCTTCTCCAACTACTCAGGAGGAAGCAGCAGTACAACACATGCTGCTACATGCTACAACACATTTCTTCGTCACCAGATAGCATTTCCTCTCTGCTTGATTACTAAATGCCCAGTTTTGTCTCCAGCACCATTACTCAGACCTTCACTCAGCATGAAAGATTAAAGGAAAAAAAAAAGGAAAATGGAAGAAAGGGAAAAAAATGCAAAAAAGATGCTGTGCATTATTGGAGAATGTTGAAATATCTGGCTACATCAACTGCTGCTAACATCAAGTTGTATTTTAAATAGACAGGGAAATAGACAATAGGAAAGGAAAACAAGCTCTGAACAGTGAATGAGAGAATGATTGATCATAAAGCGGGAAATATGAACATTGCTTCTCATCAGAAAGTTTCTTGGAACAGGATCTTTTACCTCAGGGAATTTCTTCTTTTTGAGATACTCTGTGATTGCAGGATCAAAATATTTAGCATAGCCTTCATTGAGACTGTAGATATTTCCCTTCTTTTTGATTTTCACATCCCTGTCCACTAAAATGAATTCTCCAATCGCCTAACAAAAAGAAAGAAAAACTATTTGTTAACATTAATTGCTCACTTACTTACAAAGAAGAAAAAAGCCAGTAACATACACAATTTAATTAAAATTTACTACCACCGTCAATTTTTAAAAACAACTCAGTACCTACAAAAAAAATGGTCTTTGCAGTCTATATGTAAAGTATTTTATTTATCTGTAAAACACAGACAGAGAATGCATCCTGAGGTCATGTAAGCTTCTACATACTACTGTTACAAGCACTCTCTCTTTTCTTTGTCCAGAAATGCTGTTGTCTGTTAATCTGTTTATCACTCCACTCTTTTGCTAGACTTATAATCAATGTCTAGCAGCTCTGTGGAGTTTGGAAACTGAGAGTGTTGGCTGAAACAATGCATAAACATCTTCAAATAGCTGTAGATAATAAATTCCAGTTCTTTTTAGCTTGGGCTAACTGGAAGCCTGTGACCGGGGTCTTGTCTGTTTAGTTTTCTCTAAAGTAAATTTCCAAGTTAATGCTAAGAGTAAACAAGATAACATGCATGCATGCTCAAAGTTAAATCTGTTACTTGAATATAGTCAAAAATACATGCATCTATTTGAGCTGCTACTAAGCAGAGAGGACCAAGTTATACTTCTGGCAGCTTGATCCCTGTCAGTTACAAAAATTTGAGATTGGCAGGTGGCACAGCCTGAGTGATCACAAAGAAGCAGGCCACTAAATCAAACTACCTTCTGCTATGATCAACATGACTTGTTTTAAAACTCATATGGTAAATGCATGCTAGAACATCACATCACCCACACACATCACTTACTCTTTTACACATCATGGTGGAATCTGAAAACACAGAAGAAGGTTAAATTTTTCTGTTCATCTGGTTTACTAAGATCCTCGCATTAAGGAAAAGACAAATAAGACTTGAAGGGCATTTAAAGTCTTACTAAGACTTAAAGTGCTGCAGAAAACAGCTCATTTTAAATATCACATGATTACACATGCTGTGTATTTGCTCTGCTGACTCGGCTGTCTTCCTGTTGTTGAGTCACACATGGCACTGCTGCAGCAGGCAGGCAGAAATCAAGTCTCTGGACATTATTGCTGATGGGTTATAAGTACATTTATACTTCATTCCTTCATGTTAGCTTGAAAACGGCTTCTGTGTTTGATTTGCCTGGGGACAAACAGGTCTTATAGACGGTACCTGGTAACCCCTAACAGAGAAACAAAGAAACAGAAGATATTCTCACCGGATCCAGCATGAAACAGTTGACACCTCCAGCAGAAGTGGCCAGTACCAGCATGGTGGCACTGCCATAGAGAGCATAACCAGCAGCCACGAGATTACGCCCAGGTTGTAAAGCATCTTTCCCAGAAGGTTCACCAGGGGACACCTAGAACAAGAAAGAGTATAGTCAATTTTACTTCATTTGTATTGCTGGCACATAAGTGGACTCTGGGATAGGGAGAATCTTCCGTTCCATATCCATTCATGAAGTGGCACAAACGCTTCCATGATCCACAACTGAGATTCCTACTGGATGCACTAATAGAAATTATATATAGGATACAAACACATTGATCGAGAAATGCTCTTCTAACTAAGCCTACTTGGAATGCAGGAAGCAGGAAGGGATTAAGGAGATAATAAAGAGCTATGTACCTCCTTGCAGGTGATGATGAACACAGCTCAGTGGAAAACTCTGAGGCACAGTTGAAAAGAAATGACACATGACTCACAGAGTTCAATGCTGATCAAAAGTACTTGGGATTTTTTTTGTTTGTTTTCTTTTGCTTCATACAGAAATGGAGCTGAAAATAGCTACTTTGGGATGTATGACAACACACAAAAGATGATTAAAATGGACAGTTGGGTGTGTTTTAACTGATTTACTTTTTCCCCCATGTTGTGACCTGTAAGTCTGGTATTTCAAGCTCCTTCAGACAGGGTTTCTGCCTTTCAGAGTGAATTAAGACACTTCAAATGCACATGACATGCTTCAGCTCTGGTTTGTGTTTGAAGCCTGTCCTCAGGCTAACAGGACTATTAGTACAGAGAACAAGAAAACCTGAAAGCACATTCCCCAAGTAGATGACAACCACGTGGTATTTTGCCTCAACACAAATATTCATGAAACCTAAGACAGGATTTGTTTCCAAGGGGTAATTTCTTTAGCTTGCTAATTAAATATCAGTTAGGCTTCCATGTACATATAGGTATTGCCTTCATCTTCTAAGAGACTAATTCAAATCCTTCACAAATATTTTATACATGCGTCTGTGAAATACAAGATTTAACTTAAAGCTGGCCCTGAAAGTCTCTTTCACAAACAAGTTCAGTTAGATTTTATTAAGTCTTCCCATGAAATTACATGTCACCAAAAGCTGCACAATAATATTTTTTCCTAACCCACATGAAAGCATTTTACCTTTTTATAGATTGCAAAGATGGTCCCAATGGAAACAAGACAGTCAATGTTTGACGAACCATCTAGAGGGTCGATGCAGACTATGTATTTACCCTAGAAAACACAAAAGAGGGAACTGGATTAGTGATTGGGTTTATCCACCTCCCCCAAATAAAAATATTTCAATAGGTACATTTTCTCTGAGACTTACACAGCAATATAAGCGAAAAGGCTTTTTACAGATTATGAAGGAACTGAATTCAAATGTCAGCAATTCTTTGACCCAGATTTCATTCTTTATTATAACTATGGTTTGTGCCAAAGCAGAAGCTGAGAAATCTTTGAAGTACATAGAAGACAACACAGGAAGTTTTCCTACATAATTTTTAATGTGAAAAAAAAGGGGAATACTTTCATTGGTTTAGCTTCGTCTGTGTAATTAAGCCAACCCTGTAATATCTGCTATCTAGGCTAGATTGCACTTTCTCTTCAGCAACAACATGTCTTTCTGAATAAAAAGAAATAAAAAACCCAAATGAAGATCAGACTTTTTCATGTAGAGCTAAAAATTAGAGATCTTAAAAAGGCCTGCAATGGCTGCCATGCCTAAACGATACATTTTCCTTTATCTGTTCTCTGAACTGGTCAGAAATTACCTTAGCCACACCAATCTTACCCTGGGTTTTGTGGGGTTTAAAAAAAAGTTCCTGCCTATTACTGAATTAAGGAATCCTGTAGAAACAGGAAATTCCCAGAAGACAGGGAAAAGGCTGAATTAACTGTACGTGTTAAATACCTTGTCCCCCTCCTCGTTTTATTCATAGCCATCTTAACAGTAGTGTGTAATAATAGTGTTTATTTGTTTTTCATTTGATTGTATCCTGCATGTCAGAAACCTTGTTCAGCAATGCTACACTCTGCAAGTAGGAGTTCTTGCAATGCAGTGATAAAAACACTGTATTGGATCACATTTAGCTTAGAAAAACATTAATACTGAGACTCCCCCAGTGATATTTGAGAATTTTTAGACTATTTGTTCAGATCTAAGGAAATCCAGTGCCTAGAAAATAAATTTTGAAGCTTTCTCAACAGACAGAGAACTGCTTTAACAAAGCAAACTTTATTACACTTTGTAAATTATGTTTTTGCTGTTAATTTTTATTAAATTTTTACTCAGATTTTTACACGATCAGACCAAAACATTAGCTAGGAAAAAGGAACTATTCCACAACAAGTGCATGCAGGCTTATGAGTGTAAATAATAATAAATGCAAAAAATTCATTTTTTTCATTGTTGCCAAGTCTTTCCTGGGCTTCAAGGAGAAGCTGCATGAATTAAAGACCTCGAGATTTGACCTGCAGAGGACAGCTCATCAGCGTCCTACTCACAAAGCAACATTTCAAACAGGCTTGACTGACTCAGAACATAGTTCGAGAGATCAGATGGGGATGAATGAAATGTTTTCTCCACAATAACAAAAAGGTGGGAGAAAAAGAAGGTGGGGAGGAACAATACAGAAAAAAAAAACAAAAACCAACAAACATGAGTCTGGAGAGCAGAAATGACAGAAAGAATAAATGTTGACTGACACTCTCTCCACCCATTGCCTCCACCTTCATGTGCCAGTTTAGGAAAGTACCTGTTTTCTGAAACCTTTAGCTCAGTTTTATTTTCTCATATGTGGAGCAGTGCACCTGTAAAGGCTGATCTGAATTCAAGCAGGGAAAACTTTGAAAGCTACTAACCTGTTTTTCAGTTTCCACTATCACAGCATCTTTGTTTTCTTCTGACACAATAACACATGCACTGAAGGATGACTTGAGCATGTTAATCACCAGGTCATTGGAAAGAATATCCAGCTTTTTCACTTGATCTCCGGTCACATTGGTAGACCCAGCAATTCCATAGCTAGAACAATTGCAGAAGAGAGCATTTCATGAGAACGGAGCAGTGCATCTTCTAAAGTGTTCTGTTTCTGGCAACCTTACACCTGTAAAAGCTCTTGTAAACATACAGCACTTTCAGATGACATCTCAGCTCCCTATGCCTGTTTTTTATTTACTGCCCAGTGAATTCTTGCTGCGACCTGTTAACAGCCACTGTGGTGGCAAATCTAGAAGTTGCTGAGGAATACAAAACAAGGAATAGCTTTTCAATAGTTTGCAAACTACAGGAAAACACAGCCAGACCAGGCTTTGAAGGCTGAGTTACAACTGTGTTTTTTAATGAGATCTTAAGATCTACGTAATCCTGAATTCCACACTCTGCATACTGTAAAAGCCAAGACTTCATCAGAAAACTTATACTTAAAAAATATCAGAATATATACTTTTTAACATATGTATATGTGAATCTGACCATGCTAGTTATGCTGTATCTTCTATATAGCACAACGTAACATATCTTCTATATGTAAAATAATCCTGATTAGCAATACGATGTGCAAATTGAAGCAGAAAAAGTCTGCTCACAAATAAATCAACATTTATTGTTGATTAATGCTAATCAACAATAACATGTTAATGTTTACAGTTATGCTTAATGTTTTCAGTTTTAAGTAGCAAACATTTCCTTGGGAAAAGAACTGAGAAATACCAATAAGAAACACAAATGAAATGCTGTGAGCTAATCAGAATCAAGACATCCAGCATACGGAAGTACCAGGGGACCTTATGATAGGTGATTTTGTAAGCTTGCAAAACAGAGAAAGGGGAAGATTAGCTCTTAGTAGAGAAAAACAATAGCTGGCTAGGCACATACTTCAGATGACTCTTATGTACTTCAGCTACAGTTCATTGATTAGGCTGAACACTGGTATTTCAAGTTTTATGTAATAATACTGAAACACAACTTTAGAAATGCTTTGCATTTCTTCAGTTCAATGCATGAGGCAAAGAAAAAGACCTGGCATAATTCTCTGTCTTTTTCCCTCTCTCTGCTACAGTGGCTTGAATACTTTTCTGCAACTGTGGAAGTGCTTTTAGAAAAAAAGTACTTTGAACATAATGCTTATGTGTGGAGGCACAGCAGCAGCACGCTCTGACACCTCATCTTTTGGGGACTCCTGGGAAGGGCAGACAAGATGTCTGTTGTGGAGCCTGCTGCTGGGAAGGGCCTGTATGTCTTCCAGAGCTGTTTTGCACCACCCCTGCTGAGCAGTACTAAGTATATAGTTGAGTCTGAGGATGGTCCAATGGAATGGAATCCAGTGATCCCTACCTGTTCCATTCCCTGACAGCAAAGCAAAATCCCACCACTGCTTATAAAACACAGTCCCACAGTAGGAGAGGTACTGCTCAAGGAGGCTTACGAGTCCAAAGCCCGCTACTCCAGCACTGCTGGAGAGGCAAACGCACTGTCCAGGGGATCAAAGGGGAAGTCTATGGGCACAGGTATCAAACCTGTGGGCAGCTGCCAACAGACACACATGTAGTGTTGCCTAAAAGTCAGGCTGCCTGAAACAGAGGCCAAGACAAATTAGGAGTATAAAAGCGGACAATTTATTCAAGGTCTGCAAAGGCCTTGAAGGTACATCCGGGCAAGCAAAGCCCCCCATCGGGGATGACACCTGAAATGGACACTGGGTCATGAGCCCTTCACCTTTTATAAGTTCTGTCCCATTAGGATATTGGCCCTCATTTCTCCAATCTCACCCTTAGGTGATGATGTTAACCACCCCAGGCCTGCCCCCCCCATCTCACTGTTGTTCACATATTTTCGGGCCCTAAGGCAATGAACATGTCCTTGCATCTGTATTCAGAGAGCCTTGTTTTGGCTAAAGGTGCTGAGAACAGAGGATTTTAGCACTTTATAAGAAGCACAGAACTACAGCAAGTTACAGACACATGAAGAGTAAAAAACTAGAAATACCTGAAGGCATCAGTAGGACAAAAAAGAAATAGGGCCTTAGGCTTATAAATCAGGCTTACATCTGGGAAATCCTGGTCTGTATTGATAGATATAGGAGGCATACGAAAGAGCTAGCAAATAACAATTAAAAATTATCACAGTTACATGCAGTCTGAAGTGAAAACAGAAAAATAGTTCAAACATACATGAAGTGGAGGATTTTTTCCTTTTTTCTTACTGTATTTTCCACTGCATGGTTTGTAGAGGCAAGTTCATCTTCTCTTTACAACGTTTTCCATTAAGTAAAGAAATACCCCATGTCTAAAGCCCTGATCAGCACACGACTGGGCTTATGAACAATATGTAAAATATTTAGGAGGATTAGTTACCTACAAGCAGTTTCAGCTATTTCACATTCCAAGAGTTCCAATTTCCTTCTGATGCATCTCCAGAACAACATCCCTCTGGCTGGCTGACTACAGACACTACTGTTCCTAACCACTGCACTTTCTAAAAGCCTTAGACATCTGAGGTTTCTCCAAACTCTAGTTGCTATGATGCAATATGAAAAAACCCCACTCTGATTAAACACCTCAAAGCATAAAATGGTGCTTTGGTACTAAGCAATATGCAACGAGCAATAATTCAGCCACATTTTCCGAGGTTTTGTCTTCCGGTGTGTTTGGTCTTACGGTTCAAGGCACCCAAACCTGCTGAAAGTATTAATAAAGTTCTATCACCAGCAGACATTTCTCAAAGACTGGACGCCTTAGAGTATTGAAAAGTCATAGGACCTGTGTCACTTGAAAAAACCAAGAAACCAAGATACTAAAGGAGTTACTTTCAGCTCTGTGCAAGAGGACAGGCTGATGTAACCCCACTCACAGGCTTTTCTGGAGAAAGAAGCACCCATCCCCATCCTCATCCCGATATCCACCACCCCGGAGGCGGCAGGATGCCCTGGACCCGCGCGGATGCGGGAAGGTGCGGGGTACATCCCGGGACTCACAGGTTGGCAATGCCCGCTTTGCGGACGGCGGTGGAGATGGCTTTGATGGCCGTGCAGAGGGAGTTGAGGAGCTGCGTGAACTCCCCGGTGCCCTTCGCCCGCCTGCCTTCCTCCATCACGAAGCGGGTCATGGTGATGACATTGGTGTCGAAGGTGGAGCGGTCCGTCATGGTGGCGGCGGGGCGAGTGGCACCGCGGCTGCCAGCGCCGCCACTTGCCCCAGCGGGGCGGGACGGGGCGGGGCGGGACGGGGCGGGGCGGGACAAGAGCGGCGGCGGGGCCGGGAATCCGGGGATCACAAAAAGGATCCCACCCCACCAGCTCGCGGACCCTCTAAAATATCCGCGGCAGGGACACTCGGCTGCACCTTTTTCCTTTTTTTTTTTTTTTTTTTTTTTTTTTTTTTAAGCACAAACTCTTGTCCCGCTCTCATTGTGCGGGGAGAGGCGAGGGAAGGATGCTTTCGGCACCCGCGCTGTGAACGGCACAGAGCGTCAATCGACACACGGGCGCTGTAGTTCTTGGTGTTTGCAGCGGTCACCCTTCAGTGCTAATGGTCCTGAAACCGTGCCCCAAAATTCACAAGTCAGCTTGGTTTCACCACTTAATTGCAAAACTCCGAGCGTGGCATTGCGGGTTACAGTGAACTGCATACAACCTACAGAGCCAGGTTAGTATCTTCTGCTGCACAGGAATGCTCTTATCCTAACTCATCAGTACAGGACAAACACACATTTAGTAACCGATTCCATCAAGTATTAACTTACTCTGTGTACAGAGATCATGCTAACCGCACGTGTCCCATAAGAAAAGCTGCAAGGAAACAGCCCCTGGCAGCTGGACTCAATGAGACTTTTACAACAAACTCTCCAAACCTGTTCAATAGAAGGACGTGGGCAGAGTCCGACTTCAAAAGCTAGAAGTTAATGCACTTCACTGCTGCAAGGGAATCTAGACCCTCCTGAATCTCATTTATTTTGCTTCCAGCCTTCCTGATTTTGCAGCAAAATCAAGCACTATGTTTTGCTGCTTATGTTCGATCAGAAAAATCCAAGCACTAGTAAGGCAAACCAGGTCCACCCGACACCTGACCCTAGATACACTCTTTCACAGAATAATTTGACAAACACAAATCTGAATGCAGCTGTTCTGCTCTCTGAAGTCCAATATTGTTGTACTAGCTTATATTTTATATTCACATTATCTAAGGAGATGAATATTAAAAAAATATTGATTACTTTTTGGTAGAATGCATTCATGAGTTGAATAAGCACAGGCTCAAAAACTCTAAATTGAAACCAAAGATTGAATTAATTCCAAATGGTGTCAAACATAGGGCAAAAATCTTTTATGAGATGCACGTCTTTGTATATACATAGATTCTATCTTCATGCAAAACACATTGCATAGCTATGCATTAAATACTTCAAAGGTATGCATAAATGCCTTCTCCTGAAACTTTACACAGCTTTGGCCTGATTTACCTATGCCCAGAAGTACAGACAGTCCTGAAGATATTAGACATGAGTAGTTGTAATGCTCTTCCGAATGGGATATTTCAGTCTTTGGTAAGTGGCTACCAGCCCAAGTATCATACAAATGGTCTTTTAGAGGTAGGTGGATTTGGGAAAATTTACAAAACATTGAAGTTAGCTCATTCTTTAAGGGTAAACAATGTTTTACAACCATCTATAGCAGCTACTGCCATCTCAATAGTAAAGGAAAACAAATAGCAAAGATCCAATAAAATTTTCAATTACTGCACTTAAACTGGCAGCAAGTAGGCAGAACAGCCTACTGAGTTATAAATATGAGTTATGGTAACAAACCACCGAGTCTCTGATTAGGGACAATCTGCCTTAAATATGAAGACTCTAGCAAGTACATCAGTAACCTGTAGGAAGAGCTGTACTTCAGTATAAAAAAGTCAAGATTTGCCCAAAATATACCTAAGGTATTGATATCTATGCCTGAGGATACCTAACCTTCTCCATTTCACTCACAAGGCTATGTGTACTCTCTTTGAGTTGATGAGGTTTTATCTCAGAACTTTTGGGGTTTGTGAGATGAGCAGGACAAGAGTTTTACTCCTCTATTCCCCCTATGGAAGCCAGGTAGAAATAAGCACTACAAACCAAAATTACAATCATTTGAAAGGACGCTGGTTTAACACAAATCCATCCAGATGTGCATTTTCTACTCTGGGGAAGGAGAATAATTATTTTCACCATATATAGTGTGTTCTTAATCTTCTGTATTTGAGGCAACTCAATAGAACACTGAGATTAATTCACTTCCACATGCCTGGCCTTAGAATATTGGTCATTTATGGAATTCAACTGTAGTATAGAAAGTTGATTTGACATAAATTAATTAATATCTAATGGCTGAGGGTAGGCAAATTATGCAGCCCTACAGCAACCACGCTGAGTGGCAACTATAAAGTCAGTGTAAGATTAAAAGTAGGATTTACATGTTGTGAACCTTTGCCTCTAGAAAACAGTAGTTAAACATTTGTTGAAAATGAATTTGTGGATTTGAGAAGGTCAGTGCTGGTTGACTAAACATTGCTGAAACAGCTCACTTCTATGCAGAAGAAAACACAGACTTGTTTGCGCACAGATGACGTCAACTAGATATGGTTCACAGCAGTTTTAGAGCTGTAAGATTACAAATCCATGTAACTACTTTGAAACAAACTTTTCCTCCAGCACATAAAATCCCAATTGTGTAATTATTTTGAAAATAAGGCAAACAGTGATGAGAAATCCTTCATTATGAAGGTTTCCTCTTGTAGATTCAAATGACAGCCAAAAAGACAAGGGCAGTGAAACCCTTCACAAAGGTACTTTTTATTTTTTTCCCCTGAAGTAAGAGTATCCATGTGGGAAAGCCAGCTTTAAATCCCACTTTTGGTGAAGAAAAGCTTTTCTTGTGCAAAAGCCTCTCAACTGCAGAAGTTTTGCGCTGGTTGGGTGGACAGAGGGTGAAATCCAGCAAGTCACACTGAGCTAATTTGCAAGGCAATGTCGCTCCACCATCGCAGCTGCTCTCTAGCTTGTGATGCCACTATGGTTAGGGCTGGAGCCGTTTGAAGGGGATGAATGAGACAGATCCTGGCTGCTGCAGAAGATGGATCGGGGGGGAAAAGGGGAACTGCACACAGGAAATCAGGATGTTTTCTAGATGCATAATCAATCTTTTTCCTTCTTTGTTTCAGAAAGTGCTTCATTTCACCTGTGTGAATTTCCTATGTGGGAAAGTGTCCACATGCAGGCAACAGAATAGAAAGTTGATTTACAGCTGTGATAGCAAAGCACTTCATATCTCCAGACACAGATGAAATATGACAAGTGGCATAAACTGATGTTTAAACTTAGCTAATTATGAGAACAAATTGGCTAAAAAATAATTTCTTCATGTAATAGACATAAAATGGGCTTCGTTTGATATTATGCATTATATTATTATGACTGATTAATAAGTAGAATTGAACTTTAAGCCCGATATTAATTAATGTGAAGGGATTTTCCCGTGCCTGGTGCCCTCTTGTGGGAATGGGAACACTGTGAGCATTGCAGTGTGAGACCAGCTCATGTGAGACTACCTCTGCAGTTTCCTGAAGGGGGACAAAGCACTTAATGTGCAGGCAGTAGATCCTGGACAGGATCTGTATGCCTCTGAAATACAAATATTGAACCAAAAGTTTTAAATCTATGTATTTTTTACTTATCCACATGATTCTACCAGGCAAGAAGAACAAAGATATTAAATATAAGTATTGCATTTGTTACCACTTCTCACTTTCTAAAATGTATAAACTAAAAGTATTTTAAGTAATCACACCAAGTCTATATAACAAAAAAAACCCCAAACCAAAAAACAAAAAAAACCCAAAAACCCCAAAAAACCCCCAAAAAACGAAAAAACCAACCCAAACCAAAAAATAAGAATCAAACCCCAAAGCCACTGTTAAAACCAGACAGAGACTTCAGCGCTGAGAGACAACAGAGATTTAAAGAGATTAGAAATTAAACTGAACTCAGAAGGTAATTAAATTGTTTTTATAATTTTGTAACAGTTCCCTTTGTAAAAGTAATTATTTCTGTCAATACTGAGCAACATGATATCATGATTACTTGATACAATTTGTCAATGTAACAACCAACAGAAAAAAAAGAAACATTGTTTTTTACATTTAAACTGTGAATCTGCAAAATTCAAGACTGACAAAGAACACTTGGTGTAAACGGTCAAACTCCATTCTTAGACCCTAATTGTAGGTTAGATTGCTGGGAGAGGCTTTCCATTACTGTCCTTGCAGATTTATTTGCTGGGTCAAATACCTATTTGTATTGTGGTATTTCCAAGTGTAATCTGTCCAGGTTTTTCTGATCCTGTACTTCAGGAGGCATTACATAGTGTCATAGAGGTTCAACTGTGTTGGTCCAACTCAGCATTTTTTAGCTATGGTAATTTTAAATGTACATGATTCAATTCAGAATTTCTAGAAAATCTGTGTCAATCAGCACAACTAAAACTGGTTTCCTACCTAAAGTTCCAGAAGAGAGAGTGGTTGGCTTCTCCAGGTTTATTGCGAATGTGAGGAGGGTCTGATCTGAGCTCTTCCGGTAGTGATATACATATATAGAGTATGATGCAGAAAGGCAACTTAATATCCACAAAAGACTCCTTTTGCGTAAGCCTCTGAAAAATATGGCCAACAAATAAATGATTGTTTAGATGGTTATTCCCTGTTCATTTTTATCATAACTATTCTATTCCATTCCTGAAGTGCAGTCAATAAACTTATTTAAAATTACTGATAACTATTACATTTTGAAAACTCTTTTTATCCATAGTTTGCATAGTTTGGCACAGCTTCTGAATTCTGAATAAGCATTAGCTAATCCTTATAATCATGTTGTGATGTCGGGAGGCATGTAAAGAAAATCAAAGAAAAAACTTTATCGTGTGCCACAGATAATAAATGTGCGTGCATGAAAAGCTGATTGGTTGCTTTGGGAATTCACATAGCTCCCATTAAGGAAAATGGGAAAATGAAGTATTTAACTCAAATTTACAATAATTGCATTTGAATGCATTTTCTTTTGCTCTACTAATGTGATATTTACTTGGCGACACAATTGTGAAGAGTATAGAAGAAAGTGGAGAAGGGACTTACCAAGCACATACTGGGTGAGCTCTGGAGAACTGAAAAGAAGGCTCAACACATGCAGCTAGGACATTACTGCAAGTTGGTATGAATTTAATACAGGAATGAGAGGTGGGTAGAAAGAATACTTCAGACTACTAAAGAGTCCATTTGATTGTGATAGGATTAATAAACAGTAGCTCAAAATCCTCTAATGTTAACTACAAAATCTAGTTCCAAAGTCAGATTTTATTTTAAAGCTTCCCATCATTGCTGCAAATAGACTTTCCTTACTGATGGCAGTAGTAGCAAAAACATTTCCTTCGACAATGAGAGCATCACACATGCTTGGCCATTGAATGCTTTCTGTGTACAGCCTTTACATGTGAGGGATCTAGCCCACAATTGAATCTTGTAGGTGACAGTGCAATATAGAAAAGGTCGTCATTACTCTTGCTTGACATGCATGTTGAGCAACTTTTTCTTGACATTACAGATCTTTTGTTCTGATCAAATGATCTATTGTAAAAGCAAATTCCCCATTCATGAGTACATGTATGGGTTTGAATGAAAGGCATAATTTTTAAGACCACTTGAGTATTCAATTTCATGACTCATACACATGTGAAATGATTGCGTAGGCTAAACTCCAGCCCTCACCTCCCAGTGCCAGTTCATCACACAACACGAGGCTGATACACAAAACACAATATGTGTCAAGACAGGCAGAAATCAGTCTAGATGACAGTGTCAGAATCAGAATTTTGGTCACTGGGAAAAATACTTCCATTTGCTCAACCAGGTTCCCATTTGATTTCAGAATATAGGTGTGAGAGCTGAGGGGCATATCCAGTTCAGGGTTCACCTCCTGCAGTAGCTCGAGGTGCTGCTTCAAAGAATGCGTGAGACTGGCCTGCACCCTCTCCCTTCCTACTCCTTTACACACGTGGACTAGGGATGCTAGAAGGTGCATCCCTGTCTGTTGCTGTAGTTGATTTTTTCTGATCAATAACCTAATAGAAAGCCATAACCTAAACACTAGTGCATTGCAAGGTATGGCTCTCCCACCCTAGGGGTTTCTCTTTCTGTGAATCTAAGGAAAGCAGCATGAGCACAGAGAGAAGTCAACAAAGATACCAAGGATATGGCTGGAGAAGCACTCTTTTAGTGTGACTCAGAGGAAATCACAGAGTCACAGAACACGTCAGGTCGGAAGGCACCACAGTGAGTCATGTAGTCCACCATCCTGCTCAAGCAGGGTCATCCCAGAGCACATGGCACAGGATTACATCCAGATGGTTCCTGAATATCCGTACTGAGGGAGACTCCACAGCCTCTCAGGGCAATCGTCATCAAATAGTGTCAGAAAAAAACGAAATCAGGTGTGCAGTCATTGCCATTTCATTTGGGAAAAAGTCACTTGCTTTATTGCCGGTTTGCCCCGGGCAAAGAGACTGTGCAGTACCAAGGCTCTGCCATCAGATGGCAATGCTTATTTATGACAAACTACCGCAGAACCACAGCCTGGCAGCTCTCCGGAGGCACAGACTGCTCTGGGCAGCTTCACGTGTCTCTCCCTGGGAAAGAGGTAGAGAAGCTCTTAGCACTGACCGTGACCAAATAAACAGAAGGGAACTGAAAGGCTGGGTCTCTCGTCTATACCAGGAGACAAGAGATTGACACTGTATTTCAAACCTACTGCCAATACAAAGCCATAATTTAAGTCCTACTGGAAATAGTGCATTTGTTTTCCTGAGGGGTCCACTTGTTTTCACTGAATACTTCACACACTCCTGTCTCTGCATCAGTCCCAGTCTGGTTCCCTTCAGACGGTTTCCAATGGTTCAGCAGTAATGGATTAGATCTTCAGCACTGGACATCCTTAAGTACTGCTGTTAATGATGGCTGTGATTATTATTTTTCATATAGCAGTTGTTTGGGATGAAGGCCATGATTTCATACAAGTAATTACTGGCATGGTACAGAAAGAGAAGAAAAACAGTCCTTGCCCTGCACAGTCCACAGTCTGAGAATAAGAAAAAACATAAAAAAGGGGCATATAAGGACATCCTTGGTTTTACAGATGAGCTGCTGCAATGCTTGTATGGACAAAACTTCCACTGCCATTCAAAACTTTGCTGTCAGTTATTCACTTTTTCCTCTTTGCACAGTGCAGTCTAATGTTGATCTGTGAATGACATTTTGCTAGTGTGTGCTGAATAGATCACATTAAGGAGAAAAAAAATTAAAAAATAAAGGAGTTTTGGGAAAAAAATTAAAAATAACTTGCAAGAATTACATATATTGAGTTGGAACAAAAAATTAATGCTCAAATTGTGTGAGATTGACAAGTAACACATCCCTAACTCTTCCAGCTTACATAAAGAAAAAATGGCAAATTGTCCTTGTACATTCAGTGCTTTCTTCTGTTTGCAAACCAAGACGGCAGGTTTAGCCATTTACAGGCCGAGTACCAAAACCAATTAAGTAGGCCCCATGTGTGTTTTGTGACATGAAATCCTTATGAGACAGAAGGAGTCAAAACACCCTGTCCTCAGCTTCCACCATGTCTTAACTGCAAAGGATGAGCAAGCACTGCAAAACCCTAGGCATAGCTGGAAGTTGATTTAGTTTATTTTTATAGGGGAAAGAAGATACCTGTTTTTATCATTGACTAATAGTATTTCATTCTCATGCCACAGACACAGGCCTTAGTAGGGCATTATACATATATTTTATTCATTACAGATGTAATAGCTGCATAGTGCACAAGGTGAACTAGATGGTCTAGAGCAGAGGTCTCGAAACATTTTTTTCATTGTGCACCCATATAAGTGAAAGCTCTCGAGTATGCACTCCAATATATGTATACTTAATTATCAATTATATAAATGTAATTCTATAATAATGTTAGGCACAGTAATACAACATACACAAAACAGAAATGAAAAAATTATTACATAAACAGAAACAGTGTTTCAAAATTCTATTTTAATTGATTATTTCTTGGTAGAAATATGCTTTCTTCCTGCATCACAGTGTCTTGTCGTGCATATTCTGTGGGGTGCAGGAACACCATTTGGGAGATGACTGCTCTACAGACAAAAACTGTGAGGTCTAACACCCATTGTCTCATATCCAGACAAAAGGATACTTCTGATCTGATTTACACAGGATAGGAGGTGTCTCTCCATATCCATTTGAACTTTATGGATGTGGATGGCTCCAAGTGAAAAGTGTACGTAGGTGAAAAGGACTTAAAGAGCTATGTCAAGACCGGCACCTACAGATTAATAAAATCCTGTGATATCACAGAGCAGACAGGATAGGCTTTGAGAGATAAAAAGATGTACCTGGCGGCTTGTTTATAAAATATTTGAGCTTTAAACTGGTTTCATTCAAGTGTTTTATAATGGCATTTTGAGGAATGCTTATATTTGAAATTTAATGGAGAAGTGCTTCTAAAAAACAAAAGAATGAGATGAAATTATATTAAAAATTAGATATTGAGAAGGGAAAAAGTGAAAAGGGAAGAGACGAGGACAGGCAAATAGGGAAACAAGAATGGAAGAAAAATATTATTGCACTGCTTCATAACAGGAACCAGTGCCGCTTATGAAAGATGTTCACAACAGCTGTGAAAATCTCATGGCACAAATATAAAACTAGTTTTTCCAATGCTAACCCTGTCTTTTAAAACAGTTTTTTTCAATCCTGCATGAGAACTTCATTTCCCCATAATTAATAATTAATCATAATTAATAACGGTATGCTATATTATTGCCTTAGTCATAACAGGATAATATTAAAATATTACAAAAGACATAATATTGCATAATTAGAATTTTAAAATATGCTCTCTGAGAAACCACTGTGACATTCTTACTGTTTGACTTTTCCAAACCCAGAAATGATTGGTTAAGAAGTTCCTGTCACTCTTCCCATTTTTTGTCATGTAGAAACAGACTTCCATAGGGAATGTGTCCCTGCAGTTAAATTCCAATTGACGTACCAAAATCCTTAAGTGGATGTTTTAGTCAGGAGTTTCAGCATTCAAGGTAAAAAACCTCGAGTTCTCAGTCCTCAGTTCAACTCAGGCAGATCTCCTGTTAACACTCTGGCTCCTGAGAGCCCCCCCATATTAAGCTGACTGTGAGATACCTGCTTCCACCTCTCACAGCATCACCTGGGAACTTCTTTGGTCCAGTCACCCAAACCCAGATGAACATTTAAAACTGCTGTGAGGCAGAACAGGACTCCCATGCTGGATTTTAACAGTCTGAAAGCTTTTCAAACTACAAACCTAGGGCTACTCAAGCTTTTGGGGAATAAATCCTGTTCATCAGCATTTGTCTGAAACTTTTAGGATCACAGTTGTGCAAGTCACTTGAAGGCTGCAGTGAGCACCAAATCTTAACCCAAATCTTAGCTCAGCCAATAGCCTCTGCATATCCTAGATCATACCATAGTTGTTTGGCTTATAACCCTATATATTTTATACAGCGTCATTTGATCCTTTTACACAGAAGTATAAATTGGATGACCCATAATTAAAGATAAAAATGAAAACAGAGATAAGCAACAGATGGACTTCTTGACCTCCTGCATTCTTCTTAAAGACAAAAGCTGCAAACAAGCCACAATGTGGCAATGAAGAACCTTACTGATTGCTTTTTTGGCAAATTTGAATGCTTTATGATACATTTGAAGTAAAATAAACCCTGTTCTCATATTTAGCCTATTTTTTTCTTTCACTAATTTAATTTTATCTTATCTATAACTTAAAACAAGTAGTTTTGGACCTTGAAAAGGCCTGTGATGTTGCACTTTTTTTTTCACCAATAATCTCATCATTTCCAACTAATAACATGTATTTAATTCACTTTAATATATTAACATTTGTGCCATATGCCAATTAGAACCATGCAGGTTCAGTACGCAAAGGCCTGTCTGAATAAGTACAAAATTTCTGAGTGGGCATGAACTACGGTTATTTCACTTAATACAAATGAATTTTGCTGCAGGTATTCCCTGTTGGTAGAGATTATATCCTCTATTCACAGTTAAATTATCTTGTCAGCAAATTGGTGTGTCCTGATTTTACATTAATGACACAAATGTTTACCAAGTGTGTTGTCGCTTCCCACTGAACTCCTTTCATTTGAATGCTTTTTATAAAAGCATTGCTGTCTAAAATTCCTTGAGGAATGTGTGGCATTACTTTGTAATGAAAAGACAAATCATGGATTCTAAAGGAAGAAATTAAACTCCCATGTGCCACCTTTGTTGCTGGTGTCGTGGAGAGCCTTCGAAAGTTGACTGGTACTCGATAGATACTACTGAAACAGAAGAATACAGGGTTTCTGCACAATGCTATACACACTCTTTTAGTCCATGTTCCATTAGCTACTTGTCTTCAGACTCTGGTCACAACTGCCCTTTCCTTCTTAAAGCCAAGCTAGGAGTGGTTCTTAGAGGTCAACAGAATTTGAATAACAAAGTACTGATATGCTGGCAGAGCATCACAACAGGGAAAAGGCAAAGGGTTTTGTTGCCTTGTAAGACTGAATAAAAAAGAGCTCTCAAGAGATGTGAAGTAAAAAATAAAGATATACAAAAGAAAAATAATGCCTCTCTAAAATAAAGAGAACGTCTGAATGAAGAATATGAGTCAGTGAAGTGCTGGGAATCTCACTGACAGAATACCAGGCCACCTCTGTACTAAGATGTATTTAAAAATCTGATTTTGAGCACTTGTTTTGGAAATGCAACTCTCTGTTTTCTAGATCTGAATTTTGATTGCAGGAAGACATGCACTGCAACTGTTGGGATAACTCTTACTAATTTTTTGAATGAGCTTCAGTGTCTTGATGGTTGAATAGCACTTGTATGATAGTCTCCCCCACTGTCAAGAAAATGTGGTAGGTTGCTGTTTTTGTCTTTGCCTATAATTTTCTACAGTCACTAAAATCATGCTGTTAAAGTTGTCTGAGGTGACTGCTCTCACTGCCGTTCAGTTTTTACTTTGGAATCTGTTTCAGATGTTTGTTAATTTGAGGTTTGTGGGATTTTATTCTTATACTGCCAGCCCTGTTATCTCAGTCTACTGCCCAAGTTCTTACAAGGTTCCCATCACTATTAATAAGGAAGACTCCGCAGCTCAGACTCTATTAACATCTCTGTAAACTGGGGAAAAAGAGGGGATGCTTGGTCTTCCTCTTAGGTCTCAATATGCTCTGTAAGTTTAAGACTAAAAAGCTGGGAAAAGTCATTTTACCTAGGGAAGTAATCAGGTGTGCTCTTATAGAAAAAAGGAAGTAAAACCTTGGCCAAATGAGTGGTTACTACTTTCACATTTTCATGCTTTTGGAACTTGCAACTCTATTTTCAATATATTAATTTCAGATTGCACAACAAAATAAAAGCAGAAGTGTAGAAACACTGATTGCTTTGAAAAAACAGAGTAGAGCTATGGCCAAGATAAATGTGCTTTACTGCACAAGCAGAGTAAGAGCTATCTGGTGGCCATAGTCAACACATGAACTAAGGTAAGTAATGGTATATTTTAAGTTCTACTGCCCTACAGGAGCTTAAGGATATCTTATACATTATGATGGAATAAAATATAATGATTTAGATAAAGCTGCAGGCTTTGAAATGAGGTGTTGCAATGCCTCAAAAATCAGGGACTCACTGCTACCATGAATAGTAGTGACGTAAGAAACAGGATATTCGAATGAATTAGTGAATAAGCATCCATAAATGTTACTCTGTTTCTCTATATTCATTGAAAGTCAAACTATCAAATTATCAATGGAAAACTCCACACCCTAAAGTAACCAAAAAACCAAAGGCCACACTGTATGATGGACTGCTTGAAGTATCCCCTGGGCCATCAGTTTCCCATTTAAACTTTCAGTGGAATTAAAAATTAATAAAAATGGAAGCAACACTTAGGCGAAACATGCTGATCTGCTATGTTATTACAGTTTTTTTAAATCTTATGCAATTATAACCATCAAAAGGTCAGGCTATGACATGTCAAGAACATCCTCATGGCGGATCTGTTTAACCTGGGAATACTTAAGAGTGACTGCATGGCCAGTCATAAAATTTTAAAGAGCTACGGTAAATCTCTCTGCAAATACTGCCTTTATTCTAACAGTGAAGTAGTTCAAACAGAAACAGGTCACTCATCTCCAGTGATGAGCCCATTTAGGCCCTAAGAGGACACATTATTTTAATCCCTCTCTTCCAATGCCTTTTGCCTTCCCAGTTATCTCTGAAAACATAGCTGCTTAATGTGCCAGTTCAGAGGTCTCTTGCTAAAACTGAACTGCAGCCTACTCTTCAGCTGACCAAAAGTGATATTTACGTGCTTAGCAATAAGTAGTAGTCCATACATGGCATGAAACAGGAAAATGAAAATGAGGAGAAGCAATGTCATCATATTCTCCCTGAATTACAACCATATGCAAACTAACAGTTATATTTACAAGGACAGCAGAGGATTGAGTTATGTTTTGCCACTGAAAACAGACCTTCTAAACCTCTAACCTCTCTTTTTGGTTAAACTTTCAAGAGTAACTAGTTGTAAATGAAATGGCACAAAATTGCTGTCAATTTTTACTCTTCCTTTAGAAAAATACAAATGCATAACAAGAAGGTTTCGTCGTGAACTTCCATTGAATTCCCAGTTAATCTGAGAGTTTCAGTTTCCTCCCCAACATTAGTGATATAAATTTATACAGGTCCATGACAGAACTGAGACAAGGTGGCTCCGTTTATACTCTGTGCTACTTGTCCAGCAGTCAGATCCACAGGAACTGATTTTTATACAGAAGTGTAATTCAAATTCTGTCAGCAAGACTGTGCCCTGACCTAAAAAGATGACCACCAGATTATGTACCAGGTGTATCAGATTATGGGTATTGGGTGAAAAGGAAAAGCCAAGGTAAAGTAGTTCCCTCAGCTAAAATTTAATACTGGAAAGGACTCTGCCTGACTAATCAAGTTCAATTTCCTCACAGCTACCCACCACAGATAACAGACAACAATCTACAAATACCTGCTCTGACACCTGCAATCTACACATCACATGGTAATTTCTAGCTTCCAACAGAAAGATGATGTTAGCAACTGGCACAGACATTGTGCTATCTGCACACTGCTTGGACAGCAGTGAAAGGAGAAGGATAAAAAAATCCCAACATAATGTCACATGACCGAACATGGAAAATTCAGGAGTACAATAGAGATGTCAGTTTCACTAATTCCCTCATATACTGAAGAATGTATCTCATGAAGTACACTAAGCAGTGGAAAAACAGAGTGGCAAGAAGTGTCATGAGGTGCCAAGGTTGTGTATGAATTCAACAATAAACTATAGCGCTTGCAATGATTTGTTTCTGACAACAACATACACTCGGGGGGGTGCAGAATAAGGAATTTTATCATTTCATTCCTGTGCTGCTTGGAAAATGTCAGCTCCATTCTTTACTTTTGTTCAAGTTCCTATCCTGTTAAAACCAACAGAAAGTTTTGAGAGGAAACACATCAAGAAAAGGTCTTTATACCTTTTCCAGTGATGTTTTTCTTCTTTGCATAGGGGAGAAAACACCAGGCCTTCAAAAGTCCAAACTGTCGCCTAGTTCTAGTGGAGACACATCTATTTTGTGCTAGAGGAACATAGGGGTGCTCACCAGAGAGATGTGAGCTCAAACACAGAAGGAAATCTGTTAAATAGTATGGGGGACTTCATAAAACTCAGTTTTGAATTTTGTCTTCAGGCGGAAAGTTTTGAAATGTTCTTTTGTACAGTCATTTGTTCAATTGTCCCACAGACCTCGGTGGTGCTTATTTTATTAAAAAATCTAGTGTATGGGAAACATAAAGGAAAGGAGGAAGTGAAGAGATTATGAGTGTCTTTGATTATGGAAAGAGAACAGATGAAAAAACAAATATATATTATGTCAATAAAGAATGAGCAAACACAGCAGTTGTGAGTTATTATGACAAGCATTTATTTTGTGGATATTCCTGTGTTATGGCATATGTGGTTGATCCCATGATGAACTAATGGTAATAAGTTCTCAGTACGTGACAGTTGTCATTTGCTAATATAAGCTCAACAGAACAAATTCACCACAGATGTAAGCAGATATTCAGAGCTATAAACCTGAGATTTACAGAGCTGTGCTTTACTATATTAGGCTTGATTTGGACACAACCAAGCCATTATAATTCTTGCTGGAATAAATATATAGAAAATTTGCATAAGCTAAACCTGGTATTTTGAAGATTTAATCTCTTATTTTCTTACAATATCTGCTTTAGTGCAAAGTAAGTTTTATTTTAATGTATTTGTTTATGTCTTCACTCTTACAGCAAATAAAACCCAGTTCAATCCTAGCATTATATTCACATAGCATTTGTGAGCCTTCTGTTCCCTTGGAAGTTAAACATCTAGACAGCTGGAAAGGCAGTGTTTTTCCATAGTTTGAGTCTCTGTATGACACTGAAATATAAATACTTAATAATAAATTAGAAGTTCCAGAGTCCCATGACATCTATTGCCTATTTCCAGCATGTAGTACAGGATCTGTAGCTATTAATATGCACCCAGGACACAGTTTTGCCTGTATCTTTATGCACATTGTTATTCAAGTTAGCACTCAACTAAAGCATTACAGATTAAAGTAATTTGTTCTCTCAATATCAGTCTTTTAGCATACATTAATTAGCTAATGATTAATCAATATGATCTTTAGCATACAGTTCTAATAGTTTAAGACAATGTTGTAAAACAACTTGAGCTGCTTTAGGATTTTCTATGTCTGAAATTGTATTTGATTATATTTACTATAAATGTACATACTTAAAGATTTAAAAGTGCCATTTCTTGTGTGTAATACAAACACAGTTTCTATTGCTAGGAGATTAACTTTAAAATAGAGAGGGATGGGAAATTAATTTAGTGGACATTATGATATAATAATGACAGACACAGAGGCAATGCAAGTGAATTTTTGATTAGTATGTGAAAATTAAACCATGAGTGACTTATGGCATGGCCCTCAATTAATTAGATTATCAGCATTGCTTTGTTTCATTATATGTTTTGTTTATCTCAGGTGAAATATTACCTTCTGTGCCTTTTTATTTTTTATTAGATCTTTTTTTCTAGATCCTGGGGCAACTTAGTTTAATAAAACTATTTCATTATTCTGCCAACCTTAAGTCAAAATGATGGTACTTACTTTTACATCAAGGTCAATTTGCCTAAATATTTATTGAATTTTGCTTGCATTTCTGAACAGTAAAAGCTTGAGGATTTATCAAGATTCATTTTATCAAAGATTTAACATCACAGACAGTGAACATGCAAAAACAGTCTCCTTCCATACTGAATGTTTTTCACAAGTTGCTACTGATCATGGCTGCAAACCTGAACATATTCAGTACCATACTTAGCTGTAATCTAAAAATATTGCCTGTGATGTCATTTCCTAGTGCCAGACTTTAAAATCAACCAGTCAAAAATCAATAAGTCAGCCACATAGCAAGTTAAGCCACCTTTTCCCTCAAGCACAAACTGGCAGCCACAAACCACTACTCAGAGATGAATCTGCCTACCTAACACCTCCTCACTCATGGCATTCCCACAAGCAGCCAGTTTTCTTATGAGCCCTGACTAGTGAAACAACTTGTCTCTTAAGTAGAGTGCCTAGGAAAAATATTAAATTCTCAAGGGTCATTTCCACATGTATTTATATAATAAAAAAGCTTAAAACCCCCTTAATATGTAGCTGTATCTACTGCATGCCAATAAAACATGACTACCTCAATTAAGGACAGGACTTACAGAGATTTCTCAAACCATCCCAGATTCCCTACAAAATATGCTTGTGTAGCCTACTTTGTTGACCCAGTCCTTAAGATGGAGCTTGTGGGAATCAGAGAAAACTTGCCACAAGATAAAATTATATCACCGGGACTGCTAAGCAGTTCAAAACCGGGCACTGAGTTTTACCTGCCACCTACAAAGCCAGACCCCACCCTACACAAGCAGTGAAGTCCAATGGAGATACCTGTCCTTGAGGAGAGTTAACCAGGTCCTCTATCAAAAAGGAAAATTGTCAGATATTGTTGAAAGAATACCACAGACTAAAAACAGCCTGTATGTCAAGACTAAACAAATGATACCCACTTTCCAGTTTTCCTCATTTTGGTAAGGTTGTTGAAAGCTTGAACACTTGTAACATCAGAATAATCATGCAGATCACCCAGTCATGTTTTTCACCCGTGCATACACCAAAATAGTCTCAGAAACACTACTAGAACTTTTTATTTCTGGCCCTCATAGATAAACAGGCTTCTCTAGTGACACTTTCAGATATCTCTGCAAATGTTGTTTGGTATTGGTGGGAAACATATACTTTGCCTGGAGAGTATACAAGGCAACACACACAGACTTCATTCACTGTTAACCCACAGGCTTCAGAGAGTCATTGTGGTCACCTTTTTCCTACAAAAATTTTCAGTTGCCAGGTTATTACCATTCTTTATTTGCATATGATTGACAGTCTCTTCTCAACTGTGAACACCAGAAGGCTGTGACTTAGAAATTTGTTTTGGGGCACAGATCCATCTGCCTCATCAAACTTAGGTACAGAAATTAACTACCAAAGAAGCACAAGGCTTGTAAATTAAGCAAAGCATGAGCAAGACAGTGGTAATTCCAGTTACACTTACTGTTCTCAAAGGTAAAACAAAGACTCATAAAGAATTTGATAAATCATTATCATGATTTAATCAGCCAAAATCAGCACATTTCTAGACAATTGTTTAAATTTTATTAGCAAAGGCTGAATCACTTGCATTAGATCTAATGTTATTCCTAAAGAAGGTTTATTGTGGATGTTGTGATTTTCTTTCAAATACTAAAACATTTCATATTATCACTGCAGATAGTGAACCATGGTTTAGAATTTGAACAATTCCTCTTAATTGATGTTCTTCTTATAATTTTAGAGTAACTTCAGAAAAATGTTTCCAAACTTGCAACATTTACAAATTAAATGCTTTATGGTAGAAATATATAGCTATAGCTATAGCTATAACTATAGATATGTATGTATGTACGTATGTATATATGTATATATGTATATATGTATGTACATTTATTATATGCATGTTATAATATTATAAACAAGTGTGTTTTGTGTGTAGTGCTTCTTGGTAGATTATGATCTATCGCAATCTAGATCTAATTGATCTAGATTATATCGCAAGAATCTAACTCATGAGAATAAAACCTCTAATTCATTGCTAAATTGAGGGAAGATATCTTTCAACATTTATAGCTGTTAGTAGTAAAAGTTAGAAACAGTTAAGTCATTTGTGGCATATATTATGGAATGATGTGTTGAGCAGTATGTCCTATTCTGAAATCTGCAGTGTACAGTTTTTGGAAAAAGTGTCATATTATTGCTTTTTTGAAAACTGTGTTTAGCACATAGTCTGAACACCTTTTCAAGACATTGTTTTTCAGATCATTCACTTCCACACCACATAATGTTTTGGTTGGAAATTCTTTGGCCTGTGCCATGCCAAATACTCAGATAAAATGTTAAATCTTCCTCATATTCAAGTCTATCACTTACTAGACACTTATCAAATTAGGACAAAACTTACTCTTGAGTCCTGTGAAAGCAATGATGAATTTTGCTCTTCAAATTAAGTGCTTCAGAGTTTTTTCTTCAACACCCTGGTGCTGAGATGATGGACTGATGGCCCAGAACGGGCACATGCAGTGCCAGAGATCCAAAGCACACTCCATCAAACTCCCCAAACAGTCCTCCAAGTGCTAATGAAAGGGTTTTTACAAACAATTGATCCAAAATGCCACTTTTAGTTCAAAATGGCAACAGCTTTATTTGATTAAAAACATACATGTATTTCCCTCATTAAAGCTGGCACAGTGGTTTTTATAGGTCATCTATCAGCCTGATATCTTAACACTTTTTAAATGGTTTGAAATAGAAATTCTGTCTTCAGCACATGTACTCTCTTCCTTGCCCAAACATGGAGTAAATCCTCAGCTATAGAGAGTAAATAACTTGATTTGTTCCCAGCTCAGTTCCTAGTATAGGAAATGCGTTGAACATGCTGAAGAAAGCTGAAACAAAGAATTATGTTAGCTTTTTTAAAGTTAATTCTGAAGGGAGTCACTTTAATTCTTTATATTCTTAGTCCAGTTCTGAGATCTTGGTTCCCAGGTTCAGTAACCAGAGAGCAGTTAAGGCAGGGGGTGACGACTTTCTCACACTTTTATGCTAAGTTACTTTACATTGTTTCAATCAGTGCCTTCTCAGACACATGTGTATGCTATTTAAACACTGAGACAGTGCTTACTGGCCTAAAAGACACAGAGTTTTAAGTAAATTTTCTGTCAGTCTCTCCATCTTATGTCCTCACCATCCCTGCATAACATTTCTTGTAAATTTTGAATGAAATTATGTAGGAAACTGAGCCCTCTATCATATTTATTTTTGGTATTGTCTTAGAAAGCACATAGACTGCAGCAAAAGATTTCAGTGCATCCCTGTAGCTTCTTACGGATGTGGCAGACACAGCTGATGATATGCAGGGGCACAGCTGGCAGGAGGTTGAAGGCTGCCAGCAGAGCTGAGGGGCCAGCAGCAGCCTCTTGGACAGCCTTTCCACCCCGGTGGCCCAGCGGCCAGCTGGTTTGGAAAACTGGGCCTCATCAGCTTTCTGCATCTTCTTGCTTAGAAAAGGGAGGAGACACAGTGCAAGGTCAAGACATCTCCAGGTAACAAGTGAAACTTATTTTGGCACTGAGTAAACTTCAGGAATTCAATTGTGTTTCTTTCTGACACATATGGTGCTGGAGGGGTTACAGTACCACAGGCCGTTCCCTGCAGCCATTCTTCTTCCGTTATGTGTCAGAAGATTTACAGTCTATCAGTCATATTATAAAAGATTCTCTAGACACTCATTTGCTTATATTTAGTTCTACCCTGTAGCATTTTTTTTGTGTTCCTGACCTTTCATTTTGCAAGTGGCAAGTCACTTCATATTATTAAGTTATAGGCCTGCAAGAAAATATTAAATTATGCATAAGTTTACTCAATTTTTTTGTTTACATTACATTTGGAGATCAGAGAATGGAGTTTTTCAGGATGATTCACTCCATTCAAGTTCCCTTTCAACTAGCTGGAAGGATTCACAAGGAGCTGATCTCTCCATCAAGCATACTGAAACACACAGTCTCAGGGGCAATAAATAATTTTCTTGTGCTGGTTGAGAAAAGTTTTCTGAAGGCGAGACTTTTCAGGCTCTTTCTCCAGTATTTAAATGACTGTACTAAGATCTGATCAGGCCAAACTGGTAACAAAAGCATGAGGCCAAATTAAGACAACAATTGGTGTTTATGTGGGGCATTTATCAGCACTGCAGGGTAAGAATCACTGCAGCTGAAATAACAGACTGGATAAAAGAAATAATTCTTCTAGGAAAACACAAGTTAAATTAGAACACGACACTCCTGTTGTGATAGTAAAGCCACAGAAAAACATTATATTTAGCAGTTATAACAGTAACTAATATTTAGAAGTGATAAGCCGATAGCAATAGTCACTGAATCCACATAAACTTTGATCCTAAGATCAGGAGTCCATTTTTATCCTTATATTTACTTCCAAAAATGTGGATTTAAATGTGGTGTTTTCAAATGTTCCTTTTTACTCTTTCAAAATGTGCAGTGTGGCAAAGTATAATTTTTTTTCCCAACCTCTTCTGGAGCTTCAAGGATGTCTCCACAGCATATTGCTTTTCAGGCTTCCATATATGGTATACTTAACACATTGATTTGAGTATTTCAAAAACCACTTGCAGGTAAGTCTCCCTTTATATACTGACAAAGTGGGACAATGCCTCCAAACTTCAGCTTCAGAAACAACTAAAGCAGAAGGAGTTTTCTTGGGAGAGGATAAAGTTTAGCAGCAGCAGGGCCACCCAACCACTGAACTGTGCAGGAAAATACACCAGTTTTAGTGTAAAGTAGCATACTTGACAACTTAGGTTGGAAATTTATCAAAGGCAAATGCGCTTAGCAATCCCCAAGTCATACGTGACTGCCTGGTGAACTGGTAAAAGTTGGCACAGCTGAGCTGGTTGCACTCCAGTTATTCTTCCTACATAAGGACTAAGCATTGTGCAGTTCCACAGGCCAGCAGTTTTTGAAGAATAAGCATTGTATTAGCCCAGCAGGTGCAAACGATTTTTCATCTGACCACACATTCACAAAACTAAGCCAAATCCTTCTTCTCAGGATGATTCTCTAACTACATTCCCAAATTCCCTGCCTATCACATTTTGTCTAGTGGCGACAGAAGGTCCCTATAATCCAAGGATAACAGCAACTGCTTTGTAGGAGGGAAATCTCCTTGCAATTTCCCCTGGTTAGCAAGGATCTGAATCTAAATTTCCCACCACCCTGGAAAAGGCAACTGAAGGCTCTGGAAGAAACTCTCCCAACTCTTGGTCTCAGTGGGTTTCCATGTTGCATTAGTAGTCAAATGTTCATGGGGCTTAGATGAAGCAGAAGGTGAATTTGTCAAGCTATTGTTAAGGCTCTTGATTAAAAATCCAGGTTTGAATCCCTATTCTAGCAAACATTTGATTATCCTTCTGATCTCAGACAATTTGTGGAGACACTTCCATTCCCTCCTATCCTACTCCTTGTGCCAGCCTCATCAAGGAGCCTGGGCACATGTGGACGGAGTCTATAACAAGTGGCAAGGCTGATGAAATGAAACACTCTGAAGCTAAAATATTTCATGGTCCTGATTTTAACAGCCAGTGGCCTGCCTACCATGCCTGAGCTGCTTCAGTGCTCACAACCACTGGAAGTGTTTCACGGCTCTTCATTTTACTAGCAAAAGTAACAGAACAACTTCCCGGTGAGGTGCATCCTCAGCTTGCCTGGGAAGCTTGCCAAGGTACGGTCACCTAGAGCAGGTTACATAGGAACACATCATGGGTTTTGAACGTCTCCAGAGAGGGAGACCCCACATCTCCTGGGCAACCTGCTCCAGTGCTCTGCCACCCTCAATGTAAAAAAAAAAATTCTTCCTCACACTCAGGTGAATTTCTTATGTTTTATTTTATAGCCATTGCTCCTTGTCCTGGTGCTGAGCATCACTGAAAAGAGTCTGTCACCATCCTCTTGCCACCCACCTTTGAGATATTTGTATGTATTCCTGAGAAACCCTCTCAGCCTTCTCCACACTATACAGGCCTGGCTCCTGCAGTCTCTCCTCATAAGAGAGATGCTCCAGACCCCAAACCACCTTTGCCGGTCCCTCTCCAGCAGCTCCATGTCTCTCTTGTGCTGAGCAGCCCGGAACTAGACACAGCACTCCAGATGTGCCTCACCACGGCCCAGTAGAGAGGCAGGATCTCCTCTCCTCCCTCAGCTCCACTCCCGGTGCACCTCAGGACACCACTGGCCTTCCTGGCCACAAGGGCGCTGCCGGCTCACGGTCAGCGTGTCACCCACCAAATCAGCCGCTGTCGGCTGGGCGACGCCAGGGGTGCTGCCAGCAGGCTGCCCCTCCGCTCCCCGCACGGGCCGGCAGCGCGGCAGGCCGCGGCGGGGCGGGGCGGGGAGCGGCGGGGCGCGGCGGGGCGGGCCCGGCCCGATGAGCTCATCCGCGGGCGCCGCGGCCGGGCCGGAGGGCGGCGGGCAGGGACAGCGGGCGCGGCGCCGGGCGAGCGGCGGCGACAGCATCAGCAGCAGTTCCATCTCGGGCGCCTGGCGGGGCCGGGCAGGGGGCCGGCGTGTCCCCGTGTGTCCCCGCTCACGCCCCGGGAGCCGGCACCAGGCGGGGCAGTGGCCGCCGCTGTAAGTGTTCCTTCCTTGTCCGTCGCCCCCCCCATCCCCGTGGTTCCGGGCGGGCCCCGCCGCGCTCAGCCGGACGGGCTGGCATCCCTGTCCCGCCGCTCCGCCGAGCCTCGTGCGAGGGAGGCGCTGCTGGAAGTGACACAGCTCTCCGTCCCTGCCTTTCCCTACAAACTAAATGGCTGCCCCCGGAGCGTAGGGAGCAGTGGCGGGGGCGCAGTGCAAAGCAGAGCGGGATGTACAGCTAGCAATCTCTGCTGACCCAATCTCATGGGCTCCAAACCCAGGCTCCTGGGCTTCTGGTTTCTTGAACGAACTTTAAACGTGGATCTGCTCGACCCTCTCAAAACTGATTAATGAGCTCTTCCACTCATTGGCCTCTTTAACACTGGAAACATGTAGGTGAAACTCGTGTCTTAATAAATGGTGTCGTGTAATTCATCTGAGGATTTCAGCTTAGTTGTGTACTAGCTCCTTTATGCAGGATAACACTTAGTTTTGCAAGGGTCAGGTTGAATGACTGAGGTGGCTTGCCAATGTCGATATTGGAAAGACTCTTTTTTCTGATTCCAACCTTAAAGAATTAGTTCTTTGACATAGTAGATGGTGTTCATTAATGACAGCTGCATTAAGTTGAAAACAGCCGTTCTGTTTCAGCAAAGATTTTATTTCGGTGCTTTCTGTGTATGAATATCATCTGACATGCGTGCTCCATCTGAAACTCAGTCACACATAACCTTTCCTTGTGTATTTTGAGTGGAAATAAAATCCAAAATAGTTCCGTGCCAATTTAATGCTGTTCAGCATCTCTATAGCATCACTCACTTTGAGGGGACTGCTGAAAAGCATCTAGTCCCATGCTCCAGTTCAAGTACTGCTAGGTATAGCAGATTACCCAGGCCCATGTCCACATTGAAATAATTTTGTAAAATAAAACCTGGAAAATTCTGTCCTTATACTGATGTTGGTCATGGGGTTTGTTTTGTTTTTGTGGGGTTGTTTTGTTTTGTTTTTTAATTTTGATTTTTTTTTCATAAAGTAATGATAAATTTGTGGACAGAGACTTGTAAAACATATATTTGGTTTCTACTTAATTATTTTAGGTACTGTAATACAAATAATTGCCAGTGGACTAAAGAGAGGTTAAGGGGAGTAGGATAGGATAGAATGCTCTTCCTATCTCCTTTGCCAATAGTAAGTTACACTTCTTTTTCAGCTTTGTGTGTTTTTCTTTGGTAATTAGTGTTTTGGGGGCAGAAGGGGGCTTCTTTTTTTGGTGTTTCCCCTGTTATTTAAGTTGAAAGAAGGAGTTTTTTCTCTTGACTTACACTTTTAGCTCATTGGAATAAATGTCCCTTGCTGCTAACTTGCTGCTGTAGTTGGTAAAGAAGGTCTTCCATTATGCTCATTATTCCTATAGTTTTCAGACTTAAAAGGAGACTTCTGGAATGGTACCAATTGTTTTATCAAGGGATATCAGTGATTGAATTAATCTTCACATCAAAGCCTCATTATGAAATGTGCTGTTTTTCTTGTGAAGCAGAGTGAGGTATGCAAGCTCTCTTCTGTGGAATGTTTTATAGTAGTTTAACAGTAGCAAATGTTTTTGTTAGTTTGTTTAAGCCTTACTTTCATCTACAGAACTCATTCTTGCCTTGAAGAGGCGTAAGATGCCTTAGGTGTTTGTGTTGAGCATGTGTGGGGGAAAAAAGTTTGTAGTTACCAAAAATATTGTATACATATTACTCAGTATTTAAAGAGTAAAATTATTGTTGATGCTGATGTTCAAAACTGAGTTCTTAGTAACATCTTAGTGTCTTACATTTTGTGAAAAATGAATAAACCTGGATTTGGAAGAAGCTGCCTTGAAAGGAGTTTAAAGAGAATTAGTTATAATCCTCTTATAATTATTAAAGAGAATGTTTATTCACAAGGCACTTTTAAAAAATATGTATTTTTAAAAAAATGCTAAATAGAGAGCATTGTAGCTTATAATTCTAGCACCTGCTTGTTGAAAGCAATTGAATTATCTTTTTTGTACAGATGAAGCAAATCATGCTTAGCTGAAGGTGAAGAGAGGCCAAACATGGCTTTATTTGTCTGGTATAAAAAGCTGGTGTTTAAATGTGTAGCATCTGGATATGGGCTAATGGCATGCAGGAATAGTCTGTGTCTGAAATTCTTCTACACATATTGAAGAATACAGTGAGTACATAACACAAACAAGTTGGTCTGTGTGCTTCAGAGATCCTTGTTTGTGGATCAGGATATTAGCTTACATTACAAGCTCACATGCATGTGCCAGGCTGTGTGCTCGAGTGACTGTGCATGGAAATTGCTGTTTCTGTTGACTGGTGTTCAAAGCAGGTGATTCTGTCAAAATCAGTTAGTAGGCTTCGTCTGACCATCCTTAGTTTTCTAGAAAACTCAATTCCTGTAAATTTCAATTGGGTTACTTTAATGGACTGTTATTGCAGGGAATGAGTTTGTTTGCTGTCTGAAAAACAGAAGCTGAGAGAGATATGGGCACCATCTTAGGGATTAATGCCTGCTACTTGTGTCAGCATTTGTGTGTAAGTTTGTGCAACTCTGATTTTGCACAATAAAAAATAGTGATATGATTTTTAAAGCATTAATGTATTCAAATATTTCCAACAACTCTAAGTTGGAAATTTTCCAGGGCTTGGCAGACATCAAGTACAGAGCTTGTAACTGCTTGGATTGGTTGGAAGACCTATTGTCATGGTCTTCTCTCAAATAGCTCTCGTTCACTTTTGTTTTCTAAGATTTTGGAAATGCATGAAAAGAGACAGCTACAGTTGTGCTCTGGAAAAAGGTATTTTGTGTATGCTTCATATTTGGCATATGTCTTCATGACAAGACTGGTGTAGGACTATCTTAGGCAACTGGATTTTGTGCCTGCCTTTCACAGTAGTGTGAGCCACGCCAGTGTCACATGTAAGACAGTCCTTCACCGGCTGATACAACAAGAGTGCAGTGAAATTAAACATGTGCTTGGAAAGAGAGTAGATTATTCAATGCATTCTTGATAGTGCATTTCTAGCTCCTGACACTATATTATGAAGTCATCTCTAATGACCATGCATCTTCTGTTTTTTAAGGTTGGTTTGTTTGGGGTTTTTTTTTTAAGTTTGTAAGTCTTTTATTTGCTTCCACCTAATAGTGCCTCTGATGGACTTTCCAGCAAGGTCAGATAGTTTTCTAATTTTCTCATCTGAATTACTACTGTTAGAGTGGAGTTAGACTGCAGTAGTTAGCTATTAGCATTCAAAATAACAGCTTCTTGGAATAATGAAATATCAGTATTAGGTATCATAATTGATCCCTCTAGTTTTTAATGTGCTGTTTACAAGTTTAACTAGACTATTCTGTAGAACAGTTATCTTCTTCCTCTTCCTATTTCACCATTTGAAATGGATATTCTGAGTAGTTCAGCTTGTCCCTGGGTTTTTTTTCATCCACTTTCACCAGATGGAATTATATTTGCAAGTTCTTCCTTTCCTCTATCTCTTTATTTCCTTTTCTTTTTAACTGTAGAAACCAAGACTATGAGTTACAGTGTACTGCCTATAGAAAAGAAACTTCTTTTTTTTCCCTATAGATATTTTAGGAAGCTTAATCTTGTCTACTTTGAAACCATGTTTTATGTTGCCTGGAAACTTTTTTCTCAGATTTGCTTTCAGAGACCTGTTTCAGAGCCTAATTCAGGCTGATGCTTTTTATATTGAGTGGAAAACCAATGTTATACAAATATCATTCCCTGTGGAAACATTTCTCCCATTTCCCTTTCCTTGTGTCTTTTATGCAACTCTATTATGTGCTGGTGATCAAGATTGACTCTATTAATGTTGGTCGCCATCTGCTGTTATTGTTTATTCTTTTGTGAACATCTGTCTTCTAAAATATTAAAACATATATAACAAAATAATCAGCTTGCCCTATAATTTTATTACGTACAAAGTACATTTGATAAGGAAGATGCATTGAATGTAAGGTCTATTTTTAAAATGTACTAGTATTTTTTTACATCTCTGTGTATGGAAGAGCTATGACATGAATTCTGACTGTGAAATGATCACCGTGACTTTGTAGTAACATTACAATTTCTAATTTTTTTTCATGCTTGGAATTCAGCTAGTAAACCTTCTTTTCAAAAGGTGAAATGCATTCCTTGCACAAAAATGAAAGACAGATTCTTGTTTTATGGGCATAATGTAGCAAAAAATGTTACAGAAGAGAATGTTGAATATGAGAAGTACCTCAAAAAAAGATGTCAAAAATAACATCTTTTCTTGATGCCAGTACCTTGATAAATGCATAAGATAGAGAAGAACTTACCATACCAAATCCAAACAATATTTCTCAGAACAGCTTATTTATGAAGCAACAGTAAAAGATGTGCTGTCAAGTATGTGCAGAGAACTTTCAAGGTGTACAGCAAGGATATTGCCTCATAAGGTGAAGTAGCATGATTCCTGTATTATATCAACACTGTGACTACAGTTTGTTCTCTTAACCTGTTAAGGAGAAATGAAAAGAAATACAGAATGAATGACAAATGCTAGACTGAATTAGTTACATGATTGTACACAGTTTGGGAGCTAAGTTTTTTACACTCCATCTCAATCTGTGTTCAGTTTGTCAGAAAAAATGTAGGAAAGAAATCTTCCTTTCTAGGAAAGAGTCCTTCCTTTGTTTATCTAGGCTTGAGTTGCAAATTTGCATAACAGTGCGGCTCCTATTGATTCTGTACATTTTTGGGAAGACTTGATTGAAGAAAAGACACCATAAAGTTGTATTTAATCAAATGCAGTTAGAATCAAATGGTAAATTAAATCGTTGTTTACAGGCTGTTCAGTTAACTCCCCAAACTATCACATACTTATGAAAAGACATCACAGTCTAAACAAAGATGAGAGCATGGGGTTACAGGCATATTTGATAGTTGCACAGCTACCTTTTTTCTCCTCACTGGTCTCTAGTACCTGTCATAATTTTTGCTTCTGTGCATGCACACATATTTTCTCTGTGTATCATCTCAGTGATTTAGTCATGTTGGACCAATGAGGGACAGTCTGTGTGTAGATGCTAAACTTCAAGCAAAGGATCAATATGTTGTTTTACAATATTGTTGAACGAGCGTTACTGATGGAAAGCAAATATACAGAAACCTAGACTTTAAATAAAAGTAACTATACATATATATACTCATGTAAGTAGTTTTTCCTGTTCAGTTATGGGTTTTGAGAATGGTCCTCTTAAGAAATTTTAAAAAACCAAAAAATATTACCTGATCATTACTCTGATATTACATTCTGTAGTAGTTTTTATCCTTCTCTTTTGATAAAGTGCATCCTTCCTGTACCATATTTTGTTTTCATTTTTATTTCACTTGGTTTTATTTCAGGTTTGCTTTAATGTGATTCCTGTTATTTGTTTCGTTGTACACAGGTTATGTGCATGGTCATTCAATGCCCCATCTTTTACCTTTTTTCTTGATAATAAAAAGGCTGTCTATTTAAGTGTCCACTGTCTATTTCAGCGTCAAAATAAATGGTTCATTTCTGTCTTCTTGAATAAAATGGGTAATTTCCTGAGGTCCTATATTTGATAAGCCAACCAGAGCCTGAAGGAGGAGTAGATACCCATCTTGTCTAGGACACAAGCATTTATTGTCTGGCACACAAGTATTTGAATGTCATAAAATTAGTAGTGCTGTCCAAGACAATGCATCTGTTCGTCTCACGTCAAGTTAATTTTTATGTAACGTGGCTTTGAGCCGAAATGAAACATTAAATCATATTTCTAGCTCTTAATCAGGTGACTATCTGTAGTCAGACTACAGTCACATATCTGTGACTTATATCTATTAAATTATCTCTACTGAATTGTTCTAAATTCTGGATTACCTTACATTGGTTTTTTGATTTTTTTTAAAATTTTATTTTTTCCCGCTGTAAATGCTATGTGCTTTCAAAAAGTACATCCTTTTACCATTAAGTTTCTTGTTTATAAAACAGGATTAAAATGCACAACTGTTTTGCAACTCTATTAATATTTACTTTAAAAAGAAATCTGGAAAATACATTGTGTTAGCACTGATTATACTTCTATGAATTTTGGCCTGATGTGAGTCTGAAGTTGTAAAAAGAATAGTTTCAAGGCAGTGTATGTTGTTCACATTTTATGATTACTTATAATTTTAGAGAGCGGGTTTTATTGCATAGGTGCTCAGCTGATTTACTGCATAGAGTGATAGCACTACCTGTACACAAAGAGGGCACACTAAGTGCTCTGGAATATAATTACAGAAAACCTTTTCAATTATGGCAAATTAATGTCTATAGAGAAAATAATGAAAACACACTTTGAATGTTGTGCTAGTTTGAATTTTAGCAAATGTTTTGAATGCATATTTTATGTATGTGCCAGAAAACTTAACTAATCTTTAAGTTCTTTTGGTTTAGTTTGGTGAATATTGTGAAATTCTGTGGCTGAGGATTATTACTGTTGTTGAAAATATCTTAAAGAAAAGAAAATATTCTGGACTTCTATTGAAAGTGTAGAGAACACTGTTTCCTGGCAGTATATTTTAATATTCTCATTCTTAAAAATATATGTTTCCATTCTTCTTCTTTATTCCTTTTGTTTTCTTTTGTGTTTCAGTTCAATAACAACAAAAAAGCAACCCTATGGAATACAAAAAACAATCAATTTTTGCAGGTTTGAAAAATCAGCTCGGTGTAATGTCTTGGAATGCATGGAGGATAGTTTTATTTGCAAGGCATCTTAGTATTTTTTTGCTTGTCTTTTCTGCATGCCTCTCTAGGGGGAGGCTGCTTGTGCCTGCGGCACGCACCCAGTCAGGTGGTGGGGTGTAGCAGGTAATCTTCTCCAATTGCCTCATCCCAAGGCTGGCCTCTCCTCCCTGCACTTGTGTGCTTCAGTACCCATGGCTCAGTACTCAGCCACATGAGTGCAAGCCTTGTTCTGGTAATGAAACTGCAGCTCTTTACAATAGACTTATTAAAAACTTTGTTTCTTTCCAGAGGAGTGAGTTAAGCTAAGTGAATTGTTAGGCAATCAGGTTATGAGTATTCAGTGGGGAAAAAGCATGCTGTGCAGGCTAAAATGGTTCAAATAACAAATTTCATTGCCTTCTCCTAATAAACAAATGAACTATTAACTAATGAAGAAATAAGTAGGTGTTTTGCCTTGCCTTTGGAAAAACTGTTATGTCATACATTAACTTTCTTTAAATTACCTTTGAATATATTTTTAATATTCATTTGTTTGTAACTTTAAAACCAAACAAAACTCTCAATACCAACTTCAGCTTTCTCTAGTGATTCAATTTTTAACTCGGAGAGTATTTTGAATTTATTTCAGCGTACTTAAATGTAGTTAAGACTGTCCTGTGTTTTGCTTAGCTATTGTTAAATATAGATGTTGCCTTATGCTGAGTTTAAGTCTATCCCAATTTGAACTGCCTCCTGAAGGGAAATCATATTCTGTCCCCAGATGTATGAGTGGATATCCTCACTTTTATGCTCACATTAGTCTAGTGGTTGAATGAGGTTAGTCTGGAGAGGTTACAAGAGCTTTGGAGTTCAGGGTGTGATTGACTAAGATGGGTTGAAGTCATTAAGTTGAAATTTAGTGTGCAAATAAAAAAATCATTAAAAGCTCAGAGAATTGTAGTGATATTGGCTCTGTAGATCTAAAACTGAGATTTAAAGGCTGAGGTTACAAAGAAACACTTCTATTTTGCAAGTACTTATTGTCTTTCTTGCAGGGGCTCTGCTGCCCCTGTGGATTTGTTAAATGGCTAGGCTTTGTAAATGGTCTTGATTTAGAAGAGGTATTCTGCAGAGGTATTTAAAAAGAACAGAAGAGTGTTGCACATACTTCTGTCTCATCTGAGGGGAAAGAACTATATAATTCCACCAAGGGCTCTTTGTAATTCATCTATCAGATATGTGAGGTATGTATCCAACAGAGGAAGCACAAAAAAAACCCCAGCAAAACACTTTGAGAATTTTTAATAGATCTAGAGTTTGGATGACATGGGAATGAAGGGCCAAATGTGGTAGAAGTAACATAACTGGCTGATGAAAATACATTTTGTTTGAATGAAGGATAACCTACCAAAACCCTAATTTGTACATCTGGGGCATATTTTAAATAGCACCCTGCATATGTCTGAAAATTATTACATTTTATGAGTACTGGAAGTTTGTTTCAAATGGTGCAAATATTTGGAGTCAGGTTATGAACTTTCTCAATATTTTAAATGAAGCAAACTAGACAAGTGCACACAGTTAATTTGGGCAAATATCAATAGGAGTGGGCAAGAGCTGAGAGTCTCTTGCCTTATCAATACTGTGGAGAGTGGTGTTGCAGGAGTGTTTGACTAATTATCTAGCATTATTTTGTACAGCTAAATGTTTCCATTTAAAGAGCTCAGTCTTCAGTCTCTATTTTCTTTTAAAATAGAGAGTATTTTTGAGTATCTTATTGCTTGCTCATAACTAACAGAATGGAGTAGTAGTAAAGGTGTGATAACCACATGCTCCTTTGGAAATGCATTGTGATAACTTCTAATGATTATTAGAATGGTTAGTGATTAAACCAACGAGAACGATTAAACCGTTCCTCAAAAATACCTGATTTTCAACTTTCACAACCTGAGGGGCATGTATATGTTCACTGGAATTTGTAATGTGATAAATTTTAATAACATCCCTAATGCTAGGAATTGTCAGCAGTTGGAAAAGCTGATAGGGATGTAGGAAATACCTCATTACTATTATAAAGCTAGCATTGTATGTGGCTGTTCCTTCCCAAGGCTATAGGGCTAGATGGAGTAGCAACTAAACATTTTTTTAGGATGTTTTTCTTCTAAATCTTTAACTTATATACTATCTGAAGAAATGTTTTTATCATTTTTGTTTTATTTCATTATTCTATATAACTTTGAAATGTTGCACAGTTAAGCTTCTGCTTTTCAGCAGGTAGAAGAAAATGTCTGCTTCTCTTAACAATCCTTGCTAATGCTATTACATATTTCTGAAAAAGTGCTTTGCCTCTGCAGTTCCACTCACATATTCCCAGTGGGGTTTTTTTTATTTCTAGAAGAATTTTTCCTTATCACAGTGATAAGCAAATCATGGTGATAATGGCCGTGGAATTTCTGCCTCCAGAGAATGGTAGTATATAGTGGAGATGCAAAATCAAGGAGGTTGCTTATGTAATAAATGATCGAAACATTTATACCAATAGCATCTTCTTTCCAGTTTGTCTTAAATGTGGTGTTTCTCTACGTGCTATGTATGAACTATTGCTGCTGGCAGAAGGGTGCTGAATTGTGCTTCGGCAAAGCTTCCGTGGAAGAGTTCCTCACTAAGGTAATAACTGCATGGTGCAAGGATGTTATGGGCAATTGCTTTAGAGCAGAAGTAACAGACAGCATGGGCGGCATCTCTGGTGCTTATTCAGAGTTCCAAGGTTGAACTTCAAGACTCTTTAGCTGCTTTTTAACATTTACTTTTGGCCACTTATTTATATTATGTAAACAGATATGTCCAAGTTGCTGAAACTGAAAGTATACAGATGTGATTAAAAACTATTTTAAGCTAACCCTCCAAAATTGAATATTTAAAAAGAGTTGAATGTTTCTGATATTTCTTAATCTGTGCAACTATAGAGTACTGCAAGGCTGCCTAATCCAAACATCATTTCTGTACATGATCATGAGATGCTAGAGTACAGGAAACAAAGCAATTTTGTTTATAATTTTTATTCTATTAGCAATGGATTTTTGGCATGTTACTGGGTGAGCAGTAAGTCTTTGGAAGCACCTTTGGAAGCTCCATGCATAGACCAGATAGTACAGAAATTACATTTTAAAAAATCATCAAGGTTTTGTACATCTTTTTTTTTCTCTGAATTCAGTGTATATAGTTTACAGCTGTACATAGAAAAACCAGTGGTGAAGCTGTTAACAAATATCTTTGGTTTAGCTAAAAGGAGATGCACTATGAAGTACCAGAACTTCAGTAACATAATGTAGACAGAAATTCACACTAAAGATGTATATCCAAAAACTGACAAGAAATTTCAAGGTCATGTATTTCCTTGTACTTTCTCAATATTCTGTTGCATATAATATTCCATCTATTGTTGCAGATTATACTAAGAAAGATTTTAAAGTGAGTGAGTCCCCAGCCATCAGCATAGAATAGCATAGCAGGTTCTTTGTTGCACAGTTCTAATGATCAGTAAATGCTGTGGAAAAATTAAAATAATTTTCAGATGTTCAGAAACTGAGAGACCTGGAAACAGCCATTTAAATTCACTCTACGAGTGTCTTGGAGATAGAGAGGGTATATAAAATTTTTGAAAGCTGGGACACCTAAAGGTGATGTGTGATAAGATTAAACAGACACAGCGTTACATCTGAATTAAAATTCGGTGTCTGTCAGAGTGTATGCAGTAATAGTTGTTACTTGTCTACAAGTGTATTCCTCTACACTTTTGTTTCTGTATTTGTAAACATGACTAGATGTGTCATCTCCACTAAATGGAAGTGTTGATTTGAAGCTTTCAACTGTTGAAAACAAATATTCATTTTATGTGGGTTTTTACCCTCATTCGCCTTTTTTTTCAATTGTCTCTTGAGTCTCATGGATTTCGTATTTTGGTTTTAATAGTTTTGAAGATAATTTATATTTATAGAATGTTTTTAATAATACTTCAATTTTTTTCTGGTTTTCTTATTTGGATAGAATTTAGTTGTATGACACTATTTGCCACCTTTTAGTCTCCCCTGTTAATAAATATTAAATAAATCTGACAGTCGTGTGAGAGATGCTTTTTACCATGGTAGCTGAGAACTTGATGTCAGTGATGTAATTATCTAAATACTTTTGAGGTAAGAGATTGATCACATCTTCCAGATGCAAAATCGAAAAGAAAGCTATAAACACATATTAGTAGTATAACATAAGTCTTAATAGTATAGTACTCACCTTTTATAATAGGTGTCAGTATTGTATTATACATATTTTCAAATTAAAAATGTGTTTGTGCAAAACAGGGTTTGAATGTTAGTTCAGTGTTGGGTTTTTTCCCACTAAGTCACTTTATTTCTCTTCTCTATTGCCAGTAATTAGAAATAGCTGTGACTAGAGATAGTCAGAAAAAAATCCAGATAACATCAAGTTCAGTCCACAGCATTACGAACATCCATCACAGATGCATTCCTCATGTTGCCTGAATTTACTGAGCTATTTTGGTGAAAGAGAGCCTTCTGATGTGCGCTTGTCCTGGTGTATTAGCAGAAGTGTATAACAGGGTTGCTAAAAACTGAAAGGAAGACTTTTCTCAGCTTGTCTTCAAAGACAGCCATTCAGGAGCTGTTTCTGACTGCTAGAAAGCTATCAAATAAGGGAGATACTTGCTATGTTTTTGTGATTTGTGTGAAACTAGTTTAGGAAATGGAACAGACAATTAGGTGCCCTGAGTATTTCACTTACTGATAGTAGCTTGATAGCGTGCCCTGGATTCCTACAAAACATTCAGCTGGTCCTGGAGAAGTCTGGGTTCTCCTCTGCACTGACTTTGAGAGCTACACAAGAATTGGCTTTGGACAGTGAAGTCTGTGATGAGGTGTGAAACTGTGAAATAATGTCACAATGGAGTATCTGTTCTCTTAAGGCATCTAGAATCCAGCCAGCCTGCCTATCATGATGAGTGTCACTGAAATCCCAGGGAGAGAACTGTCTGTATTCCATCCTCTGATTTCTATTTCTCCACTAGAAAGCAGATAAAAAGGACTTAAGTGGGTCAAAGTGTGTGACTTCAGCTCAATGGTCATAGCAAAACAGAGAATGCATGACACTTTAACTTCTGTGATGAACTGCTTGTTTTTGCAACGAATGGCGCATTTTAATATTTTTGTGCCTTTACTGGTATTTACGTATTTTCCAGTGAAAGGACTTTTTGTTTTCTGTAAGGCACTATTATGCTAAGCATTGTGAGTTTCCAGCTACTAAAATGTAATTATATTACTTAAGTATTTAATTATAGATTTTAAAAACCTTCATGAACAATCTCAAAGGAATACTTGGAATGCACTCCTTATAAATCGGCTCATTTTCTTTCAATTTACTAGAAGTGCTGATACAAGAGTGATTATAATGTGGAAGGTATATTAATCTGTGGACATTCATTTATATAGGAATTTATTACTCTAAAAATTTAAGGCATATAAGGTGATTTAGAGTTAGTCCTGTTATTTAGAATCCCAATAGAAACATATCACTATCTTTTGATACATTTGAAAAAATGCAACTTTAGAAACCATCAGTGCAGTAACAAATTAAATAAGATGTTACATAACTGCAGTGTTTTCCTGAAGGATTATTGTGAGTGAAGAGAGTCAACGAAAGTTGACCGTAGTAAAGTTTGTTTCCATCATTTAATAAAGGAAATATTTTCATTTGAGGTCTTATCTGAAAAATACAGCCAGTGGTTCTTGGCAGCAAATCCTGAAGCAACCAGATGCTATTCTAGCTTGATGCCATTCTGTGGAGATACAATCATCCTTTAGCTGTACTATTTGTAAGAATGACAACTGGACTTTAAATAGATTTTTAAATAGATTTTAGAGTTAGTGCATTTCAGAAATGGTTGTGACATGATTTCCTTTTTTGTTTTGTTTTTTTTTTAGAATGCAAGAAGTGGAGAAACTACAATTTCAATATTCTAATCGTATTCAAAATTATTTTTGGCACTGGGAGGCTGAATATTCTCCTCCTGGGGTCATCACATATAAGAACTGTAAAACTGTTGCCCAATAGATGAACATGGAGACACAGCTAGACCCCATGAAGGATGACTTGCCCTTAATGGCAAACACTAGCTACATGCTTGTAAAGCACTATGTTTTGGACTTGGATGTGGATTTTGAAAGTAAAGTTATTGAAGGCAGCATAGTTTTATTTTTTGAGACTGGGAGCCAGTACAGGACAACCAGCAGTACTGGCAAGGAATGCTGCCAGTCACAGTTTGATGAAACCTGTAAAATGAGGGCATCTGAACCCTGCCACATTCCTATGGTAAATGTGAGTACCTGTTCATCTAAACCGGAATATAATGATTTTGCTGTCAGTGGTAAAGAAGAGGAAGCTACTTCAGATGAAAACAGTAACCATAGCAACAACGAACAGGCTTCTGGGATTTCTAGTTCAAAGGACTGCTGTGACATAGAGAATCATGGAAACAAGGATTTTCTGCTGGTGTTGGATTGCTGTGATTTATCTGTGCTAAAGGTTGAAGAGGTAGATGTTGCTGCTGTGTCAGGCATTGAAAAATTTACAAGGTCTGCCAAGCTAACTGGTGTTTCAAAGGAGCTGGAAAATCTCAGGAATCACATTATACATGCACTTGTGACTTTACCTGGAGATCGCTGGAAGGAACAGCAATACTATTTTACTCACTGCAGCCAGGCACCTGGCTGTGGAGAGCTCCTGTTTACTACTGGCACCTGGAGCTTGGAGATAAGGAAATCAGGGATTCAGACTCCGGCAGACTTTCCTCATGCAATAAGAATATGGTACAAAACCAAACCAGAGGGAAGATCTGTTGCATGGACTACAGACCAGAGTGGCAGGTATGTAACTATTTGCTGAAAGCTTTGTATGCAATTAATTTAAATAGGTGCAAGAATGGAGATTCATGTAATTGCTGAGCAACTGTAAAGATGATGAGTACACTCTTCCACAGTTTTCATTTCATCCTTGGTTTAAATCCTTCTGCTGTCCTGTAGAAGCACAGACAAACTCTCTGCTTGTGAAACCCCAATGGACTTGAAGATCTCACACCGAAGTGATTGTGTTTGTTCTTTCTGAGTGGGAGTAAATAACTTGTGTGTACGTGGAATTTACTTGTGTGTACGTTCCCTTTTCTTAAGGAAAGAAAAGGTATGAATGACAGGTTCTTTTTACTGTAATATTTTGTGCTCTTTTTCCTTCCTGGCTTACACAGCATAAAGCTCAATATAAATAGCATTTAATAGAATTGCTTCACAACTAGTCCTTTATCAATATTGTAATCAGCTTAGAAATCCAGTCTTTTCTTGTTTAGTCTCTCATAGTCAACTTTCAAAATCTCCTCCTTAATGTTAAGTACATTGATAATAGCAAATGAACTGCAAACTGAAAGAAGAATTGACACTGTATCTAGTGTTTCTAAAAAGTACATGGTATTGTACAGAAATCTTCAATATAAGCCCTTTATAGAAGGGAAACCACAATCCGCCCTTGACTTCTACAACTGTAGTTGTTTTATTGCGATGTTCAAAGGTGGATTTTCATGGCTTTTATTTCTTTATGGAGTCTAAAAAGCAGGAACAAAGTTGGAAGATAAGGAACAAATTTGACCAAATTGGATACTTGCTTTTCATTCCCAAACAGGAGATAAATGGTTACCTTTTATTTCAGTTATGCTAATATAAATTAAGTCTTCTCACTGGCATCCATTCTAGTGAGGAAAATAAGGCCTTTTAATTGTATTTCTAGTGGTATTCTACTAATCTAAAAGCACTGTCAAGTCCAGAAATATCTCAGTCCTGTTCATTGTTTCTTTCCCTTCCTTTCCTCACTCCCTGAGGAGTTACTTTTAGTATAAGTTTAGTAAATTTAACTGGATATAGTACCCTTAGATCTGAATATTCCGAGTTTTGACTGCATGCAAAAGTAGGGCAGTTGCCCATGATCACGGGTCTATGTCTACCTGCCCTGCAACTAATGTTAGCAACACTCAGCTGGTATAGGACTCCTCTGTGTGCTTTGAGCATTTAAATGCTTCTTTTAAGCATCTAAATCATGAACAGTTTTGACACTTTATAACCCTTTTGCTGCAAAGCATTGTTCTTACTTATATTTCATGGCAGCTGTACACAAATGGATGGAATTTTATGGATCAATAATGGAGCAGGAAAAGCAGGCTTGACGTGGATCAGACAGTTTGATTGTAAAAAATAGTATAAACTGATTTATTTTCAGACTTGTGTAGGGTATTCCAAAAACTAATGCCTGTCAGAAAAGAAGTTTTCATACTGCAGTCATTAGAATCTTTCTTGCTATCTTTTTAAAATGAAATTCTCTATGTGATGAGCCAATAAACACAGTGGTAAAACTCATTGTACAAAACAGTGTTGTATTTTTCCTGTCCTTTCTAAAAATAAAGCCCATTTATAATGTATAAAGCACTATTGTATTCCCATAGGAGGATTCTTCAAATTGTTCCAAATTATGCATATGGTGGTTTTTTTAGGCAGATGTCAAATCCTTTGGCAAAGGAGTCTATACTGTAGTTCCAGCCCTGAAGAAAAGTAAATAACAAAGTACAAGCATCGTGTGACCACTTCCCATGTTTCCTCTATTTAACACTAGTACAATGTTTTGAAATTTAGCCTATGCACAGCTATCAAGACTTTCATTTTATTTGTTTTAGAAATGATGTATTATAATACACCAAAAAAACCAGGTGAAACAAAGCTTTGTGGGATGAGTTTAGGTAAATTCAGATGTGTTCAGATATTTTGTATATGAATATGTTATCACAGCACAGCACACTTCTGTTTTTAGCAGAGGAACTGAACACTTACAATTTCAACATTTTCCCATCTGAGCTTTTGAGACCAAACAAAAAAGTCAACCACAGAGCTGACTTGTACTAATGGAAAGAGGGAAGGAGCGAAAGTATAAAGGAATGATCAGGAAGCCTACCAAAATCATGAAAGGGACACTCTTGACCTCTCTAAATTTGGACGCCAGTTCCTTCCATCACCTGTATGATGACACAGGTGTGTGTACCCCTGTAATAAGGCAATAATAGGCTAAGAAGGCATATTAGGGAGCTAATCTGACTGGAAATAAGAAGAGGGGGGAAGAGAGTGGAAGAGAGTAAGATTTGTTTGGAAAATACTACTGAGGTTAGTTTGGAAGGTAGAGTTATCTACTACGTGTTAGAAAATGTGTTGTGAAAATAGATGTTTATTTTTCAGTGGCATGAGTTAGCATTGTTCAGTGCTCTTGGAAGCTAGAAATGCAGGAAGTGAATAAAAAATTTGGTTTTCTTCATAGGCAAGTTTTGGTGGAATGAGATAGTCCAGAACCCTGGTAGGTCACAGACTAAATCCTAAGAGACTACTCTCAGCTGTGAATTATCTACTGTTATTTTGTATAATTTTGTTCCCAGTGATGAAAATTTATATTTGAGCAATTAATGAAGCAGTTTGAAGTTTGTTGGATTACTTATGCGATATGCAATGATTTCTAAAGGCTGACAAATGGTATGAATAGAATGGAGAAGTAAAACAGAAATAAATAACAAATTAGGCAGACCCTGAGTAAAAACTGAATGGGTTTGACATGGCTGGAAATCTGGAAGGCAATAAACAAATATTTGGAAAAAATTTAAATTATCTCCTCTGAATTAGTTTTCCTAACTAAAAGGAAGACCATGAGGAACATGGGTATTTTTGGCTGGTGTTTTTTTTCAACAGAAAAATGTAAACAAGAATACCTGCTCTGATGGAATGTGATGACAATCACCGGCACCTTGCAGATATGTAAATTGATAAGGCAGAATAAAAAATTTGGTGTGATTTAGATGCCAGGAAATCCTGCTGCTTCATGGAAATGACAACGTAATTTAGAGAAAAGAATATCTGTGAACAGCAGTGTTTTTACAGGAATTTGCCTTGTAGTTGAAGGGGGTTGCCACTTTACATCCTTAAATGAAGACAGCCCTTGCAGAAATAAGGAATATAATTTTTCAAATACCAGGAGAAGTACAGAGTTTCTGAGCTGAGCATTTTCCTTGATGAAGCCTCAAACATATCCTAGGCAAACCAGGTTTATGTGGCTGAGCCTTAGGGCATGTTTCAGGTGTTTGATTGTCAGGTATCTCGAGGTTCAGTATTCCTGTTCAGAGAACAGATTATCAGCTGAACATTTATTATTAGCTTTAACATAGTGCTTAATTTGTTGTTATAATTGATAGGCTTACATGGGAGAGGGAGATCTGTTAAGAGCTGGTTTGAACTGATTTTGTTGTGTTATAAAGATATGTGGACTACTGATGAGTTAGGACTGCATGAATCAAGTTTTCATCAGCGAGGTTCCTGAACAATCCCAAGTCTCCTCTTGAGGCAAAACCAAACAGCACCCCAACTAGTGCTTGATTTCTGCAGTAGTCTGGATGGCCGTTCACTGGGACTATTTACCTAGGTTTCTTACGGTCTTCCTTTTAGTTAGGACAATTAATTCAGAGGAGATAATATAAATTTTTTAGAACTATTTTTTTGCTGCCTTCCAGATTTCCAGGAATATCAAATCCATTCATTTTTTACTCAGGGTTTCCTACTTCTTTTGTTTATTTTTATTTTTTATTTACTTGTCATAAAGTGGTCCAGAGGAGTGACCAGAGACATGTTTTGTGGGTACTTATTCTTCGAGTATAACAAGTAATTATACCAATAGTCTGAGTTCTCTACTTATCTTTCTTTTGCTGCATGAAATTTCCTTAACTCTTCCAACTTATCTTGGCAAAGATTATGGCTAATGTAAATATTACCTAAGTAGGTTATTTGAATATTACAAGACCATTAAAAAATCAGAGATGGAGAGGATAGATAGTAGAAAGAGGAAAGGAACAGTGAAATTTCTTGCTAGGAGGGGTAGAGATAAATGATAAAAAAAGGCAAGTGTGGGTATCAATTGACAAAAGCAGTCTAAACCTAATTATTTGTCATTGCTATTGTGTCATGTGCCTAGGTTAGCTAGTAATTTTTCTGGATCAAATGAAGAAACTGATCCATATCAGGATAAAAATTCTATTTCTAGTCTTCTCATGTGTTGGAATTGTGCTATCTCACCCAAAACAAAGACAATTGCAAGCTGCAGTGGATATCCTAAAGTAACATTGCACTCTTAACAATGCTGTAAAAAGAAATTACTACTGTAAAAGAAGTATAACAAATATCTAATTAAAGGCTGATATAATTGTTCTTCAGATAGTTTCCTCACAAAATTTAGAACTTGTCTGTTTCATTACTATTTTTTCAGTAGACTGACATAATTTGATATATTTAGGTATGAAATAATGAAGTCAAAAAGTACACCTGGACAAAAATGGTATTAAATTGTGTGAGGAGTGGAAAGAAATGTTAGTTCTGAAGAACAGATTATGTACTTGACAAGTCTTTCTCCACTTAGCTCACTCAGTTTCTACTTGGGCTTTTATGGTAGAGACTTTTGACCTTCCTATGCCTGTATTTTAGCATTAAAATGTCTCAGGGGGATAAAAAAAGCTACTGGACTAGGAGGCTTAGAACTAAGCCTATAGGAGTAGTTTGAATGCGAGCACTAAGCATATCTGTTCACTGAGTCTTATTTTCCCCATCTGCAAAATGGTGTTGACATAATCTGTAAAACACCTTATGGCCTGCAGGTAAAAGTGCTTTCTGATAGCCAGGTGACATTAATGGTCTTGGTAGCATCTATTCTATGTAGTGTTTTACACAGTATTACAACATCTAGTTTAGCAGTGTTCTGCCAGCCAGTTTTCTCTGTCATTGTGGCATTTCCCTCTATTTCTTCAGGATATGAAAATCCCCTATACTGCTCTTAAGAGAGAATTGTAAAAATGGCACTGGCAAAACAGCCTTCACAGTGCAGGGCATATCTTTGGGAAAATATATGTAGCCGTAATCACTAATCCCATCTTTCCTCTCATTCCTATAAACCCTACTAGGATCTCTTTTTATAAACTGGTGTATTTTGATGAAGTTTTCATGGATGAAAAATTACCCTTTCATCCTCTCCCAGCACATATGTGTTCTAGGGTAAATAATAAGCCCAGTAGCTCTTGACTAGCATTCCTAGGAGGAAGCAGGAAGGTGAAAAAACAGATTCTTCATTTTTCCTGTGAACTCACTGCCATGCACTCTTTATTTTTATAGGAGAGAAGCCAATCATTTTATGTATATCAGAGTTGGTTACAGATTCAATTCTAGGAATTTAGTTCCAAACAAGTTAATTAAAAATTTAGGCAGATTACTGATCTATCACATTTAGCTGTACCTTGTGTTTTACTGTTTAGAAGACAACCATTTGGCTTTCTCTCCACTGCAGTTACCTGAACTTCACTTGATACCTAGGTCCTACCCTATTTACTCTGGTACCTGACAGGGGAAGTTAAATAATTTTCTTTTTCTACTTGTGTGCATTAACAATAGGCCTACATAAATGGCAGTTTTCATCCCCATTTTGCTGGAAGATCAGCTGGCCTGCATGAGTTAAGCCACAGTAACTTGATTGTGGCAAGGACAGCTTCTGGATCCAATAGTACAGATAGCACTGACAGGACGAGAGGGCAAAAATATTTTCAGAATATATTTCATGTGTGACTGACAGTATCTCCAAGTTCTTTCACTCAGTATAGTTTAAGTTGGCTTCAGGGAAGGAATACTTTGAAAGGAAAAACGGTTTGGAGTGGAGTAAACAAGGCGCTCATATCTTAGCCATTGCAAAATCAGTTTTGCCCTAACAACTTGTCTCCTACTTCCTAAAGTGTTTTGAAGCTTTTTAAACTCAGGTGATGAAAGAGACTGATTAGAATATTTTTGGCCTCAAGCATTCACAAAATAATGTGTTATGTTCCCATAATGTTTAGCTTTAAATATCATAGGTTTTAAAAAATTCAGTGTAGTGAAGTGATGCTTTCAAGATTTTCTTTCTTTTACTGGAGAAGCCTATTGACTGTGGCTTTTTGATATAGTTTATATTTGAAAAAATAGCTTTTTAATTACGATAGGTGATGTTGTTCTGCAAGTAATAGGAATTAAGATAAAACTGCAAAACGCAAGAAAATAAGTAAACCAAGAATCATTACATCCATCCACCAGCAACAACAAGCTAGAAGGAGTTAATGAAAGGCCTTGGTACCTTCCAAGCTGTAGCTAAGTGGTTAGTAAAAAATTGATGGGCATGAAATATTGCAGCTGAAATTGGAGTGGGGCAGTAGAGAGGCTGCTGTCAGTGAGAGGGTTAGACAAACTGCAAAAAGAGCAATACTGCAAGGAAGATTGTTATGTGAGAGAGAAGAAGGAGGCTGAGCTGATAGGAAGGAAATTCTGTTTTCTTATTATATGCCCTGTGGCTGAAATTCCTAAAGATGGATGAGCTATGGTGCACTACCTTACTCTAAGATTAAATGTAAAACTGTCAGGATTTGTTGAGGCTTGGACTAAGGGAGACTCAAAACTAGATCTACTGCTGAGTTTGCATGAGCCTCAAGGTTGGTAGTCCAGGAGAATGGATTCCTGGTAGTGAAAGCACTACTGGGATGACAGCAGGGAAGTGTCTCAGGTGTTGGTGAAGCCCTGCACTGGCATTGTCAGAAGATACTCAGAAGCCTTCTTTGGCCTTTTGGTTCAACTGGAAGCTGTTGTGTGAGGCTGGAGAAGGGAAAGACTGGAGTTAGTCTTTTCTTGTTTGAAATTATTGTAATAATCTTGCTTTTTTTGTCTTAAATGATTGATTGTACTTTGATGGGTTCATGTCACACAGGTTTGGAACCTACAGAGCTGAGATTAAAGAGAAAAACCACATCAGTACAACAGCAGCTTTGATTTTTGATATAGAACTTAATTCAGTCTTATTGTAATTCCAACTTCAATCTCTTTTCCTTCCATCTAGGCCATGTGTTTATACAATGGGATCACCAATAAACAACAGAGCCCTTTTCCCGTGCCAGGAACCACCCATTGCCCTGTCAACATGGCAAGCGTCAGTCCGAACAGCTGCAGGCTTTGTTGTGTTAATGAGTGGTGAAAACTCAGCAGAACCAGTCCAGCTTTCAGAAGGTGAAACATATTTTTTATGGCAAATTATTTCAATACTTTTATAATTAGAAATAAAGCTTAGTAAATACATGACTTGTGAAAGAATGAAATTCCTAGCCTGAAGAGCTCTCCCATGTCTCTGTAATCTCTGTGTCCTTCTGTGGAAAAGTTACCTGCTCAAGCCCTCAGGATAACTTCGTAACTATTCGAAGTATCTACATTTCTGCATTTCACTGTGTTGCTTACTTTTTCCCCCTCTGTTTCCAAACCTAGATTTCACTTCTCATAAAATGGCTTTGTTTTAATCTGTGTAGTTGAATGTTTCATAGATGAAGTGCCTTATCATGCTCTCAGCAACTTCAGTCCTTAATTATCTTTCAGTTTTAGTTCTCCAGCCCAAGTGTAGCTTAGCATGTGATTAGAAGCAGCCATTGTGTTATATCTGTTTCCTGAAATACATGGAATAGCTGAGGAATATCAGGCCAGTGCCCTGAAAATCTGATCTCTTTTTTTTCTTTGCATTGATAAAACATACCTTTTTCAACAGTAAGCAAACAAGTGTTTCTTCTGTGTTGGTTATACTTTATTTCTAAATGTCCTTCTGCACAGAGAAGGAAGTTTTTAAGGCAGTTCTACATATAATGAAGTGTGTCTTCCTCACATTAGTTTTGATATCTGTCAAAGTGGGTCAATATTTTCTAGCATAAGCAGTTCCGATTAGAAGTAGCAGATATGAAAATGTTAGAATTAAGTTTTTCTGGGGAAAAAACCTTCTGTTTTCCTTTAAATAGGCAAGTTTCTTCTTGGGGATGGGCGGGGAAGAATTAAAGTCTCCTTGATTTGAGAACCATCAGTTAATCCACTTGCATGGAATCATCTGGTAATATTTGGCCATATGTGAAGCCTTTCAAGGGTTCTTTCTGCTGTTGAAATATGGAAAACTGCCATGATGTTCCAGCTCACTTGGAGAATAATACTTTCCTGTCTCAGCATCAAGAAAGCATCACTCTTGACTTCAGACTAGGATAACAGCTTTGCTGTCAGTGTTTAACTAGTTTAATGAGAGACCCTCATTATCTTGCTTACATTCAGCTGGAAATGACAAACCAGCAAGCTGTTTGGAATTGTAAAAATTTACAAAAGTGATACAGAGGCAAAAAGGAAACAGTAATATTGTGAGGAATGTTTTAAAACCCAAGATTTAAGTGCTAATCTGAAGCCTTGAATAAATTACTAATGAATTTGGAAATACGAATTCGTTAGTTTAACTAATAGGACTTCTAAGGGTTAAATATTAAAAATGTACTGTTGTTTTAAATAACCTATCCACATAGATCTTGTTGTTTGGCAGTTACAGAAGGTATATGGAAAGTATCCAACTTAGAATTTTCTTAACACACCAAAAAGCCTTTCAGGGTAGCTTCAATTTATATAAGTTTGCTAAATTATTTACCTACCATATGCTATTGCTGTGCTGCATATTTATAAAATCATATATAAGTGGAAGAATAATAAAATATATATTTAAAAATGAATTTTATTGGAAAGAATTAGCGTTTCGGTAAGCAGTTGTGAATAAATTTGTTCTGAATAGAATTGCAGGTTAGTGGAGTGTTTTTTTCCTTTAAATGTCATATTTTAAACTAGTGTGCAGGGAGAAAATAAGAGAACAGCAGGCATAATTGATTCCTTCATGCATTTAGAGATCTGCATTCTGCTTCGTAGGCACACATCTCTACCTGTACTGATGCATTGCATAGCTGGGCTAGATCGCATATGCAGATTCCTCATTTACCACTTTATTTGCAGGTTTTGGTAAGAGCGTATTTCCTCCCATATGTGCCGTTTTTGCATTCTTCCCTCTGCAGAACTGGGGTTGATCCTGTCATTTGAAATAGAGTGAGGTCATGTTTGTTTGAAAATAGTGGCAGAATACTTGCACAAGTAGAAATGGTAACTATTTGAGTATGACCTAAAAGTACTTAAAATATCTTGTATTCTTCATGGAGTATTTAGAGAAGAGAAATTGATCAGGAAAATGCAATTAATAATGCCCTTTGGGAGAAAGTTTGACAGGGAGCAACACTACGTGTATGTGTAATGTGAGTCATTTAAACACTGGATTTATTTTTCAACACTTGTCAGTTTTACTTTCCTTCAGCATATAACTATAACACATAGAAGGTGCAAATACATTTAGTCACAAACACCTTTCTATTTTTTCAGTTCATATTCAAGAAGCAGATACTCAGCCAATAAGTGTGAAATTGACTGGCTTGCTTTTTGTGTCATTACTGTTATGTAATCCTTGATCTTGTTTTGACATCTACTCTGAAAGTGAGGAGTATACTGGTACTGAGAGAAAATATGGTGCTAGAGAAGCCACTTCTACTGCTCTGTGGTTAGCAGAAACAACAGTTGCTTTTGCTTGTGCTCCTCTCACTTTCCACAAAGCAAAACAAAAGAGTGCAGTACTTGCGTTGATTGATCTCCAGCGTGTGTCAGGGACTACAGCAGGGGAGTTAAGACCTCATCATGTGCCGCTCATCCCTCTGAGCCAGTGCTGAGCTAATGCTTGAGCATCAGTGTAAGGGAGCTCTGTGGGAAGTTCTGGTTTTCAGATGACATCCCTAAAAATCCCTAAAAATTATAGGGAGTTTCAGAAAGTTGGAGGGTTCTTAATCCTGGTGCCCCGGCCAAACAGTTATTTTTACATAACTACTTATTTAGCTGCAGGTTTAAACATTAGCACTAGCTCTTTGTGTATCAGTTGTGTGGAGCTATCTTTCCTTTTCCCTAGAGGTAATTGAGTTTTGTGGGTTTTAGTAAATGGCAAATATCACCTGTATTTTGTGGTGCTTGTGTTAGTGCAATCTATTTGATGAAAAATATACTGGTAAGTAAAAATGTTCATAATGATCTTTCATCTGGCATTAACAGATATAACTCAGGCATTTTTTTTCAGTTACAATGAACTCTACAGAACTCAAACAATTTTAATGATTTCAAAGATAGCTAAATGCATTAAAAATTCTAGGAAGTAATTACATCATTCATCACTATTATTTCTAGTAGGAGAAATAAACGACCTTCAAATTGTTCTATTGCACAGTTATAAATAGATTAAAATTTCCTGCTCTTGTTAAACATTTGCATGGAAAATTTTTCAGTTTTAACTCATAGAATAGAGGATTGTTGCTTAATGGTTTGTGCAGTTATGACACAGTAGATGTGCTTTGCAGAATTGAAAAAAAAAATAAAATTATTTTCAGAATTATGGGCAGAGAAAACAACAAATTGTTTTGAAAGTATATTATAATTGTCTAAAATAATTATGTGCAGAAATCAAGTTGTTTTAAAATTACATTACAAATAGAAGGACTGGGGTGAGCTACCTCTATTTTTCCCATGGACTAACCCCAGCCCAAACTCTTGTTTCTTCCAGTGTATTCTTGGTTAGTCTGAAGATGTTTTCATGGTACAAAATGCTGTGTTTGATAAGGAAAGCCACCTCCCCGTTTCAGCTGTGCTGTTTTCTGTTATCCTAGAGGTGGAGCTGTCTCCAAGGCAGACACCGAAAAAGCACAGCTCAGCCACAGGACGGGGAGAGAAGTGAAAAGGAATTGAGTGAAGCTCGTGATCCTAATCTGTGTGTTGGGATAGATCATAGGATACAGATGAAGGAAAACAAAACAAAGCCCGCTGATGTGGCGACAGTGTAAGGAATGAAGTGAAGTTATGGGTGAGGTCACCTAGGAGACAATTTTACCAGTAGTGAGTGGAGAAGACACAAAGTCAGTGGGTTGGATAAGCTGTATTTGAAACAGTGCTTCATGGTCCTCTCTAGCGAGAACTTTTGTCAGCATAAAGACCATTTCAGTCACTGATCAGCAATTGCTCTATTTTCCAACCTGAGGGATTCTATGGTTCTATAGAGAGAACTCGGCATGCCCGTGGCACGTGTTTTCAGTCAGCAGCTGTAGGGTGAATACATAGGTATTTTATACAGTTCTAGAGGATGAATGGAGAAGGCATAAAAAAGCACTGCAGGAAGTGCATTGAGCACTGGGTACGTATGCAGAGACAGTATAAAACTTTAATCTTGCTCTGGCAGGACCCATAGTTCACGTTTTCTAAAATCCTTGTAATATAAAAAGGGCTTTGGTACCTTCACTCTTTTGCATGGGCTCAGCTCTGAATAGCATATGTTCATTGCTAATTTTTGTAAATTTCTGAATGTAGTACATGCTGTTCTCTCTGGACTACTAGTCTGATTGCCATTCCTTTTTGACATTCTGTTCAAGTTGTGTGTGGGGTGTATTTTAGAAAAAACCTCTTGTGTCTTGCTTGCTCTATCCTGTCTCACTAAACTTGTTTCTCACTGTAACCATCACTGATCTCTGTTTGCCTAGCACAGGCCAACACCCTTTCCTTTAAGACAATCTCCTCAGAGTTGTGAGAGCCTTCTCCTTTATACCTCATGCCATTTGGAGCAGTTTTCTATGACTGCTTTTGACTTTCAGGCTTTTTCAGAACATAGTTGAAAACACGTGACAGTTTTTCTACTACAGTTCCTCAAATTTACACTTTTTCCTGCTGTTATTTAATTCTTAAGGTTTTACAATTAACGTAACTGTGTGGAGCATTTTGTAACACTTTACAGCATTGAAATGCAGCACAAGGTGCAAAACTTCTGAGCCTTGCCCTCTATGCATGTAAGTCAGTGTCAAAGCTGCCGGTAACTACAGCATGTGCAGACTTGGGCCTTTAGCACAGTGTCTATCAATGAAACTCTGTACATCAGGAGTTTGGTATTTTGAAAGAATATATTGTTGCTTTACTGGATGACCTTTTTCTCTCAAGGTGGCTTTTGTTTGTCTTGGCTCATTTGTAGCTTTGTTATGTTAATAATTATAAAAAAATGGTGCTGTGAAATTTGGCAAACAGTTATCCTCCTTGTTCTTAATGTGTTTTGAGCAAATAAGTTCAACCTGCTTACGTACTGACAGGAGGTTGGAAATATTACATGAGTAATATACATTCACCTGACAATACATGATGATGATGGATGTTGCCTGAAGTGGAATGGGGTGAAGGGTTATAAGTGGTTTCTAGGGCATATAAGAGGTGAAGGCTTTATCTGCCTCTCAGAAGACTTCACAAATAGTATTGTTTTGTCATACTAAATAGCAGGTGGAAAATTTGTTGAGGCTAAACAAAAGATTTTTTTCCTTGTCCTTCCTTTGGGCAACCTGGCCTTCTTTGGTAATTAAGGTAGGAAATCAAGAGGTGCTTTGCAGCAGTTGTCTATTTCCTTTCCTCTATGCCTTGTGGTCTCCACTCAGTTGGGGTTTTTTCCTTCATTTTTTCCTTTTGGTAGTGTTCCGTGGGCCTACTCACAATAGTTGTGTGAAAAAACAAGTACAAAGTTCTCTCAAAATAACTGAAGTTTGTATATTTCCACCGTTGCCCCAGCTACGGTCATTTGCACATGATTCATCAGATTGTAACTCATGCTAGGCTCTTTTCAAGACAATTAATCTATTATTATGGCATAGTAACGGTATTATGACCATAAATAAATACATGGATGTGATCCTTAAACTATATCCTTTTTTAAAGGGACAAACAGATCTGAGCAACATTTATATTAATGAAAAATATGCTGTTCTAAAACATCCTCCACTTTATCAAAATGTGCTTGTACATACAGTTATCCTATATCATACTCCTTGTCTTGCCCACACTGTGTTCCCATAATGACAAAACTTTGCATGGTTTTAGTTTCCAATAGATTCTCATCTTGTTTTAGCACTTTCTGGGTAACATGACCAAATAGTTGACTTAGGTAACATCCCGTCTGAGTCTAAACTTTGATTTCTTACTGCCTTGTTGACACATCATGTACCTCAGATAGCCAGGTCCAATCCACAAGCATTAGTGTTATTTATTATAACTTACCTATCAATTTGGTACTGCTCTGGACACAAAGAAAAGGTTTTGGGTTGTGTGTGATAATAAAAACAAGACAAAATCCTAAGGTAGTAGGTACAAGGTTGAAAGAGTTAAATTTTAGTATTTTGTGTGTGTGTGTATTTCAAGGTGTTACTAGATTTCACCTCTGATGTAATTGTTGGGCAGCAACAGTACAATCATGTTAAGTTGAATTAAAAACATCCCACTTATGGATGATTTATTTACAGGTAAAGACATCAACAGTTAGAGCAAAGTTGCAGGCATAAGTAAACAGTACTGAATCCATGGTGGTTACATACAACTGTTCTTTTATGTCTCAGTGAAATTATTTTTATTTCCTCCACAAAAATACCAGAATGTAAGGTGGGAGGTTTGGCCCAAAATCTCAAGTACATGAAAATGTCAAGTGCCTAATGTGTGCTGTAAGACTTATGAGTCTGTACAAATATCCTTTTGTTTACAGGTATCTTGAGCTGGTACTACTATGTGTCTATGCCAATGCCAGCATCCACCTTCACTATTGCTGTGGGGTGCTGGCAGGAAGTTAAACATCAGTCCTTCAAACAAACAGTTGCTGTAGAAACAAACACTGAGCTTCCCTTGCCATCATCACAAGCTGATTTCAGGTTGGTGTAATATTGTTGAAAAATTAGATATATGTGTAACATTTCCATTTACTCTGTGGAATGTGAAAATGAGTCATGTTAGCACAGGAATCAAAATAGAACTTGTTCAATCTGAGCAAAAAAATCTTGACAGGAAAATAATTCCAAAGGCATTATTTCATGGGTACGGGTGTGGTTCTTTTTATGTGAAAACAAGCTGCTTAGTGAGCAATAGTATTCATAAATCCCGCTGTCCTCTAGATTTGTATCCTACATCCTTAATACTCTGCTTCAGCAATGCCAGGTCCTTTCTTGTTTCTTACAATGCCTGACTCTGAGTTCTTTCATGTTACTTGACTCAGTGCATTCTGGATACCTAATGCCTCCTCCTACAATATTGCCTACTCACCTTTTTTCTTCTGCTCCAGTCTCATTGCCCAGTTAGAGCTGGCCTGTGCAGTGGTTTGCCTGGGGTGATATGTAATGACCTGGTACACGAAAGATTTATTACAGTGGTCCCATAAAATAGAGTGGGAACAATTATTCTTAGCTGTTTTTTACCAAACTAGTAGAAATGTAATTATTTTGGATACATCTATTACTCCTCCCAGTCTAATCAATACTCATTGAGTTTGAATTATTAGAGTGGTGGATGAACAGAACAATATATGCCTGAAAGTAGGATTTGAAGATAGAAAATAGGTTTCTGAAAAATACTGTTTGTTTTCACATGCATTCACCTTAGTAGAAGTCTCAGACATGGGACTTGATTTCCTCATGTATTGTTCTCAACTTTTCTTACTCATATCAAGGCATCAGAGCAACCCAGGCTGTAATGGACATTGAAAGTTCATCTAGGCCATTCTTTCATGGGAAAGAGCTTAGATGAAGGTGTCTAATGACCATTGGCCCTTGTCTTGGCCATGTGGCTCCTAGTGAAGAGGGAGACTGTGCCCTTTGTAGATGCCCTTCAAGTACTGAAATACTGCAATGAGATTCTCTTTCTCCTTCTCTGACAAGGCCTAGCTCCTCCTGTCTTTCCTCATAGGGCAGGGTCTGCATCCCTTGGTTCATTTTTGTGTCTTCCTTGAATTGTGAGGACCAGAAGGAGACACAATGCTTCAGGTACAGCCCAACAAGCTGTGATCAGTGCGGTGATCCTGTCTGTGTCTCTGCCCCTGCAGCTGCAGCCCAGGGTCTGATCTGCCTTTGTAGCTGCAGCATCACACCAGTGACTCGTGTCCAGTCGATTGTCCCCCAGGAACCTCCGTGTCCCTTTCAGCAAGGCTGCTCCCAAAGGTGCCAGCCTGTGCTAGGCTCTTTGGTTATGTCATTCTAGAACTTTGCACTTGTCTCTGCTGCACCTCGCTCGGTTCTTGCCAGCCCTGCCCTTTCAGCCTGTCCAGCTCTGTGAGATGGCTCTTCCTTCTCCTGTGTCTGCCACACCACGCAGCTAACCTGTTGAGGGTGCTTTCAATTCCATCATCCAGGGTATTTGTGAAGATACTGAGCAGTGTGAGGCCCAACATCATTTCTTGGGGAGCTCCACTGGTGACAGGCAGCCAGCCCTAGTGAAAACCATTGATCTCCACTCTCTAAATGTGGCCTGTGAGTTAGTTTTGTACCCACCTTGCAGTTTGTCCAGGAGAAGGCTGTGGGAAACTGTGGTCCATGTTTTGCTGAAGTCCAGGCAAACAATATCTACTAGTCTCCCCAAGTCAACAGGAACTGTTATTTTATTGTCAGAGGCGATTTGGGTCGTAAGTTTTTTTTCTGTTGCCCAATTCGAACCTTTGCTGAAAAAAATCTTGTCTTTTAGATAGATTTTTTGAATGAATACTTTGTTAACATTAAGACAGTGGAAGTCTTTATGGATTTGGTAAAACTAGTGAGAATTTGGAACTTGAAGACTTAATATGGATTTTTTTTTGGAATTTAAGATTAAAGGACTCTGGTGGCTTTCAGCGTGGCTGATTTTGTTTAAAAATGCTAGTTAATCTTGAGTATAGAAATTTTTATACTTTACCTAGGATCAGTAAGAAATGCCTTATTCTAATTTTAAAATAACTTATAGGTTTGGTGAGCTTCTGGAAATTGTTTTGTGTTTATTTCTTTGCTATTTATACATTTATAATATGACTGCCTTTACAAAAAGAAGCTGTAGATGTTCACTATGTATTCCTCTGAAAAGTACAGCACATTCAGTAATAGGATTTTATTGATTTGGTGCAGAAGATTATTCTGACTCAGTGTTGATAGAATAAATGGAAGTTTCTACTTTTTTGTAAGATTTCTGAAAAGGGGAAATATTTTTGTAATTTTTTGTAGCAAAAGTTAGTGTAGGTTTTAATCAGTGTGATGGTCATAGTTACGAGTTTATCTGTGTGACGGTTGTTGGGTGAGTTAATTGATGCCAATAGTGTGATGTATCAGCAGCAGTTAGTGTAAGTGGAAGAAACCCAGCTAAAGTGTCTGGGGAAAAAAATGGGCCAAAAATAATCCAGAAATCCTCTGCAAATGTGGTGTCTAATGCACATAGACAAAAATGGAGAACCTAAGTGTACAAGGTTGTTTTGTAGATAGTCAGGACATAAAACCTATGTCCTTAAAGATATGCTCTTACAGTTATGTCCAGTTAATCTTTATTTGGTAGTTACCACAACAGAGACTGTTGCTTATTTTAGTCTGTGAGACCAGGTAACCAAACCAACATTATTGTTGGAGGAATGAAATGTAGGAGACATTTCTAGAAAGGGCGTGAAATGGATAGACAAGCAAATATTAAGCCTGTGTCTCAGATAAGATAGTGGAGATAAGCTCTAGGGCAGCAGGAAAAGGAATTCTGAAGGAAGCTGTTGAAATGTTTGATGTAATTAGTATCCAGGTGCCAGTGAATTTGACCTAAGGAGGCCATATCAAAGTAAATGTTAAATGGAGCTGTGAGGTTTATAAATTTTTTATCTCCTTGTGGTCATTAAGGACTTGGCAATTTTTATAAGAGATATGGTGCTAGCTTTCATGTTCCTTCCTAGTCTCAACTTTGATAATAAAATAAAAAGTGACATTGTTTTCGAGTAGAAATATACTGGATTAGACCACCCTTAGAAAAAAAAATTGTGTAGAGATGGGTGTGGTTTCTTTACATATGCAGTCAATGAAAAGACTTAAGAGTCCACTTCTTTGGCAGAAAGACTTATGTAAGGTATTGAAGTTTTAATACTTCAGCAAAATCTCATACTTTTCTACATGTTATAATTTTGTTTTCTGTGTCAGCACTCACCTGGAGCATGATCTTCCAAGTATAAATGCTTTGGGCAATGCTGGTTGCTTTGCCTGTCAAGGCATAGTAGAACCAGATTTCTTAAACTGAAATTTCAAACCAAGGAGAGGCTGTGCACTGTAGAGAACACAGGCTAACAGGTGAAAACATGAAGCTGATTTCTATTTAGATAAGAGCCTATTTGGGCAGATAACTTACTGTGAAGGTATATGACTCAGTGTTTAGGAAGGATTTGATTTACTCATCCTTTCTTTCAGCAACTGCTATGAATGTCCTGTAAAAGTACTATAAAGTAAGGTTGGCCTAATGTGGTATTAATGTCTAGAGTGATACGCTTGAATTGACATCGACTCAGGTTTTGTACTTAATAGCAATAAAAAAAATTAATTGAAGTTTCTGGAGGATTTTAGTAACAACAACAGAAAAAATCCAGCTTGGAATTGCATTCTAATTGCACCTAAAATATTTGTGTTAATGTTAATATGCATAGAATTTTATTTTCATAGCAAAGTTTGAATAGGAGTTTTCTGAATAAATAATTTTGTATTCTTATTTGTTCTCTTTGCATATATTTTGAACACTTAATCTTTTGATGCATATCTGTTATAAAAACACAAGATGTGACTAGTCTCTCTTTTCAGTTATCAGTTCTACTCAGACATGAAGTAATGAGTATTTCAAAGTGCTGCACATGTTATAAGCAGGGTGAGAATGCAAGTGAGCTGGTTCTATGGAAATTAATTCTGTCATTTGGATATCTAGAGAATATCCTTGTCTTAGCATAGTCAATTGTGCACATTTCTGATATTACAATTAACTATTGTTTTGTTTTGTTTTGTTATTGTCAGATGGCATGAAGAAATCTGTGGTCATGTGGAATATCCCTGCCGTTTCCAAAATCCTGCTGCCAGGTTGCAGGCAGTCATTCCTTATAGAGTCTTTGCTCCTTTGTGCCTTATGGAAAGCTGTGAAGAATATTTGCTTCGGCTAATTCCTCAGTGCCTCTCAGCTGCTTACAACACACTGGGTACCCACCCCTTTTCCAGGCTTGATGTTTTGGTAGTTCCTTCCAACTTTTCCAGCCTGGGAATGGCTAGGTAAAGAAACTTCTTAGTACTCAATCTGCTGTATTTTGTTAGACTCCTTATCAGCTAGTTAACAGTGTCAAGTAGCTGTCAATATAAAGTTGCTATCTATTTTTCTTAAAGCAAACTTAAAGCTCTTGTTTTGATGTCATGTGAGTGGGTTTGTTTGCTTCCTTTATGACCTTTAATTTTAGTTATAACAGGACTTAGAGAAGGAAAATATAAGTTTATTAGACTTGTGGATCTGAATTTCTACATTTGCCAAACTGAAGTTCTTTTATCAGTTCTATTGATTTAAATACTTGATGCTATTGTCATTGCCTTGTTTTCTTTTGGCATTAATTTTAGCCTTATATTTTGACAGAACAGGAGCATGCTAAAATCCAGTTCTAGAGTTTCTTCATAAACCTTTCCAATGTATGAGTTTCTTTTCAAACATTTATCTTCAGAAACTGAAGGCAAATGGTAAGGATTATATTACCGAGTTTTCATGGAGTTGTGAAGGCTCTCAAGCCAGTCCAGGTCCCTCAGGATGGCATCTGTTCCCTCCAGTGTGTTGACTGTATCACTGAGATTGGTCTTGTCAGCAAACTTGCTGTGTGCACTTGATCCCACTGTCATGTCACTTAAAAAGATGTTAAACATTGCCAGTCCCGTTACTGACTGGTGAGGACACCACTCATCACTGATCTGCACATGGACAATGAGCCATTCACTGCAACCTTTCTGAGTGTGACCATCTAGCCAATTCCTTATCCACTGAATGGTCCTTCCATCAAATCCTTCTCTCTCCAGTTTGGAGGCAAGGATGTTGTGTAGGATAGTGTCCAATGCTTTGTATATGTTCAGGTAGAAACTGATATCAGTTTCTTTTCCTTTGTCCACCACTGTTTTAACCCCTTCTTAGAAGACCGCCAGATTTGTTAGGTGTGATTTGTCATTCATGCAGCCATGTTGGCTGTCACTAATCACCTCTTTATTTCACATGGCTTTGCATAGTTTCCAGAAGGATCTGCTCCATGCTTTTGCTGGACCTTGAGTTGAGGCTGACTGGCCTGTAGATCCCCAGATCATTCTTCTATACGTTTCTAAAGATGGGGGTTGTGTTTTCTTTTTTTCCAGTCAGTGGGAACTTCGCTGGTGCCAATAACATCATGGCCCTGCAGGCCATGTTTATTCCCCATGGTGCACGCATTAACATAGAGGTTTCTAAGTTGAGCCCTTGAGGAAACTGACTTCCTGGATGGAATTCCTTTGTGCTGCTATTCAGGTGCCCTTCTGCTGACCTGTGACCTTTCTTCAGGCTCTGGGCATCTTATGAGTGGGGTCGATTGAGGTTCCCCTCCCCAGCAACTTTAGTTTAAAGCTCTCTTCACCAGCCTGGCAAACCTGAAGATGCTCTTACTCTTCTCTGACAGATGGACCCCAAAGTGAGTCCTGTGGTCCAAGTCACCAAATTCCTGGTGTGGCACCAGTCCTCTAACCGTTTGTTGATTTGCCATCTTTGACTGGGCCTTTCGAGCTGTAGTTTTATTTTTCTACAACTTTCCTCTTGCAATCCTCTTTTGGTTTAAAAGTAGAAAATTATGCTGGCACGTTAACAATATTGTACAGTTTTTAGGATAAGTTTACTTGCTTTTTCATTTTATGAAGATCTAGAAAATTTAAAACTTGAGGATTCAGTCACCCTCCTCTGTCATATAAGGCTTGTTACTTTGTAGATATTTTACTGGTTACTGGGTTTTCAGTGGTAGTTCATCACTCAATGAAAGCATCAAATTGCTTGGTGCATATACCACAAATTATATTCTCTGGTGCTTTGCCTGGTGATTTGATTTGGAGTAAGGTGTGATACTGTGCACCATATTCTTGAAACCATATGAAATCTGTAGAGCTGCTTAGCAGTTTTCTGTGACTTCAAAGACCTGGTACTAAAGGGTTAACACAGGGCCTTATGGATCATTGCTATAATTGAGGAAGAAACTGGCCATTTTGCTTAGCTGTGAGATAAGAGCAGTGGCCTGTGGAACCATGAAAGGCAAGACGTACAAATAGTACAAAATGAAAGAGAAAGCAGATCGTGATGTCTGGGCCAAGATTGCACAGCTGGAGAAATCTTTAAGATTCTGTTGTTGATATTCTATTGCTCTTTGGAAAATTTTCAGTGCCTTCCCTGCATGTACCTTTCCCAGAATTTATAGGAAAAAGATGCCTGCAGGGATGCAATTGCAGGATTGCAAAACCATCTGTGATTATCTTGAGTCGAGACTGCATATTCAGAATATTATAATTGTGTTTTCTTTGTGAAGAGTATGAGAAAAACCTGTGCTTTTATTCCTCTGTGCTTCTTTTAACCACTGTCAGTTCCTAGCAATCCATATAATTGAATATAAGTAGAGGATGAAAGAACGGGCATGCACACTTCCTGATGCCTGTCACTCAACGGCGTATCAAGCCAAACACATTCAAATTTTTCAGAATTTAAATAACTTGAGAACTAATTTAAGGTGTTTAAATGTCAAGCTGTATTGGAGATTATTACATGTATATGAGAAATTGTTAACTGACTCATAATAACTCATTTGTTCTTGTTCTGTGTGATTTTTCAAATAGAAGTTTCTATGTATATAGCAAGCTACTTAAATGGTTAATTCCAGTGCATACAATGATAATTGCTTAAATTGCTTAAGCTCACAATAAGCTGTGTGCAAAACCATGTCCAAACCCACATAAAGAAAGAAAAGGCTGCTATTACCTTGGGTTTAAAAGGTTGCTGTAGTATTTATTTTTTTTAATCTTCTAGTCTATCTGTAGCAGTACAAACACAATCCAGCATGCCAGCACATAGAAGCTGTTGTTATGAGAACTCTAATTGGACTCTTGTCTACCAGGGAAGGAAGCAGACATAAATTTTAGTCATTATCTGAAGTATTAGGGCTTTACGGCACTGGGGACTTTTCTTTGTTCTTCCATGGATGATACTTACTGTGTTCACATCTCAGAATGCTTCTCTTTATTTATTTTAATGTTTCCCCAATGTTTTAGATTGGTATCAAATAATGATAGTTCTTGCATGGATTTATCTAATTAGGTTTTTTGAACTATTTCAGTGGCAGCTTCTGTGGGTCAGCAGCATTTCTCTTGTAGTCTGATGCTTTATGAGAAAAACTGTAGTTGAAAACATATTCATCCTGTGTTTTCTATACATTCTTTCCTGTGTTTTTTCATTTGCAATGGACTTCTGTATGGAGACAGGATCTTGTCTCTACGTAATAACTGCAATCAATTCCTCTTGCTTCCTATGTATCTTTGAAGATGGAGGATTTGGTTTTGCACCCTCTGTTGGTTTTATACAGTTTTAATTCAAGTGATGCAGTAGAGCTTCTCCTAAATTCTTGCTAATAAAAGAATGATGTGGCCTACACATCTTTGTTGATGATATTACGTTGAACTGTACAGAAATTAAATTTGTGGAACATTATGGACCAAATTTAAATAGCTTAAAAGCCCAAGGTCCAATGCTTTCTCTAGTATGTTGAGAACCTCATAAACAGGTAACAGCAGTTAATTATCTAATTTTAAGTTGTTTCACTTGCAAAAGATAGTGACTTGGAGTAAAAGGAGTAGTGAAGTGTGTCAGACGACAAGGCCCTAGAGCTTCTAATTAGGTTGTTCATGTAAGAGATCCCTGACCACGCACTGCACTGAAAGGTGCACATTATTCATGTACTGAGAGAACTAAGAGGTTAAAATCAGATTAAAAGTAGCACTATGCTTTGATGATGTTGATGATCATACACTACTTCCTGAAGAATTGTCAACCCCACTGGCATTTAAACATCAGAGGTATTTCACAGTTGCAAATGCTATCATGTGAGCCAGCAGTTACTCATGTGAACAAAGCAGAATGAAAGATTTCGGGTTAAAAATAGGGTCTGTGTATTTGCTGATTGTTTGGGCTCTTCAAATCAGTTCATTCCCAATACAGTTTTGTTGACCACATTTGAAAACCTAGTGTTTTGAAATCTCTTCCCACTGACCTACAACCTTAATTTCCTTTCCTTTTGTCAGAACCTGAAGAGACTCTGAATTCCTTGTTCTTTTTTATTCTCTGTGGAAAAACATTCTTTTAAATACAGAAACTCTATCTTTGGGTGCCACCTGAGCCTGTACTTGAGACCTTAACTTCTCTTGCAGTATCTAACTCTGTAAGTTTTTTCACAGTCGCACCAATCTCTTGTGTTTCTGTGGTGTTAGAAACTGCTTAGAAGCTTTCTACTTCTTCAGAGCAAATGTGCTGATGTATTATTTTTCTCCCCTGAGGACTGTAAGCCTTTGCATTCAGTTGAAATTCTCTTTTTGAAACAATGGTCTTTAAAGTTTTGTTTCCAGCATACATTGTTTAAACAACGTAAGATTAATGCCTTTTCTGTTTGAATTAATGTGTTTCAGATGTACTAGTTTTGTAGTAAGTGGTAGCACAAGGAAATATTGTTATCCAAGTACTAGGCACATCACACAGTTCTGGGATCTAGAAGAGTATGATGAGGAAAGTGTCCTTTGGTGTATACCATGCTCCTAGTTTTTCCTTAAACTCTTAGTACTAGTAATGACTGTGGGATAGATGGACAACTGGTCTAACCTAGTTTATCTGTATTTACAGACAATTTTGCCCAGCAAAGCTAGTGGAACCAGAACTTCTGAGCAAGATTCCAGCATTTTCAAAACAGGGTCCTAATGTCAGGTTATTTGAATTCTGTTTAGGCTCTAAAATTAGTGGCCTTATTTTCAGCTCTGCTGGACACCCTTGAGACCCAAATAGTGTTTGATGACAAGGACGCTTGGAATATTTGTAAATCAGGCCAACTTATATAGCTAACAAAATATGGATTTAGCAACCCAGCTTTGAATTCCTATTTATGAAGATCTTATTCACTCCTCTCCTGTCATGTTAAAAAATCATCTTTGGTATATGCACCTTCCTTATTTGAAGAAAGAATATGCCTTTCTTCAAAATACGGTATATCAGCAAAACTCTTGAGCCTTTTCTGTCTATGTCACCAAGGTTGTTAACTTTTTTAAGTTGAAAAGGGAGAAGGCTCAAACAGCCTCTTTGATCACTGCATCTGTAGCCACCATTTGTCTGTTGTTCTGTATGTCTGCAATGTTATGATGACAACTGATAAGCCTGTAGAAAATCAGCCAGGACTATTAGAAAACATTAAAGTGTCAAAGTTAAATGTAAAACCTTTAATTTTGTTCAGTCTTGCAGAACTGTGTTTTACTGTACGGTACAACTGTAGAAGCCTTTTGGGAGTCTATACAAATGTAGACACATTTTTTTGCGCAAGATTTTCAGCTGTGTTAATTTGGGAAAATACTCTCAAGAGTAATCCTTGAACATTTAGGTTGTTTTTTATGTATCACTAGTTGATTATCCACACAGAAATAACCATGTACAAAATTTAAAGCAAAAAGTAAAAATATGGTGAAAGAAAACTTGGGTGATAGCAATAATTCAGAGTATGTGGCTGTACAACACATGCATATGAACTTAGTGGCATTTAGAAGTCATGTGAGTTGACACATAGAGGTTACTAGGGCAACCACCAGGTCACAGCTGAAATGTAAAGAGTAGATTTATTTCATTGACTCGCTAACAGTGTTCGGCAGAGACCCCTCGGGAACACGGGCTCTGTTAGGCTTGGTTCATCCTAGTGTAAAGAGACCCACAAGGACCCAGACTCCTGTAGGCTGAGTTCACCCTAGGGCACAGTGTGGCACCTGCTGCCTGCCCCAATACATCTAGTGCACAGACAGTTTGTCACAGAACTGTGCTTTTATTATCTCTCTGTCCCAGCAGGAGGAGGCTCAAGCACATCTGTGAGAGTGTGTTACCTCTACACAGGAATTCTACTGTTCCAAATAGGCAGAGGATGAACAATGCTGGGCGTAATAAATGGAGTTCTACAACACTGATGGTCTTAGCATTCCTGCCTGTGAGGGTACTTTGAGAGGAGCTCTTCCCTTCTCCTTGCCAAATCTTCTGGTTTTAACCCTTTCCTCACAGCCGTTGTTGAGAGCGTTTGCTGACCCTTAAGCTGAGGCCTGAAGTATAATTTGCTAGCACTGCAATCACAGTGTTTCATCCTTTTTGGTATCAAAATAGTAATTTTGGTATCAAAACAGTATTTGGAGTACTTGGGGCACAATGTATTTCCTTACTAATGTGCCTTGTTGGTCTATTAACTCGTAACAGTGCCATTTTAACAGAGAAGCCAGATCCGTGTTCTGCAGTATCAGGGGGATTTCTTTTGCATTTCTGATCGTTTTCCATAGAGCTTGCTCAGTGTTTTTGGAAGACAAGGTACACTATTTACCTGTTGTAAGATGCTTCTCTTATGGGATAGTATCACAAGAAAATAACATCTCAGTCTGACATTACTGACCAAAATTAAAACAAAATAGGATGTTTTAGAACATGTGGATTTACTTATGCTTCAGATATGCAACTGTACACAGTTGCCATTTGTAATTTTATGAGATTAATAAAGAATGTTATTTTAGGAGTTTAAAAATCACTTTCTTCTTTTGCTGTATGACACATGTATCATTAAAAGGACTTTCAGTTGTTGAAACGGGAGAGATAGTGGGGCTCTTTTCATGCTACTGTAACTGCATGTTTTTAAATTCTATGACTGGAATTATTGCAGAGGCTGTTAACATCATTATAGTTAAGAGAACCTAAGCATTTCCAATATAAACTTGTATTTCAGTGGTTTATAACTATAAAGACTTGTTCCCATCTGAAAGCTGGCATACAGTAGTTTGGCTTAGGAGAAGTGGATGTATGTATTTTACACACATATATGAGGGGCTAGCATGTTTCTATGCATATTACATTTGTTATATATTACACAGAGTGTGTATTTATATATGTAAAAATATGTCTAATATTATAATATTATAATATTAAATTATAATATATCCATCCCTGCCCTTTATATATGTGCATACATATATGTATGTAGGTAATACTAATGATTTTATTTTTGTTGTATAAGTTGCATGACATTTATAAAGTAAAAGTATAATTTTCCCTCAGAAGTGACCTCTTCATAGAGAGCTGGAATATGGAGAGATGAGACAATTAATTGTTATTATTGAACCCTGGGTCTGAGATTTTGAAAATAATTTTCAGAATTCCTTCCTCCCTGTGTCCTACTTTATCTCTAACCCTCAAATTTTTTCTCCTACCACTACAGATGTATAAGATGATTGAAAAAGACTTTTGATTGTAGATCAGTAGTAATATAGTCCCTCTACTGTTTAATATTAACAGTCAGCAGCATTAAAATATTTCGTTTAAGTTTCTGAATCATATAAATAGAAGAGTACTTATAAGTGCAGATATTTTGCATGTATATGCTGTAAGTGATAAGAAAGAAGATAATAAATGAGGCCAATTGTTTTGAAGTCCTAAGCTTAATTTTTAAAGGGTCGAAAGAAAAACAGTCTTCAAAGCAGCCACAGGCTTCTGTCATGCAATTATCTCTGATCTGACTTGCCATACCAAATATGTGAAGCTTTCTTAGTCTCTGTCAATGATAATTACTAGTAATCTGCAATTTACCAGTCCCACCTGGGAAGAACCCAATCCAGGTAATAGCTTTTATATTTTAAATGTAGACTGCAAGACCAATGATACTTAAAATAAAAGGAAGTGCAGAGGAAGTATGTGTAATCCTTGACCTCTAGCACCCGTTGCCTGGTGCTAATGTAAATCTTTTTTGCTATAGCCTTGATTTCAAATTCAAACAAAGCCCCACCAAAGCTATGCAAACCAAATGCTGCCTTTATTTTCCTTTTTTGTAGTTTTGTTTGTTTTGTTGTTAGTGGGAATCTGGTTTAAAGATTTATACCCCTTTTCCTGTTTGAGTACTTGCAAGTGACTAGCTCAGAGGAGGCTAGGAGAGTTCATGTTCCTAAAAACAATGATGTTGCTGAGCAAAAACTCTATGCAATCCAGTTCTTATGAGTAGTAGTGAGGAGTATGAAGAGTAAAGTGATCCATTCCTAAGCTCTATCTTTTGCTTCTAGCCAGGGAAGCTTTCTGGTTAGTAACAGAGAATTGGGTAGGCAGTTTGGTTTGCCTCTTCTTGGCTCACCCACCCCTGGCCTGGAGCTATGGTTTTGTCTACGCTTACGACACTACACTGTGCCCAGTTTTGGTCTGCCTGTTTATGACAGAGACACTTAAAAAGCGAATCAGGCCTCTGCTAGGATTATTAAAGGTAGGAGAACATGCTGTATGAGAAGAGACTGACAGAGCTAGATCTGTTCAGCGTGGGAAAAGATTTTACTAAGACTAATCATTATCTCCTGCTGCCTGAGAGGGTGGTTGCAGGAAAAGCAAAGCCATGGTCTTCTCAGAGATAGGGAAAATATGTGAAGCAACATTCGCAACTTGTAGTGATGGATTTCAGACCAGATGTAAGGAACCATAGTTATTGTAGTTAAGCACTGAAACAGGTAGTCCAGGGAGTTTGAGGAGCCTCCATCTCAGGAGGTGGTGAAAACAGGCCTCTTCAAGCTTGACTTTTTTCTGAGATCCCAAGCCTTCAATTCTCTTTTCTGTCCTACTTCCTTGGTTTTATGCTCAGCTACAAATGACACCTCCCCTTCCATACTACCTGTATGACTCATTCATGTTGCCATGGTATTCTGAGAGCCTTTCAATAATTAAAATACTTTGTTTTCAGAAAATCCTGGGAAGTAGTAGGAATGTATTCTTATTTTACAGATAACTAATTGGTGTATGTAGATGTTACAGGAGATCTTTCTAAGAAACACACATTTCCTAATTCTCTTTTCATCTGCCATCCCTTGCCAAGGTTAAGTAATAAACTATGCCCATATCTTTTGGACCCAAACCCAGTGTTCTAACATTGCACCAGCCTTCCCAACCTTTTCTTGCTTGTGATAGTAGGTACTAGGTATTTTCCAAGTTTGAAAAGTATGCTCCAAACTTCTGGGCTGCTAGTACTAAAAAACCAGTCTTTAATTGAAATAATGTATAACACTTCTGGTTTTTACTCTTTGTTTTTTTAAAAAAATACAAGCATTTTCATTATTGCTTCTAATCCTGGCCAATGCAAATTTCACACGTATAAGTTCCAGTACATTAAAAATAATAAAAGCTATTGAAATTGAGTGGAATTTTTAGTGACAGCAGGTCTAATATCCTGACAGATGCTTCTGATATTAGTCTTGTTGTATGTAGTGTTGTCTTACGTGGAATGTTTTGGCAACAGACTGTTTTTATTCACTTATTTAGGGGTTGTTTCACATATGGTTAAGCCTTTGGAAATGCCTTATTTAATGGCCACAATGTCCTCCTGCAGCATGATTAGTTCAAGAAAACACGTATCTATGTCATTTTGGGTGGGGGTGGGGGTGGTTTTGTTTAATGGTGCAAGTTTTTGTCATCTAATGTTGATTTTACTGGTATATTTAGTTGAATGAAGAGATGTATTTCTTATCTCCTTTTTTGTTTTGTTTTCCTCTGAGACATCATTTTAGGTGATGCAAAATTACAATATGGGTAATTTCATTAGTGACTAAGTGTAAATGAGACTATCATAACTATTTTTCTAAGTTTCTGTCTCTCTGATGGTGTAAGCTGAGCTCAGACTGAACTGAGAGTATAGTCTTAAACAAGAAAAATGGCTTTAATTTCTTCCCTTGTGTCTCCCAATCCCTTTAAAAAATCCCCACAACAAGCGAGCAAACAAACTTCTCTTCCCCCCTCTTCCTTCCTCAGTTCTACAATGAGTATTCATGCTTAGCTCTGGGGGAAAAAAGAACTCATGAACCAAAAATCAGCCATCTATTTTAGAACATATAATTATTTGAAATAATGTAAGAGTCTAAATGGCTAAACAAGTGCAAATTCTGTTCCTTTTCCACACATATGACATGTGATTTATGATTGTATCAGTTTTAAATTTGTGCTTCTATTTTTGGTTCAGTTTTCTAGTTAATGTGTCCAAAGAAGCAATTTAATTTTGCCCATACAATTACAGGTTCACCAACCAAGTAATGTATGCAGGTGATGATTTTTCTTATTTTTAATATACTACAATGAATGTTATGGTACCTGTAATGCTGGTGTAAATCATGAGTAATTCCCTTAAGTTCTGGGTAGATCTGTCTTATGTTCATGAGATCAACATTTGTCTATGAAACTTACAATTTTACAGCTAAATTCCAAAATAATGTAGAGGTAGATGTTCTTGTAAATATTTGTACTTTTTAGCTGTTAGTTAAGATGAGGGATTAAATACTGTTCCTAATTTTTATGAGGTATACTCTGATATTGTTGTAAATAGGAGTTCTTGTGCAAATCATTATTTGCATCATGGTTTAGAGCTTGGTACACAAAAAGCAGATTCTGGTGATGGCTTTCTCATCCAATTTATTTAAAACTTTTGGGACATTGGAATAGGAATTCATTCTCTTATCTGTGATTTAGACAGGTGTTATCTTTGTTGAGTGACTGGTCAGTTGTATTCAAAGTCACTTTCTGTGAACACAGCAATTAAACATCTTTTCCTTGAGCCCTTTTTGCCTAATGAAACCAGGGAACAGAGATGGAATTTTCTACTACATGTGTCAGCTACAGGCTCTTTGGAGAGGAGAGTGAAAGGCTGTGTTGAGACATTTCCACTGCAATGCTAATAATTTGTATCACTGCTTCTTACACATGGAAGAAAAAGATGGGGGGAAAAAAAAGAGAATGGAAATTATCCTTTCACTGCTTCTCCCTATCTTGATTCCAGTGTGGATTATGCTGTGTTCTGAGTGCATTTTGTTTAATGATTTGGCAGAGGCCTAAGTGCCGATTCTCTCTTGCTTTCAGTTGCAGGGTTATAGAAGCTGCCAGGAGGTAGTGTGCAGAAAGTCAGAGCCATGGTTCTGAAATACGTATGTTGTGAAGGAGATCAGATAGAGAATTAGCTGAGGGGATAACAAAGAATCATTTAGGTTGGAAAAGACCCTTAATGTCATTGAGTCCAACCCTAACACTGCCAAGTCCACCATTAAACCATGTTCCTAAATGTCACGTCTGCATATCTTTTAAATAACTCCAAGGATAGCGACTCAGCCACTTCTCTGGGCTGCCTGTTCTGCTGTTTAATAACCTTTCTGGTGAAGGAATTTTTCCTGATATCCAATCTAAATGTTCCCTGACACAACCTGAGGCCATTTCCTCTTGTTGTATTGCTTGTTACTTGGGAGAGAAGACTGACAGAAATGAGTAGTCACATAGGAACCTGTGAGAGAATAAGCTAGAAAATTTAGCTAGTGAACATAATCCAGGCACAGCCATATCAGTTGGTGTGGTTTTGCATGGCTTAGTGAAAACCAACAATTTTTTTCCATTGCTCTCAAATGATGTATTTGACAACTCTGAAGGATAAACTTCTTGAATTAATAAAGTTGCTGCAGTACCACTTTGTTAATATTATTTCTGGCTGTTATTATTTTAATTTTGTGAGGTGGCCAAAAGTCAGAGTAAAGGAGTAGTCTTCCAAAAGTACTTAATTCGAGGAGGGACTGCGTGGCACTGTCAAACAATTTCCAGGGAGTGCTTTTCTGTTTGGTCTTGCAAAGTGAAGACCACAGCACCTGTTTTCTGAAACTTGCTAAAATTCAAGCATGTTTTTTCTTTGTGTAAGTTCATAATTTCTGAAGACTTGGACTGTTGTCCTGTTGAAGGCTTCTTTTCCCTTTATTGGGAAATGTGAGCATGTTAGGATTGCTCTTTAGGGATGTGAGAGTCTTTGGTGGCAGATCTGAGAGTCCTGTCTGAAGTGACAGGAGTAAATGGTAGACAAGGGAGATGAACATCTTCAGAGACCATTGCAGTGATCCTGGTACTGTGTTGGTTGATTTTTTGGAGTATTTTGTAATGATCAATAGTTTGTATCCTCTTTTGTGGGTCTTTTTAAACAAATTAACCCAAAAGTTTTTAAATTAAGAACAAAACCAAAATCCTGCCCAAAACTCTGAAACAAAGTTACCAAAGGCTTTATGTATTTTTACACTGATTTAAAGGGTTTTTTCACTTTTGCTAGAAAGGCTTGTTTGAGTGGATTTCCTATGAACTTGTGCTAAAAAAGCCTGCTTTTCATATTGTTTCTTTTACTTCTCAAAAGTTGAATTCAAAATAGAAGCTGTGATAGGAGGAAATTCAAGTCTAACTTGGTTGTGAAGCAAGTGGGAGGACCACAGAATGTCTTCAAGCAGAAAGAGAAATCCATCTAAGACTTATGTTTCTCCTAGTCTCTGAGTCAAACTTTTTCTTCTCTTTTTGGTATTTTTTCAGAAGCGTGATTGTTGGGTAATTTCAAGTGAGCAGCACACAGGAGCTTTTAGATATTTCAAAATACACAAATACGGAATGATTTACTCTGGGGCAGAGATTCAAGGTTTTGGGTTTCTTTCCTTCCAGAAAGCTAGGGAAGGAAGACAAAATAGAGGGAAAAATAGCATAAACTAAAAAGAATCCAGACAGGACATTTAGAACGTCACTACAAAGTGGTGGAGATTAGGTGTTTTTCTTCAAGTAATGGTTTTTCTTGTAACTATGTATTTCCTCTAATTTTCTCCACAAGGTTTCCCAAAACTTATCACAGTCATCTTTTATAATTAGTGGAATCATTTATTGGTCATTAAGAATAATTCCTCTTCTACAGCTACCAACAGTGCTTGTAAGATTATTGTTTCGATTTTACTAATATTTACCTATTGAGTGCTAAGTGGATGGATAGGAGTTAAATGAGGCTTTCACCACTACACTCCTTTGCAGTGGGGAATTGGATCTTGTGGTTTTCCAGTGGTTTAGGGTTAGTTTCTGTTCCCAAAATTAAGCAGTTTCTCCAGAAGATTTTTATACAAACAAAATCTGGTGGTAAAAGCTTTGACTTTATATAAATCAGGAGATAGGAATACCTCTCTCATCACAGTTGGGGTTTTATTTAAAGTTGTCTTTTTTTAACTTTGAGACTTCTGCAAGTACTTTATGATATGCCCATTGCCTCTGACCAGTAACTTTATCTTCCTAGACCTCTGTTTAGTTATAGGTCTTATTTATGCTTGAGCTCTTTGAAAACTTATCTCAAGATGTCTTTTTTAATAGCACTGATACTTTGGATTTTTTCCCACTTTTTTCACCTGCTGCAAGTCTGTTTTCTCAGTTTCATAACATTCACCGCCTCTAACTCTATGCTATTGTATAGTTAAGTCTCTTTTCCTCATATATTGTAATTTAGTACTAGCTTTGATCATGACCATTCAGTTGAGTCTTCCTCTGCTTAATGACTTGGATCCTGTACTTCCTCTATTTGCTATTCTTCCTATTTCTTTGCTGTCATATCAATCTGTCATTTGGGAGACTTAATTCCTGAAGGACAGTTTTATTGAATTTGTATTGTTCAGCAGCTTATTTGAACTTGGAATGATGCTTTTCACTTTAACATTTTCCTAACCGCGTTCTTCCTGTGCTCACCAACATCTGCTGGCATGGGGCTTCTCAACGGCCTAGGTCAAATTTCAGTTATTCTTGTTGAGAGGTAATAGCCAAAACTTTTAGTGCCTCATCCATTGCTAGTTTTCTAAGCAAAGCTCTGATATTCCCTTACCAAGTGAGGTCTGAGGTTTTCCTCTAATTTTGGTAGCAATGGGCTTCAAGCTGCTTTAGGAGCCTTTACAGGTCTGAATTTGGACTATCATCTTCAGGAGGCACTAGCAAGTGCTTAAAGTCATCATTTTCATCTGTAACATGTTCTGTGCTTTTAGAAAAGTTAATCCAGTCTGTTTGGCTGGTGTTACTGTTATGACATTTTAATGCTGATTTCCTAAATTTGCTTCTGAATCCACTGCTGAGCTGCGATTATGACCTTCAATAAGCTGCTGCTCCTGTTTGGCAGAGAGTGAAGTACTCATTTTTCAGCACTGCTACCATCACATGCTGGCAGTTCTGGACCTATTTTGCCAAGGAATATAATTTCTTCTTTCTATCTGGCTTCTTTCCACTGTGTGTCACTTCCAACTACTTTACACACTGTTGTAGTACTTGTATATTTTTTTTTTCTTTGAAATTAAATAGCCTTCCACTTCTTTGTTTTGGGCAAGATCATTTGGGCATGAGCATTTAAGTTGTTTGCCACACTTCCACAAGAAAGTTTTTACTTTTTAAATGAGAAATTCTGTTTGTTCACAAGATCTGATGGATGGCAGAGCTGCTAAGAATAGTTTGGGCAGTATTACGTTTTCAGCAAAGTACATGTTTGTGGTAGATACTATAGGAAACACTTGGTCCAGTAACTGTGGAAAGATCTTATGATCCTTCTCTGTTATTTTTGGAGTGTGTGTGTGTGTGTTGAGAGGATTGGCTGGCCTTCTCTTGATTTTTTGCCTGTAATAAGACAAGAAGGGAGGTAGTTAGTAGTGCCTTGGACCTTTTGCTTGAAATAAACTTAATGGATGCTGACTTGAGTCACAGATGTTTTGTCATGGCTGCCTGTAAACCTGAGAAATTTCATTGAGCTGAGTGTCTTCCCATAATAGGTTTAGGTCAGTCCAGCTTTTAGGCAGTAAGTATATTATTGTACCTGTTTTGCTTTGAAATCAGTCTCAAATGCTAGATGTTGGCAATGATGGTGAAGACTAATTTCTAGTTTATAGATCAGCATGCTTTGACTCAGGCCAGCAACTGCACAAATGCTTCTAAATGTCTTTGTATTTTTGCATGAACAAAAAGTAGTCTTAAAAATCCCACACTGTTACTGAGGTTGACTGTGTTAACAAGTAATACAGTGCCAATGTATTGGATGAATAAATAGTTTGAAGTACTCAGTATGGAGACTCCTACATCTAGAATCTTGGTTGGAGAAATTTCCATTTACAGTTGGAGAAATGTGCTTTCTACTTTATTTAGTCTGGCTCCCTGAGCTAAATATTCCCTCCTAAGCATTGAGGCTGTTCAGAAGAGTGGTTATTTTTTCACACCCTTATGTTCCTGTTGGAATGAAATGGTGCACAGCTGGAATACGAATTCCTTTCTAGTTTCCACAAGAAATAATCCAGGTTGCCTGCACCAAAATCTCCCTGAGAGCTGAAACAGATTGGAACATGTGAATGAGTGAAGGACTTTCTTTAGATATACACTGTTGGTCCAAATGAAATCACTAAGGGAGGCATAACCATTTTGATCCTCAGCAATAAACTCTCTTACCAAAGTAAGTAGTTAGCATACAAACTATGTGTAATACTGTTTTAGTCTACATGTAGTAACCATGTAGCAAACACCAATGGGAATATCTAATAGTGGGAAAGGTGATTTTACCTAAAATAAAGCCTGAAACAAAGTAGGTTTCACTTGCTCACCGTCACATAAACACCAGAATGGGTATGATGTCCCAGAAGTCTGTCCAACAGTCTGGCACTATGATATTTCTGTCCAGATGTTAGGCTCTGGATCAGTTGCCATGACATGAAAGACATGCTTCAATTCCTGAAGTCTCTTGGGTTCTTAGCTTGTAGGTTGCCTTTTTGGAGATAAGAGTGATAAGTGTTTTCATTATTTTCCCCTTTGTGAGTGGTCAGACTTTGATCACTGCTCTTTGTCTCTGGGTTTGGATATATTTTTGAAGCCTGAGTGACCTGGGGACTTGATGACCTGCTTAATTGTGTGCCATTAACACAGGACATTCTGAGAGCATGTCTTCCTGTGTGTTCCTCCGGGTGCTACCACACCCAGACATTGCTACTTATTCTCCATTCATGTAGTAGTACTATTTAGTACTACTTAATTGTAGTTCTCAGCCATACTACTGCCAAAAATCAAACACTAATGAGATGTTATATTCTGTGACTTAGTTTTTGTCCTCTCTATGACATTTTTTCACTAAAGTTTTGTTAAAAAGTAAGCCTTGTGACAACTTGTGGCTGTGGTGCTTAATTTGGGCTAAGAAAACCAATTAAAAATTGAGGTATGTGGAGGTACAGAGAGGAGGTACAGAGCCATTCTGACTCTGTTGCCTTTGTCTCAGCAAGGTAAAGATGCTGATCAACAGAGAACATAGACTTACTGTCTGAAGAATATACCACTAAGTCAAAAAAGCCTATTCGGGAATCTGTGTGACCCAAGAAGATCCAGACAATGTGGAAGGAACCATAATGGAACATGTGATTAAAGAATAACTAGCACAACAACCTGGTTGTGATGAGCCAATAATACTTGCAAAGGCTCTTGCTTGACAACAGCCAACTCATCTTTGGAGACTACAGGACTTAACTATGTTTGCATCCAACTAACTGGAACTCTTCCAGAAGTCAGTGTGTAGATGTAATACTATAGACGAAAGGTGTTGAACTGAAAACTTAATAAAAACCTGCATGTTGATATCATACCCATATCTAAGAAGCGTGGAATGATTACACCAAGAAAAGATTTTGCCATGACAGGAGGATGTAGCAGAATTAAATTAGTAAAACTCTGAAGCAGTGTCTGTTCCCTGAGAGAAGCCTGATATGATTAAACTTCTTTTGAGTTGACATCAGCAGGAGCTAGAGACACCACATATATCGAGGCCAGTGTTTGAGCCAAGTAACTTTGATCTCAGAAACTGGTAACTTAGATTTTTGCCCTAGTATCAGCTAGAGGATATAATTGAAGGAGAAATGAGCTTCAAGAAGCTCATAAACCAGAGCTCATAAGTTTTCCTTGCTCAAGTCCAGCATGTGCAGTTTTCAGTTTCTTCCTGGCTCCCTCTTTTCTTGTATCTTTGTACTTAACAGTAGAGCTTACTAAATCAGTTAAGGGTACCATACAATAAACAAAATAAATTGGTTTCTGGATGAGACTGACTGTGCTTTGAGAACAGCTGACAGAAGCAGCTTTAAGGTATGTGAGCTAGAGGAAGATTTCTGAAAGTTTGGACTAAGACAGACATTCCTTTTTGTATGTGTTCTGTCTGTTTCTTTGTTTTTTAGATCTTCATTTTTTGTTAATGATGTGTTGTTTGCTGGAAAGGACTTTCCATCCAGGCTGAAATGTTTTCTGTCTGGCCTGGAGACAGCATCCTGTCCCGACAGGTGAAGGCTGATTTCCAGCTGCTCACACCTGTGTGGCCCCCTGGCTGGACAGTGTAATCCACCTGTATTCAGTATGCCCTCTGTAAAACAGGGACTTTTTTTTTTTTTTTTTGGTACAGAATTTAGATTGTGTTTCAAGGCTTTCAGTATCTCTGTCATACGGACACAAAATCCTGGAAGACCGTGTGGTGATATGGAGGGGAAAACTGAGGAGCACTGATGTTTATCCACGGAGTTAAATGTCAGTGAGGTTGCTCCAATTTTGCCACATGAATTCTTCCAGGAAATAGGAGACAGGATGTACTGTACCACCTTATTGTCGGGAGCAAAGGGAATGTTGTTGTCCATGTTTGCCTGTCATAAATATTTAATACTGCATAGATTAATAGACATATATATAGCTATTGATATAAATATATGAAAATCCACCAAACCCTATGAAAACAGGAAACATCTTTGCTTCTGCTTTTTCCCAGGAGGAAGGATCAAAGAGGAAACAATGTGCAACAGATGTTAGTCACACAGCTTAATGCATTATAGTGTATAAAACCATGCAGAATACAAACTTGCTTCCAGTTTTATTGTTGTTAGTAGATTATCTCAACTGAAATCTGGTCAAAATAGTCCAAATTACACAAGTACAAGACAACAGAATTAGTTCTCCTCACATATATGATTTATTTGGAAGGCAAGGCTTGAAGAAGACTTTCCAAACTTTGTGTTTATGTTACTTAAAACAGTGCTCTTCAGTCACAAGCTTTTGTTTATAGACTATATATTTCCAGGACTGATTTTCTTGAACGTGTGAAGACTGCCAAAAGATTGAGATGATGAGTCCTGTAGCAGTCTGTTTTTATTTTATGACTTACACTTATTAACATTATTATCAATGTTGATTTAAAGCTTAATGAAAGTGAGATTTCATTTTCTACAGTTGACACAAACTTCTTTTTCAGTTGTCAAACTATGAAAAAATCATATTTTACCAGTACAGGTCTTTGCACTGTATCTCAATTTTTATTCCAGCAGTAGTCAGTTGAAAATTCCATGTATTTTAATAGTCTTTCTTATCGATTATATATTTTCATTATTATAGCATTGCCTTTTTAGCGCTTAATTAAGATTCACGTGGAAAGTGCTCTAAAAGCTAATCAAAGCTGTTAGGACACATTGATACAAATCTTACCCCTCGCGTAACAGAGCATAAACCTGCCACTGTGACTTCATAGGTAACTCAGTAGTACAACAAGAACCCCTCTATAAAGTGACTTTATTGGTAAATTGTTGGTTTTAGTGTTTAGTTGCACTACATAAGCTAATAAAACTAAATCAAAATTGAGTGTTAAGGTAATTCTGCATTGTGCTTTTGTTTTTTATACACGTTCTACCAGGTGTTATGTATGCAATAAATTAGTAATAGGTATAAGCTATTGTATACATTGTGTATTTGGTGTGAAACTGTACTGTGCAAGGCTGGGTAGTACACCCCAGCCACCCTTATATATTCTTTTACTGAAGTGAAATTGTGTCTTCAATTAAAACCTGAGAAGATACCTGGCAACTTTTTGTAGAAACCTGCATGGAAATGTACAAAGAACTTTTCCAGTGATTAATAGCAGTGTTAGCAATTTACTTAATGCAAAAGACAGAGTTCCCTTTTCTGAGGTATTTTTCAGTTGTTTGACATTAGGGGCAGGGTACAGGTGTTATTTTTAAATAGAATTCAGCAAATAAAAACTTTATCCTTAATGTCTGGCGGCAGCTGGCATAAGAAGTTTTAATTAACATCTGCATAACAAGATTGAAATGCACTAAGTATGTTACATTTGCATTCTAAATTGATTATTAATGTAGAATTTCAGGAGTGTAAAGCAGGAATTATGAATACAATTATAGTCACACATAAATCACATTATTGTGATAGCAGGCCGTTAAAAATAGTGAAAGCCAAAAGATTAGGAGGATTTCACTTCTCTTTTTTTTTTCTCTGTGATTTACTGTTACTTAGAATGAATATTAACATAGATTAATTTTAAGTTAAATGGATATGACACACACTGAAGATGACATAATCTCATAGCGATATTTTTATAAAGAGAACTCCTGACATCTCTAGATGTACTGCGTCTTCTCTGTCTATTCACATTTAGTCATCATTACTCCCACGGGTTTTCTCAGAATTGCCATAACTTCTCAGTCTCATGAAAAAGTCAACATTCTCCACAATTTGCATTCTTCACATATTGAGTCATATATATTTGGTGGTTTTTGAAGGTATTGCTACCTGGGTGCCTGGCTGAGGCGTGACCACTGTTCTGCTCAGTGCCTCTTGGAACAAAATACACTCACTGTTTTTCTGGAAGTGCTCAGCCCTCCTCAGATCACTGCACCTGCTTTGTAGCTAGCTAAGAAATTTCACAAATGTAACTGGCCTAAAAAACTTTGATTTGATATAATAGATCCTGCTGCTTTGAAATATCTGCATAAATCTTACTAATGGTAATGGACATTGCATACTTACAAAGAGGAGGAAGGATAACCATGTGTCTGAGATTTATATGTGATGTTATTTGTAATGATTTCTGTGTAGTATTCAGGCCTAATTTTTTTTTCACAGAGTTTATACTGATGTCAGTAGGAGGTATGCTTTCATAACTGGAGAGTGTAATTGTTTTTAACTGCATAAATATGGATCAGTACTTAGAACCCAAGATTATCTGAGCTAGAGAAATATCTAGAGAGACATGAGTGAAATGGCTAAAAATATACACATAGTTTTAGATATTTCAGTCTAATATAGTATGCCTGAAAATGGATGGCATTCTTAAGTTGTTCATCTTGGCACTTGAAAAAATAAAAGAGATGTGAACATTCCCAAACAGTTTATAAATGTGACTTTCCTTTGGATAAAAAATAAACTGGAATCAATCCTTGAATGAAGTTAGTATTAGTTGATGGATAGATGTTCTAGAAAGCTTGGCCTCTACCTTATATCTTCTTCATAGCCAGATGTAGCCAAGCACAAATCATCCAGATCTGAATGTAATATTGTTGTGCTGTAATCTTGTTGTGAAGTTAATGATACAATATCAGATTTTAAGAGGGGCTATTATTATATTAAAGTTTTTTTAGTCTGCCAGCTAGTTCCATTTGATTAGATTTTGCTTTTACTGTTTTAAATTGATACAAGAATAAATCCTTCATGTTTATAAACTGTTATCACGCTGATCTTTTCTTTTTCTCTTCTTGACTTGACTGAAATTGTAAGACATATTATAAATAATAACTAGCCTCTTTCTCACATCACTGTAGCATTCTGTTTTCTACATGTGTGTGGTACTTTGCCTTGTCATTTTTTGAACAATCAGTTCTGTCTTCTTGTGTTGATTGAAAATGAATCTGTGATTTGCAATATACAGTGTTTATATTTCTGTGTGTATTTTTGCATGTACTATCCATATAGTTACCACTAATATTGCATATACAGTGAAAAAGGTTACATTATATGTATGCAGTGTGTTTTTAAACAGTTAAAACATTTGATCACTTTCTTCCTCCAAAAGTATCAGTGCTTCTGGTAGCTGGAATTTTGGAATAAGTTAAAACTCCAAAAGAATGAGTTTTTTGTTGTTGTTTATTTTGATATAATTTTAAAAAAACATTTTTCTACATATGACCAGTGTGGTCCAAATTATCTGCTTGTGTTAATAGGTATGAATTTGCATTATGGATAACCTATGCATTGTATCGTATTGTATTGTATTGTGCTGTATTAGAGATAACCTGAGTGAATCAAGTGGCTATATTCAACTATGATACGTTTGCCTACTAAGATTCTCATTTCCAAGAGAGTTGAGAAAAGTGTAGATGAGAGAATTTAGTTGTAATCTTTGTATTTGGTATGAAGTACAGGACCAAGTCTTTTCATTTTATATGCAAGTTCCTGGGATGAGGCTGAACTATCAAATGTTGTTTCAATTGCCTCCTCAACCCCCTGGCTTTTCACCTGACTTGGCTGAGTACTACTCTGAGTACAGGAGTTACTGAAGGTGTTTGCTCTGTGTGGCTGATCTGTGGTGCTATCATCTGTAAATAACCCCAGGATCTCCTAGACACTGTCAAGGCTGTGGGCCTCAATACTTTTGCCAGAGCAGCAGTTAGCTGTCTGTGGACTCCTAAATGAGAGAGTGGAAAGAAAAAGGACTATGTTATGGTAGTGTTTGCCTTCTTAGGGTTCAGGTGAAAAGCCATACAGGTTTGAAATGGTTTACGTTATATCTCCTCTGAGTGACTGTCAGGACACATGTTCCATTTAGGAGTGTAATTGCACACATGCAGCTGAGCTGATACAGCGTTTTCTAGGCAAAAGAATCTGTCTCTTCTATACATGTAGGGTTTTTTTGTGCTCTGCACTGAGAGAAGGGAGAGCAATGCACATCTTCCATCCTTTCTTGTCTCTCAGTTTTTTGCTTAAGTAAAGTTTCCTGTGGCTTCTAGTCTGTATTTTAGCACTTCTAAGATTTTGAAAGTAAATTAAAAGAAAAAAAAGTTTGTAAACAATCTCAAATTACAAATATTTAGACCTTACTTCATGTGGTATTTTAAAATCTGAGTTTGCAAAACCTATAAATATGAACAGTGTACAAATGCATTTGTGTTGCATAAAATCTGATGGTGCTCCTTCAAACAATTTTTTATGATTCTCTTTCACTCATTCCACAGTAATTAGACAAACAGAAAGTTGAGTTATATGCAGCATTTTAAAACCCAACTACCTTTTCCCAAGTGTATAATTCATAGGAAGAAAAAGCCAGTGTTTAGGTGGAAAGAACTGTGATACAGTCTGATGTTACCGTTCTGTAGTTCCAATAGACAGAGACAAGGAATCTCAAGATAATTTACTTTTCTAGGTCATGAATTATCCATTGCTGTTTATGGCTTAGAGAAATGAATTTAGGAGATACTGATCTGACATTGACAGGCTCACTAGAACTTTTCAGTGGATTGAGGGGTGCTACATACTGTCTTTTACAAATAGGCTTGGGTTTTTGTCCAGTTAAATTGTCAGTGTTCCCAACTTAGTTAAAAATATCTGCTCTCTTACTTTTGTTTGCGTAAGTCAGAAAGGAGCAGTGAAGCTCTGGCAAGGGCCAGCACCAGATTGTTTCTTGCTACAGAATGTTTAAATCTAATGCGACCTGGATCATTCACTGACAAGGAACTTGCAAATAAGTTTGGGTTGTTGTTTTTTTTTTTTTTTTAATTGTACTAATTGCAGAGAGCAGTGTGCTGCTCCAGGAGCCTTTGGTGAAACTCCGTGCAGGAGTTTCTATCGCATGTTCCTTTATGAGATCCCAGCGAATGAGGTGGTTCTTTATTTCTGGGGTGTGTATTGTAATGTGTTTTGCAAAGATCTGGCAATTTCTTGGAGTAACATTTGTCTGGGCCCAGTGAGGGAGTGTTTGAGATAGTCTGTGCTTCCATGTCGTTAGAATGCTGAGGATACCCACCTCCTCGTTGTCATACCCAGATAGTGCACGCTCTGCTTTCCCACTGTTTGATTCATGGACTTATATAAGAAGGAGTTGGCTGAATTTCAGCTAGAGGTAATTCTCACAGAAAGCTATGAAAAAATTAGTGCTGCATCGTCTGATTCCACTGGTGAGAAAGAATGCTTATCTGCTACTGATTTATTGGACTGTGCTAATTCTATGAGATCATAGCTGAATACAGCTTTTTTTTTTTTTTAGAGGCATATTTTTACTAATCTGTCTGAGAATTATTGGTCAATGAGTGAATCTTCTTTAGCTCTATTTAGAACCTTCTGTTTTAATTTAGGGTGTGGGTAGTCCTGTGTGGATATTGGAGGCCTGTTGGGCTTTTTAATTTACTTCAATTGTAAACTTGTCCAAAGGGACGTGTGTTTAAATAGATGTGAATATTAGAAAAAAAATTATAGTCCAAGATACATGTATGTCTCTCTCCCGCTGAAATAACAAGAGTCATGTACATACATGTGAAGAACTGAGCTTGGCTTTAAGCATTTTCTCAAATAGTAATAAAGTATGAGCATAACTTGCTTTTATTTCTCTCTCTGGGGATCCCTAAAAGGGCTCAGAACAGTCAAGAATAGCTTCTTCACAGAGAAATACTGTGATTCTTTCAAGTGTTCACCTTCTATGTTACATATCTTGCTTTACTTTTTTCTCTTTTTCAGATATCTTTGCTGTTGCCTTTTTTTGATTTTATGCAGGATATGCTTTTGACTGTCAAGAAATCGTAAGCCGATGAACTGTTTTGAGTCTGATTAGAATCTTGCCCATGGACAGTAACACAAGCATCAAATCACTCATGCAGCCAGTCCTTACACCTCTAGGGGAGAGCAGCTCATTAAGAGTTTTGCGTATGCTTTCTGCATTTATAGCACGTTTGTACTACTGTTTCTGCTCTGGTACTAGGACAATCTCAGATTTCATTCTAACTATGCCAAATTATCAAATAAAGCTACAGCACTGCAGTGGCCAAGAAAACAAGAGGCTGATCAGTAATGTGTTTATGATTGAAATTCTTCCAGCTTTTCAATTCTTAGGCTAATATCTCTGTTCAAGAGTTGCCAGCAGTTGTCTACATTAACTGAAGAACTATTTCTTTACATATTTATTGGATTTATTTTATTTTAATTGAAAGAAAATCCTTCTGAACAAATAAACAAAGCTGATACAGTTTGAAAGTTAGTAAGCCAAGTGATACTTGGCATTCAGCAGTGGACTTAACGTTACTTGGGTGATAGCTTAGTTCAACCTTTCTGCGTATCACTGCTTCATCTTAACATAGGAAAAAGGATGTATTTCTTTGGAAAGTTTCAGCTTAAAAACAGTACAGTGTAGAATTCTTTGAAGAAAAGTCTGTTCTGCATATTCATTAGCAATATAGATTGGGGATTTCCTTTACTGGGCTGTTTCATGCCTAAACACAGATTTCTCATAGATACAAGACTTACTGATGTGGGCATCATATAGAGATGTATGTGGGGGAGCATTTTACCCATCAGAAATATTATGCAGCCACTTCATTACTTAACTCTGTGTCTGCTCCTGTGTGTGTATACTTAATAATATGTTTAATTTTGAAATAGAATACTACTGCTCTTCCTGAGAAAATTTTGACTGGCAAATGAGAGCTGATTGGAGTCATTGTCCTCTTTGTGAAGTGTGGGTTAAAGCTTCATAAGAAACTCTAAGATCAGAGCATAGGAAGGCTCCCCTAAGAGCTTTGTGCTTGCAGCTGTAAGCACAGACACCTCTAGAGTTTACCAGTGTCTTGGATTAGTTCCTGCTTGTTAATGTAGCAGAATTAAACTGCAAAGATAATATTAAGACTAAGAGCTTGAAGGAAACCACTGGTAGCTGAGGATCTTATTGAGGGTAAAGAGCTTTTTTGTTGTCACGTGTGTTACTTCTGCCTCACATCTGCTGCTTGTAACTTAGCTGAAGGAGGAAATACATGGGATCTGTAGCATGCTTTGGGACCTATCTTTTCTGGAAGACAGGATGGGACCACATAATTTATTAATTAATTCAGATACATAGATGTTTTAGCCCCTTTCTCATAAAGCTGGGATTAAAAAAGATAAAGGCTTTAACCCTGTCAGCAGATGCTAAGCTTTGTAACAGATTCAGTTTAAGTGTTAAATACAGTTGGAAAGTCCTGTGCTGCCCTTTACCACAGTTATTACATGCTGGCAACTGTTGTTGTCATTTATAGCATTTTTTTCAGCTTTAAAAAAAAGGGAGGAAAATGTTGGTAGTGCACTGAAATACCACGGTATTCCCCTCACTCTGAGGCCCACAGATACTGTTTAGTATTTACTTTCTAGACTTGAAAGCACTTTGAGGATATAGACACGCATGCTGACACCATAATTCTCGCAAAATGTCTGATAGCTGGTTAATTTGGTGGTTTCAAATGACCTTTTTTCATCTTGCTATCTTTATCTTTTTTATTGTAAACCATGGGAAAATGTTTTGTTACTGTTATTGTGACTACTTTGAGTGTAGTCTTACGCCTATAGTCCTTATCACAGTGAAAATTATAACAATAATCTGCTCTTTTATATGTAATTCTTTGGGTGTTTTTCAACCTTTCTATTTTAATCTTATTCTTTATTTATTATCTGCCTAGAAACCACTCTCTTGATCACATAATTTTCAGACTTTTGACATCTGAATGCAGTGAATACATAGAATTCTTAATGGTGGGTGATTTTAATCTTTACAGTGGCAATAAATCTGACAAACCCCTCAAGCAATGGCATGGATTTCTTGACGTTTTGTTCCCTTTTTACTTATTGCAAAGGTTTCTTAATTAAAAAATGTAGGGCTGGTAACTATTGTTTTTATTACTAATGCTTGAATGTCATAGCAGGTGTTCCAACAAACCTTACTTTCAGCTAATCATTATAACCTGCTTATTCTGAGCTTAAGTGGTGTGAGTTAGCTCTCTTTGGCAGTAGATAATTTCTCTTTCCTGAGGTGTAGGGAGCCATTCTAATTTCCTCCTTGATATGCAAGTACAAGCAGAGAAGACTGTTTGAATAGAACTGGTTTGATGTACTATTTTGTCATGACATGAATATCCACATGCTTGTTTTTGAAATGTTCAATTGAATACGTAAGAACACTCATTAAATCACAGTAAAAAATGTGTTGAAATGAGAGGGGATGTTATAGGATATGTTACGGGGAATCTGGGCAGTAGTGATATTAATGTTCTGGTTTATCCTTGTACTGAGACTGTTGCAGCCAGTGCACTGATAAAGACAATAAAATGAGGGATGGTTATTATAATTCAGTTATACTAAACATATGAAAAAAAGTTCTTTACTACCTTTTGCGCTTTCCCTGCCACTGCCAAATTTGAAAGGCTTTTGTGCTGTATGTAGGGCAGATTTCTCTGATGTGTTGGAGGTGTTCAGATTAATCTGCCTCCCTCTTACAGGGAAGAATGTTATTTGAAAGGTACAAGTGGATTTCCATATTTGTGTGAGTAAGGAAGAGTTTAGTTAGAACTATTAATATACATTAAACTACATCAGTTGAACTTTTTAAACAGTTTAATCTGAAGTCTCCTTCCATCTGTTCCAGCCAAACAATTGCAACATTGTTTAATTTTTAGAAAAAAAATACTAATTAAAATCCTCCATGCTTTCCAAAGTGGATGTACACTACCATTAAGCCCTAAACATTTAATGAGGTTAAAACCAGGTTTTCTTGCCTTATTTTATGTTTCAGTGATTGAATTTCTGACATAGATTTCTTCTGATTGTACTGACTTAGGAAAAGTTGGGTTGTTTGGGGTTTTCTTTGAGAAAAGATGAATGGTGGAACTACAGAATTTTTCAGAGTGTTGTCAGAATACAATAGTTTATTCCATAAAAGTTAGCACCTATTGTTTGTGTGCTGTTATTTTTGATTGAAAATTTGAAATAAAATTTTTCATTTTTCTAAGAGCTGATATGTGACATATTACAGTGTTGTCATATGTATTTTCTCTGCACACACTCATGCTTCCCATCAGTTTGTGGCTGTTGGAGATTCACTTTTGGACTAGTGGGAATCTTGTGATATAGACTGAAAGTTAAACTGTTGAAATTGATGGAGGAATGCATACAAGAACTGTTTGTCCTTAGGGAGATTAGAAAGACAAGTATACTGCTGAGTGTGCTTCCAAAGACAAGAAAAGTGTGTTTCCTTTTTCTGCAAGGGTCAATGGATGATTTGGGGTAAATTAATTGGGATGAATGGGTTTGGATATAGGAAAAATCTACTTGGACATTGTGGATTGTGAATGGAATACCATCTCTGTTTTCTCAGTTTTTAAAAAAAAATTCCCTTGTCTGTGGTAGCATGAAGGAAATAGATGGTTTAATTTCTTTCAGTTTAAAGGCCAGTCTGATTTTTTGCTGAGTGGAAGTCATCTGGTTTGTGATGGCTGTCTGCTCTTTCCACAATATTGTGTAAATTCTTCCTCTGCTTAACAGAGCAGGTTACCATGTGTTTTGCTATTACAAGTTTATGATAATTTTGACTTCTAAGTAATTTTAAATGTTGAAACATTTTGAACAGTGAAGTAATATTCATTTGATAATTTGACATTTGTGATATGATGCTGCATTAGTATTTATTAAAGTTTCATTTCCCTTTAATTATAGCATAATGTTAGATTTTCAAGTATCTCTAAGATTACTTGGAATATTGTTCTCCTCTGCTTAAATTGTTTGAAGGTAAAAGTTAAGGTATTGTTTTGAATTTTAGAGGGCCAGTACAGTGAATTTAATTTGCTGTATACAGAGTTATTTTGTCAAATAAACATCAGGGAGTTTGCTCTTAAGAGTATTTTATTTTATCTATCTATCTGTCTGTCTATCTATTTATCTATCTATCTATCTATCTATCTATCTATCTAATCTCTGTATCTCTGTCTGTCTATCTATCTATGTTTGTTTGTTTGTTTGTTTGTTTTTGTCTTTGTATGATCACCCGCTTGGTAATGATAGATACTGAGTTAAAACAGTGACATAATTCTGAATAGCATTGTTACTCTTCGCAATAATTTTGTAGATCACCAGAAGAAAGGTGCATGTAGTTCGGTCATCGAACAAATTTTTTAGGGGCCTAAATTAGATCTTAGCATGTTGAAATGCAGAAAGGGATTTGTTGTCAGTGATAGAAATGGCTTTGCTACTATCTTTTATATCTTATCATATATCATATGTCATATATCTTACATATATGTCTGGCAATATTTAATAGACTTTTGTCTTTGCACTTAAAATTTTTTACACTTTTCAGGGCTAGCTGAAGCACCATTGTATTTTACTTACAGTACAGTGCTGCAGACAAAAATGCTTCATATCAGAAACAAAATAGTTTGGAAAGAAAGCAAAGGTATTTCTAAGTGACTGTAGAACATGACTTTGAGTTGTTTGGGGAAATTTTTTTCTTCCCCACTGGCTTCAGTAGCATAAAAAGGTAAAATAATCTTCAGGGCCAGTGCTGCTTTTCTGATCTTGATTTTGTGTGATGTATTTGTAAAGCTAAATGTTACATATTGGTAGTACATAGTATGTATGTAAAAGCAATATGCGCAAGTTAGGTCTTGGAAGAAAATGATTTACAGATAAATTCCTCTTTCTGAATCCTGTTACTTAAGTTTGAGTTATCATGATTTCTTTGTGGCAATTTAATAGACTAAATATTTCCTTAAGCAGTGCAGAGAAAACTGGTTTTATTCACTCACTTCTCTAGAACAATTGGAATACTATAATAATTCAGTGGCTTGAAGGTGCCTGATTTAAAAAAAAATTATCTGCTTTTATTGCAAGAAAGGAGGTAAGGATAAAATTAAGTCTACAGCCTATCAGTTTACAGTCTCTGTGAAATCTTAGCTTCACTTAATTTTCTAAAAAGAGATCTATTGGCAGAGAAAATAGAATTCAGCAAATTCTGTTTATGCACTAAACACCTTCTTTTTTCTCAAAAGCCACAGTGGACACATCCTTGTATGGCTGGTATACACCAACAGTTTCTGTTTAACAGCTGTCTACTTTTTTCTTACAATATCTCAGAAACAGGCCTCTGATTTTGACCAGATGTTGATTTTGACCAACACCACTCATGTTAGTGTTGCTCTGTTGCCTGGTAGTGCCAGATTAGGTAGGTTATTTTTCTCTTGAAGCATAATTTTTTCCTTGGCCAGTTGATCTGAGCTAATACAACAGTGCACAACAGTGCACATGTATACATGCAAGTCCTTTAAGTTCCCCGAAAAGAAAATGTACTGCAGTCAGAGAGGTGTTTCTTCTCTTTCTTAGAAGAAACAGCTACATCCCGTTTGCATGTGTCTGTGTTACTAATATTTGCAGTGGATTCTCAGGTAATTGAATTTAAACCTGCTGGAGTTATAGCTGTACAGTGATGGCTATCGGCAGGAGCGAGGTCACTGAAGAGCTTTTATCTCCAGAACTTTGAACTGAGCCCAGAAACACACTGAGAGATACTGTTCCTTGCAGTCTGGCCATGGAGAGAGTAAGAGGTTCTTATTTGTCCCTGTGACTTTGCTAACAGGTGGTGAGGATGCATGGTAGACCTAGAGATTTGAGCCCAGGATATAACCCCAGTACGGAATTTATCTTTTGGGTGTTGTCTAATATAAACCCAACAAGCTATTTTACAGTTCAAGTTGCAGCCAAGCGTGTACACAGCCATATTTGAAGCAAGTCTCAAGGAGTGTTGTCCCACTTCAAATTCAGCTAAAACTAAAAATGTAAAGGAATTACACTATCTGTGGAAATTAACTAGAATTACAGCAGAGTTACTGGTTTTGGCTGTAAAACTGCTAGCTTTTTGGAATCTTCCATTGATACCCTCTGAAAAATTATACCTCTGAAAAATCAGACATTTACACAGCTTTTTGGTCAACAGGTTCATAAGTCTAAACTAATGTGGGTGCCAAATACCATTTGAAGTTTAAAAAAAAATTGATCAATGCTGCCAAGACAGAGTAAGTAGAAACAAATTTTAACCATTTGGCAAGATGTAGACCCAAGTGAATCTTCATGGAAGTATCCAACAGAAACTACTGGTTATCCAACTGGTCTTAACTGAATTTATCTGTAAACATAATTACCTTTGGTCTTGGTAGAAATTTTGGAATATATTCACATCCTGTGAGTGGTCAATATCCACATGCAAATATGAATGCATGATTGCACAAAAAGAGAGAGGTTTCAGTCCCCTAGGAGAACTGTTGTCAGGAGAGTACACGGGAAGCGATCAAAAATTTTCTAGTTATTTTAAAATTTGAAATCCATGATGATTATAAAAAAAAACAAAACAACTGAACAAAACCACCTCAAAATTATTATCTTTTGACACATGGTAGTTTAGTTGCTGTGGTTCTGCAAAGCAGGAAACCACCTCTTTGTATTCTTTTGAATTTGGAAAGATACTTTCTAAATTCTGGCTAATATAATCTCTTGCCAAATAAGTTGGCATTATCAACGTAACAACTTCAAAACTGACATTTTATATTTGAGGTTGACCGGATAAATTCACAAGCACAAGTTATTAGGCCACTGTTGGAAATCCACAAAAGAAATGTTGGATGCAGTAGATGTTCATAGAATGTAAAGGTGTCGCCTTCTTTTTGGCATCTTAGAAAAGAACAGGTAAATGTGTTCTGTGGCACTGTCCTGAACAACAGGAAAAATATTTGTATTGTCCTTAGGATGGCCTGAAACAAATCTGGAGATGTACAAAAAGGTAAATTGATAGAAGATGCAACAGAATAAAAAGTTCATTAATACATGGTACTTAATATTATAATTAATTAATGCAGTTCTCAATTATGCTAGCTAGTTCCAGTTAGACCGTCCCTTGTTGTGTGCTTCAATAATAATAGCTGGATGTCCTTGTGTGATGAATGAAGTAATTCACATGCACACTAGCTACTTCAACTCTCCCTTTCCTATATGATTCTGCAGTAATAGCTGGATGTCCTGTATAATGGATAAAGTAATTCTCAGGCACACTGAAGCTCTTCTATCACTGGATATGATGTAATTTAATCTTATTTCTCCATCAGCACAATAAATGGGACTGTGTGTGAAAGAGAATCTGTGTTTGTTTGTAAGATTTTACTTGGAAATAATCTTCCAAAAAGGAGGAAAATTAATGCATGGCAAAGAGTTCCATGTTCCCAAAAGATTCAGTTTACAGTTCTGTTGAACTTAGCATTTATTGTAAGGAGGGTAGATTGTTCTAGTTTTTATAATTATAGTGCAGTTCTGTTTTAACATTGCATGATCTGTGGGCTGCCATAAAGTTGTTAAAAATTGAAGGGCTGATATAACATGAAATGATGCACCTCTTCTGAATGTTCCTTTTGTTTGGTATTTAACAAATTAGTATGTTGACATTTGTCACTGATGGGTTTCATTATTTGCTGAAAGGGTTTTAGGGGGTTTGACAGCATGAATGGTTTGTCCTACAGACTTTTGAGAACTGATAAAGGCATCTTTGTTCTTTGTGCAAAAGCACAACAGATATCTTATTGACTGATGCATACAAAAAAGAAGGCTTTTATGGCTGCTGTGCAGAATAAACTAAGAAAATGAAGCCATTACGTATTCTTCTATGTTTTTCTCTCTGTTTTTTGCTAACAGCATCTATCTCCTTGATCAATGTAGCCAGAAGCACTGGATACTGATTCAGTAAAATGAAATGTTATCATTTTATATGCTGTTCAGAGATGACAAAAATAAAAATATCGTAATGGATGATAGTACAACTAATTAGATTTGTACATTTCTAAGATGAGTGTTTATTTGTATAAACAGAGGATAAAGGCAAACGAGAAATAATGCATTTTAGCAGGAATGTTGAAAATTAGAAGACACTTGATAGTGTTGGATTTGCACCATTCTGCACCATTTTTATAAGTAAAATGAAAGTCTTCAGAAAATGGATTAATAAGTACCCATTTTTAAAAGCAAGAATTGTGCGTGATACTGCATATGGGCAAAAATTAGGTTACATGTTAATTAGATAACTATCTTCATCTTTTTGTTTGCTCCCCCATTTTTAATTGGCACAAGGAGGTAGCGTTTAATAGATTCCAACTGAAAATTTAGAACAATTGTATCTGTGCCTCTTTTATGATCTGAGAAACTCTGATTTTTTTTTTTTTTTTAAATCAGAGCTTTACCTCATTGTTTATTTTTTTCTTAGAAATATCAAGGATTTTCTCCTCCAGTAATATTTGGGATTTCCTGAATTATTTGGGTGTATATCTGGGGTTTCCTCATTCTGCAGATGAAATATTTGTGACAGGAATCCATAAAAACAAGAGCGTTTCTTAGGTTTGGTTTTGTTTGTGATGCTATTTTTACTGTAGCTCACAGAGATTTAATAAGAACCACATCTGCCTTCAGGCAGATTTCATTTCCTTGTTGCTTTTAGAACAGTGATACCATACGGCCTTGCATTGAGAAAAGAATCCTGGAAAACTTGAAGAACAAACAATCTGTCTTCTTTTTTCATTGATTTGGTTTTTTTGTTGTGGATAAAACTTTTCTTCTATAAATTAAGTGAAGAAAAAAGGCTCTTTTTTTTTTTTTTTTTGGCTTGTCCATGTCACCTTTTGAGGGCACTAATGTATAGGCCCTTAACTTGAGTGATTTTCACTGAATATGGTGAAGTATATATATTACATTGCTTTCTGTCTGACTGTTTATCACAGCTGGTTATTTGTACTTTGTCTCTCTGCTGTATTAATATCTGCTAAAAATGTCATGATATAGAAAAAGGAAATCCAAATTTCCAGTAATAAGAATGCTGGAACCCTGCAAATAATGAAATCCATCCTCAATCAAGTAATATCATCCATCAGTGACAAAATATCACCACTTAGACTGGAGCTAGGGAATGTTTTTAGTGACTGTTCATCATATTAATCATTTTTAGCAAGAGTACAAAGAGTAGTTTGAAAAGTCGATGAAACAAATGCTATATTAATTTCTAATATAAAACAAGAAAATATTTTTTAAGGCTTCCCTTATGCATATTAGAAGAAAACAAAAAATATTCACACAAAACTGTTCTGTTTATAAAATGAGAGGTGTGAGTACTTCTATTTATATCTCTTTCCATTACTTACCTTTTGCAAAAATAATATGGTCAATTAAAACATTTAATTAAAATGATCAACATATATCCATTGCTATATTCTATTCTCTTTTTCATTTCAGCATGTATGTAAGATTAATATAAATTATCCTAATATAAATCAATGTTAATTGAGAAAAAATAGTATAAACACGTGGTTCAAGTAGAGACTTTCCATACTGTTATGTGTTATTAAGCATTTTCACATGGTTACTAGTATAACTGTTAGGGGTTTTTAATATTTTCATCATTTGACCAATTTCTAATATTTGGAAGATCAGAAATGTGGTAAAAGTTTAGTATATAATCTGGAACGTAGTAAATTCGGCATGTAAATCAAATATTGCATTTATATCTGTATATAAAATGCTTACTGAAATTAGTGGAAATATGATATTTCCTCTGGTTCTTTAGACATGAACAAAATTTGTTTTTCAGTCTCTGACCTTTTGTGAAGCTACCTATGTCAGCAAGAGTAAAGATACTTTATCATCATTGTGATCTAACAGCTGTCTTACATCAAACAAACAAAAAAATCCATATCCTAAGATACTTTGCAGAGCAATCTGAATTAAAAATACTTTTATTTTAATCTCTATTTCTTGCTCTTTAATTGAAGTACTGTAGATTGACTGCCAATCTATCTGTTTCTTAAGAAAAACACAACCAAATACAGTTGTGTAGCTTGTAAGTCTTGTTTGGAAATGTCTGCCATGAAACAGTGAAGTTTCATACTAAGAATGTATAGTAAGGGATCTGGAAACTGGTGTAACAAATTATTTTCAGTCTTTGCAGTGTCAATATTTTTTGAGAAGGAATTGGAAGTGAAGTGTGAAGGTTAAAACCGGCCTCCATAAAATATAGAGTAGGCTTTGTTTCTTTTTTTTTTTTTTAATAGTGACACAGGTGCTTGTATTTATTAGAGTCACTTTATTTGCACTTAGCTATAAATCAGTTAACTAAATCAATTAAATATGAAAAAGTCATTGTGTGATATACAACATGAAAAGCTGTAGTTCTTCAAGGTGTTTGTCTTGGAAAGCTGGCTGTAAGATTTTTGCCAGTATTATAACCATTTGTTACTAGGAAGTATTGTTTAATTGATTTTTATAATAGAGTGCATTACTTTGTTGGTTTTTTTGGCAGGTGGTTTTAAATAGATCTGGATAAAAAATCTTGATGGGAGCTTGAGGTTTTGAATCTGTAATTCTTTCTCTCCCCCCACCAGATAATTTTCTATGTTTACTTCTATTTACAGTAGCAGGCAACTTGCTGCCTGTCACAAATCTTGGGATTATGGAAGTTTCTAAATGAATAGATATTGTTGGGCTTATATATGACACTAGTAAAGAAAATCTGGACAGTTCCAAAATATGTTCATACCTTGTTATTGATGATGAGCAGTGATCCTCATTGTGATACAGAATGTGGCAGATGAAAAGAAGTGAGCTAAAAGCTGTTGTTAGGTATCTTGGGGGCATCAGAGATCAACTGATGAATAACTCTTTAGCACTGCAATTCTTATGTGATTTGACTCCTGGGGGGTTTTTTGGTCGCCTCTAGTTTCTAATGATCTTCTTACAAAGTTGAGTTAACTTACTGGCAATACTTGAGTCTCAGACATTAGACTGAAGTTTGCATGTAAAATACCCCATACTTTGTTTCTTTCATTATTTACTTCCCAAGTCAGAATATTTTCAAGAGATAGGATATATTGCCATAATATGAGTGCAGGACGGTATCAGCCACAGATAAGCTGTTTTGTGATTTTTTTTTTTTTTGGTAAAAACACAATTAAAGGTTTTTTGGTAGCTCTGACCAAGTGTGTGTGCTCTGTGTGTATTAGAGAGAGGATGAGACATAATTGCATGAAGAAATTAGTTGTATTATTACTGGATTGTTAATTTGCAAACAACAAGAATTTGAGTGGGAGAGTTGATCCACTGAGGGCAGGAAGGGTCTGCAGAGGCATCTGGACAGGCTGGATCACTGGGCTGAGGTCAGTGGTATGAGGTTCAACAAGCCAAGTGCTATGTCCTGCGCTTGTGTCACAACAACCACATCCATCGCTACAGCCATGGGGCAGAATGGCTGGGAAGTGCTCACTGGAAAAGGACCTGAGGGTGCTGGCCAGCAGCGGCTGAACATGAGCCAGGCTGTGCCCACATAGCCAAGAAGGCCAATGGCATCCTGGTTTGAGTCAGCAGTAGTGTGGCCAGCAGGACCAGGGCAGTGATTGCACCTCTGTACGCTGCACTGGTGAGCTTTGCCACACTTTGAACTCTGTGTTCAGTTCTGGGCCCTTAACTGCAGGAAGGACATTGAGATGCTGGAGTGTGTCCAGAGAAGGACAGGAGAGCTGGGGAAGGGTCTGGAGCACAAGTCCTGTGAGGAGCAGCTGAGGGAGCTGGGTTTAGCTTAGAGAAAAGGAGGGTCAGGGGAGACCTTACTGCCTCTACAGCTGCCTGAAATGATGGTGTAGCCAGGTGGGGGTTGTCTCTTCTCACAGGTAACAAGGGACAGGACAAGAGAAAATGGCCTCAACTTGCACCAGGGGAGGTTTATATTAGAAAAAAATTCTTCACAAAAAAGGGATTTATAAACGTGAGAAGAGGCTACCCAGGGAAGTGATGGAGTCACCAACCCTGGAGGTGTTTAGAAGATGTGTAGGTATGGCACTTAGGGACATGGTTTAGTGGTGGACTTGGCTATGCTGGGTTAATGGTTTGACTTGATGATCTTAGAGGTCATTCCCAAATGAAACAGTTCTATGATTCTATCTTGTGTTGGGCTCCCAATCTCAATAGTCAGTTCTAGGGAAATTGTTGTAACCCTTCTGTTGGACGTGATTGTTTCAGTCCATTGTATACTTTGCTTGGATCATGGACGGAGAAGCTGAGCCCTAGAAGAAAGCTAGAACTTAAAGAAACTTTCTAGAACTTTCTGTTCTAGAAAAGGAATTAAATAGAATAAGGCACTTTTTTGGCAAGTCTGGTGCAAAAATTAAAACCTCCAAAATCTTTCCTGTCTGCTAGGTGTGAATTTTGTTGGGCAACTAAATAAATATCTTGTTTTAGGAGATACAGCTCTGCATTTTATATTTCTTTTCTCCTGACACTGAGGGTAAAGTTAAGAGAATTTAATTATGCAGAATGAGTTGGGTCAATAGTCTTCCTTTAGGCTGATCCCACATTATCTGGGAGTGCATCAAGTTCTTTATTTGTTGAAGCACATCAAGCCTGTGTCCTTTTGTTTGAGGTCAGTATGACTGGCCCTTTTGTGGTAGCAAAGAAAGGTGTTCTAGCATATAAAAATTGCATTTGTCAACTCATGTCAACATTTTCAATGTGGCTTAATTTATTTTTACTCGTCATAAAGTTCCAAAGCTATTTTGGTCTCTGAAGAGATTTTATAAAATCTTCTCTCCAAATAATGTGTGGAAAAATAAAATACATGGTGACCTGTAAGTCCAAAGACATTGAAAGGTGTCACAGTTGTACATGATAAATATATATTGTCTTTTAATGGAGGTTTTCTTCAAGGTTGTTCATTTGGTGTTAACATGGGATTGATGATACTGAAAAGTATCAAGATTTGGTGCAAACCCTGCTGTTTGTGTGGTGGCTTTGAGCTTAGGCTCATGTTATCTTTTTCTTTTCACTGTATAAATTCTTCAGTTTTATGCCAAGTACTGGTTTTGCTGTTAAACAGCAGTAGAGTTCCTCCTGAAAGAGTTTCACCTATGTTTATACATCCTCACTTGTCTGGCTTGGGGCTGTGAAATAAGCAAGACTGAAGAGGTTACCAATTCACGGGGCAGCTGCTGCTCAGGTGTTCAGATCATTATTTATGTACTTGACTGAAATTTGAAGTTTGAATCGTGAATTGCAGTTCTGAGTTGGCTGTTTCTATCCTCCTTCCACAACACAGGGGTTAGTTTTCTTTCCATGTTGCCTTCCCTACTGTGCTGCTGCATGGCTTATGGAGTAAAAAGTTAGTCATCTGCTCTAGAATGATTTTCAGCTGTAGCTTCAATCACTTTTTGATTTCTCGCTGTGATGTAGGAAGGAAAAACTTTTAAAGCATCCATTGTTTCTGGAACAGTGTATTCTCTCTCTCTTGTCTGGACAGCTGTGTCTGAATATATTCTTGAGTTGCTGGTATTATGTTAACCTAGGAGATGTAAAAGGTTGTAGTTCTCTCAGTACTGGACTGTAACACACACAATGGAGATTATAGCAATAAGAAAGTGTCTGTCTCTGTCTGTATTCCAATGGCACAAGTACTCCCAAAAATAAATCAAGCTAAAATTTGAAGTCTGATATAGATACTGCAGGTATCATGCTAATACTGTTCTTTGTTTTATGGGAAGAATGTAGGTTGAAGGCAACTAATGAGAGTTTGCACAAAGTATTTTTAATGAACTGTCATTTAATTCTCTAACTTTCTCAAATTCCAGTAATGATGAAATGTGTATCTTAATTTTAATATTTTCCTATGAAAATATTTAAGAGAGATTTCCCCTGCTCCCTTCTACATATTTAAGAAGGGATTTTTTAGAAGTAGAGTAATTGTCTCACCCATTTATTATCTGATCACCTTTTTTCTTAATAGAAAAATCAAAATATTTAACTTCTATCCGTAATAGTGATTTTTGGTGCTACTTTTGACTTCAGAAGCATCATTTCCCAGGTGACAATGGTCTTGGCTCTGTTATTTCAACAAGTTTGCAGATCTCTGTGTATTAAAAGGGAAAGATTTCTACTTCAAAAGGAATGGAACAAGTTTGTTAGAAATGAGCTTCATGTTCCCATCTTAAATTTGTATTTCAGCTCTTGCACGTACATTTGGCTAGAGTTTGTGCTGTGTGTCTCATCTGATTATGTGTGAGCAGCCAAAGATAGCACACTGTTGCAGACTGCGTGCAAAGCAGCACTTGCATCTAAGTCATGAGTCTAGAGAAAGTTTTGAAAAATTGCTGTCAGAGATTTGGCTTCTCAAATAATCAGATTACTGTTCAGAGCATTATGACTCATTGAAAACCTTTTATTTGTTAGAGACTGTGTATTAAGGACATGTACATGGGTGGACTTTAGTGATTGGAACATCAGGACTCTTTGGCCTTTCACACCAATAATTTCTTTCCCTTTGAGGCTGTTTTTTCTTTATGTGCATTCATACCATAAGTTACGGTGTTGAGATTTCCCTTAACCGCAATTTAACTAGGAGAGGGAGCTTGTTCCCTCTTCCAGTCGAGTGATGTGAATATCTAAGTTATGAGCATGGGATTCTGCTCAGAATAATGCTCTTTTGCTTTAGAAGTATAACCAAGTATATACTTGTCAAAAACAAGTCATTAACTTCTTTTTCTCTAAGAGACTTTGGAACTTATCCAGCTTCCTGGGAAGGACTGGTGGGGTTGGGTTGGTTTCTTTTTGTTAACTGAGAGAGTTTTCCCATCTTTCTAACGACATCCAGCTTGCCTGTTCTGGCCTGCTTTAGAAACTCTTGGACCCTACTTGCTAGAGGCACTTATAAGCTGCACAGGCCTTGTCAGGTCTTGAAGTAATTTCTGAGGTGGATCATCTGTGTCCATTTCTAATGTATGAATGGATTTCTTTCCTTCTCAGTTACAACCAAAGAAGTGAATATCAAGCCTTATAATTTGTGCCTAGTAAATGGAAGAGATGGTAGGAGGGCCGAATTTCCCTTCTTGTTAAAAAAAAAAAAAAAAAAAAAAAAAAAAAAAAGTTGTGGGACTTGCACTTTAATTACCAGTCCAATTAGCCTTCTTTTTCACTTACACACTTTCTGGAATTATTGAGTGTTTTAGGAAAAATGCTTCTAAATAACAATGTGCAATTAATAACATTCATAACATTTTCCCAACAGAGTGAGTACATCAACCTCTTCAAGTAAGTCCAGAGGAGGGTCACCAAAATGATTAGGCCGATAAAGTGCCTCTTTATGAGCACAGGCTGAGGGAATTGGGATTGTTCAACCTGAAAAAGAGAAGGCTTTCATGTTACTTAATTTCAGCCTTCCAATACCTGACGAGAGCCTAGCGAAAAAATGGAGAGAGACATTTTATGAGAGCAGGTAGGGACAGGACAAGGGGGAATGGCTTCAAACTCAAAGACAGAAGGTTTATATTAGATGCTAGGAAAAAATTCTTTACTGTGAGGGTGATGAGGCTCTGGAGCAGGTTTCCCTGAGAAGTTGTGGACTGCCCCATACTTGGAGGTGTTCAAGACCGGTCTGGATGGGGCTCTGAGCAGCCGGGTCTAGTGGAAAGTGTTCCTGCCCATGGCAGCAGGGTTGGAACTACATGGTCCTTTCTGACACAAGCCATTTGACAATTCTGTGAGCATTGCACATCCTAGATGATATTAAAAAGGTAGATTGGGCTGGCATCAATAAGGGTGGAGCAGAGTTTCTGGAATTCAAACATATATTGAAAAGAGAGAATCTGTGTTTCAAACAAATACATAGACTCAAACTTCTTCCCAAACTAATAGGTGCTGGACATCTTCCAGAGACATGTTCAGTCTTTGATAAAATTACTCTTAAGAAAAATGAGAACTTGTCACTGGTCCAAATTTGAGATAGAACTATTTGTTAAGGGCAAACAAAATAAAAGGAATCATTTAAGGTATTCTCAGGAAAGGAAGTTGCTGGCTGTACTCAGACTCTAAAATTAAATTCTGCAGCAGCACATAATCTTATTTTTAGCCTTGTAGGAAGTTGTACTCATATTCTTCAGCCAAAATTTAACTCATATACATTTTTCTCACTGAAGTGATTTGTAATGCTCTGCGAAAGAGAATATTGTCCAAATGTAGCATTTCTGGTTTTTAAGTGATTGGAGGAAGCAGAAAATTCAATCTTTTCTGTGTATTTACCTACAGTGGACTTAAAATGCAAACTGTTCTGTGAGCCTATTTATGAGGCATGAGGTTACTGTTGTTTTGCTTAACCAAGTGGCTGAAATGTTGCCACCAGTATGTCTGGAATGTTATTTACTTGGTCTATTTCTGCAGTTTTTCTTTGTAGCACTGTACATGTGCCACAGTTGGGGGTTACTTACTTACAACTGACCAAAGTAATACCCTCAAAGTTGTGGTTATTTTCCTTATCAGGGGCTTTATAATATAAGATTAGTCATGTTATGCAACTTCTGTGCTCACACTTTCCCCCCATCTTTCTCTCCCTTCATTCTCTTAATCAGAATTGCTTTTGGCAAAGATTTGGAGAGCTGCTGTTTTTACTTGATTTTTTTTTTGTGTTACTTGATTCCTTGATTTAATACTTTAATTTCTTACATTGTTTCTTACAGTGCCATCTGATTGAAATGTATTAACTTGCTTGGCAGGGTAACTACTATTTTTTTATAAGGAGATGTTTATTGAGTATGGCTTTTTTTAAATCTAGGTGTGTATCATATTTTATGGTCCCAGTTCCAGACTGGTTGAAAGAAACCGGTTGTAAGAAAACTGTGGGTGTTTTAACATTTCCAACAGAAGGGTAGGATGGGTGGGGAAGCTCTTGGAATGCTGACGAATAATATTTGACTCTTGGAAAAGTCTTAAGGCCATACACTCCCCTCCCATGCTTGCAAGGCTAGACTTAGAGCCCTCTGGTCTTGAGGGTATTACCCTTGTCCTTTATTTCCTTTTTAACTGACTGGAGTGAGAAAAGAGTTGAAATACAGGTTATGGATACCATGGGTTAATGCAGGAACACTCTGTGGATGGCGGTCTTGGTTTGTCCTTGCTACTCCCATCCATGACATGGTGCCCCACTAACCCCTTGCACATTAGTCAGAGGGCTTAATTCTGCTACTTTTATTTCCTAGGTATACTTAGTTTTAGAAGTTGTATAGGTTTTGAGATGTTAAGGTCTGTAATGTCTATAAGCATTGCAGAAATTGCCTCACAGTACCACATGAGTTGGGAACTTGCTGTTCAGTTGTAACTTACAGTTCAGTGTATTTTCAATAGCAGAGTGACAGTTTGTAAGTTTTGCCCCCCAATTGCTTCTTACAGTGCTTGAGTACAAAGCAGAGTAGATTCAGACTGGGTTGTTCCCCGGCTGTTGTGAAAGCAAATATTTACTGCTCCTCTCTTCTGTGGTTGTAGTAAAATATGTTCTCCTTCCTCTGCACTTGCAGACATGATCAACTCTTATCATGAGATGGTGTATTCTTGGTTTGTTTTAAGTTTTGGCAAGCACATGCGCTTTATTATACATGACTTTTTTTATTTTTGGACAGTGATTAGTTTTCTTTATTAAATGTTTCTGCTTTACTTATTTCCATCTTAAATCATTTAACTGATAAATACGTATTGCCAATATTAACTTCTGCTTGTATTTTATTATCCTGACTTATATATAAGTGCTTCTATTGAAATAAATCAGTATTGTAATGTGAAAAATATAAAATTTTGGTATAAGTTACTTCTTACAATTAATAGCTGTTTGATGGCTGAGTACAATACAACTGCTGGGTGGAATTTTAGTTTCATTCTCTGCCAACCAACAATAAAGTACGACTTATGCCTGTGCTATAAAGCATTAGTCATGATCTACCATGCATACACAAATAAGAAGCTAACAGGCTAATAAAGCCTTCCTGAAGGGAGCCTAGAAGAAAGATGGAGAGAGACTATTTATGGAGCATGCAGTGACAGGACAACGGACAATGGCTTGAAAGTGAAAGACAGTAGGTTTAGATTAGATATTGGGAAAAAGTTCTTCTCTGTGAGGATGGGGAGGCCCTGGAACAGGTTCCCCAGAGAAGCTGTGGATGCCCCATCCCTGGAAGTGTTCAAGGCCAGTTTGGACAGGTCTCTGAGCAACCAGGACTAATGCAAGGTGTCCTTGTCCATGGCAGGAGAGTTGAAACTAGGGGATATTTAAGGTCCCTTCCAATCCAGACCATTCTTTGGTTCTGTTATTACTATGGCCCTGCAATACACACTTTAACAGGTCAGTAATGGATTCTGTCACTCATTTCTCTTGTGCAGCCCACACATCATCTTTCTGTCACAGAGTGTACTGTCAGGAGGAAGTCATCTCTGTGGAACACGTCTGTGCCATGAAATTGCTCATGCTTGGTTTGGACTGGCCATTGGTGCTCGTGACTGGACTGAAGAGTGGCTAAGTGAAGGGTTTGCTACTTTTTTAGAAGATATATTCTGGGCTAGGGCACAACAGGTAAGGTGTTGCTTCAAAATTAAATTAATGTGAAAATCAAAATTATGTACTGGGTGTGAATTAGGTATAAAGTAAACCTTCTGTGATATGAAGTATTTTAAAATAGCATTGGAATTTGCATGCTAACCTGATTTTTAAAAAAAAGTGATAATGAATACAGATCTTTACAGAGAAAAAGGTCAGTGCAAATGAGAATGGAAACATCTGTTTGTCAATGATTACCTTCTCACACATTTACTGCTCAGTTATTGAAATTCAACTATCAAACAATTCTCTGCATTGTTTCCATTTCTCTTGTGTACCAGAAACTGCAAAAATCAATGGTCTTACTGCATATTGCAATATTCCAGGTTCCTAATTAAAATTGTTTGGTTTTGTCCAATGGATGGCCAAGAAGTGTATCTCAAAGCAGAATGGAAGATGATTTTAAACAGGTCACATTGGCACTTACACCTTTTTTTCCTCTTCTACTGCCCAGCAAGTTATTCTCCTGTCAGAGGCTTAGAAATCAATGCCTTCAGGTGAAAAGTTCTAAAGTTGCGTGTCAGCTAGGAAAGTGTTTTTCTGATGCAATTCTTACTTTTGTAATACATCTGCTACTTAAAGCATTTAGTGCGTCAGTCATTTCTTCCTGTGTCTCTGTCAGGTTCTACCCCTTTAGTCTGCAGATCTCCACCTAAGGAAAATCATGGTTGCACTGGGAACTGACACTTTTCTGAACCTCCATTTTATTAGGTGCCTGGCATATTTATAGCACCAAACAAAACAGAATGCCTTGTCATGTACCGTATTTCTGGAAAAAGTAAGAGAGAAAGGCTGTCCAAACACTTGGCTTTTCCCTTTTGGTTCTAAAACTCATTTGTGCTCTCACACTGAGCATCACTACACTGCTGTGAGCTGTTCACATTAATTCTTTGCTCTTGTGAGCCACTTGAAAGCATTTTGATTGTAGGAGACATCTTTCTTGAAGCTGAATGAAGGAGAAAGGAACAGAACAGTGTGATTAGTTCATTTGTTAATGTGTAAGACATACCTTTTTAACATTATTGAGTAGTTTTGATGCTATGCAATCACAGAGTTCAAGGATTATGAGTGTATTCCATAGTGCCTGGGAATAATTTGAGTTGTGACTGAATGTAATGCAGAGTAAGTAATATTAGCTGTTTTGCTTTTCTCAATCTCCCGTCTATTCTTGTAACAGAGAAACATAAATCAGTAATTATTTCTCAGCTGGCAACCTGGCATTTATTTCCTAAGTAGGAATCTCTGTTAATATTACATACATGGGGGAAAATACAACAGGGAGCTTTCATGAGTACGGCAGAAATAGTGGGAAAGAGGAATGAAGTCAGTACATAAGGTAGCTCTTTCCTCTCAAGTTGGGAAGAGTAAAGATGCAACCAAAACCACTATGCCAGGTATCTGTACTGTATATTCAGTTCATTTCTTGCCATTCACTAAAGGGAAAACTACATGCCCATTTCTCTCCTCAGTCAGAACTATTTAACTGACTATTGATTTGATGTGCACAGTGAAGCTTTTGTTTTCCTTAGTACTGCTATTAACTCTCATAGCAGCAACTGTTATTTTTTTATCATGGATATTGGTGCTGTTTCCTGCCTCTTCTGCACATTAAAGAGAAACAAACCAAGTTTCTTGTTCTGAAAATTATTATTTTCTGTTGGGAAACAACAATTAGTGATTTGTTGTTTTGTGTACTAAGCAGCTGTCACATGATGAAATAAAAGGGCAACAGGAATTGAAAGCTTTACTTCGCTGGCGCCGACTCAGAGATGAGGTGCAAAACTCTGAAGAAGAGCTGCAAGTTTTAAGGTAACAATATGACAGCATCATCTTTGCTTTTGCATGTTCACTCCTGTTTTTCACATTTTCTCCCTTCAAAAGATATACATCTAAATCATCTGATTAAATCCACCACATTTCCTTATTTCCTTCTAATGAAAAAAAGAAAATGCAAGTTAAACTGACTAGGTTATACATCTTGACTATAATGCAATTGCTTCTCCCTTTGTTATAGAAAGCTTTCAGAAACCATGGGATTTAGTTTGATATGAAATGTCTCTAAGCAGTTTACAAGAGTCTCTATTAGGGAAAAATAAAAGACCATTTCCTGATCAAAGTTCACTGTTGGAAGCTGTAACTGATTCATTTTCTGTGGCTGAACACAAACACATGCAGTAGTATGCTATCTAACTGACAAGCTGAATGAAGCTTTAAAAAACAAGGAAAAAGTATAATGAACTATATAAATCTACTTTCTCATTAGAAATTACGAATATTTATATTTAAAATAGATTTTTGGTCTTTAGGTATCAGATGCTAAACTCAAGAGTCCTTTGTAGATAGTTAAAGACAGTCTTCCTTTGCTAATGATTAATAATCTGGTCTCTACTGATCAGTGGGTTAGGAATTTTCCATAGTCTTTGATCTTGAGTGTCCATCTAACTCAAGATCTACTGAGCCTGTACTGCTTGTCTCCTCACAGTCTTCAACCAAAATAATGAGTTTACTAAACCTAGTTCAAATTAGCAATGATTTCTTACCAAATCATGGAAGAACAGGGACAGATTTTGAACAATTATGTAGTCCATTCTCCTGCTCTGAAATACAGGCAGTCCACACAGACTATCCAAAGTGGTTCTAACTAACATGTTCTTAGAAGGCTCCAATAAAACAGTTTTCATAAGAGAGACAAGCTGTATTAGTGTCTCAATAAGACAGCTAAGACTAGTGTTAACAGTTAAAAATTTCTTCCTAATACACAAGTGAAATATTGTTTATTGCAAACAATGTAGATTTTTTATTTCACCAAGTGGAACTGAAGAATAAATTGATACACATATTCTAGATTATCAACTTCTAAATGTGTTTGGAAGACTGCTGCCATTTTGTTCAGTAAGGTCTTCCCTTCTTCTTGTGCTTGCCCAGTAGAACCTAAAAGGCTTTTATATTTGGCTGCTCTAGAGAGTGTTCACCAGCATAGAAATTCCTCTCCAAGGCCTCATGTAATCCAAAAGCATATCATCATCTGTGTGACTGTAGCCTTTCATTTATTTGTTTTGGTTTATGTTTATTGATGAATTGTGTACCCTGTTTGTAAGCAGAGTCAATGAAGTTACACATTTATGTAAATGTTCAAGTGTGAAATTTGATGATAATTGTAAATGCAAAAGCAAGCTTTATCGCTAGTTGTTATACAGCTGCAGTCAAAACAACTACCAAATTACAAGCTGAGGTTTTTGTTTGTTTTAAACTTTCTTTTAAAAATACTGATTCTTGTGATATAATGCTTATCTGGATATGTGTTCTCCATTTTCAACACTGTGGAATCACATTTGTTGTCTTTTGTGTGAATTATATAGCTGTTACTTTTAATCAAATGTTATGTGGTATACATTTTCAGAATAGTTTTTCTAAGGGCCACAATCCTTTGTAGTTTGAAACTCAGGAAGGATTGATTTATTTTGAAATTGAAACTTAACTTCGTATAGTAGTATTCCTAATGCTAATACAGAGGAGTGACAAATTCATTTCTCATTTGAAAAATATGTTTCCAATAAACACTTCAGGCCAGGAACATGATGCTAGTTTGTGATTCTGGCCATTTCTTCTCTGATATCTCTAGTTCCTTTTGATTGCATTTAAGGGCTTCCTACTGATTTCAGTGAGATACAAATATTTTCTACTATTTTTGTGGCATGGGCATGAATAGGTTCTCTCTTTGCATTTTTACTGGGTTTTTTTTCTTTTCTTCATCCTTCTGAAAGTATGTCCTTGTGTTTTCCAAAATTGGCATATAAGAGAAAATTTCAGTCCTGGTCCTTGCTCTGGGTTGTGAGTCTGAACTGAGGCTTGGGCTGGTTCAAACTTGTGTTTTCATACAGGATATTAAAAGTAAATTATAACTGCTTGTTACTTCTTGCCAATCATTTCAGGAAGAAAAAATTAACTAACCCACTCTTCCCAAGCATAAGCTTATTCTTCAATTACTTTTTTGTTCCCTGCTGTTCTATTATATGATTTTCTGTGCTTTCTCCTGACAGCTGGAAAAATCTGCCCCAAACTTACCTGCTGATCCTATTAACTTTTGATTCAGCAAATGAATACCTGTTTAGACTAGGTGAAAGTCACTCAGCAAACTGATCATCAGGCTAATGTTTCTTCTTATTATGGATACTTCTTATGTTGGAAAATTATTTTATAGTAAGTAGTGTGTCATAAGCTACCTGTAAAAAGGGAGATCAGGTAAGAAAGAAATTGGATAAGTATCTCCTCAACAGTCAGCAGCTCTGAAAGGCAGCACCAGCAAATCTTAGTATTGAAGAAGGAGTTTGTGGCACTGTAGTGCTCATACAGGCTAAGACTTCCAACAGAACAGTGCCTGTTTTCTCACAGAATTTGAAGCAAACCTGCAGGGCTAAAAGCACATGTGAAATATGTCTTGGTACTTGTTCTGCTGGTAATAATACCAGTACTCTCATCTGGTCCCTCAGGGGAGCAAAGAAGACTGGAAAAGTCCATTCTGTTCTGCAGGATAAAGCTGGTTTTGACATTTGTTTCATCTCATGGCGCTTATGGCTGAACTTCAGCTTTTGGTTATTCATTAAGGCAATCCAGTGTTGATATCTAACTCTAAATCAGTCTCTGAGTTCCACTTGTGTCAGGTCCTTTTCTGTCCTGAAGCAGTGCTTTCTGACTGCTCTGTAGCTGTTTGAAGAGTTTTATTCCATCTGATAGAAAACGTGCTTTCAGATCGTCTCTTATAGTCTCTGCATAAGTTTTCATGACCACATGGCACATCAGAGCATTTAATTTCCAAGGACATCCCAATGAATTGCACTTTTACTAGGACAATATACTCATCTTCCCAGCAAACAGAAAGCAGCATCTTCTGCTTCCTTCAGAAGTTTGCCAGTATCTAATATGTGCCAGATAGCATCTTGAATATCAGTGTTACAAACTTTCCGTCTCTCTACTTTCAATGTCTTGTAAATACAGTAAGCATTACTTTAAAATAGTACACTGAAGTGCTGGTAGCAGAGAACAGGGTTATATTCTAAATAGTTACACACTTTTACAGACCTTTCCAAGAATATATATATACAGCCTTTGCAGAAGAATGTGTATATTTTCACTATGGAATTCTTCAGTACCATCGTCCAGATGCGATACCCCTTTCTAGTCATTCCTAGAGTCTACACAGGCACAAAGTCAGAGGAGGAAGTTTGGTTGTCTAATTTAGAATAATTATGATTGTGGGAGAGATTTCAGCTTAATGTGGATTCTGTAGCCTGTGTTCAAACTCCATTTTTCAAAGTCAATAGACTGAGCTATTTATTAAGAGGGAAATAAAGCAGTTTTTGCTTTATATGTATGCAGAGAACAGTGAAAAGTCATGTATGGAATGTCAGCGAGCCTTGCTTCCAGGAGACTGGTCCAGAAGGGAAATAGCTGGATTTCTGCTCTCCTACAGTGGGTCTGCAAAGTTCACGTAGTCTGATAGAACTGGAGTTGCCACAGAATAAGAAAACAGTTATTGGTAGCTTTCTTTCAATGTTGAGGGAAGACCTTACTGGAAAGATATTTATGAACTATAACATGGAATAGGACTGTGTTAGAAACAGTGTAAAATTTAATCTGGGTTTTTTTTTCTCCCATTCTATTTTATTTCAAATAGTTATATTTGATCAAATTTTGATTGTGTATAGTGGATTTCATGTGTATAGGCCCTAATTATAATGTCTAAATAATACCCCAGTTTAGCATTCTGGACAAAACTGTAATAAGAAACTGTTACACAGATATAAAAAAGGAAAAATATTTTCCTCAAGGGGGACATAGATATGTACTATGCCTGTGAAGGCACTTCGTACAAATGAAGAAAAAATCTTTGCATAGCTTCTTTTTAGTTTCAAGCTATGCTCTTGAGAGCCTAAAAGTCCTGCACACTTTACTGTTGCAGATTTTTGGCATACCAGATGCTGTATTACATTTTAAAATCAGGCAGTTAATAGTAGTTTTTTTCTAGACATTATTGTCTCTAAACCTGAAACCTGTATCTGAAATACTTGCTCTTTTAAAATTTGAACAATTTTTCTTCCAACCCAAATGGAAAAATGAAAATCAAAATACTTTCTTCAGGAGTGTATTGCATGCAGATTAAAGAGGTTATTCTTGCAAAGGTAGTCATGTAAGCTCTTAAGCCAAAGCTCAGGTAAAAAAAAGAGAAAACTCTAGTTGAATGTAGTGACTTCACTATCTTCCCCTCCACTTCCCCTTCCCCTTAAAATGTTCCCTTTGTTTGTTTGCTTCTCTTTGTTTGTAACATGTCCGCACTGGAGAATGATATGCAACATGAGGTCATGCTGGCTGTAAAAAGACTACACCAACATACTGATGAATTTTAGTAGAATTCACTTTAGTAGAAAATTCATTTGTTTTACTGTTAAAGTCAAGTTATGTAGTTAAGGTAAAGAAAAAGACCGAACTATTCACAGGTGTTTAAAGTTACTATGCCATTCACAATGCTTTCAATAATCAGAACCTGTAATGTATAACTTACTCTACTTATCCAAAACTTAAGTAGTGTGTTTCCATTTTAGGCCCAAAAAGGAGAGCACAGGAGAATTGAGTGAGTCTGGAGCCTCTGTTGTCAAATATGGTCTTAAAGCAGAAAAAATCTTCATGCAGGTTCACTATTTGAAGGTGAGTGTTGTCAGCTGATTTTTATTGATATTGCCTTATGAATATCATAAAGACTTCTGTCTCCTAGACATGAGGAAATTCATTGCTTCTTCCTTCATTTTTTGCAGGGTTATTTTCTTTTACGGTCTCTGGCAAGGAAAATAGGAGAGGCCTCATACCTTACATCTTTACGGAAATTTGTCCTCAAGTTCCATGGGCAGCTCGTCCTTTCTCAGGTATTGTCCTTGGGCTTGTTCCTCACCTTTTGGGAAAAAAAGGACCCAAATCTTTGGATTGGCTATCTAAATCATCACTTCTGGTTGTAGTGTAAAGAGAGAGGCAATTGTAAGTTGGCAGTATAGGTAAAATTCCTACCTTCTAGAGGGTGAAACATTTTTTTCACTGTGACGCTTGAATCAGACACCCTCCTAGCATCCGATAATATCAAGAATGAGTGATTTTTTTTAATATGATACTTCAAAAGTTCAATGTCCACAGATACTGACGTTCTTACAGATAGGGCCATTCACCATATTGGAATTGCCTAATCTTTTAGCATATGGTTTTTCGTTGTGATCAGTCAGTCTTTTCCCTGAATTCCTCTCTGTTTCTGAAAGACAACAGATTATGCGTCTGAATTTATTTTCTTCCTCTCTGCATGCTGTTTAATTCAATGGTTCTAATTTTGCCATCTTTCTTATAAGGACACACTCAGCTAGGGCTGTAAGTTGAAATTTACCTCCCACTAGGTCTTTTCGTAAAAGTCATGTAACTACTGGCTCCAGTTAGTTTTGATTTAGGAGATTACATAGCTCTCTGAGCCCAGAGTTCTAGGAATCCTGTCACTGGTGATGAATCCAGCTTGCGCAAATAACACTGCAGCTTCTTGCTTCAGTAATGTTGTGAAAACAGCCATTCATGGGGGTGTCTGTGAACCAGGTCACTGAACTCATCATGGTAAAAAACAGACCTGGAACAAAACCCATGACACAACAAATATTTTGCATTGCTAGAAGAGCAGTGTGATAACAGTGAGGGGCAAGGAAAGAGAGAGGAAAAAGGGTATGAGGGACTTTCTGAAACCAGTTTCTTTCCTGAAGTCTTTCTTTACTGGAGTTATCGTTGAAATCTTTGAGGTTATTCAGGATGATGAAAAATGTCTCCTTGAAACACAGAGTGAGGGCCTCTAATTTTGTGGAACTGGAGTCTAACAGTTGCTGTTTCTTCCAGCCCCAGTGATTCTTTGCTTGCATTCTTGCTGTTTTGAATCTCACTCTTACTGGGTGAGATGTATGCCCAGGTATCTTACAAATAGCTTACAGGCCTATGATTTCTTTAGTATGTCAAGTCCCCCAAGAAGTTAGGAGCAGTGGCTCCTAACACAGCAGTTCTGCTCTGTGGAGGAATGTTTGGGGTGTTTAGGGAGTTAACACTGCTGCAGCTGTGTCCTGTGCCACATTATTGAGACAGCGAGCAGTTACATTTGGCATAGTGGGTAAAATGCCAGTGACTGTATGAGTCTCGTCTACATTATGGTGTCCAAAATCATAAAAATGATGCTTCACTATGACATAGCTGGAAGAACTTTGAAAGTTACAAAAGTAATGAGGCTGCTAGCAACATGAAGAAGCCTAGTGTTTTAATGTGGTGGTAAGAAGGGTGCTCACATTCTGGGGAGAAAATGTTAGCTTGTTGCTCCTCGTTGATGTGGGGTCAGTTGTGTCAGTAGACTGTTTGGATGCTGCAAAATATTCAGCAGATTGTACTACTAGTCATGGTAGCTAGGCAGCACATAGGCTAGAGTCTTCTTCCTTTGTCTAGCTACATAATGTCCGTTTGCAGCATACCTACACCATCCTGTACCTTCTTCAGCCTAAGATGAAATACTACACATCCAAAAACATCCACTTTGGTTACTGGATAAAAAACTGCTCAGGGTTTTGTTTTTGGATTATTGAAGCAAAAGTTAAATTTTTGTTTCTTAGGCTACTTTTTATTTGGATATGTGCAATATGTCCATAACTATGTGCTTAATGTATGTAAAGGAAAAAAAAAAGGTACTTTTCTTTATTTGGAAATACCATTTGATATGGTGGAGAAAGAGTGTGGTACATTAAAACTTCTATTGTTTGCTTTTGTTTTAGCTTGTTTTACATCAGCATAAATCCAGCTCCTAGTGAAGCTCTTGGGAAGAAAATTTTAACATCATACTGGGTTTCGGCCATTAAAAAATGCAAATGGGAGAGGGCTATATCCAGTTTAAATGCATTTTCTGTCTTTGTAAGAAATTTTAAGATAGTGTTTATGTTGGGGACTGGTATAGATAGATAAGGAATCACAGCAGGAATTGTAAATGCAGACGCAATGAAGTCAGGTTAGTACAAAGTTTCTTTTTCAAGATCCTTCTTGAACAAACATGCTGTCAATGTTTAAATGAATAAAAGGTTTAAAATAAATAGAGGTGCAAATGATAAGTTTTAATATTATAGTGCTCTACTTTCACCTTGTCCAAAATAACTGTAAAAGTTCCCAGGTTTAGGAATTGTGGGAATCAGGGAAAGTAAAACAGTGAAAAATTGCCCATGTCATGAATACTAGTCTTGTTTTCAGCGGTGTTTGCAGTATTTTCCTAGACTGGACCTGCAGGTGCAAGGAAATTACTTCAGATGTGAAACATTAATCAGTTTGCCTTTTTCCTTCATTTTGATTGCATGCTCAATATGTTTTTAATAGTAGCTCTTCTTTATTTTAGTGAGTTAGCAACAGATGAGTAAAACAAATCTGGAATCTTTGAGGAGGATTTTTAAAAAATCTTCAATTTTTCTTTTTATGAGAGAATTCACTTACTAAATGCTTTGAATGAACTTTTAAAATAATAATTGGAGTGTGTTTGACTATAAATAAAAAGAAAGAAGTGCAAGCTGCTGATTTTCCAAGCAGAATTAAAGCTGCTCTGTTTCATCTTGAAACAAGAACACCTCAGAAACAGAGTTGTTTGCAGGCTTTAATTTTCATGTAGCTCTGTCTGTTATAATGGGCAACAAATTGACTTTTGATTAAAGGTAGTCAGTGGTTCCATCACCTGGGACTTACACTGTTGCGCTCTCTGGCTAATGTTTGCTGCCTGATAATAGAACATGCAGAGGGGGAGTTTTGCTTACTTTTGATGGAAGTTGTCATCTTTGGAGGTGCATTTTGGGATTGTCACAAAAAGCAAGTTAGATGTCTAGGGAAGGGATTCCAAATAAATAGGAACCTAGGAAGGGTGTTCATTACTTATTTTTCCCACCCAGAAGGAACAAATTAATATTTACTGCTTTGTTATATAATTTACAAATTGCATGTTTTTTCGGAATAGTGTAACTTTGAGTGGATAACTGCTGCAAGGAACTGGATGTCAGTGTAGTCAAAGTTTATTTGTTGTCAAGTGAATGTCCATTTGGATCTATCACTTTTAGTTATGACATCTACTTTTTTTTATGCACCCTATTATACTTCTGTCAGAGAATATAAACAAAAGTATCTCTTGGTTGTAGAGTACTTGAAATATCTGGATTTGAGATTTTCATATGAAGACATAGTGTGTCTTTTAATATTGAATGTTCTTAACTTGATATCAATATGTGTGATCAGAGAGAAGTGTTTGCCTGATGCTCCAAAACAGTTCAAGAGTAGAAACTTGTTCGTCATTGCTCAAGACAAAAATTGGAGTAATAAAATAAACATCCTTTGGCATGACATAAAAGTTCTTCCAACCCCATGTATATCTAGTTACTGCTGTAAGGTGCCTTCATTTCCAGTTACCTGTTTCAACTTGCTTCTCAGTTTTTGAGTCCTCACTTTTCTTTGCTTTTAACTCAGACATGGTACATCCATTAAGAGTGCAAAGGAAATTACTCTTTGATGTCAAATTCACAGATTTGAATTCACATTTGATCTGACCAGCAGGAGCCCAGTGTTAAAGTTGTGATTAAACTTATTGGCTTCAGTCAGGACCATGGTGATAGCAGACAAGAGTCACCAGGGAATGTAATTATGAGGGGCTAGCAGATCCTTAACAAATGTGTTAAATTCATTTTTTAACAGCTTTTTCAGTTTAGCCAAATGTCAATGAAATTCCACAAAGTGAAGAATAACAGCTTCTTTATATAGGGAAAAGTTGTTTTCTAGCCTCTGGTCTCTAGCCAGGTAAGAACAGCAGGAGTATATAAGGAAGTGAGATTATTTAATCATATGAATATTAGGCAGTTAATTAATATTGCATCACTGTGGTAACATGTGGTTTCCAATTAATATTTTCTTTATGTCTTCATTGAATTACTTACAATAAAGACAAAATACCAAACTATAATTTGTTTCATGATCTGATCTAGAATTTATTTATGATTATCCTGGTCATCCACAAGTCTTTGCTTCAAAGTGTAAAATAACTAGAGCCTCTTAAAGAAGTGGCATCAAAGCTTAAAATCCCCCACATTATCCTCTGATTTTTCTCTTGGACATTTCTGAACCATTTCATCTGTGGAGGAAGAAAAAGTAGCCCGAGGATAAAATTTCACTCCAGATGGTTAAGGTTTGGCAAAATTATAAACAACTGGAAAGTCAGACCTATAATGAGATGCAAATGTGTCATGCAAATATGATAATAGGCAAAAGTTAAAAACAGTCTAATATGAGGTAAGTGGTAATTTGTTTTCCTAGTCTGTTTTGGAGGATCAAAATAGGAGTAGTTAAAATGAGATATAATAGATTAATCCTAATTTTAAGAAAGTGTGTAGAATTATGGTTACTGCCTTATTTTTAATAGATATTTGTGAAAATGAAGACAGCTTTAATCACAAAGGAGATACTTCATTTCATAGTATAGTATACAGATTATAAAACCATTCCTAGTACCAGAGGTATCTTTAAGTGCACTGTGATTGACTATGAAAAGTTGATGGAATCCAACCAGGGAATCTCACTGCATTAATGTATACATAGTGCAAGTAGTGTGAAGGACAACTACTTTGGTTTTACTAGTCACACACTTTTGAAATAGCTCTAATTACGATCCAGCAAAACCTCCACAAGTGGAAGGAGACAGCAGTTCTCCCTTTACATACAGAATAATGGTATAAAACCGCACATAGTTGTATGAAATAAGGGGATTTCACACTTTATCATCACGTCTGCAATACACTGTAGTTGGGACAGAGTAACTCCTGTCAGTTACAGTTAATGAGGGAGTTCATGCCACAGCAACACTGAACCCAGCAGTGTGTAATTTACTTTTTGTCATAAGCCAATTTTACAGCCACTGCAACACAGCCTGAATCTCACTTATAATCTGAAGAAGGAAGGCTTAACTGTGTTACCAGTAGTTTCAATTGTGCAATCAATCTTACTTTGATTCCCTAACAATACCATACTCAGACAGTCAAACGGCACCTTTGTTGACTGCCATGGCAAGGTCCGTAAATAAAAGACTTCTGCCTTTTAGGAAACATTCTTCAAGACCTTAGATAGCAACGATTTGCAATCAGAAGTCAGCCTGTACTCATATACCGAAGTGAGGAACATTATTAGCCTATGAAACATCTCCACGAAGATCAGTATTAATAAAGCAGATGCATTGGTTTTATGAAACCACATATAAATGAATCATTCATATTAATAAATCCTATTATTATGAGATTGTTCAAAGGAGTGTATTGTCAAAGTGATTGTCATTAAAATTAGGTTGTGTAGAGAGAACCTATTAGTGATGTTAGGTGTAACTTTCTTAAGAAAGCTTATTGTACTCTGTGAGGGTGATAGTTATGTTCTTCCAGTGGCGTTGCATCATCTTTGTAAAGCCATGAAAGAAATTCTAGCTACCTTTAATTTGAAGAATTTACTCCTTAGGTGATGTGGTTATCAGCAACATTGTGAATTTTGTTGTGGAATGAGGAGTAGGTGTGATCTAATCAGGCACGTGCACTAAGGAAGAAAAAGCTTTATGTAGTTATGTAATTAAGGACAACGTGATAACATAAGCACAGTGAAGAGTGTAAACATCCTTAATTTTGGTGTTTCTTAACTTTTGAGTATGTGAATCTGCAGCCTTTAACAGTTTTAAATATAGTTTGTGTGTGTATTATACATAAAAGTAGGAATGTGGGATTGTGTTAAAATAGTCAGCAGGCTTTTCAAGCCCATTTTCGTTCAATTTTCTTTCACTTCTTGTTTGAATGGGTTGGAAAACTGACAAATACAATGTATATTGTATAAATAACTGAGCCGTATATCACCATAGTGGATATATAAACGTCTTCCTTATCATTCTGTTATCTGTAGTCTTTAATCTCTCACTAGCAATGTGGACACAGGGTTAAGGCTTCATAAACATACTAACTGTTCTGCTTTGTTCATTTTCCAGGATTTTCTTAGCATGCTGTTGGAAGACATCCCTAAACAAAAAGGGTAAGTAAGAACAGGGCTAGAAAAGCCAAAGAAATACATAGAAATAAGGTTTTCTTATGTGCTAGCCAGAAATAGTAATGGTGCTAGCCTGAAAATTCTCATTACATACATACACAAAAAGTTATGAGACGTGCTGTGGTTTTGCTACACCATGCTCTCTCCAAGCAATATTTTTAACTTGCTTGTTAGGTCAGAAGTGATGTCCTGTGTTCACTATGCAATTGGAAGGGCCAGGCAGAGCTGCCTGCTCAAATTAACCTGCTAACCAAATTAATCCTCTTGCCAGATGCTTTTGACCCATGGCAGCCTAGAGCAAGGATTCCAGAATCTGTGAATCTGGGACAACAGAAAAGATGGATTTTTTCGAGAAGTTATCTGCTACCATCCCTTCCCTGTAATACATTGCACTACATGAGGAAAGGTGGAAAACATGAATAGAAATCCAGCATTAATTGCCTGACATGACCTTCAAAATCCTCCTGTGACTGTGACTGCTTGAAGATTATATAGACAGTCTTTAGCAGCACTTTGAGTCTGTCCCTGCTTATATGTTGATTTGTTCTGTGTTATTACAGACTATGCTACAAATACAGATTCTTTTGTAGTGGAGCTTTACATGGTATAGTTTTTAAAAATATTCACTTGAAAAATATAATTTTGAAGGCGAGCATTCCAAAAGTGTTCGTAACTCTGGGGGAGTGGTTTGGAGAAAATAAAAGAAGATATTCATAGAAGTCAAATGTATTGAGTTTTTTAGTGAAACTCTTCTGTTCCTTGTGGTTGAGGAAAGAGAAGCTAGTTATCATTGACAAAATGTGTTTTGTGGCCTCTCAAGTTTTGTTTTGGTGCTGTTACATTCTCCAATTATGTAGTGGATAATACTCTATCTACATAATTTAATATAACTTCCAGCCCAAATAAAATTATGAATATAATATGGAATATATGTGAAAGTGATTTTTAATGGTATGATTATACATTGATTTGTTTAAAAAATGTCTTGTTTTCCTTCCTTTGTTTAAACTTGTGTTTCTCTGAACTCCAAACCCAGTGCAAAATCTTGTTCGCATAAGCATCTATTCTTCTGCCTAAAAACATACCCATGTATTTTAACTTTCAGTGAGACTAATGCAAAAGAAGTATGGCTCCATTTGTTATGTATCACATTCCAAAATGTATGAAAGAAATTTCAGATGTATCTAGTTCATTTTACAGTCAGATATATAGCATATCTGAACTATCAATTGCCAAAATTACTTTGCAATATCTGCAGCAATGTGAGGAAGAAGAGAGTATCTTTATGTACAGAAGAACTTTATTTCTTATCTGCTGGAAGGATTTTTTTTTTGTTCTTGAATGCATTCTGTTGCTAGTACAGAAATACTCACCTGAGGTAAAAGAAGAGGGAGGAAAGATATAAATTAAATATTTTTAAAGATCATCTTCTGATGAGTGCTTTTTTGCGCAAAGTTTGATGTAGGAATGAAGTGCATTTCAGTATTGGAGCAAAAATTCCTTGTAACACACAAAACCTCCCAGGCATGTGCAATTCTACCAAGTAAAATTTAAATATTTAAACTACATGCTTCAAAATTGGCAAATATTAAGCACTATAATACACTGACGTTTGTAAAGGAGGTGGTTTTAATAATTTAAAAAAAAAAGACATTTGTAGTAGGTAATCAAACCAAATCCTGCCCTCAGATGTGACAACAGGGACAAACTATGTAGCTAGCAATAGAATTTGGTGTGTGGGAGACTTTTGTAATGAGAACAGGATGAACATTGGCAGAAAATTATCATGAAATAGCACAGAAATTTTCTTTAATTATGACACTGTAGTAATGTACCTTTAGCTTTCTACTGTTGGAAACAGAGACTGGATCTAAAAGATTCTCACCTTCAAGTATTTAATTCCTCTAGTTTTTATTCAAAGGAGATTTTTTAGTACATTCCCAGTGATGAATAGCTCCAAGATCCAGATGTAACTTTTTACTGCTTTTTGCTGCCTTCTGCACTCGGAGGAGGAGAGTTTTTGCCTATTTTATAGGGCTATTGCACTTCCTGCTCTGACTCAATTATAATGGCATGTTAGCTGTAGGAATCCATGCTGTGAGGCAGGATCCTTCTGTTTCTGGACTGCAGCTGAATACTGACATCAGATAAGCTGAGCAGTACCTTCTGGTACTCAATAATTTCTTAACTTGCCTTTAAGACAGATTATTTGTCTGTGTGAAGGACTAATGGAAAGAACGACAAACAAATATTGGTGATTATCGTTCTCTGTTTACAGAGCCTCTTAAAATACTACATGTACTGCCTAAGTCACACATTATCTTGGCCTTTCTGTGGAAAATCTACAATACTTTCCATGTTTAACTGAGGCATTTTATTTACCCATACAATTTGAAACTTCACTTCATTGAAACAACCCAAACCAACCAAACGAAACACCAAGGAAACCCCCTCTTATGTGTCAGGATATCAGAGTATATCTTGTTGGCACTAGATTTGATGAAACTCCAGTGGCTCTGTTCTCCCCAAGGCTTACACCCATAGTCTTTGCTGCAAGTTGATCCTTTCCACATCTGCCCAACATGTGAGCTATGCAAAGAATTGGTGTTTACTCCCGTAACACAGAGTTTCACCAATCTTAGATAAATCAGAGTTGCTGCTTATGCAGCTACTTTATGACTGCTAAATTTTTTTGAGCATGTCAGTTCTGCTCTTAAGGGTTTTCTGCTGATTTTTTTTTCATTTCATTCAATAAAGTAAACAAATCTACTAATAAACTATGGTTTTAATAATACGTGATAGACAGAGGAAGGCTTGTGTCATAGCTCTGCTATTTGTACTGTTAATGACCCAGGCTCACTAACCACATTCCTTGGTTGTCTTCTCAAATTGTCAATTAAGTACTAAAACAATGCTGCAATTTCAAACTGCTCAGCTCTACAGGTATATATCTTTCTTTCACATTTGCTTTCTTTGATTCACACATACATTTTTGTGAATGTAGTGATTTTGAATGAGACAAACAGCTGGTAGGCACCTAACTACTGAACCAAATCATTGTGAAAAACTATTCTCAGGAGGTTTTTTAATAAGCCAAAATATATATGCTGGGAAATTATCTGCAGGAAGGTATGTCTAGGTGACAGAATCACAATCAGTCATTGTGTTTTGATTTGCTCAACTGTGCCTCCATATTGAGCTGGAATAGCTTATTTTGAAAATTACCAACAGGTATGAATGTATGATGAAGCAGATATACTTGTTTAAGTATTTTCAGTTGGATATGCAGACTTTTCTATCTTTCTTTACCTTAAAAAACAAGTTGCACACTCATGTTTTTTTTCTCCTTGATTTAGGCATTAAGTGGGTTTGTGTTGAAGTTTGTAGAGTACCTAAGAGCCTTGTGCAATGAAAACTTGATATATAGCCATCTTTTATAATGCTGATTTTCAAATTATTATTTATATTAGTATTTTACAAACTTAGTTTTAACATGTTGAAGCTGAACTCTGTGGGATGTTAGGAAATCATTCCTAGGCTGATTTGCTTATCTTCTAAGCAAATAGACAAGGGATAAGATAATGGATGTAATGGCATTCTCATTTTACACTGGGAACTGTTGTACAAAGTGACTGAAGAACCTTGGTCTTATGAGAGTTAGAGTGCTAGTCAACTCAACCAGATCCCACTGTCTAATGCAGAATCTTAACCAGAAGGCCTTTCAGGAATTCACACAAACACCAGATTTAAGTCCTTGCAGATGCTCAACTGCAACATAAGCAGGTGGTAAATGCCCTTTCTGAACTGCAGCCTGGCAGTACAAATATCAGGCTCCCTGTGCTTTCTCTAAGACACTTGTTTTGAGATGTCAGTCTGTTTGTGATAAATTTTTCGGGGTTGTTTCTAAACCAAACGAGTTAGTAGAAGCCTTTCCAACATCTTTGTAGTACTGCAGTACTGACACTTGAGACATTCAGAATAGATCTTTGCAATACTCTGCTCATTATTAATATATTTTTTTAAAAATAGTGGATGCCTGTTAACTGCTGATGCAAGTTGCTTTTTGTTTTGATAGGTGCCAACAAGAATATCCTAAGTTGGAATTAAATAAAAGGGTGTGCAAGTAAAATAGAAAGATGCCATATGGTCGTATGACAGGTGCTTATCTGAAACTGTGGGTGCTGCAGGCAGAGAAAAAAAGCAGTGTTATTGTCCTTGCCCTCGACAAAAATGACAAAGTTTTATGAGAGACTGAGAAGCTTTCTAGTGGTTTCTGCTTGGATTAGTGTGATGTCAAGACAGTGTGATTCCCCTGAATGTCATAAGCTCATTTCAAAGCCAGGTTTTGAAGTTAAATAGAGGGTATATTAAACAATGGCTCTACATAGCAAATGTAAAATAGATTATTTTGCAGAGATTTTTTTTTCTCATGAGAAGATCTCACACTATAGGTTTCATTTCTGGGGAAGGGGGAAAAAGGATTAGCTGACACTGTGAGGCTGTGTTTCTTATCTCTTGGTAAGACAAATTAAATGTACAACTAAGGGAATTCTCCCCAGCTCCTAGCTCTGCATCAGCGTTAGAACACTAAGCTTTATTTGGTTTAATTCCTGCAATAACAAATAACAAAAATTTTTATCCTGCTTGTGCGTCTTGAGACAGAATAAATGGTACAATCCAAGTGATCTACCTTTGCCTATATAAAATGTTGATGTCCGGTTAAGCCAGTCCTGTATGCCCCCTTTTTGGTAACCAGACAGAAATAAGAAAACAAGACCATCATTTTATTCTGAGGAAAGTAAATTGACTATTTGGAAATACTTCTTTTTATCTCTATTCCCCATGAAAGGGACTCAGCTAACTAACTTAAGACTAGACACCAATTTTTAGAGCACAGTGGTAAGGTGAGGATAATTATAGTCTGAGGGATATAGCAGTCAAATGTTCTAAAGCTAATAAGTTTGCACAAATAACAAGGAATAAGTCTGGATGTTTAATAATTTATTTGAATGTAGAACATTACACAAGCATCACATATATGTTCAGTTTTCTCTAGAAAATTGATTTATATAGTGATCTAACACACACAACCGTAATTTCCTGAAAATTCAGAATCCTGGCTATGTAGAAATACTCCTTCTTAACTTCTGTGATTATTTGAATCACATGATCAGAGAAAAATTTTTATTGAGTTGCTTGGCTTCCTGATTCTGAGCTTGAAAAAGGCTATTCTTTTCATTAATTCTTTGTTGGTTGAGTCTACATTACACATGTGAAAGTAACTGCAAGCATTACAATGAGTCTTTCCAAGGCATTACCATGCACAGGACCATACACACTTGTTCTGATTCTCAGAATATTTACATTCATTGAGGGCTTACTCTACTTCCTTTTTTCAGTACACACATATGGCATACTGCATGGACAGTATGATTTATCTTTTTTCCTTTTTTTCTTTATTTTTAAAACTTTTCTATTTATTCATTTATTTATTTATTTATTTATTTATTTATTTATTTTGGCTTTTCTACAAGTTGGGAAGTCTTCAACCAGAGTTGAAGTAAATGCCACAGAAGTTGCCTGCAAAAGTGCAAATGTAATCTCTGAATTTGCAAATACTTACGCATGTGGTTATTTCAGTCCCACACAGCTTCACCACGACAAACTATTTCCTTTAGCTGGAGCTCCAGGCTATTCTATAATTTCACTGTGAATGTTATCAGTTTATAAAAAAAGGTCAGAAAAGACAAAACTAAAATATTTTATACGGTTAGTAACTTTGAGAATTAATATCCATCACTGCTTTTTAAAACCCCAAAGTTTAAGAAAGTTTGTATTTAATTTAATTTTAGTTAGTATTTTATCTTTACAGTTGGGCTGCCTATGAAATAAAATACTGGGTTGAAATGTTTCAGCATAAATTTACTTGACTGAGATTTTTTTCTGTAAAAGAAACAAAATTCCCCTTAGCAGGAAGTAGAGCACCCTTTCATTCTTTACATGTTTCACAAATGCAGTTTACCACCTAACACTTTCTCTGTCAATCCTTATAAGCACCAAATTTATCATTTGAGTTTTAAGTACACAACATCTAACCTACCTTTAATTTGCTCATATGACCTCTGATTGTTTTATTCATTAAAAAACCAAGAATGTAGTACCACTGCAGTACAACCAATACCTGGAATTAGGGGGTTTGCCTAGCTTCTAAAGGGTTATTTTTCATATGGAAAAAATTTGGTATGTTTTTGCATGTCTTCTAATTTATTTTTTTTTACAGGTGTGGGTTAAATGTAGAAAATATCTTCCAGAATTGGCTTGACACTTCTGGAATACCACAGGTAAATATAAAATACCAGGTCACAGTTCTTTCTGGAGTCTTGATTTTCTCATTACATTATATGTTTTTTTAATCACTACCTGAACTTATAAAAGATATGATTTTAAAAAAAACAGCTTTGATGATGATTGCTTTCCACACAATTATATGGGTTTAGCTGTTACCATGGAAGGTTTTTTTCTTCTACAAATTGTCTCAACAAACCTGTCAAAGGGCAAATCTTACAAAATTTATCCTATGAATTAATATTTTAGTCATATGAAAGTATACTTTACTTAATGATGGAAACTACTAAATGTAAGGAGCATTGTTTGCAGTTGTCAGAATATGAATTACTTGAAAACACTACTGACAGTAGTCATTAAATGTTAAATTATTTGTACTTTGATAACTTGTGAAATATGTGACTTGATTATGAATCTGCTGCATAGATAACATATATTATTGGCGTTCCAGCATTGAGACTGAGCTTTGTTTTCTGCTTTTAATACTAAAAGTTTTTAATATTCGTGTTTTAAATTCTGTGGACTGAAAATGCTTCATTGTGTCTGTGCTATACAAAGAGTCTATTATTCATTTTGGACCAAAACTGGGATGAGATAACAAAAGATATCCATACATTAATCTTCCTAAACCCCAATTTTATACAAAGTAATTTCTAGCATACACTGGGGACTCAGTTTCTAACTGATTTCCCCTAAGCAGGCATCCTCAGGTTGCTTGTGATTTATCCTACCTAGTGCTTGAATTTTTCTCCACTAGCATTAGCATTTTAAAAAAACCCAACTCTTAAAAGTTAGAATGTTAAGTTCCGGTTTCAATGTGCAAAAGTGCAGATACTTAGGCAGCATGACCGAGTGAGCATGTTTGCAGGGAGAATTGACAAAATTACTTGAGAGCTCATTACAACAGACAGTGGTCACAGAGCCTCATCTGTACCCAGACACTGTGGTTGAGGTCTTCCCTTGACAGCTTGAGAGATGTGCATGTCCACTCTCCCTGTATGCTGTAGAAGGCTTTTGGGAAAGATTTACCCTGAGACCAAAATGTTCCGGGAATAGTATTTGAATATGGTATAAAAATCAAGGTGGAGTTGGTTTTTCGGCTCAAAGTTATTGAAAGCAAAATTAATTAGAAGGGAGGGAAGGAAGGGACAACGAGTATCATCATGTATCTTGATGCTCAGTCATTTCCTAGAAAAGGAGCTTGATTTTAATTCTATGTTTGACCAAGGTTTTGTTCTTGGTAAAAAAAAAGTACACATTGTCAAACAGCTAATTCAAATACATGGGGAGATTGATTTTGCATAGCTGTAGCTGTAAGAGGCTGAGCTGGTCACTGAAATGTACGAGTTTTCTGGCATTTAATTTACAAATGTCTTTTTGAGGATGTGCTTTATTAATGTCTGACAATCAACTCTAAAATAACAAATAAGGAAGATAGGATCAGACTAAAGAATTGAAAATGGTTTTGATTAATGTGAAAACTAAACTCTGTTTTCCTGAGTACCATAAGTTGCTCCAAATGAATAGTGAGTACTTTCATTATTACCTGCTAGTATCTGTTGCTTGTCTATACAAAACACGTATCAAAAATATTGCGACACCCAGCAGGTTTGAAAGTTGTTGTAAACTTTCTTTAATGGCTACAGAGATTTCCCTGGTAATTTGGCTGTTCTGTATAAAAAAGTCAACAGAAATTTTGCTGATTTCATATTCTACTTTTGATCAGCAGCATGCTGACCTCCTTTCTCTTTCTCTCTCCCTCCTTTCCCTCAATAATGTTTTTGTTCATAAAATCATAAATAGTTTGAGTTGGAGGGACCTTAAAGACCCTCTAGTTCCCAGACCCTTGCCATGGACAGGAAGACCTTCCATTAGACCAGGTTGCTCATAGTGCCATCCAGCCTGGCCTTGAACTCTTCCAGGGATGGAGCATCCATAGCTTTTCTGGGAAACCTGTGCCTGTGCCTCGCCACCCTCACAGTAAAGAACTTCTGCCTAATATCTGACCTACACTTACTGTTTTTCAGTTTGAATCCATTCACCCGTGTCCTGTCACTACCTGCTCTGTAAAAAGTGTCTCTCCATCTTTCTTTTAGGCTCCTGTCAGGTACTGAAAGGCTGCACTATGTCACCCTTTCTCTTTTCTAGGCTGAACAAACGCAATTCTCTTAGCCTTTCCTCACAGGAGAGTTTCTCCATCCCTCTAATCCACTTGGTAACCCTACTCCTGACTCACTCCAACAGGTCCCTGTCCTTCCTGTGCTGGGCCCCCAGGACTGGATGCAGTGTTCTAGGTGGGGTCTCACCAGAGCAGAGCAGAGCAGAGCAGAGCAGAGGGGCAGAATCCCCTCCCTGGCCCTGCTGCCCACGCTGCTCTGGGTGCAGCCCAGGACACGTTTGGCTTTCTGGGCTGGGAGTGCTCATGGCTGGGTCATGTCCAGCCTCTCACCCACAGCACCCCCAAGTCCTTCTCCCCAGGGCTGCTCTCCATCTGTTCATCCCCAGCCTATGTTGGTACTGGAGGTTGCCCCAACCCAGCTGCAACACTTGGTCTTGTGAAACCACATGAGATTCACATGGATCCAGTTCTTAAGCTTGTCCAGGTCCCTCTGGATGGCATCTCATCCTTCAGGTGTGTCAACAGCACCACTCAGCTTGGTGTCATCTGCAAATTTGCTGAGGGTGCACTTGATCCTTATGTCTATGTCATTAATGAAGATATTAAGTAATACAGGTCCCAGTACAAATCCCCGAGGGACCCACTTGTCACTGATATCCATTGTAACTCAGAGCTTTTGGCCACCATGCTCTGGATGCAACTGGCCAATTACTTTCTTATCCATCTAATAGTCTACCCATCAAATCCCTCTCTCTCCAATTTAGAGAGACGGATGCTGTGACAGGCTATGTCAAAGGCTTTACAGAAGTCCAGGTAAATGATGTCTGTAGCCCATCCCTTGTCCACTGATGGAGTTATTCCATCATAGAAGGTCACTGGGTTGGTCAGGCAGGACTTGCCCTTGGTGAGGTCCTGTTGGGTGTCTCATATCACCTCCCTGTCCCCTGTAATCTTCCCAGGCACCAAGATAATGCTGATAGGATGGTAGCTCCCATGGTCCTCTTTTTTTACCCTCTTTAAAGATGATTTATACTTGTTGCCTTCCTCACTTCTCAGGCTCTTATGGGAACCAGCTTCCACCTTATTGAAAGAACTGGAGTTGTTGTCATTCAGTGAATAGGAAACCGTATTTCCTTTGTGCTTTATTAAATCATTAGAGGAGCCTTTATTCCTGAAATTCAGATTATAGCAGTTGCTTAATAGCTCTCAATGCGTTAGTATCTAGAGTGTAAGTATGACCATAATTGCCGACTACAGAACTGTAAATCTACTCACGTGCTTTACAGGACCTGATATTGAAATCCTGTTTAAAAGTATTTATATTATTTCAGCAAACAAATAACTTGGTTAATATGGTGAATCTACATGAAGGCATGTAAGGCCACATTTTACATGTAGATGAACTACCTGCATTAAAAATAGAAGCCAAGGAATGCCACAGAATTTAGTCTCTCCTATGGTTTACTAGGTGAGTGGACTAGGGTGTTGTTCACAGGAAGGTTTCTGTCAGCTCCTTTGGGCACAGTCATACGACAGAGCCAATCACTCAGTGTGAGCAGGATGAGACTACCTTCTTTCACTACTGGAGCAACTGAAAAGCAGCTGGTGGATATCTGCCCCAAAGATATCCCAAAGGCAGAGAAGCAGCATCCTGCACAATATACACAAGATCAAACAACTTTCTGCTTATAAATCTTGTTATACTGATTCTGGAGTCCTGTAGCATGACAGTTAAAATCACTCTTAATACTGCAGCCCCTACTATGAGAAATTACTTGACTGAGGATTAAAAAATTTTAAATTACAAATACTAAGACTTCACCACATTTGAAGAAGAAACTTCTTTCCTGGAAGTTCCTTCCTATGGTCTGTCACGGGACTCGGAAATGTGCATCCTGCTGTTTTTAAGTCAGAACATGATTCTTTATATCTCTCTCATATGGGAATTTTTGCATTTTATACTGGCTGTGGTGTTTCTGTGTTTTTATTTCTATGTTTTGATGGATTTTGGACAGGAAATGCATGTCATTCACTGAGTATAAAGAAAGTTCACCTCAAGTGGTTCACTTACAGCATTAGCTATCAAGGAGCTTTCAAGAATTGTCTTCTGCATTTATATTTAAATCTATCCCCTGTATGCAACTGATATTCTTTAAAATTCAGTAACAAAATGGTCACTTAAAAACAGAGTTTTTAGTGCACCCCTCAAATCGCTGTCTTCACAGTGTCTAGCTGTGGACAGTGTCTAGCTTAAGGACACTGTAAGGGTACTTGTGCAAAAGGTGCATAAGGGTAAATACTTTCTACTCCCCAGACTGCTGAAGCAATGTTACCATCTTCTTTTCGGTAGAGGAATCTTGTATTCTTTACAGTTTGTGTTCTCTGCCATCATATGTCATGTCATCTGTCTAACTGAAGATCCTATACTCTTTTACCTGTGCTTTGTTACTTTTGCCATTCCAAGTCCTGTCTCCAACTCTGTCCAGGGAACTGTATATATATAACCTTCTATATCTGCAGCTTAAAACTATTCAAACTTTAATATTTGTCAGTTTCTATTACTATTTCACTCCTGGAAAAGTTATCTGGTCTTTTCTAAATATTGGGCTAGGCTCAGGTATATACCAGCAGTAATCAAGAATAATTTGATGTAAGGGAGTTATACTAATAAATAAAATCAGAATTTGGCCTGCTGCCTTGAAAAAATAATTCTACATGCCAACTTACATTTCTAATTTGTTGTTTTCTAAAGCATTAAAGATTAATGTTATAAAAAAGAAAGTGTGTTTATAACCTGGCCAATTCTTTCTTACATGGAAGAGTGCCATTACACAGTGGTTGGTTTCAGGCCTGCTGAGCAGGGTTTTCTCACACACAAAACAATAAGGAATTTAAGAGATTAAAAGAAAGCATTTCTCAAATACAAGCTTTCCTGAGGATTTTTTCCTGGGGACACATCGGGGTGGTGTTAAATAAGCATATTGTATGGTTAAAATTACCTTTTATCAAATCATGCAACCTTCAGTATGTACTTGTGTCTCAGCAGTGACTCACTGGGGGATTATAGCAACTTTTCATCATGTGCAAATTGTAATGACTTAATACCACTAACTTTAGACTATGAGTTAAGCTGGCAAGGAGTAGAATCAGAAGAACAGATTTAGAACAGATAGCTTTAGAACTGGAAAACACCTATGAAATCACTGTAGTCCATTTCATACCTGCTCATGATGATTTGTTTTCCTAAGTACAGTTCTATTGTTTCTTTCAGTATATGCAATGTTTGATTAGAGTTTAAGGCTAAAAGGCCATATGCTTCTTTAGGAAGATTTTCTCAGATCTGCACAAACTTGCCTTTGTCTTATATTGCCCAGTTACTATTACCTTATTTTTTTGTTCTACCCTAGGTAATTAACCTTTTTGAAATAAGGCCTTTCCCCCTTTATGAACTCTGTTGTACACTATTTAATTGATGAGTAGATCAATAAACATTGGGTAATCTCTGCATCTCATAAACTTCTGGGTGTATTTTTTAAACTCATTCCTGTTTTCATCACTTTTTATTTTGCCTCTGAAATGGCATTGTGTCATAACATGCTATTATTTACTGATACATTTCCTATAGTCTTGCTTGTCTGTGTATTTCAGTTGGTATGTTGTGTTATGGAAATGATCTCCATATTCACATTCCAGTAAAAAAAAAAAAAAAAAGAGGAAAAGACAAAAGAGAAGAGTAGTTGGCCTCTTCCTTCATGATTTTTAGTTTCCAATATATCCTACACTGTAATCTACAAGTCTCAGTATCACAGGATGGGTAAGGTTTGAAGGGACCACAGTGGGTCATCTGGCCCAACCTCCCTGCTCAAGCAGGGTCATCCCAGAGCACATGGCACAGGATGGTGTCTAGACAGTTCTTGAATATATCCAGTGAGAAAGATTCCACAATCTCTCTAGGCAACCTGTTCCAGTGTTTGGTCACCCACACAGTAAAGAAGTTCTTCTTTGTGTTCAGGTGGAACTTGCTGTTCGTAAGTGTGTCCCTGTTGCCTTTTGTCCTATTGCTTGGCACCAGTGAGCAGGACCCGACTCCATCCTCTTGGCACCCTCCCTTCAGATACTCACTGATATTGAAGAGGTCCCCTCAGTTGTCTCTTCTTGAGGCTGAACAGGCCTACCTCCATCAGCCTTTCCTCATAAGTGAGATGTTCCTGTTCCCTACTCAGCTTCTTATCCCTCCTCTGGACCCATTCCAGGAGCTCCATGTCTCTCATGTACTGAGGAGCCCAGAACTGGACACAGCACTCCAGATGTGCCTCACCAGGGCTGAGGAGAGGGACAGGATCACCTCCCTTGCCCTGCTGGCAATGCTCTTCCTAATGCACCCCAGGACACCATTGGCTTTCACTACCAGGGCACACTGCTGGCTCATAGACAACTTGTTGTCCACCAGGACCCCCAGCTCCTTCTCCACAGAGCTGCTTCCCAGCAGGTTGATCATCTGGGGTTATTCCTCACAAGGTGCATTAGCACTCGGATTTGCAGACCATGGATTTGCCTCTACTGGCTTTCAGAAGGCTCCTCTCTTCTCATCTCTCCACCCTGTTGAGCCCTTCTGAAGGGCTGCACAGCCCTCTGGGGTGTCAGCCACTGCTCCCAGCTCTGTGTCATCAGTGACCTGCTGAGGAGACATCTGTCCCTTTGAGTCACTGCTGAACAAGTGAAACAACAGTGGGCCCAGTATTGACCCTTGGGGGGCACCACTAGTGATGGGCTCCCAACTACACTCTGTGACAACAAACACAACCCTCTGGGGTCTGCCATTCAGCCAGTTCTCAATCCACTCGTTTAGTCTGCACTTCCTAAGCTTGCCAGTGAGGATGTTATGGCCGACAGTATCTAAAGCCTTGCGGAAACCCATGTAGACAACATCCACTGCTCTTCCCTCATCCATTCAGTTAGTTCTCCCATCACAGAAAGCAATCAAGTTGGTTAGGCATGATTTTCTTTATGTCACGTGACCAAATAGCTTCCAGCTTTAGGATAAACACTCCAAGTATCGCCTCACAATTGTGAAAAATTGAAAGAGGTGATAGCACTTCTGTATCCTTCTCCTAGTCCTTTTTGTCATTTTATCCTCCTATTAAAATTTAGTTTTTATCCACTGTTCCACCTTAAACAGTATTTCCTGAATAAAGTAGGTATTGCCAACAGGTATTTCAGAGTGTGTATAGGCCATAGTGGAAGAATACCACTCCATGTTTTTTAATCTTGAGTGAATACTGCAGTACCACTTCCTGTTACAGCAGTAAGAATTGTGCCATTTAGAAATAATTCTTACTCTTTTCCTATCTGCACTCCTTTTTGTAACTGCGATAAAGCAGTAGTTTAAGGTCCATCTATCTACTAATGTTATTTGTAAATCATCAACATGTCTAAAAATATAGAGTAAAAAGAAATCTTCCAGTAGTGAATATTAATTTATTAATAGTATTTCTAAGTTTACTTGTAAATGCTTAACTCTTGAATTTGAGCAACCTGGTCTAGTGGAATGTTTCCCCTACCCATGACAGGTGAGTTAGAACTATGTGGTCTTTAAGGGTCCCTTTCAACCCACACCATTCAGTGATTCCATGAGTATCCTATATGAAGAAGAAATGGATTGCAAAGGAAATTCATAGCGAAACTATTTAAAAATTCAAACTGAAATATAATTTGTGAAGGTTTCTAAACCAATGCAAGTAGAGTACTTGTGGTTTTATAAATTTTAGGAGGATGTTACAGCAGCAGTTTAAGTACTTAATATGATTTCTGATAAAGCAAGTTATTAAGAAGGCCCCTGGCTTTTGCCCCAGTTATAAGCTTTATGGATTTCCTGCTTCCTTTTACTAAGACAAAACTCCAGGTGAAGGGACAGCTCTGCAGGAAAACACTTAACAGGGTAGCAGTTATGGTCAATAACTAACAAACCAACCACATTAAAATATTTCTAAAAGAATGCTCTGACTGAACTCTTGAATTACCATTAGCAGTTGCTCACTCAAGTTTTGCAGGGGGTACCCAAACATTTTTCTTGCATTAAAATTACACTTACTGGGTCAGAGTGTAACTTAAAGCATTAAGGTGTTAACATTGTTAACACTTGCTATTTCTTGTTATTGTTAGTTATATCTTATCTTGCAATTTTTGTTTCTGGATATACATAATAACTACATATTGGTAGATGGCAGCATTGGAACCAAGTACACAAGTGAAATGCTCATTTTTTGTTGAGATACAGTAAATTAGTAGGCGCTGGTAGTGAGAATGACTTGTTAAGTACAAAAATCTCATTTTAGCATGTGATTTGGGGAAAAATAGGGTGGGGGTATAATTTTCTTCCATACTTAATAAATTTCAATAGTGAATCTGTTATATTAATTTCAAAATTGGAGTTAAATATTAGTCCCAAGAACAAAATGTTGCTGATTAAATACTGAAGTTTGGGGCTTACTCCTTGATTAGTTTTTTATCTGAACATAGAGGGTTTTGTGTGTATTTTACTATAATGCAGAGAATAGAATTGATTCAACTGATAATTGATTTATATTTGAAAAATAATCTGAAGAAAGCATAACTGCTACTTTAAGATATGTACTTATTCTTGTATATGGAAGCCACATTTTGAATAATATGCACTTCCCCTCAAGAAAATTGTTTTGTTTTTCTTTTATATTAGCAAGGTTGCAGATTGGAAGATGAGAAGATCTTTCCAAAGTTCTTAAAAATTTAAATGAGCATAGGTCAACAATATAATTTGTTTAATGTCTTCTGTAATATTAACCAGCATGATAAGAAAGTTTTTGAATATGAATCATCAGTGCTGAGGTTGTTCGGAAATTATCAGTTGTACTGGCAACATTGCATCCCATTTTCATAGAAGAAGGGATTTGGGAAAATATAAAAATGTAATCAAACAACATGTATAGTACTACAACATACATAAAAGTCAGATGAATCACGAAGATAAACAAATCAAAAGAGACTGTCTTTATGTTGTTGACTCTTTGAAAAATGCTTTAGATAAAGACTATCCACCTGAAAGCTTTTCTAGATAGACCAGAGTATACAGAGATTTTGGTATTTTGTTTGTAACAAGCTATCAAAAAAGTTGTGAGGTCAGTTATCCTTTAAATAGATTCTGTATTGATTTAAAGAAGGATATTGGCATAAAATTGCCTTGTAATACTTAGCCATTCCTATAAATTGCACTTCAGATAAACCAAATGAGACATAACAATGGTATATTTGAGTTTGTGGATTACTCCAAAAGTTCAAGAAAATCACTTATACATTATAATCGCTTATACATATATATAAAATCACTTATTGCTTATATAGGAAGATACATCATTAAAGCTCAGTAAGGACCCAAATTTATTACAGAGCTCTTCAAGTTCAGGCATGGTTTAGAGTATTGTAATTTTGGAGGGTTTGATATACATTTCTTCTGCATTGAATGTGATTGCTGATTTAGAGAAAACCACAGACATTTGAGATCTGAGTAGCATTGTTACCACGTATGGTGTGATGACATTCTAAAATTGGCTAACATGCTTCCTCAGGTGATATGCTTACGTAGACTTGGTGTCTAGGCTGAATGTAGATAGTAATGTGAAAAATTTAGATTTAAAAGCATTGGCCATAACATTTTAGTGCCTGTGTTGTTCTAGTTTCTAGAAGTGAAACCAGTTTTAGAAGTCTCAATTCATTAACTGAATAATTAAGAAAAAATGCTTTTGAGATTCTCAGCTGGAACCATGCATCTACATTAAGGATGAGAAGGATGCTTTACTGGTTTTAGTTTAATGACCTTCCAAAACATTGGCTTGCCTCTCCAGTTAAAAGCCGGATTTTCACAAGTGTCTTTCTGTTTTACTTCAGGCTCCCTTTTAGTATCATGCAGCTCAGCAGTAAGGTACTTGTAGTAGTATAATAAATCTGCAGAAGTTCAAGAAGTTGAAGTGCATTTGAAACAACTGTTAAATTTCTGAAATAATTGTGGACTGGATTCCATGTGTTAGTTCATTAGAATCTACTCTAAGTTTAATAAATCTCAAGCAGTCATTTTCATTCCCTTTTCCTATTAATTGTGCTGCTGAACACAAAAGCTGTGTTATGTGCAGAATGACTGAGCTTATCCGTTCTAGAAAGGAGTTATGTTTGGTATCTAAAGAACAATAACAGTTTGCTGCCTGACTGATCAATGCTGGATCAAGTTCACATTCCCAAGTTCCCACTCTCCCACCTACATATGCAGGGGGTGGAAACATGGCAAAGAGAGGGAGGACAGGTCCTCTTTTACACAGAAATGTTGAACTTAGGCTTGCCTAATAAGGACACAGCTGGGCTCGCATAGCAGTAAACATAGGCTTTAATTATTGCTTGTAAAAACATCCGAAGAAAAGCACAGAAGTTACCAACAATTAATTTTTAGCCTACTCATTGTTTTCTTTACTCAATGGAAACAAACCATAAAGGTTTAAAATATTTTTCATGCTACCTTGCCAGAAAACTTTTCTGTATTAGTATATAATTAGGAAAGAGTAGCCTTTGAGATATCTAAAACCTCTCCAGTTTCAAGTTCCTTTTAAGTAATTTTAGTGAATTGGAACCAAGGCATGAAATAACAAGAAGTGAAATGCTACTCTAGGAAATAATATTTGAGATCTTTTTAGTTCAGGAGGGTAAAGAACAGGGCCTGAAACGGAGGTAAAAATCTTAAGTGACAGGAACAAGCTGCCACATACCCTTCACAGTGGTCTGTGGTTTTCAAAAGAACACACATTTTACTTCCTGGAATTTTTCCCTCTTTTCTAGGCTTTTAAAAAAAATGTGTTTGTGACTGGAAGGAATGAATACGTGGGGAAGATGTGCTTCAACACATACTCTGTATCCGAAATCTATGCAGCCCTCTGTAATGCTGACCGAAAAAACTGTGACCTGTGAATTCATGTAGTGGTTCAGTCAGAAACTCAAACTGATCCTGAGGGTTCGAATCCTGCTCCTGTGTTCCCAGCTGGCTAGACTTGAGGATGGAAGTTCTTGCTTTTGAACCCAATGCTTTTTTTCAGACATTCTACAGAAATGCTGAGCTGAAGTACTTCTAGAGAGCAGATGGTAACTAAGTTTGTGTAACAGTCTTCATTCCATCTCCATTGTCTTCCACATAAGTCAATAGGAGCAATGTTGAGATATTTCCCAGTTTATACTACCTTCCTTATCTCCTTTTGACTTAGCAATGCTTTAGAGTCAGACTGAAGATATAGATGATGATCAACTTCTCTTTAATCATGGAAAATAGATTTTTCTAAAACTTATTCCATCTCTGTAACAAAGGAATGCTTTAACTATTCTGTCTAGTCCCTTCTAAGGCCAAAGAGAAATTTAAATGCTAAACTGAGAATGTCTGGAGAAAGATAGGTTTAAAAAGTCTATTGGCTGACAGAGCTAGTATATATCATGGTTCAGCTTATGGTTAATTGTCTTTAACATATGGGCTAACAGTGTATCATAGCCAGAGGGCTAGAGAACTTTTGCTTTGAATATGTTTCTTTACTGGAGCTGTAAGAACTATTTTTGATTGCTTCAAGGGATCAGCAAAACTCAAATTTCAGTACCTCTGGAAGGTGTATTTTATTTCTTCAACAAGAAATTCAACAAACAAATGAGGTTGTATCAAGTAACAGCCGGGCCTTAGGCACATGCTTTCCCAACTACTGCAAAAAATTAACTCTGTCCTGGCTGAAACTAGGACATTATCCATCCCTTATTCTTTATCATTTATATCACACCCAGATCCTACACCTTCTAACTATATACATATATACAAACACAAGTATCATTTCCATAGTCAAGGGCTATCCTTCCAAGTTGTCTCTTGAGTTCATTTAGTCCATGACTGTGGGTTCTATCTGTCCTAGATGTCTTCCAGGGCAGGAGGGCTGTGTGCTCTCGAGTGGTTGCAATCTGCATCAGGAGCTCAGGGCTGATGCATCTGGAGCAGTCCATACTTGTTGTCCGTGGTTGTTCATACACTGGTAGTGTCATTCAGCAACCAATGTGGCACAATTCAACATTACAGACTCTTCCCACCCAAAAATCAAATGCTCTTGAGGTGCATATTGTTCTTCCTGGTCCTTCTCCATTACCCACCAGGTGCACTCAGGTCCTTGAGCAAAAGTAATCCCAAGGATAGGTTTGCCTTTTCTTGAGGTAGGACTAATCCAAACTGTGTTCCTCAACACATTTCTCGTATGCACCATGGGGACTTTATCCCATTCTGTGGTACATGGAGGTTTTGGTTGGGCATGGATAGCTCAATTGAGGTTAAGTAACACAGTGGCCTTTGCTAAATGTAGATACCAATGCTGGAAGGTTCCACCACCCATTGCTTTCAATGTGGTTTTTAACAGTCCAGGTTTTTAACAGCACCGTTCAATTTCCCCAGAGGCTGGTGCATGATAAATAATATGATACACCCACTCAATACTGTGTTCCCTGGACTTGGGACCACAGTATTGTGTTCCTTGGAGGTTGTTTTTGAAATGAGTCCCATTGTTCAACTCAGTTCTCTCGGGGGTGCCAGGTCACCACAGGACTTGCTTTCCAAAGCTCAGGACAGTGTTCCAGGCAGTGGTGTGAGGCACAGGGCACATCTCCAGACATCCAGTGGTTGTTCCCACCATTGTGAGCATGTAGCACTTGCCTTGGTGGGTTTGCAGCAGTGTGATGTAATCAATCTGCCAGGCCTCCCCATACTTATATTGCAACCATCATCCACCATACCAGAGAGGCTTTACCCACTTGGCCTACTTGATCGCAGCACATGTTTCACAGTTATGGATAATCTGGGGTATAGAGTCCATGGGTAAGCCCATCCCTTGATCACGAGCCCATCTGGATGTTGCATCTCTTCCCTGCTGACCTGAGGCATCACAGGCCCACCAAGCCAGAAATAATTCACCCTTTTGTCGCCTGTCCAGATCCACCTGAGACATTTTAATGTTGGCAGCTTGTTTCACCTGTCCATTGCTGCAATGCTGTTCAGTAGCCCGACTCTTGGGCACATGTGTATCTCATTACATACTTTTACAGCCAACTTCAGCCCAGGCAGTGATGTTTTGCCACAGTTCAGCAGCTCAGACGGGTTTGCCTCTGCACTGCCCATTAGTCTTTTTCCTTTGTTCCAGCCACTCCCACAGAGCATTCGCCACTACCCACGAGTCAGTGTAGAGGTCGAGCGCTGGCCACTTCTCTCACTCAGTGATATCCAAAGCCAGCTGGACAGCTTTCAGCTCTGCAACCTGACTTGATCCACCTTGTCCCTCAATAGCTCCTGCGACTCACCACATAGGGCTCCATACGGCTGCTTTCTGTTTTCACTGTACCCCTACGATATGGCAGGAACTGTCCGTGAGGAGAGTGTATCGCTTTTCATTTTCAGGTAGCTGGTTTTATTGTCGGGGCTCCTCAGCATGTCACCTTTTCCTCCTCCAGTGGTGATGGTCTGAAATGTTTGTCTTTGGGACATAATTCCAGGATCCCTGGGTGACTGGAGTTCAAAAGCTTTTTGTTGTTCAGGACCCCACATGATAGAGAGAATTACATTCCGATCGTAGTCTGGAATATGCATTCTCCAAACCCTTCGGCACGTAGGAAAGCCTGCATTTCCTTCTTGCTGGTCAGTGAGGACTGTTTTGGTTTAAGAGAATTTAAGGGGGACACTCTAACATGAGTTACCTCCCCGTAGTTTTAATCAATCCCTTTCCACCAATAAGGAGAAATGAATACGTGTAGTTACAAGTGAAAAAATAGTTTCCTAAAAAAACAAAACAGCAACAGGCGAAAATAACATTAATAGTCACTAGTTGGATAGTTACAAAGTTGGTGCAATCTCGTGGACTCCCCGGGAGCAAAGAGAAACTCAAAATGGCGGCGGGACCCCTTCCCCAAGACAGCACCAGGCATGGGCGACTCGTGTGGGGAGACAAAGGGGAAATGGCGACAGCCCTCCCCCGCCTGGGGGGAGGGGAGCAGCTCCGTCGGCAAACGCAGCTGGCAAACTCTGGTGGCAGGGACCCGGCCGGGGTGCAGAACTCCCGGGGCACTTCGCCGGCGTCTCGGCAGCAGACAGCCCTGCAGCTGGCCAGGGGGCCTCCCGCCCGGCGCCCTTCCGCCTCAGCCACGCACTGCCGCGGGCCTGGGTGACTGCGCGGAGCGGGCCGCGCTGCTCCTCCGGGCCTGCACGCAGCTGTTGCAAAATTCACTCCCAAACAGCTCCACACTCCCAAACCCTCCAAACAGCTTTTGATTGTGAAATGCAGCTTCTTGAGCGGCTACTGTTGCAAGTAGAGGCAAGAAAAAGCCAAGAGGCAAACCAAGAGGCAGAAGAGGCAAGAGACACTGCATCAGTGCCTCGATTTTGAATGGTCTCAGGGCACTCCCCAGCCCCTGTCCTGCTGTTCTGTTTGCCAGCCACGGGATCTTATCACAGTAAAGATTTTGGGGCACAGATAGATATGGAATACAATAACATTTTGGGTTACCGAGGACAGAGACACAGTTTTGTTAACCATGCCCATTGGACTCTGATGATGTCCATCTTGCCATTTTACTTCTCAATACTGAATTTCCAGGGCATCTCCCTTGACCTTACTTTGCTTTATGACAAAGCCAGCCTTCAGGAGGGTTTGGATCATCTCCTGCTCTTTCTCAAAAACTTTCTCTCTGTGTTGTCCTGTACTGTCATGTCCTCAATGCACTCTAAGTGTTCCAGAGCCTCACCCTTTTCCAGTGCAGTCTGGATCAGTCCATGGCATATAGTGGGGCTGTGTTTCCACCCTTAGGGCAGTCAATTACAGGTGCACACACCTCCAGCTGAAAGCAAACTGTGGCCTGCACTCTGCTGCTAAAGGAATGGAGAAAAGTGCATTAGCAATGTCTGTGGTGGCACCCTTTGTTGCCTTGGACACTAGTTCATACTGTAGGTCCACAACATCCAGCACAGCAGCACTGAGGTGGTGTGACTTCATACAGGCCACAATAGTCCAGTGTCAGTCTCCACTCTCCATTGGATTTACACACTGGCCGTATAGGATTGTTAAGAGGTGAGAAAGTCTTGCTGACCACTCCCTGGCTCTCCAATTCACTAATCATCTCATGGGTGGGGACCGCAGAGTCCCAGTTGATGCAGTTTTGCCAACCATTCAGTGATATGGTAGTGATCAGTACCTGTTGTTCTTCAACCCTCAGCAGTCCCACAGCAGAAGGGTCCTCTGAGAGACCAGGCAAGGTATTCAGCTGTCTAATTTCCTCTGTCTCCGCAGCTCCAGCAATGCCCTTTTGAACCCTGGAAATACCCTCTCCTGAGGTAATCCATTGCCATGGCTTCTGGACCAGTCACATTGGAGTGTTTTTCCCATTCATTCCCAGCAAGGCTCACTCACTCCAGCTTCCAGTACAGGCAGCTGTTAGAATCCCCCTGTCACCCCAGAAACAAAGATTGATTCCTCTCCATATCTCGATGGCCTCAGGGTACATTGTGCTCTGGTGTCGACTAAAGCCTTACACCTTTGTGTGTCTGATGTGCCAGGGCATGGGATCCGCACAGTCCAATAGATCCGATTGCCCCTTTCCTCCACCTGGCTGGAGCCAGGGCCCCTCAGCTCTGATCATAACACTCATGGCTCACTCCTTGTAACTATGAACTGAGGTCCCTTCAAGGGGATCAGAAGCAACATCAGCCCTCTTATTCTGTCTGAGGACTTACCCACTGGAAACTGGAGTGGCAGTTCTTATCCTTGAACAATTTCCTGAGGTACCTGTTCTTCCTTTCAGCTCACTCACCTGTGCTGCAAGAGCAGAGATGGGTTTTCCATCCCACTTCCTCATGTCCTCTCTGTGGCAATTCAGGTAAAACCACAGGTTACCTCATGGTGTGGACCCTGTCAAGCATGGGGTGACTGCTGCCTATAGCAGAGACTCTGTTCCCATACTGGTGGGGTATGGGACATTTCCTCTCTAACTTGCTCGCAGCACTTGCATAGTTGTGAGAGCATCTGGTGAAATGAGGAGAGAAATTTTAAAAAAAAGCATTTTAGCACACCCTGAAAATAGTATCATATTATAGATAATATAACCTAATACACCTAAGTTATATAAGATTATTTAGTAATAAGTAATAAGCTTATTATTTAGAGATCCTGTGGTCATGTGGCCAGATTATGTCTTTATCAGATTATGAATCTGATCTTGCAACTAAGTAGGTGGTTGCAGTGATTCATCTCTACCTAGTAATTTTTTTCACAAAGCAGAGTTGCCAATGTGGATATGAAGGATATATTTGCATAACCATTTTGAGAAAAATATTTCTGCCACAGTTTATGAAAGTCACGTTGCAGTGTACTGAAAGTATATCCTCGAAGTTACTGTTTCAACAGGTTTTTGTCTCTTGGAGGTAGTTTCAGGAAGAGCAAGTTTAACTTGAACAGAATTTTTCTGGAGGGATGTTACATTGAAAAATACCAGACACAGCATGCTAATCTGGAAAGAGCATGTTTATACTAGCACAACAACTCTCAGAGGAATTAAAACATTTAGATTTATGGTATCAGTATAAATTACCATCTTTCCTAAAAAAATTGATAATGTCAGAGAAACTTGATTTTTCATTTCAGTGGATAAAACTGTATGCATGAAAACTGCACAAAATCAGTCGGAAAACTTGCTATTCTAAAAGGACCACATTCCGGGGTGAATTTCTTTTTCAGTAATTTTTATCTGGTGCTGATACACTGTTTCTTGCAATGTGGATGCACCAGCCATTTTGTCATTTTCAGATGTAGTCCACTGCCTCAGTCTCTCTGCCAAGTCCTGGGAGCAGTAGTGTTTTAAAATCCTTGCAGTTGTTTCCCAGTCAAATATTTCAAGCCATACTTCATCATCTAGTGAGCTACTGGACAAAATACTTTTCTGTATTTTCATTTCCTGAACCTTTTTACAAAATTTTAGAAGCCACATCTTTCCTGCTGAAACAGTCTTCAGATCACACAGACTATTCTAAGGGCACATTGTATTCTTAGCTTACAAGTGAGCCGATTTTATAGCTTAAACTACTGTACTTTCCCCCCCATAAATCTGTATGGCAGGAAAACAGTTGTATATCTTGCAGTTGATCATGGTTCCTTTAAATTATCCTTTTCCAATATCACAGTGATGATGGCATCAGCCTGAGAAGTAGGCTGTGTCATTTTAGTATGGTAGAATGAAACTGGCAGGGGGGGCGTCCATATTTTGTTTTCTGTTAGATGGGTATGTGCAGAATGATACAAAATTGCAATTTGTATACGGGTTAAGTTAGCTACATCTCTGTGTGGTTGCTCATGTAGCATAGATCTGAATATGTAAATGTTGAGGTGTATGTGTATTGTAAAATTCAGTAACTGAGATTCTAGAAATGAGAGGTTGGAAAATTACTTGACTGCATTAGTTGTCAATTTCCTCTACTTTGCAGGAGATCTTCTGAAATTCATTTACAGTAAAGATTTTTATTCCCGCATTTTCCTTTTTTTTTCTTCCCCTGTCTTCCAGTATCTGAAGACTGTTGGAAAGCCAACAAAATGCTATTGATTCAGTGTTCACCTTAGGTAAAACTACTTTCTTAGTTAATCAATACTGGTTGTTTTTGCCTAAGAGTAGCACAGAGGAGCTGAAGTTATAGACAACCTATGCAAAGGAAAAGTTCATGGTTACAGTTTTTCACTCAGTTATGAAATGACATTAGTAGTGATCACAGCCAGAACAATTTAGAAATAGTTTTTGTTTCAATGTAAAATGAAACAGTGGTTTGTTGTATAAGTATCCCATTGTAAGCTATGTACGATTCTGCATGTTCATTGTATGCTTGGGATCTGGTCTGACTTGAATAAGAGCTGGTGTAAGTCATTGCCTAAGTTATTTACTGGGATATTTGGTCTCTTCACCCAATTGGTAAAAAGTGCTACCTCCTCCCCCAGTTTTTCGAAATTCAGTTATATTTAACCCTGCTGCTGCAAGAGTGAGGGATCTTATCATGTTTTGACATGTATAATTGCTTGTTCCCAATCTTAACTGTTCTATAGGACAGATCCATTAGCAGTCTCTGAAAGACAGTCTTTCCAAGTAAAGAAGGATATGGAAGAGGGACTAATCTCTAAATTTCTGTTGTGAAGGGATTAAAGTATGCTAGCCAGTGTCACGTAATATTTTTCTTCCCCTCCCTTTCTTTCCCTCATTCTCTCTTTCATGGCTGCCCTTTTCTTTTCCCCTTCTCTCTCTTCTCTGGTCTCTCTCACACTCCCAGCAAAAGTTCCTGGTCGAGCTAAATTTTACTGGCACATCAATAAATAGAACTAACAGTTGATTGCACAGCCAGTGTGCTGTGACCACCATTTGTTAGGCCTACCCTATTTCTGTCACTGCTTTTTATCTCCTCTGGACTGTCCATGGGCATGCTGGCTCTTACAGTGCTATCATCATAAGAGTAGGTGAATGTTCAAGTTGGGATATGCACAGCATTCAGCAACAGGGAACCCCAGATGTTGGCTCCACGAGGTATATTACCATAAAAAGTCAGTAAGAATTCCTCTTGAATTTTGTTCACTGCTGTGCAGCTATGAACAAGAGAACAGGAGCCTCCTCTGAGTTTGAACATATAGTATGTTTGTATGTTCATGGCTTTTCATCCCAAATCAGCCTCAGGATCTGCAGGTCTGAAAATCAGTGTCTCTGGTAACCTTTTTTCCCCATAGTTTTTTCTAAACATTTGACAGGAAAGGAAGTGCAATTCTTTGAAGGATTTAAAATATAAATATGTTTCATTGTTTCTATGGTCCACTGTTTCCCATAACTACTTCTGTGGGAATGTACAGTCTAATCTGTTAACTGATCCAAGGAAATACTGTTTAAGTAGTTGCATTAATTTGTGTTTGCCATTAACAAATTTTTGTTCATTCCCTTTGAACTATGTTCTGTTCTTCTTTCTTCATTTAAACACACTCCATTCAGGAGTCAATTTGTAGGCACTTTCAGAATCACCATTTAGTAGAAAAATGTGTTGTGGCTTTACAAAATAAAAATATGTTGTTGACACGAGTTTCAAGTAGACCTGTTGTTAAGTGTGAAATAAACTACAGTAAGATTTTCTATTGTGATCTCTGTCAAAAAGTTCTTCTTTGTTTAAGGCTTCATAGTGAGGTTACTTCTATTTAAAGCATTGAGTTTGATCTTGGCTTTGATCTAAAGCTTTTGATCTTGAAAGAAGGATGTTGTGGCAGTAAAACAAAAAGGCTAGGAGAGATTTTCCTTTTTTTTTCAAATGATAAAGGGATACTCTCAAGACTTAATATGCACTTATTTATACACACTTACACTACCTTTATTTACTTCAATTTGTTTACAAAGTCCATCCAATTCTATATATTATGGGTTTGCTCACACACTTGCGTTAATAAGCCCTATTCTTTTGCAAGAGCACAGATATCCTTTTGAGACTTTAAGCAATATATAGCAATATATAGTATAAGAGTATATATAGGGAATATAGCAATATATAGTATAAGAGTAAAAGTATAAGAGTAAAAATAATTTTATAAAGACTATGAGCAATTTTTAAAATACTGACAATACCTTACTAACAATTTTAACTATAACAAGTATGATGTAGTCTATCATTTACTGCCTCTTGTTTTTGAAATATAAACACAAAAGCACTTGATAAAATCCTAACTTAAGAATTTATAGGATTCGGCTTTTTCCATGGCTGACATAACATGGATATCTCCCAACATGCTGGAGTTTGAATATCCTCTTCTGAGGGTGCAAAAATACCTGATGAAGTCCCATGCCTAAATTTAATCAGAGGCTTGCAGCCTCTTGTTGAATAAATAAAGCCTTTAGCTGAGGCCTCGATAAAGGGCTTGCTGTGCTCCAGTATTCCTAATAAGCTCTTTGGATCTTGCTTTTAAGATGCATTTCAGACCCTCCTAGGTAGTTTAGTAGTTGGATTCTGGAGGTGTGAGCAAATACCAAGGCCAATCTTGAAGCAGTTAATGGTGATGATACTCTCTTGAACTATCCCACTATTCCTCTGTCCGTAAAGACCTGTGACAGAGCATGCTTATAGGAAGGTTCATAGGAAAGCGGCTTCCATAGTAAGGGTCTTGAGGAGAGAGCGTGTCTCTAATAATTAGGCTGCAAACCCGTGACGAGCGTGCACGTGGAGGTTAGGAAGAGCCGTCCCGTCGGCGACGCTGTCGGAGGGAGCCCGGGTTGGGGGCAGCACCGCCAGCGGCCGGGCCGGGCTGGGCCGGGCTCCGCACCTGCGCAGGGGCGGGGCGGGCGGCTCGGAGCCGAGCGGGGCCCGCGGCCGCCCCGCTGGGGCTGCCTCAGGCGCGGTGCCCCGGTCGGGCCGCCCCGGAGCTAGCCGGCCCTGACGTCTTTAAGGCAGGCTCCTCCTCTCCGCGGGGCTCCGGGGGCCGGAGCACGGGGGCGGGGGACCCTGCGGAGGTGTTTCATTTCCTACCGAGGGCTGCGGTGTGCCGCTGCCGAGCCCGGGCACGGCGGGATGGTGTGGGACCGAACGGGACGAGGAGGAAAGGAGCGGGCGCAGCGCCGGGGGCTGGCGGCGGTCGGTCCTCGCTTCCCCCGCGCCGGCCGTCCCGGGGCCCCGGAGAGCTGAGCGCATCGCGGATCCTCCGCGGGCGATCCCGCCTCACTGTGTGCCTTCTCCCCCGTGTAGCCCCTGCTGGAGGAGGGAGAGACGTGGAAGGAGTGTCAGCTCGTCCAGCAAGTGAGCGGCGAGGTGAGGAGGAAACCTTTCGCAGCTGTTATATTGCACCCTGCTTCTTGCCCTTTCAAATCTGCTCCTGGAGTTTTCTACCTGACACACCATCCCCACCCTGCCACGCTTTTGCTTTAAAAAATAATCGCTTTGCTATTATGAATAAAAATATTGGTATGGGGGAAAAAACCCACCTAGTGTTATTACTTTATTAAATAATAACAACCACGCCATCCAAATTTGGCGTTGATAGTCTGGAGCAATGTTCGAGTGGGTGGCTGGAAATAAATCTCTTACTTGAAATAGAAGGTGTAGGGGATAAAGTGCAGAGATTTTCCCCAGGATTTTTGCACACTGCAATGATAACTTTCCATTTGTCAGCTTGGTCTGACATCAGACATGCTCTTTGTGCAAAACCGCTTAAACCAAAAGCTCTGAGGGTGAAGAATATCACCTCACACTTTGATCATGTACAATAACCAGATAACCTAAGACCATGTCACTTTGGGGGGGAAAGTGCTTTTTCCTTGTCAGTGAAGCAATGAAAAAAGTTGTCTGTGGTGTCTTTATAGCTTTTTACTAATGCTGAGTACGGTCAGGTTGCATCTTCTACCTAAAAAAGCATCATGATTTTGAATTCCAGGCCACAAAATGGATTCAGACAAACCAGAGGATCAGAAAAAGCAGCAAAAAGAAAATGAAGCAGGATGAAGTAGTTTTCCAGAAGGTAAGCAATCATGACGTCAGTTCGTGTAATGGGACAAAGGGCAGCAAATCCAAAATGCTTTCTGATTATGCCTTCTTAAGCTTGGTGGAGATGATAGTGTATTCAACAAGATGATTGCAAGATGTGTTACAGATAAAGTTTGAGAGTCACTCTGTAGTTACAATGGCAAGAAATTAATAATCTTTTTAGATGTCTGTATTCAGGAGACAGAATTTTCCTATGCTTGTATTTAACTGGGACATTCTCAGGAGGAAAGAGAGGAGTGCTTTTATCAGAGAAATAGAGCCCTTGAGAGCTTTTGACAGGACCTGAACAACTATTTTCAGATACTCTTCAGGTGAGAGACAATTTTCTTGGTAGATAGTGGGCAATGATAGATGTGATGTGCATATTGGAACAAATATTCAGACTATGTTATTGACTCTTCATGCAGAGGATGAGTTTGAAAATCATCTATTTGTAGTGATAATGAAAATGTGATGATTATTTTAAAAATTACTGGATCTTTAAGCCTGAATACAATCAAGTTTAAACTATTTTTAAACCAATGAACTTCGTTTAAGCTGTTGTGAAAGACCTGCTCTATAAGGTTGAGTTGGCCATTGAAATTGCAGTGTAGAGACATAAGTAGTTAGCTGATACTAATAACTGTTTTCTGTTCCTTGAGGGGAAAAAAAGGTGAATAAAGTTGCACTTCCAAATGCATTATTAAAACTATGATTTCTATTTTCTTGATTTGGTTTTGAAAACAAATTTATGATTGTATTTTAAAGCTCTTGTTACCTTTAAAGGATTAAAATAGTAGTGTGTTGTTTTGCTGCTTTGACAGTGCTTCTAAAATGCATGATGAATCATTGCTGTTTCTGTAGCCAAATTCTTCCTGATAGCATGGCTGCCAACTCCTGTGATCTGTTGCCTTAGTATGGGCATTGCAAGTATATGACAAATGTCCACAAAGTGCATTGTTGTGGGTGGATGATTTACCAGCTCCATGGTTAGATAAAAACTACCAAATAGCATCCTTTAATTCACTACTTTTATTTTGTAACTGGAATATGTAATTTAGGAAAAGTTCTGTGTTGTTGTACTTTAGAATGATGTGATCTAAACATAGCATAAACTGTTTCACCAGATAATTCCATTTCTGTTTATATTTCTGGATGAGAATGTGTGTTTCTGTGTATGTGTAGCATTTGTATTTACAATCATTTTATGTTAAGATCACGAAGACTTTTTTTAAGCTAAAAAGTGTACCGCCTTGGGAATTTGTGAGTGAAATGCTTTGGTGGTACAAGTAAACCTAGTACAAACCCATCTGCATGCATTTTGAAGCAATTTTTCAATGGTGTAAAGTAGATCCCCTGTTATGCCTGAACAGTTATGTTTAAAAGTGCCTTATGCTGTTATACACCTCCTAATATCTTTTTATAGGATAAAGCTGCCTTAGTGCAAAATCTCTTTGTACTGATAAAATTCGTTTTCTGTTGAGGGCATTGTTCTCAAAGTGCTTCACAGTTGGTGAGAGAGAACTTCAGCATGTACCTTGTTGTGTTAGAAATGCAAAACCTGATGTGTAAACACAAGATATATTAATTGTTTTTTTCAAGTAGTAATTCTAGAGCAAGGTCTGTGAGTAGACATATGAATTAAAATTGAAGGCAAGCATAACCATTGTCTTCTAATATCTGTAAGTATTAATAATTCATGGAGATCCAATGCAGATTCGCAGCACTGCATCTGCAGAGTACTTAACCACACAGGAAGGAAGAGGCATAACAATAATCTTATATTTGATAGTAAACATTGACTCTTCACTGAGGTTGGAATTCTTTATGTTGCCGTGAAGTTTAGCCATTGCAATGGTGACTTTTCCAATGCAGTTAGAGAATAGAAAAGGATGAGGGACCTCCCTGGTGCTAGTGGAGCTTTATTATTTGGTTTTAGACTTGGTTGCAACTAGGTTACCAACACTGACTTACCAGTGCAATTCCTACTCTGTGTGGGTGTTGTTAATTTCTGTTCCATGAGAACTGATTTTTAGCTGTGACCATATTTGCTTATAGAAGAAATGGGATTATACAGAAGTTAAAGTATCTTCAGGGATAAACAAGAGAACAAGAAAGAGAAAATCATTTAATGGAAACGTAAGGTAACTATGAAGGTAGTATAGAGAAGTCGAAATAAAGGTGTGGAGTGAGAAGAGGGGGGTGAGAAGGCAAGCAATAATAAAGTCAGAGAGTTGGTACCAGCTCATATTACAACTGTGATTAAAATAAGGATACTGATGTATTTTGCTACATCCAGAAAACTGAGTTTTCCTTTGATCTTGCTTGTTCTTTCAAAACAAGCACCAAGTTATTAAATGTAGCTTCTTTCAAAATAACCACTAACTAATTGTAGCTTCTAAACTTCCCAAACAAGCACTAACACTTTAAATATAGCATCTAAACTTTCATGTGCCTGTGCTGTCCGATTTTCCTCTAAGCTTTCATGTGCCTGTGCTGTCCATTTTCCCTCTATGATTTTTCTTCTTTGTGATAGGAAGTCCAATTTCTAATACAAGATGGATGATTTTGGTATACTGAGACAGCGCCAAATCAAAGCAACTTTGGCATCTGAGTTCAAAATCTAGGACAGAAAGATAACTATGGAATAAGTGAAATAATTGTGAAGAAAAGGTTGCTGACAACTGCTGGGGTATTGCTTCTTGAAAAAAGTTGTTTCTAAACAGTTGTTTGTAGGAGCTGACTTTACATACACTTATACGTATTGAAAAAACATTTGAGGATACCATGTGCTGGATAAGAACTATGTAACGGTAGTGTTAACTGTGCTCAAGGGGAACTAGTGGGGAAGCTTGTGTGGAAAGGTGTGGTGCTGCTTTCCAGTGTGGATCCACATGGTGGATTGCAACAGTGTAATAGAATCGATGGGTGAGAAAGACTTTTAGCCAAATAGCTGTGGGTTCTCATACTTTTGCTCTTCTTCTCTATTTGGGTTTTTTGTTTGTTTGTTTTTAAGCTTTTTAAAATTTCTAATATTTTTGCTGTTCTATCTCTGAAGCTCCTTATATTTTCTTAACGCCTTTTATGCCAATCTTTTCTTTCCTACTTCCTTTTTACACGTCTTGTCTTTCCCTGTTCTCCTTTAATGCATTTGGTCACCTTTAGTACTGTTCATACCTTTCTATTTACTTTCACTCACTATCTGTTTGAAAAAAGTGGAAAAACAAGTTGACAAATAAAAAAAAAAAATACCTTTTGCTCACCAGGTTTTCTGCTTATAATTCTCTGTAGCTGCTCTTCTTACAATGTGTGTGTATGTCCACAAGTTTAAACACATTCACCCTTTACATTTCTGTCTTTGTCATCCTTCCTCTTCTCGTACATTTTTTACTCCTCATTTAATACTATGCTGTGTGTTCATGTTGTCATTTATCTGGTCAGCACATCTAGCAATCAGTATGTGTATCAATACAGAAAGCTGTTTGTGTGTGAAATTTAGAGAGGGTGTAATAGAGTTGGTAAAAATTACTTGGTTAAAATTAACATTGTTTTATGATGAAGAGTGTAATGGAACTGTTAAGTGTTGTGATTATTATTGTTATTATGTTTGTTTTAATAGTTAACTGTGTTTAATTGGAAAAAAAAAAGATTCCATTTTCCATACCAGTGCTGTGCTAGGCAGAAAACAGTGATCTTCTAGACAGACTAGTGGAATTGCAACATTCAGTCTGTATCTGCTGTGGAATTTGTGGGGAAACATCTTTTCATTAGAAGACTAAATCACTTTTACATGACTTTCAGTGTTAAAATGTAAAAGCTACTTTGAAAATATTCCAGTAGTATAAAAATCATCATCAGATGTGACAACAAGGATACATAGGATTTAAGAAAAATGATGAAATATATATGTGTATATATACACACTAGATAAGGAAGATGTTTCCTGCAAATGATCAAAACTGCATTTGACTGTTTCAGTTTGAGTTTGATTGTCTACTGAAACTTTGGGGACTGATTCAACTTCTCGAGAATAATTTGTGTTGCTTTCTCAGAAGTACTGTTTTGTTATGTTTAAAATTTGTCTGCTAGATTATTAGCAATGTGACTGTCTTTGATTTTTTTTCCTGTTGGTTGTTATTGTTGATCCTTTGTGTCATTCCAGAGATTTACAATTGTCAGTATTTAAGCTTTGTTAATAACCTGAGCAAAAACGGCTTCATTGATATAGCTGTTAAGTTTCTAACAAAAAATAAAAAACCTAAACTAGCTGTGATGTATATGACTAATGCTAAATGCTGTAATTCTTTGTCCTTTAATGACGAATTCACCAGTGTGAGTGAAACACAAATCTTTCAATTCTCTAAAATGAGTTGTCCTGTTACACTGCAAGTAGAAAATATTTTGAAGTCTCATAAAAAGTACTGATGAAAAGAAATATAGTGTGGTATAAGACAGTTCTTAGCTAGAAAATTTATTCAGGATGGTGTGCTTCTCCTAATTCAGGTGAAGACTATTAACATATAATGCATAAAAATTACGTTGGAACTTTAACTGACATGTATTTTTTATTTCTCAAAATGAGTATTTTTACTTGAATCCACCCAACTAAGGATCAAACTAAGGAAAAAATCTCTTTAGCTTGTGCACTGATTAACAGCTAAAAGAAACATGGTGAAAAGTCATAAATTGTTATTCAGAGATGCTTCAGTGGTGTTATTTGCTGTACTTAATTCTGTTAATTTCACACAACTTTCTAGGAACACTGTAAACCAGCCTTCACTGATTACAGAAAACATTTAAGTCCTTTCTCATTTAAAAAGTGAATGGAAAAGTTTACCCCGCTCATACACAAGATCTGATTTGCAGTAAATGTTGTTAAGCTGTCGGGAAAATAGACCTTGTCATTTAAAAGCTTTTCTTCTGAGTACCTATGAATATAATTTCAGGCCATTGGAACTAAGCACTTTAAGTATTTAATTCTCCATCCCCATAAGAATATCTGTATTTGTGAATTGCTTGGAAACTTTTTAATTGTGCAGTTCTAAAGAACTATTATTTTTTAGGATAGTGCTGCTGCAGAGTTCACTTAAGAAACATTTAATAGAAGAAGAAAATACTGTGTCTGTGTGTAAAAAAAGAAAAAAAAATTGGAGTGAAATTTTTGGTTTAGCAATGTCATTTTTTTAATAGTCCTGTTCTAACCACAGTATCATCAGTTATCACCAGTATCTTATTTGTAGTAGTAGAATGCCAGGATCATAGTTTTCTTTTTAGTAGCACCCATCTCTCTTATCAAGGAATTGTTGTTGTATTGCATATTTCATATTCAGTCTTTCAGTTGTCAGAGTGAACGTTCTCATTAGGCCACATTAAGACCATGTTTTTAGATCAATGAAGCAACTTATCACCATGCATATGCTAATGCATCTGCTCCCTTTCTGACTCTGAGATGACCATCTCTAAATTAGATCTCAGGCCAGCATGGCTATGCGTTGAAATAGTTCAAAGTTTGCAGATATTTACATTGCTGTTAATTATAGCTGTCCAAATAAGCAATCATCCTGTGCAGTGGTAGATTAAGGCCACATTGTTGTAAAACAGAAGGTTTGTCCAGAAAAGCAGAAAAAGGCAGTTTTAGTGGAGAGGTTTATTGCTTTTGGTTTGTAGGAAGAATTAATTACACATTTGTGATTGTTTGGCTATCAGTCACACTGGAGGCATTTTAATAAGGTGATGTTTGTGTATGTTATTATATGATGCTATCTGTGAACTACATTACTGGGATTTACTATTGCCCCTAACTTTTTCAGTTTGCTGTTGTTTCTAGCTATAAAGCCCTATTTTTGGTTTAAACATGATCCTTACCTTAGCTTATAAAAAAACGAGAAGCTTATAAAACGAGAAGTGGAAAATGTGAGAACACTTTTGTTCTTTCTAAAACAGAAAAAAAAAAACCCCAAAAGCATTTGATTGTTTTTAATACTTCTCAAATGTATGCCCCCACCAGTGTTTATGCCACAAATTCTGAGTGGTGATGTAGTGAGTTCTGGAAGCAGAAAGAAGGCTGTCCCTTTCAGGGCATTTGCAACTGGAGCAGCATACCACATTTGGAAAAAAAGTGGTACACTGCATTCAAACACTCCGTAAGTTTTCTCCTACAGATTTTTCCCTATGTATTTTTTATTAGCTGAGAATATACACTTGTGCATGCCAGCTGAATAATCCACTTGATTTAAATGTTCCCAGGTTCTTCTTGATGGGATTGACTGTAATAACTCTGAAGGAGGCGTGTTGGTTTGCTGGCTCAAATGTGTGCTTTATTTCAGTCTTACATGTGTTTTATTTCAGTCTTTTATTTATTATGCATTGTCAGAAATAGGCTTAACTATTTTTTGATGACTAGTCTTAGCTATTGTCCTCGTATGTCTATTTTCAGTTTGCATTACCTTCTCATGCTATGTAGTAAAAGCACATGTATAGTAGTCTGTAAGTGCAGACATGGTTATTTAAAGAAATATATGAGCACAGAAGGTAAAGGCTAAGCCTTTTACAAAACCTGTTAAAAAGGTTTTGGTAGTTCTTATTTGCTTTTCATGGCCACAGTACTAAAAGTAGTCATGGGTACAACTTAAAATACTGTCATTCTCTCCTCCCTCTAGAGTCCCCTAAGAAGCTTTTTTAGACCAGGAAGATAGCTCACAGTTGAAAGCAAATTCATTCTTTGTTGCTTTAAATAAATGGACAGGATTGAATTCTTAGAGGTGTGTAAATTGTACTGTGTTCATTTGGTCTGTGCTGCATATATTTTCTTGTGTTACTTTTCATGTGGGCACAAAGTACGTGACTACTCACAATTGTCTAATTCACCTCATCAATGCTTCACATGCAGTTTTTGTGAAACCTATAACATTAGAAAGTAGACTATTTCTTAACATTACCATGGATATTTTTATGTATATATATATATATATATATACTTAAATTTTCCATAGTTTTGATTCAAAAATTATTGCCAGTGACAATTTGCTTAATTAACTGGAACACTTTTTTTGTCCTCCTGTGCTGGAGCTCATAATGATTTTTATTTTTATGTGGAAAAATTGCTGAAGAAAAAGAGGCTTAGGCAATTATGTTGCTCTGGATGTCTTTTTCGCCTTAAATTTTTGCATCCATTGGGCATTTTCAATTAAAGTTGTTAGAGCTGTAAATCTACCATGTTCATGGAAGAGATGCTGTGGGGAAAGCCCACAAAAAAGCAAGGCAGATGTGTGAGATCCATCATTACCATTTCTGGTGATCTTAACAGATGTGTAAGGAGGAAGATGATATGACTGTCCCAACCACAGGAATTATATTTATTGCCACTTTGAGCCTATGAGATTGTTTGGTCATGAGACCCAAGTTCCATGTTGAAATTGGATTTCATTACTTTTGCTTCTTAAAAAATTAATGTTTTGGTTTTATAAACTGTATTCTGCATACTGTTCAGGCTGCATGCTCTAAATGTGCTGGACACCATGTAATGAATTTGCCTTAGAGTTGGTTTCCTTCTTCACTCGCAATAGAAATACCTCAGTAAAAAGGAGTAAAAAGGTCTTAGGACTTAGCCTGGAAGACTCTTACATTCTCTCATCCCTATTTCAAGAGGAAATGAAATAAAGCAAGAGAGTATTAAATGTTTCCATGCTCAAGATCCTGTTTATTTCAAAGAAAAAATGACATGTGTGGTGTCAGTTATGCAGTAACTATGGGTGTCTTGTTTTTGTTTAACTCAATTTCTCTGTGTTTTGGCTGTACTTCTGACAAACATGGTGAAGCTATTAATATATTAAAATGCTTTGCTGAACCAGGCCTTAGTCATTTGTCCTCAAGATCTACTTTCCAAGTGACCACTTCCTTATTGGAGATTTGATTTCTCCTAATAGCCCAGAGATTTTTTTACCAGGAGATATCTTTGTCAATATTTTTAAATCTATCTATTTATCTGTACCTTAGTGCATAGATGACATCTTTGGGAGAGGGAAGAAAATATTTGAGGGAGAATAATTGTAGAAATAATTTGTCTAAAGCTCAGTTTCCTTTTACGTCCTGCAATTTCCTCTCTTCAGTTTTGCTTGTTAAAGAGAGATTTCTTTTTAAAGCAAAAGTAGATTCCTTTTCATGCATGTGAGTGTATGCCAGTTCATACTTGAGAAACCCGCAAGATGGAATTCTCAGTTTATCAGAAAAATTTACCTTCATTGTGGCTTGATAAATATGGCCTGTATTTTGTCAGCAAGTATTACCCTGAGTAAACTTCCTAGGTTTACAAATGCTTCCAGAAGGAAGTAAAAAATTGAATTTTTTTTCTCTTGTGGAACACAAGCGACACAGGTGTTCATATTAGGATAAGAGATTGCTTGAAGACTTTGGGAAGCCAGGGAAAGTGATTTCAGCTTACCTGGTTTTATAGATAGGAATATCTGAAAGGAAGGTGCATTTTTAATCTCTTCCCAGTCAATATAATTAACATACTGTACTTTTGGTTTAATACACAGGGTTATTTTGCAACATGTGTAACATTTTTCAAGGAATGAAACATTTGCTCTTCTTTGAATAACTGCTATGCATTTTTATCAGTGCCAGAGAGGAGATGTACATGACAACAAAGTGCTTGTCTGTGCTAGATGTATTGCTCCTAATTTTACAGCAGCTCAAAGTTGCAGAATTGAGTTGTATAAAAGTAGCTGAGAGATTCAGGACATCTCAGAAGATACTACTTAGTAGTGTGAAGATACAGTTTTAATGCAACTCAGTGTTTACAAAATGTCTTCTGCTAAACAAATGCAAAGTCCTTTTTATATGAGGACCCCATTGCCATTGCATGAGATACTTAAAAAATGTGTAACATCTCTTAAAATTCTCTGTCCTTCAGAACTGAAATTAGAATGTTTATCTTGATTTTGCAGATCATAATCCAAAGCGTGGAGATAGTAGCTTGTCTGAAGATACCTAAGAGAGCTTGGCAGGGCAAGGAAATGGACTGAAGTCATTTCATGGCCCAACACAAACCTTCACTGAGGGCTATTTATATTATAGATAAGCATTAAGCCGCACAATCTTCCTTGAAGCCATTAGTTCTTTCCATTCCAAAATATGTACAGTTGGTGATACTTTAACCTGCAGTGAAGATCAGAACAGAAGCTAGGGCTGTGACTGCATTTCCCCAGTACTGTGAAAGGCCTAGTTCATATAGCAATGTAATTGAAAAGATGATCTTGAACATGGGAGGATTCATTTTATCAATATTTATATTGTAACACAACATACTTTCTAGTAATTAATTACAGCTATAGTGATTTTAGATTGTAAGTATCAGTTATAAGTGTTGGCTTTGAGTCTGTTTTTAAAAATTATAATTTAATGGACAACTATTTACCTTTTTGGTCTTTGACTGAATGTGCAGCCTGTAACCTTTAACGTCAAGGGAGAATAGAATAATTAATAAAAGCTTGCTAAATCATGGGTTTTTTCAGTGCAAATAATTATAATTGTGAAACTATCAGGCATGCTATGATAAGGTGTTGGAGGGCATGATAGCAGCAGAAGTCAGAAATATACCTGTGTGTTATGTCTTCACAGCATAGGAGGAGGTATGATGGCAAGTCCGTTCCTGTTTTATTAACTTGGAGGTAATACAGAGTTGGAATCTATGATAAAGAAAATAGCATACATAATCCTTTGCTACAGAGGTGTATTTTGCCTAATTGTGTGTGTTGCTTCACAACTGCCTGAGAAAGAAATGTAGAGTTAAGTGTCTTGTGTGAATGTCTTGTGTAGCTATCCAGCCTTTTGGTATAAGGAGACATGTAAGTAAAAATTTAACAAGTTATATTTAACTGAAAGTATCTGGTAAGATTGTCTGATTCTCTTACACTTCATCAGGAAGAGGGGGACTTTTTCTGAAAGCAACCCATTTTGTACTCCCAGAGGGTACTTCTGTACTTGCACTGTTTTTAATCAGTTAAAGCCTGTGAATATCCCATATAGGAATTTGTTTGAAGTGTTTTTGAAAAGGAAGGTTGTGTAATACCAATGACCTAGATGGCATGTAGACGCTAAGTCTTTTCATTTGTTTTCTCTTGTCCAGAGCACTGAGACAGGAAGCATTCTTAGAATTATTTTTAGAGTTTTAAAAGTCAGCCTTGATTTCCCTATGTAACAGTAATCCTTTGGCTAGACCTGAAAACAATGCTGTTTACTCTTCAATAGCGCCATATGTTTGAAATTTTTTGTTTCATTTTGGTGCCTGTGTTGTTTTTTGGCTTTTTTTAAAATAAAGTACTCAGAAAATTCAACTTGTTTAGAAGAAAGCACTACCCAATGTATCCATGATTCTTCTCATAGTGTGCCTAAATCACGAAGTGGTTTGATTTATTGCTGTCTAGCCTGCATGTGTAGAAGAGCATGTGTAAGATCATGTGGAAAAGGTCACTTTCTTGCTCTGTAGTTATATTGTCTTTATGGTGTCACATTTGCTGTGACAGAAAGATGGCTGAGCAGTGAGGAGTCAGTAATTCTGGTTTTCTTCTTAGCTTATATCCTGCTTATTGTCCATTTAGGCATTCAGCTGAGAAGTGGGCTATTGCTCCCCCTGCCTCTTTACTCCTCTGTCATGGAGCTGCTGCTGTTTTAGTTGATGTGTCCCTCTTTCTAAAATAAAAAGAAATTGAGTTCATTCATGTGCTTCTCTAGCACATTTCTCCTCATTCCATTTGCAGCATTAAAATCTATGAAACTTGTAGAGTGATACTGTCTTAACCATGTGTAGGCTGCTGAATTAATAAGTCTTACTATCCTTTCTTCTACCACGCAAATGGGCTGTACTGCGTAGAGGGTAAGGAGTTTCAAGTTCTGCATCTTTGTAAGCTAAAAATATTTTTATCTAAGGATTTTGTTACTTGTGACACTAAGTTAATGTTTGTAAAACGTATTGAATTTGGTAAATGTGAGTTCATGGAGATTTTGTTTGTTGTTGCTGGTGTTACAGCAATGACTGATGGTTTCAAGTAAGGGGATTGTGTTCTTTGGGCTACACATAAGCTTTTCACTGTCATACCTATATCTGTGGTGCAATATAACTTGATAGTTCCAAATTATGTGCTACCAAATTATGTGTCTGACTATATTCCTTTCCTCAACGAAAAGCTAGGGCTTTTCTGCTATCTTTTCTTGAGTCATCCTGTTCTGAATGTTTCTATTACCATCAAAACTTAGAATAAGCCAAATGCATAAAGTGTTATAAAAATGTCTTCATGGCAGAATAAAAATCTCTTATGACTCAACAAATCTGCTAGGGAAAAGTTACTTTTGGAGACTAGGGAGTTTTACTTGGTCAGAACATTGTAAGTATCTGTTAAAGCTTATAAAAATCTGATTATGGATGTTGGAACATGAACTCTGGATTACTCATTTACAGATACAAAATAAAGTTCCCCACAGAATAACTCAGTATTAATTATGCAGAGGAAAAACTGGAACATGAGAGAAGTTGGATCAATATACCATTGCCTTCATTATTGTGATTCTAATTATATTTAAAATTTTAATAAATTTCTAAGTCACAATATGTGAAGTGACCAATTATTATCAACACAAATAATATCCTTCAGATTTCACAATGCTCATTGCTACTCGCATGTTGTCTGAGGAGATATAAGTAGGCATAGGAAAGGAAGAAAGGAAGGAAAAGGATAGGTTGGCCAGGAAAGCTAACCCTGTCCTGGGGGGCATCAGGCACAGCATCGCCAGCCAGGCAAGGGAGGGGATTCTCCTGCTCTGCTCTGCTCTGCTCTGGGATGGCCTCACCTTGAGTGCTGGGGTCAGCTTTGCTTTGCAAGGAGCGACTGAGTTCACTTGGTCTGTTCAGCCTGGAGAAGAGGAGACTGAGGACAGACCTCACTGCAGTTACAACTTCCTCGTGAGGGGAAGAGGAAGGACAGGCACTGATCTCTCCTCTATGGTGACAGTGACAGTGACAAGACCTGAGGGAATGGCCTGAAGTTCTGTCAGGGAGGTTTAGGTTGGATATTAGAAAAAGGTTCTTCCCCCAGAGGGTGTTTGGGCACTGGAACAGCTCCCCAGGGAAGTGGTCACAACATCAGCCTGACAGAGTTCAGGAAGTGTTTGGACAATGCTCTCAGGCACATGGTGTGACTCTTGGGGATGGTGCTGTGCAGGGCTGGGAGTTGGACTTGGTCTTTGTGGATCCTTTCTATCTCAGAGTCATCTGTGATTCTGTAATTGTAGAAGGAAACTTAAAGCTCAATGTTTTCTGTTTGCGTTCAACCTCCCCAGCAAGTACCTGCATTTTCCACTTCTGGGTTCTGTTTCTGTGGGAATTTTTCAAACAACCCCACTGTTGATCTGTAAAGCACTCCGAAACAGAACACGGAAGTAAAGTTCCTTTAAGGTATAAGAAGGAGAATTTGTCTACTTATATTGCATTTGATTTTAATGTTGGGAGTTGGGGGATGGGAATTAAAAGGTATATGAAAGGAATGTCCAGTTGAAGATGTTCTTCCTATTCTGGAAGCTACCTTGTAGTGCAGGTGCTTTTCTTTTCCTAGTTCATTGAATTTTTTGCCATCTTGGCTTAGTTAAGAGTGGACTGGGTGGGTGTTTTGCAATGTGGACTCTTTCCAAAGCGTTGGCAAAGATTTACAGTAAATCCAGCTGAGTTTCCCTGAGGGTTTGAGCTGAAATTCTGACTTTCATATTAAATTAGGCATGATTACAAGACAAGAAATATTTGTAATGTTTTTATGAAGGAGGCAACAGGGGAACAAATCATTGGTTAAAAATATATTCAGGATCCAAAGGGCTCTTACTTATATGACTTGAAGGGATGTAGATAAAAAGATAGCCTTTGTATCTTTAAAATAAAGAACACACCTCCCTGAAACTTCTTTGTGTGTGTTACCCTTGTTTGAGGATTTCTCCTAAAAAAAATCTTTCCCTTTGTTTTCTAAACACCTGAAATTTCATGTAACTATTCCATGTATTTCAATAAGACAGTGTTTTGGGGGTTGGTTTTGGTTTTTTCTGTTCAGTTTTATTTTTACAATACTTTTGAATACCAAAAGTAATTGCTAAGTAATTGAAGACCAAAAGTAATTGCTCTTTGTTTCCATGGCCTTATTTATATCTATACTGCTATTATTCTTTATGGCAGGGTGCTACAGATATTTTTGCTAATATTTTGGGTCGTATCATGAATGAGAATCATGGCATAAACATTGTCCCATGTCACTCCAGGCAGAAATATCTATTAAACTTTAAAATAACCCCTCAAATGCCTTTTTTTTTGTTTGTTTCTTTCTATTCAAAATTGTGCTATGCTTTGAAAATAACTGAATAAGTGCGTATTAAGTTTGGATTGATGTGTGATTAGAAAAAAGAGTGTTAAAAGTTCTGGCAGTTATCCATCTACGCTTGAGCCTTCTTCATGGTTCCTGCTGGATTAATCACTTGCTGCTTGGATTAATCACAGGATTAGCATCACTGGGTGCTTAGAGAGAAAAGAAAGATAGAGTGACATAATAATGGAGTCAGGCTCTCCACATGGCAAAGGCAGCCCTTTTATTTTTCTTTCCTGTCTTGCATCACATCCCATCTGTCTGCATTTCCACATTGGTTCCTTAGCATTTTCCTCTTTATTTTTTAGGGAAGACTTGAATTTCAGCAACCTTGTATATCCTCCCTTTGCAGAAAAAGGCCATGATGGGAGTGAAAATCCATTTCTAACTAGGGAATGTTTATAGATATGTTACCTGTTAGAGTACCTATGCTTTATCTGATATAAACCTCTATTAAGCTCAGGTGTTTCTGGTTTGCCTGTGAAACAAGACAGATGATGAAAGGTTAATGTCTGTTTGTTTTGTGATTTTTTTTTTTTTTAATTGAATCAATGGGAAGTGAATATCTTTTCTGTATGGAGCAATTCCATGCTACTGCACATAGACTTGTCCCTCTTTGTTTTCTTTTTGTGCCATTATGCATCTGTTCTTGTGGATGCAGATAAAATAAACTGTCATATAACATAAACTGCAGAGAACTGATTCTTCTGAGTATGCCTGTTTTAATGCGATGAAGGATTTTAAGCCTTTTTAGATGCTTAGAAAATGCTAAAACTGAAATGATATTAAAAATGTGATGCATTCATTTTTGCTCGAATGTGAATGAAACCTGACATAGCAATCTTCACTTAAAGTCTGTAATAAAAACAGCATCACAATTTGGAAGTGGAGATTACTTGTGGCCAAAAAAACTGGACATATGTTGGTTTCATCCAGTAGCTCTCTAGATCATTTTAGATGGTAAAGGAGTCTTCTGAGGACTGCTGCTTTTGAAGTAGGCCTTTCTGTTAGAAAGTAGGCTGTTCTAGAACAGTTTTTGTTTGTGAGTTTTTGTTGGTTTGTTTTGGGGTTTTTTTTCAGTTTTCTTCTTTGTTTGTTTGTGGGTTTTTTGTTTGTTTGATGTATTATTTTTATTTACCCAAATGGCAATAGAACAACTCTTAAATGTTTACCCAGATTAAATGTTTTTACAGCAGTGTACTGGCAGTTTTGGTAATTGGACTGGGTTTCTGGGGAGAGCAGTCTCTGTACAGAGGCTTTTGTTTCTTAAGTATGGGCAAGATTGGCAATAGCTAAAAATTAGCAGTATCTAAAGTTTGCCAAGTGTTTTGGCTGAGGTAAGCCATTCCTTACTCATTCCCAGTAGGAATGCCATCTAAAATAGCTAACAAGAGAGTTATATTGCTTAAAGTATTTTTTGAGTATTTCAGCAAAAGCCAAGGGTAGGATAGATTTGAAGATACGTATCAGCATCTGAGGTTCTGAGTCGACACTTATTTTCTCAGCCTTGTATCTTTTGCAGACTTTAAAGGAACTCCCCCTGAAAAGAAAGAAAATCTGGTTTTCTACTTTGTACTCTGGGATTTTTGTTTCAGTCTTGTTGTTGTGGGTCTTTGTTTCTTTTATTGTTTGCTTTTTAATGTGTAGCATTTGTTCTGGAAATTTGCAGTGACTAGAGAGGGGGACGATACATTTGAAGTGAGAGAGGTTCAGGGACTGAGTATGTTGTGTCTAAGCCAGTCAACATGAATGCTCAGTCAGAAAGCTCTATAAAAATTAAAACCATTGATAGGCCAATTGGCATGGTGGTTGGTAAACAGGGGGAGGGCAAGAGACAGCTGACTGCCTTTCAGCAGGAGCTGCTGAACTTGAAGTGCATGTAAGAGAAGGTCCACTAAGAAGTAGTGAATATTCACAGTCACAACATAGGCAAATGGGGGAGGGCTGAGAGAGATGCCTGGTTTTAACCTCAAAGAGAAGGAAGAAGCAGTTTAAGGAAAGTCAGTATGGGATGTGAACCTGAATTCAGGTGGGATCCACACTGTAAGTTTTCAGGGAAGGAAAGCAGTAAGAAAGGCTTTGTCCCAAATGGAACACCCTGCTGGTGTTGTAGGTGCACAGCAATTCCCAGCCTTCACAGTCTTCTAGCTAGTTCATTATTAGAAAATTTCTGCATAAGGTATTTTGAGTTTTATGTTCTTTCTAATGTCTTGGTTCCCATGCAGATGCCAAATATTACAATGTTCTTTGACTGCACTGCTTTGAGATTAGGTAACAGGGGCTATATTTTGAAGTCTTTACAAAAAACCTCTATCTTTTCTTCTGAAAAATCTTAAAACCCCCTGAAATGCAGGAGCAAGGAGTGTGGAGGGAAAAGACAGCTTAAAGCTGACAGTAAAACATAGAATCTGTACATACTTGGATCTCTGATAAAGTGGGTTTTGATTAAGTGCAGGATAAATTATTAAAAAAAGCAAACTGGTTAAACTGGGAGTTCCCATTATTAACATCATAAGAATATTAAAAATAGAATTCACAGCAAACAGGATGTCTGTTCATAAGAGTGCAGCTTCGGTTGCCTGGTATTTATGCAGCTGACCTTCTGTACTGACATCAGAGAGCAGTGAGGAGCCTCGTGACTGTGAATAAGAGTCCTGTTTAATCTGCTCACACCAACATGGTAGCTCGTGGAACGAATGAGCTAGCCTTTGAGGAGTAATGTGAAGAAATTAATGAATACCTCCAGGGAGCAGCACATACACTGCTCCTGCTCTGTAGTTGACACATCCTTTCTGCAAAGCTTTAGTTTTACCTCCAGTTGTAGCCAGTGGAACTTGGCAATTTCTTTTTAATAATAATGCTAATTTTTTTTTCTTTGATATTAAATTTGGAAGTAGAGTGTCAGGATTATGGAGACATTATTCCAAGTTCCTAAACTACTTGTACCAATTGAATTAACAAACCAATAGTTTTGGGAGATGGGTTGTGCTGCCCTGACAAAAGGACACAGTGATCACTCTATGCATCATGGAGTGTGTTCTTCGTTGACCATTTACAGTAGAACTATTAAGGAAACACCTTCTTCAGCACAATAGCCAGACAGACATTCCTGCAGTTTGAAGCCTGGACCAGACTGGCTGACATTTTAGCATAGAGAATATTTTGTGTTCACAATCCCTGCCTATTGTGTGATGGCGTATGAGAGAGTCAGGCAGGCTTTGGAGAGCTGCAGCACACGGGGCCCTCATTACTGCCATATGCAAATACATTATTTGCATTCATATTGTGAAATGTGGTCAGATTTGCCAACTGCACTTTGCTGAAATGAACCTTCTCTATTGTGTTCTTTTCTATTTTATTTTTTGCTCTTAAAATTTGCATCGGTTTCAACTGAAAAGCAGACTGCCTCATGTTTTAAGGAGAAAATCCATTAATGTAGCAAAATACAAGGTAAAAAGTATCTTAGAGTTGATACAAGTGTTTAAATTTGTTGAAATAGCATCTCTGCATAGAAATGAGTTTTAAGACTCAATTTTAAAAGCTAAAAAAATAACACTATTCTTTTCTGGTCTTTGAAAGAAACAAGCTGTTTCAAACTCAACATATCTCAGTAAACACATATATTTTCAATGTTCAGATGACTTTTTCACGTAGTTGATTTGGTGTTACTTTAAAAGCTCTTAGAATCCTGTGTCATATCTGTTAATGTGTATGCAACTTTTCTGAATATTATAGAAAATCTCGTGCTGTGGAACAATTTCATGTCAGTAGTAGACAAGACATCTTGGAGAATGAAGATGGTAGTCACAAATGGGTCTTCTGGGGAAAGGGAAAAAAGGGAGGTGTGGGTAGAAGAAATTTCTGTTCCTTTGTATTGATATTAGTCTCAATTTTGTGATGATTCACTGAGGTTAGTAAATATGTACATATAGATCTTCATTTTGGCTAACTGCCAAGTTCTTAGGTTTTTGGCTGTGCCCTACATTCTGGTTTTTCTTCCTCTTGCTTTTAAAGGAGAGTGCTTGCTCATAGCATCAGAAATTCTATTGTGCATCAGCATATGTATTAATGGCACACTTGAAATAAAAGTAATTTGAAACAGGTATTCCTGGCTTAAATTTCAGTATCCTTTTGCCAAGCCATTTGTTTACTGAACCTTTGAAAAGAGAGATAAAATGTTCAATTAACTGAAGGAATGTACAACACTCAAATACCACACCCAGCCTGCTTAGGAGGACAATATTTTTTTGTGCCTACATGCCCTTGAATAGTTAAGGGGCAGGTTTTGGGATGGTTTCAGTTTATAGTGGAAAAATACAAGTCTATTGTTTGGGAATACAAAAGTGTGTATGAGAAAGCCAATTGCTGGAAGAGCATATGATAGAAAAAACTTACCTGTCTTAAAGAGATGTAACTATATTAGTGAAATGGGATTGATGAAAAGCTCTTGCCAAGTTTTGATGGCCTCTCAGACTGGGGAAATCTTTCTCTGAGATCTTATTTATGTTATTAGAGAAGACACAGTGTGTATGTGCATATGATTTGGCTTTCTTCCCTCCTCCCGAAACCAAAAAGAGGTGCTCTGTTTTAAGAGATGTGACTCTACACTTTTAATTGGTTTCATTATAATTTACTTTTTAGTTTGAAAGAGGTGGTTTTAAAAAGAAATTTGGCATTGCTGCTTTTTTGACTGTATTGGGAAAGTCTGATTTATTCCTGTTAAGTCTTTGCTTGGTCCAATTCAAGAATCATGTCTTTCTGTGCCATGTGTATCTCAGCAAAATAAGCCAGACTTGAGGAAGACATAACATGTTTGGGTCTGTGACAGGTGAGGATGTGGATTTAATTCTGAAAAGGTGGGTTCGTCTACAGCAAAAGTAGTTGACACTCACAAAAGGCTTCTTTCGTTCCCACCTGATGTCCTCACCAGCTGTCCTGGGTCCCTGCCTGTTGAGGGTTGCATGCCCGGGTGTGGGCAGAGTTTCAATTACAGCCTGGTTGCTCTTTCTGCAAAGGTACGCTAGGGGTGCAGTAAGCTTTTCTCAAAAGTGTAAGGAGGCATTCTACAGCTCAGATGGTTTGAAGGTTAATCATTGTGTAGAAGGCCAGGTCCTTAGGTGCATAAGGCTATGCTGAGGGTGTGGGCATGGTCTGCATTTCTCCTTGCTGCCTCTGAAGCCATACAAGAGCCAGCCTGCTGTGATCTCCTTGCCTGATCCCTTTTGCTGTGAACAAGCCATGGCAATTCTTCAAAAGATGCTCCACCAGTATCATGCCAGCATGGAGTATGTTGAAACTCCTTACTGCAGCTAATGTTGAAAGACTGGAGCACAAAGCATAGACTGTTGTGTGCTTCTGTGAAGCAGAGCTTCCAAAAGAGTAAAAGCAGATTTTCTTGTCCAAATGTTATTTGGCCTTTTGTTGGTCCGTTAGGCATTTTAATATTGGGCCAGTTTCAAATCTGGGCAACATAGTTCAGGGGCAACGTGCTAGTCATAGGGTTTAGTCCTTAAGCAAGCTCTTCAGAGGCATGTGATGTCCATGTCCACAGTAGTCTGCAGTTTGTCAAGTGGGGTGAAAGACCGAAGGATTGAAGAGCTTGGATTTAGCTGAAATCAGTGGAAATTTTTACGAAAGTGGTACACACACAATTATTGTTCTGGGAATGAAGCCACTGAAATAATGTTAGCAGGTCTGGTCTTTTACATTATTTTTTGTTGTTTTAAGTTTACTTTTGAGTTTGGAGTTTAAATTTGAGGACCTAAATAAAACATGTGTGTCCATCAGCTGTGATGGAGGAGTACTATATGTTTTGAATAAAACATTTTTGATTAGTCTCATGCTGCATCTAACTTCATTGGTTCCATGTTCTGTAAGCTATTTAATGAAGCTAGAATATAATACTCCATCTAACAAAAAGCCACATGTACTCTTGGAATGAATCTATACTAGTTTAAAATAAATGCCACTATATATATTTTCTCTAATGAAAATGTGAACTGGTATAAACTTTGTGTAACCTGAAGAATGCAATGGTACTGTACTGGTGTAAAGTAATACAGAACTGGTGCTCTGCAGCAACTTACAGAGGAGCTTGATAGTTTCATGATCCTTTCAGTTCACATACATAAATGTTCATATAATAGTGGCATGACAAGTAATTTTCTGTTTTAAAAGGTACTGAAAGAGTAATTTTAATGCCCAAATCCATTAACTATTATTTTACTTTTTAGAGAAATTCAGCTGCATTAATAGGAAAGTGACTGAGCCCCTCCAGTAGTTCACTGCCTGCTCAGTGTTTGTGCCTTTCAAATTACAGTGGTTAGGTGTAAGGAATGTAAATTGTCCTGAGACCCTGTACAGTATGTATAGATGGAATGGCTGCACCCAATAGTGTCTGGATCTTCTTCCACAGTGTAACAACACCACTTCATTTAGCAATCTCAGAAAGATCAGTTTAGAGAGATTAGTGAAGGATAGCAGAGGGTGGGTTTGTTCATCCACATGTCTGGAGAAATAGGAATGCTTAGTGACTTGCATTACTTTTTATAGATCTTTAGAGATGTGGTCAGCACTTTGATTTCACAGAAATAAAATTTGGTGTAAAGATGTTTGTTAACAAGTTTTCTCCTGCTGACTGTTGTTGAGACAATGACTTAAGAGTTCTTATGCCATGATATTTATTTTGTCATGGCTGTTGTTATTTACAATGAAGGAACTTTCCTGGGAGTCCTGGAGAATCCTCTGGACTTTACCTTTTGCAGATGAAGCAGTGCAGTTCAGTGTAAAGTTAGGAGGGGAAACTATGGGTCTTCTGCATCCTTAACTGGATGATGGTCTTCAGTGAAGTAGGCAGGTCTGTGTAAGAGCCTTGTGAGGCTTCCCATCCCAAGTGGAAGAGTTGTGTGAATGGCCTCACAGATCCTCTCTGCAAATGTCTCTGTTTACTCATGTTCCCCACTAACTGTTAGTGAAGATATTTTATCCAACTCATAGAGAATGAAATCTAATTTAGTTCCTCTAAAACTGTTAATGCAGGCTGACATCAGTATTTTTATTAACTGCCAGATAATTTTCCACATTCTGTATTCCTCTCTTTTTCAGGTAGGATAGCATTGCATGCACAATACAGGTTGTCAAGGTATGATCTTAAAGCCCCTGGAGTTGCTGTCTATGTTCAGGCTAGGCTGAATTCTTTAGCCTTAAGATCCTCTAAGGCATAGAAATGTGGATAGCTGGTAGTTTGTGCTTCAGTTGGCTTGAGATGTTTCCCTAGTGGCACACAGGTTTTTCTCTCCTTTCTGCTAAAGTCCAGGCACTGGGCTATCATCACATTTCTCTAGCTGCTATCAGAGAAGAGGTTAGATAGGAAAATTTAGTTCACTACCACTCTGGAGCTTTGAATGGCAACCACAGGATCACTTACACCGAGTGTTTTATCTAAATTACATGTCATTCTTTCTTACCCTTTACCCTTTTCCTTAATTATAATTTCTTACAATGATATATTTGCTTCAAGGACATTCACATCTGATTTCAGAGGAGAGGAAGAAAGCTGATCAGCTTCCAGGAAATTCCTTTGGTGACTGCAGGGGCTGGGCTTGTGATATTGTGGTATTAATAGTTGCTCTTCAGAGATTTTATGGATGCTGTCTTTCACCTCCTGAAATGGTTGAGATTATTTTAGTCTTGTTTCCTCTCGCATATGCTCACATAAAGCTAATTGCAATGTATATGTGTTTACCCCTGTATATTTTTTCTTGTAACCTGGCTTATTTTAATCAAGCATGGCAGAAAGACAGATGTCAAAGACAACTAATAGAGTATATTCTAGCCAGAGAGGGGAAGGAGAGTCAGTAAATCATGACATTGGAATAGAGCTTGTGATTTGTTAGACGCAGGTCATCTCTTTCTTTAAAAAGGTACTAGAAGTATCTGAATAAACTTCAGAGTTGACAATCAACCACAGGATAAACATCAAGGGGAAGCATGGACTTCATGGTTTCTTATGCTTCTGGAACAACATAGTTCGGCTGCATAATGCTCCATTGTGGTACAGCAAAGCTCTTGCTTGTGTGACTTTGTATCATTCTCATACAGTAGTGCCAAAGGGACAAGTAGGATTTTGGGTGCAACTCATAAGCAGGAAACAGGATGTGCAAGTTAGTTTCTCCTTTTGATGCTGATGGACTGAGTGCCTTTAGACAAAATAATTCCCCTTAGGTTTTCTACAAATGACTCAACATAAACATACGGTGTGCTCATTTCCAGCATATGATCTGTAGACTTCTGCCCCTGAATGGGCTGGTTGGCCATACATTAATTGGTGTTATCTTCCAGCCTCAGAGACCTATCCATTCCCTCCTGCACTTTTTCAGGAATGATTCACATGAGCATGAAAATATAGAACTTTTTTCAAAGATGAGCATTGGAGACCATTCAAAATTCTTGATGTTGTAACCATGGTTTGTACTACACTGCAGTTACTTGGATGCCCAGTTGTATAAGGGAAACATGCAGTTCTGTTTGTTGTGATGTTAGCAACTCGGTGCTCTTGTTCCACTGCAGTGTGTCATGAACAAGACTGCCTGATGTATCTTGCTTTTTCACACTTTCAAATACAATAACGTAATGTGATCAGGAAAGCTGTGTATGATAGGACAAATGCAAAGGTAGTAAATACATTTTGATGAGGTTTTTAGATTAATTAATGGGCTAACTGTTGAAATATCTTGCAAGGGGATGGGAGGGAGTACAAAAGCTGCCAGTAATATATTTCCTAATTTTAATTTGTGAAAAGAAGTCCAAGGAAAGTCAAATCAGAGGTGTGTAGACTGTTCTTTCAGCATTCTGAAAACAACTGGTTTTGTCTTTTGTTTTTCCAAAAGTTAAGTTATACTGAATGTGCTGTATTAAGATAAAGTCAGTGTTGAACTCCACTCAGGCTGTCCAGTCATTTTAGTAGTCATGCTTGCTGTCTCCAAAGCTGGACTAAGATTCCTGAATCAATTTCAAAGGATGCTGTTTGGCCTCTCCCACAGAGTGCATGTGACAAAATACTGTTAACTAGACAGAAGTATTTTTTTCAAACGGTCTTACACAATTATGTAAAACACAGATAGAAACTCATCCCAGCTTGTTTAGGTACATTACTTCCCTCATAATCTAGTAGCTGGCAGTAGTCAAATTTACTCTGTGTGCATCATTAATTAAGATGAATTAAACTTTAGTAAAGAAGCAGAACCTAGTTTTTTAACTTGCTTAAAAATAAATCAAAATATTTATATTTTAATTTATTCTTGATTCACCTAGTTTTCTGATGTATAGTTAAAAATGCTGTGACAAGGGTAGCTTATTTTACTTAATTTCGTCTTTGGGAGAAGCCTGATCAGACAGTGATGTTTCTATATTATTCTTATAAAATGTTACCAGTCTCTGTTTACCTGCCATGAACTTTGGCATATGAAGAAAACAAAGAGACTGAGCCAAGACAATATTCTTAGTGACTATGAGTAAAAGAACTGACAGCCCATCATAGCAGCAATGTAGAAGTCTTGCATTATTGGTGTGGGCAGAGCAAGTTGTGGGGATCTCTCTTGTTCTGCCTGAAAGTACAGTGGCCTTTGAAGCAGCTTCTGTTTGACATTGTGCACAGCCTTAAAGGACAGAAAAATCTTCATTCTCATGGTTGGTAATTGCATTAACTCTGTTCTAAGATTTTTCTGGTGCTGATTCTCACCTTTCTCTGGCATCTCATAGATAAGGAAGAAAATACTGGTTTTCTCAAAGTATTTTGCTGTAAGGTGCATATATGCATATGGCTGTTGTGTGCCTACATGCATAGTAACTTTGAAGGTTTTTACTCTCAACTTTCAAGAGGCCCATCTCTGGCTATCATGGATGTTGCAGCTGTCAGCAAGAGTAGATCAGTGACCGTTTAAGTAAGATGAACTCATTCTATTACCTGCCCCCTGGGTAATGTTTCCTGGCATTTTCCATGTTAGCAAACCTTCAGAATTGTCAGAGCTTACAGGCTGTTCTTTGATGAGTATGTATCCTCTTTCCAAGTTTCCTTACATTACTTGGATGTTTAAGTTTGATTAGCTTCCCCCAGCCATCACTGTGGTCTTCCATGGTATGAACCATTAAACTCTTTAGAACAAGGGAGAAAGGAGCATTAGAAAGGAGGTGTTGTGTCTCTACTCCAATCCTTTCATTCTCTGAGGATCTGATAGGCACAGGAAATGTAACAAAGATTTGGGGTTTGCAGTCACAATCTGTCTCTCTATTTGTTTCTGTTAACCTTTTTCTTTTGTTCTTTCTTGCTTTTTTTTGTCTGTTTGCCTCTCTGTCCTAATATTCTTCTCCCTTGTAATATGCATTTAAGATGTGAAGAACGGCTACTTTAAATCAATCATTACGTTCACCGCAGAAGCACCCTGTAGTGATGTCAGCTGGCAGGTTCTGAGTGCAGTATGCTTTGTTGCTTTGCAGGCCAAGAGGTTGCAGTCGTAATGATCTTTGTTGTTTTATTTTATACCCTGTGTACCACATCAACTGTCTTCTAGCTGCTGAAGGTGAGTCCTTCAAAGACCAAGCTCTGATTTCTAAAGTCAGTGGGAAAAAAAAGAAGCTATAGCTGTCTCCCTTTCTTGCAAATAAGGGAATACAATGTTTCTGCAAGAGTGCAGGAAGAACCTTGCTAAGGCCTGGTGCCCTTTTATGGAGTAGCTGCATCTGTTGTCAAGAGCTATTGCATATGGTGGTGTGATGCTTCCTGCATTGGAAGATTTTCAGCTTTGGCTGTGTACTTTGGCAATATTTTCCAGATTGCGAAGAGTGATGTGTATTAACCTCTAAAAGTAAAATACATACAAGAAAGTCAATCTAGAATTTCAATTTTAAAATATTTACTCATTTCCTGTTGAATGTGTTTACGTGATTGAAGAATAGTTTGATCTCTGGCAGGGATTGTGAGAGAAGCCTGAACTATCTAGTGGAGAGATCCCTTGGGTAAATACAAAGTAACAAGCAACTTTTTATTTGGTTGTTGTACTGTGGTTGTGGTACTGTGATTGGATGTTAGTTTGTGATTTTAGAAGTGAGATGGTGCCAATGTGTTTGGTATTGAAAGTATTTGCCCTTCCTCACTCTGCTTTGCAATGCATGTCTTAAAATTTGTATTGATCAGATGTGAAGAATTTTTTTATTCAAAGTGACATGTCTAATGTAAAAGTCTGTCTTGTATGAATTGCTTTTGAATATCACAGTGAAACTATTTCACTGAAAATACAAGGTTTAGGATAGGACATGTTAATATAGTCCTTTCTTAATTTCTGAAAAAATTCATCAGGAAAAGAAAAATGTTACAGTGCCCATTAAGACTTTTCACAGCACACCTTTGTGCAATATGCCTATTTCACTACTTTTTAAACATACTCATTTTGGATTGATGCCAAATTTATAGCCAGTGTTACAAGTGTACACTGGGTAATATTGCTCAGCCTGACAGCAGTAGCAGTGGTATCAGTGTTTCCCTTTTGTATTCAGGTAAGCCAAAGTCTCTCACATACTGAGAATCTGTTCTTAATTCTTACATTGGTAAGAGCCAAAGGCGATGTAGAGCTGTGCCTATAGAGTAGCTCAATGCATCATAAAATTTTCTATTGTGAAACAGTGGTTTCTTTAAAACGAAGAAAAGGTAGAAAATGCAGATATCCATTGATTTATTTATAGACGTTGTTTTAAAAAAGTCTCTGCTGGATCCATATTCAAAGTAACATTGATTTCAGCCCTAGCAGGGACTTGGGGGTTAGGTGGAAATAAGGACAGCCCTGAGTATTTTAACACAAAAAATGAATACTTTCAAAGACCAGTAAGCATTTAAATATGCTCAATATTCACACCAACTTGTAAGCTCAGGCACGTACTATCTTGAAACAAAGTGTGTTGCTTAGAAGTTGCATGGTGGTGTCATTATCTCTTTATGCCTTCTGCAAAGAACAGTCATTGTTCATTTTACCTCCTTCACGATTCTTTGTCTTCAGTGGCAGCTTTTCTGGCATCCAAGCTAACTCTTTTTTTGCTTTGTATAAATAGCCAGAATATGCCTAAAAAGTCTGTCTGAACATTAACTAATGTGTTTAGACAACAATAACTCTTTATTTTACCCTAAAGAAGTGTTTCAGTTGTCTACCAAAACTTCATAGTCTAGTTGCAAGATGTCAGGGACTTTGATGTTCAACAGAAAAACTTCAGTCATCTCTTCAACTGCAATCAACAGCCAGTGATCTCTGTGGTAGAATTTGTCATGTGCATAGCAGACCGGCATCGCTGTGGTGTGTGTGAAATGTGTGTCAGCTCATGTCCACCCTTCAAGTTGGGACATAAATAAAACTGCATGTAATTTGTACTGTAGAAGGGATTTAGACTAGCCCTCAGATTATGGTGGAACTGCTCAAGTATAGCTGGCGTCTGTTTTGAGTAGTACAGCTCAGAGCAGAAATCTGTGGGAAAAATGTCAAAACTTTTGCTGAATACTTTGGTTTAGGACTAGCTCTAATGGTGTACCTTTTGCAATAATGTCAGAGCACTTTGGTCATAGGATCTGTGCTGAAACAATGAGTTCAATCTGATCAAAGGGTGTTCAACAGGGTATTTTAATTTACACTCTTTTTAGGTGTACTTTCTGTCATGACAAAACATAGCAGTTTTTTCTTTCTTCATGTGTAATGTTATGGTTTAGCTAGTGTGTATTATTTCAAACCTCTTTTTGCATAGAGAATGTCTATAGCAGAGAGTGTGGAAAATGTATTTTGAATACTGATCTGTTAGAAATTAAGCACTGGAAAGTACTCCTGTCCAGACCGTGACTGTTAAGCAGTTTTTCATAGTTCCAGCTCTGTTCTTATGTCAAAGCATGAAAACCCATTTCTGAATTATTTCTTTGTTCCTCTCTATGTTACTGACACAAAATGCGGTTTTATGTCAATGACCCTAGTATCAGCAATGACTTTGGGAAACAACTTCCATTTTATTCCATACTTTAGAGTTCTTCTTGCTGCAAATATAGGATCCCCTTCAGATTGGTCTCCTTCCCCTCGGTCAAAACACAAAAAAACCCAAACAACAATAACAACAAAGAAGGAAAATCTTCTGTCTTTTTCAGTGTTGCTTGGGCTGAGAGAAACCACCAGGGTATTCCCAATCTCTAGGACTCTTTCTTCATAATGGGGAGTTTTGGGGGGGGTTTTTTGTTTGTTTTGGTTTGGGTTTTGTTTGTTTGTTGGTTGGTTGGTTGGTTTGGTTTGGGTTTGGTTTGTTTATTTTTTTGGTTTGTTTGGGGTTTTTTCATGGTGAATACAGTTATCCTAGAACCTGAGGACAGAAGCCTAAATCATTCTCTGCTGTCTTCAGTTGACCCTGTGAAGTATTCAACCACGACTATCCCAGTGGTAAGGCAGTGGCAGGTAAATGGAACTTCTGTAAAATTATTTTCTGCTTGAAAAGAGGGGTTTGATTTTGATTATGCAGGGTGTTGCACCTGAAATTCTACCCCATGAAAAAGAATGGTGGCCCAAGAGAGTTGGCAGTGGAGCCTTTGCATCTGGAGTGATTAGTAGATTACAGGTTGACACTAGAAATTACCATCTCCTTGTGTTCTTGAATGTGCTTTGTTATATGAGCTTTATGGATACTTGACTGCATTTTGTATCAAAACTTGCTGGGTTTTAAATGAAATATAGGGCTCTGGTCATGCACTGTTGTTGACTAAACTACACTTGTTTCTTGCAGTTTTAGTTTCTGTGTCTTTTTGGAGTGTGATGAGAGGAGGGTTTGCTTTATGCATGAACTTTTTAAAATTATTTTCAAAATCTGAAATTGGTATAAACTTAGAACTTTCTGCTTCTGGTGCTGCCTGATCTGAGTCATTATGTCTAAGCAGTGTTTTGCAGTAAAGTTGTCAGCAGGGGCCTTCAGCTTTCCTGCGTAGTTGACTATGATAACTTTGAGTATGGTCATTTTGTTTTGTTTATCAGCTTTCAAAATACTAGTTTACTACTTAGGGAAGATGTGAATACTTCTAAGTAATTTCAAATTCACATGTGTTTTTCCTAAACTCTTAATCCTTTACATACATAGTAAATCATGCATCAAAACAAAATTGCTGCTGTGTTTCAGTCTCCTTAGAAGAAACTCATTTTCACATGGAACCAGCTGTTACAGGGGACACATGCTCCACCATGCCCTATGAATATTTTGGAAAAGCAAGGAAACTGCATTTATGGCAGATGCTGCAGTGGAGTTGGTCCTTGTGCCCACCCAGAATTTCAAGAGCTTGATGATGCACCAGTTGTGTGATTGTCACTGAGAAACAGCAATGTATTTGGGTGGTGCAACTGCGTTTTTGTTGGCCTCATGATAAGAAAAGATGCCTTGTCAGGAGATTTATACTGGCCAGTATAAAATTTTAGTAATCTGTCATTATTTTATGTCAAAGTGCCAGTTGCAGGGCCAGACCTCTGCTTTTTAACTGCAGATTCAAACAAATAGCAGTTGCTATTAGCAACTGAATGGCCAAACCGGATTTAGAAAGATTTATAAAGTTTCCATAGCTTCAAAGTTTTACTGGCAGCCTTAGTAGCTCACAGTATTTCTTTTCCTCTCTTCCCACCATGTAATCATGAAGCTAAATCTATTTCTGGCTACTTTCAAGAGGTATTAAAAATTATGGCTCTAGTTTGCAGCCAGGGTTTATTTAAGGAAAAGAAAAGGAGAGGCAAATTTGCCTCCAGGGGACTTTTCATAAAATCTCTTTGTTTCTCCTCTTTTCTTTCAAGCTTCTCCCTAAGTCTTTGAGCACCATGACAAGGTCAGAAGGCAACCTGGAAATAAATTAAGTCATGGAAGAGCATTACTGAATATTTTAAAATATCTTCTTTGGCTCTTAATTTGCTTGTATTTTTAAACTTTTTTAAAGTCCTGTTGTGCTATTGTCAAAATATAAAGGTTGCAGCCTCTTCAGACTCTGAGGTGTGGATATTTCTGAAAGAGTTTTTCTCAATCATTATGAGACTGTTGAGCTGAGGAGTAGATTCTGTTTCAGAGATTTTAGCAAATACTACTGCTTTCAATATCATATGTATTTCATTAAAAATAAGTAATACCATGCAGAGTATTCTCACTGTGTTACAAAATAAGAGAACACTATGGTTATACTTCTTTCCAGATTCCAGGTTAAAATTTCTGCATGTTTCAGGTTTGGGTTTTTTCCCTCAGCCTAACATTTCCTCAAGTGGAAAGTAACTTTTCTGTGCTTTTGACTACTGTTGATCGTATTTGGATGTATCAATGCATTTCTGAATCTACAATCCCTTAAATAATCCTGTTGGCTAAATGTGTGGTGTTCTGAGGGCACAGTTGTGTGATGTGGCATGAATGATTTATATTTGGCAGATGTAAAATTAAAAGACAATGAGTAATGGGTACAAATTGAAAGAGGGGAAAATTAGGTTAGATGGTAGGAAGAAATTCTTTACTGTGAGGGTGATGAGACGCTGCCACAGGTAGCCCAGGAAGGATGTGGATGTCCCAACCCTGGCAGTGTTTAAGGCCAGGTTGGATGGAGCTCTGCGCAACCTGGTCCAGTGGGCAGTGACCTGAAACCATGGCCTGAAAGGACTGTACAGAGGAATGGCCACTTCTAAAGAACCCGCTCTGGTTGCATGTTCTGCGTAATGATAGCTCACATATACAGCTCAGAAGTAACAGAAAGGGCACCTGAGCCTGACCTAACAGAAAACAGGGACTTTGTTTCACATATTCTAGAGTGATTTGGTTGCTAAATTAATACCTACTTGTCTGGCTGCTGACTTATACAAGAATTGCAGTCAAAGAAGTCGTCCAAAAAGAGATGCTTTTGAGCCTAATTTCAGCAAGTTAATGTGGCCTTACCCTGCTAATTGTGCTTTCTATTTCTGCTGAATAGGCTGCTGCAACAAAAGGGAGATAGAATGGGGTAGTCAGTGGGCTTATAGTACAGAGGTTGGAATTATAAATACAGAGCTAAGTAAGACTCGTGCTCCTTTGGAAAATTATAGAGTCACCAAATGGTTTCAGTTGGAAGAGACCTTTAAAGGTCATCTAGTGCACTCTCCTGCCATGGACAGGGATATCTTCGACTAGATAAAGTGTCATTGCTTCCTACACTTAGATCCATCTATTTGCTGCCAACTTGTGTCTTAATGAGCTTAATGAGCTTAAGCCACACAAATGTCAGGTCAAGCCAAACCTTTCCACTAGGGTCCAGCTTTAGTTTTAAAGTGAAAATTAGGACTGAGGCTTTTTCTGTAGTGTCTGTACTGTGCACCAGACCTGTGGTTCTTGTAGGGAGATCCCTTGTGGGCAGGTTGTGCAGGGCTGTGCCAGCTCTCCTGTAAACAGGCTCCTAAGAGCAGAAACCCTTCCTTCTCTTTGCCAGAGTAATAAGGTGCAAGAAAAAGATATGACTGTATGTTTCCATTGTGCAGAAGGTTTCTGTGGCTTTTTGTTTTCTTAAAATAAAATAGTTTTACTGTGACATAAAGCAACTTGATAGTACTTTGAGCACTTGTTGGGATTATTGCGGCTTATTCTTCTGAGAAGGAAACTTCTGTTAACTTCAGGTGTTATGAAGCCTGATATAATTTTGACGTGGAGAGAAAGCCATGGTCATGGAAGCAATAGGCTAACTTTAGCATAGCATGTAAAATTGCCCTGGTGTGGTCATTTTTATATAGTTCCTTTGATCATGTCTGTGTTTTGGTCTGACCGCAAACTGCATTTACAGTTGTAGCCATATGAATGATCTGAAAGATGATGTGATTGTCATGGGATTAAATTACTCACAGAGATTTCCAATGAATGAATTCTGGATCTCTTGCTTGCAAATAAAGTTATTTCTCTGAAAATACAGTTGAAAGCATAGAGGATACTATGTTTTTGCCTACTTGCACATATTTGACTAGCTATTTTAATCAGAAATTAGGAACTCTTTGGGATCACACTGAAAACTGCTATAGCATGCTTCTGTAAAAACGAAGTGTATAGTTCTGTCTTGTTGAACATGTTTTTATGTTAGTAATATTACCTACACCAAGACAATGTTCTCTTTCCTTGATAAAAAGAAAAATATACTATTTCCAGGAAGGCAAAGGTTAAAAAGATACCTGGCTATCTAGTTTACCATGTAATAAGCAGGGGAAGTAATTTTAGTTCATACCAGTTGCAGAAGTATTTTCCATGAATGAATATATTCTCTGAATTTTCAGACATTAGGTAATAGTATCTTTTCCTGTTTGTTTTGGGGGGTTAAAGTGTAATTTACAGAGAGATGCCAGTTTTTACTGAAACTTTAGTTTTTTATTTCTAGGAGTGCAGCCAGCTTAATCTTACAGTGTTTCTTGAGCTGTGTGCTGAATTTTTGTTTCAAAGAGAAAGCTGTGAAGAGCACGAGAGCAGGAGCATCAAGAGTGTGTGTGTGTGTGTGCATGTGTGGTGGTATTGTTTGCTATCCACATATAGCAATTTGTGAGTTTAAATGAAACCCCATCCAGGAGAACTTTGATGCATCAGCTAGAAACAGCAAGCAGTTCAAATTAAGGTGTTAATTATGGTGAGGGTACTTGGGCATTGCCCATGGCTGTTTGTCTCAAAGTGATAGAAACAACTAGCAGTTTTTTCTTTAAAAAGAGAGTGCTAACAATGCACTGGCCATGCCATGAATTTTTGTGTAGGAACAAAGCATCCCTTTGTATCGTGCTGGTAGACCGTTTGTGAGTTTTCTCATGATACCTGCCCTCATGTATAGCAGGAGTGACATGCAAATGGGAGCACACTCGACCCTCTGAACTGTGTTATTAGTCTAATTAGCCATCCCTCAATCAGTGATTTTGACTATCTTAATTCATTGTTTTAACTGGATTGTCAGTATTTACCTTTTATTTTTAAAGGAACAGTGGAAGTTGTAGAATTTGGAAATTTAACAGGGTCGCATGTCTTGATTTTCTATCTGTCTTAATGGAGTCCTCCCGGTAATTATGGAAGAGCTGAAGGGAAGAAGTTCCTTTATTCAAAAACTGTTTTGAAAGTCTCTGAAAAACATTGTGGGACTTCAGTTTGTGCTTCATAGTTTGACTATTTTGACATTTTTGATCATAGTTTTTGTCCTGCCTGTTGTTACTCACAAAATGATGCCTTCTATGCATAGGATGAATTACCAACAACCGCTTTTAAAATTAAAAGTAGTCCTGGAAAAGTTGACAGAATCATATCAGCAATAATCAGGTATTAATTATTAGTATACATATTCATTGTTGGTGCTATTACATGTAGAACTTGAAGGCAGGCAATAGGGGGAAAACATGTCAGACTTCTCAGTGTTGGGTTGCATTAATAAGAGTCTCATCAATGTGGGGAATACACCAGTTATTTTCTTGCAGATGGCAATTCGGCACGCATGACATGCATGAGGATCTGAATTCTTCCACTTTTCAGTCTCTAGGCAATCTACACAAATCTAAAAATTGAATGTAATGGGATAACAGTGTAATAGAACAAATCCCTTGCATAATCCCCAAGCTAACGCAAACAAGTTTTCAGCATACCCTAACTGTGTAGCAAATGTGGCTGTAGAACTAAGAATTGTTGTTGTGAGCTACTGAATACTTCATATTTCTGTTACACTGTTCAGGAACAGCTAAATTAATTTAAGCTTCCTGAATGGAAACAAAATCATGCACAAATCAGATTAGTAGGAGCCTGCAATGAGAGTTCCTATTGCAAATGCCTATTGCAAATAGATGTTTATCTTAAATTGCTGCTTCAAAGAGGTATTTTTTTAAAAATGGTATTTATCTCCCTTGGATAGTGTCATACTGAGAAAGCTGCAGTCTGAAGGACTGTGCTCAGTGAGCAGATGCATCATGGACAGGAGTGGTGCCGACTTCTAACGCACTCGGATACACTCATCCATAAGGACCACCTACGGGGAGGGAGGGTGTAATTCAATTTCCACACTCATTCAATCCCATGTCTTTCAACGCTGATAGTTGCGAGGACAGCTTTTGCCGTATGGTTGACTTTTTCAGTAGGGGCTGAAGTGAGGCAACTAAAGCTAATTTCACCTAACTATCCTTTTGTTTTGTTGGTTGGTTTGGTTTTGTTTTGATGTTGCCTTTTTTCAGGAAGAAACTATAAATACTTAAGTCTCTCTCTCCCATTTGGTAAATCTTATTTTTGCATACAAGATCATATGCCAAAAGTACATTTATCCTTTTACAAAGCTGGATGTACATAGAATAGGCACAGGGAATGTATTTCCTTTAACTCGGAAGCCAAGATTCACACAGCAAACAGGGGGCTTGTGGATGTCTGTCTGAATTTGCTCCTAATTCCAATAAGGAATAGTACAAAAATTGGAGAAAATTCCATTCTGCCACTACTGTACAAGCAAAAATATTGGAGATATGGCCATGAAAAGGTGTCAGGACTACCTTCAAAGTGTGTGTATAAATAAAAACCTCTCATTTGTCTCATGGAATGAATTATTGCAACAGTACGTTCCATTTTGGTTTTATAGCTAAGATGTAAATTGTAAGCCTTTCAAAGTTGCTATTTTCACAGTTTTCTCATGCAAATCTGGCTGTTTCCAGTTGCTGAAGTCAAGGCTTAACATTTTTCTATTTACCTTCATGGCCACAAATAATTTCTCTAAAGCATTTAGAGACATCTAAAGTCAATTTACAACAATAAATTTTTTGGACAGACCTCCAGTGACCAAAACGTATGTCAGAAAATGCCTTAATAATACATGCCTCTTATGCATTGGCTATGTGCTTTTGGCTTCCATTCCATAGCAGCTTCCTGCTAGTTTCTAAAAACCTTTTGTGTTACCAATTGGAAAATATAACCACTGAATTTCATCACTTTAGTGGCATGTAGGTTACATCATTTTGTGCTGCTCTGCACATTTATATTACTTTTAAACCTTTTTATTCTTATATATAAAATTAGTTTGACCCATACCAGTATATTTGGTATTGCCAAATAAGAATTGACACAGTGTGCAGATGTTGTCAATAACAAAATCCATGATCAGTGGGAGTGTGTAATGTGTTGACTTCAACCTCTACCAAATTTAAGCAAGTCTGTTCCCTGCAGCACTGTTTTATGTTATGCTCTTGAATGTTTTCATGTTTCAGCATTGCACTGAAAGTTTAAAGTTAACCAAAGAACATAAAATGTCAAAATAAATTTAAATTATCACAGTGTGTGTGTTTTAAAATGATTACTCAGAAGGTGTTGTGTGCCCCACCCTACAATCCTTGCAGATGAGTTTCGCTGAAATCTGTGGGAATTTTGTCTCAACAAGTACTGCTGCTAAAATTGAGTTTGTTATGTCTGAAATACTTCACATATAAATCTAGTGCAAAGCAAGGCAGTTGCAGCCAGATTCCCTGGTTTCTGAAAGCTGTGAACAAGTCTTGTTTAGATAGTCCATACAGCGTATTGAAAAATAAAGTCATTGTTAATGTTCACAACAAAAACTTATTTGATGTTAATATTGTCAGAAATAACTTGTCACCTATTTTTTGTTATTTCTGTTTCTTTAATTTTGTTGTTACAAGATGGTTCTCTGATGTCTTCTTCAGAAATTTTAGCCTGAAGTCAGTTTAGTCAGATCTGCTCTGTCAGCATTCATCAGCTGTTGCAAGTATATGTTCGATGTATTTTGTTTAAAATGTTGTGTTTTTTGTTCTTAAAGCATTTGCAATGGATTTACAGTTTTCCCAGTAATGACATAGTATTACATGCACTCCTGTCAGAAAAGCAGTGCAAAACTGTATTAGCATTTTACCTTCGCTCCTGCTAGTTTGTTCTGCCAAGCACAGCTAGTTTGCAAGTTGTGATGAAGCTGCAAATGTGCAAAAATATATGTATCAGATATCTGAACAGTAGATTCTCTTATTACTTCGTTCAAGGTGTAATAAAATCTGTATTAAAAAGTGTGCTGCATAGGAGTTTTTCTATGTATTTGTTGATTTGTATAATTGGGGAAAATTGATTTATAGTTAGATTCACTAGTTAGAAATACTTCCAGATTAGCACTGTATCAGGAACAGCAACTAATTTTAAATATATGGCCAAGTTCTCTTATGCTGAATTAAAGTGCCTCTGATATTTACCTAATGCGTTTTTTGATGGGTCACATTATGTAATTTAATTATGAAATTGTATGGCTAAGCTAATATAGCTGAAAAATTAGCATCAAAGTTTATGTGGAAAAATGCAGAGATTTGATTTGAGCCTGTAGTGTCCATGCTCAACTTTCTTTCTAATATTGTTTTTCTTCTTACTTTTCATTGAGTAATAAATCCATTTCACTGAAGAGTACTTCTATCTGCCTTTTGTAATTAGGTACTTTAAATACACCTTTGAGCATTGTTCAAATATAAGCTAATTGTGAACTACTGAAGGTTTTTGTATGAGAAATAGAAATAGAAATATGGAGTTTTTTTGCAGTAATTACCAAAATTTTGGGTTTTTATAGATACTTAGCTACTTTTTCATTTGCTTTTTATTAAAGTTTATAAAATAAAATGTAGTAGCAAATCAGTAACAGCAAAATATAGTTTGACAAAATCATTCTGTAGGTGTTATGTAGCATCATGTTCTGCCTTCAGTTGTGCTTTACTATGTATTATGACTTTGAATTACAACTGAATTTAGTTGTTTCAGCCTCAAATAACAAAAATTTATTTGTAGTGTTTCCCAGTTTCCAGAGATGTTTGGCTGTCTCTCTTACATAAACAACATCCCTGAAAGCCCTTAGACGAAGCTCAGGAGAGCTGCGCCGAAGGAGTTTAGAAATGGCTTTTGAAAAGCAAGTAGAAATATTTTCTGCACCTGAAGTGCCGCCGGCACGTGTGGCTCCCGCTTGCCGCTGGGGCAGGCGGCCTGGTGTGCACACAAGCAGCCTCTTCACGGCTGCAGTTTGTTCTGCAGTGCTTCAGCTCAGCCCGCGCCTCCACACGCTGTGCTCTGGCCATACCCCGCTGGGGAAGTGCACGCTCCTAATCAAGTGTCCCATACAGAAAATGCGGGAAAATGAGGTGCAAGATAGAGTTTCAACTTCAGATACATTGAAATACTGGGAAAAAACCAAATGAGTACTCTGGAAAGTCGTGAAAAGGTGGAATGTGAGAATTCTCTGTGGGAAGAAAATTTCATCGTATCAGGGATTCTTTTCCCCATAGTGTTTTTTTCCTAAATTTCGTAGCACAAGTCTTTGTTCCCATTTACCCTCTCTCCAAACCCTCACTTTCAACTGAGCAAAGTATGTTAATTTTCTTTTTTTTTTTAAAGCTCAACTTTAGATAAAAATGTGTAAGGTACCCCCCTGCTTTGACAACCTGCCAGATTTTGTGGTTTTACAACCCAGTTTCCTGGAGAGGGTTTTAAAAAATTATTACTGGTTTGTGTTTTTTTTTCTCTTCCCTATTGCTGTGTGAGTGATTTAAAAACAAAACAAAACCCAACTGGAGAAACTGGCTGTCCAGAGGAAACAGTGAGATGTCAAACATTAAGTAAACATTCCAAAAATAGAGGAAAATCCAGTCACCAAAACCAAAGAAAAAGAAACCCGACCAAGCAACCCAGTGCCTATATAATAAATAACAAAACTAAACAGACAAACAAATTTTAAAACGCCAAAAACCCCAAACCAAAACAAATAAATAAAACCCCCCAAAAAACAAACAGGAGAAAAACCCCACCAAAAAAAAAAAAAAAAAAAAAAGGAAAATAAGAAAAGGAAAAGTATGTTAGTGTAATGAAACTCACATTTTTCTCTTATGAATAACCTACAATCCATTCTTTGAAAAAACAGACAATATTTTAGAGAGGTAGAAGTGGGTATAAGGGGAAGAGCCATTCAACAAATAACTGGCTAAAAGCCACCTAAAAGTCTGTTTTCCCATGATTTTGAGGTCTCAACAGCCTGACTTACCAGCTTCCATTCCATCCTTTGCAATTTTACATACCTAAAACCTAGATTAACTCATCTGTCTTTCTGTCTGCCCCTGCAATTTAGAGCTGTGCTATGATATACAGTGCATGTGTGTATCATCACAGTATCACTGGTCTACAGAGAGAGAGCACTTACTGGTGCAACTGGAAACCTGAGCTTTAGAAAATAAATATATAAATGGCAGTATTGTATACATTGAGAGGCCCTTAAATTAATTTCCTTACTGTGAGGAGCAAAGGTTATCATTTGCAAGGTTACTAAGCCTGAGTCAGTAATTTTCAGTATTCAGGCAAATAAGCTCTAATCGGCTTGGCAATACAAATGTAGCCATGTAAATGCTGAAGAAGCCAGTCACAACATTTTAGGTTTTTGTCTGTCTCCTGCTGCACCGCCACTGCTCTCCCCTACCCCTCCCTCCTCTGCCCCTGCTTTACTTTTCAAGTCAGTTCAAACTGTAATGGTCAAAGATCCCAAGTGGACTGAAAAAAGGGAAAACAAGTTTTCCAGAGAAAAACAGTCCAAAGCACAGTATGGAACTTGGGCAGCTTTTTGAAAAAAATCGCTTTCTGTTAATATCACAACATGTCTTTGTCATCTTCCTGCTCTTTCCCTTGAGACAGATCTCGGAAAGGTTCAGATCCTTATTATTTTGCTCCACGTAGATACATTCAAAGCTAATCAGCATTGTAAAGACAGTTTCTGTTGGGGCAAACTGTTTTTTGAATACAAGGGGTAATGCAGAAAAGCAGTATATATTGGAAAGGCTTGTTTGTACTGGCTTTATTAATGACACAGACCTGCTGAAATACCATTGTATTTATTTCTTCCAGCCAGAGTCGCTGTGACCTGGGCTTCATGTTGTGAAATCACACAGACCAGCACTTGTTTAGTGTAAGCATGCAAATTATATAACATTCGTAATTAGCAGAAACCACAGTTGCAATAGACTTTTTCCTTTCATTGCTTTTATTTGCATTGAAATTTTATTTACCATAAAACAAGGTGCAGTTATTCCAAAGATTGTGAAATATGTACAGTGTAAGCAAACCTTGGTGCACCTACTTGTTTTTTCAGCTATTGAAGTGAAAGGATATGTTTATTGAGTATATTTTCTTGAAGTCAGTGCATTAGCACCTGAAATTAAAGAGTCCTTCTGAAAATGGACAGTCTCATTTTGTTACAGAAAGCAAGAGGATACCATTTCTTCTTTTGTTTTTGCCTTTTAGAAATGCAAATATGTTCAGAGGCAGATGAAGAAGGGGTTTACTTTTACATTGTTATTGCCCCTGGAATTGTAAGATTTGTCAAAACTAGTTTTGTGTTGTTTAAATGCCAAAATTAAAATTTCTAGTTAATGTGATTATTAGATGAGAGATAATGCTCGCAGCAGAACATTGAATGAAAAAGGGCTACACTGTGGAAAGGGAGTAGGGAAGGAAAGAAGTGGAATATGATCACTGAGAGCAATACGTAATTGCGAGGGTGGAGCATATCCAAGACTGATTTGTGATTGGATTTAGATTAAGAAGAAGAGCTTGTGTATTTAGTCTGAAGAGAAGGCAAATATTAGAGGCACCACAGCAGAGCTGTAATCAGGTTAAAGGACTTTGTGCTCTTGCTAACAGAGTGGAACTGAAATTGCATTTGCAGTAAGTATGCTCTTGTCTTTTGGCCTTTTTACAGTAACAGTGAATTTCTTTTGTCACGTGTTTTACCAATTCTTGGAGTAACTCAGCTGTTACAGGTTACAGCACTCGTTTTGAGTATCAGTGAAATTCCTTTCATGTCATCTTCTTGCCTTTATTGTCCATTTCCAATTAGATGTTGATAAGAACTTGGATTTATCATGAATCACTTGTTTCAGGCATGTTTATGAAAGAGTCACTGTCTGTTGCAGAGTTCAATCACAATATTTAAACTCAGCTGAGAGTGTTTTACCTGCCAGTGCCAGTCTGGATTTTTACAGCGCAGTTGGTATCTGTTCTGTGACTTTAGAGTTATATGAAATACAGGCGACTTCTTTAGGAACAGTTTACGGGGGAGAAATATTTCTGATACACATGTGATCAGCTTCCTATGCCTGTTTGGATTTCTTTTCTAACATTAATTTTTTTTTTAATGGTGAAATCTGTAGCAGTTTAACATGTTTTTGCTTCTTCAAAGTCGATCTTTCTGGAATTTATGCAGAGATAATTGGCAAAATGAAGACAGATACACTGAGTCATAGCTAAGCTGATTGTGGGCAGCAGTTCGCTCTCATAACAATCAATGGTGAAATAACCAGGAAGAGAAACATATTTCAGTGTACAGTACCTGCTTCGCTTAGGCCAATACAATGAACACACTATGCCTGGGAGGTGTTTAATTTGTAGTGGTGCTGAGTGTGCTCGGTTCCCAGCTTTCTAGCACTTACAGGTATGAATCAATCTGAAAGTCTGTGCTGCAGCTGCTTCCCAGGCTGGAGTCAGTAGTGCACAGAAACTGCAACATATTGTTGGAACTGTCTCTGTTTGAAAAATACCAGGGTAGTAAAAAGTGTTAAATCTCCAATAATAAGTTGATTATTTTAGTGTATTTTCAGGCTGGGCCAACTAAAGTTTTATACAGAAGAATGGATTCATTAGATTCTGTGGAGAATAAACAGCTTTTAACAGAAATTGGTCTAAGTCTGCATAATATGGTATAGAATCCTTATGTTTTAAGCTAGTTTGAAAAAACAATAACTGTACTATCACTGCAAAACTCTACCGTGTTTTTGCAATTCATTTATTAAGCCGTTTAATGTCCTTGTGAAAGGGACATTTAAGAGGGCCAAATGCATAAACTTGTGAGCAAGAGTGGGCTGCTTCTTTCAGTGGAGGTAGTCATGCACACCAGGTTAATTACACCTGAGCGTTTGCAGCATTACGCCCATAAACTGTGATTGTCGTGGGGTATTGTTGGTGTAGGTATGTGGCTGATATTTTGAGGTACATTCAGGGGATTACTCTTAAGTATGGGGAAAAAAACACACGGCAAACTAACTCTCTGCTGCCTAATTTGACAGAAAAGAAAAAAGTGCTATAATTTTTTTTTTTTTTTAATGCAGAACTGTGAAGGGTTAATTTTGCCAGTGGAAAATATCCCTTAATCATAGCTGTTCACTCTTTGTTACCATAGCTTTCCTAATTTCAAAGAGTTGTAAATGTCATTGGACTCATTCTAAAGTAATCAACTGTTAAGTTTTCATTTGTGAAAAGTAGGAGCTCAGTGAGAAGACACTTGTCTTAAATCAGTAAGCCACCTTGGAAATTTTATCTGGAAAAATAATAATGAAAGTAATATTTTTACAATCCTTTATAAACTGAGAACTTTAATGCCAAGTTCCTTGCTGGAGGGAAATTTTAATAGTTAAGTTATAAACACCTGAGTACTGCAGTTTATAATGGAAACTTAAGGGCCATTTTTGCTGCAGCAGCACACACATTTCTAAAATGAAACTTCAAGAAACTGATTTTGCAAGACGAAAAGAGCTGATAGTGTAGCTGCTTGCCTTTGCTTCTTAAGAACAAGACCCATACTAAGCAGATATTTTGCTTTTACAGCAGAATAGGTTGCATTGCAGTACTCAAAAGCATTCATTACTTACCTTAAATTAGGTTTAAATGATTGTTATCAAGCCATTTCTTAAATTAGTTGTGGGATTGCACTTGTTTAAAAATTTTATGTGAATAATTTGGTGCTGTCACTGTGCATAGCACTGCAGGTTCTTGCTAAAGCCAACTTTCAGTCAACTATTTCTATAGCAGATAAGATTATGAATTACTGTTGAAGTACTGCACTTAGTGGTTATCCAGCCATTCGTATTATAAATAATACTCTGCTGCTGCACAGTCAGCCCACTCCTCCCTGGCATGATCTGCTTGATTGTTTTCACATTTCTATGTAAATTCAGTGATGAAGTGCTGGTCTTCTTGTTACTCAAAAAAATAATCCCTTGAAGTTAATGGGAGCTCTCCTTCTATAAGAAGTATTTAATGAGGCCATGGGTCAACAAATTTTCCATGTATCTTTCTTGGAAGTCAATATTCTTTCCGCCCCCTCCTTTCCTGAAGAGGTAGGAGTTAAATAGCATGCAACCTTAGAAATAAGTAAATGAATGGCATTTTGTGGAAGATAGGCTCCCCTGCTACCGATAGCAGTGATTTTCTCAAATCTGCCTGTTTACCAGGAAGTCCTGCTGTGGCCTGTGTGGATTTCTCCAGGTCCACATACAAGAATCCAACTTCAGCAGGGCATGAAATACCTGGAGTGGAACCCAAAAATGCACAGATCAGGGTATGGAGTGCTCTCTGCTTTACAAGCGTTAGATCCTCTTGCAAAGGGGAAAAGTTGTATGGAAAGGAATGGCAGTAAACTGGATAATTTCTCTGCACATTTATAGAATAAAAATCAACAGCTTTAGTCTGGGGACTAAGTCTTTAATCCTTTGGTTAAGGATTTATTTTTATTTTTCTGCAACAACTACTTTTCTCATTGCTTTCTCAGTCATTTATAAAGCATTGGAAATGTTCAAGTATCTTTAAAAATGGAGCTTGTAGTAAATTAGTGATGGAAAATGTGGTAGAAAATCTCTATTTGAAGATGCAGAACCTAGGATGCTCTTCGATTTCAGCATGAAAACTTGTCTTTGTGCCTGCTCCTGGAAATCAAGTTGCAGGTACTTCTATTTTACGTTAACTGATTCCAGGTGCTCTGCGACGTGACACATAAACCAAATGGAAGGAGGGCATGAAATCAAGTTATTTTAAGCAGTTCACTGAATCTTCCTTACAGGTGCATAAAAACCAACCAACAAAAACAAAAGCAAAAGCAGACAAACAACAAAAAAAATCCCAAAACACCACCACCAACACTGTTTGGAGACAGGTGAAAGAATGTTGAATTATTACATGAGCATATCTTTGTATACTTGTGTGCATATACCAATATTAAAAATGACCATAATAAATTGCGTGCAATTAATATATTTAAAGCCTCTAGTTTTACTCCATCTGTGAGAGTGAATTTATAAGGGGGTTTGTGCCTTAAGTATCATACTTTTATTCTTACTCCCTCAACAACTTAGTCGTTACTTAGTATGTCTAGAATATTTTTTCTATTTCTGTCACGTTGTCATAAAACCAACATACATTTCTATAATCACAAGAAAGTAGTAATTTTGGGTTTTTTTCAAGAGAGCTATTCAGAGGCTAGTGCTTTGATGCAATTCTGTTAAATTGAATAGATTTCCCACACAAAGCTGTAATTATGAGTCAAAAAACACATCCATTATCCAGGTCTAAAAGTCATTTTTAATGTTTTTTCTATATGTGAAAATACTGGTCACTACCTGTGATAAAATAACTCCTGATCCCTTTTAATTATTCACTTATCATCCTGGACATTACAGAAAATTTTATCTGAAAAACGTGAGCAGAATATAGCACTTATATCACATTTTAAACTCATTTTATCTGGTGATTACTTATGAAAACATTAGTATTTCAACTAACTTTTTGAGTTTGGTTTGCTGCTTTTTTTTTCTAAAGGATTTCTGCTTGTGCACGTGCTAATGGTGTGCAAATGCTGTCTCTAGCCACTCAATTTCTTGCACTCCTTCAAGCTAAAAAATTCGTAAGTCAAACTGCAGTTTGGAAAAGTTCATGTCCAGCAAGTTTGAGCTTGGATTATTTTTATACCTAGTTTTAATGCTCTTGTATAGGAGAATTACAGATTTTGAAATACAGATTTTGAAAGGCAAAATCTGGCAGCTAGATCCTTGCTAGTAACTACAGTATGTTTTAAAATAGCATTGGGCATAATAAGGATGTCATGCAACACTCATCCACTTGTTCTCAGATCTTTCAGAGCTTGATTTTACAGTTTAAATTAAAATCTCATCCATATTTTTAAAATCAGGAATAAAAAGTAATGGGATACCCTTGTTCTGTTCCACATCACACTCATCATGAGAGGATTTGAGTAGCTTTTGCAAAAGTATTAAGCAATGAATAAACATCTGTCATGTATTTCATTGTCTCATCCTCTGCCCCTGGAGAGAGCTCTGTGCAGTGACGTGTTTTGTTTCAGAAAGGGTTTTTTGGGAGGTAGAAATGGTTGGTTTTTTTCCCTTAAATACGTGTTGCTATGTATTTGTAATAGAGCAGGCAAAACCAAGAAACTTGTCCTACGTCTGGAATGGAAAGTGGTTATGCTTGTGAACAGTCCTTAGCTGACAGTGCAAATTTTAGATTAACCCATTGAAAAATTCAGGGACCTTTTCAAGAAGTTGGTGTAGTTTGAGTGGAGAATTGTGGAGTGGAGGAAGAGCCTGCCTGTCGCCTTCGGACAGCCATCAGAAGTGGCTGCCTCAGAGTCTTCAGAGGCTGCAGCGGTTGATTTCATGGGTATTGTGGTGGGAACCAGTGTACACACGTGAAAACCAGTATGACAGGTGTATGATAACTTATACCGCTTGAGTCATGGCACAGTTATCTTCTAAAGTGCCAAAGGCTTCTTTTTGGGATGATGAGGCAATTGGGCTGTGAAGTGACAGTGTCTGTGGAACTAGATGACTTTCCACCACAACGAAAGAGTTCTCTCAGACAACTGCATAGTTTTAGTCATGGCCGTTGTGAAACCTTAGTTAAAAAAAACAATTCAGAAGCTGATGGTGGTGGATTGGCATCCCTGCACCTTTGATCAGTGGGGATGGTTTCATGACTGAAAATTCTACATACATAGATTCCTAGCAGCACCTATCTTAGGTAGGTTTAGACTATTAGAATTGCATCTGTTTTAAGGTTGTCTGTGATTAAGACTTGCTTGGAAATACGTGTGTATTTCTGAAACTGGAGTCCAGTCAATCTGGTCAATTGCATTCTTAACAAATGAAAAAAACAAAACCAGAAAGCAATATCCAAAGCAACAAATCAGCAAACAACAAAATCACTCTTTAAAAAAAGGGCATCAAATGGATGTGGTGTGTTGGAAAAATTGTTGTGAGTATGCACAGGCTGTGTTGGACTGTGTGTCCACCAGAGCCAGATTTCAGATCCGAAGAAAATATTGGACTAGAAATGCAGCTTATCTACAAATGTTAAAAGACATATATAATTAAATATGAAAACTCTCATCACCTGTTGTTCTGAAATCAAAAAGGGTAGAAAAGAGAATTGATTCTTAAGGATTCCAGGAATAAAGGGGTTAAGATATGGGAGGGCAAGTTCCCATCTGTACTTTAATCCTTTCTTCCAGGAAGGCTTGTGACATTGTTAGTGCTTTCTGATGAATCTCAGACAGCCATCCCTGAAGTGGTGTTGTATCCTGCAGCTCCAGCATGAGCTAAGTGGTATTGATAAACCTTTCTTCAGCACGGCCATACTGGTGAAAGTTTTGAAGAGAAATAAAAGTTCTTTTCTGTCTCCTCCTTCAGGTTCTTTCTCTGAATGACGCCAGCTGTTTGGGGCAGATCTAGTACCTTTGTATTTGTCTTATCAGAAAGGAACATGTTCTGATGAACAGTTTGAGATTTCCCTAAGACCTGACCACACCATAAGAGAATTGGAAAACTTGTAGTGAATTCCTTGAAGATAACAGTCCTAGCTGAACTCTGAAAGAATGACTGATTATGCATTGGTAGATGTAAACAAAACAAATTACCGTTTCAGGAATGGCCAAATCTGTGCCAAATTTTCAAGGAAAAATATAATACTTCTTCAAGCTGGCCCTTGCTCAGTTCTGTTGCAGGGATATTTCATACTGAAGAGGTTGCTTAACTTCCTGGGTTAGTTTCAAGAGATGGGTTTTTTCATTTTCAGTACTGGGTGATGAGATTACTTGCCCAGTAATTTGCAGTTTATCAAAGCTTAGAAAAATGAATTCATTTTCTTCAGCTCTCAGGTTTTTGTCTTTCTTCTTCTAGTACTTACAAGGAGAAAAATAAAGGCAATCTGTTTGGGTGCTGAGGGTGTTCTGACTGACAGCTGTGGCTCATATTCAGTCATTGTGCTTCTTCAGCTCTTTGGTTTTCAGTGTCTGTTGTAGTCTGCCACTTTCTTTTAATGTCTCAGAGGACACTTGATAGCCTGTTGGTTTCAGAGGATCTAGATACTGGTCATTCAAGATGATTTATACTGCTACTGATCAGCATCAGCACATGATTTGGAGCAGCTGAGACATACAGTGTTTTGGATGGACAAAGTATGAGGCAAATACTTGCACTTCAGTATCTGCTACAATGTAGGCATGAAATCTTTCCACCAGTTTCTAAGTGGTCTTGGTGGTCTTCTGTATGAATCCTTTAAGGTGTAGTAGTCCAAGAGCCTGGAAAATAAAATGAGAGGCCTCCTTGGCTTTGTTCTTTGTAGTTAGATGAACAGTTTGCTGTACCTGAAATGCCTCTGTTCGGTGTGCTATCATATAAGAAAACGTGGTCTTAATGCCATTGCTTTCATACAGTTGGAGAGCACTAACCACAGGGCTGATACTCTGACCATCTTCCCACTGCCAGGGACTCCTGAGATTGAGTGAAGGAATGACTGAAGATCTTGCTGTTGCCAGCTTCAACTTTAGGTTGTGTCACAGCAATGCTGTCTGCTCCCAGTGTATCTAGGCAATGGTCCTGTGAAGTATGAGTTGAGATATGGAATTTGTCTTCCTGCATCCACTTTCTCTTGATGTGGCCATTTCACCTGAAAGCAGGAACAGCACATCCCGGAAGCATGGTAGCAACTGGCAGGAATAATAATCTGCATAGAATAGAGAACGTGTGGTCTATTATGCTTAAAAGGGAATGATTATGCTTGAGGGTAAAGTTACAGTGAAATGTTTCTGTGAGAAAACTAAGGTTGAGAAAAGCACTGCATAACCTGACTGAACCTGTAGTGCAAGCCACCTGTTTTTCATTTTGCTGGCTCAGCAATATGTTCGATCATAAAGGTTTAATCATTTTTGACATTTTAGTGCACTTATATTAGATTGCAGATGTTGAATTTCTTCATAAGTGAATCGTCTCTGCATTAAGTAAATTATGGGAAAATACTTCATACTAGAGTGTAAGAAAAAAATTTTCTGGTTTATGGATTTAAGCAGTGGCTGGCCTTTTAAAAACATTACTAGTAATGTGTAACCAGAATATCAGACACAGAATATAAAACAGGGATTTGTGTCCTTCATTCAGCAATGTTTTTGTACGTGTGGCCAGAATAAATCAAACCTTTGTGCTTTAGTAGGTATTGGCCTTAAAATTATTTCTGACACAGTTTATCTACTTTCAAAAAAAAAGAAAGCCTTAATTTTGATGTTATGAAGGAGAAGGTAATTGGGAACAAAATGCCAGTGCAACTGTGTATTAAATAAATTGGTCTCAGTGTCCTCATTTTTATGCCCTACTAGTAAGAAGCAAGTGATGCCAGATGTAAATATCCCAGAAAAAACATTTTGAAGTATAACACAAATGAAATGCTGATGAACTTGTTAGAGTTACCACTTTTTGAAATAAGGCTTTTTGAAGCAAAGTTCCGAGGGGTATCTTTTTCATTATAATTACCAGGTACAATTTCTGGGTTTTGTTTTTAAAATGGTTGTTGAAAAATTAGCTGCTGAGCACAGAAAGAGCAGAGATTGAGAAAAACTGCTTGAGATATCGTACAAGTGAAGTTCATAAGTAGATGAGAATGTGTTACAGACCGAGATATTTTGCTTTTAAATATAGTGAGGACTAATTATCTTTCATAAATATTGGAAGGGGAGCTGACTTTTCATCAAGAGAGAAGTCAAACAAACTGGCCCAAATGAAGTTGAACAGGACTGTCTTTTTCATGACGCGCTTGTGAAATTTTGTCAGCCTCTGGCAGAGATGGGCTTTATTTTGCAAACCAGTTCAAATAATTTTTATGTCATCTTCAGAATACTTTTTCCTGCATATTAATCAAACAGACTAGTTCCTTCAGAGTTAAACTTTCTTCAGTAGTGCATGACACTACAGAACAACTGTTAGTGTGGACGTTTTTATTGAATTCATATGTTACTTGATATGAGTACATTTTAGCCCCTGAAGGGGGAAAAAGTGTGCCTTGTTTTCATTTAAAATGAGTCACTGTGCTGATCAGCGTCTGAAGAATATTGTTTGAGGTAAACAATGACAAAATCTGTTTAAAAACATTGTTGAGTAAATAGGGTTTTCTTGAATTTTCAAGCTACCAATTTTCTGGGCAGTTTGAGAAATGGGGGTGGGTTTTTTCCAAAAGTTTTTATTTAGTTGCAGCCTTCAGAAAAGAGCATTCAAGGTGGTGGGGGCGAGTTTATAAAATGAAATTTATGCAGGGATTTGTTTGACCAAATGAGTAAAGGTGCAGAGATGGGCTAGACCTATAAATCCTGTCTCCTGGACTAGTAGCATTGCTTTCTTGACTGCAATTTATGAGGAAATTGAACAGGCGGCACAAGGTTGAGTCACTCCCTCTGGAGGTATTTAAAAAAACATATAGAATTGGTGCTTAGGGACATAGTTTAGTGGTGAACATGACAGGGCTTGGACAGCGGTTGGACTTGATGATCTTACAGGTCTTTTCCAACCTAAATAATTCTATGATCAAATTTTGATCTGAAGGGAACTCTTCACAATTGAACTATGGGTGTGGGTGTTTCCCCTTTCTTTCCTAAGAGTGAAGTGGAAAGGAATTTGGTTTGACTTTGGAAAAATTTATAAATATATAAATGAAAATGCATTTCATGTTTTTGGGGGTAGGACACAAGACTACCTTCCACCAAAGAAATACACAAGAAATATACTGTGCCTTAGAAACTTTAAACATTTCTGTGTAATTTTCAAAGGTCAGATATCTTTAATTCTGTATTAGGCCTTGTTTTTCTTGTGTTTCAGCCAGCATTTTCCAGTGCACAGTAGTGATTATTTTTCCTTTCCCCCCTGTTTTTTGCTCAGTGTAAACAGTTCCTTGCTGTGATTACACAGACAAATATAGCAGAGAACCCTTTTCTCGGAGAAGAGTCTCCCTGTGCATTTCTTAACCATTTTTGGGAAGAATTGGTCTATTTGTGCATGCGAGAGAGGCAGGCAGTAGCTGTAAATTGAAGTGACATCATATATATTACTCCCATTGATCCACTTTTAGACTAGAGCCAGGATAAAAGGAAATGGCATCAGGGAGGAAGTATGCTCATTTAGGCACAGATCCCAGTGTGATAATGGAGTAATAATAGAAATCACGCCACTGTCAATTGGTTGCTGCATTAGTCTGAGGCAGATTTCCCCTCCAAGGAGGCTTTCAATGACTTCATTCAAGTGCAGGCAGGAGCAAATGGGATATTCAACATACCAGCTGTACAACTTTAGTGATTTGTGTCCTGGCGGAGGGGCGCAGTGCAAGTGCTGGTGCTGTGGATACTCAAGTAGATATATCTGTGTCACATTTCATGGCTGTGAAAGGTCAGTAGTCAAATGTTTCAGCGGCAATTTTTTTTCTAGTATAAAGGCTGAATCTGGCATTTATTGCATTTGTTAATGTAGGAATTGATAAATACGCTCTTTCGCGTGGGTGGTCTTCTGGGATGTGAGGTCGATGACCTCTATAGTGCTATACCAGATATTTGAAGAGGAAAGATTTGTTTTCTTAGTGCTTTTTACAGGTTAGGGATTGTACTCAGAAAATTCATCGTATCATTCAAAGATTATTTGTAGAAAACTTTTCAAACCTACTAATGTTTTAAGATACTCTTGTAACATAGTGTAGTGGCTTAAGTGTCTTGTGTACTGCTATGAATAAAGTACAAAATATGATTTTCTTACTTCCCAGAGATTTAGTATGCAGTGAATCTCAGTTATATTTTCAATTTGGTTATGTTTTCTTTAATTCTTTCACCTTGTCTTTTTCAAGCAGAGACCCAGTTTTGATATTCCCTATCATTTACAGTTTGTTTTAAGGATAACAGCCTTGTTATTCAAACTTTAAAGCCACATCAGGTAACTTAGTGGAAGCAGGGAACAAATGGTTGTTTAGTGGTAGGACAAAGTGAACTCTTTCAAAAGGCTGAGGAGGTGGAGGAGGGGTTTTACACTCTTGAGGGCAAGATAATGTATACAGTGCTAGGATACAACTTTATGGAGGGATGATGTTTAATTACATGGGACATGACAAAAAACCTCTGGTGTGCTTGATCACAACACACTAATTTATTTCCTCTTTACAGTGTCCGTAGTCACAACTGGGGGAGTGGCAGCCCTGTGAAAAATAGTATGATTTCCATGCAGCAGGCATAGGTTGGTACAGGAACTACTCAATGATATAAATAGATGCTGTTGCAGAAATCACTGACATAATGAAAACTGTTTCTTGATCCTTGCCACATTTTCTGATTAAAGTGATCTGCTTTAGTAATTGCACATATTTAAAAATTTTGATTGAGCACTCTCTAATATAGTTCAGAGTGTGGGGTTTTTTTATTTTATTTTATTTTATTTTATTTTATTTTATTTTATTTTATTTTATTTTATTTTATTTTATTTTATTTTATTTTATTTTATTTTTTACTTTATTTTTTTATTTTTATTTTTTTTAATTTTATTTATTTTATGAGGAGCACTGAAATTTTGTGTTTAGCATGTTATGATTGTTTTCTGAATGTTTTGAACCTGGAGACACACCTTGAGGCAGTGATGTTTATCCTGCTGTAACTTGCTGTAGCTGTGTTGTGTACTTTTTTATGGGTGCTAGATATTCAATCTGCATTCACAGAATATGAGTTGTATAGAAGGTGCTTTCACAGTGCTTGAAAAGAAATTTGCATTTAGGTCTCTGCAACATTTATGTTTAGGTAGCCCTTAAAAGCAAGGTCCCCTCTGTATTAAGCATAAGTCAAACAAATTGAAAATTGACAGCATGCACCCCAAACAATTTTCCTGGTATGAAAGATGGGATGTAACAGGTGGGCAGGACAAATTAGGATGGTGGTGGGAAAAAAAAATAATGAGAGTGGGATTTCTGACAGAAAATTCAAGTGCAATTTTTGGAAGCTTATTTATAACCATCAAAAGACTGCTTTGGCAAATGCGATGCTCGTATGGTTGTGTTTGGGGAAAAGAAAATTTCTGCACCCCTGAATGAATTTTGTAGCAGCCTCTGTTGTGAAACTCTGGCTGAGTTTTCTGTCTCTTGGCTTAAGATAGGTTTTTCTCTTCAGTGGAGTCTCTTACAGTGAAAGGAAGGGGTAAAATGTTCTCCTTTCGTTTGTGCTAGAAACAAGCCGGTGAACACACTGTAATAGCTGCGCCCACTAGTGCCACAGCGGGGAGAGGTCCGCCAGCACTCCCCTGCCAGCACCCCACCCTCTCTGCCGGTGTTCTGTGTTTGTTAACTCCTGCCTTTTACTGAAATTAATCCGTGAGCTGGAAACAGGCGGCTGGAATGTGCAAAAATAGCAGAAGCCGTGGTCTCATTCATAGAGTCATCGGAGATTCTGAGTTAGAAGGGGCCCACAAGGATCATGGAGTCCAACTCCTGGCTCTGCACAGGACACTTCAATAGTTACACCATGTGTGCCTGACAGCATTGTCCAAACACTGCTTGAACCCTTGGGGGGTTGTCTTAATTTGTTTGTTTTATTGGGGGTTTGTTTGTTTGCTTGCTTGCTTGCTTGCTTGGTTTTGCTCCTCAGTCTCAAATCTATATTGATAAGAGTTTAACCTGTAATTCTGGAAAAACTTCAGCAGTGATGCAATACTAGACAGACGTAAATTAAGGGCATGGCTGCTGCTCTGCTGCTGCTCTTTTGTTGGTTTCAATGAGATTCTGTAATGCTTCCTTAAACAATAAGCTTTCCGTGAGTGAATCTGTATAACAATTATACTAAAGCTACATTATAAAACAATAACTCTCAGCTGTTCTGTACCTATGTATTCAAGCAGCTGTTATGTATTTTCTACAAATTAGGTATTGTTCTACTGTCTTTTTAGTTAGCAGGGAAAACTTTCTAAATCAGAAATTATCTTTCTGTTTCGCAACATTTAGTATTTTATTAGTTTTCAGAATTAATTCCATTTCCAAGCAGAGCCACTTCCCAGAAGCTTTCAATTTTATTTTTTTGCTTGTCTCACCAACCCCCAGGGCAGCTACTGTTGGACTATATAATAAACATTTAAGCTGCCATTTTAGTAGTTGTCCTGAAATGAAATATTCAATATTTTTAAATACCTGACCACTTTTAATGACTCCATTTTGTTGGCAGGGTTTGGTATCACTTACAGAATGTTCCAGTAAGAGTTAGTAAGATCTGAAGTATTTTCAGTCTTCAAGAATGCAACTAACTTTACTAATAAAAAAATTGAAGGAAATGAAAATGCAAAGAAACCAAAGCATTAACATCCTATAGGTTTATTTTCCTCTTTATTTTGATTTAGGTATTAATTACATCAGTCCAAAAGGGAAGAAAATGTCATGTTGCTAAGTTAGTTGTTAGTGTAAATATTTTAAAGATTGAGACTTATCAGATGATGCTTGCTATCTTCATGGACTTGGTGTCAGAGATCAGGAATCCAGTCTTGTCCACTCCACATAAACAGCCCTGACTGTGGGATGTGTTGTTGGAAGAGGCATTTCCTATAGCTAACTTCATTTCATCCTTGCTTAGCGAATTGATGCAGCAAAGGGGACATGGGCAGGCAGCAAGGTGGGAACAGAAAATTGCCAAATGTGGTGAAAGCTGGAAGTAGTGTCAAAGTAACAGGATGTCTTTTTTCATTAGTCTGTCTCAAGAACATCAGAAATGAGAAGGGTTGGTTTCTTCTTGTGTGCAAAAGCATTCTTCCTCCCTTCCCCCTTCCTCCCTTGGTGCCTGGCAATGAGGAATAGCGGGGAAGGTTTTGGGGCATATAACAAACTTCTGGCTGATCACCTTGGAGCGTGAACTTACAATAGATGTTTCCTGGAAGCTGGTGCAATTTCTCTCTGAGCTCTGTTTGAATTATTTATTTGTTCATCCAATAAGCTTATTAAACAGAGCACTTAAGCACTTGCTATAACAGACTTCTTGTGCTTTTTTTTCTTAGGTTACATTAGGTTCCAATTGCAAATGATAGGTTCTGGAGTCAGGCAACTAACTACTGAACATAAATCATGTATAGGTATTATACTGTGTGTACCAAAAACTGCTAAATTTATGCATATTTCCCAAGAAAGGATGAATGGTTTGTGAATCAATGCACTAAAATATGCCTCAAAATGTGTTGTTATAGCACTTGTTTGGTGGGTCACTTTTTTGTGTTGTGTTTCTTTGTTCACTGTAAATGTATCCTGCAAATGCTTGTCTATCAGATAAAAATACCACTCTAAAAATTATACATTCATATGCCTAGTTGATTCCTCAAATTATGCACTGTAAATTACTCTTTTTATTTCTTCTAAGCCCAAACAAAATGGAATTACTTCTTGGATACACTTCATAAAAATCTTACTTATTGAGCTATGGTTATGTTTCAATAAGATAAGCATGTGTTAGTCTACCTAACCATGGTAATGAGGACCATGGAAGATGAGTCTTAATTGTGCCCCAGCACAGTCTTTCAGAGCACAGACAGATAAACCATGAGGCTTTTCAGAAACCAGTTGGAGGTCCAAGTCATATTTCAAGCACATGCTGGAAGTATACAGGTTATCACAATCTTGTCCTCTTTGGTTTGTTTCCTTTTATATTGCTCAGCCAGTAGAGCTCTTCATTCACACGTGGCATTTCTTTTTCTCTTAGCTTCTCCCTGACCAGCTGGTCTTACTTCTGGAGTCGCTCTTGGAGGAGAAGACATTGTGTCCTAGAATACTGCAGTGCTTGGAAAGAACATATCAGCTCCGGGAGCAAGATGCTGAGGTAAGTCACTTAAAAAAAAATCTCCCTAACGTACACCACTGTATTGCTGACTAGGATTGACAGTGTTCCACTAGAAACCAGACTCACTTAATTTCTTTTTTTTCCATGTCTGAATCTGAAATTGGATGACCTTAACTCCAGTATTGTTGCATCTTCATGTGTCTTAATGATTCAGTATTTCTGTGTGTTTTGTATAGGTCCAGGTGTGTTTGCATACTGTGGTAGTAAAGTACCATGTAGCCCAGATGTACAAACTATTGTACATGTACCTCAGGCAGCACATTTGCTCAAGTGTTAAATTTTTCACTATGTTATGCTGTCTGTGTAGTAGACCTCAGTTTGTTTTCGTTGTGATATTGTCTCCAAATGTAATCATGTGTTTTATAGTGTAAAATTATTTCTCCCCTTTGTCAGCTCATATTGTTATTCTTTGCATGCTTCAAAGTCTCACTCAGGATTTAGAAAAGTTAGCTTTCCAGAGCTGTGGTGTTTTTTGTTTTGGGGCATGATTTTAATGGGAAGTCAGTTTTTCATAGTTGCTTCTGGTAAGTGCCAGTGACATTAATAGGCCCTGAGGAAAACACTGCTTTATATGATATTGTAAAGAGTAGCATCCCAGCTCCAAAGTGCTTTATATCTTTGTGAGGCAAACTAATAAATCCTTATTACCACATGCAGAGATTACTGTTATAAGTCCCATGGTTTTCTTGAGCTAGGAGAATTCTGACTGTTAAGGTAGCAGAAGTAGCAGCTGAAAGTGCCCTTGCAACGAGCCTTTGCTTCAAGGTCATAGTATTCAGGAGGGGAGGTAAGAAGGTGCAATTGGGGATGAAAATAAAGGATGTGTAGAGATATATATATGTGTGTGTGTTTATATATATTAAAAAAAACAAGGGTTAATTATGAAGTAGCGTATGACCAAACTATTGTGCAATGAGGGAATATGGTAAACTTTACATTTGTATTTGAAAACTACCTTGCAGAAGGTTGCAAAAAGTCAGCATGCCTGACTTGCCCTGTTATAGTTGGAGCTTTGTGGCAATAATTAGAATGGAAGGAGAGAGCAAACTGTCTCGTTACTCTTGTGCTGAACTTGCTGTGAGGATGCTTGTAAAGACTTGGAAATTCAAACCTTAACATAAAGGTCCATAGAACAGTGGTCTACCTTTTTTTCAGGGAAAAAAAAAAAAAAAGACAACATTTCAATTCCTGTTGTTTACTGCACCTTTCTACTTTTGATTGATACAGTTCTCTAAATGCCATATTTGTTTTTAATTAGTACTTGAACCAACGTTTCTATTCATAGGTATTAGAATATATTTTAATCACATCTGAATACCAGTGAAATGTCAGTCTTTCTATTATGGGAAGTGGAATTAATAGGGAGATAAATCAAAGCAATAGCCGTGTTGTTGCTTCTTCATGACTGTGAATTATGAGCACTGGACCACAAGCTTCAGTTTCTCAGGTTTTTCCTTTCTCTTCACTTTCATTCTTTCTTTTTTCCTTACAGTGTTACAGAAAAGTACACAAACCATCTGTCAGAATTTTTTTCATGAAAAAGCTCCACAAACTCTCAAAATTATGACCTCCATTAAATGAACATAATCTCAATTTTTTTTTTACAAGATGAAACCAAGGGCTTAGCAGACAACTCACTTAGAAGTACAACTAAGATAATATTACCATTAGCATTTTATCAGTCATCAGACACCACACACCTACAGTCCTTTAAAGGGAACTAGCTCCCATGGCCTGACATACCTGAGGAAAAGGCTATTTTTGCCTCTTTCTCATGTATGTGCACAGGGGATTTTTGTTGTCGTGACCCAGGGACAAAGAACTGCCGTCTGAGCTTGTTCTTGTCTAGATTTAATTTGTAAAGACTCAAATCACTTACAGTGATCCTGTTGTGTTACTGGAGTTCAAATGTTCTCAGTAATTAAACATCAGAAATGGATCATTAAAAATAAAAGCATAAAAGAACTTGCAGTCAGGCCAATAAAAAGAAAGAAACTGTCAGTGTCAGAGGGTTTATTCCAGGATTTTTGGAAGTGAGGTTGTAAGCTGTGTTCCATCCAGCAGCAGAAAGTTTATTTCTTAACTTTTTTCTTATTTTTGAGAAGTAGCATTTAAATTCACTTTAATCTTTCAGTAGGGATTAGCAATTATATGGCCAATAGTATGTGAGAGGGGTATACAAAGGAGTGTGGTTTTTTGTATTTCAACAAAGTTTGGTCTTAAAATTTGTACACAAAATTTTGTCTGTGCACTGGGGAATCAGAAGATTATTACTGTGCATCCTTCTGTCCTGCAGAAGTACAGCATGGAAAGTCCTGGTTCATTTGTCTCAGTGCTTTTCTGTCTGTATCGCTGAAGCATCTTTGGTTTGACTTTAAAGTTGACCATGCTTGTTGTAGTAAAGCATTGCACAGCCAGTGACATCTGCACTTGCCCACAGCAAAATGCAGGTCAGTGCCCAGCCAGTGAAGCTGCCAACAGCACTGTTTGGTGCTCCTGACCACTTGTTACCACATGCACATCCAGAATGAAAAACCTAAGGGTTGCATCTTGCTTGAGAAAGGAGCCGAGGGTTTGCAGCAAGTTATCTACCTTGTTTCAATTCCTTTTTATCAGTTGGGAGAGGTGAGAGTCAGTCTTTGCCTGGAATGTGAAGGTTGATTTCTCTTCAAGGGATCTCCTCAGCAACTCAGTGTAGTTCATGTCCTTTCTCAAATTAGGTCTCAATGCAGATATGTAGGCTCAGTGTCTACCTCCCTTTTGGAAGACAGACACTTATTTGAATGCTTCTGCTAATAAACAAATAAAAAATAAATCGTAAGTAACATATTTCTGATTCATAATGCATAACTTCCGAGCCACAAGACCTAGAAGTGCTGATGGCTTAATCACATTTCAGACTGGTCTGCCCTTAGTCTTGGATGCCAAGAAAAACTTGTAGGGTGTCTGCCAAATTGCAGAATTTGTGACTCCCTCCTGCTTTTTGCAGTCCACTTCTATAACAAATCATGATTTCATTTTCCATTTTCTCTTCAAACATTTGAACATTAGAGAAGACATAAAACTACAAGTTTGTTTTCAGAAGATTAAATTCACTGATCTGATTTATTTGAATTAAGCATATCCAAGAGATCTTTGAAAGATTGTTTTCAAAGCCATGAAGGTTTCAAAGTTTAAAGCCATTTTTCCATCTACTCTATGTGCCTTGAGCTCTGTGGCTCAGACAAGTAGTGTCAAATAAGTGGGAGGTGATTACATGGAAGAATGATTGTATCCTCAGTTTTCTCTTCCTGTTCCCCACTATCTTGTTGTGCTGCTTCCCACTACATAACAGAATAACTCACAGACAGGCTACATCTCCATGACTTACCACATCCTGCATCCAAGAGAAGCATTATAGAAGCTGGCTGCATTTTCAACATGACAAAGTCCAGCTGGAAGTTCAGCTGGCTGAGGAGAAATGGGATATGTTATAAAGCAGCAGCTTCAGTTGCCGTCAGACAGCATAGTAGGATAATAGAATTTAAAATGGGTCTGGGGTTGTTTTTGTTTTGTTTCTTTCCAAAGTGGCTGTTCTATGCACCTGTTTCATTTATTCAATGTCTAGTGTCTGGCAGAATGTGGAGAGTTAGTCTACATGGAAAGTTTTGGGTGGCTAGTATTTTTTTTAATCTGCCTAACCTTGATGACATGTCTTCTGATAAGACAGTGCTATCTTATCTCATTTGAATAGACTATTGAGAACTTTCTTATAAATAAAATGGAATCAGTCAGTTACAAAAGACATCACTGTGGGATCTGAGTTAACACTCAATGAATCTCTTAGCTAGAAGAGCCCTCTCATTATTCCCATTATTTCTGTTCTTCATTTGGTCAGAGAAAGACCTGTGACATGTGGGCACACGAGGTCACAGAATGGCCGAGTAGCCTGCAGAATAGTGAAAAAGGTAAGAGAGAAAAGATCACATAGCCATAGGAGAAGAACAGTGGGTGTGACACTTTCAGTCCTATTTAAGACTTGACGCTATTTCTGCAAGTGTGTTTTACTTATCACTGAATTATCTAAGACATGGTGATAAAAAATATAGGATGTGGATAAAGCAGAAATATTTATGGCGTATTTCCCAGATTTTTCACTGTAGAGTTAGCTTTCCATTTGTTTCTTTGGTAGGTATCACTTTTTTTTTATAAAATGCCTTGCCTGCATAGCATATGGAAAGTTGCTTTGTTGGTTTTCCTTGTCTCAGCAAGTTGACTGAAATGCTCTTCACTTACATAATGCTCTCCCTGTATTCAGGATCATAATGTGGTATATTTTGGGGAGAGAAGAGAAACTAGAACTCTTTCTGCAGTAAATGTGAGTAAAATGAGTTAAGATCATAATATCATCAGTCATGTGGGTGGCATAACGCCATTTTCACACAAGTACTTCATTGTGCATGAGGTCTGCCTGTGAGACCAAGGCTATAAAGTGGTGGCATCTTATTTCACCGACAGAAATGCAGCCACGCTAATACAAACCATATAAGGTACTTGGCAACCTAGAAGTGGTGAGAATTGTTTTAGGACTAAATAACTTTGATTCATTGATCTTTCCTAGCCTGTGAAAAGCTGGCAGTTGTGGAATTACAAATGAATCCTTGTCACTTTCCATCTGATGGTGACTGCGTTGAGCTGAGCAAATTCTGGGGCTGTATAATTCAGCTGTCTTGCTCATTTGTGGACGGGCATTGTTTGAAGGCACACTTACGGAACAGAGCTCTGTAAAACTGGGTGGAAAAGGGAACTGCTTGGGAAAGGTCAGTTCACACTTGCAGAAGGCACTTGGTGAGCTTTCCTTTCAGCATAGCCACTGGGCCAGTCCTCTCTTGGGGCAGGGACTCAGAAGCAGTCTCCAGCTTTTGAATACAATTAGTAATGTGTTGCAAATACCTCTGCAAATACCTTCTTGACTGTACTGTGTAGCCACAGGTAGACATGATTCAGATAGTGGTGCTGTAACCAAAGAGGGAGAACCATGGTCCTGTTCTTAGTTGATGTCATTGTTGGTATGAAACATCACTTCAGTAGATAAAAAAGGTCACATCCTGAGCTGATGACTATATTGCAGGGCATTACTCTAGTGAATACAGTCATCTGGGGTTTTTTCTGCAAATGTAAAAATAGTTTCTGTACTTATTTCATATTTAAACATACAGTTTATTATTCTGTCTCAGTTCAAGTCAGGAGGAGATGCCTTATTTTGCATAAGATAATACATTTTGCGGGACTTACAAATCTGCAGTGAAAATTTATCAGGAGTACAAAATAAATTTCACCTGCCTTTTCCTGAGTGTTTTGTTCAGAGCATTGTTGTTACATTAGGCATAGGTAAGGTTATGTTGAGTAATTTTTTATTTGCAACTGAATTGCAATTAGCACATCAATATTTGAGAATAAGGAACCTAGGAAAGGCTCAGTAGGTGAGTCATCCTGCATGCCAGGTTTGTCTGTGGAATAAATCATATCTGAGATTTGTATACCCAATCATTAGTGAAGCAGTACCTTCATTAAATGGAAAAGAAAGAAGAAATATGTGTTTTCACATAGTGAAATCTCTTTACTACTATCAGTCTGATGGTTTTCACTCACATTCTCACAGAAATACTATTTTATTTTCCCTGCTCTTCTCCTCATGCTTCCTTATGCAGATGCTAGCAAGGAAGTTACCCCAGTCATAGAAAGCCTTCCCTTGTTTTCTCTAGAAAAAGGGCTAATTTTAGGGTATATTGTAGACTGTCCTCATTGCTGATAAATGGGTTGACTGAAGCAGCAGCCACTTGCAAAAGATCCTCTGTGGTCTTGGTCTTTTAAGTGTTCACTCTGTTCCATGTTCTTGTTCATGTTGAATCTAAATGCAGTTTGCAGGCTTTTTGGTACAGATGGTATTGGTATTGTTATTAGTTAAGGTAGTTTTTCAAAAGGGTGCATTTTGAGGAATTGAATCTTTTTCCCAATGAAAGTAGCTTGGAAAAGGGTAGCTTCTAGGAATGTAGCACTTGCTTCCTGAAAATGAGGTCCAAAATTCAGTGTGAGAATAAGAAAATTGGAGCAAGATGAGGGAAAAATGCTTCCAGTAACAGCAGTGGGAGTTTTCCCATGAGACTCACTCTGGCTCATGTGCCTGTTGTGACTGAATGGATATGTTGGGATGAATTTGTAAGACTGGCTGAAGGATAATCTCAAGTAGCTATAATTTGGGTTTGCTCTATGTGCAAAAGAGGGGGTCTTTTCCAGCCACTTGAGGAGAGCAGAAAAACCCTCTATCAGCATTAGCTGAAAGGCATGATCAGAGCACGAGATTTATGGAGCACTGGAAATAGCTTTGCACCAGTCAGCACTCCTGGTCCCACACTCCTCCAGGAGCCAACAGCAACACATTTGTTCCAAGTGATCTCAGTGGCTACTGGGTGGCATTAACAGGACTTTTTGTGCCCTAACTGCTGCCATTAATGGTGCTGTTCACTTATCGCCCCTTATTTTTCTAACTGGTTTTGAAATGAATTTCCTCTCTATCTGGCAGCCCAGCAGCTTAGCAAAACTTGGAAAGCAGGGGAGCTAATGGTGAGAGGGAACCAACTATGTAATTGGGTTGGTTTGGCATTTTTTTACTGCTTATCCAAAGAATCCATGGAGAAAAGGATTGGGGGTAATTCTACGTCCTATTGTTCAGCAAGGAGAATGAAGTGGTGGAGTCCTCTGGGCTTCTGAACTCAATCCCAAAGGTGCTCTGAATTGGATGCACCTGCTTTATATAAAATTTTACAGAGTATTTCTGTGTAGGGCAATACAAACCACCTGGCTTTGTCATGAAATTTAAAAGGTTACTCTGTTTGCATATATGTGATAGCATAGGCATAGTGGCCATGATGCCAAGGAGACAGTAGTTTTTAAAATACAAATAAAATCCCCTAATGATCAGCAGTGGGGATGTTTTTCTGAAGTTTGGTTTTTTGGTTTTTTGGGTTTTTTTTTTGTTTTTTTTGGTTTTTTTTTTTGTTTTGTTTGTTTTTTTTTTTTTTTGTTGGTTTGTTGTGGTCTTTAATACTGAAAAAAAAATCTGCAAGATTTTTTATTAAAATTAGCTTATTTTGAGACTTCATCCAAATAGCTTGTCTAATGCTTCTCATTCCTGTTTAAAGGCTAACTGCAGATGCAGGATATGCCTGAACAGGACCACAGAATTGGAAAAAATCTACTATGCCCTGTGAGGTCTAAATAGCTCAAGAAGCAGGACAATTCAAAACTGCTGGTTCTGATGTCATTACCTTAGCCACACAGATGTGGTTCCACCACTGAGTCACTGAGTTAATAGCATCTGGCTGAAGTTTGCTGTCCTGCTTTCAACTCTTGTACCACTTGGAGTTGCAGCATCCTGAAGAGAAGTTTTGTTGTGTTGCACATGGCGTAAGTGTTGTCCTAAGCAAGAACTGTCACTATATTCTGGCAGCAGGGAATAAAAGAGGAGGAGAAGATGACTAAAAAATGTGAAACATGGAGAAAAAAATCTAAATGTTCTCATTGCAGGAATGAGCATATTTCTTCTGAGTTTATAAAACAAATATATTTTTCACTTAAGAATTTTTACTGGGTGTTGAAGAAGGAAGACTGAGTATGAGAGTGAGGCAAAAGGTCTTTGTCTTTGGAGTCAAAATCTTGTATTTAATTATTTTGAAAGTTGGAAGCAAGGTTTTAAACAGTGTGAAATTGGAAGGATGTGAGCATGGGCTGAGTAGACTGGCTGTGACCTAAACTGTGGAAAAAACAGGCAGCCACATTGTTCATTGCTTGGAATTGGAGTCTTATTTTCATACAGAGTTCCAGATTCTGTCTATGACAGTAATCTTGCCTGGAAATAACACATGTTTTGACCACAGTCACTGTGGGAGACCAAAGATAAAAGGAAAACACTTTTTTTGCCTCTAGTAACGAGAGGGATGAGGCAGACGTAGAGGGATGGAGAGAGAGAGGCATAGGAAAAGCGGATAGCTTACTGTTGCCTTGATGCTTACAGCAGCCTTTCCTTTTGCTGAACAGGAGATATAATTTAATAATTGGTAACAGACAGTTGGTGTGCTTGGTCTTAGACTTTTCAGAGTTGAATTTCTGCATCAGATGTGTCTGTTTATGTGTTTTTTCCCACTATAACATTTGGGTTTATGAGCCTAGAATGCTTTTATGTGCATATATAAATTATTTCTGTTGAAACACATGTGCAGACACTGTATGGGTAAAAATTGTAAGCAGACTCTATCTGGAGACAGCCAGAAGAGACAGTGGTGATGGGATGTGTTTGAATTCCTTGCTATGGTGACATGAAAAAATTTCTTCTGATTCCAGAGATACTGTTGGGATAGGACAAACATAAGAGCTTCAAACTGAAAGAGGGTGTGTTTGGATTAGTAATTCAGAAATTCTTTGCTGTGAGGGTGGTGAGACCCTGGCACAGGTTGCCTAGAGAAGATGTGGATACCATGTGCCATGTTCAAGGCCAGGTTGGATGGAACTCTGAGCAACCTGGTCTAGTGAAATGTGTCCCTGCCAATGGTGGGAGGGTTGGAATTAGATGATCTTTAAGGTCTCTTCCAATGCAACCCATTATATGGTTCTATCATAATCTAGCCATTATTGTAGGTAAGTGTTTCAGTAGGGTGTCAAGGGCAATGTTGATGGGGCTGTCTGTACATGAGATACCAGGCAGTTGTGTTGATGCATTTTGGCTAAAGTGTCCATTGGGATGTATTTGGATGCCAAAGCCAGGCTTACCTTCCTGAAGGTGTGAGGCTTGTCCCTGCAGTACATCTCTGATGTTGGTTGTACCTAAGGCTGGCACCTGGTCTTCCTTGCCCTTCTTCTGAGGTGCAGGATCTCCTGATCCCCAGCACCCTCTCCTTACTCACCCTCAGAATGTGCCTTCACACATGCAACCATCCTCGCCTGAGCACCCTGCTGGGGAAGGAAGAAGTGAGAATGCAGAGCAGGCAAGGTGGAACAAGCATTGCCTCTGTCACCAGCCAGAAGGCAGCCTTGCTCCTGAGAGCTGGCAGCACCACAGCAAAACAAAGCTCAGCACACATCTCCAGTGAAATCGTTGAAAAGGCAGATGGTGACATCTTTTCTGCCATTTTCATCTTGCTGCAAGCTGCGAATGGCACTGGTGCTCCAGCATGCTGAGCAGGCAATACTAAAAATGCAGGAGAGAGGGGAAGCATTTGGTTCCAGTATAAATAGTGTATTTATGTTTTTAATTAAGGCGTATTTTTTTAAATCTTTGTTTTTCAAATTAGTGAGTTCACATGCTGTGTTAAACATTTCCTTACCTTACATGCACTATGATGTAGGAGCAGCTCTCCCTAGCACGGAGACAGCGGCAGGGCAAATGTGGTCATGGGGAGAAAAGCCTCGAGTCACCATGGGAATGTGGTCTCCCAGACAGTGCTGTTGAAGCTGTCACACTACCTTGGTGCTGGTGGCCTTTTCTCATCTAACTGTTCTCTAGATCATTGCCCTATCATCACTTTGTTGTTCTGCTGTAGAGCTGGAGACCAGATGCTGTTTTGTATCCTTCTCCTGTAAGACAGGGTAAGGAGGGGCAGGCTGAACAGCATTGAGATTACAGAATTAGGCATCCCAACCAAGCCTCTTATTCACAGTGACAGCTTTGACATCAGAAGAGAGACACGGCCAGTGCCACCTTTGAAAAGAGATTAGACATGGCTTCTTAGTCTCTTGCCTTTTCTGACTTCTTTTGGAAACTTTTTTTTCTACCAACACAGCTGTCATTGATCACAGATGGGGCCCACAATGGGAGAAAAGTGTCTGGTCTGTAATTGGGAGCTCTCTGCTTGTGAGCCTGAGGTGGGGAAAAAAGGGCATTTGTCTGCTCCAAACAAGTCCTCAGCATTTGTTTCCTTGCCAAGAGTGAATCCTGTCCTGAAGTGCTGTCCTTTGGTTGCTATGCCTTGCTGATCACACAGAGCAGCAAGGATGCCTGCTGCTCTGCCTGGGCTTTCTGAAGCAGCATGTTCTGTGATTCCCAGCTTCTGTTTGCTTACGTAGAAAAGAACCTTGGTGCTGGGTGTGGGAAAGGTATGAATTTTATTTGCAGGTGGAAGTGGAGTCATGTTTACAGCCTGTGGAAGATGATTAGGCTGCTCTTGAGCAAGGCTGTGGTATGGTATAAACTTTTTACATTGTGTTATGTAGATCTGGGTGAATGCTAAAACAGGAACATGTGGAGGGAAGGAGAAAGGACAGGAAGGAAATGCATGCCCCTAAATCCTGTTTATAAATGTGAGAAGGTTCAAGCAGGCACCTGTTGCTACTTGAGGCTTGCATCCTGACTGACCCACGGGCACACTCGCACAGGTACAGGTTCAAATGCTGCCAGCTATCCCACAGTCTGCCTTTGACCAAGCAATGGAATTTGCCTTTCTAAAGCTTGATTGTACCACACCTTTTTCTTCTGTTACTAAATAGAGGTAGTTGCTGCATGAGCTCTACCCACAGATCTTCATCAGTGCTATTGAGTGGAGGAAGGAGAGATGGAGCATGCATGTCCTTCTCCCCTGTTGCCAGCACCCCTCATAGTGTGTAATTGCTTGATCTACGCAGAAACACAAATCAGGAGTAAAATTAATTAAGGAAGTAGAATATTGCCACCAAAGTTACCAAAATCTAAAGTCTGGTATTCTGCTAAAATTAGTTTTTAAGTGACTTTTTAATGAAAAGTTCATACTCCAGATTTTAAATTATTTTATACCTTTACGTAGTCCTTCTCAAAATGACAAGTAGCTCCTGACAAAGTTTTGATTAGCCAGTCCATTACTGCCTTAGTGTTTCCTGAATGACCATGCTTCATTTTGCTGTGTTGTCAGTGGGCTGAGATACTCATGCTATGATGCACAGCAGGAAAGGAGGTTGTCCAAGGTGGCAGGAATGGCCACTATCTGCCTATACAACCTGGGGCTGCCTGTACCATCAGTGATGTCAAATGCAGAGCATGGTGGAGCTCTGTGAGCTCAATCTGCCCCAGGTCCAGCTACTGAACAGCAGTTCATTCCAGTACTCAAAATAAAGTACAGCACGAGTAAGGCTATCAAAAGCCAATTTTTAAATTTGAAGGGTTATCATCATTTTGGCTGTAGCTTTAGAAAGTTAAGGGTTTTATACTGAGACAAAGCACTGCACTGTGAGAAACAACATTAACTGAACCTTGACACCATGAGAGTCTCAGGAAGAAAGGTTTCCTTAAAGATTGCTGCTGCTGTGGTGTTGATCTGCTCCTCTGCTCCTCTTTCTTGGTTCTGCAGCACCGTCAGAGAAAAACTGAGAGAGGAAACCTTAAGCTATGAAAAGTCCAGTTTTTGGTCTAAAATACAACTAATTTAAGCTGATAGCTCCTTTACTCAGTCTCCTGACAAACCCTTGGCATACAGAATAATCACAATTACGGAATCCTTGTAAAAGGATGATGATGAATACATTTTGTTTGCATCCAGTAGGTTTTTGGCTATTGAGTACACTCTTTCAGATTGCCAAACTGATGCTCTGTCAACACAGTTGTAACACAAACAGCTGTTTCATCGCTCCTGGTGAGCCGCTTCAGCATCCCTCACTTGGGCAAGTTTCAATGAAAACAAATTCACATTCTAAACTGTGTGTTTACTGTGGCATAAAAGATAGGAGTGCCCATTTGAAATTCAGACTATATAGAATGAAAAGTCACTGGTGTATTAATAACTATTTCAACTAAGATGGGGGAAAAAGTCATTAAATGCACTGTAAAATTGGCAATTCTTAAACTGCAATTCGTCCATGCTAAACAACTGTAAAACCTGGTTTTTAGTTCAAATATTGTCCTGCAACATTTGTTCCTTAATTATGTAGGCAAATTATCTAATATTAGAATCCAATTTATCGGTAGATAGGAAGAGACTGGCGATAACTGCTTTCAGATGGACCAGAGAAGAATTCCGGTGCTCTGGAATGCTTCCTCATTGTTAATAAAAATTAATCTGTAGTAACACAGCTTGGTTATTTGAAAAAAATTCTCTGTATTTTTTTTCTCTGTGAGTTAGACTGGAGTCTGACCTCTGAGACTCTTTAATTAACATTTAAGAGTCAAGTTGTTCAAATAATTTTTTCATTATTTCAATAGAGTCGGAACATGTGTTTTGTAAAGATCACATATGCCTCATACCTTTAATAAAGGTTCCATTTTGTTGGACAATAGCTTTTACTCTATTTCAAATGATCCCATTTTCTAAGATCTTTAAGTATGTTGCTTTTGTTCAGCGATTTAGATTTGTTGTTTCATGGCGCCTTTTAAATTGGATCCAGCTATTAGCAAAATGTACTCATTTTCCCTGAAGTTTGTCTCCCATTCTGCAGATCAAAGGCTTAGTAAAGTCTAACTTTTTTTTTCCCTTTAATAAAGGCATGGTTTAAATTACTTGTTTTTAAAATCTTATTGGTAGACTTCAGAAGTAAAATATTTTTTTTTTTTTGCTTGCATGCATATGATTGAGAACATGAGCAAGCTATTGCATTGTAACATATAAAGCTTCCTATAAGGATGTTTGTTTTATGCTTGTCTGATTGTCCAGGGAGGGGATTCTGCCCCTCTGCTCTGCTTTGCCCTGGTGAGACCCCACCTGGTACACTGCATCCATCTCTGGGGTCCCAGCACCAGAAAGGCATGACCCTGTTGGAGAAAGTCCAGAGGGGGCCACGAAGTTTTTAGAGGGATGGAGCAATCTGAGAGTTGGCCTCAGTTATCCTTAACGGTTCCTTCTAACTCAGGTGTGATTCTGTGATATTCTGTGATCCCTGTGAGGAAAGGCTGAAGAATAGGGATTGTTCAGCCTACAGAAGATAAGGCTTTGGAGTTACCTAATTGTAGCTGTCTTGTACCTGAAGGGAGCCTTCACGAAAGATGGAGAGGGACAATTTGCAAGAGCATGTTGTGACAGGACAAGGGAGGATGGTTTGAGACTGAAAGAGCATAGCCTTAGATTAGATATTAGGAAAAAAAATCTTTATTGTGAAAGTGGTGAGGCACAGGAACAGGTTGCCCAGAGAAGTTGTGGATGCCCCATCCCTGGAAGTTGTCCCATCCAAGACCAAGGCTGAATGGGGCTTTGAGCAGCCTGATCTAGTGGAAGGTGTCCCTGCTACAGCAGGGATGAAACTATGTGATCTTTAAAGTCCCTCTCAACACATTCCATTCTAGGATTCTATGATTCTGTGATTGTGTGCAGCAGGGGAGAATAACATAGATTAGGCAAAATAATTTATTACCTGTGTCTGAAAAAATTAGTATCTCTTTAATTTAAGAAATGTTAAAAATGGCTTAAAAATATTTTTCTCAGGCATGCATGTCACTGGGAGCTTTTCTTTTGAAACAGAAGCCATGTATTTGGTACTTTACATGGCTGTAATCTATCAGCTTCAAGCACTATTTCCCAAAAGGTCTTGGCCAAGGTTGCTGAAACAAAGGGACTGTTCTAGAGTTGGATTATTATAATATATTATCCTAGGGTTTTTTTCCCTTAAATAATCATGCAGCAGCTTGCATTGTCTGAAAACAGATCAAGCAAAATTTTGGTGTCTCAATATATTCCACTGAGCTGTCAAAATGAAAGTAATGTTTGAGTTAGAAATAATATTGTGCAATACTATGTATTTTTTCAAAAATGATACTAAAAGATATTATGAGACCTCTGGAATTATTTGTATAAGCTGTTGCTCCTAAATTCCACAAGGAATCTGAGGTTTCAGCAGGCCTCCATCACTCCTCTGCCCCACTTCTCCCCATCCTTCAGAGTGCCAGCCATCAGTCCTGGGCTTGGGAGGACAGCTGTCAGCCTGGTATCACAGGCTGAGAAAATAAATTGCGTGTCCAACTTTGGCATGTGGGTCCTTGCAGCTGCCAAATCTGTAAGAGAGGGTGAGTGTGGGTGGGTGAGCAGTTAAAGGTGTTGCTTCAGATCCAGCAAAGTCCTATGTGCTTTCTGCCAGCAATAACAGGATGGATTGCTGTAAATTACTTTTCAGGTTTAGTTAATATTGTTTATGGTGTAACCAGCCAAGACAACATATGGTGTGCATCTCTGAACTGTAGGCAAGCACAGAGAAATGTTCAGAGAGAAAACTGCGAGAGGACTAATGAATTCTTATTTTTGCCACTGAGTATTTGCTCCTGGGAGGAAAAGAGCCAAGAAGAGCATACACAGGATGCGGTATGGTTAGCTCAGTCCTACCACAAGCTACTTGGTTTTCAAAATTTCCTTTTGAGACTGTTTTGTTAAAAGCGTCTGTTCACATGACTCATTCATTAGTCTGTGAAGCTGTGGGGCCCATTTTGCTCTTGCTGCTCTAAGCATTGGACGAGACTCTGGGAACTGATTTTTTTTTTTTCCCCCCTACTCTTATGTGACTAAAATTCTTATGTTTGTGGAATCAGCCTAGGGCTATGGAGTATCATAGAAAAATTGCTTCTTTATAGTGCATGAGTTTGAAAAACTGTTTCAGCAGCAGTTTGGGCAACACGACTGTCTACACACCATATGGCGCGGGGGCAGGAATGTAACCAACATATTTCAGTCCACATTGTGCAGCGCTCCCCCTGGCCCTCTTGCTTTCAAAGCCAGCCTTGGTTTCTGTGCTCTGCTTTCTGGGGTCTCATACGAGTAACAGGAAAGCCAGCAGGGCTGACTGAGCTGACAGTTTCACAGGTCCTTCAGCAGCCATTGGTTCTCCTGCAGTTTGCTCTGCCACAGGAACATTTGGGGTTTTTGGAAGGCAGGAGGCAAATGTGTAATCTGAGGATAACAGGCGTGCTGCTATTGCCCCAGCTGGCAAAGCGCCAGCATTTCAGATATGAGAATGTGCCAGAATTTGTACTCACTCTGGGAAAAAAAGGAAAAAGACAAAAGAGAGAAAGAAAAGTGTGTGCTGTCTCAGGTCTCACTCAACAAATAAATATTTTTTTTAAACTATTTGAATACATGTTGGTTGCCAAAGACAGAAACCCTATGGAGGAAGGAGCAGTCAAGGGAACATGCACAGCTTAGTTCCATGTTTTGCAAAGCTGTTGGGATTCAGATGGTCAGTCCATGATGCAGTGTCAGTCACACAGGATGTTAGTATGCGAGGAAAACCACAGAAACACCTTCACAGAGAGAACTTCTCTTCTGCTGTCTGTGCAGCTACAATGGCTGCACCAAGAAAGGTGTTTGGGGACAAACTGGCTTCTGTGCTCCCTAAGCCAGGTCCCTATTTGTTATCAAGAGTACTCAGAAATGTACACCCTAAAGTCTTGTGACTCCCCTGTTAGATCAATAAATACTTTAATAACTGCATGGGAAATAACCAGCTCCACCAGTAGGTATGAAGAGAGCACCATCCCAAAATACTGTATAATCTGCTGTTGAAGTATTGTCACTGAAGGCACAGTTTGAGATCTTGAGCAGCCACAGAAGCTGGACTTGATTGCTTAACTCCTAGCTAAGTGCTGTAACTGCTGGATCATGAAAATGTAGAAGAGCAGTGATCACAGGAGGGGACCACTGTCCCTTGCTCCTCCTTATGTTTCTCCTCATTGCTATGAGAATACATAACAAATTCTGTTTGGGTTTTTGTTTTTGTTTGTTTGTGATATAGGGAAGAATGTATTGAATAAAGTGTGTCTGCAGTCTTTTAGATGTGTTTATATTCTGTTTGGTTAACTCGCAGATAGGAGAGGTATATGATTAAGTTTTGAGACTGAGTAGTTTCATCCAGGCAAGAAGCTGCTTGGTGCTATGAGAAATACCCTGTAACAAAGCTGGATTGCCTGGGAAGATTTACTGGAGAAACATTTAGTGTCTCCAGGGAGAAGCAGCAGCAGCTGGGTAGAGTTTAGAAGGTCTACATTAAGAATATGGGCATCTACAGCAAAGTGCATTGTATCTTGGAAAGTTATTTCTTTTGTAAATTCAGCTCTGGTTCCACTAGCAGGAATTCTAACAGCTGCTATTTTGTCAGCAAAAAGCTATGAGAGACAGCAATTATCCTCTATCATGCACAGTGCTGTAGCTATTCATTATCTTACATGCAGTGAGTACAAAATCCACCCAGCCCCAAAACCTTGAAGCTTTTTGTTTTCATAAGGTGTGTTCAAACTGTTTTGTATGAGGGGTCAGCTGGCAAGAGGTATCAATTACACAGGACCTGTGGGCATTTGTCACTTGTTAATTACCCTAATAGGATTAACATCTAATCTAACGTAAGTCTGAGAATTTTTTTCCAGAGATATAAAGTTGGCAAGGACTAGGATGAAAGGAAATTATTTTCAAAACCTTATTTCCAAAAGCAACAGTACACTTAAGTGTGCCTTTTTCCCCTTCCTCCCTTTCTGTCTTCTGTTCTCAGTGTTACCACTATATCTGTCATTCAGAAAAAGGTTCATATTCAGTTACTTGATATAAGCACAATTTGGACTCAGTTTTGAAAACTATAACTACTAACACTGCACTATTACTGTGAAAGGTGATTTTCATTAGGTGCCCTGTCTTTTGAAAGATGGTAAGAGAAAAGGCTGAAACAGAAGAACTGGGAGTTATTCCTCTTAACGATTAGTGCTGAGTTGCTAATGGAATATAAAATGTTAGGCTGATCACTGCCTACAATCAGGAAAGCCTTGCTGGAGAATGAGATGACACTTAAGTCACAAGAGTGGCTAAGAACAAACTCAGAAATGTAAAGATAAAAACACAACGATCCACATGTAATATATGTTCATACTATTTAAATAAAAACATTTCTCAGGTGTAATTTGCTTGAAAACTTCATTACAGCGTGTCAATAACAGTTTTTGTCAACATGTATTGGTAGAACCGCATGACAGCATTTTAAATTCAGATGAATTTTAAACGGTTTACACTGTGCTTAAAATCTATTACTAGCAAAACTGATTCATTTGACTGAAAGCTTTCTGTTTCATGGGTTGATATCTAACTTTTATCCTTTTGGCATGGATTTAATACTGGTACAGAATTACATTTAAGCCTTTTATCCCTTGTATGATATACTTATGTAGGGGAAATTATCATTTATATCTTGTGACTTCTCCAGACCTTTGCAGTGGTAATCTCTGTTCCCTGCCACCCCCCACACCTTCCTTTTAACAATATGAAAGAAATAACGTCTAGCCTAACCTAAAAGAAAGTAAGTCAAGGCTGGAAACAGTGGCAGTGAAGATGTTGCACATGCATGCCTGTATCTGGGTTGGTTTACTAGCACAGAATCAGGAGTTTGTCTTTGGGCATCCTGAGTTTCCAAAGCCCAGGCTGAGGTGCACACAGTGCTGGCTCCTCTGCCCAGCTAACTGACGTGCCAGGCTGCTGGGGGAAAAGCATCAACCTGCCAAAAAACCCAAACCCAACAAAGACAAAAAAGCCAAACTAGTATTGATATATTATCAACATTCATAGAGATAAAATACAGGTGGGGTTTTTTTTGGTTTTTTTTTTTTAACCTAATTTTATTTTTCTTCCCAAAGGTTCGTCATCGGTGGTGTGAACTTGTCATTAAACACAAATATGAGCCTGGGTATGGAGATGTTGAGAGGTTCCTCAGAGAGGATCAGGTAAGTTACATTTAACTAGCATTTTGAAAACAATCAGCTTTTTAACACCTTTAGGCTGAAACTAAAAAAATATTTTAATATATTTTCTTGCTGCAGTTAGTCAAAAACTTGGCTGTGTATTCATTTTTTTCTTCTGCTGTCTCCTAAACATTTAAGGAAGCCACGTAGGGTAGGGGTATTATTCAACCTCATCTAAACATGCTAATTTTCTGTCAAGCGGTGAAATGGGATAGAATTCCTCCTCTCCTTGCATTCTATGGAAGCTAGAGGTAGCAGTGATGCTAGGAAGATACTTCTCAGGAGGTTCCTTTTCCAGGATGAGGAAGGCAAGTCTGGCTGCGAATGTCAATGCATGTAGGTATGAGGTAGGTGCAGAGCAGTCAGTGCTGTGGTAACTTCAGTTTTGAAGATGACAGCCCAAAGAAATATAGCACAACAGTGTACATCCAGGGAATGCTGGCCTCTTCACGGATAGGGACATGCTAACCAAAGATTCTGAAGGCTTTAAAAGGCTGGACATACATGATGGCCTTACTATAGTCTTTTATTTAGGCCATTGTGAGCTTACAATTCTAATTGTACTTCTGCCTTGTTCTTTTCTATTTCATTTTTATTCATTTTTATTCACTATGAACCCTGTAATATCAAGACATCCACTCCCTAGGATAAATTTTAAATATTTAAAATGTGTGTAAAAAATAGAAAAGGGTGAAGATACATCAAAATCTAGGGAAGATATTAATGTCTTTACCTTTTATGCTGACAATGAACAAAGCCATTTACAGCCAATAAGGATTTTGTGCTTTCAGGCAACAATTGAATTTTTGCAGTCTGTCATGCTTTCTTCTAGCTCAGAGGTATACCTTCTATTTATATCTCAGCCAATAAACAGGCCCCAGAGCTCATTGTAAGCTCTGTATTAAAACAAACAAACAAAAAAGACATAAAAGAATATTATTTCATAAGTAGTTATATATATTGTGCATATTTCTATTCTGTGACAGGGTGGAGATAACCTGGGAGTGATGGGTTCGGGAAACCCTTGAGTTGATGAAATCATACAGAATTGCATTATGTTTGGAACAGATATTATGCCAAGTAAAGACATTTTCTGCAGGGTGGGAAAATAATTTTTGCAACTTTTTAATGTGTTCTGCATTTCATTTACTTCAGCAGTGCATACAGTTAATGGCACAACCAGCTTCAGGTGTGATTACCACTTAAATCAGAGCAATTGCATGTCCTTACTGATCATATAACATGGCTTTTAAAAAAGTCTGGGGAAAAATGCAAATGGACTATTTAAATCCTTTGAAGTTCTACAAAACACCAATGTGTTCACTGCATGTTAATGTTTAGGCCTGGGGGAGAATTATTAATGCTGGGTAGAGAAGGTAATTCCTATCGGTAACAAAATGTCAACATTTTTAAATTTTAAATGAGGGCAACTGCAGCCGAGTTCCAAGGCCATTTGTGTAGCTGCCAGACCCTGGTGCAGGTGCAAACCTTTAAAGTCTGAGGTTTTGGTTCTCTTGATGTCAGAGAGCATGCTGAGGGAATTGGCAAGGAATCTGGCAGGTTTCTGTCACTCTGAGACTTTTTCCTTTTACTTCAGTCTTTGTTAAACTTTGAATTCCCCTTATGGTTGAAGGATTTCTTTAAGGCTTACCAGCCAATGCTAAAAATTGTGAGAAATAGCATTAAAAATGTTATTTTCTCAATGCTATCCAAATTTTTCCCCTCCTGCATGTGTCCAAACAATAACAATAAAAGTCAGCATGCTAAGCTGCTAATATTTTGTCATATGTGTAATCCTGTTTTGGTAAGTACAGTTTAACATTAACTGAATTCCTGTAATTAGCTGGAAAAAAAGTATCATCAGAAAAAAAAATGTAATCTCCAATATGTTTCCTGTCAAGCTGGCCAGTGCTTTGCTGGCAGTGGTCAAAGGGGCCCAGATCTTCCCCCAGGAGTCCCATTACCTCTTTTTATAGCTGCTATATCCAGAATAACTAGTTGGGAAAAGCCTGCCTTTGTACCCAACCAGAATTTGTACATGTTAAGCTGTATCTCGGATGTAAAGGGGAGTCAAACACAGACATGATCATATTCAGCTGATATCCAGTTCCAGAATTTCCAAATGGGAATTTTAGAGTGGACTGCTTCAGTCTTTGTTCATGGATGTGTGTGTAAACATGCCCATGGAAAGAAAATGTGTATCCTATTGAAGGAAGAAGCTTTTATCTTTAGGGACATTTGGAAAAAAATCAGGTAGTAGGTTAAAGAAAATAGTATTCAACTTGAAAAGTGGAAAGTGGAATGAGGAATGATTTTCTTGTCATGACATAACACAGATTTCTTATATTAGGAATCTGTTTTTACACAGTCAACACAACATATATACAACCACCCTTAGGCTAAAGAGACACAGAGAAATTTATTTTTTCTGTGTGGGAGAATAGGTGTTAAAGACTATGGGGTATTTTCTGTGTTTTGGATTGTCTGTTTTGTTTCATTGTTAATTTAAATGAGTACTAGGAGGTCAAAGGCAAAGAAGCAGCTAACTAGTCATTACTGGTGGTAGGATGCTTTTGTGTTATGCTCCTCTTTCAGGCTATGGGTGTGTATCTCTATGGCGAATTAATGGTGAATGAAGATGCAAAACAGCAGGAACTTGCACGGAAATGCTTTGCTGCAGCACAAGAACATATGGATGCATCCTCAGCCAAAGTGGTGGCAGAGATGTTATTCTGAAGAGGTGATTTTTTGTTTTAATCTTAACACCCTGGTTTTGCTTCATACAGAAAGAATATGCAGAGCTTGCTAAACGTGGTAAACTTTGGGATACCATACAGCTTGTGGGTTCCTAGGCTGAGAAGTAACTCTTGTTACATATCTTTTTGGCTTTTTTTTTTTCTGAAGCCCAGCTCTGGGAGCAGTGAGTTACATACATGTAGGCATAACTAGAGAACATGGAGAATGGCTTTGTTGTAATGGACTGTACAAGAGACAACTGTTAAGTCCAAATGGCCAGAGAAGGCCAGGCTCCACCCAGAGTTGTTTGCCATTCTGTATTCTTTACTTAAAGCAAATTCAATTGTGCAAGGAACATTTCTGTTTAATAGAGCTGCATGTTTACATGAAGGCAGCACGGTCTTTGAAAAGAGCCTGATCCCACACTGGAAATACCGAAGTGTGGACTTGGAAGCAAATATGAATCATGTGAGAACAAGCTGATAATTCAAATGTTTTTGTGTTAAGGTTAGTGAGGTTTTGAAGATTGATTATGAGGTAAGAAAGGTAGCCTTAACATGAAAGAGTTAGCTTATTTATGAAATTAAAGGAGGGGAATCACCAGAGAAACAGAATTGTAAAAATATTTATGGAATAATGATTGCCATAGGTTATAAATTTGCAAAGATACTTTCCATTTCTCAGTCTGTTTGAGTAGTTGGAGGTAGCCTCATAGTGTCTGCACATGCATGTTTAACATATAATCCATTAAGACTGGTATGAAAGTTTCTTCCAGTACAGCATATCTCAGATTTTTGTTTAATCATACAAACTCATCCAACAGACTGATTGCCTTGGTTATTCACATAACTTTACAGTTGATTTGTGATATCAAAATTCAGTCTTCTAATTTAGCAAAAACATCATCTAATTGGTACCAAGCAGAAATCTTAATTTTCTCCTGTTCTAGCAGTATTTGACAGTGAGTTCCACTTGATTTTTTTATGTTTACTATGTTTATATGAAATACAGTCAATGACAGATACTATGAAAGCTAGTTTGTTTGTGAAAAGCCATGTTATTCTTCGTATAGAAAAGAAGTGTACCTGCCAAGAAAACTTTTTTGAGAAAGGTGGATCAGGCTGTAGAATGCCAGAATATCAGTTATGGGGTAGGAGAGCCACCTTTTTAAACAGTTAGGGCTAAAGAGACTCTCTTGTGTACTCCCAATTATCAAGGACCCACAGGAATTGGAACTATTTTCAACAATTCTTAATCTGGTAGGTGTCTTCGAGTTGTGAAGGCCAGAAACATGGAGATGCAGCTTGTTCTGGTACTACTGTACTTGGAACTGTTTTTCTTCAGTTCCTTCAATAATAAAATCAGAATTTCTACAAGTTTCTGATGGTAAGTACCTAGCACAGGAAAATTACATGGTATGAAGGTGTTAGCAATAGTCTAGAATTACCCCTTTGACTTTCCAGAGTGGAAGTGCATGGTGAGCTATAACATAAAATCTAAAGATACTGAGATACTCTGTGTGACTGCACAGCTTTCTTTTAATGTTGTGGCTGTTTGGGTTCCTGGCATGATGATTTGTGACTTAAGATTAAAATCACATTGCCAGGGATTACCACACAGCCATGACCGCAGCTGCTAGCATGAAACTCATCATTAACTGTTTGATGCGTGCACAGCGTGGAATCCTCTCCATCTATCAAACAAACAAACAAAAAACACCCCCCCCAAAAAAAGAAACAAAAATAAAGAAACAAAACCCCAAACCGACCAAAAAAAGAGGAAAGCAGCAGAGCATCATGGAAGAACCTCCTCCGAAAACTATCTCTGCCGAGACGGAGACCTCTCTGGCCAGGTGCAGAGCTTAGCTGATTGGTGAACAGTGATTGTTTTCCTCTTTGTTCACAGTGGCTAAGTTCTGCACCTGAAGAGAAGGGAGAGGAGACTCTGCAGGGCAGAGAGTGTTTGCTGGCTGAGATACCTTGCTGCTGAACGGGCAGATTTGCGATGAATGCATGTGTCCAAGGTTTAGTGTATGGAGGATAAGAGGCAGAGAAAACCTGGGGAGGACCAAAGAATTTTAGTTGTAGTTGAGAATAAACTTAAGCTCCTCAAGTTCTCAGTCTGACTGCAAATGTGAGGTATTGCCTACATTAATTGCGTTACCATGCTTTCCTAAAGGTCAGAGGAAATAATGTTTGTGACTTTAACCTGAAATTGTCAATAAATCTTTTGTTTTATAGCCTTCTCTGTAATGGATGCTGTCATGATCTCTCTGCAGTTGTAGCTTAGCACTGTGTGTCGTTTGCAGGAAATGGTGGCAGCTCCAGTCGGAAACAACTTACGGCTGCTGCTGTTGTTCCAGGCTGTTGATGGACCCGTCCTCCGGTGCCTACTGAGCTGATATCAGTTCTGATTTTACACACTGGCTCAGTTCAGCAGGAACAGGAGTCGAGCCCTAGAGCAAAAAAAAAGATGTACCTTTCCTAAGAGCCTTTGAGAAATGTTGCTGTTTTCTCTCAAAAATGAATCAGTACACATTATGATATCCTGATGTTAAACAATAAATGGCCTAAGGTGGAAAAGCTACCTCAGTACTGTTAAGAGGACTGTTGGCTAATGAGAAGGTATGTGGATATGTAGCACATCACATAGTATTGCTCTGGTAACTTGCCTCCAACATTATTTTCAGAGTAACCTGCTAATAACCAAGAGAATGTGCTTCCACCATGGATCTTCCTGTCTTCTCCAGACCTTGTTGTGGTAGCTCTAGGAAGCTAAAGAAATCATTGTTAACTCTGTAACTACAGTTACACTCTACTGGTAACCTAAATAATAACTAAATTTGGAAAGCTGGGGCAATCAAGAACGCAGATATTCCTTTATTGTGATGGAGTAATAACTTTAAATGCTGTTTCCGTTGCAGGAAAGATCACAGAGAAACTCTTTTAATAGATCTTCTACTAAACCCCGATGGTACTAGGATTTCATTGACCCAGGACATCAAAGGAAGGATTATGTGACTGCTAAAACAATCAGCTGACAGAAATATTTACCTTTCTGTATTTCTAGAGGCTCACTGTAACAGAACACAAGCACGCAAACAAACTACACACACACGTGACTCTGCCTTTAAGTAATTCTTTGGTACATGGAGTTTGGGGTTTATCCTTGTTCTTTGGTATTACAATCATTCCAGTTTGCAGATGCCAAAGATTATTGATTTAAACAATTTTATTAATTTGGGCATTCTGAAAATTGTTGAAACTGTTTTGTGTACTTAAAATTTTGTTTATAATTTCTATGTCATATTAAAAAAACCTCAATATAAAATCAGCAGGGGTTGGGTTGGGGCTCATGAGATTAGATAGAAGCAGAAATAAACTGTAGAAAGTTACCTGCCATCATCCTAGTGTTGGGATGGGACTGAATAAAAAACAAAGATCAACATTCTCTCTCTGTCATGTTTAGGTTAAATTTTACTGGAAATGTCAGACATCTCATTTTCTGAAAGTGTCTTTCATACCCTTGTGATGCTCCTTTTGCACAGTGATATGTCCAATGTATCTCTTTTTTCCTGATCAGTGAAGCACTATGTTTCTAGAAGACATCTTAATTGTTTCTTTCAGAGAGTAAGAATTTAAAACACAAAAATCTGTGAACTTATTTCTTTTGTACACTGTTGTTTTAGATCAAATTGTCTTGTAAAAATAAATTATTTTTTTCATGTATGTATAGTCTTTTCATTGCACATTGGGTCAACATTAATTTACAAACTTGGGAAAAAGAATTTCTGCTTTTGTGGCAGGAGAAAAGCACCTGAAAGTCATTAGTTAATGGATGTTAACAACAAAAAAATAAATGTGGTAATTTTTTTAAAGTTCTTGTGCTCAGAATCTGAAGTAAAAGCCTGCCTCAACAGTGACTTCAGTACAAAGAAAAGTTCCTTTTCACCTTACCACATTTTCTGATCTCCCCCTTTCCAGGCATACAGTGTCAAAACCTGAATTATGGGACACTCAGCAGCTCCTTTCAAATGCAGCAAGAGTTAGGAAATTGTCCAAGAACGTGCTGAGACACCACAATGACTTCTAATGTAGTGGCACTCACAGATGCAGTTATTACAGGATCCCATTCATAAGAGAGTTACGCTTCATTTCACAGGTTTTTCTGCGAAAGCCAGCAAAGGAAACCAGCTTGCTTTTTGCCTTTTCCATTGTGTGAAGAAAAAAAATGCAGAGCTGGATAAGACTCCTGCACAAAACATGCAGAAATTAAATAGATTGTAGGCCTCTTCCCAGCCAGTACTGCTAAAACTACAGGGCAAGTAAGATAATCCACACCTTTTTTAATATCACCAAATTTTTCTTCTTTCAAAACAATCTGCTTGCCTCCTTTTTTAAAATATTGAGTACAGCAGTAGTTTATTTTGTTTACTACAGCTCTTCCAGCCTGTCTCAGCAGTACTAACTTAAACATTTCACCTCACTACAATTTTGTGATCCATCATGCCTAGTAGCAACTGAGAAAATGAACTGAAAATAAAACACAAACACCGAACAACCTAAAAAATGGCAAAGAGGTGGCAGTCCTGGCTCTTTATCAGGGTTTATAGGGCCTTTTGTTGCACTGTGAAATAGAGTGAGGCTCTAGATTAAGAAAGCTAAAGGTGGCATTGAACAGTTAGTGTCACCATAACTCATCAGAGAGAATAGAAGACTCATATATGTATGGTATAGTGGGGTCATTAATGTGATGTAAGCATTACTCTTATTTTAAAATCCTTCTGAATTATGTAAAAAGCACTGGAAGTGAACTATATAATTATTTACAGACTCACAGAATAAGCTGAGTAGGAAGGCACCCACAAAAATCACTGAATTCAAACCCTGGCCCTGCACAGCACCAGCCCCAAGAGTCACACCATGTGCCTGAGAGCATTGTCCAAACACTTCCTGAACTCTGTCAGGCTTGGTACTGTGACCACTTCCCTGGGGAGCTGTTCCGGTGCCCAAACACCCTCTGGGGGAAGAACCTTTGCCTAATATCCAACCTAAACCTCCCTGACACAACTTCAGGCCATTCCCTCAAGTCCTGTCACTGTCACCACAGAGAAGAGATCAGTCCCTGTCCCTGCTCTTCCCTTCCTGAGGAAGTTGTGACTGCACTGACGTCTGTCCTCGGTCTCCTGCAGGCTGAACAGACCAGGTGACCTCAGCTACACTTCACACAGCTTCCCCTTAAGGCCCTTCACCATCTTTGTTGCCCTCCTTTGGATATTCTCTAATAGTTTAATGTCTTTTTTATATTGTGGCACCCAGAGCTGCCCCCAGGACTCGAGGTGAGGCCACCCCAGAGCAGAGCAGAGCAGAGCAGAGCAGAGCAGAGCAGGACAATCCCCTCCCTTGCCCGGCTGGCGATGCTGTGCCTGATGCCCCCAGGACACGCTTGGCCCTCCTGGCTGCCAGGGCTCTGCTGACTCAGGTTCATGGCTCATATCTGAGTCATTCTGACTCATATCCTGTCACTGACCAGGACCCCCAGGTCCCTTTCCATGGCACTGCTCTCCAGCCTCTCATTCCCAGTCTGTCCATACATCCAGGATTGCCCCATCCCAGCTGCAGAATCCAGCACTTTCTCCTGTTGAACTTCCCATGGTTGGTGATTGCCCAGACCCCTGATTTGTTGGGGTCTCTCTGCAGAGCCTCCCTGCCCTCGAGGGAGTCAACAGCTCCTCCCAGTTTTGTGTCATCTGTGACCTTGCTCAGTGTCCATCCAATCCTGTGTCCAGGTCATTTATGAAGATGTTGAAGAGCACAGGGCTGAGGATGGGGCCCTGTGGAGCCCCACCAGTGACAGGTCCCCAGGCTGCTGTCACCCCACTCACTGTAACCCCTTGTGCCTGAGCCCTGAGCCAGCTGCTCACCCATCACATGATGTGTTTATCCAGCTGTGGGCATTTTGTCCAGAAGGATCCTGTGAGAGACAGGATCAAAAACTTTACTGAAATACAATAAGATCCCATCAACTGGCTTCCCTTGATCTGCTGGGTGGGTTGCCTTGTCAGAAAAGAAAACCAAGTTTGATAAGCAGAACTTTCCTCTCAAAACTGTGCTGCCTGTGACCGATGACTGCATTGTCTTTCAGGTGTTTTTCAGTACCCCAGAAGAATCTTCTCCATAACTTCACCAGGCATTGGAATGAGACTGATAGGCCTATAGTTTTCAGGGTCCTTCTTCTTGCCCTTCTTGAAAATCAAGACATTTGCCAGCTTCCAGTCAGCTGGGACCTTTGGATTCCCAAGACCACTCAAGAGATATTTTGTGATGATATCAGCCAGCTCTTTAAGGATTCTTGGATGAATCCTATCAGGCCCCATAGATTTGTAGGGATCCAGCTGGAGCAATAGATCCTACATATGTAAGTTTTTAATAGGCCCTGTCAAAAGCCTAACAGAAAAATACCAACAAACCACCAATGTTATTGTTCATTGTATTCACTATTCTCTCAAGGTGGCTGTTTCTATATTGAGTTCCTGAGAGAAGGAAGTTGCAGAATCTAATTATAGTAAATAAATTTTTAAAAATCTATTTCCAAACTTACTGTAAGTAAATCATTACAGGAAGCCATGTCTTTTCAAATGATACCTCCCTCCAAGTGATGAACTCAAATGATCCTTGTGGGTCCCTTCCAATTCAGTGTATTCTGTGATGGTGTCTGGCTATGACAACACAGGGATCTCTATAGGTATGCCTTTGCCCTTAGGTTTCATTCTACTTCTGTTTCATAGGCAGTCCTCTCTGAATAAAATACAGCATTTTGTAAGGGTTTTTTTTTTCCCCTCCCATCCCTAATTCAGTCCTTTCCAAACACAGTGGCAGTTCTGCTCTGAATAGCATTAGAAAGCCCAATGCTGGACTATCTCCCACTTACTTCATCAGCCCAGCATCTGGTTAGGATCTCAGTGATTCTTTTCTGGATGTAGCTTTTAACTCTGAAAAATTAGATGAAAAATTAAAACTGTATCCATGTAGTTAGGCAAGGATCATCATCTGCTTTCTCATGCCATTTACTGCGTCACTTCTTCAGAGTAAAGGCAGACCGTAAGGAGGGACTTGGCGAGTCCCTTGGTCCCTCAGTGGGGATGCATTCCTTGCCATACACTTTCTGTTGCAAGTACAGAGTAAAACACACCATTTTGCTGACAGCTGTTTTCTGTCTGCAGCTTTGCTGGGAGGCCTTTGCAGCTGCTGCTGTCTCTGTGCTTTCTCCTTTAGGAGGGAATTAGCTGTACCCTTTTGCCCATGCCTTGCACGCAATAGGGAAGGAAAAAGCCCTGGAAACAAAGGTCTAACCAGAAGAGCAGCCTGGGCAAGTGGGCAGCTTGAGGAAACAAGTAGGTACAAGGAGCCTAAGGATTTCTGACATATAAAAAGCACTATGAAAAATGTTATTACCAAACCAAACCAAAACAAACAAAACCAAAATGGTTCTATAGAGCATTAAAATGTATTATGCAGAGTACTGCTGCCAGCCAGTTCATCTCCACAGCTGATGAAAGTCTTGAGAACTGGTATTTTTACTACAGAAAATGTTAGGTGTTAGTTTGCAGGCTCCCCTACATACAGAGGTACGTGGGGGAAACCGCGGTGCCTTTGTAAGAATGAACAAGCAGCTAAGTTACCATGTGCCATTATGTTATGTGTTATGCCCCACTATTGGTTTGGGGTTGTTTCTTTCCACACAGAAACTGGACTGTAAATATCTGGAAAACCCACACCTTCCAGGCCCCCATACTGCAGGCAAGTGACAGCTGGCACTTGTGCATGCTGCAGTTTCAATACACATGATGTAAGAGTAAGGAGCAGTATATGAATTATCTAAGGCCGTTCAGATTTTTACCTGTAACTTAATGGTATTTTACTTTGAAAAAAGCACTCACATAATAATACACTTCTAAAGTAAGACTAACCTTTGAAATAAATATTTACCCACAAAACCATACTCTAATTCACTGAAAACCCAATTCCACAACACTAATTCTTAGTATCTAAAAAAAAATAATTAATACATCTTGTGGTCTTTTTAATGTATCACCTGGTGTTTTAAAGCTATAAAATATCTACCTTTGTAGATATCTACCAGTCCCCAGTATTCATGAGTCATGTTTGACATCTTCTCTAACAGGCAAAGATTTCAACAGACACCTAAGTGCATTTCTCTTCTTAGCCTCAGTCTCTGATGCCCAGACTAGTCAGGAAAAAGAAAAAAATTGCAAGAAAGGACAAGAGAGCAACCAAATAAAGAAGCCTGACTCATCTAGAATTTCAGCACAAGTATACTGAGTTCATACAAAATATGAAGTGAACATATACAGTGATAAAGCTTTATTTCCTTTATTTCTGTGGGCACAATATACTGGAAAAATTATTTTAAAATCTTACCTTGCTGCCAGGCTGGCATTTTATGTCAGTGAAATAAGCCAGTGCTTAAAGAAATTAGGCCATTTGCACAGTCCTTAGGAAGTTAACTACATTTGCCTGTTTGCTGTGATTTAAAGTGCATATTTTCTGCACAAAACTGAGGTCCTGATTCCTGCTGTTTATAGCTAGCTGTCATCTACCACACAAAAAAACCACCCATTTTTATTTTTTAACCTCAAGTTGTTACTTCACGGTACCTTTGTCCCACAATTGTTTTTATATTGATAAGTAAGAGTTACTTGCTCTACAACTGTACTCCCTTATAGTCAACTCTTGCAAATAAAACCGAACAAAAACTTAAAATGTCTCAGCAACCATCTTACTCCAGTCTGCATCTGTCCCTTGGTGTGCTTGAAACTCACCTAATTAACCGCAAGCATGACCACTTAAAATTTCATTCTCACTTACTCAGTTTTACATCTGAAAAGTGCTTCACTATTTTGTTCCCTAATGTAGGGAGCCACACTGCCCTTCCTCCCTCATTCTGCCTTTCACATGCCCCTTCAGGCAACGTTTCCCTACACACAGGCTACATAACCCTGCAGCCATTTTTGTTCCCATCAGTAGCATGGCAATACTGACGTTAAGATTTTGTCATTGCCATTGCTTATGCTGAAACTGCCCTGTTTGCCTTATCATCTCCTTTTGCTTTTGACTATATATGAAGGCTTTTTAATAAGCTCCCAGTTTTAGCTGAGGGAAAACATTGTTCCTGTTTACTTGAATATAAAAAAATGCAATTACATGACATAAATGCTGAACTTTTTTTCTTCTTGTCATGGTTTAATTCCAGCCAGCAGCCAATCCCCATGCATCTGCTTGCTCACTCCCCCACCGGCAGGGTTGGGGAGAGAATCAGAAGGGTAAAAGCCAGAAAACTCATGGGTTGAGATAAAGACTGTTTTATAGGGAAAGCAAAAGCCTCACATTCAAGCAAAGCAAAACAAGGAAATGATTACTGCTTCCCTTGGGAAGGCAGGTGTTCGACCGTCTCCAGGAGAGCAGCGCCCCATCACAAGTAATGATGACTTGGGAAGACAAATGTCATCACTCCAAATGTTCCCTGTTCCTCCCTTCTTCCCCCGCTTTACATGGTGAGCATGATGCCACATGGTCTGGAATATCCCTCTGGTCACTTGAGTCACCTGTCCTGGCTGTGTCTCCTCACCATCATGGCCATACCAAAAGCAGGAAAGGCTTTGGCTCTGTGCTCTGCTCTACAATATCAAAAACCTCTCTGTATTACCAACCCTGTGTTCAGCACAAACCCAAACCACCCCACACCAACCATTGTGAAGAAAATTAGCTCCACCCCAGCTGAAACCAGCACACTGCTTTACACAGATGAAGAGTCAGATAAATAGTCACAAGACTCTGAATTTTATAGAAGAACAAGAAAGCCTACCTACTGACATTTAATAGTTTCACCTCTCCCCAGCCTTTCCTTTCTTCAGTCAAATCACAGGAATGTAAACTTCTCACATGATAGCTGGAAGGAAAGAATGGGAATTAGGAAGCAGTCAGAATAAGAAAACAGAAAGACCAGTCTTACTTATGTCTTAAGCTAGCTGATTCGCTTTTACCAGAATGAAGTAATGCCAGCATGAGCTGAAGGGTAGATGTGAAGCTGAGAAAAGCTCTGCATCACAGAACGAAGGTCAATGCTAAAAGCTGGTGTATTTTTAGCACTGTATTTTTGCATCAAGAGCATTCAGCATCAAAACCACAGGTTTATAGCACGCAAAACCCAAAAATTATTCCCCTCTTTGTCTTGAAATACAGCTATTAAAAACAGTGCTTCCTGATTATGTTTTAGAGGGGGAGAGAACCCACTGCAGTCAGGAAGTCCTCCTCCTGAATGGCTCTTCCTCCTGTTTATTCTCTGAATGTCTGAAAAATCAAGAGTCAAACTGTCTTCAGATTCACAAAAGAAAACTGAATTGATAGGAAAATTATGAAAATGGCACCACAACAGGATGTCACATGGCAGTTCTTTTTGCATTTTCTTTAAATGCATGTGAATTGCCAGACTCTACAATGCACTTTGAAGAACTGTCCCAAGGCAGAGTTAACATTTAAGTGATGTAGCAGCTGGGCTGTTCAAATGCATTATTTTTGAAGCAGAAGGCAGACAGCACTGATACCAAATTCTGTTCTTCATTCATTCTTCTAGAAAAAAGTTTGCCAAATCTGAAGAAATCAGGGCAGGGAACAGTTGATTTACAGATTGCTGTGTGGTTAGATGCAAGTATGTGAGTGAAGGATCTCATCAGAAAAACAGATATTCAGCCCATATGTGATTTTACAGGCAAGTTATTTGACATCGTTCTATCATGTTTATGTAGGTTTAGGGTGTTCCATTTTAAAAATAAAAACAACAAAAGAAAAACAGAGACTGGATCTACCACTTGTACATTCATCTTGAATCCTGGCCAGAAAGAGAGAGAAGGGAAAAGGCAGTGCTTCTGCCTAAAGAATAGGAACTTCTGAGAGCTCACTCTGCCAGTACAAGAAGAACTCATGAAATCAAGATCATAAAAGCTATGATGAAAAACAGTCAACAGCTGTCATCTGAAGACTATAAATCCCAATGAAATTATCTTTCCAAAACAGATGTTATCAATTAATTGCAAGGTTTGGGCTTGACATTTGCTCAGTACCCACTCATGGCCTAGGTCAAGCCAGTCAGAGACAGCAACTACAGCAACTCAGTCTGGCCTGGAAAGTGTGCCATGCACTGAATTGCTCAGCAAGGGCCATTTGTGCTTCAACGAAGAAACAAACACACGAGAAAAGGAAGGTGAAACATAATAGTGGGTTTTGCAATGCATTTGAAGAAATTTTCTGGTCTATGGAGAAAACACTGGTTTCATCATGTTTCCAGAAAAGATGCTATTGGTCCTGCCTACTAGAAACTCACAAAATGCCTGAATTCACAGACATGTATCACCGATTTCCATCTTACAAACTAATCCTGTGTCATATTTCAAGGCCTTTCTCCTCTTCCATGGAATCTGATACTGGCTTTTCCCTCTCTATTCGCAGACATCTGAAGCTGATATGGAAGTGCAGCACAGTCATGAGATTAAAAGCACTTAAATACTTACTGTAGTCTCTACAGGGAACAATGGTACAGATGGGAAATTTGCATCTCCAGCAACCATTGCAGTTTAGTTGGAAATAAGAAAGCTGAAAACCTATTTTCAGAACACTGATACATAGTAGAAGTTATGGCATCATAAGTCAAAACAAACAGAAGCTGTTTTCTTATATGTGAAATATTAAGGAAACTTTAAACAGAAGCAGGCAAATGACATATTGCATGCACCTGTTTTGGAAGCCTCAAAATAAACTCCCAAGCTAAGAAATAAAATCTAATTATCGAGGAGTAAGTAAACTGTACATACAGGCTAACTAGCACATATACATGAGAAATCTCAACAGTGTAATTCACAATGTGTAGTCAAGAATATGTAAAAATGTTATTTCTTAAAGGTGGCATTATGCGTCCACAAATGTTCATGGGCCTAACAGATATTTTTATTGAAAAGGATAGAAGGGTCACTGAGGACCTACTTTTTTATTAAATGAGTGTATCATCTATAATACAAAAGAGTTATGAAAGGTGCTTTTAAAGTAGTAAGAGATGTTAAGATAGTTAAACACACAGGCCAATTAAAGACAGTATTGCTGGATTTTTTTCTGCTAGTTGTTGATATGCAGATTAATGGAATGTCACATACGGAATTGTTACTTCCTAATTCTATCAGTACCAAATATAAAAATCACAGCTAAATTTCCACAGGTGAGTTTCAAACATGCTGGGTTTTATCTTCATTATCACTCTCTTCCTTCACACACATGCAAGGATATAGAATGCAAACTAAAGCACCATCCTCGCCTACTAACTACATTACTACAACCCAGCTAGAGCCAACTGACATTTCAAATTTTTGTTTCAGTAGCTGGTAGCAGTCCAATGCTTATCCCTAGCTGTCTCCTGGCAGCTCAGACAACAGTGAGCACACTCAAGCCATCAGAAGGAGCTTGGGAGGTTTATTCCTTTCCAGCAGCCAGACAGATGGCTAGAGGAAGATGGCCAGTGCAAGCAAGGGAAACTCCTCTGTGGCGTTCACTAGTGAACAGACCACCTAACAGCAAATTCCCAGAATGAGCTACTCACTGCGAGGGCAGCAAATGGAATGTGTATTGTGAGCATATCTTTTAAATCCAGGCAAAGCATTAAAAAAAACAAAACGTATCACTAGTAAGGAAAACTTGCCAGAGAACTGGATTTAAGCAGGCCCACATCTGAACACTGCTATGAATTAAGTGCTAGTGGGATGCCTCTAGCACCAGAGTATTCAGCTACAGTGGTTTAACGATTCGTATTGCCCAACAAAATATGCTGGTTGCTTAAGAAAGCCATTGCAGACTATACAGAAAGTATAAAAAATTCAAGCACTTGCTCTCTGCGCTTGTGGAAGACTCCTGCCATGACATTCCAGGTTTTGACTTTTCAAACTTGGGTCTAATAAAAAACTGCACTTCCATATCAGAAATTATCACCTTTCTACACCCATCTAATATCACAGGGAAAACTACATTTTAATGGAGCATGACATTACTGATTCACACAGAACATTAGTACTTTATTCAGTCATTAGAAAACACAGCAATGAAATGGTGTAAACCTGATTTAACAGTGTTTTGTTTAAAAGCTGCAAGTAATTTGTGCTAGATGTTTTATCCTAGACTTCTATAATGCCAATGCTTCAAAATTTTTGAATTGTACCACTGCCAAGCCAAACATATACCACACATTTCAGCTCACTGAAACTAATACTAACTCACTCTATTAACACCTCTTAGCACTTAAAATGCTGACACTACAGAAACTTAATCACAAATGCTAGAAGTAACAGATTAAATGTTACTGTTGGTCAGCTAAATTGCAGTGTCTGACAATATATGACAAAATAAAATATATTCTGCTTTGTATGGGCACTGTACTGAGAGCTTAATTAAATAAAAGCCACAGAGATGACCTTTTTTTCTGCCTGAAGAAAATCCACAGAAAGCACCCAGAACCATGCTGCAAAGCTTGCAGAATTCACAAAGGTCGAACATATCAGTATTAGACTGGAAAGAAGCATAATCAACAAAGGAGTAAAATTTACTGTCTGTATTCTTATTCAGATAGTGCCTTGGAGCAGAACAATTTTAAGAAGTTCTCTATGTTCAGTGTACTGTCCAGAACTAGGGTGTGTGCTGGAGATAGTAGGAACAGCAACAACCTACTTGAAGTCTGATTTCAGGACTTGCTGGCTGGTTCAGCAGAAAAGTACAGCCTGGAAGGCTCCAAAGAACATTTCCAAGAGCAGCAATTACAGGGGGAAAGATGAATGTTGGATGGATAATACAGAAGCCACCATATGAGAAATCTTCCATTACTCAGATATACCAAATTGCTCTTTAGCCTTGCCCTGGCAAACGAACAAAAGTGCTTCAACATGCCACAAAATCACAGCTTATATCAAAATTAGATCATAATTCAAGCACTGTGAAAGAGCAAGGAAAAAGAAATACTAAAGATTTATAACTATGCTAAATAGAGCAAAAAGAATGTCAGTACAGACGTGTCTTTTTTAAGTTACAGACAGCATCAATTAGCTTTCTTCCTTAGAGCCTCCTGAAACAAGGAAACCCTCCTCAGTATTTAAATCATTCCATATTTTTTAAGAAGCCAAACACAGGAAAACAAGAATGTACCAACTCACCACTAATTTTGGTTTTTTACTACATTCATTGTGCATTCCCTTCCTGCTTGAATTGATTTATCCTTATTTATCAGGGTATTGATTTTGTTAAAGAAGGATTGAAGAATTTTCATGGCTTTTGTTGGTGGAAAAATAAAAGCACTGTGAAAAGATACTTAAAAATTCCTGTACAAAAACTGTAAAACACATCTAAATATAATATCCATATCATTCACCTAATTAATCTGCAAGAATCACATATTGCAATTCTTTGCCAAGCTCTCTTTTATGGAGTTAAAATTACATATAGACACAATATGGAGAAAATGCAACCAAAGAGCCTCACATCTAACAACCAGATTACACATTAAACAAAAAAAAAAACCAAAAAAACCCCCAAACAAACCAAAAATCAAACAAAAAACCCCCAATCAAAACAAAACTAACAAAAAAACCCCCCAACAAAAAACCATACTTCTTCCTTTGGGCTAAAATTTTTGATTATTTATCATTCTAGATAGAGCACTCCACATCTGTTTCCACTAGACAAACACCTCTGAGTTTGTGATCAAAAAACAATTTAGTTTAATCCCATGCTTTTCAGTTATGGTATTCAGGGAACAGAAAAGTGTGTTGCTTGGTATTACTTTTTTAGATAAGTGTGATATTAACAACGGAAAAATTGAAATGTATCTCTTTCTGTATTTTTATTTTAAAAATATTTTGGATCAAAATAGAGAAAAAAACCCTTTCTTTGCAGACATACATCATGTGTTTGCTATCTTTTCACTAGTGAACTGACTGAGAGAGCATGTAACTTCCGTAATATGACTCACTGGGAGCAAAATTGTAAGAAATCAGCCAACAGCAAAACAGAAAATATCTTTCCACTTCTTACAGCCAAGGGACACTTAGTACATTGTTTTTCTTTCCCCTTGCTCAAAAACAAATGCCACATTCAAAAAGCTTTATTAATTCAAGATACATGTCCCTGATTTTACATGCAAGCATAGAATTCCAAGTAGCATCTCTGAATATAGCACAGGTGTTGGCATTACAGCTGAGCAATACAGGAGAACAAATTACTGAGGAAAGTTAGAATCACTGTCACTGCTGTCACGACTATTCTCCATGCTTATTTTTCTAGTTAAGGTAGAAACAGGTTCACGAAATGTCTTGGGACAAATACTTTCCTAAGGGTAAAAACATAAGCCGTTGCTACCTGTCTGTGTTCCTCATGTGAGATAAAAAATCTACGCAAAGAAGTACACAAAGTACTGCTGGACACAAAAATGAAGTCAATGAGTTGCAACCTTTATAGGAAATTTGTCCCTCAAACTGGAAAATGTCCTTATGTCTCTGTTTTGCTTGCCCCCTTTTGTCTGAATAAAAAAATCCATGTTCCTTAAATGAACAAATAATAGCAACAGCCATGGCACACTTAAGTGGGCTGTACTGTATCTGTTGACAAAGACCAGATATCGGTATAGCACTTTAATAAGAACACTGTCCTGTGAAAACTGCAGTAATTGAAAAAAACCCACATTTAGCAAATCTGGGAAGAGTTTCATTTTGGAAACATTTTCATAAAGAAGGAAAAAGTTCAGGAAACATCACGGATTTCCTGAGAACACCATGAATCACTTGAGATCATCGTTAGTTCCATAAAAGCACAGAACAAAACATTTTAGTAATGGCTTACCAATCAAGGAATTGGCTATTACTTGCTAAAAAAAATCCCGCATGTATAATTTGGGAGAAAAACTGATCCTCAGCCAGATAAACAACAAGGAGATGAGTGAACGACTTTAAATGATGTAGGTATCTTGTTATAGAAGGTGCTCAGAACAAAACTTTCAAACATCTTTAATTATGTTTCGAAAGGTTAACATTTCCAAACAACAGATTATTTTAAAATACAGATGAGGGAATGTAAATTAGCAGATCCAACTGATAATTGGTATCTTTCTGCCCTTGGTAACCTGCAGTGGAAAAAGCTAATAGAAGTCTGACACCTGGATAAAGATCTGATATGTGGATGACATTGAAATTCTACACTTTCAATGTAAGTTTTTGAAGAAGTTCGTTGAGCAGCTTCACAGTCCTTTGGTCTTCTCCACTATTGTTAAATCTGTATGCAGTACGGATAAGAAGGCTATAAACTTCTTTGCTTGTATCAGTTGTCTCAGTAATCTGAAAGGAAACACAAAAGATTAAATAATGCAATTATGTTGCTAAATACTAAAGAATTCTTCAGCAGTATTTGCAACAAAACCACAGATTTGTCCCTCACCACTGAATATGTGAGAAGCAACTTCTGCCTGAGGTATCTTTTCATACATCCTAGTAGAACTGAGCAACTTTGAGATTTCTGCTGTTGTCTCAAATTTAAGTAAAATAAATCAAGAGGCCAGAAAGTTTTTAAAGGAAACACAAATGTATGGACAGTGTAACCATTTGTAAGTCCTTGCCATAGAAAACAACTAAAAGCACATGAAGGTTCTGCATGTATTTGGGGAAACAATTCAATTCTGTAAGCTTTCAAAAGTATCCTCCCCCAGAGGATGACAAAAAATAGGAAAAGATTCTAAGTTGCAATTTTTGCAGATCAGGAGTAACTCTACTCCTCATTATCTATTGCGTTAAACCCAAAGTTTACTATGCTAAACTAAAACCACAGCCATGCATCCCAAATCAGTTCCACACCATTGTTTTTCATATATTGCCTTTAGTCCCTTTCAAATCACATGGACAGCCTAGCTACACACTTTTGATTACACAGATACAGTCAAAATCAATCAGCCTGATAAACCAACAAACTGGCCTACAACAGCTCATGACCACCCTGCATGGGAAATAGAGTTTTGAAAGTCAGTTATATTGCTATCCACAAAGAAGCAGAAGATTGCCTTTGGTGCTCCTTCAGGGGTTTAAAGCGGCAGGCTAGTATATTACAGCATCACACTTCAACAGCTGCACTCTCTTCATGAAGAGAAACTAGAAACAGCAGTTTGTAAAAATATATACCACCCCCCAAACTTTATCATTACATTCTTATGCAGAGAAGAAAATTGATAATTTGTGAACTTGCACCTAGGATGTGAGAAATATCTTAGCCCTTTCTAAACAGAAAACTGTTATGTCTCCTTAGCCAGCTGCATCATAAAATTGGACACCTTACACACGCCACATGCTCTGTACAGGTCTATGTATAAGAACACACTGCTACTGAATGGAAAAACTTTTGGAAGTGTTAAACCTACACACTGGCACAGGGGGCATGCACTCCTTAAAAAAATATGGTTTTATAGTTAGGAATGGATTTCTAACCCTACACTGAGATAGCACTGCTCATCTTAGGAAACACAAACACATTTTATAGTTTGCACCAATATACCTGAAGGCTGTCATCACAAACAGGAAGATACTGTGGCAAGTTTCCAACCTTTTATTCCTCTGCATCTTTTTTCACACCCTAAGAGACACTATCTTACTTCCTTCTCTCCTCTCTCAATTACCACACTGTTTTCCTCACTGGATTCACTAAAGCACCAAGCTTCTGCCACATCAATGCTAAGACCTGGTAACCAGCTCTTCCACCTAATGGAAAACAGTGAGAAGAGAGTTCCATCATCTCTGCAGTAGCTGGATAATTTAGGGAGTTATTTTTATGGGAAAATCGAATGGGGAATCATGTTTGCCCATGCTATCTATGCCATGTGCAAATGAACTGTAGGTATTCCTTAACTGCAAGCTATTACTTCAACTGTTTCTGCATCTGTATAGTCATGGCAGCAACCTTTTCAGTGAGATCAAGAAATGAATGAAAATATTTTGACTGTAGCTGAAATAGATATGTTGCAATTTAGATATGGCTGTTGCAGTCACGATCTTCTTTAATTCCCTGTTATGTGTTTTCTTTATTAAGAGGTAAAAAACTTAAATCCAAAATAGTAAAATAATTGTATATTTTACTTAACCTGGAAGAAAAAGGAAGAAACACTTACATGGTAAATACACTCCTGGGCTATCTTATGACCACCAGATGAAAAGAGCAAAAAGTTGGTCAGAAGATGTGTTATAAGATGCCGGTTTGAACACTGCTCTATACCCGTTATCCTGCGTGTGGCCGGCTCCAGATCTTTGAGAGAAAGGTCTGTATGGCTGAAGAGCGTCATTAGATGACTGTAGACTGCTTGAGCTTCTACCTGTAGGAAATAATTTCAAAGGATGCAGGATCAGGGAACAGTAAAGGTCAAATCTATGGTATTTTTCTTTTGGATTTATTCACTAAAACAAAACTGAATCCTTGGAGAAACAACTCAAAAATGAAAAGAGTTTGAATTAAGCAGCAGGAAGACCAGGGAAGGAAGGGCTGTACACATTTCTTTTACACTGATTCACACACAAAGGTGGACAGAATGGATTTTTTTATGTTCTTTGGTCTTACAAATGAAGCAGACAGGGCATCAAGCCAGGATTTTAGATTTTTTAATAAAATAAGGAAATGGAGAAAGTTCCTCAGCAGAATATGGTCCAATTTTTGCATTGTGGGAAAAAGAACAAAGCCTCCTCAAGGGCTCATTTCAGCATTGCTGCTATAAATCAATTAAATCCCATGCAGCCTGACCTCAGCTGATAAAATGTTCTGGTAAGAATGTGGGTTTTAACTTCTTCCTGTGTTGTTCGCAACTTATGTTTTTATGTTGTGAGTTAGACAATAAAACCAAATTTTTACTGGGAGTAGGAAACAGAAGATTTTGGCACCTCTGGAAAAGGAACTATAAGCAATGACTTAAAAAAAAATCCTAACAATAATTCTGTTTACTATATTAAAAATTAACTGAAAAAACTTGTAGACAGAACAAATGAGTATCTGCTGGAACAAGAGAAAAATACACCACTGCAGACCCAGAGAAAAAGGACACCTGTTTCTGAAGGATATTCACTGGGACAAGGTTTTTCAGACATTTATCTGACGTTGACCTACCCTTTTAACAATTTTGCATAAAACAGTCTGAAAAAGCTGCTATTCTTGCATTAAGTCCACAACTACATGTGAAGCACAAATAATACCAGGATCTACAGCCAGGTAACTGGAATTCCTCACAATTCCTTATCTTTCTATGCATCATATGTGCCAGAGACTGCAGATGGATAGTAGCCAGCCCTGCGCCAAGAGCTCATGTACCCTAGGAATCTCATTCTTAGTGCCAGCCTCTGAGTTCTGTTCCTTCAATGTTTCAGAGACTGAGGGTACGAAAGGAGTGCAACAAAGGAATAAATACTGAGGAGCAGAATATTTAGTCCTGCACATATGAGTGAAGTTTAGTGAACAGCAAAAATAGCCTTTTCCTTCTTTAAATAATTTAAACCCTTTGTATTACACTCTGGCTGATATATAAAGGAGTTAACCAAAGTACAGAGTAGGAAGACAAACCCTTAAGTCAATTGTGCACACCTTTCCACTAAATGAAAAGTACTCCAGATTGACATCTGCCAGAAGTTCCCATGCCATGTTAATCCTTAACTAGTGAAAGGTGCAGGGGTTGAGGTAGAAGCTGGCTAATCTGCCAAAGGACAAATTAAAAGAAAAAGCAAACATCTAACTGAAGGCAGAAGCTTTCAATGAAGTGTGGGAATGCTTCTGAGGTAGTCTGACCTGTGCAAAAACCAAAAAAGTCTGAATTCAAGTACCTAAGGAAAGAATGATACTGAACTGGGAAAAGACGAGTCACTGCGTGGGTTGTCAGTAGAAAAGCCTTTTCCTCACTCAAGTTTGTCTTACGTTATGACTGAATAACAAAGTGATGGAATAGGGCACACACAGGGAGATAATTTCATATATGGGACAAAGTGATTTTATTCTGTGGAGTTACAACAATATTCCATACATTGATCTGCACAAGTAGCACTACGTTTCATTCACTCATGTTTATTGCTCACATATTGCCTTCTTTCCCAAAACTACATTCCAAAACCAACCCTGATTTCTTTACTTCACCATAGCTCTAATTTAACTCTGCTCAGCCAACATCCCATCCCATGCTCCTAGACTACAAGAAATTAAAGATAAAAAATTTTGCAAGTGATTGGGATATGATCTTGCATTTGTAGTGCCATCTAGGAGGCAGGAGGGGAAGGAAAGGAAATAAAATATTGTATAATAGACTGCTGTACATGGACCATTAGATGTAAATGTAAAGCATGATATTTTACTACTGTGGTGTTCTGAGCTGCATTTTTAAATCCAACAGAATTCATTTTCACATTAAGGAAAGATAGGCAAGTTGCAGCCTTTTGAATCTGGGCTTAGTAGATCCAATTGCTTGGGCTAGATCAGACTTGCATAATAGGTTTAAATTAAAGTCTTTCATGTATTTGCTTGAATACACAGACATACAGCACTCCATGCAGTACAGTCTGGAAGGCTAGAACACTCTCCTTCTGTTACAAACCTAGCATGTGGGAATATCACATATTTATTACAATATCACATGCCAAAAGTGGGTAAATATACTAAGACAAATCAGAATAGATGGGCAAGGTTAGGATTCAAGGCTGTGTTTGTAAGTATCAGTTTCAACTGCTGTGATTTCTCTTGTGTTTCTTTCTCAGAAGATGCCGTAACACAGGAAAGCTGAATTCTACCACACTGATTTAAAAAATACTGTCACTGGGGTAGTTTCATTTGTGATTAAAAACATCCTAGTTATCCAAAATAAAGTCAAGAAGGTGCTAATCTATATAACATACTTTGAAAAGAAGAAAAAGGTTTTCTAAATATCACAAGAAAATTAAAAAAAAAAAAAATCTTTCAACTTCTCCACTGCATCACAGTTCCCAGAGACATTGTAAAGTCAGTATCTTTCATTTTTCTGGTGTGCACTGTTTGTTTTACAGCAATAAGGTATAATCAGACTATTGGCTGCTTATTGCCACTTCTATCGCTACATTACCCACCATGGTTTGAGTCCTTTGTTGATTTTCATTCTTAGGACAGTAGTAAAATGCCAGCAGCCACAGTGCAGCATCTGGTTCTACAGCAGCCTTCAGTAATTGCTCTGCTGCAATATCCAGCCATTCTCCAAAACAAGCAACCAAAAACCAGATTTCAAAAAGGTCAGTGAGAGAACTGTAAAATAACACAAATAATTAAGTATTTATCATTATTTAACATTTTAAATTTTCTTAAACAAAAAGGGTGCTGGCAGTTAACATAAAAAGAAAATCTTTAAACTACTCTTCAACAGAGAATACCTTACCTGCTAAGCATACAGCCACGCACTATTTAATCTATAACTGAAATCACGATCAACCGAGACACACCCAGCACTACTACAGCTTAACTCAGACAGAAGAACGACTATCCTTAACAGCAATTTCTAATAAACTGGGACTAAATACTATGTATGAAAATATGCATCATAAACTTAATACCTACTGTTTATACTCTTCAGCTGCAGGATTTCCAAAACTATAAATCATATCTCAAGTATTACACTCTAATGTACTGTTGCCTTTCACTTTCTCTCTGTTGCTTTCCAGGGTTATTTTCTGCTTTTTGGCAATCCATGAAGTGCATATTTTTTGGTAATTCATAAGGAATTACATTTAGATGGATATTATTATTATTATCATCCATATGTATATATAAAATTTAAAAATACATTTTTTATATTTTTAAGTATGTCTCCTGACTCTTAAAATTCATGCCTTTAATGAAAATTTTGAACGTGCTTACAACATGATTTCTGCTGTAAGAAAGGACCACCACTCATCTCCACAATTTCTCATGTGCATTCCTTTAAAGTTAGAGAAGACTAAAGGAAAGAGAAGTAATGGGGAGATGCAAACTAATGGTAGGTGTCTCTGAAGCAAAAAGTTAAACTAAGCATGGAAGGACAAACAGAAGGACAGCTAGATTAACATTAAGAACCAGGAACAATTATTCCTAATAAATGTGGCAAAACTTGAAAGAATTAGAAGGTTTTCTTATGTTTTACTCCTGGGGAATACAGGATACTTTTACACCCATACAAGGAAACTACAAGAGATCTTAGAAACTTCAGGAATTGATGAAGTTACCATTATCTTTAAGATTTACTATCATTACAGTGCCTGTTTGGAGCCACGTACTCTCCACTCTGTCCCCAGTGCTGCTTCTGCCCACTCTGTAGGGGTACCTATCCTCCGTTGTCATTACCAAAAGTGGCCCTTCACTTTTTCTGACACTTGCCGCCACAAAATGTGCAAAAGTTCATCAACCAAATGATTTCTGGTTTAAAATGTCATATAACATTTACTGTTCCCTGAGATGACTATATATAATAACAAATCACAGCACAGAAGCAATCTGTTGATTAGAAGGACACAGAAAGCACTTTGCTGTAAGGTGCACATTTGGTATAAAATAAACCCCTGAAAATCAACCTATACAAAAAGAGAGCACTGGATATAAGAAGCAACAGGATATGCTGTATAACAGTATTTTTTTCTCCTCTGTAAATCTTATTAAGTAAAAAGTACACAGAATCAAGAATAAAGCAATAAAAGAAAATTGAATATGGTTTCATCATGGATATTAATATTTAAAACATGTTAGATCCATTTTCTTTGTAACTGAGAGGGGTTTGGTAGAAAACATAATTGTTGCAGGAGTTCTAAAGGAAGTAAGAGCATATTCTGGCAAGTACAATACCATTCAAACCAGTGTACTATCAAAACAAAGGGGGAAAAATACTATATATAAGCCCAGAAAGGGCTGGGCAACAAAAGGAGAACAGATCTGGTTATATTATTGTAACACATTATGATGGGTGATATTTGTTTTATGTATTTGTTCCAAGCTTGAGGTATGTGTTTCCTTAAGATGTCAGGGTCAGCTACAGGTCACGCTCCAAGGACAGAAAGGTTTGACACACTTCAGGGATGAGCAGGCGAGACACAGCACTGAACTGCAGCTCATACAGAAAGTGAGAAGCTACCAGCAGACAGCCTGGCCTCAGAGGAACAATAAAAAGCTTCTTTTTGCCACTCAGCAACAAAAAAAAAGCCCCCATGAGTTAACTGAAACCAAGCATGGTTGCAAGTATCTTTGTTCCTGTACACAAGGGGAAAACTGGGGCAGAGTGGCTGGACAGCAGCCAGGCAGAAAGGGACCTGGGGGTACTGACTGACAGCAGCTGAACATGAGCCAGCTGTGCCCAGGTGGCCAAGAAGGCCAATGTCACCCTGGCCTGGATCAGCAGTGATTGTCCCCATGAACATGGCACTGCTGAGGCCACACCTTGAGTGCTGTGTGAGTTCAGAGTCCCTCAATTTAGGATGGACATTGAGGTGCTGGAAACCAGAGAAGGACAACAAGGCTGGTGAAGGATCTGGAGCAGGGTCAGGCTCTTCTCACAGGCACCACTGACAGGACAAGTGGACATAGTCTTAAGCTGCACCAGCGGGGGTTTAGGCTGGACATTAGGAAGAATTTCTTCACAGAAAGATGGATGGCATTGGAATGAGCTGCCCAGGGAGGAGGTGGAGTCACGGTCCCTGGAGATATTAAAAGAAGATGGGATGTGGCACTTGGTGTTGACAAGGTGATGTTCAGTGATAGGTTGGACTTGATAATCTCAAAGGTTTTTTCCAATCTAGCTGATTCTGTGGTTCTATGATCTTGTTTTGCAAATCTGGCTGGTCTCAGTGGTCTATGTTTCTTTTGATATATTTCAAGTTTAAAATCAAAATTAATTTTGTTTCTCTGAATTTAAAAGCTGTTTAACATTCTTTGGACAGCCCACCCTCAGAGCAGACCTAAGCAAACTTGTATCCAAGCTCTACCTGAGTCAGGTCTCATCACACTGCTGATAAGAAACAATTACAGGGCAGCAGCAGATGCACATGCATAATGTTTTTTCATTCTTTTCATATAGTCCCAGAACATCAGCTACCAAAGCATAATTCATGTTTTGAATAGATAAACAAACCCCAAGGGCAACAGGTCAGAAACAGGGAGTGACAGCTCAGAGAGTAACACAACAAAAACGAAACTGAACTCTGGCAATCATATATTTATGAAAACAATAAAGAAGTTTGCAGTTTGGATGTTTCCAAAAGCCTGCAGAAAGCCAAGCTCCTTCATAAAACAGGGTTAGAAGTTTTGAGGGAGAAATGGGAGAGTAGACAAGTAAGCATTTTCATTAAGTAGCTAGGTATTTGCTGAAAGGAATGACAAAACTTTATTTCCTCAGGGGCTTATTGGTCAGGTATATAGATGCTATAAGGCTCAGATTCAGTAAGTGATCTAAGTCCTACTCTCAAAAACGAAGCCCTATTAAGTGAATAGGAAATTCATAATAGGAAAATTATGAAATGTAGCCACTAAAGTTTTGAAATCACACAACCTTTTGCAAACTAGCATGCAAAGGACAAAAGTTAGAAGATCTTAAACTGCTTACCTAACATTTGTATCTTCTACTAATGCTTTGAGCATGTCCGAAATGTGTTTCAAGTGTTGAGACCAGTATGTAGTTGGCAATTCTGAGGATGCAGGATGAAAACAAAACTCTTAAAATTATAGCCTGTCCAGCTAGAATGTAACAGTGAAACATCAAACTAGCTATAGGATTTCTCCAACTTTATCACAAAGTATTTAAAATTTAATTTAAAAATTTCCCAGTTTTCAACAATGCCTATTACTGTGTTTCATAGAACAATTCATTGATAAAGCCATGTGAGGAAGTACAGCTAGGAATATTGAAACAAGCTGATATTCTTTTGTGTAATTGCTACCTCAATATTAATATAGAATCAGTGGAGTAGCATACTCAGAGGCTCTTTGAGCTTTAATTATTGTTCATAAAAAGCTATACCACACTGAACAGTGGCTTCTTGATATATATGAATAGGCAAGATGAAAAAAAATTAGATTTGCAATCTAAAATATCAGAATTGAAGCCTCAGAGAGAAACAGAAAGCCTGTTTCTTGAGAAATACACATGAATTTTTCCATCATGACAGTTGTTGGTATCATAAGAAGATACAGTGCTTTTACAATCTCTGTAACATGGCTTCATTCCTACACAATTATGCACTTTTTCTTTGTTATTCACTTCTGGTTTAGTGTTCTTTAAAGTTACATCTGTAATATTGTTACCTAAGAATCAGATGTTCCTGCAGAAAAATACTTTAAAAGAATATTTTTAAAATTGCTAAGTCAAACACAGACTCTCAAGGAAATGGCAAAAGTTTACTTCTATCCCTTTTAAAGTTATTTAAAGACATATACAGACCATGCAGATTGGTAATGCTGCAAATATTTAATGCAAAAACTTACCAAAAGGACATCTGACTAAACCTCTTACAAGAGGCTGGTGATGGTACGGGAAGTACGCCTTCAGCGGAAATTTATGCTAAAATACAAAGTCATTATTTTAGGAAGTTTCTGGTCAGTTTTCAAAACAAACCCACAGTGAATAATCTCATAGAAGGTAGTAATTAACATTACAGACTGAAGCAAGAGAATAAAAAATTAACTCTATGCTTGATTTTAGGATTTTGCATAAAGAAAGGGATATTTACGAAATGCTTGTTTATGAAAAGTAAACATTTATAGATTTTAAAAGCATATGCATCAAAAGATTCAGAGTATGAAGAAAATGACATCTTAATAGTCTTAGTCTTTTCCCCTGTAATCACTTCAGTTTTCACTCTTGATATGCAGAGCTTAAAAGAGACACTAGTTTAATTTCATTTTCCAGTGTAAACAGATTCACAGATCATATTAAACTAAGAACTGAAAACATCTACAGAATCTGAGGGTGTGGTGTAAATTCTTGGCATCTCTACAAAAATGGAAACCCAAAATTCTTAGGATCTGATTGAGCACCAGGTAGGGCAGTCACAGAAAACAGACTTGCCCTCTGTTTATCTGAGTGCGTGCAATTTGTACACTGTGAACGCTGCTTGTGTAACTAAAACTAGCAGTAGCACACCTTTAATCTTTTTGTTCTGCAAACAGGTACTATAGGCACATCTAACTTGTGGCATGTATGCGCAAGTGCAACACCAGCTCCCTTTGAGACAGACAGAAAGCCAGCCAGGCCCAGACAGTGGTGATCACTGGCACAAAATCCAGACCCTACCAGAGTACAGCAGGGTCAGTATTGGGTCCAGTCCTATTTTAACATCTTCATTAATGATCTGGATGAAGGAGCAGCAAGTTCCATTGGCAAGATTGGTGATGACACAAAACTGGGAGGAGTGGCCGACACATGAAAGAGTTATGCTGCCATCCAGAGGGACCTTGACAGGCTGGGGAAATGGGCTGACAGAAGGCAAATAAATTTCAACAAGGAGAAAGTACAAAATTCTGCACTTGCGGAGGAATAACCCCAGACACCAGCGCATACTGGCAGCCACCCTGCTAGGGAGCAGTTTGCAGAGAAGGACCTGGGGAGCCAGTGGACACCAAAGTGAGCGTGAGTCAGCAGTGTGTCCTGCAACAGAGCAGGGAATGGCATCTTGAGCTGCATTAGGAAAAGGATCGCCAGCAGGTCCAGGGAGGTGCTCCTTCCCCTCCCCCCTGCACTGTGAGCAGGCATTCCAGCAGCCTAACATGAAATACGTCCAGCTAATGCTCAGTTAAAGAGCCACAAGGATCATTGAAGGATCAGAGCATTTCTCCTATGAGGGAAGGCTGAGCGAGCCCGGAGAAGACTCAAGGGGGATCTTACCAATGTATATAAACACCTAAAGGGAGGGTGCAAAGACAAAAGAACCAGGGTTTTTACAGTGGCACACAGTGACAAGACCAGAGGTGATGGCACAAACTCAAACACAGGAAGTCCTGTCTGTATATCAGAAAACACTTCTATAATGTGTTTTTTCACTTTTAACTGTGAGTTGACCAAGAACAACCACAGCTTGCCCAGAAGAGGTGTAGAGTCCCATCTGGACATAGTCCTGGGCAACTGGCTCTAAGTAGCTCTACTTTTGAGCTGGAAAGTTGGACAAGATGATGTCCTGAGGCCCCTTTCAATCTCAAGCACTCTATGATTCTCTCATTTACATCTCTGAAACTCCATGCCATTGGCCTTAGAACTCTTCTGTCTTCTTCTTTCAAGAGTAAGAGGGCATTTAGCTAAGAGATCATCTGTTGAAACCCAGACTGGGAATATGAACTCTGTAAAATGTGATAGAGCTGTAAATCCAATGAAGACTGTACTTAAAAACTAATTTCTTTTGGGATATATATGCGTGCATCTTATAAACAAACATAATGATACATTATTTCTCTCTACTACTCTTTTTTTGTTCTGGTAACAACAGTTAATTGAAATTACAGCACATGAATACATACAGTCTCTTAGACAGTATGTATCACTGGTATAGTGAGACTCTAAAAGTCTACTTGTCAAGAGGAATTAGGCCACTTAGAAAAATAATAATTCCTATAGTAAAGTACACAAGTGGCCAATTAATTTGCACCAAAAATTCCCACAAAAAAGCAGGCCCTTGATACACTTAGTAGTAGCTAAGACAATCCACAGAATATGCTACATATGAAAAGAGTATTGTGAAATAAGTGAAAAACAATTTTCAGCACACTGTCTAGCCAAAGCAAAAAAGGTTGTCATAGAAACACAGTATTTTAGTCAGTTCTTTCTTTACATATGCCATCACAAAATGCAAAACAAGGTACGAGACAGAACAAGTCTGGATGTAGCTGGTTATAATAATTGCTATGATGTATAACAGGAAATAAACATTGAACACTGGTTTAAAATATTCATCCAGCTATTTGAAACAAAATTCCCATGTGAAAACCAATGATAATTCTGAAATGACAGAGGGAAAATAATTAATGAGGAAATTATAATTTCCATCAAATACGAACATGAACTTCATAAATTTACAAGCAACACGACCCAAATATCCTCAGGTCAGCTTTCACTACCAGCACAACATTCAAGAAGATCTGCTAGTATAAAACATATCCCAACAGTGATCTCAGTGTATCCATTCTTAAATTTTTTCTTCAGAAATGAGACTTTTTTCTAAATAGGTTTAAACCCCACATTCCATTTATACTGCTTTCAGTCTCCAAAAACACGGAAGAATAAAAGACCATCCTAAACCCAGGAGCACTGTTTTTTCACACTCTTCAACCTTTTTTTTCCTGCCAAACCTTGTTCTCTCTAAATGGTCTACAAAGTTATTATAAAAGACAGATATTTCTGACAGTTGCCACACCGCAACAGAGAATCACTCCACTCCTATCATGCAAACCTGTGAACTGCCAGACATGTTCTTTTGCAGATCTTTTGCATCTTTTGCAGTCAGCTCTTTTGCAAATTTTATGGATGCATGTTTGCCTAGTGTTTTTTCAATTTACTGCCTATAAATTCCAAAAGTCTCAGTGACCAGGCAGAACCCACTTCATCATCTGTCATTAATGTTTTTACCATTCTTCTCCTAAATGCTAATTATGTCCTGTCAAGGGCAATCAGACACCACGAAGACAGATATATATATAAATATAAACATATATAAATAAATATAGATACAAATATAGATATAAATATAAATATTTAAATAAATGAACAAACAAACAAACAAACAAATAAATAAATATATTAAAAATGATGGTATCATCAAAAAGAGAGATCTGACTGACTTAAAGTTTAGGAAGCAATCTGTACCTGCCTTTTTTGCAAGTAAACTGTTAGCTAACACTACAGTTGATTCATAAACTGTGAGACAAGGGATTTTTAACTGTAGCACTGAAGATAATACCTTAATTAGAACTTAATTAGAATTAAACTGTATACAACTTAAATAGTGGAAACTAAGTACTTAAAACCATTTCAGAAAAATGGGCAATAGTCCATGTTGCCATGACAGCAAGTGAAGGACTTTCACTTCAAAGAAAAAGCATCACCTGTACAGCAGGATTAGCTCTTGGGTGTCGGATGGGTGTTGAATCCTTACTTTCATTCTCACCCACTGATCCCCACCTGGGGCTACACCATGTGCTCTTGCCATGCAGTCAGGGTGGCATGAGATTATCATGCACAGCACTTACGTATTAAGCAAGACAGCTGCCTGAAGCTAAAAGACAGATTTAATCACACTGCTAATTAAAGGCCAGTATGCCACAAGTTTCAAGAAATCCCAGCATTCTCTTAACTACCATCTCGCTCAAAATATGCAAAAAATCAAAGGAACTGGAAATTTTCTTAAGTCTAAAGTGAAAGCTTGTAAATGGAAAGGTACTTTCCAAACTTGCATCGTATGAATTTGATTTCAAAAAACAAACAAGATGGTCAGGATGTGAAATGACACGTGATTTGCGGATCTGAAATCAAGTTTGCAACCTGCAAGTAAGACAAGATTTTTTCATATCTGTATTTTGAAATTTTAAGGTAAGAAACTGATCTTGCTCTTGCTTAAATTAACACATACAAAAGTAATTACACTTAATTCAGTTCAGTACGACCTGTATAAAAATCTGCATGGAAGAGAGACTAAGCTGCAAAATTTGAAAATTTTGACCAAAGAAACTTTCTGAGAGGCCACTGTTGTAGACCAGAAACTGAAACCAATATGTATTCTGTGTCTTTTACCTTCTGAACAGACAAATATGACTATTCAATATCCTACTTACAATTATAACAGGGACTGGGAATGGAGGTGCTATCTCTGCTTCATTTATTATCAGAGACCGTGCTACTGCAAAAGAAAAATGCATCTAACACTTTTCATTCTTTTTATCGAAGATGGATGTTCATGCTCATGTTCACTCTACAGACAGAAATTTTAGTGTCAGGGGAACTGAACTTGTGAAAATCACTTTAGGCAGACATACTCGAGGGTTAAGTTAGGTAAATTGCCCATACATACAAACATATTGGTTTCACACTATAATTTTATGCACAGGTGAAAATGTTTGAACTGAACTTTGGCATATCTATGCCGCTATAGAGGGATGCTACTATTTACCTCATTATATTCAATCACTTCTCTTAAATGTAGAATTGGGGTTTTTTCTCACTGAAAAATTTTGCATTTTCTCACTGAAAAAATACACTAAGAAAGAGATCTTGACTAACCTGTTTGTTTTCATTCTGATGCGCCTGAAGGAAGAGATGTGTAAACACCTGTATTATTGTCAACACTTCTGAAGTTCCATCAGTTCCCATCAGTGCATTCCTAAGTATTGAAAAGTTAGAAATGACAGATCAGATAATTAGTCTGCCCATCACACCACTTTTAACTGAAATGAAAGAAAAAGGTATATTCTTTGTATGCTGTAGATTCAAACTGTGTCTGAGCTCATTACACCACTAACAGGAATACTAACTTTGCAGGCTTTTTAGACTTTCTTTTTTATTAAAAAAAACAAAACCAAACCACGTACACAACTCCTACAAATAAAGTAGACTTAGTAAATATATACAACATACAGCAGACATAGAATTTATCCTACCAATAGGGGGAAACAAGTATACAATTAAAAAGACTAGCAAAATTTTATTACCCAAATTTGGCATCTGATCAGTTTATTGTGTTCAGAGCAACCATTTGCATAACTAAGTTAAGCATACTTTAGTGTTTTGTGGGGCTGCATTCCATAAGCCACTCTAGAGGTTTACAAATGTGAATGCTTCAACTGGCCTTCCACAGTGCAAAATAACCTTCATCAATGGAGCAGCAAAACATATGGCAGCAATTTTCATGCCCTTATTTGAAAGACATATAGTAAGTAAGTAGTAAGGAGAAAAAAGCATGTTGCCAGTGCGATACAAGTATTAGAGAATTGTTTCATTCCTTCCATAAGATATGAAGAGCTGACATATTACTGTAAGAAAAATGTCACAAAACTACAGGCAAATATATTCACTGATATAAAAAGAAGAAACATACACAGAAACTCAAGATAATACAGGTTTATGGACTTCTTTGTAGCCACACATAGCAACAAAACATTGGGAAATAAAAGCAGGAAGTAATATCATTGTGATGAAACAATCTAGCACAATTAACCTCAATATGCATGCAAATAGCAGGAGAAGTTATTACAGAAAGAGTTCTAATGCTTAGATCCATACTTCTAATGAGCACTAACCCCAGAAATAATAGAAGCTTTGTGCCAGCCATAGAAATCTAACACACTTCCCAAGCAAGAAAGTACAATTTCTTTATCAGCAGTTCTCTAAAATCTCATGATTAAGTCTGGAATAGTATCTTAACATCTGCACACCACTTGATAATATCTGGAAGGATGTTAAGGAAATACAATAAAAATAAACACAAGGCTGCATAAACCAATTGGCCTGCAAAAGCCAGCTAATACATAAAGCTTCATGTAAATAACAAGAGGACCTGAGACTCTTAGTATTCTTAAAACACGTCAAGGTTTTAATACCAACAACGTAGAGGGACAAGCACAGCAAGGAGAGACAATTCAAAGTAAAAAAAAGGGAGCAGAAATGTAGGCTTAGAAACAGGAAAACATTTTTTATGACAATTTGGAACATTAATAGAAGTGCAAAGTTATACTAGGAAGTACTGTGTTGGACAAAGTTTTGCATTAGCTGAGAAACATAATTTTATCCATTTCTCCTGTCTACCAAAGGGGAAAGATGCAAAAGAGTAATGAAGTTACATAGTATTTTTAGAAAATATTTTATATACCATGACCTTAAATAAGCCAAGAAGCTTGACAAATTTTGTCTCCCAGTACCATCACAATATACAGCCTCCAGCCTAGGAGGAGTACATGTCTGCTGAAGTCTTATCAATTTTTAAGGGCATCTTGCTTTGGGAAAGTGATGAGTCTCAGCTCTTCAGAAAATGTTATCTGTGTGCAGATCTGGGACCACAGCAACAAAGGACTGCCAGAGCAGTAGCTGCCAAGTGGCCCCACTCTCACAACACAGTGATCTACAGTTTCTACAGCAAAGACTCTTCTGTTAGTGCCTGCACAAACCTAAACATGCACACAGACACACAAATGCCCCCAAACCTGTGTATCTCAGAGCCCTGTTTTCTTAAGAAGAGAAACACTTGATGAGCAAAGGATGTCAGGCACTAAATACACTATTGCTGTATAAAAACTGTTAATGCTGATAACCCTAGCACCCGATCTACTGAAAAGTTATAAGTATGAAGTCATATGAAACGAAGAGAAAAAGCCACTGAAAACTGAGTACAAGGTTTGAAAGCCCCCATATGGTAACCAATATACGCTGCTTCAAAATAATTTTAATGCAATCAAAACCAAACTCATTATTAAGAGGCAGATCAATAGTTCAATGCCATTAGGAGCATATCTAACATAAATCCTGAAGACCATTAACAAAATGTAAAAAAAGGCTACAGTGGTAAGTGCAAATATTTTTGCTAAATTCCACTTTCACGGCTGGCATGGGCCAAGCCATTTCAGCATTTATAATTTTCACCTCAAAATTGTATTTCAACCACAAATCTCTATTGAAGTACAAAATAAATTACAAATTTTAAAGGCTAAAATACAATGCAGTCAACTGTACCAATGATTATTATAATGTAACTTTAAAGTTCCTAAGATTTTTAATATTTTCCATTATTGGCACTGTACTACACAGAGGGGGACTTTAAAGCATACAGGTAAAATAGAAGATATCCTGAAATTATAATATGCTGCAGATTATAATATTGCTTCTTCTCGTGAAGAAAATCTCAATGTTTAAATGGGTCATTTAAAACTCTTCCCACTATAATTTCAAAACTTACTTGAAAATTTCATTTACAATTCTGAAAATCGCAGGATGGCTTGCTGCTTGTGGCTGTTGATAAACAAATGAAAGAAAACTTAGATATTAATAAGAAACAACTCACACAACTGTCACTGCATAATTTACAGGTTAACTCATGGATGCTACTACATAGCCATTATTAAACTGTAGCTCTCTAAACTGTAAAATCAACCCCTAATAAACCCTCAGATTTTCTCAGGATTAGAATTCTTAGGATTCTCCACAGCGAGACCATGCAGGCTCAACAGCTGATCTATGCAAACACCTGTGATCCCAAACTGTTTATGACAGCAACCACTAGAAACATTGAAGGTGGCAGACAAGAACAGGTTGTTGCATGCAGTTGCTAGAGGCAAGACAAAGGAAGTACATTTTCAAAAAGCTTTTCTTTCCTCTTCCCAGACAATCCCTTCTGGATGTGCTTTGAGACTCTTGCTACATCTTCAAAATAAAATTACAGAAATTAAATTGATTTTATCGCCTTTGTCCTTAATAATTTTGCATGCTTTTTGGTCCAAGACATTTTTTCACAGCATTATTTTCTTTTTTGAACTTTAAAGTTGCTAGTACAAGCTAACTATCTCAGTGAATCAAAATGTTTTTGTTTCTTTTAAACTAATGAAGCCTTTTACCATGCTACCACACAAAAGACTGTTTTGAGAAAGTTGTTACATTAAACATGCACCAGCAAACACACTGCTTTCTAATTTGTTTTATAGAACACCTAGAACAAAAAACACTTACATATTCCCCAAAGTATTAAGTTAAAGTTTAAGGTAAAAAGTAAATCCTTGCTTAGTGTGTCTGAAGTTAGAACATGAAGATTTGGTAAAAATATAGCTCTTGAACAGCCTAGAGTAAAACATGTTTAATAAAAGGCAATCTATAAACTTTAGGAAGCATAGCGTTTATAAAATGGCATTTATTAATATAGCTTGAAGTGCATAATGCACTACTGAAAAATTGTATGCATCTGTTTCAAGCTAAAAAGTACCAAGCTGAAAATTGATATTGTAATAGTATATGTATATTATGTTTACAAAAAATAAGTTATCATAATGATTATAATAATAGTAATAACAATAACAATAATAAAATAATATTCTCTTAATTGTACACAGGGGAATGAAGACTTTAGTTAACATGATCCCTACATGATAATTCTGGAAAACAAATAACCCTTACTAAAAACTGCCCAGAAAAGCTCCTTGTCTCCCCCAGCTGTCTCTGCCATCCCAGAAACAGGAGGTGGCCCCTCATTTTCTTGTTTTGCCCCATTTTCTGTGCCCCTGGCTGCAGCCAAGCTGTGCTATCCAACGCGCGCCACCTCCTGCTGCAGAGCAGGCACAGCCCACGGCTGCCCCAAGCTCCCACCGCTGCCGAGCGAGGGATAAAACTGCAGGGATAACATCAGCAGGAGGCACGCGCCTCTCCTCGGGTTTTGGTGGTTTGGGTTTTTTGGGGTTTTTTGTCCGTGTGGTTTTTTGTTTGGTTTGATTTTGTTCGCTTGTTTTGTTTTGGTGGGGGGGGGAGGTTTGTGTGGTGGTGGTGTTTGTTTTGTTTTTTTCTGGTTTTTTATTCCTTTTTTTTTTTTCTTAAGGGAAGATTGGACCAGATCACCAGAGCTGCCTTCCCATTCTTCCAGACAATCTATCTACCTTTGATGATGTACCAACACACTGCTGCTTAAGACAGGTTGGATACAAACCAAAAAGGGTCCACCAGCACACTGGTTCACATACCAAGATCAAATCCTAGTTCTTTTGAATAAGTCCAAAATAAAAATGCTGTACGCAACAATGAAAAACTCTCCACTTCTTCCTGCCAGACAGTAGCAATCTAACAGTACTCACTACAAGAAATCATAGTTAATAGACCCTAGGATTCAATCTAAACTACTGAAATCTGTAAGAATTTCATCACTGGTAAGCAAAAGGGAAAAAACAAAACAAAACTAATCCCAAATCCCATTGTTATCTAATTTCACAAGATTTTTATCAATGGACTGCATGGAATTAATTTTCAAGCACTCAGAGCAAGAATGCTACGATAGTGCAAGTCTGCCAGACAATTTCAAGATGCCTGTTGTGTAGCAGGACAAGGGCAGGCAGCACAATTTTGCTACTGCCAGCAGCAATTCTGGAATTTGGGAGGGATTACCATTTTCAAGTAGGATTTTCATAGTTTTCTTCTTGTTGACTATTTCCTTACATTTTCAAAATAAAAAGGCAGTTTACATTTTAATAATCTTGTTTGCAACTATTCAATGCTTTTCACAGAAATCAAACCCTATCAGGAGATTGTTCAATCACTTTTAAAATGTGCACAATACAGACAACACAATACACACTAAACAAAAAGATTCAAATACAGAGAACTGGAGCTGCATGCATGGAATTATGATAGAAAAAATATACTTTTAACATAGTTTTACAGACACAAGTTTTAAAGAATCATACTATTTTCCTATCTGTGTTACTAGAAAGCAGAATCTGAAACAATTTATTTATAACACAAAGCCAGAACGGAATTAAAAAAAATAAGAAAAATGTATCTGTATCTACAGTAAGCAAGTAAATGCAACAACGAGAAAGAGAATAATCTGCCTTTTATTCACACCATAGCATTCTCAGTAACAGCCAGAAGTAAGAATAAACATGGGGAAGTAAACACTCCAAAGGTCACACAGATTTGAGGTGGTAACTCTTGACTTTAAGATTCACATGCAATTAATTGGACACAGCACTTCAAGAAGTTAAGCACATCTAGCTTTAAGAAACTACTAGAGTGCTGTATTTAAAATGTTGCCTGTATTTTTCAATTGTATATTTGTATTTCTGAATTTTTTATTTACCAGTTTAAAACATGAAGTGTCACTTCCTTTTTTCTTATATGAAGTGACAAATGGGTTTTTATTTCAAGAATACACTTATTTTGAAAGCACAAATATATTTTTACAGAAGTTTTAAAAGCTCCTGAATCCATCAACACTGAGAAGAATTTTCTCTATCCTTCCTCTTTTCTTCCTCATTAATGCCTGTTCCATTGCCTCTGTACAACGGGGAGAGTTTCGACTGCACAGAGCTCAGGGACAGTGGGGATAAGGCTGAGTGCCTGAGGGTGACAATCACAGGGATGGCCAGCAAGGCAGAGGTCCTGCTGGGAGTCTGCTGCAGACCACCCAGCCAGGGTGAGGAGGCAGGAGAGGTATTCTGTCAGTGGATGTTTCATGATCACTAGCCCTTGTTCTTGTGGGAGACTTTAACTTGCCAAATGTGTGCTGGAAACTCAACACAGTGGAGAGGAGGCAGCCTAGGAGGTTCTTGGAGTGTGTGGAAGGAAACCCTGACACAGCTGGTACTGGAATCTACCAGGACAGGGCCCTGCCAGATTTGCTATTTACAAACAGAGAAGAGCTGTGGGAGATGTGGTGGTTGGGGGCCACCATGGGTGCAGTGACCATGGAATGACAGAGTTTCTCTTTTCTTGGTGAAATAAGGAAAGGGATCAACAGAACCTCTGCCTTGGACTTCCTGAGGGCAAACTTTGGCCTGTTCAGGACACTAGTTCAGAGAGTCCCTCAGGAAACAGCCCCTAAAAACAAAGGGGTCCAGAAAGGCTGGACAGGCTTTAAGAAGTAAATTTTAAAGGCACAGGAGCAGGCCATCTCCATGTGCCAACAGACAAGATGGCAGGGAAAACAACTGCCCCGGCTGAGCAGGCAGATTTCACAGCAACTCAAGGGAAAAAAGGAGAGCTTATGACATTTGGAAGAAGGGGCAGGCAATATGTCATTAGGTCATGTACAGTGAAAACTAGAAAGACAAAAAAAACCTGGAACTCAATCTGGCCACTGCTGTAAAAGATAATAAAAAGTGTTTTATAAATACATTAACTACAAAAAGAGGGCCAAGGAAAATCTCCATCCTTTATTGAATGTGGAAGGGAACATTGTCACCAAGGATAAGGAAAAGGCTGAGGTATTTAATGCCTTCTCTGCCTCAGTCTTTGCCAGTAAGACCAGTTATGGCCAGGACAGCAGCCCCTGAGCTGGTAGGCAGGGCTGGGGACAGAACAGACCCCTGCAATCCAGGAGCAGCTGTGGCCTGCTGTGCCACTCGGACAATCACAAACTTGTGGGGTCAGGTGGGATCCACCCAAGGGTACTGATGGAGGTGGCAGAAGTGCTCACTAAGCTGCTCTCCATCATTTCTCATCAGCCCTGGCTAACAGCTCTCAGCTGTCTGGAGGTTGGCCAGAGTGACACCCATCTCCAGGAATGGTGGAAGGATCCAGGGAGCTACAGGCCTGACCCTGGAGCTAGGGAAGGTCATGAACAGATCATCTCGAGTGCCATCACACAGCACGTACAGGACAAGCAGGGGATTGGGCCCAGCCAGCAGGGGCTTGGGAAAGGCTGTTTGACCAACCTGATCTCCTTTTATGACCAGGTGACCCATCCTGTGCATGAGGGGAAGGCTGTGGATATTTTCTACCTGGACTTCAGCAAAGCACCTCACTGCATTGGGGTGCTGGAGCAAGTCCAGAGAAGGACAACAGAGCTGGTGAAGGTCTGGAGCACAAGTCCTGCAAGGAGCAGCTGAGGGAGCCGGGGGTGTTTAGCCTGGAGGAAAGGAGGCTCAGGGGAGACCTTATTGCCCTCTACGAGCGCCTGAAAGGAGGGTGCAGCCAGGTGGGGGTTGGCCTCTTCTCCCAGGCAATCAGTGACAGGACCAGAGGACAGAGTCTCAAGCTGTGTCTTCATCAGGAAGAGTTTTGTCAGTGCTTTCACAGTGGTTAAGCATTGGAACTGGCTACCCAAGGAGGTGTTGGAGTCACCATCCCTGGGAGTGTTCAAGAAACAACTGGATGTGCCACTTAGAGCTATGATTTATTTGACATGATGGTGTTCAGCCAAAGGCTGGACTCGATGATCTTGGAGGTTTTTTCAAACCTTAATGATTCTATAATTCTAAAGGTGGAAAAGCAAAAAGCAACAAGAACAGATGGTTTATAAAGAAGAAGTCAACATATTTTAAGCGCTCTCAGTCTACTGCACTTTTCTTGCAACACAACTTTGAAACAAATAAAACTACTTTGGAAAGCTATCTCAGAACCAAACACAAACTATACATTACACCGATTCATTTACATATTTTTTAACATATTTACATCTTTTTTTACATATATGGGCTTTAAAAATCTATGTACATACATATCTATCCATTACTGGTAAAGCATAGAATACTAGTATGTGCGTTTACTGCAAGTTGAGTTGTTACACATATAAACCTTAAAATTATTTCAGAAAGGAAGGCATCCACTCACCCACCCAATTCCAAAGAAGATAAGAGACCATCTGCGATGGTCACTTTACTTGTTTTTATTACTTCTGACTAACTACAGAATTTCCAATATTAATTTCAGTTTAGCCGCAAACTCGCAAACATAATATAAACACAAGTTAGTATAATATAAACATACAAACATATAAACACAAGATAGTAGACCATCACACAACAATTACTCCTGGAATCAAAATATATCAGTAGTATATATCAAGTTTCTTTCATAACAGAAGTACAGTGATTTACAACTATCTGGGTACCTTAGATCTCTATGAGGCTTATGTACTGTCTGATTATTTATCAAGATACTTGATTTAGATAAATTACTCTGATAACTCAATAATGAAAGAACTTATTTGAATTTCCTTCTTACAATGTACTATAATCAAATCCCTAATATATTTCTGCCTATTTGTCCTCTACAAGTTTTCTTCCAAACAGAAAAGTAGAAATCACGTTTTGTCTCACGGTTCCTCTATTACTATATCCATAAGGTAAAAAGAGCTTGCATCCTACAAATACTGTAATCCAACTGCCAAAAAATGCACATCCAAATTCCTAAATAAATATTTAAATATCTTTTAGGCAGGCTAGATTAACTTACTGTTGGATTCAAAGTACTGACTGATTTAATGTCACACAAGTATCTTTATAGTACCATATATACATGTTGTACAAAATATCATTATGCATGTAGAACACAATTTCTGGACTACATTATTTTCCTTCTATACTGCCTCTCTGAAGCTTATCATCCTGTTGTTTTTGTTACGACATCTCCCATTTATTCACTCTCCCTCTTATCAATGCCTCTCAATCATCAATATCCACCTGCCAACTGCTCTCTTCTTTATGGCTCCATTCATTCCATTCTTTGTCCACAGGATGTCCTCTCTAAACCAGCTTTCAAAGCTGCTGCACTGGTCTTGCCACTCTGTGCATATCTTATTTTGAAAGTGCAAAGTTTTTGGAGCAGAGGTAAATAAAGACAACCTAAGTGTGGTAGGACAGTAATGTTCCATTTTTTTCAGAGATCAGGATGCACAGAGAACTTAAGTACTAACATTTTTAATAAATACAACAAAACAACACTTGAAACAAATATTTGACTTCTTTTATATATTTATCACTTAGACTGAGATACCTTTTTTCCCCGCAGCTGGTACATGGTGTAGTACCATGCACTATATACAACTCACAGTGTATGTCATACAGAAAAATTAGGCATAGACCCTGTCTACAGCCTCGTCTGCTGCTATACCTAAATCCCCAGATGACATATGAAGAACTGTTGCTGCCAAGCATTTATGAGATTCACAAGTATCATAATGGATCTCTAAAATATGAGATTTGCAGATTCAACTAAAAAGGTAGATTATTTAAAGGTTGCATATTTTCCTGACTAGAATGCACACTCTGTAAGCAGTTTCATAGGCTGAAAATAAGATACCATATGCCATTCTTTAGTTCTGTCATTTTATGAAACATATAATTTGAGTGCATAGCAGACATACTATTTCACACTGTAATTAAGAATTAACAACTAAATTTCCATTTAGTGTTGCAAACTAGCTCATTATTTTGGAAAAAGTACTGTGCCAGATCTTCTCTTAGGGAAGATTTTTGGTGCTCTGCATAATACAGCATTTGAAAACAAATTTTAATTACAGTTCAGCAAATGTTTTGCATTAAGAATTTTGTTCACTTTTGAAAACAAAACCAAGTAACTAAGTAGTCCATAACAAGGGATTCCAATTGTTTAGACTGCTGAACTCCAAGGGCACAGAGACTGAAGTAAAAACAGATTCAAATCCTTCCTTGTCAGAGTTTCTAATTTTTTAAGACAGAGAAAGGAACTCAGCACCCTCACCAGTGGGATCCTCATTTCTTTACCCATTCTTCATCACTGGATCTCTTCTACCAATTCAGAGTAAAAAGCAAAAAGTTTTTGACGTTTGTAAGACTCAAGATTTGGCTCGCATAAACAAATCATGTGTCCCATAATGGCCATTTACGCTGATGCATGTCTATATGGTGACATATTTGAAAACTGTCACTGCTGAAGCACAAAAGAGCAGTATCAAATGTACTAGATGTTGCACATACCAGCAGTGAGTCTTTTATGACACAAGCCACTTCCTCCAGTGAATTCAACTGAATGGAAACCAGCTGGTCTAAAAGATGTAAGGTAGCTTTTTCAAGGCTTGGTAAGTGACGAAGCCAGAGGCTGAAGACAGCTGATTCGGGAAGGGAGATCTTCCTCCTGATTTAGAGAGAAAAATACTGTTTTATCTGAGTAATTGGAAGGAAGAGAAAAAATGTACCTTTTTTTTTTCCCTATACATACTGGGGAAAAAGAAGGCACAAAGATCAACCTGAAGCAAGAGAGGGAAAATCATATTTACAGTAGCCTCTTTGACACCAAAACACAATAGTAAAGAATGACAGGAAATCACCATCACCTACAAATGTAACTTTACCACATGTGTTTAAAACCAAAAATTTGCTCATGATGGATCCCATCAAGTGGGAACAGAAGGTTTAAATCTGGAATTCCCTTCCTCCCTAGAGAAAGGTCATGTCCCTGGACCTTTGTGCTCGCTCAGACCTGGACTTGTTCCTACAGACAGCTACCGACAGATAAGCAGGAAAGTCCTGCATAATATTTCTGCTGTATAACCAAAGCATTACCTATCTTTGCAGAGAAATAAGGAAAAAACCTGAAAACAACAAAAACGACAAAAAAACCCCACCAACAAAAAACAAACAAAAAAAAAAACAACCAAACAAACAAACAAAAAACAACAAAAAATTACTTAGAGGTAGGTAAGTCTTCAGCCCACCAGTACTGACCAGAGCCATTTAAAAGAAAAATAGTTAAGAAGACAAGTCATGTCTTCACCTAAAGACTTCATGTATTGCCCAGCTGAAGTGTAGTGTTGTATCACTACAAAAAAAAGTCACAGTGTGGACCAGCACAAATCAAAATATATTAAACTATCCACCCCAAGAAGAGATATCACAGCACAAACATCCTAGAATATTTTTGTAGCTGTTGTGATAGTTGGAAATTAAAGGTTAAAACCAAAACAATACATAAATAACAAGAAATATTTGCCTTGGTCTTAAATCAAGTTAAGATTAAAAAACCTAAAATTAGACTGGAGAGTACATGCAAACTAAAGCTACTGATAAAAAAGAAAAATACCAGCAGAAAGAATTCTAATGCCATTTTAGGATCTATTTTCAATGTATTTCTTTTGCCATATGTTCATTTAAATATCAGCTCTCAGAATTCTGAATTTCTTTAAAAAGCCTGTATTTTTTCCACTCAATACTATGTAATGACCTTAAAGTGTATATGTGGAGACAAGAAATAAATCAAAGTATCCAGAATTTCAAAACTGTAAAGCAATGCTCAATTTCAGGATGCTGTTTTGTTAACTATTACTATTAAAGTACACATGCAGATCAGAGTAAATTAAGAATGACAAGAGATTAGCCAATTTTGCCACTACCAACTTTCCTGTTGTTTTTGTGGTAGCATGGAAGATAATATAGATATTACGACAGGAAAAGAAAGCTAACAAGCTTACATAGAAGTGTTGCAACTCTAAGATTTAAAAACCATATAGGAAGTTAACTGTAGTGATTGCACTTCCACAGCTGAACTTGCAGGTGGTCTCACTGGGACAATTCTGAGTTCTTTGGAGCCCTGCAAGTGCCCTATTTTCTGGGGGAGGCTTCACTTATGTTCAGAAAGAAGACATATTCAGAACACAATGATAACAGGGAAAATAGAATTCAGTTGTCATAGTTGGGAAAAAAAATAAAATACAAGCACATTCACGTTCAGACCACATGAGTTTCAGTGACAGTCCAGGAATATGTCATGTAAAACACACATGAGCCTTTGACTGCTCTCAGGGAAACCGTACACTTCTGTTGAGGATCCTGGCAAGAATCACTTAGCCAAAAGCCACGTGAAATCAGATATTTTTCCTCACTGTGATAAGTAGCTCAAAAGTTAAGAAAAAAGACCTTTATTTCAGTCAGAAGAATCTCTTATGACCATCCAAACAATGGCCATACTCGCAACACGAAATGTCAGAAATCTGTCATGATGAACTGCCCACCAGCTCACTTATATGAGAACAAGCCATCCATACAGAACCTGGGAACTTGCTCTCAAAGCCTTCCAAACTTGTGGAACACGTACAGCCTGAAGTCACAAAAGATGGACAAGGGAAAGACGGAAACATATCTCAGTCTTTTTTGGGCGCACCTTTCACTACAAACCTCCCCATGCCTTTTTCATTCCTTTTCCTCAGCTTCTAGTACAATGTATGGATTAGTTATTGTGTTTTTCCATTAATTATTTATTTCTGTCTGGAGCCCTCAATGGACGACTACAAAAATCTTCATTGGAACATCTCAGGAATTATGGTGAGTATAGAGGAAGCAATTAAAACTGATTTAAAAAGGAGAAAAATGGATAATTGACGTAAAGTGGTCACAAAGGACATTTTCTAGTATAAAAAAAATTGTTTATGATACCACGCCTCAGCTCCAACTTGAATAAAGCAATTCTCAAGCAAAAGTGGACTGTGCTTTCTTCAACATCTTCCCTTTCCTGACACAGCCAACCTTGCTGATGTTCAGCTTCACTCGGCTGGTTTTCATCCATAGACTGATTTTATCAGAACAGTGGGTTTAGTGGTAGAAAAACTAGCAAAGCTATATTACACAAATTGCTCCTCTCAGACTCATTAAAACTAATCTGCTGAAAACCAGGAGAATTTAAAATCTGGAGAACCAACTTCACAAAAAACAAACAAACAAAACAAAAAAAAGCACAACCCCCCAAAAAACCAAAATAAAAACAAAACCAAAAACAACCAAAAAAACCCCACCAAAAAATGAAACAAAACAAAATGGACAAAAACAAAGAAAAACAAACAAAAAACCAAAAAACAAAAAAACCCAAAAAACCAAAAAAAACCCCAAACAAAAAAATGGCCAAAAAAACCCAAAACAAAACAAAAAACAATCTCATACAAGCCAAGAAAAAAGGTATTTAATTGAATTAATCTTCATGAAAAAGCAAAACAATAATACAAACCCTGCTACTTACTTTAAAAAGGCCTCATTCACAGCCCCTAGAAACTCTGAACTGAGAATTTCTTTCGAAGAACCTCCATGGTAAAGAAGGAGAGTTTCCAGCAATGGAGTTAGATCAGGCAAAGTAATGAGAGGGACACATAAAATGGACACTGCATTCACATGACTGGCTGAAATGCTGAGGGAAAAAATAGACATGGTTCATGTTGCGGAAAAGTCAAAACTTAAACAGGACATTAATTAGTTACAGAAGATTACATCTAAGAGATGCATACCTAATTGCTGAATTTTACATTTACTAGGATGACTAGCAAATCATTCAGATATCATTCCATAGTGTGTGTTGAATATTAAGATATCCAATTTATTATTGGATAAAATTTTGGTATTTAAGTGCTCAAAGCAAACCATGTGAGGGATATCAACACAATTCTAAATTTGAACCCAGTTGTGTTGGCTCCATCACCCCTTCCTGGCAGACAATACTTCGTCTTTCCCAGGGTCAGTGAAGGAAGACTACAGATTCGTAGCTCCCATCTAAGTTTCCTGGAGCATCAGAAGAGACAGCCTAGTTGCTTTTCAGGCCTCCTGTTGCTTTTTTAACCTCTCTCTCCTATTAACAGAAACAATTTATGAATCCTGCTGTCTTCAAGTGCTCAGCTGAAAATTCTTTGTCTTAGAGATCTACAGCTCAAGTAATATATAGCACCTTTGGATCTCAATATGCAAACCACTCGCTGGACCTTCTCACTAAAACTACATGGTTGGTAATGATAAAAGACAGTGGAATCTGCAACATAAAGAAAATATGGAACCTTTGGGTTCTAAATAGCCCAAATATAGTCTCTGCTAAATAGCAGAGACTAGCTTTGCAAAATGAAATGACTACTTTCACAGAGCATATATAGTCTCTAGCACATGAAACTGTAACTCTGACAGGAAGATACTTACAAAGACCAAGAACTATTAAACACTGAATTCTAGTGAATTAAAAGGTGCTAGATTGTTTGTAAAAGGCTTCCCTGAGTTCCTGCAAGCTTCTCCTGATTGCAATGTTCACTAAAAGAAGTGCACTCTCTGCAAAAACCTGAAAGTATTTTCCTTGGGGAGTCACCAATGTTAAACTTTGCTAAACAACAATGCTAAACCTAAAGCCCTGACAAGAGAATTAACAGGCTGCTCAGCAGCGTGGACATGAGGTACTAACCATTATCATTTAAACAGAGAGAAATAAAACATGACACATTTTTTAAGATGCACATTTCTGAGTAATTACCTGATAAAGCATGAGTTTAAGGTTTCTTACACTGAAATACTTCAAAATGCACTTCTGCTACAAGTGTTTTTGTAGGAAGGTAATTACTGGGATGATCTTATCGTGCAGCAGTGTTTTCCAGGATACAAAGAGCTGAAAGTCTAAATCAATTCCCTTTGCAAATTTTGTTTCTGGTTCCTCATCCAGGATTAGCAAAGTTTAGCAGATTAATTTACTCTTACTTAACCTCAGAAGAAAACCCTGTAAAGGCAATTTTCTTCTACTTAGTCTTCAAAATACGTTCTTGGTGAATACTGCACAATGCATTCCACTGTGTACAATGAATTTGCACAGTCATTGTCATATGAGTTTTTTAAAGATTGGAGAAAGGAGAAAATGAACACATCTAAAAGCAAACTACTTTTGTCTCTGGAATTTGAATAAACAGCCATACCATAATCTCTATACTCAAAAATCCACCTAAGTAGGAAGTTTTCCCTTCTCCCAGTAGAAATCAGGTATTTCTCTTCCAACAGTCTCAACCAGCTTTTCAGCTAAGTCTGTTTCATCCTACTTTTTAAAATGTGGGTGTTTATTCCCTACATGGAACAAAACTTTGTGATACTCCTCATTAACTGCATCCATGATTTTAATACTAAAATCAGCTCTAAACTAATTCAGCTCATTTAATCTTCCTTACCAAATAGCTAGGTGCAAAGAGGCAGGGCAGTAGAATAGCCAAGTTTTTGGCTCATGATACAAGAAAGATAATTCAATCAGCCTGTTCTTTCCTGTAATTTTACAAGCTATGTGGTGTAAAATAAGTCATAAAACTCATTTCTTCATTGCATCCCTTTTGACTCTGGAGTGCAACAGAATGTGTGCAGGCATTTTCTTTAATTCAATTAATTAACTACTAATAATTTCAATTTTTAAAATATTTAAATTATTTTATTTAACTATTAGTTATTTTATTGTTTAATAATAACAATAAATTACTTTTATTATATAACACTATTGTGATTATTTAATCACTAATAATTTAATTATTAAGTATTTGTAATTTATATGTATTATTCTATTATTAATAACTTAATCTAATAAATTGAATGCACTTAAAAGAGAAGACACTAATTGAACTCATAGTTTATATTAAAAATACGTACCCTTATTTTTCTTCCATTTTTTAAGCTGCAATTTACTTAATTTACATTAAATCAAACGGATGTACTGACATTCAAATGACATAATTTTTAGAGTACCCAAAAGACTATGATCTACATCTTCAGGTCACTAGAAAGGTACAAATCACACAGCAAAAAGGCATGATCATGTCAAAAATAGTGACAACAGCAGCATTTGGCAAATGTTCTTTTAAGGTCCCTTCCAGCCATTCTATGACTCCTGAGTTAAATATAAACTCCACACCTTAAATTATCTACATATGTATCCAAAACTTTTCAACTGAAGCCGAAGTTGCCCAAGACTGTAAAATGATCCCCATTGAACTGTAATGATTCAAACCAAAACATATCAAAATTATGTTTAGATAACACCTACCTCCCCTGAATGTTAAGTCCATTGAACTGGTTTTCTCTGAGTTCTGTTACTAATGAAAAGACCATCTGTTAAATAGAATAAAAATAAATTAAATAAAATACATTACATTTACTGCCAATAAGCAGACATTAGTTGCATGGTTCTCTGTGTGACTGATGTACTGTAAAGGTTAATAACTTTCTCTGTTCATCTATTTTGATTTTTGAATTTTGTAACTACTGAAGTCAAATTAAAGCTCTCCAAATCACTGAACTGTGCTGCAAAATGTTATTTTAACACATTATATGCCTTACATATTTTAAAACTAAAAAGATACTCATTTTAGCTCCGCCTCCTCAAGAGTTAATGCAAAACTTTCAGAAGAGCATTACTAATAATTTTTACATGCTTCATCTTATTCCAATTATGAAATACTATTCTCCCTATTTTTATATATCTTAAATATAAAAGTGACTTTACCTAACATTTAGAGCTCGTCTCCCATTTAAAATGTAGTGGATACAGTAAAGAAAACATTCAGAAGTTATATTCTAATACATAAAATAATAAATATAATTTTAATTTTACAGGGAAAAAATTGTGATAGAATAGGTTTTGGGTTCTTTTGTTACAGCACAACAGGAATGGGAATTTTGTTTTTATGAAAATCTATTACAGTGTAATCTAATAAAAAATTTCTCATTTGTCCAGAGATCTCCCACTTCATTTTTTCCCTTATAAGGTTGTAAAAGTAACTGAGGTAAGAAAAGATAAATGAAGTTCAGTTCATGTTCCTTATCACAATGACAGCTCCATGCTTGTGCTTATAAACTGGTGATTTATTATTAACAACCCCTCAATTACACAAAATACTTACATTTTTAACTAAGTGACAATAATAATCTTCTGATGTGTAGCCCAGAGCTGATAGGAATGTACTGGTTTCAGCTTCACTACTTTCCCACTTAGAAGAAGAAAGGAGATGGCACAGCAAACTCTGAGAAATCAACAGAATGGCAATAAAGAAAATATCAGGCCACAACAGGCTGTGTAAAAAGATAGGTTTCAGTTCTCTGGGAGCCATTTCAATCATCTGTAGTCTTGATCAGTACCATGACCAAGAAGAGAAAGCGTGGAATTAACATCTACATTTCCATATCACTCTTTCAAGATATCCTGGTATTCAGGGTCTGGCCAATAATGTAATTTGCTTAATTTCCTCATTATCTTGAAAAGATAATGATAAAATATTAGCTTGACATTTACTTCTCTTACCAATTTCACTATGAAATGCTTTGCATCTCTTTAAAACCTTTTAAATACACCACACAATAATCTAAGCAATCCTTTGATGATAGATTCTAACTCAGATTAACAGGTTTGGAACCCTGGATCTGCAGGTGTGTACAGATGGCTCTGAATACAGTACTCATGCTTTCCCAGGTCTTCAGCACTACGTGACAGCTCTGCTGTCATTGGGAGTCTGCTGTCATTGCCACCCCAGCACTTTCCCAAGCAAACTCATTTATGAAAACTAAAAGCGCTGAATCTTGGGCAGGGTTTTGCATCCTGGTGTCACAACTGAGCAAAGGTAGTTCTATGTCGATTATCAAATAATCTGCTCTCTATTTTTTACACCTTTCATTTCTTCCTGTTCTTGACTGCTACATGCTGATATAACAACAGGTACGCTCACTTTGCAGAGTTCATTTCGGGGCTTTATGTATCACTGACACTTAAAGTATAAAGTAGATTACACTTAATATGGCACTAAGTATACAAAATTCTTTGTAACAGAGAGTCAGGATTAGTATAGACTGAAAAAGGTCTTAATTTAAAAAATATATTATTAAAGGAAAGTTCAGATGAAAGCTCTGTGACTTCTATGGATTTAGTCAGCTTCATTCTATGCATTCTTTCTAATAAAAAGAGGAACCTGATGAAAGATTTTGAGATCCAAAAAAAAGGAAATCTCATTAACTCATTTTCTCCTTTCAGAAACTCAAGTATTTATACGTGCTTTTGTTGAATATCCCTAAGCAACTGCTTCAGAAGTCCTGGAATTAGATATATTCAATCCATGTGTTCCCTGTTTGATTGATGCGAGAGAGAAGAATCAGCAGAAGAACACCAGAGGTCTAAGACAATTCGTTGTTATTGAAATAAGTAACAAGTATTTGGGACACCTTATTTATCATATTTTAGGATTCTTTTACTACCTTGAAGAGTTATGTTAAATGCCTAAATATCCTTTCCCTTCACTGTAAACCTCTTTTCCTAGATAGCCTCAACAGGAGAAACTGCTGTTCTGTTGCCATCCAGTGAATTCCCTAAAACCACAGAGGAGGGAAAATGCTGTGCCAAAACAGCTTCAGAGTAGTGGCTTACATTCAATTTTTGCATTCTTAAGAAAAAGACAGCAAAGAGCAGATTTTCAAAATGCACAAGTCTCTAAATATGTCAAAAGTGAAAGCTAAAATCTATTAAACTGTACAACCTCCAAACAGGCCTTAAACAATTTATTAATAAAAACAGAACATTATCAAGGGTTCACACAATTAGTTCCTACAAAACAGGACAGTTTGCCAAGTAGACTGAGATGAGACCAAACTCCAAACTGAAAACAAATTAAAAGAGGTGAAACAACAACAAACTTGGGATGCCACTTCCACTAGAGATAAGGAAGGAGTTTGAAAAGTACCAAGTCTGTTGGACTGGTATGTGAAAGATGTACAAAAAAGCTTGACCAGTGATGATAAACATAAAAATCTCTGAAAAGAATTTGACAGACTGTCATGGCAGCTAATGACAGCTAAATGAGGGAGTAGCATAGAAACACATATATTCACCTGAAACAGAGAAATGTATTATCTAGTTACCCTTTCTGTAACCAGAGTTTTCCTAAGGATAAAAATAATCAAACACTCTTTTTGTGAAGAGAAATTTCAAAATTACTTTCCCCCTACTCATGTGTATGGGCATTAACCAAGCATTAACCAAGTAATAGAGGAAATGAGAAGCCAAAATTGCTACACATCATCAGAGTCTGCATATGTATATTTCCCTGAGTTGTTTTTGGTTTGGTATTGTTTTGGAGTTTTGTTTGTTTATTTACTTGAGGTTTTTTTATTATTTCATTTTCAGTTTACTAGATCCATGCAAAGAATTTGCAGATTTTTTTCTTGAAATGCAAAGACCTCTGTACAGCCAGAAGGGGGCAAGGGAAACACAGGCAAGGAGATACCGTAGTCATGACGAAAGGAGCTATTAGGTATTTATATAAGACAGATATGTATTCAAGATGGAAAATGTTTAAAATTAACCTCTATGTCTTATTTTAATTTTACTGAAACTGCTGCAGTGGAAAGCCTGAGACATCCCTACATGCAACAAAGATAAGACATCTGTTAAGAGCAAGTGAAAGCATTTGTCTTTTTCAGTTTATAAGCTTTCTTGCTTTTCTAGAACATACACAGAAAGTTCTCCTCTCTAGAAAAAGTAGCTTATTCACTTACATAAGTCTGGTTGTAAGCGATAATTCTTTTACTACCCTATATTAGCAGAGAGCTGTCTGAAAGAAAAATCAATATTGATGCTTCACTCATACTTGATGAATAGCTGTTAGGATAAGGAATAACTTCATCAATGGGATAGGATTGACTGGGACAGTAGGATGGAGTGCACCCCCAGCAAGTTGGCAGATGACACCAAGATACGAGGTGCAGCTCATTCCCTGCGGGGAGGGAATGTCACTCAGAAGTATGAGGGGTGGCCCTGTGTGAACCTCAGGAAGTTCAACAAGGCCAAGTGAAAAAACATCAGCACCTTGGTTGGGGCAATCTCCAGTACCAGTCATTGGGGGTGAATGGATTGAGAGCAGACCTGCAGAGAAGGGCTTGGGAATATTAATAGATGAAAAATTGGATGTGAGCCAGCAAGGTGCACTTGTAGTTCAGAAAGCCAGAGACACTGGAACAGGTTGTCCAGAGAACTGGTGGCTGCCCCATCCATGGATGTGTGCAAGGCCAAGTTGGATGGGGCACTGAGCAACATGGTCTAGTAGAAGGTGTCCCTGGCAATGGCAAGATGGTAGTTGAAGGTCCCTTCCAACCCAGCCTATTCCACAATCCTACGATTTGTGTAAGTTGAACTGTTTCTTGAAACCAAGCAGCTTTCAGCTGCTCTACCACAATCCTCACAAATGGTGTGGAAAGGGGAGTACAATGGCCAGAAATAAACCTTATACCTAATAACCTCCAATTAAAGATGATATTTTTATTTCATATTATTTTTCCAGCCACTTAGCAAGTCAGCTGTAAAGACAAACTCATACTTGTGAGAAACACAATTTTCCAGTTAGAACATGGAAAGATAAAAGAAACAAGCTATTCCAAGAGACAATCTCTAATAAGAAAATCTGACTGAGAACAAAAAAAAAAGGGTAATAATTTTCTTGTGTTTGTCCATTCTCTTTCATACCATATATTATTAACTTGATTATCAAAAAGACAGTGCAAACCAGGAATGGCTGATTTTCAACTAAATGGCAATGAAAACTGTTTGGTTTGAAGTTCACGAAGTTCAAAATCCAGTAATTCTCAGATCTAAAGGGTATTTCACATCATACTGTAGAATTTGGTTAAAACTAGCTCCAAAATAGAGCTCCAACAGTCTCTTACATTTAAGTTTTTTCCTTAATTTTTGAGATTAACTCTTTCAGAAAGTACAATAGACAAAGCTAAAAGATTACAGATTTTCTCACATACATAGGAAGCAATACCGATATTCAAATGTAGTGATAGGTTCCATTATTACATAATTAATCCCTTCCCAAAGGATTTTGGAAAAGAAAAAAACATAACATGCTACACAGCCACAGTATTTTTGACACAGTAATTTTACACTGACAACTTTCAAGGAATTATTTCAAGCTCAATACCTACAAGGTATTCAAGTACATGATGAGAAAATTATCAGTACTAAATGCACTCCTGTATTGATGATATCACTCACAGATCCTAGACTACTTCAGCAAAATTAACAGCTGGAGATCTACATAATCATCATTTATTTCTGGCAGTGAATCAATTACCACTCACCGTGTAATGCACTAATACCACATTCTACAAGCCAGGAAAATGGATCAACCTGCAGCAGAAGTGCTGCATTCAAAAGGAAAAATTAGCAAGGTGTCTTTTATTTTTGCATTTCCAGAATCAAGGTGTCTGATTCTGGAGAATGAACAGCAGTCAGGCATACTGTAACATCAGAACTGACTTTTTTCTTGATTTCCCTCACCACTGAGTAAGTAGAAGGAAACTACCTTGGTTCTAATGGCAAGAGAAAAATCCATTCCCATGGCCTAGGATTAAAGTTCTGTGACAAAATCCCATTCAACCTGAAACTGAATTAATGAATTTTTTTAAAGCCCTCACAATGACTTTTTTGAACAACCTTGCCAATGGCTTTATTTTATTGATGCAATTTATACTGAGTAATACTCCAGGCAATTCAAAAATCCACTGCCACAGAGAGATTTCTAATATCTTTAACAGGCAGATAATCCCATGAGCATCATCATAAAGACATAAACTAATTTCTTTATCAATGTAAGCACACTGCTTCATATCTCCAAGATCCTTTAGTGAAGGCCTGAATTAACATTTACTCCTCTGACCTACAGAGTGTCTATAATGCTATTCCAAATTAATTCACTCAGGGGAAGTGGAAGGAATGAGAAAAGACTTGAAACTGAAGACTTCTGAGAACATAAACAGAGACAACAAGTCACTGTTTTGCTGGTTATCACCCCTTCTATCTGTCAGTAAAGCTATCCTTCAGTAAAGCTATCCTGCTTAACTGACCTGCTCTCATTCTCTGACAAGGTGACATGCTAGTGGATGAGGAAAAGGTTATGGATGTTGTCTACCTGGACCATTAAGGTTCATGTAATTTTATTCTCAGTTGGAAGGGATCGACAAGGATCATCAAAGTCCAACTCCTGCACTATCCCCAAGAGTCACACCATGTGCCTGAGAGCATTGTCCAAACACTTCCTGAACTGTCAGGCTGGTGCTGTGACCACTTCCCCGGGGAGCTGTTCCAGTGTCCAAACACCCTCTGGGTGAAGAACCTTTTTCTAATATCCAACCTAAACCTCCCCTGACACAACTTCATGTCATGTCCTTGGGTCCTGTAACTGGTTGTTAGAGAGAAGAGATTGGTGCCTGCCCTTTCTCTTCCCCTTATAAGAATGCTGAAGACCCCAATGAGATCTTCCCTCAGTCTCCTCACTGAAGACCCCAATGAAGTCTCCCCTCAGTCTCCTCTTTTCCAGGCTGAACAACCCAAGTAACATCTGCCACTCCTTCTGTGGCTTCCTCTCTAGACCCTTCACCATCTTCATAACTTAAGTAAAGCCTTTGACACCATTTCCCACAGCATTCTGGAGAAAATGGCTACTCATGGTTTGAATGAGTGTATCCTCTTAAAACTGGCTGGATGGGCAGCCCAGAGAGTGGTGGTGAGTGGAGTTACATCCAGTTGGTGTCCAGTCACTCCTGGTGTTCCCCAGGGCTCAGTGTTGAGGCCTTTCCTGTTAAACATCTTTACTGATGATCTGGACAAGGGGAACCAGCGCATGTCACAACCCACTGGTACGGGGCATGATGCTCACCATAGATTCCCATCAGGCTAAACAAGACACCAGAACATGTATCAGGAAACTCACATTTTGCTGTACAGCTGTCTTGACTACAGCAACCAGCCCACTGCTTTAGACTGAAAAGGTGCTGGCTAGAAGGCCTTAAATACTTGCAGCAAGAGGTGCTGGCAAGCAAGTCCTGACACACCAATATTCAGAGGAGAGGGGAGGGGAGGGGAGAGGAGAGGAGAGGAGAGGAGAGGAGAGGAGAGGAGAGGAGAGGAGAGGAGAGGAGAGGAGAGGAGAGGAGAGGAGAGGAGAGGAGAGGAGAGGAGAGGAGAGGAGAGGAGAGGAGAGGAGAGGAGAGGAGAGGAGAGGAGAGGAGAGGAGAGGAGAGGAGAGGAGAGGAGAGGAGAGGAGAGGAGAGGAGAGGAGAGGAGAGGAGAGGAGAGGAGAGGAGAGGAGAGGAGAGGAGAGGAGAGGAGAGGAGAGGAGAGGAGAGGAGAGATTTGCTCAGGCAAAGCAAGGGAAGAAAACAAATCACATCTCCAGTCCTTAGATCTCACAGTGGTCCTGTTGTGTGGATGGTCCAGAGCTAGGCTATTAAGACAAAACAAAAGAGAGAAGAAAGAGAGCAAAGAGAAAAAAAGCCAGAGAAAAAATAGAGAAAAAAGGAAGAGGGGACCTGATTCACTCCCTTTTTAGTTCATCTGGTGCCTGCCTCTTATAAATTAGACTTGTCACACAGTTTTGTTCACTCATGCACAGCCAGCACTTCTCCAGAAAAGGAGGCGGGGGTGGGGGACTAAGCACAAGTCTCAAGGCAGAGCAGGAACTTGGTTCACAACAGCACTCTTCCAGCTCCACAGGACCCTCTCCTCTGATCACACCTTTCCTGTAGCAATACTCAGAATGTTTGAGACAAAAACATGCTTAGATCTGATCCTCTACAGTGCCCCTCAGTCAGTTTGCAGCTGACACCAAGCTGGCTGGGAGATCTAGTCTGTTGAAGGGTAGGAAGGCTCTGCAGAGGGATCTGGACAGGCTGGATCAATGGGCTGAGGCCAGTGGTACGAGGTTTGATAAAGTGAAGTGCCCTGTCCTGCCCTTGGGCCACAACAGCCCCATGCAGGGCTACAGGCTGGGGCAAGAGAGGCTGGAAAGCTGTCCCAGGAAAAGAACCTGGGGGTGCTGGTCAACAATGGCTGCACTCAAGCCAGAGTGTGCCCTGGTGGCCAAGAAGGCCAATGGCATCCTGGCCTGGATCAGCAAGTGCGACCAGCAGGACCAAGGCAGTGATTGCACCCCTGTACGCAGCACTGGCGAGGCTGCACCTCAAATCCTCCGTCCAGTTCTGGGCTGTTCACTTCAAGAAAGACACTGAGGTGCTGGAGCCTGTCCAGAGAAGGGCAACGGAGCTGGGGAAGGGTGTGCAGCACAAGCCCTGTGAGGAGCTGCTGAGGGAGCTAGGGGTGTTTAGCCTGGAGAAAAGGAGGGGAAACTGTATTGTTCTCTACAACTGCCCAAAAGGAGGGTGTAGCCAGGTGGGGGTCAGTCTCTTCTGTTACAGTCTCAGTAACAAGAGACAGGAGCAGAAGATCTGGTCTCAAGTTGCACCAGGGGAAGTTTAGATTGGATATTAGGAAAAATTTCTTCACTGAGCAGATAGACAGGCTTTGCAATAGGCTGCCCTATTGCTGGTGGCACCATCACTCCTGGAAGCGTTCAAAAGCTGTGCGGATGTAGCACCTGGGGACATGGTTAGGTGGCAACATGACAGTGCAGTGTTAACAGTTGGACTTCATGATCTTACAGGTCTTTTCCAAACTCTATGATTCTAAAGAGGACTAAGCAACTAAAACACTTTTTACATCAGCTAAGCTAACTCTTTTGATAGTCCTCTTTAAGTAGTGAAGGCTGATTTCTACATGCTACAAGGGATTTGTTGAGTTACTCCGTAACTTTGTTTCTCAGTGACAACTATCTCATGAGGCACACACATCTATGAAAGCCTGGAAATTACTTTTCTGGAACAGAACTTGTCCCTCCACTGATTTAAACGACACAGTCCCAGGCAGATAGCAACTCAGCTAGAGTCCACATATCCAGCAAGGCAGGAGATGCTTTAGTCTTCTGATATTGTATTTACCGAGCAGGAATCCAAAAGCTCTGAATCCTGTTATTCCTTCTTTCTGAAACCGCCAATATTTTCCTGCACACATCAATGGGGAAAAATAGAGAAGTTTGAATTAAAGCCAAAATTACTTCTGAAATTAGACATCAACACATAAATAGAACTTGATTTTTATTGTGGGATGGCAAATTTTATGCTAGTAACTGTATTTGTGTAGTAACTGTCCTGGAATTTATGACAGTTTCAAAGACATTCCAGGGGAGCCAGATAAACCAATTTATTTCTGGAAGCTTCTCAACACACTGTTTCCAAAGTATTTATGATTCTGAATGCCCTCAGAAGCAGATGTGAAAATCAACAGCTCCAAAGTATTTTGAACAGAGGTGATGGATGGTTTCACTGGGATAAGTCATTCAAACCTGACACTGATTAAGACTTCCCAGTGACGCTACTGAGCTCTTTTTTGCCATCTTGGGTAAGTCATCAAAGCAACAGTAGAGCAGGATGGAACTGAATAATCTATCATTTATTCTAAAGAATACTTCTCTTAAGTATATTCTCCTTGAAAACACAGAGTGCAGTTATTTTTTGAGACCATTAATGACATTTTCCTGAAAATTATGATCTGTGTGAATCTGTTGAAGCACAGCATGGATACCCAAGGGGAAATTTCTGAAATCTGGTCAAGTAACAGGTTTATTTCTGACCTTTCTATCTGCTTCAACAGGAACCAGATTTCCTCAGCTCTGGTGAGAAACAGCAGGTATAATACAAAAAAACTAGATCTTATTCAGAAGAAGCTTTAGAAGTAAGTGCTATTTCTAATTTTCATTTAATCAGAGAATAAGGATTTCTTGTATGTCAATGATTTCAAGAGTGTGTACATCAGTGTTAGGTCTTAGGTGTTTCCTCTACAGCCAGACGGCCCACTGTTTTCAACATAAGTCTAGAACACAAGAAGTCAAATTCTGTTTCCAATCTGGTTTAAAAAGCACTTCAAAACTGTATATCGATTGCAACATTAAAGAAAAATCAGACAATATGATTTCCATTCATTAAAAAGCCAAAACAAAACTATATAATAGTTTTTTTCCTTAAAAGTAGGATTCTAACATCCCACATTGTTTCCTAAACCATTTAAATAGTCGTCAGTAAGCAAGATACACACATTGCTCTGATTTGTTTAAATATAAATTAATCTGATTGTTTGCTAGCTTTCAGCAGCTCAGTCCAAACCAAATTCCTGTAAATACTTTTTAGTAATGTTTTCTTAAAAGTCCTGCCTAAAGGTCTATGAGTTTTATTGTGTCCCATATCCTCTAGATTAAATGACTGTCCATAAAACACAAACCGGTTTGGTACTTTTAAAACCTTCTTACTATGAAATAAGCAGGTGCTCTGAAGAACCATAGTGGCTAAGTCTGTAAATGACAAAGCAGAAGCTCCATTTCGAGACATTTCAACACCAACTCTTCATGAAATCAATTCTGTGAGTGCGATGCTGACATAACAATTCATATTATTTCCACACATTTATCCATTCTTAACAAAGTCTGTGACTTTTAATTTTGCTTTTAAGACCTCTTGCTCACTTGCTCCTTGGCTCCAGGAAAAGACAGAAAAATAGTTTTCCACAAACCAAAATAAAAATGTAAAAGAATATAAAGTAGCAAACCTCATACAGACTTATATATAATCTAGCTTTCAAAGTACTGTTTTACTCGAAAAAATTCTCTCAACATTTTATAAAATTCTCAGCGCATAGATAAGGGGAAATTACACAGCATATATTTGTGAACAACTTCATTATTATCAGTGTGCGAGCACACATTTAATACACAAAAAAATAGTAAAAAATCATTAAATATACCATCGACAACCTAACCAAAATGCCCAGTTTGTCCTCTAAAATTAGAACAGGTTAAAACACATTTCAAACAGACAAAATATTAAATTATGTACAAACATACATTTCAATCATTACCTAGTCAACACAATCTCTCACTTTACCAAACGGAGTCTAGTCCAGTAACCACTCAGAGGTTTTGCAAAAAAGAAATCACTTCAGCTTCAATTAAACATTAAGAAAGCCTGGAAAATCCTTCAGTAATTTAGTTAATTAGGGCCAAAGTGCCTAAGTATAGGGCTAGGAGGGGGTTGCCTCCTACATTTCTTTCTGACTTTTACTGTTCAGAAGTTTTCTTGTTTCAGCACAGTTTATGGATATGTGCATCTATGGGGTGGTTTTCATTAGCTAAATTCTGTACCAGCACACAAAATAAAACTGTTGGCCACAAGTACATATTTAGGATTTGCTGGAGCTTCTCATACTAGCCCTTCTTCACATGGAACAACAATCTGACATCTGTCCACATCTAAATCTCCATTGATAACCATGAAAGACTAGTTGATCATAATCAAATTATTCTGCTAAACACTCCTACAGAGACAAGGATCTTGCCATTTAAGCAGGTTATCAAGTTACAGAAAATCTACAGATAAATGACTAGATTGAATTAATTTTATTTTTGAGTTATAAATAAAAACAAGAATAACCCAGGAATAATACTATTCTTTCAGAAAATTAATACACAGACTTCACTGCTTTTCACATATTCCCAGACACGAAAACATAGATTCTGTGACGTTCTCCACACTGTACCTGATGTAATAGAGCCCTTAACACAGTTCTGTCCTTGAAGAATGTACGTAGGCTCACCTTCGGCCAGTGTTTGCAGTAAAACTGCTTTAAGTGCTGTTACATTAGGGCAATTTCCTTAACTTTGTTTCAACAACCCTAACTACAATTTGCTCTTTAAAAGCAGTAAAAAAGTAATAATGACAAAAATACACTGAAGACCCATGAAAACTTACTAGAAAAACTTAACTGAAAAAAAGAATTCAAAAACCCATTGAGACAAAAATGCTTTTGATTTAGAAATTAAAGCATGCTATGAATTATATTACTCTTGCTGATACATGTAGCTTAATAAAAAGACATTCTACCTCTGTTTCCTAAAACAGATGAAAAATGTTACATGATCCTAATTTCCAAATGCAATGTGGAAAAGAAAATTATAGGGAGGGGAAGGGAAGGCTGCATTGTTGTTCCTTCACCAATTCAAGCTCAGTTACCTTCTGTGAAACTAACACAGTAAAGACATGTTGCACTATTACTGTAGCTAGCACCACACCACTTTTTAAAGGACAAGTTCCAAAGCCATTCTTTCAGATGGAGCTCTGTCTGAAAGGGTAACAAACAAATCCCTCAGAAATCATAAGAAAGAAGCTAAAGAACTGTCAGGCTGGCAAGCTTTGAGTCTACTCTTGGCTTCAGACAGGAAATGCAGTTTCAAATCCCCTTCCCTTTTCTCTCTCCTTTCTCTTTAAGAAACATCCACCTAGAAAGTGCCATTATTCTTTGCATTAAAAAAGGGGAGACTTTTGATGCTGAAATAAAACACACATTTACACTAACTTACAAAAGGAAATTCAGTAGCTCTACTGGAGTCAACCATAAATCTTTTTTTATTTTTTTTTAAAGCTCTCTGGTTTAACTAGCCAGAGATTTAGAATCAATTTCCTTCTTCCCATCACAATTTTCAAAAGCCAAAATGCAAGCTTCCCACTGAAGAATGGCTTAAATCCCCATAAAAATTATGTGGAAAAGAGGGATGAGTAAATTTAGAAAGAGTGGATGGATTGTAAGATTGTTTCACTTTTACTTTGAATCTGTGAGTTACATAACTTTTAGAAAAATTATAACCTCAAATTTATTCTTTTTTCAATGAATGGATGTATCCAGTGCCTGATTTTTATACTTCCAATAGGTACACATTGCAAATACTGCACCTAATTTACAATGATATTCACAAAAAATTACTTCAATCCCTTGGGTTTGGACTTCCTAAGTATCATGCCATTAAAAGTTTAAGAGAAGAACAATGTCCACTGACCTTAGCAGAAAAAGCACAAAATACACCTATAACGGTGATACAACAACTGCTGGTCACAGTTATATTAGATTAAGCAAAAATATCTAATGCCAGTAGAATTTCTTCAAACAGAGGCCTCGTTTTGTGTCTCAGTAACAAATCATTATTCTTTACTACAGCCACCTGGCACTACTAAAGTGCTCTCTGAGAAATGTCATCTGGCTAGCAAATTGTGACACTTGCTGTTAAAGCTCAAGCAGCCTTAAAGGAAAGCAGAATCCTTAGTTTCTCATTTTCTTCTTTGACATACTTAGCTTTTGTTTATTTTGGCCCCAAAGCCAAGAAATCCTTTATAATCACGTTAGCTTGGCATTGTTAAAGAATTATATTTGAAGAAGAGCGGTCTGTTTTCTCCCAGCCCATTCATAATATCACACTATTTTCAACCAGAAGACAATGGTAATACTTGCAAATTTGCAAACATTGCAAATTCTCTTACAGCCTACCAATGTAACTATCTACAGGTGCCCAGAGAAGGTCCAAATCAGCTTAGAATGCTGATTCTCAAAAGAGCCAGTAAGAAGACCAACTAACTATTCAGATGCATAATCTTCAAAATGTTAGAAATTACCAAGAACTCCCTGTGGCTGTCTTTACGAAAACTGAAAGAACAACAGCAACAAGGAAATACTGACAGTGAACTCAGTAAAGCTTCAAGGCATAAGAGATTGTTTATGTGCTGTATGCGAAAAGCCATCTTCATTCTTAAATGTTCTCTCACTGTTCTCTCCAGCCCCAATTTCTTCTTGTGTGAATAGGTTTAACATATTTTATCACCCTCCTGTCCTTTATGAATTAAACTGGTTTAGAACATATTCTACTGGAAACATTGAATATATACTATCCCTGCATCAATTACTTTCTCATCTTTGATTCATCAGTCAAATCTCATTTTCTTTGCAGCATTCCTCCTCACCCAGAAGCAACTCGCTCTTAACCATGCCTAAGAATCTTAGGATCTTTAACCCTTAACAGAACTGCACATTAGCAAGTTTAAGAGGCAGGTAAGTCAAATATTAAGCAAACATTGCCATGAGATGTTGGTTTCTTAAAGTGTGTACACTTTAGGAAGTGCACATACTTCAACAGGATAAAGTCCTTGTTACCTGGGACACAAACAAATTGCACAAAAGACAGAGAAAAGTGCCTGTATCACTCTTTACTCCCTTGGGACATATTGCAAAGCAGGCAGACTTGATTCTTAAAACTGAATTTTAACCAGTAATTTAAAAGTTGAAAAGTCTCTTATCACATTGAGAGTCATTAAGTCATTAAGACATTAATTATGTCAGATCTAAAACACGTGTCTGTGTTTCACTTAAATCTTTTGTCCTCTGTTTTGATTCAAAAGAAAATTTGACTTTGAACTATCAGTTACACAGTGACAGTTAAGATATTTTTTTCAAGCTCATTTACATACTTGATTCCACATATGCCTAAAAACAATATAAAAACTACTCTATCAAAATATATCCTCTCATGCACATGCATTTATAAAATAGAATTATCTGTTCTCAACTGTAGCTGATTTACATACTCAAGAAAAGGCCTGTAAATGCTGTGTAACTATTAGCATGACACATTTAACTGCTTAAATCTATTCAATGAAACTCAAGATTTCAGATGAGTATATGTCAAACATCAAGGAGATGAAATCAGCTTCCAAAGCAGTAAACTTCCCACAACGTTAAAAACACCAGAAAGGTCCCCTTCATTTTGGTTGGAGAAAAAAGTTCTGTGCAATGGCTAGAGAGACAATAAAGTGTTTTACAGAAACAGCAAAACCATACTGAGCATTGAAGAAAAAAAAATGGGAGAATGAAAACAAAATGAAAAGCTTTTAAATTAAATGTAATACAGCACTTGATGTAAGAGCAGAGGTTATTTCTTGCTGCAAAAACCAACAAAACATTCAGGTTTTAAAGTAATATGTATTTTTATAACAAAAGCCCCAACAGAGCACAACAAACTTTTTGAAGAGCCTATAGATAGTACATGATATAATATTTACTTCAAGCAGAACTGATTTGGTAGGTAACAGCTGACAGAAGCAAGCAGTCAAAAGGAGGGGTGAGGGGAAGCTATATTTTCTCAAAATTAAAAACCCTTAATGGTCTGTGGAATGCTGTTTACTTCAGCTCTGCTTTACTACCACCGCCGCATGGAGAAGGGATTGACTGAAATGTTTGCAGCCTGTGGCCACCCACATTATGGGAAGCACTGTGATTAAAGAGAATGATACGTTGTTGTATCTGCCAGCAGTCTGTTCCATGCTGTAATTATTATACTCGCCGTCTTATAATCTATTGCATCTGTTGCGGCAAGACCCCAGTGTAAGTACTGTCCAACAAAAAAAACATTGAACATGAATAGCAAGTTATTTTTAATGTGCACAAATGGTTTGAAAACTGGATACTTGAAATACTTCTTTTTTAAGTTTATGAAAACATTTTGTCTTATAGGATAGCCAGTGACACAGAGAAAGCAGATCTGCCACTTTAACCTAACTATCCAGAGATATAGTCTGACACACCACCCATTCACCCCACATCTTTATAATGAGCTAAGTCGTTGCTTTAGATCTTTAAAGCATAAAAACTGTGTGAATTCTAGATTAGACATGTATCTAGAGAGCACTAAAATATCAGAATTCCATCTGTCACTTTGTTAAGCTATTACACACATAGAACATTTCTGATGACCCTATGATTATATATTCTCCTTTTGTCTTAAAGAATATTTAACACCAACAACTATGAAAACAACAAAATAAGCCCTAAACACCAAAATAAGTAGCAGTTCTCTTAACACAAATTTTATTTTGAATTCTGATCTCTGCATTAAGTAGTAAAGGAGTTCAAAACTTCCACTATATGCACTCTTTTGATTTTGTCTGGTGCTTTATTACACAAAATTAAGCAGTACAGCGCTATTGTTGGAAGTATAACACATAGCTGCTATTGCCCTCTTCTCTCATAAATTTATGAGGCAGTTTGTACCACTTCAACAATTTTGCCAGGAGTTGGCTGCGGATGCTCCTGTGAAAAGCACAGTCTGTCTCCTGGCTGTAACTATGAGGTGCTAACACTAACCAGCATGACACCATCTAGCAAAAGAGGGAAGGATATACCACAAGCAAGGCTGAATGAAAACAATCAAGGACTGGGTAAAAGCCCATTCATCTCCACCCACTCCAGACCACTTTGAGGAAATGTCTTTAGACCCTCTTACACATAAGCCATTGATGGGAGGCAAGGGTGAATTCCATATATAGTGATTGAGGAAAACTACCACTAAGACTCCAGCAGGACCAGGGAAAAACACAGGGAAAAAAACCAGGAAAAGTATAAACAAGATACATGCTTTAATCACCATCAGATGTTTTTCATCTGAAGGAACACACATCTTTGCAGCAAAGTTTCTGATGATTATTTGCACAGGTTAGAGGAGCAATGACAACTCTTTTCCAAACACCAAAAAAGCCATAAGATCCGTAAAACCACAAGAGTGAATCTCAGAAAGTGATTAAGTAACTTTGAACTACTTTGGCCTCCAGGAAACTTATCATTTTCCATTTGTCTCTTGGATGCATGCCTCCTGGAACACAGACATCCCTCTTCCCACAACTGCTATGGAAAACCAGATCCCCTGCTTCACGCCTCCCCATCCCTCTTACACCGACATTCCCTTCTGATTGTTTTGTATTTTATTATGGTAAAATATTACAGTGATATTATCACAAAGGTAAGAAATAGTCCAAAACAGCTAGGTATTTATCTTAATCCAAATACTATTAAAATTGTTTTCCCTTTATTGAGGGGAAATGACAAAAAGTTTCAAAATGTTGTATTTGTAATAAAACCATACTAAAACCCATGCTCTATGACACAGATGCTTTCTCCTTTAACTTTCTCAGTAATAAATAGCAGGTGAAGTATGTTCATAATTTTAACTTAGATATCTCTGTTCAGCTCTTAATCTCCTTCTTTCAAAGCTGTCTAGATAAGAAGGAAAAAATATGTTTCTCAGTATGTCCTCTAGCAACTCATAAGCCTTATAATAGACATATTACCCATATATGTCATTAAAGTAGTATTCTTATCTCATAGAGATATCCTTTATTATAAATCCAACATTATTTTAATACTTCTTCCATCAGATGGTCTTGGGGCCCATTTTCCCTGTCGAATGACAACTCACAAGTGATTTAGGCTCTTCCTAACTTAAAAAAGAAAAGCTAAAGAAGAGATATTGAGGTTCACTATAATTTGCACAATAAGTATTTTCTTCATCTTAAACTCCTGTCTTCTAGAAAAATGTGAACTTGAAGGTTTTCTTTTAAAAGGAATTAATTATTAAAAGAGTGCTTCTTAAGAAGAGAAAAGCTCTTTATGTTATATTTTGATTACTTTTAACATATGTCCGTTCCTAACATTTTCTAATGGTTTCCGAACCATATGAAAAAGTGTGCGTGCATACAAATAAAAATAGTAGGTAACGAGTCTGAAAGATGACGAGTATATTGGCCCCCAAAATCAAATCAGCATTCTTCACCTAAGAAGAGAATATTGTAATTCCAATGCACAACCTAGACAGAACCCCAGAATAGTCTGGGTGGAAAGAGGACTTCGAAGATCATTTAATGCCAACCCACCCACCATGGGCAGGGATGCTTTCAAGGTGTTTGGTCTTTGCCCGAGCTGCACTACAGCCGTGCCTGTGGCTGGTCACACACCTTGCTGCCCTGGAGCCTGACCCCGGCCATGACTGCACAGCTAAATCTGGAGCCTGGTGTGGCAGTCACTGGACTCACGGCTGACCCTGGCGATTGTCACTGCACCCACTCTGCTCTTCCTGTGCAGCTGTGCCATTTCTGTGTCGAGGCACCTGCCTTCTCCTCACCTGCAGATCATGGCTCACCTTCCCCTGCAGAGCAGCCTCTCCTCACACCAACTGTGGTGGTGCCACTGAGCTACTCTCAACCGCCCCCAAAACACAGTAAGCTCAGTACTCAAGTTCACAAGGTGTCACTAATAAGTCTTTGCAATTAGCCTCTCTACTGCACACTCTCAGATCTTCCATGAATTAAAAGAGTTGATCTACATCTACATTTTGCCTCACTGAAGTTTTTCCAAATGTTAACTGAATTTTCCAGCCAACAGCAATTCTGTTTGGGGTCTGAATTTACCTTTGCAAATGCTCTGCTTAGAGGTGAAAAGTGTTTCATTTCTGAATTTATCCTCAGAGCTTCTGGTGACAACTGGTTTATTCTCATTTAAGCTGAAGCTCAATTTTCACAAAAAAAAAAACAACCCTCAAGCATTTTACTACATGAACTGAGGTCAGTAGAAGGCTAGGATTTCTTACTTTTGCTTTTGTTAGGGCCATGGCACAAACAGGAGCATTTTCCTGTTTTAAATTACATGACTGCAGTGATACCATCTCCAGGGATTTTTGTAGATATGGTCACAAAAATGGAGGATTCTTTTTCATAAATTATTTATTCCATTCTGTTTTGAAAACCTTTCAAGATCTACAGAAATTGCTTCTTGAATAGTTCTGTGCAAGAGTACACTTAACATAAGGATGGTTCAGACCACTTGATTTAGCATATTTGGATGACTTTTTATACAGTTCATCCACATGCATGATACTCTTAGTACAATCTGTCTTCCTCTGCTCCGCAGGTGTGTTACACCTGTGCAAAGCCATTTTTGCTTGTTTCACTTAGCTGAGAAATTCTGCTTCTTTCAAAAATGACTTGGATCTTCTGAACACACTGTTGGACTTGGGTATTACTATTTTCTTCCAGAATCATAGAACTCCTTGATTTTTAGAAAATATGTTCCTGCCATCTGATGACAAAAAGCAACTGCTCTACCCAGACCAAATGACAGCCAAGTAAACAAAAGCAGCTTTCCCTATGGAGAGAGGGAAGAACTTGAACTGTTTTTCTAAAAGCAAGCCTGATGTTAGAGAAAACTTAGTATCTGGCACCAGTCAGAAACATCCTTCTTTTTGTGTTATTATCACATATTCTCTTTTCATATATTTAAATGAGTAAATTCTCATTGGTGTTGAGCTGGCCTTGTATATGGCTAAAAAATACACCAGTTATTCTTCAGAACATATGACCTTCAGGTGTCACAGAGTATTTGGGCCTCATTAGCTTTGTTTTGCACTCTGAGTACTACTCTTCTGAATGGGAAGATTTTTTTGTTGTTGTTGTTGTTGGTTTGGTTTGGGGCTTTTTGTTTGGTTGGTTTTGGTTTGGTTTTTTTGTTTTGGGGGGTTTTTTGGGTTGTTTGTTGTTGTTGTTGCTGTTGTTGTTGCTTTGGGTTGGGGTTTTTTTTTTGTTTTTTTGGTCTGCTGTCCCAGCTTCTGGCAAACATTATGAAGCTCCACCAAGTATTTTTAGATCTGCATGCCCTTGCAGCCCACCTTTCCCCTGCACCCCATCAGATTTGCTTTGATAAGTGGCTCTGACAAAATGAGTATTCCATTTCCCCACGTATTAGCTTTGACTGACACAACTTTTTTTGTTTGCTTTTGGCTCTAACTGTCCAGTTGGTGCTTGATGAATACAACTAATCATAACTTTGGTCTATACCTGCTAACATGTATCTCACCACTTGTTCCAAATTCTGATTACACCATGATCTCTCAGCTGTGAGTCAGCCCTTAAGTTTGTAAGACTGGGAGTTGTTTCAGTCTTTTTTACATACTGGTTCACAGATTTTACTATTTTCACTTTCCTTATGCAGTCTCAGACATATCCAATTTTTATGTTTTACCTAACACAATACATGGGTGCATAGCTTTTGCATAAATGTCTGAAATAACAGTTGACTCAGATTCGACAGGTTGAATTTAAATAAAATTGTTTTGAAAAACCAATTAATTTCTATCAAATAATTACAAAAAGGAAAGCTGTCTTCTCACTTCCCTGTGTTTTAATACCATTGCCTTTGACAAAATGGCATATGTGAGCCTTTTGTACATCCTTTCAGCTGTACAGGGGGTGGGATGTTGGTATTTAACTTGTTTTATCTACAGTCATCAGAACAGTTTTCTAATTTTTGCTAGTATATGTATATGTATACATAACCGAAAAACCACTCTAGAGTAAAGTGCCCTTCAGATACCCCTTTCACTCTGCTCCTGAGTGACAATTACATTCACTCATTTGCTGTTTTATAGTCAACTTCACTACTAAAGTAATAGGTCAAATTCGAAGTTTCAAACAAATAAATTCCTGTGTATTCAGCTTCAAACATAAAAACCAAAAGCATGTTAACAGAATTTGAAATGTCAAATTGAAAAGTGGCATATTTTATGTTTTCCTCTTGTATTTGGGAAACACCTTTAAATCAGCTTTTTCTATTCAGAAAACTAACATGTTTCCTCATTATTCCTTGACTCAAAAGTCAAATACAGTATTTAGGTTTGCTGGATCCAATTCTGATGGCTTGTCACCTTAGAAATGACATAAAAATCTGCATTTCCCACCCTGCCCATAGGATATAAACCTATGTGGGATTAAAAATCAGATGAAAATTTTTGTTAATGTTGAGAACATTAAAAAGTGCATAGCATAACAACAAAATTTCTAAAAATATATTTTCCAGTGCTTCAAGGCTCTAACCAATCACAAATTATAGGAATAATTAAAAAACTTCCAAAGATAAACAAAGCAACAAATCACAAAAAGGATCACTACCCTATAATTATTCAGAATCTGTTGTGTGTTCATAAAAGCCTCCAGAACAGGCAACCATTAGCAGCAGGAAATACAGGACTGTTCTTGTCTCCATTTTTATGAGACATATTTATTTAATGAGCCCTCTTAGTTTTAACGAAGAAAGAAAAACTTTTGTAACACAGAATAGCTGAAGATAAAGTGTTATATACAACAGCTAATTCCCAGTTTTTATTTTCACCAACTCCAGAGAATGGTCTGTCCATGTTTACTCCATAACAACATTCTTTTATATCCACTGATTTTGTTGCAGAAGCCATGTTCAAGTCAGTCCTTCCTTAGAGGGTACACTCATCTTCATTTGTCATTCTCATGAGACCACATCACACCTGAAGGACAGGATGTCGTCTCTAGGGACCTGGACAAGCTTGGGAACTGAGCCCATGGGAACCTCATGTGGTTTCACAAGACCAAGTACAAGGTGCTGCACCTGGGTCAGGGCAGCCCCTGTACCAACACAGGCTGGGGATGAACAGATGCAGAGCAGCCCTGGGGAGGAGGACTTGGGGATGCTGTGGGTGAGAGGCTGGACATGACCCAGCCATGAGCACTCCCAGCCCAGAAAGCCAAACGTGTCCTGGGCTGCATCCAGAGCAGCGTGGGCAGCAGGGCCAGGGAGGGGATTCTGCCCCTCTGCTCTGCTCTGCTCTGGTGAGACCCACCTGGAACACTGCATCAGCTCTGGGGGCCCAGCACAGGACGGACATGGACCTGTTGGAGTGGGTCCAGAGGAGAGACACCAAGGTGATTAGAGAGATGGAGCACCTCTCCTGTGAGGAAAGGCTGAGAGAATCGGGATTGTTAGGCCCAGAGAGGAGAAGGTTTCAGAGTGACATAACTGTAGTCTTCCAGTACCTGAAGGAAGCCTACAAGAAAGATGGAGAGAGACTTTTTACAAGGGCATGTAGTGACAGGACAAGGGGGAATGGTTTCAAACTAAAACAGAGCGGGTTTAGATTAGATAGTAGGAAGAAATTCTTTACTGTGAGGGTGGTAAGACACTGGCACAGGTTTACCAGACAAACTGTGGATGCCCCATCTCTGGAAGTTTTCAAGGCCAGGCTGGATGGAGCCCTGAGCAACCTGGTCTAGCGGGAGGTTTCCAACCCAAGCCATTCTATGGTAACTTTAACAAAATAAAGGCAACCCACCGTGTAATACTGCCTTTTTAACAAAACACATCCAGGGAACACCTGGGAAAGGCCACAACATTATCACCTTTAGTTTAATCCCTATCAACATTGAGGTTACATCCCTCTGGCAGGAGTGTGAGCGCCAGCCTCCCTGTGCACGCAGGGATGTGTGAGTGACACACTGGTGAGCACTCACGGCAGAGACTGCCATCTCCTGGCTCCGAGCAGTGCTGGCTCCTGCAGCTCACGGCGCTTGTGCTAATGCACTGAGGAACGCTGGGTCCTAACAAGATACCCCACACAAAAGAATGTGTAATTTGTTGTACCCAACATGGTGGGGAAAGTCCCATGCCTACGGAAAATAAACTTGTGAAAGCAGCAGCAGGAAAAACGGTGACGGAATAAATTAAAACACGGGAGCAGCAAACCAAGTAATATGATGAGAGACATACTACAAACATTCAGAATAGACAGATTACTTTGTCCTTAAAAAAATACAACTCAAGAAATGAGTTACTATGAAACCATGTAATAAGGTAAAACAAAGGAGGGAAATAAAAAAACCCTGTGTGGTTCAGAATACTACTTGTAATTTTGTAACAGTGAGAGAAGGAAGAGGCTGGAGAAAAGGAATAGCTGTTTCTTTATGCTTCTTTTTTCTTAATCTTTCTGCATAATGAGTTTTTCATTTTAGGCACTTCAGAACCAAGGTTTTCTAAACTGTTCACATATACTCTTTCATATAACAGATCCTTGGATACAAAGCCCTAAGTGCTAAAATCCCCCACATACATCAAGAATTAGTCACTATCAAAACAAGTGAAAACATAAAATTCTTCTGCATCTGTGGAAAAACTGTGGGCAGTAAAAACAAAGCTCAGTTCAACTGAATGCACTAGACATATAGCAAAGAAAATAATGAAATTAACTTCCTTATTAGTGAGGATCCTGAACTGTCGCCAAAAATGTCAGGAATCTTAAGACAGAATTCTCACTAGTGCAACCAGCATTAGACAACTAAGAATCAAAACAATGCCACACAATAAGTGCAGCAGTCAAACTGGCTTCTAAGCTCAAGACTACTATTAAAAAAAAAAAGTTCATCTTTCCTTGGAAGAGTACGTATTACAATGCTGTGAAACAGAAAACTGTGTACATATTAATATAAAATTAAGATATGAGTAGCCGTATGTAATATGAAGAATGCCATCTACTGGTATGTAAGAATATATATCACTGTTTCTAAGATAGCAAACAGCTACCATAATAAGCAACAAAGTTGTCATTACTATGTTCTATAAACAAGTGTCCAGTTTCAAATTTTGCCTCACACACTCAGCATACTACATTTTAACAAATATATATAAGCCACATATCCTACAACATAAGCTTCTACCCATAAAATAGACAAAGAAGAAAATACAGTTGCCTTATTCTAAGGTCTTCAAGACCTTACTGCAGCCTACTAGTATTTAAAGGGGACTTACAAGAAAGATGAGGATGGATATGGCCATGCACAGGATATAACTTTGCAAAAGAACTACACGTTTTCAAAAAGGAAAACTTGGTCAAGCAAAAAAAAAAACCCAACTCTAAAAACATAGGCCAAGCCTTAGAGGTCTTCCACTCCTATGTTTATATTATTATGTATATACTGTCTTGTTCCTCTGTATTCTTTTGTGGGATAGTGAAGCACTGAAAAAAAGAAAAAAAGACAGAATTTTAAAGGAGGGATATTAACTTTCTGTTTTACCCAATTTGAAAAGGGATGGGCCTGTAACACTCTCGTAAGTATGTATGGCCTTCCAACACAATACAAAAAAAGAAGTATTGGAAATAAATTCCACAGCCATAAACAATTCATAAACACAGCTTATAAACTGAGAGCAGAGAAGAAGGTATGGCCAAGTTAATAAAAGGAAAACTTGCTTCATAGAAGCTCTGCAGGTGTTGCAATGTGATCTCAAGAGTAATGTGTTAGTGAAAGGAAGGTATCCTAGCTCCATCAGACAGAAGTCCATCTTAAAACCACACTTACTTCAGAGCTCCAAAAATCTCTGCTCAGAGAAGGCCAGCTGGACAAACTAAATAACTTTCCTGGAGACAGGTTTCACCAGGTCATGATTGTTTTTATCAGTGAAATATCTGTGGCAGCATGTATCTTGGCTTCCTATGCTATGCTTGGCTTTATAAATGACCTACATAACCTGGATTCCAACAAAAAGGTTCAAAATCATTAAAAAAACCCCAAAATATGTACCATTTTAAGCAGCATCTAATCCCAAAAACACTGCAGCCTATACTGCACACTTAATTAAATTTCAAGAAATTTCTTTCCATGTTTTTTTTTTTCTTTAAAAGGACTTACTGACCTGCACAATTTTGGTTCCAGAAATGTAGTAATAATGAAGTTCAAATGGGTAGCTACCCTTCGTGCCATTACAAACAACACAGTTTTGCTATGACAATGGCAGGAAAGCTAAAAGATAAGCTAGCATTAAATACATTTTTTGCAACTTTGAAAACACAATTTAGTAGCTAAAAGCAAAAGACTTGATATCAGCCTTCCTATCAATGACCTTAGCCAACGATGCACTGGAAGGCCCCACTACTCTTCAGGAACTCATGCTTGCCATGTCAAAAAAAGCAATGTGTAATTTCATGATCAATGTACATAGCTCTAAAAGCAAAGGAGAGAAGAGATTAAACACTAACTTGATCAAATAATATACTTTTCTGATCAGATATAACTTTGCATTTTGGGAGAAAAATTCTAATGCAAGCCACTTTAAAACCTAGAAAACTAGGAAGAAGCTTTAAAAGTGGTGGTGGTGGTGGTGGTGGTGGTGCTGTAATAATTAATAGTAAGTAGGCAAAGTTCTCTGTCTCCTTTAAAGACTCCTACTTGTTGTTTGGTTGTTTGGGGGAGGTTTTTTGTAAGTTGGTTGCTTTGCTTTGCCTTTTTGATGTTTTCTTTGTTCTATCATCAACTACATGGACACCCAAAGATCCCAATTTATTGGATGCATGCTGGTCCTACACAATAAACTACTTTGCCTTTTTAAAAACTGAGTATTCCTCCTCAGTGTATGTTGAAGTATTAAGCTGAGGAAACAAAATGAACTCTCAATTGCAGGGCCAAAAGACAAAGCCACTCTGAAGATCACTTCTGTAGAAGCTGAATAGTCGTTCCTCTATGTAAACCCCTTTTCCACAGCTCCTGTGTCAGTGTGCATGGACCTGACCCAGATCCCCATCCAATGTGGTCGTGGATGGCTATCCATACCCTTCAAGGGAGAGCTTAAATACCTCAGATTATCTATCATTTCATTCCAAGTACAGGCAAGTTATCTATAAAAACCTTCATGGCATTCAAACTACCAAAGTGTTATTTAAAATTTATTTCTGGACTTTAATTCCCATTACATTACGTGGTCACAAAACTATCTTCCTCCCCATGCCCAGAAGTCTATAAATTTCAGATTTTTGGCCTTTTGTTCCACAGTGAACCACAGTGTATGGCTCATCTTCCCCACAAGTGAATATTCTTGCTGTAAAGAACTCCTGCCACATTACCAACGCTAAGGTCAGATCAGATCACTGCAAAGATGGATCATCCAGTCAATATTAAAACAGCTGATGCAAACCTCAAATTATGGCTCTCATAACAAATGCATCTTGATCCCTTTCTGTGACAATCATCTGAGACACATTATATAATAAGGAAAAAGCAGTTCAGGAGGAAACAAATGTACACATGGGTCAGAGGATTTACCACGGGTGTATTTCTTCTTTTAAATAGAAGTCACTATCATAGATGGCAAATCAAAACCTTCAAAAGTAGCAAAAGTTAGCTTAGGTTCTTCTGTAAAAACAAGCATGATAGCCCTTTTTGTATCTCAGTTGCTGCTGACTAGAATTACAGTGATGATCAGGAAAGGGAAATAAAATCACTTTCTTCAAAAAGCTTTGTGATGATGCCTACTGGAGAGTAAGAAATTGAAAAGAAGTTCTACTAACCATAGAAAACAATTTAATAATACCTTTTCTTTTGATCCCAACTGCTGTATTCTCATGCTGTGCTACACCCACTTTAGGCAACTAGGTAAGTGCTGAATGATAAAAAAAGCTAGCAAAATATGTTTGTGCTTTGAATTCCTCCATGCCTTCTTTCCTGACCTTTAGGTTAACTCTTGACCGATCAAGTCACAGTGGATATTATGGGTAATTGAAACGCAGAGTGGGAGGAAAAAATTCTGCAGGTTACAGGGAGGTTTGAATCTAATACTTGACATACCTGTTTCAATGTAAGACAGCTTAGGTGGCAGCGCTGCCGAAAGCAGCAGTGGCACCTCCATCCACCTCCAGCTGTTTGCTCCTGCTCACCTGATACTTTTTCTTGTATCAGCAACACCATCAATTCAGTTACATTAATCAGATGAGTCAACTGATCTAGATTAAGACCATTGTTTTTTTCCCTCCCAGGAACCAAAGCTATCTGTAGCAGCCTCTCTGGGTACATCTCTTCCTTGCCACTTAACATCATTAATGCAGACGTTATTAAATCATTAATGCACATATATATGTTAGACTAACAAAACTCAAAAATGACAAATTTGGCTGTTTGATAACTAACTGCATATTACCGTGCCTCTCCTATTTTGTTATGAAGATTATACAAAATCAGCAAGACTACGTAAGAAAAGGAAGATTTTTTTTTTCTTCGTATCACTACTTTGGCATTCAGGCATTGCCACACTCTGAATTACAAGTATACTGACCTCAGTAAAAGCCTCCTGAAAAACATTAAAGACAGGAAGAAAATAAGGATGATAATACTTAGTATTAAATTGTTCACATTTTCATGATATATGAACAATTTAATACTGCCCACCAAACAGGTACCCAAGGAATCTAAAAGACTGTGAGAACTTAATTTCTAAGACTACTGTATTAAAATCAACAATAGTTGTTTACTAACATATAGCTGTTTACTAACATAAAAATCTGCATCATCATCATCATCGATTATTTTATAGTAATTTGTACATCCTAGTACTACACACATACCTAGATAACCTGATATACAAAATAAACTAGTAAGTAAAAAATTATCTACCTAGAGAAGCCTGGAAGTATCTTCAGTTTTAGCAGACCTGTACATAAATAATGACCAAGCTGCTACATTTTCACTATTTGTGAGGACTAAGAGACATTAAAAAAAATATTACAAACTCCATTTTTATTTTTTACCATATTCTTATATGGACCCATGGAAAATGCAAGGACACAACAGAACTGCACCCTCAAATTGTTATTTAGCAATGTAAAGTATTAAGCATCAATATGCTGCAAGCTATTTACATGCTGATGTGCTTTGTTAATTCACTGTGGAACTATATAAAATATGAACAGATGTGCCATGCAAAACCCTAATTTTGGTATTAGAGAATCATTATTCCTTAAGTCACTAAATATAAATCCACACACAAGCACTGCCCCTCCCCTCTCTCTGACTGCCTTTGAAGAAAATTTGGATACAATTAAATTCTTCACAGGCAGGAGATTAAACAAAACCAAAAAAGAATAAAATTACAGAACAAATGTAAGTTGTTTTCAAAACAAGCCATGGCATTTCTCCAGGTTGTTTGTTTTACCGTAATTGAAAGGTTCTCTATTTTAATAGCAACACTTGCTTCCCATCTGATTTGTGGCTGCTGCTCACTGTTCAAGGATACTAGACCTGGTGAATCTAGTACGTTAAGAGCCATCAAAGCTACCAAATGTAAAATGTCACATCCTTTTAAGATTGAAAATGAGACTAACAGTGACTGTGTTATAATTAGAATCACACACACTTCAACACAATATGTACGCAAGTTGTGTTTGGAGCAGTTTTTTAAATGACAGAATGACAGTGTGTCTATGCTATAGATGTAGCACCTTTAAATAATCAATTTAATTCAAAGCAGTCCTGGGAAGGATTCATTCACTTACACGTATCCAGCTGTTGGCCTTCAGTTCCACTGGGTTCTGTGGTTCACTGCTGTACAGACAACATAAGCACCACATCAGAGTCTTCTGGCTTTCATCTGTAGGAAAAAAAGCAAATAAAGATACATTTAGAGGGAAAAGAAAAACCCAAACAAAACACAGACAGAATTACACAAAACAGTCCCTATCCATCCACAAAACTGAGGCCCAAAATATCAGCTTCAACTCATGCTGCTTCTATTCTACCAGATTTATACCACACATTTAACATTACTCACTATACACATCTTGTGTAATCATTTCCTTCAACAGCAGTTTAAAAGGCAACAAACTGTTCAGAATCTATACAATAATTAGATGATCTTACAAAACTTGCAAGACCTAGTAATTCATTTACATAAATTAATACCTGAAGCTACCATCAAGGAACTTTCAACTCAGTATCCAAAAAGTATCATTAATAAGACAATAACCAACAGCAGTAAAACAGTTTATTTTGTGTCCAAAACTTGCACAACTCAAGTATGCTCACTGACAAAAAACGTACCTGTGTGAAGTATGAAATTACTGGTAACTGCAATGTAAAATATCAAGTTCTCTGTAAAAATTTAGGAAGAGTCTCCATGCTTCAGGAAAAGGACATTTCTGCAGAAAGAATAGCTAAATGCTGACAGAAAAATATCCCATTCTGATCTTCTGTTTAGTATCAGATTGGGTCTTATTTAATTCTAACCCACTGTTTGAAATGAGGTCTCTTCTTTAAGAATCTAGTACAAAACACGCATGACTCTCACTGCTCCAATGCACAGATATTATTAGAGAGAAGCTGATTGTCTGGAGTAAGCAGTTGAAGAGCCTTTTAACTTCTGATTATTTCCCACAACTGTGTTTTCAATAGGCTTTGGTGACTTTTTTCCCTAACGTTCTTTCGTGTATACCAAGATTTTCTACAGTGAATTTAATCCCAGAACAAAACTGTGTGATTGAAATGAAAATTCTGAAAACTGGATGAAGTAGTGTAGTTCTGATATAATATTCATTTAGTGGGCAATAATCTTCTTGTTAAAAATAATACAAACAACTGATACCACCCATTCTAGAAATTACGTTATGACACAATTTGATCATCAAGCTCAATGAGTGATTTCTTTTGTTTTCTGTGTATTTGTTATCCAGGATGTAATAAACAGTATTATTTAGAAGTGTTTGGTTGGGAAAGCCTGAGGAAAAAATAAAAAGTCCATTAAGTAATGCCTGTATTTTCACCAGGTGACCAAAGATGTTAACATTGATTTAAACCAGTATGCCTCAATAAATGTCCAACAAGCCTGGAGGCCATTACTGACCTCCCACTGACTAACATCTCTGCAACAGAAATGGTTTCCGAAGCATACACTTTTAACCAACCACAATTTGGGATGCCCTGCCAGTGTGCATTTGGGGACTTGTTTTAATAAGAATTTTTACAAGGCTAATAATTTCCTAGGTTTTGTAATTCTGAATTTAAAGGACACATTTTGCATACTGCTCAGCAGAAGTTCAAAGTATCCTTAAACTCTGATCGTAACTATATCCAACTGGCATGCAGACATCAGCATGAACAGGCAAGTATCTCCTTCAAAAAAACATTCCATCTAAACTCTACTATGACATTATATGGGAGGAAAAATAAACAAAGACTGGCTTATTTGTTTAAATTACTAAATCATAGCCAATTTCTTCTTGAAAAATTAAGATTTTAAATATTATTAATTAATAATACTGAAATACTGCCTGATTATAAAAACTGGGTTTCTGCATAACTTTCAATTATATAAATTACAGAGAGAAAGACAGGGAAAAAACATCAAGTCTGAATCTCTAACCTGAAACAACACGTACATAGTTCAAGTATTCCTTCTTTTAACTCATCCAGTTTATACTGTACATCTACAGTACATCAGTAAGTTGTTTCATTTAAATTTTGGTTTCCTTTTAACTTAAAAAAATTAAGAAAAGAGGTGACAAAAATGCATATAACTGCTTGAAATGACTTCTGGGTGAGGAGATATTTTGTCACACGTGATGACTTGCTGCATACTATAAAATAAATTTCATGTATTGTTGCCTGTCAGAAATTTAAATCAGTATGATAAAAGCTAACATGATGAAAACAAAGCTTAAATAAACTAAGATGGCATACTTTGCCAGCATAGTGTGTTTACACAGATTAACCTAGATACATTCAAACCTCAACCCAAGTGAAACCAACCTAAACTGGTCTCATAGCTAAACCAACCATTTCAAAAAAATAAGGAATAATGCAGCTGCAGATTTTCCTAGTCAAAATTACTTTTTGACCAAAACGGAGGCAGCCTCCCGTAGATCTGTGAAAAACAGGGAAAGGGCCAATACAATCCTCTTGCTGATATACCCCATGTAACATTCTGAGGGCAACTCTTGGTTCACTATTTTCTTTTCACAGCTGCCCTGGAACAGGGGATGAAAGATGGGAAGATTAAGACAGATCTTAAAATAATTACAGCAGCTGCAAAAGATAATTATACCAAAATACCAAACAGACAGCCACAGAAAACTGATGGGTGGATTTTTCCCTCACAGTTTTCTAGCAACTGTGATCTCCATGGAAAACATACCATCATCATATGCACTGAAAAGCATTATCAGAATACAAACAAAGGCATTTGATCTTACTATGGCATGAAAGAATGTCTTGATACCCGAATAACCACCCAATTAATACATCCACAGAAATAAAACTGAAAAGTCAAAAGGTGGAAATTACAGCTCAAAAAATATTACCACCTATCTGCTGGACTTCTTTAGGAAGGTTAATGTTGTATTCCAACAAATGGAATAAAAATTTTCTGTAGGAAATTTTAGACAGCTTGGAAGCTGCTTTATTTTTAAAAAAACAAAAAACAAAAAAAAACCCAAAACAAAACAGCAACAAAAAAGAAACCCCAAAGAAAAAAACAAAAAGAACTAAAACACCTCAAATCAATCAGTCAAAAGTCAAAAGTTTTATGATCAATCAGACTATACTTCACTCCTGCCAATCTCACAACAAAAAATTTTTAAAAAACAGAAACAAAGAGCAAAAAAGAGTATTTTTTTCTCATAACACAGTGTAGTCTCAATCATCTGAAGTATAGTCAGTTTATAAATACCCTGTCATGAATAGGGCCAGATGGAAAGAAGAAAACCCTAATCTTACAGCCAGAAATATTACTTCTAGAGCTTGTTGTAAAATTTTATTGAAACATATCAGAAAATGTTGATTAGCTAAAACTGAGCCTTCTGTGGAAGTGAATGCATTCCCAAGCATGCATGCTCACACACACATACTGAAATATGGAGCCACCAAGAAATCCCCCAGCATTTATATTATTAGTTTGGGATTCAAGACATTTGGGCTCAAAACTCAAACCAGGAGGGTCCTACTCAGAAGATAATCCCACAGCCCACAAAAAAAAAACCCCACCCAAAAAAACACTCGAATTCCTTACCAAGACTGAATTCCTCATATATCCCTTGTGGTTTAGGACCACAAGTACAGCCATGAGATTTTCTTCAGTCGTGCTTCCCTCACATTAGCATTCTAAATAAGGCTAACTTGGTCACCTCCTGCTCAGGAGTGTTTATGAGGAGATTATTTTCCCTTGGAGACCACGCTTCCTGCATTGAGTGGTCAGCCATGTCAGCCTCCAGCACCAACAGACATTCATCTAAGGTGAGAGGTATTGTGGTTTGGACATGGTGCAGGAGTATACAGTTTTTCCTTCTCCATTTATTAGTATGAAAGACTGAATTGAATAAAATGAGTTCCCTTCTTCTGTGAGGGTGGCCTTGTCTCAGACACATGCCTGAATGAGCTATTTATCCAAATGAGAAATTACATGAAACTCACTTGAGAGTCAGCATCTGCTCTATCCAGCACTATCTTAAAGAATATCTTCAGAACTAGTGCCAAATAAAATTAAAAACTGCTGAATCTAAAATTCCAGCAGTCCAGAAAGTGCTCAGGTGGCTCTAAGAAGAAGGAAGTGGTGGGAATGTATAAGCAGACATCTTCAGGTCTATGGATGTCAGAAAATCTTTAAACATTGAAGGATTCCATTTTGAGCAAATGAAGTTCTCTGAATTGGCTTGCTTTCTACTTTGAGACCAAAAACAAAACCACTGTAGTAAAACTTCATTCTCAAGCAAACTTCAGAGGTAATGATCAACTTGCAGAAAAAGTACTTTTGCAGCTTCAGAAAATGCGGGAGGAACAAAAAACAGAGGGAAGAAGTAAAGGAAACCAAGAATGTATTGCTGGGATTGTTGTGAAAAGGAGCCAAAAGCAGACACAGATGGCTTTCAACTCGGATGAGAAATATAGGTGACTCTACTTTCTATAACACAGTGTATTGTCAGCTCAGAAGAACTGATGGTCTAAAGACTTGCACATTCCTAACAAAAACTTAGAACCAAAGCATGTGTGTGATTTTAAACATCAGTAGTTACCAATATACTCAAAAACTGGGATTAAAAGGGAAACCTCTCCATTGTAAAAATACATCTATGAAGTACAAGAAGGCTTTTCAAAAAGCACACATTTGCTGCTCTGCAAAAGTGGTCTATGTTTAAATCTATGATTCCTTCCCAAATTTTCTTTTCAGAGGCGAAGTGCTGACATTACACACATCTATTATGTGTTTTACAGACAAGTTCATTCTGCCTGTGCTTGGATGTGTCTAGAAGACAAAGCCAAAACAGAACACATATGCTGTGCTTGACTTAATAAGCCCTTACAGGTGAAAACAAAATTCCCCTTTTCGGATAGTTTTTTCCCGTTTTCTTTTTCATCTGGAGTTGTAATTAGAGCAAAAGACTGACACAATGTTATTTTACAGGGCTCACAGAGAAGCTCAGACTTAGTTTTCTGCTCAAGTGAGATCCCAAGTAATTTATCAAAATATCAGCATCTCAGTTTGTAAAAAATGTATCAGAACTGTTGGTGACATAGCACAAGGAGCGTCTCCTCCCTCCCAACAGTTTTCCTGTGCCCAGTTTATTTTCTCTTCTATATTCTCACCCACATACATATTCACCACCAGTAAGGGCATTTTGTTTTTCCATATGCTTTTCTCCTATGTTACCACTTTACTGCTTTAATTTTGATTCTATGTGCATTTTCACTAGTTAAGGATGGAGAGATGGGGAAAATACATGTTCAGAATTCAATAAAAACAAATACGATCATAACTTAGTAGAAGTTCAGACAAATTTCAAAAACACAAGTTTCAGAAAAGTTAATTCTTCTATATTAGCATATATAATAGGATATTCTGATACATACTGAAAGAAACTTCTCTTGAAAGTAATTTGAAGCACTAGATTTTTTACATTTTAAGACCTCAGCAAAATGTAATCAGTACAACAAAAATGAGTATGGAAATCATGATGCACATAAACACTCACTGATTTTAAAACCTACTGGTCCCAAGCCAAGATTCCATAACTAAACCATGAAATTAATTAGATCCAAAAGTGAATTTGACATTTCTGAAAGCCATATATTTTAAATAAAATGGATAGCCTTTTCATCTCAAAATTTTACTTCAGCAAAAAAAATGTTGTGTTTTATGGAAAAAATCATAGTATATAACAAGTCATATTTTCCTAATTTCTACAGAACAAAGTTTATGGCACTGCTGCAGAAATATCTTTACACATTCTTACCATATCCTATAACAAAAGGATTCCAACAGAGCCTTCCTAGAAGCTGTCCAATTAAAGGGAATTGTTGGATCGCTACAACTGAACCCTGCTAAAACATAAAAACAAACAAAAAAGATAGTAAATACACTGCACATCAAAAGTAGGTTAAGAGAACCATTAATGATACACATTGTTGTAAATTACAAACCCAATAATTTTACTGTGGAATGCTCTGAAAGCAAAACACCTGCAGGTATGGGAAAAAAGCAGAACTTCCTGAAATTTGCTATAATGTCATAATTCGAGTTAAAACTTACATAAGTAATTTCCTTACCTAATACTTAACTATGCTAGAAAATTTGTTCACATCAGCCTTACATCACATTGCCTCACATCAGCAACCAGATCAGTATTAGTATAGTACAGCATACCAAGTGTAAGATCCTATTGTATTAAAAGCCTAATCAACACACATTTTTGTCGATCCTCATTGCTATAATATATTGTCTCACAGTTTCTAAAGAAATTAATACTCATTGTGGGATAAAACTATCTTTGTTACTTTTGCTTGCTTTCTTTATATTAACTTACTTAATGACTATCCAGTAACAAAGTGACATTCAACTTCTAACCAAAATAGAAATCAGATTCACTGTAAAAGTAATAAACAAATATACAATCCTGTGTAATCAGTCTTATTTTTCCATTCTTGTAGCTTTACTATCTAATAAATGAAGGCTTAGAAAAATAGTGCTGTGCTGAGATAACATGCAAGTAGCAGGAATGATAACCATCTCCCGCGACTACAATAAATTCCTTACATTTGTCTCATGTTTGGGGATAGACCTAGACTTTCCGGGGCCATGTTCCCAAGGTCCATTTCAGGCCATGCCTCAGATTACTTGAAGCAGCAGCATTTTTTTCCCCCCTTAAGAAAAAGAAATACAACTATGGGAAGAAATGCCACTCCCCAAGACCCTTTTATTTATAATTTAAATTCAGAAACAAATCTCACTTTGCAGACTACACATAAGAAGATTTAAAAATAAGAACTCCCATAAGAAGCAAGACTTATGCCGTAACGCAGTACTTCTAATGCTAATTATACTGAATGTATACACTGAAAAAGCCATGCTCATAAAAACCTATAAGCAACTAAACATAAACAACTATATTTACTCAAGTGAATGCAGACAATAATGAAATCACTAAATAGAACAGGCAGCAGCTGATGCCAGTGATCTGACCATGCTGTAAGAATTCACTGTGTGTGCCATAACACCGGGGTTAACATGTTAGCAGACCCTCTAAGATTTAAAGGATCAGTTACAGTTTTGCATGTTAAGGCCTTTAAATCTTCCAATTTATAACCTGACAACCAGAATCAAATTCTTGTTTATTTAAAGACTTCTGTTAAAAGGCTAGAGCATTGGCTGGGAAAACTCACATGACATCAACCAATCAAGAAGAAAAAGCTCCTTTCACAATAAATCAGGGAAACAGGAAGCACACTCGTGTTTGCATTACCTGAGACTGCTTCCCCAATTTGCCCCTCTGATCCAGCAATTCATTAGGTCAACAAGACAATCCTCTTCACTACTGTTAGCTTCTGGTTGTGTCAAAACATAGCGCAGGTTGTTTTAGAGGGTATCTTCAAAACAGGTCACTCTTCCTTTTAAAGTCACTTACCAAATGTTTTAAAGTTTCATAAAGCTGATGTAGAAACTCCTGGAGCTGGGGCAAGTGAAGGCACACATCCTTCTGGGATTCCAACGTAGTGGCTTGACCCCATTCAACAGCTTTATCCAACCAATATTCAAAGTTCAGTTTGGGCACTGTAGTGTCCTGAGCCATACCACAATCCTGAAAAAAAGATTTTAAATCCACATCAGGCAGCACTACTGGCTTCAAACCAAGAATGAATACACGTAGAGGGATTTCTGCTACCTTTTTTGCGTACAGACATGAAAGGGATGTAGGGAGTGTGTCTGTGTTTACATCTCGTAAGGCGGGCAATTTTACGTGTAATTTTAAGAGGGTAAACTAACAACCCCACTATGACAAATTAGCAAAGGGGACACAGTAATCCGTAAATAATTTTAGAATAAATATAACACCCAGGAGTGTTTCAGGCCTTTTTTATCTAAATTTGACACCACCAATATTTCACTAAGAATTTTAGAAAAATTTGAGTGTCCATTTATTTCAAATGCTATGCATGATGAAAAACTAAAAATGTTTGTTCCAAGATAAATTAATGCATTAAAATAAGGCTCAATCAAAACAAAAGGCACTAGGAGGCCTTTGCTCATTGTAATTTCTATATTTGTAATTGATCATCATCTTTAAGTGCAAAAAGAGTATTCTCCTTAATAGAAACTAATAAATTTAATACTTCAGTTCTGTTTCTCTTTGTATACCATACAAATGAGAGGGAAAAAATATAACCATATGCAGCTTTACCTATAACTCAGTTCTGAATAAAAGCTGTACCATAAATGATCTACATCCTATGGCACACTTCACTCTAAAAAACTGGCCTTTGAGAGGTAACACTACCACCAAGCCAGAACATTTAAATCTAACCAAACTACCCCAGTAAAAGATACCAAAAAACAGCCCACTTTTTTTTCTGCTTTACTATTATATTTGACAGAAGGACAGAGAATAGCACAGCAGGCAGTACAACAACCTTTAAACCTCTCTGAAAGAAACACCTCTTACGCTGAAATAGCAAATGAGCTCTTGCTCATTCAAGGACTCTCTTCAGTCATTGTTCTTTCTGTCAAAACTGCAAAGACAACTGTCAATTAACAGAATGTGGTGGCAGTTTTCAGAAATTAACTGTTTCCCACTGAAGACAAATTCAGATACTCAGAGATGCCACAGAAATCTGTGAATATGTATCTTTGCAAGATATAAACAAAAAAAATAGACCAGAACCTCCATAGCAGCCCTGCAAAACAAGCTTGCTTTATACAGCTCACGCTTACAAATACAGCATTGGTATAGCATGCTAATCTGAGTGAGATAAAAAATTGAAGATCATTAATAAACTTGTTTAATTTCTATGAGTAATAAATAAATAAATACCCCATAGTGAATCACAACTACTATTTGAGTTTGGATCCTGTCCAGGAAAAAAAAAAAGGGAAAAACAAAAAAAAAAAAAAGAAAAAAGTGAGGTTAAGTTGTTGGATTGCTAGACTACAACGTGTATTTGCCCCAAACTTGTTCAAAGACAAGTAAGCACGGCCACTGCTCTTGTGCTCTTTATTACACTCCGGTTTCTATCTTCAACTGCTGCTGTCAGCAGAACACTTACGGGATCTGTGCAGTGCCGAGGTCCTACCGATCTCCTCAGAGTATCAAAACAGGCTATGAGACACTTCATCACAGTAGCTGGCTGAAGGTCCCAGTGCAATTAGCCAGCAAACACTTTTATCACCACAGGGACATAAGAAAGACTTTTAGAACAAGTTAAAGCCAGGAAGTGAACTAACACATTTGATTAAATTAATGAGCCTACTTGATGTTCCCAAATAAGATTAATCCTCCCAAATAACTGAAAAATCAGTCCCTTAATAAAGTGGTTCCTAAAACTTTTTTGAAAGGAGAAAAAAAGGAAAAACAAAACAATCAAAAAAAGAGGAACCACAAAAACTCCAGCACATTAGGGACAGTCATGAGTGAATTAAGTATTAACTGAGGATTCAAGTAAAGCAAATCAAGAAGGCTTATCTAATATACTAAGGACCTGTTTCTACTACTCCAGTATGAATGGCACAGCCATCACAGCGCTTATTTTTCCAGAAGTCTGAGATCCCAGCTCCACAATAAAAAAGCTGTTTTACCTCCCTTCTTTATTACAGCTAAATAAACTGTATTGCTAGTCCAGTGACACTCCCTGCCAATTCCTTAACTGGTCCAGAGCCATCACTATATAAAAAAAAGACTGAGCTGCACATTTTTTTTTAACTACTACTACTATTAAAAAAAATCAAAAATAAGAACATCAGCAAAATCATAAGTGAAAGAAATCTTAGAAGTGTATCTATTCTATATGCCAATAACTGCAAGTGTGCATTCTTTACTGTTTCTGATAGCTAATTCCCTTAAAATATCTGTCCTGAGTATCTTGAAGATGAGCATAGCATTCCCCCATCAACAGACTTGCAATAATCACACAGAAGACAAAGTAGCTCTATGTTCAATGCTGTTCAAAACCCTCACCTTGTTGTATGAAAGCACAAGCAAAGGACCTGGACCCAAAATATCCAACTATACATTCTAGAGTTCAGAACCTATCCTCAGAAGGATCAGTCCTAGACTTGATCATTTCACATAATTTTCTGATGAAAGTGAACCACTCTGTTTCTAAAGCAGAGTTCAGAAATTTTACCTGCAGTTTAATACTCAATTCATGGATACATTTATGGGGAAAAAATGATGGAGTCAGTTTTATGTCAATTTCCAAAGTGGATTAAAGGGAAAATATTTGTGTTTTTCTGAAACTGCTTCATTTTCTGAAACTGCTTAAAATCCTAACATATCAGCAATAAGGACCAAATGATCCCTATAATTAAGAGAAGAGGTAATCTGCAAAGCATGTTTTGAACACACCATTTAGAGTGACATGTAAAGATCTTTGTACTTTCTGTTGGGGGGGAAGGAGGAAGAGTTGTGCACTTCTGTAAAGCTTTGGACAAGAACTACTCTTGTCAATTCAAAGGTAGCAGAATCCCTTACAGCAACTATTACATAATCACAGAATCCTCTGAGTTCGAAAGGATCCATAAGGATCACTGAGTCCAATTATCGAGTGAATGGTCCATGCAGGACCAGAACCCATGACCTCGGCGTTATTAGCACCACGCTCCAATCCACTGAACTCATCTCAGGGTTCAATGTAAATTTCCAAGAACTATCATCACAAAAATGCTTAAGGCATTGCTGTTACCTGTTTTGGAATACCATAAATCCACATTTTTTATAGAATTATAAAATACAATAAAGTGGCATTTCTAGGAATTGCCGCACTATTCATATAGGCTACTGGCCCTTGTTTAGCATTTACTATGTGCTTCATCCTTGATCAAGAATGTGATTAATTTAATACGCATTAAGATTTTCTGGATCACAACACTACTTATTCAACACTATTTCCAAAAATGCTCTGTTTCCAATAGCACGATTTTTAAGCTGTACTTGTTTGCTTTCATTGGAAGTTTCCAATGAAAAAGTTATTTTATTGATTGTTTACTTCAACTACAACATCTATCCTGAAAAATGCAATTTGATTAATAAAGCTTACTCTTGTCTTCACTTCAACATTACAGGAAAGCACACAGTAAAGTTACTGAATGTATAAATAACCTGATTAAAAAGAAAACATACCAGACACACAGATTCAATCTCAAAAAACATCACAAGATGTAGGATAAGGTTTACTAGCCATAGAAAACTGTTAGGTAATCAAATGTAGTTTAAACATTCAGATCCCAATAAGACATAAAACATATTAGGAAAGCTACAAGAATCATAATAAATCATAACAAGTACTTGATTAATAATTTGACTTACCATACAGACAAGTATATTCCTAAAGTCTCTTTCAGGTTAATTTCCATTCTTTTCAGTTAGAAAGAACTCCTTTTATTTTCTCTGCCAAAAATCAAAAACTGCTTCTTATTTATGACTGTGTACTCCACAACATGGCAAAATCAGAAGCTAGATTTATTGCAAATCATCTCTCAATATCTTTTACTTCTAGAAAGAATGGGGAAGGAATATAGTCTTTAGTCCTCTTCTCTGAGAACACCCAGTCAAACCCTCTTGGCCTCGTACTTTCAAGCACATGGAACCTTGGGAAGCTCAGGTAGGAGGGTACTTGTTATACCTTTCTGGAGTTAATGGAAGCATCACTAACAAGGAATTTTAGTCTGTCAAGTGAGCTATTTGGATTAGGGTATGAAACATACCACTTTAGTCACTAACTTTTGTTACCAGATCTTGAGGCAAAGTCCCGAAATCTGGCTTTAGTAGGTTGACAAAAATTACCATTGAATTTTTATTACTTAATTTCTCTTTAATCTTGTAAATTCAGCTGCTAAATTTAGATAAAACTTTTCAAGTAGAAGGATCCTTGAGACACCATTAAGGTACAATATTGCCTTATGTCACAGAACTCCAAGTAAACATGAATAAAACTTGCATTCAAGTTACAAAGCTCTCACTTTTCCTCGAATGAAAGACAAGTTGCTCCACACTCCAAACAAACATTTTACTTTATACTCCTTCTCCTCTCTTAAATCCTATCCACCAGCAACCTTTGCTTATTAGGAAAAACACAAAATAAGAAAACAGTTAAAATACTTTAATGACATAGCATCTGAAGGCCTCAACCAGAACACGTCACCATATAGCTAACAAAACCCATAAACATACATTCCAAATTTCAAACTACTTTCAAGGGCTTTTAATACTTACAAAAGCAGAACAGTTCTTTTGTGCATATTTATTACTCTAATAGATATTAGGAGACTAATACTAGGAGTTAGGAGATGAGGTATTAGGTAAGCACTTCAGTATATTATGTAATCAAAAAATGCCATCATTTTGACTCCTTAATCACCCTTAACTCGATTGTGATACAGCACACATAGCGGATTTTTAGAAACAAATTGAATAAAAAAATCTTATCACAAGCCACCAGAAGCCACTCCTACAAGGAACACAACAAATAAATTACTAAGACTCCAAAACCACAAGTTTTTTTTTCCTTTTTTAAGTTACATTTAAGAAGAGAAAATAGGCAACAAAGTAAAGTACTTTTACATCTCTGGCAGGAGGCTCTGCACAATTTAGTGAAGTACCAAAACATACAACATCCTAGTTTAAAAGAATTTCTACGTCAGCAGTAACCAGAACAAAATCCAGCAAGACCCACATAAAGCTGTCCATACCCGTAGAGAGAGAATTAGATGGATGTACAAAATGGAAATTAGTTTCAAGGCTATAAAGCAAATCCCAGATTTGACCAGTGCACACTGATGCTAAGCAGATCAACAAGGCCTTCCAAAACAAAAGCCAGACTTCAAAGAAACAGGGGGCTGCTAGCTCAGCCTTTAATTCCTTGCTTGCTCTTCCATATCTGATTTGCTTTCCTCTTATTAGTGACCTACCACAGAGGTAACAACAACATACCGCAAAATACAGCAGAAGCTAAAATTTACCTCCTGGCCATGGCGAACAGAAGCACAAACAATTACCCACTTTCATAATCTTCTAGAAATGGAGGAGGGGAGGTTGAGAAGCACATCTCTTTTTATTGTATTTCCTCAGTAAGGTTTAGGTATTTTGTCTTTCAATCCAAATACCAGACCTTACAAGACTATTTGGTAACACTCAGGTCACTGTAATGTGGCAAACTCTCCTAGTGCTTGAGGAATAAAGACTTTCGGGGGATAGCTCTAACGAAAATTAACGTTCAAACATCCTTGGATTTAGTTTGCTGGAGTTTTTTCATTCAGTTTAGCTCATTTTCAACTGAATTCTGTGACAACAGCAGAAATAAAGATGACACAAGGAAAATTGCAGCTAAAACAACTATGCAAACAAAGAATAAAGGCAACTCTGGAAAGAGACTAGGTCTGATCAAGCCTTCGAACTACAGAGGGCAGAACTGTCTCTGGTATCTGGAAACATAAAAATAAAATATTCTTATACCACTTCGCAGAAAGTCTGGCCATTTCTAACATCACTTTAGCTTCACTAACAGTTACAGTAACATCACACATCAATTGTGCATGGGTTAATGATAGCAGCAGCCTAACACTATATAAATGAGATCTTATTTTGCAGGTTACAGGAAAACAAATGAATGCTGGTTCTGTTTACATCAGTGGCAAAATTTTTGCTAGTCACAATGGAGCCTAATTTTCACATTAAGCTTTCATGACAGTGAGAAGCTCATCCACATAAGAGGAAAAATTAGACCTTTTAGCAATAATGGTAAATTCTTGTTAGATTAAATCTATTGTTTGTACCCATTCTCCTATACCAAATCTGCCAGCTAATGCATCACTCCCTATCTCATGGGTTATCTGATACAATATGGATATCTGGGTTATCTGACTATACAGTTTTCTTTACCCAATCTGGCAAATAGGCTCTCATAAAGCTTCATGTAAGCCAAAGTAAAATGAATGAATTATAGTTACCTAAACAATGAACAACTTTTGTACCAAATATAAATTCTACTTTTTCAGTTGAAGTTTTACATGTGGTTACCACTGTCTCCCATAGCTTAAAACCAATATTAGAGATTTTATACTGTCATTTTAGACATCTAAAAGGCTTTCTTCAACCTCTTCTCTACAGAAAAAAATTATCTGGGGGTGCTGGTGGGCAGCAGCTCAGTGTGGGTCAGCAGTGTGTGCCCGGGCAGCCAGGAGGGCAAAGCCCATCCCGGGCTGCAGCAGACACAGCAGCACCAGCGGCCAATGGACAGGAGCATCCCGCTGGATTCAGCCGTGCCGCGGCCTCACCCTGAGCCCTGTGTGCTGTGCTGGGCCCCACAGTGTGAGAAGGATGGGAAGGTCCTTGAATGGTCCAGAGGAGGACAGCAGAGCTGGTGGAAGGGCTGGAAGGCACATCCTGTGAGGAGCAGCTGAGGGCTCTGGGTTTGTCCAGTTTGGAGAGAAGGAGGCTGAGGGGGGACCCCAATGCTCTGTACAGACTCCTGAGGAGGGAACCTGGAGAGGGAAGTGTTGGTCTCTTCCCAGGATTTCCTGGAATCCAGTAACATGATATGAGCAAATGGGTCATCAGGGGAGGTTTGGACTGGACACTGAGAAACCTTTCTTTACCAGGAGAGTGATCAAACACTGAAACAGACTGCCTATAAATGTGGTTTTTGCCCCATGCCTGTCAAGTGCCTTAAAAAGAAGCATTTGGATGATACACTTAATACCAAATTTAACATTTGTTCAGCTGCGAACAGGTCAGGCAGTTGGACTAGATGATTTTTGTCCCAACAAAATAGTCTATTCTATTCCACTCTGATCTGAACACAAACCAAACCAATCACTCAAGTTGCCCTCTTCATAGAACCTCCTCCTCTATCAACCTATATTTGTATACTGCTTGAGTGGAATACAGAGAAAGTTATTTCCTAAAAATTCAGTTTCTGTGGAAAAAAAACCCAACCCTTAGCTAGAGATTAATTAAAAGTTTCACCATGAAATAAAGAGCACTTCTTTTGCCTCAGCTACATATTTTGAACTATTGGTGAGGGGGATGTTGCATATACGAAATCCTTGGCACTTACTTTTTTAGAAATTTAAGTTCTGCCATTAAAAGATATACAGTAATTCCCTCATGTCAAGCAGATGCAGAAGCATATATATTAAACTGTACACAGCAAGTTAGAACATTAATCCTCTCTTCAGAGGAGTCACATACAACTTGTAATATAGTAGAAAATGTGTATTCCTTTGTCAAGGAATTCCTTGTGTGTATTCCTATATCAAGGAATAGCATTCACTTCTACCTGTAGACACTAAAATTACAAGGAGGTAGGAGGAAAGCCTAAAAATGTTCCTGCCAGAACATAATCTTCATCCAACTAAGCTGTGGGGGTTGGGAGAGAAAGCAACAGGGACACAACCTATGCAGAGAAGAATGACTACTAGCATTTCTTTCTTCAATTAAATTATGAATGAATAATAAGAGGCTTCATATTTCCAACAATACTTCTTTAATAGCCATGTAACTGCTAAATTCAAGCTTGCCCCCTGGCTTACACAGCTATATGAAAAGAAGACATATGTTCTAAAGTCTTTATCCCAAATATCTGAACACAAGGTAAATTACTGACTATGGTACTGATATCCAGAGCTATTCATACAGTCCAGAGTTGTAATTCTTATACTAAGTAAATTCTTTCTCCTCATTTTCATAAGATCCTCTAATATCTGTTTAGTAATGAAGCACATACCTTTCATTGAAATCCCTCAGTTCTACAGAGTTAAAGCATTTCTGCATAAGCATAAGGAAACAGAGGCACAAACAGAAAACAATTTGTTCAAAGTCACTGAGGAAACAAATCACAAAAAGAAGGAAACACATAAATCTCATATGCTCTAGCCTATCAGGAAACACTGTTTTTCAAGGATTTCCTCAAAGATTATCAATTATTCAACTTAAGCTCCTCAAGCATTACCTGACAGTTTATGCAATGATGAAGGTCAATATTCCACTAAAAAGAAAATGACTACATAACAATCACAGGAAAGTATTTTCTTTCCAGCTTATATTACACATACTTACCTTCATATGAACTCCAGTGACAGCTTAATAAGTGTAAGTAAAAAATCTGTGAAAGTATTCACAGAGTCCACAGTGAAAGCAAGCTTGCAAATGAAAGAATGCACTTCTCTGGCATAAAAGAGTCTCACACTTTTTCCCCCTCTTTCTCTGATTACTCACATTCAGAAATAGCCACAGAATAAAATCTTTAAAATAAAGATGTATTTATGGCACTAAGTACACATGACACAAAATGAAAAATGTATTCTTCAGAAGAATAAAAATAGCTTCATGACATTCACATCAACATTTTCACCTTTTTGTTGTACATTATCTTAACACACTCCCACAGATGCTTGTCCCTGGAGTCCATTGACAAGGTTTCATAGTACTCACAGGCATTAAATCAGGCTATTCATTCTTTGCAAACAAGAAGAGATAAGTTTCCTCAGAAAAATCTAGAGCAAAGACTTTCAGTGATTCACTCAAACTCATATTGCAGAAACAATTAGCTATGTGGGCTTTTAGACTGAAGGCAGGGAAATGTCTTCAGTCATCAAGAATACAATGATTTGTGAAAATTTTCAGTCAATTATTCCTGCACATGTTATGAGCATTTACTTTTTAATATGCTAACCGTGAATCCTCTGACTTGTCAATAATGTTTCTGTTACATCTGTTCATGAAAATCTAACAATTTTGCCCTTGGCATGAAATTAAAGTTGTATTTTTCTGGTATCTTATGGGAAGTGGCTCCTTATGAATGTGGTCAGTTGATGATAGTTGAGAACATCTAATGAACAGCATAGAAAAAAAATACTAGCTAGTGGTATGTCTCTTGGCCTCTTCTCCTTGGACACTCATATGTCAATTTAGCTGTGCACTGTGATACTTTATTACAGTCCTGCTTGGAATACATCAATACTGTCATATAATTAATCAAGATTTATAAAATAAACATGTGCAATTCATCTACTACTAGGGAGGAAGGACAGCCGTGCAATTTGATTTCAGGAGTCAGAAACCTGAGTCTGATTCTCACTTCTGACACATCTCACAGATGACACTATGGAAGTCATTAAGGCTCATTCTACTTCACCTCTGCAGAAACCTGATTAGTACTGCTCTGATTTTAAAGAATGGCAAATTTACTTACATAGTTATTTACTTTTAGAAAAAAAATCAAACTAAAACCAAGTATCTGGTAACATCAGATTTACTCCATTTACAATTTTTTTTAATTGACTCCCCTCAAAGATTTACAAAGTTCCTTATGCTGCAGTAGCCTCATGGGCTTTATTTTGCAAGATAACCATAAATTATGCTGTGCAGATTACACTTATGCAAGTCATCTGTCTTTAAACTGTGTCCAGTAATACCTGTACAACTCATCACCAGTAGAATTACAAAACTACAGCTATGGCATTGCTTAGATATATAATTTCTATCAAAAGCTAAAAATGCATGCAGAAGTACTATGTCACAACCCTGCAACCATATCCAAGGCTGACAGTTAAAAAAATAACAGAAACCTCTCACAAACAGCATCTGACATGAGTCTGCCCTTTACCATTACACAGAGTAAAAACATTCTTGAACAAATTCTAAAGAAGCTGTAAAAATTCCCAAATTCAGACTAAATTATAACTGTTAATATAAAAAAATCTCGATTTCTCTTTATTAATTTGTTATTTAAGTTTAATGAGCTTATGATTAATATATTAATAAAGAGTATTTCACAAGTCCAAATCATCACTTGCCATTTGTCACAGCTATCTAAAATCAGTATTATTTCTATAGGAAAACACATAACTAAGTTTTATCAATTTTTAAATACTTCTGCAATACTTGTAAAGTTATTGTCCCTCACCAAGGACAGAATATGTAACATATGGTACATTCCTGTACCTTAGAAAGTAGACTACATGGTCCTAAAGTGTTCTTGGGAGCTGGTGGGATATGCCATCAAGTCTCAAGCACAAGGGATTTTCTAATTCCAAAGCTGCATGAAAGGATGACAGATTTTTAATGAGTATTACCATTGTCTTCACTTTAATAACTTAAAAAAAGACAGCAATTTATTATAGCATTAACTGAAAAATATGGTCTGGGAATACCCTTCTTGGGAATTTGGCTATTCAGCCCAGATATATATATATATATGGGCTGAATTGTTTAATTTAAGATTTGATTTTTCAGAGTGTTCTACCACTCATACATGTAGGAAAATCTTCACAGCCTGGCATACTTTTGTGCATTATTTAGACCACCTTGGCACAAAGTATGTTATACGCATTAAAAATAATTTTTTAAAAATCATCTGATAAATCAAAGATTGAAGATTTTTATTTGGGAATAATCTCAATATATACATCTTCCTGTAAATGCCAAAAATTATTCCACATATAATCAAAGGTTTCTAACACTTTCTGAACTATTGTTTCAGGAAAAACTTGTTTCACCTATCTCTGTTACCCTTCACAAAATCCTCCACCCAGATGTCTTTTGAAAGACATCTCTGCCAAAAGCAGCACCTTCACAATTGTAGGGTGGTATACTGAAACATATGTCTTAGGGAAAAAGAAAAGAAATTATAGTTTAAGAGCACACTGAGTGTTCAAGGCTGCTCCACTGATAGAACAACTGTGTCTAGTGCCTTCAAAAGGTTATCCTTTGTTGTTTTAACTCTTCATAACATCACCCCAACTCCCACCAGTGTCCCTTATGACACTTTCACCCACGGTATCCTGTGGTTAATTTCATGTGCACAGCACCCAGCTGTCCAATATGCATGTGCTGACCAGATGGAATCACAGCATCATAGAATGTTAAGGAGCTGGAGTGGACCTTACAGATCATCCAGTCCCAACCCTCTCTGCCATGGGCAGGGACAGCTCACACTAGACCAGGTTGCTGAAGGACTTATCCAGCCTGGCCTTGGACACTGCCAAAGATGGGGCACCCAGAACTTCCCTGGGCAACCTGTTCCAGTTTCTCACCACCCTCAGAGTAACAAATTTCTTCCTAATATCCTAATATTCCTAATATTCTTCCAAAGTTCCTCTCTTTCAGTTTAAACTGCTTCCCCCTTGTCTTATCACTACTGATCTTGATAAAGAGTCTGTCTCCAGTTTCCCTGTAGGTCCCCTTTGGATACTGGAAGGTTTCTATGACTTCTTCACACAGCTTTCTCTTCTTCAAGCTGAACAATCCAGCTTTCTCAGTCTGTCTTTGTAAGGGAGGTGGTCAGGTCCTGGAGGACTACTGCCCAACAACATAGGGAGTATCTCTTTGACCCTGCCTTCAAACTTTAGAATACATACAGGAACAGAATTGCCATAAAACCTTTATCCTGCTTTCAAACTTGGTTAAAACTGATTATCATGTTCAATTCCTAGTAGCCAAAGACAGAATCACACAGATGTCACTTCCTGAGGTAACTAAGACAAAAAGCACAGAAGTTACTATTAACACTTGATCGATGCTCGTAAGTGAGAAGACAGCTGGGGACCTGTTCCCGCCTCGTTTTCCCAGTGCCCTGTTCCCTGGAGCCAAGCTCCTGCTAAGGCGCCCAGCCCCGCAGCACCGCCGCTGCCCAGCGGGCGGCAGCAGCGAGCACGGGCCCCGCAGCGCTAAACGCCAAAATCCAGCAGGATTCCATGGGCTTGGCAGCGCCCCGCGCCGCACCTTCACAGGTGTCTCCGTGTCTGCTTTACATACCGCACGGTGATGAGCTCCTACCACACAACTCTTCAGTCTTGGGCAAAGAAGGGGAAATGAACATAAACCCAAATAACGGAGCAAGTAATCCGTGTAACTCAGAAAAAAAAATCTGAATTAATTTAATGGGCGCAGACAAGAAAGCTTTCCTTCCACAAAAAAAAGATTCACAGAGTTTACACTGGGAGTGATGGCGGGGCAGCTTCAGATCCCTTAAGTACAAATCAGAAAAAACTCCCAGATTCTGAAGATTCTTCTAGTCTTCAAAAGGCCATCACTAGATTGCTATATGACAGTAATTTTACCAAAAGGATTCTTCACTCTGATAGAGAGCATTATCTCATTTTAGTTATTTTAGTTATTCTCCCACATGAAAAATGGCTGTTCGGAAAATTTTTGAGGAGTGGAAATTTAATTACCTACATTTGTGAAGCAAACCCAAAACTTACCCTGTCAAATTCTCCCAGTACTTATGGGACACCTGTCTTCCCTAATCTTTCATTTATATAAAAGGCCAGCTACACTTTCTGACAGTATTCTTTTAAAGCATACCCTACTGAAGTTCCTACACCAGAGCAGATGTCTGCAAGCGTCAGACTGCATGGTACAAAAATTGGCAAAGTCTGCTGAATCAGAAACAAAGCTGTAAACTTTTTACTCCCCCTCCCATCAACCATTTAGGAAGGTATCTATGTATTATGGGTGCGCCCATCTTGCACATATATCACAAAATGACCTTTTATCTCTCTGTTCCCTCCTTAGAAGGAGGGGGACCAGCAAGAAGCAGACAGCACAGATGTTGAAGCCTCTGTCTTCCCAGGTGTTTTCAGTATCAGACAGTACCCATACGGGGAATACAAGAAAGCTGAACATGGACTTTCTACGGGGGCGTGTAGTGACAGGACAAGGCGGATGACTCTTAGAGGAAGCTGAGGTTAGATACTAGGAAGAAACTTTTCACTGTAAGAGTTTTTAGGCACAGGCTGCCTGGAGAAACTGTGGGCGTCCCATCCTGAAGTGCTGAGGGCCAGGCTGGATGGAGCACGCCGGCATGGAAAGCAGAATGACCCCGGCCATGAGGCCCGCAGCAGCGCGGGCAGCAGCGGGGGCCGGGCCCAGACGCTCGGTGCGCCGCTCTCGGATGTAGCGCAGGCCCCACCGCCACGGCCGCCTTCCCCTGCCCACCTCAGAGCAGGGGGAGGCCGGGGAGGCCCCCGCCGACGCCTCGGGGCCCCTGTCGCCCCTTCCCGGGCGGGCTCCTCGCAGCCAGGTCCCGCGGAGGGGGCGGAACGGGCGCGGAGCCCCGCGGATGGTCCGCACTAGCGCACCCCCTCCCCGCCACGACCGCCCCCGGCCCGCGACCACTGAGGCGCGGCCACCGGGGGCGGGACGGGCGAGAAGCTGCCGCCGCCTCCCAGTGCCTGGGCAGGTCCCGCCGCAGCTCCGCACGCGCTCCCCGCGCCCGCCGCCGTCCCGCCCCTCCCGCCGCTTACCCGCGCCCGCCGCGCGCCGCACCATTGGAATTCGCGCGCGCCGGCCCGCTCCACAGCGCTGCGCCTGCGCAGAGGGGCGGGGCGGGCGCGGAGCGGCGGGCGGGCGGCCTGTCGTCTGCTGACCCGCGGGCAGCCGCGGGGAGATGGGGCCGGCCTGGGGTGGGTGTCAGGAGAAGGTTCTTCGCGGAATAGGCCTCCCAGTACCGGGCCTGTCTGAGCTCAAGAAGCGTTTGGACAATACTCTCAGGCACATGGTGACTTTTCACAGCGTCAGGAGTTGAACTTCCGTGGTCCTTATGGGTCCCTTCCAACTCAGGGTATTCTGTGGTTCTTTGATTCTGAATCCGTGATTCGGCCTGCCCCAGCTGCGCACGCTTAGCTTCCAGTCTCAAGCATGGGAGTTCGTGAGCCAGAGCTGGGACAGAAGCCTTGTTGGTCTTCAGGGCCAGGGGACTCCAAGAGTCCGCAGCCGCAGGAAACTGAGGCACCGCTGTTGCCTGCACGCTGAAAACTCTGGATGAACCAGCGAGGTGGGCAAAGCCAGTCTGGCCCTGCGTACGTGGCTCAGGGAGCAGCTCCAGAGGGAATCCAAAGCGGTGGGAACATGGCAGCCCCAGTGCGTGCTGTGGATTCTCGGCTGCCGTGCACTGATTGCTGGTGGCGGCCAGGCCAAGGCACCTGCCCACACTCTGTCCTGGGCTCTGACCATGGATGAATAAACCCTTTGGTTTTACCGCTTCTGCTAAGACTAGTACAAAACATGTTAAAATTTTGCTTCTTTTCAGTTTTCTGAATGTAACAAGCCCTTGTACCCCTGTGAATAAAACGCTATCAGTATGAGTACAGACATAGAGTAGATAAGAAATTTAGTTTTGAATAAACTTAGGGTTGGAAATAAATACCTGATTAACTGAAATTTTTGTTGGTACCAAAATGAGAAATATAGGCAGGGTGAACCTTACTGGCCCTCAGTTTGTTACTAAGCATAAGTAATAAAACTATCAAGACCTGTACTTTGACACCGATCCTCAATGCAATCCTGCTGAAAACACCACCACTACACAACCTGACTAGTTGGTGCATTTTTGCTCATCAGTCTCTAGCCACGTACACAGTCATACTTGTCTTCCCCTCACTCTTCCTCTTCAGCTCATCTACTGAGCTCCTTTTTATGCCCACCCTGGTAGTTCTTTCACTCCTGCCTGGTTTTACCTCCATGTTCACTATTTGCAAAATAGAGCTGCACCCATCTTTTTGAGAAGCCATCAGCACATAGAATTAGTTCTCTGTTTCCTAGCATCTTCTGCCTCCCAAATATGTTTTCTTATAGCATCCTGTCCTTACTTCCTCCTTGAAGAATCGTAGGATAGTAAGGTACCCATGTATAGTAAATAGATAGTAAGGCACCCATTGCATTCCAAACTATAGAAAAACAAAATAGATTATCTGAAAGAACAAAGATGCTAAGGGAAAACACTGTGTTGAATCTAAGCTGAAATGTTGCTTTTCAGATGGATTTTAAATTAAATTGCAATGACATCGTTAGTCTGAATTAACAGGCTAGTTTGTACTAGATTTCTATTCAAGATTTAAAATCTGCTTAACCATATGACTATCATGGCTAGTGAAGTTAAAGTTGCTGGTATTCATTCCATAATTTAACAAAATCAGATGGTGTTCAAACTCTTTACTCCCATTCAGCTTTTATCCTCTTGCATTCTTTCTTTTTTTTCTTTTCTGGAGGTTGCCTCTTTTCTGATCACCATTGCACCATGGAGATCAGAAAAGAGACAACCTTTTCTGATCACCATTGTTTTTTCTGATCACCCTGGTGCTTTTCTGATCACCATTGCACCATGATGAGACATCCCCATCAGTAAAAAAGCAAAATCGGCCTACCCATATAGTGAAATCCCCATGTGTTACTTAACTTATTTTTTTACACTTCATCCTATTAAATCAGAAACACCTAATGAATTAAAGGCTTTTTTGTGAAAGTTTCAAAGTTCTTTCTTGGGAAATAGCAACTGCTCATCAGGCAACCCATAAAGACAAACTGTCGGGGATGTTTCCCATACACCGAACACGTCTGCAGAGCACAACTTGGGGCTTTGGGTGTAACGCCCATATTTGCACTGTGTTCATAACTCATGCAAGTCTTTAATCATTCTACTCCTCTTTTTTATCAGGTGAAAACACGAGAGAATTTGTATTTGTTTTCTACCATCAATTGTGTTAATGATTTCTTAAATGTCAGCATTTTTAATTATTTCATTCCTGAAACTTTTTACTGTTCTTATACACTGGCAGAAGCTCGAGTGGAAGAAGTTTGGTAACATAATTTTACATGTTTCTGATTGAACATATTCCACTGTTGTCCAATGTGTATTTCTATCCCACAGGCAGAGTAACAAAAGCTACCTTTGTTAATCAGCTTGATGTTTACACCAACAATTTAGCCAGTTTTCTTACAGCAGAATGGCCAAACAGCACAGAAAGTTCTCATGCATACCTGAACATATGGCCAAAGGTCATTGTAATACACCAGGAGCTGTGAAAAATAAATCCAAGAATTTAAAAAAACCAAACCTACTTGTGTAGGAAAGTCATGGGAAGGGATGTAGTAGACAGCTATGTAAAAAGTAGGAACAAATAAAAAACAAACATCAAAGTAAATTATTAATATTGATAAACTCCAGTAGGTGGAAAAAACACTTGGTAATACCACCTTCAAATGACTCTCATTTAAATATTCACAAAATAAGTGGCAATGATACAGATAATGAAATAGGTAGTACAAATCAAGTGAATGCCAATACAAACGTTATGTTACTTCAGACAGTCTGTAGGGAGTTTGTCACTTCCACATTTAATAAATGCAAAACTTTTGAGGTTAAAATAATGTTATGGGGACTATTTCTTTAGCCTTAATCTTTGTGACACTTCCAAATAATACTTGAAATTGTTAAAAGTCACCAGAAATAGTATTGCTATAGATAAGAATTCTATTCCTTCAAACCCTGAATATTTAGGAAAGGATATTCCAAATATCAGAGAATTGCTGGCTGCTCCCTGATAACCCTAGCAATCTCCTCTTCCCCAAGGTATGTTGCGAAAGCCCCTCATTAAGCTTTGCACTTTGATGAGACACAGCAGATACTATACTTTGGTTCAGGGCAAAATATTAACATTTGGTCTTTTGGCCAGTATTAATTTGGTAAGAAAAAAGTCTCCTGTTAGGGGAAAAGAAGGAAATATATCTCTGACAATTTAGAGGGGGAAAGGGAAAATAAAGGAGAAAAAAAAAAAGAAAATGTCCCAGCTGTTTGAAGCTGTTCAGAAGTTTGGAATGTTAGAATAAATACTGGAAGAGGTAGACAGATGGGACAAACTGCAGGTGAGGCACACAAAGATGCATGGTAAATATAATTATCCATGCACATGGTACATGGTACCTACATAGGTAATATATTTTATGCACATTGTAGTGATTGGCTAAAGAGCACATACTGCTCTAAGCAACAGAAGAGTACCAAGCAAAATGCCCTCAGACCCCCTAGCTGAAGTGAACATGATACATACCTTCAGGTACATCTGTGGCTAGCTCAAAATGGTTGGTACAAGACAGCAGAGAGCTAAGGTAGCCTCTGCATCCATATTGTTGTCCTTTACAGATGGAATTGGAACTGCCTGAGCATTGCAGTGTCAAACAAAGCATAAATCATATTCAGGAGATTCCCAGAGAACACCATAGCATGTAACAAGTCACCAGTAGATTTCAGTGTATTGCTGTTTGCTAACCACAGTAGGGGATTTCTGAACAGGCAGATGTGGCATTTCTAGATGCTGATTATATATTTGAAAATTTACCCACTAAAATACTGTATTTTGGGCAACTGTTACCAGAATAATTGGGCATGTTAACATCCTTGAGTTCCAGGTTTTATTTTTCTCCATATCTCCCATTCGTTTTGCAGTATAATTTCATGGTTCATCATTGCTTATGTTTTCTATGCTGTTGCATTGAAGAAACTATCTTCAGTAAGGAGAAGGGGAGTTGCTTCATGGAGGCATCAGGCTCTAGAAATCCTGTTGATGAACTTTGTGAGCAGTGTATACCACACAGTTTTTATGTTCACATTGGAATATTTTTTTCTCTCCTTTTTTTGTTGATTTGGAATGTTGTTACTTTTGATTTGACATCCTGGGAATGTTTACTTGCTCCTAAGTGGGACAGGGACATTTTCTGTGTTCTGTGTCCCAGGTGGTAGCTGAATGTATTTGGTCTCTTTCTAATGCAAGCACCATCAAGTCTTTAGCAGGGGAGCCTCTGCAGGGTTCAAAAAAATTTGCCCTGCATAGACTAATGCTGTTTTATGTTCCTTAAACCAGACCTGGTGAGTTTTTCTAGCATCTGTTAAGGCTGACCTCTTGGTTTTTCTCAGACTGGTATAAAACATGTTCACAAGGATAAAATTTGGAAATTGCACAATATATCAATCACTCAGCTAATCTTGGCACAGTCAAGATTTTCATAATTTGTCTTATTATGTATCTTTCCAAAATGTTATTAGAGAAGCTGAAGTATTTAGGTTGGTGATTATGTTTCTATCTATAGTTTATACATTTTCTTGTGGAAAATAATTATGAAAATAAATCCTTTCCCTGTACTTGTCTGCACTCACAGCAGGTGCTATACAAAGAAAGTATGAATTACATCAATCATTCCCAAGACACTGAGACAATAAAAATATAAAAATCTTCCATGATGTCCCACTGCTGTTGTGTAATGGCTGAACCCTTGAATACTGGAGAATATTTCCAAAGCTTGTTGCATGGAATCAAGAACACTGCATAGAAGCAGAGAGCTTATTAATTTCTATGGTGTTCCCTATTGACATTCTAAAATGTTCCTATAGCATACACAGAGGAAGCATGAAATACTTGGTACAGGATTGAAAGTTAATGACTTTGCCTTGGCTGTTCTCTTACTGGCATCTGTTAATAGTATGAAATACTCCAGTGAGCATTTCAGTTTCATGTGTGTGACTGTATTCCTTTATGCTTTATATAAAATACTCTCCTTTACTAGGAGAGGTATTTACACATTCTAGAACCTGTGAGGTTTTAGCAAAATTTAAGATACTAAAAAGGGAAATGCTGTTTCTACTGGCAGCAAACAGGAGCCAAAATAAAAAGTCAGCAAAATGTGATAAAGATCATGCTTGAACCAATTTTCGGAGGGTTGGAGATACAGGAAACTGCCTGTTGAGAATTGATATGCAGCTACAAAACTTCATATTCTTTCATTAATTATATAATTATTCAAACTCGTGATAAGTTATAAAGCATTAAATCTTACAAAACAAAGTTACTGTCATAAAATAAATTAGTGAACTCAAAGATATCATGCACTGAAAGTCTTTAGCTTTTTCCTTTGCAAATCTGATTATTACAGGTGAGATTTTCAAATTAATCAACTAAATCCCAATAAATTAATTTTCATTTTCATTTAAAAGTATGAGAAAGCTGGTCACTACTTGAAACAGAAATTTCAAACAAGCCCACAATGCTGCAAAACATTGCCAGTAAAACAACTTATAAGTTCTAATTCCATTAAATACAGAAATTTTAAAATTAAACAAAAAGCCTAATCCACACACACAGAAGCAATACCTCAGCTTTTCACGGCATGATACACATCATTAACTGAGGTTTAAAGTTGCTTTGTAACATCCCACTGTACTAAAAATGCAGCAAGATAGTCATTGTCCTTGGAATATAAGGCAAATGTAAGAATAAAAGGAGGAAACAAAAGCCTTAAAGTGAATAAATTTCTGTATAACTGTCTTTTATCATATGGATTAAATACTTTTGTTAAAAAATGGAAGCACAGTTGCCAAACTAACATAGTTTTGCTTGAAATTTGAGACTGCTTTTTCTTCTATAAGCTTTGCCAAGCCTATGTCTCCATCAAAACCAAACAAATCCAAAGTGTAAACTAAAATGCTGTACATCAGATGAAAGTGAAGAAATGACCAGTATTTACTCAATGCATGAATTTCCACATAGTATTCGTAATGATGACTTCTCCATTAACAAAAAAAAAAAAAAAAAGGACATAGAACATAGGAAAAGAGGACTGGATGGAGAAACACTGAGAAGATACTTCTTTTTTGGTTTTAAATCAAACTCGTGCAGGCATTGTTAGCTAACCAGTTTGAAAAATCATCTTTATGATCTGCATTTTCAATGTTTGCTGAATGTCATATATGATCATTTGTTCACAGCAACATAAGCCAGTCTATGACTGTAGCCTTCATGCCTTTGCAAATTGCATGTTTTCAGTGTTGGAGATCACTGCCTCACAAAAAAAAAAAAAAATCCCTTAATAGAGATCCCTTCAAAATTGAAAATATCTCAATTAATATTGAGTAGCTTGCTTAAAGTAGCTACCAAAATAGTATATAGCAAGTTTGTAGAATCATTCCAGTGTTAGTCAAAAAGTGGCTGAAACAGCTCTATGGCAGAAAATAGGAACAACAGTTCATGGATTGCCAGCTTTTCCCCCACAGTCTCTGCACATTAACTGAAAACTTTGTATTTCTCATTCCTTCATTTAGCTTGTTGGACACTGCATTATCGTGTTTCTTTGACCTCCCAAAGGAAGTATAACTCCAGTATTCCATTGCCTTCACTCCTTCTTTAAACAGTTTGTCATCCACACTCCTTTGCCTGCAATACTCATATTTGCAAGTCTGTGGAATGCATTCTTTCATAAATCTCCTTTCAGTTATTTTAGCAATCATTCTTCCTTTATTGGTATTAACCTTTCTTTAACCTTGTCTATCTTCAGATTTAGTCCTTTCCTTGTGACATCTCTGACAAAATACCAATTTGTTTTCCATCATTCTCTCATTAAAACATGTTCCGTGGTTCTCTTAATATCTTGCATCATGAACTGAATATTTACATTGGGTCACCTTTAAATGGTCTGTAGTCTAATACAGTGAATCTCATTCACAACTGATAATCCCTTGCATGAATATAATTCATCCTGTTCGAAAGAGCTTTGTACAGACCATGTAAAGTCTGGTAGAAAACATTTTTTTTCAGAATATCTCTATAAATGAAAGGTATATATGCAAATGCATAAGGCAAAATAAAATAGCAAAGGTAAATATTGTATTATGTTGAAGAAAATATTGAGAGTATGTATCTGTAAACTGCAAATAAATACATTTTTAAAGAGTGTTGAATTAATCCAAATCTGAATATCAAAATGCCAAGTTATTGTCACCTATGAAATAAATCCTAATGTATTAAAAATCACAAAGTAAGAGCCCAAAAGCTCATAAGGCTGTTCATGCAGTAATCCTAAATTTAAGATATAGAGTTTGTTACCCCATAAAAGATTTTATTAATTTTGGAAAGAGTTGCCTGCCCCTGTTTCTCTTGTACCCGCAATGTCACACCCCTTGTTTTCTGTGTTTTCTCTCAGAGGTGTCCCTTGTAGTTTGCCTAAGAGCTTCAGCTCAAACCTGGGATTTAACTATGTATTTTCTTACTTTTACATATTTTTTTCATTTCGTAGGACATAAAAAATCTCTAGCAGCAGCTACAATGCCATTAAAGGTTCTTTCATATTTGATCTCACAGAATAGTTTATGTCATGAAATGATATGATATCAAGCATCATATGAAGCTGGATCCCCTTCCTACTAAGTACTACCATGTGGAGCATATTGTGACCTGAAAATAGGTGCAAGCAGCCTTCTTGCCTATTAAACTCTTATCTGAAACTCACTGTTTCAGACAAAGCAACAAATAAATTGTGCAGGGAGCCCCATATCTTAAACTTTTATGTGTCTCTGTTTCCCTTTATTTTCCTTTTCTTCTCCTCTTTCTTTTCCTTCTGTCTTTAGGTGCCACTCAGTTCTCATGTGTCAGCATGCCCAGCTCTGAGGGCAGGACTGTGCAAGGGGGTGTTTCAGGGACTGATACCTGAGCTGGCATAAAACCACAGAGTCTGCAGTGGACAATAAAGCTATTGTAAGCCAATCGGCATCAATGGATAAGTGCTCAGAGATGCGTATTTTTGCACTTCTGCTACACACAGATAACCCAGCTTGCCTTACTGGTGGCCTGATTCACTATGGGAGTTTCTTTGATCCTAAACTACAGTTCATACAAAGTACAACTGAAAGAATAATTAATATTTCCAATCTTAAAATTTAAAATTCTAGAAGTACTATTCCCTGAATGTCAAGAATCTTAAAAATTTCTAAACAACTAGGCTCTTAGTTCAGATGATCAGATTGTTCATACTGACCAAATGGTCAACAACATTTGGGAAAATTCAAGAACGGGTGATATTTGACTGTAAGAGAACAGAGGTTAAAACCTGTTCCCCTGTGAGCACCATTTGTGCCTGAAGGTAAGATATGTCTAGCCTGACCTCATCAGAAGGCTGAGGACCTGAGCATCCATTTTTATTCTATCTGGAAATGTTACTATCTCTCTCCGTAAGTCACAATGCCATGTGAACAAGCATGTCATAAACACTAAAGTGATACTCAAAGTGCCCCTAGTGGGCAATGAATTTTGTGGAGAGCGCCCTCGATGAACCATGAGTTTTCTGGATTCCTGAAAGCATTTTATTTTCTTCCTCCAAGTAGCAGTTTTTCCCCATCTAGTAACTGAGCAAAGTGATACTGGCATTGTAAAATGCTCTAGAAATGGGGACTAAGGAACATGATGTAAAAAGCAAGTATAATAATTACTATAAATAAAAAAATACACTGAAATGATAGGACTAAAGAAGCCTGGTTCCTTTGAATCTGTATTAATTGTGGCTTCTACGAAGTCATTAACCTTTGCCTTTTCCATGTGCTAATTAAATAACTATAAGGCCATAATTAAAAGAAAAATAATTAAAGCATCAGTAACTTTAGTAGCTGAGAAGGAAACTGAAATTGACACTGGGAAAATACCTGGAATGCAAAAAGGCTTCTGTGTTGTTTCTTATTGTATTTACTGGTTTTGGAAACCATAATATAGAAAAGACATTTCTGTTAGAGAAAGCTGTTAGAGAGCATACAAAGGAGGGCCATACGGATGGTGAAAGGCCTTTGGGAGGAACTGTATGAAGAGCAGCTGAGGTCACTTGGTCTGTTCAGCCTGGAGGAGACTGAGGACAGACCTCAGTGCAGTCACAGCTTCCTCGTGGGGGGAAGAGGAGGAGCAGGCACTGATCTCTCCTCTGTGGTGACAGTGACAGGACCCTAAAGACTGGCCCGAAGTTGTGTCAGGGAGGTTTAGGTTGGATATTAGGCAAAAGGTTCTTCCCCCAGAGGGTGTTTGGGCACTGGAACAGCTCCCCAGGAAAGCTCCCCACAGCACCAAGCCTGACAGAGTTCAGGAAGAGTTTGGACAATGCTCTCAGGCACATGGTGTGACTCTTGGGGATGGTGCTGTGCAGGGCTGGGAGTTGGACTCAGTGATCTTTGTGGGCGCCTTCCAACTCAGCTTATTCTGTGACTCTGTGATATGGGATACAGCAGTGAAATGTTCTGAACATGATCATACATGGCTACACATTACATGTAATGCATGTGAAATGCAACATGTAAGATAAGTAACTGAACTAGTTAGGGAGACATTATCTATTTTCAGTGGTTCCAGTGTCCTCAATACTTGAAACCTATGTGGGGGCTGTGACATAACATACTATTTCTCAAAAAACCTTCTCTGTGCCACAGGGTGAGAGGTATTCCAAGCTGTTCATGGGAACAGATAGCCAAAAGGATGAGAAGACGGAGAGCTTGACCCTACCTTGATTTTTTTCTCAAGGTGTAACCAGAGTGGAGCAAAAACTCCACCAGCAAGACCTTGTGCATCTTTTGTCAGAGCTGCTCTTGTGCTGCAGCTGATGTCCTGATGATTCATACTTTGCCAGGCACTCTGTTCAATTATGGCTTCTCTATGGCACTGAGAGGAATCAAAAGTGGAACATGATTAAGTGCAGCTCTGAGTTGTGCCACCACATGAGTGGGAACTGAAAAGATGTGTGAAGACTCATCTGTAGCTGGGTAATGGTGTGATACCTATTTGTCATGAAATAAAGAAAGCCTGATTAAGAAACAGCAGGGAGGATACACAAGAGGTCTTTTCAGAAAGTCTGCAACAATGAAAAACAGGTTTCAAACTGTCATTTTGCTAGCTTCAGCAGCACTCTATTTAAAATTATAATAAAATGTACTAGTGCATGTTCAGAGAACTTGTAACCATGTTAGACCTACAAAAGTCATAGTAGGCCAGTTACAAATAATGATAAAATTAAAAAGATTAATACTGTGGAATATTCTCTATCAGAAAACCACTGCTTTTTTTCTGTGGCTTTGAGGTTGATATCTCTAGTAGTTTTATGCTCATCACTGTTTTTTATTCATATCCACATGATAAAATTCCTTAACCAACATGTGACAGAAGGTATTTGTCATATTGTATTTAGCAGTGTTACTGATCTGTAGTATTATTCTCCTCTCATGCACAAATTTGAAACAGGCAGGTTTAACAATGGCTTGTTATGAATAAATTTCAGATTCTAGAAGCTCTGTGTTTCTGTGTAGTGCAGCTGCATACCTAGCAAAGCCTTCTGCATAGCCTTTTCTAATGGCAAAGCCTTAGGTCCTGTGCTTAAGGCCAGGCAGAGTATTGTGGCAAGTGCAACTGGTGTGCCTGCTTTTAAACACCAGCTTATGCAGTTTCTCGCCATCGGGACTAAATTCCTGGGCACCTCACTCACTGATTCTTATGCTTGAATGGGAAATGGTGGCCTGAATGTGCTACTCTGACCACACTGGTGTTACAGAATAAACTAGAAAATCTGGCTTTTAGCCAGGTGCTTCCTGTGGTTTATCAGTCACTGGGTCTGACCTTTCATACTTCTTGTTACTAATGTCATTGCAGATGTTCTTGAAGACATGGCTGAAATCAAGACTTATTTTGTCTGGCTCCTCTTTTTTGGTAATCACATTTTCTTCTCCTGCAGCATGCAACCAGTGCATATAAGTCTCTACTGCCTTAGATGTCTTAGACATTGTGCATACACAAAAAAACTTAACTACAAACAACTTACATGACCATAACTTCTTTTTCTTTTTTTTTTTCCATTTTGGTTCTCTCGTGACAGACATTTGCAGGCTCTTGATGTTTTTCCCCAGGAGACAGGTAAATGTCCACAAAATTCAGACCGTATTGGCCAATAGCCAGCACTAGAAGAGGGTAATGCTGTTGCTTCCCTAGCCTGTAGCCAGAAACACTAGTGGGCAGTGAGACAGCCCTAAAGGTGTCTGACTTCTCAGGGACGTACTGTGAATGCATCTGCTTAGACCTGTCCATTATGAAATACTGTTTTCCCAGCAACATAATCATATCTGCTTACTTTCTTTTTTGGAACCTTCACCTTGTAAATATTTTGGAGTCTTTTCTGAAGGAAGGTACTGTTGCATGTAAGAATATTATTTTCTCTGCTAAGAGCTATTTACAGTCTAGGCTGTCGTGCTGTTAAGCAGTAACAATCAAGGAACAGAGCATTTCCTAGGAATTAATGGCTTGCTAGGCAGAGTTTAGAGCCTGAGGTATAGCCAGAGGCTATTAACTCCAGCTGGTCATTAAAAATCCTTCGGAAATACCTTGCTCTAAGGTCAGTATTACTGTTAAAACAAATGTAGGCAGATGGATTTATTTCATGGGTTGCATTTTCAGCTGGTATGCACAGGGCTTTTCTTGAGAATTTACACCTTCTTAACACTAACCAGTCAATTATTTGAGTCACCTCTCAGCATTCCTGTCATACAGCTTTAATTATCCTTATTATGAAAAATGGAAGTGTAACACTCTGGCAAGTGTGTTCATACCTGTTTATCTGATTAGCCTTTCACATCTGCTGGCAAAGGTAGCATCTTTTTTGCCTACCAAGGGAACAAGAGCTCTGATATGGGCATTTATTCCCCTAGAAGTAAGTACTCCATCTTCTCCTAAGTATGTAGTGTGTTTACACAAAGACATGATCATTTAGAATACCAGTTGGCCAGCAGGCCAAAATGGAAATTTAGTGCAGGCAGCATTTTACAGTCTTTAACAAGAGCCTATAAATAATAAATAGTTCAATTTAAAACATCTTCTGGGGAGACAGTGTAGTAGCAAAAGGCAAATTCAAGAAAATACATTTGGAGTTGATTTGCTGAAACAGAAAAGGAGCATTCAGTGGAATTATTCCTGCTCAGAAGTGGAGATGGGCACAGTTAGGAACTAACCATGGGTTCATTTCAGCTCTACAAACTGCTGAATAAATCTTGAAACCTATGTATCTGATAGGTCAGCTGTCTTTCAAAACAGTCTTCACATGGATTTATATTTTTGTAATACTCAGTTTCTACAAAACAAAATGAAAACACAGTGAAAACACTGTTATTGAAAAATTGCTGTTGCCATTGGGGTAAAAAAAAAGGGGGGGGGGGAATTCTGTATGTTTCATAAAGGAGAATTACTTTTTTCTGCCTAATGTATTTGTACTGTGACAACACAAATTAGCCCAGGTACAGATAAAGCCTCTTGTGCTGCCAATTCTATAATATTTCCATTTTTACCTCAGTACTGACTCTCAGACTAGAAGTCAGATGACTTACCTGAAGTTTCTGAGCTTGATCAGTACATAAAACCAGTTCTGATCTTGTCAAATGACAGACTTTTATTTCACCAGACTTTAACTCCCAGGGTGATTATATTTAGAGGGAGGCAGCAGGGCTTTGGGATTTGACTTCACCACTTCTAATAAGACAAAAGTAAGTATCAACACATCCCTCTCAGCCACTGTTGGGTGCCTATCAGTAAATGGAGAAGTTTCTAAAGTTTTGCTGGGCAAACTATGTTGCAGCATTGAAACTAATTATTTTCTTGAGGTAGTCAGAGCTGTAGAGCAAAAGATGATTCCAGGAATCCTGTCAATGTCCTGTTGCACTACAAAGTCTTGTATGTGTTCTGCTGAAGTGCAGCTGCAGGTATTTGCTTGCTTTCCATACATGTAGATACACATACAGATCCTGATAGGTGTTCCATCCTATTTTAAGATTATTTCCACTGGCGTATGGGTATCTTCTTCTTTCAAAAATATTTCAACTCCTCAACAATGTGCATATATGTCACCTAAAGGCCTTTAACTATCCCAAACTTCTCGGAGCTTGGTAGGGTACAGATAAGTCCTAAGGCACAAATCTTGCAAATAGTTATACATCTGCTTAGTTTTACAGACTTAGGAGTCCTTTGAGAGTTAAATAGTAAACATTTAGGATTTAGCACTTAGTAAACATTTGCAGGATTGAAGTTTAAATATTTTTATTGTAAAGTATTGTTATGCACATTGGGGTGTGCTTATATCCCATGACTGTACTACCTGTTCAAATGTAAATTTTCTCTCTCAGTCACCAATTTCTGATAGCAATATTTGAATGCAATCCATGATGTCAGACTCCCAATCTGAATTTAAGGCAGTCTGAGAAATGCAGGCTTCTCCAACAAAGAAAAAAAGTTCTTTCCCAGCTTAGGCTGAAATAGTTGCAAATCCTGCCTGTGGCTGGGCATGAATTATGGACTTTTATAAAGTGTTTGAAAATCTGTGCTTTTAGTGTGAGAGACAGTATGTATAAAACCAAATTTTGTCCTTCTAAATGTGCTTCGAGATGAAACATCAACCCCTTCGACATTAACTGGATAAGTTGCAGCAGTTACAGTGAAAGGATGCCAAGACTAAACTATTTACTTAAAGGATTCCAATGTGTCCAAGCACCAAATGGTTTAAGTCTTTCAACCAGGCAATTAATAATAAAACCACTATTCCAAAACACAGTTATCAGCACCCCAGATATATTCCCGAATTTAGCAGTATCTGATTGTCCAACATGTTGCACATTGCCCTGAATAGAAATTTCTCATCAAATGAACAGCTTCAGTCCTGAAATCCATATCAGATGTTCAGGAGGTATACTGGCAAAAGGTTTAAATGCCTCAAGTTTTAAACTGCAGTTTACCTTCCTGTGGACAAATACTTGAAAAAAACCACCCAAAAAAACCAACCAAAAAAACCCCACACCCCTGAAAATACTTTTTTTTTTCACTGGGTTGTTCCATGAATTAGCACTTCTTCATATTAACAGACATTTCCATGTGAGAATAGCTGGATGTCACTCAGCTGGGTAGAAAGTGTATTTTTCTTGAACTGAATAGATTACATCAAAATGAAAGGAAACTTGAACTTGTTTGTGGCACTACACCTTATCATTTATTATTTCTATATTACCTGACACCTGTTTAGAAGGCCTAACTCAAGTGTATCAGTTGTCTTATGTGAAAAGAAGGGGGAAATTGGAGCAAAATGCAAGTAAATATTCCAGTCAAAAACATTAATGAACATATATAAGCAGTATGGAAGTCCAAAACAGAATTCTGGGAGCCAGAAGCAACCATAAATATCTGTATTTTAATGAAAAAGATACAGCCACTGCAGCAACGTTCTGAAGTCACAGACACTAGTGAGCAACATCCACCAGATCCTTCCTCAATGCCTCCTCCTGAGTTACTAAGCATGGAACTTTCCTTCCATGGAAGTGCACAAGGGAATTTAAACCCTGGTAAAGATAGTGGAGAGAATTTAAATCAAGTTTAATTGTTTGAAGCTTGGAATCACAGATTTTTTACTAGTCTAAAAAATTGCACAGTTCATCTCTTTATTGATTTTCTACTTCAGGGCCACTCAAAATCCATTCCAATTAAAGAAGCAATAAGCCATTTAGAAAAATGTAATGATAACAAGTTAATCTCTGAAAGCACTGAGGTAACTAATCCAATAATGATAGCACAATTTTTGTTTAATATCCTGTAAAGGATAGATTACAAATCTATGTTTTCCATTACAGTGGCAGAAGAAACTTAATAAAAGGGCCCCCTTATGAAATATGCTGCAGCTCAAAAAGCTCTGGAGAAAATGCTCTGGCCCTATAGTGCCATTCAAGACAATCATATTGGATCAAAGGCCTGCTGGGATATGGAGCGTCTGTGGTGTATGAAAGGCTTAGATTTTATCAGTCATTGTAAGATATAATCATAAAAGAATGGGAAAAGATTCATGGAACACAATAAATAAGATGTGTAGCCACTTTTAATTTTGAAACATAAAGAACTCTTTAATATCAGTATTTTCCTCACAATTTACTACTGTAATTTTACTGTAGATTACTACTATCTATTATGATTTTCATGTATTTTCAAGTGACAATACAGCACCCTCTGTTCTCCTAACAACGCAGCACTGGGTGCAAGACTGAAAACAGAGCAGCAGTTAAACAGATGACCAAGTATCGAATTTAAGCCACGATTTACAATGGTGAATGTTTCCAGAACCCACTTCCTTTAGAACAAAGTACAGCGAGAAATAAAAGATAAAAAAGCTTTGATAGTTCTTTCCTACCTCTGTAGGGTGGAGCAAAGGGGCCAGCGTCCATTCAACAGAGAAACCATAGCTGAGTTCTCAGTGCTCCTGAAAATTTAGTAACCTCTTTTACTGCCTAAATAAAATGGTGTGATCCCGAAGAGGGACTCAGGATAAACCAAAGCCAGAAGGGACATGAAGGAAGGCGGGATTCCCTTTTCACTTGCTTCAGTTACACAGTGTCAGTCTTTTTTATTGTGGGTCTTTCCTGCTTGTTTTTTAGGAGTGCTTTGTTACCAAGACTTTAAAGAAAAAATACTCGAGATGCTATCTTGATAAAAAGTGTTCTTTGATCATAGGTATGCATCTATGAATTTGCAAGCAGAATTTCTGAAGTTAAATAATATCTTTATTATCTGTGTATTCTTAGTAAGATTATACTCTATATGCAGCCAATGACAAAATCCTATTTGCCTGTTAAATCCTCATTTTAAAAATAATGCTAAAAATTACAGCTTTTATCTTGAAAAAAGTAATCTGCTTGTAGGCAAAACAGAAAAAAATACACAGTACATTCTTCCCTGTTGCTGATTTTGTTGTAGCAGAATTTCAGAAGAGAAGGATCTAGAACAACACTGGCCTCTCTTATATTTGGGGGTTTTCTCGTGTCATAGAAAATTTTGAAAATAATGACAGCAAAGTGTGCAAAATGTCAACTGAAGCACACTTGTAAGAGAATGTAGCCTCCAGATTGTCAGCACAAGACTATTTCTCTCAGTTCCGTGAACTGCAAGTGCTTTCATACCCCTGTGAAAGTCCTGTCTTCAGACAATGTCTAAGTCTGGGAGGTTCCCGTAGTGTTTGGCAGAGAAATTTTGGACACAGCTGGTGAGTGAGCCAACCAGGGACGGCACCTGCTGGACCTGCTGATGGCAAACGGAGAAGGTCTGGTGGGTGATGTGATCACTAGAGGCCATCTTGGCAAGAGCTGTCACAAAATGATGGAGTTTTTGATTCTCAGAGATTAAAGGAGGGAGGGGGGACAGCAGAACTGGTGCCTGGGACTTTTGGAGGGCAGAGTTTGGCCTGTTTAGGGGAATGGATGAGAGGCTCCCTTGGGCAGCAGTCCTGAAGGGCAAAGAAGTCCAAGAAGGCTGGACATGCTTTAAGAAGGAAATCCTAAATGTACAGGAGCACGCTGTCCCTATATGCTGAAAAACAAGCAGCCAGGGAAGACCAGCTTGGCTGAACATAGAGCTTTGGCTGAAACTCAGGGGGAAAAAAAAGGAGAGTTTATGACCTTTGGAAGAAAGAACAGACAATTAAGAATTAGAAGGAGTTGTGAGGTTATGCAGTGAGGAAATTAAAAGGGCCAAGTCCAATGAGATCCTAATCTGGCTATCCTGTAAAAGACAATCAAAATACTTCTGCAAATACATCAGCAACAAGAGGACCGCTAAGGAGAATCTCCATTCTTAACCGGATGCAGAGGGAAACGCAGTGACAAAGGATGAGGAAAAAAGACTGATGTATTTAATGCCTTCTTTGACTCAGACTTTAATAGCAAGACCAGTTGTCCTTGGGGTACTCAGCCCCCTGAGCTGAAAGACAGAGACAAGGTGCAGAATAAACCCTAATAATCCAGGAGGAAAGGATTAACAGCCTGAAACACCCATTAGACACACACAGGTCTATGGGGCTGGATGGGATCTGCTGAAGGGTTCTGAGGAAGTTGGTGGAAGTTCTCGCAGAGCCACTTTTCATCATTTACCAGCAGTCCTGCCCAGCTGGTAAATGGTCCCAGCTGAATGGAAGTAAGCAAATGTGACCCATTTACCATCCACAAGAAGGGTCAGAAGAAGGGTCCAGGGAACTACAAGCCTGTTAACCTGACCTTGGTGCCAGGGAGGGTCCTGGAGCAGGTCATCCTGAGTGCCATTGTGTGGAATGTGCAGGATAGGCAGCTAGCTAGTGTGGCTTTGTGAAAGGCAGGTTCTGCTGACCAACCTGATCTCCTTCTATAATCAGGTGACCAACTCAATGGAAGAGGGAAAGTCTGTGGATTTTGTCTACATGGACTTTAGTAAAGCCTTTGACACCATTTCCCACAGCATTCTCCTGGGAAAGTTGGTTACTCATGGCCTAAATGAGTGTGTGCTTTGCTGGATTAAGAACTGGCTGGGTGGCTGGGCCCAAATATTTGTGGTTAATGGAATTACATCCAGTTGATGTCCAGTCACTAGTGGCTCAGCTCCAGGGCTCAGTGTTGGGTCCAAGTCCTGTTTAACATCTGTAGAAAATATTTGGATGAGGAGATCAAGTGCCCCCTCAGGCAGTTCCCAGATGACACCAAGATGAGTGGGAGAGCTGATCTGAAGAGGGTAGCAAGGGTCTGCAAAGGGATCTGGACCAGCTGGATCTGTGTGCCAAGGCCAATGGTATGTTATTCATGGAGAAGTGCTGGGTCCTGCACTTCAGTCTCAACAGCCCCGTGCAGTGCTACAGTCTTGGCAAAGAGAGGCTGGAAAGCTGCCCCAGGAAAAGAACCTGGGGTGCTAAGCCTGAGCCAGCAGTGTGCCCAGGTGGCCAAGAAGGCCAATGGCATCCTGGGCTGTATCAGCAATAGTGCGGCCAGCAGGACCAGGGCAGGGATTGTCCCCATGTACTCAGCACTGGTGAGGCCACACCTCAAATCCTGACTCCAGTTCTGGGCCACTCATGACAAGGACACTGAGGTGCTGGACCTCTCCAGAGAAGGCCAACAGAGCTGGTGAACGGCCTGGAGCACAAGTCCTGTGAGAAGTGTCTGAGGGAGCCGGGGCTGTTTAGCCTGGAGTAAAAGAGGGCAAGAGGAGACCTTATTGCTCTTAAAACTACCTGAAAGATTGTAGCCCCAGGAAATAGAAGACAAGACAAGAGAAAATTGTCTCAAGTTGCACCAGGGTTTAGATGGGGTATTAGGAAAAATTTCTTCATTGACAGGGTAGTCAGGCATGGGAATGGGCTGCTCTACTGGTGGTGGCATCACCACTCCTGGAAGTGTCCAAAAGATGTGTTGATGTGGCACTTTGTGACATGGTGGTGAGCACGGTGTGATGTGGGTTACTGGTTGGACTTGATTATCTTAGAGGCCTTTTCCAGCCGTAACAATTCTATAATTCTGTGGCCAGAGTTCAGGGATTGAAAAACACCCACCAAGATGCACATATCGTAAGTTCCCACCGAAAAGCCAAAAAAAGCCAGAAAAAGCCAGTGCAACAGCCAGACTCCCAGCTGACCCATAAGTGATGGCTTCCTATGCAGTGCTTCTTCATGAGGGCTTCCAGAGCCTTTGCTTTTTCACATACGTAGTCTGTCAGATGGCATGTGAGAAATAATATGGTGGTTATTAAGGGGATGTGTGTTCTCTGGAACTGGAAAAAAGCGTCTGCTGGGTCACAGCCCACTTCTTGGTCTGACATACAATTTCAATGGGAAAAAATTAAGTGTTATTCCAAGTATCCATGCAAAGAAGACCTTAACGGGAAAGGTACTCTGAGGCCAGAGAAAATAATTTTAAATGACACATTGATGTGTCTTCAATTCAAAGCCTTTTTCTTCTGTTACATGTACATTAAGGAAGCTAACAAGACCACTTCCAGTAAGTCAGTGCCATTCCATTCTGCTTAATCCTATCTGTACTCCAAAGAAATGAATCAAAAACAAAAGGAGTGTGGAAAGGAGGTCTAGAGACTCCCATCGTGTGTAGAATAGTGCAGAAAAAAATTCTTTAGGAAAAGTCAGAGAAGCCAGCCCCCAGAGCAAGGAAAAACACTTGTCTGGAGCCTCTTCTTCTAAGGTTCCCTTTTGCTAAACAGCAAAAGTTAAAGCAGAATCAGAAAATGAAGCAATGTGCACTGGGAATGTCAGCCCCAAGGAAATTGTGAAATCCAAGGTGCAACTTCCTGCATTTTGGAAGACATTTAATACATTTCAGGACAAAAAAGCACATGCAAAAACATAAGCCTACCTGGTATTTATCTTGGACTCAATGCTAAAATAACTTGCCAGTAGCAAATTCCATACACTGAAACCACAGTTCTTACTACACACTCGCGTGTTTCCCATCATACACACTCACACACATAGACACACACACATTGCATAGAAAAACACTCAAAAAGCCAGCATCAACATTATAAAAAAATATCCCCCAAAGCAAGTTGTCACCTCACCTATGAGTAGGAACACTGGGCTCTTATGCTCAGCATGCAGGCACAGCCTAACCTCCCTTGTCCGTCAGAATGACACCCCTAGTCATTTTACACAAACTTCAAATGCACCTTTTAAAGAAACTTTTGTGAGTCCTCCCACATGGGCTCAGGTGTAGTTCTCTCTATTTCTCTTTCTGCCATTTCCTTTACTTTCTACTTTACAGCTCACAAGCTTTTTGCTTCTCTGTGTTTCAGCATCCCTTCACCCTGCATTAACCAAAGCAAACAGACCAGCACCGCAGTGTCTGTGTGTGTGCTACTACATGCAGAATATCCAAGTCCCATGTTGCCAAGCTGAACCAGGTCTCATTAGCAGTAAAACTCAAACTTTCCTATATGTATTTTTATCAGTTGCAGCACTCACATCCGATTTCTGCAACTACTTTAGTACTTATTTAATTTTTCCAGTTTAAATACTTCTAGTTACTTACCGTGATTGTAAAACAAAGGACTTGACTATTCAAAGGACCAGAGCCCATGTCACTTTTTGTTAGGAGAATCTTGGTCTTTCTCTATTAGTATTTTTTCTGCTAAGCATGTTTAATAAAAATGGATTTCAAAAATGTAAAGCTCTTAATTAGACTAACGCAAAACCTGAATCATAAATAATTTGTGAAACATGTACAAAGAGAAGAAATGCAGGCAATAATTTCTGAGGGAATATGCTCTGAAGGCTTCTTACAGAGATTTATTTTTTGGGATTCCTCAGGCCTGCCCAGGCCCAAACCAAAATTGTACTATCTTACCGGTGCACAAGAGATCTTGTATTTCTGCGCTAGCTCTTTTCATTGGCATTTTGAAACAATTCAAACTGCATCTCACAGGTATCTGTGGGCATAGCTCCATTCGCTAGCTAACCATGAGCCATGTTGGAATCCATGCCGGATGCCATGCTGACATCCCTCTGAGGATGCACAAGGGGGAAAGCAAGGAAGAGGAAGAGAAAAGAGAGGAAGAAGTGTTGTAGCTGTGAGTAAAATAATATTTAAATTAAAAGGACACCCCCCTCAACTATTGCCCTGCAGACATCCAATACCACAGAGGTAATGGCGCAGTAATTTTCTTGATTTAAAAGGTTTTCTAAGATATAAAAAGAAGGAAGATTAAAAGGTGATAAACTAATATAGAATGGCAAAACCAGAACGCAATTATAAAATACCACAACAATGAGAGAAAGACTGATTATAATGGGAGTGACCTGGAGTTTAAGGTTCACAAGGCTATCCCAGCATAGCTCTTCTGCACCTCTCAGATGAGCGTGAGACACGTCCCTTCCACAAACAAAATCTGCTGCCTGTTGTTTTCCCTTGTGCAGCTTTCTACCTCAGATGCAACTCAAAAAGACTCCTGAAGTATGTGAATCCCTTAATGAAGTCTCAGAGTACCACTGACTAAATTACAATTTACAGTCTGAAGGCAAACCCCCCCTTTTTTTTTTTACTTGATTCTCAACCTTAGCTACATGCAACTAGCTCAAGAATGAGCTGAAGCCTGAGCACTCAGAAATTTGTGTACCCTTTGTTGCCAACAACAGCAGAGAACACCTCCATAGGGATGACTCATAGTGTCCAAGTTACATACTGTGGATTATAGGAGTGGAATGAATAGGATAACCAGGACCATGCCTTTCACTGTACACTGGACCTAACCAAAAAAGATCAATACAAATTTAGATTTGCAGATTTATCTATGAGTAATTCCACTGATGAGAATTTAAAAAACAGTGTTTTCTCAAAGTTCTTAAAAGCCTTTGCTGATCCACAGATTATTCCCATCAGATTTTTCAGGAATTTCCATGCTTAAATAATGAAATGCTCAAATGTTCAGAATACCGTAGCATGGCACAGCATGGAACAGAATAGAACACACTTTTTCAGTTGGCGGGGACCTACAATGATCCTCTAGTCTCACTGCCTGACCAGGGCTTACCAGAAAAGTTAAACCCTGTTATTAAGGGCGTTGTTCAAATGCCTCTTTCTAAGGCACTGACGGGCACGGGGCATTGACAACCTCTCTAGGAATCCTATGCCATTTTTTGACTACCCTTTCAAGTAAAGAAATTCTTCTGAATGTCGGGTCTGAACTTCCTATACTGTGGGGTGTCCAGAAATATCCCATGCCTTGCAGCGAAGCTCTCCCCCAGTACAGACCTCTGATCCTCTGGGCACCTCCAGAGTGGTGGCAGCCTAGCCTGCGCTCACTGTTTTCTGCCTGCCCACAGAGCCTCATCCCATTCTGCTTCTCCCAGCCATTCCAGCTGTGTGCCTGGGGCCATCTGGGACCTCCTCTGGCCTTGGCATGGGGACCTGGGTCTTTCTTTGTGGATTGGCAGCAACTCCTGGTGCCAAACCCAGCAGCTGCCCTCTGCTCATTTTTCATGGTCACCTTGGCTGCAGACGGGGACCTGTGTCAGAGGAAGGCAAGGAGCCCTGGGGAGCACAGGGGAGAAGAGTTTTTCTGTGGGATTCAGTCACAGCAAATTGTGTTGGTGGACAACCTTTAACTGCACAGGCATCTAGATCATAGCACTGAGTGCCGTGTCCAGTAATTTCTTGTACACCTCCAGAGATGGTCGACTCCACCACACCCTGGGCAGCTCATTCCAAGGTTTAACAACCCTTCCCATGAAGAAATTCTTCCTGACATACAACCTGAACCTCCCCTCTCACAGCCTATTTTCTCTTGTCCTGTCACTTTCTGCCTGAGAGACGAGGCTGGATCCTACCTTGCTACACCCTCCTTTCAGGCAGTTGAAGAGAGCAGTAAGGTCCCTTCTGTGCCGCCTTACCTCCAGGCTAAACACCCCCAGCTCCCTCAGCCACTTTTCACAGGACTTGTGCTCCAGACCTTCACCAGCTCTGTTGTCCTTCTCTGGACTTGCTCCAGCACCTCAATGTCCTTGCAGTGAGGTGCTTTGCTGAAGTCCAGGTAGAAAATATCCACAGCCTTCCCCTCATGCACGGGATGGGTCACCTGGTCATAAAAGGAGATCAGGTTGGTCAAACAGCCTTTCCCAAGCCCCTGCTGGCTGGGCCCAATCCCCTGCTTGTCCTGTACGTGCTGTGTGATGGCACTCGAGATGATCTGTTCATGACCTTCCCTAGCTCCAGGGTCAGGCCTGTAGCTCCCTGGATCCTTCCACCATTCCTGGAGATGGGTGTCACTCTGGCCAACCTCCAGACAGCTGAGAGCTGTTAGCCAGGGCTGATGAGAAATGATGGAGAGCAGCTTAGTGAGCACTTCTGCCACCTCCATCAGTACCCTTGGGTGGATCCCACCTGACCCCACAGGTTTGTGATTGTCCGAGTGGCACAGCAGGCCACTAACAGCTGCTCCTGGATTGCAGGGGTCTGTTCTGTCCCCAGCCCTGCCTACCAGCTCAGGGGCTGCTGTCCTGGCCATAACTGGTCTTACTGGCAAAGACTGAGGCAGAGAAGGCATTAAATACCTCAGCCTTTTCCTTATTCTTGGTGACAATGTTCCCTTCCATATTCAATAAAGGATGGACATTTTCCTTGGCCCTCCTTTTGCAGTTAATGTATTTATAAAACACTTTTAAATTGTTTTTTACAGCAGTGGCCAGACTGAATTCTAATTGAGCTTTCTAATTTTCACTCTACATGATCTAATGACATCCTTGTACTCTTCCTGAGTTGCCTGCCCCTTCTTCCAAAGGTCATAAGCTCTCCCTCTTTTCCCTGAGTTCCTGTGAAAGCTCCCTGCTCAGCCAGGGCAGTAGTCTTCCTCAGTGGCTTATCTTTTGGGCCATAGGAACAGCCTGCTCTGGGGTGACAGGCTCTCCTAAAGAAAGTGCCCCACTTACATACCCTGCTAAGATCTGACAGACCACAGAGGTGCAAACTCCTGTCTTCCAGACAAGACAAAACATCTGTCACCAGGTAGAGAAAGAGTGAAGATTTCCCTTCATCGAAGTTATAAAAAAAAAGTATAATAGTATTATTCGCATTCTTAGTTATTAAGTAATTCTTGTCTAATGCCTTTCCCTTCCTCCCTCTTTCAAAAGACTAGACAGTCATGCTTTCCTACAAATATTTTCTGCAACACAAACTTCAGATGAAAATATGCAGGGGTGCTAAACTTGACACAACCTGGAACAGTAAAATCAGTTTTACCTTAGTGTTGAAATACATTTATAATACCATTTGGGATCTCCTAAATCAAGTGGTGGAGCTCTCCCTCTTCCAGAACACCTACAGCCTTTTGCTTGGATTCTGCCATAAATCACATTTCAAATTCTATAGTGGTCTTTCCCCCTGAACAGATGGGTATAATCCACCTCATTCACACACCCATAAGTTAAGTCTAGCCCCTCTTCAACCAAGGCAGAGCCCTTCCTTGTCAGGGAAGCAGTTTCCAACCTCCAGCTTCCACTCTTCCCCCTTCCCAGCTGCTGTGGCTTACGACCTTGCTCCCTAGCAGGTTTCAGGTGTGGTGTGTTAGGCAGCTGGGGACCTGCAAAATCCGACCCACTGCAAAGATTTGAGCTCAAGAGATGGAAGGACCAGTCAGAAAAGCCACATTTTTTGTGCTCCACAGAGCAAAAGTTTGTATCCACTGTGCACACATGACATCCTAATTCTAACAAGCTGACTCACAGATCCAGCAACTTTTAACTAGCAGCTTGTGTAAAGCCTGGGGAAGAGCATTGTGAGGATGCTCGGATTAGCAGAACAGTAAAACACAAGCTGCCTTGTGTTCTGTGCATCATTAACCCTAAATACAATCTTCTCCATTGCAGCCTTACCTTGCAGCAATGGCAAGCAGGAATAGCTGCTGTGGCAGCAGAAACACTACTGACAGTTACAGCTGCTAAAATGAGAGTGGAAATGTTCATGAGGAAAGCTGTGGTAGGGTGATAAGCAGCCCGGATGACACTGTGGACAGCCAAGTATCTGAGGCAGAGATTTCTTTTGCTCACATGGTGTCTGTAGCGGTGAAATGATTTCTGCATTATCAAATATGCCAGCATATACGTTAAACTTTTTCCTTTTTTTAGTCAAAGCAGAGTACTGCTTCATTTTTATGCATAATTAGCTGAAATTAAGCAGGGAAAGTTAAACTGGGCGTGTATCTTTTCAAGCCACTCAACCTAGGTAGTGCAGTTTCCTGGCATGCGCCTTGTTCTAGCAATAAGGTTCAACATGTTTGCAACAAAAAAGACAGGAATGATGAAATGGAGTTGGAAAGTAGTAATTGTTCTCATTGCTTGAAGCAGACATTAAAAATAATTACAATTTGGCAACGTTATATTCAGATATAAACAGTCAGTGTCTCAAATGCTCATTGGGAGTAAAAGTTAACAAAAATGAAACACCTGTTCATACATCAGTGCTGCTGCAGTTTAGCAGCATGCAGCATTCCTGAAGCTGTTAAATACATGCATTATGCCAACAAAAATTTGGCCACATGTTTACTTAAGGCCTGAATAAATATGGCCAATCTCTGGCAAAAATCTGATCAAGTTCTTACCTGGGGTTAATAAGACTGACAGCAAAATGATAAGAAACCTAAACAGGGCAAGTAATATCATGTAAATAGCTATTGTTGATGCAAAATGGAATTTTAAAGAAAAATGTCTGGACTGACAGAATGTATTGATTTATTTACATGGTTTCCAGCTGTGTGAATGGATCTGCTCCCATGGATGGCTGGGACACAAAAGACAAAGTCAGCGAGTTGAGCTAAAGCAAGGCCTAAGTGGGCACTATCCTCATGGGCTGTATCCATTAAAGCCAAATCTGTAACCTGACTCAGCCTGGCTGATCCTGAGGGTGTGAGGGGAAGTATTTTGAGTAGCAAAAACACATGTGTAGAAGTTTTGCAGTTCAAGTCCTTTAACTCTGTTTTTCTCTTTTGTGGTTAAACTTCCAGAAAACAGAAGATAAAAAATTGTGTTTCTATTTCCTCTGACAATGGAAAGTAGAGGCTGAATTATAAATTATCTCAAGATATGTTCGGGCTTTTTGTTTATGAGAAATTTGGAAGACTCATGTAAAAAATAATCTAAGGGTTACAGACTAAAGTAAAGGACTGCTGGCTCTGTGGCACTTTGAAGGATGCTCGGCAGAGTATCTGCACAGGAGAAACCACATCAAGGTTTACGACACAAATGACTTCAGACAGATGTTGCTACTTCCTCCGTTCACTCAGGTGCCTACTGTAGCCGCTCCTCCTTGCCAAGGGGGGCTTGTGCAGAGCACAGGGACATGCACCCTGTCTGGCAAGCCGGGAGCACACTACCCAGGTAGAATTTTGTCAAGTCTCCCTTCTTATGGAGGGCTGTAGTTTTCAAAACACCACATTTACCTTTTCTTCCACAAAGTGGAAGTACCAGACTGATTCGCTTATCCAGTTTAGGGAGCAACCAGAGACGGGAAAAAGACAAAGAATTTCCTACCACATCTAAGAAGAAATAACCTGTATATAAAGTGCTTTAGCCAAGAGTTTGAAGTCTACACAAATTGTTTCACTCAGAGTGAGAATGACACATATAACTCTATAACCCACTCCTAAACCTATCCCCAACACACAATAAGGTAACAGAATCAACAGACAAGGACCAACATGCTACCATTTAGACAGGGTAACAAATGGCTCCTGCTCCAAAATGGGCAAATCTAAATATCCCAAACAATCCAAATACTGAAAGATCTCAGATTCTTGTTCCAAATCACATGAATGATCACATGGTTGCACCCACAGAGATGACCACCAGTACATAAAGAAGCATTCCATAAACAAACAAATCCATAACCAGTAAGTTATAATATTTTTTTATTCATGTTAGAATTTCTATCAGTGTTTGAACATTAATATTTAGAGAGTTTGTACAATTTTCATTCAAAGCTTAAAATGAGAACCACACTAGATCACAAATGGTAACTAAAACACAGTTCAGAATTGTATGAATATTCACACTCTCTTTCTCTCTTAACACTGTTAAACACTTTCTTTTCTCCAGGGGGGTTACAAGGAAAAGTGTGCACTGTAATTGTATCTCAGCAGTGTTCCAAAACATAATGGTATCATCATTACATATAAACTCTTTAAAAATATACTTCTGTCAAAAGAATTGATGACTACTATGTACACTACAAAAATAAATTTTCATATAAATAAATTATATGGCATAATTTTATCTTTGTAACTGAAATGACACAAACCCACTCCTACCAAACAGGCAGGCAATGAGACCCAGTTTGAATATTTTTTTTCCTTTTAACTCCTTATACTAAAAGCTACAACAAGTCCATAATGTAAATGTTATATACTCTTTCCTATTTAACATTAGTAAGCACTCTATACAAATAAAAATCCATTAAACAGTAAAAACATAACTGTAATAGTGTTTCCAATAGAAATAAAATCCCTGCATTTTGTTTGTTATAAACTGGCATGACAAATACTGTAAGAAAAACATTCTTATGATACAAAAATATAAATATCACCCATGATTAAAAAAGTTAAGAAACAAAACCAAAACAAAATAAATGTTGCCAGCCACTGAGTTCTCCCCTTGCCAATGTGATTATCGAAGAAGGTGGTCTACATTGTGCATGAAGCAGCGGACAGCTCACCCACGCACAAGCACACAGGAAGGCTTGGGCAGGGGCAGGTGGGAGACACTGCAGCTTGCCCTGGGCCCCTTCCCTCCCCAGGAAGAGCAGGAAGCAAGGCAGCCTGCAGCACAGAGGCAGCAGCGGTGCCAGTGGGAGCCCTGCCAACCTCTGACACATGAGCGCACAAGTTTGGTGGTTGAAGGCAGCTTCCAATTAGTATCATACAGTTTTGTTGCAGAGTTTGTATGATCTGAGGTCACTGTGCTGCTAGTGCTAAATTGGGGCCCCTCATCTTTTTTGTCATCAAGAGTTTTCACGATAGACAGTGAACTGGACCAGTAGGCAGTTGGGACATTAACCCTTGGTGTGCACTGAAACAGTAGCTTATGTATCACGGGAATGACACCAGGCTCTCGCCACCTGCTCTTCGAGCGTTCACATTGGAGATCTGTAAACAAGTGCCTCATATCAAAGTGTTTTCAAGTGAGCAAAAAAGGCATGGAAATTTGTGCATTCTAATTATCCCCATTCATTTTGCTGGCAAGGTCTGTGGGCAAAGATAGACTCCCTGAAGCCACCGGAGAAAAACACTTTCCCATCAAAGAATTGGCCACTGCTGTTCAGGTATACATAAAGAAAAGCCCCACCACTGCTGTATTTAGAAACTGAATACTGGTTGTGTTTGGCTCTGAATACAAAATTGAACATCTACCTGCACTAAAAAACAGCTTGGAGAAGGGCAGAAAAAAATGAAAAAAGAAGATAGAGACAAATGAAAACTTGTGTTGCATTATTTTAAATTAAGGTTCTTTGTTCCTAGGGTTTGTTTCCAACTGGAAAACAGATTGCAGTGTTTTTCCAGACCCTTCACCTGCAGCAATCCCCTTTTAGTTAAAAAATAATAGTACAAAAAGCTAAATTAGTTTCGCAAAGAGATCCCAGTTTAGCTGTTTTAATTAAAAGTGCCAATGCAGCATGGGAAAACACAAACAATAGAGAAAAGAACTACCCAGGCCTTATGTGTCGTTACTGTCCCGGCCCACCAGAAAGCCATTTATATTTAAAAAGTGAATATACTTTTTTTTTTTAATCCTTCCATTTGATTTTTATCACTTACTTAAATTATTAACTCCTTCCTGCCATGAAAATAAGGTGATGAAAAATACTGCTTTCAATGCTGTAATGACACAGCTAAGCTGTGGCTCATCATCAAACAATTAATTATTCAGCTTCTAATGCCACTCATAGTTAACAGTATCAAAATAAGGCAGATGCTCATTGTATTTCTATAACCACCAGCACCTCTCAATATGCAGCACCTTTGGAAGTGAAAAAATAACGGTTATAGTGTTTGCACTTACCTGGCACCTTTTGCAAGGAAAAAAAGAAAACCAAAGTACTACACGAACAATAATTAAGCCTCACAACATTCCTGGGAGGTAGGTAAGTGTAATTATAACCATTTTGCAGAATGAGAAACTGAGGCATGGGGCAGTTAAGTGACAAAATCATGTGAACAAAGTCATTAAGGGTCTGGGAACTGAAACATAATCCCAAACCTTGACTCCCTGTCTTCCTTAGTATTTTAGTTGGGCCTTTGATGATGGCAGTCTATAATTGTATATGTTGGTAAACACCAACAGAGTTTTCACTAGTGCCTACTAACAGGGAAACAGGGAAAGCCAGACTCACATCAGCATCAGTGGGTTTGTAAACCCACTGAGTGTTAACATACAGTAAAAGAGAAACTACAGTGCACCAGGAACATACACACAAGAGCCTGCATATATTCCAGATGCACACATGGACACATACAGCAAAACAAAACCTGCACATAGCTATATCTATTTAAGCCTCCCAGATTAACTTGCTTTTCTTCATATCTGCTTATTTTTAAAATTACCACGCATAGCGTGTTTGAAAGTTAACAGTAACATTTCATACTACCACAGGGTTGTGATACGCAAATTTAAAATATTTTAAACAGACATGTACCTTTAAAAAAATCCTATTACATAAGCAATATTTGCATAGAATTATACAGGTAAATTATAAAATATTTAAGCAGCAGCAACTTATGCTGAAATTTAGAACTAGATTAAGCTTAGTTGTGGCACAGAGATCAATGTACAAAAAGTACAAAGCGCACACAATATTGTCCCCATTCTATTGCCCAGAGGCAAATTACTCCAGATTATACTACTTTACATCGTTCTTTTGTATATTACATATGTGTACATCTTTTAAATACTTAAAAGAAATATTTAACAAAATAATACAATAGGTTACAGTAACAGTGAACTGTTGTCCTGATGCAGCATGTCCTTTTCTACAACTTCAAGCAGTTCTTCTCTTCAAGCAGTTCTGGAATATAGTTTTCCATCTTTGGCCTCTTCTTTGCTTCAGTTATTACCCTGTATAAATAAGGAGAGAAAAAACCCCAAACATTCATTAAATTTCAAGAAAAACAAACAAATCAAACTAAGCCAACTCATTTCATGATTCTTGTGGTTACATTTAGCAGTCAGGAAGTGCTGGCTCTGCTTTCATCTCAGTCATTAATTTCCTGGTGAAGAAATACTGATGCCAATTAAAAAAATGCAGGTGCTTTAATTTCTAAGTTCCCAGTTTTAGATATCTGTGACAAATTCAGTCAAAACCAATGAACAATTGAAGGAGAAGTAGTCTACATCAAATACTGAGCTTATTTAAGAATCTCGTATTACCATGCGCTTTTAGCTGGAAAAAGTGGAGCCCAAGTATTTCCTTATTCTGTGGATACTATTACTTGTCATACTTCTAGACTGCAAGGCTAAAGGCATTCATGTCTATTTATGCGTTGGGATGCTTGGAGAGACATTTTATAAATCGGAAAGTGGTTTCATTTCGATTTACGATAAAAATTTCCATCAAAACGCTGTGTGTGTGCATACGTGTGCACGCATGCACACATGCAAAATATTCTAGAATCAAAATAAAATTATTTGCTCTGCTCAAACTAGTGCCTGCCACTGAAAAGCTCAGACAAGCAAAGAGAAAAAACAGAAATCCACAGAGAAGTAGCTATTCTTTTTCCCCCGCAAGTGAAGAACAGTGTAAAAAGAGTGACAAATAGTTTTTCAGGTAAGAGCCCCAAAAAGCTTTCTGTGTAAAAACTAAATGGGCAGCTCTACTCTATGCAAATCTGCAATAGCCAGTGCAGCTGCCCCTGGCAAGGCAGAGGTCAGCTCAGACACCTCCCCACTTGGTAGGTCTCAGAATGCCCCCCAAAGAGCAAGGGGACACCCTGCTGAGCAGCAGTGCACTAGGCAGGGTAGGACTTCCCACTTCTCACTCAGCTCATCTTCCAGAGGGATTCAGTCCTCATTATGGACTTTAAATTCCTTCACAAATGATTTTATTCAAAAGATGTCAACTCCTGAAGCAGCTGGCAATTTTACACTCTCCTAGGCGATGTCATTTAATGTAACATTTTAGAGCACGCCTGATTCAGGGATCGGAAAACAGGACTTAGGCAATGGTAAATCCAGTCGCACTGCTCTGAAGATGTTATACAACACCTCTGCTTCATTTTCCTAATCTGGTAAACTGGGATTGTATAATGTACTTACCCATTTTGCAAGAGTATTTGAAGTGGTTCACATTTGAAAGCACTACGACTTCTCAGTGTTGGAGTGCACTATCTTAGCCAACCTCATGTCTAGTGCCAAATGTACTATATTTACAGTTAGTTAGTTAGTGCTACCTAAGGAAAAGGTACCTCTGAGAAACTTTATTTTTCCTCTTTCCTCTGATCACACCATTGCCTGACACAAGCCAAGGCTTGCAGTTACACGGGATGGATTTACCTTACTGTGAGCCGTTGCCGGGTATCCTTTCCTCACATTCAACATCTTGCAGTTCTATAACTTCTACTTTAGAATTTCTTCTTTCACACCGCACATTAAAAGGCACATGGGGGTCCTCAAATGGCGCATGGCCAGCTTCATGGTGTCCCTCATAGGATGGAAAGCTCGCTCCCCAAGAGCTGTGGCTGTGCAGGGCAGGGTGGACAGCAACAGTGACTGAAGCCGAGGCAGTCACAGTAGTGATGGGCTGGCAGTAGGCTGCTCCAGCAGCACCTGCAGCCCCAAACGCTGGGCTTCTCACGTTGTGGGAACGAGCCTTGTGGCCCAAGCGGTCCCTGTTGCTGGGTCCTGAGTGCCCATCAGTAGAAATTTCAAAAGCGTCCCTGCGAGGGTGGTAAGGAGGTGGTCGCGGCCCTTCCCTCGCTTCCCGTTTGGGCTGTCTGCCCTGATGCCACGGCTGCTGCTGCGTGCTGGGCTCCGGATTCGATGGCAGTCTGGGACTCTGCTGATTCCTTGCTTCTGGCTGAACCACCTGAGAGAGACACACACTGTTACGCCTCTGACAAAGCAAACAAAACAAATACTATGCTTGCTTATGTTTTATGCTGAGAATAATTATAATAATGCTCTAACTACAATGGTAATGTTGTGGAATCTGATAATTGATTTTGCCATGGTTTTTGTCTGAAGTTATTAAAACCTGGAAAGCATATCTTCGGAAAAACACAGGATGACAACTGAAAACATTATTGTAAGCTTCCTACATGCTGGTCCATCTTTTCAAAGGGATGGGTGACAAGCACTTGATCTTAACTCAACAAGTAGAATTGCAGGCATTTGGAAAAGGGTCTATTCCATGCAGGGAACATACACAGGATGCAAGCAGGGCAGTTTGTATAGACTGTAGGAATCTGTTTTCTGATTTCCATAAAAAGCGTGAAGCACAGCAGCTACATCAGTCAATAAACCGTGACCAACTTCAAATGTGGCTGTGCTTGTACCTATTTCTAGGCCTCTGCTGAACAAAACCAGATCCACATTGCAGCTCAGCATGCAACATCAGCAGGGGTAGGAGACAGAGCTTTTTCACTTTCCTTTGAAATTGCAATTATGCCAACCCAGCAGCAAGACGCAACAAGGCCCAAGACTTGGTACAACACTTAAAACTACTTTCTTCTGGCTCTTTCTCCCCAAAATGTGCTGTCACAGAGACATATATGATAGCGATCCACAAAGGAACCATGTGAAAGAGGTTGGGATCTTGTAATCTCTCCTCCTTCTCTCTCTGAAAAGAGTCATCAAACAGACTGAGAGCTCTCTCTTGTGGCTGGTGCCAATAGGATGCAACAGCAATTATCCATGCCAAAGGCATCTGCTTTTGTACCACCGCTTTACCCCCAACTCAATTCTAAAGAAAAGAATGAGGAAAACCTTCCTTCCCTGCTAACAGGTTTTGGCACAAAGTCAGAAAGCACAATCAGCCATAAATACGAAAGTTTTCCATGAAAATAAAAAGATTTGAAAAAATCCTGAAAAACAAAGCACATCAAAAAAACTTCTTCTTGCCCTCCTGCTAGTCCATATGAAAGTTACTTACAGTGGATCTTGCAAAGAGAGGATTCTCAGTGGCTTCCACTATTACTTGATGGACTGGTGCCCCAGGGCCTCGCGTGGCCTCGTACTGATGAAGCTCTTCGCTGATGCCAGATACTGTGGTTTGAGAGCTGTACTCAGAATCAGAGGAATCTGACGCATTATTTATGTGTCCAGGTGGCAGTGCAAACCTCACAGTACCGGGGGGTGGCTCAGGAGATGGTGTGGGCAATCTGTCATGTCCATTGGCTGGAGAAACCTGATAACAGCAATGCTTTCAGTTACATTCAGCTAGCTTTACCCTTTTAATCATTAGTGCTTGACACAAATGATGTTCTGCCAAGTACACCCTGCCACACCACGGCAACCTTAGCAACAGTTTTCTGATGAACATAGATACCGAACTGAAAAAAATTAATGGAACAATAAAAGACATGATCTCCTTCTGTGGATATGGATGTAAACAGGACTACACAGATTGTTCTGGGTATCATTGTCTCCAAAGTGCACATATGTGTGTATGCGCATGCACTTACATTTGTAAATATAAAAATAAAAATAATAGGCGGGCTTCCCTCCCCCTTCAGCAAGCATTAGCAGAGTGATTTTGTAAAATCACCTCAAATGTGTAGGTACAGTGTGACCCAATGTCTATTTGCAGAGATGGATACACACATCACAGCAATATATATGGTAATAACACACACATATGCATTGTTTGAGTAAGTGACAGGTCATGTATACTGCTAGGAATTAAGAGATTACACACTGTTGTCAAAACTGTTTCACTAATATTAAAAGAACACAAACACTCCTGAAATATACCAGTGGTGCACACATACCTTGTGTTTTATTCTTGTGCAGATACACATATATAGAAACGTGAAACACAGTGCACTGATTCTACTGAAACGTGATAAAGATAACCCCATGTAACACAGTAAATGTATTAACTACGGAGTAGGTAATGAATGACCAACAATCAAATATAAAGTTGGTATCTGTGAATCCTGGAGTCTGGACTCAGGCTTTGTACTGTAAAGTTATCAACAGCTAAGTGAAGCTTTCCCCACACCAAAAATGCTCCTTGAGCCGGGAGAATGCTGCAGGGAGAGGTGACTGGACAGCAGGGACCTTCTGGCAGACCAATCATGGTTATCAAGGTGTGGTCTGTGGACCACCACTGTGTGTGTTGGTCCACACAGGCCTTCCTGGTGGTCTGCTCAGTTAAACACTTTGAGGAATGCAACAGAGCCAGTGAGGTAGGAAAGAAGAAGGTATGTGTATAAAACAAACTGTCTCTTGCAAAATTTTGAGGGAATCCTTATTTTACACATTTCTTTGCATATCATGTTATGCCCATAGTATAAATAATACTATCAGGTTTCTTACTGCAACCTCTAAAACATAAAAAGGTTTAAAAATAGAGTAGTATCAACCACATAACAAACAGCACTTTTAATAAAAATTTATTAAAAAGCCTGAGAGCAAGAAACTTAATCCAAGAAAATTTAAAAAACAGCTTCTAAAACCGGGGGGTGGTTGAAGGGGACAGTGGTGCAGACATAGTATTATTTTTTCTGTTCACCATCAATTTTACTGACCTCAGGGTATGGTCCAAAGAATGAGAGAAGAACAGGAAGCAGCACCAATCCATTGAGAACTCCCAGAATGGTTAGGATTGCCAAAACAGCAAAGAAGTACCTGAAGTACAGTTTAAAGGGTTTGGGGGAGAGAATAGTCACAAATACTGTTAGAAACAAGGGATTACAAATTACACCTACATATGTTAAAATAATACAGATACTAAATTAACTCTTAACATATTACTAACATCAAAGTAAACAATTATATCACTTTCCATATAAGATACAGGGTTTTTTACCTTTTGAATTAGAGAAGCTACATTCCACAAAGTGTTAGTTTTGAAAGGAGAGAAAAAAATTACATTTGTTAATTTCCCAGAATCTGGAAGCATGTAATGTTATTTATGAATGTGTTACACAAACACAAAAATATGGAATGTGCAGGGAATGGCTGAATGGATTGAAAGCACAAATACAATGAAAAGGGGCCCCCATTAGTGAAAACCCAGCAGAAGCAAACAAATGAAGTGAAGGGTGTAGAATTTAAACAATTTAGTCTAGAAGGAAAAGAAGCCCTCTTCTCCCAGCAGCTAATCCACTGTGAAATGCTTCTGCAACTTACAGCAGAATGTCTAATTAAATCTACAGTATATCAGGTAAGGGTTTTCCTTGCTGTTCATTAATCAAACTTAACGCCTAGAATTCTGTGAGTTCCAGTTTTACCAAATAGCTTGAATTGCAATGCTTTTACAACACAGGAACCCGCTTTCTGCAAAGAAAATGCCCATTCTATAGTAAGCTTCAGCATTGTACTGAGTAAGAGCGCTCCACAATGGCAGAGCTGCATTGCAGGCTAATCTTTTGTTGAACAATTTAGCATCTCTGAATACTCTTGTTTTGCGTCAGCCAATTCAAACATAAAGGCTAAAATACTATGGAAGAAGAGAAAAGTGCACAAGTAGTTGTCCTTTCCCACCACTGAGGGCTAAGGTCTGGGATCCTTCATGAATATCAAGGTAAACCTGTCAGTAAAAGGAAAGCCTTGCTAGTTGGTATTCGGCACAGCTGGGGCTCAGACTAAACTTAAGGCTGTGTTGTAACTAATGATTTCAAGGACTCACTCTTGGTAAATTCCTGGAGGAGAAGGCAAAGGAGAAGAACAGAGAGCAAGTTTGCCACTAATGGGTCTGCTGATTACATTGTCTAGCTGGCAACAAACTTTACTGCCTCCCTGTTTCCACATCTGATCAAATATATCAGACTCCTGTAAAACTATAAATATCCTGCTATTGTAAACATTTGAGAATTTCTGATCTGCATTAGCAAAAATCAGCAAGCCAATCTACTCTACTAACATAAACCACCAGAACTTTAAACTGGGACGCAGATCAACAACAGGCATTAAAAACATTTGCATCTCATCCATCTAACGTTAGAATAAACAGGAGGATTATAGCTTTGACCAGTTGGTGTATACAACGTCTGTTAATTTACTTAATCTTCCACATTGCTGGACTAATCTGTCCCTTTCCGGAAGTTTGGGATCTTCTTCGCCCACTATAACAATGCTCAGGCTCCCCATAGTTTATTTTATTTTATTTTTTAAACAAGGCAAACTAAAGTCAGATTGTGCTATAAAATGAGAAACCGATGGCCAAAAAAAGTAAAATAACATAAGTTGAAAAGTTGAAAGGCTCACTTTATAAACTGAGAGCACATCCAATCCAAATTTGGTGTGAAGGGCTGCTGCAATCTTTCATTTGCTATGACACAAAAATGCATGCCAAAATCTCGTCTGTTAAGTAGAAAAGTAGCACACCAAATGTACCCCTATAAATTTAGGTTAAATCTATCAGTAACCTGTATGTCAAAATGTTCCAACTCTTACAAAAACAGGTCAAAAAAGAATAATTCTATTTCTTCAATACCAATGAAATAAAGTAAAAAATTGTGTTTTGAGGGGAAAAAAATTCTATTTCAGGACATGGAGTACCTGTATAGTAATAATCCACATGTGGGTTTCATGAGATCTAACTGCAAACTGCCTCCTTTCTTCAAATCTCTTTCATACATAAACAAAAAGCCTGATGAGATTTAGCAGTCATTCTCTCAGTTCCTGCCCCTGACATTTTGTTGTTCTTGTTGTCAAATGGATGTCAGTTAAGTCTAGTCATCTATCCATCTTATGTCTACCTAAGTAGTTAAGCCATCTTTCAGAGCATTTTTATTTGGCCCAGTTCTACCTCAGCTCCATTTAAGGGCTTGGATTATTTTTGTGTGTGTGCTGTAGTTTACCACAAAGAGCCTGTGTTACTTCTAAGATTAGCCATTTTGCAGAGCTCCACAGGTTGTTTGGAATAGAATAGGATCTGTTTCATTGCACTTCTCAAATTCCCCTCAATGAAAAACTTGCTTTCCTCTACACTTGATGAATTCACATTCTTAATTATGTTCACAAGAAACAGCTTGCTTGTAGTTCTAAACAGAAGGGCCTTTAGGCTTTGCTGTACAAATTTTAGTATGAAGTTCTGTGTTCATATTTATGGTTCCCCAGCTCCCAAACAGGGCTCTCTTTCCCCCCACCCCACCGCTATTTTCCTCATTATGTAAACCCCACATAAGGACAGAAGGGGAAGGCCCTGAGTGAGTCACTTGCGGCACAGTTCAATGTTTGTAGGTTCATGTGTCCTTTGCATACAAATTTTTGTGCATACAAGAAGCCTGGAGGACCCCAAGGCTAAAGGTCAGACACAGCTAATACTGGACAATACAAGATGCTTTGAACTAATTCAAACCCAGAATTAGCAAACTTTCTAAAGAGCAACATTTTAGTGTTCTTTCATGCTAAATGTCAGACTTTCCTGGAACAGATTTTAATGCCAGCAATGGAAACACTACCATGTCTAGCAAGTAACAAGGAGTTAATAAAACAGAGGGAAAGTAGGACCGTGACATAAGCATACTTGACACACCATGCATAGTAATAAAATGACAGATACACTGAAGTGACTAAAAATTAAAAGCACACGTATTTTTATTTTTGAAGGAACGTCAACACACAGAAATGCTTTACCTGACAATAAAATCAAACTCTGATCCTGCAAGCATTAACACCCCAAGCAGAGTGGACACGGCCCCATCCAGCACTGGTGCAAACATGTGTTCCAAGGCAAGGACAGCCCTATGGTTCCTGTCTCCCATGGCAGTTAAAAATGCCTGTAAAACAAAAAAGTCCACCCTTAGGCAGATGCATATAACCTTCCAAACAGCCTCTCTCCCAGCATACACCGTTTTTCATCAGTTAATTACTGCAAACTACAGTTTATCAAAGTTATCTCTGTCGCTGGCTAACCCATGAGCGAAGGCTGGATCCTGAAGTCATATGACACAGCTGCTGCTGAAATCACACAACCAGAGCGAGCACTGATGACAGAGTCAGGCCATAGTAATAATTTTGGAAGCAATGCCTGCTTGCAAAAGTAGCCTTCTGTCTCCAGCTTTGCTTATTTCCACCTGAAATGAATTCATGTCATGGTGAAAGCACTTCAGGTGTGAAAATGCAGGGCTACTCCTCTCATTCTCATGGCTCCATGGCTTCCATGACTTTTTTTAACACTTTCATTTCACTCAAAATAAATGTTTTAGAAACTTTTACTACTTAAAAGCTCGAAGTACTAGACATGATAGTGTCTGAGCAACAATAGCTGAACAGTGAACAGCGTTTATCCCTCCAACTCCTTATGAGTAAGCTGTTAAAAGAACACTCAAATGCTGATGTTCATTATGATTTTTTCTACTCTGTGTATGACTTAATGGTTTAAGAAAACAAGAACCTGGCTCATCTTCTTCCTGTGATTTGTAAGGGCTCTCTGGTTAATTCTCTACTGGCTATTACGATATGTGTTGAAGCAGCTATCTTCCTCCCAGTCCTGGAATTTAAGTCTCTCTTCTCTAGAACTAAAAAAACCCAAGGTCACAATTCACAAGCAGTAGCAGAGAACTGGCCCACAAGTGTATTGTGAATCACTCTTAAACTCTATTAAATTCTGTATAAACAGCTCCAGCACTCCCTTTTTTGTTCATACAACACTGATTTGACAGTTTATATGTTCCAAAGATCTTATCTCCAGTGTCAGTGTGAGAAAACCACTATTTTCAGTTTGCTTGCCATTTTATCTTCAGGCACAGGTGACCAGTTAAGTCCTGCAAATTAAATTAGTTTCTTCCCATCTAGAAACAACTGTTTTGTCCTTTTTTATTCCAGTTTTCCTGTTTTAAATCTGCAATACTAAGAAGCTGTCATTTCTTTTTTCCTCTTCTACACCATTAGTTTCTAACACTTCCCAAACTATTCCAAGTCCTAGCAAACTCATTTACCTCCAAAAATCTAACTATTCATAGCAGCAGGGGAAAAAAAGGATGTCATCACTTGAGGGATCCAATTGCTCCTCTTAAACCTTACCCTACTTCCACTGTGGTTTTTCTTAAAATTATTCTTTTCATTTAGGGTTATTGTATGTGCCCTAATTCTGTACATCATCTAAGTCAGTAGATAAATAGTAGAAAAATGTTTTCTTACAGACTGCATGTTTGTGCCTACTATTACTAGCTAATGGCTTCTGAAAAGAAGGTGCAGATTTTACAGAGAACATTAATTCAAACATGTTCACATTGTAGGGGTCCAGAAATACCAAATAACATATCTGATTTTGAAAATCTCCTCTGAAGAATTCTCTTTTACAAGACAGAGAATGCAAGAGAGAACAAAAAGCTGTGCAACACTGAAGCAAAACCAATGAGGCTTCAGAGAAGGATCATGAGAGTCTGAACTGAAGCAAGGTGATTTAAGAGCTCTCTTTTCTCTATATAATTGCATCAATCAGACAATCAGGTATAACAGTTCATGTATCTTCTCTTGTCTCCTGGGAGACTGACTCAATAGCTAGGAACTACGTCATCAAGATCAACTCTGTTCCCTTGAGACAAACAGAAAGGCACACAAAACTGTGGCCATTTTCCTTCTGAGAATCATGTCACTGGCAGTAGACTGTAAAGATTTGTGATCTGAACATTGCCACCATTTTATTTTAAAACGTTTTTAAAATGCTTCTTGATTTTACATACCAAAGCAACATGAACAGTGAATTCCACACCAATGCCAACAGAAGCAATCAGGATAACCACAGGCACTGCACTCAGCTTTATTCCAATTAGACCCATCATGCCAAACAGCTCCACAGTCATCAGTGCCAGCACCACCACCTAGATGATTTCAAACATCTGTTAGTGACTTCTTATACTCCAGACAATGAAGAGAAAGACATTTCAAAATAACATGGTTACCCATAAGACATATTCCTCAAAGTCATCCTATATTCTCAAAGACAAGCTGCTTTTACTTGTTTCATTGTTCTCAATGGCAATGAATGTTGAAGAGAGTCTAAATTACACCCTAAGAACCAGTTAACAGATGAAGAACCAGTTTTGTATTGGTTACAATCTATCAGTGACCTGAAAAACCATTTATTCCTCCTTATCATGGATACTCCCAACAGGTACATTTTTCTTTCTCACCTGTCTTTCAGACAATCCACCCAGAAAAAGTATCCTTTGACTACCTGTATTTGAACTCTCTTTTGTAGAGCTGCAAATGTAAGTAAGGGTGTGTAAAACCCAGAAGAAAGTGAACGCCATAATCAGCTGATGAGTCTCAGATTACAGAGGGACTCTGAGCTTTTAAGATACTTGGGGGGATTGACATGGACAAAGTGAACAGTTAAATATAAGAGGAAGCTTTTATTTTTCATTCATCTACCTTGTAAAAAAAAATGCGGAAAAGGGAGAGAAGGAAATCTGGAGAATCAACTTTAAAAGTAGCTAAAGCCAAGGAAAAAAAAATAGACACACTTATAAAAGCAATGGTGGACTCTGAAAATAAACGCCTTTTCCAAGGGAAAAAAAGTATGCACTACAATAAATGATTTTATAAGCTAATGAATCAAGCATAATAACATAAATTGCTTGATTAAGTGCTATAAAAAATATTCTAGACTAAACATTTACCTTTTAACATACCTGTCATATAAATGTACATTACAAAAACTAGTAACTGTTTTATGCTTTTCTACTTCTGGCATTTTATAAACCATACGATAGTTTATGGAATTTAAACATAGGAACATCATCATTCAATTTAACTTGAATGTTTACTGAGAGGCTTATGGTGCCTTGCATAAAGCATGGAGGAGTACTCTCTGCAGTTTACAATTTCATGCTCTTTCTCCTCAATAGCTCAGTTACAGTCTTTCCACAATGCATACTGTACAACATAAACATTTCAGTTTTTCCAGAAAGATTGCATTCAGAAATCAATGCTAAAATTTACAGGTAAGCTAGTCATAAGCAACTGCCTTGAAAAATAACTATGTGTGACAAAAGAGGAGAAGGAATATAGAACTAGAAATTACTTCAATAAAGCTATTAATTTTCCTCTCTGTCTTTATTTCTTATGTTAGTGTGCATTTAAGCAAGGGTAAAAGTTTATGTGCCTTTCTAAGAAACCCTTAAACCTACAAAAAAGGTAGCCAGAAGATTAAGGTTATTAAGGTTTGTACCTTTAACATGAACCCTACCCCCTCAAGTTGAATAAATACATAATGAATGATGCAATATACATACTCCACCAGAGGCCCAGACATAAACAAAACCTTCCCGACTACAGCAAGAGCTATGCTGAAAGGAATTTGATTTCAACAAAGACCCTTATAATAAACTTACAATGATCCCAGCTGTCCAGGGGTTTAGGAGGAAGAGGGCACACACCAGAAATGTGCAAGCTAAAACCACGCTAATGGATAAGAGGAGCCAGTGACGAAGTCCAATGTACTGCTCCCAGAACAGAAACGGGTAACCGTTCGGGTAGCTGGAGATCCCCAGGCTTGTGTAGTTATTACAGATAGCTCTCACTTTCTCAATAGCCTCCACAAAGTCAGAAGTTTCACGCAATCCATTGAGGTAGAAAGGAAACTGAGCATATTCAATGGGCTCAGCTGCCGGAACTAGGAAAAAGATAGCAGTGTTAAAATGTGCTTTTGGGAAGAAGATGATATACAGAGACCAGGGTTAGCAAAACACTTTATTCTCCACAGCAAAATGCATAAAAGGTGGCAAATTTAAATTTTACTTGTTTGAAATCAGTGACATTTTTAAAAGTCTCCATAAATAGAAACTGGACGCAGTACGTGAGATTACTCTATTTTATCATGCAGTGCAATGGGATGAACACAACCTACATCAAGTTCCCAAACAATTATTTAACAGATATCTTTTGATACATGTATTTAATCCTGACGAGTGCTATAGTGCTTTTTACAGAATACCTGGTCAAAAATCCCTAACTGCAACATAAAGTAGACAATCACATTATTTAAACATTTTATCCAAACACTCCTCTTTTACACAGTGCAGTTTCTTTAAAATCAAAGGAAGTTTCCCGGAGATTAACTGAGGTCCACTGACACAAGACTAGAGAAAAAATAGGCTTGATCAGGTTGGTTGCTTTTTTAAGATTTCCATAGAATATTTTGGAAGTCAGATTCAGAAATCCATGTTCTGTTACTGATAGAAATTACAGGGGGAAAAGAAACCTAATATAAAAGTAATGGCTTACTGAAGAAATACATGTCTTTTTATCCTTTAATAATTTGACAAACCAACACTCCACACTTCTTTTTGAGTGTAATGCAAGGTCTACCCTGTGACTATAAAAAAAAGGCTTCTACAAAAAGCATTTGGTTACTGCCATTGTGTTTTCTAGACCCTGCAGGTTCATTCAGTTGACTTGCTTAACATGATTTGCCCTATTATAATCTCAACTATAAATTTTCCTTAAGACAAGACTTTGCTGACTGCCACAAAGCTCTAGGGTTTGGATACACTGAAGCATGGTTATCCAATCACATTTCCAAGTGCACCAGCTGTCCCCTATACGCTCTCTCCCCTTCCCTACTGGTGTCCAACTAGCAATCCTCCCAATAAATTGAAAGCTGAGGCAAAGCAATGCCAACTGGTATTGGTGCCAGGAAAACAGTGAATGACATGAAGTCAGACTTCTCCCTAGCTCTTGTATCATATTAGTACAGTAGAGTTACCTTGGGAAAAAATTTATTAGGTATTAAGAATTGAGGACAATCATGATAGAATTTCAGTAATGAAAGTTCAGAGTAACTCAGACAGGAATTTCATTAAATCTCCAGGTTTCTCACACAGACAGAACTATCAGGTAACACTAAAAAAAGCAATGCTTACTATAAATTTTTAGAGCTTTAAACTGTTCTATAAGTCATTATTCAACATGATAAAACCCTGCAGTGGTGTCACAGTTGCAACGGTGCTTGGATCTCCTATGACTACAGCGTAACACAATGTATTGATCTGCTTATGCTCCTGAGCCCTGTGCAGCATCAGCCAAGTGGAGTTATTGGTGCCTGAAGGAAGGAATAGGGGCACTCATGTAAACTCCAGGACATTAAGATGAAATGCTACTTACTTCTCAGCCGTGTTTCTGGCATGTAGTCTGCTTTGTCATGGACCCATTCCGGGCGGTGCGGGCGGATGTTGGCTTGCGAGGCTGCGTAGGCCACAGGGTCGTTGCTAACCCAGGCTGTCAGGTAGATGTAGAAAGCATTTGGGTTAATGATTCCATCCGCATCCACCAGACGTTGTTTAGTCAACTGCAAAATGGAAAAAAATTAGAAGCCTTTCAGAATGAGTTTTGTTTTCAGGGCTCTTGCCAACAAAATGGCCTGGACATGCAACACACATATCAGAGGGTAAAAGCAACACAACATGAATTTTTGCGTGAAGAGACTTATCAGTAAACTATTGTTTGACAAGAAAAACAAAATCTAAAAAATTGCTGTGACAGTGGTTATTTATAAATTAGTACTCATATAATATTTACAATAACCACTAAATCAGCAGATGGTTCCAGAATAGACTGAACCAATTAAATCCAAATTCTGAAAGACTGCAGCCAAGAATGAAAAACAACCAAGTTGGAGAAACATATTTAAAGACACGGAAAGAAAACCTGGCAAGAGTCCCTCTACATGTCTGTGTGCAGTTAACCTCTGTTGTTAACACTGAAGGAAATGCCACCCAGTAAATGGAGGAGAGCTATAAAAATAAAACAACATCTGTATAAATTTTGCTAACACTTGCCTCCTATGACCTATGTATTCAGAAAATGCCCAGTGTCAAAAAAGCAGACGAGTGCCCTGTGTTATTTGGGTCACTGTGGGCAATGCATCTGTGGGGTAAACAGCAGTGGTACACTTCCAGCGTTCTGTTAGCCAAATCCTGCACAGCTAGAGCTCTGACAGAGGACTCCATGGGTGAAAAGTATTACTGGGTTTTTTGTTTTGTTTATTTAAAATTCTGGCTCACCTCCAGTTCCAGGTCTTTTTAATGAAATTAAAAACAACAGTGACAGCAGTTAAAAAAAAAGAAAAAAAGTTGGATTCCAAGGATCTGGATTCAATTAGTCCACAGGATATGCAACAACTGTATGTCTTCAAGCTGTCTCTGGAACTGCACAGTACAGCGCTCAACCCCTGTGGGTGCACCACACTTTTCTCCCTCCCAGGCACAGGAAATTATATCAGCAGCTGCAGTCCAATTGCATTTGTTCCACAGCGTACCTGGTACACTCTGCTAAACAAAATCTCACTGAAGGTTTTCTCTTCAACTCCCTTTCTTTGCCTAATTCATAGCTGAGGCTTCATTCAGACCTGACAGCATGTTGCATGTTGCTATACAGCAGTGTGTTTCACACACTACAGTAACTTTGAACAATGTACCCTGTAAATCTGTCACCTTTAATGCCAGGGGAAAAAAAAAGACAATAAGCAGAATTGCCAAGAAGCTCATTAGAAACACTGTTTTTCTGCCTGAAAGCACAGCGAGTCAATGATGACTCTCAGAGAGGAGAAGGTGCGTTATTGCAGAATTTCTTCTTTGAGGTCTGAGAACTAATTTTAGTGTAAGGAGTCATTCTGAATGTATTTCCACCTACAAACAGCTACAGCAAATGCTGTAGTATGTTGTGGTATATGCTGTGGTAACCTCAGGCATATTTTATTTAGGCAGCTCTAACAACTGCCATTTGTTCCATCTACAGCAGATTAGATGTATTTAGTGATGGCAGTACAAAAATATGATACTGCATGTAATCATTTCAGTCTCCTATAATTCATCAGTATCTTTTTTTAAATGCTCTGCTTTACAAAATCAGTAGGAACAAACCAAGTAATTGCAAATGCCTAGCACAGGACTAAACTCCATATACCTATGGGTGCAAAGAAGCTTTTTTCACACTAATTTCCATGGAAACTGAGCATGTCTGGCACAGGAGCACAAAATGCATGCCAACCCACAACAATCAAGGACTGGCATTCCCCATGTTGATTTGAACACTGCAATATAGGCCATACTGCAGCTAACGAGCGGCTTCAGCAAAGTTGCTAAGGCCGTACAAGAAAGGCATAATTCAGACAGTTAGCTCCTTGAGTTGGAAAAAAGAAACTATGACCTTTGTAGTCTTTGCAGCTCCCCCCACTCCTGGTGACTTGTGTTTTGCTGTGTAAACCAGCACAGACTCAGTTGATACACTACCTGGCTGATGTCAATGGGCTTTGCATGGTTGCCTGTTTGTACCAAGAGTTTGTAAGCCAAAACAGCATCATCGGAACCATTTTTATAGTTGTTGTAAGTGATCTTCCCAGTTTCCCAGTCACTGTCAAACGCATCCTGAAGTCCTGAAGAGTTAAGGAAGGCAAGGGGAAGACAGAACAAGCAGGTGAATAATCACTCTTACAAACTAATTTCAGAAGGAGAAAGAATAATGATGCTTTTTCACAGCCAAATCAAGATGAAAATTATCAACCTGGTGCCTCCTAAATTCGGGGCTCCACACTGTCACTGTGTGGGAAGCATCAGTTGTATGTCCAGTATTTCACCCAAAGAAAGGTAGGAGAAGTATTAAAATGCAAGGGAAAAGCCCCAGGAGTCTTCCAATATTGTACAAACCAGCAAAGTTGAGCTAGCAAGCTGCAGATGCATTGTGCACTGGTGTAAATGGTTTCCCCTCAAGGGAAATTGAAGATCTTCTCCAAGCAGAACACTTGGAAAAGTGTATGGGAAAGAGTTAATCTTGTCTAGAACAGAAATGGGCTGAGCTCAGTCCTCAGCCAACTTCACCACCTTACAACCAGAGGAGGCATTTAGTCTGTTACCTAGAAGGGAAACATTCTCCTTACTCCCCTCTGCCTCACCAAAACCCTGGCTGAGTGCACTGAGCCACGGAGGAGGACACACACCGCTCTCATTAACTGTTTTGGGCTACTGCAGAGCACTGGGGCAATAGCTTCTACACTATAACCAGAAATTCCACTACAAGGGGGGACAAAAACACACTCAAACTTTCAACTTCAAACAGCAACTCAGCTGCTCCTCAAGCACAGCATGAGTGAACACGATTTTGTCAATTTGTTCCATCTGTTCAACTTGTGCAGCTAATACAAGTCATGGGATCTGCTGCCAGCACATGTAAAGATCACAGCCAACACCTATTCACTCTCAACTGTTATTTTCCTCCTTGCCACCCTTCAAGGGGGAGGGAATACCTCACAGCAGAAATTTGGAGCAGATTTAGTACAGGAAGCCACAGCCCAGTACAAGGAGGCTCTGTGCAAGCAGATGACAAACCGCATGTCCAGAGAAGGGAAGAAAAAGGCCGGGGGAGTGGTGGTGGAGGAAATCATTGACCCACCTCACAGCTGGGCTGAGGAGCGGTAATGAAAACCATCGCTGCAGACTGGATAGGTTAGCTGCAGCTGTACTGAGATAAGAGCACTGGAAGAGAAAATGCACCCGGCCAACACCAACTGCCTCTGGGACAGAGTACCCGTTCCTATTTACAAACTCATCCCCTCTTTCTTATAGAACTGCCTCCCATGTTGTCTTGCTAAATCATGTCAAGTCATACGAAGCCAACAGGCTGACAACCAAATGATGAAAGAAGCCTGCCAGATCTCTCTATGCAGTCCTCTAACACTGGTCCAGGGGGAGGACAATTTGTCATCAGGTTTTCTGGCATCACCAAAGGACCTTGAGGCTCCCTTTAAAAAAAGCACTGTTTGCTGGCACCACAGAGAGGGGAAACATTGGTTAGGAAATGCAGAAATACCAACCCATCCCTTCTGTGCCAAGTCCAGTCCACTTCTGACAAAGTGGCCAGGTGAGATTATCTGGGTTATCATATCAGTAAAAAGAAACACAATGACTTTGGGAAGTTAAGAGGAGGTTGTCAAAAATGCACATGGAAAAGACGGTTATGACGTAAGAGCTGTGCAACTTCCAGTAAAAGTGTCTCCCTTCTGCAGGAGGAGCACACAAACTGCTATGATAGCACATCGGGGCAGAGCTTTCAGACAAACATCCCACCCCTGTCAGGGGGCTCCACAGAAACAATAACAAATCCATTGGCATGTGACATTACCAGTTTGAAGCTGCAAAAAAAGGATATGTACTTTTAATATTATTGCAGCAGGTGAAAACTCAGCTCTCTCATGTCTCCCCCTGCTCCCCTGTTCTCACAAGTTTGGTCATCCTTCAAACCCTGCTCCCTTTTACATCTTTATTCTTCAGCCAGCTTAACCACCTTATGCTCCGGCTCATTTTATTACTTGCCTTAGTGAAATTGAAAGTCAACAGAAAGAGTATCAAGAAACCACTGTCAGTGGTATTTCATTTCTGAAGAATTTCAAACTTTCAATAATTAAAATTTGCCATTGCATGTTGAAATTAGTAGCAGAGTTTGCTGCTTTCAAAGCAAACATGTTCATAACAATTATTTTAAAAAACATTTTACCTGTTATAAATGAGACTGATGATATGTTTCTGAGTAGAAAGATGAAAGTACTTGCTGACATCTTTCTACAGAAAAGTTATAGAAATTAGGGGAATTTTTAAGAACTTATATTTGGGATTTTTTTCAGATCAGCAGTCACTTTTGCATAGTGCTTCAGAAGAAAGTGACAACATCCAAAATTATATGGGATGTGGGTGTGGGGTGAGGAAGGAATTCCTATTGACTCATGTGAGCAGCTGCCACCACGAAACACCAGATAAGATTTCCCTTCACAAAAACAAGCCTAATTAGAAGCCATCAGGGAATCCAAGCTACCTCATTTACATTCGGTCACTAATAAAATCAATGTTGACATTTACAGCTCAAATTAACGATTAGTGTTAACTTTTCTTCTGTTGCATTTTCAGTAAAAGAAAATATGGTAACAAATTATGACACTAGAAAGCAAAATACAAGGGATCTCTGAAAAGAGAAGTGCATGAGGCAAAAGTCACACTCCACTGCTTTAAATGAGGAAGAATGTACAACTAAACCAAGGATGCCTTCCTGAAAAAAAATGGTTTTGTTCACATGTTGTTGCATCCTTCACTCTGGACAAATGTGTGTGTGTCAGAAGGCCATCTTGAGCCATTAACCTCTGGCACTGAATTCACAGTCAAGCCAGCAGGAATTAGCCATGCACTTCAAAGCTGTTCCTGCTTCAATTATCCAGTCGTTCCAACACACAAAAATATGCCAGTAGAACTGTTCCATCAGAGGATTCTCCCTGAATCCTGTACCTTGTTTGTAAATTCTATCTTCATCTTCCCTTCCTTTGACTCCTTCAGCACCAGCCACAGTTGGTAACAATCAGGTGTTATTCTGCCTATTAGTCTGGACCCTTAGAAAACCACCCAGCTATGCCAAGTCTAGCTTCTCCCTGTAACATCAGTACCCTGTACCACTTGGCAGCATAACTTCTTTCTATTGATACGTCTCGATATCCTCCTTTACAGCTCTCTGAATGCAGTATCATGCTCTGTGAAGGCAGCCCTGCAGCTTTACAAAGCAGCAGGGTTGTGTTAATTGTGACCCTCGGAAAAAGTGGGGAGGAGAGGTAAGGATGCAGACCTAAATGCTTATTTCTAATCACAATGATTAATTCTAAAGCTGTGTGTGACCAACAGGCCAATCAATATGCCTTCCATCACAGGGCTGGCATATCCACACGGACCACAGCAAGTCACTACTGCTTCCCGGAGTCTCCCTGACCACTCCACTATAACATCTGAGCTCCATGCAGCCTGTCAGTATACCCTGGGTACCAGGAGCTCACAGCTCCTCTAGTGGAAGAAAAACACCGGACAAATAAGGATAGGCAGGCAAATGTCGACTGGAAGGGTAAAAGTAACTACGTACTGAACAAAGTACAGAATAGGAACACGCCTACGACAAAGGCACATCTGGAAAGATCACACACGAGCACGGCCACACAGTATGAGAAGGAGACACACTGGCCCCTGGCCACACAAACAGTCCTTAGCACAAGAGGGATGCAAAGGAATACAAAGAGGACAGGGAGGCACCCAAAGTGGAAGAGGTTTGGGAAAGTATCTGGTGCACCTGATCGAGGGGCACTGGCAAGGCGAGAGCTCCTGGGAGTAACACCAAGTGGGCAAGCCTCCAGCACTGCACTTTGAGCAGCCTGCAAGGGAGCGGATCCAAGGGCACCTCCTCCCGACTTTATCGTTGGCAGACTGTGCTGAGGTTGAGCACTAATAAAGCTTCCTGAACACGATCTCAGATTTCCATCTCCCTCACAGGGGAGGGGGGAAAAGTGGAAAGGGGGGACACCAGACACATTTTTTCCTACTGTGTTGGAACAGCAGCAAAAAATAACCACAAAAGAAACAAAGTAAACAGCAGAGGTTTAAGAGAATTTGGAAAAGCATGTAGAAGGATGATTGCTTAGAATTCTAAAAAGTATAGTAAAGTTCCAATCCAGCAAACATCTAAGCTATGCTGAATTTTCTTCCTGCCAGTAATGCCTTCCCTTACAGCTCAATGTGCTTATGTGAGCAAAGTATTTTAAATAAAACTTCCAGTAAGTAGACTGCAATGAATGGATCCAATGTATTTAAAAACCATTAAAAACCCCCAAAGCTAATAGTTGAAATACTGCCTTGCATTATTTAGCAATGCATTAAACACATGGGAAACTTGCTCATTTTGTTTAGATTTGTCACTTACATGCATCTGCTTTCCTAATATTGTTCAACATATTTTCAGAAGGAATAAAATACAACAGTTACTGACAGTTACCTACATATTCTCCTAGAATGACAGGTTGCATTGGTCATCTGTACACAGTTAAGTTTAAAATTTACAGTCTCACTAGGTCAGCACAATTTATTTTTCCTTTGGCAAAAGCTTCCTAGAGATTTTCCCAACAGAAAGACATAGGTAGGACCAAAGTAATCCTGGGCAGGGTATGTTTGCTGTTAAATTTGATAAGAGGTAACAGTACTCCTTATTTTAAATACAAACCAGTTATTTGTCTCAACACATTCAATTACAGCATCTTCAATATTTTTAATTACTTGACTTCAATATAATTATCATCATAATAACTAAAAGGCCATGTCTTCTCTTGTCTTTCCCCACCCTGTTACACTTCAGCACAGAAGAGGAGCACCACAGAAAGGGTGAGGGTAGTTGATTGGAAACCTAGAATATGCAGTGAGTTCCCAACCCAATAAAACACATAAGCCACACTGAATTTTCTTCATGCCAGCAGTCCCAGTGTAAGCTAACAAGATCACTTAAGAGCTGAAAGTTAAGCCTGTGTCAGAATACATCACCAGACAGGGATTTTTCATGTACTGCTCTGAAAAAACACTCAGCAAATATCTATTTAACCAAGACAGTGGGCAATATTTGGCCATAATGCATAATGCCTCATCAGCTGCTTAGACATGAATGGCATGGATATAACCACCTAAAGCTTCAAATCTGTCTTACTGGGGAGTAAACTTAAACACCAAGAATTTAAGTGACAAACAGTGAGTCTACCTGTGAGTTTGAAGCAGGACCTAGACGTTCTTCCTCCTGTTCACAGTCTTTAACTGTGTGAATGTATTTGAAGAAGGAAGCAATACCAGTGTGAACAATTGTTCTTTCTGCCAAATTAAGAAAAGTTTGTGTAATGCTCTCTTACCTTGCAGCCAGTCTCGAAAGTAGTGCAACCACATTTTGGGGAGCTGCCTATCCTCTTCCAACAAAACATATGTTACATTGCTGAAACTTCTGTGAAGTTCATAAAGTAAGTGCTGGACATTTGGATAGTCTGCTTTCTGTGTCACAATATACATATTGTAGAATGAAAAGTACTTGAACTGTGCAGCAATGAAGTCATATTCCCGTGTTTCCCGTGGTACAATGTCTGTGAGATCTAGTCCATCTCTCACCCGGGTAGTTCCATAAAGGCTGAGCCCAAGTAAACCCAGAAAAAGAAAAATGACCACAATCTGCAATAGAAAACAGAAATGTATTTGGTTTTAGGTTTCTAAAGGAACTAACAATTCATAATGTCATTCCAGAAAGCCAAATTCAAAATTAACATCCATCAGAACTTTCAAACTTTTGTTTTTCTGGGGTTTTTTTCATGCATGTACATATGACAAGACTAAGCTCATCTGTTCTTCCTTGAAGGGGATCTGCAACATGGATGAGAAATTTACATTGTAGTAAAGTTGAAAAGTGACTTTAATTTAACTATTCACAAGTTCATATTACTAAAAGTCACCAGAACCCTCACTCACAACCTGCATTTGAAGCATGTCTCTACAGCACTGGCAAGATAAAACTTTTAAAGTAAGAAATCAGCCGCAAAATCATTAAAAACTGTTATTCCACAAGAGTTGTATTAATTCCTTATCTTTAATACCACTGCCAGGATAATTTTATTACTGGGAAAGGCAGAAGTCTAATTTTGAAAAACAGGTAAATAGCTCCCCAATTACCTTAGCTTTTGGTTTTAGAAGGAATGGAGCATAATGCTTCTCTGCAAAAGATGAGAGTGTCCACTTTGTACAGGGCTGCTCAAGGCAGTGTATACTGGTGTCTGAGAATTGCGAAAGTAAATCCCTCGTCGAGCTTGTGCTTTCCGGGCTCTGGCAACTCAGGTTATCTTGTGTCACTGTCACTGGCTGCACAGATATTTCTGAGCGAGGCTCTGCTGTGGTGTAGTACACCTGCGTGTGAGGATCATATTCTGTGCGCAACTGCACAGTGGACTGCATTGTAATCTGAGTTTCATGTGCGAAACTGTGGCTGCTGTACGGGGGTGGAGGACTGTAGCAAGTATTGTCGTTTTCCGCATACGCTTGAGGCTCAACCTGAATCACTCTAGTGACACATGGACTGTAAGAGAAGAGAAAAGCATCTGATTGCATTTAGACAGATCTGTATTTTAGTCAGGCTAGACAGGATAACATGCTTTCATCTGAGATTGCTTCTACTTCTATTAGATGATTTACACTAATTGCATGTAATGCTTAGGCATTAATTTCATTCTGTGCCTTTAGGAAACATTTCTCAGACATGGTTCATAGTGTAGGCCCCTGACAATAAGTGCACATTTCTTGTCCTCCGGAAAGAAGGAAACAGCACCTCTCTGAAGACATTGACAAGTACACACATCACTCCATTAATTAATTACACATGTTCATCAGGTAGCTGTACACAGCCTGAATGTGCAGTAAGTCTGTGAGTGTGCATCTCTGTACCATGCTGAGAATTAAGACACCCAGATCAACAGGCAAACACATGACATAGTTAGTTCTTCTGTTTAGAACAACTGAAGTAACTGTCAAATAATATTTGGACCTTCTGGGTAAGATCTCAGACTTCTGGGAGGCAGGCTGAAACCACTTGCTATACACTGACTGAATATTTTACAAATCAAGAAAACATTAAAGTATTAATGAAAGGATTTGTTCCTAGCAAGGGCAGGCAACATAAAGGGTCAAAATCAAGAAGTAATTGAAGTATTCCCTTTATTTTAGTCTATGCAAGACCCTAACAAATACCTGGTTTATATTAAAAAAATATAATTATTAGAGACAAGCCTCTTCCTGTACCTGAGAAATAACAAATGGATGATAGTAAACAGTATCAGGTATTTTTCACCAAGTTGACAAATCCTACAAAACCAAGAGGAATACAGAATGTTGCCTACCTAATCAAAGCAAGTTCTCACTAACTGCATTTCTTACATGAAAATGGACTGAATTATGATACACATTTGGTGCAACTTTAGATGAGGGAATAAATGGAAGGCTGAAGGTTTGAGTGCCCTGTATTTCTGAGAATCAGGGCTCCAAGACTCTAATACATTAGGCTGTACTCTTAAACTATGACTGAATAAGAAATACTTTGGGATCAACTCCCTGTTCTAACCATTCCCTCAGAAAAAAATTCAGTAAAGTGCTTTCTTCCTTTGACATTAAAATATCAAGCTATCAGCTCTTGGATACATGTAAAAGGCTAAGATGACCCAAGGCAGATTTTCCACCTCCTGATTATGACAGTAAATGTACATGTGTATAAATGTAGCTCATCTTCTTCACTGCAGTCAAAAGTCTAGGTAGTGGCACCGGTGATGATGGGGGACTCCTCCTAGCCCCATTCTAGGCTCGGAGCTGGCTGTGTATCAGGTGAGAGTACATTTGTACACACTTTAGAATGGCAGTATTACCATTCTATATTCCTATTGCAGCCATAACAGACACTGTATCAAACATTATCCTGTCATGGTACTGATCATTCCTTACAGTTCTATGAAAAATGCAGCTAAAGGAAGTAATTTTACAGTTTATTTTTTAGGTTTAAAAGTATAAAAGCATAAAAATTAACACATAATGATTTACTGCAGGTCAGGTTTCTCAGTAGCTTGAGTACAGCTTTCCAAGATTAGCCAGTACTGGCACTGAACACCTTGCAGTATCTCATAACATTCTAAAAATACTTCAAGACATTCCTAAATCATGGATCTTTCATCTGCTTTCAAAAAGTTATTCTCTAACAGTCAAAATGGACATATGTAGGAATGAAGGCAAAAGTGTGGGGGAAAGGGGATGTGGGGGAAGAAAGGCAGAGGGAGACAGCTGTATTTTAGTTTTCCCCTTCAGGCAGGTAAAAAACAAGGCAGCAAATGTAAGCCAGTCATTAGCAAAGAAATTATAAGAATAACATGCTGACCCCACTTTAATGAAGAACTCCCACTCCTGACAAGGACTGGAAGCACTGATTGGTGACCACAAAGAGGACACAGCTCATACATCAATCTATTGCTCACTCTCACCTTGTAAAACAGCAAAATATGTCCAGTCTCCTGTCTTCCCGACGATAAAGGTCCATGCTCAGGATGGCAGGGAAAATCAGCAGAACCATAGCAAAGTTGAATACCACCACAACTGCTGCCTAGAGACAACCATAGGGTTAGTGATATTGCTTAAATTCATGTAGGGCATCAGCTTTACAAACCATAAAAATCCCTTTCAATTCTCATCCCCATTTACCATTGCAACCCATCTGATGCTTTCAAGCTTTTGCCTGAGCAAACTGAGAGATATATTTTTACATTCCCATTTCATTATGGTAGGTCTATTGCAGCGAATCAATTTATTCTAATACTATACTTTGTATCATTTTAATACATCTGTGCCTGGATATGTGCTGATTATTTTTGAAGTGGAAAAACAGAGTCTGTTGACTCAGTAATCATATTTTCACATGAAATTCTGTCATATTTAGAGTCTCAAGAAGAAATAAAATGAATGCAAACCAGAAACTAGAACTGAAGTTCTTACATTTATGGGATCTGTAGCAATTTAAGCATCACAATAGATTTAAAGCATGTTATTAAATCAGAAACGAAGATTTCAGTAAATTTTAAAGAAATGGATCTATTTAGTAAAATACCATGCACTTGATGTTCTTACTTAAAAGTTTAGCCAAAAAAAGCAAGATTTTGAGTTTATCAGGGATTATTTTTAAAGGAGAATCAAAATTAAACCAACACCACATAGTAAATATATGTATTAATATGCTTGTGTTTAACAGAGCTTGATTTATGAGCCAGTCTACCAAAATGAGTCTTAAATTGGAACAAGAATACTTGGTTTAATTTGTAAAGCAAGTATCACATAATGAAAAAAACAATCTCCCCGCCCACCCCCTTTCAAACTACACTCCAAACCCTTTCCCACACAGAGATTCCCAGAGAATTTCCATAAACATATGTGGTGGAGCATCTATCATTATTATTGATAGCATTTATTTGTAATGCAGAATTGTTAGGAGCATTAGCCATCACAAAGGGAAAGCTGGGCACTGGGAATGTAGGAGAGACACTGGGAAAAAAATGGTTCAGCCACCAACTGGTGAAAAAAACCAAACCCTTGAAAGCCTTATGTTTTACCCATTAGGTAAGCAGTGGCCATCTCAATAATAGCCCAGTTTCACGTTAAGGTAGCCCATTTATAAACTATCAAGTGCCTCCAACTGTAACTTCTGAAATAATGACTGCTTGTGTTAAAACAGTCTTAAAGAAGAACAAGAGTTGGGCTACAAAAATGACCCAACAAAAGTGTGATCTCTTTTTCTTCCAAAAGAAATGAATGGCTTCTTTTGATCTTGAGAGATCAGACCTCAAAACTGGCAGTACAAATGATGTGACATCCGAAATCCATGTTTTAAAAATTCTTGGGTTACTTTTCAATCAAATGACATAAATTGCTTGCATTTATGTGTGAAAATCAAATAACACACTGCTTTTTACAGTTTTGAAGCTGCCAGAGTAAAATAAAGAGCTTAGATATTGTTTTTACTGTTCTGAAAATGACAAAACCAACTAGTTATGTAAATATTTTCTAGCAATTTCAATCATAAATATATCGCATACAAAAGTGGATTTTATTGCTCTTTCTCTTTTCTGGTATCCAGCCTGCTTGAAGTAAGATTTTAGTACTGCTGGTTGTCTGTAGACATGGCTACTAAAACAGAATTTACCTGGTACTTGAAGCCAAATTAGTATTTAGCCATCTTTGCAAGAAAAGATCCAATGACTATTTAATGATTTATAAATATTCGCACAGAAAGGTATGCAAGGTCATAGCCAAGACTTTAAAATTAAGTGATTTGCTTTTGATCCTCTCTCGAGTTAATTCAATCCGTCAGAAAAACAAATGGCTGCTGTTGAAAGAAAGGTGTTTGCTGGACCTCGTTCTTACAACTGCTTTCTTTACTGGTGCTAAACCAAAGAAAGGTTGAATCACCCATATAACATGAATAATTAGTTGTGTCTAACCAAGATCTTGTATCAAGGATCAGCTAAGATTTACTGAGATTTGGAAAAAACGGCTGAGGTCTGACTCAATAATTCTTACTCCTCTCAGCATGGCTGAAAAACTAACAGAAGTCCTCTGTTTCTGCTCCATAAACTGCAAATACCTCACGCCGTATCAGTTCCCTCTCTAGACCCAACATCCTTGAATCTCCAATATTACTAAATCTGAAAACTAATACTTAACTGTGTGGTAGAGATGCCATTAAAATTAGTTATACTGACATTTGATTTTTTTAGTAAGCATCAAAACTAATCCAACAACACACAGTAAATCTGCCTACTTACAAGGAATCTCTTCCTCAAACAACTAGATTTTCCACTGTGCCATCCCAGTGTTGAGGTACTAACCACCCTGCAAGTAAAATATTTCAAAGCAATCTCTGTTCTGATTTGAATTTAAATAGATTCTTAGAGCTTAATATCGCACTTCCCGTGTATTGCACACTTTCTCTCTCTCACCCACCTCTCCTGCGTTACAAGGACTAACAGTTCTCAGTTTTCAAAACTAAATACAGGAAATGTTGTTCTTATATTAATTGTTGTCCCATCAAAAAACCTATCCTGTGACTTGATTAGCAGAGGGAAGGAAGAATTGCTAAGGAGTGGTTCAGTCCCTGACCTGATGCATCTGCCACAGCTTCCCTCCCAATGCCACTCATACACACAGTGCTGTGGAACGGGAACATATGAGAACTGAGGTCGTGACAACAGCCACAATCTGTAAAAGCAACAAGGAACTGTGACAGCAGAGCTTCCACAGTGCAGGCAGCACCTGGGCTAAAAGCATACTTAGGATTTCTGGGAACAGGGCATCTTCTCTCACACCTTCAGAGACCAGTGGTCAAATGGGAGAGGAAAGAGCCTCAGACCTTTTCCTTGGGAAATCAACAAAGCTAAGATCAGTCTAGAAGCAATAAAATGGGACCCACTGAAGGGTGTAAAATGAAGGCATTCAGCGAAATGAGATCAGAGAGCGGTAAAAAAATTCCATTAATCAGAAAAAAAAATGTTGGTCACTTCCTGAGAAACGTGCTACAGTTTTTGCATCTTTTCATAATGCACAGCCTAAAAATATTATTGCTGCTGCAACTGTTAACGGAGACAGAAGAATGGCAGTCTGTGCTGGAGACAGCAAGGGAGCAGGGAGCCAGGCTGGTAAGTATGTGCTGGGGCCCCGCTGAAGTATGTGCTGCTATGTGCCATTCCTGGCAGCCCACCCAGGGAGACCGGGTGTGCTGCATAGCCAGAGGTGATGAACAGATGAGGAGGTCTGTCAGGGAAACTTCCACCCTACTGCTCTCTGTCTGCAGCTCCCTCCTGACATGGTACAGGCTCGGATCCTTGTCCCCCGCCCCCTTTTCCCTTAGGCTTCAATTTTGCTTGTTAAATTCTCGTGTCAGGGGCAGGGAAAGGTAAATGATGTGGATAAAGGTGGGGGACAAATCGCTTCAGCAGAGTAAGATAATGGAATGAGCTTAAAAACATACATCTCTCTCTCCAGAAACTCACCACTGCCACCTGGTAATGGACTTCTGCATGTAGGAAAAAAACTTGTCTTATTACGGTGAGAAAAAAACTGCTAACACTTATTGGGAGAAGTTCCACCCCTGCTCATTTGTGGATCCACACCATTCCTGTGCAGTTAGGGAAGGAAGTTTCTGACATTAGAATGAACAGTTTGATAAATTTTTTTACCTTATCTTTCCTAGGCAGAATTTACTGGGTGACAGTGTCTGAATAATCTGTTTTAGGAAATAATACAGCCCAGAGGTAGTTACACTCGGCCTTGCCTTCATTTATACTCAAAACAAAGGGCTATGTAAACTACTGTAAACTTCAAAACTTTCAGTGGATTTCTCTGATAACCTCTTCCTTCACCACAATTTTAAGAAATTAAACACATCTGAAAATTCAGGACCTACTCTTTCCAAGTCCTGAGTACTATTACAGAATGATTCTTGTGACTGAGTATTTGGATATTCAGCAATATTCAGCAATCTCAAAGCCCTAAAACTCCTTAAATAAGCGGCTATTAAGACCAATAAATTTTTTAAAAAATGGAATCGTGAAAATCTAAAACAGTCCCTACTTGTGCATGCAATTAACTTTAAAGATCTCACTTTCAAAAGAACTAAATTCAACTTTTTAAATTTTGGAAGGAGCTAGCCCTAGCAAACTCCTAAGACAGCATCGGATTTGCAATGCTTGAGTTCCATAAAGTAAATAAACAACTCATCAATGAACTGCTTTAGCTGGCAGAAGATCACAGAAGCTGAGACAGAAGGCACTGATGTGCAAAACATGAGTTTCTAACTAGAAGTTTGGCTTGCAGATGCAGGAAACCATTTATTCTCCCTCAGCAACCATGTTATTTCACCAATAATGTGCCTCAAAATTATGGAGAGGTTGACAATTAGCTTGTAATGTCTTAAGTAAAGTGAATGAAGAGCAAAACAAGGTCAAGAGCAATCCTTCTTTTTTTGAGCCCCTCTGTTAAAAATTCACTATCTAGATGAGATGGTAGTATCTGTCAAAAGTAAATGCAGCAGTATTTCATTGCTTTTTAAGTTTTGCTAGGAGACCATCAAAGACAGCAAGGACTTCTTGTTTAAACAAGTCTGAGTAAGAGGGAGAGAGAGGAAGGAGACTGTAAATAAAGAAATCCAGGTATAAATACAGACCACCCACCAAAACTGCCACGGTTCTCTGATTCTGAGTACTGTGATTAAAGTACCTGATTTTGATTTTACTGGTGAAGCTAGGCAAAGCAACTAAGAGATGTTCCTTTCTAACAACAAAGGATTTCATTTTAGTGCATGCTAACTTATAAGTGTATCAGTCATATATGCTGCTCTGGCATCAATGAATACTCATTATAGGTCTCTCACTGCTCCTTCTTTGCACATGTTTCACCTCTTATATACATATAAGGGGCTCCTATGTTCCAGCAAAGACAAATTACCAAGTGAGAAAAGCTTGAGCAATTCAAACATGAATTTCTGGACACTCATTTGGGTTCCTACACAAAATTCCATATTAATCACTACCTTAAAAAGGACTTTGGGGTTTTTATTATGAATAATATCAACATGCTCACACAACAATATGTTGAAATCTCACTGGGAACTTTTTGTTTGTCATTTTGCTATGCAGACTTTGTGTTTAAACTTTCAGTGACTCAGTCTATAGCATGGCAGTAGGCAAAAATAAATTGCTTTAGGAAAGGCAGGTGTAAGTTAACTGATTACAGTATCAATTACAGCTTCAATTACAGCTGTTGTCTCCACATATGTTCCAAAGGCAACCTGTCATGTTCTGATGTTAAAGAGTGAAAACAGAAAAAAAAAATTAGCAAAATCTAATCAGATAAGAGAGAATTAATATTGGTGGCTCACACTCAATAGCTCATCAGTGTGACTACAACAGAGTGGTCCATCTCTGTCGAGTACTTCTTTATGAAATGCATTTAGGCTGATGTAACTGCTGTAAAGCTCAGGTACTACAGAGTCTGATGACCTTCAGTATCCTGTTAGCTGCTGAAGGTACATGTTAAATGTTTGGAATAGGGCCACAGACTTAGGAGACACAAATAATTTCTTCCAATAGAAGAAGTGATATAGTACCAAAAGTATTTCACACATTTAGCTTAGTCTTTACCATGGGAACCTCATGAGGTTCAGCAAAGCCAAGTGCACAGTCCTGCACCTGGGTCCTGCACCTGCACTTGTACCTGATATCCCAGTACCAACACAGGCTGGGGATGAACAGATGGAGAGCAGCCCTGTGGAGAAGGACTTAGGGGTGCAGGTGGGTGAGAGGCTGGACATGACCCAGCCATGAGCACTCCCAGCCCAGAAAGCCAAACGTGTCCTGGGCTGCATCCAGAGCAGCGTGGGCAGCAGGGCCAGGGAGGGGACTCTGCCCCTCTGCTCTGCTCTGGTGAGACCCACCTGGAACACTGCATCAGCTCTGGGGGCCCAGCACAGGAAGGACAGGGACCTGTTGGAGTGGGTCCAGAGGAGAGACACCAAGGTGATTAGAGAGATGGAGCACCTCTCCTGTGAAGACAGGCTGAGCCAATTGGGATTGCTCAGCCTGGAGAAAAGAAAGTTCTGGGGGGACCTTACAGCAGCCTCCCAGGATCTAAAGAGGGGCTACAAGGAGGCTGCTTTTCACAAGGTCATGTAGTGACAAGTCAAGGGGAATGGCTTAAACTGAAAGAGGGTAGGTTTATATTAAATACTAAGAAGAAGGCTTTTTTTTTAAATTTGGGTGGGAGAACACTGAAACAAATTGCCCAGAGAAGTCTCATTGAAGATGTCCCTGCTCAGAGGGTAGGGGACAGGGTTGGGCTAGATGATCTCCAAAAGGTCTTTCACAACTCAAGTTATTCTGTGATTCTATAAAATAAAACAATTCACAATCATATGATCTGTAAGGAGTGACACCTAGGTTTTGGCAAATCAACAGAGCTAAACACTGCTAACCATTCAAGACTAAATAGCTAGGTTTAGTTGCCACAGGCATCTGCTAAACGATGCAGCAAACCAATGAGGCCTTTACATTCTCAATTATTCACTACCAAATTGCCTATTGAGAAGCAAACGTAAACTAATTATTAATGCTTATTGGTAACATAACTGCAATCACAATTTACCATTTTACAGTTAAAAGCAGGCACACTTAAATCTCTGAGAACAGCAATAATTGCCACACGTATTAGGAAAAATTGCAGCCCTGCTTCCTCTGAGCCAACAGCTCAATGAGAATAAAAATTATTGGAGAACCAGGCTAGAGAAGAAGAAGAATAACTATTGAAATAGTGCAGTGCTCTACAGTGCTATAAATTGTGCCAGGGGAGAAACTCCCAAAGCTTTCTTCAAAGAGTCTTCACTTTTAGAAGAAATCCTTCTCCACTATTCTAAAAATTTATATTTCTGAAGATATAGTATCACAAGCAAATACAAGAAGACAGAGAAAGGGAAAACAAGCTATGCATGGTTCAGCACATAAAATTCACATTTTCTCTCTAAGCATCTGGAACACAAAGTTCTTGAAGTTTTCTCCGAGTTTGCTAAAATTACCGGAAGTAAGGCAGTAAACACTGCTGCAATAATTATTAATATTCCAAATCATATGTACTGTTGTCATTACACTTTAATTGTAGTTTTTAAGAATTTGACAAACACGAATGAAAGGATTAAATTGCTACTGAGGAACATTACAGTACACACCACACTGCAGTCTATTCCCCGTGAGCTTAGACATCCAGACTTTCTGGAAATTTGTTTCCACTTAGTTACAGATAGTTTGGGTTTTGCATTCCACCCAGCTGTGGTGGGGCAGGGTATTCTTTTACCTGCTAACAGGATGTGACAGACTCCATGCATGAGAAAAGGGAGCAGGAGAGTCAAGGGCAGACAGCAGTTGTCACTAACCAGATCTTGGTACACTGCAGCAATGCACTGGCTCAGTGAACTTCAGCAGCTCCAAAATCAGGCTTCAGTGCTACCACTAGCACTAACAAGTATCATCATCGGACTTCCACAACACATAAGAGCTAACAAAATAGGATATATACTTACTTGAAGTGAAAATGCTCTTAAAGCAGGAATAGGAATTAGGGCAGCCATAAAGAAAGCAGTAACATTGCTGATAGATGTAAGGGCTACACTTGCTCCTGTTCGCTTCAAACATTCACCTGTTCTGTCCTGCAAAACAAATGATGTGTCTTAAAAGCTGAGTGAATAATGTGATGTCTTGCAAATGAAGGGGTCATCCTACAGATATAACAAAATAGCAGTGAAAAATTATCACAATCAAATTCTGAATATAAATTTGCATTTGAGTGTGAGAATAAACTTTATACTAAGTCTACTGTTCTGTAGAAACACAGATGACACATGAAGGGCTCAAGTTTTTTGAGGGTAGAAAACATTATTAAAACAGAACACAAAACTAAATGGGTACTCATGTTGTATCAAATACATCTACAGTTGAGAAGGATGTAGTTTTTACCAGTGGAATCACTTGGTGTTCTCATTTTTCAGACAAAATAAGCATGTAGTAACAGGATAGAGGCATAACATAGCTACACATCTTGAAAAAATATGTAACAAAACAAACAAAAACAACATTGCAAAGTCAAGGGACCACACACAAAACCCACCAAGAAATCAACACATGACCCTTTCCGAACAGGCTATTATGAAGCATACAGAGATTATAGTAGAGTGAGGTTGTACTGCCTGCATGCAAAACCAGCTGGAGAGAGCACATGGAAGACTGCTCATACAAAACAGCATCAGCAAATATACATAGGTTTAAATGGGATGTACTTTGGATATGAAACTTTGGACTGAGACTAAAAAGACTAATAAAAATAAAGGATCGTAAAAGTGATGACACCTTAGACTTCCTATCACCAATATGTTATGCTTTGAAATGCATAATAAGTCAATTATAAACTTCAGAAAATAAACACAAGAGAAAAATATAGAAAATAACTCAATTTTAGGGCCATAACAAGTAAGTAAAGGTAATCATCTTCTCTCTCTTTCTTTTCTCCTTATCTCTTTAGTGTTCTTTCATTAAAATCATTCTGTCATTTAATTGTCAAGATTCCTATTTGAGTTTGTTCCTAAATTTGCATTAACTTTCACTGAAATTTTGCGCAAATTTGGATTATGGAAATTAGCCTTTATGTAACAGCTTATAAATAAAAATTTCAAGATGAAACAAACCTAAGACACTACCAAAACAAAAAATGAAACAAAATAAACCAAACCCAAAAACCATAACCAACCCAAAACAAAAACAACAACATAACACCAAGAATGTGAATGCTACAAAACATCCTAGGACCACATGTATTGCTATGATTTCCTATTTTGACAGAAATAAGAAATTCTAGACCCTAGGAAAAGCTATTGAAAAAAAAAAAACCCCAGAAAAACCCTCTGCTGATTAATCCTGGATATGGTTACATGTTTCTACATGAACCTTTTGTTTTATTTTCCCCCAAATCTCCATTTTGTCATTACCTCAAATGGAATTCTCTTATTCTGTCCTGTTTCACTAAATGCATGTGCCAGAAGGAAAACATCATCTACACCAACTCCAAGAGCAAGAAAAGGCAAAACCTTGGGGAAGAAACAAAGCAAAAATTCAAATAGGTTGGTTTATGATCTGCTACGCAGCTAGCCATTAAATGGCTAACTAAAGCAACTTTTACATTACACTCTACACAAATCCAAGGGTAAAATGAAAACAAAAAGGATTTTATTCTGGAATATAGCTGAGGAACTTAGAGTATACCATTTACAGGTACAAATTCTCACCAGAAGTAATTAAGGTTTTGGATAGAGAAAGAATATCTGATACTAATTCAAGGTACATTCAAAATATTTTCAGAATTTAAACATCCTGGTATAATCAGATGTAAAAATAAATCTGCAGCTCCTTAGGTACAACTGGATGCCTCCACTTGTATTGGGATATAGAAAATTAAACAACACAGAATCTAGCAACTATACAGACTACATAATATCTGCTTTTTTCTTCAATATCACTTGGCAGCATGATCATTTAATTTATCACAGCATAAACTATGAAATAGGAAAACGGCACAAGTAAAAATCCGGAGCCAAAATATTTTTTCAGCACTTTACTTCTCAAAGATTCACTTGTGTTCATTCATTAACAGAGCACGTGTAATTTAACAGCAGACTTGTGTCTTCTAAATACCTGAGTTGTGGCAGCATTAAAGGAAATTCCAATCAATGAGCACAGGCCCAATCCTGCAGCCACTGAGAGTGCAACCAACAAGACTCCTGCCAGTCCCACAGCACCCTGAGACTTGGCGCAGTCCCACCGCAGCATCGTTAAACAGGCATAGGCAAGCTAAAGAGATAAGCAGGGAGGGGAGTTTGGGGGGAAAAAAACCAAAATATTAGAATGGATCCTTCTCTAACAGCTGTCTTTCCCCATCCAACCTACAGATCCTTACACACATTTTTAATCAGAATAGACATGCCACAGAGATTACAAAGTGGAACAGGTGAGAAGCCTGAAGTAAAGTTTACAAACTGTCATTTTTATTTTGAGTATTTGTAAAATGTTCTAGACTACTAACTGGTAACCATAAAGCAGATTTTTAAGCCTTGCTCTACTACCAAAGAAAATTAAATATATATTTTTTATTACCATTAGTAAATAGCCACTAGCTACTCTGATAGCACTGACATCAGAAAATGACTTCAAGATGTCATCCAGGGTGGTCGTAGTAAAGGAGAGCACCTTCTGAGTAGAATTTTGTGCAACACTTTGATGAACAACCTACGAAAAGAAAAATAAAGCTTTGTGTGAATATAGAACTTTTTCTTTAATTTTAGTCATTTGGTCAAAAGAAGTCATTACTACCTTCTACAGCACACATCTGAAATCAACTACTTTTGCCTTAAAGTTCTTGCTAAAGCCCCTGCTCTAGACAGACATTACTCTGATGCGACACAAGAGTGTTTCATGATTATTTCTAGCAAGCTGCTGATTATGAGACGGAATTTGCACCCTCCAGGAAAGCCTACTGCATGCCCAGCTCATTACAAACATTTAACTTGAATCCTTTCCTGTAACTCCATGATGCAGCACCAGTTTTGCATTTAACCCCAGGCCAGCCATCTCCTTGACCCTCCCCGCCTGGCCATTTGCAGAGGTCAGAAACAGCACAGTGGAGGGCAGGGTTTGGGACACAGAGGCCACGTATTGTCACACAGCCTCCCCACCTGGGCTGCTGCTGAGAGAGCAGCCCATAGCTGGCTAATGTTTTCCAGACACCTTTAGAATAACCACGCCAACCAAAAGCTTTTAAATTCCAGCTAGCTCTTTGGTTTATTCTCAGCCCCAACAAAGCAAAATTGTCCCAGACAGCAAAGAGTAAAACCTTCATGGCTTTTCATATGGGAATAACCAAGCAGCTTCTTACTTGGAAAAAAACCCAAAACCAACCAACAAATGCCCAAAAGAACCCTTAAAAACAGACAGGCAATGATTCAGTTCTGGTTTAAGGATGTTCCTTAAAGAAATACTGTAAAAAACTGTGTCAGAGGGCAGTGGATCTTAGTAGGACTTTGTAGTATAGTATCTAAGTTATTTTCAATTTTACCTCAACATACATCCTCTGCCAGGCTTCCAGAATTGCTGCTGCCTTATCCTCGTTCCAGTTGATATGTGAAACATATTCATACCCCTTGAAATGCTCATACATCTGCTTAGGGGTCATTAACTGAAACATGGTTTGTAAAGCCTGGGCACTGTGACATGGAGAGAAGAGAGTGGAGAAAGAGGCATAAACTGAGCATTTTCAGGAAAATATTTTCATGGCATGAAGTCCCAAATGCAATTCTAACAGGAGCTTGCTTGAGTTCTTGATTTTATAGGGCACATGCTTGTATTAAAATTAAACAGAGTATAATTATTCTACTGTATATCTGGTGCAGCTGTACTGCCCCATGCAAGCATTGAGGCTAAATCTGGTTTCACTGAAGTTAATAAGAGTTTTGACATTATTTTCAATAGGATCATTTTCAGGAGAGAAGAATATAACCCTAGAATATAAACCCTAGAATATAACCCTATAAAGATCATGCTCGAGAAGACAGATTGCTGTGAGGATGCCACAGGAACAATTATTTCTATGAGGTCTTGTAAATGCTGTTGGCAAAATGTCATTTGAAGACCTTGGATTTTTTCATTCTTTGGAGGGAAGTCATAGATTAAGCTCCTTATGTCTAATAAGCTGTGTGGACAAGGGCAATCACTATCCCTCCTGAATTTCCACGGTATGCAACTGCATCCAACAATTTCAGAAGCTCTTATCTACTAGAAGGAACCATTTTATTTTTCACTAAAAGTCCCTTATTTGCTATTTATTGAAAAACTTATCAATGTTTTTGGTATGAACACCAAAAAGGTTAAAAGTTCTCCTGAAGAATTACGTTTCATTTTGTTTAGTATGGCCTGCATTTTTCAGAACAGTTAAATTACACAGTTCTTCCTCCACTGAAGTCCAGTGTTCCATATCTTAATTCAGAAGTCTAAAATAAAGAGGTTTTACCACTCAAAGTTGTATTAACGATACAAGGATATAAAAATAGACTGTTCTCTGTATTGACCCTGAATAAAACATTCAGTGGATATTTCAGAATTCTGAGAGAAGTCAAATGAGTGAGCACATTACTCAAGTTATTTTTCTTCCTTTTTCCTTTGATCGTATTTCAAAACATGATCAAAGGTGCTCAGTGCTTAACATACTGTTCAATGCTTTATACATACATTCTAAACAACAGAGCTGCCAGTAAAAATCTTTCTTTCTGAGCAAAATACACCATCATTCTGAGATTAGTAGCAGGAAATGATGACACCACCTTAAGTTTAAACTGCTTAAGTTTCAACAATTGTTTAAATTGTGCTCTCTCGAGACATGTCACCCTAAAGCAAAATTAATACTACACATGAAGAGCAATAGATTTTGCACCATCCTCCTACTGTGCCCCAAAAAATGAACTCGTAACAAATTAAAATTGACAGTTTCTTTTATTTTTTTTACCTGACAAGTTTACCAGAACTGTTCTTGACTGTACCACCTATAATCAGCTCCTCCTGCCAATGCATGTATTTTCGTGATAGTCCATAGCATCCACCGCTCAAAACAAGGGCTACATCAAGAGGCTATAAAAAGTTATAAAGAAACAATAAGTTTCATAACTTCAGACAAACTCATACCTTAATTCAGCACACAGTGAACTAGAATCATGGATATTAAAGACCATCTGGGTAGCCTACTAGAAGAAATGCATTCAACAAAGCACGATGAAGAAATCACCCAGATGCTTGTTGACCAGATGGCAATTTCTCCGGAGCCTGATCTGACTGATAAAGGGATACATAAATTCAAGGTCCACAGCTTCGAATTAGTCACAAAAATCAACTAAACTGGCACTGCTTGAGGAAAGGCTTTGCTGCATGGCCTGGGTGTGCAGCCGCAGCTGTGTCCCAGCAGTGGCTATTGTCTGTCTGAGGCACCGGTCTGTTGAAACGCCACATCACCACCATGCACAGCCACAGCAGAGTGACAACTGTACTTTCACTCTGCATGCACAGGATTAAGTATTGCATCACACAACGAGGCAAAATCCATGACTGTGAGCTAACAGCAGGTAACAGGAACAGAAAAATGACATCATGCAAGAATACAAACTATATATTGCTTGGAAGAAAGTGGCACTTTCTTCTATTCTGTTTGACCTTCCCCCCCCCACCCTTCCCCACCCCCCAGCCTCCCTTGAAAAGACATGCACAAGGACAAGTAAACCTACTTTGGTGGAATTTTTATTGGGAGCTGTGATTGGGCAATCAGGATCAGCAGGATTCAGGCAGGGTCGATCCATATAACCATGACCAACCTCCGCTTTATTCAGCATTTCTTCCCAGCTCTCCACTTGGTAGTTTATTTTCTTTAACTCTTCCAAGAATTCTAAGGGGTCAAAGTTGATCCACTGCAAAGGAGGCTTCCCTCTGCAAGAGCAACCAGGAGAAAAAGACACATAGAAAAAAAGACAAAAGAAGTTCTGAAACAAACATACTTTAAAATTCATATTTGAACAAATAACTGAGTTATTTTCTGTTACAAGTTAAAACTTTTTCTGGTACGGCTGTTTCATAAAATGTAAGGCATGTTTTAATTAGATTTGTTTATGTACTTTTCTTGCAGCCCAGTTTTAATTTTAACAAAAAAACTCAGTTCTTACAAAGTTATCTTATAAAACAGGTTAAAAATACTTTCACTTACAAACAAAGCAAAACAAATTATCAAGAACCAAAATAACAAAAAAGCAGCCAACTGCTGCTTCAAAGAATTAGGGGGGAGGGGAGAGGGACAGAAGAGAGGGCCTGAGGAAAGAAAGCCTTTCTCATAGTATCAGATTACTTCTTGCTAGTCTAATAATCATCTTGCAAATGTAATCAATCAATATAACTGATCTTTGTTTATCTATAACAATACTGTGCTCCTTCAAATGCCCTGGCAGCTTGACTATCAACCATCAAGCCTTCCTGCTACCATGGCTGTCACCACTATCACTGTCATGTCTCCCACCCCCCACTTCTGAATTTGTGATGTTGACAGACTAGAAAGGCTTTTGACTGCCTTATTCTGTGGTTCAAACCACACTGTATCTGCTTAACCAGGCTTAAGTCATTATTCCGAATCTCCCAACCAGAAAACACAAACCCCCTTATTTCCCCATCTAAAACTGTACACTAAAGGTTAGGAGATGGCCATTGCAAATTCCTTTTGCAGAGACATGCAAACCAGGACAGAAACAATAACTCAAATGCTAACTCCTGCATAATTAACAGAAAATGCCTGCACTGATTAACAATTAACTCTTTAAAGAATTCAGGGCATCTAATATCACACTTGTAAACTGTGAGAAACCACCAATAAAAGATACTATATGGTTTCTTTAATGATCTCTGAAGCAAAGGATTTGTTCTTTATTCCTTAGGAAGACTTGGGAATTAACCCAAGACATTTTCTTAAGTCTAAAATTCCCAGCCAATCAATGGTTTTGTATTTAATGGGGGGGGGGGGGGGATCCACCAGAAACAAATTTGTTTCAGGAAAAAAAAGCAAAGCACAAAATTCTTAAAACTTCAGAATTTAAATTTTAATTTGCATGCTAACAGCACAGGGAAAATAACAAAGGATTTAAATTGAGGCTTACAAGTAATATCGCGGAAACAGGTAAAATTTGTGTTAAATGAAAATAAAATCCACACATATTTTTTATGTAGAGATACTACACTCTATATTTTCTTTTTCCTCGTATATCAGAATCTGAATAAACAATGGCAATGCAACTGAAAAGCTGTACACAGTTATACAACTAAAAACAATCAGACCAGAAAGTTATAAAAAAACATGCTTACAATAGATAGGCAGTTCCTGACTGTAGCTTTGCTCCCTCCCAGAAGCAGTCCAAAGGAGTGATAATTAAGCAAGGATAAAGATATTCTATGATCTGTCAAAATCAGAAAGGGGAAAAACACAGTCAGACTGGAATATAATCAAAGCAGCACAAGCTGAATCATGAAAATACAAACCTTGTAATTAAATGCCTGCTACACATACCTGATCCATGTAACCTGCTTCTGTGATGAGTTCTCCTGATTTGTAACACAAATGTTCCAATTTCCACTGTCTGTAAGAAATATGACAGACAAATATTTTCTTCTTACACAATTACTGAGAAGTTGTTTTGAAAATGGAACAGACATTTAAAACTGGGACTCTATACACATACTGGCCTCAAGCAGCAAATCACTGAGTAAGGCAAATATTATTAAAAATAGATACACTAAACTTCACGAAAACAAAAAAGCAAAGGCCTTACTTTCTGTCATTTCAAAGTAGACCTTTTTTTCAGTTGTTTTCATATTCACTGTAAAACTCATTATAAATAAGGGAGGTGCTTTTGCATGTAAAGGCTACTCAACACATGCTAATGGGACAAAAATACATCTTGTATAAATGAGACTGCTTGTGACTTAAGATATAACTCAGCGACACAAGTAAGAGAAAAGCCACCTCCAGGTCAGGGGACTTGAATACACCCAGCTGACACACACACGGAGAAGAAAATAAACCATGAAGATTTCTGCCTTCCTATTTCAGCTACATTACAACTTCCACTGCCATGGCTTCTAATGCCTTAGACAGGGCAGGAGCTGCGTAAAAGATAATTGGAGCTTTAGCATTAGCTCATGGAGGAACCAGCTGGGTGTGCTGAAAAGGTGTGCTGAAAGGCAGGGAGCTTTGTGCCTCACAGGCAGGACTCCTAGGCACATCCCTGTAAGTCGTAACCCTGAAGAACCATTTTTCAGGGAGACACCCTAGCACAATGCTGGTACCTTCCTAAGGTGCACCATTATTACTTTTCTGTTGGACACCACACAACTCCAGCCTTCATGATGGGTCCACAGAGACTCCTAAAGGCATACTCTGTTGTCTATGTTATTAAACAGCTCTTATTCCACCTGTTGACATTTCCACCACATCTGCCTTTTTCTTTACATCCAAATTACTGGAAGAACACTAACCTGCGCCACTGTTCACAGTCATTATGTACCTCATGATGATATCAGCAAGTGAATTCAACTCTAATATGGAAAGATTTCCAACGTTAGGAAACCCATCCATAAGGTTCTATGTTTAAGAAGACAGACGTCATTCCTTTACCAAAAGAAATGCTGCATGCTGTAGCATGGCTCGTATGGGTATTCTCTCAGAATCCCGTCCAATACCATTTACCCCATCTTACTTGTTAAATGCCAATTTATCACTGCCCTTGTGCCACAATGTTAAGCTATCAGAAACCAGTGACACTCAAATCAAAACACAGCCCTAAGGGAAAGGCTCAGAAATGCTAACCATTTAAAGATACATTGAGAAAAACATGAGTCCACTTTTCAGCTGTTACAGGTGATCAAGAAAACTTTTGATTTTCCCCTCACCTGTTGTACATATACACATGTACTCTGCTGGCCTGAAGCGCTGAGTCAAGGTGCTGTCGGAGTGCTTCTGTTGTTAATACATTAGCACCATCTTCCTGTGGAGTCTGGATCATGAGCTGGGGGTTGAACATGGCCTCTTCTCCAATCTTCTGCCTTGTGTAATTCAACTCCCGACTCACTCGTCCACCAACTGATGGATAAATATAAAGCACTTTGTATTAGTCAGTACCTGCTTATACTGCATTCCCTTGATGAGCACTCTCCAACCAGAAAACCTTGACTATGTGCAGGGCATACTCTCTCTCAAACTTACCACAGTGTAACTCAAAAACTAGTAACAGCTTTTAGTGTCTCTGAAACAAAACCCAGGTGCCTTAATACAATACCTTTACTGCCACTGTAATGAAACATTGATGCATAAACCAGAGTCTCTATTTCTTCTACATTATAACCAATATCCCATGTGTAGAAATTAAAAAAGAAAAGGAAAAAAGAAAAACCTCTCCCTGGCAGAGCAGACAAAATGCTGTGTTACAATTTCTTACACTTGTATAAATAGTCTGCTCCAAAAGCACATTTCAAGATAAATGGCTTTAATTTACACTGTTCTACTAAAAAATTTGGCAAAGATAGAAGGCAAATCTTTCTCTTTGGTTAAAAAAAAAAAAAAAAAAAAAAAAAAAAAGAGGGAAAGAGTAAGTAAGTAGAAGTATTTCCTTCAGCCTTAAATAAAAAAAGAAAAAATGCCAGGTTCATATAAAGAGATGTAGTTTGAGTGTAGCAGAAAGGTCTGTCTACAGCTAATTTACCCCAGTGGCCCAGTACCTGACTTAACATGCTGTGATGCAGGAGATTGCTCATGTGCAACATCTGTTTCTAAACCCATACGAGCTGAACAGTGTGCTCCATATAAAAACATGGTGGGAAAAAAAGAAAAAAAAAAAAGGAAAAGAAAAAAGAAGAGGCAGACGGAGACTGCAGAGATGACAGCCTCTAGAGGGAGCCATACAAAATTTGCCTTGCCAGAAAACATTGCGTAAGAATGGAAAACTGTCTTCCCTTCTACAAAAACCTCAGTCAGCTAGAGTTCATATACTTTATGTAACCTCCCCTGTAGTCTCTCTAGCCAATGCATGTGGGAGGTGATGTCAATTAATTCAGCCCATTAGCTGAATCAAGACCACATCCAGATGAGGAGGTCAAGAATGTAAGCCTAAGCTACAGATCTGGTCTAATTTGTTGCATTTTTCTGAGTTCTAGTAAGCTTGACACTGGTGATCTGAATTACTGCCAAAGTTTAGCTCTGCAACAGTGTGAACAGAAATTAAGCACATATATTTATTTCTTCCTAGGCCATATAATGGAAGACTGATCCATAACCAGTTGGCAGAGTGGGAGATGAGATTCCCAAGCCCGAACAGAGACATACTTTTTCAATCACTTGGGCTCTCAACCCACCCGTAACACCCCTGGGGCTAAAACGACCACCAGGCAAGAAGCTGGGCCCCTGCATGCATAAAGCTGTCAGAATGAGACCCTCAACAATTAAACCATACAGACATTCTGGCACAAAGCATTGCTTAATTTCTTGTTTAAGAATTCTTTGAAGAAATAAGTGTTTCCACAACACACTCCATTTTTTTCAGCCTGTCACATGTGGGATTACCTCCTTTATACCACAGAACAGAGACCAGCACACAGTAAGCAAAACAAAACAAAACAAAACAAAACAAAACAAAAATCAAAGTACAATTCCTTTACCTAGAGTCCCTTTAGAACTTTTTAACATCATTCTTACAACAGTGACAGGACAGGACGTACTATCACTGAGACTTCATTTGCATAGTAACAAAATGCTATTGTTAATTCTTATGAAGATTTAAACTCTCAAAATACTTTCATTCATCAGTGCCATGTTCAAGCTTACTGCTGTCTTTCCACACCAACCAGTATTCCTTGATACTTGATTTTTGCTTTATCTTACAGGAATATGGGAAATAAGGGAGCAGAGTTATCCTAATCTGTGTCTTGCAACCAGACCTTTCTTTCACAACCCTTTACACAGCAGGTGCTTCAGAGACAAAATTACTCTCTCCCTCTTTTGTGTCTCAATGGCAGTCAAGACAATAAAGCCCCAATGTTACGAGGATTGTGGAGTCTACCATAAACTTCTAGTCCTGGTACTATATTCTCTCCCATTCCACCCACACTTTCCTTTTGAAATTAACCAGAACTTGAACCTACAAATCATACTTCATGCAAGACAAAGGGCATCATTCCCATCTCTGCTGAAAGTGACCAACTGTTTACTATCAACAGAGATGATCGCTTCCTAATCAAGGTCCTGTCAAACCACGTTAACTTCACTGAACAAGGCAGATCTAGCTAATCAAAATTGCATCACGCAAGTCAGTCATCAGAACAGAAGCTGGTCTTTCCCTATGTAACATTTAAGACAGGAATAGCAAAACCACCCAAGAAGCTGGGCACAGATTCCAGAACCCACCAGCAGATCTGCTTCACATTCTTCTTAAGGCATTACACCATTTAACCATTCCTTTGATGGGTCCATTATCTACATTTCTTTAGCCAAACATAGTAAAGATAACTCCACAGGCAAATGCAAATAGTTTATGCATTGTAGCAGTCAGATACAAAAAAGATCATAAATGTACATCGACAGAATTTTCTTCTGCAAAGCCAGATTATGTGAAAATATATCAACAGACCAGAAGTAAGTGGATACATCAGTGGCCTTTCCACATATCAGAAGTAAAAGAGAGAAAAAGGGAAGAAAAAACCAAAAAAGGGAAGTTTTTACCAGTTATGCTTCAATTTATTTGAGTTAAAAGTTCGCAAAGATCACTGCCATACTCACGTATCTTAAACCTCCACAATCAGCACAATTAGCTGAGCATGCATTATTGTAAAATCAAGCCACTTGTTGCTTTATTTTTTTCCCCAGATTATCCACAAATGGTGCAAAACCCTAAGAGAGAAACTGCTACAAATGTCTCTGAAATGTACCCAAAGCCTCTGGCCTCATTGTGCTGGATATATAAGATACTACATTCAAGACTCACACACTGCAGAAAGTCATTCCTTACACTTGTAAGAAAAAAAAAAAAAAGGCATTATAGTCGTAATAGGATTTCCACACTATAGGACAAATGATGTAATGGAAAATATGATCGATGAACAAAATGCTGGTGTTTTGTGGTTTTCCTTTATGGACTCTGTTTTCTCCTACTTGGTGAGAACAACATTTTACACTCAAAATGCTACTAACAGAAATTGTACATACGGCATATAGTACAAGTACTTCCAGTTCTATTTCATATCAAAGAGCCATTTCCCTTTAATACTCTAATAACAAAATCCACATATCACTCTCCTTTTTTGATATAACAAAAGCCACTTGATGGCATTCTCGTCCTTTATTACACAATTCCTTATGATTAAGTACCTAGATGGCTCAGTTAATGGCACAAATTCCCATAATCCAAAGATGATTTAAGTAACAGGTCAATGCAGTGTCTCATGGATGGTAGTAACACAGCACAGTGGCTTGCACACTACCCTTCCAGCATTGCCATGGGTGTCTGCCTACTAAAAATAAGATACCATGCCATCTGCATGATTTAGCTACAAAGCAAAAAAAGGAAAAAAAAATCACAGCAAAGCAGTAACACCAGTATCCTGGCACTATTTCTCATTTAGTGTATCAATTTCTAATTCTCAAGTATGTGTTTGAAGGCCACCGTTCAACATGAAACAGTGTAAACTGACAGCATCTCTATTGCTGAGTATTAGTTCTTGTTAAAAAGCCGTTTCTTCCAGAGAAGAGGAAAGGGTCTTTCTCCTCCCCACCCTCTCTGATATACACAGGCTTCCCTATTAGCTCTTTGCCGGAACACTCTTGATCTTGAGCATTCTTGAGCTCTCTCACTCTTGAGCATTCCATACCATGAAAAACACTGCTGCTCCTCCTGAGCCTCCTCTCCAACTGGAACAGAGGCTGGTCAAGGTAATTCTTTGCCCTTTTGAAGGGCCTGAAGACAGCAGTAATTGCCACTGTGGTTGCTGGGTTGCTAAGAACCATGTAAGGACCAGTGTGTCTCCCCCCCAAGAGCAATGAACAGCTGTCAGGTGGTAAGAAGTATTAGTCATCCTTAACTTGGGGCAGACCTGAACCCATGACCTATAGGTGAAAGGCTCTAGATCCCATTACCCAGCACTGGGGTCACAGTCCTAGTGTTTCAGCCATCACACATTAAAATTCTTCAGTACATCTTAAGTGAGAAGCACCCAGAAAACCAGAACTTCTTGTCTCTAGAGTACATTTGCACTAACACCGGTGCATAACACTGATGCACCCTTCAGTGACGTAAGAATGAAATTGTATATGTTTTCATTGGCACAATTTTTGACACATTTCCTTCCACTAACTTAGTACCCATTTTGAAGCTCCTGTGCCATTCAGCTTGTGCTAATTTCCACTGGGAATGTCAGTCTCACCTACACCTTTCTCACAACCAGCATTCAAAATTTACGTGGCATGACATTTAACGTGCTTACAAAGAAGTCTGGAACCCACCACTGCAGTCCCTTCCACACTAAGTAGTCTGAGGAGTAAATCTGACCCCTGTCACACTGAGAGATCAATGCTAAATCAAGCCATGAGTGATAGCCAAAAATCACTGCTTATTAATTTACTGTCCAGTGGCTCTAAAGGCGTGAAATATTTATTTTTCAGAGTATCTTACAATGTTTCATTTCAGGTTACTGGAATTGCATCACATAGCCTGAGGTTTCTTTATTTTTCTTGGACATGAACACTACCTCTATTAACCATTCAATAGCTACCTTGTGCACAACCACACCACCGGTAGCTTAGTAGACAGCAAGCTCTCTCTAAAAAAGAACACTCCTGAGAGACAAACATTTAGGATAAAAATGTTTGCCTACAAGTGGGGAGGACAGACTCTGAGAAACCAAAGACAAGTTTTCCACAAATACCTACTGGTTTTGGAGCCTAAGTTCTTCTGGGACAGGCTTTAGGTACACGAAGAGAGAAAAATTTTCTGGAGAACCTCCCTTCTGAAGACTGTGAGCCTTAAAGTGTTTCCATTTGAGCACCTCAGGGGCAGACACACTTCTGCTTTGTCTGAGCAACACCACCTTTTAAATTTTTTTTCAGGACTGTAGAAGTGTAGCAGTAGAGCACTCCAGCCCAGCCTTTTGGCAGTGACAACTCAAAGCAATAGAACAGTTATGGACATCTCACACAAACAATGTTTTCATCTCTCCAAAAGATGTTGAGATTTTTGATAAATTAGGTGTATGCATTAGCACCCCTTTCAGTGCTGACTTTACAGCCTGAGCAATAGCCAAGGCAGGCAATCTCTGCAATTTTCAATATCTGTAATCACTACAACAGGAGGTACAGGAGATAAAAACCCTTATGAGCCAGTAACCATATATAGAGACTGAGAATAATATCCCATTGTGTTTACCTGGGACTCAGCCTTTACCAACCAACCCAAAAAGCAGCAGTGTACAGAGGAAGATGCCAGACATACAAGGAGAACAGACATGCACCCTCCACCCTGCCTTCTCACCCTTCTGTACCCTCTGTCTGCCAGGATGGGAACCAGAAAGGGACTCCATAGCTTTCTCCCTGACACCCTGCACAGCCCATCTCCCGCAACTGTGACTGTGTTATGAGCTTTCTTTTACTCCACTTCCTCACAGAGTCTCTTCTTGTGCTGTTCCCATGTGCATCTCTGTAACACATGTACACAAGTGTTACTCTAGCACCCAAGCAATGAAGCTAGTTTCAGCCCATCACAATGCCACACAGATAAGTCAGAGACACAGTTCTGCCTCTCTATCCTAATTGGGTACCAGGATCACAAACGTTCACACCTGCCACAAAGCAGAAAGCAGTACCTAACGACACCAATGACAATTTCTATTTTTACTGATAAAGGAACATAGACCTCATGAGAAAAAACCACAGCAGCCAAATACTACTTACACAGAATTGAAACTGCCTATAAAGAAACTGATATAAAGAGCTGAGTTCTCTGGCAGATATGAAGACTATCCTGCCTCTTACCGGGCACAGAAAAATAATGGCCTTTTGATTTAAAGCTTCCTGTTGCACTCTAGGGAGTTCTGTCTTCATGTTCTCTCAGATGTTTGAGCTGGTCTGTGCTGCTCTTTGTCAGCAACAGAATATAGTTTTTCTGCACACAGACAGTTTTAGTCAGCACTCTGACAGAAAAGCAGGGAAGACAGCACCTTCCTCAGAATTATCATTCTCTAGGCCTGACAGGCAAAACCAATTGCTTGGAGAAAGTGCAAAACACATTCTGGAAGTCCAAGTTTAGTCAGTCAGAAATGGGACTGGCTGGAATGTCCACTTCTTTAAACTTTTAAAATGTCTTCTGCTTGTAGAGTCAGAATTGCTATTGGTTTACATGGTTGATCTCTAAATGTATTAACTACTGGCTCAGATATAACCTATCATGAATATGGCATATCTGATACTGTAATGATGCTAAGGATGGCTCTCATAAATCCATCAAGATTACATTATAAAAAGGTAATGCAAAATAAAGATGTCATAGAAAGTGAATGAAACTGAGCTACCAAAAAAATCTGTTGACAAATGGTGAGCTTACAAGAGCTAGAACACAGTGGTTAACAATCAGCGTTTTAAAGAGATTACATGGTCATTCAGTGGGCTGTGCAGCAGCTCAATAAAAAAATATCATATCAATCATGTAGCTAGACATGATCTATGCCAGCACTGGACTACAGGCAGTCAGAAATTGCATGCTGTGTCTGTCTAGGTTTACTTGCACAGCATTTGCTGAATGCACATTTCTTCATCTGTATAGCACACATAGAGCAGCTGTCATGCCTGCCCAGGTTAAAACAGCCTGCACCCTGCCATCTCCCTTCTCAACACCCAGGTGAACACTCTACACCTATCCTTCTCCCCAGTTATACCATACAACAAAAGGACACCATCTAGAACATCATCACATCCCAATGAGAAGATTTAACCAATATCAGTATCTCTTTAGCACCAATGACTTTAGGAAAATGCAAAAGCAATATGACCATCTCAACAGTTTCTGTTACACTGAGAATTAGATAACACCAGGTTCTTCATTTTTATTTAAAAAAGAGGGGGGAGGGAGAAGAAGAAGAAAAAAAGCAAAGATAAAAACCTATAAATGAAAAAAAAAAAAAGAAAAAGAAGCTAACCAAAAAAACCCCAACAACAAAGCACTTCAAAAGGCTGCTTTTTATCTCTCAAGCCATCATATGATATGAGTTAAGTTATTCCTCACACATGCTGGGGATGATTCCAGTGTTGCTGTTACAAATTTCATTAATGCTGACATGATTATGAATAGCAAAAATAAAAACACACATCAAAGTTGCCTTTTCATTCTGTCACAGTAAGATAAAGTTTAGAGCTGTGACAAGGACACAAAGCTGTCTGCATACTCAGGAAGACAGCCCAACAACAGCTGCCACTGCTTGTGGTGGGAAACCTTCCCTGCAACTTTAGGAATTAAAACCTTTTCTTTCTAGAAGTCAGCTAAAAGCTGATTTTACATATATATATATCTGTATTGCCTATAGGCATATAAATATTCTTTCTAATTGGGTAAAACAGAGAGATTGCTAAAGAAAATTAGACATTTTGATTTCTTTCTTGGTGTCCATCTACGCTGTGAGAGTGGAAAAGTGCAGGGAAAAAACAGCAAAACAAAATGAACAAATTAAACAGTACAAACTTAAGAAAAAAAGAAAACCCAACATACAATCAGCTTTGAAACATACGATAATATACAAAACTGGTACATGCAATTCAAACTTTTCAATTAAACACAAAATGCAGTGGCTGCTTACTGAGCTGCGACACATGTCCTTGGTAACAGGATATGAGCTGTTCACCTCTGGGTCACTGTTTCTAATCCAGCCAGGAACAATAGTGACCACAAGTTGTTTACCATCTGACAGCTGTTTGCTAACTTATGTGAAATGAGTTGGAGGTCTCAGTCCATTTCCTACTGGGCAGGTGTCCATATTATAGAACACCACTGTCACAACGGGCATCCTTGTTGACCATCCCAACAAAGAAACTCAGGAGTGAATGGACATGGAGAGCGAACTATCCTTTCTTCCAAAGACACGGTCCCTTCAAGTCACAACTAAATCACAGCTTTTAGAGGAGAAGCCCAGCTACTGAATCTTATGGCTGAAGTAGCAAAGGAATAGGAGCAAAAGTGTGTTAGACTCTGCTTTTTCCTAGATATGGAGGAGACTCCCGTCCGTAAGGACAGGCAGCTAATATAGACTATCGCAATTCTCCCAACAGTTTATGCTCACCTAGCGGTTTACACCTCATGAGAAGCAAGCGGAGATCTTATTCTTCAGTAACTTCAGATAACAGTCAAGCATGCTTCATAACAAGCAAAAATCCTCAATCGTACGAGAAAGTGGAAGAGTTTAGAGGAGTTCTGCTGAGAAGGGTATGTGAGGGGCTTCAAGGTCTAAAGCTAAGGATTTAAAAACAGCTGAATATAATTTCTTTAAGTTACTTTAGGTTGAATAAGAGCTTCTGCTGGGTAATATGTTATAAACAATTTTCTGTGTTTTTCCACAGCAGTCAGCTTTCCTCTAGGCCAAACTTTTCATTTAACCTCTCGGTGCCCTTTCCTCAAATATGTAATTGTTTTCCTGTGTGGTTAAAAGCAGCATTTTTAGGTCTTTTCATCTGTACTCCTGGGATAGGACAAATTTCATCTGTATATGGAGTAGCACAAAATTTGAATGCAATTTTTTTTAAAGGAGCAGCAAACAGCAATGCAGACAGATGCAAACAGCATCCAGAACCTTTTAGAGGATACCATTTCCTAAACAGCACTTTTAGGAGATGGCAAAACTAACACATAGAAAAATGAAAGGAATGAACATGTTATGACACAGGGTACAGCTCCTTTCAAGTATTCCCTACCAGCTGCTTGCTGTACCATCTGTTGTTGCCTAAGCAGCTTCCTTCTGAATGGTTTTGCACTGAAGCAGAACTGCTCTCACTGTTGGACACAATCAGGTCAGGTCAGCGCTCCCCCCAGCCCCGAACCTGCTGCCTGTCACAGCTTCCCCCACCTCGATATTTCTTACTGGCCACCAGCTCCCGAGGCCGCGCTGCATCTGTCAGGAGGCCCATTTTTCACCGCTCGCTCGCCATTCACACCGAGCAGGACACAGCTCGCCTCACTTTGTGCGGGATGCACTCAGAGGTTCCCGTCAGACACTCTGGGCGTGTGACCATATGGCCAGGTTTATGCCGAAGCGGGGAGGGAAAAGCAAGCCGTGAAAGCAAGCCGAACAAACGGCCAAGCACAGCCCTCAGCGTGGCTTTCATTTTCCCCTTTGGGCCACTCACTGCCGAGCCCAGCGCAGAGGGCCGCGCTCGCTCTGAACGGGCGGCAACCCCAAGCTGTGGGGCGGGGGGAAGCCGAGGAGCCCCCCATCCCCGGGGGCACACGGCAGGGTCCCAGCTGGAGCCCCGGCAGGAGCCGGCCCCGCCTGGAGCCCCAGCCCTGCCCCGCGGGGACCCTCCGGCCCCGAGGGCCGCGCACAAAGGCCGCCCCCGGCCCCGAGCCGCTGGTGCGTTCCCAACGCCGCTCCTTCCCGCGGCATCTGCGCAGGGAAACACACATCGCTGGGAGCCACTTTCATGATTTTGTTGCGAGCGGGATTAGCTGGATTAGGGGCCGATTCATAAGGACCCCCTGCGGCTGTGAGGAAGTTTCATCACAAGGTCAGTGTGGTGTGAACTATATTCTGTCAACACCACCACTCCTTATAGCCGGCTACAAAAAATACAAAAGCGGGGGTGGGGGGGTGTTTGGGAGGAGGGAGGAAATTGCAAGTGAAATATATGAATGAACAGTTTACAGCAACAAAAAGATTTACCGATTTCCCCCTCAAATGCTTAAAAAGATGTGTGCCCTTCAACGCTGTGTTCCTTTAAAACAAGAAACCTGTATTAGTCATTTTTAATTTATAAAGAATTTAGTGGTTTAGGAGGTGGGAGGAACCTGGGGAATAAGTGTAGCAACCCACACACAAAACCACAGAGGAACTTCTGGCACTTAGTCTAAAACCAGTCATGCAGCTCCAAGATTGTTGCACTGTTGAGATTTTATTACATTTAATGCTGTTACCTTCAAGACTATTTAATTCCTACCCCCCTAAGTGCAGTAAGTAACGGAGACATTTTTTTTAAATGGGTTGGATTGCAGAAAGGAGAAGGTGAATTAAAGGGGTTTTTTGTTTGTTTTTGCTCTTTAAAGCATAATTACCCACCTTGTACTTCCCCCACCTCCCCCCCCAGCAAGATTCCCCTCATCCCATCGTAATGACATCACTCAAAGACTGCAACACTTTAATAGCTGGCATGATGCGAAATAAAATCTATAATGAAAGAGTGGGACTTTTATTTTACATGTGGAGTTTTTCGGGGAATTTTGGGGGGTGGGGGGTTTTAACAGAAGTCCCTCTTGCACAGAACCAGGCTGTTCAATCAAAGCCTTATCTGTTATATTTCTGTCTTTCTCTTCTGTTTAGCGCATTCACCGACAAGAGAAAAGGGGCTATAGCAATGGAGGCTTTGACCTGCAGCTGTAACACAATACTTTCGCACAGCCCTGTCGACCCCTGACATAAATTTTACACCGCAGCTGGCATTTACACACTTAACATTACCATATGTATAGCCTACTCTGTGCTAATTATGCTAATCACCTGTCTAACTCTCTGCTGCGAAAAATGGTTGTATTTAGCAGTCCACTGCCTACCAATACAGCTTACTGTGTGGCTGAAATGTACATTCAGACGGCTCTGAATGGCAAGATTTTTCCACGTTGCTGGCTTCATTCAGACCACAGAAAAATTTATTCAAGTCAACTGGTTTCGGTCCGCAACAAAAAAGTTACGAGAAAAAAGTGAGTGTGTTCCTGCCCTAACATTCTAAGTCTGCTTGCAAGCAAAATGATAAATCAATTGGTGTGGGAAACAAAAAGGGAGAAAGATTTCTTTTGCAAGCCATGTGAAACTGTAGCCTATTTAAAAAAAAAAAAAAAAAAGAAAAAAAAAAGAAAAAAAAAGAAGAAAAAGGTCATCCTATTTCCCCAAATCTCTAGAAAGAGCAGTTTAATAGATATTTACACCTGATCACAATTCTCTCAAGTTGCTACCTTTTATCTATAGTTCGAAGTCAAACTAAACATGTTTTAGTTTTTGTTTCTTGATCTTAGTAATTTCCACTAGAATATTGCATTTTCTATTACCTACTGCTGAAACAGCATCAGCTTCTAAACAGCAAGGGCTGCTCTTCTGATTATGGGAACTCTCCAAAAACTAAGTGAGGACTGGTGTAAATGAAATCAGAATGAGGCCCATGTTGAGAAGCAAATCAGAAAAATGCACAGGAAATACTCACCAGAAGAGCTGATGCAATTAAGTATCTCCTTAAGTAGCTGTAGAGATTTTTATCATTAGAGAAAAGGTAACTTAGAAAGAAAAAAAAAATTAAAGTTGTAATGGATAAGGGGTTTTTTAATGCTATCATAGTGTCAGCAGGAAGGGAGATGTTTAATTAAGTCCCTAAAGCTCATCTTTCTTCTGAGTATCACACTGAGGAGATTACACCAAGATCTGCATTGGGATTACATTCCTGTTGCTATTTAAATACAGTTTATCACATACAAGTAAGTTCCTATAACCCCTTTTTCCTCTGCACACACCCAAGGAAACTATGGCAATTCACGGATTTGTCAGATAACCAAAACGAAAATCTGATTATGGCATCACCCTTGGCAATTCCCTTTCAGGTTAGATTTGTGGAATCTTCTTTTAACTAGTTTTAAAAGTTATGAAATGGCATGTTCATACACAAAATGGAAAAACGTGCAAATAAACGTTCTATATCCACTAATGCAACTGAATAAGATAAGCACACTGGAAGGTAGATCATTGTTAATATACAGCAAAGGGATTTAATTAAAACAAGAACAGCTCAGCAATGTTTATGCTCAGAAGGTCCAGTAACACACCCAGTCACCCAGTCACAGCATGAGGTCAAGAAGAACCCTATGTCTGTGCATTCCCAACTTCCCATTCTTTGTCCACTCTTGATTCCATGTGCAAGAGACTGCTGCTCACAATAAGATAAAGTAACAGGTTTTGCCTGTCAGCAGTGGTCTTTAATATTTTACTTATTACATTGCCTGTTTGACTAAATTATAGACCCTCAGCCAAGACACATCTTGCTTTCTAGCATCTCAGTTTCAATTTTCTGTTAGTCCAAAGCACTAATTTATCTGTGTTTTTTCAGCTCCAAAACACTGGTTGTGCAGCCAAAACCAGAAATAACACTACAACTACTGTTTATTTCAGAGCATGTGGATTTTCCTTTTTTTTCTCTCTTTTTTTTTCTTTTTTTTTTTCCCACTCAGAGATGGACCACCCTGCTCTCATGGCACAGAACACTATTTACATTGCAATCCTTGACTGTGTAATACATCTGGCATTTTTGGGCAGGATTCCTGAGCTAGGGGCCAGAAGCCCTTAAGCAATGATTTAACAGGGGAAAAAAATCATACAACTTGACTCAACAGTGCTCATTTCTAGTTTGCTGCACTTAACTTTTGATTACTGACTGAAAAGCAGAAATGCATCATACTGGTAAACAAGAGAAGACTGTTTCTTTTAATTTATCTCACTGTTAATAAAAGAAGACTTTATTACAGTTTAAGAACTGAGTTTCAACTTCAGGTATATGGGTGTACAACACTGCACATGTGCTTGCACATGAGCAAAATACAGATGTTTCAAATACACAATGATTACTTGTATATTTGAAGCTGGAATTAAATTCAGTACAATTCTCTAAAGAAGTAGAACCTTTACAGGAAGAGTCAGGTTATGGTTCTGTTCATTCCCTTACCTCTTATATATTTTGCTCAAGTGCTGGAATAACTAAGTTTTCCAAAACCAAGCAGAAGTTAAAGCCAAGACATTCATTCTAAAAACCAAAATTAAAATTCTCCATACATCAAAACATGTATATGGTCAGCAGTTTCTATAAAGAACTTTCTACCTCATGGAACTACTTCTGCCAAAATCAGAATGTTTATAGTAACTGAGGTGATAGTAAATTAAAATAGCAGAGCAAAACTAAGAACAAGTACACTGTATTTACAGATATTAAACTAAGTTTACACGGTAAAAAAGGAAACAAGCAAAATGTTTTATTTTTAAATTCTGAAGTAAAAGTTACTTCTTGCAACTCCATCTATTTCTAGAGTACTATACAATAAAAAACTACTCCAAGTCAATAGTCACTCAATTAATAGGAAGGGTGAATATCATTTAGTGTATATGGTATTCATCACTCATATTTGGCACAATCTCAGTGGGTAATAAAATACCACAGATTATGTAAAACTGGAGCAAAATATTTTCCCGTTCTCCTTTGTTCATGGGCACAGAAATGAAGTGGCCATTATAACATGGCATGCATTCTCAGCACAGAAATCATACTTTAAAGCACTGAGTTTTCTGTCATGAGGCACCATCTTGGGAATCTGCCACTCCAGCAAAGCACCAACAGTGGAAAATGAATAAAGTTTCTCAAGTATTAATGAAAGTTGTGCATCTTTATTTTCCTGAACTCCGATAGATGACTACCTTATTAGTGTAGAACTGTCATGCAGACCTTAAGAGGTTTTACTGATTTCTTCAGGTTTTCCCAGAGAAGAGTAACTCACAACATAACTGGAGCTAGACTTCCTGCTTACTACGAGGCAGGAGAGACTGCAAAATTAAAAGAACCAAAGGCATACTGAAGATAAATAAGAATGATTGAGAAAATACATAAACTGTACAATGTATACAAAGAAGAATGAACTTCTTGATAGAAGTCTGCACTCCAGATCCTGCTGAACTCTGTAAAAGAGCAGCTAGAGACGTGTATATATACACCATCATCTGTAGACAGAAAAAGCACTGTGCAAAGGACTGAACTTTATTCTATATACAAAAGAAAACACCTGAAAAGTAACAGCCCCAGAAGATCTATAACCAAAATGCTGTTTTAACCAATCAGAATATTCTTAAAAAGCTAGCTGTGGGGCAAAGAACTTTACAAGCATGGTTTTACCTGAGTGCTTATAGGTTGAAGCAGGTAATTCACAGTTAAGTTAAAAAGTTTGTGTGTAATAGTCCAAGCGTGTGAAAATGAGAACATGTTCCATTAGACACAAAAAGGAAAGCAGTTGCAGACATATTAAAACCAGCATCCTAGTGGACAGAGCTCCAATAGGTCATAGGGAGGTCAGTTTTGAAGGAAAAATTCCAAATGAAATATAAACATGGCATTGTGGAAACCAGACAAATCTCCCATAGCTTTGTCCAGCCAGCACTAATCTAGGCATCAGCTGTGGTACATAATCTAAACAAAGGGATCAGTTGGTTCATACATCTGGAAGCTGTCATATTTTGGAGCCTCCTAACAGTTATGAGTAAGTGCAACATTCACTTGGATGCCACAGCCTTTGAATTTGTTGAGTGGTCAAGAACTGTTACATGCACATGCTACATCTTATTACGACTTTCTGGGAAACCACCAAAAATACTATGTTATGACGGGGCTCGGACCATCTCTCGTCACAAAAAAATCATGAAAATGGATGGATTCAGGGTGAGTAGCTCAGGTTTACTTTAATGCATTCTATGCTGAAACCAAGCTTGAATACCTATGACTTTTAGAGCTCCTTAGAGCTCATTCTTTTCTGAATCCACTGACTGCTCATGAATAATGAGGAAAGAAGGCCAGTTCTCTACAAACGCAAGCAAACAAACATAAAACCAGGCCGCTTAGCAGGTGGCAAGAGCTGGTAGTAGACCCCAAACCACTCACCACCAAGTCCACATAGCACCACAACTTCAGCAGCAGCCATCTCTATATCTGCACTAGGTCTACTGCTTACCTATGCTTCCCCTGTTCCTTCTCAGCACAACAGCATCATGGGGAACAACCCCACAGCAATGTTGCTTTCAACTATTCCATTTTACTTCAGCACGTCTGTACCAAAATCTGCAAGCTCTCCAGAACTACAGAAAAGCATTCAAACCCTGTTCAAAAGCAGCAAATTCCCCAGAGCACAAGATGACACTCAAAGTTGAGGGGGACAATGGCATAGCCAAGGCGCCACCCCTTTTAAATACACATTCCAACAGAGAAAGAAACAGACCCTTCAAAACAATGATCTGTAGAGCACATTTTGGCAGGGACATTGGCAACAGTGTTAAGTTTGGAAAAAATAATGAAGATTAATTTTCTCCAGCCTTGAGTAAATTAAATGCCTCTGAAGTCTGAAAGGCAGAAGGAACCATGCAACAATGCACTTAGGGCTTAGAGGGGTGCCAATTCTACAGGAGGAGCTTCTCTTTTCCTTCCCTGATGAGGTTAACACATGGGTACACTGTTAGTCTGCTGTGGCTTTGTACATGGATAAGGCCTGGTCACACTAAAGTCATCCCGAGTTCTGCCACTCCATTCAGTGAATTCACAATTTCACCCTTTACCTTTTCAATGACCAAAGAATGGTCACAGGCAATATCTTCATTAAAACTCTTACAGATAAAAGAGGAATTTTATGTACTGAAGCTGCAGGGATTTTTTTATGTATAAGCTTTTCAGCAAGGAGCACCAGCTCCAAGCAATGATGTGGCTTGCCTGTCAAGATGGAACTTAACAGAGATCTCCAGTGATTTTGAATTTAATAGCAGGCTCTTGAAAGATGACCATCAAATAAATATCCATATAACTAAAACCTTTAAACATCTTGTCTTAACAACTTTCAATACACAGAAACAGAGGGAGTTCAAATTCAAAGGAATGTAACATCCAACTGCCCTGATGCTTTTATCCACAAATATCATGTAAAGCCTAAATATTAGAATTTGACATTATTTTTCAAAACAGTAGCATGGACTGAAATACTTTTGTGCTTTATCAGTAAAGATTAAAATGAGCATGTTGCTCAGATGACCATCCTTCAGCTATCACATGGAAAGAAAGACACGTAATAAATTATCATACTTAAGCAAAACAAAACAGTGGCTTGGAAATTTTCCATATAAATACCTTCCAATGAACTTTCAATACACACTGAGGAACACAACACAGTGTAGGACAGCGTTGAGGGATAAGTAAGCTCTAATGTCACCTGATTCACAGGAATTAATGAATTTGGTGATGTGATGTAGAGACAATGTATCTGACTACCACAGAGCCTGCCATCACCCCACCACAGACTGAAGAGCAGAGTAACTTCTGCTCTTCTGCCACTTATGCCATGCCACTGTGGTGATGCAGGAGCAAGCACAACTAAAACAGTACTACCCTGCTGCTGTCCACAAATGCACGTTTGTGGAAGAAAGGAATCATACTAAACTGGGTCAACTCCTGCTAACTGTACTCAAACCAAACATGTTACTTCAGCCCGTGGACATAAATTAGTCTCCTTGAAACAAAAAATTCACACAGATCTGATCTATTTTTTTTTTCTCCAAAGAATACAAGTGTAAAGTTAACTGGTGCCTTTAGGCAGAATTTAAGAACAACTTTTCTCTCCACCTGCACTTAATCTTGCTGGGTTAAGAAAACTGAGAATCTACGGAAATAATACTGGTTCCTGCATCACTCACACACTTTCCTAATTTTCACCTAATTTTTAAATTGCATGGGTAGATTAACATATTTTAAGAAACGTCAGCCATAAATACAATAGAGCAACCTGATTTTTGTCCCTTAAGAGAGAAACAAAACAGCACTACACATAGCTCAAATCTCAATTTACAAGGTGCTTCTGCTTTACACACTGTCCTAATTCACTTACAATTAGAACACATTCACTTTGTTCCACATACCTCAACTAAACTATGCAGCTAGTGAGACATTCCCTGCCGGATGTCCTACCTATTTATATCATCCACCCTCTTCCTTCAAACTGGCTTAACGAAGGGGCTCTGCATGCTAGTGTTCGGTTCAAGCTCACAAAGCTTCGCAAAGCTTTGTGAAGAGGGCTACTTAAGGAAGGAATAGTTTGACTGAGCTACAGCTAGTGCAAAAAGTGAAGAAAGCAAGAAAGGAAGGAAAGAACAGCAAGATCTTTGACCACTTAAGGAAGAAAACGAATTTAAAAGTGAGGAGAAAAAAAATCCCAAGACAATGATGACATGAAATGAATTATCACAGCACAAGGCTCAACCATCTCTCCCATTATAAACTGCTCCAATTAACATAATTTAAGGCATTGCAGTAGCCAAATTTCAAGCTTCATTTAACAGAACCTTCTCTGGAGCCACAAAACTACCTTCTTTCAGAAGCAGAGGCTGTGAATTTGCATGTGTGACCGCTGTTGACACACTGGGTCTTAAGACTGCCTATTAAGAGTGGTAGCAAATAAACATAACCAGTTATGAGCACGATTTCCATCCAGAGCACTCTTTAGTTTAGTTATGAATGAATGATTCTAAAAGCACATCTGTGTCCAACAAAATTCAGTCACTGAGGAAATCAATGCAAAGCCTTTTTTTTCTCTCTGTGTGTACAATGTATAAAGATGCTAAACAGTCCCTGCAACTCCAGGATGCATGGACACCCACACACAGCAGTTCAACTCAAGCTGAATGGCTGTGAATAACAGAATTGCCATTAAAATGCCCATCCAGAATTTGTCTGCCCCAGCAGACAACCCCCTCCAGCACCAAGGTATGCACATGGATATAGCAGATCTGTTCATATGCTGAGGAGAAACACACATATGTGCCAGGCAAAGACTGCTGAGAACAAGTCTACAAGACAGAAACAGGGATGGAGACACTGTGGGACCCACAGTAGTGACTGAAGTGTTCTGAACAGCAGCCAGAAGAGGACTGTGTTTAAAAGACACTCCAAAAAACAAAAAAGCTACTCTACAACACTTAGCGCCAAGAAACAAGCTGAGAGGAAAGCCACTTTGGTATCAGGAGGCTCAGCAAAGGCCAAGAACGCTAGCATACATTCTGAAGGGGAAGACTGCTAGAGGAAATCTGAAAGAGTGGTGTTTCGGAGATCTCTCTCTGAAAGTTTGCCTACCAGGTGAGTTTCTAAACCTCTTATGTAAGTATTTCAGCCACAACAGCTGCAGGCTCAATAATTTATCTTGGAATGTTCGTGATCTTAAAACTCATTCAAAGTTCACTTCAATATTTGTTAATTAATTGTGTTATGGTTTTAAAGCAACCACTTACTTCCAGCAAACTTCAGGGCTGTATTATGTTACATGATATTCAGAAACACACCATATCAAATCTGTCTCTTTAGTAAACACTGCCAACTTATTCAGCACTAATAACTGTAAAAAGCTTCAGTAGCAAATCAAAAATGTTGAAATGTATTTCAAGTAACTATGAATCTACACAGCATATACAAGATAGTCCAGGGATCAAACCCAGCCAGATAGGGGCTGTGAAAGGCAAGTGCTGCTTGACCAATCCTGTTTCGTTCTCTGACTTAGTGGATGAGGGAAAGACTATGAATATTGTCTACCTGAACTTTAATAATGCCTTAAATTGTTTCCTACAGCATTGGCCTGGAGATACTGGCTGCTCATGGCTTGGACAGGTGCTCTGTTTGCTGGGTTAAAAAGTGGCCGGATGCCCAGGCCCAGAGAGAATTACATCCAATCCGTGGCCAGTCTCTGGTGGGGCTCCCCAGGGCTCAGGAATGGGACAAGCCCTGTTTAATATCTTTGTCAATTATTTGGATGAGGGGCTCAAATGCCCCCTCAGTCAGCCCCCAGACAACACCAAGCTGGGTGGGAGTGTCAATCTGCAGGAGGGTAGGAAGGCTCTGTAGAGGGATCTGGACAGGCTGGATTGATGGCCCAAAGCTACTGGTATGAGGTTCAACAACATGAAGTGCTGGGTCCTGACCTTGGACCCATGCAGGACTACAGGCTGGGGGAAGAGAGGCTGGAAAGCTGCCCAAGGAAAAGGACCTGGAGGTGCTGAGCATGAGCCAGTGTGTGCCCAGGTGACCATGAAGGCCAATGGCATCCTGGCCTGCATCAGCAATAGTGTGGCCAGCAGGACCAGGGCGGTGACTGTCCCAATGTACTCGGCACTGGAGAGGCTACACCTCAAATCTGGCAATCAGTTCTGGATCCATCTCTACAAGAAGGACACTGAGGTCCTGGAGCAAGTCGAGAGAAGTGCAATGGAGCACAAGTGCTGTGAGGAGAGGCTGAGGGACCTGGGAGAGTTTAGCCTGGAGAAGAGGACCCTTGGGGTGACCTTATCCTTCTCTACAACTACCTGAAAGGAGGGTGTAGGCAACAAGTGACGAGATGAGCGGTAATGGTCTCAAGTTGCTCCAGGAGAGGTTTAGATTGGACAGTAAGAAAAATTTCTTCACAGAAAGGACTGTTAAACATTGGAACAGCCTGTCCCTGAACTACCATCCCTGGAGTTATTTAAAAGGTGTGTAGATGTGACATTTAAGGACACAGTTCAGTGGTGAACACAATGGTGCTGGGTTAGCAGTTGGATTTGATGGTATTATGAATCCTTTCCAACTTAAATAATTCTATGATTCTATATTTGGCCAGCAATGCCCAGTTCATTCAAACCCTCAGTAAACAAAACAGGTAAAAGGTAAAAGTGAGACTATTTTAATAAACAGGACAATTTAGCCACTGCTTATGTTCTAAGAAACCTTGATCTAAAGAGTTCCTTAGTATACCAATCTCCATGGAGTGTACTTTGAAGCTGTTAGGACCAGCTGCATGTAAGCGTGGAAAAACGAGTTTGATGCTGCTTTGCACTTCACATAGGAAGAACCGCATTTTCCATACTATCTCTTTCTGTGTCTATTCCATCTCAAACTCTCAATCTGCACTGCTGTTTATAGTTTAGCAACAAAAACATGCAATTGTTATCTGTTAGGTCTATTTGTTCAACACCCTGGTTCATGAGCAGAACATTTACAGAGCCTCTGCCAAGAAAGCACATTTCAGCAAGCTCTTTTCTGTAGATAGTCATGTAATGCTAGAATGGGAAAATGAGAAGTTAATTTAAAGTAAATCCAGAATATTTTATTTCACCTTAATCTGCTAGCCTTTGCTGGCTGGTTTTGAAATACAAGGGTTTCTAAATGCAGAGTTTTAATGTGTTTTTATTTTAAATTTGATATGAAAACTAAATTAAATAAATGTGAAATTACATAGATCAGTTCTGTCAAACCAGTTACATTATCAGTTATCAGTTCATCTTGACCATAAAAATATCAGAGATCAATTTCCACTATATTCTATACTAGGGACTTCCCCCCACCCCTTCCCCACAACAATAATGACATGAGAAGAGGCCAGTGCAGCAACTGAACCAAGCAACTATTTTGCAAATCATATTTTTTCCTTGAGAATTGCATTTTAACTGCCAGGTCAATCACTGAGGCATCATCAGTTTCTTGGTATTACAAGGCTACAAAAAGCAGGTGGCATTAATTGAATAGGATCACCATTCCAAGCAAGTGAACACCAGTAACATCAGGATAATAAATGTCAGCAGAGCATGCTGGGTGGAGCTGCAACCACACATTAATTTACCTAGCACAGAAAAGCAGAAACAAAATACCTAAGAGCAAAAATTGATAAAAGAAACCTCTCCACAACATCCTCCGAGTTGGGAAGAAAAATTAAAAGCAAAGAAAAACAAGATTCACTTTCATTAGTATTTAAGGGACTGTACTTAGACACCAGTACGAGTTCTGACTGCACATCTCTGCCTACAGATGGGACCCAGCACTGCCTTGTTCTGTTTCTCAGGCAGATTTGTGGGCAGCAGATCTCATCATATTTTGAGATCCTGGACTACATACACTATATGAACCAAAAAAAGGTCATTATTTTCCACAACAGGAAAACCAACCCTCACTAAATGAACCGCGAATCCCATCCTGACCCCAATACGGCTGTCATCTGCAAGGCTGGACTTCAATCCCATACGCTCTAATTCACTTCGGGCAGGACAGACCACCTTCAGAACAGGCACAGACTTTGTTTGCACTCAGCACTAGCTTTTGCACATACACATGTACAGAGAGCTATTTAGTAATGCTTATTTATGCAGCCTCCCATATTAACTTTTATAAGCCAAATTCTGCTGCAAGCTACTTTGACATAAACCTAGAGCAGTAATTGCTGCAGTCAAGGAACTCTGTTTCCTCGTCGACCCAGCAGCTAACGGGGCAACGTGATGCTAAATAAACAACATTTTTTCCCCCAGGAAAAAAAAAAAAAAAAAGAAAAAGAAAAAAGAAAAAAAAAAAGGAGAGCAAAAGAAAAAATAAGTAAAAAAAAACCAAACCCACCAAGAACACACCTAAACCCCAAACCCGCGGCAGCCTGGAGCCATGCCTCTCAGCGCGGGGTGCCCCGCCCGGCTGGCTGCCCCACTCCGGGCTCCGCTTCGCTTCGGCTGCCTTTCTTTTCGGGTTTTTTTGTTGTTTTCTTTCCCTCGTTCTCTCCCTCCTCTTTTTTATTTTCCTTTCTTTTTTTTCCAGCGCTGAGCCCCGCGCTCCCCCCCAGCTGAAAGCTGTCCAAGCCCAGGACCACACACAGACTCCCGCCCCGCCGCGCCGCCCGCCCCCTCCCCCGCCGCGGCCGCGCGCACTCCCAAAATGGCGGAGGGGGCGCCTCCCGGCAGTGCGGCCGCTTCCCACCGCCGGCGGGGACGCGGAGACCCCTCGCCCGCAGCTCGCCCGCACCGCGAGCCGGGGCAGAGGCGAGGGCACGGGCGGCTGGGGACGGGCAGTCTCGGCGGTCCTCCGCCGAGCGCACGGCCTGGCCGCCGCGGCCCCCCGCGGGCGCAGAAGTGGTACGCGCCGCCCGGGGCTGCGCGCCCCAGCGCAGCGCCCGCCTCCCGCCCCGACAACCGCCCGCCCTCGCCGCCGGCGGCCGCTCCTCCCGGGCATGCGGAGCGGCCCCGGGCAGCTCCACTCGGCCGGCTAGGCGGGCAGGAACGGCAAGAGAAAACGGGCATTCCCCGGACTTACCTTCCACCCACAGCTCCTCCACGTTGGTCTCGAGATTAGCTGCCCTTAATCCTACAGCGAAAGCCCCAAATATCAGGAGGCCGACAACCAAAAACTTCCCGCAGTTTTTCTGAATGTAACAGCCCAGTTTAAACAACAGTCTCTGAAACTTTGCTCGCAGCCACAGCGGCGCTTTCCGTCCCGTCGCCTTCCCCTGCAAAGCAAGAAGAGGTTAGTAGTTGGGGGCTGCGGCAGCCGCCAAAAGTGGGGGGAGCCCCCCAGCCCTCCCACTAGCGGGACAGCTCGTGTCCCTCGGGGCGCAGTCCCCGGCAGAAAGAGAGAGCGCCGTGAACAGCTCAAGCAGGCATCCTTCCAGCGGGGCCCTTTGCCCCGCAGCCCTGCCGAGCAGCCACTCACAAGCACACACACAGGGACAAGATGTACCTGCTGGCGGCCATCCTTGCCCCAGACCAACACGCGGGTTTGGGGGTGACAACACTGCATCGACCCCCGGGCCCTCGCCTGTGCTGCCCACCACCACACTCTTCTCGTGCCCGAGGCACCGCCACCAGCTCAGGCTGCATAGCAATCACGCCGGAGAGACTCATGGCTCCAGTGAAGAAGGAACCACTTCCGATGAACCTCAACAACCACAAGAAAGAAAAGTCCCTTTTCCTGTTCTCCTTGGAACCCCAGAATGGTTGGGGAGGAAAGGGGGGGTGACAGTTAGTGGGTAGCAGTGGCCATTTCCCCCATTCCCAGCTCCTAGCAGGGGCTTGGTTCTGAGGCAGGACCCACGTGGTGAGCAGCGCTGTAAGATCTGCAGTAATTCATTTCCATAGAGTTTGGAGACGCTGTGTGATCTGAATTAGGAAGTAGAGCAGCCATCTGTAAGTTACGACAATATTTGTGAACGGAAGAGGGCAGCCACATGGATTTTTTTTTTCCTCCTCCTTTCCCTCTTACAAAGCCTAGAAATCCGCTCCCTGAAGTGAAACCATCCCTACAGCAAGGCAGCTTTTGGATATTGTTTACTTTGAACATTTTTTGGCCGGCGAAGATTGGCGGCCGGGACCATCCCCCCGCCCCGCCCGGGCCGGCACCTCCAGCCCTCCGCGGGGACCGGCGCGGCAGGGTTAAGGTGGCAATTTGTTTACGGCCCTCGCTCCCCCTCCGACCGCCGGGCAAGGGAGAAAACCGCTGCCTTCTTTGCTGGGGGACCCCGCTCTCCGAGAGAAGTCGCCGTCTCGGCGCTCGGCGGAAAACTTCACAAAAGCCCAGCTTCTGCCAAGAAACCGGCCGGCCGGTTTCTCCCCTGTTCCGGCCGGGAGCGGGTGTTGCCGAGGTCGCAGGGCGCTACGAGGGGATGGAGAAGCAGAAAGGAAGCAGAGAGGGAGAGGGGGGAGCGGGAAAGTGGGCCTGGGGCTAGCCATGGGGAGGCCGGGACCGAGCTGAGGCTGTTTCGGGAAGTTTAAGAGGAGAAATGCTCCGCAGCACAGGCACGCACCAGGGCAGGCACAGGCGAGCAGGGAGGGAAGGAGGGCACTCTCTCCCGCACTGAAGAGTCACAGACGTCCCTCTCTTTTTCCCAGCATTTTATTGGTGGCCGTTTCGTTTCCATCTCCTCCTTCTACCCCCGCGAGAAAACACACCACCTCCCTCCTCCTCCCCCGCGGAAAAAGCAGCACTACCACTAGCGTGTATCTCTGGAAAAAAGAGTGAGAGATTGAATGCACCTTTGAAATCTGCTCCAAGGCGAAAGCCGCATCGCAGTAGCTTGGCCGCTGCAGATACTCCCGGTCGGGCGCCGCGGCGCGCCGATTCCCTCCAGTCCTTCGCCGCCTCCCGCCGCCGTTCCTCGCCGCCCGGCCGGGGTGGCCTCCGCCGCCCGCGCTGCTGCTGGTCTCCGGCTCCGACGCGTTAGCGGCCGAGGCCATGTTGCCGCCGCCGGCGGGACGGGAGAGCTGCCGCTGGCGCTGCCGCGGCGGGGCCCGGGGCCCCGGGGGCGCGGCGGGGCCGCGGGGGGCTGGCGGCGCTGCGGGCCGCGGGCTGATGCTGCTGCTGCGGGGGCTGCTGCCGCCGCTGCTGCCGCCGCCGCCGCCGGGGCTGGGGCTGCTGCTGGGGCTGCTGCGGCGCGGCCGCCTCACGCGGGGCGCGGGGCGGCGGCTGCCGCCGCGGCCGCTCCGGCCGAGTCGCTCCCCGCGCCTCCCATTGCCACATCGCGCGCGGACCCCGAGCTGCAGGCGGCCGCTCCCCGCGCCCGGCGAGGGCGGGCGGACGGGCGGGCGCGACCCCCGGGATCCCCCGGCCGCCGCCGCGCTATCCTCCGCTCCCGTTGAAATCGCCTACTCCGGCCGGCCGCCGCTGCCTCCGGGAAGCCGCTGTCCGCGGCGGCGCTCAGCGACGGCGGCGGGGCGGCGGCGCGGCGGGCCGCGGCTTCTCCTGCTGCTGCTGGGCTGCCTCGCCGCGCTGCACCATCCTGCTTCAGCGCCGGGGTGCTTCCCGCGGGCCGCGGGGCCGGCGGGGTTCCGCGGTTGGCCCCGCCGCGGCGGCGGGCGGGCGGCTGCCTGGCGCTCTCCCCCGGTGTGTGCGCGGCAGCACCGAGCTGCAGCCCCTCGGCTCCAGAGATGAGATGAAGAAGAAAAAAAGGACTCTCTCCATTTGGATAAAGAGGAGGAGGGGTGGGGGGGGGGTGGGGGGAGTATGAGTGGAGAGAGAGCGAGAGAGGGAGAGGGAGGAAAAAAAAAAGCGGCTGAGAGCCCGCCCCCGGGGCTGTCAGATGGCTTGGGTTTCTGCGAGGCGATTGGCTCGGGGAGGGCAGAAATTACTCAGCAAACATGACTATTATTAGCTGCTTAGCAACAGCTCACCAAAGTAGAGAGACCACCCAGGCCGGCAACCCTTGTGTGTGCATCTCCAGCTTCAGGGGGAGCCTTAAAGAGATCCAGTCTTCTTTGCATGCAATACTTCCATTAAGGAATGCCTTCTCCCCCTTTCTTCTTCGTTTTCTTTTCAAGACCATTTCCCCCCCCCCACGCTCCCCCCCCCCGCCCCCCCCCAGGATGCTTGCAAATACACGCGCGGGACTTTCTCGAGAAGGCCATACAGAAATACATTTTTCCCTTTAAAAAAAAAGAGGGATACGAGGAAAAAGCAGCATTAAACGATTTCTAAAGGCCTTAAAAGAAAATCCTTTTAGAGGCACCTTGGCCTCGAGCTGCAACAAATACTGGGAGGTCCGAGCTGAATTCCCAGGCTTGCAGGAATAATGACAGGGTGGTGGATACTGCGGTAGAAAGTGCCAGATTTTTCTGCCTCTCTCTTTTTAACTAAAGAGGAGACTTAGTTCCTTGCAAGAAAACCACTCCGTCCAGTTAGAAAAACACAATGAAAATTTAACACTTAAGGGATTTAAAGCTGCGCGGTAGCTAGCCTGTTTCAACTTAGGGCTCATTCTTTAACTGAAACCTGAGGAAAGCCAATTTTTATGTTTTTAGTGTAAAAGTCCATGAAACGCAGCCTGCCTGGCCGCGCTAAACATTTCTTGAACTACACAGGATTGTTTACTTTTTGGCACCGCTTCTCCCCGTCTCTGTTCATTGAGAATCAGCCATTAATTGCTGCCTCTACAGCTGCGCGCATCGCCCCAGCCCCGGGGCTCGGGCCCCGGCCCGCAGCGCGGCTCCCCGCGGAGGCAGCCCCGGGCCGTGGAGGACCCCCGTGCGCACCGGCGCGGGGGGCAGCGGGCAGCCCGCCCCTCCGCCTCGCTCCGCGCCCGACCCGGGGAGGCTCTCTGGGGGGCTGCCCTCCTGCGGGACGGCTGCTGCACGCCTGCGGAGGAGCGCAGCTGTAAAGAGCTCGGGTTCTAGGAGGGGGCGTGGGAGAAATGCAGCGAAAAAGAGGGGGGCATGGGGATCCGAGGCGAGAGGAGGGGACTCTGTGGAGCCCCTGCTCAGTGCGGTGCCCGGCTCGACAAACCCGCCGGCACTGCGCACCTCTCTCTTCAGCCCCGCCGTGCGTGTACCTGGGGCAGTGGTCCTCAGCAAAACCCCTGAGCCCCTGGTCACTGCAAACGCCCTCCTCCCCTCGGCGGGCTGACGAACGCCGGCAGAGGGGCCGTCCCGGCGCCGGCAACACGGGTTGGCAGCGCCCCGGGGACCAAGGCTGCCGGCGGGAGCGAGCTGTGCTCTGCCCCGCACCGCTCTCTCCGTGAGACTGCCTAAAGGCATCTACGGGCAGGGCCTTTCAAGGGCCATAGCCGCCGGTTAGGGGCGGCTTTTTCCTTTCACTCCATCCCAACTCCGTTTTTTCCCACACTGGGAAACCTGTCTCTGTGAAGGCCCTGCCCTGTGCTCTGCACAGGACCGTCTCCAGGAAAGCTGCTACGAGCAGCAAGCTGTCATGCACGCACAAGTAGGTGCATACGTATGGGAGAAGGAAACCTGAAGCGGTTGCAGCTGGAGGCTGTTTTCTGTTGGAGGCTGAAACCTGCACCTGGGATGCAGTCAGCTGCCTCCAAGCTTCCACTTGGGAAAGTGACCATCCATCTAGGAAGTGATGTGACACTACTTCTGCAGCTGCTCAACCTCACCGTGTCTCATCAGGGGAGTAGCAGGGCAGGTGAGTAGAGCAAGATGGGTGATGGGTGCAGAAGCATTTTGGTTCAGCCTTCTACTAGATTCCAAAACCAGGGAAGAGTGTCCTTTCAAGCACCTGGAATCCCCAGCGCTGCCCTACATGCCTCCTGCCTTCTAGACTTCACACAGTAGCCTAGTGCCCGTTCTCACTGCTGGTTCCAAAACTCGCTCTGAAAACTCAAATTTAACAAGCACTATCTTAATCTCCCCTCTCTCCCTGTGGTCTGGAGGGATTTTTTTTTTTTTTTTTTTTTTTTTTTTTTTTTTTTTTTTTTGTAAGCATACTCAAGAGATTAATTACTGCAGAGATCTAATTGGTCTTGTTTCTGGGATGGGTGTGTGTATGTATGATGGGGTTTTTTTTTCCCTTAAGGAAGAAATGTCAGTGTAAAAGTCTCCACTTGGGTGGTCAGAGCAGTGGCTGCCCCTAGTCTGCCTCATGGCTGATGCCTGCATGCTTCATTCCTGGCAATAACGTTGTTCCTAATCAATCTGCCCTTATTTACATTTGTAAGCACTTCTGACTGCAATATGCATGCCCTGAGTGTGCAACTGCTCCTCCACACCAAGGGCTATCTCCATCTTCAGGAACTTGAAGGGATCTCCCAGATTTCTTATCTAGGATTTGCTCGGTGCTGAAGGCCTGGGAAGGTGTCTCCTCATCTAGAGGGGCGGCAGTCTACAACCATTCACACCTGTTCTTTTCAATGCCCGGGCAGCCCGGGCTGGTGTACAAGAATTTCAGCCTTTACTGCAGTTGTAGTGGCTTCAGTTTGTAATGCTCTACTTCTTATGTACATCCCCTTTGTGCTCATAGCCCCCAATACTGCAGAGCCTCACACTTCCTCCAGCCAGGTGAGGGATCAAGTCCAATAGAGGTTAACAATAGGTAATAAGTATTTACAGTGATTTTACTCTAAGACACTTCTTCCACATTGCTCTTCACCTGCAGACACCCACCAAAAACATTTGCACTGCTGAAACATGCGATAACCTCAATAAAGACAGAAATGAATCGCAGGCACTTTGGCTTCCTTTTGTATGGCTTACAAGAGAGCTGACCATGGGAGAAGACCGACTTGTGGGAAAATGATCAGATTTTTTTCTATTCCCTCAAATTTTTGTCTCTCACACAGGTTTCCGTGGCACAAGTGCACAGGTGTGCCTTGACCCTGTGCTCCACCCGCACACCTGATTCTGGCTTTGACAAAAGATCACTGCCCTGTTACTGGGTTTTGCAGGGCAGCCTGAGCTTCCCTCTCCGTTTCCATTCGCACTGCCGTGCTGGCCACCGGGCCGGCGGGGATTGCCGTCGGGGGGCGGCGGCGCGCAGTGGGGAGCCGCTCCGCAGGGCAGCGCCGCCGCGCAGCGCCCGCGCCTGGGGAAGGAGGCGGGCGGCCTCTCCCCCTCCTCAGCCCTGGAAGAAAGGGAACTGCTCGAGCCAACTTGTCAAAATAATGCGGCTAATTACCCCTGATCTCCTTTAATGGAAAGCTGCTCTGCACGCCACAAAGGAGCAAATGAGGGATCTACAGCACCAACCCAGGAGCGCTGGCATTTTCTTCTGCGGAGAGCTGCGGGGAAATGTGCCTCCAGAGGAGTTTCCGAGGCTTCTGGGCTCCTTCCGCGCAGCAGCAGACTCCCAGGGGAGGACGAGAGCGCACGGGGAGCTGCAGAAGACAGTGGATGGAGCAACAGCCTGCTCCCTCCAAAACCACGAGGATATCACAGTCCTAGCAGACCTTGCCATATCCCACGAGGGACTTTACCTCTATAAACCCAAGTTGTCTTCAAAACAGGTTATTTCCCGAGCAAAATGTCCTACCACTTGCGGGACGTTAATGTGCATTGGGAGGGGAAAGTTTCATTGAACCTTTTTTAGTCAGCCTGGACAGCACAGGGTCTATGTCAAGACAGAGCTCAAGTTTTGCATGTGCCAGAAGGAAGGGCATTCACTTCCATGATCTATGCCATCGGGCCTTGCAGAAAAAAAAGCTGAGCGACACAATCTCTTTGACCCACTGCTGGAGCAACAAATTTATTAGAGATATAGGCGTGAGAAATGAAAAGGAAGTAAAACAATTCAGGCTCATTGTATGTCTTTCTTTCATACTGCTAATCCGGTTTACACATCACGCCTACATGTCTCAATAGGGCTTTATACACTGTGGCAAAGGCAGAACAAAATAAAAGGTGCGTGTGTGAGTGTGTGCGTGTGTGTGCATGTGTGTGTGAAATAAGGATAAAAACAGAAACGCCTAAGACATTTTAATTCAGAGTGGGCTCCCAGTTTTATATCTATAGGCTTTTGAAAGCAAATAGATTTTAAAGGATTTCTTCTCCTCCCCCTCCCTCCTCAGCCCTAATATTTCTAAACAACGCTATCTGCTGTCCAGATACGATGCCATATTATAATCCAGACACACAATTCCCCTAGTAGCCCTAACCAGAAACTAGATACACCTATGACACTTGTGCCGAATCAAGGTGATACTCTCTAACCACAGTTGGTAAAGCTATCTGGTTAGAGCTGTGAAATACCCACCTTGGCTCCAACACCTCTTTTAAAACCGTCCAACGACGCCAGATGTCTCCCCACTCCCCTCCACGCTTTTGCCTCCCCCAGGTCTACCTCCCATAATGGGGTTAAGGCAGCGGAGAGGGAGAGATCTGTCACTGAACATCCCTCCAGCCTCCAGTCTCTGGAAGCAGTGAGACAGTACGCACGAGACCGGTGACAGCCGCGCTGTATCGGTCCTGATGGGGCCCGGCACCAGCCACACGCGGAGTCCAGTCCTGAAGCCGGAGGCTGAAACTTATATTGCCTTCAACCTAAAGCGGCCCCTGTCCTCTAGAGCCTAGCCACAGAGAAGTTTGTCCCCGCAGACAGCTCGTTAGGACCAGAGCTCACACAGGTGCCGAAATTCAGAGACCGGGGATCCTTTTGCCGTCCTCTGCGGGACTGCACAGAATCACCTCAGAAGCCACTTCCCATCGGCGGCGAGTACCCCCCGCGGGTCCCTACCGCCGCTCCGAGCCACCGCCCCGCCGAGCCGGGCGCGGGGGAGCAGCTCCCGGCCCCAGGGGAGCCCCGCCGCCCCCTGCTCCGCGCTGAGCCTCCGCCGCAGCCCGCCCGCCGTGCCCCGCGCTGCTGTCCGCGCTCGGGCCGCACCCCGTGCCCGGTCGGTAGCCCCTGCCCCCGACAGCGAGGGGGAGGCTCCCCCCGCCCCCTCCGTCAGCTCTGGGCCCCGGCGAGGGCCCGCGCAGCCCCTGCAATACCGACCCGGGGCCCGGGCCCTGTCCGCCGGGTCCCGCTGCCCCCGGCCCGCTGCCACCACGCCGAAGCGGAGGCACCTACCATCACTGCCCTCGCAGGAGCCGCTCGGGGGGAGCCGTGCTGGTGGTCTGGGTGCGCCCTCATTCACTGGTACTGGACGCTTAAATGGAACATCAGTGTTGTCTTCGTCTGCCTCTTCTTTCTTTCTTTCTTTCTTTCTTTCTTTCTTTCTTTCTTTCTTTCTTTCTTTCTTTCTTTCTCTTTTCTTTTCTTTTCTTTTCTTTTCTTTTCTTTTCTTTTCTTTTCTTTTCTTTTCTTTTCTTTTCTTTTCTTTTCTTTCTTCTCTCTTTCTCTTTATTACTTCTTTTTCTTTCTATCCCCTTTTAGTTCATCTTTTCCTTCCTTCCTTCCTTCCTTCCTTCCTTCCTTCCTTCCTTCCTTCCTTCCTTCCTTCCTTCCTTCCTTCCTTCCTTCCTTCCTTCCTTCCTTCCTTCCTTCCTTCCTTCCTTCCTTCCTTCCTTCCTTCCCCTCTCTTTCTCTCTCTCTCTCTCTCTCTCTCTCTCTCTCTCTCTCTTTTTTTTTTTTTTACACCAAAGGAACTGAAAATGTAAAAAAATAACCCTCCCCGGTTGCAGACATTCTGCCGAGTGCTGGAAAGCCTCACAATTACATGCCTGTTTCTATTAAGCAGCTCCATCGTCCTCTATGTGGGTGGTCTGGCTCTCAATAGGCAGGACCTGTCAGGGTCACGTGACGGACCCGTGAACGTTGCCCCTTTACAATAAACTTTAGGAAAAAAAGCAAAGGAAGGAAGGAAGAAATGGAGAGCCCCGCACCACTGCCCCCGCCCCGCCGCTCCCCCCGGAGCACAGCACACCAGAGCACGGGTCTCCTTCAGCCTCAGCCTCCTTTCCCTTCTCCCACCTTGGGTGTCGAGGGGAGGAAGAGTATCAAAGGTACCAGGTGGTAGAATGTAGTTTCCATGTCGAAAGAAATCCGTAGTTGGATGGGTACAGAGAGGAGAGAGAAGCAGAGTTTCCTTCTGGCTGCTGAGAACCCCAGACCGCACCTGATTTAGTATGTTTGTTTCTGAAAGCTTTATGCCTGTCTTCCTCATTTTTGGTAGAATTCACTAGAAAGTCAACTTACAGGTGAAGCAGTGCAATGCAAGAAGTTGCCACCAGTGAATAATTCCTGAACGTTACTGGGGAAGACCAGAGTGATTTTCTTTTTAAAAGCAACATTTTCTTGAATAGTTACAAACAGGATATACACGCAGAAATTTACTACTACTTTTTTGGAGCTTGTGGTGGCTGGTATTGTTACAGGATCTGAGAGGAGTGTTGTCAAGTGTTGCTCCCGAATTAGGGCACATTGCAAGGAATAAATGACCTGTCTTGGAAGACTTGTCACTCATTGTTTGTGGATGATCCTTTTCCTCTACTCAGTCATTTGATTTGCTGTTTGGATTTGGAATCTCCAGAATATATCTTAAGAACAAAATATATTTTATATTGCTGTAATCCTATGTCCAAATTGCCCAGATAATTCTGTTTGTGGTATGTTTTGAAAATGTACTTCATGATTGGGTTCAGCAGTGATTTCAGATTACTTTTTTGAATACTCTTTAGCCGTATTTTATCTGTCTTACTCTACTGTTAGAGAATTCCACTAATAGAAAATTGCGTGTGTATTACACTCAAGTTCATTATCAAGAATATAAAAACATTGCATAAGAAAAACTGTTAGGAAACCTCTTAGGATACAATTGTATTAGGTAACCTATACTCCATATGTATTTTCTGCATAAAAGCAGGCTAGGTATCAAAATAATGAGTAAGAAAGACATTTTTTTCCATTAAACTCATTTTTACATGACAGGAGCTTGTGTCAATGGCAAAGAGTTGGAAGAGCATGGGAAAAGACATTACAGATTTTTTGAAACATACATGAAAAATGTAGGAAGGAAGGGGAGGGAAGGGAAACTGAGGAAACTAAACCCTAGCCGACTTTGCTGCTGAAGACCAGACATCCTCCTTCTAAGCAGCACTTTGCTTCAGTGCTTCAGTTTTGTCATGTTTTATTCCCCTTTGCTCCTTTTGAATGAGATTTCAATCCCATTCTGTGTTTTCCTTCTGAAGGCACAGTTGAGGCTCTTCAGCTAAAGCTGTTTTGGCTGTGACTGTGGGGAGTTCTGCCAAGAAAACCATTCTGAACATGTGACAAGGCCATCTTGTCAATAACCATGTGTTGCACCTCTGTAAGAGACACAATTAAGGCAGCGAGCTAGCTAAGATTAAGAGAACTGTCTCATAGTCTTGGCCAGAGAGCCTCATGCCTAGACAACTGAATCTTGCACCAAGCATCTGCAGATCTGATGCTAAAGTGAAACAAGTTTCTGAGATGTTCTTATTTTTTTTCTTTTCTATGAAAAGAGTCCCTTATTACTCCAGTCCTGACCTTTACTATCAAGAAAAGGACAGTGTCCTCATCACCCAGCATTCTAAAAGTCACATGGTTTTCAGCCATAAACATGTTCATCTCTGGAGCAGAAAGAGAACAAGGGAGACAGGGAAAAAGAAGACAGTGACTACTTTGTTTTCATTTTTTTATGGAGAGGAAGCACAGCCATGGATACAAGTCTGATAGTCCTTTGCTACTTGTATCATGTGTATCTTGCAGATGGCTGGTGGTGCAAGAAGCACTATGAAACCCATGTTCAAATGGCAAAGATGTCTCCAGAGAAACCCTACTACCAGAAGTCTTAGATAATTTGCTCTATCCTTTTTAGAATTGGTTCCTATGATATTCCTGGAGGACAGTTGCCCAGTCTGGCCTTTAAAATCTCCTTCCACAATTTTTCTTCTCAAAAAGCAGGGAGTCTGGTTCTGGCTTTTGGAAAGGTGTTCATATTTTCTCAGTGTCTAACCCAAATTTCCATTTCTTTAGTTTAGACATATTGCTTCTTTTCCATTTTAACATTGATCATAAAATAGATTTCCTTTCTCATTACATTAAAAAAAAAAAAATTATCCATATCTTTCTTCAGTCTTTACTCTCTAGACAATTCATTCTACCTTTCTCCACTGACATATTTTCTAAAGCACTAGTGAGTGTTACCAATCTCTCCATGATGCTCCACAGCTCTTTCAAGTGTTGTGGTATCAAGGCTCACATGCAGAACCTCTCCCAACAGACCTTAGTGTGGAATTCACCTTATTTGTAGGTGTGGCATTTTTTTACTTGTGCTCAGAATAGAAGCTCCTATAATCCCCAGATCCCTTTCTGCATTATCCTTCCCTGAAGTCTTCCCTTTAAGCATGATTGTATGTCACTGGAAAACACTTCTAATGCACCTTTATGTATGACATCCAGCTGTTATGAAATACTGTTTTCTTATCTGCTTTTCTTTGGCGTCATAGTGCTATACAATAAATATTAGAGTAAAAATTTGGTCATCATTAATGAACACATTAACACCATACCTATGCTGGGCCTTTAAAAAAAAATGAAATGCTTGTTGATCTTGTAAGTGAACTCAAAATTCACTGACTTAATTAAAAGATATTGCTAAAATGGTTTTGATAGTGTTTCAAAGATTAGTAAGTATCAGAGCTCAGCTGGTGGAAATCAGCCCATCTTTTTTAAGTCTTCAACAGTATATGGTTTACATGGCTGATTCGTTGACTAAGACTGACAGTTTAGTTCAGAATGTCACATTAAGGATACAAGAGCCAATGTCACACCAAGGACTCCCATCATACCAACAGAAATGCAGAGCTTAAGAAAACTCTGCAGAAAATAAATGAGTGCTGCATTCTCAGGCCATCCCTGGCTTCATTTGAGCTTGACAGCCACGAAAAACCTCTTAGGTCATCCCTGTGCTAGTGGCCATCCCTGGATTAAGAAGTTTCTCCCGTTCATTGGGGTAATTAACCTAGAACATATGGTTTCTGGTGTGTTTGTACAGGAAGCAGAAAGAACACAAGTGCTGGAAGGCAAAAGAGAGACAGATCTTCTGTATGGTCTCTTCTTCTCCATCAGTCTATGAGCTGTGAAGTTTCATTAATGTGTGCCACTGTATATGACATTTTGTTGATCCTACACATCGTCCTAAACATGGTGCAACACATCTCCATGGGACCAAAGATTTCATGTGGTGCAGAAAATTATCAGGAGCAACACTACGTGTCTGAGATTGGTTGACAGGAATTTATCTGGATCTAAGAAATGGAGTCACACCTTGAACCTACAGAAACCACGGTGATTAATAAGGGGATTCATGGTTAGAAGGAAGTGTTGAAGTGTGTACCAGTCAGTAAACATTTCCTACTGCAGCATTTCCCAGTTCCATACCTCTCTATGGGAGAGAGAGTGACATGTCAGCCGAGAGAGTCTTGGAATTTGGAGAAAAACCTGCTGGGGACATGAGCACTAATGGCCTTCGTAAGTCATGGGACTCTGCTAGGGTTTTGCTGACAAGTCATTCCTACCTGTCTGGCACATGGAGGAGTGTTATAGAAGGGCTAAACAATCTGCTCTTCTCCGTGTAGTGCTTTCTAGACCACTAGTGGTCACCAGGACTGAGGTGATTGCCTATGCCATCGTTTGCTATTAACCATACTTGACTCCACTTTTAAAACAGATAGATAGTGGTGCTGGGATTTTGGGGTCACATGTGCTAATGATATGCCCAAGAGTGGTTTTGTAAGCAACAGCAATTTTTGTTTTTAATAAATTGGAATATGTGGAATAGTTGGGAATCTAGGCAAAGTCATGGGTACGCAAGTCTTTCCCCAGCCCTGAAAGATAAGCAACAAACTTCAAAGTTATGTGCATGTTAGGAACAGTGCCCATGAATTTAATTATGCTGAGTTTAATTAGAAATGAGAGGAAAGGTATTTGAGCCTCTGGAATAGAGAGGAGTTAAGAAGTGTTATCTCCTAATATAGTTGAGAAACAGGAATTTATTGCCTAGGGAGTGCACAGAGGTGTTTGGAAGGAGCTGAAGGACAAAATGGAAGAGGTTTTTTCATGCATCTTATATACACAGTTAAGTATGCCCTAAACCTTGTAAAGAATCCGGGATTTCTAGTGTCTGCCCTGTTCATGAGTTTCAGTTCCCAAGTGCGTATTTTGAAGGGAGTTTTTACTAACTGAAGGGCTTGTGCACCCAAAAGTTATCAATTTTTTTCCAGCTGTACAAGTCAGACTAATAAAATACACTATCTCTGCCTTCACATCTCGTTTTAACAAACTAGCAGCTCAGCTACAAGAAACTCCAGTGTTTGTGAATGCCAAACTCATCACAAGGATGTGTAACTTTCTTCTCTTCAGGTTTTTAGCTGCTCATCTATAGACATCAGGACAGAAATCTGCCGTGTCCTTTTCTGGTGTGTTTAAGCCCGGAGGCACAAGAACTGGAAGACTGGTTTTGGCATTTTATCTTAGCTAAGTTAGCTGTAGCTATATTTTTCTCCCCTGATAAATGTGAGCTATGTGCCTCAGTATCATGATGAAGCTGTGTTTTGTGTGGTTTCTTTGCCTTTTCATTTTGTTAAGTACTTTCGTGTTCCACTAGGGGAAGAGGAGCCAGTTAGCCTTCTCTACTGTAGTTAATGAGGCTGGCTAAAAGTATTGCATTGTAAATTGCAACCAAGTCACTCTTGTGGTAGAACATTTCCTCTTAAATAACAATGGAAAAATGTTGCCTTTTATTTTGTAAATGGAGGAAGGAATGCATAGAGCAAATCTTTCCTTCTTCTTCCCAGAATCATGCACCACAATATATTTTTTTACATTTATTTTATCAATTTAATTTTCCTTATTAATGATATTATTTAATGTACTGTAAATATGTAAATGAAGTATTAACACTCATTATGCTATTACACTAAGTAAACCTTTGCTCAGTGTGAAACTTAATAAAAGCATCTCTATTAGTGATGCTCAATGATGTGATATTGAGAATTCTATACTCATCTGAAACAAGTTGCTTGGACAAACAGTCTAGTATTCACGACTCAAAGATGCACTCATGAGTGCTTATGAATCTATATTTAATGTTTACCCCTGTTTCTGTGTATTGTGATTATTGCTACTAGTTTATTTCAAAAAAGCTTGATTTTGTTTTCTGGACATGTGGCTGGAGCTTTGTGGATACCCATTTCCAGCTTGTACTGGTGAGAATGATAGCATCTCTTCTGGTTCACTGATGACCTATGACATATTCTCTTTTCAGGCACAGTGTTCTTGATTTTGGGAAATGCTTGATTTCCTCCACTTCACAGACTTCCAAGAGCCCCTTTGCAAAGAAAACAAACCAACCAACCAACCAACCAACCAAACAAACAAACAACAATCCACTTAAAAATCCTGGGACCTTATATGGAAAAGATGAGTATTCATATCCAGGTAGAATTCATGCTTCTAAAATACCTGTCTGGCAGTAAATTTTGTGCAGAAATTCAGTTGCAAACTGAGGCTACATGATATTTGGATGGAAGAGCTTAGAAAAACGTGGCCTGTTAGAATCATGGGCTTATTTCCAACTGTGTTGACTTCTCTGAGAACTAATTGCTCTTGAATAACATAGTGTTGTTGAGTTATTCCACAGAACTCTTCCATCTGCGTGTCTTAGTATTATGAGCTAGTTAAAGAGTTCATTGCTGTTTTCAAAACTAATAAAGCTGTGCATTCTGACTTGCTCATGGATCCTGCAAGAGCCACAACTCAGAATATTATCCTTTTTTTCTTCTTCTTTCTTATTTTGGGGGTTGGTTGGGGATTTTTTTTTGGTGGGGTTTTGGGTGTTTTTTGCAAACCAGGTGCCTGTATGCTACTAAAAGAAGGTATCTGCCTAGAGTGAAGATTCATGAAACATACCAAACAAAGCAATACTTTCATATCTCTAGCTAGCTGCCGTTCTAGCCCTTTATATTTAATTTGCATATCTTATGTGAAAGCTGTGTGGGCTGAATGACACTAGGTGAAAGTTTAAGCCACTGTACAGTGAATTGTGCTGAACTGTACTTTGCAAATTGTCTTTGCTGACCTACATAAAATCATTTAATCTTCTAACCCATATTTGCTTGGCATACTACCTCAAAAGAATGGTTTAGAACATGAACTGCTTTAGATAATTACAGAGAAATGTAAATGCTTTTTGGCATACTGCCACAGAGTATAGCTTTGGTTACAAGAAATTAATTTAATCCTCAGAATTTACATTTTTTAAAAAATTCTGCTCTTAATTGGACAGTTCCATGGCCCAGAATACTGTCAACCATCAGAGAAAGGTTGATAAAATTAGACAATCTGAAGAAACACTTCTTGTAGTGTGACATCAGAAGGAAATCTTATGCTTTGGCTAAGCTAATCACCATCAGCACCACAGAGCTTTGTAGGTGAGAATAACTGTGAGAGTGGAATGGGGGAATCTGACCCGTCAGGTATAATGAAGTCTGTATAGTCCTATGGGTGCTAAATGTCTTTTGAGCAGAGATTACAACAGCTTGATATCAAACTCTGTGCAGTTGCTGTAGCTTAAAGAAACCAAACACCCCTCTATTCCCCCCACTCCTACCACCCCTGACTTTGTCATTAGGAAATGCCACTGGAGAGCAAACAAAAGAATGGTGTCTCATTAGTGGTAAATGTCAGGGAACCACATTTTCTTTGGCTTTGTTGACACACTGCTTTCTTAAAAGTAATCACCTTCAGCTATAATGGATTACTCCACCAGGAGGAAAACTAATCCTCCTCTTCAGCTGCCAATCAGGGCCGAAGAATGTTCCAAGAATTCCACAAGATGACACTCTTAGCAAAATAAGAGTACTTTGGGAAATTCTTTGCCTTGGTTGCCTTGTGAGGGAGTAATGATTTACAGGGGTTTCGCATTGCTCTGGAACTGTTACCAAGATTTCAGCACCTGTGTCATAACAGCAACTCTGTTTTTTTCTTCTTTCATTAAGGAATACGCTGTTGACCTACAAACTGAGCAAAACTGTTGTGGAAGTTATATATGTATCACTAGGGAGTAGTGGTTAACTCTTGCTATGTAATAAATGTCTTTTTGGAACAGGCTTTTCTTATACGAAAAAGTAGGAAATACACCAACTAAATTGCATTCAAATCTAGAATTCCTAATATTTCATTCTTAGCTGCTACAGTAGGCAGCAGCCCCCTTGGTTGGTTGAATCACTGTGATATGTTTATGAGACTGAAAGGAAGCTGTTCTGAACTTGTGTTTTTTAATGTTAGCTGGTTATGGATGGAAAAAATTGCAAATGTATAATACTCCTTATTTTTCTTCTACAGTACCTACGAAACACGAATGCCACAATACTAAGGTTGAGTTCAGTGTGGCATATAAGTCTTCAGAGGGCATTCTGTAGGTCTATACTATGGAGAATGAATTTAAGACACTGAGAGCTCTTGTGGTAATCTGATGGGCAAATGGTCCTTAAGTGAAGAATATTCTGTTTTCAGGCACTGGTTTGAACAAACACCTTTGTGTCTAGGTACTAAATGGACGTGTAGGATGGGGACTGTCTTATAAGTGTTTGATAACACTTGACAGTGAATTCAGATTAAAGGGTCTGAATTTATGGCATTTCAGCTCTTTTTGGCTTATTTCAGCTGTGCACAATCTCACTGGAGAGCAAATGGACCTTCCCTTCTTTAAGTTTACACATTTTCAGATTGAATTAAGATGCTGTAGAACACAGCTTGACATAGAGCTGGAAGCTATTTGGGGGTAGCTTTCCTACTCCTAATCAAGCTTTTTCCATGTATCTATTTTAGCAGGGTTACAGTCGTGCCTATGCTCTTAAGATACTGCAATACAAATGACACATTACACCTTTGTTGAAGCCCATGGCTATTCTGAAGGCTGAAAAAGACTCTTTTTTTGTTTACCTAGCCTTGTGGGATCTCTTCATCTTGCTACAGCATACATTAGTAAAAAATAATAATATGTTGATATATGGATGCTAATCTGAAATGTTGACAATGCTCTTCAGTTTGTACAACTGTGTCAGGGTCCCCATGAGATTTCTAGTGCTTCTGAGCAGGCGAACAGTTCTCTGTAAACAGGTTTTCTTATGTTCTTTCCCCATATCCACTTACAGTCTCTGCAGGAATCAAAATGTACAGCAATAGGAAAAAAACAAAAGGAAAAAACAGAGGAGGGAAACAATGGAATAAAGAAATTACAGTCTTTCAAACTGCCAGCAATGCTTGCTTTGAGCTTGTATTTTTCCTGAACTCCAACTCTGCTTATAATTTAGGGTGTGACAAAACTGAAGGGGAGGGGGAGAGGCATCAATTGTTTTCTGTGGTGAAGAAGGCAATAGATTTCAAGGGCAAAATTCAACAAAATAAAGTAGAGGCTTCTTAGGCATCACATTAGGGATTAGGTCCTAAATTCAAGAGTCAAATAGCGCTGATCAGTGGTTATATTTGGCTAGCACTGGTTGAGTGGTTTTCAGTGGTTGCTTCTGCTTTGCATTTCATGAAACTAAGCTGCAGCTTTGTAATTTAAAAATAACAGCCAGTAAACATAGAGTACTACAGAAGGAAGGGGTCTTTACCATGAATTGAGGACTCATGGAACATATTTTAAATTGTTCTAAGACTTTTTTTGAAAGAACTTATCTTTGAAATGAAAAAGTATTTTTTTCTATGTTAAGAACTTTGTGTATAGGAATACTGGCTCTTCAGCTGCAGTCAGTAATAAGGAAGAAGCAGATGTGATGTACTGTGTAGTAAGTAATGGGGTTTTTACACTTTAGTAACAAAGACCTGTTGTCTTAGTAAAAATTTTGCACTAAAGTCTATTTTGGAAAGGCCTTTCATTGCATGGTCAAGCATTAAATGTCCTATTAAATGTGCACTCAAGATTGCTCATAGCTTGCCTGCTGTTGTATAGAGATCAGACTGATATGTCTTTAACTTGGTACTTAAATCTATATCTGCACAGCTGGACCAAATTCTGTATTTTCAAAGATTTGAGCTTTCTGTGGTTCCTTCTGCCTGATCATTGAATATGATGCTTTCCCCACCAAGTGCAGCGCTGTGTGGTTAGCACTTTTTACCTATGGGAAACCACTTCCAGCTAAGATTGTTAAACGTAAAGGGAAACGTTTTAAAGACGTAATCATGGAGGAATCCAAGTACTTAATTTATTTTTAAGCAAAAAGGTGGCCTCACTCTTCACCTTCTATGGCTTGTAAAAAGAGCCAGTTGAGTTAGAATTTATCCAGTTAAATTGACAGCATGCAGGGTGTGATTAATCTGATAGTTTCTTCTGAATCTAAAACAAATAGTAAGTTTTGAACATTGGATTTTTTAGCTCATCTGGTTTTATCTTTTTAAATTCTTGCTAGAGATTTGCTCTTAAATAATCAGAATAGGAATTTAACTTTAGTTTTTTCAGTGTTCTTTCAAAGAGGAGGGTTTTATCAGAAGGATGTGGGCCAGATGGTAGCACCCACAAAAAGTCTCTGACTGTTCTGGTCTTCCACCTAAGTTGTAGTAATATGGGGTTGACTATCAGTTGCAAGGCTTTAGATGGCAAATTTAAGGTGAAACACGAGACTAGCTTCCATCAATAGTCAGTGTAATTCAGAACTATGTAAAATAGTATTTGTTACACTTCATCCCCTTACAGTTACAGTATTGATTGTGGTATATACAAAATGGTATTCAAATACTATTCATTATGTTATAGTACATTAATTTTACTTAAAATTAGAAAATGTTGGAAAATATTTTACTTCATTATATGAAAAATGAGGCTCACTCAGATCATAGCTTATGTGTACCTGAAGTCAAGAATGAAAGTTAAAAATTAACACTTAATTTTAATTTTGGCATTTCTTGATCTTACAGTACAGTTTTTTAAGATAGTTTCAAAGTAGTACTTATTTTTTCATTCATATAGAAGCTTGAGCATTTTATTTTCCTGTATGCTATCTGAATTCTAAAATTGGACTCATACTGACTTTTCTGCAATACGGCTACAATAAGAAGATTGCATCCTACCCAAACTGGATTCTAGAAAACATTCTTCCTCATAACATAGAGCTAAGCAGAGGTAATAAAGTACATATCCATGTCCCCATAATTGGTCCCTTCCTCTAAAAAACCATTGGTGGAAAAGTCAATTCACTAGCATACTGAAGGAAAGTTATGAGTGCAAGAAGTTATGTTCAAAAGCAAACATTAAACAAAAAAAGTTAGGAACATAATAAATGTTCACGTGACTAATCATTGCAGCTCTTGCAGTCCTACAGTATGAAAGTCAGTCCAAGGCCACTCTCTGATTGCTGTGCAGGTTCTTGTGGTATAACTGCTTGGCATTTAAACCAGGTTAGGCCTGAGAACTGATGATAGCAAGCCAGACAAAGCAAAACTCTTGGGGACTTACAACCAGTTTCTCTTCTTGTCAGGATTACGTCTCAGACAGATCAGTTTTGTAATCTGTTTCACTGTGTTGCCATATAGGCACCAGCACAGGCACAACAAATGGCCCAGAGCAAGGAAGAAGCACTAGGATGGCCCATTGATAACAGCCCAGACCAGAAGCCTGCTTGCTGATGAGTGGCTACAGATGAGTATCTAAACCTCTAGTAGGCTGATATGAAGTCAGAGGAGAAAGAAATGTGGCCTTTGTTATCTATCATAAAGAAACGAGCCAGTCCTGTTGCCCTTAAAATAATGTCGCTGGTTTCCAGCATAGACCAGTTGATTATGTGGATTGCATCCAGAGATGGCAAAAGAACTGTACAAAATTCTGCTGTTTTAAACACCAAGTCTTCATAAAGCAACCATCATTTTCCAAAAAGGACTCATTCTCTGGTCAATAATTGTTAAGAACATTAATACCTCCGACTGTTGCTTCAGCTGCAGTGTAGTTTAGAATTGAATAATTCTTTTTCTGGGATTTATTAATTATTCATTAGTATTAGCTTCTGCACTTCAAAGGTCACCCAAAAGTTAATGCATTATTCTGTTGTATTCTGCTTGCTCATCTCAGTGTATTTTTGCCGCCTGCTAAGAGAAGTAGGGAATGCCTGTGAAAATCAACACTGTTTCACTCTGACACAGTGGTAGCAGAAGAAGGTAGCAGACCATGTAGACAGAGCACAGTGAGGAGAATTGTCCTGCAGAAAAAGCACAGAAAGTCACAGTTATTATTGTAGCTGATAGCTGAGAAAAATGATGCAAGCAGCGTATTGTAGTAAGCGAACTAGAAACTTTTCAGGTGGTTCTGAGTCCTTGATCAGAGCAACCAGTTACATACCTATTTTTATTAGCCTTTTACAAAATGTAATTAGATAAAATCTATTTGTTTACCATCCATAGAAGGGGTAGTGTAGCCTGTGTAAAGCCTGTGTTGCATTTCCTATGCTTTTTCAGAATCTTGTTCTACAGCTGAGAGGCAAAACTTGTCCATGTCTCACTTCTGACTGTATCAGTCGGATGACAAATGCAGTGCCTTTGAGAACAGAAACAAACAAATAAGCTGCTCTATTCAACCAAGTACTAATGAATCTTGGTTTCCCAGACATATTTCACTCCTTTTCAAACTTGATGAAACTTAAATCTGGTTAAAATCAGTGAACAGCTAGACTATACAATTCTGTTCTTCCCATTTCCTCAGAAAAGCAAATTAAAATCATGCAGTCATCTTCCTCAAGACACAGTATTGAAGAATGCTTTATAGATATAGCATTAGTTTTGTGCAATTTGGTTTCTGACAAGAAAGACTAATTAGTACATCCATTGTTTGCATGAAATTTTACTTATCCTTTTGCATTCACTCCCCCTTAGCTGCAAAAGCCTGTATTATTCAACAAGGTGCCTGAGAATGGTCGTATGTCCTTTGCAGTGAATCTATGCCAAAGCCAAAAGTACAGATACTCACTGAAATCACCTTCTCCAGTACCTGAGCTGTGGACTACTGAGGTACATGTGGTGCATAAGTCAATAGCAACCACACGATAAAAGAAGTTACATGCGCTGAAAAGCTGAAGTATTCTACTGTGAGGCTGCTGCTGCGAATGGGGATTTTGCAGGTGCTTGGAACTGCTGTGTGCCAGTGCCAAAGGCCTCTGGATATTTGGGCTCAACCCCCTGGCTTCTGTGCGCTTACTATCCCAAATACCACTGTGGATTCAGGTCGCAAGCCACAGGTGGCAAATGGCATATACATCGTAGAGTAACCGCAGATCTCAGTGGGGTTTAATGGACACAACTAGATTTTACACAACTTGTACAACCCCCAGGTGCAGTTCTTGCCACAGAAGATGGTTAATTCAGTTTCTGGATGGCTCTCTGCTTCACAAGCTGTCTTATTGCAGAAGGCTCTGCATGTCTTCCTGACAGCTAAGGCTGTGTTGATGACTTCTCGTGCAAATAATGAAGTGGACAGAAGGAGGCCCATCTTGCCTGAGTCACAGCCTATTATTTTTTTCCATGATCATTTCTACATAATGTGAGCTAAAAAAATCCAGTTATGGCATGGAAGATTTTGTGGGCAGACTTCAGCAGCAACATGATTCATTGTTTTGAAGTAAATGTGGAAGATATGGTTAAAAAAATAAACAAAACAGAATGTAACACTAGGTGATATTTATATTTCTTCCAAACTGTCTCACTGTTAAAACTCACACATTCGTCACTGAAAATCTGTGTTGGGACTGATCTGGTTTTTAAGAAAATCTTCAGTAGTAAATCTTTCAAGTATAGCTGTTTGGCCAGATTACTCTAAAGTGATTTAAAATACTTTTACATGAAAATTACCTCAGTGTTCCTTGCCTCCATGAGCTTGATCTTTGGAGCTGGTATCCTGGACCTCTAAAAATACTGTTCCAGTACAAGATGAAAGTGAGCACTGAGCTAAATTCTGAAGGCCTAGAACTGGCTCTTCACATCCTTCCATGTGGATGTAGAAGTATCCAAATTTGAATGTTAGGCAGGAAAATCTCTAACCAACCTTCACTTCAAGGTACATTGCAAAATACAGCTATAAACAATAAATTTCACTGTCTTCCCTGTCTTGCCTTTTGTAATTGATGCAGCCAGCCAGCTTCACTACCTGAGGCTGTCCAAACCTCTGTTAATGCTTTTCTCTCTCTAACTTTACACCTGCCAACTAGTATTATCTTTCTGCCTATTGTCTCGAAGTGGGATTCTAAAAAGCAGAAGTTACCTGCTCCTAAAACAGCTCTGATGAGAGATCTGTGAGGATTCTGATGAAGAACATTAGCTTTTCATCACTCCACTCATTTCTCTGGCACATAAATACACTGAACATGCCTAAGGAAACATGGATTTTGGTGCCACCAGGCTTTCTGTGGTGCTTGCTAGAAGCGCAACACAATCATTGATACATCAACATGGAGAATGCAGTATAAAATAGTGTAACACATGCAAGACCAAGGGAAAGATGCCTTTCATGTATTGTCAGTGAAAATCCTCAGGACTAATTGTTTAAAATGGTGAGGAGATCTGACAGCAAAGAGCTTACAATGACTTCTGTCTGCATTTTTTACAGAGGAGGTTAATCATTGAGACTTGCTAAAATCATACACATCACCTGGTGCAAAATACTAACAGTTGAAAGCCACTTGACACATGTATTTAGTCTACAATTAGCTACAGGATGCAAATACAGATTTAGAAAAGTTGAAGTTGTCTTGGGAGTATGGTACAACATAACCAAGCTTCATGTGCCAGGAATTTGGTTAGGTTTTGGTGCAGGCAGAAGCTGCTATTTCTTTTGCTTTCCCCTTTCCTCCTCCATACTGCTGCCAGTCGATTGAGTGCTTTGTGCCCATGCAGTGGCGCAGGACACTGTCACACTTGGCTGCTCAAGTTGCAAAATGGTTACAGAAATTAGGCACAGCACTTACCAATCTCCTGTTTGCCTGCAGACCCCTATTTTGCTGACCACAGGTCTTCACAGGAGGTGTACTACCTGCGCCAGGATTTATGGGTGTGATTGAATGCTGTCTTGTTTCACACTCAGGGTAATTTGTTCTCTATCAGCCTACATGGGATATTGCAAGGGTTTTAAACGTAAGTAAGCCCGGAGGAAAGAGGTAGGACCAAGGAATATTGTGAATGCAACACTGCTTGAATCATTCTAAATCAGCACCTGTTCATAACGCTTATTTTCCTGTCAAAGAATTCAAAAGAATTTAATCAACAAGTATCTCTGGTCCTACTTATGGAGCCGCTTAACCAGTGTAATGAATGTTAAAAACCTAACACAAACCATGAAGAGAACGTGCAAAAGGGAATGCAGGAATTGATTGTGAAAATATTTTTTCTCCGAGATCAACTTAGTGAAGACAATTTTTTTTTCAGAGCTATGCAAAAAATAAAAATAATTTTTAAAATCACCTTCAAAACTCATTTTCTTTTAATAGTCTCTAACATTCTTATGTATTACAGGCTTGGTAACCCAAGTTTCAACCTTACCAGACTGAATTGTTAACCTTGAAAGTAATTATAAATGTGTTTGATTCTTCAGCCACCATATAAACCATCTTTTAAGTTTTCTTTAGCCCCTCAAAATATATCACTCTGCGAACTTCTTGCTTAGAAGGTATAGGAGAATTCACAACATAAAAGGAAAATACCATTAACTGAACCCAAAAAAACCACAAAACAAATATCTGTGTATCTATTATCTTTTCCACACTACAGGTATGGTTTACCCATGCCTGTTTTTTAATGACCAGTTCATGTAAGAGCCTTCCACTTGCTCATTTTTCTGTCCTTTCAGTGGTGTTGGTTCAAGTGCTCATGAAGCCATGAGATAAAGTAATCAGGTAATACATCTGGGTTTAAAATACTGTTTAGTTTTTGTTTTTTTAAGGGTAGTTTTCAACTTGACGTGGTCATTGACTCATTTCATTCACATGGCCCTACAAAGAGCCACAGTAGTACCAGCAGAACCTGTGCCAGATGGGAGGGAGGGGGAGGAACCTCTCCAGGTGCCAAGGAGGAGGAGTCTGTCAGCTCCTCTGCTCCCTGCCCACAGGTGCCACTGGGGCAGGGCAAAGCCACTGCCTGGCATGAAGCAAACTTGGCTCCTTCTGAAGTCCCAGAACAGTGTAAGGGCCAACGGGGGTTCTTTAAATGAAGCACATTCACAGGCGCTGCTCATCTGCTGCAGTGTGCATTACATTCCAGAGCATTCACCTCTCCAAGCGTGCGAGTGACTGGAGGAGGATTTTTTAAAGCAGGTCAACACAGAGCCCCATACCCAGAACCAAATGCTTTCCTGAATACTAAGTGCTATACATGGCAGTTGTTCATGGCAGCTACATTTTTATGCATTTGCAGGCTTAATATAGTAAGCATAATGTAAACATGCATCACTCTTTTGGCTCAGTGTTCATTCATGATTACTCTCATTGCAATTGTAGAGCTGCAAAGCGGTGCCTGGTTTTCTCTTACAGACACCTCTAGAGTAATTTCCTTAGGAAGTAAGCTCACTCTCCCCCATGGAAGGGCTTTCAGAAAACCAGGGAAATCCTTTCAATGACAGCCACTGAAGACTGGGCTGGAGTGCATGTGCTTATTTATTTATTTATTTTAAACACTAAAGTATTTCTCTGCAACAACTTGTCAGCTAATGAGTTCTTTTAAAACGTGGCTCCTAAACAGTGTACACAGTATTGTTTTACTAATAGTTTCCAATTAATAGGCACTATAAAAATATAAACAGCAGGAATGGAAAAATCATTAAAAGAGTGGCTTTTGGCTTCTTTCATTCAGGCAAAGTAAATGGGTTATATTGCTGCTGTTATTACTGATACAAGACATAAAGCAGATTAAAACAACATATGTTTTCAATACTGAATGCTGACTTGAGATGTGCATGGATGCAGGCTCAAAACCTAAAAAATATATTGCTGTCAAATTGTGGAAAAGGCTGTTTATTCAACAGCCCTGTCCCTGTACATTACAAAAAACCAGTGGACACCATGACCCAAGGACTATGCAAACTATGATCAGGGATCTGCAGGAGAGGTGCAACTTAAGTTGTAAAGACTGGAATAGTCATTCCATTCCTCAAAATATTTTGGCGCCATCTATGCCATCTATTTAAATAACCTTTTTCCTCAAAGCAGGAGCAAACAGTGCTGTGCCTCCTAAGGAGCACTTATTTACAGTGATGTATAACTGCAGTTACCAGGGGAGGTGAATGTCTCATTCAGACCAGCACTGGTGCCTTAGCTACAGAGCCACTTGCACACAAACTGCACTGCTCAATATGTTTTTCTAACAGGGTAGCCTGGAAACAGGTTATTAGGCACACTGGTGTCTTTCATGACATATTTGAGATCTCTGGGATACACTAAGAGGGGGTTGAGGGGTAGCAAACCTTCCCCTGTCCGCAGAATGTCACCTCATATATACAATAACGCCAATGGGAAGCCTTACAGAGTCATCCCAAGTGAAGGTACACTGACATCAGATGTGGTTTGGCAACGTCATGGAATTCTCAGGATTTGTCTCAAAGAAGCAGCTTCAAAAGGGTGCATTTAGGAGTATTTTATTCTGAGTTTTAAAACAACAGCAGAGCTAGTTAAGTCAGAGCAATACAAGTAACACACAACCGTGTCCTGCTCCTGCCCTCCCAAGTCATATGCCTTAAAAAGTACTTACTCAAGGACAAAGAAAGCCAGCCAAACCACCTGGAAATGCTGCTTCTAGAAGCTGAGGGTTGCTAACTGTTGTTCAGCCTATTAGCAAGGCCTGACTCAAATTTGGAGGTTAAGTCTCCAAATGAAAAGATCAAAAGAGAAGACACAATGTAATTTGCTATCAGAAGAGCACATAACTAGGGGAGAGCTCTCCCGTCTCTACCTCATTGCACAGATAAACTGCTTGGCTACAAATGGCAAGGGTGATAGAAGAAAGGGTAGAAGAAATGGCGATTTCTCCTACTCCACAGCTGAGCAGGTGGCACCTACATTACAGCAATTATAAACAGATTCTGGGCCCTGAAAGTCTTCCATCCCAGCTCATGTACTGTCTTTTCCAGTCCATGATCACTTTCTTGGTGCCTACTTCTCATTAGCAGTGTGTTGCTGCCTAGCTTATGCTAATATACATCCGTAAAATAAAGCCCATTAAAACTCTGCAGACAGGTTAAAACAGTAACAAAAAAAGTTTTACAACAAGAAGCAGCATCTTTTCCAGCCCTAAGTTTACTGCTTCCTCAGTTTGTGAGCCAAATATAACTTTATTGATCTTATTGGAATCTGTGAGCTTAGCTGAAGAAGGCTTGCATGCATAACTGCATCTCCAAAAAGTAGAGTTTAAGGGTTCTCAAGGCAAGAAACTCCCAGCAGGAAACCCAGCTAGTGGCTATGTCTTTAGTACGCACACACCTATCCGTCAGGTTTTGCATGTCCTGCTTTTAATGGGGAAAAAAAGGAGAAGATGACCTTCATAATTACTTTCTAAATGCTTATGCAAAACAGAGGAATGACATAATTTTAAGCTTGCAGCTATACAAGTCAACAAGGTGTATAGATCATGACTTTGTAGCAGTGTGCTAGGCAAATACCTTATTTTCCATTAGAAAAATACCTTAGAAGGAAAACCTATAAGCAATGATTCCTTTTATCCCTGTATGGATGCTTTTGAGGGAAGAAAATCAATGTTATAGTTAAACATCTCTATTTTTCAAGACTAAAAAAAGTACAAACTGTCAAGTAGCTCAGGTTTATGTTTCTAAAAGCTCATATATTACATTTTATTTAACTACACTTTTGGTAACAAATATTTTAACCTAAGTTGTTCAGGCACAGTCTAGCTTTGACACTGTAAACTGAATAAAATATAGATGGCATTTACGTAAGTATATAGATAAATATGTAAGTAACATTTAGTTACTTTTAGTAACATTTAAGATTAAATATTGCCCCAAGAAAAACTAATTGTTGAAATATAAAACAATTAACACTTGAATTTATATTATGACCCATAACTCTTTTGAAGCTCAAGCCTTGTAAACACCTGTGTTTTTAATTACTTATTTTACAAACATTTATTAATTAAATTAATGAATTAATTCTTTTCATGTTCTGTTTTTAAAGATACTGATTTATAGAAATATGCTCCCTTGCAAGCCTCTACAGTCCTAAGCAGAATGAAAAAATATGGTACCATTTTAAAATAATAAACTGCAGTGAGGAAGTTACTTGTAGAACAGCAGCATTTCAGTGTGAAACTGGCAACACATTTACTGCCTAATGCCTATATTTAATTAAACCAGTCTGTGAGCATAACAAAGAATGCAACGTCTATGTTTTTGAAGATGGTCCAGTGTGCATTCCACATGGACTCTGTGTGTGGTCTTTTCATGGTCAGAAAACAATATTCTTCTCATGTCCCATGTTTTCTGTGGTAATCTTAGTTGGCTGTGTACTCCATCCAAATGCTGAACAGTCATTCTCTTGCAGACTCACAATGAAACCCTACAGTGTCCAGCATTGCACGTAACAAATGCTTTGCTCTGATGCTGTTAACTAATTGTGAAAGCCCTGTACATGAACTTATCATATCCACCTTTAACAGTAGTGGTTTTATTTTGGTTTGAGTGCAAAAGTGGCATCAGTAATGACTGACATATTTATATACATGCTCTCAATTCCATATTTATGGCACGCTGTAACAGTTCACTCATTAGCTGTTTCAGTTTGGTTGTGAAAACACTGGTTATGAGAAGAGCCAAAGAGGCCTAATAGGAGCTTCTGCTCCACAGAGAAGGAACTGAAGAGTTTAGGAGCATTGTTAAGGAGGCAAAATTTTCCAGAGTACTTATGAACAAGGAAGTCTGAAAACAGACTGAGTAATCTCTTAGAAGACTGGTAAGTCATCAGTAATAGAATTTTTATTATCAGCTTACCTATCCATTTGTTTCTTGAGATGTTAAGTTCAGATCTTTGATATTCGTGTATTGCAAGACTTCATGGTATCCTCAGATGATCCTCAAAGTTTCAGAGATAGATCCCATGGTTCAGGCAGGCTGTATCAACTACATCCTTTAACAGGGGATTTAATTTTCTTTTAAAAAAATTCAAAAATATTACAAACAGAAATGGCTTTTTACAGAATGTGGAATACAAACTGACAGCTACGTGGTTCTGATGTTGTTAGGAGGCCTGAATCTCCGCTGTACACGAGCTTGCCTAAAATTGCATTTCAACCACGTCTCCCTTACACAGGGGGAAAAGAGTGGAAGAATGGAAAGATATTTGAAGATGCAGCTCTGGCCTTTCTGGACAGTCAAGACAGAGAGTGATAGCTGAGTATTCATAACTCTGGAGAGTGGTTCATCATTGATTCATGCAAGCTGTTCCCTTCAATGAAACAGGAAGAAGCCAGTACAATAGAGGTTTTACAGAGTGAAGACACAGGGAAGGACTTAGCTTCACACGGCAATAAATTGCTGTTATTATGAAAGATGTTATGAAACAGTTTGTGGTTCTAAGATTAATTTTAGTTTAAGCTTCAACTTCAGAGCAGTTGCCAGCTGCTGACACTCAAACCATCCTTCTCTCAGTTACAAAATGGGGAATGATCAGAGCACAAAATACCCTTCTACAAACGGCTGCTCTCCTGCTTGCCTACACCATTGCCTCACTGAGGCTCAGGGGCACACTGCAAAGGCACTTGAAACTCCTTGCCAAGGAGCGCCAAGGGGCTGGATACTACATATTCCAGATAATTTTGGATTTTTCATGTTTTACCGTTCATTCCCAGTTCAACACGAACAGTTCATGGGATGCAGCTCCTTCTGCCATTTTTATGGCAGATGGACATGTTAGTCTAGGTTTTCAGTCGTCTGAAAAAATATCTGCTGCAAGGACACGGGAATATTGTAATGTGGACTTTTTTATTAGGTCTTTTGCTGTAGTCCAAATTGTAGCTGTAGTATGGGTGAATCTGTGAAACTAATACATTTGTCCACTCTTACATGACAAAAAAGACAGCCAAACTGCCTTAGAATTATGTTGAAAGTTATTTTTGACCACGTCAAAATGCATTTTTATAAATGTGGGACGGTTTTTAATTTAATTTCTCATCCACCGATATGATGAACTTCCCTCTGTCCCTAACAACAACCTTAGTTTTGGCCTGTCTTAGTTCATCTTTCCATTTAGAAAGAAGTAAATTTTGGTGTAAATTATGCCCTGGTAATGCTTTTCAACCATTTTGGTATCCAAAGCAAACTACTTTAAAATATTGCAGCAGCCTTAAAAGACTACTACATAATTACAACTGTGGCTGTCTCATCTTGTAACTGTTCCATTTCTTTTGTCCCTCCCCCAAATTACTTTGGATAGGGAAACAATAGAATGAGCCATTCTCCATACACAGCATTTTGTTGTCAGAGTGAAACAGTCTAAGGAGTAACATTCTTGCTGGATAAATATGCTTGTGGCTACACAGACCAAGGAATAAACAGGATGAAGTTGTGAGCCTCAGTATTTTGTTTACTAACTGCCAACACGGAAAATCTGTTCTACAGGAATGTCATGTAGGAATTGAAATATGATTTGCTGTGAATGACTGCACCCTGAACCCAGACCCACCAGCTCAGAGAAGCAGGCAGGTAGTATGCAATTATAATGGTAGCAGAGGACAAATTAGAAGAAATTAGTATTCTGTGTCTATATGCATCCTTGACACGAGATGGGGGAGTAGGCAATTTCACAGCAATGCTTTCACAGGCTGCTCAAAGGGAGAAAGGAGAGAAACCCAGAGAAGGCAATTCTTCCAGAGAAGCAAACCCTCATTGCTACCCATTACACCCCACCTGCCCTTAGAAAGACAGCCAGTGAGTAAAATGAAGGTTGTAGTCTGATAAATAATCATGGCAAGCTCTGCTACTCTCTTGAAGGTCCTGGGTGTCATGTTTTAGGAATGGTATTCTCAAATTTAGTACTCCATCTAGAAAGAAAACCAGGAGCTGCTCCCCTCCCTGCTCTGGTAAGAGAAAAAAAAGGCAGAGGCTGCTGATTGAGGTAAGAACAATTTACTGGAAACAGCAATGAGATAAGAAAAAAAAATAGTGACAGCAAGGTAATAATAACATAATGCTAATAACAAAATTGTACAAAGAGAGGGTGATTTTCATGCAGAAATGCTCACCATAGCCCAGGACAATGAAGAACAATGACAGAGAGGCCCTCTGGCCACCCCACTTTTTTCCTGACCGCAAGCCACCTTCTTCCTGGAAGCAAGGGTACCATACTTCTGCCCCCAGCAATGACCTGAGGTGGTACTGAATAACAGCCCAGACACACCCACACACCCACATGACTCCAGGCTCCTCTTCCTCACTGCTACTTTGAAAAATTAATTCTGTCCTGCCTAGAAATCAGGTCATTATTCACCCCTTATTCTATACCATAGACATCCTGCCCATATCCCACACATTCCAAATATAAGTATATATACACGCAGACATAAGCACAAGTATCATTTCCATAGTCAAGGGCTATCCTTCCAAGTTGTCTCTTGAGTTCATTTAGTCCATGACTGTGGGTTCTATCTGTCCTAGATGTCTTCCAGGGCAGGAGGACTGTGTGCTCTCGAGTGGTTGCAATCTGCATCAGGAGCTCAGGGCTGATGCATCTGGAGCAGTCCATACTTGTTGTCCGTGGTTGTTCATACACTGGTAGTGTCATTCAGCAACCAATGTGGCACAATTCAACATTACAGACTCTTCCCACCCCAAAATCAAACGCCCTTGAGGTGCATATTGTTCTTCCTGGTCCTTCTCCATTACCCACCAGGTGCACTCAGGTCCTTGAGCAAAAGTAATCCCAAGGATAGGATTGCCTTTGCTTGAGGTAGGACTAATCCAAACTGTGTTCCTTAACACATTTCTCGTATGCACCATGGGGACTTTATCCCATTCCGTGGTACATGGAGGTTTTGGTTGGGCAGGGACAGCTCAATTGGTAGAGCCTCAGAGGTTAAGTAACACAGTGGCCTTTGCTAAATGCAGATACCAATTCTGGAATGTGGCACCACTCATTGCTTTCAATGTGGTTTTTAGCAGTCCATTATATGGTTCATTTTTTCCCAGAGGCTGGTGTGTGATGGGCAATATGATACAGATAGAGTCCATGGGTAAGCCCACCCCTTGATCACGAGCCCATCTGGATGTTGCATCTCTTCCCTGCTGACCTGAGGCATCACAGGCCCACCAAGCCAGAAATAATTCACCCTTTTGTCGCCTGTCCAGATCCACCTGAGACATTTTAATGTTGGCAGCTTGTTTCACCTGTCCATTGCTGCGATGCTGTTCAGTAGCCTGACTCTTGGGCACATGTGTATCTCATGACATACTTTTACAGCCAACTTCAGCCCAGGCAGTGATGTTTTGTCACAGTTCAGCAGCTCAGATGGGTTTGCCTCTGCACTGCCCATTAGTCTTTTTCCTTTGTTCCAGCCACTCCCACAGAGCATTCGCCACCACCCACGAGTCAGTGTAGAGGTCGAGCGCTGGCCACTTCTCTCACTCAGTGATATCCAAAGCCAGCTGGACAGCTTTCAGCTCTGCAACCTGACTTGATCCACCTTGTCCCTCAATAGCTCCTGCGACTCACCACATAGGGCTCCATACGGCTGCTTTCTGTTTTCACTGTATCCCTAGGATATGGCAGGAACTGTCAGTGAGGAGTGCTTTTCATTTTCAGGTAGCTGGTTTCATGGCAGGGGCTCCTCAGCACATGCCACCTTTTCCTTCTTCTCCTCCTCTGAGGTTCATTATTAGATCATCCTTGAGAGTCTATCTTTCCCTCATGCTTGACAGGAGTCACCTCCAAAGGCTGAGAGTTTCTGTCCTCTTCCTAATCCTCTTGTCAATGCCCACATCCCAGGACAGGGATTCCAGTTGCTTGGCTTCACTACCATCTAGTTTCATGTCGTGGGCCGTGATATCCCAGCATCAGAGCAGGCAGGTCACTGGGAGCTCACCTGACTGGCAGCTGAAATCTTTTTGCATACCTCACAGATTACCCAGTGACAGAGATCAGGTGATTATCTCTGGCCCTGCCTCTTCCTCCTGTTCTGAGGGCACTGTTTTCTCTTCATCCCTCACTAAGCAAACTGATTTTGTCTTGTGTTTCTTCTGTACGGGTATGACTGCTACTGGCACGAGTTGTTCCTCTGATTCTGCCGCAGTTTGAGAGACCACAGTGCCTGTTGGTCTGCTTTTCTCTCCACCCATTGGGGGTTCTGCCTAGTGGTGAGCAGGGCCCAATATACTGCAGTAAGTTGCTCCTGCCTGGAGATGCTACAGCAATATCCTTGAAAATATTCTGTCACATTCAGGGGTGAACTTCCAAACTACCACAGCTGAAAATTTCCCCAAAACCCGGCCCATTTTCTCCCACATTCCATGCCACTCATGACTATCCACCCTCAGGGCATATCCGTGAATGAACTTTCTAGAAACCTCTTTTGTCACTCTAAACATGGTGTGAATCACAGTGAGGAGACCTGGCAGATCTAGTAAAAAGAACATACTTTCCTTAACATCCAAAGGGAATCCAAAATCCTCAAAAGTTGTTTTAAGAGGCCTGAAGGAGGAAAAAGGGGTGAAAGGCTGGGGAAAGTCATCCTCTCCTGTCCTGCCTGGGCATGATTATTAGTAAATTCCCAGAGGTTTCACCCAAGGCCAGGGCAGGAGAGCAGCACTGAATACACATCCAAAATTACAAATGTATACAAATCTCACCTACCATCATTACCCTTCATGTTGTCATGTCATAAACTGATATCACAGAGCACTGCAACAAAGCAATCCCGGAAAAAGAACATTTGGAAAAGAGCACTGCAAGGAGCATGTACTGGAGCATAAACTGGGTTATGTTCCACACCCAAATGAACAGGCAAGCAACATTGTGACCAGTGGCTCTGCACCTAATACAGCAAATCCTTAGATCAAGGATTTATCTAAATTTTGATTTAGATCTAAATTTTTTCTTACCTGCTCTGGTCACATATGTTGTTATCTCAAACCTTCGTGAGCCACACTGGGCTCCAGTTAAGGCTGTTCTGTTTTCTGAATGGTATTCCCAGATTTAGTACTACCACTAAATGGAAAACCATGAGCAGCTCCTGGCCCTCAGTGAGGGAGAAAAAAAGGCAGAGATTACAGAAATAAGAACAATTTACAGTAAACAGCAAGGAAACAAGAAAGTGAACAGTAACAGCAACAACATTAATAATAAAGCATTGAAATAGAGGGTGATATACTGGCAAAATGTTCACCAAAGCCCAGGGCAATGAAAAAAATTGGTGGACAGGCCCCCTGGTCGCCTTGCTTTTTTTACTGCAAGCCATGCCACTTTTTTCCTGGAAGTGGGAATCCTGTGCTTCTGCCCTCTCACCCCAACAAGGATGTGAAGAGGTACAGAATAGCAACCCAGACAAGCCCACATTGTCTAGAAGCTTTGGCCCCTCAGGGCTACTGCCGAAAACCAGGACTCTGGGGTACCTACTACTCCCTTGGGCCACATCCTTGTGGCAGAGCAGGGGCGATCCCTTAGTGCTCCTCAGCCCCTGCTCCCTCAAGCCAAAGGAATCACAGAGGTGAGCTCGGGCTGTTTCCTGTCTAGGGTTTTGTTCCAAAGGAAGCCAGTGAGTGAGTGCTGGATGGTAGCAATGCACCCAGAACCCAAGCTGATGCAGTTGGGAGGTAAAGGGGAAGTTTGCTCTGGGCAAGGTTTCTGCCCTACACACTGTGGGTGCGTCTACTCTACGCTATGTACACTCACTCTACATTTCAAGTTCGTATGACAATTTTTGCACAGAAAGAGAAAAAGACTCTCCTCCCTCTCCCCTTCAATAGAAAACCACCATATAAACAAAGAGCCAAATCCTTACTTTCAGTACTCACTGTTTAGAGTTCAGCAGATGAATTATACTCATCCCAGAATCAATTAAGAATGCACATTGCTACCTGGAATTCTTTACACTGAAACATTTTTGGTTCAGATGTTCATTGCCTGTCGGTAACTTGACAGTGGTTTGGTAACTGACTTTGCACAGATGGTGAAGCATCCATCATCATAGCATTAAGAGTATGTGGTAAGGCCTCCGGGGAAAGGACCACCTTAGAAAAGTGTGTTTATATAATGACCTGTACAAGGGGAAACCAAATCCTCTTTGAATTCCTAGATGCCATTAAAACATGTCTGTAAGTGTGCATATATTACACTCGCATTGTTTATACAGTATACAAGTACTGAAAAACAAAATGAAAGCCAAATTCTTTGCCTCCATTTACTTAGGGTGGGATTTTTTAAAAATTCTGTATCTCTTTCTGAAATTTTATTCAAGAGGAATTACTTGCTGGACAATGGATATATGAGAGCAAATTTTCTGGAAGAAGAGAGCTGGTTTTGAATGACATTGCTTATCTGCCTATAATTATGCCCTGGGCAGTGACAAGGGCTCCAGATCTGCTGAAAGGCTTGCAGAAAGGCTTTTAGTCAAGAATTTGTGTGTATTTATAAAATAATCATCATAAAAATTTCAGTTCAAGAGGGAACAACTGTCATTCTAGGTCCTTCAGAAAACATCTGGGTGCATCTCTAATGCCAGTACAACTCTGTGGAACTATGAGAGAAGGGAAGGCTAGGTCAGCACAGTCTCTCAATGTTCTTTGCTAGCCGAATGGATTTCTTTGGATTCAAGCTTTTGAGAACTAAATCTGTGGTCTGATCCTAAGGGACTACAGATTAAGTCTGAAAGATGAATTTCCATGCAATGAAGACCATAAAGTCTTTTATCTTGGAAGTGGTGATTTGAATGGTAAGGTCTGAGGCATTAATAAAGAAAATAACAAACACACATTTAAATTCCTTTGACTATACAGATTCCTAGGAACAAAAAAATAATTCTGTTTCTCTTCCTAGTTGATACATTAGTGTTTGCATATATTTGTATGTATGTGTATATCTATGTGTGTATACATGAAACATAAATGTATGTCTCTTTCAAATGTATACAGCAAACCTTTTAGCAAACCAAACCTCTTTTCTTTGGTCCAGTTTCCTAACTCCTATTGCAGCTCAGTGTCTGAGTTATAGCCGAAGGATGCTGTGGTAGCTGTCAGAATGACCGGTGTTTAACAAAGACTGTCTTCAACAGCGATTTTCCCCATACTAAATTGGAACACATTATGTCAGGGGCCACCCTGGTTTTATTGAACTCAAAGCCACTACAGGGACTGAAAGTGACTCTGAAGCTGTGAGCATAAACCTTCTTTGTTGTGTATGTGTGTGTTAGCATGTCATCTTTTGGGATAATCATCCAAATGTGGTGCCTATGGAGATGTGGCTGATTCAATACTTGTGCTCCCGGGTGGTCAGCCTGTAATTTAAAGATTCACTGGCCTCATGAAGATAGCCACAAATGGAACAGTAACCATAATTACAAGAGGCTGTTCCACTAATCCATGGTTAACAAATGTTAGTTGAAGGATAAATAAGCCTTATGCAAGCATTTCCCAGAGGTGTTTGAGACTTCTGTTTTCATTTTTTCTGGCTTCCCTCTTCTTTAGAGAGGGAATACAAAAAAATAAAAAGATCTTTTAATCTAATTTTGTTTCAACAGTCAGCAATCACAGGACATCTTTGAAGTTAAACTATCTCTGAAAAAACCCCAAATATTTCTTGTTATTCATGACTCTGAGAAACAGTATAATTATTTTCCATGCTGAATTTCTCTTCACTCTATTGCTTGCTCTATTTTTTATCTTATTTCTTATCTGCCAATTTATAGAAGAAAAGAAGGCTTTTAGAATTTAGCACTAAAAAAAAGTCAGAAGGAGTCATTTTCCTTTGCAAAAGATGCTAGTATTGCTATATTTTCGGTATAGTTATCACATTCATTTTTGCCACTTTTTCTGCAGAATACCTTACCGGTTTAGTAGTTCAAAAATATAGTTCTTCAAGACAGAATTTTAGCTATTTTCTTTTAGGTGACAAGCTGCAGTCTGGCACTTGTGCAACTAAAGCAGGCCTGATTGCACAGCAATAAAGGAATATAGGAATTGTATTACTACAACAGCAGGCTAGTCACATAACTAGGCTGTAACCTACTTACTGCTAAAAATCTTTACATGGGTCCCAACTAGATAGTGGTTGCTGTCCAAAATTAAGGATTAAGATTTTTTCCCTTTAATTTCTGCATTGTTTAAAATAACTTTGGATGGTCTGATTATCCATATAATTGTATAATCCTTTCTTGAATCCTGCTAAGCTCTTAACCTCACCCACAATTGGTATTCTGCCATATCCCAACACAGCTCACACCACCAAGGAAATATGCAGATGTGCAGGAGGGATAGAGAAACAAAGATTTTTCCCCTCAAAAACTTCTGAAAACAAATAAAGAGGTGCAATTTACTGAATTAATCGGTTATTCAGGTGTTCTCTCAAAAAAAATTTTAAGTTTTTGTATAAGCTGTAAGATGAATCTAGTCAATATTCTCTGTTTATTCTTAACAAAGAGAGATATTTTCTTCATGGAAGACTACAGGAAAAGGTAATTTCTTACTAGATGAGATGATACAGGTGAAAAACGTAGAGAAAGACTTGTGAACCAGTACTCCTCCAACAAGTTTGAGAAGAAGCAGGAAAGTCTATCCTAAATACAAAGCAGGGAAATTGCTTTTCGTTAACTGTGGTAATGCTGCTTAATTACAACACCTGAGCAAGAAAGGCTGTCAACAACACTGAACAAGAGATGTTTGAGCCAAACACGGACAGAAAATAAGACAGTAGAGCAATACATTGGAATGGAAAGGAAAAATTGTGCTAATGCTTGTACAGTGGGGAAGGAGAAGCAAGAAGGTTGTAAAGTGCCATAGAATCAGTACCTCTGCTGAACAGGTGTCATTTTCCAGAAAATGGTTTTGAGTGACTGGGGTGGAATTATAATTAGGAAAAGTATTCTCTTGATTTTATGTTTTCATTCACTGCTATTAATTTTGGTTGAATAATCCACCTCCTTTCCACCAAATCACTTACAGGGCTGGAAGAAACAGATCATATTTTCGCCTTATTTGATCTGGGATACATGAGGATTTATGGTGTGTCTGCATGTTTTATTTGGGTGGTAGATGTGATATATTCATCTGGAGATTAATGCTTGCTCTGTGATAATCATCTTTAGGCTGTGTTATACCCTCCGTGCTCTTCTCAAAACAAATGTGGTGATATTTGAGAGCTTAGCCGTATGTTAAGCTATATGTTCAGAGACATTTGGTTCATTTCTGGAAGTAAATATTGGCCTGTGAATTTTGTTTATTCCTTTTACCTTACTTTCTATTTTTCTTGAGCTTTGTGACAAAGAGTGATCAAAAGCACCTTTCCCTTATTGGTAAAAGGACTCTTTGAGATTACGCAAAAAAACTTGAAAACAAAAACATGATGGCAAACCACTCCCTCTTCTGTCCATCTCTGAGACATAAAAGATGGGATCTAGTATTTATAAAGGATGTATTTAGTCTCTGAACTGATCAGAATAGATATTGCAATTTGAATATAAAATAGCATATGTTCTGTGTGATCAATAAGAGTGATTAAGGATTTCCATCCATTTCTGTCTAATGTCCATGTTAAAAATGGGGAACTATTCTTAGAAAGACTTAAGAGAATTTAAAAAGTGCTTAGAAGATACTAGGGGGAAACTTTCTAGAGACAAGGTTGATGTCATACTACGACAAATTAAAATAAGCAGTCTATTGCCTCTGCAGCATTGGAGACATCCAAATAATCCTAAGGAGATACTCTAAACAATATTTTTTGACGCCTTACAGATATACAATCTCTATACTGAATTACGAGTTGAGAGTTTTTCAAACTTTGTGAAGATATGTGTAAGGTTAACTGTTATTAAGATGATATTTCTGCTACTGACCATAGTTACATTCCCAGGCAGAAGCTCTGCAGCTGTAGCAAAGCTGATTTAACCATAAGAGTAAGAAAACAGTTCAATTCCTTCTTGAAATCCAGGAAGTCAGATGATCACATATAGGTGTCAGTCTGGTTGCATTTGGAAATTGAGTTTACAGAGGTCTTAATGCTATGATTTAAATCTGTCTGTAAAAAACACTTAGAACATTTATTTCTGATATGACTATATCAACAAAAAAGGACAAAAAAAAAAATTCTGTTTTTAAAATCACTTTGACAATACTTTTAGACACAAAATGTGAGTAGCTACAAAGAACAGGTCAAAAGTGCATGAATTAACATAGTGGCTAAAATTTCTAAAAATCTTCTTTGCTCATTTGTTCTCTCTTCGGTCATGTGGGATTTTCTGATGAGCTGGGATGCCGAGTGTTTTCAGGGACGAACCCGGGGCTCCACTGAAGGACTAGCTATTTATGTAAGGTTTTCATAAACATTTTCAGTGATACAGCCAGGTTTGAAGTGCAGACGTCAAATTGCATAATCCTCTTACTCTTCGATACACACATGCCTGCCTGTGAGCTCTGCACCTGAGCGCATTTGAGGGCTCATAGAAGGCTCGAGCCATTCAGCTCTGCAGAAAGGCAGCCTAACCTGTTCCTCACAGCCTTTTTCTGTAAGGCTGAAATGTTTCCTGTTTTAGTTTGGGTTTCAAAAAGTTATATCTACCCAAACAAATTAGCCACATGCCAATTTCAATGAATGTCCCAGTAAGCATGGGTGCTACTTTGTTATATTGCTATTTGAGTACTATTTTACCCATGGGAAGAAAAGAGGTCTTGGGGAATAGTTAGCAGGGGATGATTTGACCTTAGAGCAAAGCTGGAAGATATGCCACTGCATTATTTTTTTATCTATTCGTAGGATCCAATGATCTCTCTTGATGAAGAGGATAATAGCAGCAGGCAAGGTGACAATCTCCTTCAAGCATTCTTCATATGAAGTCAATGTATTTTTCTCAGTTAAATGAGTAGGAATATGCAATAAAATCCTGAATACGGAGAAATCAAGTAATTCCTGACTACAATCTGTGTCGACCAAAATAACAAACATAATTTTCTTTTTTATGAAGAACAGTAATTCATAATTTTGGAAGCTGTAAGGCTCTCTGAGTTTCTGATGCTGAAGCTCTCTGCCTTATATTTCTGAATGCCTCACTTGCCATTGTTTAGATTATATCTTCCAGGCTCTGTTCTACTCTTAATTCATGTGCATCAGCATAGGTAAGATGTGCAGAGGTACTGCTGCAGTTACTTAATTGCTAGATATTCTAATTAAACTAGAAGCTAGTGTACAGAGTGTAATACTAACCTTGATTTAACACCGAGACTCCTAACTATTCATTGCCTTCCAAAATATTGGGAGAATGCCACACTTACTTAAAGGTGAAATCCTTTTGTTCTGGCCAGTCTGCAAAGAGATAGCTATTTTTTGCACTCAGTCTGCTAATAAATATGTGATGTACAGCAGCAATATATTTCCTGCCCTGAGTCACACAGAAACTGAAACTGTTGAATGTTGCCAAGTTCTGTGGTGGTTTTGTGGCGTAGACAACTACCAATTGGTGCCATGTGCCTTTATTATTACTCTCATCCAAACAATATGAAGGCAAGCAGAAACTGAAGTGTTTGGCTATCCCTATTTACCTGTTCATTCTTCCTCTGCACAACCCAACACAATTTATTGCAATTTCTTACTGATTTATGGAGGTGGAAGATTCTGTACGTAATGACAGAAAAATCTTCATCTATCGTAGCTGTGTTTAGAAAGCCTGGCAGATTGAGAAGATACTATCTAGAGTGCACTTCCTTCTCCGAGGGATAGAGGAGCCAAGGAGGAGAGGTGCTAAGCTGGATTTTATTGTCACCAACAAGGAGGAGTTGGTGGGGAATGTGAATCCCAAGGGCAACCTGGGGTGCAGTGACCATGAAATGGTGGTATTCGAAATTCTTGGAGAAAAAAGGAGAGTGAGAAGCAGCATGACTATGCTAGACTTCAGGAGAGCTGACTTCGGCCCCTTGGAGGACCTCCTTGGTAGAGTGCCATGGAACAGAGCCCTGAAGGGAATAGCAGCCCAGGAGAGCTGGATGATATTCAAGGATTGTCTTTTCCAAGCTCCAGAGCAGTGCATCCCTACAAAGAGAGAATCAGGCAGAGGGCCTGGAGGTCTTCATGGTTGAACAAGGAGCCACTGGACAAATTTAAACATAAATAGGTAGATTACAGAGGATGAAAACAAGGAAAGGTAGCCTGAAAGTAATACGAAGATGTTGTCAGAACAGCCAGGGAGATGGTTAGGAAAGATAAACCACTGGCAGGTGTAAATCTGCCCAAGGAAATCAAGGATAATAAAACAAACTTCTTTAGGTACATCAACAATAAAAGAAAGACTAGGGAAAATGTGAGTCCTCTCAGGAAGGATATGTAGATATGGTTAGATATGTAGGATATATAGATATGTAGATATGTAGATATGTATAGATATGTAGGATATGTAGATATGGTTACCCAGGACATGGAGAAGGCTGAGGTGCTCCATGACTTTTTTGCCTCAGTCTTCACCAGCAGGTGCTCCAGCCACACTGCCTGAGTTGCAGAAGCTGGGAGCAGGGACTGGGAAAATGAAGAACTGCCCTGTGCAGGAGAAGATCAGGAAGGAACCTGAAGGTGCACAAGTCCAGGGGACCTGATAGATGTGTCTGAGGGTCCTGAGGGAGCTGGCTGAGAAAGAGGCTAAGCTGCTGTCCATTATATTTGAAGAATCATGGCAGTTTGGTGAAGTTCCCACTATGAAAGGGTGTTGGGAAGGATGAAATAGGAAAGCCTGATAAATATGACTACCTGGAAAAAGATGCTGAGAATATGGAAACTATAAGCGAGATTGAAATGAAGACAAGTTTTGAGATACCAAACCTCAGTTACTAAATAACTGGAAAAACAACGGTATGGCCACTGAAGGTAATCTCTCTCTTTGATTAAACAATACCTCTCCTTGATTAGACAATACCCTCTGCTGGCACGCAGGTCCAAGGGTCAGAGCAGACCCTACCAACTTAGCAGAGGGTCCAAAGAGCAGTTTTTAGGGTTTAAAAAATAACATTGTATGGTAATGCAATGACTCTCATAGACTATATGTAAATGTTGTAGGATTCGTAGCTTGTTCTAGATTGGTTAGTGAAAATTAGAATATTCAGCACAGAAGATGATTTATTGTATTGTAAGCGACAACCATGGCATTCTGTATTCTGTATTTTGTACTTCTCTCTCTCTCTCTCTTACTTCTCTGACCTGCCCTGAGCTGTGTCTGGAGGCTCTTGGTAGGTCTCCTACACTCACGCCTTTCACAATAAACTTCATGCTCTAAGACCAAACTCCAGAGGTCTCTCATCTCCGTCCTGACCGCCGGAAGCAAACCGCACCAACACCTCAGACGGCAATCCTACAAAAGGGGAAATATAGTCCCCATTTTAAAAAGGGGCTAAGAGGAAGACATGGAAAGTAAGGAGGTGGCAGCCAACATGTCTGGACAAATTTGGTGGCCTTCTATCACAGGGTTATATCAGTGATGAAGAAAGAAGGACAGCAGACATCATCTACCTGGCCTTGAGCTGAGCACAAAGCACCGTCCCATACTTAATCCTTGACTCTAAACTGGAAAGAAATGGAATTGTTGGGTGGACCACTTGGTAGATTAGGAATTTGCTGGATGGTCATACTCAAAGAGTTGCAGTCGGCTGGAAGGCTGCTGTAAGGTCTTCACTGAACCTGCTCTTCTACAGGCTAAACAACCCCAACTCTCTCAGCCTGTCTTCACAGGAGAGGGTCTCCAGCCCGCTGATCAATTTAGTTAGTCCTCTGAACTCCTTCCAACAGGTTCATGTCTTTCTAGTGCTAGGGGTCCCTGAGCTGGACATAGCACTCCAGTGGGGTCTCACCAGAGCAGGACAGAGGGGCAGAATCCCCTCCTTTACCCTCCTGGCCACGCTTTTGGATACAACCTAGGATACAGTTGGCTTTCTGGGCTGCAAGCACAAATGGCCAAATTATATTGAGCTTTTCTCCACAGACAGACCCAGGCTTAGTCTCAACCCATTCTCTGCCCAGCGTGTGCTTAGGATTGCCCTGACCCAGGTACAGGACCCTGTCCTTGTCCTTGTTGAATTTTATGAGGCCTGCACAGCCCTGTCTCTCAAGCCTGTGAGATGGGGCTGTGCAGACCTCAGCCCTTCGGATGGCATCCTTTCCCTCCAGTGTGTGACTGCACCACTCAGCTTGGTGTCCTCAGCAAACTTGCTGAGGGAGCACTCCGTCCCACTGTCCGTGTCACCGACAAAGAGGTTGGACAGTGCCAGTCCCGATACTGACCCCTGAGAACACCACTTGTCGCTGCTCTCCACTTGCACAATGAAGACAGATTTAGACAGTCGGGGTTATTCAACCCAGAGAAGAGAGGGCTCCAGGAGGACCTTATAACAGCCTTCCAAAACCTAAAAGAATCCTAGACGGTGGCTGGAGAGGATTTTTCACAAGATCATGTACTGATAAGACAAAGGGGAATGGCCTTAGGCTGAATGAGGGCAGTTTTACATTTATATTAGGAAGAAGTTCCTCACTGTGAGAGTAGTGAGGTGCTGGAACAGGTTGTCCAGGGAGGCTGTTATTGGAGGTGTTCAAGGTGTGCTGGGTCTGACTGAGGAAAATCTTGCAGCCCTCCCAGTACTCTGTTTTGCATTAGCACCTGGAAGGGTGCTGATAATGGACCAGTGCTTTGGCTACTGCTTTTTTTCTGTAGGAAATGTGCCTGTTAGTCCAATTTTAAAGATGGAATGCCATAATACAATACCATGTATCTGAAAAATACAATGTTTGGCCTAGAATGTACATACCTATGATTCAAGATATGGATTCTTCAGTCCTTGCTTCACCATTCAGTAATTAATTTTTAAAAGATACTGCTTTGAGGTGATAAGGGGCTTGGGCAGAAGAAATCCACAAACTGCTCCAGTGAAGATGTCCATAAAAGACAATTTTCCTTTTAGTATTGCTGGATCCATGCAAAATCATTTAATGTATAAAGTTTTTAAAAGACTAGAGGTGTTCACATGAGTGACAGTCAGTACTTCAGAATAATTTCTGTATGCCCAAAACTGTAACACCCTTGCCACTGTTGTTAGCTTGCAGTCGTGAGTTTTAATTTTTGCATACTTTAAAAAAATCGTTAAATATGTAACACAAAACAAACATCTGTTTCTAAAATTGTTCAGTTCATTTGCACTATAAATTCAGAAAAGAAAAATATGGTGCATATTTTTGGGTGCAAAAATTTCTTTCCTTCTTGGAAGGATAACTTGAATGCACACTGCTCAAGAATGAAACCTTATGGTCAGATTTAAAAGAGAATACATAGGTCTGTATGTATGTTGATTTCTTTGTATTTGGAAGTATTGCAAGCTGATCATATTTAAAAGTGCAATCAGTCACAAAAATGCCAGCTATGGATCACTTTTTAGATGTATGGCTTGTAACAAAAAAACATAGTGACCTAACTAACCTCCTTTTAGGGGAGATTGTGGTACCAACTGATATTAAAAAGATGTGTTCTATCCTGAAGGACGTATTTAAGAAGAGAAAAGCCCCACACCTTTGCTGTCTGTGACATACAGGGAAAATAAATAGAGACTAGGTAGAACAAACGAAGGCAAATGAAGCTTATTTCTACTCAAAGATGCAAAATTTCTTTGTTTCCATCTTCAAAGGACTCTGCTAAGATGACTTGTTGACATGGATGTCCAAGTGGGTCTTAGATCTACAACCACTGAGTTAAAGAAAATGATGCATATGCAGTTCAGGTCTTTGCCTTGTCGTGGTCTTTTTGTCATTGTTGCAAGACCCTTCTGAAGAGTCCACGGGCTTGTGTTCCATTCTGATTTGGTTCTGACCAGCTGGATTTTCTCACTGGGAGCAAAGATGAACTTTGTGTTGTAACTTCTGTTTTGACTTTCTCGTAGGCAAAAATGGTGGAACCTTCTTAGCCACTCTCAATTACCAGTCAACTTCAGCTTTGTTTTCTCTACCCAAAGGCTTTTCAATTCACTATAACAATATTAATACAATTCTTCTCTGCACAGGCTAGTCTTAAAGGTGACTGCAGGTTTACCTGTCAAGTGTAGTGGTTTCCTGACGAAGCTTAATTATGCTGAAAATGCTCTTATTAAATTAAGAGAAAAATTATTTTGAATATCTTGTAGAAAACTGCAAAATGAGAAAGTTTGCTAAGAAGAGTCATATTAACTGTAATTTCAGCAACAGCATTTTTCTTAATCTCATTGTCACTCTTTTATATTATGTCTTTAAACTTCGGCATGATTCTTTCTCCTTTTATAGCACAGCCTTAGTATTAGTTAGGTAATGGGATTTATGATTTTGTTTACATCAGTTGCCATGGAGATCCACCATAAAAGATCAGTTGCTTGGCAACTGGGTATTGTGGAGCTGCAATGGAGGGAGGAATTTTTTGTCCCTCTGAAGGGAGGGCTTAAGGAATAATGAAAACTTCTGCTCATACTTCTCATGAATGCTTTATTTTCAAGGTCAACCAAATGTTTTTTCAGTAAAGACTAATGCACTTTTCTTCAAAAGATGCACCGTAAAATGTTTCTCAAAGATTATCCTGTCTCAGAGTAAAGGACAACCAGCTTAAGAAGTTTTCATTCTCTTCATGCTGTTGCAATATAAGGGTTAGAGTAACTGTGGGGCAGCTGTAATGAAGCAGGTCTCTTATTTCCTGGCTATTCTGCATTCATTAACAAATGAACTACTGTACATTCAAAGCTATCTCTGATCCCAGAAAATGCAGTAATTTTTCTTCACTGAATTAAGGTTTGGATTTTTGTAACTGTAGATTTATATCTCATTTTATTATATCATCTTTCTAACCATCATTTAAATTGCAGTGTAATTTAAAACTGAGATTCTGAGATCTTATTATTCTAACATATAGACAAACCTAAAGAAAAGTATGACAGAAAAGAGTTTTGCAATATTGACTTGTGGCTTAAAATGATTCAGATATGTTTGAACATAGGCGTTATCACTATATATGAGATATGGTATCATTTTCATGAGATATGTGCACTATATTCTTTTAATTATTAAATTAGCTTTGGGTGACGGAATTGTTAGGCAGAAAATTAAGCCTGTGCTTAATCTGAAACTCATGTTTTACAGTCTTTTGAAATAATTGTCTGCATATCATCTTTTATGATATACCTGTTTTTAAACTAACTTCTTTCCTGGAATCACCTTCAGCTTCTTCTGAGATTGTAATATTTTCTCTTTAATATTACTCTTTCAAAGCTGAATCAGTACTTTGATTGTAGACTAGATTAGAGTTTCTGAGGTTTGAATTCCAATGAAGTACGATGGATAAATCTATACTACCTATGTGTCACCATGTGTAATAGAAATCCATCTAATTGTTTGGTAAAGCATTGTTAAACATCTAAATCTTTTGGGCTGGACAGGTTTGGTCCATACACTATCCTTGTGGGTGCAATGTCAGCTGAGAGATGTGGAAGTGATGTATGACTGTAACATCACCTTGGCAGCAATTCTAACTCTTGGCTAAATAATTACAGTATACTGAGAGAAATTACATATATGGCTGTGCATTTTGCATGATTTGACAGTACTCTGGACTTTCCATTGATGGAAGTCTCTATGAAGAGGATCTAAAAGGAGGCAGGGGGAAAGAAAATGACACCCCGATATATGTAATACTACTTTTAACCAAAATAGGATCATTCCAAAATCTTGTTAATATTAAGGACATTAGAAAAATGTGGAGCTTAGAACAACTGCCAAAATGATGCTAATACTCTAGTTCCTTGTAAACCTTATATTAAATGCCTCAATATCTTTTACCCAGCATGGAAGTCTTATGCCATTAAAAATCTACTTTGTCCTGGACATTATTCTTGAAAATCAGCAAAGCCCTGGCACTATGACAGGAGTGTGGTTAAATTTTGTTATTTTTCTGGAACTGAAAGACTGATGCAAACACCATGTACATTTATCAGATCCAATAGCAGTAGATTCTGATACATGATACAGGTAGACAACCATTCCACGAGGGCTGTAAGCCCCTGGGTCTCCACAAGAAAATTTAGAAGGAAAATTATGGTTTTTTAAACCTTTATTTCATAAAGGAAGGATCAGCTGGACATCATTCTTCAGTGCCATCTTGTAATGAATCAGGGTGTTGTGAATTTAAGGATAAGAAAACCAGGCAACAGTCCACTGTAGCAGGCCGCAAAGAGCAGCAAAAGAGCAATTTAGATTAATTCTGGGTCTTTAAAAGTTAATTAAGTACTTCTGTGGCTGCAAGAGAGGTCTGAGTGAGGGGATCACAGCTCCACAAGACAAGAGTGACTCCTTAAAGACCACTCAATGAATTCCACCCTTCCCACCTTTCTCATCCTAGCAGCTGTCACTCAACTCTCCACGGTCTTCCCTCAGTTTAGCTTGTCCTCTTGCCAGCCTTTGGCATACGGACATTTGCCTTATGTTTCACTCTTGGTTTCGACAGCATATACTGCCTGCACAACTGCATCTCTAGCCAAGATGCACTTGCAGCATCTTTGGTTATATGCATAGTTAGTGGCCGTGGAGCGATTCCAGATTCCAGAGCATAAATTATTCCTGTAGTGTAAGAGACTATGAGGCAGTTTACTGTTTGCCACTAGTTAGACAGTTCCTGTTGTTTTTTGTGATGAAATAAGGGCTTGACTTTTGCTGGAGGCTTGTGACATTTCTTCAGACTTCAGTGTTTCTTGAAGTTTCTAGAAAGATGCTTTCTATGTGCTGTATTTAGGCTAGTCTTCCTACCTGGTGCTCATAAGCCAAGTATTTATTTTTAAGGTTGAAGAAAAAGAATGACTGAGCTTTTTTTGTTCTTCAGCCTCTTATTTTTATCAGGGTCATTGCAGATTCTCCTACGGTTGAATTTTGGTTAAATTTTTAAAGAATAAGAGGAGAGAACCTGCTTCTTGGCAAAGAATTTCTTGCTTCCAGAATTTTGGAAGATTAAAGTTTGTCACTTATTAAAGCCTTTTTCAACAAAAGAAAATAAAAACAGATGTTGAAATTACTCTAAATTTTTTAAAAGCAAAAGAAATATGTATAGGCTTTGTCAAACCCCTGTTGTGATGTTTTATTGCTGTTTACAAAAGTTAAAGTAATAAATGTACGTATTTCAATTCCTCCTGTCTCTGTAAGTTAAATATTATTTACATGATTTCCATTAAGTTTTCATTAAGCAGCTTTTTTTTCCTCCTCTTGGTGGTCTTGATCAGCCTTTCACTGAGAATGCGACTGCTATTACAATAGGTCATTAATGCCCTGCTATGGTCATCCTCACAGCATCTTTCCTCTTTCATCACCTTTTTTTGCACCACACATAAACCTAGTATGCTTCATAATTTAAACTACCTGTTTTACTGAAAAAGCAGCTCATTAGTCTATGATGGCTAACCAAAGCGCTTACAAGGCAAGTCTATTTTGAGAAAGTAGTTCTCTGAAAAGAAGACATTGATGGACATTTTGGTGATACAGGATGATTCTACTCTTGCCTGGGTGTAGAAAACTACAACAGCTTTTCTGTATTTGAATTGTGGAATTCTGTTTTCCTGTAGCCTCTTAAATACAGCTTTTGTGATTACAATGTTTCTCTGAAATGAGCAAAATGTGGCTGTGTAAAATTAGGCGGTTTTCTGAAATTAGGAAAGTAAAAATCTTCTTAATTTCACAGATCTGCTTCTCTAATAAGTGCTTCAGGAAATCTATATTTGCTTTTTTGAGGAAACCTTTCGCTCTTGCATTTTGCTGCAGTTACCACTAAGGCATCAACATAACGAGATTTTTTTTGGTCATGCATTAGCCAAGCCAGCTCTCTTGCACTGAAATTTCAGTCAGCATAGGAACCCAAGTTCTGCAAGTAGAATTTTTTGTTACCAGTGATGGTTTTTAAAGGCAAAGAGAGAGGAGCTGAGAAATAGTTTTAAACTGGTCTGAAGACAGAATCTACTAATATGATCCTAGTTAAAAAATGTAGGTTGATATAGGTCCAGCATAAACATTAGTCACTAATCACCTATGAAAAAAGATATCCTCTCTGAGAATTAAATGCTGTCTGGCCTTTTTCATCTTTACTTAAATAACACGTTTTCTACTTCCCTTAAATATATTCTTTATTATATATGCATACACAGACAAATATATATATATATATATATAATGTCCCCCTTTGAATTAATTAGAGTAAACATTATAAGGTAGATTTCAGAGTAACAAAGAACTGTTCTTTCTTTCTTTCTGTCTGTCTGTCTGTCTGTCTCTGTCTCTCCCTTTCTCTCTTTCTCTCTTTCTCTTTCTTTCTCTCTTTCTTTTTTTCTTTCCTCACAGAAGGGACAGCCACAGTCTATCCTTTTGTGTTTACCATGCTTCAGAAACAGACTGACCCAAGGGAAGGTTTAGTGTATCGTAAATCAGATATTTATAAGTGAATATGCCAGAGAGGACAAACTGCAGGGGCCCTTCTCTCTCTAGAGCTTTGACTAAAATCCCTTTTCCAATACCCACAGACGCCTTTCTTGGTTTAATTGACAGACCTTTTTTGTAACTTCCTATTGTTCTATTCTTCTGAGTGCAGCTGAATTTACTTTGTCACTTTTTTTCTTTTTCAGTCATGAGGCAAAATTTCCTTATCAAACATCAAACTGGAGTACTTACAGCCATTCTAAAGGTTTGCTGAACTTAGGATCATGGAATGGCTTGTAAGAACCTTAAAGATATCTAGTTTTAACCCAACTGGCATGGGCAGGGACACCTCCCACTAGACCAGGTTTCTCAGAACTCCCTACAACCTGGCTTTCAACATTCCCGGGGAAGTGGCACCCACAGCTCCTCTGGGCAACCTGCTCCAGTGCTTCAGCACTCCCACAGAAGAGAATTTCTTCCTAATATCTGATCTAAATCTACTCTCAGTTTGAATCCACTGTTCCATGTCCTGTCACTGCATGCCCTTGTAAATTGTCCCTCTTCATCTTTCTTGTAGGCTCCCTTTATATCCTGGACTGCTGCAACCACATCACCACAAAGCCTTCCCTTTTCCAGGCTGAACAATCCTCATTCTCTCAGCCTTTCCTCCCAGGCCAGGTGCTCCATCCCCCTGATTATCTTGGCGCCTCCTCCTGACTCACTCCAACAGGTCCCTGTCCTTCCTGTGCTGGGCCCCCAGAGCTGATGCAGTGTTCCAGGTGGGTCTCACCAGAGCAGAGCAGAGCAGAGCAGAGCAGAGCAGAGGAGCAGAATCCCCTCCCTGGCCCTGCTGCCCACGCTGCTCTGGATGCAGCCCAGGACACGTTTGGCTTTCTGGGCTGGGAGTGCTCATGGCTGGGTCATGTCCAGCCTCTCACCCACAGCATCCCCAAGTCCTTCTCCCCAGGGCTGCTCTCCATCTGTTCATCCCCAACGTCTGCTGACACTGGGGGTTGCCCTAGACCAGCTGCAACACCTTGTACTTGGTCTTGTTGAACCTCAGGAGATTCCCATGGGCCCAGTTCTCCAGCTTGTCCATATCCCTCTGGATGCCACGCTGTCCTTCAGGTTTGTTAACAGCACCAATTAGCTTGGTGTCACCTGCAAATTTTCTGAGGATGAACTAGTCCTTGTATATATGTCGTTAATGAAGATATTAAATGCCACTGGTGTCAGCATAGACCCTTGGGGGCACCACTTGTCAGTGATGTGCATGAGGACTTTGAGCTGTTGACCACTACCCTCTGGATGTGACCATCTGTGGTTTTAAATTTCCTGAGATTCGCAGAAGCTGGCAGAGAAAGCAGGCAGATGAACCCAAGATGGCGAAAGGAGAAACTTTATTTACAAAAACTTGTTTATATATCCATTAATAATCTGGCAACTATTGGTCAGCAGGGAATCCACCTCCTGAAACCATTGGGCACAGCTATACAACACCTAATACCCAACACAGAGATTAAGAAAGTACAAGAATGTGGCTCATCTCTATTCTCCCTGAGAAAGAAGAGAAAAATTTCTAAAACAGTGCAACTACAACCATCCACCCATTTCTTTATGCATTTAACAGTCCACCCATCAAATCCATCTCTCTTTGATTTACAAAGAAGGATGTTGTAGGGGACCATGTCAAAGGCTTTATAGAAGTCCAGATAAACAATATCTGCAACTCTTTCCTTGTCCTTTGAGGGATTCACTCCATTGCTGGTGGCTGTTCTTGTCTGAGGGAGGCCAGAGTTTGATTCCACCAGTCTATCTCCCTTTCTGATTCTCTAATATTCCTTAACCTTTCTACATCATTCCACAGCAAAGAAAAGAAAAGAAAAAAGAAAATTAAAAGGAAACAAACCTCATTCCCCTGTCAGATAACAAATTCAGTTATGACTTCAGTCCTAATGGCCTGGATATGAAGTTTCTTTCATCTCTTCTGTTCTCTAGAAAATTTAACTTCTTCTCAATGTCAAAACCTAAATAGAAGTTTACAGTACTGTGACAGAGTAAATTCCAACTCATCCCTTACTCTTTGTGCCCTCCTGTGAGTCCTCTTTCCAGAGAGCCGCCTTTGATGGGGGGCTGTGGCTAAGTCTCATTGGCATGAGTATGCCATCAACAAAAGAATGCTGGCTCACTTCCTTTCTTCATGCTTAATTAACCAGAGAAGAAATTTGCAAAAATACCCAATTGGAGTTGGTTTCATAAGAAATCTGATAAAAGTTTTGTTATTTGCTTTTTTTTGAAGAAATACATGGTTTCAATGAGATTTTCTGCCCCTCCCCTTTTTCTTTGAAGGAGTATATGACAAATTTGAAGTCACTGTGAAATGTGTTAGCCCCAGAAACAGCTCCTTTAGCCTTTCTACAGTAAAATTTTACGAACAGTAAAATTTTATGAACACATTTTAAAACAATGGGAGACATCCCCCTGTCCCCATTTATTTTACTTTTGTATTGAGTTGCGCAGTAGCCATTTTGTTAATCGCTACAATTTTGAACAAATCACATTTTTTGGAGGCAGTTTGTCAGACGGTCATTGAGGAATGGCCTCAAAATGTTACATATGATGTGACTTTGACCTGCAGCTTTTTCTTGTATTGTTTTACACTCCCTGAATGGCTAAACTGTCTGTACCTTCCAGTCTGGTTTCCAGCAGCTGGCATTCCTGCTGTTGTCTCTTGGCCAGCACACACAAAGAGCTTGGGACTGCCCACCCACATTTGCTGTGAACACCGGTCTCAGACATTCACTGGAACTCAGCTGGATTTTCTTAGCAGCTTTTTCTTAACCTTTGCTAAAAATGAGTGTGATCTGCCTAATCCCAATCTAATGCCCCACTCTCAATTAATCTGTAAACTACATTTAAATACAAACACAGTGGTGTGTGTTCTGCCTACCTGTGTGCCATGGGGCCAGATTTTCACGTGTGGTGCTGATGGTTGGGGCCAGATGATATAAAAAAATGTGGTTCCAAACTAGGATATTCTCTTGAACATCTAGGTTTGTGAGTCTGTGTGTCTTTGTATACATGCACCACAGTATTGGTAACAGCTACTGTACATGCTGTAATCCTTTGTAATCCTAATTTTTTCTGAATTCAAGCTTATGTTTTCATCCCAGTCACTCCTTTAAAATCTTTCATTTACCTGTTTCTTACCCTTCCCTTTCTAGCTAAAACAGAACTTTAGCAATAATTATGCCCTCCATAAACTTTCAAAAGCACAGCTTTATCCTCTGGTCTCTGTAACTGTAGATAACAACAGAGCCACCATAAATGACATTCATTTACTGTTTCTGGCATGCATCACAGACACATGTGGAATACACTTCTAGAAGCTCTGCAAGTAATTCTTGTCATGGGAACAAACTGGACTCTAATTTTTTGCATTTGAAATCTGTAAAGTGGAAGGCATAAAAATTACTATATAAAAACACCGTATCACATAAAATGTTTGAATTTTGGAGCCGTAAGACAAAACGTCCACTAAGGTCAAAAATGCACAATAACTTCTACCGCAATTTTCCATGTCCTAACTTCCAGTAAAACTATTACTTGGAAACTTCTTGTGCTTTCCCTGCAGATGATTCTTTTTTCCCTTGTAAAAACTTAAATTCCCTAGGAAATACATTTTTTTTAAACGTAAGGTTTCAAAACGAAAATTGTTACTATAACAATGGCATGTCTTGACTTTTTGAAAGAAAATGAGAAAAAAGCAATTGAAAACAAGCAGTACTAGCTTACTTCAGTAGAAATCAGCTTACAAAGGCAAGCTATCTGCGTACCTTTTTGAGCACATTACATAACAAGGTGAATTTTGTAGATAGTGTACGACCAGTTTCAAAGAAACACTCCAGAAAGATGCAGGATAGTATCACTTGTGCCCAAGGAAGACATGACAGAGCAGGCAGAAGCACAGATCAGATGAAGGACCCACAGGACATGCACAAGGAATTGTGGTGACGTCAACCAATAACGAAGATGGTCAGTCAGCACAAATACCTCTAGAATTTCTCTTTATTTTTTAAAGATTTTTTGACAGCACCTCCTAGAAAGCTGATTCTTTGTAGACAGATCTCACAAAATTTTTCTCTGAGGAGAGAGCGGCTTCTAATCTGTGCTGAAACATGGGAAATTGATGACTGGGAAGGTGGAACGGAATAAGACAGTAGGAAATATTTCAAAAGTCTGACAAGAATATTTTGATTTTTTTCTTTCAATAGAAATTTGAAGGTCCATTTGAAAAGACTTCAACAACTAAACAAGAAAACAGAAGAAAACTATCAAAATTAAGGACTATTTTGATATCCTTTTAAAGTAATACTACAAGACTGAAATAATTTATTTAAATTCTGTTTTTATAAGAAATTTCTAAATATAGCACATTGATTTGTGTTTAAATGAAAACAAATTTTGAAATAACATTATTACCAGTTCCCACACAGCTCCTCTTTGAAATCTTTAACAGTGAAGCCAATTAATAACAAAGATAAATGCCAGATGGGTTTTTGCAAAGTGGATGTTATGTGAGCTGAAATTGTTCTTTTTCTTCCCCTTTCTATTTTGCTTTATTCATATAAAAGTAGGAGATTAAATTCAAGGAAAACAATTATTGGTATCCTTATCAGTGAAAAAAATTGATGTAAAAATTCAGGAGTCAATCCTTGATTTCCTCCTAAGGTACTGTGTCTTATCTTCACTGGAGTCTACACCTGAAGATGGACAGAGAGACACACTTTGATATGAGATGCTGAGTGACCAAACCCATCCGTACAGAAACTTTGAGCAGTCACAGGCCTTTCAGAGACCCGGGAAGTCCTACTCTGATTTTGCATCCAGTGACACCAAAGCTGCACTCCTGATCTCGCCCCTCAGGCTTTCCAGGAATTCTTCTGTCTTATTGATTACCTATTTAGGCTGTGAAAACCTACAGCTTTCTGCCCTCATCAGATGGATGCTGAAACCAAGTAATTGCTCACTCAGAAATGTTCAGGAGATTAATTTCATCAGAAGACTTCTAAACCTCTATCATAATTCTACTCTCTCTGACACGACAATGTCAGAGCAATTTGGGATCAACCAGGATTAACTGTTTACAACACTGTTTCTCTATACCAATTTTCTTTTTAGACAATTTGATAGTCTGACAAACAGTTATACTTTATGAGAATGGTAGTTTGTCCTACAGATACCTTTGCTCTTGAGGAAGGCTGAGTTGGGGCTTTTGATATGCCATATTGTCCAAAACATTATGTCCTGCTTCAGCTCTCTGAATTAATTCCTGTATTAATTTCTGATTCACTGAGAAATTATATCTTCTATCGGCCTGTCTTTTTCATTCAGTTCTGTGGGTACCCTTCATTCTTTTCTTAAGACACTGCAAACTTGTATTTTGGATCATTGTATTAGCAGTGCAAATTTTACATTTGATTTTTTCTTTCACTTAGTGCTTCCAACAAGGACTCTAATACACTTTCATGCATAATTTTCCCTCTGGTTTGGGAAGCTCAAACTTTTGATGGCTAGGAATTGTATCTTATTTGGAGAATCTTGAAGGAGTTTCTCTGAAATCTTTCTGGACTTCTAGGCTGTGATTACCTAACTTTCAGGTGTTAAGACTACACAAACTGTTTACCTTAAAATAAAGACTGCAATTCCTCAGATACAAAAGGGGAGCAATAATGCTGTTTGCCTTCCTGAGCTGTAATCCAAACCTAACACCTAAATATGGTTTCAACTTTCAGTTTCTGAACTGCTCTGTTGATTATTCACATATTTAAAGTTCAATGAGATTGTAATACTCATGTTCAAGTCATTTGCTACATGTTCTAATTAGAAACAGTTTTGGGGATGCTTTTAAGAATCTGTTGCACCCTTCAAAAGGGTTACTGCGATATCCACAAGGAATGGAGTATGCAAAAGCAAAAAGTTGAATTTGGTTAAAAAGGCAACTTCAAACACAAATAGTTTTCCAACAACAAAACCTCCCTGCTCACAAAAGTAGTTCAGAATGAAGAATGCTTTGCTGTAAAATTGTCTAGAATAATTTTGATGAAGGCTACCACTGCTTGGTTTACACATTCACAGTGTCACAGAATCATTCAGCCTATAAGGGACCTCTGGAGGTCATCCAGTCCAGCCTTCCCAAAGCAAGATTCACAGGAATTTCCTCAGTTTTTTTTTCTGGTTTGCTTTTGCACTGATGAAGTGGTTATAGAATCTCTCATTGTCACCTCTTGCCAGCTACAGCTCTATAGGCCTGAGCTGTGGCTCATGATCAGGTGTGGCACCAACGCTGCATGCTCCAGGCAATGCTCCTGTACTGCTTTCCTTTTTGCAGCTTGTCCTTATATAGAGTTTTCAATTCTAAGAACAAGGAGCAAATGTTTTGAAAACTGCCTTATGGTTCTACAGTACTGAAATAAATGGTTGAATACAAAAGCATGCCACTCCTACTTTAGGTTTCTATTATCTCCTCTTCATCTGTATTACCTGCTGCCACCACTCACACAACTAAGTTACGCTAGTCCAAAAGAATAATTTTTTCAGTCTCATTCATAACTACTCATGGAGATGAACATTTGAATTTGGAATTTTAAGTACCCTTGTCAGAAATATTGTTGCATGCTCAAGTAATCTAGGATCAATGACAATGTGATATGAACTAGCTGAAACTAACCAGAAGAGCAAAAATAACAGCTCTTTGTGTATGATTTATTACTGAATATCTAAAAAACTCAGCTGATCACAATTAGTGCATATTTTGTAAAATATTTTAATACTTTGAAATAAAATTTTTAAAAAATTATAAAGAGAAAGGCAACTATCATTGGTTTTGGCACAGCTATTAAGCAAAAGGCACTTAAACTATGAGTCAAAAAATAATTGTGACTATTCATACATCGTGCAATAAGGACAACAGTTCAATGCCACTCAGGAAGATTGCTGTATTGGATTTTATTTACGTTAACATCACATCAACAGAATTGACTCTAACAATCCAAGTTAAACACACAATTGATGATGTTTTATATTTGCTGAGATACTGTAGTGTCTGTTGTTTTTTACATGGCATAGCAATAACACAGGAACTACCATTTTCACTAAGTAATGCGTGTCTTTTGCAGGACAGAAAATGCATCATTATGGGATTCTGTGTTCAGAACATTTTTCTCTAAAAAGGTTTAACCTTCTCTTCTTCTTATTTCTTGGCTGAATATTCATCACACAAGTAACAGTTCTAAGTGGTAATAATAATCTCAAATTTTTCATTACAACCTATTGGTAGTGTTCATCTGCTTGATTTCGCCCAGAGCAGACTAAGGACGTGTGCTGGTTTGGGCTGGGGTAGCACTAAACCTATCCTCAATTATTCTCAGGCTGGCATGGGATTGTGTTTTGGGTTTGTGCTGAACACACAGTTCAGCATAATATAGAGATGTTTTTGTTATTGCTGAGCAGGGCTTGCGCAGAGCCAAAGCCTTTCCTGCTTTCTGTGCTGCCACAACGGTGAGGAAGATGGGGGTGCACCCCCAACCCCCAGGAAGCTGGGAGGAAGTACAGCCAGGACAGGTGACCCAAACTGACTGAAGGGATATTCCAGACCATGTGACATCATGCCCAGGGTGTAAAGCCAGGGAGATGAGGAAGGAAGGGGGGACATTTGGAATGATGGTGTTTGTCTCCCCAGTCACACGGGATGGGGCCCTGCTCCCCTGAACACCTGCCTGCCCATGGGAAGCAGTGAGCTAATTCCTTGTTTTGCTTTGCTTGTTCCCATGGCTGTTGCCCTCCATATTAAACTTTCTTTATCTCAACCCATGAGTTTTCTGGCTTTTACCCTTCCAATTCTCTCCCTGATCTTGCTGGTGGGGACGTGAGTGAGTGGCTGTTGGGGACTTGGTTGCTGGCATTTGCCAAGTTTGGCAAGTTCTGGCAAAACATGTTAGAAAAGAAAAAGAAAAAAAAGAGGGGAAGACATCTTTGACTTGCACAAGTAGATCTGGTAGAGACTATCTGTCGGCTTAATCTGAAATAACTTCTTAACATATACTTCATTATCTTTAAAACAGACAATCTTGGAAATATTAAATGGCATTTATTGCCCTTCAAAGAGAGTAGAAATATAAAACAGAGGCATGTATTTGCACATGGAGGTAATTATGATTTTGATCCTACTTCTTTTTGCTTGGAAATAAGTCAAAGAAACAAAAAAATTAGTACCCGTGAAAATTAAAATCAGAGTATTAGAAATAGTTAGATTTGCAATACTTAGTTACTTGACATTCACGTGAAAATGTACGCAAAAAATATACAACAAAAAATTGGCCTTTGTTTTTGCCTCACGATTTCCAGGAAAATTTCTTTTTTTTTCTCTTGAATGCTTTATATATTGTTTCATTCAGACTTATATGTCTATATTTGCTAAGATACCCATGAATGACTGACATCTGTCCCTACCTAAGCCAGTAGCCAACTGTGACCCAGTGACTGCAGAAACCAAAATTAGCTTAATATAAGATTGATGTACCTTTGCATGTTCTTTTCTCCTCTCTACTCTTGACAATGCAAAACAGAGTTAATTGCCATTATCTTTAAAAAAAACTCCCAACATTTTGCTTTAAGGATTTTATTGTACTGGAGCCTTTTTTTCTGAGATCTGAAGCTTTATTGCAATAGAAACTAATTTGTTTTCCTTAATAAAGTAAGTACCACACTGCTGAACACTCATTTATGACTTCTGAAGGAAAGAGTACTCTGTGAGTTAAATTTAAAGAGGAAATCAGTGGACAGATGTCACTGCTATTACCAGATAAATTCTTACCTGCGCTAGGAATTACACTATAATTAAACTGCATTATAAGACATGCATGTAGCTTTATTATGCCAGGAAAGAGTGCATCCATCATGAACCGCAGAGTGTCTTGATAAAGTCTAAAAGACAAAGAAAAGGACTTTACCAGATGACACTGCCACACTGTCAGATTTATTAAGTGTGAAAAAGATTCAAGAATCTTCGTAGAGATTACCACCTCCAGAGTCCCCTGCAACCATTCCAAGTCTTGTCTCTCTTTTCACAGACATGAAGAAAATTCAACATGAGGCAGCAAATACTAAATAAAATCGATGGGGTTGTCTGGAGAAGGCTAATAATGGACACAGCCTTACCTCTCTTGATGAGAATTTTTTTTTTTATTCCAGAAAACTAATTATTTTTGCAAAAAATTATTAATCTGATTGATAAGCAGAAGGACTATTTAAAAGACTGATTGATATGTTAACCGTTTAAAATCCATACAAAATGACATGTTTCATTAACTCTCCAGAAAGAGCCCTGCTGAATATATCCATTTCACTGTGAATTTATTTAGAGGTTTTGCGCCTTCTGAAGCAGTCTCTTGAAGATCAGGACCTGTATTTCCATTATTTAGTGCTCACTTTAGAGTCTTCAGCGAGAGCTCTAGAACTGCAGTGAAGGCAGACTCTAATTTTAAAATACACTGCAGCCATTATTTGAATTACATTTCCTTTTAAGTTCATTACTTCTTACTCGAGTTACATTCTGTGTCTGTCTCTCTCCTTGGATTTGCTGTGTCCTCTGAAGAAAGGCTGACTCTTACTTGTAGTACAAGAAGGTCACACATTTCAATGAGTCTGCAGTTGTGAACAGAAATTATGGCTTGGTGATATTTACTCTTTTTGGTTTTAACTGCTGTCCTTGAATGGTGTGCTAGTGTGGAATATCACTTTTTTTCACGGTAATGCATAACCACATACCTTTAGTCTGAGATAATTTCCTCTAATCTCTAGACTAAAACGTTCATTAAGAGCTATTGATTAATCCTCAAAAAATGAACTTCCAGGCTCTTTTGTTTCTAAGCAAGTGATTTCTCTTTTTCTGGTAACAAAAGGGAAGTCCTAGCTGCTTAAACATCATAAATGTAATCAAACTGTCATCCTACTGCTCGTGGTAACAAACAGAAAATGCAATAGAGGCAGCTTTGCACAGCAGATTAGTGGGGTTCACTTAGTCTCAAAGGCCATTTGTACAAATCCCAGCTGAAGTGTAAGACATCTGGGAAATGTATTTACAGTGACTCTAGGATCCTTCTTTTCTCACTGACTTCTTGTGAAAGCCCTAAATGAATCACAGTCTGCAGTCTGACTTGAAGCTGAGAAAATACTCTTTTTTGCAAAAGGAGAGTTAATTACTCACTCAGTTTGAAGGTCAACATGAGAAAAACAGTCTTTCATTAATTACTAGGCAATAGCACGTTTGGAAGCACAGCAAAACTGTACTTCTGTGTACACAAGAGAATTTCATGTGAGGGGAGAGAACGTTCAGCTTAAGATTGGAGCTCTGCCTGAGGTCCATGTCTGTGACAAGTGACCCCACAGGAGAATCAGATTAGCCAGGTCCAGAGAAGACAACGCCTTGGTGAAGGACAAACATCTCATGCTATTCTCTGAGAAGCAAGACCTGTTGCAGCTGATTTCACCTTGTCTGTGACACGACCAAGACCAAGCTCAGAAAATTTAGCTGGGAGCTCTGCTGCTGGGTCTTGTCCTGGCTACCAGCATTGGGCTGCTCCTGGCAATAACCTGTGTGAGATGCCATCCAGCAACCAGGTGGGTTGGACTGGCCATGATTGGACACAAATGACACCAACGGGAGTTCACCATTAACGTGAACACCACTGTAATTGTCAGAGCAAAAAATTGCCAGGGGGATCAGCACAGATTGCAAGCCATGGGAATGGAAACTCCACCTCCATCCTACTGATCTGGCTTGTGTAAAGGCACACTGGATGTAAAGATCCGCATTAGTTCAAAATTCTCTTCCTGCCCCGCCAATGGACACAACAGCTAAAGATTCAAAGTGTTGGAGTCCGTGAATGCTGGTAACTTTCTAAGAGCCGTGTCTTAAGAGTGCAGAAGCAGGCGATTCCAAAGTATTGGAAGTCAAGCAAGTGGTCAGGAGGTTGGCTTGGGCGAGCAGGGATCTTCTAGAATTTAGGAAGAAAATGAAAGTATACGGACAGTGGACACCAGGACAATGTGGGAGTCAATGTGAGAGTGCTACTGAGATGTTGTTTGCCCCTGTAGGGAGAAAATTCATGTGGCCAGAGCTCAGTTAGCGTTTCAGCTGGCTACCAGTGTGAAGGACAAAAAAAGAGCTTTTTAATATGTGTTTACTTTGAGACAAACAGAGATAACAGCGATCCATTAGTTGATGAGGTTGGTCACCTCTCAAGTAGACAAAGTAGAGAAGTTTAATGCCTTCTTTACTCCATCTTCAAGAGTAATAATAGTCCCTGTGCCCCAGAGCCTGGAGGGCTGGAAGATGATGAGATTATACACTCCTGGTTAACTCTGAACTTGCTTGAGACTTGCTGATAGAGCTGGATGCATATAATTCCATGGAGCCCAGTGGGACTCATCCCAGCCTACTGAAAGATCTGGCTGATGTCATCACACTCTCTCCACTACTTTTCAACAGTCTGAAAGGTCTCAGTTGCCTAAAAGCTGACAAACATGAGGTAGCTGTCAGGGTGGTGAGGGACTGGAATATGTTGCCCAGAGAAGTGGTGGATGCCCCATGCCTGGAAGAGTTTAAGGCAAGGCTGGATGGGGCTTTGAGCAGCCTGCTTGAGTGGAAGATGTCCATGTCCCTGTCCATGGACACAGATTTTGGAGTGGGTGATCTTTAAGGTCCATTCAACCCAAACCGTTCTCCAATTCTATGATTCTGTACAGTGTCCCAATTATCAAGAAGGAAGTGTAAGTGTAAGAAGGAAGACCCTGGTAAATACAGCCCTGTCAGTTTCACTTTATTGCCTAGTAAAATTATGGAGAAGGTTTTTCTGGGATTTATAGGCACACACTTGAGAGACAATGCGGTCTTCAGTGGTCATAGCCAGCACAGGCTCACAAAGGGAAAGTCTTGCTTAACCAACTTAATTTCATTGTGACTAGGCCACCCATCTAGCTGGGAAACTGGTAGATGTGGTGGTTTGGGATTTTAGCAAAGCTTTAGATACTCACACAGCGCATAAACTAGACAAGTCCATAATGGGTGAACAATTGGCAAATGGGTCTGGTCCAAAGTGTTACAGTGAAGGAGGTTTCAATAGGCTGCTGGCCAAGGCACCAGTGGAGTTCCCCAGAGCTTCCAATTTCAGTGCCAGTGCTCTTCAGTGTTTTCATAAATGATCTGGATGCAGGATTTGAATATACATTAAGTAAGATTGCCTGTGATCCTAAATTAGGAGGAGCTGCTGACTTCTTTGAGAATGGGGAAAGAACTGAATAGAAAAAAGATTGCCAACTGTACGGAATCACTAACTGGATGGAATTTAACAAGTGTTGAGTTGTCCACTTGGGATGGGGGAATCCTCATTATATTTGCAAACTGGGAGATCAGAGGCTAAAGAGCTGCACCAGGGAAAGATATTTTGGATCTTGGATTGATGGCAAGCTGAACATGAGCCAGCAGTGCCCTGGCAGTCAGGAGGGCCAAGCGTGTCCTGGGGAACATCAGGCACAGCATTGCCAGCTGGGCAAGGGAGGGGATTGTCCTGCTCTGCTCTGCTCTGGGGCAGCCTCCCCTCAAGGGCCAGGGGCAGCTTTGGACACCACAACACACGGAAATAAAACTACGTCCAGAGGAAGGAGACCGAGATATTGCAAAGGTCTAGAGGGCAAGATACATGAGGACCAGCCTTGGATTGTTCACCTGGGAGAAGAGATGGCTGAGGGCAATGGTCTCATTGCAGTCTACAGCTTCCTCAGAGGGGCACTTAAATGAGAGGTGATGATTTCCTCCCTCTAGCCACCAGCAATAAGACATGAGAAAATGGAACAAAGCTGGATCAGGGGAAGTTTAGACTGGACACTAGGGAAAGATTCTTCATCCGGAGAAGAGTCAGAAACATGCTCTCCAGGGAAGAGGCCATGGCATCAAGACTATCAGAGTTCAAGAAGAGTCTGGACAATGTTCTTGGTCATACTGTTTACTGTTAGATGGTGTGAGGTGTTTGACTTGATGATACTTATGGGTCCCTTACAACTTGAGATGTGGTGTGATTCTATGATTCTAAATCATTCAGCTAATATTTTCATAGAAGTAACAGTTATAGAAAACCACAACTGTCAAGGTCCATTTGTGTCTCTCAAATTTACAGAACAACATATTTCGTAAATTAAATTTTTTTTCTAGGAAAAAACCCATATAAATAGTTACATAAGGGCTCTATCTCCTTTGTAGACTAGTCTAATATACTAATTCACTAATTCATTGCTTCATTAATGAGGTTTCCAACTCACAAGTTCCATAATTCATAGGTTGCCACTGGCAACTTACATGCCTATAAGTAAAATAGTTATCTAATCAAGTTAGGGTGGCAGAGCTTATCCTTCCTCTCCTATCAGGGTCTGTGCATTTCCTGTGCCACACGGGGAACCACAAAAGCCTTGGTAGTCTAGCTGCTGTTGGATACACTTGAAACCATTTTTGGTTAACCTGACATAGTTTTGCCTTCCATCTCAGAAGCCTTGTCTATACCATTTCCCTGAGTTAGTGGATTAAGAAGAAACTGACAGACTATCGGTGCATGTCCACAAAGCTCTCAAAGACATCATGTTTTGCAGCCTTTACTTTGGTGCAACATCTCAGATGCAAAAACAGAAGAAACAACACACACAAGCATGTGATGGAATTCAGACATCATAATTTTCTTTTAAACTACGTGAGCATATAGCCCATGCCACATGGTAAAAAGTCTTCTGATGACACCAGCACCTGGGTGACTCTGAAGTCAGGTCCCCCTCTCTACTCTAGATTTCCAAATTTTGTCATGTTGAAGGTAAAACAAGGGTAATCTCATGGCAAATATAGATACAGGCACACTCTTTCACAGTGCAGTGCTAGGCTGAGGAACAATGCTATAGCATCACCCAGTGAGTCAGCTGAACTGTGTCATACAGCAGCGCTCAACATGACTGCAGCACCTGCACTTCAAATTCAGGCAGAGCTCTGGGTAACTCAGGCTTTTCCTATGTCTTTTTCAAACCAGATCCTCTGATCTTGCCAACTGTCTTTAACTTAATGAAGGATGAGAAGGATGGGACTGAAACCAGTTGGTGCAACTGGCAAACTTCTTGTGGTTCTGCCTTGGCAGCAAAGCTGGATGCAATTTCTCTAATGTGCTATATTAACAGGAATTAAATATTTGGGCCTGGCTTTCTCCTCAGTCCAGCAGCAGCTGTGGTGAGTGGGAGAGAAGCCAGACCTCAAGGCTTGGAGGTAGGCTATGACCTGGCTTCACCTCAGCCTGCCTAACAAACAGAGGTATTTGTTTGGAAAAATTTTCTCCATGTTCTGCAAGGACATCGACTTGTCAGAACTAATTTTTGTTCACAGAAAGTCTCTCAAACAAAGAGGCCCTGATGTAATTTGTTATTAGAAATGATCTAGCTGTCCATCCTTGTCTCTACATACCTACCTACCTCCCTTCTCCTCTCCTCTGCGTTCTGAGCTTTTCAGGATTTGTATCTTCTTCACAATGTGCTACCTTGTATACCTCTGCTCAGTGAGACTGTACTTCCTTCCTAATTATTAACAATCAGTTGAGACCCACCAATGATATTCCTTGTAGGATATGGCAAGCCTAGGGAAGGAGTAAAAAATGTTAGTTTTCCTCCTATGGTAAAATCTTTATACCTTCATTTCCTGGCAAGGTGGCTCTCAGCTCCTGAAGCAGGTATTGTGTCCTGGTGTCATCCTAATTACTCTACTGGAACTATGACAGGACCATCTATCCTAGAAAACTTACTGCTGTGAAGTATATAGCAGACATGTGTCCCTCAGGTAGAAACACAGTATATTTGGAATATTTTAAATTAGCAGGAAGCTTCAATACTGTGCACTGCACATGTATCACATGCATAGTAAAACCTTGACACAAAGTATAATATTCACTATTGCCTTTGACTGCAAAGGGATGAGAATTTCTCCCACATTGTTCAAGTGGAAATAAAATGGCTGCACAAAAATAAGAGATAAGGCAGAGCAGAATATAAGAAAGAAACAAATATCTAGTGAAATCGTTAGAAGTTGTTGACTGAATTATTGGGTTCTAGTAATCTGAAACAATATGGCATTTTTTTATCTAACTGGAAGATGTTTTCATTTCTATTCCTACAGTCTCTTGCAAAACGAAAGACAATAAAGCCTAATGAAGATGACTACAAGAGATTTTTGCCCGTTGTTAACTGGGAGGAAAGGTGACGTAGAGCAGGCCTACAGGCCGAGCTACTTAGTAATGAAGAGCCACCTAAATTGGTATAAGTTTCTCTTGCTGAAAAAGCACAGAGCCCTAACAGAGTTCCTGTCCATATCCTGAGCCAGAAGCTGCAGCTCTCTGTGGGAGGCACACATATAGCCCTTGGAAAATGGCTCCACTGTTTTCTTTTGAATAGCTTTTCACCAGGTGCAGATGTCAGATGCACGACCTTCTGCACTGCAGAAAGCTCTGGATCACTTTTGTCGCACAGGGACTTTTCCACATTAATATCATACCCCAAGTAGGTCCTGGTATTTCAGCTTTCACTAGGAAATAAAGTCTGTGAGCACTTTGTTGAAAAAGGACGAAGCGAGAAGAGGGATACTGCAGAAGGACTGTGAGATCATGTTTCATTGTTAATTTGGAAGTCAGTTTGTTAATAGTCATGGCTGGATGGAGAGATGTGATTTAATGGTCTGAGAGCAGAACTAGAAACAATAAATCTCTAATTTGGCTCTGAAGCATCATTTTCTTTTGGCCTGATCCAAGTTACTTAATCTTTCTTCACCTGTAAAATGGGAATACTATGTATTTTGCAGGGCTACATGGAGGGCTTATTTCCTTAAGTTTCTGAAGTATTTCACAGAGGAAAGAACTGAAGATGTACTTAAAAATGTAGACAGAAGCTCCAGCTCAGGATAGGTCTTGAAATTCTAGTACTTTGATTGCATTTACCTGAATTTCATCTAGAAGATTTTGATCTTGTAAAATTTCATTCAAAAATGTATTTAAAAATCCTATAGTCCCTTTCCAATGCAATGTATTTTCTTCCCTCCAGAACATTTGCAGATCTTTTTCTTTTTTGCTCTTGCTGATGTTTGTTGTTTATTCATCACCTGTATTTTTCTTCCTTTCTTTTTTCCATCCTCTCTTTATATGTTTTTTACAAAAGGTGATAGTATTTATAATTTTTTACTTATATCAGAGTGGGGTTGTCTTCTGCTACACGGTCCAGGATATGTTCAGCTCAGTCAAGACTCAATACACCTCACAGGCCCAATTATAGTTCTGACAGCCTTGTAAATAATTACCCCAACAAGCTCTGTCAAATCAGTCAAAATCATACACAAAATTAAGAGCTGTAATAACTATTAGAGAGGCCTATTGATTATTAGAAAGGATTTTGGAATCGATAGTGTACCATGACTTCAATGGGAAATGACCTCTAAGAGTTAAACCTGATTTGAGGAAGCAAAATAAGATTTTGTTTCGAAATTTATTTTTCTGAAGTTATTAACGACTTTTAGCTTTAAGGAAAACAGTAGTTGCTGTACTACTTAGAAACCGGGAGTTGAAATGTCAGTCATTTAGATTTAGAGCACAAAAGATTGGAAAGCAGAAGGTTTCAACAACATGTCAATATTCATAAATAAGAGCACAGAATGGAAAAAAGCCTCAGGTTAGAAAATGAGGATAGAACCAAAAATGGTTATGCGTAGCAAGATCCAAATCCCATACTTACTGTCTTAAAATTAATAGGAATATCCTTGATTATTCCTACTCTACTAATATTCTTTACATGCTTGATGTTACAAATTCTCCTTGCTCCCACCAAAAGCCTTAAATACATGATTAGACATAAATCACAATTTCCTTGCAAACTGTATGGTGAGCTCTCAGGAAGGTGTACAGTAATTTACATATACTGGGCTTTATTTGCTTTCTGCTGCAGTCAATGGCAAAACTTCTTTTTAATCTCAGTAAAAGCAGGATTCATGCAGGATTCATAGCAAGTTCATGCTCTTGCTAAATAGCAAATGAAAGCACTCATGTTTATTTATTTACTTTGTATCAGTTTTTCATACAAGCTATTGAAGTCCTGTTCTGCTGTAGGAAAAATACAAGATTCTGTTTTAATAGAAGGTTGCATCCAACTGGAATTCTGTTTAAAAGGTGCCAGAATCAGAAATCCTATTATAAATTGGGACAAGAAGCAGGTCTGTTAAGACTTCTAGAGAACAAATTAACAAGTGGGAATGATTAAGTCAGAAATGACTTGGTGTTCTAATTGAAGAAGTCATGCAGCATGATGTCACTCTCTGTTATTAGTATTTAATTGCTTTCAGAGAGAGCTCTGTGTGCCTCTCCTCTCTCCCACAAGAAAACACTCACAGCATCTAAAATGCATCAAGTTATAGAAGAATGTTGCTGTTTGGTCTGTTTTAAGTTCATGTAATTAAATTAGCTAAATAAAAAACACGGAGCTGTTTATAGGCTCAGCTTTGAATTTTTCATTTTATGCGTCCAGGACTGTTTCCAGTCTCATTGGCTGGTTTAAAAACTATTCTTGAAGTGTGTCTAACAAAGAATAGTCACATCTCCTGACTGCACCTGGTTTGCTGAACTGGCTATTTGAATTTTTCTCAGCAAAGTGTTAGTATGGGGCCATTATGTTACAGCAACTTAGAGACAAAGGAGGACACTCTGCTTGCTACTTAACCATGCATATGAAGCATTCAAAATCTTTTTGTCATCAAAGTGTTGGGACAGATGAACTGCACTTTTACATTCAAGCAGCGCAAAACTTTTAATCTGTGCTTCTATCAATTCCAGATCATCTTGCCTGCCTCATGCTATCTGAATAGAACTGTATGTTCATACACCATAAAAAAAGAAAGACTTAAATAAATGACATTTCAAAGGAGAAAATTACACACTGCGGACTAGTTTATATTTCCATAAAGGTAGTCCCCAGCATGGCAGTAGAACTACTGAAGGACCATTACCCTGAAACTTGTATCTATGTTGTTTTCTACATCTCTGATCACACCTTCATGCATATAATATAGAGTCAGCTTTTAACACTTTTTAGCAATTCAATAATGCTGTTGTTTAAGAAAGAAATTTAAAACAATTGAGACTAAACACGTTTTGACAAACTTTGGACTTCTTCATCACTATGTCTTTCTCTACATGCTTGCAAAACAATAATCCCGGTAAATGCTGCTCACTCTCAGAACTTGCTCCTGATCACTTGGAAAAAAATATCCAGCTCACATGTTTTCTACAGGCCTGCTAGCAAGATTGAAAATAAGATATCTTAAACACAACTGTGAGGGACAGGACTGTGTGTGGCTCATTTCACCTTTATCTGCCTACACTCCAGCTTCAGAAAATGTGGGGAGGAAATCAAAGTTGGGCCTTCTGAGAGAAGAGATAAGCCTGAGGATATTTCTCTCTTACAAAAATACGAAATATGTTCTTTTTCTCCAAACATGGGGATTGCTACTCTGCCTTGGGGCGGCCTGACACAGGGTTTTGTTCTGTGACAATTTTCTTTCTTCCTACCTAATGGGCTTCAGCCAAAAAGCAGAAAAAAGTAAGACTTGTAAGTGCAAGGACCCTTTCCTTTCTAGTGTCCATGTGATGGCTTCAGAAGTAAATTCTCTTCCCACTGCAGCAGCCAATCCCTTCTAACCAATGGCATTATGTTTGTTTCTCTTGGTTCTGATAAATAAAACCTGAACATACTGCACTTCAAACAACTAAGTCACTAAAAACTCACCAAACCAGAACTGCTCTTTGGTAATTTTTCCAGTTCTGGATTTCAAAGGACTTATTAATGTAGTTGCTTGTCCTCAGGTATGTTTGTGCTACATTGCTGTAAAATTACCAAGTGGGAGATATGGATGAACAAGCATTCTGAACAAGTTACAAAGTTCATGAAATGAAAAGAAAATACTTTCCCTATGGGAGTCCATTGCACCTCCAAAAGCTTTGCTGAGGCCTGGTATCCTAGTTATTTTATCCCTGTTACGGATTTGGCTGTCTCCACTCAAGGTTGGTTCTGACATCCTTTCTGTGGAGCCTGGGATAAGGCTGTTGTAAAAAGTCCTGCGAAAGAGCAGTGAAAATCCACACAGGGGCTCCTTGCTTTGCATGGGAGCTGCAGATAAGGTCAGGCAGTTGATCGTTGACTCCACGGCAGCTGTGACAGTGCTTAGGCATTTACTTTGCTGGTTGAGAACCTGCCCAGACTTTACTTCAGACCTGCCTTGTCACTGTGGACTTGCTCAGGGCTCATTGGACTCATTGCTGATGAAGTTTCCAGAATCTGACTTGCTCTGCTCTCCTTGTTCTGAGCCCTTGCCTGCAAAGCTACTGCCCCACCTGCCTTGCTGTAGCTCTCAGCTCTGGGCTTGCCCTCCTGTCTGCACTGCTGCAGTCCTGCTGCTCTCTGGCAGGCTGTCTGCTCTTGGTCCGCATGGCCAGGGAGATGAAGAGGAGGTGTCACCTACTGTCAGTGAACGTCTGGAGTGCTTGGAGCTCCACCTGGGGATGGATGATGAGCTGATTGAGAGCTTCTGGATCAGTACTAAAGGAGGGACATGGACAGGGGATTTTGTACTCAGGGTCTTCTACAGGCTGCCTGACTAGGGAGACTGATCTGATGGGGCTGTCTACAGACGTATATGAACAGCCTCAATGTTCACAAGCCCTAATTCCCATGAGGCACTTCAGGCACCTTCAAACACCTGTTCCAGGGAGAACACAGAGGAGCATAAGCAATATAGGAGGTTCCTGGAATGCATTGGTGACAACTTCCTTCTCCAAGAGATAGAGCAACCAAGGAGGAGAGGTGCCACGCTGGACCTTATTGTCACCAACAAGGAGGAGTTGGTGGGGAATGTAAATCCCAAGGGCAGCCTGGGGTGCAGTGACCATGAAATGGTAGAATTTGAGATTCTTGGAGAAAGAATGAGAGCATGCAGGGAGCTCACTGTGCTGGATTTCAGTAGAGCAGACTTTGGCTTCTTGGAGGATCTTCTTGGTAGACTACCATGGGAGAGAGCCCGGGAGGTAAGAGGAGCCCAAGAAAGCTGGATGGTATTTAACGATCATCTCCTCCAAGCTCAAGAACAATGCATCCCCAAAAAGAGGAAGTCAGACAAAAATGCTAGAAGACCTGCATGGATAAACAAGGAGTTCCTGGACATAGTCAAACAAAAAGGAAGTCTACAGATGGTGGAAGCATCATGTGAAGAATGCACAGAAACTGTCCAGAGCAATTTCAGACAAGAATCAGGTTAGGAAAGCTAAACGCCTGATAGAAGTAAATGTGGCTAGGGTTATCAAGGGGAACAGGTAAAGCTCCTATATGCATGTTGGTGACCAGATGTAGACTAGGGAAAATATGTGCCCTCTCCAGAAGGAAACAGGAGACCTGATTACTCGTGATACTGAGAAGGTTGATGTACACAATGACAGCTTTGCCTCAGTGTTCACTGGCAAGTGTTCCAGCCACATTGCTCAATTCACAGGAAGAAAAGGACTGGGAGAGTGAAGAACTGCCTGCTCTAGAAGAAGATCAGGGACAAAAAACATCTAAGGAATCTGAAGTTTCACAAGTCCACAGGACCTGATGCAGTACATCTGAGCATCCTGAGGGAGCTGGCCAAAGATGTGGCTAAGCCACTCTCCATATTTGAGAAGTCATGACAGTGCAGTGAAATTCTCACTGACAGGAAAAGAGGAAACCTGAGACCTGCTTTTAAAAAAGGAAGAACAGAAGACATGTGGAGCTACAGGCTGTGCAGTTTCACCTCCAGGTCCAGCAAGATCATGGAGCAGATTTTCCTGGAAACCGTGTGAAGAGACATGTGAAATAAAGAGGTGATTGGTCACAGCCAGCACTGTTGCACTAAGGACAAATCATGCCTGATGAACTTGGCATTGTCCTCTGATGGTGTCACAGACTTAGTGAAGAGGGGAAGACAAACACATATCATCTCCCTGGCCTTGAGCAAAGTGCTGGGCACTGTCCCACATGACATCCTTGTCTGTAAAATAGAAAGACATCGAACAGAAGGATGGACCACTTAATGGATAAGGAATTGGGTGGATGGTTGCACTCTGAGAGTGGAGAGTGGAGAGCAGTGACAAGTGGTGTCCTCAGGGACTGGTATTGGGACTGGCACTGTTCAACATCTTTGTCGGTGACATGGGCAGTGGGATTGGGTGTACCCTCAGCAAGGTCACTGGCAGCACCAAGCTGTGTGATGCAGTCACACCACAGGGACACAGTGCCATCCAGAGGGACCTTGGTAGGCTTGAGAGGTGGGCCTGTGTAAACCTCATGAAGTTCAACAAGGCCAAGTGCAGGGTCCCACACCTGTTTCAGGGCAATCCCAAGCACAAATACAGGCTGGACTGAGAATTAATTGAGAGCAGCCATGCGGGGAGAGACTTAGGGGTGCTGGTATACAAGAGTGCTGACCTGACCCAGCAATGTGCAGATTCAGCCCAGAAGGACAACTGCATCCTGAGCTGCATCAAAAGGAGTGATCAGCAGGTTGAGGGAGGTGATTCTCCCCGTCTCTTCCCACCCAGAGTACTCTGTGCAGCTCCAGGGTCCTCAGAAAGGCCACTGACCTGTAGGACCAATTCCAGAGGAAGGACACAAAGGCGATCAGAAGGCTGGAACACCTTTCTTATGAAGTCAGACTCAGAGGGACAGAGTTACTCAATATGGAGAATAACCTCATTTTGGCCTTTCAGTACTTAAAAGTGGTTTGCAAGAAGGCTGGGGAGGGAATTTTAACAAAGACATACAGTGATAGTACAAGGGGTAATGGCTTCAAATTGAAAAACATTTTGATTAGATATTAGGAAGACATTCTCTACTGGAATGTGGTGAGTCATTGGAACATGTTGTCCAGAGAGGTTGTGGAGTTACCATTCCTGAAGGTGTTCAAGATCAGGCTGGATGTGGCTCTGAGTAATCTGGCATAAGGTGTCCCTGCTTATGGCACAGGTGTTGAAGCAAGATAACCTTAAAGGTCCTTTCTAAGAGAAAAGGATTCTAAGATACTATTTTTTTAAATTTGCCCCATTTTATTAATAATAATGAGGGAAGATGCTAAACTCTGAAGAAAATTTAAGCCAAGAAGTCAGAAAAACTTTATCTGTACTGTAAAGGTGCCTCTTACTGCTATAAGGAGCAGTAGTATTAGAATACTGTTTGCATATACACCTTTTTTTAGGCATCCAATACATTCCCTCAGGAAAACACAGCTTTTCTAAACAACGAAATTCCTTGAGTATAATTTTTGAGCACAGATACATCCTGTCTGTCTTTTGGCCTTTTACTTTGCCTTCCTTCAGATTTAGAACTTCACTATTCGCTATTCAAACCCATCTCTGACCGTGTCATACTTGTGGTACATGAGGCTTTGTTTTCAAAGAATGAGGTCTATAATATTTATGAGGAAAAAAAACCAGGTTAGAAGAACATTTTCAGTTGAAGATTACTTTTTGACCCCTCAGTTACTTCAGAGAAATCCTGGTCTTGTTGGTTTGTTGTTTTATTTTTTTCAGATTATCATGAAGATCCTTATTTAAAATGTTTGAAGGCAATCAATTAAATATTTGTATTAGTGAGAAAGATTAGATCTACTCTCATAGTTTATTTTTATGCAGAAGTCTTTCAAATGGCTCGAGTTTTCCATACTGCTTTTTATTAGCAAATAAAATAATGGTACAAATATTTTTTTAATTAACATCGCTTTCAAAAGTGAGCCCTATTACTGCTTTATGTTTGTCACACGATAGAGACATGAAGACATTCTGTACTTTTAACAGCAGACAATAAAAGATCAGGGCTTCACTGCCTGTCCTGGTTCCTATCATCATGAAAGTGGACACTTCAAGAGCCGACTGAGGATGTTGGTATATTACTTTTGTGGAGAGGTTTTTCTAACATAATGTACATAATGAGAGACCAAAGGAACTAGACAAAAAGGGAGTAGGTTTTAAAAAAAGAAAGAAAAAAAAGAAGGGAAGAAGGAAGGATTTGTCTTTCTATTATATACCTTTCATAAATCTTGCCATAGCCATCTTAAAAATCAGTTGAACAATGTAGGCAAGATATATAATGGACAGCAGAGACTGGTCATGGACTGGACAATACAGACTAAGAAAGGAAGGCTGAAATCATTAGGTAATGTTAAAGCACTTTTGTTTTCCTCTTTAAATTGGTGAACAGAGCAACAGAGTGTTTAGTATTGTTAGTACAGGAAAAACATCTGACAACAATTAAAACTGTACATAAATATAGTAAATTAACAAATATTCAGTCTCCATGGAAATATACTAGTGTGAATGAACTTGTCACAGTCTTTGGGAGCTACACACAGGTGATACCTACATGTGATTTTTTTAACAGAGAAATTATATTCAGGAAACATATTCAAACAACTTCATTAGGAGGAGGCATAGGAGGTGCTGGGCAGCAAACAGTATTACAAGAAAAAGCATATCCCTTTACAGCCTGACTAAATGCATACCAAGATATGTGCCATCAGTCACAAGACAGTAAAGATTGCTGCCAGTAAGAATTATGCTCTTTATTAATTGATTCCCGAAGTTTAAGCTACCACTTTAGAGCTGCTCTTTAAATTTTTCCAAGGCTCTGACTTTGGGGCAAGTGATTACTTAAAAGGCAGAGAAAACAACAGCTGAGAAATCTAGTTTATTTTGCATGAACATAACAGTTTTCTGCATTGAAGGAAAAATGATAAAAAAATACAGAAACCTTCAAGAATGCACAAATAGTTGCAAGTTACATGAGTCATACAGCAATTCCTAAAAATTTCCTCAGAATTTTGAATCCGAATATGAGTCACCTGCATGTATTCAGATATTGAATAGCATGATCTTACTTTACATGACAAACATAGTTTTATTGGTATGCATTTGCATAATGTCATTAGCAATATTCTAAATATCACCACTGAAAACAAGATTCTATTCAAACTTATTCGACTTAGATAATCCTTCAACTCAAATGTAACATTCCTCTTAACTCAAGGTTTTTTCAGGTCCCTTGGTCTTAATTGATGTGAACCGACTGCATGCCTTGAGTATCCAGCAAACTTTGTTCTGCAAGATGACTAAGAGTAAGAAAGTGAAGTCTTCAAGGGAAAGATTCTCTGTTGAGGATCTGAGAGAAGAAAATCCTATTTTGATAGTTCTAAGAAAACAAATTCTCTGCTACAAAATCATCAAGTTTTAGAAATAATTCATGCCAATTTTTCTCTTGGAAAGTATATTGTAGGATGTTTCAATATCTCACAGTGCAGACCACATCACCTGCTCCCTGTGGGCATGGAAAACACAGAAGCAACACTAGCCTACACTAAAGTAAGGAACCAGGAAATGGGTCAAGCCTTTCAGCTAAGTGTCAGGAAGAAGGAAAATCCAAAGAGGGAAACAACTTCTTCTGTTTTCAAATACTGTGATGATTGAGGCCCATAAATGACTACTGATAGAAAGAGAGCTAAATGAGTTATTACAACATGTCCTATGTAGAGTTGAAAGCATTGATCACTGACAACAGAATGCAGCATCTGCTGTCAATCACAAACTAATTTCACTCTACTACCTGTACACGGATCTTACCCATTACTTAAATTCCTGCATAAATCCTATCCTATTGCATGGGATTTTTAACTTCTCGCTGGTTATGCTTAAACTTTCTGAGAAATTATTTCCCTTACACTAAAAGCCACCTAAGATGTTCAGAGTCTTGGTAATGACAATGGGGAAAAGTTGTGTGGTAGGTTCTGGGTACATGTGACACAAGACTCATGGAATTCTTGAGTCCTAAAGAGAACTCTTTTCCCTCTCAAACCAAAAGGTAGAATGTCAAATCCTTGCTCTTCATATGCAATCAGATATCATTGCAGGAATCAGCATTATAAGTCAAGAATTTAATATTTTTGAGTTGGCTTTGTACCAGTGAACAGGTTGCTATTTTCCAATCAATTTCTCACGGACTTCAGAAAAACGACATGCTAGTACCTTCAGTTCTCCTACAGCATCTATATCGGTTTCACTACCTCTTTCTTCACTTAAGATTCTGAAAATTTAGAGGGAAAACAAATTTTTATGCTGTATGAAGTCACAGATATTTGTTATTACTTTACAGAGATTTTTCTCCTGTAACTTTCTCTTCCACTCATGTGATATTTTCATTCCTGTCAAGACTTAGCTGAAGTGAACAGTTTGTATGCTACACTCTCTTTTGCAAGGGACTGGTGTGCTTGTGTTATATCTCCTGATGGTTTCCTGCATTCACCGTCATCACTCTCAGTCCCTGGCTTAGAGAAACTTTGCAGTGCAGAATGGCATAATGATATGTGTCCTATGCTGTAGGAAGATAGAGAAATTCTGTTTGCTCCATCTTTGGCTTCAAGTCTTGTTTGATTATTGTACCTAACACTGCTAATCATTGTCAGAATAGAAAGGAAAGTGTACAGTATGCTGGCTATTGCAGATCCAATTCTTAGGCATCTTTCTCTCTTATTTTAGGAATGGCTTTAGGAAACCCAGTCACCCGAAGCTAGGACATCCAGTCCTAGAGCTGGCAAGGTGCTTAAAAACTGGATGCTGCAACAGTTGGTGTGCTGTGTTCCTAAGTATCTGGCACTGCTGCGAATCTCAGTGTGAGAAGGTGTTTGCTCGTCCCACCAGCTGGCAATACTCTTGTGTATTCTGTTGCATGCACAACTATGACGAATTTTGACTACATAAGGCAAGACGTTCTTTGGAAATCTACTTTGGTTATGTTTCACCTGGGCTGTCCCTTTTAAATTAATCCAAAGCAAACCACACAGGGACATCCCATTGAATCTGGTGGGAGATTTGCTTTACTAAGAAGATTTGTAAGAGTGCTGAGCCATTTGTGGGTTGGTTCTGCTTTGTTTCTTTTCATGTAAACATTTTGAAACGGGGAAAAAGTTGGTGTCTCAATTTTTTGCTATGAAAATAGTTATGTATTTATTTTTTGAGGATTTGGACATGCATAAGCAGCATGTTTCATGTCTTTGAAAATTCAGTCAAAGCAACAAAAAGAAAAACTGAGGAAAACTTACCACTTAATCTGAACTCTGTAGAAACAAAATCTGTTTGTGCAAAGAAAAAGTCGTCAAGAGAAATTCTCTTCCTTGTCTTTTGATACAGGGCAGTGTGTGTCTTCTAAACACATAACCTTTTGTGGTAGTTTTCTTCAAATTGAAGGACCATCACACCAGCAGTGCAGGCTTTTGCTGACATTGCGTCCTACATGTGGTATAACCATGTTCATCAGATCTTAACTACTTTTAGCTGCTGTTGACCAAACAGCATTTCCCTTTTTGGAAAGCTGATCAGGCCAGCAGGTGTTATATGGTGCGAAGGTGGAGAACAAAATCTCCCTTCTTCTGCTGACATATTTTTGGGAAGTAGGTTGGTTTGATCTTGTGGGTAATGCTTGACATTCTGCTAGAGAGTGACGGTTTATAATCACACTTTTCCTGGAATCATCTCATTTTTGTAATAAGGATGGGACACATTTCCAACATGTTGTGCTAAAATCAGATACCAAACACTTGAACTATATGTAACACACGTGGTGCTCTCTATTAAGGTTTACTGAGAGGGATATGGGAAAAAGACACTCATTTATATTTCTTCATCTACTCCTGTATTTATATGCGAGCTTAATCATGCTTCAAAAACTAATTTGTGTACATTGCCATTGCAGGCTCCTTGTATGCACATGAGGTCCATGACTATGTCTGTAACATTTGGCCATACAGCTTACAAATGTTCACTGAAATTGCCCTTTGAGAAATCTGAAATACTTAACTGCAGTTACAAATTACAGCAAAGGAAACCTTTGGCACCACAGAGACCTATATCTAGCCATGGACTTTGATAACCCATTCAAACTGAAACTATTGAAATTTAGCTGACTGTTAAGTAAATTTAATAATTTTCTTATGAAAAGAACATTAAGTATGAAAGTAATTAATCCTGTCTATGAGGTAAGGATGTTTTTCTGAATAGGAGCTGTAATCAGCATCGTCTTAAAGTCTGAGAAAAATGTGACTGTAACAATTTAACTGGTTTGAACCTTCCGTTTCAGAGGTCTACCTCCCCATAATTTTGTCGCGGGTGTTTTCCACTCCTACAGTTTCGTGATACGAATCCATCCACTTTGTGACAGTTAATGACATGAGAGGTCTTCTGATCAGAAAACATTTAAACTAAACACACACAAGCCCATACAATGTCATGCTCATACCCAAATGTGTGTTATGCCATAGATCCGGAGTGCCCGGAAAACCTTGCAAGTGACTTCTTTGTGACACTGCAGGCGGAGCCCACCTATGATCAGAGGCTCTTGTACCACGTCTGTGGACATGAAACGAAGTGTCCTATTCTCTCGAGTGACCTTCACCCATGACATACCTTGGTGGCATGTCCAGCACAGCTCCTACCCTGGGCATGTCCAGTAGCTGCTCTGCTTTACTGGCCGACGTTTCTCAGCCTTTCTAGGTAATTACCTGGCCCCACACTTCAGGAGTTTGCAGAGGCATTGCAATTCCTCCTACGACCCACGATTTTTCCATACCGCTTTTTTTCCTTTCTTTTGAGCCAAGCAAAGTAAAACAGTAGCCATACGAACTGCTGGGACATTTCCCAGTGGCTGGGCTCCAACTACAGCGCCTTGCAGAAATTATGCAGACTCAAGCTAGAATTGCTGCATTTAAGACCAACTATAATAACATTTTTTATTTTTAATTATTTCAAAATAGACAACATTAATGTTCCCTCCTGCCTTCATGGCATTAAATGCAGGCATCCATGTCCCTTGAGAGCTGGTCTACATATTTCCTCTGAACCTTAATTTTTCATTTCAGAGGACACTTAGTTTCTGTGTTAGACATGAAAGGAATATCTCAGACATCAGTATTTGAGATCAATGTACATTCACAAAGACAGTGTATGGAAACTCCTAACTTGCAACTCGTGCTTTTAATTTTCTCTTCATCTTCATTACATTTCATAGATGGTTTGGGAACAGGAGTGCTTAAAACACTCTGTCTGGCTAAGCAGAATTTAGTCATCCTGAGAACTACAAAAATGGTGGTCTCACTCAAAAGTTTCAAAAGAGTGAGGTGTGCTGCCCAGTGAGAGGAAATGATGAGATGTAACTATTTTTTTACAGAATGCACGTACAAATTTTTACCTGCCTAAACACAAACGTCAGAATCAGCTTTCCATATGTGACAGTTTCTGGTTTATTTTTTTGGAAACGAGCATTGAAACAAAAATATTCACTTGAATTTAAATGAAAATGTTAAGTGCCACAGTTAGGTTTATTTTAGCCCACAAATGTAAACACAGGACTCTCTCACCTTATCCCACAGATGACTTCTGTAAAGTAGGCAGATTGTGCCCCTAGACTCCCCGCGGCCAGAGCAGAAATGCAGGACTCGTCGTTTTTTGAAAACTTCCCAAAACCTTTTAAACACAGAAACAAACAGTCGGTGATTTCACAGCTGGTAGCATGCTGGTCCTTGTGTTCACAGCAAACCAATCTTGCTGGTAAAACAGCAGTTTGCTGTCTGGATTCAAATAATTCAGACGGGTGGAATTTGCCCTCTCTGTAGACGCTGCTGAGCCTGAAAGAGAGTCTCTAATGCTTTTTTTTCCACCAGGTACTATCAATTTAATTTTCTCTCTAGCTGACTAAGTCACAGTTTGCTCATGAGTAAAACATAAAGTTGTATTGTACTAGGTGTGTCCGGGATCTGTTGTGCTTTATTTCTAGAGATTTATTTTGCTTCTGTGTCTTTCTAGGTAATTGCCTTTCCCTGCACTTTGTAAGTGTACAGAGACACAGTAACTCTGTAATTCTTCTCCACAGCACCTTTTTCTCTTTCCTCTGCTTGAAGAAACCAAAATACTACAGTGTGAAGCCTGTAAGTTACTTTCGTCCTAAACGGTTCTCAGGTTCTTATGGACACATGAGGCTGTTTTTACTCCATTTTTATGGGCGAATTTACTGTTCCATATTAGAAAGATCTCCTCCTTTGAAATGGTTAGTTTGTGGGCTTTTAGCAATTAAATAAAAATAATCCTTGAAGGAAAAAAAGGAGTTTCAAGCAACCGCAATGTGGACTGTGAACTTGAATGCCAGTTGAACCCAACCCTCAGCAGTATTCATGTTGCAGTAATAACAGAGAGTAACTAGAAACGGCTCCAAAGGAGAAGGCCCCCAACGCACTTTAAAAAGTTGGGAATAGAAACAGAACCTTTAATCTCTCTTGGTTTGCTTCACAAAACTAAGAGCCAATGTTAAAGCTTTACCAAACTAGCTCATGAACTGTCCATCCATTGCACCATCTACTATGAAAACACTTTGACATTTAAAGTTCAAATTCAAACTTAGTTGTGTACTTTCAAGTGGAAAAGGAGAAAATAAGAAAATATACAAAATGACTTGGTGCATTAAAGCATTATTTGCCAATTCTTTCTCAGTTATTTCCATTTTAACTTAGATCACATATTAAACTATTTATCCTCTCTTGCAACATTGCAAAACAACTTGAAACTTTCACAGTGGAATATTCTGCCACTTGCAATGTCATTAATAATAATGCACTCTGTATGTAGACCTTAGGTAACATGTTATTGTTGCAAGTGGAAAAAGGGCTTATCCATCCACTCACATATATTTTATAGGACTGTAGAGCCAGACCAGTTTAATCAATGGTAAAATTCCTGAGAATTTCAGAAAATCCATTTAAATTTACCACCTATTTTACGTGTGATGCAAACACTTCCGTTAGCTTGCTGTTTTGCAGAGGAAATTCAGGTAGTTTTGTTTTTCCATAAAGGAGAATCTCTCAAAGGGAAGCATGTATGGTAGCTTTATGAGCAGAAGAATATTAATTTTATGCATATAATAATTATTTCTTGTTTCCATCTAGTACCAATTGAAAAATAAATTAGTTTTATTCTGTAAAGAAAACAAAAATATTTTTCTGTTGCTCTCCTTTTCAAAGAAAATTTACAAAATGCCTCAAAACAACAATGCAAATGTTTTCTATATGCTTTTTCAGCATGACATGCTGAGCTGTTTTTTTTGTTAAGAAATATTCATCACTTTTAAAGATGTCAAACACATCATCTATTTTAAACACATAGTTGTGAGTTTACTGCAGCAGACCATTTATAGCCATCTTTGTTTAGGTCAGACAGTTTACCAGAAAGTGTCACTGATTACCTATCACAATTGCATTACTATAGGTTCATCACAGCATAACGGTATACTTATTTCAATTTTTTGTTGAGTTTCATCAAAAATACCAAGTGGGCTACACATTATGCTTATACACACAAAATTAGAAAATGGAAACAGTCATTGAGGCACCAGAAGTCATTGTCCAGGGCCCTCACTTCACTTTTTCTTTTCTAGCCCATTCCCCTTTTGCAACATCGAATGTTTTACCTTTCTTTTTTATAGATTTTTTTTTTGAGAGATCTTCCCTCTGTATTTTGTGGTTCCTTCCTCAACTGAACTGTTTAAATTAGGAGATATGAGCAGAATAAAACATATGGGAGTTAAATAATCTTTTGCAGATAGTTTTGTCTAACCGTGTTTTCTGTAGTTCAATAGTATTTTTGTCTTTTTTTTAATCAAAACAACATAAAGTATTGCGTCAAATACAAAGAAGTAAGCTTTAAAGAGCTTCTGTCCGGATTACATTGTATCTTTTCAACTGCAATGATGATATTAGAATAAAAATTTTATTTTCATAGTACCTTACACTCATTGTTCAAATATTGAAGGAATTAAAGAGCCAGACTGATCTCTGTGTTACTCATAGAATTAGTAACAGTGACATGGAGAAAGTACTGATTACACAATAAAGTTACTTATGGTCCTGATACAGCTGCAGAGAGTATTCTCACAGCATAGAAAAAAAAAATCTGAACTATTGCTTTTATTCTCATTATGACTGATGCAGCAAAGAGCAGGAATTCAAGTATTATGAATGTTTTCTTGCATGTATTGATTGATTGCTCATTCTTGGACTTTAAAAGAAGTCTGTGTTCAAACAAACACAAGTCAGCATCTACTACTTCCTTGTAATTCATGACAATTTAGCCGCTAAACATAAATTCAGATTAAAACATATTTCTCATAAAGATTCTTTCCTCTATAAATTATTTGAATGCTGGTGGTGTAGGATAAATGTATAATAACTAAATATATAATTTTTTCTTCATTGCCAAAGTTATTTGAGTCACATAATTATAAGAAAAATTCCAATATTCAGCTCTTGCCTTGCTTTTATTAATTCAAAAGTTGCTGCAAGGGATAAGGACCTTGTTTTGAAGATGTCAAGAAGAATGCATTGTGAAAAATCCCTTAAATTATTTTCTATAACATTCTGTTATAGAAATATATGTATATGTTATATGTATATGTATAAGTATATACTTGTTTAGAGTAACCCTTGGTTACTCTAAACAGCCAGATGCATAATATTTTTTTTTCCCTCAGTGAACATATAAAAAATTGCTTTCCTTCATGGTTAATACTTTAGAGAGCATATTGTAATTCCCCATGGCAAAGTTTTCATAGTAGAATTACAGCCTAAGGAAATTAATGATGAGCAGCAAAATGCTCCAGGGATGTAGTGCAATTATTTTCATGATAACTCACCCCCTCTATTTGCTTTACTTCCTCTGTCTCCTATGTAAATTGTATTTTTACAAAGAACTGCTCAGTCTATCAGTAAAACATGAAGGTTTATAGAAGGACTTACAAAAGGCTTACATTTAATTGATGTCCAAACCCTTTCAGTCTTCAAATCAGTAACAAAAGATGTTTTGCCTTCTTTCTGCAAACAGAGCAGATGTCTAAGTAAAATATCACCTCTGGAACAGAAGCAACTGACTTTTATGTTCTCATCACAAAAATGGAAGCTCTACACTGGTGGCCTTTCTTATTTACACCACACACATGGCAATCTTTGACATTCATTTCCTGGAATATAAACAGAAGATACAGCCTCTCTCTCCTGAAGTTAATGAATTGAATTATAAGACCCCTTAATTCAAATGCCTAATGACCCTATAGTACTTCCACAGTTCTGAAAAGAAAGTGTGTTAAGACTGATTTTGGGATAAAATAGAAGATTGGTGAAACAGTACCTTTGTGCTTATATGAGAAAGCTTGTTCACATACAGCCTTAGGCCAAATTAGATAAAGCAGTTTTAATGCTGACTAAACTACGTTTTCAATTTGACTAAAAGCCAATTCAAAGTACTGGAGCAGTGGGGTACAAGTTTAAGTACAACTTATCTACAGGATCCTTTAACATGAACAGGATACCTAGTGGAGGGACATTAACAATGTTGAGATTACTGTACATAAAACAATAGATTGAAAACTTCAGAGAAAAAAATGCATTCATTAGAAGAAGACAGACATTTTCAGGTGAGCTATTTAATCTTTAAAAAAAACTACAGAGCATTAAACTTTCAAATGTATGCCAGTTCTGAAAAAAAAAGGGAAGGAATTTTGAGTCACATAGAGAAACACATTACTGGAGAAAAATGTTTAGGACATTCACCGACAATGCAGAAAACCTGCCTGATTTGGATGGAGAACTTAAGCATTGGCTCTGTCTATTTTTTCTGGGCTAAACAAATGTTGTGTAAAAATCTCTTGTGTTTTTTTTACTCCATTTTTATGGAAAACACCTAGTGTTCCTGGGAAAATGTGTATAATCTCTAAGTCCTACTGTGATATGAGAATTTTTCTTTTTTTTGAGTTTGAAAAAGGGAGAACACAGCTTCTCATTCAACTCTGATATTTTCTCCTGCTGAATTATTGGTCATGAAACTTGCTTGGTGTGTAGGGATTATGTTTCCCATAAACTCTAGAATCCCAAAACATAAAAATGGGGGGGAAATACTTTCTTAAAAATGAAGGAATTTAAAGTGGGATTTTAGTTACTGCTGTTTGTTTTCGTTTGGTTCATTGGGGTTTTTATGCTTGTTTGTTTTGTTAATGCAAATTCCATAAGGTACTGCACTTAATTTTTTTCCCCATTTTAACTTTTCACATAAATTTTGTCCCAACAGTGTGAGAAACTGAGTATCTTATATGATGATATCTTGCTTGCCTCCAGAACAAGCCAAAAGTCAAGTCAAACTGTCCAGCCAAAACATTCAAACCACTTTTTGGTGTAGATCGTATCAAAACTGGGGGAGTATTTTCCCAGACACCTGATAGTTACACTGCTAAAACTTAGGGAAGTTGCTACTTTGACTTTTTTGCAACTTCTTCTTGAGGTGAGAGGGAATACTTAAATTCTCTGCTTATACAGTTGATGATCAAAATTTTCAGTCATCTTCATGCAGTAGGACTTGAACTTTTACATCTTATTATTATTCCTTAATGGAAACCTTTCGGGTTTTGCACCTTTGCATGGTGTCCTGTTCTTGAAATTCAAGTTCGATGTAGCAGATCAGATCTAACATTGACAGCACTAAGTTTTAGCCAAAATTAATTTGCAATAAAATCTACAGTCTTCCCACAAGTTTTTCAGGTTTCTTAGCTCCCTATGTAAAGAAGTTGTGAATCTGGGTCTTGATATAATATGAAAAATGTGCTTTGTCCTGGTAATAGCTGCAGGGTGAGACTTCTCACTTTGAAATCTATCAGTACATTGAACTGTAATACTGAACATTGGGCGAGATGTGTTCCTGTCATTAGGGAATAAACATACTTCTGCAGAGTCTCTTCATTCAAAACTCTCAAACAATTACACTTTTTTCCAATAAAGTTGTGAACTACATGTTTCATAACTATCTCTAAATAGAAGAGTTGACCTTATACAGGTGTGAAGTATATTGAATTGCTAAAAAAACAGAAAAAAACTGTCCATATAGGTAATCTTTTGGCATGACCATGAATTAAAAAAGAACTCCATAACTCCATCCATTAGCAGGCTAAACATGAAACTTCTGCAAGTTCATGCAAATAAAAACGTCATTCATTGGAAACAAAATCTGCCTCACTTGCACTTCTGGTGATTGTTTAGATGGCCAGGAAGGCATGACTGAGATAAGGCAGAGAATGGGGTCAATCATAGAGCAATTATTTCATAAGATTGTAGAAACTACATCTTGAAGTCTCCTTGCACTGTGATGCACTGCTTTCCATGGTGGCATCCCATTTAAAATAATCAATGATATCAGCAAAGGGTAATTATTTGAGAAAAGCACCCTTATGTCAATAAGATGCCAAATTAGAATGCAAATACTTAACCTGTATCACAACCTATGCAATGGCAGATACTTAGTTGAAGAGTAGATCTATGAGTGTTTCCAATTACTTACCATTCTCTCTTTTTGAAAAAAAAGGTGCTTAGACAAGGGTTTAAAAATCTATGAGAATTTAGTTTAATTTTATCCATCTGTTATAATAGCACATTACAAGTAGAAGATCCTGGTAAGGCTGAAGGAATGAGTTGCAAAACTGGGCATAAAATATTTCTTTTGACGTATATTTGCTATCAAACTCAATTCTGTTGCTGGTTTTTGGTCTTTAATGACATGGGGGACAAGGACGCCTTGCACCCTTGATCCTTTAGTGTGTATGCCTGTCCTCTTGTAATACTCTCATGAGTCTGACAGGATCCGAAGTTGCTATACAAAAGAAAATTCTGGGTTTTGATCCTGGTTATGTGTAAATCCCCTAAATGTACCTTGTTGAATGATTTCTCTTTTTGCATTGCTGATTGACTCCAAAGCATTTTAGTGGATAGCAATGGAAACACCGCTGCCATCCTGGCAAATTCTGTTCCACTGTAAAGGAGTAGCAGAGCAGACAAGACTGGCAGCTAGCTGAACACCTGGATTTTCCTTTAATTTTCTGAAGTAGCATGCATTACACCTTACAGCCCTTGTAAAACAGTGGACTGCACTGGGTGGAAAAAAACAAACAACAAAAAAGCACTTTATAAGTGCAATTTTTCTTAACAACATGCAATTTTAAACTACACATGAGTAACCAAGAATGCAAAAGTTCTCCATTCATTGCTTGCAGTCAGTATACAAGCAGTTCAAATTTCAGACAGACTGTTCTCTTTTTCCCCTTGATGTTAATAGAACAGAAAATGAAGTTTAGCAAACCTGATTATCAGTGATAACTCTACAACACAAAGGCAAAAGAAATTGAACACTTAAATATTTCTGGGCAATTTAATGCATGGCATTTGATCTTGGTTTTCAAAACTGATGAAGCCTTGCAGTTCCCACTAACCTCATGTGAAGCAGTGATAAGTTAGAAGTTCTACAGACTCTGATCAGGGTATGGCCAGTTTACAGCTCAAATGTAAAAGGATTTCAAACAGTGGCCGCTTGGGAAATTTTTGCTTTTACATGCAAATTACCAAGCAGCCCTTAGCCCATCTGCTTGGGAGCCCCATATTTTATAAACATTTATATTTCAACTCAGTTGGTGTTTCAGAGAACTTATGCTCATTGATTTACTGTACTTAAAAGGCAATGTTTGAGAAATTGAGTTTTTATGTATTTTTATCCATTGCTGTCAAGGTTGTGTGAATGGGTCTACAGATGGCATTATTTATAGAGTTATGTAAACTATGGCTAGACTTTGTTTCCCAAGCAAGTTCTGAGGCAGACATCAGAAATAGCTCAAAAAGAAAAAGGAAAAAAAAAATGAAAAAACCCCTCAAATACATAACAACCTCCTTCAGTTCCTCCTACAGACTACTGTCATTTTCTGAACACCATACGTCATTTTTAAACTGATCTTCTGATGCCAGCTGGAATCTCCATAGGTACCAGTTCCACACCATTATTTTCTACAGAGGGTAACTTATACCAGTGCAGCTTTTAGGGCAAACCTGACTATTTCTGCACTATGATACACCAAACACCCTACTATTCATCCCATGACTGAGGCCTTTTATATAGGAAAGGAAAACCGAGCTCAGTTTCTTTAGTGAAGGAAAGGGTTGCAGGGTTTTTTTTTCTTTGTTGTTTTAGTTTTGTTTTTCTCAAAAAAGAAGCCTTTTCTTTCTTAGGAAAATTAAACCTGTAATGCCCTCACTGGTAACCCTAAAACCTGTTCTATATCAAATACAACTCAAATTTTTGTTTTCTATATGTACTTCAGCAGATCTTAGTGCCTAAACACGTGCACACTGATGGAGATTTTGAAGCAATTTTTGCAACCATGCAGCTACAATGTGAGGAGTAACAGCTGAGCTTAAAGAATATTTGCACTACACTGCAAGCTTCACAATAATGGATGGTCTTTTCTTTTGCTTTGTCCCAGATCCCAGTAGCTTACAAATATGTGATGATCTTCTGCTTCATTTATAAATGATATTGCCCATAATTTTTGAAAAAGTTTGAAAACTTAGCCCAAATGTAGCCCAGTGCCTTTTGAAAGGCCAAAAGCAAGCAAAAATCTCAATAACTATTTTCTCCCTATGTTAATACTGGAACTCTACTGAAAGTACTGTCTCTTGGGTTTTTTTGTTTGTATTTTGGGACAATCTTACTTGGCTAGGCTTCAGTATTAGCTAAGATGTCTGCAGAAAAATGTATGTTTAATAAAATACATCAATAATTAGGAGGTCACTTACAATTTATACAAGCTTTGAATGAGTTCTGTAGAGCAAGTGTAGTGATTTTTTTTCCAAATTTAAATCATATTAGATAAAAACACATGCCAACATAAACCCTGTTGGTTTATATTTCAACTTCTCCTGTACTGGGTATCAACGTAAACAGGAGAGCCATGAGGAAAGTTACAGGGAGAACCAGCGGCAGAATCTTTCCATGTGTCACCTTCCGTCCTACTGCCAGGAACTCTCAGCTAAACACATTCATTTAATGTTCAGCCTTGAAAATCTGTTTTCCCTTCCTAGTTTTCTGCAAGTATCTGGAGCATGCAGCACACATAGTCCCCAGCAGCAGGGAGGAAAAGGGACTTGGCTTAGACCACATTTGTCTCTACTTTTTTACCTCTACTTTGTTGAAGATATATAAGTGCTCAGAGTGAATTGTCATGGGGATACTCCACAGAACAACCTGCACTGCAAAGTCACCAGAGTCCATTGTGCCAGTTTCTCAAATTGTATTAATGAATTTGGCCCTTTAAGAACACATTATTTCTTCTGTTATAATAGCACAATCAGTGGAAGTAGCCTAACACTTTTGTTGCAATTCTCTGTATTCGCTCATTTCCTGACATTGATAAACTAATCATGTGAACTGAAATTTCCCATTCTGATGCTCACTGCAGACTGCAACTTCCTAACAAAGCTTTAAATAAAAAACCCCAAAAAACAACACTTTTCCATCATGCAAATAAGGGAAAATAGAAATGAAAAGAAGACATCTGAAATAACTAGGCGTTGTATTCCCTGAATAACAGCTGTTTTGTGCACTGTTGAATTTGAGGATCTAGTGGAAAAATAAAGAGCGTTTTCTTGAAAACTTCTCAAAAGTGTTCCAAAGGGACACAACTTGACAGACCACTGTAATTCTACCACTTACTAATTTCTAGACATGTGATTTTACAATTTTAAAGTATTTTTGTTACACATTTTTGACATGGCCATAAAAAAAATTAACATATTTTTGTGTCAGTAACAATATGAAAATAAAAATTGTTTTCTTAAATGTATTTTGAAAGGGCAAGCTAGAACTGTAAAGTAGGCTCATACTGAAAGTGTCAGAACAGTATACATTGCAAAACTTTTTGTGCACTACACAACCGTAGTCTATTTAAAACCTATTTAATCTAAAATCTATTTAAAATCTCTTTATTTGGACATGAGTTTTGGTAAACTCGGACAAACAGAAGAACGTGGTAAGTTGATACTGACATACAGATGTAGCAAAAAATGAGTTTGCAGAAAGAGTTAGCTTGTCAAAAATGATTTCATGGCCAAACAACCAGAAACTGATATTGGCAGTAATTCTATAATATTTAAGTGTGAGCATCAGGCATCACTTCTTGCCTGGAATGTTAGGAATTATTAACAGGAACACAAAGCCATATTTATTGTCATATATTGACTAACTTTCAGGACTATTTGAAACCAAAGTTGCAAGAAAGAAAACGCCAAAAGGAAAGCTGGTCCTTAGGAATTTGAGTACAATGACCCCAAGGAATATTGTATTTTACTGAAGCACAAAGGAATTCTGTGAAGGCTGTGTAATTAACCTTTCTGATACATGCTTCTTTCAAAATTATTATGGTTCATCCACCAGGTTACACCTGAACAGTAAATGGGAAAGGGACCTGGATAAGTACAGCTGTGTTGAGTAGGAATATAGTGATGGAAGGGCTAATGCAAGACTGCACCATCTGTAGAATATCCTCTCTATTACTTTGTTCCTTTCAATTCCACAAAGGTTATTTTCATGGCTGCTGAAATCCAAGATGTGCATTCCTATTGTAGCTCTAGGGCAAATACTTGAAGCTATTTTTGTTTCCGTATAACGGCGAATGGCACCTGTCACATCCAAACGCAGGGAAATAGTGGAGAGCACTCTGAGCTGGACTATATCCATTAGTGAGAAACAGTCTCACAGCACTTACACTGTCCAAGGCAAACAATTCTTATCAAGAACAACATTGACGTTTGAAATTATTTCAAATTAGAAAACTCCTTTACTCTGGCTAAAAGGCTTTATACATGTCAGAAACTATTTGCAAGATTCTACCATTGGTTTAATTCTTTCTTCTTCAGATTGCTAATCACAACAATTTATTCTTATTTTTTTAAAATAAAAATCTGAGTCCTGAGTCAGAAAGCACTATTTCTCTAAAGGCAGATATTTTTAACTGAGTAATCGAATTTGCAAAGAATCTTCTCGAGAATATTTCCATGATAAAACTACAGAAGGGTTTTATTCCTCCTTGCAAAGAAAATTAGACAACTCATGTTAATATATCTCTGAAAAGCCAACTTATTCCAGCAGGGTTTGCTGCAAAACCTCTAATGGTACAAAGGTACCATGCAACTCTTGCTTTGGCCAGTTTATCTCTTCCTGAGCCTTGCTAAGAAAATAGCTTTACACTGTAACACTGGACATTTACTCAGCCACACTGCTTGCACATGTGAGATTTAAAACTATTTGGTGAGTTGCTTTGAGTGAAATTTGTTCTTCAATGGAGGTTTTGATATTTCTGAACTTTTAACCCTTCAACAAAGCTATTTACAGTTGCAGAAAGGGTCCAGCTAGGGCAATACTCAACTACAGAGGCTGATAATGTAACTTTGGGACTTTTACAATGCCTTCGTATGTGGTCAGTGGCTTTGCAAGAGACCACACACATACAAACAGAGGCTCTCATAATTGCCTAACATTTTCACCACCTGTTTTCAAGCCATGTTATCAGATGTGAAAGAACCAGTAAAAAACAGTTTATAAGCTATAAATGGAAGCAGCTACGTCAGAGAGCTGATAAATATTTCAGTGTAAGTTATTTGTGTAGCAGACTATAATTTAAATGGCACTAAACTGCTTTAAAGTATCGGTTTCAAGTTACAGGATGCCACAGTTGCTGTTTTGGGATAGGAGATATGTGTGTTGGGGTGATCAAAGAGGTGATATTTCTTGTTTAACAGATCATGTCAAAGATAAGGTTATCTTTCCCTTGCCTTTCTGCTTCATCTTTACCCCTGGCTGCTGCTTAAGTGTGAAAGCTTGGTTTAGTTTAGAAAATAAGCCAGAAGGGTGCCTACCATGTTCAGTCATTTCATAGCCTTCAGAGGTGTTCACTTAGTATGGAAATTAATCTTTAAAAAAAAAAAAACAAAAAACAAAAAACAAACAAAAAAAACCCCAAACAAACAAAAAAAAAAAGAAGTGTAATTATCCTCACTCTTAGTTTAAATAGACTAAGTGGAAAACATATTTTATATATGACTAAGGTGATTACAAAGAGGAAACTATATCCAGATCTAAATACAGCTCTACATTTCCTACACTGTTCTTTAAAAGCACTTGGTTTAGAAATTATTTTAATAGTAGATCCTCCGTCACTGTTGACTAGTATGAAAATTATCTTCTGTAACTAGATATTTGGTATGTGATGTAAATGAAGCATTCATTATGAATATGTTGAATATATTGAATATATTGTGAATATGTTGAATGCGTTACCTTATTTCCCCTGAATTAAATCCATTTGTTACTTAAGTACAAAGATCAGAACTAACTGATTTCCAAGAGTGAAGAGAAATTAACTATTTTCATATATGTCCAGGTTTTAGCTGGCCATGTTAGCTTTCCATATCTCATGCAAGAAAAATTTGACAGAATTTAAGTTTTTGTTTTCAGTGGTCTTATCCTTGATACATGCTGGCTGTTTATTGGTTTTGGTGTAAATTATCAGGGTTGTGAATCCGTGCCCGTAATGGATTTTTATTACTATTATAAAGCTTGTATTTTAAAAAATAGAGTAAGTCTAATATAATATGTATTTGTATTATTGTATGTATATCCTACCAAAAGCTTGATTGTGACAGAGACATATCTACTATAAAGCCTTACAATTAACACTGGTAAAAAGTATGTTGAAAAATTTTCCATAAATTACTTGCTGCATTACTTTTGGAATCTTAGCCCCTCCAAAGTCATGTTCCTACACGTGAAAAAACTATTCTTGCATGGTAATCTTAAGAAAGCTATAATTTGTAGCTGCACAACTTTGTGGACATCTGGAGCCAGTTCAGCACTGAAAATAGTCCTTACTGCTCTGTGTTATCAGTTATTTACTCTCAGGTCATTATGCAGATGATTTAAGAAGTTTGTGCTATAGAATATTATGCATCTGGATTTGACAATTTTAAGCAGTTTTGGTACTGCTCTCTAAAAAAGCACATTTAAAAAAAGTGGAAAAAGCAGAGAAGGATAAAATAGGAAGAGCACTATAAGAGGATCAGAAAATAAAGGTCATACAGGAAGAGATGAGTAAAAGTTATTCTTCCATTTGGAAAGTGAGGAATGGGGCAGGATGAAGGTAGGGGAAAAGAATCACAGATGTTGATGACACTATTGCAGTAGTGAAAAGATGTGAAAAAGGATTTAATGACATCAATGACATGCAGCAAAATTATCATACACAGACTTAGTAAGAAGTACTGAATTTCTCCATATCTCCAAGTATGGAACTTAGAGGCTTGAGATATAAATGTCTCAAACACTGGGTACTGGAAGCTGGGCAATGCATGGTAGGAAGGCATGCTATTCTCACCATGAATATATCAGATGCTTTTCAAGTCTCTCTGTGGGGCTGGGTCGACTTGGATCCAATCCATTGCATCAATTGTCTAAGTTAGATTGTTTTGCAAGGGTGGTAATACTGCTTTTCAGTGTGGAAAGTTTCTGTTCTGTGCTAATTATCTGAGGAATGAAAGTTTGAGATTTTGTGCCTGCAGAGATTACAGGAGGCTCTAACTAATTCTCCCAGATAAAGCTCTTGTGCTATGCTAACCTTTCTAATTCCAGCAGTACTTTCTGTTCAGATGAACTATAGTTTTCCTGGAAAGGATGTATTTTTCCACTAGCAAACCCGTCTTAAAAAACCTGACAAAATAAAACAATGTTTTTGGCAAGATAGGCTCATTTACAAGTTAGAAATGAAGTGTGAAAATTGCTGAAAACTGTTACTTTTATTGCAAATATTTCCTATGTTTCTAACAGAACACATTCAGTTCCACCAGACAATGCATTTTGAGGAAAGAACCTGAAAATTTCAGAACCTTAAAGGGAGAACTTTAAAAACAATTGTTCATCAAGCTTTTTATTTTTACTCTAAGGTGGCTCCTACCTGAACTTGGAGTGTTATTCTGTCTTTTTGTGTCCATTGCCTGTCCCCTCTTTCCACTTCTTCCCGTGACCTCAGTCTCACAACCCATGACCCTTACTGCAGTGGTTTAGGAATATATTTCCCAATTCAGTGGCCACAGTCTCCCTCTACCAAACCAGACACCCTTGCTCAATCCCCACCTCTTCCTCTCCCCCTTCTGTTGGAGCCATAGAGGTGGAAATTATGGGCTGAGATAAGAACAATTTACTGGAAGCAGCAATGGGATAAGAGACAGCAACAGTAACAGCAACAATGTTAATAACAATATTAATAACAAAAGGTATAAGACAAAGAAACAATTTACATAGAAAGTGAAGCAATACCAGCCACCAAGTAAGTCCCTTACTCCCACTGAGATTCCCTTATTCCCACGTGAGCTGGTATCATAACAGGGTCTGGCCATGCACACTCCTAGCTAGCATAAAAAATTAACCCAGTCCTGGCTGAAACTAGAACTCTTATTGGAAAGGGTATTTTCTGCGTTCTCTGGTGGATGACTGTGTTTTGAAATTTTATCTAATTTGGGCATGAATTCTATAACCTCCAGAATGCAATGCATCCTTATGGCATTTGTAAAGAATCAACAAATATGGCATTTATTACATCTTTTATTAAACAAGAACCTTTTTCCATCATACTACCCTAGTCCTCTGCTTCCCTAAAATGCATTCCCAAATGCTAGGAAAGAAGCTTCTCCTACTTCTTACTAACCCTGATTTATTGTTGTGTAATGCCATCTTCCTACATGGGCTGTTCTTGTCTCTAATGTTAATTCTGTGTTGGTACTAATTTTAAAATCTTGCCTGCTTGTATCATAAGGCAAAAAAGTTCCGTACATGTATCACATGGATATTGAGTATCATATAGATATTGATATACCTCTCTACCACCACTTTCAGGAATTTCAGTTGGAGTTTTTTTTCTTTTTCTCTTCTAAATGTATATGACCTGAGCAATGGCACACCTATTTACACAGAAAATACAGGATGAATGTCTTTTTGGAAGACTGGTTCTTCCTTTCCCTGCAGCAGAGGGCAGAAATAGAGAAAATACATCTAGGCTTTGATAGGCAGAATACAGTTGTGAAGCGATTGTAAACAGTTTTGGAATTCCACATTATTCAACTTACTGTTTCTTCAACTTGAGGAGAAGTAGTTTCCTATCCTCTCATTGCAATCAGCTACCTAGACTACAGTCTTCCCTGTTCGTGGGGGTTTTTCCTCCATCAGATGACTCTCAAACCTGCAGAGTTACTCTGAATTCAACCATTTCCCCTAGTGGAATAGTACAACATTACTTACTCTTTGCTCTCCTAGGCTCTGTTTTAAACCCCTGATCATTTTCCAGTCGTCAGAAAGGCTCCATAACTTTGGAGGCAGGAAACATCTCTAATCCGTAGGTGGTCAAGAGCATGGGAGCTGGGCTGTGAACTCTAACTTGGAAATCACCTTGCCTTATGGTCTTTGATGCATTCTGTAGCATCATCACCAGCAAATCACTGAAATGAAATGGTGACATCCTGAAATGTCTCATGTCAGCAAAATTTCTACGGTAAAACTTTTGTTTAAAGAGTCGTACAGATTTGATCTAAACAAAATAATGATAAGGGGTAAAATAATGCAAGATCTCATCCTCAAAAATTGTGGCATTGAACCGAAATATGGAAACAAGACCAAAATCCTGGTGTTACTGGTATCCCCTTCTTATTAGTTGCAACAACCCAGTCTTGAATAACCAACAGTGCTGTTCCTCACTTGGAATGTGGGAAACTTGGATTGATGTCACCGTGCCAAGTGCTCTGACACCTGGTCTTCAGTGATGCTGTGGGCTGCTAAGTTCAGAAAGGGCTCTCTGCTTCAGGCATGGAATCCCACACAGGCTGGAGCTGCGTGTGGTCTCTCCAGAAAAACACTCAGGAAAACAAAAAGATGCATTTTTTGGGACAAATTCCTTGTTGTTGTTCTCTCAGTGCTGACTTTGGAGTATGAAGTAAAAGGCTCAAAACAAGAAGAGAGCAGAAAAATTTCAGATAGGGAGGTACATGCAAAAGACACATAGAACTTGTGCTCCACTCTATCCTCTGGTACTGATTTCAAGATTGAATGAGAAGAGGAATACAGGCTTCTGCTTTCTTGTGTCTCTTATTTCAGGTAACTCTGGTAAAGCATTTGATCATAAGAGCCAAAGGAAAACTATAATTTTATGAATAAAAGTGGCTGGTCTCTCACACAAGCCCTTGAAATGCTGTGTGACTTTCCCTCTTGCAGTTGGTTTTACTTGCCTCGTACACTACTGACATAACAGGGGGCTGTTCTCTTTGCTTCATTTATCTAATTACAGCACACATACATACACACAGATGAAGGCCTGCCGAGCCTAAGGCCTGCAGGACAGAGTTAATGATGACACACTCTTACAACTGCGTGGAAAAACTGAAATAGGCGGAGATATATCCCCCTTGCCTTGAGATGCCTGGAAGCCCACATGTCCTAGGAATATTTTGCATATGCAGCAAACACATTGTATGTTTATTTCTAATGTAAAGCTTGTGCTTTCCATTTTGTTCGATCTCTTTTTCAGTTGTCTGTGACATGCTTTTTGATGTCTGCACTGCTGCCTGAACAACAATCATAAAGGCCCTAATCCTAAAGCTTTTTCTGGCTCTGTGGGTGAAGTGCAGATTTTTAAGATGTTTGCCAAGACAGCCTGTGCAAAGGATTTGTTTTTGCAAGTGTTTGTGTGCATATGCGTGCATGATCCATGTGTGTGGCCTGTGTGAATACCAAGTGCCATTTACCCTTAAGGCTCTCTAAACCACCCTCTGCCTGTGTAGAAAATGTCTCCCTGTTGCAATGAAGCAGAATTAAAATAGCTTTTTGCCAGTTAGTCAAAATAGTTATTTGCCTGTTTTCTCTTTTATGTACACCCACTCTGTCCTCCTCCCCAGTGAAGCTCCTCTGCAGTTTTCCTGCATGTTCTGAGCAGCAGCTGGAAGCACCCTCATGTTATCCTGCAGATAAGGCGGAGCTGAGACAGGAGGAGCAGGGCGCTGGAATCACATTCGTTATTGCTCTTTGTCTTGTAGAGCAACTGCTTCAAACTCCCTCCCTGCTGCACTGAGACTCACCAAAAGCTGCTCTTCCATCCACGTTCCTCCTTCCTACATGCTGTTGCTACTCTGTCCACTTCGTCTCCCTCACTTGTGCTATGCCTTTCCAGCACTGTTAACAGATTTAAGCATCTCACTCCTCAGAGGCTGCATGGTTGAACTTCTTGGAGAGTGACATAGGAGCTCTGCTTCAAGGGCCATGAAAACACTGTATTTCTCTATCCTATTAAACTGTTCCTTCTAAACAACTAAGAAAGACAGGGAACAAAAACCATACCAAACTAACAGTTCTCAGAACCACCCCCTTGACATGATTGCTATAAAACTTTGGAAATTATTTGTTTAGTTACTTTCTTTCTCATGCATGCTTACTGCTAGGGATCTACTGAGTTCATTTCACTATCAGTGCAAGCAATTTTATACCTCACTGTAAAACCTTGGGTAAATACCCTAATTTTTTAAATTTTAATCAAAAGGTTGCTGGCATGTGAAGTTCATTGGCAAAGTAATGATTCCACTTCACTGCTGTGCACTGAAAATTAAATTTTCTGGCTTGAAATCTGAGATAATTGTTATTCACCTTATAACTAAGTCCTGTTTGTTGCAGAGTACTATACTTAATATTCAAACACTGTCTTTTAATTTCATTATTTTAAGAAATGGTGAGTCTTTTATCCCCATTTTTCTGTTAGAGAAACTGTGGTAGAGGGAAGATAAATTACTTTCACAAGGATTTGAGAATCTTGCTGGTCTAATGGCTTTCCATTAGCCTATATTGCTTCCATTTTAGGAAGGCAGATTGCTCAGTTTCTTTTAATGTATTTATGTTCCCCACCTCAAAGCTCCTTTGAAATGATTAAGCACATGGCCAGGAACCACAAGCTCTTCCTCCTTCTGCAGCTGGGAGCTTGTCATATTTTACGGCTACGTCAAGCTCTGCACCCAGCACTTAACTTTTGTGAGTGAGGAAAAAAGGGTTTAAAAAAGGGTTTGAAAGAGAGAGGATGCACAACCATTCAGGAAACTGATACCTAGTACTAGTACCAGTATCAGAAACTAGTACTTTCACCAGCAGATATAATATGGATATATAGTAGACCACAAAAACTGATGATGAAATTGCATTAGTGCTTTTGCTAGAAACCTAGGTCCTTTCACTGTATACCTCAATGGATCCCAAACTTCCCCTTTTTGTTTTTTACATATTCATCTACATTTATATTGGTCAATGTCTGTGTGCCGTCAGACATGACACTTAGCACCTTTACTTCAGACAATTGTTTTCCACTTACAAAGACCAAGAAAATTTTACCACAGAGAATCAGGGAAGCACGCCTGTGAGGGGAACGTCTCTCCCAGCATATGAAGGAGCAGGCTGGGACTGAATTTTTTTTTATCCTGCCTTTGGCAAGTAAAATATTGTAAATGGTATTGTAAAATACCATTTGGGAAATTGTGATGGAAATGAACCCATATAATTACTTTCCAGTCACTGATGTAAACAATGTAATAAAGAAAATATAGCTGACATAGTGGTTTGTCATCTGAATATTTATTGCACTTAGCTTCAATTCTAAATCCTTTTATGTCTGAAAACACACCAAAAAACTAACTCAGCATTTTTTAAAAGACAAGGTAAATACATCTCTCAAAACCCCATTTGTGTATTTGAGTAGAAAAACGTAATCTTGTGCAAAGGAAATGAAAGTGTAGAATAATCTCTCAAAGTAACCTGTAGTCCTTATAATGGACAAAAGTGGTGCTGATGATTGAACAGATAAAACTTGCTTGCATTTGTACTACAGGTTTATAATCATAATAAAAGCCAATCTGTGCTATTTAATCCAAGCAATATGTACACCTGCCAGTGCAGTGTGGGCAGCAGATTTCTCCCTGCAGCACACCCTCCATTTGTATTACCACCAGAAAAACTGAAATGGCAGGAAATTCAATAATCCTCAGTTTGCAAACACTGAAAAAGTACTGAGCTACTACCTCAAGGTTATACTGTTCAGCTCTTTGCTCAAAAGACAAAAACAAATGATAAAATGCTTTAGCTAAGGATTCATACCGCTTTGTGCAAGAGTTGGGGCACTAGATCCATTTTAACTGCTTTCAGTGAGTAATTATAATCTGTTGTTTCCTCTGCTTTCAAATTGTTACAGCTTTTTTTCCCACCTCTACCACAAGGCTGTGGAGCATTCCCTGTACTGTTAAACAGCAGCTTCACTCCATCCTATGAACACCTGTATGTCATTCAGTATGTGGTGATATTAATCCAACAAGTGATCCGACCCGTCCATTTCCCCTACTTGTGGAACTCCCTTCATGAGCAGCATCAAGTGTACATAAGGGTCACATCTTGTAGGCAAGAACTGCCACTGAGTCATATTTATCAGCATTCTTATATTTAAGTTTTTCCATTTCTGGCATCTGTCATGCTTCTTTAGTGTGTCTATACATTCATATGAGTTCAGCCAAGAGGAAAGTGCCACTTTCTGAGCCAGCACTACAGCACAAGGAGCCTGGTACCTAGCAGGCACGCCAGTGGCTCTGAATTCACTAGCTAGGAATGAGCAGTAGGCCTTGGACTGTTCTTGGGCTTATTCTAAATAAAGATAATTGAAATAAATTCTCAAATTATTTTGCTTTTTTCCCCTAGTAGATGTAAAAAGCCCATATAAGTGACAAAAGTAGAGAGTATTATATGAACTATGAGTCTATCCTTGATCTAGTTTATTTTCAGTAGAGAAAGAAGAAATGTTTTGTGCTAGAAGTCTTAATTGATTGCTTTTCTAATGGTAGTTAGATGGCAGAAGCAAGGAAGAAGAAATCAGTATTTCTCCATTGAAAATGACAATTTACTAAAAAACCAGGAGCATGATGTTCAGCCATTATCGTTTTCTGACAGGCAGGATTCTGCTGCCTGGATTTTATAACTGCACTGGCTTTTGCTGCAAGAAGTGGCAAGAGCCACACCTGGGATTTGTGGATAAGACCCTTGATAAAATGCCAGTGTTTTGGTTGTTGCTGAGCAGTGCTGGAACAGTGCCAAAGCTTTCTCTCTTTCCCTCTCTGTCTTCCCAGCAGTGGGCCAAGGGTGGTCAAGAAGTGGAAATGGGGTGGAATCTGGACAGATGACCCAAACTAACCAAACCTTAGTTTAGCTTAGCTTAATTTAGCTTAGTTTGTCTTAATTTAGCTTATCTTAGTCTAGTTTAGCTCAACTTAGTTCAGCTTAATTTAGCTTCTGACTGGGGTGAAACCACCCCAGAATGCATTTATTTAAATGGAAAATTTGACTCTTCCAGATAGAAGAAACACATAGTAGGAGGTTCTGGTTTTGGTGAGTCTGGAATTGGTCACTGATAAAAGCACTGCTGCATCAACCTCCTAGAAAAAAATGTATGTATTATTTGATCTAGTGGATAGCAGCACACATTAGAGAACACTGAATAATCAGAGCTCATGTAATGAAAATTTTTCTTGAATCAGCACATTATGCGTGGATTTTCTGTTCTCCTCTGAACTTTTCAGAGAATGGTTACTATTCCAAAGGATCTTTACTCCAGGTATTACTAGTAGATTTGATTCGTGAATGAGTCCCATCACGCTTGGACTCTGACAGTTCATGTACTTGCTCTTGCTACTAGAACTCCAGACGTCTCTTGTTTCTTCTCTGTTTTTAACTGAAGAGCTCAGAAACATTGTTAGAAGTGTTTTTTTTATTTTCCAGATACACTTTCCCACAGGCACTACGCACACCTCATCTGATATGTGTACTTCAAAGCAGTCACATTAGATATCAGAAAAAGACAGAAGATCTGCAGTTTTTATAGATAATTAAGGTATTCACCAGAAGTGAAAAATAATTCTTAATACGTATTTTGAGTTTTCTTCCACACTGTTAATATTTTGTATTTTTTTGCCTGGGTTAATGGACATTACACACTACTTGAAAACAAAAATGATGGCAGATTTTAATACTACAAAACTGGCATTTAGCAAAACATTTCAAAGACATACTGTAACTTCAAAAATATCAAGGCATTTTTAGAAGAATGACTAAAACAAGTAACTAGTTGGTAGTGTGGTAATTTAGAAGAAGCCAACTAATACTTGTTGCTGAATTGTTAATAGAAGTTGTAAAACCTGAGAAAAAAAATGCCTAGAATTCTGTTGTCTCTAGTCCTCTAGCTGGGAGTCTGTAGACAGAGAGATGCAGAAAGAGACAGATCTGAAAACAGTACTTAATTCCTCAGACTGCTTATCAAAATATTATTATCTTGATTTCCCACAGTAAAAAGGCACTGCCACCACCAAGAGCAGTATCTTCAGAAAGAAAAGCTTGTGTTTCTTTGTACCCCTCTTTGCTTTCCCTGAGAAGAGACAGACACTCATGGTACAGGAATATGCTCTCCTTTCTTCATAAATCTTATGCCCATAAAACATGTTTGTAAAAGCCCAAGAGAAGCTCTCTCGGAGTATACTTGGAACAGCACCGGCATCAAAGAAGATGAAGTAATTGGCTCATTTATTAAGATCCAACTCTTACAGCAGTTACTTTCTAAGAAATCAGAAGGAAATTCAGCAAAAGGTTATATTTCTTGCTTCAATTTCTACTTAAATGACATAGGAAATTGGCTTATTTTTTAAAATGGATATCAGATGTTTCTAAAAGGCAAGAAAACTCAGTCATGGGAAACAGTTCCCTAATAGCAGGGTACTCGGATGGCTTGTTGCAAGTGCTGGCTAAACATGCAGGTAGTGAAGCACCCAGGAGCCAGTGAACAGAAAAAAGTTCCACCATCCAGCTTTTCTGAAGCTGCTTTCTGGAGGCAGGTCTTACGCCTTTAGGTGATATATGTAATTTCTGCACAATGGAGATCAATGCCAAGGTTCTAATGACCTGGACTAGCATCCCTTAGCAGTCAGGAAAATATAATCATTAAGAAAAAAATCACTATTTAGCACTAGGTCTATATAAGCGTTATACTTTTGTTGCAAAGAAATCTATTAAAATGTTTTAAAACTTGATTAATTCTTGAAATTACTAATTATTAACATGGAACACGCATCTTTAGGAAAAGGTGTGTAATATATCTACGCCAGATCTATTTCAGTATTAAAAGAGCTTTTTTTTTTTTAGAGATTGCAATTTTAGAAACTGCAAATTCGGTTATGAAAATTAATGGAAGAAAAACCTAGAATGGACATAAAAATTAGCACAGGTTAACTAAATTAATCAAACCGGTAGGAAATCTAATTGAAATGAGCATTCTGATTCAGCTTTTAAGGGACCCAGTGGGAAAGGGGCCGTATTGAGCATTCTGTTCATCATGCCATACAGCAAAAATATTTTTTAAAAACTTATAAAGCCTGAGCCAAAGTTAGATCTGTAAATACATCTCACTTTTAATACTTAGAATTATTCTAGAGGCTTCTTGTGTTCTCACTTGCTCTTTAAATAGATTTATCTCTCTTCATTTCAGTAGTTTTTTATTTGTGTGTGGGGGGGTTTAGGTTTGTTGATTTTTTGGTTTTGGGGTGGGTTTTTTTGTTTGTTTTTTGGTTGGTTGGTTTTGTTTGGTGGTTGGGGTTTTTTTGGGTTTTTTTTGGTCAGGGTCAATGTCCAATCTATATGTAAGCACTGCAGAATAGAGGGGCTTTGCAAACTAGCAAGCAGACGCAGTTGTTTGCATTTAGAACTTTGACTAGTCCACCTTGACTAGCATTAGTTTATACTTAGTCCACGCCACATTAACTCAATATTTATTTCCTAATGAGAGAAGCATTATTTCTAAAGTACAAAAGCTGGTAGATTCAATTCATCCAGGTTAATGGATTCACGGAAGAAGACATTTATTATGCTGGTATATCAGAAATTAAATTATATATTATTAACATAAGAATTGGAATATATGGAAAATACCAACTAAATAAGAAAACACGGTGAGTTGTGCTGAAAAGCAAAGGTCTTGACTAAAATAAAACCATTCAGTGGAAAGGAATTTTTTCAGGAAATCCATTCTGAGGATAAAGTTAATGTTTTGTTTTAGTTGATTAAAAGGTCATTAATAGGTGTACAGGTAAAAGCATTTTCTGTTGCCGTAGAGAGTGGGGAAGATGCCAATCATCCAGAGGACAACCGAAACATGACCCAGGAATTAGGCAAGTTTGAGGATGGGAGTCATGGCATGCACTCAACAGTGCAAAAATGAAGAGTCATGCACGTAGCATCTATTAATAAGAATTTCCTCTCTCCCAAAAGGTTGCTTTTTGGAAGAACAGAAGGTCTACTATCTGTTCTGCAGTAAGATTTGAAAAGTAATTATTTTTTAAATGAGATGTTCCTGTATTTATTAATACAGCCCAGGTACCATAACCATTGAACTTCCTTTCTTCTGTGTTTCCCATGAGCCAATGCTGAAAAACTGGGATAAGAGAAGGGAAAACTGGGGAGAAGACAAGGTGGAAGGAGTGCTTTGAAATAAATGTTTCATGAGCATTTTTCTGTCAGTGTGACTTCAGGAATAAACTGAGCATAGCATGCCTGAGCCTATCAGAGCCTTGTGTAGGATATTCACTCTCATTGATGGTATTCCGCACAATTTCAGATGTGGCTGCATCTCAGCTGTAGCCAGAGGGGGCTCAACAGCCTTTCATACACAGGCAGATGCAGGCAGTTACATTCCCTGGCTGGCATGCTCACTCTGTCTCTGCTGCTAAACAAAAGGTCTCTGTATGAGGTCGCCATATAATGAGACATAGCTCAGTTTTAAACACATTTTCAATGTTTCCATCCCAGTGCAGAACAAAGACGAGTGCTCCAATTCAGGTCAACACTTTCCAACATCATCGTTTGAGGAGAAAAATAATTTTTGTCGTCAGTTGTCTCGGCATCACTGTTTCATGGGAAGCAGGCTTCCTGATACATTTGATACTGGCTGTGATGTCAAATGCCTGTCATTGCCCTCTTTAATCTTAATTGCTGATGTCTTCCTTGAGCTTTGTCTCATTGCTGCACACTCAATATTATATGAGTGAATCCTGTTTTGATTTTCCTTCAAAATTATACTGTTTTGGCTTTTGAATGTTTGCTTCCCTAGAGTGCTTGCAAGGATGTAAAATCTGAGCAGCAAAACAAAACATCAACAAAAGATCTGCTGGTTGTTTTGTGCTTTCATAAGAATGTGATTTTTCAAATTGGCCTACATAATTCTGTCCTTTTCCAGAATGCCAGGTCAACTTCCAGGTCTGCAGGCTCATAATATAGTGTGTTTTTACTTACACTTTCTATGTAGACTTTATATTTTGATTTTGAAACTTGCTTAAAATACTGAATTTCTTCTAGTTTCTGGGTTGGAATTTAGGATTTGAACTGCTGCATGCTATCTTAGGTGTGCTAAGGTACTGTTTTCAGACAGTACAATTAAACATGAGGGTACAGAACATTTTAGGATCCCAAAATTAGATTTGCTTTAACAAACACCACAGAAAACAGAAAAGCTTTCTTTTTTTCTGAACTGAAGAACACAGACAATTTCCTACGAATCATCTAATTAATGCTGTGAACTAGAATAAACAAAGTTTTGTTTTCAGCTGGATACGTGCCTCATCACCCCAAGACAATATGTTTACATCTATCTCACTGCAATTTACAGGCAAAGCAAAATGAAAAGTTATTTTGAAAGTCTTTAGCCTTATTTCAAGAATTCTTCATCACAATGGGGCTTAAAGAAGTCTGTTGCATTAGAAAATCTTAACTCAAAATCTTTGGCAGTCTTTCTTCCTTGAATAATCCCAGCTCTCTGGCACATTTCAGTTCTGCTTTTGTTCTCTTATGTTCTTGACTCTGCATATACCTTGCTCCGCAAGTTCACAGGCAGATGCACACAAACAAGTTATTAAATGTTTCAGTAAGTATTCTACAGACCAAAGTTGTGCTAGGATTTTTCCTCTGGGAAGTGCTTACTGAATATTTTATACGATGCTGGTCTAAGCTTGTAGTAGAAAATAAAAATATTTTTGTGTGTCATATTCCTAGTACCAGAGAGGTCTTTGCAACGACATTGCTGAAATAATGCACTTGGAAAATATACCCTATTGGGTTCCTAAGTAATGAAACATACAGACAGATTTTCTTGGCAAATTCTAACACTAACATACCAGCACATTAACAAGGTACTTTATAGCAATGTATGGACAGCCAGGTTACTGTGCAAAAGTGTAGTTACAGAAACACCAGCAACTTTCAGTACAACCCTCGAACTCCCTCTCTTCTGAGAGTTTTGCATGCTTTCACTTATTCTCTTCCTAGACTTCCAGAACACATCTTCATCTTCACATGGCTTTGATGATCTAAATCCCTTTTCTGTGTCTACTGGGAAGTTCCTGCTGCCTGATGACCGCAGTCTTTTTGGAATTAGATTTTTCTTCTCACAGACCTGCATTTGTACTGCAGCTTAGACCCAGGCACAATGGTAGGGTTTCAAACCTCTCACAAGAGACTACCTCAAAAATGTGTCACCAAACGAGGCAAAATGTGAAATATTCCTTGAGTAAATAACTTGCTAAACTTCAGCCCTGCTCACTCCTCACAAATCAATCCGGTCTATGTGTTCCTCCTCTCTGCTTTTTCTGAGTTGATGGTTTCTAACCCACCAGAGCTTTTTCTAATTATGTAATAGCTTATCAGTTGGCATCATGTCAAAGAACAAAACATTGCATGGAAAAGGATGCAATCTAGCTCTTCTGTAGCTGGGCTTGCATTGGAAAATGGAGGTAGAGATCTTTGGAGAATGGATGTCTTTTGCTCCCTTCCCTCTGCTGGCTGGTCAAAGCAGGGAGGCTTCTGACTTCTGTTTTCAATTGAGATTTTATTTTCTTTGACTATTGTTAGAAACAAAAAGATTCTGTGAGGGAAAACAGCTTTTAAAAGAACGCGTGTGTGGGTTTTGCTTCTCTCTAGCTGGTGACACAGGCTGCACGACTGTACTTTGAAAATACTTTTCCTGGGGGGGAATGGGGAGCCTGAATGTCTCCGGCAGTATAAAAGATTCCCTCTCCATAATCACAGCAACAAAGACAAGGTAAAACTTAAGGATTTCAGAGATTTGTAAGGACAATTCCTCATGATGCACCACAGAGTTTAACAAGCATGTTAGGTGTGCAGCTGATTTCTCTGATCCCACAGTACTGCAAAGAAAACTCCAGTAAACCTCTCTTTTCCATTTATGAACCTACACCCCTTCATTATCGCTGCCAAGGAAAGCACAAGATTTTTACATTAAAGCATAACTGAAAAAAAGTTCAAGGAAAACGTCAGTCAAAAGGTCTATTGACAAGGGTCTCAGGAACTTCAGTCTTTTCATCTGGTGAATTAAAAATATCTTTATGGAACAAGATGTAGAATTAGACCTCTCTCTTCAGGAAACAGTAACATCACAGTTGTAGAAGCCCTGCACCTTTTCTCTTTCTTTTGAGTGTTGTTTTTTCATAGTAGAGGAATTTTAGAATCTTTAGAATCATAATTTCAGAATCTTTAAACACTGCCGGAATAGAGGAAACAGAGCAACTGGAGCAAAAAGCCCTGAACTTCCATGTTTTTATATTTTTTTCAAGCATGATGTGGAACTGCAAATAGATCAGATTAATGTCTGTCTGATAGCTGGTTTACACAGACAGTTATATTTATTAGTAAACTTCATCCAAAGCCTGTTTTCAAGAGATATCTTACCTTATAAACACAACTAAACAAGCAAGAAATACAGATCGGGCAAAACTGAGTATTTGAAGCACAATCAAAAAATTATGCCACTGCCAAAGCAAATGAACAAATACAATACCAAAAACTTTGGTTTTGTTCTGCTAAATTATAACCTTATTTTGAAAGTTGGTGTTTTGTAATTTTTTTTGTTTTGTTGTTATGACAAAGAACAGCATTCACTGGTGATTTAATTTACTTTAGCATGCTCTTTGGGCATTTTTTGTAAAAGCTGATAGTGAGAAAATAGCTTGTGCCTTTTAAAATAATTCAAATTTTTCTTTTAATTCTAAGCATTTTAATAGTATTTTATTTAGCAGGCTGTGATTTGAAAGAAAGAGAAAACTATGATACACAAGCCTCCATGGCTTCTAACACAGATAAAATAATTTTTTCTTTGAAAAATACATTGAGCTAAAGCCTATACTTACATACACAAGGAATAGTACCAACAAACTGTAGTGAAGTCAGTGAACATTCTCAGATTTTGCAGGTATAACAGTCTAAGCTTTACCCATGTGTGTTTATGTTTCATAACAAGGAGTATACATTTGAATTATTAATGTATAAGCCCTATAAAGCTTTATCTAGGTATAATGAGTAAATCTTAATTTACAGTTGGCAAAGAATTACAAATAGAGGTGTCCTGCTCTTCAAAGGAACTTGTTTTTCCTCTGACTCTAGTTGTGATTTATATTTGAGTCCTTATTTTATAATTCTTGTGTTGAAAGTGTTATGGTTTGGACAAAACTATTTAAAAGACCTTTCATATATTCACAAAATCATCTAGGCTGCCCATCATTCCATAAGGTACTGTTTTCCTCCTTAATAAAGATCTCACACATAAAAGTAATCATATATCAAATACTATTCCAATTTTTTGATTACCAATCGATTTCTGCATAATATTGGGTAAAATCAGTAGCAAAGCATTAATTTCTTAACAGAGGCCTTAACACATAAAATTGCCTGCTCTATTATGCTGTACTTTGATCTAGAAACATAGAGTCACGGAATGGTTTGAGTTGGAAGGGACCTTCAAAGATCATCCAGTTCCAACCCCCTTCCCCTGGGCAGGGACAGCTTCCACTGGGCCAGGCTGCTCAGAGTCCCATCCAAAATGATGCTGAGCATTGCCAGGGGTGGGGTGTCCACAGGTTCTCTGGGCAGCCTGTCTCACCACCCTCGCAGTAAAGAATTCCTTTTTCATGTCCAATCTAAATCTACCCTCTTAGTGTAAAACCATTGCTCCTTGTTCTCTCACTACAAATCCCTCAGCCTTTCTTATAAGCCCCCTTTATGTATTGAAAAGCCATAGTAAGCTGTCCCTGGAGCCTTCTTTTGCCCAGGCTGAGCAGCTCTCAATTCTCTCAGCCTGTCTGCAAAGCAGATGTGCTCCATCCCTCTGACAGTCTTTCTCTGGACTCACTCCAACCTGTCTGTGTCTTCCTTCACCTTGAGACTACAGGGCTGGAGACCCAGTATGGACTGCAGCACTCCAGGTGGGTCTCACCAGAGCAGAGCAGAGGAGCAGAATCCCCTCCCTGGCCCTGCTGCCCACGCTGCTCTGGATGCAGCCCAGAGCACGTTTGGCTTTCTGGGCTGGGAGTGCACATGGCTGGTCATACGCAATTTTTCATCTACTAATATCCCAAATCCTTTTCCGCAGAGCTACTCTCAATCCATTCGTCCCTCAGTCTTTGTCAATAGCAGGGGTTGTCGTGGCCCAGGTGCAGGATGTTGCACTTTGCCTTGTTGAACTTCATAAGGTTTATTTTGGCACAACCTTCAAGCCTGTCAAGGCCCCTCTGGGTAGCGCCCCTTCATTAGTGCAGAACTGCACCACACAGCTTGCTGTCATTTGTAAACTTGCTGAGAGTTCACTTAATTCCACTGCCGATGTTATAACTAAAGATACTGAGTCAGATAATGACCTCTGAGGGATACCACTTGTCACTCATTTCTATTTGGACACTGAGCCACTGATTGCAACTCTTCAGATGTGACCAGCCAATTTCTTAGCCAACAAATACTCCATTAAACTCAGGTCTCTCCAATTTAGTGACAGTGTTGTGTAGTTTTTACAAAAGTCAAAATAAAATCAACTGCTTTTCCCTTATCCACCGACATAGTTACTCCAACCTAGAAGGCCACTGGATCAGTCAGCCATGATTTTCCCATTGTGAACCCATGTTGCTTGCATTTTCACATCTTTACCTGTCATCCATATGCCTTGACAAGACTTCCAGGAGCATATGCTTCATCTTCTGTACCTCTGGGTACAGAGGCAATGATGACTGGCTGATAGTTCCCAGGGTCCTTCTTTCTTCCTTTTTTAAAAATGAATGTTTCTAATTTTTTAAAAAATATTTTCCAGTAATTGGGGACTTCACCTGATTGCTATGACTTCTGACTTTGTACAGGCTATAAATATGGTGCAGTTGATAAGACGGTCTTCTACAGTTACTCTGCTAGCTACAACTTACACAGAATTCTAAGGCAATCTGGTGGTTATCCTCTATTTATAAGAAAAACATAAATCAAGAGTTGTCAATGTCAGACAAGAATAACACTTATTCTCCATTGCCACTTGGAGTATAAAGGCTTTTATTTATGCTTAAAATATTGCATTTCATTACTTAAATAACTTTGTCTTTTCCTACAGTAGATTTTTATCCTTGAACAAAAAATATTTTTCCAACAGTTCATATTGAAGCTTCAGCATCAGTAGTTATCTTCCCTATTCTCTTTCCCAATAGGTTTTCTTATGTAAAGGTAAAATGCAGATTATACTTTCCTTAAGAGAGAGACTCCCATTGCTATAAAAGCCAAATTTATTTATCACACTTTCCAGGAGAACTTCAGGGAATGAATAATCTGTATACCATGGTCCTAAACATCAGTGAGCCTGGAATACTTTTGGGAACAAGGTGTAATGAAAGATATGACATTAGAAAAAAGAACTTCAGAAAGTAATGCTAGACTTTCTAACCTTCATACTGTAAACTTAATGTGAATGTAACATGCTGCTGTGTCTGCAGCATTATTACTGTAGGCTTCTAAGCAGTTTGTATGTCATGGAAAATGTTCTATATTTTGAGCTCGCTGTATCTCTTAAATGAATGTCATCATTTATTCCTGGTTAAGACAAATGTAGTAATTCAAACAAGAGATGTTAGGACCAGGGGCTTCTATCAGAGAAAAAAATCATCATGAACCACCAAAAAGATTATGGAGATTTTGATTACTTAAGTCCATGCCAGAGAACTTCAGACCACAGATGTTTCAATTTAGTTAATTAAAGTATCATGACATACTTCCTCCCACATAATGGGATTAGATATTAATTTAGAAGCACTAAATAAGCTAAATGATCAGAAGATGTTCACTTCACAAACAGGAAATCCGTGTGCAGGACAGATCTGCAACAGGGTGAGAAGTTACAGAAAATACAGTATTAAAGGGAATGTTTTCAGGTTGCCAGAGACACACAAGCAAATGCCAACTACTTCTGCCAGCAATTTATCATGATTAGTGTTGAAGACAGATCAACAGCTTGCAGCAATGGTTATTAGAGTTTGGAAATATTTTTTCTGAAAATAACTTTTTTGAATATCACAAAATCCTCATTGGAGTGAAAGGTACACACTCACAGATTTTAAACCAGTAAGACCTGCTACACTGGCTTTAATCTGGAAAGACATAAGAAATGAGTTCATAATAAATGTTTGGACCAGCTCAAGTGACTTTAGCAGGCAGATCAGTGTGAACAGAAAGGCTGAGGGCACATAGGCATTCTGAAACAAAGATCAAGAGTTATAAATCACTGAAGTGTCACAAGAATGGAGCAAGGGACTCAGTATAGGGATTTCTGATTGTTGTGGTACACCAATGGGCTGAATCTAGATAAAAATGTTGCGAAAATTAGTAAGTTTTTCACAGGAGGGTGCGAAATTAAAGCGTTCACAGCACTGGCAACAGAAAATTTGGCAGGTAAGACAGACATTGGAGACAAATGCACTGTAAGATAAAAGCAGGGGCTCAATTCTCCACACTCTATTGATACAAGACAGGGTAGCAGATGAAGCAAGCTAGTTTTGTCGAAGGGTCTTTTGTCAACTAAAAATGTCAAGGGTGATAAGGCCTTGTTTTTTTCTCTAAATAACCCATCTCTGCTCCTTATGTCCCTTATTGCCTGCATAATGCATTATTGTCCAAACCCTGTAACCATAAAATAATATATTTAAGAAAAAACCAGTAATTTTAATAACTCATCTAGGTGAAATAATTTTGCAGTACTATAACAGCTGCACTTTAATAATTGTATTTCCTATCGAAATGAAAAAAATAGTTTCAGAAACTCTATGCATCCAATAAGTAAACTACTTATTTAGCTCAAAAGAAGTAATTATTCTAAATACCATATATGACTTCTTGTGGAAATCACATTGATCATTATTGATATTTCAGCTTTTCTGATGCATTGTATATATGCATTTCTGAAGTTAAAATCAGACTACAGGCCTTAGCTATACATGTAATATCATGGGTTTGCAGACCTAATGCATAAAACCCATTTCTACAGTCTTTACTATCAAAACTTACATTGCTCTTCTTATTGTATTATGTAATTTAATACTTGAAAGATATCTGCATTTCATTCTGAATTTCCTTAAGAAGATCAAGATCAAAACATCTCTCTACGAGATTCTCATTACAGTCCCAGGAAATTCTAGCAAACTTTCCATAAAAGGATATATTAAATTTTGGTTTAAAACAGTTCTCATCTTAGAATAATATTTAAAATTTCGTGGAGAAATTTCAAATGTGAGTTTTAATAGTTTAACAGTTTTCCTGTTAACTGCAATTTAATGGTAAATGAATAAAACTGCAAAAAAAGGATCTGAAACTAGGTTTTGGACTAGTTTAACACAGATAGGTGAATTGTTGAAAAAAATCCGATAAGAGACTTTTACCTCTTCTGTAGTACTGTACTTCAGATCCTTACCCTAACCTCCCACTTCATTCATCCCTATATTCTACCTTTCCACACAAAGTCAGTGTACTATAAATTGTTATAAGCTGACTTGTCATATTTGGCTTCAGTTTAATTAGTTTTGGCAGATGATTTTTAGTGACTCATGGGAGAGTACTTTTGGTCTCTATACTAACAGATGTACCATTTCCTGTGCTAAAAGCAATGACAACAATGTCACATGGCTATAAAATCATAGGAATTTGCTCTTCAAAGTCCAATAAAAACAACTTGCTTAGAAAAAAAATCGAGATAAGATGGAAAATACACATCAGCAGAAATGTCTGGTGGTAAAAGATTTGATCCTTTGCCACTTATCTCCAAACTTCGTGTGTTGAACTAGAATTCCGTATTGTACAAAGAATTAACTTGGGGGCAACCACTACTTTTTGTGACAAAGAGCCCCATTGCATTGCAGAAAGCTGCCTCTTCACATTACACATGTGGAATAAAATGGACACATAGGAACAACTATCACTTTATATATCAGCCCTGGTAATATTTGCTAGATGTTCTCTTATTTATACCATCACGTTAAAGTGTTCTCCAAAAGACAACCTCAGTAGAGTAACACTAGTAGACCAATGGACACTCTGCAACAATTTCTAAATAATGATTTGTCCTTACACTCTTTCTCTACTTAGTTTATGCAGCAGAGAAGCCCCCAAAAGATACAATAAGAAGTTAAAATCTAGCAATTAAAATATGGCAGTTTCCTTTAAGGATCCCCAATAATGAGAAGATGGAAACAGCATCCTGCAGGCATGCCATATTCTTGGTCCAGAGAGGCCCCTGGAGGAGGACACCAGATCTTTGCTAGACTCTTCTCAAGTTTTCAGGGCAATGCAACTTAAATTACCAGTGGCTGTAGAGGGTTTTTCTGCCGTACCACTCACAACAGTTGGTTCAAGTAAAGCCCTGCAAACATGGTTATATATTGTTAAGCAAACTTCCTGACCACCCAGGAGCTGCTCTGGCAGCCACAGTCACACCACCACAAGACTGTCACTGCAGAGACTGCAGCCCCTCTGCTGTGGGCAGCTCCAGTGACCCGATGGGAGCCCCACGTGTAACACAGGAGCAGCTCGAGCTGGTCATTTTCATTTTCGTGTGAATATCTGACTGATTGTTCTGAAGTGCTTGTCCTGCAGAGAACAGACAAAACCAGGTGGCTTCTGTGCAGCAGTATTACACAAGTGGCCAGCCCTACAAGGTGTGGTACAGATAGCTGAATGCAGGTAGAGGGGAAAGACTCTCCTGCTGTTACTGAACTTTTAGACCTAGCTGAAATATTTTTTAGATTAAAAAGCGAGGGAAAAGGCATTAAAGAAATGGGTGTTGGATCCCTGGAAGTGTTCAAGGCCAGGCTGGATGGCGCTCTGAGCAACCTGGTTCAGTGAAAGGAGTCCCTGCCCACGGCAGGGGGGATTGGAAACAGATGATCATTAGGGTCCCTTCCAACCCAAACCATTCTATGATTCTATGATCTTCAATGCCTTAATTCCCCTGCAATTTACCTGCCACTTTTATCAGAGCTGAATTCAGCAAAACAAAACAAAAATGAAGAGAATGTATTCATCACTTAATTACAATTAAAGGTTCAGATTTAGACAAGCTACCACAGGGAGATATAATTTGCACTTCCCAACATCAGCCAATCCTCCTGTGCCAGAGGGGGCAATTCATCACCGTGGAGGGGTTGTGACTGTGTTTCGTGAGAGCTCTGCTGGCGGTAGACTCCAAGTCAACATGCCTGGTAGACATCCTAGTCACACCCCTTTTCTGGAAAGCCCTACCCACTCCTTCAGCTGCTCCTTCAGCAGGCTGGAGTACCTAAGACACTATACTGATATAATTTGTATTGAACCAGGAGATTGCAGCTTTTCCACACATCAAAAGCAGGGAAGGATAAAATTCCTCTGTGTTAGAAACATGCCTTCATGTCACAAATGTAAAATCACATGCATTAATCCTTTTAATCATACATGTGTACATAGATGAGGACAAGAAAGACAACATCTTTCAAGACTTAAATTAAACATGGAATTGGAATGGTCTCAGATGTATTTCTTGAATCGCCTTCTATAATGTTTTCATGGTGTTTATCACAGATTCCTTCTTCCTCCTTCCATCTATTATCATGCAAAAATTAAGTGATTAAAAAAAAGTCTATCTGCTATAGATAAGACCACATCTTGTAATATTTGTTCAGGCTTCAGTTAACCAAAGTTTTGTATTTCTTAACTAACATTTCAATAATTTAATGACTTGTCGAATATTTGATAGAATATGTCTAGCCCCATCTAACTTCATAACATGGAAAATCTCTTGAAATTAGAACCACAGAAATTAGGAGTTCAATATTAGGGATTTTTAACCATATCTAAGTTTCTTTTGAATGAAATTAAGGTTAACCTTGACTTTCTCTTTTTGGAGGCACTGGACAGTGTTTAACACAAAAGGAGCTATTTTGCTAATAAAGAAAGCCTACTGTACCTTTACATAGTCTGCAATTTAAAAACCTCTCACCATAGCAGAAAGTAATGTCAGGTTTAATTTAAATCCTTGCAATTTGAACTGTCATCAGTGATAAGCTCTCCCTCACCAGCAGCAGAGGAATACATGTCCAGTAGTTTGGAAAAGTGTAAAAACCTTTCATGTCAATGAAAACAAGTTAAGTATTGATTTTTTATTTGTTAAAAATGTTGGTTGTATAAACTGAAGATGACTAAGCATGATTTTAATAGAATAATAATAATATCTCATGTCAAAAGAATTTAGCCCACTTTTAGAGTACAAAAAAATTTAACTTGTAATAATTTAGTTTCACAATGCTAATGCCGATCAGCATAATTGCCTCCCTTTGGGGCAGATAAACTGAATGAAGTAAAGATGCCCTTTTCTGAGAGACATTCTTAGATAATTTTATTTTAGGCATATAATTTGGAACTAAGAACCCTTTGTTGATATAAAAAGGAGGGCCTGAGTGCCTCATTTAGTGTTAACAGATATTTAGATCAGTATCTAAGGGAATTACTTTAATCTCAGACAGTAATTTAGTCTCCATTCATGTTATTTTTGTTACCTCCCTGGGAATTTGTAACCAGGATTGAGAAGATTGTTATTTACAGTATTCCTGGCAGTACTACATAGTTCATGCTGTCTCCAGTGGACTTACATAAAGATTCATTGCATTACCGTCTTATCACTTCTTAGCAGCAAAAACAAAATATAAACCAGTTTGTCCTCTCCTTGCTAAAAATCTAGATCATACTTCCTACAATTAAAGATGCAACTTTTAAAATGCACATACTTCATGTATGCATGGTCATTATATTCCTTTCTTCTGTCTTTCATATCCACTCTGTAAATGAAGTAAATACTAGTCACAAGAAAGGGATAAGTAACTTAAGTTTAAAAATATGACTTGTACTTTCATTGCTTTTTAAAAAACACACTAGATTTCAAATAAAGAAACATATTAAGCTTTGCTTCTTGCCAGTTCTTGATATTTTTACAGCACATATCTTCTTCATTTTTCCTTAGGCATGGTTTATGTTTCCGATGTTATTAAAACTTGTTCAAGATGGCCAACTAATTTTTGTATAAACACTAAAAATAATCATAAGACATCATGCTGGGAGTCTGAATACCACCCAACATGTATCTTATTTTTAGATGTCATTACCCATGCATATACATTTTTTAGATATGCTTTTGGCTTTACTTCCAACTATTACTACATGACTAAGATTGTCTTCCCTGCCACTTTTGTATGCAAAGTGAGTCAAATTGCAGTCCTTATTTCTGTCAGAGCGTAGAATCATCCAATGGTTTGAGTTGGAAGGACCCTTAAAGAGAAGATCATGTAGTCCCAACCCCCTGTCATGGACACCTTCCACTAGTCCAGGTTACTCAGAGTTCCATTCAACCTGGCCTTAAACACTTGCAAGTATGGTGCATCCACAACGTTTCAGACAACCTGTTCCAGTGCCTTACCTTAATGTTTTCGAAATTACAGCTTAGTTTGAAATGGTCTCTACTCTCAAAACCTTAGTTTCTCTCCTGTGGAGACGTAAGGGTTTTTTAGGTAAAATAACCTTCTTGAAGCATTAAGCACTTGGAGACTATTGTCCATTTCCCCACCCCAGGGAAAAAGCACCACTGCTTTGGAGAAAGGTAGAACAAGTGTAATGGTAGCAAATTCAATCAGTAACATTGATCAATCCAGTAATGATACCCACCAATGCAGGTAAAAAACAGAATTCACATTGTGACAAGAGATCCATCACAAGGATGGATTGACATTCTGTTATAGCGTCATCGACTAGGGATATTACTGAAACACTACACTTAATAATGATTAAACACTTAAAAGCTAAACTGAAAGCTTAGGACAAGTCATCATCTTTGGTCAATATAAAAGATAAATATTTCCACTGTATTCTTTAGTTAACAGTGGAGAATTTTACTTCTGTGAAGTTTTGAAGAACTATCTTTGCATTTGCTAGAGTATTGTTCTTAAGAGATGGGAAAGATTTTAGTGTTAATAGTCACAGAAGCATATTATGCTGATCTTGTTGGATAATCAAATAAGTATAAAATCTATAGCTTTTAAAGAATAATGAATTTGGGAACGTGCATTTGAGCATATGGATGCATACATAGCATACACAGGACAGACAAATTTTTCATGGCCTATTTCTGTATCCAAGGGTTTAGACGTCTTCTGTGTTTATAACATCTATGTAATCAAAAGAAAAATGAAATCATCATCTGGATGATCCTTCTCATTAAATGTCACTCACACACAGCTGGGATAGGTATGCATAGCCCTCTAAAATGACACTGAAGATTGTAAATGTTTTTTCTGTACTCTCGCTCTTGGCAGGTCACTGTGAAAAGTTTTTTCTTCTTGAACTTTCAGCTTATACATCAAGTCTCTGTATCTCCTACAGGATCATATAGGTCTGTCTCGGATACTTCAAGCCCCAAATAGGCTTTTCCACCACTTTTAGATGCAGACTTGCATTAGACTCTTCACTGCTGTTAGACTCTACAAATGCCCAGGTTCAGGCAAGACTAAGTTGTTTTTTGGCAGTTAAATAAGTAATCATCTCCTATCAACCTTTCCACTGGAAGCAATCTTCCTTAGTTTTTGGTACTCAGCCAATGCTTTTACTACCATGGTAACAGATTTAAAAAACCCAGATTTTCATCCTATTGTCAAAGCAAAAAACCCCAAAACTAAGCAAAACCAAACCCCAGTGCTAGGCTTCTCCCTTTGAATTCCCAGAGAAGCTCAGTATTAGTTTAAGGTGCTCCAGTGCCAATTAAGACTTTTTGGGGTATACAACATATGCCTCTTATGTAAGCCTGACAAATACGCTGAACCTTGGAATGTCTAATTAAAGAAAAATGAAGATCAGATACTTTTTTTTCCTACAACAAACAGATGTTTCTAGCAGAGGTGAAAATTAAGACTGTGTAATCACACATGGTCTGCTCCACATATTTTGAGGCAAATAATTTCTAAAAGTGCCTTTAAGTGTCTAGATTGCATCTACCATATATACAAATACACTGGGGGAATGTGCAAGAAAGAATAGAGGTGTATTCAATAATTGTACTAACGAGATGACAATGATAAAATCATGACAGTAACTACACCAAAAAGATGTCATCCTGATGTTAGCTGGGATACAGACAGGAATAACCTAACAGGTAAGAGGATGGGTCCACAGGGCAGGTACCAAGGCAACAATCTGGTAAGATTTTCCTGATACTGTGATTGTTGCTTGCTCTTCCAATCCTACTGTAAATTAGAACTTACATAAAATGTGGTCTGGAAAGCTGAATCTATATGCCAGACTCTATCAGAATAAAATTTCACACATCAGTTCCACTCACAGTAAGATCCATTTGCTGGCATTTGTTGACATCACAGTGCTGATTTGTTGTGAAAACTCAAGATTTACAATCAAAGTTTATTGTGTAAAGCAGTGCTTCAGGCTGTCAGTACTCCATATCCAACTTAATATGTATGTTGGGAAGGGAAAGGGAAAGGGAAAGGGAAAGGGAAAGGGAAAGGGAAAGGGAAAGGGAAAGGGAAAAGGAAAGGGAAAGGGAAAGGGAAAGGGAAGGATATGTGATGTAATTGTGAATCACAGTACGTCACAAAGTTGTTGGGACTTGATTACAGAAGCATTTTATACACATATATGTCACATATTTTTAAGCATTCTGTGAAACTGTGTAAAGAAACAAAAGCAGACTTCTAAAATTAATTATGTGCTTGGGGTATTCTTAGACAAAGAATGGTTTTGTACAGATTAAAGCAGCTCCTCACTGGTATTTGGACCACCATCCCCTATTACAATTCCTATTTACAACATCCCGAGTCTCTACGGCAAATATTGAGCCAATGCAGATATCACTTTTCAAATGAGACTGAGTCAGTACACTAAGACCAGTCAAAATAGTTAAAGGACCTATCATATTTTCTTTTTATTTTTGCTAGAGTTGTCATGGCTACTATGGCTTTCTGACCAGTCAAGAGGATCTAATTATTTGATACTTTCTGAATATTTTATTCAATTTAATTAGCTGGGTGCAATATGGAGTTCCTGACCTACACAGTTACAGCAATGAAGTTCTGAGCACAGTTAAGGAAAGATAGACTTATGAAAACTTTGCTTTCTTGATCTGGTGTTTGTACATTGTACTGAATGGATTTCTCAGAAGAAGTTTCTTCTGTTTCAAAGAGAGATCTTGAAAACTGGTATGTCAAAATAACCCAGGTTTATCCTTTCTTTTTCTCATTTATACATCCCTCCTGGAAGCAAATCTTGCCTTCAGCCTCCTAAGCTTTCTGTGGCTAACAATGCCATCTTTGCAGCATATATGTGAAAAGACTGTATCACAAATGGATATAATGTAACTAACAAATGAAACTCTTCCCCAGGACTAATGGGTAAGTGTGGATAATAAATGACATTTTAAAACTACTGGAACTGGAGTTAAATGTGAATGCAGTTTAAGCTGTAGTCACTGGAGTCCACAGCAGTGCTTTCGACAATATTATCCCGTGTCTAAGACTGTTATTCATAAGTATATACTAAGATGTAGCAAAGTTTATATGCACGTTTAACATACTTTTATAAAATCAATGTAAATTTTGTTTCTACAGATAATAAATGTTTTCACAAAATATTTATTTAAAAATAATCCACTGATTTTATTCAGTGGTTATTAAAGTTTTGTGTCTTTTTTCAGAGTAGGAAAACCAGCATCTTTTTCAAGGAGACTGTATTTCAGCATGTTCAGTTATTATTATAAAAATCACCAAGGTTTTTAGTGACATTCTGAAATCAATGAACGTTTTAAATGTGCAAGACTCTCCTGAAGAAGCAGACAAGAACAGAAAATATCAGAAGAACCTGCTGAAATGAAAATTATAGCTGTGCCAAGGGCAGGAGTTTTATCTAAACAAATTTAAAAAGGAAACCAGACTTCAGTTATGCAAGAAGCAACCCTTTTTCCCCCCTGCATCTACAGATTCCTGGATTAAAATATGGTTAATATAAAGAGATCTTCTTTTTATTTCTTGATCAGACTAAAAGAAGAGTAAGATTGAGGGAACATTCCTGTCTGAGCAAACTCTCTATCTTTCATTGTGTGTACCTTCTGTTCCAGATAAAGCTTTTTTAGCTCCCATTTTTTCTTTCTGCCCATTTTCATGTTTTGTTTATCATCTAGTATTTTTTACAAGACTAATATGGTATGGATCCATCGACAGATTGCTTTCAAGCCTTTTCTCCTTATCTTCCTGTACTTGGATGCTCTCCATGTTAACTCAATGAGGATAGGAAGGATTTCTTCCTGAACCCAGGCTTGTGCTCCAGCACTCCACAAGTGGGAGTGTTTATTAAAGAAAAAGAGGAGAAATTTCAAACTAGAACTGAGAATTTGCTTGCCAAGAAGCAGAAAAGAGATGTAAGATCAGATGGTGAAGTCTGGCTAAATGGGGTGTTGCCATTTCCTCTCACTCGACACCTAGGTTGCCCTCCCAGATGGTGGTGTTAAATATCAAGCAAGTGTAGAGTGATTCCTTTTGGCTGTTGAGCTGGATTCTTCTGGAGGTTATGTGGCACTGAATATGAAAGATGGGTTATTTGACTCAGAAATAAACTGTATGACTGAACTTTAAACCTGAAAACAAATCTTGATTTGTAGCTCTTGAATGCACACCTTTGTAAATTTCTGTAGCCAAGGCAGTACCCTGTATAAATTTTAGGTCCAGGGCCTGACAATGAAACATGCCTAACTGAGATCAGCACGACATGGCCTTCAGATAAGAATCTTCCTCAATTACTAAGGAAGCCATAAGGAAGTGGAACAACTCTGATAACAAACGGTATCAATTATCAGACCTTCTCAGCCTGCTTTTAATTTTGTATTTTAATACCACAGAGCAGCTTCAAGCCCTCTAGTCTAGGGCCTGTATGCATAGAGATGAGATGTTAGACCAAAATAGTTTAGAGAACAAAATGAAAGCTGAGACACATAAAAACTACAGTGGTTAGAACTGAATAAAGTTACAGGCTATGGTAAATTGGATAAATGACTATAGAAACTATATTAGTTCTGTCTAGCTAAAGAGTGAACAAATTCTTCAGTAGACTGCTGGGACCAAGGATGTGCTAGGTTTTAAAGGGGTCAGCAAGCAGGGAAATAATTAATCCTTGGAGCTGAATCTGGTATAGCATGTCCTTCTCCCTATTCTGACTTTGCTACTTTGCTTTTCCTACAGGTATTCAGATATAAACTGTGTGGCCTTCCTACAAGTTTGAAAGGTACAACTCTGAAATGATAAATGACAATGCCTCAGGCAGCCAGGGGAAGGAAAGTCAGAGTGTTTCCTTCATCATATTCAGTCATTTCTGTAACAGAAAAAAAGAGTATTCTGTAAGCAAAATACATGGAACTCTAAAGACGGCATCTCAGATGCACAAATCTTTTTTTTAGGGTAGCTTTCTGTTTAACTGGGTGATCAATTTTTGAAAATGCCCTCAGTTCCACATTAGAAACATGTCACTGGGCAATAAAATTTTTGTATCATTTACATAGAAAAGGAAGCATTATTGACACAATTTGCATTTCAAGAAGCAAAATTCAGTTTCTTTTTTAACATCAAATTGTTTTGGATTCATAGTCTTCATAATATCTGTCAGAGAAATTTTATTTGTGCTGTCCACAAGTGTGTGGTCAAAAGAAAAACTGGCTTAACTCATGACATATGGAACGGAATATATGAAACAAGCTTTTTCTTCTCAGAGCTAGAAGTTTTCCAAAATCATCATTGTACAGAGTTATAACTATCAGCTGAATCTCTCCATCAATGACCACTTGGGATCCAGATCTTTTATGATTCACTTCTTGAAGAGCTTGTTTTGCAAAAAAAAAATTTTCATATTCCATAATATTTCTGAGTTTAGCTCCGTGAGCACAAAACTAATAGGTTCAATACACCCACTTGGTTCCTATGTGATCCGCTGAATTGGTTTTGTTACTTTTAGTCACAGTGGACACTTTAGAGGCCTCCCTTACCAGATAAGGAACATTTCCATTCTTTGAAGGGTGCCAGATAAATACACATGGACCACAAATAGATCGTCTTCTGCAGTAGGACAAGCATTTACCATAAAACATAATGCAGGAGGGCAGCCTAACGTTACCTCCAGTGTGAGCCATAAATTCCAGTAGAAATTATTCTCCTCTCTATTCTGGAGGCCCCTTGCCTATATTCTTAACCAGCAAGAATATCCTCTTGATTCCGATATCTATCCTCAGACTTTATGTTTTATGCAAAATTAGCGGTCCCCCAAAATGGATTCCTGGCACCTCTGGCAGAGGATTTTCTGCTTGTATTTTGCATAGGATGAATAAACCAAAATGAGCTACTTGCTAATAAAAGCCAACACTAAGCAAAAGGAGGCTATCTTCATAGGCAAAAAGGTTCGGAATGCCGCATTGTGCCAGGTGGTGCCAGCATTGTGTCAGCACTTCATTTCAGGCTGAGGAACAGCTCATCTAGTCTTGAGAATCCACTTGCTAAGTCTTGCAGGTGTGGCTGATGTAGGGCTGTACATGACCAAGAAGTCCCAGTGTATGAGCAAGAAGCCTGCAGCTATAAATAAGTGACAAGCTCTTGAACATGAAATAGATGACAAGAATAATTTTAGGACATACACACCACACAGCCCCCCCCACTCTTGTTTTTTCAGGTCAGTCAGAATGGCTAATTAGAATGAAGCGCCAAAATTCCAAAAGCTATGTTTGAAGTATAATATCCTTTGTGGATAGAAAACATCTTCCATCTTCAGTCTATTTCTCATTACGAAAATAGTAATGTAAGTCCCCACATGCCACAGTCATTGTGTCTGGATTGTATTCTCCTAGGGCTAGAACTGTATGTATTTCTTAAACATAAGCAAAGGAAAACACTGCAGAAAGCAAAAAAAAGTATTTTGGATGGCAAAAGACCACTACCAAAGAGCAGCCTGTCAGTGTTACACTATAGGAGTAGACCATCAATTCATCATGGCCTCTGCTATTATTCTCAGACCATGTGGGATGGAATACAACTGTCAGATCTTTCAGCCTCCAGTCGGTTCTAAACTCCCCCAAATGACAGAAATTTCAGAGAGAAGGAATTGGTCTTTCTGGCCAGCTTTGAGTGAAGAATTATCCACACTCAAAATCTGCCAATGAAGTTATTTCTGTGAACCCAATTAAATATTTTTGATATTTTAGTTACACACATGACTAAGACTTATCAGGAGTATACCGTCCACTACTCCAGCCACTTCATAAGGGCCTCTGTCCATGGTGCCAGACCAGGCACTTTCCTTGCTCTCTGCTATGTAAGTGGCACAACAGAAGCACAAATACTCTGGGAAAAGCTATCTGAAGAGTCTGAAATACATAGTTTAAGATGTCTCTTTAACTCTCTAGAGGACCCCACGAAAAATCAGATTGCAGCAATGCATCCTTTTTCTGAAACAAAGGCTTAAGAACGTTACCCGTGTAACCCCATGTAACACATGGAGGAAGTGGCTTTGGTCCCAAAGTCTACAATACGGTAGATAACAGCAAAGGGAAAATAGTGGAAAGCATGCAACAAGAGTAGAATGATACAGCAAAAAAACATTGTCTGTTTTCCTCAAATATCCTCTTCATGTTTTTTTCCTTCTGTATTAACTGCCACATTGTAGAAAGAATTTAAAGAAATACTAAACTAAATCTGTTAGTATAAAATAATTAGAAAATGAAGCTTGGTAATCTCAGACGTTTGGGGCTTTTTTGTATAAAACTCAACCTAGCAGAAGTGGTACCTTTTAAGTCAGCCTTTTCTGAAAAATACTTCAGGAAAAGACAAGTAAATTGAAAACACAACATAAGGCATCTAAATGAGGAGCCCAGTTGAGAAGATGCCATCCCTTTCTTTTCTGTAAAAGTAATCAGGCCCTTTCAAACTGCATTATAGCTCCACCTGTAGGAAGTTTGGACATAAATAATTTTGTGAGTCAGTAAATATACATATGTATTTGTCCCTCAGCTTTGTGATTTCTTGTACCAGAAAGTGATGTCTTGTGTTTCTTGTTTCAGAAAGAAAACAGGTGAAAAGGAACCTGAGGTTAAAAAAGCCAAACAAATTCAAAGGTAAGATCATAACCACTGTCTTCATCCAAGTTTGCTGAACTGGTTTATATTACTCAAAAGTAAGAAAAAGACATTTTGTAAGATACAGGTTTGCAATGTGATTGGAAAACTTTTCAAAGTTTAGTTCCTGTCCCTCAAACATTTGAACATTCTTTGAAGTTAGCCTATCTACAAGAAGCACTGGGAGAAGGATTCAGGGAACCTCAGGCCTGTCAGCTTGATCTTGATGCTTAGGAAGGTCATGGAGCAGGTTTTCTGGAGTACCATCACGTGGCATATGCAGGACAGCCAGGGTATCAGACTTAGCCAGCACAGGTTTATGAAGGGCAGATCCTGCTTGACCAATGTGATCTCCTTCTAAGACAAGGTGGCCCACTGGGTGGATGAGAAGGGCTTTGGATATTGCCTGCCTGGACTTCAGTAAAGCCTTTTACAGCATTTCTCACAGCATTTTCCTGGAGAAACTGTCTGCTTGCAGCTTGGATCGCGGGCACTGGCTGCTCTGTAAAAAACTTGCTGGGTGGCCAGGCCGGGAGAGTGGTGGTTGATGGAGTTACATCCAGCTGGTGGTGAGTCACCAGTCGTGTTCACTAAGGCTCAGGGCTGGGGCCAGATGTGCTTAATATCTTTATCAATGGTCTAGATGAGTTTTGGACAGTCTGGATTGATGGGTCAAGGTTCAACAAGGCCAAGTACTGTGTCCTGCCCTTGGGTCACAACAGCCCCATACAGGACTATAGGCTTGGGCAGAGTGGCTGGAAAGCTGCCCAGCAGAAAAGGACCTGGGGGTGCTGAGCATGACCCAGCAGTGTGTCCACATGGCCAAGAAGGCCAGTGGCATCCTGGTCTGTATCAGCAATTGTGTGGCAAGCAGGAGCAGGGCAGTGATTATGCCCCTATACTTGGCACTGACAAAGTTGTACCTTGAATCCTGTGTTGCCCAGTTCTGGTCTCCTCGTGACAGGAAGGCCATTGAGGTGCTGGAGTGTGTCTAGAAAATTACTGGAGCTGTTGAAGTGTCTGGAGCACAAGTGGTGATGAATAGATGAAAGGGCTCAAATTGTTTAGTCTGGAGAAAAGGAGACTTGGGGTGATTTTTTGCTCTCTACAACAACCTCAAAGGAGGATGTAGTGAGATAGTGATCAGTTTCTTCTCCCAGGTAACAAGCGACAGGACAAGAGGAAATTGCCTCAAATTGTGCCAGGGGAATTTCAGATTGGATATTTTGTCTAAAATTATATGTAAACTAAGTAAAACAATACTCCATATTTTTATCCTTGAGATGTATTAATTCCTAAACAAAGTGTGGGAAGTCAAGCATGGAGCAATATGGTATTTTTTGGCTACCCTGAGAAAATGACCACACCCACTTTAGTTGATGTACAAGAATGACTTCTGTGTTTATATAAGATTGTTTTCTTGGCTTGAACAAAGCTGTTTCACTGCCGATTTGTATGTCTTGTATTTCTGCAGCTAAACGTGGAGCTGAGTTTAGGGTCCTCTGACTTCTGTATGAAACTATTTTTTTAGCAGAAAATGACATACTACCAGTAAAAGTTGATCTTAGAGTTTGAGCTTAGCAGTGCAGATCTATAGTTTAGAAATGAGAAACTAAATATCAAAGGGCACTTTGTTCCTGACTACCATAAGAATTCCTTCTCCTCTGTGTCAAGTCTTTCACTCAACCTCCTCATATTTGATTACTTAGCTGTGAAATGTTTTGCTTACCTCAGTATATGCTGCAATATGTTAATGATTAGGTAGCAGAGATGCCGTGGCAGAAGGTATTGTTACTATTAAGTAAAATATTTGAAGGAAATTAATTCGCAACAACCTCACACAGTTTGTGGTATATTTGTTCTTCAGACACAGGTTTATCCTGTCACTTGGTTTCCACTAGTATGTTATCACACAGTTGTTTCTATAATATACTGTAGTTTGTTTTGTATTTGCAAGCTACAATGTCTGATGACAATTTGAAAATACCTCTAGAATTTTCCCCAGTGGCTTGGTTTGTTTCTGATGAGCAACTCAAAAGCATAGGATGTTTGCTCTCAGACTGCAATCTCAATAGCACATTAATATCAGTCCTGATCCCTGAGCATACTGTACTCTAGATTTATCCTGCAGGAAACCCCATCTAGTGAGTAAGATGAAGGCAACTCATTTCTCAGATATAATTTCTCACAACCTATGAAATGGGACCAGATTACCAAATGTGATATATTTAACACAATTGTACATCAGGAAACTTTGACAGATTTCTACAGAATGAATCCTTTAAAGACTTCTAATAACAATGAATTGTGGAAGATCCAGTGAGAGCTGCATGGTGGTTCTTGGTCTGAACTGTTATTCAGCTATGGGCACTCTGTACTTTAGATCTTTTATTGGATATTGAATCATAGATATTGTAATCTTCCAAGCAATTGGGCAAAGCATGTGTGATTATATTATCTACTAGTCTCCTCTTGTAATCCTCAAACCTTGGAGCCAATTTCAACTGAAAGAAGGAGAATTTTTGACAAGTCTAGTCAGAGGAAGTTTTGGGTGATATTGATTCAATCTCTTGCTGAAAATAGGACTAATTTCAAATTAGAATTTCAACACAAAAGCTTGAAGAATTTCAAACCCTAAGCATAATTTCAAGCGAGAAACCTAATTTCAAGTCAGAAACTTGGCATTTTTTCTAGTCAAGTTTTAAAAATATCTTTAAAAAGTGATTATCCATTTCCTAAAAATCTCCTGTTATAATTACATCTCTAAAATTTAATGAAACCTGTCTTCTAGGTAGAGCGGTCAATGTAAGAGTCACTGTCAAAAAAAGGCACAGAGAAGACAGTTACATATACATACATATGACAGTAAACATACATAACTTTCTCTAGTGAGCTACTCAGCTCATTGCTGAGGTTTTTATGGCACACAGAGAAACTGGCAAGCAGGAAGCTAGTAAACCCCTCAAGGATAATAAATAGGTTTTGTTAAGTCTCCTGTTTCTGGAATATACTGGAAAATAAAGAAACACAAGATGGTAAGAAGAATTTTCATTTTTCAACTATTTTTTTCACCTGTGTAATGTAGTTCCACTTCGTGAACAGCATTTCCACACTAGAGATTTAAAAAACAGATACACATAACTGGTCCAGATTAAGAAATCTTATTTGCAGACCTATTTCAAAGAAATGTAAACCAACTAGATGCATTTTAAGTGGAATTCAGTTTGTTTTGGAAGGCTGAAATCAGATGGGCAGGTCTGTTATGTACTGTCTAATCATGAGATTCTTTCACAAGTCCATGTGTGTATTTGATGTAACAGAGATTCCTTAGAAATGTGTAAGAGTGAAAAAGTACTAAACATTACAGAGTGAATATCAGTGTCTCAAATGAGGTTGTGACACTCATAATTCTGCACATTCCTACAGACAGGGACTAGAAATATACAGTCAATACCGATGTACTCAGACTTCAATATCTAACTAAACCTCGATTTATGAGCCAACATCAAGGAAGATGAATGGCAAAAAGTGGCCATTTGCACTGTTTATGTTTTCATCTGAAATAAACACATTATAAATACAACACATTCTTATCAAAGCTGAGTGATTTTAGACTTCTGGACCTTTGAATGACTTAGCATAGTAAGAAAATATATGTTTTATTGAGTGGGTGGCTGTCAGGTCAGCTGTCTAGCAACGGAAAACAAAAGTCTTTTTTGAGCAGTTTTACTTGGACATTTTATCACACTTGATCAGACACACCAATAAAAAGCTTCCTAAATTATTTTATGTAATTTAGTACATTACATCAGAGGCAGTAACAAAGTTGAAGACCTCTCCAAAGCAAACAGCTTGGCAAAATTTTTCTTCCAGACTGATTTCATTGTTGTTTGAATTGACATATAGCCTCTAAATATTTAAGAAAAATAGCTTAAAATGATAGAAATAAATCTCAGTTTAGACCTAAAGGCTTACATTTAAACCACCCTGAGAAACTGGTTATACATAAGCATAGCAACTGTGGTTTTTGCATACCAGCACCGCATCCAGCTACACTTAGCAATCCAGCACTATATATTCTTGAAAGGAAGAATGACATCAAAACCACCAAGCATTTCAGAGATCCAGTAATACAGACTGATTATTTCTTATTTCAGATGTGGAGGTTTATTTAACTGACAAATTGAATTTTATTTCCTAGTCAGCTCTATCTTTCAATGACTGATCATCATCCAGCCCTGAAATAAATGTTACCTGATTAAAGTAGTAAAGGTTAAAACATTTAAAACACATGCTGTAGACCTCAGAAATCAAGTCAAGATGTGTAAGGGTATGAATTATTAGAGGATTTATAAAATCCGCCCCGAACAAATTAATTCATCAGTTTAGCCAAAGGCTTGTCAATGAATTCAAGAGCTTTTCAAAAAATGAAACATCTGTTGCATATTTAAAGGTTCTGCTTATATGTAAATGTGTAAATGTTGTAGATTATTCTTTCCGAGGTGGGATATGCAGTTTACATAAATGTGTTTGGAAGTTACTTTGTAATTGCTCCTTTGTCCTTGAGGACCAGGGGCAAATAATGAAGAAATCCAGCAGCCTCTGAATTCACAAGACTTGGAAGTTATTGAGGCAAATTAGACCTCAAGTGATGCTGAAAGATACATCCATAAATCTACATAATGACATAATTGTCAAAACAACCTATTACCTCACAAGAGTTAATAGTAGCCTTCCTTTTTTTTTTAAAGGAATCCAGATTACATGGCTTTTTAGAAACAAGGTGAAATACTTTCTGGATTCTGTTTTCTTTCTGAGATAACATAATAATCTAGGGTCTCATTCATCCTACAACTAAGTACTGACTAATCTCATTCTGTTTAGAAAATAATTTGAGCATTATCACTCAGCTAAAAGAATCTGGTGTTCTGTCTTTGTTGTGAAATTATGGTAGAGATCCAAAAATTTGCATTAAGCAAAAGTTTAAGCACTTTTTCCCCTTCCACATACTTATAAAAATATTGTCCTGTAAATGAACACCCCAGATTCTGTAGAAAACTTACTTAATTATGATACTTTGTAATAGTTACATAAACTTAATATGCACACAAGTATAAATCAATACAGCCAGATACTAATTGTGATATTTTAATCTTTCTACATTTTGCCTAAAGTATTCTAAGAAAACATTACGTGAATGCAAATGAATGCAAATATTTTTCATACCATGTAGATGAAACAGAACCTCAACTACCCAGCTTAGAAGATGACTTCTTTGCCTCAGTATCTGTTGTGACAACTGCTACTCCATTTATTTCTACGCTCCAGTAATTGTAGTAGTTAGATGATAACTATCAAAGAAGTCATAAAAACAACAAATTCGTGTTAAATTAGAATTATTCCCTCATACCTACACATACAAAGCTGGGTTAATCTCTTCTTTAAGAAAAGGAAAAAAAAAAAGACATGCACTATGAGTGACTGGTTCTTGGGAACATTTTGTTTTGCCATTTTTTTTCCCGTTAATTAAATGGCTATGGCTGCAGGTCTGGAGTTTTAGTATGTCCTTTATTTATTTTTTTTTTTTTTTTTTGTGAAAGTCAATGGATGTCCTTTTATATTTAGCCGAAGTAGTTCCTTTTACCCTAAGACTCATATGAAGAGAAACAGTCCCCAGGTTCAACCACAACAGACAGCTGAATTTGAAGGAGGGCTGGTAAGCTCTGGACTGGCAATAATCTTGAACATTGTGGGAAGTCCCTGGTAGGCCTGCACAGAAAGAACAAGCAATAGAATGCTGTATATATTAGTCTTTCTTTCTGGCTACATTTGTTTGATTTGAACATTATGACTTATTATGGCATGTGGGTAAAGCTTGCTCTTTTATGGTTTAATTATGTTTTAATTACTGATACTTGCATTTGAACAGCCTTAGTAACAAACTAGGAGTGAGTTTCAGTCTGGTTTTGGGACAGGAACACACCTTATGCATGCACACATATATATACAAGCCAACAGACTGCTTTGAATAAACTCAACAGAGATACTACCTATTACAGTGATCAGATACCTAGCAATAATTTTAGGTTACATCTATACATTAAAAGGTGTGCATGACATCTTAATTTTTAATATAGAATATATTTCTAATGATTAATTTAAATTACAGTAACTTTTAAGATAACTGGCTTGATAAATGCTTTGATGCTTTAGAAATCATATAATGGTATTTCTCCTGTTATATCTTCCATTTTATTTATAAGCAAACACTTGAAAAAATCTACCAGAAGTTTTACTGGTATTATAATCTACTGCCAGTGTCACAAAAGGTTTCATATTTTTTTAACATATCAGTGATCATTGGACAGGGGCTGAGAATTTGTCTAAATCAAAGATACAGTTTGCTGTGTAGTTACCATTGTGTTATGAAAATGTGCTTAGGTTACTGACTTAATATATTTGTTATATTGAGAGCTGATTCAGCAGAAATAATCTCTGACATACTGGTCCCAGACGTTTGTGGTTTCTGGCACCACCAGCTGTCTGATTCCCCTAGTAAAAGAGGTTAACTGACTCCAAAGTTAGGGAAAAATACCCTCAGGAATATAGCAAAAGTATCCCTGCCTTCCATGTGAAAACGCAGCATTCTTACATGCTTTAGGGGAGCCGACTGGTGAACTGTTTGACAAGACCCCAGTTTAGCCTTTCTCCAGTTTACATCTCTAGCATATTTGTACACAGCTATAATATTCCCCTAAAAATTGCCACTTCATCAAACTACTTTACTTTGCTAGATGTATAGGCAACATGAAGAAGAAACACAGGAAATAAATTGTAAAAAGCTCTGGAGTCTACTCACAACATTGGACTATAATTTTTTGTGTTTGAACAGGAATTCTATACTTAATGCTGCTCCAGAGTTGCTTCCTAATATGCCTTTTTGTGTGTATTTTGTGTATGTCTCTGCTTGTTTCCTCAGAAATATAACACATCAGGTTATGGCTCACACAGTTAATCATGTAAATTGCTTAAAACAGGCAGAAAGAAAAACAAGTTTTATCTTTCAGGGAATCATTATATAGTTTTTCTTTATTTTTGGATCTTCATAGCAGCTGGCATTACATTTCCAAGACAACCCTACATTTTCCTTTGGTTAGAGACGTTTTGGCTAGGTTTGACCTGATGATTGGGTCAGATAGCTGTTTACAAGGATTGTGTATTCTAGGTTTTATGATTTTAGTTATGAAATCATGCATGTCCAAGTCTACCACACCAGCTCACATTTTCATCTCATCTGCTTAGGAGGCTTTGACTTTCTTATCTCTTAAGGATACCTTGCCATGTCACCCTACTCCCCCCCAAATTTTTTTAAAAATCTGTCCAGTTTTAGTCTTTTTTGCTTTCTATTTGTGTGCACTGCTTTTAAGTCTTTCCCTTCATGCTTTGCCATCAATCAAACCTCAAAAAAATAGAGAAATTAAACCTGAGGAAGCAAATACTTTTTATTTTTTCCTCAAGGAAAAAAGGGATTACGGGAACCAAACTCAATTGTAATAAAGCATAAAGCATTTCTATGACTACTAATCCTAATGGAAAGCTCTGTTCCATTTCTGAAATAATTTTTATTTGTAAGGTGAAATGTGTAACACATAATAAAAGATCCTCTGAAGAACAATTATGCTGATTTGGTTTAACCAGACCCAGAACATAACTGAGACTGGTCCACAAGTATTTCAAATGTTCACAGATTTTTCTGAAACATTCAAAACTGCCCTACACAAATACCTGCTACAAATCCAGTGGAGCTGACAAGTCTCATTATCCAGTTCCCACTCCAGGCAATCATGAAATCTGAGTGTTGCTGACATGATCCATTTATATACAATATTTATTTAAGAACAAAACTTTACATTTTCCTCAAGTCCCCCTATAGCCAGACACTCAAAGGAAATGAATCAATACTTTGTAACACTTGTGGAATCAGTCTCTCAGGTTTATTCAAGCTGAGTAACACATCATCTGGCAGACAAACTTTCAAGGACAACTTTGTAGCAGGTTATAAGAATTATACTACCTTGGCTTCTAAGAGCTCATAAGAACTCTTTAGGACTGACCAGAATATTTCTGAGAGAGAATGAGTTAACAATACAAGGAATATCTGACTCACTGAGTTAAACTCTCAAGGTGTTATCTATTTTTTATGGCTTGTGCACATGTTTAAGTGTGTAGCATTTCCAAACATCCTTAGTTAGCATTTTCAGGCTTTTATTTTACAATTATAATTGAGAGTACAAAAGAGAAGAATGACTTGAATATTTTTAAGTCATTAAGAATAACCAGAAGATGACATGAGAAATATGCATACTGTTAAGTTAGAATAGGTGCCATATCTTTTAGCACTGGGCTACAGGACAAACTGGGTTCTAGCTAAGCAATCTGTCTGGTATCTAGAGCTCTTAATTTTTAAGTAATAGCACAAGAAATTAGCCAGAACTCAGTTTGACCTATAGAATTCTTCAAACACTCACAGAATGACTGAGGTTGGAAGGCCCTAGAGAACATCCAGCCCAGCTATCCAACTAGGGTCACCTTAAGCAGGTTTCTCAGGCCTGTATCCAGACAAGTTTTGTCTCTCTTTGAGGATGTGGGTTCTACAACCTCTCTCAGCAAACTGTGGCAGTGTTTGGCTATTCCCACAGCTAAAAACCTTTCCCCTATCCTTAAATGGAAACGTCCTGTTTCAGTTTGCATCGATTGCCTCTTGCCTTAGGGACCATTGAGCAAAGTAAGGACTAATCCTCTTTATACCCTCCCATCAGGTGTTTGTACACAGACAAGATCTCCTCTGAGACTTTCTTTTCTATACAATCCCAACTACAATCTTGTAAATTTCACAGCCTTGGAATTTCTCCACTATGTCCACATCTTTCTTGTTGTGGGGAGTCATGAACTGTACACAGCACTTCAGGTATGATCTCACCTGGACTGAATAGAGCAGAAGGTTCCCCTCCCTTGGGCTGCTGAGCAATGCTCTCCCTGGCATAGCCCAAGACATTTTTGGCCTTTCATGCTGCTGGATGCACGACTGGTTCATGGAAAACTTGCTGTCCACCAGGACCATTAAGCCCTTTCATGCAAAGCTGCTTTCCAACTAGCCAACCTCCAGCCTATGGTGCTGCACAGTTATTTGACTGCTGGTGTGGGACTTTGTTATTCTTCATGTGTTTACTACCTACCCATTTTTTCAGCTTGTCACCACCCTTCTTGCATGGCAGCATAAGTATTTGGTTTGTTAACCACTCCTCCCAACTGAGTATCTGTAAACTTGCTCAGGATGCACTCTGTCCCACCATCCACATTATTAATGGCCAGTACTGGCCTCAGTATCAGACCCCAGAATACTCCACTACTAATGGGACTTCAGCAGGACTTCATGCTGCTGTTAACACTCCTTTAAGTCCAGAAGTTCAGCCAGTTTTCAATCCACCTCACTGCCCACTTACCTAGTTCATATTTCATCAGTCTGTGTCTTGAGGATTTTACAGGAGAAAACAGTGAAAGCATTGCTGAAATGAAGATAAACAACATATACTGCTTTCCCCTAATCCACCCAGCCAGTGAAGTCCTGAAGTTCAGGGTCATGATCCTGCAACTTGATTTGCCTTGTCCCCTTCTCTCAAGATCCTGGACCCCAGCATCTCATGGTCTCTACAGACCAGGCAGAGCTCCATGTATCCCTGTTGCTGTCTGACACAAAAGGCCAGATCTGCTCCCCACTGTCCTGATCTGTCCTTTCTAAATCCTGCCCACATCCGCCCACTACAACATTCAGCTGTGTGAGTTATCCTTCCACAACTCTGTGATCCCAAGGAGGTTGTGGCCCTGCAGCTGCGCACCAGGGCTCCAATGCTTTTTCTTTGGTCTGTGTGAATATGACTCAAAGCACCCAGTCAGGCTCATTCATTTCCTTGAAGAACTCTGAGAGCTTCTTGAATACTGCTAATGGGTAATGTTTAAAACACTATGGCAAATAAACAGCTGGAGAGACAAAATGCTTTCTAAAATGTTAATCTGGTGAATATCACATTGTGAAGTTCCTCTTTGTGGCACTTCTAATGCTGTCATGCTTAATTCATGCCAATTAATTGAACCACTTCTTCTTTCTCCTAATACAGAATTAAACAACTGACATTTAAAAAAATTCTAGGTGCCTGTTCTTCCTGTGGGTTTTGGTTAGGCTTTCAAATGCTGAGTGTATCTGAGAATCCGTCTTGCTTTGTTTTCAGACATACTGACATGGATGCTGTAAATGTAACTTTTCAGATGAGCATCAGTTAATTCATCTCCTCTCTCTGTCAAAGAATAGTGAACAGGAAGGCCACAATGTTACATGCGAAATGCTTTCAGGGATATAGCACATATTTAAAAAGTGCTTATCCCCGTTATGGTATTCGTTTTGGTTGTTATCTGAGCCTAACACTTCTCTTATGAAATCTAAACGGAGTCAAATATGAGCAGAGTTCAAAACTTAATATGGAGTTTGGATATATTCAACTTTTCAGTAATGGCGACAGCTTTTCAAAATTAAATCTTTCACAAATCTTTTCCTGAAGAAACACAATGTGAGACATTTTTAACAACCTAGCAAATAACTTCTAACTTGTGATAGAAAGATTCCTGAAAGGACTTTCATATTCCAGAAACTTTTAAAGATACATGACAGAGCAAAATATTCTCTGGCCTTGGGAAACATTTTTGATTATGGGCCCAGTCCAAAGAAGGCATTGCATGAAAGAAGTCCCAATCTCAGTGGAACAGCTTGTTTTCTAGCTTCTTCTTCAAAGTGAATTAAAGATACAGAAACTGCTTGTAGTTGGCAAGAGAAATTTTAAAAGCAAAAAGAAAACTACCTTTTGACATACAGCCAACCAATTGTTCCTGTTAAGGTGGTTTCCTTCATTTGTTCTCTCTCCTGAATGGAAGAGCTTTAAGAATGTCCCTAACCATAATGGACACTCATCCTAATGACTTCAGGATTTTCAGGTGAAATTATTTCCAGCTAAGCCAGTGAGGTCTTACCACTGACATAAAAACACAGTGGATCCTTGAACTGTATGCAGAATTCTTCTCCCTTTTTTATTAGAGAAATTGAAGTGCTTAAGAAAGAATTTAATATTTTTATTTTCTCTATTGTGAAGTTATAATATCAAATTTGTCACTGTAAAATAGCAGTTCAACCCTGCATCAGAGTCCTTATTAAGCACAAACACTTTGGTAAGAATCAAATGCAACCTTTTAGAATAAACACACATTTATCTTCAAACACGATCCAGTTTAAAAGCTTCCTTAGAATCAAAACCTATGTTCTTGCTCCATTTTCAATGATGCTCTCAGGATCAAGGTGTATGAGGTACCTAATCCCACATACAGTTTATACTGTGTTTCTTCAGTGAGAATTTGAAAATCTGGCATGTCACTCCGTTAAATTTTGGAATTTTTTTGTGGTTGGCATAGTTCTTGTCATGTTCCTTTGGAATGAATGCATGACTACATGCCTGTTTTTAAAATAATGTTACATTGGTATTACATTATGTTTAATTGCCGAACAACCTCCTACAATATATGTGGTGCTCAATATTCATGTAGGTTACAGTTGCAGCAACTGGATTAGTGCTTTCATTCATTGCTATTTTCCCATTAGCCTAATTTAACTGGCTGAGCAAACAGCAGCCATCTTTCATTAACCTCTTTTAGAACAAAATTCTGGCTAACGGTAGACAACTTAAAGAAGAAACTTAAAGCGGCTCTCAGCTGCACAAGTCTACACTACTCCTAGAGCAGACAGAGAGCCTTTTGCATGTGTGCTGCAAGCAGAAACAGCATGGAGACACACATCTACAGCCTCGCCTTTTTTCTGAAAATAGTGTAGGATGCAGTATTTTGATTAGCTAGTCTGACTATCCATCTTCATTGTATGGAATTTCGTGGTATATGCCAGAAGAATCCAGGGTGTTCTACTGTTAATGTTCAATCCCTTTGAAAATTTCACCAAAATTACACAAAATATAATTTAAAACAGTGAAGAAATTACAAGTTTGTTGTCTACTGCATTAAAAATCAAAGTTGTTTTAAAAACAGGTCTTGCATGCTCCTTACACATATGAATTTATCTTTCAGAGGTGAAATTACTTAGTATTGCACTATTAAATGCATGTGAAAGCATTTTGTCAAAGTAATAGCAAGGATCCAGGAAACCATGCCCTTCATGTAACACTCCATCATATTGCCATTGAGATATGAGCCAATCTGGACAGATTTCTTGGTGGGCCTTAATTTTTTTATTTTTTTTTTTCTGCAAGAACAGGGTAATTACTGCTGACTGAATTTATAGTCGGCAAAATCTAACTGTGCCCAGTAAAGCTCCCCTGAGAGTGGAAAGCTTTTTACAGATAGAGGTGGAATGGCTGCAAACAAACAGGCCTCTCTTGATTTTTCCTTTTCCTAAATGTCGGATCTTTGGCTCTCAGCAGCCACCATCTCCATGCAGCTGGCTGCTCTGTCCTGTGCTAGCTATGCCTTCCATTGCATGAGCTCTTTGCTGTGCTTCTTCACCTCTCCAGTTTATCCACAGAGAATATCTTAAGATGTCTTTTCCCCTGCTGCCCAGAATCACAGAACAGGTAAGGTTAGATGGGACCACAGGGGGTCATCTAGTCCAACCTCCCTATTCAAAGCAGGGTCATTGTTGAGCACATTCCCATAGGACTGTGTACAGTTCTTGAGTATCTCCAGTGAGGAAGACTCCACAACCTCTCTGGACAACCTGTTTCAGTGCATGATCACACACGCAGTAAAGAAGTTCTTCCTCATGTTCAGGTGGAACTTGCTATGCATGAGTTTCTGCGCATTGCCTCTTGCCTTACTGCTCCCCCGAATCACTGAGCAAAGTCTGGCTCCATCCTCCTGACACCCTCCCTCAGACACTGATAGACCTTGATGAGGTCCCCTCTCAGTCGTCTCTTCGCGAGGCTGAACAGGCCCAGCTCCCTCAGCCTTTCCTCACAAGAGAAATGCTCCCAAAGACCCTAATCATCCTCACAGTCCTGTGCTGGACCCAGCCCAGGAGCTCCATGTCTCTATTCTACTACGGAGCCCAAAACTAGACACAACATTCCAGTACACAGTACCCTCCCCCCGCTTTACACGTTTTTCACAGACAAGGCTACACCAGGAGGAAACTGAATTCCAGCCGGCAGGACGAGCCCGGGCAGCACACCGCCGCCACCGCCGCCACCAGCGCTCCGCCAGCAAACCTCGCGATACTTCCCCCGCGCCCGCCGGCTCCTGTAAGCACGGAGCGCCGTGGCAAGGCACTTCTCGCGATACCTGCGCGGCCGCTGCCTGTGCCGGGCGGGGCGGGGCGAGGCCGACGTGCGGCCCGGGCCCCGGGCTCGGCTGTCCGTGGCCGCGGCTTTCTCGGGGCCGCGGCTCTCTCGGGGCCGGCCGCGGTGTGGAGAGCGGGGAGAGCCACGGGGCCCTTCCCTGAGGCGCCCGGCGGGCTCTTCGGCTTGTGCCCCGCCGTGACCCGCCCAGCGGAGGGGCGGCGGTGGGTCCCCAGCGCGGCGGTGCCCGTCCTCCCCGGTGCCTCCGCCCGCGGGCCCTGTCAGGCTTTGCACGGCCAAAAGTTAAAATGTGTGATGATGGTGTCCCAGGTAAGCGTCTTCCGTGTGTCTTGCTTTGCAATTCCTCGAATTTTGCTTTTACAGTCATTTCTTAAGAGTGTAAAAAAACCCCGAAGGAAAACATAACCTTGCATTCTACATTAAGAGATCAACCCTCACTAGTTAGAAAGCGTTCAAGATAATTTCATAGAGGACTAGCGGTTGAAAGGAACTAGTGTGTGGCAGGAGGTCATTACCACCATGATTTAGTACAGTTACTATAGACAATTGCACTTTTTTTCCGTCTGTAGTAAAAGGAGTAAGCAGGCAAGCATCTTAAATGCTAGCTTTCATCACTGATGGCAAGTGTACTATACCCATGCTAGGAAGCCATACCAGATAATTTTCTTTATTTTTAAAGACAGTGCTCCACATAAATTATGGTTCTAATTCAGAAGCTAAGAACTAAGTGAATCAGGCTAGTTAAACTAGCAGTTCACACTTTGGCTTGTACAGCATTATTTTCTGGCCTTTTGTAGCAATGGTGTCCTTATCAATACATCTTTGCATTTTCTCATTTTGTTCCCTGTTTCTCACTAGGTTTAAAGCTTGATAACACTAGTACTATTGTCCAGGGAAATTTATTCCACTTTGCACCTGGAACTCTAGTTTTGAAAAGTCATATGCAACTTCTTAACCTCAAGTAAATGCTTAGTTAAAAACAAAAGCTCCATTGTCTTAAATCATAGTTTTAACTTGAGAGTCTCTAAACTACATGTTGCATGTCCCTTCATGACTGTAAAAAAAAGAATTACAGAAGTGCTCTCCTATTTTTAAACTGGTTTGCATATTTAACAGTGTGCTGTTAAATATGCTGGTTTCAGTTCTTCAGTTTTGTTTCCTGTTCTCATGAAATTGCAGAAAGAATTAGATGCTACTGGGAGAAGTTAATGTACTTATCTTTTTGCATCGAGATGAGACTCATGTACAAATGCCATGAACTTTAAGGATTAGTTATGTATGATTTGTTGAATGTATAGCCTGTACCTCACCCTTTGCTTCAGAAAGATTTGTTTGAGCTTCAAGTCTTGGCGAAGATCTGAGGGAATGGCTGAAGGTATTGGAGCAGGTTATGTATCAGGTCACAAGGTGTGGGGCTGAACTCCAAGTAAGGATGATGGGGGCATTATTAAAGAGACCTGCAAAATGGTGAGTTGAATGGAGAAGCTGTGACTTATGACCTTGTTATAGTGTAAGAACTAGTGGGCTATCAGTTTAGGTCTTCAGATCAGTTCATATCAGGCAAAAGTGTAATGGGTATCCAGAGCAGACCTGCAATATTTTTAGTCAGATATCACAAAATTCTAGAAGTCTGCATGTGTTGAAAGGGGAATGGAACTACTTGAAAAAGAACAGTCTGCTGGGGTTTGCTGAACAGACAAACCACATGTGGCCCATGAAATCTCTGTAGCTAAGAGGATACTTTAAGGCCAAAGAATTTTAGAAGAGGATGTTCTGTAGGCTTGTACTGTTTTTATTGTTACCTGCATGTCAACTTTGGGCCAGTGCTGGCTGCAGAATAGTGGGCTTGGCTACATGGATGTTTTTGTTTTCTTATAGGGTATGTAATTAAATCTGTTTAAAAAATGAATCATAGTTATCACTGATTCAATAATGCATTGTGGAAAGTAGTCCTGTAAGCGGATGCTTCCCGGTGCTCAGGACCTGGTGAGGGGAACCGGTCTTCTCAGTGTGATTTTCACATGGAAACATAAGAATGGGTGAAGGTGGAGTTTCTTGCCTTTAGGACTTTTTTCCTTACCTCTGAAAAGTTTCTGGATTGATGTATCCAGAAATGTGTAGTACCACTGATTATAAAATGATGAATACTTTCTCTGGTGCAAGATTCTCTGCGGCTCACTCTTCCCTGTAAAAACCATAGGTGCCGCTCACTGCAGTTGATAATGACTTCCTTATAAGTATCAAAACTTATTCTAGCAAATAAATAAGAAACAATAAAGGTTCTTAAATGAATCAGGTATCCCTTTGTTTTGGGATGACTGAGCAGGGGAAGATCAGAAATTGTTTCTGCAAACTCAGAAGAACACTCCTTTTTGTCTCAGTTCAGATTTGGAAAACTTTGTGTGCAGCCATTATTTGTGAGGTCTTTTTACTGTGAAGAGTGAAGACGGTGTTTTTTTTGGTAGAGGTATTTTGTTCTGTTTTTCATTGTCAGTATGATGTGGATTCTTTCCACTCTTGATATATACTGTTGTGTCTGCCTGTGTGAAGCCACTGTGTAAACTTGATGCATCAGAATCTGGATTTTGCTTTTTTTTTCCTATACGCCTTCTGGTATTTCTAAAATAGTGGTGTTAAGGCACACTATAATTTTATGTCTAGCTCAAGATTTGGTTGTAACCAGTAACTGGTATCTTGATTCTAGTGCTACTTTCGGTAAAGTGTTTTATATACAGTTGTATGCATTTTGTCAAATAAATTTGCATCCATTGCTTTAATATTGAAGAAATTAAATACTTTGTACATCAGTCCACTTTATCACTATGTGTGTTCGGTTTTTTTTATAGGCCATTGGCGTATTGGGGAGAAATGCCTTGCCCCTTGTCTTGAAAATGGAAAACTTCATGAAGGAACAATAACTTCTCTTGAAAAGGACAAGAATGGAAAGTCATTTGCTGTTGTCTCATTCTTGGAGACTGAAGAAAGGAAAATACTAGTAACAAAACTTTGTAAAGTCAAAGACAATAGAGGATCCTGGAAAAGCTTAATATTTGATGAGGGTGATCTGGAAAAGCCGTATTTTCCTGACCAAAATCTTCCGTCTCCTGCAGTTGCTTTTAAATTATCTGACAATGGTGATTTTATCCCGTATACAATTAACAGATACCTGCGTGATTATCAAAGGGAAGGAGCCCAGTTTCTGTATAGACATTATGCTAATAAAAGGGGATGTATTCTTGGAGATGATATGGGCCTTGGAAAGACAATACAGGTATTCTTTTTGTTTGTTACAGTGGGAGAATAACATGTTTTCTGAGATCTTTAAATCTTTTCTTAAAAAGCAGTATATGAAGCTTAAACCTCTGTCTGCTGTTGTAGAGTTAGATGAGGCAGGACCTGATGTTCAGGACAGTACTCAGAGCCAGGAGCCCATTGCTGATTTAAGATTCACTCCTGACAGACCATAAAACTGGGATGTGACTTCTTTTGGTGTAAGCATGAGTAATTACAATAGTTAAAGTGTTAGTGTGTTGAATTTACTCTGAGGATTGCTACCTGCCCATCACAGGATTGCTACCTCCCACAAAAGGAATTTGCACTGGAGTACACTAAAAGAACTTGGGGACCTTATATGACTCTTGCTTTTAAAATACTTTTTTCCCTGAAAACAAATAATTTCACTGTTCTGGGAATGGGAATGAATGATGGTAATGGTCAGTATGGGAAGATTGACAGATATCATCTGCCTAGACTTGTGTAGGGCCTTTGATATGGTCCCACATGACATCCTTACCTCTAAACTGGAGATGTGTAGATTTGATGGATGGACAGTTTGATGCATAGGTAGTCTGTCTGGCTGGATGGATGCAGTCACAGAGCTGTGGTCAGTGGCTCTGTGTTGAGGTAGAGGCTGGTGATGAGTGATGTCCCTCAGGCTCTGGCTTGGGACCAGTGCTCTGCAATGTCTTCCTCAATGACAGACAGTGAGGTCAGGTGCTCTCTCAGCAAGTCTGCAGATGACACAAAGCTAGGCAGTGCAGTTGACACAACAGAAGCACAGGATGCTATCCAAAGGGGCCTGGACAAGCTTGAGAATTGGGCCCATGAGAACCTCATGAAATTCAGCAAGTCCAAGTGCAAGGCGCTGCACCTGGGTTGAGGCAATCGCAGACATGAGCACAGACTGGAAGAAGTTGTAGAGAGCAGCCCTACAAAGAAGGACTTGGGGGTTCTTGTGGGGGAAGGGCTGGACATGAGCCAACAGTGTGAGCCTGCAGCCTAGGGTGCATCCAAAGCAGCACATCCAGCAGGTCAGGGGAGGTGATTCTGCCCCTCTGCTCTGCCCTTCTGAGACTCCACCCACTGCTTCCAGCTCTGGGGTCCCCAGCACAAGAAAGGTGTGGACCTGTTAGTGTTCTGAGGGATGGAGCCTCTCTCCCATGAAGACAGGCAGAGAGAGTTGGGGTAGTTCAACCTGGAGAAGAGAAGGCTCTGGGGGGACCTCATTGCAGCCTTCCAGTAACTTTGTGTTCAAATCCAGGTTGTATGGGGGCCTGAGCAGCCTGGTCTAGTGAATGGCATCCTTGCCCATTGCAGGGATCGGAACTAGGTGATCTTTAAGGTTCATTTCTACCCTTACCATTTTACAATTCTGTGATCTTGTATATTTTTTATAAAACACAGTATAAGTTGAGTATGGGAAAGGCACTTCAGTGAATATGAAGTAAAAGGGAAGGATTCACATGTGTGGAAAAGGTTAGCACATATGAAAAAATAAATTCCATCGAATGACTGATTTAGTCTTAGAAAAAAGTTGTCTTATGCTTGTCAGTTGGCTGAACCTTATTCTTTCTGAATTACAGGATGATTCATGAGGTAGACTCTTCTAGAAATCCTTTGAATTTTAATGTTCTTTGTACTTCTGAACTGATTTTTGCTTTAAATGGCCTGACCACATGGCTCTTTCATATCAAGCTGAAGTTCAAGTGAAGGCAAATACAGTAACATTGGTTCTTGGTATGATTACCGTACATTAGTTTCCTATCAAGGCATTTAGGGTGCATCTTGCTTCATGTGGAAGAGCCAAAGGTTTCTGGTAATGAATTGCCATTTCACAGCCTTTGCTACTCTTAGAAATTTGTGATGCAAATTCTTCCAAGAATGGAGAATATGGAAGAGACATGGAGATTTATTGTTCAGTTGAATTTAATTTTAATTCTCAAAGGATTAAAAAAAAATTAAAGTTATTAGTTAAACAACATGTGCAAGCTGGCAGTTCATCTCAGCCTCAGTTTATGAAGTATTATGGCTAAAAATGTTAGGGTTACTTTTATTTTACATACCTCTCTTTCACTCAGCGGCATATGATGGATTTCTCTTCTGTCCATCTAACTTTACTCTTCTCAGGCATAGATTTTTTCTCCACTCTAGCTCTTTCTCCCCTTCATTGGAGGGAGAAAGCTGTTTTTTGGGAAATCAACAGTTGGTAGGTTTGCCTCTGTGCTGCTATGAGCAGCTGTGTAGCCGCTGCAAGAAGGAAGCGACTGGAATTGGCTGCTCTGAATAAAAAGGCCCTGTTGAGTATTCAAAAGAAGGGCACATCTCTGATGGTGCACCTCCTCCTTGCTGCTGCTTAGTCCCATGGATACTGTTTATCCCAAGTGGATTTGACAGATTTGCATATTTTGGCCAGATCTTTCTCTGCCTTCTTCCTGTTTTGGATTATGATAGTTTGGAATAGCCTGTACTGGGATGTTTGTCCTTGCTGTGGTGTATTGTAATAAGTATCTTCTCATAATCACCTTGACTGGTTTGAGGCAGATGGGAAAATATAGCACAACAGGAAAAAAATGGTTTTGATGTTAACAACAGGAATTTGAAGGTATGGAACATACAGAAGAAGACGTATTAGTAAAAAACAAACCTCTATGATAAGCCTCTTCTTCCTTTTGCAGAAATAGTGTTGAGAGGATAGTTAGAGGATATCTGTTCCTTCCATTTTTTCATTTGAGATTCAAGTGCCCTGAAAAGGAGAGTTGCAAGACAAGCCTCATCTCTATATTTTCCTGGCTCATTCATGCTCTGTCTCTTGTATATTTTTGGGACTTTTCCACATAGAGAATAAAAGAGTGAGACAGAGCTCTTATCATGAATTCAAGGAATTCTTGGGAATCCAAGGAAGGGAGGGGTCTCATTTTAAAAACATTTCTTTAAAACCAACGAACACCTCCCTTCTCTCCCCAAAAACAAAATCTCCCCCCATCAAACCACCTTGCTAAGTGCTATCCAGGGTTTTGTCCTAAATGTTTATTTTTTGTGGAATTCATTCGATTTCTTATTGTTCATAATCACTGAGAATTGTTTTCTTTCTCAAGGTCATTTCATTTTTGGCTGCGGTGTTGCACAAAAAGGGAACACGTGAGGATATTGAAAATAATATGCCGGAATTTTTACTGAGGACAATGAAAAAGGGCTCACAGTGTAACCCAAAGAAGGTATAACTTTTATGGATAATAGCTTAAGGATTTTGCGAAAAGGCTATACTTGGATTTTGTTAGTTTGTTTGTTCTAGGAGTTTATGTACATTAATTTTTAAAATTCAATTGCTGAAGTAGATTAGGAATTGATGCCTTTCCTGGTAGTGTTTGGGAAGCCTTCAGTTTTCCAGATTGTCATAGTGCCCTCTCTTACCAGCTGCTATTGTCTGATCTGTTACTGCTGTTCATCCACACTAACAGGAAACATTTTGAGGTATCTGGATTAGATTTCTGGCTAGAGTACTTTGAAAAGCCCATGTCACTGAGTAGAAAATTAGTGTTGTGTGATGATATTTTTAAAGTAAAAAAAGAATGTGTGTGTACAGTAACAGGCTATTTAATTAAGACAAATCCATATATTTGGCAAATGTATTCCTAATAGCCTTGTGACTTCTATTTTCTTGATTGGCTGTCATAATGTTGGAAGTAAGGCTGACTGATAATCTAGGTAATCAAATACAGTGACAGCAAATAAACGATACATGTAAAAGTTCTGTGTGAGTAAGATAAATCTGGAGATTGTTTTAATTTTACCCATTACCGAAACCATGTGATTTCTGTTTTCCATTGTTATTTTTACTTTATTGGAATAATTAGAGAATTTGACTGGCATAATGGGTGAATGTGAATAATGGATATATGTCCCTCAGGAAATACAGACTGAGAGGATGGGGTAAAGGGATGGCACTTTATGTGCAAAGAAACAGGAATGCTTCTGACTAAGAATAAGAATGTCACTTTGAAGACATTTAATGTTGAAGAAGGTCATAGAGAGGTTGTGGACCCCATCCATGCTTGTGGGGTTTTGAAGACCCCAGTTGGGAAGGCCTGGATTTGAAGTCAGTGTTGCCACTGCTTTTAACTGTAAAGCTGGAGTGAAAACATCCCAAAGTCTCTTCCTACCTCATTGATTTTATTATTCTGTGATATTAAGTCAATTGTATGAGCTGTCCTAAATTTTTAAACCCTTTTCAGGACTTTCTATGTTCAAGTCAGAGGATGACTAGACTTGTGGATTTGAGGAAGCCTGCTTATCCTCTTCATCCTTTTGTTTTTTTCCATGTGTAAAACATTTTATGGTATGCAGATGCTATAACAAAGCAAAATGATAGTGTTTCACATCTTGCTGCAGTTAAGAGTATAATTTGAGTAAGTAGTGCTGTTTAGTGTTTAATTTCTGTATTACAGTATTTTTCTACTGTATTATATTTATACACAGAGTAAACTCATTACTTTTGAATTTGTATTAACTCTTTTGATATTTTCCATACATGCTTTGAAATGACAGAATTAAACAGTCAAACTGCTCAGAGCAGTAAAACAGTCAAGATCTCGACTTTTGTTGTAGAGAAAATGCTATGTTGTAGTTTTTCAAGTAATACTGTAATATATATTTGTTTACAGAGTTTCCTCATAGTGGCCCCTCTTTCAGTGCTGTACAACTGGAAGGATGAGTTAGACACATGGGGATACTTTAAGGTCTCTGTCTTACATGGTAGTAAAAAAGACGATGACATGAGTCGCATCAAGCAAGGGAAATATGAAGTTGCTCTTACAACATATGAGACACTTCGCCTGTATTTGGATGAATTTAACAGGTAACGGTTTTAATGTGTTTTTGTACACACTGAGTTTTAACTATCTAATTGTGCATTGTTCTTTGCAAGTACTTTCTTTGTGTAATGTATTTACTGTTAAATCAAATGACTCACTGTGCCGCAGAGAAGAATCCCTGTCCTATTGAATTTATCCTGTACTGAATTTAACCTGTGCTGTTCTGGTGGGTTGACCTTGGCTGGACACCAGATGCCCACCAAACCAATCTATCATTCCCCTTCCCGTCTGGACAGGGAAGAGAAATTAAGATAAAAACCAACTCTTTGGTTGAGATAAGGCAGTTTATTAAAGGAAACGCAGAAGTTTAGGCATGTACAAGCAAAGAGGGAAAAAAAATTATTCTCTGCTTCCCATCAGCAAGCAGTGTTGGGCCACTTCCCAGGAAGCAGGGCTTCAGCACACATAGCGATTGCTCTGGAAGGCAAACACTGTAAATGGCAAATGCCCCATTCCTCCTTCTTTCCTTAGCTTTTATATCTGAGCTGATGTCATATGGAATGAGTTATCCGTTTGGTCAGTTTGGGTCAACTGGCCAAGTTGTGTCTTCTCCCATAATCTTGCCCATGTCCAGTGTACTGATGTGGGGGGAATGTTGAAAGACAGCACTGATGCTCTGCCAGCACTGCTCAGCAGTAGCCAAAGCACTGCTCTGTTATTAACACCTTTCCAGTTATGGATGCAAAGCACAGACCTGTGAGGGCTGCTATGGGAAAATTAACTCCATCTCAGAGAGATGGCCAGACCCAATACAACCGTCTTTGTAATGGTACAGTAGCAGTAAGCATTTGAATGGTTCCCCATACTTACAAGATGTTCTCTGAAAGATGTGGAAATTGCCTGCCTGAAAACTGCTGGCAGCTGAAAGATACATAGAAGGTATTTCTATCTTTCAGTGCAGTGTAAGGAGAACAATCACCTGGATTTTTTAGCAAAGGTCTTTTCCTTGTTATTTGCACTTTTCACCAGCTTGATGAAACTACTGAGCCCTGAAAGCTTTGAGATTTAAACTCACACATTTCTCATTCAATGCTAGATGTCCTTTTCCCTTACGTCATCTTGGAAGTAGGGTACAAACTGTTTCAATAGCTGGTGGTAGCAGCCTGTCCCCAGCAGCTGATATAAGTGGATCTGTAGATCTTGGCATTTCAGGCATTGGGAAAGGTCCAGGCCTCAGAGAGTACACTAGTTGTCCAGACATCCATCACCAAAACAATCAGATCTTCGTCTCTCTGCTCAGGTCTGAGAAGTACCAGTAGAAAAGTAATGTAATTATCAGCACTCTAACTGCTTGTGTTCTTTCTGAGGAACTCTTCGTGCTTGATCATGGAATAGACTGTGGTCAGGAAATAGGTGCACGTACAGAGCAGATCTGATGTGTGACTGCCTGCAAATACATTCCTTCAGCATGCAGATTTACCAGACTGTTTCTGCAGAGCGTGGTGACTAGATGGTCTTGACACCAGGAGAAGCTTTGTGTCTTGCTTAACTACAATGATGGATTGGCCTCAAAACCAGCTCTTAAGTAATTAGCTGTCAGGAATAAGAATAAAAATGCTTCAGTTATGCATGTAAATCAGTAGGAGCGATTTAAGTGGAAGGAGTTACCATATGAACGTCTGTTAGACTTCTTTAAGAAACTCCAATTATTAGCATATTTTGGGAATGTAAGGAACTTGAATATGAATGAATGTATTTAGTGAGTATCAGAAATGTGACAAGATCAGCCTTCTTTAGTGAACTAAATGCAGCCTGTTCAAGAGACAGGCTTTCTACTAAACATGTCTGTTTCAGCTTTTTGCAGCATATGGAACTGGATATGGTTGTGTTCTGAAATGTTCATTCATATATGTAAAGTAAACTCATAAAGTTGATAAATCGCTTCCTAGGGACATGATGACTGAATTATTATCATAGTATACAGGTCACTCTACCTCTAAGTTTTATTCTTGAACTGGCTGCAAAATACCTCTTGGTTGCTGCTTATAGCTATGTTCCTTCTAGTCACAATCGCAAAATATTAAAGTTCCTTTGCTATATTGGTATTGTATAGACATTCTTGAGTGATAGTTTCTTGAAGAAAACCATGCAGATAGAAATGTTTTCAGTTCACTGGTAGTGGCACTGGATAATTTTTGTTGGGAAAATAAAGCATACCTTTGTTAAGTGTATTTCAATAGTGTACCTTCAGAGACTTACTTATTTTTTGTAAATCTTAATTATGAGTGGAGTTAATTTTAGTGAGATATGCTGGATTCATTGATCCACAGATTTAAAGCGACTTTTTTCACAGAAAGCATTTAATATAGTTAAGAGTAGCTCATTTATTTGTTGATACAGTGTAGCCATTATGTTCAGCTGTTCTAATTGAATATACTAAACAAACAATATAAAGGAATGGAGTAGTACAATACAAAAAACCAGGAAAATAAAAAAGTAATAGTCTTACAAAACAATTAAAGCTACTTGTGTGGCTGACTTCTCTTGTTATGTGTATGTGGGATGATGGAACAAGTAATGTCAGTTAATGAACTTGTTTTTGATCTGCAGTATTGAGTGGTCTGCTGTGATAGTGGATGAAGCACACAGAATCAAGAATCCAAAGTCTCAAATAACTCAAACCATGAAGTCATTAAAATGCAGTGTTCGCATAGGTCTTACTGGAACCATTCTTCAAAACAATATGAAGGAACTTTGGTGTGTTATGGACTGGTAAATAAAACTTTTTTTTTTATGGTTAAGTATCTCTGTGTGTTAACCATGCAGTGGGCATGAGGCAGAAGTGGATGATGTAGACCCATCTGTGTTATTAAAAAAACAACAACAAAACACAGCTCTCAACCTCAAAAAACCTGGTGTTTTGTGAGAATATAAAACTGTGGTTTTTTCTAATGCATCTAGGAAGGTAAGCTCCTGGTATTTTGCAGTTACTTAGTACATTTGGAGTTTGTCCCAACTGTCTTCTTTGGGGAATCTGGGAAGTAATTAAATGGTTCTTCCCCCACCTCCCATATTTCCCTTTTTTTGTTTCTTCTTTTTTCTGACACATTTTTCTTCTGTCCTTTGCCCAGAAGGTAGGGAATCATTACACAACCTTGACCAGAACAGTGCCTTTTCTCTGTCCCATATGTGCAGGTCATTCTGAGCTACTTGGAGGATGAAAGTAATAATATTTTGCTTCTTTTTTTCAAAATGCACAAGTGCACATATTTGAAAAGTAACAGTCTTGTCCAGAAAAACTTTTAATGATGAAGGAGAGGTGCAACTAACCATAGGTAAAAATCTAAACCCTTCGGGAATGCTTTACAGAGGAGGAACAAAGTAAGCATACTTTAAATAATGATATACAGAACAGAATAGCAGGAAGAATATTTTAAGTTAGTGTTTCATCTGGTCCATTAAAACTTTGCTGATGTTGTTAATAGATTGTTGCAATATGTAGTGCTGCCAATAGTTACTAACTTCTTTTTACTGCTGCGTTTCTCAAACTTTTATTTAGTTAATTGTAATATCTGCGTATTCTGATTTAATAAAAGCAGTAAAAATTGAAAATATGACGCTTAGCTTCCAATTTAGGCTCCTCAACACTAGCCTTGTAGTTTAGAGGTTCTATATACTTGTGATTTCTGTTGGTCTGCTAAACTTCTGTTTTTCTTGACATGGCAAACCTTTTCCTAAGGGGTATCTGTTAGTATTTGAGAATCACAGAAAACAAATGAAAAATGGCATGTCTGAAAATAGTATATATTTCTATTTATACGTAAAACTTTTAGTGGTTTCTCTAGTGACTGGTACTTTAAGATCTCTTGCTGGTAGTGAGAAAAAAAATTATGGTATACTTTAAATCAATGAATCAATCCCCACCCCTTTTTGGTTTTTATTAGGGCTGTACCCGGACTTTTAGGTAGCAGAGTACATTTCAAGAAGAAATTTTCTGATCCAGTGGAGCATGGCCAGAGGCACACTGCAACTAAAAGAGAGCTAGCAACAGGTCGTAAGGCCATGGTGAACCTAGCAAGAAAAATGTCTGGGTGGTTTCTGAGACGTACCAAAGCGCTTATCAGCGATCAGTTGCCAAAAAAGGAAGACAGGGTAAGAGTGCCTTCACATTTTAAATACAATGCTAATGAATGTATCTCTTCTTTTTTTGTTATCTTGTTGTATTTTCTCTCTTTCATCATGTCTGTAGTAGTTTATGGTTTTCTCTTCACCTTATTAATTTAAAAAGAATCCATAGCCTTGGAAAAAGTGCACTTATAGTAGTGTGCTTTGTTCACATAATTACTATGATTGCACATTGAAATGGAGTTAATCAAGCATGAAAATGCTCAGCTAGTCTTCTGACTAGTGATTTACACATCTGTTTTATGTGTGTTTTTGTCCTTATCTGTGCAAGCCCAAAGCAACGTATGTAAAGTTCTTGAAATTCTATGTAGAACTTCTGAGTTTACAGCTTGACACTTCGTGTATGGAAGAGTATGCTTTTAACTCCCTCGTTTTCGATCCCTAAGTGAAAGGAAAACCTCAGACAAAGCTGATTCTGTGATTGGTCTGTAATGCTGTTCATCCGATGCAATTGTAAATATTATATGAAGTGATAATACTTTATTAATGTAGCTAAGGGTTCTGCTAAATCTTTTCTTCAAAGTAGATGAATACATAAGTTTGCTGCTGGTTTTGTTTTCAAAATTCGGTATTCTTCATCCTTAGTTTATAATAATGTCGTCTAGGCTGTGTTCTGAAGGAAAGATTAACACAAACATCAGTCAATCGCTTTTCTGAATCTAGCAGGTTTTATTCTTTTCATTATCTTGTTAATGTGAGTATATGTTCAAGTTACTGCTGTATTATTATAGCTCAGCATGGTGCTGCTACTGTGTAGATATCGTAGGGTAAGGAATGATGCTGGGATTTCTGTCTCCTGCTGCTTAAGACTAAAGATGTCATGGAGATGCCACCCATGGTCTCTAAGAAGAGGGATCAGGGTTTTGGCCATAGCACTGTGTAGATTCTTGCCTTCTCATTGCTTATTCTGTTTGTCCCACTTGTGGTAGTACCCTATGGCAGCTAATGCCTAAAAAGGGGAAAGAAAGGGCAAATAAAGCACGTTGTAAAACAGAGAGAAATCTGTAATTAAAATTATGCTTTTGTTTCTCTCACTTTTCCTTCCTCCTATTCCTCCACAAAAGCCATATTGAAACAGCAGGTTCTTGTAGCATGACATTGATATCCTTTGTAGACTTTTGGGATGGAATGAAATAAATATGCATACATTTTGGTCAGAGTTCCATACTCTTTTGGTGTCAAAAATCCACATTTTTTTTCATTTGGTGGTGGAATAATTTCCTGTAACTTTGAGAAAGTAAAGTATTTATTTCCACTTTATTTTCAGTGATCCATGATTTGTGTTTTTTGACGCAATACTTTTTTTGCATTTGATTGTGTGCTGCACATGATAGTGTTTCTTGGGTGTTCTCTTTGGCAGATGGTGTTTTGTTCCCTAACTGAATTCCAGAAAGCGGTGTACCAGGCTGTGCTGGAGACAGATGATGTAACCTTGGTGTTAAGAGCAGGAGAGCCCTGTAGCTGCAACAGTGGCCGGAAAAGGAAGAACTGTTGTTACAAAGTAAGAACTTGGCTTTGTTTGGATTTTAGAGCATAGTCTTCTAAATTTCTGGAGAGGCTCTCTGCTGATGATGAGCTGATTGAAATGTCTGCCTAGTTGGAAACTATCTGTTTGCAAAATCTCATCTGGAAACTTGGGGAGCTGTATCACCAGTGTGATGGAGTTAGGCACTTTGGGATTACTGCAAAGCTGCTTTGCATGCCCTGAGTACGTGGTTGTTCTTTGTGCGGTAAATTTTGGACCTTTTGTGTTAATAAATGGACCTGTGATTTAGTTGATATTGGCAAGGGTACTGCATTGGGATGTTCAATATGTGTCAGGCAGGCTGCTCCCAGGTGCTTCAGGTGGTTTGTGCAGAAGCTGTGAATGGGAGGCACCCTCAGCAGGTTGCATGGGCAGTTCGCTGTTCTAACTGCAGTTGTGCATTTTTGTGCCACTAAATATTCACTTTGCTTTGCTTCGTGGGTGGGAGAACTCTTACAGCACCCACAGAGCACAAGCCAAATTTTGTCTACGAGCAGCAGCTTTGCAGATTTCTTCAGTGTTCTCTGGACTTCTTTAATGCTTGATTAGTCTAGCTTTGTATTTGTTTTGCCTACATCACTCAGGAGGCTCAGATTAAGCACATCTTTTAAACATCTAGAAGCATATGTCTCATGCTTGTTTCTCCCTTTTTTGTTTCCGGCCTGTTCTGATTCTTGTGTAGTATTTTGGGTCTTTTTCCAAATGATGTAGCTTGCTCAGTCTCCTGCATGTTTCTTTCCGAGCAATCCCTCTATCAAGCTGTTTAATATTCCATGGATACTAGCCCTCTTTGCAGGTTTTTGTTTCTAGTGATGTTTTGTAGAAAAAATGATTCACAAAGGGCAGTAGGCAGGCCTGTAGATAAGTAAGTGCTCTTTTGGACTGTCTTATTCCAAAGTTAACTGTGAAATTTAGTAGCTTGAGAAGGCAAAGGAAAACAAATATTAATCAAACCAGCCAACTATAACCAGGAAGAGCGCTGATGAGATAGTGGCTGTTGCATTGTGGAATGTCTGAAGTTTGAGTTATGTTGAGATCTTCATAAAGCTTTATATGGTTTTGTTGGAGAGAAAAGTAAAGTTAGCAGTTTCGGGGTAAGAAGTCATTCAAACTGCTTTGGCTTGATTTAATCACTTTTGTAAAGTTATCATATTTTTGTTTACTGAGGAGCTCTTGGTTATCTCAGTATGATATCTGTAGAAGTTACAATCTGAAACATTTATCAAACAATCAACATAGCTGTTGGGGTTTTTTCTTATTGAGATGTTTCTATTAATAGGATCACAAAGCTGAGGGAAAAACAAAACTTGCTTAATTTTAATCAGAAATACCATATACATCTCTTGGGGATTGGTTATATTACCAAGAATTGTTAATACATTAAACCTGGTAAGAATAACATTTATTTGAGATTATTACTTATTTTCAGGAGTATTTGCATAATTTTTTTATTTATTTCTTTTTAGGTAAATGCACATGGTGAAACAATTAAGTCACTGCGCTTCAGTTACCTAATGATCCTACAGAAGGTTGCAAATCATGCTGCACTGCTGCAGACAGAAAACACTAGCAAGCTGCAGGTTAGTTTCAGAAGTACCTAAAAAACGGACTTGTGGAAAATGAATGGGATAAAAACTGTTGCATGAAAATTGCTACTGGCCTCCTTTTTAAGTCTTAGCTAACTGCAATTTGAGATATTTCGGGAAATTCCTCTTCTGTTCAGGTATACAGATCCATACCTTATAAAGATGTTACACGAAACAGTATGTTAGTTTGGTTGATGCATATCTGATAGTAAGCGTTATAAAACATTGGAGAGATTAGGAGGAAGAGTAATTTTTTAGTAATTTGTAATAGTGCCATTGTTACATTTATGAACAATGCCTGTAAGGAATGTCTTTGTGCAGATAAATAAATTTAGATAATTAGAATGGGTTTTTTTCTCTTACTTTATATTAAGAGCTGAGGTTTTTTAAATAACAAGAAACATGTTTTAGAAGAAATTGTTCAATGAGAGCTCAGTATCAGTTTGTCTTGTTACTGTGGCAAGTAACAAGATCCACAAATGGCAGTGTGAGCCTTAAGATCCAGGAATGAGGAAAGAAATTTAGGGATGTTAGCTCTTTCTCTTAGAAGCTATCAAGGAAGAGAAGTCAGAATGTCCTAGCTAATTTTGCAAGTTTGTTCCATTAAAGCAGTTTTACTTTTTCGGAAACGTTACTCTTAATGTTCAGGGCTTTATACTCAATATATACCCAGATTTTTCAGTGGGCTTTTATGTGTATCGTGTATGTAGTTTTTGTTCTAATAACATTTGATAATTAAATAACCTCTGAAATAACAGAATACAAGTGTTTTGTGATTTACTGTCTTTTGTGTTATGCATAATTATTAGTTTTGCCAACATCTACTAAAGAAACTGATACTTCGTAGTGTTTCTTACCTTTATTATTGAAGGCCATTAAATGCATTATTCTTAGGTGAGAGATGTGATCTTTTCTTTCTCTCTGGAAAAGTGTACTTAAAGTTTTATGTTCAAAGCTAAATTTAGCAGTGGAGCTTTATATGGCTTTTGAACAGCTTAAGTGCGTTTCCCGTAGTGCATTCCCAAGTTTTTTGTTGTGGAACAATATGTAATTCCTGTACTCGCTTATTATGCCAGAGGGTAAAGAGATGCTGGTGCGCGGCAACAGAATTTTTTGAAACTGACAATTCTGGCCAGGAGGAGAAATTTTGAATATGATCTGTGGTACCAGATTAAGAATCTCTTTTGTTTTTAAATGAAAGAAAGCAAAACACATGGGATATATTTTATCCAGCAGTTTTGTAGTGAACTAAATTAAAAACCACGTAACTCTGCTTGAGATACTTTGACAGACCCTGTTTCAACCTGTTTAACTCCTTGAATGGTTTATGTAGCTCTGATATTTAACACCTACTCAATCTTTCTGCCTTTCTTCCAGGAAGCTCATATCAAACGAGTTTGCAGCCAGGTATTTTCCAGTTTTCCAGATTTTGTGCAGTTAAGCAAAGATGCAGCCTTTGAAACAATTTCGGATCCAAAATACAGTGGAAAAATGAAGGTAAACCCGTTCCTTAGAAGAAAAATAAATATTATTTATAGTAATAGATTTGGTGCTATATTATATGGATATAAGAAAATGTACACCTAATAGTTCTGGGGTTTTTAATCATTCTCTTTATGGTTGGTCATACCACAGCAGGTGTCTCTTGTTATGGATCAGTGTGCATCTGAGCAAAGACTGGATAACAGTAATTTCTGATGCCAAGATTTTCTGAGATTTTTGCTTCACATGTTTAATGGTGGGCATGGAAATGACCCTTATAGTCAACAGAACTATTTTTTTGTGAAACCATGGACTCCAGTGACAGTTGGGAATATTTGGCAAAGAAAAGGAAGCAAAACAAAATCGTTATGGACTTAATGGTTTCAATTAAAAAAACCTTCAATTTTATGTGCAGTTCCAATCTCTCAAAAAACTTACGTTAGACTTTGAAAAGGTTCAGAGAAGGGCTACAAAGGTGATTAGTAGATGTGTGTCAGAAGCAGCCACGTAGGTTGGGGCTCTCCAGCCTGTAAAGAGTGTCTTAGGATGAATGTGAGTGGGACCTACACAGTCACGAATAGCATGGAACTGGTGAAGATGTACTGAGCGTTTACTGACTTCTTGAACCCTTTGGACATTAAATGAAAATAATAGAAGTCATGCTAAAAATGACCAGAATAAATGTGTCTAATATCAATCTGTAAAACTCCTCACCTCAGAAACTGTCTTTCTTTGGTTTTCAGAGAGGAACAGAAGATGTTTAATGATGATGTATAGTGTAGATGATGATGGTGTTGTTTAATGTAGATGAAAAATATGTCAATGTAGCTAATTAAAAAGAAAACCATACTAGTTTTAGTAGTGTTCCTGAGCTGAGAGCAACTGCAGGGTGAGAAGCTATGCAGAGTTTTTGCTCTCCGTAAACCTGGATATTAACATTTTCTTCTTGGGACTGGTGGCAGTGGGAGGACTGTTGCTGTAGCAGTAATGGCTGTTACCACTTTACTGATTTTTTATTATGTGAGCAACTTCTTTCTTTACTGTTGTTATATATGTGTGAAATACCTGCACATTAACTTAGTTGTATACACTTAATTATTTTGAGAAAGTGAATTTAGTTGTTAAATTAACTACCAGCAAATTTTTAATACACAGTTATAAAAACCAAGTCCATCATCTTCAGTAGTTGAAGAATTGCTTATGAAGCAATTATGTTACTGATTATTTTGCCATGACATTATTCATGGTGAAATTAATTTTTGTTTTTATTCTGAAATATTTAATTTTTTAAAATTTTCCCTGGAATAAATTAAATTAAATTAATTAAATAAATTAAATTAAATAAAATTCACCTGGAAAAGCTGGCAGCCCATGGCTTGGACATGTTGCTGGGTTAAGAACTGGCTGGGTGGCTGAGCCCAGAGAATGGTGCTGGATTGTGCTGCATCCAGCTGACATCTAATCAGCAGTGGTGTCCCCCAGGGCTCAGTGTTGGGGCCAGTCCTCTTTAACATATTTTTTGATGATCTGGATGAGGGCATTGAGTGCACTCTGAGTAAGTTTGTGAACTTAAGTTGGGTGGAATTGTTGATCTGCTGGAGGGTAGGAAGGCTCTGCAGAGAGGTCTGGACAGGCTGGATCAGTGGGCCAAGACCAGTAGTATGAGGTTCAACAAGATCAAGTGCTGGGTCCTGCACTTTTGCCACAACAACCCCCTGCAGTGCCACAGGCTGGGCAGAGTGGCCGGAAAGTTGCCTGGCGAGAAAGGGCATGGAGGTGCTGGTCAACTGTGGCTGAACATCAGCCAGCTGTGTGCCCAGGTGACCAAGAAGGCCAGTGGCATTCAGGCTTTTTTGAGAAATTGTGTGTCCAGCAGGATCAAGGAAGTGATTCTTCCCCTGTACTTGGCACTGGTGAGGCCACAGCTTGGGTGCTGTGTCCAGTTCTGGGTCCCTCATGGCAAGAAGAGCACTGAGGTGCTGCTGGAGTGTGTCCAGAGAAGGGCAACAGAGCTGGTGAAAGATCTGGAGCATCAGGTTTATGAGGAGTAGCTGAGAGAGCTGGGATTGTTTAGCCTGGAGAAAAGGTCTCCCCTGAGCCTCCTTATTACTCTCTACAGCTACCTGAAATGAGGTTGCGGTAACATGCTGTACTGATTTTGGCCAGGACAGAGTTAATTTTGTACAGTAGTTGTAAGGGGGCAGAAGGTTATTCTATACCACCTCCTGTCCTTGCTGGGACAGGGGTGAGAGATTCTCTGCCTTCCAAGAAAAAGGGAGTGGCTTCCAGTTGGTAAAAATGTGGTGGGAGGAGGAACACCGTTCATTTTTTTGGGGTCTGCAATGAGCATTTTTGCATGTGAATCACCCTCTCTCTTCCACTTTTGTTATTAATACTGTTCATTTTCTTATCTTACTGCTGTTTCCAGTAAAATCTTCTTATCTCAATCCATGATTTTCACCTTTTGTGTCTTCAATTCTCAATTGTGTCCTGACATGGAAGTAGCATCTGGTTTGGGAGAGCCTCAGTGGGGGCACTAAGTTGGGGAGTACCATTCTTAAACCATGACATAAAGGGATCAGCCTCTTCTCCCAGGTAACAAGTGACAGGATGAGAGGAAATCACCTCAAACTGTACTAGTGGAGGTTCAAGTTGAACATTAGGAGGAATTTCTTAATGGAAATGGTTGTCAAGCATTGGAATTGGCTGCCCAGGGAGGTGGTAGAGATTCAACATCCTGGAAGTGTTCAAGACATGACTGGACATGGCACTCAGTGCTGTGGTATAGTTGACAGGGTTGTCTTTTGTCAAAGGCTGAACTCGATCTTGGAGTTCTTTTCCAACCCAAATGATTCTGTGATTAAAACTAATTTTCCTTTCTTAAGGACTTTGCCTCTTGGGGCTATTGTATACTTCACTCCAGTACTGAATTAGAACATTTTCATTATGTGTTTTTTGACTCTGAAGTGAGCAACACAGGCAAGCAAAAGTGCCTGAGTTATGACAGAGGTTCCAACATTTTGTGTCTTCAAAGCCTATAGCTTTCAGAGCTGCCTGTTGGGAGGAATCTATTCCAAACCATGGCAGTAAGTCTGAGTTCTTTCTGGTATAGTGATGACTGCAGCGTCTTCTCATGGGCACAGCTGACTGTGGCAGTTTGAGTTGGATGTAATGTTGGCTGGTGGCAGTAAGGCTCTTCTCGTGCTTGTGTGCAGTGGCCTTGGGTGTTAAGAAGATTCTGCTGTTGCCCTGCTGGAGTAAGCATAACTGAGGTGGAAAGAAAGCAGAGTGTTGTCGTCTTCTTATCTATACTGAACTTGTGCTGATGGCTTGATACTGATATCAGGCAGGCTGAATGCTTACTTTTGACATTGATGATATCCACAGTTAGAAAATGAATCCTTGAGTTACTAGTTGGTATGTGCAAAACCAGTTTACTTTCTTGAATAAATTGCCCAGACATAAGTGGAAAGAGATGAGAAATACAAGAAAAATAGATCATAGTGATTACTCCTGTGTGGTTTTTTTATTGTTAGTGAATCATCTAATGCTCATATTCATTCTCAGTAAAGAATTTCCTAATATATTGTGTGTTTTACTGTGTTTATTTTGTTCATATTATATTTATATATAGTTATCACTCTATACTGGGCAATATTCCTGTATCTCAAGGTATTTCTTAATATAGATCATAGGTAATTGCAAAAAAAAGACAAGGACAACCTCCCAAACGACTCTGTCACCCCAAAAACAAACCACACACCCCCACAAAAAAAAGGAAAAAGGGGGTCTGGGGGGGGGGCAAAAACCCCACAAGCTGCCCAAACCCAAATCCTTAATAAGGACATGGTCTTGAGAAGAGCCTTGGTGGGGAGAATTCTCATCTTTTTTTAAGCTCGGTATATATAAGGGAAGATGGATTAGAAATTCCAATCTTGCATTTTTTACGTGCTCGTTATATGGAAAAATATTTCTTCAATGTTTTTGGTAAATGAGAGATGCCAAGAAGTAAGAAAGAAAATAGAAAAAAAACTATAGTTCTTTCACAGAACATTTTTTTCTGGGACCTTTCCAATAAAGTCAGATCAGGCACTGTACTGCAGTAGTAGTAGGCAAAGGTACAAAGCAGTACGGCCCTTTCTTTCCTCCGAGCTGAGAAATCACGGTCTTGTGTTATTATGAGGGTTTCTAGTTGTTTGGTTGTGTTTTTTTACTTCATGAATTATGGAATTGTAGAATAGGTGTGTTTTCAAATGCTGCAGTTATGACAACATTTGAACCAGTTATGATTGGTTTTGTACATGATGCCTAATTTTAGAAATCTGTAATGTCTATTTCAGTCCATGAATTAGGATAAAATTTATTGAAATAATTGATTACTTAAAAGAAATTAGTCTGCTTTGTCTTTTAAGGGGAGCTTAAATTTTGTGCCTTTCATGAAATGTATCTTAGTATAAGCCTGAACTATGTGGTGGTATTGCCAGATGTGTAGGGACAGGATGGGGAAGACTAAGATGATGCTGGAGCTGAACATGGCAAGGGATGCAAAATAAAACAAGAAGGGCTTTTACAGGTATGTCAGACAGAAAAGTAAAGTTGAAAGAAGTGTGTACTCCACTGATGAGCAATGCTGGAAAACTGGTAACAATGAATGAGGAGAAGGCTGAGATACTCAGCAACATTTTGCCTCAGTCTTCAATGGTGACCTCTCTTCTAACCTCTTGAGTGTGTGGACAGCAGGATGTGGACTAGGGGAGCAAAGTTCTTCCCTCTGTAAGTAAAGATCAGGTTTATGACCACCCAAGGAACTGCATGGTACATATGGGACCCAGTGAGATGAATCCTAGAGTCCTGAGGGAATTGGCTAATGTAGTTGCCAAGCCAATCTCCATAATATTTCATTGCAGTCAGGTGAAGTTCCAGGTGGCTGGAAAAGGGAAACATTGTACCTGTCTTCAAAAAAGATGAGAAAGGAGTATCCTCACAACTGCTGACATGTCAGCCTCATCTCTGTGACTGGGAAGATAATGGAATTGATCCTTCTGGAAGCTGTAGTAAGGTATATGGAGGGACAGGGATGTGATTTGAAACAACCGTCATAGCTTCACCAAGGGCAAGCCCTGTCTGATGAACCTAGTGGCCTTCTAAACTGGAGTGACTTCATCAGTGAACAAGGGGAAGGCTATCTGGACTTCTGTAACACCTTTGACCAGGTCCTCAATAGCATCCTTTTCTCTAAACCAAAGAGGAGTGGGTTTGATGGGTGGACTTCTAGATGGACAAGGAATTGGGTGGACCACTACCCACATCCAGAGGGTAGGGGTCAATGGCTCAGAGTCACCGTGGACATCAGTGACAAGTGAGGTCCCTCAGGGATTCATACTGGGACCAGCGTTTTTCACTATCTTCATTAATGACATAGATAAAAGGGATCAAGTGCACCCTTGATAGTAGGGACCTGCAAAATATAAGGGCAAGTGGTTCATTGCTTCTGAAACACAATGATTGCAGATTGTCCTCACAGAAGTATTGGGACTGCTTGGAAAAGAAGATGAGTGAGTATAGCTTTACAAGCCTGCAGTAATAGTCATTCAAATTACTTTGATTATTTCTACAGTTTTGTTAAAATTGTCTCAGAGAGACTCTATAAGCATTCTAAGTGTAAAGCATTATTAAATGTTGGGACAGTTGAAAAATTTTTTTTAAACTGTACTCATTTCCACAGACATCCATTTGTGGGGTTTTGGAATACTGTTCTTAATACAAATCTCTTAGGAATAACTGTTTTATTGCTTTAATTATTTTTGCCAACATATTGTCATTCAGTCAGAAAATGGAAGTCTATTGGAACACTTTATGAGAAGTGGTAACCTCTGCCATTTAACATAACCCTGACCCAGGCAGGCCGGGCTTTGAAGGCTTAAAAATACTGTAGGCTAACTTGAACATATGTATAGAAAAAATTTCTCAAAAACAAGAGATAAAATTTCATCACATGCAGACAACTCACAATGTTTAGCAATGGGAAGATGTGTTTAAATTCATGTGAACTTTTACAAAGAACATGTTACTTTTTCTTGAGTATGATCAAATATTTCTGTTTAGAACTAACAATATACAGGATAATATTCTGGTGCACCAGTATAGAACTTACTTGTCTTTGGTGCAAAAGCATTCATTACTTTTCTCTCTTGGAGTTGTTGCCTACTCCAGAATACTTAAATTCCCGACAGGGATGAAATTGATCCATTTTTTTTAAGCAAATTGTGTGGATTTATTTTTGTATCCTCCTATAGGAAATTCATTATTTGACCTGTACTTTAATAATAACAACAATAACAGGAGCCAATTCCTTCTACTTTAAAAGAATGTCACTTCTGTTTCTTTTCTTAATGTGGCTAAATAAAATGCAAATGTGAGTAGTACAGCTCTTGTTAAATTGCCTAGTATGGATTTTTTTTCTCCTGTAAAATAAATCCTAGTTTATATGTTCATGTACAATGAAGCCAGGCAAAAAATCTGTCATTTGTACCTTGTTTTCAGTTGTAGTAGGCTGGCTAACATTTACTAAGGAGTTCAAAAGTGATGTATAATTACTATTTTATGTTCTAGGTATTATCTGGAATTGTAACATTTATATGAACAGTCATACTTACTGATTGTCAAAAATTTGTTAGGCTTTTAGTGAAATAATTCTTGATTAACAGTTTATATATTTATGAGTGAATAAATATAATTTCAAAAATATTTATTGCCCAGTGGGAAAAAGCTATAGTCATTGTACAGAAAATTCCTCTATTCCCATTGTGTATGGCTTCTGCACAGTGGTCTGGAGCTGCCATTTGCCAGATGTGGACATGCTTCTTTTGAAAATAACAGTATCACTATTGTACACAAGGCTCTGGATTATTTGCTTCCCCACCAGAAGAACGTTGTGTGTGGGCAGATTATTGGCATTTCAGGGTCTCTGCAGAGTCTGGGAAGCTGGATCCTACTGTAAACAGAGCAACAGATGAGAGTGGGAGCAGGGAGGGGCATACATCTCACTGATTATTTTAAGAAGACAAGTTCCAAGAAACTCTGAACTCAGATGTAGGACAGAAAGTTTAAACAGACCTTGGAGTTTTCAGGATAAATGTGTGCATTTTTTAAATGCGAAAACTCAGAATCTGAGCTAGTGCATGGCATAAGTAATTTTTTGTTGCAGTCTGTGCACTGACACAAGTAGCTTCTGAATTTACCTCTTGGTGGGCTGATGACTTTTTCACAGTGGGAATTCCATGTACTTCACTGAAAAAGGTCTGCCATCTCCATTACCTTTGGCACATTATTATGTTAGTAATGATTTTTGTTATGCCTGTGTTTGGCTTCGCAAATAATTAAGTACAGTGTAGCGTGTTTAGAGGTTGAAAACATGAGTAAGTGTGTGTGAGATGACCTGTAAATAAAAATTTCTTTGTTTTTCTGCTGTGGTTCATTTACAGGTCCTTCAGCAGCTGTTAAATCACTTCCGAAAAAATAAGGATAAAGTTCTTCTTTTCTCCTTTTCCACAAAGGTGAGCTCCATGTGATTTTTATCAATTATCCGCAGCACTAAGTTCTGAAGCGTGAATCACTAAAGTGACACCTTGTCAACTGCATTTCCTTATTGCTGTGGGCAGTAATTATGAGGACAGTGTGCTGTACATCACAAGCATACTGAGACCTTATCTCATGATAAAAATGGTGATGATAAAACGAGTGTAACACACTTCTGCCTTCCCTAGAGCTTTTTAAAATAGTTTTATTCAGGTAAAGATAGCTGAGTTCAGCTGGTATGTCTTGAGTTAGAGCACTGTCACAGTACAGTATGACTGTGATATCATAAAACCTTTGTGTTAGCACTGAAAGTTGTTAACTTTCCTCGTACTGCTGTCTTTTGATCATCAGCAGCAATGAAGCCTCAATCCTGAGACTTGCTGTACAAGTTGATTTGAATTTGAAACTGTCTGATTGGAGCAAGAGGTATATGTACATTTTACTTCTAAGGGACTTGCTGGAGGAAGCTGTTTAAGTGGAGTGGCTGCTTATTGAGTTAGATGAAGAGAGTGACAGTAAGAAGTGAAACAGGCAGCCAGGGTTGGAGGATGGAGTGAGACCACAGCAGACCAATATTAATCACCTTGAGTGCTGTAGAATCATGGCTAAAGAGAATCATGAATGTTGATACCAAAATGGCGAAGATTTACTCTCATTTGCAATGCCTGGTGTACTGAAAATGTATTTGATAAACGTGGCCCCTATTATCATGTTTAATTAAAAAGATAGAATTATCTTTTAAATTTTTTTCTTTCTTCATTTTTCCACTCAGTTGCTAGATGTGCTGGAACAGTACTGCATGGCATCTGGGCTAGATTACCGAAGACTTGATGGAAATACAAAATCAGAAGATAGGATCAGAATTGTAAGAGAGTTCAACAACATTCAAGAAATTAACATTTGTCTTGTATCTACAATGTAAGAAAATTTAACTTGTAGTTTATTTCAATATGTCTATCTAGTGTTCAGTAAATGAGTTACTCTGCATTTTTCTTGCTGAGCTTGTGAGGGATTACTCTTTGAGAAAGTAAGTATATATTTACTGCTTTGGTCTGAAGCGTCTTTAAACATGGACACTTTCTCCCTCTCCCCTCTCCTCTTTTTTATGAGGATTTCTAAGATCTGAAAGAACTGGGTCTTCTGAATCCTAGTTTTTAATTTCCAGTTGTTGTAGGATTGAGGAAACAGTTTTAAACAGTATTATTAAAACACTATTATTATGTCTTTATCCACAAAAAGCTTTTAATTTTATTGTAGACACTCAATTTATTGTATTATACTAGTAGAACTAGCAAGTGAATGTGAACATGAAATGCCATATTGAACTGAAAAATTCTCTTGCTCTTGATTAATTTATTATATTTCTATAATATTGTTACTTATCAATAATTATTCTATTCTATTCTATGCTATTCTATTTTTCAAATGTATTATAAATTAATTAATTACATTGATTAGCTAGTATATCTATTTAAAATACTTCAACAAGATCCTTGATTGTCTTTTAAAAATGTCAGATTTTAACCTGTCAGATTTGCTTATCAACTTACGATGGATAGTGAATTGTTTTAAAATGGATTATTATGTTCAGCTAAAGTTATTGTTAGTACAATGACTATTTATTTGTTTTATTCAGGTTACTTCCATGCTTCATCTTGGATGAAGTTTTTTACTGGGCAAGGGCAGAAAGGGAACAAAGAGAAGCTTTGCCCCTTTTGCCTCCTGCCCAGAGGAGAAAACTCAGTGAAACTTGATGAACTATTGTTGAGTATTCAGTCACTTTAGTTCTTCTTCACTGAAAGTGTGTGTTGGAGCTAGGAGGATCCACACTACCTCTGCTTGAATAGAAGTCAGACATGATCTTAAAGGCTGTTGCGAGTGGATGCCAGGGCAGTCTTCAAATAGTCTGGTGCTTATGTGTAGGGTTGTGAAGAGATTAGTGGTGTTGGTCATGCACTTTGGTTTGTAATCTCTGTCAACAGTGGAATCTGGCCATCAGCTTCTCTGAGACCTTCGTGAGTCCATACCCCTTGTATCTGAAGACAGAGGGGACTAACTGTATCTGTAGCATTAGGAAGGACTAATTTTTGCTTGTCAGTCCTTAGTGCTGTAATAGCCCTATCAGTTCTCTTTCATTAATTTACATAGAAATAAAAATGAAGGTCAATTTAACAGAGATGGACTTTCTTCTCTGCTTTGAGAGCTTGTTAATAGAGACTAGTGAACTTTCTCTGCCTGTTGAGGGTGGTGGAGAAAAGAGTCTTGTTTCTGTTGTTTCTAATGTTACTCATCTTGCAAAACAAATGGAAGGAACAAACCATGATGGAATTGCACTCAATATAACTAGTTTGTAAGCAAAACAGAGGGTGCAACTGTCTGTCTAGTTTATTACAGATAACAGGAAGTGTCCTGTTTCTTTGCTTGATACACGGTAATGGAAGCAGCTTTATATTTGTAATCCTTTGGAAATTAGAAAGTGATTTATCCTAGTTCCACTCTACAAAATATTAATCTTTCACTCAGATTTCAGGCATATATACAATAATAACATGTTTTACAGTATATTCTCTATTTTTCAATACAGAGTACGTTGACAGAATTGGTTCATACTCTTCTGTTTGTACTTTCTTGTGAAGTTTTTGCTTGATTGTTCTGCGTAGTCAATTTATATATGTTCTGAAAGTCTCCTTTCTCAGAGAGCCAAATGTCGATTTTCACTGAAAATACTTGCATGGTCTTTTAAATGTATAAATGTATTCTGCAAAGGATGAATTCCCTGCATAGTAATCTTGAGACTGCTGGCACAATTAAGATGCAACTTATAAAACATAAAGCACCAGTCAGAGAATTACGGTGCAGCAGTGGTGATAACTTCACTGTTAAATTTGCAATGTTCCTGTTTTATATTCCTTTTCTTTCAAAATGCTGTTTCTACCTGCAATCATCTATATTTAGCCCACAGAGTTTTGAAAACCCTGATTTTAATTGAGTGGTTAAGTTTTTTGAGAAATGGGACCTTAGAAAAGAAAATAATAAAATAATAGAGAATAAAAGATAAAATTTTGTCTATCTGTATATTTGACCTCCATTCTTTCAGTTAATATTGGTATCAAGCATAGTCATATGGCTATGCCTAATGCTTTTATTGGTAGCTGTGACTAATACAGCTTTATAGGCAAGCATGTTTTGTAGGTGTTGAGAGAAAACGCAATGGATTTCTTCAGTGCTTGTGAATTTCATCAAACCATTAGGTATAGATCATGAATTTCAGCTTGAGCACTAGGGAAGAATAGGTGTACACTTGTTGGAACTTCTAAGTCTCATGAAGTAATATCCATTTGAGAATACTTCAGTCCTGCACTGGTGTTGCTGGGAAAATACATAATTATTTAGGAGAAGAGGATTTTTAGGCATGCTTGAAACATTAAAACAATTGCTGGAGTTGCTGTAACTTGACTGGAGAATGTCAGAGCTTTCAATTCCAATTACACTGCTTAGCCTGAAGAAGGGAAACTGTGTATATACAGTGTGAAAGTCAACACAGGCCTGTTCCATCCTAGTGTTCTGGAATAAATAAGAGCAGCAAGTATTTCTGTCTTTAAATCAGTGCTTCTGGATTTTTATATGCTAGTCTTTGTCTAGATTAATTCCATCAGAATAATTGTTCATGAAAATCCATTTCTGCTTCTCAGTTTTCTTTTTATGTAAAGAGAAGTGTCTACAGAAATTTGTAGGTAGTTTGTATCATGAAGGGTTACATATCCACTTCCATCCTACCTGCAGCATTCTCTATTACTGTTCATTACTGGACTGCTGTTCATTACTTTTTACTTTTACAATGCTTCATTTAGCTTTAATTCTTCACAGCAGTGTTTCAAACAACTTTTAGTGCGCATATGATAACGTTCAAAGAACTTACAGCCACAAAATCTCACTGAAACAGAAAACATAGGAACTATAAAAAACCTGGCTTGGTAAACAGAATTATGTAGTCAGGGTTTTCATAGAACCTTTCCTAATGCAGTATTGTTCTGTACCTTCTGAACATTGAGGTATTAAATTGTGCAATTTTAAATAAGATGATCTTTTGAAAACTGTTCTTTTAAACAAAACTGTTTATTTAAGCAATATTATAGTAATTTGCATGGACCAAATTGCAGTAGTGACTAACAGCTAGTTAAAATGATGGGGTAATGGAGGACATACCTTACAATGCACAAACTACTGCAGTTGTTCTGTCCATGAAGGGTACAGGAGCCATTCTTTTTGTTTCAGACTACCTAAATTTTTGGGTAATACCTAAAAACATTGAAAGGTAAAATTATTATAAAGCTAACTATCCTGTTTTTCTGGACAGTCTGTTTTACATCTTGACTTATGTTTCAGTCCAACTGCAGGGCTGGTTTGGGAAGAAGAGAGGCTAAACTTGGTTTTCATTAAAAAGAATCACACTAAATTTAAAAATACCATTATATATTCTGAAAAAAGACCCCAACCCAGATATTGTTCAGTATTTCACCCTTTGAGAATACGCATCCTCTGGAAACATCCATTAATATTGGCAGGTTTCCATATACTCTCCCTTTCCAGATTTAACTAACTCAAAACTACACCATGCCTGGAAGGAAAAGGCCACAACTAGACTTATATTGGCATGGAGTCCATGAAAACCAAAGAGTGGTGTGGCTCCATAAGATTTTGGTTTCTGTCTCCATTCACTCTTATACCTGAAAAATTTACCTTTCTTGTCTGCTTCAAACAAGCAAAATTTAAAGTAATCTGCTAAATCAGGTACTTGATAAATTAAATGGGATTGACTTTTTCAATTTTGCAGTACCTCTTTCAGGAAAACAGCAGACTTGAAATTAGTGATGCCTGTATCAATGTGAACAATTGTTTTAATAGTTTACTTAATAATAGTATTTAGCATGTGTTTAAATAGGATCTCGTCTCTTTTCTGCAGTAGTTGGTTGAGCCAGTCAAAAAGAATTTTCAGTATTTCCTTGCTTTAGAGCTGGATGAGAAGTGGTATTTTCCTGACTTTTGTTCCTGTCAAATCATTCCGCTATGCACATGCCAAAGCAGTTTTGTAGGGTTCAGCAGTTAGCTGCCTCAGATTAGACATATGCTCAAATTCTTTTCTGGTTTGCAGGTTTTACCTGAAAGCACTCTACAGCTGTTGAATGTTTTAGGATGATGTAACTGGTACTCTGGTGACTCCTAGCCCCCAGAGCAGACAATTTTCTGACAGTGACTTTTTTCCTTTTAATGACAGATACAAATGTTGCTCATATGCAGCTGTGTGGCCAACTGTGTTTTTAACAGCTGAGTAACTCACTGCACAAATACACTTGTGGCAATTGTTAATGCTTACAGGTATGACTTACCTGAGATTGTGACCATTTTAGTGGAAGCTGCATAGCATTATAGTCAAAAACTCTATGTACTGGGATTAGAGGAAGTAAAATTTCACCTGTCCTGTAAAATTGTCCTGCTTCTATAATGTTAACTGGCATAAAAGTGGTTATGAATATCAGTATAGTATTTGGGGGAATTGGCCTGTGCAGGACTTTATGGGAATGAAGTAGCAACTGGGAGTTTCACTAAGTTAGTTGATAGCTGTTGATTATGACTCAACTATTCATACAGTCTGTAACAATCTTGATATTTACATGAAAAGACTGCATTTTATAGCAGTGGTTATTTGAGTACTTGGTGATTGTCAGTACAACAGTACCACAAAGCTGTACTTCACTGTTTTCAGTATCTTTAATGTGTTTTGGTTTTTTTTTTTATTTTGGGGAAGGATATGACAATGTGGACCTAATACAGAACAATCTAGTTTCAATGTTTTTCTTATTATCATACAGTTCTGGTTTTTAATTTTTATGGTTTTAGGGCTGGTGGACTGGGTCTTAATTTTGTTGGTGCCAATGTTGTTATACTGTTTGATCCTACATGGAATCCAGCAAATGATCTTCAAGCGATTGACAGGTACACTCTCAAAATGCAGAACTTGATCATGCTCTTCCTTTTGTTCTGTAATCTGATTGTCCAACTAAAACTTTCCTCAAGTAAGAAATTTTTTACATAGTCTGACTGATTCACGAGACAATAGGAAAAGTCCAGGTAAATTAGTTTTTATCTTTGATGTGATTATTTTTAACCCTAAATTTTACAACTTATTTTCCTTTATTCCTTTTTTGTGGCAGTGGGCCAAAAGAAAAACTCAACAAAAAACTCTCCATGGTCACTGTAACTTTTTGTGATCTCTAGAATATATGTGCACATGGCATTTTCCTTGTGTTTTTCACTGCAGAATATATTTTTGAATTCCAAAACCCTGAAAGACAAGTGTTTTTATGTTCTCTTCTGCTTCTCTATTGTGGAAATTAGCGTCCTTTTTAGCACTCACTTCTATATCTGATATTATGGTATTGGAGTATTTCCAGTAATACAGATTTTTCTTTCAAGGTTTTTTGACTGTAGGATGTTTCCCTAGGAATCCAGGACAGACCTTTGAGTAACTGAAGTTAAGAATATTGTAAGCCTTCAAAATTCAGTAGATTTGTATTTTCATGAGCAGAAATAAACTTGTTTCTATTATCTCATGCAATTATGCAATTCAATTTTCAGAGTGTTTCTGATTTCTAAGACATGTTTATGTGCACCTGTTCTAGAGAAATATATGTCAGAAACATGTATTGAAGCCTGTCTTTAAAGAATCATTGTAAGATCACATTCCGATTAATTGTTTTAGCCTCTCGTGAATTTTGTGGGATATAGTCTATTAGAAGTCTCAGAATTTACCATTTGAATAGAAGACTGTCAGTTCATTAGCTGTTTTTATGATATTGTGTCTTGTAAAGTGATTTATAAAGTTAAGAAAGAACAGACTGCTCCAAGTAATCCGTGAGTCAATTCCTATATAACGCAAACAGGAGAATACTTGGAGCAAAAGTAGGTGGAGATATCAAGGGGAAAAAAACCCCAAACGAACCTGAGATAAACAGAGTGGAAGATGTGTTTTCTGGTGAGACGAAAGACAGTTCTTGTGATAGAAAATGAGGAGAAAGCTTTTTAAACTGGGTAGGCCTGGGGAGAAATATGGAATTCTAAGGGTAAAGGAAAAGGAAATTAATTACTGAGGAAAGTTTGGAAAAGTAAGGAAAACAACCCAATCAACATATGCATGATTCAGAATAGTCCTGATTTATTAGAATGTTTTTATATATTTATAATTTTGGCTATTGTTTATTACTACCCCTAAGAGCTCTCATTTCTTAAAATGTTTTTAATGTGCTACTATCCTTGCAGGGCTTATAGAATTGGCCAATACAAAGCTGTTAAAGTGTTTAGATTGATATCCTTGGGAACTGTGGAAGAGATGATGTACTTGCGACAAGTTTATAAACAGGTAAAGTTCATGAATGGTTTAAACGAGGTGCTCTTCCTAGCAGTTTCAGGGCCTGAAAGCTAATCTAGCCTATAGTAAAATTGTACTTTACCTTAGGTTTATGGTATATGCTGTTACCTTAACTTCCTAAGCAAAGATGCATCATTTAGCAATTGTTAAAGAACGGACCAGAATTATATTTGTATCCAAGTTTTTCTGTAACTATTGCAAAAACAACCCCCCTTAACTTAATGTATTCTTTACATGCACATTCATGGAAATTAGAGAGGATCCTGCACCAAAGTTTCTCTTGTGCAAAGTACTTTCGAGAATTCCTTTCAAGGGCAAGGCTCAATAGAAGTCTCAGAAAGGCTAACAAAATGAGCAATAGTGGGTTACAACCAACTATATTCACAAAAATCCTGAAGGAGGGGAGCCTGCTTCACAGAGATCTTTGGAGTTGTGATCGTGTAGAAAAAGAAGACCTGGATATTGTCTGTTTGGATTTCCAAAAAGCATGTATAAATCTTGAAAGCACGTATAAGTCTTGTGCTTTTTTGCTTTTTTTCCTTTTTTTTTTTTTAATTGACTTGTATTTTCCAAGTTAAATAAGCAGCAATAAAAAGCGTAATTAAAAGTCTGAGGGTTGACTTTTTTTTTTTACGTACTTGGATTGCTTTCCCTTAGCAAGTAAACATACAGTGCAAAGGATGGTGAACAAAATACTAATAACTTAGTACAGAGGAAACTGAGCTGTCAAGATATAGAGGAGTGCCAGTAATTTGTATAGTAGGTCTCCGATAATAGGCAACAATGCAGTGTTTTCAAATACTCTTTTTTGTTTTTAATTCAGTAAAGCCAAAAAGGTTCATATTATACCACAATCTATTACACCAACATCTGCCGGAGGAATTAAAACAAAATATCCTCTCTTAGGATTTTCTTCTTGTTCCAGCTAAAGCTGTGTATATTATGTGGATGCCAGGAAATTCTGACGTGTTGTTGTAGCAAACACTTCTGAAATCTCTTGTGTTGTTCTGTTTTAGCAACTTCACTGTGCAGTGATTGGAACTGAAAATGCCAGACGGTATTTTGAGGCAGTGCAAGGATCAAAGGAACATCAAGGAGAGCTTTTTGGGATTCATAACCTTTTCAAATTTAGGACTCATGGGTCCTGTCTTACCAAAGACATCCTGGAGGTGTGAAGTACTACCTTTTTACTTTTGGATATTAGTTTTATATTTTTCCTTTTCTCATGAGACTTTTTGGTTATCATTTCAAATGAAAACACTATTACACAGAATGGTGAAACTTAATCAGTTTCACCATTCAAGTTGTCTGTGCAATGACTTGAATGAAATAGGCATGTTAATTTCTCATTCTGATGTGGGCCAGATAAATTTCTTTAAATCCAAGAATGGAAAAAGCTTGGATTATATTTTCATACATTTCCTAATATATATCCTTTTTTAATAAAAACTGCTTCTTATTTTTTGATACTTTCGTGCAGCTTTGTGCACAGATACCTTTTATTCATCAGTAGCTCAGACTGCCCTTTTAAGCCAGAATTCTGATAATAAAAATGTTTTTTATGATCACAGTAACCTCTTTATAGTACTTTTTGCAATGTCAATAACTTTAATAAAAAGTGTTTTATAATGCTGTATTTTGAAATGTTACAGGGTGGAAGAAAATACCTGAGACTTCATATTTTAAAATTAATTTCTTAATTACTCTAAAAAGACTGTTGGCCTAATGCTATAGTGTATAGTGTAAACTGACTTTAAGTATATGCAGCATTGTAAGTTTTGTATGCAGCATGTTTGCTGCAGCCAGCTTGCATCTTCAAATTTACTTACAAATTATTCTTTTTCTTTCCATTCTTCCCTTTATTTTGTTATTTTTCCTCTGCTAGGAATTTAGTCTGGACCTTGCTGATTGTACTTCTGGTGCTTACACTTCTGTAGAAAGAAAGAAAATTCTTTTTTTCCTGTGCTTGCCTTTGTATGTAATAAAAATTGTATCTGTTTATGTTAACGTATTTGATTGTTTTAGAGGGAAGGGCGGGTAGAAGCAGGAGTCATGACAGCAACTACATTGCTAAAGGAAGAGAATCCTTCATGCAGCTCAGAAAAGGTGAGATGTCTTTGTGGGCTTTGTGGCAGAGCTCTAGTTCCCAATATTGCGGTGGCAAATGTGGGCAATGTGTTGTTAGGCTGATAACACTTTTTCTCTGTTGTTTAGAAGATTTTGTTTAGGGAATTGTGGAAGGGGGTACAGTTGGTTTAGATGATTGAAAGCTTCGGGTTTTTGTGGAGCTCCAGAAGACCTGGACTATTTAGTTGTAGGCAGACAATCAGACAGTGATTCCCACCAAACCAGTGGTCTGTTTGATACTTTTTTATTTTTAATGTATGTAATTATCTAATGATTTCCATCTGGAATAAGGTATCCTTTTTTTTTTTTCCTGCAAAGGTCAGTTTTAATAGGAGCATTGCATTTGTAGTAATGTTTTTGGCTGAGCACCATGTTCAGGTGCTTTGGGAAGCAAGCAGTTAAGTCAATAAAATGGCCTAGAAGAGTAAAGTTATCATTAGATTAGATCACAGTGATATTACAAGTTAGCCACTATTTCTTATGCTTGTTGGAGATTTCTGTGAGCAAATGTTAGTATTAATTTAATATGTGCCATCACATTGACCTTAATCTCATATTGTTAATACACCACTGGATGATCATGATGTCACATATGATTTGTTTACAAACAGTAACTTTTTAAGCTTCTGTTAAATACTTTTTGATGAGCAGAGTTAGATCAGGATTAATATGTTGATTTTAAAATGTCTCTTTGACTATAACATTTTAGTATTTACCGTTTTGACTTTCTGTTTATATGTTGCTATAATTCTTCTCTTGGTGGTATGCAGTTTTGGAGCTGTGTTCTGGACTTCAGTATCTTAGAAATGTTTTAAGATTGCCTCGGCATAATTTTATTTGATTACAGTAGGCCTCAATTAATTTTAAAGTGGCATGTTATGTGCTTGTGACTTCTAATGTTAGCCCCCATATACAAGGAAGTTAACCACTGTGCTTTTATTTTTCTTATGAATGTCATTACACAGTATTAAGGTTTGAATCATGAAGTCATCTTTCAAACTTTGAGAGCTGAAAAGTAGCAAGGAGATTAGTATAAACTTGAAAAACATGGATGTGGATTTTGAAGGCATAGGTTTTAGCAATGGGCAGCATATATTGTCTAAAGTACATAATATTGGTTATTTTCAGTGTTGTTCTGCAAAAAATTTTCTGCTGCCAGACACTTCAATAATTTCTCATTATGATTTATTTTGCATTTTGTAGTACTATTTTGCATATTTTTTGCTTGAGTGACATAGTGAAAATCTACTTTTTTTACACTACTTTGGAATTAGGTGTGCTGTGTATACTATTAACTATTATACTATGTTAAATAACTTCACTGTAATTTTTTTTATAGTATGAACAACCAGACTGTAAAGAAGATGGAGATCCCCAAAGCATTCAGGCACAATTAAAAAGAGAAGAAACGGATTTTTGGGATGACTTCAGTGATGATGATATTCTGGAGACTTCTGTGAAAAAATGTGACAGAAAGAAGGCATGCAATGCAAATAATTTCATGTTAACAAAAGGACAGCTTTCCTTAATGCAGTGTGGATTCTCTAAGTTGTTGCAGAGACAAATTCAAACTGCTAAAGAAGAGGACAATGATTTTAACTGGCATCATTCAAGTTCTGATGATCACACTATAAGAAAAAATCTAAATAGCAAGCACGGTGATTTTCAGAAATGTCAAAACAGTGTGCCTGTCTTGGAGCGTGGGAAAGCTGTTCTGTCACCAGATGGAACTGGTAAACAAGATACATGCACTACAGACTGGCTTGGTTTATCAGGCTCTGAGGAGGAAAGAAACAGAAAAAATGAGGATCAAGCCATTTCAAAGCAACGTGATATAGTCATGGAAACTGAAAGTAGTTCTGAAGAGGGTGATGATGATGTCGTCTTTCCTACCCAAGTTCAAGTATGCCAGCAAACAGTGCTTATTAATAAAGTTGAAATACACAGATCAACATCTGAAAATTGTGAAGAGTTAGCAAAAGAAAAAGCTGGGTTTGTATTTAAAGGAAGGAGTAGGCAATTTGGATTCCACAGTACTGAGTCAAATTTCAGCAATGCCGTATCTTTTGAAGACATCAAGAATGACACAGATTTGAAAAGTGCAAGCGACATAAGTGATGAGTCTGATGATATTGAACTTTTGCATAATTCTGACTCAAGAAAGCTAGGAACTTTGAGCTTTCCAAAGTGGAAGGAAAGATTTGCGCTTAACAATGAACAAGATAATGTCTCCAAATCTCTCCTACAAGCAAAGAAGCCCAATAGAAAAGGAAAGGAAAGTTGTTCTCAGGATATAGATGAATTCTCATCCTCTGAAGATAACTCTCCAGCTAAGAAAATTGATGCCAGAAAGCAAAGCTCTAAATGTAAACGAGTGAGAGGCAGAGTTCAGTTTGGGTCTAAAATGGTGTGTCCTATTCAAGATACCTCAGCTGCACAAATGAAGTCTAGCAATTATGCTGTACATAGGAATTATGCAAGTAAAACTGAATTTGAGCATCAAGAGCGAAAAATTGAATCAATGGACAGATATTTAGGTAACTTAATTTGTTTGATTTTATTTCAGCTAAAGTAACAACATATGTTTAATTTACCATTGTCAGCATGTTTTAAGTTCTCCTTGCAGTACATATTTTTTTTTGTTACAAGATGTAATAAATGCTCTCCTAAGTTATTATTTAGTAATGTCTTTCTGTATATCTCTCTTTATGCATTAGTCTTACTTCTCTGTCTTCTGGGGTGACAGGCTGCTTTGTAATACTTTGTTAAACTCTTACCATCTCTTGAAATATGCTGAGATTGGAGATTTATTAGGTATTTACAAACTAAATATTTGAACTGTAAAATCTTAAGAGTCTTGATAGGGCTGTTAAATAAAATGTACAGGAAAAAAAAAATGATGTGGGAGTTTTAAACACCATGTAGAAGACTTGATTCTTAAAGACTAAATTTTAACCATTGATGTTGCAACCATTAAGCCAGAGATACTTTGAAACTTCTTTGTCAATCTGAAAATAACCACCCTGAAATTGAAGTAGTATTAAACTGTCTGGATAAATCCAAATAAGTCTTATGATTGTTGTTAATTTTATAGAGCTGACAAATCTGGTGCTAAATGAAATCATAATGAATTTTAAAACTTTAATGTAATTTTTTTTTTAAATTAAAATATCCTTCAGTACAACTGTGCACCTTCAGACTTTTGGAATAACCAACATCTTTGTTTGTATTTTTCTCATAATGTATCAGATGGTGTTCAAGAAGTGGCATATATTCATTCAAATCAGACCGTGGTTGGCTCCAGCAAGGCTGAAAATCACTTGAGCCGCTGGGCAGTGCGAGACGTATTTGAGTTGAAGCAGTTTTCCCAGCTCCCTGCTAACATAGCTGTCTGTAGTGCCAAGGTAAAGAGAAATTTTTGGACATGTAATTTTAACTTTTTTTTTATCCTGATTTTTAATCTTAAAATTTTCTAAAAAACTTGTTTGTTAATGGCCTCCATGAATGATCAAAGACACTGAGGATGAGGAAGAGAATGTTCACTTGGAAGTCTAATAAATTACTTTGTCTCTTGGGGTGGCTTTTGCATTAGCCAGCTTTGAAAGAGTTGGAAATTAAAGAGCACAGCACCCTCTGTGGGACTTTTCTGTGAGAAAAATGGTAAGATTAAAGACTTGGTTTTTGAAATCAAGTTCTATTGCCATGTTTTTCTGATTTGAGCCATGAAAAATCTTCAGTTTGTCCTGTATATGGTTAACAAATATCCGGTTGCCATAGTACATTCTGGAACCCAGAATGTAACACAGAAATTTGAACGTAAATCAGTTTGTAGACTTACATACACGGTTGCCATAGCTGAGTCAAATTGTCTGTGTTTAATGTCTTAGACATAAAACTAGAGTTTACTGGGAGTGCTTATTTGCTACAACAGATATGTTTTGTGCTTTTTGTTGGTCCTGCAGCTTGTTTAATTGCCCTTGGAGTACACACAAATCTGGAATAAATTCAGGTACAACTTCCAGATTTTTGTTCTTATACACAGTGTTTTTAGTCTACTCTGATTATCTGGATGCTTTCTTGTTTGCCGTGTAATAAACATTTGTAGTTTCCTAGACTGGTTTTTAAGATAAACCACAAGCACAGAATAAGTAATTGGTGAATGTGCAGCTTGGTCTTTACAGACATGTTAACAATCATTACAGAAATTGTAGACATACGACTGTGTTGTTCTGGGGTGTTGAACATCCGCAGTGGCTAGAAAAGTTTCTTCCAGTGCTGTTGTTGTACTGTATTTAATTAAGCCATTAGCAGAGTTGCCAAGAAATTTTATACTGGGAAGATCAAACCAGGCGAACCAGTAAAAGTAAGGCCTTTTCAATTCTAACACATTTGCATTAAAATGTCCCTCATTAGCAGAAACGTTGGTCAAAAATACTCAAGAGTACTGTAGGAAGGTATTTATTAATTGGCAATGGCTGACAACATTATTAAAACCAAATATAAATGAAAGAAAACTTTGAAGAGAGTACTTTGACTAAATGTCTGTTGATCCACCTCTGTTCAGAGCACTAAAGTTTGTGGTGTTCATGTAACTTAGAGCTTATTATGTAGAGTTGTGTGACTGCAAGTATTGCAAATTAACTTCTCTTGATTAACTTGTCAGTCAGTTTTTTTAAGGTATGCATTTTTCACTCAGAAGCAACAACTTTTGAGTCTTAGGTAGGAAGAAGAATGTCAAGAATTACAGAGAAGGGTTGCCTCTTTATTAATTTCCTGTTATTTCTTTTGCATAAAGGCACTAATCTAGAAATAATCCCTAGATGACTGACTATTCTTGAATGTGGCATTTTGAACTTTTTGTGCTCTTCTCAAAAAAAGAGCTGCCAGAGCTTCATACAAAAATTTGAAAGGTTGTCTACTTAGAATTTTACTGCTAAAATTTTTCTTTCTTCATTACTTTGTATTTCCTTAGAAAGCATTCTGTGAAAAAAAACATGGTCATTGTTGTGCTTCTGGCCATCGGGCTTTGCTGGTCATTTTTCATTTATTTGCCATCAATTTAAGTTAGAATGTTCACTATCTGAGCAACTACTTTTTAAATCGTAAAATAATGCTACTTAGTAAAAATCTTTTTCAGTAGATTAGTCTCCTGTAATGTTAAAAAATTAAACAACTGAGTAATTTAAATTTCCATCATTGTTTTAAGTAAATAAAATTATGGTTTTGAATGTTGGAATTATAATTGGAAGCTGATATTATTGAAAGAAAAGCAAAGTTTTGTCAGCTGAAATTTCTCATTGGTGTAGTTTCAAGCGTCATTGGTCTAATAGTTTCTCAGAAACTGTTGTGTAGCTCTCTCTGTTGGCTCTGGGTATCAATGATACTAGATTCTTAATTAGAAGCTTTTTTTACATAGTATTTAGGCTGAAGCTTTATGTGATAGTATCATGAAGGCACCTGAATAATGTTTATGCTCTGATAATATTTATGTCCCTTCTTAAAAACACTGAATAGAATTGTTTTATTTCTGAGTAGAAACAATCAAGAAAGGTTACTTTCATTTCATAGATAGGTCTGCTAAGGACCAAAAAGTAGAATGTCCTTTGTGCTGTTTGTTTTACCTATGCCAACTCTGTTGTTTCCTGCTTTACAATTTCACTCAGTGAGTAGTCTTTAATAATGCATTTCTGACTTAATAAATTTTAAATACATTTTTCAAGTAGTGATTTATATCTCTGTCAAAGGGGTTCAAGAATTCTGAAAAACTTGAAGTATTTTGTTGAATTGGATGAGCAGTAAGTTGGGAAATACAAGTTCCTACAAACTTGGTGGAAGACTGAGTGAAATATTTTCGTTTCATGCTTGCATAGAAATCTGGAATGATAGGAATAATAAATGTTATAATAAGCTAAAGTAATGACTATAGAAACACCCTTGTAAGAACGTTTACATGTTGATTTCTTGCCATTGACTAGCCATCCAAGCGCATTTTGGGTTTACTACTTCTCTCAAAATTTTAGAACTTAGGTTAAGTCCTTTAGTTTCAGTAGCTAATTTATGGGAATTATATGAGTATTGGTAACAGAAAAAATACGTTGCTGGAAAGCACTATAAAGCAATGTCTTCTTCCTGGTTGCCTACCTGTAGTAGCTAAAAGTATAAATTAGATTTATTAGTGCTTCCTTTATTGTTGAATCATGGAGACTAATGTAGTTGCTTTAGTTGTAATAGCTACTTAAAGCTGGAGCAGGCTGCAAAACCTGTGAGGTCTCCTTTTTGAGAGAGGTTGCATGGGAAGAAGATCTTTGAGAGCCGAGTTAGAAGGGATAGGAGGCAGTGAGTCTTTTTCCTCAAAAGGTAACTGAAGGTATGTAGAACATCTTAAGAACATGAGTAACTAACAAGCTTGTATTTAAATTGATTATCAAAAGAGTGTAAGACTTGAACACCTTTTCTTGCCTCAGATTTCATCTTGGTGGTATTTTCATTCCTTGAGTTTAGATAGCTTGTGTTAGATCTGCACAGTTGGCACTAGTGTAATTCTCAGTCAAGTCTATCTCAACCTTTTAAACTGTAAGCTTCAATTGAGCTTATTTTTTGATCCAGTAGTAAGTATTCAGTCTGTCCTTAATTTTACCTGAACCTAGCATTCATACATCGTAGCTACCTTTTCTCTGAACAGGTAGAACATGTTATTTTAATCTACTATTGCTCTGTACCTTTAAAGGCTTAAGGGAACAAAATTTTGATTCTTTTTATGTGAAATAGATTTTGCTACTATTTCTTTTTTCTTGCCTACTTTGTTCTCCAGGTTCCATAACAAGTCCTGGATTCAAGACTGAGGAGTGCTTTACTCTTCTTTCCCCCGAGGTGATGGACAGTGCAGTCATACTGTCTATGTATAGTTTTTCAAGGAATTTTGCCAACTGACTAGTTCAGCTAGAATGTTCACATTTATAGCAGAGTGCTTGTTTAGTGTGTATTTCTATAAGTACTGTATGACTCTGGAAAACACAGTTTGGTGACAGCAGCCAGAATATAAAGTATTCCATCAAGAAACAAAAACAGGATATCACAAGAGCTTTCTCAGAACTTAGCAGCTGTGAAAGGTGAGATACAATCTAGAAGTAATAAATGTAACAGTATAAAGTATACATTAATTGTACAAGCAAGAGAAGAAACCTTAGTTGGATTGAATATCGTTATTCAAAATAAATCCTGTCCAGCATCTGAATTGAAGAAACATAATTGTTTGAAGATAGTTTGTATATGACAATAGTAGTAGCAAATGTATGTGGCAAGTTATTTTATCACATGATCCTTAAGGAAGGAAAATAAATTGTGGAATTCCTTTTATCACAGAAGTCCATGGGATTGCATAAAAATAGAAGATGTTTTAGTTGTTAGGTGAGTTGAAACAGCATTCTCAGTGAAGAAGGACGTTGTCAAGTTGTTATAGAATAGGCTTTCATAAATAGTTGTCTACAACACTGGAGATTCCTTTATATTTTAGTTTGCAAGTATGATGAGAGAGGTACTTAAAAGACTAAGATGAACTGGGTTTTTTTTGGACAGACATGGCATGATATCTCTTAAATGTAGAATGCTTAGAATTATAATAAAAATACTGTAATACCAATAGTTCCTGCATTGAATGTAATTATCCTTTGTCTGAAGATTATCTTTGTTCTGACCATTGCCCGCAACTGTCAGTGTTGGATTGCTGTAGATTTTAAGAAGAAAATACTGTAGATTTTTGGGAAGAGTCTTCTCCAGGCTAAATAACCCCAAGTCTCTCAGCCTTTCCTGACAGGACAGGTGTTCCATCCCTCCAGTCATTTTTGTGGCTTTCCTCTGCACTAAGAGTGGAGGATCAGAATCACCTACCTTGACCTGTGGCCACACTCCTTTTAATGCACCACAGAACAGCATGATAATTTTCCCTCAAAGAGTCGATCTTTCTGATAGTGCTGCTTATGTAGAAGGCACTGATGTGTCAATACTTAGAGGTGTTTAGAGCCATGGTAATCAAAACAAAGCCTGGGATTTCTGTTCCATGCAGAAGTGTGGCAGACAACTGTTTCTGAAGAAATTTTGGAGATATGGATTACCCTGTATAATAGGTTAATAATACATCTCTTCTTCATTTATAGTTATTAACGTTGCTTGCACGTCCCAGAACCTAAGTGTCACAGAAAGTTGTCAGGTATGTCTCTGTGCAGTCTGAGATCTCATGCTATTCATAATCTTTCCTAAGAAGTCATGAGTGTTAAGCATGTGTTTCATTTCTATTTTTGATGCCACGATGCAGGGAGAATCACACCAGGCTGTAGTATTGTAAACACCCTGAGGCAGAAAATCCATGTCATTTAGTGTGGCATGTAGCCACTCCAGTAAAAATTATTGAGAGCTGTGAACAAAACACACTCGATGGGCTGTTTCACTGAAGATATTCATAATCTGTCTATTATATACAAATGTGAAGGAAGAAGATTATATTGATAGTAAATCTACTGGAGTAAATAACTTGTTTTTTCCTGAATGATTTTGTTGAGTTTAGCCTCATTTGATGACATTGAGCAATCTGTGCTCTGCAGCTGAGTTTAAATTCAAGTCTTGTGCAAATAGACTTGTTAAACATTCATTGTGTTTTCATTAAAGAAATGCAAGATTGCTGGCTCTGTTATCACATCACTATATGTTAAGAACATAGATGAAAACCAAAAAGAGCTGTCTTGTGTAGCCACAGAAAGAAGCATATGGAAAACAAAAGCTTCTAAAAATCAATATGTAAAATCAACTTGTAGACTGTGCATGGTGGACTTACAAAGGCAGACTAATTTTCAGAGCAGATCTACAGTTACTTCAGCCTTTCAGAGAAAAAAAAGTCTTGAGTAAGTCATGTGATATTTTGCTCAAAATTATTCTGACATAAATTTTGGGGAGAAATCAGAAGTGTTAATACACTCTCTGAGACCTTAGTCATCTACTAAGTATTTTAGAGGTTTTGATTTTCATGGTCTTTGTTTTCCTGGTGGGCTCCAGGTTCCAAAGCACTTTGGATGCACTGACTGAGTTTTAGTGCAGAAGTTTTTTACTTGGTTAGGTTTTTTGATAACTTGCACTGTTACTTGTGAAACTTTTTCTTAGCTACTGTAAGAAAGAGAAACCTACCAGAGGCAAGACTTAAATGTCTTCTTCTAATGTTTCTAGTCTATTCTGAGTTAAATTACTGCATTCGTTAATGAATTTTCTAATTAATTCCTGTGTTAATTGGCAGAAACAACTTATGTGAAATGTTTTGCACAATATAGAAATCGGGGATAGGCTCTCTCTAGTTCTTATACAGCTGAATTTGTGTAGTATTTCTTCAGTAGGAGTCCATGGGGTGGGCGGCGGGAGGGGAAGGGCTGTGTGAGCATGGGGAAGTCTTTGGAGAAGGCTTTGAGGTTTCACAAAAAAGACGGAAGATGGGAACAGGACATACTAAGTAATTTGAAAAACTGATGATGTCCCACGTTGGAACTAATTTGCAGTTTTTAATGTGTGGAAAAGTGTTAGTCACAAGAATTTGTACTATACCTGTTGAATATGTGGAGTCTTTTTTTCAGTCAACTGCATGTTTTTAACTTAAGTTTACTTAAAGTTTTACTGAAAAGAAATGTACAAAGACAGCCATTCAATTGAGGATTAATCACTATGGCAACAGAAATGTGGTGACTGAAAAGGGGGAGGATGTATTCTTCCCTCAGCTTCCTGCCAGCTGTCATATTCAACCTCCGTAGCATGAATTCAGGCCAAAATATAGACTGTGACTAGCTCTAAGAAACTTTATCTGTATTTTTATAAATTTGTTCAAGAATTGCACTATAAAGGAAGACTTAATCCCCTGAATTGGATGACAGACATTTGGCACTATTACCAGTGTTTGACAGAGAAATAATGAGATGCTTTGTAGTAAAACCTGGATTAATGGTAAACCCCTCTTTATGTTATTGCAATGTGGTGTAAATGAGAAAACTAAGCATGCTGTCAGCCTAGGAAAAAACATGCCCTTTGTATCTCCAATGCAGATTTAAGTACTGTTGAGAATACTGTAAATACAAAAGTTGTGTCATTAAGAACTCTGCTTTATCTTATTTGTATTACACTGACATTTTGTAGATTATTTAAACAAAGACTTTCTATCAGTTGTAGGAACTCTGATCGCAGTGTGTTTGCACAGCTTTCAGATTCAACAAGTTTAGATAGTTGTTTACAAAGAGTAGGCTTTTGGGAGATAATGTGCCTTTATCCTTGTTCTTCTAGGATGGAGAAATATTCAGCTTTAAAGTAATTGTTCCCAAATGATTGGCCTGTAATGCTGCATTATTGAGTTTAGTGGTTCCATTTGCAGTAGAAATAACCATTCCACTATTCCACTTTCCGTTGTGTTTTTTCAGTGTAGTGAGTTCATATGTGACATTCTTTGAAGCTTGTAGTAGAATCTTCATTGTGATGTGTGTGCAAGGCCCTTGGTTTTTCTACTCTTTGATGGAAGGATGGAAGGTGAAAGAAGATAGGTACAAGTCCACAGGCTTGTACTGGAATAAGCAATTACCTTAAGCTTTGAATTTTGAGACAGGCTGGTTATCTCCTATCATTCTCAACAGTAGTAATAACTATATTGATGCAAGGTCAGCTTTTTGGTGCAAGACAGTGATATGCCTTATGGGAATTATTTTAGCTAAAAGTTCAAAAACTTAAATAAGATTGCGCCTAATGAAAAATTCTTGATCTGTTACCCAGTTGTAGAAGAAACAGACTTGAAAGTAAATGTGAAATAGAGAGGATGCAATCTGTTCTGAATTGATATAATAGTCAATTCTCCACTACCAAGCAAAAGATTAGAGTTTATGGAATGCCTTTGGTCTCAGTTTATTTATGCAGTAAAGCTACTTGTGGCAAATGGGAAAATGACAACTTATTACTCTAAAATTTATTTAATTTTATCAGCTTTAATTTTACTGGTCTCTCTCTTGGTGTTGGAAAAATATTTTGGATGAGTGATTTGAATCTGTAATACATCTTAACAGTTTTTGTAATATTTTGAAAAATACTTCTTTTCTTGGTCTACTGTGATGTGTTCAAATATTAGGTACACTTGTAGTCATAGCCAACATCATTTGTTTAACTCAGAAAGCTTGGTATAAATGTGATTATCTTAGAATATTCTAAAATTCTAAGGTAGGTTAGTTTCATTTTCTAAGACAATTAAAGTACTGACTTAGTAATTACATTACTTATAATTCTCATTCTACAATCTTATTTTGTTAGAACAGCAGACACATTCATTCAGAGACTGCTTTTCTATTAAGAAAGCTAAATTCAAATAATTCTGAAATATTGTAAGATTCAGGCTTGATTCAGACTGGAATTTGTAACTCACCATAAGGCTCTGAAGTACACAGTTTGTTCAGTAGTGTGTTCTCAGTAAATAGAAGAGTAATACTAGTTTATTTAACAATCCTGTGAAAGTGGAGAAATTTTTTGCTAACTTTTTTTATTGTCTTCACCATGTCAACCTCATTTTTAGAGAAACTGCATGAAATTTTATGTGGACACTATTACAACTTATCTTCCTTGACATGCAGAATAATTTACGAAGAAATTCTTTGTGACATGTGCATGTACTAGATTTTAAGAGGTCCCTTCCAACTTAGACTGCTCTGTGATTTTATGTAGAAGAGAGAAGGAGACAAGACCAAGAATGGACAGTCAGATATCAAACGTTTCTTGGTCCTAACAGCAGATAAAAATAGGTTAAAAAAAAGTAATATGTAGGAATAGCATCTGCTCAAGAAAAGCATATAGAAAGGTCACACTAATTAATATATATAATCAGAAAAGCTTCCAGGGGGGGAAAAAACCCCAACAAAAACCCCCAAACAAACAAACAGAACAAAACAAACAAACAAACCCCAAAAAAACCCCTGAAAAAACAAGGAAAACTGCAAAGGGGAGAAAGATTAGTTGAAATAATTTAGAATTGTAGTTTGGGTACATAAAGGCACTGGAATGGAGTGTCAAATAATCAAATTAAGAACAATCATCCAAAAGCAACTTCAACTCACAATGTATTGGGGAAGTCATGCGTTTTCTCAGGTTTTGAGGAAAGTGGGAAAATATAAAGTAGGATATGGCATAAGGGCTTGTTATTTGCTTGTAAGATGTGTGTTAAGAGGTCAGTCATACAGAATTCACCATGTTTCATGTTTTTGTATTATTTGGGTGACTTCGAAGCAATTAGACATTTTAGAAGGCTATTCTTGTTAATTTTAGAAATGTAAGCAAACAATGAAACTGTGCAATGAGAAGTATCCTGGATATCTGACAGCAATGGTTTTGTGCACACCTAAGGAGACAGATCTTGTAACACTGGGGGCAAGTCAGAGGGATTATTGCTGACTGGAAATCAATATCTGGCAAGATAGTTACTGTAGGGATATTTTGGGTAACTAGACAGTGAAAGAGAGGAGGGTGCTCAAACACAGTGCAACTATGGCTGAAGAATAATAGGCAAACATTTTCAGCTTCAGATTCAGGCTTCTGAAGGATGTTCATTATCCTCCAATTCCAGTTTCTTAAATTGCCACACATGAGACAGTTTGAAAAATGAGTATCCCTGAATCTCTTTTTACTTTACTCGTATTACTCCCAGCTTCTGCCCACTTAGTCTCCCATACGTTTTCATCTTGCTGTATTTAAAAAGGTGAAGTGTTGTCCTTTGCCTTGCTTGAAGGGACTAAGGAAAAGGAAGTTACTGGCTTAAGGTGGCCCATCATCTCAGTCATGTCTCATGGTGCTTTATACATGGACTAGCATTCATTGCTCCAGAGTGTGGAGCTGCCGCTTTGTGCCTGTTACAGGAAGGACAAATACTGAAGTTTTGTACTGTCAAAGATAGACAAAAAATGGGTTTGATAGATGTATACTGTTCTTAAATAACTGCTGTAACTAGGTAGCAGGAGACAGATTGTCATATGGAGCTAATGAATCCAGGAGTTGTAGATGCAAGATGGAATCTTAAAGTAGAAGTTGCTGCTGTATTGTAACACTTACACTTTTGCTTGATGCCTATCTTCATTCTTCTTGAAGAGTGTTGCCCTTAAATGTGGTGTGTGATACTAAATATGCAAATACTACAGGTTTTGCTAGACTCTTGCTTGCTGCATCCTTTTAAGTAATACATAATTCAAAAACATCAAAACTCATTATTGGTATCCAAAACCTGATACATGTTTTTAAGAGTAAGATATGTACCTAACAAAAGAAGAAGGGATTGAAACCATCATAGACTAAATGGAAAATGAAAGGTGTCAATAAATGCTTTCTTTGAAGCATTTTTCAGTTATAGTAAGAATCCCTGGGTTTTCTGAATACTTTAGAAACCATTTTCAGGACAACTACTTAACAATCCCTCTTCTTTCCCATTGCAATATATAAAAAGTGTCTTAAATGTAATAGATCAAGGTGGAATAGAAGAAAACAAGGATAAGACAGGAAGGGCTGGCTGCAATTTTATGTGGTTTTCCCTAGTTCACAATAGCACTTCATAATTTCATTTAATTGTGCTTTCGTTCACTGTTTCTTTGCATTTACTGGGGTATTTCTGGAGTGTAACTTATTTAATTTTTTCAATTTAAAAATTCTGCCTTCTACTAAATCACTTGCATGTCTTTGTCTTACATGTATACCTTTGAAAGTAATTAAAGTGTGCATTTCTTTCGAACTTGCTGTGAAGGTTTTCTTGACAAAATGGAAGTGCATAAAGTTTAATAAAGTAGTAAGAATGTTGCATTCAGTAATTCAATTGAAATTTTTTATCTTTGATGTCAATGTAATTATTTTGCTGCACCTCCTACCCCTCCCCCCAAAGTTTGTAAAAACAGAAATGTATAATGATGTTACGGATAATTCAGTGTAGACAAACTTAATTTATCAGATGACCAATGAGTATGTGGTCCAGCTTAAGTGAAACTTTTCCACTTTGATCAGTAGAAATTTTATAATATGCACTGCAAAGGCATATTGTGCTTAATGTATTTAAATATTTAGTAAAGGTTAACTGCTTTCCTGTTTGCTGTCGTTGTTTCTGTCAATATTCTTCTAACATATATATAGCAGACATTTTATGCTGTAGCATACAGTGAAGGATTATTGTTTCCTTTATTTTTCCTTTATTTTGGTCATGGGATGTATTGATTCATAAAGGTGTGACATTCAATAATATAAAGAGATTAAATATGCTAGTGTCAGTAGAAGAGCAAGAGTCAGAGGCTCATAGCTGAATCAAGTTGTCCTAGATTCTGTCTTTCTTTGGGAGATTGTCTTAGGCATGTGATAAGCATGATAATTAGTGTGAACACACCAGGGCTATACAGCCAACATGGCATTTCATGTAGATGCAAGGAGTGTGGACACAGTAGTTTGTTAGGGGAAGTGCTTGAGGAGTAGAAAATATAGAAAGCTGTTGAAAAGAAGTTTTCATTATGAGATCAGTGATTTAGAGGGCAGATATTGAAAGATAATTGAAAAGATACTGGCCATGAGAGGAATGAATTAAGGGGGGTAATACAGGAAGTCACATTCAAAAGAAAGCAAAATAGTGTAGAATGCTGATGGTGTTGGAATATTGACTGAAGTTTTAACTTTTTTGATAGTAACACTAATAGAAAGATAGAAAATTTTCATCGCAGTTTGCCGCTCTTACTTCTGCACAGACCCTGTCATCCATTGTATCGCTCAGAGTAACAAATACCAGATTTGACCTTTAACAAACATGGAGACATCTAAAAAACTAAGTGGTTTAGGTTTATTTTTAATTTTTTTTAAGAAGTAACTGGATTTGGGAGCTGGGTGCTGGGCTTTCTAAAATGTTCACCAGTACAGCAGAGCCAGTTGTTGTGTTTCAGCCTAACTGGGTATCATTTAACTAATTGCCTTTACACCAGGGACCTGGGAAGCTTTTCAGGAGTAACTCAGAATGGCTGCAGACTTTCCCTTTGTATGTATATGGTGGTATTTTGATGTTGTTCTTTGGGGTGGGGCAATGTGGGTCACTGTACCTAAAATTTTGTGCTTCCAGAACTAAATATGCCTTTTGTGCATTTATATGCAATTAGCAATACTTCTAACATTAAATGTGGTTCTTTGCAAAGACAAACAATTTTATGACTTTTAGTGTGTTTACAACATTTGGCTTTTTTCCCAAAGGTATTAAAAATCTTCTATGTTTGAACAGATGTGTAAACTAAAGTATTACTGCCTCTTATACTTTGGCCTTGTTTAATAGGAGGTAGATTGATGCACATTTATGGGAATTTAAAATAACTCTAAGACAGGCATTGACATGGTTAATCTTGTATTCTATTCAAATTAGACTTTCTTGAATTAAATTATACAGCCCTGCTTTCTTAACAGAGGGAAAAATATACTAGTCTTGTCATGCTAGTGAGATCTGAATACTATGAATATTTTCCATGCAAAATATCCATTAAAAAATATTTTTAAAACTGTGATTGCTTTCTTCTTTTAGAATACATTTTCCAAATAAAGTTCTGTATTACCCATGCATACTTTAAAAAAAAAAAAGTTAATGTATTCAGAACCAGCAAGGGAATTGTAAAATACTTATCCTGTATCTAATACAGGATAATGCTCTAATCTATATCTAATCTATATCTACTAATACTATACTAATATCTATTAATTCCATCTCAATTTTGTTACTAGTGTTGTACTATTATTGGGAGAATAGAGTTTTTATGTGAATTGGGGTGGGGTTTCATTTTTGTGTAGAGTAATTTACAATGGTGAAGTAAAATTTTAATCTTTGGAGCTGTATGTTTGTCTTAAAGTGAAAATTTATGCCTGTAGGTTCTGTGATATTAACAGCTCTGTATGCTAGTTTGAGGTTACTTACCAAAGTAATGGGGTGAGAACACATGAGGGATCCTAAAGCTCAAGAACATTGTGAAGAACCCATGAAAATAAAGGAAATGGACATGTATCAACTAGAAACACATTGGGAAGAAACAGTGTAGATCTGAAACCAAATTTTGAACAGCAGATGACAAGGTGTTAATACAATTTATGATTTCATCTGTAAAGTAGTGTTAGTAAGGAGACTGAGGACATCACTAAGCAGCTATTCTTTTCTGTGATCTCATTTGACAAAACAAAACAAACAAAAACAGAACAAAAAAAAAAAAAAAAAAAAAAAACCACCACCAAACCACCAACCAAAAAAACCCCAACAAAATACTTTGTTGCTTTTTTAAATGTGGGTTTTTCTTCTGTTTTTCCATGCTCTTCAAGCGCATTCTTGAATTTCCTTATTTCCTTTGACTGGCCTTTTGGCAAAGGGGAAATTTTGATGAGAATTTATGAGACTTTCAGAAAAATAACCCAGGTGACAATAGGATCCTATTTTTGTCCAAGATGTCAGAGAATCAAGACTTCCCTTTAGTGTCCCTGGAAATTCATGACTGAGTAGGGAGTCTACATCTCAACTCTTAATCCTAGCATTTAATCCAATGAATGCTAGCTACGAGTGACGGAATTGGGTGCAGTAGAGAATGCATTGTTATGTCAGAGACACAGCTGTTCTAATGATTTCAATTTCTCATTTTACTAGAAAAATGACAAAAGCCCAGAAGATGATACTTCAGAGAAGAAAAGTATTAAGGAAAGGCAAGAAATGTTGATGAACAGTAGGCAGCATCATCTGTATGTTATGCATCCTGTGACCAAGAGAAACAAAAATGTACACAGAGTAGGTTCAACCACGTTCTTGATTGGAAAGACACCCAAAGGAATACGCAGGTGAGACTGTTTTGGATGATTGTGTTGGAAGTAAAATTCTAAGGTTGAAACAAACTTCCCTTTGGGTAGTTGCATTTGTCTTTGTTTCGGCCTTACTCAGGGAGTACTGTTACTTTCTGTGGCAAGAGTGGAACTAGTGGGAAACTCCAACTTACACTACACTATGAGTACTGTAATTGATTAATAAAATTAAGTTAACCCACTGATTATTTGAACATTTTGATTCAATGGTCATATATTACATAACTGTGTAGATGTCATCACCACGAATGTTTATGGTATGTGCATCATGGGCTACTACAAAACAGTGTTTAAACTGTATAGAAACAAGACATTTTATAATGTTATCTTCTGCCTGCCTACTGATTTTGCCCAGATATCATCACTTTTGTTGAAAGACTGTTAAAAAAACTGGGCTTCATATTCTTCTTTGGTGTAGGGCTCAGTATTTTTTGATAACTCTTTTAAGGCTTTTCTCCCTCTCCCCCTCTTATTGGAGAGAGAATAATTTTTTGGTTTCCTTGTTTTCCCATTTCCCCAAATGATTGCTATTATTAATATAAATATTAAATTCCATTGTTATATAGATAGAAGTTCAATGAAAATAGCCAGGTAGTTTGTGGAAATAGAAAGGGGGAAGCTGTAGCTAGCTAAGCAAACCTATAGAACAGGTATTTGGTATATATTTTTAATTTCTCTTGAGACAATTAAATTACTCTATGAAAACTGGTATCTAGGTAATGCCTGTAAACATTCAGAAAATGGCATATCAGCTAGGTGGCCTCAGCTATCCCAATTGTTATTGTCAAAGTTCTGGGTTTACTGTTATAGACACTGAAAATTATAAATATTTATGATGCAGTTAAAGAGAACCTTTCATTCTAAAAATGCTCAAAATTGTAATCATAGTTATCAATAATTTGTTGAGGTAAAATTTTGAAAGGCAATGAAGTGACTAAGGCTGTTGTTCCAAGATCCTAAAGCCGTATCTAGCAAAAAGCCTAAACAATTCACTCTTGAGCATTGAGCAGGTTATCTGTTAGCACCTGGCATGCAGTTAGACTTTGTAGTACATCTGGATATGCCGTGGAGTGAATGAGGAGGATTACCTGCCTCAGTTTGTTGTAGTTGTAGGGTGGAGTGGGAAGCTGTCTGCAGTCACCACACTCAAATAATTGGAGCTAGCCAGTCAGGTGGTATTTGAGGCAAACAGGATTAAATGTTACTGCCTTTTGGAGCCCTCCTGCAGAAAAGGCTACATGTTTCATATCCTTTCTCTGAAATGCGAGTGTAAACCCCCGTTTCGAGCATTCCAGTAAGTTTCCCTGACCCCAGACCAGGACTAACACAACTAGAGTGATCTCTTTTAATTAGAGCTTGGCTTTTTAGCAGAAGCAAATATTCCATGACTCACTGGGTAGGATGATGTGGATAATGTTTGTCTCCTGTGCATGCACTTCTCCAATTTTTGTTAAGCAAGTCTTCTTTAAAAGGACTTAGAGCAACTATTTCCTCCCCCTGTTTCCCCCCTACCCCGCAAAAAATGAAACCCAGACATTCTACGATCTGTCCATCTACATCTTTTTGGTAGTTAAATACCTTCTGAAAGCTGGCCATTTGGTATGGTGTCTTACCTACATTGACAGTAAGTCTTTGAAGCATAAGCTAAGGAAATGAAAATGTAGCTTGGGATTCAAAAGTTACTTCAGTTTTCTAAAGTCATTATTCTTTCTTCTCTTTGCTAATAAATAGGGAAGTTACTTTTGATGATTACTTTCTGGGTTATGTGAATTAGGTGAATTGAATTAATTTCTTGAAAGCTGCTTTTGTTTCTAGTTAAAGGTGTCAGCATGATGCATTTTTCCTTCTTGATAATTACAGGACACAGTTTCTGGAAATGGTATCCTACTTTAATATGGGATCAGTGAAAGATCTTGCAGAACATATTGCAAAAACTACATCAGAAACCAGGCAGAAGATGTTGAAAGAATTCTATGTTTCCAAGCATCCGGAGATAGAGTCTTTCTTCTCAGTTGAAATACCAGCACAAGCTTCATGTGACTTTGAGGAAAGAGAATTGGGTACAACACACTCCAGAAAAAGGAAATCCATTGTCAATTTTGGAGTATCTAAGTCTCGACCTTCATCAGCTAGAGAACTACTTCTGCATGGAACTACAGGAACACAGACCCGGGAGAGCCATAAAGGAGAAGCAGAGCAGCTTCACAATGACTCCTGCTTGCAAGATATGTTTGTTGATGCAAAATATAAACAATCGCCTACTGTTGCTATTCAATGTATCGAAAGAAGAAACAGTCAAGCATTCAAGGATTTTATGGCATCTGGCTCATTAAGCAGTAAATCAGAAATAACTGAGGTGCTGCCTGTAAAAAGTTGTGAAGGACAGCAAGACTTAGAAGGAACACAGCTGCCAAAAAAAAGATCCCTGTCTCAGTCAGAAAATGGAGAGAGAAAAACTCAGATTTGCAAGAAAACTTCTTTTGTGGACTTACTTGGAGATACCTCTATTCTCGATGACGTCTTCAGAAATGATGGAAATGGGTCTACAGAGTTACCAAGGAGATTCTCTTCAGGACAAGCAGAAAAATCGAAGGGGAGACCAAAAGATTTCTGGGATATGCTGAATGAGCAGAATGAGGAGAGTCTCAGAAAGCTCACAGACATAGCAGTCATAGAGAAGCTTTGTGAAAGAACTCCTCATTCAACAGTGAGAGAAGAACGAGAAGTGTGTGAAAGTTCTCTTTGGAAAAAAAATGAAAATTTTCTATGGAAAAAATACAGTGCAGATGATTGAGTTAAACCATCCACTGCCAGATCTTGTAATGTAGTAAAATGAAAATTTTCTATGTAAGTTGCACTATAACTATTTTATTTGAACATTGACAGCATTATGCAACAAAATGTGATAATTCCATGAAATTAAAGGCAAAATGATGAATTAATATTTATAGTGATACGGAATTACATTTTACAAGTGTGAATATGTATTCAGTTATATATGCAGTGTATAGTGCATATATGCATAGTAGTACATATGTACTATATATTGTAACCTATGATATAAAATTATTTTAAATTAAACTTTTTTAGAATTTTCTGAGTGCACTTTGCATTCTTTAATTCTGATTGTATTCCTAGGCTCAACAGCAATACTAAGTAATTTTTTCCCTCTACTTAAATTTGGACATTGTCAGTCATCTCAACACAATTTAAAGATAACAGGATTTGACAGTGTTACTGCATATATTTTCTGAGGTGCTAGAGACTGGAGGACGTCCTGAGACGGGGATCATGTCTTTGTGTCTACACTAATAGATTTTGATGGATTCCCATCCTCCTTGAATTTGCTCACATTTCATGTCATTTCACTTTCTCATTACACTTTTTTTGTTTTTATAGACTTCTGTCATGTCTTTGTCAGGGAATATGCAGTAGGGTATATATGCTGGGAATACGCAGTACAGGGCATATGTAGTAAGGGATTTCAGTGTCTTGGCGGGTTATCATCTTACTTGTGGGATGCTGGATATAGTAAAACTTCTAAATGAAAACTATTCTTCACAGACTGAAGGGGTGGTTATAAGATACACAGTGTTGTATCTCATTTACCAGGTAGTCTGTTGCATTTTTCGATGCTGTGGGATCATGTGAGGAGTACTTTGTAACACATAACCAGAGGAGGCCAGGGCTTCATGTTGATCCGGAAACCTTAACCCTAATCTTCGATTTTTATAAACATTAGTATGGGGGTTTACATTGAGCATATTGTATAAATTGTTTTATATGAAAGATAAATGTTACAAAATTGTAAAACCTTGGACACTGAACCCACACAGCATCAGTCTGTGAATGGCCATAGCTTTTGTGGTCTGGAAGACCGCCCACTGGAAAATAAGCTTGCATTTGATCTGGAGCAGCTTCTACTTTAGGTCATGGAAGCTGTTGTAGGCTACACTCTGTGTTAACCACTGTGTGCATATTAGAAGTGGAAACCATCTGAAATCCTGATTGTGAAATCTGGCTTAACTACCTCAAACAAGGAGCTGAGTATTTAACATAAGTGTTAAGTAATAAAAGCCGTGGGCTTTACAGGTAGCTAAGACAAGTAAGATTAATGTGTTCCCTAAGTTTTACTAATCCTGAATCTATGCTGTTACCACTTTATTATACCAAATGGTATAATGGTCAGTTGGAACAGCTTTTGAAGAAGTATGAACTAAGAAAATAAAAGAAGAAGCTGCAAACTGTTAGTTATTGGTACATTTGAATTATGTCAGGAACATATTGGTACATTTGAATTATACTAAAGGAAGTCAGCTTAAGTCAGGGAATATCTACTCCCTTATCAATGTTAATAAATATTACATAAATGAAGACCTTTAATTCATGGCATCAGTATTGATTTTCTTTATGGGTTAGCATTCTTATGCTTAAAGAGGCAAACTGCTCCTTAGGTAAGAAAGAAAAGATTTGGTGGAATAAAGAATATAGTCATCAAATATGTAAAAATATCACTGCATAGAGGAAGGGAATAACTCCTTTGTGTGTACAACAAAAAGAGGAGTTAAATGGCTTTAACTGCACCAAAGATAATTGAAGTTTGATAAGAGGGAAAGAAACTCTGTAGGGAGTTAGTAGGTTGTGTAGTGCCAGTATCAAACATAATCTAGAGTAGGAGAAAAAAGTACCTGCTGAAAGTTGCATAGGTAAACCTGTCCTTTTTTTCAGCCAGAAGGAGGGACTGATAACCTCCATCTGAGGGTCAGAAGGGGCTAGATAACCTTGTTGATTTCAGCTGATACTGGTGTACTGAAGAGAGGCTTCACCTTAGCACCATGTTAGTCATTTATGGTCTGAATCAGTTGATACTAGAGAGGGCAAAATCAGAGGTAGGTAAGATTTTTATTGATTCCGAAGTATGAAACTGTCACCAGTTTCCTGAAGTAATCAGGAAATTATGTTTCTCTTACAAGGTGATGGTGTGCATAAATCAAAAGTACCGTGGATATGCATGTTTTGTTCACATGTATGCCAAGTACTGACAGTATATTTGTGGAAACCTATTTGTTACATGCAATTTAATTGAGCTATGGGAAGATGTCTTGAAGTAAGATTTATGTCACTCTGTAGCTTCCTGTGCAAGTATAATGTATTTTACAAGGAAATATCACCTAAGCCATAAATACTGCACCTTAGTGCCCTAGGGATCTGCCTATAAAATATTTTTGTTATGAAGATGTCTGATTTTAAAAAAAGAATCTGAACAAAAGAGAAGAATTTTACCTAAATTTAAAAACATAGTCTTCAAATATTAAAATTGAAGAGATTAATTCTGTCTTCTTAGAAATCTGTGGTTATAATTTTGTTTAGCTTTAAAAACAAAAAATGGTAGTGTGGAGTTCATACTACCATGTACAAGTTCCCGCACAGTTGCAGGGAAGTATGGACTACAGGAAAACTCTTACAGCCTCCTGGCATAAGGAAATAGCTTCATGGTAGTTGTCACCTGATCTGAATATAAATCATTCAGGGTCAGAAGGGTGTCATTGCTTTCACGTGGAAATGGCTTGGTAGGTTTTTACTGTTCTTTATTGCAGTTCCCTTGTTCTTTTACTCAGTGGAGTTCCTATGGGCCTGGCTGTGGGTCCCTGACTTTGCAAGTGTTACCTGTATTTCCTGTTGGCTTCAATGGAAATTGTTTGACTGGAAAAAAACTAGGTTGCCAGTGAAATAGTAAGAAATCTGGCCCTGTCTATGCTAACAAATGCAGCTATCTCAACAACTAGCTTACAAGACGTAGTTAAAGATAGTCTCTGTGTTCTGAGTCTGATTTACAGTGTAATTTGGATCTTAAGTTGTTTTGCAAACTGAGGCTGTACTTAGAACAGCATTTGGCACTAGCTGTGTGATACACAGATTTCATATTTGATCTGTGGGAGAGAGACTGAATAATTTGAGGTAATGAATATGTTTGAGAAAGGGTGTGGTTGCAAACATTTGTCAACACATTAAGGCAGTTTGAAAGGATGTATTTGCGTAGCTTTAGCAGGTCGTGACTTTGGGCACTGGAAGGCAGACTGATGCCAGTGCCATGGCTTCAGCACAGTGAGTAAAACCAGCATTAACAACAGGAAGGAGTGATTGGTAATAGCATAATCAAAGTATCACAGGACAATTCGAAGGTGATAATATCGTTACTATGAAGGAAAAAGATTACTTAAGTTACTTCCTTAGAAATCTCAGCTGCAGAAGAGGAGAGGATTTTCTTCTTCCAAAGGAAGCATTTAACTGCCCTTGCTGCTATGTATTTTTTCCGTTCCTGCAGTGCCCTGCATATCCTATTCACTGCATACCTTCCAGCTTATGCAACAAATGAGGTAATATTGTTAGAAAAGCTCTCTCTCCTTGTGTTTGCATATTCCCGGATTCAGTACATCTTGACCTGATCCATTCTATAGAAAAAGAGTAATGACCAATTAAATAGATGTCATGCCAGAATCTACCTTCCTGATAAGGGTACTTGAAAAGTAGATAATTGGCTAGGGATGACTAAGGAGATGAAATTCCTGCTGTTGAAACTGGATGTCTGGATTGCAGATGAGAGAGGTAGGCAGTGATTCAGAGCATTTAAGAGACATGTCTCTGGTCCTGTAGATGTATGGATTGTAGCAATATCCTTGTGAGTCTTTATCTTGTGTGTGATTCTGCCAGCTATTCTGAAGGAGGAAGAAAGCACACCTAAATGGATGACTGGAGGGCTTTAGAGTTATTTTCTTGGCATCCTAACCTTTGCTTAGTTGACATCTGAAAAACTGAATTTCTTTTTCAATGACCAAGAAAAGATTGTGGTCTAAAATAAAGGATGTAATTGAATGTAAGCATGATGTGTGTGCATGATACTTAAGGACAGGTTGTCTCAGTTGTTCTCTGAGTTTGCCTGAGCTGAGAGGATGGTATTGAGTGGTCAGAACCTGACCTAGTGTCTGTGTCAACACACAGTATGGCTGAATTGAGGTTGCACATGTAACTTGCACAAGCTGGAGCATAAACAGTCCCACTGCACTAAAACCTTGTTTTCTGAAAATGCACAGGGGTGGCATAATTACATTACAATTTGCACTGGTCTGTTGTAGCATGTTACAATGGCTGAATGTTGTTTGTGTATTTGATAGCAACATTCTCAGTCCATAACACTGCACCCAGTAAAGACAATGAAAAATCAGTGGGGATAGGTGGGATGCTAAACAAATACTAGCTAAACTCAGAATGAATCTGTTTTTTTCTTCATCAGAACTGTTTATACTAGAGAGATTTTATTTCCCTTTTGCTTGATATTAAATTGTTTCCATGAAATGAATGCTCATGGAAACATGATCTCCCATATCATCTTGAATATCATTCTATGCTAGTTACTTTAAAAACAAATACCAGATGCCTGTTTATGTTGTTTAAGTGCTCACAACTACTTCCAGCATTTGCCTCTCCATGATTTAGACTATGATGGAACTTCTGTCACAGTTTCTGCTTGTTCTGGTTTATAATTCTACAGCAAGGAAAACATTCATACCTTGATATAATTGGGAAGGTAATTTAAGTACCTCTGAGAAAGCTGTTTTCTTAAAATATCTCTTTTGTGCTTTGGTCTCTTCACCTCCCACAGTAGACTCAGGTTAGCTTGGCTTGGTCCCTCTATATATGTTTATGCTAATAGCATAACTAGGGGAATTTGTGCTCTTCTTGGCCTCTCTCTCTGCCCCCACTGTTCTGTAATTGTGGTTATATATATATTGCTGTAATTACAGCATACTAATTCTAATTTAAGAGTCTTATATTTGGGGGGAATATTGAGGAATATCTTCTCATTAGTCATATGTTGAAGTTCTGTTCTGCTTCTGATGCATCACTCTGCAGTATTTTGGAAAAACAGAAACCATGTTCCTTGTAATGGACATTATTACTTTACATGACTATGTGCCCTAATCATTAGAGGTAGATAATATGTATTTTATATATCCATATATGTACTTACAGATGTACTCTCTATATATTGTATATTATACATATCTATGTATATATAAATTAGAATTATGTTTTAAATTATCTATACAATATAATCAACTTCTTGCATACAGTAAGAGAAATTATGATTGTATGAAATACGTATTTTTTGCCTGAGGCAAAAGAAATACTCAGTATTTTACTTTCAGACTTGACATACTGCTGTTTGAACCTTGGGAGCATAGAATAATTTAGTGGTCTAGAATTTCGTGGTTCTGTCAAATTGTTGTAACTGGGTAATTTGCCATCTGATAGTCCTTTATGTCAAACTCATAAACCTTAGGCAGATGAGAAACCAATGAAAAATTGTAACATCAGAAATATCTGAATTCAGTGCCATTCATCTCTCTGATTCTTTGTAAGCTGCACAGAAGAGAATGTGCAGTCTCTCATTTAGTTTGAGAAGGAACTAAATTGGAAAATGTGCTTGGACTAAACTGTGTTATTTCTCTTGAAACATTTCTGTTTATATATTAAGGAATTCTCTTCACAAATTTCATTTTACTAAAAGAAATAGAAGCTGTAGGAAGCTGCTTAAAAGACAAAGTTGGACTTACTATTGCTTATGTATGAAAAATTTAAAATAGTAATTTAATAATTAAATAATCATCTTTAGTAATGAGAAAAGCTGTTTTAAATGGTGGGAGTTTTAAAAATGTTTTCATTTACCCCTTGGTTCAGGCCTTCGACATATTAGTGTTCATGAATGCCAGTAAAAGGAGTAAGGTAACTAGTCAATGAAAAAGCCAAAGACATGGAACCTGTTTGCATCTGGAGACCCTGATGTCCAGTGTTAAAACTATTCTGCCACCCTTACCCCGAGAAAGGCAAAGGTTTAGGCCTTTTGCAATGCTGCAGTGTTTACTATGCATGGTTAGGTATTTAGGCTGTGATGATTCCAGTTTTTCACCTTGTACATGAGGTCACGAAAAGAGACAGTTGTGACCTGGTAGTCTTGAGGATGATGTCTCTGAAAATAAAAAAATTCTGGTAAGAAAATAATGCGAGAAATTTAAAGGAAGTTTACAAAATAGAATGACACTTCTATTTTACTTTCCTCACCATGGAAATCCCAAGGGTCATTTTAGAAGATGTTTAAGACTCGGAGTGAGCAATAAAATCTTCTGCAATCGAGTTGCTATACTTTATGCATGCCACCAGTTTATCTTTTGTTGTTTCATTCTTTCAGAGATGAGAAGTGGGTATTCAGAACCTCTGGGAAGCTGCAGTGATTCTGTTTTTCCTGGTAGAAGAGAACATTTTTAACCTTGCAGGATGACAGCATAACAGATATGAAGTCTGTGATATGTGTCTGGCTTTATCTTCTGTTTTTGTTCAGACAGGCAACTGGGAACTAACTAGAAAAGATTATAGCTACCCGGTAGCTTGGTTTGGATGCGTTGAGATGGTAGCCCACAGTGCAGCTGTGCTTCACAGCTGCAGAGGCTGCAGCTGATCTGTGGTGCAGCCTGGGATTTCTTCATTCTTGGCTTTGTGTTGAGACAGTCAGAGGTGAAAAACTATAAATCTTAAAGGGAAAGAAATAAAGGGATCCCTTTAGAAATGTGGTGATCTGAAGAGGAGAGTGATGTCCCTGAGAAAAGTTAATATCGGTAAGCATATAGTAGAAGACTACGACAGAATGCTTGAGCATTTGTAATGCTGCCATTTTCTAGCTTCTGAGTGTTTTTGTAACTTTATTATTTCTAGTACAATTTTGAGAAGATGCTTTTTGAAAACTTCCAAACAAAACCATAAAGAGAAAGATATTCCTTTTCTCAGAAGGGGTTGATTCCCACATGGATCATTATGAAGATTTAGAATCACAATTTCAATTACTTGACCAATTGGAGTGGTTAATAACAGTAGATTACAGTCTCTTTGTGGACTAGCCAGTTAGGGGAAGAAAGGATGTAGTTGTTAGTAGATGTCACAGAAACTAGTTGAAAACAAAAGAGTGCAGGCATCTGTGAAATCTTGGTTCTATTCTGCAGTCTGGAGACAGTGTTTGTGTATTTAACACAATGGATCATTATGCCCTGGTTATATTGTATCTGTCTCTGGAAGTCTGCTCTGCTCTTCTGTTTCTTTCTTGTTAGCCCAAGCTTTTCGGCTTGTTTCCAAGCTAATGAGCTTCTTCAAGTGTACTGCTTGGGCACCATCAATGAGTATTGATGGAACAACAGGCAGGATTTCTCAGCTCTCAGTTCTGGTGCCACAGCAGCTTCTGGGGGCCAGTACCATAAATTGCATAAAAAGACCCAAAATGGTCTGTAAGTCCTTTTGTAATTGTGGAGCCACTCAGTTAATCTGTGGGAAGGATGTGTGCATAGTGTGGTGATGGAGAAAGCGTATGAGGTCAAGGTAGTCTTCTGTTTTAGTAGAATGTTCAGAAAATAATGGTGCTTCTTTGTAGGAGATTTGTATGGGGCATGGATAAACCACAGCGTTTAGGACTTGGCCAAAATTCGGCAGATTTTCAGAAGGCTAGTACTGGGCATGACTCTGACATTCTGATTGCTTACAGTAAGGCTCTTGCCACCCACATGGAGACAAAACAGATTCTCAGTGAAATGACTATAGAAAAAGCATGAGGGAAAGTGAGATTGATCCTCTTTAGCCCCGTTTTTAGAACAGCTGTTCTGGTTGAAATTTACCAGAATAATTCAGCCTGATGGAGACAAGCAGCAGGAAAAATTTCAGCTTTAGTAGTTAGAGTTTGATGAAGTTATAAACAACTGAATTAGGGTCCTGTAGCAGAAGGTGTTATGCAAACTTAACTGTGGGTGGAAGTATCACCAGTGTGTACAATATGGGTATAGATGTACATTTGATGCATAAGCAGATAGTATCAATGGCTCAGGTGTGTGATGATATTACTGATCAGGTACAAAGCCATGGAAGAGGCACGGCAGTCAGTCTATAAGCATCTTTCCTTGTCTGTTTTAAGCTTTGCAGGGGCAGTTCAACAGTGGTGCTACAACTATAATGCAGGAGAACTCCTTACCTGTTGAAGGCAATAAAACTACTTCTTTTAGTCCAGCATAAAGGAAATATTTCAGGGGAGCTGAACAAGGGTCTGGCTGCTGTCTCATTGTTTTAAGTGCACTCATTTAGTGTAAGTCTGTGAAGAATTAAGCTTAGGAGGGCATATTGAAGCCATGGAGTAACAGCTGTGGAAAAGTTTGCCCATTGCCTCTTCTGTGTGCAGTTTGTTCTCAACAGCCATACAGTGTAGTTCCTCTGCCTAGGAAAGAGTGTGAGTTTTTAATAAGCAATAAGCTTATCTTCCTGTTTTACTTCTCTTAATTATAATGGAAAATAATGTTTGAAACACTCAGTGATTTTAGCTTAACTAAACAAGTAGTGACAGAATCAACATTAGTCTCTAGGAAAATTGTGGGAAGGACTTTTCCTCATCTCCCTATGCAGTAAAAATAGCTTTAATATGTTTGCATCAGCAGTTTCTCCTCTTGAAAGTATTTAGATGGCGCAGGCTTTTTGTTATTTCTCTTTGGCATGGTATACACATACTGTAGTAATCCATTTTTTTCATCAGCGTGTTGCTAATAATGAGCCACCTAAGCTCTGAAAACCTCCCTCTGCTCTTAGCTGTAAAAGAATGCTTAAAGGATTTAGGGATGTCAGTCATCATCTGGGTTTTTAGCAAGGGGTGTGTGTATGTGTGCACAGGGACAAGGGGAAGACAGCCCAAGCCGGAGTTCAGAAATTACACTCTGTGTGTGGTCTGAGGTTATTTCTCATTTCATGAAATGCACGCTTCATTCCTGGCTCAGACAAACTTGCACGTCACTGAATAAGTCCCTTATCCAGTTTCCAAAACACTGAAGAGATTTGAAAGGGCTCTGTGGGTGGACTGCTACTATCAGCAAAAGCAAATAAGCTAACCTATTTAGTTAAGCATTTTTTAATACTTAAGCAGAATAACCTTCAGCAACACTTGAACAGTTGTGGCCATCCGAGAGAAGAGAAGGAGGGGAAAAAGCACACAAGTTTAAGCAGTCATACATTAATTAACGTTAAAGGCTGCATTGTAGTTCCTGTTGTGTGAAGGTGTTGTCTGATCAGCCCAGGAAGAGCACTAGGGAATGAGTAAATGAATTGCCTGTGCTGCTAGTCTGTGGTCTGCTGGTCAGAGTTTGTTCAGCATTTCCCCTTCCTTTAATCAAAAGTGGTGTGAAATTATTATAGTAACCCCAAAAAGATGAATCCAAAGAGTCCTTGTATCAAGGTAGTTTGGTGTCGAAAGTAAGTAAATGGCTCTACCCTGGGATAGTATGAATGTCCAGCAGCAGAGCATTATTGTAGAAAATTCTAGCTCTGTGATAAATCTCAGTATCCAAAATAAATGATGATTTATTTCGTGGCAGGAAGAAAATAGAATAAATAAACAAAATGTTACTATTCATTCAATTTGAAATTATTTGGGCAGAACAGCATTGAATGCTCCAAATCCTGTTTCCTATCCAGTATTCAGTGATCAGAATATCTCTGATCTTGATACATTGACTCCAAATGAGTAATGTAGCCAACTCCACAGCTGCCTGATCTATGTACTGGCAGGATTAATTTCATTGTAGCTCTGAACTAGACCAAGATAAAAGAATCTCTGTCAAAATGAATCTGAGACAGAAATCTTTTACTCTGAGACATCAGGATCTGTGAAAGCCCAGGCAGGGCAAAGTGTGGTAACATAACTCATTAGAAGCTTTCTGTGACAGGTATGCAACAATGGTCTCCTTGCCCTGGGTAGCACCACCTGGGCCCACACCTCTGAGATCTAGCAGAGTGCAGGGCTAAAGGTCTTTGCCCAAGGAGTGAGGCTCCTGCTTCCCTGTGGCATGAGAGAGGAAATCATCAGGTTGTAGATAGGGGGTGTTGCTGAAACCTTTGCAACCCAGAATTCAACTTCAAATACTTCTCACCTCCCAGTGCCAATATTAAATTAGGTCCCAAGGGTCTCACGTTCTGAATAAACAGCGGAGAAATGAACATTGCTGGGAGGCTGCTGAATCACAAGGAAGAAGCAAGAAGCATTTGACAGTTTTGTTTCCTTTATAACATTAGCAATTCTTACTTGCCTAGTGCAAGCCAGACAGATGAATTGCCAAGCCATCCTGCTCGTATTTTCAGGATGCATGGATCCAGAAAGAACTGGTGACTCTGTGCAGTTCTTGTCTGTGTTCACAGGCCTCTGCCACAGGTCATCTCCATCACATCTTCAGTGTGGGAAAGAGGGGGCAGGCTTACCCTTCCTTTTGATGGCAGATCTACATCTGTCCTTTGTTTCCCTCTCCCTACAGGGAAAGTGAGGCATGAAGCAGGAAAACTGCATGTGTAAAAACTCTATGGTGGACCCAGGCTGACATAGACCTGAGCTGTGAAACTGTTCTTCCTTTCTTAGATTGTGTAGTGTGCGATCTGCCTGCTCTGCTGCTTGACAGTAAGCCCTGGAGGGAGTTGTGACATGGAGCACATTCAAGGATGAAAAGCATGGAAATCCCTAAAGCATGTGCAGTTACTGTCTGGACATTTTAAGCAACATAGACCCTAAAAAGATAAATTTGCTAGGGCATCCATAACTAAAAGTTAAGGGTAAAAAAATCTGGGCAGTCAAACAAGTTAGCTGATAGGGAATGGTGGCATTTTAAAAAATTTTTAAAGTCTAACTAGGGACCTATCACAAAAGGTCCAGAGAGATTTGAGTAACAGAATATTGATTCACTGCCAGTCATTTTATATTTTCCCTGCCCTTGGATGACAGCAGTTGATGCTGAATATTTTCACATTTTCACCAGCCCCAAAGCTGAAATGTGCTGTGTTGTTGTTTATTTAGTCTGACTAGTTCTGGCCAAGGTGTTAGCCCTTCATTCCTTTGTGCTTGAAGCACAGCAGCGAGTCCAGCTGCTGAATGTGGGGCTTTTCTCAGCAGCTGTCTGCATTAGTGTCTGGCTACTAAGACCAAACTGTGCTGCCAGACTTCCACAACACTGTCCAGACAAGGCTTTCCCAGAGTTAGATGAGCCTAGGAAATAAACCCACCAAACCCAAAACCCGCTTAGAGAAATCAATGCCAGTTTCAAATACCACGCTTTAAAGAGTTTCTGCTTGCGAAGCTAGCAATCAGAAAACCTCTGTCTGGAAGAGGGCTCTGAACCAACTCCTATTATAGGACCTGACGCTGAGTTCTTGGTGGTAAATGACCACATTACTCTTTGGGGCCTGTGGGTGTCAAAGAAAAGATGCATGTGAGAAAAGTCACTGGCTGAAAGCATGGATATGTTTTGAACACTGGAGGTAGTTTAGTAGCCTGAGCCTGTTTCTGATTAAAATAAGAGTCCTTCAGATGAATGGAATGTAAACCACATACCAATTATTGGAATCCCATAAAGGAAACTCCCTTTTCCGTCTGTCTATCCTCCCATCCGCCCACCCACAAAAGTACAGTGTCTCAGAAATATCCCTCGGCAGAAATGATGGAAAAACTCACTGCTTGCTTCCTTTTTCCTTACCTCCCAGGTGCTGGATGACAACTAAAGAGATGAAATTGCAGTGAAGCCACTTAAACAGTTATCAAAGAAATGGACCTGCAAATTAAAAGGATAATATTTCCTGGCACCAAGAGAAAGCACACAAAGTCAAATCTTGAGGCTTTCCTCAAGCAATCTTCTGTGGGAATGTGACTGTGTGAGGGCTGCAGGAATAAGCCTTAGAGTAAGACCTGCTCAAAGTCAAAGCATTAGATCAGTGCACTCATTAGAAAAAAGTACTAAGGCATGCATATACCTGTTTCATTTGGAAAATCTCTCACTCCTTTGCGTTCCCTTTGCACATTTAATTGAGGCTTTTCCATGTAATTGATTGCAGTAATTAATGTTCCCATCTCTTACTTCTATGAGGCCGGAGGCATTTCTCCCAGGTCAGCTTTGCATTTTAAGTGTTACAGTATCTGTTTTACAGATGGTAAAACTGAGACATCAAGCTCAGAAACAGCAAATCAGTGCTGGAGTATGTTCTGTCTCTGACCACAATAAACACTGCTTCTTCTAAGTATGCACTAATCTCAAACACACTGCTTAAATGAGCTCTTCCCTATATGAATGAAGACAATAGATCTGTTTTCACAAGCACTCTCTAACATCCCTGACACCACATTAAGGAACCTAGATCTATGGGAAGGGTAAATATATATATGAAATGCTTTTTTGCGTTCCCACTGTAATTGCAGAAAGTTCAGTCTCATTGCAAAAGGCAGCCTTTGCACAGCTGGAAGAAGTTTTAAAAGTTATTAGTTTGGGCAAGATTTGGGTCTACAGTAGTATTATGGTCTAGTTCATGGTAATTGTTTTTTGATACTCTGCTGGCCTCTAGAGGGATAATTTATACAGGCTGAAGCAGTAACCAAAGGATTTTAAGCAATACTGCCTGCTCTTCAATCTTCTTGCCAGGTAGTTCTTTTCTATTTGGCAAGGCTTTTAAGTAATGAGGCTTTGTAGCTCTTTGGAAGCACTTTCTCTTTTAACCTCCATGATTTTCCTTCTCTCTGGGCATTTCATGTAAGGTATGTTTCTTCTGCTTGAATAAATAAGGGTAGAAGATCCTGGTAATAAACACCTTTCAACCACTGAAGTGAGAAGCTCTGAGGAAAATACTCCAAAGGGGAAGTGAGAGAGGGAAATGCAGAAAAGAGAAGACAGCATTTTGTGATAACATTATCCATAATTTAAAAGCTCTTAAATGCTAAGAATTCTTCTCATGAATCCTGTCATGTTTACTGAAGATAATAACTCCATTGTAAAAATAAAATAAAATCATGACTTTGAAATTCCCAATACCCAGCAGATCTTTCTTGGCTTTTTCTGCTTTCTTCTTTACTCACTGCAAGATTTACTGTATTCTCCAACTCATTTTCAGACTCTATCTTCATTTTTTTCATTATATGTGTATTAAATCTGAGGAAAACACTGAACAGAAAAGGTGAAAATTTATGGCAGAGAGCAGATAATGGTCTGTAAGCAGCAACTTCTTTCAGGAAATGTTTTTAACATTAAGTAGATATAATCTTAATGCCTGAAGTGTATCTCTCTGTAACTTCAGAGCATAACAAGCATAGACAACATACATCTGTGTGAAGGCCTGAGTTATTGTTTCGAAGTAATTTATACACTTTATGCAACAGCATACATCCTTTCAGGTCCTCAGTTCTATGGTGGCCCTTTGCCTCCATTTGCTATGTCCACTCTCACCCATCTGGAATGTTTCGTGTCTCCTCAGGATATTCCCACTCCAGTTTACTGGCAGTTGTCCACTTGGTGTAAGGTTGGTTTGCTGGACCCCAATGCAAAGTAATTTTAAATTCATCTATGCCTTGTGATACAATCATTGTAGGATGTGTTTCTATTAACTTCTCCTTTTCTCTTTCAGGGGACTATTGGAAACATCCCGTGTAGGGAGGAACCTTGTCTAGAGATCATCCTGATGTCAAATGCTGTTTTAGTGTTTAGGTTGACATATGTGTTGATTAGTTTCTCTCACAAAGTCCTTTGCACCATTAAAATATGTGTGGCAAATACTATTGGCAGCAAAATGTCAAGTAAGGCCTTTGTGATAAGATACACATCTGTAATGGGATTTGCTTCTTATTCTAGTAAAATACTGAAGGAAGCAAAATGGTGTTATAACTAAGACCTATGGCTATATTCTACAACAAAATTAATTTTGCCTTCCATTCCTGTGTGGAAAAACAAAAGATTCTGTACCTGTGTACCTGTCTTCTACAGAAAGATTTCCTCTCATTCCTTCCCTGTGTTGTTGTTCTGCAGCTATGTCATCAAAGTGACATATGACATTCTGCAGATGACATCAAAGCAACAAACTGAGTTACTTATCAAAATTTACATATACTCTTCAAATTATACAGGAGGCTATCACGTCAAAAGAGTGCAATGTACTGGAGTGACAGGTAAAGATTTGGTGAATAGTTTTAAAATTATCTGAATAAATACTGATGCTTGCTGTGTGCCACTTGAGAAGCCAGACAAGTTAGTCTGTATGAAACTGACCTTCATGTGGCTTTGTATTTAGTAAGTACGACTGTCAAAGCTCATGGTGAATCTATGTAGTTTGCATGTGCTATTAGTAAAAAATGTGTTTCCAAATGAAGAACAAATGAAACAAAGGAAATTACGACTGTTTGATCCAATTAAGGATGCTAAGAGCTGTGTAGAGCTGCAGAGTTTCAATGTTGTTTTGCAACCTCAGTTAGTGTGTGGCATATGAAAGGAGGCAATCAAAAAGCAGTCATTGACTGACGTGGCCCTAAAGTGTATACTAGAAATTACTGGATTAGTGTCGACGGTAACTACAGATGGCAGGGAACTTCAGCAGTGACATGTCATCTGTGCAGCAAATAACTGGGGTCAAAGAGAAAGCACAAAGACCACATTCAGAAACTCTGTCCTTTTGTTGTGGGAAACAGCCTCAAATGCAAATGCTTATTGGTTTGAACGAACCTTGAAGAAACTGCTGGAAATTTAAACATATTCAGAAAATACACAGGTCAGTGTGAGCCTTTCAGGAATAAAATTTTAGGGTTTTCTGGAATCATCAGATTTCAGATAACAAGACAGAAAATGGCTGAAAATGTTGCAATTCTGCATCTGCTGTGTGACACAATAATAATGAACACATTGTTAAATGAGAGTTAAAACAGAGCTTGATGCGACCTCCGTGCTTCCTCTAGCTTCACAGCTAGACTGTCACAGATGACCTAGAGGGATGAATATGCGAAAGAATCTACATGCTATGAGCAACTTAAACAGAGAAAATCCATCTCCTTCTCTTGGGTATTATTACCGTGGATTTCTCCCGTAGTTGTAAAAAGCTGACATTAAAACTCTGTCCTATCAAGTACAGGAGCGTTGAGTTCTTTGGCAGAGAACAGAAAAAGGATATTCATCTGATCTGCAGAAGTACAGAATATCCAGGCAGCTTACTATGGAACCTATATTATGTGCTGAATCTCTCCACCTTCCCTAACACAAACTTTGGTCTGAATCACTCATTTTCCTCTTGAATTTGGAGACTGTAGCAGGCATGCAGTGTTAGTGAGTATGGCCAAAGTGCCTGAGGACATAGAAAGAAGGAGGAAAAAAATTAATTCCTGCCTAAATAAAAATGGAGTTTCAGTTTCAGTTGTGTAAGTGTTGGATCAAAATTTCTGGGAAGTCTGAGAAGCTCATGGTAGTTTATCCACATGGAATAAATTCATACCATGTGCAGGAAGGTCTTTCCACTCCTTGCATTTCAATCTTCCACATCAGCAAAACGTCACAGTGCTTGACAGAGGAACTTTGCAGCTACTAAGGGCTGCTGGGTAGGAAATTATTTTCTCATATTGCAAATAACCAATTTCTAAATCTTGCTCTAAGACTACATGTGAAAGTCTCATGAGAATGACAGCAAAATGTGGTCATTTATGGTACCAGCTATTGCAATACTCATTTCAAGCTATCAGTCAAGTTATAAGTGTTGGCTGTTTACCAATGGAAGAAGGAATTAGCGGTGGTGACGGGAGCTGGTGACAGTTGTTTTGTGTCATAATCTGATGTGATAGGGTGAGATCTAATGCAATTCCACACTGACTAAACAGTTATGGCAAAAGGATTGACTCAGATGCAGGAAAGACTGCTCATAGCATTCTTTAGTTGAAAACAAGAGTAGCTAATTTGTTTTTCAGATGATTGTTCCCATGAATTGTGGATCTTCTATGCTTCAAGTAACATCAGGGTCTTGGGAAGCTGCTGAATCAGAAGTCTCTGAAAGCTGTTACCAGATACTCATATACTAGGAGGGAAAATGCCCCTGTAACTTTTTAGTATCTTCTTATATATTCATAAGAATTTAAAACCAGAAGGCACCATTAGCTTCTTTCACAATCATTGAATTTCTTTTGCTCTACATTAGGTCATTAAGTGTACAGGTATGTTAAAAAGCCTTCACTGACCTTTATACAGAGTATAATTATATGTTCTGTATAAAGATCAGCCAGAGCAATATGTGCATAAATAGTCTTCAGATGTTCATTATGATTAGCAAACCTTAGTATCCAAAAGCCAACCAATATGTCCACATTATTTTGCTGATTCAAGAACACAAGACATGTGTAGAGGCATCCCATCAGACATTCTTATTCATCGGCCTACAGTGTCGAAACAAAAAAACCCCTGATTTCTAGTAAACCAGTTAACTTTCGGTTGGTTGGTTGTTTTGTTTTTGGAAACAGGAGTATAGGCATCCATGATGGCTTTGTATTTTCCAGACTCCATCCCGCTGCCTTGCTTGGGCTTGAAATTGCTGAATAGCATTTGCAATGGGAGCTCTAACATGGATTACACCTTTCATGACTGGATAGTTTTTCCTCAATGAGATTTTTGAAATTTTCCATGAAAGGGAAGAAACTCATTGGATTATTAGGAGAAAACTGCTACTTTCAGTTTGGAGTTGGAGACTTTTTCTGGCAGCCATCTGAGTGGGCCAGTTCAGCACACTGAATGCAACAACACAAGGCGTTGAAGTCATTAATAGAGTACTTTGTTATCTGGAGGGGTTTTTCTAGCCCTTATTATTGAGGAAACTGGAAGAGTTTACCAACTCAGAAAGAGGTCAGATGATAAAATTCTGTCGCTACCAAATGAATTCTCTCTCTCCGAACACCTTTAATGTGCATCGTATCATCAAGAATTTAGCAGGTTATTGCTCACTGCAGAATTGCAGAGCACTCACAAGAGCCATGAAAGTCAATGGAAGGGTCATCTGGAAAATGTAAAGTGCCTGCTAATTCCAAAAAGTTGGGAAAAACCAAAATCTAGGAACCTCACGTTAGACAACCTGAAGAGGTGGGCCTCTTGGATATTAATCTCTTGTGCTTCAGTTTCCATCTCATGTAGTAGTCCCTCACTTCATAGGCTTGCTATAAATGCAGTCTGTGAAGCACTTGAGTGTTGTAACAAGAAGGACAACAGAGAGACATGCAAGAAACTCAACACTTCTGTCTTCAAAGTTGTCTGAAATGCAGAAGACACGTGCTGAACACTGGGGATGGGGCACAGCGATGACTCGCAGCCCAGTCTGTAAGCCCTCACCATATCCTAAGGCACACACACAGGTGACCCCATGTTCTGGTATTCTTCATTTTAAAGAACTGTATCTGTGACTTCACTGTGGATTTTTAGTCCTACACGTGTGCACCACACACACAGAACAATGCATCCCTAATAGTTTTTCTTTCCATCATCCTTATAGTCCTAACCCTAACTGGAGTTTACTAAAATATTCCTTATATTTCTAGACTTCTCTTTTACTAGAAAACTACTTGTTGGTTTTCTACATAATGCCTTCTTTCATGTCTAAACCAGAGAAATAAGTATTTGTTTGTCCACAACATACCCACCCTCCCTCCAATAATGGAAAGAAAATCTAGGTCTTTGCGTCCTGTTGGATTGCCCTGTCCTTACCTGCTCTGGTTCTCACTTCTGTAAGTGGTTATTTATGGAAGAAGACTTTTCACCCAGAGGGTGTTTGGGCACTGTTACAGGCTCACCAGGGAAGTGGTCTCCAGCCAGACAGAGTTCAAAAAGCATTCGGACAATACTGTCATGCACATGGTGTGACTCTTTGGAACAGTCCTGGGCAGAGCCAGGAGTTGGACTCGATGATCCTTGTGGGTCCCTTCCAACTCAGTCTATTCTATGATTCTATGATCCAGCTGACAATGATTTGGCATCTGCTTTGTTTCAACCTCCTTGCTCCCTACACCGTCCTTTTCTGAAGATGCCCTGTCTGGTGTTTCAGTGAAAAGCCTTCTCTGATAATATTGGTATTCACAAAAATTGCCATGTACAATGTACAGGACAGTAAATTCTTTTCCCAACACAGTATGAGTTGCATGCTTATCTTTTCATGTAGATAGTACTTAAATTTGCCTTGTGTCTCACTTTGGGTCTGTCAGATACTACAGGGCTTTGTCTTCTTCCAATAAAGGAAAACTTATAAAATTTTCATGGCTATCTTTCAATTTATTTCTTACTTCAAAGGCACCACTGTGACCTTACTGGAATTTCCCTTCAGGAAGATAGATCTATCAAAGTTTTCATTACATATAATAATCACTGAAAAAATTAAGAGACTGTGTATATGCAGTATACATTTACAGTAACTGAGACGTGGCTGAGAGATCATACTCATGGATGTAAGCCTCAGGGTGTAAGATCCTCTTCCAAATGTCTATCCATAAAACAAAGGAATTTTGCAGTATGCTGCTCTCACAGCCCAAGTCAGTAGGACATTTCTCATTGATTACATAGAAAACAGATTAATTTGTAATGAAGCCAACGAAACTCTGTCTCGTGCATATGCCATATTTGACATCCTATGCTTTGTTTTGTACCTGTTCTTTGTCTAGTTCATAGAAACTGAATATGGTGTCCTTGGGTGAAACATTAGACCAGGGGACTGCGGATTCTTCAGGATTTGCAGCTTCCAGATGTTTTTACATAACTGTTCGAAACTGAGATGTTGAGTGTATGGCTTTCATTCTGTTTTTCTACATTATGTCTTTTGCTCCTTTGTCCCCCTTCCTTTGTGTGGTATTTGAGATGGTTTAAGGTAAGCGTGTATATTGGCTATCCATTTTTATTGGGACTCTGGATCCAATCAGTGCTGCTAGTCATTGAATGAACTTCTCCGTCTACTAGCTTTTTATGGGCTTCTATACACTGTCTGACTAGTTGTGTCTTTCTTGGGCAAAAATGTTTGACACTGCTAGATGGAATGAAACAGAGGTTTTCAAATTAATTCATGAACTGTACTAACAAAAAGAAGTAATGTGAAAAAATAAATCACTGCTTTGAAAAGATCTCTATGTTGTGTCTCATGAAAGAACCTTCAGATTTTCTTTAGTATGAACTGTATTTATTTTTATTACTCTTCCTAATATCGAATAATGAAACCTTGTATTTATGGACCTCATCTTCAAAGTGCTTTGAAAACATTTGTTATCTGAACATCTGCAAGATGTGATGTCCTTCTGCTACACAAAATAATCTTAAATGAGAGCAGCATGACTTTACCATATGCCAGATTTTGGGAGGATGATTTTGCTTCAACTTTATCTACCACTTGCCCAAAGGTTCCCAATATATTTTAGACAAGAATTTTAGACATTCTTGGCTGTAAATTCAAACATGCTATAGCAAAATAATACATTTCTCTATGACATAAAAATTGAATTTGTTTCATATTCATCTGGAGTCTTCTGATATATGCTACTTGGTTGCCTTAATCTCAGAATCCTGTGAAATTCTAATGCAATACAAATGTGTTTTAAGATGTTCCATTCCATCTGGGCTTTTTTAACATGTTCTTCCTTCACTATGACAAATTTACATTTTTACTGTTGTTTTAATTATTCCATTACACTCCAGTTACAAGAACTTAATGCATGTCCTGTTGTGTGACCTGGTCAAATTCATATCTTCTACAAGAGTCAGACTTTGCCTGTATGGTGATGAAGGGGAGTTTCAAGCAAGATAAATGAGCACAACTGATTGACTTAGCTGTAAAATGTTCCCTACCCAGACCAAGACTGCGATGCCTACAGCTGCAGTGGAAATGTTTAGTATCTAACAGGGCTACTCCCTGCCACCATATGTGATTAGTCTGTGATTATCACATCCCAGCTCCAGAGATGGAATGATAACAGAGTGCTACTTGATTCCCTGCCAGCAGAGCTGGCCATAACATAGCAGTCACTTATGGTGATTTTCTGTAATTTGTAGCTAATGGGAAAGTATTATCAGGAAGCAAAGCAGCTCAAGAAGTCCATAGCCTTCTCCGCAGCATTTCCCATAGATCCCTGCACAGCAGTGGAGCTCAGGAGTAGCCTTCTGTGTCAGTAAGATCACACTGCTAAAAAAAATAAAGAATTAATTGAACTGGTAATTGAGTGAACACTTGCTCTTGGACTTTGTATTCATTGGAATCTCACATTATTCTTATATGGGATGCCAGTCGAGTTAGTTCAGTAAAACAAACAGAGCAAAAAACCCTTTAAAACCTCAATTTTGCCCAGACTTTTCAAATAAGAGTATAACAATATAGCAAACTGAAATTTGGAGCTGAACTTTCATGTCCTTCTCCTAAACTGTCATTTGGGGCCTATTTGCCTTGCTTGAACCTGTTTCATTTTTCTTTTTTCACCGGGGTCCTTTGGTAGTTGAGATTGGGAAACAGCAGATGAATGTGTTTTACGGGAAAGTTTAAAGGAAGAAGTTCATGTGCAGCATGTTATCAATCATGTCCTGTAAACATGATTACAGCATTTACAGTGCTTCACATCAAAAGCTAAATGTTTTGTGATGTCTCCACCATCGTAAACTTTGAGGAAGCTTTTTTAAAGCATAGCGATCCGTCTCTGAAACTGGATGCCTGCTGTCGGCTGTGAAAGCAGCAACACTCAGATCTGAAAGAGCTGCGAACAGAGGCTGCAGATGCCAAGCTGATGGTCGGTGCTGTGGCTACCTAGGGAAGAACCAGAAATTTCCCATCACCTCCTCCAGTGGCAGTGAGGAAGTTGGCATCTCTCCACCTGTGCTTGTAATGGAATCAGTATGGGTGTCCTGCTATCTGTAGAGTCATCTGTCCTTAACCACTGCCCCCCACTATCCTAGCAGGGCTAACTTTGGTTCATTTCCTTGGGTGTTTTGTTCATAGAATTTGGTTTCATTTTACTCCAGTTTTACAATGATGGCAATTTATTTTTTATATTTGTATCAGAACAGAGTGAAAGTAAGTTTTTTTCACATTGTGACTGGGGACATGGATGTGAACAGAAAGACTGGCTCTGAATTTTTCACTTATTATTGAGATGAATTGAAGTGCAGCTATTTCTGGTTTACATTTTTATCTAGTGTCACCATCACCCGTTGTGTGCACCTGGCCAATAATCTTTATGCAAGAAAAAGATCTTGACTTAGAGGAACACAGTGACTGAGATTAATTTTCTCTTCACTCATTAACTACTCACTAACTCCCCTGTCATGGATTCTGGGTAATGTAGTCCACAAGGACTCTCCTTGGTATAAATGGTGCTAGATGGTTAATGTTTATGCCGCAAGAGTATTCGACAAAGAGCCCTAGGCACAGGAACCTAACACAATACAATTACTCTCCAAAGAGTGGGCTGTGCGCCCGTTCCGTCTGCAGAGGCTGTTTCTCAAAAAGAGAGCCTGTGAGACTCTACACAGCAGGACTTGTGAGTGTGGGGAGGTGGAATGAGGACATACACTGGAAAAGATGTTTAGCCTCTGGGTGCTGGGATCTGGGATGCAGGAACAATGGGAACAAAAATGGCTGGTGACTGGGATTTCTGTTCTAGAGGAAATTCCAATGGTTTCAGACAAAGCTTATTCCAAAACAGAATAAAATGCTAACATGTTCCCATTAAACAAAAGTCTGACAGGGTTTGATTACTGTGGTAGTATTAAAAGAATGGTTTCAATATTGGTGTTGTAGTTCTATGGAACTCTGAAAATTGAATTATGCTACATTATACAAAATGTCCATAGTATGTAACTATTTAACATTGTCTGTATATAGATTACAGTGTTATATAAACTTTTTCACAGTCTTAGGAACTAAAGGTTAACTGAAGTGGAGAAATAAAAGCTGTGTATTCCAAAAACTTCCTGATGAGTTTGTGGAAGCCAACCCATTCCCATAAAGCTTTCTCATACTGACAAACTGCATATTTTAACTCATCTAAGTGGGGACATCAGCATTTATGTTACAGTTGTGACCTAAAGGAAGCAGTTCCTTTGCTACCGTATGTTGGAGGTCAAGAGTTGTTCTAATAGCCTCATCCACCACTGTTGTGCTAAGTCCAGATATTCAAGTCGATAGACCAAAATTTAGCGTGTTAGCAGTTTTTGTATTAATTTTCTTCTTCACTTCAGTTTGCAAAACCAAAGCAATGAGCTCCTAGGCAGTTTCTGTGGCATTGCTGCTCAATCAGACATCTGCTTCAGCACTTCATCACATCAGGGAGCAGTGGCCTTTTTGTGATCTCTGTGTTCCTCAGTACAACCAGTATTAGACTTGTTGTAGGTAGCACCAACACTGTCACAGGTAAAACAAGGTAATTGTGGCTGTTAGATTTTGAAAAACCTCTGGAATAGCAATTTAGTTGTTCATGATAGATTTTCAAATTCTGTTGTACAATTCGTCATGAGAATTTCCTGTAAAATATAGTTCTTCCTTTATTTGCTCAGGGACACCTTAGTGCATCTTTTTGGAAACCAGCAGCTGGATCCTGCAATTAGAAAATGATAACACAACTCTGTGCAGACTCATATTTGTGGGGCCATGATGCTTTGGCCTCCTGACTTCCAGCAAATTGGCTCGTTTGCATTCCCAACAGGCAGTAGTGAGAGAACAATGCATTTGTCCTAATCTTTGGTTAGAACTAAACAGAAAGGACAGAGATGGGGATGAACTATTAAAATAGCTTTTAGCATAGTCTCTGTACTGGATTAAGATAGTAAATCAGGACAACAATGATTTCGTCAACCAGATGTTGAGGAAGAAAAGGGAAGGTAGCCTGGATCTACAATCAGGGCTCACATTTGTGCTGGTACTTGCAAACCTGATGTCATATTTCAAAAGGGTGTATGCTAAAAATGGCTGTGATCTCCCACTGGAAATCACAAGATCACTGAGTTAAATGATTTCTCTATTTACAAAATGCATGAATTTCCAGAGGTCTTTTCACAATGTCTTATCGTGTCCTGCTCCATGTCTGTCCAGCATCTCTCTGAGACACATCAAACCATCCAGGCTCAGACTGGTCTGCACACTTCTGACAACTTTATATCTCTCTCATCACTCAGCTGCTCTACATATTGCCAATGACCAAAAAACAAGGCTAAAGCTGAGGTAGGTATAATGGCACAAGAGGCTTTTTCAAAACGTTCAGTAGCTCTACCTGATAGTAGATACGCAGGGCATTTTGTAGCTTGAGAATTCATCTAGATTTGTCACTGCTTCTTTGTAGTCAGGAAACAATGTCTGAAGTATCATTCCAGTTCCTTATGTTATAGTACTTTTTGTTTAAACCCCTTTTGCTTCTCTTTGACACCATGTGAGTAATTCAACTGCTCAAATGTGGATGTCTAGAGTCATTTTAGGTGCTATGGTGTGTGGTTTTAGTTTTCTTGAGATTCGCAGAAGCTGGCAGAGGAAGCAGGCAGATGAACCCAAGATGGCGAAAGGAGAGACTTTATTTACAGAAACTTTTTTATATATCCATTAATAATCTGGCAACTATTGGTCAGCAGGGAATCCACCTCCTAAAACCATTGGGCACAGCTATACAACACCTAATACCAAACACAGAGATTAAGAAAGTACAAGAATGTAGCTTATCTCTGTTCTCCCTGAGAAAGAAGAGAAAGATTTCTAAAACTGTGCAACTGCAATGATGAGCTGTGCCTTACCACAAGCACTTTATGAGGGTTTCAGGTGTCCACAGTAGCCTCCTGCCCTGATGCAACTGCAGTTGGTGCTGCAGTTGGTTTATGTCTCCCATGAGGTACCTTAGTTATAACACTGCTGCTATGCTGTGGAGTAATAGCTCTGGCTCTTTACCAGTCCCAAGCATTTATTAAGAAGAGGAAATTGATGTATTATTGCAGAGGATGAAAAGACCAACAAAGAAAAGCTGTATGGTTCTTCATGCTTTTAGCCGGTATTTCAGGAAGAAATTACATCAAAGTGTTTCACGTGGAGTTTGTTCAGTCTTGAGCTCCAAATACTCATTGTTTACCTTTCTGAGGTCCAGAATGCTTAATACCACCGCAAATGTCATCTACTACCTCACTGAAAGCCCGCTGTACTCCTTGGTAGAAAAGGGGCCCATGGAAGTGGCAGCACTCTGCAGATTCATTGAGGTCTACTGGGCTCGGTCCCAGCCTGCAGCACACCCACGCTGCCCAGTGCTACCAACCCTGATCTTCTGCTAGCCAGAAATTGCAGTGAATCAGATTTGGGAGGCTGTCACCGACCAGGTTCCTGTGTAGCCAGATTTGTGCACAGGCTGCTGAGTCTCTCCATACTTGCTGTGAAATCCACTCTGCACTGTGGTGGTGACTTCTCTCTGTGCTTGGCACAAGGCTGGGCTCTCCCAGCTGAGAACACAAAGTAAAACAATGTCCTCTGCCACCCCGGCTGAGTTTTTTCACTTTGTTACTAAGCCAAAAGCTGTCACTTGTAAATTCAGTGTGCTTCTGTAAGTACATTTAGAATAATAATCTATTAACAATCATAACAGAAAAAAGTTTCAAACTTTCAAAACTCAGCAAGTGAACTTAGCAGTAAGCATTTAAAATGACAACCTCCAGAGATGTATTTTGTCCTTCTTTGGGAATTAAAACTCTCCTGCACCTGAAAGGAGACCTTTACCTCATGTTCTCTCTCTAGTTCCTTTAAACCCATCACTTCAGACAATGTTTACCCTTTTCTCGCCATTCCTGTCTTGAGCTGTTGTCATCTGCTATGCCTTCTGTTTGTCATGCCTGATTTAGACTTAAATTCTCTGGGACAGGGAATAGCTGTATTTGTAAAATGTCCCGTAAATTTATGGTGCTGTATAATTTATGATTGTAAGTGCAGGATGTATTTCAGTTTGACATTCCAACTTATATTTTCAAAGCCATAAATAAAGTATTTATGAGAAAGATCTTGAACATTTTATTTTTAACACATTATACTTGAGTGTTTAATTCAAGGATGGATAAATATTGAAGTTATGTGGACAGAACATAGTCCTTGCTTTCTCCTTCTTCAGGCAGTACTGAGGGGCCAATGCCCCCTTATTGCCAGAATAGGGATATTATACTCGGCTTATGAGGATCCAGTGCACTGTGCATCACCAGGAGGAGTGAGCAATGATGGCTCCAGCTAAAAATGGATTTGGGAAGGACAAACAATGACTCTCTTTTAAAGGTACTTGTGAACTAAGCTGATATACAGAAATGTTATTTTGATATAGCACAGAGTGAGTATGAATGTTCATTACTTAAGAAAATATTTGAGTGCAGCTGTTGCTCTCTTGTCCCATATGGTTATGCTTTTCAGCATGGTTTGAACTTGAAAACACTTTCCATTCATAAAAAAAAATAATTCTTTAACAAAACCTTTTTTCAAAAAATAATATTCACATGTAAGTCTCTGATTCTGGTATTTTTCTAATCAGTTAATCTCTTCTTCTCAGTTCCCTTGCCCCCTTCCTCTCTTCCATATGCATTTTTAACTCACAGCTCTGAAATCTTCCTAACTGGCTTGAGTGTGGAAGTGTTAGACTGCCTTGCTTTTGCTCCAGAGGATCTTAAGTTACCTGCTATGACAGTGTGTAAAGCCTCACAGACCTGGTGTGCCTCCTCTCTGTTACAGACTCAAACCCATCCCCTGTGTTAATGTGCTCAGCGACAGAGCTTCCTGCTGTGTTTGCCTCTGTGAGACTGTCCTGAGGATGGACACTGAGGGCATGCATCACATCATTGTGGAAAAGAAAGGTCCCTTTAAACACCGAGTCATAGATTAGAATGTTTGTTTATTGAATGTCTTTTTGAGCATCACATTATTTTAATGGAAGTCTTGAAAATAAAAGCAGTTTTCCTTTCCATGTGTGTTCTATTACTAGCTGAATCATAAAGACTCATGCTCTTTCTACATCTACTTCTGTGATGAATTTTTATAAGGGAGATGAGAATATAACAATCTATTAATCTATTTCGGATTACTGGGAAAATGAAATGGCTATGATACATGAATGATAAATTAAAATATAATCTGAATTAGCTAATTTCTGCTGTGCAAGCAGAGCAGAGCAGCTATGATGAAATTAGATACTGAACATCCTGTGTGGATTGCCTGTGGTGGTTTAATGTACCCAAATTAGTACATCTGTAACCTGTCACCATCCACTGCTCTTAACCTTTGCATTCTGTGTATGACCTTGAGAGAAGGTGGCACCTGAAGCCTCATGATAACATTTCTCCTTTACAGAACTTCAGCATATAATGTTTGGCTAATGTAAATTACTGGGATTTGTTGTTTGGAATTTTGTTTTGGTTTTGTTTCTTTCTTTCTTTGGGGTTTTTTGTTCGGTTGGTTTTGGGTTTTTTTTTGTTCTGTTTTTGTTTGTTTGGTTGGTTGGTTGGCTGGTTGATTTTCGTTTGCTTTTTTTTCTTCTCTTTTTGCAAGTGCTCTGAGAAGTGGTTAACACTGGTTAATTTGGCATTGCATGTGTATTGTTACAGCACCTTTTCACCTGTAGCTTCTACTGTTTGCATGACAGAGCTAGGAGGTGGCGTTCAGCACCCAATTTGAAAGCCACCTTGAGAAGATGTGAAGAGAAACAAATGCTTAATATTAGTAAAAAAGACTCTGAGTGATGTTATTTAGAATGAGTAAATAGGGAGCACTTTGGACTAGTATTGCTGAGGACTAGATGACCGCAGCATAGGGAACAAATTATGGGTTCTGCCAGTTCCAAAAATCAAATTATAATGGATCAGGTCTTGAAAGTTTGTGAAACTGCCTTAAATCAACAGTAGAAAATATATCACAATGAAAGTCACAGACTTTTTCTTTCTTTAAGGTTTATGGGTGCACCTCTATTTTCAAAGTCTTATTTAAGTAGTCCAGACACAACACATATCTCTTGATTCAGCAATTTTGCTTCTCAAAGATTTAAAAAAGAGGTTCCATATGTCCTGAGGATCTGGATAAAATAATACATCAACAACCCTGAAAAGATAAAAAGAAGCTTTAAAATACCTGAAAATACATCAGTGGTCCAATTGATTTAATGAAAATTATGCTGCCTTTGTGTAATTATCTTTAAAAAAGGACAAAGTCTCTGTTCTTACTAGTCTTTGTATGTGCCCCAGCACCTGTTGGAGTCATTGGAACAATAGGAGAATGATTTCCCTCAGCCTCAGAACAGCTTTCAATAAAGTCTTCAACAAGGAAGATGAGAAGGGCAGAGCACAGCCAAGTCAGCTGCAGAACACGAGGAAATACAGGGCTTTTAGGATAATTTTTGTGTGTTATTCCTATTCAGCCTGCAACTGATTCACAGGTGGTGTTCAGCTAGAGAAGAAAGCTCTTGTTTCAAATCTGAGACCATTTAGAATTTGTACTTTCACCATGTTTTTTTCAGAGGGAGAGTAAATGCTAGAAGGGTTTAGTATTTACTTGCCTTCACGGACTAAGTAGAAAATAAAGGCGTGTAAAATACACCTCCAACTGAAAAATTATATAATTTAAGGCTGAAAATTAGTATAAGCTAGGTTTAAAATGTAACACTGAAGAGTAAGGAACAATACATGACTGAAAAATACAATAATATCAAATCGATATATATGTGAACCCCCAGTATTCAATTCTATATGATAAAGGTCCAGTGACAAGGTTTTATCCTAGAAATTCCACTCTCACTGAGTAACGGCAGACTTCCACGCATATTTTAATCTTGCATATGGTTCTTTCAACTTCCTTGGCCTAAGCAGGTGTCAAAGTTTCTTCCTGTGCATGAGGACTTTTCTAAATTTACACTGAGCCAGGCTGTTCCCTGCTGCTGACAGACGGACTGAGACCCCACTGACATGTCTGAGCACTCTTCAGCCTGTGCATGACTGATTTCTGCCTCTCGCCTCTGCACAAACTCTTCTTTGCTTAACTAGCTGACAGGACAAACAGTGACCAGAGCGTCCAGGTTCCTGCAGATGGAGCTGCCCACATGTATTCCAGTCTCATTTAAGTTTTCTTCCCACCAGTTGTCATGGGAAAGCAGGTCATTAAATGGATGCTTAGCTCCTGGTCTTGAAAATTCTAAATTTCTGAAATCTAAATTGCAGCAAACCCATGATAAAATCCTGTGGATATGATAACAATTTCCATAAGAACTACAACTACCTAATCATGGTCTAGAGACCACCAGAATGTTCTTTATATTTCCAAATACCATGGTCTGATATTTTACCATTATAACTTCCTGCTAATCCTAGTTTTGATCAGTGTTGGGAGCATATATGTGATTACAAATACCTTCAAATCTGTTTAAAAGTAACATCAATTTTGTTGGTTTTTTGTTTTTTTTTTAAACAGGTCTATCATTGCTTCTCTCTCTTCTCTTTTTTTATGCTCTCGTCTGGCCCCTGGTTGTTCAGCTACAATAACTGTATGTAATGTGTGTTTAAGTGTCCAGGAAAACAGCAGTTTGTACCCTCAGGAGTGGTAAATGCATTTCTGAAGAAGCATTATTTAATTGACACCTGTACTTCCCTAAATTTTGAATTTATGTATTTGGGTCTTTATAATCTCTGTAAGAATTATATCTATGAAACTAACTGAAGTACTCTGTTGCTATTTGATCAGATTCCAACTGAATTTAATTCTGGTTGTCTGTGATTCTCTGACGTTTGCTGACTGCAGATATTGGATGTTCAAGCTTCAGGAGAACAACTTCCTACCACTTGTGAGAGGGAGGAAAAGAATTTTAAATAAGTGCTTGACTGCTTACGGAATAAAAAGTCTTATATGCACTCAGCTGTGGGGTGTGCCACCCAAGATTCCTTTTCACCTGCACTAGAAGGATTGCACCTTGATTTTAAATATGGAAGATTTGGGTAAACCCCTGCGTGAAAGTGCCATACAAAACAGTTGCAATCCCAGGTAACAGAGTACCCACGGACCAAGACATTGTCTTTTCAAACTGTGCAGATGTTTAACCAGGATGGTGGATATCACCTCAGACAAGGAGATTGTACAATGAAAACACTGCTACCTCACTGCTCGTCATCAGAGAGCATCTGAGCCTGCTTCAAAGTCAGCAGAAATAAAAAGTGCCTTGATGCTGAGTGTAGAAGGGTGTGTGAGTGAAGATCTGCCCAGTGTTGCCATCACTGCGCTCTCCATAAGTGGCGGCTCAGCGACCCCAGGGGCGGCTGACCACAGACAGCGAGTGCTGCCCACAAAGGCTTTACACACAGCTCTGTGCAGCGTAGGCGAAGTCACCAGGGCTTCTTTCAACCCCACTTCCCTCCCAACCTCTGATTCCTGACAGGCCTTCCAGGTATAATAGGAACCATAAAAAATTAGGCTTCTTAAATGAGAGGAAAGATCACAGACTTGGATTCTTTCTTGAGCTTGCCCAACAACAGCCATCGTTTAACCATCACCATGCAATGAGTAACTTAGATCAAAAGGAGAGCTTTATTTACTGTCCTTTCACAAAAATGCAGACTAAGAAAAAGCTATTTATGTACCACTAAAGGTAAAGCAGTACAAAGATAATTTAATCTAACATCAGAAAAAAATCTGTCAGGAAAAAAATTCCACTCTCAGGAAAGGCTTATTATCGTTTTCCCTAGCTCAAAGTCCAGGAACCCTAATGTATTTCAGCAGCTAATAAAATTACTCTCTGGGATTTTTTGAATTTTCAATTCATTGTGCTTATGCATTCCAGGGATAAAAAGGACAAATGCATCCATGCTCTGAGGAACTGCTGTCTAAAATGGAATCATTCCACCTGAAAATAAATTAACTGTAATACTGCAAATACCTAGCTGTGATACAATAGACACTGAGATGGTTCACAAAGAAGTCATTATACAGATGCAGCAATTGCAGCACAGTCTTGGGGAGTGGCTTGTGAAGGTCACCCAGCACAAACCTGCTTTCAGCAGATTCCAGCAGGGATGTGTTCTCAGCAATGCTTACCCTAACCAGGCTGGCTTAGGTGTGCAAGTCTGCTTTGTTGCACAAGTACAACAGGTAGAGATGAACACGAAACAACTCCTGGGCATCCAGCCAGCGTTTCTAAGACTGACAGTGTTAGGCTAATGAAAAATACAAGATTAAATCCAATCTCCTGAGCCTGTCATCTTCATCATCATATAATCTGCACCCCTATTCTCAGTAAATCCACTGATCATGTAGTGGAAAAGAGCACAAGTTTTTTAATTTGCAAGAAAAATGTGACTGGACTTTTGAGATAACACATGATCTTCTGGTGTGAAACTCTTGCTAAAATGGTAGATGGACTTTGCAGGCTAGGAACAGAAGAAGAAGAAGAGGCGTACTGAAACAGAGGAAGGCGGGACACCAAGGTACTCTTTCTGGAATAAAGACCTGAAAATACCAGTGGTTCTAGAGCATGCCTGTGTACTCCTGCTGAGCTGCCCAAAGTAGGCAGGTCACAATTTATCTGATGCTGCTGGGATTGGAGGAAGGCAGGTGATCCTTTATTTCTTGTTTATTTTTTTACATGCCTTGTTTGAGATTTCCAGATGGTGTGGCTCAGGGATCTCAGTAGCTGCTGTCCTAGCAGACCAGGAGTGTGGAAGTGATGGGGAATCACTGATTTCTTTTTAACTGCTGTTTTGGTAGCATGGCCTCCTTTCTGTACTTAACCCCTGTTTGCCCCTGGTTTCTTACTCCTGCATTTGTCCATGTTGAGCCAATATAGCATACCTAGAGATAGGGACCCACCTCTCAGAAACTCTATTTCCCCTTAACACATAGCCATTGCTCCTGCTGCTGTTACTGCCTCCGCCTTCTACTGTACTGAATAACAAACAATAAGCACCAGGGAGTAGAAAGGACCTTCCTACAGCTCATATTTTGGTCACGCTGTAATGAGATGAGCAGGAGAAAAGTCTGGCCAGCAACCACTGCAGGTGTTACACAGGGGGGTGGCTGCTGTCATTTCTCTTGGTGTTGCTACAGCTATTGTGCCCCAACAGGGATCCAATATTTTAACTCCATCAGTTACACAGGTCTCACTTCCTCTCAAAATGTACATGCACACGTGTATATATACACATAATTATGTAGTTCCCACAGTTCTCCTTTCTTCCTGCCCCTCCTCAAATCCTGTGATACTTTACCTGGCTAAAGCTTGCTTTGTTGGTGCCCAGCCTACCGACAGCATTTGCAGAGGGCAGATATCTGCCTGGCCTGGAGAGTAACTTGCCCTGGGAGAAGCTGCCATGCTCATGGTGGATAAATTGGCCATGCTGCCCTCCTCCTGTGCCCACTCACTGCACTTGGGCTCCAGTTCCGCTGCCAAGGGGAGATGTAGACTGCTAAGGGGAAGGAGGACAATGAGCAGTGCAGCTTTCAGTTTTATGTCGCGTTAACTCTTAAAATATAGCTGTGTGCAATGAACACTGACTAAGGAAACACTGAGATCCAAAATTTAGCATGGCAGGGCAGTGCAAATGTTGCACAACTGAAGAACAAATCAAGACGAAAACACACCACCAAAGATTCCTTCACACCCCACCTATTTTTTTTGTTGCTTAATTACATTGTGTTTTATAATTTTTTTGCAGGGAACTTTAATATGGAGGCTCTACATGGATTACTGTTAGCTTGACAATAACAGCACTCTGTTAATTATTAAGACTGGTTGCAGTAATGTTCCTTTTTCTTGCTATTTTTTAACACTTTTAGAGCTTTGCTACCTATTATGCTTTTTTTTCCCCATATAAATACCACCACATAAATAAAACACAACCAGCCTGGCAAGAACTGTAATTTGCTGAATGAATGTAAAATCATATTCAAATTGATAGCAACCCCCCTCCCTTTAGCTTGCGTCTTCATGCTCATTGGAATTTTGCTTTGACTGTGAACCAGGGGTTGATGAAAAAGTCTTCACTTCTCATGTTTGCATCCTGCAAATGTTATGTCTTAAATCCCTCTTTTTTTCCACATGACTTCATGTGCTAGCAATTTAACTTAATGAGCAGCTACAATAAATGTACAGTATGGAAATATTGTTGTAAGTCTGCTAGAACATTCCCATGCTTAAACAAAGTGTTGCGTTGAAAGAGATGTAAAATATATAATTACACTGAAGCCTTGAACAAAATCCTGCTTCTTATTTCATTCTTACCCTTTTTTGGGCAATGTGAGTAGTCCTTGTTTATGCCTTCTTTTTGAACAATATTGCTGAACTTATAAGCATCAGAGAACTTTGCTTTCCCTATCATCATCCATGGATGCTACTAAAATAATAGGTTTCCTTGTTTATTTGAAGGTCTGCCAGATTCCTTATGTACTGATGTCATTTTAAAAAGTCTCAGATATGTCCACTGGTAATTTTATCTGGGAATTTAATTTACTGGAGGCAACAAACAAACAGAGCCTAGAATTAAAGGCAATGAGATTTCTTCTCTGGTATATTTACAAATATTAGACAAGTTAAATCTTCCTTCTCCTCTGCCTCAGTGCCATCCTTCTCTAGTTTTGGCTTGCCTACAAGGGCACAAGTCATGGGTGCAAGTGTGCATTCCACACATAAGGACTGAAATTTATTTTCCTATTTTTTTCTTAGTTCTTTGCAAGCCACATCTTTCAAAGATTAAGAAAATAAGTTAGTGCTGACTTATAAACTAAACAGATCCAGTCTGTCTTGTGCCAGCCTCCAGGCTTTGGAGAAGCATGTGTGTTTACTGCATTTCAGGGAGTACCTGAGCGTCATTTGCAGGTCTCTGCCTGAGGTTTGGTGAGCTGTCATGCTCACGCTCTGCATTTTCCACTGACCTGCCAGAGCTAGCAAGGATTTCTCACCTGAACATGGGCTCTGTCTGTGAGCCCTGTTTTGTCTCCTGCATCCCAGCCTCAAAATCCTTGGCTATAGAGTGTCACAGGAGACTGAACATGGCTGGGGAGTCCTGCCCCATGAGCCATGAGACAGCTGTCCTTCAGTCCTCATGCTGTCAACAGCATTACTAAAATGGGAATACTTCCCGTTGACCTGTGTGTTTTGGTTTGTCAGGCAGACATCTACATTATTTCTAATGGAAATTTAACATTTTCTGCTGGAAGCAGACTCTTTTTGGTTGAGACTTCATTTTTCCTCCAAGAAGGCTTTGATTAGAAGTCCTCTGAGCTATCACTGCACTGCTCCTCCTCCTAGTTAGTTTTAGACTCTGCTCTTGCTGTTTGTGCTAAACTACCATTTTTATCTCTGGGCTATGGAGCTCATATCTGCTTTTATCATTGTTTACATCTTAGTATGCTTCAGGAAAATGTTTCAACATTAATGTTGCAGGGAGGCCTGGGCAGCCTAAAAAAGGCAAGATGGGACATTTTGCGTCAGTGCTCAAAACCAGTTAGTTAAATGGTCCTTGCTCTTGATGCCCATCTTTGTAAAACTGAGATAACAGTTGTTCTTACAAAATGTCTGTTTTCTGTTATGTCAGGAGATGAGAAAGGACTGAAAATCCCACAGGAAAGCCCCAGCCTGATGCTGGTCCAGCCAGCAAAGAGAAATGCAGCATTGCACTGGGTCCTGGCGCATGAATAACTTTCCTGAGCAGACACATGCTGCTCTGAGGTCTCCTGCTTGCTTTACATGACTCGGCATCATGGACTCTCTCTCCTGAGCAGCTCCTGAGAATATTTTGAAAAACTTACTCAAAACAGTATTTTAAGCGGTTTGTAGCACCCGCACAATAATAGCACTATCACACTGTTTTACAAGGCCGTAATGTGGTTCCCTCCCTGGCATGAACCAGGAGAACTTTAGTCTGGTAGTTTCTCCACTTGGTGACTGGCTTACTGCCTTGTAAAACAGCACGATGGGACCATTACTACTGGAGGAAGGGACAGGCATCAGGAGAGCCGATTGGTTGACACCTCTTTTTCATTTAGCATAATATTTTTCTTCTTGGAAGTAGCATATAAACCAAAATGTTTGCAACTGTAACACCTCATAACTTACTTCTCCCCCGCAATGCAAAATCAATTTTAATATAGTTTTCTTAATTTATAACCAACCTACCTACACTATTATTCATTGTTTATACAGCACTGTAAACAAGGAGGACACGGCCACCCTGCACAGCAGGGGAGGACAAGGTGGCCATGCCATCAGAGTGTGAGCAGGAGCACTTGCATCAGATGGATCTCAGGCTGGTGGGAGGGCTGCAGCCCCTGGCTTCTTCCTGCAAGCCTGCACTGGCTGGAAAGGTATGGGACATTTCATAACATTGGCAGTGTTTTTCTAAGTACCCTCATGGCTCCTTCTGAAAGATTTGTTCACTTACACCTGCAAGTCTTCTACGTGGTAGGGAAATACTTACTGTCCCTGTTTGAGCATTTCGAGCAGAGAGGGACAAAGATGTGCACTGGCTGGCATTTGGCCACCAGCAACAATACAGATTCCATGGACCAGCCCTTTGCAGTCAATTCTGCTCTGTCGCCATCCCAGACAGCATATGGGCTCCTTTCCAAGTGATGCCCCACACACCCAAGGGAACCCAGGCTGCTGCAAGCAGCTCTGAGCATTAAAAGAGTTGGGCTGTAATGCCCGGGCAGAGACTGGAGGGCCATGCTACAGATGCAGCACAAATACTTTCACAACACCTTTAATTCCTTTAAAATTAGATATATTTTGTGATAAAATGTCTCTTAAAAAAACAATTGCTTTTAGGAAGTCAGAGCCAGTGCTTCTCTGTGTGTAAAATTTCTCATTATTCTCTTCTTTTCACTGTTTAACATATTCAGCTTGGACCAATGAATTGTCAACCCAAAGCTGATCTATGTATAGGAAAAAGGAATCTCCCTGGAGTAACGCCACCTAGGATTATTCCTGGCTAATCTGATCCTGAGTAACTTTGTCTCTTCATACCAAATCAGAACAGATCTCTGTTGAGGACATAAGGAACAGCACCGTTGCAAAGAACAGATTTTGATAAACTACCACTTGGCAACTCTGGGTTTTTTAAAATTTTGTGCTAACTGGGTTTTCTTCAATCCAAATTCTGAGAGCACCTGCCCAGAACAGAGTCAGGGTACTGCTGCTACTGCTCAGATAGTGGCAGTGTTTTTCAAGAGCTTTCTCAGGAACCTGGATGGTGTGGAAATCCCCTGCAGATGTGAAGTTTAGTTATTAAGTTTAATTTCCTTCTCTCATGCATCCTCTGACACAAGGGACCTTTAGGAGATGGGTCAATATTATTTCAACACAAGGGCATACTCCAGCAGTACCTGGCTAGTGTGGTACTCAGAAAGCTACAGGGAGCAGAACAGAAAGTCTGCAGCCTGATAAAAGCGTTGCTAGGTCAAATCAGGTAATTAGCTTCTTTTTTTTCCCACCCTTAACTTGGCCTTATACAGTCAAATAATACTGCTAAACATTATACATCCTGATGAATAGCATTTGCTCTTCTCACCATGCAGTTGCACATCTCCTTGCAAAATTCTTGCTAGCTTCACTTGCTCCCTGAGCTGCTCTCAAATGATTGCTTTCAGTTTCTCTTATTCCACTGAGCTGCCTAAAAGTTGCCTTGAAGCCAGGTTCAGTCACAAGTGTGAGGGCCTGTCCAGGGAGTGGGATCGATCTTATCTGTTCTCTTTTTTGCATCTACATCTCTGGTTTGAGTTTTCAGGAGCATTATTGTACTGACTACCAACTGCCTTTGAGGCAGGCTCTGCCCTGTCAATCCCTGCTGTGCCCTGGTTGATGCTCCCTTGCCTGATTTTGCTGTGGCAGGACATGTCTTGGCTGAGACCCCGTGTCTCACCTGCCTGCTGCCATTCCTGCTGCGAAGGAGCAGAGTGAGCTGGGTGAGCCATTGCCTTTCACATCCCACTGTGTCCCTGCAAACCCAATTAATGAATTATTGCAGTGCATACGAACAGCTGGACTGCAGAGCATGGCAGCGGAGAAGGTTAGACCATCCAGACCGACCTCAGCTGCAGCTTGGAGCAGTAACCAGAGCTAATTCCCATATAAGCTTGAGTAAGTTCCCTTTAAGGTGCTAATGCACTTCGAGCAGACCAAGACAAGTGTATCAGAAAAAAACACATGCATTCAGTCTTGCAAAAGCCCTGGTACCTGTGCAGCAGTACTTTAAATCCTCCCCAAATCCCACCAGTAAGTTTCCCTGTTAAGCCTGACCCACTCAACATTTCTGCATTGCGAACCTGCTGAAGACTTGCAAAGTCCACACCGTGGGCCTGGGGGTGGTGAGGAAGGGCTTCCCGCAGTGCTGTTCCCATCCTGTGGCAGCAGGCTGGGAGCCTGGAGTGCCTCCGTGCAGTGAGTGTCCCGCTGTCCCCAGGGTGCTGCCCAGCTGCGGCCACAGCCATGCCTGTCCCACCAGCCACAGGGCAGCCAGAGGGGGCTTGTGGGAGGATTCTGGGTTATATTGTCAATGTCAATATTTTTACAAGAAAATGGACCTTTTAAATTTAAATTGTGGAATTTACGTCTCTGAGGAAAAACATGGAAAAAATGACATAAGCTCACAGATCAAAATCTAACAAGTTTATTCAAATTTCAGATCACTTCTTTTTACTACTTTTCTTTTTTTTTTTTTTTTCCCAATTGGAGAAAACATTTTGTACTGAAAGAACAGTCTAGTTCCCGCTTGTTAATGTTCCCAATGCGCTGCCTGCATCTTGGCTGTGTCTCAGAGAGTGCTGCTGACAGGATTTAAAGCTTGCCAGTGCTGCTGGGCTGAGTTTAAAGCTTGGGCTTTAATGCCAGCAGCCGTGGGGGCTGTCTGTGTTTGCATGCATAGTTAATCAGACATCGATTAACATCTTTAGCACAACAAATCCCTGTGGATCACAATTTAATGGATCCATTCTGGGTCAGAGGCATAGTTCAGTCCACTTGAGCTCGCAGAAAACTGGCTTCTGACTGTGAAGTGGAATGGTTTCTTGTCATATCCTCGGCACTTCAGACAAGTTTCCTGCTTTTGTAAACACATTTGAGAGAGGGACCTTTTATTTATCAACCAGTTTCCCCCCCATTCCCCCTCACTGATGCAAATGCTGCTAGCAATTCTTTCTCTTTTCTTTCTTTTTCTTCAGAACTTTCTGTTAAAACCACAAATGATCATTTTGTTGGCCCAGTGTTCTTACTCTGAAAGATTGCACACCTGGAGATTTTTACAGGAGTTTAGTTTTGGTCTCATTCCCACAGGGTTTTGTACCCCTCTCTTAACAAGAATCAGAATAGCTTACATTCCTGCACCATGCTTTTCCTCCCAAAGGACCCTAAAACCATTTACAAACTATAAAAGCTGCTTTTTCTCTAAACAGAAATCACTTTACCCATCAGTGAAGTGCAGCCACCTGGAGGGGAGGGAGAGTGGAGAGAAGCAGCTGCTTAAAAACTCCCAATATTGTTACATTTTAAACTGAAAAGTGATAAGTACTAATATCCAGCTGAATGTATGGCTGGCATTTCAGAAGGTAGGATGTAATTTTTCAAGCTGTAATTTGACCTAGGGAACATACCCAGCTCTTGCCCCAAGTGCAAAGAGGCATTTAATTTTAGCATGCAGTCAAACAAGCAGCTTATGACTTATCATAAAGAAAACCAGGACCTCTGGCAGGAAATTATCCTAAAGCTATGTAGAAAGGAAGAAAAGAACCAAGTGGATAATCAGCTCCCAAGCACAACTCCGTGGTATTATTTCATGAAGGACTAAGTGCTGAGCAATCTCAGGCTGTTTGTTTTTCAAGTCTCAGAAAATTACAGCCCGGGGGGATAGGTTGCAACAATGCTCTAGATGGCACACAAAAAATGTCTGTCTCATCACTGTCAGAATATACTAACAATGTAATAATGATGATGATGATGATGATGATGATGATAATGATAATAGCAGCAACAACAATAACAATAAAAATAAAACCCCAACAACTAACATTGATGATACCATTTAAACCAAGTTCACATGAGCATGCTTGAGGCTGATTTTCTTTGTTTTCAAAGAGATTACTTTTTGATGACTCAGAACTACTAAGCTCTAGTATGGCAGGTTGTGTACTTGGGAACACATACATGAAAAGTACAGAAAAATCACCCTAAGTCTGGAGTTGTCATGTGCATGTTACCCAGTTACAGATGATGTGCCAAGGAAGAAATCCACATGCATTTTAAGATGCTGTGACAAGAGTAAAGATTTTAAATGAGCACTCTACTGAAAAGGAGTTTCATAGAAGACATTTACAGGTACTGAGACTGCAGTTGTATGGTTGCCATAGCAAGAATAATTACTGCTTATTTAAAAATCCTCATCTGGATGTCTCCCAGTGATCCTGAGGGACTGCAAGATGGACAAATATCTCTTACTCCTATCAAAGTGATAAAAAGGCACCATTCCTCTTTAATGGAAAGTCTCAGATTTTTTAGACTCTTAATAGACTGCTAAAGGACAGTCTGTCACAGGCTGTCACAGACCAGGCAATTCCCAAGAGTTGCTCCCTGTGCTGAACCTGGTGCTTGGACTTGCTCTGCAAAGAGGCAATACTTTTGTGCACCGTAGGAAACAAAAGAGTGTACATCTTATTCCTTAATAATATTTTCTTCATTTTCTGGAAACAAAAAGGTGTTAAAGCGCTGTCATCTAGTGAACATAATAAATAGAAAGCACGAGGGAAGGGCTGAAAAAGGACTGAGATGGCATATGAGCAAAAGTGACCTGACCCCAAAATGGCAGAATGAACCTGTGTTATTCCCTCTGCATTTGTCCCAGAAATATCTGGACTCCACATATGACTTCTGTGTCCTGCCACAAACCAAACCTGCATCTTCCCCTACTGTCTCCTGTACTGTCCATTCGAAATGCCAGTGTTAATACACTGCAATCAGAGTGCTCATTGCTGGAGTGTTCTTGTCAGAGTATGAGGAAAATGACACTTCTTTTAAGAGACAGAAGATTTTCAGAGCAAAATAAAACAGGATAAATTCTTATTGAAAATCTTAGCATATCATAAATTATAGAAGTGAAAAAAGTGTTTTAAATAGTAAGTTTCCTGTGTAGCTGGTTTTTCTCATGCTGGTGAAATCCACAATTCTTCTTGACTTAGATTTTGTTGCTTAGTTAATATCTTCTCTACAAATTCAAACTTTTGTTCAAAGGTGAGTTACATTTTTCCAACTAGAATGACTTCTTCAAAAGAAAGCATGCTAGATGGTAAAGTTAGAGTTAAAACAGGTTGACTACAGCAACTGGTGTGTTTTTCTTTTATTAGCATTAATTATAGATAAATGTTTTTATTCTATTTGCTTTCCATATGCTGTTTCCATGTTAGAAGGTCATTCACAAGGCAGAAGTCATAATTGGGTTCACTTAATGGAAAGACAGAGCATGTAATTCTTGCAAGGAGATCAACTGATATTTCATCCCTCAGAGATAAGAGTCCACAACAGAATGAAGATAACATCAGAGTCATTGAAGGAAAGAGTAACTGTACCTGAAAAATACATGATGACCAAACCTGTAAAGTATGTCTGCAAGAAACCTTAGAAGGTCTCAATGTTTTTATCAACTCTATCTTTTAAAGCACTGAAGTGATATAAAAGCAGGGGGAAATGATTATAGAATTTCAATTTCTTTGCAGTATTTATTTCAAAGGCCACGGGTCAAGTAAAAATACAACAGAAATAACCCTGGTCAAATTTATTTGAGAAGTATAAGTGCAATTGAAGCCTGGGAAGCTTTGGAGACCCATGATTTTAAGTATGAATTCTAAGTTTCTTATCCAACAAACATTTATACACCATCTGATTTTGAGTGTCTCACATCAAGTTCAACAAGGCTGCATAATTTTAAGTATTGTTCAGTATTTAAAGGAATTTTTTATCTCTACTTCAGCTTTTTTCAGCAGATCATATATTTTTTATACACAGAGAAGCTCATTATGCTCTGAGAAATCTGACTAAAAGTTTTGTTAGTTCCTATAAAGGAGAATAAAGAATTTGTACCTTGTACACTTGAGTGAAATGTGAGCAAAAGGTGCACTCTAGTATGAAGAGAATCACATTCTTGTGGTGGAGGAATAAAAGTCTCATGATGAATTTATCTCTTCTCCTGCAGTTTTTGTGAATTAGGAAGGGGAAACACTTGGGCAGTTAGTGTTCATATTATCTATGTTTTTTCTAAATGTATTTGAAAAATTACCTTTTGGCAACCATATAACACTGATTAAATTACAGTAGTGGCATAGATAATTCTGGCATAGATAAAATATGGCAATGGATAGAGTTTGTAAATGTGCATCTAAGTTTTATAGCTTGAGGGTAAAAAAAGCTAAAATGAACTGTTTTCCTAGGAAGAAATCTCTGGCATCCACCACTTATTTTTTTCTGCTAAATACAAAAGGAGGTTTGTGGATGTGATAAAAAGCTTTGGCTTTGTTAGAAAGCTTGCTCTAATAATAAAAACTATTTAGCTTACAATTTGGGAAAGCAGCATTTATTGAGCAAGTATATAATATCTTCTGTTATAACTTTAATATGTGTCTGTGACTGTTCAGTGGGATGTATCAAATGAAAGGGACATTTAACAGGTCTGGTTTTATCACTGCATCTACCTAATGACCTCTACACGCCCATACCATGTGGAAGACATGGGGACCAGACAGACTTGGAGTAGGTACAGGACTATGTTTTAGGCAAAATTGGAGCTTGGGTTCAGAGGTAGGCTCAAGGTCAGCCTGAAATCACCTTTTCTGCTCTTATGAGGTTTCACATTGACATGGTAGGCAAAAGGCATGAGAGGACTGTTTTTGTCACTAATGCAGAAAATTTCACTAGCTAGCTGTTGTGCTTGTGACTGTCTGCTGCTTGACCCCAAAATTTCAGAAGTAAAGGTATCTTTGAGAAATTCTGCTTGCATTTTTTTTTTCCTGTTCAGAAGAAGAAGAACTTTTAGGTTCCACATGTTCTCCAAACCTGTGGAGGAGTTCCTGCTCTGAGAAATCACCCAGCCCTTTCCCCTAAGCCACATGACAGAAATGATTTGTTGTGCTGAGTATGACCTTGGTTCTGTAGCAATGTGATGTGATTGTAAGGAAAGCAATAATAGCCTTTCATAAGGCTCCTGCTTTTTCCTATTCTGTAACAAGGATATAATCCCCTTTTACTACAGGGTAATCCAGAAAAGACTCTGTTGCATTTTATGGGACCTTTCAATGAAGATGTGTTCTCTTTCTTCTTTTCCCCAGCAGAAATGTAGAGTGACTTCAAATTGAGTCCATGCCTCAAATAATTAAAAATTAACTGGATGAGCTGCATGACCTGCAGTACTGTATGGTACTTTCTTTCAAACCTGGAGGAAAGAGTCAGCCTTTCCCAAAAGGCAAGCTTTTCTTATAGTCATCACAGGGCTTTCAAAAGGTTTAAATCTTCATCCAATGTGACTAATGCCACTTACAGAAACAAGTGGGTCCCTTTTCCTTTGGCAAATGTCAGCTCTTAGGAAAGTGTAAGACTTGAACACTACTTCTATTAGTGTTTCTTTCATTTTAAATTCCAGGTAGTCACACTGATAAGGAAATGTCAGCATTCATGCTGTATCCTATACAACAGGCCAGTGCCTACACCTATTTGTAAGTTTTATCCTTCAGCTGAACCATTTCCAGGCATATGAAAAACAAGGAGGAATTTTTCTTTTTTTTCTCATGTCTAACACATGAGCTGTCTGATTAAAATTTTATACTGTAAATGCAATACAGTTACTGAATTTTCCTACGTGTTTTTATATTACGGAACAACAATGTTATTTTCCAGGGGAAATTCTTGCAGTTTCTTCTTCTTAGGAGACCAAGTGTGTATTTTTCATGCTTTATTGGTGCTTTGCATAATTTTAAATAGATCTTAGTTAACAAAATTCTGTGAAGTCTATACCAGATTTTCCAGTGACTACTGGAAAGGTATTGGGGTAATTTCTCATATGGACTGGGATCATTGTCAACCAAACCCAGACCTCAGAAATGAATATGCAGACCTACAAAGATTGCTTTGGATACCAACGTGGTTTTCGGGTGGTATTGAGTTGGCTTGGAGGCTCTTCTTGGGTTCTACTTCTCTACTGTTTGCAGCAGGAAAAAAGGGCCAGACAGGATCTGTCCTTTACCAATTTGTGGGTATGGTTTTAATTCCTCAGGGCTGAGAGCTGTAGCTGGCATTAGGTTGCTCTGTGTATAGGAAATCAGAATGTAACTGAAACAGGAAAGGGATTAGAAGGATGGAAAAAAGGGAAGGGACAGAACCACAACCCTAAAACAGTTCCTACTGCGTGCAATTCAACCCGTGCCTATTGTGTTTAGCTGCCTTTTCCCATGCACTTGTTTTTGATCTACAACACACGCGACGGTGGTAACTACTAAAACCTAGGGAACATTTGCAAGCTATCAAAGGAGGTGGAGTCACTCAGGCAACTGGAAAGGGAAACTCTGCTATTTCTCAGGATATTTATAGAAGGGTACCCCCACTGCCATTTGTGCTTCAGGGAGGTCCTTCCCTTGATTACTGATAGTGTGTACTTTAGCCATGTGTGGTGTAGCAGATTGGGCTCAGCACCGTGAGCCATGGGTCCCCTTTCCCAGAGATTCCTTTGAACTTTGCAGCCCTATGAAATAAACTTATGTGTGGTGCTAGGCTGGCCCACCCAGAAGCAAGATATTTCTTGGAAGCTGTCTCGCACTTCCCTATGGCAAGCTACTGTGAAAATGCTATGGTGAGATCTCTGTGTCAGCACTGCTTCTCCCTCCCCTCGCTGCTCCAGCCTGCCCGCTGCAGGCAGACCAGGACTATCCCAGCTGAGCCTTTTGCTCAGCGCTGGTTCTGATTTCAGACCTTTCATTACTGTCCCACTCCATGTGGACTGCTGGCAAAGCAGGATGAGCACTGACAACATCACATTTGCCCAAAGCTATTGTTTCAGCTTTTGTTTTTAATTGCAGTATTCTCAATAGCTGGCCTCTTTTCCTCTTTTTTGATTATGAAATAGGGCTATGTTCCATGTGTTTCGTTATTGGTGGTGCTGTTCCAATCTCTAACCCATTCTCAAAACAACAGTTGGAAAATACTTTTCAGGTCCCTCTCCCCAATAACAGCTGGTGCATTTTCAAAGGCTTTGGTTTAAGATGAGAGAAGGGAAGGGAATACCAGAAGGGCTAAGCAAGCCCGACAGCTCTCTTATCCAAACACACTGTCATTCCCATGATTGATGGAGTCCTTGGCTAAACTCTGGAAGGCTTTCAAACACACTGTTCTGGGGTGGTGTGAGTTTCAGAGGGTCATTCTGGCAGGTGTGACTAAACGCAAATTAAGTGTTAGCTCCCCAAATAAATACTGACTCCAGGAAGATAACAAGTACGATTTTCACAACTCACTACCTTTGAGCAAAGCAAATTGTCTCAGAACTTAGAGATATTCACGAAAAACATTGAGAACCTTACGGTTGACTAGGCACTGAGCAATAATTTTAGTAAGTTAATACTTCTGCCAAAAAATGTATGTTTCACAACCAAAACTCTGAATGTGTGTTTTTATTGTGCAGCTTTAAAAAATAACAAGAATTTAAAACAAAAAACAAAACAAAAATTAAAAATTAAAAAACAATAATAACAACATAAAACAACACCAAAAAAAAAACAAACCCCAAACAAAAAAACCCCCAAACAAGAAAAAACCAAAAATCTCACAATAAAAAACCCAAACCAACAAACCAAACAGAAAAAAAACCCAAACCCAAAAAATCTCCACCAACCCCTTTGCTCTCCTCAAACCTCACAACCCTCACCATATATTCAAAGTAAAATTTTAGTCTGGTATCCAGAAAAGTGCCCTGTTTACTCAAAACATCTTCAAGGACTAGCTTATCAGTCGGAAGAAGCTTGTGATAGAGTGATCTTTTCACTGAGAAGTAAAAAACCTAAATTTAAGTGCCTTTAAAGAATCCGAGTCTGGAATGGAAGCAGTCCTATATCCTTTTATGTATTGCTCTTATGATATATATTGATACCCTTATTCTAAGGTCCTTATATGTATTGTTGATACAAGATAAGTATTTAATACAATACAAAGCTAAATGCAAATGTGACTCAATTTGACAATTGCAAGAGCACTGTCTAAATAAGAAGGTCAAATGAATATGCACAGCATTTAAATGGAACTCTTGGTTTTAATGTCCATACACTAGGAATATGTTTCTAGAGTTTTCATCTACTCTGAGTTATGACTGAGAGTGTCTATCAGCCTATAAAGGCCTTGCCCTGACATGGTTTCAATGTCAAATAACTGAATTGCTACCCTTTCTTTTTTAATAGTAATACTTTGCACATAGAACACCTTCCACCAAATTTCCAGGAGTGGGAAAAGTGTCCCTATGCTTTTGGGAGACTGGAAAGTGTGAAGTGAGGATGAGAGAATGTGTTAGATTCCCAGTGATCTAAAAGTCAGAGCAGATGTATGAAATAAATTCCACTTCATCCCTCTGCTAATATGTTGTTGTAACTATTAAACCTTACCCTCATCATATTAATAACAGTAGAGCAGTGGAGAGTTACCTGCCCAGCATGTGAATCTTTTTTCTGTGTTTTCCCAGAGTTCTCCAGAGAGCCATAGATTCATAGTATTTCTTTGGATTGGCATACCCAGGTTAAAAGAGGAAACCCTCAAAACTGTACAATATTCATGTGTCTATACAATTGATGAGGCTCTTGTTTTTGCCAGCAGGCAAATGGGTAGAAATCAAAGACTCTATTCCATCACTGTATGAGCTTTGTGGTTGCTTCTGGATGAAATAATCTGGGAATCTGCCTTTAAACTGGAAAATGCTGGAACTAATTTTGCTTTTACAATTGCACTAACTACGGTCAGTGCTTCATCCCCTGTCACTGAAGGACAAGAGAAGCTTTCAGCCATGGATGGATCAGATTTGCCATGTGTAAAAATCTTCCTTTTGGCAGATCTTCATAATCAAGCCCATTTCTTGCTATCATCGATGCTGCTGTGTGGTTTTCTCTCTTTGACAACAGTGTCAGATCCCTGCCCCTCTAAAAGTCCCCACTAACTTGTCTCAGGGCCCAAACTTCTGCACATGTCTAAAATCACATTTTAGCACTTTGCATCCTACTCAAATTGGGTCACTGTGCTTGTGCCTTCCAGTCTGCCCTGGCACATGAATCACCCTTTAAATGAGAAATCTTATTTACCATTACACTGCTTTAATGCTATAAAGGCAGCTACATGTTTCATTTACAGCTGGGTTCTGAATACTGGCCTTGAGGATTTCATTCTGGTTTTAATTTCTTGGATACTTTTGTTTTGAATATGTTGTCAGTGATTGAAAGCTTATACAGGGTGGGAAGGGGAAAGAGAGCAGAAGAGTCACCACATTACATAGCTTGTGAAAGGCTGGAACAGGATGGCTGCTGCAGAACAATGCACATTTAGAAATACACAGAGCCTGTGCTGGCAACTTTAGGCAGCTTTAATGTAATGTGGATATAATATGTCCCCAGCATGAGGCTGCATAACTCTGCCAGAGCACTGCAATGAGAAGCACTGCCAAAGGGTAAATGCAGAGAAGTTCCCAGTGTCTCACAGAACAGAGAAGCTATGGAAAGCAGTCGTAGAAGATGCTTTGTTGTTGCAAGTACGGAGGGGTAGGGCTTCCGTCACTTTTGTCCCCATCTATGTGGGCAGTGTTGTCCCTGCAGTCCTTTTAGAGATAATGGACATAAATCTGCAGGTAATACTAGGCTATTGATTGGATGGCTATGGGCTATAAAACAACTGGAGAGACTAGCTCATAGGGAGTTATCAACATTATAAGCCTTACCCGACTGTAGTTAGACAGGCACAATCCCACCCAAAACGACTCAGTGCTTCAAGGACATCTTCCAATATTGCTTCACAAACCCCTTAGCTTTCCTGAGTGTTTTCATGGACAGAACCTTTGGTGCCATCATGGCAAATAGTATTTGTGTTGCTTGATTGCTTGAGGCCTTTGAGCTGGGCTCCATGGCCTTTCCACAGGTCTTCATGAACAGATACTCCAGTGTCAGAGCTTGAATGGGGAAAATATTTTGTAGAATACACACACAAACAGACACACACACACACATGCATGTATTTACAGATATGTAGACAAAAAGTGAAGGGTTTTGTTCTGAGCTTGGAAAAAGGGATGTAAATTTGCAGGCACTTGGTTAATAAGGGTTCATTTAACCCTTACTAGACTTTATTGGTGTCATTCCCTGGGGTAGGTGGCACAGTTTTAGCACTACACGATATCACACAGACCCCGTGTGAGTCAAGGGTCAAAAAAAGCAAGAAGAGCAAATTCACGCTGTGTGCCATACATACAAAATTAATAAAACTGAAGAGCTGCTTCTTGTCACTTTACATACATGACTACCAATTTCCTGCTAAACTAGTTCCTTATGTGAAACATAATGCTTTCTGACACTGAATATTATTTGGTCATGAGTTAACATTTTAGAGTTCATCATGCTGTATTTTAAGCACTTGTTAATTTACTTTAAAACTATTATCTTACAGTCTTGTGTTTATTAAAAAAACCAAAGAGAACCACCAACAGGACAAAAAACCCCAATCAAAACAAAACTGAAAAAATCATCCCCTTCCCCCCAAAACCCCTAAACAACAGTAATGCCCAAATCCAATTGATTAGTTATTAAAAAAAAAAAATCAATTAAATGATAGCAGGATGGGTATTTTTTTCTTAGGTGTTTTGAAGTTGACTACTAGATTGGACTGCTCTGAAGGCTGTTTCCAAATACTGGTTTTGATCTGTTGCAGAAAAACAAGCTAAACATACATGTGTTTCTGGTAATGTATCACTACAGTGATTACTTAAATCAGGGAAATATGTTACCTAAACTTGTTATGCTCTCCAAAGCTAAGCTGAAGTCTACAGCAGATAATAGGGGTCAAGCCTCCATTAATTTCCTTCCACAGTCCACTTAATTTTCTTCATCGGAGTAGATCCTCAATATACTAGAAGAAGGGTGGTTATTTCTCATAAAATGGGGTATTAATTTAGGCATTTTATTCACCAAATTGCATGAGGAAAGGGAATAAAGCAAATAACAGTTTCTGAGGAGGAAATCCTACAGGGAATTGATGTTAGAAATAATGAAGTTAGGTGGAGAAACATTTGCCAATGTTCCCATAGTAGACCAAAATAAGCCTCAAAGAGAGGTGTGAGGAGCAAAGGGGACACAGAGGAAGGAAACGCATAAGCAGGAGAAACAGGCTGTTTGGAAGGTTGTTATTTTTAAAAGGCCTCAATACTACGCTTCAAAGAACAATTTGATCTTACTTCAAAATAAAGGAAAAAAACCACACAGAGAGTAAGAAATTAGGGTGAGAATACTTTCTTCTTGCTCTTCTTACTCGTGTGCATTTACTTCTGTGAAAACACCTACTTCCTCCTTTATTTAAAAATGAATGTCTACCCTGAGGGGCATGTAAAAATGAATTTGTTCTTAAGCCTAGGCAGAGACTTTAAAAGATGTAAATAATTTTTATGGCTTTAGTGAAAACTCTTGCTATTTAGATCCCATACAAATAAAAGAATTTCTATCACCTGTCATAATACTCTATATTGTTGGAGGTTAAGATAAAAGTCCATTAGAGTGATTGGCTGACTCACTGCAAGGATTCAAAGGCTGTTTATCTCGATTAATTAAAGACCTGTAATTACACCGGTTTGACCTCAAGGACGGCAATTACTCCACAAAAGCTCTCTACAGGAAACCAGACATTAGCCTTGGCTGATTAGCTTGACATTCACAAGCTGCCTGTATCAGAATGCAGATGGTTTGGCAACACCAGCATGCAAACAGCACCTACAAATTCTGCAGCAGCAGACCCCAGAAAAGCAGCTGCCTGTCAATGATGGCTACGAGTGAAATTATTTTCTTGATGGCTTTTATAATTTGCATTTAGAAAAATCCTTTTTCCCAGAGACCATTTCCCATGGAGAAAACTGGAAGAAGGGGATGGCAGCCTGGGAGATTGACTCAATTTATTATGGGAAAAAGTAGAGGAGTCTGGTTCTGTAAACTTTTTCTGGTCCTCCTGACTGTAATTAGTCTTCTCATGCCTATTGGCACATTCTTCTATTCTTCTTCTTGTCAATGTCTTCAGGGTTTATATTTAGGATGCTGTAGGCTCCCTACATATGGTCCAAATACAGCACAGCAACAATCAAACAAAAAAAATTATCATTCAATTTACACTAAAACTTGTATCATTTGCACACAAAATAAAATGGAGTTTTGGTTTGGATTTACGGTTCCAACTTCCATAGATGTCTGAATAATGATTCAATTAGTCCTATAGAGATGTTTTAACACATGCGCAGCATGTAGCTCAAAATAAGCTGTGAGGTCACACTTTTTAAGAAAAGAGAATTTAGAATTATTTATTTCCTTATGTTCTTCCCAAGTGACAGACAAATTCTAACCTATATTTCAATTTTTTTTCTTCAACATAGTTTTTTACCGTGTGTTTTCGATGTTATAGGTACAATGGAAGAAAAATACTTGGCATTTGTCAGCATGGCATCTAGACACTAAAATGCCAAACTTCTTTGTATGTTCTCTAGAAACTACAGAATGAAGGGTTTATCTATTATGAATGAGTGTTTCAGCAAATTTGTAGCCCAGTAACCCACATATGCCCTGATGCCTTTGCCGTTCTCTGAAGGTATGATTCTCAGAGATGAGAGAGCCACTTGCTCTGTATTCAGAGTGCCCACCACAATTCTGGGGTGTCCACCTGTGGAGGCAACAGATCCTGCAAAACAGAGATTACAGAGATCACAGTGGCACTAGGGCTGACACAGAACAGACATATTCTTACATCATGTCTCAGATTTATATCATGGCAGGCATTCTGATGAGAAGCAAGGTAATAGCTACAAATAAATATAGAGGCACACCTGCTTTTCCTTTTTCATTGCTCATTCTAAAAATGTTTTAAGTAGTGTCAGAATATCTTACTACCTCAAATGCAAACTTAAATCAAAAATATTAAGAACTCCATTTGTTCTTCCTGCCACAGACATTTTTTAATGAAGGAAGACATCTTTGCAAATGAAGAAAGTATCCAAAAGGAGGATGAATCAGAAAAACTGAGTTATTGAAGTGCTAGTAGATGACTGTTCATGGCTATTGCCAGAGAACACTTCCACCTGCTCTGAATGTTACAGTGTTCAGCTTTCAATCAGCTAAATCACTTTTGCTATGCCTTCTGGAATTGTCCATAAACTTAATAAAAGAAAGGACTAGATTGTCTTGCAACTTTTATGAGAGGCATATGAAATGGAGAACAGGGAAGAAACCCCACTGTGGACTTAAGTACGTTTGTAGTCCTTTGTTGTAACTAGCTTTTTACCCTCTGCAAGATACGAGATGGATAAGGAGTGCCGGAATTTATGTTACCAAATGCACTTCTCATGAGTCTATTTGTCATTGACTTCTTTTCCAGTCTCAGCATAAGCAGAGTTTTATTGCTTAACTAACTGAGTAATGTCTACATTTGTCAAGTAATGTTTGAATCTTCCTGAAAGTAAAAAAAGAAAAAAAATATATAAAAATATAAAGGACATTTTTATTGCAGTGAAAAATGTCAACTAGCCCTGTGGAACAATGTGCTAATCAAAGATTTGCAATATGTAGAGAATCATTTTAGTCAGAATGAATGTTCCTCCTTTCACCATTTTCAACACACACTCCTGCCCCAGATTTGCCTCTTGGTTACATTGAGGAATCTTTAGAAATGTCATTAAATTGTCCATTATTTTCACAGACATTCACAGTATATCTCAAATTTAATGCTTTTGGAGATAAATCCAGAATCTGCAGAAGCATATTTGCACTGTTCCACATCAAGCTACGGAAATGCAGTCAAGGACGTGGTCCTTGCCTCAGGTAGCATCAGTTTTCTGCCGAAATAATTCATCATCACCTAACATGGTTCTAATGGTGTTACTCTGTCAGTTCTGCCAGAGCTAGATGGTGTAAACCTGTCTCAAGTTTGTCTCATGATGTTCAAACTAATTTTCTGGTTACAGCACAGATCAATCTCAACGAGAGGGTAAAGATTGTAAAATGGTTACATTTTGACAAAAACCCAACCTGTTCACAATTCCTCTCGACCTCCCCTTTCAGGGGGATAGGAAGGAAAAGGTAGAGTAGTCCCTCAAATGCCAAGTGGTGCATTCCTCCTAGCATGAAGCATTTCAGGAAATTGAAGGTGTAACAGAAGGTATGGAGCCTCAGGACTACAAAGGACAATCTTGTATGGACTCTTGATCTTATAGGTTGCACTGTCACCTTTTACACTTCCTTCATTTGGCGTTCAAATCACATGGTTCGTGACATATCCAGAATCACGAATAACACCTTTGCAAACATGCAGATATCAATCCAGTGCGCAGTACCGAAAATACACAGAGCAGAAATTACAAATTGCAGTGTGTGCCAACACGGAAAATGAACATTCTCGTGAAGGTGTCCTTTCCAGTTTCTGTGTTTTATTGCATGCCGTGAAGTTTCACAGGACTACCTCCACTCAAGCTGCCTCCAAGGCCTAATGGACTGTATTACAACAAAGTGAGAAAAAGATACTGATCTACCTTCCCACCCCATGCAGCCATATCTGTTTTCTAGATGTTCCAGCCCATGAAAAGGGGAGGCAAAAGAAGCTGCTGTTTTGCAAACCCTTTCAGTCCTTATTCTCAACAATATTAGCCAAAAAAGCTATCAAATACAGTGACAAGACATGAGAGAAAAGTTGGATATGGCTATTTTTCCCTCATGGAACAGACTAAATCCCAACAAAGCCACTGAAACCAAACCAGTGACCCTGAGTGTGCCTCCCAAGCCAGCATTTGGAAAGGTAGCTTGTTATGCATATGGGATGAAAAACTATATCCTGGAAAAACACAGAAAGTAAATATTTAAAGAAAAAGCAACACAATTAAACAAATGGCTTGTGTTTATATTTCCATGGAGCAGTGCCAAGTATCTCTCAGCCTGTTACCTAACTAATGTTTAGTGTACCAAATGTTTTTTAAACCGGTGGATTACTCTCCTCCACAGTTGTGAAAAACATCAATGTATTCGTTCTGGACTTCCTCTTCCTGACTTTGTTGTTAATTTACAAGTTTCTCACATCCCTCTGACAATTTCTGTCTGTTTACATGTTATAGATTTCTGATGGAATGTATACATTGCTCTTACCACCACTCAGGGTCTGTTGCCCATTATCCCCAGGAACATAAAATGATGCTCAGCCATTTTTAGTGGACATTTGAGAACACAGGCCAGGATACCCCTGGTGTCTTTTCAACCCGAAGTTCCTTGATGCCTACTCAGAGCACCACCTCTCTCCATGGAGAAAAGACTGTCAGGTCTCAATCTCTGTTCAAATCTCTAGAACAGTCTTACCCTGAATTATTTGAATTATGAAGAATGCGAACTACAGACTCCTAACTTAGCCTCTCTCATGGCTATACTATACTTCACTTCGTGACATTTGATGGTGAATCCTGAGGTCAGAAGCCAGCTACAGAGCTGTATTTTTGCACACTGTGATTCTGCACATCTCTGTGTAGCCACAGATACACACCTCTCCTCAGTCTGAGAAGTTCAGCCTTCAAAGACACAACCAGCAATGCCACCTATTTTCCCTCCTTTCAGGTCTCTAATCAACGCTTAGGGAGCTTGGTATGAAGCAGAAGCATTCTTCTGTGTGGTTTCAACTTTGCCCGGAAAGTTATCAGAAAATAAAAAGTACAGACAGAAATAAAGACTAAGAAGAAAAACAGGCTCATCACACATGACAAACATCACAGGTTTTTGGCTCCAGGAGCCTGCATGGAAGGAAGTTAGTTGAGAGCAGTCATTTCCATCCCTAAGAGAACAGCCTCACCCATATATTTCTTACACAGTTGCAGGTGTATAGCACTCGGACGTTTGACCGCTTTTACTCACAGATGTGGCTGGACACCTCATGATGAAACAGAGCCCCAGCTAGGCCATGGGATGCCAGGAACTTGTTCCTTAACCTTGGAAAAACAATGAGGCTGTTGCTTCAAACCATGGCAGCAGTCTCTTTGAGTGTTAGACCATGGGCAAGAGCTGGTTTCAGATGTGAGGACAAGCAGTGAGCTGAGCCTAAATATTCTGAAAATGTATTCATTTACTTGAAAAGTTCTGTCTCAGCTTATGCAATGTGATAAATGCTTGGTTGTCACATTACCTAGGCTGGAAAAGTCTGCATCTCTTGCTGGAAACCAAGGCAATGGGAAAAATGTCAAAAATGTAATGTTTCAAGTACGAAAACAATGTGAAAACCTTCTCACAGATTGTGACTGGGAAAGAATATTAACTGGTGGTGCTCAGCTTCTTGTAAGTGCTTAGTACCAAACTTCCATTAACTTCAATGACATGCCTGTTTCCTATGGGAATTAGATTCTTGAATATATATATATATATATATATATATATATATATATGGGGGTTTGGGCTTTTTTTTTTTTTTTTTTGATAGGTTGGCCTATCTTTCTTGTAGCTTTTGGTTTGGCTGTTTTTGCTGCTGCCTACCAGAAATGACTGGGAGTATTTCTGCAGCTTTAGTAAAAATAAAGTAAAAAATTGCTAACAAGTCTCAGTGATGTATCAGGGCCTAGCTCCCATTGTTTTCTGGAGCAAACAGCAGTCCACACGCCTCTGTTGACTTGTTCTGCTCAGCCTGTATTGTTGCTTTTTATCAGATAGATGAGAACCATGGAGAAAATCAGCCCGTTCAGACCACATCAAGCTCAAAGGCCAGTACTGTCTGATTCAGGCTTTCCTTTCTTCCCTTTGTCTTTGATCCCATTTTGCATGCCTTCTGTCATTAAAAATTATAGCAGCACCGATCTTTTTTGGAGGAAAGTCTGAACATAAGGCCAACTCCTACTCTGCACTCCAGAGTCTCCTAAAAGATCTTGATGATCAGTGGATGCAGCAGTTTTAGAGCAGACTCAGCACCATAGCCTTTAGCAGGACAAGGTCTCCTTTCAGTGTGACACTGTTCTTCCAAATAATTTTCTCTTTGTGTCCAGATCATTGCAAGAGAGATTTGTACCTGATTTTAAGAAAACATTTGCAATGGTGTGGTTGGTGTGGCTGCAATGCTCTGCATGGATTGTTGGTGGGGTGGCAGTAGTCCCCAGCACTGAGGAGTTTAAGAATGAGTTCGTCCAAGGCCAGCGAAGAATTACATAATTTTGGGAGTTATATGGGTCCTACCAGACATCTCTGCCTATTACTGAGCTTTTCAGAAACAGGCCAAATAGTCTGTGCAGCTACACAAGGAAGGACCCAGGACCTCTGAAGGAGGATGAGTAACCTCCAATCACCAGACAACAAATCCTCCCAGCCTCATGCCAACTTTGAGCATCTTCAGAGCCCAACTCCCAGTGCTGTTGGAGCAGGCACAGAAGCCAGACTGCTGCAGTGGGTGCAGAGGAGCCAGGGATCTGCCTCCTGCACTGCCCGTGTGTGTCCGCAGCACCTTTGCTGCAGTTCTCTCTGGCTCTAGCCCCAGCAATGCCCCATCTTATCCGTAATGCACTTATTTTGCGCATTTAAGGAGCAAAAATGTACCTTCAGTCTAGACAGAGCCCACAACTTCCTGACACCCTCCTCTCATGTTGGGGCTGGACTCACCCCTAAGAGGGAGAGTGTGTGGAGACTGCAGATTCCTATCTCAGTCTAAACATATGTACGCAAACCTGTCCAAAGGAACTTTGCATTTGGACTATTAGACTTTCCCTGACTCCAAGCCTATGGCATTGGACCCCCAGGCAAGAAAATTGCTGAGAGATTGCAATGGAGTGTTTTTACATGGTATGTGGGGAAGGGACTCTTCATTGTGTGCTTCTGCATAGAAATACAGCCTATGTCCCGAGAACACAGTGTTGCCATCTTCTTTACAAAACAGCCTCAGGAATGTAAAAGTTGTTCAAAACTAGTTAGGCAATATCTGTTCAAAGTGCTGTCCGGAGAAATGGCAGGTGTTTGTTCTCATGGGACCTCTTCATGTCACAGCTCGTCTGAATATTAAAAGGGATCATTTGTATGTGAAGGGGTAAAGAAGGGTCAGGGCTACATTGTTCTTTGCTCTCTTTGTTTGTTAGAACAAAGCAAGGAGTCAAATTTGAATTCACAGAGTAGAGGGACAGCCAAACTGCATGCTTGGGAACCTGTTTGCATTTGTAACTAGCATAGTGTTAATTAAGTTGAAATGGATTCACAGGCATAGTTTCCGTGCTGGTTTGTTTTTCTCTAAAACTTTGTTTCAAGGATAGGAGGGAAAGAGAAGAGACAGTCTTTTGTGTGTGCATGTGACAATTTAAGCACAGTTACTTAACACCCCAGTCTTCTCTGTGTGCATGGTGGATATCACAAAACATGATTCGCAGGATATTATTATAGCTCTCATATTAACCATACTTTGACCTTGATTTTTCACAAGAAATTGTACAAAGAGGAAAATGGGATAGTTACACTGTCCGTCCAACTTGGGGCTTAGCTAATTTGAAAAGTGTAATTCCTATGAACAATAGTTCCAAATTGCAACTGAGATTAAATTACATGTTATCTCATTAGTATTCAGCATCACCACTACGGCTTTCAATTGCAGCTTCTCCTATAAACTGCCTGTGTGAGTTTAACAGCATTTAACAGCCTCTGTGTTTCTGAATCAATTTATCAAGTTAGTTCAGTGATACACACACACAGAACAGACCTTCTGCCTGGTTCTTTGCTGTCTGTTGCTTGCAAGACCAAGACATGTACACAGCACATTTGATTTCAATCTGTGAGACACACAATAACCACATGTCCATTTTAAAGTAATTTTCCAAAGCAGAACTGAACCTGATAAAACCCCCCAAACATATAGTTACTGAAAAAAAAGAAACAAAAATAAGTATGTTGCTCTACTAAGGAGTGAGATGACATTTGGATAGTCAGCAAGACAGCTAGCACTGCTGCAATTATTATAATGCCATTCATGTCTGATTCAGCTGGGAGGAGGGCTATGTAGCATCTTACACTGCTCTGAAGTGTTCACAGCAAAAGCCAAGGCTCACATAGAGGTCAGAAAGGCTGAGTCCAGAACCATTGTCCTGCCTGTCACCAAAGCTGCAGGCCAGCTAGGTCACTGGATAGCTCTGACTGCACCCTAGAACCAGGAGGAGTTGACAGGTGCTGCAGGACCTGGCCTGTGGGAAGGGGCAAGGGCTTCTGCCCCTTGCTGTCTCCAAATCAGGTGGAGAAGGGATGTTCCCATACCTGATCAGGAGAGAAAGTCCCCTGTGCCATGAACACAACAAGGGCCAAGAGCAGGGAGCAGGAGCATCTACCATTTCCACAGTTGCCTGGCCTCTGGGAGCAGCAGTGTCTTCCTGCTCACAAGGGGCTGAGGAATGGGTGTGAATGACCAGCTGTATCCTGCTATTCCCAGGCTCACTGTCTGCTGAAGCTTAGTGTAAAATACTGGCTGGAAAACATGTTGAGTCCAGGTATTCATAATCACAGCTGTGGAAGCCTGACTACTGCAGCCATTATGACTCTGAGAGCTTTAAAGTACTTTGGGCCATATTATTTGGTATGCTTTTGTTGTGTATACTCCTTTAATTATGCCAGTAGTGGCTTAATTTATCACCTGATGATGTTTTCCTGTGTGAGAGAATCTGAGTGCTAAGATTTTCTTCATGCCTTTTACCAGAATTTTGATGTTCTGCATTAAATGAAATTTATTTTTTCTAGTGGATCCTTTCTGTTGTGTTTGTTTGTTTTTGCTAATTTGATTGCTTGGTTTGGTTTTTTGCTGGTTTGTTTGTTTTATTTGCTTATTTCAGTGAAAATTAATGCAACTGAAAAATTGAACTTTGCTTGATTTGGAGGGAAAGAGGCAGGAGAAATGAGATCTCAAGGATCACCTTTATTTCTCCATGAAAGCAATAGAATATTTCTTCCTATGATTTCAAAGCTTGCCTAAAATTTGATGAAATCTTTGTCAAATACGGGATTTTCTTGTGTCTCCAAATGGAATATACAGCTATGATTTTGCAAAGTTGGAGGCAGGCCCCCAGGAACTGCGAAATATGGAGGTATCAAGCCCTCACGACTGTTGTCAGTTTCTGTGCTTACTCACAGTGTGTCCTAAATTTGGCTTCAGACCAATTTTCTTTTATATTGCCTATTTGTAGAAGTGAAACCCACCTCCTTGGTGACAAGACCCCCTGTTGAGGACTGTGTGAAAATAAAGAAGATTGAATGGAAGAATAGAAAAGAGTCTTACTTCTAAGGGCTGGGGCTGGGGAGTGGAATTTCTTGCTCCTAGTATGAGTTTCACATGCAAACTAATGGAGTTCATGTGGTGGCAAACACTGCTGAACCAGGAGAAACTCAGATATAAAAACCTCCCTCTCTGTTTTGGATCTCTGTCCTTATGGGAACAGGAGACACAGGTAGTATGATGAAACACAGTGTGGTTTGCTGGGGCCTGGGGTTCAGGCAGATTTCCAGTAACCTGTTTGCGCTCACTTGTGCCTCTCTTGACAGATTTCAGGGGCTGAGACCTCCCAGCCTGTGGGCTTAGCTCTGATGCCCTACTTGTCTAATTGAAAGGTGCTGATAACTGTGAGAAGCGTCTTTTCCAGATTATTTATGAACAATTGTATTGAGAGACTAGGAAAATCATTGAAAGATCACCACATCTCTCTGTGACTAACTCACAGTTTATGACATGTTCACCAAATGAAGCACTTCTGGAAGCCAGTTTTACTAGGCACCTTACAAAAATGTTCTATTTAGCCATTCTGCATTTGCAGTGTGCATCTGGGACTCTTCTACGCCTTAACTCTTAATGTGGTTGATGTTCATCAACCCAGTCTGAAAACAAGTGAAGGTGTTTGTGGAGGAAAGCAGAACCAATAGAGCAAACCCTTACAATCTGTCACCTTTCTGTACTTTTCCCTTAATTAACTTTTTCTTGCAAGCAATTTCTCCAGGAGCAATGTTTCAGTGACAAACTCTGCTCCCAGGTAGCAGATAGGCACAATGACTAACGTGTGAAGAAATAATTTAATTTATTAAATTACTTGCACTTGATAGATCAGCAGCAGAGAGGCAGTGGAGAGGGGGAAGGGAAGACAGAAGGAAACCAGGTGATTTCAGAGAGAAGTTACTGGAATTATTCTGATTATTCTGATTTGACCAGTGCTTTTTTCTCACTGGCTGCCTATGGAATTGGGGGTGGATGGCCAGATGATTTAATGACATTTCTATATTTGGCTGATGTGAATAATACCCACCAAGAGAAGAATATGAAAAATTACATGCTGCCCCAGCCAATATAGAAAGCTTCTACTAACGCTAAAGACAATTTGTATTGTAGCAGACTTCTGTTTTCCCTGCTGTAACTTAGCATCAAGATTGAAAAAAGAGGCAGTGGAGACGAAGTAAAACAAAAATTAAGCCTATTTGCAATCTTGCTTGTGCATCTTCAATAAAACAGAGGGAGATTCATGATCTTGCATCTCCCTTCTATACCACATACATTTCCCGGTCTAGGAGGGAAGCAAGCTGACAGTGGGGCTTCAAAAATTATTACTTTAGTTTTGCAGAAGCTGACCACTGACTGGGAAGTTGAAAGGTATATTTGCAAGAAGCAAGGAAAATCAAAGTATTGTGTGATAGCCCATTCCCAGAATCTTTTTTCTGAAAGAGAGAGGAAAGATGGTTTTGAGATCACCTCCGCCATGGACTTCCATCAGAAGGCTGAGTGCTGACAGGATGTTGGGGCCTCTAATGACACCATTTGGTCACTGATTATTTGTAGGTTGGGGCTTAGTGGGTGGCATCAAGCTCTCTGTGAACTTTTTCATCTTGTTGCTTTTGGCTGTTTTCTTCTTTTTTCTTTTCTTCTTCTTTCTTTTTTTTTTCTCCTGTCCCCTGGAGTGGCCGGGAAAGGGTAGTGGTGGGAGGACACAGCATTCACAGCTAGCCTGAGACACAAGCCAGTTTATTTACTTAAACAACAAACATCCAGCATGCCAGGAGAGCAGTGACAGAGGGCAGTTCCTGAATGGGATGAGACAGTATGTCTTCTAAAGCGCCCACCCACGTTGCCTGAAAGGGTTTAGCAGTGCTGACTCCTTGTGAGGAAATAACAGCTTGTGTGTTCAGAAACGTCACAGGCAACCAGCAATGTCTGTGATGTGAGGATCTCACAAGCTGTCTGCAAATGACCAGAGGCAAAACTCTGCTTATTTTCCCTTCATTTCCTCCACCACTCCGCGCACCCCTCCCCCGGCCCTCTTTTTGTGCTGTCACTCTCCTCATCATCCTGTGCGCAGCTGGCATTAAGCAGCAGAGCACATTCTCCATCAGATGGACAGAGAAGGGGGTTATATAAACAAACAGAACAACAAGAACATTTCTAGGAGCAACATCAAACCTGACCTTTTGTTTTATGGGAAAAAGTAACAAAGATATTCTTGGGAAAACAGCTTAGCTGAGAGAGAAAAAACACGAACCCTTGAACTGTTGTGCCTGTGAGGAGCTGACCAAGCAGTGATTTGCTTTCTTACCAGGGCTCTGAACTCTGCTGGACTATAAAAATGTACATTGTCGTTGTCATTCTGTAAAGGTTGGTAACCTCAGAACTCAGCTGAAATGAAGCAAAACAAACCTTTTGCTATCTGTTGTTTTTCTAGCAATCCTTGAGTAGGTTTTTTGCTGACAACTCCTCAGCATGGCAACGTATGACACCAGTGCTCTGTGATCTCTGCTGCTTGCCTGCTGCTTTTCCAGACTGCAGCAAAGGTGTTGACTTTGACCTACAAGCCCTTGATGGCTTTGGACTTTCCTACTAGATGTTATCTCTCTGAAAGCTGTGACCAACAGAGGGGCCCCAGATGCTGTGTTTAAAAGAGAGTTATGAGACTGGTTTCTCATTGAGAATGCCTTGCGGATGGCATAAACTCTTCCATATCCACTTCAAAATATTCTCATGAATACTGACCATGTGAAAAGTTTGCACAGGAGCAAGCCATTTGCTCCGGCTCTTGTCAAAAGTCTAACCTCCTTGCAAGAGAACCAGGGAATCCCAAGATTTCATCCTTGATATTCTAAATGCCAGCTCAGAAGCTCTGTTAGAGGGCTTTTAAAACTACTTGGGTACTGGTAATGCAATACCAACCTTCCTTCAGTTTCAATGGCATTTGAAAGGTTTATTTCCTCAGTTAAAGGGAATAAAACTAATTTCATCTTAGTTCAGGTGTTTAAAATTACAAGACTGGACTTGATCAGCAGTCAATGGGGAGTATTTTTTGTGAGCTATCCAGACACTGCCATGGGATTAGAGGACCCATGCCCTAGAATTTCCCCTATCTCTTCTCTGATTAGAGAAATTGACAGGGAATAATCATATGCATCTGAAATCAGTTACCTAAATACACTTAAATAGATAAATCTTAGACAGTGGTCACATCAAAATTGGGTTTTTTTCATTCCCTTTTAACTAAAACACCTTTCTGTGGTGCCTATTCTTTCCAAAGTGTTTATGACTACTTACCAACACTGTCTTCTTTTCATTCACAACTCTTAGGCTGGGGTCAACAACAGTGGTTAGCTCTACCCACATGGCACCTACCTAGCTTTCTGGATTTGGACTTTACTGTCCTAAATTACAGTTTATCTCACCCACTCTTGCCTGGATAGCCTTGGCATTACACAAAATCACATGCAGACACCCTCTTCTAAAAAACTAAAGCTCATTCTCAAAATATGCATTCTCAGACTGTTTTGGAATCTCCTAGAACACAGAAGCAGCACCCACTTGCACTCCATGTTTTAGTGAACCAGTGAAATCATGTTCTGAAGCAGTCTAAGAGTACAGCTCACCCTGCTTCTCTGAGAAGGGGACGTCTCTCCCTTCCTTACCCACAAAACACTGCAGCAAGCCTGTAAATACCTGGTACATCTGCAACAAGCTTCACAGAGAATTCACATAATACAGTTTAACAGGGGAAGAATGATTCATTTGGAAGAATGAAGGCCAGATGTCTGTGTGCCTATGCACACCTGCAGTTGTGAACCTATGTCCTTACATGTGAGAACAACTCAAAATGAATTAAATGAAATTATTTAAATAAATAGGAAAGCTAAGTTCCAGAACTGGGGACAGGCAGGGCTGATGCTCTGCACTTTGAAAAGGCCATCAAATCTCAAAAAGCATGTGATAGTTCGTAAAATTATCATACCCACAGAAGTCTCTGACTGAATGAAACTGGTCCAAAAATACTCTGCTTCTTACATCTAGATCTTCCAGAAGAGAATTCAAAACAAAGAGCGTTCTTCCTTTCCATGTGGACCATAAAAGGTAGCTTGTCTCTTCTAGTAAAACAGAGGTTTTTCAGCAGACACAGTCTCATTGGCCACGTCACTGAACAGCATTTCATAGATTGTTACCTGCTGTAGAGTTCACAGCTCATGCCTGGTTTTACCATCAATCAGCTTTCCGGTTCTGTAGCCTCCATGCTGATTATATGCATAACTAAACTGTCTGCCTAAGAGGTGTAACTCTGCATTCTTCTCAACACACAGCCCTAGGTATTGAGAGATGCAATCTCTACTAACAGAGAATTTTGGGTTTGTGTTTTCTGTGTTGCTATTTGCTGTGTGTGTACACTGAGTCTCACACAGCACCATTGAAGCACTGAGCTATTGCTAAAAACAGCCTTTAAAAAAGGGGCAAAGGGCATTTATAAATATTGTTATGTTGTTTTGGGTCTCTGACAACATTTGCCCTTCACACTACACCTTGCAGACAGTCTTATTGTTAATGGTCTTATGCTTGATCTTGGACTACAGTAAATATGTGCTTCAGTGTTTCATTTATAAACTGTGGCAAAGCCAATCCCTCATATAATTTTAATTGGAGAATCACACCCTCTGTGAAAAATAAAGAAGGAAAGTCTAGTCCAGATTTTTAACTGCACCCAAGGGAGAAGAAACAGTCATGTAATGACCAAATCTGAACAATTAACTTTAAGCATATGTTTTAAGCAAATTTTGGCCCATTTCAAAGTGATCAGTAGGAACAGTTCTTGTTCACAAGCCTCACATGAATAGCAAACCTCTAAGCTCATACCACCAGTGACACTGAATTTTGTTGTGCCAAGTGTATCAACTCTTCATCAACACCTTTCCTCAAGGGGGAAAGAGGTAGGAAGCCTACATGAGGTAGCAGGCATGGTGGTGTTTGGTCAAAGGCTGGACTTGATGATCTTGGAGGTTTTTCAAACCATGGGAAAGATTCTATAGTTCTGACACTCAAAATTTGTTCACAGTTCAATAAACTGTTGCCTTCTGCCCACATCAGCTAAGAGGGACAGAGCTTTACGGAATAATATTTTGTGAACAAGCATTTGTCTCCAAAGTTTCTCGGCATGTCTTATGGTACAGCTCCACCAGCAGACCTCTGTAGACTGTGTTTCAGTTGAGTTTGTGAGATAATATGCAGTCCAAATTACCTAAACCACATGACTTGTTTTGGAGCTAGCATGGAAAATCTCAACTTCAAAACAGTGGAGTAGATACAGACATGAATTATGAGCAGCTCTCCCACATAATAAGGATACTCGTAATACCTTAATCCTAAAATATACAGAAGAAAATGAAGCAACATCATATTAATATATACAAACTGCCACTCAAGCATGTGAATATATGAATGTAATTATGACCTGTCAGCTCTCGTTCTGAATATTTTATTGTGGTGGGAAATCTGCTGAAATCTTTGTGGAATGAAGATACATTCCAATCATCCAAGCAGCCTCAAGACAGTCCAAGAGTCATGATTTCAAATAAATTCATGTACTCCCTGAGTTTTAGAACAGTCTGACATTGGGGTAATCTGAAATTTGGTTACAAAAAAGCTGACCCATCTGAGATTACCTGTATTTGAACAATCTCTGTTATGAATTTACAGTATTATCAAATTCAGACTCTTGAAATCAGAGATACAATCCACTCATATCAACTATCTGCCAGAAGAGAAAGAGGCTCTTTTCTGCTGAGAGATGTGCCTCGTATATTGATTTTGTATTCTGGATTGCAAGTTTTGGGCAGAGACTGGGTATCATTGGCTTCACTACAATTCTCAGAACAATTATTCCACACATGAATATTCTCCACATGGGGGACCACAGTATTGTAAGTGATGCAGGAGCTTTTTCTCAGGGAATTATAGTGCCTCAGTTACACCAAAGGAATAAATATATTGTAATAATATTCTCCCATAGCCTTAAAATACATTAAATCTGAATAAATCTAGAAATAATTGCAGTTAGAGCTAGGAACTATGTTTTATTAGTTTGAAGTTTGTTTTTGCTAATGTTTACTTTGCAAAAGTGAGCTGGAATTAATGTTGAACCCACAGAGTTGTTTTAGCTATGCAGAAAAAAGCAAAGGTCTTGCTAGACATCCTAAATAAAAAATTGAGAAGTTTATTTTCACATTTTGAAGTGACATGCGGTTTAGAAATGTATCCATCTTTATTTTACAAGAGAGAAAAATCTCAGAATGAAACTCTGCATTGTAGGGTTAAACAAGTGCCTTGTACATTCTCTCCAACAACTCCTCAACAGTTCTACAACTTCCTTGTTTGTCTGTGATTGAAAATCCAACTGATCCTCCATGTAAACTTTAAGGAGACTCAGTTTTTTAATGAAATCTGAAGTTTGTTCTGAGGAACACATTCTTTCAGAGTACTGCAGTGGGGATGAATGTATGGCACAACAGCATGCCAATGAACGTCTGACTGCACTCTGGGCGGGAGACAAGAACCTGTGGTAACCAATCCAATGAATGTGCCCTTTCAATTGCAGAAAGCAAGGCAACTGATGAGCTTAGGCTGCATGAAGTGTAAATACACTTCATCTCCACTGTATTTCTAACTGATTGACCCTTAGATGAGGAGAAGAAGGCTGAGACTAAGAGAATTTTTTTCTGCTGAAACAAACACAAGAAATTTAATAGGCTGTGTTTTACCTTGTCAGTGTTCATTAGATAAATTAAGAAAGCACTGACATTAATCACAACATGGGACTGCAAAGCACTTGTCTGCTTCAGGAAGCTTGGATAGTCCTCTTTTAAATTGCTACTCTGCTGCAAAACCATTTACAACTTTAATAAGTGGGACTCATGTCTACATCTCAATTTTAAAAATACATATAGGCAATGCCTCCCCCCTACAAACCACTTTAAAAATTTATCTCTTATGTGTCCTGTCTAATAGACAAAATAAGTCTGTGAAAAACATGACAAAATTGCACACAAGATAGACAGACCCACCACAACAGAGCATATTGAACAGCTGTTAAAAGGATAGAAGTCACATTGTTTCCTGCACTGGCTGAGCATCTGATCTTATTGAAGCCAGGATGATTTGGAACAGCTTAGAGAGGAACTATTGACTGAAGAGACCTTTATATGGAAAACCATTGTTCAGTTAAATTTTATGACTTCACAGCTATTAAACTAGAGAAATTTTAACAGAGAAAATTTCCTTCGAGGTTTCTTTATGAAGTGAACAAGCTGAGTTCCCCATTTTTTCACAGATTAGGCCCTGTTCTAAGAAGCTCTCATATCTTTCATCTACTGGTAAAAACAAAAAGCATAGCCTGGGTTTAGCAGTGCAAGTCCCTCATCATGAATGGCTCTCACCAACATAAAAAGAGGAAGAAGAATTTTCCCCAATTCTATTGTTCGTGTTGTGATGGTTTTTGGAGAAGCCTGCTGGTGGTGACCAGAGTTTCTCCTCTGCCTAATAATTACATTATCAGGAATGCCCTCCCTATCAGCCACAACATTTGCCATCAAGAAATTTCCCTTTACCTCAGTGTCATTACAATAGCAGGACAGAAGGAGTGACTAATGACTACCATGTCACCTGAAGTCTTGTCCTGTGTGGCATTTAATTGTTCAGAGGTGAAGGATTTTTCACCTGGTGCAAAAAGGGGAGAAGACATGGCCTATCAAAACACACTCTCACATGTGTGAATGTGTTCTCTTGACTCATCCCACTGCTGCAGAAAGGTTATTATCTGTGGCAGGGCTTGCTTCAGTGGCTTGTTCCCAGGGGACAATCCAGCAGTTAAATTTGCACAATACCATGTGCATATTAGCCCTCACTCAGCTTTTCTGATGCTGCCACACTAGACCTGAAGCACGCAGAGGAAGAAGCAGATACCAAAATATGTAGACATCAAAAGTACCCTTATTACATTCCAAGGTCTTATTAAAATCCACTGTAATCCTCCTTGCCAGGACCTTTCTGCCAGACCGTCAGTCATGGTCTTTATAACCCATTCTTGTAAACCTCGAGAATTATGTTTCATCTCTTATTAGATGTCAAATGCCATTTCTAAAATGCTGATATATGTCAGGACCCACCCAGGATATGATCTGATGAGAAACTATGGTGTAACTTTTTATTATACTTTCAAAATATATCTGAATGGAGAACAAGACTATTAGACTTCTACAAGCATAAGTGTATTCTGAACTATCCTGATCCAATGCCACAAGTTTTTCTTAGTGCTGTCCTTCTTTCCTGGTACCAGAGGCATTTGCCTGATTATGCTTCACTCTGTTCTTCTGTTTTTTTCCCTGACTCAGGGAAATTTCATATTAATTAGGGTAAGTCAAGTTCAAAGCAGAGTGAGACATGAGTGAGCCCAAAAAAGTGAAGACCCTTTTCATATGTTGGAGGATGGGATTTGTCCTTTACTTTCTCTCAGGGAATTTTCTCCCATTTGTTACCTAAGAAATGGTAAAGACGATGCTTAAGAGACAAAAGATGTGGCTGGGAGGGGGCGGCAGAAGGGTGCAGTTTGCTACTGTCCCTTAGCTGGGGGCCTTTCTCTTGGGAAGGGCAGAGATACTGTGAGATTTTGGCTGGGGGGTCAGGGGGGTGGGCTCAGCTCCTCACTCTCGGGACCGCAGGTGAGATGGTTGGGCTGCTGCTGCGGAGTTCTGTCCTGCACTGGTCTCTTCCTTACCGTAGGTGAGCCTTTGCTCGTAAGAGCGGACGTTGAACTGCGGCCTTATTAACACCCGACCTCATTGGAAAGGACCCTCATCATCCACTCAGGTGCCTCAGGGGAAAGCCCGGGACCCTGAGCCCCAACCTGCTCCAGAGGGAGTGTCTCCCAGCTGTGTGTAGGAGCCTGGCTGCTGCTGCCCAGCCCCGCTCTTTTCTGCTGCTGCTTTGGGTTTTTTGTTACACTCTGACCCTACACCCCATGTCTGCCTGACTCCCCGCAGCTCCAGGCATGGCTCTGGAGTTTTTCCTGCATTTCTTTTGTCCCCGTGGGTGTGCCAACCTCTGCTGTTCCAACCACCACTCTGAGGTTCCTGCTACAGCCCATCTCGCCATCCAGAGGGCCCTCAGGACCGATTGCTCCCCATGAGTTTGTAAAGGAAGCCCTTTCCCATTCCTTCTGCCAGCTCTGCCTGCCATTACCACGTGAAAGAGCGACAGCTGAGCTCATGCCACAGCGCCCCCTGCAGCCGCGGGGGAGTCATCGCACCTGCCCTGCCGGGCCGGGAGCCAACAGCGCCCCTGCTGGCTGTGACCGTGACTGCACCAACAGGGAGGGAGCCTGGCAGCCCAGAGCAGGCTGTGGTTGGGTCTCTGGTTTTTTTCTTGTTTGTTGCTGTTGTTGTTGTTGTTTGCCTTGTTTTATACATATATATAGTACATATATTCTTTTTTTATAAAGTACTGTTATTCCTTTTCCTATATCTTTGCCTGAAATCCCAGTAATTTCAAAGTTATAATAGTTTGGAGGGAAGGGGGTCGTATTTTCCATTCCAAGGGAGGTTCCCACCTTCTTTGGCAGGCACCTATCTTTCAAACCAAGCCATCATAGTATTTTAATATCCTAAAGCTTCATGCTTTGTAAATTGTGTCACTGTAGGATTTATTCTCCCCATTTTTTTCCAGTGTTTGGACTTGATAGCGAAAGCTAATGGTCTCAAAAGAAAAAAGCTGCATCTTGAAAGGCAACAATTGCTCTCTATGTGGCAGCGAACTCCCACAAGTACCAGTTGCTCTCAGAGCACCACACAGAGTGCTGTGGGGAGGGGGAAGGGCAGCTAGAAACACATCTCGGGATAAATGCCATTTATCTGTCATTCTGTTGGTGAAACACCATGCAGAATCTTGTCTTGACAAGATTGCAGTGAAAGAGCAGGTCCATTGACACTCTTTTTTTGTTGGGTTTTTTTTTCCAAATCATACACATATTTAGATTAACACCACGGAAAATATTTGAAAAAGCCATGAGCTAATTTCCTTTTCCTGGCATTTGAAGCTCTGTGCTCTACCAGCAGAGTGGAAATCTTGGAGAAACCCACCTGCAATGCCCTGGCATTGTGCTGTGTGGGGAGACTCCCTAATACTGCCATGTGGGGAGCCGTGGCAGCTACAGGATCTTTCCTGTACACTTGCATTAGATCTGCAGTTGCAGCTCCTGTCAGTTTGAATTTTGGATGTGATAGGTACTGGTTATTGTGCTTGATGTGTGGTCTAAAAGGGAAAAGGCACTTCCTCGGGGGACAGCAGCACAGTGTCACATGCTGCAAGCAAGACAATTTGGGGCTGCTGTAGTGTCACCTCACTTTTGTAAATGGGGGAAAGAATTGGGTAATTTATGACTTCAATCTTCTCTGAATTTTATTTTAAAATATTTTCCTGTCTGTGTTGTGACAGCTTATAAGTGAGGGGTATGAGTTTTATGACTTAGCAGAGAGCCAGGAGCATGAATGGTGCCACAAACGTAAGAGAGGTATACTGTCCCTGCAGCTTATTATGAAATCAAAGGTATTATTACAGCAGCAGTGAATAGATGAGTTCTAAAGATTAGCAGTCCATCTCTTTCTTCAGTGTTGTTGTCTAGGAGCTCAACAAATATTTGATAAGCAAATGTTTTGTCCAGCAATATTTCTTTAATCAGACTAAAATAATTGTCATAATTCCAAAACCTTATGGAACAATACTGAACTTTTAAAAGAAATTATGGTAGAAAGGCAAATGTGTAAGAATTGCAGCATCACTATGGCCAGGTGCATAAGAATATTTATTGCTTTATAACAGCTGAAAATAATAGTGAATATGCAAGTTGTGTACATGAATTATACTGTGTCTACTTGGTAATAAAAACCAAACAGCATTATAAATGACCCGGCAGCCTCATAACATTTGTGTCATGCATGTGTGTCTGTGTGGGGAGATACCCCATATGTCTCACACATACTTTATTTACATGAATGCTAAAATGTCTAGTGCCCCCAGAAGTGGAAAAGGTCTTACACGGCCCTGAGGGTGCTTGGGCTTAGTCCAGTGTAACACTGACCTCCAGGTTTGGGTGTAGCTTTCCCTACATCAAAGCAACATGTGGTGCTGCTGGAACCATGAGGAAGTCACCCCAGCAGCATGAAAGCAGTTTCTGAAGGTGAAATTAGATGAATTCCACTTTTGTGTATAGGCTGTGCCTCTCTGGCCAGGTAACTGGCCAGATAACTTGATGACTGGTGGAACTAGGGGCAGCACCTCATGCCTAGAGGGGCTGGCCTGATGAATTACCTCACATCAAATTATATGGCAGTTTCACATTGCTCAAGGCCAGGGTCAGCAGCACAGTTCTTGAGTCCCAGGGACTAAAAGTAGTCCTGTAAGAAAGGGGATGAGGGATGCTCTGTGCAGTTGCCATTCTCAGAGATAGGCAGGCGATGATGCCCAGACCAGAAGGGAAGCATCTCAAATCCTTTTGGAGGCTGTAAGTACTCTCCACTGCTTCCCTGGGGAGGGAAAAAACATCCTACAACAGAAATGAAGGTTTCACGCGAAGAGGGTTGATGAAGAAAAATGAGAGGCCAAATGCATGTGCAGGAAGAACTTTAAAGCAAGAAATAGCCATCTTCAGCATACACACGGATGCACTAGCTGGATGTGCTGGAGTGTGAAAGAGGGTGTGAAAATGCACTGAATAAGCAGTTGTCACTTTCTTGTTGTGTTTGTGAGCACCCCCACCATATCAGACATTTCAGACAGTGCTGCGTGGCCCTTCTTTTGGAGAAAAAGTAGAAAATTACTTCACATTTAAATGGGATTAAGAATATACCCACTGCTGGAATTACATGGCACCTGGGGAGCCAGAGGCTGTCTTGGTAGAGTCATTAGGAAGCTGTTAAGAAAAGAGAACCTGTTGCTGATATTAAGCAGAGGTTTGCATCTAGATACGAGAATATACAAAAGTTTAAATCTAAAAATTAAAACAAAATTTTGAAAATACATTGGTTTTCATTTTTACTGTGAAGCCTGTAACACTGTAGAATGTGAAAAAAAAGTTGAGATGGCTGAGAGTGTATCCTCAAAAACTCCAAACACGACATCCAAAATTTTCAAATAAGAAACAAATATCTGTGATTGTTGGTCACAAGCATATGAATTCATGATACTAATGAATGTTGTGTTGATGTGGCCATGATACAAGATACAAGGACAGAAGTAAACAATGTTTGCCAGGAGAGGCAATATTTTTTATTACATTAGAAACTGAAGGAGGGCATATATGTCAGTAAGATTTACTTTTTTATCCAAGTATGACAGTCAATCTAACAAAGGACAATCTTTCCTGACAAAACTTACTTTACTCTTATTAAAACATGAAGTTTATTTTCTTTTTGCCAGACTTGCTTATACATAGAAAAGAAAGACTTAAAAGTTGTTCATATGCAACTAATACTTTCTCAACAGGCAGTGGGGAGGGAGGGCAGTAAGGAGAGAGGATGTAGTTCTGCTATAACATCTTTTTCTGCTAACAAACCATCACGAATAATTTACTAGCAATGGATTTTTCTGGACTGAAACTGCTAGAAACAAACTAAAACAATAGCTTCAGAGTACAGCATGTTGTTCATGTGCTTGCCATATGACTGTGTTGCAAGCACAGCCAGACCAAACAGTTATTCAGTATTGAAAGAATATTGTTCAACTTTTACTAAAATTCTCTGTGATTTCATCAGTAAAATGGGTTTCTGTAATCCAGATGGGATCAGTGACACAATTTAATAACAGAGGCAGCTCTGGAAATTAAGGTGATTATCAATGTATGGGCCACCCACTGTGTGCCATTCATGGGAATCTGCCAAACAGAACAGGAAGGGAAACTGGCATCTACTGTGTATCAGCAACAGAGACATTTTATTACTTTATTTATTGATCTATTTATTGATTTATGATGTGGGTGGAACTTTGGGAGAAGAAAGCTGCCTTTTAAAGCCCAGATCTATAAAATCAGCATGTGAAGATGGTTAGACAGTGCTCTGCAAACATTTGTCTCAGACACCAAGAGCTTCTGCCGGTTTGGTTTTTCTTTTTGGTATAGAATAAATCTTTAACTATTCTTCCTTTCATAACTATTCCTGCTCTGAAAAAAAAAAAAAAAAAAAGGCAGAGTGTGCTTTGTTTATCCATTCTGAGCAACTCACATTGGGTGCAAGTGGTTAAGTGTGATATACGTATAACATACTCAGAAGATTTTGGTCTGGAGAACTTCCTTACAAAATATTCTCAGGCTTTAATTAAAACTGTGGCCTGTGGGTTGTACTACAGGAAAACAGCCCCAGAAGACTGATTGGAAGAAATACATTTAGAACTCAGGTCCAATAGGGGTCACATAACCTCCAACTCATTTCCATTATGCGACTGAAGTCATGTTTGCATCAAACAGCAAAATTGCAGAGAAGGAGAGAGAAGAAATGGGATTGGTCTTGGTTTTGCCCTCTGTTGGGCAGACACTTCAAGTCATGTAGCGGTGAGAAGTTCTAGGAGCCCTAGGAATAAGAGAATGAGCTGCTAGAACAACTCCACAAGCCTGCAGGCTTGTGGAGATGCAATGGGACAGACAGAATGGGACATAGTGGAAATGTTTATAGATTTTCCTTGCTTTTGAAGCACAGGAGCCAAAACCAAATGACTTGCCTGTTGCTGCTTTCTCAATTTCCCCTCACAAAACTTGCTCCACTTGCCTTTGGGATTAAGCATTTGCCTCACAGGCTGATTTCTATCTTCATGACTACATTTTTTGCTCTCCTAGGTCTTTGTTCTAGTCCCTCAACTGTGACACATTCCTAATCTTTCCATCTGCAGCTGTCATCCTTTGGTTGTCTCACTGGAGGTTATGTCCAGATGCAGACATCTCTCCAAGCTTCTTTTGGCACCAGCATCACTTCTCCTGTAAGTCTCTCAATCCTTTCCCTAGACTTTCTTCCTAGGTGACCCAGCAATTTTGCCTCTGTAAAATACACTAGAGAAGAGAGAAACTAGGTGAAGAATGGCCCTTGTTTGAAGTTGCAAAGTATTCAACTCTTGCTAGTAAAACAGGCTTCATTTGTCTTCATCTTAAAGGGGTTTCAGTTTTCACAGATATTGGTCCCATCTAAGGAAAAAAAACCGAATTGAAGAAATCAAGAAACCAGCTCACAACACGACCTTATCTATGTACCAGAGACCAGTGAAAGAATCAGACACAGACCAAGCTGCAACAAGCCCTGGAGGAGCCCACAGAGACGAGTTACTTTAGTTGGTTAAGCTGAGTTGGATTCTTCACTAAAATATCAGAGAATCAGTACTTACTTGTTTAAAGCTAGTATTATGAGTTCAGATGACTTGAAATGGTTGAAGTTACAAGTTTTACTTGTCTCATAACTTTTATATAGGCTCAGAACTCCATTTACATTTTAAGAATGTCAGCCCTGGAGTCTACAATTCAAAGTGCTTTAGATTTAAGGATGCTTTAAAAATGGTGCTGTGAAGTCTGTGTGTGACTGTCTGGTTGTGCTGTTGAGGGTGGCATGAGGCCTGGCTCCGTGGTCTTTGTGGTCCCTGACCATGCCCAAAAAGCCTCCAGGCCACTTGCAGCTGCCAGAGAACTCCACTCTCTGGCTGCCAACGCTGAAATTCAGTTCCTTTTCCAGCCTTTCATTTCTCCCACTCTCGCATGCACACACAATGCCTCTGTCGCTGTGTGTGAGGGGGAATACTATTCTGATGATATCTGAAATATTTCCATCCTGTTTGAAGTGAAATGTTTACTGTAATCTTACATCATCAGTGCTGCTCAGCACAGACTGGAGAGTAGGTGGAGTGGATTGGAAAGGAGATGCAGGTGAAAACCAAGCTGGAATAAAAAGGGAGCATAAATACACTATTACATATTCTCACTAAACTTTATTGTTCAAAGCCGAGGAAAAACCAAAGGCAGACAAACTAGAAAATCTGAGTGACAGATTAAAGCAGCATTACATGCTGTAAATGTTAGACAAATACGACAATCTGTATGTTTAACAGAAAGGGCAATATAACTGCCTTTGATCAGCAAGAAGATACATAGCATTCTTTTGTGTTCTTCAAAGGCAAAAAGATGTTTCATTTACCTAATGTCACTTATATAACTGTTTGCTCTACCAGAGCAAGATCCAGAAGTATTTCTGCTTGTGTGGAGCACAGTGAAAGATAAGAGCCCCTAAAGCAGACAGATGATCTGACTCCCAGCCGTATGTTACCCCGTGGGTAGGAACAGAACAACACAGGGGATTTAGACCAAAGTCTGCAGGCAGAGCAGACATAAACCAGAGCCAGGTGTGCCCCATGGGCTGATCTCCTGTAGTGTTGATCCTTCTTCAATGCTGTGTTGACATCAGCGGGCTTTTGGTGTGAGCATGCCCAGTTGGCTGTTTCGGAAGTTATTAATATGGACGGCATGCTGCTGAGAGGTGTACAAAAGGCAGGACTTTCTGCTGGATTGTCAGACCTTCCAGACAACAGTGGAGCTGAAATGTGCTGTGGTCTGTGTATGGCTGAGGTCAGAACAGAGAACACTGATGCCTTTATCTGGGTTTTACTAAGTTCTGTGTCAAGAAAAACACCCTTGAAAACAGCATTTGATTTTTTCTTTTATTTCTCCTTAAAAAAAGCCACACAAACAAAAAAACCCCAGTATATGTCTTGGAAAGAGTAGCGGAATGAATGTACAAAGTCGGCAATGCCATTAAAGAAACAAAACAGAGGAATAAAGTAGTAGCTAAATCTGTCAGGGTTTTATTTTGTGGTCATAGTGCCCCCCGGAGGTGCCTAGCCACGGCTCCCTATAATTTTAAAGCTTTCTTTATTTAAAGAGCAGCGCACAAAAAGCCTAAAGACCTCATTTGTTCTCTCAGCCTAGACTTGCTCTGCTTTTTGTATCATTCGGTGTGCTCCTGAGCAAGCCCGTTTTCTGTAGGTTTTGGCAACACACAGTTGCTGTTCTCCACGCACGAGTTGGAGCTGCGCTGTCAGCTGTGCTTTGGTTACACGCTCTCACAGCACCTCTCAGTGGCGAGGCCAGCTCTTGTTTTACTGCTTCCCAGGAGGCCCTTTCAGGCACCAGGTAATGCTTCTGTTTTTCAGTCTGTCACAAGAGGGATAGTTCCTCACGCCAGCAGCACAAAGGCATCTCTGCATCACTCACCTCCCTCACCCTGCCCGGTTCCCTGCAGAGCACATCCTTGCTGTGCCTGGATCTGTTCCAGGAGTGAGGCCAATCTACAGCTCCTTCCCAGACACTGGCTCAGATGTCCTGGCCTACAGTAGCATTTAAAATCTGATATTTTGATCTCCTAGTTTCAATAATAGCACTTCAATGTACAGTAAGAGTTATCAATTCGTCTGATTAATTCAGTCAAGCCACTTCCTGCAAGAAATTTGTGCTGCTTAAAAAACCATATCGGGACTGTGTGTCTAAATAAGAGGATTACAACACTATACTTTTGCTTGAAACACGATATCTATTATCAGCAGAAGATGCCTGCTTTTATGCAGATTCACTCTGTCTCACTAGGGATTGTGCCAAAGTCCACTGAGGTCACTGGAAGCCTTTCTCCTGCTAACTTTCCATGCTGACAGATCAGTAATTTCTAAAGCACACTTGTAAAAGTTAGCCTATCTTGGACAGGAGAATTCAAGCAGCTATAATCCTACTATAGGCTGCATCTGGTTTTGTCAAGAAGTCATTTTAGGCTGTACAATCTGTAGGGAAAGGATTAAGCTTTCCAGCACTTGCAGCATTAACATCTTCTAAGCCATTAAACAGCAGTAATACTAACCAGCCATCCCTATGTCTGCAAAAAGTCTTCCAAATATGTGGCTTCACATCTTAGTATCTCTGATGTGGGATAAATGCTCTCGTCTCCATGGAGGGACACTTTGGCCCAGAGGTCTTAATAATCACAGACCCCCTACTGAGCCTTGTACCAGCATCAGTCCTCAGCCTAGATCACTCCCCTCTGAGTGCTCCAGCTCAGGCCCTGGAGCCAGCCATCTAACACTTTCTCCTGCACCCCAAATAGGCTTTAGTCAACATCAAAACGGGGGGTGCTTTTGACTTCTTCCTTTCCTTTGCCAAGTATTTTTGCACAAATATGTTATTATCATTGTTTCTTTCCACTACGTACTTCTACAGTAAATTTTAGGTCAATGTCTATTTGAAGACAGTAAAAAGAACTTTCATGTCTATTTAATTTTCACTGACCCATTCACTGAAGGTATTTCCACAGCATAAACTCACACTGTGCTCACAACATAGCAAAGTCTTGCAGCAGCAACTCCTAGGTCGTGGTGTTTCAGCAAAGTCTCTCATTACATTGAAACAGGCCTTTAATATCTTGAACAGCAGTAAGCACAACTGTTTGGCTGCACAGAATTTCCAAAAGGTTCCCTGGGAATGTCCAATAGATTTTTAATCTGTTCATAGGGAGTAACAATCCTGGTTACCTCAATACTTCAGGGCAGTACGGACGGCAGTAGGTCATCATCCAGTAGCTTTTACACTCTCCCCTGGTGCTAGCAAAGCTATCAAGATGGGATTTTGGTGTGTGAATCTGTGTCTGACCTTGCTCCCCACTGGCTCACTCTTGAGCCCGTCAACTCGGAAGTTTGCAGAGTAACAGAGGAAAGAGAAGTGGAGAGAGGAATGTAATAGCCCTTTTGGGCCAGATTCCTTTTCTGTGTTTTTCTTTACTGAGCAAGTAGCCAGGAAAGCTAACCAGCCTTTTTATTTTTCATGTACCTTTCTTTTTGGCAACAACAAAAACAGCAACAAAATCCCACAACCAGCCCAAACCCAGAAAAACTGTCAAAACCAAACCAAACTGAAAAAAAAACCAAAAAACCCCACGAACCAACCAACCAACCAACCAACCAACCAACCAAAACCACTAAAATCACAACCCCAAAAGCTCTCTCTGTGTGGAGAGGCAGAACTGTTTTACAGGTGGTCTCATTCTTGGCGTAAATAACTCCGTTTTTCATGACAAATGCCCAGATTCAGTTGGATTTGAAACATCAGGAAAGTATAGACAGCTTTAGTTTGAAATATGCTTAATATAACATTTCAGTCACTCTTGGTTTTAATAATTTCTGGAAGGTTAAAATGTCAGAAGTGTATTTTGTCATCACTCTCTCAATTTGCTCAGTAAGCTGGACAGCAGTTTCAATGTAGATCACACATACTGCTCTAAAATGGGGACTTAAATGTGTAAGTGTGGATGCAGGTATCTGTCTTTAATAGCCAAGACTGAAAATGGGATTTAGAAAGCTTTCATTGTCCTACAGCCGTCCCAGGAGATGCGGGGGGATGTCACTGGGCAGTTTATACCACGTCTGCCATGCTTCTGCTGCAGCCATCAACAGTGACCCATGGTCTGTCTCACTTTGGAAAAGTCTGGACCATAATGTTGAACTCTGCCTTCACCTCCAAAACCCATATGTACCAGGATATCTACTGCCATGGCTTAAAGACCGTGCAGAAGAGCTGCAAGTACACTGTTAAACAAGAATGCTCTTTAAAAAGCAGGGATGGGGAAAAACTAGTGTCCTTCTACACATGTTATGATTAATTTGGGATTCTTGAAATGTTGCAATGGTGGAAAGATCAGAGCAGAATAGTCAAGAAACTATTTGAAGGCTCTCTGTGATGCCTTCAAGCATTTCTAGTTTTTCCTCTTCATGTATCTGTAACTTGCTGCAGTTCTGTGCTTCTTACAAAGAGCTAAAAATCTTCTGTTCCCAGCACCTTTAGCCAAAACAAGGCTCTCTGAATACAGATTCAAGGACATATTCACTGCCTTAGGGCCTGAAAATATGTAAACAACTGTGAGATGGCGGGAGCAGGCCTGGGGTGGTGAACATCATCACCTAAGGGTGAGATTGGAGAATTTAGGGCCAATATCCTGATGGGACAGAACTTGTAAAAGGTGAAGAGCTCATGACCAGTTGTCCATCTTGGGTGTTGTCCCTGAGGGGGACTTTTGCTTGCCCGAATGTACCCTGAATGCCCCGAAAAAATTTGTCAGCATTTTATACTCCTAACTTGTTTTGGTCTCTGTTTCAGGCATCATCTATCTTTATTTTGTGTTTTAGGAGGACTGAAGCTTCTGAAGTGCATGCTGCAGTCACTGTCAAGGCTGCTCCCTCGGCAAAGCACTCCTCACTCCTACAGCTCTTTCATGCAGCTACCACATACTGGGATATCATAAATAAATTTTTCAGGCAAGTTGCCATATCAAATTCTTTCTCTTGTGGGTGGCCCTTGAGAAAAGTAGAGCCCTGTCTCTATTACCAGTCTTGATAACAGGCTGTTTACAACATTAGGATTCAATGGTTTATATTTTTTCCCTTGCTGTAAATTACGTGTCTAGACAGATTTGAAGCTCTAATCTTTGTGAAAGTAAGGCTTTGACTCAATTGCTGATGTAATCCACTGATTGAATACAGCGTATTGTTAAAAACAATCCTGCACTGCATAGTTCCTGTTTTCTTTAATCTCGTAGTCTTGCAGACTGACAAACTGGAGTGTTTTTTTCTGGAGTGTTTTTTTTCTTTGCCTGAGCGTGTGACTAATGTAATAATCAAAATCTGTGTGAGTCAAAGATTTGCAGTTTGCATCCCACAGCTGTAAATTGTTTTAGCTTTACTTAAAAAATAATGATTTGGGGAAAAAAACAATGAAACAAACAGAAAAATAGTAAAAAAATTTTAAAGACCCCAAAAACAAAATGCAAAGAAAAAGCTCCAAAACCCAAACACAAAAAAACCCACCACCAAAAAAACCAAAACAAGCCAAACAAACTTAAAACCCCAACAAGCCAGCAAAACCCTCACTCAACTCTACAGGCCTACACATTATACCTTCAAAACCCTTAGTGAACACTTGCACTGTTATACCTGAAAGGGCCCTGAAGGACAAAAACAACTGACTTTCTCCAAGTCTTTTGATTTTTTTGTGGCCCCGATTGAAGACCAACTTCAATGTAACTCAAGCCACCAAAACTATGGCATCACACATGGGTGACTATGCAGATGCGTACACACGGGGAAATGTAAGGGAATGTAACAAGTGTGAGTGTGTGAAAAGAAGTGAGATTCTCTAAATACTTTGCTTTGTGCACTGCACTGTATTTCCAACACAATTTCTCTTTTTCCACTGGTCCAGTGCTTTTCCTCTTATCTCTCTTTTGCTCCTTCATTGCTCAGAAAAAAAGGCTAGGTTTAGTTCCTTGCATAAAAATCAGGAAACAAGCCCTCTTTGGGAGCGACTGTAGCTACGCACACTCTTGAAGGGCCTGCCATCCCATGCCTTTCACTCAATGTTTTTGCAGTGTCATTAGTTGGATGTTTGTCTAAGATGCCCAAAAAATCGTGGCTCAACACCAGCCCATAGGGAATCTGGCCATGGTCAAAGGTGTTCTTCCATGGAAGTGCCGTATCTGAGGGGAACTGGAACTGATGGTGGTCTACCCTGTGGCCTGCCCCCGTTGCAACAGGATCCACATGGAGTTGTTGGGATTTTTTCCAATGCATGGGTCTAGTTGGGGCCAAAATTGGCATACTGCGTGTAGGCAGTTTTTGAAGCAACCCTAAGCTGCAGAAGACGACCAGATGGAGTTCTTCTTTTTGCTGAAGAGATCATGGAATTTCCCAGGATCCTGTCACTTAGGACCAGTACTGGTCAATCAGTGATATAGAGATAGGGATCCAGTGCATCCTCAGCAAGTCTGTGGATTACACCAGGATGAGTGATACAGATGATACACTTGACAGAAGGGACCTTGACAGGCTTGAGTGGGCAAATGTGAGTCTCAAGAACTGCAACAAGTCCAAGTGCAGGATCCTGTACCTAGGTTTGGACAATTTCCCGTATCAGTACAGACTGAGCTAAACAGACTGAGGACAGCCCTTGGAGATACTAGAAAATAAAAAGAACTACATATGAGCTGGCAACATGTGACTGCATCCCAGAAAGCCAATCATACCCTGGGCAGCATCAAAAGAAGCATGCACAGCAGGGCGAGGGAGGGGATTCTGTCCTCTTTTCTCATGAGAGCAGAGGATAAGTGTACTCAAGGACTGCATCCAGCTCTGGATTCTCCAGCAGGAGAAAGACATGGACCTGTTGGAGCAGGTCCCGAGGAGGGCCACAGGGGCTGGAGCACCTCTCCTAAGAAGACAGGCTTAGAGTGTTGGGGTTGTTCTGTCTGGAGAAATGAAGGCTTCAGGGAAACCTCATTGCATCCTTCCAATAGATAAAGAGGTCTAATGAGAAAGAGGGAGTTTTTGCCAGTGTCTCTAGTGACAGGACAAAGGGCATTGGTTTTAAACTGAAAGAGGGCAGATTTACATTATATATCAGGAATAGTTTCTTACTGTGGCATTGGGGAAACACTGGAACAGGTTGCCCAGAGAAGTGGAGGATGTTCCAACCCTGGAAGTGTTTGAGGCCGGGCTGGATAGGGTCCTGAGCAACCTATCGTAATTGAAGGTGCCTTTGCCCATGGCAGGGGTGCTGAAGTAGGTCATCTTTGAAGTCTTTTTCCAATCCAAACCACTCTGTAATTCCCTGATTCAGTGAACCCAGGAAAAGGAGGCGGAGCCAGGATATAGGCACACAAGCACAGGGAAGTTAGTCTCTAGGTGGATAGCCATTACTTTTGCAACTTAATTTGAAGACATTTAATTTTCTGAGCCATGGATCTCCTTTGAAGGCACAAGCTCCTTGGAGGATAGGGCTGAGGAGAGGGGAACAGTGTTTGTCTTGAGGTGATCCTCATTCCTCCAGGTGGCTTGGGGCAGGTGCTTCACATCTCTGCACCTCTTCTTCCCACCCTGCAGACAGGAATAATACTGAATCCTTCCACAAAGATCCACTGCTCCAGTGTGCAGTCGGTTTTATTGCTATTAGCAGTGTTTTACCACAAAAGAGGAAATCCCATGCTATGGGTGTTGTGGGAGAAGCAGAAGGCCTGACCTGCTGGTCTGCTCCTCCATCTTCTCCCTGTGTAGGGAGTACTGGGAAAAACTGCCATTTTTCCCTTCTGTTTCCATCTCCTCATCAACCACGTCCAAGTTTAGCAGCAAGAGCCAATAATATAACATTTGAGTTGTTTGTTCAGCACTCAGAGAGAACACGTAGCCTACAAAACAAAGAGGAAGGTGTGATTGTGTCTCCTCCAAGCTTACACACTCGTGGCTGATCCACTCACCAATTTGTCTGAAAAGCCAAAGGAGGAGAAACTCCTTTTTGCAGACTTAGGCTAATTTATCATTAGAGAGAGCACCTTGAAGATTGCAAGTCAGCAAGATCCCAGCCTAATATTGTGCAAATAGAGTCACAGAATCGCAGAAACCTAGAATATGCTGAGTTGGAAGGGACCAATCAGAATTATTGGGTCCACCTCCTGGCACTGCAGAGGACACCCCATGAATCACACCTCAGCCAAAAGGTCAAACATGAATGTTTTACAGACTGACCATGCAAGGGGAGAAAGTAACAAGATCCTCCCATTCATCCAAATCGATGCTAAGCTCATTGCTCAGCTCTTGACTCAGCAGCCTTCAAAACCCATGCAGAATGCCAGTGTGAGAAAAGAAACATGGAACGGTCATTTGTCACAGATTACAGGACTTGTAAATCTTGGAAACCAAGTCTCTTACTCACTATCGTCTGCCTGTGCCAATGGTACATCTGTGTTACTAGGGACCCCATATGTCCGATAAACTGGCACTTGTTTCCAGTGACAAACAATTGTCATTGTGGGAACAGTGAAAGGGTGTTCTTTAATGTGAGCTAGGTAACTCATGTGAAAATCACAGAGAAAATAAGGGAATTTGTAGCTATATTGTTGGGATTGTGACAAGCTGCAGGCAAGGGAATCCTCAGGTTTGTTGCTGCTGTGACTGAATCCCTAAATGACCCCCACTGACTCAAGCAGAGTAGGAGCAGTCAGTGCTCTGTAGGATTTGCTTTACCCTGCAGGGACTGCACACACATGTAAATCCAACATGCAAAGAGCTGCCTGTGGACAAGGCCTCAGTGCATGTTTGGAGTGAATGGACTGGGAAAGAGACATTTCATGCTGTATCTGAGAATGTATTGATTGACCATATACATACATAGAGAAACAGGAATTTCTGCTAATGACAAACACAAACCCTACATTCCACACTCTGGCCTCCTATTCAATGTGTATTTCCCCCAGGAACTTAAACAGCTTTCGGTGTACATGTAATATATAACGTATCTTGCATTCTGTATTTATTTGCTTCACAGCTGCACAAATATCACACTTAGAAGAATACCGTTTAATCACTTGAAAATATAATCTTTGTGGAGTGATGAACAATACATTTCTATTCCTTGCTTTTCAAACCAGCAATGCTGAAGTGTCCAGCACAGATGTCTCATTTTTATTTCCAGATGTTTTCTACATCAGATGATAATATTTAAGTAGTAGTTTTATTCCAATTCTGACATGAAAGAACATAAATGTATCAGCAGTTTCATTGAGTTCAGTGGCAGAACCAACTCATAGAAGCCCATGTGATTAAAGTGATTTTTTTATTACTGTTTGCAGATCTGGGTCAAATCTGATTATACTGCATGAAAGATACATATAATTTTATGCATTGCAATTTTCATTATTTCAGTTCAGAGATCTCAGCTCAATCCTTAGCTGTTCTTTTGAGATTTAAACAACAGGGATAGGAGACATGTGGAGAAAGTTGGGACCTAATAGTACTATATTATAAGTCTATGATAGACTTATAATATAGTTGTCCATAGATGTCATTAGCTTCAATGCAGCAGACAGGAATCCCTGGAACCAGCAGGATACATTTTGTGATTTCTCTCTCTTCTGTGTGGCAAAGATTACAGAGACTCTCCCGCACATTTGGCCAAAAAAAATCTCAAGTATTTATTAAGAGGGTCCTTGCTATCTTCATGCAGTTTTACAAATACTTTTTGAAATGCAGAAGTTAGATTAACATGCAAAATTAAAAGATACCTGAAGTTTACTGATTTTTAATGAACAGAAATGTGTCTGATCAAATAGCATAGAGTAGCCTAGCTTAGGATAGAATAGTTTAGTTGGAAAGGACTTACAGAGATCATTTAGTTTTTCTGCCTGACCACTTCAGGGCAGATTAGAAGTTAAAACCCACTATGAAGGGCACCGTCCAGATGCACTGACAGGCATGGGCATTGGCCACCTCTCTAGGAAGCCTGTGGCAGTGTTTCACCATTCTCTCAGAAGAGAAATGCTTCCTAATGTCCAGACCAGAAAGAAGAGACCAGCACTTCCCTCTCCAGGTTCCCTCCTCAGGAGTCTGTACAGAGCATTGGGGTCCCCCCTCAGCCTCCTTCTCTCCAAACTGGACAAACCCAGAGCCCTCAGCTGCTCCTCACAGGATGTGCCTTCCAGCCCTTCCACCAGCTCTGCTGTCCTCCTCTGGACCATTCAAGGACCTTCCCATCCTTCTCACACTGTGAGGCCCAGCACAGCACACAGGGCTCGGGGTGAGGCCGCGGCACGGCTGAATCCAGCGGGATGCTCCTGTCCATTGGCCGCTGGTGCTGCTGTGTCTGCTGCAGCCCGGGATGGGCTTTGCCCTCCTGGCTGCCCGGGCACACACTGCTGACCCACACTGAGCTGCTGCCCACCAGCACCCCCAGATCCCTCTCTGCAGGGCTGCTCTCCACACTTCTCTCCCAGCTTATACTTGTGCCCAGCTGTACTGCATCCCAGGGGCAGAATCTGGTATTTGTTCTTGTTAAATTTCACACCACTGATAATTACCCAGTGCTCCAATGTATCCAGATCCCTCTGCAAGGCTCTTGTGCCTTGAGAGGGTCAGCAGCACCTCCCAGCTTGGTCCCATCATCACACTTGTTAATGGTGCATTCAACTCCTGCATCCTGATCATGGATAAACTCGTTGAACAGAACTGGTCCTACAATCAAGCCCCAAGGAGCACCACTGGTGACTGCTCACCAGGCACATGCAGCCCCATCCACTGCAACCCCTGGAGCCCTGACGTTCAGCCTTCCAGCACGCCTGGAAGCACACTGCTCTTCCTTCAGCACACTGTACCTGCTCATCAGAATAGCTTGTCCAGAAGGACACTGCGAGCGACAGCAACAAAAATCTTGCTAAAATCCTACTGAATCTTACTAAAATCAAGAAAAGCCACACCCTCCACCTTCCCTTCATCCACTAGGCAAGTAGACTTACTGTAGAAGGGTATCAAATTAATTAGGCTGGACTTTCCCTTTATGAACTCACAATGACTGTGCCCAGTGATTGCATTGTCCTTGAAATATCTTTTAATGGCACCCAATTTGATTTCACAAGCATTCAGTCAAAACACTTGTCTTCTGGATTCATTCAGCAGTGTAGAATTACTGTGTATCCTTTTTCTGTTGCTGCCTCTTACATTCCATATCAGATATTCCAGAGCTATTCACAGGCTCTGGAGAGAACTACATTCTTTTATCATTGCAGACTTCCCAATGCCCAGTGTGTACTTTACATTCCGACAGATTTCTTTCTTTCTTCATGCAAATTTCCTTGACTTTTCCAAAGAAACCAAAGAGACAAAACACTCACTGAAAGCATGAAAATACACTGTGAACAAGTTGGAAATAAAACAAACTCTTGTTTTATTAATAAACATTAAATAAGCATAATTATTTGTGATGTCCAGGATAATGTTAAAATGGTAATACAAATTTCTTATAGTCACTGGAATAGCTCTAGCAAATTTTATGCTCTTTGGAAAGGGACAGGAATTAATTTACTTTAAAGATTCATCAGATCAAGTCACATCACTTGATAGATCACTCCAATGGAGGTATGGCTCAAACTAACTTGAATCATACATACAGAGACTCTGTGAAGTGCATCTTGCAGAGGTTTTCCATAGAACATCTTCTGAAAAGAATGACTCTGTCAGGGGTTTCTCCATCTCTGCCTCAGCCAGTAAATGCAGGCAGGACTGCTTCTGGAAGTCTGTCTCTGTGGAATACCTATAAAGGAACAAACTGCAGGACACAGGCCTTCAGAATAACCAAGCAAAAATAATATAAAGGTGAAAGGTTATCAAAAACTCCTGAAAGAGATTAACTGAGTGTTCAGAAAGGCCACAGCCTTAAATGCAAAAGCTTTTACTTCAGGCTTTCAGTAACTACATTTCTCTCAGAGGAAAATGTTAATTCCTCTGTTTTAAGCAAATCTGTTCCCTTCCTTATACTTGCATTTAATGCTCATCATTAGCAGCTGCCGTGTATAAATATTTATTCTATTTTGTTAGCATGGTATCCAAGGAAATGATGTTTCTGTGATAGTACAGTCTAGGTTTATGTCTTTCCCCAACTAGTAACTTTTGAATTTGCTGGCCAATTTTTGTGGAGGAGTATAGGTCTTGGAAAATTCCTTAACAGGGTTATGCAAACAGGCAGCTGGAGAAAGGATGAAGACTAACCAGGCACCAAACTGAGCTTGGCTCAAGGCTCATAAGCAGAGAAAACCATACTGTGCTGTTACCACTACACTTTACTTGCGTATTCCTCCCTTCATATTTTACTGCTGCCATATTAACTTCAACAACCCATTCTCTCTATCTCATTTGATGTCCAGGGTCTATGGAACCACAGAAAAGAACAAGCTGAGCCCAGACAGAATTGGTTGAACTCTTCGGAACCCATTTACACACAACCAAATTCAACTACCAATACTTCATGGGCTAAACATCCAAAAATCTCGTCTCCAAAGGTGACATACTCCAGTGATTCACTAACAAACTCTTCTGCTGTCTTTGTAATAAGACCAGGGTTTTGGTACATTGTCACTGGAGTAGAAACATCGTAAGGAATCACTGCCTAAAATAATAAATAATAATAATGTTAACAGTGTAATGCCATCTAATACTTACCTAAAGCACTCTGCAGAATCCCACAGCATCTGACACATTTTAACAGATATTTGCAATGGATTAGCTCACTTTGTGGAATAAGTGAGAGTACTACGGCGAAATAAGGAAAAAAGCTGCATTGAGGGATGAGACAGAACTTTGGCATGGTCACCCAGCGGTACACTGAGGACAGCTACATGACACAGATTTAGGCATCTCATATATTCTTGAATAATTTGCTAAAATGAAGGCTAATACAGCAAGATACAGCAACACCTGCATGATAATTACCTTTGCATTATACTCTGCTTGTAGTGGTTATAAAAGTTCTTACAAAAGTCTAAAATATAACCAAACCAAACCAAACCAAACAAACCATTAGCATAGGAAACTAAGGACTTGCACTATGCTCAGAAATTAGTGTGATCATGTCCTTAACGAAAATGGCCTAACATCATACAGTCTAAGGCCTGGTGCAGTGGTAGAGAAACACAGAAAAGAAATTTTCAAGATACAGTTTTTGCTGGTGCACATGAGCAAGGCTGACTCTTTACCTGCAGCAGGAAACATGGAGCCTGGCACTGGCCTGAGCTAGATATGCAACAAGTGGTGCTGCAGACTAGACTGGAAGCTTTGACACATTTACAAAAAGTAGAGATATATGCATCCAAGACCCATTTATTCTAGCTACTGTTTCATGTGTCTCTCTGCTTTGAATGACACTGATAAGATTTGCAAAGTCAAGTATTTCTGAATTTGGAGGAGGTTTTAGCTCCAATCTTTTAGATATATGTAATTTTTTTCTCCACACCATTTAAGACTGATTTTAAGAGTTAGATCTTTGAGAAATACTCAGAAACTTGACAATGTTGAATCACTTCTCTGTAATTAAAAATACAAAAGTCCTAGTAAGGAGAAAAAAAAAAGACTATGTTTCAAAACCATCATTTGACAGTCTTACAATTTTAACACCAACACTGTCATGATACTGCATGATAAAATGCTGACAAGTAAAATAGTTTCCTTCCAGGGGACTAAAAAATATCATTACAAACAAATTAACCAAAACAAAAACCAAAGCAAAACAAAAGAAACCCTGAACTCAAAAGATACCTGAGAACGGAAAAGGATGACAAAATACTACCAATGTACCATATCACTTTGAAATAATATTAACTAAATGCTTTTAAGGATCTAAAACTGTCTGGTCTAATTAAAATTTTGAGCAATGAGGAATTTATGTTAAAAAGAGAAAAGGGAAATAGAAAACGAGACTTTCTTATCAAGAACAGCTTTTTTTTCTTCCCACCAATCTAAACTTTAGCTATGTTCAAGCAAATAGTGTTAGAATTTTTCATTTGAAGCAAACCTGAGATGAACAATTTGCTTCCAGAGTTTCACTCAGAATCATTCATTCCTCATTTTTGTAAGTTCCAGGATTCAAATTCAGAGCAAAAATTTAAGGTGAAATCTATGAAGTCAGGCAACACACCACCCACCTACCAGAAATTTTATTCTTTGTTCCATAAGCAGATGCACTTTTGTGCATCTACAGTTTTAAGTAAACCAGCTAAGTGAGCTTAGGAAAACTCATCACTCACCAGAATGGGGACAGAGTGTGAGCACTCTGTGTAATCAAAGGCAAAAATATTCCCAGGATCAGGCATACCTTGAGCTGGATTTCATTTACATAGTTTCACTGATCCATAGTTCTCAGCTAGTGCTAATTTACTTTACTTCATTATTTCAGTGTAGCAACACTATTCATATAGCGATCACCCGCTATACTGATACAATGCTTTATTAAACACTTAATGGGGATTTGTTCACAAAGCAATGTGAAAGATTTGCCTTAGTAGCTGAGTACTTTGCATATAATGAAAAAGGCAAAGTACTCAGACCAGAGGACAAATTCAGAATTAGACTTGTCTGCCTGAAATTTAATTTAAACAGTTACCTTAACTTTATACTTTACAGGATTATAGTAAAAGGCTGCACGAGCGGAAAACAACATTTCCCCCCAGAAGCTCTTCTATTATACTGTTGATCACACTTTCAAAAGACACCCTTTTTACAGTTTAGTTTGGTCTAAACCAGCTAGGAATAATGTCATAAGTGAAATTTAAATGCCATCTGCAATCAGAACTGCATTGTACATGCAATTGTTCATCTAACAGAGAAAAAAATCTGTCATCAGAGGAAAGGTTTTATGCTCCAGAGTAATTGGTAGATCTCCTTTGCTCATTGACCAGCACATTCTTTTTCCTGCTCCACGGATCTCTTGTTTTAGCTTCCCCATTCACAACTCCCTGTTGCTGTTTAGTGGATACATCACTAAAACCCAACACATTTAGCAACAATGGGGAAAAAACCAAAACAAAGCATAATAAAAATTAAACAGTAAGAGGTAATTTTGTTGCCAAGACAAAAAGAACGTACTGGCCTCTAAAATGTGGTATTTAACAATGTTTTCTGGAAAATCCATCTGAAGATCCTAACTTTAAGCACTACATATCTAAAATACACATAGTATTAGAAAGAGAAAAGGGATTCTTAACTGCATAGATGAATGAATGTCTATGATTAGTAATATGGGTATTTCCAGAGGCTGAAGAGCATTATTCCAAGCTCAGCTACCACTCTTAGAAGAACAGGGTAATACATCCAAATGCCATTTCTTGCCTGATTAGGCCCATCATCCCGTTTTTTTCTGCCATGTGTTTTTAACTGGACACAGACCTGTATTTTATGTTTTCTGCCTTGTTCTTCGATTGACAATTTGTGGAAGTTCCTATACATATACTCATACGGCACTAACAGCAGTAGAAGATATCTTACTGATTGACAGACTGTAAAGTCCAGAAGTTAACAATGAAAATGCATAACTACCACTAAAGATGCTGAAGGTCAAAACTGAAAGCTATTCAAAATTATAGAAAAAATACCCTCGTTGCATGTGTTCCAAAATTATTTTTGTCATCTACAAGACAAGTATTATAAGAATTATGTCCATTCCCCATGTTCCAGATCACATTTTAAAACTGATTTTATTTTAATCACAGGTTTTCCCACTTGATCAACCTATATATGTATACAGCTCAAATAGCTAAAATATGGCACATTCAACATTTTGGAAAATATTTTAGAAATGCTAGTGGCCTGAAAATCACCTGAATTGTCAATAAATTCCAAAGGTTAGCCTTCTAAGCAGTAAGAGTCTTATGTTTATGCAAAGTTATTCAGCAGTTTCTGAATTTCATCATTCTTCAATATGGAATCATAACTGCAAGAAGAAAATCAACTCCATGTTCTTTTTGCATTTTCACTTTTTCCTGTAGCTGGATCAGAAATTGAAGAAAATCATGAAAAGTCACCTTTTTTTTTTCTGCTATCAGAAAGAGTTTTAGGATCCTTTTTGATGCTACTTCTTTAATTATTTTTTCATTCTTATATTAGCAACAGATTTAATTATGCATCTGATTTTTAAATTTAAAATAAGTCCATTTTTTAAGGTAAGAAATCTGCTTTTCTTTGTGCACTTGATGGGTATTATTGATAATAGAGCCTAAGTACCAAGGAGAAGTCATACTTACACTATGAATCTTCTCAGGACAGGAGTGTGACCTAACTTGTAAAGGACAGTAATGAAAAGCAGTGCAAATTAATGTTGCATTAATTGAATACTTGTTATTTCCCTTTTTTTTTGTTCAACAGTGTCATTGTGCACAAGAGGATAGTAGGAGCAGTGCAGGGTTCACAAAGCATGACTACACCGGTCGGTCCCATCAGCTTGGGTGAAGCGGAATTTCCAAGTAAATTATAATACATGGGAACAGATCCTTCTTTTGCAGTGCTGAAAATCCCACTGACCTCTGTGGAAGCCAGGATACCTGGACCTCAGGCATTACTGCAAGAAGTGGTGAACAGGGTCTCAGCAGGAATACAGACAGGAAAGGGAAAGGAAAACCCAAAAAGATTGAAAGATTATTTCAACCTAGCCATGAGGAATGCTGGTTAGGAGAATGCCTTCTCCTCTGTAATTTGAAGGAAAGCGAATATTTGTGAAAGACTGAAAAGGATGTGGTTGCAGCACTGAGAAAAGGAATGCCCAGGCACTGGAAAAGCAGAAGAGGTTGATTCTAAGGGATGTGTAAGGTGGGAAATGACACAGGGAAGAACACTTTGTATCCAGACTGAGAGGGTACAAAATAACACATACATATATACAGCATTCAGATATTGTAGATATTTCTGTTCTTTTGACATATAGATAGAATAAACCCTAGGAGCAGAAATCTCACCACGCTACTTAGAGGATTTCCCTTGTTTGGTTGATATTACATTATTTATTATCTTGAGTTATTAAGCAACATTACAAATTTGGGATGTAAACTTTTCTAGCCAGAGAAAGACAAACATCTGTTGTTAATTTTCCTGTCATTTTTATAAAGACATGAAAAGCATGAAAGCCAAGGTTGAGGTCTTCTGCTCATGTTCATGTTAACATGATGCTTGCAAACAGCAGAGCGATACAAATCTTAATCAGAGTTGAAAAGCATGAAATACTAAATGTTCTTGGAAGAAACCAACCAAAATTAGCACCAAGGGGTAACAATACAGAATTGGGAGACAGTTCCTGGAATTTCTGTCCTACGTTGATACAAAAACATTTTGGCAGAAAAGAATTTTGATAAAAAAATGCCAATACAGTGCTAAAAGTCAAACTGCAGATTTACCTGTCTTGAATATTTCATTTCTGAAGCAAGTCTCCCTGTGTACCAAAACAATTTGCAAAATATTTCAGCTTTTTCAGTTGTAGTGCAAGGATGTTTTCCAACTGAGCAACTGTGTTAAAAATTTCCAGTCAGCTCTGATCAAAGTATTTCACAGGCAATAGAAACAGGTGGGTTCCTTAACACTGACATCAGTGCTAAATTACCACTGAAAATCACTATCTGCTGATGAGTTAAATGAAAATACACAGCAAAGTCTGTTGGTCACTCTAACGTGGGACTGATTTTTTTCCAATGAAATACATTGCAGACCTGGTACAGATGGGAAAGTGTCACATGCGACAGAAAACATGTTGTGGTTGTCAAGGTCCTGCAGGAATCAACAAAACAGTAAATTTATCCTGAAGTCAGAGATTGAGGGAAGCAGCCTGCCTGAAGTTCTCGGATTTGGAAGAGAAGATGACATAAAATCTGAATGTATCTGAGACAGGTGCTAGCAAGATACACACTTAGAAATTCTGGCTTTTTCATTCCAAGTGCTATAGGGGTAAATAAAAATAAGGCAATGGAGAACTTGATGACATCCTTAATCCTGTCACCCTATTCAACATGTGTAACTTAATTCCCTCATAAAGTACACTGAGTTTAAATGACGTTTCTTTTTTATTTTTTTATAATTTGTTTTGTTTGTTTGTTTGTTTGTTTACTCCCACATACTTAAACAATGGTGTTCCAAAGAAAGTTAAGTTTTAACAATACTAACAAGAACCCAACATATTCAGCTGCGGCTGTGAATAGACTGGACCCCGTTACACTACAAGCCAGCAGAGATTCAGGGGGTCTGCTAATCCCTGCTGCAACCAGACCAGCTGTACTCTCCCCTCTATCACTGGGTGCTTCCTGCAGTTTAGCTGAAATCTACCATTCTTTTTCTCTTTCAAGCCCTTCCAAGCATTAAAACCAAATCAAAATATGCTTCTTCGTGCCCAGTTCGTTTCCAACTTGACTGAACAGTTAATACTTGATTGTAGCAGGGGTGGAATCTGTTCCTTGTTCAATGAATTACATTTCCTTGTTGTTTTACTAGAAGTTGAAGTCCACAGAATAATCCTACCTCTTCTATGTCTGGCCCTTTAAAGAAATGGCATGGAAGAGGATTATGAAGCATTCCAACATTGCTAACTAGTCAGGGAAAATACAATATTAAGAACCAAATCTAGACCAAGTGCATAGTCCATCTAGTTAAACAAATTGCTTCTCCTCAAGACCCAGAAGATTTTGAGCTGTATGTGAAGAGACGCACTATTTAGCATCAAGTCTTGTTCTTGCTGAAGTCACCAATACTCATCAGTGCTGACTATGGAGAACAGAAAAGCAGACTGTTGCTGAAGTTGTTTGTGTTTTGTTGTTTTTCATTTGTTTCACTTTTAAAAGGATGATTTTCTTTAAAAATAAAAAAAAATTCCAAAACCCCATCTTTTCACTGTTACTCCATGAATCATACCAGATAATGAACCACAGGCTCATTGTGTATGCTTACTTTTAAGCATTGGCTAAGACGTTGTTAGGACACATTATTTATACAGTGGTCTGTTTAATACACTACAGACATAAAATACTCTTCAATTAACAGAGCTTAATGACTGACCCAGAACACCAATATCCAAGCCTTTCAGATCTTTTTCAATGTTCTCATGCACTGACTTTTTAGTGAAATCAGCTTGTATAACCTTCACCTTTTGAAATGTGGCCAGCTCTGTAGCCAAAAAAAAAAAACCAAACAAACCAAAAACCAAAACCAGACAAACCAGACAAGAAAAACTGTTTTCACCTACCCAGAAAGAGGGAGAGCTGTAAAAAGTAACCAGAGAAACAACCAGATGTCTTATTTAGTAATGCCCACTGTACAGTAAGCAATTTTTTCAACTTTCTTAGTCTAAGAAATAATACAGCTCAAGCATAACACTCTCACTCTACCTAGTTGTTTTCAGGAAAATGGCCTAGTAAATAAAGAATTTATGCCTGAAATAAATGGAATTTTTCTTGTAAAATTTAAACAACATTTGGTCCTTCAGTAACGTAGAACAAAACAAATTCAGAGATAAACCACACAGGACTTCTTCCTCTAGCTATCATAATATTTATACATGAACACTGTCAGCATACTTTAGACAAATGAATGTGGATGCCAGATCCTCTACATAAGCACAGCTTTGCTGAAAGGTTTAAAAGGATTATGATGGATTAGATGAGCATTTTAACAAGTGGAATTTATATTTTTACACAGGAGAAAGGAAAAAACAAGGCTGGATGTGATGCAGTATTTTCTGCATTATTTTCCAACAATTCCTTGCCCATTTTGACATTTCCACTCCCACAGACTGAACCTTCCTCAAAACTTTGCAGCACTAAAAAGCATTTTAGGGAGGCTATAGCTTAAATTTTACAAGGTCAATTAGAAGGGAAAGGGAAATGTGTGTGATTTTTCCAGTGTCATTGCTATGCAGGAGTGGAGCCCAGCTGTACATTGCCATTTTTCTCAGCAGCTGATTTATTGCTCTTCATATTTTCAATGAAGTTTCATGAGGAAAAGAAGTAGAAACTCTTATTTACTCATTTTAAAGGCAAGGCTGTCCTTTAAGGGGGCCCAGTAAGGTCTCCTCTAACTAGATGTTCACATTGTAAATTTTTGCTACTAAACCTGCTTTCAAGTTTTATGGGAAACCTGAAATCCAGATGAAGTTTGCTGAAAAAGTGACAGGCAAAGCTTGGAAATGTCAATAGAATATCGGATTGCAGGCTCTCTGCAAATGGCAGGAATTCAGGAGCATGCGCATGGCAGAAAGTGCACATGGCTTTTGGGAAAATGTTTCCGCTGGTTTGCAGCTTGATTTTATCACACAAGAAACAGGGAGAATTGCCTTGAAAGGGAATCAGACTTGCTGAATTTCTAACCAGAAATTTTGCCTAACCCCTTGGTTGTCATTCAGTAAGAAGAGGGCTTGTGCCAGCTCCTGCAGGAGAGCAAGGATGAAGAAAGCCAGCTTTGGGTCCCGCAGGCCAGTTTGCAACAACTCAGAGCCTCTGCTGGAGGATGAGATTATGTTGCTCCCTTCCAGGTCCTTTTTGATCTTCAAACCTCTGTGCAAACTGCAAGTCTTGACCATCTTATGCTACTAAAGTGATGCAGTTTGAGGAAACAGCAAGCACTCTGACTGCAGGTCTGAAATGTGGGTTGCATCTTGTGTGCATTTTTAGAGGACATCTGTCTCCATGACAGAAGAAAGGAGGAAGGAGTGCCCTTTTTCTTGCCCTCGTTCTAAGCTGCAGTTCTGTGTATGAAAGGGACAAAACATCCTTTGAACCTTCAACCTATAAAAGCAACTCTAGTGGCAAATGACCCCGTCATGGTCCCAGGCTGGGCGAATGGTGAAACTATAAATAAAAGGACGTTGTGAGTGTAAATGCAGTGAGTGGGAAAGAACAGAGCAACAGCTGGAGCAGACACCTACAGTGACCTTCTGATTGAAGTGCTCTATAAACAAAATGAGATGGTCTTAAAAAGTGTAGTGATGTTGTGGCCATCTTTCTCATGGGCAATCAGAAGGGCAGCCAAAACTAGAGCAACATAAAAATAAGGATCAAACAAGCCATTTGGACTTTCTCTGTAACTCCCTGTCTGTACAGGACTGCACTGCTGCAACCAGCACTGTCAGCCAACAAACAAGTACTCCAGATGGCTTTCCTCTGTCTCTTTTAAGAATAAACCAATATATTAAAAAACATTAAAACTCTCATGATGACAAATGAATTATCCAGGGATAGCCCTTCAGAAAATTATAACAATTCTGCAAAGGAGAGAGCCAAAAAACCATTTTCAATGTCTCTTATGTCTCTCCCTCTCTGTGACAATGATTTATGGTAGTCTTTGAAAACACAAGCCATTACATCTCTGTTTAAAAGTCCTAAGTGTGCCAGAGGCAAAAAGCCTAGCTTTTCAAACACCAGGACAGGTTATTGTCTTTTTTTTTTTTTTTTTTTTTTTTTAAATAATGGAGTGAAAACTGATTTAAGGAAAATTAAAAGTTGAACCAAGTTGGTTAATTCAATGTATAATGAGATGATACATCTAACTCCTTCTGACTTCAGACCAGTTGGGAATCTACTTGCCAAACAGGATAATGTGCTGCTTTTTGAAATTTACCAAAAAGATAATAAATCAGAATGAAGCATGATGTTGTTTAGGATATACAGCATTCCAGAATCGCTCCTCTTCTCCTTAGAGAGTTTAGAGAGTTATGAAGATCTTGTGAAAACCAAGGCAGCAAAATGAATGCCCAAATGACACAAGAGCTGATCTTCGTAGAAAAGCCCTATTGAAGTACTACAGCAACATTTGAACATGAAGAGAGAAGCACTCAGTCTAAGATGGTGTTTGTATTCAGTGGAAATTTGCAGACAGGAGAGCACATCAGGAAGTTCACCTTAAGGGATCAGCAAGAGACAACAGCCTTTTAGAATGCAGAAAGGATGTGCAAAGTGAGTTGTTTTATGCTAGTCAGCGAACTCACTTTGTTACCTGCTTAGTTCTTGGAGCGGGAAGGACAAGAGGCAGAGGACACAGCGGAGCAGGTTGGAAACTCAGCCTATAGCATGGAGGCCAGATGAATGATTTAGCACCTTCACAAGTCTTTGTGAGAGCAAGGAATATTTTGTCCCAGGCTGTGTGGGTTCCTTTCTTTATTCACTGCTTTATTCTATATTAGCAGGCATAAGTTCTGCATAGTTTTCTGCATCACCAAATCAAGCAAATCCAAATTCATTTACTGTATGCTCTGCTTATCTAAACTGATACAGCTGTACTATTATTTTATCTGAGGATCACACACCTTATTCTTCATTAAATAAAAATTTGTTTCTACCAAAAAAAGCCTCAATACTCCACCAAAAAGAAGCAAAACAAAACAATAAAATGAATAAACAATAAAAACCCCTACCAAACCCTACAAACCCCAACTACACTTGTGAGGAATTTTATGTCTCACAGAAGTGGCATTTTTTCTTTTTTTTTGGTTGGTTGGTATGGTTTTTTTGTGTTTTGGTTTTTTGGGGTTGTTTTGTTTTGTTTTGTTTTGGTTTGGTTTGGTTTGGTTTGGTTTTGCTTTGCTTTGTTTTGTTTGGTGGTTTTGGGGGGCTTTTTTTGTTTGTTTGTTTGGTCTGGTTTGGTTTGGTTTGGGGTTTTTTTTGTTTATTTGGCTTTAACAACAAAATGGTACAGATCGTGGTCATATAAATAGATTTTAAGGTATAATTTTGCAAGCAGGACCTAGCTCTGCCCTTACAGCTTGCTTACGAAATACAAGCAGAAGAAATTAAACAGGACCGCATTTAGTAGCATTCCATAATTTCTAATCCCCTGATATTGTGGTTTGATCAATGTTTCACAATCACAGTACTAAATGTGTTAAATGAGCAGTACACCTGGGGTAATGGTTCTGTCTGCCCTTTGAAACACTTACTTTGTTATCTTTTATCTCATCTTAAAAGAGCTTTCCAGTCTGAACGAATGGAAATCTGGTTTTCAATTCCAGTGCGTCTTTAGAGAAATGTTTTTCTTACTGTGGATTTCTGCTGGCTCCAGCTCTGAGTGCTGTTCTCAGGCACACCTGTGGCTCACAGAACTTGGAAAGCCAAACATTGAGATCTCTGTAATTACCCACAGTTTAGACTCTTTTAATTTATAGTATTCAGTGTCCAAACAGATGTGGCAGTATGATTAGGCAAATAATACAATCAGTTTGAAAACAGAGCAAGTATTTTCAATATAATGTCCAATAGACAGAAAAAAAGGGAAGGTGTAGATGTTTAAAAAAAAAGAAAACAAGAGTAATGTGTCCAGAAATCCCACTGATTTTAATGCCTCCACATCAGATATTTGATGCTTTCCATTGCTGTATTTTTCTCTTTTTCCTTTTGTTTGTGCCATCTACTTGTTGTTAAGATACTAATTTCCAACCGGACACAACAAATAACAGATGACTCACTCTGGACTTCAGCCAAAACCCACTGAAAACAATGGAAACATTTCACTAAGATTTGCCACCAATTTCAGCAAGCTGTGGGAAAGGCTATGCCCACACCTCATCAGGGTAGCCTAAATCGTGGGGTCACACCACACATCTCCCAGCACCGTGGATTACACGGATAACGCTGCTGCTGGCAGTGAAGCTTCCTCACGTGTGAAAAGCCATGGGTCTGTGCAGAAGGTGCAGGAGTGTCTGTTTGCACCCCAGCAGAACCTTTCAGGACAGGCAAGTCCCTCATCACACACTGCTGCACCACGCGGTGCTGGATGGCCTCCGTCGGGAAGGTGGCCAGGGGATGGCCTTGTGATCCATCACAGTGGGGAGGAATTTACAGAATTGCAAGAAGAGTTCCATCTTCCTGCATACAACACTTTTTTCCCCCTTTACTCAGCTATGCAAGTCTCAGGGATCTAATTGTTTTTCTTCTTTATTTCTGATTATAATTTATTATGCAAAAATCCCAAAAAACGTCTTTAGCCTTTCTACTATTGTAATTCTCTAACATTTAGCTGTGAAGATATGCAGGAGTGACACCAGAGATCACCTAATTCCCACCAAAATGTGGGGGTTTTTTTTAATAGCTGTTTACTTAAGAGGGACTAGCACAGGCCATAGCCACATTGGTCGCATGATTACAACTTCTTATAGAGAATAATCAGGGAGTTTTTACTTCCCTCGTCACATACCCCTTGCTTTCCAAGACAAAACCAGGCTATCCAGCCCCACAAAAAAAAAAGATAGGCATGTTGGATAGAAAATTTCTGGGCCCAATCCTTGATTTTGGTAGCTGCAGGTTGAAAATTTGCAGACTTTTTCACCCAAATCTGCCACATCCCTGATAGATGTGCTGCTCTTTCAGGCAAGCATTCTGGACCTGATACTGTGTTGGTGTCAGCTGCTAAGCCTCCTCAAAGGCCAGTCTTTCCAACAGAGGTATAGTCTTGCAGAGACACATACTTTTAAACATGTAAATCAAGGAATCTGCTGGATAGAAGCCATGTACAGAAAAGTGGAAAGAATAATTCTCATTATAGCAATCTGTAAAGCTAATGGAGGGTAAAAACTCATTTGACTCCTAAATAAATTCTAACTGTCAATCTTAAAGTATTTATACAAGACATTCACAAGGATTAATGGCTAATTTCCTTTGAAGAAAAGAAAGGGAACATTAATTTTAAAGACACCCCATATAACTGCTTCATCAAGAGCCAAATGTAATTTGAAAGCCTTAAAAAAGCCAACCAACCAACCAAAAACCAGCCTGGTACTTTGATTTCATTTTTAGTCCTCCTTTGCTTTGTTCCAAGTACTAGTTTAAAGGTAGCCTATTTATCTGTATTTACAGATTTTAAGGACAGATAAAGGCAGTAGGGAACACACATTCACTTTTTTTTTCCCCCATTACACTCTTTGAAAGAATGCATATACTTTCAGAGTGATCCATGTCTAGAGGGGCACAAAGTAACATGAAAAAAGTCTGTATTATTGGAGCAATACCTGGAAGCACAGCTGTAGCAATATCCAGGCCTTTCTGTGCCAGATACTGTACCAAGGGAAAAGACCTGCAGATCCCTGTAAAGCCAGCCTGGTAAATGGGATGATAAGTTTGCAACAAACACTTACTAACTTCAGTTTTTTAAAAGTTCTGCTTATCATCACTATAGTTAATTCACTTCTTGACAGGTATAAGAGAAGAATATAAAAGTTGTTAGGAAACAGTAAGGTGACAAGAATCTCTCGATTTTTTACAGTTTTGCAAAATCAGTAATAATAAATTTTAAAAATTGTTTTCATTCACCTGTGACTTGCCTAATGGGTAAATAAGAGATAATAAAACCAGGCCAAAAAAAAATCTGTATTCTACCAATTTCCAAAATATTTCCTTCACTGTATAATCTTGGACCGTTACAAGAAGAATATGCTGGACAACAATCAAATCCCAATAATATGAATAAAAATAAATAATTGGAGCCAACTTCAAATGAATGAAAGTCTTCAGGGAGTGAAAACCACATGACATTTCCCAGAAACACATTTTTATTTTCATTTGGGTTTGGAAACCTAGACATGTTGCTGGCATTCCAGTCATTTTACAACATCACCTTCCATCATCACTTTTTTTTTACCTGATGAAGTAGATTAAGCACATTGAATGGAAGGCCCAATAGCTAGAAAGAATTTGTACTTTATTAATTTTTATTTAATAGAAATAAAATCTGATGCAGAATAGATAGATAAATTTTAGCTGGTTTTTTCTGATTTTATAATTAGATGCAAAACTAAAAGGGAAAAAAAAGAGAAATGTAAAGGTGAAGTTCATGCATAAATTCTCAAAATAGAGTCACAGAAATGTACATCCACAAAGATGCTGGGAATAGTTAGAATTTTATAGCTGCAAACACTATTTAACATAACGATCCATTTATGTTCAGTTTGGTATTACCATGTGCAGAACAAATGCAGAACAAATAGAGAATGGTTTTCTCCTCTTTTTCTGCAGTCTCCCATTCCCGTCAGAGTTTTAGGCAAAGCCGGAGAAGGGAACATGGCTTTTGAAAATGAAATTACTAGCCAGTGGAAGCTGAGCTGAGTTGCACATATAATGAAAGAGAAAACTAAAACTAGAAATATGCCCATGGGAGAAATGAGAAAGAGAGCTAAATTAGTCATCACAAAATATAAAACTAATGTCATCTGAAAGAACCAGATTTGCTTAGAAGAAGAAATAACTGGAGAAGGCCACCCACTGAAGATCCATTCAGTTCCCTATAACATGTTCTTCTTAAAACTATTTGAGGAAATGGTTTGTCCTGTTGGGCTCTCATGAAACAATACATGTTAAGAATGTTAAGAAATAAGGACCTTTGTTCAAAAATTTGCTCCAACAAGGGTACAAGGGGATGACCCCCTGTTAAATGCATCAGCCACAACCATTTGTATTTTCAGCCATGCCCACAATTCTGTACTTTTGGAGATCAGTGTTCCAAAGACACCTGCACAGACTTGGGTGCTTTGGGGTTTCAAAAGTCTGCTTTAAGTACTCCTCTTGAAGCTCTCAAGAAAGAACATTAATTGCCTACAAATTGGTAGATTTTCCTTTTTCCACAACGAGTTTGACTCAAGCCATTTTCAATCAGAGATACGGTCTCTGTTTCCATGGCCACTTGCTCCTTTCTGTCATTTGGGGGTGTTTGGACAGGGATTGTTTTAATTTTTGCACCTTCAGACCCAAGACCAAATATCAGCCATGTCTTACACACAATAAAAAAAAAGTTCTGCTTCAATAAAACTCTGGGCTTCTCAGCGTCATATCAGCTTTTACTTTGTATATCATTTGACAGAAAAAGCCCTCCTAAAACTTAGCTAAAGGATTCCTACCACTAAGATTGCATTGTATTTCAGCTAAAATAGAAACCCACATAGAAAACGTGCATCCTCCTCAGAAACAGGTTTTGTAGGACATTGTAACTACCATGAGATACAAACAGACCCTCAAGCAAATAAAAATAACTGTGCTTAGAATTCCCTGGCCATCTGCAGGAAAGGTTAAATCTGGCCTAATATTTCAAATGAAGGTAACTTTTAGTGTAGATGTCTTCAGCACACAGGATTTTCCTAATATACAAAGGCTTTATTATTAAAGGATGGTGTTTCCCTTCACAATAAAGAATAAGCCCTAGGTCCCACCGTGCAATGTGAAACTGCTTATGTTAGGAAATCCTGACTCCCAGTGGCAAAGGACTAAAATGCTCCTGAGACTCAGTCTGACAATATGCGAGATCATTATTGCCAACTCCAGGCACAACAAATCATGACAACCAAACATTTAGAAATTGGGCTAATGATGCAGAAAATTCGAGCAGAATCAGGACTCTGGAATCTCACCAAGGCATGAATAAAAAGTTTAAACCTACATTAAATGAGTATTAAGTCCCTCTGCATTTTCCAGCATGTTTTTACAGCTCAATGTGAGTTGATTTTTCAATCAATGAAAGGCAAGGTAGGCTTTAGATTCAAACCATGCTGTGACTGCTATATTTACCTTGACAAATTTACATTATACTCCACATGGATCCTCAGACGTAATAATCTGAAATCCTTAATAATGCTTTATGGAATCCGCAGCTGCTGATATGGTCTGTGTTTCACCCTTTGTCTTTCTTTAACTGGGATTCATAACTGCAGTGTCCCTATGAATCAAAGACATTCATTCTAAGGTATGGCTCAAATCTTTCAACACTTTTTTTGGTCTAGCAGATGAGAACTGAGATGACAGAACAGAATGATCTTGCAATATTTCTGCTAGCTCTGCAATGCAAGGAGAACAGAAGTATTTCCAAGAAGAAATCCAAGATCAAGTGGAGAAAACAGAATATTTTGCAACCAGAGCAGGAAAACTCAAATCATATTTAACAGGTATACTGCTGGTAATATAACACAGAATTTCAGGAAAAGAAACAAATATTTAAGATTAGAGGACGTTTAAATTAACAAATGAATGAAGTCTCAAATGAATGAAGCCTGTCTCAAAATGGTCTGCTGGATCACTGATTGAGCACAAGCAGTGGCCTGACTTGTAAGAGAGTGATGAACTATTGACAGTAACAAGAATGGTGACCACATGAGCCACAACATTCTGCTTGCACCCTGACATCACGTGAGAAGTGTGCAGAGGCTAAACCACAATCTCAGAGCATGCCACAGCCTTGTCCACAAACCCAGAATGTCTGAGGTACTATGTCAGTAACAGATGATAAAGCATACCTGTAGTCATTACACCATAAGAGCAGAACAAGCAACACTTCATCAGTACCTGACATGCTAACCATTGAGTAGAGAGGTGTCAGACTAGTAGCAGGCTCACAGATGACTTGCTTTTGGTTTTTTCTTGTAACTCTGGTGAGTTTAAACCCTATCACCCCAGAACTAATGGACCAAGTGTAACTATAACAAGAGACTGCCTTTTCAAGTAAGTATAGCAAACCAGGTCCAAAATACCAGTGCTCTTACATCATAACAGTCAATTAAAAGGTCAGGTTTTTCATCCTCAAGAAGGCCAGTCATTCAAAATCACCCATCTACTCAGAATACAGGTACAGCCTTCAGGGAAGCCTGGATAGTTGTTCAGAAGAGGATAAGCTCAAGTATTGTGTGCGCTTGCCTCTCAGTACAAACTTGGGAAACTAAAGGTCTGTGTCCTGGCATCAACAAAGTGGTGTTCTTAGAATCCTGTAGCATATGCTACCAAGTGTGGAGCCCTTAAATTAGCTGTGACTCACTATCAGCCCATGACTGATCTCAGGGCACCAGGAATAAATTCATCACTTGACGTCAGAACTAAGACTCTGGAAGACTCTGCCCATCAAACAAGGCTTGCCTTCACATCAGCACACAACATCAGAGGAACCTCCACCAGAAGAACATCAGAGAATTTTGTACCCTGACATCAGAGCAGCAAGACAGCAGTGCTGAGCCAGAAACTCTGAAGGCGCACAGATATTAAAACAGTGTGATCAGATTTATTTATCCACAAGCCACACACAAGTGTGTGCTTCAACCTTAGCCAGCAAGATGATGTGCCAAGCTGTGAGCTCATGTGGTGTGGCCTTGGGATCTGTCCCACAGAGCACTAGCTGAGCAGAGCTTCAATCAAAGGGACCACCTGGAAAGGATGGTACATCTCAGTGGGGAGAAAGATAAATCTTGGTCTACTGACAAATGCCAAAAACAATGAACAAATGTTCCACAAAATCTAGCCAGCTCCAGCAAAGTTCAAAAAAAAAGGACAGTAGTTGGGTTTACACTTTCTTATGGTATAAAGCAGCCAGTCATGTGTTATAGCTGGCCTTTTAATGGGATTTACTCTTGCATAAGCCATATAGCACAAAGGAAGCAGAACAAAGACAGAGGCTCCAATCTAGACATTCACAGGTTCTTGCAGCCTTCACACAGATAAAATATCACCAGGTGTTCACACAGAAAATTAGTTCAGCAAGCTAAATAAACAGGGGATTTCACCCAGAAACATGATAATAATGTTTAGGCATTTCTGATGACTGCTCTCCCTGAACTGATCCCATCCCACTCCACCTGACCTATGTATTCATCAGACTCTTTCCATTTCCTCATTACTACAGCAACACAGTGAGTAGATAGGAGGCAGCATTTCCCCTCTCTCCCATGGGAGAGCTTGTGATTTTTATCACAACTATGCCAAAAGTTAAACTCTAATACTTGATATTGGTCCTTGAGCTTCCTACATTCAATGCTCTTTCAAAAGTAGTTATTGCCACTGCCATTCCCAGTAATGGCAGTCATAAGCTAGGTAGATGTTTAAGCAACGCACAATGAGAAGACCAGTGCAAAAATCCTGTAAATCAATGTAAAAATCAATTCATTTTCCTGTGATATATATCTTATAGTCTATGAGCAGAAGGCATCACGTCAAAACTCTTGCATATGACAGGTTGTTCTTTGTCACTGGGTCACCTCAGCTCTGAAGACAGCAACTCATGATTCATTGCTATTTAGCTTCTAGAAAGGGAGATAGTTTAGAAAGAAGACACCAAGGAGAAAATGTACTGCTCAGTCACAATCAGTAATAGCAAGGCTGGTACAACACAGTGCAAGGCCAGCCTGCCCTCAGTGATGACTGGCGTGGGTGAATAGGAAGGTACTGCTGCAGTGACTCTGCACAGCAGCATCTACAGGGGCAGCACAGAGATCCTCTTCCTCCTGCAGCTTCCTAGAGCTACTGATTCTGAATTAAGCCACTAGGATTCCTTATACTTTCCATAACTTGTAATTTATATTAATTTATACAGGTTTCTCCTTTATTGGTTATTTCAGATATAACTTCCAAAATATGTTTGCAAGTGTAAAGACTAGAAAATTACATTTTGTGTGTTAATACTGGACCAGCCCACTGCAGATTAGCTGTGAAACTGGGAAAAAAAGGGACAATTTAGGAGACTTCCTTCTCTGGACAAACAGTCGGACCTCTTTCAGATCACTCGTTTTAGTTCCCTGGTTTGATGAGACCATTGAGGCCCAAATGACTTTCCTCTGAAATGTAGCACTGGTTTCCTTTCAGAATCTGATTATTGCTATTCTGCTTATACAGGGAAGAAGGATTAGCACCATGTTTGTCACAGAAGCTCTGAATTCTCGTATAACATTACTAACTTGCAGACACTGATGGAGGGATAACAACTGCCATTTTGTTAAGATAAAATGAAGGGTAGGTAACCTATTTTACCTGAAGGAATATGCTTTTCCAATCCCATCTCCTGCTCCTGTGACCACTGAAGAAAGCAAAAAAGGTAGGGATTTCATTTGGAGCTCTGCTTTAGCTTCTTCTCTCTGAATTGTTTAATCTTCATCATCTGCATTTCTTGAACAATGTAACCAAAATGTGTCTACTGAAGCATAGAATCAGTCTTCTAATTTTTTTTCCTTGTGATCATTGCATCTCTTAGTTCATTCAGCACTTTCTGTATTCAAAGCAAATCTCTCCCCAAGATAGCCCATGTGGCACAGGAGGTAGTTATTACTCTCATTTTCAGTGTGTCAACTACCAGCAACAAGTCAATTGCCTAAGAGCTGGCAGAATCTTCTTCCATGTATGTATTTTCACAAATTCTGTTTTGCAAGCTTTGTACTTGTATGCTGGTAGCAGAATGGTAGGAGGTAAAGACTAACTGGTGACGGAAGCTGATAAACAATTTCTCACACAAGAATCCTGTCTGTAAGGAAAGATCCTAGCAAACTTGCCACCATCTATAAAATGCTCTTCCTTCAAAGCTGTACTACTCAGTTTACTTTTGGATTTAGTCTTACTGGGAAAATAAACAAGTGTTGGTATTTGTAAAGCACCCTGAACTTTAAATGCTATGCATGTAAATACAAAAGAGGAACTATAGAAAGAAAAATCCTTATCACCTTAGAAATAAAGAAGAAATAAAGTAGCAAAGCACCAAAGAAGTTCTAAGGTAAACCTGGTAAATTTTAGAGCAGATGGAAAATTAGTCAATATTTAAAAAAAAAAAAAAGTTAATTAAGGACTTCTGCACTGCCAGAGACATGGAAAGTGAGGTGTTTTTGAATAGTTAGGTGTTGCCAACAGGAAGAGCAATTACTCTCTCATTTCACAGAGAAATAAGATCCCAGTGAAGCAGTGGTGGATCTTGAGCTTCCTAGCAGACCTGCAGATGAAAAGCAAAGAGTCTGTTGGGAAACAAGCTTCCACATGCCAGCTTTCATTTTCCTGATTCTCAGACTCTCATGTGCCACATGACACAGCAAATTATCTGAGCCTTATGTATTTTACTGGGGCCAGAAGACTTCACTTTTAAAAACACATCATAAAGGTCCATTAAAGGAAACAAGTGTCCCAACCTTAAGCAGAAACAAAGAATTTACACAGAAAGTTCTACATGCTGCTTCTTATCTCCTACACAGAAGGGAAGTCTTCACATCACTTAAAATAAGATCTATGCACTGCCTTAGAAGTATCTGGTATTCAGGCAGGTCTTCTACACAGGAATGGATTTATTAATCCACTATGAGATGTGTTAATTAAATATGTATTTAATCATTAATTATATATTTAATTAATTTATTTAATAATTTAATATCTTTACTCACGTCAAGTCTAACACAGGAAAAAGGAATGAAGCACTAGTCTACTGTTCAGGTCATTTCCTAACATGAAAACACTATCAGCAGCAGAAGCAGCCAAGGAACTCAGGAACAGCAGCTCCAGTTAATTTCTGCCTTATACTGATCACCTAACTTAAGCTTAAGAAAAACATCAATGATCAGTGGGAAAAAAGGTGTTTATTAAAATTTGTGTTATTTTGTGAGAATGCATATTGTCTTTAAAAAAGCTTTGCCACTTGTAGCCTTTGAAGATTTTAGACTAAAGTACATTCAGTTCATTAACGATATCATTAAGGATAGGTCAGCAATTTGTAAAAAACCCACATTGGGGCAAATTTCCTATAAGAAGAGTTGCTTTGAAAACTGGAGAACACATACTAGACATAAACTAGCAGCTTCACCTGCCAGGTAACTGAGGATCTAAGCAATGCTATTAAAATGAAAGCATTTGCAGCAGAGAGAAAATATCAGTAGCAACAGGGAGATAATTCACATCTACTCGCCAGGGCATGAGCTGTTACCAGTTTGACTGGTATTCCATTCTCCCCAAGCACACAAAACCTTCAGGCTCATAAACCCAAAGTTTTAGGTGAAAAGAGAAAGGAATCAAGCAAAACAAAAATAGGAGAAACTGTGTTTCATTCTGAAGGAACAGGGTAAAGAAAGGCAAGGAAAACCGTTCCTGATTAGTAATGTATTAATCCACTGCTCCACTACAAGTAGAAGGTGAAGCAGTTTCTTTTACCTACCTGTTTGCCCACTGACCAAAAGAAAGCCTAAAACAAAGAACCCCAGATATGTGGGAAAATCTATTTCATAAATCTGATGCACTTTACAAGAGAACAAAAACAGATCAGATCCCCAGCAAGACTGAGTAGCTGATGCTGGAGCACTTCCATGGGTGAGGGAAGGTAATGAACTTGCATGCATTTCTCTGCCTGGAAAATGCCTCTTTCCAGAAAACTGATAGTCTCTGAGCCTTGGCAGAGAACTGAGAAGATTAGTCAAATCACATGATTTTGTTTTTCCAGGAAACCTCCAGGATTTAGATTGGAGTAACATGGCTACATTACAACCAGATTTGTAAACTATTGATAAAATCCACACTAAACAATGATGTCTGAAGCTGGCCTTGGAGGAAAAGTTCCACTCCTTTTCTGGAAGCTAGACAAAACAAAAAAACTATTTTTTTGTCATTGTTTACCATTTACAGAGGCCAGAGATGGGTCTAAACCTAATCTTTGAAAAAGAATACTTCTAACAGAGATCAACACTACTTCTTACAGTGAGGGGTTAAACTGTAGCCCAGACATTTCTGGGACAAATTCATACTGAAACTAGAAAAAAAGATTTATCATGTCACATTATTGACACCTTCAGACAGAAACCCACAATTGTGCAGATGCTTTACATGTAAAGACAATGTCTACATCACAAGGAAGGTAATACTAGCTTATCTGTAACAAGGAGAAAACAAAATTACTGTCTTAGCTTAACAACCCAGTTGCCTCATACTAAAGCTGTCTTAATTTTCCCTTCATGTTTTACCTCATAAGTAAGCCCAGTCAAATTTAAAAAAAAGGTTTGAATATTACATTTATGGAAGTATTTACAAACCATTACAAATAACCCAAAGAAGCACTCACTATTCAATGAATACTTTAAATTTGAAGAGGTTTCACTGTTTCCCACATGTAAAAATAATGCTGAATACCGTCCTTTAAATTAATGCCCCCAAAATTTAAAAAAATCCCTTCAGTTTGATGATGGAATCAAAACAGAAACTTCCACAGCTACCAGTTTTCTCTTCTGCACTTCCATGTTCTATTTCCATTTTATTTTCCTGTGGTTGGTAATGAGTTTCGGATATGTTTACAGAAATTCATGGGCCTAGTATGAGTAAATTAGGCCAAGATAATGAGAGGAAAATGAATTAATTCATAAGAATGTGAGGAATTCTTCATTGAGCCCAGTCTAATTTTTTTTTTCTGAAGTAAGTTTTTTTTGCTTGTCTGACTTCCACAGGGAACACTGCAAGAAGTTTATACAGTATATAGGTAGAAAGTTCTTTGGGTGGACATGTTTTCCCTCTTAATCTCACTTCACTACAGACAGGTCACTGCTAAAACATCCCCAAAATCTAGAGCATGAACAGATCAATGTACAGGAAAATACTGTTTTCTGGTCCAGTAATTGGGTTTTTTTGTATGTAAATACACTCTGATACCTGTAATGGTACTAATGTCATTTTTAAAACCTTAATTTCATTAATACAAAATCTGCAGAAAAGTAAGGGTAGGGCTATCTAACAGCTGTCTCTTAACAACAATCAGTTTTAAATTCCTATCTTATTAACTGAAAGACACAATTACTGAGGTTCTGGATGAAACAGCCATTACTGCAACTGCCTATATTCTAACATGATAGCTGTGCCTGGCTGAGCTCGTATTTCTGGAGCTCTAATCAGCAAATTTATTGGAATCAATGGTATCTCAGATACAGAGGAAAATAAGTGACTGAAACTGAGTTTCTTTATGAAAGTATGCATGCACTCGCAAGTACTTCTAGATAGTACTTACTTTTTGCTATTCCTAAATTTATCTTTAAAATGATTCTGAGTAACACTGTCATAAACACTATGATTATCAGGTCTGTATTTCAGGTGAGAAACCTAAGTCTGAAGCACTTCAAAAACATGACACGAACAATGAATTAAATAAAATTACTTCCACTCGTGTACAGAATGAACTAAAGAAACTACTTTAAGTACACTACAGCAGTTAACTGTATAGAAAGCAAATATTTGTGTTGTGCATGTGCTTGGGACGATTATTATGTGCCCATCCACAGAAAAAAAGGCCAAACAAACAATTTGTTAAAACTGTAATGTGTATCTTTTTATTTATAAAAGGTACAGCAAAATATGAATGAATTACAAGCACACATTAGGTGTTCCTTTGTGGGAACTACACCTTATTTGGCAGGTGCCATTGTGTGTTCATCAGTATTGCTATCAAATGGCACTCATACGAATTTCATACTTAATTAAACCTTCTGATACCTTGTCTCATAGCAGAGAGTTAAGGTTCAATAATTTGCATCGTGGAGGTAGAGATGATCTCAAGAAAGAGGAGTCTTATAAAAGAATACACTCAAAAATATTTAAGGTTTTTTAAACATAAAGGAAATCTTTTAAAACAGAAGATCACTCAAAAACATTTGCAGCAACATCTTCCCTCCATGAATCTTCGACAGAAAATGAAAGTCACATTCTTAGCCAGCTGTGAGAAAATGGATAGCTCAGATTTCTCTTCTCACTTTGACTGTGCCCTTAAATTCCACTTCTAGTTATCTGCAGTCACTGCTTCTCTTGCCATTCAAATCCATGCAGACAGTGGGAAGCCCAGTCACTCCCTGCAGCTTCTGATGTGAGTTACCCACATTTCTTAGACCTAATCCAGACTGGTCATTCATATGCTACACAGAGTAATGCTTTACAGATTTTCTTAGCTGTATTTTAATTCAAGCAGGGACCAAACAAGTCATTAGACTACCCTAGATCCATGTCAACATCTTTCAAAATCTTTTGATTTGTTTATTTTCAAAGATCTTGGCTCATGCTTGCAGGGAACTGAGAACTTCAATGAGATTAATTACTCCTCTGTCTTCCAGCACTTCAATGCTTCTATCATGTTTTCAAAGATTCACACTTTATCCTGAGAGATATTAGTAGCCATTATCAATGGTATTTTCAAAAAAGGATTTGGGCATTATTTTCCCAGGTGATAACTCAGACCATTACAGTCTGGGCCTCCTAATCACTGTACCAGCTGTGCCTACTGTAGTAATCCCCAAACTTGTTATGATTCTTTGCTTAGAATTTAAAGCATAAACTAGTACCAGATAAGCTTTCACTGTATCTACAAGATATAACAGGACACTGACCGTTTCTCCTCATTTAAAAACAAGTCAGTCTTCCATATATCAGTATTTCCCCTCCCTACTGTATTTGTACATAGTGGTATCACTTCTCTGCAGCAAGGCAGTTACAGACAAAATATCACAGGATGGGACTGTGATATAAAAGGAAAAATGTACCTAAACAAAAATAGGTTTATCTTTGTTGGTACTGGCTCATGGACACACACTCAAAAAAGTCTTCAAATATTAAAAAAAATCCCCTATCGTTTCCCTACTCTCCTTCACCTGCTGCAAAGTTATGAGGGTTCACTTAACACGCCAGTCACAGCAGAACACCGTGGTATGATTGAGGATGAGGAAAACAGAGATAATGTCTGCACAATGTACACTGAACACACACAGACATAACCTGAATTTTTTAGTTGACAGACAGGGAATAATCTGGGGGCACATATCCTCTTTGCCCCATATGTTCTATATCACTTACCCAAGAGCAAATAACATGTGTGAAATCTATCTCTTCACTGATAAAAAGGATTGCATATGGCATAAGGCAATGGTGAATCAAGCCTCATGATGTTTATAGGGAGTTTTGCCTCAAGAAACTGCTGGCAGTCACTGAAACAGAACTCACAGATCTTATTGAAATAGCACCCAAGTACATGTAAATGCAGAAAATGACAAGTTAAGATTTGCTCATAGTACTCCTTCCTATAAAATGGCTTGCAGTGTTTAAAAAAAGCTAAAATCAAACTAGTCTACATGTAAAAAACATGGTGTGCGAGAGTATTTCTGAGCCAGTGAATTGTGTGCACATCTGTGACAACTGAGGTAGATTTTTTTTCTTGCTCCCAGTATGTTCCAGCATATACTTATTTAAGTTCTTGGCAAAGCTAAACAAACTTGTATCTTCAGTCTCTTTCAAGGCAGGCATTTTGTCTAACTCTTTGACACAGGCAGAGCATTCTCTTCATCCCCAGGTTGTGCAGGCTTGCTGTTTCCTCTCAATGTTAAAAATGAGTATCTCAGTCCTCCTGCCATACTAAAGAAAAGAGAATGAACAGTGGTGTCAGCGATGCCTGATGCTGTAGATGGCATTTCATAGGTACGTACCTTTCCTTCCGAAGGACTAAAGAACACCAGCTATCGTAAACTAGGAGTGCCTCAGAGCTATGTAAACCATCTGAGAAACCAGTCCCGAGCAGACAAAGATCAATTACCAGTTGCTCACACAGATTCATACACACAGATGCATCAGATCATCCAAGCACAGAAAGTAAAACTCACAAGTTAAAATTTATATTCAATGGGCACAATTTATATTCAACGGGCACAACTCATTCAGTCAGTGCTCTCATTTCCCACACTACTTGGCTTTTACTTGGAAGCCTTCCAGCTCATAACAAAAGAAAAAAGAACCAATTCAATTCCACACAGTAAAACTGCAGGCATATTTCCACAATTAAGGCCCTACCACAGTAAGATTTAATGTCTGAAAACAGACATTAAAAGATGTAACTAACTGTAATGAACTTTACAACCTAAGGCAGTGCTTCTTCAGGCCAGTAGTTTCAAAACTGCATCACTGAAATGAGCCAAATCAAATGAAACATAAAACTATAGCTCACTGAGAAATTTTCAGCTTTAATAAATACAGGCTATTCAAGTTTCACTTACCAAATATTTAGCCCTATAAAGTTTAACATGGAAAAGATGTAATCTCCACCAATCAACATTCCGATGTAAGCAATGGATATATTCTGAAATGAAACAGAAATCATGCATTTATGTAAGCCAGATTTCATCTCCATGAATGTAAGTGATATCAACTATTTCACTTTCCTAAGGAAATAGCTATACTGTGTTGCTGACCACTCTAAAATCAGCCTTTAAATTAATTTCATGGGATGTCAGTCTTATGGATACTGTAGCAATGAAAAGAATAATAAAATTGCTATGTTTTCTAAATGCATACAATGCACTGAGAGTGACTTTCTGGGGGAAAAAAAGAAAATCAGCTTTTCGATATTAGGCAAAATAGAGCTAAGGCCACCTTTTGAAATTTATTTCTTTTTAATCTTTGGAATTCAAATCCCATTTCTTAAAAGTGGGGTTTGGGTTCTCCAGCATAAAAAGCATGCCTTCAAGTTACAGAAAAAGTTATTTACTATTCTCTTAACAGGGTTATCTGCTTACTTTTCCAACTAAATGTGCACTTAATTCACCTGGTATAGCTTTAAGACAGGCACAGTTTAAAGATTCTACCTTTCACCCACACCCATCAAGTTTTGAAAAAATTGTCCCCTAAAGACAGAAGGAAAGCTGTAAAACTGTGTGATCATTTTACCAACACTTAAAAAAAATTGTTGCTTTCAAATATTTTAGCAGCTAGTCTGGACAATGACATCAGTCTCTACCAGTCTCTACTGGAGACTGCTCCATCATAAACTGCTTCTCAACTTTAAAGTTGCTCAAAGTGTGTCAAAGACTATTATAGCTTAGAAAATAGAAATAGTCTTGCTCTGACTTAATGGTCTGAGGCAGACACATAAAATTTAAAAGAACACTTTCAGGACCACAGAATGAAAACTACCAGATAAATCTCACAGATTTCAAAAAAAGAAAGAAAAATATAGAAAGAGAAGTACCATCCTCCTTTTGCAGATTTTGTTATGCTGAAGGTACTGTTTTCTTTAGTCTTGGAATGGAGCACTTTCAGGACTAATTCCTGTCTAGCCTACGCTAGTTTGAATTCTGAAAAGTGTTTGGCCCACAGCTGCATAAGTTTTATCTTTTACTGAAACTCTTTCAGGTTTACAGCTCTGTGCTTCTCTTCAAACTGGTCTACGAAAAAGTGCGTGGTCAGTCAGGGATGTTCCCAGACATGCTGTCCTCATCAATACAAAGAAAAATGCATGGTTTTAAATTGAACTGGGTTAAAGAAAACAGACTGTAAGGACACCAGGTTCAGTTTTTAAGATATTCATGTTTTGGCGTAGATCAAATTGACCAGAATTTGTACAAACCAAAATGAGATAGTCCGTTCAGCTAGAACACAAGTTCTATCACAGAGGCTGAGGCACTTAACCATAAAGCACACTCCACACTTCAGGTTAGCCATTATCCTGTACCTATGAAAGCCCTGAGTATCAGCTGCAAAGGAAATTAGTTTAGTCCAAGGTAAAAGTGGGTAGTCCATATCAGTTCACCTGGATTTGCATCAGGGCATCTTGACTAACACACAATAACCTGATAAATAATACAGAATATTATTATTATACAGAAAACCACAATAAACAACAGAGGCAAGGGATAGAACCTGATTAAATGTGGCTAAGTGTCCATCTTTTAATTAAAGTGGTTTGAGTTTCTCTTGTAGGAAAAATAAAAATAGATCAATACTAACAATTCTTTCTAGAGCATACCTGAGCTTCAATGCAAGAGAACAGGGTCACTTTGTGGTGTGACCTTGTTTAGCACAAGCATGTCTCAGTATTAGCCCACATTTTGAGTTTCCATCTCAAAGTATAATCAAGATCACTGCTGAGCCAATGCTCTTCCCTCTCAATTGGAACATTTTTCCATTTCCCTCTTCTGCTCCATAACTCACCTTGATAGCACCAACTACTGTTGTTGTGAGCGCAGAATTATAATGACTGCATAGGACAGTAGAATACATCAAGAGAAACCTAAATAAAGGAGAAAATTTTATAAATTCCTCCCAGGGAACTCTGAAGTTTAGCAACACTCTGAGATGTTCAACATTTTCTAGATCAGTATTTTTCTGGGATCTATAATCCCACCTGTTTCAAACCCTAAAACAAAATTTCTGGGAAACTCTATTTTAAGTTAATGGCATTCAAGATATCATTCAGCATATTCAAAATATATGTTAAAATGTGCTACTTGAGCTCTAGCAGAGTCATCCCTTTTCTCTGTGCTTTTTAAATGTCAGTATTTGAAGTTAGTTTGACTCCTTGGTTGTGACATGTGGAAGAGCAGAACAGGATGCAACTCATTCTTCCTTTGACTCTGTAGTTTCAACAGGAACAAAGCATTGTTTCATTACTTTTAAGTCTCCCACATTTTTCCAGCTGCTTTAAAGAATAAACACACTGAAACAGTTCCTATGCTCAAGGACTTACATGCTATTAACTGCAAAGAAGTTAGATTATCAGAAGAGAGAGGCAGAAGAGAGAGTACAGAAAGTACAAAGCTCAATGTCATGCTGCTCCGCACTGTACTGTGAGGTCAAAAACACAGATAGTACTGAACAGCTATTTACACCATTAGAAATAATTAAAAGTCAAGCCATAACCCTGGAGGAAAAACCATTTTCTTTGAACTTTAACATAACTTATTCGTGAGTCTTACATTTGAGATTTGCAATTAGAAATGCTGTTATGAAAACATCCTGCTTGATTCCCCCATGTCCTTACCCCAAAAAGCAGGAAAGAATAAATTGAAAGACAAACAAAAAATTTGTCCAGTGCTGGAAATGTGTTGCCTATTAAAAAAAAAAAAAAAAGACAGAGAGAATTATGTGCTATGTAATCAACTGTAAACACGTATAAAATGTATTTAATATGAAAGTATGTAAATTCACAAAATACATTTAATACATACCAAAATTATAAACCATTTACATTACTACTGGAAGCAGTCTAATGCATCTAACTTGAGGGACAACAGGATGACAGCCATCATGATACCTAGACACAAACTTGTAACGTATAGCAGTGCAGATGCACAACTGCACATTGTAAGCAATGAAAATAAACACAATACAGAAAGCTGTGTTTTGGTTTCTACTGACAGATACTCACACTGTGATTAATAATACATAATAAATAGTGTTGATATTAGACAGACAGAAACAGCAAATACATATATAATTTCCTCTAAATCCATTCCACACCACTGATCCATTCATGAGCAGCTTTCAAAGCCCATGCTTGTATTTTTGAGCATTACTAAGGTCTATCAACAATAAAGGTCAATGAAAAGGCTCCACCACCACTTTGAAGTCTCCTCCTTAGTGAAACGCAGCAAACAGACACACAGTGCCACACAATAGTCACTAAGAAATATGTCACAGATTCTTTTCCATCTCTAGTAACTCCCAGATATACCTCATCTTAATCAGGTTAGTTTAGACTTCCCTGTATGAGCATCAAATTCAGCTAAGGCTGAACACATTCCTGAGAAACAGAATAAAGGCCATTAGTCCACGCTGAGCTGCAGCCAGCTGAGCCTCCACCATATGAGGTAATACGTAGGAGGGATCTTGAGCAGCTCTGCCCTGCTGGAATTGTGCTGGTGTGCAACAACAAACTGCAGAGTGTAACAGAGAACCTTTCGGGAGCTTCCTTCCTCGTACATTGTATCATGCTTTCCTGTCCTCACAGTGAGCCAGCTGGTGAAGGAGAAATGAGCAATTGGGACACCCACAAATGGCCATCTCTACAAGACTCCGGAACTAGCTAGGGGAGCAGAAGCATGTCCCTATCACACAGATATGGTACTGATGTTTTGACTAGCAAAAGACATATGCTGTGATGGGTCAAGGCAAGAAGCTCTGCCAGGGTAAAAGCTGGTCTGAAAATCTGCTAAGTACAAGTTTTATCTACAACCATTTGCTAAGTTGTCATCAGTACGCTTCCATTTTCTCCATTTTCTCTGTGATTTGATTTTTGTGTATCACACTGAAACTAGTTATCTGCATCACTTAATAGGAACACTATTATTAAGTGACCGAACCAATGTGATGCCCAAAAAGCACAATGTGTTTCTCTGAAAGGTATCTATTCTTTTCAGGTAACAGCATTAAGTTGTTTGCAGCATATCAGCCAGCAGGCACAACACACTCTTTTTTTTTCCCATGAAGTAAACTTAGCAACAAAGTAAACTTCTCTGACTAGGTGCCCCAAAATGTCTCCAACCCTGTGTGCTGGAAAAGCAATCGAAACCTTACAGCTATACAAACTTGAGCCCCTTTTCCAAGACAGGCAGCAGCTGCATTTTCCTAAACTGGTACAAGGTCATGCTGGAGTGATGTCATAAAGAGATTTCACATTCCTAGCAGACCTAAGTCCACCACTTTCAGGGAATCATAATTTCTCTGCTTAAAGCAGAGTTCTAAGCACACAATGATAAAATCATATGAGTTCAGGGCACAACAACATAAAACAAAGAATATTGCAATGATTTATTACACCCTCCAAAGAATTTTCAGTGGCATATGTCAAACATTTCCAGAAAGGAATATGAGTAACTGGACTAATTTTACTATTAAGAAAAAGGCAGCTCAGCAAGTCTGTGAGGGAGCCAGGAAAACTTTCTGGTCTGATACCTTATCTATCAGGACATACTGCCTGCGGATACTGTATTAGGATTACCTGGGAGAATCTTGCTCTCATTCTGTGAGAATGCAAAATGTAGGTTACCGAACTGGACTGAGACTAAACAGAAATCTGTCCTGGACATCAGAATGAGGGGACTGGAAATTGTCTGTATATTGGCAATCTCATTTTAGAGCATGTGGCAAATCACACAGAGCAGGCTGGATTGCTCTAGCTGGGACCCCCCAGACATACATTAGTTCATACACAAAGACTCATATAAGGACTATCACACAAATTCGGCTTCTCCTTAAGTGAAAACTCTTAAGTTCTTACCTGTGAAGGGCAAGTCCAACTCTCACTTTACAAATACTAATCACTAGCACGGAGGTAGGATTACCTTTTCAGAAACAAACAAAAAGTGCCACCCACTCCCCAAATGAAACCTGAACAAAATAACATTATCAGTCTGAGATATACAATATTGCTACTTACCTGCTGAAAGTCTCCAGTAGAAAAGCTAATAATAACTGTTGGAATCACCATGAAACAAGCATTATAGAACAGGACACCGTATTTTCCCAACTCCTGCAAAAATTGAAACATGATGTTTGGCATTAAAAGCCATTTGGGAGCAAAATATTACATATTACTCAAGAAATTCTTCTGACCTTATTGTCAATGAGCAAACAGAATATAATACATCTCAATTTCAAATACCACCTTGCAATCCTTGGATTCAGTGTTTCGTACTAAGCTGAATTTCCACTTCAGTCACTTTGTGCACTCAGCAGAGTATTACTGCTCTGTTATACCTTGGACACTTTCTATACAACACCAGGAATTTCCAAAAGCACTGGTCCAGAAGTGCTTTGTGTTGACTTCACATAAGACTCTGCCTGGCCAAGGAACTACCCAGTCCATCTACTGCAAATCAACCATGAAAACACATAACAGGAAAATGAATGAAGTCTGAGTCAGAGCTCTGTAATCACTGATAATTGACATAACTTTATGCAGCTTGAGGGTACCATATAATCTCTTGGTTAACTTGCTTGACACAAAGGCAGAAAATTAGGAGAAAGAAAAAACAGCCTTCCCTTCCTACAGATTCAGCTATGCTATTTAGCAAATCTCTCCAGCCTATCTCTTCTCCTGTATCTTGCAGAAAACTGTGAGGCTGTTAAGTGCTGCTCATAAATAAAAATGCAGTCTGGCACCAACGTGATGTCTAAGATTATTAAAAGACTTAGATTTCTGTTCTATGGAGTGAGCCACAGAAGTTAAAAACCAAACCTCTGTCAAGACTGCTCTTTACTATGGCTTGGTATGGTTCATGGCATTGCATTTGAAGAGCAGCCTGCCCACATTTACGTAAGTAATACGTATCAAGATATTACCTAACTCCTTGGCATCCCTGTCTTTGCTGTGGACTTGCTTTTAGATAACCAGAAAATACTACAGTTACTGTGGTTATTGGTTCAGGTTGGACAGTTCCCTGTTTATTTTACACAAACCTCACTTAAAGTATGTTTCTAGTCAAAAAGTCATTCTCCTTATATAAATATTTATCAAATTTACAGGTAAACTATTTGCTTATGGTCTGCATTTATTTCAGTTTTTTTAGTAACTATAAACTCTACTTCAAAGATTGGGAGAAAATAAAGTACACTGTTTGTTTACCAAAGCCTGGTCAGATATACAAATAACAATTTTTCCCAGGCTGTTCTGTATTAAGGATATATATATCAACTGACATATGAAAGTAAATGAAACTATTTATTAGTTCATAGCAGTAAGTACATAAAGGTCATATAATAAGTAGCCCACTATTACCATATTGTCATAATGTTAAATTTAATCACTCCACTATTACCTTTGGATCAATTTTCTGCTTTGTATAAACTCCGTTTGCTGCTGTGAAGATATCATTTAGCAACACAAAGATGTAGCCCTCTAGATTGAAAGATAGATCAGACCTAGAAAAGAAATACTACATTATAAATAAGCAAAAAATATGCAATGCATTGCATTACCTTGCTTCCCTAGACAAACATTGTAAACGTCCTGTGAACTCCACCAAGTCACAGGTTTTGCTTCAAGCTTTCTTTGTAAGTCAAAGTACTTTACATTTCTCCAGTCATAGGACCATCACAAATGAGATATCAGAGAGTTCCTAGTATTTAGTGGCAGGAAATGTTCAGTTTTCATTCAGAGAAAAATTCCACCCATCTCAACGCTGACAACCAGTCCAATTATTTCTGAGGATACTTACCTATTTCTTATAATACTAAAACATCTAGGGAATAAAATCTGACTGTTTTTTACAGTCACACCAGACATATTGTCATCCTTTCTGTTTTGACTAGTTACCTCATTGATATAGGGTAGTTCATTTAATAGGACATGGCTCTGAGCCATATCATGTGGAAATTATTTACCCGTGTTCATAGCAAAGCCAGGAAACAAACAAAACATTAGTATGTTAGGTAATGCTAGGTAAAGGAATATTCAAACAGAAAGAAAACAGAAGACAACAGCATATGAGTGCTTTGTGAGCTTAATCTCACAATGGAGCTTATTTTTAAAACAAGAAGTAGGTTTTTTAGTCAGATGCCTAACTCCACATTAGACAACCAAAATATCAGTCTTTCTGTCCAGAATAAGAATATACTTTTCCAAGATAATTAAAATACACTGATACTGTGAAATAAAAGCAACATTCCTCATACAGTTTTAACTTGCTTCACTTAGCGATCCTGCAAACATGGAAAAAGATGCACCCAGACCTCCAGCAAGAATTAATTTTTTCCCTTTGCATATCTGCACCTCACAATGATATCACTACAGAGATTTTCCAAATCAAATTTATCCAGAGTAACTGATCTTAACTTAGGTTTACTTGGAACTAAACGAGGAAAAAAATCCTCCTGTTGTCCCTCCCCTCCTAATATGGCTCTGTATAAGAAATTAAAACCTTACCCAGCAGCTATGAAAGCCCCAAGAATGATGGCAAATACGCTGATTATAATATTCAGTGGGTACTGTTTCCTGTAGGCAAAAAATAAAACAGTTCACATTTTCATTATCTGAAGCGGAGATTAAATGGCTGTCCGCCTGGAAAGTTTCAAAGCAATTAATAATCACAGAACATTTAACAGGAGGGCAAAGTCTTGACAACCCTACAGAAACAATATGATTGCCCATGTGCCACGCTGTCAGACCTTGGCCCAGAGAATGGAGATTGAAAAAGCACTGTGAGCACTCTGTACTAGACAATTACAAAAGTAAAGATTAAAGGTTTAAAGTAACAGCACTGAAACAAACTAATTTAATGTGTATTGATATTCATAATAGATATATTTCAGAGTTTTCCAGCAATTCAATAAAGGAAAATCACTGTACATTTCTCATGCAGTTTTTCATATCACCTTTGTTGGGAAAGATGCTATACAGCACATTGTCTGGATTATTTTCAAATAGATACTTATTTTGAAGTCAGACTGAAACTTTATACTTGAAAGAGAAAGCATGGATCTTATGATATTCTTCACTACCACATCAGTGATGCCACAGAGTAGTGCAAAGACCACTGTAAAACTATTCTGGTTTTTATATCTACACTACTTTATTTGGAAATATCTTAAGTACTCACTTTTTGCACCATACTGCAATATGCTTTACAACCATTCCCCTAGACCTTATTCTGTCAAGACAGACTGAGGGAGGATCCATCAAAACAAAATGTACAATGGCCTTGAAGACATGCCCACAGAAAAATCCTGCGTGTTAAAGGACCACATCTGTGGACCACTGTCCCAACAATAAAGCACTGAGCAGACTCCAGATACATTAGACTCTTATTATAATGACTCTCAAGAGTAACAACCCAAACCCTGACTGTTTAAAAAATCCTGTCATGAGCTTGACACAGATTCTCTAGAGTCCTTTCATTTTCAGCCCTGAGGAAATAACACTGTCTCAGCTGCACCAGTACAGCATTCTGCTCCAAAGCTTTCCTTTGGTTAGGGTGTTGCTTGTACTCATAGTCCACATCGCTGCTCTACAACTGAGCATGCGTGACAATCTCACTGACTCACTTTTTTTTTCACTTGCTTGTGGGAGTCTTCAGGCCAACAGGAGAAGACAGCAAGTTTTGCTTCCCCTGGAACAACTTCAAACTACAAAAGAATTCCAGAGCATCCCCAAATACAAATCACATCGATCAACTAACTGCTACTTCAGCCAAAAGGAGATGACAGTCTACTTGGGGGCTTTTTGAAAAGCTTTCCCCTGACCATCACTCTTGTGTTGCCTGTGTTCAGCTTCAGTAAGTGGGTTTTCTCCTTGTGAAATCATCTTAATCCTTTTATCCTTGTGAAATCATCTTAATCCAGCACCAGCCATGTGGATAGAACTGTGAATTTCTATACAATGCATGATGTATTTCTACTCCTGTTCCTCCAACTCAGTACAACTGAAACTACAGATCCCAAGAAGCTAGCATATCCTTCTTAATTTCTCATGAAAAATAACTTGTAAAGAGTAAGAAGTAAGCAAGGAGTTCTCTGACCTAACAACTGATCGATACCATTTTGCTTCATTAACTTGGTATGTTTTCAGACTTGATCCAGATAGCTACTCTACATAAGCAGATTGCCATGCTATCAGCACTGTTTGGAGTCATCAGGATCTGTCTGTTTGAAGCAGTTTGCAGCTTAGGAGCCTCCAAGATGAGACACAAAGATAACCACTGAAAGTGTCTGAGTTGTGTCAACTTATCTGAAATCGATGCAACAATCTAGAGAATGAGATGTGAAAATGAAAGCAAGCTGATTTTTTTCCTCTATTCACTAAAATGTATGTATCTATGTCTTCAAAAAAGCTATATAGAATCACTTTCTTTGGTTTCCTCTATTTGTCAGTAAAAATCACTCATTCAATATTCTGATGAGATGACACAAATAATTCATTTGCTATGATCTAAAATAAATGTATCTTAAATGAAAAAAAAAAAAATTAACAAAAAGGATCACCCAAGTATGATGATTTCCAGCAGTAAAGTAAGTGGAATGGTAAACTTCCTGAGCACTGTAAACATCGGCAAACTGTCAAAAAAACAAAATAAAAGTCCAAGCATAGTGTCAGATTAACAGCATTCTTATGTTCTAATTCTTATTTTACTAACCAGGGGATGGAACAATTAGTCCAGCAATAAGAAACCAAAACAAATACCAAGTCACTTAGCACATATATGAAAATGTTAGTCTGACATTAGATGCACATTAGATAACCAAATAATTGAAAAATAACAAGTTTTGCCAATTTGTAAACCATTGCAACTGGCTACGTTCTAAAGGTCCCTCTGCATTAGTGAAATGGAATGTAATGGGTATTTTCCACCTAGCATAACCCATAATTCTTTCTGCAAAATTCATAGGAAGGGTTAAATAAAAATTATTTCTATTATAAACTTCAGAGGACAGACAATAAACCTGTCTCTGAAAACATGTAACAAACATAAAATACAAAGAAAACATGCTTAGTAAACAAGCTGTACTTTCAAAAAAGAAAAATAAATCCATGACCAGAAAATTAAAAGAAATACCAGAAACATGAAAGGTGAGACCACCTGCAACCACCAAACTGCTACTTTTGAGCAACATATTGCTGATCTTCATGAAGTAATGCAGTTGTAAAACTTTCTGAATGAGAAGCACTCACACTGACACTTTGGAATGTGACAGCATAGCCACATGGACCAGTAAATCCCCTGCTTTAGGTAACTATTAACAACTACATTAACAAATAATACACATCTTAACACAGTTTAATAACTTTATAACAGACACTTTGAATTTATGCATAGGATCATCTACACCTTCCAGACAATCCAAACAAGGTGGAGAATTCCACAATGTAAACAAGTGTCATACATTGTAACAAAATGCAGTGTTACAAAACGTTAATTGTAGAAACACTGCAGCCATTTTTACATTTCTGTTATAAAAATTAGTCAAAACTAGTAAACCTAAAAGAAGTATACCAGCCACAGGAGAGGGAGAAGGTGCATTTATATACCTTACTAAACATTTAAATTTACAGTCAGAGAAAAGGGAAAGAAAAGCCAACTTTTACAGGATTGAAATTACTTTCACATTCACAATGGCTGAATGCTACTAGGAACAGTACTGCCTAAGTCTTTATGTCCATTTCAGTGGAACAACTTGTGAACACATTCAACAAGGAGTTGCAGAATCAACATGCAGAATCAGGCATCTAGTGCTCCTAGCTAGAGAAAATAAAAAGAAATGTAAATAAATTAAAAGTAATACATTGGGGACCTCATCACTCTCTACAATTCCCAGAAAGGAGGCTGTAGTGTGTCCGCAGTGAGAGCACCAGAGCAAATGGCCTTAATCTGACACAGGGGAGACCCAGACTAGATATTAGAAAAAAATTGTCACAATCAGGGTGATCGGAAATTGAAGTGGGCTGTACAGGGAGGTGGTGGAGTCACCATGCCTGACAGTGTTTGGAACTGGCATTGGGTGATAAGGTTACTGGTCCAGGGTTACCGTGATAATATAGGGTTGATGGCTGGACTGGATGATTTGAAAGGCCTTTTCCAACACCAATTTTATCATTCTGTGATTCTCTTTTCCTTCCCAGCATCTGTCTCATAGTTACAAAATGTAACAAACCTGCAAAATTCTGTTTTGGTTTAGCTTAGTACTAAAACCCTCAGGAGCTTGCAATGACATAAAAAAACCACCACAATGGTATCTTCCAGTCCTGGTGCAGCCATCATACTTCTGTGCTCCTCTTCCACAGAAAATATGGTCATTCATTCTATTACAGCACATGTCTACATTACTTACACCTTTTTAGCACTAGCATGGAAGTAACTCTCATGGGTCTACACTTACAGGCACTCAGGAATAAGGGTATCCTTCAGCAGTGCTCCCTGACAACCTGCTTTTGGTGCTCAGCAGGGCTGGGCCACCACCATCACCTCACTATACAGTAGTTTTTTCATTTCTTAGTGATTCCTAAATGCCTCCCATGACACCATGGTACAAATATTTTTCTTATGCTTCTTCCTTCAGAAACATCTTACAGTTTTCCAACTCTCTGGTTAGGACACCCAGGAAAAGCTGGATGCATGGGTGTGAAGGGAAAGTGGAAGTGTTTTCATGGTCACATGGGAGTATTGTGATTTTATGCCAGTACGGGCCTGGCTAAACTCCCCTTGAAAGAAGCAGACAACTTGTAAACAGATCAAATGATTGGGTAAAAATTTCATAACAGTACCAGGGGTTTAGACAGACAGGCAGACAGACACCACACGAATTTAAGACCCTAGACAATGCTCTTCTTTAGTGTTTCTTTTTTTACCCCACAAGAGAAAAGGGTAAAATCCAAACAGTCTACTTATAACTTCCATTTACTGTACCTGAGTTTGCTGGTACTTGATAATCCACTTAAGTGGTTTCCAACATAAATCAGAGGCAGAGGAAACAACTGTGATAAAATTAAAAGCACAACTCAGATTATTATGTTTAGAAGCACTGTTGAGAAACTTTACTTGATAGAATTTGATAACTGTAATATCAGATGTACTTTTAGCAAGACAGAGGGGTTTTTTAAGAAGAAAAGAATGCAACTATGCTGCAAACTCATCTGCAGCTCCCATTTATGTGACAGTTCATGACCACAGCTTCACTGATGTCATTAGAAGAGTTGCAATCTATCACTGATGAGACTTACTGAGAGTAATTTACTCATTTAGAGTAAATGTCAATCAGTTTTATTCTAGTTACTATAAACCTCAGATTAATACCTATTTTAACATTTAATTTTAGGTATAAAAGTAATATTAACAACAGTAGTTAAATAAGCAAGCACAGAGGTGGAATAAAAAAATTAATAAGCTGTAAGTATGCTGTGCTTCTTTATGTACTCCACATTTATTAGTAGGGCTAGAAGTTGCAACATTTTATATCTACCCAACAAAATATACTATGTGAGATACTAAAAAGGAAAGGTAAGTATTTAACAGTAAACTAAACTTTACTAAACTAAACTAAATTTTAAACAGTTTCTAGCATAGAGACTGACTTGCACAGAAACATGTGGTCCATAACACAATACAGCAAAACAGTAACGGAACTTCAGAGACTTAAGAAAATGTACATGAAATCATGGATCCCCACAACAATCAGCTTCAATTCAAAGCTATTAATTTTCCTGTTACAGAAAAATTACAGTATAAGAAAATGGGCAAAGTTGGAATCTGCAGAAGATTTAAATCAACCAAAGTAATCAGTGGGGACAAAGGTAGTGTGTACATTTGGCTCCATTCACTCTCAGTCAAGAGGGGCTGAAATGACAGAAAGACAAAACAGATCCTCTATCCTAATGTGTAATAGTTGCTCTTATTCCTACACAGGAACAATTCACAGGACACTGTGTTTGTCAAAGGCTATGCATTCTCAAAATTTTGTCTGCTGGAAAACCATACAGAACAGTGGGGTGCATTTTATCTATGTTAAAATTCTGCATTTCTTTCACAGTAAGAGAGAAGAAAATTTAACTGATAGTCAACTGAAGTTAAATGTTAAGTGAAAGTCACAGTAAAAGTGAACAGCACTATAAAGAAGGCAGGAGTATAAGTAACAATGAATATTCAGCCTGTCGACATAAGTTTGCAAAAATTTTGTACTCAAAATGTATCTTGTCTGCAGATTTTTATTTAGAACATTTTGGTTTATTTAATTTACAGGCTGAAAACAGAGCAGACATATTATCTTTCCTCTGAAATTCGTTCCACTGTAAAGACAATATTACAACAGCCAGCACAACAGCAGAGATCAGTGAATCATTTACTTAAAAAGGTTCAGGAACGTTAAAGCTTCCTCACTAAAATAAGCATTTCACTACTTTAAAACTCTAGCTGAAAGCACTGAAGACATAAACCAGCTCAGGAGTAAAAAGTAATGATTATCTTAGTGTCAAAGCAGAAGTTGACAAAAGGGTAAGGAGTTGGCCTAAGGGTTCCTTAAAAAGTAGAGAAATCAACCATGAGCAATCCAACCGATTCACTATGACTAGTCAAATCCAGTACTACAAGCAATATGCAATCCTGGGTGCTAAAATGCTGCCTGCTCCCAGCCTATCCAGTGAAGTCTTCCAAACAACACATATTATTAGGATAAAGAAAATGGGTACAGCATTTTTTTAATGCCTTTGTACTTAAGTTAAAGTGAAGACCACAGCAGAGAGGGAGCACAGTGGGACTGGGGGTGATAGAGGGAAGAAACTTCTCAAGGTCTCAGTAAGTTGTTTATACATGGAACTCAAAGCTACCCACTGGGAAACCTTCTTTCTTATTCTGGAATAAAGAAGGATTGTCCATTTTATGAATGATACCATAGATTTTCCTCCAAGACTTGTACACGTAGAAATGCCAGTGATTTCAACATGCATTAAGAATAAATATGTCTGTGAGATTTCCATTGTACACCTCATGCTGACAGTAAGACAAGATTCTGCAGTAAGGATGCTGGCCTGGAAAGCTATGTCTGAGCCCTGCAGCAGGGCTGGGAACTCTCCCTGCGTCCTGAGCAAACATGACAGATACCCTGCAACACACAGGCAAATGCATCAAAGAAACACTCCAGCAACATTGCACATAGATGCAAAAATCTTCAAGGATCATTGCTGCTGTCATTTCACATCCTAGTCCCCCAACTGAGGTAACAGGAGATCCTCTCACATTTGCACTGTCCTGCTTCCTTAGACCATACACATTTAAGGTCTGTATGATGCAGGTAGTCACTACCTACAGCATTTTCACTGGGCATTATTTTAGCCCCTCCTATGGAACATAAATCTTATACTGGGAGCCAACTGTTGTTCAGGTTTTTCATCTATCGTTATTTTTCTATTGTTTTATGACATGCTCCATTCGTATTTCCAAGTAGCCTTTCTCCCTTCATGCTGTGTTCAAAAGTCCTTCATAAACACATATCACCGTTGATCCCACAGAGGCTATATCCAGAAAACCACTTCTGGAATAGGAAAGAGTTCATTCAGCTGTATAAAAGTGAAGTACCCCTTCCCATGAGCTGCATAACAAAATGGCACCAGATTTCTCTGCAAACAGATTTCTTTGCAAACAGCCCAAACACACTAGAATATTGCAGAAAAATTAAAATTATCAAATCCATTTCTAAATTAAACAATGATACAAATAATGCCATTTGAAAAAGAAATGCAAATGTTTTTCTTGTCTCTGTAAGAAAGAATGCTACTATAAAAAGTAACTCTTTCCTATTAATACCAGGACATATGTAATCCTTACCTTCACAGGTATACTTTTGTCAAAATCAGGGAAGTGAACAATCTTATTCAGTTTTGACACATACAAGATAAGTATAGTGGCTGCCATCTAAACAAAAAGAAAAAACAAGAAATCATGTAAGAGCAAAATTGTAATGTAAGAATGAAAAAACTACTTCAAAGACAAAATCTTTATATGAATTTGACAAATGCTAGCTTTTAGATATTTCTCTAAATAACAGCACAGCATGCAATTAACAAACTGAAATGATTTTACTCTTATCAAATTTGCCAGCTATTTATTTAAAAGGAAAATACACACATACACTTTACTATCCTGAAGAAAATTAGTGGCACTCTGTGAAACAAAGCATACTGAGAAGCAGCTGATAAACAGTCCCAGATAAACCATGACATTTTTATTCAGAGAGTGTTTTAGTCTGCAGAATCACTCCTTAAGCTTTCTTCGGTAACACAGGATGGAGGTTGTGCATTGATCAGTCTGTTGACAACATGAGGAAGAAATAGTAAAGATGCAGACAGAATGAAGAAGAATATCTGAGTAATTATACATCACAGGTATTAATGCTGTCCTCAGGGACTCAAAAAAAAGGGTCAAATTTTCTTAATACAAAAATACAGTAATTTACTCTCTAGAGGATGAGGTGGAGTCATGTTCTGCATACTAAGGCATTACACCATATCATATGCACTTTACAAAATGTTCAGGGAAATCCTGGAAGGATCAGTCAACAAAAAAAATGGAAATGCCATTAAGTCTTAGGTTCTGCAAAGAAACAAAGCTGCATCATCACATGAATTATTGCCACGTTTTCTAGTCTTTCACTGAAGCATGATCTGTGGTTCCTTGAGCAGTCTAGATGTGTAAAACTCTCTTACATCACAAAGTCTTCACAAGACATTTTAGTCTCTCCAGCACCAAACAGCAGAGATATCAGACTTGAGGTACCCTGTTTTCAATTCTTTCTCACTACCTCCCTGGTGTGTAGCCTTGGCAGAAAGTAAACTCTCTATAAAACGTATTTGCCTAAACAACACTTGTTTCAAGGCTCAATCTTTATCAGTGATCCCTCTGCAATGACGCATTCTTCTTTATGGACCCAGTCCACAAGCATTTGAACTTTGGCATTACTATGATGCCACCTAACAACAAAAATAATATAAACACTTCTGCTGCAATACTGCACAGGCAAATAAAGCAACAAAGAATCAAAAATTTGTGCTGGTCCGTCTGGAAAACTGCTGGAAAATGGGGAGAGATTTATAAGGAAATACACGGTTTCACTACAAACAGGGGCAATATCTCTGCATATAGACCACAAATGCTCAAGGGCTCTCACAGGATGCATACAGATGCTAGAACAAAGCTGGACAGTTTTGAAGGCCAGATCTCTAAATTATGGAATTTTACAAGGAGAATAATGGCATTCCAGTCTTTTACACGACTCTTTCTAGGCCATAATTTTGACTCAAGCTTAAAGCTGCCTGTTTTCAATGAAAAAAATTACAGTTCCTTACATTGTATCTAATTCAGAAGACAAGCAGTTCACTGTAACTGTGATTTTGCCCCTTAGATCAACCTCTATTATCATTAGTTTAACTTACGAAATAATGAATACTTTTAGTATGCTTTACTCATTAACATACCTGTCCAATTCCAAGAAACATTGGTGATGGGAAGCTGAAAAGCATGAACAGATATTTAATACTGAGGAATGGAAAAAAATAAGTATGAAAAATAAAAAAGTTTAATACCGAAGTCAACAAATGAACATGAGGATGACTGGCCTGTGTTTCATAAGAGGTCAGGACTACACTTATTGCAGTAGTAATATTTTATTTCTGCAGCCCAAATAGTACAGCCCATGCACAGTTGATCAATTCTAAACTGCTAGTTGTTTGGGGAATATTTGTAAGTGAAGGTAACACACTTGGAGAACTCTTAATGCATCATTTATTGAGTAGCCTCACATATACATTAGGCATCCTGACACAGGATAGTAACCTAAAGCTCTTACACTTGCTCTAACCTGGAAGCTTATCTCTACAGTACAAATATACTAGCAATATGCTTTTGTGAAAATGAAGTTCTTAGGTAAATGCTGTAGAAACATCTATTGTCTACTAAACCAGCTACATTCCTACTATAACCCTTCAGCTGGCTTTAGCCAGAAGCATGGCTAGAATCATAGAATGGTTTAGGTTGGAAGGGACCTTAAAGATCACCTAGTCCCAAACCCCCTGCCATGGGCAGGAACACCTTCTACTACTCCAGGTTGCTCAAAACCCCATCCAGACTGGTCTTGAGCACCTCCAGGGATGGGGAGACTACAACCTGTGGATTAGGATTTCTTCCTAATATCAATCTAAACCTGCTCTCTTGCAGCTTAAGGCCATTCCCCTTTGTCCTATCACTACACGGCCTTGTGAAAAGTCCTCCTCAAGCTCTTCCCTTTACGTACTGGAAGGCCACAATGAGGTCCTCCTGGAATCTTTTCCAGGCTGAACCACCCTGTCTCTCTCAGCCTGTCTTCACAGGAGAGGTGCTCCAGTCCTGAGATCAGCTTAGTGGCCTCCTCTGGACTAGTTCCAACAGGTTCATGTCTTCTTTGTGTTGGGGGTCCAAGACCTGGATGTAGTATCCCAGGTGGGGTGTCACCAGAGCAGAGGGGCAGAATCCCCTCCCCCGACCTGCTAGACACACCTCTTCTGATGCAGCCCACGATATGGTTGGCTTTCTGAGCTGCAAACACACAGTGCAGGATCATAATAAGCTTTTTGCCCACAAACACCCCCAAGTCTTTCTCCCCAGGGCTAGTCTCAAACCACACTCCATTCAGACTATATCTGTGCCTGGGATTGCCTTGATCCAGGTGCAGGACCTTGTACTTGGCCTCGCTGAATTTCATGACATTTGTAGAAACTGCTGTACTCAGCATTACTTGGTGTGTTGAGAAATGTACATCTCAAATGAGCACAACTGGGATGGGAACAAAGCCTTGGCAAAATTAACAAACATGCTGAATCACAGCAGGAAGGCCATTAAGAGCACTACAGTCCTAACACAGTGTTAGGAGCCACTTGTGGCAAAAGAGATTCAGGGAAACAGAGGTACCATGGGGGAGCAGGGAGGGAGGGAAATTTTGATCATGTGACACCTAAACTGTCTTTTGTTTAGTACTTACATGTACTTCATATAAAGATGGAGAGTTCACTCATCGGTACTGCATAGATTTCTCCAGACACTTGTGATTTGCAGAGGCCTAAACATTTCCAGCATGGCTGAAAGGTCTTTATACAAAACTCAGGCTTACTGATGGACATACTGTCCTTGATTATCTCACACAGATGTTCTAGATGTATGCCAGGGACTTGCAGTTTGTAGGATAAAAGCCACTATAAACCAAAATCTCAACTTGTGCTACGTATAATTTATGAGAGATATTATATACAACTACTATGTGTTCAAATAGCACTGAATGTTAGAAAATGACAGCAAGTTTGGCTTTTTAACTTTTTTTATTTTGTAATTTCTTTTCCTGATCTTGAATCATGATGAGTTAAACCACAGCAAAAACAGAGCAAAAATTTTAAGTGAAACATATTAATGGTGAGGAAAATCACAGTCACAGGACAATCAGAGAATCATAGAATATCCTGAGTCAGAAGGGACCCACGAGGATCATCGAGGTCCAATAAGTACAAATCTAGGTTGGAAAAGTATGAATTGGTGATGAATGCCCAAGTTCATCTATTTCCCACAGCTGCAAAACTAAGAGTAAAATGAAAAGTGTAAAAGGTCTGCAGTTAATGCAGTTGCTTTACACAATGGTAGAGGAAGCTAATTATCACAGTGATTCCACAAGGGCCTTAGCACCACGAAGTCAAAGCCGGAATCTTCCAGTGTTTTTAGGATTAAGCCGTTTTACAAGGTTCACTTTTCATTTCTGGCTACCTCAGAAAAGAAAGGTGCTGGCAGGAACAGTTAGGGGATATGCTGTTTCCCTCACGGGTGTCTGAGGTGCTGCGATCCCCTGGGAATAGCGAAAAGCCCCGCAGGGAAAGACTGGCCTGTCGGAACTGTGCCTGCCGTCGGGCGGTGCTGCAGAACCGGTACATACTGGGCACAAGGGGCGTCTGAAACAGGAGAAACCGGCCCGGCTCCCAGCTTATTGCCCACCAGCTGGCTGCCCGGACCCGAGCTGCACGGACGCCCGTGGGTCACGCCAACGGGAAGGGGAACGGGGGGGGAACGCTTCCCCGGGGCAGGGGCAGCCTGGCACCGCTGTACCACCACCCGCGCGGGGGGAGCCGGGCCGGGCCCGCAGCCCGCTCCGCCGCTCACCTGTAGGCGCTGAGGAGCGCCTTGTTGACCAGCACGATGAGGAATGAGCACGTCCCGTAGAAGAGCGCCGAGAGCACCTTGGGCAGTGCCGGGGACGCGGCGACAGCGTCCGCCTCTTCCTCCGCGGCCTGCCCGGCGCTCATGGCGGCGAGGAGCGGCGGCGAGCAGGGCCGCACAGCGGGCGGCACCAGGGCGGCCGTGGGGCCGCCGCTCCTCCTGCTCCTCCTTCTCCGTCTGCCCGGCCCGTCCCCGAGCGGCGGCGGCGGCACCGGGTACCAGGCGCGGTGGCCCCGCGGGCGGGTCTGGAGCGGCGCCTCGCCTCGCCTGGCCTGCGGGAGGCGCTGCTGCCGCCGGGGCCGGGGCGGCCCGGCACCGCGGCCTGCGGGGTCAGCGGCGGGCCGGCACCGCGGCAGAGGCCCGCGTCCCGGGGCGCCGCGTCAGCAGCTCCCGAGCCTCAGCCCGATCCCCGCCAGCATCCGGCACCACCCTGCCGTGGGGTTAAACAAGTCCGGTGGCAAAGCGGGGTCTCACCCGCGGAAGGGAGAGGAACCAGCCCCGACGGGGCACACGGCAGGGAGAGGGCTACAGCCAGCTCTCAGCACCCAGCCTGGGCTTCGCAGCGGAGGGACTCTCACAAGTTTGTCGAACTGTAAAAAGCACTACGGAATTTGCCTCGGGTGGTTTAACATGGGTCAGGTTTCAAGGAACAGGGAAAATAAACACCTTCAACCTTCTCTGCAACAAGTAGGGCTGTCAGGAATACAGAAATAAGGAAGCCGCTGAGTATTTCATAATTCCCAAAGAGCACACATTAAACCTGAAAATTAAATCAAGTTTTTATTGAAAGCATCTATTAGAATGACAACACATTAACTCTTCTGCTTTTAACTCACGCCAAACTACAACTTAGTCTTTCAAAGCACTGAACAATTTCTTGTATGTAATCACTTAAAAACAAAAAGTAGTCTTCCACATCCCATCTTGGCTTTTTTTGCTTGGTATTTTACTTAAAACTTGTCATGATCCAAAACTACTTCAGCTGTCTGAATTTTGTCCACGGTAAAGTACAATCCAGTGTACTTGCCATACCTAAAAGACCTGAGGAAACATTCTGATGGAAAAAACATTTTTAAAAGCCTCAAACCAAACAACAAAAAAACCCACTAAAAAAACACAGCCAATCCTGATGAAGTAAGATTCCAGTCTGCAAATGGCTGGTAATTACAGTCTTCTGCCCTGTGAAATACTACTCAGGAGCAATTCTGAGTTATGACTCAGAATTACAACAGATTTATGTTCAGTGCTCATTTTGGGATCAGACTATTCACATGAAGCCAGATGAATAGTCAAAAGCATGTAATTTTTTCTAGAAACCCAAAACACACATACATTAATTACCAGTTTTATGTAGGCTAAGAAGCCTAGTATGAAGAGTGTTTCCTGGGTTTTTTCAGAAGCTGAAGTTAAACCGTATCACTGGTGCAAAATTATTTACATTCAATGAAAGAAACTTTTTAAAAAATTATTCAATTACTCTTTAGTTAAGTGCATCAACACAAGATTTAAACAAACTAGGTTAATGAGATTTTCAACAACAGGTTATCAGAGAACACACTTCAACAGCTGTGGTTTCTGGTGTAAAACCACTCTGCTTTTCTGGAATAGCTGCATGCATCTGGTCAGCCTGTATCAAGTGATTGATAAGATGTTTTCTTCCTTTAAAGTGAGAGGAAAGAGGCTTCCCTTCTCATCTGCATTTTCTGGCTTTGAACGAGAGGAAGAAGTTAAAGCAAGCAGGTCAGTAAATACACATTATTAATATCCCCTTAAGCAGTAGCTTAACAACAACAACCAACAACAAAACCACACACAAAAAGTCCAATCTGAAAACAAAGTTTTGTTAGCATATTAGGAATCTCTGGCTGCCTTCAAAGCAAAATATGGAAAAAGATCTCCATGAGACAATGCTACTGAAAGTATACAACATTCACAAAGTGACAAGATACCCTGTTAAACACTTTATATCATTTTATATCTGAGTACTAGGCAGCATTCTGCAACTTCATTTATTTGGAAAATATATGAAATCAAACTGTTAACACACTTGTAACTACCTTTGGAAGCCTATTTTCTAGTTGTATAGTGAATACTTTTCTGCAGTGTTTAATTTATAGCTGTGCTATGGTTAGTGAACAAAAAATCAGCATGTTATCCTGGAGTAAAGCAGTAAGGTGGCTTTATGCACAGTAAGTATGGAGGCTTCTATTTGCTAATCATCATATAAAAGCAATACTTTAAAACTTAGTGTTTGCTAATAGACCTAGAATAGTTTACTACAAACTCATACCACCCTGTAAATAACCCCTTCACCAACAAAATCAAGTGCCAAATCACTACAGGGTCCAAAAACACCTGAAAAAAATATTACCAATTGTTTACCTTTGTCTAGACTTTGCAAGACTAATCATTTTCAGACAAAACAATGTGCAAAACTTCCCAACTACACATGTTAGGAATAACAAGTGCTACCAAGAGATTCTGCTGAAATCAAATCAAAAAAACATGAAGCAGCAAAATCAAGCCTCATACCTTGAGCAGTCACAGTGAAGATATTCCCTGCATGAAGCATTTTCTTTCCCTGTACAAGTTGAGATAACTAACCTTTGCCCTTCACCTTGGAGATGCTAGGTAAAGATATACTGACGTTAGAAAAACATGGTTTCATTGCTGTTTAACAATATCCCCAGACCATCACTTTGCTTAAATAGTCAGATAAATACTTTTTTGTCAGCCTTCTTTGGCCACATGTACCATCCTGCTAATCGCGAACACTTTGTTCAGAAAGTGTTTCCTGTGAAATCTGCTTCAAATAAATGAGTTAACCTTGCAAAATCTAGCGTCCCATTACATGTGAATGTGTCAACTCTGCATTACGCAGTCCCATATTTACAAAATACTTAAAAATTTTACATCTGTCTTCTACCTTATCAAAAGTGCAATTCTCTCACCCCATGTTATGGGGCAACAACATTCTTCATAGATTCTACAGAATAGCAGCCTATTATAAGCAAATAAGGTGCTCAGCTTATGCTTGGAATCTAACTGGTAAAGTAACACCAGAAAGTACATTTTATATGGGCAGACTGCTCTTCTTATCTACTGTCGCAGAGGTGCCACAGCTAAGTTTGCCAGCTCAATGAGAGCTAGTGCGCCATACATGCGTTCACGTTGCTCCTGGAGGCGGCGGTGGCAGGCAGCTGAATGAGCACTGTTTTTCTCTTCATCATCCTCTTCATCAGACTGAAGATACTCCATTGGGTCCTGCTGTTCCTGATCTGTTTTCTGGATTGCTTTGGTCTTCAAAGCAGGAGCACGCTGCTCTCTTGTCTCCCAGTATCTAAAACATCAAGTGTGAGGAATACTTGTAAAATATGTGCATTTGACTTGCAATCAAGAATTCGAAGTAGGCGACATCTTCCCAAATACTAACTTACATCTAACTAAGCACTACACTTGGCTTTATCTTTCAGCCCTTATATGGTAGTGTTTAAGCTACCTTCAGAAAACTTCTTTATTAAGTGTTTTAAGCGTAAAATGCCCAAGTCAACATCTGTGACGGATTTCTTGTCTCCATGGTGTTCTCAGAAGGCATTTCTCCCTAGGCATACACAACCCCTCATACAAATGCAAATTCAGCAACACTGTAACATTAGCTAATAAGGTATTAGCAGGTGTTGATCAAGCAAAGAGAAGTATTTAAGCAGAGAGCAAATGCAAAACAAAACTAAACTGTAAGAAAAAAGTTTCATGAGGAACTTTGTCTTGACCAGGAGTTCGTAATTCTTTAAGGAGAGGCAAGGCTGCATTGATGTGTACTGGAAGAACAGCTAGTTTTGGTTTCTCAGGTTTCTACTGCCCCAAAGAATAAATGCTGTGTCAGACCACACTTCTAAGTATTTTGAGAAAGGTGACACCATGAGGGAACTTACTTTGCAAGCCACTCAGCCACAGCTTTATTTTCAGCCGTCTGCGTCTTACTCAGCTTGTCCGTGAGCTCTTCCCTCTTCAGTCGGGCATATGGATGTTTGGGACAATGGCGGTTTGCATGTGTGAATCTGCTTAAACAGCCTTTAAAAAACACAAAGAGACAATGAAGAACATGTTACAGAAAGCAGCCAACCAATGAGTAATTGTAACATCTGTGGGATGGAAATGCCACTGAATCTAGTCTTCCACATTCACAAAATCCTAGGTTTGGTTGAAAACTGCATGCTGTAGTTGCAAGGTTCATAACATGCCCCATCATTTTATATGCTAGTAACTACTGACAGAGAATGTATGCAATCCTTAGAGACATTCTTGGAGAATTAGGCAGATTCTGTATGGCTCTTCCCCTTCCTAAAGGTTCCACCAAAATTAAATTCCAAAGCTTTTGCCACATGAGCACGCATACATTTCCAATATTAGTCTGAGCCCCAAAAAGCTGCAAGTTGTGCTCTGATGACTCACCATTCTCTGAGCAGACAAAAGGTTTCTCTCCTGTGTGGAGACGCTGGTGAGTTTTGAGCTGTCCACTCTGCACAAAGGCTTTCCCACAATCTGGGTAGTCACATAAATAAGGCCTTTCACCTTAAAAACAGTAACAGAAGAGATTTTTGAAAGCTGACTAAAAGTGTCAAAATATCCTGTGGTGGTTCCTGGCTTGAGACTTGTACAAGCAAGCTCTCCTTTTACCTACTCAGACACTTACACCTATGTCTTTCACACTTAAAAAGGCCCAGTGTACTTTGAAGGGCATGTTCTATGCTACTGAACAATAGTCATATTTCTAAAGAGGAAAAAAAAATTGTATTTTTCCCTGTCATAGTTTCTGATTTAAGACTCTTAAATAGCACTACATAAGCTTTGTCCTGTGAAACTGTGCACCTATAGAACAAGATATATATATATAGTAAATGGACAAGTAATGTAATTCAAGTTCTAAGCAGATGAATTTTATCCTTACCATAACCTGAACTAGGTTAAAATATCTGAGGTCAACAGTACTATGAGGTTGTAGAAATATCTCATTAGGAGAAGCATCTCATGTTTGAGAAAAGTTATAATGATGGAGGCTACGTGAGAAACTTATTCCAGATTTAAGTTTTTTTAGGACAGTCATCAAGGAAGACTTTTCCACGCAAACTGCAATCAGAAGAACAAAGGTAGCAGGTGTCTCTGTTGCCTAAAAGACAGGCTACCTGAAACAGAGGACAAGACAAATTAGGAGTATAAAAGCGGACAATTTATTCAAGGCCTGCAAAGGCCTTGAAGGTACATCCGGGCAAGCAAAGCCCCCCATCGGGGATGACACCAGAAATGGACACTGGGTCACGAGCCCTTCACCTTTTTTAAGTTCTGTCCCATTAGCATATTGGCCCTTACTTCTCCAATCTCACCCTTAGGTGATGATGTTAACCACCCCAGGCCTGCTCCCGCCATCTCACAGTTGTTTACATATTTTCAGGCCCTAAGGCAATGAATATGTCCTTGAATCTGTATTCAGAGGGCCTTGTTTGGCTAAAGGTGCTGGGAACAGAGGATTTTTAGCACTTTGTAAGAAGCACAGAACTACAGCAAGTTACAGATACATGAAGAGTAAAAAACTAGAAATACCTGAAGGCATCATCTCCTTCCTCAAGAGGATCTGACTGCACACACTACACAAGGGCACGCCATGCCACCGCCCTCAGGAAGGCAGCAAAATGAGGGTGAGTCTGGTTTGCTAATTCAGAGGAATGACACCAGGCTAAGCTCTACTCAGTTAAGCAGTTCTTATGAGTTCAACACATTGTATGACCAAGTGAAGTAACACCTTTTGACCACAAAACATGAAGAAACTGTTGTTTAATATCATTATCTAGATAGTCATAGTGACTTGAGTCAGAAGGAGATGGTGAGGGCCAAGGTTTTTGTGGGGTTTTGTTTGGTTGGTTTGGGGGGAGTGCTGGTGTTTGTGTCTGTATTGTGAGCTACAGCTGTTTGTATTTTATTGCAAATACAGAATGCTATTGAAGAAAAAAGATATATTTGCTTGGTTTAAAATAAAACAAACAGCATCTTCAGTTCAAGCTTAGCTGAGTATTGAGTGAGTTCATCATGTATTTTAACTGAATTGCAATCTGTGTTCTAAATACAGTTCAGTAAATCAGCATAGGTGATGGGAAAAAACAACTGGGTGATTTTAAGCATGTGCACTATTCTCTCAATATTTAAGCACACTTCCTAGGCTGTTACAATCCTGAAGTTGCCAGCCACTTATTAAGTCACTGTAACCTCTTACAGCAAAACTTCAATTGTGATGCAAAAAATACACTAGCAATGAGGAAACAAATCACAGTGAAGAGGCAATTGGGATACAAAGTGCTACCAAGCTTAAGTGCAGACCACCAAGCTCAAGACTAGTTGTCCCTCTGACACAGTAAGTCTGTAACTTTGATAGAGAAAATATTTACACAATTTGCCTATTCTGCTAGAGCCCAAATTGCTGCTACACTTCCCCACGACAAACACAGTTACAAAGACTTTGACTGACTAACAGGCACTGGGACCAAAGTATGATTCATTTAGCAGCTACAATAAAATTGTAACAGGTTGAGTTCTTTGGGGTTCCTTTATGTTTGTTTGTGGGGTTTTAATTCCTTCCCTGGTGCTTCCTAGGCTCACCCCAGCTATTCACACCTTCCCTTTACTCACCGGTGTGAGTTCGTTTATGGGCTTGCAGTGACTTTTCTCGTGGAAAGACCCTGTTGCAGATATTGCACCGTATCCTGCTGGAAGAGTGTTCTCCTTCATTGATCAGGTCTCGGACGGTGTCTGCTCTTGGACGGCCACGTCTTATTCCACCCTGGGTGTAAATAATGAGGGAACTAAACTCAGGCACTTTCTCCCCTCTGCAGTTTGGTCAATAGGCATAGCATCCCCTGGAGCATCGGTACGACTGAGGATGTTGCTGTGACACCACAGAGCCACACCAGACCATGCCCAGCCTATTCCTAAGTCACTCCTAATGGCTGGGCTGCAGCCAGTGCAGGAGGCAACAAGGGGGGGAAACTGTAAACAGGATCACAGAATGGGTCAGGTTGGAAGGGACAGTGGGTCATCTGGTCCAACCTCCCTGGTCAAGCAGAGTCATTCTAGAGTGAATGGCACAGGATTGCATCCAGCTGGTTGTTGAGTATCTCCAGTGAGGGAGACTCCAAAACCCCTCTGGGCAACCTGTTCCAGTCACCCACACGGTAAAGAGATTCCTCTTCATAGTGAGGTGGAACTTCCTGTGCATCAGTTTCTGCCCACTGCCTTTTTTTTCTACAGCTTGTCACAACCAAGCAGAGCCCGGCTCTATCCTCTCAGCACCCTCATTAGATATTTATATGCATTGAGGTCCCTTCTCAGTCGTCTCTTCTCCAGCTCCCTCAGCCTTTCCTCACAGAAGAAATGCTCCAGCCCCTTAATCATCTTTGTTGTCCTACACCGGGCCCTCTCCAGGAGCTCCATGTCTCTCTTGTACTGAAAAGCCCAGAAGGGGACAAAGCACTCCAGATGCGAGGACAGAGAGGACAAGGGGTTATTTGATTGAGAGGGTGCTTTTTTAGTGTTTTTTTTTTTTTTTTTAAACTTTTAAAAGTAGGAAGGACGAGCAACTGCTCCATCCCCTCCTTTGCCCCGGAGCCCGCGCGCCGCTTCCGGAAGTGACTTCACTTTAAATGCCTGGGCGGAAGAGCGGGAGGGGCGCGCGCCGCGGAGTCACCCTGTAAGCGCGCGGCCCCGCCCGCCCCCGCCCGCCGCGCACTCACCTTCAGGTGCCGGAGCCGGTCGCTGCTCTCCGGGCTCCCCGCCTTCTCCTCGTCCCCGGCGGGCACTCTGCCGGCTCCCCCGCGGGGCGGCGGGAGGGCTGAGGGGCCAGCGGTGCTGTCGCCACCGCCGGGGCTGAGGGTCACGTTGTGCGCGTTCTCGCCCCAGCGCCACGGGTAGACCATGAAGTCGCTGAAGCCGGGGCTGGAGGGGACGGGCGGGACGGACATCGGTTCCTCGCCCCCGCTTCCCCCCGAGGAGGGTTTGATCGGGGTGGTTTTGATAACGGAGACCAGGACGCGCTTCGGAGAATCCTGGCAAAAAATCACTGGGGGGGGGCCCGGCGGGAGCCACTCCGCCATCGCCGACCCCTCGCGGACAGCTGCGAAGGGAACGCGGGGAGAAAGGAATAGGAGGGCGCTCGGCAGCGGCACGGTCCCCTGTCCGCGTCCGTGTCCCGGGATGGGCCGTGCAGCTGCACAGAGGTCGCCACCTGTCGCCGCCCGGGCCCGCCTCAGCCGCTCATCACCGAGGACGGCGGCTCCCTGTGGTCTTGGTGCCTTTCCCTCCGCACCCCTCCGCCTCCGCGACCACCCCCGAGCGGATCCGCCAAGTCAGCGGCAGCTCCCGGCCATGGCAGCGGCCGGAGCGAAGTAGTCACAGCGTCCCCGCACCTTTCCGAAGCGAAGCCGGCCCCTCTGGCAGCCCCGGTCCCGGCGATGCCCGAGGAGGAGCCGCTGCCGCGATACCTCCGCGCCCGCAGCCCGGGCCGAGCCCCAGGTTTTCCCGCGTTACGTTTCGCGCCCGAGCGCAGCCAATCATCCGGCCCGGCGCGGGTGTCACGGGGAGTTCGTTCCCGCCGGCCAACCGCTGGGCGGAAAAGTCGGCGGCCGCGCCTCCAGGGGCGGGGCCCGGGGGGCGGACGTGTGGCTGCTGCTAACCTATTGGGCAGCGGCCCAGTTCATGGCCCCGAGAGACGCGCTGATTGGGCCGCCGCGGCGGGGGCGGGGAGAGACAAGGGTGGTGCTCCCGGGAAGATTTGGCGCGCTCGGGCAGTGGGCGGGCTGCCCGGGCCAATCCGCTGGCGTTGCAGGGGCTTTGGCGCGCCCGGCGGGTTCAAGGGGCCGCCTGGAGGTGGGACAGCCGGTGGCGGCTTCGCTTTCCTGGGGCGGGGGAAGCTCTTTGCGTTCCTCTGCCCGGGGCCCTGCCCTCAGCGGCGGTCAGAGCTGGGAGTGAACTTGCTGGCTGGGAGGGTACTCCCGTGAGCTGCCGCCGCGGGGGTCGTAGGGCGGGCGGGTGCGGTCGGTAGGGTGCGGCCATTATGGCGCTGGCGGGCCCGCCCGGGGTGACGCCCCGCCCAGCAGCTGTGCCGGTGGCAGTGAGGCACCTGTAGCTGTACACCTACAGGCACCGGTCCCGGGGGTGTGATAAGTGGGCAGGAAACGTTGGCACGGGCCTCGACTTGGGAATTTTAGGAGGTTCTTAAGGCAGGTGGTATTTTAAGAGGATCGTGCCGGATTCCTCTTAGTATTGACCAGCGATAGGACGAGGAGCAGTGGCCCTAAACTAAAACACAAAAGTTTCACCTCAAAAGAGGAAGAGCTTCTTTATGTTGAGGGTGGCAGAGCACTGGAACAGGCTGTCCAGGGAAGTCGTGGAATCCTCCTCTCTGGAGGAGAGGGTCTGAGGACATAACTTGCATTTCTTACATTAGTAGCTAAGTTTTGAGGCCAACACCAGGAGCACAGAGAAGCCACAGAGCTGTAAAAATGGTGAGGTTTTTTCCCCAGATCTGTTTTGCTCACAGTTCGTATGCTACAGACTTCTGCCTTGTAAGAGTGTTAGCAAACATCACTGCTGACAGGAATAGGAAAGTGCAAGGAAGAGCAGGTTTGCAGCATATGACTACTAAACTAATGCCCCTTTGCATAATAGGAAAAGCCTTCCTGTAGGAGCCTGTAGTACTGGACTGCAGTATTCATTATCCCTCCTGAGATCGGCAGCCCTTTCATTATGAATTACAGTTGAGTTTGTCTTGACTGCCCTTTTAAACTAACTAAAAACCCTCATTTTTTTTTTTCTTAGGCAAAGTCTTGTTCCCTGTAATGTTATCACAGCTTCTCAAAGTCAATGTTACATGTCAAAATCCTACCACTGCTATGCCTGGTCAGGACATGCTTACCAGGCCTGGTAAATGCTGCAGCTTGTAACATTTATTTCCAAAATGAGCAAACAGGTTTTTGCATGCTTGGATCTGACCCTCTTAAAAACCTTCAGCCATAAAAATAGTCCATGGTAAACAGTTCTGGTAGTATAATGATGTAAAGGAGCAGTAATACAGAAAAATATATTTAAATCTATGGCAGGGGGGGAATTACTTGTCACATCGAGACAGTCATGACAAGTAAAAAGTTCACCACAACAGCTTCTTGGTCAGAGAAAAGGAAGAAATAACTCTTTATTTTCCAAAACCTTTTTGTACTATTTTCTAACATTCATGGCAGACATCCATTGCCTCTCAATTCACCCCCCCACAATGTCATTGGCTACCTACCGTTAGAACAACATCTTGCAATAACACCACCTGCAAGTCTCTTATTATCATTGTTTATGTATTCCTGCTTTTTCTGAGCTAGGGAGGAGTAGTGTGAACTGGACAAGCAGTCCAGTTCTGATGGGAAAATAGCTTTTACTACATGCCTGCAGTTCCCACAATTACTCATGTTAAAATGGTTGCATCCCGAAACCAAACTGCAAATACTCTTCATAATTTTCCAAATCTGTGTGCCTAATGCTTCAAATAGTACATGCAGCTGCTAAAGAACTCCAGTGATAGATGGAATTAATGTTATGAGCTGGTATACAGAATTGTAGATATTGGGGATGGTGCAGTGCATTGTGAAAAACTGAGTATCTCCATATTTAACCTGTGCTGCCCCAATGTAACCATTATATTTTGTGATGACGTTTGAGGGCCTGGCAGCAGATTAACTTCTTTACATGGATCTTGTAAATTTTTCTAATGCCAACTAATAGAATTTTGTTAATAGAAGCAGCACAAGAGAAGGAAGAAGTGAGTTGATGCCACATCTGATATTTTAATTGTTTTGAACAATAGTGTTTCATGTTATAATAACAATAACTGAAGAGAAGTGAACTTTCTCTCCAGATCCCGTTACTGGAAGAGAAAATGTGTATATAGAATGTACCTGTCCTCTAAGGCTTAAAACACACTGCTTTTCAGTACACAGTCATACGTATTATGATATATTATTGTAATAGTTCATTTGACATGTAAAACCAGTTTTAAATTACTCAACCATAGTGTCTTAGCAATATTAAATATGCTTACTTTTCATAGTATTTTGATGCTACGCCACTACCTTAATGTGTGTTGTGGTTTGACCTTGTCTGAATTCCAGGCACCCACCAAAGCTTATGATCCCTTTCTGTAGCTGGGCAAGGGAGAGCAAATTTGACAAAGAATTCATGAGTTGAGATGACTAGGAGAGATCACTCACCAAGTACCATTGTGGGCAAAATAGGCTGGAATTAGATACATGAATTGAATTTATTGCTAGCAAAATCAGAGCAAGATAATGAGAAGTAATAAAACCTTCAAGACACCTTCCACCTCCCCCCCTTCCCACCTATACCTCCTACCCCAGTGAAGCAGGCAGACTGGGAGTGGGGGTTATGCTCAGTTCACCTGTGGTTTCTTCTGCTGCTCAGGGAAGGGAGTTGTTCCCCTCCTGCACCATGGGGTCCCTCCCACAGGGACAGTTCTCCATGAACTTCTCCGATGTGACCCCATCTCACGAGCAACAGTTCTCTTTGAACTGTTGCAATGTGAGTCCATCCCACAAGTGGCGGTCCTCCCCAGACTGCTGCAGCATGGGTCACTCTTCCACAGGGCCCTTCAAGGACAGGCTGCTCCAGTATCGGGCCTCCCAGAGCTTCTTATCTTCCTTCATGCATCCATCTGCTCCGATGTGGAGCTCCTCCATCGGCTGTGGGTGGATCTCTGCATCCCCATGGACCTCCATGGCTGCAGGGCACAGCTGCTTCACCATGGTCTGCACCAAGGGCTGCACAGGAATCTCAGCTCTGGTGCCTGGAGCACCTCTTCTCTCTCCTTCCACTGACCTTGGTGTCTGCAGGGCTGTGCCTCTCACATGTCCTCACCCTGCTCTTCTCTGGCCACAAGTACAACTGCACAATAACTTTTTTTCTTCTTAAATGTGTTATCACAGAGGTGTTACCACCATTTCTAATTGGCTCCACTGTGATCAATGGCACATCTGTCTTTGGAGCTGCCAGGGTTTGGCTCTGTCAGAATGGAGAAAACTTCCAGCAACTTCTCACAGAAGTCACCCCTGCAGCCTTCTCCCTCCAAAACTTGGCCTTGCAAACCCAATACAATGTGTTAAAGCATTAATATTTTAGCATAGAAACAAGAAAAAGTTCTCTCTGAGGGTTAAAGGAGTACTGATAATGAAATGTGATACAACCTACAGTCAGATCAAATCCTACTTTTTAAAACTAGGCATACCTTCTATTATACATGACATAAGATAGAAATTGTAAAAGGATAAGGAGCAAGGATTCAAGAGAAAGCCAGAAAAGGTACCTGTGTTCCATCTGGCTACTTAAGAAAGAAATGATAATTACAGAGTTTGAGGATAATAAACTCTTTCAGAAATAGAAACAGCTAACTCTGAAACAGAACACAAACATGACAAATAAAGATGGAAAGAGGTATTCTACCTCTTTAAAGCATGCACTTTAGGTTATGGCCTTTAATTAGAAAATAGCAAACACTTAACCGCATTGCATGTAACTTTATTGTTATTATGTTATAATATGGACTTACATAAAAACTTAGCAATTGTAATAATATCTTTTATCCAAGTCTTTATTATTACATTTTTCAGTTTTCCAGATTTCCTGTCTGAGCATTTAGGTTCCACTCTGGGAGTCACATTCACAACCAGTGAGATTTTCACTGCTGGGGCTGAGACCTGTTTCTAGTGGGTGGCTCCAGTGACCTGAGGGGTGCCCCATTTGAATCCCTACGCACAACACACACTGCCAGAGAAGCTTCCTTTACTGTCTTGACCCCACGTTTCCTGTAGCAGAGTCCCAGACGCTGGCTTTACTTTAATCGAGATGCAGCAACACAGTAGCAGCGTGCACTATTACAAAGGAATCCCTGGGGTTTGACACCTTTATAGTCTCTGCGCCCACCATTCACGCCCCTGGCACGTGCCTCTTGGTCCAATGATGATATTTGGGCTGGGGTCTCCTCCTTGCTCACTGGGTCCTGCAGGATCTCTAGATGACTAGCCACCCCATCCCTACCAGCCAGCACCACAGGTCTCCGTGCCTTTTGTTAGCGGAAGGCCAGTGCCTATTCCTGGCTCATTTGCTGGGACTCCAGCCATTTGCTGCCAGCCAGGGCACAATGTCCTGCTCTCACACAAAACTCCCAGCATTAGGTATGGTCCTCTATAAGCCCATCCATCTTTGGTGATGCACCTCTCTATTTGGCTTAAGAATTCATGTAGTCAATTTTGCTTGGTAGAATTGCATTGCTGGAAAATGTATTTGATGGCTAGATCTACTAAATGACAGTGTTACCCTCTCTACCTGTTCTGGAGCCCTGCCCCAGAATGGGACCTTGAGCCACGTGGTGTCTCTCCCTCAGGCAGGAGAGGTTTAGGCACTAGAAAATGAATATCCAGGGATGAGAAAGGGGCTCTAAGAAAGGTCAAGGACAGGATGCTCCTTGCTGGTAATTAAGTACTTAGCTGTAAAGGTTAGGGAAACACCAGCCTCTGTTCTCAATTCTGTCTCTTGTAATTGGGCACTTTTGCCCCTTGGAAAGAAAAAAGAGGAAAAAAATAAAAAGAAAAATAAGCAAAGGTCTTTTGGTAAAGATGCCATATTCCATATCTGCACCTGCTAGGCAAGCTTGTGTTGTTGTTCTGTGCATGTGAAAAATCCACCTGTGGAGAGAACCTGGGTGGAGTAGCCACTTCGGCAGGCAGCCCTCATCTTAACATGAGTCACCTGTTGTCAGAAAGGTTAGGCACCTGTGCTTAGTGCAGCAAGTATGAGATTCAGGCTTTGCATGCAAATACGTAACCATGATGAAGCCATCGCTGTTACTTATTTGGTGTAAAATTCCAGACAGAAGGTTCGGTTTCACTTTGACTGTAAAATTCACATTTTAGTTGTCTGTCTCTGTTTTTTGTGTAACTTTGTAGCTTGGCAATCATGCACTGATTGTACACAGTGAAAAACTGCAAGCAAATGAAGAGATTGCAAATTAGTTTCATCTGTCATGCAAGACTTTTAAGCAGTTTGGGTGTCAAAATCTCTTACAGAAATTTTGTTTTGATTAACAGCTCAGAGCATCAGAAAACCAAGAACTTTTTCTAAAGCTTTACATTAATTTTAGAAAACAGAATTATACAGATAAAGACAAGACGTGTTTGTAACAAACACTGGTTTTGTCTGTCATTGAGGAATCTCTTTGAGCAGTTAGACTTTTTTTTTTTCCTTTTTCAAGACTTCATGAAAAAAGACAAATCCCACAGAACACCAGATCTCTAATCTTACTGCTGAAATATTTCTGAATTCCTCATATTCATCTCTCTCCAGAGATACTATGAGCTGCAAAGCTTATTAGGGCTTCAAGGACATTACAGTCAGTGATGGCACCCTTTTGTCTGTCGTCTTTTATATACAGCATAACTTTGATTCAAACTTGTAAAATATTTAAATAAAAATATTTCAAAAATTTCTAGAAAAAAATTCTGGATACAATGTGTGCTGTGGACATCTAGTGTGGATGCTGCAATTGATACCAAAAGGTCTGCAAAGATTTGGTGAGTTTTTTGATATGCTGCAGTAATGTGATGGTGTTAATGTCTTTCTCCAGTTTAGAACAGGACAAAGTAGCTTTGCACTTCCTTCTTTGCACTGAGAACACACACTTTCATATTTTTACAAAATAAACCAACTATTCATAGGCAAGTACAGGTGATCTAAGTGAACGTTCCTTATACAGTATTTTATTACCTTATCATAATAATGAAAATGTCTTCACAAATTTTTGCTAATTATGGGTAGCTACTTTTTACAATGTAAGAACTGTGCAGAAATAATGATATTTTTCCTTTGTTGAGTTAAAACATAGCAAGAATTCTGATTTAGTTTCAGGGTCCTATAATAAGGATAAAATCAATTTCAAAACAAGGTGGTATATACAGGGAAGTTATCATGATAGTGGAAGATTTAGTTTCTCATGAACGATCAGGATAGAAACAGCCTCATCACAGAAATCAAGACTGTAATCGGCATTCTTTGAGCAATTGTGGCTGAAGAGCTGAGATTTTGGTGTTACTGTGGCTGATGAAAGAGGCACTGCTATTTCGCCTGCCCAGGTGCCCGTCCTCTGCGGAGAAAAACGTTGCTGAGTCTCCTCGCACGTCACTGTTGGTCATATTTATTGAGACATTTTCATTTTGAGACAGCAAAAGTACTCGCAGCTCAGCCCAGAGCTGTGAGCAGCCCTCACACCTCCTACAGGGGTGTGCACTACAATCTCACACCGTAGGGATCTAGGGACAGCCGGGGAGCTCCATCCACGGCTTTTGCTGGACGAAGCAGCTCTCCAAGTCCCGCTGTGACTCTCCGTGCGGCGCTGCACCTGTGGGCTGGTGGAAGTGTCACCGCCCGGGACGGCGGAGCTGGCTGGCGTGATGGATACCACCGCTTTTCTAAGCAGACGGGGGCATTTCAGAAACTTTGTGGGAACACCACACTGCTTTATGCAAGCGTGCCGGCCACCCGGAGCAGAGCTACCCTTGGCAGCTCCCAGTGTAGCGGGCGCCGTCTTTCACTGGAGTCACTTGTTAGGGAGCGTAGGTTGTACCAAAATACCCGTGGTACTGCTAAGGAGTGTCCCCAGGCCGGGGCGCAGCCCGCCGGGACGTGTGCCCCCCGCCGCGCTCGCTGCGCCCGAGGGGCAGCGGCTGAGGGCGCGGGCGCGGCTGCGGAGCCACCGGGGGCGGGGCGCACACCTGATGAATAATTGAGCGCCCCACCGCATTGGTCAGCGTGCGTGATTGACAGAGCAGGTGCTGCACGTTAATTGGCCGCAGCTTGGCCCTGGGGGCGGGGTGAAGCAGAACCTCGCATCAGGATTGGCTGCTCTGTTCTTCGCCGGTCGCGCCTGCTGGTTGTGGGCGGACCCAGCCGCGGTTATAGGCAACGGCGGCCGTGCTGTAGGGCCCTATTGGCTGCCACTGCTTGGATGGGGCGGGGCTGCGGGGAAGGTGCGGCAGCCCGGGAGCGGCGGAGGGGGGTCGGGGTCGGGCCGGCGCGGGGGTCGCTGTGCCGCCGCTCACCCGGGCGTGCGGGTTGTTGCAGCCCCGGGCAGCAGCGGCAGCCTCGGGGGTGGGAGGGGGGGGCGGCCGCCGGAAAGCGGGCGGGGGGAGAGGGGGGAACTGAGGCAGCCGCGCGGATGATGACGGGGCTGGTGGGCAGCCCGGTGGCTGCCGTCATGCAGGAGAGCTTCGGGTGCCCCGTCGCCAATCGCTTCAACCAGCTCCTGGACGACGAGTCGGACCCCTTCGACGTCCTGCGCGACGCTGAGAGCCGCCAGCAGCAGCGCACGAAGAGCGGTGAGGCGCCGGCCGCCTCCGGGAGAGCCGCCGTACCCGGCGGTCTGGCGGGCGGCGGCAAGAGGGAGAACCGGAGGGAGCGCAAGCAGCCGGAGAACTTCCCTGCACTCGCGGCGCCGCCGCAGCCAGGTACGCGGGCAGCGCCTCGGCGGGGCGAGGCGGGGGCCGGGGGGACCGGCGGGCGGCTTTGGGAAAGAGGTTCGCGGCGGTGCGGTGCCCGGTGCGGGCCCTGCGGCGCGGCGTCGGTGGCCGTGGTCTCCGCGCTTCTCCGGCTTCTTGGCAGCTGTAGCGTGCCGTGGGTAACGGTGTCATAGCAGGGCTGAGAAAACCCGGTTCGTGGTGGGATTATCGGTGGTGAACGCACCTGAAAGTCGCCTTGGAGAAGGCAGTGACACTTGGGCACGGTCGCGACACGATCTTGCAGAGCGCTTGCAGCCCAGAAGGCCTTTGGATGTGTAAGTGAAAACTTCAGCAATATCCCCAAGAGACAAGTGCAAGAGCATTAACTTCTATGCTACAGCATTTATAGCTTTCATGCTGGTTTAACAGCCCTGTTGCTGCCTTTCGTTGCTTGTCACTCTGGACAGTATCCTCCAGTGTTTGAAGTTTCCAGGCATGTTTTCTCGGTACCTGTGAGTTTTCTGGCCTTTCAGTGTCTTCAGGGTTCTAAAGCCTCCAGGGATCTATGCTTACTTTGCCTTAAGCTTGCACTGGTGCACCAGCCTTTGAATAAAACCTTATTTCCTGCGGTAACTCTTCAGCAGGGTGTTCAGGAGTGGTCAGCTGCTGGGTTTTGATGTGTAGTATTGCTTGGGGAAATAGGGAGTCAGTTGGATTTTGTAGCAAAAGGCCTGGTACGGTCCTCTTTCCAGTGAGAGGCTTTGCTGGGCTATAGCTCCTTGCATTTGGCGGCATCTTTGTGAGTTTGATTGTTACTACTTAACTGGTACTGAGCTTCAGGTTGCTGGATTCAGTATCTAAAGTATCTGAGGGCTGGCTGATTGCTTCCAAATATTGAGAATCTCTGCACAGAAGATTCTCATTTTGCTCTCTTGAGCTGTAAATTCTTGTTCTCTTGTAGGAAGCAATGAAGCCTAACACATATCTATTATTAAGATGTATTCTTCCTGTGGCAAAAACTCCTGTTAAACTCACAGTAATTGTACTGTGTGTTTTAATGCTCTAGAAAAAGGCCTTTGATTCAGGGTTGTTGCTCCTTTCAGTTGTTGGCAGTGCTACCAGTTCTATTTCTTAGGCTTACGGTCTTACACCCTTCCCAACAGCAGTTTGTTGACTTCGTGGAGCAGAGAATCTTTCAAGGTATCGTGAGTTTGACCCTGGCTAAATGCCAGGCACTTATGACAGCTGCTCTCTCTGCTCTCTCCTGCTGCAACTATGCAGAGGAGAGGAAAAAACTAACACAAACAGGCTAAACTCATGAGTTGAGATAAGATCACTGATAGGCCACAAGGGAGAGGGCAAAAGCAGGTGGAAGATTTAAAGTTGCAAAGATAATGATTTATTAATCTAACAGAGTCGGAGGATAAATCAGAGGTAAAAATAAGCTCTTAAGACACTGCTTCTTCACTGACCCCCTTCCCTCTTAAGGCACCGCTTCTCAGCTCGCCCCCTCCCTCCTTCCAACTAAACAACAACTCCTGGGCAGCAGGGGCAGGGTGTGGGGTTTTTCTCTTAGGTCAGTCCATCACAATTCTTCTACTACAGACACTGTTTCTCTATTCACTCTCTCCCTCCATTCAACCAACAGATCCGGGCTGGGGCAAGGTATGTGGTTTCTCTTAGTCAGTCCAACACCACAATTCTTCTGCTCCAAATGCTGTTTCTCTACTCACCCCTCTCCCTATTAAGGCCATTTCTCAGCTCACTCCCTCCCTCCTTCCTTCCAACCAGCAGCTCCGGGGTAGAGGCAGGGTATGAGGGTTTCCTTTGGTCAGGGTCAGTCCATCAGGGAGAAGAATCCTCTACTTAGCCATGGGGTCCCTCCCAGGAGAGACAGTCCTCTGTGAACTTCTTTGGTGTGGGTCTAATCTTATGAGCAGCATCCGGCCTGAAATCTGCTGCAGTCTGAGTTTCTTCTGTCCAGGTTACAGACTTCCGAGCTGAGGCCAGGCTGTTTCCATCCCGGGAGCAAGGCCTTTCTCTCTCCTGCAAGGCCTTTGCAACTCTCAGTCTCTGGGACTCCCACTGGATCACAGCTTCCTGCAGGCATCCACCTGCTCCTCTGGCATGGGCACCTCCCCACAGGTTGCAAGTGGTTCTCTTCACCCTCATGGACTCCATGGGCTGCAGGGGGACCACCTGCTCCCCCACGGTCTTCACCACGGCTGGCAGAGGGTTTTCAGCTTTGGTGCCTGGAGCCCCTCCTCCCCCACTTTCTCCACTAACCTTGGTGCCTCCATGTTGTTTTCCCTCACATATTTTTACCTCCTTCTCCTCCTTCTCTGGCTAAAAAGAAGTGTGTGCTCACGTTGCTTTGATTTCTTCTTAAATATGTTTTCACAGAGGCGTAACTAACATCTCTAATTGGCCCAGGTTTGGCCAGCAGCATGTCCATCATCTTCAGAGCCATCAGAGATTGGGTCTGCTGGATATGGTGGAGAAATCTTTACTCAGGACATGCAGGAGCCATCTTTGTACCCCACCCTATTCACTGGCAAGAACTGGGCCAAGCAAAACCACCACCACAGTGCTAAGTATATGCTAGCTAATGAGCACCTTTGTAGAGGAAGATACCAGCAAGGTGTCTCTGTCTTTCTGGGCAGTTATACAAAACTAGTCTTCTTGATGTTTCTCTGTAGTTATGTGATTTTGTCAGAGATTACTGCTCCTGAGACCAATACTCTGACTATAATAGCTTATTTTATTCAAAGATTACTTTACTGTGGTTATCAACAGAAGGCGAAGGAGTCTGTTCAGTGAACAGAAAGTCTTAAGTTCTGATGAAAAAGTTCTTGAATAAGAACTGGTGGCTATCAGTAACCTACCAGAGCCATGGCAGTATGTGAAGACCATCCTTTACCTCCTGCTTGTGTATAGGTATCTTAGTTCTGTGGTAATATACAGTGGCCCAGTGGAGTGTCTTCAACTATTTTCTGCAACCTTGGCATTAAGAAGTCTATTTTCTCATACAGAGACAGCAGGCATATGCACCTTGGTTCAATTTCCTGCTAATTAAAAGTGGAGAAAAGACTGCTGACTATAGTATTCTTAGTGAAAAGGCCTTAAGATCTATTTTAAGGAGAGTTATTTCTCTTCTATATTTAAAAATGCACTTTCTTCTTTAAACATAGTAGCTTTTCTGGATTTTGTGTATGTTTGTCTTGGGCTTGTTAGGAAGTAAGGACTGTAAAAGTATAGTGTTTAGAATGCTAAACCAGTGTGGATAGTCAAGATTTGGTCTTGACTGTGTGCTCCTCCTTTAAATGTGCTGTCTTAGCAAGTCTACTCTGAAGGGCAGAGGATCCTCTGATTAAGGGCAAATACCTAGTGGTGGTGTTGCTGACAAATGTTAAGCGAATTGCATGTTGGGAGAAAAATATTGTGGTTTTTTGGAAGACGGGGGCCAACTCTTTATTGGGTCACACAAAGTTGATTTGTTACATAGGATTCAACCAGAAAACTTCTGGATTCTATATAAGATTCAGGGGACTATCAGCTTAAAAACTGAGCATGAGTAATCTCTGGGGAAGGTCTTTGTATCCCCTTTGTGTGGCATAAAGCTTCTAATAATGATGGATGCATTGCTAGAAGAGCATCTCTATTTGGGGAAATAAAAAATATGGATTAAAATTACAAAATTGTGAAAATAATTGCTAAAAGTTTATTAAAAAAAACCAACCAAACAAAAAACCAACAGCAAGAAAAAATCCCCAACACACCGAACTTAAAATACTTTGTTTCTAGACTTAGTGATTTTTTTCCCCCGTGATTTTTGGCATAACTACCTCTAACTTAATTCCACTGATTAGGAATTAAACACTGTAAAATAGCATCTAGATCTATCTGAACAGCAGATACAGATTCTGGTGGTATTACAGTTGAAATGACAAAGTTCACTGTATTGTACTAGTGTTCTTGGAAATCATCTCATCACAGAACGGGGTTGAAAGGCCCATGTTGGAATGGATATCTAAGGATCATCTGGTCTAGCCTTTCCTGGGAAAGGCTGCCTTGAAGAGATAATCAGCTACCCTGTCCAGTTGCATTTTGAAAGCCTCCTGTGATGGGGGCTTAACCCTGAGAAGTTTGTTTCAGTGAATCTTAGTGCCAGAAAGAAATTCTTAACAGAGATGAAATCTCACTTGTGTGATTTGTCCCCACTGTTGCCGCTTATCTCCATGTGGTTCCTTGTGAAGAGAGCCTTCATCATTGTAACCACCACCACCACTGTGGTGTGGCTTATATGAAACCTTGTCCAGGGAGAGACGACATAGCTCCTTCAGCTTTTCTCATAAGGCAGACTCACCAGCCTTTTCATAATCTTCACAGCCTTCTTTTGACTATTCTGCAGGCTGATCATCTTCATAACCCTCCTCTGGACCCATCCAGACTGGTTTTTTTAATTACTAGGGTGCTCACTTGTTTAGGCTACAAAAAGTCTTTGTTTAAAGTTTCACAATTTTTGTTTTATTCTAGTAGTATTTCTTGAGCATATTAAATCTGAGAGAAGGGTCTTCACCTTTAGAAAGATGCAAAGTGAATCTAGTCTTCTATCTTAAAATATGGAAGTTTCACAGTAGTCAGATTTTTTTGTGGTATTATGTTTTAATGTTTGATTGGAAGATTTAGTCACAAAATTCTGTATATTAGCTTTTTTTTTACATAGTTCTTCACTGCCTTTTTTCAGAGCAGTTTTCACTAAATTTCTGGAGATATTTTCAATTGGAAGAAAATATTCTGACTGGGTTTTACCAGATAATGCAGTAATTTGACCGTTAGCATCCAAACTATTATGAGTTGACACACTGTAAGGAGACAACTTTTAAAGCATTGTTTTTCATGGAGAAAATGGACTCCTATTTCATTGCCACCAAACCCTTGTACTTTTGATATTAAAGGTATATTATTTCTCTTCTTCTGACTGTTGTTTTGTGATTTTTAGACTGTATTAGCTGAGGAGTTGTGTAAAGGCTGGTTGTAGGTATTTCACCTCTTAAAATTGCACCACTTGATGTTAACTCAGTTCATTCTTACCACAGTGGCCAAACTGCATTTGCCAGCTTTTTATTCAAAAGGCACTGTTGCAGAGCTTGCATTCTTTACCGATCCAGGCAAATTAAATTTGTTGATCATGCAGTAATATGCTCTGTTCTTTTGAAATCTCTAAACATTTGTTGCTAATACTTCTAAAAGGTTTTCTTCTTTCATGTGCATAAGATGACTCTGGTAACATTTATATATAGTTCCTGAAGTGTTTCTGAGTTTTTAGCTATGGTTTTAAAATAGCATAGAAAGTTTCTGTGGAACTTTTTCTTAGACTGACTGCAGTTTTCTTCTTTTTAAAGCATTTATCTGGTTAACATTCTTTCAACTACAGTGTCATAAGGATTGTCTAGAGGAAAGCTGGGGTAGGCAATTCTGTGATTCAGTGAGTTCTGGCACACATGAAAACAAAATACCACAGGATAGAGTCTAACTCCCTGTGTCTTTCCTTGGTGTGTTGCATGCCATAGCTGAAGCTTTTTTTTGTGTTTTGGAATACTCTGTTATTCTTCTGTAAATCATGTAATTAGCCGTGCCTTAATTCCCGAAATTAATTGTTTGAAAATTAGTATTAGAATCACATGCACACACACATTTAAAGGGGAGAAAGTAAAATTGTTTTTGGAGTCATAATTCTGCTACCCTCTGTAATATTGCAAAATAAGTGCCTGAAGGTTTAAGTTGCCTTTTACTATTTCCAGTTATGAAGCTTTGTTGTAAAGGAAAGTAAGTTGCCTTTGTGTAAGTTGTTAAAGAAGTTTATTCACCCTAGGTTTCCCACAGCTGAGTCTCAGACATCCAGTTTCTGGGAAAAAAACCCATTGATAATTACATCGTACTGCAATAGGGACAGCTCAAGCCTGGTTCCTCACCGGAGCAACAGAAATCTCTGGGATTTTATACCCTTACAACCTATGCACCTGTTCTCTGCACAATTCACATACCTTTCATGGACCTCTTACTCCAAATGGTGATTTTTGTTTTGTGGTCTTCTTGTTCCTTATCATATTCTTTCTCTGTAGCTGTTTTTATCCGGATGGGTTGCAGCTTCTGATGATAGCCATGACTTCTCAATCTTTTAGTTTGCACTGGCCTCAGGGCCTCCTTTCGTTGTAGCAAAACAGTAGTGCAAGACTCATTCAGCATTTCAAGGTGAAAGTTCGCAGCTTGTGGCCTAAAGCTTCAGCAACTTTGTCTGCTTGTGCTAAACAAAACTACTTAGGCAAGAGAATCCAATTAAGGGAATTCAGCTAACTAAACTCAGTCTACAACAGTTCTCCCTTTGTTTTTATTAAACTTTCCCACTATTATGTCAGAAAGAGCTCATGAATTCTTTCAAAGTGTTCAACTGCTCTCCATAATGTCACATATAGTGTTATTACAAGTAACAGGCATAATATGCTAAAGCTTTAACAGCAAAATATGTACATAGTAGGATGGTGTATGACCGTTTCTATTTAGGTTCTAATTTGGATTTTTGTTAAAATACCTTAATTAATACTTCAGTAACACCATTGAGCATGCTTACTTTTTTTTTTCTCAAACCTATTTTGCATTTGTTTAACACACTGGGTCAACCACTGATCTCCAAGAGACTGGTCCTGGGTATAATTGTTTGCCAAACACTAGTCCTGTTGATGACAACTGTAGATGCTGGCAAGCGCTATTTCCCAGCATTGCATATCCCAGATCATTACTCATAAACTTCAGGCCATTATAAACCTATCTGACTACAAGGTTGGCTAATTTTTAAAAAAATTTTTAAAATTATTTTTAGTTTGGTTTTTTTTTTTCATTTTGTTACAGCCTTTTACCTGAGCTAGAGAGTGTACTACAGGAATTTCCCTTGAAAGCTACTAACATGCTTTGTAATGGCTACCCAACAACATTTGGATTTAAAAGTCCATCAGAAACACTGTTTTCTGCTGGAGCAAGGAACTCTCATTCTTTCCATAGCATATTCACTGCATGACACACTCCAAAAGCATATTTAGAATCAGTATAAATAGTCACTGCTGGTCACGTCCCCACCAGGCTGCTCTTGCTAATTCAATTAATTTGGCCTCTTGGGCCATCACCAAGGGTTGTAGAGGTTCAGTTTCAAGTACCTCAAAGTTTCTCACCAATGCATAGCCTGTGTGTTGTTTTCCATTTACCTAGTATGAAGTATTGGTGAACAGTGTAAAATCTAAGGTCTCCAGAGGCTCATTTTGTAGATCTGTCCATAGCTGGCTGGAGTGAAACATCTCATAACACTCATGATGTGGCTCACTGCTGGAAGGAGCAAATAGTGAAGTTGCTGAAAAACATGACATCCTTTTAAAGTAATAGTAAGTAAATTAATTATTTAAAATTCAGAACAATGTGTGTTTTGAGAGGACAATGTTTGCGCAGCATGTTTAAGAATCGGTTCCACTTTGGGTCACACACTGAGTTATGTGACCTAGAACCAGTATTCCTTTTACAGCTTGGAAAATATTTTCTTTCTCCAGACTCCAATTCCACTTCCTCTGCCTTGATAACTTCTTTCAATATTTTACTTAACTGCCCTAGCCCTGGTGTTTGGGGTCTCCAGTACCCTACTGTGCCTGAAAAATTCCTCACAATTGTTTTGTTTGTTGCTGGTCAAAGTATTTTTACCATAACCAGGGACCTATTTTGGGTCTACTTTGTCTTTTTGAATTATACTGGGAAGAAGGATAGTCTTTCAGAGCTGGAGGGGGGGTTTCTTCCCTTTAAAATTAATTTTTAATTGATTTTTAATTAATTATTTTAATTAATTTTAAATTAATTAAAAATGAATTTAAAATTAACTTTTGCAAATAATTTTAATTAATTTTAAAAATTAATTTAAAATTAACTTTTAAATTAATTTTAAAATAATTTTTAAAAGTTAGTTTTTAAGTATTTTTAAAATTTTTAGAATTTATTTTTAGTTAACTTTTAGTTAACTTTTAGTTTTTTAAATTAGTTTTTAGTTAATTTTTTAAATTAATTTTTTGAACTAATATTTTAAAATTTATTTTTAAAGTTTTTTTTAATTTTTTTTTTTTAATTTATGGATTAAGCTGAAGCTATCAGTTCTACATCAGTGCTGATTTAACTCCACAACTTTGTGGGTATGGTTTTCAACATTTCTGGTATTTTTAGCTCCTTTTGTAAGCTTTTGGTGATTACACTCTTTCCCATAATGATTAGGCCTAACCATTCAGGCAACAAATGTAAATCCATATCTAGGGTCTGTAACAGGTCTCCTTGTAATAAGCATGCTGGGGAGTCTTCTGTCAATGTGACTCTTCCCCAAACACTCTTATTCCCATTTGTTCTTTGCATGAAGTTACTTTTCTCAGCTTGTGAATTTTATGCCAGCTGCCCCCCTCACATCCTAATGCTCCTTACGTTAGGGAGTGCAAGAAACAGCAAGGTTTTTACTTTAGTGTATAGTCACTAGCAGTTGCAGGCTGGGCTCCTTGTGGTGTTTGTCTAAAGTCAAGGCTACCTACACAAAAAAACTTCTAAAACTAAAAATTTAAAGAAGGTGAGAGCACATTCTCTTAGTAGGGGCCAGTGAAGAGACACAAAATGAAGAGATACTTCTTTCCCAGCAAAGGTCTCACTTGTTTGAGGATAGATTATATGGATAGAGAAATTTGCTGAGAGCTAGACAGCAATGCTGGAAAGGCAGCTAGATTTTGCTGCATTGTTTTAAATCTGTCTGTTAATACATAGATATCCAGTGTCTGGGAAACGAAGCAATGAAGGTCTTAAAAATACAAGTTCTGCTTTTCCAGTTGCAAGTTCTGTGGCACATGCTTATTAAAAATACTTTTCTAGAAAGTCTTCTTATCTAAGTGCTGCAGTGTTAGTGAAACTAATACTGATAATAAAGTATTTTTGTGGGGAAAATGAAAACTACTGAAGTATGTTCGGTCTGTATGATTTAGTGTTTTAACAATGTCTCATAAAACTGAGGTTTTTTCTGTAACACTGTCCAGTTCTAGCACCTGGTAATTTTAGTATTTACAGATTCTTTCCCTCTAATAGTAGCTCAGCTGCTTCTTCTGGGAAAAAAAAAGAAACAAACTGGATCTCTTGAAACACTTTAAGTATCAGATTTCTGTTCTGACTCCTCAGTTTAGAAAGTAAAGTGATAGGCAACTTAGCCAACAGACTGGGCTGCTGCAGTAACCTTCTAGGAAAGCTGTGGTGGAGAATGGTGGGACCCATATTCAGGTGAATACAGCTTACAGATGTTACTTTAAGACACAGAAAAAACACTTTAAAGAGAGGCTAAACTAGGTAACTATGAAAGAGTGGTCTTCAGTTTTCAACATGATGTTTGTAAGGCCTCAAGTTGATAACCCACAAAACTCCCAAAGTTTGGGTTTTTTTGTGGTTTTGAAGAAAACAAAACTGCATACCAGTCTACATATGCAAGCAAGCAGACAAAATTGGAGTGTACTCGGAGAGGTAGTTAATAAGCATTCAAAGTGTTGCCCAGCTCTTTTTAAGTTATCATGTCACCGTTACACAAAATTGTTCATGCTTTGTCTTGATTTTGTTTGCCTTGGTTTTTGTCCCCAAAGGGTACTTGGGCTCTGTAAATTACGCTCTGTTAGGACATACACATAGCAGAGGATTCAAACTGTGTAGCTTATACTATCACTGCTGCCAAACTCCAGAGACCAACCTTTCTGTTCCTTGCTTGATTGACTTACATTATTGGCTGAAAAAAGTGTTTGTTTAAATATGGAAGCCTATCAGAAAAACAACCTTGCTTGCTTCTGCAAAGCTTTGTCCCAGACAGAGCATAGAATCTGGGAAAATGGGAAAGGAAGCACCTAAAGAGCCTTAATCTTCTGCTAGATATATACAGATTAAGTGGGAAACCTCAATTTATTCTCTTAAAATGTGCAATTTCTTTCCATTCATTCTGCCCAACCTGATCCTCTTCAACCCCAACAACAGCTGAACAAAACTCTAAAAAGCCTAGATATATTTTATCTTGGAATATGTTTATATTCTAGAATTAGAGATGTTGAAGCCCTTCTATTTACTGCTTGGGTCTCTGCCACTTGAACTCAGTGACCTTTAGTGTTGGTGAGTGGTCCTTTCCTCCACACAACAGCAGTGTAAGGAGGTGACCTTGCTCTGGTTGTTTGATACCATAGCTATGAGCTTAGAGGAGCTGGAGGCTCGGACTTCTAAACTGGGCTCATCCGGCACGAGGTGTGTTGTTTCCTGATCAACACTTGTCTGTAAGGGTCCTCTTCCCCTCACCTTCATTGCTTCTGCAGCCGACTTTCTAATGGAAAAATTAGTCTTTTCTATTGAAGCTTCTCCACCTCATCCTGTACTATGCTTTCAATAGCCTTGAAAACATGAAGAAACAGTTTTTGTTCTCCTTTTTTGTGACTTAATGTGAGCAAAATGAGATTTTTCTTTAGACTATCTTTTCTCTGACCTGTGTCAAAACCCAGAGTATTTTTGTAAGTTCATCAAGAGGGAAGGGAAACTAAGTAAGTGTGTTTCAAACAATCAGTGTCAGGCAACATTTGCTATAAGGGCCTTTAATATTTTGGTGGGTTTGGGATTGGAGACAGTAAATCTGAACACTGAGATTTAATCAACTCACTTCAGTGAGTAATTTGAAAACTGCAATTGTGTTACTATTGAGCTGTCAGTAACCTGTGTGTGTTTGCTTAGGCCTGATGCGAACACCCAGACAAAGAGGACAAGGATCTAGTAACAGAGCAGCAGAAGGGAGACGTGGCAGAACTGAATGGAGATCATCTTTCAGGGAATACTACGCAAGACCAAGACAAGCGGAATTCACAGTGGAAAGGTATGTATCATGCAGGGAGAACTAAGGTCCCCCACAGGGGATCTTCAGGGGTCAGGTAGGAAAAGTGTTCACATTGTTAAAACAGATCTAGTAGCCAGAGCTGACTTGAAGGCATGGTTGCATTATTAGAGTGCAGGTTTGTTGCAACACTACTTAGTGCATGCTTGTCAGAGCTGTAGTTCCAGCTTCCTTAAACATTGAATTGGAGCATTTTTGTTGAGCGTTAGAAATATAAGGCAAAACTGAAAAATGTAAAGATTTGAAATTGTACCTCCTGGTCAGCAGCATATTTATAGTGTCCCTTTCTGAGCTCACAAACCAAGCTTTACAGAACATGTGGGAGGTTCCAAGTTGGATGATTTTAATGTTTAAATTGAAAATAGACCTTTGCTATATTACTTACTGCTTGGACTTTGAATGCATATTGATTTTCCTTTCTTTGTAAGTACCAGAAAATTCCACTTAAGCCTTTAACACTTCAGAGTGTGGCTCTTTTTACTTTACACCACAATAGTTGATCTTTAACAAGTTGTCTGAAATTTTTAGCAGTTGCATATAAACCTGGATTTAGATGATGGAGCCATTGTATGATGAAGTTACAAAGATTTGACAATTTTATAAAATTTTCTTTAATCTCTGTAATGTTTTCAGTGTTACCAATAAACAGCTGATCTTTCTGTTCCTGTTTGCTGTGATAATTCCTCCAGAACTCGGTTTGTCCATTTTTAATGACAAAAGTAAAACAACTGTAGTGTGTGCTGTATAAAGATGCATTCTAAAAATTGTGCACCAGCTGTTATATACTGATGTATCCCACAGCTGCACAGGTGTAACAATATGATTTTTTTTTAATCTTGTTTACTGTTCTATAGAAACAGAAATCTGACTAGTTATCATCTTTTTAGACCAGTGGAAAGATCAGACTATGAAAGACCAATAAGAGATCGTGGTGGAGGAAGAGGTGGAATGCGAGGTAGAGGAAGAGGTGGTGGAATAAATAGAAGTTTTGGTGGCTTTGACCAAAGAGGAAGATGGGAACTTGAAAGACAAAGTGGGAATGATAAAATGTAAGTGTTCTATGTGCTGTTTCTTACTTGATATACAAGTAAATAATAGTCAGTCCTGTAGTATTGTCCTTCAGGTATTCTGTTTCTCTCTACAATAGCCAGGTTGGCTGGCAAAAAGTCAATACTGGTTTTAGTTTGAGGTTCTAACCCAAAAAAGGAAAGAAAGCTCTTAAACTCACAGAATTGTTTTCCTCTCTAGGGGAGTGAAACCAGATGACAAAAAGGGTGGCGGTGGAGCTCGTAACTGCAAAGCCGTTAAAGATGATATGAGGTACACCATATACTTGTGCCCATGATAAATCATAGTTTTCTATGGCTTACCTTACATCATCATTTTCATCAGTTTCATGTCCATTTTGAGTATTATATGCATTACTTTCTATTATTGTCATGATTAATGTAATTTTACAGGTTTTTTTAACTTGGCTCCTTCATGATGGTGAAATTAAATTGAAGCAAAGGCACGATGATGTTCACTTAAGACTGCCAGAATCTTTTGACTGGAGCCGAGTTGTCTTTTAATGGAAATAAGTTATTATTTTCTCAGTAGTCAAATAAGGGGGACTCTGGTGTTTAATGAAATTGCTCAAAATGCTGATTATGAGATTCAAATTCGGTTAATGGGCTTAAAGTCCAGTCTCTTTTTCTTGAGTTTTATGGATAATTTCTAAATTGCAAAACTGTAGTACAATTCAGTGTATCCTTGAAGGTAGTATTTAGCTGATTATACCCCTGAAGTACATTTAAAAGTGCTAGGAAAATCAGTGGCATAATGTGATTAATGGACACTTGGAGTAAAAAAAACCAAACCAAACCCAAAAAAACCCAGAAGTTTTCCATTTAGTTCTGTATATTTCTTAGTGGTACTGCTTTCTGTTCAAAATTGTTAAAGCTCACTGATTATGCTGGCTTTTGTCCATTCTTTGCACCCAGTAGTATGTTACTCTTTCCAGTAGCTTTTGTTCTGCTATATATCTTTAATTAAGGGCTGATAAAGGATGGAGAAAAGGCAGTGCTTTGAGCTTATACCAAGTATCTTTTCCATGCACACATTCATTGACAAAATATTTTAAAAATAAAATTTTATTTAAAAATAAAAACTAACTTCTAAAACTTAGTGGATGCAGACAATCATGCTAAAAGTTAGAAAAATACACACTTGATGAGTAATTTTTGGGTCTTGATTTAAATTCTTCTGAAAGGTTTAACTTTTCTCTGTTCTACAGAATTTCATACTAAGAGTAGATTGGGTAGGTACTCAGGCTTTTCATAGGATTGGCCTAAGTTAACATAATTCAGTTATGATAGTTTTCTGCATTTTGACAGCTAGTTTTGTACTATCTTCTGTAGTATATCAGGGTAGGCTTCATAAAGTTACAAAGTATTCAGTGGCCTTTACTTTTTTCTCCCTGGTTAAGTTTTGGTTTTTGGGTTTTTTTTGGAGGGGTTTTTTTGTTTTTTTTTTTTTGTGGGTTTTTTTTGGTTTTTGGGGGGGGGTTGGTTTTTTTGGTGTTGGTTTTTTTTGCTCAGTAGCATCAGAACTTATATCAATGCTTTCTTGTGATGTGGTAGAAGTGATATAAAATTAAAGCTCTCTGGACAATTCTAGAAGCATGTCTGTGCTTTAATTGTCCTAATTATGCATTGAAGCTAAAAGGTGTTAATTTTAAATATGTATGCCTGCTAGTGGAATGAAACTAAGTTGCTGCTGTCATTTGACAGTGAATTAAAGTCCATGTTACCAAAACCACAAACTTTAATTCTTTAAAAGAAGCAAAAACACAAACCCAAACATCAGTGTTGTACTATAATGATCAGTATTCATGATTGAATTATTTCATCTTCATACATGCTTTTCAATTCTGTTATTTAAAGGAAATAGAAGTTGTGTTTTCCTAATATTCCTCGTTTTGTTAGCTGTTTGACTCGTCACTAGAACTTTCTGCTTATGATCAAAGACTTTTCCCTTTTTTCCTTGACAGGAAATTCTGGAAAAAGAAATGATGCATCGATTTTTTTAAACACCCCCCCCCCCCCCCCCCATGTGACTCATGAAGACTTTGTGGGGTTTTTTTGGTTTATTGTGTGTGTTTTGTTTTGTTTTGTTTCAGTGGGATGAAACAGACTGGACCTATGGAAGAGACTGTGGAAAGTCCTGAACAGCCAGGGACATCTGAAGGAGAGCCTCAGAGCAAGTACAGTCAGACAACTATTTTCTTTCTAAATGCAAAGGAAACAATTAAGTCCTACTGATGTGCTTGTATTGAGGGGCACACTTGAAATGTGAACTGTTAAATTTTGCTTATGCATATATTTAAAAACACAAAAGCTTTGTCTGTATTTGAGTATAGAAAATGCATCCCTAATTCTGACTGAAGCTTGATTTATACAGTTAGAGCTTGCATTTAATTGCACAGTGTTGTTTAACTTCCTAAGATTTGGTGATTTTTTAAGGAGAAGCTACATGTTATATTTTACCTTTTTAACTTGGCTAATTTGTAGAAACTAACACGCTTTTTGAAGTTCTCTAAGAAAAGGCATTCAAGGTGCCCATGCCATCATACAAACACATTTAAAATACACTGAGATACACTAAGTCTGCATTCATCAATCACTCATCATGCAGATATCATCTGTTCTTGAGAGAGCATGGCAGAACTTGGAGGAACTTTCTGGAAATTTAGTGAGACTTAGAGAAATTGAGAGAGAAATCTGCCCCTCGTCTTCTGGCTTTCATTCTAGTCAGTGTCACAGCAAATAAATGAACAATAGCTTAAGACAAAGTAGCTGGAAAATCTTGTCCAAGTAAGAGACTTGAAGAAAAATTAAATAGCAAATGATGAACATTTCCTAATGAGTGAAAGATGGTCAGTGCAATATGTTAACCTCTTCTGTTGCTGTGAAGCCTTTTTTACCTCATGATGCAGCTCCAGTTATTACTGATATGGGTTAATTTCTTAATTATAAGATTAACTAGACTACAAAACCCATTTTATGTGTTCAGGTTGGTCAACCCTGCAGGAAGTTCAGTTGATATAGCTTTGATTCTTTTAGTCTTAGAGTAGCTTATAATATATAGCTAAAGGTGTATACACATGGGGAAATCTGACTTTGAATGACTTATGAATTTCCAAAAAACCTTTTCTAGACTAACTTAGGTCAGATGGGTATTTATTTCTTCTTCAGTTCAAGCTCTGTGTAGATATGTCCCAATATCACTTTCTTGTAGAGCATAAGGCGTGAGAAGGATATACAGTGGAGAAAGTCTCCGGCAGAATCTGCCAGTTATTTTTAATTCTTTCACCATTCTTAGAGGTTACTAGGTGTTCAGTTAGACTGGGAGCCTTTCTGGAGATTTTACTGCAGAAAAAAGGTGGGGTTTTTTTTTGGTTTTTTTTTAAGATTAATTTAGGAAAAATCCACTGAAATTCATATGATTCAAGAAAGTAAGTAACCTGCAAGTACAAAATTCTGCACTGTGTACTCTTTTCAGTGCAGTAAATACTGTCCCAAAGGCTTACAATTCTATATATGAAACATGAGTAACATATATTTCACTGCACTTACCTTTCGGGGCATGTCAGCTTGGTGACCCTATGTATTTTAAAATAGGAGGCATCATGTGAATAGTGCCTAGGTCATTAGGGATGATTATATGGCATACACCTTAACAAGATGGAATTGTTGTTTTAGTGTTTAAAAGCAAAAGCTGGTAGGATATGGTGTTCAGGCTTCAGGATTTAAAGGTCTTACATGCTTGGGTTTCCCCTGCCGTCCAGATAACACAAGTTTGGCTGCTGTCTGCTTTTGCTACAGCCTCAGTATTATAAAGGGTTGTGTGTTTGCTTGGGCTGCTGTTACGATCTTTCTCATTTTGACTCCTTGCAGTGACTTCAAGGAACCCATTTATTTTCTACTGTTTTATTGCAGTTGTGTGCTTGCATTGAGAGAGAGATTGAAGACCTGGATTTGTTTCTTCTTTCATTCTCTTTCTCTTGTAACTGTTTCCATTTAAAATTAAACGTATAATAATGTTATTCTGGAAGGCGGCAATTACCTGTCTGCATGAAGATGCTGTGTAGCTTTCTGGTGTGGTACTGTCTAATTTCAATGCAACTCTGGAAAGGAGGTTCTATGGGCTTCTGTAACCTATAAGGTTTTGCCTTTAGGATTCAGTTTTGCCGTTCCTGAGCTTCTGTTTGCTGAGTGTTGTGGAATACGGCCTTCTTTAATACTTTTATAATATAAATCAAGTTGTTTTTTTCCCATATCCTCAAATTTTCTTGAGTGTATCAACAATATTTATCTCTAGTTATATCATCCCAAACTGCATGCTAATAATTGGGGGTTGTTTAGCTGCAAAGCAAAACCTGACCTTAACCCTGTACAAAATACACAGGTAGTACAGAAGTATAAACTTTCCTCCCAGCTGCTTTCTGTTGAACTTTTCTTCACAGTCCAAACAAAGTAACACTTCTGTTGACCAATTCAAAAGTAGATTTTTTAGTTTTATTTAGTATAACACATGGGCTAATTAATTCCTATTCTTAAAGGTATTTGCAGAGCTTTATTTGGTCTGTGGGGTTTTCTTATATTTATTCTCATGTGACAGTCTTCCTTTTTGGTGGAGCTGTGTATCATTTTGTTTATGTAATAGGAAGCTTTAACAATTTATCTTCAAGGTTTTCTACTTAATGGTTGTTTGGTCTTATGTTGTTTAACTTTAGATTTTACTATAGCTGCTGATAATGCTCTTGTAAATAATGTTTAGTGGGAGAGCTTCGTGTCATTGTCTTCTTGATAAAAGCTGTCTGAGCATTTGCTTTGTGCAGCTGAATAATACAGAAACGGATCTGAGAGAGATATGCTGTCATTATCTTCAATGTTATGAAAAAAATAGCAGAATAGCTAAGCTAAATTTCTTTCCATTTGCATTTATTCTGGTAAAAAGAAAAGGTATTTTGTTTACTGTATGCACAGTAATCAAGGCATAGTTAAAGGTGATGACCTCAGTGGTCATCCATTGAAAACACTGAGGCAGTAGGAACCATTACTGAAGGCTCTTATTTAGTGATTTAATAAGACTTTCATTGTGAATTCAGTCTGTTCACGTCCAGAGGTTGTGCTTAGTTGTCTGGCAGTGTTTCGTAAGCATCATGCTGGTGTGCCAAGGAACTTATTCATTTGATTAATGAAAATGCACACCAAGCAGTTACTAAAAATGTGTAAGATTAGAAGGTAGAAAGTAACGCATAGAATGAACTTCTGTGCTGGCTTGGTGCCCAAAATAACTTGCTGCAATTGAGTTTCTGTCCAAAATGTGATATGTAGGTTTCTGTTGTGCTTCACTCATAGGTGTTTCCCCTTGGGAGTTTTGACATCCTAAAACAAATTTGTACTGCTAATAACCTAGCAGTTAAAACCATCCGTTGCAGTGAAAATCAGACTGTACTTTGCAGTTGAAAAAACCAAATATTTGCAGTGTAAATCCAAAAGTATTTCCTTTGGAACAGGCAAGTGGATGTTTTTGATTGTATGTGTACTTTTCAAAGCTATAGCTCTGTTTGCTTTTTGAGAGATTAAGTTGCTGTGTGGTCAAATGTCCTCATGTTATCTTACAATCATAGCAATTTAGACCTGAAAGGGGTCTTTCTGACCCAAGGCACAACCAATTTTAATTGTCACTTCTCATACGTGTCTAGTTGATTTTAATGCACTCTGCTGATGGAGATCTCAGTGTCCCCTGATGATCTTTCTAGTACTTGGAAAACAGAAGCTGCGGTGTTAGGTTTTTTCCTCCTGAATATCTTGCCTTAATGTCATGGTTATGCAAAACTTTTTTTTAGCATTATGTTTGTTTCCATTGCACATCTTTAATGGCTTACCATGTACATCATGTGTTTTAGACCTCTGTCTTGCAGTGCTATTTTGGACTTCTCACCTGTTCCCACAGGTGACGAGTGGAAAAGAAGTTTTGTCTTATGTATCTTGTCTTATCTCTGTGTATCTAACAGAGATAAAACCTGTCTTTACAGTTCAAAAATATGCAAGGCAGCCTCTGACATATTCCGTATGTTTTTCTAGAACATATCATCATTATTGTACTTAGTGACAAATGAAAATTTGACTAGGATTAATCTGGTTTTGCCAAGTGATAAATGCTGTCTCCTTGTCTGTTATTACATTGGATAAAAAAATCCAAGAAAGCATTTTGTGACATTAACAAAGGATATGTTAATAATTACCTGGAAGTTCCCATGGTGTGATCATCATATCTTTTTGATGACTGAAAGCTACACTGAAACAGGAATTTATCTCATATTGTCATTGTGCAGTACAAGTCAATGAAACCATTCAGTTGAGATGTTTTAAAACTGCTCTGTGTGCTTTTTTTTCTACTGTGGCTATATTTGCTAGGGGTAGATCCACTATTAAACTGTAGGGTTAAGAATATGCCAGATCAAAAGGCAGAGTGATTTTGGCTAGAATCTAAGTGCTTGAATTTAGGATGAGACTGTTGAGTACTAATGCAAGAGGCTGCATATAGCATTTCTTCCTATGACTAATTTCAAACAGTACATAAACATATATTCTAACTTATATAAATGTAAGACTATCACACGTGAAGTTACTGTGGCAAATAAGTGAAATTAAGGACAATGATTTGGTGAGAAACATTCTAAATGTTTTTTTTAGTATCTTTACTTTGGAGATTAGTGTTCTTGTTTATCCTGGCATGTTGCAAGCTTATGGTTTTTACTTTAAAACTATGAACCTCTAGAGTTGGTGAAGGAGAGCCAGAGGAAGAAGTGGTTCAAGAAATGACATTAGATGAGTGGAAAAATCTTCAGCAGCGGAATCGACCAAAGTCTGAATTCAACATCCGGAAGCCAGAATCCACTGTTCCTTCCAAAGCAGTGGTGATTCACAAGTCAAAATATAGCGATGATGTAAGCACTGCCTTAGGAATTCTGTAAACTCTCCTTTTTGCCCAGGGTTAGGAAACTGTTTCTATTATTTTCCTACTAGTTTTAGAATAATCTGAATAGGCAAGAAAACAGTATCTAAACTTTATTACTCTAATGACATATGCCCCAAAACTGGCTTTAAACTGTGTTCAATTGTTTTGTCTTAGATCATCACCCCTATTTTCCATGGGAATACATAATATATCAAGTTATTCTGACTTATGGCTCAGCCTTAGCAATATAAAATCTGTGTTCCTGCTGCTGCCACCTCTATAGGTCTCTGATAATGCTTCTAGAAAAACTTGGTTTATGAAACTTGGTTTACTATACACTTCTTTTCCGCAGTTTGAATCCTGTTTAGCTTACTTGCCAGTATACATTTGCATGTATCTCATTGTGCACTTGGAAATAAGAAATTTTTTTTAGGTTTTTTTGTTTGTTTTGTTTTGCTTGGTTTTTGGTTTTTTTTTTTGTTGTTGTTTGGTTGGGGTTTTTTTGGTGGTTGTTTTGGGTTTTTTTGGGTCCTGCTTCTCAGAAGTAATTCTGGAGAGCTTGTGGTGCTGCAGTGTGCAACCCTGCTCCACTTCCCCTAAATTTTATTCCATGATATTATTTAGATTTAAATTTCAGGGAGAGCTGCTAATTCTGAGGAGAGAGGGGGAAGCTTCTTTCAGATTCTAGCTTACTTGGATCTCAGATTTTGGGGGTTACAGAAGTACGTTCTTATGGACGTACTACAGAAGTAGTGCGATGGAATTTTGATCCTTGGAGTCTACATGCATTTATGAATACACATATCTTTTCTCTAGTTGTAATATTAACATCACAACTTGCTTAATCACTTTAGATCATTGAGCCTGCATTCTTTTTAGTGAGACTTTTAAGGTCAGAGTTACCATTATCCCCTCTTCGTTTTACGAGGGAGGTGGTGGTAGGGGGTGGGGAGAATATCTTCCACAAACTCCAAAGAGAGAATATAGGTGTGTGAAGAGTACATACAAGTTTCTCTTCTTTTTGCCCATAAAGTTTCTGTTCTGGTAGTATTAAGAGACCTTGTTAAAATGAACACAGAACAGGAGGTACAGGAACTGTGTAACACAGACAAGTGAAATCCCTGAATTAGAAATTGAGTAAGTGATTCATCATTGTATGGGATATGAGTTAACATATACTTTATCATTACTACAGTCCACATTGAAGTTATGCTGGGAAATAGTCTGACATCCACTAGATACTAGGAGCACAGTTAAAACTATAGTAATCTCATTGCCGCAGTTGTGTAGATGATCAGGTGTCGATCAGGTAGCTTTGGTATGGCCTTTTAACCATTACTTGGAGATAACTGTACGACTAAGTAGCTTAGGTCTGATTCTCTAGTCCCTTTGAAAACCTGCTAGATTATATTTCTGAAAAACCTCTTCAGTATTAGGGAGCTGGTACAGAAGCTTTTGTTGTCAGGAATCTCTGAGCCACCAAAGAGCTATCCCAGGCATCTGGGAAGCTGCAATTACCTCATCTATGTTAACATCCTGTGCAAGTTAAGGCCTGTCTTCTATTCCAGAGGCCATCTTGGTTCATCTGCTGCTTAGTCTGTAATACAAGTGTGTATGTGTATCTGGGAGGGAATAAGCTCATACATGGAAACTGTAGGCTTTGACCAAATCTTTTTTTTTTAGTTGCCAAAAGAAAACTTTGAAAATGAATCTCATGTCTTTCGAAAACCAATGAATGATATAACATCTCAGCTGGATATTAATTTTGGGAGTCTTTCTCGCCCTGGCCATGGATCAAGAGGAGCACGCGGTGGTCGCGGTCATGGCAGAAGACCTGAAGAGACAGGACCTCGACCCCAAAGAGTGGTAATGGATTTTTTTTTTGGTTGGTTTTTGTTGTTGTTGTTTGTTAATTTTTTAATTTTTTTTGTATTATTGATGGTGTTTGTGTGCATGTCCTACCCCTTTCTGTGTGGAATTTTGATTTCTGTAGTAGCAGACTTGTTTCTTATTTGTCTCATAGTATGCTGTCCTCTTTATTGAGTTCCTGGCCTATATTATGTTACTTGAAATTAAATACTGATTCAGGCTCTCAACTCTTAACATGTACTTTTGAAAAGGTCCGGTTACTAGGTGCTCTAATGGTAACTAGAGGACAGGATGCAATGAGGATTTGTTTCTGCAGTGAGTTTTGATATAAACTGGGAAGTAATTAAAATTACTAAAGGCTTGTTGTATCTCTTTGAAAGATTTCAGTGTCGTACAGTACTACTTTGATTACTGACAGTGAGATCAGTAAATCTGTGATTCTACAGAATGATTCATGAGTTCAATATAACAGTTATAAAAAACTTCCACTTACCTACTCCTTTGAAGAAAAAAAAGCATTTGCACAGTGGAAAATGACATCTTTATTCTTTGTACTAGCAGAAGCTTTACTGTGACTAAAATGCTTTAAGATTGGGAACTTTCAGAATAATATGGAAGTGTTGATGCATTTGTTTCATCTGAAAGAAAAAGGTTCTTTATAGTAACAGATCAGTGAGATTAAAACTACAACCCAATATGTTCGGTAGTTCTAGAACGTAAAAATATAGTAATGCTGCTTCAAAAAATATGCAGTATTTTGCTTGAGACTGCTTTACTTTTTTTCTTCATTCAGCGCTGCAGAGCTTGTGACCTTCCAGTCCTCTCCAGGTAGTAGATGAGCATTATAAATACAGTCACACTGAAAAAAATGATAGGATGTCATTGTTGAGACGGGCATGATACATAAACTCACTACAACAGCTTCTGGTCAAAGAAAAGAAACTACTCTTTATCTTCCAAGGCCTTTTTATACTATTTCTAACATTCATATCATACATTCATTGACTCCCAATTCACCACTCCACAATATCATTGGCTACTTGTAGTTAGAACAACATCTTGCAATAACACCAGCTGCGGGAAGTTGGGTATCATTGTTTATGAATTCCTGCTTGTTTTTAAGCTAAAATTGATGCCTGTGAACCCAGACAAACAATCGGTTCCCACAGCAAGGTAGTTCTCACTACATGCCTACAGTTCCCACAATAGTAGGCATAAGTTCTGAGATAAATGTTTATCATTTGTGATAGTGATGGGTACGCTTTGACTAGTTAGTAGCATTTGAGTAGAAGAATGAGCCCTTTTGAGGGTAAGATATGTATACGTAGCTGTCAGATACTTTTGAAATGCATTCTTTTTATAAAACTTTCTTTCTTACTTTATAGGTGCGGCTTGTTGCTCCAAATCCTGATGATCCTGAGGATTTTCCAGCTTTAGCTTGAAGAAACGTCATGAATTGTGGTATCTCCAAGTCAGTTTGTAACTATGAAGAGACCAGTTTTTTGCTGGTGTGGATTAAGGAAGCCTGTTTCCTTCTGAAAAGTTGTTTGGGTGTTTGGTGTGAAATGATTGCAGCTGTCTGCTAACAGAGTTGGGTTCTGGAAATATGGGTGGACTAGGATCCTGTCATAGGTTCCAGTGTTTGCCTCCATTTGTGAAACCTGTGGGAGGGCTTACAGTACTTCCCTACTAGACTTCTAGGGAAGTTAAAGGGAAGAGTGTTTAAAAATGTATATATAGAGATTGTATCAAGTTCTCCATGACACCATGGTGAAATGTAAACTGTACAACACGATCTACAATTTGGATTCAGACTCAATTTCACTGTACATTTGAAAGCCCTTTTTTTGAATGAAGTGTGTATTTCAGACAGTTGTAAGTTGCAGTTCTTCAGGGTTTGGCAAATAAAAGAAAGTGCACATTGGTTTGGGTTTGAGGTATTATTTTTAAGAAGTCATAGTGGTGGGTAGAAGCTTTTGCTATTTGGATGTTGTCTGGGGGAAAAAAGGGGGGGAAACCCCAAACCCTAAACAGCAATTTGTACTCACCAAAAAAAGGAAGCCTCTTTCTAAATGGAAGTGATCTTTAAAATCAAGGCAGCATAAATGCCTTGAATTGACACCGAACCGTAAGTTCTACTTCAGTAACAAGATATAGTCTGCAGTTACTTTGAAGATAAAATAAAATAAGAATTTTGATATAAAGACAGAAGTAAATTAAGTAAGCTTTTAATTTTAGCAGGAGCAACTACAAACTAAAATGTTTCATGCCTTACCCAGAAGTTTGTGATGTTGGGGATGATTTAACATACTTGAGCCAGATTTTCTAACTTGTTTCCTGTCCAAGGGGACACTCAGAGCCATTCTGGGGGCCTGAGAGAAACAAGAAAATGGTGCCAGAGGTGGTGACAGAAGGAAATGAGGACAAGCACATTGGACATTTTGGAAGTAGCTGTCAGCCTCACAGGAGTCTTCAAATGCCTGGTCAACTTGAACATATTCTTTCAATTTACTGGGAAAGGAGTTGAATAGAAACCTTTCACTTTTTCCAGTTCTGTGCCACACTTCTAAGCAGTCTTCTTTGAGAGCAAATAGTGGATGAGACTTAGAAGAAAAAGAAGTTTTGCTTTGGAGTAAGCTCTAAGAATACTCAGAATCTTAAAAGACTTTTCTCACTTAAAAGGCTTTACTCAAATAGGATGTAATCATCCTAGAGACTTTTCTATATGCTCTGAACAGATGGTCTGCATAGTCGTTCAGCCCAAAGGATTTTTTTTTACGTTATTAAATTACTTAAATGACAATTTGCTATGAGATTTTGTATTCTGCAAGAAATTTATCTTAGTGGCATAGAGATGCTCTGATTTATAGTAGGAAGAATGTGCAAAAGTGCTGGTGTTAGAGGAACCCATGCTGCTGCTATTTGGGTAGTTGAACTGAACGAAATAATGCATGACTCCTTCACTTTGTAGTCACAAGGTGTTACTTGAAATCACTGCAGTTTCAGATTTAACTGCTGCTGCCCTTTTTGTAGGTGTTGTTTCTGCCAAAAATGGCAATTTAATGAATATGGGATAGAAGTGATTTTGTCTGTGGGGTCCTTGGAGTATTTTGTTCTTCCTCTCCTGATCCCATTTTCCCATTGGACAGGGAAGAATGTGTCTGAATTTTTATATATGTTTTTACTTGCTGGGGTGAGTGTATGCATAGATATGGAGAGCTTCTTTGCAGGGCTTGCTTCTATTTCCTGTCATGTTTTGAATGTAACCTTCTCTTCTACTAAGACCTCTTTTTGCTAAGGAAAGTGGTCATATGCTTAAAAGTAACCCCTCCCCCTTTTTCTACTAAAAATGTGAGACTTTTCTATACTGTGCTACTGGGCTCAATCTGCTGTAATGTATTTGGTTTAGTTGACTGTTCTCTGAGAAGGCTGAGACAGTTATATTATTTTTCCATCTTCTTCCTGCTGTTGCAAAGTTGCTGTTTATTCCTCTAACTTTGCCTTTCAAAACAGAATGACAAATAGGTTCTTTGGGGTATGCTTTTAAGGACTTGTGAAAGTGTATCTGTATTGTCTACTTTTAGTCACCAAATTGTTAAACTCCTGGTTAAAAGAAAAAAAGGCCGATTACAAGACTGTCAATTAATCAAGTGAACCAAAACTAAAAAATACAACCAATTCAACACAAAACTTTGTGACAAAGAGATTTAGTGTAGTTGATTACTGCTTAAACCAGAAGTTTCTTAGAGCAGCTGTGTGTGACAATTTCATTTTTCAGTCTGTCAGGCTTCAATATGGCTTAAGCATTTCTCTAGTTGATGGTATATCCAAGTACAGAGAAGAACTTATTAATTGTGGTGACAGTGATGCAATTTCTTTGCCTAGCTGTGATAAGAGAACTGTACATCTCAGTCATGTGTCATATTTAAGGTACCAAAATAGCTGTATCTGTTGAACACATATTTGCTGCTGTCACTCCTGGTCTAGCTTTACTCCTTCACGTAAAGCAATTGGTAGCAGATGCAAATGTATACATAAACACTAGTAGAACATGGCATGCATATTAAGAAGAGATTAAATTGTGTTGCAGATCTTAATCATGTTACACTTTAATGCGCTACTACCAGCTACTCTTTGGATTAATGTAGTGAGTGGCCTAGGAAAATCTGCTACATTTCAAGTTCAAGTTTTAGATTAATGCAAGTTGCAGGAAGTTTGCAAAGAAAAGAATTCACGTCTCTCCATGACTGACATTTATATGTGATAGTGTTGATATGATGTAGTTCACTTGAATCATATGCAGTACTATGATTTAGGACTGGCAGGAGTATATTAATATGGAAGTGCCTTTAGGGGAAAGAGGAGAGGAATGTCTGTGCTTAAGAATACCAAAGAATGAATAGACTCAGAAGTAAAAAACCCTGAGTGGATAAATAGGGATATTGGGCAATTGAGCCCATAGGAGATGAGATTTCAGCTCCGGTTACACTGTTTTGTATGAAAAAAATACCTTGGGGGTATGAGCATGCTTTGGGCCCAAACCCAAAATCTGTACCTCTAGTACACTTATACCATTAAGATTATTCTTGCACAATTTTCACTTTTTTTTTTTTCCCAGAGCTGTCACAGGCACATGTCCACATACACACATATTCATATAGAAAATGAATGTATGTGTATACACACACACACATATATATATTTATGCAGTGTTGAAAGTAATGCAATGCTGACTCATTATCAGGGGATCAGTAATTGAATGTGAAACATGATTATCTTTGCATAAAAAGTACATTTCAATCACAGAATAATGGGCATGAAATTAGAGCTTTTTCAGTAGCGTATGCTGAGCAAGTACTGAACAATCTGTGCTTAGAAGGGGGGAACCTTCAGTTTTGGAAGGAGTAACAACTGTTACACTTTGGGTTACTTAGAATTTTGCTTAAAATACATTATATCTTCAACAGGGTTTTATTTATCTGAAAACAAATGCCTTTTTGAATATGTGATACAAATGTTGCAGATTAGGTGTGTCTTCAGAGCAGTCTTAGACACTGCATCACATTTAATGTTACATTGTGTACATTGGAGACAAACTAGCCCTAAATAAATTGCAAAAAGTTTCTGCTCTCCCCCTTTAGGTAACTGATGCCTTTTCTGCAGTTAAATCATGAAGCAGACACAGCAGTAAAGGGAAAAGGGTACAACGAGTGTGTAGAGAGGGTACCAGGGAAAGGAAAGGGTATAAAATGCTTTAAAAGGGTATAAAAAGAAAAGACAAAAATCACTGGTATCAGTGTGAGTATTCATAATCTCTGTTCTGTTGTCTCTATGATGTTTTACTGCTGTAAAATCTCAATGAGCTGTTGCCTGGCAATAGTACTTCCTCTGTATAGATTTGAACAGCACCTTACTATTTGAATGAAAGATACTGAATTTTGCATAACTGAATTAGCAGGATAGCTCTGCCAAAACATAACAGCAAGGTACAGATTTTTTTTTTTTTCTTGCCAGAAGAGAATAGTAAGTTGACATACTATAATCCAGGAATTCTGTACTTGCAAGTTGTTTGGTTAGTTGTTCTATTGCTTATGGATTGAGTGCTTCTTTCGAGAGATTTTCCTGGCTCTAGCGAAGACTGAACCGTAGAAGTTATTGTGGGAAAAGTAAAACCTAATAACCTTTTCATTGAAGCTTCTGCAAGAGTGAAAGATGACCCAGAAGCTGGAAAGGTCTGATCAGTGGGAAGGGATGGAGCTCAAACAAATCAACATTAAATTTTCACTTGAAAACAGATATACTGGTGTGAAAGAGATGGACAAAAGGCACCTAGAAGAATGACAACAGACAAATATCATTTGTTGCAAGTACTGACTGGAGATTCAGTCCTGTGAGCATGCCATTTTGGGAAGAATCATGAAAGATCAGTCTAGTAATAGCAGAACGTGAAATTGGGAAGAAATACAAGGGAGTCTAGAGAAAAGCTATGTTTGAAGGAGGGATAATGAGGAGGTTGAACCCTTCCCCTGAGCAGAAACCCAAAAAATTGTTCTGCCATCTTAAAAGAATGACATCAAACAAAGCAGTGATAGAGGCAAAAGCAAGCTCACAAGGGTAAGAAGTGATGTTTCAGAATTTACCTTCCTGCTATTGGCATCACTCTCACTTTGGATTTTCTTGCATCAGTAATATCTGATGCCAAGGGTCTGTTCCCATTGTGCTGTCAGGGTACAAGGACTTTGGGATTTGCCACTTTATCCTGTTTGTGCTGTAACTGAGTTGCAGCTGCTGGCATGGGTGGAAGAGCTGGGAGTTGGAGGTGCTAGTGACACAGAAGAACTTTTTACATGCTGCTATGTTCCTATGCAGCATGACCACCACATGCTGAATTGAGGGATCAAAACCACCAGCAGCTGCATGGCCTGTCTGGACTCTTTAGCAGCCCTGTGGACTAGCACCGAGTTTGATAGGGAGGACATGGACCTGGAATGGAGGTGATTAAAGGACAGATTTTCTAGATGCCTTTCTCCACTCCCTTTGTGACAGTCCAACACTTAACAAAGTTCTGAGAAATATCCCATGGATGGAGGGTGTCATGTTTAATACGAGATTTATTTACTTTATGTCACATGGTATTTCTGGCTTAGAGTGATAGAGAGTATACTGAAAACACACAAATATATGTTACATTTAATGCAGCCATCACAATACACAATTCAATCACAATGCCAATGTGACTCCCTCTGTGGTCCCTATGAAATATATCATCACTGTCACTATATCAGGCGTCCCCAGGTGTCAGGAAGGAATGGGAGGGTTGATGTCAGTTCAAGCCCACTGCTCTCTTTGAAATTATTTTGGAGGTTGTCTGGGTCTTACAATCTATGTATTCATTTCCCCCATGCTGGTCTGGTCTTCACTCTTGCTAAAGAGCTAGTGGTTGATCCACTCAACCTTTGATAGCGATTTATCCAAAACAAAGGCTGCCCCATGTTCCCTCTGAGATAAAGTCATTTTCGCAACTGACCTGGTTCATCACTCCCTGAGCTTCAAAAGCACATCACCCTTGTCTATGTTCTCTTGGCCTTACTCCATTTTTAGGACTTACTGATCAGTCACATCCATTTAAAACCAACCCCAAAACCAGAAGTGCAAATAAAAAAACATCTCTTCCTCCACAAACTCTTGGTGAGGTAGGTTTAAAGCATGCAAATTCTATCTAAAACCAGACTAGGATTTCATGTCTAAACAGTGCATCATTTTTGCTATGGCATGTTTTTGTCTACTACATAAGCAATATAGAAACTGCAATGCAAAGAAGGCTAACCAGACCCAAAGCAAAGTTATTCAAAACTGCTGTGAACAGATTATTCTTGCAGCACATTAACTTCTCAATGGAATTGACTTTGGCCACTGTTCAGTTTTTCTCTGTGGGATTTTTTTAGTCCTCTGCCCAATGCCAGTACTCCTTAAACTGCTAATGATATGATAGGGCTTAACTCTATTTTCCTGTGGGCATCACATGCATAAATCGGTGTTCTCCCAGGCAAAGGCCATCAGTAACTCTTCATCAGGCAACTTGTTTGTCAGGAAAAGGTGTTTACTCATGTAAGTTTAGAAAGGATCCCCTTACAACAGAAGAACACATTTTCCAACTATAAAACGGTATCTCTGAAGCAAGCAAAAGTTTGCTTGTTAACTGGGCTCTTCTTGGCGTGTGCAAATTCTGCATTTTTCTAATGTAGGTTAAGGTAAGGGCAATAAGAAGTATTTCAGTTGGTCAGTATTTTTTGCTGTTGGATATTTTTTTAGAAGACTAAACTAGGCCATCACCAGTGCTTGTGCAAAAACCAGTGTTCCTAAAGATTTAGTTCTTTTGAGAAGCCTTCACTGTCATGGTAAGTATTGAAGTATATAGTATTTAAGATACTGCTTTTTTCTAAAAATTAATACTATATAATCATAGAAGAAATAACTAAAACCCCATTGTTCTGTCTTACTGTGCTTTTTTCACTGTGTAACAGTATCTCAACAATTCAAATACAGTTACTGTTTCCCAGAGTGAATACCCTGAAATGTAGAGCTGGAAGTTCTCTATTTTTGAAATTTTAAAAGTATGTGTTTTAAGAATCTGTGCTTTAATTAAAGGTTTTCAGGCAGCTGAGTGTGTTGTATTTTTTTAATGCATACATGAGTCAGTCTGGTACAGATATGATGGCTTTGATCAGTTTTTTTTGAATACTGGAAATAAAACAGAAAACAAACTTCTGATTATTTTTTATTTTATACAATTCACGTTTACACTTCTCACCATTCAGTATTTTGTATAAAATCAAATGCAATCTGCAGTATTTTCAAATGAGACACAAATGCATATTGAACTAATTAATATCACAAGATAATATGAAGCTTTATCTTAAAAATACCTTCAGCAAAATAAACTTTCATTCTGTCAGTCCAAGTTAAAAAAATATGATTAGAAATATACAGTTTAAAAATAATCAGGATGAACAGTACTGATTAGTCAAGAAATTTTAGACCTTGATAGCCTGTACATGAGTTTATGTATGACAGTCTGCAAACAATTAATATAAAAACTGCAGTGCAACAAACTGGTGAACATCACATTTATGTTTTGTTTTGTTTTTTTTTCTACACTCTCTCATTGTTTTAAATCAGCAGCGCTTCCTCTACTGTCATACTGGGGCAAAAAGACAAGGTCTGGGTTAACATCTGAGTTAAGTTTTTGATGCTGTAATGGAAAGTAGCAATTTGACCCAAGACATTACAGCTTTTGAGCATGTAGTATCTTTTGAATTAAGAGATGGAGGGAGAATCCCTCTGTCACATATTTGAAAGAGGAAAGAATTTCTTAGGAAAATCTCATACCTGATGACAGCAGAAATAACTTCATTCAGCTGCTCTATTGTACAATGGTGATGCAGCTGCCACAATACATTCCATTTTGGCACATAATACTTCACAATTCAGAAAAAAATTAGAAACCAAGGCATTCTGCACCCATGCCCACTCTTCATTCTTGTACCTAAGACAACTTTGGTATGGTATATTAAAAATCTTACACGAAGTATTAAAAATTTGTAACAAATTAAGCAGTACAATTAGATGAGCTATGATGAGGTAATGAGCTAATTTTCCATGTAAGGCTGTTTGGAAAATTCAGATGTAAAATCCCTTTGACACTGACATGTTTTTCACTAAGATACTGGCTGGTGGGCGGGGTATCCTGAAACACACTGATGCCAAACATGCAGTTTTGGTTTAGCTAGAGTTGCTATTGTTTGTGCATTTGTGCTATGCAAATTTACTTCTATAAACCTAAAAGTGCTAATGACTCTGCTGGTTACTTTAAAAGAGGCAAATTGTAATTTAAAATTTGGAAGGGTAAGAAAGAGACCAATGAATTTTAGGTTAAAAAAAAAAGATGCTAAAAGCAGCTCAGCTGAGAGAAGGGCAAAGCCTAACACAGTAAATATTATTAAATCTTGAACTACTTACATCCTTTCTGCTTTCCAAGATGAGGATTTTGTTCAAAAATATTCATATTTGCACAACAGACCTACTCTTGTGGTTACCTGTACTTCAACTTTTGCACAAATGGCTTACTAAAAGACCCCAACCAACCAGAAAAACCAACTCCAACCACAACTTCCCCCTGCAAAAAAACCCTAAACAAACCAAACCCAGAAAGCCCTAAACCAAAACAACCCTAAAACAAACAAACAACCCCTCACCCTCCAAAAGCCCCATAAAACAAACCAACCAACCTTATTCAAACCCCAAGAAATTTTAATTGCCTTATCAGGATGAGATGAGTCCCTCTCTTAGATGCTTTTCATCTAGAAGAAAAGGGGGTGAAAAGGGAAGAAGAAAAAGAAATTCCAGTCTGAGCCTTCGATGGCCCTTTATTTTGCACTAAACCTTTTAATTTGTATTCATATTTTCAGATTTTTACTATCTTAGTACACAGATCTTACCTGTAAGCTTACTTATATTTCACATCCCATTTCCTCTCCAATTCATGATGCTCTTGCTAGAAAATGTTTTCAAATCACTGTGTGATATTCATACTGGCACTCAAAAACCACCAGCCTTATAGAAGGCTTAGTTTTCATTTAAAAGGATGTAGATTGAAACTAGTCACCAAACATTTACATTCATTGAAATAAAATTCTCCCTCTCACAGAGGTGATCTGCATCTTTAAAGACTTCAGTTACTCCATTATTAACATTTCAGATTTCTCCATTTCTTCTACTTTCTACTGTAAGAGTTACTAAATCAACAGAACTGAATCATATTTAAGGCTATGTGGTAACAGTCCTCATCTGAGGGATATGCAGCTATAACCATCATTTGGTAGACAAGGGAACATCAGTTTTGAAATTTCATAACGTGAAAAGTAGTAGGAAAAAACCATTGTAGTCCTCTGGATGGCAGTGGATGACAGTTTCAGTCTCAAGCAGATGACTCTAAAATTACACCGTTTTTTAACAGAGGTAAATTGTAGTTCCTTAAGTGTTCATTAGATGTCAAAATTTTTACCTGCTCCTGAGTTCCACTACCTCAGCTGTATGGCAACCTTCTACTCCCTTTTTTTTTTTTTTGTGCTGCACTCATTAAGTGCCCCAAAGCTAAAAACCAGCAACACCCACATGTAACCAAGCATACCAATGAAATCTGGGGAGAATTCTTACCTTTTATATAAGGTAATCTAAAGTTTCACCTAAAGGACTTGATAGGAAAGGAAACAGTAATGACGTTTCAATATGACAGCACTGCTTTAAACAGTAAATTGTTTTTCCTCCCCTTTAAAATCATACCAGATTTAAAGCAGTTGTAACTAGTTTGAAGATCCATTGGTTGTGAACAACTAAAAATCTGTCACTATTAAAAGCAACTTAATCACAATTAAGTTTTTCCTAAATAAACCACACAACCCTTGACAATAAAGCACTCTTTGGTGGACAATAGTTATATTGTGTACTCAATACTGCAGTTTCATAAAAAACTTCATACAAAGTAAGAAAGAACAGCCAATCAACACAGGAGAGTACCAATGCTATTAGAAAAAAAAGCTTTTGTGGTTGATTCTCAGACTCAAGTGAAGACTTCGGCCCAGTCTGAATGGACAACACAGATTACATACTTAAAAGCTCCCACCATCTTTTAATTTCTGGTGGTCAGCAGCTAAGTGATTGCCATCACAATTTATACACATGCATCATACGTACTAGCAAGCCCTCTTTATAATAGAGAGCTTAAATATTTACACCTGAGTCTAAATGTATATAGATTTTGTTGGTTTTGTTTGAGAAAGTGTTAGCACGGTAGAAAAAGGTCTACCAAGCATGTTGACAGTTCATTTTATTCTAAAAATAAGGAAGAGATTGTTCTATTTCATTTTTTGCTGAAAAATAGAGCCAAAGTGATCTTCCTTGAATTGCATCAAGTCCCCTCTAGTCATATCCCCTTCACTCCTGAATATGCTCTTCAACACTGGTGGCTTATTTGAAATTCAACGCAATACTGTTCTCGACTTTGTGACGGATTGGCTGCTGAAATAAAACATATTTGAGGGAAAAAGTTAAAGATTACTCAGCATGTATTTCAAGCAAACATTTTAGGCAAGGTAAAATGAGCAAATGGTACTTCAAAGAAAGAAACAAAAGGTAAAAGTCACAGCATTTAATAACATAGCAATACTGATTGTCAAGAATGCACAGATTGGTCTGATCAGAGCATATGAAGAAAACTCTGTTCCCATACAGAAATGCAATAATTTCATTAAGTGCATTTGTAAAGCATTCCTTTTCTTTTTCTCCCTCTGAGGTATCAGACTGCAGGGAAAGTAGAAAGAATAGTAAAGAAACATTAATTCTTTTTAAAGCTAGGTTTAGATTTCATATAGAAAAGTTCTGAATAATGCAGGTAGTTTTCAGTGTTTGAACAAGGGTGCAGAAGACTGCTTTGTAATACCCAGCAAAGCAAAGGTATATGAAATTCTTAAAAGTGTATTCCTCTCTTTGTTAGCTTTTGTGATATTCCTCTATACAGTTTTCATACTTTGCCCCCCATACTCCCCATTTTAATTTTTGTAATAACTTGACCTGCATTCCCTTGAGCATCTCTACCCATCAAAATGCCTTTACTACTTAAGATTTCATTTCTAATCAACTGCTTACTATAAACCAATTTTAAATCTGTTCTATGTAGTAACATGGAAAAGACTGTTTAACTTGTGTCTCATTGTGACTCCGTTTGGATGTCAAGTATGCACCTTGTTAAAATACTGCCATGAATTTCTCAATAACTGGCAAATTTACAAGGAAGAATTACTGGAGAAATAAAGGCATCCACAGAAAAAGACTGGGTTATGGTCTAGCAATGTGATTTCCTGCAGTTCAAAAACTGTATTATTTCAATCACAAGATATGTGTTATGTCCATCAGTACTTTCTTTAATAGAAGGCAGGTGACATCTAGAGATGTTCCCCAAAGGAAATGCAGTGAGTGTTATGAATAGGATGGAAACTCCCTAAATTCTCTTCGCAAAGCTGGAATAGTGTTTTAGCTGTAAATAGCTGTTTTGGCTGAAAAATCATTCTGGAGACAATCCATGATAGATTGTCCAACAGTCTGAAGGATGAAATGGCAAATAAATTCCCCATCTCTGCAGATTATACTGCATTAGGATGGGTCACAGGTGTGATTCACATACAGAAAAAAGTGACTGAAGTGACATAAAGCAGCAACAAATAAGATTGATGTAAAAATGGTGCAAGATGTTTCCACTGGAATATATCAGACAAGAAAATGAAAGAATAAGGATAAACAGTAATGTCAGAAATTCAGTGAAGTAAACGAAGTCTTGACAAAGAGAGATGTTGATTAGGGCATGATGTCAATATTGTAAAAATAATTATTCTCTACCCTGCAATCCACTTGATCTGGATTAGGTCAATGAATCTGAGCCCTAAGAGGTAATGCAAACTGCTCATACTTCAAGGAATAAAACTAAGATGAAAAGAAAAAGCATGCTTAAAAAAAGACTGATATTTTTTCAAATGCTACAGGAAAAATAAAAGAACACCTACAAGATAAACAACAAGGTACTGCATTCTAAGTCCATTAAATTACAGTGTCATACCAAAACATCCTTTAGAGGCACCAGCACCCAGTTAGCCTCTCAGATTATAAAACAATTAAGAAGTCTGTAACTGTGACAGAACAAGGACAAATTTGATTATTGGATGGAAATATAAAGTAACTGAACTTTTTTGACCTCCAAAGTTAGAAGAAAAGAAACAGTATACGGAATAAAGTATTTGGGGTAGAAGTTTCAGCAAATCCATTGAAATACGAAGGGAGTAATTTATGAAGTCTGAGATTGACCTGATCCTTGGTCTTCAGAGTCATAAATCTGGTAATATGCCTAAAGGACTTCTTTCCAAATAAATGGTATCTTTTATAAACTCTATTTTAGAGATGCTGTTCTCTCCTAAGGACAGGTATTCTCATCTTGCAAAAGTGAAGGTCAGCTTGGAGGAGTGCTTTCCAGGAATTGAAAACCTCTCTTCAGATTACACACATGCATGAGTGCAGCTACAAAACACTGCAAGCAGTTTAAAACTGGAAGAAGCATGAAGGATAAAAATAACAGGCAGAATCCCATCAATTCTGTTTGGATCAAAATGGAGATGGTGAAAATTAGACAAAATGGAGAAAAAACGCAACCAACCAAAAGGAAAACCTAGAAAAATACTCCTGATTTTTAGTAAAATATCTGTTTCAGGAAAAAGATATTATTTTTAACATGCTGTTCAATGAATCAAAACAAAGGCACAACTAAAAATTCTCTGAATAGAATTTACTACAGTCTACCAACTATTTCCATTGTCTGATAAGAGTGAGTTTTTCATAACTTTGTAACCTTCAAGGTTAACAGGATGAAGAAGGAGAAAGAAGAGCTCTGTGAGGAAAAAGCTGCAAAAAATTTAGAATTTTTGATATTTATAAATCAAGACACATAACATAAGAAGTAGTTATGTGCCATCTTTTACTCTTCTCAACGGAAGTCTCCTCAGTACCTGACAAACCCATTTTAAAGTTTTTAACTGAGTCTAAGACAAATTCCAGTAAATTGTAACCACTGGAAATTGTTTGGATATTATTTTAAGCTACACTCTCAGGCTCACCTTTTATAATGCCTTGGAGAGTTACCACAGACGGGCATGATCACATGCACACACAAAGATCTACAGCAGTAGTCTGGCCATATGTTTCTGGGCCAAAAGGCACTTTCAGTCTTGCATAAATCCATTAGAATTTAAAATTTCATTAAGCTTTACCGAACACGCTAAATTCAGATTATCAGCCACACTCTAGTAAAAAAATCTCATACCAATATACACATACATTTTATACGCTTCTCCTTTCCACAACCACTGCATTTCAGTTGTCCATCAAATTTCTCCTAGTTTTGACTTCATGCACTGACTAGTATTTGACTTAATCCTGTGAGCAATTTTTCCATCTCTTACTCCAGGAAGATGGGTTTTCATGTTACCAAAATCCCTCATCCTCAGTAATTCTCACTCACATTAGTAGTTACTACATAAAATTCTCAAAGTTGAAAGACTGAAGAGCATAAATAAATTACCTAAGATGTAAGGTTCCAGATATTCTGAATATGTGACACAAAACCATGTAATTGTTCCTCACTTTCCACTGCTAGGAGAAGGAGTTGAACTATGGCAAAGCTCCTGCCAGCAGTGGATACAACAGCTCAAAATACTTGCCTAGAGAACAGTTACAGGGTCTGTAAAGAGGGTAACTCTCACCTTTTCAAACTGCTTTTTCTTGCAGCAGACCTGGTAGTTCTTTTAATGTCTGTACTGTCAGAAATGCTAGGTTCAGAGGTTTTATTTCTCTGAACTCCGGACTGCAGAATTACTCTGTAAAGAGTAGGAAAAAAGAAAGATTATATAACTGGAAAATTTCTAGAAAACACTGAAAAGAGGGTATTTACAGCTGTAATACAGCTAGCAAGTGTCAGCTGTCTTTTCACAAATCACTTCCAAAAGCAAAATCTTGTGCCTGAAACACATCCTTCTCTTTCCTAACATCCCTGTTATAATTATGTTAATCCAAGTTGTTTTTATTAGAAGTGTAGCAGCTTGCTTTGCTGGTTGGGTTTTTTGGGTTATTTTTGCTTTCAAGGAATGGATTAAATCAGTAGTTTTGAATTTTCTGTTAGGTTTTTGGAAGACAAAAAGATCCAAAATTGCATTTTAAATTATGCTACAAATGAAAAAAAAAAAAAAAAGATAAAATCTGAAGTAGGTAACAAACATTATTTTCCAGACTGACACAGAATTCACAGAATAAATTCAGAATAAAACCCAAGTAATTCAATTTGTGAAGATCTAAGTCTAAATCTCCCTCAATTAACCATAAGATATTCTCTTCAAATAGGAAAATAATTGCAAATATTGGCATTTTTCTCTTAGAGGGAACTACTGCATTCAAAATACTCAAAACTCAGCTTTATGTTTGTGCTCAAATGCTTCTCTAAAACAACCTAGAGTAATATATCGACTATTTCTAAAACAGGCAGATAAATCCTAGTGTTGTTTATGCCAATAAACAAAGAATTCCAGATTGTAAAATGCAAACAACTATTTTTATCCACCATTCAACTGATTCACAAGAAAACCAGGTCTTCTGTCTTCCTAAATACTTGTAGTGAAATTATGATACTATGGAGACAGAAAGTAACAACTGTCAATGGAGTCCATGGATATCTCTTAAGTGCATAATTTTCTACAACTATTCTCTAGTCATTCCATCTGTGCAAGGTTCCAGCTATAAAAGTACGCATTATTTTAGAGATTCTGAGCTAAGAGTAACTTAGCTATTACAGTTTATTCTCCTGCTATTATTAGACTAATTTTCAGTGGCTTCACTGAGTCCAGCTGTATGAGCAGATTACATCAGAATGGAAATCAAAAGGTTCAATAAGTTGTATAAGTTACAGTCTGGTCAGTTAAAACTCAGAAGAAACTATCTTCACAGAATCCTAGATATGAATACTGAACATTAACTTTTGGAGGAAAAGTGAGGAGGCATATATGGGGAGAAAATATTCATTTATATACTCATGTAACATACTCACCAAAACCAGAAATGAATAAAACCTCCAATGTTTCCATTGTTTTATATGGGTTTGACTTCAGAATTAGAAGATGCATTTGAGATAACACAATCTCATCTAAAATATATTCTTTATGCAGTGAAACTCATGAGCAACCTTATTTTTACTATATATTACTTGATTGTTTAGGAAACAAATGACTATATAACCACAAATTTCAAGTATTTTAAACTACTACTTGAATAAACCTCTCTTAGTATTTCAGCCTTGCAAAAATACTGTCACTTGATCTGCAAATGTTCAAACAAAACAGCCAGTTCTCTGTCTCTCTAAGGTAAGAGACAAGCTTTTAATGGCGAGTACTACCAAATTGCAATGCAAATTCTACTATAAATACAGGACATTCAAAGTTGAAGGAATTGCTTATACAGGAGGCAGAAGAAACCACCTCCACATGCCTTCAACTTCGTATCATACTTCTTTAGACAGAACGAATTAATCTAATGAAAATATCTCCCTTGCATGACCAAGGTGAAAACATTTAAAACCTGAAAGCTTATGTTACTGTTTCTATGGTGATTGTAAAACAGTTTTAACAAGTTCTAGTATTAAAATTCCTTTATCACTGCCACAGTTGTCATACAGCATGAATAAATTCAGTCTACCACACTTTCGACCAAGCATTGGAAATTACACCAGTGGTGAAAGAAGACTTGCATTATACCTTTCATCTGTGCTGACAGAAACTTCTAGGAATGAACAGGAAAGTACAAAGTCAACTTAACCTCATAGCATTTAGTCACTGAAATATAACCATGGCACATGGTTTACTAGTGCTCATTCAGACAGAAATATGGACAAATCATGTTTTCTCCTTAAATATATACATTTGATGTCTCTCTGCATAAATGCATGCAATGTACTTATAAAAGAAAGCAAGAATTATTGGAATGTAATCCAATATTTATAATCTTTCTCTCATAAACACCCATTTTTTCCAGGCACCAGAAGTTCAGAAAACTGGTCAATATACATGGCTTAAACCCATATACTTATCTAACATGAGCTGAAATATGAGCCAGCAGTGTGCCTGGGTGGCCAAGAAGGCCAATGGTGTCCTGCGGTGCATTAGGAAGAACACCTAAGAAGGAAGAACAAGCAGGTTGAGGGTGGTTATCCTGCCACTCTACTCTACTCAGCCCTGGTGAGGCACATCTGGAGTGCTGTGTCCAGACTGACATGGAGCTCCTCAGAAGAGTCCAGTGGAAGGACGTGAAGATGAGGAAATTGGAGCATCTCTCTCATGAGGAAAGGCTGAGGAAGTTGGGTCTGTTCAGTCTCAAGAAGTGGTGACTGAGAGGGACCTCATCAGCGTCTGTGAGTATCTGAAGGAAGGGTGCCAAGAGTGAGGCTCTGCTCAGTGGTGCTGAGCAATAGAAGAGGCAATGGGCAGGAACTGATGCACGGAAAGTTCCACCTAAGCATGAGGAATTCTGAACACCTGAACTTCTTTACTGGGCAGGTGACTGAGCACTGGAACATTTTGTCCAGAGAGATTGTGGAGTCTTTCTCACTGGAGATATTCAAGGACTGCCTGGATGCAATCCTGTGCCATATGCTCTAGGATGACCCTGCTTGATGACCCACTGTGGAACCTTTCAATATTATCCATTATGTGATTCTGTGAAACACTATGAATTATCAAGATACTATTTTGCACAAACACTTAAATATTCATATTTTCAACATATCACAAGGTTGTCCTTACTTCCCACAGAATTTGGTCTTACCTATTCAAAACAAAGAAAGAAAATAAAAGAAGTTCTAAATGGAAATGTGACTTATAATAAAAATAGCCACCATAAAACCAAAACAACCATAACAACATGCTCATAAGTTTGCTGTATTTGCCAGAGGGAGATAAGGAGATGCCTTATGAGATCAGAGCCCACTGTGAGGAGGGTAGAACCTTTAACACCGCCTGCTCTTCAGCTGGTGTGTCATTTTTACATCTCAGATATATACAACTTTGTTGGGCTACTCTCCAGTACAGAAGAATTGAAACTTCTGTGAACGAAACATTTGTGAAATAATCACAAAGACATTTTTATATCAGACTAGAATTCTAGACTTCCAAAGCTGATAGCACCTCAAGGAAAAGAGAAGGTTCCATTTACGCCACTGTCCGACATGGTGTTGCAAATAAACACCCAGAGCTGTCTTCAAGCCTGACAACTGTCAGCTATCACAGCTATCACAGACAACAGTGCTATCACAGCTTTTATTAGAATGCCACTGCATATATGTTAAAGGTAAGAGAAGAAACTAATGTATGGAAGTTTGATTTAGCACAATTAGACTGGCAGCCTAAACCTGATAGCAGGTTCAATAACGGTTTTATAATGGATGTGAGATGAGGCCATGGTAGAGAAAATCCTGCCAAAATCTCAGTACCAAAAAAATATCCCAGACTCTAATAGAGAAGTGTCAGATCCCAGGACACCTACCTTACTGCTCTGTAGCTGTTGACATAAAATGGCTTGTCATACAACTTCTAGAAACACCAGCAAGCATGTCTGATGTACAAAAGGGTTTTCTAACGCAATGGGATAAGATAATATCGTGAAAAAAAAAAGCAAAAAAAACAAAAAAACAAACAAACAAAAAAAACCCAAAAAAAACCAAACAAAAAAACGCAGGCTGCAGGATGCTGTAATATTCACTTTCAAACATATACTGTAAGAATTTTTCATCTCCAGCTCATCTGTAGCGGTATCACCACTTGGTAGCTCTGGTCCTAAATATACACCCCAAAATAGCGGACCAGTTTATACACTGCTTTCTTATTCAAGCTAATAGCTTGGTCTTTAAACAAATCAAAACCTGTTTAAACGGAACAGTGTCTGGGTCAGTAGCAGCATCTTTTAAATAATTCACAACCTTTTTTCACCATTTAACTCGATGCAAGGGTGGAATATAAGCACACCACCAGCACACAGAAGCCGAAACTGCAGAACACAAGACAAAATCTGCAAAACTTGAAGTGCAAGCAGTATAATACATATTGGAGAGAAATCAATCCATACAACAAGCTTTTTAAAAATATTTCAGTATTTCAGTATCCTAAGGAAGGATGAAGGAAAGACAGGTGCATATCTTCTCTGTCCACAAAAGGCATTTTAGCCTTAACAGCCAGTCTAGGCAACCTGTCTTACAAGGTCTGCTAAGTGCAATATTGCTTTCTTCTTCATCACTTCATGATTTTTAAGAAACTAGACCTGAGACCTCTACCACTCTTCCAAGTCATCGCCAGGCAACAAGTCACTGATAACTCTTCAGCATACAGGGCTCCAGCCAATATGACTGCCAGGATAACCCAGAAAGATCTGTGATCCTTATTGATAACTTAATCTCTTAGAACACAAGAGACACTAGCTGCAGAATGAAAAGAAAGTATGTCTAGTTTTTAAGAAAAGCCCAAGTGTGTTTTCTCTTCCTATACTTGAACCAACATTGTATGATTATTAATCTTGAAGATGAAGCAGCAGCACCAGTAATTGGAAATGCCCAGTAAATGGGAACAACTGAATTACTTGCATCACACCTACCAACATCAAACAGACTTTTTCTTCTGTCAAGGGAGCTTTTAGACAGAACACAGGAACAGTAAGAGAAAGAAAGGATGATAGTTGACTGAAATTGATATTACAGTACAGCAAAACAAAGCACAGATTGTTTCATCTCTTTAACCTGTGTTTTAAGTTTAGCTTTTTAGTATCTGTTCAGAAATCTGAGGTCCGACTTCCAGAGACCAATGATAAAAGAAATAGTGCTACATTCAGTGTAAACCTTTGAAAACATGCCTCTCATTTAAGTATATTATTTGACAAAGTTAGGGGAAAAAATTAAGCTGAAGTGATCTTTATTTTTTTACCATTGTTTTTCTCCAAAAGAACAGATTAAGATGACCTCAGCGAAGGCTAACAGAATAACTAAGCTGTCCAACATCCTCAAGTTCTCATTCTATAGTTATTCAGTCACTTACTTTAGCAGAAGGAGTTTCATACTTTTTTAGAAGTGCAGACAAAAAGTTGCAAGGCGAAAGGTAACTATGACAGAAAATCTCAACCTTCACGTCTGCCAGAACAGAATGCCTATTTTTACTTAGTACTCTGGTGTAAAAGACTTTCTGACCGTATTTTTTTTCTCTCTGACAGCACCAAGGTTTCAAGCATTCAGCCAAAGTAACCACTCTACTTTGATGGTGGTGACAGCAGAGGAGCTCCAGGGAGACTCAGAAGAAAGCAAAAAGTGCATTTGGATTTCCTGGCAGTTCTACATGCTGCTGAAATTTTTGTTTGACCAAAAGATGTACATTGCCATTTGATGAAAACATTGCACCTTTTAAATGGAAGCAAGGCACAGAAATCACTGCAGCTACTCTGACAAAAGCAGAGTGAAGAAAGAGTGGAAACTGTACTCAAGGAACTGATATGCTATTAATGCTTTTCTCAGCTGCTAAATCCAAGCACTAAATCCAATCCAACAGAAACAAGGAATGTAAGTAGTCTCCTAAAACTCTATAAAAATATTTGTGAACAAAAGAAGATGAAACAAGACTAGCTGGGTAAACAAGTGAGCCTTGAGCTAACACTGCAACCTGCCTGATCTTCTGTTATGTTAAAAAGGTAATAAGAATAAGAAGTCCCGTTTTACGCCACGGCATATAATATTTGATCTATTTGTAAAAACAAAGACCTACTGACATTTCTAACAAATTCTAATTCTTGGCATTTCGTGGGAATAAAATCACGCATTGGGAAACTAGCCTACTTTGCAAGTTCATGAACTTCGAAGTAAAACTGAAGCTAACATCTGCATCTGCAATATGCAAAGGATAGAATCATATTTTAAAGCAGTACTTTTTCCTTCTTACTCATAATTTTGCTTACATACTTTTGCTTATTTGCAGGAGCATGCAGAGAAGAAAAGCTTCAAAACTAAAAATTATTCTAATTGTAAGAGCTCTTTGTCTTTATTTATTGCAAGCCAGCCATAAAAATCACTCAGTTATTCCAAATCATATACACAAAAACATAACAAAGCCAGAGCAGTGAAATTCACTCTTGCAACAAAGCCAGTAAGAAACAAGACATGAAAACATGCATTTATGAGACATAGTAGACAGAAAGTGTGAGCTGCTGTAGAGAAATGGAATGGGACACTTACACAGTGGCTCTCTCTCAGGGGGTCCTGATGGTTACTATGTTCTTAAACCATCTAGACAGAATAGCAGGTTGGGCAGAAGGGAGCCACATACAATCCACCAGATGACAATGCTACACAGTGTAGACACCAGCATAGCTAGGAGCCATCTAAAAAGGGGTTGGAGGGGGAGGTAGAGATGAAACAAATTTCAAAAGCAAAAGCTATTGCTGCATTTTAGCTTGTTTCATGTTCTTCAAAAGCATACCGCTCTATAACCTTTGCCAAGCACTTCTTACTTTCTATTGACTAACAATCCATGCAGCCATATATTGCCAAATGTAGTACCCATGTGCTGCTGGAATCAAAGCAAATTTTTTTAAATCCTCACCAAAGTGACCTATTTCAAAGAAAGTCTGTATCACTCTTGCAAATAAGTGCACGCAGGAGCAATACTTCTCTGAGCACTTGCTGCCATCTCTTACGCAGTTGGATCAGACTGTATTCACACATCCTACTTCACAATCATACATTTTTATACTAAAACATTAGATCAGAGACAGGTAAGTTTCCAGAAAAAAACAACTTAAATAAACAACAAAATGATGGGGTGTATTACCTTCCTGTGTAAGAAGCAAAAGCCAATTCATAATCCTTTGCTGAAGGCGCAGAATATTGCTTATTAGAACATATACAAAATATCCATTCATCAAAGCATACAGAATTTATATAGCTAACTTCAGTAAACACTGTACAAACCCCTTGCGACTTAAAAGTAAATAATGCCTCTGGTTTTCAAAGACTGTAACTGTTGCAGCTTCTGGTGCTCTTATTTTGCACCCCCCACCTTTTTTTTCCCTATGAAATAAAACTATATCAAAGATTTAGAAGCTTCTGTTTGTTTTCTTAGATAAAAGTAATCAATTCCACTGTAAGACTAATTATTTTAACAGACTAAACTAAAAAGAAAAGAAATTACACCTCCTGTAGTAGAAGAAACCTCTGACTTACGTAAGGCAGCCAAATATTCCTTGAGATAAAACAACAGTAACACAAAGAATGTATGAAGTTACATATTCATTTTTCACCAGATTATTTCAGTACAAGTTGAAAACCATAAAAATTACTCAGGGAAACAGTAAGAGGTAAATTGAAACTCCTTAAACCAAAATGCACAGTGTAAAAACCAGCTACAAGCTCCAGGTCAATTATTTTAATTCTACACAAGTACAAGCTAACTAGTTTTAATTAGAGCAGGCATGTTGCAGAATGTTGCATGAGTGGAATAATATTTTCATAGTTGATAGGTCTTCCATTAAGAAGATATTAAGACAATGGCTCTGAATAGGTTATCACACAGGCTACATTCATTGTATGGAACATACAATAAGGGTGTGGCAATTAAGTGACAATTAAGGCACTTCTGTGCCTTGGAAACTAATCTGCAAGGTTTTTTACTGTGCTACATGAGGTAACTGAAGTGATGTGTTTTGGCATTTTTTAAATGGCAGCTGGGCACAGGCTTTGTTACGAATATGTTGTTTCTGATATGGCTGCCTGTGTAAATGATAAGCGTAAACAAAAGACAGTATTTTAAAATAAAAGCAGAAATCATACATAGCAATATGTGGAGGTTTCCTAAGATATTCCTTTACCTTCAGAACACTTTTACTACATACTTCTCAGTTTTTCTAAAAGTCTGATGACAGTGGTGATCTTAAAAAAGAAGGAAAAAAAAATGCCAGCAGGTAGCATCATCATCTTCTACAGAAGAACAATACAACAAAAGTCAAGTTGACTGTGGTCTGTGACTTTGATGCTGTGTCATTTGCAAAAATCTGACACTCAGGGGTCACCATTTCTTTCCTAGCAACCAAATGAGATCCAGCAAAGTTTTGCAAGCTTTGTATTCTCTTGCAGTTTATTTAAGGGCAGACAAAGCTTTTGTACCTACAGTTGCTACAAGCTACAACAGATGCAAACTTTCTGTTACAGGTTGTGTTTCAGGACTTGTCTAAAAATAAAGAGACTACCAGGTTCCCTGACAGAAATGCACTTCTTTGAATTTGTTTACTGAAACAGTGGCTACTCTGCCACCAGACATTATCACAAAGCCCACAGGGTTTAGGGCAAGTTCTTTTCCAAAGAAGAGAAAATGAAAGGAAGCTAAAAATCCTTCTTTCAACTCTTTTTAGATAGCTGACTTTACTTCAAACACCAGCACATATCTCATTTGATCCAATCAAACAAAACCATGTAGAGTCATATTCTTTCATTTTTATACTGCCACAGGAAGGATAAGAGAATGTTTGTGATTAAACTAAAAGTAAAGTGTTCAGAAGTACTATAGAAGCTTGTAAAGGGCAGAATACCAGCATCAAAAACTATGCAGAAAACTAGAAATTCAATCATACAATTCTTTAACCAAGTTCTCCTGCTTCCTCAGCACTCACCAAGCCTTCGGAGAAATGGTGAATCTCAAGTTTGTTTTAAGGGAGTAAAAGCAGCATAGGTAACAAACATTTGGGGGCAACACATAAGTATGAAGAAGAGGATAAAAGTGTTTCTGGCATTTTATATATTCAGAAACTAACTTACGCTAGTGGAGATGCAGTTTGAGCATTTGATTGCCTCCTGCTTTTCAGAGCGCGAAGCTTATCCCCTTGTGTTAAACAGTTTGTTTCATCATCATCACTGTACTGGATAAGTGGAGGGGGAAAGGGATAAAGCAAAATTAAAATATAGACATTATGATATTCAACAATTAACCTTATCTTAGAGTTTAAGATTAGAATTATCTCAACAGGATAAAGTCAAAGAAAATTCACTTGCATAAATACAGTTCTGTTTCTTCCAGTTTCCAGTTTGCTGTTTTTGAAGCTGTAAACCATTAAGTGGTGTCATGAATTACATGCATCAGAATATTGTCTACTTTTAAAACAGTGGAAACAATATATTCTCAAATCTTTGATTAGGTACAGTATAATCTTCACTATGTACAGCATTTTTGTCCTTCACTTGCCTTTTTAAAACAGCAGTACCACCTTTTTCAAAGATACCATCAAAAGTATCACAGAAGTTGCAATTACTTAAAAACTAAGATTAGTAAAAAACCCCAAACCCTTTCATCCCTTCCCTTTAAATACACACAGTGAAGCAACAGACAATCCAAAATGAAATCAGTGTTTTTGATCGCAGATTGTGAGTACTTTTTTCTATTATTGGCCTAATTACAAAAGACTGAAGCATGATGATGCTCCTACTTCACCTGTTCTGAACTCCATTTTTCATAACTGTTGTACATACTTTTCCCCCCCATATCCCTTTATACAAAAAGGGTGAACAGAAAAAAAATCTGATTAATGAAGTTTTAGTGTACACACAGGTTTGGTCAAAACCTGAGAGATTCTCAACAGTTCCAACTTTTACAAGAGCACAATATTTGGATGGTTACCAGTTCAATGTCCTTTTGGATGCTTCTCCTGTTTCTTGTGTTATTAATTGAAATATCATCTACTCCTGACAGAATTCTTGTTACAGCAATTTTATCGTTTCGATTCAACTTTGCACGGAAAATATCCCCTTCTGTCCAAAGTTCTGCCTGTTTGCTATCGTAACATGGAAAAAAAGGCCCAAAACACAACAAATTAACACTGAAGATTATTAATGTACAATAGAAGAAGAAGAAAAAGACATCTAGATTTATTTTTGGCAATAATTTACAGTCAATCTACTTACTCCATCAGGAAATGCTGTTGTGGTCCAATCACAGAACCAGGTCTGCTTATTCTGATCCAGGCAATAGCTTCAGCAGCTGTCATCCGATAATGCTTCATGATGTAACAGGCAATAAGTGTGCCAGTTCGTCCAAGACCAGCTGTGTAAGATAAAAGAATGGCTTCTTTTATATATCCAGCTTCATCTGCAATCTGCTCTAACTACAAACATTGTTACTTGGACAAGTAGTTACCTGCCTAATTTATCAAAACAAACCTGAACAAATTTGGTAAGGCCTACTTACCCTTCAATCTTTTTTTCATACACAAGGTTACTAACACACTGTTCATGTTTTTTTGAGTGAGGAAACCTTCCAAAGCCAGCAACTTTACAAATATCCATAAGTTTAGCTATCTTTATTCTCACGGCATCTTCTAGCAAACTGATCATACATTGCACTGAAACCAGCTTTTTCCAGTCCCTCCTCTAATTAATCTCTTTAAATCCCATGAAAAAGACAAATTTTGCAATAACAGTCTGGGCACTAGCTAGAACAGGCAAAAAGTACTCCAGAATGAGGAACCTTATTTGTAATGGCCCTCAGAACAGTTCTGTTTACCTTGGGAAACATGAGAAGCAAAGGAGGACAGCTCCAGCTAAGTGGTGTCTCTCCTCAATCACTTGCTGTAAATGCAAATCATACACCACCTTCTCCCGCTTAAAAATTAACTGATCAACACCAGTGTAAAAATCTTCTGTATAACACAACAGTGAAGACAACCACACAGCACTTTCCATGACTTGCCCAGCTTTAAGAACAGGTTATAGCATTCTACTCTTCCTCAAGAGTAAGAGCAGGCCAAGGAACATAAAGGTAGTCTAGACACCATTAGTACGACATCTATCAAAGAACATCTTAATTTGAGTGAAAACAAAGCACTTGTACCACTGATACTTAATATTCTGGCATAAAAAATTGAGTGATATGCCTCAGTTTATCACCTCAGTGAAGAGTAAGAGTATGCACTTGTTTCCTCACAGTCAAGATGCTGGTTTTAACAATTCTTTCACTTTCCAGTATAATTCTGTTAAATGCAGCAAATGGATGGCAGATCCAGGAGAAAAAATGCAGTCTTTGCAGGTCCAAAGCAAATAAGTTAAGAAAATGCCATTCCCCTTCAATCACAGCATTATCCGGTACATTAGTGATGTAAAGTTGTGGAGAAGAATTATCTGAAAAAACTTTGAAAGATGGTGTGCGAAGGGAAATATACTGCTTCTAGAACCACAGAAAACTTAATCACTGTGTAACTGCATTGGGCATGCCCTGAAAATCTTGCCAGTCTAACTCTGGCGAAATGGATATTCAGAGCATGCCTCAACTAGTAAAATGAGTTTCTGAAGGATGAAGATTTTTGTGGTTGTAGAAGAACACATATATTTTGAGGAATGTCTTCAAAAAGCTGCACTGTTTTCAAAAGTTTATGACGTGGTATATTTAAACATATATTTTCAGAGAGAATTTGTTGGGACTTCAAATGCCTGCCCAAAACATCCCTTGGAAGTACTAACACTTCCTAGCAGATAGAGCTATTAATATTGGAAATCTCACTTTCTCCTGTCTCATTTTGGGAATGGCTGGGAAATTTTTCTGGAACTTAAAAAATTAGAAGATGAAGCGCTGAACAGAACCATAGGAATCATTTGCATGGAAAAGTTGCAGTTTAGCAGAGATGCTAATAACTAGATACAGTAGAATTATACTGCAAAATACCTCAGGAACTGTAATTATAAACATCACTTGTGCTATAAATTGCTTTTTTACACCATACCTTTGCAATGAATGGCTATTACACCTTCAGTATTTTCACAAATATTTAGAAATCTTTTAACTATAGTATCACTAGGTGTGCTTCCATCAGCAAAGAAGAGATCAAAATGCTCAAATCCAGCATCTGTAAATCGTTTGGCATCATACAGTTTTTTGTTGAGGCGTATTATAGTGGTGACTTTATGTTGCCTGAAGTATGGGAAATAAGCCTCTGGAGCATGGTGGGGATAGCCTATTTGAGAACAGAAGTTAAAAAAAAAAGAGTAAGGCTCAAACTGCAGAAATAAAAAAAGACTAAAAACCAAGATATGAAAACACTTTCAAAACAGAGACAACATAAAGAAACTAACTGAAAATGGAATTTAAACACAATCACCTAGGTCAGATACAATTAAACCAAGCATTAAAATTTTACTGCCAGAGTTCTTATGAAAGTAAAAGAGTCAAGGAAAAAACACACTGTTTGAGAAACAATTTTTAAAGCTTGTCCTTACTGATAACAATCAACTAAGAAAGCAGTGGGCTTGTGTCCCCCACCTCATTTTTTAAGCATACCATTTTCAATTTTACTTCTTGAATGAGGTCCACTGAAGGCAATGAATTTGTTTGGTATTATCCAGTTAAAATCTCCATTTTCTGCTCTCTGTCAAGAGAAAATGCTTGGTTTATCATTATCCCTGTATTTTCAGGCTTTCCTTATTGTTTCAAAATACATCCTAGATAGAACTGATGTACAATTTTTGTCAAAGGAAATTGTGTTAGTGTTAGTTGCCTGCTTTGTTTTTCACCATGAGGATGACAGATGCTCTCAACCTCACTTTTCTTGCCTGTGTTCCTGTCTTTCTAAATCAGTTTTAGAACAACTCAAATGATGTCCTTCAGATGAAGGGTAACTTCTACTTTTTATTTTGCATAGGTTTCTAAATTATGACCTTGGTTTTACCTCTGTTCACCAATTAAATAATGACTTTTACATTTTAGGAACAATTAATTTTCTCTTTACAGATATCTGACAGCTTTGCATTTCCACGACTGCATATAGCCAAGAGTTGCAGTCCTTCATTGTCACAATCATTTCCTATGTCCCAAAGTGAATTTTATACACTTGGAGTTTCCCAGCCCTGTTTCCTTCTTTACCTCAAAGTGTGTTACTGTATCCCTGCTGCGTGTTCACAAATACATACTTCTATTTTTCTCCAGCATTCAATTCAGTTAGACTTGGGCTTGTATGCCCTCTAGTTTTTCATAAAGACTGGAAGAATATCCAGGGTTTTAATAATAATGAAAATCTCCATTTATTTCCATTTTGGTTTCTGCTTCCTCCGTGTTTGAGCATAATCATGCTTAAATCTGAATTCTAATATTCTCTCTTTGACCATGCACCTTTATTTAACTATCATAGCTTAAAGAGACAAAACAGAAATGGAACTTAATAGTACAAAAGAATAGCACAAATCATAAACAATTGTTTAAGATTAGTAACAGCAAATGAATTAAAAGAATGATACTGAACACTTACTTCATAATGCTCATATTCATTTACATCAAATGTACTAAAATCCAGGAAACCATACTGCAAAGCCTAAAATTCAGAACACAGTTTTTAACAAAGATGCCTCTTCAATAATAAGCTTAACATTCTTTTTGGTTACATTAAGTCCCTTAATACACACTCTACTCTTTCAGAAACATTCCTTCATCTAATTTAAGAAATACAGATCAAGTCAATCTTGGTTCAGAACAGAGTTGTAAATTTCAACGTAAGAGAAGTTAGATAAGTAAATCAACTTTTTTGTTTGTTTGTTCTTATTGAATCATTACAAAATTTCCAGATTACTGAAGCATTTGGTCTTTTCATTACTGCTAGGTGCACAAAATAAAAAAGAAAAATAACTGGCAGAAAGTATCTATTGAATCTATGAGTAGTTTTGAAAGACCACATTCAGGGACTGCAAATATTTTTTGTGCATAAATGCTATATGCTAGTGTCTTCACTGATTTCAAACTGTTTGCAGTCACAAAGTCCTAAGTAGATATTAGTATGAGTCTGTGATGACCCATAATTAGCCACAACCATAATACTTAATACAGTATAAAAATGTTATCATTTGGGTAACTAATAGTTTACCCTCTTATTAAATCAGGAAGTACAAACGCAGATAAATTCCCATCCTCCAGGTATTTGAAATAGTACATTCTAATTTTCTCTTTCACTATATAATCTTTTGTAGCCTTCCTTGTGTTCACCAGCAAGAATAGTGATGCACCAGTATTGGTACACAAGCAGCCAATTTCAAAACATCCAAAAAAGCCGAAAAATCACTCATCTTCAAGGAACTGACTTAACCAGTAAAAACATCAGTATTTGGTAGAGATACCATAATACAAAAGACAGTAGTACAGTGGAGAGCTGCAGAATTCACTACTCAGACAGACTAAAAAGGTGTCTTGATCTCTCTATTCTTCAATGCCACAGTATTTCACCACTATATTGCTATAAAATACTAGATTATCACAATCTGTAGTTAAAAAGAAAAAGCACCCAACTCCTAACATTTGCCTATTTCAATTACTAAAGCAAAACTTGAAACCATTAGCGTGTGCTGGAAGTGCCGAAAATGTGTAACAAATGGACTCAAAACCACTTTCAAAGGCTATGTTCAACCTTATATATAACACCAGGGGGCATATAATAAAACCAACACACATCTCCTAGGGATTAGAGGTGAATTACTGTCCTGAAAGATTACGTAAGTAAAACTCGAAGTTCCCTCTTTACCATCTTCACTAGGTGATTATATAAGGTCTTGGTTGACTTCTATGGATGCTGTATCTACTTTAGTTACAATGCATAAATGCATAGTAAACTAGGCAACAATCAGAAAATCTGTTACTTCACAGCTGTAATTGGATCCTAGCTTCCTAAGCTTTCTTTTTCTGATGGACAACATTTAGCTAACTTTTTGAAATATTAAAAAAATTAGTTTACTGACCTTGTGTATTGCATGAAAACAGTCCAGTAGTGTCAGATGAAAACTGCAACTACCAAAGGAAGCATCCCTATAAGATACGATGACCAAAACAGTAATTATTGCATTTTAATCCAAGTGAAAGCAATTGAAGATACTTCTCTAAAATACCTTAAAAAAATTACTTCAAGATAATTATTATTATAGTGAAATAATTATGTCAAGTGATTACTTTTTTTCCCATACCTTGAATCTCACAAGAATAACAATACGTAAGTTACATTAATAGATATAACAGTAAGATTACTCCAGCTACAGTCTTGGTAAAGCTGATATGTTCAATTTCTGACATGAACACAGCAACTGGCCTATTTTGGTGTTCACCAGCAAAGAATGGACAACACATACTCGTTGTGCAAAAGCTAATTCCTAAATAAGTATCACATTTTAACACATATTCTTTGAATATTTTCTCCCAAAGTACATTTTGAAAAAAGTAAAATTTTAATACACTGCTCCATTTATAGGAAGAAAGAGACTGTGCATATGCTTTTTTGTGTATGTGAACAGCATCTTCTTACTAAAACTGTTAGAATAAAGACATGAGTGGATGTAATAAAGTATTTTCCTTAAGATGCATAAATAGTTTATGCTTAAACGAGAGGACAAACTGGTTTCATTAAAAACCTTTCTTTCAATTACAATTTTTAAAATTCTGTTGATCCAGGAATTTCATGTTCTTAGTATGTGATCATTATCAAATTTCGTAAGGACCACAGAGTAAGCATTCTACAGGAATACTACAGTCAAGTAAATAAATAAATTAAACTGAATCTATGTCAGAGAATATTATGCCTTGACAGAACAGCTTGAGACCATGCAGACCTTATCAGGAGAGAACTGCTAATTTTTCTAATTAGTAAAAAATGTATCATGTTCAAATTTCAACTGAGGAAGAGCTTTTGAAGAATCTGGATGGCTGCCTCTAATATTTATTTCTATCCTTTCCTTCCTTATGAATCAGTGTGAAAAGTGAGTGGGGCAGAAACTAGCAGGAGCCAGAAATAATAACCTCATTCACAAAAGGACACAAAGGTGACATTGTAGTAGTGGGTGTCTCTTAGACCACCTGATGAGAAAGAACAAATGGATAAAACCTTCTACAGACAGAAGCAGCCTCACGTTCTCAGGCCATGGTCCTCACAGGGACCTACTACCACTCAGATATCTGCTGGAGGGATAGCACAGCAGGACACAGGCAATGCAGATGGTTCCTGGAATGCACTGATGACAACTTCCCACTTGTCAAATGTGTGCAGGAATCTGAAGACACTGTCTTGTGCATAAAGAATGCTATTAAGAATTACAAGGCTTTTGTGGTGAATGACAGATATTTTGATATGTTTAACTATCAACTACTGGCACAAAATCAGACTGCCAAGCGAGAAGCAATGTAGATGAAAAAGCTCAATGAGTGGATAAAAACCAGTGTGGCTCCTTCACCTTCTGCTGGTACACTTCAGTACCAGCTGGTAACACCTCTAATTCACAGAATACTTAGTTCAGACAGTGAGTGTGTCCCAAGAAAAATTTCATAACAAAGAAACCCAAACCCCCACCCCAAAACCCCAAAAAGCAAACAAAAAAACCCAACCCACGAACCAACAAACCGATACAAAAAACCAACCAAAAAACCCCAAAACCAAAACCAACCAAAAAACAACAACAACAAACAAACAGGAAAACAAAAAAAAAACCCTCACCAAACCCAACCCAAACCAAACCCACAGCAAAAACTAGTACTGAAAAATGTTAATTCTTCTTCAAAATATCAAGGTACAGGAAGTTCTATCAACTTATTTACCTGAAAGGAAGATATGAAACACTTCCTGACAATATAAGCCTATACACATCTTCTGGGGATTCTCTCAGGTATATTATCTATTTTTGGAAAAAGACAGAAAAGGAAAAAGATTATTTTAAGACAGGTTTCAATTATTTCAAGTCACTTTTTTACTACAGAAGGCATAATTAATTATCACAGAGTGCATAAGTGCTGGAAAAGAGTGGCATCAAGAACAAATATTTGCAAGTGTGCAACAATAAAATTAACTTAAGCAATACAAAATCTTTTCAATCTAAAGGAATATATTTTTTAAATGAACTTTATGGATTTGTGCAGAAGTTGTTCAACTATAGGCTACCGTGAAAAGGCTTCTGTTCATCTGGACTCTTACATTTCCACTGCAACTCTGCTTGACCAGTTTGCAGATTCTTTTTTAGATTAAGCTTTTAAGATGTAAATCAGAACATAAAAACCTGCAGAGATATCAGCAAAGCTATGAATCACCTGGTACACAAACAGTTGATACATTCAGCAGATAAGACGAAACCAGTTATTTATGTATGTTTTTATCTTCCTACATCAGAACATTTGCATTAACCCAAATTCTGTACCTTGTCCTTTGCACTGCTGAGGCAGAATCCAGTAACTAAATCCAGATGCCATAAATGAAAATATAAGAAGGAAAGGGAAAGGCAAAGGCAAAGGCAAAGGCAAAGGCAAAGGCAAAGGCAAAGGCAAAGGCAAAGGCAAAGGCAAAGGCAAAGGCAAAGGCAAAGGCAAAGGCAAAGGGAAAGGCAAAGGGAAAGGCAAAGGGAAAGGCAAAGGGAAAGGCAAAGGGAAAGGCAAAGGCAAAGGGAAAGGCAAAGGGAAAGGCAAAGGGAAAGGCAAAGGGAAAGGCAAAGGGAAAGGCAAAGGGAAAGGCAAAGGGAAAGGCAAAGGCAAAGGGAAAGGCAAAGGCAAAGGCAAAGGCAAAGGCAAAGGGAAAGGCAAAGGGAAAGGCAAAGGGAAAGGGAAAGGGAAAGGGAAAGGGAAAGGCAAAGGGAAAGGGAAAGGGAAAGGCAAAGGGAAAGGGAAAGGCAAAGGGAAAGGGAAAGGGAAAGGGAAAGGCAAAGGGAAAGGGAAATGGAAAGGGAAAGGGAAGAAAGGAAAAAGAAAGGAAAGAGAAAAGGAAAGAGAAAAAAAAGGAAAAAGGAAAAAAACACCCCCTGCCAAAGAAATCTGTATCTTCAGAAGCAAAATACTAAGAACAGAATGAATTGAACTTTCTACTGTCAAAAACACTCAGAAAAAAATTCACAAAGGACCAACTTACGAGAAATATCCGTATGGTCTTCCATCACAACATGTCTGATCCCTCTTGGATAGCTTTTAACACTAAGGTCTCCTTAAAGAATACCTAAAACTCCTCTTTTTTGCATATCTCTTCTTCAAATACCATGAAACACCATCCCCAGCATGGCCAGGAGGTAAAAACTGTTAATAACAAGCTGTCATTAACAGGTCAATAATCAGTAGTTTCAAGTTAATGCTTTTCCTTTGAAATTACTTCAACACACTATAGAAAGTTGGAGTTTCTTCCACTAACATTCAGTAAAATTATTTATTTTTTTTTAATACTAATGATGTTTTCCCTTGGAGTTATTTGAAAGTAAAAATCCTCGGGAGTATTAATTAAACATCTCTCAAAAATCAAGACATGGCATATTTGCTTTCTGTTGCTTTGGACACTTTTTCTTTTAAAAGCTGGTATTGCCTTTCAAATTTCTTTGATGCTGCCACAAAGCCAGTTTGAACAAATGGCTTAACATACCTTAAACATCCTCCCACTACACACACAGAGAGAACACGAGTTAGAACAGATGTTGCTAAAAAAATCCAACAAACAAACTGAACTTGAAACATAACCTAAACAGACAGCTAAAACAGACATGGCCAACAGGTGACCCCTTTGATTTTCCTGATTCAATTAGTGTGTTAAGTATTTTCTGAGCATTCTTCCTTTGAAATTAGCAGAAGAAAGAAAAAAAAAATTCTCTTGATAAATAGCTAAGTAATGAAAACTGCATGTTTTGTGTGTGTGTGCTTTCACTTGGGAGAGATAAGTGACTTCTGCATTTCTATTTTCAAGTATACACCCAAAATAGAAAAGATACTTAAAATGCCTCCCCAAGTACCATTGAATAGCTTATCCTCAGACGGCAGGGTTAATTTTCTATTCTGCAGGTATATTCATTGCCTGATTTGGATATAAAGGTTATCTTCCAAGAAATTTCAAAATTTGTGCTTTGATACAGTCCTAATTTGCAGTCCTTGTAGCACAGTGAACACATATTACTAGCAACCACACTTCTTGTTTATCAGGAAGAGAGCCCTGTCCCTGAAAATCTTACAAACCAGAGACATGAAACGGCATTGGCAAACAGATGGTAATTGACAGAGTTTGTTGCCAGAAATGAGTCACCTGGAAAAAACTTGGGATTACAGAATCACAGAATCAATTAGGTTGGAAAAGATCTCTGAGATCATCCTAGTCCAACTTTTAACCAAACACCACCATGCCAACTAGATCATGGCACTGTATGCCATATCCAGTCTTTCCTTAAACACCTCATCCACCATCTCCCTGAGCAGCCCATTACAAAGTTTAATCAATCCTTTGCCCTTTCCATGAAGAAATTCCTTCTAATGTCCAACTGGACTTAAGTGCTATCAGACTGGGTAGTATACAGACAGTACTAATTGTACCATAGGCAAATAGAAATGCAACTAATACTAGCTGATTTTGTAAGTGCATGTAGCTCAGAAAGGCCAAGGATTTCTCCTGTATCTCAGCTGAGTTTTTACCAGATGCTTAAAGGAAACAAGGTTCAATGCAAAAGTGTCTGTTTGCAAGTGTAACAGCTGCAAGAGACAAGTTTTTTTTTCCATTTCACTATGTTGTATTTAAACAAGTCTAAATAATGTTGCAATATACTGAAACATGTTAGTTCTTAAGCACAGATCCCACTTCTGAAATTACATTACCAGTGAAACAGCTATAAACACTTTTTTAACATACATGCATATGTGTATGGATTTTGCCTAACACAGCTACAGAGGAACACTTGCTACATACAAGGACATTTAAAACACTCAATCTGATTTTGCAAAGCAAAAATACAACTTGTATTGTACAACTGAAGACAGAATACAGCATATTTACTGGAGAAGGAAACCAAATTTCTCAGAAGTTTCTGAAACAAAGAGATCCTGCTACACTCAGCTGTGAAACTACTACACACAAAAGACACTACAAGTGAATAGTTGCAGGGACAGCAGTTGATGAATTGGTCAGATGGTGTAATCAGTGAAAAGTGTTTGCAAAAAAAAAGTAAGACTACTATGAGAATAGCTGGATGAGTGCAATGGTGTAGAGTGCTTCAAAGGGGAAGAATGACATTCACACATAATGAGAAAGACCATAAACAGATAATTACTTCACAAGGAAAGTATCCTGGCAGTAACGCAACACAAGAAGCTGTGATAGTCAAAGAGGAGACAGGATCAGTTTCTGTCACAGCTTAAGGGAGTACCCAAATAGAAATCCTGGAGGTAAGCAAGGCTGGATGAAGGCTGAACATGGGTGGGGCCTGCATTTAGGTTAGGAATGAACCAAATTCCAGGTATGGAAACAGGTAAGACGGAAGCAGCAGAACTGAGAGAGACAACAGATATCAAGGCAGCAGAGGCCACACCTACATCAGGAAATGCTCTGCACTAAATGAATTGCATCAGTAGAGAGAGAGCCAGCACTGAAGATATGACATCTGTACTATATAATTCCAGCAGCTTTTCTGCTTAACAGCTAGTTTTAGTCTGGTCCTGTGGACTGAATACCCATTATCTGTTGGGATTGCTCCTACACTGCTCCATGAAGTGAACCAAAATGCAGTATTCAGAGTTTAAAGAAAGATTCACTTCAAAAAATATTTCTGACACATCTGTATCTATATGAAACTATGTATAATATTGTTTCTGACCAGGAGGAGGCCACTGAAGCCTTAGAGATGAACAATTTCATTGGAACGATGTGGGTGAACAAAGGACTAAAGAAAATAAATGGGAAAGAGAAAGTAGCAGTGATCAAAGACCTGTAGCAGACATAAGTGTTGAAAGAGAGAAGGACTTTCTAAGGCAAAAAGCAGAACTAAAGCTTCAGAAGAGAAGAAAATGGAAATGTTGATCTGATGAACAGAGAAACAAAGATATATTTGTAAATTCATGAGGTATGTACTGGGGGAAGGAGAGGAAATGAGAGAAGACAAACTCCAGAAATCAAAATATACAACAGCTGAAACTAATTTGTCCAGATGCTGATTACAATCTATGTTTCTGCTGTGCTTTCTAAGATGATGAAAACTTTCACAAATAAAGTTGCTTTCCTAGGTTAATGCCAGTAAAGCAAAGACCAAAAATGACTATTAAAAAGATAAAAATATTAAAACAGATTTCGAGCAATGATATTAGTTGTTATTTAGCAGAAGCAGGCATTCTCTGGGATAATTTTTATGCATTTTTGTATACACAAAATGAAGAAAATACTATTAGAATTTTACAATGATTTCCCATGGGGGTCCTTTCCTGCAGATTAGGGAAGCATTAAAAAAAAAAAAAAAAAAGCCTTCTTTCAAAAAAACTGTCAATGCAGCATGCTTGAAATATATCATCCACAAGTTCAGTTTTTAGAATTTTCCTACAGTCATATGCAAGTGCAGATCGGAGTATACACACATATTTATACACACACAAACAGAAAAACTCTTAAAATCTTTTAGAAATCTTCTACTCATGTACCTTACAGGAAAAAAGTTGCTACAAGGAATTGATATCTTTCAAGTCAAACATATCATTTTATCACAATCTGCAATCACTTGGATACAGCCAATTTAGAAATTTGCTTTCTTTATTCGTACAAAAGAAATATCCTACTGAACTTCAAAATACAGCCAGGAATTCGCTATTAGTAGTTGAACCACTAACATTGCTCTAATCATCCTTTTCATTTAGGACATCTGTTTCTAATTAAGGCACTAGAGGCACCTCTGTGAATAGTCAAGAACCATCCAAGCACTGAACACTGGGAAAGGTGCACTCAAGCACTCCTCTTACCAACATCGCTGTGCAGTCAAAAAGTCGCTTTAAAGTTCACTCAATGAAACATAAGGGTTTGCAGGATGTGGAGACCCATTCTTTATGAGTATTTAAAATCAACCAGAGAATGAGAGTTTTTAGCAAGCCATGTTTATGTCTGATTCATTAGTGTTTTCAATCCAGCCTCATTTTTAAAGCAACCATTTCCTAGGTTGGAGTTACAATCATGGGAACAGTATTCACAATAGGATGCAAAGTATTGCTTGTGGAAAGGGAAATGAGCCTCTGATTAAAAAAGGCATGTTAACTTTCAATACATGGCATTGCCAACTGAAATAGTAATGCTGCATGCAAGACAAAACATGTTTAGTAATAATAATCTATGACATAACTTGCTGCTTTTTCAGGAAAATTAAATAGGCTATTGACATAGGCTTTACTGTTAGAAACTATATCAACTCCAATCTGTAAACACCACTTAAAATCAGATATATCATGTTCTCAATATAATCACATTTATCCACCTGTTCACCCTCAACTGAAAAATCTACTTAAGGCTGCAACCTAAATCATGCATTTTACCAATCATGCTGACTTAAAAGCCAGAAAATAATGAGATAATTAATTTTAAACTGCTTACAAGCAAATTTTATGTTCTATAACTATGTTCCAAAAATGTCACTCACCCAAGACAGCCTGAACTGCTGTAAACAGCAAATAATTAAATGCACCCATTCTGAACAAATGCAAGTAACTGCTACATGTCACCAGACTCAAACACAAGCTCATACAGTTGTTGTAACTTGAAAGTATTAAATATTTTACTTCATTAAAGCCTCCATTGCATATACTAGTCAGTTATTTTTCTAGCAATATTCCCTAGGAAAAAATGTTAGATGTTGCAAAATTAAAACAGAAATACATTGGAATAAAAAGCTTCCTGTTGGTTTTGTGTTGTAGAGAAGAAATGCACGTGGCCAACAGTTTATTTATTAGCAGAAACATAATCAGTAAGTGGATAAAAGTGGCAGACAGTGAATAACTGCCTGTCTCTGACAACTCTCTTTGTCCATCACAAACAAAAGCAAGAAACTTGCAATTACCTTTTTACAGCAGAGGAGAAGTATAAACCTTGAACTGAGTGGGCTGGGCACATCACTACTCCCTGACAGGTAAGAAAACAACCTAAGACTATGGTGAGGGACCTCCAAAAGAACAACCCCTCTTCTCCTATGGAGACAAGCAGTTTTGTAGGAACATCCTGGAGAAGAATCTAGTACAAACAGTAGGAAAAACTGCCGCTGGGAAGACTATTCATGATTTCCCAAATACAATTCAGAGAGAGGACACGAACACAGAGATAGCCAAGACTCCAGGCAGCTTTTGCTTAAATGAAAGGTCAGTACTTTGTCCATCTCGTCTCTGCCACTCACTTGTCAAACACCTCTCACCAAAACACAGCTGAGGGTAAACATGGTTTACCCACTCTAAATTTGACCGCTGCCAGTTACCCATTCACCACCACCCAGCCTGGATCACTAGACAGGTATATCTCAGGCTTAGCCAGAGATAATTCTGCACGTGTCACAGTAAGAACAGAGCCATTCAACACCACACCCGTGGGTGCCAATTGATTCTCCAACCTCCAGCTTCTACCCAGCATTAGGCCCACAACTAGGAAGGACACTAGCAAATTGAAAAGGCAAAAACCCAATACTATGGATTAGAATGGATGAAGGAAACGCTGCTTACCCTGAAGAAAGAAGATGAGAAAATAGACAAAGTACAGAGATGAGTCCTGGAGAAGGTGACCTGAATTACAGCAGTTCATGGGGCGGTACCCTGGGAGGGTCACCCTCCAAGTACATAATTAGTGCCAGGCCTGAGAAAAAAAACACTGTTACTAAGTTAATGTAGCCAAGGGGAGAGGGGGGAGCTTGGGAATTGGGTGGACAGGGCACAGAGGGTACATTTTCTTTCGTAATATAGAAGGAGCAATGATGGAAGAAGCAGACTTTCCTCACCCACAGCCAAGTCCTGGTGAAAATCAAGAGAAGCCACTGTAGATATCAACTCAGAAGATCACTGCTGCTTTGGTAGTGTGGTAAGGCCTGAACAGTGCAGATAGCTTTCAAGGAAAAGATTTTTCTTTAAAAGGTGAAGAACAAATGCTTTTTCCACCCCCCTCCCTCTTCTTTCCCTTTTCCCCCTCCACCCAAATAAAGCGTAAACATTCAACCCCAACACACTGAGTTCTGGCTACTATTTGTGTGGCTGAATGTGCCAAATTTTTGCTAATCTACATAGAAGAATATTATTCCCATTAGGGCTGTAAAAATGTAGAAACAAAATACAGAATTAAAATAGATGAAAGATGAACAATCAAGGGATTAAAGCCCAAACTGTTAAGATTTACTCTAAAAAAAATAGTTCATTCTAAAACTACATATACAACAATGTATTTGTAAACTTAGTTCTTCACTCTTAAGGCCATGTTATACTGAAGAGCTTGAGTTAGGCTGTGCTGTCACATCAAAGTACACCTGGAACGAAGCAGTAGATGCAGGAGGGGGGAGAAAGAAGTATGTAGTCTGGAGAGTTCATAAACTATCTCCACTGAAGAGGAAAGAAAGACAAGTTAGATGAAGGGGGATGGGGAAACATTAAAACACATCAACTGTGAAGAAAAGACTGGGAACAGACTTTGCTTGAAAACAAGAACACTAACAGCTGCCCTTACCACATCACAGTTAATGAAGACTTTCTTAATTCCCTTAGTAGTCCAAATGAGCATATCCTCACATGATATATATACACACATATACATTTGAACAAAAGATGACAAATGATAAATCATGCTAATATATCCTAATTCTTTTAAGCAGAAGTTATAATATTCTATTTAAGAATACAAATTTAAGGTCCACAAACCCTTGAAAAGACATGCTCAGAAGTTGAATGTTTATGAGGACACAGAAGTCCCAGAGGAGAACTAATCATACACAGCTCATTACAGTTTTACAGTTTAAATGTAACTATGTAAAAAAAAAAAAATAAAAAAAGATAACAATACCAGAAATCATGAAGACTCACTGTGCCTTGTTATTCTTGAAAACCTAGCAGCTTCTTATTCCTAACAAGTAACTTGTATCACTTGCACCTACAGAGCAACTTGCACCCAAAACTGTGCTTAAATTGTCAAACACCTTTCAGCACAAGTAGACAAGCACTATTTTTGTGACTAACTCTGCCAATGCCACATTCTCTTTCTACTTCCTTGCTCTTCCCTGAATGAACCTGAACTTCCCCAAACTAATGCACCGCCACACAGCTCCTCAGCCTAAGGTAAACTGTTGAAATGGGAACCTACCATAAAGCTAAAAAATTAGAATCAAACAAGAAAACACATTCAATCCACAGAAAACAAAATACAGTATCAACCTAGAACTTATACTGTAAGATCAGAAAATAAATTATGACAATCAGCTCAACCAAGAAAAAGTACTACCAACAAGACACAGTCTGATTAACTAAAATGACAGAAAACTTTTTAAAGATTTGACCAGTATGTAGATGGATCCTTCTTCACCAAAAAGCAAAGCATTCAGAACTAAAGAATATAGATTCTTAAGCCTACCTATGTTTTAAATAAAGTCATCAATATTTCCTTTCAATCAGGAAATATGCTTATAGACATGTTTATCATGCATTCTAAAGAGATCTTGTACCATTGCTTGCCCCACAGAGAACAATCCAATTCTCCTGCAGAAAGCAGAAATATGGGACAAGTATGTGTGAACATTTGAGCATTGAGCTCTGTAATTAAGCTTGCCTCCTCATGAAGGATCATCAAAGCGTGCCACAGGAGAAAAAAAAGCCTCAGGGGCCTAGCTTTTCTTCTGTGATCTTTCTTCAGTGGAATCCCTCCCACATGAAACTGGGAAGAAACTCTTCCCTACTGTAAAGAAAAAGCAGTACCAAAGCCAAAATGTATTGCAGTGGAAAGAAAATCAGCATCTAGCTAGAGCTAGCTCACCATCTAAGACTTGCGAATTTGCAAGACAGACATACTCACATGCAAGGAGGTGACTGATGCTCACACTGTGCTTCACTTTGCTCTGGGCCTTTCAGGAAACTGCCAAAATACTCAAAGTGTACAATACAGTAACTTAAGCACACCTCTGAACTCTGAGAACTACTAGTGGTTTTGACTAGGTTCTTTCTGCCATATGCCATCTGTCTGCAACTAGCCCTATCCCATGCCTTGGCTAGGTAGTCATGATCTCAGTGTTGTACTTCAGATGGTTCTGTGTGAGCATCCTTTCTTCACTCTTGAACTCCACTTCCTTCACTGCAGCTCTCTAAAGCAAAACCTGCCTACTCCTCTGTACAACAGCCTCTGTTTTTAATTAATGTGCTTTGGATTGTCATAATTCATACAATTAATCTTAGAGCTTTATTCAAATCTGTTGAAGCATTCCCCTTCACCTGCATGTTGTTATTGCAACATGGCAGGGCTACTGGATGATCAAAAATAAGATTTATGTTAGGTTTTCTGTACACTTTTGCATAGTTAACCACAGTATTCTCTTATAATATTGTTTTGCCATTAGTTAATTTTCTGTACCAAAATTCTGCTCAGAATGTCAGCTGCTGTGCCACACAATACTACTACCACACATATTCAGAACAAGAATGTAGGAAAAACAAAACCCACTTTTTTCCAAATAATGGCTGATAACTGAACCCAGTCCCCTTTCACTTTCTGGTACTCAATTACGATCAAGTAATTAGGAAGAATTAGGAAGTTTTCCTAAAAGCTGCAGCTGTTTTGTCAACATAATCCCTTAACTGCAAACAAACTTAGTAACTCATGTTACCACTTTCCATGTGGTTTAAGAATGCAAAGGTCTACAGCAACATGCCTAAGTGCTTGTGTTTCAAATACCAAGAGTGACACATTTTGAAATTTTGAAGTTCTCAATTTGTAAAAAGTGCTATCGAATATAAACTAGAGAAACCCCAGGGAACAGAAAACTGACATACTGCATGATGCAGAGAGGCAGCAAGGAGACTGCCTGCTTCACAGAAAGTACTGTGTAGCCTTCGCAGCCAATAAATAAGAATAACCTCAGGCTACACGAACTTCAACCCCTCAAACCTCCAACATCAAAAAGTGCATAGCTTCTCATTTCATTTTATTACTCAGTAAACAAGAGAAATGGTTACAACCAAGGTGTGCTACAAGTCAAAACAAAACATGAACATGGTACATCACATCTTTCATCCTGAACTATTCAGCATTTTATTCCTTGACTACATTTTTGTGTAGCAAATACATGCAATTGCAATGTGAAGCCAGTCCTTTTGTCCTCTGCAGCCACACACTTGGCTTAGTACCTTTCCAGTCACATTCTATCTTCCCAGGTTTTATACAGGCTCTAAGCCTACCACACATTCTCACTACTTCTCCTAGGTTAACTGAAGAGATTACCTTGCATTAGGGAATAAGCAGCTGGAGAAGAAAGGGTTTACTTAAACATGCATGCACTGGCAAACGATACACTGTACTTCATGCGAGATACTATTCTATTTTAAAAGAAACAAGTGATTGTGTGGTTGGGGAAAGGTAAAACTTCAAGAAGCAATCATTTTTTCTAAATGAAAATATTAATACTGATTTTTTTCAATGATGCTCTTATTTCTTAAGAATACAGATTGCAGTAGAGGGGAAAAAACCTAAAATCATACAACTTCACTCACATACCTGCTAGATTTTAGAAACTCTCCTATTATGCGGTACATTACTGTAATTACATTAGTAGGATGATTATTCAAGAGAAAAGAACTGTTTTTATCTTGCCGTTCTAAAAACTGAGTATGAAAAAATGAACACAGTCAGCAGCTGATGTAAAAATTTAAATACTTACTGCGTAGGAGCCTATGAGGAATGCAGCGTTTGCTTGCTTTTTCTGATCAAAGCCAGTATAATGAATAATTTTCTTCCTTATCAATGAAAATGACTGTATCAAGAAATGAACAAGATTATGATTTTGCATTTTAGACTTTTTACACCTTCTTTTAAAAAATCACAGGAATGCAAGAGTTTGTTTACCTACTTTCAGCCAGCTGTATTCAGAGAACCAAATATACTGCAGATTAGTCTCTCAGAAGCTCTGGAAAACTGCATTGCATCCCTACCTAGACTTTTTCAGTATTTTTCCCAGTACCCAGCCTAAATAATTTTTTATACAAATTACTGAAATATTTTGTTTTTCTTCTTAAATGCATTAGTATTTTTAGTTAATATTTTTGACTTCAAGCCTTATGTAACAGATAGCCATTTATGAGAATAGAAAGTGGCATTCTTAAAAGCATCACAGGTATATTAAAGTTGCAAAAATTTTAAAAACTGAATTTACATTTTTTCATTCATTTTTCAAACCTAAATCTAAATAAAGTCACTAGTATTTGTTTCTAAGGATCAGAACCATGCTTAGATTAAAATTTTTTGAAAGTATTTCTAAGCTTTATCATAAATAATTTTTTAAGCATCATCTTGGCTTGGCAAACAGTTTCTCCATTTATCTTAGAATGTGGGTGGAATGGCATTTTCAATAGAAAGGACACCCACATGTGTGGTGGCAGTTATCCCCTAACTGGCCTTTGAAATAAATTCTGATATGCTTGAAACTGCACACTTTGATCAATGGCTAAGCTATCATAAAATGTCATTTTACGCATTTAAATAGCAATGTTATGTGCTCAAGACACCAGATTCAAGGCATGCAAGACAAATAAACCCCAAATTGGCAGCAGAAATATGTTCTCAGAAATCCTAACATGCTGGTCCAATATCAAAACTAAGACACGGAAAGGGATTATAATATAGACTGCTGTTGCTTCAGAGCATACAAAAATCAGAGAATCTCATCTCTGGAAAATCACGGTTACACAGGTGGGAGTTTACCACCTCCCAGCCTGGACCATTAAACATGTTTATCTCAGGCTTAGCCAGAGATAATTCTGCAAGTGCCGCAGTAAGAACAGAGCAGCAACATCAAATCCAAAGGTTGCCAATTGCTTCTCCAACCTAAAGAGTAATGCTAGTCTCAATTATGCAAACTATTATCTGTGACAGACATCAAGGAACAAAAAAAAAAAAGAACATACTCTTGGCATATAACATGCTGTATATTCCCCGCTTTTCACAGTTCAGTGGCAGTTCAGAGATCTAAGTAGTTTTGAAGAGGTAAACTGTGATTGACATTAATGAAAGTAAGCTTTTTTACCTGCCAAACAGGTTCTGTAATCCAATATCTACTACAGGTCAACTAACTTGTAGTCAGTCACGTTAATTAATTTAGGAAATCCACTTTAAAGACACTATGCTCTATCAAAAGCCTAATCCCCAAAATTACTGAGCTACTGTAAGAGAAAATAATGTGCAATTTGAACAGAGCAGCTTCCTTCAGGCCAATGCTATCAATGTTACTAAAGATCAAAGGTGATTCAATCCTGAAGAACGTCAGCATCAGAAGAGAAGACCAAGTCAAACAAAAAACATTTCAAATAAAAACATACCAGTACACCCTTGCGCTCACTCAATGTTGGCAGATCGCCAATAAGGTTTAATTCCAGGAAAGAAGCTTTTCATATAAAGGAGTCTGTATTCATTTAGCAACTGATCTTCTAGAAGCCTAACAAGTTACTGCCACAGTTGTGCATCTTCTGGTTCTTACAGGTAAGTGGGTTTTCCCTCCTGATCCTTCTCCTCCCTACATTCACCTAGATAAAATCTAGCATTCAAATTCAGAATTCAGCTGGATTAGGAAAACACCTGAACAGTAACAACAACAATAAAAGAAATTTCAGCCCATTTGTTCTTGTTTTTTAGAAAGCCACTAATATTGGCTTTTCAATATAAAACCCACGCATTACCTTTAATTTCTTATTTAGCTTGCAGCAGTATCTGTAGAGCATTGCCAGATTGAGTGGTCCAAAGTCTGCATAGAAGCTGTTAAAAGAAAGGGGGAAAATTCTACATGACCCCTGTAAATGTCTTTTTTTAAACAAGATGCACAAAGCAAGGAGTAATAATATACATGTGACACACAACATATATCATTCTAAAAACAAGCACACCCTCTTACATACAGTTTCGTTGAAGGAAAAGTTTTGTCATCTTTAAACACGGACTAAAACATTTTTGTTTTCCACAAACCAATATTGTTTTCCAATACCCCAGCTTTTAAGAACTTTTTCTTGCTACTGTATCACTCTGTGACAAAAGTTTTGAAACGATTTTAAAAGAAGCTCATAAACTTCACTTTAAAAGGAGGCAATTCATAGTGCTAGAGAAAAGGGAACCCAGAGAATAAAGATTGATTAGTGCGTTAAAAAACAGCAAGCATGGCCTTGATCAAAACCATTTGAAGAATTAGCAGCGTTCCTCATCATGTAAAAGGCAAACACTGTTCACTACAGGGGAAATAATATATCCATTGTCAGCTCATAAAGGCTTGAACTGACTTTGCCATTTTTTTTCTCTGATTCTAGGAAGTTCAGACATTCCACTTAATACATGAGCAACCAAAGACACCCCCTTTAGTCTAGCAGTTCAATGTGCTCTTCTAAGTCAAAATGGCTGTATCATACTGCCGTGTCTTCTAACAGGAATGAGTGCAATGAAGGCTTCTGCTTTGAAAATGTTTTAAAGAAATCCTGATGGGAAAGCAAGAAACCATTCTAAGGCCTATAAATCATCAAGGCACATAAATCTGAGAAGACTAAACTTATAATTAATTCTCCAGTGAGACTGGTTCCTCACTGACTTGTTCTTAATAATTTATTTCTGAAAAAAACGCAGAAAAAACTAAGTCGGTACTTACTTCTCATACACAAGTTCATCATCTATGCAGAAATAATGGGTATTTGCAGCTCCACTCTTTGGTTTTTGGCAGAGAATTGCAAAATAAAGGCGATCTGAAATGTAATAAAATTGGAAGCTTTTATAAACATGATGCTTTTCTGCTGAAAGTCTGAAGTATTACCTGTCAATGGGACAACTTTAAATGGTTTAGAATGAAGAAAATCTTCTTTTAAGTATTAAATTAGGTATTATTATTTCTCCAGTGTAAAACAAACGAGGCACACAAAGACTGAGGCTTTTTGCTCAGAAGCATTCCCATAATCCGCAGCTCTTTAGTGTTCTTTCCCAAAGTGTTCCTTGTCTTACGACTTTGCAAAATAGCAGGAGCCTGACTTGCACCCACACACACAGCAGAGACCTCCTTTGGGAGGTGGTTGCGCTCCAAATACCAATGTGCACACACCCCCCCAAAATAAACCACAAATCCCTCTGCACCTCTGAGCACCTATGCTAAACCAAATGATGAAGCACACTCACACCAAAACACTTCTTTCTGTAAAGCTGTGATTTTGACAGTAGTGCCATGCAATTAAAGCCTGCCGGTGACAGACTCGGGAGGGATGCAACTGGGCAGCCCATGCTGGCCATGGAAGCACCAGCCAAGCCCCGGCCTGGACATCTCCATCCGAATTCCCGTCCCAACCCCAGCTGCCCCTTCCGAGCCTGTGTGCCTGCAAGCAGGAGACACCTTGTACTTTCCTTGGCTTCCTTTGTTAAGCTGAGGGTTAAAAAATTCCAGTGGTATTCACACAGATATAAATTACATTTATGACCGGGGAAGCTAAAGCCCCAGTGAACTTTAAACACTGACTGTGCTCCTGCTATAAATTGCTGTGCTTGCGGTAATTGGTCAATAAAAATTGAGGCTTGCAGCAACACCGCAATACTTTGTCCTCCTCCTGCTGAGAAAACATCATCATAAAATATTTGGATTAAAATTCAGACCTAAAAGGAAAGCTTTTTCTTTTGCAAATTAGTGCCCTAGAACAGAGATATTATTTAAGTATCAAAACAGACCACTTGCATGTACTATTTCAAAACGTGATTTGTGATGAAGAAAAACCGTATGTCAGTTTTTAGATGGAAGGGTGGGGGAGATTAAGTTTTAAAACAACATCACCCATGACCACTTAGAAACCCTTACTTTTATCTTGAAAATACATGTCAAAGTATTCCATGAAAGGAGTTACCACATCTATATTTCAACAGCCACATGCTCAGTGCTCACCTACCTATACCTGTACCTCAAAGGGTGAAGACAGGCAAGGCTACCAAAAAGTGTACATTTTCCAAGCACTTATTCCAGTAGAACAGCAGACTGATCTAAATGGTTTGGCTTAAAGATTTACAGCTCAGGTGCAACCAGGGGGATGTACAGTACCTCCTAAGCAAGTCAGGCACCTACTTCCTTACTCTCTAGCAGAAGCAAGGCTCCCAAGTTGCTTATTTAATTTCTATTAGTCCCATCTTGTAAGCGCAGCAGCTGCAGTACTAGATGGGAGAGTGCATTATATGCTTCTGTACCTCCCAGCATTTACCAAATCATCCCCTGAAAACAAGTCAAAGGATGAAATTTAGAGTAATGTGTGCATTTGTAAGAAATTACTAAACTGGCCCACAAAGTGAATTATGCATGGAGAAGCAAGTGTACTGATACTCCAGCTGGGTGCAAAATACGCTATGGCAAAAACTGCTTCCTAGAAAGGCAGTCCTGGGGGTGAACTTTAGCATGGAGGGAGCCCCAGCTTCCCACAACTCCCCTGCATTTCTCCCCACCACTGTGTTAATTGCTGAGCTGTGTCAAGGTGGGTTTGTATGAATTAGAAACTGTAAGAGGTATCCCTGGGCAATATTAAAAAAAGAAGAAAAAGAAAAAATTAGGAAAAATAAGGCAAAAAAAAAAAATAAAAAGGAAAGGAAAAAAATGAAAAGAGGAAAAGGTAAAAAGCTGCTTTGCTGACTTATTTCCCTCTGCTCTGAGAATGAGGGCTAACGTGTGTGCGGGAGAACTGAGGGCAAAGGAGGAAGCAAAAAGGAGAACTGAGAGGATGTGATATCTAGGGATTGTGTTTAAACTGGCATTGCTAGATTAAACACATGTCACTACAGCCCCAAGCTATAATTTCACACCACTTCTAAACTGATTTAATGGCTAGCCGCCACCAGGTTCCTTACAAGGAAAAATCTTCTGAGTTAGCTCACTGAACCAGCCTGCTGGGGGTTAACAACAAGAATGTGCAGCCAAAATCTTTCTCTCCATGGCATCTGTCCTTAAGTGCCAGTCTAATTAATGACTAGACTGAGCTTTCTCTCTTTATTGTACACAAACAATAACCACATCAAAGTCTGGGCAGAATGGCTGTAGTACTCAAACTGACAGATTATCTCTTCTTGCACTCCAGCTTCACAGAAATTTTACATCACTTTTGAAAATACAAAAGCACTTTGCAAAGAGCAATCCAAAATCTTTAAATACAAAAGGAGGACAAAAATGAAAGTAAATATAATTTGCACAGGTAAGAGAACTAAAATAATTTAGCATTTTGCACCTAAACTGGATTTAGAGTAAAAGAATCACTTGCATCCTCAGTGCTCCTACTTTTACTGAGATTCTTCTGCAGCTTGCAAAAACATCCAGCAAAAATGAGAATTCCTATCTTGAGCAAGCAGCATGTATGTGGTCTTCTGAATTGCGATTGGCATAGGTTCTGCTCTGGTATCTCTGGATTGTGTTCATTGTTGCTACTCTTAATACACCTGAAAGAAACTTGAGTTTAATGAGTTTACAGAAGTACCTCACAGTTAGAGCAGTGTGTGTCAAATGTCAATATCCTGACAAGCTGTCCATTCCTGTGTGCTGCTAACAATTAGTCCCTATTATGTAAACAGCAGGCTCCATCTTTTTAACATGTTTCCTATGCAGAGATTTTAGAATGAAGACATTTCCCCTAAGTGTATTTACCTTTCTACAAACTTACCAGTCCAGCATCTGACAAATGCTGTATTACTTACCATGTCTGGTTTTACCTGTTTTTTTTCCAAACACATTCCAAGTTCTATTTAGTCAAGGATTAGTGTGTTGATTTTTAAAACAGAAATTAAGAGAAAGGAGCATTCCTTTATTAAGGATCTGGTTACAGGATTGAGGGTTTATACATAAAATACACTCAAACACTGATGATTTGATTTCACTAGGACTGAACAAAGGTTTGGACTGCCAGGAGCAAGGCTTCCCTTTCATTATCTTCATGTTTCCTTTGCTAATTTTAGCTTTTTAGTATTTCATTTACATATAGTGCACTTCAGCACTTCCTAATTTCTGCAAATTTCTGATAAAAAATCATCCTAAAACTATCAAGCTACAGCAGACCTTTCTAATCATCCCTCAGAAGAGCAACAGAGCAGGGCTCACTGCCTTACAGGCTGCATCTGCATTGCAATTAGAAGATATGGCTGCAGCATGTTAAGATATACTTCAAATACACTTAATTTTGTCAGCCTTATATAACAAAACAGTTAAAATACACAAGCACGGCTGTCACTGCAGGCAATTAATTTGAGTAAGCATCCAATGTACAACAAAATGAGCCCACATACCCCTGACTGAGGCGTAGGGTAGCACAGCTGTGTTACTGCTCATACCTGAACCAGTGAGATGAAAGTTAGCACAAGCAGGACTATCCAAGCTGACTGCAGTGTATATACAGAAGGAAAAACACTTCGCTTGTTTATCACAGCCATAGTGTTCTATGGAAATAGATGTGTAGAAAATTGAGAGCTACCACTTCAAAATCACATTAGTGCGAATTTAGAGATGAAAAAATATTCTCCGTCCTTTTTCTCAATAAGCCTGATGTTTCTCAGCTTGTGCTGCACAGGCCTTCAAGAAAGAAATTTCAGGAATTCAAGAATTACAGTAGGACTTGATGATCTTAAAGGCTTCTTCCAACCTAAATGATTCTATAACTTTAAGTGTCAACTAAATAGTAAACAGGCACTAGTGGCAGGACAAGTCTGCGTATGATCAGCAAACATTATTTCATACAAACAGAAATTCTAGGGTTCTATTGTTGAATAGACGTCTTAAATGAGAAACTCAAGAGACTGACTGTACAACAAAACCCAGTGTCAGTCTGTTCTGAATCACCAGGAATGTAACCAAAGAGTTATTTAGTACTGTAAGAGGAGTGTACTTCTACATTCAGACTTGGTATATGGAATTTTGTTGTGTTTGATTTAAAAAACTTCAAAATATTTGAAAGACAAGAGAAAACATAACAGAAAAATTCTGTTGCAATGTCAAGACAAAAAGAATAGTTGTTTCAGATTTTCTTTTTTAGTCTTCCTATCCTTGAAAAGACTCATTTAGTCATCACTATGATATTTCAAATTTAGCTAATGGCAGAGCTGGCAATTAGGACAACAGCCTGGACTCCGAAAAAAATGAAAGCACACTAAAAAGATAAAGGAACTTTGTTATGAAACAAAAAACTATGAAAGCATTATTTTCAGTGCCATTTCATTACTGATCAACACTGCTACTTCACTTACATAGAATGCTTCCACTCTGCCACTCCTGACTGACACACAATACTACATATGTTCATGCACTTTCAATGCTGGATTAGACACTAAAAGCCTTAAACACATATTTAAAATCCTAACTTTGGGAAGGACTCACAAGTAAGTGAGGTCATATTGATAAAAGAGTAAACACGTTTCTGTACAGAGACAGTTGCATAATAAAAACTGATTGAAAGTGTTGATAGTCAAAATATTGCAAGATAAATGATACTTATTAGAAGTGTCCTTACCATTCCAGGAAAATAGTTTTCTACAGGGTACACAAAGTTTATAGTGACATGCCAGCACCACTGGAGAAAGACAACTCAGTGGTTTGAAAAAAAAAAACCCCAGACCGCAACACAAAACCAAAAAACAACCCACTTATCAATGAATACATGAAAATTAATATTTCATTATCAACTCCAAGTGAGAGTGTAAACAAAATGATTCTCAATGGAGGGAAAAAAAAATAGGTATGTACACAGCAGCTTAGAGCATCCTTTAAGATTTGAGTTCCATACTGTGAACAAACTGGATACACATTCAGCAGGAAAACCAATCAAATATCAAGAAATGACCCATGACATTATATAACATAGAATTTAATTCCAGTACAGTTATTGTGGTTGCTTTGTTTTAGAATTAACAACTGAAAATAGGTGAAAGAGAAACCCACACTTTTTGCCTGAGGTTTATGCATTATAATTCCACCTCTTCTTTAAAATGTTATTTATAAAATCAGAGCAATGAGAAAGAAAAGCAGCCAAGGAAAGGAAATGAACAGCTTTCAAGCATCTCACAGAGCATTGCTACATTTTATTCAGATCATATAAATTACTTCTTCCAGAGATCAGAAAAACATGGGAATATGCTTCTAATAAACAGAAGAAATGCATTCAGTTCCAGCAAATTGAATTCATACCAGCAAGCCTCATGCACTAGCTGACAAAGTGAAAATGATAAAGCTTACCATGCAGCTTAATAGACCAAAAAAAAATTTTTTTTAAAGGACAGCTTTCCTGGACTAGTCTTAATAGTAAACAAAAATATTTAGATAGTTCTGATTACTAGTTATTCTGACATCCATACAATTACAAAATAAAGAAATGCAATAATTACTGTAAGTATTTTGGGTATAGAATTCCTGGAATGGATGTGAAACTTTGTCATTTATGAAATGTAACATCACATAAGAAAAGATCCATAAATCTTCACAGCAATTTGGGTTTATGTTCTGCTTTTGTCTTTTGCAAAGATGATAATAAGGGTAGTCTGCAATGTTCCTAGTAAGTCTGGCACTGTTTCGCTAAGCAGATATCCTAACACAGATCTCTCAGCCTTTACAGTGGTTCAAATATTTACCAGTATGTCCATTTTTAATAATAAGGCCTTATGCTTTAATTTGTCTCGACTCCACAACTATTAATAACTTTTCAGAACCGCATTATGAGAAGGAAGAATTGACTTTTCAAACCTGGACATAACTTAAAAACATCTGAATAAAAAAGTAAGCCTGCTAGCTTATTCTTTTAAGATTTCTCTTTTAAAAAAAAAGTACGAAATAGAAGCAAACCAAAAATTAGACTATACTTGAAATTAGAAAATTAGACAATAAACAGCAGCCATTGTGCACAGCAAGATCAAGACAAAATGAAATATCATTAAACATAACAATCCAGTGAACTTTAATAAAATTTACCATACTAGGTACTGCTGCAATGGTGAAATCCCACTGAAAAAACACAGGTCAAAGCCTAGGTGCTCTATTGAATTTAAATGGGTGAGCATTTCTTTGATGGAGAAAATACAGTAATTTAATGGGTCTGTTGATGCCAGACACACATCACCAGATCCAAGCAGCTGCTTCATGAGAATGGTTAGACAGATCTGTTTGCTGGAGATGGGAGCTGGTCAAGGCTGCATGGTAATCCAGGAAGTGAAATTACTTTGATAGCAAAAAGTTGTGATCTGTCACATGAGAGGTTTCCACACTTGACCTTAAAATTGTACTATCATCATGTCCTATATAAATGGTTGCTGTTATAGAAAAAATACCCATATGGAGTTATTTGAGCTTTAGAGTTTTGCAGATAAGTACACCATTATGTTTCTCTGCGTAGATTAGGCCTAAAATGATGTAATTTTGGCTGGAATATTTAGGATTTTATTCAATGACAGTATTAAAGCTTTTTAAAAAGAAGAATCTGGTAAGCTCTGGGAGTTTACATTCTTTCTACGTTGCTACGACCAATTTTCAAAACAAAATCTTATGCTTTTCTAAACATACCATCATCTAGGAGACACACTAGTCAATTTAAGGAACCCTGTTTCTTGGCAAAGAAATAAAACGTACATTGGTGCCTTTTCTGCATGTTTGCTCTGTATGTTTTTGCTTGCTCTGTCCACAGTTATTTCCCATGCCCTTCACAGAGATGTGCTGGGAGGTTTATTTCTTGCTTTTTATGAGCAGTTGTAAATACTCTACCATTCTGAGATTATGACACATGACTTAAAAAGTAGTTTTTGTTGTTGCTGCCTTTGGGCAAACTAAACTCAAGGTCGTTTTATAGCTTATAGGGGAACTCAAACCTAAACACAGAATTTTCTGGCTGTGATCCAACAAGCTTCTTAAAAGAGGCAGATTCCCGTGCCAAAACAAAGCGCGGCTCGGGGCCTGGAGTCACGAAAAGGAGAGAAGGCACACAACAAACCTGCCTGCACAAGCTGTTGGCACTCGCGTGTCAAGAAGAGGTGCGATGTCTGCCCATTATTTCACCCATTAGCCAGCATGCACGATACTACGGCATCAGGGGAAACAAATATACATTATATATATACACCCCAAATACGTGGAGAAATATGTTACTTTTTCTCCACCCCACAACACGTTGAACGGACACGAACGTGTTTAACGTTGTTTTCCTTTTACTCCCTCCCGCAGGCAGAAAACGCCAGCACGAGGCAACCGGCGCTCGGTGCGGTTCGGGCTATCTATGGGGACATCAGCAGGATGAGTGATCCCGCTGGACGAGCAGCTCTCAACAACAGTTCGCTGAGCGACACGCCAGAACTCCGGGCTCGGGCACTGACCGCCCCACCGCCCGGATGGCAGGGGCTGCCGAGCGCCCCGGGATACCGCCCGGAATCGCGCCGACGGGAACTTTTCCTGGCCCCCGACAGCGCCTCCCACCCGGAGCCGGCGCGGCGCCCACCGCCAGCGGGACGGGACGCGACGGGACACAGGGACACCCCCGCCCCTCGCGCTCCCGGGCACACCCCCCTCACCCGAGATCCTCAGGCAGGTCTCCGGCCGGACGGGGGGCAACTGCTGCCGCCGCCGCTCCGACTCGCCCGCCACCGCCCGCAGCGTCGGGCCCCGCGTCCTCTTCAGCGCGGGCGGCGCCGGGGCTGCGCGGCGCCGCGCCTCGGCCCAGCTCTTCCGCTTCATGGCGGAGGCGGCCGCACCGCTACGAGCCCCTCATCCCACAGGGACCGGGCGGCCTGAGGGAGGGGAGGGCCCCGCGGCGGCGAGGGCGGTGGCAGCGGCTGACGCGTCCCCGCGGACACCGCCCCCTCCCGCCGCACCTTGGCCCCCCCGCCCGCCGGAGCGCCCGCCGCGCCCCCAACGGCCGCCCCTGATTGGGGCGCGCGGTGTGGCGTCACCGGCGTGGAGCGGCGGGGGGGGTGACGTCATAGCGGTAACAGGTGGGCCGGGGAGCGCGGCGGAGCACGCGCCGCTCCCCCACCCCTCCCCCCGGCCGGCGCCTGTCGGGGCGCGCGCCCGGCCCTCGGCGCTGACGTGGCGCGGCTGCTCCGCGGTCGGGGAGCGCGGCCCCGGGGCGTGAGGGCTACCGTCGCCGGCCCTGGCACGGAGCCTTTTCCTGCCGCGTCTGGGGGCGCCGCATCTTCCAGCTGCCCCTCATGACGTGTGCCAAAAGAGGGAGCCAAGGACGCGACACTTTGTAAAGCCAAATGAAACCAGTCCGGTACCTGCAGGCTTCTGGTCTGAACATTAAATGGGTTTAACTGGAAGGCTGAAATCACTGGCTTTGAATCTGCCTCTTAAGACACAGCGATACTTTAAAACACTCAAATATTTTAAATACCTGTAGCAATAAATCAAGCTAGTAGGTAAAATGACTTATGAAAACCACTCCCTTCCCGCCTCCACCTAATTGGCCAGGATGAAAGCCCTCGAGGAAGAATTCTTACCATCTGCTGAGTGTGCATATTCATGGAGGAAAACCTATTGGAAAGCTACTAGTTGCACTTCTCACTGCATAACTTTTTAAAATATCCTTTCTAAATAACACCAGAAACCTACAGTTCTGCTGACACTTTGAAAATTAATTCTCCCAAGGATGAATGTGGCCTTCGTTGTTCCAATTTATTATGCATGTGAGAGTCACTGTCTTGCAAACTCTGTGATGCTGTGGCCAGATGGAAAAGGCAGTGCTGATGCTGTGATTAGGACTCTTCAGCTCTTCTGCTGAATCCTCCTTTCTCTTCCTGCCTCCCTCCTTTTGTTTGTCTGCAGTTTGTGAGTCTTTCTGAAGAAGAGATTTTGCTGGGATGACACAGAGGCTGTGGTACAGCTCCTGTCAGTATTGAACGGTGAGGGTGGATGACTTCAACCTGAAGAGCTGCAAGCTACAGCTTAATTCATTCCAATCCCTTCTGAGAGTCCATAGTTCTTCTAGCTGTAGTTAGTTTTGTTAAATGTATTTATTAGGACCAACAGAAATATTACCATTGTGTATTGTTTTAATTCTACTAAAAGCAAAAGAAGCAGGAAGGCAGGTAGAATATTTCCTTTAAAATCAAAAGAACCAGGAACAACAAAAACTGCAAAACAAAAGTGCAAGGAGAGTCAGTGTCCTTAGCTGTGATTATCAGGTGAATGAAGCAGAGTGGAAGCACTACAAATAAACTGAGTACTTATCATTAATTCTCTTTGAAAATAATTTTTCTGTGTTGTCTTTGTTTTACAAACATATGACCAGTTTTCCAGCCTGCTTTTGGCTGTTGTTTAATTAACAGAGGCAGAGAGGCAGATGCACTCCAGAGTTTCTGGCATACTGAAATACGTTGTTGAGCTGAGGGAGTGCTGGAGGTACGGCAGTGGTTCATGTAGAGCAGACTTCACTCCCCTGTGAGCCTCAGCTGTCTGTCCCAGGCTGTTATGCCAAGTTTAAAGAAGCATCTGGCCGGCCTTGAAATCACGCGGGTTCAGAGTCTGCATGTGACCACCTTTAGCCCTGTGCTGAGTGCTGTTAGTCAAACCAGGGAACTGCCAACAGTACTTTTTCATTAAGATCCTTCTTCTAAATGCATCACACCAAAATAGCAGCGTAATGAGTAAGTTGCTAAGGCATAGTATCTTTAATAGAATTACATTGTTCAGTGTTGTTATGTTTCTTAAGCAAGCTTTTTATTTTCCATCAAGGAAAAGTGCCTTTAATTTCACATGCTCTTAACGGTGTAAAGCTTTTCCAGAGCTTGCTCTGGGCCTGCCAGTGGCCTTAACAGATGCAGGGAAAAGTCCTATTCACAAAATGCCATTTTACAATTGCATTAAAGCTTAGAAGGGGAGAAAATCTGCAGTTGAGACATGTATGTATGGTAGTATTTTACAGTGAAGGTCAAAGATCAGAGACTGCAGAGAAGGATACACTCCTCCATAGGTCTTGGACAATTTTTTTTTTCAAATTGCTAAAAAGAAGTGTCTCCTGGATGAGAGAGGGCACATCTACCTACTTTAATGAAAGCAACAGATGCTGAGCATAAACATTTGTAGATAAATGGATAATATGAAATATGCCAGAACTGCAAAGAGAACACTGTTATGCTTACTTCAGTTGTCTAAGACAGAAATAACTATGGACAATTTATACAGAGACCTCTATACATACATACAAAGGGAGAACATTCTGCTGCAAATCTTCATAGACAAATAATTTGTCTTACTCCAAAAGCAATAATCTGATCAGATACAAATTTAAGACACACCTGTCTCTGATCTTACAGACCCACATTTTTGTATCACACAAAAGAATTGCAGACAATGGATGATGTATTTAAAATACTTATTTGAAATTGTAAAATGTATTTCATCATTTCCACCAGTGCCAGATGCCAAAGTAGGCATATGTTAAGTCCAGGTGTTCAAAATTGTGACATTTCAAGGTGTATTTCAATACAAAATTGTCACACAGTGCTGGAAGCTTTAAAACAATGCTGAGAAATCTTGGATTGAAAGGCAGTGTTGATCTGCTGAAGACAAGAATCCCAAGTTCTTCCTTAGCAAAATCCAATTTTTTAGTTTAGTGCACCTTGAACAATGATTTTTAAAATATTACAATAACAAGATTGTTTGATGAGGCAATAATAAGGTTCAGGATTTTTGCAAAAAGTCTCAGTTTTTATTATCTTGTACTCAATAGAAATAGCATTTTTGTGTCTATCTCTAGTGTCCGGCAGTTTATTCTTTGCTCTGATTTTCCATTTACGGTTTCTGATGTCCCACAAAGACACAACAGAACTGATGCTTGTTGGAATTCACTGGAGAATTGTTCTTGTAAAGCACAAATTTTAAAAAGTATATATTACATCAGACATCAGTGTCATATGTCAATAATCTGGGGTTTGTTTGAGAAATTCACTGTTTTAACTCCTGCCAGCTGCAAAACTGTATTAATGGGAACATGATCCAGCCTGTTTTTATCAAGGTGCAAAAAATGAACTTCATTGCCTGGAATGAGAATAACATGTAAATTATTGAATAACATATTTATTTATTCAAAGATGCAAGTGAATCGAAGCAGCATTCTGACTACCTACCAGTTCTTGTACAAATGTGTACTAGCTCTGTAGACTGCACAATATACTGTACTTTAAACAATGACAAAGGTTTTTTAATTATGTTAAAGAAGCAAGGAACATTGAGGCGCCTAACTAGTTCAAATCTGCTGTTGCATGATGTTTCCTAATAATGTGATGACTGTCATGTTGCAATTCCCCCCTCATGCTTTACTTCTCTACTAAAATCACATTAAATGCCTCAAATCAAATGTGAAAGCAGAATGTAGGTAAATACCACGTTGCCCAGAAAACCCTCCAAACTTTGAGGCAATTGTTCCATCAGCACTGCAATCAATTTCTGCAGGACTGTGATCAGCTTTGTGCCACCCACTTCTGTGGGAGATGGGACTACGCAGTGACACCTTGCAGATTCCTTCATGCAACAGAAATCACACAGTTCAACACAAGACTGTCTCCTTGGGACCCGCAGGGACAGCAGGCGAGATGGCAGCAAACAGCTGAGGGAGACAGCTGCACCTTTCACACAGAACAAAGAAGCTCACCTGGGCCTATAATCAAAGCTCCACCCTGCTGAGCAGGGTCTCCTTGAAAATCAAAAGCTGGGCCAGTCATTGCTCTCCATATACTCCTAATGCTTCCCAGGAGTGTGTTGGATTTTACATGAGGGCTTCGGACTAAACAAAACCACAAAAGACTTGTTATCTAGAAATACGAAAGTATATAAGAATAACAACATTTAACAGCTGCTTGAATAGTTTAGAGATTCCTGATTACCAGTATTATATTACAAAGTATAGGCTATAAGAGGCAGTCTGCCGGGCAACTCACTTTCTCTTTACATTGCAATCACAGTATTTTATCAGAGCATTTTTGTTTTGTTTGTGAAAGTCTAAATCAGAAAATTATTCTTACCTGATACTTTATTACCTTCACCTCTTTTCATGCCAAGTATTTTATAAATTTCCCTTTGGGGATCTACATACATTTCATGTGTATACCCAGTTAAACTGCAAAAGGGCTGCAAAATATATGCATACACACACAGAGAAAAAAAAAAAAAGCAACATTTGTAAGGTTAAGGCAGTAACTAGTTAGGGTCTACTGACAACAGAAAAAATACTGATATCTTGCCAGCTCCACCTTCCCCCCTCTTATTTGAAAACTGTCTGTTTGTTAATTATGTTAAACTGGAAAAAATTTTAGCCTCAAAGCTTCTATTAAAACAATCCTTCCAGTGAAATCAAGAAAAGATGTTTCCTTAGTAAGCCCTGGTGGTTTTTAAACTGAAAGTTTTAATTATTTGCTTTACTTACATATTAGTATTAAAATTGCCTCATGAATACTCTCCTGTTTTTCTGCTATTGCGGAAGACCACCTTTTCATGCGGAACAAATCCCTCAATACAGACCTTTAAGACACAGTGGAGGATACACTGTATTTAACGAGTACTTTATTTACCTTGATGTGATGATAAGATGACTGTCCAATAACTATAAGCCTCACATTCGATTCCTAGAACAGAACATTGAAGCTGTGAAGAGGAACTGGGTGTTTCTACATGACTTCAAAGCACTAGCAGAATCTGGTGCTCTGAGGTACTGATGGCAGTGCATGGAGTTAAAATTATTTGAAGCGAACATTATTTACATGTTTGGAGACTGAACTTTTTTATAGCACTTGCAGTTAGCAGCTACATTAATTTATTAATTAAAAAAATATTTTAAAAGATAACTTTTAAATTACAGGTGTGTAAACTTTGAGTTTTCTGTAGCATTTGGTAGTATTGTCTTCTCAATTGATTGCAACATGCTATGATTTTGGAAACTCATATTTTTCACTCAGTTGTACCTATATCTAAAGAAGCAGCATGCAAATGATGGTGCCCAAACATCTGTGATTTGCAAATATGGACACTCATTAATAGACATAACTTGCATTCACACGCACTACTGTCTTTTGCAGATGCAACACTAGGCCTGAGTCTAAAACACAGGCCAAAACTGAAATTCATTCAGATATCAGTAAAAACAGTTCATAAATATAGGGTTGTTTTATTAGGGTGCAATACTTGCCTTTCTCATATAGAATCATTTCCCATATAAAATAATTTTGCTTTTTATGAAAAGAAAGCCTCCTAAAAACAGAATACTGGCACTAAGAAAAGTGTGGACATTTTTGATTCTCTATATACATTTCTTTGAGGAGCCAAATTAAGAAAATGTCCTTTTGAGTAACACTGATCAAACAGTTTAGAAATATGTGTCCTGAGAAGGGAAACTGACAAAGGAATTGCCTCTTTTTGCCCTCAGGTTCCTAGCCCATCTCAGATGGACTTAGATGCTGTCAGCAATGACCTGAGTCTCTGTCATTGACTATGCTGCTGTTGGGAATAAAGTATGAGAAAATTTCAATCAGCAGTCTAGAAGAGACAGATTGACCTTCCACATTTAGCAGGAGATCATTGTCTCCGCTGGTGTCTCCTACCACCCAACAAATGCGTGTCGATAGCAACCCCTGCCCACCCTACTTCTCCTTTCTGTCACTATGTCATTCCTGTTTGTGCAGCTGCCAGGAGAACAGGACACACTACAAATGCAGCTTACAAATAACCACAGAAAAAGATACTATTTTTAATCCAGATCAATTTTCTGATCTTGGTCTGCACACAACCATCACTTGCCATACTAGCATAATGGAAAGGGCAGTAGTTAGCAGTCAGAAGACAGCTGTCCAGGGCACTACTAATACCAAAAGAAATGCCTGTCAGATGTTGTCTAACTGTTCTGAACACAGCAGTAAAAAGAGCACCATGCTAATGGGGCAGGGAGAAATAATGCTGCTGCAACAGAGTATGTAGTGCCATAAATCCTTTCCTGTGTCTCCTAGGCAGATTCATTATTGCTATTGTAGCAAACAATGAAATTGCTTCTTCTGAGCCATTTCTTTTATTCCTAGAAGCCTTACATAAGCCTGTGGCTGGACATAACAAAATTGCTTGATTGCAGTGACCCCACAAACATATTAGGGGCAGAGCACTTACTTGTAAAAATGCCTTGGGGACTTTTGCCAGATCTTCTACATACTCTTTACAGGTGTAACATAAAAAATTCTGCAACATAGACAGTTGAACGTCAGAAACAGACATTATTGCATAGCAATTGAAGCAGCACACTTTTGGGCACACACCACTTTGGAGGTGATCAGGAACAAGGACTGGGAAAGATTCTCGTTTTTTGCAGCCACCAAATTTGGATTAGGATTCTGGTTTAATCCAAGCCTGAACAAGGACACTGGGCTTGCAGCCTTGCAAATATTTTTATCTCTAGATATTTTAGGAATCTGATAGCTGCCTCGACAGCTGGGAAATCAAGGAACACGATACTTGTTTCCCTAAACACCCGGCTGAAGAAGTATTTCCTTTCTGGTAAATAGCGTATCACTTTACCAAATAACCGGGGGTCTCAGGAGCAGCACTGATCTCCTTTGTGTTTTCCTCCCCCTCCGCTCCAGCCCAGCCCGTGCTGAACCCCCGCACCCCCGTCCGCCTGCAGGCCCGCAGGGAGCCGGGCTGGGCCCCGCCACGGCCCCTCCTCACCCGCACGAACACCACGATCGCTTTCTGCTCCCCGTACAGGGCCTGGAACGGGACGCTCCTGCCGTCCGCGTCCAGCACCAGGCAGCGGGCGGCCTCCCGCAGCTCGTCCTGCTCCCGCCGCTCGCAGCCCCGCGCCCGCCCGACCTGCTGCGTGACCGGGGGCGCCGGCGGCCCGGCCATGGGAGCGCCGAAAGGAAAGGCGGAGCTGCAGCGGAAAGGCGCGGGGCGTTGCGCGACGGCGAGGAAGCGACGGGGCCGGGATGGAGCCGAGCGGCTCGTTCCCGTTCGTGGCAGCGACCCTGGGCAGCCGCGCCGCGGCCCAGGCGGAGCCGGGGGCTTCGGATGGAGAGGGCGAGAAACCTGCGGCCCAAACCGCTGAGCGTCCGTCGGCCACAGCCGGGCCGCGGTTTGTGCCCGGGAAGCACAGGAAAGTCACACGGAGCCTCCCAGGAATGGTGTGCAAGCAGGAGCAGGGACATGATCGTACGGCCTCGAGGTCGGCGTTCGCTTTGCGGGAGGCCGCAGCACAGCAGAGGGCCATAAGCGAGACACCGAACTGTTCTCCAGGCGCTGTCGAGCTGCTGTGTTAGACAAAACACGCACCAAACCTGGTTTCCCTATTCGTACAAAAGCAGAACTTCACAATACCGGGACAGCTGAATAGCAGAAGATGCTAAAGTGCACGCAGAAATGAGTGAACAGTTCTTAAGAAAAACACTAGGTTCTTGATGAATATGGTAGTCTTTTAGATTGTTGTGTCAGCTGAAAGCTTACGAGGATGAGGGTACTTAGTGGGCAGAGAAAAGGAAGTATCAGAGATAATAGGACTGGGTGGATCACCAGAAGTTATTCTGCTTTGTGAAGCGCTCTGATTATGTTAATTCCAAAGTTTCTCTTGGCAAACTGCCTCATGGTCTGTATGTTAATGGTATTCAAACTTACATCCCCTGTGCTTTGGGTTAAGCCCACTGCTTCTATACTACCAGGAGTGAGCACATAGAACAGGTTAAGTCTTGCAGTTCAATATGTCCTCACAAGGACTTTGATTTAAAACGTGATGAATTCAAATTGGTAAAGATTTGTAAAGAAAGTCTAAAAACTGTGAAATTTAAAATTCTGCTAGATGCAGTTGTACCCAATGATTTTAAAGGTATTTTCCAACATAAGTGATTCAATGTTTCTGAAAGAATTTGGGCAATGTTCCCCACTGTTTTTTTTCATCAGGCTTCCTGTTCAGTTCCCAGTATGCTATCCAACACATTCCTTCCCCTGGCAGTTCATAAACCAAACCGTGGGCTGTGCAGCAGTGCTCCGCAGCTCCCTCAGCAGTACTGATGGGGACGTGCTGCCTACCCTCGACTGCTGCAGGACATAGCAGAGCAGAGACCTGATGGCTTTCGACAGGCTTTGCTCTTCATCTTGAGCATTGGGCAGGGCTCAGGGGCACAGCTCAGTACTCGATCATCAGCAGAGCTTGGACCAGGGCCTTTGCCATTACAGCTGGAAATCAGAAGAGGCAGTCGTATCACTGTAGGGGATCTGCTGCTGCAGCCTCTGAGTGGGAGCTCACGTAGGGATGACACTGCTGATGAAAAGAATTGTGCAGTGTGGTGTCACAGATTCAGGGGACACTGCCCTGGGTCAGTCGGCACATAGCTGACCATGTGCATCCAGAGAGCTTGTTCTCTCTGGCTTTAAAATTAAATTTCCTGAGAAGCCCAAGAGAGGCACTCTGCCTGTGTGGGAGAGGTGATAATCATTCCTACTAGGCCAATGAAGACTGCCTGCAGACTTTGCTCTATTTATGTTATTTGGCCTCCTTAAACTAGCTGAAGAAGCACATCCTTAACAGCTGGTTTCAGCAGTATAAAAGTGAGGAACAGCAACTTTCTTCTGAGGATATTTGCCAAAACATTGTCTAAGGCCCCTCAAACAGCATGTTTCTAACTTTTTGTGGAAAATCTTAAGTGTTGCTAGAATACAAATACAAATTGCTGTCACCCCCAGTTTTGCAAAGTACAGTTTTAGAAAGTACAGAAGTGAAGGCTATTGTACTCTGACATGTACTCTGAAAGAGGAAACACTCAAAATTAGCAGTCATGTTTTGAAAGCTGAAGCTTAAAGCCTTTCATTGATATATGCTTAACAAAAATGCAGACATAAGTTTCACTGACTTAGATGGGAAGAAAGAGTCTATATCTGCTGATACTCTGGACAGTACTAACTGTAAAATGTGCAGTCTAATTAAACCACATAATAATTCAGTGTGTGCTGGGAATAGGGAAAGTTCCTCTTCTTTCCCTTCCCCTCTTTTCTTTATAGCTCACAAATGTAGAAATGTGGATAACTTTAAAAAAACACATTTGTCAGAGTGATGCATTTTTCATTCTTGAAGAGAATCAACCAGTGCATTTACATTATTAATTGTGATTCAAGATGCAAGTCACTCTCTTCACTGCAGTGCAATTTACAGTTGTAGAGAGAAATTTAGCTAATATTTAATTAATCAAGGGTTAGGTATTGCGGATAAGAAATTCACATTCCTACCATTTCAAGAGGGAAAACAATAATTACACAGAGATGGCAGTTAATTTATTTGTTCTGTATTGACTAGTGAAACAAAATACCAGCTGTAATTATGCAACCTTAATTCCTTTATTTGCAGGAGCTGAACAAAATATTTGACAAGAGAAATGTGGCCTGTGTCAATACCATAAATACTGACTAAAGTATATGGTGTTTATTTGTAAAGCAACACGTTATTATCAATTTACTACATGATGTACTGTTTATTTAGCACAAGGGTATTTGTTCTTCCTGTTAATCTAACATTGTTTAGCTAGAGATAACATGGTTATTACCTATCAGCAAAAACTAAATTAGTGTTTACAATTCCAGGGAAAAACATTATGCTAAACACTAGCTAAGAATTAGTTGTTTTTAAACAGTTGCAATTAAAAAGGAGTAAAAATGTCTACTGTCCTGTAGATAAGATAGATTCTTCTCTATGAAGGTGGTAAGAGAAGCCCAGAGAAGCTGTGGAGTCCTTGTCCCTGATAGCGTTCAAGGCCAGGTTGAATGCGGCTTGGAGCAACCTGGTGTAGTGGAAAGTTCCCTATGCATGGCAGAGAGGCAGAACTAGACAATCTTCAAGGTCCCTCCCAACCCAAACTATTTTATGAGTCTATGATAAGAGGCTTTTTCCTTTATGTCTGCCTTTCATTGTTCACTAAATGTCACCATATTCTGGGGGTATGCTTTACATAGCATCATGGAGTGACTCTTCTGACCAGCAAGGACAATAATTTGCAGCCTTGAACGTAATTTTGCAAATGATGGGTTCATCTCCATTTTTGCTACCTGGTGTTTGTTCTCATCCTGATGTTTTGTCTCATTAGTTTTGCTTCCTGGTTTGTGTTCTGTGGTTGTATTTTATTTGTTTGTTGGTTTTGTGTGTGTTTTTGTTTGGTTTGGTTTGGTTTGTGTTTCTCTGGTTTTGTTTGTTGAGGGGAGGTTGTTTATTTGTTTTTTTTTCCTGAAGAGGGAGTTACCACGGTTTCAAAGCTTGCTTTTTGGCTCCCTTTAAAAAAAAGTTTTGCTTTTTGGCTCCCTTTAAAAATTATTCAAGACTATTTACCAGACTAAGGGCTTCATAAATCTGGCTGCAGTATCAGAATATCAGTGTGTGTTTCATATTGAGTAACTGTTGTTTCACAACACAGATAATAGAAATGTAATTAAAAGTCTACTCTAATAGTTCAGGGATTATAATGATGTATGGAGAGAAAATAATTCTCCTGTTATGTCTGATGTATTTGGTTCTGTAATGCAAACTCTACACAGAGAGCAGTAGTGCAAACTTTGCTACACAACAAAATAACAATATTAAGTGAAATAGTCACATTTTGTTTGATACAGCCTGAAGACATAAAGAGGAATTTTAATACATTTTGTAAGAACTCTCTGAATTTGATCTATTTCTGTTTTGCAGCTATCTACTCTCTGTGCTGCAAATGAGAAACAGAGATGACCATCTATATGTCAAGAATAGTAAATTATGTGTGAAGATGCTGTTTATTTACTCTAAGTGCAACTGGTTTTAACCTTTTTTAACAGAACTAAGAGGAAGCAAATTACTACTTAAATAGATGAGACCATAGTCAAAAAGCAAATAAAAGATATGCTACAATCCAGACTGGTGAAACAGAATTGTCTTGTATCTTGTTAGCAATAAGGCTCTTAGAAAGTAAGCTAATTATCATTAGTGAAAACCAGATGAGAGGATTAAAAAATCAAGAATGTGAAGAAAAGCAGAGGTGATCTCATGGAGTGTTCAGGCCAAATTAAGCCTTATTTATAACTCTTGCACTGGTGTCTTGCGCAGCAAACAAAGACTTTCTTGCAAACTTCAGATACTGTTCCTTTTTTAACTTCTCCCCTCTTCCCCCACTGTTTTTTATTATATGGAAAAGTATATTGTGAGAAGGTTGTAGTTCCCAGCTACTTTTTCTGTTTTCTGTGTTCACAGAGAGCTGGATGTGTACTTAGCAGTAAATTCAATTCAAATGGCTCTTTTATGTATGACAACATTGATATTTAGCAACAGTTAGGAATTCCCTTCTTGAGACCAGTGGATGGTATAATATTTTTACTGGCGGCTAATAGCTTGTGCTAATTATAGCATGCTCTTGAAGCAGATCTCATTTATTTTCTGGTATATAATTAAGAGTAACATCACTTTAACATCAGACATATCTCTTGAGCCTCTTTGCTAGAGGGATCAATTAGAAACCTTGGCCAGTTCTCATAAAGAGGTAGATTTGATTTTTTCACAAGCTTGCCTGACTGATTGTATCCTACAAATCCATGGCCCACATCCTCTTGCCTTTCAAAATGTCTAAAAAGTGTTGCCTAATTCTCTCTTAACATTGTGTGACTGACTGAGATGATGTATGTGCCAAATTCTGATGAAGTAAGCCACAGTTTTCATTTAGTGAGAACTTCCTTAAAGAATTATTTAAATAAGAAAAAAGAGACTGAAGATAAAAGTGTCTAATGGCCATGTGAACCCTCCGTCAGAAGCTTTAGACATTACAGCTTTCCAGCTGACTCTCCTAGGAGGGCCTTTAAAGTCCTCTCCAGTGGAAATAATCTGTTTGGTTTGTTAACAATGAAAACTACTACAGCCAGTAAAATTCATGCCAGAGCTGAGGTGGAGGTCCCAGCCCTGAAAGCCTTTGGATCTGGAGTTCATGTGGATGTTGGCGTGAATCCTGCACTTGGTGCTTCGAGAGATGATCGTTGGCTTAAGGCTTAAAAATATGGTCCCTTCTGTATCTTCAGTATTTAAACAAGCTGTTTTTCCTTCTGCTGTTCACATCGTAATTATGTTATTTACTTCAACAAAGATGTCGATCTGCTCCAGAAGATTTTTCTTTCTTAATGAAGCTATTTATTCTTTCCCTATTTTTCAATTGCTATTTTCCATAATCTTTTTTATATATTTCTAATTCAGTCATTCATGGATGCAAAAAAAGCTAGCAGTTAAAGAGAGGATCAGAATAAAAAGGGGAGTATAAATACATTAAATATACTTTAGTTAGAGACAGCCATAAATTAAAATATATCCACATATCAGTTAAAACACAAATGCTTTAACTGAAATGTCTGTAAATGTAAAACAAATGTTATCTTTCTTTGCATATTGGTTAAAGCCATTCAAATTAGTTCATATTTATGTACTATTGTTTCATTACGCCATCATCTTTCATGTTGTAAGTTAGAATGTGCAATGTCCTTCTGTCTGCAGCCTAAGATTTCACATGTAAAAGCTGAAGAATAAAGCACACTCAAAATCTGTTTTAAAAAAGAGAAAATAATGGGAAAGGAATGAAATTTCCCTCTAAGCTCTATTTTTTAATTTATTTTCCTTATTGTTCCTTTATAAAATGTTCGCAACAATTTTAACTTGGTTTTCTTGATGCTGATTTTTATGCATCGACTGTTTGTTAAATGCTACTACTGCCATTTCTGCATAGTAGAAGAGTCAGATTTTTTTCAAACTCAGTTGACTTGTTCTCATGCTCTCTTCAGAGTATGATCAACAGCCAGTGTTTAAAAATTCTCATTAGGTACTTTAGCATTCAAGCTGTGGCCCCGCCATGGTTTCCAAGGTCTTGACATAGAAGCCTAGTGATTTCAATTTCAGTTTGATCATACAAATTAATTAGCTAGGTATCATAACAATCAATCTGTAAAACATACATGTTTCTATGCTGCTGCTATCATTAATTCTACAAAGGGAAATCCTTGAAGAAGCAATAGTTGTTGTCTGAAAATATCAGAAAAGAGAAAATAGCTGTCTGACAGTCCAAATGGGATCCACACAAATGCATTTGGAATTGCCATGCCAGCAGGAATCGCTTCTGGCTAATGTAATTTGTGTGTCCCTTTCTGAGTAGTTATTGCCATGTTTTCTTAAATGAAAAGCCTGTAAGACAGGAAAGAAGGAATCAGAATTGAAGAATTCTTATTTTTTCCTACTGCTTAGTAGGCTGCTAATTGCTAAGGCAGGCAACTCTAGGCAGGGATTGTTTGTATCTCTTTATTTATTTATTTAAACAAATTTATTTTAAAAATTGATTGTCTTAGTTTATGGACATTTTTTTTAATTCTAAAAGTCACTTCAGGAAGTATGGCTGACTTGGAGATGTGTGTATAATTATTCTTTTTCTCCATGATACATTTTTCACATGTGTGTTTATCTACTTTGGAATGCTGCTTCTGTGGCCTGTCCTTTGTGTCTTGTGGCAGTGATTTTGCATAAAAGCTTTGATAAAGTACTTTTGAAAATCATATTTTTAGTTATTTTTCCTTGTATATCTGTGCAGCTGTATTCTAAACAGATCATTGTAATTCAGCCTCTGTTTCTGTCAATGTATTAAGGAGATTGTTCACACTTGAAAGTTAATTCTGGCAAAAATAGATGTAAATTTAATTTCTGTATCTATTGCTGAGTAATTCCACTTGTGGTTGTGCTTATTTGAACTCTGCTTATCTGAAATAACTTTCAAATAATGAGACTGAATCAGAATAAGGGATGATTGTCTAGGAAAAGACATGTAAAAACATGAAGGTGTTTAGAATATCTATACCTCATATTGTGGACAAGCTGTGAGAAGACTTCAGTGGGACACACTTTTAGCTTTGTGTGGGAATTTCAGGCATTAAAATATCTGGGGTATCTTTTTGGTTATCTCTGATGTCACTTAGATAAGAGACTTTTTATTTAATTTGAAATTTAACTAAAAATTCTGCTTTCTTGGAAGAAAATTGGTGAGAGTCTTCTAGAGCAAGTTATTTACTGGATTCCAGTTCCAAAAAAAAGAGAATGAAGAGCAGGGAGTCAACAGCTGGCTTGCTGAATGATGGATAGACCTGTCTTTTCACAAAGAGGGTGATATAGTCTCTCTGCAGTTTTCCCACACAAATTAAAATAATTTATGTAATCCAAGAAAGATGTTATGCCTTCCTCAAGTGCTAAAGACTTAGAGTCTTAGAAGGAGGTGTCACACATAAAGTGGAAGAGCTGTCTGCTATGGGTATGAAAATTCCATTTTCCTGGATGCACTATCTGCTTCTGTGCATTTTTTAAGCATTTGTGGGATCTGAACAGTGGTTTGCTTTTAAGCATAGCATGCCACAATACTTGGACTGGAAGGCTTGTAAAAGATGGAGGGGATGGGAAAATAGTGTGCCATGAGTGCAGAAGTCTCTGTTATTAGTTCTCTTGACTACTTCAGCAATATGTCAACCTGGTATCACAAGTTTCACTAGAAAGTTGCTTCTGTAACAAACAGAAACTTGAAAATAATGACCACGAATGTGAAAATTTGGATTCAGCATAAAAAAGAACTGGCAATGTGACACCTTTAAAAAGATTCTGCATCAAAAGCAACCTTTACCTAAAACTGGCAATACTGAAGTTACCACTGGCTGCTACTTTTTAATGCTTTCTGTAAATGCTGCAATGTCTAGTTTGTCCCAATTCAAACTCAACGTGCATGACTTGTACTTCTAGGGGGAAATGTAGTTGTACCACTCTCCTCCAGTCTGAGTGAAATAATAGCTCTTTTCCCATTGAAGCTGTGGCATGACCTTGTCAAGCACTTCTTGCCGTGCGGGGTTCTGAAAGTGTGCACAAGCACAGTACAGCAGTTTAAGACAGGAGGCAAAGGAGTGTATTTAAACAAAAATGCAGTGGAAAATTTAGTTTGACAGAATGCAATTGCGAAAATGTGATTTAGTCAGAATGCCAGGGATAACCTTGTTCACAGTGCAGTGGAGATCTCTGAGGACCATAAATACTTCAGATATAAGTTTAATACTGCATCTAAAAGACAGTGCAGCCAATAATTCAGCCTGACACTATGCTGGCGTATTATTTAATACCATCTTAGTGGTAAGAGTACTACCTATGAAATCATTAGTGTTAATGCCTGCTATCTACCTAGAAACAAGTGCTATTTGACAGTTACTTGCTACCTTAAAAAGAAGAAATCATACAGTGTATATTTTGTATGACTTACACATAATAAACTTTCAGATTTAGTGTCTTTTGGAAGATTGGAGCATATAGTAGCACTTGGAGGAAACAAGTATTTGTGTAACTCTTAATTCTAGGCCTGAAACAAACCCATTATCTCTAAGTGTGTAGAAAGAGCTGGCAGGGGATCCACCTTTCATGTACCTCTCACATGGTCTCTTGTAAGATTATTTTGAGCTGGTGGCATTCCACCCAGGGACCACTCATAAGCAAAACAGCCACAATTTGGGGAGCTGGAGTTGGGTTTGTACATCTAATGTTTTCTTTCTGCCAAGCTTTTATTCTTATTTTCCTCTGCCCCAGTGTGGTTTATGCATGGGTAACAGTCTCTTTGGGAAGTTCCTGCCCTGGCATGTGTTCTCTGTGAGTCACTGTCCCTTTGGAAATGTCCTGCTACTGGTAGTGATCATCTATGGGCTGTAGCTCTTCTGAAAGATCGAGGTGTAAATGCTGTAGTTAAAAAGCTCTGGACAAAGCAGGAAGGTTCTTCAAGGATGTCACCTGACTGAGGAGTAAGCTAATAGATGAAATAAAAATGAATTTAAATTACAATTTGCAATGACTGTGTGCTAGGGAAATCTTTTTTGTGTGTATGTTCCTGCTGACAGAATTATATTAATAGGAAGGTCAAAAATTAAAGAAATCATCAAGAAAATGAGAATTTGAACATGCTTGGCTTAAATGTCCACTAGGGACAAAAGAGTTCAGGGTCCACTGTGAAGCATTTGCTAAATGACCTAAAGGTTTGAAAATGCATGGGAAGTGTGGTGATGGCTGCCTTACATGAAGCAGAAATAAACATAATTGTACTCATTTTAATTGTTAATTAGACATAAAAATTTAAAAGGAAAGCGGATTTTTTTTCCTGAGTGCTGATCACAGTAAATAGGAGCAGATTTTTTTACAGCTGGGAGGGTCTGAAGACATTTGGGTCTCAATTATCATTAGAGACACAAATCGTTTCAACAAAACGACGATCATGCTGGCATTTGTTTTGCTGTTCTTGGCTGGTATATTTTGTTTTCTGACTTGCTTCTTTAATAGTGGTGTGGGAGGTGTCAAATCTGTTTCATGTCAGGCTTGCTTTTGACTTGTGTTGGGGCTCTTTTTTATTGCTGTGAATTTGTTTATAAAATTGTAAGTGTTTTACTTCACAGAATGTTCCTCTTAGATGGGTTCTTTTAAAATATGTTTTCTTCTGAACTGGACACTATTTTGAGTATGAATGAAAGAAAATTGATTTTAAAGATAAAGGTCTGGAGTGAAATGAAAATAAAGTTTTGGTGGCGGTATGTGGCCCTCTTATGAAAGACAATCTTAGAACCTGTAACCAGCCAAGAGTGCGATGAGGACCATTGGCTTTAAAAGCACCTTTAAATACAACTTCCTTTGAACAGCCCTTTGAGGGCGGAGGAGCACATTCAGGCGACCGCCAGAATGCGCCTCTTCACATGAACCGCATGGTGTCAGGAAAGTGTAGCCCAGCGCTGCTCACAGCGTGGCTGTGGCTTACGTTGTGTAATCGTTTTTTTATTCTGTGGCTTCTGCTGGCCCTTCTGCTTCTTTATTCTTACTTTTCTTTTTTATTTCTTTTCCAATCTTTAGACTTTCTTGACCACCCCCTTCCCCATCCCCCCTCCCCCCCCCCCCCACCCCCGGTCTTTATCTTGCCCTTTAGCTGCATATTTTTTTTTGCTAAAATGCTGGTATAATGAAGTCCTGCTGGTAAAATAAAATCCTGCTGGAATGCATTTGGCAGGAGCTGTGTGCAAGCAACACAAGCCTTTCCTGGTTTTTTTTTCTGTGCTCAGAACTTTTTTCCCAGAATTTCAGCTTGAAAGAATGAGTCTTTAAATTAAGCTCTCTGGCTTTAAAATTATTTATACAGGGTAGTAAAAAAGTAGGTTATGCACCTGCTCAAAAATTAACAAAGCTCCCCATTGTTTTAATTAGGGGAAAGGATGCTATAAACTGAGTAAACAGCAAGGACAGCTAGGTAGCAACCTGATTTCTTTTTAGGATTTAAATTAGTTGACTCTACCTTCCCTGCCTTACCCAATACATTGTTTCTAACCTTTGCACATGCATTCAGCAAGGTACAGATCAGTCCATCTCCATCCCTTGCACTTCATGAACATTTTGCAAAGCCATAGCAGCAACAGTTTTAGGATCTCTGTCCTGGAAAAAGCTCGGTTCTTGTTGCAGCCGGTTTACCTGCTACTATGCTGCTTTGAGCATGGAAGGATGAAGAAGAAAGTAAGGAATGGATCTGATAAGCGAATAGGAGAATGTAACATAGAAATGTGGACACATTTCTAGCCAAGCACTTCCTCTGTAGAAATATAGTGTGCTATATTTAATGTATCTCAAGTTAAAACATAGAGCCCTATCTAATATCAGAGTGCGAAGGTATTTTAGAGTATCTAAAACCTATGTCTGTGCCCAAATTTAACATCTTCTGTTCATGTCCAGATTGGAAAGTATTACAGCTTCTGAGAAGCCCTTGCTTCTCCTTCAGGCAGAGTGGAGCTAACTCTGACCCTAAGCAGGTTGTTCTGGATACTCAGTAGTTGCCAGGTGCTCATGTTTTTGTTCCAGTACACCTGGTAGAGAATTCACAGCTCAATTTTGTGCAAGTTCCTGCTGCAACAAAAAAGACATTTAGGTTGTGGCTGCTTTTTCAAGGAAGCATTTATCAGTATATATATTTGTTCAATAATGAGTTAATTTTAGACTGGGGTTTACTGGAGTGATGATTTGGGGAAGGCACCCTCTGAGACAATAGAGGCATTAAACCAGTATGGAGTAGATCCTAGTAACTTTAGTTTGCCACAGCCTAAAATGAATATTGTCTGAATGCTAGTTCTTTCTAGCCACAAGAAACCCTGTCAGAAAGAAAACCCCAAACAATTAAAAAGGACACTAATGCACTTTTGAGTTAATAAATGCAAGCTGTAGTGAACTCCAGAAAATAGAGTCCTCAGACTCTACTGCTGATTGATATATTAGCTGGAGTATTTTTCAGAGCATGGAAGAAAAAAGTGATATATGCTAATGCAGATTATATGTCATGTATAAAGTCCTTCTAGTTACGTAAATAACTGTCTGTCACATCACTTTGCTTCCTATTGCCTAGTTAAAGCTTCCTGATACTTTAGTGCTGTAATTCATAATGCAAATATGAGGTTACAAAGCATTGTGGCTTACAGGGAGTTTCCATATACCGCACTTTTAATGAAGCTTTCTATCCATTTCCTTTATGATTCAATCGATCTCCCCACTCTTTGACATGGTATTCTAGTATATAGCAGCTTTTCCTCTTCCCTAAATCAAAATTTGTCTATGGGTATCTTAACAATTTTGATGTGGAAACCTCATTTTCTGTCCTCCAAGGCTATCAAAAATAGTCAAATTTGAAAAGAAAAAGTCTTCTTGAAATGAAGAAGGAAAAGGAATATATAAAGCTACAGTTCAATTTGCACTTAAAATATACTGTATCCCCATCACTGCCCTGACTTTTTACACATCCACTCTGAATTAGTTTAGTCATTAACATTCCACAAATTGCAGTGTATAATAGGGATTGCGATGCTGATTCTGGGCGAGTGGCAATGTGAACTTCAGGGGGTTGTTTAATATTCATTGTACACACTTTGTAAAAAGACAGAACTTGTTTTTCAAACTTCACTGCACATCTGTGCATCATTGCATATGTATTGTGAGCCCTGGTGGCCACTGAGCAAGCTGGGCCAAATCTGCCATGGGTTATACTGTTAAAAGTCTGGATAAATTACATTCTTTTAAAAACAGAGATGATCTCTTTACACCACTGTTGTGGAAGGCAGATCGGGAGCCCACTGTTTTTGGCTGCTGTGATCGGTTGATGGTCTGTGTTTAATGATATTATAGGCCTACAGTCTCAATTCAATTTGCTCTTTTAAAGACTTGTCTGATACTGTTTGTAGGAAGAAATAAAAAAAAGAGAAATAAATGAATGCCAGCTTCTTCTGCTTTCAAAAAGGATCTTTTGGCAGAGCCTCTTGGTCTCTATCTTCTATGAGTACCCAGTCCCTTTAAGAGCTTCTCTTGTCCTCCAGGTCAAAGCCTTAGACACTCTCAGATATTTTGGCTATAATTTTGGGTTAAGGTTTTTATGGCTGTGTATTAATGTACTTTGTGTTAGAAATCGCAAGATCATCTCTTGCTGTATATCCTTGCTGAGTGCTAGAAATCAAACCTAGTTCTCAGGTGACAATACATACCAGTGCACACAGACGTGTGACAGGTAGTCTGATAAACTGATTTTGGTTTTTATTTATCCTGAGTTATGTGGTTCTGGTTGTTCTTTTCTAATTTGCTTAGTCTATGTTACACAGCATCAATTAATTGTTCTTGTAGCTATGGAAGTTTCAGGGTTAATTTTATACTGAGCTATATCAAAGGAAACTGAGATGCACAAGAATGTTACTGAGATAAATGATTTTTGTTTGTTCCTGTATGTCTACTGTCATCAGAAATTATGCTGGTAAAGCATGTATGAGGTACATCATGGTCCATGGTATTTAGAATTGTAGAGCATTTCTGAACTGACTATAATTATGGAGAAAACTTTTGTGCAGATTGTCATTGCTAACTAGTTCACTGTATGAGTATAATGTATGGTGGTTGCAAGAGGTGCTTTGTGAATATGTCAAAGATACATTCTTTTTGTTACAGCTTTTGGAATTATGGGAATATACTGAATCCCCTTTATACAGTGACTGGAAAAATAACCTAAGATATTTTTATAGCCTTTCCCACCACAGTTTATAAGAATTGACATTTATAACACTTCATTCTGAATCACTGACATTATGTGACAATATATTTATTCTTTCAATAATTCTGGTAACAAAATTGCTTAGTTCATAATGTAGGTTGTCGATTCATCCCATCTGTACACCAAGTCTGTGACTGGAATTCTGAACATTTTTTCCTAATTTCATTTGGCCCATCCTGCTTGGCAGCAATGATTATTTTAAAGAAGGTATATAAGGTAAAAAAGTTATATGATTCCCTCCTTGAGGCAAAAGTTGAAGAAAGCACTGTAATAAAAATTAGAGTGGAAAGTACTAAATTCATAAAAGTATATAATGCAAAATATAGTTGATCAGTACAGAGTTGCATTCAGTGGGTGTAGTTTTGCCTAGAAGTTTGCTGAAATTTAGATACACTTCATATATCAAGTACATGTAACTACTGGCATGTGCTTCTGGCGTCTCTGTTTGTGGTTCCTACTCTTTCTACTTTTATGAAAGCAACTGAATAAACACTCAGTAAGAACTTATTATTGTAGGGGGTATTAAATGTGGCCTGCAACCCTTCTTCGCAGCCATTGCTAAAGTACAACTTCATGTCAGTCCAAATCTGTGTTCCTTCTGCTTGCTGAACAGTGATAGTGCTGGTGTTGTTTTTGCCAGGATGCTGCTCCACACACCTGTCAGACCCCTTCCTGACACCTCTGATGACATCACCTTGCAGCAAAGAATGACTGTTTTTATCCTTTTCACTGGTCATAGTCTACAAAAAAGGCCACAACCACCAATTCATGTGTTTAGTCTCTAGGTTGAGCAGTGTATACTCTGTGTTGCACTGATGAAAAGTGGGTGTCTTCGTCTTTCCCTGACCTTGACGGTATCACTCAGTGACCCCAAAGCTATCTTTCGAGGTACAGTAGATTTATCTTTGCTTCTTTCTTCTCACACTGCAGCCACATCTACTTGCTCAGCCAAACTTGCTGTTTGCCTAGAAATCCATTTGTCTGATTTCCACGTGGTGATGATTTTCATCCTACCTCTCATCTTAGTTGCATTGACCACAGAGTGGCTGTCCACCAACTTCATTGTTTTCGGGGTTCAGCTTTCATCAGCTTTACAGTAAAGAGTTGATTTAAGTATTATGAAATGTCTCAAAAAAAAAGTGCAGAAAAACATGCAATCTCTTGTACCGTTCCTGTCTTTGGCACAGTTGCAGCTTACCAGCTGCTCCAATTGATAAATTCAATAGTAATATTGCTAGAGAGTGTACTGAGCTTTGTTACTTCACAGTTAAAAGGCTTTAGGGCTAGCAGTAGTTGACTCAGGAGAAAAAAAAATGTGAGTTTGCAGTTTGGAAGCTGTTTAATACTGTATCAGGAGGACAAAAATTTCCTTCATCTATGAGTAGACTCTATAGAAAAAAACACCACAGAAACTAAAATTGAAGTGCAATAGCTGGAAATTACTCTGAATGATGAGAATAAACAGAGAACAAGCAAACAAAAGGCCACAAAAGGGGTAAGAGCCAGAAGGGCTAGATTTTTTATTTCCTCAGTATTTTGTTGATATGACTCATAATTCTGTGGTTTGCTTTATTTGGTATTGATTGATCACTCCGCAAAGAATTCCCTGACTCATCTGAGCTTGTTGTTAAATATCTAATTTTTTGAAAGAAATCTCATGTTTGGAAACTCACTGAGCTGACAAAATTGTATGTCTGTGTCTCCAAATTGCTAGCTCTTAAGCAGGAAAGCTTCAGATTTTTCCCCATTGTCCCAGTGTTCTTCTTCAAACCTGCCCTAAAGGATACACAGCTCTGAACACAATAAATGTTCAGTCACTTTGCTTGTTGAGTGTGGTCCTAAACGTGAAACAGAGCACTTTAGCAGTTATGTACTTCTCGTAAAATGGAAGAGACAAGTGAATTTATTTGTTTTACTTTTCGTTTGATGCACTGCTTTAAGAGTGAAAGGTTTTTTGTCTTACTTCCCAACTAAGATATCCCAACAGAGATTCAGTGGGCCTGAACTGTAACATTCTGTCTGGCAGCACAGCCTGTGTATAAGAATCTCTGCTGCTTATGCATTTTAGAAAACTCTTTTTATGTTAAACATCAAACTAGCTCCGAATGGAGTGGCTCTCGAATAATGCAAGCCTTCAGGTTTCAGCAAAATGCTATGTCGGGGAGGGCTCCACAAGATGGCAATGTGGATCCAGATTCTGTTTTCATCTGCTCTAGAGAAACAGATATTCCATGTGCATCAACAGATTTTGCTGGTGGAATAAAATATTTAAAAGTTCCGTATGACAAAACCTCAGTTTAATTAAATAATCTTGATTATTTTGCCTAAATTAAAACCATCGTGCATTGTTTTAATGTTGCTAGATTAATGTGCAAAAATAGAATTGTTGTGTAAAATATATGTTTTCTTTTTCTGACATATTCCGTATCATAAAATTTATCTTTGATCAGACAGTATTATTTTATTGAGGCAGATGACTCTGTATAGCAAATACAAGTAATTATGTCCATAATTCAAGTAATAACCATTTTTAGGGGGGGAGTCATTGCAAATTAATTGTTACTGTCTTTTTATCACTTTCTCTGCTTGACTTAGTTGAAGATTGCTTTTGAGACCGTCCTGACTCACACATGTAAATTGTAAACCACACAGTCCTCTGCAGATTAGGGATGTCTTTGGGGGGCAGAGAGGTGAGCAGGGAAGAAGTTCTCTTGTCAAAAGAGCTAGGCAGAGAATACTTTCTTGGTGATGAAAGGCAGGAAAAACTCCCTTTCAGCCGGCCTAGAAGGTGATCCCTGCTCCTTTATTACTGCTGGGCTGTAGCGCCTTCCTTCTTTGCATGAAGAAATGGATAAGCAGAACCTGTTCGTCCCACGGGCTGGGTGCAGTAACAGTTGGGGAGCAGAAGGGCTCAGAGGCTGCATTTCACCACAGGAGCAAAGTGAAATCAGGGTGATACCAAGGGAGGCTGTTTTAGCAGATTTTTAGGTTTATTGCAGACATGCAAAAAATGAAGCTCATTTGTGAGACAATGAAAGAGGAGAGCAGGACTGTGGGAGAGAGAGGGAGAAAAACAGTTCCTCCAGAAACTACAATGCTATTAAGACCTGGCTCCCAGTGGATGACTGTGCCTTATGGGCTCTAATAGGTATGAACTCCAATCTAATCTTGGCTGGCAGTTGGAATATTCAGAGACTGCTGGGGAACACCAAGTTTCCCTTTCTTGGGATATCTCAGGTGATTAATAATGTCGGAATGCATGCCTTAGCCTCTCCATCTTTGGGTTGCTAATGCAGCCTCTCTCCTTTCCTTGCCTGCCTATTTCCAAGAAACTTCCTTTGAGACCCCTTTGTCTTATTTGGCTGAAATTGAACATAAAGTTCAAATATTGCCAAAGGGAAAGAGACTGGCAGAAACAGACTGAGATATGGGCACATAGCAAGAGTATGTAAAAGCAAGTTTTCATCCTTCATGGTGGTGGTGGTAAAAACAGTAAAAAAATTCAATTTCTGTTCCTCAGCTTAAACTTTTGAGGACACACAAGGTCAGCACTGAGGAAATGAGGCTGAACTGTGTCTTCTGCTGCACATGAAATGATATGTATTTTAGCAATGATGCAACTCTTTTGTGAAATGGATGTTTACCTGAATTGGATTCCTCAGGATTTATGGAAATGCACTTTATATGCTGGTGGACTGCTTGTCTCTCCTTTTACCGTTCTGGTCTCCTGAATTGACAAGAGCCTGGTAATTTTTACCACTATAGAATCTGAACAGTTCTTACTATACATGGTCATCAGTTTTCCTATAATAAAGGCAACTCTGTAGAAATACACATTGCTGAGGAAATCCAAAATACTTGCTTCTGTGTAACTTAACTGGTGAGCTCTAAGCATGCATTTTTAAAGATTTCATTCTGGCATGTTGTTGAATTTGTTTTAATTACTTGAGTCAAGTAAGAAACTCTTCACACAATGTTGCTGCCCTGCCTCATTGTAGTCTCTCTTTAGAAAATACCTATGAATTTTGCAGTATATTGAAACACCCCTCAGTTTTCAATTTGCTAAAAACACTCAGCACTTTCTTAACAGCGTTTCCAAAATGTACCTTTTGGTAACATAAATTTATAAAGTAACACATGGGATTGTAGAGTTATCTGAGCCACCAGTGGAAAATGCCTGTTTATCCATGCTTCTATCTGACTGGTAGCACCACTGATTTGCATATTGTTATGAGACTGACAATATGATTCTCATTTCCTGACACTCTTTGGCTCATGCAAGCCTAATGTGACCCTTCTTGATTCTTCCTGTATAAACAGAAGTTGAAATTTTTACTTCAGTGAAGTTAAAACAATATTCTTACCTACCTCAGTAGAAACTCAATAGTGTGGTTTCAGCCATACTATGTGAGAAACCTGTTCTGAAGGACTTAAACCTAACCAAGGAAAATGTGCTTGGTTTGATTTTTTTTTGTTTGTTTCTTTGTGGCATTTTGTTTGTTTGGGGTATTTTGTTTGGGTATTTTCCAGTCTGAGGCTGGGTAACTGAGATACAAGAAAGCTAATGGGACTTTTTGAAAAGTGCACAGCTGATATGGAGTAGTACCTGGGGACTATCAGAAATGCCTGTGTGTAACACCGGTTTAACATCTTTGCCAGTGACATGGACAGCGGGATTGAGTGCACCTCCAGCAATTTTGCTGAAGACACCAAACTGTGTGATGCAGTCTCCTGATGCTGGAAGGAAGGGATGCCATCCAGAGGGATCTTGACAAGCTTGAGAGGTGGGTCTGTGCAAACCTCATGAAATTCAACATGGACAAGTGTTGTGAGAACTCTGGGAGGAGGACCTGGGGGTGTTGGTTCATGAGAAACTCTACATGAACCATCATTGTGAGCTTGCAGCCCAGAAATCCAGTAATTTCCTGGCTGCATCCACAGCAGTATGGCCAGCAGGGTGAGGGAGGGGCTTCTGCCCCTCTACTCTGCTCTGGTGATACTCGCCTGGAACGCTGCATCCGCTCTGGGGTCCCAGCATGGGAAGGACATGGATCTGTGGGTGTGGGTCTAGAGGAGGGCCATGAAGATGATTCAGGGACTGAACACCACTCATTTGTGTAAATATCAACCCAAAACTAAGAAAGATTTATTTAAAATTGGAGATGTGATAGATGACAGCATCAGCAACATATGTCGCACAGCGTATGAATAAATCAAGTCCCATCGATGGGTAATGAAAGGCTTTTCGATATGCTTAACACTAAATTACTTTTGATTAAAAAGCTTACTGGAGAGACAAATGTAAACTATAGCTAGGTGTGCTCACGTTAGACAGTTATGTGCTGAATCTAATTTGAAATGGATAAGTGCTAACACATTTAATTTCCTGCATACTCGGTGAGACAATGTTCGCATTTTTTTTAAACAGTAATTTCGAGTGAGTCTTTCAAAGTGCTTGAGTCAGCACCACAGCAAGAGTGTTTGGAAAGATGATCATGCAAATGGAACTTCAAGTGATTTAATATGCTCACCATCACAGGTAGATAGCTTGATCTATGGCATACTTAGAATGATGGAACAAGCTGTGTACATCAGTGGTGTATTTCAAGCTGTTAGTATTCTCAGCAAATAATGTTTAATATGGGTTTATCTTTAGTCTGGAAAACTTACCAGAAAGTGTGATGAATAACAAAATTATGGAAGCAACAAAATAAATGAGAGTGGATATCTGGATGTAAGAGCAGAGAGGAGAAAGAAAATAAACTGTCAGGGTTACACCGTAACTAGTTTTGTGTTCCTTATTCTAAATTGTGTCAGAACCATGATTTCTTATGATTATTCCTCAGACTGGAAACTTGAAACCTAAGACAGGTAGCATATGTGGTACTAGTCAGCACAGGAAGAAAAGCACGTAGCTACGTGGGAAAGGATGCAACACAGAGTTCAGGGTCAGTCAAAGAGGAGAAGCAAGCACCTTTCTAATAGGTGAGGTAATGGAAGTACTGGAAATAGGCAACTTTGTACTAGAAGAGGGTGTTTTCTTAATGGAAAAAGCCTTGAGGTGAAAGAAAGAAATGTGCACTGATAAAAGCTTTTTAAAAAGGTAGAGTCTGTAATCATTTTCAAAAATGTAGCTGATTCTGCTTGTGATTGTTTTTGCTCAAGGGTTGCATTCTAAACAGATACTGCATTCTAAACAAATTAATAGGAATGTATCCTCTCCTAGCATCCTTTTAAAACTCCCAGAAAGCAATGAGTATGCTCACTCTTTACTCAGTGGCACTCCCACAATAGATACTGCCCTCTCGAGCAATCAGTATAAAAAGTGCTTTTCAAAAACGAAACGGGTGCCTCTTTGAAAAAGGATGTAGTTCTTACAGCTCTGAAAGTCTGAATAGAAAAATACTATTTTTTGTACTTTTGAGGGCACTTAAAGTGATTTTGAAACATACTGATATTGCTACATTTTTCAATGCAAATGTGTAGTTTGAACATAACTGATATTCTTCTGTTCTGATCAAACTTTGGCCACAATCTCTGTGATGGCAGCAGTCTGCTGTCTGGTTTGGTGTCTGGCCCGTTGCAGGAAAAGGAGCCTCTGGACTATAGTGAGGCAGGGTAGCAGCTGAGTAGACACAGGTCTATGCTGAACTGAGCAGGAATGATATATCTGAACAGCTCCAAACCCACCAGTTTATTGTGGTTTATTTCTAATTTCTGGAAATTTCTACCTCAAATAGCTACTTTTGGTAATAATTTTTGTTTTGTTTCAATCTGTTTGTAAGGGAATTAAAAATATGAGTAAATAAATATGTTATGTTGCATATTATAGAAATTATAGAAAAGTTCACTTTGAAAGGAACCCTTGGAAATCACCTTGCCCAACTTTCTATTGAAAACAAGGCCCTGGATTAGATTATGTAGAGTTGTGTTAAGCTGAGTCTGCAGTGCCTCCAGTGGGGGAGATTCCACCACTTTCATGATTTAGTTGACACCGAGTCAAAGAATGGTTGAGGCAAGATGGAACTTCTGGAGCTCATCTGGCCCAACCCCCTTGCTCAAGCAGGTCGCCCAGGACTGTGTCCTCATGTGAAGTATTGTTTTTCCCACATCCAGATGGAATTTCCCCTGAAGCAACTTGTGTATCTTGTGGCTTCTGGCACCCGTGCATTCCTGTGCAGAGAGTGACTTCACCTTCTCTGCATCTGCCCATTAGCTATTGGAATACTGTCATAAGGTCTCTGCTGAGCTTTCCCCTCTCTTGGCTGAGCAAATCACATTTCTTCAACTTTTTTTTTTTTTTTTTTTTTTTTTTTTTTTTTTTTTTTTTTTTTTTTTTTTTTTGTGTATCACATTCATCAGTTCTCTAATTAACTTGGTGGATCTTTGTTGGGCCCTCCCCAGTTCTTCAGTGTTCCTCTTGATCTGAAAAACAGGATGAAATATTCCAGGTGTGGCCTGACAAGTGCCAAGAGGAATAATGGCAGCCGTCCAGCTGTTGAGTTACCTCTGACTGACAGAGTCCAGGTCTCTGTTGGCCTCGTTACTGTCAGGGCACTCTGCTCACTCAAGTTTGCTGTCCCCCAGGGACCTTCCTAGCAAGGCACTAAGTGTCCCCAGCCGAGCAGTTAGTTATGTCACCAGCCTCATCCATCTGTCCGATCTTTACTCAGGGTATCTTCCCAGGCTCTCCACCACCACTCTTTACTGCCTGAGTCCATATCTCATGTGAGAAAGATTTAAAATGTGAGTTAAATGGTTGAATTTTTCTAGTCCAAGGGAAATAAAAATACAGTGCTCCTGCTAAAGGTTTAGAAAAAGGGATAGGTATGTTATGTCATGGTGTCGTAAGATTCCTGTCAGAGAAAAGATATCCCAAGCACAAATTGTACTTGAGCCTGGCCATTAATGAGGAGTCAGCCTGAATACTTAACCATCCTATCTTTGAGGAAGGGATGACATGCTGTTCTTTTTCTATTCAGTGAATTGTTTAATTAAGGATAGATATGTGCATTTTATCTACCATTTACATAACCGCTAGGATTTTTAAAAAATTTTAAGGTACAAAAGAAGAGAGACTCAAATACAAAAGGGATGCACCAGAAGGTACGAAAGAGATATAACCAGCTCTCTAACCCAAGTGTCAGCCTCTATGTTGATTCCATTTTACTTTATCTGACTGAAAAATCCCAGTCCTTCATGCCAAAATTGTTTACATCATATATCTTCTGTTTCTGTTGTTCATGTAGGCTCCTTAGCCTACTGAGACAAATGTCTGTTTTTCATGTTTCATCACCATTACTGTACCTGTGGAAAAATGTGTACCCTTATTGTGCTCAACCCAACTCGGTATAAAAAAGCACTATTCTGTTTAAATTCCATATTGTGGGATAATAATAACTGGACATATTAATCTTCTTGTACTAAATCTTAGATTAATCCATGCACATGTGCTTTAAACTACCCTATACATTTTCTATTACTGAGAGGAGAACACCTTTTTATCAAGATAATGCAAAGAGAAGTGGAAGAAACTGTAGTCTGTACTCCATTTGCAAAAACCTTTAAAAATCTGAACTCCATACTTAATAGAAATACAAGACAAATGTTAACATTTGAAAAGGAAAAAGTAAATGTAATACATATTACATGAACATATTGTAGTTGTATAAGTAATTTGAAATCAAATGCCTTAGAAGGAAACATGACTGGAGTTTGTAACAAAGGCTGATGTTTACCAGATCAACCTCTATCCTGTAGCTGGGTATGAATGCTCAGATAGCTGGGCAGTGTTTAAGAGAGAAGGCAAGATTTAGTGATGCGTCATTGGGTACCTCAAGAAATAGGAGGTGGGAATCAGACAAAATTTTTTTGGAAAGGGCTATGTAGCGTGGCTCTAGAATATCATCACAGCATTTAGGTTTCCCACTTCTCGCTGCCATGGAATAGGGAATGCCAGCCCCCTGCACTGCGCACAGCTCTCACCAGTCATTTCTTCATCTTCTGCAGTAGTGCTCCGCTCCCTGCCTGGGTTGCAGTAGTCAGTGTCTTGCAGGGGGATTTATAGGCTCACTTCAAACCTTTTCACGCACAGTTACACCAGCAGTGGTACTCCCCACCTCGGCGTCTTTGTTACAGCTCTGGTTAAGAGACTTAATACCGTAGGATTGGTGTACAAAGATACTCTGGGTGACTATGATTGTGGAGCCCTGTAAGAGAAGTGAATCAAGACTGACACAAAATGAAGAGCTGAGATACAGATTAGCAGCATGGTTACTATAGTGATGAAGAGAAGTGTATCTTGAATGTGAGTGTCCTTTTCAGCACTTGACATAATAGGTACCTTTTCTAAAATAACAATATCATTTGCAAAAGAAAAAAAAAGAAAAGAAAAGGAAAAAAAAGCAAAAGCAAATGTGTAAATTGTGTATGCTGCTCTCTTTGGTTACCTGGCAATATGTGGAATAGAATCTGATCAGTAATAATCCTGTTCTTAAAATCACCTCCCAGTTTCTGTTTTATTTGTAAACACCTACAGCCCACTTTGTGATACAGCTCCCACAGAGAGCATAAAGAACTGCATTATCAATTAATTTGCTTGGCTTCATTTCCCAGCTGTATATCAGTGTCAAGCTATGCATTGAAATGTCTGTCTTCATAACTTTTCCAGTAGGAAATAAAACCAAAATGATACTTTTTGAATCCTGAGAACCAATAATATAGGCATATAATATTTTCACTACTGCAAAGAGAAAACTCACATTTCATACTGATAAAAATCTCTTCTGTTGAAAATTACGAACATTCTCACTGGTAATATATTCCTAGGAGGCTTTCAAATTTCTATGTCTCAGCCCTTCAGTGTTCTCTACTGCAATGCATGTGTTAATATTATTATCTAATTATTTTATAGTCTTGAATGCATTTCAAAGAAAGCTGTTTGTTATCATATAGTATTTTCCTCATAAAAATTGTTTTCTTTCATAAAATGATTGCATGTTTTAACCTCTCCGCATCATGACACTGTTTAATTCTGCATTCTCCTTTTTCAGAAGATTCCACACAGATTTGAATCCTCACTTTAGACAGCAGAGTTATCATTAGTTGAAGACCTACCATCATGTGTGGAACATTAATGCAGGTGGTAAATGCTGATCTATCTAGTGGGTTAAATCTGCATGAAAGCAGGGCTTGGAGATGGTGTTGCAACGCTAACTCAAAGGAGCTAAAGGTGGCTGGCTGAGGAATTCCAAAGGTCCTCCTCCAAGGTAGCAGCCTGAATGTCCACTCTCCATTCCCTGGCTTGGGAGACTGATTTTTGTGGAGTGAAAGCTCATGTACATGCAATGCTCATTTAATCTTTGGCTGACTTGCTGATACTGCTGACAGAAGGGCAAGTTTGAGCCATCTACAGTGATCACGTTCTGGTGGATAACTTTGCTGTAGGACCTGATCTGAGATGGCCAACTCATTTCACACAGATAACCCAACAGCCTCCAGATAGAGCAGCGCTGGTTGTTACGGAGCTGGGCTGGATTCAAGCTGGCAGTTAAAGCATGAAAGGCTCCATATGCCAGTATGTCCCCTGAGCCATTAGGTGACATATGGTTTCATTCTCAGAAAAACGATGCTAAGCTGATCTGAAATTATGTATGCAAAGGTTAAAGGCGTCTTTTGCCATACCTCACGGGAGCTTTTTACAGATATTTATATCACAGGGGAGAGATCCATAGTGTGGAAATTATAAATCCCCTCATTCATTTAGTATGCCTGTTCATGTTAAATTGAATGAACAGTGGTATCCTCAAACGACTAAAGAAGCCTTTAGGCCTTACAGTATTTTTTTTAGCTTAGGTTTTTTGGTGTGTGGGTGTATATGTTGTTGTTTGTGTTTTGGGGCTTTTGGCCTTTTTTTGAGAGCAAAGATGTTTGCTTATTATTCGTTGTTTTCATTCAGCTATGGTAACTGTTTATGCAAAATATGTCCATTTATTTAGTTTCTATCTATGGTTGCCATGTCACCTGTACAGAGTTCTTGTATACCCTAGCCAACAGAACTCCTAAATCTACCTTTGCTGCTTTTAGCTGATAGGCACAGCTGAACTCCTGTTTCTGTACTACTCCAAAACACCTTCAGAAAATCTTCTGAGAAAATTGTCAGAGGTGGTTGGAACATGCTATCTACAGTTGAAGATCATGCTGAAATTGTAATTTCTTCCAGACTATGGATACAATTTTAAATATTCAATTTTCTTTTCCCATTTCTCTGAATCCTGGTATGTAAACAACACACAGAGTTTAGCTTTACCTAACTTACATTTCACGCAGTCCAGCAGAAAGAAAATAAGCAGACTTTTTTCCCTTCCCCAACCAAATATTTGAAAAATCTACTAAAATTGGGCTTTAAGTACATGCATATTTAGAATAATGTGACCTCATGGCTGGGCTTTTACTGCCAGTCTGAAAGACACAAAGTGGGGAAACAAACTCAGGTTCATCTACACCTATGACTAGATTTGCAAAGAAAAAGTTCCATTGGAAGGAAATAGAAACTAGGTGGAGCCTAGGATCTGTACTCACAAAAATCTGGTCACAGATAAGACTTCCAAGACTTTTGTAGCACCAGAGAATTTCTGCTGTGCCTACCGTTACTAATTCTCACCTAAAAACCTTATGGTATAGTCATTTAAGTTGGAAATATGACACAAAGCCTGAAGCAGGCCTGGTGATTTCACTGAGAGTTTTGCTGTGTTTTTATTCTCCTCACATTTGCTTGTTCCTAGTAGGCAATATAAGTGCAGATACTTCAGTGGGCATAGGAGACATGTCATTATTATCAGATGTGGGTCTACAGCTGTTGCACCAAAGAAATGTTACTTCTGATGCCCCTAAACTTTTGTTGTAAATATGTCCCCGGAAGAATAAAATAAGATTGTTCAAGGAGGGAAGCTACATGTGAGGGCATGCCTCTAGAGGAAGCAGAGGATGATTGAAGTTTCAAGAGAAAGCTATAGGAGAAAAAGTCTTTTATAAACCACAGAGAAGCCTGGTGTATACTCTGTGGGATCTGGAGGAAGAGATAAAACCAAGGAATAAAATAGTGTTCACTCATAGAATGATGTAAGCTACCAGGAAAGAAGAACTGGTTGTAAAGAATGAAAATATGTATCAGACATCTGCTAGAAATGAAGGTGAGACAGACTAGGAACTGATTTTGAAAGTGAGCCAGTCACTATCTAAATTGGTTTCTAAGCAATTGGTTATAAACTATATAAATTGGCTTATAGAAAAGGTGTTTTGAGCCTTTACTGCAAACAAGAGTAAAGAGCATGTATTTTAGTAATTCATTTCCATATGCCATTTTTGTAAACACATTATGAAATAACACTTAGTCCAAAATTTGAGTTGCAAATTTTAGACCACCATGAACAACTAAACAAACTGAAATTCTGGCTGCTGGAATAATTCTGAGGACAGAATATATGAAATAGCCCACTCAGTGTATTTTGCTTTACTTTGTTTCTGTGCCATGGCACCCTTTTATTTCTTTCTCTACTCTGTGCTAACATGTATAATTAACTGCAGTTTGTTCTGTTTTGTTTTTTCCTAGAGCAATCTACAAAAGCTCCCACTCTGTGTTTATGTAGCTCTCTTAATCATAACCATGAAAAGAGCTGCTAAAGGAGCTGTCATGAGCTGGTCAGGGGTCAGTGCTAATTAACAGAAGGACTTTTAAGAGGAATAGTGTGATGTTGCGGTGGCTGAAACCATCTTGGAGAAGCTGAAAGTTTCCCAGACTGGCCGCACGCTGCTGGGACAACTCCGAGACAGGAAACACCCCCTGAGTGTTTATTTGATGGTCTGTCACTAGATATGTTAATCTTCCTATGTTGATTGGTTGTCGTTGTATCACACACTCCACCCCTCCCTTCTTCCCATTGGTTGTGGTTGTATCTCCCCACCTTCTCCCCAACCCTATTGGCCCTGTTTCTCTATATGAGCGACTACTCACAGCCGTTCTTCCTCTTTCGTTGCTGGACACCTTTGGGAATAAAGCATCCTGGGAAGTCCACATGACTGGGCTGTCTGGTTCTTTGTCTGTGGTAATGCACAAGCTATACAAAGCTCTGGGGGGTGTGTGTGGGTGTGTGTGTGTGGGTGTGGGTGTGGGTGTGTGTGTGTCTTCCACAGGGATGGATGAGAGAAGGGTCTGCCTGCCCAGTATCGAATGTACTGGCCAGGGTCTCTCTGATAAGCCTTAAAGACACTTTTGGAACACACAGAGGACCTATCCACCCCACCACCTCCCCGCATTAAGTGGTGCCTGAACAAGGAGTTAAAAAATCCCTGAAAGTGTCTCGGAAGGTTGTGTTCTGGAGGTGTCACATTCGGAGCAGCTACTCCCTTGAGAATATATCTGAGTTTTATTAGGCCTGCTTGAAGAGGCAGCCAAGAAATCTCTGCGTGTTCCTGACGGGAGAAATTCGCTTAAACCAGGGAACCACATTAAAAGTTTTATTTGACCTTCGGAGCCTCAGAGTTGGTTAGAGGGGCTTCGCTTGTGTCACCCTTTTGTATTTTCTTTGTTTTCCTTTTTTCCTTTCGGTGCTGGGAAGAACTTATTTGGGGATGATGGGTGGGAAGCGGGCTCACCCCCAATCAGAGGTATTGTCTTTGTTGTCTCGCCTATACCTACCCCCCTTCCCTGTCTCCCATTCCCTGATGAACCTCAGGAGAGAGTGGGAATAGTAACACACCACATGGCACAGAGGAGCTGCCTTCCCTCTGACTTTTATCTCTCTGCCCTGTCCCCTGCTCAAATTGGGAATGATCAGGCTGATCCGAGCCTTGCCCTCACCCTCTTTCCGACTTCCCAAGCCATCCCGACCCCATGTGTCTTACAAGATGGCACCAGCCACATGGCGGGACATGCCATGCTGCCTTTTCTTCCTGCTCAAATTTTCCTGGGCTTGCATCAGCCTCGCCCCCTGCTTATGGCCCCACCCCTCTGCATCATCAGGTGTCTCTGTGTCGGCCCTGCCCCTCTGGCATCATGTAGGCCGGGCTTGCATATGGCCCTGCCCCCCGTGTATCGCGTATCCTGCGTCAGGCCAGCCCTCCTCCCACTGAGTGCTCCCTCCCGGGCACAGGCCCCTCCCTCGTTCACGGGCCCCTCCCTCATTCACAGGCCCCTCCCTCATTCATGGGCCCCTCCCTCATTCATGGGCCCCTCCCTCGTTCACGGGCCCCTCCCTCGTTCACGGGCCCCTCCCTCGTTCATGGGCCCCTCCCTCGTTCACGCCCCCCTCGCCGGTGGTTCTGCCCCTGCTGGTCCCCACTAACCCTGGTTCTTGTGTGCGGGTGTAAAGCTCCTGTTAAAGGCCGGAATTGACAGGTTTCAGTCCTGAAGTCAGTTCTGAAAAAGTTTAGGGGAAAATTTCTATCCCACGTGGCCAGCATAAATACAATTGGCAGGTTCTAACTCTGACGCCAATAATACAGCTGCTGCCTTGCGAGGATAGTGTTGCCCCTATGCCAAGAACCTCCCTTGTTTCCTCTCTACTCCTGGGCTGGACTTAGTACCAAAAAGAAAAAAAAAAAAGAAAGAAAGCAACTCAAATGCATAATTTGCAGACTGCAACTCTTGTTAAACCTTTTAAAAGCAGTCTCACTCCCTCTGCTGAACAGCCAATTGGAGGTAATCCCACTGAAAACCTGTGAGAAAAAACTGAAATTCCATCTGAGGAGTTAATACAATTAACAACTTGTTATACTCAGGCATATATTGCTGGAGAAGCTTGTTTCTTTTCTTTTCTAGGAATGCCAGCTGCTGAGATTAGATAAAGGGAAACCTATGATCCAGTCATCTTGGACTGGAGGAAACAAACTGGCCCAGCTGTGGAATCCCCAACCCCACAAGCCACATCCACGGGACTTTCATGTGAGAGGCAACTGAAGGGGTGTCATGGTCCATCAATGACCCCCCAAAGTGCTTGGCCTTGCACCATGGAAGTGCGCATGATACAAGCACAGCCTGCTGCAGTGTGACTCTGAGACCAAGGCTGGGATGTTTGGACAGAAACAAGCTGTGCAATGCTTTGCTCCTTTTCATGTGAGAGCTCATAAAGCCACAGAGGAGGAGGCTGCAGTAGTACAGATGAGGAATTAAACATATGTTTCAGGCGTTCAGGAGTGATGCTCTTCAGGCAATGGCCCTCCCAGTCTGCTGCTTGCTGGGTGATAAGGAAGGAGTGAGGGCAGGCAGCTCAAGGATCAAGTTCAAAGCTCAAAACTGGGTTCAATTTTTCAGTTGCTTTCTGTATTTGAGTAGTTTCTTTCAATTTGAAGTGTAAACCAGCACACTTTCACTTAATAGAAAAGCTTAAGATGTAGCTGGGAGAGCAGTGAGGAAGATTCCCTAAATTTATCTGTTCATGGGAGACAGAGGAGAGAAGTCACTTATGCCACTGCCTGAGTGTCTTCTGAACAGAAATGACAGCTGAAGATAATTTTATTGAAACTGGTTGTACTGTCCCAGACTGATTTCTAAGTTTTCCAGGGGAGGTCAGGGCAGTTTTATCTCAAGGTGACAGTTTTCCATAGGGAAAACGAATAATTTACATTCAGAGTCTAAAACACAGCGGAACTGTGTGAGCCTAAAGATTACATATATCTCTGCAGAGTGAAATCCAGGATCTGATATGGAACTATTTACACAGACCATGGATATACAGCTTAGTAAAGTTAGTCAGGTTTTAGGCAGGGGATTATTCTAGCAGATCCGCTCTGATATTTGCTATTTTATAGTCCAGGGCTATAAATCTTTGCCACTTTCTAGTGTTTTTCTAGTGAGCCTCCTCTAGAGAGGCTCTTTTTTTTTTTTTGACATTCCAAGCTGATCTAAATTTAACCATAATTATGAATGGAGCATGAATTATAAGCATTTTAAAGCCTCTTTAGTTGATATAGTTAAACCAACATTTGGGTAATAAATAATTATTTTATGCAGTTAACCAAGATCTTTTTCATTTGTACATCTATTTCCAATAGGTGGCACTCCAACAATTTCTGTAAATGCTATGCTGTTTGAGTCTGCGCTCTTGCAAAAGCCACAGCATCTGTGCAAATAATGAAAAATTGCTTTGTAATTATTTTGTTTTAGACATCATACAAAAATCTTCTGTGTTTATAAATTATATGTTCAAGGGTGTAAACTAGGGAAAGGGCAGAGGAGAAAGAGAAAAGAATTTCTGAAATTGCTTGCTGATAAAATTCTGTGAAATGTGTTATGGCAATTTTATTTTATATTCTCCAGTTATCCCCCAAAACTACTACAGTCCTTTCCCAGGATGTCTGGAGTGCCTGGCATGGAGACAGCTCAACTTCCTATGATACTCTGGAGTTTGATTCCACCAAGCGTCAATTCTTCTGGACCCCAGAAGAGCTACTGCCAGTGAGAGAAAAAAGAAAATAATCGAGTTGAAAGAGATCAGCTTAGAGGGAAATACAAGAAGTAATTATGAGTCTGGATTTACCTAAATTCACAATAATTGTAAGACATTCTGAGCACAATTATGTGGTTGCCCCTAAAGGTGAGCTGACTCAAATTCCCTACCATTCTTTGGCTGATGAATAAAGCTGTGGAGAAATCCTGGCAACACTGAACACAGTGGCAAAGCTGCATTAAATTGGTAGAAGCTGAGATTTTACCTTCTAGCACTTATCTTCTATTCACCCATTTTCATCTCTTGTGATACAAAGAACAGCAGAGATTTGGGAAAAACCATAGCTTGTTCTGAATGCTCTCTAAATCTAGTTCAACTAAGGAAATAAGTGCACGTTCTTCACTTTACATGAAGCAAGTTTGGTGACTCAGTGTGGTCATTCCATGTGCTGAGCAGAGTAACTCATAGTTCAGAAGGCTGGGGCATCTCATTCCAGAAAATTTGATCTGCCAAGAGGCAGTAGGGTTAAGACTGAAAGCTTGTTGTGTTGCTGGTATTATGTGTTTCACATGGATCTTTATTTTTATTCAGGATAGTCAATCTTGCACAGCAAACATTTGGTAAATACAAATAATGTCTTGGTGATTTCTTAGTTAATGGGTGCTGTTTTAAACATTCTGCCTGTCATTCTGGGGAACGGGTCATCCTTCATTCTCCCCAAAAGTTGTAAATTTGAAGGTAAAATACATTTTTTAGTTAACTTATAGTGTAGTAGCAAACGTCTAGTTCCATTTCCTAAGGGAGTTTGGCTCTATGGTTAATAGATGTTGCAATCAAAATTCTGGAAGGGTAAAGGTGGTGTTTTTTTTTAGCTAAACTTGCTGAAATCTGGCAAGACAAAACAGGAGGTAATATTAATTTAAAAGTTTTGTCATTGTGTATAGTTAGTTTCATGTTTGCAGTAAATGGCACAGGCCTTGCCTTCACTGAAAATTTATCTGGAACACAGGGAGCTTTACCCTATATTCAATGAATGTTTTTTGTTTTGATGGGGTGTGGGAACCTCAGTATGCAAACCAAATACATAAATACGCATACTTATTATGAAGTATGTTTGTAAGCACATACTAAGGAACTTTTCTGAACGTTAACTGCAGTGTAGAAAGACTTCCTTTTTTGTCAGCTGCTCCTGTAGCACGCCCTTCTAATCATATTTGGTCAGGAAACCTCACCGCCTTTTTATGCTGTCTGTATTTGTTTTGATGAATCTGTCAAAACAAGTGACAACAACATTACAGCTGGACTGTGCAGTATGCTTTATTTTTAGGTTTCTGTAAAAGTTATATGTCCTATGTAAGAGCTGTGGAGGAAAGGCATCATTATGGAGGAATCCTAATTGTAAATTGAACCACATAATTTTCTCCACCCCAGATTAGCAATATAAGGTAAGACAGATTGGATTTCAAGAGCTATGGCACTCTTCCCTCTGTTCCAGTTTACTTGTCCTTGATTCATCTGGAGACAAAACAAGCATGTTAAAAGCCAGTATAAAGCAGGCAACTTCCATGAACAAGCATCTTTCAGCTTCAGGAAGGTTTGAAAAATCCAGCTATTTATCATGTTACTTATTTGCTCATTGACTGCTTTCAGATATCAAAGGAATATGACCATACTTGTTATGCAGAGGAGTGACTTTCCAGCTGTATCTTCCTGGTGAAGGATTCAAAGTTTGAGCTCCTCCCTTACCTCCTTTTCTAATTCTTTTGCCATCCTAAAAGGACTAAGATCTGGCTCCTTAATACCTACCTGCCTTAATAAACCTGAAAAGTGGCTGATTGGACTGCATAGACTAACCCCAACTTTTCCTTGGTTCTGACCAAAGTGGTTTGCACAGGCTGGCTCTCTGTGACAGCTTCAGCTGAGGATTAAGGACTCCAACCGATCAGCTATGTCAGAGTTAGCCACAGGAGTTTTGGACATTACCACCCCCACTTGCCCATTTCTCCTCACCAGCTGCAGGTTATTGCATTTCCTAGCCAGGATGACAGAATGGAAATTACCTCTGTACTTCTGTTCTCCCAGGTCAAGGACTCATATTTCAGTGCAAAACCTTCACTCTTGGCTTAGGCTAGTTCACCAAATTGTAGCTATATGCTTAGATGGGCTGGGAGCCTGGGAGCCAGAAAACTGGTACCAACAATTAGATGTCACAGTACAAAATCTGCCAAAACGTCTTTGTAAGAACCCTAGAAAGCACCTAAATTGAAACGTCTACTTTGTGTTGCACCAATAGAGCAGTTTTTAAGCCACAGGGCATTTATTTTTCTGACTCTTTTTTCTTTCCTTTTGATTTGAATTCATCAAAACGCTATATGTAGCTTTTAATTTGACTATGAATAAATGTTTGAAATCTTAAATGGGCAAAATCTATAGGCATAATTGCTAAAATATTTCTGCTTTTCATGTGCTGTATTTAGTATTGATATTTGGCACATTATTTTTAATATACTGAATATACAGGTAATATTTTTGTTAATTATTGCTCAGCATTTTATTTTGTTCACATGTATTTATGTTTGTTATGACAGTTGATGTCTCAACATATCTAATTTTTAAAAGAAAACATATCTTGCTTTTAATTATATTTAATTTCTGAAGTATACAAATAGTTGTGCTATAGAAAGAAGGGTTGGGTGTTTTCATAAGTACAATTTGACATGAAATTTTAGGAACTCTTTTGGATTTCATCAAAAAAGTCATACCAAGTATGCTCTGGGAGTTCTGTATTATGATATAACAAAGCCTTTCTTCAGGGAGTAGGTAAAATAATGTCAGTATATTCCATGGCAGTTGGGAAAAGATGCCAATTAAAGCATGAATTTGGTTACCTGTGCTTATTAGCCTATTCCAAACTAACAAGGCGACAAGCTCTCGAGCTTTGGAAACTGAACTATATTGTGTTTAACTCTTTTGCCCCGTGAGAATTGCAGAGCTGCATCTTTTAATGATGCCTCTTCTCTTTGGAGACAAATAAATGTTGTCAGTACCCTCCTTCACAATTTCTCTTTTAGCTCTGTCTGAATAGCTTTCGGCTTTTACTTATTCCCTTAATGCAAATTTTATTGAAATCTCAATTCCTTGTAAATTGGATCTCAAACTATCTTTTGATTTTTATCTAGAGGAAACATAAAGCTACTGAGAATGACTGTTCCTGTTTCTCTTTTCATGCATTCTCAGTAACTCCATAGACAATGAATTATTATTTTACTCACTTGTTTGGCACCTTTGCTCTTCTAGATGACAGAGATATTTATGTCTTATAGCGTGACTTGGAGGCCGTTAATGCTGGACTCTGAGAATCTGCCAAAGAACAGAGAATTGTTAAAAGTCAGGGCTCCTTAAAAGTCCTGCTGATTTGATGGAGAACTTAATCAGTGGAGATTCATTATGAATTTTATGGATTTCCTTTGTTGCTAGAGGTAGCCAGAGCAAGACCCAGAGTTTTGAATCCCTAGAAATCAAGGTCTTCCCAGTCAATCTTCAAAGCCTTGCCAGAATTACAGGCAGAAGAGGTGGCTGCTCATCCTCAGGTCATATGCCTCATTGAATGACCCTTGGCAGCATAAAGCTGGAAGTAGGGAGCTGTATGTTTTGTGTGTGAATTTATGATGAGTGCAGTGAAATTGCTTGGTGTGGGTGCAGCAGATTGCCCCGGTGAGGGGTGGCATTAGCCAATCTGAATGTGAAGGTCAGCACATACCTCTTCTCCCCTGCAGTTCCACTCCCAGTTTGGCTCCTGTGATGTTTCATTGTGCTCACCCGAGAGTGCTTGTCCTGGGTAGGCCAGGTCTCCTTAACCCAGCAGAAGTCTCACCCACCAAAACTCTGTCTAGAGAACTGTGGTACCAGACGATTGCATTAGCATCATGTTTGCAGTTAATAATTTGACTATTTTACTTAAAATTAGCACTGAAAGATCTTACCTTGACTTCAGTTTCCACCTTCCACTTCTTTGTTGCTTAGACATTCCTTCTCTTGTCATGGATCTGCTGAAGAGAAACGCTGCCTCATGTGCACTGACCAGGGTTTGTCCTATGACTGTCCTGCTGCTGCAGATGGTTGAATTTGGAACTGACAAGAGAACAGCCTGCAGTTCTCAAGCAACTTCAGTAAAATGCCTTTTCAGGGTGACAGAGAAAATAGAAGTGCCTCTAAATTCCTATCCTCAGGGCCCTTTCCCATGCTGCCTGTCACAAACCTAGTGGGCTGTTGCTGCTGCTCTCAATAACAGAAGGGCAGCTCCAAGTAGCTGGGGAAGGCTATGAAAAGTAGGGCCAGGAGGTAGCTTTGTCTCTTAGCCCTGCTAGCAGAGTGTCAGCTGTGGAGGCAGCTGCCTGGGTGGCCTTCCATCTCCCATGGCCTTCTTGCACAGATCTTTAGCATTTGGAGAAAATGATGGAGCACACCCTGCCCCACTCCCCAGTCACCCTCAGTGACACACAATAGAGGTATAAAACAGGCCCTGTAGGAAAATGCGGAATTTATTTCCAGGCTGAAGGAGCAGAAGCACAGCTTGCCAGTGTCAGGGACTTGAATATACCTTCTTTGTCCTTACTCCTCTGACAGACCCCCAGAACACCCATAAAAAATTGAAAATCAAACCAAAAGAATTAAAATGTTTTACTCTGAAAGAAGCTTTATTCTGTGTTTAGAGCTTCCTAGGATCTGTGTGCCTGAGGTTGCTGGGGATGTGCTGAATCAGTGTTTTACATTCCCTAGCACGGTTTTGCTCTCTGATGAATTCCTCCTATAGCAGAGAAGCAGCCAGGTGAAATTGCTCAGAACACCAAATATTAAGAAACCAGGAGACAGAGTACTCTCACTGTGTTGTCTCCAGATTGGAGATGGGGCATTACAAACTGGCATTTTCCTAAAATTGAGATTGGAATTGCTGAAGAATTTAAGATAGTATGTCTGCATGTATTTCTCTTTGGAAGCAGAAACCTTATCTTTAACTGAAATTCCAGTCCCCCATGTGGAGGGCTTTCATTGTTTCAGTTATAACTGATTTAATGCTGCTGCTGGAAAAAACTGTGTTTCCTGCAGGCAAAATTCACATGTATGTGTTTAACTTGGTTTACATTTTAATCAACATACTTATCTGGATAAATTTAGAGCATCAAAAAGCATTATTAATTGTTTTTATTTCCATTTGTTTCCAGTGATCGAAAATTAATTTTCTGAAACAAGTCTTCCAACTAGAATTTTCTTGTCAGGAAATATATACATGTGCAAGACAGAAATTGCTCTGCAGCTTAGGATACACAGCTTTGATATCAGGGACAGATAGCAATTACATGCCAGACCAGAACAAAGCTCCTGAAGCCTGTGTAGAATTCAATAGAATTGACTAGAATTCATGCTAGAAGGCCATATTTTTCCCAATTCAAATTTTGCTTTTGTTTCTCGACAACATAAAAAAAAAAAGGCTCCTCTGTTCAAAAGTCCTGCAGCCTACCTGTGGACACTTGTTGCCTACTTGCCAACAGAAAGACCAGCTTTTCTTAAGGCTACTTGAGGACTGTCAGCCAGAAGAATTTGCACTTGGATGGGAGCCTTCAAAAGTGAAGTGCCAGCAATTCCAAATAAGAGAATACCTCAAAGAAAACATGGCACAGATGGAATTAGGCAGTGTAGCTGCTCAAATTTACCGACTTTTGTTGAAAATGGTAGCTCAAATTTAGCAGTATTTGGGCTTATCAGTATTATATCTTTTAAAACTAGCTTGCTGGGAGAAATGCTAGTCTTATTGTCAGGATTGGCTGTGTTCCCTGGTGATTCCAGGGTATGTAAAAGCAGTGCTCAAGTTAAGCTATAAATATAGCAGCTAACATAGTTCAAGGTATACTTATTTTCTTCATCCTTAATCTTTGTAGTGATACATTAACACAGTGCTGTCAAAATCTCTGCAGTGAAGCTGTAAGATATGTCTGAGCCTACGTTGAGATGTTCTTCAAAGGTGCTCTAGAATTTAAAAAAAACCCCCTGTTTTGGTTTTGAGATAAAGGGGATATTTTTAACTGCCTCCACCAATTAAAGCAATAAAACATCCCATGGGACAATAGTATTTTGTCTGAACATAGTGAAGTGTTACATGTTAATTACTTTGATGTAGTGCTTCTCATTTTCTGTAGTGGCCAAATGTAACAAAACTGAAAGTAAACAAAGCATGTAAAGAAATTGTCTTGACCAAACACATGCTACAGAATTTTGAAATGGCTCCAAAGGTGCTTTTTATAGGTTGGAAGCACTGAAATTTGCCTGTGATTTAGGCATAAAACTTTTCAAACGTGTGCACTCTGTTAGTTTGTTGATAGACTCATTCCACAGTCCTCTAGCACATATAATAGAGGTGTCATTAGTTCTGGGAAAATGGAGTATTTTTCATCACTGTAGCAGAAGTGTGTACATATCATAAATGGAGCCTGAAGGGATTTAGTTCCAGGTTATTAAGTGTTCATTTGAGATGGTGGATAATAACTGCTGTTTCCGATATTTTAGATTAGATGGCCCTTATTGCTTGTAGGGCTTATTTTCAGTGACTGTTAGTCTTATTATTACAAATACATATTTAATGACTGAGGCAGTATCAACAAAATCAGTAAACTCATGTGCTATCCAAAAGCTGAAAAGTATTGATTCATTAGTTAGCACTTTATCATGAACTGAATTCTAACAAGAACTCTGCCGCAATGATATCCAGTAATTAATGAGACAACATTGTTATTTGAAACTTTCTACATGTGAAAACGAGCAATTGTGTGGATTTGTTGACTTATTAGGATACATAAAAGAACTAATAAAATCTTACAGAAACATTTTCTCTAAGAGAAGCTGCAGTGGAATCACCACCACCCTGCAAAAAAAAAAAAAAAAAAAGACATCAGGGCAAAGATAGGTAATTTTTCAAAAGGTTTTTCTGAAATAACACTGTTGACCACTCCAGTAATGTTGTGTTTTTCTTGCCTAATTAGATTCGTAGCCTGTACTGCAGCCTCAAACCCTTAACAATAATGATGCAGTTGTTAAATGGAATAGCACATTAGAGGGAGAAAAATAACATTAACTATAGCAGAATCTATTTGAAAACGTAATTTTCTGCAGCTTATTTGTGAAGAGACAATACAAACTGAGCTTTTTGTATCCGTATTTTACAGATACTGTTCCTTTGATTTAGGTACCAAGTCTAATAGAATCAAGAACTTTTCAGTATTAATTCAACTTTTTGAACTGTTGCCTATGGCTGAACCACCAACATACATTGTGAAGTTACAGTTCGGATCAAATCACACCAATATTTATGTTGGGTATGCAGTACAATCATAATGGAAATCTACCACAAAGGGACTATTTTTTAAAGAATTGGCCAAATAGCTAAACCAAATATTATTCTTCAGATTTGCTACTGCATTTTTTTCTGCCCCTTTGATTCTTGTCAAATGATTGTTTTATTAGTACCCTAGCTCTCCTTGATGCTCCTGCTGTTTGCTATGGAAAAAACAGTGACCTTGATTGTGAACTGCTGAAGTCATGTCATTCAACACTGGCACTGACTACTAGGTAAGGCCAGTAGTCTCTCACATTCCATTAGACTCTAGTAGGATATTAGTTCATTTAAGGAATGGGGTTTGAGGCAAGTACAGCTAATTATGGAGGTAGCACATGATGACCTACTGTTAAGTTTGGCTTCCCTGGCAGTATAATTCTTTTTCAGTCTGTTTGTCAGCCTGACATTTTTGGAGCTGGAATTTTCCCGGCTTTGAGTCCATTGTAGCTTAAAATATGTTTAAAACACTGGCCACTAAATAACACACAGATAAATATATACATCTGAAAGAGCAGGGAATAATAAGTAGATTTTTGAATTGTCTGTCCTGACTACTGAGTTTTTGTATTCAGTTTTGTCTTAAATGCATAACACTGTGAATAAAGCCTGTTCCTCTTGGTAAGAAATAAATAATATAGTAATGCTTAATTCATGAACAGAAACATTCTTAGGAAGCATAAGATTTTCTAGAGCTACTTTTTTGTTCATTTTGTTTATCTACAGATGTCTTTTTCAATCCAGAAGTATTTTTATGTGATTTACCATTCCTTATTCACACTGTGGTGCAGTTAAGTGCTGTTTATTAGGCAAGGTAGAGAGCAGCATCCCTCAGGACACAGGCAGTTTGTAATTAGTAGGAACATTTGGTCTAGAAAATTGGTAATTACCCTCATATTCTTATCATTTAACTGTAGAAATAAACCATACATAGCTGTTTTATGGTTTCAGAAGCCAGATCTATTCTAAGTTTTGTGTGGGGAGGCTCTGTTCCAGCACAGTCAGCTCCAGTGGGTGAGTTGACCAAGCTGTGCTTAGTTGCACATACCAGCGTATCTGCATGGCGGTCTAATTAAATTATCATTCCTGAACTCAGCTGAGGTCTGCCTTTAGATCTACATGAAACGTATGTGCTCTGATCCCATCTTTGTTTTTTTGGTTTGGTTATATTCATCTACATCAGCACGTGACTCAGCACATTACCAAGCAGCTCAGCAGACTAAAGTGGCTCCTGCTGACGTCCCACATTAGACAGCATGGTTCAGGGGTAACATCAGACTCGAACTAATCTGGTTAGTTGGACCAAATATCCCCATTATGCAGGGGTCTCTAAACTGTCTGAAGAGCTAGTGCTTGTCTCAAACCTTAGGGGATAGGGCCCTTTCACGTTCATGTGTTGCTACACAGGTTTTGGTCTGGTTTAGCTTCCTCTGAAAGAAATCTGGTTTGCATGCATTAAATTGGCTCCAAACCAGTGTGTGGTGCATGCAGGCAGTCAAGGGTTTAGCTTAAAAAATGTCTCTCCTGCTCTGAATTTAAGTGCAAATTCAAGTGGAGCAGCTGACAGGTGTTGAGTTGCTGCATCCTTCCTATAACTGATAGTGTGAGTGCTTTACTGTGGTGTCCCAATGAAGTCAGATTTCAGATTAATGTGGTTTATAGTCACCCTTTAGACTGCCTTGATTTAAGTAAGCCAGGCTTCAACAACTGGCCACAGCTCAGAGTTAGTATGAGAAAGCAAACTGCTGCTCCTCAGGCATTAGTCACTGGTTCATGGATCAGACAGCGCTTAAAGAGCAACAATGTGAATGGGTCTAGATTGTGCTCACCATGTCTGTCATGCACATAAATCTGGGCATGCTAAGTGGGTGCTCTACAGCTGACTCCAGTGTGCCAGCTTAAGTACATGATCCACACCTATTGCATCATATATCATAAAGTTAAAGTCCCATGACCAAAATATTAGTCACTGACCTATCCTGTACAATTTTAGTTGTTTACTGATTGAGGCAAGTGCCAGCTGGGCTGGTTTATATGCTGATGTAAGACATGGTAACGTCTTGTTAGTGCAGGGTCAGAGTGGTACTGATTATGAAGTATATTATTCAATTAATTTCATTATATTCAATATTAATTCAGTTCATTTTCTATTCGGCAGATTAATAAACTTTAAGGCAAAAAAGTCTAGGTAATTAGTTTCTCTTCTCAAATAACTCATTCAACCTTCTTAATATAGTTATTGTAATCTAAATTTTCATTTGATTTTTTTTTCCCATTGGAAAGATGGAGAAAGTAAGGACACAGGAGGAAAAGAATGCCGTATTCAGTTGAAGTTGTCTAGTGTCTCAACAGCTTATGTTCACTGAATATCCTGTTTTATCAATGGCAGAAAAAAAAAAAAAAGAATGAGAGAGTTTTTAAAAATATAACAATTCAACTTGAACTGACTTTTGTTTGTTCGGGTTTTTTTGAGTGCCAGGTTTAACATTTTCAGTTCTGTATACAATGCCTAAGTTCAGGCTGGAATGTCACCACTTCAGTGAATAAAGCAAAATGATGAAACATTATTTGCTACCTTCCTGTCTGCCTTCAGCTTTGCAATTTGCAAGCGGTATATTTGGCTGCATCTGACTGCTAGACTATATTATTTCTAGTATCTGGTACCTGTCTCAGTCTGGTTGTATGTGCAAGTAACAGTGAAAATTGGATGAAAACACCTGCGTTTGGGAACAGAAACACCTGATGTGCAATACCATGGAGGCGTCAGGTTACTGCTGTCATGTAAAATGTGTGCTGTAATAGGTAATCGTGACTGACGCATATGCACTTGACCAACTCACAAAGAGATGTTTTTTGTCAAGTGTGGGAGCATTTTGGTTTTTCATACTTGTGATATGCACACTTTTTGCTGGAATTCCATGCACTTGTGAAGACAAACAATGCCTGCAACACTCCTTTGGCATGTAGCTAATATGAAGCCACTGCTTGTAGTGGAAGTGATTTCACATATCCCTGGATGTCCTCAGAGCTCTTTACAGAAAAACTGCTCCTCAGAGACCTAAGGTAGTTTTTGGGAGAGTGCTGAAATTTGCTCTGTGTGAATTGCAGCTACTTGTGTAGTCTTTTTCATGTATCTTATGTAAGTTGATAAACAGTCAGAAAAACTGTCCTGACATAAAAGTAGTCCTAATAATTAAATGTAAGAGAACAATAAATGCTTATTGAGCCAGCTTTTCTTGGATCTTCTCTTGTCACACTGACATGGAGTAGGGGTAAGCTGTACAGATGTGGGTGGCATAACACTGTAAATCTGTGGTTAAGTTAACAAATCTAATAGATCTGGTTTTCTAGAAGTTGAGAATTTGGCATTTCTCCATTTTAATAGCCCCTGTCTACGTCCTTTAGCTACAGCTACAGAAAGGTAAACAAGTACTTTTTTTGCAAGTAGTAGCTATTTCAGGTTGGGTTTGATCTACCTCACCAAAGAGAACGTTTAACTTGCGTACCATAGTTTAGAAATTGTATTCCTCAATTTAATACTCCCACTAAAAAACCCCACAAACCTCTGGTGAGACATGAAAGTCAGAGATTAGGGCTTGAGATAAGAATTTATAGCTAACAGTAATGAGATAAGAAAACAATACTAATAGCAAAAGTGCTCAAAGAGAGGGTGATTTACATGCAAAAATTGCTGACCAATGCATGTGACCCCAAGGCAATGAACAGTGGCCAACAAGTTCCTGAACCCCAAGCCACCTGAAGGCCCCATGGTGCTCACACCTTCTTTGGGGAAATGAGAATCCCTGTACTTCCACCCCCCAGAGATGATTCCACCCCCCAGAGATGATTCCATCCCCAGAGATGATTTGAGGTGTTATAGAATAACAGCCAGACACAAGCACAGGGCTCCAGGCTCCGATCCCTCACAGCTACTGCAAAAAATTAACTCTGTCATGTCAAACCAGGACACCAGGTTACAGAAAAGAATTTTTTAGAGAATAGTGGGAAATAAGTGGATGCAGAAGAGGAAGACCAGTCTTTCAGGGTAAAAGCAGCTACAACTTTATTATTTTTCAACAATGTATTTCTAATCGAAAATAGCCACTGAAAGAAACAATTGTATGCTTTTTGGGTCAATTTTTATGAAAAGAAACGGGTAATGCAATCCCCTTCGTTTTCAATATCAGGATAACATTTTATAAGGTTTTAATTGCTTTAATCCTTCATGGAATAACAACATTTTTGTGATGGCTTATTTTTTTTTTTTTTTTTTGTGGGAGAATGTCACTTTGTAAAGTTGAGAACATTTGGTAAAGCTTTGTGTTTTACTTAAATATTGTTTTAGAAGGATAAAAAAAATATTTCTCTGAGGTTAAAAAGGGTTTTGTTCTGTTTTGAAATTAACAAATATATTCCTATCTACTTCTTTAGTACAAACAAAGATTCAAAGTGAATTTCTATCAGACACAATACTGTTAGAGAAAAATAGCTGTTTAGGCTTATGAATCTTCTCTTGCCTGCCAAAGATTAATTGAAGAGATAACAAATAAATGGTTAAATCCAAAAAGATTGGTATTTAGATATGTGGATATAGAGGTAAACAGGGGACACTGTTACTACCCTATGTTTAGTTATTCCTGCCTTTGTTTCACCTAACCCAGAAGAAGATGCAGCAATTGTTTGGATTAGTGCATCCCAGGTATGACAAGTGATACTTTGCAAAGCCTTTCTGTGCTGTTTTGATGAACTGATTCGCTGCCTTCTATTTCAAACACTCACTCTGACTTGCTCTTACTACTCTAACATTTGTCAGACTCACAATAAACTCAGTAGTCTTTTTCTTACCTACCCCAAGAAAGTCAAAGTAATTTCTTCCGTTCATTTAATTATTAAGATCTGCAAGTGTTCTTATATGTTGATCAGAAAAGTTCTTCCCCCCGCCCCCCATTCCATTAAAGAACCTGTTTCTCCTCCTGGCCAGCTGATCAGGCTAATCCTTAACTCCCTCCACTGTGGCTCATCAAGACAGACAGAAAATCTTATGTCTGCGTTAAGCCAGACTCTGTAAGCTGTGTAAATGGAAATGTGCAATTTTGCATGCAGCTGTCTGAATGTATTATTCCCATTAAACAAGCTGCCCTCTTTCCTAGCAGTATGTTGTTGTCACTTGGAAATGCAGAGTTACGTAAGAGAGTCCTGATACATCACAGTAATAATATATCATGGAAAATTAGAGTTGTCTGCTTCTCATCTATTCCTTTGCAGTTTTTTTCCTCTGGCACTATTCTTGCACTGAATTTCAATATGACTTTAATAGTAGCTCTAGTAACTAGTCTGGAAAAGGGGCAGAGTTTGACCTTTTGGTTGTTCAGCAGTGTAACTCCTGGTTTATATGGGCATGCAGAAGGTCAGAATCAGGCCCAGTGCTTGCTGAGTTTGCGCAGTAACTTTAAGCAACAGTTTTATCTGGTGAGGGAAGAGCCTCAATTGATAGTGGCGTCATTTGTCCATCCTGTGTTTTCATGGGTGCCTGGACCTGCCTCACTCGACCTTCCAGCCGCAGAGTCCATTCCTGGCGAAGTCTGCAAAGAGAGTACAAGTGCTTAGCAATTATTGAGCCAAATCCTTCAAACGTATCCAGGGCTTTTCAGCAGGGTCGAAGCTTTCCTCTCTTTCATCACCAGAGCACTTGTCCTGTATTTATTTACCAATTACACATCCCTCTAGCTTGCTAGATTGGGAATGCAGGGGAGAAAGGGATAGTGCTGATGCTATCAGTCGTTGACATTGCTGGATTCCGAATGAGTCAAACAACTGCTGAAATACTGTCACTGTGAAGAACTCTGTTTTTCCCTCTGGGATATTCTCAAAGCCGCAGAGAAGTACTGCCTATGCAATAAGGTCATTCAATGTGTAAATTAAAAAATACAGTTTCTCCCTCAACCCTTCAAGTTCTACTGTAAAATGCTGTGGAGAAGAGCAGGCAGAACTTAAAATATATCCATTCAGGGGGAAAAAAAAGAAGAAAAAAGAATTCTGCAGACCTTGTATGTGTTTAATGAAAGGAATTGATGTCACATGCAAGTGCAGCCACATAGCTTCAAGACACTAGTATAGTAAAAACAGAAGAGAAAATCTCTAGGGACCACTGCAAGATATTGTTGGCTGGGTTGTTTTCTGAAGGAAATGTTATGAAACACCTGAGCCAGAAATGTTATAAGATTAGATATTATATGGAAATGCCAAATGCATCATAGAATGTATGGGTTTTTATATTCCATTTGGTGTGGTGAAAAGAACAGCAGCCAATGATTTCATCTGAGAATAACTCAGCAGTATTTCACATGGGTGCTTGTGTTATCTTGGCTTCTGAGTTTGGTTTTGCATTGTGTTTAAACTATCTTCAATAATTTTTGTGCATATAGTTAAACCTCAAAAAATAGGTGTAGTCAGTTAGGAGAAATTTGCCATTGAGAACGCTGGTGTTTCTCATCAACCAATGTCCTACATGTCACTAAGGGAGCACTTGCTTTTATGTAAAACCATTCATTCTCCCGAGTGCCCCTTTGCTGAGGTAGTGGACATATATGTTTTGTAATGAAAGTGTCCATTAAAAAGAAAGTATCTTTTTTAAAAAAAAATTAGACAACACTTTGTGAACAACCTGAGCTTTGACTGGGCAAGTGACTGAAACAACTTGCTTGGGTCTAGTTCAGTTGTGATGGGTCAGTTAAGACATATTGCATGTGTAAGTTAACACATATTCAAAGTTCTTTCACTGCATTTCTTTTTTTTCTCTTCAGAGAAGATGTCATAAAAGCTTTTAACATTTTCAACTTTGTGAAGTAAAAGATCTTATCTAAGCCAGAAATAGGATTTTGTTTACATTGTCTTCTTGTAGAAGTCTTTTGTGATCTAGACTGATAAATGTTTCCAGTGAAGCTGAATACTTTCCTGGATTTTATCATACATGTCTTTTCTCCAGCAATTTTGTTATTGGGATTTGGGAATACTACTGACTAGCTGGAGTAGGATATTGGAAGCAGGATTGTCTACATCTGACTTTTTTGAGACACAAGACCTGCCTAGATCTTGATTCCCAAGTCTCCAAATGATGACAGTACTTTCCTTCTTGGGCACTGGGGTCAAAGTACCTAGAATTCTTTTTCAAGAAATAACCCTTAGCAGCACTTTCCAATTTGCTGAAATCAAATTAATTTAGGTGAATGCCCCATTTTTGAGAAATGCTTATGCAGGAAACCCTTTGTTAATTTCAGGAGGAAAGCACAACAGGAAGCCACATGAGACATGATATTTCTCCTCCTCTGTCTCTGTCTATTAGTAGTCAGGGGATTCACTAAGAGTTCAGGAGACCCTGGCTCAAGATTCTGAGTTGCAACAAGTTGAACAAATATTTGAAGCAGTCCACCACACTTGTGCAGAGTATATATACCACAAAACAGCTATACAGCTTTCTCCAGGCAATCCCTGTTGTTTTATACTGCTTTGTAAAAAAAAACACCCCACAAATGAAACAAACAAACCCCCAAAACAAAAAGCCACATTTTTTTTCCACTGAATGGGAAAATCTTATTGTGTCATTTTTATCTTTGGGCTTATATGATGTGAAGGACTGTTAAACATGACAAAGGTGCCATGGGGTTTTTATTCTACAGATTAAGTGGGTGGTTGTCCCTTTAATGTAATACTATTTTATTTATTTGTGTAGCTGTACCAGTTCCAGGTAAAATTCCTGCTATTTTCTGGCTGTCACAAGCCATAATTCCAAAGTGCTTTATTTTTTCATGGCTATGCTCCAAGGCCTTTGAAGAATGCTCATGAGGTTTAAAGGGTGAGGGGTGTCTGAGTTTCCATGCAGAAGAGCCATGGTAATATGAGACAAGCAGCTGTGAGAGGAAAAGTGCCAGAGAACCAGAACACAATCTGTGCTATGAATAAAGCAGTACAATAACAGGTTACCTTATTTTAAAACACGTGATGACATGCCTTGGTGTCTTGTGGAAAAGATAAAATACCACTTACTTGTTCAGGGCACTTTTGCTTAACCTGGACTCTTCAGCTTCTTGTTGCTTGGTTTGCTCCTGGATGACCTTTTCCCAGAAGCTCTTCAGCTCTTCCGCATCATGACCACCCATCCTGTGGCGTCTAATGTTCGTATGCTTGCTCATTTTCTGAAAAGCAATTTGGAGGTCAGAGCAGTCAAAAGCCTAACCTGAGGCAGATACTGTGTTACTTAGCCCCTTGAAATTTCATTCTCATGAAGTGCTATTAAAATAAAGTATGTCGCCTGAAAAGAATAGGTAGCTGGTACTTAGCCTGACTTGAACCAAAATATAAGGCATTGAAACAGGCCTTGGGTGACAGTTGAATGGCATAACTATATTTTTGTTCCTGAGTAATGACTGTGTGTGGCACAGTTCACTGAAATATTGTGGATGCCTCAGTATGTGCGAGATTTTAAGTAATTTTAGAAGAACTTGTGAAAAATGCTTTCAAATATAGTGCCATTGTCACTGAAGTTCAGATTAGATGTGAAGGGTTTTCCTATTTTCTATCTTCCATATTCTTAAAACAGATCATAAATGGTTTTTCATCAAAGAAATGCATTTCTCCTAAATGATTCCTTTTGCTATTCCAAATGATGTCATGCACAAAATATGCAAGGGAATTATGAATCTGAAGTTGAAGTGCACAGAGTGCAAAGCCCTGGGGAGCTTGTTATGGTCTTGTTCTTTATTTTATTGAAATGTGGTCTTAAATACTGTTAAAAGTAGCCCTCATTAAAATACAGGGATCAGTTCCAATAAATGAGAAAAAGGACAGAAAATAGGCGAATTTGTCCTTGCTAAATGCATGTTATTCAAACATTAAAATTCTCATCATGTCTGATGTTCTGGCTGATACTGCCACATTGTCTTGGTTATCTGATCATAATGGTACTTTGAAAAGTTAGGTTTTGTTGATTATTTCCTGACTCAGTCTCCTCCAATAAGCCCCACCAAGAAGTGGGAGGATACAAGAAAAAAGAACCCCAAAAACCTAAACTCCAGAATTTTCTATGACTAGATCAGCACTTAATTTGAGGGTTGCTATGAAATCCCTTTGCTTCCTTGTGTTCATCTGTATTCTGCTATCATTAGATCCTTTTGCCAATGCTCCATTCTGTAATGCTGATGAATTAATTTCTCATAGACCCTGATACATACTTGTGAATCTTCTTCCTAGATGGCTTCATACTTTAGGAGCTATCCTTGATAAATACAACAGCAAAGACTATGTTAATGTAGGGCAATATGAGGAAACGTTTGCTTTGTACAATGCTGTAAAGTGGAAGATCAGAGTGAAAGAAAAAGACAGTCAGATGTAACACAATTAAGGCAGATTTCTGTAGGGTCTTACTATCAAATACAGTATTTGTAACTCCTGGCACGCTAAAAGGATGCATAAGTAAGTTCTGGGCATCTTCCTAGATTGAATATTTTAGATTTGTCATAATTTTCAAAAATCTATTTTGTAAAAAGATCAATAATAACAAATAATTTTGCCAAACTTGGTGTGAACTCTGGCTGCACTAGAAAAACTGCTTAACAAAAAGAAAAATCTCTTTGAGATGCAATAGTTTTCCACTGAGAAGTCCAGTTGGTTAAAGACCGGCATAGCCCAACTGGAGTGATAAGCATGAACTGGTTAGGTCATGCAGTGTAACCTCCTGTGAGATGGAGCATCTTTAGTGGCTAGAATACAGGTCCCCTTCACAGTAAGGTCAGCAAGAGCTGCAGTATCACCAAAACAACCAGGTAATTTTCTCTGAGGCAAACAGCATTTTTCTAGTGTTTCCCTTGCTGTGGACTGGGGATGCTGTAGATGTAACGCAGCGTGACACAGGGGGAATTGTTGCATTGGTGTGGGTACAGCAATTCTACTTACACCTTTTGCTAAATGGGCTGTGGTTGTCAATGAATACGGTCTAAATGGGAATATGGGAAATCTTAATAATATTTTCTCTCACTCTGAGGCCCCAAAATAATAGTATTATTTTAGGCTTCATCTTGCCAAAAAAAATGCATGTCACGGATACTTTGGAACATGCCTTATCTGTATCTTAATTCTATAGGCCTCAAGCAGTGTTAAAATAAGTGCTCTGGTAATAGCTTGTTACAGCGAGTGATGGAATCTGATTATTTCATCATTCCTGGATCAGCAGGTCACCCGGGTCTTTGCACCATTTAGAGGCTCTTCTATCACTAGCAGCTGCCCACTTGACACTCTACAGATAATTATCCCATTGCCTCAGAAGCCAAGTGCAAGCTGCTGACAAACTGAGTCAGTTTGCCCTCCAAACCCTATTATACTTTGCCTCATATAAGAATCTGCCATAACACATTAACCTTTCATTAGAGATTAAATTTTTATGATTATTAAACTTCTAGTAGATGTTCTCCAAATGGTACAAAGAGGGTCCCCAGTCTTTTTCTGAGGTTTAAACTGATTATATTTTGAGGGGGTGCATAAAGGTTTTGAAGGCCCTAAGTCTTGGCTGCTCCAGTCAGAAGAACTAGCTGTGATCAAACAGGCGCCCAAAAGATGGAGGTACTTCTGCAACTTTTAGTCTGCTATGTCTATGGGTCTTTTTGCAAGTCAAGAACATTTAGTTCCCAGGAATGCCAGTGACAGTGAATATTAAACATGGTATTACTGTGGTCCTGGCTAAGACAGATTCTTGGTGTAAAACTTTTGAAGACAGTACTGTCTGCATTGCTGGCCAGCAGCTTTCATGGCATGATGTGTGAAAGCATCCTATCTTTGAGCCTGGCATTACAACATTTAGGTGTAGAGACAAGGGGTCATGAGCACTGCGTAATATCACCTTTTTTATTTCTAATTGAAAGATGCTGCTTAGGAGCTTGGTTTGGATTACGAGTAATTCTTTGTATCAAAAAAACCTCAAACCCAAGCCCATCTTTATTATTGCTCTGGTGACATGCTTTGATGATGTGTGATTTTTCCTTGTTTTTAGAATTTTCCAATAAGATAAATTGGACTTAGACTGGCAATTGGACTTAATGCCATCAAACTTGTTCTTGATTCCTTCACTCAGATAACTCAGGGCTCAGTAACTAGCAGAACAATTAGATTTTCCCTGAAAGTGAAAACCACATTTTCTTGCAGCCACTTGACCAGTTTTGCCTGGGTGGAAAATGAGCAAGGAAAACAGATTAATCATTTCAGAGATATTAAAGCCAAGTCAGGGAGGTGTCTTTCTGACACCTAATGACAGGTTGTTTTAATATGTTTATCTGCTGATATGAACGTAAAATAAGCAAGAGCAAACACTTCTATTCATTCAAAATTATTCATTCAGAAGACCTCAAATATTGTAAGTAGCACTTATGAACTGAAAATTTATGTTATAAAACTTCCTGCAATATATTTCATATGAAGTGTTACCAAAATGTGCATACACACTACTGCAAGATGGAGTCCTTTATTAAATCTTCAACTAATAGTTAAGGAAGAACTATTTTTATATGAGTTTTGCAGTCCTACCTGCCTGCATAAAGTATAGTTGACTGCTTTTTTAGAGACTCGAGCTGATAAAACAACTCTTAAAAAAGTGTGAAATTAGATCTTGGTTAAAGTGGTTTATGCCTTCTGTAGCTCTGAAACTCAACTGTCAAAAACATGTAGTTGTGTACAAAAGAGTTTTTACAGGATTCATTATTTATAAGAATTAATTTATATGCTAACATATTATTAATTTATGGAGAATGTCTGCAAGAAGAAGTAATTGTAAAAACAAAATTAATGGCACCGTATAAGAAAAATCCCCTACATTTATGATCAAACCATAAATCAGAGGGCCATGCAGCAATCTGTAAGACAGCCAATCACTCATGAAACACAGATAACACCTACATACAATACATTGTTTTAAACTTATAAAGTCATGGAGTCACAGAATGAGCTGAGTTGGAAGGATCATTGAGTCCAGCTCCCAGCCCTGCACAGCACCATCCCCAGGAGTCACACCATGTGCCTGAGAGTATTGTCCAAACACTTCCTGAACTCTGTCAGGCTGGTGCTGTGACCACTTCCCTGGGGAGCTGCTCTAGTGCCCAAACATCCTCTGGGTGAAAAGTCTTTTCCTAACATCCAACATAAACCTCCCCTGACACAACTTCATGTGGTTTCCTGGAGTCCTCTCACTGGTCTCAAGAGTGAACAGGTTGATACCTGCCCCTCCCCTTCTCCTTGAGAGCTCATGTCCCAGAGCCAGTTTAAAGGAGGTTTGAGGAGCAATGACGAGCAGTTCTTCCTCTACAGAACTATCTCATACAAGGGAGAAGAAATTTTGCTTCTAGCTGTAAGTTATAACACAACTTCTTTTTCACTGGCACAAAAACAATATAGAAACAGCCAGTGGTACAAAATTCTCTCATTTAATCTGATCTGCATCTGAATGTGCTTTGGAAAGTTAAACTAGTAGGTTTCCAAATGCTCTGGTCTTAGCCCCTGCTGGGTCTGCATATTTTGAATTATTGTAATCTCAGACTACCTCTGCTGAGGTACAAAAAGGAGTTTTTAAAAATATCCAGTGCAAGTGACTTCTCTTCTGCACACTTTGCAATTTCTACTTTGGACCGTTTCTGGGGAAATTTTAAGAGTCAGAAATGGATCTTGATGTTTTGAATGAAATTGCTATTTTGAGTTACCTTTATATGAAATAAACAAGCAGCAGAAGAAAATATTTTCTAAAGTCTCAGGAGGCATTTTTTACCCTTTTTCAGTCTTTCTATTTAATACATGTCTTAAGCTAGCCATAGACTTAAAAATTCAGTGTTTTATAGAGACAGATTTATATGCACAGTATTTGTGCTTTTACTTTTTAGTGAGAAGTATTTTAATGCATTAAGTAAAACTGTTAGCTGAACATATTTGGAGAAAAATATCAATATAATTATTAGTCTAAATTACACATAATTTAAAGAATAACTACTTTGGCTAACAAAAAGAAAATAATCTTATTTTATTTTCCTTATTGGAAAATATTTTAACCAGCAATGTAAAACAATATTTGAACATTTCCAAAGTTTATTTCCAAGATTTTTGCTGAAAGACAAAGTCTTTAACAAGAATGATATTTTTAATGCATATCATAAAAATATTTCCTTTCTAAAATTTTGAGATAAGTGATTTTAACAATTTCAATGAATTTGACAATTCAACCAATTTTAATGTGGAACACAAACATGTTCCTGGAAGAATTTCCATAGTCACTTCAGAGGTTTTGGTGACCATTGTAAACAATGGAAAGATTATCTTTGACTTTAACTAGACTCGCTCCCTTGGGTCATATCATGACCATGAGCTGGTTTATCTTTGTCAGGACACTAATTAATATCCTATTCCTTTTGCCCTTCACCAGGGTTTGTTTGTCTAAGCATGGAATGTTTTCCAGCATTATATATCTATTACAGTACAGTTTAAACCCTGTTTATGGTGCTCTTAAAATAAATTTTAAAAAAAGAGAAAAAGTTCAATATTCTAAAAAGTTTTGAATTACCTATATAGGATGCATAATTTTGATGAGTATCCCCTTACATGTTCTTTTTATGGTGGTTTCCTTTCAGTTGAAGCGTGTATAATACAGGAGTTCTAGTAAGTCCAAGAAGATAGTAACAAATAGTAACTGAAGTTATGTTTAGAGCTAAACAAAACAGTGCCAGGATGCCTCTTATCTATTATAAAACACACAGGATCAGAATAATTTCCATGAAAGTATACTGAAATATGCAGAATGCCCAGTCATGGAGAGAACAAGAAAAAACATTGTTCAAATTTACATGATTTAACAAAACATAAAATAAATGTATACCCATATATGTCTAGGCATGTTTAATAATCAAGTCAGGAAGAGAAAATCTTATTTTGGCCAAAATACAAGAATATAAATGCTTACTTTGATAGTATAGTAGCTTCCTCTTCTGTCAAAATATGATTTTCTTGAGTGACTACTGAATCATGTCAGTTTTGCCCCTGGGTTCCCTTTTTCAAGAGAACTCCAACTGCCAGGAATAACTGATGAAATATATTCATCCGTCACTCATTTTTATTTGGGAGTGACGACATCTGCTATTATGAATTAGCTTAATGGCAGGGGGAAAAAACCCAAACCCACAGTCCCATTTTGTGAAGTCTGCAACACACCATGAGGAATGACCAGACAGTTACAGGGCACAAACTCTGAATGCCACGTTTGATCTGTGCTATAAATTTTGGCTGGTGCTACTGATGTCATAACTTGGCTCTGGAGAAACATCTACTCTTTGACAAGTGTGGATCACTGTAACGTAAGTTCCATATGACTTGCAAGAATTCAGCACTGTCCCCTCCAAGAAAAAGGATAGATCTAAAAAGAACATGTTGAATAACAGAGCTTGTCTCACGTTTGTTCTACTGAGTGACTGACAGATAAATAGATTTCTTTTTCACCCCTTTTGAGGTGTTGGTCTGTAAAAGCACCTGGTAGTCTGCATGACAGGATTCCAGCTAAGCTGTTAATACACTCAATAGTGCAGGAATCTGACCAGCTGCAAGCTGAATCATAGCATATATAATTTGTTACAGAACTTAGCACTTCCACTTCTTGGACAGATTCCTCCTCCCTTGACGGTACTCCTGGGTGAACAGAAAAACACAGGCAAGTAGGGTGTTACTTGCTCTGATAAAGGGAGAGCCGTGACAGACCTTCTGCTGTCAGCTTTTTTTGGCAACCTGACTTCATAACCTTTTGGTAGTTTGGCAAGTTCCACCTTGAAGTTAATTATGTTTCTTACTCCAGGTATTTCCAGTGAAAGGTTGCTCCAGGGTTTTCTGTGCAAAGTACTGTAAGTTTTCCTCTACAACTTGAATGTATTCAAGAAACAAGTTACCCTTGCCTTTTGTCCAAGGTATGTAGGGCAGAAATCACCTCGCCTCTCCTTCCTTGTTTTGATACTAGATCATTTAAATACTTTGGACTCTTCTCAGACTCATTCTCTTGATAGAAGGTCTCATGACCCTTCTCCGGGGTCTCATTGAACACAGGCACTGAGAACTGTATGTCCCATTCTAGCTGAGTATTTGTTCCTTTATGCCTCCTTATTTTCTTAGGATACAATAACTGGAATCTAGAATCACTTTTATCTTTTCCAGAGAAGAACAATGCTCTTTACAACTTTCTAATTGATTCATGCACCCACTTAGTTCTCTTCTTATTTTTCCCGACTTACAAGCTTTAACTTATGACAGAAATTTTAATTAGTTCCTAAGTTCACAGCCTGCCTTTTGTGCCATTTTCTCTATTTCAGTCCTTCAGATAATTTGTTTCTTTTGTTTTTGAAATTCAGTCCCCTGTGCTTATAACAACCTTTGAGTTCTCCAGAAAATTTCTTTAACCCACTGCGTCATTTTGTGCCAAATGCTGCCTTTCCAAACAGTACTAACATTTTCTAAAACAGCTCTGGATGAATTCTTCTTTAAAATTTCTTACCCTTAGGGAGCTTCCACTATAAGATGTTAGCTGATTTTAACCACCTCTAAGTTTAAATAGATAAACCTTGGTGAGATCATCAGAGGTAAAAGTTGCTTCCTCTGTAGGGAAGAGAAGGTAGTAAAGACGAGGCTAAGAAGTCCACCTTATTTCCTAACATGACCAATAACAGGTTATTTATTGTCTGCCAGATGTGGTTAGTAGATGGTGAGAAAGGAAGAAAGAGAGAGATTGTAATGTATCATTAAATATTCTTATAGAGTCCGTAGTTATTTCAGATGAGCAGCTAAACTAATTTTTCCACTAATCACTCAGTAAAACCTCTGTATTGCTACCACCAGTGGAGGGTAGCCATGAAAGGTGACATGAAGTTGGTCAATCTGTGTTCCAGGACACACTGCTCTGATGAATAAGCTGATCGTGGATCTTAGACAAATCCCCAAATTACTGATGATGGTGTCAGACCCTTACAGTTTCTCTTGGGGCTGCTCCTCTTCATATAAAAAGCGCAGAACTCTGGGCTTGAGAGGCAGTGCCTGCTTGAAACAGCATGCTTGTTTGGTCTCCTGTCTGTCTCAGAGATGCTTTTTGCACTTTCCCAGATTATTTAATATATTGCTCACATTTTGGCTACTAAATATCCTAAGGCATATTTTTTGTGGCAAGCAAGTTACTCGGAATTTGTTTTGAAAAATTTGAATTTCATTGCAGCCCCAGACATAAAAGAGATCTTGAAATCCTGCTTGTGCTCTTGTGCTGAACCTGCCCAAATTCAACATGCCTGAGAGCTCAGCCAACAGTTCCACTGCACAGTGGCAGTGGTGCCTAGTAGTAACAAAGCATAAGAAGCAAAGACAGAGCACAAGGCTACAACAAGGCACACAGAAACAATCAGAGCTTTTTGATCTTTGTAAATAAAGTGACTGAGACTTGAGAAGCAATTCTGATCACTGTAGTATCTGTCTGATACTGCACAGAGATGTCAACAGTATGGTTTACTCCAGCCTTTTGGTAGTACAGAGTCAATTGCAACAATGTTATGTGACTTTAGAACTAGCACAGATTTTCTCTATAGACTTGTCAAGACAAATCAATATTTTGAGTAAATTATTTCAAGTCTATAAAGCATATAGACACCACTATACGTTTGAAGTTTTACAGCCTAACTTGACAGTTTCACCTAATAATTTGACAAGTCTACCGTGTACCTCTTACAGTAAGGCTCTGGCAGTTGTGTCTGCTCATTTGTAATGATTTAGATCTATAGGTCTCAGATAATGTTGTCTTGTGCTGACATTGGATTTCTTATAAATGATTGTGTTTTGGATGTTGTATTACAGTAATTCACTTCGCTACCGTTTCACCACCTTGTATTTTTTTGCCAGTTGGTGTAGATACTGCTGTTTTTATGGAGCTGGTTTTTATTTGCTTTATGTGAGCAGTTGCAGAACGTGGCCTTGAACTATGGTGTTTATAAACCACCACTCTGTGTTTTAGAATGTTTCCTTACTTCATTGCTGTCAGGGCCTGGAGGACCTCAATAGACCCCCAGAGACCTTCCCCATCTCACCTGAGACCCACATTTCTACTCAAGCTCCTCGTTTGAGCTTAGGAATTTGGCCCAGGAATCTGAGGTCTGTCCATCCAATTCACATATCCAGCACTCTCTCTCACTCTATGCTGTGGTCACACTTGGCTCTTGGCCTGTTCCTCTGTCATAGGGCAGCCTTGATTTTTTTCTAACCAACAATTACCATGGATTGATCTCCATGGGTGATAGCGATATAGGCATATAAAAATGGTGGAATATCATAATTAAAACCAGGCAAGAGTATGGAAGAAATTATTGTCTTGCCTGCAGTTGGGATGTCACCAATCTCTGCAGAATTTTGTGAAAAAAATGCTCAAAAAATATGAGTGTAGCAGCATTACACTGTCTATGGATGTAGGGTCTGTGCTACTAGTAGCTACAGTCACTAAAGTACTGATGGAAAACCTTATTACTGTCCGGCACATGAAGGTCAAGAACAGCTACATACAAAATACTGCCCTAGTAGTATGTGTATTCAGAAATTGTATGTGGTAGGTTGCCTTTATCTAAACTGATATCTAAAAGTAGATTCCTAAAGCCAAGCAAATTTCCTTATACTGTTTGAGTTCATGACAAGAACACATGGATTGTGTTGCAATGTGAGAACATTGTCAGAGAGGGGAGACCTTGAGGCTAGGGAAGGTAGCATCTGGAGATTAGCTCCATGGCTGATTTGTGGATGAGGAACACATGATGCCACAGAGCATGAAGGCGCCAGTTACCCTTCCTACTGTAATGTGACAGAAATTACTCTTGGCAAATTGTTGTCATGATTGGAAAACAACAATTGATGGGATGATTCAGGGAGTACTTGAATAATCATAAGTTTCTCTGCCTTAACTTATTTCTACATTATTTCAAATTACATGAAATTGTTTATAGTGAATTTTATGCAGCTAGGCTCCTCTTACTATGTTGATGCTGTCAATAAAATGCTGTTTGCATTAGGTAACCAAAACTTACTCTTCATTAAAAGGAAGAGAATTAATTTCTTAAGGTCCATTGAAGATTTCAGTGGACACTTAACTACTGTGACCTCCATATGGTCTAACAGGCTACAAAGTATGTATTTCTTTCCCCTGTTCTGCTTTGTCATATACACTTAACTACCAGAAAAGGAGGTAGCCTAGCCTCAGATTTTTGTTTGGCTTCCATTTCCTTATCAGGACTGTTTGTATTTTGTCTATTGCACATTATTTTCAAGAATGAGGAGAAGCAGACACCGAAGGGAATGAAGGCTAAATTGTGCTGCAGCAACTGGTTTCTAATTTTCACTGACACAAATCTACTGCCAGCTTGCAGGGCCTGTAGCACATGGTGTAAGCTCCCTCACGGAAGGGCTGGGTTTTGTGCACAGTGCACAAAACAGGACAATGTGGGAGGTGATATTGAATCTGATGGTACTACAGGTTTTGTATGCTCTGGGAAAGTGTTCTTACTGTCTCAACATTTTTCCCCTATCTTTCCAACTCAGCAAATGTGGCCACCAAAAGCGACGTATTCAGGAAATTTCTTCTCTGTAGTGTTCACTTGCTGAACCTTGTCTTCCACACTTTCACCTATGCTGTGCTGATTTGTTTTTAGTTGTCTGACTTTAACCAGAAGGGTCAAGCTTCCCCATCCTTGAAAGCCAGGATGATCTTTAACTACACAGATAAACAGCCCACAAGGGTTTAAGGGTCCTTATTAGCTTCTTTCCTTCTGTGTCTGGGGACAGTGCTGCTGATGGTAGGGTCTATTTGAATGCTGTCTGTGTGCACCAGAAAGGGAGACATAGCATGGAGAGTTTGCAGGAGAACATGCCAGAGACACTGCAAAAGTAGGAGGGTCAAGGTAAAAACATAGCAGCTGGCCCTGAGAAGGATATCTCTAAGCTCCTGTAAACAGACATCATGCTATATGATGTGATGTGATTTCATCTCTATCACTTCAAGCTGACAGTTATTTGTCTCTAATGAAGTCAGTTGTATTATGTCACAGGTCCTGCAGAAAGCTGAAGAAATGTAAAATTATTGCGGAAGAAAAGCAATTGGGGAAGGCTAGTATCTTGAAAACTAGGACTATATGGTGTATTACTACCTTGATCTACAGCTTAAAGAAAGACTTGGCTGAGAAACATGCAGCAAAAGTTTAGGAACAGAAAAACTCCAGAATGGAAGACAACATGGGAGCCCTGTGCAAGGGAAGTTTGAGGATCCACAGGGGAATGAAAAAGATGTAATACCATAAAATAAATATTTGTGACAAGACTAATTGAAATTAAGGACGAACAAACATCAGGGGGCCAACATAACATCTACTTGGGGGAGGAAATTAACCTGTCAAAATCTTCTGAATTAGTCTGATTTTGTAATCTGTGTTTACAGCTGGTCAGTGCTATGCACTGTGGAATTGTATTACCGGAATTGAAAAGCTGAATTCACTATCACAGGAAAAAGGAGTATGGTAATGCTTTGCCTAAGAGTCTGTATCAGGGTACCCTGTTTGTTCAAGAGACACTCTTAATAACTCTCCAAACTAGAGAAGTATGTTATTGTATCCATAAAATCTGGAGAAATAGCTGGTGTATTTCAGCTGACAGTGGGAAAGGAATTGTATAAGAACTGAAAGTTCATGTTTTATTCATATTAACATGTTCAGATCTACTAATTACACTGTGACTTGCTAGGGAAGTATTGCAGTGTTTTTCCTTGTATTTTTAATTAATTAGTTCATGAAAAAAAAACTGTCAGTACTCTATGGAATTTTAACCCAATGTTGTTTCATGGCATTTGCAACCTTTTAATGTTCTCATAGTATGATAGTCACTTTATGGACTTGAACATTTAAATTTTTAATACTTTATTAGAAAGGAGTGAGGTATTCCCAACCCTATATGACTTATTGTACTGAGCTGTTATTTTGAATTGTTCCTTTAATGATTTATCATATCCTAGCAGTATTATCAGGGCACCAACTTGTTCAGGACACAAACCATCTTTTAAATTAGAGAATGGAGCACAGTTAGTCCTTAGTCCTAATAGGCTGTTTGGTGCTTGATAGTACAATCCAAATTAGCAATATTTCTGTTTAAAAACTTTATTTCCTTAAATAGTACTTAAATATTAACCTGGTTCTAAATCTTTGCTGTTGTCTAGGAATATCGAAGAGTTTAAATACACAGACAAATGTTTCTTTTTCCTGGGAAATATTTCTTTTCTTATGGAAACCTAGGACTGAAACCTCATTGCATCAGACATTTTAAGTTAGACTGGGCAAAGTATCACCAAATGCACTGAGGAATAAGAGTAAAATGGCAGAAAAATATATTAAATTTCCCAATCAGTCTTTTCCATTTATCATTTTTATGCTTCTATACCCCTATATTTGCTTGCTTTTACCTTTAATTTAATGACAGATAGACTCATGAGGGAACCAAATGCAGTCCATGAGGCCCAAAACTCAGTAATGGAAGGATCAGCAGCTTAGGCTTTTTGCGATGTACAGTATTTCACAATTGGGCAGGTGTAAAATACATTTTTAAATTTTGTTTGATCTTGAATCTTGATGTAAGATTTGATGAAGGAAATCTCTGCCCTGAAATAATGAGTCTGGCGACAGTAAGGCCGAACACAAAAAAGTGAAGACTCTGAAATTGTGGGTCTGGGTAAAATTTGCTGCTTTCAAAAAGCAGCCTCCTCGGTGAAGCTGCTGTACTTTCAATAATGGTAGTGCACAGCTGTACAGTTACTCTCTGGTTGCCATAATTTGCATAGTTCCTTTATGACACCCAATGAATACTTTTTCCTGCAAATAAGACCCATCTTAGCAGATATTGTCTGGGTACCTGGATCCTAAATATTTTAAAAACAGACGCTAGCAATGTTGACATTTCTGGTGGAAACAAAGCTCATTTTCTCACCATTTATAAGGGACAAGAATTCATTCTTCCTCTATGACACCACAAAGTGTTGTCACCGTTGGGACTCTTTGTCTGCCATGCAAACATCAAAATATACCAAAATAGCTTTCTATGCCCTTCTGAATAAGCATTAGATGTCATGAGTTAGGAAGGACTTTGCTGCCAGGAGATGATTTGTAAACTTTTGTGCCATGCCTTTGTTTTGGCTCACCTTAAAATCTTAGAATGTTTCATTCTGGAGCTTTCTTCTAACAAATTCAATAGGTCCTAGGCTTCTTTTTTACTGTGCTGCCTTTCTGATTTTATTTAACATTATCCATCAATGTCAGATATCTTTCTGACACCCCATTATGAACATTCACCACTTCCACACTCTGGATGCAGCTGCAGAGGCTGAGGCAGTGGCCACCACCATCCTGCCTGCTGAGCTGCTGAACTGCTGAACTGCATGCTGTGTTTCTCTATTCAAATAGTTGTCTTTTGTCCCAGTTGTACTTTATTTTAGAAAATACTTAACTCCAAGGAATCTGGATGAAATAGTGAAAGTAACAAATATTTTTTGAATTGGAAAAACAGCATCTGAAGGGGGCAGAAATAAAACTGTTCACAAACATTTAGGAACAACAAATGTCCATCAGGGTGATGGATGTTTCTAGATGGGGAAAAAGCTATGGGTAAGAACATTTACTGCACCAGGGTTTGTGCACAGTGACCCCAGAAGATGGTGAGCCACCTGTTGCACAAGTATCTGTAGTTTAAATTAAGTGATAGCTTAAAGACTGATCATAAAGATGAAATCAGTCATGTCACAGTTGGGCATGCTTTCAAAAAGGTACAGATGATGTTTAGCAACACGCTAAAGTGTTACCATCCACTGAATCTCTTTCAAACACTGATTCTCTTTCAAAGCACTGGTTCTCTTTCAAATTATGTCTTCATGGGTATAGGTCAGATGACTTGGAAAAGTTGGGATTTTTTAGAGAAATAGAAATATTTTGGTAACTATGTATTTCTGTAACTAAAACTAAAGATCAATGTTGATCTTTGGCTTTGGGAACTCCAGCGCCCTGGATCTGGAACAGTCTGATGAGCTGCCTTCAGTCTGCCAGCAGGTGTGAGAAAATTGATTTAATTTTACCAGTCTTATGAAATTGCTCCTGGGTCCTAAACCGAGTGTTTTGTTTTGGACACCCTATGACTATTTTAAATAATCTGTTCCTCTAAATTTTTGTTGTGACAGAAAAAAATTGCCACAAAAGAGGAGAAATAATTGTTTACAAGAGATTTTTTAGAAAATATGTTTCTCACAGAAGAGGTAATTCTACCTTTTGGTCTTTTCTTCATTCATCTTACTTTTAATCTTTGCCTACATCTTTGGAATATAAGTGCAAGTTTGCAGGCAGGGATGTGGACTTTAGGGACTCCTGTTTAGCAGCATAAGAGATCATTAGGTGGCAATGACTGTCAGTTTTTCTAAATAATTTCCATAGATGTGGTCAACTAATTTGTAAACTGTTCTAGAAGGGAAAGGTTATAAGTATATTGGAAAGCACAGTTAGAAAAAAAAGACCATCCACATGAAAAAAATCACAGGAAATTACATTAGTAGATATATTGGTGGAAAAGAGGAAAACAAAATCCCACACTCTAATAATTAAGTTCAGTTTTGGTTGGGTAAGAAACATATTTCTGTTGAGATGTTACATCCAGGTTAATTTAAAATTAGATCTGAGTCTGGTTATGTTCTGCCCAGCCTACTTTAAATGCAGTAATTGTTCTTTATAATCAAGCTATTAGAATGACATTAAAATGTAATCCTCAGAAACAACATAGTCATTTATCAAATATCACATTAGTCTCCTTGACATTTTAATTTACAAGCTTTTTATTATTAGTTTGGTCTCTCAGTTATTAATTGCTTGAAAAACATGTCATTTTTCATGTCTTATATAAACAAATACAAGAAAAGGGTCAAATTTTAATCTTCATGAAACCAGCATAAATCAACAATAACTGCACTAAGTGAGTGAAAAGTTACCCCCGTGTATGACAGACAGACATTGCCTCCCATAGCTAAGCAGACACAAATGAAAGTTTGTTTTAAGCATTATGTAGAAAATATTTAATTTGTTTACAAAAGAGACATTTTTCCCCTTTCAGTTTTCAACTTCTTCAGTAGTACAATATAAAGCACCATGCAATTCCTCAACAGCTGTGTTTCTTTCAATCAAGTTATGTCTTGAAATGGTTCCTGTAAGGTCTTGGATGTCAGTTTCTGAAGCCTACAAATAAGGAAATCTCAAACAGAGAAAAAAGAAAAAAAAGCAAAATCATATTCTGCTTCTATTGGAAAAGCAGACCTTTGCTTGTTTATGAGCTCATATTTATGGCACATATATTTATTTTATTGAAAAACAGTAATTTTGAGTTTTTGCTGAGAAAACCTGGCATTGACATAATTCTTATTGTCATTTTTTCCATTGTTAGGACTCTGATTACTAGACTGCTTAATAATTTGCAAGTTGAATGTGAACAAACTCACCAAAAGCATCCTGTGAAATTGTCACTGTGGAAAGAATGTTGTGCACATATAACCGGATGACCTGGAAAGCGCAGTACTGTACATCAAGTCAAAACTTGCCCTTTACATTCACAACTCAAGCAATAAAGCTAAAAACAGAGATAAGCTAACACTGCTGAGGTGGTACCAGAAGAGTTCTGCTTTTCTTTCCTGAAATTTGCAGTAGGCAAGAGTGACACATCAATAGTGAAAGCATAAGGAATACTCTGCTTACATACAGAGCTTTTACTTACAGATCTAACAACATTTTATTTGGAATATAAGTGTTAATGTTTTCATTTTATAGATTAAAAGAATGAGACTTTGAGGAGTAAAGTGATTTGTTCAAAGCAGCTCTATCACTGATCCAGGAATCCATTTATTAAATCGCTGCAGTGAACTTGCCTTATCCCATACTTATACTGGAGACTGAGACAGAAACTGAGTTGCATCTCCTTTTTCATTTTGATATATTTTCTCTGAGCCACTCTTGGGCCTGCACAAATACTGGGATAAAATACGTTGCTGTGATGTTTCTAATGAAGGACAAATTGGGAAACATCAGAAATCTTTAACATTCTGCTTTTGTCATAGAAGATCCGTAGCCCAGTAAACAAGGCAAATGTGGCTGTGTCATGAGTGAGTAATAACTTTTTTCTCAATTTATTCTTTTATCTTTTAATGTCATTCAGCCTACTATTTTCTGAATTGCCATAAGTAGATATTGATAATCTGTTTTAGAGAGAACAAAACTCTGAACCCTTTCAACATAATGTCTGACTGCCTTCACTACTTTCAATGTGTATTTTAGAGAATGGACATGTGTATTTTAGAGCAATCTTATTCTGCTCTTTTCACAAAAGTCAGGGCATGGAAGAACCAATATATAATTTTCACTCTATATCTCCTACAGACATAATATGAGAAGTTACTGGCTTCTTCTGCAGCTTTTTCTTAGTGTGTTCTTACTCTCCTTTTTTTTTTTTTGCTCTCCTTTATCTCTAGGCAGTCTTAATGATCTTAATCTAAATAACCCAGTGACAGGCATTCATTTAACTTATTAAATATTCCTGATGGTACCTGACTTAATTTCAGACATAATCTGCACATTCTGCATTTGTTTTGTGACAGTTTTGTTATTTGTCTGGTGTCCAAAAATCTGCAATTCATTGTGTCTACAATTTTTCTCTTTTGTTGGCTTGGTTTTCATTGTAAATAAGTCTCCACCAGACCTCTCCTGAGAAAACAAGGGCTTCTTAAAGACCCAGACCTAAAACTCTAGAAGTAGGTGGATCCAACAATATATTTTACTATAATTGAAATTCATTGTTCAATCCAGATTCAATGCACAGTACGATGTGAACATGTCAATTAATTTGGTCTGAATGTTTTAAAAATGGGAAACTATCTCATGGATTTCCTGGACCAGGCCAAATCCTGTGTCACTTCCCAACATAGGCATGAAATACTCATCCTCCTTTTCTTTCTTTAGAAGAGGAGCTTCTAGGTTTAGAAACAAGGTTAGAAAGCTGTACATGTTGGAAGGTGTCTAAGCAGTGGGGATAGAAGAGAATGGGACACAGAGATGAAGAAAACAAAGCTATGAAAGTGGAAAAAGTGAAGGGAATGTTTTATTTATATACCCTGAGTAGCCCATCCATGGCTTGGAAAGTCTACGTTCCCAGCTCCCCTGTTTTGAGTTGGGTTTTCAAGCTTACTATAAATGACTGAACAGGCAGTTTTAATTATAGCAAAACATGACAACAGAAATGAATCCTCATGGTTAACAGATCATAAGACTGCATTGCTGTCCTCAGGGACTGAGCCGGCAAGGACTCAAATGCTTGTAAATAGTGCAGGTGTTGAAAACCAATATGAGGTTATATAATTCCTTGACCAGAGAAATGCCAACACATGTCTTATAGCATTGTGGTTTGTGACAGTACATTTATGGTGGCAATTTACAGGCAGGGAAAGATGTCTTTGATCTCACTACAGCTGGCAACCTTCACAATTTCTTAGTCACTCATCACCATCTCAGAATGTGCTAAATTTCAGACAGAAATAATAACTATGAAAAAGTGGTTAACTGTGTTGCCAGTTTTTAAAGAAGAGGTCCAAAGGGTTTATGTGAATAATTTTTAGCCCTCTATAGATGAAATATTACTGTTACAGTTTTCAATCTGTTAATTATTCTCATGTAACTAGGGACCTAAGTCCCAAAACTCTCTATCTATTCCTTCTGTCCTTCCTTGACAGAAGAACAGAAAAATGATGAGTGACTTAAAGACCAACAGTCAAAGATTATTGGTATAAAAATAGTGACATTCCTGTTATTGAGAAGTAATCCATTGTCATATGTCCATGAAGAAAAAGCTGGGTGTCAAAAAAGTGCATACCAGTAACATAGGTTATTACCATTTCTCTGAAGATATTTTTATACTATATTTTGTGATTTCTGTCCACTGTAATTTCTTGTCCTTGCTTAAAGTTGAGATGGCTCTCTCAGCTAGTCCAGCTTGATATACTATGTAAGGTGATCCTCAGGACTCTGTTCAATCATAAGAAATAGCAGACTTTATGCAGTGATTGAAAATACATGCAATACTTCCAGGGAAAGGTTTTCGGGAAAATTGTTTTCTTGTTTCTTTGTTTTGTTTTGTTTTGGTTTTTTGTTTTGTTTTGGGTTTTTTTTGGTTTTGATTTTGTTTTAGTTTTCTGTAAGTGCTTGTGTTTCTGTAGTGCTGCAGATATATTACTTCTGTAATTGCTCACTCAAGCCTCCAAAATGTTACAATAGTGTAATTCCAAGTCAAATGATAAGACATTTCATTTAAAGCACACTGTTGCTGTAAGATGTACTCATGTTCCTCTGTAATCCAGATTTATCGTCCTCCTTATTCTCAGCAAGCATGAGCAAACATGAAATAGTTTTCTGTAATTATATAAAAAAGAAATATAAGCAGTGTTTCAAAACCTTCTATGAGATGACAAGGTCAACCATATGCCACTGAATAATTTCCTGAGCATCTGTTCATTCTGGCTATCGCAGTGTCCAACAGTGCAGATATAGTATAAATAATAACGACAGTACCATTTACTGAGGTCTAAACCTGTGTTTTGCAAAGGTCCTGCTGAAGGACGTGGAGTTTTGAACAGGGAAATTTTGTGAGGCTGGGCTGTGGCTTTAGACCAATCACAAAATCAGTGTCCTTCTTGACCTTCACTGCAACAATATGCAAGTACAGCCTGAAATCAGATGTGCAGATACACAAAGAGAAACACAGAGAGTCAGTGTATCTTGGTACAGGGAATTAGCTGTCCTCTTCATAGATGGGCATTTCAAAAGACGGGGGTTTGCAATGTGATGGCTGCAAAGCTTGGCAGCTGTCAACTGCACAATAAAAATTTGATAGGAGACCTCACTCTTAAGGGTGGCTTCTCAAATAACATTCACAGGTTGTTTTAGATGTTCGTAAAGGACATCAAGAAACCAAAGACCTGCTAGGTCATGATCCCTTTTCACAGAAGGAAGTGTCCCAGATTTTGTCCTGTGCTGACACTAGTTTTTCTTAGTGAAATTTCTGCTGTTCTGGTTGTGTCAGATAGCTTTCCTGAGGAGAACTCCAATGTGTGTTCTCTTACAAATCCATATTTTTACAACATTGTGAGAAGAACATAAGTCAGACAGAAAGACTTGGTCCCCATTCAGGATTTTCGTGGCTGCCACACAGCCACTCCTGTGTCTGTCCAGGAGACGGACACTCTCTGTGCACATCAGCAGCACACAGATCTTGTGTTCAGCTGCCAACACTGCCTTCCTAACCACAGACTGTGTCTCTGATGCTGTCTCAGCAGACAACAGTCTGAGCAGGGCTATTTGGTGCCTTTTACAGGCTATAATTTTACCAAGATTAATTGTGAATGAGTCTGTTCCAGGATCCCTGAGCAAACCAGGAGCTTTGGGATACCTTTGTGGCCAAACATTATGGTAACATTCTCTGCTAGAGAATGCAGGAGCAGGCATGTGTCGTTGGCAAGACGCACACAGACGTATCTGTGGTCCAAACCCACATCTGAGCCTGTTATTTGTCTAACCTTGTGCAGGAGAACGATAAGCTGCACAGGCAAAATGGTCTCTGTGCTTCTCTGAGAGAAAAGAAGTCCAGCTGAGGACACAAGCCTTTGATTATGACTATTGTAGTGAAATTTGCCTTTTCTCACAGTACCACAAAAAAGTGCAGAGAGAAAAAAATTAAGAATAATAGACATTGAAAAATGCCCCTTATTTCAATATAACTAATACTTAAAATAAGGCAATGAATAGAAAAATAGGTATCTTTTGAAAGAATAAGAAAACTGGCCTTGGTAACAGAAATGTTACAGAGTATCAGTTGTAATGAATAGATTCCATGAGAACTGTCAAAGTATATTGTTTGCTGTCTTTTGACTAATACTTCCTAATCTTGTACATTTCTGTTGCATCCCTTTCTGTTGCCTAATAAAAGCTAAGTATCACTTCCATGATGGAATACTGTACTAAGTGTAGTGTGGTAATGAATTTATTTGTGACTAAGTTAAGTTGCATTTTTTCTCTTTGGTAACTCTGGTTCTCCATTTGTGATGAGAAAAAAAGTCAGAAACGGGACTCCATTGAACTGCTCTTCCCACATTTACATCTAATGAACAGTGGGTGGAGAATTAATTGTTCTAGTTCCTTTCAAATTTTGGCTTATTTGTGCAAGGATAAGAAAAAATACACATAAATATAACTCTTTAAGAACTTACACCTTACTAGAAAGAATGGGGAAAAAGGACAACAAAAGGATTAATGCAACTTTCTGCTGTTATATTAAGTACATGTCAGTGTTTTCTGTCTTATAACAAGGTAAGGTATGGATGGGCTGCTGGGTTTTTATGGGATGCCTCATAGGGCGCTAGTTTGTTTATTTTAGCCTGGAGCAATGTAAATCAGTTATTAGCTCAGTAAGACTGGGGATATTGCTACACATTTATGTGGCTGGGGACAGGGAGTGTAGAGCCAGAAACTGGTGGCAAAGGCAATTGAGTGCAACCATATATATTGTGTCTGAACGTCTAACTTAAAACAGAATTAGTCCCACATAAACATAGAATTTAGTTATCCTAAATTAGGTTGGGTTGGAGAGGGCGGAGGAAATTTCTGAATCTGGTGCCTTAATGGAGGAAAAGACAAAAAATCTTAAGTGCTATGGAAAGCAGACAATATTTGAAGAAAATGTTGGTTAAAAAATTTGTGACCTCATTCCTTCACATCAGCCCCATAATGATTATCTAACATGTTTTTAAACAAGATTTCTGTAGTCCACTTTAGGAATAAAACGACCACAGCTGTTCTTGATAGTACTGTAGCTGAATCCATTTTCCCAGCTGTAGGCTATACCTGTGTTACTGGTGGTCTGTACAGGAGCAGTTATGTGAGTAAACTTCCCCATGTAGGGAAGATTTTTGGAATAAAAACATTGCTTATGCAGCAATCCCTCCTGAGTATGAACATATGTTGTTTTTCACACACCTCCCTCACTGACTGTGAGTCTGTCAAATGCGGAGCTCTATTGTGTGTAGAAGTGCATTGTGAAATTTGGTACTGTATAAGGTAACTTGAGCAATCTGTGGAAAAAAAGAAAAACCCCACCAAAACAGCAAACCCTAAATCCAAACAAAACCTGTACTTGAGAGTAAAGAAATCAGTCACTGAATGTGTTGAGAATTAATGAAACAACCGGGACCTGATGATGTTGTGTGTGCTTTAGAGAAATATTAATACTACAAATGTTACATTTTATCTGTGTGTCACAAGGACACTTTCCTAAGATTTATAAAAAGATCTGGTTTTCATTCAATTGGTGTTAGTTTTAAAGACATGAGACTTAATAAATAAATTATAATAAACTGTTATTGGGCATATATTTTAGCATTTGTCTTCAATCATGTGCTAGCTCTGTTGTGATGAGCACAGGTATAAATCTGCTCTGCAATAAACTCAAGACTCTTCTCTAGAGGAAAAGGATATATGAAAGGTGGAAATGAGATTTAATTTCATGATTCTTCCTGTCCCATTTTTAGTTTCAATTGAAACTCTTTAAAATAGAAAGTAAACAATTTGATCAGTTAGTTACTTATCAAACCTGAAATACCTCTGAGTGCGCACACTGAGAATAAACACATCTTTATCTTAAGGTGTTAGTACTTCTTTGGTGAATTTTCCAGCTCTGAAGAAATAAAATAAATGTTACTGAGAAGAGGCCCCAAGATAAAAGTGTTCGAGGAAACAAAATCAATAATATTATTTTTATTTTTGAAAGAAAATTCTAGTAGCTCAAAATCTCTCTACTCTGAATTGCCTGGTTAAAAAAGGTGGGTTTTTACATGATTCATGTTTTGAAAATGCATTATAAAAATTCTGACAAGTACATGACGCTTTGATTTTTTTAAGAAATAGAATATGCTAAATCTTAGAATTAGCTTTGGAAGTAAAAATTTCTGTGCATAAGCCCAAAGCAACTAGAAAGGTGAAATACCTAAAACCCCAATAAGTATTTAGGATGCAAACATTAAAAACCATTATTCAAAAGAAAGGTTACCCCTGGGAAAAAAAAATCAAAAATTCAAACCCAAAACCCAAAAAACCCCACAAAAAGAGCCAATAGCCTTCAACAACAAAAACTTTATGCAAACACTATGAAAACAACTTCAAGTTTATCTTTTCAGAGGCTGGAATAGGTAACAATTAAAACTAAATTGTAAAAAATAGATAACAAGTGTGTGAAGATTCTTTTCTTCCACTGGGAGAGTTGATCTTTCAATAGTGAACAATATGCCAGTTGTTGGGTGCAATAAGTCCTATCCAAGATGCACAGAACCGGGGGTTTCGCACCTTTCTTTCAGCTTCCAGGGTAGGTGCTCTCCGGTTTTGCAGCCCTTCCGTGAGTGGGGCTGTGGGGCAGATGCACCCGGAGGTGCTCTGCAATCCTCCACCACCGACAGGTAACCAGACAGGTTTGGATCTGCCTGTTACCTGACGTTCCGCAGACAAACTGTTCTGCCCGTCGAGAGCCACAGTTCTGTTTCTGTCGCTCCTTAGAGAAGCTGCCGAAGCTGTGGAATTGCGGGTGGCACAACAAGGAGACAACAGGCTTTTATTGATGAAGGCTCAGTCCTTCAGACTCGAGTCCAATCCCCATCCCGCCAAGAGGTGCCTTTTTTGTGAGACCTGAACAGACAAAAACCTTTCCATTTAAATAGCTTAAATTAAGCAGAAACAAGAATTATTTGCCTGTGTTGTTTCAAGTTCTTTATTGCTCTAAACTACTTCCTTTCAGCTCTCCCAGAAAATACTTCAGCTGAACAGGGCAGTGATGGAGGGTCCTTAAAGACAGTGTTCACAGCTCTGAAAGAGCAGCAAACAGCAGCACTCAGAACGTTTTAGAAATGACTGATGAGATTTTATGGTGCTTAGGAGAGAAAATATCTGAGTATTCATATGTAAATCTCAGATATTCTCTAGAATGTTGCATTTTAAGTACTGCCATATTTTTCTTTGCAAGTGCATATGGAGTAAGTAGCTGGAGGTAATGTTCCCTCTAGAGACTCTGAAATTTGTTTTAATGGGAAACAAAAATGTCAGAGTACTAAAGCTCTCAGGCTTTTTTTCTTCCTTTGCAAGGAAAATTCTCAAGGGAACGTGGATAGAAAAATTAATTCTAGAGATATTAACAAAATCCAATTAACCTGGTAAAACCATTAAGTAAATTAGCAAATTTAGTAATCAGAATGTTGTTGCATTTTTTGTTTGCTTAATTCTTGCATTAATAGCTTAACATGGTAAATGTTTAACAAAGAAGAGCCCTCTTTGTCACACACAAACATAGATAAGTTCATGCATTTAGAAGACTTTTGTTTAAATTGAAGAGCCTCTGAAAGAAGCTCACCATCATGAATCAAATTTGTTCCATATCACTCTGTTTGGATATAAAAAGTCAGTGTATTTTATTTTAGTATATTGTGTATATATATATATATATATATACACACACACACACGCATTAGGTACTTAGGTAAATATAAATGCTGTATTCATGTTTCTGCATGTGTATGTAGTTTCTTTTTTTCATATTTATATGTATTTGTATGAACATACAGATATATTCATCAGATCTCATTCTTAAATTTCTGGTAGGTCAGATGTACCAGAATTATTCACTAACGGAAGTAGGAAAATTGAAGTGTTCTCCGTTTACTTTCCAACAAAGGATAAGTTTCAAACTTTGGACAAAGCTACAAACTCCTGATATGATTTATCCTTTCAAACTTCACAGTGAATTTAATGTGAAAACAACCCACTAAAAGTGCCCCAAACCCCTACTTCTTTTGAAATTGCCACAATAAATAGGAACTATGTAATCAATATCCTGCATGTGCCTCAAATCTGGATAAGAAGGGGTCACTCTAAGGCAGAAGAGACTGTACTTGTTTTTCAAAGCGTCTCTCCACTCCTGTGATGTGTCAAATGTCATTGCTCCTACTGTAGAAAAGTTCTGGCAATTGGTAAAACTTACAGTAACTAGTGACAAGCTGGTCTTTAATGGGACTGATGCTGGTTAATAGAGCCTGTTCTTACACACCCATATACTCTCTACCACACACACACAACAGCCCCAAACACCATCTGCCCCATCCTAATTTGCCCCAAAACATATCCACACTCTTCTGTGGGAGGAAATAAGTGCCATTATTGTAGCACTTATAACTTTCCATCATTTTGGTGGTCAGTGTTAGGGGCACCTGAGTATGGGGGTGGGGGTAGGAGGAATTTAAATCCATTTAACACTTGGATGTGAAGGGATCTCCACAAACAGTCTGTCATTGTTTTAGGCAGGTGAATTGACTCAGAGATACTCCGTCATGAATAACAAGAACAGACAGCTGGGTGCTGGTTTAAGGATTTCCATCATACATGGTATTTTGTGTCTCTCACCACAGACACCTCTCAGACCGTGAGGAAAACAGCAAAGACCCCTTGGACACACTGGCAGATCGGGCAGCTGCCCTTGCTCCACTCCCCAGGCCTCACCATGCCACGGAATCTGCAGTGTTATGAAATAAGAGCAATAACAATAATAATGATGGTGAAAGTAATAATAACAGCCTAAAAAGTGGAATTACATATCGTGAAATTAAGCTTGTTATTATTTCTGAGAAAAAAAACCACTCCACATGTACCTCACCTCGTATGTTTATCATGTTCCCAATGTAAAATACTTTGGACATATGCAAAAATTCCCCAGGAAACCAGTTCCTCCATTTTGGCGGCAATTCTTGCTTAAGGGCTACAGCCAAAAATCAGAAGTTATTGCAGAAAATTTGCTGAGCAAATAAGGTACCCATTTTAGCTCTAGACACACAGACCACCAATTTAAGCTTGAGGCTTTTACAATTTGTTTTGGTTGTCTATTGCAAAGATTCTACACAGTTATTCTGACTTGTTAGCACATTCAAAAGGTCAAAGACTAAATTAAGCATCATTCTGATAAGCTTTAATTAATCGTTCAGTAAGAAATACAATTGCCTTCAGGCTTTTTTTGTTCCTGTGCTTAATCAGATATTAAACTTGTAGAGGCACTCATTCAAGGATCTGACCTTTCATATGTTCTCTAAAAACATGGAAGGAATTGCTTTCTTTGATTCATTTTCCAGCTACCAAGTCTGGAAAAGGCATGCAAACCCTGGTGTCTGAACAGACGGCTACAGCTCTCAATTAGGTCCATTCTGGGCTAGTAGGAAAGTCACACCAACTCTCTTTACTAGTGGGTCTTTTCAGAAATGTTTGGGAAGATGCTCCCAGAGAGCGAAGAGAGACAACATGTCACGTGTATTTAGGGAACAGGCACGGCACGTACATCTGCAGCTGAAGTTGGTAACGCACATCTTACTTTGGGTATAAAAATACCAGTTCTTTATACTCTCCATGGGAGGTGGGGGACATGTTAGGAACCACGAAAAGAAATGGTTCCCTCTGAAGCAAGGCAATGGCTTTCAGCATAGATCCTTTCATAGTCCAATGGCAAATAGAGGGCTCACCTAGGGTAGCAGCACTATTGGAGGGTAGCAGGCTATTGGAGACATCTCTATTACTGCCATTTTATTTTGTCCTCTGAAAATTTAGAATAAAAAAATTAGAACTTCAGAAATTGTCTTCTCCCCGTGTAAGGGGAAGAAGAGAATTTACGGGTGGTGATAACCAGTGCTGCTGGTACACAGAATAGGCACTGACCACGAGGTTTCTGAGGTTGGCATTTTGAGCCCTGTGGGTGAAACACAAGTTGCTGCTCTTTAGCAGCTTCTTGAGTCTGAAGCTGCCCTCATATCTCAGAACAGAAGCACGAGTTGAAAAGTGTTTTTCTGATCAGCTGCCACCTGGAGTTTCCCTGGCCATACAACCCGAAGCTATTGCATCACCTGTGAAGTGGGGAGGTTTTGGCTCAGTTTTCAGAACTCACCTCTACATTTGCTTCCTGTTTTTTAAGAAAATCGTCAGCCTTTTCTAATTCTCTACACTAATTTTCAAAAATAAGGAAATCATGATGTTTCTTTTCCCATCTTTTCCATAGGACCCACGTATTGGAAGTAATTCAGTGGATATTTTAGCCGGCATTAGCAATGACATCAGGAGCTCAGTAGAGTGCCCTTCTGTTCGTGAAAGGACTTGCTAACTGTGATGCCGACGGCTGCCTGCATTCTTATCAGGCTTCACGGGATCAAGGACTCCCTGCTATTTGCTAAAGAAGCTGCACTGTGGTGTCAAGATCCTTTGCACAGGGTCTGCATGTTTTCATTAACATGAAGGGCTTTTCTTTGTCTATTTCTTTCTGGCTAATATAGCTATCAGTATGTACCAACGCCAGTCTATCATGGCCTTCCTGCCCTTTCCCCTGCTAGAAACATCTTCACAGGGGATGTAAAAAACCAACTTATATACTCAGAAGATGAACAATTTACCATGTGTTAACCGGTAATAAAATATAAACTGTCAGAAGGATTTGTTCTTTTCCTCTTGGAACAGAGGAATTTTTCTTAAGATTGTTTAAATGTGTGCTCTGATATTCTTGGTTTGGGGAATTGTTACAGTTTTCCCCTTTGCACCCTTTAAATGCATAAATTAGAAAAGGACAGCAACATTCTTGGGAACAACTAAGACAAAAAATTAACATGTGAAACTAGTTATAAAAAATGACAACATAAAATTATTTCCATAAAGTAATGAGCATCAAAGCTCCAATTTTAAAAAAAGATGGAGAAGATTATATCTGTTATATATTATATTAGCATTTTTCTTTCTTCTTCACCAAACCAGCATTCAAACCAGAATTGCTACATTCGTTTGGGACATGGAATGATAAGACAAAAAACATTTAATTGTCTCTTTTTTTTTTTTTTATTTGCAACAAGAGTCACAGGGGATCACAATACATACTGTGGCTCCTAAACAGGCAACAAATAGATACCATAACCAGATTCTGCTTGCTCTGACACCTCATGTGGATATCCTGCATCCTTCTTCATGCAAAGGATCCTGGCTCCCTTGAGAAGCCGAAGAGAGCAACACTGGAGAAAATCCTAACCCTACAAACATCAGGGCAATGCCGCTCACAAAAGTAACCCCATTCATGCATGAAGATGTCTGAAAGTTGAGGCAATAAGACAGTAGTTAATTCAATGACAGATACTTAGAGAAGGTGAGGGAACAGTCTTTAGTATTTTCTTTCCTTGATAGAACTACCACCTATTAAAAACAGTAACAAAACCAACCTACCAACAAACAAACAAGAAACCTCAAAAAAACTCCAAAGCCCCAAATCAAAATTAAGAAATAACAGTTATGTCTTACTAGTTTCAAACTGGTGCACTTGTAAGCATATTGGTGTACTTAAAAGAAATCTGCAATGCAAAGATAAAGTTACCAGAACAATGAAGTCACAAAAAAATTATTAAATTACCTTATGAAGTTAATGAAAGATAATTATAATTTTAGTTTTGGAACTTACATGGGAAGGGAAGTAAACAATTCTCTATAGATAGCATAAGTAAAATGGGAAAAGTGATTCTGCCTCCCCCCCTCCCCATTTTAAGTAACTACTAGAAAAGGAAGTGTGAAAGTACAATATACAAGAATTTACTGAAGAAAATTGCTAGAGTTTTTCTTCTGTAAGCAGTATCAAACTACTATTCTAAAAACTGCACTTTAATTACTTTAGAAAAGTATTTTCTTACCAAAAAAGCTTCATATGTTTTCTCTCTGGCGTGCCTGTATTTCTCTCTTTTCTTTGCACATGAAATTCCTCTGCCATAACCTTACACTGCTGGGTACACAAAAAAGAATTAGTTTGACAGGGAAGTTTTGGTGAAATATAGTAATGAAAGTGAAGTAAATCCTCTGCTTATCATCCAAGAAAAAAATGGTGTATTTCACTCCCTGAGCTTTAACATCATACGCCCTGCAGCAAGTAATTTACAGGCGATCAGCACCTTGCTACTCTCGCCTCTCATTTCCCTACTTGAACTCTCTTCATTAACCCAGCAATTTGCAATGGCATTGGGTGGTGGATTTATCACAGGACCTGCTTCAAATTGGTCTCTGGCAGCAATAGAGCCAAAAGTAAATTGAATTTCCCATGTGAAAGCCTCTTTTTCTTTTTCACCTTTTTTGTTTTCTCTTGTCTTAAAATGCAATATCATTGTCATGACTCAGGTCTGGTTAACGACATAAATATACAGTTAGATGGTCAACGTACTATAATCTCTAGTATAAATAATGAATCGATTTGAAAGCTAATATTTTACATTTGGGTCTATTTTAAAAATTTCTATTTTCCAGATGACTTTTTGGCTTAGTGCACATTTTTTATATTACTGCAGTGATTTTAAGATTGGTTTCTTTTTGCTAGATAACACTAGAGTCTGAATATTACTGTCCTGGTAGGTGTGAAAAGGAATTTTGAACCTAGTCTATTGTGAACAAATCTAAACCAAAATGACATTATTATGTGCCAGAATTTGCATGGCTTTTGGTATACAGATGTCACTAAGCTAGTACAAGTTTGTGTGGAAACAACCACAAGGAAAACTATTACCTTCCTGGATATTTGCATACCTCGAAATGCGTGTCTTTCATGTATCATCTGCAGTAATGACAAATCTCTTCATTTTGAAACCAAAACCTTCTTCAAACAGCAGACTTAGGAGTTAGGCCTGAGCTTCCATCTTAACTTTGAATTCTGATTCTTGACACTGGTTTTTGTTTTTGTTTTTTTTCTTTTTCACTTTTCCAATGATTGCTCTGTACTCACAAAAAGACCGGTTGCTGAATTTTTACTCAGTGAAGGACAAGATTGTTATGTGACCGTGTGGTACCAGAAGTTCAGATTAACACTAAATTGACACACTAGGAAGAAGGCACATGGGCTTTGCATACAGGTTTTTATAAAATAGGTAAAAAACCCTTTTTATTTGCTGGACCCTGGAAACTTGACCAGAGAGGGGACTAGATGTAACAGTCCTACTGATTGTTTGGTTTTGGCATTGGAGTTCAGTCGGGAAAGAGCACCTATTTAAGACACGTAACTATCTTTGCTCTACTGGACTAATCTCCTGGAGCAATTCCTTGTTCCGCTAAGGGTTTACTCCCCAAAGCTGATGCTATCTCTTCCTACAATACCTTCTTCGTACACACATAAAAAGGACTTTGAAACAATTACCATCCTTAACATCCTGGAACAATTTAAGAAGAATAAGACTTGCAAATTGAAGTAGGGGTCATTTCTATCAACTTTGATTTAATTTAATGATTGCAAATAATAATTAGTTGTTGGTATTTGAACACATTATCATTGAAACTCCCCAGTGATTACAGCACATCTAGGTCATTTAGATGAACAGTTTCACCTATTCCAAGGCAAATGAGTAGGATTTGTGGCTGAAATCCAGGACGTTTTGCATGCTTTGAATAATTGCACTGGAAGTGATTCAGTGCCTTCTTATCACATTTCTATTGTGTGAATTGCTGTTTCACTATTTCACCTCTACGATGAAAATTCTGGCAGCACGTGATAGATGAATAATTTCAAAACCTAAAATTTTCTTTTTGATTCTTTACAACATCTGTCTATTTTTAATATTTAACTAGAAGTTAAAATAAATATGCAGTTCTTGCAATGAACCCTGAGGAGTTTAGGGTTACTGCAGGAATACTAAGTGCAAAATGAGCTTGTGTAGTTATCAGTCATTCATTGAGGAAGTTCAAAGTCCTTGCCACACTATTTGAATCAAAATTTTCTCTATTATCCTGTCCTTTCTTTAAAGTTTGATTTTTACTAAGGTTTATTAGTAAAAAATTTAAATTGAGCAAGTATTTTCTTTGAAAACTTCATGTAAAATCAGGGTATTGAAGACTGTTTTGAAATACTAACAATTATTTTAAACTTCCTCATTTTATTTTTTTTTTTAATAAACAGAAAGCAACAAATCTCAAAGATAAGTTTGGGGTTTTTTTTGTTTTCATGTTAAAATAAAAATAATTATTTTCTGCTTTCTCTTTTGATTTCTTTTTAATTTTTCTGCAAGGCAAAATAGAAAGGCTGTGTTTTTGTGTAGGAGCAATGAAGCTTTATTTTTAAATAAAGTTTATTTTTAAGCTTTATTTTTAAATGAAGTGGGTGTGGGTGAGTGTGTGTGTGTGTGTGTGTGTGTGTGTGTAAGGGTGGAGGGTGAGGAAACAGCAAGGCAGTTAACACAAAAAGATTTGGGTTTTGTCATTGTTAGGTCTCAACATAATCTTGCCCTTTGCTCAACTCTGTGAAATCATCATGGTTTCTCAGCACCACTGATTAAATTCTGAGAACTTTAGAACACAGGGTAACCACTTTTCCCCCCAGTTTTATCAATATAAGATGCAAATGTTCTTAACTTGCTTACTTCTTATATGAATTTTGCAGCTTCTCTCCTGTTGATGCATTTGTATGCCAAAGGTATGATCAAATCCAGTGCTCCTGTAGTACAGTAGTGATTGAAACCCCTCAGCTGCATTCTAACCACAGCACCACAAGTAAGGTGAGTAAAGCTGGGAAATTGCACCTGTTCCAAAGACATAATTCAGAAAGTGCTGATGTTCCCTTACCTGCATGTTGTTCCATATCTCTGTGGTTCAGTTCACCTTTTATGAAACACAGATGAGAGTTTTCCTGAGCAACAGGAAAATGTTATGAGCCTATATCCATTCATAAACACGATGAGTTACATAAAGATGTTCATAAACATATTGCTGAGAAAGTAGTGTTATAAATGGCTTCAGGATAATGGGCCTGCTACCTAATGGATAAAACCATTTTCTAAACAAGTTGCTAGGATGACGCTTTTCATCTTTTTGATACACATATTATACCAGGAAAAAGTGTCTGTCTGGATCTTGTGAAGATCATGCGTAATTCTGCTCTCCATAAGCTGATGGAAATTTTAGCTGGGTCACTGCTGTCAAATACCTGTTCATATTCTGCATTTGGCTAGAGATAATTTACAGATCCGCAGCACATTTTGTGCAGCCCAGTGGAACTATTATCTAGGCATTTCTGCATGTGTTTTTGAAAGAGATGAAGTCTCCTAGGATGCTGGAGGCATTTGAAATTCAAGAGAAGGAGATGAAAAACTTCTAAAAGGCTGGAGTTGTCTAAATGCAGGCTCTTTGTGCCAGGTAAGTTCATGGTCAAGGTAAGCTAAAGAAAACAACAGCAACAAAACCCCAAAATGTTAGAGTTAAAATTGACAGGTAAAAGTAAAATTGTATGTGAAATTATGTCAATACTTTGAATATATTCTTATGGTTCTTTCTGTCGTTAAACTTTTTTTGAGGAACTGTAAAAATCTCTCCTCAGTGGGGTTAATTAAGGAGAGATTCTTTATGAGTGTACTTAGGAATCTCACTGTTTTTTTCATGTTTGGCTCACACTGCAAATGTCTATCAGTGTACGGCTCAGTCAGTCATTGTATTTGATCCAACAGGACTTTATGATTAGAACAAAGAATACATACAATGAAACAAACTGGTACATTCAATCAGTACAAGGCTTCATTTTGTAAAACTGAACATGGGTGCTAGTATGTTCTCTTCTTGGAATACATCTGTTCTAAATAAACCAGGTGTTTAAACCAGGTAAAACCCAGGTGTTTTGCTATTTTGTACCACACTGCCACAGTTGGTGTGTCTTGCTCTGTTTCTGGCATCGTCCATTCAAACAAATATAAATTGAAACTTACTAGTTGGTGTTTAAAAAAATCCATTTCTTGGTCAAGTTCAAAGTGAGAGTATAATGTCTTGGTTTTCAAGAGCTGCCCATTTCAAGGAGAGGTCATGCATGGTACTGACACAAGTAAAGTGAGAGTTAATTTCTTGTTAAAGATGTCAAAGGGACAATAGCTTTAGAGCTCAATTATGTCTCTGCAGAAGCAGAGTGGAGAAGAGCAATCAGTTAAGTTTTTTTCCTACCCAGTCATATTTTATAACGGAAATGTCAATTAATTCCTCTTTTTGAACTTCTTTGGACTCGCACATGCTGCTTCTAAAACAAATAATTTGTTATTCGAAAGTGTAGATATAAGGACTACTTTTGAAATGTTTTAACACAAATTTCTTTCTGTGGTCTGTGTTACAATTTGATCCCACAAATGTTTGTACTGGTGATCTGAAAAGATCCAGACACCACCCCATACTCTGCAGCTCCACACCATAAGTGACCCCTCCTGATACTTGTGTGCACAGGCTTTGCCATGCTAAGCAATGTCTTCTCTCACAAATAAACAGGCATAATGCAGAAGAGTATCTATATGCCTAATATCAGCCACTGCCACCTTCACCTCTGTCTGTGAGGCTGACTGGGGGAAACATGTAAATATATCTCTCCAGGGCTGTAGGATGTGACACAGAGATCACACACAAAAATATTACACATAGGCTGAAAGAAGAGAATGTAGAGGAGATCTCAGTAACAGCCTGTGTGAAAGTATTACAGTGGGAACCTTTTCCTCCAAGTGCTTTGTGCAATGTTACAGTACAACTAAAATTGAGGTTTTCAGCTTTTTCCTTCAGGGATTAATTATACACTGCTATAAGAGATGGAAGCAAGAATATTTGTCTGAATTCTCACTGTATAAACCTCAGTAGTATCTCCATCGTTGTCTTGAAGTTTTATACCTATTTCCCTGGTATATTAAGTTGACGACCTTGTTTATATTTATAGCCTTCGTTTGCTCTTTCTTGTCTTGCCTGTTTCGACACCTGCAGTCTATGCACGACATCCTTGACCATGTGTGTGCAGAAAATATGTATTAGTGGGTCTGACAATAAAATGTATCTCTTGTTATTTTGTTTAGAGAATAAGCAGACATAGAGAAAGACCTTAAATGTTAACAATAAATTCAAAAGTACCCAAATATCACTAATACACAGAACATTAACAGTGGTTAAGATTCCATTAAAAAATTCTGAAGTCAGTATCCTTACAGATATTTTCATCTTGGAACAATGATCAGGGAATTCTGCTCGTTAATGCAGGTAACAATTGTCTATATTTCTGCAACTGCAAAAGAAATAAATAATTTTCTTTGTTACTGAGCATGCAGCCACTACTTCTTTTCCTCCTCTTACCCATGCTGAGGACATGTGTTACTGTTCCGTTCCTATCTTATCCGTCTTCAGTATTTTTCAATGTTTAGACAAGGTGCCTGTAAATTTATCTCTTTTAATGCAAAAATTTTCCAACATTGTACATAAAGACTCTGGGTCTCCAGATGCTCCCACACAACTCCCCTATCCAGAGCATGCAAAGACACCACCTCTGCTGAACGAGGAAAAACTTCCTTTCAATTGGCTGCAAAGGATCCCTCACATTAACAGAGAAACCAGGAGCTCAGTCCTTCCCTCCCATCCCCCACCTTACAACAATTATTAAGTCTTGAGGCCATCAGGACATGACAGGGGGCTGAGCTCTCCACAGTTCAGCTGCAACCAGGTTGCACTACTTTGACTCACAGGCAGAAGGCTGTTCTTGTGCTTGTTTCATTGAGGAGAGGTTTCATGATAAGTGTTCTGTTGCTGCCTCTCCAGGCTGAGCCTGGTGTAAGTTTCCATTGGGCCTTTGTAACCCAGAAGTTTTTCTGTTTCTGCAGATCTTCCAGCTCTTCATGACTACCCTAATCTTCCGTGTAAATAGGTTCTAGATTACAGTGTCCAGATGTGTCACTTTACAAGTCATATTGATCCAGACATGTAGTTTGCCAAAGGGAATATTCAATTTAGATGCCCTGCTCCTCTTCTTCTTCCACTGGTTGAATCAGAGTAGCATCTGCATCCCTCTGAAACAGCAGAGTCAAAGCCAGCCACCTGCATCACTGCAAATACATTTACCATCTGTTTCTTATTAAAGGCTGTCAAATTTACATCATCCAGGACTGGGATCTAGCTGCCAAAGAAACTGTGCAGAAATGACACAGGGAAAATAATGAATCCCAAGTAGCTAATCAGAGGGATGTGTTAGTTTTACTTCTCATGTAATTTTTATAGTTTTTTGTAGATGTGCTAAAATCATGAGGAGAAAAATGGCAAGAGGTGGCTTTCCCATCCTGAGACACTTCTGCCTATAGTCCAAACCAGTTAATATGAGCAAAGGTAGAACTGCAAAAAGGCAAAGGTTTTACTCGGAAAACATTGTATGGTAAGATAAGTTGTGGTGGATGCTGCTATGCTTTAGCATTCCCTTATTTCCTGCAAGTGAAGAAAGTAGATTTATATAATATTGCCATTGAGCCATGGCCTTAATGACACTGTCTTGGTATCAAACAGATTGGTAAATGATCATCCTGTCTCCACACAGTATAAATATTCAGATGTGTAAAGGAAAGAGGACCCTGATAACCACCAAAGGACTGAGGCAGGGTGAGTTTGTCACTGATGAGGAGTTCACCAAATTTTCTTCTCAGATTCAGAAGGTCGTAGTTCACAGACTTGCTGGAAGATGGGAATAGGTCCATGACCTTTGATGAAGATCACAAAAAAAGGACTGCTTAGTAATGAAAGCCAAGTAGTCACCTGCTAAAACTGAAGTAGGGAAATGCCTTGGGGCCCAGGAAGGAGAAAACCGTGCAGAAACTTGCAAAAAATGGTGTAAGAGGCTCAATGACTCAAATGCCTAAGCCACAATTACTGTTCTCTGCCCTGCTGTTGCATTAATCGGGCTCATGTTCAGTTTAATCTGTTCCTCTTCATCCTACATCAGAAGCAGGTTCTCTCTCTGAGGAGAAACTGACAGTGGGGGGTTAGTGTAATTTGGACAGTAATATTAGGAAGCGTCTAGTCATTCATTTGTGGTGTTCTTTACTAATTGCATCTTAGAGTGAATTCTGAGTAATTTTTAAACATGGCAATTAATGGGGATTAGTCTTCTAAGGAAGAAGCTTATATCAGAACATTATGCTGGGTCACCATCCTTATTACTAAACTATCATGTGGAGTAGTACACTGTACATTCATTATTTGATTAAAAGTTGCTGTTTACCCATTAATAAAAACCAGCTGTTAGAAGAGAGCTGACAACTTTTATGAAGAGGGGATAAAGCAAAAGTAAAGAAAATGGCCTCTGAAAACTGAAATACTACAGTCATAAATTGTTAATACTAATACTTTGTGATCTCACCCTCAACTTTTTGAACTGCTTAAACCACTATTTGGGCTTTTGTCATATCACCATCAGCAGGATTGTGCTTGGAAGGGAGGAAGGGTAGGGTGGGTCCTTTCCTGTAAGGGACATAAAACTGCTGTGCCTCATTTCAAAATGAAGCTCTGAGGCTACTGGGAGATCCTGGAGGTCCTCTTCCATCAACTTCCTCCTATGTATATTACAATGATACAAGGACTTTTTAATGCAACTATTTAGCAAAAGGTTTAGCAAAGTTTGTTGCCTTTCACATTTGCTCATATATACATATGCTCAGATTCATGCCAATGAATCTGTTTTTTCACAACTGAATTTAAATACCAAAAAACAGATGAGTTGTTTGATTTTTTTTTTTTTCCACAGAGATGTAGTCAGGAATCTGCTGAGGAGAATCTGTATCTTATCATGTCTTAATTTGATCTTTTTTGTTCAACATGCTGGGTCTCCTGAGCCTTTGGAAGAAAAAGGTTAAATTAAATGACAAACAAATCCAAGATGAGTGTCAGCATTTGGTGTTCTGAAGAAAAAATAGTAGCACCTTACTTACCTAAATCGTTCTTCCAGCTCAGCCGAGGCTATGAAAATAGAAAACTGTTATATATCAATATTACACTAGGAGTCAATCTTTTGCTCTTGAGAGCCAATCTAGTCAGGTAAAGTAAAACTCTTGCAGATCATTGGTACTGTGAATTTGAGAGGCTTTATTTCCATTTTCTTGAAAAAATATTGCTCTTGAACGAAAATAAATTAGAAGAGATCAATGTCATCATAATCATGAAAGTAATTTGTGGTGTTCATAACTTTTATGTGAAGAAGCATTACTTGGTTGAATATAATAGCCTCTGACCTGATGGCCACTTTCTTGAATTTTAATGTGAACGTGTGTTGGATGAATAAATGCTTTGTACAGAAGGTGCCTAAAACTAAGAGCTTCCAACCAAGTAGTTCCATAGACAGTATTCAAAAAGTTCACTGTGTATTGGTTTTCACAAAGGATTGTTAACTCCATGTTGTATATATACCAGATTTGTTTTTTTAGTTGTTTCCCCCCCCCGAAATCTATAGGGCTTAGATTGAAAAAAAAAAAAAGATAAGAAGATGCTGTTTCTTCCCCATCTGAGCATGGGAATGAAACATGAGTTTAAAGAAAACTGAAGAACTTGTCCAGGACAGATTTGCTATTTGAGGGATTATGACAGAGAATATTTTGGGAATGGAGTAAATCATAGTTCTGGGTAAGCAGAAGCCATAAACACTAACAGTTTGCAATATTTTGCCATTTTGCAGGCATTTTGATTGTGTTTGGCAAACAGGTTGTGTTTCCTGGTGGATAGCAGGTTGGCGTGCTGTGCAGAGCTTCAACAATAACCAAGCTAAAGCACTGGCCAGTTTTGCGCCCTAAAACACAACTATTCCCTGCCTTATTTTCTCTATCAGTGAAAGAATTAAATAACAATTCTCATTTGTAAATGCTTTGAGACATATTAATAAAAATCACTATCTGAAATTTAGGTATGGGTTACTGTTTCGATTTTTTTAAAGCATTTGGAACAGTTATTAGTGAAATATATTTTTTTGAAACAGACTGGAGTGTTATCATGCTAAATAGGTTGGAAATGGGCAGAACAGAGTCTGTGTTAAATAGCCAAGATGAGAGGTGTGCTGCACAGCTCTGCTCTTCATCAGCCATGCTGTTGGCACTCTTCCGTCTCCTGTGTGAGTACGTGACCAGGGAGAAAATAACACCAGGGAACAGATCTAGCCATAAGCCACCTGAGCAAAAATATATGTATATCTGTTTATTTTGGCTGGATGGGTTCTCTGACTTGCTTCACTGCACAGCCTCCCCAGCAGCTCTGCCAGCACAGGGAGGGAGGTGAGTAGACTAGAGGGGAGGGTAAGACTCATGTCAAGTCGTGGTTGCCTGCCTACTTACTTGTTAAATTGCGGAGCATGGCTCACCCTTTGAGTTTGCTTTGAGGAATTTTCAGGAAAAGACTGGTTTTCTGGCTCTCCAAGATTTCCATTCAGTGAAGTGAAACCTTAAGGATCAAAGCAAAGCTCTCCTTGAGAATCCTGTGATGCACAAATGACTGGGGGCTGAGAGATGGACACGGAGCAAACAGGCTCTCTTGTTGAGGGGTTGTGCTGCAGCATCCTCATGAGTTCAGCCGCTCCTTTTACACTGTGCATCAGCCAGGATGAAAGGTCTCTCTATTCGCTCCGGTCAGGAGGTCCCCAAGAGCTGCAAAAAAACCTTTGTATTTCTAACTCGCTGGCCCTTATTAATCTGACAGCTTTTGGGCTGCTGTGCTATACATGAGTGCCAACTGAGTGTGCCTAGGGCTTTTGGTACCATTTCAGTACGCAAACATGTACACGTGCATCTGTAGTGAACACTGAGGAACCATTTGCAGAGCTCTTTTTTGGGGGGGCACCTGATACCCTTCATGGGACCATTCCACAACCCACAGAGTCCCACTGCTCTTGTTTTTGACACAGCTGATCCTCATCTTTGAAGCTGCTTACTGTGGGCAAAGAGGCTATCCCAGGATTTGGCCTTCAGTGCAGCACTGCCTATTAATAACCTGAAAACAATATGAGGATTATATAGGCTGATTTCAGTTCACTTTTCTTTTGCAATAGACTATCCATGCCTTCATTTTAAAAGATTACCTAAATCACAAAACACTGTTTGAATATCCTGACAACGGGATTTAATCTAGGTAAATCAAGTCAAATGGCGATTGTACTTTTTTCCAGTTGGTTTCTGCTCTAAACTTTCTAATTACAATAACCTTAAACACCCTATGAAGTTTCATTCACATCACTTGGACATCAAATGAACTATTAGTTAGCATAGGATTAGAATAACATCAAAGCCCTCATAGATTTTCAGCATTATGCAAAGCTTCTCATTTTCCTTTTGACTTAGAGCACCATGAAGATGATAGGTTGCATTCAATAATTACACCAGCAATGTTCTTTCCTGTCCATGAATAAGGCTGAGTCAGCATTTCTCTTATAATCCCATCATTTCAAAAGATTTTATTACTTGTCCATAAAAATTTGTTCAGGGATAGAATTTGGTATTAAACTCTCATACTGGGATAAAGAGAAGAAAAACTATTTAAACACTTGGTGACTGTTTCCTACTTTTAGAGATAATATATGCATTTTGAAGTAGTCAGTCAGTGCCTGAAAATTCTCTACCAGTTTTGCAATTCAAAACCAGCTCTATTTCATACAGTGAATCTTGGCAGGTTGCTATTAGTCTGCTTGGTGGATTTGTTCATTCTCCTTCCTGAAGCAGAGAAGGGACAAAGGGTCACAAATACAAAGCACTCAAATCTCAGAGTAAACTTTGCCAGTGACCTCTGACACCAGGGCTCCTGCACTGAATCCTCTGACACAGAAGAGTGGTGAGATTGTAAAAAGGAATATGTGCAAGGAGTGAGATGGGAATAAAAACAGGCCTCTGGGAAAGGTTCAATGCTTTTAAAGCAGCTACACATCTTGCACATTGTGTTCACTAAAAAGAAAATGGTTTCAGAGGAGGATGAAGGGCTGAGGGAGTTTTTTACTTGTCAGGAATGCTCTGGTACCTCACATTGGTAACATGTATCCTAAAAGTGGGATGAATTGTATAGGGTGAGCTTTGTAGGGTAGGTTGAGGATATCATACTTACTCATTAGAAAAAAGACTATGTTGGCAGAAGAGTAAGTTAAGAGATGTAAGTAGGGTATCCTGCGACAGTAATTTATAAACTGTTCCTTTGCTGGGCAAACTCTCCAAATGGCTACTAGCAGCTGTAGAGAGCAGGTTGTCAGCAGAGAATGGCCCTGCAAATGTAAGGCATAAACCTAAAGAGCTGTGAGGTAACAGTAGCAGGGCTGTCTTCTCTGGAGCCTCACAGACAGAACATGTCTTTGGGTACTACAATTTGAGTTTTCCTTCTTACCTCAGCCACTGTGGGGTCTTTGCTCTAATTATAGAATCAGAAAATCACAGAATCATAGATGAACAGACTGGCTGGATGGGAAGGGACCTTTAAGGATCATCTAGTCCAACCCTTTTACCACTGGCAGGGCATCTTCCACTCAATTACTCAAAGCCCCATTCAACCCAACCTTAAACACCTCCAGTGATCCACCACCACTCTGGGCAACAGTTTCCAGTGCCTCACTACCCTCATTAAAAAAAAAAAGGCCTTACCATCTGTAATCTAAATCTACCTTCTTTCAGTTTGAAACCATTGCCCCCTGTCCTGTCACTACAGACCCCAGTAGAAAGTCTCTTTCCATCTTTCTCGTAAGTTCCCTTCAAATAATAAAAAGCTGCAACAAGGTCCCTCTGGAGTCTTCTTGTCTCCAGGCTGAACAGTCCCAACTCTGTCAGCCTGTTTTTATAGGAGATGCGCCCCAGACCTGTGACCATATTTCTGGCCTCCTCTGGACCCACACTGACAGGATTTCCTGGGCTGGGACCCCAGAGCTGGATACAGAGTTCCAGGTGGGGTCTCACCAGAGGGGAGCAGAGGGGCAGAATTCCCTCCCTCACCCTGCTGGCCATGCTGCTCTGGATGAAGCAGGCTTTCTGGATTGCAAATGCACATTGCTGACTCATGTCCACTTTTCCATCCTTCAGTATCCCCAAATCCTTCTTGGCAGGTCTGCTCTCAAGAACCAGATCCCCCAGCCTGTATTGGCACAGGGTCACCCTCAGAATGGGATTCTCATCCTAAAGGGAATTCACATCAGACCCATAAATCCAAGGGTCATTCAAAAAAGCTATCTATATTTTGACATACATTGTGGCGGATATGAGTATTCCTCATCAACTTTGAAACTTCAGAACTCCCTAACCAGTCCTGTTTGTAGGATGTTAAGTCAGTTTGACCCAAAACGAGTCCTCTTCTTGCAAGAGGATGATGGCTGCAGCTTTTAGCATGGGGAAATGTCTTATCAGATTATAGGAAAACACACACTATGCCCTGACTTAGGGTCCAGATCCAAATCTAAAGTAACCTCTGCAGAGCAGCGGCTGCAGCTCAGGTGTGGTTAATGTGCACATGGGTGGGCTAACATCAGCACTGGTGTTTGGGAGAGGCTCCATGTGTAACGTGGAAAGGTTAGAGGATGTGTTCAAAACAATAAAAGCTGTAATCAACATTACAGCATTTCAGCCAAATGTCCTCAAAACTCTTCAGTTTAAGACATCACCTCTTAATCTTTAACTTCCCTTCCCAAAGATGTCTATCCTGCTTCTCCAAATTTTTGTGGTGAGAATCCAGTTGCATGAACAGTAATTCCCTAGACATGCAGTTCCCCCCAACAGATTTTACCACAGCTCTGGCACCTTTCCTGGATCAGTTCAGGAAGCTTTTATTTTTCAGACCTGCTTGTTAGAAGAAATTGTCTACGGATTTCAGTTCCAACTGAAGCACTGGGCTGCTGTGTATGTAGTTCGCATCATCTGTATAGAGCAATTGGACCTTAACTTTGTACCCAACACAGGTACCATGGCTCTTCCCTGACCTTTGGCTCTGACCCAACTTTCCGCTCCCTCTCCACTGTTCCTGTACTGTTTACAGAGTGAGCTCTGTGTCCCTGTGATTATCTTTCACATTGCTTGTGTATCATGGGATCAAAATCTCTGAGGTAGCCTGTAGGCTCTTCTGGAGTGCAAAACAACTCTTCTGTACTTAATGCCACACTAAACGCAGAACATCGGATGTGACCTTGGTATTGTACGGTGGATCTATGTCACTGCTGGCCACTTCAGGCACCCCAGAACTGGCCAATGCATCAGCGTCCTCTTCAGTGAATGTGGCTAGAAGCCCAAAGAGGCATAGCTGCATGGACATTAAGTGGTTGTGTAATAGGAAACAGCAAACTTTTGGGGGACATGCTGGAGACAGCCTGCTGGGTGGTGCTGCATTGGTCTGCAGGAATGTGTCCCTGATCTATCTTAACAGAAACACATCTTGCCTTTTGCCTGGCCTGTGCCAGCTCAAAATCAAAATCTGGCTGCAGTGACTGTCTTATGCTTATTTGCTCTTTAATTAGAGTGCTCCAGAGAGGAGATCCTTGGTTAAGGAAAGACATTGATCAGGAAGGATTACTGAGTGAAGGACTGTATTTAAGCTATCTCAGCTTCAGCTGAACTGCTAAGAAGTCTGTTAAGTTACTGACAGAGTCATTCTTCACAGCTGTCAGCCCTTATCCATACACTAGGAGGATCATTAATATGGCTAAAGTGGAGCATCTGTCACTCTTGTGCTAGCAGGGAGCATACTTCCCATATATTCTATTTAAAGGGAGCTGGGTCTCAGTTGTTTAGTGTTTGCTTCAGAGGATGGTAAAATTTTGCTACGTTTGACTTTTGTCACTGTTTCGGGCTTTTAAAAAAGTTCTGTACCGTGCATGTGTAAGGAGAAAGTGACATGTGTTTTCTTGCTGCTTAGTGCCAGGATGAAGCAAAGAAATGGCAAAATAATGAAAGCTAGGAAGATAAGCAAGTATCTACCACATTTTAATTGCAAAGCTATTAAAATCAGGTTGGCATAACTTAAAATCTCTTGCTGTTATACTCAAAAGCAGTGTGAAAATCTGGATAGGCAAAAAATAAAATCAAGAGACATGAAGTGTGTCTTTAAGAAGCTATTTTATAAACATTTGAGTTAAGTTTAACCGGTTTAGCTGAATAATGCAGTCCTCTGAAACTGCATATTGGTGGAAAATTGTCTGAAGATCACCTAAGCATCCTCTCTAGCTGTAACAATTTTATAAAACCCAGTTGATTTTATCAAGTTTCAGCTGATGACTTTTTCAGTCCTAAGTAATTTTTCTGTAGTCCTTTTTATAATGTCGTGGCTCATTTCTGAGTCTCACAGATATTGCAGTGGTTTGGGGTTTTTTTTTTTTTGTTTTGTTTTGCCTCCTTTTAATGTCTCTTGTGACCTTCAAGGTAAAGAAAAGATTTATATTTTTGTTTTGAAATTGCCAGAACCATTTTTGTCTTGGAGTCTGCTCCAGCTTCTGACTGTTACTTGACATTTAGATTTAAATTTTCATGCTTTCACAGTCTTTATTTTTGTTGATTGACTGTAGATTATATTTATTTCCTGAATATGTATTCTTTTTTTGGATGGTAGCTTACAAAACTCTTAAGTAGATTACCCCTGCATTACCCTGGTGGGTTTTATATCAAAACATGTTGTTAGTATTCAAATAAATTAAGATTATACAGCTCAAAGTCCTGAATCTAGTGCTGTGGAAACTGAGCCTGAAATAATTAATTAATTAATAATTAATTAATTAATCCAAAAACTAAAGGTGGAATTGTAAAGCTTAACTCTGGAAATGTATTTTCAGAACTCCTCTTGGCCTTGGGCTGGAATAGATGCACTCTGTAAAAAATACGTTTCCTTTTGTCATTTTAAAGAGATGATTTTAGGGTGTTCTATCTTGGTAGGGACTTATTCCAAAACGTTCTTGAGTGACCACGTGACCATACATGGGCAATGAGAAACTCAGATGGAAGTCACTTCCTGGCACATTTTTTTCCCGGCTTGCTATGGTTTTTCCTCATTCTGATTGACCTTATGAGTGGAATATTAAGAAGGATCTCAATGATGTGAGAAGAAAACAAAAGCTTATTCCAGGGGTATGGCTTTAATTTTTTTAATATGCCAACTTTGACTCCCTCTGTTTTTGCAGTAATTTACACAATGAATGAGAGGCTGGAAAATGCTTCCACTAGTTTTGTTCAAGCTCTAATTTCAGCCAAAATGGTATAAAACACACAGCTATTTCATGATGGAGTTCAACTAGAACTTCAGTAAGCACCAGGCACAGACAGGCGATGGGAGACTTACAATGTGTTAGCTGAAAATTTCAACCATTTCAAAGATATTTTACTAAAGCCCAATATTAAGTTGTGGCCCTATCTGCTGATTGTTTATTTAAGCACAACCTTATTGTAATTACACTGTTATCCTTCATATTCACAGTTGATGTTACTTTCAAAATTGCTTAAGAAAAATAAGAAACCAAAGAACATGGGTTTAGCAGATTTTTTTCAGATGTCTGGAAAACTCTGCCCTCAGGTTCTGGGACATACCTGCTGACACCTTGATTTCTGAGTAAGTGCTCCAGGGTAATCCTTTTTTTTCATGATTTTAGGAATTTCTCTGGCTTTCCAAACATTATTTGCACATTAAATTCCCATAATATATTTTGTTCATGCTTGAGACACACAGAAGTCAATTTAAAAGGTAAATAGATAGATAAAAAGGAGAAAAAATAGCACTTCAAATTTTTGTTTAGGTTTAAGATTTTCTAAATATTTTAAAACTTGGAACTCTTCCATTGTTCTTTTTCTTCCCTACTGGCAATTAAAATCTTCTTTGTTTTGAAACAATATGAATTACTAGAGAAGTAGTGGAACAGTCTTATAAAAAGGGACTAAAAGGTTAAGTGATTCAGGAAAGAGTTTTTTGGCATGCTCAAAACAACCCATCTTGCAGTGCATTACCTTAATCATTCTGGTGGCAACAAAGCAGTCACCCTAAAAAGGAAGTGATTTGATTACACCATCCGATTGAAATGCTTTGATATTGTTGGAGGAAATGCCACATTTCCTAATGAAACATTAGGAAGGGAACTAGAAACATTTTTGACTAATGACAAATGTGGGATTCAAAAGTACTGGTCTTTAAGGAACAAATACTGGGTCTTAGAAGGGAAAAAGTGCTGGAAGAGAAAATGCGCTTGTCACTCATGATGACAGACAGCTGTGAAAATGCTCCAAGCTACTCCATGAAACAGAGATATCAATCCACTTCTAGACAAGCCAGATCAGGTACCAGAGCAGTCTCAAAACTCAGAGTTGTTCTATGTTTGCTGATATAGTGTCTCAAGTTAGTTAATATGGGTTGACTAAGTTAATGTGGGTTAGTCAGGCGGCTCCTGCAGGTGTCTCACAGAGACTGTTTATCAGTATATATGTGTTAACAACTCCACAGGCAACTTCTAACATGGCAGCTAGGATATGTAGCTCCCACCAATTTGGGCTTTACTAGTGATGTGGGATGTGGTGGTATTATGCCTGTCCCATCTTTCTTAGTCTGAGTTGGGCTGTGCTGTGTAAAAAATTAAAATCTCAGCTATTCATTAAACAATCTAAATTCATTTTATTACAGTCAGTCTATACAGAAATCTAAAACGTTGAGGAAATGCTTTTGGAGAGCAAAACTGTGTAACTAAACTCTTTTTCCAGGCATCTACATCTCCATGAACCATGATTTATTAGTGTTAAATACTTCAGAGTACTAAATTCTCCATTTATCAAACGAAGGGATGGATGCATAATCTTAAAAGCAACAATTGACATTTCACATATTAAACTTCTAACAATGACAGCTAATTAATTTTAGCTCATTTAAGCTACATAATAAAATTGACTTCAGCTTTTGCATCACGCTTTCCTACAAAACAAATTTCTTTTTCTCCCAAACATGTAATGTGTGTGGGCTCTTCAGCTGGATGAGTCTTCAGGTTGGGTCCTCAACATCTTTATCCGTTTTTCCAGCCTCTCCATCCATTCATTTCTGAGCCTAGGGACAGAAACATGGATCAGCTTGTCCGCATATTTTTACAGGGAACAGATTTATCCTCTGCATCTTTTCCACTGATGATATCCCCTGGTGCTTTTTCCCAATTGTCATGCAAATTTTCCTGCCGCTTTTGAGTTCTTTGCTGGATGGCACTTCAGGACTAGCTCTTAAATCCCAGTGAAGGTTCACTTGAGCTTTGCAACTCGTCTCCATCTCCAGTGTGCCCTCTCTCCAGTGCCTGTGTGCCGGAGTGACTTGTCACCTGCACTGGAGATTGCCTGCTGCCACCTGCTGGGTCGCATCACCCAGCGCTTCCCCAGTCCCTCCTCCTCTGCCCCGCTCGGCTTGGAGGCACTGCGCACGCCGAAACTCCTGTTAGACCCATGGCAGGAGACAGGCGGCCCTTTGTTTTCTTTTTGATGGTAGCTAGGTACCACGGAAAGACTTTCTCAAGTAGGAAAGGGAGGAATTTCCCAACTGAGGAGTTGTAACATTGAGATTAGGTTAGTTACAAATGGGTAAAATATGCTAGAGACTAATTCCAGTGCTCCTTTTTTCGGGGTTAGTAATGTGAGGCCATCCTCACTCATTCAGTGCAAAGAAAGGTGAGAGGGAGACTTTGGAAAATTGCTCCCACTGAATGAACTCAAGACAAAATAACTATAATAAATAAAAACAAGTATATATGTTTGCACACGCCTTCAATTTACGGAGAATTCATGCAAAGTAAAACTGTGCTGATCTTGCTGCAGACTGGTCTTTCTTGTAGTGACTGATCAAGGGGAATGTGACTGAATAAGGTAGATATGGTTATGAATGGTGGTTGCCTCGGTCAGTGTGCTTGGACCTTCTGCTTTATAAGGGATTTACCTTACACAGATTAAACAATCTTTAATAATTCAAACTATTTGCTTGTGGGAACAAGGCCACAGAGAAAGAATGTGGGCAAGGTACACATCTGTGCTAACTTTGCTCTGTACAGAAGCCTTTATGTTCAAGACAAGTCTGCAATCTTAAATGTTGTCCTGATAACTTCAGAATGATCTATGCTTTGGACTCATTTATGGAACAAGAGTGAATTGTCATAGCTTAGACAAAAAGTCATAGCTTAGACACATTAGCATTAGTATCCTAATTTGGGAAGCTTTATTATTTTCTATAAATCTAAATTACTATAATTTTTCATTGCATGACTTAAGTATAGGTATTACTTAAAAAAAAAAAATTACAATGCAAACTCAAGTAACCTTTCTGGATGCAGATTACCCACTTTGTCAGAGCACTTCTTCGCTGACGTTCTTTTTCATTTTGCAGATATTGAGTTTGTTGTTCAATGGTCTTTTCCCAGAAGTTCCTTAGGTCACTGGTTTCACAGCCCCGCACTTCATGACGCATATATTGGCTATTCATTTTCTCTAAAGGAAAAATTTGAAACAATCATATGGCAAGTTACTGGTTCCTCATCACTGATTTTCATGGCCAAAGCATACTCTTGATGTTTTGGATTTTCACAGCATTAGGGCCACACAGTCCTTTTTTTAGTAGGATCAGGATAACCATGGGCATGACTCACTCTTTGAGCTTTTCTTTCCTAGCTCTGACACTTGAGGATATGCTGTCTACAGTGATCTGAATTCCTACTTGAGTACCTAAAATATCTCTCACCTTCATCTGACTGTGACATTTATGTTCACAATCAGGACAGTTGTGCTGTAGTCTGTAATTTAGCAATTAGGATACCTTTTACTGTACACACAAATTAAAAAAAAAATACAAAAATTACCTTATTTTTTCCATGTCTCTAAAATGATAAAATGGCTTTTTGTTCTGATGATTTGCTTCTAATCATTCTAACACTTACTTTAGCTTTATTTAGAAATGTAGAAAATTTGTATGTATAAAAGTATGCAAATAATATCATAAGATGCTGGGTTGCAAAAGCCACCGTCTTTACAAAATATTTCCCCCCTTCTTCAATTTTCAAAACACAGAAAATTAATTGACTGTGCTTGTATATGTGACAACTCCGTACTTTCACCTTTAGTTAATGTCATCTTAAAATAAATTCTGGAGTGAATCTTATGCTAAGGAAAGAATATTTGCCTCAGGATGATGACTCTCCATGGGCTAACAGTAAATTCCCTCTATGCCACATTGCAGCCAGAAAATCGTATCATTACTTTCAAAACTTCATTAAATATGAAATTAATATATCCATGCTGCCTTTCAAATTGCGATGTGCTTTTGCATGAACATGCCGTTATAATATTTTCCAGAACATTTAATTTTTTAACAAGTATTTAGGGCTCTCTCATGCATTGTTTGAATTTATGGCAATTATTTGTAATTTATTTTAAACAGAGCCACAGAGAGATAGTAAACAAGCCCCTCAAGGCTAACTTGGAAAAGCATGAAGTAACTGTTGCCATTCCCCTGCCAGGCATCATAAGAAAACACAAAATTGGGAATTGATAATCTACATAATTGGCTGTTTTGTGGAAAGTTGACAGACACATTAAAAAGACTTTATGAGCAGAGGATGAAACCAGCCATTTTGAAGAGGTCCCTTTTTTGCTAGGATTTCCCTGTGACTCCCCTGTGTTCCCTGTAAAACCTTCATATATCGAGTCATGGCCACCAACCAATAGAAGCACTGTACTTGAGCCCAACTCTTGCAGAAAAGAATTACTGAGCAGATTTTCAGGTCCTGAACAAATTACATCTGCATGTATAAATGTTGATGTTAGTCTGTAATGTGGATTGCAAGTACTGCTGAACACCTCCAGCTGTGCTAGGGGATAAACCAATTCCAGGTCAAAGAGTTTGCTTAACACAAGTATATGTTTTTATAAAATATATGTATTCCATAAATATCCACATATATATCAATGCCAACCCAAATATTTCTTCCCAGGTGACAGTTAGTACCTTTTAAAACTTTTTGTGTACCAGGAGTAATCTACAAATGCATGAAAAAGACACGGTAAAAGCCATCCAAGTAAAACTAATGGACTTTCCACTCTATGAGTTAATCTCTAAGAATAACTCTTTCTGGAATGCAGGAAGAAAAATTCCCGTATATACCTGGGGCTCCAACATAAACTGCCAGGAAATAATATCTTCTCATTTCTTTGTCAGAAGAGATACCAAAGCATAATAACTTCATCCTTCTACATTACTATGAATTCCTGTCAAATATACTGTGGATAGATCTTATCTATCTATCTATCTATCTATCTATCTATCTATCTATTGATCTATTTATATTTATATATATATGAGGGTAAATATCACTCCTGAATAATGCAAAATTATGGAACTTGTTGCTACGAGGTGTAATGGAACCCAAGTCCATTTTCGGATTTCAGAATACACTTATACTTTGCTGGTTTTTAATGCTCTGCTGCTCTGCCTCTTGATTTGATTGTATATGTACTTGGTACTGGCTTTATGCATTTTATGGATGTGTCTGTCCCACACCTGCCCCCACAGCTAAAAATCCCAAAGAAAAAATTTAAAGCCAATAAAAGAGAAATTCCAAAGTAGTTTCCATTGCTATTCACCTTACAACTGGTGCTGGCAGTATTAGAAGAACGACAGAATGCTGTTGAGACTGCGAAGTGTGGAAAAAAATATTACCCATTACGAGTTTGGGGGAGGTCTTATTTTTTTGCAGGGGGGCGAGGTGGGTCAGGGACAGGAATTAGTGTTTTTCTCTATCATTTGTGGTATTTTCTTTGTGTGTGCTTGATCAGGCACGTAAGAGTATTGTCCAAGTAATTCTTCTTTCCTAGTCTTTTATATTGTGTTAACATATGGGTATCTTGGTGCTGACTTTTCCTCAGTTCTTAATACTCTTCTTTGTTTTCATTCCCCCACAATTTATATTGTGTTAACATATGGATATCTTGGTGCTGACTTTTCTCTTCCTCAGTTCTTAATACTCTTCTTTGTTTTCATTCCCCCTAATGCTGGAGAACACTCAAATATGTACATGTAGGTATCAAAGTTACTGAACACAGAATTTCTGCATCATTACTGATCCTTACATGTCCTTGATAAACACAACACGTAAACATACCAGCATTTGCTTCTCTGAACTGTAGAATCACCTTATCCCAAATTACCTTTTATTTTGAATTATCTGTTTGAGTCCATTCACATGGTGATTGTAGCAACTGCACAATATCTCCACTGAAATAACTCACCTGTTTTCTTTTGCCTTTATGCATCATGTGCATAGAGGTTCAAATTTACCTCTGTCCTGCCATCCATTTCTAAGCTGTTGCCATAAACCTACAGGGCATATGAGTAGTCAGGGATATTGGACCTAGTCTACCAGTATTTCCCTAGCTCTCATATTTTTCCCTCCTACTTCAGCTTTTTTCAGAGGACGGTAACAGGACTTAAGCCTGTATTGCGACTTTGCCATAGCAGTTATCACCTGAAAACAGTTTATTTTCATGCCTTGAAGCCTTATCCAAAGTAGGTAGGATAAGGGATCTCACTTTATAGGGAAAGAGAAGAATGGAAAAGGCTTCATGGAAGCAGCATCCAAAGCAGCCTGAAATAATCTCACTATGATTCAGCAGGTGGGCAGAAATATACTGTTAAAGCATATAGGCAGTTGTGATGCACTGTTATAGATCTTGCAGTTAGCTCTAACTTAAACTACCCTGCACAGCTAGGACTAAATGAAGCTTTATTTAAGGCTCTAGAGACAATCCTTCAAGAGAACAATAATGAGACGCTCTTTCTAGTAATCTTCTCTGACGGAGCCCTGGTTGCAAGCCAACAAACAAATGTAGCTGCTCTCAAATGAAAGGAATAACATGACAAAGTCTAGGAAGGTTTTATCCAACACATGATGAAGTTGATTGCTTATTTTTAGATATAATAATTTTAGAGCAGGTTGGTATTATCTAGCCTCAGTTTGCTAAAGGAGGTCTTACAAAGTTAGGGAAGCTGTGATGCTAGTACTATTAGCTAGAACTCAAAAATTATACTCGTAGAACAAAAGAGGAATGTAAGATCAATTTGATGTGACATCTCGACTTCTTTGTTCAAAAAAAATCAATGGTTTGAGGCTGAAACTCACTGTTTCTATGAGAAACCATTACTACCACCAAAACCACACTTTTTCATGGAGAGAACTGGGAGTCAAAAGTTTCTTAGCTAGAAGAGAGTATATAAAGAAAAGTGTGGATTTTCCTGCTGTAGAAGAACACATTGTTATATGAAATATATTTTTTAAATTTACAAGGCATCTAATGAGTCAAGAGAGCTCTTTTCCTCCCTTCTTTTGTTTCTTGCAAAGCACAGTCAGTCAGAGTTTTCAGGGTGTTATGTATTACCCTAGAAATGATACAACATTTTATTAATCTGACTTTACTTGGACCATGCTTTGTGACTATGGTTATTATATACGCATTGAATAATAAAGATTGAATGATATATAGGAGAGAAGACTATCTATGCTAATGGCAGTATTCAATGTAAATACTATCAGAAATCTGTTTTTATTTTACAAAATGGGACTAGTGATCATAGCCATGATTTCCCTATTTTTCCTTAGGTCTAGGACACGTCGTCTATCTTCTGCTTCTGCAGCTGGCAGTGATTTACATCTCAGAGGGCTGACTGATGTTGTTTTTGAGATCCTTCCCAGGGAAGCATGCCAGTTTCAAGTCTAACTTAGGTTTCGAGGCTCTGGTTAAAACGCTTCAGAGGCTGAAGAAAGCACTTTAGTTTAATCCCCTGTACCCTTTGGTTTGTGTGGCAGGCTGGACAATGCAGTTTTTCTCCTGAGTGGCCTGATCCTTGAAGGGGGGCTTGGGAGAGAGGTTTTTCACAGCTTGCTCTCACAGCTTCTGCTTCCTTGCTGCCTCATTTGTGAGCAGTAACAGGAGATGATCTGGAGCACCAGCCTGAGAATGGGGAAGGTCGGTATGGTCTTCTGGTGTATGAAAGTCCCTAACTGTGCCGGTGTCTTCCAAAAATTCATTAGTGTATCTCAACCGCAAAGATATGTGACTTTCCATGTATTCTGTATGGTTTTATTTTCATTTGAAGTTTGGCATTACAGACTACCATTCTATGCATTTCCTTCGTAAACAGTATTGTCTGGAGTTTGCTATGAAATGAGGGAATTCTAGGCAAGCGATGTATTCTGCCACCAGTATTTCCTAGTTTGGCAGAATTTGAAGTACATGCTCTTACCAGGATGTGTGCTCAGTCAGGACGTTGTTCTTGGTTATAAAGTTCAATCAATTTAATTGAACTTCTCCATATATCGTGAATTTTCTGTGTACAAAAATGACAATCATACTGACATGGGACTGAGAAATGCTAGTAGGAGTTACAGATGTGCATCTAGCAAATTATTTCTAACAGAGAGGTCAAACAGTTTTAATATTTGAAAATGTTTTCAAATGAAAGTATTCGAAAATGTTTTCACTCAAGCACTATGTAGCAGTCTCTATTCAACCATTATCTTTTTTCCTAATTCCCATAATCCTTTATTGCTTTTCTGTGAAAGCTGATGGATCTGAGCCTATTTTTTCTAATATGGGGAACACCTACTTTTCAAATGTTTTGCACTGGTAGAAAATTTGGACCACTGCTCATATGACACCTTTATGACAAGCAAATATGCTAAGACAAGGTTTGGTGTTAGCTATGTGGTTTTTGTGCCTTGTACTGCTACAGTGTCAATATCAATGCCTTCGAATGTCATGCTCTGTGTTTAATTCTGTCCTTATCTGATGGGCTTCAGTTCTCTTTATCTGCTTTCACTTTTCTCTGGTTATCTGACACCTGAACAATGGAATTATCAAACTGGAGGGAACCAATTCTCTGCCTTGCTTTTCTCTTCTAGAGGGCTCAGCATTCCCCTAGATGAAGATTAAAATTCTTAAAACTTTTGGAACAAAATCCTTGAGGAATCAACACTTTCATTTCCCTCCAGGTAACCCATTCGTTACTGTCCTAGTTCTGCTCTCATGCCTTATTTTGTTACTGTCTTCCATACTGCAGTTCTCACTGTCTCTTCTCCCTCAGCCTACAGCTAAGGATTTCCCTTTCCTTTTCCCTTCTCTGCCATCATGCCTATTGAGCTTCTCCTCCTGTCCTCCTCACCTCCCATGCCATCCCTACAGCCTAACCTGACTGATTTGGAGCTCTGCTTTCAGTCACCTTTCTGGCTGGTTTCCCCATCTCTATAGTTCCATCTGAAAAATTTCTTTCCACTTCTTGCTGGAGTTGCATTTCATAGAATGATAGAATAAATTGGATTAGAAGAGACCCACAAGGATCATTGAGTCCAATTCTCAGCCCTGCACAGCGCCATCCCCAAGAGTCACACCATGTGCCTGAGAACATTTTCCAAACACTTCCTGAACTCTGTCAGGCTGATGTTGCAACAACTCCCCTGGGGAGCTGTTCCAGTGCCCAAACACCCTCTGAGGGAAGAACCTTTTTCTAATATCCAACCTAAACCTCCCCTGACACAACTTCAGGACATTCTCTCAGGTCCTGTCACTGGTCACCACAGACAAGAGATCAGTGCCTGCCCCTCCTCTTCCCCTCATGAGAAAGTTGTGACTGCAGTGAGGTCTGTTCTCAGTCTCCTCTTCTTGAGTCCGAACAGACCAAGTGACCTCATTTGCTTCTCATAAGGCTTCTCCTCCAGACCCTTCACCATCCTTGTTGCCCTCCTTTAGATGCCCTTGAATAGCTTAATGTCTTTTTTCCATTGTGGTGCACAAAACTGCACTCATGCAGATATCACTAAACTATCCCTGGAGTAGCTTTTCATCACCCCACTGCTCCCCAGCTTTTCCTACTCCTTGCATCTCTGTCTCTCTGTGGTGGCTGCCAGCATTCCCACACATCCTGCCACTGGCACGCACAAACAGGAGTAAGGTGGCAATTGCACAAAGGTGAGCATTAAGTGAACAGTGCTCGCCTTAATTGCACAAAGGTGAGCATTATTGCATATCACATTATATTCATATGTGTTATGAGATACAGAATGTCTAAACATCTTTCCTGAGCTTTCTACAGATTTTCTGCCTTTTATTGACTTTTAATTTTCAATGTCTAAGGCATATTTAAAGTGGCTGTAATTTGCTCACAAGATCAAATATTGTTTCTGATCATTAGATTTTCCCCACTGCTGGATACATTTGAAGCCAGATCCTATGAACTACTGAATTCATAAGATCAAGTATATAGAATAAATTAATATTTATTAGTCAAGGATCTTGAATGCACTTTGCTTAGTTGTTTGATTTTTGAGTACAGGAAGATTCAATGGTCTAGGATCAAAGAAGATAAATTTTGCCCAGGGCTCATGTTCTTTATTAGATCATCCACTTCAGAGAAAACATGCAAGAGAAACCTATCCTGATTCATGTGAAGGTGTCTACCATTGAATTAAAATGCCTCTGAGCAGCAGATCACTTGTTAAAAACCTTTGAGAGATGAGTGTGTGAGTGTGTGCGTAACAATTTAGCCCATCAGCTGAGAATGTACAGCCATATCTCTTGGTGTTTTATTCAGGATTGTGACATGGAAATTATCTGTAGATATTTTTTCTGTATCAATGCTACTCAGCTTCCTTAGAATTCCGCTAAACTGGGCACTCTTCCCTGGTATTTTCCTCACACTCTCATCTTTCCTAGAATATACTTTTGTGAGAATTAAAGTTAGAGAACTAATGCATTTCTTGTTGACATTATTATGGAAAACTCACTACAAAAAACAAATACTTCCTTACCTTTGGAGCTGGACTCTTCTTGCAAATAAATTCTCTGTATGACACAAACAAACAAGGAATATTACCACTGCAGCCGTGGCTTCTCCAGTGTCACAGGGCAGTAATGAAATGCATCCCTCGGTACTTTTTATTTGAAGTGGGGGTAACATAAATCCTTCATCATATCAAGGCTATTTTGAACAGAACCAGAAGGGAGATAAGATCATTTAATGAACTTTGCAGCCCCCTGCCTGAGATGACCGTGAAACACAGGCCCCCTTGAGAACATGCATCCCTCCCACACTGGCAGATACCTCAAAGAGCATGACTTGGCAAGTGATGAGAATTTTCTTTAAAATGCCTGCTAGTGTTATCCATTTTAATAATCTTCCTATGAAGCTTGAAAAATTCCACACTACTGTCTTAGCTGTAATGGAGGCTGAAATGGTGTGACAAATCACACTTGGTTTTGCATTACGGGGTGACTTACAGAAGTATGCAGTACTTTGGAGTTGTTAATCTAAGGATGTGTGCTTGATTATGACCTATCATAAAATCTGTTCTCTTCAAGGCAGTTGTCATAGGAATTGTCTGTATGGTTAGTGTTAGCTGACGGAATGCATTAAAGCAGCACTAGTTTTACCATTTGGAGTTGTTATAACTCTATTACAGATGAATGCTTATATCATTACATTTCATTTTCTGAGAAAAATGTTTTATAGGTTTGGCTGATGACAGATGCATGCACTTATCTCAGTTTTCATTAAATCCATCTACATTGCTAATATACCATATGTGACGGCTGGCTTAAGTAGTTCTTATATGCTGATTATTTTAACCTTCCTTTGCTGTAATTTTTCAGATCCCAAGTAGCAAAAGCAGCAGCCATTAGATGGATGCTTTTGGTAGTTCATATTTACTTATTTGTTTTTTCTGCAGTTTCCTTTGCAGCAGAAAACCCTGTGCAAAACCTAGCAGCTGCTGCCTCTCTCTGTGAAGGAAAATTCAAGCTATTCCAAAAATTGGTCAATTCATTTAACTCTTTAGAAACAGTACCTATTAACTTTCTCCTGTGAAAGAGAAATGAGTGTGTCATTCTACCTCATATCATATGAGGACACAGAAATCAACTCTTCCCACCACACATGTGATAACAAAGGTAATGTAGTCTCAGAACTTTAGGACCATTATGCACATGTGACATTGAAAAAGAAAACAACATATCATAGGTAGAGTTGATTGCTCTATTTTTGGAAAACCAGCTCAAATTCTGGCTGGCTTTGGAAATCACAGACAAATAAAATCTGCTGGGTGAATATTAAAATAATATGGTATTATACAAAGAAGTTGAAGCCTAGACTTGATACAGCATTGGTGCTAACCACCATGGTGCTGCAGAGAAACAGAACTGCTTCTGTGACCTTTGACTCAGAGCTTGAGCAACATTCCCTTCTTACTAAACCCATCTAGCTAAATTTGCAATGAATTTGAGGGTTTGTTTTGTTTTTAATGTTATAATGTAGGCAATACCTTCCATAAACGTAATTTCAGAAGGGCACTTCACTGTGCAGGCTTCATCAGACCAGAACATGTATTTCTGGTCAGGTATTCTCTAGAAGCATTGACATTTGTGCAGTTTAGATGCCATTGACATTTGTGCAGTTTAGATGTAAAGGACAGCCCAAATGTGATAAGACATTGCACACGCTCTGGTCATCTGTGGTAGATTAGACACATTGTTTATTAAACTTGCTGACTGTATTTACAAAGAGCATTTAATCTGTGCATTCACAGTGACCTCTTGTGCGAGACAAATGGTGCATCCAGAAATCCTGGACCGAACTGGTACTCTGCTGGGCTACCCATATCTGAAAAAAAATCTGGTCACAGGTGACTGGAAAGACATAGTTTGCTCTCAAAAGCAAGGCAGCTGTCAAGTGAGCTTTTACATACTGAAAACTAGTCAGGCTGTTAGTGCACCTCAACCCTTGTATAGCTCATAAGTAAGTCTCAGAGCTGCTTACCAGAATCCGCTTGTATAACAGCTCTCATTTCTAGTTTGCAAAAATTCTTGTAAACACCTGCTTAATATCATTGGTAGAGACCACAGAAGAACCTGCAAAACAATTGATGGAATGCAAACCTTTGGGAGGTCCTGAGGTGCTACTTATCCACAGGAATCTAATTCTGTCTTGGTGTTCTGACTGTGTGCTGTTGTTCATGTGCGGGAGAGTTGGAAATAAAAGTAGCAGGCAGGTCTTACTCTTACACCAGTAATCCTGGCACATTTAGCCTCTATTTTGTCAGCCTGGCCCCTTCACTCTGTGGGTATAGAAGAGGAGGTGAAAGGAGAAGGCATTTCACAGAATCTTGCCAATTAGGTAAACCTCTCATGCTTCTCTTCTTTGATGCTAAAGAAAATAAAATCCAGTGAGGTAAGTTTTTTAAGCAGATACTGTACCATGTTGTTTGGGGTAGCTTCCTTTTGTATTCACTGTCCATGTGATATTCATATCTTTCTTGTTCTGGATGGATGCAGTGGCCATTAGAAAGTCGTGAAGAGGGATTTCTGTCACTACTGGATTATGTCTTCATTGGTCAAGGAGTAGCACAGGTCACAGCAACTTTAGCAGCCCTCTCCAGACTTCACAAATTCCAGTGTGGAGCAGATTACTTAGATGGCAAGTATGAGTCAGATAAGTTTAGGTGTCTATGTGCAGCTGGACCCTGTCTGGATTCAAGACACCTATCAAAGCCTCTCTATCACACCCCTTCACAAAAGGATGGGGAGAGAAAATATAATTAAGGTTCATGAGCTAAGGACTGGGAGAGATCACCAAATAACATTAATGGCAAAACAGACTCAAACTGGGGATACTAATTGAATTTATTACCCACAAAATAGAAGCAGGATAATGAAAAGTAAAATAAATCTTAACACCTTCCCCCTACACCTCCCTGCTTCCTGAGCTCTACTGCCTCCCCTCCAGCAATATGGGGAGGCAAGAAATGGGGGTTACAGTCAGTTCATCACACGTTCCTGCTGCTGCTTGGGGAGAGTAGTACTTCCTTTGTCCCAGTGTGAGTCCATCCCATGGGTAACAGTCCTCCACAAACTGCTACGATGAGGATCACAGGGTGCAGTGCTGCAAGGACCCCATGGGGTCACAGGTTCTACCAGAAACCCTGCTCCAGCGTAGGTTGCTTTCTTAACAGGTCTACCAGGACTCTGCTCCAACATGGGCCTGCTGTGGGTTCACAGCTTCCTCTCAGGCATCCACCTGCTCCGGTGTGGGTCACCTCCATGGGCTGCATCCCCATGGAGCTCCATGGGCTGCAGGATGCAGCTGCCTCACCCTGGGCTGAACCAGGGGCTGCAGGGAATCTCAGCTCTGGTGCTTGGAGCTCCTCCTGCCCCTCCTTCTGCACTGACCTTGGGTTTTGCAGGGCTGTTCTTACATATTCTCACTTTGCTCGTCTCTGGCCACAATTATATCTGTACAATAACTTTTTCCCCTTACATTTGTTATCCCAGATGTGTTACCACCATTTCTAATTGGCCCAGCTTTGGCCAGTGGTACATCCATCTTTGAAGCTGACAGAGATTGGCTCTGCTGGACATAGAGCTTCTCATAGAAGCCACCCCTGTATCCCTTCGTGCTACCAAAACCTGGCCACAGAAACCCAACACACTACCTTTGTAAGAAAGCTGATTTTTAATTGATTTTCATGCTTCTGTAAATATTTGCAGTGTGAAGTTTTTAAAACCTGCCTTCGAAAACCACTGGTAGTCCTTTAGTAAGTCTAGTATTCCAGAGGGAAAGAGCAGGCAGGAGGTTCCTTGATGGACTGTCCTGCAGCCAATACCATGCTGGGGGCATGGTGTTTCCCTATCCCCTCTTGCACATGGATTGATTTGCACCCTGCATCTCAGAGATGCATTGACATCTCTGAGAGTACACTTGCTTAAGATTTAGCAGCCTGCTGGATATGACACTGAGTGTTGGACTAAAACATATGAAAATAACTGTCATGACTGGAGAACTAAAAGGGTCTCTTAATTTCACAGAGGTTTATAAATTCATTTTTCCTCTCTTGGGCCAAGCCTTGGATTGGGTGTTGGGGACTTGTTTAAATAACACCTGAAAAATCAGGATTAAGTAGGAGATGGAATTCTACTTTACATACAAGAATACCTTTTATCTAAACTGGATTTTTCCTCTGATTGCACTCTCAATGGTGCATACATTACATCATCCATGCGTATGACACACAATTATTTTCTTTATAAATACCTCTTATAAGATAATCTCAAGGTCAGTAAAATAGCAGATTGAAGAGCTGACATGTTTCATTAGCAGAATGAAACTTCTTATTGACACCAGTTACATAACACCTAAAACGTTTGCAGAGGGTACTTAGTGTTTATTGTAATAATGATAGTGCCTTTGTGCAATCAGAAAAATTAGATATGTAGGATCCTCTAGTACCTTTCATAATTCTCTTGTTAGTTGCCTGCCTGCAGCTTTTTCATGATTCTGTTTTTTCCAGGACTGTAAAGTTTTCAAGCAGTTTAAATTGCATCAAGCTGAAATTTACACACCGGAGCTGCTAGATACACAGATGCTTCCCCATGGAAGTGTAATTAGCCTGGCTCTGTGCACTGCAGGGGAGAATTTTGCTGCAAAAAAAGGAAAAAGCTCTGGTATCATCTTCTCTCTGCTACCACTTCTATGTGTTTGACACTGCCTTAAGTCCAAATGAACTTCTATAGTGACCTGTCCGGAAAGGCTTCGATGATGTGTTGAATTTGCTTGCAATTTCAACATGAACGTTTTTCCATCTTGTATATGACACTGCTTTTAGGAATAAAATTGCTCTAGACACCCTCAGGCATCAGTTTAATGAGTGTAGGAAAGAGGTTTTTGATCATCTATTAAAATCAGCCAATGCAGACCCTGCTCCAGTGCATATGCTATTTGAGCTGGGGTCGGGGCATAAAAATCATGGTGAGAAACAGCGTCTCAGTGGAGTAATTCAGCATCTTATGTTTGTTTTTTTTTTCTTTTAATAGGATTGTAGTTCATATATATCCAAATTTTAGGTGCTTCCGTTTGGAAAAGTTAAATGGGTTGAACTGGAGTTGTTGGAGATATCAAACTTGCTGCTAAAAAAATAGCGAAGGTCCACAGACACGTTCCTGTTGGTATTAATTTCCATGGGATGATGTCAGATTCTTCGGGGATAGTGAATTAGAGAGTTAGAGCAGTATATTAACTGGATGACTTTTTATCTTCTTTTAGTATGCCGTGTGTCTTAAGTGTCTGAGCGTTCTATACCTCTGATAGAAACAAATGCTACTTCTCTGTTTTCTTTATGGAAGCTCAAATCATCTTTGGATAAATTTGAACTATTTTACTTGGGAAGAAGGCAAGGTAAGAAGGAGGATGATAAGGGCTCCTATACATTCCTATTTGTTTTTAAAAATAATTTTCATAGTCATGGATAGATCTGTGGTTACAATTCCTTTGTACATACCTCAAGGATAGTGTAGCTGTACACCTGCAGGGCGCCAGCAGAATCCCAGTTTTAACTCAACTCAAACTCTACTTAGAACCAAGCGTGGATGTACTCAAACGTACTCACTTTGCTTCCACCAGTGTGTCACAGGGAAGGGATCTGGCAGCATCTCAGGGCTTTACCATGTCAATTAACTGAGATGATAAGCAGACTGTCTTTTGCTGCTTCTTGGCTCCTGTTGAGACTGTATCAGCGTTAAAATAACAGACCAGACTTTATTCAGGCTGGCCTGAGAATTTGAACACGAGTGTGAAGTGTGAGGGCCCATTCTGCCTTTTGTGTGCTTCCTGGAAGAAATCTGATTTAACTCTTGCACTCAATCTGGTAAAGTAATATCGAATATGAAAGATTGTCACCAACATGTTTCTTGTAAACACTGAGACCCAAACTGACCATTAGCTCCTGGAATATGCCATTATAAAAGTCTCTTGCTAAAACAGTCCTCAGTGAGCAAAGATAGCTGGCAAGATTACAAAGGTGTCAGGTATGTGTTAAGTAAAACCTAAGTCGTGACAGATTAAGATCAGGTAACTACATGTGAGCAAGGACCGGCCAGGCCATAACAAAATAGCAGAATTTGGCATGCCCATCACTGCAAAAGTCTGCTTATTTAGTTGCTAAGACCTGCTATGTGACCAGTTTGGAGACACAGATCTGTCATCTGTGAAACAGCCAAACTTTAAAGACGGATGAAAGCCAATAGAAAGGTTGGGTTTTTTTTTTTTGTTTCTTTTCCATTGCATTAAGATATATAGTTAATGCAAACTAGATTAGAAGAGAAATAGTTTTAAGTGTGAGTGCTAGGGCAAATTAGACCACTTAGACCATTTCCTAAGAATAAATTTAAATGCCTAATATTATGTATCAGAAGTTGAGTCTTTTGTTCGTAATTGTTGAAAGAGGACCACAGTAACTTTAAATGCAATACAAAAAGGAAATTATATGTTGCATCAGCGATGAACATTTTTCTGAATGTGAACAGAATAAATTCTTTCATTGTCTCTTGTATACACATGTATTGCTGATAAAATTTTAAAATGTTTTATATGTCAGACATATCAATCAAATTCATGTAAGGAGCTATTATATCCCTAGTGATTTCCAAAAGAGCCTTCACAGAATGTATTTTACAAAGTCTTTAACTTGAAGACAAAATTTCTTCAGTATAAATTTAACCTAAGCTGAATTTGCTCTAGAGTTGGTTTACCAAGAAATAATCTCTCTTTTCAGGAACTGAGTAAAGATCGAATACGCTCAGAAAATTCTTCAGAGCCATGTCAGTGTGTAGGTGTGGTCTCAAAGCACATCCCCATACTTAGATCTTCTCTCTGGACTACTTCCTTCCTGTTCCTTGTGTACACAGAAGTGTTAGTGGAGAGGTGTGGGTGGTGGTCACTAAACGTCCTGTTTCTGGCCTGTGTTTGTGTCCCTCTTGTGTCACCTGCTACTCAGCAATTGAGCACCTTGCTGTCTGCATAGTGTAGATTAATGGATCTTGATGGATGAAGCACACAGTTCAGGTATGGGGGAAAGCCACCAGGAGTACCTTTGACAGGAGAGACCAGTCTGCCTTTTATTATTCTAGCTACAAGTCTGGATGGATCCCATCCTCACAGGTCTGGCATGACTTGGAAATGGGGAACAATGGGTGAGGAGACAGCTAAGGTACTCAACAACTTTTTTGCCTCAGTTTTCAACAGCCCTCTCTCTTCCCACACCTCTTGAAGTCCACAAATGGACTTCAAGACAGGGACTATGGGAGCAAAGTTCCTCCCGGCGTAAGTAAGGCTCAGGTTCATGACCACCTGAGGAACCTGAATGTACACTTGTTTTCGGGACTTGATGTGATGTATCCCAGAGTCCTGAGGAAATTGGCTGATGTAGCCACCAAGCCACTCTCCACGATATTTGAAAAGTCCTGGCAGTCTGGTAAAGTTCCAGATAACTGGAAGAAGGGAGACAGTGCACCCATATTTGAAATGGGTAGAAAGGAAGATGCTGGGAGCTACTGACCTGTCAGCCTCCCCTCTGTGCCTGGGAAGATCATAGGACAGTTCCACTTGGAAGCTGTGCTTACGCACATGGAGAACAGGGAGGTGATTCAAGGCAGCCAGCACAGCTTCACCAAGGGCAAGTCCTGTCTGAGCAACCCAGGGGCCTTCCATGATGCAGTGACTACAACAGTGGACAAGGGAAGGACCATGGATGCCATCTATCTTAATGCCTTTTTAGTAGGAGGTGTTGTGGTAGGGCAAGGGCTAGTGGTTTTAAACTGAAAGAGTGTGTATTCAAACTAAATACAAGGAAGAATTTTTTATGGTGAGGTTAATGAAACACTCAGTGGAACAGGTTGCCCAGGTACCTGGTAGATGATCTATCCCTGGAAACATTCAAAGTCAGGTTGGACAGGGTTCTGAGGTTCCACCTGATCTAGTGGAAGGTGTCACTGCTTACGGCAGGGGCATAGGATTAGATGGCTTTGAAGATCCCTTCCAACACAAAGTATTCTAAGATTCTATGATTTCATCTGACAGAAGAGGAAAAGGACAACCTTATTCTGCCAGGTCTGCAGAAGAATTACTGACTTCATTAAATGAGCCAGCAAAATTAGGAACTTCTAAGTGTTTAAAGGTTATTTATGTCTGAAACAAGACCTATAAGCATCAGGAAGAAATATACTTTTTGCTTTCCATCTCTGTTTAGAAAGTTTTTGTCTTGAAGGGAGGATTATTCTCGTCAGCATTCATGTCCTTGTCACTTCTGATCAGGACAACACAGTACCCATGGGTCTTCACCACTCAGCAAATATGTTTGCTGTACTACTTCATGTGCAAAGAAAATTTTTTCTTTTTTTTTTTTTTGCTCTCTCTCCCATCCTTTCTATAGACTAACTTCTCAAAATTTCTGGCCATATGTTGTACATATACATAAAGATTTACCGTATCAAAGTCCTTTGGGAAACTACCTATTTTAATGGGATGAGAGAACCTGACCCTATTGGACTGTATTATATATCAGTTGCCTTCTGGCTGTGAATACCATTAATGCTGTACATTTTCTGTACATACTGTACGTGCCTTTCAAGTAGATGTCAGGCATCTGAGTCAGTTGCTGACTTTCTTGTCAGACAGCTGCCTCATGGATGAAGGCATTGCATGATTGTAGAAGTTCCTAGTGGAAGTGCATTAACTTGACTGCTTTGGGCTAGTAGGGTGAAGACAAGAAGGTGTGGAAATCTCTGAGAATTCTTTAAGTGGGTTGTTCTCCTGTTGCATCTACTCTTTTTCAGATTGTGCCACAAGTCATGTAGATATTCTTGGGACCTTGAGGTCAGGAACCAGGACACACTTTGGTGAGTCATGAGTGCTCAGCAGCTCTGGAAATGAAAAACCATATGGACCAAGGAGACTGTTAATGCAAGGAGTGCAAAAAATCCCTCTTACGTGCTGGTGTTAAGGGAACTACATAAATCAATGACCCTATAAAAGAAATAGGCCTGAAATAGTAACCTCCTTCAATATAAAATAAGCCCCATGAAATCAGCATCAATGGTTTCTCTGATCCTGACAAGAAGGCTGCCAGTGGCAAGAGAGCAGCATGAATCCCTTGTTACTCCCCCATTTGACTTCGTGCTCACGATCTTGTGTAGGCTGTTGAGAGACAGGTGATTCTCATCACAAAACCAGATCTTGTTTATATTCATCCTTTGTACGTGTTTTTCAATAATCCTGCTGCTATTTTGAAGCTAAATTTTTTGAAGATTTTAGGGGAACTCACCATTTATTTTCACAGAAATTGAGCCTTTTTGGGGAATTCGATTTGCAGTACCTCCTCTTTATGAAGAAACTGGCCTCTTCTTTCCAGATTTATCTTCCAGAATGAATTTCCAGGCTTGTGGTTGTCACAACCACTTAAGCAGGGAGAAATTTGGGGTGATTTTTTTAGCCAGGTTACTGCAAAAATTGCTAAAAAATATATTAATTGTAGATTCTAGGTTGTTATTCCTTCCTGAAACACAAATGCTGGTGGAGAACAAAAAGGGTACCAAAGAAATGTCCTGCAAGCCCGTCTATGTAGAAGCATAGACCCTTCAACCAGAACGAAGTCCTACCCACTATCTATAAAATCATCTGTTGCAATTTTCAGCCATAACTGAAAAATTCCTTCCTGTTTTGGTACATTTTTGTTGGTTGGATTAAGGATGAGGAGTAGCATTTACGAGGCTTAGAAATATGTTACTGCTCCTGTATTTTTTTTTTTCCTAAATTACCTCTTAAACCTGACTTTAAAAGAAAAGTCACTCAAATTCCTTGTTTGGTCAATTGGCTCTTAGAGCTGATCTTTGCCTACCTTATCTTCAGGCTGTTATGGAAACTCAGCTCCCTTGGCTCTTCTTAGTGCCTTTTCTTTGTAGAACGAGTAGAAATCAGATCTTGGATCTTTTGAGTTTAATCTGGATTTGTAGGAGAGGGCATACTCTGTAGGAGATGACCCTTCACAGGTCTATGAGCATGACAGCTCCATGTGGCAGCTAGAAGCATTTTGGGCAGAAAACAATTTTATATATCAAAATTGAAGATGAGTTGACTATGCTGTTTGGAAATGAATGAGTGCACTTGTGGGATGTCCGTGGGTTTGCAGGGAAACTACGGCAAGGAGAGAACAAATAGGTAGTGAGACAATACTAGAGCAATATATGAAAGATTCTTGGATGAAGGGATGAAAACATGTGGGCTTTTGAGTTGCCTTCTTTTTCATGGGTGCACTGTAGCCTTAAGGATATTGTATGAAGTTGGAAGATGGGAATTCAGCATAGACTTTTCATCTGCTCACTGTAGAAAGTTCACCACCCAGAGTACCATGCAATTTTTCCTCCCCTTAATGTTTCTGTGATTTGGGATATGCTGGCATAACTAACATACTAGTCTATTTTACCCTTAATTCCTAAAAATGTTATCCCAGGCAGAGCTGTTAACTCATAGCATTTTATTAGGTTAAAGCAACCCTTTAGTTCACCTAGCAGCAATTCTTATCAGTATTGAGGACCAGAAAGATACAATAAAAGAGACCAGGCAACATATATGACAGTGCCTGTTTCGCTATATTTTGAATTACTAAAGAAATATTTTTATTGTAGTTAAGATACTCATATATGCAGAATATCAAGGTCAGTGCATGAGAGTGTTAAGGAAAAACAATAAATGCCACAGATAACTAATTTATCTCTTGGGAAAGTTATTTCACACACTGACACATTTTCCTCTATCATCAATCTATAAGACTGAGTTCTGTGAAGTGCTTTAATTAACCTATCATGATGTACTTATTTATGGTGTCTCCAAATGATGTTATCAAAATACAATAGTCTTTTTTCTACCCCCACTCTATAAAATATCCCAAGATCCAAATATTTTACAAACAAATATTTTCAAGCCTATTTTATATGTTTATCTTGAAAAGCTGTCAAACTTTAATTGCCAGCAGGCAGGCAAAGCATATACTCTTGAAAAGTAACAAGTCCTTGTTACTTCTTTTCATCTGCCTATCTGATAAAATTCCTTTAAAATTAGTATTCAACACCTCGGAATCCATGCACACAGAGCTGGTATAATTTGTCTTTCTGACACACTTAACCCAGCAAGTGGGTCCCTTAGTCTCTTTGATAGAACAGTAAGATTAAGGGTAATTATTTCACTTTCTTTAAGTCTTTGCACAGTGATACAAGAATCACTACTCATCCCTGCAGTAGGTCAGATCAAACTTATTCACTCACTGAAAGTTTGATTTAACATGAGTAGAATGGTGATATGAAAACCACTTGAAAAAATGTATTATTCCCCATAAGTTTTATATATATTATCTGTGGAAACATTTATATAATTGTATGCTCCTTTTACCAGCCTAAGACAATTTTTTTCTTGATTGCCTCGGAAAAACTGTCTCTCATTGATTCTACAGTCTTTGCTAAGTGCTGATGATATACTCAGCATTAGTTCATACAGAAGGATACACGGCTAGTAGTCAAAACAGCAGATAATAGCAGCTTCATCTTTTAAAAATTATGTTTAAAAAACTCACACCTTGAATTCAAAGACTTGCTATGGTTTGCTTTGGGAATGTTAGCTTTTATCAGTACCATGAGGCTCAGGAATTCAGTCATTAGTGCTGTACTCAGTCTCACACTTGTATCTGACTGCAGAGTTTAAGAGTCAGTGTTATTAACTTCTAATGATGCCATCTCCTGGTGACTGGCGCCTGTGCTGATGTTGTTATTGAAGAGCAGAATAGAAGAGATGGAAAATAAACAGTAAAACCAACAGGACTGATGAAAACATGACTGAAGTAGGAGCATGTCCACAGTAAGCGTTTTGCTTCGGAGTAGGGAGCCAGACTGCGGTGGCAGATTCTTTGTTAACTGTCAGAAAATAATCCATCAGTGTGTCAGTAGCTGAGGACAGGTCCATTCTTCCTGTGCACTTGTACAGTGCCAAGCACAGCAAAATCTCAGCCTTGGTCAGGGCTTGTAGGCACACTAAAGGCTACACACTTCAAATAATATAGCTCTGTTTTAATGCAATCAATGATGTTGATTGCAATTCACGTACAGGGCCTTTAATGTTATTGTTTATAATGAATCAATGGACAGATAGCTAATAATGCCTCATTTTCTTCACTGATTTTCTTCAGGATTTCTGTTTCTTCACTTGTGGAACCTCCAGTGGTTATGACATCAAAGTCTGCTCCAGAATTGTCCTCATTTCCTGGACACATACATGCACACAGCAACATGAATGCCGCAGCACCACTTCATTGTGTTGACAGACTTTTAACAAGCAGCCTTTCTGCAAATACTGAGTGAATGTAAATTCTTAACACTGGTGTTAACACTGGCATGTTTGTCTCCTCGTGAAAGCTACACTGTCTGTGTTAGGGTACTTCTGCGTAAAACAGTGAAAATGGCTCTGCCCGTTCAACAAAATTATGGGACTGAGGATCTTCCCATGTGATCCTCTGGGGGAACAAGTTGCTTGTAATTCTTGCTTCATAATGAACTGAATTTGCTATGTTTTTCATTGTAGTGTCTATTTTTGTATCTTAAATCATGCCTATATATTTTTATCCTGAATCTTCTGCAAATTTCAATATCCTTTACAAAATGAAGAGGAGAAAATGTAATATTCCATGGTGTCACTACTGCCAAGTAAATAATGATCTTTTTCTCTTGTTCTCATGGGATTTTGTACTGCTTAGATGCTATAATGGAAATTCACAAGCGGGTCTTCTGCCCATCGGTGTTTAGTTTTTACATTGTCTCTGCATGTTGATGTCTTCTTTTGAAACTAAGACCGACAATCTTTGTAACTAACTAAGCTGTAAACATTAAAGCAGTGTTTATGTAACCAGTTTTGTCTTGCCTAGCTGTGGGCTTGCCTTCATTTTTGATGCATGTCTCTGCTACATCCCTGTCAGCAAGATGGTCTATCTGGAAATCAGGCCAATAGGAAGAGAAAAGAACATTTTGGATGCATAAGTGAGTGGACCTGTCTGACTGTGGGTAACTGACTGACTTTGTTCCCTGTACAAAAGGGACAACAGACACATGTGGTCTTGTAATCAACTCAAATTACTTGAAAAAGTTGCTACATTGATTATACACTTGGATCCTGGAATTCGTATTTGCTACTTAGTTTTACCTGCTTAGGAGATTCCCTGCTCTAGCTGTTGGACTGGAGTTTGGCCTATATATATTTTAGCACTGTTGAAATTTTGCAGTTGTTTTTTGTAAGCATAGCTAATGACGGGCATATCATATGTATGCAGATAAAAGAAGCACACAGCGTAAGACTGTACTTAATTGGCTTTTGTTGCATATTAGTGCATGCTGGAAATGTACTGCAGAGTGTATCTGCACAGGTCTTTTTCTCCACTGAGCTGCTTCTCACATGTCCACACAGAGAGTGCTGGGGTATACCCTCTGTGAACGACACTGAAAGGCAGTGACACAGAGCAGGGCGCTTGCTTCTGTATTTCTTATTTCCCCTAATGACTGATGTTAAAAACAATAAGAAATTTCCAGCTCTGTTACCAATATGCATCATAAATGTTATTAACACAATTTAGCAAACCAGCACCAGCTGAGCAGGCAGGAAAACAGAACTCAATTCATTTCAACATCACATGGCCTCCATAATGTACCTTCAAAGCTAATTAAAGTATACTGGCGCTTTGTTTTCCAGGAGAGATTTCCTCCTTGTACAAGAAACAACTTCAGTACTGGTGTTATATTAAACAAATTTGAGGCGAGGAAATATAATGCTGGGACTGAAAGAAGAAGGCTGACATGTAAACATGGGACATGACAAGTTTGATAATCTTTTGTCTTTTTAAAAAAGTTATTGGTCCAAGAAGCACTCTTTAGAAGGGTTCATGTACAGTCAGGTAGGAAGGTTCTTTGACACTATTTTTTTTGATCCTGACTCTGCTTGTTCTATTTAAAGATGCTCTTACAAAGATTGTCTTTTTAGCATTGTACCAATTCTTTATCTTTAATTGATTCTTTTTTCTGATACTCCTTTTCATACTTTTTAAAAGCATATAATCTTGGTGATACAAAAACATGAAATGCAATTTTCTCCACAAAACTTTCTGTAATTTGACTAGAGCTTTTATGTCAGCACAGGAGACAGAACTATCTGTTTCTTTAGTGTAATATATAAAGATTTATTCTTGTTTGAAACCTTTTGTAGTTATTAATAAGTAGGACGAATCACATGAAGCTTTCTGTTTATTGGGAAGATACAAGCATATCATAGAAAACAGGCAAAAAGGCACGTTGCTGGTAAGAGATGCAGGATGTTACATGACATGCTTGTAAAGGAATTTAATGTCCAATTTGCTGTCCAATGACAGAAAACTCTGTACAGTTGGGTTGAAAATGTCTCTTATGGTCCTGCCAGACCCAGTCTTTTGATTTGGAACTTCACAGGCTCTATGCCTCTTTCTGCTCACAGAAAGCCAGTGAAAGGTGACAAGCTATGCCCCAGACAATGTGTGAAGTTCAGAGAAGTAACTCAGCTGTCAGAGAAAGAGATCTGAGTCCACAGGACCAGCTGCCAGAGGCTCAGCTGGACAATGTACTTCCTTTAATGCCAATGCCTTCCTGGCTGTTTGCTTTCCAGCCTCTAACAGTGCTTCTGTCCTAGTAGTACTTTCCCAGAATTTCATTCAAACATTATCAAACAAATACTATCTAAACTGAAACCTCACAGGCTGTATTACAAATTGTAGCTTTGTAAAGATGTGGTTGGGCTGCAGCAGATGAAGACAGCTGCTAATGAAAGCTATTTCTATGCCAGCATGTACCTGAAGACAAATGCTAGACCCAACATGCATCAGGCATCTGGTTTTATTCCAGTGACATATGGCAGCTTCATGACCTTATCAAGAAGTCACCCTCACAGCAGCATTAGCCAAGGGCAAGGTCAATCAGCCAAATGTGAAGGGAATTACATGTTTTAATATCTTATCTGACCAAGAAGGTGCTTAGCAATCACAGGGAGTACTCACAACGCTGGGTAATTTTGCAGAGGGCAAGCATACAGCTGCTGTGCCGTCATTAAGTCTCCCATGCTTGTACATGACCATGCTGTAAAAGAAGAGGCAGACGGTGAATTACACGTGATGATTGCAGGGCTTCTAGATAGGCCTGTGCAAGACATACACCTACAATTTTGGACAATGCTCTTAAATATATGGTTTAACTTTTAGGCTCCCCTGTGTGGGTACAGGAGTCAGACTTGATGATGCTTGCAGGCACCTTCCAACTCAGGATATTCTACGACTGTGTGGTTCTGATTCACAAGGCTGCTCAATGCATGAGGCAGTCTGCTGTACTATATTACCCTACTAATGGATGGAAGATGAAACATAAAGCTGCTGTATAGTTCCTCAGGCATGTGAAATTTGCGGGCATAATGACCCAGATGTATAGCCTACCGACACATTGTTAGAATCAATAAAAGTTGAACAGCAAAATACAACCTTAGCAAACTCAAATATGCCAATGAAAAACAAAAAAAACTCCCAAATAACTCTGGATAAACAAGTGTGGGGAATTACTTCTAATTCCATTTTGGCTGGCTTTTTCTCTAGGTGGTGGAAGGCTATTGGCACCTTAGAGGTACCATTAACACTTCTTGGGGGCAACAGAAATCCGGATCTCCTGGGCTGGGAATAAAGTCACCTCAAGAGATAACCATCAGATCCTCAAGAAAACAGATAAGTGACACTTCCTCAGTATCTAGTACTGAAAGTTGGCTTTCCAGGCTTGTTTGTGCACCTTGGTGCACTACATGGCCTTACGCAAAACGAATCCCTTCCTTTAAATGGGCAGTGTGTTAAGGGCAGATGGCAGTGTCCCCCTGCAGATCTGTGCCTAGCAGCAGAGCTCCAGCTCCAGGGCTCCTGGCTGCAGAGAATACAGCCTCTCCACCACACTGCTCCCCATTCTGGGCTCTTATCAGCTGTGGCATGCCCCTAGGAGTGATGGAGGCTGGAGCAATTGCGAGGGTGAAGCCACAGAGGCCAGCTGCAGGCAGCACCATTTGTTTTAGTTCTGGAGTCAACTGCAAGGAGCGAAAGATCTAGGGCTCTGGGGCCCTGTGGATCGTCTGATAAATACTTCTCTTTGAGGGTCTTCCCCCTGCCCAAATGTGGCTGCATACAGAGAAGGCACATGCATGAACTTGTAGCGACAGACGTCTACTTTGCTGGGATGTGCCATGTTTGACAGAGTGGTCTGCGAGTTAGCATGAGGCTGGAGAGTAAGCATTGCTGTTTGCTATAAACAAACCTTAGCAAAGTGCCTGTAATTGCACTGTTAGAAGGTTGGCCAGGCCTAGATGGTAACAGGGGAGGAAAATAATGCTTTCTTTTATCTGTTGTTGCAAACAGCTGGAGGCAGATAAAAGCGGAGACAGTTTTAACCTAAGCAAAGATTGTGACTGTGTGCTTTCCTTTGTTCCTCAATGCTTTCTGTTTTCCTCTAAGGTACATTTTTATTTGCAAATGAGACTATACATGGGACCGCTTCTGCATGCTTTTTCTTTTTCCCCTCTTCTTGTTTTTCTTCAGCTTAAGGAGATACTTGTTTTTCTTCAAACTCAACTGCTGTGGCTGCTTCTGCTTCAGAAATATGCAAGGACAACATATTCTGTACTTCGTTCTGCCTGTGTCTCACAACTTCCAGAAATCTGACACAAAGATGAGATGAACATTTTCCACAACTGCGACTGAGTGGGTAGTTTTCCATAGTATGGTTGATATAAAATGGTCCTGAAGCAGAATATTCAGATTTTCCAGTAACAGAATGCATTGGCAAAAGATAGAGAGAAAAGGAACTGTTATCTTAAAAACAGACATACAAAAACCTTCTGTTTTTACTTCCATAAAAAATTTTCAAACTCTAGCCTTCAGAGTCAGTAGTAAATTACACTGACATAATTAAAATTACTTATCTAAGTTCCCATACAATGCTTTGAGACTGTAGAAACTGTACCATGCATTTAATTTGATCCCCTGTACTACTGTTTTGGTATAGCAGGAAAAGGTTGCTTTGATGAACTTTTCAGTTGGTCTAATTCTGCAAGTCAGACCAACCCAATAAAGAATAACTCCATCAGGGTAACTCTTGCCGGCACATAGGCTTATCTACATAGGGAGTTATTCCAGTTCAATTTTTCCTGATTAAATCTGCTGTGGGTGTTATTGAAACAGAACTAGCTGTTCTGTTGTAAAACCTGTATTGAAACACTCTTTTCTTTTGTAAATTGCAATCTTTATTTTTAATTAATTATAATCTGTATATTTTCTACAGGGATAAAAAATAAATATTACTTTAGATGTATTTTTACTGTACTATGTATTTTCCACATATCTTGTTGGTTTCCTTTTAAAAGTAAAGACTATTTGAAGCACATTACAAGCTGTATTGCCTTCAGACTTCTCAGGTATGCTTTATGGCAAACCAAGATGGTTTCACAATGGCATTCCTGCAATTTCAACATCTTTTAAATAAAGACACAACTATTGTCTTTCAGCTGTTCTCTTTGATATTTAATTATCCTAAGCTGGTCTGTGGAAATGCAGGCATATGAGTGCAGACCAGTTTGTTCAAAATAATGAGAAAAGGACCATTTCTAGTCTAGTGTATCTTACGAGAAGAGTGAGAAGTCTTGTCTTTCAGCTGAATTTGGAAAGGAGCAGTCTGAATGTTTGCAGTACTTAACATGAATATGTTTTTACACAATAAGTCCCTGTAAAAGTCTGATTCTCAGTAGTCATAGGTTTAAAGGCTGCCACAATACTATGTCATTCTCTGTTTAAGAACGGAATTGTCTTCAATTTGTGGCACCAAATAAATAAATAAATAAAATATTATAAGAATCAAATATATTAAACTTTTAAAAGACATTAATAATTTTCTTCATCACTAATGTCTTCTTAGTCAATAAAATCTGATTATTTCTATGTGATACCTCCAACTTTTAAAGGATGAAGATACATTTTAGGTTTATCTTTGCAATTTTTTTTCAAAACACACCTGTTTCTCTTTTATAAACTCTTATTAAAATATGTTACATGGCAATTGTAATTGAAATTAAATGTTCAAGCATTTTGAAACCATCACTTATGTGTTCTCAATATACATATGATTCCTGCCTAAGATTATGCATATGTGCAATTTTGCTGTAATAAATAAGAATGAAAACTGAAGACTATGTAATTTTTACGGTTCTTTATATCAGGGTTTGAAAGATACCTACACTTCAACCCCTCCTCATGTCTTCTGATTTCTCATTCTACTCTGCACTTTTCTTACAAGATACAATATATTGACAAATGGTAGAGAACAATTTTCAAGTTTAAATAAAGCTAAACATAAAGCTTTTCAGAAATCAAATCAGTTTTATTTGTTAGAATAGTTGTACTGTGTACAAAAGAAATTACTATAATTTACAATACTTAAGGCATAGAATATTGGGGGGGTTTTCCTTCCACTGGAAGAGCAGTATTTTAGAAATAAAGAATCGTTAAAATCAGACATTGATAGTAGTATTAATATAATAATATAATAATAAATACTTCACATTCATATAATCTGAATTTACAATAATCCAGGTATTTCAGCATTAACTAACACATCTTAATCTGCCTCCAACAGGTAGGTAGAAGAGTCTTGTGTAGCTCATAGAAGAAATGTATGGTTCATGGTGAGGGTTATATCAACCCTATGGTATTTCCCCTTGTCCAGTTTCACAACCACCAGCTAGCAGAGCTCCAGGAGGATGATGAGCAGGCAAGTGACTGCAAACACTGTTTGCTGTAATCTTAACCCATTAGAATACAATATGATAATTTCCTCCTTTTCCGATTTCAGTTCTTAAAAAAAAAGAAATCAAGAAAATAAAATGGTTAACGAGTAAATATGTAAATTTGAAAACATAAAGATTTTCAACATACTTGAAAAGTCCTCTGACATCTCACAGGTACTTAAGTTAAAGGTATCAGCTGTTAAAGCCAATCAAAGGGACTGTTCTCAGGGGAGAGATGTAAATAGATGTCCCATCAATGATCGTTTGAGGAGCAACTGATAGCACTTATCAGCTCTTGCAGGCATTAATCTCAGAATAATCAAAAGTAAATACCAAGCAAAAGCAAGAGGAAGAACTTCACAAACGGTATGTACTCAAGCCTGAATATTGGCTTTTAACCCTTCCTTTAACAAGGGACTTCGCTTTTAGCAAAAGCAGAAAAGCCATACCCTCATGTACGTGAAAGCCACTCAGAGGATTCTCCACTGAGGCCATTATTGCCTTTCTTAAGCTGGGTTCAAGAGGACTAAGCAGTTGGCTGCTTTTACAGAACATGGGGAGGCCAATCGTGTCTTTTGCTCCTGTAATGAGGAGCAATAAGGCTGATTCAAAGGTGAACATGTAAAGAGTTTAACGAGAAAACTCTGTGCCACATACAACTGCTCAATACAGAAAACCTCAAGGAAAAAGGTGTTTTGGTGGTGGGTTTTAACATTTTTTTTCTTTCTTTTTTTTTTTTTTTTCTTTTTTTTTTTTTTTTTTTTTTTTTTTTATTCCCTGGGGTTGCAAAGATAGGAATGTCACCTTTCTAATGTTTTGATTTACATCTGAGTTGGTGTTACAACTCAGAAGTCACAGCTTCAAGGCACTGCTACTCAGGTAGGAATCTGCTCAGGAAACAAGAGGCTGCTTGGGGTGCAAATGAATCTTGGAACTCTTTAAGTCTGTTGTTTTCTTACTCAATACAAGAGCATTGAAAACAGTCTGGATCAGTCAGTTCTCCATGGAAAATAATACCAGTAAAGCAATTATCAAAGTCTTTATGTTAACTGATACACTCTTTTCAAAAATATTCAACCATTTATTCAGGGATTTTCACAGGCAGATATAGAAAGACTTGACTTAAAATGATATAGTGCTTTTGAGGAGACTACATGGCACTATTTTACACTGATGAGGACTATGGCTGCATATTTTTTCGTGTGGGGTGTGCTCAGTCTTAGAACTCATATAAGAATATTCTAAAGATTGAGGTACAGATCTTAACATAAGATTCAGGTTAGTTTTTTGTCATTTATGTGTTATGATTGATGATTCTATGTGCTAAGAAACTTACATTAGTTTTCATTCTTGTTTCTCTAGTACAATACCGGCTTCTACTTCTACCACACCAGTATACACTACTGTTTTATCTTTATCTAAGAACATATTTGTATACCTGGATTTACTTTAGTTGCAGAAATTGTCCTGGTTAAGTGGGAAGTCATAGACATATACAGATTTTGCAGAACAGAGAAGTATTTAACCTCTGTAATTTTCAACTAGAATGGTGGAAAGTTTCTTACTGCACGGAATTATAAAGATCTGAGAGTGTCTTATGTGATGTATTTTACAGTCAAGAGCAGTGTTTTATACTGTCTCACTAATGCATTCTCTGAAGCAAAGCAACCCACTGTAGAAGTCTAACTCATGCTCATGCAACATCCTCTGAGTACCTCACCACTGGTGAAGGCAATTCTCTCGCCCATGGGATAGAAATGTCCGATTAAATGCCATTTCTTACCACAGTTATTGTACATTACTTCTGGGAGACAGTTCAGAGTACCATAGCCACACCGACAGAGCCAGCAGCCCTTCAGCACCCAGACGCCATGGGCAATGCTGCCGCAGTTGCTGTCAATGACAAGGGAGACTTTGTACATCCCTGACCCCAACACAGGAAAAAAACCCATCCAGAGCACCTCACTCATTTCCTCTGATTTTGGTCTGGGATTTTTTTTTCTTTTTTACCTTTGCCGCTCATCATGTTCACAGTATCTGCCAGTGAAGTGCTTTTGGCAGGCACAGAAGGTCCCCAGGATACAAGTCCCTCCATTTTGGCAGCAGTGTCTGTTCAGTCTTTTACCTGCAAGACAATATTACAGGCCTTAACAAACATCTCAGGGGCTCTGAACCTTTTCCTCACTTGTCCTCTCAGGTCTCCCCAGTTCTCAAAGTATCTTAAGGATATCTAGTTTTATTGTCTTTAGAGACAATAAAATTATATGCCTGTTAGGAATGTTTGTTCAGCTAAACCCAGTTTGTTTAGTTAAGGATTAGAAACAAGCTACTAGGGATTACAGGACTGTGAAGAAGCAAAGCCTGGCAAGTCCTGTAGCAGCAGCATGTGTTCAAGTGAAATATTTCACTTTGACAGACCCAGGTTTCAATCACACTAAGAAATGGGACATTTTTACTGGGAAGTGATGTTTATTTTTGAATAAAGAGGTTTCGTTACTGGGAAGTTACTTGGTTTTGGGGGTGAGGGAGATGTTCCCTCAAGCCTTTCTCAGACTCCTGGGGTTGAGCACCAACCTAAAACTCTATATATGTGGGAGGAAACAGAATATATTTTTTCTTTTTTCTGTTATTACTGGTTCTTTCAGGCAGCTCAAACTTTTTCTTTTTTTTTAAAGTTAACATTTTTGTGGGCATGAAATACAGTGAATTTTAAAAAATGAACAGAATTTCATTTACAAAATTTCACAGTTGCTTTTGTAAATACAACACACCAAACCCTTCTTCATTCTGTTTGACCTTCTTTGTTTTTCCTTAGAACATTTTGCAAGTGATCTGCAGTTGTACTTTAAATTTTTGTCCCCATTTCCTAAGTGGCCACGGATATAACTTAAACGAGTGGCCACAGAAAACCAACAGGCTGGAATCTTCCAGGAAAAGAGTTAAATCATTACTATATTATATTTTTAAAAGGCAATTTTATGTCATTTTTTACATAAAAAATTTTACCTACTCTCTGTAATTCCAGTGAAAGGTACGAATGACCTGGAACTCTGTTGCTTTCTGCTTTCATAACTCTGATTCATATCACTGAGAGCGTTTATAAAGGTCCCTTCGTTCTTGGGCTGCGGCTTTTGTGCTGTGGCATTGAGACTTTTCACTTCTTCTTTACTTTCTTCTTTTTCACGGCCTTGACAAGAAGTGCAAATATGGAAGGGAAGGGTAGTTTGTAACGAAGAAGTGCACACTGCAAATGTACAAGCGAAACACGGCGGGGCGGTGAGAAACAAGAAGTTTCCCTTACCTTTTTCTAATTGAACAGCCTGCCAGACCAGAGTCACAGTGAAAAGAATTCTGAAAAATAAAAGGACTGAAATACATTTGCGCTAATAAGACACAAACACGGAAACGATGGTGACTGTGTGAACTTTTAAAAGGAGTAAGAGCCCCTGCCTAGAGAAGGTCCCGGGCAGGTCAGGCAAACTTACCTAACATGATTTCCCCAGTACATTTTCCTGCAGCCTGAAATACCCGTGGAGTCCTCCGGGAGAGCCTGAGCAGAAGGAAGAAGTCCGGAGCCCTTTAGCGGAGGCTGTGGCATGCGGCAATCCTCACGCCGCAGACAGCGCCGGGAAGGGAAGGCAGGGCTCACGAAACTTTCCTGCTGCTGTCCAGCTCGCAGGAGGCATAGTCCCCAGCTGCACCGCTCGCTGAGCCCTCGCCGGGAGCCGGGAACATCCCTCCGGGCTGGGACTCCCTGGCCAGCCCCTGATTTACATGCACTGCTGGAGGGTGGAGCAAGGTGGGGGCTCGCTCCCACCTTACTGCTGGGGCGAGAGCTAAGGGCCCACGAGCGCAATAAAAAGCCCAAGATGGGAAGACCTCAACTCCAGGATATTTCTTAACACAGAAGAATTTGTACCAACACATACTGCACGGGAAAAACAAGAAAACAGACATTGTTCTGTGGAATAGGTGTATAATGAACTGCAGCAGGTCTATATGTGGCAGGCTAAAAAGCCTCAACTCTACCTCTCTCTCTTGTCTCTGCTGGGGTTTTCCACCAAGGATCTGCTTTATGAGATTGTACCACTTTGCAGCAGAGATCCTTAAAACCCACTTCAGAGATTTCTACTGAAAGTACAGGAAAAAACAGTATAAGGTCCTTGAGAAAGGTTTGTTGTCTCACAAGAGCTGTTAAAAACCTTTTGAAACATTTTCTGAAATTTTTTATTGTTGGTAAAATTAGGCACACTAGTGAGCATTCCTAGGCTGAGCTTATGAAGTATCAGCAGATACCTAGGTATAATTTACCATGTGTACTAAAATGGCCTAAAACCACTCACATGGCTTTACTGTGGCTCAGAAGCATCAGAAGAAAGACCTGCAGCTGGGCAGTGCTAAAAAAACAGCTTTGGGCAGGCTTTTCTCATCATATTCCCACATTTTGTACCACTGAGTACACATGGCCTTTTCTTAAGTTGTGACAGGAAACTGCAGCAATACAGTTTTTTTTTTTGTTTGTTTTAGAGGGGCACATAGAAGAGGGATGTTTTTGCTGTGTCACTGCAAACCAAGCTAGTACAAATTTCACCTTGGCTAGATATAAGGTCACATCAGACGTATGGGTCAGACCCTCACTGAAGAAATGGCTGCACTGACTAAAGACATTATTATCCCTTGTTTGTAAGTCCTTGTGGCTGTCACTTGTCAGATTTGCCCCCTCTGAATTAATGGTCTGGAAGCTGTGATCACTTCTCATCCAATTTGGTACAAAGGCTGGCTTAATTTACAGAGATAGCTGTCCTAATTAAAGTCAACCCTCTTGGCACTAAAGCAGATGGAGAGTGTTTTGAGGACATGTTCTCTTACACAACTGCACGCAGCATGAGCAACAAGAGAAGGAAACCATTGTGAAATTAGAAAACTATGGCCTAATTGCTATCATGGAAACACAGTAGGAAAAGTCATACAACTGGAGCTCTGCAATCATGAGCTACAAGCTGTTCAGAAGCTCTTTATCTCCAAATGGGAGACACCTGGATTTGATGGATGGACAGTTTGATGCATAGGTAGTCTGGCTGGCTGGCTGGATGCAGCCAGAGAGCTGTGATCAGTGGCTCTGTGTTGAGGTAGAGGCTGGTGATGAGTGATGTCCCTCAGGCTCTGGCTTGGGACCAGTGCTCTGCAATGTCTTCCTCAATGACAGACAGTGAGGTCAGGTGCTCTCTCAGCAAGTCTGCAGATGACACAAAGCTAGGCAGTGCAGTTGACACAACAGAAGCACAGGATGCTATCCAAAGGGGCCTGGACAAGCTTGAGAATTGGGCCCATGAGAACCTCATGAAGTTCAGCAAGTCCGAGTGCAAGGTGCTGCACCTGGGTTGAGGCAATCGCAGACATGAGCACAGACTGGAAGAAGTTGTAGAGAGCAGCCCTACAAAGAAGGACTTGGGGGTTCTTGTGGGGGAAGGGCTGGACATGAGCCAACAGTGTGAGCCTGCAGCCTAGGGTGCATCCAAAGCAGCATGTCCAGCAGGTCAGGGGAGGTGATTCTGCCCCTCTGCTCTGCCCTTCTGAGACCCCACCCACTGCTTCCAGCTCTGGGGTCCCCAGCACAAGAAAGGCGTGGACCTGTTAGTGTTCTGAGGGATGGAGCCTCTCTCCCATGAAGACAGGCAGAGAGAGTTGGGGTAGTTCAGCCTGGAGAAGAGAAGGCTCTGGGGGGACCTCATTGCAGCCTTCCAGTACTTTAAGGGAACTTGTAAAAAGGAGAGTGAGGGCCTTTTTATATGAACAAGGGGCAATGGTTTTGAATTACAAAATGGTAGGTTTAGGTTAGATATTAGGAAGAAATTCTTTACTGTAGGGGTACATGTTGCCCAGAGAAGTTCTGGATTACCTGTTCCTGGCAGTGCTTGAGGACAGGCTGGATGGGCTCTTAGCAATCTCATCAAGTGGAAGGTGTCTGTGACCATGGCAGGGGGGTGGAACTCGATGATCTTTAGGGAACCTTCCAGCTTCAGCACATTCCATGATTCTATGATGACATGCCCCTTCACATCTCCTGTGGGATCACTGATCTTCAACAAGAGGAAAGAACATTGCTGAAGATTTGAAATGGCTGTTTCCACAGGGAATGCTTGCAGGGGGTGCTCTGCAGCACTACATCAATCTTAGGGGACAAGGCATTCCCAGTGCTGTTACAATTATTGACTCCAGTTGTTCTAAGCTCAACCATTTTCTTGTAGATACAGGCTAGCCCTTTTGCTTCATGGTGTCTTTTTTCATGGCATGTTTTATGTTTGTTACCAACTTTAATGGATTTAGATGAAGCTGTATTCTTGTTCCAGACTTGTACTGAAGTACTATGCCTTTTAGAATTCAGAGTCTGCAGTGTACATTTGTGTGCAATTCAGCTAAATCAGCACTGAAACTTTCATCCTAACACTTGTGAGTAAGATGTTTCATGGAAAGCTTGTTATGATAAAAACCACAACATGTTAATTCAGGAAAAGATTTTAATTTTCATATCTTAAATAGCAACAACTTTGGAGAGAGAGATTACTCTTACCATTATACTGTCTACCTCTACCTGCTGTGATTGACAAGGACTAAACTAAACGTGTTAAAGTTTAGGTGCTTGGTTAAAACCTATCACATTTTAAAGTACTGTCATAGCAACAGATACTGTTCTGAATAGGACTATAAAATGTTTCACACAAATAAAAGAGATGTCATTTTTGCATGTATACATGTTATGTATTATCCACATTCAAAAATGTTTACTTTCGGAAAAATCTTGCAAACCAAACAACTCTTGTTTTCTCTTGATTTGTCTAATTGTATAATGGGGCCAGTATTTTGAGTTTTAAAAGAAGAGCTTTTTTTGAGTTTAAAAGAAGAGTAGTAACATTTGTTCTATGGTTTTTTGTTAGTATATTAGGAAAAAATATTAGTTTACTGCTAGGTCTAACTGGTAGTAGCACTTTAATTTATAATATTCAGATGCTGAAATACTGTCATTTAGTATTTAGCTTGTTGTTTTTCCCCTTTCCATAGATGGAAGGTAGAAAAACATAAACAGAGATAAGTAAACACAGGAACATCACACAATGTTTTTTTTACTAAATGTAGTGTCAGTGTAGTTCTCTTGGATAGCTTTTTTGGGTATCAAATTCCCAGCCCTATACTGGAGGTAACTTCCAAAATGCAGCTGCTGGTGAAGAAATATTGATCAGTTTTCACACCCTCTGCCATTTGTTTAAGATCAGAAGTCACTCCTGTAATTGCAAGAACTAACGACCTGGGAGAACTGTAAAGCAGTTGGTAAACATTCCTTGCTTTTGATACCTTGTTTCTTCCTTTTCCCTATAGCCTCACCATCAAGGCACACAGAGGAATGGGGACAGAGAAAATTGCTCAGATGCTGCTGTTGCCTGACTGCACCAGAGGTGAGATTGGTGTGACACTGCAGAAAAGTGCTGTTGTTTGTTGTTGACAGAATCTGCCAGAAAGTGATTGCTTCTGCCCAGGGATTTGTGAGCAGCGGCAGTAAGGGTAGACACACTCCTTTTATCAGCTTCAAGTAAGATAAGAGTGGAGCCAACCAAAGCACAGGCTCTGAGCATTTCAATCGAGCCCTGCACACACAGGAGATGGCTAACCATTAATTAGGGGTCTTCAGCACAGTTTGTTCTGACAACAGATCAGGTAGCCTCTATGTGTAAGTGTGGTAGGAAAATGTGGTGCTGCTTTATTGGTGCACAAAATTCCTCTTGTGCTCATGCCTGTAGGGAACTGTAGGTTTGTGGCCTGCGTCTTCTGGCACTCTCCCAAAATGCAAGTGAGCCACGACACTGAGAGCTGAGGTGCGGATAAAACATGGTATTTTTTTTTGTATATTAGTGTTTCATACCAGCTGTATTGCTCTATAGATGCTCCGTATTTCTGAAAGTTTCAGGATCAATACATGCCTAAGGTATCTGGAGGTAGCATTGGGAAAAGTCAGAAGCAAGGATGAACAAAGCATGAGTGTCTCTGGCTTCCTGAGAGCACTTCTGAAAGTCTGCTTAGGGTCTGCTCAGCTCTGGTCATTGCAGCCAAAATATCTGTGGACTAGAAACCTTTAGGTTCCAAAATTCCTGCTTTGGGTTAGGACTAGATCTCTAACCAGAGTGGGCAATTTTAAATCAACTATGCAGAACATTATGGAAAATAAGGAAAAACAATTATTCCCCCCAAACTTTTACTTAAATCTTGGTATTATAGACTTCTGTGAAGCAAAACTCTCAGTCAGGGTGACTTACACTTCTCTGAAGAAAGGGCAGACCCTAGGCAATCTAGACTGGGATGTCTCAGGGTGTGTTTAACTCATTAAATGTTAAGAATACTGGATGGAAAGACCTAATGCTAGCCAGCCTGAGTTTTTATCTGTTTTTTTTTTGTGAACTTCAGCTTGCTGCTAAGGCTTCTGATATCTACTCAAGTATTCTTTCTTTATAAAGGCTATGTAAAACTTCAACACAGTTGAACTGAATGATTTTTACAGTATCACAGAACTTTCTCTTTCTGACAGACTCTGGTCAGACCAGCTTTTATTACTGTCAGAAATTTCCTATAGGACCATGTAGAAGTTGTTGTTGTTGCTTCTCCATTCCTGTGTATTCATGCATAGCATGAATGAACAGTATAAATGACCCAAGCAGTTTTTTCACTCCAGGTTAAGAATGGCTTACATTGGCTTACTTGGAATTGGCCACTAATTGACTTGAGAAAATAATTCATAGGAGAGTTAGGTAATCCATATTGTGACTGGCACTATTTAATTAATGCCACAGGTCCATGATGAACATAAGCAGGATAAATGGCTGCTGCTAAAAGGGTGAGTTCCGCTCTGTCTTACACCATGGGTTATTTTTTTGTACTGCCTCCCTCACGCTGTCATTACTGTTGTGAGGCCTTGAATGAGCTGAAGTAGGGAGTTTATCTGAATGAAAACTCAGCTTGGGAAAAAAAAATTAGTTTTCTGCTGGATTAGTTCCCTGATGTGGTTTGCCACACGAACACTAGGACTGGCAGAAACAGAAGGCAGGGAGAAGCAGCCATGGCTGTGTGACAAGCAGCCCCTTTCTGTAGCAGAGCTGATTTATATCAGATTAAATTGATTATGGAATGTGTAGATAGATTTCAGTTCTTATATTTAAATGATTCTCCCTTTCCCAAGGAAATAAACCACAGGTAATATATCCACTGATAATGATACCACCTTCAATGCTCTCATCCTATTAGCATTATATACAGGGGAGTAGAGCAGTCATCCCACATCTCTCTGACAACATATGGATGAAGTTTAGTACAAATGAGATGGGAGCAATATTACCAAATTAAAGTAAACATCTACAGCACTCTCATGGAAAGGGAGCCTTATGCAGATGTCATACAACAATGTAATGCTCTGTAACAGGCTGACACAAATTTGCAGAATAAACCCAGTCTCAGAGCATTATATAGGTTTTCCTTCCCCTGAGTCTCACAGTTAATCATTAACAAAATACAATATGATTTTGTAAAAGTTTTGTAATGAAAATGAAAGTAGTTCATGTTTTTTGTGTAGAAAAGAAAAAGAAAATAGAAAATTTGACAGTACACATGGGAAGTGATTAAGAAGATCCCAGTTATTCGCCTAAGAGGGAAAGTTTCTCTGGCAAATGAATCAACACCAACACCAAGAGACTGCAAGACTGAGACTTTTTTGCTTCTTCTTCAAGTAAAAGTTTTAGCATTTTATTGAGGAAAAACTAAGTACTGAGGGAAAAGAAATTTTGTACAATTACTTTTTTTGAGGTTTAAAAAGTTGGTGCTTTTAACCACTACATGTACCGCAGAGAGACATGTAATGTTTTTGTGGAGTTAATAGTGCTGTGCTCTAATTTCTGGCTGAATAAACTTCTCTTCCATATGCTCTCTGGTGCGTGTCTCTGTCTTGTCTACCATTCAGGAAGTTGTCTCAACATTTCAGGTTTAAGAATGGGCTCTTTTTGGCTGCATAAAACTTACCAAGTCTTGTAGTGTCTTATTATGGGGCCACGTGTGGACACAGTGTTAGTGTAATCATACACTCAAGCTGTATTTCTCTTGCAAAATTACCTGAAAATCTATCTTCACCGTACACAAAACACAATTGCTTGAGTATAATGGCATATTTTGACCTGGCTCTGCAGTCTTGTTTGGTGCTCAGCTGAAACTAGAGTGAAATTTTTACCCAGTGAAGTGATTCACCCTAGCAGTAAAGGCAGAAGCAATTTGAAGGCTGAATAGCTGTCAGTTGTTTCCCCCACTGTTTTTATTTGGAAGTATTTCAGTGTGGCTTAGCCTGCTGTTAGCAGTGCTGCAGTAGGATATGACCCTAGAAAGCTTTCTGAGTTTATGTGGCAAGATACAAACTATGAATTTCATAGAAGCCTTGAAGGAGTCCCTGAGGAAGTGCTGATCCCACAGCCTAATTCAGGGATGGAGATGCATATCCCAGGCAGCCATGAATGAAAATCCCTGCATAGATCTCGCATTTGATCTTCAAGCTAGCCTAATATGCTGGCATTTCTTTAAGATGATGCTACACATTAAAGCTGAGACAATGTTAGAAAGCTAATTCCCAACTCAAGCATATGCTGAGATTTGCATTGGCATTAGTGGCATTTAATCTCTTATGGATATGAATTAATTTGTTTACCTGGAATAAACCCATCTGCCTTTTTTTTTTTTTTCTGAGCCAGTTTTCTGGTTTATGGATTGAAGCATCTCAGCAAGAGGTCCAGTGGGGAAGTGGGGAGTGAGAGACTTTGTGGCTGAGACCAAGACATTGAAGGAAGGAGGTGGGCAGGACACCTTCTCAGGTGTTACGAGCTATCAGATTATCCTAAAAAATCCTTGGTGTCTTACTTCATCCTCCTTTTCCCCTCTACTTGAATTCAAACCCAAAGTAGAAAACAGTCTGTATGCATATATATACAAAAGCCACCTTGCACAAACGGGTATCTCTGATGTGATTTGTGTAAGGAATGGGTCTGACACTTCTTGGACTTAGCCTTGTGGGCACCAGGGATAGCAGGCAAAAATGAGAGATCCAGCAGTTATTTTAATCTATGATAATAACACTTAAATGTTAGTATCAATTAAAATAGAAACAAACCACTGTATCATAATCTGTAGTGCTGTCAGCAGGCCAGCCCTTCCTTTGTCTTCAGCCTACTGCTACCCTTGAGAGATCCTGTCCTTTGTGCCAGCTCTGGGCTCCAGCCTGGCCTTGGCCCAACAATCCAAATGTGCTGCATGTGCCACCATCTGCAGATGGCTCGTGGTCGAAGTGTGAGGTGTGTGTTGAAGCTGAACTTCTGCCACTACAATGGCTTCATTTCTTCTCCATGCTAACTGGGGAAACTGCAGGAATTGAACCGGAACTCTGTAGGTCAGCATCTCTAAAAACCATCCGTAAGCACCAGACGCAGTAGATATGCAATATGTTTGGGAAGAGTTACGAAGCCAGATTTTAATACCTTCATCCAGACATTCCGAACAGCTTGCCATATCAAAATGGAATTTTGAAAGTTCCTGGGCTGGGGGCATGGTTCCTAGGCACAGTCCATGAACTGATTCTGAGAACAAAAAAATCCTGTGATAAAGAACAAACTGTAAACCCCATGAGTGAAATCTGGAATACAAGATTTATTTTAAGGAATTAGATTACGCATGAAGCTCCAGAGGGAAATGAGCCTACTCTCTTTCAGCGTTGGTTGACTCCAGTATTCTGGAGGGCTCTGTGCTGGCAATGGGATGAATGTGGGAGAAAGCAAAAGTGAAGTTGGGATCTGTTCAGATAAAGTCATTCTCTTAAGGACAGACCACATTTCAACCTACTGTTCACTTGAGGATTGGCCCTCTGGCATCACTTTTCCCTTTTGGTTCAAGAAGGATAATCTTGAAGAAAGAAATGTGAATGGTGTAGTTCCACAATGTGATACTAAACACAAATAGCAAAACTTACTCTTGTTTTTCAGGCTATATGGTGAGAGGAAACAGCCATAAGTGATATAATTGATTATGAGAAACTCTGCTTGATGGTATTTATTTTTCTCTGCTTGAGAATGGATAGATGCAATGTGAAAACTCAACTTTCTAGCTACTCTTCAAGTCAGGAATGTAACATGGGCACGGTAGGCAGTCACTCTACCATGGAAATCAGTAGTTGTGGCGTGAACATTGTTAATATAATTCCCTGAAGACAGTAGGGTAGAAAGAGTCAGAGTCACCTAACACGGGTATATTGTGAACAGTTATGTTAATTATGTGATTGCTATAACATCAAACATACTGAGCAGGGATTTCTTTAACCCAGGAATGATGAATTGAGAGTAGTTTTTTCTGGAACACAATTGTTCTTGATAATAAAGACTATGAAGGGCACAAGACAGGATGCTGACTGCAGTTCCACACTGATATAGACAGGTGTATTAGTGGTGTTTGTTTTCCCCTCAAAAAAGATAATTTTTATGAGCTTCCTACCTTACGTCTCCTCTCAGACTCTGTCTCCTCAGTTGTGCTGCCAGATCAATACAGTCATCATTCACAGCAGTGTAAAGATTAAAGTTTCCAATTACTTCATTTAAATTCAGCCCTTTTACAGATCAAGCATAGATGACAGCATCACAAAAAATTTGAATTGACATGACTGTGTTTAAAGGAAATCTTTGTCCATGTGCTCGGCTTGTCTGAATATGGCACACCTGAATGAATGGTGAAGAAAACAAAACTACTAAAAATATGGTAATTTTTCCAGTAGTGTGTACCTTAACCACTTTTTGGGATTTAACAACAACAAAAAAAATTCAGCCATTTTAATAGATTACCACTATGCCCTGAATCTTCAAAAGGCATAGAGGCCTGAAATGAGAACTCGGTGTGTATGCATTTTGATAATGTAGTTTTGTGTGCGTAAAGATGAAAAAGAAATATCTGGGGAATTCTAGCGAGCAGTAGACTTTATCTCAGGGAATGACAGAGAGAAAATACCTGTGAATTTGGGATGACTTTACAGTTTGAGTTGAGTATGTGTTTAACATTTATGGTGAAACTTGGCCTGGCTTAATTAATTTCCACTGGTGCATAATGGTTGCTCTGGGAACACTTATAAATTTCTTTTTTAAGTGAAAAGCTACCATTTTTTCTGTTAAATCTTCCTGTGTTTACAGGGACACTGATTTCCAGGGGCCAGTGTCAGTCCTTCATTTGGAAAACTGCCCTTCATTTCTACACACAAAAATTGACAAGACAAAAATCCCTTCTTCTCTTTATAAATTGTGCTGATTTTTATCTAGTGATATAAAATTTCTTGGTCCTTTCTCTGATTATGTGTGTGTTTGTAATAGATTCAACCTATTCAACAGAACAGATCCTGCTCACAAGAAAAAGCCACAAACGTTTGTGAGAGAGAACCGCAATCCCTGACATAGGTGAAAGAATCATATCATCGTGATGCAACCTCTGATACATGGAAGTGTTGTATTAGCTGGAGCTAATCTCACCGAAGCACCCCTGCCCACCCATCCCACAGTGACAAATCTGCGCATGTGTCTTAATGTGCTGTTATCAACATTACGGCTACCATCTATAAAGTACTGCTAAACATCTGGCAAGGGAATTTGAAAATTAGATGAAGAGCTACACTAACAAATATGTAGTCTTGCACTGCGTTCTGAGATTATTTTGGCACCCACATAACTATTTGATCCCATGCCCATATATGCATGCCTGACCTTGAGTGATTACATCAGAACAATTTTTATGTGTCCGGTCTTCATTGTCATTTTGTTCTGAGGGATCTGTCTCTAGTTAGGTTTGCCTTTTCCCTAAAAATACCACAGTTGAGTACATGGATGCCTGCTGAGGTGAACCCATATTGCTGTGTTAACTCTTTAGGCACTGGCTGGAGTGTTTCAGGGCTGTGTTTGGATCACAAGGATAGGCCAGTCCTCTTCTTTAGTTCTGTGTTGGATTGCAGGCTAGTGTGTGCCTTTCTGCATGCTCTAAGGATCAAAGTGAGTTGTTATACTTTTTTTTTACCCCTTCCTACACTGACTGCGCTGGCAGATTGTTCAGTATGTATCACTGTGGCAGAAGGTTCATTAGGATGTCCCGAGGTCAACCTCTCACTGCTCAATATAGTTTGCATTTTGTGTTTCTGCAGGGCATTTCCACGTCTCAGTTTGGCTGCTGTCAGCCAGGGCCTTGTCATTGTCTAGGACCCTGTTGGAATAAGTGCAACCAACTGTTGAGAAGTGAGAAAGTCTCTGCTGTATAAAGCTTATAGATCACTAGGTGCTTAGAGTAACTCCTAGCTTCAAGGTTTTAAGTTAACGAGGGAGAATAGGGGAAATAAATAGCTACTTTTCAAAGCAATCATCTGCCAGCTGATTCTACTTCTTCAGTCTGGTTGTCTTTCTTATTCTTGAACTGAATTATCTCTGTTCTCTCCCTCCCAAACTTGCCTCAGTGTTAACATTTTAATGTAGTGGTGTGTATCCCTCACCCTGGTTATCCTCTCCTGGATGTTCCAACATGGCACAGGCTTGCGCATGAGGAGGCAGATGTTGGTGAGTGTCTGTGCTTGCTGTCCTTCAGGCTGTGCAGAGAAGCATGGCCACGCAGGAGCGAGCAGAATTTCTCAGAGCAGAGTTACTCTGTACAAAGTCAGTCCAGCTCTTCATTAGTGACTGACAGTTTTGCAGAGTTAGGAGCTTCGGGGTAGTGTCTATAGCTCTCTGCAGATCAAAGGACCAGAACAATATCTCATTTTATATGAAACAGCTCTTAAAATGAGCCATGCCACTTCTGTTCCCTTATGTCCCCTTTGTCACATTCCTGCTAACAAGAGACTTTTATATATATTTGCACTAACACGGCAAAATATCAGGCATACTCAAAAAGTAATTTTGGAGATTTGGTTTTACAGAGCTCCCCTTTACAGACTTTGCATATCTCCCTTCTCCTCCAGCTGTGAAAAGACTCCCTGAGCATAGATTGCCATCTCAGGAAGACTCAGTCTAGCAAGTCCTAATACTAAGTTGCAATATTAGACAAAGAAGTGCTGTCTGATGAAGAAATTACACTTATAAAGAAAAAAGAAATCACAGGGACTACTGGATTGCTTTAGTGATGCATAGAAAGAAAATGGCAAATAGTATATATTCCAAGGTTAAGGAACCTGTGGTCTGTATACAGTACTACTGCATATACTAGATATAGTTAATTTGTTTCAGGAGAGTGATGCTTGATGCTCAGACCGCACAGGGCAATGCCAGTGGGGTTGGCATTAATGCTGCAGGCTTGCTTTTGCCACAGGATTCCACCATGCTTCAATGCAGTTCTGGGAGGCTAGATTTGCTAGTGCGATGTCATCGTGGTACAAGAAGGATTGAAGGTGAGCTTCAAGTTGCCTGTAAAGGAGTGATCAGCCTGAGTGTGAAAAGACTTCAGCCCAGAGATCAGTGAAACTGTGAACAAGAACCTCCTGGCTTCTACTCAACTTTGGATCTTGTAGATAGTGACCTGCCTGTGAATTTTTTACCAAAAAGAGGGAGGTCAATGCATAAAAGATTTTGCAACAATTTATTTTTCAGTCTGACCACTTTTTCTCATCTCATTGACAGCACAACTTCCCAAACACTTGAGTAGCCTGAGAATAAGGTGAAGCATGGTGTGGAGATTGGAGGAAGGAGAAGAGGAAATGAGAGTATTGTTAGTTGTTACTACTCCTGAAAGGGAAATTAAAACTCTGCTAGGGAATAAAGGACAGAAAAATCACAAGCAAATTGAAAACAGGCCATTGCCAAAAATTCAAATAAAATGTTGGTTTTGTTTTTTTAAAACCAGGGTCCTACTGTCAGTATAGCTTATTCCGTGTTAAGTTTTGATTCTGTCAGAAATTATGTGCATTCCCAAGTGTCCATTTAATAAAAAGAAGACTCTTCTTTGGAAGCAAAGAAAAAAAAATTAAAATGCTCTGTGTTTATGCCAGATTGAATTTCTGGGCTTGCATAGAGGTAGCTTCAGGCAATCATTCCACGAGTCTGACAATAAGCATGCAGTCTGTAACTACGGTTGTTTGGAAATGTGACAAATTGGAGAGGGCCTGATTTCTAAATGAGATGCTGTGGAAATGTATTGTTTTGACAGAGTATTGTTCAGAAAGAGGGACTCACCTTCATAAAAAGGAAAATAACTTGACAGTTGTAGCTCTCAGCTGGGATTTGTGAGACCTAGGTTTGAATCCCTACTTTTTCTGATTTAGCCTAAGGAATGGACTCAGACTTTCACAAAAATCTAATTTTAGTGACCTAGCTGAAAGACTATCATTTATTTCAAAACCTGTCTCTGTTCATCTCTTTCTGTCTTCCTCTGTCTTTTATGTTTTATAGATTCTTGATTCCATTTTTTAATAATAAAAGTAAAAAGAAAAAGAAAGTAAAACCTTGGCTTTGTCCTGTTACAAGACAAGAATATGGTTTACATCTCAACATTTGCAAGACAGGGAATCAATTTTCTGCCCAGCTCTCTCTGGAATGTAATTATGGAAATTTTAATATCCTTAACTTTAATTCTTGTTATTGATTCTGTTATTGACCCACGTCTACTTGTTTCTGTGTAAATACCGACAAAGAATCAGGTAAAAAATAACAGTTACCAGATGGCATCAATTAATTTTTAAAATTTTCTGAATGGAGAAGGAAAGAATGTTTTTGCAGTGGAAGTCCAAACCTCTTCTGTTCTCTTCAGTGTTATCTTCAGTCCCCAGTGAAATCTCTTCAGTTCCCGGTGTAAATTAATCCTTTCTTAGTTTCAGCTATGTTCTCTCTACTCTCAGATTCACACTGGTGGCTGAAAAATCTGCCATGGCCTCAAGAGTGAGAACTGGGAACATCATAAACAAAAAATAAGTTCTATGCCCATTTGGAAATCATAATACAGGGGGAAAAGCCAGTAAAGGACACTTTAGCAATTATTTCCATAGTGAGTTTGGGTTTATTTTTCAAATATTACAACAGAGTTAATTGTTTTGTTGAATGACTGCAGAAATTGGGGTAGAAAGGAGATAGGATACCCTGACTCTGACTGTGGGTTTGCACCTGATAAAAGTTCTTGGCTGCATCTGGGCCGTTTCTCAGCTTCTTTATTTCAGATGCCAGAGCATATCTGGCCCCCAGGGCATGCCTACCACAGTCCTTGGACTCAGTCTGTTTAAATATGAGTTGTGCATAATTAAATGGGTTATGGGTAGATTGCCTTTGACAAGCATCTTGGCAGATTGCTTCTCCTGCATGGTCACCATGAGAAAAAAATTTCTATGCCCATGTATGCAGTCATACAGATATTTGTTTGGCAGAAATGCAGAGCTTTTTTGCTGGGTTAGTCAAAGCCAGCTCTTCCCACAGAAACTAACTGCAATAAACTGTTGGTTTGGAGCAGAATTATTTTTTATTCATTTTATTCTAGTAGAATTACCTCATGCGGCAAAAGGTATTATCTCTTTAATAACTAGCATGTCAATGTGTTTGTTTTCATGGTGGAAGTGAATGGCTTTGGTACAAGCAGTGTGTTGCAATGCATCAAACAAATGAAGGCCGGGTCATATACAGGGACAACTCTTCAGGCGGTGTCTTTTTTGTTGCTCTGAGCTTTTGTTGTTGCTGCCAGTACTTTCTTCTGATTCCCACATGCAGATGCGGGAAGGCAGAGGTGGGCAAACTGTAGTGCAACACAGCAGTTAAAGGACCTGCAGTTCTATTGTGTATTTGGTGTACATGAAGGAGATGGCCAGGGTTGTGCATCTGGCTTTGGAGGTTTATTAGGCAGTGTTTTTGGGGAAAGCCAAGAATGATGCCTCAGCTGTGGGTGCAGGGGTGGTCACAGGCCACAGCTCCAATGTGTGTCTGTAGTCAATACAGGTCAGGTCTTTACTCACTGTGCCAGGACACGTCAAACTGTAAAAACAAACAAACAAAAAGGCTCTGAACTTTTGTGGTTCAGAAATGTAGTTTTTCTGAAACCATAAGGCAAAACAAAGGATAAAATAATAATGAAAAGCAACAGAAGCCTTCAGAGGAAACAAGGGATTAGGTTTGGTTGGAAGTATAGGAAAAAAGGCTAAAAGTAAAGCCTACAGGTAATGAAATGAAACCTAATCCATTTCCCTCTCTGCAGAACCTCTGGACTAGAGTGTAATCTCTGTTGACATCATATTACCTTTCAGCAGTGGAATTTTAAAATAAACTCTTGTAAATTATTTAGTTAATTTTGCAACCACCAGGCTTCTTTGCTCCCATCATGAAAAATTTGTGAATTGTTCATCTTGGTGTGCTTAGTTTTGTGATTATTGACAGCAAAAAGAAATGAAATCTAGATTTAAATCACCTTTACATTTAGATATTTGGAAACGGGTGGGAGAATACAAAGGCTTTCTTGAAGTTAACATTTTTAGTTTCATAGTATTTTCCTTTTGAAATTGTTGTTTGGACAAGCCAAAAGATGACAAATATCATGAGGAGAGGGGTAAGAAGAAAATTTAAATATCTTATTAGAAATTTGAAAAGGTTAGGTGTGAGTACACTCCTGTGACTTTACTTACACAGTATACACATTACTTGCATGTGCTCAGGGATATTTTGAGCCTGGTCTGTCCTGCCAAACTTTATCCATAGAACTTATATTTTGTACTAATAGTCTTCACACTCAGTTTAAAAATCTGAATTCAGCAGGTTGTCTGGTTGTCCACCCATGCAGCTCAATACAGGAAATGACTTGTAAAACATTTTGCTCTAAGTCATGGTTTCTCTGAAAGTGGGGACACCAAAAACTTCAGGGTTGATTAACAGTCTCTCCTTTTCCTAAAAGGGTTCAAATTAAATAGATATAAAATGCACATTACTTTGGATAACCTAGAATTTTTTGTGAGGTACAGGCAGGGTCACATGAAAATATTACCTTATGGAATTGAAAATGTCTCTTTTTTTTTTTTTTTTTAAATCATAGGGCAGTGGACTTCATATTCACTGCATAATCAGAACGAATATCTGTTCAATTACTGTGAAAGAGCTACTGTATGAATACTCATTGCATGGCTTTCAGGGCTCTGACATCTTGGTGTAGGAAATTACTGCCCAAAATGTAACCACAGTGAGCATAAAATGTGTGGGACAGGCTGATCAATCTGTGTGAGGAGTGGAACGTATAGAGAATAGAAACTCCCTACATCACACACAGATGAAGGAAAATGGATTTGAGGGTGTGCACATCCAGGATTTCCATGCATCATGGAATCCTGTCAATGCTATAGCTCCAGCTGAGGTAATCACTAAATATTCAACAAAAAGCCTAACGACTGTGACATCAATTTGTCCCTTCACAGGCAAAGGTTCTTCACAGGCAGCTTGAATGTCTCTTCTAGCCAATATTCCCTCAGCAGCTCACCTGTTGGGTCTACCAAGGTAGCTCCTGCCAGAGCCTGAGCTGCTGCCATGCCTAGTGAAATGTTTAACATTTCCTTGGTGCATAAAAGACTTGAATGGATTTCTGTTAAATGCTTGTGTAAATAAAATTCTGTGCTAACAATGCAAAAAGATCACCAGGTCTGGGATATGCCAGGGCTGGAAGAAGCAGCAGCTGTAGTAACATTATTTAAAACTGTAGAAAAGTGAAATGTCTATTTTTATATTTTCTTTCTGGCCAGCGTTAAGGCTGTGATTGGGCTATTTTTATTTCTGTAGGAATAGGATGAGACATTGAAAAACTGTGAGACCACAGGACAAGTAACTGTCTGTTTAAAGTAATAAAAGATGATGAGGGACTTCTAATACACCTCAGCTTAATTTGCTCTTTTAAGTGACACAGCTTGAGTGCTCAGAGTGCTTTCCTAGACTGACTCTGCTTGTGTCTCATGACTTCTTGGTTTCAACATATGTAATCTGTGGGACTTTTGTGCCCCTATTTCATGATGTTTTATCGATAAGAATGATATGAAAATTTTGGACAGTAGGTGGCTGGAGACATGTATTCTAGCCCAAGGCAATTTAAACTCACGTCTCCTAGATCTGATGAGAATCACCTTAACACCTAAGGGCTAACCTCCTAGAAGAGAGTGGGTTATATTAGTAAACCAATCTTTTGAAGCTATGTTCCTATGTACCAAAACCCCCCATGGACTATAGAGAACTGGAGGTATGAATCTGTATTCTTTGTGTGGTGACAAATGTATGTATTTTTATCTCAGTTGTCTCCATGTAAATCAGAAAAAAAATCTGTAAATTGATACAGGCAGCCCAGACCTCTGCTTTGAAAATGAATGCACTTAGCACCAGCATAAATCAAAAGTAAAACTTCCTAGTTTCTTGCTCATCCAGTGAGCTTGTGTGCTGGCACAGCTTCAGTAGCTGCAGTAAAGGATGCCCCTACTGAGAAGCTTTAACGTGGTGCTTACAGCCCTCAGCTTGGGAGTGAGAGAGATGATCATGAGTTGCTCTGCTGAAAAACAGAATTTCCATTTCTAGATGAGCAGCTGTTTGTATAAAGATGTGTGTCAGAATCATAGAATTATTTAAATGTAGTCAGCTGAAGAGGTATGACGACTTGATTCCTTAAAGAACCTTGTGCATTTTTGTTAGCTATGTACACCATTGTGATACAGAGAGAGGGACGACCCAATTTTGACACTGATCTAGGCAGTGTTTGCCCATGAATAATGACAAGAAAGTCAAAAGCAGGTAGCTTACATTTTGAATTATTACTCTTTTTTACACCTGTTCAATTTTTCACAATCACTGTTTAATACCCAGGATGGATTTATCTGTTATTTCATTGCAGATTAATCTTTTTAGAGAGGAGCCCGTCTTCAGCTAGAGAGGCTAGCACTAGCTAACTGAAGTCTCTCATGGTCTCAGCTCACTTGATTAACTTTACAGAGCTGATGTGGTCTTAAGCAGGGGGAAATACGTGGAATGACTCTTCAGTTACTCATGCACCTGATGAATCTAGCTGCTACATAAATATTTTTATCTTACTGATCAAAACTTACGGAAACATAAAATGAATTTTTTTTTTCAGTCCCTGGAGGTACTGGCTGGGACTTACCAACATAAAAGTACCAGCAGAAGCAGATATTTAAGGTATTTAAGAGTGGATCTTTCATTTTTTAAAGAGGGGACTTTGTCCCCCATTCTGTACCTATTCAAACTTTTAAACTTCATTAATGACCAGAATGAAATAATATTCTGCAATAAGACTATTAACATGGCTTTATAAAACATTTTTGTAGAAAGTCTAAGAACAGATCAGGTATTACTGGAAATTTGAAGTGTCCTTTCTGAACTGAATTCTGACATGCATTCTGGGCCTAGTAAAACAGCTTAACATGTATTGCTCTTTAATTCTGTCCGAGTTTTGCTGTAGGAGCAGAGAATAGGTGCATCTACCTTCCCCTTCTCCCAGGCCTAAGCTGTGTGAAAGACCTTAGGGGAAAAAACAGTGCAGCTTGTACCAGCCTCAGTGAGCGGGGTGTAGCATTGTCACACCGGGGTGGCCACTGCAGGGGACAATACCTGGTGAATCCTAATTCCTTTATGTATATAAATACCCAGCAGAGGTCTGCAGTCCTTGAGAAAACCTTGTTACAAAGAAGAAATATATGAGATATCTCAGCAAGCTAATTTTGACTGGCCTAAACTTTTATGTATTTTCTTGTTACAATCACTTTGGTGAAGGGTATGATCACTTTATTTAAATCCTTATATGCTTGGGCACTTACAGAACAGTTAAAGAAATTCAAGCTATGGAATTGTCCAATAATAATTATAAACTCTTTTTTACTGCTGTAACTTAATCTACTTTAAGTCATTGGTACTGATTTAGGCTACCAGACTAGATAACACATAAATATTAACTATGTAGTTAAGATGGCACCTCTCTCAAAATTGAAGGATAAATTATAATGACTTTCATAAGAAGGATTACTATTTTGGAAAGCCTGAGCCAAACCATAAAGAGGTATTTAGAGTGATATAACTTGCAAAATCTCAGCATATATCCCTTTTTATCATTCTGGAGCAAGGGCGAATGGCAGGGAAAGCTTTCTCTCCATTTACAAAATAAATACATTGCTATGAGCTAAAAAGAAAATAATATGACTTTCAGTTCTAGAAAGGTCAAGCAAACAATTTATGCTAAGTTTTTGCACCAGCATCAGCAGTTCAAGATGATCAATCAATCTTTTCAAAGAGACAATCAACTCATAAGATGGATTTATTATCTGTAGGTTGATTTTGGAAAAAGGCCCATTCATCAACAAAAAAACCCAAAACCAAAACGAAAGAAACCCCAACAAATCAGACAAAAAACCCTACCAAAGAAAAAGGTACCTGCTCGGTAGAAAGATAGAAAAATTACCCCACTCAGACAATGTATTTTTGCATCATCCTATCATTCAGTTACAACGAAAAATTGAAATTATGAAGCCAGTTGCCAAGAATTTGCAGAGAGGGGGTTAATTTTAAACATTTGGGGAAAAAACAGCCTTTGTCACAAAATATCCTGTGAGCTTGCAGCCTGGCACCAGCTCCTGCTGTGCACAGCAGGCATTTCCCCTGCAAACTAGAGCATGTACTCACAAGACACTAAAGAGGATCAGAATTTCTCCTGATCCCTCCTTGAGGAATACATATTACCTCTGGCTTTGTCAAGAGGATATAGATCCATCCTGAAATGGGATTGAAAAAAGCATTTATAAGCAACAAGATAGACACAAATTCACTATTAAAAATGCTGTTCCTGAGTTTTGCTAGCAAAAAAACTCACCCCAGAAATTTAAGTGAGTACAGTCAAAACAATCAAAGTTCTGTAAAGTCTTCCTTCCTTCCTTCCTTCCTTCCTTCCTTCCTTCCTTCCTTCCTTCCTTCCTTCCTTCCTGTGTAAAAGTTCTGGTGATACAAAGATTTCCTTAGAAATGCTGAAAAATCTACCATAGATGTGATCACACCAGCAAAATTCTCTTTTTTTTTCCCCTTGAGAATCTGCAAAATCCATACTTATATTTTCAGCTACCTCAGAGGGAGATAAAGTAATACAGAATCCATGTCGTGGTCAGAGTTACAGTGAAAAGCTTGATAGATACTGCTGAAGGTAATTTTGTCAGGCAGCAAAACTCATAGGTCAGAATGAAAAATGTATGAAAGAGTTTCTTCTGTTGGACTTGTGCCACCAAAATCCCTCTCAGATCAGCTTTGTGTTACTGTTGGGTGTCTTTGCAGTCACTTATTCATGCTCACAGTGGTGTTGCTGCCGTATTTCTTCCTGGTTACAGGTGATTTTTGATATTAGGTGTTTATGTGATATTTTTGGAGAAGAACAAAGAAAATTGTTCGGGTTTTGCCTGGACTTTGGCTTTAACCTCCGTTGCACTGTTTTGTTTGTACCCTCACAAAGGGGTAGATTTGGTGTGAATTGTTTGTCCTTCTCCAGGTTTTCTTCTAGTTTTTCCCAATGCAATGAAGACAGTTATGAGGTACATTGTAGCCAGAATCTCCTGCTACACCTATGTGTCCTGGAAGAAATGACAAAGAAAGGATTATCCTGTCAGTGGAACCTTCTTTGTTTTGGTGTATATCGGGGTGCTATTAATTACTGGGTCATTTCAGGACTCTGACATACCTCAATGTTCAGCAGTGTAAGCTGCTTGGATAACAGTGTTCTTCAAGAGAAGCAGGTGGAGGAGGAAATCTGGAAGCTGTCCAAACTTACCTCAATATTTGAATGCCTTTGTGTCCGTGTGTCTGCTCCTTTTTCAGGGGTGTCCACCACACAAAAGGTCTATCTAGGGACAACAGGGGGTGCAAAGCCCCTTTTGTTTTCATGTTTTTGGCCTACTGTATTCCTTAACATTATTTGTGGGATCGCTCAAAGACATGGATGTGATTTACTTTTTCTCCTGAACTGAAAGGAGACCAATGCTAAATCACCAAGGAGAATCAGGACCTAGTCATCCATGTGATGCTAAACCTGTTGAGCCTTTCTGTTCACCTACTGAAAAGATTATGTCTGACATTAGTTAATTAGCGGTGGTCATTTCTGTTTATTGTACCTCTACTTGAATATTTGGGTTTTTTTTCTGTTCAAAACACTTGAAAACAAAATGAGAAACTTCCATTACTGGTTGCATGCAAGGCAAGATAATTGAACAGCCCAGAAAAGAGCCACAAACCATGACTATTCAGTCTGTCCCAATGGGTAAAGGTGCTTAGACCAAACATTTTGATTCAGGCCCCATCTTTACTTTAAAGCTCCACTTGACTGCTTTAAACAGAAGACTGATTGCCTAGATGGATTTTCAGTGCTCCACAGCAGCAGTCCATTAACCTATTTAGATGGTATCTAAGGCAGTAATGAGATTAGAAACTAGAAAGAAAACTGGGAGGGAGAGAAGTGAATAAACTCAAAAGCAGGTTAAAATTTTGGTACTTTTTGATGAAAGCACCAGAAATAAGGGTCAAATTGTCCCACAAGTGAGCCTGTCCATTTGATATGAGGTAATCCTTTAAAGACAGTCATGTACTATCTAGATTCTGAAAGAAAGCACAGAATTATTACAAGATGCTATGCATTTCTCCCCAGTGACATCTCCTCACAGACTTACAGCAGCTCTTGGGAGCGCTGTGTTTGTAATAAGACTAGTTTTTTTTGGGTTAGAAAGATCTGAAAGCTGTGCTTTCCAAACTTTCACTAAGGGCATTAAGCACACACTTGCTTCAGCAATTAAATTTTCATCAAGCTCCTAACTTGACAGCCACAGCTCCAGGGCAGAGCCACCATTGTGGGCTTCAGAATATCTAGTGTTATGCTCTCCAAGAGTACCCTTTCTTTCAGAGCTACGTTGTCTCTGGATCCAGGTTTTACACTTTTAAAAGGCTGGTGAATTTTAATTTATTCCTAATTTATCTGGATTGCCCAGTAAAAGTTGTCATCTTCACAACAGTAGGATCTGTTTCTCCCTCTCTTTGTATTGGACCCATCTTTGTGAGATCTTAATGCTGTTTGTAAGCAAAGGGGATGTTATTGTAAAGCATGTTTGTACAACTTGTAGTTGCTAATTTTCAGGGAATCCCTTTGGGTCAGCAGTTTGGGACCATACTGGAAGCTGGGGATCAGAGGGTTTCCACAATAGGTCTTTGTAGCTATATTTTGCCACTGCTTTGATTAAAACAAAGGCTAACCATTCTAGAGCCCTGCAGCAGGAGGCAATTTGTTTTTCATGGAAAACCACAGCCTATTAGCAGTTGTGAGCACAAGCTATTGCCCATTACAGCCATTCTTAGAGAAGACTGCATGTCTACACATGGAAAATTCTGATTCACTCGACTATACAAATCAGGGAATACCCACACTGAGATCCAAATCAACCTTGTTTAAATATCTCTCACTCAGCAAATAGTCCAGCAAATGTCACGATACAAAAATACTTTTACAGAGAAGATATTCTCAAAGTACAAGGGCATCCTAAAAACACAAAGTACGTATCAACTGTAGACAAATGCAAAATTTGAAAACTGTAAACAATTCAAGGAGTAACAGGGTAAACTTAAAAACTCCAAAAAGCTTTTTTTTTTTTTTTTTTTGTTCTTTTTTTTTTTTTGTTTGTTTGTTTGTTTTTGGTTTTTTTTTTGTTTGTTTTGGTTTTTTTTTTTTTTGCTTTGTTTTTTTTTTTGTTTGGTTTGGTTTTTTTTTGCTAGAAGCCTAAGCTTCTAATAAGAAGTAAATGATTTAAAGGAGGCCCTGGGACAGTGTTATGAACTTTGTTTATTTTGCCATGATTAAAGTACAGACATTGAGATAGTTAAAAGACCAGGTTACAACACAATTAGATTTGTAATTCTTTGCCACATTTGCACATGTATGGCCGAAGCTGTTTCTGACCATAGGAAGAGATATGTATACACATAAAAGTCTAAAGTAAGCATGGCATTCAAATTAAACTTCTTGATGAGGCAGAAGAAACAAAATTTCCAAAGTGTGAGAAATAGTCACCTCAGTTGTCTGATGAAGAATCATAGGAAAAGTAACCTAAGTTGCCTAAGAAAGAAAGGTTTAACAAGGAATTGTTTGAACTATGTAAGTGGGTATTGCATAATTAAATTTGCCATTTTAACTTTTGTGCCAGTCATTGAAACCAATATATTATAACCCTCGAGTGTTTCCTTAAGAAAATATCTTTCCGTTCTTGTGTGGAAAAAGACACTGCTTAGGAAATCCCATTCCTCTCAAGGAAGATAATTCGGGGAATTAGAGACCTATTAACAGGCTTGTCAGATGCCCATGAAAAAACTATAGATATTTAAGGGAAGAACTATGTTCTCTACTCATTGTAGTAAATGACATCCTGTGTAAAAATCTCTATTTGTCAATCTCCCCATCCCCCTTTTTTCCCCCCTCACAAACGGGTGTGAAGATCCCCGGATAGTGACTTGAGGTACACTGACAATCAGCTTGATTTCTCTGTTGCACCTTCCGTGGTGGTAGAAGCAGGCCCCTGCAGGCACAGAAAAACACGGCTTTAGAAGAAATTTCTCATTTAATTTCTCAGGACCGTTAAAACATCCGGAAGAAGCCGATATTGCTAGTTAGGTACTACAAAACGTTTCTATTAAAAGAAGAAAACACAACCCTGAAATCACACTTTTAAGCCCAAAGAAAAGTGAGAATTTTTCTGTTCTGCTTCCATACTGAAAAGCAGAGTACAAGTAGTGTGAAAATAACCACAGATGTTTTCTGCTGGTAAGACACTGGGAAAGTATTTTGAGAATCTCCTCTTCATCCTTACTTCACTTGACAAGCTGAAATCAAAAGGAATAATTCTTTCAGCAGCGAACATGCACATTTTCCCTTTCTATTCAAAAACCTATTTGAACCACTGGAATGCATTTCTGGCGGGCACTCAGGAGCACAGGAAATTTGAAAGGAGCTGTGAATAGCTGCTAACAGTTGCATTCAGAAGAGAGAAGATAGTGGAAGCTAGAAAAGCTAGAGCAGCAGTTTGTTCCTTACCTAGTAGGCAAAAGTCAGAGTCTTGGATTTCTAGGTAGCATTCTAAAATAACCTTTTTATAAACCTAGATTTTCCCTATTTCGTTGTTTTATTAACACAGACCCTTGACTTAGCATTTCACCCTCAATTAATTAGACAGCTGTCCTGTAGTATGAGATTTCTCCACGATGCTTTTTGGCGTGTTTGATGCCCTAGTTGTAACATTGGTGTCAGCAGCCTTCTGCAACCTAGCAGCTTAGGATCCTGCGTAGTGAGAAAATGCAGGCTATGTATGTGCTGTCTCAGCCCCTGAGGCTAATTTACTTACCGCAGTCATCTTGAAATATGTGCTATGCTGTGCAGAGTTCTGCAAACACACTTGTATGGAAAGCAACCAGCTCCTTTTTTACCATGGATAACAACATCACAGTCTCTGCCATGTACAGAAAAAACAGTGTTTATTTTAAAACGAGCCTATTGGTAAACCAGTAGAATATAGACTTCTTTCAAAAATTTCCATTATGTTTTTATTCATCAGTCACTACCAGCCACAGAAGTGTTATGACATTCGATCCTACCCCTCCCCCCAAAGCCCCAAATCAACTCCCAAATGTACAAGTTCTTCAGTTTTGCAGCAAATTTTAACAAATTTAACAGCATGCCTGTCAAGTTCTGTTAAAAACAGTGCTCCACACCTAAATCTTACCTCCACGCATGCATGTGTTTTTGTGTTTGATCACCTGAGAATTAAAAATAGTGACGTTCCTTCAACTGTACTAAAAAAGATAAAGGAAAATATTTTTAAATACAGAAATATTGGAAATGTCTGTTGTACAAGGATTCAATTGCTTTTGGATATTTTTCATCTCGTCCTGGGCCACAGGGCAGGATAATAAGATAACCTCTTGACGTCTTGCCTTTCCTGTTTTTTGTAACTCTGTATTGCTTGATATTCTTTCAGCAGAAACTGAGAAACAGGGTTGTCCTTCAGTACTGTATTTTCCTCATATTATTTCTTAATGCAGATTGAAGTCAGGGTGACAGGAGGAAATGATTCTGTAACACCATGCGTAGTAAAAAAAAAATCACCTCTCTGCAGTTGTCAGGGAGCTGTATTACTTCATTGCCAGCAACATTTTGGCAAGGATACATAGAAAACTTGAGAGTCTTTTCAAGTAAGAGTGCATCTTAAAAAAATTATTTTAAGAGAAGAAATTTTGGATATCACCAAAGTTTTAAAATACGATTGTAAAAGGCTGTTTCCCTCACCCATTAGTGGCTTTTGCCTATCAAGGTCAAGTTTCATCTAGTACAAAAATTATATTTTTCAAGCACAGCATGTATATTTCATTTCCCAAATGACTTTTCCCTTTTAAAAAATATTTTCTTCAAGTGGTTGGAAAATAAGTTCTTTGAAAACAGCAAGCTATAGCTGACTTCCAGCATGAAAATCTTTTGGTGGATACATAGCAAGGTTACATATCTGAATTGTTGTAACTGCTAGTCCTCCTTTACTTTAAGTTTTCTAAAGTGATAAAACTTACTATCTGCAACAATTCTTTCCTACAAGAATGATCTCAGAAAACTTGAGAGTTTTTGTTGGAACTATCTTAAAATAAGAGCAAATCATCTAAATTAAGGACTAGGCACACACAGAGAGTTATGGTGGTCAAATGAAAGTTTAGAAGTTAGATAGACATGCATTACATAGAGTTTTTTAATAACTAGTTGAAGAGTAAAGAAATCTGTTTCAGTTAGCAAAAAAAAAAGGAGAGGCAAAAGTCACTAAGACAGTGAATTATTCAGCCATGTTTCCACAATTCCTATGGCAGAAATGTTGCTCTCATGCAGAATCTTTAATTACAGGGTGGGATAGGAATCTACTGTCTGTGAGGCCAAGAAAAGATAGCTGTCTTATATCTTTGAAAATATATTTGTTCCATTAATTACTCTAGAGAGAATAAAAAATTTGTGTCCTGGTGCCACTGTCTCTCCATTTTTGTGGATGCCTTCTGTTGTGCTCTAAACCTTAAAAACTTAGAAAATATACTATAACAATAAAAAAAAAGGAAAATATTTTAAGATCTTGCCTAGCATATGGAGTGGAAAAACCCTTACCAAACACCAGTCCGAGCTTCATTGTGTCAGAGAACAGAAGCAGAGCACAAATGAATCCACGACACAAGAGGGGGCTCAGCAGAGGCAAGAAGGACAACCCTAAGTTGCAGCATTGGTGAGAAAGGTGGGGGAATTCCTCAAAAAGCTGTATATATGATTTTAAAAAATAGCAAAAGTTCATGTAAACAAAATTCAATCCACTAGAAAAGCAGAGCAATCTTTCCCCTTCAGTTACTAAAAAAATCAGTCAAGAGCACTAACAGAGCTGTAAAGAGGATCTTGACCTTTCTAGCCTAGTAGGGAGGCTCTTTACTCATTATCCTTCTGTATACTTCCAAAAGCACGGAAGAAATAACGGCATATTCTGTTGTCAAGTGTCCCTAGCCATTGCTTACCATCACCTGTTTTCAAGAACAGCTTGCTGTGAGGACTTGAAGCAGCTTTCCAAGTTGTGTCCTGTAAGGTTTAAATGCTGCTACCTCTGCTTTCCTGCCTAGCAAGTTAGTCAATAAGCAATTGAAAGGCAATTATCACCTGTCTACCCCCCACTCCCAGTATGGATATTTCCACTGCAGCTCACCTGAGTGAACATATGTCACGGCTGATATAGGCTGCCAGTGTTTCTGGCACATAGTGCCCCAGTACTGCACGCATTTTGCAGCAGGTGTCAGATGCAGATGTATTTTCACTGATATGTGTGGGATGAAGATTTATTTATACCTACACAGACTTAATTGCCCCAGGAACATTTTGGAAACCCAGCAGGTAGCGCAGAAAGATTTTGTGAATGAAAGAAACCATATCTATAACACATTGAAGGAAGTATCTAATTAAAAACTGAAACAGTGCGGCAAGGAGTTGAATGATTTCTCATATTTGGAAGAATCTTAATTACATTAATACTAGGATATCTAACAGCATTCAGTCATGCAGTAGCAAACAACTTTGATCCAATCTCTTCCTTTCCAAACAGGAGCCCTGGCCATTACTTGGGCATGGAACTGAAAGATGTAACAAGGTAAGTCTTTAGTCCTGTCAAAGCTTCATGAAATCACAGGATCTCTAGGCAGGCTTAAGGATCTGCCAAGCCAATATAAAACAGAATGCCTCGTATGCTAACCTCGCCCTGTATGCAGATGGTGCCTGCCTCAAGGAAATTTGCACCTGTAAAGTTTAAATTTGAACAAATCATCAGGTGAATGTCAGGCAGGTGGCCAAGGCTCTTTAAGCCTAACACAAGTAATCGAAGCTTTGTGGGCATTGTAAATTATACATTAACTGCCATGTCAAAGGGCTCAGCCCTTTCGGAGAAATAGTTTGACAATATGGATTTATGCACTCATTTTGCAATACAAGGACAAAACACAAGGTCAAGGCAATAGAGGATAAAGGACTAGAAGTCATACCTCCATTGCATTAAAGAAAATTCCAAATAGGCTCTAATAATCAGTCGATTCCACTACTGTTGAAATTAGTGGTGGCCCCTTGGGTAACCACTGCTTGTGCTTTGAGTACACCACCATCTGCAGCTATTTGGGATGGTTCTTACAGGGTTTGTGCAGTTTACTGAGTGCCCAACAGAATGGCTGTACTGCAGTCCTTGGGAAAAGAACATCTTCTTTTTCTTATGTGCAAGGCTGTGAGAAAAATGTGTAATGATTTGCTAGTGAACTTGGGGAAATGGAACTTTAAAGGCCAAATATTAATAGGTGATTATTAACATTTTACTCTGGGATACCAACATTCCTTGATATAAAGTACATATATATATATATATATATGTACACACACACACATACATGTATATATATATTTATAAAAATACATACATGAATATAAAGCAAAAGAGAAATCTGTGGAAAGGGAGGAACAATGTGTCATCTAAGTTGCACTAAGAGCCATCTTAAAGTCATGGATTCCCTTGCAGAACTTGCATAATTTTTTCAATACTTTCTTTTTTAGTAGCTTCAGCTTCTGGGTGCTAAATTGAGCTGGCACTGTTGCAGGCCATTTTAAATTGATACTTGCGGAACAGCAAGAAGTGCGAAGCTGCCAATGAAGAGTCAATGAGGAGGCAGTGATAACAGTTATCAGCTTCTCCACACAAATGTCCTGAGTTTTCCAGCTGTGTGAGCTTTTCCAAGTTTGATTAAAAAGGGATTAATTTTCTTTTATATACACACACACATATATATATATATGAACCAGCTTATGTGGGGTGCAAGTTATAACCCTTCAGGCAGATTTACATTCCAATGTGCCCCTCTTTCCCATGGTGAGCTGTGATTTCAAGCAGCAGTGAAAATTTTTGATCGGACATGCTCATAGAATTTTACAAGCAGTTTGCATCGTTTTACTGTTGAGCCAGAACTGGGAGAGGCTGTGCTTCAACAGTGAAGCCAATGAGTTGGTTACGACATTATTCCTGTCATGCTGGAAATACAGGAGGTCCCTGGCGTCTGAGTGAGGCAGAGATTTTTTAATTCCCTTGGTATTCCTCACTACTGATGTGATACAGTTCTTTCTGGATTAGGGAGGGTAGGTCATGTCATTTAATATGGAATACATACTATTCCTTGTCATTGGCTGATCACACTCTCATCCCTTCAGAGAGAAAACACACTGAATAGCAAAACAGATAGCTTTTATTTTTTTCGTCTGTGATTTGAATTGGCTCATTTGATATCAGATTGCTTGTTTCTCGGTCAAAAGCAGGGGAAGTGGGAAAGGGATTTGGAAAAAAGGAATGGAAACCACGACTTCTGTCACTGGAAGTTTCCTGCCAGTTCACCAATCCCACTGAAATCACCCTTGGGAATAGAATTAGCTAAATTTGTAAAGATGAAATGTTGAGTCAAAAAACTGGGTCAGAAACACCTCAACTCCCTCATCTGCAGTGTGATAGGAGTCCACAGTTGTTAAGACCTCCATGTGAATATGCTGACACAAGGACAGGCCAGCAGGCCAACAGCATGTTTTCATATGGATCATATCTGTCAAATATATTACCATTTTGCATCAGACTGGTTAGACAATACAGGATGGGTATGTGCTGAGGTTGCTGGAACTGCATTAGTTAAGTTCCCAGCTGTGAAAACTGGAATGCAATAAACTATGTTTTTGTCAGCATATTTTGTGTATTCTTCGGGAAGAATTGTGCCATGGATGTATTAAACATGAGCAGTAACTTACATATCCTGCAAATCTATTTCTTCTCTTACCTATGTTGTATTTGCAATTGCTAACGTATAAATCCAAGCAAAATAGCCTGGGTCAGTAAATGTACTGTGAGTTTTCCCCCTGTGTAGCTGTAAATATATTTAAATCCTAGGGGGATGAAGTAGCATGACTCCAGAGGAAAAACTGAATGCGCCTTCTTCCAAGAGTGTCTCAAACAGTTGTGACTTAAAACTAATGGCACTATGACATTCTTTCCCTGACCTCCCACCCCTGATGGCCCAATCCCCTCAAGACCCCCATCCTCTCCCTTATTTTTAGCAGATTTCAAATCCTCATGAACTGAATATAAAAAGTCTTTTTTCACTGATGGGACAAATCACATGGTGTGATTCTTGGGATTGTCCTCTATAGGGCCAGGAGTTGGACTTTGATGACTCTTGTGGGTTCCTTCCAACTCAGAATAGTCTATGATTCTATTCTGTGCTATCAAATCTCCCTCTGCCCCTCTGCTTTTTTTTTCTTTCCACTCTTATCTGAGCAGCCCACTTGTGCTGGCACATGTTAGATCCAGAAATCCTGTTATAAACTAACTGCTTTCTCAGAAATCCTCTAATATATTTTGCTAGAACTGTTTCTTCTGAGTTAATTACAAGCCACAGAGAGGAACTGCATATTGGCAGAACTGGTAAAAGGTAAAGGATAGAAATATTCACATGGGAGCAGGGAAGGAAGACTTTCAAGAAATTTTCATATAGCTTGCTGTGCTCTTCTACCAAGTAGTCTCCAGGTTGAAGTTTGCCTCTCCTCATCTCCTGCTTTGGACCTTAACACGTAAGGCAAAAAGGAACATAAAAACTTTTCCCTTTTGATGAAATTGAGCTCAGTTCACCCTGTCTCATGGGATCGAACCTACATTCAAGCCACACCATCACAGAGCACTAAGACCTGCATACACCTGTACATGTTGCTCAAAGCTTAGGTCTGCAGGCAGAAACTGCTATGGTGTGCAACGATCTCCTCCAGAACAGGTCATTGAAGACATTGGGAAAATTTTGGTTTTGGCACCCCAAATCTCATACCAGCAAACTACTGTCTGTATGGACCAGACACAAAAAGGGAAATAATAGCTCCTAAGAGATGTCATGGATACATCGGTCAGTACCAAAAGAAGTGAAGGGCAGATGGATGGGTCTAGGGCAGAGAGAAAGCAAAATGATTGAAGGAGGTCTGGTAGGTTTTCTTTTTCTGCCAGATTTTATGCCAGCTTCTTCTGCCTCCTATTGGGGGCCTCATGTAACACTCCAAGAGATTAAAACCAAACTTCAATCAGTTGCAAAGTGTCTTTTCACTTTTTGAAAAACATTTATCTCATTTTTGGTGCTCCTTCATTACTTGCTTATAATGCAGATTTCAAATCTCTGAAATACAGTCTGGTCTTCCAGTTAGCCTTATCACATTGAATGAAAAACTATTTAAAACACAAACTACCTGATAATCAATGACAGTCAGAAAAGAACTTATCATGTCCCGTTTTTTTTTGGCACCCATTGTTTGCTGATACACAATGAAGTCCTGATAAATCTTTTTTTCCCTCTCCTGTACTGAGAAACACAGATTTTAATTGTTCTCTTTTTCACATGGTGTGTATTTTACCTAGTTAATTTCATCCTGACATCCTGCATGTTTTGTAATTATTGCAGAGGGAAGAAATCTGACTGAGGTATCCTTTATTCCATTCCTGTGTTTTTGCAGGTCAAGGCTATGCTAGCCTTTGCACAACCAGCACAAACTGGCTGTGAGTAATTATGGATAGAACACAAGGTGAGGGCTACTCACAAACAAATGAGATGCAGGAGACTCTTTTTTGAATAGCACTGGAGGAGTTTGATCAGCTGGTGAAAAACACTGTCTGACTGGTGCCTGCAGTAGTATGAAACTTAGTTCAAAACATCCTGAAGTTAAAAGGGCCTTCTTAAAAGGTTGTTTCACCACAGTGACTGTTTATAAAATGCTATTTCAGAAATGCCTCCTCTTTTTAGGATATTTTGTCACACCCATTGTAGTACCTAAGCACTTCACATGACTTTCTGATTCTGTGTTACAAACTTGTGCCCTAGTATAAATGTACATTTATCTGTTGTTGGAAATAGCTAAAAACATAGCAAAATATTTACATCAAAATTGTTGTCTGTGTCTCTGATTTTAAGCATTCTGAGAAATCATTACGAGTCCTACTTGTGAGTTCATTGTATTAGGATATGTTCCACCTCAGACATTCATCTATAAATCTCTGATGCAATTATTAAAGCTGTGCTAAAGGTTTAGCTTATTAAAACTTCCTTTCCAAATCAAAATGATGAATTTGGGTCTTAATGGGATAGTTCATTTAAACAAATTAAACACCATTTAAACTGTTTTTTAAAAATCATTACATTCTACTAGGTTAATTATTTTAAAGTTATTGTTTAATCTGTATGAATTGCCCAGACAGAAAAAGGAGCCTTCATCCTTTCTTACAATTCATCTTCTGCTGTGATAAACTGCTTTGTCTCCACCTGTAATTACCTTCTGTAATTGCCACTGCCCCCTCTCGTAATGTTTGCTTGACAGACTGAAAGGTAATATATATTTAATGATTGCAGCACCTTTAATATTTGCTGTTGTCAACAATACTAAGCTCAACTGTGTAAAGCTGTACTGGTAATGGATAATACTGTCGCTGCTGTGCTGCTGGGAATGAATTCAAGTAATGTCTTTCATCTGCAAAGGCTGGCAAGACCTTCAAGTGTGTCTTCCATCTGAAGACTATGACACACAAGACATAATGGTGGTTCTGTGTGGTCACAGGAATGGTTAACATATCTGACTGGGCTGTGGGACGCCAAAAGGGCTGCTAGAACCAGTGTCAGTAATTATGCCTGAACAAAAGCACCTGCCAAACCCAGACCTGGATCTTCTGCAGGTGACTGGTCAGACTTCTGGAGCAAGGTGTCATATCCACACTCTGTTCTATTCACAGAGCTTCGCAGGCCCCCTGGCTCTCCGTGGCATTGAGATATATATCTTTTGACTTTTGGTTCTGTGAAGATTTATAAGTTGTGGGGTCAGCAAACTTGATGTCTTGTCCTTGCAGTACAGAGGTTCTTTTGCAAAGAGCCTGTGCTCTGTTCCAGCTAAATATTTGATTCTGATAACTAGCCCCATGAGTCATGTATAGAGGAGATGCCTGACTCTTTCTGGGTGAATTACCTTATCAATATTAATGTGTGCTAAGAATGTTCATAAAATTAAAACTTCTCCTTATCCACCTTCAGTACACCATTCTTAATCTTGTTCTTTGTATTTCTCTCCTATTAAGTTAAAACCCTGTGCTCTATATAAACGAAAACCATTAACAACCCATCCATCAGACTGGCACAATTAAGTTATTTTTCTTCCTTTCAGGGCTCTTCCTGCACTCTTTACAACTGCAGTGTTATAATGGTGTGTTTTGACACTAAACTTTCATTCAGTGTAAATTCTTTCAGCTCTGTTTGCACTAAAGAATGAAAGAAATTACAGAGAGAAGCACTACAAAACTAGCTTAACTCTGATGGCACAAGATCTGCAGTGACCACAAACTTTTCATTACTACCCTAGATTGAGCTTTATTGCCCTAGTTTGAGCTAGCTTCTTATGTGCCACTTTGAAACTAGAAATTATCTCATTCATATGGGCTGCAAGCATAAAAAAATCACTTGAATTGTTGTAATACTTATTAGGTCATTCCAGTGTAATCTAAATTTAGTGTATAATCAGTAGCCTGGCACTGAGCTGAGAAGTCACTTAGTGACTTTTTTGCTGTGTTTATCTGAAAGTTGCTTCTCTTGAAGGAGTTCATGTTCCTTCCTCCTCTCATGGTTTGTAGGTATGGACTAAAACTCCTTTTCCTAATGGCTCTGTCTTCCATTGTAAATTATGGTAAGTATTTTACAAAAACTCAAAAATATTGTGCAGATAGGGGCAGAAGAGGTGGCTGGCAGCATATAAGTAAGAAACAAGTTTTAAAAACTCTCTAGGCAATTTTTATTTTTAAGTCACCTGGGTTACAACTTTATTGTAATTAACTCTTTCTTCTGGCTCATGTGCCCCTCAAGAAGGGCATTGGCAAAAATTTGCCATGCTGCATTGGAAAAAAATTATAACTACCTGGCATTTCTGGTGCCAGCCTGAAATACTGTTAGCAAACATGCTTCAGAGACCCTTCGTAGTCTGCTTTTACATCAATGCAGCTGATGGGAAGCATGCAATTGGCAATGTAAGGGCATTTACTATCCTGGTAGGCAAACCTTGGTCATGAGTCAGAATCCCAAAGTTTCTCTAAGCCTTTAGTCCGGCTTCCTCTGATTAATCATATGTCAGAATGGTGATATGGGGTCAGATTACATCTTCTTCCGTGTAAAGACAGGAATGGGCACCTGGCACTGCAGGCCAATTTTGTTTTCTGATGTCACAGTTTTTCCTCACTTACTAGCCTGACTCATGTGACAGCCTCATGAGTTCATACTGATCTTTTGTTTGTTGTTTTTTTTGTTAAATTCTTTAGCCTCTTTTCCTATAGTTAGTCAAATTCAAGATCATTCCACTTAGATCAGGGGCTCTGAAAAGGCCAATCCTATTTTCTTATTTTATTTTTGTGTCATCTTGTGATAATTAATTCCAAACATGGGATAGTTAAGGAATGCCTACAAGGCATGCAGGCTACATAATTTAAAAAAAAAGAAAATAAATATTAAGGGTTGTTTATTGGCGAACTCTTTAGCTTACTAGCAGCAGGTCATGAATTAAAAACACTTCTGGATTAGTAGACAGAGACAGCTTCTCCTCTTTGTCTTTTCTATCTGTAGCTAGTGCTCCTACATGCAGGAAAATTGCTGTCTGTAGGTTAGTAATAGACACAGAGACCCCTGTGAACTGCATGTTGCATATGAATGGCACTACAGTGGTGCTGCTGGAATGAGGCTGTCACACCAGAGCATTACTCTGTGTTCTACTAATGTATTCTTGCAGGTACCTGCACTTCGTAAAATAGACTGCCAAAACAGACCTATCTCTGAGGCTCCATGTGGCACATGTGAGTGAAGGAAAAAGCAGATAAATGTATTCCTCTCTCCATAGCAGCAAAATAGTTGAAGGCAGAAGAACCTCTGGGTTCAATGTTACAAATGCGAGGATGTGGGTGTCCCTATAATTTGGACAATAGGTGGCACCCTTTGTTTCTTTCTTGAAAACATCATCTTCTGCTGTGGTTTCACAAAGCAGCAAGTGTTCAGGCAGAGGGTGACCACAGTGTGTGTGCTGCTTCCTTGTTGGCTGAGAGTAGGAACCTCTCTGTTTTCTTTATTGTACCACAGCAGAGTATAATGGGGCATGAGCCATAAACCTGTGTCGATCTACGATGTGCTGTGGTTTTCACAGGGTAGAGAGTCACCTCTTCCTCCCAGGCACATTACATGAACAGGCTGCTGTATTGAGTTTGCGTGCCTTGGTTTCAGTAATGGGGGGGCTACGAGGGTGGCTTCTGTGAGAAGCTGCTGAAAGCTTCCACTCTGTCTGGCACAGCAAATCCCTGGCAGCTCCAAAGATGGTTGTGCCACTGGCCAAGGCTGGGCCAATTGGAAATGGTGTTCACACCTCTGGGACAAAATATTTAAGGGAAAAAAAGTTAGTGTACAGATGTAATTGTGGCCAGAGATGAAATGAGTGAGAAAATGTAAGAACAACCCTGCAGACACCAAGGTCAGTGGAGAAAGCGGGGGAGGAGGTGCTCCAGTCACCAGAGCTAAGATTCCCTTACAGCCCAGGGTGCAGACCATGGTGAAGCAGCTGTGCCCCTGCATTCCCATGGAGGTCCATGGGAATAGAGAGATCCACCCATGGCCTGTGGAGGAACCCACACCAGAGGAGGTGGGTGCCTGAGATGAGGCTGTGACCCCTTGGGATGCCTGTGCTGGAACCAGCTCTGGGCAGGGACCTGCAGATTTATGGAAAGAGCAGCTCAGGCTGGAATAGGTTTCTGGTAGGACTTGTAAACCCATGGGGAACACACACAGAAGCCTGTCCTTGAAGGACTGTACCCCATGGAAAAGTGACCCACATTGCAGCAGTTTGTGGAGGACTGTTTCCATGGGATGGACTCACAATGGAGCACTCTCTCCAGTGGGAAGGTCCCCGTGCTGGAACAGGGGAAGGACTACTCTCCCTGAGCAATGGGAGAAACAACAATCATGAACTGACTGTAATCCCCATTTCCCATCTCCTTGTGCCACCAGGGTGGAGGAAGTAGAGCTGAGAAGGAGGAGGGGTAGGGGAAAGGTGTTTTTAAGATTTATTTTACTTCTCATTGTCCTGCTCTGAATTTGTTACTAATAAATTCAATTAATATCCCCAAGTTGAGTGTGTTTTTCCCATGATGGTATTTGGTGAGTGATCTCTCCCTACCCTTATCTCAACCCAGAAAACTTTTTATATTTTCTCTCCACTGTCCATTTGCAAAGGGGAGTGATAGGGAAGCTTTGGTGTGTGCCTGGAATCCAGCCAGGGCCAACACACTGCAATTGCCTATGCAGGCTGTTGCATTTGGTAACCCAGTGGTCTGTGTTCTCCTGAGCTCAAGGCAGTCAAAGATGACTACAAATGGAATTGAATTTTATTATATTTCCCCTCCTTCCAGGTTTAATTGTCCCTGGAAAGCTGTGATTTTTGTCCCTTGGTAGTGCCCTATTATGCCTTGATGAAGATATGCACCCCCAGAAAGAGCTTGTGCTGCTTCAGTGACTTGGTCAGGGTGGAGGGATAGCTATGGTTGGCTCCCTTTAATGACACGTCTAATGAGGCTGTCTACTAAGCCTGGCTCCTACCAAAAAGCCTCCTGTTCTCAGCAATTACTGGTCAATCAAATGTAACACGCATCTCATTTCTGTTCATTCACACCAGTGGGCTCCTGGTGGGCTCCTGTGTCTTTAATTTGTTGCACAATTAAATGTAATGAGAGAGATCAATAGATAACATGCCCATTATTTAGTTCAGAAAATGCTTCTTAAATGAGGTGATTCAGTTCAAATCAGGTACAAGTGTAAGTAGCTCTAAAAGTAATCTGTGTCTGAGTAAAACTGTGCTCTCACTTACAGATGTGTGCGTCATCCATGCAGAGGGCTGATCACTAAATGCTAATTCTAATATACATACTGACATGTTTCCATCTTGGGAATCTTTATAACCCCGTTAGCAACCTCCTGGGAGGACCTCAACCAGCCACAGCATTATTGGCTACTCAAAGTCTGTGGTGTCTTGTACACCTCTGGATTTTAAGTGCTACATTTCTTCCTCACAGTGCTCGCGCAATCCTTCAGGAACTCTTAGACATTCTTCCTGTTATGATTTGAAAGTCCTTGCATGTTTACTGGAGGTTGACTTACCTCTGGACAAACAGTCTTATTGAGCTGAAATTATTTTTAAGGTATGTATGAAATTCTGAGGACAAATACACAGGTATCTTGTGGCTCTTTGGGAGCTGCTTATTCCCAGATCACTTGGGAGCTGCGACTTTTGAGGACTTATGCATTAAGTCAACAAGGTCTTTAATGAAGTCTCTAAAGAGTAGCAGAGGAAGGGTGTGTTTTCAGAAGAGCTGTGCAACCTCACAAAAAACCCAAGATGAACCATAAGCCAAGCCAGCTGAAGCACTTCTGTGATGGCAGAAGTTAATGTGTATAAAATGTCTCAGAGTACAGGTAGGTAGTACAGCAAAACAGCGTGACTCAGAGCCCAGAATTATGAACATTGTCTGAGACTCAGCTCATCATACTAATGCTCCGGGCACATTTCAAAACAGTCGTCTCTGGGCTGTAGCTCTTTCAGGAGTTACAAATTGGATCTCTCTTTGGTGCACACTGAGATTACATCAGAAAGGACTGACCTCTTAATACTGAAAGGTCACAGATATAAGAATTTGACCTGCTGAAGTGATTTCTAATGTGACTTATTGGATTCTGCAGCATTATTACAGTTACTCGGCAGCTCTGACAGCTCAAGACTGAAGACCATATGGATAATAAGAAAACAAAGCAACAAACAAAAATGTTTTATTTTTGCTGAATGGTTTTGTTCAGTACATGATAAATTACTATAGCAAGTTCTATCCTTTCTTCAGCCTGACTTTGGCTAAGTCTTTGCATAGATTTTGCTTTGTCACATATTTATGGGAAATGTATCCCTACAAAGCTGTTACTTGTCAAGTGTTTGTTTCTATTAGGTGTTCCGATGACAGCTATGTTAGAACCACTTCTGTTGTCAGTCTTTTAGGTCTGAAGTGCTGGTGTGAAGGTGTCTTGTCTACATTAAATATTGTTCCCACTTCTACTCTGTGCAAGGTTTTGGCTGCAGCCTGTGTTATGCAGACACTGACCTTATGGTTGAGAGTTTTCTACTGACCTCAATTTAATTGCATATTATCCTTAGCAGAACGAAAAATGGAGATAGACCTGAAAAACAAGCACATCTACAGCAATAAATGATACAGTAGATTGTATTTATAGTATCTTTGTTGCCTTTACTTTGTCAGTTTTCTGTAAAGATGAGATTGTGCTAAACAGGGAAGTTTTGCTCCAGCTAATGCAAAAGTGGAAAAAGACAATATCACTTTGTTTGTTTGTTTATAGTCAATTCTCATTTACCCCTGTTGGATTATCTGAGTTGTGGATTTATCAGTTTCATGGGCAGAGGATCTGCTGTCCTAGGATAGAAAACTAATTCATGACCAGGGCTGTTTTGCTTTCAGAGTGAACTCATCACTGGAAGCAATTCAGCTGCTGCCTCTGGAGCAGCTGGCTTCACACTACAACAGCCTGGGCAGTTTTGCAAGCTGTTTCCAAGACTTGGATGTCAGGGAGTCCACTGCTGGCTCCGTCTCTGTTTTACAATAGCTCCTGTTTGTGAGGCTGATGAGCTCCAGCAGCCAAAATGGACCTGCCTCTTTATGAAATGACTGTTTTTGTACCACTTCCCAGGCAATGGTCCTTGTCCAGGAAGATGATTCAGTAGACTGCAGTGTCATATGAGTACAGAGATGCTGGTTGGTCTACTGGATCACCTGGATGAGGAGCACTGCCTGTGGGAATGCTGCAGCAGGCATGCAAGGCTGAGCCAAGGTCAGTTTGGCTCTGTCAGATTAATACTGCTGATGCTGAGCTGGGATGCAGGATGCAGTAGGCAGAGAACACCTTAGAATGATCTGTCTCTGTCACTCAAGCATGCCTTAAATAGATCCAAGCCCACAAATGGGTTTGGTTGTTTGCAAGCAAGACTTCTGTCTGTTCACTGGCCTGAGCAGTATGCTGTCTACTACTCTCCTGCCTGAGGCATCCCTATCCTATGCAAGCATTTAGATATTGACTTACAATTTTCTTTTTCCTTAATTTTTTTTTCAAGTACATTGAGATGCACAGCTAAACAATATTATATATTCTGTCTCTCTTTCTTCTCTTTTCTCTCTTTTCTCTCTCCCTCTCCCCCCAGTCAGTCACTTTTAATACTTCCTCTAAGTCTTCCTTGCCATTCCTCAATTGTTTTTCTATCTTAGTGCCTTTTCTTTAATAGGACAGCCTTTTTATTTTTTTTAAGTTGGTGATGCCTTTTTTCTCATTCCATTTCCAGCAAACATCTCAAGCCTCTCCTTGTCATGATTGCAGTTTGAATGATACCCGATCTATGAATCCTTGGCTAGGGCCAGGGAATTAAATGCAAGTTCAGCTTTCTGTTACTGAAACACATTTCAGTATTTCAACATTTAAAGAACACAAGACCTTTTGCCTTCCTTTGCCAAAATCAACACCTGTACAGAAAGTGATGGATCCTGAAAAGTAAGATGGAGGTCACATGTTTCTCAATAAAATTTCCAATTAGGTATTATTTCATGTTATTGCATTCTGAACAAATATACAGCAACAAGTTTTCCTAGGCAGTGTGAACAAAAGCAGGACTGTAGACCATTTTTTGAATACAGAATGGATGTAATTTCCCTGCTCCAAAGAGTTGTTTCTCTCACTGATTTCTTCATCAGCTCTTATAGCTGAAGTCCAATAATGCTCACTGCTGTAGGAAACCCAGATAACTATTTAGCAAAAATATGCAAATTTGTGGGTAGTTGTAACAGAAAATAAAAATATATTAGAAAACCTGGATGTGGTGATCACTTTTGGTTACTGATGTTTGTGAAGAATCAGTTGACTAAACAGTAAGGACTTGTGATGCAGGATTCATCAGGCATGTCACCATACCTTGAAACATGCTGCGTTGAAAAAGACCAAAGTGAATCCTGATACTACCTCCTTCAGACTTGAAGACAAAATAGAATGTTTAAATTCACAGCTCATGACTTTCCCATTCCAATATGATGTGATTTCAGCAAGGACACTGAAAATGCAGTAACGCAAAACTAGTATCTGAAGTTTAAGCCAAGCCCAACTGCAGTAATTAATGTTTATTACTACTGTCAGGGATAAAAAATAAACAAAAATTCTTCGAAAAGCCTTTTTTTTTTTACTAAAAATTATAATAATATTTTAATTGGAAAACTGAAAAGCTTTTAAAAGAAATTTAAAAGGAAATTTAAAAGGAAATTAAATCAAAAGCAGTTTTTGGAAATATTTCTGATAAAGAACTATTTTTTTGAAAACATTACATCCAAACCCTTCACTTCCTTCACTTCCTTCACTTCTTTCCTTCCTTCCTTCCTTCCTTCCTTCCTTCCTTCCTTCCTTCCTTCCTTCCTTCCTTCCTTCCTTCCTTCCTTCCTTCCTTCCTTCCTTCCTTCCTTCCTTCCTTCCTTCCGCACCATTCCTTCCTTCCTTCCTTCCGCACCATTCCTTCCTTCCTTCCGCACCATTCCTTCCTTCCTTCCTTCCGCACCATTCCTTCCTTCCTTCCGCACCATTCCTTCCGCACCATTCCTTCCGCGCCATTCCTTCCTTCCACACCAGTTATTTCTTGACTAAGAAAGAATTTCTAATTAGAAATGAATGGGCTTATTTAATCAAAGGTACCATCAGAAAACATCAACCATTCATGCTGAATTGTCAGGGACAGCCACGAGGACCCTGATGGGCTTTTTTATCCATGTCTACATCTTCCCCTTTGCGCCCCTGGGACCCTCCCCACTTGCTCACGTCTCAGGACCCCACATCAGCCCCTCAAGGTTATCAGCCCCTGCCCAGGCGATGTTGATTCTGCAGCAGAGCTGGTCTCTGGCTGCCCACAGCCCTGCCCTTTTGGTCCATTAACAATAAGCAGGATAGTGCCATCAGTGACAAGCAGTAGATGTAAAAAATTGAGCCACCAGCGAGAAAAAGCAGAAATTACGGTAAATCAATCAGTCATGAATACTGCATGGTGACTGTGTACGTACATGTATATTTATCTCATAATTCAATGGACATAGGAAGGAAAAGGTACCAGAGGAATGCAGACTATATATATATATATATTTGTTTTATTGTCCCTGCCCTTTTCCAAAGAAAATACATAAGCATGAGTAACATTAGCTCTGTCACACTTTCCTTGAAGCAAATGAGATGCTGTCCTAGCACTGTTGTTTCCATCCTGTGTTGAGTCATGCAGTGCAGACACTTTATCCTGCCTGTGTGTCTGCTGTAAGACCACAGATCATGTTATCACTTTACAAATATAGCATATTAGTACATCTGGAAGACTAGTCACGCTGTGGGGTTCAAACAGATCTGGCTGGCCATGAGCTATGCTATGCTATAAACAGCCTCAGTGTCCCATATTTGAATAACTGCAAAGCACACTCGGGAGCTCTGGACACTTGTGTTCTTTAGTAGTAGGTAAGTGACAGTTTTGCTGATTATTGTGTTTCTTCAGATGCCTGGGGTCAAGGTGGAAAATGGCAGCGAAAGTGAGAAGTAGCTATCAGATTGCTGCTATTGTGTTGTGGATCTTTAAAAACTAATGCAAATGGAAAAATAGCTGGAACAGAGAGCACTTAGTCCAAGGCAGTATGTTTGGTGGATATCTTTAGAGTGAGATTTACCCCATATATAGTTCCTCTAAGTAGATTTACACTTGTGACAAATCCAAACTTTATAATTTAGGAAACCTTTCAAGTCCTACTCTGTGACTCAGTTATAATAAACTCTTGCTATTACATCTCAAGGACATACGCTGGTGTGAGAATGATTTTCAATAAAAAAATGGTTTGAGAGGTCAGTCATTTATCTTTGTTGTCTGTCAAAATTTACGGTGGAATTTAAAAAGAGTTATAGAACTTCCTTTTCTGAAGGCTACTTACAGTTAATCTAACTGGCATAGGAAATACAGCCTGCTAAATCTTTTGTGAGCACAACCTATCATTTAAAGTCAAATATTGTCATTATTGTTGTTGTTGTTGCTACCGCAAGTATTTATGTGCTATCATTGTCATGTTACTTTCTGTAGGTTAAAAGGTACTGGCCAGCTCTCTTTCTCTCAACAGTAGTTAACTGAGTACAATTTCAAGGATCAGGGATGGATGATAATGCTTATTAACCAAAGAGGTAGATCATACCAAAGACTTTCATTCACTTTGCTCTTCTCAGAAGGTAAAAGTGGAGAGTAATTCCAAAGGAAGGTGTGCAGCTGTGTCTCCTATTCACAGGCATGAGAAAGTTTTGTGGGGAAGACTAAAGACACAGCTGTGGTGGGAGAACAGATAAAATACAAATCCCACCTAATGACTGCATGGTGGGGTTTGGACCACTAGAGCTAAAATAACTTGACTGCTGGACTAGTTGAAAGAGGCATCCTCTCTCACTTTTCTAAATTATCTGCCATCTTAAATCACAGAATTTAAAGTCTTGGCAATTGGCTATGAGCATTTTACTCATTATACAACTAATGATCTTGTATCTAACACTGGAAATAGGAGTGCTATAGGTCAGACATAGGATTTTGCTCTCCTTCTACAGTAGAGGCAGGTGACAGGATTGGATTCTTAGATCAATACATGTAAAATGGCCTCCGGGGAGAAAAAGAAAAAAGATAAATTTTGAGGGTCTTTAATTCGTGTCAGTTAGGACAGAGAGCCTAAAATAAGATGTGTGATGTGGTCATCCACACAGATGACTTCAGACCTGTACCCCCTAAAGGTACGTGAAAGGTAAGTAATAGTAACCTCACTTCCTGGGAATTGTACAGTAACTTTAAGACAAATGTTCAGCAGCCTTAAGTCAATAAAACATTGTGTTAAAAAACCATAGGGCATGAAAAAGGTTTGAGAAATCCAGAATGTAATATTGTGCTTAATTAAGATAATCTAATTGTATATGAAAGCCTCCATGTTTTGTTCAATGACAACGAGTACAAATTTATTTGTCATGGTCTATCTATGAGTAGTTAAGTGGGGTCTCTGTAATCAGTTCTTAGCACATGTTTTTGTTTTCCCAGGACTCTGTTGTATACTACCTAAGACAGTTGTTTACACCTGCTGACTACAGCTACTTTCATAGATTCAACACCTTTACAAATATGTAATACACTTTTGAGCTTACTGTTTTCCCTTTGATAAGAAACAGCCTCAAAATACATGTCCATTTCAAATACATCATCCCTTTCTCAGTCTTAAGACAATTAGACCTCTCTTCAGCAATACCCAGTGGAAAAAAAAAGAATGGATTTTTGTCAGAGACATCAGTCCAGTGTTTCATTAGCTTCATTGTCAGTGGAAGAATAATTAGTCAGCTCACTGAAGTGCTAGGGGAATACATCTGTAATAAATCCCCTTGCATATGTAACATCTATCATGCTTGATGGCAAACATATTAGTGCTACAAGAGTTGAGAAAGTATAAGGAATATTGTAATTCAGCTGCTAATTAATCCATAATTAAAGACCTAATTAATGAATAACCCTGTGAAAAATTGTCTAAAAATCAAGACGTGAAGACTGCAGTGATAAAGAGGACTCTTGTTTGTGAGACTGGTTAATTTACATCTAGAATAGGAACAGATTAATGAAAACTGTCAGTAAAGCATTATGCTGCTGCACTGGACAAAGAGAAGTATGCAGATAAAAATGCGTGGAAACCAAGTTCAGCCCTTGCATATCTATTTTTAATTTTATGGTTTTCATAGCTATTTTTACCTGAAGTATTAGGAGTACGTTAATAAAAGTTCTATTTTCTCTTAGTTGTGGTGTGTAAATAATAAAAAAGTTATTAATTTGTGTATGAAAGAGACTAATGTCAGATTTTATTCTTAAATGCCTCTTTCATGAAATGACTAAAGAAAACGGAAAAAAAGATCTTAATTCATCAAAGCATTCAGGACTAAACTCCATGAAATGGAAAGACACTAATTTCTGAAATTAACTTCACTGAAAGTTGGTCTAATTAATAGCTTGGAAGTGTCACTGTCTGTCTGTGTTTGTTTATGTAGGAGCCAGCTGGCAGAGACAATACTCTTGAGAGAGCAGGAAGGAACATTTCAGACTCCCAAAACATCTGGGCTCATGTCCAGGTGTTAGGCCTGCTTTCTCCAGCCCTGGAGCAGCTTCTCTCTATCCTCTTGTATTTATTCTGTGGCATAGTCACATTTATTGGATCTCTGTGGACCCAGCCTTCAGGGGGACACCCACTGTGGTCCATTGCATGGCCCTGCCCACACATTCCCCAGGACCCAGCAATCACATGCATGCATATGTGTTCTGAAGCACAATCTATCTTGGATCCTGGACCTCAAACCCTCACTGTCAAAGCTGCACATTTGGTGAGACTAGTGACAGATAAACCAAACAAATCAGCAGGAAGGATTATTCCCTGCTGGTGTAGAATAGTAAGAGATTGTTACTAGCAGCAAAACTTGGCAGGGAAGAGCAACATCCCACTTTGCAGACCTCTCCCACTCCCTGAGTGGCACAGAGAAGCACTACCCCACTTACAAGCTGTGCACAGTTAGCAAAATATAGTTGTATACGATGAACATTGTCACAATCTCTATTGCTCTTTCAATCACAGCATGTTTCTCTAATTTAATCTTTTCCTGATAACATAAAAAATGTGTTCAGTTGCTATCCAAATGTCAGGTTTCCTGTGAATTATTTAAAGACTTGAGAGATAAATGACTTGATAATTCTGAAGCACAGTGTGAGTGAGCTTATTTCCTAAGAAATTATTTGCAGGATTGGTCGAAAATATTTCACTCACATTTCCCCCCATGTAAGCCTGACAGTAATATTCATTAGATTTCAGCAGATCTCATATAGTGATTATCTGAAAGAAATAGGGCCCAAGTGAACCAGGTTGTTAAGCAAATTGAAGAAACCAGAACATTAATAATTTAAAAACTCATGTAAAGCAGCAAAGGAAAGTATACACAGTGCTGTTTTTGAGGGTAACCAGGCACTATATGAAATCAGGAGAGCTGTTAAGAGAGACTGATACTGGCTGTATCTGTGGTATCAAAATTATGTTGGACTCTTTCCAGGCTCAAGAGAAGACACAGGTCTTGTTCTACAGCATGCACTGTGCACACACAAGTTGGCCAGCATTAACACGGGTGCCAGCTATGTTCTGAGGACGTTAGACTCCAGTATAAGAAAGCCAATGTAATTTTGGCTTATCATCGGCGGTATTCTACCCCTGCAGACAAGACAGATAATGCTGGTAAACAGGGAGGAGCTGTAGAAGAGTTGGTACAGTTAATCTTGTCAGACCACACAGTCATCATGTCTAAGAATACTTTCCTTGCGCTCCACTACTTTTCCAAGAAGACTTTGCCTTGCCTTAATTTTTTTTAGTATGATTCTCAATGCCTCTATGCATTGATTGGTATATCTTAGATGCCGAGATGAGCGCAGAAAGGATGAAAACTGTTCTTTCAATGAAGTTGCTGATTTGAAAAACAGTTTTTCTCTGTGGAAGGCCTTCCATGCAGAATTCAGTGTTGCGTTTAGCTCATGTATACTTAAACAGTTTTTTGAAGATTGGATTAGTCCATGGCACCTTGTTACGTAAGTGCAGATGGCTGAAACTCCTTCAATATTAATCACCAGAAGCTTCCTAATGGCACCCCAGTTTTGAAACCTGGTTGCCTCCAGTGTTCCTCCATATCCCAGGCTGGTTACACTTGCAGAGGTATTGCAAGACATCATTTCCCCCCTTTATATTAAGCCTAGGGGAAAGAAGAAAAAGCAAAAAGAAAAAAGAAAAAAAAGAAATAAAGAAAAAAAGAAAAAAAGAAAAAAGAAATAAAGAAAAAAAGAAAAAAAAGAAAAAAAGAAAAAAAAAGAAAAAAAGAAAAAAAAGAAAAAAAAAAGGAGTTGTCAAAAGTCTGCTCAGGGTTCAGAGGTCAAGTGGAAACAAATACATGAGATCACTGGCTGCTCTCAAAGATGGCTGTGGAAGCATCTGGCAGGTCTGCGGCAGACCTGTAAATAATGGTTGGAGATATCAGTGGCTGAAGGGAGCAAGGCCATTTAAGGCACAGCATACTAAACTTCTCCAGATCTACTGATGAGTTGACACCTGAAGTATGCATATATTTGTAGCAACAATATGAACAGCAATAAATAAAAAATAATAAAGATTATAGACATTACAAGGGGGTTATCTTCTTTTCCTTCTTGTATATTTTCAACACCTTGCTGAAGAGATTCTGGTTTAGAGCTTCTGAGTACTCCCACTATTTAAAAAAGGATGTCTGAAGTAGATGCTAAAGACTACTCTGCCCACCTTTAGGTGAATTTATACAATAAAATAAATGCTAAAATAAAAATAATCCATGCAGATACTTAGGCAGATGATTTTACTAGCAATAATATTTGACATTAATGTTATATCATTTAAATAAAAACATATGATGAGTATCATCTCTAAGATTATGGTTTTTGCCACTTAATCCTCCAAATGCCTAACAGCATCAATATCCTTATACATGAAAAGAGCGTTTGAGTTTAATAGGCCTATTTATAGATGCATTTAAATGAATAAAATTTCTGCAAAATTAAGAAAAGGTTTTTCTACTTTCTAAGACCAGAAATTGCACTGAAGTGTCTGTAAAGGCAGTTTTTCTGTTCTATGCATGCAGGGATAGCTCATAGCAACAGGGCATCCAAACCCAAATTTTGGCAGCAAAAGAGTGCTCCTACGGAGCAAGTGATTCTTCTCACCCTAGCTGTCCCAGAGAGGTGGCCAGATTGTTAAATTCACTTGGTAAGGAAATGGGTCTCAGTGTTGAGATGGGACCAGCAATGAGTCAGAGAGAGTTGCTTGGTAGGAGAGGGGCTTAGTAAGGTGCTCTCGTGAAGGCAGAGAACTGTGGAATGATGAAATTGGGAATATTTTGCAGGCTATAGTATCTTGAACTGAAAGTACATCCCTGGGGACAGAAAGAAGAATCTGTGGTTCAGAATGGAGAGGGAAAATTCTAGTTGTAAAGGTTCCTGTGATTTCCTTATCGATGAAAACTGCGACAAGGTTCAGATGAGGGAGCCTGCTGGTTGAGAAAGAGAAGGTGTTGCAAAGGCCATGGTGTTCAAAGGGATTCTTTATTCTCCCTCTTCCTAAAAAAAAGGCATAAAAAGTGGGAAGGAGTAAAGCCAAAGAATATCTCTTTCCTCTGCCACTTAAAGTTTCTCTGGTTACAAACTCTCTTATCACTTTGCCAAGTAATACAATGCATATTAAAAAAAAAAAAAAGCTATTTAAATTTTTTTTATATTATTTTATTTGTTTATTTATTATATTACTTTAAAATATGTACTGCTCCTGAAGGGAGAGTCTTGCAATAATTTAAAAAAGAAGTGTCCTGAATAGTTAGCTTTGTTTCTGAGCTAATCATTACAAAGAAGACAAGATCATCTTGACTTCCCAGTATGTTGCCTTTTAAAGATACTGATTAAGGTCTTGCAGATAACTTCTCAGGAGGTGTAAATGGCTGGGGATAAGATTATTTGCTTCCATAGATACACAGAGAGAGCTAGTTTCTCCATATACGATTCTCTTGCAAATGACATATTTGCCTTTTTTTGGTGTTCCTGAATCCCTTTCCCCCTGGAAAGCACTGTACATTAATTATCACACATTACTGAATAGCATTGCTTTTGTGATCTATCTCACTAATAACTCAAAAGACTGATAAATGTTATAACCATGCATCATCTAAGAATGGTGGGCTGATGATTTACAGCATAATTTAGGTGTAGATGTCTCTCAAGCAACATGGCTTTGAGAGGTAAAGTCAGTGCACTTATGAAGTAGAGACTTGCAAATGCAGGTGATGACTGCTTTTTTGGTCAGGACTTGTCCTTAATGAAAACAAGGTTGCCTGTTTCTCAGGTAAGAAATAGTTTTTTGTTTTTCTCTCACTGCCATATGAGTGGGTGAGGTAACCCTCACAAGTATGACCAAAGCTTGTCCTTAATGAGCATGTGTAAGTATGGGGTGTGAAAGGAGCAATGTTGAGTTACAAAATGATGGGGAAATTGGAAGAGGAAGGGTGTTGCAGGATGTACAGATTTGGGTCAATAACCATATGACTGCTTTGAGCAGAGCAGTTGGGTGAAGTGACCTCTAGAGACCCTTTTTAACTTCGCTATGGTTTCTGACAATGGACAATATGATAACAGTGATTACCTTGCAATAAACTAATTATGGGAGGAAACATAGCTGTGTTTCCAGTTGAAGAGGTTAGGAAAAAATGTGTAATGAGACTTTTCTCTATCCAAATATAACTTACAACCTGTGAATAATAGCTGACATCTTGGAGTTTTCTTCTGAGGGACTAACCTGATGTTTGGAAGAAAGAAGCTACTGCATGTGAACTTGAACATGCATTTCTAGAAATGAAAATCATTAATAATAGTTGCTTCTTCTGTCATAAATTCTTGCCATGCATGAGTAGGTATCCTGAAGAACCTACCCATAGTATTAGATAAGTCTAGCTTTAGACAGTTTGCCAGGCTCTCCTTTCTGGGCAACATCTCATCGTCAGGAAAACTGTGGTGTCTGAACTTTGGCAAATATGTATCCTGCCAGCATGCTTTATACTTCATGCCCATTTTTTAGACAAGGATATAGGGTAAGGCAACAGCCCTGTGAAGATTGCTAGGTGACCTTTTCAGGGTTGTAGATGTCAAAAAGCATTTCACTTTTGTACTGATGCATATTTCTAAAGCCTTAGTCACCCTGTAATCTGATCAGGATTTGTGGCTTTGCTCCTTCTGAAGAGATTAATTCTGAGGAGTTATGGTGGACACCTCTCACCTCTCACTCAAGTACCTCCTCTGCTTGGTTTTACCATTGAAGAAAACACCACAATGCATTGCAGCTTAGTGCAATATGTGTATAGAAACTATATGAACTTTTCCAGCCTAGTGTCTAATAAATCAGTGTCTCAATAAAGAACAGATGACTTAACCTGTGAGGCAGGAAGGTGGGAAACAAGTCAAGGGAAAGGAGCACTTTCACAGTTTATTCAGAGTCTGTGTTGATTAAGGCCATCTAGTTCCAGCAGAGGTCAAGTGTCCAGCTGCAGCTTCACTGTCTCGCAACAATTCAGCTCCTGCAATAGCCTTTCTACCAAAGCACAGTTCTGTGAATTGGTGTATTAAAATGAATTAGGCCCTGCAGTGTGACTGCTGGTCTGCAGTTACTCTGAGGGGTGAAGTCCTTGTCACTAGATTTTTTTCTCCTGTAACCAGAGGTGAACCTTTTATTTTGTGAGGTAAACACTTCCTGTAAATTGGTAGTGAATATGTTTTAGAAGAATAAACCTTTTCACAGAGAATAAGGTCACTGTTTTAATTGCACTGCTTTAATGGGGTTTTGACTCAGCTGTTGTCAGCTGTTAGTTCCAGGTAAGTTGGGAACTATTTTTGCCTCATTTTTAGTGCTTGCAAAGACAAACAAGCAATAGGAGCAGCTTTATGAACAGCAAAGATAACATTTAATATAAAGATCCTAAAATACAGAAGGTTATGTAAATAGAAGGATACTGGTCTCTGACCAGTTTCTGAGCCAGTACTTGTAGGTATTTGTAAGGGCCTTTCTTACTGAGATGACTAATAAGGTGAACAGGTAGGTATGTTTGCTCTGGATGTACCTACGCATAATTCTTTTTAGCCCATGCTCTGCATTTTCCAGAGGACACAAGGGTATTTTCCTGGCTTGGAATAAATTATTCCTTTATGTGTTATGTACTAGAGAGGGATGTATAGGTGAAAGGGGGTGAAAGGGAAAAGGGACAGTTACAAATTTACAAGAGAAAGAATACAGGGGGGAGAATAATTTCCCCTTTGCCCTCAATGTTATAACAGAAGGACAGATAATAAATAGCTCCAGCTGAAGGACATAATGCTTGGAAAAAAAGATCACAGCAGCATCTGAGGAAAAAGATATAGACACAAGCTTGAAAACACACAGGAAAGGAGGGGGAGGATTGCTCTTTAACTGATCCATAGATGAGCAAGCTGGGTTTTCTTCTATTGTTTCTTTTTTTTTTTCCCCTGAGCTTATAAATGGTATAATAAATGTGTTTTCTAATAAAACCTAGCACAAATTTTAAATAACTGATTTTCCTCTGTTGGTAATCTAGCTACATTTCATGAAAGCCAGTATATTGTGATGATTACACCCCCACCAGTGACTCTGAGCAAGAAAGTAGAGTTTCACCTCTTTTATCACAATTTGTGTATGTACTTGCATTAGAGATTTAGTAGCTGATTATTTTCCTGAGTTGGTACTGAACCACTGTAACAGTTTAGTAAGGAATACCATGCTGTAAGTCATGCTGTGTTACACACAGAGAATCATAGAATGGCTTGTTGGATGGAACCTTAAAGATCATCCAGTTCCAATCCCCCTGCTACAGGCAGGGATAACTTTCACTGGACCAGGTTGCTCAGAGCCCCATCCAGCCTGGCCTTGGACACTTCCAGAGATGGGTAATCCACAACTTCTCTGGGCAGCCTGTTCCAGCACCTCACCATTTTCACAGAAAAGAAGTTCTTCAGAATATCTTATCTAAACCTACCCTCTCAGTTTGAATCCATTCCCCCTTGTCCAATCATTACACGCTCTTATAGTCTCTCTCCATGTTTCTTGTAGGCTGTCTACATGTACTGTAAGGTCTCCCTTAGGTCATCCTGAAAACTCTTTTCCAGGCTGAGCAATCCCAGCTCTCCCAGCCTTTTCTCAAAGGGGAGGTGTTCCATTACTCTAGTTATCATGTTGGTCCTTTTCTGGACTTGCTCCAATAGATCGATGTCTTTCCTGTGCTGAGGAACATAGAATAGCATGCAGCACACCAGGCTGGGTCTTTACAAGCTCTGAGTAAAAGGAAAGAATCCCCTCCCGAAATCTGCTGGCCATTCCTTTGGACGCAGCCCAGGACATGTTTGGCTTTCTGGGCTGGGAATGCTCATGGCTGGGTCATGTCCAGCCTCTCACCCACCTGCACCCCCAAGTCCTTCTCCCCAGGGCTGCTCTCCATCTGTTAATTCCCCAGCCTGTGTTGGTACTGGGGGTTGTCCTGACCCAGGTGCAGCACCTTGTACTTGATCTTCTTGCACTTGCAGTAGGTGCAGCAGCTTGCACTTCTGCCAAGTGCGAAAGTGGGAAAAGAAGTGGGAAATTCCCATGGGCCCACTTCTCAAACTTGTCCAGGTGCCTCTGGATGACATCCCATCTTTCAGCTGTGTCAACAGCACCACTCAGCTCAGTGTGACCTGCAAATTTGCTGAGGGCGCACTTGATCCCTTTGTATATGTCATAAGTGAAGATATTAAATGCCACTGGTGCCACTACAGACCCCCAGGGGACACCGCTAATCACTGTTATCCATCAAGACTCTGAGCTATTGACCACTACCCTCTGGATGTGACTGTCCAGCCAATTCCTTATCCATCTAAAAGTCCGCCTGTCAAATCCATGTCTCGCCAAATTAGAGAGAAGGACATAGAGAGGGACTATGTCAAAGGCTTTACAAAAGTCCAAGTAAATGATGTCTGTAGCCCTTCCCTTATCCACTGGTGTAGTCAATCCATCATGGAAGGCCACTGGGTTGGTCAGGCAGGACTTGCCCTTGGTTAAACCATGCTGTCTGTCCCAAATCATCTTCCTGTTCTCCATGTGCCTTAGCATAGCTTGTAGGAGGATCTGTTCCAGAACCTTCTCAGGAACAGAGATGAGGCTGACAGTTTGGTAATGCCCAAGGTACTCCTTTCTAGCTTTTTTAAAGAAGGGTACAGTGTTTTCCTTTTTCCACTCACCAGAGACTTACCTTGACTGCCATGATTTTTCAAATATCAGGAGAGTGTTTTGTCAACTACGTCAGCCAATTCCCTCAAGACTCTGATATGCATCTCATCAGGCCCCAAAAACTTTTGTGTGTTCAGGTTCCTCAGGTGGTCATGAACCTGATCTTGTGGGAGGGAGTTTTCTCTTCCAGTCCACATCCTGAAGTCTACCCAGTCAGGAAGGGTGGGAAAAGAGGTTGCCATTGAAGACTGAGTACCTCAGCTTTCTCCTTGTCTGTTTATTCCAGTTTTCCAGCATTTTATATCAGAGGGATATATTCTTTGACCTTCTTTTTCTGGCTAACATCAGGTCTTAACTGTGTATGACCTGATACACTGATACCAAGCCTTTGACTGTTGGAATGTGTTTCTACATGTCTTGTGGTTTAGGAATGGTATTCCCTAATTTAGTGTTCCCACACAAAACGCTCCTGACAACATGTTGCTCTTTCACTGCCTGCCTTCCCCTGTAGCAGGATCAGGAGGAGAATGGGAGGCACAAAAAGGTAAAGACCATGGGTTGAGATAAGAACAATTTAGTCGAAACAGCAATGAAATAAAAAAAACCGAACAGTAACAACAATACCAACAACACAGTGTACAAGACAGCTGAATGACTCACAGGTGATTGCTCACTATGAGGAACCTGGCGTTATCTGATTGCGTACTCCAGCAAACTGAAAAAGGCAGGCGTGACCACCTCACTGTGAGCTGAGTTGAATAACCCCAGGGTTCTGGCCATGCCCCTTCTGGCTTCTGCAAAGTCAACCCTGTTCTGGCCTGAATCAGGACATGTTAATAAGTGAGGACTGTGATGCGTTCATAAACCTTCCCCATTTTCTCTGCCCTAGGTAAATTTTTTTTTGTGTAATGGGGCTGGTCTTTCAATATCTTTCACAGATAAGCGCATACTTATGAGAACACTGGAATTTCACAGATCCCACTGAGATAGTATAGCTTGAGGTCATAAAGATCAATACACAAGAACTCTAGATGAAGTGCTTTTGCATGATTTAAAATGAATAAATTCTTTATGAGCATTCATTTTAATATTAGTCACAGAAATTATTAAAAATGTAAAGCCTTTAAAGCTATTTTCATCAGTGTTACTTAATCAAACCAGTGGTTTTTTGCAACTCTGTCTTTATTTTGGAAAGGAAAAAATGTAAGGAATACAAAAAATTCAACATGTAGCTGTTGCCATGGATTTTATGTAAAAGTCAATTGTGTGCTACATTGATTACTGCCAGCACAAAACCCTAGATAAATTGGATAAGATGGAAAACATTCTGTTAATATTTCTTATGAGTTCAACTCTTTTCCCCAGACAATTTTAATGAAACATGATAGTTTGGATCTTTATTTTTCTTATTTTTCCTTTCCTGAAGTGTTGGCTTGTTCTTGCAGGAGAAGCTTAATGTCAACACTATGGGTCATCAGGTGATAATATTTGACTTTTCTGTCATAAGAGGACTGTGGGAAACTCGAGTTAAGAAGAACAAAGAACGTCAGAAGAAGGAGAAAGAAAGATTAGAGCAAAGTGCATTGGAGAAGTAAGACTACTTTTATGTTTTCATTTTAACCAAATCTGTTCTTATTATCCACTAACATTGCCATATCCTAAATATATGAAATATAAACATATATAATATATATGCTAAATCTATTAAATAATAATTTTTGGTTATTAAAATTTTGGTTTTTGTGTTTGATTTGAATGACTTCTTAACTCCTTTCCTCAAATGATGTAAGAAAAATGCAGCATAAACTATTCTTGTATTTAATTAGTTCCTGCTCTTTCCTACATAGATTGTGATACATTAATGATGTATTTTATTATTTACCATAGACATAAATTGCTGAGAAAAATAACACATTTTGTACCTTTCTATTTCTCATATGCTGCATAAATATATGACTTATTAATTATGGAAATTGTGAATACATGCTCATAAGTTTCAGTACTAAGAAATTCTTCTAGCATTTTTGTTGAGTTGATGGGAAAAAAAGGAGTTAAATTAGTAGACATATTGAATTGCTTCTGAATAGGCGATAGCGAATAGAATAAGAATTGTTAGATAATTTTTTTCTTGTTGGAGTATTAAAGAAGACCTTGATTATAATGCTTACATCCACTGATAATTTTATTGTTTTTATTATTTTGAATTTATTTTTTCTTTAAGCAATATTTTCCTTCCCATAAGACACTGTTAAATATTATGCTATGTTGGCAACGCTGGAAACATAAGACATATCATTTTCCTCCCTCTGAGAAGATAAAAAAGAATAAAAATCCTTTTCTGTTTTAGAGATAATATGCACAGGGTTAAACAGTGCCCATATTCATGAACATAATTGCATTGAACCTTTGTGTGGTGTTTCAGCACTCTCAAGCCACCCTCACTCATAGATTCTCACTGCCAGGGCAGCTACAGTGACAACAGAGCAGCTTGTCTAGGAGGAAACCAGGGTAATACAACACCTGACTGTCCTTTCTGTGGGAGCTTTCTCTTCAAAACAGCCATAGTAGCAGTCTTGGTTCTCCCATCTCTACCAAAGTTTGCATTAAAAACCATAATCCCCACCCCCCCAAAAAAAAAAAAGAAAAAAAAAGAAAAAAAAAAGGAAAAAAAGGAAAAAAAGAGAAATTCATCCTTCAGATTGGTTCTCTAGCAAGAACAAGCTTTCTTTTTGGTGTGAACTATGTCCTGCTTTCAGCTAGGATAGAGCTGGTTTTCTTCTTAGTAACTGGTACAGTGCTGTGTTTTGGATTTAGTGTGAGAATTATGTTGATAACGCACTGATGTTTTGGTTGTTGCTAAGTAGTGCTTACCCTAAGCCAAGAACTTTCCAGTGTTTCATTCTCTGCCAGTTAGGGGTTGCAGAAAGAGCTGGCAAGGAGCACAGCCAGGACAGCTGACCTGAATGTGATATTCCATATCATAGAACATTATTCTCAGTGTATAAACTGATTGAGTTGGCCAGGAGTGAGTGATTGTTTCTTAGGAATGGACTAGGAGTTGGTCAGCAGGTTGTGAGCAGTTATATTTGGCATAATTTTTGTCTCTTGGGTCTTTTTTCTCTCTCTCTCTCTTTTCATTAATATTATTGCCATCATTATTAATATTTTTAGTATTATTATATTTACTTTGTTTCTATTATTAAACTGTTAATGTAAAAGCATTATTTTTTTTTCCTGACTCTCCTGTCCATCCCACCAGGAGGCTGGGGAGTGTCTGTGTGGTACTTGGTGGCCATCTGGCAGCTGAGAGATGGATGTTTGGTGTTTCCCTTATGGTGGAAAATACAAGTGAAAGGATTTGGGATGAAACCTGTTTAAACCTTATTTCTGTCCCAATGAGGAAAACATGTCAACATCCCCCTGCCCCTTTTTTTTGTATTTTTTTAAAAATTTTCTGCAGTGCAAAGGATAACATTTGAACTCACTAGTACAAAAGTAAATCAGGATTCAGGCATGGTTAAATTATTTCTGTAAGAGGGAAAGAGGGTAACCTTATATCCTCTGGGGCAGCCAACTTGAGCTCCCTCATCTTTTGTCAGTAGCATATGTGTACTAGATCGAAAGCAAACCAGTGAGAGATTGTGTCCTGACTATGAGTGATCAGCATTACATCCACTGAAACAAATGGCAAAGTTTGTATTGATTCTCATGATGCAGGCCTCACAGAATGGACAGAGCTGATAGTACAATGGTCAAAGTAATAAGTATTAGTAGTAAAATGCTAAATTCAGTTAAAAGAAAATCTTTTTTAAGGAGGTGTTTAAGTAGTTGTGCAGTGACCACTGCCATTTAGGTCCTAAATGGCTGATCACAAGTTATTTCTTAAGTACATTTCAGTGGTCTCAAATGTTGGACCAAAAATATGAGAAGTCCTTGCTGGTTTTTAGCTTGAAAGTATAGATAAAATTATATTTCTATTTAAATATCTAATAGAAATAAAGTTTTCATGTATAAATACATTTCATTATATTATGGAGTTCTGCATTGACTAAATTCAGGTGCAATACTCAGACATTAAAATCTTATTATTGGCAGGGAGGTCCACTGAAATCAATGCAAGTACATATATGCCACAATATGAAAGTATTTTGAAAGTACTTTGATCTGAAACGATAATTCCCAAAACATATTTAGAGAGGGCCATTTCCTGCAATGAGGACAGTATTCTATCATTAAAGATTCTGGATATTTACTTTTGCCAGAAGCCGGAGAGAATTCCTAAGAAGGGTTGAAATTAATAGAGTTTCTCTGCAAATACAATCATGTAACAGATGAGTTTAGAATCTGGCCTTTTGAGGCTCTTTTGGTGTTTTTTGTTTTTGTTTTTATTTTTTTTTAACAAAATCCTTTTTTTTTTTCAAAGAGGTTACAATTTGCTAATGCCCTCAAGATTGTGCAGCTCCTTTACATGCCATGTTACTGTGTAAAATGACCTGATAATGCGCAGTGAAATGAAGTATGTATTATTTGAGGACAAGCTCCCAGTTAACCTCTAGGGAACTTTGCTTGCTTTGGGGCAAGGTAATTTAGTTTGTACAGCATCATTAAACAGTAACTTGTAAAACAGTTTTTGATTGAAGGTTTTCTTAAGAGGAAAATCTCTCAAATGAATGGAAGCTTCAACTGCGTTTGTATTAATGGTGTGGTCTTCTAAAGATTTATTTTTAAAAGGCAGATGTTTAAGCAATAGGCCAGTGTAAGCTTTTTCTGGACAACGAACTACTGAGAATACTGGTCTTCTGAGGTACTTGTCTTGGAAATTTTTTTTTGTGGATTTAATTCTGTCCTTTGTTTCCTCTTTGGTTTTGTGGAACTGTGGAAGTATGGTAGTTTAAAGAACACACATAAACCAGCAACTGAACATAAAAGAAAAAGAAATACAAAAGTGTTAGGCAGGCTTAATTTCATTTTACTTCATGTTCTTGATCCCATCAGACAAGCCCATTTGAAATCTCCCATTGGATACCAAACACAGTTTAAAAAGGTGAACACTGTACTGAAATTTTCTATAAATTTATGAAAGTACGTATTATGGAAAGAAGTTTGAGTTTTTAACAGTGTTTTATATTTGGTCTTCTGGTTTCCAGTAATGGTGAGCAATCTGTTATTGTACCCCAAAATCCTGAATGCTGTCAGATGAACTTGATGCAGTATGATTTTCTGCATTGAGATTTCCTTTCTACTTGTTTTCTTTTTCTCTGTTTTTTCTTTTTTTTTTTAAGGGAATAAGAGTGAAAGTTTACTGTTAGATTTTTTTTGAAGAATTGAAATGTGTTTGTCATTTGTGTGAAAAGCAGGAAGATAAATCTGAAGACTAACAAATTAAGCATTCAAGTGAGGAAATGCCAGAGCTGTTTACCCAGATTAGCTATCTAAATCTTTGCTGTTATACGACACAGTCTCCTCTGTCCACCAACAAACATGCAGCAAAAATAAATTTTTTCAGCTACCTCTTCCAGTGTGCCTCTTCTCCAAAAATTTTCTGTCAAAGTCTGGCTAATTAAACATGCAAGTTTTATTTTTTGAGTTATATGCTTCCTGAATGTTAAGAGTAAAAAGCAGAAAGCAAACTACACTCTACAGGCACACTGACTTTTCTCCCTGAGAGGTTACATGTTTGTTTAATAAAAAAGATTTGTCTCTATCTCTCTGCCAAACCCCAGTGTTATAACTCTATTTGTACCTGAACTAAGATTTTATTTGTAATGTTTATCTTTATTCTCCTACTCAATACCCAATTCAGAACTTTTTCCAAGCAAGTCTAAATCTCGGGCTGGGAGTCCCTTGGCCCCAAACACAAATTATAGGCAACAAGTGGGGTTTCGATCTGCAGCACTTATAAATATATTAAGTTATTTGCCTTTGTTGGTAGGCACTTGTGCATACAGACCATGTGTCTAGAGCAATGCAGGGAAGTGCATTGTAGGATAAAAGCTGTCATTCACTCACAATCTTTTAAAATGCATAGAAGAGCCTGGCAGTGATACTGAAATTGAATCAATCCAATTGAATTTGAAGCAAATGTTACTCATCCATCAGGAATATTATTCTGGGCTGAGCTCCAGTTTTACTGTGATGTTCTTCTAAAAATTCCATAAGGTTATTTAATGATCCTGTGTGGCTAGCGAATCTGATTTAAACATCACTCAGGAGTTCTAAACTGGTGTCACCATGTAGTGTCCTGGTCAATTCTTCTGTCCTGGTTTAGAGGAAATAGTGCCATCTAACGAATCTTCCTTTCCTTACCTAAAAATCACAGGTTTTCCCCAAGAGCTTCTAATCAGACGTTGAGCAGAGGGTAACTTGCAGAAAGAAGAGCAACTGAAAGAAACCCAGTTCCTCCTCATTTGCTTTGATTGCTCTGAAATCCCTACCAATGCACACTGGTTTTCCAAGCTGGTTGCTCCTTTGAAGGGTTCAATCATTGAATTTATTGCATAGTAACTCTTTGCATCAAGTTGATTAGATTCATACTTTTGTCGGAGAAAATAAAATATCAAGCAGGGAACTCCCATGTACTTGAAATGAAATATGTGTTACAATAAAAACATTATACGCTGTGAATCTTTTTTCCGAAGTTATGCTCCAATAGTGAAGTAGCATTTGGGAAATGATCACCTGAAGACAAATTCAGCACTAACTAAAATGGAAATACTTGAATTTTCTATTTCCCTGCTGATCCCATCTCATAATTATAGTGTATTGTCCTGAAAGCTTAGTGGAAAAAGGCAATGTATTGGAAAATAACTTGCCAGAGTAAAATTTCCTCTACACCACTATCACTGTGTGCGAGCTTAGCTCCGAACCCCACGCCGCAGTCTCTCGCTGCGGCCACATGGCTAGCTCAAGCGTCGCTCGGCGGCGATAAAACACCGAGCGCTGGATCGCTCAGAGTCCGCTGAGCAGCGCTGCAAAGAGACTCTAGGAGGTAGGACGAGCTGGGAACCAGAACGGTAAGGAGCAGGTGGACTTCAAAGCTGGGTCTTTGGAGAAGGTTTATTGAAAGAAACGTAGACGAGACAGGAACACGAGGACCAGGGTGAAGACCGAGATTCCAAGCCCAAAGCACCGGTCAGCAAGGGGTTAAGAGGAAGCAGGGAATGGGAGTGGCCAGCATCGGGAACCAATCAGGGAGAGGGGATGGGGCGGTACCAAGGGGATACAATGAATAGGGGTTAACAGGGGGAGTGACCGAGACCCAGGGGCTTAGTAAACATTACAGTAAGTTGAAACTTCCTGAAACCTAACCAAATAAGGAGATAAGATGTGGGGAAGAGTGTGGAGCTAATTAGGACCTGTGCCACCGCAACATACCACATACATCTGCCTTAGCGACAGGTGTGCTTTTGTGTTACAGATACATAAGTATGAAATGTAATTTTTTTTTTTAACAAACATAAGCAGCATGCAACTAGCCTTTTTTATAATTAATGGAAGTATTTGTATGACTGAAGTGAAAATACTGGAGTAGTTAGCTGAGCTGAAACCTTAGATCTCATCTGGGTCCATTGTCTAGGAAAAATATTGTTGATACTCATAGTTTCACCTAAATTAGGCTTGACTTGACTATCTTCAAATTTCTTAATACTGTAAATGATTGTTGTTTCTTTAATCTGACTGGAACCATTTGATAAAGGCCTAGAGGAAGGTGAAAATATTTTATTGCTAAATAGTATTAAAAAGCCAGAAACTTCAGGAGAGCTGTGATTTTGTAACTCATTTGTCATCTGTCAAAATGTGTTTCTGGAATATCAGGAGCCTTTAAGGTGACAAGACCAGAAATTTAATACACTTTCTCTGAAAGTGTATTAGTATTAAAAAAATTATTTTATTTGTGTGGATATTTGTTTTTCTGTTTGCTTCACTAGTTTAGAAGCCCTTTCTTTTAGATATCTTTCCTGAAAATTCATGCAATAACCTCCAGATATGACAAACATGGTGGAAATTCTGTCTTATTTGAGGATTGTCACTAAATGAAGCCTTAGAAAGGTTTTACTTTCATAATGATCCCTTAAGAAGTACCACCGCCTCAATTTTTTGACAATGACAGAGCAGAACGACAACCATGTAGCCAAATAGATCCATTTGGTTTCATCTCAACTGAACCTGCAAATTTAAAGATCAATTTTAAAGCTCAAATTTAACCTGCAGAGATTGTCATCTTTGCTTTATGATACACACTGGGTTGATGTAAGCCACAACTCCAGGCCAGTAGGGTTTATAGTGATTAATTTGGTTAGTGTGTAACCCAAGAGTACAGGCAGGTGTTATAAATTATTAGACCCTTTGCCCATGGGAAATATAATGTTTTCATTCTGAGATGTACTGTACAAAATTATGCACTTTTGTTGCTCCATTATTAATTCACTTTCCATCTGTTCCAAATGTGCTTGTACATAATACTTGCATTCTTTAAAAGCTTAACATAGCATGTTGCCATAACTTAATATATGAGTAAAAAAGAAATTTGACTCAGGATTTCCATATCCGTGTGTAATATACATGTTGAATTCCCTACCAAGTTTAATTTTTAATGCCTCTCCTTCTTCTGAGGAAAATATTTCACTGACTGATTTGCTTAATAGCCTTTTTGTTATATGCCTTTTATTTTACTTGCCTAGCAGCAACCTCCTGGGTTTTGTGTTTTGTACATGTTATCAGCGGAGTGTCAGAGGGCAATCTGTTTTTTCAGATTTAATGTGGCTCCTTTCTTACCATTTTCTATATTCCTGTTGGGAGAGAGTAAAAGCCCTGATCTGAGCCCTCTGCTCTAGTGTTCCTGGGGTCTACCTGACAGAGCCAGCACTGATTTGTAGTAATGCAGATTACTTTTCATTGACTTAGATTTTTTGACCTCTTATTTCTGTTTTTTAAGTTTCTAACATTAGAACTTACACTGTGAGGAATGAGTCAGTCATTTTTTGTGCTTGAGTGAAGAACAATGAATACAAAATCTCCCCATTTTGTGGGCAAGTTTTTTCAGTGCACTAAATTATGCACTGAGATGAAGTATTATTGCTTTGACAGAAAATGAAGGAATTCCATGAAAATGAGAGGGTGGCAATGCAGAGTTAAGTTTCACAGAGGGACAGAAACGCTATATGTGGAGGATTGGAGAATGTGAGAAAGAGCAGTATAGCAATGATTAGTAAAACCTGGAATATTTTAGAAAAAAGTATTCTAGGTGCTTGATTCTATGGTCCTTTTGGCTTTTGTCTCTTAATTGTTCAGATAATTTCCTTGAGATTCCTTCAGTTAACACCCTCCCCATACCACTTCACTTCCCAGCAATAGGGAGTAATACATAGCTATTTAGCTAGGCTCACTGGTAGACAAACTTTGGAACAAAATAGAGTAGGTGGTTTGCGACTGTTTATTTTTTCTTGTAGTATATGAAAATGTTACTTTGTAGCTTTTCCTAGTTATCTCTTGCTATTACAACATCCACACTCTGTTGTGCTGGCAGTTTTTGGGGTTCAAATGACAGATTGAATAGTTAAGATCAACACTAAAAATTGAATTGGCTCATGTGTCAAAGCACCTGAAAGGTGTTTGAACTATCATGTCTGTGGATATGGAAAATTCTGTCGTCTGAGCTCTTCTAGACTTCAACTGGTGGGGATACCCCTGGTAGGGCTACTTAATGTAATCAGGTATTTGCATATCTCTCCCTCTGTAATAGAAAATTTAAAAATATTAGCTACAGCTTGTTGACATATTCCAGTATGGGCTAAGGAGCCGTGTCTGCTTTAACCTATTTTCTTGTCTTTGTCATATCAAGTAAATTCAGAAAAAGATTTGGAGATATTGTGCATGGTTGGTGGACTCTTTCTTGATTGTGTTAGCACCTTCAGTCCACTCTAGGGACTCCCTGGGCTGAATATTTTTCTGTCTGTCCAGACTTTTTCTTCCTAACTCATTTACATAACACAGCTTGATGAGGTATGAAACATTCCACAGTAGAATAGACACTGAGAGAAACAGAGAGACTTACTTGAAATGTATTTTGGTATTCTCACACCTCCTCTATTGATACATTAAATATCAGGAATTCCTCCAGATGTCTACCTGTGAAGTTCATGATGAAAACTGAAACTCTCATGAAAACTGAAGCCAAGAATGAGTAACATTTCTGCAGCTATCAATAACTTCTTTAACTATTCCTTTATTGCTCTTTTCATGTCTTGCTAAGTAATTGCTCCCATCATCTCTCTGAGGTTTCCTTCTTCTGATTTGCTACAAATCCTTTTCCTACTCAGTTGTACATCTGCAACAACTTCATTTGCTTTTTTTTGGTGTTTATCAGAGCTTATATTTCCTTCTAATTCTTTCATTTGAAGATAAATAAAAATTTACCTTTAAAAAAATATTTTTGTGTTTTTTGAAATGGGGAGAAAGACATCCTTACTGTCTTTTCATTAGAATGTATTTAGTCTGAGTTTATGCTGTCTTTATCTAGTCTGCCAACATTTTATCCAGCAAGCTACATTTCAACCTCACTGTTAATTCACCTTCTGAAATAATTGTAGAAGGTGCTTTTCTGTGCTTTATAAAGATGTCACTTGGGAATACATTACAGTCATTATTACAGAGGGGCTTTCTGCAGTTCTCTTATGTTCCATGTATAGTGTGCTGCTCCTTGAAATTGTCGTCTGGTGGTCTCTCAGGCTTGCTCCTCTGGTAAAGGGTTATATGTATTTTCCAAAGGTATAAAAAGTGCCTGCAGTGTGTCCCTATGCTCTGTCTTTGCCATTGCTGTGCCCTCTGCTTTCAAATCTCTCTAACATCCCCTGAGTTCTCTGTAAGTGCCACAATGTATACAACTATCTCAGTAATACCTTTCCTATTTAGGCATGCAGTTTTGCTCTCTAAAGGTTTATTTTGATAGCATTAAGTCAAATATGACTTTTAATCTGTGCTACCATATTTCCCTAAGAGTACTCTGCACTGCAGTTTCTATCTCATACCTTGTTATGAGTGTCCAAAAATAATTTATTTCAACATGATTTTGTACATGTTTCTTGCATCTAAGTTTGCAACTGGTTTCTTGTATGTGACTTAAAACCAGACATTCTGATTTAAATCCTAACAAATTTGGGGGCCTCTTATGATGGGACTACAGCATTGGTGGAGAGGGGCAAAGAAATTGACATCATCTACCTGGATTTTTGCAAAGTGCTCAATGCTGTCTTGCACAACATCTTTGACTCTACATAGGGAGTCATGGATTTAATAGATGGACCATCTGGTGGATAAAGACATGGCTGGATGGCTGCATGCACAGTATTGTGGCCAATGGCTCAGTGTCCAAATGGAGACCAATGATGAGTTGTGTCCCTCAGGAGTCAGTACTGGTGCTGATACTGCTCAGCATCTTTGCTGGGACATGGACAGTGGGATGGAGGGCACCCTCAGCAAAGTCACTGACAGCACCAAGCTGAGTGGGGCAGTCACTCTGGTGGGAAGGCATGCCATCCAGAGGGACTGTGACAGGCTTGAGAGGTGGGTCTGTGCAAAACTCATGAAGTTCAACAAAGTGAAGGGCAAGGTCCTACAGCTGGGTCGAGGCAATCCCAGGCATATTGACAGATTGGGCATAGAAGTGATTGAGAGCAGCCCTGAGGAGAAGGACTTGCGGGTGATATTTGACAAAAAACTGAACATGAGCAGCAATGGGTGTCCATAGCCCAGAAATCCAGCCTTGTCCTGGGCTGCATCAAAAGGAAAAAAGGACAAAGTAGGTGATTTTACCCCTCTACTCTGCTCTTGTGAGACCCCACATCCAGCTCTGGTGCCCCCCAATATCATAAAGTTGATAAGAGAACTGGAGGATCTCCCTTATGAAGACAGGCTGAGAAAGTTTGGGTCGTTCAGCCTGGAGAAGAGAATGTTGCTTGGATATCTCATGGCAACCTTCTATTATCTGAAGGGGGGCTCTAGGGAACCCAGAGAGAGCCACTTTGTCAGGAGCTGTAGTGATAGGAAAAGGGAGAATGGCTTCAAACTGAAAGAGAGTAGGTTTATATTAGATGTTAGGAAGAAATTTTTTACTGTGGGGGTGATGAGGCACTGAAACAAATTGCTCAGAGAAGCTGTCGATGCCCCTATCCCTGGAAGTGTTCAAGGTAGGTTTGTGGCCAGGGAGAGGAGCTTGAGCAACCTCATCTAGTGGAAGGTCTCCTTATCCGTGGCAGTGGGGTTGGAACTACATGATCTTCGATGTCCCTTCCAACCCAAATAGTTCTATGATTCTGCTTCATGTGACCTTTTTTTTTAACATCTTAACATTGTAGAGAAAAATCCCATGATTACACGTAAAGGTTTTGTTACTTCTGACTTGAAATTTACAAACTTGTATGTAATTCTCTTATTTGAGCATGACACATTTACTTTCTCTAGGGGTACTTTATCCTGAACTTTATGTCCTTCTTCAACTGTCAGTTTTCTTCAATCCTTTAGATTAAGGTTTCTACCAGAGGATGGAGATGACATAAATGAGTCTCATGTACCACAGGATCTAGAATTTGACGTGTGAGATCAGATTTATGATAGGAGGGGCTCTGCAGAGTCTTATTTTGGTGTGAGAAGGATTGCTTCTGTTAATCAACCCGTTTTTTAATGGACTAAACTGAAACGCTCTTCTCACTAAAAGCGTGAGCTTTTGACAGTGTTTAGTTATGTCAAATTGAATTTGCACCTGAAGTTATATGAGAAAAAGTTTGCCTTGGAAGTGATGCAGAAGTTACACTGAAATTGAATCTGAAATCAGTTGGCATGTCATAACTTTGACCTTTACCTTCTAAGAAGATATTGGTGTAAAAATTAAAATATTATACTTGAACAAGAAAGGGCAGAGGAAAAAAGGCACCTGTTACTTTTTTTTCCAAGGAAAATGTTTTCATATATTTCCAGGTACCTGATTTTGTTTATGTATATAACTTTTTCTGTGAGAATATATTTCCTGTCCTGTGAAAATAAAGAGCATAATTTTTGTTCTTTTCCATGACTATTTGTTCAGTCTCCACTTTCTTGTTATTCTCTGGGTGTCACCGTTTTATAGTCAATGAATGAAATCCTAATAATTTGAAATCTATATGTATGTCTAGAAAATCTTAGCATAAATAAATGTGCAGGAAATGCACATTTAAATTTTTTTTAAAAATTATAATATTAATATTTTAAATATTTTATAACATAACAAATAAATAAATAAATAAATAAATATGCACACGCACACACACACATATATATAACAGCCCATACTGTAGATGAATAATTATATTTTGTTAAGTATTTGTGCAAATATAGATTAAGCTTTAGGACTTACCCGCCATATTTTTCAGCTGATTCACATAAACCTTCTTTGGCATTATTTCAGGATAAAACAGGAATGGAATTTTATACTAGAGTGCCGTAAGAAAGGTATTCCTCAATCAAAATACCTCAAGAATGGCTCTGTTGACCTCAATGACAAGAACCTGGACACTTCTGGAAAGACTGCACAACTTGAGAAGAGGCATGCTTTGTCAGATGGAGTAAAAAAGGAACAAAACAAGTTTATTTTTCAGCTTTCTGGAGAGCAGTGGATGGTAAATATAATGGAAAATGTGGTTTTGTTGGTGAAGCGTTTGGGTATCTTAGACTGTTTCTTTTAATCCCCCCTCCCTATTTTTTGGAAATGCATATGAAGTTGATGCTTTTTTCACAGTGCTAGATGTGATCAAAGTATTTTCTACCTCAGCCTGAACTAGTGGTTTAGTTTTCAGGTATGTGTACTTTAAATTCTTTGCTGATACATGTAATTTACCCCTCTCAAAAATCTTGGGATGAGCAATAATATCGCAATAAGGTATCTTTCTCTGAAATTTCCCCATAGGTGGAGGGAGATGAAAATAGTATTTGCTGGCTTGTTGCTGTCTTCTACTAATCAGAGATCTCTGTTCTTTCTCTAATAGTGTGATAACACTTAAGCTCTGCTCAGTTTAAAACTAATATTAGCATCAACCCACAATGGTCTTGCTGAAAAAAAAGCACATTTGACTTGCAGATGTGTTTGATGTGAAATAGCAGTTTGCAGGTAAGATCTGAATTAGTGCTGGCTTGAAATTGAGCTAGTCATGGGTTAGAGCTGGCCTGAAGATTTCTAGATTTCTAAAAGCTTTGATTGAAATGTATTTGGAGACACACTGTATTAATGATAGCATGAAATTAAAAATTTTAGTGTAGTGTTTTAATTACAAATAATACATCAAAATGTTAATTGATAAAATAGCTAGAATAATGTTTGATTGACCTGAAATATGACTTTACCCTAGATTTGATCTTGTATCTGATGGTGTTTTCTTTTTCAGCTTTCATTTTTTTTGTTTTGCCTTAATTTCCTTCTGAATAAACATAGAATACTTGAAATTTCTGGAATATAGAAAGCCCTGGTTCCTATTCAGCACTACTAAGGATAATCTTTCTTCAACTGATACCAAACATAGATGTGGTAGGACTGGTTGATGGGGAGCTATCACATCTTTTCATTCAAGAACTTTGGATTTTGAAAATTATGTTTAAGATGTGTAGTGTAATACTGCACTCTTTCTGGTATTCTAAACCTTAGAGGTACTTCGAGGGAAAAAAAAAGAGACATTTTACAGCTCTTTAGACACTGATATGGTAGTGACTGCAAATATCCGTATCCCATCAGGGTTCAGAGAGTTGCATAACTAAACTTTTCTGTTGCTTATTCTCTTTTGCTAAACCATCAAAATTAGCTTTGTCACCATAAACTACTCTTTACATTAGGAGGTAAAATCAAACACACATTTTGTTCTGTTTTCCAGAGCATTTAATTTTAATTTTACATTCTGAAAAAAATCCATTTGAGAGAAACTGGTGTACTATAATGTACATTGTGCCACCTTGAGCAGTACATTGCTAACCACCATGGAGTTTGATAGCCTCTTGTCAGATGCTCAGTGTGGCCATTTCAAATGGCCATCAAGTCTCATTGTCCAGGTCTAGCCTAGCTAAAGCGAGTTTCCTGTTTCAACAGCAAACTGTGACATAGTTCAGATGTCTGCAGACAAAGATACAATCACAGCTGATTTATTTAGAGATCAATGCTTCTTCAAAAGAAAAAAAAATGCTGAAATTTTTTTTAAATTGTGAAAACTCACTTGACAAAGTTCTGAAAGAAGTGTATATCCACTTACTGCAGAAATTTTGTAAAGTTTTTATCTGTTAAACAAAACATACCACTTATTCTGCTTTTTGAAATCTAAACCGGTGCTGCTGAACCAAAGACCGAGTCAGACGTTATACTGTCTTTCCCTATTATTTTCCCTCAAAATAAAATAAGTCACATTTAAGCGAAATGAATTTTCAGACTATGAAACCAATGCTGCACAGTCTGGCAATCTGCACATGAAAAAGATCTGTGGACATATGATAGTTTTCTCAGAGAAGCCTGTATGTTGTGTAGCTAGGAGCTGCAGTGTCAATTGTGGTTTAGTTTTTTTTAAATGTGTTTTGCACACAAATACATCTATGAGTCAAAAGTTTCAGTGATTAAGCACTCAGGGACTCAGAGAAGTCAGAGTTGGGATTACCTGTGCAGATTTACGGGCATGTAACCAGCTGGATTTGCTGTTGATGGGCCACTTACCACTGGCAGCAGCAAACAGCACAGTCCTGTAATGTATCCATTTGGGGACTAGCTGCTGAACCTTCTATCTTCCTTTTAGCTGATAAGCAGTTCTATCATGTTTTCCCTTTCTTCCCATCAATGAAGCAGTAATATATCCTCTAGGCAGTTGATAGCTAAATCTGAGCAGGTTGCTGAAGTGACTTAGAGGTTTAATTTCGAGAACTAGGCTTGTTTCTGGGCTCTACCAGTCCTTTTTGTGGATGCTGGGAAGCTAAATCTCACAAAGGAGTAGTCCTCAGCATAGAGATGTGGCTTAACCACATCCTTCCCATAGGTTTCGATATCAGAGTGCCCAAGCTGTCTAGATGGTAGAAATGTAGTCTTGTTAGAAAGAAACCGCTGCTTTGCGCTCCATATCCATATAGCATTTGGCTTACTGTTTCTGCATTGTTGAGTAGGAGTTTAAAAAAGGGTTTTATAAAACATTCTGTGATGGAATCATAGAATTGTTTAGGCTGGAGAAGACCCTTAAGTTCACTGAGACAAACCGTTAACCTAGCAGTTGAGGGATGTAGCCAATGCCTTTGGTCATGCTTCAGTAGAAGCACCACGAGGCTACCTGGTACCTAGAGAATGTGGTCTCTCCTTGTCTCTGAGGATATCCTGCATAGCCAGAGTACTTGTGGATAGGTAACAATATTCACCCAGCCACAACAGTTTGACATAGCTTGGGTAAATATTTTGAAAATAATCTGGATCATGGCTTTTTGAAAATAATGTCAGACCTTCTTCTGAGGACCTTAGCAAAGGTGAAAATTGGAGCCGATCACACATTCAGAATTCCTAATAGGAATTCTTTCCTTTGTGACCTTGGGCCACTTTTTTCTCACCTCTCAAATATTATTGATATGATGATGTATTTTCATTAGGTGGAGATGCACTCTATCTTGTCCTTGTAAAGTAATTATTGTAGCACATCTGAGAAAACATAAAGCTCTTTAACAGCAACAAAATAGTGAGGGGAAAAAGGGGTAATAATTTTGTAATAATTAGCATTTAATACTTTTTGGTACATTTTTACTTTTAGTGTTTGTGATTATAGACCTCCTTATAGGCATGTATTTATGTGAAGAAGATGAATAGAGCGATTTATGGATTGATAACTACATTGATGAGATAGTCTTACCTTTGTCTGTCAGAACTCTATCTGGCTGGGGCTGTTTGTCCACATCCTTAAGGTTCAAGAGTCCTTGTCTCCCTTTAACATATCAGACAGATATTTTAGTCTGGATGCTAGGAAAAAATTCTTCACGGAAAGAGTGATTGGGCATTGGAACGGGCTGCCCAGGGAGTTGGTGGAGTCACTGTCACTGGAGGTGTTTAGAAAGCCGTTTTAGAAAAGAGTGGATGTGGCACTGAGTGCCATGGTCCAGTTGACAAGCTGGTGTTAGGCCATAGGTTGGACTCAATGATCTCAAAGATCTTTTGCAAGCTAGTTAATTCTGTGATTCTGTGGTTCTGTGACTCAAGTGTCTAATTCCCTGTAGTGTGCATTTCTGCCAGCTGGGAACAGTAATGAATTAATATTTGCAGTTAGGAAAGAAAAGGGCATATACTAAAAAACGCACTGTTCTCATAATCAAAGAATATCAATCTGATATTGTGAATGAAATCAGACATACTTTCTCTTATTTCTCTCTTTCAATAAAAAAATGGGAATAATTCAGCTGTATTGCTGCAGCAGTGAGTCTTCTAAGCGTTCCTTTGCAAATCTCCCTGTTTGCAAAACAGTTAGGACTTTAACAGCATGAGAATTGTGTGCTGTGCCACAATTGATTTCAGGTTCCCAGGATATGTTTCAGAAAAAAAAATAAAATTTGAGAGTTTTACAGGCAAACACACTATGAAATATGTGCATCCATCTATCATCTATCTATCTATCTATCTATCTATCTATCTATCTATCTATCTATCTATCAGGATTGTGGACCTTTGAACTGTGTGTTTGAGTTGGATGCCTAGGAAAGAACAATGCAGAATTGATGAAACACTTAAATGAGAGCCTCTGTACACATAAACATGTATCTACTCAATTAAATTAGTTCTTCAGAGAAACAACACTATTAGAACTAGAAACTGAGGCAAAATAATGCCATGAATATTCATATGAATTTTTAAATTAAATCACTCTAACTCTGTTTTTCCCCTCTGAGTGTTTACTTTCTGCTGTTAACTAATGAGTGTTTATTCTCTAGTGAATCAGTGAATTCTAAATGTTTTTCACAAAATATTCAGGATAAACAATTTTTTTAATATTGTGATATCAATATTGGCAGAGAAAAGCTGATGATGCTCCTCAAATACAGAGTAGGACTATTCTCAGCCATGGAGCTTTACATAAGTAGAGGATCTGGATGCATACCTGCTTAAACAAACTTTAATGTCAGATATGCAATAAATGAACAGTGACAAAATTCTTCACTCATAAATCATGATTTTCTCACATACAATTTCCTTGCAGAACAAGGCCAAAAATTACTATATTTGTATTTATTCTCAATGTTTTATTGTTTAACATAGTATGTATTTTCACTGAGAACAGAGAATTTCCATTTGTTATTCCTGACTGGAGGAGGGAGAGAGGGATACAGAGAGAGAGGAGATAGTACAAGCAGAAGATAGCTACCACTGAGGGCTTTTGTAAAGTATATGCTGCAAACTCTTTCCTTATACCACTTTGTTACTTAAACTTTGATCTGTGGTCATAGTCTTTGATCATTGTCTTCATTCATGGTAGCATGTGAACATACCAAACAGGGGCAAAAAGAAGGATGAAACAGAAGAGATAATGCGACAGATCATATATCAAACAACTGCCATTCCAGTCATTAAGAAAATAAATCCAATTAACAACATCATTCCAAATTGCAGTAGCCATGAGCCCCACTCTATGAATCCTAATGATAAGAGCATAGATATCACCCAGGAGCTGGGGCTCCAGCCATGAAACCAGTCATTTGGTTTCATGGATTGAAACAATTCTGCAGTTTGGACAATTACTTCTTTCATTTTAGCTCTCGCTTCCTCAATGGAAGTAGAGGCATTATGAATGGTAATACAACATTCTGTATTGGTTAAATTTAACGTTCCACATACGCTTTGTTCGTTAAGTAATAATGTATCTAAAGCTCATTGATTTTGTAAAACCTTTTTTGACACTTGCTGGACTTTCAATTTAAGTTCTCCAGCGGCATATTTTGTCCAGTTGCTTGATGTATGCACTTGCCATGTGATGTTTTCTATTACCTGTTGATGCGATCTGGGAAGCATATAAGGTGTAAAAATCATCTTAAATCTCAAAGCCAATTCAAATGGTACAAGATAGCTCCTCATCCTGCAAGCCCAGGTGTCATTATAGTATATCAAATATATTTAGGGAGACAATGAGAACAAAATAATCTTTAACAGGTAGTAGGTGCAAGGGATTCCACAGTACTGCTTATTGGATATGGGTCCAGTGCATTTTGATTTCCAGGAGCTGGGCCCAGTGTTGAGCCACAGGGTGAAAAAGTCCCAAGTTAGGCCTGCGAGGTATGCGCTTGGTGGTGGTAACATCCCTCAGTGCTTTGTCAAAAGGGTACACTTTGGGATGGAAGTGCAGAGAGGACGGGCTATATGGGCAGAGCTGCTCAGCTGGCCTTGCTCCTTTTTAATTTGCGGCATGGTTACTTGCTACAGGGAGATTAACATCCCAGCAGGGACATAAACAGCAGCTCCATTCCCAAGAATTTTCTCTGTGAAGCAGGGCACTGCATTTTATCCTCTGGGATCTTTAACCCTACACCTTCAAGGTGCTCAATAATATGTTTTTGAATGTTTCCCACTTTATCTATGTCTGGACCGCCAGTCAATGCATCATCAGTATATTGGTAGGTTCTTATACCTTCATCCACTGGAATTCTAGATGACTCTTGGACTAAGATGTTCTAGCATGGGGCAGTGCTGGTGTCCCTGCAGTAGTTGGATGAAAGTACATTGCATCTCCTCCCGTGTGAAAGCAAAACAATTCCAATGGCTCTCCTGAAGTGGAGCCATAAAGTACCCATCTTTCATGTTGATGGAAGCTAAACTTGGATGAGCTTCCTGTATTATGGCAACTAAGTCAGCATGTTAGGCACTGCTGCGGTCTAAGGGGCAGTACTAGCATTTAATTTTCTGTGATCTGTGGTCAGTCACCATTATCTGTTTGGCTTTTTTACTGGCCAAACAGAAGAGTTACAAGGAGATTGAGTGGAAACTATTATCTCCTTTTTCTGTAAGTCTGATATCACGTGGGAAATTCCTCCTGGACTTGATGGAGGCACCTTTTTATAGAGAGGTTTTCCTGCCCTGAAGGCAAGTTTCTCACTTGCTGTGCAAATTGATCGTCATGCTCAGTCCATTCTTTCAGACCTTTCTGGAGATGATTTGGAGTGCTTTGGGGGTTTTGCGTGGCCTTGATATCCCCCCACAGTATTGTGTTTTGCTTATCTCTGGGAGCTACAGCAAGGATGTTTGTCCTGGAGAAGTGCTGCCTACATGGGCCAGCACAGTCTACTGCATGGTTGCCTTCTTCAGACACATCCTGTTCTTGGTTATTAAAAATCCTTGGTTATTATCAACAATTGTTGTCTTTTATTACCAAAATACTTGTTTGGATCCATGGCCATCCATATATTGCTGTTTGAGACATGCACATTAGTCCGTTCTCTTCTGGGATTTTACAGGTATTGTGCACAGGCTCAGGGCCAGCCACCATGTCCAGAGATCTGCCTGACGCTGGTGGCAGGGTGCTACTGCTCTTGCTGTCCCATGATGCAAGAGCACCGAAACACCCTGCACAGAGCACCAAGTGCTCTCCTGAAGAGGGAGACCTTTTGTGTGTGGACAGTTGTAGGTGAGGACCTGCATAGCAAATGCTTAAATGGCTTCTTATCCCTTGCCATCAGCTTGTTCTCCCAAAAGGAGGCGCCTTCAAAAGCAATTATTTCCCTCGTATCCCATCTGTCTTCACTTTGAAGGTCAAAATGACATGCTTCAACCCAATCCATGGCTTTGTCCAAGCAGGACAGAAGATCCAGGTCATCAGAAGGTGTGTTATGGACCCTCTCTGGCAGATCCAGTTCAGAGCTTGTGGGTGTGTGTAGCTGACTGAGTGAGTGGTCTGCCCATGCCTCATGCAGAAGGGGCGTGGGAGGTCTCTCTTCCTCAGTACTCCAATTTTTGTCTGTGCAGTCCTCTCCTTGGGACAGCTCTTGGTGTTTATTATATTCCCAGTCTTTTTCTCTGTTAGACAAGTCCTCTGCCTTGGTCACTGGTGCTGGTAGTCCTGCTTGCTGCCTGCTGAAGACATGGGCTTCCATCTCGCTTGATGAGGAGCAGCTCGGGGGTGAGCAGTGGGGCCTGGGAAATTCAGCTTCACATTCCTCTATGTCTGCTGCTCTCATACTCATACTCTCCATTTTAGCCAACCAGGGGGGATGATAAATCATGGTCAAAGTTTTGCCCTTTCCCCTCCCATGAAGAGATGGGCTACTGCCATGGCATATACTTGCGTGAAAGTCCCAGAACTCTAACCATGCCTGACGTGTGAGAGGCATGGGGGGCTTCTCTTTTCTAGCACTCCAGCTTTGATCTTCATTGTGCTCTACTTTAGACAGCTCTTGGAGGTGGTAGTGTTCCAAGCCTTCCCCCTCATCTGACAAGACCTCCTTCTTTGTCTCCTGCACTTCCCCGACTGTCCCTGCTTCTGCCCCTGCCCATTGCCTGCTCAGGGCGAGGGCTCCCAGAGGGCTTGGTGAGGACCTGGGTGGTAGGCTGCAGGGGCTGTGTGCAGCTGTCACCTGCTGCTCAATTAAGGCAGGACAAGCTGCTGCCTTTGCCATCTCTCAAGCTTTGCAGTGAGCAGCACACAACACTCCTCTGCCTGCGGTGCTGCCTGTGGCTGCCTGTGGTCCACTTACAGGCAGGAGGAGAAAGACAAAGGTGAGGAGGAGGAGGAGGAGGTGGTGGTCCTGTCCCCCCAGTCCCTCACCCTGTGCCTCTTTGGCAACCCCTGCCACTGAGGCATCCAGGGGAGATGCTGCCTCCTAAGGGAAGTGTTCTGGGATTAAGCAAAGTCCTGGTCAGGGTGTGGCCCTGCATAACCATGGCTGCTAGGCACCATGAGACCCCTGCATCACGAAGGGCCACGGAATGTGCTGCTGTGACAATGGGCTGCACCCCAGCACTCCTATAACCGCAGCGTGGGATGTGCAGAGCTAGCTGGGACTGGGTGGACCCATCTGGAAGCAGCCATGCCTGGCGTAAGGCAGCCCCTGCTTTCTCCCCACAGACACTCCATCTGACCCAAACCATCCCAACTCAACCAGCCCCAGTGCCTGTGGCCCTGCTGAGCTCAGCCCTGTCTGCCTTCAGCTGCCTGGGCTGCCACCACCCGGGACAGCCAGAGGTTGGGAAGTGATGTCCAGATGTCAGAAGGATAAACTACTTGTTGACCAAATTGCCTTGTTAAGGTTTAGGGCTTGCCACCCAGCAACCCTTTCTGCGCAGAACTGTAAATTAATCAAAGAGCTCTTGTGTGTGGATCAAGCTCTTGCACACTGGGTGAAAGACAACACCCAGCTGTTTTGGGACAGCAGAGGGGACATGGGGACACTGCCGGTGTCATGCTGGGGACCTGCAGCAGGGAGCTCCTGGAACTACCTTCAAATTTTTTTAAAAGAGTGTGAGATTTGGATACAAAATTTTATTTTGGCCCAGGACAGATAAAAGTATAGAGCTGGAAATGAAACAGAATGGAAACTTCTTAGAGCTTTGATCACAGTTTTAGTTCAGGCTCATATCTAGTAGGTAAATTCTCTCCTAATTAGAAATATTATAATCAGCAGTGGTTGTATGTTTGTTATTTATTTCCTTTTAAAACTTTTTTCTCTCCCAAAAATCAATCAAGTTTGAGGTATTGTTTTGCTGTTAAAGGCAAAAGACTGGCTATCCTCCAAGTGTCAGTCTTCATGCAGCAATTTATCAGCAGGCTGCCAGCCTTAGCATGGCAGCAGAAGATTACAAAAGAACATAAGAGAATCAGAGAGTAAAGCAAATGTAAAGCTTGTGGAAGTTTCAGTTCCCATCCCTATCTAGTTTGTAAATGAAGCAAAATATCACATCAATTTATGTTTCAGGAACACAGATATAAATGCATTTTAAAATGGAAAATATTGAAAAACACATAGTAGCAAAGTATTTGCATGTTTGCATTTGCAAATTGTAAATATGATCACATAATATAAAGAAATATTCTCAAGAAAGAAAAGAGACTTGGCAGTTGGTAGAAGAATGGAATCTACTCCCATTTTTTTGAAGTCACGTCTAAATGTATTTCTGTTGCTGCACAAGAATATCTTGGTGCTCTAAACTAACCTTAATGCAGAAAAAGATTTAAAAAAAATATGCAATATTAACAAACAAATATTTTTCATATTTTGGTTTAATTTTTCTAAAATGGTGGATGCCTTTGATCTTGATCCGGTAGAGAGCCTTGTGTGCTGCACTGTTTTCAATGTATCAAGGAGAATTTTGCGGAGTACCCCGCTCAGTGCCAGAGAAGAGCATGGCTGTTGGCTTCAGAGGGGAAAAGGCTGTATTTGCCACCAAAGAGCTGGAGATGGTGTGTTGGGACAACATAGCATAAAAAACCAGTATGTCAATAGAAAGCCAAAGAGAGACATGAACTGTGGAGAAACAGAGTGGAAATTAGTGTCTGTTAATGTCTTTTTCCCTCCAGTATGATTATTCTGCTCTCTCTCCGAATTATGGCTCATCCCTACAGAGACATCTATGACACTCTAGCTAAATACTACCCTCTATGTGCTGAATTTTCCATTCTTTACAGGTAGGAAAGACAATACTAATTTAATTTGCAGTTGTCTTCTATTATTTTATTTTGCTGCAGAAAAATGTGCAGCACTGAAAATGAGAAATAGTAACTAATTCTGCAAAGTTGGAGAGATTTCTCACTGCCACCCCTGAGGCACTGGAGGCATTTTATTTTTTAATTGTCATAAACTGACAAATACTGAAGATGGATCACAATGCAATACGCACGCACACCTAATTGGAAAATGAAGTAAGAAGTGAAATTATCTGTATCAAATATGGAAGGGAAAGTAGCAAGGCAGAATGACATAACTTAGGTTTTGTGTCTGCATGTGTAAATTTGAAAAGATCTGAAATGAGAGGCGGTAATTACCAAAAACCAGCTTCTGATCAACAGTCCACTATAATCGCAATTGTATGTTTTAATTTAACTATGAGTTAAGTGCTGTTATTGCTAATCCAGAAGTTCAGCATTAATAAAAAAAAAAAAATAAATGCATAACCCTTATAAAGGTCTTGAGAGACCTATGAAATCTAGAAGGAAAAAAAAGGAGTGGGCAATAGCCTTTTTATAAAAACCAGTAATTCCTACTGTGTCATGTTCTTCACGCACAGGAAACAAATCTGAAATTTATAAAAGAATCAAAGGTTTAAATTCTTACATATCTTCTAACAGAGCAAAATTAGTGGTAGAACCTCTTTCAGATTATTTATGCCGCATATTACCAGTGCACAGTGCTATAAAAACTAAGTCAGACTGGTAAGTTATGTGATGATTAAGGAAGTGGAGTTTAGATGATCTGGCCTTCACCTTTTGGAATTGATTTTTGTCTGTTTCAAGTCCAAGGAGTTTGGTGATATAATTCAAACAAAGACATGTACATATAAAGTTAATACCAATTAACTGAAGCATTTTTGTAAGAGTTAGAGGTGTAATAAATTTTAGTTTAATGTATTGTTGAGGACTTTTGTTAAATAGAATAATCTGGAAATTACTGAGAAATTACAGGAAATTTCAAAATTACTGGAATTTTGAAAACAAAGGATTTTGTATGATTAAAACAAGAATTACTTGCAAATGTGGAGTGATTAAAAAATCAATTTTGTTATTTAATTTAAAAATCAATTTTATTCTTCTAATGAAATCCTGTAAAAATTTTTGAACATTGCTGTAAAGCTTAGGACGTTAAGCCAGGTGATATGTGTGTATATTATCTGAAATGTTTCTGTTCCATCTTGAACAAATTTTGAAACATTGGCAGATGTTCTCTGAACACAGTCACACCTTCTTTTCTTTTTTTTTAGCAAACCCTATTTAGATATTCTCTATGCACTTTTCTGTTCTGTGATGCATTTTACTACATCTTGATGTGTGAATTAAAGCACTGAAATATGTTTAAAAAAAAAATCTTCCATCTGGAAAAAGGAGATAATGTGCGAGACACCAAACAGATTGAGTTCTTCGGATAGGTTTCTGTTTTAGAGCAAATAATTGTATTAGGAGTTAAAAAAATGAATATGTGATGAAGACAGCTGCAATGCTCTTCAAAAGCAAACAACTTCTGTAAGGCTTTGGCAAACTGCTATTCTACATCAAGATAATTAAGGCAAAGTTCATTTTACTCCCTATTTAGAAACATGGTAACAAAATTCTAACTTCCTACTTTGTATTAACCTCTTCTTATTTCATTTACAGGAACTCCCAGATTCTCTGAAAGAACAGACCTATCTGAAAGAATGGCACGTGTACAACACATTGATACAAACCATTCCAGCTTACATTGCACTATTTCAAGATCTGAGAGTATTGGAATTGTCAAAAAATCAAATCAACCACCTTCCAGCAGAGATTGGTAAGTTGGTCCAAGATATTTAGACATTTATATTCACACCATTTAACTCTATTGCAGGGAAATGAGGATCCATGGATATTGTTCATTTACTGATAATTGTCTTCCTTGTTTACAGTGAACAGTCCCCTCTACATTTTTATATCTCTTTATCTTAAATTATACTTGCCAAATTGGATTGAAAACCATGTATATAGCCTGAATCAAACATGGGGAAAAAGCACATTTTTGTTCTCTGATTATAAGGCAGTCATTGCTTGTATTCAAGTAGGTGGAGAGTTGTTTCTGTGAACAGGTGGTGTTTTATATTTCTTACAGGTGAAGAAAAACAGAAGTATTACAGAATTATAAACCTCAAACAAAATGAATTGGAACATATGATTGTGGGAAAAAGGAACCAAAAATAGAATCATGCACAAAGTATACATTTTAATTTTTTTTAACATTTCAGTAAGGGTCTTAATTTAATAAAGAGATATATCATAGAGTAATTGAATCATAGAATAACTTGGATTGGAAGGGACCTTAAAAGTCATCTAGTCCTAACCCCACTGCCATGGGCAGGGATACCTTCCGTTAGACCAGGCTGGTCAGAGCCACTTCCACCATGGTCTTGAATGTTTCCAGAGATGGGGCTTCCACCACTTTTCTGGGCACTTGTGCCAGTTCCTCACCACCCTCACAGTGAAGAATTTCATCCTAATATCTAATCTAAATCTACCCAACCTGACATTATGAGTTTTAGAGAAACAAATTCTTAATACTTACATACTTTGGACCTTGCCATTTTAAGGTACATAACAGTAATTTTAATGTTCCTCCTGTGTTTTTGGATCTTACAGTAGAAAAGCTTGTTTGACAGATTGTATTGGCATTGAGAGGGATTTACTGCTCTTACAAGGAAAAATACAGCTGTAACAGGTGGCATCTTTGAGAGCTGGAGAAACTGGGCCCACTATGGGTTCACCAATGTGAGGTGCACTAATACCTCAGCCTTTTATTTTAAGTGCAGTAGTCCTGAGCTTTCCCCATGACTGCCATTACTTATGTACACGAAGAGATAACAACTTAAAGACTAAAACCTCCACCTCCCTCGATATCATAGGTTTAACTAAGAAAAACAGGAAGAAGAGTGTCCTGAAACACAGAAATCTGTGCTAGAACTTTGTACTCTTTTAGTATTCTATTAGTCAAGTAACACTCATTCTTTTGATTTATTTACTAGCAGTATATTTTACAGAGAAAATTTCAGCTAGACATTGAGATATATTTTATAGTTTCAACCTGGCATCTAAACACACTAGCAGATCATAAACAAGACACAAGCAGGAGATAATGGACGTAAAATGAACACTAACAGTTTTATCAGCACTTTGACTGCAGAACTCAGACAGGTCAGTGAGTTTAATGGACAAATGCCTTATAAGACAGAGTTTGGAAGTAACATGGAAGAAAGGGGAAAGGCTACTAGTTTCCTGCCAGAGGCTACCATAAACCATTAAACAGAAGGTTTTAAGGGGTTGTTGCCTAACAATTGAGGCAGGTAGAGGCAGAAAAAGTTTTTTCTTTATTCTCATAATATTATGCTCTGTAAATGGAAATGATCCCTTTCAAAAATTAATGCTTTTAGAATCTGTTTCTACAATAAAGGCACAAGCACAGACCTCAGAATCACAGAAGTGTTAAGACTTAAAATGGCCTCTAAGGTCATTAGTCCAACCATAAACTTATCCCCACTGTGTTCATCTCTAAACCATGTCCCTAAGTGACATATGGACACATTTTTTTTAACATTTTTGGGAATGGTAATTCCACCTGCTATTTGGATGGCCTGTTCCAATGCCTCGCCAACCTTTAAATGAAGAATTTTTTCTCTGGTATCCAATCTAGACCTCTCTTTGTGCAACTTGAGGTAATTCCCTCTCATCCTGCACTTCTTCCACTTCTCACATGGGAAAAGAGACTGACTCTCACCCTGTTATGCCCTCCTTTCACGCAGTTGTAGAGAGTGATAAGGTCATCCCTCACCTTCCTTTTCTCCAGGATCAACAACCCCAGCTCCCTCAGCTGCTCCTCATAAGACTTGTGCCCCAGACCCTCCCCCAGTTCTGTTGCTGTTGAGGGCACCTCAATGCACCGGCGCTGTCACGGTTTAGAAATGGTAATCCCCAATTTAATATTCCCACTGAAGCACTTGGTACAATGTGGCTCTCACTGACTCCCTCTCCTTCTCCCCTTTTGGTGGTGTGGAGAGGAACATTTGAGGGACAAAAGATAAAGACCATGGGTTGAGATAAAAGCAATTTACTGGAAACAGCTAGAGTATCAGTAACAGCATAACAGTGATAGCCAGCCATACTTGACCGGAAGGGACCCTTACATCCCTGGAAAATGATGTGAGATGATATGGAATAACCTCTTGCTGTTAGCAATGCCCCCTCCTGGCTGCTGCAAAATTTGGTCCTGTCCTGGACGAAACCAGGATAGGGACCCAGAAACGAACACAAGATTTGATGTGTGGTTTCACCTATGCTGAGCACAGCAGGAAAATCAGTGCCCTGGTATTGCAGCGCGTGGACTTAGCTCTGAGCCTCACGCCACAGTCTCTCGCCGTGGCCACGCAGCTAGCTCAGGTGTCGCTCGGCGGCGATAAACACTAAGTGCGCCTTCGCCCAGGGTCCGCAGAGCAGCGCTGCAATGAGGCTCCAGGAGGCAGGATGAGCCGGGAACTGGAACGGTGAAAGAAGGAGGCGGGCTTTGAGGCTGAGTCTTCGAAGAGGAAGGCTTATTGAAGACGAGACGAGAACACGAGCACGGGGGCAAAGACTGAGTTTCCAAGCCCAGAACAGCCGTCGGCAAGGGGTTAAGAGGAAGCAGGGAATGGGCGTGGCCAGCATCGGGAACCAATCAGGGAGAGGGGATGGGGCGGTACCAAGGGGATACAACGAATAGGGGTTTACAGGGGGAGTGACCGAAACCGGGACGTACTAAACATTACAGTAAGTTGAAACTTTCCTGAAACTTTGACCAAATAAGGAGAGAAGAGGGTAGGGGCCGCAAGGAATCATGGTTTCTCCCCATGACCAGGAGGGGTGGTGCTTCAAACCTTATTGCCACTAGTCGCCCCCCTGACTTTGTCTTCTCTGTGGTTGCTCCTCCAGGTCCACCCAGACCTGTGCCACCGCAACACCCTGATCCTGTTGACCGTACTAGTTTTGAAACAGTCCAGGATGTCATTGGCCTTCTTGCCCATCTGGGCACACTGCTGGATCATGTTTGACTGGTTGTCAACCAATACCCCAGGTCCTTTTCTGCTGGGCAGTTTTCCTGCTCCTTTTCCCCAAGCCTATAGTGCTTTTTGGGACTGTTGTGACCCAAGGCCAAGACCCAGCTCTTTGTGTAATTGAACCTCATACAACTGCCCTCAGCCCATTGATCCAGCCTGTCCAGATGACTCTGAACATCTTTCCTACCCTCTAGCCGATCAATATGCCCACCCAACTTAGTGTTGTTTGCAAACTGACTAAGGAGACACTCAATCTACACATTTGGAACAAAAATAAAGACTGTTAAAAGGGCTGGCCCCAACACTGAGCCCTGGGGAACACCACTGGTGGTGAGGACAGAAGTAGATTGTTCTAGTAGAGGGTTATGTGGAGCCTGCATAAGACCTTTAATGGGAAACAAGGGAAAAAAGTCTCAGTGTTTCTGGTAGCAATCACTGTTCTTTCAATTACGTTGAAGTTGTGTGATTTCTGCTCATCAGTAGCTTTTATGCTATTCCCATTTATTCACTTTCCCTCCAATATGTTTATCCTGCTAGCTTATACCCATAATTTTTTCCTTTAAATGTTTTTGTTGCTGTTTTTTTATGTAATTGTTTGTCTGGAAGGGCCAGAAAATGTTAGAAAATATTTTTCTGTAGCCCTTACCACACACACAGTGTTATAGCACTCACCATCCTCCTCTTAACTGTGAACTTTTGTTCAGAATTTTTACTTTTCAGGATTCATTAGATCTGAGCACTCCTGTCTAGAAACATAGATTTGAACATTAGACACTGCATAAGCAAGTTAACAAATTTGCTAAACCATAGGTGTTGTTTATACAACAATTCTTCATCAGAGCAGTGATTTTATGCTATCCAGAAAATGGTGGATATTCACTGATGTAGTTCAAAAAGAAATAATACAAAAAAGCCACTCCAAGGCTGTGCAACTGAACTGTTCAGTTCTTTTTTACCAAAACTTCCTGATGTTTTTCAGTCTTACTGAATGTCCTGTATTGATAGGCCACCTCATAGTATGGCAGTGGAACTGCCATTTTTTTTTTTGCATAAATTACAGGGAAGCTTTGTCTCAATTTGTGTAATGCTCTCTTTGTTTAGGTGTAGGGGAACATGCTTGCAAATAGCTATGCTTTTATTTAATGTATATGTGCATAGAGAGATGGACATTAATGTGTATTGAAAATGTCAATTATTTTCACAAGATAATATTATGAAAGGTCTTGGATATTTTGAAGTTTTTGAGTACTCCAAAATGAAACCTTTCATACTTTAGTCAAATTATCTACTAAATTTTCACAAGGAAAATAATCAATGTGGGTTTGATTTTGGAGCTGTATTTAAGCAAGGAGTGAGGACTGGGTGTTAAATCAGATGGTAAGTTATCTGGAAAGGTTCAGTGCTAAACTATTCATCATTTTGTTTTCTGTTTACAAAACAGCAATAACTAGGTAAATATCACAAGTAAAATGTACTAGAGAGTAATGATAATTGATGTTGGCAGTGACATGCATCTTGTTGAGTGTCTAATCTTCAGACAGAATTGAAGTCAAGTTTAGATCAACAAATCGTCCAGCAGAGGAAAACCTGGCGGACCATATTAGGATAACTTTTGAGTCTCACCAGAAGTAAAGATATGAGAGAATACAGGGTAATAAGAATATTTTCATTGAAAAAAAAATTCAGTGGAATATTTTCTGCAGTAGAAGTTCTGGAATATTGAAGTTCATATTCCTGTTTCACCAGATTTAGAAGATAATACTCCACTCTGAACCAGAGAGAAGAAAGACTCGAATCCATTATCAGATATTTCAAATCACAATTTTATAGTCATATAGGTACTTGAACAAGACCAAATTTGTAACAGAAGGCAGTTGAGAATACTTTTGATTTGATACTTTTCGTGTAATAGCAAATATTTTAATGGGAATCATGTTAAAAAAACCCAAACAAAACAGAGAAGTGCAGGATGGAGTTCTCTGTCTTAAAGTGGTGAAATCTGGTTTGTCTAGGAATAACAGAAAAAAAATCATGAATGGGGTATAGCCAGGGAATTTTCTTTGTATTCTGAGTGAGATTACAGCTCTGACTTTGACTATGTGGCTGCACTGCAGTTGCTGTATACAAATTAGTGCTAGTACATTAGTAATTGCTATAATTGAAAATATCCAACAATATGTTCTCATATTCACATAAGAAGTAGTGAACTGCAGTTTCATATGATCCCAAAGGCTTTGTGCTGGGATGGGTTTGTAAGGCTGTATCAGGATTTTTTTTGTCCTACAAATTATTCATTAAACATCTCAAAGTGCTCTTAATAAAATATTTGTTCCTTATTCTCTCACATTTTTGATTTTCCAAATATTTAAGATTAAAAATAACTGCTTTTGAGACATACTTTTATAAAAAATCACAGGGATTTTTTTTGTCTCTTTCCTACTTCACAGTGTAAAAATTCATTTGTGCATACCATTAATCCAATTTTCTAGGAGTCAGAGGGGAAAACTATTAGTAACACAGTTTTAAATGACTTCTAGATACCTAAAATAACTTTTTCTATTAATAAGATTCCCAATGTGTTTTGTGAGTTTCCAAGAAGAAAATACATATTCTTAGCTTAAATGCTGTCTAAATGCTGTCTTAAATGCAGTTCTGAGGAACTGCATACTCATTTATTACCTTTGTCATTTATTCAGTATTCAGTACTCTGAGCTGTTATTTGCCCAACAGCTCAGTCTTGTATGAAACACAACAATTTTGTTTATATTCCCCCTTTGAAGAGGCAGTATTAAACACTGGTGTAGCAAGTTGACTGTTTTTATAAGGACATTTTTTTACTCAGTTTTCAATGGCAACATCTCTTTTCATGCTTCCTGAGTGGAAGGAAGGGGCTGGGGGAGTTAAGTCTAAGTGAAGGTTCACGACCGCGTGAGGAACCTGAATATAGGTAGGTGTGTCTACAGGTACTGATGAGGTGCAACCCAGAGGCCTGAGGGAGCTGCGTGATGTGGCCATCAAGGCACTCTCTGTGACATTTGAAAAGTCCTGGCAGTCAGGTAAAGTCCCAGGTGACTGAAAAATGGGAAACATTGCACCCATTTTAGACAAAGTTAGAAAGGAGGGAGAGCAGCCCTGCCAAGAAGGACTCGATAGGTGCGAGGCTCGGTATGAGCCAGAAATGTGCACTTGCAGCTCAGAAGGCCAGCCTTATCCTGGGCTGCATCCAAAAGAGGGTGGGTAGCAGCATGAGCGAGGGGATTCTGCCCTTCTGCTCCACCCTGCTGAGACCACACCTGGAACACTGCATCCAGCTCTGGGGTCCCATCACAGGAAAGACAGGGACCTCTTGGTGTGATATCAGAGGAGAGGCACAAGGATGATTAGAGGGATGGAGCATCTCCCTATGATGACAGGCTGAGAGAAATGGGCCTGTTCAGCCTGTAGGAAAGAAGGCTCTGGGGTGACCCTACTGTGACCTTTCAGTACCTGAAGAGGGCCTATAAAAAGCTGTGTAGGAACTGTTTACAAGAGCATATAGTAACAGGACAAATGGTAATGACCATATACTTAGCGTGAGTAGGTTTAGATTAGCTATTGAGTAGATATTCTTTACTGTGAGGGTGCTGAGGCATTGAAACAGGCTGCCCAGACAAGCTGTGGATGCCCCATCCCTGGAAGCATTCAAGACCAGGTTGGATGGAGCTTTGAGAACCCTGGTCTAGTGAAAGGTGACTTTGCCAATGGCAGGGAGGTGAAAATAGATGATCTTTAAGGTCCCGTCCAACCCAAGCCATTCCATATTTCAATGATTCTATGACTGCAGTTTAATTTAAAAATTTGCCTAGTGTTTTACTTCAGTTTGCACAAGTCGATCCACATTTGCATTTAATGGGATCCTTAAATAATAAGGGCATTCTGTAACCTCATCTTTATTTTGTCTGACACCTTGTTAGGGTCACTAATGTAGGCTTGTGTAAAAGGTGAAGTTGTATTACCATTATTAGAACGCTGCATTGCATATAAGAAATAAGAGAATTTAAGTGCCAGTTCAGCTTTTTAAAATGAATTAAAATTTTAAACTATGAATAAATGTAATCTAAGGCAACAGCTATGACATCGCATCTCCCATCTAAAAGAAAATAAATCTTAATTGTGAAACTTCCAGGGAAATCATGGATTTCATTATGGCTTTTACTGCCTCTCCATGGAAAGCACAGAGATGTTAGCTGTTTAATTGCAGAATTTACATATTTTATAGAATTGAAAATTCAGTGACATTAAGCATAGTTAAGAGCATTATTGTAGCAACAATGATTTTACTATTATTACTTTTAATTGGGAAGTTGTGCTTGAATATTATTTGAATGTATATATATAGCATGTGTGGGAGTCAAATCCTGCTCTACATTTATGCAGTCATGGAAGGGATGTCAGCTCCTTTCTGCCCTCCCAAAGCTGCCTCAATGTCTGTACTGCATGCTCATTAAGCCTGATGTTGACTGGGCAGCATACCAAAGACAATGGAGAACTTCTTCACTAAGAAGATGTAAATATGCCCCTAAATGAAAATTTCAGGGTTGTGAAAGTCATACATACTGCATTACCACCCTTCTTATTCCCCTTCCTCTTGTTGACAATGTCTATGGTATTTGAAAACTATTTTGGGATTCATTGCTCCCCAATTTTGTGCTCCTTCAGTCAAGACACAGAATTTGAGAATCTTTCGTTTCCATGCATGTTGTTTTGTAGTCATAGATTTTTGCTCTCTCTCTGACAAAGTTAGCGTAACAGATATCAGTCTGTAATCAGGATAACCATTCTGGCAGCTCATATAACGTAACTCTATTCTTAAGTAGATTGTTGGTTGTAAAAATTTAAAAAAGTTTTTTAGAGGAAGGAGTAATTAAAGATGTGACACTGAATGGATACCAGGTTGAAATAAAAGATTTATAAAGGTTGTTCCCAACTCATTAGGTTTCTATCTTTCTTTTGAGAAGATGATTGAGATTCAAGTAGATCTTGTCCACCTGGTATTCCATGAATATCTCTGTGTTTGATGCAAAGAATTATGGAAAATGAATGTCTGAATCTAACAAAATGGACTTTGATGCAAGAATTGTAAAAATGAGCAAAAGACTTGTTAAATCAGAGCCAAAAATGTGCTTATTTGGAAAGAGAAGGTAGTGCTCACGAGGAAGGTCATTTGAGGAATTTTTCAAGGATTAGTCTTGACTTTATTAGTAATTTTCAGGAACTGGGTTACTGAAATTTTCTGCTGACACAGTGTTGTCACTGCAAAACACATGGAAATATGGAAAGGCTGATGAACAGATAGGCTTCTGAAAAAACAGAGAGATTAAATCTGCAATTGCTGAGTTCAAGGTCATGTATTCAGTTTTTGTGCAGCAAGTCTGAGATCATTAAATGTAAAACTGAAGAAATGAAATTCTGAATCTAACAGTCACAGGAGGACAATCCAGTAATTTTAGATGAGAACAGATGCAAAATAAGTCTATTAGGACCATTTAAGGAGGGGAATTTTTATTTTGTCAGAAGAGACAAGAAAACATGGCTAATTCAGGCTAGCAAAGTAAATTCTGTCTATTACCTATGAAAACATCAGAGAAGTAAACACCAGAGAAAGAAAAGAGCTAATTAAAGATAAAACAGACAAAAGAATTAATGGTTAAAGTACTTCCATGAATAAATTTAAGTTAGCAATTTAAAGACTATTTAAAAGAAAGAAAACTATGAAACTCTGTAACTATGTTTTCCATAAGAGCAGTAGATGTAAAAAATAAACTAGTTTTAAAATGGAGCGGGATAAATTTAGAAAGATATTTATATGGTCATGTAAGGATTTTATCCAGGAGGTCCTGGTTAGTCCTATATACGTCTTATCATACTTGAGGGGCTGTTAAAGCTTGACTACTGCTCACTTGTCAGGTGACATCACTTAACCCAGTGAAGACCCCTGAGGTGAAAAATAGCCCCTAGACAGAATTCCAAGAGATTCCTCCCTGCAGGCAGATCTTGGCAGATGTCATCCTGCTCATATATGTTGTCCTGGGTTTGTTATGGAAACTGAATTTAATTTCCAGTAATTTTATAATTGGCTTTTCCCAGTAATTTTCATAATCTTAGTCACAGCAATTATTGTAAATTGACAGTAGATTCTGTACTGCCCTTCTGTTGGGTTAGAGTGAGATTATATCTCTCTAACAAGAAAAAATGTGATGCATTTTCTACTCAATTTTTTTCTCATACCTGCAAGCCATACTGGGAGCATTGACATATGTGGTAGATGCTGTGAAAGTCAGACAGAGAAGCTGTGCTTGAGTCCATCACGCTACCCAGAAAGGCTGCTACATTTTTGTGATTTTTTTTCTTAAGTGGTTCTGCTCCATGCCTCTAATGCATCAGAGATGGCCATCTGAGCAGAGTTAGACAAGAGGGTGACTAACATGTTGGTAACACTAGATGCCTTGCCCACATTAGTTCTCCAAATACTAACGGAACTGAGAGGCAGAAATTTCAGAGGCCAAAAAATTAACAAACATCTATTGTGCGTTAACACTCATAGGCAGCTAAGCCTCGTACAGCTTGTTCAGTCCTTCACAGCCCAGTCTCCAACAGCAGGATAGGGAGAGAAAGGGAAATGCAAAAGTGAGAAAATTCGTGCATCAGGATAGAGAGTTTAATAAGTGAAGAAGATGTAAACAAACCAGTGATGTAAAAGCACTCACTCACCACAAATTGATCCACATCCAGTCCCTAAGCAATAGGGACCTTGGAAACATCCCTCCCATTCCTCCCCTGTCTCCAGCTTTCACTGCTGAATGTGACATTTTATGCTGTAGCATATTCCTTTGGTCAATTTGGATCCGGTGCCTCAGCCCTGCCCCCTCTCAGCCTCTTGCCCACTCCTAGCTGAGTCACAGGGCAGCAGAGTGAGAACCAAAAGATGACTTTTCTCCTGTGTTAGCACTGTTCAGTTATTACCATTGTTTGGTCACAAGTCCAAAACACAGCACCATATGAGTTGCTATGAGAAACATTAACTCCATTCCAGACAGAACCAGTAAAATATTCCAGTGCTAAAAGAACAGACAAAACATTCCAGGGCTGGAGAATAAATGGTTATTTTTTCATTCCAATGGGATTTGCTCTTCTTTACCAAGAGATTAATTGATTGAGGAAATAAATTTTGATTTTCTGATTCTATTTTAAGGCATTTCTGCTTCAGTGATTGTTTTGTTGCAATGAAGTGGTAAATTCATGGTTATGACACTTAACATGTGATATGATATATTCAGCTACCTCACGGCACTAAACCTGGTGGGGCTTCCAGATGAGTAGGCTAAACTTCTGCTATTTTTAGGTGCTTAAAATATGGCAATAAGGTAGTTCATGCATTGACATCATCAAATCAGTTTTATTACTCCAGTGACCCTTGTCAGATAGTCATGTGCTGGCTAAACAATGCCTATTGTCGTCTTACAGAAAAATTTTCTTCTGCTATTTTAACTAAACCAGCAGCTTACCGTAAAGGAAAACAAGATCACTGTCCTAAAAGGACAGCTGAATCTTGAAATACACCTCAGTTTCTGTTTCTGGCAGAGCTCAAACTGGAAGGAAGCTGAGTAGAAGAGTCTATGTTTTTCTTTGTTGTAACATGTAGAAATCAGTATAACAGAGTTCTCACAATATATGTCTTGTCTGCCACATGTGAGATGATTTGGGTGGCCCAGTCATCATTTGAAGACAATATTGTGTCCAAGGGAAACTACGGGGTTTCTGTAAAGTACTGTGTGATCTGGTGGCTGCAAGTGTTGGCCATCAAACTGCATGTCTCTGAAAACAGCAATTTCTCAGGGAAAAATGTAGGACTTTCAACTGCCCATACTTCTTCTATTTCCTTTTCTGTGGAAGCACCAAGTAACCTCTGGTAAGGATTTCCACAGATTACAAAAGCTGAGCAACTCTAAACCAGCATTTTCTTTGGAATAAGTTTAACTAAGTGTTAATGTCTTAAGGATTAGCTCACTATTGTGACACTGGCTTGAGGACTTGTCACATACACTCCAATGTCATCGAAATCTAATGAAACATCAGATTCCTTAAAAAAATTGATTTTAAATAGAAGACTGATTGTTGGGGTTTAGGAATGGTATCCCGCAATTTAGTGAGACTCTTCAAACCGTGTGCCACTCCATCTTGTTCCCTGGCTTTCCCCTCCTCCTCTCCCCGCAGCACTCCGGGGAAGAGATTTGAAGGCATAAAAGGCAAAGATTACTGATTGAGAGAAAAACAATTTGCTGGAAACAGCAATAAGTTAATAAAATGTGCAATAACAACCACAATACTGATGACAGAAAAGAAAAGAAGCAATTCACGCAGAAAAAACCCCTGATATTAGAAAATTAATAAACCATATGGCTCTATCTGCCATGGTTACTTGACTGAACCAGAGCCATTTTTTCCTGGAAGGAAGTCCCTTTCTCCCACTCCTGACAATGATGTGAGGTGGTATAGAATAACCTCTGGGTCCTGGCCATGCCCTCTATCAGTTCTTGGAAAAATTGACCCTATCTTGGCCAGACCCAGGACTCTGATAATGTAAGACTGTGAATCCTGTGTATCATCCCTTGGTTTGCAAATATCTAGTCTGCTTTGAGAACCTGTTGACACATGACATTGTTTTCTCCCAATTTCCAGCTGCTGAATTACATTTGTGTTTCTTACTTTTGCATTTCCTTCTGAATGCTGTACTCTGTCACTGGGTAGAAAATACCACAGGAATATAACTGAGTGGAGGGGAATATTGTAGATTATAACAAGCAGAGTTTATACAGATGATATCCTTACAGGAAAGGAGGCCATCCAGGACCACCTTGACAAGCTTGAGAGGTTGGTTCATGTGAACTTCATGGAAGACAGCAAGGGAAAGTACAAGATCCTGTATGTGGGCTTGGACAATTTCCAATATCTGTGCAGACTGGGGGATGAGTGGATTCAGAACAGCCCCACAGAGAAAGACTTGAGAATGCTGGTGAATGAATATTGGATATGAGCTGTCAGTGTGCATTTGCAGCCCAGAAATCCAAGAGTATCTTGAGCTGCATCAAATGAAGTGTGCCCAGTAGACTGAAGGGAGGGTATCACTGTGAGGCTCCGGCGGGAGTACTTCATCCAGTCCTGGGGCCTCCAGCACAAGAAAGACATGTACCTGTTGGAGTGGCTTCAGTGCAGGGCCATGAAGATTGTCAGAGGTCTGGAGCACTTCTATGAGGAAAAACTGAGACTGTTGGGATTGTTTAAACTGGAGATGGTTCCACTTACTACCACCTTTCAACATATAAAGCAGACTTGTGAGAAAGATAGAGGGAGACTCTTTACCAGTGCCTGTACTGATAGGCCAAAGGATAGAGTACATGCAGATTGGACATAAGAAATTTTTTATGATGAAGGTGATGTGACACTGGAACAGTATGCCTGGAGGAATTGTGCATGACTCATCATGGGAGGTGCTCAGTCAGGCTAGACAGGGTTTTGGACTAAATGATTTTTGAAGATTCCTTCCAACTGAAACCTGTGGGGTTCTGCAGTTCTGTGATCATCCATGTAATACAACAACAGGGCTTTCCATAAAATATTCTCATTTTGCTATGTATTAAATGATTCCTTTGCTAACACATCAGATATTTGATATAAGTGAATTCCTTCCTCTTTGATTATATCACAGTATAACCTGCATTTTTTTTCAGGATAATACATTTGAATGATGCTTCTAACCCTTTTTTTCCTGAAAATTATGTAATGTTATAATTTGAAGAAGCAAAATAATTTGTGACTAAAGGTAGCCTAGAATATTGTAATGGCGTTAAAATTAAGCCAAAAGGTATGATAAATCAAATAAAGAAAATAATGAAACACATGCACACATCCATTATATTTTATAATCAAAATGATGAAATGCAGGATACTAAAGACAGAATTCTTGATATAGTAAGTTTAGTAGGAGTGATTGTTCCCAATGTATAGATTGTATAAAAGTTGCTAAGATGATTTTCAGTTGGAAGAAAAGTTTTCAACAATGGCCAAACCAAAAGCCAACTTCTCTGCTTTCAGCTGAGGTCAAGAGGCATCTCATTAAAGAAACAAGATCTTGGAAGTCTTTGCTACCTCCCTTCAAACTCTCACCAAAACCATTTCTCATTAAGGGGCTTTATTGCTCCTCAAATGTTAGTGATCACTGCAGAAAATATTTATTAATCTTACTTATCATCACAATAAGGGGCTTTTTTTCACTAAACTGAGTATACCTTTTATTTTTACTTTCTCCTTTTTTTTTTTTTTTCTTTTTAAGTACACTGATTTGAATTATCTTACCCTCACAGGCTGCTTAAAAAACCTCAAAGTGCTCAATGTGAGTTTCAATAATTTGAAGTCAGTTCCTCCAGAACTGGGTGATTGTGAGAATCTAGAAAAACTGGATTTGTCTGGAAATATGGAAATAACAGAGCTCCCATTTGAAGTAAGATAACTATGTTTGTTTCCATCTTTTTTTATTTGGCTTAAAAGGTATTTTATCACAGTGTTCAAATCTTAACAGATTAAATCACATTCCTTGCACTTTTTAGCAATAATGGTTTAGTAATAATATTGAAAATGCCTTAGAAGCAGTTAAATAGGGCCAAGGTACTTTGTTTTGGTTTTCAAGTGACTAAATTTTACTTGTATATATATTCTGATATATGAAGGAGGACATGATCCTAAAGGGGATTTGGCTTATTGTAATAAATTGAAGACTGCAAACAGCTATTTTCTGTAAAAATGAAGTGTATCTTCATTGTCAAATTCACATACATACTTCGTTTGTTCCCAGTGTCTGTTTCCTTTAAAAACTGTATGGAGAGTCGTATAAACAGCACTGCATTTTGCTAAGAGCACAAATATCTCTCTGAAAAGGATATTACATGTGAAGAGTGGCATGAATATATAATAGACTGAGAGAAGAACTCCCAGGCATGCACCAGTGTTGTTTTTTTTCTGTTGGCTGCATAACTGCTCTTTGCCACATCTGCTCTGACACTAATTGTCAGGGAGAAATAAAATCATTGGCTGGTACCTAACCACAATTTTAGCGCTCATCTGTATTTCTCAGGTTCTTAATATCCTGATTTCTGGGGGATGAAGGGCGGGGAATCTTTAGGGAAATGTGTCAGGCTCTTCTTTACTGATTCCTACTTTTTCTCTAAACATCTGTTAATGGTAATTCACAGGCAGTATTGGAGTGGATTAAACTTATGTGAGATCGGATTTACCCCTGCTTATGTTCTCTTCTGAGGAAAGTAATAGTAATTAATTTCCTCCTCTGACTTTTCAGAGTAAAATGGTTTATCTGAAAAGAATTGTTTAGAAGTTGTGTCAATGAAACAGAAACAAAGGGTGAACCTTTGCACCATAAGTGGACATGGCAAAGAGATGCTAGCAACAGAATAATCAGTACAGGTCTCCTTTCTCCTTCCTCTCCTCCTTCTTTGGAGAGCAAAACCAGGGAACAAAACAGATAGATTTTAACTGGTAAAAAGGAACCATAATGGAATCAGAAAATCACGTCCTGAACAAGCAAAGGAATTAAATAATATTATCTTAGAGAAGTGAGTACATTCAAACCTGTGGATGGTAAATTTTCTCCCCAGTTGCTGGTATGTTAAAATCACTGAATATTTTCCCAGGTGCTTACCAAGGTCTTGTAGTGCAAAGGTTTACCCATGTTTATGCATTATGGATAGCCTTTTCTTGTAAACCTATCTGTGCACGTAAGTCCTTCCAGGGCTGTGTCCTAAGAGATCAGCATTTCTTTTGGGAAGTTCAAAAGTATTGTTCCCTTCTGAAAGTCTCCTATTCAATGAGATTGAAAGCCACAAAACTGAGTGTAGGTTACTGGGTAATGGTTCACTTAAAACCTATGGAAAAATATTGGAGCTGTGCAAATAACTTTATATAACAGCAAAAACTGCAAGCGACTTCATGTTAGCATGGCACCAAAGGTCAAGAAGAAAATATTGGCATTATCTATTGTGTTTCTCTGGAGGCTGGAACTCAATTTATATTTGCAGTGATCTGGGAGGTAGGATACACAAGCTCTTCTGATTTAGATTAGAAATTTAGTTTCCCAGAATCAACATTTCAAGGGCAGCTTTGGAAGCTGAACATACAATTAAAGGAACACTTTTGTCAAATGATTTGAAATGCTGCAAAGTGTTTGGCCTTTGGCATACTCAATATGGCTCATGTTGTTCAGAAAAATTGCATCAGTGTCCTTGCTAACGTAATAGGTGTCTGATGTTGAATCTCAGATGGATAAATAGTTATAGTGATTGGCAGGTAACTATTAAATGAATTGAAATAGTGAATTGGTCTGAACAGTCTAAAGAGGGAAAACAGAAAGACAGTGGAGAGCCAGCTTTGGCTAATAGCCAAACACATACCTGTCTGCTCACTTCATCTCCCTCCTCAGCATGACATTGGGATAAAACAGTTTAAGAAATCTCTCAGTTTAAGATAAAAGACAGGGAGATTGTTTCTCATTTACTTTTGTAAGCAAAACAGATTGTACTTTTGGAAGATTAATTTAATATTTGCCAATATATATCTGAGTGGTAAGAAAAAAACTGAAACAAAATTTTTCCTCCCTCTCTTCTGAGGTCAACTTTACTTCAGATTCTTCTTCCATCCCTGAGCAGTGCAGGGAGGTAAGGGAAGTTACAACCAGTACACAGCTGTTTATAGCTGCTTCTCCTTCCTCTCCATACTTGTGTTTTCCCCTCATGTGGGTTCCTCATGGGCTGAGCTTTTTTCAGGACTATCCAACTGCAGCAGCATGAGTCTTCCACAAGCTGTAGTGTGGAGATTACTCCACCATGCAGCATCTCCTCCTCCTCCTGCTCTGACTTGCTATTCCTTTTGTTCTTTCTTACTCTTTTCATTCTCCCCTTTTCTCTGGTCGATTTTGCCCCCCTTTCTTACATAAGTTTTTAGAGTGGCACCATATACTTTGCCGAGGAACTTCAATGAGTCCATTGGAGACATCTGGAATTGTTGGTGTCCATTTGGGGCTGCCGCTGGTGTCTTCCCACAGAGACCACCCTGAACTCCCTGTGCTGCCAGCACCTTGTCAAGGACAAGTAATACAAATAGTTATGACCCCAAGTTATCATTTATTGTCTATTGTATCATTTATTGTCTAATACAATTGTTGCTAACATCCATTAATCCAGTGAAATGCTCATAAGGGTTGATCACGTCTCTGTGGTATAAATACTGACAATTGGAGATTATAAACAAACAAATATCTGCAAGCTGCTTCGATAGGAGTATAGCTTCCCTTTACAAAATTACGAAGAAAGAGAAAACTTGGCAACTAATACAAAAAATAACATAAAATGTTGCCTGTTTATCCTCTGTTAGGAAGTTAAATTTTTATTTGACTTTCAAATCCTTAAAAGTTTCTTCTGGGAAGATTAAAGTGTGTAAGAACAGCATCAGTATTCTTCAGTGTAAACTTAGTCAAAAGCAATAAAGGCAAACTGCAGCCCAATAGAAATTATTAAAGCCTGATTGTGCCTTGGGTTTTTTTTACATAGAGTAAAGGCCAGAGACACCCCATCTGAAATCATAACATTTTTCTTGTCCTAAGGCACCTCATGGTGTAGCTGTATCAGACTATTAGGAGCATGTATGTTCAACACCCGGACTTCTTCAGAATTTCTAATTGAGTGTGTTTTGGAACTGCTCTTGGAGGGACATGCCTTGTGACATAACATCAGGAGGAAAGCACACTGTTCATTTGTCTGTTAATTTCTATTGGAAAGTTCTTTCTCTTTTTGAAAAGGCCACTTTCAGCACTCTGCAAGTCATCTCACTGAATCTTAAAATGGGGTTATCTGATGCTACATGAGAAAAATTTGAGGATGTGTGCTCTCATCTTTTATTTTCTCAAGGCTTAGGATTTCATACCATTCCATATTATGTCCAAGGAAAAGCAATCTGTTTCAATGTCTACTTTTCAATATATTTTTATTTATTTGAATGTTGGATGTCTAATATTTTTAGATATTAAAAAGTTACAGTTAACGTAAATATTTGACTATTATCAATTGAAATTAGACTTTTGTCGGAAAAAGTTTATGGACTTGCAGTTGAATTCAAATCTGTATTACCCACTTTTTCAAATTAATAACATCTTCCTCTGGACATAAGTGGAAATATAAATTGAAATACAATGTAAATGTAAATATACATGACATGTATATTTACATGACATTACATTTATGCAGTCGGTTTGTAACAGATGCTTCTAGACCTCAGTAACGAAGTTTAGCAGAGGAAGGTACACTATGAGGCTTAAGGCACAATCCTCCCTGATATGTCACACAGCTTGCAAGACTCTTAGGTGGAGATGATTTTGCTCTTCTAGTTTACATGTTCAGGAGTGGCATGTCCTGTGTCTTATCCAGTCCCTCTCTTAGCATAGTCTGATTACACTGGATACTATGCATCAGTAGCTACAGAGAGAAGATGGATGGATTTATTTCCAGATTTCTTGTATATTTTGCATGTGAATTTAAGAATTAGTATGATGCTAGTATTTGTATTTTAACTGTTGAATAAAGTTCCTCTTTCTATCATCATCATACAGGTTATGCAATAAATTTGTTCTTCAAGGAATAAAAAATGTATTATAAATAATATAATTTCTGATAAAAGTTTGTAGAAAAGCTGCTCTGACCTTATTTTCAGGTATGCTTTCTTCAGAAAGTATTACTTTCTACAGTTATTTGCTGAATCACACAATTAGAGTTTCTGGTGCATGATATTTCAAAGAGACAACTTTGCTGTGTGTTTCTTTTTTTCTGCCAATAATGTTGCTTCAGCCAACAGTATCTATGTGACCCAAACGAACTTCAATGAGAAGAGAGGGAAGATGAAGAAGTTCTAATTTCCTCCATCCATACCATCTGGTATGGCACATGCAGTCAGTCAAAGGATAGGCAAGTCATTCCACAGTTCTACCAGGAACAAGGCAAATGCTTACAGTAGATGTTCTGATACAGAAAACAAACTGAAAAAGGTTTTTTTTTCAAAGTTATTCTGCTTTGAACAGTGTTTAATACTACATCTGAGCAGACCCAGTAAGTAATCTGAATGTTTTCTGTATCATCTGGGTAGAACAAAGTGAAGGAATTAGAGACTTTTAAAGCATATGAATAATTTGTCAAGCAGAGTGCATATCTATGAACACCTACATTTTCATGTCAATCTTGTATAAACTGATCTTTGAAATTCAGAGAAATTAAAAGGTTATATTTTCTGGCTGCTTTAACACACTGTGTTTTCAAAAGATCAAATTAAATATTGTTTTGTATTTCTGATGCACGGACAGTTTCTGCTAAGTCCTAATACAAGCAAGTACAGACATGAAGACCTTTCAAAATCATAGAGTCATGGAATAGTTTGAGTTGGAAAGGATCTGTAAAGATCATCTAGTCCAACCCTCTTGCCATGGGCAGGAACATCTTTAACTGGATCAAGTTTCTCAAAGCCCCGTTCAATCTGACTTTGAATGTTTCCAGGAACAGGGTATCTACTACCTCTCTGGGGAACCTGTCCCAGTGTTTCAACACCCTCATATTAAAAATGCCTTCCTTATATCAAGTGTAATTCCAAATGTTTTTTGTTTAAAAACATTACCCCTTGTCTTACCACAACGGGCCCTACTAAAATGTGTCTCCATCTTTATTGGAAGGCCCCTTTAAGAACTGAAAGGCTGCAGTGAGATCTGCCCTGGAGCCTTCTTTTCTACACTGCTTTGGATGCAGCCCAGGACAAGTTTGGCTTTCTGGGCTGGGAGTGCTCATGGCTGGGTCATGTCCAGCCTCTCACCCATAGCACCCCCAAGTCCTTCTCCCCAGGGCTGCTCTCCATCTGTTCATCCTCAGTCTGTGTTGGTACTGGGGGTTGTCCTGACCCAGGTGTAGTACCTTTCACTTGGTCTTGTTAAACCTCATGATGTTCACATGGGCTCAGTACCCGAGCTTGTTAATGAAAAAATTGAATAGCACTGGTTCCAATACAGACCCCTGAGGCAAGCCACTTCTCACCATTTTCCATCCAGATAGTGAGACATTGACCAGTACACAGAGAATAACACCATCCAGCCAATTCCTCATTCCCTGAACTCTACAGCCATCAAATCCCTGTCTCTCCAGCTCAGTGAGAAGTATGTTGTGGGGTTCATGTCAAAGGCTTTACAGAAGTCTCTATGGATGACATGTGTAACCCTTCCCTTATCCCGCTTATCCATTGATGGAGTCACTTCACTGTAGAAGGCCACTAAGCTGAGCAGGCAGGACATTTCCTTGGTGAAGATGTGCTGGCTGTTCCAAATCACCTCCCAGTCTTCCTACGCCTTAACATGCGATATTGGGTTTGCATGACCAGGTTTTGTTAGCTTGGATGTTACAGGAGTGGCTTCTATGAGAAGTTGCCAGAAGCTTCCTCAATGTTTAGCAGAGCCAATGCCAAGACTGGGTCAGTCAGCAATGGTGGCAATGCTTCCGTTATATTTAGAATTAAAAAAAGTCACTGTGCAGATGTATTTGCAACCAGAGAAGAGGGGGGTGAGAATGTGTGAGAAGAGCAACTCTGCAGACATCAAGGTCAGTGCAGAAGGAGGAGTAGGAGGTACTTCAGGTGCTGGAGCTGAGATTCCCCTGCAGCCCCTGGTGCAGCCTGTGGTGAGGCAGCTGTACCCCTGCAGCCCATGGAGATCCATGGGGAGGCAGAGATCCACTTACAGCTTCACCTTGGCCTTCCTCACCCAATCCCTATACAAATGGACTGTGTTCCTATAGTCTTCCCAGGTTACCCATCCTTGCTTCCACTGTCTATGCATTTGCTTCTTTCACTTTGGTTTGACCAGAAGATCCCTGCTTAGCCATTCCAGTGCCTTGTCATCCTTGCCTGATCACTTACACCTGGGGATAGAAAAATCTTATGCACTATGGAAGGCATCCTTAAATATCTACCAGTTCTGTTTTTCTCCCTTGTCTCTGACATAAGTTTCCCAAGGGATTGCTATTGACTAAGCCCTTGAAGAGCTGGAAATTTGCTTTCCTAAAGCTCAGGTTCCTGACTTTACTCTTCAACTGACTCATATCCTTCAGGACTGTGAATTCCATCAGTGTGTGATACCTACAGCCCAGTTGGCCTCTAAACTTGATGTCACCAATTAGCTTACTTGCACTGATGACCAACAGGTCCAGGTATGCATCCCCTCTGGAAAGGCTTGCTAGGGTCACAGGAGTTATAATTGGTGTTATTTCTCTGCTTTGCTTACCTGAAAAATATAATTATAAATAGTTCTTTCTTAAATCATTCAATAATGCTAACAGGTGTGACCCTAAAAAAACCTCTGACATAATCAGGGATTCATTAGGTACTAACATTAGCTGCATATGGTTTTCAAACACAGCAGTATCTAGAACAGACACAAATTTTTTTTTGTACATCAACACAATTCCAATTGATATTTTAAAACTGAGGTTCAACAACTGGAAAATTTTCAGTCTCCTTTGTTTGGTTTCTGTTTGTCCATCGGGTCCTGTTCATCAAAGCCACACATTTAGCAGGAAGAGCAGACACACAAGCTCTATGCATGTGTAGGCAAGGCTTCAAATAAGTCCCCACTGGGCATTTTCCTGTAACTTCTTGTCTTTGTGATCCATGACTGACACATCTCAAAGCCATTACCTGGTAGGTGGGACACTAACAGTCTCAATAGACATCTAAAATATCAGGCTTTTTTACCAGGACATTATTTTTCAAATCCGTATGCTTCCAGACCTGTCTCTTTTCATTGCTATTTGGTTTTTTTTTTTAAATTTGTGTGACAATTATAAATAAAAAATGCAATCGGATGTACAGCGCATTAATTTCCCAGGGGTTTCACTATCCAATAAGTTACTGGAAGAACTCACCCATAGGTCTTTTCTGTCTTATTCAATGAGACTACAAAGAATCTGTTAAATCTTTACTTCTGTAAGACTCTTCATAAGTTGTAAAGGAGTCATGTATCAGGTATGTTAAAAATGGAATTTTATTTATGGGGGCTTTTCAGGACCACAAAGCAGAGAGGAGTGCTGTAATAAAGGGCTTAACTTGATACTGGGAAGCCAAACTCTGGTAAATTTTTTATTTTAAATCACTAGGAAATGTCTAGTTGACTGCAATTGGGTCAACATTTCTGTATGTACATTTTACAGTCTCAGAAATGGTTTTCTGATAGCTTGGCTCAGTTGCATTTCCTTTACACAGAATTTCATCTTGTCCTTCTTCACTCAGGGGCGATATTCTCTTTGAATTTGCTTAAAGCTCATGATGAGTTGCTTTCCCATGCAGTTGGTCAAAGTGTCAATCCATGCAAAACAACAGCTGTGTTATGGAACCAGTATATCATGCAATATCAAACATTAGCAGGAGGGGTGTGAAACCCAAAAAAGCAGGTGCAAAGGTGTTAGGTGTCAGAGGAGATTCTCGGAGGCCTTACTACTGCAGGAGTTCTCATAAATGTTTTAATAGTTGAGGGGCTAAAGAAGGACACGAATCTATGTTAGGAAACAGGATTATGCAGTTAGGCACAGAAAAGTGTATCAGTTGATCCCACTCTTGACACTGTGCTTCCAAAGCCTTCTAATTAATATAACATCATTTTAAAACCACTTGACTATCAGAATAAGTCAGCAGCTAATAATAACAGCCCACTTCACTGGAGATCTGACCCATGCTTACCTCCATGCTGTGGTGCCAGTGACCTTTCCTTTACCTTTCACATTAGTTCAGTAAAAGTAATATCACCTTTCACAGTCTGAAATGTTTTTGTAATAGGGAATGACAGACAAGTAGTTTTACAGCGTAAGGGAAGACTTAACAATGACCAAAGGGGCATAATGTGAACACTAAAACGTGGCTATATTATTACAAAAAACATGAATCTAACTGTAAAAGAATTCTGTGTTAGGAAAGAGTATTTGGCAATATTCCAGCTCTGCTTTCTCTCAAAACAGTTCCAAAATCTCTTTGAGAGCAAAATAGGCTTTCAAAATTCTGGTAATATATCCTCCATTTGTCTGTGAGATAATCTGAGGCAGATTTTATACAGCTACAGAATAGAAGCAGAGAGCAGAACAAATACACAGCACTATCAGATTTGCATGTTTTGTCTTGCAGAAAAATGCAACATACAAGTGCCAACATACATGGGTTGATGAGAATCAAAACAGATTTGTAGCTGAATGAAGAGAAAAGCATGTTATTTATTATTCCATAAAGTGCAGATAATGAGAGGTATCTTTTATTCCATAGGAAGAATAAAGTTGGAGGGCAAAATTGAAATTAATGTGTTTAATTTATTACTGAATATATTACTATCAGCTGTTAACTAATTATAGGTAATTTCATGATTGATCAACTTTTCATAGCTGTAAAAAACACTTGGTAAGGATGACTGTGATTTTTATTCATCATCATTGATTAGCAGGAAAGATATAAAGACAGAGATAGCCTGATCAGTTGAAACTAAACATCACCCCACAATTTTTTTTCTCATGTAGAATTCAGATAAGATTGTCCTTACTAGTCCTGGACAAAAGAATATGGAATTATACCCAATGTGAAGTGGAGGAGATGTTGAATTTTTGAGGGAATTCAAAGAAGGATATGTCCCAGTGGTTCCTGCTTTACTTATTGAAGAGATACTAGCTCACAAGCCTGGGCTTCTGTCATTCTAAACTGCAGTACAAAGTGGGAGGAATTCATGCTTAGAAATTAATGGCTGGAAATCTCAGAACAAATGTAAAAATAGATACATTCCTTTACCTGCTGTTTAGACTATCCGTCTATTTCACTACTTTGACTTGTCACAGAGCTGCTTACTGCTGATGGAGTTTAGAGGAGATGTATAATTTTATGAACAACAAAAATCTTATAGAGGTCATGGAAAGGTTAAAATGCAGCTTTGTAAGAATAAGATTTCCAGGCTTCCCTTATCTTTTACTTTACAAAATCAATATTTTTTTGTATCTATTTTTAATTTGTGTGTTTTATTTGATTCCCCATCACTTGCATTACTTTAGCCACATCAGACTGCTGCTTTCTGGACTAATCTGAGGCGGTACCATTAATCTCGGTCTGCCAAACTCTGTGATTCAAAATTAGAAATTCCACATACCAGTTTACATGTGCAGTGATGATGTTGGGTGTATGTGACCACTGTTTGCCTGCGTGTAGAGTTTGTGTGGAGAATGTGCGTGACTATGTGACAGAACTTCCCCTGTCTGTGTCTGGTTACACGACACGCAAATATATGGCTCCATGACAAAGGGAGCGTTTGCAGCTCAGGCTGCTGCTGAGCGCTAGCTGCTCTTGACTCCTATCTTCAGCCATGTCAGGCTGGCTGCCGTGCAGTCTTGAGGCTGTTATTTTGCTTTATCTTGAAATACAGGGTTGGTCAGTTAAAAGTTATGTCTGAGCTGTGTGATTGTGGTAGCAGAGGGGCTACAAGTCTCTGGCTCACATGTAGCTATCCCCATTTCTTGATTTGCCGTTCTCTTCTGCCCTTATGGTTTCCTTTGAATACACTCCTTTCAGTGAGGATAAATGGTTTAAGGAAAGGCCAGACTACTTCAAACTGTCTTTAATATAGCTGAAATATTTTTCATTCTCAGATAAAAAATGGTCTTTGAAATGGTGGTTAGAGGCAACAAAAATGTTATTGAGGTTAGAGGATCTAATGTGATGCTTCAGAACTCTAGAATGCTGGACTACCTTTTTCAAAAAAAAGAAAGGAAGAAATGAGGAAGTTTTAAGAAATACAGGTCATCTTAAATCCCAATTAATTTCAGTGCCATAACTGAGGTCTTGATAGACTTGTTCTATTACACACCTGAAGTGGTCATCAGCATCTCAAGACTAGAAACCAGGAAACTTGTGTTATACTTTCTCTGATATACTTTTTCACCTCAGCATGTGACTTCCTGTCACTATGTTTCTGTTCACGTTTTCTCTATTAAAGGTATTGAAACAGCACAATAGAGAACTCTTAACCTTTTTTTACAACATAACATCACAGATATTTATTTGCAGTTTTTTTGTGCCCTGGTAATGATGATATCTGTACAGAAATAAACCCTAAATTGCTGATCTGCCTTACAAAAAATCAGCTTCTATAAGTTTTGACGTTTGAAATCTCAATTAGCAGTATTATTTTACTAGAACACTGGTAAGATGTTTGTGCTATATACTGAGTTTACAAAAATTTGAACTGTTCTTCTTTGGACTGTGACATAGAAATAGAGAATTCCTCAGAATTCTGTAAAGTTATTAAAAAAACACATTGTTGCAAATTCTAGAATCTAATTGTATAGAGGTTTCATTTTATCAAGAGGTGCAATGCTTTTTGGTTATGTTGCTCTTGTGAACAACATTGTGAAAGAAAATACATCATGAATTACCAACTTCTCACTCAGTTGTTTTAATCTTTACAGTTTTTCCTAATAAGGATTTAGGTCTTTCAGAACTACTGTAACTCAAAAATTTAATGAAAATAGCAAAGTATTTTCATTCTGTTATTATCTATTGTTCATCTCTGAATCCCATATACTGTTATAATTTACCTTGAGAAAAATTGGGAATGATGGTGTTTTGTATATAGTGTTTTACTTCGTGGGAAGTAATTTGGGGTTAATCATTGTATATCACATTACATGCATATCGAAATATTTATTTGCTTTTTTGATCACTAATGCATAATGAACACAAGACTTTTATGAAGTTTTTAATCTTTCCATCAGTTTTTTTCATCTTTCCATCTTTTCCCAGTTTTCAGTCAGTTTAAGAATGTTCTTGCATTAGCTTGTACTTCTCTATATTAGATTTTATTTGCAGTAGTGAAAATCTTGACAGTTTTAGATACTTGCTGTTAATAATAAATGTTACTCCTATGTATTTGTTCAGCAGTCATATTTTCTTTTGTTATATTCATGTTTTTACATGCTCAAAGCATTATATAGGAATTTGTAAAATGTCATTGTCGCAGAAAATATTATCTGATCTTGCACATGATATACACAAATATGTCAAAATTTTTTGTTTTACTATTAAAAATTACTAGGGCTATATACGCCTTTAGCAGCAGTATGTAGCTGAACAAAGATAAGTATCTTGGTTGCAATCTGAAGGGAATTGAGTAGTAAAACACCTGTTTGTAAGCTACTTATATTGATATAGGGTGTAGAAGTAAAAGTGTAAAATGTATCTGAGCTTATACTGTTTCAGTACCATGAAACCTGATTCTACACAATTTATCTCCTGAACAACTATGCTGGGACAGACCAGATGACTGATTTTGTTAGACATTTTTCCCTTGTTGTTTAAGAGATACAGGACAATATTTAGCAATCCAAGGAGCACCATGGAACAAGCCTTCAGCTGCATTCATGCCTATCTCTTCCTGAGGTACTCTGAGCTGATGGAAGAGGTCCTGATATAATTTAGACCTAGCAGCTTCCCAGAAGTATAAGAGCCTCTCGGCTACATTGAAGACCTGGACAGATATATTCTGTGCAGGTTTTATCCTTTTTTTTTTTTTTTAAGACCTTTTCAGAAAGTGCTTCATTAGTGTATTAGGAAAAAAACCACAACCAACCAAGCAACCAACCAAGCAACCAAGCAATCAACCAAGCAACCAAGCAACCTACCAAAAAACCCAAGAAAAGATAATTTCAGGACTTTTCAGTAAAAAGCAGATGATGTTTGTAGGCTTGCTATGCTATCATCCCTACAAAAGATCACATGGCTGAGTGGCATTACTGGAGGACGGCTGTCTAGAACCTGTGCCACATCTCTGTAAATTTCACATTAGTGGAATTCCTCTAATATGCATCTTGAAAGTTCGGCTTCATTGCTTTCTTAAGTATGTATATGAATAAATATTCAGTTTTATATTTATTATCAGACTCTTAATAAGAATAACATAATTCAATACCTTAAATTACTCAGGTGCACTAAGGTTACTTGGTCACAGACTCAATGGAGTAGTGCAAAATAGCAATGAAGCGCTAAGAACTGTAAGAATTCGTAGCCTCATGCTCTTAATTGCACCAACAAGCTCTTAGAAAGTAGCCACATATCTATTTGTACAAAAGACAGCCCACTGGACACACAACCTATGTGCCATTCCTTAGCTTTCTTGTCCAAGACAGGAAAAGACCTCTTGCATATCTGATTGTTTTACTAATATTAGCTTTATTTTCATTTTTTTTTTCATGTTTGTGTCAAAGCAAGACATAAAACCTCCTAGAAATACTGTTATAAAATAGGGAAGACAGAATCCTTTGGGAAGAGATGACCTCAAAATTTTCCTGTTAGCTTTTTCACTGCCTGCAAGAAAGCATATAAAAAGCCCATGTGTATCTAGCAGCGCTATAGGAAAGGAAGGAAGAGGAGGGAGAGAAAATTTGCTATAATCCTGTCAAGCCACAAAGCAGTGATCTGTTGTGTTAAATTGTTGACAGTGTTCTCAGTTCTAAGTTTGTGTACTATCAGTGTCATACACACATAGTCTGTGGACTTAAAAGAAAAATAATTTTGATGATGGACATTTCACAAAAACATGCTCTACTAGATATGGTCTAATTCCAGACCAAATATGTCACAGTGTGCAAATCCATTTTGAATTTCCCAGATCTGGGGATTTTTTTTATGAATCTCCTGCTTAAAGGAAAGACAAATCCAGATATGAGCTGCAGGGGTCTCCTCCTGGTAGACAATTTTTCAAAAGTGCTGTAGTGCTCAGCACCACAACAGACAAGAATCTTGTGTATTTTGGTGAAGTTACTCTGTGCCAAGACAAAAACAATTTCTACCATTTCTGTTTACAAAGCAAAAAAGAAACAACCATAGAGATGTTTATTCTTGGTATCATAATGGTGGCTCACAAATTGAAAATCTGACATCTGCTGCTGAAGTAGAAATGTCTTTTTCACCTTAACACTTTGTTTTCCACTTAATTTATTAGCAAGCTGATTTCTGACTGACATTTCATGAAAGTCTTGTTTCCAAGATTATCAGGCTATCCCTGCTCAGCCTGGGGCAGAATGCAGATTGTTGTTGTTGCCCAGCCCCAGTATAAATAAGGCGAAATAATTTCAGCAATCATCAAGATGGGGTGATTGTAACAAATTAGAGCTACAGAACCACATTCTTAGTTTTATTTCTCTGTTTTTCTCACATAACTGTCCTAATTATTTATTTTGCATCTGTCAATGTTGCATCATTCTGTAGTATCAGTTCTGCTGACACCAACTCTTGAAACATCCTTGATGATTTTTTCCTATTAAGTGAATGGTTGCTATTTTATCAATGTAAAACAAAACAGCCAATGTATTATAGTTCTTTATTTTAGCTGCCATCTTTGTTTATAATGTCTTTTTAAGCTGCTACATGCTGATATCTTTTGGACGTTTTTCCCACATTCCATTTTGGAAAAGAGTGGTTTATTCTGGGTTTCAGAATGAGCTCAAATGAGCATACTCAGTTTTTTGAACCAGAAGGGTAACTTCACAGGATGCGTTCTGTTGTCATGGCAAACCAGAATTGTTGTACATGCTTAAATCGCAATTAAGATGGCACCATTTGAATAGTATTTCTTCCATTGCTATGCATCTTGAAGCAGAAAAATAAACAGTTTTGGCTTTGTCTTGATTCTGTTGTGAAAGTGAGCAATATTGATCATCTCCTGGTGAAGGAACAGAATACATCTTTAAAGGGCCTTTTGATATGTTTGAAGACACTTTGTCTCCAAACATCCTGGATAGGTCAGTTAATGCCCGTAGGCTACTGACATTGCTGTTCTTTCTCTTCTAGTGTTTTTAATTAAAACATATGAAGAGTGCACTCTTGAAGTGAACTACTGGACCTATTTGAGTTGATGAAAAATCTGTAATTGACTTTGGTAGAGCCTAATGTGTGTCCTTAATTTACAAGTTTAAGAAATTTGAAAATGAGGTGACTTTATGATGGCAAAGTGCAATAATATATGCAGGCTGTGTGTAGCTGCAGCATTAAAGCTATGAAAATTTAATGTAACTAATAAAAATAAATTTATTTTTTTGGATGGAAGACTTGTTTTTGCTTTAATCCAGGAAATCTTCAATTGGGTACTTAATTTTATACATGTGACTCTTCTATTAGCTTGGAACAACTCCTATACTTAGACTTAAACACATGATCCACATTGTTAGGGATTTTAACTGTGTGACGATAGTCCTGCTCTTATTGTCATGTGATTCTTCAATCACCTGTGAATGATCAATATCTGATACTCTTGAGAATATCACGTATGGTGTATGTATTGCATATATTTTGTGAATATTGGATAAAACTGATTTCCCCATTTTTGGAGACCTGATGAAAGATTTGTGCATACAAAAAACATGCTTTAATAATAAGCAAAGTCCCTTTCCCTGAACTTCTAATGCTTAGATCATCATAGCTGTAATTACCTATCAGACATTAAACTTCATTTGTTTGAATGACAAAATGGTGAACAGTGAAAGCGGACAATGTTAAACTTCCAAGTAAACAGTTTGGCATAAGGCTAAGCATGTCTGTTGGTGGATTATCTCTACAAAAGAGTTAATTTTAACATTGCAGAATCAGAATGCTGCCACTGCGGCGAATGCTTTCTTCCACTTACATTTCTCAAATATAGCTTACCAAGATGTCACGATCCAATGAGTGAGAAATGCCTCTGCCCTAATTAAGGTGCAAACAAGACCATATGTTGAAGTCAACAACACAGATTTTATTTAACAATCAGTGTGAGGTAGAAAGAAAGAAATAGAAAAGGTGAAGAGGGGAAAGAGAGATATAAACTAGAAGATAGTTACCGTCCTAAGATCCAGTGGTATCCCGCTGATCCTTCTTCACCCTGAGCTTCTTGGTAGCGGGATACCTGAAGTCTTTCAAAACTTTTCACTATTTATACATTTTAAAAAACAAAGGAATTAATGCTCGTTGGCTCGCAGTTCTCTTATTCTATTGGTTAAATGATTCCCTCACTTCTAATGATAGTTAGTCCACGTGTGTAGTTTTTTCTTCTTTTGAGCTGGTGGGTTTCTTGGTAGTTGTGTTGTGAGTTGGTGCTTGTGATCTTCCCCTGCCAGAAATACCATTAACCTGGAGGGAGATGATTTTTCACAGTTGCTGAGTTGGGTTTCCTTGTGGCCTATAAATTCTGCATTCTTTGTGGTCATTATCAGTGATAGATTCTTCTCCCCAGGCTTTGTTACCCTCCCCCTAGATCTGAGATAACACTCAGCCAATAACACCACCTTTATCTTAAGCTCCTGCTCTGGTGGCTTAACTTACCATCCACGTTCCAGGTATCCACAGAGGCATATTCAGAGGGGCTTTGGTGGCTATGGATGGCATCCATCCCATAACCTGGGGTGAACTTTTTTTGACTGGTGGTAAGCGTATGAGCAGTTGCTTCTTTACGCAGTTTACCACAGTGTGAATTTTTGTCTGGATGCACTGCCCAGGAGGCACTAGTCAGAACTCACCTCCACCAGGCCTGGAGTTAGTGCCATCCTGTCACTCCATTCTGTGCTTGTCTCCTGGCAAAGTCTTTCTCTCTAACAGTGGCCTTAACAGTGTTTGAGACAGGCAACTGTGGTCTTTAAGACATTACAAAAGATATGACCAAAAGAAGTGCAGTTTGATGTCACATGTTTTTGGGCTTCAGAGGGTTTGGTCACAAAATGCATGAATCAGTACTCTGTTTCTAAGTGGTTGAATTGACTGTTGAATGCCTTTGCCTCATCAAGTTTAAGAGTCCAGTTTGGAAGTCTGATTGTGAAGTGGGCTATAAATATACATATATGTATTCACAAAAGGTATCTTCTGCTTCTAAAGATTCTTGTATTAACTTTCTGTAATTGGTGCTTTTATCCATGAATGTCATTGAGATTATAGAAGAGGTTACATAGCTTGATGAAAGAAAAGATAGGGATTTGGTTTGAATTAATGATATGTGAGTGGGTAACTGTGCAGTTTTCTCCTAGGGTGTTTCTTTGCCATGTATATCTTGCTGTGCTCAGCAGGTTAATGAGTGCCAGTATATGGGAAACGATATATGTATTAACCTGTACTACTGAGGTGGTAAAAATTTTCTTTGACTTCATTGAGTCTGACATTTCTGGGCAAAAGTGTATTTGTAACACATGGATAGACATTTCTAGTCTAATCCTTTGCATATCTTGTCATGCATTGACTTTGATGGGTTGCTGTTTCTAGTATTTACATGTCACTGAAAAAATATGGTATTTTAACACAATGTTAACACCTTTTAATTTGTTGGTGCTAAGTAGTAGGCAACTCATGGTAAATAAGCATGTAACCTTATGAGTAAATCCCTTTCATAGCAAAAAAGCAGAAGAAAAATAAAATCGCAGCAATTAATCAAATAATAGTTCAGTCCAGGACATGGTGTCCTTTTCTTTCAACTGAAGCTTTAATGGCCAGAAAGAAAAAGAAGCAGAGGAGCTCTACAATGTTATCTGGATTAATTATATGAACAAAATTATGAAGATAAGTAAAATGGTTCAGTTTGTCAAAGAAAAATGACAAGAATGATTAAACATAAGTACCACAATAAGTCTGTCCAGGTAGCTAGACTATTAAATATGGCTATTTTTTTTTTTTCTAATGGAAATTGCATAAATCCTATATACTGATTGATTCAAAGTTACATAATAAAGGAAAATAATAAAAATCAACATCAAGCAAAAATAAATGATAACATAAAAATGATAAGGGAGCCGTGCTTGTTCGAAAATGATATGTTGTAAAAGCTGCCAAAATCCATCAGTCTTTTAAGAAGAAATTAAATACAGAGTGTTTTCTTTAGAAAATATAATACACAGCTGCCATAATTTCCAATGCATCATTTATCATAGGCATTTCTTGGTAACATATCATGAAGAGACTAAATTAAAAACTCCATTAGGTTTCAATATACTCTAGAAAATGGACAGGTTTTGTTAAATATTACCCTAAAAGTATAGGTACTAAGGGCTTGCAGCATACACAATATAATCATGGCTCCAAATGTTCTGTGGCATGCTGAACCAAAATTTGTATGGACAAAGTAGATGCCCTTATATTTTGTTCGTGCATTTTTATGGGAATACAAGCTCCTTAAAATGCATATTTTAAGCTAACCTAGTATTAAACCAACCTAGCTATTTACCATAGTATTTGAAAAATGGAAGACATTTCTTAAAAAGATAATATTGTTATTTTAAGATTGCTTCTAATATTTAATTCAATAAAGCACTTTTGAGAAAGCATACAAGCCTAGTTACTGCTGTTGAAGGAATATAACTTTACCATCTAGTGTTAATGTTACCACATTGTTTCAGCATGGCAGGTGACTGCATGTAAAAGCAAAGTGTTTAGGAACTTGAGTGAATAGTAAAGAAAGCATATTTTAGAGCATATCTGCTACTCCGTGTTTAGAGGTTGTGGTTTTTTTCTTTGGTGATGGTTTGAAAACATTTTGGGTGGCATTTAAGCCTGTGGGATATTATTTTAATTCCATATTTGCATAATTTTTGGGAGGCGAGTTTGTTGAAATACATGTATCAGCAGTTTTAGTAAGTTGTTCTAAGTTCAGAAAAACTTGAAATATTTCCTTGGGATTTGAAATTATGATGATAATTTGAAACTGCAAAGTAAATGCAGTATAAAAATGGTGCAAGTTATTTTCTGTACTCTCATTGTTACAATCTAGAAGAGTCACTGTATTTTCCTTGCTCAAAGAGAGGTTCTGTTTTTTCTGGAAAAATGATTCAGTATCTGGAAAATTTATAGAAGATGAGTGAATGTTCATTGCTAGTAGTCAGTCCTCAAAATGACAAAATAGTTTGAAAGTAAGAAGTGTCAGAATAAAATGTGTGTTTGCCTGCCCTGAATCTGTAGTGAGACATGTCCATGGTAATGACTCACCAGGACTATTTTAAGACAGTGGAGGGTGATCTTGAAATTATACCTTTGACTTCAGAAACTCTGAACCTCTATTATGTTTTTGAAAGATAAACTTCATTGTGCAGTCATTTGTAATAAGATAGCTTCAGTAAATCTCCCTGAAAATACTTCTCGAAATAAGACTTTGCAGATATATGAGGTTATAACTGAAAAAAAAAACCAAGCAAATAAAACCCACAAAACCCCAATGAAACAAGAAACCAACACCCCACAAACAGAAAAATACACTTAAAGTCTTAAAAGAAACTGGCTCTGACCACGCTGTGAATGCGAGCATTTTAAATAGCAAAGGTAAAATTTAGATGAAAGTCTGGCAGTATTGCAGTAAAAAGGAGTTGGATAGATAATATAAGCCTCTCCCAGGTCTTGATTCTTAATAATTAAAAAAAAAGAATTCTTAAGAATTCAGAATGTATTTTATTACTTTCTAAGTTTTTCACAATTTATGCTTTCCATGTGTTTGGCTCATCTTGGAAGTGGAAAATTGGTTTGGGGTTTTTATTTTCTAAGATACATTTCTATTCTAAAATACATTCAGGCAGAGGTCGAGGAAATTTTTTTGCTACTTTTTCTTCTATGTCACAATCTGTAGAATTTGATTGTGATGGCGACAAATGATTAGAAACTCAGAAATACAATTTCCATTCTACAATACTTTTTTGGTTAACATTTACACTCTGACATTCACTTTAGCCAGCTGCATGGTTTTATGAACACTGGTGGAGTGCATGATTGATTCAGTACACAGAGATTTATTTTTAACACATTAATTTCTTTAGCAGATATATTTTACACTTGTACTTAACCTTCATTGGACTAATATTTATTACTTAAAAATTGAATTCCTTTGAAAAGTATTCCAATAAACATATCTTGTGTACTTAATTATATATTTAGTTTGCATTATGGAAAATGTGTTTTTAAAGATCATTGAAAAATATTGGACCAAATTTTCTGTTGTCTTAAATGGATAGTTTCGTTTTCTAATCCGGTCCTAGCATTACGCTCTCAGTGCATAGTAGAGTTACAGTGAAGGAAATCTACATAATTTTGATAGGGGTTATCAAATCTCTGATTTTGAGAATGGTAACCTGGAATCTATTAGTCATAAAAATTGTGTTTTGTCACTTCAGAACCAAGTAATTTTCTGGTTCCAGACTTGTCATCTAAACCTGTAGGGTTTTAAAGAATAAAAATGTCATTTAATCCCCTGATGCTGTTAGAAAGTTGATGAACAATTTGGGAGGTAGGTATCTCTGAATTCCTTTTCTCTATAAAATGATGACTAAGAGATAATGCTGGCAAAAAGTTTGAGTAAAAAAATAGTGGATTCTTATCTTTCTAAGTGCTTTTAGAGGAATAAAAATGGTTGATGAATGAAATGTCTTCTTGTATTTGCAAAAAGTAACTAAAATAAAGCACCACTTCTTTCTAGCTAAGTTACCTGAAACAACTCACATTTGTGGACGTGTCAGCAAACAAGTTCCATTCTATTCCAATTTGTGTACTCCGGATGTCTAATTTGCAGTGGTTGGATATTAGCAGCAACAACCTGAAAGATCTCCCTGAAGACATAGACAGGTAGTTTGTGTTTTAATTCAATGACAGGTTTATGAACTATTAAGTGAATTTAGAAAATAACAAGCTTCCAAGGGACATTGTTGATGGAAAGTCGCATTTAGAAATGTATCACATATTTTTGTGTGTAAACATTCCCGTTATTATTGATGGACAAGGTCTGAGAACAAAAACTACTTTTTCTAGCTCATTGATGGCAGTCAGTTAGCTAATTATATTTCCTGCTGCTTTTATAAAATTTGTCATCACATCTGGGCATTGTTTTTTGGGAAGTTCACCAAGTGTACTCTGCTCCAGTTCCAGCAAAGGGGATTCACTATGTGCAGTTGGCACCAGTAACCCTCTGGAGATGGGGAGGAAGTAAAGGTGAACTAAAACATATTCAAGTTACTCAAAGAGCCTGATAAACTTTGCTAATAAAGCAGAAAAATATTGCTAAGATTCAAAAATCCCATTGACAATCCTCCCCTTCTACTCTGAAGTATATATGCATGTGTGGACATATACTCACTCTTCCAGCTTAGATAACCACAGAAACTAGTTTTTAAAAAAAATGTGCAGATCCTTCTAATGGGACTTGCTAGCCTGAGAAAGCACTTTTCTTACCCCTGAGCTTTTTAATTCCCTCTGGAGTGCTGTGGTATCTTGGTTTACAAAACTTTACCTAGCCTTAAGTGAAAAAACCCAAACATATTAACTAAAGTTTATTAAAAAAATATTCTGGATTATTTATTGATCTGGGAATAGAAATCCCTGAGACAGAAGAAACCTCACAGAAAACTCATTAAGTATTAACATTCACAAGGCCTTTTTTCTGGGTGAAAAGACTTTTCTGGGACATTGTGTAATCACAGATTATTCTGACAGCAGCACTGAAGTCTTAACTGGTGTTAGTAATTCGCATGCTTTAGCTACAGACAACATAAACTTGCCATTTTTTTCCCAAGGGATCTGACCAGAGAGTCTATTAACTTCAAAGAGTTTCTAAGAGGATAGTTTTCTTTTATGGAAGGATCCCCTCTCAACTTAAAGAACTTTTTTTTCCCCTGTAACCTATATTCCTGTAGCTCCAAATTATTTCCTTTTTTGCGTTTTGTCTTCTCCATTTTGTACTGAGTTGCCAGACTTGATTCTAGAATATCATAATCAGACACCACAAAATAAGGTTTTCTTTGACTTTGGACTCATGTGCATTCAGAAGACTGAAAGATCAGGATAACCCCTGCGTCAGTAAAACAATACGCTTATTCAGACTCATGACTTCAATGTCTATGATGTCAAAGAACCTCAGTGAATTACCATTGCCTGTAAGACCATTATAATAGTCTGCGTTTTATAAAGATGAGTTGACAATAAACTGTAGCCTTACTTAATATTTTTCCCTGAATTCAAACAAACCACATGGACCGGATAAGCATAGCCTGCAACAGTGTTTTAGGAATGGACCCTTCCAGTCAAATAAGACAAATTTGTTTCATCAATTTGCTATGCTTTTTGTCTTCTATCTACTTCAAGGAATAAAGGCACAGACACAAATTTCTATTGCGTTAGGAAAAGCCAGGGGAAATAAAGCAAAATTTCCTCTACAAAACACTGTCATTAAATTGGTTTCATTGGGAAAACTTGCAAGAGCCTTATGACCAGGAGCTGGTTTTCTCTTGCTCCCCACAGTACTAATTACTAGGGAAAAACAATAAATGGGGATGTGCTGCCTGCCACAAACATACCTAGCTCACAGAAACCAGCATACGGGCAAAAGTGTGAGGTGGTGACCTGTATTTTCATTAGTTCCAGGATGCACATGGTGAGGCTTTATATCATGTTCTGTCCACATCTCTATGGAAGCACAGTAAATTTTGTGACCTTTTAGCTTGAGCATGCTTCTGATTACTTGTCAGAGGTTTTCTGTTAATGCAACAATGCTGAACCATTACTGGAGATTTCCATTAAAGTTGATGAAGTTTTGTGAAAGTAGAATCTGAGTGACTTTTTAAGATGCCAAAAATGTTGCATGTAATTTCTCCTATTGCACACAAGATTAAGTCAGTATTACTGTCTTGGATAGGTGTTCCTTTCTGAAATAAATATATTCAGACATCTCTATCTGTTACACCTTTACAGGTTAGATGAATTGCAGACACTTCTCCTACAGAAAAACAAGTTGACTTATCTTCCACGGGCTCTTGTCAATATGCCAAAGCTCGGTTTGCTAGTTGTCAGTGGCGATGACCTAGTTGAGATACCCACAGCCATCTGTGAGTCAACCACAGGTTTAAAGTAAGTGAAAGGGAAATGTTCTTAAGAAGGTAAGGTAAGGTACACCCAGGAGAGATGTTTTCACGAGGATCAGTTTCTACAAATCCTGACCTGATTTATATCAGAGTAGTAAAGGCATAAAAAAGTTTGGAAATTACAGAGAATCTTCAGTTTTCTGATTTTCATCTGCCAGTTACCCAAATCGTGCATCTGTATGTCTAAACTGTTATTCCTGGGCACACTGCGTCACAGTAGCTCTGATTCTGAGTTGCAAAGCCATGCTTCAGAGTGGGACCAGTAGCCAGGAAGTTGGCGGTCGATTAGCTCACTGCTGCCAGAAACATCTTGCTGGGTGGCAGAGACATGGCTAGGAAAACGTTAAATAAGGCCACATGAGTTTAGCAGTTCTTTGCTGTGAAACACCACCTTGTTGCTGCCTGTAGGATTAGACTAAAAGGCCTTTTAATCTGCAATTACAGTGATTTTGTATTTGTGCAGGCAATGTTCATGTCTTTGATTATGGAACCATTTCAGACTCTATGTCTGGTCTGGCTCAGAGTGGACTTAACTCTGGATGGAATTACCTTTCCTCATAGCCGTCCTCTCTCAGAATCATTCCTTCCACTGGTGGCTAGAAATATATTGATGACATACTCATGATTCTGGCAATTGCCAAGCAGTATTCACATTGCTCATTAACAGATGGGAAATTACAATGTAGTCCATCAGAAGTTCCATAATAAAGAAATATACCTGTTATTACAAAGAATGATTTATGTAGATAGATGGAAAAATATAAATCTGGTCATTTTTATATGAAAATGGGGTTCTAGAGAAAGTTCCATTTGAAATCTGTATTTATAATAATAGATGAATCCTAACAATGCCATAATGCAAAATTGAGCTAATGTTCTTCACTTTTCTCCTTCTGGCTCTGGTAGAAATTTCTAAAATGTCATTCATGATGGCCAGTGATGTTCAGCAGCCTGTGCATATATTCTTGTCTTAATCTCTCCCTAGATTTGTAAGTCTCAAGGACAGTCCAGTTGAAACTATTGTATGTGAAGACACTGAAGAAATTATAGAAAATGAACGTGAACGTGAGGAAGTTGAGAAAGAGTTTATGAAAGCATACATTGAAGACCTAAGGGAAAGGGGTATGTGTCAATTTGCAGTAAGCTTCCTGCTATCTTGGCTATAAATGCAGACATATATTGTGATCATTCATTTTGAGAGTACAAGCAATATACCCTTAAAATCTTATTGTCTTTTATGGTATTAAATAAGACTAATAATGAAAATGCCAAATCTGTTTTGTTAAAAGTTTGGACCCTAACTAAGACCCTTGATATTGAATAAATGTGTACAAAATTAATTGTGTTTTTATATGCCTGAACCTGAACAGATTGATGATGCACACAAAGATTATTCTCATTGTCTAGATTTACTTCTCTTGGGATCAGTGTTAGTGGTTTTAAATTCCTGAGCAAATGCTTCTCCTCCTCATGAAGAAACAGAGTGTATATATGAAAGGCTCTTTGTATTGGTAGAATATTCTTGGACAATATTATCCATTTCAAGGTGCTAATTATTTCACCACTGCACAATCATAGCAAAATATCTGCTTTTATTTTTATTACATAGCACCTGAAACTTTACATATGACTTCATTTTGCTACTCTGTGTTATATTTACCATCATTAAGAAACAGTTGATCTCTTGTTAGGAAACAAGGGGAAAGTTTCCTGTGAGACAGAATACCTCATAGGCACTGTTTTAATTCCTTTAATAGTTTGTGTGTAGAAAGGATATTTTGTGGAATGAATCTTACAGTAGCTTTCATTCCTTGCATTTAATGCAATTGGTCTCTATAATGGTCCTACAAAACACACCATTAGAGAAATATAAAGAAAGGCCACAATTTGTGGCTTCAAAATACTTTTCAGGTTCTCATGCTGGACTTTTTTTCCTTAACGTCTATAATTTGTGCATTTGAATACTAATTCTGTCTATTTCTAAATTGAAGCCTGCTATAAAAGTGCTGGATTCTGATAATGGTAACAACAGTGACTAAAATGGAGAGAAGAAAGGAACAGAGGAAAAACTGAGGTCATAATCTGGCTTTAGAAATAATCATAAAATATGTAGTCATGGAGCTGTATTTACATTCTTATGAAAGATGGAAGTCTGTCAGGCTGCCTGAAACCTGCATTTGGCCCTACTGAGAACAGGACAGTTTTATGCTCTTCTGGGGCAAAGCAGCTCAGGGGTACTCTTTTCTGCCTTCCTAGACAGAACTTGCTTCCCTGCTTTTTATGAAGAGTTTGGATCATGAATCACTTTTGTATTTCCTGCTTCTCAACTTTTTTGCTATAGATAATGCCAATACCTGCTTTTGAAAAACAGACTGAAGAAGGAATATTTCTGTAAAATATGAACCAGCAGAATTTATTAAAGATAACGCAGAAAACATTTGCAGAGTACCTTTGAAATAAGACCAAACACAGCTGTTTCTAACTAAGGACTCCATTTATTTGTGCTGGATTACACAGCTAAAGTCTGAGACGTACTTATTTTTTCTCTTTTTGCAGAGTCTACTCCTTCCTACACTACAAAAGTAATGCTCAGTCTCCAGCTCTGAAGATTAAAAACCTCTACATCTCTACTGAATATCTAAATAACTCTCTTTTTATCCACCTGAATAGTAAACACAGAAAAATACAAATGGCAAGAATCACATCAAAATGATATTATTTATTTGTTACTGTAGTTTTTGCAAGTGACTACAGATAAAACAAGGAGCAGTAGAACCTTCAAAAGATGCTGTTTCACGTTTTAAGTCAACGTATTTATTTTCAAGTTCACAGCAACAGCCACTCATTTGCATGTAGACCTGCTGAAAGTTAATATTCACTGTAATAAAATATACACAGGCACAGGTGAAGAATGAAGACATTGTGGGTTGTAGCTGAAACAGTGAAACACAAAACATGATCTTAAGAAGAGATTTGATTTTATAAAAGGGGATCGACTGATTTAGAAAATGAATGTAATCTGTTGTTACCTTAAGACCAAATACCCATTTAGTTATTTACAATATTCAAAATGAGAACACACCCATAGTTTGCATTTCTGTTCTGTTCTGCATGAGAATTGTCCTCCTCAGGATTTTCAGTTTAGACAAGTTTCAACAACTTTACATATAGAAACTATAGCAGTTCTCCTGTTTTTTTTTCCAAGCATATTATAAGCTTTTACTTGTTTGCAATTTCAAATACCAATGTGATCGAAATTTCTCTGCTAAGAAATCTTATAGTATAGTAATGTACTAAGTAAGATTTTAAGGCACTAAGCAGTGTGAGCTAATACTATAAGCAAAATGATGATACAGGTCTTCTACTAATGGTTTCAGATCAGAGGATTTTGTGGACATTTATTGGAATTTTCCAAGTTGTGCAAGAAGGAGTTTGCTGGTAAAAACTTACTTTGCTTACTATTTAAAAATCCATTTATACATAATTATTTAAGTGTATATAGAGTAGAGCTTCAGAAACCTAGTTTACATGTACTTTTTGTTTAATAAAGCAATCTTTTTAATCTAAAAGGACTTGAGACTTTGAGAATTTAGACTCAAATTAGACTCAGTTTACAGAATTTAAATGGTCCTAAACTTATGAGGGTAGTTAGGTAAGACAATATTGCCATCTTTCTTTTTTGTTATGGATGAGCTATTTTCACTTTTGTGTAGTATAATACCACTTGTCATATTTAAAATTAATGAAGGAAGGTTATTCTCCTCAGACTTCCATACAGAAGAAAATCTTGTGATGTTTTCTCTTTAACATTCTAGCATCCAATCTTTTAAAAGAAAATAATTTTTAATTAGTATGTGTGGTATTTTTTCAGATTACACACTTCTGTAGTTAAGTTACTATCAAAATAAAACTCACTCAAGTTGGTCTCTAGATGTTAATGCAGATTTTAAGCAAATTCTGATCAAGGGGAAGGTTAAAAAAAAAAAGAAAAATTGACATTGATCTGAAGACAATTTTTTATTATTATGAAGAAATTGAATTAGGATAAAATAGTGTCAAAGTGGGCTTAGAGAAATTAGGCAACGTGAAACTACCCTACCAAACTTTCTTTTATTGAAATTATACATTTAGTTGATTAAGTATTGATACTGGTATAAGTAACTTCTGTAGACATCTGTTCTGATATTGCTTGAAATTCTATTTCTAGAATTCTGTCATAGTCTAATATGATCCACTGAAAATTATAGGAATGGAAATCACAAAGGCTATGTTTATAGAATGGAATTGTAAATTTACAAAAAACAAGGGATGCAAACATAGTTAAAAAACCAAAAGTATCAATAAAAATTCTACTGTCAGTAGTATTTGATATATAAAGAGAAAGTAGTTGAATAAAGAAGTCATATTAGAACTTATTTAGCATTCCTTCTAATCTTATTCAAAATTTTTTTGCTGCTCACAGATAAGAGTGTTACAAATAATCTGGGGGACAGTCAGAACAAAAAATAAATAAAAAAAAATAAAATAAAACCCATGCAATTTTAAGTTAATTGAACTGTCCATTTGCTTGTCAGTGTTTATAAATGCAAAACCACAGTCTAGAAGCAGGATTTTTTAATGCAGCAGACAAACATAAGGCAGAAGACTAAAACCTGAATTCACATATCTGCACTAGAAACAAAAGGTCTGTTTTTCCATAAAAGTAACCATGGGATGTCTTATAAAACACAAATTCTCAATCACTAGCTATCTTTAGGTTCAGGTTAACACTTTCCTAAAAAAAAAAAAAAAAAAAAAATCTGTAACAATTAAGTCATGGGAAATTTCAAGGTCAGTAGTATACAGGGGGTCCAAGTAATGTTCTCCAGCTTGACTTCAGACATCTGTGAATCCAATTTTCATGGAATCACAGATTGGCTTCAATTGGAAGGGGTATTCAAAGATCATCTATCCCAATCCCTCTCTCATAGACATGAACATCTTTCACTAGATCAGATTTTCAAACCCCAGTCCGAGCTGACCATGAACATTTCCTATGATGGTGCACCCACAACTTCCAGTGACTCATCAACCTTGCAATAAAGAATTTCTTCCTTAGATCCAATCTAAAATGAAATTTACCCTATTTCAGTTTCAAACTGTTGCCCTCTGTCTTGTCACTAAAAACCCTGTTAAAAAGTATTTTTCCTACTTACCTATAAGCCTATTTATCTTGAATAAGGTCTGCTCTTCTCCAGGCTGAGAAGTCTTCTCTTCTCCAGGCTGAGAAGTCTTTTCTTCTCCACGCTAAACAACCTCAACTCTTACAGCTTTCCTCAAGGGAGAGGTGTTTCAGCTCTCTGATCATTTTTGGGGCCCTCCTCTGCATCTGCTCTAACAGGGTTTTATCTTTCCTATGCTAAGAATGGTGCAGTACTTCAGACAGAGTCACAGGAGAGCAGAGAACCACCTCCCTCGATCTGCTGGCCACGCTCCTTTTCTTGCAGAATAGGACTGGCTTTCTGGGCTGCAAGAGCACATAACCAGCTCATGGCCTGTTTTTCATCCACTAGTGCCCCAGGTCCTCCACAGGGCTGAGAGCTTTTATTCCTAGCTCTTGTAGAACATTACTTCCTCAAACGTTATCCATAAATAATATTATTTTTGCCACAGAATTGTTCAAGTGACTTTGTTTAAGGAGAAGATGGTGTACAACTGTCTCCATTACACCTAAGACATGCAGTGGGTAATACCAGCTATTACTGAAAAGCCTAATTTCAGCATAATTCCATTTGAGTTATACTTCTATGCCCTTTCAGTAAAAATACTGTAGAACATATTTATCATAAGATGTTAAATATAACTTTATTAGTGTCATCCACTGCAGTAAAAAAAGGTATGTCAAAAGACACCTCATTTTGAATATCTAATTGTATTGCTTTTCTACATAACCTGAAAACTAGCAATTATAATTTAAACTATTATCTTTCTAGAAAACAACTCTACCAAAGAGGAATCTGTTACTGACATGTTTAATACTTTCTTTTTAAATTTGAGAGTGAATAATTTCATGAATGACAGGAAGTTTGTGTGCCATGGGAATTTACGTAATTTACAAGCTTCTGACATCAGGTACTTAGACACCTTAAGGAAAACAATGTGGTTTTTCTTCTGCCCTGCATTATTTACAGCTGTCAAATACCTCACTTCCTAAAACTCCATAGTGTGTTCTGCTTTGCAAGCAGCTTCTATTTCAAAGCAGCAAGACTGGCAGGAATTGAAATGTATCTTCTGGAACACTCATTGGCTCAATATGCAGAAGCAAATCACATAATCACATTTAATTTTGTTCTTTTTCCTTATTCTGTATTGTGGCCTTGTTTCTAAGGATAGCATAGTATAAACTAGGAAGACAAGCTTATAAGAATAGCAAATAACTTCATATTGCTGAGGGAGAACTTCACCTCACTGTCTGTGTCATTGGTTCCGATTCCTTCAACACCTTTCTGAAGGACGTGGAGCCTCTTTTGATACTTTGCAAACTCCTTGTTGCAGCCTAATCTGACCCTGTGTGAAAGAGTAGGAGTGCACGATAGTCCTCTGGCTTTACCAGGTGTGGCAGCCTCTTTGTGACATCGCAAATGTGAGGCCCCAGGAGACAGAAGGTCCAGAAGGCAAATAGGTGCTTCAGTGACTTCAGTGAGAAGTCAGCGATTACTAAGAACGTTCATACTTTTTGGTGTCACTCTTCCTGTATAGATTAGCTCCTGCTTCATAATGAGTGGGAGGAGGTTGGAAAATGAGGGGTTTTCCCCCTGATTTTGAGACCTCATTTGAACTGCTCCTAATAAAGAGAACTGCAACTCAGTATAACTCTGGTTATGTACCTCTCAGGGAACTACTATACACTGAGCAGTTCAGGAAGTGTCCTCTCTTTTCAATAGCTGAATCTGCTACTTGGGTTGATTCCAGCTGTGACTACATTCTGTACTACAGCTTGCTCTCTTCTTCACTTCACTGGTCCATTAACAGCTATGGTATTGCTGAGTGTAAACAGGGGATTCACATGGTGTTTTCATTATCTGCTGACAGTCATTAATATGAAAGTTCCACCTGCTCCCTGGAACTTTCTGTTTTCTTGTTGCCAGCTGCAACATAACTACTTGAGGTTCAGCAAAATCTTAGTAAAATGCTTTTTATATCTAAAATGCAATTATATCTTAAACATATGGCCTTGGCTGTGTTCAGAGTTTCTATTTTTCATTAATGCTTGCAGCTTTTTCCTAAAATCAACAGTGACATTTATAAAGTAATTAAATTAGTTGTCAAATCCTGGTGAATAGATCTGTAAAGAAGAATATCAGCTTAGAGAACTGAAAATCAGTTTTAGTCTATACAAGAGCAATATTTGAGTTCGAATTTACATATACAATATTGCATTTTCTTTTTCATTTGTTACACAGGTCCAGACAATTTGAGGAACAGTCAGCCTTTGAGCCTGTGTATTATGTAATGACATAAAATAATACATTTGCAAAAACCAATTTGTTATGCTGCGGGGATCTAAGTTGATAAAATGTTATTAAGTGTTTCATTTTTATTCTGTGTTTGCTGGTATAAAAACTGCAATGATCTGTCACATGCAGTATCTACACAACTTTCTGTCAAGATAAATATTTGAAAATAAGTTGATCCCAAGCTTGTGGTGCTGCCCTGGCCCCAGAAAAGGAGAGCACGTCATCTTTTTGCTCTGAGGGCATTCAGGCAAGGTGAGTTCAGTGGTCACACATTGGCAACTGCAGGAACCATTACTTGGCAACGCTTGATAAGAAGCAGGAAACTAAAGGAGACTGAGCCTTTATTTTAAAAAAAAAGTAAATACGGCTTTGTATTTGTATTTGTACGGCCCATATTGCAAGATTTCCTTTCTCTATAACTAAGGAAGCTGTGTATCAAAGAATACATTGGCATTTTACGGTAGCTCACGATTTAGGAATGAAGGTTTAAAGAAAGCAATAGCTGCATTGAAGTGACCTTTGACAACACCTTGATATGAGTAAAAATTAAGTATCTGCTTTTATGCTATAAGTAGATTTTGCGTATGTTAGAAAGTCTTGCTATACAAAGTTTCGGCTCAGAAGATGTCCCATGGTTCCTTTTCTTCTTTGGACTAGTTCATAGATGTATTTATTAATCCAAAATAGCTGGAGCTTTCGGTTTCAGGGTAAAGAGGAAAGACTTCAGGATTCCGTTTCCCTCCCCTCCCCTCCCCTCCCCTCCCCTCCCCTCCCCTCCCCTCCCCTCCCCTGCCAAAATACGGTCAGCTAGAGCAGGTGACACTGGAACATATCCAGGTGGATTTTGAATGTCTTCAGATATGGAGACTCCATAACTTCCTTGTGTAGTCTGTTCCAATGCTCTGCCACCTTCAATGTAAAAGAAGTTCTTCCTCATGTTGATGTGGAATATCCTGTGTTTCAGTTTATGGCCATGGCTCCTCATCCTGTTGCTGGGCACCACTGAAAAGAGCCTGGCACCAATGTCTTGGCTCCCACCTTTGAGATATTTATATGCATAAATGAAATCCCCTCTCAGCCCTCTCTCCTCTGGAATAAACAGGCTCAGCTCTGTAAGAGAGATTCTCCAGACTCCAAATCATTTTTGTGACCCTTCACTGGACCCTCTCCAGCAGCTCCTTGTCTCTCTTGTGCTGAGGAGCCCAGAACTGGACACAGCACTCCAGAGGTGCCTCACTAGGGGTGAGAAGAGGGGCAGGATCACCCATCTTGACCTGCTGGCCACACTCTTCCCGACGCACCCCAGGACACCATCGGCCCTGATGAGCACAAGAGCACTGATGGCTCATGGACAATTTGGGATTCACCAAGAGTCTCAGGGCCTTCTCCACAGAGCTGCTCTGCAGGAGTTCAGCCCCAGCCTGTGCTGGTGCTTGGGGCTGTCCCTCCCCATGTGCAGGACCCAGCACTTGCCCTTAAAGAAGACCTGTATATTCTGTTAGTAGGATTTCCTGATAAAAGCATGACCTCTGGACTACATCTCATTTGCTATTAACCTAAAATGTGGAAACTGCACAGTAAATATTCTGTGTTTTACAGTACTCCCTTCTTTGTCTTTAGTAACGCAGAGCTTTACAGTGGACACTTGTTCACTAAGTGAACAGTTAGATTGGTGTGCTTGGATGCTACAGCTTTGTTAGACGTGTTTTGGTTTTGATGTTGAAAAAAATAAAAGTGAAGGAAAAGAAACTTCTTTTCTGTGTTTAAAATCAAATCAGAAATATGGGTAGCTCTGAGAAGCTGAGGTCAATAAGTAAAATCGTTTTAAATACACAATACCAATTGAAGGTGAGAAGAGTTTCAGATGAAATCTCTGAAGTCACTAGAAAGATATCTTGGTCAGGTTTGACAGTCATTTCTTTTTGTGGTGTAATTTCATCATAATTAATTTTTCATATTGCTTTCAACCCCGTCAGGGAACTGTTGTGGATTAAGTTTTTTGAGTGTTATTTTTAATTCAGATAAATCCTCAGTCTGTTTGATTGTATCTACTACCACAAAGGGATTTAGTAAAGCATTTCCTCTGAAACAAATGTTGACCAAACTACAGCCTTGCCTCATTAGCAACCAGGTTGTGAAGAAGTTGCAGGTTAGCCAGTTGTTGGCCCCTGACATTTTCTGATCTATTTAAAATCAATGCAGTAGATACATATGGGAAGTGCCACAGTGAACTATCAGAATAACAATTGTAATTGGCACCTCTGAAATATTGGAATAGGAATGTACTTTGGAAAACAAAATGTCAGCCATGTTTGTGATACTTAAGTACTGCATTTTACATGCAGTCTTCTGGGAATTGTAGTCCATTCCTTGTGCTTTTTGTGGTTTCTAATTTCAAGAGCTTTCATATCTGGCTGATGGTTTCACTTTCTTTCCTCAAAAGCTCACGATGAATTCTTTATGATCAATTTCTATTTTTTATTTGAAAAGTATATAGACATAAAAATATGAGAAACAGCAAAAACCCAGTGTAGAAATCTGGCGCCGGTTGGATGGCCTCTGCGGTGTGTGGATGCGGTTTGGATGGAGACAGAGATCTCTGGATTTTAGTCTTAGAGCATGAGGTTTATTGTAATAAAGAGCATGGGGGTAAGAGACCTGCTATGAACTGCCAGGCATGGCCCAGAGCAGGTCAGAGAGGTGAGAGAGAGAGAGAGAAGTACAGGGTACAGGAATCGGGAATGTGGAATACAAGGGGTAAGGGGAAAATGGTGAATAGAAGGGTCAAGGTACCATGGTCACTGCTTCCAATACAATAAATCATGTTCTGTGATGAATATTCTAATTTTCACTAACCAATCTAGGACAAGATACAAATTCTATAGCATTTACATACAGCCTATGAGCATCCTTGTATTACCATATGGCGTTATATTTTAAACCCTTAAAACTGCTTTTTGTACTCTCTGCTTGAGTTGGTAGGGTCTGCTCTGACCCTTGGACCTGGAGCAAGCAGAGACTATTGTCTAATCAATGAGGGGTATTGTTCTATCAGAGAGGGTGGTGAGCCTTCAGTGGCCATACCATTGTTTTCCCAGTTGTTCAGTAACTGAGGTTTGATATCTCAGAACTTGTCTTCATTTCAATCTCGCTTGTAATTTCTATATTTTCAGCATCTTTTGCCAGGTAGTCATATTTATAAGATTTTCCTATTTCTTCCTCCCCAACAACCCAAACTAACCACTGACTGAGAATTCACTGATTATTCGGATACTTGTTTTGGAGGGAGATAAACATTTCTGGATGAGTTTTCCACTGGAATTTTTAATTAAAAAAAACCATATAGATTATATGAGGGGAAAACTGGTAAATGTTATTGTAATCTCAAAATTAAAAAAAAAAAAATTAAAGCTCTAATTTTGAATACAGAATAAAGGGTCAGCTGATTGAAAGGAAACACTGATGTGTATACACTTTGAAATATGGTTCAATGTGTTACTGCAATCCAAAGTGAAAGGGTTAGATTTTTTTAAGGACTTCCAGTTTTATGACATTTTTCTCCTAGTTAATTTTCTGAATTTCTGGGAGGTTTATGAGATATTTTCAGGATAAACGTTGTTAATGGAGGGGAAAGCTTGAGGCTTTGGGGAAGGCAAAGTCCAAAAAGGTTACAAAACTGATGTGTTTCTCTTGGTGTTTCTGAATTAAAGGAGGAGCCTTCAATTGTCTGAGAGGCATGATGGTACACTTGAGAGTTTTGTAAAGGTTTTAATTTATTTTGCTACATGAATCTGAAGCTTCAGAGTTTTCACTTGTTTTCTGGTCAGCTCTTGTTTTAGATGGCTGCAAATATCAGAGAGAATTGCTGCATGGTACATGAGAGAGTAGTTTTGGGAAGCATCAGAAATATACATCTTCGGTCAGGACTATTTTTTAATTTCAAAATGTATTGTAACTTCTATCCACTCTCTATTAATGTTACAATACTTAAACAGGTCTGTTCTTCCGAGTCTGAAGGGTTTTCAGGCTATGCTGGGATACCTCAAGAAACTTTTAATTTCAAATGTACTGGAATTTGTGTGTGAATTGATGCACTTCTTCCTCCCTATAATTGCTCTGGCTATGTTGTCGAATTGCTGTTTAGAAATTGATTCTCTCCAGCTTCTTATGTAGCTCATTCTAAATGTGAGCACAATTTTTATCTAAACTACAAACAGAGGTACTTTCAGTGGAAACAAAACTCAACAATAAGAGAACAAAGTCAACAGATTAATGAAGGCAAGGTTAATACTGTACATTTTGAATTTAGTTCACTATTACAGTCAAGGTTAGTTCTTATAAAACACCTTTATCAGGTATGATGTTTCCTTGTTTTTCCTTTTCAGAATGTCTCACCCTACATTTTACCTCACTCTTTTATTAGTTAAGTATTAAGTAGCTTTGAAATATATTTACATTTAAGAACCCTTTTTTTGGTCTTCATTCTGACCAAAAGGAACATTCTGGAAGCCTGTGTCCAGATGCAGCGACAACTGTGGCAAAAAGCAATGCACAGCCAGCTAATTAGAATTTAGCTTTATCTGTCTATTCCTGGAGGTAAAATTTCAGCATCTGTTGGCAAAAAACAAGGACTGGCTTGGTGGCAGAAATGCTGTAATGCAGGGACACAGGAGGCTGTAGGACCTTTTTTGTTTTGAGAGGGCTGAGGGATGGTAAACAAAGTGCAGCATTTCGCAATCACAAAGATTGTCTCTTTCTTGTAAAAAAGACCATCTACCATCTGCTCTAGTCCTGGTAGCTCTACATTCAGCATGAAAAGCTTTTATTAACTTACCATTTATCAGTGGTCTATAAAAAAAAGTATGCCTCCAAACTTGTATGAGCTTTGCCTTCCAAAGTTTCAGGAAGATTTTTAGCCCAGAAGACTTAGCTGCTCCTTATTTGTGTCACTTGAAGACAAAAATTAGCCAGCTATCATTCAAAAAATCTATATATTACGAAGTACTACAGTGTGGGAAGCACGAATGTAATTTTTTCTGAACCTCTGTGGTCCTTCGTTTGTGGGAAAGAAATTTTCATTTTCATTTTAGAGAGGCTGTACCAGTACACAGGAAGCATAGCAACTACACCTGCTGGTAGGACTTTCCATGGCTTAATATAGTTCTTCTGTCTTTCTTAACATGAGAAGGAAATTTACTATTGTGGCTATGTCACACATAGAGATACAGAGTGAGGAATCTAAAGGTAAGCGCAAGACCACTTCCAACTCAGCCAGATGCAAACTGCTCCTAGTTTGTAGGGGACAGAAGGGACCATAGAAGCTGTCTGTAAGGGGAGATAGTGACACAAGAGGAGAGTCTGGATGATTTTTGTTGCGACAAGCAAGCAACCTACTCATGTGTCTTCTGTCTGACAGCAGAGTGCTGATGAAATGGCAGCTAAGTGCAGGGGAGACTTGCTTTCTGGTCTGCTTGAGATCCTTAATGTGACACATTTTTGGCACCAGAAGTGGTATGAACAAAGAAGAGGCTGGAGAAGCTGTCAGATACTGTCATGTATGGGAGACAGGTGGCAGCCTCCAGGCCCTTCTCCCCACTCTTACCCTATACCTTGATCTAACTCTAAACCCTGGGGGAATCTGGCTAACTGTCCCACCCACCTGTCCACAATCACAAAGCACAGCTCCCACCCACCCAGTAATCCTAAAACCTCTTATTTAGCCCTCTTTATTTTGGTTCTGCAACATGCAAAACATGCAGAAACTACCCGACTGGTAGTAGGGCAAGCTGGGGAGAGCACCTTGGTTCATTGGCATTTCATGTCCTTTCCTTGCCTGGCAGGAGAAAAGATGTACGCCCGGGACTGGCACACAGCTTCTGGAAGTGACTGTGCAGCACAAATCCTACATGTATCACTGGTTGCCTTATCCTTGGGATTGGTGTTATGGCCTAGAGGTATAAATATGTGTGTTACTCCTCTATCGGTTATTCTTATTTCACAACTACCTTAGACAGACTTTGATCAAATTATTAGGAATTGCACTTAATAAGTACACTTTAGAACACGAAGATTTCCCTCCCCAGTTTTAGTGTTACTGAAGTTTGTTGTGATATCTACCCCTCTAATTTAAAGCCTTGCCATACTTTAGATGTAGAAAGGCTTATTAGAAGGGAAGCTATCTGGCACTGGAGTGATTGATTCCATATAATTCATGCCTTCGAAATCAGTGGCATTTTGCCAACGGAGAAGTGTTCCCATCATCTACTCTGATTTTTGAAGTCATAGTAGAAATTTTCAGGAAAGTACATGCACTCATATACATTAATTTCTTTTGCAGTACCAAGCCTCAGGCTAGACACTTGTCTGCATTTTAGTGTCTGTCCAGATCAGTTTAGTTAAAGAAAATAGCATGAATTTTATGCTCACATAATTTTTCTTTTAAATCAGGTATTTGAGTAGAACTGTTGAAGGGAGAAGAATACAGCAGTGAGTACACTGTAACAATGAAATTGATTGAAAGGGATTATATGGCATCATAAATAAGTTTAAAGAATCTAGATGAAACTTCCAGGACTGTGGAAAAGACTGCCAAATACTCTGTAGGTCTTTTCTCTACTTCCAGAATCTTTATATAAAATGGTGAAATTAAAAAGTAAATGTGAATTCACATTATCATTATCATATTATATGCAACTTTTTGAATACTTCTGGAGCTGCACAAATGTTTCTCTTGGCCTCTAGCTTGCACATTTCCTACGACTGTCTCCTTCAGTTCTATGAGGTAATGTCTTTAGATTCATAAGGTACAAATATCCTGTGGATTCTAGGTAGCTCTTGGGCTCATAGCGATGGAAACTCATAATATAAGTACCGTGTGACTGATTTCTAGCCAAATTATATTACAGGCCCTGTCCCAAAAATGGATGTCGTCTGTGTTTTCTCATTTCTGTAGAGTGTCTGACTCCATCGAAGCCAACTTTCATGAGAATACTTGAAGAACCATTCAACTTTTCTTCTGTGAGATTTCTGAAACTTGCTGATTCAGCTTGAAAGCTGAGATTTGTTTTCAGACATGTGTGCAATACCCTAGTCTCTCTCCCGGCCACTCCAATTTCATGGAGAGAACTGCAGAAATTATCATGTGATAGGAAGAAGACAGAGTACATTGTGACAATTACCAGAGCTATAATGTCATATGGGATGTAGCCTGACTTATAACATGGATACATAATTTTCACGAGGTTATTTTATTGTTCTTCTTAATATAAAAAAAAAATAGTATTTTCTTTGTTTCAACCATGCTTTTTAATCAGATCTATTTTCTTTCTTTTTTCTTCCCTAAGTTTACAGATATCTTCAGCATATTTTAGCTGTTTTAAAAAACTATTATTTACTTGTAATTTTTGATTGTTGAAATTGTAGTTCTTTCTCATAAAATAAAGTATAATTTGACATTATTAATATATTTGGTGAAAATTCTGCATATATTAAAAGAAAGCAGCAGTACAATTTAGATTGATATAGAGGATAGACAGTAGCAGAACAAGTGCTCTTTTTAAACTGAAGTCAGCAGTTGCTGTTTTCTTCTTTAACTTACTATTGGAAGTGTTTTTATTTTCATTGTTTTTGTAAACCAGCATAGGTGTTAATGCCACATGCAAAGTGATTTTTCATGTAAAAAAATTCTCTAAGACGTCATACCAAACTTACAAGTCATTAAGAGAATGTGCTGAGGAAGTTTGTACTTGATTCTCCACGTTCTTTGTTGTATTTCTGGATTGCCTGATCTTAACTGAAAGTTGAATAAGTTTGCTACTCATTATCATTATAAAATTTACCAGCTTTCTAATTTGATATTACAAAATTATCTTATGCTAACTTATCAGTATAATTTTTAAAATAACATTTGTTGTTCATATGTCTTATTTCAAAAATTTCTTCACCAACCTGCCTTCTAATAGATATAACTTTTTTCAAAATCCATGAATGCATGTTTTCCTTGCCAAGCAGAATGTGAATTGTCATAACATCCTTTCCCTTTTCCGAAGTTCATGTTATCAGTGCTCTCAAATGCTCTTGTCAAGCCTTGTATTCTGACAATTAACAACTTCCTTCTCCCTTTTTATTTTTGTTTAGTCAGTATTTGTTTTATTTTGTACTAAGTTGACCTTAAATATATTATTTCCCTGTTCTTATACATAATTCTCTAATGCATACCAGCAACATTGTTCATTCTTAAACAATTCTCATCTATCTTGAAAGATCTGCAGTTCTCTCTCCACAGTATTTACATTGATTCGAGGATTTTAACTCTGTCTGATTCTATTGAATAACAGCCTCCACCCCATTTTAAAATTTTTTTCTTTGTTTCTTTTTTCATTTTATGTTGGTGAATAAATTGGCATGCTGAACTACCTACATGTTCCAGCACTGCTATGTGGAGCAACATTAGAGTTTTGTCAGGTACTCAAGCCTGTACAAAAAATATGCTGGTTTTCTATGGGTGCCCACACTGGTGATTTATCATCATGTTGTTGCTTACTGACAAACCCTTATTCTTCTCATCATGTCTAAAATGATCACAGAGAAGTCACGATTCACATTTTAACCAACTTCTTACTGCACAGAACTTTTAGAAGTCTCCACATTCTGATTTCAGCTTTCCACAGGCACTTCGTTCATTTATTTGCAATGAAGCAAAATGAATGTGCTTTCTTTTGAAGGTCTTTTTGCATCAGGAAAATCTTTATGCAAAAGAACCCATGAGATACTTTTGCAATGTCTCATCAACTATTCTTTATGTTTACTATGTTGCCATCATGAAATATTCAACCTTAAAACCAGGTGATACTGTTGAAAAGTTTTGAATTAGGTTTAAAGGTAAGTCCTTGTACTTGTTTATAATATTTTGAAGAGTCTGTATAGATATTCTTAAATATTTCTCAGACCTTAAACATACACCTTCTCCCACCCTCAGAACAGTGACAAGTGACAGGACTCAAGGAAACTGCATGAAGCTGAGTCAGAGGAGGTTTAGGTTGGATATCAGGAGATGGTTTTTCAACCAGAAAGTGGTTGGGCACTGGAACCAACTCCCCAGGGAAGTGGTCACAGCACCAAAACTGAGTTCAAGAAGTGTTGTAATCGAATAAAAAAGAAGAAGCCAACAAGGCGAAGGGTGTGCAGGAGGGGGTGCTTCCCTAGCTCTCCTTTATTAAGGGTTAGGGGTACATGTGGTTGGGAGGGAGAGAAGGGAAGGGCTGACCACCCCGCCCCCGTTAAAGGTGCAGGGAAAAGCCCCACCCCTGCCCAGTGACAGCCGCTTATCTAGGGACAGGGGTGACCAATCAGAGGAGAAACAAAGGGAGGAGATAAGCATACATAACCAATAATAACAAAGGAGGGAGGGGTACAATTCAAGATAACCAATAATACAGATAACGGAACAGAAGATTCAGGAAAGGTGGGCTGATCCTGAGCCCTGGGCACTCCTTTCCCCAAGACCCAGGGGCAGTCCCAGGCACTCAGACCCCCAAGGTCCTCTCATGGCAGGGCTCCTCCCTCTGACCAGCCTGGGAGGCAGAGGCAGCAGGAGGGGCGGACCCGCTTCAAAGAAGCATTTGGACAATGCTCTCAGGAACATAGTGTGACTCTTGGGGGGTCCCGTGCAGGCCCAGGAGTTGGAAATGACGATCCTGATGGATCCCTTGCAACTCAGCATATTCTATGGTTCTATGAAAATTAAATGCCTTGTAATTCTGTTCAAGAATCTTAATTGTGTGTGTCATCAGAGACACACATAATTGTTTCATTTGTCTCATTGAATGATCCTTGTATTTTTAAAATGTTCAAGCACACTTTCCCCCAGGGAAATATGAAAGGGAATGAAGATAAAAAAGTATTTTCAAGATTATCCATTAAGTATGTTAATCAGAGAAGGTAAGCAGCAGAGAAGAAATATTAAAGTAAATGGATGGTACAAAAAATCATGTAAAGTCATTGAGTGAGTGTAGAGGGTTACCTCAGCAAAAATCCACCCAGCTTTTCACTCATTTTTGCAGAATGTGGTGAAAATAGAAATAAGGTGAGAAGACTCACACATAGAAGCAATGACATTTTAATAAGAAAAGTAAAAGCTGCATGGAAAGCAAAATGAGGAATGTTTACCACTCCCCAGCAGATGCAGCTTACTGGGAAGCAGGGCAAAAGTGTAATGATTGCTTGGGAAGACAAATACGAGAACCACAAAGATCACTCCCTCCTCTCCCTGAACTTTCATGGCTGAGCAAGATGTCATATTAGATAATGCACTGGCCAGATCTGGTCATCTGTTTTGGCTATGCGCCCTCCCAGCCTCTTTTGCGCTCCCAGTCTGCTCACAGGGGAAAAAAGAAGAAGAGAAAGCCTTAATGCTATGCAAGCATACACTGCTCAGCAACAGCTAAAACACAGGTGTGCTACCAGCAGTGTTCTAGCCATGAATGCAGAGCACAGCACCCAAAGGGCTGCTGTGTAGAAAGTCAGTTTCGCTCTGGCCAAATCCAGTACAATGATAAATACAAATATCATTTAGAAACATCAATTTTATGAACCCCCTATATTGCAGAGTGAATTCTATTAGTCAGTTGAATATTAGATTTTTTTTTTCCTTTTGAACTGAAAAATATAACGGACATACAGTGAAGCTTTCCACTTAGAAATTAATTACTTTGTTACAGCACTGCATTTTGGAACAAGAGAATCAGGTGTTTTGTTAAGATCAGTAACATTATTTTGCTAGGATTTGTCACCAAAAAAGAAATGGAAAAGATGCAATCACCAAAGGCAAGCTTGTCATGTTTCAGCCACTGCTAAAATGTTTCTTGTAGATCCACAAGTCATCCCTAACACATGTAGTTATGTGCGTTGCACTTGTGGAAATACCTCCAGGTCTCTACATTACATCACACTGTGCTGTTTAATGTAGTTTGCCATACCTTTGCCTGTGTGTGGTCTAGTATTTATAGACTATGAGAAACATTCCTAACTACTAAAGCAAGGCCTGCAAAGTTATGCTTTCATTAGTCAATGCACTGCAGGTGCCAAATGTTAGTTCTGAGGATATTAGCTAGATAAAATTGTCTTTGCTCAATATTTACTGTTCATATAGCCTGGTCTATTTTGAACCAGTTGTTCTACAGAAGCAAACTTAGGATTGGCCTGCTCTACTTAGTAGACTGTTTTCTGGAAAAAGTGTCCTACTGATAAGAAGAGATACTTACAATCTGTCTCCTTCTTCAAATAGACCCAATTTTGTACAAACAGTAACTGTTGTAGAATATTTGCAGATGGAAAACTGAGAGGTATTGTGCAAGGCTTCAAATGCTGATTCTTCAGATACCTCTGTTAAAAGACTGTTAAAAAAGACTGTTAAAAAAGAAACACTCTATCTCCAGTGATTGTCTTAATACCTTTAAATGCTTTGAATAATTTGCTCTTAATTCTAATATTTTATTGCCAAACTGTGGGTTCTTCACCTTATAACATCACCTGTTTGAGTAATGTAAGCTTGTTTAAGCACAGTAAACCCAAACCACACATCTTGCTTGCCTTTAAAAATTTAGTCACCAAGAGCCACCAGGAAGTAAAAAACTAGATTGCCCTTTTAATTAAAAAACTCACAAGGTGTGATTTAAATTCCCCATTTTAGTGTTAGTTTCCAGTATTTTCACTGTCTTTGCCTTAGGTTACTGTCGAGGTGTGGATTGCTGATGTTGGAGCTGTGGAGGTTTGCCCTTTTATCCAGCAGCCTGGTACTGCCCCTGATGCTGTGTACTTATTAAGGAGGTGCACAAAATCTACAGCAATACCAAAAGTTAGATAAGAAAAATATTTGCAGCTTTTAATTGGCATAGCAGATAAGTCATGTTTTTTTGTTGCCATTGTTGGTGTCAATATCAGAAATAGTGTGTCCGGCAGGACTAGGAAGGGATCCTTCCCTGTATGCAGCACCGGTGAGGCTGTGCCTCGAATTCTGTATTCAGTTTTTGACCCTTAACTACAAGAAATATATTGAGATTGGAAATGGTCAATGAAGCTGGGGAAGGGTCGTGAGCAGAAGTTCTATGAGTGTTGCTGAGAAACAGCAAGAAAGTAAACTTTCTAAGATTATAATTTTACTGTTTGGGAGAAGGGTATTCTTCATTGTCACACCAGCTTATATGGGGGATAGCTCCACCTGTTGTACATGCCGAGTACAGAAAAAGCTCCTGTTTGCATCCTATTTTTTTAAGTATGTAGTCATAGGTTTTCCCAGAAGAACCACACATCTGATAGCAATTTCCCCAAAGCCATCAGCATATATTCCCTTCCATTGGCATACAGGTTCTTCTGTCCTGGCAATTTTATTGGTCATCTCTGGTGGTCAGTCACCCCACAGTCATGTCTGACCACATGATGAACTGGTGTTACTTTTCCAAATTAGGAGAGAAGTCAACTTTGCTGGTCTAGTTCATTATTTTGTGAGTCTTCAGAACAAGGTGTAGTTTCTTATTCATTTCCTTGGTTAATATTTATTGTGATTTAGATTGTGCAGTTCCATAGCTGAATGATTTTGCAAAAGTCTTGTATGAGCAACGAGGGGCAAGCAATTCTTCACCTGGCAACATGAGGAGCAGCTGATGGAGCTGGGATTGTTTAGCCTGGAGAAGGGTCAAGGAGGACTCTCTACAGCTACCTGAAAAGAGGGTTGTAGCCAGATGGGGGTTGGCCTCTTCTCCCAAGTAATAACTGACAGAATGAGAAGAAACAACACCAAATTGAACCAGAGGAAGTTTAGGGTTGATATTACGAAAAATATCTTCACTGAAAGGGTGTTCAAACACTGGAACAGGATGTCTGCCGTACTGGTGGAATCACCGTCCCTGGAAGAGTTCAAGAGGCATGTGGATGAGGTAGTTGGGGACGTGGTTTAGTGATGTCCACAGTAGGGTTAGTTAAGCAGTTGAATTTGATGATCTTAGAAGTCTTTTCCAACCCTGACCTTAAGAATTCCATAATTCTATGAATATAGGAATTGGAGGGTCACTGCATGCAAGCTGTGCAACTAAGAAGAATAGGGATTTTTAGACTCGGTTCTGGATTATACTTTGTTTTCAAACCAACTTGAAAGAAAGGAAAACAAGTACGCGTGTTTTATATGAGTTTTCAGATGAAGGTGGAAATAAATTTAATTTATAGCTTCTGCTAAAATAAATCACAGCTTCTGTTAAATTTACTGCAGAAACTTTCAACTTAGTAAGATTAATTAATATAAACATGAGTTGAAAAACACTAGTATACGGCCAGTGGGAAAAGAAGTCACTGAATATCACAGGGATCGAAATATCTTTCTTGTAATTAAATCCTTCTGTTTATTACAAAAGAAAACTGTTTCAATTTAAAAAGAGAAAATACCTTCCTTTCAAAATCAGTGCTTATATAAAGTCTAACTCATATGTTGTACGGTACACATTCTCTGTTTTAAAGTGGCACTTTCAGTCATTCCTTTGTTTTATACTTGTTCTATTTTCTCAGTCTACCATGCAGAAGTATTTTAATATAGCAGATTTGTATAATAACCAGTAGTTTATAATGATGAAGTATATGTTTCATATTGACAAATGATAACTCTCATCCATTTTGTTTGAATTTTTTTAACAAGTGTTGTTTCTGTGATGCTTTCGTGTTGTGTTTTTTTAACTGCTTGTGAAATAACAATTGGGAGTGAAACTGGACAGAAGAAAACAAAGATTTCCAAGAAAATTTCTTCTAACCCAACAGGGAGGAAATAGACCTCACAGAGCAAAAAAACCAATATGAACCTGACACTACATTCATAATTGATGTGCCAATGCTAATTCAGCTGCCTTTAGACATACTTCAGCTACCTAAACAGAAATCACCCTGTGGGTTTATTAAGGCTTTTGCAAAACAGTCAAGCAAACAGATGAATTAAAGGACCGACCTCTTTTGAATAAGTATATGGAAGAAATTTCAACAGAAAAGTAACTAGTGCAAAAGGCAAGGACAAAGTTATTTTTCTCAAACTGGGAATCCCTACATCTTCTGTGACATAATGTATGAGGTGCCACCAAAGGTTAATTGTCATTTCGCTCAAGGAAATCTTACCCTGTTCTGCCAGTTCCCTGTCCCAGTGAACAGATACAGATGATATGTGGGGTTTTTAATCTGGTTTCTATCTTGAGTCAAGCATGCTTTTCTTTCTCTTTACTACATGGTTTAAGAAACCTCTGTAACATCTGACAAGTTTACATGACTTCATTAATTCGCTTCTCTTGCTTGACATTCAAGTGATGCATTGATTCCTGCATGAACCATAAAAGAGAATGGAAACAATGTTTGTCAAGAAAACAAATAATTTAGAAAGAAGGATATTTGGCCTGAAAAACCATAATGAAGTTCTTGCCTGAAGAAAAGACAAATCTGAAAGTCATGAACAGGGATAGATGTCCAAACTTTCAGGGGCGCAAGAGATTATATAGAATATTATATAATATTTTATTAGTTAGCTGAAAATTAGCACATACTGTGTTGTGAGGCCTCTAACAAGGTCTTCAGTCTTTAAAAAAAAATAATATTGGGACAGGTGTGACAGGCTTATTGATTTTTTTCCCTACTTCCTCTTAATGATATTAAAAAAGGGTCAAAATTATATTTAACTTTCAAACATTCTTTATATGCATTTGTGAAACTTAAAATCAAACTAAATAGGCCAGGCACATACCTGTTGTAACTGGAGAAAGATTATACCAGAAAACATTATTTAATCCCATCTCTGGGCAAGAAGGTTTTGCCCAAACATCTGCCACTAAGTCTGTGGATCCTGGAGTGTAGCATAAGCAGAGAGCTGGTGAGACTGCTGCTCCACTGGCACCTTCAATCCTGGTAGGGAATTGATCAGGTCTCCATAACATTAGGGGTAATCCTTATTCCAAACAACATTCATTCTGCTGAGGAAACTGGAAAAAAATAAAAAAATAAGCTTTAATTCTCTAGGAAATTTTATCTTGGTTCCATGTCTTTATCTTGATTGCATAGCACACTGACTTCTACCAGTGCTCTGATTCTAGCTATTGAAATTGATGTAACTCCATTTCAATCATTGAACCTGTGCAGGCCTTTAACAACTGAGAATTTGTATTTCTTTCTGGTGCATAGAATGAGATTTATCATAGGTTTCCTATTTCTGTAGACTCAGACTTAACATGCTACATCTATTGCCCATCAATTACTCCGTATTTTTGGTTTAAATGCAGTGATATTGAAACATTTCTTCTCAAGTACCTTGATGTTGTGCCATCACTGACCCATAATTGTATGTTTATTTCTCAATTATGCAAATCCCTGCACTCTGACAGAGGAAGGCTTGATTTACATTATTATTAGACTGCTATTTCTGAGTAACCATGAAGTGTCTATCAGCTGTTTCCATGTTAACTTGCTGTGTATATCAGACTGTCATTCCCCTAAAGGAGATAACTTTTTGTTTCCATGCCTACTATGTCTTTCTTTGCTTCAGAAAATTAAATGCAACTTATCTTCAAGAAGAAATCAGTATTTCAGAAGAGGTAGAAGAAATAAAGACTTGACAGTATCCTAATCAATGAAGACTGACTGGGTGATGAATTAATGTGTCCTTTTCTATAAGCCATTCCTTTCCTTTCTCTCTCCTTCAGCCCCTTGGTCTAGAGGATGATGTTGTGCATTTAAAGAATGCAGCTGGTTTGTATATCAAAAGTCTCAAACAAAAAATCTCAAAACAAACAAAAAAACAGTGAAGAAATAAGAATAAAAGGAAATTGGTTTCAAGTCATGTTTAGGACAAGTTTTGTATGTATAGAATTAGAGTTAAATAATTAATAAGTAAAAGAGACTTCTGTAAAACCAACAAATTACACCTTGAATGCTGGGTACCATGAATTGTAATAAAATCTTTATATGGAAATTGAAGTCTTCAGTTTTGATGTGACTAGAGGTGCATTTCACATTGTGAAAACTCATGGAAAAATCTAATTTAAAAAGGCTATGTGAATTGTTTATTCTTTTCTCATTATGGTTAAACTGACAGTTTTTTGCTGCCCATCTAATACTGATTAAAAACAATTTATGATCACGTTTGTCATTTTTTTCTTGTGGATGGGATTGCGTCTCATTTTTTTTCTATAAAAAATACAATTGCAATACAATTTCAATACAATTTCAAAGTCAAAACCTAGTTTAAAAGATAAAGATTAGGAGCTGTTTCTAGAACTTGTATTATCTATGGCCTAAAGAAATGCATGAGAATGGATATCAACAAAGAAAATATTGTAATACTCAGACCTAATGACATAAGACACACTAGACAGCTAACCATACTGACGAATGAGATGCCCATTGATGATGTCCATTAATTTTGTAGCATTCTAATTGACAAGGAACTGAGGTCTTTTTGTTGCAAAGTGGACTGCCTATGTATGCAAAATAGACTGAAAATTTTGATTTTGGTACCAATGTTCCAAACAACTAAAAATATTGTATTTATCTGTGGCAGAATTATGGAAGTTTTGCTAGGCAGTCAGCAAAAGTCACAAAAGTTTGGTGTCAGATTCTCATTGACAGCACTTTTGAATTGTCTTTTAATTATAGAGATCAATAATTATTTGAGATCGTGACTCAAAATTTGTAGTTCTTTCCTACTGTGTTGGGGTCTTGAGTTTATGAAGCTTAAAAATCTGACATTGTTGCAGTTGCATCTTGCACCTTCTCTGTTGGGAGAAATTTATTGCATACACCAGGAAATAGGTGTATGTGATGAAGGTTATCCATTGCTAAACCTTTAGCCTTTTTACAGTCATAAACATATTTTCTGAGGTCCTGACAGGTACTGATTTTTTGATTGTATAAGGCTTTTTAAAGAATCATATTTTTTACCTGTTATTTCATTCAGTATTTTTAATTTCATGAAATTATGTACCATTAACAGCAGGAGAAGATTTCCATTGCAGTGAATTAACAGGATGTTATTGCTGTTGTTATGCATGCCATATGTACAATTATTCCACTTAGTTTAAATTTTAATTGAGCAGAGAGAGACTTGTTTGCAATTAGTAAGATGATTTTTTTTCTCCCTAATTTTTCCACTTTCAAAAGACTAACCAAAGATGTGCAAGAGAACAACCCACATTTATTCTGAAGCTGACACAAAAGAAATGTTTCCTGCTTTAATGATCACTTTTTTTTAGCAGAATTCATCCATAATATGAATTAGTTACTCTGTAGGTGGCCCTCTTTTTAGAAAAGATTTCCATATTTTTAAATTGGTAAAAAAGAAAGAAGGAAATCGATGTCTTTGAGCATTAAATATAATCACAAGTTAAGTTAGAAGGTTTTGTTTTGTTTTTGTTTTGGTTGGTGTTTTGTTTGTTTTCTTGTTTGCTTTCCACCTGTTCTTCTAACTCGTCTATGCAATTTTATTTAGACTTATTTTATTTAGATTTATTTCATGTGTCATCAGTTCCTCTGTTCCCCATCCACATGATGATGACACTGGTGCTTTATCAGTGTGAGGATTTGTCTTATTGTGTGCAGGATTCTCTTGGTACTTGTTTTGCATTCATGCAGGAGTGCTTGTGAATTCTGATGTCAGAGACAAGCACCACCTAAAACAGAGCTGTTTCAATTTAGAGAGATTAAAAGATTAACACATATTCAAAGTTGGGTAAATAAAACTTGACTTTAACATGCTCTTTGCTTTAAAGAGTGGCCTTCAGATGCTAAGTAGGAGAACCTCATATCATCCAGGGAAGCTTTACAGGTAATAAGTTTGTCTACTGCTTTAAAGTGACATGTTGTATAGTCCCTGTTTAGGCTCCACTAAGGAGGTGTAATACATATACAAAAAAAACTTACAGTGTAATTGTACTTACAAAGTCATGGAGCTGAAGCAGCCCATGTTTCTTTCTGACACTGTGGCTGAAAGTAAGATGCATTTTTATATGATTTCTACCAAACCAGACAAATCTTAAGGGATTATGAAATAATTCAAGTTAAGACCGTGTAACACAGAAACTTAACAAAGTTCATATTTGCATAAAGAAGACTGAAATATCTTCTGCATAATTCCCTTCTCAACTCATATTTTGAATGCTTTTGACTGCAGTTATCAAGGAGAATTTGTTTTGCTGTTGATTCTAACATGCAGTTTCTTATTTCTCGGCCATCTCCTGCCGCATGTTCATTTAATAGAGATATTAGAAGTTTAAACAAGAAGTATTTAGTAATTTTTACTCATGACATGAAAAGAAAGGACTACTAAAGCAACACAGGATACATACTAATGCCTTGGAACAAGAAGAGAAAGAGCAAGTGATGTTAAGGGCCACAGATGACTGAAATTGCCTGAGAGGACCAGGCTGCAGCTAATTTCAAAAGCATGAGGTAATAACTTGTTTTCACAAAATCTTCAAAAATTAAATGCTGAACTGGAGAGTCCTGAAACTTTGTAAAAAACTCACTGCTGAAGGGAAGCTCGTTTTGAAAAGTCATGATATCTAAAGACTTGTGTAGTTTTTTAGCCCTCCTGCCAAAGTTGTGGATGCCCCATCCCTGGAAGTGTTCAGGATTAGGTTGGATGGGGTTTTGAGCAACCTGGTCTAGTGGAAGGTGTCCCTGTCCAAGGCAGGGAAGTTAGAACCGGATGATATTTAAGGTTCTTTCCAACCCAAACCATTCTGTCATCCTATAAGTGCAGCATTTCTGTACAGACTTACGAACCTGTATGAGGCATGGCACAGATCATGATTAAGTACAAAACTTTCAAATCTGTGTTATAGCAGACTTGTATTACAACAAATCAAGCAACCAACCAATGCACCAATGAAACAGCCAAACAATAAACCAGCCCAAAAAGAGAAAAAAAAAAAAAAAGAAAAAAAAAAGAGAGAAAGAATGTCTTTGTTATTTCTGCGTCATGACAGATGGGGAAATCTAGAGCAATCATTTCAAACAGAGATAATTTTATTTCTCATCTCATACTAGCTGTTTGACCTTATAGTAGGTTTCAGTAAGTGTGTGGTGATTCTTGGAATTTTATTTAATTGGCTTTTTCAGTCAAACTGCATTCCTTGATGATAGCCATAAAAAAAAAAGCCCCAACAAAAAAACCACCCCAGCCTGATGTACATTGTGCATGTTTCCTGGACCATAACCACAGTTCTGGTTATTTTCAAGTAGACAAGGTCAACTGAGTTGTTCATATCTCCTCGAACAATGCATTAATTCATAATCTTGTTTGGCTCGTCTCTGTTTGTTACATATAGAAAATACAGTGTATTTTCAGTCAGTAATTAACTAAACAGTTGGGGAACCACTTACATTTTTAGCATAGCTGGAATCAATTTTCCTTTAATTTTTGCTTTAATAATTTCCTGCTTAAATAAGCAAACTAAGGAAAGTTAAATGTTATGGGTATGAGGGATATTTGAAGTGCCCTGTGCCAGCAACACTCCTAATTATACAGCAGTGCAGTCTAGTCTAGTGAGTACTTGTGCTCTGTGATGCTGAACTGTGGAACAGGAAAAACTCAGTATGCACACAGTTACAAAGCTAGGATATGCTTTGGGTACTAATGAAAACTAAGAAAAGCTCCCCAACACTTAGTTTGTCTGTGGAAAGGTTGCAGTGCAGACTGCAGAAAAAACAGGAGCTAAGGAAGCTAAATTGAATTCTGGAATCTTTAAATCCTGGTTTAACTTTACAGGCTGGTTTACCCTGCTTATCACATGAAGTGCACCTGTGCAATAGCTTCTGGTGCAAACTTACTTGTTTAGACACAACTTATGTACCTGTACCACACACATCTCAGCTTCTGAGACTTTGGCTCCACACTGGCTCAACACTTAGTACTGCCTTAGCCCAGAGCCACGATAGGCTCTGGGAAGCATTTTGAAAGGGTGACTATACTTGATTTTTTCAATTTAGAATATTCTAGAGTGTTAAAAGGTTTTTTCAGACTTAAGGGAAATTTCTAATACAGATAATTTCCTTTTGGACAGATCAAGACTGAGTATTTGAAACATTTGAAACATCATGTCAAAGGACTTAAAAAAATTTTGTCTTCACTCAGTTGTCTTCAAGCCAGTTGCCACCTCAGCATTGGAATTTACCCTTATCTCTTTCCTATTCTTTAAGAACTGTCGAACAGTTGACAAAGGTTTCCAGAAAGGTGACCATTCTTCATAAACAACTGAGCAAGAGAGTATCACAGCACAGAAAATTTAACATGCCCTCTGTATGCTGTCTCTTTTTCATGTTTTATCACTTTCAAATCAGCAGGAAAAGAGACAGCAATTCTACTTAGCATGCTTTGGCTCAAAATGCTTATAAAAATGAAGGAAGAGAGTAAGTAAAATAGTTGGTGGAGAAACATTAAATGAAACTTGTGATTGTGTGATGCCTCCCAAATTATACCAACACAGTAGGGGATTTTATGACTCTAAACGATTGCTGTTTTGAAGAGAAAGGCTGTTGTTTGGGAGACCTAAGGTGTATAGCAGATGGTACTGAATTGAAACTGTGGATAATATTCACAGCAGAAACAAAAAAGTCTTAAGATGGAATTGACAGGTTGTACATAAGTGAAAATGCAACCCAGTATCTCAATATTATTATCTGAAATATTATGAAAAATCTAGATTAGAATGGTACATTGATATATGCTTATTAACTAGTGTTTCATTTATTTTGAGCCCATCTGGAATATGTCTTCTAACAAATATGTAAAACAGGGTGATTGCTGTGTTTAATAACTAATTATAGGACTGGCTACCCTTAATCTTTCCAACCTACCTATGAGGTGTGACTAGACACTTTGTGGATATTAAAATAAACGTTTTTGTTTATTGTGATTTTGTTTTTGTTTTGTTGTGATTGCTATGAATTAAAGAAAAAATACAGGTAAATGAACTGTTTTAGCTTTTAGTTTATCTATGTTTGTCTTGAAGTCTAGCAATTAAATAAAAAATATAGGGAATAAAATACAGCCAGACTGTATCCAGCTATGTTACAGTTGTATAAAGCAAGTTGTCTGATAGCTGTATATTCAACATTCTGATCTATTTTGAAGATACCAAGACAGTCTCAAATTCCATAGACTTTCCCTCACCAGCTACTTCTATAATGCTCTGTTAATTCACTTTGAAAATAAAAATGCAAAGATAATTCTTAGAAAACATAAGCGTTTGATTTGTAATAAACAGCTTTGGTAGCTTTTTTTTTACCTACTTTCTTGGCAGAAGTTCCAGGAACAAAATTGGTAACTATGATGATCCTGACATGGACATTCTAGCAGCGAAAAAAACCAATGTTGTATTTTCAGGGACCACAAACTCACTTTACAGCTCTGAAGCCAAGGAAGTTGGTCAGCTTCCTACAGGCATGCTAGGAGCTGTGCCAGTTAACTGTACTTTAAAAAAACTGAAAGAAATATGATTTAGTTTCTATTCCTCCTCCTGCCCCTCTCCCACCTAAGAATTCCTGTCTTGTGATTGGTCAGATTTTCCACGGATGAAACTATAGTATCATATATGAGTCTGGGCATTCCTTAAATGAGATCACAACCATCAAAATGTCTTCAGAGAAATCTTCTGGATAAAACTCTTTATGTTCTTCTGATGAGAGGCACAGCTGTAGCAAAAAAAATTTATCTGTATTTTTTATAGTTGGGAAAAATTCACACTGCTAGCCACTTGGCTATGGGGCACTATAAGGGTTAAGATGTCTTGCAGAATGTATTGTAAGATGCTACTGGAATTCAGAGTGAATCTAGAAATATTTTATAGGTCCTGTAAATATTTATGAGGTGAATATGAAGATCATCCTATGTGCATCTAGAGAGTGCAGATGTTCAGTGAAAGATTCTATTCGTATAAATGATTTTCTACCACCAGTGAAATTTTTCAGGAAACTAGAAGGCTACAGATTTTAATTTCCCTGTAGATACCTTTTAAATTATTATTATAGGTGGAATCATAGAATAATTGCCTCCTATGATACATATGGGTCTGCAATGATGTAATATTGGGAAAAAGATTTGCCATTCTGCCTTGTCGAAGAGGAAGGTGTCTAGATCTTTAGTTGGTCTCTTCCTTAATGTGTCCTCCCCTCCCTCAATTAAAAAAAAAAGTCAAAAGTTGGCTGGCTAAGTGACCTATGTTTGTTTCCTGTGGCAGGCTGAGTTTGTTGGGTAGCTTGTGTTAAACCCTGTTCAGTGGGAAGATGGTTGTCAGCTACCACTCCTCTGAGTAGCACAAGTGCCATGTGGTGCCTTCACAGCTAAGGGAGCAGGTCCTGCCAGGCCTGAAGGAATGAAAATAAATATTTTTTCTTAAGGATGTAGAAGAGCTTTGCAAGCTTTGAGATCTAGGCAAAATGTTCTTGCCCTTGGGGCACAGGCCGGTATATGCTGCATAATACCACAGTTACACTTAGAATGGTTTTCTTTACGCTGACAAATTTCATATTGGAGACAAGAGGAAAAGGAAAAGAAGCAACCTAATGGTGAGCTGCAGAAAGGGTGCCCAGGCACCCTGTGGGCAGCCTCCAGGCCCTGAACTGGATGAACAGCTTCCAGAGCCACCCAACACTCCTCCAGATCTGGCAAACCTGTGTCCATCAGGAGCTGAAGATCTTAGCCACAGTGACATCTGTGCAACAGCATGTGCTCGTGGCTGTGCAATGGTGCACCAGAGGCTGCTATCTGCTGGGCTGGCAGGGCATACATGCCACCAGGGGGAAGAGGGCAGCCTGCATGTGTCTCTGGCCCTGCTGCCACCCGAAGATAGTCCCTCACTCCCATCCCAGCCTCCTCCTTCAGCATTGCAAGTCTCAGTACCAGTGAGATCTCCAACAGCTTCTCCACTGCCAGTGGTGGGGTTTAAGTTAACTCCAGTTAACCATCAGCCACCCCTTTGCTGTGATTGCCATCCCAGAGAGCACGAAGAGGCCCAGAAGAAAGCAGTGGAGGTTGTGCCTAGGCACTCCACTTCCAGCTGGGGCAATGAAAGCTCTGCTGTGAGCCAGAGGAGGAGTAGTCCTGACACCTCTCCAGCCAGCAAGAGGTTGACACCACATTGGTGACCTTGAAGGATGTCTTGGGGGTTGACCAAATCAGGACTGAGCCATCAGCTGGGGTAGGCAGCAGCACTCAAATGTTCCCAGCCCTCCAGATCAAACTATTCAAATAAAACAAATGCATGAAAACTACAGGAAAATTCTCAGTATTATGAACAGGGCATGTGGTGTTGCTGTCCTCAGTTTTTTGCTTTTCTTGATGGGTGGAGTGGGATGTTTTTGCTGAGGGGTTCTTCTACATGTGCCAGGTTGTTCCAGACTCTTTTGTTGCTCCCCCTGAAGGATGGTGCTGGCCTGCTCCAGGCCCATTTCTGTAGACAGTCCAAGGGCAGATATTTCCACCTGGCGGTCTCCAGGTTCAGTTTGTGCCCCACAGTTCATCACCCCAGGCTGCCCATAAGCTCTTCAGCACCACCCTCTGCCCCCACATCCTGGTTCTCTGCTCTCCTACTATCCTGCACTGCCTGGTGCAGCCTCACTAAGGCCATGAACAATTCCATCATCCAGCCTGGAATCACAATTTGGGTGATTCTCTCTGTGTCACTCCAGGGTTGTACCCTGCCATGGTAGGAGCTCCAAGAAGGTCATCAAGGAGAAGTTGGAAATCCTGTCCCTGGGAAGAGACAAAGCCAGACACAAACACAAGTATGAGGCAGCCTGGCTGGTGAGCAGCCAGAAAAAGGCAACCATGCTGCTCCCCTCATGTTACGATCCAACTATAATAATTGCTTCTGCCTGAATTAAGGTGCAAATGAGACCATATGCTGAAGTCATTAGTATGTGTTTTATTTAACAATGAATGTGAGGAAGAGAGATAGGATTAAATACGAAGAGAGAGAGGGATGGGTGGGAGAGAAAGACAGTGAGAGAGAGAGAAAGAGAGACATAGTAAGCAAAAGATAACACCACCACTTGGATCCCAGCAGCATCCCTCTGGTCCTTCTTCACCCTGGACTTCTCGGTAGTGGAGGTCCTGAAGTCATTCTTCAGGAGGTACTACCTTTATACTGTCCAAGTTCCAGGTATCCACAGGGTGTAGGTGCCATTCCCATAACTTGAGATGGTATGTGCATACGCACCTGCTTCTTTTCCCACAGTTTGACATGGAGAGAATTTTTGTCAGGATGTTAAGTAAATCTTGACTTCCATTTGTTGCTTTCAGTGGGGGCCGGGGTGTCCCGGTGTGCTGCAACCTCCTTGGAGGAAGCATCCTCTCAAGAACAGCTTCTCCAGAGACTTCAGCAACCCCCAAAGCAACAGGGTGATTTCAGCAAGTGTAGCAGCTTTCTCTGCTACAAGTGATTTCAGCAGCTCTTGTGAAAACACCCGAAGGGCGACTCGGGGACCGAGAGAGGAGGGGCAGGGGCTGTATGGCAGTTCCACAAAATAAAATTTATTGTCAACAGCTCTTGTGAAGGAAAGGCCAGGGACGGCAATTGCACCATGCCCAAAGGCTGAGACAGGGGCTTTTTATGGGGAAGGCAGGGGTTGGGACAGGAGTCGGTTAGCCGACTGGGTACAGGACATTACCATAGAGAAGCAGGGTACACTGGTACACTGGGTACACTGGGTAGTACACTGGGTGGTCACCATGACCTAGAGATGTGTTCCTTATCTCTGAGTCCTTTTGCCCTCAGGCTAAGGCAATGCAGAGGGCTGAGTCAAAGGCTCACAACTCTCCACATCCATTAGTCCTGGAATTGACTCCTTCCTGCTGTCCTGTCTGTGCTTATCTCAAGTTCCTGTTGTGGTTTACCTTATAAAAAGTTCCTTCTGTGGCTTTGGTAGTGTTTCAAGACAGTTCAGCTGCATTCTTTAAGTCCTTACACCCTGACCACAGATTTTACTCCAACTCTTCTCATTCTAGCCTTGGTAATGACATTTCTTCTTCTTCGCTTGGAAAGGACCCCTCTTTGCCAGATGTTTGGCAGGTTGATGCAAAGTGGCTGAGAGCATTGGTTTTGTCCAGTCTGGAGAAAAGGAGGCTGAAGGGTGACTTCATTGTTCTTTTCTAGTTCCTGAGAAGGGAAAATGGAGAGCAGTTTGCTGATCTCTTCTCCCTGGTATCCAGCAGCAGGATGTGTGGGAAAAGCTCAAACCTGCATCAGAGGAGGTTCAGACTGGGTATTAGTCTTTATTGAGAGAATGGCGAAATGCTGCCACAGACTTGCTGTGTTATAGGTTAGAAGACAAAATAGATTGACGGGAGCCAAGCCAATTAAGATAATTTGGTTTATTAAGCAAGCGACAACAAGCAAAACAGCGCTGGGCGACTGGGGAGTCTCCGCTCCACCAACGGCTCGCAACCACCCCTCCTAATGTCTCTGGTTTTATACCCTTCTTGTTCTGGTACACGTATATCTTCCAGGAGGACTGCATCTGCGCAGCTTGTTGCTAGGGGGACTTTTTCTGCCTTCTGGTAGTCGTGAGGCTGAAGGCTGTAGTCTTCCTCTGACGTCCTTTCTGTGGCCTTCTTACAATCGGTGGGGAGACCCATACATTGTGGTTTTCCAAGGCTTCCTAAAATTCCTGGCATTGCCTCCTAGCTTTGCTATCTGTTCTCTCTGGCCTTGCTTCAGCTATCTGTTCTTTTACTTAGACAAGGTTAGATTTGTGAGCTCCCTGACACAGTTTTAACTATTTATTCTCTCGCTTGAGCAAGATTTGATTAACAAACACAAGGTTATTTATTACAGCTGGAGAGGTGGTTGATGCCCTGTGCCTGTCTGTCTCTTCAAAAGAGACATCTGGACAATGCCCTTCATATTGGGCTTTAACTTCTGAAGTGGTCGGGCAGTGGGACTACACGATCACTGTAGGTCCCTGCTAATGAAACTATTCTGTTCTGTTCTGTTCTGTTCTAGTCTAGCCTAGTCTAGTCTAGCCTATTTATGTCTAATTTAACATAGGATAAAACCTAGGAAGGTTTTACAGGAATTTGTGGGAGGGTGTTGTGTCTGGAAGTTTACAGGCATCTTGAATTCCCACTGAAGTTTAATAAAACCTCACCAACCCCAAGCACCTGCATTTAGTGATTTCTGTGCACATGTATGTGAGAGATGGTACATAAAAGCACATGTGTATATGTGGACACATGCAACCCCCTTGCCTGTATTATTTTTAAATGTGTTATATATTATAAATGTGTTAGCACATATACACACAATCTTACATGCACAAGTATATATTTACTTTTAAAAATGAGATCTATTCAAGCTTTGAGGTTTTTTGACTGCAACTGGAAAGCATATAGTTTATAGGGTAAATAAATCTCTGATTTAATATTTCACAAAACCCTGTAAGTGGTTAAAGCTCTAGCTTATCCAGCTGCTCAACCTGATGTATTATATTCCATATAAAAAATCAAAGCCGTCATATTCAATTTAGAAAAGACTGGCAAGAGTAACATTGATATTTATAGCTCCATAAAGTGAAGCAATAGCTAACTCTTCATAACACCAAACTTACTAGACCAGCTTTGCATACTGAGGCTTTGCTGACTAATTAAATTGTATTTGGCCCATTTGATAATGAAATGTAGAATCACTCAAAAGTGATTGAAAGCGAGAATGGGGAAACTGGCTGGAAAAGAGTATTTTCATTCTTTTCCCTTGTCTCCATCACTTTAAAGACTGCAAAAATATTTCATTGGCAAAATTGATGCAGAAAAACCTGTCATGTACCTGCTCTGGACATGATATAAAGCCACCAGGGACTCTCTCTGTAAATACTTACTATGCATCTAATTGGGCGACCCAAAGTTAAACAATAATGCCCTGAAATATCTGTCTAGAGCAAATGTCAATCTGATTCACAAGTGAGTTCTGTCTGCTGCAGTGGTGTCTGTTCTGAATTCCAACCTTTTTGTCCTGTGTGTTAAAAATATGTTGTGGAAAAGATAGTCTCTTGCCTAAAGAACTTGGAATTGAGTTTCTGTCAGTAACAAGTATTAGCTGTAAGCAAAATGTAACCATTAAATTAAGCTGGATTTATTACACTGTTTCATCACTGAAATAGCTCAGTGCAGCTGAGTCACAAGTGCCATTCTTTTAATATCCTAACTGGCATTGAAATCAATGTTGGGAGGGTACAGAATCCTCTTTCTTACCTGCTGCAGTGCGACTGAAGTCCTTTGCACAAAACTAAATAGAATGGATTGTCTAGGGCCTAATTTTTTTTCATTCCTAGGATTTTGTAGTAGTCTTTGCCTTGGGATGATACTTTTGATAACACTGGGTTCAAATGCTTGTTAAGTAGAAAGTGTTATGATTAACATTACAGATTGTGTTCCTAATGCTAAAATTTGTGTAGAACAGAGAAAAGCCAGTTCATACTGAAGTATGATGACAAAATCAGCTGTTGTAACTCTTGTTAAAGCAAACACTAGCTTATTAATCTAAAGCAAACACAGATGTGTGTTTGCAGCTTGAAGTATATCTGCTATCTCAAGAAACATTGTTAGGAAGGGTGTGTTTTGTCAGTCTGAAAGGATTTACTCTTCCCTAACAAAACAGTAGATATTCTAATAATGTAACAGAGCAGATCTTCTGGAGTTGTAGGATCTATCTCCTAAGATCAAATATGCACGACTTTGGGCAAGATTTTTAGGCTTATGTTTCTGAATGCAAGGGAGCAATCATTGCTGTAAGGTCCTCTGTGGATCTGACATTTGACCTCATAGAGGAATACTTTTGAAACCATTATCTTCAGGAGTTAGTGACTGTCACCACTGGAGTTTCCTGGTTTGTGTTTTTCTGTGTTTTTGGGGGTTTTTTGGTTTGTTTGCTTGTTTTTTATTTTTTATTGTTTTTGCTCTGGATTTATTACAAACTTATTTATGACCCTATAAGCAGCCTTATCCCAAGTCTGAATGTATTGAACTTCAGCCAAAATGTTAGTTTGGATTTTGATATATGTTTTACATGGATATTTGTTCAAACAACTTGAATGATTACAAGCCATTCAAGTTCTTTGAATTTCTTTTACCTAATAAGTCTCATGTTACCTATCACAGGTGTGATTCCTCATGTTCAGTTTAAAACTGTTTGAAGCCTTCATGGGCTGCATGTAATTATCAATTTATTGTCTGCTTTAAAAACCATTTAAATCTCTAAATCTCTAAGGTTTTAAAGATAACAGCTGTTTTTAGATACCAAGAGTAACAGTCTTTGTGGGAAGGGGCAAAAATAATGCAAGTCTAACGCAAGTTCTAACCCACAGGCTTGGAAATGTGGATGTCACAACTGGTTTCAGCAAATATGGTGTTCTGGTTAATATCTTTTGATGTTCAGGCAAGTTGTTTAATTGAACCTGTTCTTTCCAGTAAAAGGAAAGGACATGTGAAGAGATCTTGTTTTCTGAGAGGACTATTATGATATAAACATAAAATATATAAACAGTGTTGTTCTTCTTCCTTTTTAAAAATAATTTATTTTTTATTATTTTATTTTTGAAGTGGGGGTGTTAGGTCTGTCATTTGCAACTGGAAGCACAGTGTGAAAAATCTTAGTGTTAGAATGGTAGAATAAAAATTTATACTTTGGTGAGAATTTTAAGAATATTTGTGTTACATTCTCACATCTAGTTTGGGTCAATTAAATAAAGAATTATTCATGGTGTATCCTTCATAAGTGAAAAAAGCACTTCCCATCATTTTAAAGACTATAAGGCCTATGGATATGTGTGAGTTTGGTGAGATTTTTGTCTCTTGAGTAAAAATGTTTTTTCTTTCTGATTTAGTATTCCTAAAACTTCTGCTAAAACATGCTTTAAAGCACCTCTGTGCAAAAGATATTTAAGAAGATTTGGTTTTGTTCTCTTAGTTTGTGATAATTTTTTGTTTACATCTGTGGTTTCCACTTCATAGTGAGTTTTCTGCTGTTCCTGTGATACCTTAACCAATTATCCCAGCTTCTATCTCTAATTATCCTGAAGTCTAAACCCTTTTGCAAATTAATATTCTGTCTGCAATCACTAGTTCTGTGAGGTATGGCATAAATGCTATATTTTAATTGTGAATCCAGTCTGCACTATTGACTGCCTTTGTAAGTTGTCATTATCTACTACCAGCTTTGTTCCCCATATTAATTTATGAGTTGATACATGCATTCATATGCATGTCAAAACATGAAACATATGCCAGTAAAGATTGCCTAATGTCCATGCTAACAGAATGTATTGCTTGGAAACAATAGTATTCATGCTTAACTTTTTTCTGCTTGTTAAGGTTTCTTCCTTCCATAATTGTTGGATGCCTTCCAGCTTATTGCATATTCTTCAAAAGCTTTTTTGCTGGATGCTGTAAGTTGACTGAACTGTAAGAATTGGATACTTGTTTAATACAGATAGCTTTTCCCTGAACCACTCTGGGAATTTAGAAAGGATCCAATTTATATGCTGCTCTGGGAAAGCCTTATTTGTACTTACACTATAATTTGCAAAACCATGCCGTCAGTTAAATTCATGTTGTCCTTTTCTCTGCCTGTCTGCAAGTTGCTCATAAATACATTTCTGTTGGAGTTATTGTTGTAGAGACAAAACAAACAAACAAAAAACCTAAAAAGACAAAAACAAAAGCAAAACCCAAAGAAACCTCTGACTTCCTTACATTTCTTTCTGCTGTTGCTTTTGTTTTTTTCTTTTCTTTCTAGCATAGAACTATTGTAAAGAATAATCTTTGAAAGTTACTGTTAGTTTCTAGACGAAACAGAAAATAACAGTCCTAGTTGGTGCTGAACGGACTTGCTCTAGAGTGGCTTTTGTCTCATGTAAAATGGCTGATCAGTGTTAGAAATATTTGCAATGAAAAATGACCTGGCTTTTGCTAGTGTTACTGATGTTTGTTTCTGGCATTTGCTGTAATGTACTGAGCCACTTTGTTTCCCTCATTGCAAAAAATTTTGTTTTAGCAGATCTAATATATAATTATCTGATCACTTTTCAAGCCATAGACTTGAAATATTGCTAGATTACATAGATTTTAAAAAGCTTTGCATAGCTGGATTGAAGGAGCATTAATACTACTGGCAGTTATTAACTAAACTTTTCCAAACCACAGTCTAAGCAAAAAAACTGTGACATCTGTTAACTTCATATTTCTATTGGCATTTGTGTGAGATGCATAGAATTCTCTCTCACCTTTACTGCACACAAATAAATCCATATCTTTCCCCTGCAGACATTTTAATTTTACTCAGTCACTAAGTTAGATTCACTATCTACATAATTTATATCCTTTTTTTCTATTAAAGATAATGAACCCTGTGCTGTAATGTAACTAGAGGGTTAGGCAGTAGAAACAATATTAATATAAAATTTTTGTTATTGCAAATTGACTACTTAAATGTACTCTGACATAAGCACTGTATCTTGTTGTAGTGCATAATGCAGACTAAGAATGCCTGATCCTCACGCCAGTAAATTCTCAAACCCCAAATCATTATAATTTCCTGAATAATAATGATTACATCAGTGTCCCCGGGAAATATCTAAAATTAAACAAATGCTATTTTGGGCAACAAAATCTCAGCTGAATCTGGGAAGAGTATATTTCAGTATAGAGATGCAAGTTTTGGAGTTATACAGAAATTGGTTTAGAGAACACAGTTTCTTCATTTTCACTTTTCACACTGTGGAAGGAAAACCTGACCTTATCAGTCAGTATCTCTAGCACTCCAGCCATCAACTAAGCTCTACGCAGTCATTTGCTCACTCCCTCTCAGGGGGAGGGGAAGAGGGTCAGGAGAGTAGAAGTTAGAAAACTCATGGCTTCGAGGTAAAGAGAGTTCTATAGGGACAGCAAAAGCAGCGCACACAAGCAAAGCAGAGCAAGGAATTCACTCACCACTTCTCATGGGCAGGTAGGTGTTCAGCTGTCTCAAGGAAAGCAAGGCTTCCTCGTGCACAACAGCCCCCTGGGGAGACAAATGCCATTATTCTGAATGTCCACAACTCTAAAAGTCTTTCCTTCCTTCTTCTTCCTACAGCTTTAAATTGCTGAGCTGGTCCTCATATGACATGGAATATCCACTTGGTCAGCTGGAGAAAGCTGTGGCAGTTGTGTCCCTCTCCCCAACTTCTGGCCCAAGTCAGCTGGGTGGGGTGGGGAGCAGGAAAGGCCTTGACTCTGTGTCAGTGCAGCTCGGCAGTAATGAAAACTGCCTTGTATTGTCAACACTGTTTCCAGCACAAATCCAAAACGTAGCTCCATAACAGCTACTGTGGAAAATTTCAACTCTCCTCCAGTCAAAACCAGCACAGAGACCAAAGTCCTCCACTGCCACCCTCCAGTCTCTTAAATGTGTTCTCATTCAGAACATTTAAGCAAGTTACATTATAATTGCTGTTGATTTGTATATCACCTAATGAACATTCATGTGGTAGAGCGGGAGAGGACAGTGCACAGCATCTTTTTAATACTTCAGTGGAAGAAAAGTTTGGGTTTTTTGCATCCTTCAGACGTTAAAACTTTATTGCCAATCTGAAATTGTGGTTCTCTTTTGTTTGCTTTAAGAAGTTCTGCATTGACTGTCAGACAGTGCTTTCTGCATTTTGCCATTTTTGAGCCAGAAAATACTCAGACATCACTGTTGCATTTTTGCTTAAATTAGGAATTCTAAATGTTTTCCACTGAGAATTTTCCATAACAACTCTGTCCACATCTCTTATTATAGATTATCAGGCTAAACTAATTAATATTTTTGTGCCCCTAGTGATTTCTATTTGTCTCCTGTCTTGTTTTCTGAGGTATTTTTACACTGAACTGGTATTTCTCAAAAACCTTCAACGTCTGCCTCCTCTCTCTTCTATGCCTCTCCATTCTTACAGAAGGATCTCCTCCACACTTCCACCACCCAGCTGCTGCCTTCAAAATCAAGCACAATCAGGGCTGCTGTGGAAAACCACCTCTCAGTAACAAATCTCTTCTTCCTTGCTGTGTGAAGACAGGCACAGTGCAAATGTGCAAGGGCAATCAGCTACCTGCCATCCAACAAACCTGCTGTCCACCTCTCTGGCCATGGTAAGAGAGGGTAATAGCAGTGCAGAGATGTACTGTAATAGCAGTAATAGCATGGTGGAAGAGCAAGAAAAGTCCTGTGGGTGAGAGTGGCAGCTGGAGTACTCTAAGCTCTGCTTTATGTTCTGGCCTCTGTCTCAGCCAACAATAACTGTGGGGTTTCAAAATGCTGCCATGCTTCTCTCCTGTATGCCTATGGTTCAACACTAAAGGAAGATTAGATTTTAGGTTTAATTTCTTTTTCTTTTTGTATTGCAGTAAGAAGAAAAAAAGAAATCTGAGTTTTCAATTGCTTGCTCCATCAGAGCTTGCATAATAGCAACCTTTACATCAACAGGTTTGATTTCACCACCAAATGTCACAGCTCATTAAACTCAAAAAATAGTGGTATCTCTTGCAGAAAATGTTATGAAACATGTAAGGTAACAACTTTATCCTTCTTGTGTGCATATTCTCAAGATGTTAGAAATGAAGACTGGGATTTTTCAAGAGTACTTGATGTTGGCAAAACTCTGCTGCTGATCAGGTGAGTGGGAGATTAAATAGTCTCACAGAAGCACTGTGAGGCAGCTGACACTTTTTGTCGTGAAAAATTAGTTTCTTTTTCATTTTATTTGAAGAAAGGATATATATGTATTTAAACAGAAACAATTTTTGTGAGTGCTACTGATACTGCATTTGTAGAATAGCATATGGTTGACAACAGTGACAATGCTCTAGGCTGCACTATCTGGCCTTATTTTAGCTGCCTCCAAATGTGCTGACTGACCCCGATAGAACAGTACAGCACATTATAGAGGCACTCAGTGAGGTATCAGAAGGCATGGTGCATCATCTGTCAGAGACTGAAATAGTTCATGTCTCAAACATTGATATAAAGTTTTGCTCATTGTACCAAAAACTGTATGAAGAAACTACAACCAAAGAAGCCTCGGTGAGGATACCTGACTGGAACTTTGGACTGAAAGTCAAACTGCTGAGATTAGATAAAGGGAAACCTATTGTTCAGTCTGAAGGAAAGGAATGCATCCACAAAGGCCAAAGGCACCAGCTGCACTGAGAATCATCCCCGGATGAGTTTGGGGTGGGGGAAGAGCACAGCTCACAAAGCCAGGTTTGCACAGACTTCTCCCCCAGCTGAGCGGGGGAAGAGGAGGTTTTGGGTGCGTGGTGTAACCTCTAGTAAGAGGCAATAAACACTCATCCTCCATTACACAAACTGGCCCAGTGTGGAACCCCCAGCCCCACAGGCCACATCCACGGGACTTTCACGAGAAGCAACTGAGGGGTTGTCATAGTCCATCACAGACCCCCCAAAGTGCTCGGCCTTGCCCCACAGGACTGCACATGATACAAGCAGAGTCTGCCACAAGAGACTGTCCCTCCCCTGGGGGGACATGCCTGGACATTGCCACCTGGCCTGAGAGTATATTAACCCATGGGACTCTGTGCTTTTCAGGGGGGACTATCACCACCAAGAAAAGCAGCTGGAGAGGATAAACGCAACATCATTGGGATCCATGGATGGTGATATTCTTTTATTCTGTCTCTGTCACTCTTTCTGTCCCCCCCCACCTCTTTTCCTACTTCTCCCTCTCTCTCTTTTTTCTCTCTCTCTCTCTCATATTTACTATACCATAAAACCTATACTATTGACTAGCATATGGTCTCGTTTGCACCTTAATTGGGGCAGAGGTATTTCTAAAGAACCTTAATAATTGGATCTTAACATCATCTCAGCAATTTCTTTACTGTGTGCCAGAATTAGTCAATTGGTTGGAATATGACACTCTGCTGTGGTTTCTAAGGAAGTAACCTCAATACCTGTGTAGATGCCCATCTGTCCTCAGGGAAGCCTGCAGATCTAAAAAGCAACTCCTCCAGCAGAGTAGGAGACATGATTTCCTGACACTTGAGTTTGTAATGTTGCCCGTCGTGTATGTACATGGATGCATACACAAGTTTCTGAATAAAAACAGAAACAATTTTGAAAGCCAAGGAAAAGGTTCTCAGACACTAACATGAAAAAGAAATAGTTTAATAAAATATGTGATAAAATCAGGTTCTTTTCTGAATTATCTGTTTCCTCTCTGAAGAATGCTGCTGTCTTTTCCTCTTGAATAATGTTCTTCCCCCAATATACTGATGTGCAGCCCCTCAGTTACTAAAGTACTAAATGTGTGGAGAAGGATGGAAATGAACGTTGGAGATGATCAAACCTTTTGACTAAAAAGTGCTGCTAAACTGATCTAAAGTGCTGCTAACTGATCCTACCTGTCTGGGAGGCTACTCATGGATCAAGGCAACAAGAAAATCCTGAGCAGTCTGGGTGTGTGACTTGCTGCCATAATGTAATGTTCTACATAAAAATGCTAGCTGGTGTACTTAGATGAGTATTTGTGTTCTTGTTTTCACGTCAGAGTAGCAATCCATTTTTCCATGTTTGCAAGGAATGATGTTATTATGGTTACAGACTTGAAAGGAATTCTGAGACAAGTTCAGATTTTTGTTGGCTCTATCGCTCTTGTTGGGATAGTACAAAACTCAGTAAACCAAACTTCTAGAAGCAGAATGGAATTGCAGTATGTTTTCTGAACTCCTTAATGTCATGGGAAAAGGGCTAGAGAGTGCATTTTGGCATTAGAATACAGACCAATTCTATTCTTCACTGTTTTCAGGATTTTCTGGTTTAGCTTGCTTGAAGGTTGTTCACTCCTGTTTTTGACAGTCTGTTGCATTTCCAGGAAAATGCAGTCATGGTTCCTGTCTAGCCAAAACCTTAATTATTTTTAAAAAAACTTAACTTCATGAAAGTTCTTGGCATTAATTTTGTTTTTAAGGCTGGACACGTCTTTGAAAAAACAAGTAGATACAGGGCCAAAGTCATGATATACAAGAACAGAATGTTCTTACTATATTTTGATTTTCAACAAAACAATATTTGAATATTATGCTTAATATCTATTTTCTTAAAAAAGTATGGTTTGCTAGGAATTTTTCTTTTATTATTAATGTAGTATCAAGACTTGCAAAGTCCAAGCAAAGAACTCTACCTGAGACGTCTGCTTTCCGGTGCCATGGCCTTATTTCTGTGTTTCTATCTTTAATTTAAAATGGTTCAATAAAGAAAATATGAATTTTTTTCAATGAATCAGTGGCCAGTATCTATTTATTTTAAAATATCTGATGTAAAAACCAAAAATTCTCAGTGTGACTTTATGAGCTTTCTGAAAGGTTACTTCCCTCCTGATGAAATCCATGTTCACTGAAACTTCTCAAGAGATAAAACTGACTGTTGAAATAAGCCAATGACATTTCCTAATCTGTATTTATTTTGGAATTTAAGAAAATACTGTAAAATTAGGAGAAGCCCAGGAGTTGACTAAACAAATATAAATCTGCATATATAGAACTGTGACTTTATAAAAATAAATCTAAATACATACTGTGGATTCATTAAATATTTTGTGCCCTCTTCTGATGCTTAAATCTGTTGGTTTCTGTAAAATATTGCAAATTACATTAGTTTGTCTGTCCGACCAGATACTTTTTCAGCCATGTTTTGAAGTTTCTGTGTGAGGATAAGTCCCACTATAAAATAACAAAAGGAAAAAAGTTGTTTTTTAGGGTTTTTTGGTTTGTTTGTTTTTGTTTTTATTTTTGTTTTTTTTGGCGGTTGTGTTTTTTTGTTAACTAGAATAATTAAAGCAGAAATGTCACAGATTTAATAATAATTATTCAGTCAAATACTGGTGATTTTTTAAAAATCTATTGCTGGTTTGGACACAATTAGTCTCTGAAAAAATGTCTTCAAAAACAATTTCAATTGAGTAGCACACATACATATATGTCAAAACTTCAAACACAACTTATATAAGCTGTTAATGAGTAGTTACATTCAAATACTTTTTTTTAGAATTATGATATCTAGTAAGAGACAAGAGAGCTACAATTATGAAGTACTAAGCTTGGATATACGTCTAATCTTTATCTTTAAAACTGTTGTCTGTAATAGTTCTAGTGCAGATCTGAATGTGAAAAACAGTTTGCTGACTATCTCAATATTAGTTGTAATTCTGTTACAGTGGTATAAATCAGGGTTATAAATGTCCTACTTTCTACCTTCTTTTTTTTTTTCTTTTCAACTTTTAGCCAAATTGTGTAGTTTATGTGAAAATCACTTGAACTACATTGACTTTTAAAATGACTGAAATGCCAGCAGAGGAATGCACATTTGTTTGGGTTTCAGCATCTTTCCCTCTGCCTTCACCTCCCCTCCTTCACCTTTCCCTTTCCCTTTTTCTTATCATTCCTGTTTTCTTTTCCCTTCCCATATCTAAATATCTTACATGAAAGGTGGCCAATAAATATTTGCCATTGTGACAGAAAACTTAACTGACTTATAGCAACTCTAGTAGTTCTGATATATGTTAATTTCTACTTTTGTGCTGTATTGTAACTCTTGGGAAACATTAGAGACAAATTTCATAGCCTACTATAATCTGCTAGATCTTAATTAACAACAGTTGTCAAAAATTGAAATGAGCACCAGAATTCCATGCATTACATTTTCTGTTGTCATTAATATGTATGTATTTGACATGTTTTCAGGAATGCTAGCAATGTATAATTTGTACTCAAGGCCTGACCTGTACTTTAGTGTTTTAAATGCATTACCAGTATTTTACAAAAAAACCCCCAGGATTGCTTTTGTTCTGTACAAGTTTTGCATCATCAGTCTTTATATCATCAATTAAATATTTGATCATGGGTAAGTTTTTGTTCTATGAAAGACTAAAGAAGTTGAAGCTGTTTTGTGACAGATGCTGTCCCTTTGGAAAACATGATATTACATAAATTTTGTTTTAAACTGATCTCTTGAAGAGTATGGAGAGACACAGATATATTAGAATTATTTTTTTTTTTTTTGGTCAACAGCTGAAGAAGCATATTCATGCAGGGATTCTGTCAAACTCCTCTCACGGGAAAGGCTAGATCACTTCTGTGACTTTTGTTGTAAAGATGCTGTGCATGGCTTGTGTTTGGAAACGTCTGAAAACAGAAATGAATTTGCACTTCATCTCTTGGGAATGGTCAGCCTCTCCTTGCAGCCCTCACCTTGCAGGCTTGATGTTCTGCCTTGATTCTTGTCAGCAGCCAAGCTGAGAAGTTGGGAGCAGGGAGGAATGCACACAGAAGTGAGGTGATGGTAGATTTAATGATATTTAACAGAAATACAAATCATTTCCTTTTCTATGTGGAGCATGACTGTAAGGTAGAAATACTGTTTCTGTAACCATTTGTTATCATTAGCTGCCATTTCTAGATGCTTCCTGCAGGTGCAACTGCGTGCAACTGCTCTGCTTTCTCTGTGCTGAGTGGTTTTTTAAGATATTTCATGGTGATTTTTTGTCATCTTACCACAGAGATGTCCAGCTGCTGCACATCTTCCTAGTGCTTTTCTTGTGAGATGATGAATGAAGGCACTTTAAGGAGAAAGGGCCCTTGATGGAAGACTATCAGCACCAGAAGAACAATCTAGTGAACCCATCTTTGCAGGCATAATTTGCACTTCGGATTTGAGATCCTGGGGAAGATTTTGCTGTTAAATACAACAAAGGTGGATTTTCTGAAAACAGTGAGCAATTTTTTTTTTTTGTTATACATTGGAAAGCTGCCTTGTCTACCCAGTCTACTTAATTGAGAAGACTTAAGATGAAAAAAGTGTGTGAAAAGGCTGTTCTTGAGAGGCAATTGTTTCAGTGTATGTCTTCTGTGAGTTTGTACACTTTTTAAGAAAAAAAAGTATAAATTAAAAGTTGGACTTCCTGTGGATGCTCAAGAATGTTGTGCTCCTGAACTGAAAAACTAAGAGAGTTTCTGTGAAAGGTGATCCGTTAACAACAACAGGTGGAGCTGGGAGAACAGAATGGTCAAAATGATATGGGCTGGGCAAGCAAGAAGGAAAAACAACCTTAGCTTGACCACCAACAGTTAGGCATGTTTTTAGGACTGAGATATATGGCCTGGGAATTTAACAATACGTGGAAAAATTTTTGTTCAAATTAATATATTTTGTTCATTCTGCTCCTCTGTAAAATACTTTTGTTTCATGTCGTAACCCCTTTAACTCTGTCATTCAGTGGCAAAGTGCTACATGATGTGGTCTGTGGTGCCATTCACACCCTGGGAAACATCCCGTGTTGGGTGGTTGTAGCTTTACCCACTGCTACTTATATAATTTAATAAGGAGCCCTCAAAGTTGAATAATCCTTTTTACTGCAACCCTGTGCCTGGCAAAAGGCTTACATTTATGGCACTGTTTTTTTTTTTGCGATGTTCAAATTAACATATAATCACTCCTCATTCATTTCACTAATACTTAAATTCTTGTCCTTTGCAACCTGCTGTGTCATTAGCATTCAACAGCTAATTATAGGTGATGTTTTAAAAGTATTTCTTTTAAATTACTTTGTGAGTCATAGATTTCAATATAGGAGTATAATATGCTTTATCAGAGTGTTACTCCGTGTAGGCTGACATTGTATTTAACTTTCACCTGACTCGGGTAGGGCTGTCCCTGGAGTTCCTCACAGCATCTTTTTGTGATGAATCTAAATTGCTTTTTCTTACCCACAGTTTCAAAGAAATCTCATGTGTCTGTATTTCCAGACTCCTCAAAAGCATAGGATCTCATATAAGCTGTGAGGAGAACACACTGTTATCCTTCTACCATTGAAAAAAATGATATCTTATACCTTTCTTTTGTCTTGTTTGATGCATGACAACAAAATATTTCATTTCACAAGCAAGGGGCTGTATGTGTATTATACGCCTTGTATGACTTAGACCAGATGTGAAATCTGAATATTTTGTTCTCCTGACTTTTTTTGTGCTCAGGTCTGTTAATATATACAAAACATCCAAGGGAAAGGGTCGTGACCCACCTGTGACGCAGCACAATCAAGTTTATTGTTAACAGATCCTTTGGGATGGGTTAAAACAAAATGACACTAATAAGTGATATAAAAATGAATTTTATTTGAAAAACTGCTTTGAAATCATCACTGGAGAAAAGCCTGTAAAGGATTGGGAAAGGGGTCTATAGCTATTCTGGAGTTTATGGTCATCGTATGAAAGGAAAATTGGAAAGAGAAAAGTAGAGAAAGAGAGATGGGAGAAGAGATAGATGGAGAGATAGGATAAGAGATAGATAGATAGATAGATAGATAGATAGATAGATAGATAGATAGACAGACAGATAATCACCACTCATGGCGCCAGTGATGCATGTATGATCATGGCCTATAGTCATGATACACAGTCCTGCTCTGTCAGGCGTAGGGGCCCACATATGCATGGAAAATTGGGGTTTTGTAACCCTGGTCCTTCCAGCAAGTTCCCCAGTACATCCTCTGTGAGGAGTTTTGGGCAAGTAAAATCTTTTTTCTGGAAGATTCTGGAAGTTTGTTGACATCAATGTGCAGGTGAGTGTGCGTGTCTCTCCATCTGGGTGTGCCTGGAAAAATTTTCTGCACAAAGCTTCTGAGTGAAGTTTTGTGGTTGTGCCGTAGTGGGGTGGGAAAGACACCAGCATTAAAAAACTCCTCTACCCTGTCTCCAGTTAAAGGTTGTTTTCCTTTAGTTTGAAAACAGTTTGATTAAGGCAAAATTTAGCCTCAGCGTCCAAGTGGCTCACTACAGAACGTTTGAGAGATATTTCTTTAAAAGTTTCTTTTATGTTAATCCCTCCAGCGTGGATATGAATCACTGTTAGTAATAGTTTCTGGCACATCCATGAGCTTTGTGATACAACTGGTATCACATCTGAAAGACACCTTGCTCTTATTTCTGACAGGTTAAGAAAAGTATTATTTATGCTGATTCTGTCCATCTGTGAGGTAACTTACAGACTGGTGATGGTGATCTCCAGTTTCTGCTGAGCTGCTGGAGAAGGCACTCATGAAACTTGCTTTGTTTTAGTACAGCCAAGGAGCTTATGTTAGTCATCTGTCAAATGTAACTTTAAAAAGAATGAAGGTACATTAGAGAATTTTTTAGATGGATTTCTTTTTTAGGAGAAAAATCACTGCAAACTTCTTAATGCTTTAAGATGCTCAAAATAAAAACTTAGAATAATGCTTTCAAATGGTCAAAGTGTGTGTGAAAAGAAACAGAAAAGTTGGTAATGCAGTGTGAATTGACAATACATGGCAGAAACACTCTATTCAGCAAACAAATGAAATCTTTCACCCATGAAGGCAGAATAGGAAAGATATCCACAAATATAGCAAAAGGAACAAGAGGCGTTAAAATGAAGTTTAAAAATACAGTGATAATGAGAAACTGTCATTTTCTGAGACAAGAGTGATTCTTGTCACAATAGGTCAGGGGTTATGTGCAGTCAGAAAACCCAGATTGTGGCTGGAAGCCATGAGAAGGTAATTGAAAATTGCATCCTGAATTGAGAAGGGGAAGTCTGGCTTTGTGCATGCAGAAATTTGCAGACATGCATGTGGGAAACTAAGACAGCCATTTTCCAGACAGTTGGATTTAGAAGCTACAAGTTTTGGAACTGAAAGAAACATAGAAATTACTTTTTCTGTCAAGGGTTGAGTAATTGTATTCATACATCCTGAAGCAAAAGAGATAGTAAGTAGGGTTATAAATAAACATTTCTTTGTTCTTTTGTGGGTCTGGGAATACAATGAAGTGTAGGTTGGAAGTTAATGGGAAGACTGTGCACAGCTTTAGATACTGCGAATTTAAAGGACAGTTGCCACTCTTGCCTGAAGAAAAAGTGCTCTAGGAGATTCATCTGAGAGATGGGAACAGACTGTGGCCTTAATTCTCTCAGTGGCAACATTTTCCCTTTTTTTAAACTGTTTCAGATATATCTCTTGTGCACAAAACCCCTTTGTATACTCCGGTACGAAACAACACAAAGTAGAGCTGTATTGAGTTGGGTGCCATCTGGGGCAAGATGTGGGAATATGATGTACTTCCTTGAGATGAATGTAAGGGAACATTCATCTCTCTTCAGACCTAATGAGTAACCATCCACTCAATTTGCAAGGCTGTAGTCATCCCTTCTGCTTTCGTTTCTCATAACAGCTAAGTCCTTTTTCTGTTTTGCCTGATCAATTAATCCTGTCAAAGCGTTCTAGTGTAAGTGGTGACTAATGGGGCTACTAGGCAACCACGCAGAAATGGTGAACTATTAGAATGATTTTGGCATTGTTTAACTTCATATAAAATGTGCTCATAAAAATTTGAAGAAGGGTGAATCTAAGGTAAATCTAATAACGGTTGAGGACAGAGTGCATTTTGTCTCCATTATCTTCTGGGAGAATAGTTTTAATGAGCGGTGTAACCTAAATGTCAAATAAACCAGATTTTAATCTCTCTTAGGTAAAAGTGCCATTTTCTTAACTTGCTTTGCCGAGGTAAGTAAAAACCCCAAAATAAAAGTAGATGCCAAAAGCAGTAATTGTGGAAATGTTTCGTTATCCCATTTTTTTAGCATGCACCTGCACAAGTTCCTATCCAACTTAATGCCCTATACCCATTAATTTCTTCTATGTAAATTATTTGCACTTCACAAACATATCCTGTTTGTTGTTTGAAAATGGCATTGGGCAGGCAAATAGACCAACATACACTTATTTCAGCAATTAAATCCTTTTCCCTGAGGTAGAGGTCACTAGCGTCTCCTAAAGAATTCTTTGAATACCATGCCACTGAGCAATTAAAAATGCTTTCTTTAACTGCCTTTCAAAGCAATAGCATCCTTAGCTGTTGGCATCAAATCTTTATAATATCACTCCTAAAAAGGTGAATTGCTTGTTTGCCAAAGGCATGCTTTTCAGCCAGTTTTCAGATACCTGGAATTTAAAAATCCCTCCCCACCACCTCCAAACAGTGCTATCCTCTACCATAATCCAGCGTATTTGATAGAAGCTGAGACTGGAATTGATAAAGGGGATGACTGATATACTTTTGGGAAAGACACTATCCTCATTTCCTTAGAGTCTGTATACCTCCTAGTTAGAACACATGCAAGTATCCAAAACTCTGCGTCTTGGAAGACTGTCCCAAATCATGTAACATTTTTGCGAAGTGAGTCTTCTTGTTGTCCTTAAATGTTTTGTGTGTGTTAAAATATGAATTGGGATGGAAGAAAATGTGTTTGTCTACTTGCACCCATTCCCTATTTTATTTACAGGCAGGATGTTCAGCCAGCAGTTTTTTCACTAATGCATAGATTTGCAAGCTCCAGCAGAGAGCACATGGTAGCTGGCTATTTGGGACATCCTCCCATCTTGAAGCCATGGGAAACTAAATTATCCCAATTTTCTGATAAAGAGGTGAAGGGAACATCTTAATTGAAACCATTTTGTGATTGGAAAAGAAATCCTTTCATGCCTAGCTTTTCAAGTGTTTGTTTCCATTGTTTTGATTTAAAGGATCATCTTTTTTGTCTTAAAACTTCTTTTTCTGCCATCAAGAAAAGAAAAAGGAATAGTGTCAGGCCTCAAACTAATTTTTTTTTCTTTTTAGCTGGAGACTTGAAGAATAGTACTGGTTACAATCTTCTGACTGTTATTTCTCCTTTTGTATCTTTGTGTTTTTGAATTATCCAGTTGCTTAGTAAAGCAGAAAGTGCGAGGGGGTGTAGACAAATTTGCAGTGGTTACAGATGGTAAATGAAGAACTCTTATTGCCTGTAGTGATTGCAGGAGGCTTGAATTTCTGGTAATTCTGTGAACGTACACTAAGTGTGACATCCCCAAGGCAATCAAGCACAATGGTTTTGGCTGAATGTGCTTAGAGTAACTAAAGCTGGATTAAAAAGTTAGCTAAACTTTTAAATCTTTGACAAGTACCACAGTACGCAGTGGGGCAGAATGTTATACCAGTAATTGTTAGAATTGGCACCTGGCAAACGACATTTAAGTATGTATTTTCTAATTGCAGAAAAAATGGCACTCACCTGAACTGAGTTGTCTGGTCAGACATTCACTGAAGTGTATGTTTGGAGTTCTTGTTTCCTTAACTTGATGCCCATGACATTATGTGAAAACAGAAAGGCACATTTTGGTTTCCTAAAGAGTGGTCAGGCAAGGGTATGAATGTGCCTGTAAAACAGTATATTTTTAATGATATTCTATGTCCACTTTCCTCAATAGTCTATTTGTTCAGCTAAGTAGTCTTCACGTAATTTATTCTATGAACAAGTCCAATTAAAATAGCATTATTTGAAACCAGCTTAAATAAAAACCCATTTTATGTGAAGTAGCTAGCCTTTTTCGATTTTTTTAAACCTTTGAATCTGTTAAACTTGCATGGTAAATTCCTTTAGGAGAACTACAGGAGGTATCACACAAGTTCAATTGTTGTTCAAAAATTAATTTCTACAATGACTAGTGAATATTAGAGATAGGAAAATAGATACGGAGATATTTAGTCACTAATCCAATTTGCCAAAATATATATGATGGAGTGTCTGATTTCAAGTTCAGAATGGTAGGCAATACTTCCTCATGTTTTCAAGCAGGAAAATGAGAGGATATAAATGGACCAAAAAGAGCATGGACATGCTAATCTGAATCCTGTGCTTCTTCAGGGCACGCTGTCACAGAAAACATAAAAAAAAAAGACTGTGCCCTCAGCATCAGATTTTTTTTTTTTTTTTTTTTTTTTTTTTTTTTTTTGGTAAGAGTGACTGCTTTTATCACATGGGGAGAAATACATCTTGTAACTAATATGGAAATTGCTTAAAAAAAAAATTGAAACAGTAATCTCCAGCCATTAGCACTTCAGTTACTGCCATCAAAAAATAATTTACAGATCTTCTCTCAGCTGCTCGCAGCTGCTTATCAAGAGATTGTTGTGAGACAAAGCTGGGCCAGAAGAGGTTTTTCTCATCATGCAGTCACTGTAATTAGTTTAAGAATAACCTCTCTCTTGTGCACCTGAAACAGTTCTATCAGGTACACAGGCCCAGCTAAATAGACACCACCAATAAATGCACCACGAAGTAGAGCTGGACTGTCAGCAAGGCAAGGCATTTTGTTGATGGATTTGATTGCTATGAGATACTTATCTGTGCATTAAAGATAGTTGCAGTAATTCTTTGTAGAGTCAAAAAATGAAGTATTCGTTTTCATGTATTTGATGATATGCAAGAAGATACAGTGGATTTATACTGCAGAATAGTTTATCTTTTCATTTTGTGGTAAGAATAAAATGTTTTCATATGTCTTTTATTGCTTCCTGTGTTGTTATTAAAAGGAAAAGCTCTGAAACAAGCCAAATTATCTGAATGGAAACATTACTGATTTTGAGATGAGATTTTAATTTCTACCTGAATTTTATATACATTTTTGAGTGTGATTTTTTTTTTCCCTTGAGAAACTGCCACTAGATGGAGCAAGTGTTTTTTAAAAAAAAAGACAAACAAAACCAAGGAGAAAACCCCAAAACCCCCTCAAAACCCCCAAAACCACCCCCTCACCAAAAAAAAGGTGAAAGAAAAAGAATAAAAAAGAGAAAAAGAAAAAACCCAAATCACGAATACTGAAGCCCTGTCCTAAAACATGAGAAGGATAAGAACACATTTACAGATGCAACATCTTTATTATTAAAAGTTATGTGCTAAACTATGGAAGTTTAATGTAATTGAAAGCTTTCTAATCAAGAAAATTCTTTTCACTTTTTTGTAAATATCTTAAGAGAAATTATGCTTAAATGAAAGCTAATACAAGGGGCTTGTGGAGAGAAAAGATTATTGCAAAAGCAATTATTTAAAATTCCTTGTAGAATCCATTGCATATCTAAGATAATTGGGATGCCATCATTAAATATTTTTAGATAATGAGAAGCAGAATGAGCTTATTAGCACATTTTTCACTGTATTAAGTAAACGTTTTATCAATTGCTTTAAACTTGGGCACAGAAATTTAGGTTGACCTTGGAACCTGAGGCTTGCCTGTAGGATAAGGAATGGTGGACTCATTTCAGGGTGATGTGGGGTTTTGTGCTGACCCACAGAGATGGCCTGCATCAGCATCCTCTCTCTAGCTGGTGAATGAGACTCAACAGAGTCTTAGAAGATGAACTTCACAGCTCTTGCTTATCAGAGGTGAGATTAATTTGGTAGAGTCCATGTTGATATATTTCAAAGTCTCAAATAACATCTGATCTCACTGTGACTTAGCAAAGCCCAGATTACATTCTTCCAGTTCTCTCAAAATGATTTATTTTAGTGAGCTGTATTTAATGTGAGGATAACGTTTCTTAAGATTGCTCTCTTTACCTGGATTTAGAAGATGGGGGAAAAGCATCCACAAAGATGCTCTGGATTCTATTAAAGCATTTTACTGATAGCATTGTGCAATCTCATGTGGGTGGCACTCCAGTGTTTGGAAAAGAGCATAATTTACATCCTCGTGGCTGATCAGTTCCATCCCAAATTACAGTTACAGGAACTTAAAGGATAACAGGGGTTTGGAGATAATTTACTTCAGTAACTTGACTAGCATCTCCCAATCAGCTGGTGAAGAGTGCTCTTCCCGTGGCTGTCTGTGGTCTATGATTTATTGCACCACACTAATCTACTCTTTGTCTTCTAATTTACAGCAAAGTATTTGATAGCCTTTTAGAGTATGCACAGTATTATATGATGTTTCTAAATGTTGTGCTATCAAAATTCCCACTCTCTTCCTCTTTCTGTACATTTTAGGTGATTGGGGCACACCTACATTTTCAGTGTAGTAAACAGATGCTCTTTAAAAAGCAAATGAAAGACAGAAACATGCTGAAAGTACAGAAGTAAGGCAGGCACTGGCCATGCCTTTTATAACAAGTCTGCCTATGCAGTTCAAATGATATATAGCAACACTGACCCAGAGAGACTTCCTCCAGGGTTAAGGATTAGTAGCTATGTTTGACTAAGCCATGGTGTCTTTTTCAGGCTGCCAGTAAGGGCACCAATTAGTGTCAGTTGCAATTGTGATTTTTTTGAGATCTCAGCCATTAGGAAAATACTGTAGCAGCTCTACCTGGTCATGCTGAGTATACTTCATAGCAGAAATATAATATTGTAGGGTCTCTTTTGGTGTATTTGATTTGTGTAAGGAATAAAAATAGAGGTTTGTGGATTATTGTATGAAAGCATTAAAAATTTTTGGTACATATGCTCTCTATTTTATTAAAACAAGTAATTTATGATCTGTCACCTCAAACTTTCACCACTTTTTCCATACAGATCTTTAGTTTTTGCTCAAGCTGCTCTTTTTTTAATGATGAATATTACTTATATAGAGAACCAAATGTAGGAAAACTTAATGAACATAGCAGAACTAATTGAGGCCGAGGATTTGTTTTTATACACTCTGTAAATAATAGAAAGAAACTTTAAAATTGTGAGTTACCTGCCTCTCTAAACCATAATGAATAATAATAAAAATAATATGCTTAGTATTTTCAATGAACCAATTTTAGAATGAGATTATTTTTTTCTCAGAATAGATAAATAAATTACAAACTTGGAGACAGAAGTTAAATACAGGCTAGTGTAAGAAGGAGAAGGTAGATAAAAGAACAGATTAAAGACTGGATTTGGTAAATTGATATTGTTCTAGTTATTACTTTTTCTAAAGATTTTGAGGGGGAGATTCTTGTACTGGGTATATGCGAATGAAGTATAAGCTGCTGCAACGTCTATGGGATGGTGTTTGTGTTTTCATTGGAATAAGTTCTTTTCTCCACTTTGCACTGTTAGACACAGGGGAGCCTGCTCTTAGGAGGAAATCAAACTTCCATAGAAAAAGAGATATTGCTTCAGGACTAAATCTTTACTCTATCTTGATAAAAAGGGAGAAGGGCATTAAGGGTAAGCTTCAAATCACGCAAGGGCGATCTACTGAACTGTGATCTACTGATAACTTCCTTTCTGAGCTCTGGATGGAAAATTGAGTGTAGAGGGATCTGTTTACATTTTTCAGAGCTGTGCTGGTAGGTTTGTGGGTGTAGTTATCGTAGATCAGGCTCATACATTTTAGGAACTGAGATGCTACAGAGGACTTAGATCTAGCTTACTTTCTGTTTACAGGTCAATCTACTGTTTCTTATTTTTAAAGGTATGAAGTTTTGGCTTCACCTCAGGAAATCCTGGTGAAATATCACTAGCTGCATCCTTGCACTGATGTTAAGTAAAGCTGAATAATAAAACTTTTGGCCAATAATCCCCCCCCGCAAAGATAGTCAAGAATATGTGAATGTATTATGCACTGCAAGGCATATATAAACCGCTTAGACTAGACCCAACAATGGCCTTTAGTTTTGAAAGCTATGTCACCAGGTGTGACTCAAGGTTCAGCCTTGTGCCCTTTGTTTTTGAGGAAGAAAAAGAGTTAGATAGGTAATTAATATTCATGATAAAGCAATGTAAAATCTCACTACACAACAAACCTTTGAGTGTAACTTCTGATGTACTAATCTCTCCCTTCAGTACAAGGGAATCTAAAAAGAGTTTGGAGTACAATGACTCATTCCATCTTCTCATTTATCACCAGAGGTTTTGCTTTGATATTACAAAACCTTATAATGTTATCCATAGCATCTCATCTGAAGGTGTTTTCCCTGCTAAGTGTAATCCCAGCTTCAGTAATCTCACCACTCTGATGATAGTGTTGATCAGCTGCTTCAGCCTACATTGTTTTCTTTCCTTTTTCCTCTCTTACCCACTCTATGTGAGGAAAAATTTCCATGGCATCTTTGCTTTCTTTTCCTCATAGCATGTCAAATGGACTTTTGTTTCTGAGAATTTTCTTTCTGTTCTCTGTTTTTCAGTCTTTTATGAAAACTTATCTACTCTCATCTTCCTGTATGCTCATTGACCTCTCATTTTTGTGTCTGTACACCAACAATCCTTTCCTGCTTCCCACCCTTTGCCCCACAACAGATTCTCTACTTCCCCTGACAAGAGTTCTGTGCTTTTAAGTCACTTGATGGTTCTCTTATCAACTAAAGAGATCACTGTTACGAGACTTTGCTATTTTTTCCATTAGCTTGTATCTGGATGAACATAAACACTAGAAAACATAAACACTAGAAAATGAAACTGTTCTATTACTGTTATTTTCTCTGGTCTAAAAAGGTAATTTATACACTGATTCACCCCTGCATAATTCCCTGACCTGTACTTTGTTGTTGAAAATAGAAAATTCCACAGCTAAAGAATTTTTCTTTTTTAAAATTTTGTCTAAACACACTGTTGTCTGACCATAATCTCATTGGAACCAGTGGGATTTTTTCCACTAACATCAGTGTGCTTTGGATCAGATCCCAGATGAACTTTTTTTCTTGCATTTTAATACTGTGAGTACTCAATTATGATGCTCTTAATGCTGAGCCATGCTGGGAAGGGAAAGTTTTTCACTGCTGGAGCCCTGGTTCCTGGCAACCATATGTCTTTCAAAGGCCGTGTTCCTCCATGGGGGAATGATGGAAAGATTCCCTCTGCTAAACCTCCTTAATTACAAGAGCAAGTATTCTCCCATTGCAGTCCTCCCAGCATCTAGGAGCACTGTTTTAGCCTTCTCTAGTGCAGTCAACATTTCCAGAAAAGATTAAAAACTTCCTCTCTGACTTCCTGATTCACCTCCCATGCAGCTGTTACTTATTATCGCAATGCACTCTGTAATTGAGGATGCCAAGGACAATAAGGATTCCCATATGGCACTTGCAGAAGCTCTGAGACTAGAAAGAACTCTCTTTGCTATTTCTCTTCAGTAAAAATACCATTGCTTAAGTAGTGCTGCCATATATTGCTTACTTTTAAAATTCTGCCTTTATTTCTATTAAATTCAGAGCAAAATGACATGGACTTGCAAATATATATATATATTTATGAATATATAAAAATCACTTTATATATATATGCGTGTGTGTGTGTGGGGGTGTGTATGGGTGTGTGCAACTGTATGAAGTCAGTTTGTACACCTTCTAATAAGAATAATTAATTTTTCTACCTGACAAAGTTGTTCTGTGTTTTAGTCATCCTGAAACACTGACACCTCAAATTCTGTTTTGACTACTGGCAAAAACATTTAATAAAATCAGGCTATTGCCTATAACAAGGCTTCTAAAATTCAGGTTTTAGATGAAACTCTAAACTGAGAACTAAGCATGGTAAATATGAGCAGAGTCATTCCAGAAGTCTATCCTTTTTCTGGTCACTTGAGCAAGCAATTTCTGGTTTTAATTTGTATTGGAGCAATGGAATAATTTTTATCTATCCCCAAGTATTCTGATGTCATGACAAAAACTCTACATTCCCCCTCTCCCCTTCCACCCTCCACAGCAGGGAATCCCTAGTTTCCTCAAAAGTGCTTTAATGTTTGTGCTATTGCCTTCAGATTCTAGCCTGGAAAAAATAATTAGAATTTTAATTTCAAGAAATAGGAGAAAAACAGGTTACCTAAGCACAGTGTAACATTTGCACATATTCCACCAAACAGATGAAAACAATGTGGTGAGTGTTGAAGAAACCTGGGAAATGCTTTCCTGGAAATGCCGTAAGCATTTTTTATACACATTACACTGTGTCTGGAATGGTTCCAGCATGCTCCCTCTGGACAGGTGCAGGGTACACTGCTCCTGATACCCATGTTTGGTGAAGGCTCTTCATCTCACAGCCAGCGTTTGCCGAGTGTTTCAGAGAGTGGCAGGTTTGTGTGCCTGGAGGGAAAGTGGGGTAAGGGCATTGCTGCCCTTACTCCCGAGCCTGCCCAAGAGGACTCAGTGAATATGCCCTGCAATGGCACAAGGGCTTTCTGGGATTAATGTGTTGTGTAAAAGTCGGAAGATCGTTTTCAGTCAGACAGTGAATCTGAAATACAGCAACAGCTGTATATAGTGAGAGAAGGAAAAGTCTGTTTTCAAACTTTTGAAACATTTCAATAAATGAAGTTTCTCTGATGGTCTATGCTTGTCCAAATGCCTCAGTCTCTGGTGGCAGGGGTGTACAGGAATGCTGATCTCTTCTACAAGTGAATTTCAGGCACTAAAAAACACCATCTAGCTTTAATGTGTCAGTGTTAGGGTTCTCCTCAAGATTGCAAAATGGCCTAGTCAGGTAGTAAAGTCTGGTAATAAAGACTCTATCTTGAATTCTGTCCTGAGGATGAAAAGAACTACTGGGTGCATTACTTTCTTGATGGATTCATTATTGGCTCCTTTTAAAACAACATAGTCCCAGTATACGAAGTAAGAAGATAGATACTAAGGGAAGCAAGAACAAATTTCTAAACAATTTTCTGCCCTTGTAATCTTTTGCTCAATCCAGATTCTAATCTTCTCAGGCAAAATGCAGAATCACAGAATCACAGAATAAACTGAGTTGGAAGAGACCCACAAGGACCATTGAGTCCAACTTCCAGCCCTGTACTGCACCATCCCCAAGAGTCATCCCATGTGCCTGAGAGCATTGTTCAAGCATTTCTTGAACTGTCAGGCTGGTGCTGGGACCACTTTCCTCAGGAGCGTGTTCCACTGCTCAGTCACCCTCTGGGTGAAAAATCTTTTTCCAATATCAAACCTCAATATCCTCAGAGACAATTTCAGGACATTCCCTCAGGTCCTATCACTGTTACCACAGAGAAGAGAGCAGTGCCTGCCTCTCCCAGTCCTCTCATGAGGAAGTTGTAACCACAATGAGGTCTGCCCTCAGTGTCCTCTAGGCTGAACAGACCAAGTGACCTCAGCCTCTCTTCATACGGCTTCCCCTCAAGATCCTTCACCATCTTTGTTGATCCTCTCTAATAGCTTAATGTCTATTTTATATTGTGGCACCCAGAACTGCACCCAGCACGCAAGGTGAGGCTGCCCCAGTGCAGAGCAGAGCAGAGCAGAACAATCCCCTCCCTTGCCCAGCTGGCGATGCTGTGCCTGATGCCCCCAGGACACGCTTGGCCCTCCTGGCTGCCAGGGCACTGCTGCCTCAGTCAGACTCAGTCTGAGTCATTCTGACTCATATCCTGTCACTGACCAGGACCCCCAGGTCCCTTTCCATGGCACTGCTCTTCAGCCTCTCATTCCCAGTCTGTCCATACATCCAGGGTTGCCCCATCCCAGCTGCAGAATCCAACACTTTCCCCTGTTGAACTTCCCATGGTTGGTGATTGCCCAGACCCCTGATTTGTTGGGGTCTCTCTGCAGAGCGTCCCTGCCCTCGAGGGAGTCAACAGCTCCTCCCAGTTTTGTGTCATCTGTGAACTTGCTCAGTGTCCATCCAGTCCTGTGTCCAGGTCATTTATGAAGATGTTGAAGAGCACAGGGCTGAGGACGGGGCCCTGTGGAGCCCCACCAGTGACAGGTCCCCAGGCTGCTGTCACCCCACTCACTGTAACCCCTTGTGCCTGAGCCCTGAGCCAGCTGCTCACCCATCACATGATGTGTTTATCCAGCTGTGGGTATTTTGTCCAGAAGGGTCCTGTGAGAGACAGTATCAAAAACTTTACTGAAATACAAGAAGATCCCATCAACTGGCTTTCCTTGATCTGCTGGGTGGGTTACCTTGTCAGAAAAGAAAACCAAGTTTGATAAGCAGAACTTTCCTCTCAAAACTGTGCTGCCTGTGACCGATGACTGCATTGTCTTTCAGGTGTTTTTCAGTACCCCAGAATAATCTTCTCCATAACTTTACCAGGCACTGAAGTGAGACTGACAGCCCTGTAGTTTCCAAACTCATCCTTTTTGCCCTTCTTGAAAGTCAGGACAATGGTCATGAGCTTTGAGTCAGCCGGGACCTCTCTGGATTCCCAAGACCACCCAAAAATCATTGAGAGAGGTTTTGCAATGACATCAGCCAGCTATTTGTGAATTCTTGAATGAATCCTCATGGTAAATATGAGCGGAGTCATTCTAGAAGTCTATCCTTTTACTGGTCCCCATAGCAGGCAATTTCTGGTTTTAATTTATATTGCAGCAATGGAATAATTTTTATTATTAAAAATATGCTTTGTAGGGATATTATTAAAAATATCCCTTGGAGGGATTCAGCTGGAGCAGGATATCCTGCAAAATTTCAGGGTCTGCTGGGGAATGATCATTCTTGCAGTCATGGTCCTCTAGTTGAGGGCACTGAGAACCTCCTGATCTGTCATCTGTGTTGAAGACAGAGGCAGAGACTGAATTAAACACTTTTACCTTGCCTCTGCTTCTGTTTGTGAGGTCACCATCCTTGTTCTGTAAAGGACTGATGTTGTTTTTCCAATGCAGAGTAGCTTGGCACTGTTGCTTTGAGTTTAAACAAAAAGAGCAGGCCCTGAGGAGCTGTGAGTGCTGTGCCAGTTGCACCTGTGGAAGCAGTCTGAGAGTGGAAGGCATACACACATCTTGCAATTGACTTCAGACCTCGTTTATGCTGGAGACATACCAGCCTGTCCTCAACCAGCATTATTTAGTGGTTTTTTTGTTTATTTGTTTGTTTTGTTTTTTGTTTTGTTTTTTCTCCCTGGAGCAACAGAAGAAGGAGAAGCAAGGTGTCAGGAGTTAGCTCAGAGGTTAATTTCCAGCGCAGAACTCAGCTGGGAAACCACAGGCAGGAGGAAAACCCAAGAACATTCCTCATGGGTAACCATTCATGATAAAAATGCCACCAAGATTTTCCCTCATATATGGTGATTTATCATTCAACAATATTAAAAAATTATAATTGATGGACCTGTTAGAGATCTGCACAGTAATAAAAGTTGTCTTTCTCAATGTCTTTTGAGATAAAATGTGTTTGGCACTTTATACATTTCATAAACTTAATTGCCATTTTACCCATGTAAGCAATCATCTCTATTACAAGCATTATTAGTTGCCCTGAAATACAACTTCTAATGCACTGTTATGCGAATAAACCCATCTGACACTTAGAGAGAAAGCTTTGGCAGTGCAGAGAGCAGGATACATGCAAAATCCTCACCAGTTGTTTGTGGTACATAAGAAATATTTGCCAGCTTTTAGATAACTAGAGGTAACAGAGAGAAAGGAAAATCCCCATTATTCCCTATTTTATGACCCACACAAAGTCTGTGTGCACCCAAAGCATCTGAGTTTATGAGCAACTAATTTCATATTTTCTGTAGAGGGAAGAGAGTATGGAGACCTTTAAGTTCCTTCATCAATTTGTCCATCAACAACCACAGTAGATTGAAATATTTGAGAATCAATGAAGTTTGGGCACATCCCTGGAGCAGAGGAGGGATGTTGTGGGTTTCTGAGGAATAGTGTGTCCATAGTGACCTAACAGGTGTGCTCTTATCATTTTTCTTTAGAGGAATATTTACTCTTCATTGTTGAAATCTTGCATATGAGGTATCTCCTGCAACATATTCAGTACAGCAATTGTGTGTTCTGGAGCAATTCAGTTTCTGATGTTTATGGCAGAGGTATAGTTAAAAAAATTAGCTCCTCTGGCAGGGCTGATCATTCTAGGACAGTGTAGCCTGCTGAGGAATACTTTTGTGGCATGGTAGGTACTGTTTGAATTAATCCTCTTAAAGTTTTTATGAAGATGGAAGACAGGTTGTATTAGAGAACGAACAGGGGCAGAATCTGTGTAAAAACAAGTTTCCCTGTTCAGCTGTCCCCAGACTTGTTTTTGTCTTTTTTCTGTTTTATTCCTGTTTTTTGTAGGTTATATGTGGACTGAAAGTGGTAGACTTAAGAATGTAGGAACATTACTTTTTTTTTATGAAGACAACCATGTACAGATTAATCCTGTTCATTCTACCAGTGTAAGGGCACGTCTATTTTTTAACAAATTATTTTAAATTATTTCCTTGACCTGAAATTGATCTTGTAATGCACTCATGTTAGCAGAATACTTCTAGCAGGAGGCTTCACTTCAGTTTTTCTTATTGCAGTTTTTAAAATTTTTTAAAAGGAATAATTAGATGCTTCAATAAAAAGTCTTTTCGTGCGGGGTTTTTTTTTTTTGGTGTATTTTATTTTATTTTTTTTTAAATTTAATTTATTTTTTAAAATAAAGTTATGTTCATGGTACTGAAATCTGTGAAAAGGTTTCAAAGTTCGAAAAGTATGATTGTAGCAAAGGTGTGCACACTTTACATTTGTTATGGCTAGAAATGCTCTGGTTTGAAAATTTTTTATTCGGAAAACTTATTATTGACAATTTGATTGAAAAACAGTGAAAGAAAACAACCTGTATTTAAAAAAATTTTCACCCAAAATTCTTTTAGAAACACAAATGCAATTGGGTTTCATCCAGGAATGATTAAGTCTTGACAGAGAAAACACTTGGGAAAGAAACTCAACAGAGGCCTTCCAGAAATGAGAGGGACTGAACACAGTTTATATTTGTGGCTGTGCCCTTTCCTTCTGATGGCCTTTCTTTCTTCTGAAACAGCTCTGCTTGAAATGGTTTTGGATTTAGCTTCTCTGGCTACACTGCTGTGCACAGTCAGAAAAAGAAAAACTGAGAGACTGTGATGTTGTTTTGAGTCTTTATTTGTGCTTGCATCTAGTTTCTTCTTCTCATCCGTTCTAGCAACTTCAGTTACATTTGCCTCCAGAGGTATTGCTACTCCTTTATAGGACAGGAATACAAACAAGTAGCTGCTCCAGGCAGAGATCACTGCACACATTTGAACTTCCATTAAACAAGCAAAAGCCAAACAAAAACAATGCCCAGTGTTTGTCCAACATGATTCTCAATTGTGTGCAATGGCAGGAATCAAAGTAATTCCTTGATTTCTCTCTGTTCCCCAGCTATGTTTTTTTCCTCAGGGAAATCTATAAGCATGTTTTCTGGGATTGTTTTTCCAATTTGGGAGAGATGAGCAATGCCACAGTTAGAAAGCTATTTGGAGTTGCCAGTTAAATCCTTCAAAATGTTAGTATGAGTGCAAGCAGATGGAGGTGAGAGGCTAGTGGCTGCATAATTCCAAGTCTTTGATACTCATTCCCCTTTTGGAAATGTGTGGAACCCCAAAGAAAGGAATTGTTTCTTTTCTACAGCCTAGAAAAAAGCATTTCTTTTTCTCCCTATTACTCTGGAAGGCTTGGGTTTGCTAAAGATTGTGCTCCGGTTTTTTAAAGTCTATTAAAGAAAATTAGTATTCTATCATTAGTACTAAACTGGTCAAGACCTGAGGCTAATGGTTACCTTAAGTATATTATTTTGGATAAAATAGTTTACTTACTGGCTGTTTTCCTTTAGGCAGGTTTTTTATTGAAATGTGTATGTTCAGATCAATTTTGTGCACAGAAATATTCTTTTTCCTGCTTAAAAATTAATACTGATTTTTCTGTAAAAAAGGAAAGAATTTAAACTGCAAGAATCAAAATTGAGCTACTTTGAGTAATAGAACTTGTGCAGGAAAACCCTACTGATTCCAAATAATATATACACTTCATATATTGTAACTCTAAATACACATCAGTGATAGACATAAAGCAATAGGAAGCTGTCTTTTATAAATTCACAGGAAAAGTTTTACATTCCCTTTTCACCTATCCTTAAATCCTTGATAAAAGTAAAAGAGTTACCAAGCTCATTTTTACATAGTCATAATGCTCATTCAAATTCATACTGGTAAAAACTGCTTGATGACTGTAAGTGGATGCTTTACAAGATCAGTTAGCAACTGTTTTTAACATGTGTTTTGTGTGTGAGGTAGCTCATTTTTGTTCCCCTGATCAAGGTCATCATATTCACTATTTTCAGGCTGGGTTAATCTAGTCACGTCCATTTTTTAAGGTTTCTCTAACTCAAACAACAATTAAAAAAATTAAAGAATCTAAAAAAAATATTTTTAATAAGATTTTATTGACCCCAAAATAAGTCCATTATCTGATTGTTTGGTTGTTTTTTTATTTTTTTTAAATGACATAAAATAGTATTGCTGCATGTGTACAGCCTTTGGTGTCTTTGGTGTGTCTTCTTTTAATGCTGAGGCAATGATTTTTGTTACTGCTGCAAAGATGTGGTGTTGATATAACGTGATAACTGAATTTAAAACTCCTTTTGGGAAAGATTTTCTTAGTCTCAGATTAATTTCAAGCATAAAAATGACAAAAATTATTTTAAGGGATAAAATAAAATTTAGAAATACCTGCAATACCTACAAACTTGTGAGACAGCAGAAATAAAAAAAAAATTATAAACAATAAGACCAGAAAATAGTCTCTGATTCTATTGTTGAGTGGAAGCCAAGCATTTAAAAAATAGCTTGACATATTCAGTGACTTTTTGGCAATTCATTTTACATCTTAATTTCTTCCTATCTTAAGACATTCTGTATATTTACACACATTTGAGAGCACATATATATATACTTACATTCAGAACACTTGACGCAGGTGACATAGAAGCTGACAAAGAAAGATATGCTGCTGGAATTTGAACTAACACACAAAGATGGACTGGTTGGAGATGTGAAGGGTGGGACAGCCTTGGCTGCAATGATAATGATGTGATGAGTTCAGGATCCTGCTTGGAGGAAACAGGATAATAAATAGGATTACAACCCTGGACTTTGGAAAAACTAACTTCAGCCTCCTCAAGAGCCTATCTGGAAGATCCCTAGTCCTTAGTGATCTAGAGGGTAGGAGGGCCTAAGACAGTGAGCATTCAAATATCATTTCCTCCAAGTTCAAGATCAGTGCACCCTTGTGAGTAAGAAATCAAGTGATGACAGGAGACCTGCATGGATAAACAAGGTGGTTCTGTCAAAACTCAAATAGAAGAAGCAATTTAATGAATTGTGGAAAAAGGAACAGGCCACTCTAGAACAAGACAGAAATATTCTCAGAGTGTGCAGGAGACAAGAGAGGCTAAGATTCATTTGATATTAAATCTGGCAAGGGATGTCAATGACAACAATTTTTCTTTTAGTATATCAGTAGAAAAAGAAAGAATCAGGAAAATGTGTCCCAGTGGACACACCTCATCCCAGTGGATGAGGTGGGTGCCCTAGTGACAAAAAATACAGAGAAGGTGAATTAGTGAATGCTTACTTTGCTTCAACCTTTACTACTAAGTCTGGCCTTCAGGAATCCCAGACCCTGGAGGCAAGAGGGAGTCTAGAGAAAGCAAAACTTTCCCTTGATCAAGGAGGATCAGTTTGAAGATCATATAGGCAAATCTGACAGCCACAAATCCATGGGACCTGATAGGATGCACCCACAAGTGCGGAGGGAGTTGGCAGATGTAATTGCCAAGCCATTCTGCATAATTTTTGAAAGGTCATGAGAACAGGAAAGCTGCCCACAGATTGGAGGAAAGTCAATCTTGTTCTAGTATTCAAAAATGACAAGAAGGAGAGCCCAGGAAACTACAGGCCAGTCAATCTCACCTCCATCCCTGGGATGACGATGGGAAAGCTTATCCTGGATGTCATTTACGAACACAGGGAAAAAAAGGAGGTTTTCAAGAGAAGTTAATGTGGATTCACCAAGGGCTTGACCAATGTCATAGACTTCTAGGTTCGAATAACCATGTAGATGAAGGGAGAGCAGTAGGGTGTAGTCTACCGTGATTTCAGCAAGGATTTGAACATTGTCTCCCATAACATCCTCATAGGTGAGCTCAGGAAGTGTGTGCTGGAGGAGTGACAGAGAGGTTGCTTGAGAACAGGCTAGGTGGCAGAGCTCAGAGAGTTGTGATAAGTTGATGGTCTACAGATGTGTTTCCATGTGGTCAACGACCTGGATAATGGAGCAGAGTGTACCCTCAGCAAACTTGCTGATGATACAAAACTGGAAGTAATGTCTGCTACAGCAGATGTCTGTGTTGGTAGTCAGCATGACCTGGACAGGATGAAGTTCAACAGAAGCAAGTCTGCAAGTTCTGCACCTGGGGAGGAATAACCACAGATATAATGCACCAGCACAAGCTGGGGGCTGACCCGCTGGCAAGTAGCTCTGCAGAGAAGCACCTGGGGGTCTTGGTGGACAACAAGCTGTCCATGAGCCAGCAGTGTGCCTGTGTGGCCAAGAAGGCCAATGGTGTCCTGGGCTGCATCAAGAAGAGCACTGCCAGTGCAATACACAGGAAATGATCATGTCATTCAACTCAGCCCTGGTGAGACTGTATCTGAAGTTCTTTTTCCAGTTCTGCACACAGTTCTGGAACCTACTGGAGCAGAAAAATAATCACATTAGTAAGAACTCACTGGATATCAACATAAAAGAACCATAGGTTGAGGGTAAGAATACATGTGAGTTTGATATTAGGTCAGAGAATTTTTATAATTATTGTTGGCAATGGATATTCATGAAAAATCTTGGCTTCATAAAATTAAATGGTGAATCAGCAAACTCTTTATTGGAAGCATCTCTAGATGAATTGGTAGATACAAAAATATGTTGAAATTAAGCTTGTGGAAAGGGAGTATTGACTCTCAATGACAGGGCTTGTGCATAGGGTTATTTCTAGACTTAAATGCAGCTGCTGCTTCAAAGACCATTCACATTGCAACATGATGAAGCACAATATGTTGGAAATCAGTGAAGAAGATAGCTGTGATAGAATTTATTGTTACAAGAGGTGTGGTAATGACAATGGCCATCACCATTTTATGGAAATAGTTTTATGGCTATATAAATTAGCAGCAATATTCTATGAAAAGGTATTTTGCCACTGCTATTGAACTTAGCTTGCATTCTTTCAGAATTAACTTGAGCTACTGTATCCAGTTTAATGCACCAACCAGATTGCTGAAACGGTAGATAACTAGGTGGAGATATGATTGAAAACACAACTATTTTAAGCATGGGACAAGCTGTCCTAGGTGAGGATTCTTTCAGTGACGTGCTGCACTCTTTAAACAGCTAGACATATTTCTGAATTATAGTGGTAATTGCCTAAATCAACTAACAAAACTTCTCAAGTCTCAGTAACACATCTTGTTATGTGTGTTATGGAGTCCTGCAGAATACAACAGTAGTAAATGGAGATGAAGAGATGAAAATAACAAGCCATACACTGTGACATCTGCCCAGTGGGTTCTGGATTTCAAAACCTTACTTTGATGTTCTGCTGATAAGAAGCTCTGTAAGAGTCTTCTGTGTCATTCCATTAGAAAAGAGGAACAGAGAACTACCTGCCAAGAGACAGGGACTACAACCATTTCTGACTATTTTGGCACAGCAGATGAGCAAAATGTTTATCAGAGGACTTCAAAACATGCAGTGCACAGGACAAAAAAAAGCAGTTCAGTTCATGCTTTGATGAATTATTTATCCTGTTTCTTCCTCCAGTGAATACTGCATTTTCTTTGAAAGATCTCTTATGTGATGGTTTAAAAGTGCATTTACTGTAACAATGTGCTCTGAATAATTGCATTTCATATAGTTTCCATGCTATTTTGTCTTCTTATCTAGGATACTAAAAACATGTTTGACTGTAATTCTTCATTAGGATTTGCTGGCATCACTTCTCTTCCTTGACATTCATTATTAACTTGGCATCATCTGATTTGGCACAATAAAGTTACTTTAATCTGATATCAATAAATGAAATTCAAAATAGCTGCATGCTGTGCATGCTGTGCCCAGCTGTGGAAATTTCCCTTGTGACCCTTCTCACCAGGCAGGACATTATTATCAGCATAAAATTGACTATATTTATTCGTGTGATTGTTAGCAATGAATTTGATTACTTATTTTATAATAGTTCTTCTACATTTGTTGAGTGCCTAAGTGAATGGATAGCACTGCCAGTTGTTACAATGTTGTTATGAACCAGAAATAATAATGCTAGGAACTTTGATAGAACATGTTTTTCTCAGGGGAAACAAGTAGAAAAATACTTTATGTTGAATAGATCATGTAGGTATGCATAAAAACAGTTTTATAAAGGATGATTTATTCATTTTTTTCCTGTGTTACTTCACAGCTAACCTAGCTATTATGGAACGAAAATCCCAATTATCGTAAATTTTAAACTGTTCATCAAGCTTCCTTGCTAATATAAAGAAGGCAAAATATTGATATTGTAAACTATTACATTTAGTTGTGAGTGTTTTGACTTGCTTAAAAATATTTTCCCATAATGAACCTATAGTAATTTTTTAAGCCCACCTGAATAATGAAAGAAATGCAGAAATGAGAACAGAGCTCCCTTTTGTGTACAGTCTTTGTGTGTTTTGAAACTAAAGAAACTGCTGAATTTCTTACTCAGATGTGTAGTGGTAAAGTCAATTCAAGATATTCATGTTCAGTGTGTAGCACATTGGGACTCTTCCCTGTGTCAATGGCCAACATGCATGATTATCCTACAAATAATGAACAAATAATTCTTTACAGATTCTATTGGAAGAAAACAGAACCCCCTTAGTAAGCCAGTGTCATCAACTCTTAAAAAGAATGCAAACTCTACTGGAATATGTACTTCTTGGAAATGGACATGAGTATTTTATTTGAAAATCCTGTCTCAGAGATAGGGGTTGTCTCTACCAAAAATAAGCAGGCCAGTTAAAAGGATATACATCTCACTATCAGTGTAACAAATATATATTGGATGTCATTTTACCATGACCATCGGGCAAGTTACTATTGGACAGTGTCACATTGCACTGAAATTGATGTCTGCTTTTCTCTCTATTGTACTTTTTAGGTTTTGGAATATTTTGCTTTGAGATTTCAGGAAGTGGAAGAAGAAAATCAAAAATCTGTACATAAATGCCAAATTAATAAAAAATTTTAGGAAACCAGGTTACCATACAGGTATATGCATTTACTTAGTATATAGAGTTCATTTACTATTAGTTTCATTTTATACCTGCTAGAATTTCACAGACAGGTGTGTTTTGCCACTGACTGTTTCTGCATGTTTTCTATTTTACACAGATTGTGGTCTTTGAGATATTTAGAATTACTAAGGAAGACCATATTTTAAAATAGCAGAAATAAAAAGACAAAATGGATGGCTATTTATGCAATTTTATAAAGACTAGTAAAGCATATTAAAATCAATAGTCAGTTGAGCGACATCAATGAGTGTTCACTCTGAAGAATACAATAAAGTTATTGCCTGGTATCAGTTCTGTTCTACTATGGCTCCCATATCAGTCCTTGCAAAGAGCGCTTACAGCAAATAGTAATAACCAGGTATGGAGCATACAGAGGACTTGCACGTATAGGCTAAGTCCTATGTTATATGGAATATATCAATACCTATATTTCAATATATCTGTATTTACTATAAAGGGAAGTTCCTGAATTACTGTGTTCTTCATGAGCAGAAGATTTATCAGAATAAAAAAACACAAATGAAAAATCTTATTTTAGGTTGGCTGAAGTAAAAAATCTGTGTGACCGCACAGCATAACAGTTTCTGAACTACAGATGTGAAATATCTTAAGAATTTTACTTAAGAGCAACTCACAGTACAGATGGTAGTGTCTTTTTAAAGCAGTGATTGATAATCATCTATTTCTTTAAATACACAAGTTGTTTTGACTATATTGATTACTACTGTAAGGAGGATTGGGCTGTTGAGCTGTTGGAGACATTCCTGAAGAAAGCACTTTTCCCAAATGACAGGCCTCAGAGCTGACTATGGGCACCTGGGATGTTAGGCTGACAAACCTTGAGACAAAGTACAACTGATTTGTTTCAATACTTGTAGTGGAAAGAAGCTATAAGCACCTATCAATAAGACTTCCTAGAAGAAGCAAAAAGACAGTTATATGTGCTGCTATGAACTGTAAAGTGTAGAAGTTAGGTAGCTGAGGAAATCAGAAACAATGGAAATATTTGTACACAGATGTTACCACTCAAGTCAGCTATAGTTGACAGTGAGATTATAAGCAAGTCTAAGGTATGCAAAAATGATGGCAGGAACATTAAGGTAGGTAGGCATTTGCCAGGACATAGAGCACTAAGATGTATCTCAGAAAAATAGGAATCACTGGAAATTTGTGCTTTGATGGACTGTATTTAAATGAAGATAGATGGAGCAGAAGGAACAATCACTTTTGGTTATGATTGTGGAAGGATAACAAGATTATTCATGGTGAATGATATTTTGAAATGCTGTAGATCTCAGAGTGAGATATTGATCTTATGCACTATCAACAGGAATAAATGTTACTGTTTGTTACATTAACATTATTTTCTTCCCAGAAAGATGTTTGAAAGAACATATTACTTAGATATTGACAGTGTTTCAAATTCCTGGATGAGATTGCTAGGAATGTTCCTCACCAAATTATTTGCTGAACTAGTACAAAGTGTTATTACTCCAGGTTCAGTTTTCAGTATGAAATTAGGGTATTAGAGAAGAGTGAACTTTGAGTAACAGTTTCTAGATGAAGCCGTCATAGATGCATTCAATTTAAATGAAATGGTAAGAAACAATGAAAAGACTGTCGTTAAAACTGATCACTCAGGAAAAGGAAATGAGCCAGAAGAAGACTAAGATTTTGGGAATTGGAAGGCATAAATTGTGGAATTTCTATGCAAATAAGTGCTGAAACTCTCAGGAATCTGTATGCTGTAAAAAAGGAGCAAGATGACCGTAGGAAAGGACTTGCCAAAATATGAGAAAACTGCCTTCTCAAGAAGAATATAAAATGCTGAAAAAGAAAGAAAACCCCTCAATTTAATACAGAAAGATAATACACACCCAAAAAGCATTTTTTGAAACTTAGGGATAAGCCTTCACATGGGAAGCTATTACAGGTCAATGGAGTTAGACTTTGCAAATTGTTATAACTAGTAGCAGAGTTATTTAGCTCTAGAAACTAAATAATGAGGAAGAGTGCTGTAAGCAGATAGGACAGAAAACACAACAGTGCAAAATTATGTGCTGACAATCTAATCACAGTCATTTCAGCTGTAACCTGATGAGTTAGAAATTATGTCTGCAGAGAATAACCTGAGTGACTAGCTAGTTTAGACTCATCTCTGATTGTCTGTGTGATGAGAGTGTAAAACCTGTAATGCACACTTGGAATAAATCAGGAAAGGTATTTCTGGAAGAGGTGAAGTAAAGTCAATGTTTGTGAATAGGGTATTGGTAAGACTTAAATCTGGAATACTGCATACAGTTCAGGTCATATTCAGGAAAAATTGATTTCAGCCTGGAACATTACCTGAGAAGGACTACAAAAAAGATAAAGTGAATGGAGTGCTTGTTCATGACAGGAGATTTAAAGAGCTCAGTTTGTATAGTATTATAAATTCAAGATTGAGAGGCATGTGACAACTACACATAAATATGTCCAAAGATAAGCACAAAAGAGGAAGGAGAGCTTTTGTGGTGAAAGGGTAACATCAGCAGAGATCTGAAATAAATATGTCCTGGAAACTGATGATTGTTAGGAAAGAAAATAAATGGAATGATTAGGGGACAAAGCCAAACATCCTAAAGTTGTAGATCACTAAGTGTGAAAAACTGTGATATGGTGATTCATTTTCAGTACACCAACAGGGTCTTTAAGGTTGCATGAGGATGACCCTGGATGACTATTAGGAGGATAGCATTTTCTCAGTATTTTTCACAATATCATTTATTGAAATGGAAAGGTGTGTTTCCTTAACCCCTCAAAAAATTAAAATACTAGACATTTTGACCCTATTTCTAACTCTTTTTACTTTTAGTAGTGTTGCCCACTTGGGATACATTCCCAAAAATGCTCCTCATTCTGTTAATTCTATACTGCTTTGGCTGTTATTTCTTCTCAGACATACTATCATCTCTCACCAGTGTATAGTTCACTTCAGCTTTTTATCTCTGCTTATCACCTTTCACAATGTTTGACCTGAACAGTGGAGAAGAGCTCTAGATTGACACAGAGCCAGAACAACACACTCTTTCCCCCTGAAGCTGTAACAAATTACCTAACCACACCCTGAAGAACCGATGCTGTGTATAAACAGTATGTTTCTAGGTTGTATATGTCGCTTTCACACTGATTTAAGTAGAAGTGGTATACTGACATGTTAAGGGATGCCTTACATTTCACAGAAGATATTTATTTTCCAGTCACAATACCATCTCACAGTCATCAAACACAAAAGAAACATGGAGGCGAAAAGCAATTTGTTGTGCTGCTGTTTTAATATATTGGCTTATGTGTGATGTTTGAGCAACTGCATGAAGCAAATTTCTTCCTATCAAAGGGTTCCAGTTCTAACTAAAGGAACCCAAGCAAGAATGATAGCCTAATTATTTCTTTCTCTTTAGGAGAAACTGAGACACTCAATCTGTACAATGAAATTTATATTAAATAAGGACCAATAGGAGGAAATTCTTGAGTCTGTAGTTCACCCTGGATATCAAGACAGTTTTAGATATGGATGAGACTTGAGTATAAAGTTTGGCTAGGATCAGTTTATGGATGGTTGTAAGCGTTTATACCTGTAGAATACAATTCTTCAACTAGCACCTATCATAATGACTTTATACCAAATGTGACACAATTCCCAGCTTAGGAGGTACACTGGTTTGGTACATAGGTAATTGTGTTGTCCAACTGTTTTTTTCATGCTCAAGAAATGCAGATGCCCTCTCCTTTTACTGATCCCATAGGAGCTCAAATGAAACATTCCATGGGATCATGCCTGTGGTTTCAATCAGACAATTCACTTTTATGAAAAATGTTGCTCAATAGTTTGCCTTATCCTGGACCTTTCTCACCATTAATCAACATTTATGAAAAGGATCACTTAAAATTTTATATTTACAGTTTATTTATCTTCAAATTAAAGCCAAAAATCACTGGCCAAATATTTCTAAAGTGTCAGTTCCTCTAAACTCAAAAAAAGAGTTTTATTGGGCAAATAGGCAACAAGACACCCCCTCCTTGTTTCCAGACTACAACAGCACAAAACTTCACAGATTTGGTAAATCCTATGTAGTCTTTCCCAGGCAGCTCATGAAAAAAGATAAAATCACAACAGATTTGGAAATGGTTATGTATGGATTCTTTCCTTGGTGACATAGATGGTGAAAGTATAAATAATGGAAAGAGGTTTTAGGTACAGTTTTGTAAAAGTCCTAATGCATATCCTGATTTTCTCTAATTTTTTTGTTCAGTGACATGGCTGGTTGACTGTCTGCAGTTTTAAAGATTGCATGATGCAGGATCAGAAGGTTAAGCAGATCAACTCTATGTGCAGAAAAGTAGGAGCTGTTTTGCTGCAGAATTGCTCCAAATTGCTCCTGGTTGACTTTTAAGCTTGGTGTGTCAGATGCTGAAAACCACCTGCATTCAGATGCACACAGAAAAGCAAAGAGTTTGAAATGTTAATCCATGGTAAATAAATAAGTTGCCATTGCTGGAGTTCTCTCTATTCTTCAGTGGGAGTAATTATTATGGCATAAACATGGAAAAGCAGAGAATGACTGCCTGAATGCCAAGTGAATTTGCTGTGAATACTGGTTTCATAAAGAGAACCTGTCAATTCAGCATGCCAGAAAACTGTCTACTGTGCTACACAGAAGGGCAGTGCAATGTCTAGGACAGGCTACTGTCTTTCCAACGTGGATTTTGAAGCGAGGATGGGATTGCCAGTACTATGTAAATATTACCCTTTCTCAGAATGCTCCTTTGAAGTTACTGAACTAACTAAAGGTAAGAAGCTTTCAATTAATTTGTGAGCATTCAAATAATTATAGCAGATTTCTAATTAAATAATTTACATGGACTCCTTAAATCAGAAAGACATTAAGTAATTAAACACAATCCTTTTAAAGTGAATAATACCTGTGAGCAGTTGTGATTCTCTGCCAGCCCTGTGAAGCAGTAAACAATGAAACAAAACAAACCAAGCAAACAAGCAAAACATAAAAACATATCTTTGTAACATCTCTGAGACTGTGTGGGCATTCTGCATGAAAAAATATCAGCAGATTAATGTGGATGTGTTTCAAGCTAATTAAATTGAAGCGTGTCATTTCTCACCATGAGTGGCTAATTACAGAACAGAAGACTTGGATAGATAAGAAGTATTCAGTGCTATAAGGACAATCAATACAACTGAAACAATTTCAGTACTAGTCCTGGATCCTAAGATACGTTTAAATAAATAATAACATTCTGTATAAGAAAATATAAATCACTGCCACTACAGTCAAATTGGTATTTGCTTATATCCACACACCATTCAAAGTACTGGAGCTGACTCAGTGTGGGAATATCTAGGTATGGATGAGTGGTGGGCAGGTTTTGACTTTTAATATTTTTGAGATCTGATAAATATTTCAGCAATGTCAGTTTGTGTTTTAGAAGGCCATGCTATTACAATTCTTTAGAAAATAAGCTCTTCACTTAAAGATCGTTCTGCCGTACAAAGCCACAGTTCTGAGGTGACTTTATTAAGCATCTGGGACCCATGGGACATTTTAGTGTCATGGATATTTTAGATGGAGTATAATCATCATGCATTTTCAAACCTAATTTGGAATCCACAAATATTCACGTTTCTCCATGAATCTCATGGGGGTTTACTCACAAACGAACATATTTAGGCCCAGCAGAAATCCATTGCTTTATAGATGATTTGATGATTTTTCTTTCATGTACTGGTCAATATAACATATGCTTTGTACCTCTGTCACTTGAATACAGCTGATTTCTAGCCTGTGTGGGAAGATGTGCAGCTGTTCAAGCAGATGAGTATGCCATGTCAGGAAGGACTACTCCCTCCCATGATCACGAAGGGATGCGATGGCATTTAAAGCCCTCTCACTATGACAACGTGCAGTCTACTCCACAAGAGAAAGCACCTTTGACTAAGTGCATCCAATATTGATAGTTATGACTACAGAAATTTCAGCTGCAGCCTGAACAGATATTTAGTGAAAAACCTGACAGGAAAATTATCCAACTTATGGCATGAATATTGTTAATATATCAGTGATATGGTACATTATTATTGAAAGGTACTGGAATACAGAGATGTTTGGGGAGCACTGGACATGTTCATAAATCAGTGCATCATACTCCTATGTTGAAATAGTGAATAAAAATGTAACCTATAGTAATTCTACAGAGACACTGTCCTGTTTATCTACACTTTTTAGATGGTCATTCCACTGTGATAATGGATCCCATTTTTCCTTCCAGACCTACTGAGTTTAACACAGTCTGGACAATCTGTTCAAGTTCAGCCTTTTAGGAATGTCCAAAAGTATATGGTATTCCTTGGTAAATCTTCTTGCATATATGAAAAGCCATGCTATCAGTTCAGGATTAATACTGAATCCTCCTAAGCACGCACAATATAATATGGACACTTTTTGCAGAGCTCTGCTCTTATTAGCAATCTGTCACACAGCTGCTTTAGAAAATGTGACAGATCGTGTAAAGAATACAGAAACTCCTTTTTATAAAGAAATGTGTTGCAAGGATATATACCCACATTCATGACTTTCTTTCTGGCGCAGTGTGGAAACAGTAAACATCTGTGTACTCTGCCTTCTATCGACAAAACTTATGTTTCTGAATGGTAGGTCAAGGCTTTGTCTGTGAAGAGACTTTTCTTCATCTTGTAACTCATCTATTGATATTTCACCAGTTGAAACTAAGCAGAGTGTGGGAACACAAGCATTCTTTAAGCTTTCACTTAAGCAGGAGACATTAAAAGTTCATTTTTCCTTTATTAAAAGCCAAACACTCAAGAATAAAGATACAATCCAATAAACTGATTGCAATTTGTTCTGAAGGTGGTAATCAAGTATAATGTCAAAATGGAGGCTGAAATATAACATGCCTTTCACAAAATACAACTAGACTTCTAGTCAAACCTATACCTCATTTTATTTTCAGCTGCTTTAGAGTATTTAATGATATACAGATAAAGGGCTATTGGTAGTCATTTGTTGTATTCAAAGAGATTTCAATTCTTCTGGTCTCAATTTAAAATTGATTGATTATACTTTCTTGTTACAGTTCTTTAGGTATTTTATTGGAAGAAAATGAGGCAGACTGAAAGAGATCTGCTTGCTGAGCTGTTAGCTGTGTCTGAGAGTCTCTACACATAGCCTTCACACAGTGAAGTGTCTTAAATTAGGTAATTGTAGTGATCTCAAAAATGATAGCTCATGTGTCTTGGCCGATGACTTCAGACCTAGGAATCTCTGCTGTTTACAATCACTGACCCAGAGCCTAATTTAGAGTTTCTGGTGGTAGGAGCTAGACACCAAAACCTGTTGAGGTGAAATAGATACTGGTCACAGACACAATTTTAAATACATACAAAACTCCAAGGTAAACACTAAGGTACTAGAGTTCATCTGTTCTTTAGAGAGCTGGACCTTTATGGAAGTAGAGATTTGTATGTGAATTCAAGTTCCAGAATTTTTATGGGCCTAAGAATAGTTGTGGATTTGGCTCTTATCCTCTCAGTCTTAGTTCTTATAAAATAGGGATAGTGTTACTCCATATTAAACACTGTGAGCTATTCAGGGCTGTAGTAATTTTGCTCACCTAATAAACAGAATTTATCTTCAAAGATAAGAATTCAGAATAAATTAAATTATGAAAGTTGGAAAATATGAATTGTCAATTTGTACAATACATATGACAAAACAGTTGTGGACACGTTTGACACAGTTTGACACAGTAGACACAGTTTGACACTGTCCCGCGCAACATCCTTGTCTCCAAGTTGAAGAGACATGGATTTGATGGTATTAAGATCTGATTATTAAAATTATTAGAGAGATGTCTCTGCCCAAATTAAGGTGCAAATGAGACCATATGCTGAAGTCAGTAGCACAGATTTTTATTTAACAATACATTGAGGCAGAGAGATGGAGATAATGAAAAGAGAGAGTGGTGGGGGAAGTCTTAACATCCTGGACTGCATCAAAAGAGGGCTGAGCAGCAGGTCAAGGGAGGAGACTCTGCTCCTTTTCTCTGCTCTCATGAGATCCTATCTGGAGTGCTATCATGTCCCCAACACCCCAAGAACAACATGGAACTGTTGGAGCAAGTCCAGAGAAGCCCAGGAAATTGATAAGAGAACTGGAGCACCTCCCCTACAAAGGGAGACTGAGAAAACTGGAGCTATTCATCCTGGAGGCTGTGTAGAGACCTCACGGCAACCTCAGAGTAACTGCAGTGGCCCAGAGGGAAGTCAGAGGGGGACTCTTCATCACGAACTGTAATGATAGGACGAGAAGTAATGAGTATAAACTGAAAGAGGGGGAATTTAGGTTGGATATTAGGCAGAAATTTACTGTGAGGGTGGTGAGACACTGGAACGGGTTGTCCAGGGAAGTTGTGGATGCCCCGTCCCTGGCAGTGTCCAAGACCAGGCTGGATGAGGTCTGAGCAATCTGATCTCATGGGAGGCGTCCCTGCCCATGGCAGGGGATACTGGATCTAGATGATCCTTAAGGCCCACTCTACCCCTTAACATTCTGTGATTCCATATTTCACACGTTTTAGGTAAATTTGTTTCCTGTATGACCTTCACACATCATCAAGATATTTAAGCTATATAACTTCCCCTAATAATGCATGTCCCTCATGTCTTACAAGCTTTCTCTTTCATGTTAATTGTTAGATGATCATCACGTGTAGCCTCCAATATAAAAGATCTCTAAGAATTTGTCAGTGTTCATGCTCAGCTGGGAGGTACATTAAACTTCTCAGTGATGCAATGAAAAAGCATATCATGTGCTTTATGAAAGGTTATCATTTGGTAGAAAAAGAAGAAAACAGTTTAATGAGGAAATATGTTATAAATTAAATCACTTAACACCAACTATACTAACTAAATAAGCATTTTGATCCATTTGCCTTTTCATGCTTTCATATTTTACTTTTCCTTGCTGGCAGAATTCAAGTCTCTAGGTCAATTTGATTTTATTTTATGCCTTTTCTGCAAAATAAAAAATACAGAGATGAAAAATGGATGGTGAATAATATAGTACCAGAGAAATCAAAGGAGCTCTGCTGTCTGTTTACCAATTGCATGGTCTACTTTGCAGCATGTTGCCTTGTGAGCCATAGAAGAGAAGATGGAAGTTACCTGCCTTTTGTAAAGAGGTACCCAGAATTTGTTCTACCTGAGCTTGACTCGAGTCGGTTGCAAAACTGAATGTCATAAAAGCTTCTTGGGAAGTCACCAGAAGCAGATCATATTCATGCTTCCTAACATTAGCAGCAGAGCTTATGTATTTACATTAACAATTGTTTTCTGGAGAAATTTGTTCCCCTTGAGTGACATACAGGGAAACTAAGCCATAAATATTGGCAGTCAAGTTTGATACCAATTTTTCAGCAAAATGCAAAGGATAGTATAGATCAAAATGTAGGTATGGGTAACATAACACACATTATGGTGTGCATTGTATATTTTTTCTACTTCATCTAGAGCATACCTCCTGTATCACATCTTTTTAAAAATACCTAGCTATGGATGTAACATATTTTCCAAACCCCTTCTAAGCACTTGATTTATGGGGCTGTATACTGGTTTGCTTAGCAAATAAAATATAACTGAAAGCTGAATAATTAATTAGCCAGTGTGTAATGTGACCTTTTCTTAAACACATTCACTATAAATAAGAGGGCTAATATATATGTTTTAAAGTTCTATTGTATAAAACAAATAAAGGTATTAATATAAATTATATAGGTGATGTTTATAATTTTTATTATGTAATTTTTATTAAAAATAATCTTATTGTATAATAGTAAAATTTCATTATTATGGCCATCTCTTTGTTATACAAATTAAACTTTTAAAACATAAAAAATAGTATAATAAAACATTAAGAGATATAAACCTCTTGATTACGTTTGAACTTTAATTTCACCTCTACTGCACAAAATAATTGCACATAAAGGTTTCAACTGTTTATGTACAGAAAAAGATGTGCAATCTTTTTAAGATACCTTGGAGTACAGAAACTTGGAGAACAGCTGTTATTCCCATTAGCAAAGTCTCTATTAAAAGGGCAAAATATTTGTTTCTTATTATGTCATGAAGAATGAATAAAATAAAACAAATTAAACTTCAATCTATGCATTTCTGAATGAAATGAGGTGGATTTTGAAGTATGGGTTTACATTCTGAATTTATGTACAATTCTATGTCTGATTACATGTGGAATTCCTATCATTTTTACAGACAGTTTGCAGTCATGTGGGTGTTGATTGTAATGTCACTTTTACTTCTCTTTTTTCTTTTTTTTTTTCCTTTTTTTAAAGTCTGTCTATCTATCTATCTATCTATCTATCTATCTATTGATCTATTGATCTATCTGTCTACCTGTCATCTATTTATTGTGTTTTCCTAACGTGTTGTTAACTCAGAGTGTAGATTCATCATATTTAAGCTGTTCCCTTCTTACTCTATAGAAGGTGTAATTTTGAATGACAGATCAAGCAGCTGGAGGAAACAAAAAGAAGGGAAATACAGTACAAAACCCCAGCAACTATCACTTGGAATTGTTAAACAATGAAGCAATAAAATCAATTAAATTCGGTATAAAAGGAAAAAAATATGGGTACATCCACATTTATAAGATTATATGTAAACCTTGAAACTGCAATGTTGGATTAATACAGGAACTTTTATTTAGGGAACACAATTTGAGGTCTATTTCCATATATTATAATGCACTTGAAAAATTTTCAGTCATGTACGCTTAAATTTAATGCACTCCTACCATATTTCTTCTAGAATTGCTTACTGTTAGGAGACTTTATTGTGTCTGGCCTCCTTAGAAAAATGTACAGAAAATGCATAGTTCTTTCATTACTTCAAATGTGGACCTATTTTTCTCAATGAGACAGATCTTTTAAACTATATGGTTCTTTAAGCAGTGTACTGAGCCTCACAGACTACATTTCCTAGACCATGGCAGAGGAATAGGCTTCCCAGCTCCACTGCAGAAAAGTAGGGAGCATTTGGCCAAGTTTCATGTCTGAACCACTGGATGAATATGTTGGGATGGTCTTGGGACCCAAGGTGATCTGCTTGGAAAAATGTGTGTCACAAGATCTAATTGTTCCTAAAAATATTTTAAGGCCATGTATAGCTACCCAAGAAAACTAGATGAAGAAATATTTGATTGGTTGGGTTTGTGTAATAGGGACACAAATAGTCATCTCCTATTGTAAGGTCTCATAATTCAAGTCCAAACCATAGTTACAGCTTTTTTTCCCCCCTTTTTTGGCATTTGTTTTTGTTACATCCTGCTATTTGTGACGCTTTCATTTTGGATGAATTCTATATTACTGAAACACAGAATAGATTTAGTTACTAAATTATTATTGTATGTCTTCCACTTTTAACACTCATTATCACAGTCTAGGTAACTGAAGGTTGTAACACTAGTCTACTAACTGGTGTTTGATGTCTCAGAAGTGTTTTAAATTGCTAATAACTTCTGAAACACGTGATTCTACGGGTTATAGTTGATTCTCTTTTTTCAAAATAATCTCTAATTAACAAATTATTTTTATTTGCTTTTCAGTATATTTCGGAAGACTATTGGATACATTCGGCGTGCTGGTTAATGTTACTGTTCCTATGAAATACCGGAAAAGAAAACCAAAGTCATTGAATGCTGTGAATCTCCCGATAGCAAAAATTTGTCTTTTACCCTGTGCATACCCAATACAGTTTTTTGCATTCCATAATGTATTTTCAAGTGCAATCTTCAAATATGTGTGTTATTGCTCTTTAGGAAGCACAGATTTGAATGAAAAGAAATAAGTAAATTGAATCTCACACCTATGACAGTAATTAAGAAAATCACTGATGCAAACTCTGTATTTTAAAATAAAGATGGAACAGCGATTACAAGAAAACTGAAAAAGTGCATCATTATTTCATGCAGTTACTGAGAAAGAATGTAAAATGTGAAGAAGGCCAAAGGAGACAGAGCAGAGAGATGGAAAATCAGAGAAAAAATAGAGCAGTACTTCAGTCTGAGTGAACTTTGGCATAACTTGGTTTGTAAAGGGCACAAATTACAGACTTAGCTTTCTATTTTCTGCACAGCAGGATATTGTTTCTATGATTTGGCAGAGCCTTGGCCTCCAGTGCAGTCACCTTCCACTGTTTCTCATGACAGGCTGGACCAATCAAGCCTTGGAGGATCCCTTGTCAATCAGGCTGGGCTTCTGAGTGGGAGGAATTCACACAGACAAATAACAGGTCATTTCAGGCTGTCTCTTTACAATTCACATTATGTTCAGAATTTAGAGTTAGCATCTTGTCTTTCCTGTTTAAGTTTTTAACATTGTTTTCCCTTTTATGTCTCTGCGCAGTGTACTGCATAATGACAATCCTATCCATAAGGCTCACAATTTGTATTGCAGTAAAAACAAAATATAGCAATAAAGAGGCAGAGCTTAAGGAGGCAGCTTAGAAAATAAATTGTTCTGTCCTATTTTCTTAGGTTACCTGCTTGAGTGTTTTATTTATTTTATTAACTATTACTTAAAATTTTGTCTGCCATTTCTTATGGGTCTGCAGAGGGAAAAGGTGACTCAAGGGAACCCACAGTGATATTCGTGACATTCTGTAGGTATTTATGTAGGCAAAGTTTCTGGACAGAACTTCAGAGCTGCTTAAAAAAACTTGTCTGCAATGGCTTTACAACAACACTTAATAAGACTAAGCTGGTTTTCCTTTTTTTTGAGGCACTTGAATTGCAAATCACTGATCCAAGGTCTTATAGCCTTGAAGTTCAAGTCAGATTATCAGCGAATATTAGAACACGCACATGTGAGACGGCCTTTACAAGCTTTAAGATCAAAGAGTCACTGTGCAACCTTCAGAATAATATCGTTCTGTCACTCAAGAAAGAATTAGAAGGCTGGAAAAGTTCAAGCTTTCAAGCAAACTTTAGAACTCCTTTTTCATAAAGTAATTTTGACCATAGAAATCTTGTATGAAACAAATCAAGTTCCTACCTTCAAAAATATAATTTTTTATAATGAAGGAAAAAAAATCGCTAAATTTACTGTTATGTTTGCTGGATATATTCTAAAATTAAAATATCTCTTGATATGTCTCATTTAAACTTGCGTTTCCAAGCTTGGAGTCCATAGCTTCCAGAGTCTGAGTAGGTATGATTTGCATCATCTCAACTAATGCTGAAATGTGGCACACCATATTAGGAAAAAAAAAAAAAAAAAAAAAAAAGCAAACAAGTTCTGAGTTAAAGTGTTAGTAGGTCTTGTAGAACTCATGAGATCACTTGTTTATTTAATGCACAGCAGGTACAGAAATGCTTTGCTAGGTCAGGGTTGTAGAGTTCAATGCATTCTAACTGAGTCTGCTGTCAACATTGTACTGGAATTTTTTTGTGTCCAGATTCATTATCGTTTTTTTATAGAGTTTTAAAAGAAAAGAACATTGGATCACTCATTCTTTACAGCATCATTACAAGCATATTAAACTTTAATATATATCATAGATGAAGAAGGAGAATATTTTCCCTGATAGAGGAATACTAATGTATAATGTATACTTTTAGGAATACAGGCTAGTACACTGGTACACTATGCTTTTAACATCTTTGTACCTTGAATTTTCTCTGAAAGCTCATGGCACTGAATATGATTTCACATAAACTGGTGCAGGATTAGAGATCAAATTGACGCTAGACAGCGTAGATACATTATCATACACTTGTCAAATTACCATTACCATACACGACATAGTATAGAAATTGAATCATTTGGTAATAAATGTCATAAAATCTTAACCTCATGGACTCAGAGAATCATAGAAGGGTTTAGGTTGGAAGGGAATTTAAAGACCACCTAATTCCAAGCCCCCACCATAGGCAGGGATGGCACTCACCAGAGCAGGTTCCTTAGGGCCGCATCCATCCTGGCCTTGAATGCTACCAAATGTTAGCATTTTGATGTTATGGACTCAGTACTTGAGGGTTTAAGTAATCCCATTCCCATTTAATTTATAACACCAAAGACTTTTTTCTAATAGAGTTTATTTTGAATTATTTTCTTATAGGAAAAAAGAAGCTAAGATATTTGTGGTTTCTCTTAAAGCGAATGGAAACCACAGCAAGGGATAACTTGAAGTAATAAACCAGGAGCAAGCCTGTAATTTCTATTGGCAATGTAATTATTTTATCCCATATTTTATTAATTGCTGACCTATTGTCTCTAGGACTATCTTATGGCTACTAAGTAGTCAGAATTAATGCCAGTGGCTGGCTGAGATTCTAATAGCAATTACTTAATTAGAAGATATTCCTGGATGTATTTTTACCAGTAATAATATTCAAAGAGACTTACTGGTATCATTATCCTCATCCATTGGTTTCTATATCTTTCCTTCAGAGTAGCTTCTGGAGCATAAAACTGCATTGCGCTAGTAATGTAAATGCATTCATGGTAATTTCTTCCTTTTCCCTTTTGTTATCTTTGAGAACAGCAGTAAAACAAATTATAGTCTTTGTAAGGTCACAAGAATTTTTTCAAAACTTTGAATCAAACAGTGGAAGGTGTAATTTCCTACTGAGTTACTTAGACAGTCTATACTGTATTTTTCTATAATGAGTTGCATACCTATATTTTACAAACCTCCAAACAAAAAGTGATGTTGGTTGTGTCCATTTAACAAGCAAAGACTTAAAAATCTTTAACTTCAAAGACAGTATTTTCAGCAGTTCTAGACTAAATACTGGCCTGTAATTGACAGCTCCCTCTTTATTAGGAGGTACACAGGGCTGTTGAAAGTAGAGAGCTCTCCTTTTTACCAGGAGGAGGTGGAATGGTATTCCCAGCTTTTATTCTTTCCTCATTCCTTGCCTCTGAAAAGTTTTTTTTCTGTTACATCTCTGAAAAACTAAATAGATTGAGAGGGATTTTAAAGTTGAAAATGTAGCTTATCTCTGTTTAAGTGTTCTTATCTGATGCACTTTCATTTCATTCCTTTGGCATTTTTCCAAGGAAACATAAAGTCGAGGAGGCAGCAGCAGCTTCAGTTGTTAGTGCTGCAGAAATAGAGTGCTTGAAATCTGGTCAGGCAGAGGCTGCATTCAGTGTAAGACAGAGCTATACAAGTAGCCAACCTTTAAGATTCAGTGGTTGAATGGAAGAGAGGGCAATCTCCTTCTTCCATCTCCGAAATCCAATTTCATGCTAATCCAGCTATAGCTTCTTGTTCAGTTTGGAATGACAAAGAAACATTTATTTTTTTTTCCTACTGAATAGCATTTTGTACCAAAGGTGGTTATATGCTATAGGGAGAGGGACGCTTGTCTCAAAACTTCCCTATGTAAACCCCAAGAGGTGCAAATAAACTGGTCAGAGAGATTTTATTATTTTGCATACACATGAAGAGGTAATGGACATTCACATGATGCTTTAGAATCCTTTATTATTTCCTGAGCATGGAAATATAGATATTTCAGCTATGATTTGTATTTTTGATAATTTTGTATCTGTATTTTGATAGTTTTGGATGAAACTGAATCATGTTTTTGATCAGGGCTGCTAAAGACTTCTGGTCTCAGAGATTTGGTAGGATCCTGAGAGACAAGGATTCACTTTTCCTATTAAATCAATAGAAATATTGATAGATATTTCAGCAACCTTTAATCTAAGTACTGTGGAACTCAACAGCAAAAAATATGTGTATGTACCCATGCAATAATACATTGACCTTTTAATGTGTGTTGCAATGAAATGCAACTCCTGTTTGTACATCAAAGGTATTATTCACTTAGCCAAATTTGTTCTTTTAGTTTTGGCTTTCAAAGATAGCTGGGCAAAAAATGCAGAATGGCTCCATAAACAAGCATCCTTTTCAGTAAAAAGGCTGTTAAAGGGTGTGCAAGGAATAAATTACATTTATTTACTCAGGTGCTGAAATATGGTCAAAATGTGACTTGAGATCTTTGACAAAAAGATCCTCTGTTAATGCAGCTGTAAAACAGCCCCATGCTTGGATCCAAAATCTTCACATAATTAATTTTTAAAAAGTTGTTTTAGAAGGAGGAAGGGTAAAACAGCATGGTAGACTTTGATAACTGCTTTTTCTGGTTTGGATTTTTTTTTTTTTTTAAATTTTGGAAAGCAGAGGGTTTATGAAGATTTGCAACTCTGCCTCTCTCTACACCAGTAAGATTAGCATCTCCAGTTCTGCTCTCATGGAATTATTGCAAACTTAGTATGGATCTGTCTTTCTGTGTGTTTCCTTTTATTTCATCATAGTTATGATCTGATGTGACACGTAATCGTGAGCTGAATCTTGTTTGCCAAAACATGTATTTTGGGACTCAACTGATACTTCCGGTCTAAGAATATTTGATAACATGATGTACTATATTTTCTAGGTTTTCTTACAAGATATACAGAACAACAATTAGAGCAAAAAGAAATCCATAGGAGATGAATGAAGAGGGGAAGAAAAATGGATTAGCTTTACATGGCAGAGGAACTTCTACAGAATTATTTTTTTCTGAGAATTTTTTTTCTTATTTCACCTGGATTTTCATTCTCTCGAAATAATAATATGCTGAAATATGGAGATATGTTTTGGATTTTGATATTATTTAAATATCTTGTCATTTATGATTGACCAGTCCAGTGCTGGAAAACAAAATGGTAAGTAGGAGGAAATACAGTGGAAATTGAAGGTTTTTATCTATATTCTTGCTTGAAATTAGAACTGTTGTCAGAAAAGCCTTGACTTAGTTTTGGGACTAATCAGAAAAAGGCTATAATTTCCAGTAGTCATATCTATTCTTGTAGTGATAGTATAAGGGGTGATGGCTTTAAGCTGAAGGAGGGTAGGTTTAGTTTGGATACTAGGAAGAAATTCTTTTCTGTGAGGGTGGTGAGGCCCTGGAACAAGTTGTCCAGTGAGGTTGTGGACTCTCCATCCCTGGAAGTGTTCAAGACCAGGCTGAAGGGGCCTTTTCCTGCTCTAGTGGAAGGTGTCTCTTTCCATGGCAGTGGGGTTGAAGCTACATGTTTTATAAAGTCCTTTCCAACCCAAACCATTTTATGATTTTGTGATTTTAAGATAATCTAGTGCATTTTAGCCTTGTTCCCTACTTGAATTGTAAAGTCCTGCAGAAGTTCAAAGTACTTTTAAAAGTATGTTTTTTAAAGGCACCATATGCACAAATGCAACGTAGCCTGCATTTTGAATAGGAACACTGAATGACTTTTTGGACTTTGATAATTTTAGTAATGTGCTTATACTATTGAAAAAGTTAGCTGTCAACAAGCTGTGAAGCAATGTGAATGCGTTGACTCTTACCTGCCTATTTATTGATATTTTACTTTCTTAAGTACAGGGTTGGGATAAAAGGTGTCTTATTTTTTTAATTCCCACTCACACCAGCAGGGGCTGCTTGATCTTATTTTTATGCAGCGCTTGATAGAACTTTTTACAAGTGCTAAGCACAGTATTTCTGCTGCTTTAAAAACTGTATGTAAATGTAAACAGCTGAAAGTACTGGCATGCCTCTATGCAATGACCTCAGTTGATGATGGACAAAAATAATCACTTCTTTGGTCTAGGCAGAAGAAGAAAACCATCATATATCCGCTTTGCAAATATGCACAAAAGTTGCTACTCAATGCACAAAAATGGCTTTTTGCCACTCCATCAATCTGATTGAACACAACAAAACCAGTGATATTCTACTTGCTTCAGTCTCTTCTTGGATGAATTGATGAATACATTATTTCATATATTACACTCTACTTAATTTGCCCAAGAGATTTCTGTCATCAAAGGAAGAATGAGGGGTTAAGTTTCCTTTTAGTCACAGGAGCCTCTAGAGGGTGATATATGCTTTAATTTTCACCTGCCATGACTAAAATGGACATACACCCACTGCTCCACAATTTCTGTGTATATGTCCACTGCAGAAAAATCAAAGTGTAAAGAATGTCTAGTTCTGCAGCAAATGTCCTGAACACTACTATTTGTTGTTGTGATATCTTGTATTTAATAAATAAAAGAGAACATTCAAATGATGGTAATCTTCATGACATAGTGGTAATGAGGACAAGTGAATGAATCCTCTATATACACATGTGTTGGAGGTATGAATATATTTAAGTTTCGGAAAAAAACATTGCAACTTTTTAAACTGGCAAAAGCCTCTCTCTGTCTGTCTGTCTGCTTATCTATGCATTGGTACCCTTCACTGCTGTCTAATCTGTGCATCTTTGCAGCCTGGCTATAAACTGGGGTCAAGTCACCGGTCATGAAATAAAACTCTAGGATTTTATTCTCTGTTTTTCTGAGCTGCCTGTTCTTCAGGATTATCTTTTGCTCTCTGTAGATATTTTAAAGCCCTGACAGACCGTTATGGCTAATACTGTATTATATATTATTCATAATTACTTTTTCCATTCCTATTTTGAATATGACAAGCGGACATCAATATGCAGAATCCAGCTGAAAAGGGGATGCAGCAGCATGATGCTGCATCCTCTCAGTGGGTGCAAAGTCTGTGCTGGATCTGTCAAGAGGTTACAGCTGCTTGGTATCTATAAGCAGAGAACTGCCTAGAATATCTGATTCTTCCAGCTTTTCCAGAAACCTCTGTATGTCAGAAACAGAGCTGGTATATGACATGATTATTTAAATTTAAAAAAAGAGAATCAAGAACTTGTGGAAAAAGCTGCTTTAAAAAAATATTTTTCTCAGTAAGCTACATTAATATGACTTGGTTTTGGTGAGGAATTATTAAAACTTAGTAAGAGTCAGAATTAAACATACTTTTAAGAAAGTTATCTACTCTACAACATATATGCTATGACACAGTATTTAATTTCCTGCTGTTTTTTTCCAGTGGAACCTCTACCTAGTGACAGCAATGAACAGTTATTCAAAATACTACCTCATAAACATTTGTCCTATTTAGAACATTTTTAATTTCTATGGGTTCTTTCCTTTCAAGCTCATTATTATTCTAGACAAACAGTATTAAATGTAAGGTCAACCAAGTTATGGTAAGTGCATATTTTTTTTAATATACTTTCACCTGCACTGGTTATCAGTGTCACTGGATCTGTTGTACTGAAGTGTAGCTTTGGAGTTGATAGAGCAGCAGTAGTCAGTTTGTCAATGTGGGTTTTTTTGTATTTGATTATGATGGAATTATAACAAATTTTTAAAAAATGTCCACTTCAATTCCTGTATGTGATATAATATGCAGTCATAAAAAAATACTATTATTGTTTTCTCTTTTCCTGTTCTAATAATCTTCCTTCCCAAACTAATTTTCCTCGCCCAATCCTGTTGGCTTTGTTTTCTCTCTTCCAGTTTCTATTCTTCAGGCTAAATCTTTACTGCAGCTATACCTGTCTTATCTGCTGTTAAAAGCCCAGTCTTTTCTCTTCGTGTATATGCTTTTTCTTTCCATTTTCATTCCTGTATTCTTGTTAAGCCAACAAAGTACAGTGCCCCTTAGCTATATCTGCTCTTCTTCCTTGGTTTGTTTATTCATCCAAAAGGGATCCATTTCTACCTTTTCTACCTTCCATTTCCAGTGGAAATTTGAAATTCTCCCTTCCAGGATCCATTCATTCACTATCAAGCTATCATCATTCCATGCTCTTTGCCTAACCAGTCACTGTTTTGTCAGACTTCTGTCAAGGAAGTGCTGGATACTCGGCCTGAACCCAGACTCTCAGCAACCACTACTTCTCTATGTCCAGCCCAGCCTCTTCCCTTTGAAACTAATTGCAATTTTTTGCGCTCAGAGCTTCCAGTTCTCGAATGCCAAACAGCTCTGGAGCCACCAGCCTTTGCTTCCTTGCATTCTCCCATCCATCCAGTCCCAGCTTGATTTGGGAGCACCAGAACCATTCCCAGTATTTTGCTCATTGTGTTAATGTCACCCAGTTAATTGTCACGATTGGTCTATTTCTCTTTCTGCTTCAGTCTTGCCAGATATTTTTCCAAAAATCAACTTCTGTACTAGGAAAGGAAGGGGGAGGTCTCATTCATAGGACTTAAGGCCAGTTCTACTGGATTTTGAGACAGGATCCTGAGAAGGAAATTTCATTTGGATTTGTACTAGACTATGTTAAGTGATCCAGCTCTGTTGTGAACACAGCCTTAGTGACTCTACAAAAGAAAAAGAAAGCACAGCTATAAAGAGAGAAATTGAAGGATTTCACTAGAGAAAATGATGAAAAGCTGTGAAAGGCTGTTTTTAAGTAATTTACCCACCTTTCTAAGTACAGATTCTTTTTCCTAAGGATGATTAAAAGCTTAATTTCTTCCACTAAGGCCAATACACTGCCAAGCTCCACATCCATCCTTCAAAGTACTAGAGTGATTGAGAAAGGGCCCCCATGATTCTTAATGTGAGTAATGTATAGTACCTATTTACAGAAATATTTTTTTTTCTGAATTTGTCTAGAAGAAATGATAAAAACTGTTGAGCTGCCACTCAACATTTCATCTCAATTCATTTCAGTTTGGCAAGGACATGCTGTTATAAACAACTAAAATTAGATTTATATTATCGAATCTGGTTTACCCATTACTTTCTCCATACACTGCTTCTTGATTGCTGCCTTTAGAGGTTGGGGCATCCTCCTTATTTTACTGCCATGCCAGCTGAAAATATAGACCATTGCTGGAAGATTAAAAAGATATGACTCCAAAAAATCAGACAAACGAAATGTCATACGAGAGCCTACTTTTTCACCATTAAAAATATTTTTAGTAAAATGAATGAATTTAACCATGTTGCTCAAATAGTTACTTTCAACTTCAACACTTTGATTTCTGTTAAAAGTCCTTGTTATCATGTCCGAGAACCATGCCAGTTTTCATCACTGCACATTCCTGAAGGTCAAAGCTTAAAAGAACTGTCCCGCCTTTCTAACCTGGTAATCAGTTTGTGCCTTGAGGTAGTTTCTTCTGCAATCAATGCCACAAAATGTACAATTTAAAATGTTTGACATTGGCTGGTTTTGTCCTTCATGTTACTGAAGAAACTGGTTATATCACATAGCTCATTTTTTAACTATTGCAGCATAATAAATTGAATGGAAACACATGCAGAAATTGAGGATTCTGATTTTTGAAGAAACAGCCAACTAGAGTGTAGCACATAAAAGAGATTTTGAATGTTTTTCCTGGCATTCTAAGACAATTATTTTTTAATTCGGTTTGGCGTAAACAGCTTCTCCTTAAAACATTGTGAGTGCCATTGGAACTTTCATGTCACAGCAGAAATAATGATAAGGAGCTTTGAAACCTTATTTTAAGGGGATCAGAAAAATCTCTTTAGTAGATAAATATTCTACAGTTGAAGATAAAAAGACCAAATGATTTAATTTTCTCTTTCTACTTTATGTGGTCCTTTTTTTCCATTTGTTTTTCTGTGTTGTATTAATAGTAGTAGTAGAAACAGCAGCTGTTTTACAACAGCTATGCTACTGTCTATCAGCTTAATAGATATTGTTTACACCGTGGCATACCTTGGTTGAAGGCACAGTACAGAGTTAATTTTCCTAGTCTTTGAAAGAAAGAAAGAAGAATGGAAAAGAGTGGAGGAGAAGTGGAGATAAGAGAGGAAAGACATAACTAAGAGAGAGATCTGGAAAAAAGACTTAGATACTTAAATATCCCATAGAAAACAAAGTTAAGTCCCTCTTCTGAAATCCTGATTAGCTGTCTAATCCTATCTAACACAATATCCCTTATGCCACATGTGGAGGATTTGTTACCCTTCTTGGAAGCTCAGAACTATGAGGAGAAATGCCTTGAAGAGTGAATGTGGTCTATATATACTGCTCAAGTATTTCTGTCCAAAAGATTCCAGCCGATCTGCAGGCAGCCAGGGTTGGAGGCAAGGAAAAAATTTGCTTTACAAGAGAGAAACATGGGGCTAGAATGAAATCTCCAAAGTGCAAAGGGAGCTTGCAGGGAGCTGTGAGAGCATGAACAGGTTCACAGCCTGCCTGCTCCCAGATGAGGGGAAGGCTGGCAGAATTGTAGAAGGAAAAAGTTTATCTACCTGGAACAAAAAAAGTCCATGAGTCCAGATAATGGCAGTGGTTCAGGGAGTCTTAGATATGTTGCTTTCTACCATCTCTCAAAGTTGGGCTTTGGGAAAGGGGCCTTAGGGTATGTTGCACTAGCAATCTTTGCTAGTGATATGCCTTTGCCCCTCCTCTGTTTAGCATTTATTTTACTTCCCTCATGCTACAGTTATGATACCTGAAGTCGCAGTTAGGTTAAATTTGTGATACTAGTCTGTATCTGCTAAGTATACTTCAGTGAGCCAAATATTTCCAGTCCTTCACAAGGAACAAGATCCAGAGAAGAGAAGTAGAAAACTCATGCTTTATAGCCAGTCATGTGACACTTGTTAGATGCATTTTTAAGTTCCTGATTAAATTATGGCTTTGAGTTGGTAATCTGAGTTTGAGTTGAGGTTTTAATTCTTAGAAGTTATTTGCAGAAACACATACTTTCTTTTGGAAAGTCTGCTGGTTTTAATGTGATCCATTCTTTCATAAATCACAGATGATAAAACCACACAAAACTGTGCTGTGTTCAGTGAATGGAGAGTTTTGTTTTGCTTGTGTTGCAGAAGACATGCTAATGAAAATGATTGCACAACTCTATTAAAGCCATGCATTTCAGCCTGTTTTGATCAAGGTTGTGTCAGCAATTCTGCTTAGAACACACGTCAGATGTTATAATTTAGCAGAAGGTAAAAGACTGCTCTAGCTTAAAATCTGGCCCTATGCCTGGGAGCAATATTTTAAACCAAATTTGTAGCAATGTCATTGGCTACTTTAATGTCCTTTTTTTTTTTTTTTTTTTTTTTTTTTTTTGTGGAAACACATTAGTCTGCATCAATTCATGCAGGAAGCTTAGTTTGCTAATCCACTAGGCCTGGAATATCATGAGACTGCTCACTAAATTCTCAAAGTAAATGACTAGTACTTTCCAATCAGCCATACTGCTACTTGCACCCATGTCTGTTTCAGTCAAAAAACATTTTGTGATTATTTTGAAAGAAGGAGCAGAACCCTGTCTTTTATGAAATGTGTTGTTATTTAGGAATTCTTAGTTATTCTTATTATGTTAAGATCTGCTTGCTGCAGATCTCTCAGCCTTGAAAAGATATATTTGAAATTATTTTATTAAATTTGGGAAATATAAATAGTCTAACATGTGGTAGAGATTTCTGTGGTTTTCTCAAGAATTTTGAATTTTATACCTAGTAGAGGCAAAAGCCCAGTGTTTTCACATGATGCGGAGTATTGAAACAGCAAAAATTCACTCCTCTGACTGAAATTTATAAAAAAAAAGTGTTAACTTTGTCCCGTAATACTTTATATGGGATCATATATTGTTTATTTTTCCCCAGCATGAAGGAAACACAAATATTCAGTTTTGGTCCTTGGCTAATTTGAGGAGAAAAACTCATCATGTGCTATCCTCCCACGCAGGTAAAAGTTGTACTTCAAATCAAAGAGGTATATACAAATCTGCATTTATCAATAGAGAATTACAGTCACATCTCTGGATAGGGCATTTTGTATCTTTCATTATTCCTTGTTTTCTGTTACGTATGAAATACATTCCACAATTATACCTTTAATAATCTTTGACAACAATAGTCATCGGCTTTGTGACTGAAGCTATGTGTATGTTTAAATCAGTGAAAATTCAGAGGTTAAGAGTATTCTCTTTCTCCATCTTTTGGAGAGTCCCACATCTTTGGATGTGATAAAGTAATGAAAAATTAGATTAGACAGTAGAAGCATCTTAAATCACTATATGATGTAGAATGGATTAAAGAAGAGTCCTCTGGTTTTTAATAGCACAGGAAAGATAGCACTACATAGGATGCTATTTTGTTTATACATAAAATTTGTACGTGCTATACAAAGATAGAAATATTAACTAAACCTAGCATGTCTATTTTCTAATCATGAGGACAATAAAAGTAATACCTCTATTTGCTGCATTAGTTCAGTTTCCTTGGTAAAGAGAAATCAGAGAATCTGAAGGAAAGCTAAACCACAATTTTACCTATGATCCACTTAAGGACAAAAGGGAAAAGTATTTGTTTCTCACAGTTTCTGTTTCAGCATTTATATTGCAAGAGAAAAATGAATGAATAAGATGTTAAGTGTCATGATGCACTGACCTGTTCAATTACATGGTTAGCTGGCACTGCAGCTCTTTACCTGTTTACAGCTTCACTGAAACTTTAGGGGGAAGCCAACCAAATTGCAAAGAAGAAAAAGGCCAAGGTTGTTCCCTGTTATGATATTCTGATTTGTTTGACATGATACTGTTAGGAATTATATTTTAATGATTCCTCTACTGGACAAAGACAGTGAAGAGAACAGAAAATGACACTTGACTCCTCTATTGTGCTGGCAAAATCTGTAGCAAGCATAGGTTATAGTATAACCATTCTTCTTACAATTTCAGAGCTGTAATCTACTGATCCTCCCTGCTTGTCACATCCAATTTGTTCCAAGGCATGTTTTACACAAGATCACATTTCTATTCAGTGGTAGCCTGAAGTTGACTGAGATTATAGTTAAATTTCTTTTCTAATGACTGTGTAGAGCTAGAAAGATGCTGTCATATCATCAATCTAGAGGCTGTACAATTACCTAAGTGCAGAAAATTGGTTTATAAAACAATTATGTATTTTTCACTTTCAAGTTATTTTCAAGAGCATTCAGATTAACATGAGACTATGATTTGGAATTAGAAAAAGAAGTAAGAACAAGAAAATAATAGAGATTAAATTAAGCAATACTACGCAGAGCTGTTATTTCTGTCGCAGGTGTAGGAAGAATATGTGCAGTATAAACAGGTAGTCAGAAAAATTTTGGTAGAATATTGGCCACTGTAAAACTCTTCTACTGACATCATAACTTCGCAGGAGCCATATCTACTTACAGAAGAAAAGAGAAAATAAAAGCTAAAAGTGTTTGAAAAATGGAAATTAATTATTTTTTTGATCCAAATATGGCATTTCTAACTTGATCTTTTGTATTTTTATTATTTAACCAGAGTAAAATTAAAGGGTAACAGCAGATAAACCAGGACAAAAAACAAGCTTTAACAAAAACCCGACTTCCCCCTTTTTCTTTTGCCCTGAATTGTTGCATTCTTATTTGGGTCTTATTTATAAGTTTGCTTATCAGTAAAATTATCCAGGAAGAAGTTGGGAGAGCTGTAGGAAGAAGTAGGTAAGTAAAGAACAATCTGGATCATGTTTTTATCCCTTTAGACATGGATAAAAAAATTAACTATCCAGAAAAATCATCAAGGATTTGAATAAAGCTCTCCCCAGTTTTTCCAGTTCATGGTCAGGACTAAGGCAATGGCAGATGCACCCTGGAGAAAACCCACGTGGTTGGGAAAAAGAATGGGTCTCAACTCTGCAATAGGTCTTAGGGTTGTATCATAAAATAGAAGTGTTTTTGGACACTGGCTTCATAACCTGTTGAGGACAGTATGAAAGCTGATTAATGGAGGAAAACAAAAAAGAGCACACAAAGGGAAAATCAAGCTGTCTGCACAAGGGCCAGAAATCAGCAGGAAGAGAGCATGTGTCTCCTTATGTTTTTAAGCAAAGTCTATTTAGAGATCTTGATGACATATGTTGCTCTATTTATTGTCTGTTACAGGGAAAGACTGGTTGATGGAACTAATAAACTGGCATTTAAAATGTTTTAGATGAGGCTGGAAACATTCCTGCAATGTAGCATTAACAACTTGCTTTTACTTACGTGATTACTAAGAAGGATAAACATGTATTAAAAAACAAGTCTGTTATCTTCTCTTTTTAGTCCAGTAATAACTCAGGCCTGCATCCATTAGCATGTACCCTGTTTGTACAGGAACTACTTTTGAACTACTTTTTTTTGAACTACTACTTGAACTACTTTTCTGCACTGTGGTATGTTAGGCTGTCACGTTGGAACAATGGAGTTGTTGCAAAACAGTGATCAAGTCTCCTTGCCTGCTGCTTAACCTGAAAGTGCATGGGAAGATATTGCAGTATTAATGTGGAAAGGACAGAAATAGCTATTTTTACCTTGCTTTGCTGTTGACCTAATATAGGGTTATTATGTAACCACTGTCAGATCCTGCATAGTCATCTGGTCTCTCATTATGTTATTTTAAATACTAATAGACTGGTATTCCTTTTCATACATTCAGTGCCAGACTGGGAAGTGTAGAAGCCACCATTGCTTGCCTTCAGTGTAAAGCGAATAGAACAGTGTTAGCTGGGAATTAAAATGAAGCTTAGTTTGGAGACTGTTCACACCTACTCTTGAGCTTCCCCTTTCCCTTGATTGTATGGCAGCCAAATCTCCCAATAGCAATCACCTGAGAGGAATTAGTAACTGCCTCATGCCTTGATTTTTAGCTTGAGTCGGAACTGACACTATCCATACAAATGGGTAAGAGAAAATGAAGAGCTTAAGGCCTCACAGAGATTCCCTAAAGAAAACTCATCAGAAAACATTCATAGATGCAACGACTGCTTTATTATTGAGCCAGAAATTGTGAGGGAGAATCAGAGCCACTGCTGCAACCTGTGCATCACCATAGCAACTGCTATTACAACAACTGGGACGGAAGCCCATATTTTCTATTCAATGATGAAAACTTGGTCCTCCCGCAAGGTGTTTTCCCCTAGCAAGAACCTTTTTACTCAGTAGAATCTTGCTCAGTAGAATAAGGAGGAAGGAAATTAATCACAGAAAAGGAATGTGGTACATTGAGAGAGGAGAAAGAAAAAGCAGAAAATAAAGTAACAGGACCAAAAGTTGCATGTGTTTTCACTAGGTCCCCAATAATCCAGTTGTAAAACTGTGTGTCCATCTGCCATTCCCATTCTGTTATACTAGGGTACAGGACAATCACATTTGAGCCATGTCTTCAACAGAGGCTGTATCTTCTGATTTTTTCATCTGCAATGTCATAAGTGCGCGCTGCAAGGGAATAAATAGTGAAAATGGGGGTGGTGGATGAGGGGGTGTGTGTCAAGTTGGTCCCTTCTCTCCCCCCACCTCCATTACTCTAATAACTATTCTTTTAATATTACTCATTACACTTAGTTTAGATGGAAAAGATTGGTGGTTGAGATATAGGCAAAGTTCATTCATCAATTACCATCACAGGAAAAATAATCTCAATTTGGAGCAATTAATTTAATATATTGCCAATGAAAAATAGAGAGGAATGGTGAGAAAAAAGGACAAAAACTAAACCACCTTTGTCACATCCCATCCTTTTCAGGCACTACTTCATTTCCATGTTCTCTTATCCTCTATTTCCCTGGCTCAGGGAAAGGGGAATGGAATCCTTAACATCTCCTCTCTGCTGCACCTTCCTCCCTACACTTTTCACCTGCTCCAGCATGGGTTCTCCATGGGTCACAGTTTCTATAGCAAAACCTGTACTGGTGACAGCTTTCCACAGGTTGTATCTTCCATCAGGACATATCCACCAGCTTTGGCATGGGGCTCTCCACAGGCTGCAGGTGGATTGGTCTTCCTTGGTCTGCCTCACTTCAACAAGGGCTGCAGGGGAATCTCTGCTCCAATGCCCGGAGCACCCCCTTCTCTTCCTTCAATGACCTTGGTGTTGGCAGAGCAGTCTTTCTCACCTTTTTTTCCTCACTTCTCTCCCCCTCCGTCTCTCACAACTGCTCCAAAGTGTTTCTATCCCTTCCAAAATATGCTTTCCCCCAGGCGCCATCAGCCTGGCTGAGGGCACAGCTGTGTGCTGTGGTGGGTCTGACAGAGTTGTCTGCACTGGCTGACAGGTTGTGGCTCCAGCCTCTCCTCACTGAGCCTGGCCCCGCAGCTCCCAGCTTCCAGCACATGCCGAACGACACATGATGCACCATCTTACTAGTTCTGAATTAATAACTGCATTTCTCACTTTACAGGATAAATTCTTGTGGGGTACTAAAGGAAAAAAATTACTTGTATCTAGCTAGATGATTATTGCATTATTCTTGATTAAGAGGTGAATTATCTTATGAAAAAGAGATGTTAGCTTAGTCTGACATCATAAACTCTGACCTCTGATAAAAATAGTGCTGTATTTTGTAACATTTTCTGTCTTTCTCCATGCCCTTGACTCCTGCCTTCTTCACAAATTCTTGCAAGACTGTTCATAGATGTGCATTCAGTCAGAGATCTGTGGTTGTCTAGAGACCTTTTTCTGGTTTTGTGAATAAATATAATGTTTGCTGTTTCACAGTTTTTGAATGCTCCAGAAGAAACAATTCCATAGCTGTTTGAAATGTCATAACAGAGGCTGGGTTTTTTTAGCAACCACTATTTTGGAATAGTGGTTATCTGATCCTCTTTCCCCTGCCTTGAGCTCTCAGGAGTAAGGTATAAATTACTTCCAATTCAGCTGTGGACATTTTGTTTTCATATTTCCTACTAGGGAAATAATTACTGTCATATCTTACCAGCTTAATGAAAATTAACATTAATTGTTGAGTTTGTATTTACTATGATTATCAGTGTGGACTGGTTTCAGTTTCTCCCTTTGGGTTTTATCTTTTACCACCCCTTGCATGAAAAAAAGTGTTATTTGGCATAGTTGGAAAGCCCTCTTTTTTTTTTTTTTTTTTTTATATTGTTCCCTTGCTGTCAGAAACTGTCTTCTGCAGCATCCGTTTCCTCTTACTATGGTTTGCAAAGGGATGATTCCTTTAGGTAGTCCCTCTTTGTTTATCCCCTTCTTTCCTTAGGACACAAGCTTCTATACTGTATATAATTTTGTGCTTCTTTAAATCCCTAGAACCCTCCAGTTCAGGATTAAACATTTGAAAAGATGATTTACTTAATTTAATAAAGTATATGTTTTTAAATATCTTTATAGAAATAAGAATAATGAAACCATATGTTTAGCTCCAATTTTGTCCATTTGTTACCTAAAATGAATTCAATCAGTTCAAGGTATCCTGATCTGAAAGCCCTTCTCAAACTGAGCTTTTATGAGGTTTTTTGCTAATTACTGCCATATATCCAATGTATCATCTAGGTATTTGGTAGAGAAATCTAACAGCTGTCCTTCCTCAGAGACTTCTGCGGTGGAGAGCATTTGCATTACGTTACCAGTTACACTACTCCTATTTTTTATCACCAATTAATAGAATTCTGAATCCCTATCCTAACTTGAGCATGGGAAACTGAATGTCATGACTACTTTTATGAGTGCATTGAAGTAATGTGGCATGGTTACATGGATCAGGATTAGAAGTTTTCTGACTGTTAGAGCAGTGAAATTCTAAAATACTTTTCAAAATAAAATAATACAGATCCTAAACTAACAAGATAAAGACAATAAATGTATGGAAAAACTGTAGAAACAAATAAACAAAATACTGGGTCTGGTAATAGAAATTGTGAAGTAATTTTTGCCAAATTTAATACACTTGGTTACATTGAAAACTACCCTGAAATACTTAAGATGGTCTGAAAGTAAACCTGATCACAACCTGTAGTTACTTGCATGCAATGAAACTTGCACTTTAGTATATGTTCTTCTTCAATTCATATAAATGCTTTCATTAATAAATCCTTTTAATTTAATTATGTAAACATTGATTTTATTCTTAGACTTTTATTTATTGCAGAAATTCTCTTTTCTAAGATAATATTAGCACTTCCTTGGTTAAATAAATCTATTCCTCATCTTCCCAATTGGACCATTTAGTAAAATAATGCAAGGAGCTACTAAACTTTCACATGAAAAATCCCCTGTATCTGAGAGAATATCTCTGCAACGCCTTAGTAAAATAGTCCACAGGTACAGTGATCACAACACACAGTGAAAAATTCCTATGGGAAGTTTATAATCGTCTCTGCTCAGCTAATATAAACAGGTTAGTTTTGATTTGGATCAGTCCGAGCCTATAACATGATTAATAGTATAGAAAGAAAAAGTAAAAATTGCCAAAAGGGATTCTAGACCAAAGGCTACTTATTGTTCAAGTGAAGTGTCTTTTTGACTCCACTGAGAGAAAATAAAACACTCTTCTGTGTCTCTGCAGTGATACTAAAAAAGAGGAAAAACCAAAAACCACCAAAACAAAAAAAAACCCTCCACCAACCAAAGAAATGAAAAAAAGAAACTATAGGAAGTAGAGGGCCAATGGCAAAAAAACGAAACATGAATTAAGCTATAAAATTTCAATAAAGCAAAGAAAAACCCAGGATCAGTTACAGAGGTAGGAAAAGGGGAAAAGATAAAGGAAGAAATTTTAATAGCAAAGGTTACGATATTTTAAATGTTTAAATGTCTCTCTAAAGCTTAACTAAAAGCCTTAACTTCCATGTGGGTAGGATCTTTTAAATTGAATTACATTTATAGGAAAGTCTTGTATAAAATAATTATTTCTGAACTTGGCAATCCACGGAAAATCAGAAGCATTTTTTTCCCCTCTCTTAATTAAACAAACTGAGAATATGACCTATGTCCTATAATCATAAAGACTTAAAGGATAAAACTGTGTGTGACTAAGTTTATCCTGACTTCCTCATAAAAATACATTTTTTCCATATTAAACATAGTTTTATGATCTGAGAGTTTTTGACCATTAGAGCTATATTTTTAAAAGTGTATATCAATTAATCAGAGTTTTCTGTAACTGCTATACTGAGATGACTCAACATTCACTCCTTACACATCAAACTTAAAAGGGACCTACTAGAAAGATGAAGAAAAACTTTTTATCAGGATCTCTAGCAATAGAAAGAGGGGTAACAATTTTGAATTGTAAGGAAGAAATTCTTTACTGGTAAGGTTGTAAAATGGTGGAACAGATGGCCCAGAGTCGTTGTGGATATCCAGTTCCTGGAAATGTTCCAGGCAAAGTTTGATGGAGCTTTGAGCAGCCTGGTCTGGTGATAGGTGTCCCTGCCCATGGCAGGTGTCTTGGAACTAGATGATCTTTGAAGGTCCCTTCCAACAAAAAACATTTTATGATCTTATGGTTCTAATGCCCTTTTCTTCTCTTTTCATCCCTTCCACAGGTGACGAGTCCATCTTGCAATAATAATAACCCATTCAAGTTTGATTTTGTCCACAAAGTTTGTAAAAAACAGCCCTTCATTTAAAAACATGTTCTGTGAAGAAGGAAAGTAAAGCAGCAGGGTGTTATAGAACAACTGAGACTTCCTCAGAAAAATAACAAGGGATTTACATTGAATTTAACAGGAGCTGTGAAAAGCTGTGCTTTTGCCTTCTTCACCCTTCAGTGGACAGCAATTGTCATTTATTTCTGTTTGCCTGAAGATGTGAAATAGAGTTGAAAAGCAAACCAACTGATTTAATTTCTCCAGCTCAGGAACTATCACCTTTTTTTTATTGGTTGCTTTTATTTCTGAAAACTTTATTTCTTCAGTGCACATGAATATGAATGATTGAAGAATCTTCATACAGGTGGATGCGCAAAATAAAGAAAATGTAAATGTCTGCGTCAGACACGGATTTATAAAGACTGATTGAAATTGCCATTGCATAAGCAAGTTATATTAACAGTTATTACTGTAAGGTGTCATTTGAGCTTTCTCTGTTCATGAGGAGCATTTCTTCTTTGAATGGGTCTGCTGCCTTGCTAAACCATTAACATTTGTCAGATGGTGAGATTAGACTCCTAACAACTTGCAGATGACATTCAGCCATAGCAAACCCTTTTCAGTTGTTGACAGTTTGTTTAATAAGTGTGCATACTGCTGACATTTAGACAAGAAAATGTCTGTGAAATGTGAATTCTTACAGAGTGTAGTTGAAGCTGATGTTAAACTTTCCCATGCTTGGGTTTTGGTAGGATCTTTGTGTGCACATGGATATTCTTTGTTTGCTTGTAAACTTTCACAAACAAAAAGAATATTTTCTACTCAGTCTCTCAAAAATACAAGAAGTCTCGATATTTCAGTTTATTTTAAAACTGAATTTTCAATTGAATGTAATGAAATATTCATATTGAATGTCTTGCCTCATTTTCTTTGCAAACTGTATTTCCAAAGATATTATTCTAATGATATTATTCAGCTTTCTTCTCCAATATAATTCCTGCAAATAACTCTTCCTTGTAAACAATTCCTTTGAAACTATTTAGATACATGAAATTTAAACGTATTTGATTTGAAAGACTACACACATTTCTGCTTTCAGATTAGAATTGTTTTAAATCTATCATCTACCACATTTGTTTAAAATCCATTGGTTTGAAATATGTTTCAGCTAGCAACATCTTGCTTGCCCATTTGAGTGGAAAAAAATCTGTAAGTAAATCCAGTTCAATTAAAAACTCCAAATAATTACATGAAATACTTTCTCAAAACTTACACTGACATTTACTGAAAGAATATGTCCTCTGCTTCAAAAATGAAATGGCAACTATTAGCAGAGTGGATATATTTTCATCAATTTTCAAACGTTTAATTTTTTCAGTGGGTAATGTTAGTAATTTCTATTGTTTTTTGAAATCCATAGGAACACTTTCCTTAGGCTCTATTTTTATAAAGTGCCAATTGTTACAAAAAAAAAAGAGTAGTATTTTTTCATCCACAAAATTATGTTGATGTGCACATAAGGTGCACATAAAGTACATTGGCCACACAATCAGACAAAGATTAATTTACTGGCAACAATCAGATCTTACAATCCCAAGTGTAAGTATCTTACACTTGGGATAAAGTGACAATGTTTTGTCACTTTATCCCAAGATGCTTTGTAAATTGTTCATATGAGTGGTGCTTTTGAAATTGGACAGTAAAAATTTTACCATATTTTTTTTTACTATTATGTTTAAAGCTTACTTTACTTTTCAGAAACTTATCTTTATCTTTCTAGATTTTACTCCAAACTAATAATTATAAATATCATCTTTATCTGATTGTACAAATGCTCAACCTGCAATTAATATTTTTTTCTAGTTAGTAATATTTTTTCTTTTTATTTTAACAAATTATGGCTTTATTAACTCAGAAATCTTAAAGCATAAGCTAGGAAACTAACCTAAAAATATCAGTTTAGTGTTAAAGACCCTTTTAAGCTGCGGGAAAAGGGAGTAATTGGCAGAGAATTTCAGTTACTGTGAAATAATGTTGTTTCCCAACAATATTTTAGAATGCATTAGAATCATTACTACATTGTGAAGTCATTACCACAACAAAGGAACAAAGAAAATCCTGGTCTTTTGTACTTTCACAGTCTAAGCATGTAAAAAATCTGTACTCCTTGGCTCCTGCTGTGTGTCTGAGTGTTCTGTCATCTGGGCAGGTCCCCACGTCCTCTGTTATGCCAAGGGTTGGTGTAGTTCATGGCTCTTGCCGGGACTCCTGCCCCGCAGGGCTCAAACCGCAGCTGGCACCAAGCCGCCTGCACTGAGTGTGCTCCTCAACAACCCACACTCCTCTCCAACATTTCCAGACACCCTACACCACTGCCCTGGGCAAATTATTCCACTGAATATTTTTTTTTCTAATAACTAATCTAAACCTCCCATGGCACAGCTTAAGGCCGTTTCCTTTTGTCCTTTCACTTGAGACGTGGCAGAAGAGGCTGACCCCCACCTTCCCATAGCCTCCTTTCAGGTAGCTGTAGAGAGCAATGAAGAATCCAAGACTGAACACAGGATTTGAGGCACATCCTCACCAGTACCATGTACAGGGAAACAATCAGTGCCCTGGTCCTGCTGGATGCACAGTTGCTGATACAGGCCAGGATGCCACTGACCTTCTTGGCCACCTGGGCACACTGCTCATACCCAGTCATCTGTGAATCAGCACCTCTAAGTCACTTTCTGCTGAGCAGCTCTCAAGACACTGTTTCTGAAACCTACAGTGATGCTTGGGGTTATTGCAACCCAAGAGCAGGATCCAGAACTTAGCTTGGTTTGAAACTCAAGCAATTTGAACCCAATTGATCCAGCCTGCTCAGATTCCTCTGCAGAGCATTCCAGCCCCCCAGCAGCAGATCATTCCTGCCCACTTTGGTGTCATCAACAAACTTACTAGGGTGCATTGAATCCCCTAATCTGGGTCATTGATAAAGATGTTAAACAGGAGTGACAACAACACTGGGGCCTGGGGAACCCCATTAGTGGAAAGCCACCAGTTGGGTGTAAGTCCATTCACCATCACTCTATGGGCCTGGCCATCTAGATGGTTTTACATCCAGGAAAGAGTACACTCAAGCCCTGAGCAGTCAGCTTCTCCAGAAAAATGTTGTGGGAAATGGTATCAAATGCTTTACTGACATCTAAGTAGTCCAACAGCCTTTCTCTCATGAGCTCTTGCCTCATCCACTAAGCAGGTCCCTTTGTCATAAAGGGAGATCACATTGGTCATGATATTGTTGGAATGGTATCTAGGATCACAACTGGCAGAAGTCTTACTGTTTTAAAGACTTTCATGTGTGGGTCTGGTTGAGACTACAGAAAATCTTTAGTAAGCAAGTAATACAGTGAAGATGATAATATGTGTGTCCTTTTATTTTTTTTGAGATATGGTAACAGAGCTGCAAATTAAGTTCTACAATAACATTAAAATGAGGATGTGAGTATCACACTAAAAGGACTAGTAATATCAACTGGCCGCCAGTAATCAAACACAACAGGTTTGTAAGGAAAGAAAACACAAGGTGGATAAAAATAAAGGATTAAAATAAACAGCTTGGAGTAAACAAACAATTTTGACCCATTTGTGAACTATCGAATTGATAAAAATTATTTGTAGTACCTAAGGGATTATCCTCCCAAAAATTGGAAATTAAATCTTCTTGTGGGTCATTCCATAGATTTTTCTGAGGCGATATTCACTGTTGTCCCCAGTCATAAGCGAAAACACATATTGTATATAAATATAGAGGAACTTACCCTGAAGGCTGATGCTGCTTTTGTGCCCCATTTCTCTGTCACAGCAACAAGAGTCTTCTGAGGTTCCATGGCACACAAACACTTAAAGAGTTTGTTGTTGAAGAGAAATGTGTTCATACCTTTTAAAATGTGTCAGAAATTAAAACGGAAAAATTAAGGTGGTTAAAAGTGCTCTCTGTGATAGTAGATAAAACTGCAACTCTATAGTTCAAGATTATTTTATCTAAATTCACTTAAAGCCCCCTCCATTTTCACAATAGTTAGGTGAAACTTCCTTTCCAAAGGGGAAGTTTTTTAGCAAATTAAATATATTGTATACTTGTTAACCGAGCTTTCCTATCCTTCTCTTCATTTCTCAGGTGAGGAAAAAACCCCTCACTTTCTTTCCAGCTTCGTTTTTTTGGGAGGAAAGGTTACTATTCATTTTTGTGCTCTTTTCTTTGCTTCTTTCTGTGTCACCACCAAAAATTATTGTATAAAATTATCTGTCTGTTATGTACAGGGAAGAGGACCCCTGTTGCCTCAGCAAAATCAAAGAATCTAAAAGAAATTGGAGATACAACTCCCTATATAATGTTTGGTATTTGTAGCATATATAAAGTTTATTTTCTTGTTTGAGTTGAGACAAAATTGTTCTGCATGTGGGAGATAATTGCTTGTCACCCTTCTGAGGCAGTGAGTCTTGTACTCATTATTAAAAGGGAATTAGGTTTACAATAAATACACAATTTCATCTCCAAAGTGTCTTATAACTTGCATCTTAGACGTTACAAATTCTTCTAAATCCACCAGTGTTGTGGATTTATGCTGGCTGTGTTTTGCTGGCTGTTTCTTACAGATCAGTAGAGGTTCTTACACCTAAAATATTCTCATTTATTATGTGTATTGAGGTTTTCATTGTTTGCATTTAGATGAATCAATGAAGATCATAATCCCATAGTATTAGTGGATTGTGAAATGCATAATCTGAACAGTGGAGCATTATAGACACAGATTAAGTGATTTCTTTAAAGAACACAGGATTTGTGACACCTCAGAACTGCATCTGATCTCTTGAGTTCTATACCCAAATATGAACCCCATATAATTTTCTGTTTCTCTTTAGTTTTCAGATAAATATTTTAAAGCTATTAAATATTTTAAATTGGATATGTGGGACAAATGAAATTGAAGAAGTGAGACTGATGCAAAACTTTTAATATTATTTCACCCAAAACCTGCTGAAGAAGCATTATTACCACTGGTTGAAATATTTTTCTTTATGAAGGCATTGATTATTCTTATCTGGACCATGTGTCTTGTATAAGACCTGCTAACACTAATCGTTATACCTAACTAGCATCAAGAGAAAACAGGCTATTTTCCCTCCAGTCTTCCGGTGAGGTTAGTTTTTCCAACGACTTTCTATCCAACATAGTAACTGAAACAGCAGCAAAATTTTATAAGGATTTAAGAAGTGAATTTTTTTATTGATTATATTGGATAAAGTGTATAACTTTCCTTAGAACAAAGGAAAGATGTAAAAAATGATAAGGAAATAAAATGTGCAGTGTTTGTATTGTTTCACTTGAAAACTGATTTCTGGGGCTTTTGAAATTTCTCTTTATAGAAACCCCACAGACCTAAAACATGTTCATCAAACTGCCTAGAAGCAATAGTGTTTGATGCAATTACCCTAAAGATGTCTTTGCTCTCATATTCTGAATCTAAATAATCTCCAGACATTATGTGCATTTGCCCTTTATAGTGCCAATACATAAAGAAAAAATGTCTCAAAATAATAATGACTGTAAGGGACACAGGACTGAGCCATACTTTCTTCTGTCACCCCTTGTTCTTCCTTTCAAGGAGTGTTCAGTACAGTAAAATGTAATTGCATGAAGTGCATGGTTCATATCTAGGCTACACAAAGGAGAGAAGGACCAGTAATGGGTGAAATAGTAAAGTCCAAGAAAGTTCTATGAACAGGTGGTAACGTGAACACAAATATATAACCGGCTGGAAAATATATAATGGCTGGCTGCGAGGATGAGGCTTCTGAATGTTTTTTTTAACACATTGTTGAAGAGTCACTAATGCAGCAGCAAGCAGAGGAATAGCAATCAATAATTAACAGGACAGAGTGAGTAGAGAAGCTCTAAAATCAGATAAATTCAGCAGTGTGGAATAATGTAAGATTTTCAGTTTGGAGATATTTCTGCCACACTTTGTTGAAAATAACAAGAAGCTGTGACTTCGAGATAACGTGATGTAGTTGTACTTACTTGAGCATGCCGTGCAACACAATGAGAAGGCTGATGATCAGCTAGATGTAATTCTAGGACAATGATAGAAAAAAGCCTTGTGAACTGACAAAACCATGAAGTTTTATTTCTAAAATAGTTAAAGAAAAGTTGAATGTTGAAAGTTTTTTGTCTTTAGTGAAAATGAAGGCTGAGCTAATCTATAATGCAAATGAACATTCACAGCAAAACTTGACTTGTTATTGGAGGTAAAAGTCAGCCAGAAGACAATTATGAAAAAGCTATGCCTGAAACATAAAGCTATGTGTGTTTCTATAATTTGATTATTTATAAAGAATATCAACATGCTAAACACAGAAAAAGATGCAAAATTATTATTCATGCAGCAAACTTCTGACTCAAACACTCAACTAATATATTCAAACAGTAAAGTAGCAAGAAGAAACCCAAAGGTCAACAACAAGAGTTTCAGAAAACATCTCTACTAATAAGGAATTTACACTTAAAATAATAAAATAAATCCAAAATAAGTTAATCAGATCATTGTTGCTAAAAAAGCAATATCCATTTTTCCTATTCCTCACCATGCATTTTCATTAAACTCCAGTGACAAATGATCTGGGGATCCAAGATCAATTGCTGTCATTCTGAGGTACTTTCACTGTTGGTTTGGTAGACTCAGCCAACCCAGTGAAGGATCCAGCACATGCTGGGGATGCTACAAGATGTGAAGGATGGTTCCAAAGGTGGCTGAAAGAAAGAAGGAGAAAGGACACAAAGAGGTAAGAGCAGCCCTTTCCCAGCAGCAGTGCGCTGATAGATGAGCTCATCAAATCTGGACTAGAGATAGATGGGCTAATCAAACAGCTGACAGCCATGGAGCAGGGCTGTCCTGGAGCACCTTATGAGGAAATGGAAACAGGATTGTCCTTTTGGGCAGCAATTTAGCTGTTGTTCCTTGTCCCTGTTTTACAGTGAGCAGTGCATCTTTCCCCATCTGTTTTGACCTAAATCAGTTTGTATATAGACAATCATACCTGGAGGGAATTTTAAGTTAAGAATATATGTTGCTAACCCTTTCTTTTGTTTGTGATGCATGATTAAAATGATAATGAATGACTTCTAGAGTTACAGTGGACCTGGGGTGACTGACATGTAACTCTCTTTTCCTGAATATTCTAGCAGACATAGTAGAAGGATCTCATGCATCCTCCTAGGGCTGTGAATCTTAGTCCAGAAATTAAGCGCAATTGTGTTGGTGAAGTCTAGAAAAACATATAATGTTGTGTCACATTTAGTGGAATGCATGAGGTCATTGTCTATCTTTGCCTTAGCTCCTCAATCTTTACAATACGAAGTTCATATGGAATTTTTTCTTTGATTTGGAGCACGCAAAATACCTACCTGTCTCCTCAGTGTTTCTGTGATGATGTAATTCTGTTCACCTGTGCCCTATTGGAAGGCAGCTCTGACTTCTAAATATGTGCTGCCGGGGTATGTGTGAAATGCTGTAGCAGAAGAGTTTTGTCTGCCAGCATTTGCTTCATCTACACTTAGGTCTACTGGACAAATACAGTATCAACAGAAGTTCAGGAGAGACAGGTCCTGTGTTGTTTTTTAGTGTTAAACAAATTTTGAAGGGTGCTGTACTAAATAGGAGGGTAGAAAGAGGAGGTTGTCAGAGCCTGGAGGGTTTGATGTCTCAAGATATTTTGAGATGCATGTGTGAGTGGGGGGTGGAAGGCAGGTCAGGCCTTGCCCTGGCAAGGCAGTGACCTGCCCCAGGCTCCCCTAGAGCCTGTATCCCAGCCACCCAGAGCTGCCAAGCATGGCAATCCAGAGCCAGGGCTCCACTCTCCCCTAACCCAGCCAGGGATTCACGAAGGCCCAGGGATTTTAAAGGCTGAACAGGAGTCTGGTGCATGTCTTGAGCCTACCTTCCTCTTGCAGTTTCTTTCTGAGCACTGCTGGATCCCAGGAGTTGGTAGCCATATGTGTGTTTTTACCTTATCTGTCTTTCTCTCTTCCTTCTTCTAATTCCCTCTTCTTGGAACATTTTCAGTAGCTTAACATCAAATGGGTTTAAAGTTTGCTGAGTTGAATTGTCCGGATTAATGCTGTGAGAAGTGCTTATGTTGACTGGATATTGTACTAAATCTTTCACCAAAGTTCCCTGATTTTCTATAGTTTGCCAGTACGCTTTTGTCTTCTTTTGACCTCTTGAGAATATTGTATTGTTCCCGTGCCTCTAAGCCAGAGTACATGAACCCACTGTAAACCCCTTTCAGTGAGTTGTCTGGGGCCTTACAAAGGTGAAGAGGGAGAAAGAGTGGCTAGTACTGATAAATAATTTAATCATAACTTTCTAGTTGAAACATGTATTGTTCAATTGAAGATCAGTTCCCTGACTTAAGGAACCTGGAAACTTCATGTGGCACTATTTAAGCATTCACATTGTACTCCTGAAAGCTGTCATTCTTAAAAAAATGTAAATTTTGTTTACTTAGGGAAAAAAAAAGTTTGCTCTTCTTTTTATTTTTGTAAAGACTAGTGAGTTTTTGCAGCTTCCCCCTGTTGTTTGGGTTGGAATTGTTTTCATTATAAGCCTTCTACTGCTTTTTCAGCCTTTCTAAAGGAACAAAGAAAAGGTTATTCTAAGTCCCATCACAAGCTGGCTCTTCAGCAAAGAAATAAAGGCTTTAAATGATCAGCATTTGCTCAGTTATGTAACCACTGTTTCCTGTATTCATTCAAATTAATTTTAAATGCAGTTTACAAAATACCAAATGACCACTTGTTCTTTCAGGCCACTAGAGATTATCAGTAACAGTTTCTAATGTTTTATGGGGTTTTCTTTCTAACTCTGGAGGAAAACAATTGAGTTGATGCTTTCCTACCTTCGTTTTAATTGCTAATAAATCACTCTGCTTGCACATCGTGCTCTCCAGCATACATCAATTATCATCTGCTCTCTTCAGGAGATGGCTAGAGGTGCCTCTGCCTTAAAAAATCCCCGTAATGTTGTCTTGATCTCTAAGACTGATTCTGAAGAAAGATGTTCTAATGAATCTGTAAGCACCTGGCTGTCTTGGATATTCTAGGTGCATGCTGATTCTCCCTTTAGAGCAAAACGTCTTTAGCTGTGACCCTTTAATTACATGTAATTGTGACAGAAAAGCTCAGCCTGAGAGAAAATAAAAAGCACCATATTTTCAAAACACTGTTTTTAGTATAGCCTAATGTAACCTAGTATACGTTGTGTAGCTTTTATAGCCTAGGTACTCTTTTCACCTAAGACTGGGTTTGTCTTTTTAGAAGGCTTTAGTATAGGTGATACATTCAAAATTAAGCTACTTGTATCACTTTCCCCATATATTTCTTGAAGCAAGTTTCATAGTCTATTGCTTCAAATGTATTTACCCTTAAAAATAATAATTTTATACATTTCATTCATGTTGGATGACCAAGGCTATTACCCAGCACTTAGCCAACGGCTGGAATGAGTGCAACTTTTTCCCTCGTGTCTTTTCTGGTATCTCAGATTCGATTTCCTTCCCCAGTCCTAGAGCTAGCATATACATGCCAGACTTAGTTTTGTCTCTTTTCTGTTGCTAGACAGACTAATTACTTTAGCATTTTACAATTTTAAGCCTCTCCACCTACCCCTCCCATTCAATTGATCAAATGTTTCTGTAGGGTTTGAACTTCAGATGAGACAACTGACCAGACCATTTTTTCTTAGTTCATGAAGCTGGAGGACAAGTCATGAATTTGCACAGTTTGGGTCACGCTTGCTGCAGATGGAATCTGATTTGCTGACTTTCTGTTAAGCCTCTGGGAAATTTCCTTCTAAATTGATGGGAATAAATTCTGCTAATAAATTTTCAAGGGAAAAGGGGTATAGACTTCTCTAGCACAAAGGCTGTCTGAAAGTCATTCTTGCATAAAAAGCCTGTTGAGTTTTCAATGAAAGCCTTAACTTTTTTATAGAAAATTGTTCTATTTCGGTTAGTATTTTTCATAAACCAGCCCCTAATTACAATGAGATGTGAAAGATATTGTGAATAATTTGACTAAGCTATGTGCTATTGAAAATAGTTTTGTTGGTGGGAAGGACTTGGAAGTGATAATGACAGGACATACTGCCATCCCCTTCTATAATTACAAGTTCTACCTTTATAAATGAATTAAGGCTGCCACCCATTTTTCTTTGTCAGGAACTTCTTTGACTACTTTTTATCAATAAAGCTGTTGCCGAGATGTGGTACTCTTTATTATTTGCACAGATGATTGCTTATGCACACACAGTAGTAATTGCTCATATGCAATAATTGCTCCTGTCCTTTAGAGTAATTGCCTTGTGTACTTTATATAAATAGCAGTTTTTGACAGCTGATTTATTCATTCTCAACTCATCATTAAGTGATCCCCTTTGTTTCCACCTATTGCTCTAAAGCACTCTGAGAACAGTATGCAGGTTGTCAGCAACATTTCCTGAAGTGACCAGTAGCTGAAGAAATCCCTTGTTTTACTATCAGCTTGGACCTTATTATTTATATCTCCCTGTGGAGGCTGGAAATAGCTGCAGCAGCAAATACCACTAAACTTTTACCAAGGGAAGATTTCATTATCAGATATCAGCTTTTCTAATTCATTTTGTTGGTTGTTTCCTCTTTCAGCTGTATATGTTTCCTGTATGGTTTTGCTGTCTTTTCCAAATAAAGTGGCAGCCTTTTCAAGCCAGGTATGTATTTTTAAAATAGGATGATGTAAAATTTCCCAACATAAGTAGCATTGTGGACTCTATTCATGCTGAAGTATAGAGGATCTTCTTTCCACATGTTTTAGATATAGGCTCCTTTTTCTAGGTTTCCAAACACTAAAGTTTGCCCAATTGCTTCTAATTATGTTAGGAGGGTGAAGACTATAAGATTAGATGATTTAAAATGATTACCTATTTAATTTTTTTTCCTTTAGTATTTATGTTAAAGCATTCTGACTCTTAGTGTAGTTAGGAAGTTCTGCTAGTACCAGATTACTTTTGTTTTAAGGCTTGAGAGAGAAAGGTCACCATGAATATGCAGCCTGCAGACAGCACAGTTAGAATTACACCTCTGTGGCAAAGAAACCACACCACTGAAGTCAACAAATATGACAACATTTTGATAACGTGTTCAGCAATAAAAAAGACAAGCTTAACAAATGGTCACACACTGAACAATGTAGCTTTTTACATCCCCTATCCAAAAATTTGTAAAAAGAATGGAGGGATAATTTTAAGATTCCTTCTTTTATTTCCAATCCCACTGCCTTCTTTTGTCACTCTTCCTACCCTTACTCACTGAGGAAAAGCAAAATACATGAAACTGAAGTTTCATGCTAGAGTGACTGATACCTGTCATTCATTCATTCATTCATTCAATCTTTCAAAGTACTTTAAGTCAGTCCCTAGCTTGTAAACAAGAGAAATACATAGAATACTGATGGAGATAAGTAATAATTGATTGGTTAAGAAGGACACATTGATTGCTCATATTTAGGATGAACTATGAGCAGACTTACGCTTTTATTAATTGAAAAGTTAAAGAGGCTATTTGGTGTTAATTACGTGATCACCATTAAACCATTACAGAGGGTTTTTTGCTGGCTTTGTCTTTAGTTTCTTTTATCTAAACAAATGTATTTACTGTTGTAGTTGACTAGGTAACATTTGATGTTCTAAAACATCAACAAAAGTTAGAAAAGGGGGTTTTGTTTACTTTCTTTTCTCTCTACATTAAATTGTTTTCTGTGTAGGTACAGAAAATTCTGATCAGTATCAGAGCCATCTCTAACAGGCACCTTTAGTCTGGACAATTATTGTGTTAGTGGAACACTATGCTAGTGATGCACACAGCACTAAGTAAAAGTCTCTGGAACTCATCCTTAAATGGGGCAAAAATCCCATCAGTGATGTAAAGAATGGATAGAAATATAAAAGATCTGTTGTACAGATCACGTTAGAATGATAATTATTACGTATATCGTAAAAGTATCCAAATGTTGAACATTTTGAAGAGGTTTTATGTAGGTATACTTCAAAAATTCCCCCTCAGTGATAAAAGGGAAAATACGATTGGGTAAGATAAAATGAAAGGAAATTGCTTGTTTCATTCTTTACTCCCTTTCAAATATTTTGGTCTTTCTTTTCGGAACAAACAGGATTCAAATTTCATTTCTTTCTACCTCTTCACCTGGCCTCTTAAAAACGTGGCTGCATGCACTTGGGGAAGTTTCAAATTACCTGTCTCATGTTGATGCTGCTTACATTGCTGAGGAGTGAGAAAGGTAAGATCATCCACTACTTATATTCTTTGTCTGGAACAGCTTTTTAAATTTGCTGGAAGAAACCTATGTAACATAATTTTTGTAAGAAAATAGGCTGTATTTTTATGTTGGTAAAGATGTGATGAGGATAAAACAGTATTTTTTTCTGCATAAAATAGGGATGATGAGAGGGGAAAAATGAAAACAGGAGGTTGTGTTTAGGTTTCTTGCTGGCTCCAAATAGGAACAGTTGCATTTCCACTTAACTTCAGGCAGTTACAACACAGATTTGAATATCTATTTTGTTTTCCAGACTTTCTTTGTAGACAATGGCAAAAACCAGACTCTTTCAGGGTGCAATTCATCTTCTTTTAAGGATGATAACTAAAATAAGTTGGACGAATTGTGCTGTTTAGAAGTACTTGTTTCTATTGACTAGAAATAGTAGTACTTGTTTCTATTGACTAAAACAAGTTAGCATAGATACCAGTGTCTAGAAGTCAGATGAGATATATTTCCTTTCTGATGACTAAATAGAGCAGGTGATGTCAAAGAATGGTGTCAGTTTTGTTAAAAGGTGGTATTATACCCTACTACTTTTGGAGGCTTTATTTTAATGTGGACAAAATGTTATTTTTATTAAATATTGCCTTTGAATATTGCCTTCTGCCCACAGAAGCACAAAATAACTGAGATTTATGCCTCTTTAGCCCTCTTTTAATTTTTCAGTTATTGTTTTTCTCTTGGTGATATTTTATCTCGCCTAACTTTCCTTCTCTTCACACCTGTTATATTTTGGTCTTTATGCACTTATGGAAAGGTAGAACTCTTCTTTTTCTAGACAACCATTATATTTTAAATGTTTTTAAAAATTGTATTCTAAATTTCTCAAAATTTTAAATTGCATCTTATGAGAAGCAGAAAGAGATAGCAAATTTTTACCTGTTTTTCACAGATTCTACCAAATACAATAGTTACTATCCAAGTGCGCAGCTCCTCCCTCAAAACCTATCCTGTGACAATATTTCCATGGGAAGCCTTGCATAATGCTGAATCTTTCCTATAAGCCTGCACAAAAGTGTTAAATTCCTTCTGAACTCAATACATGCTTCGTGAAAAGAGCACAGCATAGAACTGGGTTTTAAACAAAAGCTAGCTAGGAAGCAGGAAGGATCTTGGTTTTCAGAGTGCTCAGCCTATTTTTGTCACTTCGTTTAAATTCTTCTTCCTTTTGAAGTGACATGAAAATAACATTTACAGTCTACAAATGAAATCAATTATGAAGCTATGGGTGAGACTTGAGTTGTTTACAAAACTAAGTCTGTGAGGTTCCAGGGAGAAGTTGAGTTGTCTGCTTGAAGGCTATGATACTACTCGTCAAATTAAAAAAAAAAAAAAAAAAAATTGTCTGCAAAATAGCAATTAGAGAAATAAAGGGGAACCCACATTAAATATTAGAAGATGGTTTTGATTTCCTGTTGGGATGCAGATTAATATTTATTAGTATAAGTTTAGATACTGAAAGGTCTTTTTAATCAAGGTGAGAGGCAATTTTCATTAGCTGATTTTAAAAAATGGATAAATATGCATGAACAAATTAAATATCCAAGTCGTAGCCAAATTCTAATAAGGACAAAAAAATATATTGCTCTGTAATCCATCAAAGGAAAAACATTGCTTTCCTCTTCAGTTGCAGAGGCTGCTATTGTGATGAAGTAAAAAAAAAAAGTGTGAATATATATATATATGTATGTATAAACCTATATATGTATATATATATATATATAAAAAAAGGAGCTGGATAGCTTTTTTTATTCGATAGGAAGAATAAATTATTCAGGAATTACAGATATAGTCAGTAGAGCATTGCACTGGTAAGATTTATTTGCTAAGCATTATTTGTGCTTACTTGCTGCATTTCAGCTCTGTTCACAGTGAACGCACTTTCTCTTTCTTTCTCATTTTAATCAACAATTTTGTGGTGCTATTGCTGACAGTACATGTCAGAGGGCTCCTAATTTATCCTTGGAGCAAAGCTATGCAAGCTACTGGCTTTACACTAAAGATAAATTTGACCAGTTGGTATGTGAACCTACTGTAAGTTAAAAAATAACCCATTACAATGAAGTAGTCAAGCAAAGCCTTACAGCTCAAGGTCTTTGTTACATGTCATAAAAATTTTCTGTTGCCTTGAGAACCGAACTGCATCATACTCCAAACATCTGTTCTGACACTGTTTCTCCACATTCTACAGTTTCGCATGACCTAGTGAATGTTTGTAGGTAATATATGACATATTAATTGATCAATAGGAGAATGATCTAGAATCCAGATTTCATACGTTTCACAGTAACACTGCTACACTACACTGCTGCCGCTGTTAACTGTGGTGCATTATCAGGGGTGATGTTTTAGGTCACCTCAATACACCTTGGTGAGATATAGTTACAATGTCATATTAATTATACTTTTTTTATTCCCCCCCTCTAAAAGTTAGGGGGAAATAATACAATAAAGTTTCTGACTGCAGGGGGTTTGTTTGGTTTAAAGTAATAGGTTGAGTTTCACATCTAGGAGGAAGGGATGAGTAAGTTGGTTTTAAGGTTAGCATGACATTTCTGCAGCATCCTGCCTTGTGCTCAGCTCCAGCGTTTCAAGGCTTTGAGTGCATCTGAAGTGGGTTAATCAAAAGTAGTAGAGACAGGGCAAGCTCTGCTGTCAGATCACAAAAGCATTGTAGTGAAAAGACTTATTAAGGAGAAAAATAAATAAGAAATAATAAGATTCTTCAAACTGTGGAAACTGTGTGGAAAAAAACCCCCACAAAGAAAGAGTGTGTAGGTGGCTATCTTACAGCTTCTGCTAATGGGGCTGAAGAAGAGAGCTACAGTGCCTTAATTGCCTACTCTGTTTTGTTCACAGGTGCTCATGGGATCCAGGCACAGCAGTTCCTGTCTCACTTTTAATTCGAACAAACAGCAATTCCTTCAGAAGGCTTCCCATATGTACTCAATTGTTAGCTACAATAATAATGGAAGTGAATCCAGATGCTGAAAATAAAATCAAAACGAAAATTCAACACATTACCTGACTGTTTACCTAATCTCTGAAATAACTTCATTATCTTCCTTTTCCATCTCTTTGCCCTCCTGCTGATGCAGCACAAGCTCTGGGAGGATGTTGGGGAAAGTGTAAGGGCTGTAGCTGGCTCAATAAGAGAATAGCAACTGGTTGAACCCCTGAACAGGTCCAGCCTCTTTGTCGGGTGAGAATAGGGAGTAGAAGCAGCTCGCAGACTCTTCCTGTGATGGTGGAACTGAAGCACAGAAATTTGCTGAGAGCTGTGGATCCCTGTCTCAGGGCCATGGCTCCCCAGGCAGGAGAGCAATGCGCCGCTGGTGTGGATCCCTTATAGGGCTTTTAGAAACACTGACATTGTGCCCAGGCAGCGTGTCTGAAACTGCTTGTGTAGAGACTTAAATTGCAACTGAACCAAAATCGGGTGGTCTTCTCGCGTCCTGCTCTATCTAAAGAGAAACTAAGTAGTTTAGTCTTCTCTCTTGGGAGGTTTTACAAAAGCATTTCTCAGAAAGGATGCTGGTAGTAGAAAGAGAATTGTTCATTATTGATGTAATATTTTATCCTCCTTAGAAAACAGTTGTTTGGGTTGTTTTTGTAACTCTTTTGTAAATGAATAATTTCCACTTTGTATTTATCAGAGAGTGCCTTGGAAACCTTATTTTTTGTCCAGAATTTTTTTTTTTAATATTCACATCTTGAAGAAAGGAGAGAAAATTTTTGTGTTTCAGTAAACTAAAGCCTTCACTGAGAACGTGGCCTTTTTTTCTGTAAAATGAATTCTGGAAAAATGAAATTCACAGAGATTTAGTGAAGAAAAGACCTTTCTTTGCCACCTTTTTTTTTTTAAATTTATTTTTTATTTTTAATTCTTATTGGCCTTAGCACATCACACTTTCTGGTGACTCAGAAGCTCATTTATATAATTTTTATTTGAATAAAATATTACATACATGCATCAAAGGTATGCAATAGAAAGTATACACAAAACATTAGAATATAACAAACATGGGTACACTTCAAGGCTAAAATTTGTTCTAAAATGTTTGGGTCTAGTAAGTTTTTTCTGAAAAAACAGCCATACCTAATGGTTATTAACATCTCAGATAATCACCTTCCTAGAAGAACAAAGCTGTTATAGTTCTCTCTGTACATCTGTCTGCAAAAACCAGTATTTATTTATAAATCAGAACAACAATCAGATGATGGGCTGCCAAAGCATTTTCTGTCAAGTGACTTTTTGTCACTGTAGATGTTACTTGCTTGCATATAGACGATGTATGACATCACATAACCATATATCACGTGTGAATTAAAGATTCTTGACATGAAAAGTACATTGCTGAGGCCAATGAAAGGCAGCTTTTTCCTAATCACCAATTGTGCCTGATGCAAGATTATTAGGATACATAGGGCTGAGTACAGAATTAGACAGTATTCTATGTTTTTCAACAGAGAGTGTTTGGGTAGAATTGCTTAAACAGAATCTAACCTCTCCCAAGAAAGTCATGGCACCATAAAATGCAGTCTAAATCATGGCACAATAAAATTAATCCTAAATTTGCATATCTTGTCTATTCAGATGTCTTCTGAGCTATGAAACATCTGTACAGACTGTACCTAAATCCAAACAAACTCCAGGCCCACAGACTAGGTACAATTGTACTTTTGGTGCTGAACAGAGGCAAAAATATTCCAGGTTATTGCTACTGAGATTCTGGAGTCTGCTTCCACCTTAACTCCCAGAGAGAGAGTAATAATAATTTCCACAATTATCCAGTTATTTTGCAGAGTAAACTGGATTAAGCCATACTGACCCCGAGATTAGCTCAGCTGGTTTGAGCATGGTGCTGATAACATCAAGGCTGTGGGTTTGATCTCCACAGAGGCCACTCTCTTAAGGGTTGGACTCAACCATCCTTGAGGGTCCCTTCCAACTCAGAATATTCTGTGATTCCTTCTGAGTTTGCACCTAAATAGTCTTAAAACTGCAGTGTATGAAGAACAACTTACATTGTAAGTGAGACATTCAAAAAGGGCAAAACACAATAATATTTGGAATAGTAATTATCAGAAATTTTATAATAAAAAAATCAACCTGAATCTGAGTACGGTGAGGAAGCCACATTTTTTTTTTAAACAGACAGAGCTTACTGTTTCATATGCTTGCATGAACATTGTTATCCATCACTTAGCCAATAGGGTTGTTAATTTTTGGTTATTCACTGATAAAATTTCCTGTGTTTATTCTGCACTGTTCAAAAAAATCTACAGTATATAGAGTCTATTTTTTTAGCCATTAAAGTAATTTGTTTGGACAGCCTCATTGACAGTGCATGTACAGAATTGAAGGTGAGGTTTTTCATCATAAAACATCATTTGACTGCATGCTTCAGCTGTTGGAGAGAGGGTTATAAATTAATGCAAGTTACGTTTTCAAGACATGAAACTATTTGTGTAGACAGGTTGAGGCTCTAAATATGTCAGTTGTGGTTGTAAGAAATAATTTCTGAATTGTCAGCTCCAAGGAACATAGATGGAACTTTCAAGGGAAAGGGAAATGTAGGTTTTGGTTTATTCACTTCAGAAACTGAGATAATTTTGTTTTAATTTTTCATAAGATTATTTGGAGTATTCTATCTGACCCACTGGAGTTGGCAGTGATTTAGTGCGTGAGTGCATTTCTGAATACTGAATGGCTGGGGTTATAAAGTAGTCCAGAGACTGTTGTCTTAAACCAGGACCAACCCACTATCACGCTTAGAAACATAGTAATTTGCATTAGCTGTATTTACTTTCTCTGTTTACCTATAAATAATGAAATGAAATTAGAAGAATGATGAAAGGACTTTGAAAATTTTTAAAATACTCAATGTGCATTGTTACTATTAATTATAACATTCAGTAGTCCTATCTAAGTATCAAAAACCCCAAAGGGTGCTAATAGGAGAGTAAATAGCCTTCAAATTAATCCTAAACTGAAATTATGCCATATATTATGCATATTGTCCAAAATTTTTAATGCCATCAATCACAGAAGACATTTGCCATTTTTAACAAATCAATGTTGTTACTTTGAAGTGTTATTCTCTGTCAGTATGCATTTGAATAGAAGTAACACTGGAATTAACTAAATTAGATAAATTCTGATCCATCATTGCTATTGTGATATAACATACCTTTTCCTTACTTATTTGTATGAAACTGAATTTTTGATATAATAGGAAATACTACTTAAAATAGACCAGGCCATATGCATGTTTATTCTACTAAAGAAAAAAAAATAGACTTTTGTGAGGACATCAAAAATTCCTTTTGAGAACTGGATCAGTTTTAAGGTTTTGTACAGTTTAACTGAAAAAACCTGTGTGTTCTTGCTGACTAGCTAGAATTTATACCATTTTATACCTACTGATGATAAATATCTGATTTCTTTCTTTATCTTGTGAACTTAACATTTTTAATATACACCTTTCAATGTCACCAATCCACTAAACTCATCTATACCTTGATCAGAACTCAAGCGTGCCAAACTAATTGTATTCCCAGGTGATCTTTTAAACTCGGTGAGATTAACTGTCTGCTGGTGGTAATATCACTAAAGTCCAATCATTCAGAATATTTTAAAACATTTCTATGAGATGAAATCCTGCTAAATAAGGATAGCAGATCAGGAAATAAATTAATATTTTTCTATACTCTACTTGTCAGACCACTTTATATTATCCAGGTAACTTATGAAGGACTGTTTCCTGCAGTTGTATAATTAGCTAATGAGGACTCTTTCTGGCTGTATTCAGAAAATCAAATACCTCAGTTGTCTTACTAAGTGCTTCCCCTTAATGTGCATGGATTTTATAGCAGAAGTTACTAATTTACTTTTTTTTTTTTTTTGACAGGTTTAACATTTTGCTGCTTTGCCTTTGGTTGTGTTTCGTTGCTTTTTTTTTTTTTTCCAGGGGAGTGGGGAGGGGATGTGGTGAGTTTGTTTATTTGTTTTTTTCAGATTGCATATTTCTTCTTCCCTACACATGTGCAAAATAAACACAAGCTGGATGGAAATTGTGGCTATAAAACTGCATCTGTGGTTTAACACTATGTTGTCTCCTGAGAAAATTTTCAACATCTTGGGGAAGCTATATGGATATTTTACTGTATTCAATTAGTTGTTGGAAAAAACAACATACATACATAAAACATACGTACAAATTCATCTGCACAAATGGTATATAAATTGGTTCATGTGGATATGAGTCATAAATGTGAATAATACCACTTTTTGTCTCACAGGTTCTCTAACAGGTAACAATTTAAGAAAGCAAATTAGCAGGTTATTGAACAGAGACATCTCTGACTGATTTTTCTTTGTTAATGTAGTATTTCCAAATTGATATTCTGTATTTATAAATAATATTTTGGAAAAATAAATAGCTAAACAAACTGAAAAAACCACTGTGAATATTATTAGTGGGGAAATTACTGTGGAAGCTAATGCTGTTATAGAACTCCAAAGATTTCACCAAGTTAGAAAATGGTATTTAATTTTTTGTAATAAGTGGAAGTAAAGATCCCAGAGCATGGTTTTCAATTTGTGCTAATATGTATGAATATATCTTGACATTATGTAGAAGAGGCACAGAAATAAATTTAATCAAGGAGCTGGCATCAATTGAAGACATATTTCAAGCAGCAATCTGAATTTAAACCCTGAATTTGAAATTTGACCATCATTACATTGAGTCCAGCTTGCAAACTGTTGCATGGATAAAAATTCTCCTTGAAAAAGAAACAGAATCTAATTGGATAGGATCTACCCATCCAATTAACAAGACTCCTTCAGTGCCTCTTTCTCTCTGTAACACCAGGTCAGGTGTCTCCCTAATGTGTATAGGAGTGATTAGGGAGGAAAAACCCTTTTACTGTTTTCTTAAGCTATAGACAAATACATCATGTAAAGCTTATTTTAAACAGTAGATAATTTGGGTCAAAATACCTCATGTACTAAATGAAGATCTAGAATATTTGCAGCAGTAAAGTTAAGTGCTAAGTAAACATATATTTTCTACCTTTGTGATTGTGAACACATACCAGGCTGCCTTTATGCCACTGACGTGTGTTTATGGGTGTATTTAGCATGTATGTCTGTTCTTCAGAAGTAAAGCAAGAAAGTAAAAAAACACTACATTGTTAGCAGAATACAGTCACAGTTGCTCAATGAATGAATTAAAGAAAGCTGATTCCCCCTTCTCCAAAGAGTGACACAAATAGGTACCAAGCAGGATGTCAACACATTAAAATTAGAAATCATAAAATTTGTACTGCAAATGCATTCTTGTTGATTGAGCAAACCCTAGAAGAAAAACCTTGACAGATGTGCATTCAAAAACTAAGCTATGAATTTAAAATAAATGCAGTAAATTTTAAAAGCATCTATCATTATATATCTCTTCCTCTGCATATCTCTGCTTAAGTATCCATAGGAGCCTTGAAAATACTTTTTGACTTCAATAGGGAAGTACTTGGAATGAAGTGTAAAAGCTCATTTTCATAGCACTGATCTTAAATACAACCATGGAAAAACAAGCATACAGTTTGAGCTTTGATTATGCTGCAGGTGTACAGGTTAGATCAGTCATGGAGAGCTGCTCTTAAAAATGTTATTTTGTTATTGATCATGGTCTGTTTTAATGGAATTCAATGTCCTTTTTCGTACCCATTTATGTTTACTCATCCAAATGCTGAATAACTTCATTGACCCTAATCTGAAGCTCTGGATGGGATCTTCTTAAACAGACAGCTTGCTTTAGGTATTAAGCTCTAGAAATATCAGATTTCACTTCTTGCGCAAACGCTGTCCAAACTGTAGCAGATTTAATGTAACCAGTGGTTTCTATTAATTTGCCCTGAGTTCCTGAAACATTTATTACAAATAATATTTAGTGTCTAGTATTGGATAAATTCTCAATACAAGTGAAGATATAAGATAAATGCTGAATACAAGTACTAGAACCAGTGAAACAAGTGGGATTATCCCATGGCATTCATAGTCATTTCACACAATCAGCATAAAATCGACCTTTATAAATGAAGAGTTTTTCTTAAGTCAATGGTTAAGATTCAAAAAACTTGTGGGCCGGCATTGAACTGCCTATACCCTCTTGTGATTCATCGCTGCAGTATTACCATGTTCAAAATACTGCTTTTGAAGCCATTATTCTGTACTCTCTTTGTGTTAAGCATGTGTCATCTTCTTCAGGTGATGCAGTGCTTTCAGAGAAGCAATTAGTCGCTGAGGACTGCTAGGCAATTCAAAGATGTCTGTGGCGAGACAGTATCAAAGACACTGCAAGCTCTAAAATTAACATCAAAGTTATTATATCCAAAAGAAAAACTTGTACCTACTACTGCTCTCACAGCTGCAAACATTTTCATTTAAAACACTTTGTGTATCTCGTGGCTAGGTTGTTCACCGTTTTTCTGAAAGTTTGTTTTTCCCCATGGAAGCAAGTAATTATTAAAATGAGATAAAAAAAGAAGAGTCATTTAAATCTGCATATCTATTTAAGTCTGGTTGGATGTGGCCCAAAAGCTGCTGGGTAATGGGTTTTTGTGCCTGTGCAATGGTTGAAACTTGACACCAGTATGTTACGCAAGACTGTAAATAATGGTTCCAATTGAAGAATTATAGAATTATCCAATCTTGTAATCACTAAGTAAAATTCTAATTCAAAATGCTACAGTGAGTGGAAGTCCAGATGTGCAGGCTTACTATTGTCAATCAGCTATCATCTGGGACTATTTATCACAGCAAAAAGAGAAGAACATTGGAAATATTTTTTGGACAGTTGTCAAATTTCATTATTGCCATAGTTAATCAAAAGCTCTAAAAAGTTCTTCACTCTGAAAAACACAACTGATTACAAATCCTGTGACTGTGAATACAATTTTAATGATTGCATAAAAGATTAAACTCAAAAAAGATCTTTGTTTCAAAACAACTGAAAAAGCCCCAGCAACCACCTTTGTCCTCCACAGCCCCTGTTTTTTAACCTGCCACTCCTACATAGGTAGTCTCCTTTGTTCAAGTTGTGTTTTGTACCTCTGTAAAGGTGTTTTGCTTTTATAGTGAGATCTCTTCTTCAAGACAGTCTAGAAAAGTTCTTTAATAGTTTGGTGCGAACAAAAATCAAGTTGTTTTCTCAGCACAGTCTCTGTCTTACCAGTGCAAAGGAGACCCAGTAAAGTTCTCAGGGCAATAGACAATACCAGTTGATTCTGACTTTTGCTTTTTCGATAAAGAGAGAGACCCGATACAAAATACTGAAAGAAAAGGTAGTTTGGGATTCCTCTAGAGGAATAAAAATGAGAAAAGTGTTTGGATTCAGACAAATGCATTAGATATAACCTAAAATTGAAATTCAGTATTTCAGTGCTAAATAGCACAACAAAATTTGGACAAAATCCTATCGGTTATTGTAGCAGACAAAAGGAAAGGCTAAAATTAACATCAAGACAAAAGACAAATGTTCAGAGTGTCTGATTATTTAGATTTTGATGCAAAAGTGAATGTAGAGTATTAGTAATTTTATTTCTTTCCTGGTAGCTATATGCAGAAGATCTGTATTTACCATCACATACCAGTTAATTTTCTCTTCCTGTTTTTTTCTTTAAACATAATTTGAAGTACTGTGTTATGTCCTTAGTGGGTGACACTTGTTTTGTTTATACGGATATTGATGCGACTGGTATTTCTTTGAGTTCTTTCATTTTCAGTGAGCTAACTGTGAAATGTGCAAAGCAAAGTAATTTCACTGAAATTCGCAAAAGCCTGCATGTTTGGAAGAGTTCTTTCAATCACATTTACAATAAGAGTATGCTCTTTGGAGGTTGACAAGTGTGACTAGCTCTGTGCTGTGCTGGGTAAATGTTTGTACTTCTATTTCTTTTTATAACAAAATATTTTTCTGACACTTTGCAAAAGACTCATGCAAAAAAGAAAAAATGTGGTAACTGTCCATTTTTCACCACTCAAAATTTCTAGGTTCTTTGATTAAAATAAAATAAAAGTTGCTGTTAGTAAGCTATGATAGCAAATTGCTTATATGCTGAAATAACAACTAAACTATACGATAATTTCTTCTGACTGCATGTACCTGACACACACATAGCATTTAAATTTAAAAGATTTAAATTATTTTAAAAATCATCAGTGCAGATCACTGTTGAATACCAATAAAAACTGATTAATTATCTCCAGGGGAGATTTTCTAAATCACTGAGGTACCCAGAGAAGCAATTGAACTGAAAGTTAATGGCATTTCTATTCTTAAGTCTCTTGGTTGTTTTTGAATGTTCAGCTTCTACATGTATATATTACAATGATGCAGTTAAAATACTTGGAAAAATCTGTGTGTTTTCTATTTTTCCCTTTAGTGCTCAAAGATTCTTGTGGTCAACACTTGTCTTCTAAAACTGTTTACTTTAAAAGTTATTAAAGTTGGTTTATTATTTTGCCTTGCCATGACTTAATCAACATGTAGCTCTAATCTTATGGACCTATACTGAAATCATCCAACAGAGATTTTTCTTCTGATGAGATTCTGAGTTCTGTTTATATTGGCTGGATTCCTTGCCATTTAAAGTGTTTTTCTGGTCATATTTGGTATTCTTTATTAAATGCTGCTCAAGATGAGTAACTCAAGGTGAGATATTCCTCAAAGTTTTGTCTTCTAAAAATAACAAAGAGTTTCAAAACCAATACATCAAGTTCATGAGAATATTAGTCTTGGCTACACATAGATTGTTTCTCTAACTAGACAACATATCAGAGCTCTCAGTTTCCAAGAAAACTGATGCTGACCTGATGCATGTTTTGTTTATGGTTTTAAATGTTTGATTAGTTTTTACATATTTCTAACGGCTACATTTTGGGCTTCTATCAGGGAACTCGGGGGTAATAAAAGTGACACTGGCTTCCTGTTTTCTTATCCTTGATGATTTTTATCTGTACTGCTGTGCAAGAAGAACTTCAGCCTGAAGTCATGTGAGGTGGCCTAAGTCACTTTAGCAATGAATGATCCCCCTTGCCTTGATTGTAATACACGAGGGATTAATAATTTTTATCTACATGGTGTATTACAGAGAGACTTGGTTCGAGAAAAGTCAATACTGAAATATGAGGTAAACACTCTCCTCTTGGGAATGTCTGATTTAGCTGTTTTAATCAGCCCTCCAAACATCTGCTCAGTGGCCTCATGATTATGTGACAAGACAGACTGGGACTGTCTCTCCATCTAAATTTTTAATATTGTAAGGAGTAGAGCTTCTCCAACAGGAAACGTGGACAGTTATCCTTCTTCGTTTCTTTTTTGGTTTTTCCTCCCCTCTAACCCCAGCCCTCGCCTTTGTGTCTTCTCAGTTAGAACTGGTTTGAAGTATACAAACAAGTGTGTGGTGAGTCTTGTGTCTCTGACTGCATCCTTTTGCCTTTACTGGTCTGAGAATATTCCTGTATCTGTGTGTTGTGTATGTTAATCTCCAGAATTCTTCTCATGAATAAGAACACTCAAAAGTCAACAAAAAGCAAATTCACTTTGCTGAGAACACTGGGCACATCCAAGTCTTGTAATTCCTTTTTAACACACTTTGTGTTAGAACGGGTCTGTCTCAAGTCAGACTTGACTACGCAACCACGGAATGGGATACCGACATTACAGCATTACATGTAATTAGTGAAGACAAGAACCTTCCTTTTGAGGGTCTTTAATTGGGTGCATTGATTAGCCCTAATAAATTCAAAGGCAAGCACAATTATGTCTTCTGTGTCTAAATTCTCTGTCAACAAATCCATTGCGCCAATTCCCGAATCTCTGGAATTTGACATAGATAGCATAATGGAAAGCAGATAATTAAAATAATTTCATTTGACTTAATTGGCTTTGTTAACCACTGGTAGATCATTAAATGAAGTCTGTGAAATTAATTTTTCATTAAACATGCTCTATCACAGTATACTAAATAAAATTTCATATTTTAATAGAAAAAAATTAAGGGCAAGGTATAGTCAACAGTTTCTTGCAGACAGTTTTGTAAGTGTAATGACTACAATTAAAATTTGTTGTCATGCAGTCCTTGAAGCAGCCTGACTTTGATAGAAAATGAATGCAAGATCACATAATGGTCTAATCCCATTATTGAACAAGGAGAGATCATGAGTTGCACATATACTGCAGTATAAGGTCCAATAACACAAAAATGTATATTTCTAATTTTTTTTTTTTTTTTGTTCAGTATAATGAGCTGCTTTGGAGTTTCCTTTTGGTTAATATAATGATTTCACTGGCAATCATAAGACATATAATTAAAGAGGAATATCAAAGGAATAAAGTTTCTGTGTGCCAGATGTAATCTTAGCTATGAGCACTCAAACAAAGACAGAATGAAACTTTGAAATTTATACACCAAGAAAGGAAATTCATTAAAGACTAGAGACTCAATTTGATTCTGTGTGTCATTATGTTGGTTTTTTCGTCCTTATATTGCCTTGGTAATGTGAAATACTCATGCTGAGGTGCAATCTCTCCCTGGACCTGGAGAGGGCATATGGTTCTCTTACCCATTCTCTGTGCCAGGCAACTGATAATTTACAAAACGTCTTTCAGATATTTGCTAAGTTTACAACTTCCATTATGCATTATCTGGGAAACCTGCTGGACAAACAGGTTGATAAACATATACATGCAACGTTCATGAAAAGGCTGGTATTTTGGATGAACAGAGACCTCTGCTCAAAGCGGAACCTACTTCAGTTTGAAATAAAGACTCAGCTCTCTGTGGACAAAAACAGTAAGACACCACATCTAAAAACTAGCACATAAGGAAATGCAGCTTCTAAAGCACTACATACACACATTTGTTTGCAAAAGGCACCCTAGAAAAAGCAAGGCTTTAATATTGTAAAACCAAATACTTAGCAATAAGGAGATGTTAACCAAAAACTCCTATAATAACAATATAATGATCTTTGATTCTTAATTACAACATAAGATACTGGCTTGTTTGTTTGTTTTTTTCTGTTAAACACCTACATTATAAGAGAAATGTTCAACATTAACTTTGATCACTATTATTCACTATGTGGCTTTACTTATTTATTGTTCATCATATAAATTTTGAACTTTTTAATTACTTTATTTTCTTTTGTTTATTGTTGTTATTGCTGTTTTCTCCAGGGCGCTTATCAGCCTAATGTCTGATTACTTATCAAACATTAATGAATTCATCTTCCCTGTTCTCCTTTGAAACTGGTAGATCTCATTATTTTTTGCAGATGGAGGATCCTAGCTCACTGAGAGAAAAAGGAATGCCAAGCGATTCAGTGTTGGGTACAAAATCCAAGGCATTTCTCTTACATATGTGCTAAATTTTAAGTAATTTTTAGTGTTGGGCATGTGGGTAATTTGTGCATGGTTTAAGGTGATGGAGTGCTCTGTGGGCTTACTAGCTAAAAGACCAAGATGATACAATTTTTAGGAGGGGCCCAGTACTGCTTACTTTAAGGGCGGATGGAATTTCCTCCTCTTGAACTGAGTTCTGAAAACTCACATGAAGGAAATGGACATTGATAATAAGCTCTGTTAAATAACCCAATCATGTCTGCACTACATTGTAGTATATAGTTGTTATCTAGTGGTAGATCTTGTGGCCAACATGACAACGTAGGAGAGGTTTCCATTGCCTGTGTTTCTGACAAACAAAATGAATAAGGGTAAAGAAATGTTGTAAAAATATAAATGAGCTTTTTAACAGTTGTTGCTGTGCGACTATGCATGTATACACACAAGTAAAGTAGCGTAAATCTTGAACAAATACCTTTAACATCTCTACTTTTCACTGATTTGATCAGTGAAACACGTGGTTTTGCTTTTTCTTAGAGGAATTTTTTGAGTATTTTTGGGTCTCTTGAAAGAAATTCTCACACTGCAGCATTTTCCACACTTTTTTATTTAGAGGTCATGCTATACAGTACTTGTCTGTGACCAAAGGGAACCTCTTTCCAATTATTGCGGTTTGCTTCAAACTTCCTGCTTTAAGATGGTAGTATCTTGTTCCCTCAGTGCTTTTTACATAACCATTCTGTTTACACAAGAAAAAGACTTTATTTTCTTGTCTTTAAAACAGCAACTGTATTTTTCCAGAGCAGTGCCTGTGAATAATCATGGTCATTTACCTAGCTCCAAGTACAGTAGTCCAACAACTAGACTTTTTATGTTTGCATGAATAGCTAAGTTTATGTAACTGAAAACCTGGTGGCACTTTGATTTATTACGACAGATCAGTTATTCACAAAAAAATGATTTCTGTAATTTACTCAGGCAAGACAATGAAACCTCTTTTCTGCAAGTATTTTTAATTTCTGGCCATGTAGATGTATTTGTTTGGTCTACAATCCCAGTGTGCATGTCTGGATGTACTAATGAGACACTAAGTTGATGAAGTTTCCAAAGTACAAAATACATTTATAAAATAAGAAAGGACATGGAATGCTGTTAACATCCAATTCTTTTTTACCCTGCTTTGGTAACTTTTCATTTACATATTTATTAACTTATGCTAGATCAAGTATTTTTTACAATGATAGGCACAGAAAATAAATTAATTGTAATTAGTTTTATTGTAATGAATAATAAATGAATTTTTTTGATAAGCCACTTATTATAGTATTATTACTACATAGTTTTGCTGAGGCATTAAAGTTTGCCTTTTAATTCGAGAATATTTGCACTGTATTAATTTACAGTATCCTGTATTCTTAGGAATATGAAAACCCATTGTTTATTGTATTATTTTGTATATATTTTAGTTGAGATAGCTCAACAAATTATCAATTTTTCTGAATGTTCACAGAATGGGTAGGGTTGGAAGAGACCACTGGAGGTCATCTGGTCCAACCTCCCTGCTCAAGCAGATTTCCCTAGAGCACATTACTCAGGATTTTGTCCTCGTGGGTTTTAAATATCTCTAGAGAAAGAGACTCCACAACCTCTCTGGTTAGCGTGTTCCAACACTGTCATCCTTACAGTGATGTACTCAGATGGAACTTCCTGCCTGCAGTTTCTGCCTGCTCCTTCCTCATCCTTTTGGTTGGCACCAGCAAGCAGAACCTGGCTCCACCCTCCTTTCAGATATTTGTATTCATTGACAAGAACCCCTCTCAGTTGTCTTTTCTCAAGGTTGAACAACTCCAGCTCTCTCAGCCTTTTCTTTTAAGAGAGGTGCTCCAGTCCCTTAATCATCTTTGTCACCCTCCGCTGGGCTCACTCCAGTAGCTCTTTTTATCTCTTGTACTCAGGAGCCCCTAACTGGACACAGCACACCAGATGTGGCCTTACTAGGGTTGAATAAAGGGGCAGGATCATCTCCCAAGACCTGCTGTAAGGTCCTTCCTCATGCGGGCCAGAAGGCTGTTGGCTGCCTTTGTTGTTAGGGTGCATGGCTGACTCATAATCAACTTGCTGCTCACTAGTGCACGCATGTCCTTTCCTTCAAAGAAAGAAAGCAAAGCAAAACTACTTTCCAACTGGTTGGTCCCCTGCAAGTGTTGGTGCCTGGGGGTAATTCCTCACAGGTGTAAGACTTTGCATTTCCCTTTATTAAACTGCTTCAGATTCCTCTCTGCCCAGTTCTCCAGCCTGTCCAGCCACCTTTAAATAGCAGCATAATCTTTTGGTGGAACAATTACTCTTGCCAGTTTTTGTTATGCATGAACTTTTCAATTGCACACATGGTCCCAACACTCAGGTCATTGATGATGAGGTTAGACAGTACTGGCACAGGTATTGACCCTGGGGTACACAGCTAATGATTAGCCTGTGACTGGACCTTCTGCTGCCCTCTCTGGGCCTGGCTGTTTGACCAATTTTCCATCCACCTCTCTGACTGCATAGTCTAAACTATGTTTTTTCAAATTATCTTCAGAAGCCTTCCCAAAGCTGAGGTAACATGCTCATCTACCAAGCTGTGTATCTCACTGTAGAAGTCTGTACATTGGTTAAAATTGATTTCCTCTGTATAAATCCATGCACATTATTCTCAATTGCCTTATGTCATCCATATATTTGGAAAGGTATTTTGGGATTAGTTGCTCCATCACCTTCCTAGAGTGATGTAAGGCTCATTTGATGTTCCTTAGATCTTCCTTTTTGCACTTGAAAACATGAGTGACCTTTGATCTCTTCCAACCTTCAGAGACCTGTGTCAATTGACATGATCTTTCAAATATAATTGAGACTAGGCTCATAGCGGTGTCAAAGAGATCCCTCCACAGGACCCATCAGACCCGTGAACTTGTGCATGTTTACTTAAGTGTTCTCTAACCTGGTTCCCCACTGCTGATGGTGAATCTGCCTTCCTCCAGACTTTCCCTCTGGTTTCAGGGCCTAATGGATGCATCAAGGCCAATCTCACTGATAATAATTGATGCAAAGAGGGCACTGAGAACCTTGACCATTTTCATGTTCTTTGTCACCAAGTTCCCAGACCAGTCAGCAGTGGATCCAAGTTTTCCCATGTCTTCCTTCCTGCTTGTGTTCTTGTAATATTCTTTCCTGTTGCCTTTGAAAGCTCTTGCCAGGCTCAACTGCAGGTGTTTATTGGCTTTCTTAACTCCATTCTTGCAAAACTGAACAGCATCTCTATACTTCTGGGTTATTTTTCCCTCCTTCAACCTCTTCTGCACTTTCTTTGTCAGCTCGATCCGGAGCTCCTTGTTCCTTCAAGCAGGCATCCTGCCACCTCTGCTTATTTCCTGCTTGTTGGGATGGACCTTTTTTGAGCTTGAAGGAGGCATCAACCAGCTTTCCTGGACTCTTCTCTCCAGGGCTGTATCCTGTGATATGGTACATATAAATAATATACATCATGGCATATCCCATGATATAGTACACGATATGGACCTTTTTTGAGCTTGGAGGAAGCATCAACCAGCTTTCCCAGACTCTTTTCTCCAGGGCTGTATCCCATGATATGGTACATCTGCAATGAAGGTAAAGTCTCCATTCCTGAATACAGGCTGTGATCTGCTTTTTTCCTTTCACTCTCTTGGCTAGACCCTGAACTCCGCCATCTCATGGTCTCTACAGCCAAGACTATTCACAGTTTTTGCATACAAAGATAGTTTTTCTTTGTTTCTAAGTGTAAAGTCCACTTTTAATTGTTGTCTCCTTGATCACCTGTGCCAGGAAGTTTTTCTCAATGCACTTGAGATAAGTCCTAGATTGTTTGTGCCCTGCTATGTTGTCTTTCCAGAAAATATGTGGGTGACTGAAGTATTGCTTACAAATCAGGGCCTGTGAATGGGAAGTTTCTTCCACTTGTTTCAGGAAAGCCCTCTGTCAGATGCCCAACATAGCAACACCTGTACTAGTCTGCCAGGATACAAGTGTACACATGGATCAGTGAGTTTTGATTTAATGTATTTTTTGTCTACATTCATCTCTTTTTGTCTCTTGCAACATATGAGTCATATTAATGTAAACTTTACTCAGACAATAAGATATTCATAGAATTTTAAAATTTCAGAAGCAGGAGTTGAACGATGCTATTGGATGGCATTCATGTCAAGTATGTATGGGATTTTATCCTGTTATGTTCAAAGAGATGAAACATTTGATCATGGCTGATCTAAATGATAGCACACTGAAGTTTTCTGACTCTTACATCTGGTGGCTGGTTGCAGTTTCCTGACTTTCATCACTATATATTTTTTGAACTAATATAAATTGTATGAATTGTAGCTAATTCTGACCTACTTGAGTTGTGATGAAAGCCTGTGTGTCATTTTACTTAGCAAGTTTTTAATTTAAATATGAAAGAAAAAATAGAGATAAACTTTACAATCATGTAAGCCTATTTTTTCCCCTTTTCCTTTTATCTTTTCCTCTGATTTCAGCTGCAGGTCAAAGGTGAAATTCAAATTACTGAAATGAGTGGAAAATTTCACTTTTAGTTTATAGTCTTGAAAAAGACAAAATTTAGAAATGGGTTACATCTACTTTTTTTCTACTAGAAATACCTAGAGGTTTCAGAGGCTAAACTGGTGAACAGAATAATTATTACTCAGATAATAAAAATTCTGATATTCTCTCTGTAGTCATCCCAGAATTTCTGAGGAGTGTATGACTTCAGAATATAAGTATAGGCTTATCTCAATGAATTTTGATTTAATGTATTTTTTGTCTACATTCATCTCCTTAAGAAATGAAATGTCGCTATTGAATAGTACTTCAGTAGTTCCATATAAAATTTTAAAAAATTACTTAAGATACTTTTTATGTAGGTTATAACTCCCTTAATAAACAACATTGAGCAGCAGATATTTCAGCTGATGAGCTTGTTGCTGAATTTCCTGTTTTAGAAATGATAAATTGTTTCATACTTTGAATTCTGGCAAACTTTCTGTCCTGGGAGCCTTGCACAAGGCATTGTGCCTGAGGAATTACATCTTCACTGGCCTCATACTTAGGGCTTGAGAAATCAGTATGCTATTGATATAACCTGTAGCTTACAAGATCTTTGGGAAAAATAAATTGTGTATGGATCAAAGGTTAGAGTGTGTAGTGGTCCTAACTGGAAGACTGTTGTACATTGAGGAGTCAAATACCACAGTTAACCCCTCTTCATGGAGGAGATGTTTGCATCATGGCATTCAGCAGTAGGAATATGGAGTTGCCAGTGTCTGAAGGAACAGAAGTTTACTCATTATCTATATTCTTCTTTTTACTTTATCGTATTAAACAGCTAAGTCATTTGTTGTTGAGCCTTTTTTGCTGACAATCATTTTCCCTCTTTCTCTGTCTCTCATTCGCTCTGCTCTCTTCTCCCCCCACACCCCCCCCGCAAACCTTTTTTGTCTGTTTTACTAAAGATGAAAACAAGGTCGTTAAATACTAAAATGACCATTACATGGTGTGAATTAAAATTAATTTTTATCAAAGTAAATGTAAATATTTAAAATGATAATCCAAAATACTGATATTGAACTTGAAAAATAAGAATGACATTTGATATACTGAAGGAAATGATTTTATATTGAGTTAATTAACTAAAATTTGAATATGCTGGAGATTGTTGGTGGGCTGAATTAATCAAGTTATGGACAGTGAAAATAAGAGCAATATACTGCATTCTATAGTTTCTGAACAACAATTATGTACTTTGAGCGCATAGAACAAGATTTTAATTTCATCAGTAATAGTATGGTTAATTATTCCCATTCTGTTGATTGAGATAAGATGATGAATATAATCCTAAATAAGAGTGCTAAAAAACAGCCTGTTCATCACATACATATAAAATTCAACTGGAACAGATTTGCTGTGCAATTTTAACATCCGACCCCCATCCCTGATATAAGTGAAGTTTTAAAAATGCTTTGTAAAATCCCCATCATTGTTCTGCCATTGGATTAAGTGATAAGGCCTCAGGAGATTTGGATTTAAGTGTTTACAGTAAAAGATAGTTTGGAGATGTCTTGACTTCCATGTCATCTAATTACTGTAGATGCTCAGTGAACACTTAATTGTTTCTTTCTCTGGCATGTGAGAAAACAGATGTGTAAGCAAAGTTAAGTAACATGAAACTTTGGAGTTACTGGCTTTCTTTTTGTTGCTTTAGCAGCTTTACCAGGGCATAAAACTTCTCTCTCTATTCCAAGTTTGCTGCTTGTGAGTATTCCCATATTTTTTCCAGTGTATGAATATTTCATGTCATTTAATTTTGGTCACAGAAACTTGATTTTATTTCCCACAGGCGAGTAGCAAGACTTCTTTGATTTCTAGAGGTGATGTACTTTTGTAGTTCTGTTGTACTAAAAGGGACCATCAGGGTAGACTTTTATTCTGATTCATCCTTTACATCTACTTTCTGTGTGCATTTTCTCCTGCTGCTTTTACATATTTACAAAGAGAAAACAAGGAAGTATACAGCCAGAAAAATACAAAAGTATAAATAAAGCAAATTCAATATCATTGGTTAGAAATGCATTTTCTTTTTTTTGTTTTTTTTGATCCTCCCTAAGAAGTAATATCTCTAACTCATATCACACAGAATTGCATTTTTTCTCTAGTACATTTAGCAGCATACATATAATAGTTATGAAAGAGGTATTTTCTTGACAATGTAACTTTTTACTAGATTGTGTTAATTTCCCTCTTCATATGTGACAGTATAGCTTAAGAAACAACTAACCACTCATCATGAATTATAGACTTGTAAAGTTGATGTTGTTACAGCAATTAAGTACTTTGATCTGGACTAGAACATGTTAAGAAAGTAATTAGACAGATTTGCTGTGCATAATGAACATAAAAACTATATATTATTCCAAAAAGGCAAACATTAATTGGAAGCAAAGTATAGCCTTGGGGTATTGCAAGAAGGCTCTGATTTCAAGCAGATGATTCACTTGCTTTCTTTTACTGCCACTTTTCCTTTAAAATGAATTGAAATATAAAGCTTTCAAAGACTAGTGACTTTTAAGCTTTTAAAGATGAACAATTTTTTAGCTTTTAAATACCACTGACTTGCAGTATCCATTGTGACAAAATGTCCAGCACACAGTTGATTAAACATGACATGCAAGGGTTGAACAAGAAATTCACAGGTAGGGCACTCTTGGACTACTTGTACAGTAATCTGGGTCACATTGGACTGACGACCTGTCAGTATTGGGGTTCTGCAGGGCTCCATCTTGGGCCCAGTGCTCTTCAATGTCTTCTTAAACAGCTTGGATGCAGAATTCAAAGGTATTCTAAGTAAGTTCACTAACAGTACTAGGTTGGGAGGAGTTGTTGACTCCCTCAAAGGCAGAGAGCCCCCAAAGAGAGACCTTGACAGATCAGGGGTCTGGACAATCACTAACCATACAAAGTTCAACAAGGAAAAATGCCAGATTCTGGACCTGGGATGGGGCAACCCTGGATGTATGGACAGACTGGGAATGAGATGCTGGAGAGCAGTGCCATGGAAAGGGACCTGGGGGTCCTCTCAAGTTGAACCTGAGTCAGCAGTGCCCTGGTCAGCCAGGAGGGTCAAGCGTATCTTGGGGGGCATCAGGCACAGCATTGCCAGCTGGGCAAGGGAGGGGATTGTCCTGCTCTGATCTGCACTGGGGCAGCCTCACTTCAAGTGCTGGGAGCAGCTTTGGGTGCCACAATCTGAGAAAAATACAAAGCGACTAGTGAGCGGCCATGTGAAAATGGAGAAGGCTTTAGAAGGGAGGCTGTATGAGGCGGGGCTGAGGTCACTTGGTCTGTTCAGCCTGGAGGACACTGAGGGCAGACCTCATTGTGGTTAAAACTTCCTTATGAGAGGACTGGGAGAGGCAGGCACTGCGCTCTTCTCTGTGGTAACAGGACAGGACCTGAGGGAATGGCCTGAAATTGTGTCAGGGGAGGTTTAGGTTGGATATTAGAAAAAGGTTCTTCCCCCAGAGGGGGGTTGGGCAGTGGAACAGCTCCCCAGGGAAGAGGTCACAGCACCAGTGGAGTTCGTGAAGCATTTGGACAAGGCTCATGTTGTGATTCTTGGGGCTGTCCTGTGCAGGGCCCGGAGCCAGTTTTGTAGGTCCCTTCCAACTCAGGACATTCTAGGATTCTGTGATATTTTTTCTATGATTCTGCATCCGGCGATTCATTAACAGTACTGCTACATATAGGAAATACCATGTCAGTGCCTAAAGTATTGGATCCCTGCCCCCATATTTTGGGGGTTTAGTTAAAAACATCCTCTCCATTGTTTGGTACTATTCATTAACAGAGGAAATTAAAATTTTAAACTTACATATACATATATGATTGTGGCCAAGTGTCCCCGTTTTAGAGACAAGGGTTTTCAGGAAGAGGCACTCCAGGATAGGCCACCTCCTCCCGAGAGGAAGAAACCAATCAACAGCAGCAAGTGAAAGTGACAAAAAATCTGACCTATTTATTAACACAACAAACTAAACTGTTGGTTAATACAAAAAACAACCCGGAAAGAAAAAAAAAACCCCAAAGGCGAGAAGGAAAAGGGTGCTTGCTAAGGGGCTGCAGGTTTCCCCGAGATGGCACCGGGGCCTGCGGGGGCCACTCCATGAGCTCCCCGGGCTGGAGAGGAGGGGAGGGGGATAGCGAGACCGGGAGCAGAAAAAACCAAACCAGCAGAACCCCTTTTTTTCAAGCACTCGGGGGAGAGCAGGACGGAACAGCAGCGCTGCAGTGTCTTCTCCTCAGGCTCCGGGCGGCCGTTGGACCCAGCCGTTATTACCGTTATTACCGTTATTACCGTTGTTACCGTTGTTACCGTTATTACCGGCTCCTGCACGAGCCGGTCCCTTGAACTGCCACTGGCCCCGGCCCCGGCCCCCGCGTTCGGCTTAAAGGCGTAGTCGCCCTGGGCATTAAGCAAACAGTTAAGGAATAAAGCGGCTTCATATTATCACTCCAAGACACCAAGGTTTTGTCTTCATGTAAAAATGGCACTTTTCTAAAGCACAGAAGATAATGTTAATGATTCCTTTATTTGGATTTCACTCTTCTCACTCTTTTTCTATAGTGTTTGTAAATATGTATATACTGCAGCAGAGTAGGTACGTATTCTAAAATTGGAAAGCCTGTCCAGAAAAGAGCAGACATATGGGGAAACAGCACAGACCATATTAATTCTTCTACTTATCTTAAGGAATAACTTTTTACGATATAAGAATACCGCAAACTGTAGTCTTTAAACATGACAGCTCTGGAGAAGGAGAGTTTCTAAGCATCCTTGAGAAATAGTATTTTCATCTCAAAACTGTTCCAACATGTTTATATACGCTAAAAGTGATTGCCCAAGAGATCATAAAAGATGCACGCAAATGAAGATACCTGAATGTGAGTGTGGATTCTATTTTGCACTATTTCACTATAAGAACATTCTGGTGCCTTTTTAATACTTAAAACTTACCCCTGGTATAGCTGCTGTCTTTTATAGAGATTAAGACTTTGATCTGTTTTGATTTGGTAACTGGTATGTGGTTTATATTTGCATTTCAGGATGATTTTAAATGTGCACTAAACGCAGAATGCGGATCTGTTTCTTCTCTGAAGCACATGCCAGAGCAGAGAGAAATGGTGCAGATTGTCTCTCTGTGTGGGAACAAGCTCTGAGAGAGTCTGAGTTGATGGTGCCCTGGCATTGTCTGGGGTCTGTGGGGCTTGCAGTAAACTCCATCGCAGTACAATTAAGGGTGGCACTTTCACAAAGGGCTCCACCAGTCACAGGTGTGTTGATGAGCCACATGTCATCATCTGGCAACACGTGTCTCGCCGAGAATGGACCTAGCTGAGTAGAGAAAGAATGTTGGTCATCTAAGATCTGTTGGTTTGGATTGTTAAAGAAGAGGTAAATACATGTAAAAGCAGGCTTAGTTATTACCTAGTCTTGCCCTAGGAGCTCTAATACCCAAAATAAACAACAAAAAAAGTCTCTGCAGCCTGGCATCTAAACGGGCATTCATGCAGCCAGCAAATAGCCGGCAGTATTGTTGCTCCAGGCAACCAGCTGTTCCTGGAGAGCATCCTTAGCCCCACATATCACACAGCCAAATATCCTGTGAGATGGCATTGTCTCTCCTTTTACATTTACACTTACATTATTTGGAATAGGGTTAAAAAGTACACATCTTCAAAGACAATTATTAGATTTATTAATTGAAGGGTTGTGCTCATTTGGGAAAAATACTTGATAGAATATGACAAGGATTATTATTGTGCTATCAGTGAAAACAGTGTAATTTAGCTGAGATAAAATATCTTGATGGATTCAAGATAAAAAGTTTCATTTTGAAGTGACGATGCAGTCACTCTATGCTTTGATATTCTTCTTCCTCCTCTGAATCATGTCTGAATACTGAATACTGAATACTGAATTAGCCCAAAGATGGTGTTAGAATTCATATTGAAAAAATAATGGCAAGTATTGTCACCTTAGCATAGCTCTGCAGAACACAGAGGAAGCAACATCTATAAAAATGGCTGATGGAGGAATGATTTAAATGCATTACTTCTGATTTTAGCACATGTAAACTGGAGTATATCCGTTCAAGTGTGTTCATTCTTTTCTAAGTGATCAAATGATGACTGTCTCCAGACAATGATCAGAGGGGATTGTGATCCGGAACTTCCCCTGTGCAAAGATTTTATTGTGAAGGAGTAATTCTACGTCCAATTATTTAAATTTAAAAATATTATTCTTCAATTATGCTAATGAAAGAATTCTTCAGTTTCAAAAAGGAACTTTGGGCCTTTTGGTAAGGCAGTGAAATTTCTGCATCAGTAATAGATGCTTCTCACAGACAATGTTTTATCTTATTATAAGTCCTATTTTCTGTCTGAAAGACACCAAAATACCTGCAATACACTCAAATCTAAAGAAAAGCAGTTAATGAAGGAAGAAATACCGGCATAATAATTTTTTTTAATGAATGCAAATGACTTTTAAAGTTTATTATTATTATAATAATTATCTCTTTACTGTTTGCTGCTCTCATTCACAGTTAAAGGCCTAAGATTCAAAGAAACAAAGTCCTGTGGGTCATACACTGACTCGTTATTCACATGTAAAGCATCTAGCCTATTCAGGTTCTATATGTACTGCAATTGCAGAAAAATTCGACTTTGACTTGTTGGAATATAATTTTCTGATTATAATAAGACCCATTGCTTTAGCTGCAGTTCTGAGCTCCACCTGATGTCAATAGAAAAGGCTTATAATCACCTTCCCTGCATCTACAGAACTGCCAGTCTTGAAACATAATTTTATCTCAGCATAACACAGGCAAACACAAGAGCATTGCAAGTAGCTGCATTCTGTTTCCTGGAAACAGAGTTTGATTTCTTAGAACCCTCGTCATACTGGTTTTGGCTAGGGTAAAGTCAATTTTGGTCATAGTAGGTGCTGTATTTTGGATTTGTGACCAAAACAGTGCAGGGATATTTTTGTTATTGCAGAACAGTGCTTGCACAGCATGCAGGTCTTTTTGTTCTTCTCATGCTGGACATGGACAATGCTAGGGACATGCTAGGGCTGGGATCACAGCCTGCACAGCAGATCACAACTTCCCAAAGTGATACCCCATACCACAGGATATCATAGACAGCAATAAAAGAAGGAGAAGACAGAGGAAATTTGAAGTTTCGACTTAATAGCATTTGTCTTCTCTAGTAATAAGCCCTCCCTTCCTTGAAAGTGCTAATCATCTGTGGTCTGATTAGGAATAGTGAGTGAGTTCCTTATTTACTTTTCTCATGAGTGGAGTTTTTGCCTTATCTATTAAACAGTCTTTACTTCAACCCACATGTTTTGTCACTTTTACCCTTCTGATTTTCTCCCCCATTACAATGGGGCAGAGTGAAGGAAGGTGAGTGAGCAGCTCTGTGGGTTTCTGCTGTCACCTGTGGCTAAATGACAATACAGGTAACTGAATCTAGCATACAATATTCTTGCTTCTTTCCTGTGTAGTCACCGCATTCCAATTTTATGGAATTTGATTTTTTTAATATGTCAGGGAAGTCAGCTGTGATAGAATCCATAAATGCATTCACATATTTTCTCACAAGAAGTATCAATACATCTGATAGGAGAACTTTTGGTCCAAAAACCAAGAAAAGGTGGTGTCAGTCTTGTAACATAAATAATATTAATAGCCCTTATTTAATAAGCTTGAAAGCTTTGTTCAGAAACAGTCATATGTTTTGACAAAAAGCACAATATATACTGCCTGTTGAAGAAAAATAATGTTTGGCTTATGTGCTGTTTTTCAAGTGTATACCCTGTTCTTCAGCCTTTAACATCCCTGATCACAACTCCTTGAACCATCAGAGCATTTTCTGGATATAGTTTGCCAATGTTTTGGTTTTATTTATTGTTGAAATAAATAGTTGAAAGCAACATGCATCAAAACAATTTACATCACTTAGTTCAGCAGAGGAAGAAATTAACTAAGATACAAGGTCAATAAAAGACTTAGGACAAAGTACTAATGTTGATATTAAAGCTATTTTTAAATGGCTTGCTTAATTGTTCTGTGATATACAGCTTTCTTTATTGGAAAACATAGAAGTTGCTTAATAGCACATTGCATCAAAACACAATGGTTCAGAGCACAGAGTTGGACTACCATCAGAATATAAATGTAACAGATGTGTTTTATTGGCATCTACCCGGGAAGGATTATTGGTGTACAAAGATGAAGGCATAAATTTGGCCAGAGAATAAAGAATTTTAATCCTTTTGGGGCATTGCAAGTATGCAAAAGAAAAGCTGGTGCTAACTGGGATAGGAACAAAGGGTACTGTAATATTTCCTTTCAAAGCTCAATTTATGTGCAGAAATAATAAGACATCTCATCTCATATCTGACAGAATTAATTAGTTTGAAAAATACTCATTGCATAAAAATGGTGCTGGTTAGAGCATAGCATATAAAAGTGCATGGAGTAACCATGACAATTAGAAACATGAAGCTAATTAGATCTGCAAAATGTTTTGCTTCAAAACTAGAGTGAAATGGAACCCAGGTAATCAGTAACTGTTTGATTTGATCCCTTTTATCAAAATGCATACATTTGAACAGACAGCAAAAACATAATAAATGCCAGTGAATAAGCTGTTTGCAATTGCAGAAGAAATTAGAGCATTTTTTAAAACAAAAAAAGTGTCTAAATTGAGTTATACGCTTGTTGTATTATATTTCCCTTTTACCTTTTCCTTCTCCATCATGAGAACTACTAGAGAAAGTGATAGCCTATGTCATTGAGTAAGAGAGATATGACTATTAAGCACGGAAAACTGCAAACATATAAAGTTTGTGCAGGGAAACTTCTCTAGTAGTCAGTTTGTGTTAAGATACAGCACTTAACACTTTGACTTGTTGAGGTTATATTAACAAGGGAGTTAACAAGAAACTCTGAGCAAGTTCTATATTGAATGTTAAAGGAACACTTGGTACACTTTAATATAAAATCTGAAATGTAATGAACTTTTAAAATATTTTGAATACAGTTGATACTTACAGACAAGAATTTTGTCAATACTCTGTAGCTTAGCTGAGACAACATCTAAGGGAGGTAACTAATTACACCTGTAAACTCACTAAGAATGGAAGGAAGAATGTTTTAAGTTTAATATTTAAGAAACATAATTTAAAGTAGAAAAGTGTGAACATATGGAAAAGAGATGAATGAAACATAATTAGGGAAAATAAGATTTTTAATTGTGCCTTCTTTGACAGCTGAACTTGGTGACCTTAAAGGTCTTTTTGAACCTTAATGATTCTGTGATTCTTAATGCAAGGATAAAGATATATTCAAGGATGTTTGAAGTGGATTACTCCTACAACAGAAAAAAGGATTTTTAAGAAAAGGTAATGGTTCACCTGCAAAACTTATTGCTTCTAAATATTTTCAAGGTCAAAACCTTGACATAGCTCACGCCCAGGGGATGGCTGAGCAGATTAACACTCTCTGCAGGGAAGTGGTCACAGCACCAGCCTGACAGAGTTCAGGAAGCATTTGGACCAATACTCTTAGGCACATGGTGTGACCCTTGGGATGTCCTGTGCAGGTCCAGGGGTTGGACTCTGTGAGACTGATGGATCCCTTCCAACTGAGCTTATTCTATAGTGCTAAGAAATGTATACAATGTTGTATGAAAAAGGTTAAATATGGAAAATGAAAGGAAAGACATCTGATTTCATGATAGAAACAGGTAATTTTCTTTCTGCATCTTAGGAAGAAACTTTACCAATTGCTCTTCTGGTATTTGTATGAAGAAAATATTCTGTGGAGATACTGAATTGAGAAAGTTCTTGCCATCATATTTACTTTTCTCCTATGCTCCTAGTACTTAAGAATAACTTTGGTAAAATAATTTGCCCTCATTATTTAAATTTTTAAATCAGCTCCCCAACCTTGATATATAAAGTTTTAGACATGGAAGACAGAGCACTTTTTTCAGGTATGAATTTCATGTTTGTATTACCAGAGAAAGTAATAAATTCATTTTGTACCAAGAAAGTGAACTGGAACAAAAGCTTTGTTTTCAAATCTAAACTTACCACATGTGAACTTGATGGATCACAAATGAGTTAATTATATTAATTCTGTGCTTTGTCAAGTGAACTACGTGAAATAAGTCTAGACCAGGACTTCAAAATCTGCCCTAAAATCGTACTGTAAATCAGGATGTTGAGAAACACAGACACATACTGACAAACACCTTGATTAGATACTTTACTACTGTGTGTTAGTTGAATAGTTATTCCAAAATATATTATAATGACTGACATAAATGCAGATATTAGTTTAAACATGAAAGAAACATGCTTATAAAGTGAGGCAAAGCTTAGCCCTGGTATAATCAAATTTTACCTGTTCATTTAATTTTTTTTTTTTTTTTTGCATATGCAGCTTGGACATGCAAAATTAGACTTTGCTGGTCTCAATCTTATTTAAAGGCATTTTTGTGCTCTCAGTGCAAAATGCTTCAAGAACTTACTTCTTTCTGTTCTGCATTTACAAATACAAAACAAACTGAGATACAATTAGAGAAAAAAAAATAAAAACAAACAAAAAAAATTTTAAAGGGTGTATTTCCAATCTGAATTCCTTTATTCTGAGTTTCTGTCCAGTGTAATATTTACAGCAGATTTTTAAACTATTGAAAATAGGATTTTTAATGCAAAGGCTCAGAGCCCTTCACTGCAGTAATGTGAGTAAGAAAGCCATAACCTAGTGCATATTAGACTTTCATGCATTTTGCAGTGGCTTGTTTAGTATTCTAATGTATTTAAAACATATTTCTTCTCAAACTGGTTTTAAACACCACAATATCACATTTTTACCAAGTGAATGGAAAAAACCCTATTTTTAAAAACCCTGTTATTTTATGTATTTCTTTTGCTGATATCCATAAATCAGATATGCTCTGAGCAAGAGCATTGGATTGAATTTGTATTCAACCTCTGAAAACCTGATTCACTCCAGCCTAATGCCAAACCATGATTGCAAGAGTTAGTCATGAAGAAAATAGAGAAAAAGGAAAGGGAAGGTCAACCTGCAAAAAGTCATCTCAGATATGGAGCCTGAGTGCAACATAATTGTACAGTGCAATTCACTAAGTTCATCTATGAAATGGATTATACATTCTTAATGCAAATTTTAAGCAGTGTTTAGAAATTAAACTGTTACATTTTTTGTACCTCAGTGAGAAAAACCTTAGTTCTGAAACAATTTTAGAAATGCATACATAGCAACTGTGCATTACAGTCCCTAAGGTCACAAGATCTTTTTGCTTCCTGTTGCATAGTCTGACATGGCATAGTGTAAGGTCTCCTGCCCACATTATGGTGCTGTCTAGTCTGTGTTACATTCATCCTAAGGCATTATATTTTGTATTAAATAAACTGATGTTAATCTAGGTACAAATTTTCTTTGTGTCGTTACATTTGCATGTATGCACAAGATAGATGATTATTTTCATGCCTTAAAACAGAAAAAAAAAAGTTAAAGCTTAGATGAATGTGGTCATTTCTGCATTCAGGCCTGTTCTTGCATGGAAAGTTGTCCTGAAGATTCCGGGAGTTCATGAGTTTTGTTCATTTGAATATGGTTGTAAGTCTGACATCCATCATGGAAATTATCTAACTGCAGATGAAGTCTCTGAAATCACATTTCTTATATGATCACTTTTCTTTCTCTGTCTTTTCCTGTCATAGTTTCTTAATGTTACAGTTTCCATTCAGTCTTCAATTACTATGTGAAATCTGGGGTAGGACTCTGTTTTTATGAAATGGACACAAAAAAGGTCTAAGAATTACTAAAGATGGGACTTCAGTTCGATAAGAAATTATGGAGCTGGTATCAGTCACATAACATTCTTATTTTGTTATACTTCTACATCCTTCTACATTGTTCCTGTAATTCTTCATGGCACATAGAAAAATCCTGTGACATAAAAACCTCTGCGACATTTTAATGCTTGTAACAGGATGTTCCTGAGCAATGGAGCATGCAAGTTCTGTGATTGTGTTCAGAAGCCTTTGCTTCCTGCCCCTCTACCTCCCCCAGTTTTGGAGATTGACATTATCTGGCCCTTTTTTTTATTCTTCTATTCCAGAGGGAAGAAGGTGCTTTGTTCCTATGTAGGTTCTTATCCTTACATGCAGTCAAGGTGAAATAAGAGCTCTCCCAAAATGGGCTCAGAACTAAGAAGAAAATGCCTCATCCCTTGATTTAAGCGAGCCAATGTTTCAGCTGTAATAAAGCTCATCAGTATGTGCTGTACTCACAGCTCTTCAGGAAGCAGGAATATTAAACACTGATCTCTTCCTGAAAATAAATTATAACATTTCAGTTATTTCAATAATTATCCTATCTCAGGAACTTGGTTTACATTGTATGTACAAAGTAATTAATATTTGCTAAACTGTTATTAAAAAAAGACCTCATAAATGTTTTGGTGTTTTGCAAAATTTTTAATTTAAAATAAAAGAAAAATATTAAATAACGAAAGATTCTTTAGCTGGTAAATTGCAATCTGACATAGGTATAGCACTGAAAAGAGCAAACATATAAAACTAACATGGGAGATACATACTTTTCAGTACTGCTGTCTTAAAAATTATTTGTATTAAAGTAGAAAGTGTTACAGAGAGACACTTTATAAAAATAAAGATTTAACTTCTAGTGGGTAACAAGAATGAGTATCAGGACTGGTGATGTCTGTCCTAAAAAAGAAGAATATCTGTTTCCTAAACGATGGATAAATAAGCTGACTGGTGACAATTATTTTAGAAAGTAGCAGAAGGACTAATAGTGATACAAGATGGTATTATTAGTTAAAGTATAGTCCTCAAGTAAGTGGTGCCTTTTGCTAGATGTGTGATCAAATATGCAATTTTAATGAAATTTTACACAATCTGCAATCAGACATGGCAAGCCCCACATTAGAAAACATATTTGTTACCTACTATATGACAAAGTTATGCATCCTAAGAGCTATGTGCTTGTTATGTCACCTCGCTCCCCTCCTGTTGCTTTCTATTTAGCCTGAAATTGTGTTGTAAGCCCCATTTTCACTCTGTATTTCATGGAGAGTATTAGTATGTCACATGCAGATGGTATCATGCTGACAGCAATGGTCTCCATTTTTTTGCAAAACAGTGTGATGTGTACTGATATTTTAGGTGTATATGACTGAAAGTGAAGTAAGTGTTGTTTTATGGAAAGTCACCCCATTGTTGCATAACCATTTTTTTTCTCATGAAGACCATTCCTAAACTGAAGCAATGATATGGATTTGCTTACTGTGTTCTGGAGATTTCAAATACCAAGATGGGTACAAACTGGCAAGGTAGAAAAAGACTGGAAATGTTCTTTCTGTGCCGTGGTGTACGGAGACAGGAAGAATACCCCCACAACTGCTCAGAGACCTGGAAGATCAGGGTGATCAGTCAGAATCTATTGTGCCAGCTCGTTGTTGGCAGGACTCTGTTCAGCTTCACTGGGTTGAGCCACTTTTTACCAGCTGAAAGCTAAGTCCACTGTAAAGACTTCTGATAGTTCAGGATAAATGAGAAAGCAGAAATAGTGGCTGCGTCTTCAGGTTTTCAATTACTCGGTAAGTAGGATTTACAACATAAACTTTCATATGTCACCAACTTTCTGTCAAGCAACTGTGCTGTTCATTGAAGTACCAAGAATTTTCACTCTTCATTGGGACACCTAATTGTGCTTTTCACCAATGATAAGCGACAAAATATATCTGTCAGATATCCATTTTACATTATTAAAGGAATTAATTAGACTTAGAGCCCTGTGAGTTTTCTAATTAACAAAGAATCTCAGTAACAATGAAGGCAATCCAATTGTGTCATACTGTTTGCTCTTGTATGCTCATTCACAATCATCAGGGTATGAACTCAGTGACCCTTGGAATTTTGCAAAGTTCACCAGTAATTATTTCAACACATTAATTTTAAGAAAGACCTGTATTTCACCTTGGCAGCACTCAGCTGTAAATGTGTTATCCTCTTTTCAACTAAATCAAACTGTAATACTTATCACTTTGGCCGGAAAAGAGGAACATTGCTAGCATGAGTCATACACAGATGACTGTATGGGCTCCTAAGTAAGAATATCCTCAGACCTCTCCAAGAACTTCTGAAGAACTTCGCAAAATATGACGAGCTCTTCAAAAGAGATCAAGCCTTTTCACAGTCATCCTGTGATGATTTATTAAACACAGATTAGAAGTCCATTTACCTGCTAGTTTGAAGTTTATTGTATTTTCACCCTTTGAGAGATTAAAGAAAGGATAAGGTCCTCATTCACACAGGAATTTCTTAACTATTTTCAAAGAAAAATTGAATTGACAGTGAACTGATAACTATGACAAATATTTGTTTTACAGTTAGCTTACAGGAAATGCATCTCTGGGAGGCTCCAGGAGAATGGAGTAGAATTAGAGAGATTAAATGGAATAGGAAAAGCTTCCAGTGCTTGAATACCTACCAGGCTTTTGAAGTGACAAAGAAAAGGCATTTAAAATGATGAAAAAACCCCTCTGTATGATATATTATTCTCTTATTTCCCAGAAGATGTCCTCATTACCCAAACCAAAATGGAACAGGACCCTGCAAGTGGGACTTCTAACATCAGTGCTAGACAGAATATACTATCAGCTGTAACGAAGGCTTCTTCATTTAAAGAAAAAATGTATTATCCCTGAAATATTGTCTTACTCATTGTCTGCTCTATCCATTAATTCCATTTGCATATGAATTTCATGATATAATTTATGTTCAAAGAATTGTATCTTGTCCTGCAAAGCAGAGCTTTTTACTAAGGTGTTAAGTATCTACTAGAAGTGAGATTTTCTTTTTACAGGGAGTCATTATGTGTGCATTGTTTAAATCAGCTAATTCCTACTAAAGGGAAATTTTATTTTTATTGATCTAGATGTTCAAAGAAAATTTTGAAGGTTACTTTTGATAATGACTCAGGATGTAAACTGGAATAGAAGGAATTAATTTTTTTCCTAGTTAATTTCAGTTTACATTTTGACTTACTGATTTGATATGATACCAGATTTGTATTTTAAGTCCATTTTTTTGCATACTAGAAGGATGGAAAATTGTATGGATAAAGCTGTACTTTTCCATTTTTCTTTCTTGCAGTGTCTTTAGAGAAAGCTTGGTGACAGGTAGGCCAGGTTTCCCACAGATTAACGAACTTCCAACGCAGGACTGAAAGGCTTTCCAGCTACCATAAGGCAGCTTTCTTTAAGGCAAACAATGATTTCTCCAGAACAGAAGTTATGAGTGTCATTCAGCTCTATCAAGCAAGACAATTGGAAACTATTCTCATTTGGATTGAGAAGTTTGTCATGATTTTATAGAACAAATAATCATAACAGTTGCTCTTTGTCACAGAAATAAATAGCTGGTAAGAAAACACAAAATAGACTAATGAACTAAGGAACTATGATTTGTTATCAAGAAACACCTTATTAACTAAAGAAACTGGCACTCAGAGGCTTCATAATTTGTAGAAAACACCTTCCCTCTGCATTTTTTTGCATTTCATACAAGGTAAATATTAATGCAGGACATTAAGGCTCCACTTTACTAAAAGGAGTCCTACGGTACTTTTTGGGAACCTGAAGTTCTCTGAATATCTTGAACTAGTATTTATACTGGTTTTAAGCATGACTTATGAAGGGAGACTGTTGCCTTTGCAACAGCAGCAGCCTATTTTGTGGTTCTCTTCCTCTCATGTTTCTCTCTCAGCAACACAAAACTCGTCTTCCAGCATTCTTTGAATGGAATGATATCATGATTATAATGGTGACAGATGAAGTAATTCACAGCATCTGCTGGTAGCCCCTTCAGTGAATCTAGGCAGTTAATCCACTCTGCCAAAGAAAAGAACCTGAATGCCGACAGGATGAAACCGTTTCTGTGTGTGAGTGCTGCAACCTGCCTGCCCTCAGCCTGTGTCTGAGTCAATAGGCAAGGAAAGCTTTCACCACAAATGTGGAATATTTTTCATTCTTCAAAAATTATGGCAACTATAAATGGAGTTCTGTTGAACACAATTGGAATAACAATTGAGTTGAAAAATACTAGTATGTGTAAACATAGGCAAGAAAAAATCAAATGTGTGTTAGCAATAGCAATCACCTCATAAATAAATACAATGAGTTGAGGAATGTAGTGGAAAGCCTAGAAGCTCAGGCTGATCTCTCATCCCAACATCTAATTTTATAATAGCAGATATGTGATACCTCTGAGAATCTATTTTGATAAAGCTAAGTTTTCTGCTTCCATTTTTTTCTGCACCTCTTTGAAAGTGATCAAACTGTATCTTGTTATGTGAGTTTGTACTTTGGTTATAGTGCTCAATTTATGAATAAACTTGTATAAATAGGCTCTGGAAAATTATTTCAATTCCAAAAGTATTGCTTGTTGTCTCAGTTCTGCAAGATATAAGAATGAGATCTCACTGCTTTTAAGAGAAAACTAATTTCTACAGTCAATTTTTCCATGAAGATCCTTTCTTTACAAATGCAAAGAAAAAGAGGAAAAAAAAGAGAAAATAGAAACAAATTTAGAAATATCTTACACATAAAAATATTTGGTTTTTCCTGCCAAGTATTTAGGAATGAAAAGAAATGAAAAGAAAGTCTATTACGAGGCACTTGGCAGTGCTTCAAAGTTCTGGGTGGTGGAGGGCATATAAATGAGTGGATAAATATCCCTATATAGACATTTGAGGAGGCTGCAGATTTTAAGTGAGGAAAATGAGGGACTGTTCTCTGTGACCTGGCTAATTTGCAGAAGGTGTTGTCTGTATTGGTATATCTTTATAAAGGACGTAAGTCCTGGTAAGTTTAATTTGCATGTGCAACAGAAATGTCACAAAACACCTGAAGCTCCGAGGTCTGGATTTTACCTCTGGTATCCTCATCTTTGTGACATGTGCACTAAGTAATTTTTTTGAGAAATAACAGAGAGATTTTAATGTGATAATGTATAAGATTTATTCACTTTGGGAAGCAAGTAATCCTCTAGACAGCTGACCAGACTGAAGAGAGAATATGCCTTTTAATTGTTCTAGTGGGTGTTTTTTGGTGGTGTGTGTGTGTTTGTGGGTTTCTGTTTGTTTGGTTTGGTTTTTGTTGTCGTTGTTGTTTTGGGTTTTCTTTCTTCCTGAAAATTAGGGATTTTTTCATATATTTCTGTACTGTAAAGTATGCCAGAGGAACACTTAAAATACTCATATACAATATACGAACAACTCCACTCCAGCTGACTTGGAGTGCGCTCACTTGTAAGCTCTGCGTGGCAGAGATATGAATTAAATTGGTTAGCAGGAAGGCAATAATGACATGAAATTCCCATGTGATTTATTGTTTTAAACCTTAATATTTATTTTACACCCCACAGTGCAGCTAGCGTCTAGTTACACTTCTGAGACTACAAGGTCCTACATATATGCCTGTCCACAAGAATCAACTGTCTCAGAGAGGACTGGGGAATCAGAATTGAGAGTTCAATGCGAAGTGTGGGTTTCAGCAAACTATTTCCTTTGATTGAAGAGGAGTTCCACAGCCATACTGAAAGCTTTCATTTACTAATGTTAATGAAACCTGACACACACAGCATCTCAAAGGTGTATACATAATCATATTATGAGTTTCATTGAGTAAAATTGCATTAATGAATATTTTTAAGAGCCAGACTGATGATTTGTTTGTATTCTAGGCCTTTTCTTATTACCTATTCAATCCTATTTTCTCATTTATACAGCAGCAAGTATGTATTTAAAAACTATAGGAACTTGTATTTTATCCTGCTTTGGGTGAGTGAAGAGAGTGTGCTTCCTGTTCAGTGTTTCCAAAAGTCTAATTAATTGCCTAAACCAATATCCTCTTGCAGAGAAAATCATTCCTCTAATAATACTATTTTACATCTAAAACCAGCTCTCATTAAATTTGAAAGTGGTTCCTTTCAATATCTTCAGATGTTTTCTTGGTCTTGCATTCAAATGTTGATAAGATGAAAGTTAAAACCCATTGTGTTTGTTCTTGTTCTTGACTGCATGGTTTTCTGTTCTTTTGGTGCCTGTGTTTCACTTTTTTAGTTCTCCTGCCTGCGACAGCATCTCAGGTATCAGCTGTAACTCCAGTGAGACACTGTTTTTCTCCTTTTGGCCTATTTTCCCTCTAGGTAAATAAAAAACTAGGCCTTCTCTGGATGCTCTGCCTCCTCAGCACTACTAGTTGTTAATCTTGTGTGAAAGCCATGTTTAGTTTCCTTCTCATTGGGATCGTGCAGCTCTGTGTGAAGTTGCTGAGCTCCTGAGGCAGCACCTCTGCTCAGACATTGTCCTTGTCTGCTGCAGACAGGGTTGGTAAAAGCAGATAACATTTGGGTCCAGCACGTGAAGGGAAGTATTTTCATTGTTAATTGATCTGTTTCCATTCCTGGCTTGTTTTACTGATGAAAAAAAAAAAAAAAAAAAGAAAGAGGTTTTCTGAAAAAAAAGGTCTTTTCTCCTGCGGCTTCAAAAGGATCTAAAAGTGGAAGCCTCTGAGGGCTGAATTATTTTTGGTTCATTTAACAAAACCAGTAGTAATAAACTACAAAACAAATGGAGGGGTTGAACCAGAATTATAGCTTTTTCATTGTCAAAATAAAAAAAATTAAATATATTTGATGTTTATATTTGACTTACATGCATTTGAGCTAAATTGATAAAATGCCTGGTGATGAATACTGTTGGAGTATGTGGGTAAGAAATGTTAAATTAATTCCTCTGAGAGAGAAATTTGGGCTTTCTCTTCCTTCTTAAGCAGCAGATGGTTCGGTATTCTCATACCGTACTTTTAATCTCTTGTATTGAAATTATATTCAAACATAATTTAAACATGATTTGAAATAGGAATTTGAACCCAAAAACTTCTTCATTTCTGGGTGGGTATTCTACTAAGTAATTTTTCTTGACTTCTCTTTCAAGATATTTTTGGATGCATTCAATAAAAAAAAAATTCAAAGATGAAGAAATCAAAAAGTAGATGAGTATTTAAATAACTTGATCAGGTATTTAAAAGAAAACAATCATTTCCAAGTGGAAAGTGCTCCAAAAGAAGCCTTCTAATCATTACCTGATTCTGAGCTTATTCTGTGTCTTTAGAAATCCTGCTAATTGCCATGAGCCAGATCCTTGGTGAGAGAATTTCTTACTGAAATAATCATAGTGCCTTCGTAGGCTGCAAAATGAAGTCTTACTTACCCTGGCAGTATTTATCTGGAAAGACAGCAGATCCCTTTGCTGTTTGGGATAAGGTTGTGATAGAATAGAGCAGTGTTACCCCGCAAATGTAAACCTGAAGTTAAACTGAATTAGATACACTTTTTTTTTTTTTTTTTTTTTTCATTCTCTGAGGCATGTGATCATATAAACATTCATTTATTAACTAATATGCAGACCTTTGTGAAACAAATGCCTTTGGAATCCTAGAGTAGTAAACAACTCAATCAAAGCAGGCTATCAGTTTCATATTTACTCCGCATTTATGGCTTTATTATTCTGCTTGTACAGTTGATTGGGGAAAACTGATTTTTATAGAATAATTAGTCTGAACACACACCTCATTTATCATCAAATAAATTGAGGTATGGTAAGCTGAAACAAAGATAATGACTTTTAAGTTTTTATTTAGCTATGTCAATGCACAAATCTGTAAGTGCAGGTAAAAGCGTCTTTTGTACAAACAGCTGAGGCCAAAGTCCCCTCTGGCATTTCTGATGACTGTCTAGTAGTGGGGATGGCTAGAGCCCTAAAGTAATACAGGAAGGTAACTAATTTCTAATTTTTTTTTTTCCCTGAATTTCTCTTTTCTGAAGTGAAGATAGCTTCAGAAATCCCTCATTTACATACAGAGTATAAAGCACTGCTTTTAGAGGGCTGAAAATTATGGAAGAGAAAATCCAAGTAAGATATCTTTGGATCTCTACATATTCCACTGTATGTAAAAGTTTAGAAAATTCTTTCTCTGACCATCATTGAAGGACCTGAAAAGTTTAAGGGAAATGATTAAGAATAAGCAAATTCAGCCTAAGTATTCAGAAGATCCATAGGGTTAGGGTCAGAACACAATACTTACATTTAATTTACAAGGCATTTGAATTTTGATGACCCTGTTAACTACAGAGAAGAGCAGCTGGATTCATAATTTGAATTTATTCAGGTGAAATAAAGATGAAAACTAATGGTCATGGATTGAGGAGATCATTAACATTTTATTGTTTAGTTTGCGATTTGCTGCTTTTTTGGTGGGTGGGATTCAGGGAAAGCTGTGCAGGAGGGGCAATAATTTTCCTTTAAGAACAGTGAGATCTCTTCACAGAGGCTGGTGATTGTCTGATGTCTGAATTTAGACCTTTTTGATTAGCCGCTTATCTCTGCAGGATAATTCTGTTGTCTGCAAATGCATGTGACAGCAGAAGAATAAAGGGTTCTCACTGATTCTTTTAGGGATCTTCAAGCAGGATTGTTCTGTGATGACATTGAAGGTATTTGAAATAGGTCTTACACATTCAGTAGCACAGTGGTATCCTGAATTTTTAAAATTAGTTTATTATAATTTCGTCTCTAAGAGATGCAGAAGCAATGGGATCCAGATATTTCAGGAGAAGGTGATCAATGAAAAGTTTGCCTATGCCACAAACTCTGAGGACTGAACACATCCATCTTGGTATAAAAGTCTGAAGATCATGCAAAAATACAATTTTTTTTGGATTATGGGACAATATTTGAGAGTGTTGTTGCCAGCATTTCATTGTCTTGTTTAAATGAAAAACTATGGTGGTAGAATATGCTGTATAATAATAATAAGCAGTTTTTCTCTAGGGAACTGGATGGTCTTCTGGTGGATACATTTAAGTAATGGAAAATTGCTCTTTTTTTTTTTTTTTTTTTTTTTGCCTTTTCTTACAGACTCTGTAGATGTATTAGCAGGTTTTGTTTCTGGATAGAATACCTCAGCCTTTAAAGGAATAGCAGCCTTTTGTCACATTCTCTTCCCACCTGTCCTCTTTGTTTTCTAATCAGGTTTGTCAAAGAACTTTGTGTTTTATAAAAGTGTGGAGTAGTTGCACATTGTATTCAATTAAATTTTAATCACCTAGACAAAAAAGTGCTTTTAGTCCAAAGTCAGATGTACAAAATATTCTATCATGCTGTAAAAAATTCTTGCTGTAAAATTATTCATCTTACTACAATAAGAATCAAAAATGTTTAGTTGTTATCTAAAAGATTTCCAGTTTACATAGTTTTATCGCTGAGTTAAATTAGAAAGGCCTTTCACTGTTTGATTTAAGAGGGAATGTATGGCAACACAATGCCTGTAGGGTAGCACAAAAGGCCTATAGGGCAAATTAAAAATTACTCAATGACATCAATTAATATCTTGGCTAGAAAGTAATGATTATGACTCACTATTCCTTTCTTAGCTCAGTAAAGTAGAGGAGCGACTCTTTTGCTACATGCAGACCACATTTAAATACTAGGCTGGCTGCACCAGTCTAGCTACCCTGACATATATCAGCTTATTATAGTCTGACACTGTAGATTGCAAAATGCAGCTTAGATCCATTGTGAGTGCTTTAGCATTTACTGTGAAGAAGCTGAGTAGCCCTTTTGGTTGATATAATGGACGACATTTAAAATTTCTTCATGTCTGAGAAATTTTGTAAGACTGGGAAAAAGGAAATGTTGTTTTAGCCCTCCGCCCCTTAGAATTTCTTTGCCAGTTCAAGAGACATTTTGATTGCAGGATAAAGCTTTAGTGATCTTGATTGGTTTTGCTGGACTTACTCAACATGACTGATTTTTGTGAAACAAGTAGGCAAATCCATGAGATTACTAACAGGCAATGTGAAACATGAGTAAGAAATGAACATACACTGACGTGAACCTGAAGGGCAGGCAAGGAAAGGATTCACATTTGTAATCTATAGGTAGATACCTATAAACATTAAATAAAGGTATTTTCCTGGTTTTAGTTCTGTAATTAGTACTTTTGCAATAATCATTCTTAGTAATATAATTGTTAAGAGCTTCATTTGATCACTTTTACTCTTGGATTTAAAGATAAGAAGAAACTGGTTTGACTTGGATGTTTGTAGGATGAATTCAAAGATTTGCAATGACTGAAAAAATATTTATTAAGACACTTAGAAGCATTCAAGGTTAATTTTATATTTTAATATAATTCCCGTAAAAAAGGAAATTTGTCTATAAGATTCCCCTTGCAACACTGAAATCTAAACTCCATTTATGGAGACTAAATAAGCCAGCAGACAGTTAGACTAATTTATTTTTATTTCTCCCATAAAATAAAACCCAGACATGGCAAAACTAGCAAATACTGATCATTTTTCCCCACAGAAAGAAACTACTCTGATGGTTAAAATGCTGCTTTAGAGGTAATTGGTTGAATGCATCTCTTGAAAATTGCATACTTAATAATAGCTAAAATAGAGAAATTGAGACGTTATATTAAAGATTTTTAGACTTGAAATTTTATCTTGAAAATAACTAGTTAAGTAAGAAAAATCGACATTTCAAGCCCATTCCTATATTGTCTTGAAATCCTAAATTTCAACAGTAGGCAGAGAGTCTGATAAATACATGTTTGTAAGTTATGACTATTTTAGGTCCTCAGCTCGATAAAACTATGTTAGGACCATTTGGATTTGACTTTGTCAGTTATTGGAGAACCATGAAGGGACAGAAGGACCTAAAGTGTAACTAGAGCAGAATTTAGGTACCTGAATTGAAATCAGTGTTCTTAAATCTTGATGCATCCAAATTCTCACAGGTGCCAAGTTTGTAAATAGCTCTGGGTTTTGTGTACACAGAAGTGCATTTGACTTGATAGGACTGAATCAATCCTTGTCTGTCTGCTCTGGAGTCACAGCAGAAATCTTTGGAAAAAAGAATGAAACTTTATTTGAGGAGGTCTAAGGACTAGTATCACATGCATCCTTCCATTTCTGGGAAAGGAAAGGGGACTGCTTTGTGCATTGTGACACAACTTTTGCAGAATTTGTTGAACTCAGAATCCTTTTTGCTAAAATTACCAGATCAATAATAGGTTTGCTATTACCCAGTTAATTCTATGATCAGTCTTCTTTCTAACTTCTGTTAGAGATTTCACAGAGTCTGTTTTCCTATATCATTGATCGATGTCTTACTTTATTTACCGTTTTATTTTGGTTCTAAGTGCATCGTAATATATTAAATAGGAAGTAAAATATCAATAGAACTTCCTTGAAAGAACATTGAGGTTCGAGTGAAAGGTTTGCTGAAGTGAATAGGCTTCAGTGTCAGGCTTCAGTAGATACATAATCAGTTTCTCAAGGTGATTAGGAAGCAAAATATAGAGCCTGAGTCCATGATGGCGGTGACTCAAAGTTTTTCTTGCTTTGTGAGCTAGTTTTCAACTGATCACTCTGCAGAGGTATTGGTAACACCAGCAGATGTAAATTGGTTAGTTGATTCAAAACATCCTCTGTTTCATGTTTCATCCAACACAGAAGTTGGATTCAAATGATATTTTCACTATCTCACAAATGTGTCAGGATAAGGCTTTGACCAAGATTTCTATTTCATCATTTGGGTATTGTACTATTCACTATATGGACAAAAAAGCCCCAGCCAAACACTCTTCAGTGCTTTACTTTCTCTTGTCTTCTGTGCTTTCCCTAAAAAAGCAGAAGAAAAGACTTTCTAAATTTCTCTCCCTATCTAAATTTAATCTGTGATGGTATTCTTTGCCCCAAATAATGACATTAATTTTTTCCTTTATCTCCTTAGCTGTTGCTTTTGATTTGGTCATTTTCAAAATAAAAATACACTCACAAACAAGAATAAAAAAAATTATCCCCATCTAGGTGAAGAAAGTAACATTTATGAAGAATACAAATAAACTATAAGTAAGACTACATGGTTGTTCTTTTGGTGATAGTTCTCTTTAGCCATTCCTCCAACAAAAAACCAAGCAAACAAACAAAAAAAATCACTTTTGTTGAGTTGTTGGTTTTAAGTTCAGACAGAAAGCCCGATAGAAATATTTAAACTGGGATTTCTTTCTACAGTTGGAAACTTTTGTCTTAGTTTTAAGAAGTCTCTTGAGTTGGGTGTCACTAGCGGGAAAATTCTTTCCAGAGTGACTCATGTGAGAAAACATTCTGGTTTCTTTCCTAAGCAGAAACAACGATTAACAATATCATACTGAAAGCGGCTTTGGGAAAATGCAAATAGGTGGAAATTTGGTTTTGGTCATAAATTTTCTAAGGAGCTCCATCACTAAGCTCATATGATACTCAATGAAATAGTGTTGAAGAAAGATTAAATAAGTTCTGTTTTGAATTACTGTTTATTTTATTCTTTATAAGAAATTAATAAACAAGTGAAAGCAATACTGATTAAATAAGTCCTTACTGTCCATTTGATGGAGAATCAATTTAGATATTGAAATTTTTTGGTACTTTATAATTTTCTGTTGAGCTGCCCATGTATGCCCAGGGTGCCCATAGCACCCACCATCAAAGCAGTTCTGACATAATAGCTGACCAGCTGGTCTCTACACTGTGACCTATTGTTCTAAAATTGTAACTCAGGAAAGGACATATGTTTAATCTTGTTGGATAAATAACATAATAGGAGTGTGAAATCATGTTCAATAATGTGATATAAAATATTTTTGTAAAATACACTTAAATATTTTCACATCAGTAACCCACTCTAAATATGCTCAGTAGCACATAATTTTCTCCTGAGAGAGTACTACAAACAGTTCTCAATATCTAGAATCCATATAGGTTTTTTCAAACTTAATGAAAACTTCTACTAAACGTATCACATTATTTGAAATCATAATGTTTTCATCATGTGGATCTTGGCAACAAGATCATGTCTCATTTTAGACGAAAAAAAAACCAAAATAGCTCAAGCCGGTAACAAAAATATCACAATGAGGGAATCTAACGATTTCTTCAGAATTTCTATTTCTGTTATTCCCATAATCAAGTGTTGGTCACTTCATATTTCTATATTATTTGTAAAAACACTGTCTTTTGTAAATATAGCTGTTCCACTTAGACATCAAACCAAACATAAGAGCTGATGATAATTAGAAAGATAATTTATTCAGAACACTTTGCATGGTTTGCTGGCTGTCAGCAACTAGTTCACTAAATTATTAGATCTTTATTATTTTAACTAATTTGCTAATTTCTTCCATAAATAATTACTGGTCTCCAGATCATTTGTGTAGAGTAATTACTATTCAATGTAAATAATTTTATATGACTTTAATGAGTTTTAAATGACACATTTAACTGTGACTAGGCAGTTTGAACTGAGTTTTAATAATGTCAAAGGAGCTTTTATTCTTGACTGGATATTTATTTATATAGCTTCCTTTATTTATCCAATTCCACCTTCTGAGACTGAAAGAAATTGCTTCAAAAATATCAAACATATCAAACAGAGTAGAACACCTTTGTATTCTACTTGAAACCCTGACACTGCTCATTGCTTCAGGTCTTTCAGCATCTACGCACAGAAATATTCTGCATGCCTCAAGTTTGATCTGTTGACTTTTCTGAATTCATGAGAAGTTATCATGGTCTGTATTGGTACCAGTGTTCTTTAATATCTTCATTAATGGCATAGATGAAGGGATTAAGTGCATCCTCAGCAAATTAGCAGGTGACACCAGACTGAGTGGTGCAGTTGACACACCTGAAGAACACCTGCCTTTGAGAGGCACCTGGATAGGCTCAAGAGCTGGCCCCATGGGAATCTTGTGCAATTTAACAACATCAAGTGCAAGGTCCTGCACCTGTGTCAGGGCAACCCTGGTATCAGCACAGGCTTGAGAATGAGTAAATTGAGAGCAGCCATCAGGAGAAGGACTTGGAGGTGCAGGTGGGTGAGAGGCTGGAAATGACCCAGCCATGAGCACTCCCAGCCCAGAGGGACAACCACGTCTTGAGCTGCATCCAAAGCAGTGTGGGCAGCAGGGCCAGGGAGGGGATTCTACCCTTCTGCTCCTCTCTGATGAGACTGCCTTGGGGTACTGTGTCCAGCTCTGAGGTTCTCAGCACAGGAAGAACATTGAGAAGCAAGTCCAGAGGAGGCCACCAAGATGATTAGATGTCTAGCTGATGTAAAGTCAGAGTCACTGAACCGCACTCCTTCAGTCATGTACGGGCACAACCACAGTCTTTACTTAACTACAACAGTTATTTCATTCCTCTCTTATGATAATATAAATTGGAATGACCTTAAGCTGTGACTCATGATGGATGCATGAACATTTTTTTCCTATATGTGGTGATATTACTTTGCAGAGCCCAGTAGGGACCTTTTAAAGGCTGTCTTCCATAAGACCCTCAGAAAGAAGCTGATGAAGTACGGGCTAGATGAACAGTTAATGAGTTGATGTGAAAAGTGGTAAGTGGGCAGCATGAGATGGTGCTGATTATGTGGATCATCAGCAGGTTTACAGATGAAACTGAAATGGGAGGAACGGCTCATATGCCAAAGGGTCAGGCTGCCATCCAGTGGACCTTGACTTGCTGGAGAAATGGGGCATTAAATATTTTCTTCAAGGGTGGGTAGATGGACAGCATTGTAGGGGGAATAAATATTTGCCTGTACCTATAACACTCTTCTCTGAAAAAATTATGTTCTAAGATACAACAGGTGAGTTTCTCTCAATCCACTAATTTCTTTTGGTATGATGGGAATCTCATGCAGAATGACTACATTGGCACTAGCTAAAACAGTGCAAAAGTTTTCTGGACAATATCAAAAGTTTGAAACAGCTGCAACCCCTCTTCTAAGTATACCCTCACAATGGGATTGAGGTCATGAGCAGGGGCAAAAAAACCACACTAACTTTGTAAAGCTTATACTACCATGTCCTGCTACCACGTATTGAAAACATGGAATTTCAGAACTGTGTTTTCTAAGCTGCAATCTGTTTTCCAAAACCAAACATGTAAAGCTTTTGTGCTGCTGAGGGGAGAATATTTGTTCACAAGCCTGGCAGCCTACCTATCTTCTGATACTTCGCTTGATATTTGGTCCCATCTTCACTTGATATTTGGTCCCATTTGTATCCCATCAGTATTAAGATATTTTTACCTGCAGTGATGATTCCATTTTGCATTGTATGGTTGTTTCTTACGGATTGTAAGAAACTTGAGTCTTAACATTGATTTTACGATCTCTCTCTAGTTTGCTGTGTTCTGCATAAACAAAATTCTTAGAAAACAAAGGAATTTTGATTTGTTTTTCACTCTGAGAACAACCCTGCATTTGTAATTGGCCAAACAACTTTTAGTGCATTTGGACATGAAAACATAGTCTGCAGTTTGGAAGTCGCACTTTCACATCATTATTGATGCAGAGGAAAAGAATTCCTACAACCAGAGAAAAACTAAAAGACAAACAAAACCACAACACCCCCCACTGCCTCCCAACCCCCGACACAACCAAGAAACAATCAGGGAAATCTGTTAGCAAGAAGAACCACTAGAGAAGAGTGCTGTCCATGTAGTCACATTAGACTAAGATGGCAAAACATTAAGTAAATGTATATACCATGACACCAAACCACATCATAGTCTTGCTGGTTCTGTGTCAAAGCAAATTCAGTCTTTTTCAAATTTACTTGCTTCCATTACCTAGAGGATAATAAAAAAATATAATGTGTGGTACATCTCCATTAGCTATACATACACAGCACTCAAACTGCGTTCCAACTCTTCTTATTAGGGTCATTCAGAGACAGGGCGATCTGTGATGTCAGAGCTTTAATAGATTGCATTTGCCCCTGGCTTCTAAGAAAGTTAATTTACTGAATGTTTTTATTATTTGTCATTGAATGATTGTTATTATTTCCTGAGCTCTCATTTCCTTTTCTGACGCTTGCAATTTCATTAAAGAGTTAACCTCTGATAGACTGCTACCAATAAAGTATTTTGAGCAATTTTTTTTCACACAGATCATCTTGATTTGCAACCTGCTAAGCAGAGACTTCGTCAGAGGTGACACTCATTAAAGATGCCCTTTCATTGAAGCAGTCAATTTTAGTGTCAGGTTATGATGCACTAGTGTCACCGCTGAAGCCAGCTGAACAATATTCACAAAATAATTTATTTTGTGAATTGCAATATTTTTGTAGTAAATTATTCAACTGGTGCTCCTTCGTTCCTAGCCTAGCTCTTAAGTTGTTTCAGTTTCTCCTCTGTGTTTTCATTAGTCTGCAGTTGGACTGATTTGCATGCAGCGTTGCTCATTATCTGAGCAATGAAATGGATGTTATATCTTTTGAATTGAACAAGAACACTTTTTATTTACAAATAGGCAGTTAGCTTTATTTTTATCCTTGCATTCTATGATAAAAGTTAGTGAAGTACTGTTAATTCACCACTGTTTAAATAAATTAATATGATCCAATGTTTACTCTTTGATATTCATTGGGTGTAACATTTGACTACTTCAAATGCTTACATTTAATGATAAACCATTTTTATAGTTGTTTACATATTTTTCAGAGAGCACAGTCCAATGTAGATGAAATTGATTTTCTAAGCAAAGGCACACTTGTATGACTTGATAACTTGCCTTCAACACAAGACAGTTTTAAAGAAGGCCAAGAAAAGACCCATGTTACAGAGAAACCATCAGTACTCCACAAAATTGCCACCTAGTTTGAAGCTCTGAATGCCTCATTTGGATAACCCTAAGCTTTCCTTTGTAAATTCTCACTCAAATCAATGGTATTTTATGTGGGCTTAGGGCTATACAATTTTTCTTTCAGGATAGGTGTTTAGACAAGTTGGGATTTGATTCCATAAGTGATATTCTTAATGACTATACTCCATGCAAATACAATACTGAGTTTTCCCTTGATTTGTCTACAGTTTTGACATGCAGTATTACTTGCATGTAGTTGATACGAGACATACTTGCCTCCCTGAAAGATTAATGTACAGTAAATTTGTAAACACAAATTAATCTTGAAGTCTCAAATGCAGGTCATTGATTTCCCTCCTCCCTCCAAGTGTGTAAAGATGTGTAAAGATGGCTTGAAGTTTGCAGGGAACATGAAAGGCTTAATATGGAGGAGGACCTTACATATGGGGAGATGTACATCTATGGCTCTTTTTTATGATGGTGTTCAAGACATGTTTACATGGGGGAGAGGAGTGTCACAGCATTTGGCAGATCCTCTTCCACTCTGCCTTCATGGGCTATAAACAATGTCAGACAGAATACAGAAGTCTTTCTAGATTTTCTTAAAAGGCATATAGTCTGTACCATATCCACAGAGCGCCTAGAAAATCTGAGGCATGACACATCAACAAAACTTCTACACTAGACTTCTGGAGGGCAGACTTCGACCTTTTGAAGAGGTTGATTCAGAGAGTACCTTGGGAAAGAGCCCTTAAAAATAAAGGGGTCCAGGGAGAGATGAACATACTTCAAGAAAGAAATCTTGAAACTTCAGAAGCAGGCTGTCCCTATGAAAGATTGTTGCCGATGGCGTGGGCTGGACCAGCTGACCACCAGGGTTCGGTCAGGAGCCCAGCGGTGGCGTCTGCAAGTGTCCTTGAATTTGAGGTTCACAGCAGTCAGGGATAGTGTTCCCTGGCCCCAGGCCATGCCTTCCTTGAAGGCAACCACGCTGTGTCCACAAAGCCGGAGTGCTGCAAAGGGAGTGTTCCCTCGCCCGGAGCAAAACACACACGCAGTCACGGTCGTCAGCTGCTTGGGCTCAAGGGTGAGAGTCCCCGGCCTCAGCAGGACATCAGACTCTTATTCTGAGGGTAACAACCAATCTCGGAACGGCACAGGGGAGCAACCAGGGAGGGACAAAGGGACAGGGACCAATCGGGAAGGAGGAAGGGAGGAAAGAGGGAGATACGAAATACAATCATGGACTGAGGGACAGGAGGAACTCGACCCCTCCCTGGGGCAATCCACCCTCAGCTCCACCCCAGGGGGGTTTTAGTTCCTGGGTCTCCACAGATTTCTCAGGGGGGAAGGAACTCTCTGGGCTTGAACCACTGCTACAAAAGATCATCTGACACAGAAGATGACCAGCCTGGATGGACAGGGAGCTTTGAAAAAACTAAGGGAAAGAAAGAGGATGTTTCACCTTTGGAAAGAGGGGCAGGTTGCTCAGGAAATGTCTAAAGATGTTGCTAGGTCATACAGGAAGAAAATTAGGCAAAAACCCCATTAGAAAAAATCTGGTCACTTCTCTGATGGATAATAAAATATTTTTGTAAATACATTAATGGCAAAAGGGGGGGCATGGAGAACATCCATTCCTTATTGGACATGGGGAGGAATATAGTTACCAAAGATGAGGAAAAGGATGAGGTACTTAACACCTTCTTTGCCTCAGTTTTCAACAATAAGACAGGTTGTTGTCAGGACAACTGGCCTCCAGAGCAGGTAGGTGGGCACAGGAAGAAGAATAACCCCCTCTGTAATCCAGGAAGAAGCAGTCAGAGATCTACTGAGGCACTTAGAAGCTCACAAGGCTGTGGGACCTGATGGGATCCATCCTAGAGTGAAGAGAGAGCTGGTGGAAGGGTTCACCAAGGCATTCTGCATCATTTCTCATCAGCCCTGGCTCAGTGTGAAGGTCCCAGATAGCTGGAACTTGTCCAGTGTGATGCCCATCCATAAGCAGGACTGAAAAGAGGACCCAGGAAACTACAGGCCTGTCAGCCCCACCTCAGTGCTCTGCAAGGTAATGAAACAGATCATCCTGAATGCTATCACACAGAACCTACAGGATGGCTGAGGGACTAAACCCATCCAGCATGGATTTGGTAGGGACAGGTCCTGCGTGACCAACCTGAATTCCTTTTATGAACATGTAACCCACCTGGTGGATTAGGGCAAAGCTGTGGATGTGTCTACCTGGACTTCAGCAAAGCCTTTGGTACTCTCTCTCATGGCAAACTTGTGGAAAAGCTGGTAGTCCACGGCTTGGATAGGTGCACCCATCCCTGGATTGAGAACTGCAACGGCTGGGCCCAGAGTGTGGTGGAGAATGGTGCCACATCCTGTTGGTGTCCTGTCACTAGTCAGGCTCCCCAGGGATCAGTGTTGGGCTCAGTCCTGTTTAATATCTTCACTAATGATCTGGGTGAGGGGATCAAGTCCACCATTGACAAATTTGCAGATGACACCAAGTGGGGTGTGAGCTTTAGTCTGTTGGAGGGCTCTGCAGAGGGACCTGGACAGGCTGGATAGATGGGCTGAGTCCAACGACATGAGGTTCAACAAGACCAAGTGCCATGTCCTGCATTTTGGCCACAACAAACCCCAGCAGCACTACAGGCTGGGGAGTACATGGCACTAGGGGGGCCACTCCTTGAGTACTGTGTCCAGTTCTGGGCCCCTCAGTTTAGGAAGGACTTTGAGATGCTGGCATGTGTCCAGAGAAGGATGACAAGGCTGGTGAAGGATCTGGAGCGCAAATCCTGTGAGGAGCGGCTGAGGGAGCTGGTGCTGTTTAGCCTGGATAAAGGAGATGCAGGGGAGATGGTATTGCCCTCTACAATTACCTGAAAAGAAGGTGTACCCAGGTGAGGGTCAGTCTCTTCTCCCAGGCAACCAGCAATAGGACAAGAGGACAAAATCTTAAGCTAAGCCAGGGGAAGTTTAGGCTGGACATTAGAGGGAAGTCCTTCACAGAAGGAGTGATTGGGCATTGGAATGGGTTGCCCAAGGAGGTGGTGGAGTCACTGTCCCTGGAGCTGTTTACAAAAAGACTGAACATGACACGTAGTGCCATGGTCTAATTGACAAGGTGGTGTTGGGTCACAGCCTGGAATTGTTGATCTCAGAGTTCTTTTCCTACTTAATTGATTCAGTGATTCTGTTTCTATGTCTTTCAGAGAACTGAGGTAAACAAGCAAAACTGCTATAAAGTGAATATTTTAAGCAACCTTCTGTACAAGAAATTCAATACTACCTCAGAACAAAATTGACTTAATTGTATATTTTCTCTCTAAAAGCACAAGAATAGAGCTATGACAGGGTGTTTGAACATGGCTTCATTACAACTCTACAAGCAAGTTCCTTTCCCATGGAATCACTGAAAAATATCCACAGTTAACAGATTAAAACCTAATAGGAGCAAGTTTGGTAGACAATCCGTAGTGCCTGTTAAATTAAGAGATCTACTTACTCTTTATATATTTATTCTTGATTCAGCTAGAACTGGTGGGATTGAGCAGGACCACCTCCAGAGTTCCTTTCCACTTATGAGTCAGTGGTGTGAAGAAGAGCATTTCAGACGTGCTGGTAGCTGTGGTTCTTCTTAGGAGCTGTACAAACAGGTGTCTTAAAATCGGCATGCTACTGTTTCTGAAAGAAAAAGGTTATATGCCTCTGTGAGTGCATGTGTGCTTGTTTATGTGTTTGTTTTAAGCCGATAAACTGGAAGAGTTGGTACAGTCTGACTCTTGAGAGGGAGTGGTTGAGTTCTGAATTGTCTGGGAAGGAATTAAATTGTGTAATCTTAAAAAGTAGGAGAGGAACTTAGATTGCTAAAAAGATATTTGATTTCCCTTGCTTTGTAGATCAATATTGCAAGTCCCAAGACTGCTTCTTCCCCAACACTGAAAACCTAAAGTGCACTAAAGTGTTTTGTCAAATCACAGCCTTTATATAATAGGATCCAAACCTACTGGATCAAGAATAATTAGTGGTCAGTGTTGCCAGGCAGATAGCTTTGTTGGAATTCTGGGGCAGACTATGTCAGTGGAAGAATGGCACTGGACTTTAGAAGAAAAATATTGGATTCTATTCTATTCTATTCTATTCTATTCTATTCTATTCTATTCTATTCTATTCTATTCTATTCTATTCTATTCTATTCTATTCTATTCTATTCTATTCCATTCCATTCCATTCCATTCCATTCCATTCCATTCCATTTTTTTCTGCGCTGTTCCATGGGCCTTACCTGTACTTCTCAGTGCATCACTTTCTCATGACCCTGCCCAGTCATCCCACATATTTGTCCATCCCATGCAGTGGGTACATCCCGTACGGTGATGTTTCAGCCAGACCCTGGACTACCACTGTCCCTATCCCCATGGACCACCTGGAGGCTGTGCCTGATCATGGTCTCTGTGAAACACCCTGGTCTCTTTTGGGTTCTCTGGAACTATGCACACCCTTAGTGCCCCAATTGTTGGTGTAGAGGGAAAGCTTTCTTGAGGTAGGAACTGATGGCTTCCTAAAACAAATACTTCTAGGCTGCACAGAAAATGTGATGCTCTTGATGTGGTTAAGTGGTGCACAAGGCTTAGCTCAATATGTTTTTATTCCTTTTAATACTGATTGCACTGTTTTCTCACTAAGCTGTGACAAACTAAGTACATTTTTTGCTATATAGGGGTGTCTGTCCCTAAAGTCTAACCCATTCTCAACCATTCTGTACACCTGTGTGAAAACAACAAGGTGAAGATGAGGGGAAATGGGTACCAATTGTGCCAGGAGGGGTTTCTTGTTGATGTAAGAATGATATTTTTTACAGTGTGAACCATCAATCACTGAAAGAACCCCTCCAAGGAGGCTGAAGAATCCCTGTCACTGTATGTTCTGAAGATGTGATTGGATAGTGTGCTAGAAAATCTTATCTAAGTTCTCTTTCCCATGAAATATTGGATCAAATGATCTTTTGAGGTCTATTCCAACCTGAGCTGTTCTGATTCTGTGGTTCTAAAATAACCTCCCAAACCAAACCCAAACAAACCTCCTGCTTATCTAGGGTTTAAGTGAATCAGATTTTACACTAGGTTTCCACAGCTTTTGAATGATTGATGTAAAATGCTTTGAAATAACTAAAGAACCCTGTGATATAAAGACATGGAAAATGTATCATAAATTTTTTAGTCGATTTCTCTTCTAATATTCAAAATAAATTTCAGTCTGATATATATTCATCTTTAAACATAGAATGGCCTCCTTTGCTTAAATGAGGATATTACTCCCATTTGTTTAAATAAAATTGACCCAGTACTTAAAGTCAGACATGTAAAAAACTATTTAGAAATGTGAGGCCTGTAGTTGGGTAAAGAAGGTTTTCAGAAGCAGTGAATGTAATTCTTTTATGGAGGGATATTTCAAAGAAAAATCTGTTTGTTTGATCTTTTTTCCTTCATTTTGATTATCCCATTTAGTCTCACAGTTGTGAGTTTCTACCTCCTTAAACAATCAGGGCACTACTCATAATGATGTATCTACTTTTTCATTCAAGTATTTGATTTTACAGTTCCTCTTATGGTCTCCATATACACTCTGTCATACCCCCAAATAGCAAGGCCTGGGTCAGAAATCATGTTCTTGATAACCATTTTAGCCTAAATGTCCTGTTTTGGGGTGGGTGACTGCTTGTGAAATTAAGTGAATGGCAGCCTATTGTGATTTTACTGTGGTAGGCAGCTAAGTCTTCCCCATGGATCACCGTCCTCCTGGGTGTACCTGCTCCAAGAACAGTATTGTCTGTGAGCTGTAGTCTTTTTTAGGGGTATACTTGCTGCAGCATGGACTTGTCCAGAGACACAATATTTTTGTGGTGCAATTGCTCCAATTTAGCTACATCCATGAGCCACAATTCCTTCTGGTGTGCATCTGCTCCACCATGGCACTGCCCATGGCCACAGACCTTTCAAAGGTACACCTCCTGTGTCATGGATTTATCCACAGGTACAGACACTTCAGGTTTTCCCAGCGCAGCTTCAAGCAGCCGCTGGCGCTTCAAAGTGTAACTATCGTAGCATGAACTTGTCCTTGGGCCACAATCCCTCCAACGGTTCACCTGCTGCGGCACAGACAGACGATGGACACAGACGCTACTGGGTACCCCTGCTCTGCTGTGCCCTCATCCACAGCCACAGATGCCCCAGGGTGTCCTCCTCCTGCGTGCACTCATCCTCAGGGTCACAATGTTTTTGACTCAAGTTCACACTGGAGTTCTATCCTGTCCAGTACAGCAGCACAGATACCACAGCGATGCCCTGACCATCTGCCAGCCCAGGCACATCTCTATGGCTGTTTTCCAAGTGTTCCTGGCTGCAGCAGAGCACGGAGCTCAGCAGCACAGCACTACAGCGACCAGCGACAGCAGAAAGCAGCCTCTAACAAGCACTAGACTCATACACAGTAAGGCAAGTGAGCCCCTTGGCAAGCACAGGAATCTGCTGATTAATAGCAAAACAGTACTAACAGCAGCTATGAATTTGATCTAGCACATTCCAGTCAAATCTGTTCTTATCTCAAACCCTTTGAACCCCATAACGGGTGGCACAAAGGACTGGCTTGTATAACCCCAGCAGGCAAATAATTACTGCACATTTGCTTCCTCAGAAAGCCCATGAATTGTGACAGACTGTTTAATAGGTAAAGCAAAAGAAATGAATTCACTGCTTGCCTGTAGCAGGCAGGTGTTCAGTCATCTTTGGGAAAGCAGGTCTCTATCATGTGTATCAGTTAATTGGGAAGAAACTTTGAATATGGTTCCATCCTTCTTCTTCTACCAGCTTTTATTTCTGAGCACACTGTCATACCGTATACAATATCCCTTTCGTCTGATGGGTTCAACTGTCTCAGCTGTGCTCCCTTTGAACATCTTGCTCACCCCAGCTACTCACTGGAGTGGCACTGTGAGAAACAGAAGTGGAATTGATGCTGTGTAAGCACTGTTAAGCAATAAATAAAGCATTTTGGTCACAAATGAAAAATACAGCCCATACAAGCTACTGTAAATGAATTAGGTCTACTTCAGCCAAACTCAGTGTAGAATGTTAGTCTCAATGGTTTGATAAAGAACTGGCCTGGCTGGTCCCCAGCAGGCATATGGGCCTCAAGTCTCTGTCCCGCGCTCTGGAAATACCAACATACATACATACATACATACATACATACATACATACATACATACACACATGCATACATACATACACATATGCATACATACATACATATGATTTAGATATTTTCTGCGTGCAACAGAGACTGTGCAGTTGAAATGTAAGTTATAGGCTGTCTTCATCAACCAAAGAAAGAAAAAGAAAGTGTAAAAAAATGTTTATATAGGAATCAATTACCAAAGTAATGTGTAATTACATTTCCACTGTTGGTTCTCATTATTGACGACTTCATCATAACTTCCCAATAACGAGTTAGTGAAACACTCTTTTAAAAATAGGCCTACATGGTTAAACATTATGCAGTTTGTCTTTCAGCTATCTAAAATTAGCATCTAAGCAGTTGCACTTGGGGAGTGATTACTGGTGTTTGACTGTGAAGTGCACAGAAAGATAGCACAAAATTAATTTTAAAGCAACTTAAATTTTGCAAACAACTTGATGTACCAGTGAGTGGTGCTCATGAGATACAAGCCCTTCAGGTGGTATGCAATTCTCAAGAAAAGGATAATATCCAAGTGAATATATGTCATAGCATCATTCTGTCTGTAACAAGGTGGATATAGTTTTATTCCGCTTGTCTAAATTAAAAGTTTATCTTGTGCATGACCTGATAGCCAGAGATGCTGAAGATACAAAATAAAAAAGCATACTTGGAGCAGTAAAACAGGTGAATAATAAACGCAGCCAAGAAGTTATTTGAAATTATTTGCAATAAGGTATGTGTTTTTTTTTGTTTTCTTAGTGAAAACTGCAAGAGGATTTGTTGTCACAGCTTGTGTGATGTATACAAATAAACCAATGATTTTTAGTATCTTTAACTACTCAAACAAATATTGAGAAATATTCAACGAAATATTACCAGAAATAAAACCATTTGAGACATTTTTGTCATTTGTACAGATTTTTAATGGTAGAATCACTGAATGGGAGAAATACCAGAAAGTACTATCTGAGTGTCTAAATGGAGACTAAGATATACTCCTTTTCCATAGGAAGTAACTCACAGATTGTCATTGTAAAGTTGGCATTTACTATAAGTTTCAGCGTGAATACAAAATTATACTGTCTAGAATATCACTGGATAGTAATGTGGGTAAACCACAACAAGTGAAAAATGTGGATTTCAGTGCTGACCTCAGTGCATGTTGAAGGTGCATCAATTTGTAGAAATTTGTAGGTAGAAATTTGTACACCTTTTCCCCAAGAAGAGTAACTTGCTCTGTTGATGGATGAGCCTTGTCTCTGAGTCTGTCAAACCACTACTAAATTAATCAAGAATAGTATCTATTGTATAAATCTACCATCCTAAAACTTATCTGGTTTGTAGCCACCAGTTTACTCAGTGGACATCGTTCATATTCTTTCAGCTACCAAACAATCCCTTTGCTTTTCTATTCATTGCAATTGTGCAAACAAAATTAAATTTAGAGACTGCCCTTCTCTTTGCTGCGAAAAAGATATGAAAGCTGAAAATGTATTTTTAGAACAATTTACTGATGTATTCTAAAAAAAACCCATATACCTGCTTTTATTTTTCCTTTCAATCATGACTCTCTAAAAGTTATACCTTGAAGCCAGATGATATTTTTATCTTTGTCTAGATCTCTGAATGTAATTTTAAAAGAGCGTATCTGCAGATGTGGAACCTGGGGTACTTCGGGAGTCAGAAGCAAAACTGAAATAAATGAGAAAAACAGAAGCTAAAGGAAAAAGATGTCTTTGGAACTCTAGTCACTGGTAACTGATAAGCACATTTTGTTGTAGTTTGTGTAAAATATTAGGAAAAAATTCAGTATGCTTCTTTCATTGAAATAACTTAAATTATGACTTTCTTCCAGTTTTAATGGTGCACTGAGAGTAAACAGAGTGTTAAAAATTAATCACAGGATTCTGAAAGGGAGTTATTGCTGTTTATGCAAATATGAGATTCTTTAAAATGAAAAGCCAACAGAAGTATGGATGGCCTGATTATTCTGCAAAGAAATGGTGGTCACTGAAAAGATAAAATGAAAATATATATATTTTAATAAGCTTTCATTATCTCCAAGTAGGACTTACAATTCCTTTCAGCTCAGGTGCGACCCTTTCACTTTCAAGAGAAGCCAGATTACTGCCTAGGTCGAGTGATGCATACCACAGAGAGATAGAGCTATGAGTACTCAAATGATGACTGTCAAATTTAGATCAACGCTGTCTACCTCTCTTAGAAAGCTGAGGACCTCATGTTTCTTTCTGGGTTTTTTTTTCTTTTTTTTTTCTGCAGTTCAATTGAATCCACAGCCTCCATACATTTTTTAAAAATGTAGGAGACACTTGTGTTGCTAACTAGCTACTCTTGATTTATTAATTACCCTTAAAAGTTTGCGAAATAAAAGACTATCATGAAAGAACCCAACCGCAAAACTCAAGGAATGCAAGGAAAGGGTATTCATCCAGTAGTTTCATGTTCAGCAGATAGAAGCAACTTATATATAACTTCCTCACCTTTACATGTTCTTAAGCCTTTTCTTCAAACTCTTTCAGTATCAGACATAGAATCATACACATTGAACAATGCTAAGAGTTCAGACAGAATGTACAACCTGCAGGGAATTTGGATACTGGATTTAAGTACTAAGATTAGTAGTTTTACATTGCTCGTTTCACTTATTTGCTCATGCCCAGCCACCCTTATGTCCAAGACATCACTTCCCAGCAGGAAGGTGGCATGAGACATTGGGCAGAAAATTGTGTTGGGTCCTAATGTGTCTATGCTCCCAGTCTTAGGCATTTGGGACCAAGGTCACTGAGCATCCCTGGAATTCCTCTCCACAGAGGTCTATGACTTTTAGCTTCTTTTCTTACTTACAGGGTCTTTGCTGCAGCCAAGATCTTCACCTTCTTTCAAAAGCCCCTTCCTTTTGGGAACTCTTGGTTTTGGCATGGTATCCTCTTATTGAAAGACTCCAAAGTCTGTTTTCCCATATTTATGTAAAGAGGCATGGTGTGTGATCGGCTTGCTAATTGATTGTTTGGTCTCATGTCTCTTTATTATTTGGACAATTCAGGACATGTCACTTTTGTTTAGCCAACATATTGTCAAAATTTACAATGGACCTGTAGCATTGGCAGCTAGTAAGTGGAAGGTTTCTGTGTAAGGGTTCAAAAGTTCAGTATCTGATAGTGTCCTATACATACACTCAATTATTTGCTACCTAATATCATTCATAACTTAAGCAATTTTTTCACCTATGACAAATAGAGGCCAACAAAATCAAGATATACACCTAGACAAATAGAGGCTGACAAAATCAAGATATACACCTATCTTACATTAAGCAAGACAGGATTGTATGATTCCATATATGTCCAGAAAAATTCAAGAAAGTGAAAATAAAATGTTATAAAAATATTTAATTAATCCTCCATGGCAAGACAGAACTTTTTTTTTTTTTTTGTTTCTCTGTATTGAGCTAACTTCCCCTCTTCCAAGGTCTTTTCCTGGTCTACAATGCAAGTAACTTTCTGTTTTAGTGTGCATGTCCCAATGAGGAAAATACTGTTTGTGCTCACTTTTTTTTTTCCTCTTTTTTTTTTTTTATTGCACTAATAAATATTCTGGCTATTATCTAATGAGGTTTAGTTTCTACTTTCTCTGTTTACTTGTGTATATATAACATATATATGAAACATCTTTTGCATTTGCTGTGAACTCTTCTTTAGACACTGTTAAAGGGTCATCTGTACCATTTTCTTTCCTGTGGAGTGATTCTCACATGCTTGATTTTGTTTCAATGCCTCCATCTGTTCTCTATGTTCCAAGCTTGCTCCTGTCTTCTAGACTCTGACAGGAGCTATTGTGTTTTTCTTTACTATACATTCCTGGTCGAAGAGTAATTACCTGTATTGTCCCCACATCTGAATTTTTCAAAGTGTGTGCTTTGTGAATTTTTTTCTCTTTTATTTGTCACTATACTTTGGTATGAATATAAGTGTGGCCAGTTTTTAAGAATTTTCTTAGAGAAAACATATGAAACCTTCTTTTAAAGACAACTAATACGCAAATGTACATATTTTCTGTAACTAAGATGATATTTAAAAATTAATTATTTAATGTAGCTTAAAAAAATCTTAATTCATGTATAAAGATGCAATATTTCAAGCAATTGTTTCATTTAACAAATTTCTTCTTAATTTATACAACACAATCATGGATTTACCAGGAAAAAGTCATGTCCTAATGGCTATATTGGCATTTTGTTTCATGTCTGTGACCTTTCTCAGAGACAAAGAAAAACCTGGATTCCATTTTATTTCTCAGTGTATAAATGTAACAGAAGTCTGAAACTATGCACTCATTTTCCAGCTGAAAGTTTGTACTGCTGAACTCAATGACACCACAAATATGTACCTATAACTCCTGCGACGGGGGACAGGTTAATGTAATTAGTAGGATTCAGTGATGAATTTACAGAGTTCATGCTATTCTATCCCAAAGGCAAAACACTGACTAAGGAAAACTGTACTTTGATGCCTATTTCATCAACAAACTCCCCCTTGTTCAGAGGAAGAAAATGAAATGGATCAGTTATGGAAAGTTAAGTAGAGGTTAAGATCCCAAAACCGTGCATGTTACAGATCCATTACGTAGATTCTTCAGCCTGTTTATCGGCCAGATGAAGATTATCACTGTAGATTTTTCTGCAGGATTCACTAGCACCTCAAACATCTGTGTGCTTCAGTCGTGATTGCTACAGACTTTAAGGTTAAACAATAAATTGCATCACTTACCATTCTTGAACATTTTTTTTCATGTTGTCTTTATGTAGGGATAAATAACATTGTCTACAGTGAATGTTATTTTTAGACAATATAGTAATACAATATGGATTTTGGACACCATCACCTGCCACTGTATTTTCTCATGGGCTAATCAAAGTAGTTTATGTTCATTCCTGTTTTCCTAATGAAAGATATAAATTAGTCTAGGCACATTTATTTTCTTAGAATACATAGTATTCCTACACTCTCATTTAGTTCATGAAGTTGGATATGAAATGACAGCCAGGGATGTATTCTATTTATTCTTCTATTACATGACTGTATATTTAAGTGTATTGATTACTTTCATGGAAGGAAATTGTCTGGATATATTTATTTTTAACCTTTATAAGTAAAGTTTTTTTTAAAAATTGCAGCTGTTGTAATAAATTTACTAATGTGACCTTGCAGCCAAGGTGATGGAGACAAGAAAACACCAAACGTGGAACTGTACTGATTCTGGCTGCTATGAGGAAAGTTAGCTCCATCCCAACCATACCATATACTCTCTGGTTTTTCTTTTGTGACCAGTGAGAGGACACAAGGAAGCGGGATGGTTAACCTACCTTGGAATTACAAGCCCACATCTGAAAATTGGGAAGGAACACAACTGTGAGGAAAAGGGTCAACCAAGAAGACTACCACTCCAGCTGCTGCTGAGATGACAGAAGGCAAGCAGCAATTCCCTACACACAGAAGAAGGACTAAGAGTGCTGTGATGTGGTAAAAGGACTTCTGGCACTGCAATGGTCAGGCAGTGAATACTCTGATTAGGAACATAAGTTCTCTGACTTGTGCCAAAAGAAGGAAATGGATAATTGGCTTTGAAGGACTATGTGGATCTATCTGGCTGCCTGGCACAGCAGGTCCACTGAAGTATAAGGCTTCAGTGAACACGGTATCAGGGCACAATGTACACTAATGTCATCAGAACACAGCGGGGAGGAAGCCAGTTGTATTTCTGGAGTGACTGTGGGACATCAGCAGTTGCCTGTTTTGGAGGCTGAGATAAGAATAAATGAGGACCAGCAGCAAAAGCATCATATTGTGACCAACCCAGAGACCCCATGTACTCTTGGCATAGATTATTATAGCGGAAACTACTCAATGACCCAGAAAGGGACTGATGGGTTTTTGGTGTATCCACTATAATCAAAGAGAAAATTGAACAGCTGTCTACCTTGTCAGGAATCTTGGAAGATTCCACTAATGTAGGATTGCTATGGAAAGAAGATGAGCAAGTGCCAATTTCAAATGAGCATTGTAATTTCCCATTGCAGCATAATCGATATTCGTTTTCTACATGCTCTTTTATTCTGCGTTGACACTGCATGTATTAGAAATTATCTTCATCTATGACTTGAGTTCCAAGATACCGTCATGCATTTGCAGCCTCCTCATATAAGGCTACAAAGAGCTTTAGAAAAATATTTAGCTTTTTAGGAATATGCTACTTGGTGTTTTCCCTCTCTTCTTTCTTTATTATGGTATATTCAGCATATTTTTAGTTGCTCTTTATTATTTTTATTTGTTTTGTTTTAGGGAAAGTGCAATAAATGAGGTCCATACTGGAGAAGTATTTGGTGATTTTATCCATTTCTTTGTATGAATTTTATTTCTTCTTCTGATTTACTCTTAGCTTTGCTCTTAAATTTTACTTGACCATTTGTTTTCAGGAATGCATTCAAAGAGAGTAGGTTTAGATGAAATATTAGGAAAATAATCTTTAATGTGAGGATGTGAGGTACTGGAACAGTTCGCCCAGAGAAGTTGTGGATGCCTGTGGCGGCCCGCCCTCTGCCTCCCAGGCTGATGCCTTTGGTGGAGCGGGCCTTGCCTGGGCAGGAGAGATTCTGGGTGTGCCTTCGCCACCCAGGCCGGCTCCGTCTGTCTTGGGAGCTGGGTCTCGGCCCTGGGGGTGTGGAGTGGGGCTTGCTCAGGGCTCTGGGTCCGCCCATCCCTCCAGGCTTTTCTATTCTCTTATGTATCTGATTAGTTCATTTGAATTGTACCCCACCCTCTTATGTAACAATTGGTTTGGTTTGCTTGTACCCGCCCTCTCCCTCCTTCCCTATGAGTCATCCTTTCCTGTATTTAACGGACTGCACCCCTGCACTCCACCCCCCCCCCCCCCCCCGCCTCTTCTCCCGGCACCCCTCGTGGGTGCTGGGGCCTCCTTTTCTCCTGTACCCCGGGGGGTGCAGGGGAGATGGTGGGCCCTTCCCCTGCTCTCCCCCGGCCACCAGCAACCCTTTACCCAGAATAAAAGAGAGCCTGGGGAGGAGTTTTCCTCCTGCCACCCTTTGCCTCGTCTGCTTCTTTTTATTATGGACTACAACAGATGCCTACCCCTGGCAGTCTTCAAGGTCTGTTTGAATGGGGGTCTGAGCAACATTGTCTAGTGTAGGTGTTCCTGCCCATGACAGGAGGGCTGGAACTATATGATCGTCAAGGTCCCTTTCCAACCCAAACCATTCTATGATTCTGTGTCTTCAATTGCCCCAAGTCAAAAGAGATTAATTTTAGATAATGTGGAGTTTTTTTAAACCACTGATCTTTTGTATTACAAAAGTGTGAAACGGTTAACAGCCAAATTTAGGTTGTATGTGTGGGGAAACCCCATTCCTATAGCAAAACCTCTTAGCTCCATTTTCCTCTTTACAAAAGTCCATATCAAGTTCAAAATATTATGTTCTAAGAAATTTTTGGAAACAGAGCAGTATGTTCTCAGAAAAAGCTTCACTCATTTACTACTAATATGCATCAATCAAGGCCATCACATTTTCCTTTGAGGTAATTTCATTGCAATGTCTGTTACAATAACTGTTATAAGTACATCCTGTACTTACTAATTAACTCTAAATGTTACTGTAATCCCTGGGACTAATTGACTTGTTTGTTATCTGCATCTTGGTCTCATTCAGCAGTGACCTTACTTATTATAATTTCATTGAAAACTTTCATATTAGCTTGACCAACTAAGAAAAAGGTTCTTGTTTCTCATTCTAATTAATGATTAAATAACATTGGTAGTGCCAAACACCTATGTCCATGAATGACAAACATTTTAGACAAACTACAGATTTTTCTGTTCTTTTTCTTGTACTTGTACAGTCTGAAAGTCCAGCATCCTGAACAGCAGGATGAATCTGCAGGATTTTTGGATTTCCTTAGCAGCAGGCAACAAGCTGTGAATCAATAACATAACTCTGATACGACTTTACTTTTCATGCTGGATGACAGAATTCTTCTGTAAATGGCTTTTAAAACATGAGCTGGGAATAGCTTGGCTTGAACCAAATCAGATGTAGATATAGGGTTTGGTATGTGCTCACTGAACTGTTTAGAAAATATTCCCATTGACTTAATTGGCTTTGTCTTGGGTACCAAATACACTCAGTTTAACCAAGCACCAACATATTCCAGCACACCCCACCATGGTTTCAATCAATCAAAACTCTGCAATTTTTCAAATCAACTTTTTCGTGGTGGTTTCTTGAATGAGGCAAGAACTTTAATTAGCCAGAGAAAACCATCAAACTCAACTAAAAAAACAAACTCAAGAATTCTGCAGAAAATTATTTCATGTATAAATGTGGAACAAGATTCTGCTCTTTTAGATCTGCATGCTTAATGTAATGCCTTCCTACCTAGCTGTAATAAAGAGGCCAAGGTCAATTTTCTGACATTTGACCAAAACTAGTAATTTATATGTTCGCTGATAGTGGATTCTGTAGAATACCCCATGTAAAAATAAGAACAGTATTTGTGCTAAGTACTTTTACTCAGAACTTCAAGTTAAGAAAAGAAATAGAGGATAAAAAGAAATTCATACAGCTGAAGGATCAAATGAAAATAGAATAATGTTTTTCTTATATTTTTGAAATGGTCTCAAAAGAAGGATTTGATTAAATTTCAAAATAGTCTTCAAAAATTCTGAACTTTTCAATATATATAGGATGACATGATAAAGTAACACTGCAATGATTTCAATGGGCTGTAGAGAAATATTCTCTGATGAGGTAAAATAAAGATGATAAAGATTTTTCTTAGTATAATTGCTAATGTTATTTCCTATATGTGAGAATATTATACTGATGAATATTTTGAAAAGTCATTATTTCCACTAAAAGCATTTGCCAGTCACATGTTCATTTGCTGGCCCTTCATATGTTTTTAGCTTTAAAACAATGAATTTGGGGTAGAAACTGCATATTTGAAGAAGAAAAAATCATGGCCTTCTACAAATATGTTTAATTTTTCTTATTAAAACTATTTTAATTCCCTAAACAGAGATTTGCTCCAACATTTCCTTTGTCTTGAGTATGCTTTGAGGATCATATAAGTTTTGAGACTGTTGTTGATCTGCATATTAATTATGAATATAATTCTTAATAAGCTCAAGATTAGGCACAGAGAGACTTTAAAGGGCTTTTAAGACAACATTCTTTTAATTTCAAAATTTAGAATGGGTCATATCCATATTTACACTGAAAGAGATGGTAAATGTGAGACAAACTTCTGCCTGTTAAGGAAAACTAATGTGAAACTTGGTTTTTATCCGCAGGGTGTTTAACTTCTGTTTTAGGAAGATGAAGAGGACAAATAATTAAATGCTTAATTTAATATTAAGTTAGGTTCAATTCTCTTGTGGTCTGATCCTCAGACCCTTTTGGTTTTTTTATACCTAACTGATAGCTGCTGGACTAGGCTTATGTGCTGTGTGGCCTTCATTGGTTTAGGGGTCTACCATATTGGACTATGCAAAAAACCCCTTTGCTTGCATGTTCAAAACATTTTCTGCTGAGATTCTTTCACACTGCTTAAGACAGAGAATAAATACTGTACCACTTTATGAGCGTCAAACCCAAATCTGCGTATCTTCTGACCTGGCGCTCTGACCAGATCTCACTGTTGGTATGCATAAAATGAAACAACAGCTCACCAAAAATGTTAAGAGTAAAGTCTCTGCAATGTATAATCCAGTTCTGATTCACTTCCAATGATTTGCTGTAACAACACTCAATATTCTCTGTCTGGATTACAACTTTTGGTTGCAGTGCTTTCTGTATAACCCAGCTGGTTAGAGCATGGTGCTAATTATGCCATGGTTGTGGGTTTGACCACTATATGGGCCATTCACTTAGGAGTTGAACTCGCTGATCCTTGTGGGTCCCTTTCAACTCAGAATATTCTGTGATTCTGTGATCAGCTTTCAGTATTGTATATTAAATTAAATTATTCAATCCTTAGCAGGACTTATGCATGTCAGATCTACTTTTTTTCTTTTTGGCTTTGATGGTTTATGCTGTCAAATTCAGCACTGTTTTTAGAAACTTTCAAAATCAGGTTATCACAGAATCACAGAATGAACTAAGTTGGAAAAGACCTTTGAGATCATTAAGTCCAGTTTAGAACCTTCAACTTCCTCATGAACTAAACCATTCACTGAGTTCCATGTCCAGTCTTTTTTTAAACAGGTCCAGGGACAGTGACTCCACCACCTCTGTGACCAGACGATTCCAGTGCCCGATCACTCTTTCAGTGAAGAATTTTTTCCTGATATCTAAACTAAACTTCCCCCAGTACAGCTTAAAACTATGTCCTCTCATTTGTTGCCTGGGAGAAGAGACCAACCTCCACCTGACTACAGCCCCCTTTCAGGCAGTTGTAGAGTGTGATAAGGTCTCCCCTGAACCTCCTTTTTCCAGGCTAAACAGCACCAGCTCCCTCAGTGTTCTTCATAGAGCTTGTCTTCCAGCCTTGTTGCTCTCCTCTGGGTGAGTTTAAGCATCTCAATGTCCTTCCTGAACTGAGAGGCCCAGAACTGGACACAACACACAAGTTGAGGCCTCACCAGTGCCAAGTAGAGGGGAAAAATCATTTCCCTAGTTCTGCTGGCCACACCATTGTTGATCCAGGCCAGGATGCCATTGGCTGCCTTGGCCACCTGGGCACAGTTGGCTCGTGTTCAGACTGCTGTCAATCAGTACCCCCAGGTCTCTTTCCGCCTGGCCACCATCCAGCCACTCTGCCCCAGCCTGTAGTGCTGCACGGGGCTGTTGTGGCCAAAATGCAGAACTCAGCACTTGGATGTATTAAATTTCATGTTGTTGAACTTGGCCCATCTACCCAGCCTGTCCAGGTTCTCTGCAGAGCCCTCCAATCCTCCAAAAGATAAACACTCGCTCCCAGGTTGGCGTCATCTGAGAATTTACTGATGGTGGACTCGATCCCCCCATGCAGATCATCAGTGAAGATATTAAACAAGACTGGCCCCAACACTGATCCCTGGGGATTATTTCATGTTATGAATAGCTGTATTATCACTTACAATTTACCCACACCTGTTAAATTAGAGTTCACTGGGTGCAAACCAACAGAGCAAAAGGGAAAATTAACTCTTTATCTTAATTTTTATTAACTATAAATTTCAGCATCTCTCTAGTCTCTTGTTAATTCTCTAGAGCATTTTTTTGAATTTATTGAGAGCTCAAAAACTTATTTTGGGACTGACATGTGGGAAGTAATGGGAAAACATATTCCTTGGGCTAAAGACTCTTAAGTTCCATCCCAGTATCTGAGGGATGGGAAGGAACCGTGAACTCAAGTATAAAACCATAGTTGTGTTATCATATGGCAAAGTATGAGCAAACCTCAATAAGCAAAAAAGGGACTACGCAGAGAATAAAATTTACATGGAAAATACAGATTTTCTCAGCATTTCTGAAATACACTGTAGTTAACTTTGTTGCTGAAAAGCAACCATCAGTATAACTGACTTGTTGACTGAACCATTTACAAGGCAGAACTTCTTCTTGACCTGTTTTTGCATTGGAAATTTTGGCTGAACACAATTATTCCTCTCAAAACTGTTATGTACACAGAAACATCAGCAGGTCATGATCCGGAAACTAATTCTATGTTACTTAGAGAAGCTATACAGAAGAAAGTCAATATTGCAAACTAAATGTTATATTAAGATTAATCCTTATTTTCATAGTCTGAACTTTAGCAATTTGACCTGTTTTCTGGAATTTTCACCAGATTATGAGGAAATTACACATTCAGTAATAATATGCCTATATATTACTGTCTCTCTACAGTCTCTCTACTGGTCAGTAAATTATTTGCTGTGGATTTTCCACCTTGCTTTATGTACACTGTCTCTGACTACAACTGGAATCTCTATTTAGAAAGGCTGGTGTGACAGAATAAGGGAAGATTGTGAGGTGAGAGTTGTTTCCTCAGAGGGACTTTCAGAGTCTCACTGTACTTGTTTGCGTACATTAAACGCTTTGCTCCTTTGGGAAAATCACTTTTTTTTTTTGGGAGATACACTGGATATGCTTAGAGCAGCTAAAACCACGCACCAAACTGCATGATGCCAAAGTTTGTTAGAAAGCAGTGAAAGTTGGATTTCAACACTCAACAGCATGTTGCTGTGCACCTTGCTAGTGCAATCACCAGTGAGAACCATTCTAACCTACTCTGGCTACCCTCTGGCACAGGTGACAGAGGTGCCCTTATAAGGCCCACAGAAAGGTAAGAGAGAGAACAGGGGAGTAGAGCAGCAGATGCAAAACTTTGCAAATAAATAAGTAAATAGACGATGAGAGAACAGGTGCAAGGGGTTGCTAAAATGAAGTGTACATAAGCTAAAAATATAATGTGAATTACTAGTACATTCTTTGATGGCTAATTAAGACCGATTTCATCTGAATCACTTAATATCTACGTTTTGCAGCTGCCAGTCTCAAGGACCAATGGTATCTTAAAAACGCCAGCAAAAAATGTCATTTTGATAATGGGGTGTGGCATATCCTCTAGGAAATCTGACATATGTTCAGAGCAAAGTGTATCATTTCAGCACTAGACAAAAAAAATTCGAAATGCTTTCCTGAGCTCTTGGCTTTCAATGTGATAGAGTTGATTTTCTTCTTAGTAGCCAGTAAAGTTCTGTATTTTGAATTTAGCATGAGAATAATGTTGGTAGCACACTGATGTTTTGGTTGTTGCCAAGTAGCGCTTACCCTAAGTGAAGGACTTTCCAGTTTCCCAGTCTGCCAGTAAGCAGGTGGGCAAAAAGCTGGGAGGGAGCACAGCCAGGACAACTGACCCAAAGAGATATTCCATACCACAGAATATCATGGTCAGTACATAAATTTGGGGGTGGGGTGTGGGAGGGATTGGCTGGGAGGGGCCGATGGCTGCTGGGGGATGGGCTGGACATTTGTCGGTGCGTAGTTAGCAGTGGTCTTGTGCATCACTTATTTCTCTTGCTGGTTTTTTCCCCTCTCTCTCATTTTCATTAAAATTATTATTATATTTTATTTTGTTTCAGTTTTTGAAATGTGCTAATCTCAGCCAAAGGTCTTTACTTTCTCCTCCCCACCAGAGGCAGCATGGTGAGTGAGCAGCTGCACGGTACTTAGTTGCCAGCTGGGATTAAACCATGAAATGAAGAAATTGTTGTTTGTGCCCTAATTGGGCCTGCCTTTCTTCAGCCTCCAACTTGATAATGAAATTTGTGTATAACATATTAGAAATGCCTGGCTGATAAATGAAATTGACTTTTATAGCTTTTACCAGGCTTGCTGGTTTATGATCTTAGTTACTTTGGAGACATATCTGCATAAAGACTAGATCAAGAAAAGGAAAGGAAACCTTTTTATGACAAGCAATTATGGATTAATGATGAACAATTGGTGATTATTCTTATTAGAATTATCGTACTGAAGAATGAGCCATGCAAGAAGGATCTGTATCTGTAGTAACTCTAACTTGCTTATATGGAAGTGGTAGATTCTTTCTTTAGGCTTGTTTTAACAGCTAAATGTTACTAATGTTGTGTTTTTTCCCCAGCCAAAGTTACATGATATAATTGTATGCTCCATACAAGAAGGAATCCAGATCCAGAGATCTTATATTTACTTTTTCAAAATGTCTTAAAACCTTGATAAAAACTTTTATAATAGAAACCTACAAAAATGTTATTCAAGGAACGAGAGTGTAATAGAAGAGAGATAATGCCCAAGACAAAGGATCTAAAGTAAGGAAGTGAACAGCTATGTAAAACATGACGCTTTTAGAAGACGAGCTGTGCAATAAATGGTATCTTGTGTAAAGAGCAAATTTGAATCTGTTTATTCTTATGCAGTGTGCTGATTGCATCCCTCTGCAAGGAAATAGTTTTGCTGTACTTTCAAAGTAACTCTATCTGTGTTACCTTCAGGAACAAAATTTTATTCTTTCTTTTGATGTCTGTCAGTTCTTACACAACTTTTGTGTAATATTTGCAGATTGAGAGGAAGCCATACACACACATTTTATTAACTTTATTGCCTTTCTATAAACAACAGTGTAGATTTCATCACTTGATATTTGTTTCATGCCTTAAATACATTTATTCTGAGAAAATGCAATAGGGGATTGATTGAAGAAAAAAAATACTGGCTGCATCACAGAAAATAATTATGCTTTCTCATAAAATGTTATGAAAAGATGAGTAAATGAATGAGAATCTCATAAGGTTTATCTGTTTCATTTTGCTATCAATTTTATATTATAAATACAATAATAAATATATATTCCTCTTTTTTTCTGTCATTGTTTCTGATTCTCCCCAGTTATGACAAAATCTTTACAAAAAAAAGTAATGTCTCCAGATTCTGAGTGAAACATCGGCAGTACTCTGAACAAATTTTACTGTCTGACCACTATTTCTTTTGATGTATGTAGCTTTTCCAATACAACAGACACTTGCATAGTACCAAAACCACTTTTTAGATTTTATAAGTAGAAAATAAAAAAATCTATGAGAGAATATTAATAATTTAATCTTTTTAATGAAGCAATAATTTTAAAAGGAAACCTGAATAATAAAATGATGCTCTGACCCAATAATTCTAACTAGAAAAGATATCCAGGAAAATATTACTGTTTAAATTTGTAATAGAGAAGACATTAATAGAAATCTATTCCATAAATGTCTAATATGTGAAAATGAAATGGAAGAGTATTGAAAACAGCATCACAAAAAATGTTCTTGATTAAAGTTAAGTAGCTTCTTCAATAGCAATGCTTTCACAAATTGATTTTGACGGAAAATGGTGTTAAATGTACATTTATATAGCATTGATAAGTATCAGATCAATTCAAAATTGCTTGCTGAGTTACTGGTGAAGTGATTTGGTGCCATAAAGAATTTTGAAATATCAATTTCAGCAAATGCTTCTAATGGTTGTAGTTTGAAAGATATCTACCACACCAAAGCTGAGGTATGTATAGAATGTTTCCTTTAAGGAGTTTGTGATTATGAGCAGCAATCACATATTTACTGAAACTGTGCAAAAATCTGTGTGTAACTTAAGTCAACTGTTTTCTTCCATGAAAATACAGATGGTGTTTTGCAAATGTAACAAATTTTTATAGGCATGTGTTATAAATAAATGCCAAAAATTTTCCTTTTTATAAGGGAATGACCTTTTGACAATCAAAAAGTTCCAATTCTGTTGAAATATTTCTACTTTGAAATTATTCAAATCATAATACAATCCATATTTCTTCAAGTATTTCAAACACTATTTTTCTGTTCAGAAGATTTACTTATGCATTCTGTCAAGAATCAGCAGTAGCCATGACTAAACAATGTTGTTATAGCTGTTTGTGTGTAAGGCCAATGCAGAGAGATAGGACACCAGGTGCATTTTTGGAATTTATTATCTAAAATTTATTATTGTGATCTTTTTTGATTAAATTTCACATTGTTCCAACAGCTGGTGGTTGGACAGATTTATTATGCAGACAGAATTACTCAACGATAGTATTATAACTCAGCGTCACTGATTTGGAAATTTCAGTGCCTGTGTGCAAAATGATTCTCATTTCCAAATTCTTTCTGATAGCATCAATTTCTTTACTCTAAAACATGTAATGATATTAACTCATTATTTTGTTTCACTCACTGTTATAGATCAGTGTTTCATGATCCATAGAAGTCTTGAGGGTATTGCTTTATTTTGCTGGAAATGATGGTCCTGAAATATTAACTACATCAGAGGAAAAAGAATACAATTGTGCTGCTCAATGAAGCCCAAATCTTTCCATCACATGCTATAAAGACATTAAAATACTTGTACATATTTATAAATTTTTAGATGTACATAGAGAATTTAGAATTTTAACTGTTGAATTTTAGATATTTTCTGTGATGATTAAAAAAAAAATCCTACAACCTGTTAATTTTTTATAATCTTATTTGGTTTTTGCCCAACTTAGTGTTAAAACTAGACAGAGGTTAGACAGAAGAGAGTGAATTTTCAAAATATTTGAGGATATTTGAAACTAGCAGACATTTTCAGGACATAATTTTCAAATAGTCATCGATCTGTGCCAAAATCTTCCCCAGATAAATAGGAGTTCTGTTAGCCAGCACGTTTTTTCCCCTTAAGTCATCAGTGAGTTCATTCATAGGTAGGTACAATACTGTACACACTCTAGGCCGAAGTTTGGGTTGCTCCTTATAACATCTGTAGAAGAACTTAAAATTTTTGGAGAGCTATAATTTTTTCTATTCTTATTTTTATAATGCTATAATTTTATATACAATGTTAAACAGGCAATGTAAGACACCCTGAAGCTAACGCATTTTTGAAAAGTTTGAAATTACTCTAAGCTTTCATACTTTTCCTCTAGAAACCTGTAAATTCTCTTTGCATTTGATTCTGTGAAGAGTTAAAGACATTTAGAAAATATTAATGAATATATATTTCTCTTGTGTTAGCATAAAACATTTTCGAGTGTTATTGGAGGTCTGTAACAACTCTACAAAACATTAAACAGCTGTAAACTCAGGTGCTTAGGTTAAGTGTAAGTATAATTGCTTAGAAGTTGATAAGAAGCAAACTGACAGGTCAAATTACTTATGCAAAGAAAGAATGTGACAGCAGAGGATAAGATTTTTTTTAATTCTAGTCTACCCAATACCTTGTCCACAGCACATTCCTCTGTTCTGACATTAGATCCATCATGTTACCTGTTAAGCAGGAGAGTGGGTTTAGCTTCAAGCAGATTGTTGGCTATTGTGAAAACTCCTTATAGCTGCAAATCATTTGAGAGTGTCTAGGTAGAGGTTTTTACAGTTCCCAGACACAGGTCTATCTAAAGATAATAGTGACAATATTTAAGAAAAAGACACTGATTTATATTGTCAATCCTGGATTCACTCAGAAATCAATATGGGGAATTGAAAATGAAAGCAGCGATTACTGGATTTTTTCATTGAAAAAGGGAGGTTATTATGGACTCCGTGGAATCACAAGATGGATTTTTGTTTCATGCCAGTAAGATTGCTGGGGTTTTTAAATTCGGCAGCATTGCCACAATTTCATTGACTGATTTAAAGATTATTGATTTCTCACCAAAGCTGTGGTTCAAATATATGTCACAGTAATCTAAACCTGTTAATTTGCTTTACCCTAACACAGTAAGTTAACATGTGTCTATTCATTCTGTTTTAATTGTATCTGCTTTATCATTTTATAGGGAAAAGTTAATATCTGAAAAAATCAGCTTGCAAAGATGACACTAAGTGAAAATTTTTAAAGTTGAAGTCAGTGAAAATGAAAAGGGCTGCAGTGACAACAGCTGGGGGTAAAGATCTTGTTTTAGTCAGAGGATAAGTGTCAAAGGTTTAGAATTGCCTACAACATTTAAGTCTGAACTTTAAATCTGATGTAAGTCTAACCCAGAAATTCCACCTTATTATTATTCTTATCACATATCTGTAGTTTGCATGCCTTTCATCTATCTCGGTATTGGTCTCAAACCATTAAATATCAAATGCTAAAGGCCAAGTCACTGTGCTATGTTTAATATTGTTAACTTTTGTACTTGTGTCAATTCTGAAAACTATGAAGAAAGGTTGTGAGGTCTCAGATATGAACTACTAGCACAGACATGAAAAAACTGTGAAAGAACTGTTTTTATACTATATTGAAAATTTTCCTTTGCACTATAATTTGGTTTTTTAATTTAGAAAAAAATACAATGTAATTTTATATATGACTCATTAAATTAAAAGAAAAGCTTTGAGTTTATGATTTACTATGTATTTTACTACAATTCTGGCAGGATTTTATTGGTAAAAATTTTACCATCTGGTTAGTCAAACACTGAACAAAGCTAGAGAGATCATGGAATCTCTTTCTAGGGCACATTGAAAGTTTTACCAGAAAAGGCCCCACACAACCTGACCTGTGCTGGCCTTGCTTTGAGTGGCAGGCTGGACCAGAGGACCTCCAGGAGTCCACTCCAAATTAATTAATAGTATGACATTTATCAAAATGTCAATAATTTTGCTGCTTCATTTTAAAAACAATGAACACTTTAAACACAACTAAAATGAAAATGCACAAGTGAGACTATTTTCCTCTAGCAAACTAAAGCTTGAATTTCTCCTTTTTTTCTGCAACATTTAGAGTTTTGTATTTTAAAATTCTCAAGAATGTGTCCCCTCCTCCATTTTTGTGTGCTGTAGGCTATCTATGAACCTAATTTTAAAGATATGCTCAGACATTTAGGTTCAGCATGTACCTGCTGGAAGTGCTATGAAACTGCTCATGCTAGATGACAAATTTGTTATTTGAAAAAGGATGCTGTGCATTAGCACAGCAGTCTTTGCATCAATATTGCTTGAAACCTGGGACATGCTACAAGGGCTTTTAAATTATTTATTTATATATTTTATTTTAAGACTGAAGAAAACAAACTAACTATATTTACTGAAACACCCTAGAATAATTAATTAAATTTATTATCTGCTCAAGGATTTTTTAGTGTTTTTGTTTAGAAATATAAAAATATGTAGTATCTTCTCAGTGTGTATCTAACAAGAAAATGGACTAAGAGAACACAAATACATAAATCAATGCATTTTCATTTAGCTGCCAGGTTAAATGATTACTGGAATGACTTCCTCAAGGCAGAAAGAAGCAGACGATGTTCAGTGTGTTAAGTATTCATGTTGTGCTAAGATATTATGGCAGACGAATATGTGTTTATATAAGAAGTAATTATAGACCATAACCAGTTGTGCTGGAAATACTGCCCTTGTTTTGCAAGCACTATTGAAAAATTTTAAAGAATTCTATTTAGTCCTATGCCCTAAAAGTATTTTGATGTTCTGAGACCTCAGGTGGACTGTGTAGAAGAGCAGAATTATGTATTGAGAAGCACACTGTGTTGAAATGAGTGGGATGCAAGTCCATGGGCTTTACTTGTGGGTTCACTTGAACTTGTGTGTCTGAGAGATGGGGCTGGATACATATTTGTCTCTCTAGTAAAGACAAAATCTGAGGGAGGGACATTTTTATTTTCTTTCATAACTCGCACATAATATGTCAAAAGGAATGAAATAAATATTTATCTCTTAATCAGTCCTGTATTCTCAATTTATAGGATATTTGGGGCTTGTATTTTATTTATTTTTATAGGTAGCAAAATATCTGTTGCTGTGCTATTAGTTTTAGTTTGTATCTCTTAATGCCTTGGGTGAAATAACTTCATATAATCTAATCATGTAACAGATTTATGTCAGAGTCTTTGTGGAATAACTTCTATTAATATTGATTTTCTAGGTGCATTTATTAATATTCATGTTTTAGTTCTGGTGGCTCAAGAGCTCCTAGAATTATTTAAATACCATGAAATAAAAACCATTCTGATCATAAATAGACAAAGAAACATCTTTTTTATGCTGATTTTAAATTTTGGTAGCAAACAAACAAAAATATATAACCTTGCGGTGTGCACTATTTTAATGAACACTTAGGCATAACTTAATGTTGTTTACCATTTTGATGCCATTGGCATTGGCATTTGTATTCTGCATGCCAAGCATTATGCAAAATGCATTTATAAATTTAACATTAAATCAACTTTGTACCTCAGGGTTAAATAAGAAAATGGATTGTGATATTTTACTTCTTTGTATTGTACTTCAAGCAGCACAAACTGCCTGCTATTTTTAAAAGCAGATTTTTCTCCTACAAAAATTAGTGTTTTGAATACTATTAATGTAGCCCTAAAACAAAAAGGGGGCAAAAAGGATAGATTGAAACCGTAAATTTTTGAGATGAAGCCATCTAAGACTTTGAAAGATAGAGGCTAAACAAATGTTTTGTAAGAAGCCATCACCAGTTTTATAAATGTTAGAATTTTTCTGTTATGGAATGTGACTCCCATTACCCAGATCTATATGCTCACCACCATGGTTTTGAACACCCCAGATATCCCCAGTTCTCAGGAAGGAATGCTTGCATTGAAGTCACTTCAAGTCTGTTGCTTGTTTCTCTCTTCAAATTTCATTCTCTTTTTGTTTGCTTGTTTGCTGGCTTCTTTGGGGGTTGTTCATTTGGTTTGGTTTGGTTTGGTTTGGTTGGGTTTGGTTGGGTTTGGTTCGGTTTGGTTGTGGTTTTTTTTCCCCAGCTTTGGTACTCCATTTTAGACTGAGCGATGCTGGTCTTGGTTCGTTGAGGGAGGCAGTATTTTCTATTCATTAGTTAAGGCCGTTTAAAAACCAGCTGAGCCACTCAAGTGACATAAATATCTGTTTTATAAAATATTGGCCTAACTCTCTAAAATTGCCATGCTTTTCTCAGATTTTCTTTCATTGCTGAGGCTTTTAATCCTGGAAAGTAGAAATTTGGCATCCATTTATCTCTATGCATTGATTTCAGCATTTATCTCTTAGTGGGTATGTATACATCTGCATCTCTAAGGTTTGGAACCTTTTATTATCTTGCTGCATCAGAATGTCTAATTGTTAACAGTATTTTCAATTGCCTCAATTAGCAGAAACCTACCTTTTTGAAGTAATAATACTTAACTTCTGACTGAACAAATGGCAAGAGAGAGACAAAATACTGGATTACTGGATTTTAAGTATAGGTCCTATACTACTACTCTCAGGTAAAACGTTAAGGAGACATTCCATGCATATGAATAGACTACCTAAAGGTTGTGCAGATGATCCTCTGTAGTAACTCAAATCCACAGCACAGAATCAGCTTTTGCTATTGTTATTATTTATTGGGATTAAGTGAGGGTGGAAAATTTTAAACATTAGCTCTGCTTCATTCACGAAATTTTGTACTGTCTTTTCTCAATATAAAATACAAGGCTTATTCCCTGTTTTGATTATAAAATTTTTACTTGTGCTTTGTGCTTGGGTTTGAATCACCAGATGTTTCTATGATTATTTTAAAATAGAGCTATTTTGTGTGTGAAATCATTGCTGCAGGGATATTTCTTTGTAAATGTTATGAATTTACTTGTGCACATTTAACATCACAACAGTTCTGATAAAAAGAAAGTAGGTCACATTATCCAAGCATTACTAAGATATTTAGCAAATTTCAGAGTTTTATACTTTGGTGATGACAATATTTGGAGGAGAACTGTAAACTACATCTGTAATTAAAGTTTGTTATATCACATTAGGATAGGTTTGGCATAGGGAAGTGTTGTAATTGCCAAAGTCTGAAACATAAACTTTGATTTAATCAAGAGTGTCAAAGTAGTTGAGCTCCTCGCTACTTTATGTGTCAGCTGCATATTTATGATAATCATCACTTGATATTTTGAAATAAGGTGTTTAAATTAATTTCCACAGACTATTTGTAAACTGCTAATTGCCTATTGTAGAGATCAGTGACCATGAGACAGAATAAAACAGAAGTGCAGAACGAAATCCACCTCTCCCCCAAAGCACTTTAAGAGGGAAAATATCCCTTTCCATTTCAACATGCGGCAAGATGGAAGCATTCTGCCATTATTCTTCCAATTCACTTCTTCCCCCCATTTCTCTATGTACATACAGATTTGTTTCGACCATTCAGTGCAGCTTTAAATGACGATCCAAACGTATAAGCACAGATTTTTTTGTGCAGTACTGTATGTTGTTTATCAGCCCTACAACCTCTAAGAGTATGGATTATTCTACTTTCATTCTCCTCAGCTGTTAAACGCAAAGCCTGGCTCAATATTTACTTTGGCAATTTTATATCCCCTCTGGACAGAAACTGATGTCTGAAATTCTAAGAAGATTTTTTGCTGCGTGTTGATTCCACTGTCAAATTTGGTCAGCACTGAAAAAAATCCTCAAAAGCCAGTCCCACTAATGATATCTATTAGTTTGCCTGCAAGCTGGCCTTCCTCTGCTCCTATCCTGCCATTCTATTAAGAGGAAAAATACGAAGGTTTAATGTGACGCTAACTGGCAGAAAACAAAAGATATGGTGGCACATGAGGAACATATCTGTTAAATAACACTGACAGTCCAAATTGCTTCAATTTTTTTTTTCTTTCCCCTCAAGTATTACTGTAGAGTTAGTATCTGCACGATAAAAGCAGGATTCTAATGTTAGGACTTTCAGTGTGGAAGATCTTAAGCAAGCTTATTAAAGACTGGACAATTCCAATCTACTTCATTAATCACTGTAGTATTAACTTAAAATCTTTTATATAGATTTCTTTTTAGATTTCTCCATATTTTGGGCATTCAGTGCAATAAATATCTATCCCAGAGTATTCTTACAGTTTGGTAGTTTGTGCATTATTGACAGTGCCTTCTGAATCTTCCTAATAATACTGCTTAGCCAATTTCCACAGCATATTTAATAGAAGTTTACTGTGTTCTAGAAGCAGGAAATGGATCGGCTGAAAAATACTTATTATTATTAAAAACTCATTGGAGATAAGCCCCTTGTACTATGAAATGACTGCTAAAAAGTCACTTGATTTTTTTGCTAAGAGGAAATGAAATGTGGTAATTCAAAAAGTCATTCTGCTTGCATATGTCTTTCTAAAGTAGTCTGTTTCCAATAACGTCGCAGAAGTTATGATTGCTTGCTAAAGAGGTCAGATTGATGGGTTTTAGTTGGTTTTTGTGCAAATAAACTACAAAATATATACAATTTTAACATAATATATCAATGTAAGTTTCTAAATGGAAAGTGTGTTAAAAATTTTGTATGAGTAAGTACAAATCATCAGAAGAAGGTTGACCACTTTATGGACTTTGGATAATTACACTACTTTTGTACTCTTTCATCAAAATTTTAAAGTCAACTTGAACAGAAAGCAAAATATTCTGTGTTATGTGTAATCTCTGAAGATGACTGTTTTGTCAAACTGTCTGAAAATGACTTATATGTGGAAACTGAAATTCTTCTCATGAGGAGAAACTTCCACTCTTCCTCACAACTAAACTGCCTTAAATCTGCATTTATCTTTCACAAGTGAATGAATAAATGAAATTAAATGAAATTAAATAAATGTTTTTTCTGTAGCAGAAGAGAGCCTGTGAGGCTGATGTCACCAAACTTAAGATGTTTAAAACACAGATATCTACATCTGAGCTACCTGTCTATGTTGGCACCACCAAGAGAGATGTTCTCCCCAGATGTTATTTGCAGCGACATCCAGCTGCCCAAGGGTAGATATCCACTTGTGTGTGGGAGTTCATATGAATTTGGAAAGAGCTTTTGTTTTCCTTTCAGTTCTAGGGTTCACACTGGTAAAGAGAAGAATGGGAAAAGTTTGCTTTTCTTTGCTTGAGTCGTGCAAGCACCTTTTGGAGGAGCTGGAAATAGAACCTCCTTTCTGACTTTTGGTGTATTTCATCATCTTCTCTCAGAGCTAGGCATGAGACTACATGTGTAGATTCCAAGTGAAGATAAAGAATATTTGCAAACTGTCACTCTGGATTCAGATGAAGACAAAAAATGATGATATTTCAATAACTTATTTAATAGAAATTTGCATTTTCAAATAAAATAATGAACTAGAAACTGAAACTTGGATATTTAATAATAATTCAATATTTTTAAGTCTTTAAAAAGTTGGTCTCCAAAACACAGACATTTTTCCCAGAGAGGTCCAATTGTGAAGAAAATGCTAAATAACTTTATTCACTTCTAAAATCACTTCTTGTCTAAAATAGAGATTGATTTTTATTTCAGAGCTGAGCATGCTATTGAGCAGGACCAAATGCTCAGATTGAAATTCTCATCATAATCCCATTAAGTTATCTGCTATGGATTTTTTAAGTTTTAAATTTACTTTTTCCTTGACAATTTCTCTCTCAGGAATTTGAATATTCAGTTTGTTTTCCATTAGTAGGGTAAGGTACCTTAGTTAATTTCTCTTTTTCTTTTCTTTTTTTTTTTTTTCCCCCTCTATACATATAAACAAGGCTATATTATATGTATTTTTCCCAAGTAATTAGTCTTTAGTGTTCCGGAAAACTGCAGGCTACCAGTATTTAAATATCTAAGCTGAGGTATACAGCAATTTATCATGTTTTCTTACCAACTGCCTTGATCTCACATGTCATTTAAGGCTTAATTATGATTAAGAATATTTAATAAATTCCAACTCACTTTAGTAAATTGACCTCACATTTGCTCAGACTATATAAAGGACTTCTAAAAAGGAACCAGTCAAACTGTTATAACTCAAATAGCTTAGAATATTTTCAAGTAAGGATTATTTCACTCACACTTTGGATAGCTGATCAAACTCCTAGTTTAAAAATTTTTCCTTTATTATTATGATATTTTTCTACTTAGTCATGAAAAATTTGTCAGACTTTCTTGAATCAGAGCAACCTTCCTTTTCTTCTCTAGATGTTATGAAATCTGTCTAACCTTCCTCCTTATGGATTTGTGAACACCAGATCTTTAGCTTTCCAAGAACCCACAGTTCAAAAAAGGAACTTTCCTATTAATTTCTATTAAAAACAACAACAGAAAAAGATATGGATGTATAGGTACCCACACACACAATGATTAAACTGCTGGCTGACCCTAGGGACCTTAAGAGATTGGAGAGACATAAGATCTTTTTCAAATTGACAGGTGTTACACAAGTGGGTGTTTGACAGGCAGCAGAACCCTTCTGAGATCCTGTAGCTTCAAGGCTATGAAAGTTAATACCTCATGTCTAACAACTCTGGGATCTAGTCACTCTTGTCCTTCTGCCAGGGGATCCTAAGCAATGTAAAAATTGCCTGGAGGACAATAGGAATTTTTGGATAATGAGAATGGCTTTGTATTGGGCAAGCCTGTGTGAGGAATTTCTTCGGACATTTCAAAGGGTGTGATTGATACAGGTGTCTGGCTAGATTTTGAAACATGTTCCCTATAAAATCCTTGAAGAAAGCTAACAGAAATAGCCCCATATCTATGGGCATGCCTGCTTCCAGTGCTTGCATGTGTTTCAACCTCTCCACAGTACTACTGGGTGAGGTCAAATACTGTTCTGTACAGGTTCCATATGGTTCTAAGGTTCTAAAAGCTTTCAGCACAGTGACATGCAGTGCTGAGTAAACCTTAACATACACATCTATCCCACAGTTTTATAGATCTCAAGAGTAAAGGATGGAAAATGGATTTTTCAGAATGAAATTAAACAACAGGCCAAAGTTGTTTTCCTTGTGTCTGTGCCTTCTTTTTGGTCTTGCCACTAAATATTTTTCTTTATTGCCTGGTTCTATCAAGGAAATGCATACTTTTTTGAATGAGCAATTTTCTTTAGAGACTGAATTCATTATCATAATTGGCAGTGTTAGATAATACACTTAAATGCATCCTTGCAAATTCATTCTCTTCTTAAAAGCTAGAGTAACTGCCACAAAAAGGATAATATTAGAAAGGCTGAAGTGGTAGTCAAAGAAGGAAAAATCTTTGTTCAAATCAAAGAATTGTAGATTCCTACTGTGATTCTGAGTTATCATATCTGTCTTGACCTTATATTATTTTACAGATCTGGTTGTAACCTTAGTAACCAGGTATCCATAGTAACATATATATTCAAAGACAATTGTTTGATCAAAACCTTTTTGTGATCTGATTTCTGAAGTTCTGATAGACTGTTTTGCTCATTTCAGGATGAAATTAGAGCCCATCTTTTTCATTTTTAAATAGTCTTTATCACATCACAGATTATTTTTCCCAAAAATGTATCTAATTGTATTAATAAGAGGTATGTCACTGTGTGTCGTTCATGAGGGCGCAGATTGTTGTATGTTACACTGCATGGTGCATGTTGAAACTGAGTATTGAATTAAACTGCATATTTTAGAATATAACACATGAATAGCCTTATTTTAACATAGAGTAGAAAACACTAAAAGCATATTTCTTACACAATGTCAGCATAAATAAATAAATAAAAATCTGGAGTGTTATAGATGCATTTATATTAATTTTGCGTCATCTTTATGGAAATATATGATTATATGATATGGGAAATGCAGTTTTATAAATTTTGAACAAACATAAAATACTGAACTGCTAAGAGACGATTTGAACATCTTGAAAAAAAAACCCAAACAATAATGTGACGACGCAGTATAAAGATTAGAATGCAACAGCTTCCAGCTAATTATTTACATTCTGAAACAGTGTTAAGTTGGAAAACACTGTCTGCCCTCAAGCCATCAGAATGAGCATTTTATTTCAGGGAAAGCTGGAAATGTTGAACATCTGTTGGATTGGTTGTGCATACAGTCTTCATGTCTCATAAAAGTGGGAAGTGCAGTTAGGTGATAAAATACAAGAGACGATATTGTCTGTAGAGACAGAATCATCAGGTTTACTGCTCTGGCACTACAAACTTGGATAGTAAACTGGATAGTTTGGTGGCTGGAAGACTCCTGGATCATATGCTATCAATTGACCCTTAATAAAATGAGAATTCTGAAATTTTCTTCAAGATATGAAATAGACAACAATACGTATAATATCTAAATAAACGTATTCAGTGAATATTATATAGCATTTAATAAAACCAACCAACTAAACAACCACAAATAACATGTTTCCAGAATCCAATTTGTTACTATACACCTCCAAATTTCCTTATTAGAAGAAGGTAATTGTCTAGTTTTTCCTTCAAGTCTTATGCTCCTCTTCAGAGGAAAAAGCCTTTCAGCAGCCCACACATGATTTAATTTGGAAGGTCATATGTTTCTACTAATAATAGAGTATTTATTACATATTAATTTTGTAATTGTGTAGTACAACCTTAGATGATTTTTTAATACATTAGCTATTTTATTTCCAATAACTTTCTTCCCTAATGTAAGTAGGACTGATACTGTTTTTCTTTCTGCATACCAAGTTTTTTTAGTCATAATTATCTAGAGTTTTATTTCCTCATTACTCAGTGCAGACAGAATATAGGAAAAAGCTACCTACTAGTACTCCATATTGTTACAGTGATCCAGGTTATACATGCAATTTAAGAGCATTTGATACAACTTTCACTCATTTCTTTCTGCTGCACAAATGTACAAAAATTTCTCTTCTCTACAAGCCATGCTAAATTTATGACTTTCACAACCAGTGTCATCACAGCTATTATGAATTACATGATCTTATTTTATAGCAAAAGTTTTGTATCTGTATGTGCAAACTGATAATGATTGCAAATGATATAACTTTGTTCTCCATATCTCTGCATGCCTATACCAAATTTGAATTCAGGGGCTTGAAGAAACAGGTAACATTTAGAAAAATACCTGTAAAATTAACAAACATGACATGGTTTATAGTATTTAGTTACATTAAAGCTGAATTTTAACCTCAAAATTTAACCTGGAAGCACAATCAAGATTAAGAGATTTAGTTTTTATGAAAGATGTAACATTTCTTCTCTTTTTTTTTGGTTGTTTTCCCAGAGAGATGTATTTTTTGGTGCATTGTATTAGACCTTTCTGCTGATATTTTATACTAATTGTTTAATTAAAAAGATATGAAATCTGCCCTAGAGAATTAGCAAACTGAATTCAGAGCTGATGCAAATAAAAACGTATGGAGATGACGAGGTTATTCATCCAAAAATGCATAGTGAAAACAGTGGATATTTGCTGTACTTATTTACTAACTGGCAAGTTTAATTTCAGTAGATTGAAAAATTTTGGTTACTTAGAATTAGAAGTTAATTTAAGATTAGAAGATAATAGGTATACAATAGGTTATTTCTAACTGACAGGCTCAATTTTTGATGCTTATCATGCACTTGAATGAATTGAATAACAACTTAGCTGAATAGATGGTCATTATTGTATATACATGAATCTTAATATGACTTAAAGATACATTTCAGCATAGATAAAAATAATTTAAAAAAGATTTTTTGCCACAATGTTTAAAATTGCTTTTCATTAAAAACGAAAAGTTATTCTATCACAAAATTGGTTATAGAAAAACACAAATATTATGGGAGTATGAAAACATTGCGTCAAACTCTTGATTCTGGTAAATGTTGATAACTACAGCTTTTGAATGACTAATATGCTTTCATTGTAGATACTATTCCTAATGTTAATGTTTAGTATTACCCAAATAAATGTAAGGTATATATAAAGTAATTTCTTTCAAATTTAGAACAAAAGATTTAATCCCAGCTGTAATCAGAATACTGTAATAAGTAACACTGGTTTCTTTCCATTTATGTTGGCTTATTTCTGCTATGAAGGCAGACCATCTCTAGTCTCTCCTCTCTGGCCTTCGTTCAAATCATTAGACTACGTAGTCTCTACAACAAAGAATATACTGTACTCTTGTTCCTTTTATGTGCCATAAAGCTACACATTATTTGTAAGATCAAAAGAAATCCTAAATCAGAAAAGAATGAGCACAGACCTGAGGTGCATTACACAGTTGTACTAGCAAAGAAGTCTGCTGACACAATTTTTCATCAGAAGAGCACAGCTTCATAAACTGAACCAGTTTCTATACAGCAGTTCCGAAAGGTTGTTCAAACATTGCTAGTTAAAAACTGGTTTTGAATTTAAAATTTAATCAGTGGAATAAAATTATATATTCCACATAAGAAAATGAAACATTTTGGCTTGAATTTTAATTAGAAGACAAAATCCAGTTTAGCAATTGCCTTGGTTTAAAAGACAGGTGTTTGCTAAGGATGGTGGGAACCTTCCTTAGAATAGAGACTGTGAACTCCCTCCCCTCCAAATTATTATAACTTTGGAATCAAGGGCTTTCAGGCAAAGATATGGGAAAAGGAATAACAGCCCTTTACTAGTATCTATAACGAGGCAAACAATCAACAACAACAATATTAACAACAAACAAAATGAAAAACCCGGTGGCAGATGTCCCTGGGCTGCCAGGCACTTTCCCATTTGGTGCAGTCATGGTCACAGCCAGCAGGGGCGCTGTTGGCTCCCGGCCGGGCAGGTCAGGTGCGATGACTCCCTGCAGTTGCAGGGGGCGCTGTGGCGCAAGGGCAGGTTTGTGTCATGTGGGTAATGGCGGACAGGCTGGGCAGGGATGGCATGCCTCAGGATGGGCCAGGCAGGGAGCTCAGAGCAGGGAGATGGGCAGGATGGGCTCACCTGGCCTAGCCAGCAAAAAGGTGGTGGGAAATTCTGCAGTTGTGGCAAGTGTGGTGGGGGCATGGCAGCTGGGCCCCCTTTTGCAGCAGCTGTAAGGGCAGCTGGGAAATGCACCCTCCAGGAGAGAAGAAGGGGGTTGGAATCCTGTGTCCCTTTCCCAAACAAAAGCTCACCCACGAGGTAGAGAAAGCAGTGCAGAGCAGGGCTTTTTCCGCAGCCAAAAAGAGGCAGCAGTTCTTTTCACTGTTCTCTCTTCCAAATCCAGCAAGCGACTGCCTCAGTTACCAGTTCCCAGATCTCTCCTCCCCTTGCCACACCCCAGCCAAAATCTTGTCTCTTTTGTAAGAATAAATCGTCCTTAAATACCTGGTCGTTGGTTACCTAGCAACAGAATGGGGGAAAATTCTGCCCACCCAACGTTCACAAGCAATACAATGATACAACAACAGCCAAAGGTGACTGTTGAGAAGGTCATAAGAATTAGTACTATGTGGTATTCTGAACCATGATAAAAATATAAGAAATGGCATACAGGGAGAAGAGCTGCTTAAAACTTTCAGAGGTGGCATCTGAACACATTATTTATCATGCTATGTGGTAGCATTTAGGCAAAACCCAGTCTCAAGTAAGTTTATTCTGAATTCAAAGTGTACTTCAGAATATGTCTTCTATTAATTAAAAAATCCTTTATTTACTTCTTTATATTTACTGTCCTTTAAGATTTGTCGTAATATTTCTTACCTGTCTCTTTTATCATGCTTGCGACAATCAGAGGCCATAGAATAGTTTGGGTTGGAAGTGAGCTTTAAAGGTCATCTTGTTCAACGCCCTTGCAGTAAGCAGGGAACACCTTCAACTAGATCAGGTGTCTCAGAGCCCCATTCAACCCTACTTGACTGTTTCTGGGGATGAGGCATTCATAACTTCTCTGGGCAACCTGTTGAAGTTCCTCAGCACCCTCATTTTAAAAAAATGTCTTTCTTATATCTAATCTAATCCTTTTTTGTTTAAAACCATTATACCATGTCCTATTGCTACAGGTCCCACTAAAGAGTCTGTCCCCATTCTTCTTATAGATCCTATTTAAGTATTAAAGACCACAAAAATGTCTCCCCAGAGCCTCCTTTTCTCTAGGGTGAACAACCCCAGCCTCAGACTTTGTTCATGCGAGAGGTGCTACAACCCTCTAAATACCTTTATGATGCTTGCTTGAACAGGATAAATTTCATCTCTGCATAATCAATGCAGGGGGAAAAATATATGAAAATCTGTTTTCATATTAAGTAGTAGAGTTCCAGTTTCATTACAACCATACTTGGGAGCACAGTAACACAAAATTCAATGATTAAGTAAGAAAAATATGTGATATATTGTATTCAGCAATAAACCACTACTCTTTTTACCCCCTTCTCCCTCCCCACCCCTATAAAGCCCTTTGCTCTTTCCAGTTCTTAGAAGTTCTCTCTTAAGCTTTTTTTGACAAAAATAATTCATTATTTCTCACAGAATATAGCGCTAGTAACATTTTTTCCTATGTTTCCCTGTGTTTGTCTTCCATGAGTTACACGGTTCAAACACAGCTGGCAATAAAAATGCTCCATAATGTATGTATGCACATGTAGGATTTTCTTCAACTATTTGTGACCTTTTCTTAAACAGGACAAGCCATCAAAGAGATTAAAGTCTTATGTTATGTACAGTGGTCATAATACTGAATCATGACATTTTCATTTGAATCTTCCCAGACCAGCAATTTAAAAAAAAAAATTAAAAAAAAAAAAAATAAAAAAAAAAAAAATCAAAATTTCCCTGCATTTTTAGTGAATAAAATTAACATTGAAGAACCTCTCTAGTTGAGACAGTAGTCAGCTTGCAAAAAGAAGAAAAAAAACCCAACAAAAAACCCAACCCAATCCAACAACAACAAAAATAACAAACGAAAACCAAAACCAAAACCAAGTCTTACACTTTTTTTCAGAAACTTTTATGGGCTTTCTCCTTTTCTTTTTTCTTTTTCTCTCTCTTCTTTTCTTTTCTTTTCTTTTTTTTCTTTTCTTTTCTTTTCTTTTCTTTTCTTTTCTTTTCTTTTCTTTTCTTTTCTTTTCTTTTCTTTTCTTTTCTTTTCTTTTCTTTTCTTTTCTTTTCTTTTCTTTTCTTTTCTTTTCTTTTCTTTTCTTTTCTTTTCTTTTCTTTTCTTTTTTTTCTTTTTTTTTATCCCTTCCCTTCCCTTCCCTTCCCTTCCCTTCCCTTCCCTTCCCTTCCCTTCCCTTCCCTTCCCTTCCCTTCCCTTCCCTTCCCTTCCCTTCCCTTCCCTTCCCTTCCCTTCCCTTCCCTTCCCTTCCCTTCCCTTCCCTTCCCTTCCCTTCCCTTCCCTTCCCTTCCCTTCCCTTCCCTTCCCTTCCCTTCCCTTCCCTTCCCTTCCCTTCCCTTCCCTTCCCTTCCCTTCCCTTCCCTTCCCGCCCCGCCCCTCCCCTCTCCCTCCCCTCCCCTTCCCCTTCCCCTTCCCCTTCCCCTTCCCCTTCCCCTTCCCCTTCCCCTTCCCCTTCCCTTTCCCCTTCCCCTTCCCCTTCCTCTTCCATCCTGTCTTCTCTATTTATTCAGTCCTGGAAATAAAGAAATCTAGATGATGCTGATCTCCATATAACTGACATTTCTTTATTATAATTCCCACAGAATCTTTAAGCTAATGCAACTGACTGTGTAATGTATGCCAATACTAAAAAGAAACTGTAATAATCCTTTGGCATGATCATTTACCATCAGTCTCTGTCATCACCCTAATTGCATTGAATGATCTCATCTCCTGACAAATGAGGCCAGGTACAAAAAATGTGTATCTTACATGTTCATTTTCATAAATACTAATCATTCAACATAAGGATGAAAAATGGGCTTGTCAACATTGAAAATGCATTGAGAGTAAATATCAGAAGGTAAGAAACACAATTGCTGAATGCTGATTTAAAAGGGTTGTGTCTCTGGCTTCTCTTTTACTATCAAATAATAACAAGAACTGCTGCTGCATTCTATGCTTATGTGTAAGACTATTGGCTCATTGTAAAGACTGACAGATGCAGTGTTAGTAAAGATAAAATAAGGAAATAATACGTTTTCTGGGGAATTTTTGGCTTAGGATGTACATGTGAAGAAAAGTTGATAAAATTCCATAATAATAATTATGTGGCACCATAGCAAAAAGATACTTTCACCATTCAGTTGTGCAAAGGTAACACACTTCTTTTTGCATGGATTGTTTTTTCTGTCATTTTTTCCTGTCATACCCTTTCTACCGGCAACATGTGGGAGATTGACTATGTAGCTTTGTTTTTATGGTGCCAGAATGCTTTGGAAATTATAAGTCAATGTCTGAATTACATATTTGTAATGTTTTGTGTGCTGTGCTGTCCTATCACTTTATTGACAGCAGGTTTAATACCAAATTCTACCAGTGAATACAGCAAAGCAGTAATTTGGATTTACATTTATACTGGCCAGATACCAGTTCCCAGGGTCTTGCCCAACATGAGTCTTAGAAGCTGGAGGGAAACTGAAGGCAGACAGTGTTTCTTAGAATCACTAAAGTGGTCTCTTGACGACCCATTTCACTCCAGATTTTGCACCAGTGTCTTTCACTGCAAAGGAACGTGGGGCCAGTAGCACCATGTGTTGCACACATAGTGAAAGTGTCAAGTTTTTGGTGGTCCTGCAAGGCGGCATCTCTTTTCAGGGCTCTTTAAGGTCCAACTACAGCCCACAGACAGACACCTAATGTCACATTTAGCTTGTATGCACTGTCCAAAATCAGTTTTGTACTTGGGGTAAAAGAATCAAGCCAGGCTGAGCCCCCTGATCTCTTCCTCACTGTGTTAACATTTATAGAATCAGAATCAAAGAATACCTCATGCTGGAAGAGTAGTCTGGAGTCCATTTGGCTCAGCTCTGGAATTGCCAAACATCGGGCTTGCTTGTAAAGTCTGAGGCAAAGAAGGTGTTCATTACCTCTGCCTTTTCATACCCTGTGTCACCAGATTTCCTGCCACATTCAGCAAGGGCCTACATTTCCTCTAATATTCTCATTCCCACTTATTGGTTTAAAGTAGAAGCTAGATTCTTTGGAATCCCTTACCAGTGTCAGTTCTAGGTAGTTTTTTTTTCTCTAATTATGCATTCTTGTGAATGCTCAGACAGTGTCACTATGATCCTCCTAGATTATTTATCCTTGCTTTGACCTTCTTTCTTTTTCTTTTTTTATGTTTGAATTTTCTTAGGAGTCACTTGTTCATCCTTGCCCTGATATTTTAATCTTAAATTTCGGCAACCGCCTTTCCACACAGCAACCAGTTTTTTTCTTGTTTGTGAATACTAGGTAGAACACAGCACATCTCCTTGATGGGTCCTCTGTTATTTCCACCAGGAAGTTTTTCTTGATGCTCTCCAGGCAGCTTCTGGATTGTTTGTGTTCTGCTCTGCTGTTCCTCCGGCAAATAATAGGCCAGATGAAATGCCCTGGGAGGACCAGGGCCAGTGAAAAGAGGATACTTCCAGCTGTCTGTAGAAGGCATAATCCACTTTTCTTCCTGATCAGAGAGTCTGTAGCAGACACCCCCTACACTGTTATCCATACTTGCCCACTTGTGAATTCTCATGCTCTCAGTCAGTTCCTTATCAAAGTCACAGAATTCCATGTATTCCAGCTGTTCTCACATAAAGCAAAACTTCCCACCCTGTCCTTCCTAAAGAGCTTGAATCTCTCCATCCCAGCACTTCTGCCCCATGAGCTGTGTCATGACTTCTCTGTGACCTCAGCAGGACTGCAGACCTGCACCTGCATCAGATCTCCAATTCCTTGTATTTATTCCCCATGCTGTGTGCATTAGTGTGCAGACAGTTCAAAGAGACACTCCAGCATGCTAATTTCTCCAAATCATCCCATTTTATGTCTGGGTTTGTGAGAGATTGGCATGTTGATAGTTAATGACTTGAAACATTCTGTCATTTGCAGAGGTGGCAGGACGCTTTATTTGCAAACCTGGGGGGAAGAAGGAGAGACTTTTGTGCCGGGTGTTGAGCCAGATAAGGAAGGGGACTGGTAAGAAGCAGACCCTGCAGAGGTGGGATAGTGCTTTTATACATGCTCTCCTTTTGATGACTGGCTCAGTTGTAAGCCTTTCCCTCCCCTCCCTCTTCTCATCCAGGGAAGGTGTTGGGGAATTTGCATTTTTATGGGACATTCACAAATGGGCCTGAAGCATTCATGCTTTCTGATGGAGCTCAGCCATGCTGAAGTGATAGGCAGCAATCATGTAGAAGGCATCAGAAACCATCAAAGGCCCCTGAAGCACTGCCTTGACTAATTTCTGGGACCTTCCACCAGAGGACTGCGTAAAATTCACTGTATTGCAACAGACAGAGTAAACTCCACACCCAGGGAGGTACCTGGGTGTTTCCACCTAAACCTGTCTTTCATGGGCTTTCCCCAGCCTCTGAAGGATCAAGACTGTGACCATCACTTCAGCCAAGAGACAACGAACTGGCAACCAAGTCTTGTCACTGGATCTACAGGTGGTGATGTCTTTCTATTCTTACCCTTTATTTCTCTTTCTTTATTTTCCTTAAGCATTTTATTGCTGTATTACCATAGCTAATATTAACCAAAACACCTACATACCTGCTTTATATTGCAGCCAAATTGTTCTAAAATAAACACAACATAAATATTTATAAACACTGATCATTCAGTGTCTTTTCACTCTAATCCACACCAAGGGATCTATCAACAAGAACATGGGTTACCCTCATCTTCTGGGATGGCTTATAATAGAGGTTTGTGATTTTATTTCTCCACATAGCAGCAGCTGTTAGCCACTTACATGAAAATATTTGAGGTCCGCCCTTTTAGGTCCAGTTTTGTTGATTTTATGTTTGCTTTCATTCAAATTTCTCCCAGTTATTTCCTTGTCAACCCTGTACATCCTTTCATCAGAAGGCTGCTGCTAATTCTCCCTCTGCCCTTATTTCTGCTTTAAAACCCGTCTTACCAGATCAGTCACCCTGCTGGAAAATCACATTGTCCCACTAATTCAGATGGATCCCATCTCTCCCCAGAAGGTGTTTATGGTCAAGCAGCATCTCACAACCATGGAAACCAAAATCCCGTTACTGATACCAGCTCTACAACCGATTGATGACACACAGTATCAGTGCCTTCTTCTTAACAACTCTTTTCCCTCAGCAGCAGGAGTAAGGAAAACACAGCCTGGGCCCTCATACCTGTGACTGTATTGGTATTGTCCAGACTGCTCCTGGCAGTATCCTTGGTGCCCACCTGAAAGCATAGAAAATTGTAATTGTCAAGGGAATAGACAGACCTTGACAGTCTCCACAATATCCTGGGTAAGGGCCCCAGAAAGCAGCAGTGCTTTTGTTTACCATCACAGAGTACTGTTGGTTTGTGCAGAAAAATTAACCAGATTTCAGTGTTGGGTGAAACGATTACTAGGTAGCTCATGAGTCAGTGTGAGAATTTGGGTAAAAGGCATTGCGATGTGATAAATATCAATCCCCTCTAACCTTGGCTTTCAATCAAGACAGTAGAAGTAGGAAGAGTGCAACTTTGTCAGAAAGATTTGTTACACTATATTACAAAATATTGTAATACAGTGCAAATAATAAAAATCAATTTTTCTTATTGCCATGCCTTCAAAAATTCCCATCAATATTTTTATAGAAGATTTCTTTTCTGGGTTATCTATTTGACTTCTCAACGCTTTACCATCTTTAGTATTCTCAGTTAGAATAATATTCCATATATCAATCAATTTGCAATCACATTTCTCTTAAGCTTTTTTATCATAGTGACCCAGTTTCTTTTCTGCTGACTTCAAAATAAACTTAATAGTGATGGGTTAGAGGTGACTTCTTATTAGCCATGATAATCAGAAAGGTGTTTAAAGCCACAGAGGAAATGTAAGTCCTGTAACATTTGGGAGGCATATTGCTTCAAGGGTGGCACAAAGGGCTGTAGGTATCCTTACTTATCCATACTCAATGCTGAGCATTGAACATGCATTGTCCTCAGACCTGTATGTGAAGAAAAATTTCTTCTTGGCAAAGAAATGAAATCTTTGTCGTCTGGACAACAAATCCATCATTCTTTGACCTTGCAAGGCTAGTCCTAACACCTAATTGTTTAGAAATGGAAAATAATTTTGGGGAGTATATTAGCTTTCTGGCCCTGTTAGAGAAGTACATTTATAAAAACAATTGTGGACAGATCTTGTCAAGGATCTGCCTGCAGCTGGGCAGTTTTACTGATTTCTACTTTTCAGATCTATTATTGTTTGATGACAGGATGATAATAGTTTCTTGACAATGCTAAGTTAAAAGAGTAAAGTGAGAAGGAAGCCTGAATCCTTTCTAACTATACCATATCACTAGCCCATATATATTTGAAAAAAAGATGAATGTTAAAGGAATGGGAAGGAAAGAATCTATAGGGTTAAAATTTAATGTGATTATTTCAAACTTACTATATTCTTGTCTAAAAGTTAAATAAAATAGTATTAAGTAAAATAGTATTAAGTAAAACAGAATTCTCTGTTTCATTACACTGTAACTTTTATTAACCTAATTTTTCATGGTTTTTTTAGCACTGTCCATGAGTAGCCATTTGTTAAAATAGAAGAATTATACTCCTCCTTGTTTCTTACCTTGAAAAGTGGGTTCTTATCTTCCCTTACCTTCAATAAGTAGGCTATTATTTTTAGAGTTTGTACTTTCATGCCCCACAAAGAATGCCAGACTCCATAAATATTTGTTAGTTCCATCTGCACCTCTGCAGTAGTTTTTCACAGTAAGGTGTTTACATTCCTAAGCAAGAGGACAGCCAGCTGTGGAGAGGAGACAGTGACGCTCATCTTTCTGTGCTTGATTGCAGGGTCCTGAATTGGTAGCCTAAGGGCTCACAGATGCTTTCTGGAAAGGGTACAGACATGCTCTTCAAGGCTTCAGTCTTTCTATGTGCTTTAATCATCTTTGTGAAATTAAACCTATGAGTAAGACAACAGGAATGACTTTCTGAAAGGCTAAGTTTTACTCCCTCATCATCTACAGAAAAGTGCAAAATGCTCATTTTGATAGAGAAATGGGTTTGAGTAGTATCAGACTTAAATAGCAAGAACATTACAAGGTCTTGTAACTTTTATGAATACACTAATTTTTTCTGTAAAGTATTTGAGAGGGAAAATTAACCCACCTGTGGCTCTTCATGCTAAAATCTCAGTGTGACTTGCAGTGCTGATGTTTGCACATCACCAATGCCTACAGAACAGAACAGGAGTTAGAAACATAAAGTTTTGCTTTGCTGATTACTTGTGCAACCTAGAGCAATTATTTCTGTAAGTTTTGCTTTGAGACTACAGCAGCTGTGAGGAACAGCTCAGTTTGGGGCTAATTCTGAAATGTGGCTGATGCTTGTAAACCCCTTGGTGCACAGCAAGCACAGTTTAAGGATCCAACCCTTTGGTCATGACCAGCATCTCAAATGATGCAAGGAACAAATTTATAACTTTTAAAGATGGAGGAAGGCATGTAGGTTCAATTAAGGGAGAGATTTGTCTTAGAAAAAGTTTGAGGAACAGGACTTGGGATAATTAATTAGTTTGTGAATTAAAATAAACTTATTGAATAAATTCCTCTGAAATTTCAGAATGAAGCTGAGCTTAATGAATTTTTATTGCATATTAGAAAGAAATAATTGAAGGAATTACTTTTGATGCCTGGCAAAGAAGCTTGTGCCTATTAATTTATTTTTATGGCAAATAAGAATGAAATTAGGGGCTCGTATTTGGCTTTTGGGGGGTTAAGAGTAGAATTTATTGGCTTGTTTTTAGGATCTTAAATATTAGAGAAAGGAAATATATGGTTAGAGAAATTACTTTTTTCTCTAATTGATCCTCAATAATGGAGTAAAAATTCTGTAATTAAAATTTGGACATTTTAGTAGAACATTAACTTGCAGAGTATTATTTTAGGCCTTGATTTTTACTCAGGTAGTAGAGCTTTGATCTTTTTTGCTTAAACCCTATTTACAGTGGTGTATTTGCTGAAAATACTTTAATTCTCTACTCTTCGTTATCAAAACCTGTGGATTTATATGACCGTTTTTAATTTGAGACATCAAAAAGCTCCAATTGAGTAAGCTCGTTCCTTTATTTTTGCATACATTTTCCTTTTAAAGCACAGGAATGTTATCCCCCATATATAACAAGTGGTCTGTTATAGAAGAAACACTGTTTGTAGATAAAATCATCAAAGTCTTCAATCATCTAAATTACCAGCTTGAAGTCAGGTCTTTTCTCCCTGTCTCAGGACTTTCTCATAATCAAAATATATCCAGTAGCCTTTCCACAGAGAAGAAGGATTTGTAGGTGTGGAGGATTGGGTGCAAACAAGTTTTGTCTCAAACATTCTGATTGCTGCAAGGGGGAAGTCATTATTAGCAGAGAGGGTCCCACAGATGTGGGGAGACGCTGCTCTGAACTACCTTCCTTTACCTCCTTGAGACGGGTGCTCAGTCCCCCTTCATTCCCCCCTCAACTCAGTTCCTGGAGGAGGCCTCAGGAAGGCTAGTGGCACATATGCCAAAAAAATGCTGTAAAATAAGAGGCATACGCCAGGTTAATTATAAAATTAAGTGGATCGATTTCCACCTCTCTTTTTCCTCTTTCTGTTTTTTTCTTTGTATCACTACCCCAGCCTGGACCATCCACTCAGCAGGACCAAAGTGAGATCTAATAACTGGTAATATTTGTTCTCTCTTTGTCTCATTTCATCCTTTATTTCTCTGCTCCCTTGCTGTGTCTGGGCAAGGTGTGGCTGTCATGTTCTACCTAGTACTCTATACTGAAGTTTCGTGTATTCTTTTAAAGGGCTATATAGTTACTGTGAAAACAGTTTTGGGGCAATATCCAAGATAGAGAATGACTCAGGATGAAACAAAAACAAAATCAAAAATAGGAAGATAACTTTCTCTGAGAATCTTCAATCAATTTTTCTCAACTCGGTGAGAGTTTGGTTTCTCATTAACATAATCCTCATCCCTTACGGGTAGAAAACAAATTAAACAAAATATCTGCATCCAATTAAAAGAACAATGAAAAGGAAACATATCCCACATGTACAATGATCACACTTGAAAATTGATAATTAGGCTTCATAACTATATTGTCTGAGTAACGAAAACTGGAAATTATGTTCTTGTGTGTACTTTTAATTAAGGCATATCACAGCATTAGAAGACAATGAGTTTTCATTGGCATAAAGTCCTACAAGAAGTTAAGATTAAAATGTTTTGTTGAGAGCAGAGGTTAGAAAAAACAGATATCGTAGCTTTCAGATATCAAGTTATTACTGACCACTATCTCACAGTTATTAGCATACAAGTACGGGCAAAGGCCGATGTCTTGCTGCTAATTCTTAGCCTCAGGTGCAGATGTGTAGCAAACATACTTCAGTTCTAAATCACCTATGTTGAAAATAAAACTTTAGTGTCGTATTTGGGTTGGTGAAATCACATTGATTTTGAAAAAGATCAGAGGATAAATTTAACTGATTTAGGTTATGGCTGACGTCAAAAGTTCTAGGATTCAGGGAGATTACTAGAAGCTAAATTTATATTCCGGACTCCCTGCGGCTCTCATGCTCCCTTCTTTAGTTCTGTACCATAAAATGCAATAGAATACAATCATACTGTTTCTCTAGGCCCAAATCTCTTTAGTTTGTTTGTGGGTGTTTTTGCTAATTGCATTTGGCTATATCTGGCTTTGGCAATATTTAAAATTAAGTGTTCATTACTTGTCTAAGGTTCATAATATTTGTTGTGTGAATTTAGTTATTGTTTTTTGTATTATTTTCATTTTATGTTACATTTGTGGGTCAAAAATGACTATCAAAGCCCTCATAGCCAATAAACTGCCATTCAAGAAAGTTTAAAACTATCCTATCAAAGTACTTCTCAGCATGCATTGAAATTCATTTGACACACTTCTGAATCCTGTAGGATAAAACATAATTTGGAACTTAAGGCTGTAGAGATCATCTCTATAAATTTAATTATATACTTTTTTTGGTGTTTTAGAAGATCCCTCTCTGTCTTCACAGACATGTCCTTCTGTGAGAATCATCCATGTCTAGCACAAAGGAGGCTTAGAAAATTTGTCATATCTTGCGTGTATTTTAAGGCTAAAGCCGACCCTACTCTTTCATTTGAAGTACCCTGTGATGTGTGCATAAAGTTAGGGGAAGAGTATTCATAAACCCAAATAACAATTAAAAGAAATAAAATAAAAACACTCAAAAGATAGGAAATGCAGAATTAGAATTACTTTGTTTCAGCCATTTTAATTTCTATACATGCAAAGACAATTTCTTAAATATAGGGTACCATACCACTTTTTAAGAATGAATTTTCAGCCTTTTGTTGATGAATTTGGGGTCCTAGATTGCATTTGCTGGACTTTATGTAAGCTCTACTGTATAGTAAAGTTGTGTTACAGAATGATTGAAGGCTATGGTGAGACCTGACATAGGATTAGTTGTACTGGTTGAATCAAGCATTAACCTATAACCAAGGAAATCTGTGGAAAAAAAGTTGAACACTTTCTATAATGAGTGATGCTAATAACCCCTCTTATCATTCACCTGTATCTGGAAGAGAAAGTGAGTAAGCCACATTGTGGCATTAATGTATCATCACTTCATGGATTTTTCTCTTTGGTTTCACATTTGTAGCCCCACAGTGCAGAACAAAGAAGAAAGATGTCAGTTAAGACAAATGTCTTACAGGTCTTTTGGAGGGTCTGGAGCAAGAGACTGTAGGCTTGTCTGGTTTTTGCTCTTTCGTAAATGCCCAGTATTGGTCAGAAGCAAGGACTGGATTGTGTTAGATGGATCTGATACCCCCATCACACTGGGAAGTATTATTATTGACTGTCTTTCACTTCTGCTTGTTGCTTCCTCTCTCAGATGTGTGGTAACTATGACCCTCTTTTTGCTATAGTGATAAACCAAGAGTTACAAACACTTGAGTAGGTCTGAAGAATGAGCCACCCACCGTTGTACATACTGTAGAGATGATCTGGTCTCTGAAACTACAAGGATAGATATAGTATATTTATCATAAGGCTAAAATAGACCAGTCAATGTACGGCTTAAATTTCTTTGATAAGGTAAGAAAATGAAGAACAAAAAAGATGACAGTCTGTACTGGTTTTGTCTGTGGTTGAGTTAACTTTCTTTATAGTAGTTTGTACATTGCTGTTTTAAAAAGAAAGGTGATAATACAGACATGCCTTAGTTACTGCTGAGCAGTGTGTGCGCAGTATCAAGGATTTTTCTGCTACCTACAGTGTCCCATTAATGAGTAGGTTGGCAGGGAACAAGAAGTTTGTATGGGTCTGACCACAACAGACCAAAGTGATTTACGAAATCATATAACGTCATACTCAGAAACAAATCCTGGTGGAGAATAAGATGACAAGGAAAGGTTTTTGGAGTTATGGCATTTATCTTCCAGAGTAACCTTACATATGGTGGGGCCCTGCTTTCTTTGATATGACTAAACACCTGGCTGTCACTGGAAAAAAATGAATGAACTGCTTGTTTTGTTTTGGTTAAGCACACACTTTTGCTTTACCGATTAAGCTGTCTTGGTCTCAATCCACCAGTTTTTGCCCTTTTATCCTCTGATTTTCTCCCTCACACCACTGTGGGGGGTAAAAAGTAAACTGCTTTGTGATACTAATCTGCTATCTGTGGTTAAACCATGATGTGGTCAAATAATGAACCTTTTTGTTGTCATCCTGTAAGGAAGATACTATGGAGGAAACTCCTAAATTAACCTAAACTTTTGAAAATATTTGACAAGCACTGCCAAGAACTATCTGCAAGGACCAATGCAATTCCCTAAAGTTACTTCTGATTTTGGTCATATTACAGGGGATAAATACAATATGAAAACTTTGCTTTTTCTTGCAAGCATCAGTCCTCAGTAATGTAAAGATCTTCTTGAAAGCTTTTTAGTTCAGAGAAAAAAATTGCTAAAAAGGAAAAAAAGAAGGGAAAAATATATTTATGGTTAAATCTTTTTCAGTAATACAGATTAACTGTACAGTCAATGTACTGTCATTTGACCCTTTCCACCCAAAAAAAAAAATTTCATATAGCTGAACGTGGTGTTGCCATTCTCGTCTGGTTATTCATTTGATTATGAATCTAGGTTATTTAATAGAAAAATAAGTGGTTGGAACTGATTTAATAAAGAAATAGAGAAATGCACCTCTGACTGTTGCCTTAATTTTAGTTGTTACCAGCTCAGTTGTTCATGCAGATATGCTTCATCTACATAGCACAATCTTGTTTGGGATAGGAAAACCTTCAGATGCTCAGATAGGCTTCAAGGAAATGTTTTATACACTTGACAGAGATAACACATGATGGATTCTAGCATATCTACCCTGAAGTTAAAAGAATAGATGAAAACATTAAGGTGATGTACAAATTTTACATCCAGGAAGACAGCAGCTAAAACTCATCCAGTGGTGGACAACCACGATGTTTGATTCTGTTTGGTGATGAGGACTAAAACAGTCTTCAATCTTTTCAATCTAATGAATAGAAAAAATTACTTAAGGGAAGCTGAAATTCTTAACAGGTGATGTTGTGGGGAATTTTGGAACCAAGCAGCACAATAACGATGATATCAAAAAGCGTTCCTTTTTATACCTTTATGCATTATACATCTGGCTTAGTACAGCAGATAAGATCAACTCAATATTATTCCACTGTTTAAAGATGATAGTAGAATAGACAAGCACACTCTGTTATTATTTTGACACCCTTGACAAACATAAGGCAGCATAAGTAAGTAGCTGAAAGTAGATGTCACCAGAAATTAATGAAAGAATAGTTACTAATCATTATGAGACTATCTGTAGTCAAAAAGCCTTCACATCATAACAGTAGCTTGAAAAGACAGGAACAGAATGGGCCAGCTCCAATTGTCTAAGTGGTTCTTGGAGCCTGAAAAAATTAAGTCTATACAGGCAGAGCTAGCTTAAATGAGTGCTATTCATCACTTTACAGGGTCACAGAATATTTTGAGGGAAGTGACCCAAAAGGATCAAGTCCAACTCTAAAGTGGATGGCCTATACAGGAATTGAATCCACAACCTTGGCATCATAACTATCACCATGGTCTAACCAAGTTAATCTCAGTATATATAATTGTTCAAAGTCAGAATTTCCCTCAAGAGAAAGCAAGGACTGCCAAGTGTTTGGAAAGTGAGTTGGCAGAAGGCCTCCTCTGCCTTTAGAGCAGCAAATTTCTTCTTCATACATCATATTCAAAGTTTGCTGTTCAGATTTAGAATTTCAGTGAACAGCATATCTACAGGTATTGTTGATAAAATAGATTCCTATGCAAAATAGCATTTGGTTTTCTGGTGGGTTTTTGTTTGTTTGTTTTTGTTTTTTTGTTTATAATTATTCTGCAGGAACTAATGAAGCCTACTGGGGTTTGTACAGTGGAATAGAGATTTTTACACTTTCTAATGAATATTTCCATAAGGGCAAAAAATAAGACATTAATAAGCTTCTTGGTAACAAGTCCTCAGAGTAAACTTTATAATTCTGTGTATGTTAGTCTATCTAAACGTCTTTAGTTGTGCGCAAATTTTGGAATTTTTAATTTATTCACAAAAATTAAGCCATTAGGACTATCTGGACAGGGTAAGAGTTTACAGTTAATCATTCATATCAAAGAAGAACAGATTAAGGGAATTTTCCTCATATGTCTGGGTGGATCTTTTTGTGTTTCACTTACATGAAGGATGGTTTGTCCTTTGGAGTAGATTCCCATTTTTACATAACAAACTTCCTTTCAAACTTCATGAAGCACATGGATCCACACAGCACATCCAGCACAGCTGGATCAAACTATTCTGATCATTCCTTCAGCCTGCTTTCCCGTTTAGTAAATCAGTCCATGTTTACTATATTCGTGTCTTTACACAGAGCAAAATCGTATCTGGATTAGTATAATTTGACATAAACAAGAAAGAATGGGGTGTGATTTTCCAGTATGAAATAACATTTAAGATAGAATTTATAAGGGAGGTTTAAAAATAATACAGACATACAGCTTCAACAGTCACCTAGGGGAAACCTCCCATATTGTGTATGACATCTGGGTGAGACCAAACTAGCTATTTTCCACTTGTCTATAATTCCACATTCTTAAATTAATTTAATTAAGAGAATCAGTGAGTTTGAAACTGATGACATAAAAAATTTAGACAGAAACTTATTAGGATAACTTCTTTATGAACTCACTAATTATTTCCTCTGTTCTTATGTTTTTAAAATCACCTGGCTGTTTTTAAGTTAACCTGGAAAATTCTTATATGTTTAAGCACATTTATTGTTAATTTGATGAGGACTATATAAAGATTTGCATGAGAGGAACAGAATCTTGTTCAGCTTACTCTTCATTCAATCCATTATGCTCAAGATCTTTCAACAGCAAAGAAACAGCAAAAATATTTTTTGTCACCTTTTATGCAGGGTTGAATTTGACTGTGTATAAAGTGTTGCTGTTTTATCACCTAAAAAATAAAATAGTGTAACTTTAACACCTGAAGTTTCATTTGCCTAAAATGAGCATGTTCTTGTTATATTTTTTTCACCCCTTGGTGAAGAAGCACTTTATGGCATTATATCAGATTTTTAAATGATATTTAGGTTGAGACAAAACTACTTTCCTTCAACAGATTCAGATAACTCTACTATTTTTACTGCTATCATTAAAGTGACTGACTTTTGGTGAAATTTTATCAGCTGTGCTATAAAGAGAGCATCTTTTTGCAGGGTATTTTTTAACAGAAGCAGAAGAGTCAAAGAGATTTTGAATCTCTTGCGCTTTTACAGGAAATTTTGTTGTTGAGTAGGAATTAAAATTATAATTTTAAATAGGTAATTCATATTCAGCTATTGGTTTAAATAAACTTACTTCCTCCTTGGTTCTTCTGTCTCTGTTACTTTTTTTATAACAGGACAAACTGGCAATAATACAGAAACCAAGCTCTTTTCATTTCTTCCCTGGGCACAGAATTTCTTGTCATCTTTCTAGTAAGCTTCATTTGCCGTTACTTTTTCCCTGAAAAGAGGTGTCTGGACTGAAGACTTTATAAAGGTATGATATGAGCAAGGTACTGTATTACCTGTGAGTTCGGAAATACTATTTATCCTTTACATTTAAAAGGGAGGTGGATATGATTTCATTCATGATTTAGTCATAACCAAATGTATATCTATAATCAGAAGGGTTGAATTTTTGGAGCTTCCTGAAAAACACCAAAAATCTTAGATATAGGGGCAAGGTACATGATTTCACATATCTTTCTGTATTACTGAGCTTCATTGCATTGATCCAGCTCAGTTCTGTCACCCTTATCAATCTCGTACCAATCCTTCCTTTTCTCTTATTTGACTGATGTTTTTCCATGTAACAACACAGCAACTTTTTTACTGAATTCCAGTTAGACATATTTACTGAATTCCCTGACTTGGGAAATAGGTAATAAAAAGATGTTTTCAGTGCTCATTAATCACAGTTTCCTACCTGCCTTTTTAATTTTTCTTTCTTTTTCCTCCCATTGACTTAATTTAAAAAAAGAAAATATGTATTTTGTCCTTCAAAGCTGGTTTTAAGTCTTCTAAGCTGACTTTTATCTTTCTCCTTGTCTTGCATGCACTTTGCAGTTCTTGAGTCTTATGCTACTAGTTTTGACAGATCTTCTAGGAAAGTGCATTATTAATTGCAGAACATAATGGGTTAGCTGTTTCAGAGATGTTGAAAGAAAATAGCTTCTCTGTACTGAGCTAATTTTAGTAAATAAAAATGGACTGCAATTTATTTTGCTGCTGTCTCAAATCTATTCACTTCCTGGTATTTACTTTCATAGTATGTTTATTTTCGCTTCTGCAAAAAAGAAAAAAAAACCAAAACCCGCACACTGTCAAAACAAGAGTGGCACATCTTACTTTTTCTTGGTTTGGAACTATGTATTTTTTATCTATAATTTTTGCTCTGCCCTTATGTATGACTGCCTTGTAATTAATGGTACTGTCCTTTCACATGTGTGAAGAATATCTACCATGTTGAAATCTGACTTGGGCCTTTTGTATATATTCACTTCCATCTTGTAAGAGCATGAAAATTGAATTTTCACCTAACATCTAAATGCTAGGACTGAACGCTAAATCTTTTATGACCTGATGTTAGGATGGTATAGGTGGATGATATAGATGAAAAGACAACAGATTCCACCCCATCAGTTTTAAATAAAATTGACAAATGAAGTGAGGTCTCTTAAATCTGTATTTGTTCTCCATGTAGAAGTTGCCAACATAAAGCTAATGTTTGTACTTTGAATAAAATGCACTTTCAAATACTGAAATATTGAAACCCACAGGTCACAGAATCTGCTGAATTGGAAGGGACCCACAAGAACCATCAAATATAATTCCTGGCCCTGCACAGCACCACCCCCAAGAGTCACACATTGTGCCTGAGACCATTGTCCAAATGCTTGTTGAACTCTGTCAGGCTGTGCTGTGACCGCTTCCCTGGGGAGAGAGATGTTGCAAATCAGCTTTAGACAGCTGCTGGTAGAAATGCAGAAGTATCCTTTGCAGCTGTGTGTGAGAGACTGGAAAGACTGATGTCTCAAGAAATTTTGGGATGGAGGTGTGTGTGAGAAAGGCAGGTGGGGCCTTGCCATGAGGCAGTGAACTGTCCCACACCCCCACCTCAGAACCTGTACCCCAGCCTGGCAGTGGTACCTATCGTTGGCACACCGGAGGCAATGCCCCACCTCCATGGCCCCTAGCCCAGCTTATGAGAAGCCAGTGACAGGCCTCTGGAGGAAGGGCCCGGGAAGGCCTAGGGGTATTTAAGGCCGAACACGAGGCCATCACATTATTTGGACCCTCAGAGTTTCTATCATTGTTGGAACCCAGGAGCTGTTTGCTCTATGTGTCCTTTTCTATATCTTTTCTGTCTTTCTCTCTTTCTCTCTTCTCTTCTAATTCTGTCTTCTTGGAATTCTTGAGTAACTTGAAATTGAATGGGCTTAAAGTTTGCTAAGTTGAATGGGCCAACTTAATGCTTTGAGAAGGATTTTATGTTGATTGACTGTTGCACTAAACCTTTTGCCAAAGTTCTCTGATTTTCTAAAGTTGCCAATAAAGTCTTTTTTTGTTGTTTTGATCTCTTGAGAATATCTTGTTGATATTTCTCCAGTGCTTCCAGCTCAGAGTACATGAACAGCCATAAATCCATCTTGTAGAGCAAGTAGTCTGGGGCCTTACACTGTAGTATGCATGGTATAAGAATTCAGTCTGGAATGAACTGTTATCTTAAATTTGAATGGAATGGTAGAGTAGAAAGGACCTAGCATTTAAAATCACCAGGTATTAAGTAATATTCCTTTGCCTAGCATTACAATTTTCTAATTTCTTTTGGAGATTCCTGCAATGGCTGGTTAATTGGCACCACCAAAATAATGCTTTAAATGTGTGGAAGATTCAGATACATACTCATGCATTCTGTATACATGCTAAAAAGACTTGCTGGTTAATTGGCACCACCAAAATAATGCTTTAAATGTGTGGAAGATTCAGATACATACTCATGCATTCTGTATACATGCTAAAAAGACTTGATATTAAGTTGCATTTGAATCCTTAATATTTAATTTCTTTTATAAATATTTCATATTTTAAGCAACATCAATCATATAATTTGTAAAACTAACATTAGAAACCTTTTTTTTTTTTCAGAGAGCTCATTAATATAAGGTATGCTTCTGGAGCAAATATGCATTATTTTACACCTATTGTAATATTTTTTTCAAATTAGCGTAAGAAAATATGTTCGCTTGCATTTGTTGAATTGTTATAATTGATCTGATAATGTTTATTTTGTCTCCAGTGTACTTACTTTATTTTCAATGACTGTATGACTTGGGGTGTTTTTTAAATACAGCACAGTTTATAAAACATATATACTAACGTGGGGTGGTAGTGGGGTGAGATTTGGTCTCTGCATGTTCTGAAACCATCTTGACCGCTCAGACAGACACTTGAAGCCGGTGTTTCCGACACTGTGCAAGTAGACCTTTTCTATCACCTGTGCTGTTGGATAGCACAGTGACACACTCACACACACCCCAGAGCTTCTAATTAGCTCAGCGTTACCTAAGAACTCAGAGAGTTCAGTCACGTGGAGATTCCAGGGAAGATTTACTTTTGAAGGGGTCCAGCAGCAAAAGAGGAAGAATGGCTGTGAGTCGCTACGGACATAGGGGTCCAGGGCCAATAGGGCTGGGGAGAAGGTGAGGAAATACAATGACAACCAATGGGAAGAAGGGACGGGTGGAGCAAGTGATACACTGAGTGCCAATGGGGAGAAGGGAAGGGCGGAGTCAGGGATACAACAATAAACAATCAACATAGGAAAGTTAACATAACCTTTGGAAGAGACCACCCAACCATCACTCAGGGGTCGGCTCCTGTCTCGGCCTCTCCAAGATGGTTTTGACCACTGCAACAATAGACTACACTATATGAAAAAAAAAATCAATGACCTTGTGAAATTGGTTCAACTTAGGCCTTCCAATCTGATTTGATTTTCAAGAACAGAAGCTGGATCCAGATTAAACTGGATTGAAAAATACACCTGCATAATTTTATACATAGAAATCTCTGACTAATTTACACATTAAATTATCTTGTATGTTTGCAAATGAGGTAATTGCACATGTAGGTCACTAGTTAGATATCTTGTCAGTAGTTGAAATTATGCATAATGATTAGGAGTAGGTCCTAAGTGTGTGATTTTGAATACTGGAACTGTGAATTCTTAAGAAAGCAAAAATTTCAAAGGGTGCTTTCTGGACTACACTAATTTTTTGATTTGTTTTAAAGCAAGAGGCAGGTGATTTTGGCTAGTTGTATCATTCTGCTCCTTATGTGTTCACAGGATAAGTAGATTTTATGTGGAAAAGGGTTCAGAAGGAAAATAGTGCAAGATAGGATCTAATGTGTTGATCAAATACTCAAAAGTAAAATTATTATGTTTTAGTTCTGAATACTATTATTTACCTATAAAAGGTACAAGTATGTGTGGTGTTTTTTGACACAGTATAACTGCACAATTTGTGCTCCAAGATATTATTGTCTAGATGTTTATTGCTGAAGAAATTGAGTCTTGTTGGGTTTTTGATTATTGTTTTTGGAGTGCCTGTGTGTATTCCTGAAGACAGCATTTGCTGTGCAGACAGTAAATCTGAAAAAAGTGTGAGCACATGCTACCCTTTGCACATTTTTATGTGTTTGCAACATCTAGCATGAAAAAAATGTTTGTTTAGCATGGTGTTATATAGTAGTATTAGACAGTTAGGGTGTGAACAAAGTTCAGACAAATTCAAAACTGGCTGTCTATGGACTGCAATACTTCTGGCCCTAGAGATTTTACTGGGATCAATAGGGATCACAGAAACTACTTTTTAAGTAGGCTGATCTTGATCAAAAGGACCCTAAAGGATTTTCTGAAGGATAGTGTCTAACAATATGATTGGTTTAATAATTTCATTTGAGAACATACACAATTTATTTCTATCTTTTGTAAGTAGAATTGTATATGAAACACATAAAAAAAAGTACATTGCTTTAAATTTTGTCAATGTATCTAACAAAGCACAGTTAACAGAAGACCTATATTCAGAGTTGCTATAAGCTACACATTTTAAAAGAAAAAAGTATAAGGAAATAATAAAAATTAGTAAAACCCATGTATATTCAAATCCATGGGGGAAAAATCCCAATCCCTGCAACATGAATTTTGTGTCTCTTTGTATCTTTGAAAAGTTTATGGCTTTTTCTGATGTTAAATTCTCTCTATTAGTTCAGAAGTCTCTGAGGAGCTATAGAACACTTGTCAAATCATGTCCAGTAATGGAACTCACTGCAATTGCAATTAAACGTGTATGATATGTATATTTGGGATAAAAGAAGTGGAGAGTTGAAAGGAACCTTGAGGGATCATGTTATCTGTCTCTCTGGTCTGAAGCAGTATTAAGTATACTTAGATCATCCCTGTTACTGTTAATTATTTTGTAGTTTAAAAACTTCCTGTAAAGATTTTATAACCTTTTGAGGGTAAGCCTTTATCCTTTTTGCTGTAATTGCAGTAGTCTTTAATTTTTCACCTCTGATTCTACGAGACAGCAATTTTTCCACATTTTTTACAGAAACCACAGTGTTCTTTGGATTAAAGCAGGGTATATTGATGCAGTGTTTCCTCAGGATGCAACACATTTTTTCTTCTATACATTTGCTTAAATCATTAACTTCTACACCCAAAACTGAAGGTGTACTCCAAATGATAGCTCCTTAGAATACGTAGACCAGAATAGCTGTCATTAGTGTCATACATAACATAATCCTTGTTGCTATATCCCACAATGATAGCTACCTGACACGATGATAAGGAACAGCATTGCACTTTTGACTCATTGTCTATCTTATCTATTCAACGGCTAGTTCATTTTTGCAGGATTTCAGCCCAATCTGTAATTGCTCATTTTCCATTCTTGCAGTTGTTACTACCTTTCCAGATGTAGGTCTTTGCATTTAACTGTACTAAATTTCATCTGACTGATTTTATGCCAGATCTAAAATTTGCAATTTTTTTTTTAGTTACAAACTTACTTTCTAACATATGTATAATGACTTTCAAGCCAGTATTATTACTGACTTTTTTAATTGCACTTTCTGTTCAATTTGGTTATACAAAAAAGCAATGTTTCCCACTAACTAATGCAGTAGACCTGTCATAAAGAAAGCTGCTTTGCATGATTCTTTTTTATCCTGATTAATTCACCTTTGCTGTGCTTTTTGTAACCTTACTAATTTTATATTTGCATACAATTTGCTTGCTCATTCTAGCATTATTCTGGGGACTGAAATGTGGGATGACTGGTTTCCCTTCTTGAATGTTAATATATTGCCTGTCCGTTTCTCTCCTCTTACATTTTGGTGATGTAAATTCAGAAAATTAACTATTTAGTTTCTTAAGTATGTTTCAGACATATATATATGTGTGTATTTTAAAGAGGAATAGAAAATAATTTTTTCACTCACAAGTGCTTAGATTTCGTTGCTTTGAAATTGAAAAGTTTTAAACAAACATAGCTTTTCAAAATGAATAGCATAAAGTGATATATTATGTTATTAACAGAGATATCTCATTAACATAGAGAATTCTTTTCCCCCTTCCTTTTATAGTTTCTTATCAGTCATGCTTGAGTATATGAGATTATGGTGGAAGCTTGACATACAAGGTCAGGTGTTAAATTTGCTGTGAAAAATTAAGAATGTAATAAACAGAACTGAGGGCCTGTGTTAAACAAATTGTTGGTAATAACAGGTGATAAAAATCCCAGACTGAAGGCTTTCACACGGGAAAGAATGCTGAGGTAAGTTATTCTAGCTTTGGTCTTGGTGTTTTTGATACTAACATTCACCTTGTTCCTTGCTTGGTTTTTCATTTTTATTTTGTTTTTTTCCTGTTGTTGTTTTAGGTTGGGTGGTCTTTTCTTATCATTTTTTTCCTTTCTTTTTATACTATCTGTAGTTTTCTTTTTGGATTGCTGAAAAAGCTGAGTAAGATTCTCCTACCCACCCGTGACCTAGATGATAGCCATTAAATTTCAAATTTCTGTTGAAAACCACCAGGTGGTAGCAGTCAGTCCTTAGACTGTAAACTACAACTTTGCATTGACTGACTCTGAGCTTCATCAGCGATGAGGATGTTCTGGGAGCCTCATTGTATCTACAGGGATATATTTTCCTCTGTCAGCAGTGTGTATTAAACCCTGTTTCACTAAAATACTGTGTGGCTGGACTTGTTCTCATCAAGAACACTTCCTGTGTTTTTACTTCAGGACTGCCGCTCTCATTTTCTTTGGCTCGCATAAACACCGACATTGATTACTACTGGAAAGGAGTCTTACAGAGAATATTTTCCTTCTGCAAGTTCTGCACACTTCTCTTTTCTTAGGGAAACAGTAGATAGTGTGCTCAAATTGAATTCAGGTCCAGGTCTGGCATTAAACCTATCCTTCAAGAAAACCTTATTCTACTGTTTACTGGGTAACCTAACACCCAATAAACCTCAATCTCTTTAATTTGCTTTAATAACAAAGTGAGTCATTCTGTGACTAGAGAGGCAGCTAACTGCCAAGGGCAATAATCATCCCAAGAGCACCTCTTAGGGTGTGAAATTGTAGGCAGCCAAATTTATAGTTCATGCTGAACAAACTTTTTGAATACAGCAGCCCTTCTAGCCAGCTCCCACTGCCCTGCCAGCTAATTAGCAGTGAGAAGAGGTACCAGATGGAGCTGTTGTTAAGCTCCTCTTGGATGAAGCTACTCTTTTTAGAACTTACAGCAGCCATTACCTGTGGATTGGAGTTATCCCTAGAATGTGGCTGCACTGATAGATAGATGCTGGATGTGCAACACTCAATTCCCGTAGTGTCTGGCATGGTGAAATTTACATTTGGCTGGTAACAAGGAGCAAAGAGAACAAATTGGCGATGACTCTAGAAATAAGACAGCTTCTCTGGACATGCAGCACTCCCTTGAGATAAAATACCATTTTTTTAGTGTCCCAACATCTGCTTGCAAAACGAAATAGGTTCTGATCTAGGGAGAGTTTATTTCCTTCCTTTATTAAGTGAACTCATCATCTCATTACAAAGCAAGCTGAGGGCTTATCGGTTCTGCCAAAATGTAATGAATGACTGACTCAGCTGGGGAAATGTTTCTATGCTTGAAACTGAAATCAGAAAATAAAATGCAAGTCATTTCCTTCTGCTTTGTACGTCTCTAGAGGGCTCAGCACACACAATATTGAATTGCCTACTGGGTGGAGGCCATGGACTGGGCAAGGATCTTCTTTAGGTCGTCTAAATACAAGTGGTTATATTGAGAAAATGAAGAACAAAAGAGTATTTCTGGTGACTAACACTACTGGTAAAATCTGTCCTAAGATTTATTTCCTGTTATATTCTAATTATGTACTATATTCTAATTATATATAATATTTGATTTATAGATAACATTGTCTAATTACATCTATATTTTGAACACATATTTTGAATTATATTTTTCTAATTTATCAATATTTTGTGTTTAACATAACTAATTAATTCAGCACTTACACATGCTTAAGAAAATGCAAGCACTGTTTCACCGTTTCAGGCTGCAATCTTATTAATACTTTCTTAAATTAGACTCCAGAAAAAATGACTTCTATTGACAGAAAAATATCTCTGCTTCTTTCATTTGCATCTGAAAATTAGGAGTACCACATGTGCAGTGCACATCCAAGGCTATACTTTTTCTAGAAGCATTCAAGAGGAAATTGAATGGAAAAAAAGGTATAAAATTTAATGTGCTAACATAGCATATCTGGAATCTGAAAAAAATTACTGGTTGCTATCTAGTCTGAAAGTTTGTAGATTTATTTTTAACTCATTCATAAAATATTTTCCTGAGTTGTTGAGTCTAGACATAAGTTATTACTACACATTGCTTGGAAATATGACAGAACATTAAAATGTAATCAAGATTTGTAAAAGTTCTACCAACTTATAAGTCTGTAGAAGAGCTTAATTTAAGTTTCATTTGCTCATCCTCCAATCAAAATTGAAATGTAATGATGGAGAAGCTCTCAGGATTCTTGTTTTATCATGGTTTGCTTTGCTGCCTCCCTTATACATTGAAATAATTAAAACTAATTTATGTGGCTCTAGCAGGTTATCTGCAAATATGCAAATAGATAGACGGTTTAATATTTGCATGACAGCTATCTTCAGCTTGTAATTTTATATCAGATAATTTGTATCCCTTGCTCTAAACCTCACTGGCAAGAAAACAAATTGTATGATGAAGGAAAAATGCCAGGTTGACACCCACTGTTTTTAGCTAGAGCAGTAAAAGGTAGGGTTAGCAGTCTATACAAACCACATTTTTCTGGGAAGAAGGGGGAGGGTAGGGATTAAAAAACGAAAAACCAAAAAAACTACAACAAGCAGAAAACAAAACCAAACCAAACAAAATGCAAAACCTGTGCAAAATGAATATAGAAGTAAATCTAATGTATGCATTCAGAAACCATCACTGTACACAGTGTTTCTAGTGGAATATTGAACAGTGTAAGTGTTAAGAATTCAGCACACATTCTCTGAATACTAACCAGAATAATGTACACATAATAAATGAATGCAAAGAACTGAGAAGAATTGTAAATGTGGTTTGGTTGACTATAACTCCTGAGAAGTGTGTAGAAAGAGAAAAGCTGATCTTTTATATTCTGCATAACTGAACAGTCAGTGAACATGTCTTCTCTAGCTGCACTTTCTTATGTGCAGCAGCTTTTATTTTGGAATAGTGGTTGGTGCCAATGGGAATGGGAAGAATAGGATACCTTCCCACTCATGTTGAGATATATGTAAAGCTTAGTCATATCCAGAAAATGCATCATTAGCTTCAGTGACAAAGCAAGAAAATCTCACCAGTATTTCTGAATGTGAAACCATTTTTATTGTGATATATGACAGAATGTAAAATACTGTAACATCTTTTCATGGGAAGAGAAGTGCAAGGAGAGAAGAGTGAGTAGGGCCAGTGGCGTTTGTGTGTGTGTGTTTTTGTATGCATACATAGATACACACATACATATATAGATATGTGTATATTGTTACACATACAGTGAAATACTTGTATGAATTCTTCAATGATAAAATAACCCTGTCTAATGTAATGGCACTTACTTTTTTTATTGGCATGGCAGTTGCTATTGGTTATACATTGTATATAGCTGTATGAAGATACAATATTGAAGGGAGAAAATATTTTTGTCTTTTCTTAATTTGTAGAGCTAGTTATTTCAATCATTGATGAAGTCTAGGGCATAAAAGATTTAATTTCATGCAGCTCTCCAGAAACTATTTCATTTATGTAGCATAGATATGAAATATCAAGCATATATTAGTATTTGCTATAAAATATATGTATTTGATAAGTAAGATGAAAAATGCCCCCCAAATGAAAGATGGCTATTACAGTTAGTTTTAAAACTCTTAGAGCTTATTTTCATTGTTGGATATGTCCAGTGGTCTGTTTTTGCTTGTGCCCATATAAGTGGGTAGACAAACTCTCACTGCAAATGCAGGCTGGGCAAATCTATGATTTGAAGATGGAACTGCACAGCTGTATAGCTACAGCCACAGCCTTAAATTGGTCCCAATGATGGAAAAAGGCAAAGCAATATATAATTTTTATACATCCCTGATGACAAATTCATGTTGGAGTTTTTCTCAGATCAAGTGTTGAGGCATTTGTAGTTGGCATTTTTCTGCAACTGTCTGGCTTTTGTTTCAAACTATCTTTTTAAAGCAGCATTTGCTGCAGTTTGTCTGATTTCTGTGAATGTGAAGAAATGCAAGTAACTTGCTTGTGCATGCCAAATATTTTTTTAAAAGCTAGTTATAAGGTCATGCTGTGAAGTGTCTTCTACTTTACCATGAGGAAGAAAAGCCCAATAAAGGAACCTCATGATAAGGAGAGGAAGTAAAGAGAAATATTACTCAATATGACCCAGCTATGTGGAATATGAGAGCTGATAGCAGGCACAATGGCAAGCAAGCTGTGTTATTTCTGTTCAATGTCATGGTAAAAGAAGGCATGGAACGACACACTGTGACAGGAAAAAGAAGATAAACAGAAATAATAAAAAGCACCAGAAAGTTGTTTTCTTGTAAATCACCTTTCTTACAATTTCTAATAAAGGAAATAAACCCCAAAATGTTACTGTATATGAATATCTGTTGAAATGTTTGGTTGACTATTTAGCACTAAGTTTTTTGAAATCAATATAAGCATAAAGCTCTTAAAAAAAACAGTTAGAGGAAATTACTTCTATTTTCAGGGCAGTAGATATCTATTTATACCGGAGTTGATGATACCAGTTCATACCACTGTCTCTTGCAGATACATATATCTAAGGGTTCATATCCTGTGAATACGTCTGTGACTCAGTACATTAAAAGTGTAATTGAGATTGACGGTTTGTTCAACTGAGTCATAGCAACCCCAAGAAAGCTGTTTAAAACTAAGTTAAATTTACCTGATATCTCATATTTCAAGTGAGATAAGTGGAAACAGTGTAAAACATTTGAGTAAAGTTTCAGTAGCTGATGACTATGGCAGTGAACTCATGAAAGTATTGACAACCACAGCAGTAAGTTAGGTAACTAAATGATCCTTGGACTTAGTTTACTTTTACTGATACAATGATGCTAGAAATAGGAATTCTATAGTGTGGGCACCAAGTTATGGTTCTATATTAATTCAATATACCCTTCCTTTTCTCCTTAAGAGTCCTTTTGCCACTCAAGAAATTTTGATTTAATTACTTACTGTATAGCATCACAGAAATATGCATGAAAAAGTATTAAAAAAGTATCAAACCCAGCAAAATCCATGTAAAAATGTAGTAATGAAACAGATGCAACTCATAGGGTTTAACTTTATTTTTTATTTCAGTACATACCCTTCATGTTCTTCATTTTACCATTATGAAATTTTGTGTATGTTTGTAGAAGACAAATACAGTTGTGTTTAACGCTAGATGTTTTATTTCCAGATTTAAATAGATTAAAAAGGTCATCTTTATAATATGACCTTGTGGGGGGAAAATTGGAAGGTTTCTATTGATTCATTTGAAAAAAAAACACTTTTTCAAAAAGAAACCAAGACAATATTTAAGGAAAATCTTTAGAAAAAGAGAGTATTTGAACCAAAGCTAAGAAAGGCTTAAGCCTTTCTACAGAAGAAATAGCAGATTTAATATGATTGATGCCATGTTGATAAATGTGGATTATAGAACATCAGTGTGACAATTACAGCAATTCCAAAACTTAAAAAATTGAGAAATAATTTAATCCAAAGACCTTGACCAGATCTTGTTTTCAGAAACATAAATTATATCTCCTCCCAGCAAGGAGGAATTTTTCTGTAAGGAAAATGTGATGGCTGAAATAGATAATTCTTCCCTCAAAATTGCCTACAAGACTTTCTGCTTTCTTAGTTTGATATTTCAAAATTACCAGAAAAACTTCCTGTACTTCATTTAGCAGCATTCATGAAATGCTCTTGTTCTGCTGAGAAATTAAAATTCTTCTAATTTGTCACTGGTACACTAGAAAAATTATACAAAAAGTGCTTCAACCTCTTTATGCTCTTGCCTATGGTCTCAGTACATTTCTGGGTTCCTCAAGAAACACCAAACATTATTTCTTCAGGATACTTCAAATCAAGGTATGTATAATTTTCATGGGTTTTTTTTTCCCAAGGACTTTTTCTTGTTTCATTATTCTTTATTTCTTCCCTTGCTTCAAGGATCTTTTGGCAAATACAACTTGAGGTGCTCTGAAACATTTCTATGGTGCTCCAGTCCTGCCTGCTCTTGTTCTAGGAAACCCAGGTTCAGTATGAAATATGGCTGATTAGATGTGGTCAGATACATAAATACAAGTTAGTCTGCTCTCTTCTTACCCTACAAGATAGCTCATGATTTTAGGACAATATTAACTTTGTTCCAGATATATACCTAAGATTTATCTTGTTCCCATTCCTTAGGAATTATGACAGAAAAAAGGAAACAAGGAACTGTAATATTTGCCTCTGCTCAGCACATAAGGCAGTAAATCCAGCTTTTTCTTTGTCTGGTTCTGAGAACTACCTCTTAAAATCTACGTATTTTTCTTGCAGTGGAGACATTAATTTACTCAATAAATAATGTTTTAATTCAGAAACATAAAAATGAAATTATTAAGGGAGTATTTATTAAAAAACTGAAATTCAGACAAACTGTATGTTAAATAATTTTCATACTACTTTGATTTACACTAGCTGAATATGCTGTTCTTTAATACTCAGTAAAAATCTTGAATTTATTTTAGATTTCTATTGCCAAATAAAGAAGTAAATATCTTATTATATGAACATATATTAATCCAAACTAATTAAGTACTACTGGATTTTCAAAAACAAACTACTGTCAATGCTGACGGAACAAACAAACTTAAACTAATCAAACACAACTCCAAATCTGATTTTCTGACTTATCACCTTCGGTTATGCATGCAAGTTTTAGTTGTACCTATAATTTCTTTTTTATCCCTCAAGATACTTTCAGCTTGTCCTTCATAGTTAACATATTTGTTGATTCTCTATCTTCTATGCTCCATTCTGTTTTGACATTTTTTGTAGGGTTTTGTTAATTGCAATATATCTTTCTCACATAACCTGCTTTGTCTAAGTTTCCCCTTCAGCACATGAACAAAGTAGAGATATATTAAAGAGATATTTAGAATAAACCTCAACAAGGTCTAAATTAAACTGTGTATTTTAGTCTTAAATTGTAGGCCTGACTACAAACTAAAACTCATTTCAGAATGGAAATGAAAAACAACAGAAATTTTGCAGTTAGGTTTCTTTATCTTTTCAGATGTTGCAAGTAGAGTACAGTAGGAAAAGAATGCTATATAATAAACTTTGTAAAACAAAAAAAGTAAAAGGAACAGTCCTGGTTCCGTCCAGGACAGAGTAAATTTTTACAGTAGCTATGAGAAGGCAGAGCCTGGACAAGAAGTTATTCTATACTTCCTCAGGTCAATTGCCAGGGGTGGGGTGAGGAACTCTTGCTTGTGGGCATTCCTTATAGGGGCACTCCTTATAGGGGGGAGAAAGCACGGCAGACAAAGCAGTCTGTATTTTTGCAGATTTTCCATGTAAATTGTTTCATTGCCTTACACCTTTTTACTCAAGTTACCTAAGTTATTGTAACGTCGCTGTGTTCAGAGATACCAGTAATATTCCTGATGAGTGAGTTCTGCAAGGTAAGAAGAGACAGCGGTCCTGCAGTATCCTCTGGTAACACATGCAATCCATTCAATACAGTTCGAGATGCTGGGGGCCAAGTAGTCTCTTTTTTGGATGCAAGAGGCAAAGATCATTAAGATTCCCATTCTTTAATGGAGTTAGGTAGTTCTAGGGCAAAGCAGACTGCTCTATCTGAAGTTTCAGGAAGAGTTAAGGTAATGTAATTCCCCTGAGGCCGTTGTCTTCAGAGTAGGCAGGCTGAAGTCTTAATTGAAAAGTATAGTTGCAGACTCTTCTAGAGGGATCATGCAATGTCATATTTTTAAATGACATGGAAGAATGCTGTGGATTACATTTTGTCCAGTTGTCTCAAATCTTTCTGCCCTCCAACCTGTATTTAATTTTTTTGTTGCTTTTGTTGCTGTTGGTTTTGCGTTTGACATTGTTGCTTTTATTTTTCATTTAAAAAGTGCCCTTGTTAAAATTTAACCTCAGTGGGAAGGTATTAGCTTTGTTAATTGTCCCCCAAATGTTTTCCATGGAAAAACATTAAGGTCTGAGGTTGAGGATTACACTGGGGTGGATTACAGCTCTTTGGTCTGGAAAGTTTGGCATTCGCAGATTAATATTGCTATGAAAGTTGAAACTGTGGCTGAGAGTGAGTGTGTTCACATATGTCCAAGTAAGTTATGGTTCATATAATTATTAAGAGTTTAAGGAAGTGTGGGACAGGAATATGTGGTTATGTTTTCTGCAGAGGAACATATGAATGGAGATTACAGATTTTCTAGGGCAATAATAGATGAGAAATGAATCATTCAGGTGTCATGGTACACTGCAATTCAAACCCTCACGGTGAAAAAGCTGGTTTACTGTGTTTGCTCAACCTGCCTTTTGGTGCAAGAGACCATTAACACATTTCTTTTAAGCAGTACTTATTCTCCACACATTATTCTCCACATTAAACACACACACATTATTCTCCACAACCTCACTTCTCAACTATATTCACCAATGTTTTTCATGCTTTGTCTGGATCACAGTGTACCCCTGATAGAAAGATGCTTTAAGGGTTTTTTTCCCCTTAAACTTATTTTCTTACGTAAATTGGCTCAAAGTTTTCCTTTGACACTCTTAGTAATTGAATATTGTGTCAGTCCTTTAGGAACACCCAGGTGAAACTCTTAAGGAGGTTGCAGCACATAACTTGTAGAAAGGTTTTGATGTGTTTGGAGAGAAAACAGGAATTTAAAAGAAACACATTATATATAGGATCATAACAGATTTGTATTTCCCCTTTAAAAGATACTGTCTTTAATTTCTTAAAACCAGGTCTTGTCCTCTTAAAATTCTTTCCTAGTGTTTCTGCTGTGGATAAAATCTTCAGTATTTGCTCTTCCCCTTTTTCCTTTGAGTACTTTGGCTAACCTGATCTTTCTTCTTATGATGATAATGTTTTTAGTGTTTCTTTCATCATTGTCCTTCAGACAGCATTTCATAGTCACTTCAGAAGTATATATTAGATTTTAATCTCTGTGATTTCTGATTTGTAGGTACTATTCATAAAATCCCTAGAATATTTTTTCAAGAAACTTCATTTTTCCTGTTACTTTTAAAGCTTTCTTGTGGTTTTTTGGGGGGCTTTTCTTTTTTAGTTTGATTTTGTTTGTTTTGGGGTTTTTTTTGGTTTGGTTACTTTTTTCTCTTTGATTTGGCTTGGATTTTTTTTGTTTGTTTTCTATTTGTGGGTTTTTTTTTTGTTTAGGGGGTGTCTTTTTTTTTTCCCTGTGTCTTCAGTATATTCAGTTTTCTAACTGAGCACCATAAGTTTTTCCATGGTAATTGAGCTGGCTGTAAATATCAGCCTAGATCTTACACACAGCCTTGGAAAACATAATTAGGTAAGTTTAAGAAACTTAAACTGCAGTATCTTTTTGAGTTCATTTACCATTTCCTATGAAGATGGAGAAAGTTTCTTAGTCTGAAGCTCTAAATGGTAATTACAAAATTTGTAGCAGAAGTATTTTAGAATCAAGTATTTTGTTTAGAGTATGAAATATTGTCAAGGGAGAATTCTGGGGTTTTTTCTCCCTCTTTCCAGCTAAATGTATTTTAAACCTTGATGTATATGAAAGCAATATTAAATTATGTCTCTAGGAATACTTGCACTTAGATCACTATGTTTTTCATGCATTTTCCTGAAGGTTTTACATGTCTCAAAGGAGTTAATAACAAAACATGAACCATCAAATTCCAAATAAAATACTATAAAAAACATAAAAAGTCTATAAACCTATGTGTTTATGCCTGCATATGGTTCATGGGGAACCAACAGCAAAACAACCAAAAACCAAACCACAAAACTTGTTAAAATCCCAACCTTTTTTTTAAATTACACTAAATGCAAATCAGTTCTGCTAAAAAGGATTGAAACTAACTAAAGCTACGAGGAAAAATAAGAAAGACCACTGCTAAACTATATAAAAGACAAATTACTTACTATTGATATTTTAGCCATAACTCTTGATTTTAAAAAACATGCAAAGATACATCAAAAGAGAAAGTCATTACAGAAATAAAAAATATCAAAGATATAAACACAATGTATAGATTTCTTTTTGTGGCTCCAAGGACTAGCATTTAAGTTGTAATATTTTTCTTGATAAATGTAATTTAAGAAAAATTCTGGAAATTAAATGTGAATGTAAGACATAATACATTTCATGCACTGATTAACAGTAGATTTCTTTGCTTTCATTGGGGAAAATGAAAATAAAATGCAGTTAAATTTCTAACTTATGATTTTCCAATGGCATGATCAGAGAAACGCTCCAGAATCCTGAACATTAGGTTCCCATGATAAAATAGGCATTGCAAAAATTATTTCTACAAGTATATTATTTTTCCTGATTTACTTGTGTTAGCAGGAGCTGACTTATTCGTCCTGACCCTTGGAATCTATACCTCAGAATTTTTTCTAGATTCATCCATGTCCTGTGAGACCTACCGGCAGGTAAGCCATTACCTTCATGGTATACTTGCCTAGGTCCAGTGACTCTTTTGTACTCAAAGACAAGCACAGGGAATAGCTTTTTCTTGAGTCGGTTAGTTACTGCAACCTAAGCACAGAGAATTAAGCGCAAAAGTGGAACATGGTATGGAACATGAATACAAGCTAGAGTGCAACTAGTTACTGAACCCACTGTGCTTTGCTCCAGCTGAATGGTCTAGATTAAGATCTGTAAGATGGAAGTCCATTAATACCTCAGTCAATCAGGTAAAATCTCAAAAACATGGATAGTGCAACTAAAATAACACTACTGTGTAACAATACTAGGAGTGCTATTAAAATTTATTTATTAATATCTGCACTCTGCAGATATACTAGGTCTGTCAGTGTATCCTCATATGTTTTATAAATTACTTATTTTTAGCCCACTGACAAGCATTTTATTTTTATTTTTCTTTAATTTGGTCCTAAAATATTTTTAATGTCTCTGCTTTATGTATTCTGTAGATATTTCATCTTGAAGTAGTCTGGACCAACATACATGTAATATAATTTCCTGAGCTAATTTTCTTTGTTGTCTTGTGTGCTGTGTGCATTTTTCACTCCTTAATTTTACTCCCTGTGCACCAGGACCACTCTCCCAGACATTTTTCTCATTCAGGATACTGCTATTTGCATTACTTCCTTGAGATTATTATCATTCTCCATTTGTTTCATGCTGTTTATAAGAAAAAACTCTACAGGGCTTTATTTTCTCTGCAGTGCATGCACAGAAGTCCTATTATTGTTAATGGAAGTTTCATGTGCCCATTAAATTGTAGAATCAGTAAAAAAAGAAGGGAACTGTAATTGGCCTATCTTTCTGCAACATGGAAGCCTCTAACTCATTATCTCTAAACTAATCCAAATCAGTATTTTAATGTCTATAGGCTAACTTTAAAAATCACTACTGATAGTAATTCTGCTGTCTGTGTTGGCAGTTTTCTTCAGTGTTTGTGGGAGAAAGTGAGGAACAGCAATAAGGTGTTTAAAATGAGATTTATGTCCAGTTTGGGTGGTTTGTGAGGGTGTCATACGTAATAAATTGTGTATTAGGTCTCAGAGATCTAAAAGGAGATTTTTTGGGACACTAGAAATCTCTGGGTCGTGCATTGCATTGCTGTGAAGGATGCTACATGCACTGTGAGACTGCTTGAATATTCTTTGGTCTTAGAAATAGTTGTCTTTGCTGCAAGTACCTATATGCAAAAAAGTTGTATATGATCCAAATAGTCAGTAATGAATATTCTGAATTATGTTTTTTCAAGTACATAACACTAGTGTAAACCTTACTTTTAGCAGATATTGGTTGTTTAACTGAAATAAGTATGTTTTAAGTAGAATGAGTAATATATGAAGTTATAATACTGTGTGATTTATTGTGTTGTTTTCTTAGCTTTGCATGCTTAGCATGAGTAGATGGATTTGCTGAAATCTTGGGCCCCAAGCTGTGAACATACACTTAGATGTTTTCAGCTGGAAGAGAGCTAGTTTTCTTAGTAATTTTCCTGGTAGCTTGTACAGTGCTGTGTTTTGTCTTTAGTATGAGAAGAATATTGATAACACGCTGATGTTTTCATTGTTGAGAATATTTAACCTAAGTCTAGGGCTGCAGCAACAAGCACGTATAGCTTAAGTCCAAGCCAGAAGACAAGGAGACTAGAGCCATCAGCTGAAGCTGCAACTTGACTCAAGCTGCAGCTAAGAACAGTTAACAGCCTGCCTGTACGGACAAAGAAAAAGATTCCAGTACAGTGTTAGAACACCTTGCTTAAAAATCACCACTGGATCACAAGGCTCTGGTAAGGCATTTGGAGAGCATGTCAGGGGAGGGTATAATTGCCCAGGGATTTCCTTGTTTCCCTCTCCAGAGGTTTCCAGCTCAAGCTGATGTGCTACTATACCACACTATTAAATTATTTACCTTTATAAATCCAGTGACGGAGACTCTGCTATGGGAAACCTAGGTTTGAGCCTGATAGAGAAGAAAGAGTTCCTGAGAGTGAGTGTGTAAGAGCAGAGTTGAAAGCAGTGCCCTTCAACTCATGGGAGCCATCTACTGCAGAAGGTCTATGGTCCAGCAGTTAAAGTCTCTCGTGGTGAGTGTATGAGTCCTGGAGTGATGTGACAATGCTCAGGCAGTGGCTTCTCCATTAAGATTTGGCTATTCCACCCTAACACCAGTGAAGTAAGCATAGCATAAACCCCCCTGTGAAACAGACTTTTGGATATTGCAACTGTTTCTGAAGATATAAGTAAGTACTGTGCTGTATTACCAGCTCACAATTGATAATATTTGGCTTTCAGAGAAGGGTGTATAAAATGATTAAATGAGACAAACCAAACAAGGCAAGTAACTCACCTTCTTCACAGAGAGATAGCAGTTTCTATATTTTAAAGGACATAGAATACATGACATTGTCATGTATCATCACTTGTCGACTTGTTGACTCTCTTTGGGGACAAGAACCTTGCAGAGGGATCTGGATATATTGGAGCACTGGGTGATTATCAATGGCATGAAATTTAACAAGAACAAATACCAGATTCTGCCCCTGGGATGCAGTACAGCTGGGCACAAGTATAAGCTGGGAGAGAAGTGTGGAGAGCAGCCCTGCAGAGAGGGATCTGGGGGTGCTGGTGGGCAGCAGCTCAGTGTGGGTCAGCAGTGTGTGCCCGGGCAGCCAGGAGGGCAAAGCCCATCCCGGGCTGCAGCAGACACAGCAGCACCAGCGGCCAATGGACAGGATCATCCCGCTGGATTCAGCCGTGCCGCGGCCTCACCCCGAGCCCTGTGTGCTGTGCTGGGCCCCACAGTGTGAGAAGGATGGGAAGGTCCTTGAATGGTCCAGAGGAGGACAGCAGAGCTGGTGGAAGGGCTGGAAGGCACATCCTGTGAGGAGCGGCTGAGGGCTCTGGGTTTGTCCAGTTTGGAGAGAAGGAGGCTGAGGGGGGACCCCAATGCTCTGTACAGACTCCTGAGGAGGGGACCTGGAGAGGGAAGTGCTGGTATCTTTCCCCTGGGACCCAAAGAGAAGACACATAGGAATAGCTCAAAGCTGCATTAGGGGAAGCTCAGACTGGACACTGGAAAGCTTTTCTTTTCTGCGAGGGTGGTCAAACACTGGAACAGGCTTTTTATGGAGATGGTTGATGCCTTGTGCCCAACAGTGCCTTAAAAGGAGGCATTTGGACCATGCCTTTAATACCAAATATTATCTTTTGGCCAATACTGAATTAATCAAGAAATTGGATTAGGTGATCCTTCTAGTCCCTAGGAAATGAAGTATTCTATTGTATTCTATCCTGTCAGTTAACTTTGGAAATGGTATTCTGTCACCTTTACAAAATATTTTAAATAAAAATTATTGAGCTAGATGTGTATAAGTATGAATATATATTTGATTTATATACTTGAAGTGTTGGATAAATATGAGTTAAAACCTGTCTTTGATGGTATCATCTGTGACCCCATGTCTAATAAATTAGAGTGATTTGTCTATATGAGATGTGTAAACTCATAATATCCATTTACTCTCTCCTTCTGCTGCCAGATGCTCCTTGTATTACATGAAAACTTTCTGTTTGTGTGAGAGTTCTGCCTCCTCACTTGCTATCAGCTGAGAAACTTCATAGGTGCTACCTGAAGCCAAACAGCATGTAGAAAGAAACTGATTTCATTTCTCCAATAAGGTCTAGAGTGAAAAGTGTTCTCAGTGAATGTGCGAAGATGGACTTGCATAATTAATGTTTTGTTTTGTTTTGTTTTGTTTTGTTTTGTTTTGTTTTGTTTGCTTTGTTTAAAGGTGTGATGTTGACCCATCCGTTTTTTATTTAATAGTGCTTAAGAGCAGTTGCTAAACCCAGAGTGCTTTCTCTGCATATTTCTGAGTTCTCAACAAGTTCTACAGACTCTAGTTTAAGGGCTACAGACTCTATTTTAAGGGCTGGAAGAGTATCTAACACACATCTCATTGCTATCCCCTTTTCCTGAAATGTCCAAAAATCTCTTTTATCAGAAAGACAGCAAGCCTCATTCTCCAGGAATTATCTGTATCTCTTCTGTAATTTAGTATTGAGACACAAATCCAAGAAGGGGATAATAATGTTTCTGAATCCTGCTTCCAAAATTAATTTGGAATTTAGATTTGACACTCTTTTAAGAAGTGTATCAAAGTTTACTGAAACAAGAAACACAATTTGAAGAAATCTGGCCAAAATAATCCTGATCTCTCTTTCAGTAATATATTTTGTAGGGTAGACAGTAGGCATTTTCTTCACTGCTGCATTTTTGTTTGAACCTTCCCCACTTCTTGTCTCTTGAAGAAATTATTAGGTGAATACTTTATTATGCTACATTTTAAAAAAATGAGCATTGGTGTTTTAGAAGAAGATACTGAGCCTGTTCTGATTCTTTCAAACATTAGCTGTAGGCATCTGCTCACAAAGGGGAAAAATTAAAAAAAAAAAAAAAAGAAAAAAAAGAGAAAAAAGCCCAGGTCTAACATGTATGAAACAGCTTGCCTGGAGGTAATGCCAATTACCTGAGGCACAATGTCAATTTAGAGCTTTCATGCTCTTAGTTATACTGAGCTTCCACACAGTAGATCTATGTTTAGTTTTCTGTGATAAATGCAATGACTTTTCTCTGTTCTGTATTGGAGATCCAAACATTTGACTGAACTTTCTGGGATTTGTGCTAGGGAACTGATCTATATGTTCTGTTCACTTCAGCCCTAAAATATAGCCTGAAGAGTGTGATTTAGCCATTGGAGTGGTTGAGTCTAAAAATTTAAAGGAGAAAATAAAGTATTTTGTGTGGTGGCATATTACTTGCTATCATTGATTTGCTTTTATTTCTGATAAACTAAGATAAGACAGCTGGTAATAGTATTGCACATTCCACATGAGAAAATATATTTTTTTAAAAGAATAAGTAAAAATTAATGCTCATAAAATTTTTTTCAATTCTAACTCATGCTATATGTTCCTCTATTTCCCTTATTCTTTTTCTTAACTTTAGAATAGTCTTCCCTGAATTATCCTCAAATAACCACATAAAATTATGGAGTTTTATTAATGAAAAGTGATGTTTACACCCTGACTACCTAGTCCCATTGTTCTAATTCTTTATTGTTCTGTTTTGATAGTAAAACTTATGCAAAGTTTGCTACAAGTTAATATTCATAGTGTGCTTACTTTATATTTTGAATCCTCAAACTTGTTATAACTCATGATGAATAGTATCTAATGTGTGTTGTATGCTCATTACCTCAAATTATATATATATATATATAATGTTAATTTTACGTTTTAGAATTTAATGCATGGAGAATTATTTAAAAGCACTTCTGAGTTTTCTTAAGCAAGCAGGATTATATTGCTATTTGAATAAAACTGCTAAAGTACTTTCGCAAAATTCTTTAGACAGTCTCAATCAAATATTGAGCCAATGAGGGAGAATAAATATGATTTTTATTAGATAAATAAATTTATGGATTATAATCCAGACGGGTGATCAAAAGTGCTATTTGTGTGAAAAAATAGTTTTAAATTGTCTGCATTAATTTAGAAATTTATTTTAATTTAGAAAAATTAAAGCCAATGCAAACAGCTGCTTTTAAAATGACAAAACCTAGTATTTTTGTGTAATGAGAAAGATTTACAGTTTGCTTCAGTGAAGTGAGATGTCATATGCATCAGTGTGATCTTAGACTACAGAATACATTAGAAATTGCAATTCACCTTCAGTTAGACCAAAATATACCTGTTACACCAAAAAAGCCAAAGAAAACATAAAAAAGAAGATACTGAAGGAGGAAGTAACCTCCATTGCAGAATGGAGGTATAAAATGGTGTCCTAGAGCTGTTTTAAGGACAATATATTCTGCTCTCCTGCTATAGAAGCACAGGGCCATTGATATAAAGAGTATTAGGAGCTCTACAGGTCCAATTCTTGCCAAGAAAAGCAGGACAAGTTTTATTATGTAAAAACAAACACAGAAGCATTGCATGCAGTAATGGAGGAGAGAAAATTGCTGATTTAGAACTCCTGCTTTTGTTCTGAAGTATTTCAGTTTTTATTTGGCAGTCATAACATAGCAGAAATATAGAAGTGGTAAACTGAATTCTAGAAGAGAGGATGAAAAAAAACCACACACCTTTCTTCTCTCTAAAGTTCATGAAGAGAGTCTGAAAAAATTAATAAGATAAAAATTCCTGTTTTGTCTTCTCAGAAGTCTTGGCTTTGTATTTCCTTGAGGAAAATCCCCTCCCAGGGAAAAGCAGATTTCCAAGGTTACAGCTGAAGAATAGACAGGACTATGCCCATTTCCTTAGGGAACCAACTTCTTCATATTTAATTTCCCCAAAAGTCTCAGCACTTACTAGTGAGAATGCTAATTAAATTCAATTTTAACATTGAGTAGTTGTATGTTGGCCAAAGCCAAGTCTCTTATTTCTTTGATTTTCAAATGTAAACCTTATGCAGTGCTGGTTACATAAATCACAGAATTGCAACAATGGCATTAGAGCTCTACAACTAATAAGCATAGCTCCAAGCCTGAGCATTCATTACTGTAGTTTATATGGGGAGGAGGAAGTCCATGTTGTAGTGAGGCTTGAGTAGTTGCACCTAAAAAGTGCAGACAATTTCATGAAAAGTTCATGAACAGATAAAGACTAAGTTGTTAGCCGCATGAATAAAAATGAATTATTCATCCACCTTTGTAAAGGAAATGTGGCTGACAACTGTGTTAGTCAAGACACTGAGAACACATTTGCAGATGCTATTTTAAAATCAGGACAGGAGATTTCCATAAAAACTGCAATGATGTTTCATGTACAATATATATATATATATATATATATATATATATATATATATATATATGACTTAGTTTAATTTAATTTCATGTCCTAACTTCAATCTCTATAATTTTATTGTCTAACAAATTAGACAGCAACAAGCTTGACATCTGATTTAATACTATATTTGCTACTGATTAATTGGTCAGGCAAAATGTGGTTTGGCATAAATGCATGTTTTGCCTTTGGCATCAATGTACTGCTTTTTTGTTGTTTTTTTGCCTTGATGTATATCACCTCCATCTTTAGGAAAATGAAGAGTGACACTTTAACTGCAGATAAAAAACCCTACAGGTTGTACAATGGAAAAAGTCTTTCTTCAGGCTAATGTAGGAAACAGAACACAAGATATCTACTCCAAGTATGTAAAAATAATGTCCTACAGGCACATTCAGCTGCTTAAAGAAGCTCTTGAGAGAAATTGTTATGTTCAGAGCATGTTCTGTAAACTACTTTATGTTAAATGACTGTTTACACAGGATAGTCAAAGAGAAGAAGGAAGAATGGCGACACAGGGATAAGAAATTGAAGAAAGTGATGAAAGAATAGGTAAAAAAAAAAGTGAGTGAACAAAGTGGTAGGAGGCTCAGTATAACACAACAAAGCCTGAAGAGAGGGAAAGAAAGCGAAGATGACCTTGGCAAACCCATTTACTCATTTACCCACTGAAGAAAAGAACAGATGGGAGAGTGGAAAAGATCTAGGAGAGAGGACAGCAACTGCTAACAATGGATATACACAGGCTAGAAAAATTATTTCATTAAATTCTACTATGAATTTAAGCCTACAAGCAATACCTGCAGGTTTTCTGTTTGCTACAGATAACAAAAACTGTGATTTAAACTCATATGTTGTGAAATAATATAATATTTAGATTGTAATGATTCAACAGTGTAAAAGTAGTTCCATGAGACTTCAGTCTCTGATGGATCAGAGAGTTTTGACCTTGTAGAGGGAAAATACAATATTCTCTGATAAATCCAGTGGGAAATAAGAGAAGATAGGAAAATGAATTCATGCCGTAATAAGAATCCAGAAACAAATGATTGCTTGAAGAAACGTCTTGTCAAATGTAAGGAAGGCACCTTTACAAAGCCAGATTTTATTTTACCTTTTGCACTGCATTATTGATTGCCCCATGTTTGAGATTTTTGGAGTTTTTTTAGGAGGTTTCTTCTGGTATTGAAATACCTGTATTACAGTGCTACTGAATTATTTCCTCTGAGAAATGTTAATCTTTAAAAAAAAAAAGGAAAGAATAGTGTCTTACAATGCGGACAAGATATAAATGTGCTTTCACAACTGGAGATTAAAATTTTTTGTTCAAAGACGAGTGAAATTATTAAGGTTACTCTATTCTTTCAGAGTTTTTGAAATTCAATATTTCAGTAGTGGGAAGTAATTATTAAATGCACATGGAAGACAATCCCATTTTGTTTACAGTGCCCAGTAGCATGTATTCACTTTCCTGGTTTGATTGATCAAAGCTTTGGATGATATTCATTCACTCTGTTGAAATTTTTTTGTACCTGGACATGTCCTTGTCATGCACATGCCATAGTAGGGGTAGTACAACCTGATAACCAGGCACTGGCCAGGGCATACTTTCCAAGGGAATGCTGCATTAAAACGTACTACAAGGACAGCTACATTAGATGTCAGCAGTATTAAAGCAAAAAGCTAAAAAAGTTTTTATAGTGAAGAAAGCCACAAAGTGGTCAGCCATAGCACACCTGTTTAACAGAACTCTTTTACCACAAAATTATAGCTCATTTAAGAAACATAGGCAAGGATCAGAGTGAAATAAGGGGACTGTTTTCTTCCTGGATCCTCAACAGTTACATGACTTGGAAACATAGAGAAAAATATCAAAACAAGAATATCTCAATTTTCATTGCACACTTTGTTTTTCCATTGATTTCTTTTACAGAACATGTGATGTTATGCCACTTGGAAATCACATTTATAACTATTTTCTGAGAAAAAAATACATCACTGTCAATGCTAATTGACAAACTCGTTGGGGTTTTTTCTTTACTAGATTTATCTTAACCCTCATGAAGAGTAAGAGACTTGACAGTTTTATTTTTTACTCAATCATTATTTCCTATCTCTGTTGAGCACCAAATTTTTCCATTTATATTTCATTTATAGTAGTTTTCCTTTAATGTTTTAAACTACCACTGTTCATGTATAATAAATATATTATCTCTCCTTTGGAAATTTATCAGTTATTTATCTATGCAGTTCTTGGCAAGTCAGTTATTTGCTATAATTAATATATTAATAATTCAAAAAGGACATAGATATATAAATTATATGTTAGCAGCATACAAGCAGCAAATAATGTTGGATCAGTAAAATCTTCTAAAGTTATCATCACCATTATTACCCACTTTAACTGTTTATATTATTATAGTTAAAAAATAGGATTGTTTTATGAGGCTAAAATCTATGATCATGGTAATAGTTTCGTAAAATAGGCTATTAGGATAGCAATTACTTTCTAATAGATGTAAAAGGAAAAAAAATCCCAACATAACAAAATTGGTGTTTTGTAGATATTTTCTTCAGTAGTTCATTAGAAAATATGTCTTTAACATGTCTTTCATGCTTTAAAATAATCTGATATTGAATATCTAAGATGTGCATTCTTATGGGGGGACACAAGAGCTCAGAATAAGAATTATAGGAGCATTTTAGACTCATATAGAATATGGGCTATTATAACTTCTCCTTTCTAATTTTTTCCCATAAAACAAACTTTCTAAATGCTTCCTTTATTCAAAGTTATAATTATCACTGTGACTAAGCAAAACTAAAGACACTTGATACAGAAAATTTTAGATATTGGTAGTGCTGTGATAACCTGCCTCTTGCCTTGGTATCTGCCTAGGCAGCTACTCTGTCCCTTCCAGCAGGATATGCTGTTGGAGCATTCGCTCTTGCAGAGGGAAAGTGGTTTAGGTGCAGACCATGCAGCAGGTGGTGGGAGAGCATGGGATGAAAGCAAGAGAGAGGCAAAGATCCTGTTCCATGTCTCCTCTAAACCCAATACTCTCCTCCAACCACATGTAATCTCAGAGGAAAGCCCAAGTTCCTCGTGTGACTTGGGCCCAAGGAGGCCCTGGGCAGGAGAAATGGCTGGACCAGTATGAGATGATGAATACCATGTCCCACAAGGCTACTGGCCGTAATTGTAAAATGTGTAAATTTTGTCAGAACACCAAAATATTTTTTTAAAGTATTGAAAATTTTTAGAAGTGCATTTAATTTTATTTTTAATAGAATAGTACATTCACTTCTATTTTCAGTTAGATATTTGTGTCATATGGTATTTAAAAAAAAACCAAATTCACTCACTGGGGGCATTTTAAGAAATAACATTTTTTCTTAACTGCTCATCTTTCACTGACAGTAGTTTGTCAGAGCTCATTTTTCATGTTTGTGTATGTGTGTACTTAACAAGTCTCAGGAGAGCTTGGGTAGAACTGGACAAGAGAAGTGGTCAGATAATAGTTGCCAGCGAAGATTAAACAAAAACTTCAAGGCTCTGGTGATTACTACTGTTTTGAACTTGAACCTTTAGCTCTTTTGAAAACATGTCTGTTCTGTTAGTATTTTAGCAGCAGAAGGAAATACTGGATCAGAGTTCTAATTGTATATTCTAAACTCTCTTTTAAGAATATAATGAATGCTGTTTATTTGCAGAACAGTGTTCCAAATCCTGCATTAGGGAAAGATAACACTGTTACCACTGACTTTCTTAATACAGGTCTGAAAGATTTCTTGCCTCTGCAAATCATTGTCAAGCCTTTTGAACTTAACAAAAGTCATAAACACAGTTTTAAAAGCAAATATTTACTTGGAAAGTTTTAGTTTCTGCTGTCTGTTTTCAGAAGTGTACTTGCTATTGCAGAGTATACTTGCTATTCAGGTGTCCTGGTTTGAAACACAGGTGTCTTGCTAAGGAGGGTGAGAGCCTTCCATAGAATGGATAATGTGACCCCCTTCCCTACGAATTATTATAACATTGGAATCAAGGGCTTTCAGACAAAGATATGGGAGAAGGAATAACAGTTCTACACTAATATTTACAGCAAGGCAATAATACAGAAACAATAGTTTAGATAGGCAAAGTAAGAATACAACCTGCCACCCTGTTAGGGTGGTGCTAGCAGTCCAGTTAAAAATGGTGACTGCAGTCCTGTTGGAGTGATGGATATAGACTTGTTGAAGTGGTGATCATGTGGAAAGATCTCGTCGGTCTCTGGAGGTCCATTGGTGGCTCTTGAGCTCTTCTCCTCTGGGAATCCAGTGGAAAAAGGTACCCTGTTGGTCTAGGGTCTTGGTTTATAAGCAGGAAGGAATGTTCAGTTCCTCCCCTTTGGGCGGGGCATCTCCCAATGGGCTGATGTAATCTTATGAGTCACTCCTGGAGATCTTGATGGCCCATTAGCGGAGATAGCTCCTCGATGGTGTTATCAGGGCTGGGTCACTTCCGCAGACCTTGATGGCCCGTTAGCAGAGATAGCCCCCCCGACGGTGTTATCAGGGCTGAGTCATGTTGAAGACAAAGAACACTGCCCCACCTGTTTTAACAGCTTATGGAGATGGTAATAGAATACATACTTTTGGTTACACCTTCCATGTAACCTAGGACATCAGGAAAATTGAATTCAGAGAATGAAGCTTTCTTAAATGTTCCAATGGTCTTGTACCTGCTCTACACATGATCCAAAATATAAACATATTTCACATTCTGAGGATATCCTATTTAACTTTCCATATATGTTTAAAAGAGAGAGAAATTGCACAAGAAAGGTCAGTTCCTTTTACCAAATTCTGAGAAACGTAGGAGACAGCTCCTGCAATCTTAATCACCTTAACAGCAGCATGTATCAACCCTAAGGGGAATATTTACTTTTTATCAAGATTTTGTAGTGATGAGTTCTGCTGGCTTTACAGTTAATAGGGAATGCAGTCTTAATAGTTACTCTGTATTCAGTTTGTGATATTTCAAATGTCTAAATCTCTTATTAGTGAAGTCTGTATTCACAAGCATGATGCCATTTCCTAACGATATGACAGTAATCTATAATATTTTATCAGCCTCTTTTGGACGAGACAACTCAACTTCAAGAGTTAATCCAAGAGTTCTACCTTATCTTAGCTGGAAATCCATGACAGACACATCTATCTATACTGGAGCTATCTAACACGGTCCAAGATTTTGTCATTGCCTCTCTCTACTCTTTCACCTCTCTGCAGCAGCTTTGGCTCCTAGATGCTGGATTACCATGTGTTTCAGTTGCACTGGAACACTATATAGTGCAAGGCAATCAGCATAATGATACCGTGCTCTTTACATGTAATTGACTGCCTTAATCTCTTTGGGTTTCCTCTTTTCAAAGAGCAAGCCCCTAAAGAAACAATATGGCAAAACCTGAGGTGGAAAGTCTGTGGGACAGGCTTCCTCCATCCTCTTGTATATATGAAGAATGGTTGATTTGAGCCAGGTTGTCTGACACATCATGCTTATTTTGATTGCTGTGGAAATATGTTTTAAACCAAAGCCGTCATGCTTTTATGGGAACTGACAGGCTGCTGCTTACCTGTCATGAGAAACAAGAGCTTCTCCTTGGCTAACATACTTGAAATAAGCCTCTTGTATTCCAAAGAATGTTGTTTTTTCCTCTTTTTTCTCATCTTATTTTCCATTATTAAAAATTCCAAATGTAATTATTTAAATGTTTAGGTGTTCACAGTACAATTATGTACTATAGGGTGTGCAGAGACTATATGCAGGGTTTATACCTACCTCTCTGGATAAGATATATACGTCTATCTTTAGGTAGATCTATAAATAGCATATATATATATATTAATATATATATATTAATATATATATTCATATATATTCATATAGTAAGTGTGCATGCATGTGTACATATATAGACGATTAGAATATATAACATTTAAAAAAAAATCAAAATTATTTGAGCTGCAAACTGAGCCCAAATTCTCCCAACTTGCCAAATTTGAGTTTCTATAGTTTTCGTAATGATTTCATTTTAAGGACAGGTTTAAACAGAAACTTTTGAAGGGTTCATAAAAAGGGCTGATGCAACAGGAATATTTGTATAAGGTTGAGGAAATAAGAAAGAAAATTTGGATTGAATCACATCTCTAATTTGCTTGAAACAAAGAACCTAACCTGTTGCAAAGCTGCAATGGTATGAATGGAAATCAATTGCATTGATTTTTGAGGAATTTTCTGTAGTGCTGCCAGTTCAAAACTCAATTAAACACTGTGTTTAGTGACAAGGTCAACTGACCAGTAACTTCACATAAAGTATAAAGTCTACAGATTTTTTGCACTGTATTTCGTAACTTTTAAAACAGTAATTTATTTGGTATTATGAACCTACATTATGCAGATTTGCATTACGAACCCCTCTTCAAAAGAATCTTGCTCTTTCACTGGTGTATGAAAAATTTAGCTGGATAATTTCCATGAGTGTTAATGGAACCCCACATTCATAATACCTTCTGTAAACAGCCCTGGGATTTGGCACAATAAATATGAAACAGCCAATTTGCATTGTGTGTTTGATTTAAATGGCAAGGCTTCAAGGTGGTGGAGAACTGCATGGCTGGCTTCCATGAGAAAACATCAGGATCTGATCCGTGTCATACAGAGCAATCTGTAATGGAGCTACTGAAGAACAGAGCTGATCCTATCAGCCAAGTTGGTGATTCCTGTGCGATAACATAATTCAGAGGGGTCCAAAAATGCCTTATGGCAACTGTGTGAAAGAGGAGGAAGAGAAATGTGAGCAAAACATCCCTGCAGACACCAAGGTCAGTGCAGAAGGAGGGGGAGGAGGTGGTTCAGGGGCTGGAGCTGGGACTGCTCTGCAGCCTCTGGTGAGGACCATGGTGAGGCAGCTGTGCCTCCACAGCCCATGGGGGTTCATGGTAGAGCAGACATGCACCTGAAGTCCATGAAAGAGACCCACGATGGAAGAGGTGGATTCCTGAACAGGCTGTGACCTGGTGGAGAACTTATGCTGGAGTAGGCTTCCTGTGGGATCTGTGGTTCTATGGAGAGTGAAGCTTATGCTGGAGTAGGTTTGTTGGAAAGAGTTGCAGTCCATGGAAGACCCACACTGAGGCTGTCTGTTTCTGAAGGACTCCACCTCATGGAAGGATTCATGGTGCTGATGGAATTTGAGAAGAACTGCAGTCCACAGAAACAATCCATGCTGGAGAAGTTCATGAAGGACTTTGTTCTATGGAAGGGACCAAATGCCGGAACAGGGGAAGAGTGTGGGGAGGACGTATCACCAAAATGTTCTGAATGTACCTAAGTCCTGTTTTCCATACTCCTACACTGCTTGGGGGTAAAAAAGTAGAAGAATCAGAGATAAAGCTGAACCGGGAAAAATGGAGGGATGGAAGGAAGATATTTTTGGATTTAATCTTATTTTTCATTACTCTACTTTGTCTAATTGGCAATGAATTAAAATAATTTCCCCTAGCTGAGTCTGTTCTGCCCATACTGATAATTGCTGAGTGGTCTCTCTGTCCTTATCTTAACCCATGACCTTTCGGTTGTATATTTTCCCCTTGTCCTGTTGACCAGGGACAGTGACCAAAGCAGCTTGGTGAGTGTGTAATGACCAGCCAAGTCAACTGATCACACCCATTTTGCTGGTGTCTGACTTGGGAATTTTAAAGAATTCAAGTTAAGGACAGTAATTGGGAGAGTTAAAACAGACTAAATGTGGACTGAACTTTGCTAAAGAGCAGAATAATTGTGGGGACGTCATGTTACAATTTTGGTGAAGTGACAAGGGGTAGCGTGTGTGAATTCCAGCTGGGCTTCTAGTAGGAAATGCAACCTGGGGAGGATCAGTAGACTGTTCCTAAAAGACTATACATCTCATCAAGAACCCCATGCTGGAGCTGGGGAAAAGTGTGAGGAGGAAGGAACAGCATAGAGGAGGTGTTAGACTGAGCAGAATCCTTATTCCCTATCCCTCTCTGTTATTCAGAGCAGGGTGGATAGAAGAATTTGGAACGGAGAAACAAAGCTGAGCCTAAGGCTGGGATAAATGTGTTCTAGTTTTCCTCTTTGCTTGTCACCATTCTACTCTATTTTTAATTGCTGATTAATTTCCCCAGGTAAAGTCTGTTTTACCTGTTGCTGATATCCCTATCTTTTCCTCAACCCATAAGCTATTTTAGCTTGTTCTTGCCTCAAGTCCAGTTGAGGAGGTGGAGGAAGGGAGCATTTTGGTAGGCCCCTGGCAGCCAGCCGAGGTCAACCCTCTACAAGTGGCATGACATAATTTTGTTTGTTGTTCCAAACTTACAAAGGTGACTTATTTTCCCTGAAAATTATGTAAGAACACTGCAGTCTGAAAGAGAGGTAGAAATTCCTGAGAATCTGCAATCATCTAAGAACATCTTTCTGAATTGATTTCACATGTGATATTATAGATTCATGATGTTATACTGGTTTAGCTAAATAATCAAGCACAGAGTAGAAAACATGGAGCCACACTTATGTCAGTTTTTCCATGTGGACCAATATTGCTGTGTCTGAAGTAGAGGGGCGTATATGGATGGTGAACAGAAAGCAAGAAATTAGTGGAGTTCTGCCATCAGATGACTTGACAGCTCTGACCTGGTGTAAAAAGGCTAACCTTCCTCTCCTGCTCACCAGTAACTGCCAGTTAATGCACAAGATTAATTATCTCTAGGACTCCAAAGGAATCAGAAAAGTGAAGTAGGAAAAACTAGTTGGGAGGATGATGACATTATGGAAAAAACCACTGTGTTATAAACCAACTTTTAATACAAATGCTCCAGCTTTGAAGTGGAATGCTAGAATATTCATTCACCTGCAGCTGTGTCCAGAGAAACATCTTGACAGTGTTAATAAAATATAGTCTAGATCTATTTATGAAATATGGGATTTCCATGTAAATGTAGGAACTGAAGATGGGTTCTGGGAATCCATCTCACGCTGAAGGAGAAAACATAATCATGACTTCTATCTTTTGTGTGCTTCTTCTAAAAAAAATTAATTAACTTTATCTTCTCATGGTGTTTTTAAATGTGTCAATATGATGTTTCTTTTTAGGAGTGGGCTCTAGATTCTGAGTGAGAGTATTTTTTTAATATTGAGAAGATGTATGTGAGCTCAGATACACCTTCCTTCAGACATTTTTAAAAAAATTTCTTTCAAAGAACTGCATCTTCTTAAGCAGAGTACAGGAACTGAAGTACTCAGCTGTCTTTTCAGATTCAAATTTTCAAGTTTTCCTACTCGATTTGTCAGTAATCTGCTCTCCTCTTTTTAAGATTTTACATATCCAGATGAAAAGTAACTGATTTCATCTGTAGTTCAAGTACCTAGGACTCAATATAAGTGTTGCTTTATGCCATTCCTTCCTACCTTTTCTCCTTTGGCTTCACACTATGTGATGTCTTATGAGCATCATTGTTTTCTTTCACACATTTCAGAAACAGCTTGCACAATTTTTGGGCATTCATCTCCGCTTTTATCTGGCAGCATTATTTTTGTTATCATTACAGCCGAATTTTCCTGAACTATTTTCTTGACCTGCATTTTCAGAAAGCAATTAAATGTTATCACAAGGAGGCCCACTTTACTCCAGTTCTGCCCCTAATTGCTGTGTGTCTGTATGATTAAGCTGTCTCCTAGAAGGGCTTTAGCCAAACATCATTGTTTTACATTTTCTGTATAATTTTATCACCTGTACTTGATTCTGTTTTGTTGTTCAGATTGAATATTCTTTGGAATTCTTTTTTCTCCCCTTTAGAATCTGAATTTTATTCAGTTATGTTCCCAGACATTCTCAATGAATTTATAAGTTATCGAGATGTCAGCCAAAGCTGAATTGATCAGAAGTGATTTCTAAGTTGAGTGGTAGCTTGCCTCCGCCTTGTCAAATATTATAATTGAGAAATGAAACAAAACAAAATTCTACTGAAAGAAGCTTTTTCACAGACTTTATATTCTGGGTAGTACAAATCAAGTATTTTATATGATCTACAGAAATTATATAATTTTACTATATACAGATATTGCCAGAGTTGAATATCGCTGTCTTATTCTCTGTGTGACGTGCATGAAAAAAAGTATCAGCCTTAATTGCAGAAATGTTGGCTGCTGTTACAAGCTGATCATTTTGTCTCCTGTAACAAGCTTGATCCTCTTTTATCTAGCCTTTCCTATCTTAAACTTTATTTCTTTAATCTCAGATCTATTCTTCCATTAATGAGAATATAATTGTCTCTTTAAGATGAATTGAAGTACTTAACAAATTGCAGCACTTCACTGGAAGTTTTTGCAATGCGCATTGTTGTTTATGTTTATGGAGAAAGATATTACTTTGTCTTGAGATGTTAGCTGCTGTTTTCTTTTCTTTGGTTTCTTTGCAGTCAACAGCTCTGAATTAGTTTATACTTACAATGATATTCTCTGCCAATTGCAAAAAAGTGGAATGCACAAATTCTCAGTATACTGAGATCAGCCACCTTTCCATCCTCCTTGTATTCAGCTATTTTATCAGCAATAAATAAAACAAATAATAAAATAAAACAAAATAACAGGGCAAATAAAACAAATTGACGCAAGTGTAATTAGTTGCATATTGCCAGGACAACCAGTAAGTTCACCATCTTTTTCTTTGAAATTTTAACATCTATTTTCATTTGCAATACACGCCTGAATCTGCTAGAGTAGAGGCATATTACAGGGAAAGTAAATATGTGGTCACTTCAGGAAGAAGCTTGTGAAAAAATGGTATGACTGTGTGTATGACTATGCAAGTGTTGTAACCTAAACATTGTGTGTTTTGGGTATGAAATATCTCTAATTTTCTTCAAGATATAGGAGTTCCCTACTTCCATAAGAAAATGCAATTAAAATTGATTATATTAACAGGGGTGAAAAAAGTGGTCTTAACAACAGAGATTTCTTTTTTCTTAGAAATTAGAAATTATGTGAGTTTCTATTTTGTTTTACATTATTAAGGATTAAATAAAGTGGCATTTTTTTATATTTCTGTATTTTTTATTGTATAGAAAAAGACATTCATCGCTAATTAACAGATCCTACTTTCATCTACCTGCAAGGAACAAAGGAAAAAGAGAGAATAAAATTCAGCTTTTTGCAATGTTATTAAAATGAATGAGAAGAAAACATTTAATTTAGATGGTGTTTAAAGTGCCTCAAAAATTGAGCAATGATGTTGTGAAGCAATCTCAAACACTGAAAAGGAATTCTGAATTCTCTTATTTTCGCTATCCTGCTTAAGATACCAAAATCGAGTTTTTAAAATATATTTAAAACGTATTCTCCAAAATTTGAAGTGCACAATCATATTAATATTTTAAATTGTGGTGACAATATCTGATGTGAATATCGAAAATTTGGTGTTGGCACAACAATGTCAAGAAATGAAGTAAGAGAGAACATACATTATTATGCTTTTCACTTTGAAAACTTCTATTTTAGAGTCAAGTCTTTCTTCTTTTTCAAAATTCAATTTTCTTTTGGGGTTCTTTGCAGCAGCTGCTTCCTGAAACATGCTTTACCATGCATTATCTAGAATTCTGCTAAAAGTAAGAAGAAATTACCTAACAGTAAAAGAATTTCTAAGGTTAGTCTTTTTTCCGGACCTTTAGTATTAAAATGAATTTAAAATGTTTAATGACTTCAAAATGTTCTTTCTGTTTTTTTTTTTTAAATTTTTACAGTAGTTCAGAGTGATTCTACAGCATCACTGCATAAGAAAAGAAAGGAAGTTGTGTTAGTTTTTGCAGAAGTAGGCAGTGAACTTAAATCAACTCACTCCTTGAAAAGCACAGCTCTGGGAAACTAAGGATAGTATTTTTTGCAAGAGACAACAGCTATGAAACATTGTTCCCATCTACAGTGTCTGAAAATGTGAATGAAAATTAATTTAAAAAATAATTTTAAAAGTTTATTAATAAATAAACTTTGTTTTCTTTTGATGATTGTATTGTATTAATCTTATTTCAGTCATAAAAACTGAAGGAGAAGTCCTCTTACAGAATTTTTCTAGGCAGAGTTCTATGGAGATCTATTTCCTTCATCAGGGATCCATTATCTAGAAAGAGGTTTTAGCCCTAGAATATCTATCAATTTCTTGAAAATGCTTAGGTGAAGCTCATCATTTTCAGAGCTACTTTGTGACAAAATTGTGATATTTTAAAACATGCATGCATAAATTTATTTGCAGTTGCAATGTTTCAAAAAGATAATTAATCTTTTCATGATATCATTAGGATATAATTTCTCTGTAGTAAGTAATATGAATTGCTAAAATTATCTATTTTAAAGCCATTAAAATGAAAAGAGCTTGCCTGAGGCTAAAAATCTGTGTGTTTTTTAGTAATATCTACTTATTAATCTATGTATGAGTAACTGATTTCTGAAAATTAATGCAGCAGCCAATTGAAACTAGTTATGGTACATTATAAATATGAAGATGAGATGAAATGTTGTCTCATACATTTGAATAATATTATGCTTTAATAAATAATAGATTTGATCAGATATTTACTGATTAAGTATTCTACCATTCTTTCAACTATTCATATTCAGTTTTGTATACTTCAGCAATGGTATTTTTGGAACCAAATTCCTTGCTTGGAGAGGTTTTCTTAGTTCTGTTCATATTGGTGCACTTTGGATCTTGCTGATGAGGAATGACAAATGTAATCCTTTTTTAATGTTAATTTAATTAAGAAATAATCTGCTGCTTACATGGAAGAAATCACCAAGGAAATTGGGCAGTGTATTTCCTAGGGCACAGCAATGTAGTTCTAACAGTAGTTCTAACTAAGTATTAATGATTAGTGGGGTGAGCCCTATTTTCACCCCACACCAGAGTGACATCACATACGAAGCTTAAGTGAACCAAATTATACATCCAAGGAGAATGATGCATCTGCCCTTTTACTATTATTTTATTAAAAGTGGTATTCTGACTTTCTTTTAATTTTCTTCCGCTCCTCCATGACGTCAGGAGAAGACATAAATTTAAATAATACTTCTCAAATACTTCCTTGTAGTCCAGTAAATGAAGTGTCTGACTTTATTTTCCTAGGACTCAGATCCTCTCTGGAGGTAATTTCTGGTTTGTTTTTTTTTCCCCCAAGCAGATATTATCATCACCGATATTAGCTGAAGTAGCAAGTTCAAAATACACCATAGTTGTACTTGTTATGTTGAGAGAGCACCTTAAGAGTCAGGGAGGAAGGAGATGCGAGTAGTGCTGCTGCTGTACCTTTCTCCCTTTCTCCCAACACTTGGCCACAATGGCAGAAACTCTCCTGATTCATGCTGCCAGTTCATGAAAACTTTCCTTGCTTTCAGTATCTGATCTTGGGGAACGTAGAATGGATTAGGGAAAGTTGCTAAGTTCAGGAGACTTTTTATTACTGGAGCTTTTATATAGAGAAGCAAATTCAAATCAAGGAAGAAGGTTTCCAGGAAAATTTTAGGCTGAATCACAGAATGGTGGAGGTAGGACCTTTGTAGGTAGGACCTCATGTAGCCCAAATGCTCTTCTGAAGCAGATTCACCTACAGCAGGTTGTTTAGGATCCAGGTGGGTTTTGAAAATATCCAGAGAAAAAGACACTGCAAAATCTCTGAACAGCTTATTCCAGTGCTCTGTTAACTTCAACGTAAAGAAGGTTTTCCTCATCTTTGGATGGAGCTTTCTCTTTTAGTTTGTGATGATTGTCTCTTGCTCTGTTGCTGGGCACTACTGAAAAGTCTGGCCCCATCTTCTTGATAACCACCCTTGAGTTTTATGTATGCATTAGAATCATAAAATCATAGAATTTTCAAGGTTGGCAGAAGTCTTTATGATCCTGCAGTCAAACTTTTGACCAAGCACTACCAGACTGACCACTAAACCATGTCCCAAATGCCACGTCTAAATGACTTTTAAACCCCTCCAGGAACATTGACACCACTTCCACGGGTGGTCTGTTGCAGTACTTGACAATCATTTAGGTGAAGAAATATTTCCTAATATGCAGTTTATATCTTTCTGGTGCAACTGGAGGTAATTTCCTCTCATTCTGTCATTTGTTACCTGAGAGAAGAGACAGGCCCCACCTGGCTACATCCTATTTTCAGGCAGTTGTAGAGAGCAGTAAGGTCTCCCCTTAGCCTCCTTTTCTCCAGGCTAAACAACCTCAGCTCCCTCAGCTGCTCCCACAGGACTTGTGCTCCAGACCTTCCACCATGTCCATTGCCCTTCTCTGGACATGTTCCAGCATCTCAATGTCTTTCTTGCGGTGAGAGGCCTAGAACTAGATTCAGGATTTGAGATGTGACCTCACCAGTGCTGAGAACATCACGACAATCCCTGCCCTGGTCCTGCTGGCCACACTATTGCTGATACAAATCAGGATGCCATTGGCCTTCTTGGCCACTTGGGCACAGCTGGCTCATGTTCAGCTGCTGTTTACCAGCACCCCCAGGTCCTTTTTGGCTGGGCAGCTTTCTAGCAGCTCTGTACCAAGCCTGTAGCGCTGCCTGAGTCTGTTGTGACCAAGGGCAGGACCCTGAACTTCACCTTGTTGAACCATGGCCCACTGATCCAACTTGTCCATTTCTTTTTGTAGAACCTTCTGACCTGGCAACAGATCAGCACTCCCACCCAGCCTGGTGTTGTCTGCAGACTTACTGAGAGTGCACTTGATAAAAACACTAAGCAGGTCTGGTCCCAGTACTAAGCCCTGGGAAACCCCAGTAGTGACCAGCCACCAACTGGATGCGACTCCATTCCCCACCACTCTCTGGCCCGGCCATCCAGACAGATTTTTACTCAGTCAACAGGGCACCTGTCAAAGCCATGAGTAGCCCGTATCTGCAGAACAATGTTGTAGCAAATGGTGTCAATGGTTTTACTAAAATCCATAGACAACATGGACAGCTCTTTCCTCACTGGCTAAGTGCGTCACCTTTGTGTAGAAGGAGATTATGTTGGTCAGGTTGGTCACAAACCCATGTTGGCTGGGTCTGATCCCCTGGCTGTCCTGCACATGCCACATGATGACTCTAAAAATTATCTGTTCCATGATCTTCCCTAGTGCAGAAGGTAGGCTGACAGGATTGTAGCTCCCTGGACCCTCCTTCTCTGTGGAGCTCTTTCCAATAGGTCAGCCTCCAAGCTGTGTTAGTGCACTGGCCAATTTCTTCCCATGTCCATGACCCTACATTTGACTTTATTGAGCTTCATTAGGTTCCCATTTCCCAAGCCTGTCCAAGTATGCACAGCCTTCTGGTGTATCAAGCACTCTTCCACAGAAGCAAGGGAGGTATGGAAATGAAATACAATCAGGATTGAGCTCTTTATGACCTATGTGATTTGCAGGCACTGTAAATCCCACAGGTGTGACAAGGCCATGGAGTGGCTGTGGGTCACCACTGAGCCTCAGGGAGCACAGTGGTTCCTCTGAGGAGCATGAGTACTGCATACAGCATTAGTAGCTTTATGGTTATGGTTATTTTTTATGTGTAAAACTCATGATAAATATGAAATACACAGTTTGACAATCACGGAAATAGGAGATTTTGTTATTTTCCTTGTAGTATCAGAAAGGCTTGTCATTCCAAATTTAGGCATTTTGTTTTATTTGAAGGGAGAATCAATAGGATTTCTTGCCTTGTGTTATATATTTCCCTTGCTTTGTGGCCAAATTCTAATGTATATTTACTTCAATACATCATTTTTCTTCTTGTTATTTTTTTTTTACCATTTCCATAGTGGGGACGAATGGCTTTATTGTATAGATTGACAGCTTTTTGACTCAAATAGATCTACAGATACATTCAGGAGATTTAAAAAAAAATGCTTTTAGGAGAGTAGATCAGAACTTCAAAATAGTAACAGACAAAGTCTGAATCCTTTGTTAGTTATAAACACTCCAATCATGACCCTGAATAGATACCTCTATTTCAAGTCAGCTGACTCCTGGGGCACTGAAGCCATTTACTGCATCTTCCTTTGACAGGGAGGCAGATTTTGGCTTGGATTTTTCCAGATGTAGCAACTGTACTTTCTTCTCTTTTCCTTTTTGATTGTAGCAGTTAATTTCTATTTTCTTTGATTACCTTTCACTCTAAAATATCTTATAACGTTGCAGTTTAGATTCAGTGTTGCTTTCTGGAAAGAATTCAAAAACCTTTAGGATTTAAATAGTGATGGAAAACACCATTACAGAATGATTTAAAATCAGTGAGGTTTACTGCAGAGCTAAGTTGTGCAGTACAAACAACAGGTTATATGAGAAGTCTTTTCAAGAGAAATTGTAATATTAACCTTTGCAATAAAGTAATGACTGGGAAATGTGTATCATCGAGGCAAATCTAATCACTTGGTCAACCTATTTTAATTCAGGTAATGAAACAAACATTTCTAGAGTTTTGAAAAACAGCATTTTTTTTAATGTTGAATGACTTTCAATAAACTATAACTGGAAAGAAAAAGTTTCCTTCACAAATAACCAATGTCTAGCAAAAACTATTCTACATATGTTTCTTTCAGACCTGTTGCATTTTTATTTCCATCAGTGAAGGAGAGTTTTAGTAAAATGGCTAAATGGCTAATGGTTATTATATTTTTGGGGTGACAGAAAGCAATTATGTTTTAAAGGCTTATTCTGTGCTGATCAGCAACATATTGGTCTGCAAAAAAAGTCTGGAGGAGACCAACAGTGAGGGTTGCTGTTGGGATCCTTAACCTTGAGGTTAAGGATCTAAATCTAAAAAACAGAAGGAAAGACTGAATTAATTGAAGACTTTCAGCTTGTAACATGCAATTGAAGAAAGCTCTGATAACAGTCTTAAAAATTATAAAAGCATGCTTCGAAGGGAGAGTAGATAATGAGTTCTCCATGTCCAGTGTAGATAAGATAAAAAGTAATTGGCTTAAATTTCAGCAAGGTAAATTTAAGTAAGACATTAAGAAAAATGTTCTAATAGAAAGGACTGCTAAGCATTGCAATAGTTTACCTGTGGATGCTATTGAATGTTTATTGCTGAAGGTTTTTCAGGAGGGGATGTGATGTAATGAATGATACTGGTATTTTTCTATCCTTGTCCTGTGGCAAGACCACCAAATAAGACGACCTTCCAAGGTTCTTTTCTGCTCTTTGACTTTAGTACTAGAAGTGATACAAGCTGAGCTGAAATCTGCAAAGTTTTAGCAGAAAAAGTCCTTATCATAATTAGAGTTTTCCTTGATCCAATCTAAATCTGTATCTTGAAGTGGAAGAAGGATTTGAGGAATAGAGCAACAGTAGGCAACAACTGATTGGACAGTATAATAGGTTAAAAGACTTTGTGGGTGGAATAAGTGAGTTACAGGGTAGGACAAAATGGGTAGGTATGTTGCTAACTCTGGAAAGAAAATATTGTATGCTTTTGAAGAAAAGAAATTATTTTTGTGAAAATATTGGATGGCTCTGAGGGGAGTGTAATGCTGCATTGACTTTGTGACTTTCAATTCAGAATAATGTAAACAACATTAATGCAAATTTTCTTAAAGCTGGTTACTCCTAAGGAATTTGCTTTAATATTCTACTCTCCCTCTCTTCCCCAGTTAGCAATTCTGAGATTGCTGTGTTTCAAGAAAACAGAAACTTGGAGACAGAGGCAGAATGCTTTCTGGCAAGACATTTATCCTGACAGTTTTGGTCATGAACGGATTTGATTAAAACCAAATACAATTCTAATTTCTTGAATCATAGCTTTGCTGTATATCAGGATGACACTCTCCATGCACTAATTACAAACCAACATTGCAATGCTGTATCTGCCAATCCACAGTAGGTCTAACTTGTTCTGCTTCTCCAGGGCTTTGATGGTAACTCTCAAATTCTGCAAGCATTAACCAGTTTGTGTCAACATCGTGTGTTATCAGAGTTAAACCACTGCTGAGGGCCACAATTGCAGTAGAGTCAAGCAGCATGCGATGTACCGCTGTAATACTAACAGCTAGATTTACTATCAGAGCTCTGCAGTGAGACCATAGCTCATTTCAATTTTATTATAAAACCTTTCTGTTTTCTAGTCTTCCAGTGGCAGGAATCATATGCATATATTTTGAAGCTAAATAGTTCCTGCTAGTTTTGTTCTCCTCAGCTGCATAATGTAAAGACATTAAGGAAGAAAAAGGAATGGAAAAGCAAATATCAACACTGTTCTCCAAAGACGTACAATTACACCCGGCAAGATTCAAGCATATGCTGCGTTCTTCAAACAGCAGTGTTCTTCTTCTCCTGCTGTTCTAGGGAGATGTATGGATGTTGAGATGGATGAGGGGACAGAAATTAGGAATCAATAAAAATTTTTGTCCTCAGCCCCACTGTATGAGGGGCTAAATATCATGAGACTGACAAATAACTTACAGACGTTCAACCTCATATAAGTTTCTAAGGACTTAGAAAACCCCTATATGAAATATTTAAGTATCTGTGTGTATGGGGTGGAACTTCGTTGTGTCTTCCTTCCTTCCTTCCTTCCTTCCTTCCTTCCTTCCTTCCTTCCTTCCTTCCTTCCTTCCTTCCTTCCTTCCTTCCTTCCTTCCTTCCTTCCTTCCTTCCTTCCTTCCTTCCTTCCTTCCTTCCTTCCTTCCTTCCTTCCTTCCTTCCTTCCTTCCTTCCTTCCTTCCTTCCTTCCTTCCTTCCTTCCTTCCTTCCTTCCTTCCTTCCTTCCTTCCTTCCTTCCTTCCTTCCTTCCTTCCTTCCTTCCTTCCTTCCTTCCTTCCTTCCTTCCTTCCTTCCTTCTTTCCTTCCTTCCTTCCGCACCATTCCTTCCTTCCGCACCATTCCTTCCTTCCGCACCATTCCTTCCTTCCTTCCTTCCTTCCTTCCTTCCTTCCTTCCTTCCTTCCTTCCTTCCTTCCTTCCTTCCTTCCTTCCTTCCTTCCTTCCTTCCTTCCGCACCATTCCTTCCTTCCTTCCGCACCATTCCTTCCTTCCGCACCATTCCTTCCTTCCTTCCTTCCTTCCTTCCTTCCTTCCTTCCTTCCTTCCTTCCTTCCTTCCTTCCTTCCTTCCTTCCTTCCTTCCTTCCTTCCTTCCTTCCTTCCTTCCTTCCGCACCATTCCTTCCTTCCTTCCGCACCATTCCTTCCGCACCATTCCTTCCTTCCTTCCTTCTGCACCATTCCTTCCTTCCTTCCTTCCTTCCTTCCTTCCTTCCTTCCTTCCTTCCTTCCTTCCTTCCTTCCTTCCTTCCTTCCTTCCTTCCTTCCTTCCTTCCTTCCTTCCTTCCTTCCTTCCTTCCTTCCTTCCTTCCTTCCTTCCTTCCTCCCTCCCTCCCTCCCTCCCTCCCTCCCTCCCTCTCTCCCACACCCTTTCTTCCTGCCTTCCTTCTCTGCCTGCCTACCTTTTTTCAATGTTTTAAGAAATTTTTATTTCTTATATTTTATTTTACATACAAAATGCTTATTTTCCTTAGTAATTTATTAGTGTTGGTTGAAAAAAATGCCTGAAAGTAAAATGTTGCTGTACTTAAAAACAAGAAGGGGAAAAGAAAAGAAAGAATTTATTTTAGATGAGCCTCTGTGACTCTCCCAGAACTTTGGTATCTGTTTTTGAGGTTTAATGACAAGCTTTCAACACAACAGGAAGAGTTGTTCTAGATGGAAAATTGCCTATTTTTATATGTCATCCTGTTTTGGATTTTCATACTGTATATATAAGGAAAAATAATCTAGAATTTAAAACTACCTCCTAATGTTTTTTGAATGGCTCAGATACTGCTGTGTTGCTTCAAAAGTAGAACTCACTTTTTTGGTACAGATTAACCTCAGATGCAACTGCTGTTACTTAATGTACTCTATACTGTCTTTCTAAACTCGTAATTGAAAATCATAATGGAAAGCAACAGGAAATGAAGGCCATGAAATTCTTATTTCTAAGTAAACTGAGGATATAAAGAATTGAGGATAGGGTATTTAACTTTTTAAGTCTGCTTTACAAGTCTTAAACATCAATTGAGAATGGTACATTTCATTATTTTTTTCCAATTCCCCCCAAAACGAACACGAAAATGATTTTTATTACTGCTGCCATGAAAGTCAGTAGCACAAGCAAAACTATAAGAATTGTTTTAGTAAGCTATGAAGATGACTGCAGACTCTGATGGAATAAATGACATTGCAATTAATATAAGATTATACTTAAAATGTGTTTCTACAAACTTTTTAAAACCAGCAAGTTAATCAGAATATATTGCACAGTCAGAACTAGGTATTTGCAGTTTTCCATAAATATCCATTATTTTTATTGCCTTGAATGGGGTTTATAATTACTCTCCAGTCAGCTTCAGTGTTTAACAGAACAGCTGTGATCTGTAGAACTAATATTTTACGTACCAGAAGATTTCCCTATTGATCAATGTTTCTTTTGATAAAATATTCTTGATTCAAAATAACTGTTTTGTATACTTTGTTCTGTGATTTTAGAGGCAGAACTCTGAATTTGAAATGTGTTAAAAAAAACCTCTTACAAATAAGGTTGTGTTACTTTAATTTTGGGACCTGAAAAATAAGATATATGATTATTTTATATGCTGAGATAAAATAATATAATTATCAATTATGTTGGTCTTTGTGTCTCAATGAGAGCAGTATGCTTCCTTACAATATGTAAGGAAGCACAATATTGCAAAATATTTTTACTTCTCAGCTGTACATATGCTACAGATTTTTTTTTTTTAGCATGTAGTAACAAGAGTCCATTTAACACAGTCATTATTCCTTTTTTATGCCTTTGACTAAGATTTCACATTCTACTGAATACAGACAGCACTTCCCACAACAATGACTGCTGTTTAACTCTTTTCTGAAAATAGTTTCCCTGGCAAAATGCAAACAATAGCTACAGCTGAACACACCACCTAACCACACTGGGGATTTCCCATCCCTGCATTTCTGCAGAATATGTGAGAAATTTAATTCAAGTATGACCAAGAACTTGTATATCTGTCTTGATTCTCTTTCTTTATAAACCATTAAACATTTATAATTATTATTCTATTTCCTAATAATTTATTAATTATAATATATAATTTATTAATATTCCTTACTTTTAATGAAACTTCCTTCATTGGCACACCATTGAAGGAAAATAAGGTTAAATAATTAATTAAATGTGTGACACATATTAAATAATACATATTAAGGTAATAGCTGCTTTTTTATATATTTTAAATATCTCTTTAAAAAAATAATCTCAACTGAGTTGTCTTACTGTATTTGTCTTTTTACAGAGAGGATACATATGTAGAATATTTACACTCTACCCTGGGACTTCAGAATTCTGCAAAACTAATTTTTCTGTCTTCTTTTGTTAATGCTTCAGAAAGTTCATAAGGAAACAGTGGTGAAATTTGTTCAATTCCCATATAGTTTTCAGTGAAATCCTCTGTGTCCTATTTTAAGGTTACATAAGCTAAGTATTTGTGAAGAGCTGTGAGCCTTTGACTCAGCCCGCTGCACTGCCTTGGCCTGAGGGCAAAAGGACTCAGAGATCAGGAACCACTTTTGGTCAGGGTGACCACCCAGTGAACTACCCAGTGCACCCTGCTGCTCTATGGTAATGCCTTGTACCCAATTGGCTAACCGATTCCCATCACACCCCCTGCCTTCCCCATAAAAGACCCTGTGCCTCGGCCTTTGGGCAGGGTGTCATTTGTGTCCCTGGCCTTTCCCTTCACAAGAGCTGCTGACAATAAATTTTATCTTGTGGAACTGCCATACGGCCCCCGCCCCTCCTCTCTCGGTCCCCGAGTCGCCTTTCGGGTGTTTTCACGAGAGCTGCTGAAATCACTTGCAGCAGAGAAAGCTGCTACACTTGCTGAAATCACCCTGTCGCCTTGGGGGTTGCTGAAGCCTCTGGAGAAGCTGTTCTAGAGGGGACGCTTCCTCCAAGGAGGCTGCAGCACACCAGGACGCCCCAGGCCCACCGTTGAAATCAACAAGTATTATATTACTTATCATACTGTTTGATGAAGCTTCAATATGAAAAATAGGATTTTAAAAGTACAGTTTATATCTGAAGAAAAAGGCAGTAATAAGTATCGTATAATAATGAAAATCAGAATAACATAAAGGAATCAGTATCCCTGTCAACATATAAGTGCAATTCCACAATATATCTGTGTAACTTAGAATGGAATTTGACTAAGTAGTCACTGATTATTTTCTGGTTTCCTTGGGGGGTTTTGGCTCTCTTTGTTGTTGTTTGTTTTAATTATTTTCCTCTCCAAGCTCTATTAAATCTACTGTGTTTTTTAATACATGGTACAATACACATGATAAGTGACCCATTATGGGAAAACTCCCTTAAGTGTATCAGCAGTAGGTGAAAGGAGATATGAAAAAAATGATGGTAACTGGATACAGCACACCTAGAACACAAAATTAAGCAGTACTGTGACAGATGTGATAGGAACATGGCAGTGAAGCTTATTGAGAAGACCAATTCAAACAAAACAAAGAGAAGTTATGAGGATAATCTATGTATATCCTGTTCGGCTACAGTTTTTCAGCCAGACTCCAGATTTTGGAAAGCTGCAGATTCACTTTTTTTGGTTTAGAATGTTTTACTTTAAACAATGAATTTCAAAGGAACATAGTCGGTTTGAGTTTAGACATTCCTCTCTGCAGATTTTCATTTTCTTGCAAATAATTTTTAGTGGAGTGTAATAAAAGACCTGGGTGATGTTGTAGGTCATGGCTGATGGGCATGAGAATCTCTGAGGATTTTGCTGCTGCCACAGACTCAAAATAGAGAAGCAAATTAGCAAGAGAAGGGGTTAAAAAAAAAAAAAGAGACGAGAATCTTTTTGAGGGGCTTTGCTGTCAGAGAAAGACCGACCAAAAACTTAATTTCTATACAGAAATAAGGGTAAATATTAGACTTGAAAGTAATTTCCTAAAAGTGTCATTTAAAGGGGGAAAAAAAGCTTTTACTCATAAGCAAAAAAATTGTGTATATTGACATTTTCATGGAAATAGAATTAGAAGAGACACTAGAGATAGAAAGAGTTGTCTGAAGTGAAAATAGCTGTAGAACCTTATCTAACATATCTAAAACCCAGCAGCTAGAGGACCAGATACAGAAAACAAAGGGAATATTATGTGCTCCCAAGAGTGAACTCTACCCTTGTAAAGGTCAGTGACGTTAGAGTGATAGTATGATGATGACTGATGAAAATGCACATAAATTTATTTCAGTAATATTCTTTTTTCGTAAACAGTTTTTTTTTCAGAAAAGCAATATACATTCTTCTTGTTCTCCAAAGTTTAGCCATACTCTTCAGTGATAAAATTGCATCCTCTTTGAAGATATGCATAGGCTTTGAGGCAATAGAAGCCCCTTTAAAAAAATGTGATTTTTATTGCTTTCTTTTTCCTCATTTTGTTATTTTACTATCTCATTCAACTCTTCAATTATCTGTTATACCTTTATTTTCTCACATTTTCTTTCATTTGTTGTATTTTTGTTTTCTTCATTTATTTTCTTCTCATGTCTCTTCTAATCCATTTTTTTAAAATTCATTCTTCTTTACCAACTCATCGTTATTGTGGGAGAGGAAAAAGGAGAGAAGGCATGCAGAGACTAAACAAATGCAACAGTTTTCTCACATTTATTCTTTTTTCCTTGTGTTTCCATTTGGTTTTAAGATGTCTTAACATCTCCTCTTTTTTTTTTTAAATTGTTTTTGTCTTTCCCTCCTCTTTTCCTCAGCACTTCTGAAATTTGCACTGATGGAATGCTGTATAAAATGTGGTGCTCAGCTTTGACCTTGCAAATTTCAAGCTGCACAACTGAATTCGTTGTTTGTTAGATAGAAAAAAACTGATGTGTGGGACAAGAAAGGGAGGATATTGAACAAATTACATTGTTTCATTGGGCTCTGGAAGAGTTTTCTGAAACCATTTAACTATCTTTGCTGTTGTTTTTGGTTTTGCTTGTTTGTTTGTTTTGAGAACAAGAAGAAGTATTAGTAATAGCATTCTTCTAGAAGAAACTTATAGCGGAAAAACCAGATGAAAAAATGGCATTTCATGAACAAGCCTCCTAGGAAGTGACTATCCTTGCCCTTTAATATGTCGTAGCCCCACCATATTACTTCTTTTTATTATGAGGTGTCTTTCTCACTAAACTGCTTTTTACCCTTTTTCCTTCTTTCCACCCCCAACATTGTCTTTGTCCTGTTGTTCTTTCTTCTCTTGTTTTCCATATATTGTCTCTTTTAGTGTCTTTTCCTGCTAATCAGTTCTCTGCAGTATCTGCTAGTATTCTTCAAAATTTCTTTCCTTTCACATATCTTCCTCTTCCTCTTTTTTTTCCCCAGAAAATACTTTCTTGCTGCATAAAAAAAACAACAGCTGACAAACAAACAAACCAATCCAAAACAAAATGAAAAAATTCCCCCTGGGGAAAATAGCCCTTCAAAGAGTTACTATTTTACAATGACCTATCACACACATCACTCAGATGCTTTTGTAGTGTAAGTTACTTGGGGAATTTTTCCTTGTTTACAATTTCCAGTGCAATTTCTGCTATTTTAATTCAGATATCTGCTTTATACAATGGGATTCAAAACACAGCTGTCTAAGGTTAGGTGAATAAGGATAAATTCTGCTACTAAACTGCATGCAATCTATAAAAAAGATTTTTAAGATGCCATGTTTTGTATACATCTTATTTGAAGAACAAGAGGTATAGAATTGTAGAATCATTGTAGAATCAAACTCCTAGTCATGTTTCTAATTTTCTTTTTTTTTTCATAAATTACAGATTTCATTTCTATTTAAGGCTTCCAGGCACATTATTCATCTGTCATAAGTGAAATGTAATGCATACATGAAGAAAAATGTTGAATTAAGCGGTACATGTTGGAGAGTGTGAAATAAGCTATTACGAAAAAGACCTGTCTTCTCGAAAAAGATATTGCTAAATACTTTAATTAAATATGTAACTTTATCTAATGTTACAGTCAGTTGAACATTACTGTTGAGCAACTGTTGCACTTAAACATATTTTGAGAACTCTTGTCTCTACACCTCTGTCAAGATGTCAGATTTATCTGTTCATTTGCACAGCAAACAGAATCAGACAGAAGTCCACCTGAGAGACTGTGTAACACAAAATTGATTAAACTTGCCTGGACTTTAATTTTTTTTTGTATTGCAGAACAATATTCATAATTATATAGTCACTATTCTGGGAGCAACAGAGGGACAGAAGAGAAACCTGGAGTGAGAATAAAATATTATAAATACGTACACCAGTGTTTTCTTATCCCGTATCTAATGTCACTCTGGTTACATGATTTATGGATCTTACTTGCTGTCATGATACGGTTATTAAGGTTATTAGAAATTCCTCTGCCCGAATAAAGGCACAAATGAGATCATATGGAGTCAATAAGTATGGGTTTTACTTGATAGTAAATATGAGAGAGAGAGGAAATGAGAGACAAAGGAAGAGAAAGAAATAGCGAAGAGGTGGGGAGAACACAAAGAGAGTGACAGAGACAGAATAAAGGAAATATCACCATCCGTGGATCCCAATGATGTTGCATTGATCCTCTCCAGCTGGTCTTCTTGGTGGTGATGGTCCCCCCAAAAAGCACAGAATCCCATGGGTTAATATACACTCAGGCCAGGTGGCAATGTCCAGGAATGTCCCCTCGGGGGAGGGACAGTCTCTTGCAGCAGACTTTGGATCTGTTGCATCACATGCAGTTCTGTGGTGCTGATGCCTTAGGATTTTAACTTCTATATTCTTCATGTATCTGTAATTTTAGTGTATAACTCTGGCCTCCATATAGGGTGATAAAACTCCTGTTCCCAGCATTTTTAGACAAAACAATTCCTCTAATCTTGAAATCCAAGGACACCTTGCTGTTCAGGCCCCAAGATACGTAAACAGTGAATTGGGGGGAGCAAACTTGGAGTAATGGACATCATTACCTGAAGCTGTAATTGGACGATTAAAGCTCGATATGTAAATGGACAGAACTTATAAAGTATGAAAAACTTGTGACTCGGTGTGGCCCTTGGGTGGGCTGCATTTGCCCTAAAGGCACCTGAAAGCCCTTCAATAAATTTAATTGCTTTTTATTCTTTTAGCCTGTGTTTTAGGTAAGCCCGTCAAGACATCAGTGCAAGGCCTCTGGGGAGCACTTTGGGGGGTCTTTGATAGATTATGACACCCCCTCACCTCCCTCCCATGTGAATGTCCCATGGATATGTCCTGTGGGGTTGGGGGTTCCACAGCTGGGCAAGTTTGTGTAAGGTAGGAGGGGGTATTCACTGCCTCTGACCAGGGGTCACACCCAAACCTCCTCCCCCCACCCCCTGTTTCAGGGGGGGAGTCTGTAAACCTGACTTCTGTGGGCTGTGGTCTCATCCACCTCAATTCTACCCAGGGAAGAATCTCTGCTGCATTTGGCTCCCTTGTGTAGGCATTCCTTTCCCTCATCCTTGTTTGTTTCTCCCAAGGCTGAGATGATTGAACAATAGAATCTTATCTCAGCAGTTTAACTTACAGTCCAAAATTCCAGTCAGGTATTTTAAGGGAGCCTTCTTTGGTTGTAGCTTCTTTACACAGTTTTTGTTATAATGATCAAAACTTTATATCAATGTTTGAGGCATGAACTATTCAGTCTCTGACACCTGCTTCCCTATGAAGCATGACAGCTTTTACTACTCTAGTGTTTCCCAAAACAGCTAATTGTTTTCAAGAAGGACTACTGCTTCTTCGATACAATTCATCCTTGTATCAGTTAGCTTTGAATTAAGTGGCTAGCAAAGTATCACAATACCTGCAGCTTAGCCTTCTATAATTAGAAATCACTGCAGCTTTGTTTAGGCTTTGTACAAGAATTGCTTTTAAAATGAGAAATTACAGAACTGCATATATGCTATTCATAACTTGCCTTCACCCACAAGCCTAGTCATATCAATGAAATTGCTAAAATAGTAGTAAAATATTTTTAGTGTCCACTTACAGAAATTGTATGTACTACTTAGAGTTTTCAGATGTACTCCTGGGGTCTGTGGCATAACTTGAATAAGTGTGAGTGTTAAGGACTCATTTTAATTGTAATCATTACTACTCTTGAATGAGCTGATCAATGCAATCTTGATCCCATCTAACACATGTCATGAATACCCTGATAATGAATAATTAGTCTATAAAAATACCACAGCATTTCTCCTTGGTTTTCTTGAGCAAATTGTTATGTACTGGGAAGGGAAGGAAAGGGTCCTATGGTGATTTAGACACCTTTGAACCTAAACAGGATTACAAAATATAAAGATGAACAGGGGGATCTTTTTGTATTCTGAGTTCTCTCAGTGTTTCAGTGGTTTGATATGCGGATGGAATTAAATGAACTTATTGTCAGATGTTCTTAGCAGGCAGGGGAAATAACAGGTTCTTATGAAATGTGGTTGGCTTCCAGGTATTAGGTTGGAAACTACAAAATATCTATATGGTTTAGAAAATATGTAATTTGAATGATTTAATTTGTATGAGATGAAAAAAACAGCAACAATCAAGTAAACTTTTCCTGAATAAAGTCTTGAAGCAACTTTAAGATCCTCTTTTAATTTTTGATGCAGTATACTAGATTTAAAGCAAATATTCTGAACTTGGAGATACTTATACAAATTTTAAAGTAGAAGACAAAAGCAATTGGTTCTGCAGAAATTGTGACATAGCTTCTATGCCATGAATAATATCATTGGCATATGTGCTATTAACTGTGACTCTGACAAAACACTTTGTCTTCTTTTATAGGCAAAACCCATTGCTTTGCAATGCTAATAGAACACACATTGAGCACTCAATATTGTAATTTTTAAATGCTGCAATAAGAAATGGAATTGCTTAAAACAGAAACATTGGAATTTGTTACAAGGTTGAAAAAATACACAAACATGAACTCCACTAAATCAATTAGCTCTGAATTTCTGGTGAACTACATTTCATAAAAGAAACCGTCATATGTATGGAAATGGCCTACTTAATTCCTTTGTTGTTGCCTGATTAGGAATAAGTTAGTAGGGGGTACTATTTATTTTAAATGAGAAACAACATTTCCTTGGCACCCCACAGGATAGTATAATTTAGAGAAATTCTTCACAGGCTTTTATTGGTCCCAGCTGTGAACCAAAACACTAGTTATATGTTCTCAATATTATTTCAGCAATTCAGCACAAAAGGAGATTTCCCACTCCAGCATCTCTTCTTTACTCTCCTGTTGTCCCACCTAACATTCACTCTGTTCCACATTGTAACCACAAAGCATAAGGCAGTGCATTTATTGAATAAAATGAATTAAATATTGCACTAAAACCAAAATCCTAAAATGGTAGGGCTGTTGATCCTTAATGTGTTAATGTCAGTCAAAGTCTACTATAGTGCAATCTTACGGGATTTGGGATCATGCACTAGCTTCTAGCATGGCCATAACTCCAAGCAAAAACAGAATGAAACCTACGGCTGTAACTCCAGACCAAAGTCTTGGAAAAACTAGAGGAGAAACTGTGGAGATCTTTCTATATAAGCACTTTTAATTATGATTTGAACAGTATATCAGTTGAGAAAAGTCCCCACTTGTTTGTTTGTTTGTGGGGTTTTTTGTTACTCCATAAATACCTGTAGATATTCCTTGTAGGGTTAAGTACCAGGTAGCTTACTTACTTGTAATGCCAGGTTCAGCTGTTGAACAGATAGATGTTCAACCTACTTTAAGAACTTTGCAGCTTTTCTAGAATAAATAACGAAAAATTTTGCAGACTTCAGTGTTTAAGAACATCAGTGACAGAATCTTGAAAACCTCAACGCATGTACATCATGTAAAAGCAGTTTTATTTCATCTGCAGAAATCCAAATATAAAATTAATTTATGTTTCTTCTCAGCCTCTACTGAAATACTATTTGTCCCTTTATCTTGCCAAAACTTCAAAGACTGCTTTCCTGACTCTGACTTGCTGAAGGGGTTATGTTGGCTCTTAAAATGGCAGACATTTTCCATGAGATTTATACTTCCAGGGTGACAGTAATTTTCAATATTATAGTAAAAGGAATTGATTGTATCTTGTAGCAGTGGTTCAAGCCCAGAGAGTTCCTTCCCCCCTGAGAAATCTGTGGAGACCCAGGAACTAAAACCCCCCTGGGGTGGAAGAGGGTGGATTGCCCCAGGGAGGGGTCGAGTTCTGGGGAGGCTGGTCGGCCTCTCATTATTTGCTCTGCCTTCTGTCCCTCAGTCCATGATTGTATTTCGTATCTCCTTCTTTCCTCCCTTTCTCCTTCCCGATTGATCCCTGTCCCTTTGTCCCTCCCTGGTTCCTCCCCCGTGCCATTCCGAGATTGGTTGTTGCCCTCAGAATAAAGTCTGATGCCCTGCTGAGGCCGGGGACTCTTGCCCCTGAGCCCAGGCAGGTGACGATGGTGTTAGTGCGTGTCTGCCTTGCTCCGGGCGGGAGAACACTCCCTTTGCAGCACTCCTGCTTTGTGGACACAGCGTGGCTGCCTCAAGGAAGGTGCGGCCCATGGCTAGGGGACACTATCCCTGACTGCTGTGAACCTGAAATTCAGGGACACTTGCAGATGCCGCCGCCGGGCTGCTGACCGAACCCTGGTGGTCAGCTGGTCCAGCCCACGCTGCCGGCGACAGTGTCTGTTCTAGGTATCCATGGCAAGGTGTTAGTAGCTGGAGCAGGAGGCAGCTGCAGGGGTGGAAGAGGCCCCAGGCTGCCGTGTGTTAGACACTGCTGGCTCCCTGAGACCAAACCTGAGACCATCAGCAAAGCTAGTGAGGCCTCTAGGAAAGCATGTTTTAAAAAGGACAGAAAACACTGTGGTGAGAAAAGGAGGGAACAGAAAATGTAACAAAGAACAGGGGGAACACTGCAGCCAGAGCAGGAGCAAGAAGTGTTTCATGGTGGAGTAATTCTCCAGACTGCAACCTGTGGAACACTCATGCTGCTGCAGTGAGATATTCCTGAAAGAACTGCACACCATGGAGAGCCTTCACTGCAGCAGAGAAAAAGTGTAATAAAGATGGGAAGGTAGTAGTGCTTGGAGTGACAGAATGATGTTGGGCCTGGGAAAGGAGAGAGGAAAGGTGTTACAACACTTGTCTTTTTGCTTTCTGCTGCGCAGATCTGTTTTAATTGACAATAAAATATTTTTCCCCAAGTTGAGTTGGTTTTACCTCTAACAATAATTGGTAAGTAATCTTCCTCGCTTTATCTTGACACATGAATGTTCTCATTGTGCTTTTTCCGATTTCAGACCCTATCCCAATGTGGGCGGTATGTGTACATGTGTGTGTTTTCGTGTGTGTAGCTAAGGCTACCATAATAACTGCATTTATATAGGGAAAACAAACAAACAACTAAAACCTCCCACAGACACATATTTCTATTTTAAAACACACAAAAATATTTTTTCTTGGTGGTATCCTCTTGACTAATATTAGAGCACAGATTTCCTCCACCATCTCAGCTAATTTAATTATTCTTCAATAAGTTAAAGACTCTCTGTTACATCAGAGGTTTACTCTAAAAAGACAAAGGACCAGTTGGCCATCATTACACAGAGCGGTTTGGATGGTCATCAGGACTGGATACGAGCACTTCCCATTATTTGATTTTGAGTGACTTGCTCACATGTGAAAGAACTAAGTTCAAATATTTCTATATGTGGACAATCTACAGTGCACTACTTTATGGTTAAACTTGACCAGGCTTGTTTTAACTGAGAATGAGAAAAAATTGACATGGATGAATACAGAGAAAACCAAAAGCATAATATTAACTTGATTATTATAATAAAAATTAATAAACTATTCATGAAATATCATTGAGATACACAAAGTTTCATTAATCTTATAAAATAATACCATATCTCTGTTCTAGAATTTATTTTTAGTATAGCAATATATCTTCCACGTAATTAAATATTATTTTACCTCCATTTTATATTTTACTTTTTGGTCCTCTATACCAAATCTCTCTGACTTTCTTACAACCATACAGATACTTCACCTTTTGTAATATTTCTCTTTTCAGACTGCTTTAGTTATAGTATTGTGAGCTCTTCATGATGCAAGGATTCTTTTCAGCTGAGATGAAGCTCTGTCAAGAACTGTAAACAAGTCTGATTTTTTTGTATGTGCTCCCACTAGAACATTTTCTATATCTTATTATAAGTCTTCCTTCTTTTAGGAAGGGAACAATAACTATTCCTTTGGACAGCTGTCCCAGGAAATATGCCTTTTCTGAAAAAGTCCGTTTGTTATATGAGTTAATTTTTCAATGATTTCAGCTGAAAGTGCTGTGTATTTCCAACATTAATATTTATTCTTTGTATGGTACTTCTAATGAACATGTTAAAGTATTTTTCCTGTCTTTATGTGGGTTAATCTGAGTCCTTGTATTGGTATATTTACTATAGCCTTGTTACAAATTGGTTTATCGAGTGCTGATTTCAAGCGTTAGAGTAGGAATACACTGCTACTGCCTCTGGTATTCTTTTTTCTGAGAATGCTATCCTCCATTGTGCATAAAAAGCAGGTAGAAATCTGAAACCCATTAAAGTTTTTGTAAAGGTGCTTCAAAATTTTTTCTCTCAAGTTCAAAAGAGTTCAGTGGTAGAGATCTCCTGCCTAATACCTGAAGTACAACATGGTTGAGACGTACTGGCCCAGCAGTGGAAATCAGAGCAGATACAGAGTCGATTTTCATACCAGTAACGTTCATGAGTGGATATTGCACCACTCTGATGCAGCTGTACTGATCTTGATTCACTGCCATGACTATTTACTGCTGAATAACTCTGAACCACATCCCTTTCCCAGACTAGGTATATCTTGAACCCTTTTTTCAATGGGACCTGATTTTTAGAGTTTTTTGAGGTTAATAAAGTTATAAATAGCTTCATCTAGGACTTACAGTGAAGAATTGGCCAGAATAAAAGGCTTATTATTAGAGTGGGTCTAAATTGTTTTAAGTTTTTTCAGTTAAAAAATTTTCAATTTTTGTTCTAACTTATGTACTAATTTATTTCTATAATTTAAAAAAAAGGAAGAATTAAATGTATAAGACTTTTGATGGATAATTTCAATGCAAGTGTTTTATTTTGCACTTACTAAGGGCTTTTTTTCATATCCTTCTGCGTCTTAAAATGAAGCAATATCTGTAGAATGTGGATGAATGTAGAGTAAGACTAATTTTCATTGCACCTGTGGTGTTATCTGACGCACACAATATAAGTGAAGCACTGCTTACAGGGTTTATTTGAAAAGCGGCATATGTATTTGAACACAGTATATATGAGACTATGTCATATGTATGGGGAACAGAAACTATAGGAAATGGCAAGGAGTTAAATATGTATAGTGTTTTCATTTGCTTTTATTGCAGTATGTCTTACACAAAAAATAATGACTGTATTGAAAGGTCCCTAAGAAGTTCTCTCTGCCTATAATTGAGGTCTTTGATATTAAACATGAAAGAATAGTTTAGATTTCATTTGTATTTTCAACTACCATATGAAGAATTGTCTTGATGTTATCATCCATAGCAGTGGAAGAAATGGAACTTTTGAATCTTTCTTCATCTTTTCTTGATTGTAAATGGTGATTAGAAAATGAGTAGAAACTAAGGTTCACTGGAATAACAAGATAACTATGGAGCAAAAGGCAGTGACACATGTAAATAGTCTACAATATTTTAGAAATGTACTGCTGGAACATCCTTAATATTCATTAGACATTCTCTGGTTCTGCCTTCCTCAGTCTATTGTGGAAGGCAGTGGAAGAAAAGAAAGAAACTATTTTCGCTTGCAAGTTGTAACACAATTTGTGATGCATTAAAGCAATGATCCTTGAATCTGGTGCCCTTGATAGTGGTTCCAAAACAATACCTGCTGTGCAGCATGAAGAGGTAGCTTCACGGTGCATTTCATTGATAGTGGAGTAACAATGAACTTTGATGTCAATTGTGCATATTGTATTATTCATTCATGTGTTCTTGCTTTATTGCCTTTTTTATGGATTTGGAATCATATGTATTACTGTGAATTTAATCAGCATGACAAAAAGATCTTTTTTTTCCACCTCCTGGATAATCCTTTCTGCTTGCATTTCCACAGCCTTTTTACGCTATCTTCAAAGGTTCATTTTCAGGCTACTGTCCTTCTGGGTAACAGTGTCTGGATAACAGTGTTTTTAATCAGTCTGTCAGAGCCATTCTGAAGTCAGTCTGAGATATACGTATTGATCAGTTGATCTTCCCTCCCTTCAGGAATCTTCCTGCTTCTTCAGTACTATGTACATGCATAAAACAACTTAGTGTGTGCTAAGGATGATAAGATTATTTTGTTATTCCATATTCCTGATGCTCCAAGCAGTGTGCAAACTTTCCCTGCTCTGCCTGCTGACTATGTGGCGGTGTTATCACACACCTAAAAAATCTCTAGTCTGGCTGTTATTCTGCTTTTTGGACTACATAGCTGCCTTCTGACCTGATATTCATTGGTTATATAAACTGATATTTGTACAGTATCTCTTTAAACTTTTTTTGGTTTGTTAATAGTTTTGTAGTCTGTGTAATTTTAAAATGTAGTGGCTTGATCTGATGCATAGTATTTCAATGTGGCTCATTTTACAACTGAGTGGGAACGCTCTTTGTAGTATAGAAAGTAAGCTTCCCAAACACAGCTTATTCATTATTTATTTTATCACTCTTCATTCTCTTAGATTCTTTATTTTCTGACCTGTGTCTGCAGTCAAATGCAGAGTTTTGGCTAGAGCAAAATAAAATAACAGGCATCACCATTTTAACTTTGCTCAAATGAGAGAAGATGGCATCTTCCAATTCCCACAGTAATCTGAAAGGTTTATTTTGGAAACAAGAATGATGAATTTTTGGTGTTTCTGCTTTTCTTAATGATAAGTCATAGCTAGTGTTGACACCAAGCTGTTTTTTGAAAGGATGCCTTCACTTGCCCTTTGCCAGTGACCCTTTTTTCTCCTACCTAACAGAAGAAAAAGTATAATTTCAGTTCTTTCATTCTGTCTCACTGAGTAACATGGATGATGTTCCAGAAATTGAACTGCTTGGAGGATTAAAACCCGTCACATTTGATATAGCCAAATTTCCTTATGTGATTTCCTCTTTTGTTATGCATCACACAGAGCTTTGTTCCAGTCTGGCAGCCTATGACAATAAGCTGGAAAGTGAGACTGAGGCGGATGGAAAGCAGAATTAAAAATGAAAATGCATGAGAAACTACTGACAAAAGTAAGGAGATGTTTATAGATTATGTCATAGTTACTTATAAAATGCAGTCAATACTGATACAAATTTGAAGCTACAGTGGTTACATACTCCTGTAAATACCAGGTATGTTTGATATTTTTTACATGCTCTGCCTGCACACAGAGCAGGCAGTTTAAGAGCAAGTGCAGAGCTCTGTAAAGGATCAGGATTTGGAGAGAGTTACCAAAATTTGGGTCATCAATGTATGCAATTCTTGCCCTAGGTCTCTCTTTGCTTTGGTGAGATTTTAACAAGACTTAAGACAGAAAAACTTAAAATTAGGAGTATCACAGGACCAACAACAAGAGTTCAAAATTCACCAGGTGAGCCCATCCTTTCTAAGCCAAGAAAAATTACTATCTTTAATCTACTGTTAAAAAAAATTAAAACAAAAAAGCAAACAGTAATCAATCAGCTGGATAAAAAAAGTACCACTAGCCAAGCATTTTAGTCCCTTTCTCTTTTTTCTTTTTTTTTCCCCTAGAGTCTGTAGAGTACTACACTAGCACTGAAACTCTGAAAATGAAGTTTAAATATCACTTATAATTATCTAACAAAAACAGCCTAGCAAAAGCAATAAAACTGTAATGTTTAAAATGGTAGAACTGGCAGCATGAAAAAACTAAACCCACTCATAAAAGCCTCAACAGAAAAAAGAAGGACTGTAGAGTTACAGACCAAAAAATTACAATTTAATATGGAATTAGTTTCTTTAAACAACCAGTGATTGCTCTTTAAGATACAAAAAAAGCATAGTTATGTATTTGCAAGAGTGTTAAAGTTCAAAAATACTGAGACCCAGGACAAAGACACATGTCTTTTGTCTGATACACGTGTACATTCACAAAACATAATATCATGTTTATTACATGATGCTGTTATGAGATTTGATGGAATTCATAGTATGAAGAGATAAAATTGGGCAGTGTTACCCAGTGAGCGTGATAACGCTGTACAGTCTGTATAAAAGATGGTTTTGAATGCCTCGTGTTTGTATACTACTTTCTGCTCTGAGGCAACAAAAATTGATTAAGTTATAGTTTTGTTTAATTTTTTTATGCTCTTCTCCCCAAGTCTGTTCAGCACTAAATGGTGAAAAGGTGATCTTACCTTCAGCAGCATATGTATTTTTGAAAAATATAAAACCCTTCTGACTGCATTTCTGATCAAACTTTACAATATTCTGTTTCTAATCCCCTCTTGAATTTTTCAGGAGAATAAGGAATAGGCTTTTTTGTCTTACTGCAACACTTCAGATACTCAAGAGTGAAAGAGTACAGACAACACAAGAATAATTTGCTTTTAAAAGTAAAATTTTACATCACCCTACTCTTCCTTGTAATCTGATGAAGAGTTGACTTTTTTAAAGCATGAAGAATTGTGAATTCATATTTATTTCATTTGGCATTTTCAGCATCTCAGGAAAGCATGGCAATGTTCATTACTGCCTTGTTCTTGGCAGTATATTGGGTACCTAAATGCTATCCCTATAGAAAAACAAATATCAGCTCGTGAGACTTCTGGTGTCTAGTTTTGACTCAATAATTCAGAATGTATTAGCTTACTTTTATTATATATCTATGTAATAAGAATTAGATGAAAAGTTTTGATGAAAGGAGGAGGGTGTGTAAAAATTTAGTAGGTTTTTTCCATAGAGTAATGTAGATAACTGAGCAATTTTGTTTAAGATTTATTTCAAAATAAATTGTTTAATTTCAAATTCCTTTTGACTTTTTTAGTGCAAATTTTCCACCAGACTTTTACATGTTACCTTCCAATGATTATGTAGTGTTTCTGATCATTCATTTTGGCTTCTTGCTCTCTTAATTTATTCCTGAAAGTGTGTTTTTTGTCTGTTGGCAGAGGAAAGAAGACGTGCATTGAAAATTATTCTGAAAGGTTCTTCCTGGCTCTACATTTTACAACATATCTTTGAACTTATTCTACAGTGATTCTACACAGTGAGAGACAGTAATTGATTTATCTTAGCCTTAAAAGCCTGGACACTTTTTCTTTCTTTCTTTCATCTGTTTTTTCAAAATGAACAAAAGACACTGAAAAATGCAAGATTTTTTTGGTTTTTAATATTCTAAAACCTCTGTCAGTTCTGGCAGCAACATTTTACCATTATCAGCTTTAATGGACATCAGAATACAGCTGCATGTTTAAAATCTGTGACAAAGTATCAGTTTAAATAAAATTTTTAACAAAAGTTTTAAGTAACAGGAAGACATTGCATGTACTAATTTTAATATCTAGAAAAAAAGTTAAATGAAATTTTAAAAAAATCCTAGTATCCCACATCTGTGAAACAAAATCAATAGAATTATTGCTTGCCATACCTTGGAAAAAAACACTGGGAGAAGAGACATTCTGAATAGTTTTACTCTTAAGGTAAAATGGAGATTTTACATTTCCATTTCATATTTGAAAGGATTTGTTTGTTTAACTACCTATGTGAAAAAATTTTCTTCAAAACACACTACTACTTAAATAACTTAGCAGAGTAAAATAAGCAATTTTTATTCATAAATTAATGATGAAAAAGGCTCTTGTGTGTGTGTGAATCTGTGTGTGAGGACATGCTTTTGTATGGGCTTATGAAAATTTTGTTGCCTAATGCAGGAGTATTTATGTGCATGTCCTGAGGCTTTGTGTCTCAAGTTCACATGATTAAAGAGCACTAAGTTAAACTATCTTAACTCAGTTTTACAAGACTTTTTCCCTTTTCTTACTTCTACAGGGGCCTTCAAAATCACTTCAAAAGTTAATTTGTTGCTTCTTGACGACAGGAGAAAAGATTGCTGCCTATAAGCATTTCCAGAACTGATGATATCCTTGTGACCAGCTGTTTTAATGCTGTCTGGAAATTGGACAAGTTTCTAATTTACTTCCTTTAAATGAAAACCTAAATACCAAAAAGCCTTCTCCAGAGGAGCAGGATGGAGAATTGCCTCCCTGCTGTTCTTCAATCCCTGTTCTTGAAATTCAAGGGCTTTTATACAGATGTGTTCTGGTATATAATACAGGACTAACTTCGGTCTTTGTTGCTGCTACAATAGTCTTCTATTGTGTCTTTCAGTATTTTCCATCTTTTTCTGGTATCCTTCTGGCCAGAAACTTTGATAGTGTGGCTTACAAGAATTTTCAGTATTTGAACTGGAAAGCTGAAGTAAAGTCTGTTGTTACTCTTGGGTGTTTTGTTCTGTATAAAATAGAGAGCATACTATTAGTCTGTCAAAATACGTTGTTCAGGAGATTTAATTTTTCTCTTTGAAGCTCCTCTCAAATGATTTTTTTCACTGTCCTGTCTCTATACAGAAGGAAACTGACAATAATAATGTGAGTGACGATGCTCGAAATGAGATGTGCTAAGGAAAGTGGAATTTACTTTTCATATTTTCAACATTACAGGAACTTGGTTCTTATAAGTCTTTATAATCACTACAAGAAAGATGGTGTATTTTTTAAACACTTTGATCATTCCAGTGGATTTCATATGTTAGTATTTCTTTGTCTGCAAATAAAACAGTGCATACATATCAGAAACTTATCTAGCCTGTTTTGAATGTTGAAGTTCCTTCATCCACACACTGCTATATGTTAGCAAAGGAATACGTTTTTTCTTTCCTGTGTGCAGACAAATGTTATTTGCAGGAAAATCTACTGTGGATAGCTGACATGAATTGGTTTCGACTTGTGTTAAGGATGATTGTCTTAAAATACATCAAAGAGCTGCTGTAGTTTGTTAAGTATTCATTATGTTAATTTTCATTATGACCTTCTGCAAAGACTCAAGATATGACTACAAATATAAATTGAGAAAACTTTTATTCTGGTAATATCATTGCGGCAGTATATTTACAGCCAAATTTCATAAAGCAGAGAATGTACTAATTTACTTTCAAGGTGTTTGTGAAGAACTCTGTTACTGTAAAATCAGAGAGGTAAGGTGAAACGAAAGGTGAAAAATAGAAAGCTTTTCAAATCAATTTTTCTTTTGAGCTTGTATGTGTCTTAATGATTTCAAATTGTACTAATGGATAATTCTCAAATTTTCCTATAGTTAAAAACCCCTAATCACTTGGTTTCAAAAAGGAAAAATTGTAATTTCTCCCAGCTTGGTCAGAGAAGTTCATCGCCAAAACTTAATTTTGTGTATTGGAATAATTGAGACAATACTAGCATGTATGACACACTCTTAGTTTCTTCCCTGCCATTGCTTCTGCTAACTTCAGGTTAGTATGCATTTTATCTTTTATCATTATAATTTTATCTTCAGTACCACATTACGAAGAAAAAAAGCTATTAAAATTGTTTTTATTAGAAAAATAAAGCTCAGGAGAGCTGTGTCTTTGCTTCAGACTTTCCAACATTTTTAGTAAGTGAATTTTAAGAAAGATATCAATAAGAGTGAGAGATGTAAGTGATCATTAGCTGTTACAGCACCTATGTAGATATTATAAACTCCACTAAGTGTCCTGCATGAAGTAGATATTTTATGAATGTGGACCATTTTTAATTTAGTGAATCATTGAGGATTTTTAGCTACTGAATCATTAAATTTTCAAAGAATCATTCCGATAATGATGGTAAAAGGTGTCTATTATTTGCTCAGTAGTTCTGATACATTTACAGAGTGAAGTTGCTGGTTTGAAAGGCTTTTACTTTTTGTCATTGTATAATTCTCTTCTATTTGCATAATAAACTTGTTCTTAATCTGCAAAACTTCTTAGAATGCATTCAGATGCTGCCATTGTATGAGTTCTAAGAAGTCATCCTAAAATTTGAAAATAATTAATAGCACGAAGGTAAAAAGTATAGCAAACAAAGAACAGGGTTTTCATTCAAGTAAAGAGAAAAACCCCAAACCACAAACCAAACATCAGTACTTTATTTCTTTTTTTGTTGTTTGAGAACCAGACTGTGCTGCAGGTTCAGTTCTTCATATTGAGACTCTTGACCACTCCTTATCACTTTGGGAGAAGGAGTTTGTGACCCTGAGGATGGCTCTGCTCCTGTCCCCCTCTCAAGCATGGAGAGAAAAGGCATCTAAGTTCCCATCTAAGCTGCTGGTTTTAAACAGCAATAACTCCCCTACTTATCCACTCCAAACACTGCTTTGGCTTCTGGTTGGAATGCTATAGACCGGGAGAAGTGTAGTCAGTAATTTGTTCATCTGTTTTTGCCTTCTCTGCTAGTGGGGTCCTGCAGGAACAAGCAAATGTCCTTTATAGACTTCCTCCTCTCAACGAAATCAGAACTACTTAAAGCATTTGGAAAAACTCTGCACCTCTGCATATCAGAGATATTTTGAATAATTAGGCAAAACCCTGCCTAATTTGTCAGCAGAATTATGACTGAATGAAACCTTGGTCGCCCCCAGAACCCGTATGAACCCCAGGTTAGCTTTTGTGAAGGTGGCTAGGAAAAAGTGTACACGTACTTAGCCAGATCTCATTCCCCTTTCAGCTCTATGTGGATTCACTGTACATAATTGGGCTCTGGCCCTAAAAGTAACAAGGAATAATTTTTAAAAAAAACTGTTTCTCACAACCAATGCCAGGCTTCTGGCACATTTTGGACAGGTGAGTATCTGAGTTACTTGTCTTTTCACCTCGGCAATAAGATTATACATGTAATGAAATGTTACTGCATGAAATAATAAGAAAAAACCCACATTCCATGCATATAAAATCCATTTAAAAACAATGTTTGGGGTTTTTGAAAGATTTTGTTATTTCCCCACTGATCATAAACAAAAAGTGATGGTAGCCTATCTACAACTGACATATATTTACAATATTTGTTTTTCTTCACTTGCAAATTTAGATTTCTTGGTGGTTTTGTGACTATCTCAGTGCTGAAAAAAACCAGACATAATATTCTCATTAAGAATGTTATAAATAAAAAATCTGATCACTGATTAGAAAAATATTTTTTATTAAATTAAGCAAAAGAATAAAAAGCTATATTTGAATGTTTATTGCCATTTTAACAGGTGCATTGAATATAAATGATAGCAGCATCAATGAATAAATTAATCATAATTAGCACTCAGTTAAAGAGACCTTTTCTCATCAAAGATGTAGATGTTATAATTAGAGCTCCTAATTTTAGATAGGGACGGATATTTATTAGCAAATGTCTGATGCTTTGGAGAGAAAAACATTGAGAAATGTGTATATTACATCAAATTTACTAATAATGTTAGAATCACAATTAAAATACTCCCAAAGATGTAAAAAAAAAAAAGTGTCCATTTGCTTTAATTCACTTGTATGCCTCCCATTTAGAATTAAAATTTAGCAATTTAACATTAACTAATTAACAGTGATGTCTTTTCCACTTAAAGCCACATAAAATGAAAATTAGGTGGCACTTTTATGACTTACATGTCACACTAAGTGACAAAAATTACGAAACATGTTTCGGTGACCAAGACCTAAATTTTTGTCATGTAGCCTTTGAAAAATCCAAAGTTCTTGTCTTTCTATCCAGATCAGCTTCATAAAGTTTCTTGAAGCCACTGCCATTCCTGTCACCACTACAGCTCACAAAGCCTTTATGCTCAGTGCTCGCACAGGGATGAGAACAGGAAAGGACACCACATTTGTCATGCGTAGTAACTGCTGAAATGGTCAGGTGGAAACAGTATTCCTGTTCCCATGCATGTAACAGGTCAGTCAGTTGAGTTGCCTCCCAGTCAGAAAAGATCAGATGTGACCTCAAGCATAAGAAGAGAGAAACCCAGTTTTGCTTCCCCAAAATGCATTTAATTATCAGGCTATAAAAAATATGGCTATTTTATTTCATGCAATGGTCACATGTCATACAAATCCTGTAGGGTTGGTGTAAAAACAAGCAAGATATAACATATATGGATATCTCAGTTACCTTGGTAATTGTTATTATGCTACAGATATTTAGCTATTAAAGAATAAATTGATGAAACACAAAACCAGGTTTGGAACCTTACTAGGAAAGATTTTGTTGCTTGGTTGGGGTAATTTGTTTTGTTTGGTTTTTTGTTGGGTTTTTTTTCCTTTTCCTTAGCTAGACCTACATTTAATATAAAGACACTTAGGTATTCACAATGGGGCAATCTGAATTAATTCACTTTTGGGAAAAAATGATTGTCATATTGGTCTCAGAACAGAAAACTGATCAAGAGCTCAGTTAAGGGACAGGACAGAACAACAAATGACAGTGTTCATTCGTAACTATATACATAAGTTAGGAAACCACCTAGCAAATCAATTTGTGAAAAATCCCTTAAAACATATCAGAGGCTACAGCAAAACCAATAGTGAGCAGTACATTTCAGTTTTACATTTATTAAAAAACCCCCAAGAAACTAGTCCTAGTATATGGATCAGTTAAAACTATTTCTATTGCAAATTCCTTTAGGCAGAACTTTCTCAGTGGGGAACTTCTGTCTGGAATTTCTCTAATAACCAAATTAAATAAAATACATGCCAAACTATTCTCACAGAACACTGTAAATCTCAAATTTTTGCAAAAGTTTCTCTCCAATTAAAATAAAAAATCCTTTAGTGGATAACACTGACATTTTCAGTTATTGTGGAGTCAGTGGGAATGAAACTAAAAGAATGTAGTTAGGAAGAGGAAACAGCAATTATATAAACATATTGTTTATACAAAATTTATGTGCACATTAGATAGGTCTTAATGAATTAAACAATAAGACATAGTGATTTACTATTTTAACTTCACTTCTACTAATAAGACAAAAAAGAAACCAGGAAAAAATATTATTTTTCCTCAACCAGGTATGTTTTCTGCAATCCCTCAAATAATCATGCATCTGCATACCAAGTTTATATTATGCCATTTTATTTGCAGAGAAGAATGAAATTTTTCTTCCGATGAAAATTTTTTGTTAACATATTTACAGTTCTACCATCCAAACTGCTTTTTTTTTTAAATCAAAATCAAGTCTCAAGTCAGTGTTTGGAATTTCACAATATTCATTTCAAGTTGCCTGAGTATCAGCTACTGTTTCAAATTCATCACTGACTATCAATTACTATTTTCTTATATAAATAGTAATAGTAGATTCTGGGTGCATTGTATAGAAGCAGTCCTTCCTTTCAGAAACAGAGTTTTCCCTGTGCATTGGAACTACTTTTAATTTGTTTCTTATTTTATTAAGTAATCTAAATCAGCTGTATTTGGGTATATTATAAATAACTTCAGTATTTACTGCAGTTAATGATTAGAAGTTGGTTTTCAAAAGTGTAAATAAATTTGGATAATTAAATATTACATTTTTTTTCAATCAAGCAGAAAATTATTTATTTTCCTACTCCTGATTAAAGTTCCCTAAATTTTGTCTTTCCTTCCCAAACATAGAGGTTGTATAAATGCAAAGTACCTGCTGAAGATTAACCTGCTAATGGAAATTGAACCCTGTCGTTATTCCCTGTCTCTGTTTATCCCTGCAGTCACTATTATTTCATGTCCCTCAGATATCCCAGCCTGTGTTCTTCACAAATTCCCACTAGTTTGCAGCTCTGCAATCAATTATTTTTTCATCGCATTTACATAATTCACTCTCATGACAGGAAATCAGAAGGGAAGTGAATCAGTTTTCTCTGAAAGAACTTTTAAGGGTGAACAGATGAGATTCTCAGATGGACTTTGAAATATTTTAATGAAGCAATTAAAATAAAACCTGGTGAAGGCAGACTGTTAAAAGCAAAGATTATTATAAAGCTGCTTAGTCATTAATGTACTCATTGTGCACTGCAGTTTTATGTCTGGGAGTAGCAAGATCATGCAGTCAAATATTCCAGGCAGTGTTTTTTTTAAACCTAGGTGTAAAAGTGAAACCTGCTTATGGACTCAAAAGAAAGACTGTAGAATATCACTTAGTTATAAATCTGGTGTATAAGGGAAGACTGAATTTTAATTTTTGGTTAACTTGCATTGTTTGAAAAGGTTACGTCCTGAAGATTCATTTCCAGTTTAATATTACTTTGAAATGCCTGCTTAAGAAAACATGCAAAAGGTGTATTACTACACCAAGGACAAGCACCAGAAGGAGTTGCTTGAAAACACTTGAGCAATGAAATGACTGCCCATTCATTCATATAAATTATAGATAAAAAATATTTACCTAAATAAAAAAAATATTTACCCTCAGTGTTATAATCAGCTGGTAATATGACCTGATCATATACTTCAAAAAAGGCTTTTACTACAACAAAGAGGAAAGGTAACTTTATATAAATAGTCCACAAAGTAAAGAGACTTTACAAATTATTGTACAGGAAGTGTATTTTATTTTTATATTATGATGTCACATCTTTTGTTTCCTTGAGCAAAGGAAGTAATGTTACCTATTTTAAAATGTAGGGTTCATTTAGGTATTTGAACTGGACCAGGTTAGAATAGAGTTAATTTGTTTCATAGCAGCTTGTATCATTCTGTATTTTAGATTTTCAATCAAAACAGTGTTACAGCATCGAGGCCTCCTTGGCATCTCACTCTGCCCTTACAGTGAATAGATTGAGAGGGGAGAGGGACACAGTTGGGCAGATTAGCCAAAATAACCAAAGAGATATTTCATAATATATAGTATCATGACCAGCACTAAAAGGAAAAAAGGGATGCTTGCCTGCTTTTTGTTTGGAAGCTGGTTGGACACCGGTCTGACCAAACGAGATTGTGAGTGATTGCTTTTGTACCACTTGTTTAGTTTTCAATCCTTCTTCTTGTGCTTGCCATTCACTTATTAAAGCTTTTGTTTGAATTTTTGGTTTTATTTTGCCCCCCAATTTTTCTTGGTTTTATTCTCTTTTCTTCTTCCTCTTTTCTACTGGAGTGAGTGACTCCATACTGCCTATCTTCAGCAGGGTTAATCCACAATAGTATATTAAAAAGAAGATGTACATGATATAGAGAAAGAATATTTAAATGCAGGAACATGCAGTCAGGTATTAATTCAATTTTGATGTCACCAAATCCATTTCTAGCCACTGTGGAATATTCGGTGAAGCGAAATAATGGAGAGTCTAAACAGCAGTACTTCCACAAAACTCTAGGACTTGAGTCACATACGAAGAATCAGCTTGCATGACCTTAGCAAAAAGTTGAAAAACTTCTGAGCTCAGAATTCAACCAAATTGAGTTATTAACATAAAAATACGAGAAAAAATTATAACACTGGCTAAATGTCCTCAGATTTCTGTAGTCAGTGTTCTTTGTATGGTTTGGTTTCCTGGTCTGTGTTCCCATGCCCTCTTCCATGAATTGCCAGTCACCTGACCCTACTTCTCAGGACAGCAAGTTTTCCACTAATTTCAGTTTCTGGAAAAATATTAAAATATCATACATAACAAAATTGCACTTTTCAATTTAGTGTGGGGTGCACTTGGAGAGCAGCTAACCAGAAATTTAGTAAAGAATTTTGCCCAAATGAACGAAAAAATTATTAGAGAAGAAATGCATTTAGATTCATATATGGAAACAAATCGCTTTCTTCCAAACCACAAAGAAGTTTCTAATATAAAATTCATATCAAAGTGTTTAGAATGCTGGTCTTAGTTATGTGTTCAGTATATTAAATAAAGAGAATGAGAATGTTATCAGCTGATGTGATCAAGAGGGACTAGTCAAGTCATCACTAAAATATATTTTGAGTAGTTGACAATGTCATGGTTTGGACACTGGCCAGATGCCAGGCACCCATGACAGCTGCTCTGACAGCTGGGTAGAAGAGAGGAAGGAATTAAACAAAGGGGTCATGAACTGAGAGAAAGACTGGGGCAAAACTTTCCAAGGGCAAAACAGGTTCAACTTAGAATTACAAAGTTAATTTATTACTAACAGGGATGGAGGAGGATAGTGAGTAATACAAGCCCTTAAGGCCTTTTCCCCCCAACTCCTTCCTCCTTCTGACCAACAGTGCAGGGAGATGGGGTGGTGGTTTTGGTCAGTTTGTCACTGAGATCTTTCTTCCACTGCACAAGGAGAGGAGTCCTCCTGCTGCACCTTGGGGTCCCTCCCATGGGAGATGGTTCTCTGTGAACTTCTCCAGTATGGTTCCACCCTCATGAGCAGCAGTCCTCCCAAAACTGCAGCATCGTGAGTCCTTCCCACAGGCAGACAGTCCTCCCAAAACTGCTGTGGTGTGGGTCCCTCTTCCATGGGGTACAGTCCTCCAAGGTCAGGCTGCTCCAGCTGGGAATCAGGGCCCCTTCTCTCCATCAGGTCTCCCACTGGATCACAGCCTCCCCAGGCATCCACCCACTCCAAATGGGGGCACTTCCCCATGGGCTGCAAGTGGATCTCTGCATCCCCTTTGGACCCTATGGGCTGCAGGGGTACAGCTGCTCCACCATGGTCTGCACCACAGATGGCAGGGGAATCTCAGCTCTGGTACCTGGAGCACCTCCTCCTCCTCCTCGTCCATTGACCTTGGTGTCTCCATGTTGTTTCCCTCATGTACTCTGGCTAGAAAAAACCTCCCTCCTCCTCTGGCTAGAAAAAAAACATTTCCCCTATATTTTGATTTTCTTCTTAAATATGTTGTCACAGAGGTGATGACCAACCTCTAACTGACCCAGACTTGGCCAGCAGCAAGTCCATCATCTTCAGAGCCATCAGGGATTGGCTCTGCTGTGGAAGCTTCTAACAGCTTCACACAGAGGCCACCTCTATGGTGCCCCTTCTACCAAAAAACAGGCCAAGCAAAACCAACACAGACAAGCACTGATTTTAGCAGAGAAGAGTTTTAACTACAAAAATTATTTCTTACAATACAGACACAGTTTTGTTGGCTTGCAAACAACTGTAAAATTCACATTGAAATTGTCCAACTGAAAAAGATTGAACAAAACCAGCTTAGGTAGTGGAAGCAATAGAAGAAACAAATGGGTTTTCTTATCGTTTAAATCAGCTTAAATTGTATGCATTTGTTTCACTTGTGCCTGTAAACTTATTCAAGAAGTAAATTGTACACAAAACATTAAACATAATGTTGTCATTTTACACTGGTTTAGTTAAATCAATGTAAAATCAGAACTTTAATCTCGGACAATATGTGAATCGGTTAGGCCCAAATGTAAGGTAATAAAACAAAGTAGCTTCATTATGTAGATACTAGGATTGTCACTGAGTCCTTACAGATTATCGCAAAATTCTGCAAGTATTCCATTGATTAGGGACTATATCTCCCTAAGGACAGACTTAGCATATTTTACTCTGATTTACTGTTTCTGGGGAGGCAGAACATACATTCTCTCTGTAGTTTTAGTTCAACATAATTTTTTGGTCAAATTTTGTGTACTTAAACAGAATGTACCGTGTTAGGTGGTGACCATCTGCCATTTCCTCTGTTGTTTGCTTTTTATTACCCATGTGCCCCAATACTCTACTCCTGAATACAGAGGAGATTAACTGGTTTGCATGTAGGTTTTTCATATCGTGTCCACCTTTGGTGAATGTTCTTAATACATATTTAGTTTGGATGAGAAATATGGTAACCAGTTTCTTTGCCTTGGTCATTTACATGTAGAAAAATATGAGAAAACATCACTTGTCTGTGACATGATGTTGAATTAATGGTTTTGACACTGCTGTAAACACATCTCCCTTAACTTAAGTGCAATGATCACTGTAAATCACTGATCTTGAAGTAGAAACACTTCAGAATATATTTCTGTGTGGTCTTCTTCAATGTTAGACATTTTTGACCTCTACTTCTCCTTTCATTGGTTTTATTTCTCCTTCTGTAGTTTTCAATCCCAGTTTAATAGCACAAGAGACTTCAGATAATGTACTGCCTTCACAGGCCAGGCAGCACAGGCACTTATATTTTTCTTCTACTCGTCTGTCTTGCCCTTCAGGCAATTTTCAGTTCATAGAAGACTGGTTCACATCCAAATGACTTCAAGTTATTCTTTGAAGCCAGATTTCCTCAGGCCCTGTATCAAATGCTTTTCTAAGCTCCACTTGTACTACATATGGCATATTCCCCTTCGTCCATGGACTCCTTTACGTTCTTCTCTCCTATGGTGAGGGTCAGTGGAGTGAGTGCAAGCTGAAATAAACTGCCACAAAGAGTAGGCTTTCTGACTCTTTCTGCTGAAGTTTGTTCTCTTGAGTTTCCTTGCTCTTTTTTTCACCTCTTTGTACTTTCCCAGTAGAATAATAGACTATACTCCCTTTAAAAAATCCTTTTTGTTTAATATTTTTTTGATTTATACTCTCTGTGATTCAATGATACATATTCACAGTTTTTTCTCATGTGCCCAGTAGCTATTCAGGGCTGAATTCTAGGACCAGCTCTGTTCAACAGGTTTATAAATTATGTTTGCGTTAGCTGAATGGACAATTAATGAATTCACTGATGATACTAAACTGGGAGATGCTGCTGACTCTCTCAAAGGACAAGAGGGTGGTCAGACTGGCACAGGCTTCATAGAGAGGTGTTCAATGCCCTGTGCCTGTCACTGCCTCAAAAGGAGTCATTTGGATAATGTCCTTCATAATATGCTTTAACTTCTGTCAGCCCTGAGTAGGTCAGGCAGCGGGACTAGACTACTATTGTGTCTCCCATTCTTTCTATTCTATTCTATTCTATTCTATTCTATTCTATTCTATTCTATTCTATTCTATTCTATTCTATTCTATTCTATTCTATTCTATTCTATTCTATTCCACTCTACTCTACTCTACTCTACTCTACTCCATTCCGTTCCGTTCCGTTCCGTTCCGTTCCGTTCCGTTCCATTCCATTCCATTCCACTCTATCCTGTTTTATTTTGGCTCTTCTCTAATTCAGCATCCCAGGTCAGGAAAGAGGGACAATTCAGCTCATTATGGGATAGACTATACAAAAACACCTCTTTCTTCTGAAAGTCCTCCTAAGGGTGTGGGAAACAGACACATTTCAAGAATGTGTCATAGGTCATTATATCTGTGGTTACATTTAAAAAAATGTTCTTTGCCTTTATTAATGTTACAGTGGAAAGCATCAGGGGACTATTTTCTTTTGGGATCATAATTATTCAATTCTCATCCTTTTTTATCTCCACAACTAAAAAGAACATTTACCTCTTGTGTCTTCTTGCCTTTATTCTCTTTTCTCTCTAGTATTTGTAATTTGCCACTTTTCAATCTCAGCATTCACTACTAGTGAAAAGGGAAGTGTTCATGACCAATATTTTATCATAATGTATTACCAAAGAAAGCTTATTTTCTGATGTTTCTTTTTACCACTGGCACAGTTTTCTGTTTTTCTTTTTTTTTCTTCATCAATGCTGTAGCCAGTCTTCATCCTGTTAGTTTCTCCTGTCAATACTTATCTCTATGATGTATTCACATCAGTTTATGTTCTTTACCTTGAACTCACCTGCTTTTTTGAGTCTCTCCAGCTTCTGCACAAAGAAATTGATCTATCACTTATTCTTTGTTGCAACTTTCTTGTTCATAAAGATATGGGAATACCTAACTGTATATCTTCCATATCAGTTATACTACTGGGAAACATTGCAGACCATCTAGTAAAAGAATAATTCTAAAATGTGCAGTGTAAAAGTAACTTTTTTCCATTTTAGCTCTCTAGAGTAACCATATTCAAATGACAAACTGACATGTAACATAGCAAGCCAATAGTAAGTTATTCATATATTCAGATTCCATTTAATTTTAAGTCCCAAGTGCAAATTAAAATATTTTTTTACAAAAAGGCCATATGTTTTTATGTTTTCATCCCTAAATGTTTAAACTTGAATCATTGTGATTATCTAAAACACTGGTATGATCCACTGCCAAGGGTCTCAAAAAATCACATCAGAAATTTGTGACAAAATGTGGATTCATATTCCCCTAACTTTACAAGTTAAGGCATGTTTCCTTGGGGACTAAATCTGCTGTTGCTGAAAATAACTGATATTAGGTCTGCAAATTTTTCATACGCATGTCAAATTTCTGTAAAGATGTTGGAAGTTTTAATTCATAATGTGATGCAAATATCAGTGTTTGGGAGTGCTAGAATTTACCGCATTGGCTGCAATCTTAACTCTGCCACAGACACATTGTGCAGTCATGTTTTCAGAAAGAAGTAATAAATGCAGTTATTTGTGTCCTATTATGGGCTTCTGGCCTCAAGAATGTACAACCCATTTCTCATGAGTTTTGCAGTTCAGGTTGTCCTTTCTCTGAACTCCCTTAACAGTTCATGTATTTTTTTCTGTTGGTCACTGAATTCACTAGGGTCTGAAGCCATGATGCTTGTCAAATACTGCAAGTTTTGAGTTCTCTCTCCTTTTTAAAAATCTGTAATTATCAATCCCTCCATAGCTACCAAACTTTTTTCCGACTCTGGTTTATTTATACGGAAGAGAAAGCTGTTTTCCTATTTTCTCCTAAAGCGTCCTTGGAGTGGAATGTTTTGAAGGACGATAGCAGGCTATCCAGTCTCATACTGCTCTATGTTTTCAATTGCAATCTCCCAATGTCAAGAAATATATTATTTGGAGTCTTCCATTCAGGTGCCTTAAAATTGAAAACCTAATTAAATTAATTGTTTGAACTTGCAGATAATTAAATCTGGAGTAGCCTGGGCACAAGAATGTGTTTAAACAATGCTGAGTCTGATCTTAAAACTGTTATAAAAATAAGCTTCATATAGGCATCATAAGGCTTACCGACAGCTCTTAAATAGTGGTGTCAAATGTTGTTGAACACACCCTTGTATACATTTAGAATTGTGTCTATTTCTACTGCTACTTAATCTGAACTTTTTCTGAAAAGAATATAAATAAAAATGTAGTATGTGCTTCTTCAAAAAAGTCTTTAAAACTATTTAAATAATATTATATGTATTATTTCCTTTACATAGGAAATCAAGCAGTCTCTGCTCCTCTTGGCTAATTGTTCTCAGAAGAGGCCTATCCATTGTGGTGGTACTGAGAATTACCATACACTGTATCTCTTGTAGGCCTGGCTTCTCTAGGCCATGCATACTTATTCCATTGCTTTCCACCTGTCATGATCAAATTAAAGACAAAGCTTATATTTTGCTTGCAATAGAACCTTGCCTAAGTTTAATGAAGATGAATTCTTGTCCTTTTTCTGCTGAAAGTAAAAGGTTCTGTGACATGTAATCAATACAGACTCTTCCCTACCATCTTGGCATAGAGTCATGCCAGACCCACATTGAGCAGGCTTACCTGTGTGTGTGAGGATAAATACAAGATCCACTGCACAGCTGATATTGCAAAGTGATGTTGTGAGCACAAAACTAAAGAAAGGTTTAGGCTGGAAGTAGCAGCAACAGAGGAAAAAAAGGGAAATTGACACACATAAAAAAATTAACCTTGGTTAGTAAAAAACTTTTCTTAGCCCTTTCTAAAACTGTAGAACAGGCTTTAAGATGAAGATATCCTGCCAGTTTGATTGTTTTAAACAAGTAATAAAAAATCTAGGAAGGCAATCAGGATTTTTCTAGAAGAAATAATTTTTCTTTCAAGGGAAAAATGGCTTAAGAGCTCTTTTGTGTTTCCCATTACCTTGCCTAAGAGAGGCACTGAACTTTTGCCTTTAAAAAAGAGAATTTAAATTATCATGTAAAAGAATGCATTGGTCTCAATTTTATAGAATGTAGTTATTATAGAAAAGTATTATTCTGGAAGCTTTTTCACACAGTTATGTACAATGGAAAAAGGTCTTTCTCAAAAAAAAAAAAAAAGAGGGTCATATTGTGATTCTTATTTTTTTATCCTACTCCAAAAGTGCAGAACATCTTTTAAAGGTTTCATCCATGTTCACATTTTCATATATATGCTAGTCCTTAATTCCTTAAGAAATAAAAATAATGGGGTTTTGAACCTCTAAGAACAGAACTAACTGAAGTAGTAGAAAGCAAGCAATAAAAAAAACCTGGTTTATTTTCTTATCTGTCCTGTCTTCATTATTGCCTCAAAACAATCATAGAATAATAATATTATAGAACAGGTTGGGTTGGAAAGGACCTTAATGATCATCCAGTTCCAGTCCACCTGCCAAGGACACCTTCCACCAGACCGAGTTGCTCAGAGCCCTCTCCAGCCTGGCATTTAACACTTGCAGGGATAGGGTATCCATAGCATCTCTGGGCAACTTGTCCCAGTGCTTCACCATCCTCACAGTAAAGAATTTCTTCCTAATATCTAATCTAAACCTATTCGCTTTCAGTTTTTCCTGGAAGAAGTTAAATAACTACCTGATATTAAAGCCTAAAGTTTGTATAGAACTTAAATTGTAATAACTTAAACTGCTTAATACAGGAGGAAGCATTTTTGGTTTCCAAACGAATAAAGCTGAGATCGCAGAAATGTTTAGTCATGTTTCTTGTTGACTGAATGTTTGCAGGGTCAAATATCATGGACAGATTGTGATTTTATGATTTTATGATTCTATGTAGTTGAGTATAGGATATTACTATATGAAAAAAACTTTCCAGGACCTACTCATAAGTAGTTTGAGGTCCCTTACAGAAAAATCTATATTTATTATAAGAAGTAAATTCTAAAATCCTATTTTATTGTAAATAAATATGAAGCTTACAGGTGAGAAGTGGGAGGGCAACTGTGTAACATCACATTCTCTATTGATTCTGATTTCAAAAAAATAAGAACCAAACCTTGTTTGTTTGGCTTTTTTTGTCAGTTAACATTATTCTGTTTTTTTCTATTAGAAGCATTTAGGCTAGAAGATTTCTTTTTTAAACATTTACTACCTAAAGTTAGATTTCCAAATGAGAACTTAAAAAAAATATTATTATTATTTTTCTGTATCTCTTGAGTATATGCAATTGATTTATGTTTTATCAGGATCTTTACTTCTATTTGAAGCAAGCAACCTGGAGCACAAATCTTGGATTTACGGACCTGTTAAACATAAACGCAGTTCATAGAATGCTGAGGAAAATGGTTGCTTAATTCAGATTTCTGGAGTTTAAAAAAGCTGAATCAAAATCTTCTTCACAAGAGAGAGAAAAAAAATTAATTTACCCTCAGGCAAGTATCTTATGATGACTTACATTTTGATTATTGAGAATAAAATTAATGAACAGGGAGATAATGCAAAGCATGCTGTACATGAGTTGTCAAAAGACTACTTTGGGGATATGTTTTTTGTGTTACCATCTAATTATGTTTTTGCTTTTAGAATACTTTTAAAATTTATTAAGCAAATGTGATTACCAATGATAGCTTAAAATGGGATGAATCAAATTTGTTGTAAGTACATTGCACAATAAAAGTTCTTCCAAAGAATAAATTCAGTTAGGAAAGCTTTTAAGTTGCATCAATCTCAGAATCTTAAAGGACTTAGTGCAAGAAACATTAATTTCAGGGAAAAAAACTCAGCAAGACATTTGCTTCTGTTCAAGTAACTATGTATTATAGTTGTAATATGGTATTTTAAACAAATTTAGAGACATACCTAAAAAAAATTTAAAATAAATAAATAAATAAAATTTTACTATGCTACTGGACATACAAAAAATATAAGGAGGAAATCAGAATGACATTAATTATTTTTAAAAATATGCTACCTTCTGTAGTTTTTAGTTTCAATATTGCAGTAAGTCATATATTGGTTGTGCTATCAACCTTTATAATTTTTCACAGGCTTCAAGATGAGAAAAGAAGTATTAAGGCTATAATGATATAAGACATCTGGATTACAATTATGTAATTTAAGAAAACATATTTGTTGTACTTTTTTTAAAAAAAGTGAAATTAATATTTAGTCATTTTTTAAAAAAGGGGGAAAAAAAGGCCAAGAAATTTTAATAACTGTTTTTAGCTATGCCCTCACTATTTCAATTTGGGTGTTATGGACTAATTCCACATTGCCATTGGTAGTTAATTGCTGTGTTTTCAAGTAATGAAAATTATTTTCCCAAAATGTCATCATACAATGTATATTGTTTAAAAAGTTTTGAAATATTTTCTTACCGGAAAGGATAAAATTATGTGTTCAGTGTTGTACTGAGAATTTCTCTAATAAAAGATCCCCAACATATACTGGCTAATGTGACAAATTAAAAAATATTTGAAGCAGTAAAGAAAACCCAAAACAAACAAACCATCTTTCTCAAAATTTTATTTCTATGATTGGCCAAAGAGAAACACAGAGAAATTTGGATACTGTGTTTAAGATCAGAAACCAGGTAACTTCAGGTCTGATAACAGGGTCTTATTTCTGCACTGCAAATCTTTCTGCTGTCTCTCCTTCATATACTTAATGGAAAACAGTCAGATATTACAGTCAGTGTTATACATATTATTGCTGTAATTATTTTAAACAGTAAATTGTCAATCTAAAGGAATGAGCGTCATTAGCAAATCCACTCCCACGTTAAAAAATCAAAACCACTTGGATTAATTTAAAGAAATATATTAGAGAAATAAAAGAAAACAGTATTCTTCCAGGTTCAGAGAGAAAATCAATGGGTGAAGTAATTTATATATAATTTTTAAAATTTAAGCAAAATGAAGACAGGAGAAAAAAGCTTGATGTTCTCTCTCAAGAGTGTCAGTAAGCTTCATATTTCTATTTTTATGTAAAGATAAACTTTTTTTGTTTCTTGAATATTCATTTTATTATGCATTTTAGCAAAGTAACTGAGGCAACCTCCAAAATAAGTCATGCAAACAAATATTTCCTATAAATTTATTGTTCAATCTTCCTTTTATGTACAATATTCAAAACAAATCAATCCTAAACATCTTATAAAGAAGGAAAGACAAACCTTAACAGAACAGTGTATCCATTCCCATAGGTGCATAGGATAGGTGCATTTAGAAATGCCTTCTCCAGAATGCACCATTTTACTATTAGCTAGATATATTTTACCTAGTGCAAAACATTATGAGGTTCTTGTGCCAGAAGGACTGGGTTTTTGAAAAACTAAACTCCAGCAGGCTATAACAAACTTTCATTCACAATCTCTGTACAGAACTTTATGTGAAAGAGTTGTCCAGTATTCATAATAACAGTATGTGGTAAAAATAAATGTTTCAGTGGAAAAATGGATTTCTGAGACAAATTTCAAGCATGCAAATTCAACAGCAACTAGAATGCTCCAAGCATTCTCGAAGGAATATATTCTTAAGAAAAGGTGAAATAAACCTTTAAAAACATAATTTTCTCTGAAGAGAATTCCGAAATTGAAGGCAAATAAGATTTTTTTTCACTTCAATCTTACTACCAATATGGGTATTAGGAGTTTTTATTAGGGTTAATATAATGTAAACAATACTTGATGATAACTTAGAGAAAACTTCACAAAGTTTAGTTCTTATTTTATATAAAAATATCTTAAAGAGTCAGTCTCTAAGTTCTAAATATTTTCATTTAATTATTGTACAAAGAAACACATACATTCATTTAATTTTACATGCAAACACCACAAATAAATTGGATTGCAATTTTCTTCCATTCGAGTCTTGTTATGCTGAAAAGCTTTTATGACCCATTAATCAGTATGACTTAAAATTAAATTAGTGACACATAAACTAATAAATACGCATGAATTTCCATAAGAAAAAGTTGTCCCCTAGAAAAATTGCATTGTGTCCATACGTAAATTTACCATCAAATATCTGCTTAAGGTGCAAAATCTTTCACTGTAGGGATGTAATGTAACTTCCTCCACTCTCTGTCATTCTTTGTTATATTTAGAATTCAATTTTAATAAGTCTACTTTTCGTATGTTTCCTTTGGAGTGTAAAAGAGCAGGTAGATTTCTTTATCTGATTTCTGAACTGCAACTGCAGTCACTCATTTTTTTCTCCCCCTCTGTTTCATTCTGAGAAAGGAGCAGATGTCCAGTACTGTCAAAATACACAGTTGGCTACAGTTGTGAATTTGCTACACCCTGCATTTCTTTAGTGTGTTAGTACTTGATGTGGTGGTCTGTAAAAAAAAAAGTGAAATGATAAAATTTCAGTGATTCTGTCATCTGTCCTCTTTAATTTGGCTTTAAGAAAAAAGGCACCTATTTTGATGAGGTTGTATCTTCACACTGGTCAGGCATGAAAACTATTGAAAAGAAGATTTGAAGAATGTTAAGTCAGACTGCAGATTATGAGTCTTCCATTCTCACTTTCTTTTTTTTTTAAAGTAACCCTAACATTTCTGTAGTTCATTTTGAGATGCTCTGACATCTTGATAGCTGTTTTTGCATCTGTATAAGATTTTATGTCTTTTAGCTTGTAACTATTATGCTTAAATTCTACTGTTCTTAGCCATAAATGTACCTCTATGTGTAAAGGGATTTCTCAGTTATAAGCTAGCATAAAACTGATTTGGTTTCCTAGCCTTTGTTTAGAGTGTCCTGTGGGAAGGTATTACCAGTCAAGCAAATTAAATGGAATTACATTTAATAGTTTCATAATAAAGAAAAGTTTTCATTACATGAGCTGAATAATGAGCCTATATAACTTAATAATAATTCCATAATCGTAGAGATAAATCTCATTGTGATCTTTAAATCAGATGATAAGACCCTTTGTCTTTAAATTAAAAGTTATTATAGTTTCTAGTTAAGTGCCTCCTGTTCACACTAGATTTGTAATTACTTTGATTATCTATTCCTATTGAGTTCAAACAACGTGAACTTACTTTTTAAAAAGGTGTTTTAAACAGACTTTGGGCTTAGTTTATAATTACAAATATTAAATATTTATTTATGCTTTTAAATATGAAGAAATAACATTTTACAGAGTTCCATGCAATGCTGTACTCTTTATCATTCTCCTCGTGCTTATTTTCCCCAGTTTGTCTTATCTCATCACAACATCCTTGTTTGATTTAAGCTCTGTGCCTGTCAAAGCTGGTGCACACCTGCATAGCTTTAACTTGAAGTTTGTAAGAATTCCATATGGAATTGCTCAAATAGAAATTTTCTAATTAAATAGGAAACTCAGTATGGTGGTGAGGAATAGAGCCATCTGGCTTCCTTCAGTGAGTTGCTTGGTTCTTTGGCAATTGACATATTAGACCAGTTCTTTGCCATTTACCTCTAACTCTTTAAAATAGTGAAACTGAGAGATTTGTCTCTGGAGGCTCTGGGGATTCATGTCATAAGCAGATGGACAAGATGGAGCTCCCAGAGTGACTCTCTGGTGTCCACAGAAGAACTTGTCTACAGCCTTGTGAGCTGTCCTTCTGTTCCAGCTGATGCTCTAGAAGCAGAGGAACATTTTGTAGCAGCAGATTTTGGCTGTCGGCTTCAGGTCCTGGTGCCAGGTCATCCCACAGTACAAAAAACCATGCTAAGAGACTACTGATTTACTCTGAATGGTGTTCAGTTTAAAAAAAAATTAAGAAACTGAGAAACAAGGAACCAATAATTTTGGATAAGAATTTCAACCATCAAAAACCTTAGATATTTGTCCTTGGTGTAATTTCTGCCCCTCCAGTTCTAATTATCTCCATCAATCTGTACTTTGCCATTACAATCAAATGTATTTAATTATATTTAGTTATATGGAATGTACAAATAATTAAACAATTAAACGAGGACTAATATTTAAAATTAAATACATACCCAACTAATTTACTGAAAAGTGCACATAACTTCTACCTCCCTAATAAGAAAGACAGTTATTTGGAAAGAGATTATCTCAAAATCAAAAGCCAAAAAACAAAATAAACAGATCTAGCTTCTTCCTTCACTTCTCAAAGAATTAGTTCGTTACGCTGTAGAAAATTAAGCTTATATAATAAGGAAGAAACAGCTGCAGCAGCAATAGAATTTAACTCCAAGGAGACCTTGCATGGATTTTTCTTTAACTTTTCTAATTTCTGTTGCAAAGGGACCTTGGTTTATGAATTCAAAAACTCTATTTCATCACCGACTTCAAGGTGGCATGTATTTCACCACAGAATTTTTTCGACAAAACATGTCAGACTTTAAATGTTCTGTTTTGAAAGGAGACTAATATGTTCCCATCAGTCATGATTCTCTTGCAAGAACTTAGGATTGCTGTGGAAGAAGTTTATCTTAATTAATACCACTTTCGTCCCCTCTTTGCTCAGAGTTTTGTGTGTATGAGAAATGTATTTGTGTTTTAAATTTCTTATGCATTTTGGAGACACGTAAATAAAAAGCTATATTTTGCATTTCTGTGTGTTTAAAGTTTGCAGACCATTAACTTGCATTACTAGCATCCCTATATTTGCATACAAATATTTTGTCACTAGTTTGACAAATATATGAAGCAATTTAATTATAGCAGCTTCTCTCCTTATATGTTTTCATGTATGCAATATATTTTTAAGGATGTGTAAGAATATGGCTATTAGTATGATGCATGTGTTATACAGGCTAGTAATGTGCCTCTTAAACACCCATAATTTGAACTCTATTGCACTTTTCTAATGACAGCTACTCTCAGTTTAAAGCCTCAGGTGATGGAGATTCTAGCAGGTTCACAGAGAAGCTGGTACTGTGGTAAGCTGGGAAACATTTTTGTCCATACTTTAATTTTCATCCCCTAGTTTCATCTTTCAGGCAGTAGATCTTATTGTGTCCTCCTAAATTAAAAAGCTGTTAGAAATTTATTCCTCATGTGCTTGCTTGTAGCTTCTGGTTACACCATGCCTTAAACTTCTTTTCTACTTAGTAAAGAACATAAATTTATTAAATCTCTTGCTTGTAAAACATCTCTGAGAGGTGGGTCACAGCTGAAGCACTTTTCTGAAACTTGTTTTGCAAAGAAGTGAACAACAGACACAGGTAACCGCTATACAGGTATGAAGAAGTTATGAACTTGCCTCCTTCTATACTTAGCCATTACCTTGATGCAGAAAAAAACCCAAAACATAAAAATGTTGCAGTTTTAGTTGATTCCTTCTACTTGGTTAATTTTCAAGACATCCATTTGGTGCCTTATCAATAAAACTAAACATGATTTTTAAATCACTTTCACCTTAGATTATTAAAAAATACTAAAATCTTTAAAAGTATTTTCAAAACTCTTTCTAAATATATATGAAATCTAAGGAGAATGACTATCATGTAGCTTATGTTCATTCCTTCTTACAGTCACAGAAGTGGTCTTCTCTGCTTCAGTTTTCTAAGGAATTCACTCAAACTGCTAAGAAAATGTCTATCTATGCCTTTAGAAGTGTGGACACACCTGAAAGAACATTCAGTTATTTAACTAAATTAACATTGGAAAACAGGATAACTCCCACAGTGAGATAAGCTGCACTAACTTGGGGCAGTGGTGGAGTGAGATGTGGTCTCCTGCGTATCCAAGAGCATCCCGATTCCCAGATAGTCCCTTCTGGCCGCTATATTCCACAGCGTACAGGGAGAACTATTCTATCACTCGTGCTGATGGCTAGCACTGAGACACTCACACACCTCTTTGATAGGCTCAGCATTACCAGGAATACAGAACTTAGAGGGCTCAGTCGTCTGGGTACGTTCCAAAGGCGTTTATTCCTCAAAGGGACCCAATGGCAAAAGAAGAAGGGCCACTCTGCGTGATCATGGATATAGGGGATCAAGGGCCAATAGGGTTAGGGAGGAGGAGGGGAAATACAATGACAACCAATGGGAAGAAGGGAGGGGTGGAGTATGTAGTACAATGAGAACCAATGAGGGGAACAGAAGGGCTGAGTCAGGGATACAACAACAACCAATCAGCATAGGAGGATTAACATAACCTTAGGGAGGGACCATTTAGCCAACACTCAAAGGATATTTCACACCTCGAAGTTGTCCCACCAGTTTGCTGCTACTGTGGGGTCCTCTCGGCTTCTCAGATATGGCTTCAGTCACCACAACACCACACAGCTGAAGATTTATGAGACGGAGAGCTGAATGAATAGGGCAAACCAGTGATGAAGGATCAGAGGCAGCACTACTGGCACCCTGCCTAATACATGGAAACACAAACACATGCACAAAGTCCATTGCTCCTAAATCATAAAGTTTGTTTTACAGATAGGACAAGTATTATAAGTATTAGGAAATTATTTATATTATAAATAAATATATATATATATTTGTGTAATGATATATTTTATGACTTTATTTTTAAGTATTATCTATATAGTGTGCTATATTGATATTACATAGAATATACTCATATGTAAATATAATTCTATATACATAACAAATACTGCACATATTACATTGCTAACACTATTACATGCAAACATTTTATTATACTTCTAATAATGCAGTTAATGAATTATTATAGAAATTAGACCTTTTTTAAAAATGTGTAGTAATTTCAAAATAAATTTCTCAAATATATAAATGTCTAGGGGTAATCAGTTTTTTTACTACAGGAAAAAATATCTTACAGTTAGTTGTTATTTTATTTCAAACATTCCTAGATATTCTTTCTTCTGAAAAACTACTGTAAAAGTAGATATAACAAAACCAAACCAAAACAAACCCAAACAAACAAAAAACAAACAAACAAAAAAACCCCCCAAAAAACCCCAACCAAAAAACCCCAACCAAAAAACCCCACCAAAAACTGAAACAAAAAACCCAAATGAACAAACAAAAAAAAAGAACAACAAAAGAAAACCCCAAACCCACAAAAAAATAGTCAAGAAAAAAAAAACCCAACAATTTCCTGTATAGTACTGAATTTAGACTTTTCTGCTTCTGAGAAATGGGTGATATTTAGACAACTTTAAATTACTCCATCAGCTTTTCATCTCTGGAAAAATTTCACACTTCAAAGATATAATTGAAAAGGTTACCATGTATTAATATTTCTCCGTTTCTCCCCACACCGATCTACATAAATTGATATATACATGCACACAACCATATATGTATAGATAAATACACATTATGACATTCTAATTAAATAACTACTGAGATGTTTAAAAGACTGGAGGTTTAGAGGACAGAGCCAGTAAATATTCTAGTGAGGATTAAAAGGTCAATTCTCACATTCTTCCTTTAATACAGAACACCAAATGAAAGATTATTCTAATTTCCCTCAGTGTTAGACTAAAATGTTTGACAATAACTGAAAATGAGAGTCACGCAAAAAAATCCCACAAAAACAACGGCAAAAAAGAATGAAAAAGCAATCTGTAAGAGATTTGGACAAAATATACTGAGAAATATGAGACCCATATAAGGAAATGCCAACTGGGTAAGGAGAAAAGGGAAAGAAGAAAACATTTATTATCCTCAGTGAGAGTCAAAGATAGATGCTAACTGAAAGGAAGCAAAATAAGGATGAAAAAAATGGTTCTATTACAAATTATATAAGAAGTGTATATACTGTATATTATCCTGAAGAAGATGGCAGAGGTTTCTAAAGAAAAATGAAAGAGTCATTCTTTGGGTAGACAAATTCAACATTATGTCTTCAAAAAAAAGTTATATATAATGGGGCATTGTTACACAAAAGAGGTGTCACACATGAGCTCTGAATGATATGCTAAAATACAGGACAGAAAAGAGGACAAATCTGTAAGCCGCAACCACTGGCAAACCACAGAGATACATCAGCAAAGTGTTTAACCATTGTCAGAGAGGGTCAGAAAGTTTCACTGAGAAACCTCTCAGCCACAACTGGGAAAATTATAAACATTGTTGCACTCAAGGAAGAAAATAAAAGAAAGCTATTGCCTCTGAGATTGCTTCAAACTAGAATCAAACAGTCTCATTTAACAGCTGTGTATAGAATAAATCATTCTCTCTTTTATCTTTTTAAGTGCACTAGAAGATGTGTTGGGCCCTCCAAAGAGGAGTAATGATCAGAGCTGGGGAAAAAGCTCTCTAAACACTTGCAATGCTGCTTGTGATCATACTTTTAGAATTGATTTTAAGAATAGGGATTTTGACCCTTTGAGAGACATTACATCCACAAGTAATTTTTTTCCTGAAACATCTATTGTTTTTATAACTAAATAACTTTCTACTTATCTTTCCCTTTCTTACATTCATCTCTTCTGAAACACATCTCTTCAGAAACACCTAATTAGCTGTGGTAGCAGCTGTATAATGAATAGCAACTTCTTCTCCAACATTCACAAAGAAATTTTGAGCCTCTACACCTCTAGGCTGCCCCCTTGACTGGAACTTTTAGACCCATCTAACAGTAATAAATTCCTTCCTTCCTTCCTTCCTTCCTTCCTTCCTTCCTTCCTTCCTTCCTTCCTTCCTTCCTTCCTTCCTTCCTTCCTTCCTTCCTTCCTTCCTTCCTTCCTTCCTTCCTTCCGCACCATTCCGCACCATTCCGCACCATTCCGCACCATTCCTTCCTTCCTTCCTTCCTTCCTTCCTTCCTTCCTTCCTTCCTTCCTTCCTTCCTTCCTTCCTTCCTTCCTTCCTTCCTTCCTTCCTTCCTTCCTTCCGCACCATTCCGCACCATTCCGCACCATTCCGCACCATTCCTTCCTTCCTTCCTTCCTTCCTTCCTTCCTTCCTTCCTTCCTTCCTTCCTTCCTTCCTTCCGCACCATTCCGCACCATTCCGCACCATTCCGCACCATTCCTTCCTTCCTTCCTTCCTTCCTTCCTTCCTTCCTTCCTTCCTTCCTTCCTTCCTTCCTTCCTTCCTTCCTTCCTTCCTTCCTTCCTTCCTTCCTTCCTTCCGCACCATTCCTTCCGCACCATTCCTTCCGCACCATTCCTTCCTTCCGCACCATTCCTTCCTTCCTTCCTCCCTCCCTCCCTCCCTCCCTCCCTCCCTCCTTCCCTTCTTCCCTCCCTCCTTCCCTCTTCCCCCTTTCACTCTACCCCTTTATCCAAAACCCACAGCAGTGCACTTATTCTGGGAGATCAGGGACTAAATTATACCAGTTTCCATGCCAAATGTGGAATTTACTAGCAAAACTTTGTAAGCCTTAGTGCTTACAGGTTGTAATCTTGTGTTTCCCCTTCTCCTTAAGGATGGTACATCACACTTTCTGCAAGTGAAATGTATATTCAAAAAAGTCACTCCTTGTTTGGATTATAAAACAGAAGCAAGGTTGAATAATGATCAATGACTTTTTTTAAGTCAACTTTATTGACTTAAATAATTAACAAGCTTGGAGGCAGATACACTTTTGCTAGTGAGAAAATGATCATCGTTTCATCAGTGATGAATTAAAATATTAATATTTTTAATTAAAGACAGAAATATTATATAATTGAATAGAATAGTTTGTTAATTTTGCATTTTACTGCGACTGACATTTCACTGCTTTCTGACATTAGGCAACTAGATTTAATTAACACAGTTTTCAGGAAAAATAAGAACCTCTTTAAACATACATATATTTGAAGAAGATTAAGGGGTTTTGTTTGTTTGTTTGGCTTGCTTTTAATACCAGACTTGATATTTCTTAACTAGGATACAATTAAAACTTAATGTTTAATGCCATATGCATTTTCCATGTTATGCAAACATGAGGCAACACATATTTACATCTTTAAGACTTAATTACAAATCTGAAATACACATTTTACTCCAAAAGTTTGAACTAACTGATATAGGTCACTGAAACAACTGAGACCAAAAACAGCATGCTGTTTGTTCTCTGAATTTCAAAGAAAAAAAGTACATTCAAAACTTCTTTTGGAGTGACATTTAAATATATTGATCCTACTCCTTTGTTTCATTCTTCCGCTTGTAGGGCATAGTATTGGAAATTACTGACACCTCGACCATACTGAAAGTGGTACTGGATGAATGTTCATGAGAGTGAGGAAGCAATTGAATTTACATGAAGAGAATAAATCAGACACATCTGCATTTTATCATGTGAGTACAGACACCACACAAATCACAAATGCGTGTGTGGTTAGTTCTTTGATGTAATCCACCTGTAATCATTATCATATATAGACTCTCTAAAAGTTTTATTAACTTATGTGATTTGGCTTCAGCTACAGGAGACTGAAGAAATATGCTGGGATTGTGCCTACTTCCTTTCACACTGCATGGCCACATAATCACTGAATCTATATGCTCCGTATTTTTCCATGCACTTTTCTCTATCCTGTCATTCTTTGTTATTCCTTAGACTCTTTGGTAAAAGGATAATAGCCTTTTCACTGTTCCTGGATACTGACATTGTAAACTGAATGTGATCTCTGAATATTCGGGAAGTGCAAATGATAACACATGAAACAGCCTTATTAGTAAGTAAAGATGTATTTTTAGAGTAATGAATGTTGATTCTCATAATTTAGTCATACTTAAAAATATTTGCCTTGCCCCAATGGAGGCAGGTATTCTCTATATGCCTTGAAGCAAAAAGCCACAGATTAATGTTTCAATACAATATCTTATTTTATTGACCCTAATCATTCTGTGCAATCTCTGCACCTACAGTGCTGTTTGTGATCTAAACAGCAGATTCTACTTTCCTTAGTAATGGCCAGATGACTCAATTTCCTCACTGCCAAGTTCAGGATGGGGTTTGGTTGGGCTGGTTTTTATATGAGATTAGTTCACACCTTGATAGTCCCATTGTATGAATGCAAACCCATTATTTGTGGTGATCTAAACACAAAGAAACTTGGGCCAGGACCAAAATTCTGCATGGTGATGAAGATGGGAGATTTTCAGTGTTGTAGTTAAGTATCTGTAATAATATCCTCATATTTGTAGAATCTGCTTGCAGCAGGAAATACTTTACTTCAAATGCAGTGGTCCCAGTCCACACCTCACTTCTCAGTTTTTATTCATTACTTCTTACAACCATTGATATTCTCCAGAATTCCTAATGCATTTAGATGTAAGTAGTAGTATTCTCTGCTTAAAAGGGAGCTGTTATAATGAATAATAAGATAAATTGTTAAATAATATTCCTACATTATTTAAGTGTTACAACAGGGAAATGCATCAATGAGATGTCACATTTCTGTTATTTAAAATCATATTTTCTAGGAGTCCTAACAGTTTAAAACCAGTCTTCTCTGGAGAAAGATACATAGAAACAGCTGAAATCTCTTCTTTAATAGATATTTATTTATTTCTTTTCTTTTTGGAAAATAATTGGCAATCTCCTATAAAAGCAAATCTTGAGGGTATGGGTGATCTATTTTTGCACAGCTTTGGAAATGAAGGTAATTTTTTTATCTTTAAGACCACTTGAAAGTCTAATTTTTCTGAATTAAAATTCTCTCTATTAATAGTTTTAAGATTTTTTATTATTATTATTTAGCATTAAGAGGCACAAGGTATCACAAACATACTTGTCGTCTTTTAAGGAATAAAAAGGAAATCAGAAAATATGTAAAGAAATATCAAAATAACTACAATATTTAACAAGGGATATTCTGCAAACCCATTTTACTGAAGAAGCAGAAATTATAACTTTAACTGGGTAACTTGACTGTAATTTTACTCAATTACTTTCTTTCTAGACAGAATATGACTGATATTTCAAACTGTCTGCAAAAAATCTTGAAAAAAAATGAGTCTTGTTACTCAATACAAGATAATGAATATTGTGTCTCATAAAATCATGAAGAATATGTCTAAAAAATTGGAAAAGTTGTGCAATTATGCAGCTTTCTGCAGCAAGGAGCAAGTTATGTTGTGGCTCTGCTGTGTACGTGTTTTACTAGGAAGATGATTTCTGTAATGCAAATAATGACCTTTTTGGTTTTCTGGTCTAATTGAACGGTTGGAGATATAATTGTCCTAGGTCCACAAAAATATAATGACTTTAGCTCTCTTCTTCCCCTATTTTCTTAATAAAATAGGGGTTTTTGGGTCAAACCCCAATTTACACGTTTTAACAATTTCACATATTGAGTGTTATTTCAAAATATACCAACAGTTTTATAATATAAAAGAAAATGTTTTTATGTTAAAAAGGACTTTTTAACATATCAACTTAAAGTTGAAAAGGATTAATGAATTGTTATACCTGACTCAGATATCAGATTTTTTTCCAGTTGTACTGTCTGTAAATATTTATCTCTATATCAGTAGATGTATTTAAAGATTATTAATTCTTTGATTCTCATTAATAGATGTTAAACAACCCTTTGCAAGTGGGACTAGTGTTTGAACCAGGACTATGCTAATTAATATAAAAAGAAGAAAAAAGTTTGATATTAAAGGAATATGACTTGTCTTTATTAGGATGAGCAAAACAGTACTTTGATTTGTTTTAATATGTGCTATCATGAGACTGATTCCTTTAAGCACTGAAAAAATTATTGCAACAAGCAGGACATAAAGTATTAAGTTAATTGACAGTTATCTGCTTTCTTTCTAGTGGACCGTCTCTGAATGCAAAGTTGTTTGGTTTGGCTTCTGAAAATCTGGAAGGTTTATAGAGATAAAAACAAAAATTAAATTGGCACATGGAACTAGTGAGAGAGCAGTTATAACAACAATTGCTGCTTGGAAATAATGAATAGATAGTTTATTATAGTGAACATAACAGTAACCTTTACCTCCTTGTGGGCCTCCACCTGTTTCAGGGGCAGGAGGATCACAGCTTATGACAGTCACTCTTCAAGACTATAACAGAAAGTTAATCTGCTACAAATAAATGTGACGTACCTCATGTCGGCATTTTAACCGCACCTGCTACCATAGTGAAATTCATTTCTTGCAATTCAGCAATAAAATTGGAAAGATTTTATTGCAGTAATTTAAGAAGTAGCTCAGTTCTCTTAGCCAAAATGTACAATACATTGCCTACGCATAAGTTTTCAATACAAACCCTACAGGACTGAAACAGACAGAAATTGTAGGAGAACCTTTAGTTTTTCAGTCACCTGCTTGAGGCCAGACAACACTGTAAGACATGTAGGTGAGCATTAAATGCAGTTTAGGTACTGTTTCAGACTGAGTAACTAAAATGCATCCAAGGGTATCTTCTATACTCCTTCTGATATGCTGACATCACTTTTGATTCTATGGAATTGTTATTCTTAAGTGATTTGTACAAAGTGTAACTCTCAGAATATAAAATGAGCTTCATCTAACTTTATAAGCTAAATTGTCAAAGCAGTGTATGGAGACTTACACTCACCAACGCTGCTAACAAAAATGCTGTCAGACAGGAAACCCCTTGTTTACTGCTTTAAAGATAGAATTTTTGCTTGTTCACGAAGTTCTGGAGTATTTTCAAACTAAATACAATTTTAAAACTGTGTAAATTATTACAGAAACAGAGAAGCATGTTAGGTGCTTAACTGAAATTAGGATTGATAAAAATTTTTTAAAAAGCAAGTCAAACTACAATAGATTAATAAGGGGAAGGACATTTTATCCTTAAAAATGTTAGTACTGATATTTCTTCTTATTAACTTAGTTACGAGAGTCAATGAATAATTTATGTCATGAATGACCTATGAAGGTCAAATCCCTTGCTGAAATAAGGGCCGACTGTTTTAGAAGATGTGCAGGGTTGTTTTCTGTCAGGTTTGAGTATCATCCAGCATGACAGTCCTCTGGGCACCTGCTCCACTATTAATTATCCTCATGGTGAAAATTTGTTCTCTAACATCTGATCAGAATTTCTTCCCCTGTAACTTGTGTCTGTTGCCTCTTCCCCTTTTACTGCACACTTCAGAACTCTTTGGGTCTGTTTCCTGTCCACCTGTCCATTTAGAATATGGATACAGCAATAAGATCCTTCCCTAACCTTCTTTTCTTAAGGTTGAATAAACCAATTATTCCAAGGCTCTTCTCATACACCATGTGCTTTAGCGCTGTAATTACTTTTGTGAACTTCTCACTGTATGTAAATTTGTTTCTGTACTGGGTGCTAAGTCCTAGTCCACGATGGGTTAAAGAAGTCACACATTTAATGCTTGGCATCTCCCTCTGTTGTTAGAAATGGGATTGCAGTGGACAGAGAAGAAGAAATGTCTAACGACATTATTAATCCACTACCACTACGTGAAAGAAAATATCTAAGTGCATGTGGGTATGTATGCATGCAGGATTATGTTTAAATGCATATATATGATAGAGGATTTGGCAGTGCGTTGCTTTTACATATATTCATATATTTTGTTTAAAATATTTATTTCCAATTGATAGAATAATTTTAATCAAAGGAATTGAAATAGTTTCTCAAAATTCATAGGGAGATTGAATTACAAATGTAAACGATAATATTCTAAAGAAAGGAACAGGCAATATTTAATGAATCCCATTTCATCCAAAGCTTTTAATGAATTAGCCATTTGGAGCACAAGACAGCATTTCTTAATCTTGCATTATCATGCACAAGGATAGCACAGTGATTATTTTATGATTGAAGACAATGAAAGACTTAATTTTGTACATGACTCTATCTCTAATCATTTCAGTGCAGTGACTCATTTTCCTAGTGGCTGTGGAAAGAGGATGGAAAAGAAAGATCTTCTGTTTATTAGCAGTAGACAAATAAATAGTTCATCCAATTTGACAAAATTAAAATATATACAGGATGTTATTTCAAGTCTGATTATTTTTTGGAAGAAAGGATAGAAGAGGACATTGAAATTATTTACTTTTTTAGCTTATATGATCACAGGGGAAAGATATTGTTGAAACATTAAAAGCTTGAAATCAGTTGTTTCAATGTCTTCAGTATTTTCCAGTGTACTGGTGTTTCACAGGAATTGTTAGTTTATGAATTCTCACTGAGTTGTCATGAATTTAAATCAACACTTCTTCATATGGTGTTAGAAAACCGTTCTACCAACCCCTATCAATCTAATGATTACTTCTATGAAGTTGTACAATTTTGGAATGATCATAGTACTTGAATATTTTCCTGGCAGTTGTGATTTCTAGGTTAGCTTGAGGAAGTATCCTTTAGGATAATACCACACAAACAGGCCAAATTCAGATTTCTATTCAGAAGAATCTTATTTCGTGTTTAAAAAAAAATCATCAAAAAGAATTGATCTCCTTTTAATAAGGCGTTGAGTTTTTTTGTTCCCTATGTGAAAAGATAATATCTAATTCATGCCCTTCTTCAAATCACTTGACTTCTGCTCATGCTTTCCTCAGACCCTTTATGATCAATATTTCCAAAAAGTAAACATCCTGGGTATTAAGCAGAAGTTTCAATCTACTCCTATAGGGAAACTGAAAATTGTCTGATATAACAATAAACATTGAAAAAATTGTTACAGTTCTTCAAACCATCTGTTTGAGCCCTTGAGAGGAGCTAAAGGACAGCTTTGGAAAAGAAGTAATTTGATGTATGAAATTTGGGACCAACTGAGAACTTCGGTTTTCTGAAGACCACAGCGGTCAAATCAACCCAAAGAATTAGCAAGTTTTGTTCACCTAATTTCATAGGGAATGAAGTGGTGCTTAGATTGTATTTTTAAAGATCACATGAAAGAAATTTGCTCTCTAGTCAGCAAGGAGCTGAGAACAATCTATAGCTCACAAAGACCTAGTTAATCAGTGATACTGAGAAAGCAATTTCCCTCAAAGATGCTTTTGATTGATATAAGATTATTCTGGGACAAATGCATTAGAACACTACATCTCCACAATTTTGTAAGACACAGAACTAGGCCTTTTGAAAAGGTGTTGTAAAACCAGTCAGTTTTGTCATGAAACTGGGAATTATTTTTAATTGCTTTACTTTCATAAGGTTTCCATTTTAAATTGGGTGGTGGTGGTGCACGTGTTTTCCTCTGTGTTTACAGGGAAAGCTATTTCTGAGAGGAAAAAACCCAGTATCAGTGTTTATATAAAAAGAAACCCAAAACCAAAAAACCCTAACCCCTCCACCCCCCAGTCTTCTTACCTGCGATCTATTAATTTCGCATAAAACATAGTTGTTAACTGACCGAGCCTCTGAAAGGTATATTTTGAATTAAACGCTATATGTTCTATCCTCGTCACAGCCCTTCTATGTGTTGTCCACGTCTGAGACAAAAGCGTATATCAGAGTTTCCTAAGGGATAATTGTCATTCTGCATTTCTAGCCAAACAATTCTTAATGAATCTAAGCAGCTTGATCAATTTTCTTTGCGGTAGAAAAGTATCTTTAGCCTCCAGGTCAAATATGTTTTTGTTGAGCAGAATATATTTTATCAAAGAATAGAAAAAATAGAGATTTTTTGGTGACCCAAATGTCTCTTCTGAGATTTATGAGAATTGCAGTTTGTATGTCTATTTGTTAAACTGCACATGAACCTGTTATAAAATAAAATATAATGAAATACTAGCTTAATACATGGTATTTCCCCTTTCACATTCTGGTAATTGGGGTCTTCTTTTAATCTTTAAATTCAGGGACTTTCGGAATAGATCAGGTGTGTATTATTCTACAAAGGAGAAGTAATATTTTCCCTTATTCCCTCATCCTCCAAGATTATATGATGAGGAATGATGATTTCTTGGTTATTGTTACAGGTAAACTTGGTTATATGTTTTCCCACTTCAAATCCTGTGTAGCAGTGGCTGCTTAACGCTTGTAGTTTGTCGGCCTAATGGAACTACCTAGTCAGATCTGCACAAATCATGAGCTGAAAATTTAGAATCCATATTTGTAACCTAATAAGTGTTTTATATATAACAAAGCTCTAAGAAATATTTTAAAGATAAATCCATAACACAAAATCAAATAATAATTAAAACTCTAAAATATATCTGTGCTGAAATTAGAGAAATTAAATTATATGTAAACTACCTAGAAACTACCTCCCTCATTTACTAGAAACTGCTGAAATTGTTAATACAGACATCAACAAGATCTAGTGTCTTTTTCCAGAAGACATTTATTTCTTTTTTCAGGTACTATATTAATCTTAATTCCAGGAAGCCTGATGGGAGAACCAATCATTTCCTTAGCAGAGTTGCACTTGAATACTGTGTTGTAAAGACAGCATGGGGTCATTCACTAAATGTTATGAATTGAAAGATTCTGAATAGCCAATCATTAAGTAAGCATCATCATTCTGCACACAGAGTGAGAGAGTTTTTCCCTGGAAAATATAGTGCGTGGTCATGTAATTAAAAACTATCTTACAGTGCACACACAAGGTGGGCAATTAAAGGTTGTTTCAACCCCTTAATTCTACCATTCTTAGCTTCTCAGCACTTGATGATGTGTTCCTAATAATAATAATAATTTTATAACACAGTTTGCTAACATTTGTGGAACAATCTTATTAAAATCTTCTCAAAAATTTTACTTATATTTTGATACATCTTTTATTTCATGCAATTTTTCTCATTAATGTAATTCATATTTTGCCCCTCTATTGCAACAATGACCTCTAAAGGAAACAAACCCAACTGAAACAAACCAAAAAATCTTATTAAATATGTTACAGTGATTGTCTTTTGATTTTAGGGAACACAGAACACAATGCTATTGATTTTGAAGACAAAGCAAATTGGTTTCCTGATTACTAATACAGCACAAAGAAATTAGCTAAATATTCAGCTTGATAATCTATTTCCTTTACTTGGCAACCAAAATTGTTCTCTGCTTTTCACATTACAGAAATGCCTTAGAATTATTTTCTAGCAAATAGTTCCTTTTATGCAAATTGTATAGTGAAACTGCCATCTCTTCAAAAGCTTGTAACTTAAAAAATATATATTTATATGCTACTAGTCTGTCATGTATAAGGTACTGTGTATCTAACTATCATCAGAGACTTGTGGTAGACTCCAAATGATCCCTTTGATCTTTGGTTTGGATACAGGTCATCTAAAATCAAACACAGGCAAGGATTTAAACAACAGGATGTGACTTTCCTAGCTTAATGTATATTTAAACATTAAGCTAGAAATTTCCTAGCTTAAATTTCCCCTCAGATAGTGACAGAAACAGTGATTACAGGTGGAAGTGAAGGTTCATTTTCTTCTTTGGACTCAGTGCTCTGATTTTGGCTGCAAACCAGAATGAAATAATACACAACAAAAACTCTAGAATTTACATTTCTGTTCTTTAAAAACATTACCTCCCCAGGATTCATGAAGGTGAAAAATAGTCACTAGTGTCTTACAGTTGGTGTAATAGGAAAATTTCCCTCTTTATTCTACAAAAGACAGTGATCAAACAGATGTAGATCTGCTGTGTCTTTGTGAACATCCTCCAAACCCTCATTTCCTCAAGGAAGATGATCTGATAAAAGGGAACAAGAAAAGTGAGTTGTCATTTAATGCCAGTTTCCCTGGGGAAGGGGAAGAAAACATGTTTTTTGGGGAAGAAAACCTTTTGTTAAACTGGAATTTTCCAGGTATGTCCCAGTCCATGTACCTTGCTCCTTGTTCCTTCTTGTGATCCACAGCGTGACCAAACACTCCTAGATTCTGGTCAGGTGTACATTTTCTCAGAAGGGTAACGGTTTGTAGAGCCCTGTTTAAGCACTGCCCATACAGGATATGCATTTCGACGTTCAGAATGTTAGGTCAATCTATAAACTGAATTTAGTCTGTGAATTCTTCCTCATCTGACTGGCCTGTGACTTATTTTTCTATCTTGAAATGCAAACTAAAAAATGCGCAGTCACATCACAAAACACAAGTAATTTTTTTTTCCTGCTACAGCAAGCTTTCTATAAGGTAGATGTCATAAAACTCAGGTGTTTTGGTCCACTGAATAACATGTGCATTGATATCCAGTAGTCATGGTTGAAACAAGAAAGAAATATATACAGAACTAAAAAGGGAAAATTGTCTGGCACATTTTTCTCATAAAATTTACTACCTAACTAAAGAAAAGAAATCATAACAGGTAATTTAATATAATCACAGTTTAAAGTGTCTTTTCTTTTTAAGATATTGTGATATTCTGTCAGTTTTTTCTAGGATAATACAACACTTTTATATAATTTTGATGGGTATTGTTTATACTGAAAAGACTTTTAAATACATCTGTTCTATTATAATTTGAAAGAAGTGCAGAGTAACACAGCACTTTTATTTTGAAAGGTTTGTAGTCAATAATCTGCAGCTGAATAACTGGAAAATTTTACCAGCTTCTATTTCAATTCAGAATGCTATTTGTTGCAGAGAGTGGGGGGGGGGAGGGGGAAATACACGGTTTTGTGCCTCTTCAGCTGTTTTTTTAAAAAGTGTGTGTTTTACCCCTATCACAATTTAAAAGTGTCATGTGTGTGATGTGGTAAGGTATGTAAGAAGTCTTAAAAAATCCGGAAATGCTGGATTTAGTGATTTCTTTTCTCAATATTACAGCTATTTTCTTCAAAAAATAAAAGTAAAAAATCAAACGAAAACAAACAAAAAACCCCCACCCCCCAACAAACAAACAAAACCAAAACAAAACAAACAAAAAGTATTAACTGTGACTGAGGGTTTGCTAAAGGTTTGTCTTGAAAATATTCACAGGGATTTTAAAATTAAGTAAAACTATTTAAGTAAGAATGAAAAATGGATTTACTAGATTATTAAATTTATCTCTATTCTTTGTGTATTCAAAAATGTTTACTAAATGATTCATTTAATATTTGTGTAGAAATTGGAAACCATTGTACATTTGTACATGTGTCCTTGTTTCCTCTCAAAGTACAATGCAATTAAATTTTTCTCCAGTTAAGAAGTATTTGGCTTTAACTTAATGAGATTAAATGGAAATTTACCAAATCTGCAAGGCACTTAAACACTGCATTCCCTCAGTATCCTGATTTCATTTCAGAACAGAAATGCCAAATGTTAGCCTTTATTTTGTGTAGTAATTTTTGGTATTTAAAGGATTCATCCCAGGAAGACTTAAATCATTATAGTAATTTATTACCTGAATGCCTGAGTGAGGGAATTACTTAACTATGTGCATTAGCATTGTATTTTGATATGTTTCGATCAGGTTATTTCTAAGTTACTATTTCATTCTTTGATTTCCCATATGCCTTCTAGTTGGTTTAAACACCAGAACCCATTTGATTGTTACTTTTATTAACCTTACAGTTCAGGAGTGGTAAGAGAAGAGAAAGTAGCCCATAGTTACTAAGACTCCAATTCAGGTAAACAGAAGCTATCAATATTACTGACTGTAAATCTTTTGCCAAACTACAGCATACTCAGCATATTTGTAGGTGAAAAGGACAGCTCATTAGCTGCAATTAAAAAGAATTAAAATAAATTAAAATCTTCAGGGGAAATATAGATCAAAGAGAAAATTTCTCATTTTCAGGTATGTGGAATTTGCTTGCGATTTCTTTTTCCTTTGCATTATATTTCTTCAAAGAGACATTATGTTCATAGTCCATTGAAATGGAAAAACTAATGAAAGGATATGTTAAAAAACTGAGTATTTCAGGACCCTCAATACAGTGAATTCATTTCAGGCTCAGTCCTCTGAGAGATTATTGAGCCCTGAGCTATGGAGAGACACTAGCACCTTTGGAAAATTATCTGTAATGGATGCTCAAAGAGCACTCTGTGATTTCTGCATTGTTTTTCCTAAAATAAATGATCACTATTTTGTTAAAGTTAGATTTTCCATATAATATCAAGGAAAAAAGGACTGAGGGCTGCGACATTTTTTCCAGATAGAGTAAAATGTTTCTTTCCTCCATTTACACATTCACAGGAATAACAATACCTGTAATTTCCACAACCTGTAATCCTTATTGATCTTAGTTATAATATGAAAAAAGCCCAAGCAAATACGCTTGCAATCTTAAATCTTTCTCCAAAGCTGAAAGACTTATTGATATTCTTGACACTTCTGTTATTCTCGGGGATAGCTTCCTAGACAAAATATTCTGTCATTCAGTTTTCATGTTAATTAATGAAGAAATACAGGGATGTGGATAGAGCACATAAAAACTTGCTTTAACCTCACAATTAATGTTTTAGATAACTAGAATATGTGCCAGAGTATGTTTTGTATCTTTGTATCCTAATTATGTTGTGTCTCTTGCCATGATTTCTAGCCCTTGCAGTGGTTCTTTTTTTACAAATTTTGATCTGTCCTGACCTGCATATTAAAAAGAAAATCCTCTCAGTAACCTGTTAAAATTGTTCTAACCTCTTCTGTCTATAAGAGATTTTCAAAGTAAATTGTTCAGTGACTTACCAGCCCTAATTGTATTTTCTCTTCAGACAGAGAAAAGGAAACAAGCAAAAAATGTTAATGCAGTGGTCAGTATTTCTGAGCTGTTTCCTCCTGTATGTGTTTGATGCAAATTGGTTGCTGTGATATGCAAATGCCTATTTGTTTTTCTTCTGGTTTTGGCATAGAAGAAAAATTGGAGGAGCTATTTTTTAGTGCTAAGTAGTGTATATAGTATCCACACCTGCTTTCCAGAAGGCATTAGTGTACCTGTCAAATACATATTTTTCTAAAACTATTGAGAATAATGAGGTAGGATTATTACTCATACCGTGTATGCCTGCACTGAAAGCACTTTATTAACTACAAAAATGGATAACATTATGAGTTCATCAGCTTTCAGACAAGGGGTTGTAAACATCATCCACTAAATTTTAGATGAAAAGACATAATTTTGTATTGAATTATTCAGGGTCAATAAAAGGTGGATTTTGTTGTCAGGACAAAAGTATGTTTTAACATTATTTAAATTTAAACTTCTAGTGTATAAAACGAAAATTGGTGTCTTAAAATGCTATGAGACAACAGTGGTTGAACTTTTGTTTGCCTTGACAATATCATAAGACCGGCTGTCTCTTTTCCAAAGTTGTGAGAGAAGACAATTTTCACAACAGTTAAAATGAATTAAAGTATTGTGGTGAGGCAGTTCCAAGCTCAAACACATATTAGTATGATCCAATACCATTTTCAATTTAATTTAACAAAAAATATCTGAAATCAAAATGCAGGTTAAAAACAAAGAGGGAAGCTGAAGTAACAAGCTGAAGTTACCCAGTCCATTACTTGGTGAGATCAGTCACTTCTCAAATAGGTACTCAGATATTAAGTTCCTTCTTTGACTCTGCTTTTAACACTGGTGAAGGACCCTTGGACTACTGCAGTCTTGAACTGAAAGACCATGACTGAGAGCTGATAAACTCCCAGATGATTCTGAACTTGTTCAAGACTCTGCTCCAGCTGGGTGCATAGAAGTCTATTGGTTCCAGTGGCATTCATCTCAGAGTATACAAAGTGTCAGCTGATGTCATGGTGAGAGGTTTCTCCATTATTTTTAATGGTCTTGGGTGTCTGGAGAGGTCCCAGTTGACTTGCAGCTAGCAAAAGTTGTCCCAGTGTGATGATCTGATTATCAAAAATTTTGGAGAGCTGCCTCTGTATGGATTTTATTTAAAAGTAAATGTGCAGAGAGAGAGAGAGGGAGAGAGAGAAATAGAAAAAGAGTTGGTGATGGGAAGAGAAAAATAGCAACAAATCCCATCAACCCTCTTCTGGTCTTCTTGGTGGTGAGGCCCACAAAATTTAGAGTCAAATGGATTAATACAAGTTTAGACTTGGTGGGAGCAACTTGCCCCCTCCCTGGTGGAATACTGAATCTGTTGCATCACTTTGCATCATACGCACACTCTGGTGGGCACAAGGCCTCAGGAATTAATCTGGGGGTGCTTTTAGAGTATTTGATGGTTTATGACCCCCCTCAGCTGCCCCTCACATAAATGTACTCTGTGTGTATGACCTTCCCAGGGTGGGGTTTTATAGCTGAGACAGTTTGTGTAAGGGAGGATGGGTGTTCACTGCCTCTGACCTGAGGTTATGACACACACAAAAGTCTCCTCCTCCCCCCTTGGCTGGGGGGTTGTGTCCAAACCCAGCCTCAGCAGATAAGCCTGTGGGCTATGACCTCCCTCAGCCCAAACCCAGCCAGGGATGATTTTCAGGAGAGCTGCCAGGTTTGGCTTTCTTGTGGATGCATTCTTCTGCCTCAGCCTTGTTTACTTCTCCCCTGACCTGAGATAATTGGATGATACTGTGTCATTGTAATCTTATCTCAAGTCCCCTTTGTTGGCTTCACTTGCAGTGAAAAGTTCCAGTCCGGAGGCATATTCAGGGAGGGGAGAACTTTGATGGCCATGACTTCTTTACACAGTTTTGCCATAACGGGCAAAAGACCTTCTCAACAATGTTTAAGATACTAGCCATAACATTTCAGTCTCTCACACCCAGTTTCCAAGGAAGGTAAAAAGGTAGACCCTGATAATTATAGGTTTGTTAGCCTCACTTTAGTGCCTGCCAAAAATGTGTAGGCTGTGTTTCTGGGAATTACTGACAAATACTTCAGACACAATGCAGCCCCTGCTAGTCACAGCCAGCTTGGGTTCAAAAGAACAAAGTTTTTTTTGCTTACCTAACTTAATTTCCTTACAACAAGGACACCCACCTAGGTGGCCAAAGGGAGCCAGCGGACATGGTGACTTGAGATTTTAGCAAAGTTTTTGGTACTCTCTCTCACAGTACCCTTCTGGATAAGATATCCAACCTGAATGTGATGGGTGAATTGGCAGGTGGGTTTGGTCCAAAGGGTTGCTGTGAAGGGGGTTACAGCAAGCTTTGGCCAAGTCACCAGTGGGGTTCCCCAGAGCTCAATTTTAGAGACAGTGCTCTTCAATGTTTTTGTAAGTGATCTAGTCAGAGGAATTAAATATGCCTTAAAATAATTTCAACAATGATATTAAATGAGGAGGAGTCATGCATTTCCTTGAGGGTAGAGAAACATTACAGAGAAATTTGAATATACTAGAAAGTTGGATAGTCACCAACTGTAGGCAATTTAGTAAGAGCAAATGACAGATTCTCTACCTAGAATAGGGTCATTCTTCTTCTAAATGGAGATTGGGAGATAACAGGCTGGAGAGAGGCCCACAGAAAGAGATGGGAGGGCTTAGATGGACAGCAAGTTGAACATTAATTATCAATGCGTCCTTGAAGCCAAAAGGTCCAGCTGTGTCCTGGGGTGCATCAGGCACAGCATCGCCAGCCAGGGAAGGGAGTGGATTGTCCTGCTCTCTTCTTCACCAGTGCAGCCCCACTACATTTACTGTGTGAAGTTGTGAGTGTCACAATATAAGAAGGACATCAAAATATTAGAGTGTGTCCAGAGAGGTGTGACCATGATGGTCTCACGGCTGAGACTCGTGAGGAGTGGCTGAGATCACTTTGTTCGGTTTGGAGAAGAAAAGGCTCAGGAGTGACCTTATGACCTTTGCCTACAGCAACTCGAGGAGTGAAGCCAAGACCGAGGTTCTGATCTTCTCTCTCTAGTGACCAGTGATTGGTTGCAAGGAACTGGAATGAAGTTGATTCAGGGGAAATTCAGATAGAACCTTAGGAAAATGTTCTTCACCAAGACATTGCAATAGACTCACCAGATAAGTGGTCATGTTACCTAGCTTGTCAGATTTTGAGAAGAAATTGAATGATGCTCTCCATTATTTACTTAATTTTAGATAGTTCTGTGATGAACCTAAATCTGGATCCTTGTGGGTCCCTTTCAACTTGAGATATCCTATGATTTTGACTCTGTGACTTTTCATAATATGATCAAAAATTCTAATATTCTTAAGACTTCTGTGAGGAAACTATAAAAGTTATTGCTATAAATTCAATGGGAATATTGTCTAATTATACTGTACAACATAATTCTAAGCAATATAAAAATACAGTAAAATAAAATATTGCTCTAATTATAGAACTAATTTAATATCTGAACATATACTGCTCTCTCACAGACCAAATAACCTAATTGGTAGTAGTTATTAATCAATGGTCTTCTCATTTTGTTGTTTAGTTATTTGCTGCAGGCCTTAAGACACAAGGATCAGGACGTTTGGATGAATATTGCCATAAGGTTACTTTCTTTTAAATTTTTTTTCATTTTGACATATTTCAATTTGCTCAGCTGTTTATAGAGTAGATACTGCACAGAAGCAGTACAACCTCTTTCTGCAATGAGCAGGACATTTTCTGGGCGGGCAAGTAAAGAACAAGTTCTCTATTCCTTCTTCTGACTGCAAATATGAGAGTTAAATTTACAGGTGTCTGGCATAAAAAGTGAATGAGGATTTGACAACAGATTTTCTGTGCAGGAAAGAGTGCTTCAATTTCTGATTTGTCCTTAATGTGTATAAGAGCAAAGCACTTGTAATCTTACTGTTGAATATTCCTCCACAGAAGTATTTGGAAATTCAGTCCTACTTGTTATTATATAATGTCTTCTACATTTTTTATTCAAATTATGCATATTTAGGGAAATAAAGTAGCATGTAAGATCTGACAGAAGTGTTCATTTAGGTGACAGGTACTGTACCTACAATAATTTGTAATTTAGTTAGTGTTGATAATATGAATATTGAATAGATGTAATCAGTGTTCAATGCAAGCAAAAAATACATTCCTGGTGGCTGAAGAAGTTGAACACCTGCATATCTAAATCCTGAGTATAATATGTTCATTTCATGTTGAACAAGATTTTCTGTCTTAATAAAGGAAAATCCAGAGTTCAAGGCTGCACACAAGCAGTTTTTTCAGCACAACAGCTTTCACCTGCACTTGAAGTTTACATTCACATTTCTTCTTTTGAACATGTTAGAGTGTTTTGCTTTTGGGAGTTATTATGGAAAATAGAATATCTGTTCTCTTTGTATTTTGTTCACCCTCCAATACTGTCACCATGTTATAATTACAGTTAATGAATTACTACAATTTTGCTTTATGTTTCACCACTCAAGCCTTCTGTCTAACCCCTGTTTTCATCAGTGGGTAACCGTGACTTGATATCAGCAAACATACCCATGATCCTACTGTTATTGATACACTTTACAAGAAAATACTTAACACTTTGAGGCTCCGACCATATGGACATATGCTTAAATGTCCATCAAACAAAATTATTTTTATAAACTCTTTGCTGAGCACAGTGGGTGGTATTCTTTTTGTTGCAACTCATGAACCACATTTTAAAAAGCAAAAAAGCAATTTGCCAACCAGTTGGTAGCAGGAAAACTAATAATAAGAAGCTGATTTCTACATGCTGTTCTAATAATAATTAAGAGACCACCAATATTTCTGAATTAAGGGAAGAATATGGTAAACGATGAGGTCTTCTAAGCCAGTAGCATAAATTAGAAATTGGTAAAAATAAAATCTGCTTAGACAAAGAACATTAGAAAGTATTGTGGTATTGTGATGAGAAAAAAGTAATAATTAGTAGTGAATGATATAGGAACTCTCAGTCTTGGTGGTTGCCTAGAGACCAAATTCTATTCATTTTTATGAAGCGGAAAAATCTAAATGTTGAAGTTGTGAAGCTAGCAGAAAAGCAATTATTCAGAACACAGGATATTTTATGGAAACAGCAAAACTGTCAATGCTTTAAGAAAATAAAAATTAAAGAATTATTTGGAATGGTATTTTCACAGTAGTGTAGTTGCTGCCAATCTCCCCAACAATCTGCATATTCATGTTTGTTGCATCACTTAGTGGATTTTTTCTTTAGATGTTATGACCCTGTCTTTCTTTAGGGATAAGTTGCCTTTAAACAGTATTTTTGATGGGTTTCCTCAGTCAGCAGATAAGCAGTGATCAGCTGCCCACTCACTCCCTAGATCCAGCTGCGTGGAGGACAGAGTCAGAAAGGCAAAAGTGAGAAAAACCCATGTGTCAAGACAAAAACAGTTTAATAACTGAAGGAAAGAGATTAAAGATACAAGTGATGCAAAGGCAATAACTCACCATCTCCTATCAGCTCATTCTCCAAGCAATGGAGGAACAACTTCTCCCCAGTTTTATTTCAGAGCATGATGCTATATGGTACAGAATATCCCTTTAATGAGGTGAGGTCTGCTGTCCCATTTCTCTTCCTTCATGCTCTTTTTACCTCTGAGCCTGCCTCAGGAGTGGTGGCAGGGGTGGGCTGAGTAGGAAACAGAGAAGGCCTCACTGCTCTGTAGGCATTACACACTAGTGTGTCATCGATCCTGTTTCAGAGATCTAAATCTATATGGGAGGCTGTGAGGAAAACCTACTCCTCTGTCAGACCTGAACTTGTGTATAATTTTATCCAGAATGAGAAAAATACTCTAATTTTAGCAAATTATGCTTATGTTGAGATCTCACCGGAGCAAATGAATACTGTGCTGAGGTTTTAGGCAGAGAAATATGGACTGTCAACTGTATGGCATCCAGATGAAGTGTCCAAATCAGTACTGTTTTCACAGATTTGACTGACAACAAGAATGTAAACAAACTTACTTTAGTTTTCATGATACTTATGCAGAAACTAATTAGATAGGTACAGAAGCATAGAAATTTAGTGGTGTTTCAGGTATCTGCTGGTAACCAAACTTTCTTCAGGTTGCTACTCCCAAAGGAATGGATCTCTCAAACATCCTGTGTTGCATGTCTCATCCTTGCGCTTAACCTCTGTTCTCTCATCAATAAAGCATTTATACACCTATTTCAGCAACCAAATCACAGCTAATATGTCTTTAGCATGTCAGAAAATGGAGTGGGAAAGGGCTGTGTGTGTGAAGGAAGAACATGAAAATCTGGAAAATCCTTTCTTAAGAAATTTGGGAGTGGTATTACTAATCTACCTTGTAAAAAACGTGCATTTTCCACCACTGAATACCTTGAAAACCATTTGCAAAGTTTTGTCACATAACTCTGCACATGAACAATCAAACAAATGTTAATATTTAACCCCTTTTTAGGATTAAAAGATCCACACAAAACAGCACATATTAAGTATGCCTAAGTATACACACTTCCATGTCTACATATACATAAATACAGATATGTATGTACAAATACACATATATATGTGCATAACAAGAAAAGCCTTTCCTCCAGACTGCATATGACAAACATCACACTGTCTATTTTATTTTCTAGCTTACCTATTTGTAATCTTGCAAATGTCTACTCACAGAGCAGACTTCTACATAGCAGCATCTGGGAAGCTGCCGTGCAATAAGCAGTGAAAATACCTAATATAAATGTCAAATACGTCTCCCAAGTTATGCAGAAATTCTTCCTGTAGGAATTGATTTGGGATACTGCCTTCTGACTTATTACAATCACTCAGTAGAAATATGGTTCTTCACAAACATACTTGCATGTGGGTCAAGTCGAGGTACAAGTCATTGGAGACACAATTGAAAATATTCATGCCTGCTATTCAGCTTAGGTTGTGTACTGTTGTCCTTTTCTTTTTTCCTGTACTATGGAACCGCTGTCTGTTAATTTTTGGAACGGCACTGTCTTCATTGATTTACTGTAGATTTTAGGGGCTTCAGAGAATAACAGACATTTGCCCCAGGCTATGTAGCAATAGTACAGCTGTTCCACTGTGCCTGCAAAAGACTTTTAAATTTAAAAATAAAAGTTAGCCACAGAGAGTTGCAGTTTTAGAAAAGCTGAGTTACCAAAATGGTGATCTCTAAATATTTATTTAATAGTGATACTGGGTGTCTTAAAATACATGAAAAATAAAAACCAAAGAAAATAACAAAACCAAGGAGATAATTTTGTTCTTTTAGGAGTGAAAACCACATGAAAAAACTTTAGAAATGTAGAACCTTTTACAGAAAAAATCCTGAATTATGGGTTTTTCTAAATATGGAACTAGAAGTATAAGAGAAAAAAATTGATCTGCAGAGTTAATTAAGCCACTTTCAAGTCAGTTCACAATTCATCTGTATTTATTCAACCTGAGCTTGTTATATTGCCATTTTCCTATAGGCCAAGATGTCCCACTTTCCACTTTACAGTGGAATCTGACCCTGTCACTGCAAGTCCTGCTGGCAGAGGGAGGACAGCAGACAGGAAAAGGAGGGCAAGAGAAGTGTGAACTACAAATCCTCCTGACAATGTAATAGCTTTGAAAGACACAGCACAATGTTAGGACAAGACACAACCTCATAAACCAAAACAAACAAGTAAATTTATTTAAATGTGCTGTGCTGAAATGAAAGATTTTTAAGTGATTTCATCATGCCTTTTAATGTAAAGATTTGTTTACCAGGCACATTTCTTAATACACACACACACACACACACACACACACACACACACATATGTAAGTATGTATGTATACTCTTGATGATTGTATGTGCTGCAAGGTTGGATACTTTTTCAGGAATGTTTTCTTCAGGAGGAAATTAAGCTCAAGATCGTGCTTCTGGAAGAATAGAATGTATTACAAAATTATCTTTAATTCAGTCTGAGTTTTAAATGAAACAGTTATGGAAGGCATGTATAGTCTCACTCAAGATATAAGACAATTTCCAAAATTATCAGAATGGATACCAATAAATTGATTACTTTTTGATATACCTATGAGCTGATGATCTTTGGAATTCCTACTGTATATGGAGAAGATACTATACTGAATCTGAATACAATTTAGCTCTGCTGAGGGTTCAATCATTATTGAGGATGACTGTGTAGTTGGAATTGGAGTGGGAATTGGTAATAGAAACATAAAAAATATCTTGGTTGCCTGCAGATATGTCAAAATTGCTTAATGTAAAATTAAAAGTTCACTAAATATCTTTTTTCTGTCTTAAGAAATAATTTTGATGAATTTATTTAGCCAAGTCTTTCGTTGCAGAATATATGGAATCTGTTACAGACCTTCATCTCTTGTTTAATTCTTTTCCTTGTTTTCTGCCAGGTAGAGTTTTTAACCCTTCTGTCAGGACTGGACTGAGAAATAAGACTCATAACTTTAACTTTCAATACTGTATGTGGCAAAAATTGCTTAAAGTTTGTGATGTCCTTTTGAACACCACAGGGGAAGAAATGGCCTGTGGATTTGAACTGTTCCACTCTACATACTTATCTGCAGCACTGAAGTCCAGAGCCAAGTTGAGTTTGCCTTGTATGTAATCAACAGAAAGAAACAGGTAGGGTGGGCTGGGTTGGGTATACGAACCAGCTGGCATAAAGTAGGCATGCCAGGAATTCAGGTGAGAGACACTCATTTGCTTGATCTAAACTTGAGGATTTCCTCTTTGGCTATGCAATTTCTCACCTGGTATCACCTATGTGTATAGAACTCTTCTCACTTACATGTTTATGAAATGTGTAAATTTGCTATTCCAGCGTTTGAATTTTCTTTCATTCTTATGATTTTTTTTTTTAATATCAAGCTGAAATCAAGCACACATTAATGATAAGTTTCAACAATCGTTACTCTATTAATTAAAGCTTTTAAAATTATGGTCCTGTTGTACACTACTTTTGATTATGGAAATATTTTGATGCATAATTACAGCAAATAATGTAATGTGAATTTTGTTATAAAAATGCTGTCGTTTTCAAGATGAACTGTGAAAATCCCAGTCTGTACTCACACTATTACTCTCATGTACTGGATATGATACTCATGCACACAGAATTATTTGGTTCTTTTTGTGCTGTATTACAGTAACAACAAGACTCTAAGGTGATCAGAGGAAAATCCTTCTTGCAAATTCCAAGGTCCAAGCTCCATAAAATGGATAACATAAGGTGATAGATACCACTATTTCTAAAGAAGTTACATTTTTTTCCAAACAGAAAAAGAATTGCAAATGCTTTCAAAGAAGACTCACATGCTGATTTCTATACATTTTTATCTGTAAATAATATTAACTTCTGGAAATGTGTAACATTTTTATTTTGTGTTTTTATTCTCTCACATCTACGCTGCATTCATTGGTATATTTGGACCACAGAAAGTGTCAGAGCTCAGTATTAGCATTATCTCAGCAGATAATAGTTTGTTCTCATGGTGTAGATATAGAACATAAGTCAATATCTGCTATTGAGCCATGTCACGGAATTCAAGCCTTGCAAAACTTTGTATTTGCTGGATCATCAAAGAAGAGATGAGCACTAAGCAGAGATTGAAAAAGTTGATATGTCTTCAAAGGGTGCAAGGGATAATTATTCTTATTTTATTTTAAATTCAGTCATTTAAGAAATATTAAGTGCCTAATTTTCCTCTGTCTTAAGGTGGCCATAATTCAATTTTTATTCTGATAATTCCACCAAAAAAATTAAAGTGTCTGGAACTGAAGGATCTCTGCTTCCCAAAGCAAGTGTTTATATGGATTTCATGCAGTTTAACAATGTCTCACTAAATCATAACTTTCTTTGAAAGTATCTACGGAAATCAAAGTTTAGGTAGGACAGATATTTTCCGATATAAGTTAGTACTTCAGGTGTCCTTTGAGTTGCTCTGTTTACAAACTGTTCTCACTTGCAATGTAAAACTACGTATTGAAATCATCTCCCAAAATGGTTGGAACATTTAAAATATAATAAACCCCTCAAAATTATAAATAATGAAAAATTAATGAGGAAGAATCACTATTCTGTTCTCTCACGAATAATAGTATTACTATAAAGTGGAGCAGTTGCCAAATATTTGGTTGAATACACCAACACACTGACTCATTGCATGATTAGGTGCTGAATTATTTCTCAAAGTATAAGGATGTCTAGACATCCGCACAGTTACACTACAAAAGTGGACTTAAAGCTATATAACATCCATCTTACTCATTAACTCAAATACTTATTTTCTGTTCATATTGTTCTTTTACATTATCTTAGTTGCAGAAACAGTACAGCTGTAAGATAGAGATAATATCAAACTGAAGTGTTTTAGAGTAGATGGGAAAAATGAGAAGTACAAAATAAACAGAAAATTATGTGCAAGTACTGTGAAAAACAGAGAACAAGGAAAATGTAACCTGCTGAAGCTCTTAGCTCGGGGGGGCTTTTTGCTTGTTTATTTTGGAAGAAAGTAGGTAATAATTTTTCTATCTTAAAATACAGAAGGGAAAAATATAGCTTTTTAACAGTATGTCATATATTTTCTTCTTTTCCTTTTTCTCTTTTTTCCTCTTCTTGGGTGGTAATCAAATTCGCTAATAGATTGAGTTGCATTAAATGCAAACAGATTGTGTAAATGTTAGTCTCAAAAACAGATTGTGTAAATGTTAGTCTCAAAAGGGAGATGCTGCTTTAGTCAACAAACCTCCTGAAAAGCCTAAAAACTTACCTTAATTTCACAGCTACGGACCACTTCCCTTTGAAGGATTATTACTGAGCTACCATCACTCATGGTTGAGAATCGGCGTATGTCAGCCACAGCCAAACACACAAACTCCACTTTTGCCTCACCTGAAAACAAATCTCACAGAGGGAGATTGTCAGTCTCTTTTGTCACTCTCATGGGATCCTAAAGGAAAGTGCTCGGTGGGGAGTCAAACCACATAGGCCTGACCAGCTCTAAGGGTTTCTCTGCAAAGGCCTTGAAAGGAGAAAGTTGTTTTGCTTCCTTTTTTTCATAACAGACTGCCCCTGTTCAGAGTGAATTATCCCTCTGTCTTCCAGAGATATACATGGTGAGGGACTGATCTTCCATATGGGTAGAAGACATGGTAGTGAGACCACAGGGGCCTTCAGGGTGGCATCCCATCGTCTGGAAACAATTGGGTTATCTTGCTGTCATGTCACCCAGTTCTGAATTGGAAAACTGGGGTCAGGCAATCCAAAATGTACTAGAAGACTCAGTTTCTGGTTTCCAGTCCTTTTAAATAATCCTATACAATCTAAATACTTTCAGTCCTCTTGTCCCACAGCTGAAAAAGGAAATTATTAAATTGTGCTATACAGTTTCACATCTGCAGAGGATCATAGATACAACAAACCTCAGTCTATGTCTTCAGGTTAAAATAATTCTTGTTATTCTTAGTGTCACTAAAAAAGGCTGAATGGCAAAAATCAGCCTGATATTTCATGGACATGTTCTCGCCTCCCAATTAGAATAATTGCATCTCAGCATCACTAGTGGTTAAAGAATAAGAAGACTCAGTGTTTGGTTTACCTATACCACAGACCACCACCAAGATGTTCAGGTCATTTTTAGCTCTTTTTACTCTGTTTCTAGCCACAGAAGATCTCTTCCTCCCTGATTATTCCAAAGCAGGGTCCATCAGCCTCACTTCTTCTTCCTTCAGCTGTTGTCTTTCATCATGAGCTATGATGGTAGGCTGAAGTACTAACCCTGGAAGCCTTGCTGGAGAAAGATGAATGGCCATTAGTGTCTTGCAGTACAAGCAAGTGGGCAACAGCTTTATGTGCTTTTCTGTTACAGAAACTCCTTAACACTGACTCCTTCACCTTGGCTGTTTTCCCATCCTGATTTTCTGTTTGTTCCAAGAGCTTGTAAAGTTTCCTATCTCAGCTCTCCTCCCCTATTTACACTTAGATATTGGAGACAAATAACAGCCAAGCAAGCTTGCTTTTAAAGTGTTCTTGGAAACCTTTCCCCGGCAACTACACTTTCTGTGCTTCTTTAATGCATGTGCATCATTACTCTGAAGTCTGGGTCTAAACTCACAGCACCTGTGCCTTCCTTGTTAAATCTTAATGGATATGAGGCGTCTTGCTATGAGGCTTCACTGGGACTTAGCTTCTGTGACCACCCTACGCAGTACAGAAAATAAAGACTCTTCAGCTGAAGCCTTGCCAAGTTACTGATTTTAGCAGATTTTATCTGTGTTAAGACTGAGACACTCTTTAGACCACTATCAAAACAAATCAGATTAAGAGTGAACTTTTGGTTCAACCAATGCTGTAACACTTACTGCTAAACTGTTTCCTGAAGATTTCTCTCTGGTTTTCTTTAAAGCTGTGCAGGAAAGCAGATAAATCAAAATAAAAAATTTTAATAAGCAAACATATGAAACTATAATTTATGTAACTGAATTGATGCTATTTGTCTATTTATGTTTAAATAACTTTTCAACTGTTAAGCACTGCATTATAACCTTTCGTATCTTTCATTTAATTTGCACTTTTGGTCTAAACTAGATAAACATAGAACTACATAGAATACTACAAGTATTAACCATTCTATTACCTGAAATATTAGGTTTGGGTCCAAGAATTTCCATTGTAAAACTACAAATGAACATGGAAAACTACTGTTATGCAATAGAAGATATTTCAATTACAAAAAAACAAATTCTTGCTATGTCTTTCTTTAAACTCACTTCCTTCCTGGCATCAGAAATAGTATATTTTGCTGATATTCTACTTTTTCCAGGGAACAAAATTGAAGCATTTTGGTCTCGTCATTTGTCTGTACTATGAAAGCTTGAAAAGCATGGTCAGGAAAAGTGATACACTCATCAGCTGTATAGTACTTTTGAAAAACCCAGACAAAACCTATTCCTCTTTGTTTCCTGAATAGGAACATCAACCCCATGGGTATAGGAAATGAGGCTAAACACGGATTTGCTGCAGGGCAGTATCCATCCATTGAGTGTGTGCATCAAGCACAGAAAGGTTTCAGTACCAAACACATTTTTTAATGATGAGGTTACGGCATTAATTCTTTACAACAGCTTTTCTGCTTTCTCCTACAGCTGACGCCTTTGCAACCCACAGTCCTGCCTTTGAGTCACCTTTCTGTGTGACATTGATGAGCCTCCCAAATTTGCACATGGCCAATGTCAGTTTCAACACAAACATTTAAACCTGAATGCAACACAGATAAAGATAACATTTTTGCCAGTCAGTTTTGAAAGTCAATAGATTTGTCTGAATTTACCAATTATAAATAAATGAACAAATGTCATGCATATATTACATCAGCTTAAAAAATGGGTAGGAAAAAATAGCTTTTTTGATATGAATTGCTGTTTCATTCACTGAGAAGTTTCAGCTGTGTGGTAGTACTGACTGTGTTTCTGGAACTCTTACTCAATAACACTCAATAATTGATACTCAAAAATTGTTGCCGCACTGATCAAGGCAGAAGAATCACTGATGTGCATAACGTCCTGTGTGTCTGAGACAGCTTAGAAAGGAATTTAATTGCCTATGTGGAAAATTAGAAAAAATATCAAGTTCTACATTTCTAGAGAATTTATTGTCCCATTTTCCTTTGTAAAGGAAAAATCTGGATTATGGTTGAAAACAGACACATTTTCAAGACTTATTTTTCAAGTGGGATCATAGAAATGATTGATGCTAAAGCAGATTAATGGTCAATCATTTATGTTACATATTGCTCATATAGAAGCAGACCTGCAGTTTTATAAAATAAAATAAATGCTTATAGAAAAAGAATTTACCCATGTACAAGTAAACAGGCATGTTAAGGAACCTGGTGAGGTAGCAAGAAAAACAAAGGAGCCATTAACTTACTGTATGATCCTTCGAAAAAATTTCTAAGGCAGTTTGTAAATATGTCATAGAATATTTGTACTTTCAATACAATGGAAAAGAAATTACATTATGTGAATACTGCTGCCTGCCAATATTACTGATGAAGATGAATAAAACATTTTGATTAACATATCTGATTGTTAGGCATTTAATCTGCTAATTGTTGTTATCTTCAACAGGAACTACAGCTTTAGCTGGTGAAAAACTTTGTTTTTCTAATTGTTTATATTTCTTGCATATAAGATGTCTCAAAAACAGCAAAGAGAACTATATTTACAGAACCCCTTTAAATATGTTAAGTTCAGAATTTGAAATAAGTTTGAGGAGTTGTTTAAGTTTGGACAGGTTGGTTGAGTGCTGTTTTATGAAGCACAGACAATAACTTCCCCAGAGAATTTAGTTCATTGTTTCATAATTAAGTCAGTGTAGAAAAATTTGTGTTGTTTTCTGTTCCAACAGAAACAGAAAAAAGAGAGAAACAGAAGCAGAGAAATCCAGTTCAGAGTAACTGAAATGGACAATGTGAAGAACATCCATGCTAGTTTGGCTTACTAGAAGTAAAATGGTCACACTGGTGTAGAAATCCACATGGAATTAATTAGTTATGAGAGCAAAGGATTACCCATGCCATGCAGACATCCCCTTAGTGTGACTATTTTTGAACCACATACAACTACCAACTCACTGAGAGACAGTCAATTATACAGAGACTTTTTTTTTTTTTTTTTATTTCTTTGAATTTAAATTTTTGCATATTTGCCCAGGGATGTTCTTCCTTCCCACCACTGGGTTTGAAGTAACAGCAGCACAGATGGCGTTTGTCTCTTTTTCTTTCCAGAAATGCAGGCGTCATTCTTCAGCACAAAAGTCAATCATCATTTGCAGGTATACAACTGACAGAACACCACATCAAAGTAGATTTGTAAATAGTCAAAGGACTCTTTCACATAGCGGCTGTGTAGACAGAAATCCACGGTGTTTTGTTTCCATTTTCTATTCCTTGCTTCAGCATAATTTTCATGTCACACTGTGTGGAAGTAGTACATACCATACTACATGTGCAAACTTTGTGATAATGCTCTGATGCTGAACTATACAGAATGGATATGAAGATGAAAAGCACTGGGGACTTCTGCCTCTTTGCAGGATGATTGTTTCTAAAAAAAGTTACAATTTGAAAGTGTGGCTGTTTTTTCTGAAATAAACTTCCATGCGGAAAACGCCTTCCTCAGAGAAATAATAGCTGTTTTACTTCCTTATAAACATGTCTTTGATCAGGCTGTTTGTCACAAGCAGACCCCAGAACCACTTAGTTGTGATCAGTCATAGGTTAGACTCAATCTCAGAGGTCGTTTCCAACTAAATTATTGTGTGATTCTTTCAAGGAGGAAGGAATGTTGAAGTGAAAAATCCTTTTTTGAGAATGAATAAATGACCAGAGAAATCCTGGTTACTTGGAAATAAATCTTGATAATTAACCTGGAAATAGCCCATGAAGTACATACCAACAGCTTATGAGATACAGAATGAGACAGAGAAAGGACAGTGAATACTTCCAAAACTAAAGATAACCTGAAAAACTGCTGAACTTGAAAAAAATAGCTGTTGCAAGGCTCCTTGTGCTGGTGCTTACTGGTAGAAAATCAATCTTTTTGTACTGCAATTTTGTATTCTCTGATTCCAGCAAGCACAATTTTAGTTTTCTTTTCACTGCCCTGTTAGAAAGGCTGTGGACCACAGGTTTAAATTAATTGACTCCTATAATTTATTCTGTCATTCATAAGCAACTATCAAAAATCTGTTTCAGAATCTAAATGTATGCATTATTTTCTTTTCAGTTTGACATTCTAGACGTATTGCACATTTGAGGATTTGGTTGCAGTCATCAAACTGAAAAGAAAAAAATGTGTGACAGAAAACATATGTAGCATCAAAACACACATCCTACTTCTTTCAGGATTCCTATAGAACTATCTTTGACAAGACATTCTTTGGTTTGTGTTATTAGTGAATGTTTCTGATAAAGTATTCTTATTCATTCAATGAAAATATATTACAAGTATTATGATTAGTGAATAAAAAAGGCTCTAGTGAAGAACTTTGCCACTTTGAGTTAAGGCTGTTCTTAGAAGTTTTAAGACTTATAGGATTAAAAAAAAATTAGCTAAGTAACCATCAAGATACTGATATTTTATAGCTGTCTTGGAATTTACTTATAAGCAAATCATGATACAAAACCTATAGAGGCATTAAGGGCCAGGAAAATCAGTTCAAAATGATTGGCTTATCAGTACAAAATAGTGATAGAACTGGAAAAGGATTCACACTTTATTCCTTATTCAATGTTTGAATCAAGTGCTTCCATAGGCTAATTGCAGACAGAACCATGAGACTTTCTGAGCACTAAACACTGCAGAGTCCTTAATTTGCCTAGAAAGTCAGTTTCCATTTTGGGAAGCAAGTCAGTATTTCAGCTTCCTTTCAGTGAGAAAAGCCTCTTTTGTGTTTTGAATATAGAATTGTTCTATAGCTAAGATAAATTGTTGCTAGGTCATACAGCTATCCTGTGTCAGAAACACTTGTCATTTTCTGCAGTGGAGCAACTATTATGCAACTGAATTAGTCTAGCTTTTTTTTTTCTTACTCCTATGATATATTTAAGAAGGCATAGAGTCTATGTGCATTTTATGGATCTATGTGTTTTATCTATGTGTTTTCCTTTCTCTATGTTCCAATAAAGCTAAAATAATGTTTAAATGTAGCAACGGAGGCCAAGGCATGGGATCCCATGGACCTCTGTTCTACAGTGTAAGTCAGTAATGGAAGGTTTATAGTCATTGGGTGAGAATATAAGAAAACCTAGGTGCAAAGTAACAAAGCAAGGAAAAAAAAAGAAAAAAATCAGCAAGCTATTAACTATGCAATTGTATTCATATTAATACATTACAATTGTGAGAAACATTCTAGGAATTCAATTATCATTTAATACAGTAGCCTGTAACAATTTAATTAGATATCATTTAGCCTACAGACATCCACTATTAAAAATTCTGACCTTAATAATTCTATCTTGTTAATACTCATTAGATTAATCCACATACAAGCTTGTGTATCACTGAGATGTTACCTCCTGCATTATGACTTCCTTAGTCAAGAAACGAAGGAAAATCGTTGGTGCCTCCCTTCTGAGAGGAGTAGTGGTCTTGATATGCTGATAGGACCAAACCCGTGGAGAAGTCTGCTGCCTCTCTGGGGCCTGGGTTAGAAACATTTTCAAGGAACTCTATGTCCTGGTACACTGCTCTGTTTTTCACTGTAGGTTTTTCAGGTGGTCAACAGTGAAGACCAAACAAGAAGGCTAAGGCCAATCAAGCAGTGCCTCAGGGCTTTGGGATGACTGCTTGACAGCTCTGAACTGTGAGCAGTGATCTCTTTTATCCTGCAAATTGCAGGAGTGATGGGGGTAGAAATAAGAAAATCTTACAGATGAATATCTCTCTCCAAGCCTGGTGACATCAGCAGAATTGTGAAGTTTTTGATCACATGTCTGTTTGAACGTCATGGAACCTACCGGCAACAGATGGTATGCACCTGTTGCAGAGGGGAAAAAGGATCCTTGAGCAGGAGATAGCAGCTCTCATTGAGAGAGCTTTAAACTGAATGTGAAGGGGGAAAGCGATAAAATCAAGATCACTGGCGATAAGCCTGGGGCCACACGCCACTCTTTGAGGGACAGGATGTTAGTGAAAGCTTTCAGTCCACTGTCTTCCTAGAGATTGGGGATGATGATCCATGCAGCAGCAAGGACACAAGGTTGTAAGATTTATTGATGTGCTAGAAACCATGGAAATTCCTAAGAATGTTCAAGCAGGAGTTAGAGGTTCTCCCCCTGAAAAGGCAACAGGGTTGATAGCCCAGCTGAAGTGCATCTACACAAATTCATGCAGAAGTTAAGAACAAACATGAGAAAGTGAAAAATATGAAGCAGCAAGAAAATTATGACACAGTTGCCATCACAGAGACTTGGTCAAATATCCCAGTGAGAGCCTTTTACAGTCCATACAGCCAGGATATAGAGGCAGAAGAAATATCCCATAAGCTGCTAGGACAAGCCTTGTGATTCCTAGCTCTTTTTTCTTTTTCTTTCAACTTTCCTGGACATCTGCTGGAAATACACCATAGTAGAGAGAAATGAGTCTAGGAGATTCCTGAAGAGTGTGGAACATAACTTCTTGACACAGATGGTGAACTAACCAAATAGGGAAGGTACAATGCTGGAGCTGCTCTTTGTGAATAGAGAAGTTTGTAATGTAAGTAAATAAAATTATTGGTTATTTGAGTGGTATCATGAACTGTACATTTTGTTAAATGCTTTCCCCGTTTGAATTTCTGCTTAAATATGTGGGATTTTTTTTTTTTTGGTGCAAAAACCTTCTATTGTTTATATGCTATGAGACATTGATGTAAATTTAATTGTGGATTTTAGTACCTTCCTTGAATTAAAATACATATTAATAGTATGTGCAATGGCTTATATATTGCAGAAAATATATTGCAGAAAACAGCCAAGTATATTTGCTAAACACTAGTTATAACAAAACATGTATCTACACTATGCTGTGATACACTATGTATCTACACATGCTACCTTATATTGTACTACATACTTTAAATTGTATTTGCCACCTTAAAATGAAAATATTTGATATCATCTGTGATATATTCAGAAGCTGTTGTGGTGGAGCTCTTTAAATGAAAACCTTTTCCTTCACTTGTCCACATGAATTGACATTGACAGGCTAGAAAAAACAGTTGCAAACTTCATATATTCACAGCACCATTCTGCAGCCATTCTCAGAAGTGCACTTGATTCATGTGTCCATGCTGACCTTTATTCTGTTCTTTCCTTTCATACATCCTACATGTAACATAAATACTAGAAATAAAATGTACCCTCAATCATGCAACAGGCCAGTGAGTGTCTGCATGTGATTTTGACATTTTATGACTTCTGTATGACTTCATTCTGTGGTTGCCAATAATTACATTAATCTTGTTAGATAGCTTAAAGCCTACCTTGAAGTAACTGACTTTACCCAAGCTGTACAAATTATATTTATATACACGAACTGTCTTGCTTATCATGTTAGCTGGAATGAAAATTTTTGCCATCCAGATTGTAACTACACTGATCATCTGGTCATCCACACTGAAACACTAAGAATATTAAAAAAAAAAAAAAAGTAAATGGAACATGTATCTTATCTTCACCCTTCTTTTTTTTGCCTCAGGCTGTTATAGTAATTTAGATATTCAGGTATCACACTTCCATTAAAACCACTATTGAAACCAATATATCTCTGAGTAGCTGGACATTTTTCAGCCCTCCAATGCAGTACTTGAAAGCATAAATAGTATTTCATGACACTAATGCCCAATATAAATTTCTTTTACTCATTTGAGTAAATGTTCACTTGAGCTCAAGAACCAGAGAAAATTGCAAAGATGCTCTGATATATCAGTGGCCCTAGAATGAAATATAAATAAATATCAGTTTTATTTTAGATACAATTGCTATGTATTCTTACTCTTTCCAAAATATATGTACACCCCCATTATATCAGTCATTTTTCTGCTGTACCTCTCAAATTGGCATTAGCAATATTCATCTTTAAAATTTAGCATCTTCCCACTTTCAGGACAATTTTATAAGATAATCAGAGTACTACAAACGATTCTTCTTTTATGCATAACTAATCTCTTTAATCATCCCATACATCAGTGATGCCTACGTAGCCCAAACGATACATGTATCAGAACTGGAGAACTGCTTTCACCACAGGTATTTAGATACAGCTTTCAGATACCCATTTTTCTCTGTTTGCTAATGAAAGCATCATATTTCAAAAAAGAAAAACTTTTTTTCACCTACTCTTTGTTTGATTGCTCCCTGGATTAATGAACTTGTAAAAATGCTATTTTGCTGTCTTTTCCTGCATTTTATCCTCACCTTTTAAAAAGGAACAAGTAAAAATGTTGCATAGAAATTTTATTTTTCCTTAAAATTTCAGTCACTTTTCTCATAGGTGTTCAAAATTGTGTTTTAAGATGCAAGATTTCATTGGAAAAAAACCCTTGTGTATTTTGTTTCTGGCCAAAAAAAAAACCAACCCAAACCAGAAAAACAAAAACAAAACAAAAAACAAACAAACAAAAAAAAAAACCCCCAAAAAACCTCTGGAAAATTCAGTTACCAGATTCCAGGTACTAAAAATGCTCTCATCTGAAAAAGGAAAACAGGGGGCTGCAAGGGTTGATATGTAGCTTCATACCAGAATTTAAATGAAGCATTCAAATGAGCTAGGAAAATCAATGTTAAATTTGGTGGGTAATAAAAATGAGGAAATTAAGGTAATGAGAATCTTTAATAACATAATTATTACTCAGTTATTGAGAAGAAATGTTTTTTAACATTATGAACTTGTATGACCTACAGCACAAGGGATAAAGGAAAAAAAAACCTGCATAAAGCTAATAGATCATATTTACAGGCCAAGCTAGATTTTTTAGATTTTTTTTTTTTATTTTTAACAAATATATATGTCTTGTCTGCCAATTTTCCTTCACTTAATCATCTTTTTTTTTCTTCATCTTAGCACGTGAAGGTGTTAATAGAAATACTTACCAGAGGAGGTTTACCATGTGACCAATACTTGGAGGTAACTTGAATAAAAACCAATAATTCTGTATAAAATTTGTTGCAGGAGTTTAGTGGGTTTGTGTTAACAAAGTGCTGTGCAATAGTAGATTTTTAAAAAATGTAGTCATAGATGCCCAAAAGAAAATAAATACATGCTATAACTTTAAAAAAAATCTTTTACAAATCCATTTCCTTAGATTCTAGGTTGCAAAAAGATGACAATTTCTCACTTTAATTCAAACTTATTTTTAGTCTTCAGAGTTTTAATGTGGTCCACATAATACAGTGACATCACACTATTCCTTCAGCTTTGATATTGGTTTACCACAAATCTGGAATGGTTTGGATGTTTTGAGATCCTTTAAAGTGTCATTTAACAGATGTTAAATGCCACCTTTATCTAACATTCTTAACAATTTGCATCTTGGGAGAAAATGCAGTTAAAGATACTTTGTCCATATTTTTTTATGTGCATCCTAGGAGGTTTGGTAATGTAAATTACTGAATTAAATTAATTGACTTTTGAATGATGCTGCTTTCAGTACCATTTAAAGAATGAGCAGTTTTCCAGTGAAAATGTGTCAGTCTTTAAAAATGAGGAAAAATTCAATGCTGAAAAAGCAATGACAAAGTGCAGTTTGTATGTAAGTTGTACAAAGGAGTAATTCTAAGCTGTTGTTCCATCCTTTCTCCATATATACATTAAATTATTGATAGTTCTTTGAAAATAATGAAAAAGAGCTATCAATTACTCCATGACTTCTGAAGAAGTCATACTATACTAATGAATTAATGAAAGGGGAATATTGAAATAACTGCTTTATCTTGCAAAAAAAAAAAAATCATCAAGAAAGCAACTTTACCATGGTTCTACATTTTTAGTGTAGAAATAAGTGGATTTTTGACATATGTATTCTGGATGATATAGGGTGGTAGCAGTAGGTAATTGAAAGAATGATTTTCTAAAAGCAAGGAGTTGGTTTGATTGTTCTATGAGTTAAATTATTGAAAACCAAAAGATCTACTAATTAGTTTTCTCACGTACATTTTCTTTACTGATGTTGATAGTAAGCAGTTTTTTACTTCGACTATTAAATAGAAAATGGTCCTCTTGTATGTATTTTGTAGCTGACTTGGATTATTTCAGAAGGGTGGTCAGAACACGTAAATTACTAATTTACCAACCAATGTAAAACAAAGAATCTAAATCTGCAAAGATTCCTAACAAACTCATACGATCTTAGCACTTCTTTTTCTTCCAGTTTTATTTCTCTATTACACAGTCCTTTACTTCTTTAGTTCAATTCCAAAAAACTTTGCATTTATAAAAGGATTTGATTTTTATTAAAAATAGTTTCCATTCCCTGAGTAGAGTGGCAAAAACTTACAAAAGAGGCTTTGTGTGAATTCTTTAAGCAGAAAAAGTAGAAAGAAAACCTAAAATAAGTTTTTCCATGTATTTCAAAATTTCTAGTGACTTTAAATCCTTCACATATTCTTGGTATTGTGACTTACACATTTAAAACATAGATATGAAGAAATCTCTGTCTTCCTTCTTGACTCCAACTGCAAAGATGTCTCTGGGTGTGAGAACCGGATTCTGCTTGGATGAAACGAAGCTATAAATTCCAAGAACAGTAATGTTACTAACAGAAGATGATTCTATATATATATGTTCTCTCCCATGAGTACGTATTTGAACTACTTTTTCTTGGTAATCGACAAGTCTAGTGACCTTTGAACATATGGGCAAAACACTAAATTAAGGTAAAAACCCCCCCAAACTTCTTTTTATACTTTTTCATCTGGAAATTGTCTGTGTAGGCAATGACTAAAGATATCAAGTTCAGAATTTCTACTGTTCTGTCAATAGAAGAGAGAGAGGGGAAAAAGGGCAAGAGATAATGTTTTTGAGTTAGTCCTGAAGAATCTTCACATTCAAAGCAGTGGCAGAGATTATATTTCTCTGAAAGATTAAAAATAATTATTAAAAAATAGCAGGTAAAGAGTTGAAACAGAAACAAATGCCTTGTGTATAATAGCCTGCTCTAGACAGAATTAAAAGCATGTCATTTTCCTAACAAAATAAAACTCTTCCCAAAAAATAAGAGAGGTTATAATAAAGTAAACTTGTCCCTGCCCCTATTGCATATGCAACTGCAGTGCAAACAGTAACCAATGAGCCACGAAGGTAATTTTTTTCTAGTAGCTTTACACTTAATGGGATGCAGATGCAGTGTCAAATTGAAATACATCAGAAAATCTAAGAAGGTACTGAGAATAACTGAAAACATAAATCCTTCCCTCTATGAAAAACAGAGAAACACACAAGATCTTTCCATTGCTTAACCTTCTGTAAAACTGGGTTTTTCTATGCGCATTACAGAGGAGGTGGTGTGTTATGCTCTTGAAAGAGATAGAGTTAGACATAAAGCAAATCGCAACAGAGAACTGCTTGGCCAGAAGGAACAGGAGAAAGCATCATAATGTTGCAGGATGGAAAGATTTGTTGGTCTAAGCTAAAAATTGCTAAGGTTAATTGAAAATCTTCCCAGAAGGTGTTGTAAATTCAGTGTTGTGCTTTGGTTTTTTGTTTGTTTTTCTTTTAAGAAAAATTGGCATAGAAAACATTCCATTTGTATCTCTAAAAGCTATGCTGATTTGAATATAGTTGGTGTTTTGTATTTGTCACATGCTATAGGTCTCATCTTCTCCCTTTATTAACTAAATGCTCTATGTTGTGACAGATAATATTTACCTTTTTTTTTTTTTTTTAATCGGGCTCCATTTGCTGTTTCTGTGGAGACAGTCTGCACAGGCTTATGTAATATTTCCAAGGAAGATGATACTGAGAAAGGGGAAAGAATTATGTGAAATACCTTGGCAGGCAGATTTCCTCTAAAAGTATTGCTCCTTTAGGGAAGAACATACACATTTCTTGAGTATTAGAGACATAAGATTTACCAAAAATTATCCTGTGCACACAAGCCCCGTGGAATTCATTAATTAGTGAACCCTGGGAGTCACTTAAACTTACTAAACAGGAATGTATTTGACGTCTTCCACCTTTTCATTTGTAAGTAACATAAACTAAAATTGAGCAGCAGAGTTGTTTCTGGCAGTTCAGAGTGGTTTCTCAAGTGTTATGTACAAGCAAGTCTTTCTTGAAAGTTAAGAAATTAATTAGAGAATATATTACTATAAAATACTTAGCTTTGCTAAACTGATAACATAGCTGTGACTGGCTGAAACAATTTGAGATAAGGCTACACAAATACAACCCATTTTGAATTGCAGAAAGAGAAAAAATTATCCAGACTTTTTTTTTTGTACTCTATGTGCCAAAAAATCTCACTTTTTTTTCACTTGCATCATATTTATATACAGCTCCATGTAGATAGAGAGACACATGGATGTTTTTTAAATGCTAACTTACTAAGTCCTTACTAAGGCAACTAAGTCCAGTTTTTCAGGCATGTCTGTAAAAGTTACATTTTTCAATACTGTTTGTAGAATAGAGAAATGTAAGTGTTTTCCTTCTCCCAGAGGCTACCACTGAGAATGTTCAATGTAAAACCATCCCTGAGGTATCTAAGAAACTCTCACTGGACAAGATAAAGATCCAGGGATTGTCTTAGGTCAGCAAATCAAATTCATCAAATATAAACACTCTCTTGAAATATATATTTAGATTTAATTATTTCCTCATCCATATGACAATATGATTTTCTTCTAGATATCCATACGCAAGCAAACATCTGTTTTTATAACAATAGCTTCCAGTAAACGACTCCACTTGTTTTTTCTTGGAAAGTAATAGAGATCCTGAATTCAAAATGGAAAAAATGGAATTACTTTGAGAAGAAAAATATAAATATGGTTTTTGTGTGTTGTGTTGTCTTTCTTCCATGGCTAAAGAAGTTGATACAGACTTAGATGTGTTCTATTTTTTTGTGCATGATTCATAAACTAACTCACATTTCATCATAAAAATACTTAATAAAATGACCAGTTTTTCAAAGTTCTTCCCAGGCTGATAGGAAGTTAAATAATGTAAAAAGAAATCTCAATGCATAAGCATCATAAATTTCATAATGAAAAAAGAAAGAAAAATTGAAATATTTACTACTTTATTCTTTGTATTTTGGATTTAGAGATATTTATAGACACAGGCTTTATGAAATATTTGTCTGGTGCAAATACCTTAGAATGCAGAGCAAAAAAAAAATGTTATTCAGTTCACTGTGAGATTTTTTTGTACTTATCAGAGACTCCTATCTCTGTGGTGATGAGGTAATGCTCTTTTAGAGAATCAAACTCCAATGCCATATCATCTGAAAGACTGGGTTTTACAGTGGATAGGTCATACGCAGTCCACAGAATTATAGATTCATGGAAAGCTGAGTATTGGAAAGGACCCTCTGCTTCCAGCTCTCTCAGCATGGACAGGGACACCTCCCTCTAGATCAGGTTGCTCCAGACTTTTCCAAACCAGCCTTGAACTCTGTCAGATTTTGGGCATCCACAAGCTCCCTGGGCAACAAGTTCCAGTGCCTCACCACCCTCACAGTAGAGAATTTCTTCCCAATATCCAGCTTAAATTTCCTCTCTTTCAGTTTGTTCCTATTAGTGCTTGTTCTGTCACTACAGTTCCTGATGAAGAGTCCTTCTTCAGCTTCTCTGCAGGCCCATTTCAGATACTGGAAGGTTGCTATGAGGTCTCCATGCAACCTTCTCTTCTCTAGGCTGAACAGCCTCAATTTTCTCATCCTGTCTGCATAGGACAGGTGCTCCAGTCCCCTTGTTAACTTTGTGGTCATCCTCTGGACATGCTCCAATGTTCCATGTTCTCCTTCCATCGGAACCACCAGAACTGCATGCAGTACCTCACGGAGGTCTCATAAAAGTAGAATAGAGGGGGCAAAACACTTCCTTGGTGATTTGATTGACCTGCTGGTCACACCTCTTTTGGTGTGGCCTAGGACAAGGTTGGCTTTCTGAGCTGTGAGTGCACACTGCTGCTCATCCTGATTGTTTCATAACCGTCACCCACAAGTCCTGCAGTGTTCCATCTGATGGTGACTTTTGACCAAATGGAAAGCATGGTGAATTCTATTCTGGTTGAGTGGGTGATGACTCCCCACATTCTCCTCAGGTGCTGCCTGGAGCACTATGCCCTATTTTTGAGAGCTGACTGCATGAACTGCCATGCAAAATGCCATGCCATGTCCTTGTGATTTGCCATGTCCTGTTTGCCCACCCTGTTTGCTGCAGTCATGTTTGCTTGCAGAGCTGTTTAAATCCCCTGCAGGGTGTTCCTGGCTACACCCTCTCCGTGCCTCATTTGCTTGCAAGAGTTTCTGTGTCCACTTATGGCTTTGAGCACCTGACTGGGTATGTCTAAGCTCAGGAATCCCCCTGTACAGATCCAGCAGTTACCCCTGGACTTAACTCAGTTGCCACTGCTGTGGCTGCTGCTGCTCCTTCACATGAAAGAATGTACCCTTACTGGCAGCTTACTTTTCCTATTTTTTTTTCCTTTTTTTAAACTTTATTTTAGTCCAAAACTTTCATATGGAATGTGTTGAATAGAAGCTTGTCCAGATATAACGTGTTTTTTGAATAACAAGGTAGCAGACTAAAAGAATGAAAATTATTTCCTTGCATAGAAGGCACTATTTCTTGTTTTAAGCCACTTTTGGAAAATTGTTCCGAAATTTTATGTTAAGAGATTTCATATAAATCAGAACTTGGAAGGTGAGAAATTTAAACCCAAGGTATTTATAAATTGATTAATAAAGAAATAGGACTTTAATGTAGCATGAGAAGAAAATATTAAAGCAGAGACAGCATGTCTATAATGAGAAAGAATATGTAAGGGCTTCTATAACATTTCATCATCAGACGGTAAGTTAATTACAGTCTCATCAGAGTTCAATATTGATGAAATTGGCTTAAGTGTACATCACATTTAGATGAACTGGTGACATCATGAGTGCTTGTGTACCTAGAACATGTCTTATGCCAAGACCATGATAAAGTATTCTGTATTTATATGGATCAGATAAAAATACAATAAAAAAATCTGGAAAAAAGTCATACACCAGTAACTTGTAAAGCTCCTAATTGGCTAGAAAACCTTTACAAAGTGCTCTCACCTGACTGCCAGCAGTTCTCTCAGCTTGAGAGATCTGATCTCTGCCAGTTCTTACATTGTCACAGCTTTTAGTTTCAAAGATGTGTAAAAAGCTCTTGGACCATTGCGGTCAAATGTTGCTCTACTGTTAATCTGTCACAAATTTAGGTTTTGTGCGAAATGGAGCATGCAGCAGTGCAGTGTGATTCTTCACTAGGATTACCAGTCCTCTTCTGGGATCAACACTGATGTGTCACAGTGTCTACAGGATTTTTGCCTGTAAAAGTACAGCATAAACTCAGTTAATTTTTGAGGCAGCACGCTGAGAGGTAAGAGCTGGAATCTGAAAATTATTGCACTTGAACAAAATCACTTCAGTCCAGCTGAGAACATAACAATTTAAATGCTGATCTTGAATTGTTATTAGAAGCACTTGGGCACTCTTTCTTTCCAGTAGAGAATGAAAAATTTACCTAAAAAGTAATTAAAATTTTATACCATGAAATAATTGTGAAAAAACCCAAGTTATACAAAGAAAATTAATAAGACAATATTTCTCTACTATATTTTTGTATGAATGCTTAAAATTATGCAAGTGAAAGAACATAAAATGTCCTTTTTTATAAAGTGCGAATGGATACTATTCCTGGTTTATTATGAATATGACATTATTGTGTTTCTGCCATCCAAGTTTGTTTTCATATAGTTTTTACATACAAACAACAATTAATGTTTCAGGGTAGGTCTGCTTTCCTATGGTAAACAGTCATCCATTATGTAGTTCCTCATAGCAACTGCTTTGCACTGTTGCATTGATTTATGGCAGTATCTATTTAAAAAGTAACACTCTATATGGTGAAGTTCTAACATAGTCAAATTTATTTAGGATTATTTAAAATTTTATTCAGTTTAAAATTTTTAACATATATACACATGGTGTGAAAATTGTCATGCTGGCTCATGTCCAGGGTTATCTAGATTTATATTTTGTCTGAGAGATTGGGGTGTGTCAGCAGAGGGTAAACAGATTGAACAATTAAGAAAAGAAACAATCTACATATCACTTCATTTTAAGCATTTTTGGTTTCATCCACATATCTGTAAGACAAAGACTGCTCTCTTTTTAATGCTTAATATATACAGACATAATAGAATTTTATGTCTTTTTTAACATTGCTTCTAAACATTTATACTGCATGTAACATACTAATCATATGTCAGAAATTGCAACAAGAGCATCAGAATCTGAAGAAATGGATTGGGATGAGAAGATAGAAGACACCTGTGTTGTTCCAATATTCTCCCCTATACCCTTTCCCTTTCCTGAGAACTGTGAATAAACTTTCTATTTGAGTCAAACAGGAGCAAGTTTGTCTGTGAATAACCAGGTGTACAGGCCCCGCAAGCTCTTTTCTTTACATGTGGTGACTGCCGAAGTTGAAGAGCATAGCCAATTTACTGAGTAATCCCATGTTCATGTACCTCTGCCTATTAGAAGCTGGAAAGAGATTATTGTTATTCAATAGGGCTAATACTACTTCAGATTCAATCCAAGTAACAAAAAAGTTACTCTTAAATATTGACTGGGGGCAGGGAGAACGTAGTGCTAAAGGTCAGTGACTTCTCTATTCATTTTCTGGTCTATGATGACAATCTCTGTTAAAAATATTTGTCTCAGATGTAATGCAGTCGATGACTGGATTGTAATTGCCTTGAACCATCTTACAAGGGAGCACTAGAAAGAAATTCTGATGATTGAAGTTGAATTTTGCTACTAGGTTCATACTTGGCAAATTAATATATCTTAATTGCTTGACGCTTGTTACATGCTCCATGATTTCAGGAGCTTGTCTGTGCCTATAGGAACATAAAGAAAGGTTTAGAGAATCGTTCACTCTCTGGCATTGATTGTGAAACTTTTATTTTTTTCAAGTGCAGTTCAGTCCTTCACTCTTGAAGAATTAGATAGATACATTATCTGTCATTGGTTTTCTAAATTATATATAAATTCAAGATATATCATGGCTGAGAATGTAATTACACTGGTGGCAAGCAATAATAGCATAGTTACCATATGAGTTATCACAGTCAATTTTACAATAACTCCTGATAACATCATTTTCTCTATTCCATAAAATAGAGTTAAAAGCGGCAAATTTGTGCTGGGGAGAGGAACAGATGATTGTTGTTGGTGTTTCTTCCACACTTCATTTCCACTCTATCCTACTTATCTGTAAACAGAACCAGTTACATCATTATAAAAAAAACCCAAACCCAAGAGGAAAAATTATGTAGCCTTTATATACAGGTTTATAGGAATTTTATGGTAATCTATACAAGACCAATAAAATGTACACCACCATATGATATATTTTATCAGTAGTTTGGTTAGGTCAAAAAGGTCACAGTCACCACGTTTTTCATGAAGCCTGCAATGAGGAAGAGACAGTGGCACACAGGTGGCAAATGTTATTGTCAGTTTAGGAAAAAGTCCAGGTAGAGAGTTGTACTTAATTAGACAATGCTAGTTGAACACTCAAAATTGAAAGCAAAGTGTTTAGCCATGTTTCTTCAAATACTGGGATACAGAAAAGGACATGGTAAATTGCTCTCTTTTGTAGTTTTTTTCTCTCCTCTGTCTGCATGTCCCCTGATTTTATTCATACACAAAGCAGACAGAAAAGTCATTCCCATCAAGATGATAAATAGCATGGCAAAAAGGGCTTCCTAATGAGAATCATACAAGAGAAATCAGGAGCTTTTCTTCACTCTATGTGGGGACCTCTTAGGCATTGCCACTCTGGAGAGAAAATGTAGAAAAAATCAGTCATAATTGCAGCTGCATACTGTGGTAGCAACTGAGAAACATCCCAGTGCCCATCTATACTCCTCCTGCTTAGTCAGCCACTTGGCTTCACTGCAGAATTTTACCTCCAGTGCAAGTCAACTGTATCTTACAACAGTAAACAAAATTTAAATATCCATCACTGAAACTAAGGAAACTCTATCTTGAGCTAGCACCAGGCATAGTCTTTCTGAGGCCTTATGTGTATACAGCTACTGCAGAAACTCGGCTCTGCAGAGCTAGGGCTGATCAGCTGACCCTGAAGTGGTTGTATGTTGTAGTCAATAATAAAAAGAAGACGACGACGGGACAAAGGGTGGCGGAGGGATACTCTTCCCCATGCTCTCCTTTATTTGGGTAGAGGGTTCATGGTGGTCGGGAGGGAGAGCAGGGGAAGGAGGGCCATGGCAGTTGCGATGGTGTGGCAGAATGGCACTGGCTGCCGAGGGGCAGCCAGTTAAATAGGAAAAGGGGCGACCAATAAGGAGAGAGGGAGAGGGCGAGTACAAGCATACATAAACCAATAAGAACATAAGAGGGTGTGGTACAATTCAAATCAACCAATTACATGCATAACTGAACAGAAAAATCTGGAGGGACGGGCGGATCCGGCGCCCTGAGCACGCCTCAAAGCCCGCCCAGGCAAGGCCCTCTTCATCCCAAACAGGCGTCAGCCTGGGAGGCAGAGGGCGGACCCAACTCCCACCCAGGCAAGGCTCTCTTCTCTAAGGGGTGAGAAGAAAGGAAGCATCAGCCTGGGAGGCAGAGGGGCAACCCACCACAGCTGTAGGGCTTCTAATACAGAAGCAAGCCTCCACTAGCCTCCTAAACATCTACCAAGAGTTCAGTTAACAATGATTCAGCTGAACTGGTGATAAAGCCAATGGGAATTAGTGTTCTAAATGTCTAACATGTGAACAAAGTTTAGGCTATCTCAGAGATGCAAATGAATGCAGTCTTAACAGCCCTGACATGGATATAGGTACATTTTTTTACACCCTGAGGCAACAGAACTACGCTAAGAATGATGGGATTTGTGTTTTCTTGGGGGAAACTTCAGGCCACAGTTAGAAAAAGACAGGCTGACTGGGAAAGAAAGGGCACAGAGCTGTTCTGTGGAATTAAGAATGCTGTTGCGATGAATCCACCAGCAAGTAAAAAACCAGTCTTAAAGTGATTGTAAATTTTGTATTTATTATTGATCTGTGTCCAGAGCAAATATGTGGAAAGTCACACTAATACTGATATTAGGATATTTGCTAATAATGTTTTAAGTATTTCTGCAGGTGGGCTATAATCAGGAAATATTTTAATGAGTTATTTAGGCCCCATGTGTTTTACTTTTTTAACATCTCTTTCTGTCAAACTTATTAGAGAAGGATTATAAAGCTCAGATAAAACATGCTGTTATGGGCACAGCAGGTATACACGGCTGATATAGGATTGAGTTTTTTAATTCAATAAGTCTACTGGCCAGTAGGATAAAAGAGCCATCTCAGGTTGACACTGTTATCCACACTAAGTTATATGCAGCACAGAAAAAGTAGAATAGCCTCAGGTACAAAAAATGGCTATATCACAATTCAATATTTTAGTAGACAGTAGTAAGAAATAGAGTGATGGTGCTAACTTGGAGAGAAATTTGGAAATATACTGTATAAAATACATTTGAAAAGAAAAAATATCCTTCATCTTAAAAGAAAAGCAAACATCTTTCTGTTTGTACTTCAAAGTAGCAGATTTTTGTATTTTTTTTTTTTCTTGTAATAGGGTGTAAGAGGGTGTTAGGTTAAGCTGTATCCATATTTTGTATTCACAGACCAGATGATCTGGCATAACATATGCTACATTCTTTCTCTGGCTAGTATAGTAACTAAACTAATTTGCTCTCCTTGAAGCATAGAACTGATTTGATTCAGAATATAACCTGAAGCAATTCCTGGGAAGAGTACAATTTCATGTTGCCCCATACTATATGTTGCAGCTTCATTGAATATAATTTTTCATTTTTGTGCAGTGCATTTACCAGGAAATAGAAGTTCAGGAAATTACTAGTGGCTACCTTTTTTTTTTTTTTTTTTTTTGGTGGGGTTCCTATCTACTCTGCTGTCTGCAACCACTAATGCAAACAGTTCATACAAAGCAGGTATTTATTTTTACAAAGCTGTATGCACTTCTGAGCATGCTAATCTTTTCTTTACAGCCACCAGAGCAAGTCAGCAGCATAATGTAGCTAAATTAAAACTAGCAAGACAAAACTGTGAATATAACCTGCAGTTTAACATCAGAGTGAGCCTTCAGGAGAGGGTTTGCTTTTAATACCTGCAAGCAAAACTGTGGGGTTCTTTTAACAAATGAAATTTTAGAGCAATTGCATAGCTTTTGCATTCATGACAACTAGTGAACAGACAAAATCCTGGAACAGATAATCCCAGTACTTTGCCTACTTATGAAGAAAAAAGTTGATGATGATTAAATACTTTTTCTCAGACAGTAGAGAAAGTTCTTTTAAAGTGATGGAGTTTAAAACTGTGCAGAGAGGATAAGCAGTTCTTAGCACACAGTTCAACAACTCAGTTGTAACAAAGTTAGTCTATAGAGATGGTACAGAATAAATCTATTTTTAATACAAAGATCAAAAGATGCAAGTACAGTGACAATAAATGTTGGCCTCTACATCAGTGGTTTAGGAAGAATGGCCAATTAATTCTAGAAGAATAACGGCTTTAACCATTGGGATAGGTTTCACTTTGTACTCTTTTTAATCTGTTTGGTAGAAATGTTAGCTAGTTGCTTTGGAAGGTTGGGATTTTTAAAAGAGAAGAAAAACCTGTATCTGCCGAACTGAGTGAATCAACTTCAAACTTTTTCCCACATTTTTTTTCCCAGTTCCATCAAGCATATGTGTTCTTCAGTAGTTGAAATGCAGTTACCAGGTAGATGTTGTGAATCTACATGCACATTAGTTTGTTTTCATGCAGGTATGTATCAGAGACAATATGTAATAAGTGTGGTAAGAAGACTGATAAATGTGTCAATTTTTAGGCTTTAAAACAAAGCTTTCTTCAATTAGTGCTCTTTAAGAATCCGTTCATGCTAGCGTTCATTCCTACGCTAACTCTCACTGTAAACGCAGAATGATTATTCTTAACAGCCATGCTCTAAATTAGTGAGTGCACACCACCACAAGACACACAAAAAACTAGAGATGTATTTAGTCATATGGATAATGACCAGGGGTTCTGCTCCAGCTGACCTCTGAACTCCTCACTGACCTCATGCACTCTAGTTTCTCCTCGACAATAGTTTGTGGGACACATTCCATTCTGATCCCAGTGGTTGGGGTTGAGATCTCACTTGCTCCAGAAGCTGGCACCACAAGCCAGGTGCACCTGCACTCTGTGTTTAACTCTACTTGTTGAAGGCAAAACTACTCATGCAGCCAGCACTACTTAGTCTGGCAGCACACACTGACACGAAAAAGAGAGTGAGATTATGTGGAGGTATAGCTGAGAAAAGATTTAATGAGAAGATAGGATAGACTGTAGTGATCAGATGCAGGTCTCAGACGGAAGAGCATGCTGAACAACTCATTTTGCACTTTGCCATCCCCTTTTATACAGGTTTCTACATGCCTCCACTTTTCCCTCCTCTATCCTTTCTCCTGCACAGTTCTCCATCCATTTCCACAGTCTTACTGGCCTTCAAAACTTCTGGATCCCCAGATTTTCATCCTTGCCAGTTGCAAAGCCATCCTTTGCTGCAGTTCCTTGCTAGCCCATCAGTCTGTACGTTGTCCAGGTTTACTTCTTGCCTTTGTGTCCATTATGTTTACCTGTCTCTTTGGTGTCTCTACATATTCTGCCCATGGCTTTTCCTTTTTCTTTGCCATCCCCCTTGACAAGGTACACAGTTGGTTTATCTTCCTGAAATGAAAATTCTTCTGTTCCAATACCCTTACCAATGGGCACTAACAATGAGATTTGGTCATTTTTTCTCCTTTATTATTTTTTTATCACATTTGGGGCTCTGATGTTCCTGTTTATGCCTTCCTAGTTTACTTATTTTACCTTTTGCACTGAAAAGGTCCTTGGACAGATACCCTAAGGAAGCAGACACCTCTGTTTCCACCTATAATTAAAGCATTTAAAATCCAACTAACCCAACATGCGTATTTTAGAACAGCAAGGCAATGAAATGGAAGTTGCCCCTATGGTGTGGTGTTTTCAGGAGATGAAAAGACCTACCCATTCCAGTAGCAATGATTTTACTTAGAACCACTCTGACAGCAAAAAGGACCTTGAATCATAATTGAGGTCTAATATTTAGGATAGATTTTTGCATATCAGAAGGCATGGTTTATACTGATGGTATGGTTTGGGAGTAATTTTAATTTCACATGTTCTAAACAAATGCAGTAGTGATTGGTTATTGTTTATTGTATATTTTTGAGTAATTTTCTCTGTTTATAAAATCAGAAACATTGAGTTAAATAATTACTTTATCTTAATAAAGACTGGAATAATGTCTTGATTCAGTAGAATTTTCACAGGAAGGGAATGCTATTTTCTATTATTTTCTAATCACCCGTACTCAAGTACATGTTGCTGTAACAGCTGTACCTACTAATGCTTGTGCAGCATGGTTCTGGGTATTTAAACAAAAATGAAAGAGTCATTAGAAACCTGGCAATAGAAACCAAATATTTAAGGTCTGGAATTTCAAGTTCACAGAGTCAGATATTTTAATGTGTGTTTTGGGGTTTTTGCTACATGTTCCAAAGGAACTTACAACAGAGTAATATTGTTGGCATTCTGATCGCTTTATGGGACAAAGATAAACAGAAACAGGGAAAAGTTTTAACATATAATCAAGTCTGTTAATGTTAACAAAAAATGTCAAACTGCATCATGGAAGACTGAGGAACTGGCCACTGTTTGCAATCTTCCAGTGGCCAATGAGTGAAAAGGTGGCTTTTTGAAAGGGTTCCTGGCTGTCATTTACTGTCAGAATATTAGATTTATGACTTTTTTCCAGAAGACAGTGTAGAGCCTGAGAAGAAAAAGCAATAATTTTTCCATAAACCTTTTAGATTCCTTTGATTTTCTGAACACCATGGAATGATTTGGTCCTAAGTGTTGAGTTGAAACATATACTCTGTCAAACAAAATACCTGGAAAAGTTATAACTATGCTTTTGGCACCTTGAACTTGAGATTAAATGTCATGTGTAATGGCAATATTTTATTATCTCCTTTTCTGAAAAAATGTGACCTATATTCTTTTTATCATTAACATTTGATAAGTAATGAATGCCCCTGGACCTGCAAACACTGAGTATCAATTTAACGTACATAATTTGCAAAGCATATGGAATCAGAGAAAACTTTGATTGGAAGGAACTTCCAGAGGTCACCTAGTCCAATGTCCCATGCAGAGTGTGTAGGAGACTGCACAGAGCCTTGTTTGGTCCAATTCTGAGACTTTTTCAGGGAAGGAGATATCACAGCATCTAAGCAACAACCTCTTAAATTTGAGCACCTTGGATGTCAGATGTGACGCCTTTAAATTTCAAGTAAAATTTTGGGGAGTTATTAATTTATATTATAAGGTGCATCTTGAGATGCTGAAGAAGACAATTTCTTCAAAAATATCTTGAAATTTAATCTGGATATTAAGAACACATTTTATTTAAACTCATTCTGCTGTTAACTGAGCTTAGGGTAATTCATTTTTTTTATGCAATTCATCTTGAATATAAACACATTTTTGCAAAAAAACCCCAAACCCCCCCAAAAAAAACCCAACCCAAAACCTACAAACAATAAGCATTTAAAAATGAATGCAGCATTAAAATACCTCTAAAAAGCAGACAGTATTAGAATGCTTATTTTTAGTGTCTCTTTGTCTCCACAGCCTTTCTCATTTGTGACATTATATTGCAAATTAAGTACCCAGATACCTACATGGGCGGAGCTTAATATAAAAAAAAATACTCACAGAGTTCAGCAAATTACTGGCACAATTTTGGTAGTTTCCACACTACCAAAACTGATTATAATCTCCTAAAGGAGGACACAAGCATTACTTTCCTTGAGAGATGATTGTATTTTAGATATGTTTTGAGCGTTGCTTTCTATAAATATTACAAGGTGCCATCCTCAATAATCCTGCTGTTTCGGTGGCCATGGATTATGTCCCTAAGCAAAATCCAAAAGAAGCCAGAAGTTCTTCTAGTTGGAGAGTCTTGCTGGGGATATAATAATGTGGATATGAGCTAGATCTTAGGAGAAAAATGGTTTTTTTAACTTACCTGCATGATGGAAACATAAACCCTGGGGGTGTTCAGACACTTGCCTAATGAAGCTCTGCAAAGAATTGTTTTTGAAACAATTCCCTATGGGCTTAGCTCTGCCTTTTACTGCTTAGATATCATGAATTTGGGGGATTTTTCAGTGAGAAATACTGTGACCAGTCGCTTGTTTGTTGGTATTTAACATGGTTAAAGGCTAAGATTCAGCTTAAGATACATATGCACGTGAAGGAAAACCAAATAGAAAATCATTGAATATCTGTATTGCTTACTCCAAATGGGACCTGGAAAGGTCTCTAGAAGAGCTAGAAAATTAATCTGTGTATGATATCAGTAACACAAGAAAGACAGGGCATAACCCAGCATAGAAATGTCATTCTTTAAGAGCTTCCAATGCCATGTACCCCTCTGTAAAAAGTTAGTTGACATAGATGTTACTGAATATCTGCCAAAATTTTTATGTTTTTAATGGCTGTTTAATGGATATCATATTTCATGGAATTTCCATTGTTTAAGTAATCTGTGAAATTAAAATGAGAAAGGAGTATTTCCTTCAATTTCCAATTGAAAACATCTCGGGGATCAGAACAGGAGAACAAACTAGGAAAAAGTAGGGTTTCATGTATTTTATTTAGAGAGTACATATTAAAGGAAAATCATCATTATTTTAAAGGTCATTTAAAGAACATAGGTTGTACATAATTCTTCTTTATTTCTATTTTTCTTTTCCAGTTATAATCACTGTAAGAACTTCAAATAAAACATAAACCATCCAAAATTATTATATTTGCCATAAGGTGGCACTATGCAGTAAGGCAGTGACATGGATTGGAAAATTCAGTTTAATTGTTTTCTTCTAGTCTTTTTTTTATAATAAGTCATAAGGTTCCATGAAGGACAGGTCTCAGGTATGCAAAATACCTAATCTAAATGGATTAAGAAAGCATAAAGATTCATATATTAAAATCAAGAGTCAGAAAAGAAAAACCACAATTTATGTTAAGAGGTTAATGCTAATCAGCATTTTCTTAATACTGCCACCTATAAACACTTTTACTCTCTCTGAAGATACAAACCCCCACACCTTAAGTGTGTGTACATTGCTGAGGACAGTGTGTGACAACACCATTGTCCTATAGCTTTAAGATGCATTTGTCCTGGAGGAAAGAATTTATAATAAAACCAATTTAATAGCAAAAGAAGGACTTCACCAGTACTCATCTGCTGAAGGATAGTGCATGCAAAGAATCACTTAGTGCTGGACAGCTCCTGATATGGGCAGCTAGACATCCACAGAATGGCTGAGGTTGGAAGGCACCTCTGGAGATCATCTCCAACACTCTCTCTTAGAGCTTGAGCAGCCTGCTCATGGCTGTGTCTGGTTGGATTCTGCAGGTCTCCAGGGATGGAACCTCCACAACCTACCTCGGCAGCCTATCCCAGGGCTTGACCACACATACCATAAAGAATCTATGCTTCAATGGCATTAGCTCTATTTCAATTTGTGCCCATTGCCTCTTGCCCTGGCACTAGGGCAATATTACATATACGTAATATTTCTCTCATGAGCTTTGTATCAGACTAACGGTTCAAACAGTCAGATGATCCAGGCCTTTAATCATGTGACTCTGCTGGACTCACTAAACTACATTCATGTATTTCTGGCACTGGAAGGACTCAGACTGGGATGTGATGCACTTGAGATGTGTTTCAGCCACCCCAAGCAGAAAGGAAGGACTACCTCCACTGGCCTGATGGTATTTGTCCTACTGTAATCCAGGACACTGCTGTCATTTCATGACCCCAGGGTATATTCCTAGCTCATGGTCAGCTAGATGTCCATGAACATTTCCATTTCTTTCCATGTCTAGCTGCTCCTCTTTTCTGTTTGTTGAACTCTGTCTATGCATGGTCTCAAGTACCAATCCCAATTTCATACCATCTGAAAATTTGCTGGGAGTGTGCCTTCTCCTAGTATCCCAGTCATTAATGAAATTGTTAAACAGTTATTGCTAATAACATTGAACTCTGAGTACATTGTAAATCTCTGTGCTGCTGATCTACAATACTTTGAATTATCAGTTCAGTTTGTTTTTTTCAGCTCATTGTCCATTTTTCCAGTCTGCTATTCATCAGGTCGTCAATAAGCAACAGTGTCAAAAGCCTTGCTCATGTCAAGGTAAAACACACCCTTCTCCCTTGTCCCCCCAAGTCCATATTCTCACTGCAGAATGTTATCAAGTTTCTTAGGAGCATTTTTCCCTTTGTATGTACAATTTGACTACTTATCATAACTTTTTTGTCCTTCATATGTTTGTAAAATATTTCAGTGGTTACTTGCTCTGTCACGTTTCAGTAGTCCAGGTGGGGCTCAAGGGCTACATCTCCCTGGATCTACATTCTTGTCCTTCCTAAATATAGTAGTGGTATTTCCTACCTTCAAGTCCAAATCTGCTCTAATCTCTACTGCAGCAGAAATAACAGTGTTTCAGAGATAATTCTCAGTATCCTCACAACAATCTTGAACAATTCCCTTGGCACTTGCAGGTATTTCTCATTGGGTCTCATGGATTTGCTTAAATACCAATTTGTTCAAATGCTCTCTAATCCACTGAGAATCCTCTCTCTGGGACCATATTCCATGGAACTCTTACAAGGAGGTCCCTGAAGAGGCCAAAGTCCTCTCACCCGAAATCTAGGTTTGTGATCCTGCTATTTTCCTTCCCTTTTACAGCATCTCAAACTCCAACATCTCGTGGTTGCTGCAGCCAAAACTGACCTGACTTTCATATTCCTGACCAATTCTTTCTCATTTGTAAGAGACATAACAGAGTAACTCTCCTCATTTTCTCCCTGATCACCTATGTAAATTTTTCCTAATGTTGAAATCACTGTTGCCATTAATGGATCATTTGCTTTGTGATCAGAATGATTTCTTTTTTCTTAATTTTATTTGTGCTTTCTGAAAATCTGTAAGAATTCTCTAAGCCATTTGGTCCAACACACCATAGAAATTGCTAGAAATAAACATATGAATTTATGAAATGAGCTGTTAAATCACTTTTACTGGTGAGTACCCTGAACTTAAGGTCTTTTCCCTCTTCATATTGGGTAAGCTATGCTGATGTATGTTTATTCTAGAGCCTTCTTTATTTCTTTGGTTTTCTTCAGGGCTGGAGTACTGGTGCAAGTATTACAAAGCCATCTCTTTGGATCTGCTTGTGACCACAGATTTTCTCTGTCACTCGACGTTGAGTTTGACACAATGAGATCCCATCTTGTCTAAAAATCTCTCAATAATTCTTCACTTGCCTTGAAATGTCTCAAAATTTAAATCCCATCTTGTCTAAAAATCTCTCAATAATTCTTCACTTGCCTTGAAAATGTCTCAAAATTTCTCAAACTAATCTCTCAAATTAATATGTCAGATTTTTTTAAACAAAATGGGCAATTTGACATGGTCTGCTGATATGCTTAGTTGACAAAAATGCTATGCTGCTTTCACTAGTGGTGACACAAGAAAGATATTTTTAGGATTGCTTCAATTAGTCTTGAAACTAGTAGAACATGTAACTATATAATTACAAGCATAGAAAAGAATGTCATAAATGAAAAGATAGCTTACTTCACCCATAGTACATGATAGACTATAACCAAATAGATGTTCTCTGTAAAGATAAGCTAAATATCACTGGTTGTAATAAACCATACTTCAAGATGATTCTAACATTTCTGTTTGTGATTGCCAACTCCATATAGTATCACAGGCTCTTCAAGTTTTCAAGGTCAGGCCACAAATAATCTAATAGCTTTTTGCCTATTATATGTGACACTGGCATTTTAAATGTTTCCCAACACAGGAGTTGTGTTTTTACCAACACAAACATTTTAATTTAGCAAATAAATTTAAAAGAAAAATTATTTTACAGTTTTTGCAGCAGCTTTTTAAACTTTTTATTTAATCTTCTATGCTTTCTCTCTTTAGTGTCTTCGTGTTGTGACACTCATAATGATTTTTGAAAACATACTTGATATACTCTGAGAGAGAAATTTAATTTAGCAACATTGATATTACATGGATCAAACAGTTTCAAATGGTCATTATTATTCTGCTAGAACAATTAATGTACTGAATATATTGCGTTTTTAAAGTTTACTTCCCACGACAAAACATACTAGCTGAATTTATCTAATTGCAGTTTTAATTAACAGTTTGCCAGCACTTGGCCTGGGGACAAAATCAAAAGTTTGACCTACAAAGTTTTTAATGAGTGAAATGTAGGGGCTTTACAGAATCCCTTGGCAGCAAACAGGCAGAAATAATTCAGACTTTTTACCTTAGATAAAGCTAAAATTGGTGAATAAGGAAGATAGTCAGGAAATGAAACCACATGAATTATAGATTCTTCATTGTGAAAATCTAATGCTTTTACAATGGAACCTCAGAGGTCTTAAATTACAAGTGCAATTTAATATCTTCACTACTGACATAGATGGAAGGATGGAGTGCACCCTCTGCAAATTTGTGGTTGATATCAAACTGACTGGTGTGTTTGACACACCTGAAAGACAGGATGCCATCCAGAGGGACCTGGCAAACTTTGATAATTGAGTCCGTGTGAATCTCCTGAGGTTCAACAAGACCAAGTACAAGGTGTTGCAGCTGGGTTGGGGCAACCCCCAGTACCAACACAGGCTGGGGATGAACAGATGGAGAGCAGCCCTGGGGAGAAGGACTTGGGGGTGCTGTGGGTGAGAGGCTGGACATGACTCAGCCATGAGCATTCCCAGCCCAGAAAGCCAAACGTGTCCTGGGCTGCATCCAGAGCAGCGTGGGCAGCAGGGCCAGGGAGGGGATCCTGCCCCTCTGCTCTGCTCTGGTGAGACCCCACTTGGAGCACTGCATCTAGCTGCCAGTTCCATAACAGGAAGGACATCAGCCTGCTGGAGCGAGACCAGAGGAGGGTCCACCAGGATGTCTACAGGGATGGAAGAAAGGCTGACAGAAGTGGGATTGTTCAGCCTGGAGAAGTGAAGGCTTTGGTGTGACCTAATTGCAATCATCCAGTACCTGAAGGGAACCTACAAGAAAGATGGAGAGAGACTTCTAACTAGAACTCGTACCAACAGCACAAAGGGGAATGGATCCAAACTGAGAGATAGTAGGTTTAGGTTAGCTGTTAGGAAGAAGTTCTTTACTGTGAGGGTAATGCGGCGCTTCAACAGGCTGCCTAGAGAAGCTGTGGATGATGCATCCCTGGAGGTGTTTAAGGCCAGTCTCCATGGGACTCTGAGCAACCTGGTCTAGTGAAAGGTGTCCCTGTCCATGGTAGGGGGGTTGGAAGAAGATGATCTTTAAGGTCTCTTGCAACACAAAGCATTTTATGAGTCTAAGATTCAATTTTTCCCTTTAAAATAATCTTCCTGCAAACATGATCCTGTTCTTCACTCTTTTGGAAATAGAGAAGGAGGTATGGGGTGGAGTGGGAGTATCAGATGCAGAGATGAGTATCTTCTTCCCATCTGCTTTATATCATCCTGTGTTATGTTGAATTGGGTATCAAGTTCATGTTATACAATGTTGTGTTTACAGAGAGCAGAGAGGGCTCTTCCATGACATTTGCCTGCAATTACATCTGCCTCTTCTTTTCTGCCTAGACGTAAAGTCAGTACCATCTCTGTATATGCAAACAAGAAAAGAATGAGGGAAAAGGACTGGAATATGAGGAAGAATGTAAGAAAAGAGTTAATACTCTGCTAAAATTTTAGATATGTAGCTAAACTTGATTCTTATTTAGTTCAATGAACTACACAATCTTTAGAAGTCAGTCACATTTCTACAGGCATTATGAAATTTGCTTACATTATGATAAAAATATTTAAATTTTTGAGATCTAAATGCAATTCCCATTGTAGTGTTTTGAAACAGACAATAAGAAATTAAAAAAAATGTGGATTATCTGTCATCACATAAAGATTTGCTCAAATTGTATGATACGTGTACCAGGACAAAAACCTAATTATAACTAAAATTTGGACACAAAACCTTGTGTGATGATGAGATGATAAGAATTCCTGAATTTTGGTAATATTCAAGAAAAGGCTTCACAGATTTCGAAGAAAAAAAAGATGTATCTATTTTTTTTAAAACTTTTTAATTTTTTTATTCATGGTTTTCAAAACAGCCAAGTGTTTCAAAATGATGAGCCCAGTACCACATCTAAAAGAAAATACTGAAATACTGGCATTTCTTTGCATATTTATGATTATCTTATTTTATAAGCTTACACCACCTTCCTTGTGTAGGTCTGGCAGCTTTCAGACATACATGAAGAACCTCTAATGCTGCTCTATTTCTCATGGCCATCTTTGACAGAAAGAATGCAGCCAAAATGGTATTCAAACTGCTACCTTGAAGTGAGGAAAGATTCTTACTGATAACACTTTTCCTGGCACAAACTACTTCATCCTCTTCACTGCGATAGCAACCTGTCATGTTAGGATCAAGTTTCCACACAGTCTGTTGACCCGTACAAGAAAGGAGATTTAATAGCTGGTTCCATGTTAACCAGGAAGACAAGCCTGATAAGAACACAAACTAGTTTGAAGAAAAACCAAATGTGATGTAAAATGTAATTAATACAATTAGACTAGATTAATACCCTCAAACTTACTACTTCTTCCAGGAATGTGTGTTCTTTCATAAGCTGTAATGATCAATGAGTGTCAATATTTTGATTGACTTTAATCAACTCCCCTTATTATTTCTCAGTGATGTAAGGGTTGATTTGGCAAAATCTTAATTTTCCACTGCAGAGTTTCCCTACTCTAGTTATTTTCCATCTTTGTGCTTGCTTCACTCCTGTATTGGATTTCTGTGTAGCCAACTGCAGTACCTCAGGCTATGTTTGCAATGAAATCCAGAGGTGTGATTGCAACACATGTATTGTTAACTGATCATGCTTTAAGCTCAGTAGTTTGCTTAATGAGAGGAATGAAATCTCAGCCTGTGTATTCAATAGCAGACGTCTTTGTAAAAGGAGTTCTGCTGTGAGTAGTCAGATAGATTACAGCTGTATGGAGTATAATCCACCTGTGCTGCAGTCGCAACAACAAAAGTATATCAACAGCTTATGTAGACATAACTCAACAAATAGACAATTAATAAGGTGTAAAAAGTTTAAGAGTGGCTACTGAAATATTTTTTAATCTGCTTCATGGTGGGTACTGTCAAAGAAATCAATAGCTTACTGCAGGTAAATGAAACTAAGAGATTGAAATTAGACAAATAGAATGAAAAGCTGATTTCACTAACATTGTACTCATGAAGTTCTGATAAAAACTTGCATCAATATACTGTAGGTTGACATGCAAGGAGTATGGTTTCTATACACAGAGAGTAATAAACTTTGGTCAGTAATTTTATTCATTATTTTTATTACAAAATGAAGGTCATATGGCCAAACAATACAGGCAAACATTGTTTAACGTACTCTAATCAGGTACCTGTGTGTGTATGTATTTGTATTTTACCAGAAAAAGTTATTGTCCCAGGGAGATTTCGCTAGACTTCTAGACTGAACCCACACAAACTGGAAAAAACATCTGCAGCTATGCTAAATTACAGGGCAGGGACTCTTTTATGTAATCTACTGAACTGATTGTCCCCTTTCCATCCTGAAATTTGCAGTACAGTTTGGTATTTTCTGTATAGTATGACTAATTTGGCACTACTCCTTTCAGTTTTAGTGAATAAAAGAGTCATTCACTAAAACACATAAAATGTGCTGAGAATTTCCGTGTGTTCTGGAAGTGGAATGCATAGCATGTACAGTCCTCTAATTCAGAGTCCAAATCAGTCTGGGAAAAAAACCCATACAACATGACAGATAAAATATAAATATTAGATGGATTATATCTACATAGACAATTACTGTTGTTTTTATAGAAGGAAGATAAATATAGCCTTCTAATGTTTCTGGTACTCTTTAAGAAGCTCCGGGAGCTTTCCTCTGAACTGACATCGCAATTCCCAGGACTTATAGCCTAGAAATTGTTTCTACAGCAGCTTTAACATTTATTTTTATAGATATCTCTACTGAGTATTAAAATATTCCTCATGAAACTGCTTCTGCACATCTGCTGAAATATATACATCCTGGAAAGTTTGTTTCATAATTACCAGAGAGAATCCTTTTACAAGTTAAAATAGTCAAATTATCTGCATAAAACGTAGGCCCTCAAAGGTTATTCCTTTGTAACATGTGCTAATGATATTTATACAGTTATGGTGTCATTTGTTTAATACACATGAAAAGCAGATTTGTTTTAATTTTTAAGGTAAAAGTTGCAAGTTGAAATAGTAATTTAAAATGCTATAAAATAAGAAGGCGCTTCTTAATTCTTCTTTATTCAAAAATTTGAGGAATTCTACTGTATGTTAAAGCATTCTGTAATCTTTTTATATTTCTAGTGCTACATAAGTACTGATTCGAAGAGACACTACTAATGTATTTCCACTGGATTTTGCCATATTCTCTACATTATTTACGTGCTTGGTTCAACAGCTGCTCAAAAGATGTAGGCTTCAGAGATTCCAAGGTTAGTAACAACTTCAATAAAGCGCAAAGAAATGGAAGAGCTCCTTTTAGATGTTACTGATATGTGTTCCTCAAATTGTTTGTAATACGAAATTTAGAGTATGAATAATTTTTTAGAGTTTCTAAGAGTTTCTTAGCTGCATTACTAAGAAAGCATGATATTTAAATATTTCTGTCTATAAGTGTTTTCTGTTTTCTATATGCAACACCATTGTGGTGACAAAATAATAATGGTGTGACAAAAAGGCAGGAAATACAATAGAGATCTTACAAAAAGGTATTTAACAGGACCTAATACACAAGTGAAATGAGAGAACATGCAATACATGCAATATAATGGATGTGATTTAAAACCCTCTTTATATATAAAGTGGAAGTAAAGTTAGAACAATATAGCTGTAGGTGAAAAACTGTAAAGCTTTGAAGGATTATAGTCAGAGCTGAAAATGGGTGCATTTAGTCGGAAGTTGCAGAGGAGTTTCTTTGCCCTCATTCTAAGTAGCTTATCTATTATATTTTCAAGTTATGAACATCAGGATTTCAACATTTAAAACATGATTTCAAGTTGAAAAGCATAAAAAATTTCAGTATCAAATGTTTTATATGTAGTGCAGGTAAGAGAGTATTAAAGATTCAGCAGAAATTATGTTGAGACCAGAACTGAGGAATGTGCTGGGTGTGGTAGGTTTAGTAGATGCCTCTGACTGATATATAAGATACTCCTTTAAAAAAGATTAACCAAATCAAGGAGCTGCCTTGTTGATATCAACAAAATTTATGTGGTCCTTAGAGTAACATTCAGTCACAGCTTTGTAAAACTACTAATTATTTAAAATTCATTTCTAGTGATGATTATTTCCAATTTTGTTTAAATGCTAGGGGTAACTAATGCCTTTGTTCCTGTTTCTTATATTTTATGCTATAGAATGTAGCCTCTATTAAAGCAGAGTTTTATGAGAAGTGATTTTAATGGCGGCCCCTTATTGTATATAAGAGAAACAGTTTTAGGCTTTAAGTGGAGGAAGAATACAATTTTTACTTGTAAATTTTAGAGCATCAAGACAGAATAAGGCACTGGGAAAAATTTCACTTAGCAAACTTTAGAATAACCAGAGAGAATAATGCACTTACCAAGGCATTGACTGGATTTTCCGGTCTGGCGTGCAATATATTTCAAGAAGAAGGTAGGAAAATAAAGGGAAAGGGAAACAGAGAAAAAAGAGAAAGAGAGAGGTAGGTAGTCACCACTGTATGTTCCAGTGTGGTCTGGGTAGATTTTAAATCCGGGTTAATGGAGAATGGCACGTCATACATCTCGCCGTCCTTTTATCAGTTCCGACCCCCTGGGGCTTTCCCCCGGTGGGCCTACGCTAATTTTGGTGTCAAAATCTTGTCACTGTATTTTACACAGCGCCAGACTGTTCCCAGTGCATTTTTGGGCTTACAGAGGTCTGATGATATCAACCACCCCCCTGAGAGTGCTGACTTGTGTCTGACATTTCAGAGAGAGTGCATGATGCAGGGCAGTGCGAGAAGGTTCAGGGGGCAAGGCAGTGCCCCACTGCGCATATCAGACCTTGCCCTCTTCCCCCACCACTTTTCTATCTGGTCGTCATTTTCTCTAGTCTCCTACAAGGCCACAGACAGAAATTTGAAGGGACAAGAACAAAAATACTTTTAAGGTATATGTATATAGCAGAAATCAAAATGTTTAGATTACTTTTTAAAATATTAACAAAGGCCTAAAAGAATTAGTAAATCATTTATTTGTTGCTCTAGAATATTTATCTGCTGGGCAGATTGCAATTAACATTGTAACATGCAACACAAAACCAAGCCATGTCAAGTAATGAAGGGCTGATGAATCTACCAGTGCAGTAACCATTTAAATGCAAAGATAGCGTATGAGCTGTATTAAATGCAGAGCAGCACTTGGAATATCTGTGTTACATCAAAAACATCTATGTTACATCACAAACATCAGTGTTATAGGGTAAGCAAAAGTGAGCAAGTACAAGATATGGCTTGTTAAGTTCACATGTAATACCTAAATATCTGATCTTTCATCCTGACTATAAATTTGTACTAATCTGATTTAAGGTATCAACTAGCTCTTTAGGCAAGGAAACTATGATGTAGTCAATGCAAAGCTGAGAAAGAGTTGATTCAGGACATACAATACACCAACTAAATAACTCTAATAAAATCAATAGAAATAAATTAACTAAATCTGGTGAATCTCAGAGCTGCTAGTAAAATTAAGAGATAGATATTGGGAAGATATTTTATTTCATACATTTGGGTGAAAACTGGAGCAAGAGGATGTGGTCAGGTCAGACCAGAGATCTAACAAAGCTGATAGGTGCAAAAAACAAACTCTCATTGTATCTTTACTCACCATTATTATTATTATTATTATTATTATTAATATTTCCCTGACAGAATCATAGATAAACTAGATACCCCAGTACTTTTTAAAAAGTAAACTATTCCTTTTAAGGTCTTTCTTTTCTTTACTGTCCTTATTTCTATACTGATATAAATTATACAAGAATGCAGAAGCAGCAGTTATCAAATTAAAAAAATGAAACCATATTTTATTAGATACTTTTTTATATTATTCTGGCCATGTAGGTGAAGAATTCTTTATGAATGTAATTTAGGATAATGCATACCTTTTCTTTAGATAATCAATCCCACAATCTAAAACAAATGCACACATTTAGTCAATTGAAAGCAAGGTGTTTGCTGGGTCAGCTTGTGTTGGCATTGTTATTGCTTCTCTGTAGAAGAATAAAATCTTTACTAAATATGTAGTTATGCAGAAGTCTAACACCCAGCTGAGGATGCATCAAGATGAATTTTATTTAGACACCTGTTTCTTGCTGTCCTATGTGTGTACACACACGGATGAAGCTTTTGAAGGTGCAAAATGATTTTCACATACACTGCTGCTAAGGTTTCTACCCTGAGAAAGTATAAATTTAAAATAGTAACTGTGAATAATAACTTTAAAGTTTAGTTGTTTGTTTGTTTGTTTTTTTAACTCAGAGATTTCCTGGGAATAATATCTTATTCAGAGCTCTTGAATTTTGATGTTTTCATATGTGTAATCAGCTACTGGTGATATAATTTGCCAGATAAACTTGAGTTAGATTGTGGTTTTAGTAGCTTATAAAAATTTTGAAATTGGCCTTGATGTCACTATGTTTTTACATCTACTCTTTGTTGAAAGATGAAAATTAGGAAAAAAAAGTTGTACTGGTAAACTTCTGTGGCTGATCATGCAGTTCCAGGTAGTTCATTATCTGTTTATTGGAACTAAACATGCAGAAAAAACTCACAAAAATTGAAACTATAAAGTAATCATGGTCTGTAAGAGACATTTAGTTACATGTGGCACTACATATATGTGAGCATGGGAAAAAAATGTGGAAGTTAGCTGACAATTTGTTGCTAAACTTTTTTACATATCTCTGAGGTAAAGGAAAAAGGTAAAGTATGCCCCGGAAGTGTTAGTCACCATAGATTATTTTTGTAATCTTTATGGCTTTGTAATAGAAGTAGTCTCCTTAAGATATGGAATAAAATTTGGCTCTGCTGTCACACAGTATTTTCCAGTATCCTTTTTCATAGAATTTATTTAGACGACTTTACAATGTTAAGTATGGAAAGACAGAAAACTTAATAAAAGATTTGAGAGCAAGACTTACAACAGCTCATATCTGACTCAGCTGTCTGGTTTATATTGTGAATATTCTCCTGTGCCTCTTATTATAATTCTAAAGCCAGTAAGGCTGCAATGTTGTGCACTGGTTTACAGCTATATCCTGGGTAGATATAGCAGAATTTGAAGAGAAAAGAGAGATAGAGAACTTACAGTAAAGAATATAGCACTGTTTCAGTGTCAATCTCAAGACTGCATTATTTGTATATTATTCACCTCACATGATTGTTGTATGTTGAATGGTTGGTAGCATATCTTTCTTTCCTTCCTTTAAAATAGTGCTGCTACAGTTGGATTTCTTAAACCTTTTTTCCCATATGCCATGATCAGAGTCTGACTTTCTAAAGAAAATAGAAAGGTTTCCCAGATAAGCAAGACCAACATTGCCTGAGTTTAATTTTCATATGGGATTTTTAAATGTTTGCATTAGTAATGAAACAAATTCATATATGAAATGAGTGTTATCAGTCCGGATGGTCTAGAACCTTTGAAAAAAAAACTTATTAATGAAAGAGTGAAAGCTGCTTGAGTCATGACCACTAAAGTTTTTGGCTCCTACTATTGTCTTCTATAGGACAGAAAAATGAAATTAGCTTCATTAAGAGGTTTAAATGGAGAAAAGCAAGGTATTAATCCAAAAATCAGTAATTATTTGCTTAATTATGTGAACGGATTTTCCATGATAATCTCAAAAAATCCAGTAATTATTGAGCAGTAATAAACTCAAACATTTAGGTGATTTATCTCAGGCCCTTGACAGAGTTCAGTGTCATTTCTAACAAGTGGAGGTTCTGCCCTCACAACCCCATATTCATAATCTGTAGCAAAAGAAGATCAACATTCTCTTGTCTATAGAATGATTTTCACATATATAGATCTATAATATATATAGTGAATCTTGAATTAGGTATTTGTGAAGGAGGAGTGAAGGAGTAAAGTTCACATTTATGCTTGTTTTGAAGCAGTTTTCCTGGTTGGGTTCCCAAATAAGGTTTTGGGGATTTTGGATTTTCTTTTTATTTCTGGTATGACCCTTGACATTTGGAATTGTGAAACTTTTTATCAAGGAGGATTTTACAATGAATACTGCAAGCCTTGAATGAATACTAAAAGCCTTTGAGTCAGTTTTCTGAGAGGAAGAGACGTTCATCTGAAGCTCCATCAGAGTACAATTTAATTATCTCCATTTATTTATTTATAACCTTGAACACAGTTCAAGAGATTCAAAAAATGCTATGTGCTGAAGTCTGACTAAACACATTCAAGAAGGCGAAAGTGGAAACAAAAACTATTTTGACTTCTGGAAAGAGAGGTCACCTAGTTTTGCGTCTCATGTTCATTTGATAGTGTAGCTGAAATAATGTTCTCAATTTTGACATATTGACAAAGGCTGAAAACTAACTCATATTCATCTATTTATGTTATATATTCCTTAGGTGTCCAATTTTACTGTGTCTGAAATTTATACTACAATTTAAGAAGCACTAATAGTATTTCAAGTAGATATAGAAATTACAGCACTTAGATTTTATAGAGTTTTTTGATTTCTTTTTTTTCTATATATTGTGCAAGTTCGGTAGGCCACCTGAGGCACCTCAAGTGGTGGATATTTAACTGTAAAATACATAAAAACTAAGAGAAAGGATTAATGGCTTACAAACTTGACAAAGTATAGCTCTGACTAAATACATTCTGAAATAAAAAAAGTGGAGCTTGTTAATAAAGACTTTATTTCAGCATTATGATGCTGAAGGTGGTAGAATTAACATTAGAATTCTACAAATGTTCAGCATAATGAATTAAGACAATAATTTTAAAAACATAGCTACAATATTTTGCTCAGAAGAAAAAAATGTAGAGGAATTGTTCTGACGTTACTCCCTGCAAACTATCTAATTGATCACTGTTAAAGGGTTTCATGGAGGTACTCTCTAAAATGGTATTATAACTAGGTTACTTTTCTGCATTTCTTTGTATAATTAATAAAACCAAAAACAGTAATTACTTAAAAATTTAAAAGTCTTTATTACGAACACAAAAGATCTTCATAAACTAGATGGTGGATTGATTAAGCCAACTTCAAAAAGACAAGCTTTTAAAAATGAGAATAATACACAACTGAATTCCACTGATGCTCTAAGTAACAGCAAGAGAAAACTAAAGAGATAAATTTGTTTAGAAAACATGAAAGAATTTACACAGTCATGCTTTCTGCAGTATGAATGATAAAATCTTTAATAAACAGAAAAGAGTTTTGATTTTTAGTGTTCCATCAAAACAAGATTTCCAAGACAGATCTGTAAATGTCACAGATATACTTCAAAATAACCGCACTTTCCAATAATTAATTCTCCCTTTTCTGTTTGCATACTCATTTCTTCTTAGAAATTTCCTCAGAAACATGTAAGGTACAATTTAGTCTGAAAGATGTGACAAGATGGGGGCATGAAGCACAGTCCATGCTGGTGATTCAAGCAATACTCAAGGTTTTGTTCCTTCTATTTTTTTTACTTAATGTTACAACTATATGACCACTCTTTTTCTCTTATTTTATACATATATATAGTACACCTTTGGGTTCTGTGTCTACATAGTTTAGAAAAATCTTTTAGAAAAGTGGCTCTAAAATGTAGCCCTCTGGAACCCCATCAGTGACAGGTCCTCAGTCTGATGTCATCCCGTTCACTGTAATCCTTTGTACCCAACCCGTGAGCCAGTTGTTCACCCATCACGATGTGCTTCTCCAACTCTGTTCTTTTGCCCAGAAGGTTCCTGTAAGAGACAGCACTAAAAGCCTTACTGAAATCCAAAGGTTTATATCAACTCTCTTCCCTTCAACAACTAGTTCTGTGACTGATGAGTGCATTGCCCTTCAGGTGTTTTTCAATACCTTCCAGAATAATCTTCTCCATAATTTCACCAGGCACTGAAGAGACAGCCTGTAGTTTCCAGGATCATCCCTCTTACCCTTCTTGAAAATTGTGACAATGTTAGACAGCTTCCAGTTGACTGTCACCTCTCCAGATTCCCAAGACCATTCAAAAATCATTGGGAGAGGTCTTGGGATGATGTCAGCCAGCTCTTTGAGTATTCTCAGATTAATCCCTAAACTTATAGGGATTCAGCTGGAGCATTAGATTGTCCACAAGTTCAGGGTTGATTGGGAATTTATCGCTCTCATATATCACAGACATGACCCTCCAACTCATGGCCCTAGCACCCCAGAGCAGTAATAGAAGGAGGCAAAGTATAAAATGACTCTGCTTTGTATATGTCCCTATTTGTGAGGTCACCATCCTTGTGAGGTAATGGGCTGATTTTAATCCTGCATTGCCTTTCGTTACTAATACATTTTAAAAAGCTCTTTTTATTGCTTCCCACAGTACTGACCATCCTCATCTCCAGTTGGTCTTCATCTAAATAAATTTTCTTCTTACAGTGGCAAGCAGCATCTCTGTATTCTTCTTACATCACCTGACCTTGCTTCCACTGAACATACATCTCGTTTTTTTACCTTATCTCCATTTTAGAATTGCCTGCTCCTTGGACTTAGGATGTGTTGCTTAAAAAGTGAACAAAGTTTATGAATCCCAGAATCTTCAAAAGAATTTTCCCAGGAGATCTCACTAACTAGTTACCCAAACAGCCTAAATTCTGCTCTCCTTATGTCCAGAGTTGAGGTTTTGCTGGCATGTTTCCTCCTGTCAACAGAAATTTTTTACTCAATGGCTTTGTGTTCAGTGCGGCCACTATCTCAGTTCAATGAATATGGCTCTTGCTAGGTGGTTCATAGTAGACTCCTGTGGTGACACCCACAATATTTATTTGCACTTTAAATCTTAACCAGAGTCTCTCAACCACGCCATTGCCAACTGAAAGCTCCATACATTCCAGTTCTCTGTTACATACAATGTTACCTCCTCTACCTCACCAGCCCTGCCTACCCCTCCCAAATAACCTGTAACCATCCATCACCTTAGGCAACCCCTGAAGTGCTTCTTCTTCTAACTCATCGTATTCCTGGTCCTCAATCTCCAGACCGTCATACCTATTCCATAGATGCACCTGGGAAGAGAAGCAGATTCACCTGGCACCCTGAGCAGGGACCTACCTTGATTCCCTCCCTGACACTCCCTGATTCCCCCCCTGATACACTCCTGCCTATTGGGGAGACAGTAGAGGATCACCCACTTCCTGAGGTTCAGCTGACCGGTATGCCTGCCTCAGACTGGGTACAGATCCTCTGCATATGCCCTAACATTGCTGAACCTTTCCATCTCCTCTTTAAGTAGTACCCCTGTAATATCAATTAACTTATTTGATTTTACCTTTTCCTTATCAGAACTTGCAAATAGATTTCATTTTTGCAAAAAAATAAATTATTTCACTTAGATAAACATAAATTTATCTAAGTATCTAAAACCTTACTCTGCATTTCAGAATTTTTAGCAGTGAAAAATATTTCCTATTTTTTGCTCCTGGTGCAATATTCATGGAGTTTTTAAACATTTTGATTTATGGAGTTGCTATATCCACTGTATCATATTTTGAGAGCATTTAGTTAATGTAAAGAATTAATGCTAAGACCTTAGATTCTCATGTCTTCTTTGTATTTCAACATTTCTTACATATTTTAAGCCTAAAGAGCAAAGACAATTAAAACCCATTCAGAGTCTGAGACATAATTAAGGATAAAAGATTTACAATTACTATTGAACTTGAGATGAAAGATGTAATATTTAGCATATTTACTTTAAATAAATCCACTGAACTTTCCCCATAACTCAGACTGAAGTTCTCATTGGAAATACAAAGATATGAAGAGATTTGAGGTGGGATGAAAGCACAAGAAGGACAAAGAGAATTCTTTGCTGCCAATTTAAGCTACGCTTCTTTGTTAACTGGTCTGGCTGAGATGGAGCTAATTTTCACACAGCAGCCCTCACTGGTCTGTCCTTTGCATTGGTAGCTAGAAAAAGGCTGATAACATGCCAGTGTTTTGGCTACTGCACAGAAGTGCTGGCACAGCCTCAAGATTGTCTTTCCAGCATTCCCACCTCCAAATGCCAGTAGGGTTTGATTGTTTTGGTTTCTGTTTGAGGTTTTTCTTTGTTTTGTTTTTAATTAAGCTTCTTCTTTTTCTTTTTTTTTTTTTTTTAACGAATATGCTTTTTTCATCTTGCATTCTTTCTGCTTTTGCTGCTGAGAAGGGACCACGCGAGCACACTTTGGTGATGTCAGCCAAAGTCAAAACTGATGGTCAGCCAAAGTCAAAACACCACAGCTGGGCAACCTAAGAGCATCAGAAAGTTTTAATTTAGAAGCAAAGTAAATAATCCTTTTCAATAATCTATTGTAAAACAGTTTTAATCTGAATTGATACAGTTGTTTTTAAATAAAACACATAAAACAAAATGTGAAATGTACTTTTTTTTTTGTTGTTGTATAGTAAAAAACAAGAAGGCTATTTTTTCTGTAAACTCCACCGAGATTTAAAATTCTTCTTTTAGTGCTCAGTTTTTACTTTTAATCACTGTTTTTCTGCATGCATAAATACAATGTCTACCCATTCAAGCGAAGAAGTCCTTATCCACAAATAATTTTTTTAAATAGCTCATCTTCTTTGACATATGGTGCTTATACAATACCTTTTTTCAATAGTACAGATAAACAGGAGTTTTTCAAAAGAGAAATACAATCACAGATAATGATATAAGGTAACTTAGCAAGCTGATTCTTATTCAAGTTGTATTTTGGCAATACGTCTTACCTCTACCTGCAGGGCTCTTTTGTCAGAGGAAAAGTCATCTTTGAAAGGTGATTGATGTGTAGGTTACTAAAATTGTAAATGTTGTTTGTATAGCTGTGTCATTAACTTCTACTGGCTGCCTTTCTTCACTGTTCAATATTCTCCCACCAAAGTACAGTGGAAGATGTCCACCTTTTAAATACATGATGGATGTTCCATGAATATATTAGCATGGATGAATCAACAGCTGTTAGGCAAAAAAAATGAGATAATGAGATAAATGAGATAACCATTGATGGTGGCCTTAACTTGGACGCCTGCTTGGCACAGAGCACGGATCAGCTTGTGGATGGGAATCACAGCATCTTGATTTGTCCGGTACTGCCGGTTGTGCGCTGCTGAGGTAGCAATTGGTACTTGTTGCTCTTCCCCTCTCAGGAGTCCTACTGCAGCTGGGTTCTCTGACAGTCCAGACAAGGTGTTCAATTGCTTAATGCCTTCTGTCTCTATGGCAGCTGTCCCAAATGCCCACTTGAGTCCCTTTGGGTCTTTGAAATATGAGGTAAAATGAGATAATGAGATAAAAAAATTATAAACTGATAGGCAGTTGTCAAGCAATATTAATATCCTTTAGTCAATAGAAGAGTGCAAAACAGCTGCTGAAAGGACTATGATAAACAGATGGCAAGAGCTGTCAAGTCAAGCTGGTATTGACTTAACCCCCTTTATACAATTTCCCAAGTGGCATCCCTTGGGAAGGACTTATATTGGAAAATAAGTTTAAATTGAACTTTCTCCTTTACAACGATAGCATATGACAGTCTACAGTAAATGTCCCTATGTTTTTTCAGTTGCGTGCCCTGCATGAATAAAGTTAATGGACCAATAATTGCATCAGGCAGGAAGTGACTGAAAATTAATTCATTACACATGCTGCTAGACTACATAAGACTCCTGAGGGCCTATATTTTTGGAGAGTAACAATGTATGTTTGGTTACTTTGCAAAAAAACATGCTTTATCTGGTTTATTTTTGTTTTTTTTTTTTTTTTTACAAAGTGTATGCTTTTGTATTTCCACAACACTGTAAAAATCTAAGTTTCAGAGTAAGAATTGGTCCTCTCCTATATGCTGAGGTCTTGAAACTCATATGTCTTAGAGAAGATCTTATTAGCATGCAACATTCGTTGCTCAAGGCTCATTGACCAGCTTTCCTTTTCCATAAAAATATAATGCCAGATTCTACAGTAATTTTCATTTACTCCCCAGGTAAACTTCTGAATGATCTCTGTAATACCAATTTGAATAACATCTGTTTCTCCTCCTAGTTTGGCTAGATGCTAACTGAAATATTGAAAAAATTTAAAGCAGCAGGCTGAAATACATTTTCTGAAGAGTTCTTTCAACTGGAATCAGCAATCAGGTTTCTTAGACCGAAGGTAGACATAGAGATTTTACAGTTTATGTTCCAATAAAATATAAATTAGTGATGCCAGTCTTCATAAAAAGTGTGTGCTACACATTCCAACAATAGCAAAAGAATACACTTCAAATTACCTGGCAGTATCCTTAGGTTAGGTCTTGATCACTTTCATTTCCAAAAGTTAGGCAAGATGCTTAAAGAAAGCGACTTCTGTATTTCAGCATAGCCATGATTACTACGTAGAAAACATTTAGCCATCATGTTATGGTTCTATCAGATACCTTAATTATACTTTAGGATTTTAATTACAAGTTTAAATTTTATTTAGTTTGTTTTAACTAGTTACATAAAAAATGATTAATTTAAATATAATTTAATTAATACAATAAGTTTGCATTAGCCGAGTTATAATTTGGAGACTAGAATGAAAAATAATCTAACTAATTTGATATTCTTATGTGTGGAAGAGATATAAAATAAGATCATACAGCTAAGATTCTTACACTGATTAGTATTTTACTCTCCCAGTAGCACAGCAAATATCAGCAAAGCAATTCAGCGATTACACACAGATATGAGAATCTATTCAGGATACACTACTTGAGACAATCCATTTCTGTAAACATGCAGATGCAATACTGTTTTAAGTATCCTAGGATATACGAGGTTCTTTCACAGGAATTTAATATATGATCCAAGCATGTGTTCTTTGGAATCAGCAGTCTGTCTCAAGAAGGGTGATACTTATTTGTCTGAACTTCCATTGGATTCCTCAGTGGAGCTAGTGAGTTCCAATTCAGTCTTGCATAAACTCTGGATACAAAATGTCTCCATATTTTAAAACAATGTATCATTGTATCAAAAAAGCCAAACAACAAACAAAGAAATAAACAAAAAAACCCCAATAACAAAACCCAAAAAACCAAAACAAACAAAACCCAAAAAAACCCCAAACCCAACCAAACAAAAAACACTGAAAAACAGGACAAAAAACCCACAAAATTAATGTAAATTGGGCTTAATATCTTTAAAAATCACATCATGATTCTGCAACTAAATTCTTACCTCTCACTTAGATCTCTCTCTAATATTTGCTAACAGTACTTGGTGTGGTGTTGAATCAGTAAGTGTCAGTGTCATCCCACAGTATGATATGGAATTTGTCTTCTTGAAACAAATCATTGACTTTGAAGCTGCCACATTAGCAGTGGAAGTTATAAATGTACTACCTTACCAAAATTCCTGTGCAATTCAAGCTTCTTTCACATAGTTTATGCAATTACAAGCTCTTTAAAAATTAAAGCATTGAAACGAAAGAGGTACTGTATGCTTAAATAGCTTCTGCACTGTATTTGAAATTGTTGTGATTGTCTTAAAAATGTTGGTTCCTCTGACAGCCCTCTATAAATATACACATGTAAATAAATATATATATTTACATAAATTCATTCTGTATTATTCATTCAAACAAAGCAAAAATGTATTAAATTCTGAATAGTAATTGTGTTTTATTAAGGCATACATTGTCTCTCAGACAGTTAATATGAATGGATTTTTTTTTTTTTTTTTAATATCCATCAAGAGAGGTTGATGTGGATTGGAAAGATGATCAATTTTGTCTTGCTTTTGTTAATGAGTCTAACTGGCCAAAGTCTGAGGGTGAAAAAAAGTTATCATGTTATAAGAATCTCACTTTTTAATTTCCTGGAATGATCACTAAATGACATTTACCTTTCTCTTAGAGGCAAAGAGTCACAGATGGATTTTTGTTTGTTCTCTCACCAGTTTTATTTAATGGCTACTGATCATATAGGGATAGGTTTTCTATCATTTTACAAATAAAGTACTTTCCTCCACAGATAAGATGTTGAAATATAAGGCTGATGTTCAACTTGGGGAACCAATTTCACATGTGTAAGTTCAGTACAATATCAGTGAAAGCAAATCTCCATGTTTGGTATTAATAACCTAGCAATAACCAAGATTGCAATCTTTCTTAGCTAAAGAAAACAACAATTTGAAACCACAAATGTTGCTAGGGGTTTTAATTTGGTTTTTGTTTGTTTGGTTGGTTTTGTTTGTTTGTTTAGTTTTGTTTGTTCATGAGGGTTTTTTTGTGTGTGTGTGTATGTGGATGTTTTTGATTTTGGGGTTTTTTCCTCAAATGCCACAACCAATATTGGAGTTGTTCAAATGTTTATTCCATTTTTTGGTCTGTAGATAATTCCTTTCTCAGCTTTGATAAATCTTTTATTTACTTGTATGATGATGACACTGTCTTGTTGCTATCTGATAAGGGGACTAGCAAGATTAGCACTATTCTTCATGCTGAGCTAACAGAAAGTAACAAAGTGACTTCATGAAAATGGAGCTAATACTCAATTTAGATAAGACTTCTGGGGTATTGTTCACTCCTTGACCTCTGCCAAGGAGCTAGCTTTTCAGATTAACTCAGACAAGAACACACAGCAACAGAGCAGATATTACTAAACATGTTCCAGTATCATATCTGGCCTGTTTTATTCCATTATCTAATGGAAAGACAGCAGTTAAAATGACAGTACATGTTTATATGGATGTTACCCATATAGAGTTAATCTCTTCCAAGCTTTTTTTTTTTTTTTTCACCCACTGGCTTTAGAAGGTTCCCTTTCTTTTTATAGTTGGATTTTAATCATTTTTATGAGCGCTTGTTTTTAAGGCAGAGTTAGTGTCAAATCTCCCTATATTTATTTCCTATGTACATGTTTACACTTTGTAAAGAGGGTGGTTTCTTCCAGACAGAGCAAACAATGCTATATAGAACTATCTTATTATTGACTTATTATTTTTGTATCAGGATTATTTAGATAAACATTGTGTGGACTTACAGTAGTTTCTCTAGAATAGTAAGCCTATTGGAATTGCAGGTAGTCTTGCAATTCCATTTTTTGGGGGTGAAATGATGGTAACATGGTACATATGTGTAAAACCTGAAAGTTGTAAGGAATTTAGAAAAAATCTTACCATTTTAAAGCCATTTACCATACATGAAATCGTCAAGTCTATATGTTAATTTGAATTCTTTCTGATTGTTGAAGGTTGGGAGGGGCGGATTTTTTCTCCATTCTCTTGCTAGGTAACCAACGATCGGGTATTTAAGGACCATTTACTCTTACAAAAGAGACAAAATATGTGGGCCAGGGCAGGGTGAGGGGAGGAGAGATCTGGCCATCGGTAAATCAGGCACTCGCTTGCCAGATTCAGAGGAGAGCAGTTAAAAATCTGTGGCTTCCTTTTGGCTGCGACTGTGGAAAAAGCCCAGCGCTGCGCTGTTTTCTCTGCCTGGTGGGTGAGCTTTCCCTTGGGAAAGGAGCATGGAATTCCAGCCCCCTTTTCCCCTCCTGGAAGGCACATTTTCCAGCTGCCACGAAGACGGGCCCAGCTGCCACCACCCCACACCCCACTTGCCACAACTGCAGAGTTTCCTGCCACTTTTTGCTGGCCAACCCCGGGTGAGCCCATCCTGCCACTCCATCTCCCTGCTCTGAGCTCCCTGCCCAGCCCATCTGTCTACACCCCATCCCTGCCCAGCCCGTCCATCTGCATGGCATCCCTGCCCAGCCCATCTGCCATTTTCCTCATGAAACCGACCTGACCTTGTACCACAGCGCCTCCTGCAGCTGCACAGGAGTCATCGCACCTACCTTGCCCAGCAGGGAGCCCTACAGTGCCCCTGCTGGCTGTGACTGTGACTGCACTGAAGAGGAAAGTGCCTGGCAGCCCAGGGACATCTGCCACCCTGTTTTCTGGTTTTGCTTGTTGTTACTATTGTTGTTATTGATTGTTTGCCTTGTTACAGATACTAGCAAAGAACTGTTGTTCCTTTTCCTGTATCTTTGCCTGAAAGCCCTTGATTCCAAAGTTATAATAATTCAGAAGGAAGGGGGTTCACATTCTCTATTCTAAGGCAGATTCCCATCATCCTTAGCAGATACCTGTCTTTCAAACTGAGACACTGATCTTTCCCAAATCTTATCAAACTGGACTTTTTTGAACACATGACTTGATCAGGTTAACTGAGAGACCTGTTGAAAGGCAAGCTTAATTCAGAAAAGCTTGTGTTGCTTAAGAGTCCACAGTTCTGGATGTGTGTTCCCCGGTGTGTGTTCCTGGTTCCTGGAGTGTGACTCTTACCCAATTTTGTAAACACAACCTTCAGTAATCCTGAAAGAGAAAATAATTAATAACCATCCATTCATCCATGACTGTATTTGAATTATGTTTTACTCTTACATAGGGGCTTAAGCAGAATAATTTCTTTACTATGTGTATCATGACATGTGAACTGACAGTAGTAACATTGCAGGAACATGCTCTTAGCCTCTGTATGACAGTTGAGCCCTTCATGAAATTGTCACTGTATATCACCTGACAAGTATAATCTGTTAGTTTATATTGTCTGATTTTCTGATCTCTAATACAAACTAGTGACTCAAAAAATTTGAGAACTTATATTTTTATGGTGTAGATGAAGTACTGTGACACAACTCACAAGAAAACCCAAAATAAAACTCCTCTTGAATAAGTAATATAACTCACTAAGAAGATTCAGAGCCAGAAATAAATGTGAAATAACTGTAAAGAATATGATGAAGACCATTTATTGCAACTGTACAAAGCTGCATTCTGCTAGATATACACATTATATACCTACATACATACTAATATTGTGTGTAACAGGTACAACGCAAGGACAGCATAATTCAGATACAGCATCCAGCTAAGAAGACACAGGCTGCTATAGAAAATGCATCAGGAAAACATGAAGGAAATGGTTAAGTGTTTCAGAACTGCTGGGAATGGAACTCAAAGCACACTATTTAACAAACCAATGTAGTAGTTTACCTCTGTTAAATAAATGCCACTAATGTGATGCATTTATACTTACCCATATAGTAAAATATTTACGCTTGCCTTGAATAAAATTAGTGGTTTCTACATTAAAGCTAGAAAGTAAACTTCTTTTAGTTCTTTCCCCCGGCGCCCTCCTCCTAGGATATGCCCTGTTTAGTTCACACTATACTGTTTAATCTGCACACCCACCAGGCTGCCTGCATAGCCCGAATGCACTGGCACCTCTCAGAGGCTACAAGCAAAAAGGAAGGACAGCTGCTAGCAGGCCTCTGTGAGATAATAAATCAGCAAGAGGTGCTCTAGGCATTCAGGAAGACTGGAGATCAGGTTGCAAATGAAATACATCTAGGAGGAAAACAGAAGAAATAAAGCAAGCTGTTTGTAAGACAACATGAAGAAACTGCATTTGATTTTGGTTCCTATGAAACTAAAATTGGCAAAGGGAGGAAAATCAACACAGCAAATGAGCAAAGTTATAGGGAGCCCAGCTAAAAAAAACAAAAACAAACCAAACCCACCAACCAACCAAAACAACAACAAAAAACCCCCAAAACCAAACAAACAGGAAAAAAAAACCCAAAACAAACAAAAAAAACCCCCGATCCCCCCAACCCAAAACCCACAAACAACAACAAAAAGAATAAATTTACTCTTTTTGTTCATCAGAATAGTGAAAGAATTCAATTGTCCATGAAAAAAGCTAGACAACCCTTGCATTTTATGGCTAAGGACCAAAGAAAAAAATGCTGAAACTCAGCCTAGTTCATGAACTGGTATTTCCAAAAGGGCTCAGAAAATTCATATAATTTGGACTGCAGTATTATAGTAATGCTCTGATTTTTGTCTTTGCCTTCTTTCTCTCCATGACTAAACTCAAAGGTATTGCTAGCTCATTAATATCTGCCACAGCTATATTTCTTCAAGATTTTCTGTTCTTTTGGTCTCTTCTGGCAATCTCTGTGCTTGTAAAATGAGTCTGAAAGCAAAAGAGAGAGAATAGATCCAAAAGATTTTTAAGAACATCAAAACTGCAAAATTATTTTTTGATTCAATACTTTTTTAAAGATATTTGATATTTCTTTATAATTTTTAGTTTTTATTTCCCCTCTTACATCCTAGAAAATGAAAGAAATTCGCAGATATTAATCAATTTTAATTGCTTCTTTACTGTTAGGTGGTTTTCTGTTCATATTTACTGTCCTGGATTTAAAAACTGAAGATGTTGTTGAGAGTAAGGACTAATGGTCTATTAAAAAAAAATTTGAGTGAGAGTCATTGTGTGAAAAATTGCTCTTATTATTCTTTGTAACACTACAGAAGATGTAACTGGAGAGCAAGACTAGACAAATCGGTCTGTGTAGCACAAATACACAGAATTAAGTCCCAAACACTGTACAAACTCTGCATGAAATAGAGACAAAACATACAGATACAAACCTAATGGAAATGTACAAATACACAATGAACATATATTGAAAAGTCTTGGTACCAGAACAGTAGAACTGAGGGCTTTGTTGTATTATACAATGAGCCTGTGTAATAGTCCCATCAGTTTCAGAGCACTAGTGACAGTAGTGGTGGTAAATAAACAAAACAAAGCCAAACCCATAGTCCTTAGGCTTTTTCTCCCTACTTCCCCCAAGTCCTGCAATCAGCTATCTGCACACTACCACTGTTAAGCAACTCTGATTTAAGAGTCATGAACCAGGCCTGACCCAGGCACAAAAGATTTTATGTTTCCTCCAAAGTCACCAGTAGTTATGACTTTCCTTTTTGTAAATAGCAATAGTTGTGATTTCAACATTTATTTCTCCAGTATTACTGTGTATTTCATACACATGTCTTTATACTTCCAGAAGCTAAAAAAATTATTCCTTGAACATGTAATCTCTTACTTTGTTCATTTTCATGTAAAAAAACGTAGTGATTTCTAATGAACAGTAACAAAACAGGATTGTTGTCTCTATTTCACCATCTATAACTGAGCAAGACAAAATCTTCTTTTAAATTGGGAAATATGGTTTTAATTTTAAAAGTAATTTCTTGTTTTAAAATATTATGACTTGAATAATAGTCAGTGCCCTCCAATGCCCTTGGATAGCAGTAACAATCCAATAATAAATTAGAGCCCAAGGCAACTCATAAGGTGTTTAACATTGCTCCATAGCTCATTGGCTGTCAGAGCTAGTAGAGTGAAATATTTCAGGCTTGGGCTGACATACTTTATTCCACAGAATCACAGAGCAGTCAGGGTTGGAGGGACCTTAAAGATATCTAGTTCAGTCCCCTGACCATGAACATCTTCCACTAGATCAGGTCACTCAGAGCCCCATCCAACCTGGTCTTGAACATTTCCTGGGATAGGGCATCCACAGCTTCTCAAGGCAACACGTTCCAGTGCCTCATAATAAATGATAGTTACTTGGAGAGTAGCATATTTCTTCCTCAGACTGTGATTTTCCCTTGATCTGGTCCAAATTCCCATTCTAATTATGGACGACCTTGAAGTAAGCCTTGAAACAAGAATTATTCTGCTGTCTGTTGAGTATCAAATTCCCTGTGATGTGTGCTTGAAAGATGGCTTGTGTTGGAGTTGCCTTCTGATTTCTGATTTAATGTATTTTGGGAACACAAATGCTTGAAATCTTCACAAAAAAAAGTTAAAAGTTGCACGCATTGGTTTTATCAGGTAGCATAATTTCCTGAACAATAGCCTCCCAAACACTATTAAAAATCTAATTCAAATCCCAGATATTTTTGTCCTTCCTAAATATTGTTACTGTGACTTAATTTTCTTACTCTTTTTAAGATTCTGTTATAAGTGCAAAATATATTCTAATGTGCACACTGATATCCTTTTGGTAAACCAAGGAACTAAGATGATTTGGATTCTGTTTTGTTTTGGGGTATTTGTGGGTTTTTTACTAGAGAAATTTATTACACTCCCTTAGCAGATTTAAGATGTATGTTTTAATTTTTTCAAGGATAGTTAATAAGAGTTTAGACTTAATAGTCATGTGTAACTGAATACCTCTACATGCATTTAACAACTTCCCCCCCCTTTTCCAGTAGCAACCATATCTGATAAAAAGAAATTGCTGTATAAATTTTTTTTGCTGTGGGGCATTGACTTTTTGTTCCTTTAAATTAGTATTTTGTTTTTATATGGAAGGATAATAATGAGAAAAGACAGAGTTGGGTGTGATGGAGCAAATTTGAAATAAAATTCTGGAGAGAAATACATTGGGATTTTTTTTGCTTTGGAGTTTTTTTTAATAATAGTTTAAAATAGTATACAGATTAAATAAAACCTGACATACACTAGATTAGAATATGGTGACCTAACATTTGAGATGTTTAATAAACATGATATAGCTTGATGTCCTAACCCTGAGAATGCCAGAGATGTAATATATATGTCTAAAGAGACTTCCCAGAGGAGATGCAGCTTCTTGTCTCTACTTCTTAGTAATGACTTATGCCCTGTAACTCATGTTCTAATTAGGCTCATGAATGTTTAATTTTTTCTATTGCTGTTGTGAAAAGCTGAGATTGTTCTGCTGGAGTACTCGGAATTACATGACGCAAATAATAAAGAACTGAGATTACATTCATTTTTGTACTTCACCTCTGGTTTTATTTTCCAATAAGCCCTCTCAAATACAAAATAGGTTTGTGCATTTCCTTTTAGGACAAAACAGGAACAAGTGTCTTTGCAGCATAATTTCTAAAATCTGCCTAGTATTGCTCGTTACACTTCAGATTGAGACAATATCCTGGTTTAGTAAATTCACCTTCAAAGAAAAAAACATGTTTTTCCCAGTCTGAGGTTTGCTAGCCCAATGAGAGTGGTAAGCATCTAGCAAAAATCACATCTTCATCTTTTCACTCTGCAGTGACTTATATCCCTTGACCAGTAAATAAACCCTTACCTCAAGAAAGGTTCTATTAGTGGCTTGAAAGGGTTTTTTCCTTTTGTGGCAAGATATATAAATGCTAGGACCAAAGTTTTCATGATGTGTAATGAAATAATTTAATGCAGAGAGGTTTCTTTAGACTTTAAATGAAGTATCAAGGGATATTTACTGGGAAAGAATATTACTTGTGAAAGAGAAGCTAATGGAGTGAGTAAACAAAATCAACATCCTTTCTTCTTCTGCAAATTTATATTGGCTACAAGATGCAGCAGTGTATTTTATAAGTAAATTATTTGTAGTATCCCACTGTAACTCGGTAGCTGGAAAATTCCTTAACTTAGTGAAATGGTATTTGAAGAGTGCATTTACGGCTTTTGAAATTATGGCTTTAATTATTGATCAGACACTTTAGCATGGCATCCATAAATGCAACACATTAATTACTCTAGAAGTTAGCTGTGAAGTTGAAAAAAAATGCTGAATAGGTGGTGCCTGCCTAATTATTCTAAGCTCTAAATAGTCTGATGTTGGTCACCAAAGGAGAAGCATGTTGATCCATAAAATGTAGCATGCACTAGCTTTTATAAGTTTAATTCAAACCAGTTAATATAATTCAATCTGTAATAGATCTTGATAATACTTTTAATGGGCAAAAATGTTCTAATTGTCTAGGCATAAGATACAACTCATGTTTATACTCCCCTTTTTTGGTAGAAAGCATATCTCTTATTTAATGTTCCTTAAAGTATTTTTGTATTAAATAGTCACCCTTTTCTAGGATAATTACCTGCTGAAACCCTAAAAACCTGTTAGTAGAGTAAGTCTCACAAAAGTTGGATGGTATGTTGATATATTCTGTCTCTGTATGCTCTTGTTTAATAATGCATGTCATCCCATCCTGGTGCATGGCTATTTCGCTCCTCAACATTTGTTTATAAATATTACTGTGGTGGTTTTGCTTGGCCCAGCTTTTGCTAGTGAATATAGTGGGGTACAAAGATGGCTCCTGTGTGTCTTGTGTGAAGGTTCTAGAAGTTTTTCACCATGTCCAGCAGAGCCAATCTTTGATGGCACTGAAGATGATTGACATGCTGCTGGCCAAGCCTGGGCCAATTAGAGATGTTTGTTATGCCTCTGTGAAAACATATTTAAGAAGAAATCAAAACAATGTGAACATGCACCTCTTAGCCAGAGGAGGAGGAGGAGCTGAAAATATGTGAGGGAAAACAACATGGAGACACTAAGGTCAGTGGAGAAGGTGGGGGAGGAGGTGCTCCTGGCGCCAGAGCTGAAAACCCTCTGCCGGCCATGGTGAAGGTCATGTTGGGAGCAGGTGGTCTCCTTGCAGCCCATGGAGTTCACAGGGATGCAGAGAACCACCCACAGCCTGTGGGAAGGTGCCCACACCAGAGGAGCAGGTAGATGCCTGCAGGAAGCTGTGATCCAGTGGGAGTCCAGTAGAGGCTGAAAGTTGCAAAGGCCTTGCAGGAGAGAGAGGCTTTGCTCCCGGGATGGAACGAGACTGGCCTAGACTCAGAAGTCTGCACCCTACGGACAAGAAATGATGTTGCAGCAAATTAGGCGGGGGGGTTTGCTGTTCATGAGATTGGACCCATGCCAAAGAAGTTCGCAGAGGACTGTCTCTCGTGGGAGGGACCCCATGGCTAGGTAGAGGACACTTCTCCCTGGTGGACTGACCCTGACCAAAGGAAACTCCCATACCCTGTCCCCCGCCCAGAGCTGTTTGTTGGAAGGAGGAAGGGGGTGAGCTGAGAAATGGTGTCTTAAGAGGGACAGGGGTCAGTAGAGAAACAGTGTTTGTAGCAGAAGAATTGTGGTGATGGACTGACTAAGAGAAAAAAAACCCATACCTTGCCCCTGCCCCAGAACTGTTGGTTGGAAGGAGGGAGGGAGCTGAGTGGAGAAATGGTGCCTTAAGAGGAAAGGGGGTTGAGTGAAGAAATGGTGTCTTAAGAGCTTATTTTTACATCTCATTTATCCTCTGACTCTGTTACCTTAATAAATAACTTTGTAACTTTAAGTTTTACCACTTGGTTCTGTCCTGTGTCTGTGTATCCTCCCACCGGTGGCTTATCTCAGCTCATGAGTCCAGTGTGTTTGTGTTAGTTTTTTTCTTCTCCCCTGCACAGTTGTGGCAGGAGAGAGTAGACAGAGCAGACGTTGTAGGTGCCTGGCATTTAGCCAGGGTAAAACCTCGACAATTATAACAGAAGTTCTTCAATTGTTAATCCATTTTGCACAACAACAATATGAGAGACTCCTCATTTTCCCATGTGCCAAAATGTATGTGCCAGAAAGCTGTTCTTTGAGATTAAATATACGAATAATTTAGGGCTTCTGTGATGATGCAGAAGGTAAAACAATCCTGTTCTCCTAGACTTTTAATATTTGTAACAATATGTCTTTTAATAAAATTTATTTAAATTATCTAAGAAAATGGAAATATATTTGTCTATACCAAATGTAAGTAAATGATTGTTAGGCTTGAGTTGGTCTGGAGTTCTTCACATTAATTATTTTATTTTTTTTTTCTATTTTCCATCCAGTGTTGACAGTACTTTGATGAATAATTCATGGTGATGTATGTGTATGTATAAAATGTATTGAAAAAGCGAGTTATTGGAACGGAATCGTGAGGTTGATGATTTCTAAATACCACACTTTCACTGATTAAATCTTGTTGATTATTTCTGGTATACTTCAGCAGTCAGAAATTTTTGTCAATTCATTATTTCTACTTTAAGAATCAGGTTAACATGTCAGTCTGCTGTAGTATCAAAATATGTGCTGCAGAAGGATAACTAAAATTTCGCAACTAGAATTTCTTGATTTGAAATGCCTAGACTCAAGTAAGAAGTCAGAAATCATCTTGTTAAGCTCACAGGTTCATTGTGCAGTGTATGCAAACTGTTAGTCAATTTGAAATTACATTGAAAAAATACAGTATCTTGCACAGAAGTGTTCTTAACTCCATACATATACCAGACTCTCTAAAATAGATAATAGTTGAGAGGTAAATAAGAATGCTGCAGGAGAATTATCCAGGTGTCAGGATGGTGCTTCTCCTCTGACAAATATCTTGCCATGTCCTCTACATTTTATTAAACAAAGAAAAAAGGCATTTGTTGCTAGTGTTATATGTATATTTTGGTAATTCACATAAGTTTAAGTGATGGACTGATTGTTCCTATCAGGGAACCCTTCATTTCTCTATGAAGAAAGAATACAGACTTTATTCTGGGACAGCTGCTCTACTTTTAAGGGTCATCCAGAATAAAGTCTGAATGAAGAATCTTTTGAAGTTCTAATAGGTGCAGATTTCACAAGAAGCATACTGAAAAAAACACTCATGTTGCTCCTCTCACATTATCTGCCTTATACATATACTAGGAACAACCATAAAGATTGTGTGTTGTTGGTTCCCTTTTTTCCCTGTCAATGAAGAAATTTCTGTTGCTGGAAATTACAATATAAATTCTGACAGTGTAATGAATAATTTTGGATAGTTTAATAAGATGTCTCCATAGAGTTTTTAGGTTTTTTTTTGCTCAGACCTCTCTCAGATAGCTTACCCTATTACTTTAAAAGAAATTTAATTTAGTCTGGTAAGCAAAGGCTGCTTACAAAACTCCATTTTCTACTTGTTCTTGAAAAACCGACTTTGAATTCAAACAGTTTTCAAACAGGATTTTGACCTGAAAATTAGTTAAAAATATACCAAATGCATGTAGTCTACCTGCTCTAAACACAGTCTATTCTAAGAGATTATTTCAAATATGGCTGGGTGTCATAGATGCTTTCAACCACCCATGGCTTTCATATTAACTAGAGAAGCAAGTAAATTCCCTGACTTTTCCAATAAATACTAAAATGTTCTCAGCATTGGGCTTTAAATAATATATCTTTCCCCTTTTCTTTTGAAGTCATCATATTAAATTCCATTCTGATTTTCTATTAATTTAGTGTTAGTTACAATACTTTTACTGAAGGAGTATATAACAGACAACTGATGAGTGAAATTCAGTTTGATATACACTCAAATATTTTTTATTCCAAAATGTATTCCTTCCTAGCAATATAAACCGTCCACAATATTCAGTATTTTTCTGAGAGGGGTTAAATTTAAAAAAAAGTTTTCCCTGGAAATTGAATGCTTACTTTCAATTATTTTGTGTATGTAATACCTTCAAACCTCTACATAGGCTGAAGAAGGTAAATAAAATAAGCATTTAATCACTGGCTTCTACCAGAAGAAACTTGTAACATATTACCAGTTGGTTTGCTTCGGCTTGGTTAATTTCTTGGATTCTGTTGATTTCTGGTTTGGCTTTCATTTTATTCTTAGTAATTCAGGGTTATCTAATACCTTATAATGAAATTCATTTATGTTTTGTGTTTTGTTTTCATCAATATTTTTGTGTTCAAGGAAATAATAAGCAGTCAACAAAAGAAAACAAAAAAAGAAAAAAAAGAACACAAACAAACCCCCAAAAAACTCAAAATAAATGGTTTAGAGCCAGAAATTTGTCTTAATTATCCTTATAAAGCAATTTTAAAGACACAAGCGGCTGGTTTTCAATTGATTAGCTGTACTTCTGGGATTGCCCCTGCTGTTCAAAATGGCTCTTGCCTTGAGGTGACATAGATCACTGAAATATGCTTCCTAGTGATGCTAGCAAGCCACAAAATCACTAATTAAAACTGAAAATCTATTTTTCTGTGTATAATAATGTAAAGCTTCTTGGCAACCCTTGCAGGCTCCAAGAACACTTGAACATTCTTTCATTTGCATCTTTATAACCCATAGTGTATTCAGTAGTTTTTTGGGTTCTTTTTTTCCTTTTTAACATAGGACACAACTTAAAGATTTAGTAAAAGGTTTTACTTCTATATTTAGTTACTTGTAGATCTCTAAAATTTTTTTTACTGAATAGTAGAGGACAATTGACTTTATCACTCTTTCTTCAAGAAGGAACACATTTAACAGGAGGTGAAGTGAAATGAAACCTCCGCCAAATTTCTCTGCATATAATTCTTCCCCAGATTGTTTAAATAAGCTGACATTCTTCCCTGGGAAAGCTATGACTTAATGGAAACTGCAGAGAGACCTCAGTGCCTCAAGCACAAATACTTGGCACTTCTGTTGAGAAAGTGGGGTGATGCTGTTACTAAGGCAACTAGACACAGAGAGCTCCATGATTTGTATTTGTGACAGGAAAAGTTGTGAGATGCTTCAAAATGCTTTTTATAAAATTGTCAGCACTTTAGAATGGACAAGTAAATTATAGAACCCACTTCTGAAATGTCATTTGTTTTCCCAGTTACGGTTTGCTCTCCAGCAGATACATGGTCATTAAGATAATTAACTTGTATTTACAGAAGCATGTGACAAGATGACCTGCAAGCATGTAAGTGATCAGCAGTGTCAATTCAAACACAATGGGCTGATCAGGGTATTCCTGTTTGTTACATAAATACATTTATTAAAACTGTAGAAATAATAATGAGAAAGATAATGCTCCCTTGAGATAGAAAAAATCAGCTGGTTTTCCACTATGCGTAGACCACTAAAATCTCACCAAAATAAAAAAAAAATGAAATTGAAAACAAGTTTGACATACGGCATTATTTTCTCAATATGCTCGCATGCCCACACAGAACAGGGAGAGCTATTATTTCACACTTTTGAGTCACTGCTTTGTGTTACTTCAAAAAGGCACACTGAAGATCATAGTAAGCAAAATTTGTCAGTATATTACCATCTAATGTTAATATCCACCAGTTACATAAAAAAGTATGTGAATGTATGCAGTAAGGAAAAAGGAAAGGACATCACCTCTGGGTTAGAGAAGTGAAGTGGTAAATTCTAAAATAATGTCAAAAGTTGTTCAATAGCTCTAAGTTAGCTGTCTCTAATAGTGAATTTTAATGGCAATTTCTTTTATATTTTGGTCAATTAGTGTTTAGAGTTCATGACTGAAGCCTATTTTTTTAACTACCCTTAGTTTAAATATTTAAAGCTTTCTTGTGTTAAAAATCTAAAGTATTCACATTTGGTGTTGCAGTAGATGCAAAGTAGGGTTTTCTGTGAAAGAAAATGGCAACGTTTCAAGCACAGCCTCTTTCAACAGTGTGCCTAGTTTAGTTTGCTGATGGTTCTATGTGTCCTTTGACAACTTTTTAAGCATTGCAGAGTTTGTAAATGCTCTAAAGAACTGAACAGATCTAAAATGGGATTTTAAGTCCATGATAAATACTCCCCTACCTCAGCTCAAACCACCTACAACTGTCCTGAGAAAAGATGTTAAAGGTTGGGGGAATGTCTTGGGGTGATGTTATGATAATCCTGAATTCCCTATCATTTGCATGCATGTCTAGAAATGTGGTCCTGTAGCTTTAACTGTGTTCAGCAGCCAGAAGAAGCTCTGCCAGCATGGGATGTTTTGAAACTCTCCCCCAGGCTTCTCCACGGAGGAACGAGAGAAAGGAAGGAACATTCTTTAATAGGGCTGTTGCTGCTGCTGTGGCTGTTGCTTGCTTTTCCCTGGGATTGCTTCTTCATCGTTTTTTTTGGACTTCTTTTTTCTTCAGCTTGCTTTCTCATCCGAGACCCCTGGGAGACCCTGGAGGACGGTGGACGAGAATCCTCCAGGGAGCAATCAGAGCAACTCCACCTGATCTCCCCCAGGGACCCCCAGAAAGGGGAAGCTGCACTTGAGGAAAAGGACACCAAAGTTCATTAACTGTTTACTCAGGTTTAATAATTCCTTTTCCCCTTTCCCCTTCCCCTGTGCCTTGCAGAGAACTCTGCATGTTCTGTAAATTAAACAGTTTTTTCACTTTCATCTGAGACATTCTGTTGTTGTGGGAGAGGGGGTGCTGGAAGCTTTTGCTGTGGGGGAGGGGTCTCTTCAGAGCACTTTTCACCTAGGGCATTTGTCTCTAATCTGAGACACGGAAGAGGTAACCTTTCTAACTCAAGCTCACCTGCTAGCTCTACACAGTCTGATTGAAATATATCTCCTCAGGTTTTATTGTGAAGCATAAAAATTCAGAGCAGTAGCATCACGTGCAGGCCTTTGACATTTACTGTTTTCTTAATTGCATATTTGCTAATATAGGCTACATATTCTCAGAATCTTTTCCATATTAATTTGAAAAGTTCTAGTTCTAGAAAAAAAATGGGAAGTTTTAAAATAGATACAATTATTATCATATCTGCTTATAAACCATTAACAAAACAACCTTTACAAGTTGGTCTGTCACAGGATATTTTATTATGATTTATTTATTCAATGTTCCTTTCTTTTTCCTCTTTCCTTTTTTGTTTTATATCAATTGATGGGAGGGGTCAAGAAACAGGTAGTGACTATGTCAAGGTTTGTCCCTGGCCAAGTGCCAGGCACCTATGACATCTGCTCTCTCTACCCTCTCCTTCCGCAGCTGTGCGGAGGAGAAGAAAAAAAACTAACACAAACACACTGGACTCATGAGCTGAGATAAGGAATTGGTTGAGGACACACTGAGAAAGGACGAACAGGTTAAAACTTAAAGTCGCAAGGTGATTTATTAACCTAACAGAGTCAGAGGATAAATGAGATGTAAAAATAAGCTCTTAAGACACCATTTCTTCACTCAACCCCCTTTCCTCTTAAGGCACCATTTCTCCACTCAGCTCCCTCCCTCCTTCCAACCAACAGTTCTGGGGCAGGGGCAAGGTATGGGTTTTTTTTCTCTTAGTCAGTCCATCACCACAATTCTTCTGCTACAAACACTGTTTCTCTACTGACCCCTGTCCCTCTTAAGACACCATTTCTCAGCTCACCCCCTTCCTCCTTCCAACAAACAGCTCTGGGCGGGGGACAGGGTATGGGAGTTTCCTTTGGTCAGGGTCAGTCCACCAGGGAGAAGTGTCCTCTACCTAGCCATGGGGTCCCTCCCACGAGAGACAGTCCTCTGCGAACTTCTTTGGCATGGGTCCAATCTCATGAACAGCAAACCCCCCCGCCTAATTTGCTGCAACATCATTTCTTGTCCGTAGGGTGCAGACTTCTGAGTCTAGGCCAGTCTCGTTCCATCCCGGGAGCAAAGCCTCTCTCTCCTGCAAGGCCTTTGCAACTTTCAGCCTCTACTGGACTCCCACTGGATCACAGCTTCCTGCAGGCATCTACCTGCTCCTCTGGTGTGGGCACCTTCCCACAGGCTGTGGGTGGTTCTCTGCATCCCTGTGAACTCCATGGGCTGCAGGGAGACCACCTGCTCCCAACATGACCTTCACCATGGCCGGTAGAGGGTTTTCAGCTCTGGCGCCAGGAGCACCTCCTCCCCCACCTTCTCCACTGACCTTAGTGTCTCCATGTTGTTTTCCCTCACATATTTTCAGCTCCTCCTCCTCCTCTGGCTAAGAGGTGCATGTTCACATTGTTTTGATTTCTTCTTAAATATGTTTTCACAGAGGCATAACAAACATCTCTAATTGGCCCAGGCAGCATGTCAATCATCTTCAGTGCCATCAAAGATTGGCTCTGCTGGACATGGTGAAAAACTTCTAGAACCTTCACACAAGACACACAGGAGCCATCTTTGTGCCACTCCACCCACTAGCAAAAGCTGGCCTAAACAAAACCAGAAAACCCCACGACTAACTTCTCCTCTGACATGTCCTGATTACATTAGTTTTAATCTTGTAAACAAAACGTCTGGGCTGAGCAAATCCCCACTCTTGATAGCACATCAAGAATTTTACAAAGAGGCAGGATGTGAAAGATATATGATTCAGATAAGGATTACACTTCATTAGATCATATATAATCAATCTTTCTCAAGCAATAGGATTTTATTGATTTCCAGGGCCACCAGTAAAACCAACAAACAGAAAATGACAGAATTTTCTAACTTGACATTAGGTAGCATTTGCTTTTTTGTGTTTTTTTTTTCATTTTCCCCACTTGCTAGAATCTTTGTGAATTCCACAAGGTTCAAACTTAGTCTTGCATGTGGAAAGTTGTAGTTGCTGTACAACTGCATCCTTCTGGGCTGCTATATCACAATAAAGGTGTCTTAGATATGATGAATGATCTTACAGAATCCCAAGATGGGTTAGGCTGGAAGAGACTACACAGGGTCACTGCTCCAACCTCCCTGTTCCAGGAGGATCATCCTAGAGCACATGGCACAGGATTATGTTCAGACAGTTCTTGCATATCTTCACTGAGGGAAAGTCCACAACCTCTCTGGGAAATCTGTTCCAGTGGTTGGTCACCAACGCAGTAAAGAAGTTCATTGCGTTCAGGTGGAACTTTCTGTGCATCAGTTTGTGCCCATTGCCTCTCATCCTATTGCTTGGATGGCTGAGAAGAGCTGGCTCCATCCTCTTGACAGCCTCCCTTCAGACACTTACATAAGTTGATAATGTTCTGTTATGATGCAGTTATTAAAAATTTTAGAGTGATGACTCTGCCCAAATTAAGGTGCCAACAAGACCATATGCCAAAGTCAATATGTTGGGGTTTATTTAACAGCAAATGAGAGAGAGACAGAGAGAGGGAGAGAAAGAGAGAGAGGGAGAGAAAGAAAGAAAGAAAGAGAAATGAGGTGGGGAGACAGAAAGAGAGTGACAGACGCAGATTAAGTAAAAAATACCACCACTCCGTGGATCCCAACAGTGTCCCGTTGATCATTTCCAACTCATCTTCTTGGTGGTGAGGGTCCCCTAAAAGCATAAAGTTGAATGGATTAATATAAGTTTGGGCCAGGTGGGAGCACCCATGACCCTCCCTGGAGGGGGGCAAAGTTTAGCACTGTCTCTTACACCAGACTCTGTATCGGTTGCATAGCTTTGCATCATGTGTGGTGCTCTAGTGCAAGGCCTCAAGAAGCAGTCTGGGGAGCCCTTTAGGGGTATTTGATGGTTTATGACACCCCCTCAGCTGCCCCTCACATAAATGTCCAGTGTATATGTGACCTTCCCAGGGGGTTGTTTTTACAGCTGAGACAGTTTTATAAGGAAGGATGGGTGTTCACTGCCTCTGACCTGAGGTTATGCTGCACACAAAGCTGTCCTCCTCCCCCCTTGGCTGGGGGTGTGTGCAAACCCAGTCTCAGCAGATGAGCCTGTGGGCTATGACCACCCCCAGCCCAAACCCAGCCAGGGATGATTTTCAGGAGAGCTGCCAGGTTTGGTTTTCTTGTGGATGCATTCTTCTGCCTCAGCCTTGTTTGTTTTTTCCTAGACCTGAGATGATTGAACAATAGTATCAGCTTTATCTTACCTCCAGTTTCCTTAGGCAGCTAAACTCACAGTCCAAAGTTCCGCTTATGAGGCATCTTCAGGGAGGAGAGGGCTTCAGTGGTCATAGCTTCTTTATACAGTTTTGCCATAATGGGCAAAAGTCCTTCACAACAATGGTTAAGCCATGCAATGCAGGGGTGGTGGTGGGGTGAGATGTGGTCTCCTGCATGTTCTGAGAGTGTCTCAATTCCCAGATAGACCCTTCTGGCCTCTGAATTCAACAACGTGCAGGTAAGACCTTTTCTATCACCCATGCCGATGGGTAGCACAGACACATCCCCCCACCCCGAACTTTTAATAAGCTCAATGTTACCAAGAACAAAGTATTTCAGAGGGCCCAGATGCGTGGATATTCCAAAAGGTGCTTACTTTCGAAGGGGTCCAGTAGCATAAGAGAGAGAGTCACTTTGCGTGACGACAGGTATAGAGGTCCAGGTCCAATAGCATTAGGGAGGAGGCGGGTAAATACAATGACAACCAATGGGAAGAAGAGAGGGGTGGAATGTGTGATACAAGAACCAATGAGGGGAAGAGAAGGGTGGAGTCAGGGACCAGGTCAAGGACAATCAACATAGGAAGATTAACATAACCTTTGGAAGAGACTACCCAACCAACACTCAGAGGGTATTTCACACCTCAGAGTTGTCCCACCAGTTTGCTGCTGCTGTGGGAAGCTTTCGGTTTCTCCAAGATGGTTTCAGCCACCGCAACACCATGAGCTATAACTTTTCTCTCTCTGACAGGTTCTCTGTCAGTTGTCTCTTGTCAAGGCTGAACAGGCCCAGCTCCCTCACCCTTTTCTCATAAAAGATGTGCTCCAGTCCCCTCATCATCTTTGTAACCCTCCATTGGACTCCCTCCAGGAGCTCCATGTCTCTCTTGTGCTGAGGAGCCCAGAACTGGGCACAAAACTCCAGATGCGCCTCATCAGGGCACAGCAGAGGAGAAGAATCATCTTCGTTGAGCTGTTGGCAATACTCTTCCTGATGCATCCCAGGATCTCATTGGCTTCATTGGCCACCAGGGCACATGGCTGGCTCATGGAGAGCTTCTTGTCCACCAGGACCCCCAGGTCCTTCTCCACAGAGCTGCTTCCCAGCAGATCAGCCCCCAGCCTGTGCTGGTGTCTGGGGTTATTCTTCCCCATGCAGGACCCTGCACTTGCGTTTACTGAACTCCAGAAGGCTTCCCTCTTCCCATGTCTCCACCCTATTCAGATCATTCTGAAGGGCTGCACTGCCCTCTGGGGTATCAGCCACTGATCCCATATTAGTCCAAGTCACTGAAAAATAATTTTAACAAGACTAGGCCAGGCCCACTTGGGGAACTGCAGTAGTGACAGGCTACTAACTAGAACCTCTACCACTCATTACAACATTCTAGGATCTGTTTTTCAGCCAATTCTTAATCCACCTCACTGTCCTCTCATCCAGTCCACACTTACTGAATTTACCTGTGTACATGTTTTAAAAGGCAGTGTTGAAACCCTTGCTGAAGTCGAGGTAGACAATATCTGATGCTCCTCCTGCTGTTCTTATGAGACATTGTGCCATCATAGAAGGCAATCAGGTTGATCAAGCTTGGTTTTCCTGTCGTGAATCCATGCTGGCTGCTACTGATTACTTTCTTGTCTTTCACGTGGATAGAGATGACCTTCAGAATGAGGCACTCCATCACCTTTCCAGGGACTGAGGAGAGATAGATTGGCCAGTATTCCTTAATTTCCTTTTTCTTGCCTCTGTTTTTAGAACTGGGGTGACATTTCCTTTCTTCTAGTCCTCAGGCATCTCTCCTGATTGCCATGACCTTTCAAAAATGGTCAAGAGCGTCGTCACCACAGAGACACCTCCTGTGGTATCTGCCAGCTTTGTCAGTACTTGTGGATGCATTCCACTAGGGGCTTATGGATATCCGGTTTGCCAAAGTGTTCTCTAACCCAGTTCTTCTTGACCAAGGGAAAGTCTTTCTTCCAGCATTCCTTTACCCTGGTCTCCTCTGACAGAGATTGATGACAGTTGGTCTTGTCAATGAAGACTGATGTAAAGAAGGTATTCAGCAACCCTGCCTTCTTTGTGTTCTCTCTTACCAGGGCTCCCTCTACATTTAGTAATACTCTTACATTATCTTCTATTTTCCTTTTGTTACTGATGTGTCTAAAGAAGCTCTTTTTCTTTTTGTTCTTGACATCCTTGGATGGATTTAATTCCATTGGGCCCTGGCCTTCCTTATTTCATTTTTGCTTTGAAAACCTGTCTATATCAATTCCAAGTGTCCTGTCCAAGCTTCCATCCCCTGTGTATTTTCTGCTTATGCCTGAGTAAAGACAGGAGTTCCTTATTCATCCATGCAGGTCTCTTGCCATCTTTGCTCAATTTCTTGCTCATCAGGGTGCATCACTCTTGAGACAGAGGGAAGTCATCCTTGAATATCAGTCAGGTCTCCTGGATCCCTCTTCCCAGTAGAACCTGTTCCCAAGGCATTCTTAAAAGCAGACCCCTGATGACGGTAAAGATAGCTCAACTGAAGTCCGTGGTTATGATCTTACTTTCTGCCCTGCTTCCTTCTTACCTGATACTGAAATCCACAATGTCACAGTCACTGCAGCCAAGGCTGCTGCCAGCCTCTCGTCTCCAGCAAGGTTTTCCCTGTTTGTTAGTGAAAATCTGCGACCACACCATTTCTCATCAGATTCTCCACTACCTGTGTCAGAAAGGTGCCACCAGTGCTTTCCAGGACCTCCTGGATAGTTTGTGCTTCTTTGAGTTGCTTCTCCAGCAAATGTCAGGGTGGTTAAAATCCCCCACAAGAGCAAGGGCCTGAGACTTTGAGGTTTCTTCAGCCTGCCTGTACAAGGCCTCAACAACTCCCTCCTCTTGCTCAGACAGCCTGTAGCAAACACCCACAACAGTATCACCGTCACTAATCTGCCCTTTTATTCCAGTCCATAAGCTCTCACCTCACTCATCATTCACCCCAAGACAGAGCTTGATACATTCCAAGTTTTGCCTCAGAGGACAGCTCCACCACTGTACCTTTCTGATCTGTCTCTCCTTAACAGCATATTGTCCTTCATGACAGCATTCCAGTCTGTTACATAATTCAGTAATGTGCCATAAGATTGATCATTATTTAGGGGGGCTAAGAGATTTACTAGAAGGTGTTTGTTAAAACAAGGTATATAGCTTGTGTTTTAGGGACTAGGAGGTAGATAATTATTTACTAAGGACTGCTTGCTAAAACAATGCATATAGCTTGCTTAATATTTTTGTGCTTGCCAAGCAAAGAGGGAGGATATAAAGAAGATGCCAAACTATTGATAAAGAGAAGGAACCATGACCAGATATTTTACTTCTGGGTCCTGAAACCAGCCCGAGCCATCTTTAAGGTTTGGACTTGTACCAGAGACCCAGGGAGTATGCGCAGGGAAGCAAGGTGAAGAGTCCAACCTGAGGAAGACTTTTCTTACTTCATCTTAAGACCCCTGCCCACAACCACCAGGGGGCACTACACAGGCACAAGTGTATTTAAATGAACTTTGGACTCATTATAATACAAAGAAGGAATAGATAATGAATATGTATAGGGGCACTGTGTAACTTCATGCATATGTAACTTGTAACCCAATATGAACCGGAGAGAGCATCACTAGGGTGCGCATGCTTTGGTGCAAAATATTCCCCCGTGTGTGCCAACACTGGAATAAACATGTCTACTACACAACTTTCCTTTAGTTGTAGAGTGAATCCACTTCTCAGTCAACTATCTGAGCTCATTTGATGTGTGTGAGAGACCAAAAGCTTTTGACCATATTCTTTAGATACTTTTTAGACATGGAGGGCATAACATTTAACATCAAGTTTAGCTATTTAAAGATAGTTTATATCGCACTTATTTTATCACTTAAGGTGATTAAAAATATACTGGAATCTCAAAGCAGAGGTAGGTTATGGCAAAACTCAGCAGTTGCAATATACAGTTCAATCACAATTTAATGTGATTTCCATTACTGGTCTCGATTACATGCTCTCTGTCAAGATGCTCAGTGTCCTCTATAGGAAATAATAGAAGAGTTCATGCCAGCCCAAGACTGTTGCCCTCCTAAAATTCATTTGCTGGGTCCCTGGATTTTATAGTCTGGGTTGGTCTGAGCAGTTTTCATTCTCTGGGTGCTGCTCTGGCTAAACTGGGGAAACATTCTTTTTATGAAATGAGGGACAAACATTTACACCACCAGTTCACAATTGTTTATCTAAAACAGGCCTTTGTGTGGCCTGTGTTCCCTTTGTGTTGAGATCAAGGTGAGTTTCTTTGCAACTGTAATGGTCCATCACTCTCTGCAGCTCTCCTGGAACTTCACCCTTGCCCATTACTTCTGAGCCATACTCTGTTTCAGGGATTTATTGATCTGTCACAATGTGAGTCTATCAGAGAGAACTGAAACACAGCTGAAAAACACAATAAACTAAAATACAGATATAGTGTATAGAAAAATATAGATAAATGTTTATAATCATCTAATCAGAGAAAAATAAAAGTTCAATCAAAAAGAGGAAAGAATAATGCATTATTAATATTCCTTCTTTTTGACAAATATTAAAAGTTAACAAACTGGATCAAACCAAATGTTGACTTCCAAAACAATACTGACCTTTCAAAACAATTAAAAAAAAAAGCAAAATAACCAAGGTCAGAGCAACGAAACTAAGTAATTTGAAACATACAGGGGAAAACTGGAAAAAGTGGTCAGTGAGAATTAGAATTAGGGAAAATTAGGTTCTGGAATTAAGAGTTGTGGAATCATACCTGCTTCTCAGATAAGAAATGCTGAAAGTGTATTACTCTGCTGATCTGAGAACAAGTGCCTTCTTGGGCTCACTGATTCCACACTGTCCCTTTTGTCAGGTGCTACGTATTTTTCCATTGGGTGATGGATTAGGCACATTAAGTTTATGGCTTTAAACAACAGCTTTGTCCTGTTTATGCTTATAAGAGAAACATCAATCACATTCACCCCACAGCCCTGTAACTTCTACTTGTCTCACTAGCTTAGCCCAAATACAATGCAATTTGTAGAGGCAGGTATTACTCCCACTGGTGCCTTCCTATCATTGTGGTCTTTTCTGACCATCTTGAGAAATCTCACCGTGTGCATTGAACTCTACCATGCAATAGGAAAAGCTAATTTTAGGAGCATCTGTTATCTGGAAATTTGTAATTATTTCTTTGTTGAATATCAAAATATTCTTCACTTTTATATGGCTTTTAAAAGCCGTATGTATGGTATGTAATGAAAAGTAATACAGGAATGGCTGGCTAACATAAGATGACTTTCAATGACAGATGATAATTTTGTTGTTGTTTATTTTGTGCCTCTTAGTGTCGACATACTATCAAACAATATTTTTCATATTATCATCTAAAATACCCCTCTATATACCTTTTGTTTGCTGTCAAGAAAAGACAAAGAGCCGAAAGACTGAGATAATCTTATCTCCAGAAACAGAGATCAAACATAAAATCTGATTATTTTATTTTAATCTCACAGAATGTTACTTGCATTTCTTGGGGGGAAAAAAACAGCCAACTTCAAAGAAGACATATGGGGATCTTTTCAAAAGTGTATATTTTTCATGTGCATAATTATTTTATATAGATATATTTCACATATGGTACTGGAGTTGAGCTAAAGGTTCACATTCACAGAACTACATTCACTGGTCTGTCCTCATTTAACAAACTGCTAAATTTGCCTTAATTTTATTGTTTTCATTAACGTGGACAGTTAATCTTGATTTACTTCCCTAGTTTATATTTTACTCAGGAATCATCTGTTATTGTCAGGATATTGTCACCAAACCCATTAAAGAGAGACATTGACAGTTTAGGGACACATTTTTAAAACTTTTATTGAAATTATTAAAAAAAACCACCAAAAAAACCTCAAACCCAAGACCAAACAAAAAACCCCAACCAAACAACAACAAAAAATACCCCTAAACCCACAAAAAACTCCCAAAACAAAACCATAAACCCAAACCGAAAAATACACATACACGCACACAAAATCAACAACCTTAATGGAATAAAAGAGAATTTTACTTTATCTATTAATAATTCCTTAACTTTAATGTGATAACCTTTTGAAATGTAGTACCCATTTGTCTTCTTTAGTTTCCATGATGTCCAAATTTTTCTGGGTTTCAAGTATGGAAATAATTTTGAAAAAAAAAATTTATACAGGTCTTCCTAATTTCTATACACCAAGTTTTTGATGCCAGTCTTTGATACACCCTATGGTCTACATCAGCCTTACAGTGCCTATGCAGTAACAGCACAGTAAGGCACATGGACAGCTGAAAATACTTTCATAGGAAAAATAAGGATGACCATTTGCTATGATTTATAAACACCTATGTTCCATTCTGTTAACCTTGGTGCATTTTTTCATGGAAAATGCCAGTATGTTGTCCTGTTGTTAATTTTGTGTCCAGTATAATTTCTCACAAGTTGCTTACTTTGCACTGTTTTCAGGATGTGTGATACCATGAGACAGCTCTGTGGCCTCCCTGCAGATTCCCATCTATACCTTAAAAAGGAGGTTCTTTCCTGTCCCATTCTCACATTCTTGGCTGACGGGGGCACTTGGCAGGGGAGCCCATTGCTCCTTCCTGAGTTAATTTCTTGCTGCAGTAGAAACTGGAGACTTCATGAGATTCAAGTCACTGCTCCATGGTATGTCATTTGAGAAGGCACACAGATGGTACTTCTAGAGGAGACATCCACTGTTGCTGAAACTATGGTCTCTTATGTAACAAATAGTCTACAGAAGGAGTTTGATGCTTTGGGATCTGAGCCTAGGGCACTTGAGGTCACTTATGAATATTGAAATGATAATTCTTTCTAATTCCTTGTGTAAAAGTATGCTCCTCACTGTGTTGCATTCTACCCGCCCATGGGCAACCTCATGGCCCACTGAACCCCTGCCACTCTTGTCCTGGATATGTGCACTGATGCAGGAATCATTTGTTATAACTCTATTATTAATTTTGAAGGGAAAAGGGAATAAAAAATAATTTCTAGAAAGGTTTTTTTGATTAAAATGTGCTAGATGAAGTATTGTTGAGCACTGGGTGACTCCAGACAGATGTTGGAAATCATCACCACAACAAAATTGCAAGGATGAAAGCAAAATGGGACATTTAAGTAGCCTCACTTAACAACGTGCAAGTCCCGAACAGTGAATGCAACCTAAGGTAACTACTGTGGGCAGAAAAGGTATAAGCAAATTGAAAAGTAAAGACACCCCGTGATCACAAACATTCTGCAGAAATACATATTTTTCTTAACTAAATAGGAATTTGTTGATTTTTAACCACATTTTTAGACAGTAAAAGTTGGGGAGTACAATATTATAGGTATAAACTCTGTAATTTTCTTATCGGGAACTTAATTTTTAAAACAAATAGTTTTTAAAATATTGAGGAGTTTATAGAAAAACAAAGAAAATGTGCCAGAAAAACATAAAAATGAAAAAGAAACAGGGAGGAAACAATGGCAACACCACTATAAAAAAACCCAAACCAATCAAAAAACCCCACTAAAAACCAAATAAACAAACCACAGCCCCCCAGCCAAAAATTGTTAAAATGTAATCAACTTTGTCTGTTTGTAAAAATTAACATTATACTTCACGTTATCTGAATTTGCTAATACAGTGTTCACACAAAAATATATTCATATTTTTCCATCAATTCTCTCTTCTATCTGCATCTATATAACCTGCAATAGCAAATATTGTTAAGAAGGCTTTTCAACTTTTGACACTGCATTTAAAAGGAGTTGCTAGAAGCTAACCAGGTAAATAGTAAAGCATATTAAAGATAGAGACACAAAAACTGTTCTGGTAATCACTTAAGGTTAAATCTACAATACTTTCAAGGTTAAGAATACTCACACTATCTGAACAACATTGGATTAGGAACTACGCTCTTTATGAATATTTGTCTGTGCTGTTGCATTCATACAGAATCAATTTGTATCTATCATGTAAACAAAATGCAGCTATTTGGAAGCATAGTGGTTTTCAACTGAGGCATTCATTTCTGAGGACAGATGAGAAGACAGGAGAAGGATTAAGTGGCCCTCATTAGTGTGAGATAATATTCTAAAAATTTACTTAATTCCAAACATGACTATTATTGAAATAAATCAGACCAAATGTTTGATAAAACTGAACATTCTAGAAATCAGTGATCGTTAGATCTAAAAGGGCTCTGGTGGGTGTTACTGTGCTAGCTACAGGATGAACAACTACTTTTGTTCACAGAGGTTAAGTATTATCATAGCAAGAGCAAAGAACCCTCCAAACAAAAGGGCTTAGGAATTAAAAAATGAAATAATAAAGGATTTGGAAGATCTTGGGATAATTTATGAAGTCAATAAAGGTGAGTTAGAGATATTCTGACTTCATCATCATTAAATACAAAGTGATCACCAGATTGCTAAGACTTTTGAACATACAGTATAAAATGTAAATAAAGAAACAATGTTAGATTCTTCCTTTTAGAGTGGGATCCTGTCTTTATCACTGAAAGATGGCAACCAGATATTTATACTTTTGAACATTCAAAAAAGCAATAGACTGCAATTGCAAAAGTTAAATCAATTTCAGAAATATAAACTTGAACCTATAAAACTGAATTTTGAATGAACAAAAAGATAATATAATTTATTGAGTATAAATTAAGTGATAAGATAATCCTTTTTTCTATCAATTTATTTTATAAACATAAGTCATAAATCTTCATTATTATATATGAAATACAGAATTGTTTGTAAATTAAATCTTTTAAAAACTGATTACAGCAAAGGTCTAAGTAAAACGTATGATACCATGCAATTATTGCTTCAAAAGTTCTAAGACCATAGCATCATTCCCTCATTTGAAAAGCACAGTAAGAATGACTTCCAATGCCTTAGATTAAGAAAGTCTGCCCACATTGGTAAGATTTAACCCATCAGTCCCTGGAAACTGACATTCAGTTAACCTGAGGCTCAGTGAATGCTTACCTTTGTCAGTTACAAAGTTACAGTCAGTTACAGTCAGGTAGTTGCTTGCCTTTGTCAGTTACAAGGCCCACACAGTTGTGTCTGATTCTGTTCAGTTGACAGCTGAACTGAAACTGCTTGTCCTTCAAGAATTCTGCTTAGTGCTGTATTTTGATTCTTCCTGTTTCCATATCAGTTAAAAAGAGAAAAAAATTTGTTGATGCTTGTTTAAAGACAAAGGTGTTCTTGAGCCAATACAGAGAGTGAAATAATGAGACTGATATTCTGAAATCTGACTGAGAAACTCCCGTTAAATTGTTTTTATGATTTTAAACATATATATACTATTCAAAAATATATTGTGGTTTTGAAAGGTATTTGGATATTTTAGTGACTTCAATGATCTTGAACTTTTTCCTTTGTCCTCTTGGTAATGTGTGCCCTGGAGTTTAAAGTACTACTGAGAAGCATTACAATTTATGGAGTAAAACTTGTTTTTCCTTTGTTCTTGTTGTCATTGCTTTGTTTTCTTGCATATATATTTTTTTTTAATTGTAGAAGGCAGGTTTTTCCGAAATAGTCTAATGAGAAAGCTACAATTTAACACGTTTGTCTGCTTTACAATTATGCCATTCTTTGAAAAGTTAGACTTTGTTAACATAACTTTAATGCATTACATTCATCAAATTTTTGTTTAAAAGTGAATGTTTTTCACTTAGAAAGAACAGCATATTATTTCCCTGTAACCTGGAAAGATATTACTTCCACTCTGAAAGGAAAGTGGAGATTATTTGGTAACATGGCATGTACACTCCAGGTGTGGCATTTTTGTTCTAGTTAGAGACAGTCAGGGTTGAAATACATCCATCTATGATAAGAATTAACTGGAGTTAGCCCTAGAAACAATAACTTAAGAGGTGGTATAGTATTTACTGCTTTGTGAGAGAAAAAGATAGGAGAATTTAATAGAAAGATGCATTCATGCAATAAATGAAGATGTTAAGGAAATCTTGCAGCAGATGAAGTTATTATTCACCTGACTGCTTTCTTTCTTCCAGATCAATGGAGATGCCATCAGACTACTGAACAGCTATTTTAAGTGCTGTAGATAAAATATTTTAGATATTTCAGAAATATTCTTTCCTATCATCCTCACATGATATGGATTTCTACTTAATCCTTTGGCTAGTTAAAGATGAACCTATACAATAGAAAACCTTGGTAAGGTGTCCAGATTTTATATCACTTTAAGACAGCCCTGCTGACATTTGATAATTTGAAAGTAAATCCTAATGGATAATATCTACTGGTTAGCACATGGACAGTTCTGTTTCCAGACAGGAACAGCTTGTTATCTGCCAAGTTCCATTTCATGATTTCTACCTCAGGAAAGATAACAATAATTTTGAGGATCTGTCTGGATTTTAGGACTAATCTCTTTGTCTTACATTTTAATTCATCTTCCTACTCTGAAGGAAGATATTGAAAGCTATTTTTACTGTCCTGTCTGATTCTGGTCCTCTCTGAAACTGTGAGTACCTTGATGGCCTGTTGAGTGATATGTTCCCCTTCCACACTGAACTTCTGCTTTTGTTACCATTACTCTGCCACTTTGCCAGTCCTCCTAAAGTCTGAAAAACTATTTATTTCAATAAGTCTTTGTTTCAAGTGACTGTTAGAACAAAACACAAAGCCAAGAGAAAAAAGACAAGGAAAAAAGTTAGTCTAACATTATACCATTTATTCATTATACTAATAGAAGAGGCAAAAAATGGGACAAGAGAGAAAACAAGGTTCTTTTTCAAATTTGAAAAATTATTGATGCTTTTTACAACTAACTTCTGGGTATCTATTTTGCCAATATATCCCCTCTATTTTAGATATTTATTCTTCTGATTGCATTATGAATTAAATGGTAGAGGATGCTAGTTCAAGAAACATTTATATACTGAAGTTATCTTACCTTATCAAGATATGTTATCTCACAAACATAAAAAATACATAAGCATTTAATATATTTATAATGTAAAACCTTACAGCAACTTTTTCATGGTCTTTTGATATTCTTCTTTTGATCAAGTATAAAGAAACGCATACTTTTCTTATTCCCCTCTATATTTTTTTCTTTTGCCCAATGTCTTCTTTCAAATTGCTGTGGCAAAATGTATGTATAAATATTATTTCTAACCTCAACACCTTCATTAAAATGAAATATCAACACAGAATGAATAAGGAGGATAAATTTTTAGTTGCATTAGAATTCAGAAGGAAGAATTCAGAATGAAATAGTACTTTTATTTGAACAATAAAGTATTTGAAAATCTGACCTAAATTCAATTAATTTTCATTCACTAAACAGCAAGTGCTATAGAATCTGTATTTAATGCTCTGCCATTTACAATGACTCTACATCTCTGAAGCATTATTATGGACTGCAGTTATACTTAGGTTGATAAACAATAAAGGACAAACCTAGATATGCTTTTAGGGACTTCTCTTTTCAATTACTCTGAGAAAGAGGTTTTCAAGAAGCCACTCCTGTTTTCTCCATCTTTGCCTTATGACCGGATTCAGTTGTGTTATATGTATGATACACAGTATTTAATGTCTCTGAGCAAAATAAATAAATACTGTAAGTCATGAAGTTAGCATGTATGTCTATATTTAGCATAAATTGCACATTCTAGTAAGCATCACTTTCTAAACATATGCTTATTTCAACATGATGCATATTTGTGACTATGTTACATACTCTGTCATATCTGACATTATACTTTTTTTTTGTATCTGTTGATGTAGAATCATTAGAAAATTAATGTAATTATGTTCTGATGCATTAAAAGTTAGAAGCAACTAACAAATCTTTTACAAATTTAAAAAACGAATTATACTTGTAGAGACTAGATAGTCAGAAGCAAAGCTCAACAGAAATGAAGATACTTTTACTGACATGTTTAGTTCTCTGTGATTTCTGTTTTATTAATTGGCAATTTTCTGACATTTCTCAGTAACAGGACAATATTTACTGTAAGTTACCAATTTATATAAACAGGAGTTGTGATGATAGATAAAACACAACAGGAATATAAGCAATTTAATATTATCAGTTCATTCTCAGTCTCCTGTGAACACTTGCAAGAAAAAACATTTGTTCTTAGGCCCACCTGTGGACCATTAATTTTTTTGAATCCTCACTCATCTTAATACTTCTGAATTAATGCTTGTATGGTCATCTTGAAATGTGTGCTTGTCTATGTAACTTGAAAAGGCATCCAAACAAAGCAAACAATTTTACTTAAGAAAAGTCTTGTTACAAGCAATTTATGTTAATAAGCAGAGCAAAGTGTGATTTGCTATTAAAATAAAAATTGGAGGAAAGTTTTAAATTTATTTTGTTCAAAAACAATACAGAATTTTCAAATAAGTTATTTTTATTTAGCTGTCACCTTTTTACTGGACATCTTCTGCAACTTATTTCAAAATGTGAAATACTGAACAAGCTGATAGACTTGTTTCGTATATGTAATATAGCATCTCATTAGCAGGGGTTGAAAACCTTTTGCAGCTTTTGCTGATTAAGAAAACTTTACCTTTGATTCTTGAGGCAGTTCAATGAATGAGTTTTTATCTATTAAGAAATCAAATCTCTTACTTCTGCTAAACTTGGTAAATTTAGAAGCATTAGTAGCTATCAGATGTTAGTGTCGTGCATATTTGTATGCACACCTTATTCAGTTTTTCAAGAGTTTAGATGCACATTTTGAATGGCTGAAGAGCAAATTTGTTTGTGAGGAATATGTTTTCTATTGGTAAAAGTAATATTTTTCTTGACTTCAGAATGAGGATTTTTTCTCAATTGTATTGCAATTGTATCCAGTTACTCGAAGTATTTCTAATGACAGTCAATAACCTTTCTTCCCTAACAGCAGTATACAAAGACGGATGCAAGAAGTCAGTGGAATATTTTGTTTCTCTAGTGAAAGGAAGGAAAACCATTTTCCAGCATCTGATCTCTATCTGTATTTCCTGAACTTTAAAGCTACAGTGTTGCTGCCCTCTAATTCTGTAGCTGTGAGTGTGGAAAAACAACAATTCTTTTTTTCCCTGTTCTTTCATATACTGCATTTCTGGCTTTTATTACTGTCATGGTTTTGAGCCCAGCTGGAGATAAAACACCACACAGCTGCCAGATTGTTTCATGCTGCATATTTGAGTCAGTTCTGATTTCAGTATTGCAGCCGTTGTTCAGTTCTAACAAAATTCATTCTTCTTTGGTGCAACAATCAGAAGGATGTCAGATTCAGATCCTCAGAACAGTTTTGGTTAAGACTGATGCCCTAAGGTGTTCAGTGAGGTGATACACATGTAGCCACCATAGAAGAGGTAATACACAGTGTTAGATATTGACATAATACAATTTAACTCATTGCCTATTTTCACTCAAAATCAAATCCTCTTGAGGCACACACTGGACTTCCCTATCTTTCTGCATTACCCACCAAGTGCACTCAGGTTCTTGAACAAAAGCAATCCCTTTTGCTGAAGCAGACTGTTTTATCCAGCAAATTTTTAATGTGCACTACAGGAACTTTAACCCCTTCTACAGTATGTAAAAAGTTTTATCACTCAGGGCCAGGCTGATTGGCAGACCTGAGTAATCAAGTGGCATATGCTAAACATGTAGCCCAATGTTTGAAAGTCCCACCAGCCTGTTCTCTCAATCTTTAATGTCCATTACATTGTTTGATCTTTCCAGAGGCTGGTACATGGTAGGGAATGTGATATATCCACCCAATGGCATGCTCTTTGGCCCAAGTGTCTACAAGGGTGTTTTGGAAAAGAGTTCCATTGTCTGAGTGAATTCCTTCTGGAGTACTGTGTCACCATAAAGCTTGCTTTCCCGGGCCCAAGAGAGCGTTCCATGTGGAGTTATGGGGAACAGGATGTTTCCAGCTGTCCTGTGCTTCCTTCCACCATTGTAAGCGCATTGCCACACAGGTTTGGGAGAGTGTGGTATAGTCAACCTGACAGGCCTCCCTATACTTACATTTCATCCATCATCATTCTTTCCACAGAGGCTTGACCCACTTGGCCTGCTTGATCACAGAGCATGTTCCATATTTGTTTGTAACCTGTGCGATACGGCTCGTGGTTAAGCCCACCCCTCGACCATGAGCCCATCTGTATGTTGCCACAAATATACACTTTTATAGCATTTCCCTGAGCACCTTATTGCCTGACCAGCCTTTCAGAGAAGAAGTCCTAAAAGTGCACCTAAACCTTCCCTGGAAGAAATTGAAGCTATTTCCTTTTGTCCTGTCAGTTTTTGCCTGGGAGAAAAGACCAACCCCCACCTGTCTGCAACCCCTTTTCAGGAAGTTGTAGAGAATCATAAAGTCACCCTGGGCCTCCTTTTCTTCAGGCTAAACAGCCGCAGCTCCCCGAACTCAGCTCCATCGTCCTTTTCTGGATACGCTCCAGCACCTCAATATCCTTCCTGAATTGTGGGGCCCAGAGCTGCACACGGGATTCGAGGTACAAACTCACTACTGCCAAATACAGGAGGATGATTCCTTCACTAGTTCTGCTGGCTACACTGATTTTCCTGTTATTCCTGATCCACGCAAGAATGTTGTTGGCCTTTTTGGCCACCTGGGCACACCAATGGTTCATGTTGAGCTGGCTGTCAATCTGCACCCCCAGGTCCTTTTTCATCAAGCAGCTTTCATCCTGTAGTCCCAAGAATACTCCTGCCCATACACTCAAAAGTAGGTGTACAAAATTTAATTTTTATAATAAATTATTTTTTATATTTTAATTTGTGAAAATACAGACATTAGAATTTTATTCATTTGTTTTCATTTTCATAACCCAAATATACTACTGTGTAGTATTATTTGTTTTTAAGGGATCTGGGAACAATAGTAAAGCACAAAGCACTTTTAACAAAGGATTCTTAGAGAAATTTTCATAGAATATTTAGAAAACTAATGTTTTCCTTAAATAATTAATTTTATCTCTAAAATATATGTAGTATGTGTAACAGGGAAGTCTAAGGAGTTCATTTATGTACAGAAGCTTTTCCTTGGATATTAAATGGCAGGAAAGTTTTTTCAGAGAAACAAAATGTAAGAATAGACAAGAAAAAACCTAGAATTTGCAATTTAATCATGTATCATAATTTGGGCAAGGACAACTGAGTCCTACAATCTCTGTACTATAAAATGATATAGTGATATAAAATGAGAAATATTATAGTCTACAAAGCCAAAATAATTGTTCCATTCACTAATTTCTGTGCAAAGCAGCTTTGTGCAAGACTTTATTTCCGTCGATGATAGCTTTAAAATGGCATGCCTCATACCAGCCATGTACTTGTATTCTAGACACTGAGCAGAAATCACTCTTAATTTCCTAGTTCTAAAGAAACTTCCATAGCTTAAAAAATAGTTTTACTAACAACTGTTATTGAAAAAGTTGCATACAACCATCCACTAAGCCTACATGTTTTGCAGACTACTCATATGCAGTAGATCTCAGATCTTCCTGTGGAGACCTGAAATATTGTGAGTGGACCCCACAGAAAAACTCTTCTCCCCTGTGCTCCCCAGGGCTCCTCGCCTTCCTCTGACACAGGTCCCCTTCTGCAGCCAAGGTGACCATGAAAAATGAGCAGAGGGCAGCTGCTGGGTTTGGCACCAGGAGTTGCTGCTGATCCACAAAGAAAGACCCAAGTCCCCATGCCAAGGCCAGAGGTGGTCCCAGATGGCCCCAGGCACACAGCTGAAATGGCTGGGAGAAGCAGAATGGGATGAGGCTCTGTGGGCAGGCAGAAAACAGTGAGCGCAGGCTAGGCTGCCACCACTCTGGAGGTGCACAGAGGATCAGAAGCCTGTCCTGAGGAAGAGCTCGGCTGCAAGGCATGGGATATTTCTCAATACCCCATGACACATGAAAACAGCCTCATTTGGGGGTGTCTCATGGGTTAATACAACATTCCTCAGGCTCAGGAAGAATTCATATTCATTCTCATGCAATCTATCCAAAACAATATCTCCCTTTTGAGGGGTTTTTCTCTGCTTTTATTTCCCTCTCCCGTTTAGGGTTACAGACACCCCACATCCTGCCATTCCATTCTCTTATTTGTGGAAAAGATTGTGTTAACCCCAGCCAAGTATTAATGATGACAGAAATCAACCTGAATTTCTTTTGTAACTTGTGACACATTTCCTCTGACAGATCCAAGCAGTCCAGCAAACACGTATTTTTTGGCTTCATAAATTTATTTAGAAAGCAAACCAAACCAAGCAAGTGGTAAACATCCTCATTGATCCATATTTTGAGAGAGTTCCTTGAGAGGTCCTTTTAAATTATTTAATAGTGAAAAAAGGTCTAAGGAAAATACTTAACTGATACCTAATGAAGATGGTCATCTGACAAAAAAGAATGAAAAAAAGTGGAGGCACTTAGTGCCTCCTTTGTGTCATTCTTTAGTAATACTGATACACCTTGACCTGCCCACTCCTCTGAGTTGGAAGACCACAACTGTGGAAGAACTGACTTTCCTTTTTTTGATACTGAAATTGTAAGGGACACGTTGTATCATTTCATAAGTCCATGGGACCTGGTGGGATTCATCCTGGAGTAGATGTTACAGAAGGAACATCCTGGTCATTTACCAAAGGTCTGGGGATTCTGGGGAGGTCCTTGCTGACTGAAAGCTAGCCAGTGTTATTCAGTTGAAAAGAAGGACATGAAGGAGGACCTAGGAAATTATGAATCTGTTAGTCTGACCTCAATACCTGGAAAAATGTTGGAGGAGATCATCATGGGAGCTACTGAAAGGCATTTCAAGAGCAATGCAATCTCCAGGCATCAACAGTATGGGTTCAGCAAAGGGAGGGTCCTGCCTAATGAAGTTGATATCCTAAGGTCTCTCACCTGGTGGGTGAAGGAAAAGCAGTCATTGCAACTTTTCTTGTTTTCAGTATTGCTTTTGATACTGTCCCTTGCAATGTCCTTCTGGACAAGTTGTTCTGATGAGCAGGTACAGTGTGCTGAATGAAGAGCAGTGTGCTTCCAGGTGTGCTGGAAGGCTGAACATCAGGGCTCCAGGGGTTGTAGTGGATGGGGCTGCATCTGCCGGGTGAGAAGTCACCAGTAGTGTTCTTCAGGGTTCTGGTTTTGGGACAGTTCTGTACACCATGTTTATCCATGGTCTGGATGCAGGAGTTGAGTGCACCATTAACAATTATGCTGATTAGACCAAACTGAGAGGTGCTGTTGAAGGTGCCTTTTCTTTCTTAGTTTTGCAGAGGGATCTGGATATAGTGTAATATTGGGTAATTATCAGTGGCATGAAATTCAGTATGTGCCAGATTTTGCCCCTGGGATTGGGAGTAACACCAGGTACAAATATAAGCTGGGAGAGAAATGTGGAGGGCAGCCCTGCAGAGAGGGATCTGGGGGTGCTGGTGGGCAGCAGCTCAGTGTGGGTCAGCAGTGTGTGCCTGGGCAGCCAGGAGGGCAAAGCCCATCCCGGGCTGCAGCAGACACAGCAGCACCAGCGGCCAATGGACAGGATCATCCCGCTGGATTCAGCCGTGCCACGGCTTCACCCCGAGCCCTCTGTGCTGTGCTGGGCCCCACAGTGTGAGAATGATGGGAGGGTCCTTGAATGATCCAGATTGAATATGCATTAAACATAATTGTAAGGTTTTTAAAATATATGTTTATGACGCTTAAATTAAGTAGGAAAACATTTTGAAAAATTTTACATAACCTTAAACTGAATAGGAAAAGAGTGTTAAGATTTTCATACTGAGTAAGCACATGAAACTGAATCAGAAGAAAGATTGCATTTTCAGAAGGCCAAACAATTCAACTGAGACTTGTATATAGCCCAAAAAGGGATTTTAAAATGAATAGAAGAAAGAAATATGAGACACTGGAGTGAAGTAATAAAAAGATTTTTTTTGCTTCCCATGAAAGGACTATTATGCTGTAGAGGAACTAAAGCCATAAACGGCCTATAATATTACCAAACAATTCTCAAAGGAATTACATTTTTTGAGACATAAATAGCTATATTAACTAAAGTACAGATCTTTCAGTCACTATTTTCCTTGGTGTTGGAACAGTTCTGTATTTTGAAGAATTTAAAAATTGTTTAGGGATAAAAGAAATCTTATCTTATTTGAGGAGCATGAAAAAATTTAAGTAGCTAGGAAGCAGTTATGGAATTCATCTAGTCCTTGATGGTCGATCTGGCTATCCCTCCTACTTTCCACCCTATTATGTCCTTAAATTTGTTTTCTCACCAAAGAGGATTTCTTCAATGGGAGAAATGGGATTTTTTTTTAATATCATGTTTTAAACATACATGAAGTGTACTTCTGTGAAAAATCTACTCTGCAATCTTAAAACTGTACCTTTCATTCCTGGAATGAACCCCCTAAAGACAGGCTTCTCCCTTTCCCTTCAAAAGCAGAAGAAAATCCATCAATAACCTGCAGGGATAGATGCTAATTTTAAAAAGGTGGAGCTTCTGTGTGCCCTTTAGCTTTCTATACGCACGTTTAGCTATTTTTTTTTTTTTAATATTTATTGAAACATCTGAATTCAGTTTAAGATGATAAGCTCATGCTTATTTATTATGACTTCAGAGAAAATCTGGAAAAGTTCTAAAACACAAAACAGTATTAAACTCTTTTAAATTATTTTTTCCTGCTCAAAACAGACAAGACAAATTTTGTTTGAAAACCTGACTTTTTTTCAAAGTCAATAGATTTTTTTCCACAATATTTTTTCTTGCTATGTAACATCTATGCATGTCCAGAGCATTCCAGTAACGTTCCAAAAATAGAACGACATTAACTTACTAGAAACTAACAAAGAAGAAATCAATACATGTTTTATCTTGATATTAAAATTATGAAATATTTTGATTCTGTAAGAACATGAGTTTTTCTCTTTAGATATATTTTGTACATCACACCTTGCTTGTTGGAACAGGGACAACCCTGAAAATAGGACAGTTTTGAGGAGAAAGATTATTATGAAATAGTGGAGTACAGCGGAAGAGAGAAAATATGTGTGGAAAGGCAAACAGCATGGAAAAAAGCCAGAAAGCAGAGGAAGTCTTGCTCTTACTGTGCATAAAGTATGAACTCATGTGAGAAAAAGCTCATGCACCTTCCACATTTTTACCACCGCATATCAACAATTGTGAGATCAAGCTATATGAAATAACTCTAATGTTACTTCCTGTTTGACAGTCTGTCTGGACATTGGTTTTGGAATCCTCCTATTTGAAAGGCACCACACAGGAAAGTGCTCTTGTTAATGAAGCCTGTTGCTTTACAGCCAAATACCAAAAATCTCTAATTTTGTACTCTTATCTACTAATATTAGCACACATAATCTACTTTTTAAAAATTTTTTCTTAGGTTGTCTTTTCTGGATTTACAAAACCAGTTTGAGTAATATGTAATTTTAGTGAGTAGCTCTCTGCTTAGAACTGGGCAAAACCAACCAACTTTGGACTCAGCATAGTGAAAAAGTGGCCTCCATATTCACGACTTTCACCGTAATAATATTGTTTGCATTAATTAAAAAGAGACAAGAAGTTTTGCCAGTATTCTCAAACGGCATGAAAATATTGCAATAATATACACAAAAGAATAAAGAATCCCTTTAGAACTCACATCATAAACTTTAAAATGAGGTACCCGTATAGACAGGGGAAAAATAAGTAACCTAATTAACTTCAGAATCATATACTGAGGAAGGTGTAGACCATGATTAGATTATCTCTCAGCCTTCTCTTCTTCCAGATGAACAGACCAAGTGACCTCAGCATTTCCTTATAAACTTTTGCCCTCAAACCTGTCACCGCCTTGGTCACACTTCTCTGGACACACTTTAGTAACTTTATATCCTTCTTATGTTCAAGCCCCTCCTACTCTTCATAGCCCTCCAGGTGAGGCCGCTCCAGTGCAGATCAGAGCAGGATAATTGGCGGCCTCCCTTACCCAGCTGGTGATGCTGTGCCTGATGCCCCCCCCGGACAGGGTTGGCCCTCTTGGCTGCCAGGGGTCTTCTGACTTGGATTCAATTTCTCCTAGATATACACCAAATTACAGCAAAGACATTGAAAAATGAAAGCAAGTTCATCAATATCTGATTTACTGTTGACTAGCCCAAAAGAGATAAAAAATTAACAGTACTATTAGATTGAGTATTATGATGGCGGAAATGTACCCTCAATCTCTTTCTCATTCACTAGACCTAAAGGTTTTAGATGTCTCCTAGTATCTTAGTTTTCTTCCATTTCAACCATTTCACTCATTAAAATCATATTACATTCATGCAATAATGAAATTTCAAAGACATTTTTAAAAGAGTGAAGGCAAATATTGACAGGTTTGTTGGGGTCTTCATACAATTTTATTCTTTACACAAATTTATTATAATCAATCTAATTTTGCAAAAAGATTAAATAACTATAAAAGTGAAAATAATACATACAGTTTATCAGGTAGAAGACGGAGTATGTTAACTACTTATTTAGAAGACCAAAACAAACCATTTTCCTCAGCATGTATTTTACAGGAAAGTGTAAGCCTGCAATATGTTAGTAGTAATTAACATGCAACTTTTTAAATTTTCATTGCTAGTATCCTAATTGATGGCATGCTCTTCTTTCTTACAAACAAACCACAGTGACTCTTGTCTTTATGCATTCTTGATTATTTATGTAATTTTAGAAATCTGAGTGTCCTGCAGAGATGGACTTTGGTGTTGGAATCCTCCAGCTAATGAAACATCTGAAAAAAAATTTCCATAAGGCATAAAGAGCCAGGCAATAGATTCAATCTTGTCCTAAAATGCTGCCATTTATGTGATTATCTGTACTTAACATAAAAATATATTTTCTGAACAGTCCAGGCAACTGTCAACTTTTCATGTTTCCAAATCAGAATTATATTAAATCTAAGACTTTCTTGAGGATCTAAAAAAGAAGTATGGAAAGAAATCTGTCCTGATCATTTTCTCTTGTTAGAACTAACAAGCCTGAGACATTTCATTCTACAAATTGCCTCTGCCTTCCAGAGAGATGATTATTACCTTTAACAGCAAATGCTAGACCAATTTTTTTAATCCATTTGGAAGATTAAATGAAGCAAAGGCTCACTCACAGAGTGTAAAGCCAAAACTGTGAAGAGAGAAAAACAGTAATCATGGTAGAGTGGTAGTTTTACAGCTGTTGACACCAAATACCATGTACTTGGTAAGTTTTCAGAAACATCAACAAGATTATGCTGATTTTGACTTTCAAAAAAAAAGAGAATTATGTACTTTTTGAGAAGAGAGGGCATGTGTCCCTTGGAAAACTACATTTTCTGTGTCAGGCTGAAGTCAGCAAAGCAAGTCTAGAATCAAGTAGTGGTAATAGTATTGATGCAGGAGTTCACACACTAAACCATCTGCTCTGTTTCTCGAATTCCTCTTGTGAAAACTGAAGACATGGTGTAAACAAAAGGAAAGGTACAGAGATGTAATTTTTGACTTGGTAAGGCTTGGAGGAGGGAACCAAACCTGACACTTGAAAATTGGAAGGCTTGAAATCTGATATCATGCATTGTTTTGATGCAGCAGGTTGTCAGACATTGCAGAGGTCAATGTTAAAATAAATTTATGATTCTGCTGTGGTCCTTCACTGTGACTAGGGTGTCTCTCCACATGAACAATTTTATATGAGCAGTCAGATAACATAGATGATGTTACTTGATTGCTGTTCACAGATGAGTATGCCTAGAATCACAGTATTATACTTATGAATATAAATTGTTGCTCAATAGAAAAGTTATTTGGCTATGATTTTATGTAAAGATCTCATCTGAACTGAACAGTGCAGAAAGATTGACACTGTACATTAACAGTTGTCTAATGCACTAGACAATCTAGACCTCTTTCATTAACTTCATAAATAAGACATATGCAAGAAGTATTAAACTAGGAATACTGACCCGAAGTTAATATAGTTCTTTGACTAAGTTTTAAGGAGAAGGAAAAAGAAATATGTTGTCTCCATAAGGAAAAAAGGGGGGGAAGGGGGGAAGCCCAAAACAAAAAAAACCCGCTTTGTTCAAATGCTTCTCTTATCATGCTGTAAGTGGAGTATCTTTCGAGCAGGTTTTTATTACTACTTCTTAAACCAGAAAAACTTTCAGACTCTGATTTAAAAATAGTAAAAATAATGACAACATTAATATTATGGAAAATACAATAAAATTATAAAAACTAATACTGCAAGAAAAAAAGAAAGCAGAATTTTGGTTAAAGTGAAAATTCATAAAATCATAGAATTATAGGATTGTTTAGGTTAGAAAGGGCCTTAAAGATCATCTAATTCTAAATTGATGATCTACTACCCTGTAGTGGTCACAAACACCTTCAACTAGATCAAGTGCCTCCCGGCTACATCCAGCCTGGCCTTGAACACTTCCAGGGTGGGGTGACCCACAACTTCTCTGGGCAACCTGTTCCAGGGCCTGACCACTACCTCAGGAAAGAATTTCTCCCCAATATCCAATCTAAACCTACTCTCTTCCAAGTTGATGACATTCACCCTTGGCCTATCACTGTACGCCCTTGTAAAAAGTCCCTCTCCTTCTTTCTTGCAGTTTCCCCAGGTATTCTTCCCATGTCACCTGGCCTTGCTTCCACTGGGCATATATCTTCCTTTTTTTTCTGTATTTCAAAGTGAGGATCCCTGTTCAACCAAGCTGGCCTTCTGCCTCGTCTGCTTACTTCCAACATTTTGGAATTGCCTGCTTCTATGCCCTTAGGAGGTGATGCTTAAAAAATGACCAGCACTGATGGACTACAGCATCTGCAAAAACATTTCTGCAGGGGACTTTATTCACTTGTTTCGTGAGCAACTTGAAGTCTGCTCTCCTCATGTCTGGACTTGAAGTGACGTAACACCTCTCAAGTTTTGCTGACACTTCTTCCAGTCAGACTGTTTTCCTGTTGGGTTCTGTTACATCAGGGGTCTTTGGCTCTTGTCTGTAAGACTGCAAGTGTGTTCTAGGCTGGCTAGAAAGTTTCATAGTCACAGAGGTCCCTTGCCAGCACCCTGTCTCTCTAACTTTTGTCTATCATCCCACAGCTTACCAGGGACAAGACTGATATTTTCTCCCTTCCCCATTACATCTAGTTTTGAGCTCTGCCACTGAGTCCTGTTATCTTCCAAGCAAAGACTCTCCTTGTAAAATAAGGTGAGTTGCATCTGATGCCAGCTTGCCTGATGCTGCGTAGGCAAGTTATGGCATTACGTATGATTGGAAAAACAATCACACAACAAACAGTCTATAGAGAACATTATAGAGAACAGCACACAACAAACAGTCTATAGAGAACAAACATTATAGAGAAAAAATATAAAAAATCAGAAGAAACAAAAAAGCCCTACAACCCTCAAAACTCCAAACAGTTGGGACACCAAATGTAGCATGAATGGTCCTCAGATAATTTAGAAATATGTCAATTCTTGAATAACTATATTGACGTGAATTTGACTGGTGATCTGTGTAAATACGCTGCCTTTTCTGTGATAATCTTACAAATACTGAGAAGTGTTTTACTATGAATGATATTTTAGAGATGTGAAAACTGCTACCAGTACACTACCAATGTAATCTGCTACCAGTGATATATCTATGGGCCTGTACATTTTTGTCTCTAGCTCTGGGCTGGCTCAAAATTTGTAAGATGAAGGTTTTACAGAGTGAGAATTCTCTATGCACATTATTTCTACCTATGTAAACAGGATTTAAACACTTCTGTTCATATAAGGGTGTGTAATGGTATTTCTGTGTGAAACTTGTGCTAGATTTGATTGGCAAGTTCAATGCAATTTGCACAACAATATAACCAATGCAGGAGCACTTTCTAAAAGTGGCTACAGGCATTTGAGTTTGCAGTTCTGAAAGTGACTTTACTTATTCAGGTTACAAAGTTCTACATTTTTTCAAAAGCAGCTAATGGAATAGAAATAACCCATGTAGTCTAGGAGTAAAAGTCAATGTTCCTTTCTTTGGTAGTTGGGAAGAAGTGGAAAGAAAGAATCAGCATTTATTCAGAAACCTTTGTTTTCACTGGGCAGAACTACATTTAATGCAAAATTCACTCAGAATTTTGCAGTATTTGATAAAAGTAAATATCCCTTTAAACAGAAACACATACTAGAAAGACTTTCCTGGTTCAGCTAGTATCTTAACCATCTTTCCAATGAATATATCTTTGCAAAACAGCAGTAATTTCAAATATAATTATTTTCATTAAATGTTTATTTGCATAAACTGTTTTATTCATGCTATTATAATTTACCATATACTGTTAACAAAGCCCAGGCTATTTCATGTTCCATTACATATGCAGCTATGACTGATTAGTTCAAGCACATTGCATGATCATGCATATACATTGGCATAATTTTCATCATTTTGTATCCAGATCTGGCAAGTTTTGTTTTCAAGTAGATGATCTTTACTAATGAGGTGCAGATTTCTTTATGTAAATCAAGGAGAAACAAAAGACCCCCCTGAGCTTCCTTGAACAGAAAGCTGTCTAACCATATGCAAGTGGCAGACAGTACTGAAGCAGACTCCTACCTAAAGTCTTAGAGTTTTGGGCAGTTTCATTTGAGAGAGCAGTCAAGAAAAGTAGTCTTTCTTCAAAATAAATGCTCAAGTTATAAACATTATAACATTGCAAGCATTACAGCAACTTCTGTTGTCGCAAATTAAGAAAATTCCTTCCCTAGCCGTTATATCCATCAGTCTTTATACTATGAAAGTGTATTATGGTGCAATGTAAGGTAATGAACTAGTGGAATTTACTGAAGACTTAGGTATTGATCATGATTAAAGAAAATAATACTAAATAACATCCTAGTCCATGGAATGAGGACTTTCCTTCTTGAAACCTTAGAGCTGTCTGTGAAGGATAAAGGACACCCTTGGACAGACAAGAAAACACCAGCTTCCCAGTCCCTCTAACACATTTTTCTTTGCTGGAGGGCTCAATATTATCTGGTATCATAGATAAGTAACTATGGAAAGTCCATCTCCTGGGACTCCTGGATCGCTAAACAAGTGGTGAGAATCCTGAAAAAATGTTGCTACTTTCAGATTTTTACTATTGCTTATAATTGATAATGTGGTGCTACTGATTAATCAAATAACACATTGAAGGTTATTTGAACCTTATGTAAAATCACATTCAGGATGCCTCAATACTGCTGCGACACTTCATGCACATGAATAAATATTTACTATTGTAAATCAGTACTTTGAGCCCTAGCTCTTCTCCTTGGTTAGTATTGTCCAGTTGGGAAGATTTATGACAAAGTACAAATCCATATGACCTGGCTGCATATTACAGGGGGAGAGACAAAACAAAAGAACTTTTCTTTTTTCCTAAAATAAGAGAAGAAATATTTTAAAGGAGGTGTTCAAAAGATGTGTAGATGTGGCACTCATGGACATGGTTTAATAGTGGACTTCACAGTGCTGAGTTAATGGCTGGACTCAAAGATATAAACATCTTTTCTAACCCTAACATTCAGGATAATCATATTAGAATATTTAATATGAAGATGGATATAATAGAAAGCCTTTAGAGAGCCTTCTAGATCAAATATGTTTTGTGATACTCAGAGGGATAATGATTCACCTCCTTTCAGATTTGATCGTTTTCTCCTGTAGTTTCAGAACTGGTTAGCTCCTCGGTTTTCTATTTGGATTAGTGGTTTACGTCCCTTATGCAGTATCATAACACTTGTGTTTTCAGGAAAAGCCTAATCGCTTAATGTATTTACATTTCTCAAAAATATATTTAAAAGCAAAAATTGAGGTCTTTGATGTCTGGAGTCGTTTTCTGTTTTGATTTGTTGGGTTTGTTTGGTTTTGGGTTTTGTTTTTGTTTTTATTTTTTAGTCTAACTGTCCCAGTCAGGTGCTTAAGTGTTTAAAATGACACAGGGTTCTGGATTGGATTTTTATATTACCCCTTTTTATTAGAATGACTTTGAGCTACAGAAATGGTATGCATTCTAAAATCATTGCCATGAACTGAAGATCATATATGATGTACTCAGACAAAGGTTAGCTATCCACTAGGATACAAATGTAGGTAGAAGGCTCAGCAAAGCCTACATATGGAACATGCATAGAATTATAACAACCAAAATTCCAAGGATTGGTCTTCGGAAATATCAAGTCACATCAGCTATATTGACTTAGCTTCTTACCTGTTTTCGGCTAGCAGCTTAGCGTTGTTCTGGTTACATGGTTATTATTTCTCTCTTTATTTTCTCTATTTCTATTTATCTTCATCACATTTATGTGCTGCAGTCCAATCACAAGGTACTTCTAATCAAATAAGCCTAGTAAAATCAAAAGCCATTACCCAACTCCTTTCTCATCCATGTCAAAGACAAAACTTAATTCAGTGAAAATATTTAAATTAGCCTGAAAATACTTAGAGTATGGTTTGCTAGTCCCTCGTGGTCAATGCTTGTCATTATACCTTTAAAAGAGAACTTTCCTGGCAACCTCAGCTCAAAGCTAACAAAGAAACTTACACATTCAAATGCTGTTTCCTTGTGTTTAGTAATATATAAAGTTTGAAAGCTAAGAAATTTGGGAAATGAATGTGTGTGTATATCTGTGTAACTATATGATAAGGCATTGGAGTATAAATGTAACTGAAACAAGCTGATGAGTGTATCTCATGCATTAAGATACTCACAAAATCATTCCTATTACACAGACAAATTTGGATGCAGAGATTTTAATTTGTCACTTGAATTAATTATTCAACTGTCCATAAACTCATATTTAGGTCTGAAAATTAACATTTTAGGAACTTCAAGCTCTAACTTCATACTGATACCATATTCTAGAAAAAAGCAGCTCAGATCTGCACTGTAAGTTTTATTTGGAATAGAAAGTGCAGTATTAATTGCCACTAAATTCATTTTTTAATACAAAAGAGAGTTTGAACACTGGGACAGTAGATGTTCGTCTAAAGAGTTTTTCCTCTTGAAATTATTGTCTACTATACAATACGTTTGTTATCAGCATAGCTTTTGAATCACTTTTCTGCATATTGAATTAAGATTTGTAGTGTATTTCACATTCACAACTTGGCTGATGAATGCTAGTTTTCATTTATTTTGTTTTCTCATCCATCCCTGAAATTTTTACTTTAGTTTAAACAAAGGGTTCAGGGATTACTCAAAGCTGTTGCTGGATTAAACTTGGCTTCACACTCCAGCAATTTTTTTTCTTCCTAAGAGAAAATTAAATATTAAATTCTAAGAACTGGCATTTTGGGGGAGATAATTCTCCATCTAAAACCCAAATTAATTAGCTATTTATTCATGAAACCAAGGAGTTGCTTCCAGAACTTTAGTTTTACATGACAATATAAACCAAACCATGAATATAGATAAAAATTAAAGCATTTAAATTGTATCATGAAGATTATTTGATGACTGATGTTAGAATTAGAGATAAGCTTATTTTTTTTTTATGAAATGAATCTGTGACCTTTAGTTTTGATGTCATATACTATAAATATACTATGTGAACTCTGAAACAGAGAGAACTGATGGTGAATTTTAACTTATTATCCTTGCTAGACTTAAGTACTGGAACCCTTAAGTATAATGCTTTTTTGGCTATTTTATTTTCAGAAAGGCAATATAGTACAAATCAGATTTTTTTTTTAATTGGTGACATTATTTAGAAATTTTTAAAAAATCAATGGTGTGCAACCTTTTTTCATATGTATTGGTTTGTACATAACAACTAACGTTTTTGGACAAGTATGTAAATGAGAAATTTTGTTAAGAAATTCAATTTCTTTCTTTCTGTTGCATTATCGTCCATGACGATACAGGATAATTTCTGCTAAATATGTAGCAAAAAAAATCCCAAAAAATCAAGCATAATAAACCCTTTAATTTCTCTTGCTTCTTCTTTCTAATCCTCTTACCTGCATGGTAAGGTTCTATTCAGGACCCCTGACTGTTGGAACAATTACTGCCCACCTGAAGAATCTACTAAAAACATGTAAAAGTCAATTTGACAATTTTTATGCCTCAGGACAACATTTGCTATTTCATCAGGCATTCTTATACTAGTGATAATCTGAGCCAATTTGTCTAATTTTTTTTGTCATGCTTTGCATTTTGGGGGTGATGAGGGCAAAGAGAAAGACTTAATTTACCTATTTTCTTTGATCCCTTAATTCCCTTTTATCCTTTATTTGGCAGAATGTTATCAGTTTTTCATGTTTGAAGCCCTTTTTAACTTAAATGTTTTCAGCCTTAGAAAGGAATTGGTGCTAACCTGAAAATTTTGTTTAATTCTGACTGTCCTATTTACATTGGCTTTGCTTTTAATATTTTTTAAAACTAGTACAAGATATGCTTTTTGGAGATGAAACTCATTTCCAAGGTTGAAATCAGCTTTCATGTCTTACATGAAGTTGAGTTCATTAGAATTATTCTCTAGAGTTAATTATTGCATCCATCCTGCGCTCTCATTAGAACTCTTTCTTTTTATGAATGCGTGAGTAGGGGGAAAAATAACAGGAGAATGAGACGGAGCACTGAATAGATTGTATTCATGCGTAAGTCATGAACCAAGAACATGAAAAAAAATCACTTTTATTAAATTAATCATGTTGGAATTCAGAAGAAAAATACAGACATTTATTGTAGTCATGACATATTACAGGTGTTTAGTAAAAGGGGTATTTTTAGAAAAGACATAGCCAATGTCTTTTGTGTTTTCAGAAGAGAGTGTTCCATTTGTCTTCCAAAGTAATTTGGCTGATATTTTGAGGGGAATTTAATATCAAATAGCTTAAAAAGAGAATAAAAATAAGTAAATGTACATTTGAGAAAGATAAACCCAAATAATACCATGAACAAGCTCAAAACTCATTGACATTGGAAGAAATAAAATTTCTGCATTTTTTGTTTGGTTTGGTGGTTTTGATTTTGAGTATTTTTCATTGAATGTGTGTGATGTACACATTTTCTCATTTATTAAACTGTAAAATTACATAAAATGCACCAGTATTCAAAAGGAAAGTTGGATGGAAACATGTTAATTTTAATGACTTCTTAACTGGGAAATATGTTTGAGATAAATATGAAATATGTGGACAAAACTGAGAAAGTAAAATAAAAGCCAAGATGATTAAACATTATCTCAACAGAAGGATATGCTTGAGTAGTTATTTTTTTCTTCAAGTATCCTAAGGTAAAAATGTTTATTCATTTGATTTCTTTGTTATTCATACAATGAAAGTACCTGTCTTTTTTATACCCGTACTGACTGGGCCTGACCACTTTGTTGCCCCCTACGTGCTGCCTGATGGCACTGAAGATAACCTGTTCCATAACGTTCCCTGGCTCTGAGGTCAGAATGACAGAATGATAGTAGTTTCCCACACCCTCTTTTTGGTTCTTCTGAAAGAGTGTCTAGATTTCTTGGGCTTCTTTGCCCTTCAGGACTGCCTCTCAAGGGACTTTCTCAAATAGTCGCCTAAACAAGTCAAAGTCTTCTCTCTGGAAGTCCAAAGTGGCAGTTCTGCTGATCCCCTCATTCATTCTCCAGGACTTAAAACTGTCATTTTGTGACTGCTGTGCCAAAGACAACCTCTGACCACTACATCATCCCCTAGTGCTTCCCTGTTTGCAAACAACAGGTCCAATGGGGCACCTCCTTTTATTTCCTCTCTGACCACACAGGGAGATAGCTCTTAAGATAATAGACTCATTTTGGGGAAAATTAGCTTAAATTATTGCCAGTTAAAATAAATAAGTAATTACTCATTTGCCTGGTGGAAAAGAGAAAAGAAATCTTAAAACAATCCCTTTCCTTCCCCCTTTCTGAATTACTAAAATGCAGATATAGATCTAATACCAATATCCAGCTGAGACGGACAAAGACTCTCTAACTTGTTAAGGTTAGAAAGTGTATGTTTATTTCAGCGCTGGAGAGCTGCCAGGATAGCTCCCAAATATACAGCTCCCAAGTAACAATGCAACACAGAACTTATTTATCTATAACAAAAAAAGCATATTTAAAATACAGATACATATTCATAACATAAGCGCCTCCCATTCCCCGCTTCATATGGAAATTAGCAAAAAGTCATTAAGCATGCACAGTTCCTGCAATGGAATTGGGTCGGTGGTCTGAAAAATGGGTCTGAGGGCTGCTTTTGATGAAGTAATATAGGTATTCCTCAGTGTGAACTTCTTATTTCGCTGATTTTTGACAATACATTTGACCCTGGAAAACTCCCAATGCTCTCTCCTATTGCCTCTAAGTAGGGTGCATCTGGGCAAAATTTGTAACTGTCTAGGCTCTCCTTTGAACTTCTTTTCTTAAGATTGTTAATTGTCTATTCTAAACACAGCTGAGTAAATATCAAATAATCAAAGGGCTACTCTGCATTTAATCATTAATTTCTTTCTAGCTGAGTTCTGTGTCTTTTTCTATTCTAATTAATTTTAATGGAACTAATTTTATCTAAAATCTCTACATTTAAGTGTCTAAAAGAAAACCCTGTGTTTCATTTCCTCCAGCTGTTCATTAGTTCTTCAATCCAAGCTACAATTGTCCTCACCAATAAGTTCAGAGGGATATAGTAGGTGGGATTTAAAGTCAGTGCACTGTAGTTCCTCTCTGCCTCTCCTTTTTCCTCACACTTCCTCTGCTCCAGCGTGCCCTGTCTATATTCTGCAGTTCTCTCAGAAGCACCCAATTTCAGGTTGGATACAGACAGTACAAGTCTTCCATGGATTGCAATGTAGAGATCTTCTCCAGCATGGTGTTCCCATTCCTGCTCTGACTTTGATATTCCCTCTGGTCTCTCTCACTTTTTTTGTTCTTTCTATGTCTGGCAGATTTCAACCTTTATTACATATTTTTGTAAGGGCTCTATGTGTAACTGATGGGCTCAGCTCTGTCCTTGGTGGGTTTACAAAGGCTTCCTGCAGCACCCACATTGACATCACCTTGCAAATATGCTGCCAAGAAAAGAAAAATTGTCTTGTTTTCTAAAGAAAAAATGACTGTAAAGCTGTTTCTTTCACAAGATAAAGTTGATTATCTAGGAATTGTTAGCTGTTCTTGAACTTAGAGTGATTTGCTGAATATGTATTTTAAGTACTTCATAATGTTAATAATGATAAAATGCTTTGACAGTGATTATATTTGGGGTTTTGCCTGAACTGGTCTGTTTTTAAAAGGAGGCTGGACAGAGGAACCATCCAGGCACTCTTTTGCTTTCCATTTATGGAACCAAGAACCAAGAGTTTTATGGTTGTCTTAGAGTTGTCTTATGGATTATTCATAATCAGTTGGCTTGTGTATTGACCTTAAGGAAACTTGTCAAATGTAGTCACAACCATGGGACATGATTCCACTAACATAGAATGTGTACATGCAGACAAATACACAGAAATGCCTACGTTTATATGTAGTAGTATCATTATGCTTTTTAGAATTGAGCTGTGTTATGTTCATCAAACATTTTGCCACTGTGAATATGGCTTTCATGTAATAACTAGTACCTTCAAGGCAAAGCGCATTCTAAGCGTCTGCTGGGAGTATAAGCATAAGCAATTGCATGAGTTATTTTAGTAAATAATTCAAATGATAAAATTGTGGAAGAACACTGAGATCAATGATTTTTTCCATCCTACATAATCTGCTGAAAGAAAGCTTTTCTTGTATTTCAATGCTTCTGGTACACTGGTGTTTCATGATTCACAGAGATTGGTGTGCTGCTCATCTCTTCCCCTTCCAAGAGTTATAAAAGATGAGCAATTTAATGTTTCTGAGGAAAACTGTCTTCCATTTTTTAAAATTAAGCTAATTTCAGAGTTTCCCAGGCTGGTAGGAAGGTCACTTATGCGGTACTTCTTAATATTTGCATAGTGTGCTGATGGTGTACACGTAATAATTATGTTAAAGAGGGTGAAGCAGTTCAGTGCACTCCTAACGTCACTTTTCCATGGGAGCAGTTGATGCTACAAAAATGTCATATGATCATAACAACAGGAAACAAGAGAAGGATGAAAGTTCATTTTGATAATAGATTAACTGTGTGAAAATAATGGAATATCATGACTGAATACTGAAATGTTGGTTCAGACTTTGTCCACAAGTCAACTTTACTTGGCTGTTGATTCTGTACAAGTACAGTTTGAAATGCATATGTGACAGTGGTACATTTTTTTACCAGATAGAGACATTCAAAAAAATTGTGGTGTATTTAAATGTGTGCAAATATAACTTGTTTCATCTCAACTGTCTGAGACTTGCATGATCTTTTGAGTTGTGGGCAGATGACGTGTCTGTCACAAGGCAGTTTTACGTTTCACATTTGATGAGAGTCAAATACTTATGACAAAATATTCTGTTATTTGTGAAGCATACACAAATTGTTTTCCCAACGTCAGTTCTCAAAAGCCTATGACATACTGTTCAAGCAGGGTTGGTAACTTTTCCTAGAAAGAGAACAAGATCAGAAAATAGTCGCTGAAAACAGTGTGCCACAGCTGCTTTCATATTAAATAACAGCTGCAACTGTGATGGCTGAGAGAAGAGCTTTAGCATTCAAAAGCCAGAAAAACTAATGTGGATTTTGTAGAATATATAGTAATTGATTAGAGTGAAATAGGCATTATATTTATAATGGTTTCCTGAGGTTAAAAGATCAAGAGACATTTTAAATACTAGCATATAAAAAATGTAATTAATTCTTTTATAGTGATAAAATATTTTTGTTTTCCCCACAACACCTGTATCAATTTTACAGTAGTTTCATCATGTAACATTATATGCAGAAAGTAGAGTAACAGAATTGCGAAAAGCAGTTTTAAATTAAGTTCACGGATAATTTAGAAGGAACATTATATTCTCCTCCTGTACTTAACAGCAGTCTCAACTGCACTGATGAAACACAGTCATTGATTGTAAAGCAAAGTCATTAGAAAGCAAATCCCTACTTGAGAATTTTAACACCATAAATGAGCTGCATAGGTACTTAACCTGGGAACTCCCAGGATATTTTAAAGCATATTTCCAATTAAATCTGTCTTGAGGAACAGAAAGTAGAATGGTACTACATTTTCTTTAGAGTTAATAGGATTATTATTTTTCCTTTGACCTGCATATGTACTCCTGATCTGCTATGAAGCTATTATTGGTAGATGTTTAGAATGTGGGCTGGAGTTCTATACATGCAAATTTTCCCAGTTGTTATACACCCTTGAGAAGGGCCACCTGCTCTAGTTGACACTGCTTTGTAAGAGGAGATTGGACCAGATAAACTCCAGAAGTTCCTTTCAACCTCAGCTATTCTGTGATTTTACAGAATAGAATAGAATAGAATAGAATAGAATAGAATAGAATAGAATAGAATAGAATAGAAATTATCTTAAGCATTGTGATAGAACTTTCATTTACTCACTTATTAAAGTAAGCTGTGTGACTAATGGCAAAGCTATACAGTGATCTTACTGGACATACTGCGTTCAGCTTGAAAACTCGCTAAAAACATTGACATTTACATTTGCTCTATAATTGTATATGTAAAGAAAAGGTCAAATCTAGAAGTCATTTGATGTTATATGTTCATAGTGGCAAAAAAACTGAACATGGAAAAAAAAATTATGGTATTTCTAGCAGAGACGTATGTATGTGAATATGACTGTACTCTGACTTACCTTTCTTTTCTTTTTCTAAAGAATCTAGATTGCTTCCAGTAACATATCTGATTGGTGTTCAGATCATGATTCTTCAGAATCTGCAATTCCTTTTTTGAAAATTTTCCTCCTGGTGAGATAAATTAGGATCAAATACCTGTTATGATCTATGTTTTCCTTCATAGGAGAGCCATGTTTTTAGATAAGATATTTGTTTGTCAGAAACGACAGAAGCCCAGATTAGTTCAACTATTTTAGAGTACCATCACATTTTATACATTCTTTTCAGGAATAAAATAGATTAGACTCTATTTGTACACATTTTTAACGTAATTGTATTCTTTAAATATCTTAATAACTACTTCTCTTTGGAGTTAGTTCTTATTATTCTAAAAGAACCTGATTTTTGAAAATATTATTTCCTCACCTACCTGATGCATATGAGACCAAATATAAAATTGTAATTGCCATGAGATGACCCCAGAAAACCAAAACAACAATCCTAATGAAATTTCTACGGGTCAAAAGCTTTTCTGTCAGAGTATGTCAAAGTGTGAATATTAAATACCTTTTAGAAATGTGTAATTTCTGTTTGTTTTTTAGTTAGAAATTCACAAAAAAATTAATAGCAGGTATTTTTTAATGTAATTCTACTCTATAGTAGTCTATTCTGGCATTTTAAGGCATATATCAAATATTTTTCTTTAGTTTTGAAAAGCCAAACAAATAGTTTTTTAATATTTTAATTTCCTGAAAGATACATATTCAACCATGACCAACTGTATAGATAATATATAACCTGTGAAAATCTAATTCAGTCTGAAGTGTGTTAGGCCTTTACCTTCTGTAGACCAAATGGATTAAAGAAGTTATCATATGATTATATTATCATTTTGAATTGTGCCAAAACAGCTCTGCATATTTCAGGCTATTAGTTAGAAAACAGCCAACACATCACTATGAAGAAAGAATGAAGAGGGGGCTGCCCAAGAGTGTATTCCGTCTTCCTCAAGAGACTGATGTATTTCAAGATACACCAAAAGTGAAATCTACACTAGACATATTTTGCTCTCCAAGACAGTCACTTGAGGTTTAACTTTCTCTGCCATTATGGCAACAGCAGTTTAATGGATCAAAACTTTGTGACCTTTGGCAGCTCCTGTCGCCATGAAGAGTGTCTTGCGGTATGGCTGTCCCAAAACTTAATGATGTCTCTTAACATTTCTTCCTTTCAAATAATGGAATGACTGGGTCTTCATTTTTAATGAATAATTACATAAAAATTAAACTATTTCTGTTGGTCTTCTCTTACTATAACAATATTTTTTCGTAGATACTTATTTTAGCTTTATCCAAATATGTCTATTACTGTTACTTTTAAAAAGTTTTGCAGAACTTTCAGATAACAATTGTTTTCCACCCATTATCAAAATTTCATTTTCAAGTTTACTTCTTTAGTACCTATTAGTCCTACTTTTACCGAGGATGGCAAAAATCTGTACATGTTTAAAAAAAAGAGGTAGTATTAAGATTTCCATTTATTATTGGTATTGTTCAGGCCGTACCATTCAAATTTCAACAATGAACCCACACAAATATATTTCTATAGACTCTTGTGGTTCCATAGAGGACTGTTAAGTTAAAAACATATTTAAAATAATATCTCTTTGGTAGTCGTTAGAGATTACATGGTTTGTATATTTAAATTACACAGTATATTTATATATACTGCATAACTTTAAAAATAATGAGGAAAAAAATTAGTCCTGTAACCTAATGTTGAACTTCCATGAGATTCAATGATGCAAAAATTCAATATATCCTTAGAAATAAAGATTTTTGAGTCCATTATTAGAAAAATTACCTCCTTGAAAATTTCTGAATTTTTTTTTATAAAATCAAGGTAGTGAAGAAAACTGTATGCTACTCTTTTTATTTATCTAGTTAACTCCCCCTGCTTATATAGTATTTCAACTCTTATAAGTAAGAAGAAATAATTTTATAATTATTATAAGAAATATATAGTTCTTACAAAGTTGCAATCTTTTTACAGGCTTCCACTTCATGTAGAGATGTATTCATATGGTCACACAGGTCTTTCTTAAAAGTTAGTGTACATTTAGCACCATTTAATATAAGGTTATACCATTTGTGATGAACTTACAATGTGATCTGCTGTACTTTTAAGAAAAACTGCATACTAGCCCATAGAACAAATACTACATTAAAATTAATGACTATACCTTTGTGCTTCAATGCTAATAAATAATGCATCTTTCAGAGTTTTGTATAAAAGGTGTAATCTATTAAAGTTCAATATTTAAGAGAAGATAACATGCATTTCATATTCAACTGTAATTAATTAAGGTATTTTGACTTGATCTGAATGAAAAAAATTATCATTTTCTATCATCAGTTTTCAAATAAAATGAAGAAATATACTAAGGCAACTAAAAGAAACCGTTGTTTTCCTTCAATATTTTGTGTATTTTTAAACTTAACATAAAGTAATATATGTCATTGTATTCTGTTACTTCTGTTTCTTTGAGCTGCAAGCAAGGTATCCTCATCAGTAAAACATATAAATATTTAAGAAAGACTGATGATGCCATTTGATGCTGTGCTCTGTTTATTTTTAAGCATTGTAATAAGGTTTCATTTTGTAGAAATCTTTCCGTTTACTTACAATTTTAGGCATAAGAGGTGGAGTTTCCCTAAGGTGTCTAAAACTCTTATGAATAATAGATTCTAAATGGTTGGTCAAAAATATCCTTCTGTCCAAATTGTACATATTGCCTTCATTACTTTTTTTTTTAAATGTATTTAATAAAATTATGCAAACCTAAATCTTGATAATGTTCTTTCTAACAATAAATTGTAATGATATCTTTTTCTGACTGCATTATTATTTTGACAGATTCAAAATAAAATATGTAAGTATTATTTCTAGTAAATAATATTTACCAGAAAAATATAATTTCTTCAGGTAATATATGTAAAAAAATGAGTCATAAAAGAATGAATTTAGTAATGAATACTCATTTATATCATATTAGAAATTTATTAGAAACTGAGTTATGCTAATATTATTAAGAGTCAGCTTCTGCTTGGGACATGCAACCAGAGACACAAAAGAACCACAAAGGGACAATATGACCTGTTGTAGACTATTAAATATCTTTATATAAGCATTTCTGTAGAGTTATTTAGGTACTGACTATATCCCTCTAGTGTAAATTCCAAGCTCTGTTTTAGGCATCTTTTCCTGTTTCATGATATTTTAAAATGAAACCTTTACTATGATTAAGTAAAATCTGTGATTCCATTTTCCCTTGTGCTGAAAAGAAAACGTGGCCTGAATCAGTATCCTGATGTAAGTGAGCAATTGCCTGAATTTAATGATTGCAGGGTGCTGTTGCTATACATAGCTAAAGTCACATTATTCCTTCTATTAGACCAGAGAATACTTTTATGAACATATTTTTCTGCCATGAATTTTTGGGAAAGAAAGCATGATCAACTTCGCCCAGCTTCATGTACAAGTGACACAGCAAATCTCTCACCCACACAGTCTGGGAATAACAAAATTACAAAACCCCTCTTTCAATTGATGCTGCCATTTAAAGTAATTTCAGCAAACTGTTTATAGATGCATCTGACCCTTTTTCTTTTTTATTTTCGTAAACGTTTTCTATTGAGAAAAAACTTTACCACAGCTTAGAAAAAAACATTTATTCAAAAGCAAAACATATCAATAACAAAATAGAGTATTATCAGCTCAAATGGTGCATAAACTCATAGGTCTCTGAGTAGACTGTGTGTAAAGTATAGCAGAAAGAATAGTATTCTAATCTATTTCATTCAATTCCTAAATCAGATATGAGAAGATCTACTATATGCTGTGCATTAAAGATTTCAAAGTGAACACACCTTAGCTTTCTGAATCTGCTGCAGTTATATGGCCAGAAGTGATACTATTTTAGGGTTTCATCCTTCTATCATTTAAATAAATACTATTTTTGCAATGGAGTTTCCTGAGAGCAGGATTGAGCACAGATTTGAGCACCATCTCCTTGCAATTTCATGTGCTTTAAATAATAAACTCTGAATGTTTTCCATAGTTGTATTTATAGTGTTGACAACAGGTAAAGACAGAAATAGAAAAAAAATTGTGAATAGCACATCATTGTGACTCTGAATGTTGATTTGAATGAATCAAATTATATTCTGAGCTGATATTTTTCCATCAGAGCTCCCACTCATTCATGTGCTTGAAACCATGTGATGGAAGTAGAAAATTATGAAAACGCATCTCCATAGCCAAACTTGGAGCTTTAGAAACCTGGGTTATTTAGGCTTTGTGTTTGGTTTTTTGGTTTCTTTTTCTAGGGAAGAGGTATAAAAAGATAGTGACTCCTGGATAGATATGAAAGAAACGAATTGTCCTTGAAATTACTGAAGAGCAGGTGCTGTTTACACATATCTTCTCAGAGAGTTTTCCATTGGTGCTTCATGAATGACCCCTGCACGGTGTTTTTTCTGTGCTCTGTTCCAACCTAATGACGTAAAGGATGAGCTGTTGCAGACCGAAGCAAAAGAAGACGACGACGCGGCAAAGGGTGGTGGGAGGAATGCTCCTGCCCAAGCTCTCCTTTATTGGGGTAGAGGGTTCTTGGTGGTCGGGAGGGAGAGCAGGGGAAGGAGGGCCATGTCCGTATGTGGCATGAGGACAAAATGGCAGAATGGCACCAAGTGCCTGGGAGCACCCGGTTAAGTAGGGAAAGGGTTGACCAATGAGGGAAGAGGGAGAGGGCGGTACAAGCATACACGAACCAATCTGAACGCAAGGGGGGAGGGTACAATTCAAATCAACCTATGATCTACATAACGGTAGGGAAGAATCTAGAGGGATGGGCGGATCCAGGCCCTAGGCACGCCTCAAAGCCCGCCCAGGCAAGGCCCTCGCCTACATCGAGCATCAGCCTGGAAGGCAAAGGGCGGACCCAGCTCCTGCCCAGGCAAGGCTCTCTTCCCTGAGGGATGAGAAGATAAGGAGCATTGGCCTGGGAAGAAGAGGGGCAATCCTCCACAATGAGCCTGATTTTTTTTGGTTTGTTCTTGTTTGATTCAAGGCAAAGATTTAAAAATTATATTGAATTATATTGTCCTCAGAGGTCCTTCTGCCAGAGACATCACTGTCAGGTCTGTCAAAAAAGAATTCTTAAGTACCAGAGTATGTAGGTGTCTGGATGCCAGACTAAGAATGTCAGGGAATTACTAAGAGTAATTACCTCTCTTGAATAAGTTTTTTGATAAATAGCTTGATCAGACTTGTGACAAATACTGGCGTTAAATGCCTGGCCTGATGCAGTCTTAGTGAAATTTGTTAGACAGTGTTTCTTTGTATTATTTTTGGGTTTGATTTTTTTGGTATTGTTTTTGTTTTTGTTTGGGTTTTTGTTTGTTTTGTTTGTGTTTTTATTGGGTTTGGTTTTTGTTTTGGGTTTGGTTTAGGGTTTCTTTAGTTAGATACAACTTTTTAATTATTTTATTTTATTTATTTTATTATTTTATTTTTATTTTTTATTTTATTTTATTTTATTTTATTTTATTTTATTTTATTTTATTATTTTATTTTATTCATACAAAGTGAACTCAAGACTCTCTGGATCCAGACACTCTCTTAATTAATGAATACTAATCTGAAGAATACCAGGGAAATAGTTCAAATTTTATAAGTATCAGCCTCCAAGTACAGGATGTCTAATTTACAAATTTATGTCCCAGCAAGGTTGACATGGTGCAATGGGCAACACAAAGAGTGATATCATTAGATAATACTGATGATACCATACACATCTGTCAGAGATATTGTTACGTGCTGTCTTCAATTGTTCTGTCCAGTTCCACTTCTCTTGACTGTTCAGCCCTTGAATTTTCCATATTGCAGAGAAAACAAAATTTAATAGGTGGATTACACTGGAATTTTGTAATAATTATTTTGTGACTTTTAAGAAGGCAAGTCACCCTATACTCATTAAATAGGAGCAGAGGAGGTAATCACAGTTTTTCAGTACTTCTCAACAGCATAGACAATTTTGTTTTAATTTAATTTTAAAGGATTATAGTTTCATTTTAATATTCAGCAATCAAATTTCCTTCAACAAAATAATAAAAGAAACTTATAGAAGTATCCCCTGGTGTGAGGAAAATTGAGGATGCAATTGGTCCAATTTATGTATGTTTTAAAATGTTCTTTCAGAAATACCTTAGTAAGAAATATAAATATTATCACTAGAATTTCTTCCTCTTTTATTTTTAGATGAATTATAACAGGGATTTTCTGAATGCTTTATTATTTTATTTGTTGTCAACACTTTCTATTGAAATATTTTCTGAGAAACAGGATTGTTAGAGAAATGCATTAAAGTAGAAAGTTGTATGGGTAAAAAGACTCGTGCATCTTTAAAGAGAACAAGTAAGAAGATCATATGAATTATGCTAGAAATGGGTTTTAAGACAAAGATCATGTCAGGAAATAGTTACGAAGAAATTGATGACTGACCATACTGAAGATTTTCTTGTTTTCTAAATTTTGTTTTTAAACCTTGAAGAAATTAGACATGCAAATTCATATTCCCTCTTTGGAGTGGCATTTTTGATTAGGATGATGAAGGGATACACAGAATAAATATTAAACATTCATTTGCAGTAACTAGGTTAGACCAGAGTGATGTACAAAAGTACTTGTAAACTTGGTTTTAGCTTCATATACATAGTGCAGAGAGCAGGATTTATGAAACAGCATGTGTGATACCTTGGGAAGACCAGAAGGAAGAAGAGAAAGATAAAAGGGTATTGGACCCTGGAAAAGAAGAAAATTAGGAGGGATGCAAGAGAGGTGTGAGGAGCAGGAGGTGACTGTGTGTGCTGGCTGAGTATCTCAGGATCAGTGAGGAAGCAGAGGATCCTCTGAGGGCTTTAGAGCCATTGACTCACTTCGAGTTATACGACAATGTGAACAGTCTTGGCAAAGCTGTTTCAAGTTTTGTCTCAGAGTGAAATAGACTGTTCAGAGCAAGGAAAAGGGGCAACAGCCTTAGCAATGGAGGAACAGTATCTTGAGCTACAAAACTACACAGTTTGGATCAGCTTGCCTTTTACATTGTGTCTTCATTTTCTTAAGGTCATGAGTATTTCTTACCATTTACTAATTTAAATAATAAGCTTAATAGAGGTTTAGAGAACAGATTAAATAATTTCTTCAAAAGAGAAGCCATATGAACAAGAACATCCAAAGAAGATCTTCTAAAAAGCATATAAAAGTAGTAGGAGCTTTCCGACACAGCAAGAACGAAGGGTCAAGGTCTTAAATTAAGCTTGTAATAGAGAGTTTCCAGTCTTAAATATGTAGATTGAGACTGAAGACTGAGGTCTAAAGACTTAGTGACTGTGACCTTTGTGTTGAATGTGGAGGCAAGCCACCTTAAGAGTTATGCATATGGGACACTTCAAGTGTGGGAGAAAAGCTATTAGTCACAGTACATATGGTACCAGAGTAGGAAGGATATTCTGGAGTTTCATCTCAGGCTCAGAGAGACCTTCATCATTTGAAATACTATGAGAGGTCTAGGATGTACAGAAATCTGGAATCTTATGCATGGAAGAGATAATAATTCAAGGAGTAAAGATTCAAGCATGTCAGAAATTCTTGAACTCTATAGAAAGAAGATTTGATCTGAAAGGAAAGGTTACACCTTAATTCTAATAGAACCAGACTGTTGTAACACAAAATTAAAAAGGTCATGGAAAAATGCTGCTTGAGAAAAATTGTCAAGCACAGAGAAACATCTGGTTTGAATTGACAGGGCCAAAGCATCTATGACTGACATTTAATGTGTTTCTGAAAATGCCGGGAGGGAGAAAACAAACCACTCAAACCACAAACAAACCAATAAATAAGACAGACAGATAGATACCTAAATGCCAGCTGACTGGGGCATAAAGCAGCCTAAAGTAACACTAGTGCTAAACAACATGAATTCTGGCACCCTAAAAATAAATTGGGACACTGCAGTGCTTGTCATCAAAAACCTGCCCTTAAAAAATAGGCGTCGAAGACCTGAGTGAAGGAGTGTAATTAGTAGGATATGGCTAGCACCTGTGTCGGAGCAGTGACGTAGCACATGCTGGGAGCAGCATTGTATTTGAAGGATTTCATAAAACATTGTGGCATAAAAATGGTTTTGAAGAAGAGAAAACTCTATGGTAATATTAAAACTATAATAGTAAGACTAACACTGGTCATTGCTCAAGACAAAAATAGTGTCCAGAAACAATTGACCAGATGAAAATTTGGGGCATTAATAGTGGCAGATGTCTGTCCACAGAAGGACAGGATTTATGACACATCAAGGGTGGATACAAAAATAAAATTTGGGATTTGATGAATGACTACTATCAAATACACCATCTTGTTTTTTATTTGGATTAAATGCATGGAACCTAATTTGAGAAAAATATGAGGGTAAACTGCTCAATACACTATAATTTAATAATTAATAATTTAATAATTTATAATTTGACACTATGACAGTAGGTCAAACAAATCCAGCCCACAAACCTTCACTTTTAAGAAAGGGATCTGCATTTGAGTTACCCAAAACCAAACAAAACAGACTATAAAGACACCACCGAGAAGCAATGTAAAGGATGGAGACTATTATAATTAAATGGTCTTTTAGAAGCCCAAATAAATTGAATGTTAATAATTCAATAAGAAAACAAACAAACAAGAAAGTTTGGAGTTAGAGAGAATCTACCATGATATTTTGGCTTTTGAAATATAGATGCATATTCTAATGAAAATTGGGAGGATCATAAAATATAACGGATGAAATAAGAACTTAAATTAAGAAGGCTAAAATAAGTGTTAATAGACAACTGTCTTTCAAATGGTGTTCAACTGTTGGCATATAATTTCACATTGAAAGGGGAAAGGTGGACATATTCAGAGCAAGCATGATACTTACATGGCATGAGTTCCTTATGCTAATTCTGTCATCTTAACTCTGTACAAGGAAAAGATAGTACTTAGATATCTTGAGATAAAAGAAAATTGAGTCCATCTTACTATCTTTTTTCCTTTTTCTATGCTGTATTTTCCACAAATTGTAGTCAGGTCTATGATGTACTTCTTTATTTACAGACTAAATTTAAAGAAATTGGTTTCTTTATATCTACCCAATTGCACATCAAATTGTGCTCAACATTTAAAATCTAACAAAAAGACTTCATTGCAGTGATCCTACGGCATAGTGATGACTATCCCTGCCAGTTTGGGTTTGATGTCAATGGATATATAATGGATATCAATGGAGAGGCATACTTACTGATCTGATCACTTCTTGACTCTTCTGTCATTGGATCAACTTATGGTTGCAAAATGGAGTTTCAATTGATGTGATATTGTTGCTGGTGCATTGTCATGCTATTAAATGGCGCCTCCTGTTCTTTAACTTGCAGTAATTGCCCCCATCAGAGACTGAAATGGTTCATGCCTTAAACATTGTTATGAAGGAGTTTTGCTCATTAGAGCAAAAACTGTATAAAGAAGCTACAACCACAGAAGCTCACCCCTCCTTGAAGATGCCTGACTGCAACTTTGGACTGGGAGTTAAGCTGCCTAGATAAGATAAGGGGATCACTATTGTGCAATCATCTCAGGTCTAGGGAGAAGCAAACAAGGCGGAGGGAAAGGAATGCATCCTCAGGCAAACCAAATGCAGCAGAGAATCATCCCTGGCTGGCTTTGGGGTGGAGGAAACCATAGCCCATAGCGGCAAGGTTTACACAGACTCCCTCCCAGCTGAGGAGGGGGAGGAGGAGGTTTCAGATGCGTGGGATAACCTCTGGTCAGAAGGCACTGAACACCCATCATCCCTTACACAAGCCGGGCCAGCTGTGAAACCCCCAATCCCACAGGCCGTATCCACAGGACACTCACGTGGGAAGCAGCTGAGTGGTTGTCATAATCCATCAAAGACTTTCCAAAGCTCTCCCCAGAGTCCTTGCACCACAGGACTGCATAGATGTAACACATCCAGAGTCTGCTGCAAGAGACTGGCCACCGACCCCAGGGGAGGCACCTGGGCATTCCCATCTGGCCTAAGCATATATTAATCCATAAGATTTTATGTTTTTTGGGAGACCCTTACCACCAAGAAGACCAGCTGGAGAGGATCATCAGAATGCCAGGGGGATCCACAGAGTGTTGATATTTTCTTTAGTCTGTCTCTGTCACTCTCTTTCTGTCCCCCCAGCTCTTTTCTATTTCTTTCTCTTATCTTTCTCACTCACATATTTACTATTAAATAAAATCCATACTATTGACTTTGGTATTTGGTCTCCTTCGCACCTTAACATGGGCAGAGGCATTTCTTTAAAAACAGGACTGTAGCACCCACAGCCCCAGACAGGTGCTCTGAGAGACCAGGAAACCTATACAGATGTTTAATCTTCTCTTTTCTTAAGGCAACTACACCTAAAGCTCACCAATACCCTTTCATTCTTGAAAAATTTTAACCTGATTTAGTTGAAGATATCAATGCTCGTTTGCTGTACAGTTTGTTTAGATGACCTTTGAAAGCCCCTTCCAATCCATGATTCTATTATTGCAGGTACCAATCCAATTGTGTAGTGATTTAGCAAAAATCATGACCAGCTTAGATTGACTCTGTGATTAGAAAAGGTTGTCTGGATCACTTTCCTAGTAGGCATCTCAATTTCCGGTCTTTTCCAAATAACGTGATCAATTTAAGAGAAAAAGAGCAAATGTTAAAATAGAGCCTCTCCTGACAACTTTGAACTTTTACTTTCGCCCACTAAGTAAACTGAATAGTAGGAGTTGAGGTGGGCTATGTTATTTTCTTCCTTTCTTTTATGAACTCATGCATTTTCAAGGTACGTGCTGGTTGATCACTGTGAATAAGTTCATATAAACTGTATTATTTTCAATAACCTAAGAAGTGTAACCGGAGTTTCCACTGAATTCTGTCGGAGCAACTCTATTTCTTTCTTTTCAGAGTACAGTATATTTTTCAAAGTCACAGTTAAAAGTTAAAATACTTAGAATATATTTCATCACATCACTCCATCATTGCCTTTTAAAACAAATCATAATTACTTTCACATCATAAAATAAAAGAGACTAGCCACATTTTTGCCTTGTTTTACATGAAGATAAATAGAATTTAACATAGGAAAGAAATGTAGAGAATATGTTTTCTTCAGGCCAAAATTTAGTGATTCATAACTTTCTGATAAGGTAGTAAAAAAAATTGAACACAGCCAGAGTGATATGTGCACCATCAGTGAGCTGTGTCGTACTGCTGACATGCTGGAGAAAAATTATGCCTTCCAGAGGGACCTTAACATTGAGACGTGCTCCCATGCAAACCCCATAAAGTTTAACAAGGCCAAGCTGCACCTGGGTCAGGGCAACCCCAAGCGCAAAGAGAGGCTGAGTGGAGAATGGATTGAGAGCAGCCCTGGGAAGAAGGACTTTGGCTTCGCCTATCAAAAGCTCAACATGACCTGGCAATGTGTGCTTGCAGCCCAAAAATCCAACTACATCCTGTGCTGTGTTTTAAAATAGCATTTTCAGCAGGTCAAGGGTAGTGATTCTTCCTCTCTGCTCTGGTGAGATCCCACCTGGAGTACTGCATTCAACTCTGGTGCTGCCAACATAAGAATGACGTGAACTTGCTGACGTGAGTCCAAAGGAGGGCCTCAAGGGTGATCAGAAGGCTGGAGAACCTCTGCTGTGAAGACAGACTGAGAGAGATGGGGTTGTTCATCCTGGAGGAAAGAAGGCTTTGGGGAGGTGTTACAGCAGTGTTTGAGTACCTCAGGTCTGCAGGAGAGCTGTACAGGGACTTTTTACTAGGGCAAGTAGTGATGAAACAAGGGACAGTGGTTTGAAACAGAAAGAGCATATGTTTGGATATTAGGAAGAAATTCCTTGCTAGGGCAGTGGTGAACTTGAACAAGTTGCGCAGAAAAGCTATGGAGGCCCCATCCCGGGAAGTGTTCAAGGCCAGGGTAAATTGGGCTATGAGGAGCCTAGTTTAGAGGAAGATTTTTCAGCCCATTGGGGTTTGAACTAAATTATCTTCAAGGTACCATTCAACCTGAACCATTTTATGATACTTTTATATTCTTGAAGTACTCCAAAAAACTAAAACTCAGTTTGGAAATCTTTATGAAATTGATATTGGCCATATTTAAGTAAGTTGGTATGCATTTTTTATATCATTCAGATAGTACAGAGATAAAATAACTTTGCTGTGCAATATCCCTGAGCTAGTTACTTCAAACTTTTTATGGGAAGTTCCCATAAAACACAGAATCCTACCAGAGATGTAGATTCTGAAACATATTTTAATAAATTTTCAAATGTTTCCCTATTGAGTTATATAAATTTTGATATATTTCTAAAAAAAAAAAAAATAAAATGTAGTTTTACTAGAACTCTTTAGTATATATGCATTACCTCAGAGTAAATAACCCTATTCTACAAATTAAAGATATTTAATGTGGGAAGTTCCAAATAACATAGACCTAGGAAAATGCCATTATATTCTGTATATCAAATATATACCAAAAACGACACCAAAACACATATTTCCTCTTCTCAAGCCTAAAAGTTTTTAGTCTTTTTAGTCACATTTATTCACATTTAGAACCAACTCCCCACCCCTCTGTGCTACTTAAAGGGAGGAGATAAAGAACTCACGAGTAAAGTTCTCAGGAGTCCAGGAAGAAGCAACAGGTGAAGTGAGCAGAATTAATTTTTAAGATTTTTTAAATTTTTCATTATCATCTGATTTGATTGAATTGATAATAACTTAATTTTCCATACTTGAATCTGGTTTTACCTGTGTTGGTAGATGCTGAGAGAGCTCTCTGTTCGTCTGTTGACCCCTGAACTTTACATCACATTTTGTCTCCCCTGTTCAGTGAGGAAATGGAGCGATAGCGTGGCTTGCAGAGCACCTGTTGATAAACAAGGTCCACACACTGCGCAACCTGATATTTGTACTATATGCCAGTAAATAAATGTGAGGTAGTCCCAAACATGAGGTAAACCAACAAGCATTTTAAGTTTATGACAATAAATGGAAATTCTTTCCATCTGAGAAAAAAAATAGACATATTTACCTAATTTCTCTAGGATAGAACTTTTGCTAAAAGAAAAAAAAAAAAACCACAACACCACAACAACCTGTTAAGTAGATCTGATATATAAATTGGTTTTGACTTCTGATTCCTTATTTTGGTGTATTATTTTTAACATACAAAAAAGGCATTTTGAAGTGTTTTCTTAGCCCTCTCTTCAGGTTCTTATGAACAGTAAGTTCCGCAGGACCTAGTATATTTTAATTATATAACTCTCTCTTTTTCTTTGCTCTCTCTATTCCTTGTTTCCCTGAATTGTATTCATAAGTTTCAGACCACCTTTTGCCAGAAACTTATACCTATTTTGCAACTATCACAGCTGTTTATTAGCACTGCTAAGGTTCATGGGAAAAAGACTGTGGTCTTTCTTAAGTATGTGATGAAAAAGGTTTCATAAACAAAATTGATGTGGTAAATTTAGAGTAGGTATGCCAATAGAGTAAATTAAGTATTAAGACTTATGGCTATTTTTCATTCATACAAGCTATAAATTGGTTTTCAAAATCACAAAATCCAAAGGGAAAATATTTTATTACAGGAAAAAAAAGAACAAATATAACTTTTTTAAATTCTATACTTATTGCACCACGATTTGTTCATTTGCATGAGTATACCGGTTAAATAAGTGAAATACTTTCCTTAATATTTACTGAAACTTAGGAATACAATCTATTGATTTCTGAGTCACTTGTCAAGAAAATATATAAACCCTGAATTTTGAAGAAAAGAAAGGTCTACCCTCAATGCATTGTAATATCTACTGGAAAATATATACCAGGGACAAAAACCCAGTTTTCAATTAGTTTCCATTTCTTCACACATTTTTAAAAGGTTGAAATCATAAATATATAGAATACACTTCTTTTCAGATACTGAGGTAAATTATGAAAACTTTCTGTAGAACTTTTTTATAGTGTAATAATACTTGAACACAAGCAAAATTAAAGATTTTATCACACTAGATTATTTCATAGAAGCAATTTTTTTCCTAATCTCATATGCTGAAGGTCTTAATTTAGATGTAAGACACGCTATTTTTGACAAGCTAGAAATCACTGTGATTTTAACTATAATCTGGAGGAAACAAATTTGATAGTTCACGACTAAACTTATCATTGGGGTGAGACACAAGTACACACAGATTTATTTGAACTCTTAGAATATTGAATTCTTCATTTCCACATTTTCATCAATTTACTTCAAACTTCTCAGCTTATCTCTGTTTCAAATTCCATGATGCTGAGTCTGCTGTACCTGAAAGCTCATTTTCACATCTAGATTTCATCCTAATAGGGAAATTCTGGTTTCTTGTGCTCACATTAAAAAACTCTAAGTTAATTGATTGCAGGTGAAATGAACTATAGACTTTTCATTTCAGTGTTGCAGTATTCAATCTCCCGTTTGAATGAAAAATAAATATAATTAGAAGAAAGATTTATGTACAAAGATTGCTCTCTAGCCCTTGGCATTTGTCCAGGTTGTCCAGCTGTCATATCAACTGAATAAACTGACTATAAAAATGTTTTCCTCCAAATATAGAACATTCTTTGTTCTTTCCTGTATTTTATATGTGTCCGGGAGACAGGAGTGGCACCAGAGGACATGTCAAGGCATTTCTGCAATACCTAATGAACATTTGTGTGAGAACAGAGCACACTTTTGCAGAGCACATATAGCGTTCTTTATCTGCCATATATATAAGGAGGGTTTTCAGGGAGATGACAAAAACAGGAGCATTTCAAGTAGTATGACAACTAAAGATTTCGTTTGGTTATATTTCTGTCTCTAAGAAGTTTCACATATTTTCTTCTATGTTACAATGAACTCCATGAAATGCCAATAACATTTTGAAAGCCGGCATTACAGATAGAGAAATAGGTAGACATACATCTGTTAGTAAAATATAAATGATTGGTAAGGCCAGATAGAGTTTTGATAATGGTGTGGGCTGTTTCTCATCATCCTGAGAAATTTTCTCTTGCTGTTTGCATCCTTGGATTTATTGTCTACAAAGAATTTAATAATTTTTTCTATAGCTGGCCAGTATTTCCAGTTCTAACCCAGTTTATCTAAGTATTGGAGGTTTGGGAACATTCTAATGTGACAACTGACCATGCAATGAGTTGGGAAGAACTCATTGCATTCTGGTAAAGCTGTTACAGAACAACAATGAAGTAACCATAAATAATTAAAGAGACTAACTGCACATTCATAGAGTAATATCGGCTACATAGATATGTGCACACACCACTTGCATAGTAGGTCAGATCCTTGATGCATTTGCCATGTTTAGTGTTTTGGAATAGACTACAAGAAATTCTGGGTGAAATATAGAACACTGATTTCTAATAAAACTAAATCTGTTACTAAAAATGCCTGTTTTATGTGCTGACTAGCTCATACGGTATTACAAAGGCAAAGGTTTCTTCTGTGTACAGCAAAGATATTATTGTTATAATTATTCCTACTGTGAAGAGGTTTTCTCACATTAGTATAAAGAATTAAAATAACAGGTGTGTGAGCAGTTTCAACTTAATCTTTGACTGTTTTCACTGCTTTCTAAGCCGCTTGAAGTGACTAATATCAGACTGTATGGAAAGGTCAGGCTGGCAGTCATAAAATAAAGATATTATGGAGGTTGTCTGACTGGTATATGACAACCATGGCTTGCATGGCTAAACACATATTCTTTGTGTAATATGGATATTGATTTAGCTGAAAAATACAAGAAACTTCAAAATGCAAGGTGTTATGTTGTTCTTTTTTTTTTTTTTTTGCTCATGCATCGTAAAAAATTTCCTATCTGAGCAATGTATTTCATGCTTTCTGTGTGTATTCATGAGCACTATTGATGACCACTTCATGCACCAGCTGGAAGCCACTACTAGTAAAAATAGTAAAACTGAGATTTAAACATATTTTGAAGAGAGATTGATTGTTATATTGTTTTATCATTGTTTTAAAAAAGCCTAATCTAAAAATTCTAAAAAAAAAAAGGAAAGGAGAGAAGGAATAAATAGGCTTTTCATATAATACATATTTTTTTGAAAATTAATAAGCTAAATTGTTCTGCATAATGAGGTGGCATGTACTATTCACTACTGTATTATTTTTTACTGTTTTTTAGAAGAAAAGAGTACTTTTTGTTTCCTTCAAGCAAATTTGAAAGAAACAATCTAGAAATGTTCCAAATAAGAAACAAATACATAGTACCTTGGGCTTAAAACACATTTTATTTTCATGAGTTAAGACTTCCTCATTAGTTTCAGATTGAAAAAGAGTCGCAGGTCAGGAAATAGGTCACTCTAATGAGAATAGTAAGATGTGTAGATCTCCTCAAGAAATATTGTATTTTCTTTGTGGAATATTGGTGTAGCTTTATCCTGTTTCTGCTGAGAATTTTTCCATTTTGAAGTTGTGTTTATAATGTAAAAGCCTGAGTTTTTTCTTTTTCCTCTAGAATATTCTCTTCTGCTGCTATATAATTTTAAAGATGGCTATACTCTGAATGAGAGAATTTACACACAGTGTGCATTTTAAATTTTAGAGAAAGTGTTGATAGAAAAAGTAAGATGACAGCAAAGAGGAAGATTCTATTTTTCTGGGTTTGAAATACAATAATCTTTGTTGTTACTATTATTATTGAAAACATTGGCGGGACACTTACAGTACAGTATGCAAACAATCTTTTTGTTTTGCAAATAAATCTTTTCCTTGGCTACACAAGTTATCTGGAAAAAAATCTGTATGTGTAGTCATGCATTTATACAGAGAAAACACTAATGACCAAATTTAAATGGATTGTAAGTACTTCCATATTTTGGGATCCTGAATTTTATTGTGGGCACAGAGAAAACAATTCAGACACATCCTAATACGGAAAAGTATGTGAAATATTTCTAAAGGCATTTTCAACTAACTAATATAAGGCTCCCAGATATGTAAATAGTAATACTAAAAGTGCAACCTAGGCCCTTTCTGTGCAAAAGCCTCCCTACCAGTGATTCCCGCTAGCTTTGTTTATTTAGCTTAAAGCATCTCTTTTCTCCATGTCTTCAGCTTTCACTTCTTATTTTCCTATTACCTCAGCTACTCTGCTCAGTTTTGAATATGTCTATACCTGAGGCATTTGATAAGGGACAAATTTGCCTGAGAATTGATTTTCCTGATCGGTACTTTGAAGAAGTTGTAGGTTTTCCAAACAATGATTATCCATGTGTGAAATATATCTTTCATATAGTACGTATTAAGACTGATGAGGAAAATGCAAACCATAGGAAATGAAGCTTGCATTAATCATCTTCGTTACACTGAAGTGCTGGTTGAAACTGATATTTCTGTGCAGACTTATATTTATGTATGCATATTTTTTTGCTGAAGTGTATTTATATAGAATATATATATATATATGAATGAATTGCAGAAATAAATAGACCTATGTTTCACACATTTATGCTTGCAATTTGTTAATTATGTTTAGTATTTTTCTGGTCACTAAAGAATATTTAGCAAGAATGTTTCCTGCCAAGGGAAATTTGTAATCAGAAGACAAATTATCTGTGAGGAATAATGTATAGTAATCACTAGAACATCTAGCAGCTTCTCATAATATTTCTAGTTGTATATGTTATTTAAAATAAAACTGTAAAATATGAAAAAAATTCTGATTTGTTAATACTGAAAATAATAAGAATTGTGAGTGACGGTAACTCTGCAAAGAAAAACAGTATCATATGGAGCTGATGCAAAACAATCCAATTTTTTATATATTCAAAAGAACTATGTAGCTCCACATGTTCGCTTTCCTCAATCCTTGTCTTGCATCTGCTGGAGCATTTTGTATAACATAACTGATGTGTAAACCTGATGCATACACTGCCATTTCACAGCACGCATAAAGGAAATTAAGCAAAACACTGAGATAAGCTGAAAACCTTTGCTTTGTTGTGTGTAACCACAAATTAACTTTAAAAAAATCAAACCAAAACCCAAAAACTAAAACCATGAAAAACAAAACTCCTTACTATCAAAGATTATCATTATTCAATAAGAGAAATTCTATTACATCTCAAGAATCAGTGAGCCAAATCTTTAAATGAAAAATCTTACATTTCCAGAGAGAATCCTTGATGTGACATGAAAGGATTACTGACATTAAAAATAGGAAATTAGGAGATAAGTTCCTTGTCTTCTTGGTCTACTCTGCAGAGGAAGACTTTAAGATAATATTTAAATGGCCAGAGAATTGATTTGAAGGGAGAGTTCCTTTAGTTTACTTTATAGAATTGCCGTGGGACACTGAGACAATCAAATATAGAAACACTGGATACATTAAAAGTTTAAATTCAAATTATGTGGCTTATTTCTATTTTTGCAGCTATAGAACCAAAACAATTCTTCCCTGTGATCAAACATTGCTCCTTTGTTCTCTGCCCAAAAATGTAAAAGTGAATATTTGACTAGGAGCAGGGTCTATCTTCACTAAAGCAGCAATAAGCCTTAACCCAGAGAAGAATAAATTTGAGATTTTATGTAAATATTGTCTGGTTGTAGGGTAGAATAAATAGGAAAGATAGTTATGGAATTACACGATGAATAAGTTTATCTTATGTCAGAAGAAAACACAGAATCTAGCATGAGTTGGGGGGAGGAGGACGGGGGGAAGAAAATATGCTGTTGTGTGTTTGAGGCCCTGCCAAGAACACAGTATACATCAAATCTTATTAAATTAGTTTACAGCTGAAGAGTGGTCTTCTGATTAAAAGAAAAAATGTTACATTTGGCCAAAAATGTATTAAATGTGTTTGAATTTCCAAATTTTCAGTCCAGATTTTATCTGTATTAATCACTTAAAATTTCAAATAAAGTACCTTAGATCATGGGTGTAAAGAACCTTCAGAATTACCCAATATTTATAACTTTCAATTTTATTGAAAAACAATGGGGTTTTCATCAGCAAGCTATTGAAATGTAAACAAAGATATTTTCCTTTCCATTATGTTTTTGCTTTTTTCTTTATTTTTCTTTTAGTATAGCAAATACTCTTCGTCTTCCAAATGAAAAAGAACAAGACTTTTCCTAATTTTTCAATTCATTTATGAGACAGTAGTTTAATTTTCAACATCAAATTGGTACTGATCAGCAATGGGCACATGAATGTTTTGGATTTAAATTATTAAAATTGGTTTTGTGGAGTCTTTATTCTGTGATGTCCTCTCTAATTAAGGTATTAAGTTTAACTGTTGCCAGAACATTTAGCAGCTGTTTAGAAAATCTTACATAGAAAGCAGATGTTAGTAGGTCACTTTCCAAAAAGTGAAAGTACATGTCGAAGGAAATTTCAGACATATTAGTCTTTGGTGTAATTCTAACTAAATTTTTCATTAATATAAGGTTGTAAGACAAATGTGCTGAATGATAAGAAGCTTTTTTATGTCTCTTCTACCTTCATTCAATGACAGATAATTTATAAAACATTATAATCTAGTTGTTGGTTCTGTTCATACTGTTATGGCTTGCAGATGAACAGGATTTCTTTTTCTGCACCCTTCTCACTTTGTAACTTTTTCCTTTCTCTTTTAAGGATGCATCTGTCATTACCTTCTCCATAGATACTTCCTGACTACAGAGGTTCTTCTATCTAACAAGCACTTGCAGTTGACTCTTCAGCCTTTCTCTGTACAAATTCCCCAGGTCTTCCAGGAATTTATGTTCCACAATCTTTCTGAATCTTACTTTTCTTTATTCTCTTTTTATCTTTTCACAGAATCACAGGAAGTTTGCTTTGGAAGGCATCTCTGAAGATCACATAGTTCAGCCCCCTGGTATAGCAGGTTCATTAGAGCAGATTGCATAGGTTGTGCTTGGACGGCTTTTGAATATTACAGAGAAGGAAACTCCAGAATCTCTCTGGGCAATCTGTTCCAATGCTCTGTCACCTACCTATTAAGATGGAACTTCCTGTTTCATTCAGGTGTTTTCATGTAGTATGAATTTTCTAGAAAATCAAAATACAAAAAGTAGGAGGTTTCTGAGAATAAGAGGATCAGATTTTATAAAAAATTATTAGCATGAGGTGATAAGATTGTGAGGCAGCAGAAAATGTAGATGTTGTCAGAAGCGGAGAGGTGGAGGTAGGTGAAAACAGAGAATGTATTTGAGGACAAGATTCTTTACAATTATGTATTGACTTTTATCTATTGACCTTACTGGGAAAGTGGTAGGCTACAGCAGCTGTAGGTCCAGTCATACAATTTCATAAATTCTTGAGAACTTCAAGGAAAACATTTAGACATGGTAAGGATAATGAATATTATTTTATTGGACTAGTTATGAGGTGAGTCAGTAGGGTGGATTTAATTGTGAGTAGGAAATTTCAATGGTCAAGATGAAGGATAATGAAGGCATGAATGAGATTATTTTTTCTGAATTTAAATTAATTCATTTCAAATGCCTAACCTTTAGTCTTTTAGGTAAGAACAATCATGCATTTATAGGTTTATGATGTATGCAAAAATGGTAAGAAGAATTTGCTGAATCCTATTGAAGGACAGATGCCTATATTCATGGGTAGATTCAAATGCCAGAGTGTAAATGTAAGGAAAAGTGTCTATTGAATAGTAGATGTGGGAAGCAGTGTGGCTAAGGGAGTGCTTATGCAAGGGCTGAATATAAAAGAAAGTGACACAAAACCAAAGATTGTTGTTAAACTGCTTACTGTAATCAGAGGATTGATTTCTTTGTGGGCTACGGTTCTGTGATTTTACCCTAAGATCTGCACTTTTTCGTAATTTAGAAATATCAGATGGGGGGTATTTTTAACTGGAAATGAAACAAACAAAAGAACAACCTCAAACCCAAAGCCTGAAACTCAAATTCAGAAGCTTGAGAGTTTCTGAAATTCCCATAAATTTTTACAGCCCCTTGGACATTTATGATTCTGTATGTTTCATATCCATCTTTTTTTTCCATTCTCTATTACTAATTGCACTTTACAGTTCTCTGCAACTTTATCTGTCCTAATTCTATATTAGTGTTATCTATGGTATCTTAACAAAACTATTAGTGTTGCCACAGTAAAGAATTTTACAAAATGTAGCCAAGAATAATAATGACAAAGAGAAGGGTGCTAGTGGGAGAAACAATACAACACGGAGAAGTCTTTTTGCACAGTGGCTCATAATTTGTGTAGGGTTTTCTTTCCTATATCTTATTTTGCATGGGCTCTAAAATTTTGTCATGTTAGAATCATAGATTATCCTGACCTGGAATGGACTCACAAGGATCACTGAGGTTCCACCACTGGCCCTGCACTGGACCACCCCAAGAATCATGTCATGTGTCTTAGAGTGCTGTTCAAATACCTCTTGAACTCTATCAGGCTGGTGTTGTGAGGAGCCTGAGGAGCCTTTTCCAGTGCCCAGCCATCCTCTGGGTGAAGAACATTTTTCTAATATCCAAACTAAACCTCCCCTGACGCAATTTCAGGCCATTCCCTTGGGTCCTGTCACTGGTCACCATAGAGAAGAGATCAGTGCCTGTGCCTCTTCTTCCCCCTATGAGGAAGTTGTAACTGCAGAGAGGTCTGTCCTTAGTCTCGTTGTCCCCAGGCTGAACAAACCAAGTGACCCTCAGCCACTATGTGAATGGCTTCCCCTCTACCCTTCACCATCTTCACAGCCTTCCTTTAGATGATCTCTAAACTTTTTATGTCCTTCATATACTGTGACGCCCAAAAGGATGTTTCTATATATGTGACTAAGCTTTCTTTAATGTGCTTCAAATTGAGAGGAATATGATTTCTCTAAATGGCTGGCCTTTAATTTATAAGTACACTGTGAAATTTTTTCTTTTGGCATTTTTAATGTAAATTCAGTGGTTTTATTTTCTCACATGTGAAGATTTTCTGCTCTGACTACTTTTGCATTTCTCATATTGAGAGAAAATAATTTTAAAAGATGATCTTTCAAATGATAAATCACCTTGTGCTTTACTAATATAAATATTTTGTATTATATGAAAATCTTCTCCCATCAACAAAGGATAAAAATTAAACATTTTTTACTGCATACAGGTAAGTTACAAACCAATAAAGGAAAACATTTATTGAAAATAAATGAAAAAATGTTTAAAATTTTAGAGGTATGGCATCACAGTTTATCTCATATTATACAAGTCAACAATCTTTTACATTCAATTAAATTTATATTCTGTGATTTTGTTAATCACAGAACCAAGCAAATGTAAAACTGATTCACTGCCTTTCTATACACATACAAAATCATACTCACATCCTGGCATAAATCTTTGGGTTGTAACAGCTTAAATGTCATTGTAAGAAGGTCACTTCACTGTGAATGGTACTTGAAAGTTCTGTGGAAATGGCATTTGTTTTTATAGTTTGATCCATTAAAAGTACCAGAAAGGATAAAATCATAGAATCCTTAAAGTTGGAAACGCTTTTAAGATCATCAAGTCTAATGGTTAGCCTAGCACTACTACCAGTTCATCATTGAACCATGTCCTCAAGCCATGGATTTCTGAATACTTCCAGGGACTTTACAGCTTCTCTGGACAGTCTGGTCCAATGCTTTACTATCCATTTTTTATGAAAAATGTTTGTGTAATCTAAACCCCCCCTGGGGCAGACTGAGGCCATTTCATCTTGTCCTGTCACTTGCTACCTGGAGAAGAAACCAACACCCACTTCACTGCAACTTCAAGTTGTTGTGTTGTGATAAGGTCTCACCTAAGCCTCCCTTTCTCCAGTGTAAACAACCCCAGCTCTGTCGTCCCTCATAAGGTTTGTGCTCTGTGTCAGGAAGTTTTAAAACCATGGCTGTCAGTTAGTAAATTTACCATGAGCACAAAAGTATTGTCACACTTATCACTGGTTTCAGCCTGAACCACCTGGGAAGGCTGTCAGCTTGGAACAGGTATACTTCTTTCCACAGGAAAGGGCTGGATTTGCTGTGATCGTCTTTAGTGGTGTGCTGGTTTTGGCTGGTGTAGAGTTAATGTTTTGCACAGTGGCTTATTTTGGATTTGTGCTGAACACAGGGCTAATGATACAGAGATGTTTTTGCTATTGCTGAGCAAGGCTTACACAGAGCCAAGGCCTTCTCTGCTTTTTGTACTCCCATGCTGGCAAGGAGACTGGGGTTGCACTGCAAGCTGGGAGAGCACAGATCTGGAACAGCTGGCCGAAAAAGACCAAAGGAATATCCCACACCATATGGCATCATGTTCAGATATAAAACTGGGAGAAGAAAGAGAACTAGAGGAACATCTCCCAGAGCACATACTACATGTGATGGAGCCCAGCTCTCCTGGAGATGACTGAACACCTGCCTGCTCACAAGAAACAATGAATTATTTGCCTGCTTTTTGCTTTGCTTGAATGTGTAGCTTTTGCTTTCCCCATTAAATTTTGTCTCAACACACCAGTTTTCCAACTTTTAGCCTTCCAATTCTCTCCACAATCCCTCTGGTGGAGGAGTGAGAGAGCATCTGCATGGTATTTGTTTGCTGGCTGGTGTGAAACCACAACAAACAGCTTCACTGTTTTTAGGGGAATGTTGAAAGATGCTATAATTTATCCTAATTAATAAAACCAGATATCACTATATCTTTCTAAACTGCCTAGTTATTAATGATAGATTGGCCATTAATGTCATTACAGTGAAACATAGGGTTGTTATGAGCTTGAAGTCGTATCTGTTTTAAGAGACAACAGTGAATGCTGCCTTGTAAATTGCAAGCTTGCACAGCCCCAGTAAAATCACTGGTGTGTGTCCTGTGTTACCCTGCTTGAGTACTGCAAGTGACGGACTACAGAGAGAGCAGGGGCAGCATGACTGCTGTTTCATCTGTGTGTACTGAAAGTATGTATTTGCTAATGTCAAGCAGCATTCACATAATCCATCTAACGTTTATCACCTGCTGTTTGTGTCGGCTGTTTTCATGGCCACATATCAGAGATACAGGAGGCCTCCTGGATTCCTTCTATTTAATAGATTAAGCACTTTCAGATGAAGCTGTAAAAGCCTGAATTAGAATTCCAAGGAACAAAAATAGAGCTCCCAGACTTGCTTTTTTTGTAAGTAATACAATTTTCTGGATCAAATTTACCTTGCAGAAAGATTTTTCATTAAGCTGTAAAGATGTCGTAAGATGGACATAGAAACATGTTGGAAAATATATGATGAAAGTAGACTGTTCAGAGCACCTTTTTGCCTTTGGAAAGCCCTTTATGAGTGTCAAGGTGTATGAGCAAGACAGTCTAGACAGGAATATACTTTATTATGTGCCTTGAGATAAATCCTGATCCAGCATACAGTTAGTTATTGCATTTATTAAATTTTATAACATGTACTTGTGGAGCTTGATGCTCTAAAAATACAGTTTTCTGAAGTGACCAAGTATGTTTTAAACATTAAGTGTCTGCAAGACAAAATTCCAATTAGTTCTGGACATTCTCGCTGGACATTCAGCAATATGTGGATTGCTCAATACCCTGGGTGTTGTAGATTACTTGGTGTGTTGAAAGCTTGGTGTGCTTCAGGTGTAGCTGTTAACTCCTAGGACTTTCACCACTATGACAGTGGTGTCTTTACTGTGGTGTTGATTTGTAGAGCCATGATAGCGTGTCTATGTTAACAATTAAGCAAATGAGGAAAAAACACAGGCCAAATATTAGGGTGTAGCTCTGCTGGTGACTTGCCCAGTTTCTCATGTGGACTCTTGCATAGGCATTCTTTGAAGATTGTGGTGTTGTTTCTCCTCTGTGATGTTTTTTGAAAATATTCTTGTTCTTGGATCATATGAAGGATCTCAAATAAATGAGTCTCTGTTTCATGAATCTGTTCTAACAGCATGCCAGGTATAACCCTATGTTACAGTAAGTAGAACAGTAAGTCTGATGATTCATTTGAAAATGGACATCTAAGTACAAGAAACAACTCCTTATTCTGATATTCCTCTCCTTTGAATATATAATTGTGACACTCAATGTGATACTGTCAGTGTTAAGATTTTAAACTAACAGGCCAGATCTCTGATGCATGAGGTAATGGAAAAGCAGGAAGCAATTATATGATATCTGCTGCTGCTGCTGCCGATTCTTCTATCTGTATCTTCACACCTCATGTCCTATTTCTTTGTTTGCCTTACACTACTGTGCTGAGCCTATCAATGCCTCCTGCAATCGGAGTTTTCTAGTCATGGCAGAATGTGATCCCATTGCTTCCACCCAGCATCACTGTTGAAAAGAGCACCAACTGACCAGTCTTCACTGCATGTTGGACAGTGAGAAAATCAGTTTCATGGAAAAAAAGAAAATCTTTCCCCAGAGACCAGTAGTCAGCTTTTTTCTCCTGCCAGAGAGAAATAGGTGAGTACAAGTAAATCATAGGTCCTTTGCTAACTTTGGCTTGATTTTACATGGGCAGCAATGGCAGAGCTTTAACTTATGGGTAATGTCTCTGTCAAATCTGTAATCTTCTAACCAAAGTCTGGAGGCAACAAAATTTCATGGAGGAAAAAAAAAAGTGATTGTTTTGGTATGAAAGAAGTGACTTGTTTTTTGGTAATCTCTTCTCAGAAAAGGGCAACATACTTTAGTTGAAAGTATTCTGAAATTTAATATAAGTGAGGTCGGTAGCTTGTACAGAATATTTCATCATGGAGTATTTTATTCAGGACTTGATTATGTCATACAACTAATGAAACAACCATAATTTTTTTTTAAAGGAAAAAGAGTAGGAGTGTATTTTTCCCTTCAACATATAAGATTTTCCTATCAAAATTATAACTGTCCAAGTTATAAGATGAGGAATATCAATTTGTTATTGCTGTCACGTTAAGTTTTATATATTTTATTCCATTATGGAGCAAAAAAAGGAATTTTTTGCCACTCTAAATAATACAATTTCACCAGTCAAATGTGATTCCTATAATCTACCCTTGTAACAACTTCCCGTATCTTAAAAGGTTTAGAGATGCTGTATTTCTGTTCGTGACATTTACATATGCTCTTAAGCTACTTAGATGAAAATTTGATGTATTAATCATTAATTGTCTATCTTCCTTTGTGGGTAGTAATGAATTAATGGAAACATGCAAAGTCAGAAGAAATTCTTCCTAATATCCAATCTAAACCTCCTCTGATGTAACTTGAGGCCATTTTCTGTCATTCTGTCACTTGTTTCTAGAATTCTAGAATATTTCATGTGCGTGTGCACACACACACACACACACACACACGCAGGCATTGTCTTGAGACGTTTGCTAAAGTCACTGCCTCCTGACACACACAGTACTCCACTGATGTTGGTGCTGCTGTCTTGGGTCCCTGTTCCAATACAGGGAGGAAAAAGGACTCCCAAGCACCAATGAGTAGTGGCCCTACCATGGACCTGCTCTGGCTTCACGTTACCAACAGGAGGTGCAAATTTCACTCTTGAAAGAGTTTTCCATTTCAAAATACAGCTTCTAGGGTTGCTCCTGTTGCAAGTAGAACCAAAAGGCAAGAGGGGTAAGAGAACTCTGCCTGCCTTCCCCTACTTTTTAAAAGGAGACCTAGAAATGCTCAGGCGTTGCGGTTCCATTTCCGGCCACGCAGTCAGGTGTTAAAGAGACAGTGACAATTTCAGTTGCAGATAGATATGGAATACAATATAATTTTGGGTTTCCCAGGACACCCCAAAATCAAGTGTCCTATTTGTGACCCCATTTCTTGCACCAGTGCAGTTATGCAACTGTTGTATAGCACACCACAATAGAGCTGTTGCCTCAAAAAGTGTATGCCTCCTCTAGGCCAGAACTGAAACTTGTTCTTGCAGCTCATGAACAGGCACCTGTGGTGTTTCATGCAAGTTTCACCACTAAATGAGTGTTTAAGGCACATGCTGCAAATGTAATTAACCCTTTCCTTACAGCCATGTATGTAATCTATTTTTTTATCTGTGGTTTCATTGCTTTTTAAGGATTAACCTTGCCTGGGCAGACTATTTTAGTGCTTGACAATATTTTCCATGAAGAAATTCTTCCTAATATTCAATCTAAACTTCCACTGAAGCAATCTGAGGCCATTTCCTCTCCTTCAGTCACTTGTTTCCTAGGAGAAGAGGGCAAAGCCCACCTTGGTGCACCCTCCTCTCAGGTAGCTGTAGAGAACAATAATATCTCTCCACAGCACCCTTTTCCCAGCTCCCTCAGCTGCTCCACATCAGACCTGTGCTCCAGACCCTTCACCAGCTCTGGTGCCCTTCTCTGGAAAGGCAGCACCAAAATGTCTTTCTTGCCATGAGGGGCCCAACAATGAACACCGGATTCAGGGTGCAGCCTCACTCGTGCCAAGCCCGGAGGGAATATCCCTTCTCTAGTCCTGCTGGCCACACTATGCCTGATATAAGCCAGGATGCCATTGGCCCTCTTGGACACCTAGTCATGGAAGGAGATCAGGCTGGTCAAGCAGGACCCGCCTGTCAAAAACTCATGCTGGCGGGGCCTGGTTCCTTAGTTGTCCTGTACATGGCATATGATGACACTTGATGACATCTCTTCATAACCTTTCCTTGCACTGAAGTAAAATTACCACAGAATCATTAAAGGACAAATAAATCTATATCTATATATATATATAGATATATGTGTTTTAAAAAATTTGTAATTAAAGACACAATTTCTGGAAAGACTTATTCATATAAAAACCCATCTCTAATGTGACTAAGCCTGTTAATTTCAATTACATTATTCAGATTTAAAGCAATGTGACCTGGAGGAGAATTGGCCCCACCTGACTTCTAAATAGATAGTTATCAGTTAAATGATGTTAAATAAATGTGTCAATTAAATAAGCATAAGTGTAAAATCTTACAACTTTTGGCTTCTCCAGCTCTGTTTAGCAGGAATTCTCAAAAAACCTTTATAGAAGTTACAACGCCGGCTAATCACCTTAATCCCTTAAAGAGTTTTCAAAAGCCGAGGCACCATTCACCTTCTTGTACTTTATAATTTAAAACTTTGGGGAAATAAGTTTATATTAATTCCAAAGAAGCAGGTGGACCATTTACTTTGATTCCCTTAAAATAATCTAATTTCACAGAGTTTATGATTCACTTAAATTAAGGTTGAGAAAATACAGCACTACCAGAATCATATGTATGTACGATACAAAGTAAAGGACAAAATCTGTAACCTGTAAAAATAGGAATCAAAAGGTAGATTTTAGATTTTTGACTGAAACCTAAACTCTGTAATTGTTTTAGGGCATTTCATTGTCCTTCCCATTTCCTGCTATGAAGATTTCTTTTGGTGTTGGCTTACTACTGATCAAAATATTAATGGAACAATAAAAATAGATATTAGGAAAGTCAGGATGAATATCTAATCCCTTTGATTTCAAATGGGATTTTGTCCTAAAAGTCTATGTAGACCTTATGGCCAAGCTGCTAGCTCAGGACTATACGTATCAAATGAGAAACTATTAGACTATTTTCTCAGCTAGAACAAATGGCTATTTAGCACTTTATGGAGCTTAGCTAATAGTGATAGGAACATAATCCAGAGCTGGAACTCTTTCAAACAAAAATATTTATACAAAACTATTTCAATGAGACCTTTTGGTACTACTACATAAGTTTTCACATAGTCCAGTAAGTTTCCTTGCTTTTTTGCAATAGTTTCTGCCCTTTTTTATTTTAAATTATGTGCTCGGTATGATGTACTTTGAAGGCATTACAATTCAAATTTTCTCTTTCCATCCCACTATATAGAGAGAAATAATTTAAAACAATCACATAGCTGATCCTGGCTGATCATACCTATCCTATCCTGAAGAATGAGAAGCATTTTTTTTCTTTGAAAATACCTTTTTTAAAAATTTTTTTCCTTTACATAGCAACTTCTTGGAAAGGCACACCAAAGGATAGAGAACTATAACCTACAGTCCTTCAAGACATAGTTCTCACCTATTTAATGGGATGAGGAAAGACCTGGAGCTTTCTAGACAGTAAAAATATTACTGTTCATCTATAGTAAATAAGAAAAAAATATTAACACGTCTTTCCTATTTTGTATTCTGTCAAAGGCTTCGACAATGATACAAGAATTTTCCACTGGTGCATTTTCACAATTTTTTAATATATGTAATGAGAGAAAGCTGTTTAAAATACAAGTCTTCAAGTTCTTATCTGCCAACAAAGAAACATTTTTTCTCTTGAGCACAGAGGGCTTTTTTTTGTGGTGCTGTGTGCATTCGTATGTGTGTGAACAACTGATTGTCATTTACGTCTTCTTCCATTTTACTCTTCTACTGATTATTTAACTTTTTAAATACAAGAACTGCAGCTAAGACTAATATCAGGCCAAAGCATCCTAAGTACTGACCTTTTTCAGTTATGATCTCAGTATGTCAAAAAACATTTATAAAATCTTACCATAGTGATCTCTAATGGAAGATGAGTATTAAAAAGAATACTAACTTTGCAGACAGCTTTCCTACAGTATTTTCCCTGCAGATCAAATCTTTGAACAAGCAGCAAACATTACTTGTGGATTTAGGTGTTTAATATTGAAAAAAATGGATCTTTTGAAAAAAAAATCTATAGCACATTCTTATTCTTTCTGGTTAAAATCAAGGTTAAGGAAAAGAATACTCTTAGTTTCTTGTGAGCAAAAGAAAAGTGGGACATTTACTTAAAAACACTTAATCATTTAGTTTTTCAGATTGCAAATGAGGTAGTTGCTGGTAATGACTACATAACTATTCTCATTGACTTCTTTCAGATTTGTCATGTAGACAACATCACCAGTATGAGTAAATATTTTGGAGTTCAGAGTTGATAAAAATAGACCAGTTAAAGCCCAGACCAGTTAAAACTCTTCCATTTTCAACAAATTACGTTGAATAAGATCATGACTCATTATTTGATTTGTTAAGACTCTTCAATAAAATCAGCAGAAGAAGTCAGCATTCATCAAATTGTATGTGTATGTGCCTCTTTCTTCTCTAGAGGGATAACTCTACCTACACAACTTTTTTGACCTCTGGTCATGGGAAGGGGAAAGAAATCTAAACCAGTTCCCCTTGATTCTCTTTCATGTAATTTCTGACAAAAAATACGCATCTGCTACTCCTATCTAGGAATACTCTGGTTTAAATATGAAGGTATCACAAAGTGAATGAACCTTGAACTATACAAAATACTATCTTGAACTTCATGTTTCAGGAAATGAACTTGAAATTGTCTGTACTCTGACCTCTAAAATATTGGGTGACTGTTTCAGTAACGCTGATGAAAAATACTCCTGAATAATTACACCGTGGATTGTTTATTTAATTGATAAATTATTTCAGTTCATTTTGAAATTATGGAGGTATATCTGAGAACACCTTGTGAAGTTATTTCTTTAGAAAGTCAGATACAGGAAAAAAAGAATACCCTCTTATCTTTGTTAAATAGCAACTAAACTTGCATATGTTTATAAGGAAGAAATGGTACTTTCATCTCTAAATCAACCTGGAATTAGTTCATAAACATGTCCTGAAAAGGATGACCTCAAGAACCAACCACTGATTTGTTCTGCATGTGTTTTGTGATCGCGGAAAACATAGGCTAGCCATGGAAAGGAACTTCCTTTAAATAAGAAATGAATAGGAGATTATTCATTTAGCTTTTTCTTCTTCTGGTAAACAGCCATGTGGAAATTTCCTCAGGTTATCTTCCTCATCACACCCTGTGTTGCACAACTTACCATGCTTGCTATTTATGTTTTATGCCCATAATTTTGAAAAAATGCAAATTTATAGAAATATTCCATATTAATTTTTATTTTATATTAAAAAATCACTAATATCTAAATTCTAATATATTCCTTTAAAATTACATTTTTATCATCAATGAGTATTAAAAATCTGGATAGGAAAATAGCTTACTTTACATCTTTCTTAGTCTACAAAAAGCAAAACATCAAGCAGGTTTACCAAACTCTCAACTGCTACCAACAGTCTGAAAAAAACCTGTTAACTGAAGAAGATTATATAATGTATTCTCAATGTGGGGCAATAAAAATGAATGCAGTCTTTGCTGTTGATTTTAGTGGAAGAAAACCAAGAGCACTAATAAAAAAACTTGTTGCCTTAGTGAAAATAGTGTCAGTTTGATATTGCTTTTGTCTATAGCTGCCACTCTCACCTTTATTTCTAAATGCTACTCTTTATCCTTTCAAAATTGCAATGTAGGGTGCACGATAACAACATGCAATTCTTTGTTGGCTAAGAAATTTGTAAATTTCCTCAATTCTGCTGCATAAGATAATTTTAATTGTGATGGATAGTAACCTGGTTAGTTACTTTGTCATCATGCATTTTGTTGCACTACACCTTAAAACCTCATTGTACATCTACTTAAGAGCCTGGAGACATGAGCAAAGAGAGGAGTATTTCAGAAAATACTCTGGCCCAGGTACCTCATTACAAATGCCCTAGGCCCATCAAAACCCACCTGTACAAGTACAGAGGAAAGGGAAAGAACAGTTGTATGTGAGAAAGGATGCTATTTCCAGGCCCCTCCCAGGACTGTCTGTTGAAGGCTGGGGGTGGGGGGGGATTTTTCCCCATTCTGTTGCTAGGTAACTAATGACTGGGTGTTTAAGGACGATTTACTCTTACAAAAGAGAAAAAAAATTTTGGTGGGGGTGTGGCGAGGGGAGGAGAGATCTAGTCATTGGTAAAACTCGCTCACTCATTGGATTTGGAGGAGAGAACAGTGAAAAAAACCTACTGCCTCCTTTTGGCTGCAACTGCAGAGAAGCCCAGCTCTGCACTGCTTTCTCTACCTGGTGGGTGAGCCATCTGCATGTCATCCCTGCCCAGACCGTCCTGCTGCTCGCCATCCCTGCCCAGCTGTCTGCCATTACCCACGTGAAACAAGGACCTGACCTCGTGCCACAGCGCCTCCTGCAGCTGCATGGGAGTCATCGCACCTGTCCTGCCTGGCAGGGAGCCCGACAGCGCCCCTGCTGGCTGTGACTGTGACTGCACCTAACGGGAAAGTGCCTGGCAGCCCAGTGACATCTGCCACCCGGTTTTTCTGGTTTTGTTTTGTTGTTACTATTTTTGTTATTGATTGTTTGCCTTGGTATAGATACCAGCAAAGAACTGTTGTTCCTTTTCCTGTATCTTTGCCTGAAAGCCCTTGATTCCAAAGTTATAATTATTCGGAGGGAAGGGGGTTCACATTCTCTATTCTAAGGAAGGTTCCCACCTTCCTTAGCAGACACCTGTCTTTCAAACCAGAACACTGTTCCAGGACAGTCTCAGCCCCAGTATCCAAATATGGAGGGCAGAGAAGTCCTTGTCAACTCTGTGTGTATGTGTGTGTACAGTGGTCTGCACCAGCAGCTGCACTGAGGTTGCTGTCTTGGGGATTTTATGTACCAGTGCCAGCATCTGGGGAGATTCAAAGGTACTTGTTGGACAGGCTGTGGGGCCGAACCAGGCTGCTGGAGGGGCTGAACTCATACAACTGTGTATGCATATTGTCACTTACAGACCTCAATCTTGCTCAGTCAGAAAGCAGAGCTGGTTGAGACTATTGTTGTCTATGCTTCTGTGAGTGCTCTGAGCGCATCTGTCTGTGATCTGTGTGACCAACTGTGTATATGTGTATACGTACAGTATAAAGTGTGTGTTGTTTGCATGTGGCTTCTGGAAACCCCTCTTCAGCCTTTCTGCTGGTTGGGCTTGGGTACATGGAACAGCATCTCCCTGACTTGTTGAAACTGTGTTTCTGATATGCAGTCTGGTTACAAATAAAGTGCTGACATTTTTATCTGAAGGGTTTTTAGGTTATAGTATTTAAGATGACGAGTTTATTTTGAGTTCTCTAAAATAATCTTATTTTACAGAGTGCTGAAAGAGAAATACAGAATCCAGAACCTTTTCTTCATTCTCCCTTTCCATATATAATTCAATCTTTACAGACTTTTTCTTGTGGCTGTTCAAATGACATTTGAGTGCTGTTGCATTTTCTATTTCATCCTCCTTTCCTTTAGTTGGATACACAAATACGAAGTTTTCTAGACTTATCTATATTGACTTACATTTATAAATATGGGTCTGTAAACTATATTAACAGCTAGATAAATCTATTTGGTAGACATAAGGTACTCTGGTTTAGATCTACCAAAGAAGATTCTGTAATTCCATAAAGTCTAATAAAATGAATCCATAAAAAAGCAGCAGAAAATAAAATAATCCATAAGAAAAGGGGCATAAAAAAAGTATGTAATTTCGTCATTTTGTCCTTACTCATAAACTGTGGTTTCTAGCTAAATCTTGCCTTGCCTGTAATAATGTACTTGAAATTCAGTCATTCAATTGAAAGTTTTCAAACCCTTGCACAATGCTGATCTCTTCTCCACTGGTTTTTCCCTCTTTAATCCCTTGACCCCACATGACAACTTATTTTTGACACCCTGTGATTTCTGTCTTTTTGCTGTGTGAGAAGTTTGACTTGCTTGAACTTACCAGGCAGGTTGGTGGATGCTTCTTTAAGTCTTTGACTGAAGTGACCTTGCAGGCTCTGTGTTTTAGTGTTGCCTAAGAGAACACTTTTTTTTCCTCTATGCAGTTGTTCTTGTATGTGTCATTCATTCTATTTGTGTTTGCATCATCTGCTTTTTTAGTAATGCAGTATGTCGTTATTATTTACACTCTACATTTCTTGCTAGGTTCTCTTCGGAAAGCAAACCACATTCTTTAATTAATTCAATAATAACATCACAATATAGAGAACTCAGAATGTTAGTTCCCTTAACCTCCAAATTTCCTTTTCCTTTCAAATATTTCTCGCATTCCTCCAGTTTAGTTTGAAAATTTTAATTGTACCAATAGATGCAGCAGCACACATTTTAGTCATCTCTCAAGTGCCAATACGTTAATACAGGACACAGGTAGATCAGTTCTCCCCCAACTGTCATCCTGTGTGATTCTGGATTTTTGTTGTTGATGCTCACAAAGACCTGACCAACACTCCTCAGTATGATAAAAAGGTCAGTAAATGAAAACAGCAAAAGAAATTTAATATGATGACAAGTTATCTTGAGGATGCCTTAAACCTTGGTGATAGAACTAGAAATCATATAGTTTTTTTTTACTGAAGAAAGAGGTAGTTGTCATAATTTCTTATTTTCACAGTTTTTATGAATTTACCAGACTTTTCTATTAAATATTGTGCTTGGTTATACGATCATAAAGAAGATTAAGATGACTTTGTTAACTAGGTTTTTTAATCTCATATCTTTTGTAGTTTTAAATTATGAAACATATTTGTAATTTTATTATTTGCATTCAGCTAAGTGGTATTTCGGTTTTTTGTATCTCTATATAGCTTGAAATGAAGCTGTCTCGGATTAGAGAAAAACTTCCTAGATGGAAAGTGTTCTGAATAAAACACCTCCCCCACAGCAAAGATTTCCGGCACCCCTTCCCACAGAACAACAGAATATCTCAGCTGAAAGTGGCAAAAGAACTGTTTAATTAACAGACCACAAAGTGGAAGGGGAAAGGGAAAAAAGGGTCATTAAACCTGAATAAACAGTTGATGACCTTTAGTGTCCCTTTCCTCAGGCATAGCTTCCCCTTTCTGGGGTCCCCAGAGGGGGCCGGTTGGAGTTACTCCAGTGGCTCCCTGGAGTATTCTTGTCCACTGTCCTCTGGGGCTCCTCAGGTTCTCAGATGAGAAAGCAAGTTGAAGAAAGAGGTCCAAAAACAACGAAAAAACAATCCCAGGAGGTAAAAAAACCCAAAAACCAAAAAAACCCCAAGCAGCAGCCACACCAGTAGCAACAGCAAACAGCAGCAGCAGCTGACTAAAAAAAAACCCAGTGTCTCTTCCTTCTCACTCCCCCATAGAACAGCCAGGGGAAGAGTTTCAAAACATCCCACGCTGGCAGAGCTGCTCCCGGCTGCGGGACACAGTTAAAGCTACAGAACCATATTCCTAGTCAAGCATACAAAGCGATAGAGAATACAAAATATCATTACTCCACCCCAGGACAGAAGCTTAATTACAGAAGTTAACTTATAACTATCCTTTGTACTATTTCACATAAAGTGAAAGTACTTTAATCATAGAATCCAGTAATGATTTGGGTTGGATGGGACTTCTACAGATCATCTAATCAAATCCCTCTGGCATGGACAGAGACATCTTTAATCTTTTTATAGATCAGATTGCTCAAAACTCTCTCCAAATTTACCTGAAATTTTCTATTCTATTCTATTCTATTCTATTCTATTCTATTCTATTCTATTCTATTCTATTCTATTCTATTCTAGCCTATCCCATCCCATCCCATCCCATCCCATCCCATCCTATCCTATCCTATCCTATCCTATCCTATCCTATCCTATCCTATCCTATCCTATCCTATCCTATTAATATTCTATTAATAAATTACAATATTTGACTAGAAAGGGCAAAACAGCCTAGTAGTCATGTAAGTTCTTCAGCAACTTTTGCAGCATAATTAACTAGTTTTACTGTCACTGTGAAATTTTCACTAGTATATACATGCCAGTATTTTAGGAGGAATTACTCAAGCAACATCAGAAAAGCTACAAATTCATATACCTTCGGTTACACAGCAGGGAAGATGCTAGAGCTCATTAGGTATTCATTATTAGTTAATTAATAATGCTTTATTTCTAGTTACTTGAACTTGGTTTCCAGAATAAAGAAATAAAAGGTCAGAAATTGAACTAGACCTTCAGTAGTTTATTTGAACAGAAAACAAGCCTTCCCACCAGAGGCTGCTCAAAAGAAACCCACATTCAATTTTTCTGATTACATATAAAAATATTCCCAGAAATAACAATTTGTAGGTCTGAAATTGTCATATTCTGAGTGAATGCAACATTAAAAAAGGTAGAAAAGCAAATTACAAATCCCACTATGAATTCTGTAGAGTTGCTTGAGTGATTTTCCAGACATGTCATCAATGGAGAATAAAGAAAATAGTATTCAGGGTACAGACATACAAAGATGAGGCAGGATTTGACTACAAGAATTTTGAAAGAAATCTGCAGGGAAGGTATAATGTAGAGAGCAGAAAGGGAAAGTGAAATATAACAATAGTTTTTCCAGCTTTTAAAAAATAAATCATATTAGAAGAATTTTATAGAAATATTTTAACTATTTACAAAGAGTCCATAACTGCAGCTTTGTGCTTCCCAATACAGATGATAACTATGCATTAAAAAAACCCATAAATTTCATAATTAGGTCATCACTGATCCTTTTATACAGGCAATACCTGTCATCACACTGTACTAGTTGCCACGACCTTTTCCTTATTAGTGATTATTGTTTGTCACCACAGTGTCTTGTAGTTTTGTCTCCTTTCTAACTTGTGTTTATATACCTGATCTATCTTCACTATTTGAAGCTCCTCATCAATGACTTATAAGTTATACTAAAAAGGATAGAGAAAACTGCATAAGGGAAAGTTTTTTATTATATATTTGTTGCATATTTGAGTTAAATTAGCCAGTAAGACTGAGAAGCTTTTGGAAAGAAGAATTTGAAATTAGAAAAATAAATAAAAAGAATAATGCAGTGAAAGTTTCTGTTAATGACATTGTTGGAAGAACTAAAGCTAGAAATCATTTTAATTTTTTATGTCTCAGTTTTGGAGAGAAAGTGTCAGAAGAAAGTGCTCCGGGATGAGTGCCTACTCCCCAGGGAAAAAGAGCTTCCCCTCTTCCCCCCACCAATGAAACAATTTAACCACAGCAAGTAAAAGTGGAAAAACTGATTTATTAACACAGGAAAAAACTAAACTATTTATTAACACAAAATAAAACTGGGAAAAAAACAAAGCGAGAGAATTAAAAAAAAAGGGGAAAGGGTGCCCTCAGTGAGCTGACAACAGGACCCCCCACTCTCCGGGAAGGGGAAGGGGAGTCCACTCAGCAGCCTAGAGGAAGGCAGATGGAAAAAAGAAACCTCATTGGCTCCTGAATGCCAGTCCTCCTCCTCACAGCAGGTGGAGCCAGTGGAATCTGATGGCTCTGCCCCTTCACTCACTGGCATGGCTTTCCTCAGACTTCGGACCTCACCGGGGCCACAGTGCAGCCCCACCAGGGCTACCCTGTGGGCTCCCCGGGCTGGAGAGAAGGAAGATATGGAGGCCAGGGCGAGGAAAATAACAAAGAAACAAAACCTTTTTCCTAAACTCGCAAGGAAGAGCAGGGCAGAAAGACCACGCTGTGGTCTTTCCAAGAGCCGTCTACTCCACCGCCTCTCTCTCCATCTCTCCATCTCTCCCTGGGCTGTTGGACTGAGCCATTTAGCTGACACCTGTGGGTGCCAGTTAGGTTGAACCAACCCTGGCTCCGGCCCCGCCTCCCAGGTCTGTCGGCTATGGAACTGAGTTGCCCCATGCAGCCTCATTTGAACTGACTGTTCAGCCAGCCATTCAACTGACCACCAGGTATGGGTTCAGCTGAACAGATGGTTAGGTCGGCTGTTTAACTGACCCTAGCTCTGCCCCTCCCCCCCCCCAACCGGGTTCATCTTAAAGGCACAGCAGCTGTGGGCATTAAGCAGACAGGTAAGGAATAGTGTAGCTTCCTAATGTCACCCCAGGACAACTAGCAAAGTTTGACATGCATAGACAGGATAATAAAGTTGACTAACAAAAAAAAGCCGGAAGCTCATGAAATTTAATAAACATTTAGTTGAAATAACTAGTATATTTACAGAAAACCTTTTAGAGGTTTTCACATAGCCAAACGCAGAATAATGCCATTAATTTCTCCAAGACATAAATGATAGAACCAGAAATACATGTGAAGTTAAGCTTCCAATAATGTTCTCAAAATCAGGATTGTGAAAGAAAATGCAGGTGCGGGGAGATGTGAAAACTGTTTGCCACATTTCAGGCAATTTCATTTTGTAAGTTCATACACTGGGAGCATAATGCTGTTGAAGGCTGACTCTTCTGTGGGATGAACTGAACGCAACAATACAGATTTCTTTCCAGGTGAGTGGGTATTGTACCCTAGACTCCAAATGATGATGGAAAAAGGAGTGGAAATGAGAAAAAGCCTTCATCATGATAAGGAATGTAAATTACCAAATGGGGAAACAAGAGAATAATTCCTGTAAGGTTTTACTAGAGACACATGGGAAAGGTAATTAGGCTAGGGGACACCTTGAAAAAATGGAAGTTAAGAAAGAAATTAATAAAAGAAAAAGGGGAAAAACAGTAGACTGCTGATGCTGGTCTACATCATAATATACTCAGTCTTAATACTTGCTTTTGGCCAAGGACAGCTCCTGGGAAGATGATAGAAATTCCTCCCCTGGTATGATAGCAGTAGAAAGAAACTAGATCAAAATCATTATAGAATCAGTAAAGAAAACACTACATGCTGAATCCAAAAAGTATTAAGGACTACTGTTCAGAATTTTTGTTCATCCCAAGAATACTATAAATTTGGGGAAGGAGATGTTCTGGTTTCCTTCAGAAAATTAGGTGTTATTTTTTTGTTTCTTTTTATTTCCCAGCTGTTGTAGTCTGACTTATAGCAGTGGGATATCTGTCAGCTTTTCTGCTGATTTACCTGCAATGCTGCCTTAGGAAAATAAGAAAATAACAAGACAAAAATAAAAATAAATTATCAAATTAACAAATTAACAAACAAACAGAAAACTCAACCACACAACGGCCTACAGTCTTGACAAAGCATGGGAAAAATTACAATGAATCTACTAGATTTCATAACACTTGTAACTGGAACAATTTTCACCTGAGTTTGATGTTCCAAGCTGGCATAAGGAACTCCTGCATCTGAACTATGGTTCAGACCATATAAAAAGTACTCCATGAAGGAAATTTTGTTTCAGCAACATTTCAAAGAAAAAAAAAAAGTACTTCACAAATTGAAAAAAAACATGTAAGAAAATCTTCAAAGATAATCTAGTACTTTTTAATGACCCCTCATACAGTGACTTGTAAGGCTGTTCTAATTTCCTTACATTCTCTCTTCTTATTACATTTATCACTCACCTAACTGTAATGATCCCCACAGCAATAAAGTACAGATGACATCTGTTAACAGAAGCTACAGGTTATGGTGCTGAAATGAATGTCCTTAGAAGAAAAGATAATCAGAGGATATTGATTTCCACCTTCTTAGGACTACTGACTAGTGAACAACTTTGTACCGTAATTTTGCAAAGCTGCTTCAATGAATATTATCCTTGTTTACAACACTATAAACATAAAACATAAATACAATTTTAAATTACCTGAAGCTTGCCTTGGTTGTCATAATTAAATCAGTAACATTTTGCCTCTTCAACCCTTTCTCTGTTGTATTATTCTATCTTCTATTTCTGTCTCTCTCTTCATCTTCTTTCTGGCTGTCTCTCTGTCTGTGTCCTTCCTCCTTCCTCTCCTCTCGCTTCCCCCTTTATTTTTAGTTTGCTTTTCCTTTTTTTCTATCTTTCTCTTTTTCATTCTTATTCTCTATTTTTAGATCAAATAGTTTGATTGATCCAGTGTACTCCCTAATTTACAATAAAGGAAGTCTCATTACTGGATGAAATTTACATAATATGTTATCTAAATTAAGTGTTTCAAGTTAATATGTGTGACCCCAATAATTTGTGGGAATGTATTGCGACTGTATAATACTCATTACATGAAGTTGTGATCTTGGATTTGGCATCTTGTAAAGGTAGCCTAATTGCTAAACCTGCTGCTGACAACAATACAGTGTAAATAATCAGTAATGGTGAAGGATAGTGGATGTATAAATAATACTGTCTAAGGAACCTAAATGAGCACAAGTCCATGGGACCTGATTAGATTCATCAGCAGGTCCTGAGGGAACTGGCAGATGAAATTGGCTAAGCTACTATCCACCCTTTTTGAAAAATTGTGACAGTCAGATGAAGTTTCTGATGACTGGAAAAGGGATCTATAACCCCCATTTCAAAAATGTGAAAAACCCAGGTATCTACAGACAAGTCAGTCTCACCTCTGTGCCAGGCGAGATCATGGAGCGCATTCTCATGGAAATTATGCTGAGGCCCATGGGAAACAAAAAGGTCATTGGTGACAATCAACATGGCTTCATGAAGGTCAAATCATGCCTAAAAATTTGGTGGCCATCTTTGATGGGGCTAGAGCTTTGGTGAATCGGGGCAAAGGAATGGACTTCCACAGTTCACCACTATCCCACGTGATATCCTTCTCTCCAAATTGGAGAAATACGAATTTGATGGATGAATTGCTTAGTGGATAAAGAACAGGTTGGATGGCCACACACAAAATGTTGTGGTCAGCACCTCACTGGCCATATGAAGACCAATGATGAGTAGTGTCCTACAGGGGTCAGTATTGGGGAGGATACTGTTCAACACCATTGCTACTGACATGGAGACTGGGATCAAGGCTGCACTCTTCAAGGTTGCCAACGACACCAAGCTGTGTGGTGCAGTTGACTCACTAGTGGGAACGGATACCATCCAAAAGCAGATGGACAGGCCTGAGAGGTGGGTCAGTGTAAAACTCATGAAATTCAACAAACTGAAGCGCAAGGTCCTACACCTGGGTTGTGGCAACCCCAGGCACATGTATGAGTTGAGAAGTGGTTTGGAGAAGGACTTGGGGCTGATGCTTGATAAAAAACTCAACATGAGCAGCAATGTGCACTCACAGCCCAGAAACTGTCCTGGGCTACATCAAAAGAGATGTGATGAGAAGGGCGATTTTCCCTCTCTACTCTGCTTTTGTGAGACCCCACCTGGAATACTGCAGGCAGGCTGGGGGTCCTCAGAGCTAAAAAGATCTCTATCCATTGGAACAAGTCCAGAGGAGGACCACAGGGAGGATAAAGTACCTCTCTTATGAAGACCAGCTGAGAAAGTTGGGGTTATTCATTTTGAAGAAGAGATTTTGTGTGGACACTTCATAGTCTTCCAGTATCTGGAGGGGCACCATTTGTCAGGAACTGCAGTGACAGGAAAAGGAGGAGTAGCTTCCAGCTGAAAAGGAGAATATTTAAATTAAATGTGAGGAAGAAATTTTTTACTGTGAAGGTGCTGAAGCACAGGAACAAGCTGGCCAGAGAAGTTGTGGATGTCATAACCCTGCCAGTGTACAAGTCCAGGTTTGAGAGCAAGCAGTCTCTGAGAAATCTGGTTTTTGGAAGTTATCCCTGCCAATGGAGGGGAATTGAAACTGTGTGATCTTTAGGGTCCCTTCCAACCCAAACCATTCTATGATTCTATGATTTAAAATATTGGTCCCTGTATTGGTATGAGAAGTATCAATTCATAACCATCTGTCAGCTGGACTTTGAGCTATTCATAATGACCTTTTCAGCCCATTGCTCATCCTATTTTTCATCCATCTTGTGGTTCACACACTGATATCTCACTGCTTATGTTTTGTTATAGGGTTGCTAAGAGAGACCAAGTTTAAAGGTGTAGAAAAAGGCAATATTCACTGATTCTTGTATAAAAAGCCAGTTATTTCCTCATAGAGGGAAATCATCTTGATCATATCTGAAACTTATTATTTATTTCATTAGAAGTAAACCAATAAAAACTTCAGAAGTTTTAAGTTTTTAACTTTTACTTTTAATATCTATTCCATGAATTATTTTGTTGGAAATATTAGTCTGCAGGAGGGCATTTAATGTCTTTATAGTTTTCTACAAAAATCTTCACAAATATTGATATTAGGTTAAGTCTAAAATACTACTAAAATATTTTAAAGAAGACTAATTTATGCTAAAGAATAAAGGCACAGGCTGAGGAAAGGAAGATTTATTTTCGTAATTTCTATTTACCTTCCAACAATTGAATTTTGGGCTTGGCATTATTCCCACGCATACTAATTGTGGTAACTGTCATTGTAAACAATCTGTCCCTGCACAACAGAAAATGCATATTACAAAGACAGCATATATTACTATGGTAGGTAGTTATAACTCTACATGCTACTGCTTATAACATATTAAATGTAGCACTTTACATCATGATTGTACAGAAACAGATAATTTACAGTAAAATTTGTTACTAGTTTCTGTTCCAAATAATCTTTTGAAATACATAATAAAAACATAATTTATATTTCATAAAATTTACATCAATAATAATAAAAACACAGTATCACATTTCTGATTAATAATCTTTCTATTGCACAATATATTGAAATGAATTTTTCTGTGTCAGCACATAAAGCCTACACAAAAAGTAATGAAATCAATATCTGCAAAGAAAGTTTCTAACAATTTTACAGTAATTTTTTAATATAAACTGTATTTTATGAAGCATGTTTTAAAGGTTTTGATACATAAAGTGTTTTATTAGAAATAACTGTCTTAAAGGAATTTATGGCCTTAACCGCTAACAATATCTGTCTAGACTTCCAAAACAAGGTGCTAACGTACTTGGAGTAATGGGTTAAACAAAGTTTAGAAAAACATTGCTTGACTTTTTTACCCAGGAGACTAAGGTCACCTTCTCAAACGAGAATGAACCTAAGGTTATGCCTGAAAAATATTTAAAATTATCTACTAATTAACTGCTTGAACAAAAGAAGTTAGTGTCTCAGTTTTGGAGACAAAGTTTTCAGAAGGAGGCGCTCCAGGATAAGGTACCTCCTCCCAATGGGAAAAAAAGTGTTTCCCCTCTTCCTTACCTCTTTCCTGCAGCAGGTGAAAGTGGAAAAAAGCCCTGAACTATTTATTAACACAAAAAACAAAGCTATTTATTAACACAAAGTAAAATCGGGAAAAGATGGGAAAAAGGATATGGCTGCCTGCAAGGAGCTGATAACAGGTTTCCCCAAGATGGCACCGTGGCCACCCCGCAGGCCTGCCAGGGCCACTCTGTGGGCTCCCCAGTCTGGAGAGGAGGGAACGAAGAGAGGGAGATGGGGGGAGGAAAAAAACCCAAACAAACACAACCCTTTTTCCAAGCTCTCAAGGAAGAGCAGGGCAGAAAGCAGCGCCGCAGTCTTTGTCCCGTCTCTCTCCAGGCCATTGGACCAAGCCGTTTTTACCGACTCCTGCAGGTGCCAGTTCTGTTGAAATGACACTTGTTCTGGCCCCACCCCCCAGGTTCATCCTAAAGGCACAATAGCCCTGGGCATTAAGCAGACAGTTGAGGAATAAAGTTGCTTCATAATGTCACTCCAGGACAGTTAGCTACATATGAAAGCATTTTCTCAAACAATGTATCTATCAGAGGTGAAAAAATATCCATGTTGATATTTTGAAATACTTATTAATGTTTCTTTAGGTTACATTTCCACTAGAGAAATTAAAAAGATTTCTTATCATCCATTAAAAATTAATATTTTTAATAGTATCAGGATCTTTGAAAATGTGCATGCCATGTAAAAAAATGTCATGCATAAACACAATTTTCTATAGTCTCTAGCAGCCTAAAGTCATATATCTAAGAATATCCAACTGTTCTAAATTTTGCTTAAAGTAACAAGACATGTAGGACAACTACAAAATAAGCAGTGATTTTTAAATATGTAATCATTCTAACAATTACAAGCCTAACAAGTTTCCATCCAGCAGTCTCTATGACATTTTGCATACTAATACAAGAAGTCCTGCACTATAATCAAGATTTCCCCTGTTTACAAATAGATATATGTAAAAAGAGGATGCTCATAAACACTTAAGATTTTGACTGAGTTAATAATGTATTAAGCTGTCTAAAAGTAATATTTGTAGATCTAATTCTGCATGACTTGCTTAATGCTTATATGTGTGACAGAACTGGAATTTGAAGTGTATCTTTTTGTTCCTTAACCTCTGTATTGCCAGTCCAGAATATCCCTTTTTTTAATTGATTTGTAATTTTTATTGATTTTTTTACTGCAGTGTACAAGAACATTCAAGTGAGTTGTGTTCCCAGGCATCCCAGTTTTTACTCATAAATGAGAATGATCAAAATGAGATGTCAAAAATATTCTGACGCTGTTATGTAATTGTCAGGAAAAGAAATTATCTTTCATACATTAAACTTTTTTTTAGAAGAGGCATTTAGACTCTGAAAAGTAACAGAAATAGTTATTCATAGGCATGGTAAAATCAGTCTGATATATGTAATAAAAAAGTGTATATTTCACATACATTAATTGATATATTTTGTACGTGACAATTCACAAATTGGTTTTCATATATGATGAAAGATGATCATAAACATTGTTTCAATGTTCTTCACTTCTGCTTCATTTAGATAAACATTTCAAGTCTCATTGCAGTAACAGTCAGATACTGTCAGATGATGCAAAATTTTGAATAACAATTAAGAGAAATATTACGTAGAAACATACAAACACAAATAATTCCGTTTTGAATTTCCCTTCTCGACAAACTTTCCATTTTGTTAGAAATTTGTTGAAGTGAGGAGAAATTGGGAGCTGGTCCCTCTCCTTCGCTTACAGTGTCTCCCTGACCTGATTTCTGATCATTTAACCTAAAGATTATAGAAGAGATCCACCTACAGCCCCATGTGGTGGAGCTCCATGCTGGAACAAATGGATGCATGAAAGAGGGTGAGAACCCATGGGAGGCCCAATGCTGGAGCAGCCTGTCCTTGCAGGACCCTGTGGAAGAGTGATCCATGCTGCAGCAGTTTTGGGAGGACTGTCACCTGTGGGATGGACTGATGTTGCAGCAGTGTGGCAGGACATCCTCCCCCATCTCTCTCTCTCTTCATGACTGGTGCATAGATAACTCAGACAGGTTCAAAAGCCCATCAAGAGGTTATCTCCTGGTGCCCAAAAGTCTGGGATCTCCAACCGAGAATCCACATCTTGGTGTGTAGCGAAGATGTGGAAAGAGATGAAAGAAAATAAGTATGTGACTGAAAGACCCACTCTTACACTATAAAAAACACACAAATTATCACAAAGGTAGAAGGTTTCTACACGTACACTAGTGTTGTAGTCAAAAATAAATGAAAACAGCGAAGAGACGAAGGGTGACGGGAGGAACAGTCCTTCCCAAGCTCTCCTTTATTAGGGTAGAGGATTCGTGGTGGTCGGGAGGGAGAGCAGGGGAAGGAGGGCCATTGCGGTGGCGATGGTGTGGCAGAATGGCACTGGCTGCTGGGGTGCAGCCGGTTAAATAGGAAAAGGAACGACCAATGAGGAAAGAGGGAGAGGGCGGGGACAAGCATACATAAACTAATAAGAACATAAGAGGGTGGGTACAATTCAAATTATCCAATAATATACATAACTGACTAGAAAGGTCTGGAGGGGTGGGCGGATCCGAAGCCCTAAGCACGCCTCAAAGCCCGCCCAGGCAAGGCCCTCTTCATCCCAAACAGGTGTCAGCCTGGGAGGCAAAGGGCGGACCCAACTCCCGCCCAGGCAAGGCTCTCTTCCCTAAGGGGTGGGAAGAGGGAAAGCATCAGCCTGGGAGGCAGAGGGGCAACCCGCCACACACTAGAGCATGAAAAAGCCTCTCCCCAGAGATGGATGCAGCTCTGCGGTAACTTTCTAAGGACTGAGAGAGGATTCTGATGTATATTCCATCACCAAATTGGAGTTGGTAAGACACATTGGTTCCTAAATTGTATTATTTCTTTGTTAGCTGTAGTAAAAGGTAACTTTTTCGTGCGCTGCATTTTAACTACTAGTACTTTTCTTTTTGCTCTTTTCATTTTTGTGTAGTATGTAATTTGTTTAGCTCCTTGCTCTGTTATTTCTTGTGTCTAATAAACAATGATCCATTTCATATTAGACCTAATCGGCCATTATATAAGAACTTGCAAACAAGATTGGGTCTAGGGGTGCTGGCTGCCCTAATAATTTAACTGCCAGCTGTCAAAGGCCTAGGCAAAGGGCAGAAGCTGATCAATCTCCTATCTCCATTCATAACAAGCAGTTCGTGGAGAGCTGTTGCTCATGAGGTGGACTTACATTGGAGAAGTTCATGGAGAACTGTCCCTGTGGGAAAGACCCCACGGTGTAGCAGGGGAACAATTCTTCTCCCTGAGCAGTGGGAGAAACCACAGGTGATGAACTGACCATAATCACCATTCCCTGTGTCCTGATGCAAATGGTGGAGGAAGGAGAGTTGGGAAGGAGAAAGGAGTGGGGGGAAGGTGTTTTTTAAGGTTTTATTTTACTTCTCATTTTCCTGTTCTGATTTTGTTAGTAATAAATTCAGTTGGTATCTATAACTTCAACCTGTTTTGCCCATGGTGGTATTTGAGGAGTGATGTCTCCTGGTCTTTATCTCAATACATGAACCCTTCATTAAATTTTCTCTCCCCTGTCCAGCTGTGGATGGAAGTGGCTTTGGTGGGTGCCTGGCATCTGGCTTCAACCCATTACACAGGACCTGCTCTTCTTATGTGATCCTGAAGAGGACAATTATGCCACTATGCAATCTCTCAATTTCACATGATTTTGTAGATATCTAATTAATATTAAGGGAGGAAAAAATGAGGTTTTTTAGATACCAGGTTTATAGAGATCTTCCTTGCTGTAGAATCCTGTCAGGTTGAAAAGTCATGAGGTCAGATGCCATCCTTTAGTCTTCTTTGTGAAAACATCATTTTGATACACAAAAAGAAAATATTTATTATTCATCAAACTTGTTCCCCTGTGCACACAATAAGAAAGCCAGAGACTAAAAGAACTATAAAAAGAATAATTCGTAGGTCGAATTTGACTAAACCTCTCTTGGGCTTGTTTGCTACTTTAGTGTGGAGGTAGAAATGTTAGAAGGACTGAAAAAAAGCAAAAAACAAAACAAACAAATCCCCTGCAAATACAAAGTGTAAGGAATCATGAAACCCCTTGGTTTTTACAGCTTGCTAAAGAACCTGTGTTCTATTCCATGGAAGTCAATACAACAATATAACTGGGAAGGAAAGGTTAAAATGTCCTTGAAACTATACAGATAAGTCCTAAACAAATCCAATAAATTGAAGCTTTATATTTTCTTTCTTAGTGTGAAACCAAACCTGATGTTAAGCTCACAAAACATCCTTTTGCTACAGGATGAGATTACTTTCTATTTCTAGAATGTTAAACTTAATCTGAATTTATTTTTGTGTTTTACACTTCTTAAAATTGCCAAAAAATTTCATTCTTTTTCCTCATTTCTTCACAGCAATAACTTCAGGATGCTACTTTTAATGAAACTGTGAAGAATCTGCAAACTAATAATTGTTAGAGTTCAGAGGTAACATGTTTCTGTTTAGGAAGTAGGCCTTTTTTTTAGGCATTAGAAATTGACTTTATGTTCACGTAAAACAAGAAAAACAATTTTCAGAATGGGAGCATTTATTTTTCCATTTGTCTCACTTGAGAGACTTCATAAGTACTTATGTCCACAGAGCCAGCTTCCATTTTGACATCCCTGGCATTTTATTCTTGGTCAAGGGCAACATACAACCAATCATCTCTCACACTCCATCACCCACTTGGAGAAATAAAGTAAAGAGAAATGACTTTCAAAAATCAGATTCCTGATCTCTGTTTCATTGCTCTCTGAGGTTTATATATTTAAAGTGGCAAATTAAGTATGTGCTAATGCCTTGGCATTCGTTATAAGCCTTTTAAATTGCTCTTATCTGAAAAAGGTCATAAAATAGGATCAGCCTTAATCTTTTTTGTATCAAAATTTGACATGACCACTGCATCTTAAATTCCTCTAATTCCCAACTGCGTACGGTTCTTCCTTAATCAAACTCATTGTGGTCTATACTCACCCATGATTTCTGTCAAAAACTGTTGAGGGAAAAACTATCACTGCTGTTTAAATGATTATTCAAGAATTTTTAAAAAATATTTCTTTCTGCTGTGAAAAAGTAATTTTTTTTCCTTTGGCTGTTTTTTTCTGGAAACCTTTTGATCTGTCATTTGTACTTAGAAACAAAGATGTTTACATTTTGGTTGTTACTGATAAACTTTTCTTTCCATATTAACAAAATCCCTTGTCTTTTTAAGATTGTGAGCTTGGGAATTATGCATAAGTCATCACACATCATCACTTTTCATAGTATTCATAGTCCAATGAAATTTACAGGTGTAATCTGGTGTGAGCAACTGAAGTGTTAAGGGTGAAAGACTCAAAGAGTCAGAGAGGGTGCTCTGTTGGGGCCAGGTTTGCACCTCCCAACCAAGGCGAAGAGGAGAGTTTTTTGGGGGGGCGGGGGGGGGGGGAATGTGGACAAAACATCTGATTCATAAAACACCAGCTCAGGTGCAGAGGGGATGCCCACCCACTACTAGAGGATGACCACAACAAACCAACATTTATTTCCCAAGAAGATGTGTTTGAACCAGATAAAAGGCTGGTAAAAAGTGAATCCTGTGAGGTGAGATGAGATGATGCTTTTTATTCTGACAAAGTCCTCCCTTACACAAGTAGCCCAGGTGTCAAACTCTATCCCTGTCCCACCCCAGCCCTGGGGGAGGTAGCAAGACCCTCACACTCAGGCTGAAGATGTTCATCCCTCAGAGAATGATGAACTGGATGAACCACACTAGCATGAGAAAAAGCTGCCATGTATTAGAAGTGGTCATGAATCATCAAAGACCCCCAGAATGCCACCAGACTCATTTCTGGGCCCTTCCACCAGAAAACGGATCTCAACTGAGTGTTGAGACTGTGTCAATTTCCCCACCAGGGTATTCCCAGCTGAACCTGAACGTATATTAACCCATAGAACTTTGTGTTTCATGGGCTTCCCCCACTCCCAACTGATCAAGACTGGAACCATAACTTTTGACCAAGGGACATCAAAATTGCAACAATCAAGTCTTCTCACTAGATCCATGGGTAGTGACATCTTTCTGCTATCTACTTGTATTTTCTTGCTGCTTCTTTCTTTATATATTTTCTTAAATAGTATTTTAATTTTTTCATATTGTTATATTTCTACAGGTGTGTCAGAAAGGTTTGTTTTCTGTAATTCTGATAAAATTTTTTGACTTTTCACAAGCCATTATATGCTTGGAAGCAACTACAGGTCTCACACAAAAATGCAACAAATTATTTTTGAATTTATTGCAGCAATGTGTGTGTAGGAAACTAATAAGGAAATTAAATCTTATGTAATGATATAAGAATAAATAAAGAAATATATTTGTCTCAGTCACTAGGTTAATGGATGCTTTCTATCACCTTTTATTAAGTTGGTAATTTTAATCTTTTTTCTCAAAACTTTGTAAGAATTATAGTTGACAAGAAAGAGACTGAAAATTTCAGTCTCTGAAGTACAAAATACAGCAAGTTTTATTAGTTGCTGAACCTACAACTAGTCATTTTAAAAATTAATATATTTCTGCCCTATGACTTCACCACACTTTAAATAATTTCAATAAAATTCACCACAATTTAAATAAAATTACATCCATTACCAGTCCTTAAGCAGTTAATATAGAAAGTTTAAAGCCATGACAATGCTAGATAAAGCTATGTGTAAAACCTTTATTAGCAAGGTATGATGTGGTGTAAGTTCACTGAAAATTTCTGCATAATACTTGCACAATCCTTCAAGATGTCTCTTGCAGTTCCAGATCCTTAGAGTTGTGGTGTCTGACATGACTCCTCCTGGGGCACGTAAGGAGCACTGTCTCTCTGTGCCAGCACATTATCATCTCGCTGTCTGAGAGACCACAAATTATAGTTACAAAGGTAACATGGGAAGAGAAGAAGCACTTTGAGCCATATCACTTCCCAAATCCAGGAAATACAGTGTAAAATCATCTTAAACACAATATCCCTTGGTAAATAAAACCTGGTCTAGTGGAAGGTGGCTCTGCCCATGGCATGTAGTTGAAACTAGATGATCTTTGGGGTCCCTTCCAACCCAAACTATTCTTAACTTCTGTGAAATATGATGATGGAAGACAGAGCTATTAAAAAACATCCAGGAGTGCAAGTCTCTGTTGTAGGCAACATTATTTTTATTGCACTGCATCCTTTTTTTTTCTTTGATAAAAGACCATTTTCAAAAAGTGTACCATGTTTCCTCAGGAGAACATCCGTATAAGTTGCTCTTTTGCACAGTTTTATATGGTTTGTAAACATTTGTTTTTCTTTGATTTAGAGCAATTGTAGGGACTTCCATTGTTGGAAATTTTGTACATAGTCATAGTATACACATTTGTGTTCTGAAACATTTTGAAGAAAAATAAGAAAAATATTTTTCCAGCTGTTTTAATAACTTTGCCAAGAATTGGTGGATTTTCCTGCACTACATATTCTCTGTGGAAAGAAACCAAAATCATCATGAAGTATCTAGGTATAAAATATAAAAGGATTTAATAACATGCTCCACTTGCTCAAAGCAAGTCGGGAACCTGTACATCTTTGGAATCCAGTCTTTCCAGTACCGTGGAGTAAATAACTGATACAAAAAGGGTTACTCTAGTATATTTTACAGTGCTATAATATTTTCTAATTTTGCTGCAGTGACTACTATTAGTTACCAAAAACAAACCAAAAACCAACCAACCAACCAACCAACCAACCAAAAAAAACCCCCAAAAACAAAAAAAAAAAAAAAATCCCCAGAAAACCAATGCTGAACACAGTTTTGTTTCAAATACCAAAACTTAGGGATCTGCAAGTGATTTTACTTTTTATCAACAAAAAAACCCTAGCCTTAAAATAAATTTATAGTATAAAAAAATTAATTAGGGGTATTTTTTTCCTTTTTTTTTTGTTTTCCCTTTTTTCAGGATAGCACAGCAGAAAAAAAAAAAAAGGCAGTACAAGATTTCTTGTGCTATAGTGAGGTGGAATTTATAGAATCACAGAATCACAAAATAGTTATGAGTGGAAGGGACTTCTAGAAATCCCCTAGTCCAAATGCCCTTCTAAAACATGTTCACCTGAAGTATGTTGCACAGAATATCTTCAAAGAAAGAGCCTCCACAACCTCTCTGGGAAGCCTGTTCCAGTATTCTCTCACATTCAAAGTAAGGAAGATTTTCCTGGTGTAGAAATCAAACTTCCTCTGTTGCATCTTGTGTCTTTGACCCTTATCCTCTGGCTGGGCACTGGAAAGAGTCTGGCCTCATCCTCTTGACACCTACCCTTAGGGTATTCATATGCATTGGTAAGAATTTCTCTCAGTTGCCTTGTCTTGGTTTGATAGACAGGTGTCTGCTTAGGAAGGTGGGAACCTTCCTTAGAACAGAGAATGTGAACCCCCTTCCCTCTGAATTATTATAACTTTGGAATCAAGGGCTCTCAGGCAAAGGTATGGGAAAAGGAATAAGAGTCCTTTACTAGTATCTAAAATGAGGTAAGCAATCAGTTACAAAAAGAGTAAATGAGGTAAAAAACAGTAAACAAAACCAAACTCAGTGGCAGATGTCCCTGGGCTGCCAGGCACTTTCCCGTTTGGTGCAGTCATGGTCACGGCCAGCAGGGACGCTGTTGGGCTCCTAGACCAGCAGGGTAGGTGCGATGACTCCTGCGCAGCTGCAGATGGTGCTGTGGCGTGAGATTGGATCTGTGTCATGTGTGTAATGGCAGACAGGCTGGAGCAGGGTGGCGTGCAGCAGACAGCTCAGAACAGGGAGATGGAGCGGCCGAGTCAGCCCACCCTGGCCAGCCAGCAGAGGAGGCGGCAGGAGCTCCACAGTCGTGACAGGCAGGGCGCGGGGTGGCAGCAGGCAGGGCGCAGGGTGGGGGCAGGCAGGGGTCCCGTTCCACTGCAGTGCAGCTGGGAAACGCACCCTCCTGGAGGGTAGAAGGGGCCCGAATCCCATGCCCCTTTTCCCCAAGTGAGAACTCACCCACCAGGTAGAGAGAAAACCAGGGCAAAGCCAGGCTTTTTCTGCAGTTGCAGCCAAAAAGCAGAGAGCCGCTTTTTTCCCACTGCTCTCTCCTCCAAGATGTCCAAGCGAGTGTCCCCTTATCAAATCTCCCAATCTCTAGTTCCTGTGTCTACCCAGCCAAAACTCTTTGTCTCTTTTGTAAGAGTAGATGGCCCTTAAGTACTGGTTGTTAGTTGCCTAGCGACAGAATGCGAAAAATTCCACTTGCCCCCCTCAACCTTCAACATGCCTCTATTCCAGGTTAAACAAGTTCAGCTGCCTCAGCCTTTCCTCATAAGAGAGATGCTACAATCATCATTAGAGTCCTACGCAGACTCCCTCTGATGGTTCCTTGTCTTTTTTGAATCGAGGAGTCTAGAACTGGACACAACACTTCAGGTGCAACCTCACCCATGGAGTAGAGGGGCAGGATCACCTCTCTATCTAATGTCAATGCTTTTCCTCATGTATCCCTAATGCATCCTTGGCCTTCTTGGCCACAAGGGCATTGCTGGCTCATGGACAGCTTGTTGTCCACCAGGACCCCAGGCCCTTCTCTGCAGAGCTGCTTCCCAGCAGGTCTTCCCAGCATTTGATCTTCATTGGGTTCCTCTCTGTCCAACTCTCCAGCCTGTTTGGGTCTTGCTGAATGACAGCGTTGCTTTGTGGTGTACCAGCCATTTTGTCACATTTTGTACCATCAGCAAACTTGCTGAGGATACACTCTGTCCCTGCATCCAGGCCATTGATGAATAAGCTGAACAAGACTGGATCCAGCACTGACTCCTGTGGGAACATCCCTTGTGACAGGCCTCTGTACCACTAATCACAGCCCTCCCGGATCTGCCATTCAACCAGTTCTCAATCCACTTCACTATTATTCAGCTAATCTACCCTTCCTGAGCTTTCCTTTGATCGTCTCAAGGGAGACAGTGTCAAAAACCTTGATGAAGTCAGGGTAGATGATGTCCACTCCCCTCAGCTACACAGCCAGTCATGTCATCACAGAAGGCCTCTGACAACTCTGTTCCATTGAAAATGCTTGTCTTTTTAGTCATGTGCTGACTCTGAAGGTGTCATTTCTGAGAGATGTTTTGTTTGCTCTTATTATGGAGGTACCTGTCAAATAGGAACTCAGCTGACAGCAAGAGTATTATTATTAGGGAAGTGCCATAATCAATGTGCCGGCTGTTTCTTTTCTTAGCACGCACAATTGCCTTCCCTAGGTGTGACAATTTTTCTGTTTACTGGGAAACAAAGCATTTAAGCTGCATGAAACAGAAGTCCAGCCACCACGCCTGACTGAGAACAAATCTTAAAAGAAAAGAAAGCTGTTTATTTATTTACAGAAAGTTTTATCAAAGGTTTAGATTGTGCACTTTGATAATATTGAATTCAAAAGTATATTTCTATACGTTTACTTGTACTTACTTTCAGTTATCAATACTTTTGCTACTCTTCAGCAGAAAGTATTGATCTCAAAGATTATGTCTTTCTGTAAGTGGTGCACCGGCTGCAAGATGGTAGGTCTGGGTCCTGCATGTTGTACCAGACTCTGGTTCTGATTCTCCTTGGTTAACTATCTGTAGCCTGTGAAAAAGCAAAAAAAAAAAAAAAAGTGTCAAACCAAAAACCAAAAGCAGATCCATTCTCCACCCAGCCTGTACTTGTGCTTGGGATTTCCCCAACTCAGGTGCAGAACTTCACACTAGGCCTTCTTGAGCTTTATGAGGATCATAGGAGTCCACCTCTCAAGCCTGTCTGGGTCCCTCTGGATGGCATCCTTTCCCTCCAGTGTGTGACTGCACCACTCAGCTTGGTGTCCTCAGCAAACTTGCTGAGGGTGCACTCCGTCCCACTGTCCGTGTCACCAACAAAGAGGTTGAACAGTGCCAGTCCCAATACTGACCCCTGAGAACACCACTTGTCACTGCTTTCCACTTGGATATTGGGCCATTGACAAAAGCTCTTTTAGAGTGATCATCCAGCCAATTTTTCATCCACTGAGTGGTCCACCTATAAAATGTATGTCATTATTTTTTTCAAACAATTTCTCAAGAAGATGTGAAAAACAGTTTGTGTAATGCACGGAATTACTTATTAGGTATTAAAATATTGCCTAATAGTAGCAATAAACCACCTTAAAAATCAGTTCTAACTTGTGTATACAATCCCCTGAAATATTGGTTTAATCCATTGAAGCTCTTAAGGCAAAAAGTACAACGCTTAGGGGGAATAAACATTTTGAATTATATCCATAGCTGAAAATATGTTTTCATAAACATTATGAAACATCCTTTAATACAGATTTTAAACATTTACTCACAGAAAATAACATGCTATATCTTTATAATACTACTTTATCAAAATTTTCTGATGATAAAGTACTGTAAAACCTCTGTTCTCACTTTGACAAAAATAATGCTAGTAATTCATATACTTCCTCTAATGTTCAGTTTATAAAGAGAAGAAGATTAAAACATGTGAGGGAAAATATATTTTCAAATGTCATTGTGAAAAAAATATTTTGAGACTAAACATCAGAATGACATAAAACAAATTTGTAGACAATAAAGGAAATTTGTTACTGATTTGCAGATCGTTCAAAAATAATGCAACAGACTGTCTGATACTAACGTATTAGTGATTTTTTTTCCCAAAAAATGGATATATGAATTAAAGTGAGTACTTTTTCTGGTTTGTTTGTGGCCAAAATCAAATCCAGCCACTGGAAATGGCTGAAATGATTGCTAGAAAGACTGTTCAGTCAAGGGTGTCCATAACATATCACAGTTTTTCATGCTAATGAAGAAACAATCAGAGGTTCTGAAAACACATGAGCAATTACATTCAGAAAAGTAATAATGACAAAAATATTGAGACCTTTAAGAGAGAAATATAAAGAAAAAAAGAATTTAAGTAAGCTGAACATTCATAAAGAAACAACTATAAAGCAATATGCAATTTTTCCAATGGTCTACATTTAAATAAGGAATAATTTAAATTTGTGTGTTGTTTCTTAACAGAACAATCATGTTCTCTTCTCTTGTAAAGCCTGCCTCACCTTTCCTTTTCTTGGACAAAATGGTGACTAGAAAGTTTCTACTGCCACAATCATTGGAGGGCTCTATAAGCTAGACAAGTGTCTGCTTAATTACATATATGATTGCCTATGCACATTGGATAGATTACACCCATTTCTCTCACAGACTAATTTAGATATTTCTCATTTTAGTTTTTCAGTTGAAGCTGACTTGTAGTAGACAAATTTGGCTAGTAATCCCTTGATTTCTGGCTCTTTTTTGTATTTGTTTGGGTTTTGCTTGTTGGGAGTTTTTCTTTTTTTTGTTTGCTTTGTTTTGGGCTTTCTTCGGTTTTGGTTTTGGCTTTGTTTTATTTTGTTTTGTTTACAAAACTATTAAGGTTTAGAGAGATTACTTAGATGTATGAATTATCTTGTCATTTTACTTTCTTGTCACATATAAACTACTAGACTCAGAGATAATTGTCTTTGTATAGCTGATGTCAGATACAGATGTATAGCAGATTTTCTCTAGACGTTAGTTCACAGAGTGATAAAACACACACATAACAGACTAAGAGCTTGATCCATTACCCAGATAAGTAAAAGGAAACTCTAAATAATTCTGATTTCACAAGCTTAGGTGAAAAATAATGTTCTTGGAAACATTCATATGACAAAAGAATGCCAGTCCGTGAATGGTATGAAAGGAAACAGGCATTCAAACATTGCCATAGACTAGAATAAAGAACCCTTATATATTATTTGAAAATTAACTTTCTAACTGATCATCAGTATATTTTGAGGTCCTCTTCTGTAATTATTACTGCATTAATATATCTTATTTCCTCTAAGTTTAAATATATTTCTGACTTCAAACTTTGTGGGCTTTTTATCTTCTTTTAGCCCCTAGGACCTAATCAGCATGCAAACAAATCTTATTCTGGTTGTTGATAGTGTACAGCTGTAATTCTAAAGGCACTTTTTCCTCAGAGTAACTAATAATTACACACTCCAGATGTTGAATTAAATATATATGGCAATGTAGTTGTAGCTATCATTAGAGTTCAATTCCGAAAAGGAAAGAGAGAAAGAAAAGGTTCTTCTACAATGGAGTGAAAAAGTCACTTTCTGAGCCTTCCCTTGAAGGCACTCCAAAAAACTCCCATGGCATATATCATGCATCTTCCCTGGTGTCATAACCAAATCTTCAAGGATAATGATTGTGTAAGAAATCACAGTCTCCATAACACCTGTGCTGGTTTTGGGGGAGTAAAGAGTAACACACTAAATAGTTAGAAGTAAGAATTAGACATCAAAAGTGTAATGATGTTTGTTCATTCCCTTCTTTCTCCTACCCAGACCCAGCACAAGGAGAAAATAAGGTTATTTATTTCTGATAAGGTGATATATCTGAAGGTTATTTATTTCCTATAAGGCCATATTTAGAAATAATTTGTGTCGTGGAGTTAAAGAATTGTGTCAAAAATTTATTATGAGGATACAAGGAGAAAGCTGAATACAGAGAACTATTAGTGTAATATTACAAATTCTAAAAATATGAGTTCAGAGTTAGAGCTTTATTATTTATAAGTCTACCTGTGCAAATATAACTTAAAAAACCCCTATTTTTTACCTTTCTGCTCATTTTCTGAAAACTGTGTCATAGACCATCACTTAGACAATGTCATGTTATAGTTTCAATGTTTTTAATATTTTATCTGCAAGAATAATTAAGTCAAACATAGTTAAATTTATGGTGTCTGATTACGCATATAAATTTTGATTATTCAGAGAAAGAAAATAAGCAAACCCAATTAGTTTGATGACTTAGAATATAAGCTGATAGAGGAGAGATTTACAAATGCTTGCTCTGAAGATCATTGAGGTCCTTTGTCTTAAGTATGCTAGCACAGAGATGATTGCTACTTCTCCCAAATCAAACATGTAAGTGTTGGAAAAGTCGTACTCATACATGTTCCTTTTCTTCTTCCAATTACCGTTTAATTATTTGATGCAAAGTGAAGTTCTTACAGATAGAAGAAAACAGATTTTTTCACCTAGCATTCCCTTTAGCCTGTGAGGCAGGGTATGTAAGCAGAAGAGACTATCGCAAGCCAAGTGAGACATGAAAATGAAATCTCAGATTAATTGAACATTAATGTTTATTTAAATTTGAACTATTAAGTCACAAAGATTGCAATTCTTAAACTTTCAGCTCTTTATAGAGTAAAATATTGGCACAGACTTCACCGCTCCATGAGAAAACTAAAGCTAGGGAACCAACTTGAAATAGTTGATACCTTGATACCCAGAATAAGTACTTTATTAGGTATATCCTACAGAACATAACCTCCTTCTGTAACATAATAACTACCAGCACATGGATTTACAGGAATTTCTTGTTTTAAGTACCAAATTTTGTGTACCTAATATACAATCAAAAGGCTGACTTATAATGCCTGAAAGTAATTTTAAAAATTGTCTACAATTTTAATGAGTTCCTTGACTTTGCTGCTGGGTTGTTTTCCTCTGCTTTTATGGGTCTAAATCTGGAATGAAGTCCTGCAAACACTCTTAACATTAATGTTTTAATAATTTGAAGCAAAAATGTAAACATACTTAAGCCCTATGAGCTTGTTGCTATACAATGCTATATTTCCAAACAATGATGAATAGAAATGGGTTTAAAACTATCTACCTCAGTATGAAGACTGGAGCAAATATAGCTTGAGAATGATCTCAGCCCAGTGATGACTGTGAATAGGCTGAAATGAAACTAATTACTAATTTAAAAATAATAGCAATTGTTTCATTAATTTCATTAGGGACTCTGAGCTAAAACTGTTTTGTGGAATTTTCCATTCATTTTCCCAAATAAAATTTTCTGAAAAATATTCTGGCAATTTTCTCTTATCCTATGGATTTTTAAAAAATGTTGTCCTACCATAAAATGTTGTAGAATTGAATCTGAATATTAATACCTTTTTATCTGTATAGAGTTCATTTTCACACAGATTTGTTAGAATTCTTTACTTCAAAAAGAATAATTTTGTTTATTTCATTATTCAAAGGTCTGACCTGAAAAATTACACAAAAAATGGGCTTAAAACTGTAGGCTATAAGAAACCTTCACACAAACTGCATTTCCTTTTGATTAAAAAACAAAAAAAAGAGCCAAAATTATGATTCATGTCTCATAAGAATCGTATTTTTCTTTTTTGCAGTTTACGCATGCTTGAGAAAATGTTGCTTTCAGCATTATGTTGGAACCTTTTTTTTTTCCACGCCTCTGAGAATGGAGAATGCAGCACAAAAGAGAAAGAGGTCTTCCTAACAAAAGCTACCTGCAGAACTAAATGATATCTGAAAGAAATATGTCCCTGAAAGACATTGATTTAATTTCAATAAATACACATTGGCTACAGTACTTTTTGAAGCACAGAGGCTCAAAGAAAATCTGAAAAACAAATGGGGAAGAATTTTCACAGTTTTTCTTCACACAAAAATATCCCCAACAAAAACAGACCTATGTTTTTTCTCTTATCTCCCTGTCCTGGTTTCAGTCAGAGCAGAATTCATTTTTTTTTTTTTTTTGCAGTAGTGGTGAGGGGGCAGAGCCTGGAGCCACATGGGCATGTCTAGGTTTTTATTCTATGCCAGCTCATGTCATTGCTGGGGGAGTAGAAGCAAGGGACTATCTCTTCTGGCTTTGGGCGGAGCAAAACCATGGTAAGGTAGGGAGTCCATTGTCTACTGTTCATTGTTGCTCGTGGTCTATGGTGAGTATTTTTGCATGTGAATCACCTTATTTTTGTATGCTTTTATTATTAATATTGTTGCAGTTACTTTTAGTTTTCTTATCTCATTGCTGTTTCCAGTAAATTGCTCTTACCTCAATCCATGATCTCTGTCTTTTGTCTTCCACAGGAGCAGAGGAGAGAAGCAGCTTGTGGTTTTCTTTTTAATGGAATTCTAAATTGGGGAACACTATTCCCAAAGGGCTTTGACACTTCTGAGAAAGACTCAGACAAGTGGTTAATTGTGTATAGCTGGAATCAGAAGGATGTGTTAGGAATTTTATCTAGTCCCTGTGTTTCTGAAAAGTGCATGATTTCTTCAGGATACTCTGTAGAGAACACTGCAGAGCTTGAGGTGAATGTTGTATATCTGCCTCCTTCCCACACTAGAGAATCATCTTTTTTCTAAGAATATCTGAAAACCAGGAGTTTAAATGTTATAATCTCTTTAGTGGTGCATTTCACAGGGCTCCTCTTTATCCTTTGCTCTGTTATCCTTCATATCCTTGGTACTCATACAAATAATTTTTAATTGATTCAGATCCAATTTTCCTTTGTATGTACTTTGTGAAGTCATGCTTTCACAATTTTTTATTAAAAGCTGCTTTTGCTAATACCTTTGTCTGTGATTCTTTAAGTGGCCTAACCACTCATTCACAACTGTACGCTGTCACAAATTTGTTTCATGGTTATAAAATTATTCTAAACTATATAAAAAGACACAAAAACATCATGAACTGGTAATGGAAACAATGTAAAACCACTAAATATATTTCTATTAAAAAAAGGCAATTACAAGCAATCAAGTTTAACAGCATTAACAAGAAACATCCTATGTCTCAGTGCTGGTAATAAGAAGTGGGTTTTTCCCTGAGTTACTTTAACTTTTGTCAAAGAACTACGCTAATTTTTGCAGTGCAGAAAGGACATCAACCTGTTGGTATGAGTCCAGAGGAGGACCACCAAGTCCATAAGAGGGATAGACCACCTCTCCTATGGGGAAAATCTAAGAGAATCAAGATTGTTTAGCCTGGAGAAGAGAAGGTTTTGGGGTGACCTAATTATGGCCTTCTAATACCTAAAAGGAGCCTACAAGAAAAATTGAGAGAGAGATTTTACAGGAGCATGTAGGGACAGGAAAAAGGATAATGGCTTCAAACTGAAAGAAAGTAGAAATAGTTCTTTACCGTGACTGATAGTGAGGCATGGGGAAAAGTTGTTTAGACAAGATGTGAATGCGTCATCCCTGGAAATGTTCAAGGCCAGGCTGGACGGAGCTCTGTGCAAGCTGGTTCCATGAAAAGTGTCTCTGCCCCCTGCAAGGTGCCAGAAATACATGTGTTTTAAGTTCCTGGTCAACTCAAACTATTCTGTGACTCTGTCAAATAATTTTTATAAAACAGGCCTTTCATTTTAGCAGTATTCCTGGAATTCAACTAGTTTGATCAGTTCACCCTCTTCACCAAAGTACTGAGGAGTTTAAAAAGAAGTTTAAATGGAAAATGAAGGACAAATAGTTTAGTATATGTATGCCTTCAAAGAAAGTTAGCAATGGCATAAAGTATTAGAATATGGTTAGGACATAATGCCAGTCTTCTAACAAAAACATTATTTATGCAGTCATTTGTTGACAGTTACTTTTACAGGTGGTTAAAATTTATTGTCTAATGATGTAATTATAGATTTTTTTTAAAACAAGAGATTTCAAGACACAAAAAAATATAATAGGTCTTGTATCAAAAAAGCTAGAGTGTGTTAGCCTGGATAAGAGGAAACGGGGAAATTTGTAGGAGAAGAGGAAACATGAAGAGGAAGAGAAATTCATATCAATGCATATAAATAACTTAAGGGTAAGTTTCAAGAAGATCAGGCCAGACTCTTTTCAGTTGGGCCCAGCAAAAGGACAAGGGGCAACAGACACAAGCTGAAACACAATAGGTTTGATCTCTGTTATCAAGAAAAATTTCCTTACTTTGAATGTGAGAGTGGACTGGAACAGGCTGCCCAGAGATGTTGAGGAGGTTCTTTCTCTGAAGATACCTAAACTCAATCTGGATGTGATCCTGTGCAGCCTGCTCTATGTGAACCTGCTTTAGGAGGGAGGTTGAACAAGATGATCTCCAAAGGTGCCTTCCAACTCCAACAATTCTGTGATTCTCTGTTTATCACTGTGGCTAAGGCATTGTCTTACAGCAGAGATATCTTAAGGCAGAGATATGTTTCAGGCTTAAATGTGGAGAGCTAAAATTCATTTTCACAAAGCAGTCATGGTTTTCTTACATTTTATGAATCATATGTGAAAAACTGGTATCTGAAACAGTTGTATATAGGTATATCTATTGTGCTTATTTATATATATATGATATAAATAAAATAGATTGTGTCTTTTCTTAGACTAAGTTTTTGATATTCCATTTTAAATAGAAATATAATTGCCTCCTCTAAAAACCACTAGAGTACAAATTAATATTTTAATTTAAAAGCTGCAGATGTCATGAAAAGGAGATGAAATTCACAGATCTGTCTGTGTCTAAGGTTTGGATTAGCCAAAGCTTTTATCACTGAAAGTGTTAGTGTATAGAGGTACTACAGTAACACTTGGATTCTAAGAATCTTTCTTGAAATTCCAAAAGAAACAGATATTGTTATAATCTGGTCCGCTTTTTTTTTTAACTTTAGAGAGGCTTCAGAAGTCTTCACAGAATCAGAGAATAGCTAAGGTTGGAAAGGCTCACCAGTGGGGTCTACTAGTCCAATCTCCCCACCCATTAAGCAGGGTATCCTAGATCATATTGCACAGGATTGCATACAGATGGTTCTTGAATATCTCCAGAGAGGAAAACTCCACAGTCTCTCTGTATAATCTGTTCCAGTGCTTAGACTCTAACACAGCAAAGAAATTCTTCCGCACGTTTGGGTGGAACATCTTGTGCATCGGTTTCTGCCCATTGCCTTGTCTTATTGCTCAGCACCACTGAACAGAGCCTGAGTCCCTCCTTTGACACCCTCCCCTTCAGATACTTATAGACATTGAAATCCCCACTCTATTTTCTCTTCTGAGGTTGAACCGGCCCAGCTTCTTCAGTCTTTCCTTGTAAGAGAAATACTCCAGCCCCTTAACCATCTTTGTCACCCTCCTCTGGACCTCCTCCAGGAGCTCCATGTCTCTCCTGCACTGAGGAGCCCAGAACTGAACTCAAAATATGGCCTCGCCAGAGCTGAGTAGAAGGGCAAGATAACTTCCCTCAGCCAGGCAGAGATCTTACAAATGCGCCTCATGATACTGTTGGCCTCCTTGGCCCCCAGGGCACACTTGGCCACTTCAGATTTACATATGATTAGGCAGTTATGTGTTTTGGAGCAAACATGTCCTTATCATAGGAAGACACATCACTTATGGGTTTAGTAATAAGAGTACATATATTCCTCAAGAATTACTCTCTTCTGTAGATTTTCCAGGTGGTGCTCTGTTGGATGATGAGCAATTATTGAAGTTCCAAAGGAATCAGGATGACTTTTTAGCTACTTCACCTCATCCTTGTATTCACAACAATCTTTCCTAACACTGCAAACCATTTTTCTTCTGCAAACTAGACACTTGAATACTTCAGACAACTTTGTACTTTTGCTCTGTTTTGCTCCTTGTTTCCCTGGTGAAGTTGTTAAAATTTTATGACGTATCAGGTGTTCCGACCAGCACTAGGGGAGACGCAGATAATGCTTGTCACCAGGCAAAGTATGACTGTCAAGACCACAAGCTCTGAATAATCAAAACAAATAAAGGTCAGAGCTACAGGTGGTAGAACAAATTAAATATAAAGTGACTCAAAACATTATAAACTTAAATACTTTTCTTAATTTTACTTCCCCCCATACCCTTTTTTTGTTTAAAAATGTCTAGTCAGACACCTTTACTTAAAAGTAAAAAAAGTAAAATTAAATTGCTTTCTCTAAGAATACTGGGAAACAAAATGCATTGAATAATGTCCCAGTCCTCTTGTGGCTTTATTTGCCTGGGCTTGTTTGTTTTGCTTGTGGGTTGTTTGTTATCTTGTGATTATGTAATAATTGTCTGCATTTCTGAAAATATTGACTACCTTCATTTAAGAGCCCCTTTAGGATATAACCTTTAAATAGTTGAAAAATGTGCAAATAAGTAAAGGAATATCTACCAGTATGCCAGTAAGTGACTGTCTAGGTTTGAAAGACAGGTGTCTGCCAAGGAAGGCAGGAACCTCCCTCGGAATAGGGAATATGATCCCTTTTCCCTCCAAATTATTGTAGCTTTGAAATCAAGAGGCTCGCAAGCAAAAGATATGGGAAAAAAGGAATAACAGTTCTTTACTAATATTTATAACAAAGCAGTAATACAGAAATAATGGTTTAAACTGACAAAGTCAGAATACAACCTGCACCCTGTTAGGGTGGTGGTAGCAGTTCAGTTAAAATGGTGGCTACAGTCTCATTGCAGTAATGGATGTAGTTTTGTGGAAGTGGTGATCCTACGGAAAGATCTCGTTGGTCTCTGGAGGCCCAGTGGTGGCTGTTGAGCTCTTCTCTTCTGGGAATTCAGTGGAAAAGGTAGTCCAGTGTTCCAGAGTCTCAGCTTATAAGCAAGTAGGGATGTTCAGTTCCTCTCCTCTGGGTGGGGCATCTCACAATGGGCTGATGCAATCTTATGAGTTATGTCTGGAAATCTTGATGGCCCATTAGCAGAGATAGCCCCTCGATGGTGTTATCAGGGCTGAGTCATGTTGACATAAAGAACACTGCCCCACCTGCTCTTCACAGCATATGAAGATGGTAATTGAATACATACTTTTGGTTACACCTTCCGTGTAACCTAAGACAGTGACTTCTGTTTGTTGCTGTCTTTGTTACTAGTGTGCAGTTGAAGATGTCTTTCTAAGACAAATAGTATTCTGCTTGATTACAAATATTACAAACTTTCAGTCTTGCTACTGTAACTGACATAAATGGTGCTAGAAAATGTCAGTCATGTGGATTCATGATAGTCATATCTTAAAAAAAAATGGCATTTCATTCCATAAAAGGAAATGATATTTCTTACAGAATGACTTGATCTATTAAAAAAACCAGAGTCTGACTTTTTAAATGAGGGTGTTATTATCCTTGTGCTTTTTTCTTTTTTCTTTTAAGGAGAATCCACCTAATTACAGGATTTTCATAATTTGTGGAATTTATCAGAAGATGGTCAGGCTTAGACATATACGAAATTAAACTCCCTATGTCTATAAGCTATTCCAGTGAATTTCCCTGTCCTCAGTGGAGTGTGTAGATTGTCAAGCTAAAGAAAATTGTGTTGCCTAAACATCAGCTAGAGTACAATATTGCTACTGATCATTAGAGTACAAACCTCCAGAGCAGGAAATGGCCGTCTCTGATTGGAGTTGCTACATTTATATTTAGGTAGAGAGAAGACCAAGGTGATTGTGAAGCGTAACACCAACATGCATATTTTGTTTACTGACAGCCTGAATTCAGTGCACTGTCTCTCCTCACTGTAGCTGGCCTTGGGACACTACAGTTTCCTTGTACACTATCAGTAATACAACACATATGTGAGGACAGCTAAGAGAGAAAAATTCTGAAAAAAAATTCCTGAAAATGTAGAGACATATAGATCACTCAAAATTTAATTATGCTCTTGCTGTGTGCTGTAAAATACTGTCAGATGAATCAGTTTTTTGTCCTAGTTCTGTATTCGAGTATATTCCAGCATACAGTGTGGCCAGACCTCTGCTCAAGGTTACCCATAGAAAGGATTAATTGATTTTAGATGGGAAGCTGGATCCGACAGTGGATCACTGATGAAAGTCCCACAAACTGAGCTAAGAATGGTTCTTCTGTTCTGTGTGACCGTGCAGTCTTGCTCAGAAATCCAACCCAAGGGATAATATATTTGTTATTTAAGACATGAGTTTGAAATAAATATTTTTTTGTCAAGAGAAATTTAAAAAAACCCAGAAAATGATGACTAATTCTAATAATGAGCACTCAAATATATGCACTTGATTTTCAGGTGAAAGTGGATCATTTCAAGCTTTTTATCAACTAAGTTTGACGTTCAGCAGCCATAAATAAATAAGCAAAAACTGCATGACTGCTATTCCCTTGTTTTATCTCTTTCTCTTGGACTCATGTTTTCTTCAAGTGATAAAAATAATTTATAACTTTGTCATACTACACTCATCTGTTGTCTTCAAATATGCCATACATATTTAAGTAGAAAAGCATGACTTCCTTGTCATCTTTTTTATTGTCGTTGAATGTCTTTAGTACAATACTGTTTTTAACAGTAATATATCCACACCTTGACTATTGCAGGAATATTTGGCTAAAAAGGATCTAATAAAACTAGAAAAGGCCAAAATAGTATGACATCAGTAATGAGAAAGGTAGAAAAGTTTCCATACAAAGCAGGCTAAATACAACACTTCTTTGCAATGGTAGTGTAATTATCTGATAAAACTTCTTCAAGAATGAATGGCACAGAGAAGGTGAATAAGAAATTGCAATAAAAAAGCCACTCTTACTGAAATGTTCCAGTATGCATTTGAAGCAGAACAAAAGGATGGAGAGAGGATGAATTAAAAAATAACAGCCAATTAAATGTTCATGATACAAGATTAAATTGGAGCAAAAAGAGCATTTTCATATACACTTGATTATATTGCCAAAGGTAGCTAAAAGGATAAGAACAAAACCAGACTCTTCCTTTACATTTTATGTTCTGAAAACAATTACAGAAGGATGTCTTTAGATAACATTTCTTTTTCCAGAAAGTCCTTTGGATTGGATTTATCCAAGTCACAAACTGAAATGAGGAGATTCTACTTGGTATCGAAAAGAGGTGACAGACTGAATATAATGATACAACTTTTTTCCTGCCAAGACATACAGTAATGAACAGGAAAAGAATGAAACAGCTGGAGACTATTTGCCTATTCTCAGACACATTGCTTTTTTGGGCAGTACTGCTGTTACAAAAGTCACTCGTGGATTTTTCCAAGGCCATAGAGTTGGCTGTATAACTGTTTTGCTCAGGCATTGCTGAAACTTTACTCCCTTCTTGCTGCTTCATAACTTCCTTCTTCAACTTGACTTTCTTGCCATATATACTGTCCAAAACAAACCTTGTATACTCTTCTCTCCCAGCATGCAATCTTTGTTTTTTTTTAACTTTTGACATGGCAACAGAACTGCCTCAAATCCTTGAGCTTACTAAAGTGAAGGATAACAGTTCACATATACTTTTAAATGAGTTTTGAAAGTATATTTTTGTCACTCTATGCATGGGTTATACGTAACTGAAATACTAATGTTCCACACAGACATTAGTGATGTAAACTTTACATAATTCAGAAGTGGTACAAGGATAAGTGAAACACAGATTTTGAAGTGTAAATACATATGCATATTCAGAATTGACTTCTGGCTACAGTTAAAACAAATGAATATAACTTGAGGAAGTGTACTTTTTGCATGACAGAAATTCAAAGTTGATGACTTATGCTTTTCACTTCACTTGTGTTTATTAACTCTTTGAAAATAAACAAAATATTCTCACTGCTGGTTTCATTTACTGTAATATGAAAAGAATTGCTCCTTCTAATCTATCCACTAGTGACTTAAACTAGTCTGGTGGTTCTGATTAATTGAAAAATTTATTTTACTTGGTGAAACCTTTCTTCATTTACAGATGTGTCATGTTATATATCTTATACTCTTGCTGATACCTGTATGGAAAAATAAAAGCCAAGACCTTCCATAGTGAATTGAAATTACAATAGAGAACCCACAAAATATGGGATGGGTGCCTAGATGTGAAAAAGGTTTTACAACAATTAGTCAAGTTAACTATTATTATTTCACAGCTTACAGGCATGAAAAAAATTTTGGATTATTAACATAGAAAATATTTATTAAGGAAACATTTAGAAAACATTTATTTGAACTGAAAAGATTGGATTGCCATGAAGCTCACTGTTCAAGCTATAATTCATCTCAATTAGCCTACAAATTCTACCAAAAAAGGCTTCTCAGAAAAATATGTATTGTATACACTAAATTTTTAAGCTTAGTCACTACATAACAGGTATGGAACAATTCACAGTAAACCAGTATATAGCATTACATAAAGATTTCAGGAACTGTAATGAAAAATATAAATGAAATCTTTTGACCAGCATTCTTTTTTTTTCTTTTACTTAAACAGGTTTGCCAATCTCTCTTTTAAGATTCAAGCCATGAAATACTGTGGCTTGCTCTGATAAAAATGGATGATGGGGAAGAAAAACGTATTAGTGGAAAACCTTTCAGGATATCTGTTGGACATTTGAAAACTCATAGTTCACAGGCAAATAGCAAAACAAGCCAAAAAAGATGAGGAGGAAGCTGTAAAAACATTTCCATAAGAGTAGAGAAGTGAGGGCAATTAAGATATTTATGTGTGCATATGCACGTATATGTATACATACATTAACAGCTCAAGAGAGATTTAATGAAATAGTAAGGCCTGTGGCGTAAAAAGTATTAGTTCCTTTATAATACTATTAGGAGCAAGAAGAAAACAGCGGAGCTTCTACCTGAAGCTTGATGAAAATGATAGATCTGGGAAAGTAACACAGGAAAGGGAGAAAATCTCATGCTAGTCTCCTGTTTTGTATTTGAAACGTGTCATCATTTAGATGACATTGTCTATGCTTTGCCTAAAAGACACCTCTTCTAGCTGGGTTTCTTGTCGCAGGCCAAAAGTGACTAAAGGGAATGAGCATGGACCATATATTCAATACTTGCCCCTAATAGTTGCAGCCTTCTAAGCAACTGCAACTCAAAGTCTTCTGAAAAGGATGTGACTGCGATATCATTCTTCTGTCTTGATTTTTCTTGATAGACCTGTTTTTTTCATTTTAAATCTTTAAAATTTTTCATCCAGAAACTGTCCAGAACAGAAAGGTCTATGCCTGTAATCACACAGGGCAATAAAATAGAATACTTGACAAGAACTCCCTGAGATTTCTCACTTAGATTTTTTTAAAATAACAGTCCATTAAAAGTGCTTAAACATATATGTATGTGATAGACTGCAAACTGATCTATGAATGGAGATACATTATTAGTTTATATCCATGTGACTGAGTTTTATTACACCCACGAGAGTCAAATGTTTTCTGATCAAGATATATCAAAGTATAAACTCTTTGATGATAAAGGCTGGTACAATGGGAAGCATCAGGTGGAATTAAATTGTTCATACAGAGTAGTCTGACTTCATATTCCAACCAAAAGCTGATAATATATGTGGGCCTGCAGAAGGGTTAATGTCTAAAGTATTTTAAAAGGACACATTATTAAACAACATCAATTAAAAATGGACAAACAAACAGCAAAAATATATTTTCTTTCCTGTTCAGCTAAAATAAACTGGTATCTATCAGGTTTGATGAATTTATATAGTATGTTTTTATTATAGATATATAACACCAAAACCACATGGATTTATGTAACTAATTCTCAGTATTTACTCCCACACAATAAATTTCCTACTGACAAGTGGTTACAGTATGGTTGGTGATCTAGGATTATAGAAGGCCTTCATGATCAGAAGAAAACCACAGGTTATTATTTGATATACAAGTTTACTTTGATTATTTTCTAAACCAAAATAAATACTCTGAAGTTCACTTTGATTGTTTTCTAAAACAAAATAAATTCTCTGTAATAAAAACACTTAATGACATCAACTTTATTTGAAAAGAACCCTTGAAGGAAAGAGTTAAAAAGTATTATGAGAAATATCAGCTGTTTTAAGGTTAATCAAAACTGTCTCATACAAGAAGGAATGATAACCATGTTTAGTAGAAATTCCAATATTATGGGCTAAAAGTAGAGAGTTCTAAACTCTGTTACTTGAATACATTAAGTGTCTAATAGTTTCAAGAGATGTAGAAATCAACCAAAGGACAATGATTGACCTCAAGGATCTTTTTTGTTTGTAATTCTGTAAAATATTTTCATTGTTATTTGCACAGGATATGTAAAATCCAACCTTTTTCCTAACACCTTAAATGAACACCACAGAATGTAAGGTTGTCATGCACCAGTAACAAAGTCACTAAAGTAAACTTCTGTCTAAATTAATTCTGAGGAAAACTTGCTCTCAGGTTCCCTCTCGTAAAGTTTCTTTCAAAGCTGTCAGACACCTGTTTTCCATGGGATCTCACACTGATATTTAACTTAAATCTCAGTTTTTCCAAATACACAGTTCTGCTATTGTGTTAGTGACAACAGTAGGAGATTTCATATGGCCATAAATACTTCATTTTTGAAATCTGTCATGAAAAGCTCAAATCTTCTAAAAATTGTCTCTGAGCTTTGGCAGGTGTTTGGGGAATATCTGGTTGAAAAATGAATTAATCTAAAGTTGCATGCACATTTGAAAGCTTTTACCATTCTGCTAAGTTTAATGAGAGAATAGGGTGAATGCTTTCCTTTTCATTTATATCTAGGTTACCAGTTGTCAATTACCTGAAAGGTGCTAAGAAATAATAATCAGTCACAGTTGTATTTTGCTTATATTGGTATTTTTTCCTGCTTATGACTGTAATAAAAACTGTACTAGTCACTACTCACAGGCAAAGATTGGTAATTTTGTACTATTATCCTAAAGTATTGCAAAATATACTTCTCAAAATATTTCATAGGTTCCTTGCATGGAATGTTTCAGCATTTGTGTTGAAAATATTAGCAGCAAATTAATCGAATTTGAAAAAAATAGTGGAGTCAACAATGAAAAGCTATGCCACTAAATATGGAAGATGTGATGGAAATCTTTGACCTCATAGAAATAAGGTTCTTACTGTATTTAATTAGCTCTACAGAGATACACCTTACCATACGTCCATATTTAGGTCTGAAATATTTTTCTAGAAAAGTAGTAAAAAAATTTTCTTAAATCAATACACTACTGATGTTTGACTACAATTTATAAGTGTACTTAAAGCTTAACCAAACAATCGCACAGATTTTTATTTGTTTTTTATTAGGAAATACTTTGTTTAGGTTGTGCTCTGACTCATTCTGCTGTAATTCAAGCTGCACTTTAATATTAGTATGCAACATTACTTGGTGTAACAGATCTCTCCCTTTAGAAGCACTGAATCCTAAGAAAATATGTATTTTCCAAAGGAGAGGTTGTATTAACTACATATACTGGTGTGTAGTTAAACAATCATGAAACTGCACACTTGAAAGCAGAAACGTGCTCACTTTTTAAAATTTCATAGATATTTTTCTAATAATTTAATTTTTGCAATAGTGCTTCAAGCTCTGTTTCCTCCACATTTGCAACTGTGAGTAACTGCCTAAATTTGTCTTTGTAAGTCCTAAGGGATTCAATATTACTGTCGTGAAAGAAAAGGTAAATCAAAATGGAAATGTTTCTTAAGAAACAGAAAACAGTCTGAAAAGGCTGAGTGAAGATCTGCTGAGGTTAGATTTGCTTTAAAAGGACCCATACTGGGCAGGATATTAGAGTATATCCCACATCAGATGCTAGGGATTCTTTTGCTTTTGACTTCTAACCTTGAGACTGATACAAACAGGAGGCAAAGGAGTACAGGATAATCTTAAAGTGGATTTTCATGATGGTTTTCTTGCTGATTTTCATTTTCTTCTATAATAGTTTTGCAAGGATTAAGACCAGAATACTTAGTCTGTAACTAAAAACTTGAGATAATGAAAAATGCATATGAAGAAAAAAGTTGCATGTTTACTTTAGTTTTATTTCTGCAATGCAAGCAGAAGGAAATGATTTGTGAAGAGGTTTTTTGTTGCATGACCTTGATTTGTAATTCATTAAAAGGAAGGTTATTAATGATAGGAAAAATAATGTGCTCATAGTTTCATTAAAATGTAAATTCCATTATAGGATCTGACTGGTTTTTTTTTTCTTAGGCTTCCTTTATTAGGCCTCTCAATAAAAGTAAAACCCAGCCCTTACTCAGCCAGTAGAACAGATCTTTTGGGTTATAAATATCAAGCTAGGGTTTTAGTAAAAGGATTCACTTTTTTAAATCTTTTTTTTGTATTTTTTTTTTCTGTTTTAAAAATATGACTTTGCCCCAGTCACATTTATAATTTAAGGACTGAGACAAATTCATGCCCTCAAAATATGTAGTAGCGAAAGTATTTGTGAATGCTTTTATTGAATCCCTATTAGCTTAATAACTTTCATAAAGAAAAGGGGTGCTGTAATTTGATTCTATAACATTTCTAATGTGAAACAATGCTGCCTTAAAGTTGCTACACGAGAGAAAGAAACTAAAGTACCTCTAGAAAGCAGGTAGAAGACTGTCTGCCTGACCCCTCTTCCCTGCTCCCCAAGTCATGCACATTTTTAAAAACAGTAATAAGGCATTTTAATCTTTTCCACTTCCTCTGTATCAGTGGAGAGAGAAATCATTCTATTCTACATATAGATATGGACCAAGGGATAGCCATGACTTAGTAACATTGCCCAGAGGAAAGCATGTCTCCAAGCATGTTGGTCTGAATATTTTTAATAATGAAATTATGTTTCAGGTTTAGAAAGCATTGAAAATTTTGGGAAAGTTTCCACCGTGAATTAGGGAATGCAAATTTAAGAAGGAGGAAACTATTAATAGTAATGTACCACTGGAATACTAGGTACTCCAGAGAAGTGCCCTAATCCACAAATTTTCCATTATTACATGTTTTTACTCACTGACATGACCTCGCATCCTAGAATTTGAGAAATATTTGCTATATGTTAGTTACAAAACTATAATGCGCTTCTGAAAAGTTTCTGTTTATGAAGCAATATTTTGCACTGAAACCATCTGCACTATAATGAAAAGTCTTGGCTGTCTTATATGCTGAGGCTCAATGTCCTCATTGGGATTGAAAGCAAAAATGTAGTGCAAAGGTTGTTGTTTAATTTGCTGGTGTTAAATAAATTTTCAAAGCTATAGATTACAATCTGGTTGCTGAGTAAGCATACGCAGAGAGGTACATTTCTGATCTCTCCGTTTATCTCCCTGCTACATTTGAAACAGGAATATGCATTCATTTATATCTATATATGAAAAAAATATATGTGCTTATGGTTTTACTGCTTGGGATTGCAAAAATAGGTAATTGTAAGAAAATAATTCGTTTACACATAAGTATGAAAATACCCCCTCTTTTACAAATTGAAGATGGATGAATATCCTTAATTTATCTGCATTCCTATGTGTCCCTGCACATAGACAAAGACTTTCATCTTTTCCTTGAGCAGTTTATGCAAATAAAATAATTTTCTTCTAATATAATTTTTTCCGAGTCCTGTTTTCTCTCCAGACAGTTTTATTGTGTTTTCTTTTGCTTTTTTTCTTTATCACTTTTGACATATGTCAATTAAATAGTCTGTCTAGTTTATCTACCAAGTCTCTCTCAAATGTCTTTTTAATACGTCCCAGTTCCTAGTGCACATTTGAAATTATTAAGATTAAATTAAATGGAACTTTTACCCCTTAACAACAAAGGAAAAAGAAGGAAACAGAAGTACCTTACAGAGGAAATTAGGTCATGGTTTTGACACATAGCTTTCTGCACGCCTAGCATAAATGATATTAAACAGATGCTCACAGAAAGATTAAGGAATTTAAAAATATGAAGTATTGTAATACTTCCAGGTTCTTTTGCAAACAATTATGTTTACAGGTTTGCCATCTTCAACTGGTGTTAAACTTAGATTGTTTAAGTACTGATCCTTTGCTGTTTATGTTCCTCACTTATTCTGCAAAGAATCCTCAAGAAAATTTTCCCATCTTCAGCATTTTTCTGCTTTTATGGTAATAGCATAATTTTAAAAAAATCTCTTATCTCATTGCACAGCCCTTCCCGCTTGATGGCTCAGAATATTTATGGCATATGTTTTTTGATACCTGCTGAGCATTATGAAACAAGCTCTATGAACTATGGCATTAAAAGCTCTCATGCCCAGAGTATAAAGTTGGAAAAGAGAAAAAGCAAAATGATGATGTTTCAAAACATATTATTATAAATATACTGTAATCAGATGCTATTTTGTATAAGACACCTTCTTAGTTCAGATGTAGCTGACTGTGGAAAAGAAATGGGAACTGGTTATGGCAAACATACTGCTAGCGCATTGTCATGTACTTCAGTTTACACTTTCAGTCTTTTTAAATACATGATCTTGAGGGATTTTGTCAGTGAGTTTCTTCCTCCTGTGATGAATATTTGTCAGCCCACTAAATGATGTTAAGAAATAGCTAGATATTGAGTTAAAACTGTGAGTCTGAAAATTCAAATCATAGATAAATAATTCAACAAAACCAAATCTCCAATTTGGATCTGAGATTTTGGCTCCAGGTTATTTCTGTGACATGATTAATGTTCTATAAAGCTGTTGGGCATTACAGGCAACTATAAACATCAGTAACTCTAGATGTAGTAAAACCAATGATCCTTAAAACCGCAGTACCATCAGCTATTGTGAGGGATCAAGTCATGCCTCTCATGTGTCCCTGAGAAAGTTAGGTTTCCAGCATGAATTATGAAATCCAAATATAGCTTCAATTGTTATTGCTTGTTTTGATAAAGGTCTTCAAGACATAGCGGTAGTTTCTAATCAGTTACTAAACTACTGCTGTTTTCTTACAATGAAAACCAAACGTGCAATTTGGGGTGTTTATCAAATGCCTGTGTTTTTCACTTAGAGTCATCTACTATTATTAGTGTGTTCCTTCATGAGAATTGAAGCATTAATCCCGACCTAATTTGATAGGTACTGGTACATGGGAGGGATCAATGGGTGGAGTTGTAGATAAAAACCATAGCTGCAATACAAGGCAGTCCTGTAAGCAGTAGAGGTCTGAGAATGTGTACATTCTGGTTATCCTGGTAGGTGTTTCTTTCACTCTCTAGGTGTGCTTATCTGTCTCAGCAGGGTAAAGAGACAGACTCATCAGCTCAACATAATAGGTTTAAAGAGAACCCACCTGAAGCATGAGATGAAATGTGCCACTCTGTCAGAAACAATGCTGACAGAAAGGCCACGCAAGTGGAAGGTTTCTGTAGAAAACCACCAACAGAAACTTTGTGATAAATCATCTTAATCCTGATACAGCTGTAGATAATCTAAAGGAATGGCATATTGTTAGATTGTAGTTTAAAAGAACACAACACTTGAATGAAGTGGGTTACTGGTATTAAAACCTGATGCATCCTTATTGGAACATAGTGTATTGGCAAACAAAAATAATTTTATGGAGTTACTGAAAATGACATCGAGAACTCCAAATCTGACTCCATGATTTTACTCATAGATTTATTCTGGGGATAGCAAATCATTGCACATTGGAAAGAAATCCTGATATTCTTAAGGCAAAGAACATAATAGAAGTAAACAGTACAGGTTTGGAGAGAAAGGTTTTAGCCTATCCACTTATTTTAGAATTCTTTTGGGAATTGAGTTTATAACTCTTCGTTATAAACTGCAAAGTTAAACAATAATGGTCAAAGAAATTTAAAAAAGTACTTCCTCATCATCAATTATGGGCAAGAATTTTTTTCTCCCTCAAATAATAAAAAAGATAAGATAGCAAAAAAACCCTCCAAAACCCAAAACCAAACCAACAAAACAAAACAAAACGAAATGAAACGAAATGAAATGAAACAAAATGAAACCAAACCAAACCAAACCAGACCAAACAAAAAAACCGAACAAAAAAACCCCCACCCAACAATAAAACACCCAAAAAACCCACTAAACCCCCTTAAACTCCCCACCAAAACTCAGTCATGTTACAGTAAATATTTGCAGTGCTTTTCTTCTTTTGAACGTTAGTCAGTCAGCAAATCATGCACACTGATGATAATTCTTTCTCCTAGATACTTCAAAGATATGCTGGCCATTTTTCTGTTATCACATAAAAATATAAACAGAAGAAGGCAATAATAGTTCTCGGAAGCTAAAAGAGTGGGAACATATCTGAAAATATCTCTAAAGCTATTCTGAGATAATTTGGTCTGACATGTTGTCTTCTGTATATGTTTTCCCCCTTCCATCCATTATAAAACCAGTCCCAAGGCTTTTTATGTAGATTATTACTCAGTTGGTACTTCCTAATGAAAATGGGTTGGTATAACAGACCAACAAAACTTTCATAATAAAAAAGAGAGATTTTTTTGTCCTTATTGGTTTACATCTGTTTTTTGGCTCTTTTTAATTTATTTCTTTCAGCAGATATACTCAGTACCATTTTGAACCCGAATGAACTTAGTCTATCTAGGTCTTAACGTTAAACATTTTACCTGCAAAGGCAGAGATAAGGCTTCTATTATAAATGTCTCTGTACCGTGTTGTATAATTTTTTATTTGAACAGTTACAATGCTAAATACCAACATGCTGTTGCAAAACAAGTTGAATTGTTGGAATACATGAGAATTAAGCAGAGTAGCACTAGACCTCGTGTTTCTAAAGATATGAATTTAGACAACAAAGGTAAAGGGAGTAAAATCGGTGCCTGACATATATCTTTTATTATGCACTGTGGGCACAGATACATCTTGTAAAAATTATTTATCTCATATAATTTAGTTTCATTTTATTTATTATGTCTTAGGAGACACAATAGCTGTTTATGAATCTTGTATGTTATCAGTTAAACTCCATTTTAGAAAGGAATTCTGTGACATTCCTTGTGCCATGGCAATAGGGACAGTGTATAATAGCTCCTCAGTAGTGGGGAGTAAATCCTGTGATCACAGAACAACCATTAAATAAGTAGATCTTCAAGTCAGTAATTTATAGTTAATAGATTACACCTTTTTAAAATTAATTTTTTATTTTGCAAACAGATGTGATTAGCAAGATAGTAGTCTTTTAATCATGCTTTTACTGTTTCATAAATTAAAACAAAAAGCTTTCCTGAGTACGTCGCTACGTATGTACCATGCCAAATCACAAATTATTTCTAGCCAAAGGCAAGTTTTAGTGTGCTGATACCAGTAAATTGTGATGCAAGGATTATCAAAAATAGCTTCTGGAAGGTGGATCTAGAAGGCAAGAAAAAAATTCAAAAAGTTACATAGGAAAGACCTAGGTAAGTAATATGTCATGGTTGCAGCTTACAATCTTCTTGCTTTAAAAGATTAATTAGTACTTTCTCCTCAGGACCTAATCTGAACAATATGATAGTAATAATATTTTAGCTTTAAAACAAACAAATAAATAATAAAAACCCCAAAGAACAGTGAAAAAACTATTCTTAGTAATTCAATTAATGAAGACATCTGAAACAGATACTGCTATGTCTCTTCAGACACCTTTAGGGAAAAGAAAGAATTGCTCAAATGTAGAAAACTTGGCAGTTTCAGGATGTACACATTACACATGTGCCTTTTTGTGTTTCATACATAATTAGTAATGTCTGTGTACCAGTGAATCGGGTCTATCACACCGCTGACATCTCATGATGCAAATCGTCAATACAATTTAATTTATTGCAATTACACAGCTATAAAGTGTTAGCTTTTCAAGGCATGAATACTGTTTGCAAATTTCTAGACATTTTTAGCTACTGGATTATGTGAATAGATTTAGATAACAGTATCAGCTAAAGTAAACTTCTATGTGCTAACTAATGGAAGACCTGGGCTTTATTGAATGTAAAAATTTGTGTTAATTAATTTATAAATATTGAATATGAATAAATATTGGATATGAAATGTGGATTATTACATGTTTGAGATAAATTAATGTCATACAAAAAAGTAATCAAATGTGAAGAAAGAATCATAGAAAGACATCTCCCTTATGAGTAATTTGAGAAAACTGAATGAGATCCTTGAAGTTTTTTTATTAATGTTATTCTCCAAAGAACCTCTGCTTCTTTTTATTCTGTGCACAATACCTTCTTTGAAAATATATCATCTTCAATACTAACCACAATTAATTCTCCTCAAAATGCCAGTCTTTCAGTTTGTAACATTCTCACTAAAGCAAATGGTTAATTTTATATCCTAATATATAATTCTTTACTTCTTCTTTAAATGCAATATGTAATAGAAAAAGTACACTCACCTTTCAGGGTTGTAACTAACACGATCTCAAATAAATACTAGCATAAAATACTCAATACATAAAAAGCAGAGGTCCATTTGACATTCTTTTAATGACATCAGGACAGATTAAATTAATGATATTGCAAATCATTGCTAAAATGTAGCAAAATATCAGATAATCATAATTGACCTATTCACAACTGAATTTGCACAAAGTCTGAGCTCAACAACCATGAGACCCCTTTTCAGAAGACCTAATGAGGGAGAAAAGAAAAAGGTAAGATTTTAATTTTCTGTATGAAATAAAATATTTTCACTCTCTTCTAAAATTGCATGTCAGAGGTGTATTGAGATAGGGTATTTCTAATTTAAACATTAATCATATTCTTAAATATTAATTATCTATTTCCTCTAAATAATTAATTTTTCTTTAAGATATTTGATGCTCCATCTGTAGGACAGAACACTACTGAATGGGAAGAAAATGAAATTAAAATAATTATTTTTGAAGAGTTCTTAAGAAGAAAAGAAGTTGAAACATTTATATCAAATAGTGAAAGTGTGCTGGAGAAATATTCACAGAGAGTTTAATACAGAGCTGAAATTCATAAAATGCTTGAGAATGTGTGTTTAAATCAGTTTTGTATCATCACTATGATAATTCTGGGTGATCGAGTATCAGATCATCCAAATATCTTCTGTACAATGACAAGGTTTCTAGCTACCCTAATTTTATTTATGAACTAATGGTGTGTTAAATAAACATCAAGGAAACATATTTTCTCAACATCCAACATATCTTTTGCCATGTGGGACAAAAAGAATCCAGTTTTCCAGCTGGCATTTTTGATTTGCGTGGCCCACTGCCAACTGGTTGTGATTTCCTCAGTCACAGTGGAATAGGAAACAAGCCCTTGCTGCACATACATACCCACTTCTGTTTGTACTTTGCCCCAGGAATAAACTAATTGCGTCTGTAAAGCACTGTTTGTATCTTTCCCAGAATTCCTCTAGGAACCCTGGGAGAGAGGGATGTGAAACCATGCCAGGTGGCCCTTTGGCTTTGACTAGACAATTAATAGATGGCTGCCAATTAGCTGTTCACCCTGGAACTTTTAAGAAAGAAAACGTTTACAGTCATGTAAATTGCATTCAACATCCATTTCTCATACTGATCAGTCTTTGCTTCATGGATCTTAGACATAGTTGGAGAAGAATCAATATGTCTTGTCATCTGTCTCTCTGCCAATGCAGGTTTAGTTGCTATTATGTGTTTACTGGCTGCTGTCTAGCCTAGTTAGGTTTCAAACGATATCATTCCTAATTTTTTTGGTTAGAAGTCTAATCAAGAGTTGAGCAGATTCTTTTTTCTTAAAGTTTTTGTTTGTTTGTTGTTTAGCATTTCTTCACAGTCAGCCCAAATGTTCCCTCTGTTCATTCCTCCTTCATGGCTTTGCTTTCTTCCCCCCTTTCCATCTGCTGCCCTTTGCAGCCAAATAAAAGTTTCAGTATTCCATTAAGTGAAGCAGTTGCATTTATCCTTTCACCCATTACAAAAACATCACACTTTCTTTCACCAATACTTATGTATATCATTCACAAAAAAAATTTCTGAGATTTCTGAAAAGCTCTTTTACATATAGACACCTGAGCTCCTATTATTCAATGTTACAGAGCTGGACACAGGAGCTTAACATGTGACTGTATTCTAATATAACAGATTTATTTTCATTGTAACAGAAGCTCTAGCTCGCAATAGATTGAATAATAAATTTTACTTATAGTTTGGGAAATGGGAAATGGAGGTCACTCACCCACAGATAAGGTATCACCAGAATCATCAGCCATTTGATATCATGTAGTGAATTAGCAAGGATTCTTTTTCTGAAAACTCTGAAATATTTAAATCATCGTGACATTAGGATCCCATCTGGTTCTTGGTTTTGTATAAAGTTCTAAAGGTCTAAAAACACATTATGGAACTTCCTTATGTTCAGTGCCTATCTGAGCTGACTGTGAGGTACTCAATAAATAATAGAAAAATTCTACTTCTATCACAACTACAATGGCAAGAATGCAAACCCTTGAGTGGCAGGAAACAAGCACTTAGTGTTTCTGATTTGGTTGACAAAACACTCCCCAGAGACTTGTCATCTTGCAAGCAGTGATTGCACAGGCTAATCAATATAAATTCTTTCTGACTCTTTTAGGTATTTTTAGAAGGAAGTAAAAGAAAAACATTTTATGGGATAATCAATTTTGTTACAATTACTTTAGACAGACGGGAAGGCTGGCGCTTTACAAAGGGTTGTATTATTTTGGATCAGCTGTTCTCAGAAGGCCAGGACAGCCATTAAGAAGCCATCTGAAATACTATGTACAATTCTGATTATCTTTGTCCAAGAAAGAAAACTTCAGTCTGAAAAAAGTCAAGAAAATTTCTTTTGGAGTGATCAAGGAATTGGCAGTCTGCATTAAAACTTGCAGAGCCTGACTTGATAATCTAGTAAAATGGAGCTAAAGAAGGGAATAAATCTTATCCATGTGTCTGGGAAAGAAGGATAGTATGAACACAAGTTAGTGAGAAATGGCAATGGATATTCTACGCACTGGAATATACATAAACAAGTTATGAGGAAATTAATGTTTGAAATTAAAGGAAAATATTAACTGACAACAAGGTTCTTGAAAAGCACAGTGGGAGCCTAATACACCTGTGAACAGGAGTATAACAGTCTTGGGAATAGCTGGTGTCCAAAGGGAGGAACAGTATATAAGCGAGCAAACAGTCTTATCGAGTGATAAGGGCTGACTGCCTGAAAGATAAGTCAGAGAATCACAGAATGGCTGAGGTTGGGAGAGACGTCTGAAGGTCATCTGGTCTAATGAGCCTGCTTGATTAGTCATGGTCAGGGTGTGCTACCCTGCACTATGTCCAGATGATTTTTGTAGATTTCAAAACACAGGGACTCCACAACCTCTTGGGCAGCTTTTTCCTGTTCTCAGCCACCCCCACAGTAAAAGGTGTTACCTTACGTTTAGCAAACTGTGCTTCAGTTTGTGTCCTCTTTTCCAGTTATCTCTAAAGAGATACCATATGTACTGACAGGCATTGACTACTCAGTCACTATGTTTTACAAAAAAATTATTTCAAAGCTTAGATTTCAGATATCCTAAACTCTTTATACTAGCTGCTTTGTTTTATGTTCTTTTTCTTTGTGATAGCAAAGCTGGTTTTCCCTCTAGTGCAGTCCTAAAATGCTCTTGTACTCTTTCATAAAGGCTGGAACAAAGCTTCTTTTGAAATACCAACGAGATAACCTTGAGGATAAAAAGCTGCTCACCCTGAAGTTTTATGTAAGCATATGAAGTCTTAGCATATGCAGATTTTCTGAATGTTGAATTGACAGGTGTCTGATTATCTGGTTATAAATTGTAGATCCTCTAAGAATCAGTGGTGTCTTGTACTTTGCAGGCTGCTGTAACACTGCAAAATATTTGTGCCTCATCCAAGGTTCTATACTTTTCGGGGATGGAAGTTTGAAGTAGCTGGTCACATTGACTTGTTTAAATCAGTAATTTATGCCTCTAATAATAATCTATCTCTAATAATCTCTAATCCTCCATCTCTAATAGTCCCTACCCCTAATAATCTAAAAAGATGCCATATGACCCCCCAGTTTGCTAAAATTACCTGTTTTAATATGAAGTTTATCAATTGATACCCGTACTTACAACTTTTGTTCTCTGGGCAAATTTCCTTCCAGCATCTTTTTTTGCTTAGCAAAAACTTAGCAAGCTTGTCATTCTCAAATATGACATCTTTAAGTAAAAAAATAGAATTTAAGATTATTTTCCTATCTTTGTTTATTCAAATCTTAGGAAGATTAACTAACTTTGTCTCTCCTTGAAACACTGTTAGAATAATAGTTTGCTCACTCTACATTTGTATTTATATATCCCACTAAATAAAAGATGTGCTGAGTGTCAGCAATGGCACAATAAAACAGGCAGAATCAAAACCTATTGCTATAACAAATATGTTTCTGAATAGAGCTAGATCATTTCATAATAAATGCAAGCAATAGGAAAAGAGATAAAATATGAAATATATTCAGAGTTTTATAAATGTAGTTTATGATTGACCTGAATTACACCATTGTACATCATAAATATAAAAAGATAATGTAAAAAAAAAACCCTGCATTTAGTCTTGTTTTTTGGTAATAATTAGTAATAATGAAACACTGAAATTAACGTTGTCTTTAGAAATAAATAATCTTGACATTGATGGATTTTTCATTATTTCTTGCCATATAATTTTATCATAAATAAAGAAAACACTATACAAGAGGAAGCTAGCTTTGACTTCTACTAATGATTCTAAACATGAAATTAATTAAAAACTAACAAGTTTAAAATTTAGTTAGGCACAATTTTGAATCAGAAAAATCATGTTCAGCTGGACTGATACATAGAGGTAATTACAGGCATATAGTACATTACTTTATATACACTTGTATGTAAAAAACCACACCTGAAATTATGCATTTGTTGTAGGAATTCCTATTCTCATCTCATGGTTTCCAAAGAGTAAGGTAGTACACTGTCTTATCCTAAAGCTAAGTTAATGCTTGGGTAGCTCTCCTAAAGTACCTAGTCAAATTTTTAATATACAATATCAAAATGTAATGGTAAATAAAAATTATTTCACTTCACTTTCTTTTTTGTAGATATTTTCTGGTAGTTGTTATTTTCCCCAAGGTCAACAATCTTTATACAAAATCAAATATACAAAGATATAAGATACCTGTTCATTTCTATGTGAACAGTACATTCAAAGACTTGAGTCCTAGTCTCTACTTCAGAATGGAAATTTATTAACTTAACTGCTAGTTAAGAAAAAGAAAAAGTATAAGTATAGAAAAAGAAAAGTGTATGTTTATATAAACACACATGTGTCTATGTATGCATACATATCTAAAGAGTAATAAATATTACTGAGGGGTATGTATAGAAATATAGGTGTATATAAGGATACATATGCACATATAAATATGCATTTATATAAAAATATATTTATGTACATATATTATTATATGTATCTTTCTATATATGTGTTTATGTATTTTTGAGCATAGGTGTGTATGAATCTATCTATCTATCTATCTATCTATCTATCTATCTATCTATCTATCCTATATATCTATTTCCTAGGATCCTATACGTGATAGAGAGAAGGGAAAGGCAATTGAGGATGTGTTCATTACAAACAGGAAGAGCTGACCTTCAAACTTTGATGCCTGGGAGACTTCCTCAGAGCTGAGTGTTTGAGCAATATGTGCAGCATGCACCTTTACCAAAGTTTCTATCAAAATTTGCTTCTGCTATCTATAACTTTGATGTGCAGATTTGTATAGGGGTGATTTTATTCCAATTTTGTGTATGGTTTCAAATTTTCTCATCAGAATGTTTGTAAAACTGCCTTGACAACTATTTATGTTCTAACATCTCTCATGAAGTCTTCCTATTTGTATTCCACCTTTTTCCCCTTCACTGATGTGAGTAATTATTCTTTGGTCTACTGAATCACAGTTTTGGTTTCAGTTGAATGGCACCTGTAAACGTTTGGAAAATATAATTATTCATTGCAAATAATCACAATATCAGTATGGTTCTCTGTTCAATGGAAAGAAAAAAAGAAGGCAGCTTAAAAGTGGCTTATTCCATGCTTTACCAAGTAATGGTCTAGTTTTCTGTTCAATGTGGACAACATAAACACCTCTTAGAGCAGGAAATATTTCTGTCATTAAAAGGACTAATCTTTTCTATTACATTATTAACTCTTATTATTTCCTCAGAAATAAGATAGTTATTTTAAAAAAAGTATATGACAGAAGTCTTTAAGAGGCATGTCTGCAATTACATGCAAAATACCAATGTGTTTCAAATTCACACTGTGAATTTCTCTATAGAAAATATATCCTCCTCATGCCAGATAGTCCAGACGCAGAGTCAAATTTTTGGTGATTACCCAGCAATTAAAACAAAATATAGTCAGGTACCTCACAAAGAAAACCTGGTGCTTCTCAGAGCCTCTGGATGCAAACCACCATATTCCTTGTTTAAGTATAATACGCTTATGAGAAGCAGTGCTCTTCCAGACACATTTACTGTGAGCATGCTAAGATTTATAATTTTAGTTGTCCTATAGAAGGGGAAAAATAATGGCTACCATTAATGACAGAGATGAAGGTATCAAAGGACACCAAGCTGAGTGGTGCAGTTGACACACCTGAAGGATGGGATGTCATCCAGAGGCACCTGGATAAGCTCAAGAAGTAGGGCCATAGGAATCTCATGTGGTTTAAGAAGATCATGAACAAGATGCTGCAACTGGGTGAGGGCAACCCCTGGTACCAACACAGGCTGTGGATGAACAGATGGAGAACAGCCCTGGGGAGAAAGATTTGGAGGTACAGGTGGGTGAGAGGCTGGACATGACCCAGCCATGAGCACTCCCAGCCCAGAAAGCCAAACGTGTCCTGGGCTGCATCCAAAGCAGTGTGGGCAGCAGGGCCAGGGAGGGGATTCTGCCCCTCTGCTCTGCTCTGGTGAGTCCCACCTGGAACACTGCATTCAGCCCTGGGGTCCCCAGTGCAGGAAGGACATGATCTTGTCGGAGTGGGTCCAGAGGGGGTCACCAAGATGATTTGAGGGATGGAGCACCTCTCCTATGAGGCTATTCTGTACTTCTATGATTGCCTGATAACATTCAAATCAAAAGGCATTTTTTTTTTTTTTTTCTGTGATTCATGCATCCCTTCAGGCCTAAGGTACTAATTAAAAGAAATAAGACAGCTCTAACGAAAGACATTGTAAGAAATTATTCTTGTTAAGAAAGCCTATATAACTTTTATATGCAAGAAAGGAATAAAAATCAAGAAATGAAAACATCCATCATACAGACAAAACTATTACATAACCTATGATTATAAAGATTCTATGAAAACTGATGATTAGTTAAATGCAAATGAAGGACTGTATACGATGTATAGTTGAGAAAAGCAAGACATTTGAGTCTTCGTACCAAACTATGGATAAAAATTATCCTGGTAGTACAATCCATATTTACACAAAGCACTATGACAGATATTTTTCCTTATGCCGAAAACACCTAAGCTTACATACAAAAAAGTTCAAGAGGAAATTAACACTGTGCAATTTGCTCTTCAACAGCTCAGTAAAATGTCTTCTATTTGTGTGTACTTTTGCATTGCAATTATTTATGTATTTCTGTACACATAAACCTTATATACTTATACGGAACTTTATTAAGTGATGCAGTTCTCATCAATATGCTGAAAACGTTACAGAGCATGCTCATTCTTATTTCACGTTTTCATGTGACCTTTATTTCCTAGAGCTTGTATGCTGCATCCCTTTTTCCTTTTAAAATATGTTGGCTTCTTATAGACTTCTCCCTGAACTGATACTGCTACTTAATGCTGAATGTACTTTAGTAGCAGTGTTTGGTTAGATGGATTTTCCATTCATAGAGCTCAAATTCTCAACACTAAAAGTGCAATGTTGTAATAATGTCCAAAATAAATTTCACCAAGTTAAAAAATATAAAGCTGTGGAGCATCGCCCCTCTTCCTCCCAGGCTAATGCTCCCTATCTTCTCACCCCACAGAGAAGAGAGCCTCACCTGGGAGGGCAGTCCTTCACTTCCCTGGCTGACGCTTCCCATCTTCCCACCCCTTAGGGAAGAGAGCCTCGCCTGGGCAGGAGTTGGGTCCATCCTTTGCCTCCCAGGCTGACGCCTGTTTGTAGGAAGGGGGCCTTGCCTGGGTGGGCTTTGAGGCATGCCTAGGGCTTGACCCTGCCCATCCCTCCAGACCCTTCTCTACCATTATGTATATCATTGGTTCTTTTGAATTGTACCCCACCCCTTTCTGTTACCATTGGTTTATGTATGCTTGCACCGCCCTCTCCCTCTTCCCTCATTGGTCAACCCTTTCCCTATTTAACCGGCTGCACCGAGGCAGTCGGTGCCGTTGTCTGCCATTTTGCCGCACTATCGCCCCTGCAATGGCCCTCCTTCCCCTGCTCTCCCTCCCTCCCACCATGAACCCTCTACCTCAATAAAGGAGAGCTTGGGAAGGAGTCTTCCTCCCCCCACCCTTCGTCTCGTCGTCATCTTCTTTTATTTTTGTCTGTAACATAAAGCTCTCCAATTTCTATTAAATTGTGGCATTTTAGTGATGTGTACAACCTGCTGCCTTAGAAGCAGATTTCACTACTAGCACAATAACATAAACTATCATTTAGTAGCCTTTACATAGTGTGAAAATATACAAATACAATGAAATAAAGTCATCACAATTTTACTGGCTTTACAGTTATGTGTTTTACATTGAATAAGTATTGCAGATGAGGTTATTGAGATCTCTCAAAATTCTTTTAATGTGGTGATTTTTAGGTGGTGATGCGAGTTTCTTGGGTGAGCAAGTTGATTTTGGTCATGTTTGTAAATTGGTTCTGAAATTCTAAATCTTAATTAACTATGTGTCTGAATTTTTTCTCTATTAAACCAAAAAAAGAAATGGCTTTGGGGAAATCAGGCAGAGGACTTATGGTAATTCATACTTTAATCAGTAGTGTGCAAGAAGTGCTTTACCCACAATTTTTAAAAATTACTGGCTATTTAACAAACAGACAGATAAATGCACATTTGGTAAACCAAATCCACATCTCAAGTAAATTTTCACCAGTTACCTGGATGGCAGGTATTCATGTAATCTCAAATATTTTCTGTAAACTTTGCATTCCATATTACTAATTTTTGATCAAAAAAAAGCTACAGAAATACTTTAATCTCTGAATTAAAAAATGAAGCAGCCAGAAGGTATAATTATATACGTAATTTCTTTCACCTCAGGACAGACTATTTCCTTGTTCTAGACTGAATATATTCAGAAATCTTTCTGCTGACCTGTTTACATTTAATGTTTTACCAAATTATATTTGACTAGCTAATTTCAGCCTATAGAGCAACATCATGAAGATTATATAGACCTGCTACCATTGATTGCTGATAAAGTATAGGGTATACAGTTGTCAAATCTTCATTTCACACTTCATCAGAAACTGAGATTTTGCTTAGTCTGTTTGCTTCTACACAACAAAAAATACTCTTCCATTAAAGGTTTCTTGTGAAGGTTATTCTGTTCTCTGTTCACTTTAATCATTTAAAGATGTAACAGATATGTATGCATGTTTGCTCCTGATACATAAATATTATTTTATCCAAAAATATGTAATGAGAAAAGATAAAATATAAAAAGATAAAATAATTCATCCTTACTTCCCAATCAAAATAAAAACAACAGGGCAAATAAATATGAGCAACTTCTTAGTTTAATAAATGTCTGCTGGAACTTGCTCTTCTCAAACTCCTATTTTAGCAAGGCTCTAGTACTTTTGGGGTTAGTAACTAGTATTACAGTGAATGTAACTAGGAAAAATTCTCTCTATAACCTCTTTCCACCTTTGGAAACTGCTTTGGGAAAATGTAAGTTTTTTTTTTTTTAAAGTGCCACTCAAGTAGTTTTGTTGGTTTCTCTGTTCTTATACTCTGCATTCATTCGTTACCAATTTTCTCATTTAATTGTCAATTTTTGGGGGGTAGAAAAGCCTGTAGATTATTTGTCACTGAAAGCCAAGGTGATTCTTAGATATATAAAATAGCCAGAGGTCAATACCCTATGTTATGAAAAAAGTAGAACAGAAACGGTTGGAGATTTTTCTGCTGGAGACTTTTTTTTATATTGTTATTTTAAAAAAGGTAGAATATAAAGAAAATATTTCACCTCAGTGGCTTGCACTTACCACAATGTGGTGAGTTGAACACAGATGGCAGTTAATCCTTCAACCAGTTACTCACTCACTCCCCCACAGTGGGATTCAGGGAGAGAATTAGAAAGGTAAAAGTGGGAAAAACTCATGTGCTGAGATGAAGAGAGCTTATTAAGTGAAGAAAGAAAAGAGGTGGCGAAGAACTGAAGAGTGGTGACAATCAGTCATCAATTCCCACCACCACAATGATGCCCAGCCAGTCCGCAAGAAATGGTTAGTTTGGACAATCTGCCTCCAGTTTCACCGCTTAGCATGATACTCTGTGATATGGAATATCTCTTTGGTTCATTTGGGTCAGCTCTCTTGATCTCTTGTGCATTCCTAGCCTACCTGCTGAGGGGCAGCTTGAGCTACAGAGAAGACCTTGATGCTATGGAAGCACTGCTAATACATTGGTGTGTTTCAACCACTGCTTGGGTCATGAGTCACATATGAGCTGCAATGAAAAAATTAACTCCATCTCAGCAAAACTCAGTACATTATCACATGAGGATTGTACAAATGATGATAAGGATGATCATTTGAACAAGTGTGTGTGTGCATCCGTAAACATGTGATTATATTTTGTTCTTAGTTCTAAATCTGACACAAAGTTTTAAACATTTTTGGTCGATAATAGGTCTGCAATTTACATAGGATGGAAAGAGATGAAAATAATGTCTAATGTGACATAAAATGTCTTGCTACAATAGGAAAAAAAATCACATTTGACTTTTTTAGAAGAAAGTTAAATAATTATAAACTTCCCACAGATACAACTGTCTTTGGAGTAATGTGGTAGGGTGGAAATGAAACTATTTTAGTAAGTCTGGGTATGGATACTAGCTCCTTCTCTGAAGGCATAGAAGATTGTTTTGGGCTAGAGACACATTCTCAAGCAAATATATTCCTACAAGATCCTAATATTCCACTAGCCAGGGTGAATATGTGTAAAGAGTATGAATTTCATGAACTGAATAAATTGTGTCATGTTGCAAACTCATTCTTGTAGATTGGATGTGGCATTATGCAAGGAGCAGACTTGCAAAAACAAACTCTAAGAGGAAGTCTACATTAGGTGAATAATTTGTGAGTCTACATTAGGTGTAATGCAGAGTTCTGCTTAGAAAACCAATTGTAACAATGGCTATATAAGCAGGGGAATACTTGGAAAAAAAGAAATGGAAGGAATTGGAAAGGGTAATACAGTGAGAGACTCCATGAGCGCAATCTGTTTAACTTATTGAACAAAAATTTAAATGGTGACCTGATTACTGACTTACAGAACCGATATGGAAGACACAGGTGACACAGTATGTATACAGAACAACATACGTTAAAAACAATTTATTTTATGGTAACTGTAACTGGGAAAATTTAGAAAAATTGTCCAGTTCTGTGGTGTTTTAGATTTTTGGGGTTTGTCTGTTTAGTTTTTTGTTTTTGTTTGTTCGTTTGTTTTTCATTTGTTTTTTTTTTTCTTTTAACAAAGAAGTTCATCCTATAAAAACTATATGATATCGACGAAAGATAGTATCACAGAAAGCGTTATTAACTTGTCGAAGTCTCTGCCATTTTTAGTACAAAATGTTAAATACTGGAATTACTTCCAATGGGTTTTGTAATCACTTAACTTAATTTAAATAATGACTGTAAGGGTGATGTAATGTCAAAACTAATTGGCTATGGTTCTGACCAAAAAATAACCTGCTGAAAAGATGGTGGTTTAAGTGTGGACTAAATTTTTCCTTTTTTTTTTTTTTTTTTTTTTTCCAGGATTAACAGTAGAAACATCTGAACTCTTTTACTGGAGTGAAATGTTCAAAACAATAAGAGCCACTGTGTGAAACACTAGCAAATACAAGACAGGTCAGAAGCTAAGCTGTCTGCATTGAAGGGTTGAATGCATTTTAAGCTGAATACAAATGTAGAGAACTGTGTATTAACCTTGTGGAATTGGTAGCATTTGAGAGCCTAAGCAGGCAGAATTGAACAAAGACAGAAAGATGGAGGTATCAGACAAAAGACTTATTAGCAGCTGAGGAGGCAGAAAGAAGTTTTCTTGGGAAAAAAATATAATCACTAGCAAAAACCTGCCACTGTGAACAGAAAAATTATTTTTACTCTTTGTTTTATTCTACTTTGAGGAATGAATAAAGAAACAGGACTGCCTGAAACATCAGTTTTTCCTCCTCACAAAAATATAGAACCTCTCAAATAATTGCTAATTGCTTGATATACATAGCATTTTTTTATTATAATTTTTTAGGGAATTTATTATTCTAAGATTTTTCTTAAGGATTATCTTTCTTCAGAGGTATGGGAATTATATTAAACACTAGTATGTGTTATTACAGTATATTATACACAATAACAATTTCAAATAATTTTTGTGAAAGCAAAGATACAAAACCTGAATGAAATACACAGTGGAATATCTAGTGGTTTTTATATTACTGTGTAGAGCAGTTTTTAAGTAGATGGATTCGTAATTACTAACGAGCACTTCAATTCTAGATGCTATAAGGATACTCCTATAGCGTAAACAGAACTAGGGTCAGAAGGGTGTGGGAGGATTTTTCACAGAAGACAAGAAGTGGGTACCTGTTTTATATATTAATTTTGTCTGCAACTTTCACTAACTTTTAACAGTCTTCCTAAATTGTTTCAAGTGATATCATGAAAAGTCATGAATTTGTTTTATCTATAATTCTAAGAACTGATGCTAGGAATACTGGAGAGATAAAATGAAAACTATCTTAATTCTTTTTTATTTTTATTTGATAATTTTATTTAAACTGATAGTGGTCATTATACTACTAAGAGATTTTTGGATATAAGCCATTAGTGTGTGCTAGGACGAGATAAACAGTCTTATGTAAAAAGACTGAGGAAGAAATAGAAAGATAGTTTGGCCATGTTAGCTACTTTGGAATAAAATTGAAACAGAGTGTGTCTGAAATTATTCCTTTAGATATGAAGACATTAGTAAGAAGTATTTTTCTTTACCTTTGTTTTTGGAGAATTTATTTATAATATTTGATTATGATGTTTGCTTAAGGACCATTTTGTAGAAACGGGAGCATTTTCTTTTAGAATACTCTTAAAAGCATATCTTACATCAAAATATTGCAACACCTTATTTTTCTCCTTTAGAATATTGTAAAGGCAAATCCTTCTGTTTATAATCTGGATGTGAATGCAAGTCTTTTTAGAGATAGTGTGATGCTTTAATTTCTAACATCATCCTGATGACTACATCTTCCTAGAATGTTTCTTTAAAGAGATTAAAAATTCTTGGAGAAAACAAAAGAATTTTGTTCATGTATGACTACAATTCTGAATGTGGACATTATCTTACATTCTAGCTTACAGACTCAGAAATAGCTATTACAGTCTCTACTTAAAGGGACAAACATGAGTTATTCGACAGGACATCCAAATAATGAACATGGTAATTTAAACCTATAGAAAAGCAAGGATCTGTAAGCCTAAATATAACTTTAAGCAGCAAATCTTGAGCTTATGATTTTCCTCTCCAACAATCAATTCAAAAATCAGCCTCACTGTCCAAGTAATATGAACAAAAGAGCCACCCTTCTTTTACTCCTCTCCTATTTTTCTTCTTTTTTCTTTTTTTTCCTCCCCACCCCCTCCAGTTAGACTGACTAAAACTCCAGGATGTGAAGAAGTGAGAAGTGACAGAGTAAACAATGCTGCTGAGAAAGCTTTTAATTTTAATTTTTCAAAATAATTTTTAATTCCTCAAAATACTACTTAATGAGGACTTAATAGAGATTTTGATACCAGTCTAAATTTTTTGTGGTGAATACCACTTGGCTAATACTTCCAACGAAATGCAACTTCTACTGATGTTTTATGGATTAAGATTGCACATAATGAGATATTTCACTAACATAATTTCTTATGAGTCAACACATTTATGAGTGCAAGTAAATCTGTGTACTCTAGAACATATGATTAATGAAAGAACATTTGTATCCAAAACAATTTTTCTATAGTGAAGTAATAAAGAACATAAATTTATTTTTGTTATCATAAACATATATATTTAAGTTTCCAAATGTTGCCTTACTAGCATCAATATTCACTTCCCAGTTAATAACTGAGACCTACCCAAAGTGTCTGAGTCTAATAAGAGAGAATATTGAAGGTGAGAAAGATATTAAAAAATAATGCAATATTTGTTGACAATGTGTGGTTGTGTGTTATGAAATAAAATAAAATTGGCTCTGCCATGATACTGACCAAAAGGTTCAGCTACTGGACAGATATCTGAAAAGCTTATTCAAATTCAATGCCCAAACCAATAATATTCAATTAAGATCCATCATATTCTTCCTTATGATCTTAGGCCATTTACTCATAAATTAAAATTTGCATATATGAACAACTGTCTTTTACATATGTTAATTTAGGACATGTACATATGGACATTTTTATAATTGCTCTGTGGGAATCTATTCTATTTGGACAGACCTGTCTAAAACAACCAGGTCATTCATCACAGAGCACAAAAAACATGTGCATTAAAACATTCTAGAATGAATAAATGCATTTACCCAGACACTATTCAAAAGGCAAATGTACCTCATGTACAGACTGAGGGGGAGGTATTGGATGGGGATAGATTCTTTATAAATCTTCATAAGAGTAAGGTTATGGAAAGATCAAGGCAAGTGACTTTACAGGACAGAACACTACCTAAAGGCAATATCCATAAAAGATAGACACTTCATAAAATATAACTATAATACTTTCTAACTCACTTCTATAATACTTTCTAATAAAATAACTGCTAGCACAAATGTGTTTGAAATTTTGAATTGTCTGCAACTGAGCAACTGTAAAAATTCCAGCATATGTAAGAAATCAAAAATTTCCAGCGTTAAAATAAAATGGTTGCCAGACAAGCCATTATTATCTACCCCAGATCATAGTCAAATGAGTAGGGAAATGGAAAGATTACTGAAATTTTAAGGTAAACACACACACTCACTAAATTCGGTGAGTAAAAGAAGTTTGATACCTACTGACTATGTTCTGTTTAAATATTCATAACATAACTGCATGTCCTGGGGTGACATTAGGAAGCTGCATTATTCCTTACTTGCCTGCTTAATGCCCAGAGCTACTGTGCCTTTAAGGTGAACCCCGTGGTGGGGGGCCAGAGCTGGGATCAGTTAAATGGCTGACTGAACGGTTGGTTCAACCGAACCCACACCTGGTGGTCAGTTAAACAGCCAGCCAAATGGTCAGTTCAACTGAGCCCATACCTGGAGGTCAGTTAAACAGCAGGCCCAACAGTCGGTTCAACTGAACCTGCACCTGGCAGTTCAGTCCAATGGCTGTTGGACCCGGGAGGTGAGGCCAGAGCCAGGGTTGGTTCAGCCGAACTGGCACCTGCAGGTGTCAGTTAAATGGCTCAGTCCAATGGCCCCGGCTATAAAAGCAGCTTGGTTCAATGGCCCAGAGAGAGACGGGAAGACAGAGAGAGAGATGGAGGGGTTGTCGGCTCCTGGAGAGACCACAGCACTGCTGTCTACCCTGCTTTTCCCTGCTAGCTTAGGAAAAAAGTTTTGTTTGTTTGTTCTTTTCCTCCCCCTGGTCTTCCTATCTTCCTCCCTCCTCTCCAGCCTAGGGAGCCCGTGAAGGGGCCCTGTCAGGCTTGCGGGGTGGCCCTGGTGCAGTCTGAACTCTAAGGAAGGCTGTGCCAGTGAGTGAAGAGACAGAGCCACCAGATTCCACTGGTTTCATCTGCTGCGAGGAGGAGGACTGGCGTTCAGGAGTCAATGTGGTTTCTTTTTTTCATCTGCCCTCTTCTAGTCTGCTGAGTGTACTCTCCCTTCCCGGGGACTGGGGGGACCTGTCGTCAGCTCTTTGTGGGCGCCCTTTTCCCTTTTCTTTTTCCCCTCTTTGTTTCTTCCTGGTTTCATTTTGTGTTAATAAATAGTTCAGGTTTTCCTGTGTTAATAAATAGTTCAGGGTTTTTTTTCCCACTTTCACTTGCTGTGGTTAATTTGTTTCATTGGCAGAGGGAAGAGGGGAAGCCCTTTTCCCGGGGAAGGAGACACTCATCCCAGAGGTCTATCTCTTGAAACTTTGTCTCCAAAATCAATACACCGCAGCAAAAAGAACCCAAGTTGGTCATGTCACCAACAAAAATATCGACATTCAACTAAGAAGGATTGAAAGTTTCTTGGAATCTATATTTGAAACAACATTTAATTTGCTGACTTTTCCACTAAGACTAGGTCTATCTTGTTTGGTTTTTTCCATAGAAGAAAGACCAATCATCTTGATTAAATAGCTCTGACTTGTGCAATATAACATTATTACTATAAATTGACACAGCACATAATTTTTGCATAATAATTTGGAAGGCTGAAACCTTCCATTATCCCAAGTTTCCTTGAATTAAAATCTATTGTGTAACTGGTCCAGTTACAGGGATAGAACTTGTCCTTCATTGACGTCCTATTTCCTATTAGCAAGAGGAGCCTTACGTTGCAGAAAAAGTTTTCTCCATAACAACATTTTAATATATGTATAATTTTTATACTAAATATCACAGTCAGTGTTCACTGGATTGTAAAGGAGCTTTCTTGCATAGTCTGTCCACAGAATAGTCTGAAAGAAGACAATGATGATATGTATAGGCCAAGAAGTGACAGACCTATCTCTTCTGTCCTGAAAACCTAAGCATGTTAAGCATGACAAAAGAAAAGCTCAGTAGTTGTCTCGGATTAGAGACAAATTTCCTAGGTGGAAAGCACTCTGAACAGGTGCCTCCCCCACAGCAAAGGTTTCTGGCACCCCCTCCCCCCACAACAACAGAATATCTAGGATGAAAGGGGGAAAAAAAATTTTAATAACAGAACAGAATAACAAGGGTGCCTTGCAAGGCACGGGGGAAGGGGAAAAGGAATTTTAGACCTGAATAAACAGTTGATGAACTTTAGTGTCCTTTTTCTCAGGTGTAGCTTCCCCTTTCCAGAGTCCCCGGGGAAGGTGGCCGGGTGGAGTTGCTCCGGTGGCTCCCTGGAGGATTCTTGTATGATGTCCTCTGGGGTTCCTCAGGTTCTCGGATGAGAACACAAGTTGAGGAAAAAAAGTCCAAAAAATGATGGAAAAACAATCCCAGGGAGGGAAAAAACCCAGAAGCAGCCACAGAAGCAGCAGCAGCCACAGCCGTAGCAGCCCGACTACCCAAATGTCCCCTCCCCCTCACTCTTCCCTGGCACAGCTGGGGGAGAGTTTCAAAACATCCCGTGCTGCTGAACACAGTTAAAACTATAGAACCACATTCCTAAACATACATTCAAACGATAGGGAATACAGGATCATCATTATGTCACCCCAGGACAGTAACGTGGAGTTCGGAGGTGTGCAGTAAAAGAAAAGGCTATATACATATTAATGAATCCAATAATTTCAAATATTCTTTAAATAATATTATCTAATTTAGCAAATGGTGCTACAAATGCAATCTAAATGTCCATTAAGGAAAATCATCTTGCTATATGTTAATAACAATAAACTGTGCAGGTAGTGTTTTCTAGATAAAAGGAAAATCATTCTTGACAGAAAAAAGTCTTCAATATGCACTATCTGTCTTTTTGTCGAACTAACTTGATAGCTTTTTTCGTTAATATTGTACAGAACATGGAGTATAACCCCTTCTCAATATTGAGCCAAAATAAATACTCTCACTCTGTGGGAGGTCCAACCCTGATTGCAGCTGCCTCACACTCCAGCTCCACCTCCTCTGAAGGAGGCTTCCCATTAGGAGACGACTCGGGGGATGAAACCAGAGTCTAAGATCCACCCCTGCTCTGGAAGAAGAGGCATGCCCAGAGTCTTGGACCAATCCCCTCTTCCCAAAAGTTCTGTTATGTTCAAAGCATTATTGGTTATGAGTTATTGTATCCCCCCCAGATGTTTTTATTGGACCCCTGACCCTTGTACCCTCCCCTTGTCTCTTTCCCTATTGGTTGTTTCCCCCCCTTAAAACCGGTTGCACAGGGACATTTCCCTGGTGTTCTCCTCCATGACTCTCCCTCCCAAATCCCCTCACCCTACCCCTAATAAAGGAGAGTTTGGGGGAGACCCCTCCCGCAACCCTTTGCCTCTTTTGCCTTATTCCATCAGCACCTCGTCGGACCCTTGCTGGGGGCAGCCCTGCCTCTGTGTTAGACAGCCACGCCAGGCACTGCTGAGCATTTAGGGGCTGGTGCCTCGGTCGAGGACGGCCAGGAAAAGCCAGGCAATTTACATCACTCAGGCTGTGTAATGGTTAAACATCTGCTAAATGAGGATTACTCACACTCGGATGATGTTTTTTCAAATTCAGGGGGGAAAAAATCCAAACTTGAGTAATATTAGAAGTAATACTCCCTAATTCTTCTGCTTTCTACTTGCACATTTTTGTCTCTGTCTTCCTTTTTCTAGGCACAAGAGCCATTCACAGAAAGTATTTGTAACCTTTCAGGTCTCCCCTGAAAACCTGTCAGTAAAGCTCTCCTGAAATATGTATTTGAAGGAACTTAGAATAATAAACAAATAATAACATGTAACAATGTAAGTCAGCCAGCAATTTGGGGATTCAGAATTATGAATATAATCTGAATTCATAACCATCCATATGGTAGTCCAACTCTGTGTACTTGGTTTCCTATGAAGTGATCCATGTCCTCTGTGAACATAGACTGAAACACAACAATTAACTCACAGTTTAAGAATAAATTAGAACACATTGTTAATTAAGATTACGTATTCCTATGGATCAGTCAGGTCAAAACAGCCAGTCACAACAACCCCATGTAAGGGTGAAATCTTGGGTCCAAGAGACTGGAAAGCTGTCCATCAGAAAAGGGCCTGGGGGTGTTGATGTACAGCCACTGAACACAAGCCAGCTGTGCCCAGGTGGCCAAGAAGGACAGTGACATCCTGGGCTGGATCCGCAAAAGTGTGGCCAGCAGGGCCAGGGTAGGGATTTTCTCCCTGTTCTGGGCACTGTGAGGCCACATCTCAAATCCTGTGTTCAGTTCTGGACCCTTCATGACAAGAAGGACATTGAGGTGCTGGAGCATGTCCAGAGAAGGGTAACAGACCTGGTGAAGTGTCTGGATCACAAGTTTTATGAGGAGCGGCTGAGGGAGCTGAGGTTGCTCAGCCTGAAGAAAAAGAGACTCAGTGGTGACCTTATGACTCTCTACAACTGCTTGAAAGGAGAGTGTGACAGGGTGAGGGTCAGTCTCTTCTCAGTTAACAAGTGATAGGAGAAGAGGCTTTGCCAGGGGAGGTTTAACTGGATACTAGGAAATATTTCTTCACTGAAATAGTGGTCAGAAACTGGAATAGGCTGCCCAGAAAAGTCTGAGTCACCATCCCTTGAGATATTTAAAAGACATGTAGACATGGACTTGATAGTGTTAGATTAGGGAGACAGTGGTGGAACTTCATGACGTAAGGCTGTTTTTTAAGCTAAATGTTTCTATGATTCTATGAACTGTGTTTATTATATTATCTCAGCTTTTCAGAAAGTTGTATTGTACATAGATTATAGGGGTTTCTGAACACCTTTGTGATATTCTGGAATCAGAATGAAGAAATAATTCTTGTAAGCTTCCATCTGAATTTTATTCACTAAACTGTTATGCGTAGTAGGAAAAATAATTGAATCTGAGGAGATACCTTTGTTTCCTTCAAATATTGAATAGGACTTTCTCATTTTATTCCTATTATTTAATTGTTCTTGTTTCAATATTCATTGTTTCTCATGTGTTTGGCAGCATTAATTGTCCTTTGCCTATATCCTCCTTCCTCATCTTCCCCAAGTAAAAAGGACTACTAACTAATTTTGAAAATATTACCAAACAGGAAGCTGCACCATAACCCACTTAAGTAATTTCCAAATCCAATCAAAATTTCTTTGGGAGTGTCTGAATGAAGCTCACCTTTATATTTCCCAAAATACAAATAATCTTTCTGAGAAGAGACTGACAAAGCCAATTATATCATAATCATGCTTTTTAATTAAATGCAAAAATACTGAGTGTGCCATGTATTTTTACCACAAAATATTTTAAAAATGCTCAGAAGCAAGGCATGGGTATGGAGATCTTTCTGTTTACAATGAATGTAGCTTTTTTCTGGATTCTGTCTCTGTAACTGATATTCTCCGTGAATACAAAAAAAATTGTAATTATAGAAATTGGTTTCCTTTTAAATTGTGAATTTATTTCTTAACTTTTTAAATTTGTAACTATTTTGTACATCACTCTATGAGATTACATTACACAACCTGATTAAGTACTGTTTCCATAAGGTTTCTAATTTCATTTGAATGCTAATAGTCCTTAACTTGTATTGAATATTATTTCTGGATACTTGTAAGGCACTTTTTAGCTCTGCATGGAATGTGCAGCATTTTATACTGAATATCTTTGCTGTTATAAAGTATCTCATCTTTCTCTTTCAATATTGAACAATATGGCAATTTTTTTTTATTTTTATGATTAGAACTTTAGTGTGGCTTCCCAGACAGAACAGTCTTAATATTGTATAGTTAAAATGAAAAAAAACCCATTCAGTAAAAGGAAGCTTATACATAGTGACTTATATGAGCTTAGTGTCATAAAATAGTTTTTTTTACTGAGCTCAAAGAGCGTTCGAATTGAGTTTAGAGCACCTTAATATTAGCTACTGTTCACTCAGAGAAAGACTAAGTGAACATATGTTAATTATTACTTCTGGTTTATAGTTCTGAGGCACTGTTTTGTTCATACCAGTGTAGATACTGTGGTTACTGTCAACTTCCTCTACTGACCTTGTCGAGTGAGTCATTGAAAATCTAAGTTAATTGTGAACTCTGCTTCTCCTCTGCAGTCCTTATTTTATAATATATTTAAAATAATTTAACTATTTTTTTTCTTGCATTTCAACATACTTGTGTTTTGCTGTAATGGAATATATATCAAGGTGGCTGTTTTGCTTTATTTGATTGCCTTTTCATTGTTTCTATTTTTTCCTGCAATTAACCTAAATAATTATCCAATTTTTTTATAGTTAATTAAGTAGGCAACTAGAACTTAGGTCATAGGTTTGAGAACTCTGTGTGTGTGTGAGTTTTGTTTCTTCAGATATCTAGAATATTTCCTCAGAAGTCTATAATATGTTCATGGAAACTTAGAGACATTTTGTTCGGAAAAGATTTTAAGAGCATGATGTCCAACCACTGCGTATCTGTGCACATGGGAAATATTATCTGTGGAACACGACTCTCCACCCACTGTATGCTGCATATTTGATTTTTGCATCTCTGAATACACAGATGTCTCAGAGCTGTAGAAAAGATGTGCTGGTGTTTCTATAAGAATGTGTTTTCCAGAGATTTAGAGTTAGCAGGAAGCCTAGAATGAAAACCATACCTTTAAAATACCTGGAGGGTTGATTTCTCTAGGGACATGGATTTAAATTCAAGAAGAATTAATATGAAATGTAAAATTCTAATGACGTTGTGATCATGTTGCACGTTCACTATCACTCCAACAAACTCAAAATTAAAAAGCATGGAGTATTTTTTGAAATAAACATGCTGTAATAAGATATTTTACTTTTGTAAAACTTTTACCAATAAATTTCAGGAACAAATGAATCACTTTTTCTGCTTAAAAATCACCCATAAATATGTCTTCTTAGCTATAACAACTTCAATTCTCCTCTTTCTCTGCAGAGAAAAATGATGAACAGGTCTTATTTCTCCTGTGTGCTTGGTATGATTTGTCACTATAAAACTGGGATAAGAGTGGAATGCAAGAAGCTTTCCTTTCTTCAGACTCTATCTTGGTCAGTTTAGACAGCCTTTTTGCAGTAAATTGGTGTCTACTGCTCTACTTCTCTTATTTATCTCTTGCAAATCTGGGAGTATGCATAATGTACATGTGTAATAGTGTCATCTGCTGGATTAACAAGATTTAATGGGAAAGGAAAGGCCTACTTTATTACCTAAGCCTCAAGGCCATTCTAATACTATGCAATTTTTCCTTCAACAGCCAAGATACTATTGCTTATGAAATATTTCTTTCCACAGCCAAGATTCTTTAACTTATAAGTGTTATGTGGCACAGAGTTGTTTGGTCTGTCAGTAGCTCACAGTTTGTTCACACTTAGGAAAAATGCACTTTTGCTTGGATGACTAACTTGAACAATACAAAAGTAGTTTGAGATTTGCTGTGCAATGACTGTGTTTAACTGTTGTTGGCTGCTCTCTGTTGCATATGCAACAAAAGAACAATTTTAATCTTCTCCTTTGTCCATAGTGTATTTCATGGAGCACAGACCTTTTCCTTACTGTCTGTGAGTATATGTCTCCTTCCACAAAAAAAATGTAGACATTGTCTCTAGCTTTCTCAGCTTGTGAAGACCACTCTAAGCACAGTAAGCCAAATGGTCTGGAATGGATCTAAAAACACTGAGAATGATGTTTTTGCAGTCGTCTACAATCTCATCTTATACAAAGCTTTTAAAAAGTGAGTTGAGGATGAAATTTTAGTCAGGAGTTGTAATTTATACCAAAGTAAAATTATTATCATGTTCTATGTCCAGTTCCAACACGTTCAATATGCCCTTGCTTCTCTGTCCTCTCTGTCTGCTCTGTTCTTGTTTAGAATATAAATCTCTGTTTTTTTGATTTGTCTTTGAAATTTTCACTTCTGCTTCAATGAAATACTTATCTACTCAAACTTCATACTTTTTTAATGAACTAAATCTAGTCCCTCAATTTGTTTTCTGCTTTCAATTTTATAGTATTAATTGGCAACTGTTGTTTATAAAAACTGTGAAGAGATTATTTTGAGAGACCTTGAAAAATGTAATAAGGTTTAAGGTTTTATTGAAGTTCAAAATTAAGTTTTGCCAATGAAATTTCTGCATAAATTATTCATAGAAGACCATAATGCATGAATAATTCAAGTGGCATCTTTAATTAGATGCTAAAAACCCCTTCTGCAGCAGCCTATCATTGCTTTATTGATTTCAAAGCAAATCGAGTTTGAAAAACAAAGAACTTCTGCTCTAAGTCCAATTAGCAGGCAATTATTAAATCACTTGTTGCAATTGAACTGTTATCAATATTGTTTATATCCACAAACATACAGTGCATTATGATGTATAGTTCTTATGAAATGCCAATGAAATGGACACCAAAGAATGAGATTTTTAATGAAAATACAGTGCTTTGTACAAGTTGTTATTAGCACTGGAAAAATGAACCATGAAAAATAAGCTTTTGAGGCCTAACAATAGTAGATCATGGAACACTGTATATTAGGACCAAATAACCTTGCTTGTTTCTATTAATAAATATCTTTAAGTTCTCGTAGAAGAAAAGTTATCCACTTCCCTTGCGTCTTGGTCCTTATGTCAGGTATTAGAACCAATTGATTATCACTATTAAATCCTACATAGAAAAGGTAGGTATGGAAAATTGCTTCAAAGTTCTTCTGTAAAAACATCCTGCTCATGAAACCTTCTGCCAGTTATGGTAGATAACTGTCTGATTCTTTTCTATTCTGTCATATAAAATGTTGTTTTATCTTTTTAAGAGACTATGTCCCAGATTGTAATAACTGCACCACAAAGTTCTACCAAGCAGCAAGGCTTTTTCTTCCTAACAAAATTCAAATAAGCTACTTCTTTTTAGTGGAAAAAGAAAAAAACAGTACTTTTTTCCTTTATGTTGGAGTTTTGGTTTGGTTTCATTTGTTTGTTTGGTTGGTTTATTTTGGTTTTTGTTTTAGGGGTGTTTGCTTTTTGTTTATTGCTGGTGTTTAATAAATACTTCTATATCTCAGGTTCTCTTTATCGTAAACTGAAATTATTAAGTTTTCATTTGCTTTCCCTGAAGTGGTTTTACTTTATAAGTGGAATTAATGTTCTCATGTGTAGGAGAGAATGGTTGTCCACTGGGTCTGCAGTTTAGTCCATCAACCTTGACAAAATGCAAACACTGGAGATGCATCTGGCTTGTTTCCTTCTTTTTTTTTTTTTTTTTTTTTGCTATTCTAAAGGAATGTATATTCTTACCTAGTTACATTTTCTACTATATTGCCTGGTTTACCTTGTTTTTTTTTCTCATTTAAATAGTAGCAGGGAACACATTACACAGAATGACACACAGATTTATGACAAAACTTTCCTTATGAATTATCGCTGTGTGTTTGTTGAAGAAATTATTAAATCACAAAATTAAAATATTGTCTGTTTATTTCTGTATGAATAACTCAGGATGAAAAATGCTAGGAAATTCCAGAAAAACAGCTTCTCCAGAGATGAGAGAATTCTTTTCAGTATTTGAAAGTTACTCTTCAGATAACTATTTCAGTTGCTGTTTCAAGCTCTTATTGAAAGGACAGATACCAGAAAAAAACTTGCAAAGTTTTATGGAAGTTTTCAATGCACACCTCTGGGAACATTTTGTTTGCCACCTGCTACTGAATAGAGGCCTAACACTGCTAACATCAAGGTCTTGAACTTTCTACCAAGAGACAGACATTTTAAACTGTACAGTTTGTTTAATGAAATGTTCCAACAATTTTGCAGAGCATAAAGAAATCGTAAGTCAATAATTTCATAAAAACTGATGCAAAAATTTCTCTTTATCTGCCCTCTTCTATGAAGAACAATAAATATCACTTGGCCTACAGGTTGCAATCTGTGCTGTCCTCTAATCAGTAGCTGTTTTGATTTGGTTTTTTTTTTCCTTTTTCTTTATGACTCTTAAAAAGTTATGTACTTTATTTCAAAAGTAAAATTAAACCTAATTATACTACTTCTATCTATTTAAATAACATTATTGCTCACAAAAGCAAGGAAGGAAGTCTGAAGAAAGCTTAAAGGAATAAAGTTGTGCTAGAAACATGGAAGGAGAGACATCATTATTTAATGGTCTAAGATGTGATAATTTGATTCCTAAATAGTATTTGGTCAGTGAAAGAAGACATTCAGCACAGTGGGGTATAGTTACAAGATTTAAAATTCACATAGAGCTCCTATTTAATCCTGAGTCTAAATATTCCTGTGGCTGTCAGGGCACCAGGAAATAACTGAAAAAAATAGGATATGAAGTAGAGAAGTGTACTTGTAAAGACCACTGGGAAGAAAGGAGAAACCAAAAACAGGTAGTTGAGAAATACGCCAAACTTTTTTTGGTTCTCTGGAAAAGAAAGTAAAAACTAAAGTTCTGCAGAATACATGACTTCTCCCATCCAACTTCTTTTCACAGATGGCTCAGGGAAAACACAAACACCAGCCTTTTTCTTTGTTTTCATTCAGGTTTAGGAATCTTGATTTAATACCTCATTGGCAAATAATTATTTTTTTATTTTTGATTGTAAACTTTCAACATGGGAAACAGCAATAAAGCATTTGTTCCTAGCAGAGATTTATTTCATTCCTTTCCTACTCTGATCACTGAATCAGAGCCTATTTGGTAATAATTTTGCATACCAAGTACATGTACTTTCTTTTCCTGCTGCCGGATTTCTGCAGAGAAATTATTAAGCAGCAATAAAACCTTATGTTGGCATGAATTTCCAAAAAATTGTTAGTATTTATTTTCTTGAATTGAAGCCTCAAAAGTTATACTGTGGAGTCCGTAGTTCTTTGTTTTTCGATATGTTCATTCTGTGCATTAAGAAAGTAAGGTTTAACACCGGTACTTTTTTAACGTCTTCTGAACATTTTTGTTCTAAGACAAGATCCAACTCTTTGGTGTCTGTAGGCTCTTAGCTGAAAAAAATTCCAAAGCTCTACATAATTATCGATTAAATAACATTTCAAGTATTTGACTAGACATTTTATGGGTAGCGTCTTTTATTTCAAAAACTATTTAATTGTTTTCATTAATGGTATATCTGTAGAGCACATGAACGCAGGGTGCACACATATTTAAATTCAAAAGAAGAAAATCAATTTCACATCTTCACTCTAAGAAGGTTTTATTGCTTTCCCATCGGTCTCCTTGGGTCATCACATGCTGATGTAAGTTATATCTCTAAGTAAACACAAATCTAAAGTTTAGGTTTTTCCTCATAGGTACAGAAGTCTTAGAAATTTTAATATATTTATGCAAAGACTGGCAACACAGGAAAGTGGATGGTGTATTTAGCAGTAAGATGAAAAAATATATATTTTACACCAAAAGTTTTAAGGTGTAGAGCTGCTGAATTTTTGAAGACTGTATCAAAAAGATCAGGTTGTCAAAACACCTCAAACTTGAACCTGAGAATTCATCCTGGTTTAAATGTATGTATATTTGACTCCATGATTTGCATAAATTGTGTCTTCAAAAGGAAAAACACAAACACATGCCCACAAACCCATCTGAAATTAGCCTCTGTTTAAGGTCTCCCATACTGATTTCTGAATTGTAGATTATTATCTAGATAATGCTAATACATAAAAAGCTGCATGTATGGCAGTTTTTGAAACATTTACACAAGTTAAAAAGTTAACTTTTATTCACAAGGCAAGATATTTGAACAACCTTGTCCAAAAAATGTCTTGCCTTGAAGTTTTACTAATTTCTATGATGAACTTTGCTATCAGAAATATTTCACATTAATGACACATTGTGTATTTATGTCTTCTGACTCTTAATTATTTGCATCATGCCAACGTGATCCTGTTATGGATCTTCTGTGTAGTGTAATACAAACAGATGCAAAATTATCACAAAGTCAGGATATTATTTCCATTTTATAAACTCCTTATTATTATAGATCTCAGAGAAGCTCTTCTAACATTCCAGAGGGTTCTGCCTGGAAGCATCCCACCACAACAGGAAAAGATTTTCTTTTTGTCGTGCTCATTTCAGGTTAGCTTTGATGTGCTGTGATTTTACTATAGCCTTAATCTTGTGACAGCTTTCTCTCCATCCATACTCAAAATGGTTACTGTGCCTCATAATAACAGGCAATTTTGTGCAGACTTTGCAGATGAAAGCAAATATCTTTGTTCTGGAAGCAGCTGAAATAGTCTTTCAATTATTGCCCTGAACTTGTGCTGTATAGAGGATGATTGTTGTCTTACAGCGTAGTGTAAGGGTGTTAGTGAAGCTGAAAGAAGGACTAAGGAAAATGTAGAATCACCATGTGCTGAGTGCCTAGAATGCTGAAGAAACAAGAAGATGTGGGGCTAGAAAAGTACTGGAGAGGGAAATTACACATAATAAACATTGAGCCATAGGGAGACTGAAAAAGATAGCAGATTCTAAGGGAGAAAAATTAAGCCTTCCTGAATATGTTTTAAAAGGAGTCAATTAAAGAAACCCTACAGACTTTCTTTCATTGAGATACTGGCAAATGGCTAGCTGTGAGTTGAGGAAGGCTTGCCCTTAAGTAGAAAATTAGGTAAACGTTCACATTGTGTACCCTTCTGGATTATAACTGGAATGAGAACTTTTTTATGAGTATAGACTTATCGCACTTCATGAGCTCAAACGATACTTCTGACTTATTTCCCATTCTTTCCTTGGAATTTAGATCAGGCTGTTTAGACTGGTTAAAGTTACAGTTATTACGCATATACTAACATAAATCACTTTTAAGCAAAATATTCTGCATTGTGTTACCCTAGCTAGTTAGACTTCGTTGAACAGATCTTTGGTCTCTTGACGATGAAGGTTTTAGATACAATGATAAGGTCCTAAATGCTTTTTCCATGCCTTCTGTTTCTTCTTTCTCCTTTCTTCCAGATCTCTGTTCCTTTTCTGTACAGATTTCTAGGGCTCCCAACAGTGCTGATTGCACACAGCTTGAATTACCTGCACAGGAAAGTCACAGTGGGCACTGACTTTGGAAATTCAGGAACAAATCAGCCTAGGATTGCTGATACATTAGAGGATGAAGAAGAAACAGGATGGAGAAATTTGTAAAAATTATTTAACAACTGTTGTTGAATAACTTAGGAATTAGATAATAACATATCATTGATGATCAACAGTTAAAATATTGTTGAGGAAGCAGAGGAAGCTGCTGACAGAACTCACAGAAGCCTAAGATTTGATAAGAAATGGAGTAACTTAGTACTATTTGCCTGATGCGCCCTATGAGGGATTGTGTCAGGGAGAAACCAGCAATGGTTCCTAGAAGGAATCAAAGCTGCAAGTTCATGTCCGTAGAGTCGGTGCAGAGGCAAGAGCAGCTGGAAAGAATGGTGAAAGAAAGGGAAGTACACCAAGGACTAAACTCTTGCCTTGAGGCTCTCAAATCGAGTTCATCAACAAAGGGTAGTCTGAGACCTTAAAATTTCTAGAAAACAAAACTGAAATATGTGTTTTTCTTAATAAATACAGAAAATCTTAGATGAGTAGGAGAAGTAATGACTGCTGATTTTTGAGTTTGTCAAATTTATTTATTTTTATTATTTCAATCTACATAGTAGTTTTTTTTTTTAAAAGTTCGTGCTGGGGCCTCAGTTCTCTCACAATAAATAAGAAATGTCGTTTGCCTGGTCTCCATGGTGTTGTAGAGTTCATAGTAAAATAATGCTAACAAAATTCTTTTCTGAGATCATCATTAAAAAACCACAAATTATAGAAGTGTATCGGTCTATGCAAAGATTTAGCAGAGGACATTGTTTGATTTCCACTGCTTTAGCACAGACAGCTACAGGGAAACTCATTTATTTTGCTCTTGGCTCAGCAGGGATAGAATGCAACTAAAGTACAAAATGTGAATCAAATTAATTTCTTATGGCAGTTTAGTGTGTCTTTCAGCCTGTATAATTTGTATAGCTCCTTCAGTATGGGCAATGAGTATTATGTGTGGAGGCATATGTGTTAATTACAGTCGGTTTATGTGATATTGTATATTTTCTGTCATAAATTTAACATCGTGCCTGGGAAGGCAAAACAAGTATCTGTCTGGGAGGTTCTGTTACCATTCTGCTTTTGAAGTTTTTTCTCTGATAGTGTTTATTCTGTAATCAGAAAGGTTCCAAGCTTATAGAAGGAGAGCACAATGTGGCTTCCATGTGTGTTATGTGCTGTCTTGACAAGTAAAAACCAAAGGTAGAAAACATTAGTGTAAAAATTATCTTTTAGGAAAAAAACCCCACCATATTGGCTTATTTTCCCCTCTTCCTTTGTTTCTGTTTTACACACCCCCAAAACCCCAAAATACCTTTAATAAATTCCCATTCATTATGCAACAGGCATTTTACAGTGAACGAATTTCAGGCTGTGATTCATTCTGTCAGTTCAGTGGGATTTCAATGTTTCATTCTGTCTTCATATGCATTATAACACATCTATTTTTACCCTCTGTTATTGCCCTGTGTTTCTTGCGGAAAGAAAATCCTCTAAAGTCCCCAAATTGCAGACTCTGAAACCCTCTGACAGAGAGGACTGACACTGTTTTAATGTTTTTGACTATTTATTGGAACCAAAACTTTTCTTGGACACTTAGCTTTCTAATTTGTTCTGATCAAAAGGCAAGCTACCCTGACTTAATTAATTGCAGTCATGACTGCCTGAATGAAATTACAAATGAATATATTATTTTCAGGAAGCAAATTACAGGGTGGAAAGATAATTTTATTTCTTAATACATTCTTACGGTTTTTGGGGTTTTTTTACATGATTTCCAGTTTGGGTTACAATCAAAAATTTTTGTTGTAATTTATTTTGGAACTGAAACCAGCTAAGACAACCTTTCACCAAAAGAAACCCAAGGGATGATCAACCTCATCTTTTAATCATTTGATAATTCTGCAACAGTAGCACAGAGGACACCATGACTCCTAAGGGAAACTGTTCCCAAAAGATGTTCAAATTACTTTTTTGGAGTTTTTTTATCGGCCTAAATACCTTAAAGTCACTTTTTATATAAGTGTGTTAAGGCCTCACTGATAGAAAACCTCTATTCTTTCTTGAATTTACTTTTGTTAATGATCACTGCTATTATATTTCACAGCTTAATTTTTAAAACAAGAATGTCTGAAAAAATATTCTTTCTAAGGGGTTTTATGTGTTTTTTCCTTCTACCTTTCCACTGCAAAACTATTATTCATTTTAGCTAATGTTTAGTTATTCATACAAAAAAAAAAATTTTGCACATTTGAATATAAAATTGGATTTTATTTTAAGTCAATAAACACAAGAAGTAATTTTCTTCAAACATGATCTTGTGTCATAGACATTTCTTTTTGACTAACTTAGTCTTCATATAGGTAATGTAGACACGAATATCCTGTTATCACTCCGAGGACATTGCTAACATCTATTTCTGTTTCAAAATACTAATAAGTATCAATATATCTAACATGTGTCTACCGTTTTCATTAGTATGCATTGGTATTTTTCTTCTAAAAAATTTTATTGCTTTATATTCTGACTATAAATATAAAAATAAAATAAATAAAAATCAAGTTTAATCCCTGGAGCACAGGCAAAGATTTTTTTCTCACCTTTGGGTGGGAAAAAGGGCTAGATAATGGTAACCATGTAAAATGAACCAAGTATCAAAAATGAAAAGTAGTGAGAAGCAGGTGAGTTCTATGGAAAATCAGGGATATCGTTAGGTAATCTAATACCTGAAGTGAAGAGCTCTGGAAGATATATGTCAATACACAGATGCAAGAGGAAGCCTCAAGTCTAAAATTTAACTAGATTCAGGGTGAGCCATGGGAGTGATAAGATTGTACCTATGACAAGGTTTAAAATGGCTGGGTTTTTTAGTTGCTTAAGCTGTAAACTGTCTGAGAAACAAGACGCAAAACAGGGATTCAAGAAGGGTTTATCCAGTCCTGAAACATCAAATGCTTAACTGAAATTTGCATACTTGCATCCATACAGCAGAACTTCAACTTTCATTGAAAAGAGAAAATTCCTAATCAATTTGTCTTCTCCAAGTTTGAACCAATTAAAAATTGATGGGATTTCACCTTTATCAGTCTTTAGGTATCCAAAGAATATGACTCTGAAAAAAACTTCCTTTCTTTTAATAAACTTATTTAAGTGTTTATCCTGAAATTTATTAATAGTAGTTAATTGTTAGTGTAAGCCACATATATGACAACTATTCTAAAATTCTTCATCCAGAACAGGTAGAAATGATTAGGTCTTGCTGAACAGATATCTAAAACAACTATTTCAATAGAAACAAGATGTTTTTGTTATTCATATCAAACCAGTAATGTTGCTCCTTTATAAAAAAAGGAAAGGAACAACAGAACTTACTCCATTTGAACGGGAAATTTGAATTATGAAATTCTTTGATCTAAGTTTTTTTGTCTTCCTTACATATAAATTGGTCCTATATCTCCTTCTCCTACCCCCATGAGCTGACTAAGAAAACAGTAAACAAATAGAATATACTCATATGATGAATGTTGAAAACATTGTATTTTTTATTACTGAAAAGTTACTGAAATTGTTAATGCAAGGTTTATACTGGAGTTTAGAGAGTGTTTGATATCCCCTAGAGCATAAAGGCAAACAATAATCAATGAAATAATATCAGGTAGTTAATAAGTGCTCATGGCCAATGGAAAGGAATGCATGGATGAAAGGCATCTCAGATCTGCCACACTCTTCACTTTTTTGGGGGTCTGTTGATCTTTGAATAGAAAAATGTTGGGCTGAGCACACACACCCCTCCCATGTGGTCTGTACTTTGCCAGTCATTGTGGAGATATTACTTTTCCACTCATGGAAAAACTTCTTGTGATAAAACAGTTACGGTGTTTTTAACGTGCACATGAGATTAGTTTATCCTGCAGATGGGGGAGGTCTCCATCTCCCTGAACCTACTGGAATAAAAGAGGTTTGTGGCTTTTCACAAAATTTCTGGTGTTCAAGAGTATCACAACTCCCTCATTGCAGGCTCTCTGTGTGTATGAGGTTGTTGAACAGGCTCAAACTATGATCAACCTATCTTTATAAAAGGATATTCATGCTGCAATCAGAACCTTTAAACTAGTCAAAGTAATTTCTCCCACAGATATAGAAAGTTACTTCGTTGTAATTTTTTTTGTATGGATAAAGTTGTCCCCTCAGAAATTTCAAGTCATTGGCTCCTTTTTAGTAGGTTTTCTGAAAGTAAATTAACATTTTCATATAAAGGTAAACCAAAAGAAATCTTATCCAGCATTTGCTTTAGAAATGCCTCAAGGGAACGTATATGGGCGGTGAGTGTACTTTTCCATTTGTGTTGTGAAGGTGGAAAAACTATTTATGTAGATAAGACTTTGTAACTGAGGAATGTTTCTTAAAAATACTTAATTGATTGTGAAGATGAGCTCAGTAGCTCCACAAATGCCAAGTTTATAATCATATAATGTCATAAGTTACTGCATGGTAAAATCTGTCAGAAAGGAAAAGTTTATTGTGTAAAATTGATACCATAGAATATATCTGCTACTTAGTTGTAGTCTTCAGCAAGAATTAAAATATAATGTGAAGTGGGTTCTGTCTTTGAACTGATAAAGCATCTTTTTTTTCTTAAAAAAGATATCTCTTTCCCACTAGAAAATAACAAAAACTGCTCTTGCATCACATTTCAGTTGCTCATGCTTTGTATAGATTTCTTCAATGGTATGACCAAGCAGGAAGAAATTTCATTATCAAGCCCATTGAAATAATAGTCCTTTAGTTGTAGGCAACAAGATTTTATTCAATAATTTAATTATTATTACTGAATTATGTTATTTTTTAGGGGATGTCCATTATTCTTTCCAATTTTCCTTCTCTTTTTCTGTAGTATTGAACATGAAATGCAAAGATACATACACAAGCAAGAATCAAGAATACCTTTGAGATAAGATTTTTTTTCTCTGATACTGTCCCTTTATTTTTTAATGTTATACTTTCCACCTTTTGTTACTTTTGTAATACATTTTCTGAAGGGAGTGAAAATTAAATATAAGTGTCTGAAAGTGGCACTAGTGCACCTTGAAAATAACATGAGCCGTAATGCTGTTGAAGAATTTAAAACACTTAAAAAAATACTTCAGGATTTGGGTTAGCATGTCCAAATACATGCATTGTATCTAGGATGTGTTTCTTAAACTATCTTTCATCATCTTTGTCTTCATCTTAATTTACTGGTTATTTTTTTTCAGTTGTTTTTAATGGATTTTTACCTGGATGAATAAAACTTGTTTTATTATATAAGTATGGAATTTCATATTCTCATGCTTTGAAAACGTCCTTCTGAAATGACAGATCAGGATTCATCCAAAGGAACAATTTAAATAGGTAAATTTTAATAAAGTTTTAACATCTCATATTTGCTGAAAGATATTTTAATTCATAGTAACTAAAATTCATACTAACTCGTAAATGAAAATCTATAAATTTAATTAATGAACAAATCTTTAGTGTTGTTACTCTTCCTTCAGTCATTCCATGTCAAATTTGCCTGTATTTTCAGCTGGATTTTTTAGGACTAGAAAGAACGTCCGTTGTTAATGAAAGGAATTATTCTCTTAATTAGCTTTTGTAATATTTTGTGACATTGTTGTTTCTTAAACCCTATGGTTTAAACTCCACACCATGGCACTGTTACAAAACATGTCTTGTCCTTTCATGCTCTATGGCGAACACATCATTAATTTTTTGCAGTTCCTTCAGTCCCTTCGAAGATGTAGCAGTTAATTTTGCCTCAGCCCATTTCCATGTCATTGGCGATACAGGGGAAAACAAGGCCTGAGAAGAAACAGCACTCTGCTAATTTCTGAGGAGCAAAATTCAGCTGTGGATCATCAGATTTCTGCCGAAGATGAAACTCTCTCATCCCTAGTAAACTTTATCATCTAGTTGTACTCTGCTTTCTGTATGTGTACAGCATTCCTTTGGCAACAGAGCAACGAGTATTTCAGGATTTCAAATAGCCGAAAGCAGATGGTCACCAGCAAAGTACCATAAATATGGCAGCAAAGAATCTTTCAACAGGAGAACAGAGATCAAGAGACTGTGCTGAGTTGACCTTAGCAGGATGCCAGGTTTCTTCCAAACTGCTCTATTGCTCCTCCTTATCAACAAGAAGAGGGAGACAAAATATGATGAAAGGCACGTGGGCTGAGACAGGGGCAGGGAGGGATGCTTGTTAATTACTGACACGGAAAAAACAGACTCAATTCAGAAATTCAGAAGAGAGTAGAATAATGAGAAATAAAGACAAATCTAAAAACTTGTTCCCACCCATCTGTCTTCTCAGGTTCAATTTGAGTCTGATTTTTCTATCTCCTCCCATTGATCAGCATAAGGGGTAGGAAATAGGGGTTGTGGTCAGTTCGTAATACTTTATCTTCCCCTCTTCTTCCTTCTCATACTCTTCCCCTGCTCCAGCATGGGGTCCCACCAGGGAGACAGGAAGACAGTTCTCCACAAACTTCTCCAAAGTGGATCCTTCTCACAGGCTGTATTTCTTCATGAGCTGCTCCAGTGTGGGTTTCTTCCATGGGATGCGGTTCTTAGGGAGCAGACTGCTCCAACATGTATCCACTGTGGATATCTGCTCCGCCAGAGACCTCCATGGACTGCAGAGGGACAGTCTGCCTCACCTTGGTCTTTACCAGGGCTCGCAGAGGAATTTCAGCTCTGGTGCCTGGAACCTGGTCTGTCTTGGAGTCAGCTGAAACTTGCTGTAGCTTGGCAGAAGCTTTTGGCATCTTCTCACAGAACCAACTGCTGAAGTAACCTCACTACCAATACTCTGCCACATGAACTTCATATAGAGAAACAAAGCAAAGAAGTAAGGATGCTGAGGACAGTCTCTGATGGACAAAACATAGAAGTGTGTGGATCAGCTGAAATGAACAGATGCTTCCTTTTATAGGGAATGGCCATTGCCTTTGTCAAGGTCAACAAGTTTTGTAGGACAATATCCACTTTTGAACTCAGAAACTCACACTTCTTTTCCTGGATAACAGTGGCAGGCCTGCATCAAAAATATGTCTCTGCGGCCAGCTTTGAACAGCTACAGAGTTTGCCCCAGGTTTATGTGTTAAACATTTTTTTAAAATACACATGACCATAAAAATTCCACAGATAAAAAAATAAAATACACACAATTGTAAAACTACAATAAAGCTTGCAAATTATTTATAAGATGACTTACTTAAATAATATTCCTCCTTTTTTTGTATGACTGTATGAATCACTGGCCTGTAAGCATTTAATTAACTCTCTAAGGGCTTTAATATTTGAATGGTCTCTCTCATAAAATATTTAACAGAAAAATGTTTGCCTTTTTAGGCTTTGATTCATTACTGTATTTTCTCAGTTAGTTTAACTGTAAGGATAAAATAAAAGTAAAACATCTGCATAGTAACAAATTCAAGATCTAAAGAATTTTTTTTGTTATTCTTGAAGATATTAGTCATGGATTTTGAAATATAGGTGTTCTGCACCTTGATAATGTTTGCACTTAATGCCCTGTGAATACCTAGTAAAATTGCAGGATCATAAGCTAAAGCAGAACATAATTTTTAGATGATTATCTTCATAGGTGTCATAATGTTTTATAAATTCAATTAGAACTCATAGTTCTATAACTAACATTGAGACAGATAAATTAAACAAGTAATGAATATTCAAATGAAAATACAGTTTCCAAGGTGCTTAACTAAAATAGCTTACCAGCTATTTTAGTTAAATGTTAAAATGCAAAAAGGAACAGCTTGCATTCTCAGCACAGAGAAACCAAAAACAAAATTCAAATTCTTTCTTGTCCCCAAAAATATTGATTTCTCAGAACCAGTATTGGATATAGCAGTACTAGGAAGATTGTGTAGCCTCTGGCTGTGCTGTACCAGTACACTGGGTATATAGCATCAAGCTCTAGAACTGTCATTCTCACTTTTTTATTCTCAAGCACTAAAATGAAGAGAAAATGCCATTTTCCTAAACCAGCTATGGTACAGGGCTGTTCTTAATCAAATTTTGGAGTAGCTGGATATATAACAAACCTTCTCTGTTCATGACAAAACTTACTTAAAAAAGTAGTAAAGTAAACCCAGTAAAATATGGAAAATATAATAGTAGACAATTGATTTGAATAACCACAATTATTTTTAAAGGGAAATCCCTTCAGGCTGAAAGCTACACTTAGGAATTTTAAAAAGTTATCTTTCCTTGTCTATTAAGCAGGTAATTTCATTGTCAGTTATGATTTTCCAAAACTTCTCAACCACTTAATTTTGATCTAAAAGTCATATAAGCAGGAGATAAAAATGATTTGTGTGGTGATCATGAGCAGAAGATGATTGTATATGGAGAATTTAGGGATCCACAGTACACTTAACCCAAATACTCCCAGACCAGGCCTGTGCTGCATGGGGCTATGGCTCCCTGCAGCCCTCAGGCAGTGTTGTGCTGCACAGATCCCAGGGCTGCAGGATCTGCCTGCAGTAGCCACCTTACTACAATGGGCAGCTCTCATTCCATTCCTACGGGGATCATTGGCCTTACTTTTATCTTAGAAGCACAGCAAGAATCATTGTAACATATTCCTCTTTAACAGCAGAAATGATGAATAGAGCTTTCCTTTGTAAAGAAAGCCTTATAATAGCTTGGATGACCAAAAGAGGAAAGCTGCTATGGCAGGGTCTGCATGGCACACTGCACACGGCTCAGAGTGTTTGATGTTCCATTGCCGAGGGCTCCTAGCATCTAAAGGTATTAAGATCACCTATGCTATTCTCGTACAGTCTTATCAGTAATGGAGAGCATTTTAAATGATAACTTACAAGTCTAAGTGAATTTCTTGCTGTGACCATAATGAACCATCTCTTCCCAGTGCAAGATAAAACCCTAGATCAAATTATTTTCTTTAAAATCCTATATCCTTCTGTGATTAAAAGTCCTATAAATTCTTATCTAAAAATTCATTGTCAGTTTCAGCTGCCTCTACAGACATAATTTTCGTCTTCCTGTGATCATATTTACCCCATTTATATTGTTGTCTGACTGAGGTATCATTTAAGTCATGTCCTTCCTCCCCCTTTCTCTTGTGACACTTCAGAGTGAAAAAGTACAGAGACCTAATACATAGGGTTACTTCATAAGAACATGTTGAATGAAAAGCCTATAAACTATTTTTTGCTTAGCAACTGAAACATCATGACCCTTTTGATCCAGCTTCAAGGTCTTGAAGCCCTTATTGTTAAAGTCAGTCTGGGAAGGTCTTCAGCAGTACCTAACAACCAGAGTATGTTCTCTATAGAGGAACTAAAGACTTACTTTCCACTGCATCTATGATGTTTGTTCTTTCATGTATCTACTATTCCTCTCATCTGTACTTGTTGAAATTCTGAAAAACCTGAGACAATATCTGTCTTGAGTCACACCATGTTTGAACATACACATTTTCAGACATTTTCTTTTTTTACCCCAATCATGACCAGCCATCAAAGCCATTCACTTTTCTTTCCAGGACAGAAATCAGTTATTCATTGATTAATATATAATAAGTGCATAAGCATGTAGATAATGCAATGCTACAATACAATGTACATAACTTTTCAATACTGGTGGCTTAGCGATCAGGTAGTTAATGGCTTAGTACAGGAAATAAAGACACTTACAAGGTGTGAGGAAGGAAATGGACTAATCATTAATTACGTTTACATTAGCCAGAAATTTACCCAGCACTTTTAATATTGCTTGATTTCAGCTGTTTTAGGGATTGTACTGTGTCTTGCTACAGGCAATAATTTTCATTTCAGATGAAGTGTTATATATACATTGTCAGCACTGTATTAATGTAACAAATGCTATATTAGTATAAAAAGGAATGTGTCATCAGCATGTGCTGCTTGAACTATTTTATTCAACAAATTTAGCCAAATTAATTTATGATCTTAAAATGATCATCATAATTCATATTCAAATAGTAGCAATGTTTTTAACCTTTTCAACCTGCATTCACTTTCTGAAATTCCTGACCAGATTTTTCAGTATTTCCTATGTACTATGATTTTGTCCGAATAGGATCATTAACTGGTGATGCGTTTATTTTCAGGTTTTGAAATTAGCTTTGCTTTAAAGAATAATTTCAGAAAAAAATAATATCTCATATGAACTTTTATAATTCCATAAGTTCTCCATTATATATATATATATATATATATATATATATATTTATATTGATATACTTGTGAAACAGAAACTTCAGATTACTTATGAGTTTTCTTAGGTGTTTTTATTGGTCATGATTATATTTTTAGAGAGGCAGTCTTATCAGTCTTTTTAGATTTTTTTTTAAAGGACTAGGATTGGAAAAGAGCTCCAAGATCATCAAGTCCAACCCTTAATCTAATGCCATCTGAATCGCAGCACTAAACACATCACATGACAGCACATCACAACATCCAACATCCAAACACATCACAACATCCAGCTATTTCTAGAACACTTCCAGGGATGGTGAGTCCACCACATCCCTGGGCAGCCCGTTCCAATAGCTGAACATCCTTTCAATGAAGAAATTCTTCCTGATGCCCAACCTCAACCTCCCGTGGCACAGTTTGAGACTATGTCCTCTTGTCCTGTCACTGGTTACCTGGGAAAAGAGGTTGATCTCCACCTGGCAACACCCTCCTTTCAGGCAGTTTTAGGGAGTGATAAGGGTCTCCCCTTGATTCACCTCCAGGTTCAGCTACTCTAGCTCCCTTAGTCACTTCTTATATGACTTACCCTTGTGTCTAGCATGGTGGAAAGGCTTCATCAGGTGTGCTGTAATCAATCTCTACACTAAACAAAAGACATGTTAACATCTTACTGTGATATAATTTGAGTATTAGAACAGGATGCAGTACAGAAGAAATATCGAACAGTACAGGAACATTGAAAGAATTTTCTTTTTCTCCTTCAAGTGAGATAGGTGTGGTAAGACAATGACTTTCTTCACATTGAGACTGGAGAACCAGTGCATTGATTATCTACAGATGCAGTCTGCATACACAGATGGAACAGTTCCCAGCTATTCTTTGGTGAGTTGAAAGAAGTTGAGTTGAACTGTTAGCAGCAATTGAACAACAGAGTAATAACAGACTTATTTGAAGCATATTAGGAAAATGGTGTAATATTGATCTTCATCAATCTTTCAAGTGGTAGTGAGATTTTCTTTTATGTTTATAACCAATGATGTTACATACAAATATGCTCAGTTTAAGACACTTCCACCACAGCAGAGTCATCCTTGACTATTTATAACAGTTACAGTAATTGTGACTGTAGTAGGTTGACTAAGACCAGCAGCTAAACACCTACCCAAATGCTCCCTTCTTTTCCTGGCAGGGTTGGGGAGATATCTGAAAAGACAAACATGGGCAAATCTCATGGACTGAGATAAAGACAGTTTAATAACTGTAGAAAAAAGGGGGAAATAGCATACAAAAAAATGATTGAAACAATCATTCACCACATTGCACCAGCAGATTGATGCCCACCCAATCTGCACACAAAGGTTCCTTTGGATAACCTGCCTTCAGCTGAAACTGTTGAGTGCAACATTATGGCATGGAATATCACTTTGGTTGGATTGTCCCAGCTTAGTCTTTCACAACATTTTGCCTACTCCATGCTTTCTCAGCAGAGGGCAGGCAGTGTGAAAAATGGAGAAGAACTCACTGTGCAAATACTGTGCAGCAATACATGAAATATTGGTATGTTTTTGGACTGGTTTAGTCAAAAATAACCGCAAAACACTGTGTGGACTAATATAAAGAAAATTAACTGTGTACTATCTGTACAGTACACTGATTTAAATTCCTTCTTGAGAGGTGGTTCACTTATGCTGCTTTTACACAAGCCTAGAGACATGTTAAAAATAGTATTTTTAATTTTTTTAAAAATTATTTAACATTTTTGATTGAAAACATAACTGTCCTGATCTCACATATTTGGGAAATCCCAATGCATCTGACGTAATGTCTCAGAGCATTTTCACTAAAGTGCTCAGAAAATGAAGTCATAACAGGAGATATATTGTGAAGATTAAAACCATAAAGCAATGATAAAGATAAACCATTCATTAGGAGAAGATGGGAAAATTCAGAATTTTATTATACACTTCATGTTTCAAAGGTATTCAGAGCAAAATAGATGGGTTTTTTATCCACAGTGAAATTCTGGTCACCTGTTTTAGATTCCATTCATACTAATTCTTTTTTCTCTTTGATTCTTTCCTACACATAGGCTCTTGACCTTGGGTTTTTTTTGTAATTGGGTTAAAAAATTTCATCAAAACCATGGAATGCTTAGTAAATGTGAATAGAAATTGGCTGTGTTTGTTTACTTTCCTATCATACCTATTTAGTGATGGTATTAGCAATACTTGCAAAATTATTAAACAGTGACAAACACCGTCTACAATATATATGGCCCAGTAAAAGACACTAATATTTAGGTAATTACTGTTTTTCTTCCAGTAAACCCTACAGTTTCAGAAAGCTGAAAAAACACCTAGCTAGAACAAATTTATCTGAAAGGGCAGGTAGTTAAGATTACTATTATGCAGACATGTTTGTTTGTCTTAGATATGCCAGCAGTGACCTTTTCAACATTCTCATTGCATATTTTATCAAAAAACACTGTCTCGACTCTTATGAGAGCCTGCTCATAAGTACAGGCTATGAATTCAAACCTTTTCACGGTTTTGAAACTGGGAATCCAGCATAGCCTAATGCAGCTTTCAGCATGCCAAGGAGAACCGATGATACTCACTTTCCTAGTGCCCAAAATTCAGCAGACCAACATTATCTGAACACGATGACTAGTGGTACCAGGACACTGAGCATATGCAAAATAAATCCTGTGAGGTTGGAATATGCATATGAGGACATTTATCATCTTTTGGTGTATTTGTCAAAATGCATTAATCCATAAGAACAGAAATTTCTGAGACTTTGAACTTTTTTTCATTTTATATTTGTTATTCTTCCAAAATATTAAAGTAAAAATATTTTAAATTATTAGGATGAAAACTCTGCATTTTCTTCAACCTTTCTCAAGAGATAAGGAGCATTTTCTAATTGGATGTAATTCTGCCAACACTAATTCATATCATTATGCTTACTCAAAGACAGTACTTGTTTCAAAGCACAAAAACACTAGCCCTCTTCAGAGAATGAATTGAAGGAGGTTTTGGTGTTTGGTTTTGATTGGCTAGACAGATTTTTTAACATTTTTAATTATTGTCATGTGGTTTAAGATTTTTAAATAGTTGATTTTTTCCCCTCTAGAAATGTTTCATTTAGAGCAGATTATCTAACACAAAACATTTGTGGAAGTGGTTAAGGTCCTAAAACAGTCAGAGAAGATAGAAAAAGAATACCACAATAATGATGAAACATTGCCTATGTTATTACCTAGCTCTTTTATGCTTAGTTATGAAATTATTATCAAAAGGGTTTGAGTAATTAAACCTAAAAACAATAATAAAAAACTGCTAACACACAAAATAAATGGACTATATAACGCATGAAAAAATATACAAGGAAATCACGATCATGCAAACTATATCTTTAAATATAGATATAAGAGCTTTTTCTCTTCACATACAGTTGGTAGATTATGACTGCTGCATTGTGGGCTACATAACAATTATATGTGTTGCTATGGCAGTCTATTTTGAATATGGTATTTTGAACAGTGTTTGTTGCTGTGTCACTGACAGAGATTTTTTACCTATTTCTTTACTAATACAACCCTCTTTATGAGGTGTGCCTGCAATTTCCTGAAACATAAAGTTGTGTGTAGTTTGTATGATCCAGGATGAATAAGAATGCAGGAAACAAATTGAATCAAAAACTTGGGGGTAATTGTAGTGATTTTTTCTTTTTCAATTTCCCTTACTTCTAACTTCTGAATTAGTGGGACACTGATAAGTTTAGTTCATTCAGACATTGTTATAAGGTCTGAAAGGAAACTCATATTGTGGTCTTGGTGTGCAAATAGCTGCTTTTCTTGATGTTTGACTTTGAGCTAGTAGAATTCATATGTCCCTTTTTCTGCTCCATTGCCCAGTTACACGTTTTAATTTCTATAGGATCACTTAAAAAAATTTAATAGATGCATATCTCTCATCACCTTATTCCACTCCATTGCTTTCTTATTATCTTACTAATTGATTACTTGTTGGGTGTATAACTGAGGCAAAGCATTATAATAGTTCATCTCCTTCTTTTATGTAAGATGCTAATTAGGGCAATAAAACATATTTTGCTATATCAAAACCAGTCTTTAAAGAACTAGTGAAATGTGTTGGCCTCTTTGGCCTTGACAGAGGTGAATTTCATCTACTTTTATACCCTATAGAGAAAACATGCAGAGACATCAGAATTTATCTCACGAAAGTAACATATTTTTACCGTACTTAACAAGAAGAAAAAATTAAGCCTTTTGGTGTTGTATGATGAATTAATTTCCCCTTTACAATCAACCATTGGTCTTTTTGCTGAAGCATCACCTGTGTGCAATTAGTGTCAGTTTCATTACTCTAGAAATTTCCTTTATATGGGTTACCAGCACTGCAAATGTACTCAACTGATTCTTAAGTTCCACAAAGGTCGAGAGATATCGTCCTCAAAGAGACTAAGCAACGGAGAGTTTGGTCAAACTCAGATATGCCACACAGCATTGTAGTTCATGGTTTAATAAAGAAAGTCTGTGCTTATTTACTAACAAGATATGTTCTTTGTTTGCATTAATGTTAACTCACTAACGTGTCAGCCACCAGGTGAAAGAGTAAACATACCTGTTCAAGGAACATAGTGCTATGACTTCCTGCTAAGAATTTCAGGCTCTGCTTTCAAAACAATGTAAGGATTCAAAATGTACTGATAAAACTTTTGGAGTCCATTCATTTGTTCTGTGTACCGAGTAAAAAGTACTTTGACACTTTAATTTCTGTTTTCAGAATGTATTCACAGAATCTTCTCCATCATTATTTGGCAAAAGACTACACATGTAAGGGATCTTACATTCTGCTCTCTAAACTTGTTGTTCATCACCAATAGTTAGCCCTAAGGAATTAAATAGTATTTTAACTGAATTATAAAGAATGAAAGATAAGAAAACAGGAAATAATTATACTACAAGAGACACAAATATTTTATTAGAAACAATATGTTTGCAACTTATGCCTTCAAAATAAGAACTGACACTAAAGTAAATAAAGATCTATATATCGGTCATATTAATTTCATTTGGACTCAATTATTGAAAATCTATCTCTTTCCTTTTGGTACACGTCTCTTTGCAAATACCTGTCTGGATTTTTGTCTTTCGCACTTTATGGTTATACAGGCTTTTATAATTTGTTCTGGATGCTGACCTGTACATTTTAGAGGATTTCTAATTCTGAAAGCATGTGTTAGAAGATGTACTTCAACTTAAGAATCATCAAAGGTCTCTTTTATGGTTTCATAGGTTTTTGAGAATCAGTTTAAATACAGACAAAATATGAAGCTGACCACGTTAAAAAAAACCAAAAAAACCCAACCAACAAACCAGGGAAGAAACTTACACTATAATTTAAATCTTGAATAGGTGGTGTTCAGTTTGATTGTCAGTTAAATTTTTCAGAAAGATAAGTGCTTTCAAGACCCCTTTTTTCCTGCCTTTGTTTTTCTCTAGCACTGATCATTAAGCTGTATGCAACCTGATCATGAGGTCCAGGGCCTACACCCCCTCCCTATCACAGCGACAAATGTAGTTGCAGACTTAAAACACTACCTCTTTTAAATTTTTAACTGTTATGTCTCCCACTAGTAACATCATTTGGGTAATCATCTGAGGCCACTGACCACACTTCTGTGGTAGATTCCTGACATTCCCAATGCAGTAGTTGCCAGGGACTACAGTGCTGGAAAGGAAAGAGGTCTTTGATTTTAACGTAACAAATGCAAGACATTTCAGTTATCTGACAAACTTATTTTCTTTTGATATTGCTGAAAACAGACTGGGTTAGCCTGAAAATGTCTCCCAAACACACAGACTGAACACCAGGTAAACAAAACTTAGTATTTCCCCAAAGAAGATAATTACAATACTCATCTCTATGTGAAAGACTAGCTTTATCATTTGTAACAGCTGTTATTGGTCTAAATACAGGGCTTACTGCTAGCTCTTTTTTGTGTCTTTGAGTAGATATATACATATTTTCAAGATTACACTTTTAATTAACTTCTGCTCGTGTGTTTCCCAGTGTGTTCTCTTGCTTTTCACTGTAATGGCACTTAAAATTAATTGAGCACTTCTGCTGTCAGTTGCTGCAGGAGTATATGAGAATATACATTCGGTTGCCTATGACTTGCCTTTGCTATTCCCTGCCTTCACAGATCACACAAAACATGAAATTGAAATTAAAGTTATATGGCTTAACTTAACATACAAGTGTTAAGAAGCTTATGATATCTTCCTGCCCAAAATATACTTTTTTGAAGATAGAGTGAAAAGAAAACCCTAAATATACTGCTTCTTTTTATTTAAAAGAAGCAAAATGAAAAATGCAACCCTATTTATTTTGATTATAGGTCTATTTAAGATGCTAAATTAGACACTGCTACCTTAAAAATATATTTGACAAAGCTTTTATGCATGTGAAATGATTTCTGTTTCAGGATTCATATAGAGACTTATTCTCTGTCATTCAGTATACATGAACAAATAAAATTTGTCCTAAAATTTACTTCAGATGTGATATATTTATCAAAAGTATTCAGTATCAATGAGACCATAGCACCTCCTTAAAAGTGTGAGTGTATTTTGATATTTATTTTCTCAGCAAACAAAATTATACCTCGGTTTCCTTTTGTTACAATGTAAATCCAGTAATTTAAATACTGTTTTTCTGCTAATCTAGGTTTCTTCTTCGTAAGAGACTGAAAGTTGTCTGTACTTGTGATGGCAAGGATACCCTGGGGAAAGCCATTGTGGAGAGACTTAACAGCAGTAGAGTGAAACACCTGTCCTGCTTGTAACTTTGTGACAAATTTGCGAAAGGAGTGAGTGGTACAAGGTGCTGAATGATCTGGTGCCTATAATGAATTTTAGAAAGGTCAATTAATCTCAAGAAATGCTAATACAGAACATGAGAAAAAATTAAGTCAGGAAATTTAAACATTTTCTTTCTATATGATATGAACTTAAGAAAAACCCCAAAAAAACCCAAAAACAAAAAAACCCCAAAAACAAAACAAAAAAAACAAACCCACCAAAAAAAAGTCTTTGAATCATACAATGATTTGAGTTGGAAGGGACCTTAAAGCTCATCTAAATCCAAACCCGTATTATTGGCAGGGGTATAAGTTCGTAAGGAAGTTTCATTTTCATCACAAAGCTAGAGCATGACTGAAGTCACGTTGGCTATGTCAAACAGTAGAACACAGTGAAATGAGTTTATATTTCCTCTGCTTTCCAAGATCAAAAATATATTAGGAAGTAACAAGATAATTCTGTCTTTATTCTTGATATTTCTTTATGCTTTCTTATGACTTTTTTGGCAAACTACTCTGGAACATTTTTTATTTTAAGAATGTCAGAATGTTTTAGAAGGCTGTGCTGCACTGAACTGAATCACAATGCTGTTGTAAAGTGTCTATGTGTCATTATTTACTTCCCTTGTGGACTTTTTCCACATTAATGAATCTTTTTAGAAGTATGGGCTTTCTTCAGGCATATTTTTGGACAGGTAATTCTGTTCTTCTTTAAACATGGAAATCTGTGAAGAAAACTCCAATCTTTCTTTCTAGTTGTGTGATTTGATCATCATTATTCTGATCTAAATTCCTTTTTGGGGAGAATTCAGAAACAACTGGGCTGGATAAAGTGGGCCTACCCTGGTTTCTCTAATCAGAACACATGGCAGATTAAAAAATGAGGCTTTTGCATATTAGTTTATTCTCCTCAAAAAAAAAAAAAAAAAAAAGAAAAAAGAAACCTCTGAGCTCCTAAGACATGTCTATACATAGCTCATGCATATGCTTTTTCCTAGACATATTCCCTGTGTTGAGACAAAAATAAAAACATCCTTCCAGGTCCTGAAGAACATATCAGAAATCTAAAATTTTTCAGTAAAGATGTTGAACATCAAGCAAACCTGATGTCACTTTTAGAATGAAGTAGCTGCTAGTTTTCTGTAAGAATGTGGTCATACGGCAGGTATTAATCAAGGTTGAACCTTGTTTCAAACTTGTTTCAAGAGCCACATGTAGCTGTCATGGCTAAAAATAGGTAATTATTGCTTATCTTAGGAAGAAAAAGTTGGCAAGATGCCATAGTGACAATGTGACTCCCTTGTGTCTGATGACAGTAAATGACAGGTTTTGCATCTGTTAGTCTCCTAATTGTGCCAAGGTTTGGGTAGGCCTTTGATCTTCAGGGGATATACTGTCCAAGCTTTACTGTTTCAAGTGAAATGTTTTTCTAAATTAAATTAAATCAAATCAAAATTTTTTTTAATGAAGTCTAAATAAATTTATAGAATATATTCACATTATTTGCTTGTAGTATTTTGTAGGAAAAAAATCCATGGATAGCATCTAATCTCAGAGGATTCTTGACAGAAACATACACATCATATTTCACCTGGGAAGAAACAGTGGTCTGTGTGTTGTAGTGAATGAGGGATCTGGGATGCTGCAGACAGCAACAAGCACTCAGAGACACAGTAAAAAAGGATGCAATTAATCATTTGGCAAAACCTCAGTGCTGAATGTTTTGCAGTACTATATAACCATTATGGTGCACATAAAAAGGTAAAATGTATTTCTAAGAAAAAAAGTCAGTCATAAGAGATGAATAGAGCAGATTGATTGTTCATTATCATTTTTGAGTGATAACATAAGGTGTAGGAAAATAAATTGTATATGTCCATTTTTAGGCTTGACATTAGTAAGGCTACCAAATAGTAGCATGCTTACTTTTTTTTCTGTAGATTTATTTCATTTGTAACTCTGATGTACTGATCATAGCCTAAGCAGCAAAAAATGCATCACAACTGTGAAGAATACCATGCAGACTAACTTTGAAAAGCATTTGATTTCCCTTGGAACAAATGAGAGATAGTTCTTGATTGTAATGCTCAGCAAGTACACTTAGGAAGAAACTTTGCTATTGCCTCTTTAACTTGATGATCAGAGCTGCTGAGAAAATACTTAGGTTAGTCATGGGGCTCGTGGGGAGAGATATGTACTTTAGAATATGATTCACATCTCCTGGGGTGCAAAGCAGGAAATGGTGAAAAGGAAAGATCAGTTGAAAATTTGGTAATATTCAAGATCTGGCAATTGAATGCTAACCCTGAGAAAATGAAAATGTAATTTATGTCTGGGCTCAGGAAAGGAAAGACTCTGTACAAAGTAATCTAGAAATTTTGATAGCCATGGCAGACTTGGCCCAGAAACAGGTCCATATTCATGGCATTATGGGTCTTATATTTCATGTGAACTAGGGATGAAGCCACTGTTATTGGCTAATAACAAACATATTGGAAGTCATGAATATATGATGATCACCCTACCAAACCACAGGGACCACAGAATGAGCAAGAGAAATATTTGGGGCAAGACAACAACTGGGATGGTGGTAGAAACATGAGGCTGGGCAACACAGTGAAAAAGCGTGGAAGGAGTGGACAGGTGCTGTACTGAGGTATGAGACACAGTACCTCAAGCTTGCTGTGATTACAATTTCTTATCAAATTTTGGATGAGTTACTTCTGACTGCTTTAGGATCTTACTGTTCTCGGTGTTAATGTTGTCGGGTTTGCCCAAGACCTGGTCCATATGCATAGAAGAAAAGCTCTTCATATACTGAAAGCTAGGCTCAGGCACCAGTCTAAGCTGCAGGATAAGGGACCAGGTGATTAAAAAATGTATCAGGAGGAAAAAAACCATGAGTTGAATGCTCCTTTCCACCAATATTACCACGGCATGATAAATAGTGTTCTCTCTTTCTTTTCCTTAAATAAACATTAACCAAATATGTTTATTATCTAGTTCAAATTTCTGTTCTGAGAGATTCAAAACAAAACAATTTATTATAAGAAAACATTATTTCCAGCAACAGAAAGATTACTTTATGTCAACAGATGATACATTTTCATCCCCTGCGGACTCTGGTTAGAATGATAATTTTTCAACAAACCCAATCACACAGATTTGAGAAAAAACTACGATTTTCATGTCTAAGAGACCTTTACAAGAGGCAGCATTCTATCCACATCTGATATGAAATAAACCCCTTTTATGGACCAAATACAGCCTGTGTTTGGTGTTATTTGACAAGTTTGTTTGACAAGATGTATGTTATACCTCAGACATTCCATTTAAATAAAACAAAACAAAGCACAAAAAGAAAAATATCCTCCCCAAAAAACCCAATAACCCATCTCTGTTTCAAAGATCTGTAATTGGGATAATTTCTATAATATATTCTGTAACTCATCTACTTACTGCTAGCTTCTAAAGTCTGTCATGTTACATAACAGTCAGGACTATGAACATTTTCACATATATGCTGTGCCTCTGTAGGCATAGCACTTCAGAATGAGTAATCCTGCAATGGAAAGTGGCCACGTGCTAAAAAGCTCTAAGTTCGTTTGAATATCATTGTGACTTCAATTGTTGCTAAATGTATAGTTGTGTATAGATATTATAGTACACATGTACTTATAATACAAAAGTACACAGGTATTACTTAAAAGTCCGTAACTGATGCATATTAAAGCATTACCCAAAAAATTTAATGGGCTTACTATATTTAATGTATACTGAATATCTGAATAAGACTTCAAATAGGCGGAGCATTTTTCAAATAAGTTTTGTTTTCTGCATGAAAAAGCTGTGAACTCTGAGTTTTAATATCTGGAAATGGGATTGTCTATTATGCTATAAAATTCATGTATGTTTTAATTTCAAGGCCCATTACATAAAGCAAGAGAATTCAACTAGCTTTGTAGAGTCTCTAGCTGTGGGAAGCAGTTTTTGGGTTTTTTTAAAGCTATAGATCTCAGAAGATCACACCAAAATAGTTAATAAAGTATTTTAAACAGAACACTTGAAATATTACTAAGAGTCAAAGTGGTGCAATGGATTTCTCTTATCCATATGTCTGGTAATATCAATTTAATCTTTTTACACTTATACAAAGTTTATATGAAGTTCTTCCTTAGTCTGAGCTTCGTTGTTCAGAAAACTCTTATGAGATTTTTGAAACTTCTTATTGGCCTTTCTATAATTAATTATCCATATTTTTCCTTCATCCTATTAATTTAAAAAGAATTAGCCTCTCAGAGAATCTCTTGCAAGACAGTAGAAATCCATAGTGTCAGTTATAGCTAGAGAAAGATTAAAAGGGAATGCCTTGGTGTTTATTTTTTTTTCTCCATATTTTTGTCAGTATGCAACTGGATAGCATATATCTAACATGCCTGAAAACGTGTCTATTAAGAAAAAAAAAACCCAGGATGAACATATAATTGTTAGTGTTTTCAAAGCTCCTAAGGAAATGGAAAATATATTTATGGTTTCATATATTTGTCTTTGCAATGCAGAGAGAGAAAGAAATTACTTTGTTACATCCATACAAACATTTTTACTTCAGCTTCTAAATTTACGGTTTTTGATCGTTGGCAGAAGAACCCCAACAACTATTTGACTTTTCTATTCTGTTTGAGTGGAACACAAAATTGGCTACAGGAAATATAAAAGTTTACACATAATCCTATCACAATTCTCTTTTGTAGGAGAAAAAGAGAAAAAAAAAAAAAGAGAGAAAGGAAAAGAAATAGAAAACTTGCCTCCGGTTTTCTATCTCTGAGGGGTCTTAGGTTCAGTGTGAACTGAACATTTAAGCTTTGAAATTAAGACCTAATGGATCTGAGGTGCTCTGTATAACACAATGGCAAATCTTACATAATTTTCTTCCTATTAATAATGTCAAATCAAATAACCCACTGTCAGATGGTAATCAGCCTAGCCAATTTTATTATTATTTTTCCAAACATCTAGTGCATCAATTTTAATTAATTCACATTCAAACCCAAATTATGGTCTCAAGAAGTTTTTGGAAGTACAACCATTTCATCCTGAATTACAACACCTACTGATGAGGGAAGAGCAACCAAAATCATCTGCACGGACTTATGTAAAACATTTGACGCTGTCCCATGACATTCTGGTCTTTAAACTGGAGATGAATTGTTTTGACAATGGATCACTGGATGGATAAGGAATTGACTGGATAGCTGCCCTTTTAGTATAAGGAGTTTGCCTAAAGATGAGACCCAACATTTTGCAACATGGGATTGAGTGCACCATTAGCAAGATTGCCATTGACACCAAGTTGTGTGGTGCACTCAACACACTGGAGGGAAGGAATGCCATCCAAAAGGGATCTAGCAGGCTTGAGAGGTGTGCGTGTGCAAACCTCATGAGGTTCAACTAGGCCAAGTGTAAGATCCTGCACCTAGGACAGAGCATTCCTGTGCACAAGCATAGGCTGGGCAGAGAACCAGTCTCTATGACTGAGAACAGCCCTGCAGAGAAAGCTCAAGATACTCATAGCTGTGCACTTGCAGCCCAGAAACCACATCCTGGGCTGCAACAAATGAAAGTATGACTGCATACTTTCCCCCTCTACCCTGCTCTCGTGAGACCTCACCTGGAGTACTGCGTCCAGCTCCTAGACACCCAAGGTAAGAAGGATGTGAACCTGCTGGAGTGAATCCAGAGGAAGACCTTAAAGATGATAAAAGGGCTGGAGCACCTCTTCGTTGAAGGCAGGATGAGAGCATTGAGGTTGTTCAGCATGGAGAAGAAAAGACTCCAAGAACATCGTATATATCATCATCCCACTTCCTAAAGGAGGTGTACAAGAATGTTAGAGGTGGACATTATGGAAGGGAACGGAGTGATAGGATAAGAGGTAGAGGCCTCAGACTGAAAGAGAATATGATTAGTTTCAGTGTTAGAAAGAAATTTTTTGTTGAGACTCTGAAACTTTTGGCCCAGAGAAGTTGTGGGTGCTCAATTCTTATCCCTGGAAGTGTCCAAGGTCGTGTTGGATAGGGCCCTGAGAAACATGATCTAGTGTGTGGCATACGCGTCCATGGCAGGGACGTTGGAGATAGGTGATATTTAAGGTTCTTTCCACCCCCCATTCCAAGATTCTATGACATTTTGGACCTGAATAAATTAGAGGGGAAATTATTGTTAATCATACTAAATGTTGTATTTTAGCATTGACTGATTTTGGCAAACCATTAGCCTGGACTTGCAATATACTTCTCTGTGAAAAAATGTCTTGCTATATACAAAAATAGTTACAAAATCTGTTCCAAAATCTGACAGTTGCAGAAGTTGCATCAGGGCTACCGCTTCAGGAAGGGAACTAAACAGAGTCCATGGAAAATCTTTTTTGTCTTCATATTTCCACTATTCTAAGTTGTAACTGACATTTCCCATATAGGCATGAGAACAGGTACTTGAATGTACGACATCAAGAACATTAAAACTGTTGAAATATCAGCAAAATTAAGTATGAAGAATGGAAACAAGACAGTAATAAGATAGGCAACTAAGTATAAAGTTGATAAAGTAGATAAAAATGTTACACAGTGAAAACTATAATGTTGTTCAGCTTTAAAATTTAGTTTGCTGACTAAAGGTTATGTTAAGAACTTCAATTCAGCCTGCATACGCATATCTGGTCTTATCTGAACCTTTTTCTTTATGAAAGTCTGATGAATATATTGGCAAAAAAAAAAATTACTAGATTTTCAGTATTTATTAGATTTTTTTAACTAATTTTTCAAACTTTGTCCTTAATAGAAAAAGTTCAAAATTTTTCTTTGAATATTAATCAATTACTCTTACTACTCTTAAAGGTTTTGTGGTTATTTTCATTGAGCTGTGTTTTGGATCACTTTTAATTTTTGGGTGGCAGATCACTGTAAAGAGGCAGAGAATATATTTGCATGTTCTGTTCCTCCCCAAGGACATGAGTGCTTAGTGTCAAGAAATGAAGCAGTACATTTCCGTCTCTGTTATGAATTCACCTCTCCAATTTTCACAAAAAAGAAAACTAGTTTACAAGTTTTATTGAAACAGTTTCATCGCATACGACTACGTATTAGTTATTTACCACTTCAGTGTGGAAACCATCTGTTAGAAGGCAGGAAATTTCTTTTCTTTAGGTAGTTGATTTCTGATGGTCATGAAGGAAAATTTACTGGAGTAGTGCTTTAAGTAGTACTGATGATGAAAAATATTTAATCAGTACTTTTACAAATTATCTGAAATATGCATCCACACCACACTGAAACATAGATGGGAAAAATAGTGATTCAGAATGTCTCAAGTCTCTCCTCTATTGCCTACCTGCTTACAACAACCACAAGTAGCATTCAAAGAGAAAAAAGAGTCAATTCTCACCCCCTATAAGGTATTAAATTCAGTGGCTATGAAAACCTATGGAACCTATGAAAACCTATGAAAAAGGAGGATTTAAATATCAAATCCTAATTTAGAATGTTATGCAATTAGTAAACGACATATTCTTCAAAATCAGAAGTTTCTTGTTACATTAGGAAATACGTGCATTATTTCGGTCTCCCTGGAAACACAAAACATTTGACCACAATTTTAATATTGCTAAGCATTTTAATTCTTGTAACAGGTCTTTTTCCTCACCTCATGGCTAGCACTGTACTTACATGAGGAGATGCAAATAACCAGATTTCCTAACTCCCCACAGCAAATATAATTTCAGTTTTGCTCAGTCACAAACCTTTGTGGAATTCCTTTAAATGTCTTCAGAATGTGCTTGTGTTAAAAAAAAAAAAAAAAGTGAAAGACAGAGACAGGCTAGTGTACTACTTATTAGCAAAAAGAAAAAAAACAACTTACAGAATCTCTAGTGAAAGGCATTTGAAACTCCTTAAATTTTAGCTGATAATGACCCTTTCTTAGTTTTGTAACTATGCTGGAGAAATACGATTACCTTTTGGCAAAATTTGTGTTTAACTTTCACTTTTAGAGCTTTAAAAGATAAATGAGGCAAGAATGGCCTCAGCTGCTGGAACTTGGTTCAGTTTCACTCTAGCTGGTGCAACGATGCCTACAATGATGTATGAGAAGATAGATACTTGGGGTTTAGGACTGTTTTTAGTTTGGGAGTTTTTTTAGAAACAATTCTTGTTTATACATAGTCTAGGAAATGCTCCGTGGGCTACGTATAAACTGCAAAACCGTTGTATCAGAGGTAAGGGACAGAAAATGATGTCTCCTCTGTTGGCACACAGCCCGGGTCAGAATCAATCTGCTGGAGCATGAGGAGGTTTGGGGTGTCCGTATCAGCAGTAGCGTTGATCCAATCACACTTGCAGTGCGGAAACAGCCTGGTGTGCTCCAGGCAATCTTGGATAAGCTGCCTGCCTCCCCCAGGCCTCTGCTCGGTCACCCTCCCACCCCCACAGCTGGCACTTTGAAGCGCCTGGTGGCTTGTTCAGGCAGAGACACCCTGCAGAGGGGTGAGATCCAGGATGCCATGGAACACACCAAACCACTCCCACAGGCAAGGTGTGAAGCTGGGCTTCTGCCACAAGCAGATCTGTGTGAAATAGTGTGTGTCGAGATGAGGGACATGGGTTCAACAGCTCTGCTAATCATCTGGGAGAGGGAGGAGAGACCAAGGCTATTCAGTTTGTGAATGATACTGAATTTGGGGAAGGCACCAGGGACAAGAATATATTTCAGGAGGATTGTAAAATTATGAGCTGACAAGATAGGAAGATACAGCCTAGAAACTGTGAAGTAGCAGAACAACAAAACACCAAGGAAATACAAGGGCTCATGGTGAAAAACTTGTGTAAAAAAATAATACCAGAAGGGGGTATAAGAGGATGCAGAGAAGGATGAAACTGGCTTCATTAGCCTGAAAATTACAAAGAAATTTCTTATACTGGTGTCCTAAGTAAGCAACTGAAGGTTTTTTTCTTTCCTGTTATGACTCATCTGTCTTTCCACTTGTAAATATTCATCCAAAATAACACTTGGATCTTTAATAGAAAAAATTACACCTAAACTACACTGCTATTTAGACCTGGAAGGAAAGGAAGCTGTCTTATTTATTTTTGCCACCATCCCCTGCTCCATTAGTTCCCTGTCTGTCAGTAAATTTTCTGAACCCAGCTGGATTGGGTCAGAATATACTGTTCACATTTCATAATGTGGGAAGGCTGGATTTTTTTTGCTTCTGTGATGAAAAGGAAGAGAACACTCACAATCAAATGAAATAATCAAAAATGTTTAAAAGGATTTAGGTGTCTCAGAAGGTATTAGTTCATAGACATGTGAATAACATACTACTATTTCAGATTGCCAAAACAATACATTCCACACAGCTGGAAGATAAAATCTTAAATTAGTTGTTAAAATAACAAAACATGAGAGTTACAACTGGAAATGTAATAGAACACTTATTAAACAACCTTGAAGAAAAGTATTTTTTCACAGGAATTAAGGCTTTATGGTATTCTTTGTATAGCTGAAATTTCATAGATGCACATAATAAAATAACGTACAATTTAAAAATGTATTTTTGCAGCATTTTTTTAATGCAAATACTCTTCAGCTTCTTGCATATACAAACAGTAATTTAAGTACATGTACAATGTCATGACAAATAATCTTTACTTATTGAATGAAAAGAACTGCATTGTAATTTAAATTTCCTATTTTGCATATAATTTAAAATTTTATAAAGAGTCATGCTGTAACTGAGTATTAGTTACTCATAGAAATGCATGGCTACTGATTTTTCCTAGAGTTTTACAGTAATTGTCAATAGAACAAATTGGAGACAGAACATGAAATTGTATTTCTAACACATGGATTTTCGGTATGCTTCTTTGTAAAAACAGGCTAATTTATCAAATACAAAAACAAGTGAAAATTTCAAGAACTTTTCTATGAATTTTATAACTACATATTCAGAATAATTTGATGTTTATTCTGTGATTCTATTATTTCATTATTACCTTTGGAGTATGTGAATTTTGCCTTAAAAGCAATTTACTCTTCCGTGGTGATTTGTTAAGACCAAGCTAGTATGGATCCACCCATAACGTAGATTTTCTATTTGAGGCAAATCATGCCATTAAAGAACTTGCATAACACATTGAGAATGTAGTATTTTTATCATCTTCCTTTTAAAAGAAAAATACATTAACTGGAAAACAAACAAACAAAAAACCAGACAAACCCCTGCCCCATCTCCCAGAAACAAAAATCCTATCTTACCATGAAAGCTAAAAGTTTGCTCTTCCTTCCCTCCTCCCTGCAACCCCTCTAATTTTAAAATCAGCCTGAATGACCTAAGTGCCTTGATTTCAGAAGTACTGAATAGTTTTTCCTCAATGATAACCGGAAGATGCTGTTCAAACTCGAAAATCTAGCAGTGGTCTAGATTTCAGTTTCCTTGTTTATAAGTCTTATTAATGTGAATTAATGTAGTTCATTTTGTCTTTTGAAACTAAATTTTCATCATAGAAACTTGTATTCTTCAGGTTATGAATGTGCCTGCCTTCCACCTCATTTTCCACTAGTCTTCTAATTGCAAGTAATTTTTCCTTACTACCTCTTAATTATATTCTTTTTTTTTTGTCCTTTCTCATGTCCCTGCAGCTGCTGCCCTGTGACACATCTGTCAAAACAGGTGCTCTGTATTCCCTTTCAAAACAATTTGAGAAGTTTAATTCAGCATAACATTGTAGGTAAGAAATTACTGATTATTACAGTTATTATTGGCAGTTATTATAAACCTCTTTTTATTTCTATTTGATGTTTTACCGGTGTATTTATTACAAAAACATTTAGAAAACTCTTTAAAACTTTTTCATGTTTTCAGATTACTGCCCACGTGTTAAGAAAATTGTAACACTTCCAAAATAAGACTTGTCTTCATCTTTTTATTTTAATATTCATTAACTGAGTTCATGCTGGACTAAGCAACTCCTACATATCTATTTTTTCATTCTAGATATTTCCACTGGCTTGCATGTTGCTGGTAGGATTTTGTAAATAGATTAATTCTATATAACCTTTTGCCTTCTAATAAAATGTTCACATTCTAAGTCCCAGAAGGTGGTTTCATGTCTACTTTTTTGACAGTTGATTAGAAATCCATCAGCACTATGCAAGCATTTGCAATTTGCACATTGTTTGAAACATTAGAACTACTTTGTCAGCAAAATCTCAATTTAATCTCATTCTGGACAACATTAATACTGTTAGCTTTGTGCCTACCCGTTTATTCAGATGTGTTCTTTTACTTTTGCTGCAATTTCTGAAGATTAGAAGTTATTTAGAAGATTAAAAGGCAAGACAGCCTGGGGCAGGACCATTTTCTGAGAAGTCTAAAGGCCCTATGTATAGTGATCACAGAAGGTCAAAAAAGCTCACAGTAAACTAGTTCTAATTTACCACTGTCTATTACTCATATAGCACAGCTGTAGCTTCTCATTGTATAAATTGAATGCAGTTCCAGTTCGTAGATTGTTTTCGAAGCACTAACTCCCAGTAGACTGCTCACAGGACTAGTAAATCAGATGGCAAGAATACAAGGAAGAGACAAAAATAATTCTTCTGACAAACATTTAGCATGGGAAAACTCAAGGGTCTGGAAAGCAGAAATATACGTACAGCACCCTAGATAATATGGGGCATTTTTCTCTTCAGAAGCAAAGGTGTGGATTTGGCCAAAGGCCAGAGTTTGTTTTGTTTGGCTTACCAGCTAGAATGAGGAACAAGGAAACACTTTTTAAAAATTTACAGATAAAAGTGTTAAGGACACTTGAAAGGGAAGAAAAATTTTATCTGCTGAAATATAAATACTAAAGAAAAGGATGGCTGATGATGCTGGAGTAATTTAGGATATTGCTTTTCTAAATAGACCAATTTTACTTACCACTGTTAATAAAAGTAAAATGTTGTAATGGTAGCATTTTAGAATATTTACCAACTTAATATGTACATGTAAATTATTGTGTGTATATAAGTAGATACAAAACAAAAGAAAACACATTTTTAAGAATTTATGGTAAGAAAAGATATGGCTGAATTTCCATCACACTGAAATCATTGAAATCACTTTTGTTTATTTTATGTAGGATACAATTGAATTAATTTGTCTGTAATTTTGGCTGTATACTTTTAGTATTTGCTTACAGATCTTTGCAGTGTACAAGAATTCAAGTAGACATTGCATATCATTTTTAGGAATATCACATGGAAGTCAGATGTGGTTTTCTTTGGTCGTTGGTTTTGATTTTTAAGGGTTGAAAGAACAGTATGCCTTTGATTTCTTGTGGAGAATGAACTTTCTTATAATATCATTTGTAGTCTCACCAAACCTTTTGGATGTAACAGGAAAAAGTACAGTCTGAATTTAAGACTAGAAACAGACCATTCTCATCTGGCTGCCTATCTAATGTGGGTCTCATTTTCCCTGTATGTCACAGACTTTATTCTTAAAAATTTATTAGTTTTGATGTCTTTCAAAAATGTTCTGTATTATACTATTAAAATAATGCCCAAATTCAAGGAATTATTTTTTGATTAATACTGCCAAGAATCACTTCCTGTAAACTCGATGAGACCCTAGATCCTTTAGCAAGTGCCAAATATCAACATCTGAAAAAATCCCTTGTCTCAAAATAAAATGATTCTTTGTTTAAGGATTGACATCAGTGAAATGCTTATCCCAACAGAAAGACAAAAAAAAAATTACTTATAAGGTAACTAAAGTTTAGTCTGATCAGGAGATTGCTGTTGATTGATATATATTCTAATACTTTGATCTTGTCAGACTATTAGGAACTTAAGTGAGCTGTCACAGATAACCCATGAATAGAATCTGGTCAGATTCTTTGTTTGTCCTATCAAAAAGGAAATATTATTTATATGTGTTGGTCAGCGGGTATGAAAGTGGCATGTTAAATAGAGATAAAATGTTTAAGCAAAACAGTAGTCATTTTTCTTCCATATTTAACTCAAACTTTGAATAGATATATATAATTTATATAATGATTTCATGATATAAATGTCCATTGTTTCAGTTATTCTCGGGTTATACCCTTAGAGAATAGGCTGCAGAAGGGAAAAAAAAAGGACTTTTTTGTTTGTTTGTTTCTTAAAAAAATTAAATTTGTATTCTGGGTAGTCATGGAAAATTCATTTGCAAGTGGACATTTTTCAAAGATGGACATGTGAAAAAATTTTAATGGTAGTCCTGCCCAGAATTAGCTATACTTGGTGTACACTTTACAGATAAATTTATAGATGTTTATTGTGCAGATAGCTGTACGTATGTCAGTCATCTTGACTTCATAGTCTGTGGCAAGAAACAGCACTTTGGGGCTAAGAAAGATCTCATTTTCAGCTACTACTTCAGGTCAAGACAAATCATCTGGTAGATATATCTGTTTCTTCTGTCTGTGGAGTCTAAACAACTAAGTTGTCACTCAAAATTGTTCATAATTGTTAACTACTTGACAATTGGATAATACCTTAACTTTGTTACAACTATAAATTACTACAGTAACAGATAGTAAAAAAATGCTGTTCTTTCGATAAGGTAATCAATTGCCTCAAAAACAACAAAGATACAGAATTAAAGCAGTAGAGAATGAAGGTTTATTCACTGTAATTTATAGGAAAAAGAGGGAAGTTTAGCACACAGAAAAGCAAACAGAAAAACAAACAAAACTTTTCAAGTAGAATAATGCAGAATATCTGGAGTGAAGCTCCAAAATGAAAAAGTATAGAATTACTTGAAATCTTCTTCACACATAATTGACTATACTAAGACCATGATTAATAGACATTATTAAGCAGTTATTAAGAATTTGCATTAAAGATGTAATGCAGTATTAATTTTTCCAGGAAGGTACTTCATAAGTTGCTGCACACATTAAAAAATGTGGAACCTCAGGGAAAAATATTTAAGAAAATTAGTAGGTTATTTTAGGAATGTTATGGCTTATTGTTTGAACTGCTAAACATCACCATATTTCTTATGAACTATTTTGCTAAAATGCAGTTTACTTATATATCTGGACATATCAAGAGAGGTAGCTGAAACTACTTGAGGCCAATATTAATGAAGAAAGTATTTTACTTTCTATTAGAAATTACATGGTTACAGTTCAGACTATGGAAATGCCTTCCGCTTCAAGGTTTATAATCTTTAGGCAAATTAACGAATTTGATTACATAATGCCATTTCAAATTTTAAAAATATAACATTTCTGATAGTTTTGACTTTAAATTTATAGCTGAAAGAGCATAGTGGACTTTAAGTGATAGGCTCTAACCATATCTCAGTAACAGCTGCTGTTATGTATGAGTTGCAAAAGTTTAAAATGGGAATGCTAACATCACATATATCTCCTGGCATCTTTCTTCCAAGCTACACTCAGTTCCAGTGACACCACAGATTGTAAAAAACCCATTGATTAGTCACATATCTTTGGTTTTAAACTTTTTTTCAGATTATGCTTTTATTGAAAAGGAATTTTAATTCTGATTTGAGTGGGATTGGGATAGAGGACTTCTGAAGAGCCCTCTATAAAGACTATATGGATACACTTGGATGACCTGTTTTGGGGTGTTCAAAGAGAGGCACTGTACAGCTGTAAAGCAAATGTCAGTTGATTTATCTTATTTCTTGTTTTCCTTATATTTTTACAAAGGAAATTTGATTTTTTCTTAACTACAAATATATAATAGAATGTAGTGATATAGTAACAGTAATTAAAAAAAAAATATTAATCCCAAAAAATAAAAATCTGCTACTGAACATTTTACTTAATGTGTCATTACCTCATGTTCAAAAATCTCACCTGTGCTGAAGTAATCGATTACATTTTTGGTAAATTCAGCACGAGAATTTGCACTCCAAACTCCCTGGTGATCATATGTTTAGCCTTTTAACACAACAAGAATTTAAAATATTCAAAGTGTGAATTCCTCCTTCACAGTACAATACCAAGCGGCAGGAAGGCTTTGTTCTGACACAAAGAAATCTATAAAGTAAAAATTACCATGTGTTCTATGCCTAGTGACAAAAGTACTAAGGACCTTAAGTGTGACCTGGTCCTTTTGAGAACATTTAAATTCATATCTGAAATCAGTTCTAGCTGGTCAGCAGAGAAGGAATTATCAAAACAGTAATGAATTTTGTATCAAGGGACATTGTGTATCAGTGTTTGAAACTGCAGGCCAAAGAACAGAAAATACAAAAGATGCACACATGTATTGGGATTGCATGGCAAGCTTTTAGTAGTGGGGGGGCTTCAAGGGTGTAATCTGTAAGAATGTCCCCACTTTGTGTGACAGAGCCAATTCCAGCCAGTGCCAGCCCTGACCTATCACTGGCCAAGACCAAGACATGGGCAAAGGTAGCAGCACCTCTGGGATAAAGTGTTTAAGAAAGGGGGAAACTGCTGTCCAAAAGCAGGTGGAAAAGAGGAGTGAGAACTTTTGAGAGAAACAGCCTTGTAGAACCAAGCTCAGGGAAGAAGAAGGGGGTGGATAGAGGAGCTCTGGCAGCCAGGGCAGAGATTCCCCTGCAGACTGTGGTGCAGACCATGGTGAGGCACCTGGCCCTCTGCAACCTGTGGAGATCCCCAGTTAGGAAGAGACCAACGTGGAGCCCATGGAGGACCCCATGCTAAAGCAGGTGAATACACCCAAAGGAGTTTGTGACCCTGTGGTGAGCCAGTCCTGGAGCAGGCTCCTGGCAGGACCTGTGCAACCATGAAAAGAGGAGCCCATGCTGGTTCATATTTTTTGACAGGATTCACTCTGGAGCAATCTCTTCCTTAAGGACTGCATCCACAGAGAAGGGACCCATGCTGGAGCAGTTCTTGAAGAACTGGAATTTCCTTTGGAAAAGACCCATGTTTCAGTTCACTGAAGACTGTCTCTTGTAGGAGGGGGTCCCATGCTGGAGCAGGGGAAGAGTGGCAAAGACAAAGAGCTGCGAAACCTCCATTCCCTGCCCTCTTGCATCATGCAGGAGAAGAAAGTAGAGGTACTGGGAGTGAAGATGAGCCCAAGAAGAAGGGAAGACTGGAAGGAAGCTGAATGTCTCATTACCCTTATGTGATTTGATTTTTAAAAAGTTAAACTGGTTTACTCGAGTGTTTTACCTGTGACAGAAACTGATGAGTGATCCCACGATCTCTTAATATCTTGTACCATGAGCATTTTGCTAGTTCTGTTTTTTTCCTCCCTGTCCCACTGATAAAGAAAAGTGACAGAAAAGCTTGGTGAGCACCTGGTGTCCAGCTGAGGTCAGCCCACCACAGGACTACAGATAAATTAACCACAAAGACTGCATGACTTGTTAAGCTGAAGTAAATGCATTGAGGTATGCATCATATACACACAAATCAGACAACATCCTCTTTTGTTTATTTTTTATCTACACATGCTCAATAGCAATAAGGATTGTTTAGGTTTTCTATTTACTTGTTTTGCTTAATAGAGATTACTGAAATACCTCGAGCATCAGTCAACCTTACTTCCTGCAGTCTCTGATTTGTTGTGGGCTTTTTTGAGAGAACAACCTTTCTTTAGGATATCAATCTGCACACACTTAAAAAAAAGAATTTAAAAAAAAAAATTCTTTCTCATATGTCTGCTAGAATCTGAATCTTTGCTCATGACAGTTCAGAAAATTCATACCTTGGGATGATATATTCATTTAACAAAGCTTGGGATTTGTGCAGAACTAAGCCGCAGTGTATCAAATTGCTTTTCCACTGAAGCTGACCTGGAGTAGTTGATTCATTTTATATATTGAAAAATAGAATGCCAGCTGGAATGACTTTTGTAAAATTCTATTTGTAAAATTCTATTTGATAAATATATTCTCCTAAACTGAAAAACTAAAATTTTTAAAATTATTTCATTGGAAGAGCTCTATACAACTGCCTCACTACCTTTTCATAGCATCGTAGAATACCAGGTTGGAAGGGCCCTCATCATCTGATCTGTCCTCTCTTTGTGAAAGCAAGGTCTAGAGAAGATAATGCAGAATCTTATCCAGCCAAACATATTATTGGAGAACCCAAAGCATCTCTGAGGAGATTATGCCAATGGCTGACTGTCCTTATTGTGAGAAATTTGCCTCCTGTTTCCAGCTAGCAGCAGTAATTTGTACCCATTATCTCTCGTCTTTTCCATATGATTAATTGTAAAAAAGGATTCTATATCTTATTTGTAGCCCCCTTTAAATACTGAAATAGGGTCATAAGGTTTCCCCTAAGCCTTTTTCTCTCAAGGCTGAAAAAATCCTGTTCTCTCACCTTTTCCTCACATGTGAGGTTTTCCAGCCCTTTGATCATCTTTGGGACCCATGTCTAGAGCCTCTCCAGGCTTTCCACAACTTTTTTGCATAGCAGGGCCATAATTTTTCTTACACTTCCTTCTTTCATGTTTCAGAGATTTTGCCTTTGGTTTATACAAACTTGGGTTTTAAATTGTTTTTAATATTTCTTAATTAAACATACTCTTTTTTTCCTTTCATCTCACTCACTAGCAGCTTGTCAAGGCCCTCAATGGCATTGAATTTTATATCTGACCTTACTTTATGCACACAGTTGCCTTTTAATTTTTTTCTTTTTTGCTTTTAAATGATGGCTAAATGATGACTATTTTTAATAAATGAAGTTGCTCACAATAGAGTTATTTTTATGGTATGGTATACTGAGAAGTGTTATCAACTGGAGACCCTTTTAGGTAGGAAAATGGGTGATATTGGTGGTGTCATGGGCAGCATAATTGACTCTGTTAAAAATGAGTTATAAGGTGTCCTATATTCAAGCCCCCGAATATCCCTGGCACTTGTGATCCCAAATATAGCCCCTGGAATTTAATTCAACGCATGGGTCATCTCAGTAGGTACAGATCCATAGCTTTAGAAGCTTGCAAAGTACGTGATAAGAAATTGTGCTTTGTTTTGTCCAGCTTAATATGACAAGTCCTGTCATGCCTCTTAATTTACTTTTGTGGTACAACTTCATTTGCAACCTCATTTCAGCTTGCATTAAGTTGATCTCCAAGAAAGACACATTAATATAAAGACATTTCAAAGCATTTGGAAATGTGAAAACATAAACTCTTATTCTGCAGAGAATAAATGCAGGCATGTTGACCAAAAACGCTGTAAGAAATGAAAATTACATAAACCATGGTTACTCTCAAGCCCATAGGTATTATAATTACATCTATTTAATAATTTATTATTACTAATGATATTAAAGAATTTGTTAGGTTTTTGTCGTTGTTGTTATTGTTATATTGCCTAGTGTGCTAGTACTTCGACCTTAACACAACATTTAAGCTTAATGCAAGTAGAAACCTTCTTCACTGAACATGTGTTGAAATCTCCCCTTTGTCTCTGCCCTATCCTGAAAAATACACACCACAAATTCATGCCCCAAGATAGGGCTTGCTATACTAGATCAGCTGAACATCTGATTAATTCTTCATAAAAATAGCCATGGTGCTTCATTCCAGCCCAGGCCTTTTCCATGCTATTACTGATAGGTACACTTACAACTCAATACCAGTAAGATTTAGAATTTCGAAACAGAAAGAAATACAAGGCAGAAAGGTACCAGAACAGAGAATATGGTCTTTTAGAAATACTTCATACATATAATATCCTAGATTAAAATGACTTATCTCGAAAAGGAAAAATAAAAAAAAAAAATTAAAAAAAAAAAAAAAAAAAAAAAAAAGTAAAAAGGGAAGAAAAGTAAAGGAGATTCACCACAGCAATGAAATCACTGTAAATGCAAGGTATTCAATACCTGGTTTTAATCTGAATTCAGATATCATTAACAAATTATTTCCATGTCCAAGACAGGTTTAATCTAAGCATTCAGCTAAAACAGACTCTAGATTCAATTTTTTCTGCCCCTAATATATATTTTACTTTTCTTGTGCTCATTCCTTATTACCATTTTCAGATCAGTTTGTGTTATTGGCACAAGATGCTGATATCCTAACTGTAAGATTTAAAGAGGAAAAAATATTTTGAAGAGAAAGAAGACAATATTCCATATTCCATTTTCTTACAGTCTTCTATTTTTAGTATAAATATATTAAAAAAAATGAAGTAATGTCTTTGTACACTCAAATCATAGCCACAACAAAAAACTGAAGCAAATTTTTGCCTGGATATATTTTAAAGCACATTGCTTAGTAGGAGATAATGATTGCAATGGCAATAATAAAACCTATGTAGAATATTGTAACATCTTGCCTCAAAAATCTTTGCACTTACAACCAAAAGGAAGAGTGCTAGCATAGCAAGCTAATAATAATAATGCAAGCCACCTAAGATTCTTCATGGAACACATCAAACTTCATTTTCAGATATAACAACAAGTGAATAGAATATGAAAAACAGAAGAAGAATTGGTTATATTTGTGTTGAGAAAACTCAGAAATAATTATCTTCAAATTAGCAACAAAAATATTACTGAGACTGATGTCATTGGTAAAATTTTAATTTTCTTGATTATGGGAGGGTTTATACACCAACACACCTGCTGGAAACAGAGTGCATTGATCTGAAAGGAGGAAAAAGATGAGCTCATGAGTTGTCAGGGCTGACTGTGAGGGCTTTTAACTAGGTTTGAAGGAGGAAAAGGATAAAACAAGTCTCACTAGATATTAGCCTAGGGACGACATGCCAGTGTTGTGGGTGAAATCAACAACCCAGCTGAAGTGTGCCAATGCACCTAGCATGGACAACAAACAGGAGGAGCTTGGAGGCATTGGCAGCAGGAAGCTGTGCCAGAGTTATCACCATGGAAATGTGGGATGACTGCAGTGCTGCAGTGGATGGCTACAAGCTCTTCAGAAGGGACAGTTGAGGAGGGAGAGGCCCTGGGGGAACTCTGTACAATGGGGAGAGTTTCGACTGCACAGAGCTCAGGGACAGTGGGGATAAGGCTGAGTGCCTGAGGGTGACAATCACAGGGATGGCCAGCAAGGCAGAGATCCTGCTGGGAGTCTGCTGCAGACCACCCAGCCAGGGTGAGGAGGCAGGAGAGGTATTCTATCAGTGGATGTTTCATGATCACTAGCCCTTGTTCTTGTGGGAGTCTTTAACTTGCCAAATGTGTGCTGGAAACTCAACACAGTGGAGAGGAGGCAGCCTAGGAGGTTCTTGGAGTGTGTGGAAGGTAACTGCCTGACATAGCTGGTAAGGGAATCTACTAGGACAGTGACCTGCCAGATCTGCTGTTTACAAACAGAGAAGAGCTGTGGGAGATGTGGTGGTTGGGGGCCACCATGGGTGCAGTGACCATGGAATGATAGAGTTTCTGTATTCTTGGTGAAATAAGGAAAGGGATCAACAGTACCTCTGCCTCAGACTTCCAGAGGGCAGATTTTGGCCTGTCTGGGACACTGGTTCAGAATTGCTATGCCCCCGGCTCACTCAGTGAGTTTTTAAAGGTGCTTAGGTACTTTGACTCACTCTGGTGGTGCACAGGAGAAAAACAAAATTCTCAGGAGGCTAAATAACACAAATACCTAAAGAAGAAAATGTTAAAGGTGCAGGTGCAGGTCATTTGTATGTGGCAATAGATGAGCTGTCATGAACAGAGTGCCCTGATTGAACAGGGAGCTTTCACAGTAACTCAGGGGAAAAAAAGTATGATCGTTGGAAAAAGGGGCAGGCAACTCAGGAGTCACTAACATGTCACAGATCATGCAGACAGAAAATTAGAAAGGTAAAAGCTCACCTAGAATTCAATCTTCCTGCCATTGTGAAAGATGATAAAAAGAAATTATATAAATACATTAAAAATAAAAGGAGAGACAAGGAAATTCTTCTTTCTCTGTGGGACATGAGAAAGGCAATAGAATTGGTAAAAGGGTCTAGAGAGTAAGACATATGAGGAGCAGCTGAGGGAGATGAGTCTACTGGAGACCTCTACAGCAGCCTGAGAGTGAAGCCAGGTGGGGGCTGGTCTCTTGTCCCACATAACAAGTGACAGGACAAGGCAAAATGGCCCCGAGATAGGGGAGGTTCAAGCTGGACATCAGAAAGAATTTATTTACTGAAAGGTTGGTAAATCACTGGAACGGTTTGCCGGGGAGGTGCTGGAAGCATTCAAGAAACAACTGGATGAGGCACTTAGTACTGTGGTTTAGTTGACATTGTGGTCAAAGGTTGAACTCAATGGTATTGGAGGAATTTTTTAACTTTAGTCATTCTGTAATTTAAGATTAACACATTATTTCATATCAGCTGAACTGCACTAACTAAGCCATATTATATAAGAGAAAAAATTTGTGTATTTTACGGCAGGGTACTGCTGGATAAAATTTTACGCATGCCATTACCAAGATCTAGCTGCTTCACGATAATTTGACACCGAGATTTAACATGTTCATATGTCAAAAGAAGAGGTCTGAGGAAACGCATTGCTTTGCTTTAAAATCCAAACAAAATGTCTGTTCCTGTGTTACTCCTGTAGAAATAATGGTCATTAACTCTTGAAGGATTTTTGTGTTTAGAATCCATCTCATTGTAAATCAGGCTCACAACTAAGAAATCTTCTCAAAAGTTTCATATCCACCAAGCAAAGTGTTTCACTAGGGTTTTGATTTGAAGCAATTTATATAACAGCAAATTAGAAGGGAGGAAAATAGTTTACCCTGATTTTCAAATGCATTGCAATGGATCATAAATGCAGGGCTATCAATACTCTGTGCTAAGGGAAATTCGTGTCTAATTCTAATTGTATGCTTTATCTATTGTATAGTGCCCTGTGACTATGAGCATATTACGCTTAAAGAGAAAGTCTCACCAGGAAGTATCAAATAAATTCCAGTCTAAGGAGGTAGTTACTGTGAATTCCACACAGCAATGTTCTATTCCGACCCAACATACTATCCAAAATAAATATGCTAATTAGACATGAGACTTGAATATGGAACCCAAAGGAATTATTAATATATTAATATTAATATTAATTTTAATTTGAATGTTAATAAGATAGGCTAATTTTAAAGAGCTGTGTTTTTTATAATTCACCTTGAACTGGAAAATATGTGCCCTGGAATTACATATCATATCTATCTATTCACTTTATTCTAACTAGAAATCAGCTCTGCTAGGTTTTTTTAGCTGATCTTTGACGCATGTTACATAGAAACATTTTGACTGAAAAAAAAGGAATAACATTTGATTCAAAATAGAGAAAACTTCAGCTGGCCACAATGACAGGCTAATATCCTTAGCTGTTCTGAATTTGAGGTGACCATAAAAATCAGTAGTTGCAAAATAGAAAATAGTATTACCATACTCTTCATTGATGCACCCAGGTCAGACAAAGAATAGTGCATAGATGCTTAAAATTCACAAAAAAGCCTTTATACACTGCATTTTTGAAACATTTATTCTAGAAAACTCCTGTCCATGTTCTACGGCTTAGAAAAAAAACAAAAACATTATCAAACCCATTACATGAATTATTCCCAGGAGACTGTTACTTAGAAGAGCTAATATTTGATCTTCTTAGTTCCATCATCACCCATCTCTTTTCACCTTTTAGATCCATATTTTACCCAGACTTTCTCTTCTATGGTTCTGTGGTCTCTCTACAATACCTCTTACCTTCCATCAGACCTCAAACTTTCTTCCTGATACAAGAACATGAGAAGGACTGAACTAGATAAAACCCTACTCTCCATTGGCTAAAATCCTCAATAGTGTCCAGTCTCTGAGAGTGGACTTTTTAACAGAGGCCTGGAAAAAACAAAACAAGTAGTACCTTAACATATGCTCAAAGTGTGCCAAGATATACAATGAGGGATTAGAGCTATTACTAAAATATGGACTCATAGTCAAATGTTAGGTTCTTTGTTTTGTAGAAAAGTGAAATAAGAAGCTCCTTATAGCAAACATTTATTCAGTGAATAACTGGTTTTTAAACATGGCATTTTATTTTTCTTCACTTTCAATCAATATTTTATTACTATGTCCCTATTTTCAATGTTGTCCAGCTTTATTTTTCATGTCACAAGGCCTGTTTTCCACAATTAAATATGAGGTGCTAGCCTATAGAAAAATTTTTCAATTACTTTAAAAATAAATATACCTCAATTTCCCACATCACTTGTTGATAATCTTAAGCCTTTAAGTAATGCAAATCCAGTTTACATATATTTCAGCATCTTATAAAAAGGATTCAATCATATTGGTGTAAATTGCTAAGGCTGCTGAATTTTAGGGTATTCCAAGTCATTTGGAATATATATATATAAGAACATAATGGAAGCAATAAAACTACCACAAAAGTCCAACTGATCTAATCTGTGAATAAACTGTCAAGAATAAAACATATAACATGAACAAAAAGTCCATTGCTATAAGCCAACTTAATCTTTTTATACTTGTACTTGTACTACCATGTGTCATTGGGCTGCACTGTTGTTGGACATCCTGAGATACAACATCATTTACCTTGTATTCCCAGCATATTTCTACAATCACCATTACACCTGTGATGTTAGTGGATTTTTTTTCTTTTTAATCTTTAGCTGAAGGAAACGATGCAAAATTATTTTAGTGCATTTCATTTAAAAAAAATCTTGTTTAGGATAACATGACAGTTAGATGTATTTAAAAATTGGGTCATTTTTCATAATAAAATAATGAAATAACATAAAAATAATTTAAATTATTTTTTCTGCAGAAATTGTTGAAATAATGAAACTTAACAAACACATAAAACATTTAAAACATGGGCTATTAGTAAAACATATTTTACCTTAACCATTGTGCTTACAAAATGAGTATTTATTTAAGATGCTAACTAATAAGGCATAAATGAATTTGGTTCTGTATTTAACAATAGGCAAATGCTCTGAAATATCATTAAAACAGATTCTGTAGTACATTTAAGTTTCCAATAGATACAAATAAAAGGAACATCTTAGACTTTCTCTTTTCATTTGTAATCTGAAATATCCCTCTCTTTACAGAATCTCCAAGAACAGCAATTTGACGTAACAAAACAATCTACACATTGAAACACTGAAAACTTCATTTCAACTAAACCTTTGTCTTCTGACTATTTCAAAATCATCCTCATTATCCGCCTGCTCATTGGACAGGACGCAGATGATTCTTCTAGCATGTTGACAGATGTCTACTTTGAAATACCTGCTGGGTGGCCAGCACATCAGTGAGATGCTAAATCATGTTGTCATCTGGAAAGGAGCACTAAGCTGCTAAACTAGCTGTGAACACTGGCTGCTTAGTGACCTTTGCATAGAAATAGTGCTTCTTCCCATAAACATTTTAAGGTCATGGGATTTATTCCAGTTCCTCACAAAGCCTGACATTTTGCAAAAGCCAGGAGCAACTCTATCCTGACTTTTTTACCTAGGAAATATCTCCCTTTGGTATTCATTAGGATGGGTCAATCTAATTCAGAGTGTAAGGATCTCAGATCTGATAAAATTTCAGAGGAAAAGGATTTCTAGTGTTGCAGATGGTGGAGTTGTGCCAATACATTTTTTTCTGGTTTTGTTTTATATTGCTGCTCATGAGAATTTATGTCCTGAATACTTTTACAATTTAATTTCTTCAAAAAGACAGAGGTGTACAGAAAAGTAACAGCTTGCCCTGCACTCCATGGTGCCTTGGTCTCCATTGTTGGTGCAGTAACATGTTTCACTTGCAAGAAAATTGGTCAGAATCAAATCTGATGCTACAGAAGGGCCTGTATGTAGCCATGCCTGTATTGCTCGAGCAACAATACTTCCCCACCAAGCTTTCCCATTCGCATTTTGTATAAATCCTCTTCAACTTGTGCTTCAAATGTTCTGTGAAAACTATAGTTTCTTGATACATTTAGATTTTAAATCTGACCCACTACAGTATTAGTGCTTATTTTATGACACAAATGGAATCTTTGCTTAAAGACCCTGAACATAGTTTAAAAAAAAGTGACTTGTTCATATACTAACCCAAAACCAAATATGGCTGGAAATATAGTGTAAAGAACTTTCAAAAGTGTATAAAACCTAAACAATGTTGGGTTTTTTTCTTATACGTTGCCAAATAAAAACATACCCCCCTACCTCTTCTTGGTGAAAGTTAATGTTGAAATAACTCAAAAAAGATGGGAAAAAAACTTTTTTTTTTCAAAATCAAAATTATGTTTTAAAGTCATAAGACAAAAAAAAAATTAAATCAATCTATGCTATACTACATGGAAAAATATTACTTAAATATTCGTAAAAATCCATCATTGACATGTATGAAATCCTAAGAAAGCCTTCCTTTTTCTATTTTTTCCCTGTCTATCTGTTTTTTCCTTTTCCACTTCTTGTCATCCTCTGTTAGTTATTAGGCCAAATAATGTGACAAAGAATTGAGAATTTGGTAGAATTAGAACAATCCTAAAGAGTCTCATCTCAAATTTTATACTGCCCTTGAGTTTTGTAATCTAGTTAATAAAGCAAATTGTGGACCATAAAATAAATTTATACAACTGTAAGTTCATATAGGATGCTTTATAGCTTACATTGTAAAGCTGGATGTTAAATGTGAAACTAATGTCTTTGAATAACCTGAGATTAATATATCTAATATTCATAATGATCTGATAAAAACCCTGCATTATTCTTAGTGTAATGTGACATTGAATGCCAAGAAGAAAAAGATCTGACCCTCCAGAGTATAAAAAAAAATTAGAATTAATATGTTAAGACAGTGTATATCTTCATCATTGTTGATACATAGACTAAGATCACTTTTAAGCTTAATAAAAAGAAAATATAAAGTGTCACTTTGGTATAAGAATTAAAACTATCTATAATAAATCTCGCCCCAGATTCTGGCCATGCACAAAATCCTTTCAAATACTTGAATATTTGAACCTGGAGATTTATCTTGGATATAGTTGTAGTAGACTTTTTACCCGAACGTATCTATAGTCCATGAGAAATGTACTACTTAATAATTTTTAAAAATGGAAATGTGACTATAAAATACCATTATTTCCTTTTGTCAGGCATTCAACTTTTTCTCTTTGCATGTTATCTGAATTTCTGGGTAAATTCTGAAGTATAGAGTTTTGCTTTAAAAAAAATAAATTCAAATCCTCTTGGAAGTGATTATATAATATTAAGTTTTCAAGGTTGGTGACTATACATCCAGCCTAAACTAAATTAATAATCAGACTCACAAAAGTAGAAGAGACTTATTAAAGTTTCACTTCTCAAAATCTTGCATTATAAAATTGCATTATAAAATTAATGTGGTAAGTTGCTTTTCCTTCCCTGTAAAGTGACGTAGTCAATAAAGATTTTATGATTTCTTAAAGTGCTTTATAGGTTAGACACACATTTGATAACAAGAAAACACTGTACACATATGCTTATGCATATTATGGTAAGCATATGTAAATATGCCCAAATTTGATGGGTTTTTTGGAAATTTATTTACCTCTCTGCTTATACTCCACAAAATTTCAGATTGAGCAAAAAGAGGTTTTGCTAAGTATGAAACCACAGACAAGACTTACAAATACAGTTCTCTAATCCACATGAAGATTTAACAAAAAACAGATCTTGAAATCATGGGATTTTAGAATTTTTGATATAGGAAGGGGTCTTAAAGATCATTTAGGTCCAACTCCCCTGCCATGGGCAGGGACACCTTCTACTACTCAGTTTGCTTGAAACTCTATCCAATCTGCCCTTGCACGTTTCCAGGAATGCAGCATCCACAACTTCTCAGGATAACCTGCTCCTGTGCCTCACCACCCTCACAGTACAGAATTTCTTCCTCACATCTAATCTAAACCTGGCCTTTTTAAGTGAGAAGCCATTCTGCCTTGTCCTGTCACTACATGGCCTTGTGAAAAGTCCCTCTCCAAAAGATCTTCAGATGTGTTGACCAGCTGCAGTTTCAGAAACTTAGCATACTTTACAGCCATTCTATTGCAAAAGATATCTCCTAAAAGACAGTTTTCATAGGCGAAGTATGTTATGGATACACACACAAATGTAGAAAACAATAACATGAAACATGGTCAGAAACAGTGTAAGTTGCAATATTTTCAAAAATCATTGACCATAATTAAGAAATACTGTGTTCTGTACATCTGAAAATAAAACTAGTGAGGCCTATTCACGATCTCAGTTGCCAGACAACATCTGTATTAATGCTAATGAGCAACTTTCTTTATGAAGCTTCTTAACATTTTTACAGACCTGACTTTTCCAGACCACAGCTTAAAGTCTAACATGAATGAATTCTAGTAGGAGAGGAAAAGGATATAACTTCAGAAGCCTGCATTCTTCTCATATACTTAAATTTAATGAAATTAATATGTTACATCATAGTAAAATGTAATATAAAAATAGGATAAGAACATGGTAAAAATAGACTGCAAGTATTTTTATTATGTTAGTTTTTATAAAAAGAAAAAAATCAACATGTGCATTATTTTTGTATCTACAAATCATGAAGAGTATAAATGTATTTACCAAAGCGTAATCTAACCAAAATGAAGATCAGAGAAACAACTACAACTCCCCTTTGTTATTCTACCTTGACTCGTAAAAGAGTTTATCAATACAATGCTTGGTTTTGTTTCTTCCATTTTAATTTTCTTCTGATAATGAAATTTCCTGTTTACACGAATGAGGTAATCATATACCTCATGTCACGTCTTATCAACCTGTACAAGTCGTCTTTTAATTTTAATAGTTTGCAGTTTCTTTCTAAAGTAGAGGTTCTTGCTGAAATTTATTCCTCTTGCTAAATCCTCATTATTTCCTTTCTCTTAATCCAGAGCCAGTACTGGAAATGTATTACTTGACTCTAATAGAGATTTATTCCTACTATTGTTGCCAGACCTCTTTTGTCAGCTGTTCCCCATTCTTTATTTTTATCTTCTCTCTCTGTCCTCTTCCTTCTCATTTATCAGACTTTTTATTACAATTAATGTTAAACCTCTGAGGTTCAACTACTCCAATCCTTCAGGAATTAGAGAAAAATTAGAGTGCAAGAGACAGTGATTTTAAAACTAAATGGTTAGAGAAGCAATCATTTTTTAAATTAAGCTTAGTCTATTTTGTATCTTCTTTTTACCCATTTTGTGCTCAAATTCATTGATCCTCTGTTGAGAACCAATCTGAAATGAAGAAAAAATCCATCCCACCAAAACTGATGTTTAAAAATAAAGCTTTACCCTTTGTTTACTGCAGACATAAAAGGAGATTTACGACAGCAGCTGAAGAGAAAGATAATAGAAGTGTCCTAAAATGCTGTAGGATACGGCAGAAAACTTGTATGTCTTCATGAGTTGATAAGACCAGGAGAAAAATGAGTCATCAAGAACAAGAAGATCTAAAATCACCCACAGGAAACATTATATGGGGATATATATTATATATATTTAGTGATTCATAGAATTTGAATATATATTTGACTAAGAATAAGGAAAGAAAGCAACTATTAAAGAGATAAAAATGTAGTAGACAGGGGTTTTTTTAAATTTTTTTTGCTAAAGAAGATCTTCTTTTCTAGTAAACAGAAGTAAGAAGATGCATTTCCCTCACACAACAAAAATACAACAAAATATCAACCAACCAATCAAACCAACCAAAACCAACAAACCTCCAAAGAAACAAACAAAAGCCCCACAAACAAACAAAATATCCCCAAACACACACACACACACACACACACACACACACACACACACACACACACACAACCTTCAAAGCACTAGAACAATAACAACCAAAAAAAAACAAAGCCAGGGAAAAGTCTAGAAATCATCATGTCTGACAGAATAATGAGTCAGATCCCCTTTCTCCTGTCTTTTAACACATTTAAATGCACAATAATCAGCAATGGACTGAGGATGGATAATTGAGAAAAAATCAGTGCCGACTGAAAATTTTTCTAGTTATTGCTTTGGAATATTATTATTTTTGACTACCAAAGTTAAAGTCACCTGTTTAAGCCAGTTTATCTTATATTCATTCTATTTTGTGCAGTACAAAAGAAAAAAATTAGAGAGACAAAGGCTTATAAACAAAGTTGAACCTAAAGCTAAGGCAAATATTCTGTGGTACTTAAATTGTCTTCAAACTTCATGATATAATGTACAGAGCAACAGAAGAATACAGGACTGGTTTGTCTGAGCTGATCTTAAGCAAATCAACTAGTCCTATATGTCCTCCCATATGTCAGATATCACAGGCTCCAGACTATTGAAAATGACACAGTAGAGTTGCAACTATTTTCCAAGGAGTGCACGTTACACCTGGAGGTACTGTGTTCATGTTGCAGAGTTCAGACGTTTTCATGTCTTTGGCTATTATAAAAACATATACTGTATTTCATATTACTTCAGACTGAGGCTAATTGTTTTGTTCTTGGCACAGTGAAATTGTGAAATTCGAGGAAAGTTAATTTTTCTCAGTGGTATAGAATTAATAACTGATGACATTAAAATGTTATTCACTTGTCTTTGTTTTAGTGGTATGATGAAATGGAACAATGGAAAAGTGTTTTTATAATACTGCATCCACTTTATTAATAAAAACTTTGGCTAATTCTTTCTAATGTAGCAACCTAATATTTGAAAATTTGAAATATTCTGGCATCTGGCCTATTGGTGTCTTGTAATCAGCTCTAGAAAGACAGTGTAATGCTAGCATTCACAGGGAACATCATTACATTGATAAAGAATTACATATCTTAGAACTCACTTCAGATGATTTCATAATTGCAGCAGTATTTTCACTTTGTGATGAGATGTGGTCAAAAAAATTTTTGCAAGCTTCCTTTGCAAGAAGTCAAAACGAAGACATCCCAGAAACTAAGCTCCTAAAGTTGTGAACCGTTTTTAAAAATATTGCATCATTTTCTCTAGTATGGTATTGTCTAACTTCTTATAAATAGCAGGTGAAAATGTTTCCAAAAGTTATAGGGAAAAAAAAAAAAAACCAACAAAAAACCCAAAAAAAACCCAGTTGCAATGTTGTAATTTTAAAAAAAGAGTGTGATGGAAAGAAGTTTTGAAGCATGGAACATTTCTGAAAGCTTGTCAAATTACCTTTTTATTGTAAGAAATTAAAAATGCAGTGAGGAAGAAAATGCTATTAGATTCTAAGAACTGGGAAAGTACTAATACAGTAGTTGATATTTCAGTGCTCCAGAAAACAGGAAAAATCTATTTCTAAAGATTTTATTCTGTGGCCCTAAACAGCACTGAGATGCTACTAAACATATTTATAGTAAATAATACAGAAAAAATAAATACAAGCATACAAATAAATTGGCATTTTTATGAACAAAAAATACAAGTGAACACATATTTCTGAGTATCTAAAGTGCCTTTATGATCTGGAGGTTACTTAGTATTTAGAAACCTACACAGAATGATAACAGTTGGAATACCATGTAGAGATGAGAATTTCTGATAAAGTTCCTGCACAAGCATACATGCGCGAAAGTTTTGCTTTATGGGTCTGAATAAGGATAAGAACATTGTCTTTAGGTTTAGATTCTTAAAACAAATGTGCAATGATTGTAACTCATTTCTGAAAAAAGGAATTTTTGTACTTTAGATTGTGGAATAAAAAATTGTTAGAATTGGACAGGACCTCTCAAGATCATCCACTCCAACCCCCCCTGCCAGAGCATGGTCACCCAGAGCAGGTGACAGAGGAAGATGTCCAGCTGGGTTTGGAATGTCTCCAGAGAGGGAGATTCCATGACCTTCCTGGGCAGCCTCAGGAAGGTCATGGAATCCTCCACCCTCAATGTAAATAAGTTTTTACTCATGTTAGTGTGGAATACCCTGTATTTCAGTTTATGACCATTGCTCCTCATCCTGTTGCTGGGCACGACAGAAAAGAGTCTGGCACAATCCTCTTGACACCCACCTTTGAGATATTTATATGTTTTGCTGAGATCTCTTCTCAGCCTTCTCTTCACCAGACTAAACAGGCCCACATCCTGAAATCTCTCCCCGTAAGAGAGATGCTTCAGACCCCAAATCATCTTTGTGACCCTCTGCTGTACCCTCTCCAGTAACTCCCTGTCTGTCTTGTGCTAAGGGGCCCAGAACTGGACACAGATGCAATACTGTTCTTTGTAAAGTTTGAGAGGTTAAGACCACATGTACTCATGCAAAACATATTCATCAAAAGGATGAAAATATATTCGAAAGACATTGTTAAAATCATTATAAGCATACAATGCCAAAAGATAACATAGAAAGAAAAAATGGATAAAAATAAAAGTTTTATTAAATGCAAAAGTATGCTAATTAGTGCAAAGTCTTTTCTTGTGTGGCTATTTCCAAATGAGATTTATAAAATTAATTTTTAACTTCTGGTAAATTTCATTTATTTTCTCTGCACTGCCCCTGTAATAGGATTTTCCCTTGTTCTTAACTCATTTCCATTTGTCTCTTGGCTTCAAGAACTTTATTTTCTCCTTCGAGCTTACAATTTAGGAATGTAATATGTATGTCTGAGGCTTTGTAATTAAAAAAATCTGCACTCAGTCAGCAGTCTTTTATTTCACTAACATTTAATTGGCCAGCCCAGTGGCATATAAGAAATGCACTGAAGTACTAATTGACAATCCAGAATTTAGGATAGGTGGCAGAATCCCAGTGTGTAACTCTGTGCTTACAAGGCATCCATCATTTTTTTTTTTCATGGGTAAGTGAAGGTCAGAAGAATGCACTTAAATCTGAAAAATGTTTGATATTTTCTTACAATTTTCAGATTATTTACAGTGCCATGCAGAAGCATATAAGTGCTATGCCCAGGAGCATTTAAAGTCATTTAGTTGCAGTCCTACTTTTGCTTTCAGCTTTAGAGGATACTAATTCATATTATTTAATTTATTTAATAGCAGATGGCAGCTTTGTGCTTTGCAAGGAAAGGCTGAGACAGTGAAGAAAACCTTCCTCATTCAGAAGGAAGGGGGGCCACCAAGAGAATTTATTGCTCTTGGGAATATCTAGAAAACTAAGCGCCAGACCCATCCTGATGTATATAGAGGCAAAAGGACAGCCTGGAACAAGGGAAATTCCATTTTGATATCAGAAGTGTTTCACAGTCATGACACTGAAACCCTCCAAGGGGATTGCCTAGAGATATTGGGATTCCCACTCCTTCGAGATACTGGATGAAGATCAGCCAGATGAAGCCCATGATATAAATTGTCTCTGCTTTTCATAGAGAAGTGGGTGGTGTGACCAGAGTCCTTTCCTACTAAATTACTAATTCTAGAAACGATGCATATGCTCCATTTCCTGAAACCTGACTTCTCATTTTCAGGTGAGTATCATACTGATCTAGCGCTATTTCCTCATACTATTTGATTTAAGAACAGCACTGTTCAGAACAGCTTTTAAATGAATAGGTACCAGAAATTTTCCTTTGATTTTGTGCAGGGTACAGTAAAAGATACATTTCCTCAAAATACATGTTATTCTAGGGAATCCAGTTAAATCCCACATGAAAATGAAAATAGAAAGTAATTAGCATATGTTTTTCTACTCATCCAGCTCCCCAAAATGATATCCATCCCCAAAGAGCTGTAGACAATAATTAACTATCTAGAATCTCATCAATTTGTATGTTTGTGGTTTTAAAAACTTAACTTCCATTTTCACTTTGGAATGTAAGTGGTGATTTCATTTAGCAGTGATGTCTTTTTACATATAAACAGTGGCACAGGTGCTTCAATATTTACTCACATTTACTATACCTTGACGTGACTGCAGTTCAAATGCATTTATGTATCAAAACATTAAAAATTGTTGTGTCAGAAATCTCGTGAGATGGGTACTTTTTTAAAGGCATATTTATACTTAAGTCATGATTTTCTGTAGTTTCTTAGAAAAGTGCTATAGTTAAGTTATGATAATGACAAAAGATAATCTCTTGGTCAAATATGAGAGAAATTAATTTAGCATTAGTGAAACTGGCAAACTTTGAATAAAATAATTACTTCTTTCCTGTTGTTTGGAGTGATTTCACCTTTTGTGAGGAAATCACATGTATGCAAAAATCCCATAGAGCTCTGTCATAACGTGCCATTTATGTCTATGTTTGTACATAGATATGTTACTGTAGAAGTCATGCTATAGACTGTATTCTCTCCAAGCTTGTCTAGCTAAGAAATACCCATTGACAGAAAATCTGCTGAAAGAAGCTGTAATGAGACATTGTAGTAGAGCCTTTTGCCCCCTTGGTGCTCATCAAATGGCAATGGACAGGAGCTAAAATACTGTGAGTTTGTGAAAAGCCTCGATCAAGTTACACAGCTTGCAGTCTTTGAAACAGCTTCTGAGCAGCAGTTTATGAGTATACATTAGAATAAAGAAATTTTTGCCAAAAGTGTGTCATCAGGAACTCAAGCTAGGAGAGAGAACTTTTTCCATATTTTTGGTCTTGATTCTGAAAATCCTTAATTCCAAGTTCAAGTGTGCATTTTGTAGCAAGGACTTTCCTCCTTTAAATGCTGAAAATATCCCATGAGCTACCTCTTGGTCAGAGCTTTCTGTAGGAGTCATTGCTATAAACACATTGCCTGTGAGTCAGCTATTATGCGAAATATCATCTCAAATGAGCAAAGAAACCACACCCAAATGCAGGTTAATCCTCAATTATGACTTTTGTAATTTTTAAAGTTAACACAGTCCACTGCATTATTTTGTGCTTAAATGCAGCGTCATGCTTCTTTCAGATTCCAGTGTAGCAGCTACATTTCTGCTTTCTCAGACACTAAAAATTAACCCACCCTAAATTCTGTTTTTGCTCTGATGTTCCCAACCAGTTCCCTGCTCTATAACACATTCTATTTGATTTTTTAAAAGTAAATCATCTTACCTTCTTTCTAGAAAAAACATAATACATTCATTTTCCACAATCATTAACCTCACTTAATGTGTCGTTAGTAACCATTTAACCCAATCATACTAAGCAGTCAAAAAATATATGAATTGCATAGTAATTGTGTTTTATTCACTATTAGGGGAGAAGGTAATTTTCTAAATTGAGGATATATTTTTATGTCTTTTGGTTTAGCTTTGGAGACTTTTGTATTTCAGCCAGGATATGCAATTGGGTAGTCTGAATTAGCAATCAACTTCTCACACCTTTAAAATCCTAAATGCAATGCTGCTTAGATAGGAAAGGCTACTCATATAGACTGTACTAAAATGTTGTACTTGTAATTTTCTTCTCAAGTACCGACTCCCCTTTTCTTGGAAAGCAAGTTACAAGCTCACAGAAGTCAAATTATACATTTGCCATTTAATATTAAGCCAAGCCTAAATTTTTGGTCTGCCCTTTCTTGCACAGAGTTTTCAGATCAAATGACTCATGTTGCCTTTCTCCCGGCATATTACCATTATTATGCTAATGTTATTTATCACCTTCATGCCATGACAGCTCTTCATCCCCAACAGTTTTTGGATTTTCTTCTGTTACTTGGCTGCTTTTGAGTTACTTCGATTCACAATTCTTAGCAGCCTTTGTTTCCTTCTATGAATGTAAGTTTTTTCTTCCATGGTATAGTTAGCCTTTAATATTTCTTCTCATAATTACTTCTATAACAAGTGGTCATTTGAAACAGAAGAATTAATGTCTGCTACTTTTTATGCGATAAAGAATCACCATGACAGCTCTCCCACACAGTTACTCTTTAAGCTTTCTGGCTTATGCTGAATTTATGGGCACAGAAAATTCATCACAATTTTTTCTGGGTCTTTGCATGTTGCCAGTAGGTAAGTGAAGCATGTTAGGGAGCTTGGAGAAAATACCATGAAGATTAATGGCAAAGATTATTTGATCAGCTCAATTAGTCTGTAATTACTAAAGTGAAAATCAACATGTGGCTATGATAGTGATACAGTTATAGAATGACACTGTTGTGTAATTTCTATGGTTTAAAATCAGCCATCAACTAAGCCCTAGGAGTTACTTGCTCACTCCCCCACAGTAGGATGGGAGAGTTAGGGAAGAATAAAAGTGAGAAAACTCTTGTGTTGAGATAAACAGAGATTAGTAGGTAAAGCAAAAGCCAAGCATGCAATCAAAATAAAATCAGGAATTCTTTCACCACTTTCCAGGGCAAACAAGTGTTCAGACATCCCTTTTTGAAGCAGGGCTACATCACAAGTCACAGTTAGCGGGGAAGACAAAAACCATAGCTCTGAATAGTCTCGTCTTCTTTCTCCTTTCCTCAGTTTCATATATTGAGCATGTTACCTAATGGAATATCCCTCTGTCTAGTTTGGACCAGTTGCCCCTCCTGTGTCTCCTCACAGCTTCTTGCATACTCCTTGTTGATTTGTCGGCAGAGCAGTAGGAATTGCAAGAAAGTCCAAGGCCATGTGTAAACCCTGCTCAGCAATAACAGAAACATCTCTATATTATCAACACAGTTCAGCAAAAATCCAAAATATAGTAGCTACAGTGAAGAAAATTAACTCTACTTATGGCAAAACCAGCACAGTGATATTAGCAGCAGCATACACCTTACACTCGCAGAGTTCAATAAAAATAATGTCATTCTGCAGCAAAGAAAGGTCTTCAAACACTGATGTGATATATTTTGTCACCAGGGTTGACTATAATTATATTCTACTTCTGAGGACTATTTTTACACATTAATCCTTCCAAACAGATTTTTTTTTCTCTTTGACTGTTATAAAATACTGTTGTAGCTTTTTATCTCTTAATAAACAACACAAGAACTTTATTTCAACATCAGGATTTGAGGGGAAAGAGAAAAACAAATATTTTGAATCATGGGACCTTAAGCTAAACAATTTCTTTCTGCCACATTCTCCCCTGGCATCAGTATAAAAACTAATGTTATCTTTGTTTTAAAATATAACTTGGTTTCAGAAAAGGTCTTGAAATGGCATTTATATATTATCTATTGTGTACTATGAAACTCAGTTTTGATCTCCAGAGTCTATTCTATTAAATATGACATGTTAAAAACAGAATCTTAGTTTCACACAGTACTAAACAACAAATTCCTTTTATTTGTGTATATAATTGTGTCTATTTTCAGCTGAAAATACTGAAATGCTGACAAAGCTCATAAAAAAAAAGTCAGGATTACTTTTTTTTTTCCAATGGGGAAGAAGAATAGAGTAAATAGAAGGGGCATTACAGATGACATCTTCAGTGGTGTAGAAACCTTCCAGAAAGAATAATGTATAAGATTCAGCCCAAAGAAAAGAAAAAGTAATGATTAAGGTTAGAGAAATAAAACAAATGGCAGGACAATAGTATTGGGAAAGAAGGGTAAAAAATTGATAGAAATGATGCAGACTTCACGGTCAAAAGGCTCAAGGTCATGAGGCTAAAAGTCTGTCCCAAAATAAAAGTCTGAGCCAGATAGAGGACTGAACAGTAGGTGAGTGTCTTCTCTTTCCTTTGATTATCCTTTAAAGTCTGAAAAAGATAGCTTCTGGAAGGTTAATCCTCCCAGAGACTGATGAGAGAATAAACTGAAGGTGGACTGAGATGAACAAACCAAATCTGAGGTAAAGAAACTCCAAGGTCACAAATGTACTTTAGGACGGCACATTGTAACACACATTCAGTAGGATTCTGAACATTTCTATCCTTGCATTGTCTGCTGACAGAGTAAATAAGTCCAGTTAAAGATTTGTGGGCATGGTGAGACAAAACAATGCAGAGTAGAAGATGCGCTAGAATATTTTATTAAAAAAAAAATTAGGTTTTCACTTCTCTTTCTTTTCTAACTCCTTCTTAGTCACGTAAGATATCTTGATTGAGATAATATTTGGCAATAATAGAATCAATGTATACTGTATGCCCACTTTTCAATATTTATATCCAACATTGTCTTTAATTAACTTGCTTTCTCACATTTAAATCTGATTGCCTAGGAGGCATTTAACATAGATTTAAGCATTCTTCACATATATATTCATCTCCTTGCTATTTAAATCTCAATTTGAAGCTGCTTTAGTAAGCAGATTTCCTTAAGCAATTTTTTGGTTCACAAAAGAGCAAGCTCCTAAAATTTAGTGCTTTTGGTTTTAATCAACTAATCGCTTCACTAACACTTTAAAATACAAAACAACAAAACCTAAACCAACCACATTAAAAAAACAAACTAACTAACTAATGAATAAACTCCCAAAATGTAGATAAAAAAAAATCTCTGGCTGTCAGATATGGTGGAGAGTTTACATGTCATCTTAGATTTCTAGTAACAAGGGAAAAGAAAAATTTGCATGTTGTGTAACCGGATTTGAATCCTTAAAAGCCTTGATTAGGTAAATGACCTAGTAATCTCTCACAAAGAAAATATTCTGTCTGCTTCCTTGGGCATTTGCTTTGGTGGGTGGAGGGAGATGAGAGTGGGCGTCAGAATTCAACATCCATTTTCCACCTATATTGGGGAGTAATATGAAAAGCAGAAACAAGACATTCTTTTTAAGAGCAAGTTGTGTGTATAACTTCCATAATACCTTTGAAGAAATCCCCACAGATAAAGAGGAGATCATGCACAGCCCTGAGAGACAGGTAATTTTGCTAAACTACCCAATCAAAAACAAAATCAACCAAGTAATCAAACAAAAAACCTCTTAAATAAAATGGATATTCAGTGACAAAAACAAAGTGATATTTTTTCGAAACTGTATTTTAATTGTTTGCAACATAAATTCCTTATTTGGCATATTTCTGAAAGAACACCACAGCATACTAGCAGAATAATGAAAGCTGCAACTAAAATAGATTTCCAGAATGGGGATGGAGAGCACATATATGATAATTACTTTAAAGTCTGTTTTTATTCATAAGCTAACACACATATGGCCTTTAGAGTTAAAATAAATGACATGCATACTGAAATTAACCTAAATTATGAAAAAGTCAAATAAAATTAACTGATTTAGGGCTATACCACTCCATTTGTCACTACATAAAGTAACATGTATGTTCTAGCAAGACTGTCTCCTAAGAACAGGTATATATGACTTATAAATACTTAGGGATATAGAAATATAAGAATGAATGATGTTTTTCTTTTAACTTTGTACAATGAAGACAGATGTCAAAAATAAGACTGTAGATACTCAAATGGTATATACAAGTATATTCCTAGATTTCTTCTATTTTCTCAAATTTATTTGCAATCAGTCAAAAAATTTCAAAAATATGAGTATAAGTGTTTAAGTCAGATAAATATGGTAACCATAAATCCTGAGTTTCCTTACAAAACCATGCTTTAAGTGATATCTTGGGTGGGGCTCACTTATATAAAAGTTATGGCCTACATGAAATATTATGAGACACAGTAATATACAAATAAAGATAAAAAAGGACAGTAAGTTTGAAATAGAACACATAGAATGGGGTAAAAATGTACATACTTATAAGTGGTCAATCTGCCTAAGAATATTAAAATTATTTACCTCATATAAAGCGCTGATTTTCCTAATATACATGGATGACAATAACACACAGAAAGAGAGAAATAGATGAACAAATTACATGCAGTTATTAATTAATTTCACCTCTATCTTTTTGCAAGATGTTTTCAGCCATTGCAATATTCAAACCCACTAATTATTTCAAGTAATTTGTTAATGTACCTTAAAGATATTTCTGCTTGGGGTCAAAAGGTGCTGCTGGGTGAATAATGATTTGGAAATTGGATCATACTTTGAAATATATTATAAGAGCTGAGGGGTTTGTAGCTTTGATCTTTAGAATAATCTCTGGTTTTAGGCAAAAACCCCCATATGACAATCTGACAGACACCGGGAAGTAAGGAATAGGCATATCAATATTACAGTATTTAAAAAAATATTTTTTCTCATTTTTGTCTCACAAGCTCTTTTATCACTATTCTGAAAACCTTGTTCTGGTCTCATCAGGCATCTTTCTTGTTTACATGATCAAAACTTAATATTCAATATACAAAGATAGAGAAAAATAGCGCATTTTATATATATATATATATATATATATATATATATATCTTGTATATCACAAAACTCCATTTGTTATTACTACAGTTTCAATCAAATTCAATAAGTTTTTTAGTTTTGATGGTTTGGTGTCTCATTTCATTTGCATTGCTTAATTTATTCACCACATATCGAAGACTATGTAGAAGAAGAAGCTAACTTTAAAACACTTATCAAAAAGAGAGACTTTGCTTTGTGCAAATTGTCAAACTCTTGTCCTAAAAGTCAAGGATAACAATTTTTTGCTGTTTGGATTTTACCTTTTTCACAAAGCTTTTTGAGTGTTTACAGGTTATTTATTTGTTTCTTATGATGTGGGTTTGGATTGAGTTGTTTATCTGGTTGGTTTGTTTTGTTTTCAGTCTTAGACCACAGTTGTTAAATTGAAAGAATGAAAGCAATTTACAGTTATACCACATCTGAAATAGAAAATTCTAGATAACTGACTTTTAAAGAAACTCCTTTAAAGAGGAGGTATTAAACAAGAAAACAGGTAAAATGAAGAGGAAAGCATACTCCTTGGAATTGCCTTAGGCAATGTCTCAATTCACACTGCTTTTGCAAACCTTTTGCTACCTATGAGAGGGTCTGTATTGCACACCTGTCCCGTGAGTCTTCAGGTTATCTTCAGGTTACACCTTCCCTCCCTGCCCCTCACAAATCCTCTCTTCTCACCCAAAAATGAAAAGATAAATCTGATTTATTCTTGTTCATGCAAGGACAGGAGAGAGTCTCCAACTCAAAACTTTCACATAGCTATGGTAAGAGATGATAAAATGTTCTCAAAGCAGATGAAAATATTGTGTAGGTACAACCCACTCCAGACAGCTGGCCTCATGAATCCCTTCTGTGTGCAGCATGAACATGGCCATGAACCTGCTAGTGGGTTGGACACTAGGGACTTCAGCCTCATCCATGGGCAAATCAAATCCATCAAAGTTGGAAGAAGGGTCCTATGCCCCAAGAAATGGGTTGGTCATGTCATGCCGAGGGGCTGCTCTGGGAGTAACCATATTCTGAAAGTTGGCGAATTGAAAACCATACCTCTTCTCTGTCTCTGCAAGAACGATTTATGCATAACCACAACAAGTTCCTCTTCATATCCTGGAACATCTAATTTTGAGATGTTGAATATGTTCAGAAGAGAACACATGGATAAACCCAAGCACACAAAGGAGTACCTGGTCCACAGCAATGCTTGCAGAGTCAGACTAATATGACATCCTAGGTACTGATATCTCAGAACATTTGAGGCACCTTTTTGTTTGCAATTTCTCATGCTGTTTTTTCATTCTAAAGAATGGCAGAGTGACTGAGCAATGATAGGTGCCTCTGGAGACCACCTAGGCCAGCTGCCTGCTCAGGCGAGGGCCGGTCAGTTAAGTTTTCTCCAAATTCTGTCCAGTCCAGTTTGAGCATTTCCAGGGATGGAGGTGCCACACTCTCCCTGGGAAAACTATCATAAACACAGAATTACAGAATAATAGAATCATTAAGGTTGGAAAAACCTCTGAGATCATCGAGTCCAACCTTTGACCAAACACAACCACATCCTTTAAACTATATCTCTGGGTGCCACGTTTAGTAATTTCTTGAACACTTTTAGGGGTGCTCACTCCACCACCTCCCTGGGGAGTCTTTTGTAGTGCCTGAAAATTCTTCTTATGAAGAAATTATTCCTGATGTCCTGCCTGAACCTGCCCTGGCTTGAGGCCATTTCCTCTGGTCCTGTCACTAGTTGTCTGGGAGAAGAAACCAACCCCCACCTTGCTGCAAGCACCTTTTATGTAGTTGTTGAGAGTGATAAGGTCACCCCCGGAGCCTTCTCAAAGCTAAATTATCCCAATTCCCACAGCTGCTTCTCATAAGACTTACTCTTTAGACCCTTCAAGAACTTAACATGGGGACTCCCTGTTTAATTGGGACTGATGATAAGTGATGGAGAGTGGGTTGGTGAGCTTTTCCTCCAGCTCCCTCAGTACTCTTGGATGCATCCCATCCACCCTCACACACTTCTGATTGTCTAAGTGGCACAACAGGTCAATAACTACTTCCTCCTGGACTGGATGATGTCCCTTCTGCCCTCCACCCCTGCCTACCAGGGCTGGCTGCCCTGAGGATAACTGCTCCTACTATTAAAGACTGTGGCAAAAAAAGACATTAAGTAGCTTTGTAATGTTTATTCACCTTCAGAGTAAAAGCATCTTCTCTACATCCCTGAGTTTTGGTACTTATTTGCCTAAAAAAATGCAGAAGTTAAGAGGAATATTTCTCTCAAACTATTTAAATGCAGTATGATTATAACATAAGCTGACTGCAATGAAAACATTGCAAACATATTGTCAAGCTAGATAGATCCTTGATCTGACTCATTATTATAGGTGTTTCAACAAATCTGGTTAAAGTAGAGACCTTCTACTTTTCATAAAGTTAGGTCAGATTTCAAAGGTAAAAATGAACTTAAAAATGAAGATTAACACCTGTTTGTCTTTTCAAAAGTACTTAGATCAAAACACTTAGTAGCTTGGAAAAATACTACATGTAAACTTAAATCTAGCCTTCATGGTGTGAGCAGTCAGAGTAATTTCAGTCAGCCACAAAGCAAGAGTCCATTGAGGGTATGTTTTATGATGCTGTTGATGGACTGAGAGTTTTTCTCAGCTTCCAGTGTCCTAATACATCACAGCCACCACTGGATGTCAGAGACCTGACCTACTACAAGTCATGGCTTCTGCAGGAAGGAAATACGCGTGCTCCAGTCCTTGTGTAATAAGACTCCCTTGAGAATACATCACCTGGACATAGTAGGTAAGTCCTGCAAGTAAATAAAGAGAAGAATTTAGAGAATGATTCTGTTACAAGGATCAAAATGCAAGGGAAATAGTTAACTGAAAAGAGAAATAGCCCATTTTTTTTTTCCTAATTTGTCTAATCTAGTTTTTATGAGTATTTTTGTAATTGCTGTTCAAGCACTAAGATCATTTGAGTAACCTTGCAGACCATGATTTAACATCTATGTTGACCAAAAGCAGTTACATCAGTATGAGATCAGTAAAAGGTTCTGACAGACGGTAAGATTCTTTTAATTTTGCTTTGTTTACTTTGGATTTGATGTTAAACTTCCTCCCTGAAGCTGAAATAAATCCAGTTAGTATTTCAAGCAGATGATGAGACTCACATACATAAAACATACATGGACAAAATATTTTTCCCCCTTAAGGATTGTAAGATCATAGTGCTGCTATTTGTTCTTTCCTCTGCAAAGAGCAGCCTAGCAGCAATTATTTTATGGTTTTGCAAGTCACTGTCTTAACAGAAGATGAAAGCAGAAGTGTCCTGTTCATATAACGCTATAAAAAATTACTTAACATGTTAGAGTTCTGCAAACGGACAATCTTTCTTCCTCTGAGATGTACCACTTTACTACCTATGATCTTATGGAAAGAATTTTCTATTTTTTTAGTAAATCAAAAGTACTAAAATTTAAAAAGAAAATCAGTAGCATGGTAAACAGAACTTCTTGCCTTGTTTCAGCTGGATGGCTTTCGCAAGGATTAATGCGGTTGATCCTTATTATTGGAATAGTATTTATTTTTCTTTTAATTATGCACATATAGTTAAATAAAATATTTTTAAAACTTTAACCATTTTCTAAAACTTTCCACACAGCCTCTGGATGTCTAATTATATATACACACAGACACACCTTTCATAAGAACCTGAGTTATTTCTCCCTTACTCAGGACAGATTAAAAGGACACAAGGCTTTTATTTTGGGGGTTTGGGGTTTTTTTGTTTGCTTGTTTTCATTTGGTTTTTTTTAATTCACATCTTAGAAATTTTACTTATCACAAACTTAGTCTTTGAGGAAGTAGAAACCACTTATAATTAAGATTATATTCACTGATTAAACTAAACACAAAATCTCCATGAAAATACCAACTCACAAACCTGTATTTTTTTACCTTTCAGTTGAGCTGACTCAGAGAGAAAAGTAAAAACAGAGATTGTCTGGTTCTTCTTAATGGAACTGCTCCTCCATTTGTTTAGTTGTTTTGGGGTATTTTCCCCCTCTCCTGTGCTTTCTTTATCTTAGTTACATGTTCAAATAACTTCTAAAGTGTTTCCATTAAAAATAATTACAGAGCACCTGGCCTTGCCAGATTGGCCTCTCCTTGTCTTGTTCTGTTCCTCAGTTACTTCGGAAAAGTGGATTTTTCAAAAAGGGATTATTCTAAAGACTTTTTGGTAACAGTCTTGAATCAAAAGCTGGTTGAAAGTGTAAATAAAAGATCGGATTCTAATTACATGTCATGGCAATTAGAAAATAAAGATGCTGGGTCATGAAAGCAGAGTATATTCCATACTGCAGTTGTGAAATCAAACTGGGAGAGTGCCTGAAAGTAGGACTTATATTTTGTGCTTAGTTTAATACACACTGGAAACATCTTTTATTACATGGGCATGTCTCCTGTGACACACTACCTGACTAAAGAAAATTGTTTAGGATTTTCTGGCTTATCAGAGCTGACTTATTCCTCTGCCTAGCAAAGCGGAGATTAGAAAACTTTTGATGGAGCCAATGAGTCTGTGCTGGCAACTCTGTTCTGAACAGAGACTATAGCCTGCGGTTGCTAGGGCAGTCTCACTGGGACATGACCACTAGCAGCAAAGGCAGAACAGGGCTGGAGTACTTTTTGTCACTGTAACTTACCATTTACATTACTTGTTCATCTAGCTCTCTCAAGGCCTATTTTAGGAGAAATAGCCACATCTTTTTTGTCTACATCCACCATCTATGCTTTCTTATGAGAGCCTTTGATCAAAGAATAACACAGGTGGCAGCAGAAACAAAATGCAGAGTTGAAAAAAAAAAGCTTCTGAGCAAATAATAGTACTCTAGATCATGACACCATTAGTAAATAATTTGTTTAAAGGACTAGAAAGTATTACCTTGAATTTGTCAGTCCTTTGCCTTATCACACTTTAGGGCCTTCTCTGCTAAGATGAAATCCTGTGTTTCATGAGGAAAGAAATGGCATTCCCTGATGCTTTGATTCAAGTTTTTTACAGATCGGGATAGCCTGGGGATTTCTCTAACTTATGCCAGCTGACTATGGTCACTAAGGAGCCACCTGTCATGTATAGATAGCTGAAGTGAAATAGACACATGTTTTTCCTTTTGGTTCATATGGAACTGCTAATTGTGTTGAAATACTATGCAGCTATTTCTGTTCTCTGTGTTTCTGACCAGACGTGAAATACAAGGTTTTCTTCCTCTCCCTTTTAAAAAATATAAGTGGGCGCGCGCGCGAGCAAACACACACACACACACACACACACACACACACACACAGACAAATATATACCAAAATTATATGAAAAAAACTGTATAGTTCAGTAGACTGATTGTTTAATATTGCTTGAACACTTAGTAATACTAACCAATACCAAAACCTGAGCCACGGTGACTTCAGATTAGCACCAAATTACAATTTCAAATAGAAGCAGTCACTTCAGGCATCTGACAGAAAATTCAAGAAAGATGAATTATATTTGCAAGAGGCATTATGTGCAGAACAGCAATTATTAAAATCCTTAGTACTTATACATAGCCAGTCAAATTATCTGACAGGCTGAAAAACTTCTGTCATATTCTTTTACATAAAATCTTCCAAAGCACTGAAATTCATTTCAGAATAGCTTGGCAAGTATAAATAATGGATTACAGTGGGCAAAATCTGATTTCCCAAATCAACATGATAAAGTCAGGCCTGTCTTCATCAGATATAATAGGAAGTTTTCAGTTTCAAAGCGTGTTTTCAAAATAGTAAAAGTCAGTGCACTAATAGCAAAAATATGTCTTATTTGAAAGACAGAGCACTCATTTGCATATGTATTAAAGGCCCAGAATGGTGGTTTGTTATAAAATAACAAAAAACCTAGATTGGTCCTCCAAACTCAATATAATAAACCCAAACATAAATATTTCACCCCAAAATCCTTGATTATGATAGTGAGTAGCCTCATCAAAGAACCTGGAAATTAGCTACAACCACTTACACCTGTTCACATATTTGTATAATTTTTTTTAGTGAATTTATTTTTTTGGGAATAAAAAGTTCTACACAGAAGTAATTTCATACTAAAACAATGACTCAGAAACATAAGGAGTTGCCAAATAATTAGTAAAATAAAGAAGATCACTCTCTATGCATAACTCAAAAAAAGGAAAGTATCCATATCAAAAAACAAGATGTTGAGCTGAGACATTCTTGGGAAGGAGAGGGCTAGTATGGAAGTAAAAAATAGTGAAGGAGTAAATCAGCCAAATTTCTAAAAATCACACACAAGATCAAGAGAGCTCTGGAAAGGAGGTTTCTGCCAGAGGAGGGACTGGCAAGTTCTTTCCACAGACAGACAAATTTTGCCATGGAAAATTACCCCATTATTAGGGGAAAACAGAAACCTCTTCTGGAAGCTGCCAAATACAATCACTTTAGTAAATTTAATAAATAATATAGTAGTACCATTAATAAATATTCAAAAATATTAAGTGGCAAAAGGTACAACTTAGAAAGCACAAAACAACCAAAACTCCAAATTCTCTTTTGGTATTGATTTATTGGTAGAGCCTAACATTAACATTAAAGTATTACTTTCAGTCAACAAAAATACTAGTAAAGAAATGGTTCCAAAATTTGTTTTCATCTGAGTTAACTTAAATGCCCAACTAAAACAAATTAACAAAAATAGCCTGCTGATAATATGACACTTCTAAAGACACAGCCTGAGATTTCTATCCTTCCAGTTTAATCAAAAGGATAGAAAGTTATTTTCACAGGACTTCTGGTGATAAAAGAGATCCATTAACTATATCACCCCATCCAGTCTCCATATCTAGGAGTGAAAATGCCTGAGGACCTGGAAATAAAGAGAGGAAGATACATAAATTTATGATGAAACAACAAATAGTGGAATGTTTTTTAGAAAGAAAAGAGAAATCTCTGAGGTAGATGTAGACTGCACAAAAACATATGCATTGGCAAATTATCAATTTTTTTTTCCCACTAACTAACTCACTACTTAATTTATACCTTTTAAATCAATAGAGGCCTAGAGAGGGCAGTATTCCTCTCCTTTATATAAAATGCTTTCTGAATCTTTTCCTTTGTCATGAAACAATACACAAGCGGGCAGACCGTTGACAGTGATGACATGGATCCAGTGTCCCCAAGGGAGGCTTGCTCATGTGATAAGGATGACCATTTGAAGATGACTGTTACCTGAAAACCTGCTATGCCAGCAACATGAACAACAAATGCAGATTTTCTGTGGTTCTCTGACAAAACAGTTCTGCTTCAGCTTTTATTTCTGAATCCTGGACAACTATACCCAGTTCATCTGCCAGGAGACAGTGATTTTTCTTGTGTTTCTCACAAGCTCTGAGGTGACTTTTCCGCCACCTTAGTGTTTTTACATCTGCTGGCATGCTGGAGCCTACAGCATTACACAGTTCTGGAGCTGGCTCAGTTTAGAACTTTCAAAGCATCATTTGGTATAATACAGTGAGATATTAGATAAGAAGAGCCTTCTGTCTCTCTATCAGCCCATCTAACTCTTGCTTCTTTTCTACAATTTGTTTTATCAGTTTTCCTACTTGTTGATTTTTTTCATTATAAAAATATATGTACATATTTACTGAAAATGTTTACTGGGGGATGGACTTTAAAAAAGTGTAAACAAAGAATACTTCTTGTTCTCCAATTGGAGAAGTGCAGTGTGTTGATATGCAAATATATAACATTATAAAAAGCAAGTATGGTGAAATTATTTGTTAAGGAAATAGCACATGTTAAACTTCATGATAACTTTCTTTCATAGGATTGAAATAGAAAATGATATGCTAATTTTCTTTCCAAGTTATTTCATTATGTTCCACGCAGAAGAGAAAATTTCTCTTTTCAAACCAGCACAGAGGATCTTGATTCCTATGTTATACTCATTTTGCTTCAATGCAAATCTTGATTAAACTTTATGAGAAAATTGAAATTCAATACATATTTCCTTCCAACCATGTCCACTCATTGATAGAAACTGTATTTGGAAGTTAAATTATTCATCACCAGACCTAAAGCTTCAGCTTCTGAAAGAAAGATATCATATTGAAAACCCCCAATTATTTTGACTCATTTTCTAGGACCCACTTCCTTATTAGTAATTTATAAGTAAGAGTATTTTTTAGCTAGAGTTCAGTTCATTGTACAAGCTATTACAGTCCTCTGTGCTTGTGCATAACTTTTTCTGCACACAAATCTCTGGGCCAGTTATGAAGAGCAAGCATGCCAAGTACCTAAAATCACAAAATTTGTTTAAAATCTTAGTGATCCTAAGTCTTAGGTAAAGAAATTCTCTACACATGTCTGTGCCTGTGCTGATGCGGAGACCTCTTGCAATAAGAGCAGAGGGATGTCTGTTTGTATTGCATCTCTTACTCAGGTTGACATGCCAGTGGAATTTCACTGCCTACCTTCACATGGGCCTTACAGGCTACCTATTTGCACAACCAGGGGAGCAGCAGTCTGAGAAGCTGTGAGATTCAGAATGGCTGTGACTGTCAAACAAACATTTAAACCCACACTGTTACACAGCACTAATTTTTTGGACAACCCAAAGAGTTGCACATTGTGCAGTGAGCTGGAAGAGCTCTTTCTGGCATGGGAAAAGCCTCCCCAACCCTGACAGCCCCTCCAGCAAGCCCAAGCATATACACAAGAAACATAAACATCACTCTGTGGGACAGGGTTGCCAAAACATTAGTATCATTTTAAATCCAGCCTCCCCATTACATTGCCCTCAAACTTTTCATTTGAGTAAAAAAAAACCCAAACATCTATTCTGTTTTTGTGAAAGTGCAAAAATGTTGGACGTAATGAAGCCAAGACTGTGGAGGATGAAAAGGATCTGCAACATGAACTGACAGCCCCAGACCTCGGGACTTACTTCCATTAGGGAATCCACAGGATCCCTAATCCCTTACAATCCGTAGCAATTGTGACTAAGGACACCGAAAAAGGATTTTGCATTCACATGTAAATCAAGAACATAAACTAAAGCTTTAGATAGGATAAAAATGTAAATCTCCATTCCTCAGAGCATAAGTCAGTCGTTGCCACTTCTGTCAGAGAAAAGAAAATCCACCAGCAGCCAGGTCGGCAGTTTGCTGTGCCTTGCTCTGGAGGATCTGTCACTGTCAGGCTCATTGCCACTGTGCCTGACAGAGCACTGACCTGATCCAGAGATGCAATTTCTTCGTTTTGATATTTCCTCTATTTGGACATAACAGGGTCTCTGGTCCTGTTTGGTAAAATCACTCTCTTGTTAAATTTAACTAAGTGTTCATTAATTTGTGTTACAGTGTCATTCTAATGTTGCCAAAATCTGCTTGTACCCAAATTTACATTTAGGCTCCTAGAGATGCTCAGCTGATTACACACTCTTTGGAGGCACAACTTTTGTTCTACTTTTTCTGCATGAGAGTGTTTTAGCGTTTCTGGCAAGCCAGAAACTCTAGCTCTTCAATCTTTCATTTACTTTCAGAAATTATGCGACAACACTTCCATCTTAGAAAGGGGACTGAACTGGCTCCAGATTCACTGTCAGCAGTATCAACACTACCTCTGGGAACAGACACACAATAGTGGCTCTTCATAGCTTCTTCACAGCTGCTTTATCCCAGTTCCAAGAAAAATCTGGTTCTTGGTAAACCTGCAAGCATGGTGTTATGTTACTACAGGTATTATAATGAACCAAATTCTGAGCTGCTGTAAGTTGATAAACATCTAACTGCACAGCCATTTCTGGAAAACCGCATCCCGACAACCAGATGGGTGCAAATATGCCAAATTTTACATCTTGATATATATTATATAACTCTATTTTCTATTTGGCTAGCAAAAGTAGATCTTGAAAATCATTTCATGCAGAATGCCCTTATCACTGGAAGAGCTCATAAAATAATTTTTTTTCACCATGTTTGCTTCAGAGTTTTTCACATTTTAGTACATGTTAGTAGTCTTAAAGTCCAGGAGCAAAAATTTTCTTTTTATTTTAAAAAGAAGTAGATGAAGGTGAAACTGCTCTACATTATGATTTTATAGGTTAAATATTTATTGGGTACATATTTAAATACTTCCACTCCAAGAAGAGCAATCTAGGAGCATAATATTTCTATCAGCTATTTCAATCCACTAGAACATTAAACTAACTTACAAATATCTTCATAAGACATGACACTGATTCTCACGTCAGATGTTCGGGCTAACAATTTGCAAATGATACTCGGAGTATTAACTTTCATCAGCTGTGAACTTGTCTGCTACTTTTATGCATCTTGCAAAAAGCAGAAGAATAGTATCAATCTATCTTTAAAATAACGTTAAGTGGAAAGGGACAAAAGCAAATCTTAGCTGGGTTAAACTACTGAAAGAATGTAAGGAAATAATAAAATATGTATCTCAAATAACATAGAATAAACTTATCTGTAAACATCATTCAAGTTTCATTCAGCAGTGATCCTTAGGTGCTTCCAGAGTAAATGTTCTTGTTATACCTAGGTATTAAAGACTTCCTAAAACCTCAGGAAGAAGTTTTCATATAAATTGGAAGAGATGGTCTTTAGTATTTGACAGTTATTAGTATGCAGGTAAGGGTTGGCAGTCAGGTACCTAAATGCTAATGTGTTATTTGAGGTGCTCTGGTACAATCAGCCTGGTCTCCCTTAAACCATGCTTTATCATACTGTCCCATGTGTTTCAGACCTTGCTAGGCTGGCAGCTGAATTTTATCCACAGGTTGCTGTGATAAACTCCTGATCGCTATCCTTTTTAATTTCTGAGACTTTTTCATATTTTTATATTACCATCATGTACTTTCATAGTTTGTTGGTCATCAAAGAAGGATTAGTAATCAAATTTAAAAAATTACACTAAGAGAAGAAAATCTTGTGCATTGTGATCAATCAAGTGGAACAGGGCTGATGTAGTTTTTGTTTTATATCTTTGTCAGGGTTTCCTTATACAAAGAAATGGCACTCTTATTAAGTACTTCAACATTCCAAGCACTAAGATCCTTCAGCTGTTCTTCCACTGGACCTCTTCTACCTTTCAGGATTTCACAGAGGAGCATGTGATACATGTAAATGAAGAGGCCACAAATATGTTGTTTACATATCTCCTGGGAAGATTTGCGGAGGTAATAAAAATGAAGGAAACTGCAGTACTGTTGGACAGGGAAACCATTAAGAGAAGTAAGGTCCAGGGGCCAGAGTAACACATTCAGAGTGGATTTTTAACTACAGAAAAATTAGTGTAGTTATTAGGATGTGGAGAAATCAACCACTGACACCACTGTAATTTCTCTTTAATGGTCAGGAGTTTCTTTGAAAATTCATTAAACTGTAATTAATAGATGTCAGTTTTTCTTTGAGTGAATTGCACATCAGTGTTAAATTCTGATACAAACATAAGACTTTCTAGGACCTAGAAAATGCAGAGTTTGTTAAATAGACCTAATGTAACCAGTGGCATAAGTTTACAGAATAAGTTTTTAAATGGACAGGTAAAAAGAACGCTGATGTGCTCATGTGAGACATTTCAGCTAACAAGCTCCAAGGCCATTGGAGAATTGAATTGTCACTCTGTGATAACTTGTTATTTATTATCTGTTCCCAGAAAAGGGTTGATGAGGCAGACTATGCACTTAGTGACAGGCAAAACGTGGTAAACAGTACAGAGGGTCAAGCTTGTGTTCTTGGTGTCCACTGGCCACAGCTGAGTATACACACATGAGAGGAAAATTAATTAAAAAAATAATTAACCAATACTTTTTGAGACGTTTGAGCACAAGATCAAAGATCATGCTATTTTTTCATTTTATCCCATATCCAGTATGATCCCTAAGACTGCACGTTACTTCCAGGACAGTTACACAAATGTCTTTCAAGGACGAAAACTCCAAGAGTAATATTGATTAAGCAGCAATGATATGAGATGAGTAACTATAAAAAAATTAAAACATTCAGTTGTTTAAAAGATGTCTACAATGATGTGTCTCTTAAGGACACTATTAAAAGTTTCTCTTTTTTTCCCACATTCATTTTATACGGTAAAATGGTACTAAAGTTCAGGTCTCAGTTTTGAAGAATGCATTCAAGATTTCAAAACTCCCAACCTACTTTTATTTCCCAGTTTCTGCAGAAATCATTGACATGTCTGTTTATAGACAATTTATATAGACTGTATATATTTTCTTTAAAATTTTTTAGATTTTTATTTATATTTTCAGATGCATAGTGTATTTTGCAAGGAAACTGACTTGCAGTTTTTCATATCAGAGTCTTCAGGGTGATTTATTTTTTTCTCCTTTTGCAGATTGTCTTTCTCTGTTTTTAGACTTTAGAGAGGAGCTTTGGCATATCACGTCAAATTGTGGAAAATATGCTTGGAGAAGTCACGGAAATTTGAGGACAGGTAATTTTGGAATTCTAATTAGAGACTTATGCAAGTCTTTACTTCTGACAACATCAAAACCAAATCTGGGATAAAGTCACTAGGCTTGGCAGATGTGGGTCACAGAGCAGTTGATGGAGGAAGCATGATCCTGGTGCACCTTTGTTTCTTCCCTAATACTGACCCTCATCTCTAAGCTATAAGAACCTGTCAGCAGCAACAACACCGTATGCAGGTAAGAGAAAACCTCACTGCTGCAATGCCTGACCTGATTGCTTTCCCAGCTCTGGTGCCAGTTTTTATGGTCAGAGCTACTTCACGTCCAACACCATTGTACCCTTTTCACTTCTGGATCTTCTCTTTCAGCTTACTACTACCTCAGGCTCAGATTCTCAACTTCTGAGCAGGCTGTCAAATATACAGTTAAATTAATCACTGGAACATCGTTGAAAGGAGATGTTATTAAGGAGATAAATTCCCATTACCTCTATTTTTTAAGATTCCAGTGATTTGAATTTTCTAGGGACACATTATATATTGTTCAGATCCAAAAATAGATGTGAATAGGTGACACTCTGCATTTACATTAAAAGAGCCTTGAACCATAAGAAAAGGGAAATTTTCCAAACCTAGAACCCCAGGATTAAGACAGTTTTGGAAAAAGTTGTTAGTCATTTGCTTTTACTATATATGCATTGATGCCTATATTTAAGGCCAGAGATCCCCTGAATAGCTTTGCCTTTTTGTTATTTTCTGTGTGGTAGACAGTAATAAAGGCTTGCCAGATGTTTATTTTCAATTTTAGATAACTACTAAGTAAATCACAGGACTATTATTTTTTTAACGTTTAAGTACAGACATGACATTTCAGTCGGTGAAATAGTTTCTTGTCGTTATAGACCAAGTTCTTAAAATGAAATAGTTCAGCATTTGAATATTCTGTACCGCACCACATTGCAGCAGTTACTTGTTTAAAGAGCTGTCAGTGTTACCAATATGGGTGTAGATTATTAGAGCTAGATGTCAAGGTAAAGCAGGAGTAAACTGATAATCATTAAATCTGCAGGAATGACAAAATATGGAATTAACCCAGAAGAAAAATAGATTATAAGAAATTGTATAACCTTGTCAGGAATACTAGTTTTTTTGTATAGTTGAAGGAAAAATGATTTGCATAAAAATGCAAAGAATATTTTTATTTACCATGGTATTTGCAACATACAGAGTGTGAAATTTGGATCTAGACAGAGATTAAAAGTGAGTGATTTTTGAAATTTATTAGATTAATCTGAAACATAACATCTTTTGTAACCAGGTATCTTACCAGGGCCTAATCCTTTCTCATCTACAGTAAAGGATTAATAAATGTTAGATTAGCATTATTTTAAACAACCTGAATATATATGGAAATATCTAAGACCATTGTCTATACTTTTCAAGGGAAAAAGTATGCCAGCCATTTGCACAAAGGAAAAGAAAAGGATTCAAACACGTTTCCATTTTTTCCCAACTTTTTGTAGTACTACTGAAAATATGACTATGACTTAAGCAAATAGTCTAGTCAATCCCAGGAGACAGGGCCTTAAAGTTTGGAGGTAATTTACATACATACAAAAATCCATTTGACTCTGCATATTTTCCTTCAGTATGATATGTCAATTCTTCTTGTGATAATGCATCAGAAACAATTTATTGGTGCTATAAGGAAAATATTGCAATGTCATCCACTACAATACCTCAATATATTATACGTACAATATACTATGTAGCATTATAACATTATAGGATCTACTATTTAGTTTATGTAAATATATAAATAGAATCATCTACTGTGTATAACACAGTAGCCTATTATGTATGTAGTATATAGTAGATAATACCATATTTTGTTGCAAATACAAGAATTATGTTGTGTACTAAAAGATAATTTCAAGTGTCTGAGGAAGATTAGGGAAGAAGGAATGACAAACTCCAGTAATGCTGATAACCCACCTAGCTCAGGTTACTTTCTGCAGCTCAGAGCTGATTTTGTTCTATGTATCACAATTTATTTGCAAGACAATTGAATAAACTAACCTTGGCCACTAATAGGGTCTTCTTTGTTCGACACAGAAAACACCCCATTTCTGGGAATGGAATAAGAAACATTTCCCAGTGGGATGCATTGGGTGCCAAGCTGCATTCTGATTCCTTTTAAGTCTTATTTGCCCCCTCATGCTGACATTTTTTCTCCATTTTGTCTGTCTATTGCTTTCCTCACAGATTGCACCATAGGGATGGTTTTGCAAAGGGGCAACAAATAATGAACAAAAATATTTTCTTTCCAGTTCACATTTAAGTTGATACCTTCTCTTTATCAAGAATAAAATGGATTGGGCTTTGATTTCTAGCTCTCACTTAAGATTTTACAGTACTTTCTCTTTAAATCAGATAGAAGCAGCAAAATGTATCCTCTATCAACAAATTAAGTCTATGCATTCTCAGATTCTCAGCTGCAAAATAGGAGGACTTCTAAATGTATTTTATAGGCTGACTTTGAGTCCCCATTTGTAATTAATTCTGGATATCTTTCTTTCTGGTTTTGCACCAAAGGGTGAGGTAAGCCAGGAAATATGTCTGGAGTGTAGAGCCAAGGAACAGGGATATTGCTGCTTGCAAGGGCCATTTGTTTACTATCAAGGTTTGCTGAGAAAGACATTTTCAATATTAGTATCTCTTCTTAAAGTATTAAGCATCATAATCTATTTTTCCTTCTGACCCATGGTAGCTCAGCAGGGTATCTTTTTTATTACTGCTTGAGAGGTTTGTAAACTATACACCTTGAAACTGGAAATAAGCTAATCCTAAATCTGATTAATTTTGACTACAATACTTACATATTTGCCACTCTGTGTTCATAACATGAACTTTGACTCAGCATTAACATATAGTATATCCACCCCGGTATTCTTTATTAATGTATTTTCTCTCTAGCACATGGAGAAAGGTTAGAGACAAGGACGCACTACCGATTGCACATCTTGTCAGGTGCATTCTTTACCTGATCTGTTACCCATTTTATTCTGGAGCCCGGCAGCCTTAGTCTGTGTGCTGGATTGTTTGTTAGTGGCATCACAGGACAAATCTATTCTTACTTGGCTCCCCCAAAAAAAATCTCATCCCTTCTCTCCAAATTTCCTACCAGCAATAAAGTTTGCAAGTTCTACTTTAGTACTACACATTCTTTCAATATAATGAAGTATGAGCTTTCAAAACACCCCTCAGATTTTGCAAGTAGAACAAGAGAATATTAGTAGAAGTGGAGAATTTTAGACATCTATCCTGCACGTAGAATTAAACGTAGCGGTGTCTGAAAGGCTAGCTTTATTTTTAGACTATTTTTTCCTCTCTGCAGGCAGCCCAGTGACCTCTGTTCTTACTTACAAGGTCTGCTCTGGGGCAGAGAACAACACTTCTGATAACAGGGAAAGGTTCTGACGGCAAGCAAGTGAAACAGGAAGCTGAACTCCTACCTTTATCATCTCCCTCTTGTCTTGCACTGCGACATGCTACTTTGACTTTTGCTCCTGTATATTTGAAATCTGGGAAGCAGTACTGAGAAAAACACATTTTTGGTGCCATTATTTATGAGAATACTAGCAGCACATGCTGCAGTGCTAACAACAGAAGCTGTACAAACTATGCTGCCATAGTTTTACGGTGGCTATTTTCTGGGTCTTGCTTCAATAAGCCAATTCTAAATGAAAAGTGAATATTATAATCATACCACTAGTATACTTTTTTTTCTGTTTGTGTGTTACAAGCAGTCCCAGTTTGTTGATATTTCTTCACAGAACAATCACTTTCTGTTTTTACATGTAGGCTTTTCCTAGCTTAACCTCACGAGCTGTTTTCTACAGTCTCATTCTGTATATGAAAGAGATAAGAATTCTAATGGTATTAAGAAACTTGAAATTCCATTAGAACTCACACTGGGTGCTGCAGGCAAGGAATGCATTTTTCAAAATAAAGCTCTCTTTTTTTGGGGTTGGGTATGAGGCAAAGATGGATTTACTTTTTAAGTGATAGAAAGTTACAAATCAATATGCCTGCTTTAATAAAAAATATTTTAAGTGATGAAATTGAAAGTATTTTGCCTTTGATATAGTGAAGCAAGGCAAAATAAAAACAGAGCAGTTTGACATAACAAAAATATTTATAATATATATAAAGTTTATATATGTGTGCTGCTGAGGTCATGAAGAAACTTTGACAATTAAATCCTAAAGACAGAAAACTTTATGCTTCCTATAATTTTCAAGTTTTTCTCAAAGATGTGAACTTTTAATCTTCTTTAGATAGACCTAAGAGGCTGTTAAATTTTTATTCCACTCTGTCTCTAATGTTAGTACTAGTTTGTACAGTCTCTTACACTAACTTTTCCTTAAAAATCCTCAAAATACATTCTTTGGTTGTGTCTGCAATGAATCAGTTCTGATTCAAGAACTAGGAAATTTACTTTCACGTTTTCTGGTGCAGGACTGATTGTCTTGTGCATGTGCCTGAATGTCCAGCAAACAGTGTTTCATTTTTAATGCCACCTTAAATGTGCATTACATGTAAGGAAGTGTGATGCACAGATACAATGGGCCCAACAAAGAATGGCAGCAGCCACCTGACCACTTCCACCTCTTTTCTACTCATTTTACCAGTTTCATTGTACCTGTTACTACAGGAGTCGATTTTTTTCACTTACACAAAGACATTAAGAAAGGCCTCAGATCCTGGAAAGAAGGTTTATGAGGCTTCATCCACCTACTCAGTGCTAGAGCTGCAGTTAAGTGTCACTAAATCTGTCTCAGTAATTTGATTCCAATGTGGGTTTTTGGCTGGTGGATGCATAAACTCCTGACAACTTCATTTTAATCCACGAAGAAGATTCCCATGTTGCAAAATCTTAGTCTAAAACTCTTTACATATGTACTTCTTAGAGGCCGATAAGTTGTCTGTCATTATTATTTCTTATGTGGTTTATTTAGCAAAGAAATTCACTTTTTGAACTATTGATGCTTAGTTTATGAAATTTACAAGTTTAAATACACACATGTAATATTTGTAGGTGATCTAAGGAGAAATTTATACCACGAACATATGCCTTCTTTTTTCCAGAAGCTGGACACCTTTTTAACTCAATCCTATTTGCTCTTGCTTGCTGTCAAGTGGTTTCACTTCAGACTATAAAATGCATACATATTTCACACAGGACTATGAAAAAAAGAGGTTTCTAGATTTTTTCTGCTAGCTTTCTGCATACCTTAGCCCTCTGAATGCCATCATTTTGACTCCTATTACTTTTGTTGGTTTAGAATTTTATAACATATTAGTAAATACGACAAACTGAGAGAGAGATATGAAGAAAAATTTATCAGCTCTGTACAAAGAAATAAGCACAATTACCTAAAAAGTATTTTTACTTTTATTTCTAATCTTCCTCATTTCAGGCTCTCTATCTCCTTTCAAACCTGCTGTTTCTGAAAACAAATCTCACAATCCATTTGAAACAACAGTAAGTAGACAGAAAGCTGTAAAGGGAGGAAAAAATTTCAGTTTCATGGACTATACTTACCTAATTTTAGTCATCTGTATATGATCCATAAGTTGAACTTAATTTTTTTTTTAACCAGAGTATTAAAAGGATGTCTTCTAAAATTGACTGAAATCTGTGTGCATAGAACCTTTACCTCTTTACCTACTAAAAAGAAACATGATATTAAGCTTCCACAATCATTGAAAGGTAATGTGGAGGAACACATATTTTGTAGTGACTGTCTTACATTTTCGTCAGTGAAAAAATTACTTGTCTTATGTTCATGTGGAATTTTTTTCCAAAACTAAAGAGATATTTATGTACATTCAAGAATTGAAAGTGTAGAGATGCCTTATGTAATTCTCTAAGTCCTCGGTTTATATTATGGGCTAGAAATTTTTTGTGAGCAACGAATTCTGAAATCAGTTTAAGTATCCAGAATAAAATTAAGAAATTTAAATAAAGTTATAAAAACTAAAAATGCAAGACAGATACATGAGACAATAAAAATGTGTTGGGTCTTAACTAGGAATTATTTTCAATTTAATATGCTTGACTTCCATTAGCCTTGCACTAATATAGAGACCTCCTATATTTTCACTGCTCTTGGTTATATATTCACCACCTTGAAAAGAAAGTATACATCTGAGCTGTTTTAGCGTTCTTTCTCTTGCCCTGAATGTGAAGATGACCAGAAAAACTTTTCAAATAAAAAGGCAAGGTGCTGATGGCTTGAGCAGTGGTACTCTGAACTGGCTTTCCTGGCTGGCTTTGCTTGGGATGACACTGAATAAGACTTTAGTTTGCCTTCAACAGTCCTTTCATCTGGGAGCACTTTCAAAGAGCATTGCCAGCAAGTCTCAGAACAAGCCCACAGGCAAGGTCAGCTCCCCAGGGCAATAATTGCCTGTCAGCTACATTAGGAAGAGAAAACCATTATCACAGAAAGTAGGACAGCTGACCTAGCAATGCAGTATTTGAAAATGTAAATTTCTTGCCCATTCAATAAATTATCCAGAATAGTTTGTTAAACAGATCCCCTTTTATGCAGTGTGCAAGTGCACAATGAACTTCAGGAATGGTTGTTTTAGTATTTTTCTTCTAAATAATCACTTCTAGAAATATATATCTAAAAATACAACCACGGAGTGGAACAACATCTATGGTCTTCTTTAAAAAGTTGGAAACAACTGATATTGCACAAGCAGCAATAGTTTTGCCATTGATGATTTCTTGATGGTCTTATCTCTCATTCATATAGAAGACATAAAAACCCTATATACCAGAATTATTATTCCAGTGTATTTCAGGGAAACAAATCCTGAATTTAAATGGAAATATATAAGCAAGACCTCATTCTCCTAAATATTGATTGGCACAACTTGAAGAGAGTAGGCCATTAACGTAATTATTCCATATGAAGTACTCTCTTTATAACCCTCAGTTTTCATAAATCCTTTTTGATGTTTCTTGGGTATGCATTGTTGTCAAAGAATCCAGTTCACTGACAAGTCCCTCCCTCACATTCTAAAAAAGTGAGAAATATAGTTAAATACACACAGACAAAATTGTATTTCTAACAGTATTTCCTGCTGTTTAAAGAACTGTGGCTAAGGACAGTCTTTTATAAGTCAAAAAACTTCAGAAGAATTTAAATTCAAAACCAGCTATAAAATAAAGGTGTGGGTTTTTTCTTTTATTTTTACTTCATATTTGAAAATACCATATTGGAGGAGATGCAATCCAATTACATCTCCTATCTGTTGAATTACAGGAGATGATTCTCTGCAATTAAGACAAATTAAGTAAAGGATTGTTCTCTGTGGAGGCAAATTGAACTTGTGGTTAAAGAAAAGAAATGGAGAAATGGGATCAGCCTCTAGCTCTGGCAGTTTTTCCTGTGTTTTTGTCAATTAATTTTCTCTGTCTGTGTCTGTCATTGAGTAGATAGACTGTTCAAGTCTGTATCCATTCCATACTGTATGTCTCCATGTGTGCGTATTTTTCCATTACTGCAACAGGTTCATTGTTTAAGTTAAAATCTCTTGGCACCTCTAAGATAAAAATTATAATGTTGACAGTTTGAATTTTCTGCCAGATTACAGACAATAAAACAACAACCAAAAAATCAAACCCAAACAATAAAAATCCAGGAAGAATGATGTATTAAATAAGGAATGCACAGTCTAGGGAAATGCACAGTTCAAATTGTTAAACCATCAGAGATACTAATCTACTAAGCTCTGCATGTATATCAGCTGCAAGCTATTTACACAGTACCAGAAAGTTTGTATTTCTCCTGTGGGAGTTTATTTAGAGAAATGTTGTGACTGAAAGTTTGCAATAATTATTTAAAAAAGAAAAAAAAAAAAGAAAAAAAAAAAAGAAGAATCTTGATGCCTTTTAGTGTTCCAACTTGTTTAAGGTTTTTGTCGTCTCACTTTATATATTGAGTGTATCCTAAAGGTATGTAGATATTTGACAGCCTATTATCACATATTGCTCTGATTATTTTCACCAAGGCTTTCTCTTAGTTTATAAGTCACTTTTTCTTTTATTGTAGCATATATAATTCTACAATATGTTGAAACAATGTCGTAAAATTTGATACATGAAATGTATTCACAAACTAATTCAATCAAGAGCTTACGGCAAGATGAACATTTGTACAATTTATAATGAAAAAGAACAATACTATGCGATACGCTTTGATTTGTCATTGCCGTAACTCTATTTTATTGGCTACCATTTAAGGAGAATCTGACATGTAGAACTTACATAAAGAAAAAGGGCAGTGGCCATTTGACTAATGGCTCTCCCTACACCTCATGCAGCCACATCAGTTCTAGCTCCCACTCTAAAGAAAATAAAAAGCAAGAGCTGTGATCACAGTCAAAATAAAAAGCAGAACGTTGTTCACTCTGCCATTGATCACATATACGCTCACACAGCATACAGAGAATAGTAAAAATGCAATGATTGCTGAATGTTTTTTATAGCATTTGCTGAAATACTATCCTTTTACATGGCCTAATTACATATGTATATAGGTTTTGACTACAATAAATTAAGTTTTGTCATTTTGAGTAAAAAAAAGACACTTATGAAGAAATTCAGCTAATTAATGGTGTTTATAATGCTGATGGTGTGCTTTTCAGAACATCCAATCAATGTGATCAGTTTTTGGATACAAACTCCGTTTGTGGAGAGAAAGTAGGCCCATGAAGCAGTATATGCTGCGGCCATCAATCTGGAAAGTAGTTTTGGAGAATATTACCTGGGAGTCCTGGCAGAACAAGGTTGAACATAAATCAGCAATGTGCCCTCACTTCAGGGAAGCCCAGTGGTACCCTCGTTGCAATAAGCAAAGCACTGACAGCAGTTTGAAAGAGTTGATCCTTACTCCGCTCCTCAGCACTAGAGAATCTAGGAAAGGGCCACAAAGATGATTAAGGCATTGGCGGTCTCTGCCACGAACAAAGACTAAGAGACATGGGACTGTTCAGCCTGGCAGAGAATACTCAGAGGGGAATTCATCCGTGTACATAAATAATTGAAGAGCAGGTGTAAAGAAAGCTCTTTCCAGTGCTGCCCAGAAATAGGGCAAGAGACAGTGGGCATCAAGAGATCAAGAGATCAAGTGATACACTGTACACTCTTCCTCAACAAAAGGAAACACCTTTTTACTGTGAGGGTGACTTATCAGTGACAGATTTTACTGAAATGAGCTGTGAAGTCTCCATCCTCAGCAACTTTAAAAGCAATCTGGTCAAGGTTGCAGGCAGCCTGTTATGGGTGGCCCTCCCCGAGTATCAGTATCACTGGATCAGATGACCCCTAGAGATCCCTTCCATTCCATGATTCTGTGAGCTAAATATCTGGTAATTTTGTTCAGAGCACTGAACAGGTAGCTGTCCCCTGAATCAACACAAGTGTTTTTGCAGATATTGCTTATCTTGTCTGAGGGAGGATGACTGACTTCTGCCCTTCTGCCACATGTTCTTAAGGCATATGAGGTATTATTTTGCCTCATATTGGTGTCTCTGCCAGGTAGTATCTGACATATGTTTTCTGGAGCAAGAAAAAACAGTTTTGAGTGAGATGTCTCCATTCTCAGCAGGAGGTAAGTAGCTACCGTGGCATAAGTCTGTTGACCTAACACAATGAATAGAGAGCATTACATGTGGATTTCTTAGACAATACCATGCCAGGTTGGAAATTTGAGGGTGGTGTTATTTAAGAAATTTTTTAACTATAGCTTCCAGTCAAATGTACTGTCCTTAATGCATCACACGCCCGAGAGAAGCTGTATTGCATCATTGCTCTGTCATTGTCAATTGCACAGGGACAGAGCTGTGCTCAGTTGAGCTGTGGGGCTCCTACTCTTTTTTTGCAGTTCCTAGAAATGCCTCCAAGAAGGTACCAAAGGTCATATTGTGTTGCAGTGGTCTCAACCATCTTGAGAGTACTGGGGAGCTGAAAGGTCCCAAGACAACAGAAATACCCCCTGGGTGCTAAATGGTCTCTCCCTAAGGGTATGTTAATCCTCCTATGCTGGTTGGTTGTTGTTGTATCACTGACACTGCCCCTCCCTTCTTCCCACTGGTTGTTGTATCACTTGCCCTGCCCCTCCCTTCTTCCCACTGGTTGTTGTTTTATCTCCCTGCCTTCTCCCCAGCCCTATTGGTCCTGCATATCTATATCTGTAACCACTCAGAGTCATTTGGGCCTCTTTCATTGTAAGACTCCTTCCAGAAAAAACATCTTTGGAACTCCACACGACTGGGCTCTCTGAGTTCTTTGTCTCTGGCAATGCACGAGGTATCCAAGCTCAGGGGTGTGTGTGTGTTTGTGCCTTCCACTGGCACAGGTGAAAGAAGGGTCTGCCTGCATGGCACTGAATGTACCGGCCGGGATGATCTCTTTTAAGCCATAGAGACACTTTCGGAAAATGCAGAGGACCCGTCCACCCCACCACTTCCCTGAGTTAACATTGCTGAGGTTTTTTCTCTGCTAGCAGGAGGAGAAACCATCAGCTCCTTTTCCTCCTTTGCACTGTCCTCTTCATCTCCCTGGACAGATCAGGTCACTGTCAGCCACCTCCCTGTTGACAGCCCATCAGGTTGTGTGCCTCCTTTCTCAGGCCTGAGCAAAAGTTGCCAACCCTGACCCTCATTATTCTTACTGAGCGTGGAATAAGAAAAGCTTCCGGGTGAGGTGTATCTTTATGTATCTGATGTAAGTGGCCCCGCAGCAGTGTGCTGTAGAAACAGCAGTGTGCATGCTTCCTCCCAGATTCCAGCTGGCCCTAGAACTGCACAGAAGAGCTACAAGACTGATGATGTTCGCTCAGCTAGAATGGGTCACAGGGTGCTTGGGAAACCTTTGCACCAAAGATGGGTGACAGGAGCTTTTTTCTTGAATTCAGCCCAGAAGCCCTGAAATACAGTTTGGAGAGACACAATTCAGCAAGATGGAAATCAAACAGATGTGTGAGCTCACAGTGTAAGCACCTAGTGTAAGCTAACTCATTGTAAAACAGACACCTTATGGAAAAGCAATCTCCCTTGCAGCTACCTTACATGTAATTACAGCTACAGATTCTCTGTTGGATATATGATTATGAGCAAAAAATAAGGAAATTCCTAGATGACTTAAAAAAGGCCAGTGTGAAACTGTAAGACATATTAGCTATAAGCATGTTTAATTTTTAAATATATTACAATATAGTGCAGAATCCTAAGGTGAATTTGGTAATGGATAAATGACTGTTAATGACTAGTAAGTGTCAGAGTGGGCAGGCAGGTACTATACTGGGGAAGTCTTACTGCCGTTACATGCATTATTTGACTAATTTAAAAATAATTTCTTTTCTCAAATGTAGCACTTAACCATTCTAGAATACTGAATAACAAGCATTTACTAATGCTTTCCTAATTAATTTCTAACTAAATAACAAGCATTTACTACTGCTTTCCTAATTAATTTCTAACTGAATAAGTTTACTTGTAATCATAAAACAAGACTGTGAAGGAAACTCTAGACACTCAAAGATCCTCCTGTTTCAGGGGGCTGTTAATTATTGTTATTATTTTTCAGCGAGAAGGTACCAGACATAGAGAGAAGGTATGTAACAGGCATTTCATGCTGTGCTGAATTTACATGTTGAAGTACTTTATTGAGGCAAACAGACAGCTAAATATCAGCTTGAAACTAGAATTAGTTAGTTTGTTTTTACAAAAGAAATAATTTAAAGTTGATATGCTTGATGATGTGACCCCCAAATAACCACTTCATGTGAATTGAAAAGTGTGCAAGAATATCATAAAACCAAACTTTCAGGACTTTGATAAAAAAGTTTTATTGACAAATTCCTGTCCTATATTCTACTCCTTTTCTATGAATTTTGTCCTTGTATTCCTATTATGACTTCTGGGAATAAATCCTAAATCCCTCACAGTGCGATCTCTAAAAATAAATGAAGTTTATAAACGTGTCCTATAAAGGAATATATGACATATTTTAAAAATTCTATTCTATATTTAACTGCTAATTTCCAGTAGGACTTATCTGCAAAACACCTGAAACATAGAGTTTCTATGCTTATGACATGAATTACTGAAAAATCACTTTGAATCAGATGTACATTTTGAATTTTAATATCAAAGTAGAAAAATCATAGCAACACAACACCAACAACTCAAGTGTGAGTTGCTGATTTACAGATCATGACACTAAACAATCCAGTTGAATGTTAATTTCATGGGGAGTGTTTGCTGTGCAAGAATAAGACCCATTATGCTTTTTAGTTGAAACACTGTAACAGCAAAAGTCTTTCCTGTTCCTACCTGTAAATATCAAAGTATTTCACAGGTACAGTTTTTGAACTGCCGTAGTGAGGGGACCATGGCTGGATGGTTGTCATTTGTGTGATTTAAACCAGTATTTCTAGTATCATCAACAGCGGTGGAGAAAGAAAATTATACCATATAAGGAACATCTAATAATACATTTAATTAAAAAATAGAGAGGATATATCTTGGGGCTGCAGCTACTGAAGCTTTCTGAATGTTTTCTTACCAAATATACAGTTTTTATAATTACATATAAACATTCTATAGGACCCTTTTGAAATAATTTGTTCACAAACAGGATGGCATTAAGCTAAAAGTGGCAAACCCTTTTCTGTTTATTGTTAAGGTGTTTAGGTGGGGTGGGTAACCAACAAAAAAAAACCCCAAAACCCACAAAAGAACCAAAGACCACATCAGTATATGTTTACTTGTAGATTTGCTGCTTCATATAGAACACACAATATTATTTTATGTTGATAAGGAGTGTTTCTACGTGCAACAGATTCAAAGGTATTAGAAAACAGTAAATTTTTTATTCTGTCATTTAAAAAATAAAATATGGTATGTCAAGCAGTTACTCATGGTAAGAAGAGTAACTCTATAGTAACTAAAAATAGCAGAAAATAAGATTACTGAAGCTGATGAAGCTACTAAGAACATAAAAGCATCTACATGTGATATTCCCTTTGAACTAATCAATTAGAAGGAAACATTTTGTAAGAACGTAGATGTGTTGTTATAATTCTTGTTTTGTATTTATTTGTATGACACCTGTCTTGTTTATTTCAACTATCTCCCATCTATTTAGATGAAAATGTTCTGGGTTCTAATTTCCTGATAGAAGAAGATGTGCAATCAAATCTATATTACACCAAATAGTCTTAGGTCTGTTTTTCTACTCTTTATTCATGAGTTGCTCTGCAGATAAAAGATCAGGAAAATGCTATTGCTGACTGAAAGAAACAGGGCCGTCTCCTGAAATAAATGTATTAAAATACAGATAATTAATATTAGTTACGACAACATTTCTTGCTAAATAAGAGATAGGATCTCATTTCTATTATCATGCTATTTATATAAAACCTTTCATCTTCTACGGACTTCACAAATATTAATAAAGCAAGCTAGTCAAAACTGCAGTTTATTCTTTGCATTGTATAAATGGAGTGTTTAGGTTAATGGCTTTTTTCAAGGCCGTAGATCTAAGGGTGGGATAGATATTCTTGGGCATCTCAGAGTTTGGTCCACAAACTGTGGGGAAGTGTGCTGAAATTCTGTTAATAACTCAAATAGTTTATAGGCAGGTGTGCATCACTAAATTTATAATGTGTAGTGAGGGATGTTTAAAATTTCCTGGTTTTAATATAGATTTTATGATGGCTGCTTTTAGATAAATGAACATTGGCCTTATAAATTGTTTGCAAGGCACTTTTGCTTTTCAGAACAATAAACCACCAGTTCATAGACTCCAAAAATATCCCATTGCATTTGAATTAAGTTCGTGCACATATCAGAATGTTAGAAGACAAAGATACTGTGTTGTGCTAAGACGCATAACATACAAAGATTACCAGGCCCTGTCTAGTATCAGTTGGTTTGTAGAGGAATATACGCATTATTTTAATCGTTCTTTTTACACTGTTATCACTAGGTTTTTGATGGCAAATTCACAGTTGTGAAATCTGGTGCAAATATTGACAATTTGTCTTCAGTTTTCTTGGACTTCAGAAGGATTTTGGGAATCTGTTTCTCTTCTGCAGATTTAAGAATCTTTTGTTGATGCCCACTGTCTCATCTAATCTAAAGGCATGAGCCCTGGCTCTACCTAAAACCAAGTGATTGACTGGGAGAAGTATACTTCAATCGAATTGTTAAAGGACATATTAGCTGGTTAAAAGATTACTAATGAATTAGGGCATTTTTAGGACACATATTGACAGTAGCTAAAATATTCTATTCAATGTAGTGATTTATGTGTGTGTGTAGAAAATTTATTTTGTTTTCAGTCAAATGATTTCTTGAGTCCTAGATGTAACTAGGTAAAACACTAAAAAAAAAAAAAAAGTCCTGTCTGTGCGAGAGAGATGCTGCAACCTTTTCTATCAATAGTCTGGTTGTCTACCTCTTACAGTTCTGGAAGAAACTTCAGGATCTTATTTTTTGTCCCCTTGAAAAATCCTTGCAAATCTCAACTATTTCTTAAAATGGTGTGAGTATTTCCAAATGTAAGAAGGGTAGGGAGGATGGTCCTGAACTCTGGATGGTTTTTCATTATTTGACATAATACAAAGAAAATTATAAAAGTTAAAGAATCTTAGCACTTACTTCATAGGTCACGTACATGCATGTGTGTGTGCATGTGTGCACACATGCATTTCCTCATAGGCTGAAGATGATATTTACTGTGGATTTACCATTTTATTTCATAAGGGCTTTCGGAGTGATTTATTCAGTGTTATTTACACAAAATGTTAGAAACCAACATTTCATCATCCATCAGAAATTCATATGAACTTAAATGAGATTTTATATCAGTGTTTGACAGAAGGGCATCCGTCTATCTGTAATGACATGATGTCAGATTCTTTTCTTAAAAATGGGAAGATCAAATATTAAGAGGTTTGGGGAACGTATCCAAAGAACAGTGCCAGTTCTTGTTCTTTCAGACAGTTCTTCAAGAATAAAGGTGAATATGACTTCTTACCAAAGCGCAGTCTAAGAACAGCTTTGTGGTTTTGTTTCTGTTTCTCATATTAGCAGCTTCACAATTTCTGTACTCAAACTCATTAAACCCTTCTTTCCCTTATCACCACCAAAAGGCCCCAGGAGAAGGGTCTAAAAAGAGGAAGTTTAAAGGACACATCCTTTCTTTTCTTTATTGTTTTAAGCATGTTCTTTTGGTTACTTTAAAAAAAAACCAAAACCAAAGCACTGAAATGACTTCCATACCTTTACACCTGTACCTTTTCTGTCAGTTCAGTTTCTGTGGGACATTTATTTTTCTTCCTTCTAGATAATGCACAATCTCATAAATGATCAGAAACACGAAGGAATTATCATACATTTGGCTGCAGAATTAGGTGCTTAATTTGAAAAAAATTGTGTCACATTTCTGCATACTTACTCCAGAGAATGTGCATTGCACCCAGAGACTAGGGCACATGCCTTTTCAAAATTAGGTTTTCTGACTTCGCAAATATTTTCCTGTTACAAAGATCATTATTCTCCTGTAGTATCATATGGCTTATACAGCTATGTCTCTGCCTTGAGTGTAAACAACTACCATCACTTCTAAAGGTAATTAATTTATTTCAAAAGGATATTTTCATATCAATCTTCTGCCAACTTGCAATAGTTGCATCTTCTGAATTTATGCAGATGATTGCTCACAGGAATTCTGTCTGTTTTGTCTTTTACATGTTTTGTAGCTTGTACATCACTACCATAAATAACGATGTTGTAAATTTATTTTGACTGTGACTACATTTCATGTTAAGTTGTGCACTTGGTTTATAACGTATTCTTAATTTACACAACAGTGGATGTATTGGAAAATGTTTTCCCAAAACCTAAGTAAATCATATTTATGCACTAAATGTTGAGTACATAAATAATTATAAGCCTTTTGTAGCTAGCGCCCACACAAATCTTTAAAAATGTACCAGCATACATGCTGCTATTTATTTTCTAATGTACTTAAGGAAAAATATATTTGCCATGGAAAATGTGTCAATGCATAGCAAATTTGTCACATTAGCACTCCGAAATATCTATAAATAACCACACTCACCAATATATTATGTGCACTTCTACATATATTTACTGTTGAAAAAAAATCAGTATATTGTTGTAAGTTTTAAACTTTTTAATACAAACTCTTTTAAAAAATATTTTCCTCACTTTATTTTAAAAAGTCTTTATTAACAGTGAGGTGAAAAGTCACACAATGGAATAGAGAATCAGAAAAGGGACAGCACAATGTTGTATGACATTTTAGCGCACTTCGGTGCCACCATTTGTTATATCCCCATAGAAATGCAGCAAATATTGAAAAATGCTGCTTCATTGATTTCAAACGTATATTTTAGATTAAGGTGGTGACAAACATATGATCACTGTTCCTATGTATGAAAATGGGCATTTGCATCTTCAGGGAGACATAATTATTTTAGTCTACAAATATACAGATGTTCATTCAACAAAATCCATTTATCTTTTCCCTCTTAGAATCCTTCACAAAATAAAATGCCTTAAAAGATGTCTTTGAATGAAATAATGTGCCACTCACACAGGCATTGTTATCCTCTTCCCCTTTTTTCAGCTAGTCTGTGAAATTACTTAACTTTTCCCTTCCTGTTCCTTTTAAAAACTCTGAGGAATAGGGAAAGAAAATATTCATTTGGAAGAAAACAAATTCAGGGAAGAGAACTTTCTCTCCATGAAGACACATCATAAACTTTTGCAAGGCAATAAAACTAAGGGCAAGTGATTGAAAGGTTAGGTTTACATTCTTCCAACTTGTCCTGTTGTGGCTAAACTTTAGGTTTCATTAGGTTTATATGAGCAACTCTCATATGACAGTTGAGATAAAAGACAATCTGTCTTTTATTTTTCAATCAAAGTATCTGCTTTGGTGTACTATAATCATGATTGACTTATAGATTGTGTCCCACATAGTTCCTACATTTCACAATGATAAAAATGGAGTTGGCTAGGACACATCCCTGCAAATGGATCTGTCGATATAAGTGACACTAAAAGGTGGATACCTACATGTCTATAGCAGGAAGGGAAAACCTCCTGAGATGCAGAAGCTTTGGTTGCAGAGAAGTCCATGGAAGGACTCCTCTTGAATTTAATACAATTTAGGTCAGAGCCTCAAAAAGGTGTCCTAATTTTCACTTTAAACTAAGTAGACGAGAAAGTTCAAAGTAATAATTAAGTTCAAACTTAATAATTGAAAGTCTTCTCATGAGACTTTTACCACCACCAACTCCCCATCCACAAACAGGGTATTTTCAGCCATATCATTTATTGGGAATAGTCCAGTACTCTGCCCTTCCTAAAGCTGACCTCTTATCATGAAGCAAACTGCATCAGTGAATGCACTAACAAATTCACAACATGGATACAGTTCTTGATCCTGGGTCCTCAGCCTGATTAATCTATCAGAGATGCACACAGAACTGCAAAAATGAAAACAAGAAAGCACTACACGTTAAAGAAAGCACTGCATCTTAATCTGAACAATTTATGGTTGCAGAGCATTCAGGTACCCAAAATAAAGGAAATCAATTGTTCCTAAAAAATTAAGTAAATCTGTATAGAAGGAAGTAGAAAGGAATGGTAGAATTCTGAAAATAGAAAGTAAAGACTGAGGGAAAAAAATAGATTTTAAATGAAAATATCTACTGGACATTTATATTTACAATTACTATTTAGGTAAAGAAATTTACATATTAAAGATTTTGACATACCATGTCAGGTTTTCATGTCTTTATAATGTTGCTGGGCACCTATGATAAACATTTTCTAAACTTCACAATCTAGGGTCTAACTTTGATTCTTCAAGTAGAAAAAGAATGATTGTTCTCATTGCTTTTAATGGGAATAGATATAAATCAGTTCTAGAAGATATTTAAGTTTTAAACTCAAGTCTACAAGGTCACAGAATTCCTGTTTTGTTTTCTCAGATCCAAGCTCAAGGCACCCAGTTGTCAGACTGGGAAAAACTGAAAAATGTTTTGTGTGGGTCAGTTACCTAAAAATTGTTACCTAATGCCACCTATGATGCCTTCTACCCAATTCCTGTATGTCTCTTCCAAAAGACACATACCTTTTGTAGAAAATATGATATTCACATGAGGCCACATAGGTATTTCAGATACCCTATAGTGTCTAAAGTTACCTTAACAATCTTGTCGTTAGACAACTTAAACCTAGCCTTCATATCTAATAATTTGTTTGTACAACAACATATGTAGCTTTCATTTACTCTGTCAGCATAGTAAGCACCTGTTTAATTTTGAGCGGTATGATCAGACTTTAACTCGCAGAGGTACAGTAGGTACTATTAAGAGTGAAGAACGAAAGTGTTCATGTAGCAGACACTGTATAATTTCTATAATTCAGAACAAATTAGTCTTGATCTGGAGCAAATAATAGAGCAGTTCCAGAGAATACACCCCAGATAGTGCACTGAGCACTACTTCTTGACAGAAGAATCACCATTAGTTTTCAGGGACAGTAACCTTGGTCTGCTTTTGGTGTTTTCACTCTTGATAAATTAACTATTGTTAGTCTATTACTTGATCTTTCCAAGCAAATATCTTGCCTTTTTTCCCCCCAGGATTTTATTCAAAATGTGCCTGAGTCTCTTGGTGCCATCACTTGACCATAAGTAAAAACCTACTCCAAAAGAGATTAAAACATTTCAACACACTGTACACTCTTCAGTTCTGCTAAGCCTGCCAAAAGGAAGGGATAATGATGATATCAGACACATCCCAGGGGAAATAAATGCAGTTTGTTTTGGACACCAAATGCCATGGCTCACAAGCAGATGCTGACATCAGCCAACAGCAGTTCAAAAGGCATTTTCAGTTTGAGGAAGTAAGAGGGATCACCATAATGCAGCACAGCAGAATTTCTTTAGTAACACAAAGTATTAGAATCTACCTTTCACCTTGAACAAAAATCATCAATCAAATTTTAAAGAAAAGGATAGGAATAAATTCATGACAATTTTCCCATTCAAAAATCATAATCAGTGTGTACATTAAACTTCAGTTGTAGAAGGTCACATTAGAACAGTTGGAAACTACTAACAATGAAATTGGTTACAATATCTAATTCACTGTTACATAAAATGCATTTACGGTATAATAGCTAAGGAATGCATGTAATTTAAAGAGGCCTGCTACAGCAATCACTGAGACTGAACATATCGAGTATAGTAAGTCTCAAATCCATTGCATTTACTGTAGTGTGCAAGAGCTTTTTCAGTCCAGTGAGAGCCCCCCGGCTTAGCAAGAAAGTCAGACTGTCACATAATTATATTAGATTAAATCATTAATGACAATCAGAAGAAGTATTCCTTTTGATTTTCGTTGGCTGTATTTTGCATGCTGAGCTCACTTTTCAATGCAGATTCAGCACTGTCTTCATTTTCAGATCCTTTTGCTTCATTTTTTGAGTATATGCCTTTTTTTTTATAAATGCGTATGGCTATGGCCGTGATGCAAAGTAGGATGAATATGACAACTGCTATAACACCTACAAGAAGAAAAGAGAAAAAGAAGTACTGAGAAAGGAGAGACAAATAACACATAGGCCAGAGAACAGGACAAAAAAGGAATAACTACATCACATAATGAAGGTGTTGAAAGAAAGCCTGAGAAATAAGAAGCCACAGCTGCTTTTAAAGCAGAAACAGCACTGTACTATAAGCTTCACGGTGATTATTTTGAAATTTTGTACACTGTTATCAATATTAATAATAATAAAAAAGTCCAAAAAACATTACAATTACTGAAATTTTTCAATGCAAAACCACTATGGATCTTAGAGTATTTTTGATAAGAGGGTTTCTTTTTCTCCTTCACTATCAGGCTCTAGATCTCTCCTGGTCTGGGAACTCAAGCCACTGCAGATAAGGAATAGTGAGGTGAGATACTTCTCACAGAGATATGCATAACTTTATAGACTGCCAGTCCATCTCCTCTCTTCCTCATTCATCCCGTCATGATGGTCTTAGGACCTTAGGTTCATGAGTCAGAGGATGGGCAGGAGAGGAATTTGAGGAGAAGTTGAACAAAAGGGAAAAGGATTATGTTTGTCAAAGAGGCAGAAAGCAGGACTAGGCTGTTGGGATGGACAGAGCACTAAGCAGTCTGGAAAACAGTTGTAATGCATTGGCTCAGCAATACTAGACAAAGGGACAATCTGTTGCACAGTTTGGTCATTAATGCAAGAAAAATAAAAATACATAGTCCCTTAGCACTGTAAATAAAAACAGACCATCCAAAATTCAGTGTCATTTTTCCTGTTCTCTGAGCAGCCATCCATATTTGTAGGAATACAAAGATTTTAATACAGTGTCTGCTTCTCTGAAATGAATTTTGCAATCTAAGTAAATCTTGTTCTTATTTAACTAGAACAGTCATTCTTTTATTTCAATCACAGTAGGTGCTCCCTCTAAGGACTTTTCTATAAACTTGTTTTGTCTGGACTAACTGAACTGGTACCATTCTCAGTTATACTCTTTTAAGGGTGCTTAACATTAAACTTTTACAGAATGTTGTACTGCTTACTTTGTTTTGACTTTTAAACAAACATGGGCAGCAGAAAAATCGTGAGTGCATATTCCCAAATGTGTTTAATAATAACAAAATTGTATGGCTATTATTATCTTTAAAGGATTGTAACTATTGTAGCTTGAAGTTAAAAAAATTACTTTGTTAGCACACTTAAAAATCCCCACCCACACTGTTACCTAGTACATAGTGAACTTTATGTACAGATACTTATGTAAAATAATATTAATCTTTTGAAACAGCAACGCGAATTTTGACAAAGCTAGACAGGTAAAAAACTCAACAAACATATTTTTAAAATCTGGCCTTCCTAAATTCAATGTAAAATTCTCAGTGTATATAAAATTATACAGACATAAGTATCACTTTACAGGCAAGGAAGTTTCTAGGCTTAATAATCTCTCATCTTAGTATCTTTGGTACTACACTCTTAAGGGTCACTGGTCATGCAGTGGGTTTTTGGCATGCACTGACCAGAGCAGGTATCATTGTTTAAATGGAAGACACACAGGTGACTAGAGGTTCTTATCTTAACCTTCCATAGACCTAAACAATTTTAACCTCAATGAGTAGCCTGGACAGTTTTATTCTACTAAATTCCACTATTTCATTTGTCTGCTGAGGCTTTAAAACTCTTAGAAAGCAAACCTTTTCAGAGTTTAAAAGACAAAGGGGATGACCTTTTCATCCCCACTGCCCTCTTTCTGTCAAAGTAACTATGCAAATTGCAGCAGAATTATACTGCCAAAACATCGTCTTCATGAGTGAAAAGAAGGTTTATTTCCTCATCACCTCCAAAAAGAAGAAATACTCCTAGAAATTCTCACAGAGGATGATTGTCACGGGAGACAAGACTACGCCTTGAAAGAAAATTTGAACTGACAGAGACATGTGCTTGTTTCAATTCTGGTAAAAGGAGATGAGTTTCTGCTGAGGGTCCTCAGTCCCAAACTGTCCCTATAAAGGTTCACTTGAACAATCTTAATTTCTGCTAAAGAGGCAGAAGTGGTTGGTTTCATACAAGGAGCCATATGAGATGGAACCTTCACAAAGGATTCATATGATATGGATCTTAATGACAATCATCCAGAAAAGCACGGTAATGAAACCTGTATATCCTGATTATCAGTCCTGTGCTTTAAGCACACACATCTCTCAGAAGCTTTATACCCTATTTGTTCTGGCAGGCATAATCAGTAAAGAGATATCAACATATTCACTTCAGAAGTAGTTGAACTCTACATGGTTCTTCCTCTATTCCTCTGATAAAAAAGAAATATTTTGAAAAAAGTTTATGAATGGTCATTTGTAGTTCTATTTCAGCTGATAAAAATGCCTAAAAGAAATAGGAAATACAAAGAAAATGAAGGAGAACTATTTCAAACCAACAGTGACTATTTTTATTATAATCACTTTAACACGCATTTTAATTTTTAAGCTGTAAATCAATGCAAGTGAAAGTCTTTCCAAGAGTACATTGCCTTCCAAATAGAAAACCAGGCTGAAATTTCGTCAGACTGTCAGAGGATTGATTCAAGCAGTGATAAACCTCACATTTTCAGAAAAAATCTTTGTTGTTAAGATTTATTAAAGAAGATTTTGAGCTTGATTGTGTAGCAAAAGAGATTTTTTTTTGCAAAGTCAAGAAGAAAAGACAGTTCTTTCCTAAATATATGCTATTTTCACAACAAATTCAAGTGCTTTTTAAAGTCATAGACACCACTATTATGCAGATTAGTATTCTGTCCTTAATACCTTGTTTTTCAGCAGAATGTTCCAATATATGTTATAAATTTATGTAATAAGAAAATATGAGAGCAATAAATTGCATTTTAAAGCAATGCTTGATTTTTTTTCTGTCTACCAATTGTAGTAAAATCAAGACTTAGACTCAACTAACTTTTTGTTAGTTTTTGTATGCACAGAAAGCTAAACTGACTTCATCATTGACAGATTCATAGTTAGGAAAAAAAAGTTTCCTGTGGAGTTGTTACAGTCCCTATTACCTCCAATAATTGCAGAGTCACTTCTGATTGCATTAGCTAAGGGCTTTCCCTCATCTATTGGTCCAGAGTGATCTGCAGCAGAAGAAAAAAAAAGAAGAAAATGACAGACAAATAGAAGACGGGCTTTTTAAGAAATTCTCACACAGTTACAGCTCATTTAAAATACAGTAGAGTGGCAGTAGTGCGGGTCAGCAAGCATGCAGAAAACAACAATGTAGATGACACTTTGCAGAGATGAAAACAAAAGTGTAAACATTCAGTGAATAGAGAAAGGCTAGAGAAAAGGAAGTAAGTACATATAAAAGGGAATTATTTACAAACTATTCCTGAGAACCCGCACGGAAAAATAAAAAGTCAGTTGTGATTCAGGTCATGAGTACTCTACTTAGATTTTGCTTCAAAGATCAGAGCAAGTGATAACCATATGCTACCTGCAAATGAATGGGTTGTTTCACTTGATGTTGAGTCAGCTCCAGTTAAAGTACCACAGTTGGATTCAGTGAAACGCCCTTTTACAATGACAGGGGCTGAGCTGCTGTGGTGCAGTGCAGCCTTCAAAGGAGCAATGTGGTTGAACTGCACTGAAGAGAGACAGCCAATAAACCCCTGAGAGTTTGCCTTCATAGTCTCCTCATCTACATCGCTGTTTTCTGTTAATCAAAAGGAACAGAACACAATTAATCATAGTGCAAATGTATAAAATAAAGTGTCAGAAGAATAAATGAATAATTAACCTGTGTTCCTCTGAGTATATTTGAGTTGCAGCAACATATGTAGATTCACTGAATCTCTTTCTTGTCTGACTTTAATGAAAAGGCAGTCAGATACGTTCAAACCCCCCCCCCTTTTTTTTTAACAGATGACAGCTGCTAATCTGCTGAGGGAAATGTTTTTAAATTACTACAGCAAGTTCCAAAGCAAAAAGTTTCTATTGTAACTGAAGTATTTAAATTAAAATGCAGCACTTTTTGATTCTGCAAAAATATAAGACTGAAGAATGAATTCAAGAAAAATGCATTTTATTGGATTTCTTCTCTTAAATAAACATTTTTGGAACATATTCATTCTATAGATTCATATATCTGCTCCATTCCGGCACCATCAAGCTTGTCAAAACAAAAACACTGGAGATCTCAGATCCTGGAAATCCGTTAAGATATTTCCTGTGAAATTTTAAAAAATTAACAGTGTTCCAATTCACTATACTTTTTTAAACATGATACCATTTTTTGTGCCACAAAGGGGAAGGAAATAAAAAGAGATACCTCCTCATCTTATTCTCCCGAGCTGCCTTTCTGGATGATTGATGCATGTACACTGCATGCTAGAACTCTCAGTTTATTCACCAGGTAATGCTCACTAATGCACCATTTTTAATGTGGAAAACAAACAGATTATTTACTCTGACAGTTCTAATTTAAGCAAAAACTCTGAAAGTACTAGTTATAAAAAGAGGACTCATAGGGGAAGGAACTTTGCAAATAAAATGGGAATTTCATCTAATTAATTTTCACTTCCAATTTATCCTGGGACCCACGAATGAACTTTACAATGACTACCATAATAATTTTAAGTTTTACAGTGCCCTCCTCAATAAAAATTAGGTTAATAGAGAAAAATGGGATTATGTGTTTTGGTAGAATGTTGCAAAATAGCAGAGCAGCATTTTCCTGAACTAATCTGTGCTTATTGCAATGACAACATACCACTAGATAGATGGATGTCACCCAAAAGTCTGCTCACCTAGAGTGATGGATTACATAAAATGTTGGCTGTTTAACTGTCTGTGGTTTCTTTGCAGCTGTTTCCAATATTTGCCTGTATACACTGAAGGATCTGCTAGGACTGGATGTCTTGAGAAAAAGATTAGTACTGAAGTGGCAAGAAAACATTGTTCCAAACCCCCTGTGACAAAAACATATACCTCTAAATGTGAATAGGATTTAAAACCTCAAGAAGAGAATGGTTTCTATTATTTTTTAGTTCCTTTATGAATCATTTATTAAACAATGTATGTTTATAATATGAAAGGAAATATTTAAAATGCTTTGATTTCACTTGGCTCCTCAACCAGAAAATACAACTGGGCTAAAGAAAAGATTTGTATTGGATCAGGCAATCTTGATGATAAAAGTGAAAGAGCTTAGGGAAGACAACCATCATCCACTTTCATGCTAAACTAAAATTTAACTAACTGAAAATGACACTAAAGAAACACTCACAAGTTGTTTATTGGAGACTGTGTATTACAGTAAACTGAAGTTATGCATCCTTAAGTGTCTTAATAACAATTAATTTGCTAAGTATACCCAAGTTCATCATAGACAAAATTACTCCATCTACATTGTCTTCTTAAATAAAACAAACAATAAAGAACCCTAAAAAAAACACACTCAGTAACTTCCTTTCATTAAGTCTGCTTCAACCATTTGTCCTGTGTGATGTAGTCAAGCAGGAACTCAGCAGACACACATCTCCAATCAAAACATTTTAAGACAAGAACTGTGATGCTTTCTAATAGCTTTATATCTTATATTTATCACTCAAAACCACACACAGAACTTAAGGTGAGGCCGCCCCAGCAGAGTGGGTCACTCCCCTCCCTTGCCCAGCTGGCGATGCTGTGCCTGATGGCCCCCAGGACAGGGTTGGCCCTCCTGGCTGCCAGGACTTTGCTGACTCAGATTCAACTTGCCATTGACCAGGACTCCCAGGTCTTTTACTGCAGCGCTGCTTTCCTCCATCTCATTCCCCAGTCTGTACTTATATCCAGGTACAGAATCTGGAATCTGTATTAAGTATCACAAGTTCATACAGTTGGTAATTGCCTAACCCTCTGATTTGTTGATGTGGCTCTCCAGGGCCTCTTTGCCTTCAAGGGAGTCAATATTTCCTCTTAATTTAGTATCATGGTCAGACTTACTGTACCTTTGAGTGCTGTGTCCAAGTCATTTATGAAGACGTTGAAGGGCACAGGGCCGAGGACAGGGCCCTGTGGAACCCCACCAGTGACAGGTCCCCAGGCTGATGTCACCCCATTCACTGTAACCTGACCCCTGAGCCAGTTGCTCACCCATCACATGATGTGTTTATCCAGCTGTGGGCATTTTGTCCAGAAGGACCCTGTAAGAGACAGCTTCACAAGATTTACTGAAAAAGACCACATCAGCTGGGTTCCCTTGAACAACTGGGTGGGTTACATTGTCATCAGAAGAAATCAGGTTTGATAAGCAGGACTTTTCTCTCATGGACCTGTACTGGCTGTGACCAATGACTGCATTGCCCTTCAGATGTTTTTTCAATCCCTTCCAGAATAATCTGCTCCATAACTTTATCAGTCACTGAAATGAGACTGACAGGCCTATAGTTTCCAGGGCCAATCTTCTTACCCTTCCTGAAACTTGGGACATTAACCATCTTCCAGTCAACTGGAACTTGTCCAGACTCCATCATATAAAAATCGCTGAGGGGGTTGTGGCGGTGACATCAGCCTGCTATTGGAGAATACTCATTTGAATCTCATCAGGTCCAAGAGACTTACAGGGATCCAGCTGGAGCCGCCAATTCTGCACAAGTTTTGTTTGAATAAAAAGACTGAGATATGTTCAAATGCAGAAGAGCTCAGAAAAGTACTTGTCCAACTGAAGATAATTCTTAAAAAAAACAGAACTTCCTTGTATGGCTTTCCTAAACAACATTTTCAAGTACAAGAAATACATGATTTCATATTTTGTTAACTCCTTATGTTTAGAACTCTTCACTGCAACAAATAGTCATTATTTTTCCCTCTGCCTTCATGAAGTCTGCTTCAGTCTCTAGATAGGACTTCACAGGAATCAGAACCCAAAGCAATCAGATTTCTAAAAGAAATAACAACTCTCCTTTGAAAGGGGGAGAACCATATGTTTTCTTCAGGACAGATTCTGAGACAAATTGGGCTCAGTGCCCCACAGGTCATTGTAACTCCATGCTTCACACTGCTGTGGTATTGCAAAGCCGTCATATAACTGGAGAAAATCTCACGTCTGAATTTTTGTAACTGTACAGTTCTTTGGAAGAGACAATATTGGTCCTGGTCAAAAGACACTGCTATTTGCCTAAAGGTGTGCATTTCCATACATTTCATCAAATACATTTTTAAGCAAATTGATATAAACTTTGATATGATACTTTATAACAAAGATAAAAAACGGTTTTATTCAGTACTGGTTGTTGTGGTATTAAACTAACATGTGACTGCAATAAACTACTACGCTTCAAAGTATTATTCATTCCTGATTCAATTCTATCATCATGTTGCAAAGTTTGGAAATATTTTTAACAATTCTCTTTATATTTCAGCTAATATTGCTTTAAAGTTATGCTTAAATGATCATTCTCTTTTCCATTTTCTGTGCATATCTACATACCAGTTCTTTTCTGGACTCTGAGTTCTGTATATAAAACCTACATTTCAACAGTATATATTTCTGTTTGTGTTGTTACTTAGATAGTTTCCCAGGTGGAAAACATATCAGCTACATTGAAATTCTCCTAATGATAACTAAATGCCTGAATGCCTTTTATTATATATTTAAAATTATTCTTCCACTTTTTCCAGATGACACTCTCATAATTGAAATTAACCACCACCTATTTGATTCATAAATAATTAACTAGATCTTCTTATCCAAACAGTTGAATGCAACAGCTTAATGTCTAAACAGGGATTGGTAACAGGTGGTGCTCCTTTGGGGCAAGTGCTGGTGCCATTACTCTTCAATATCTTTACTAATGACACCAGGACCAGGATTGAGTGCATCTGAAGCAAGTCTGTGGACAACACCAAACTGAATGGTTCAGTTGACACACCTGGGGGATGGAATGCCACCCAGAGGGACCTTGAGAGGCTTGAGCATTGGGACCAAGTGAATGTCATGAAATTCAACAGTGGCAAGTGCAAGATTCTGCACCTGGGTCTGGGCAATTCCCACTATCAATACAGACTGGAGTGAAAATTGATTGAGAGCACCCCTTAGGAGAAAGACTTGGTGATGATAAATAGAATATGAGCCATCAATGCTTGCTGTTCAGAAAACAAATCTTATCCTGGGCTGCATGGGAAGATGTGCGGTGAGTAGATTGAGGGAGATTATTCTCACCCCTCTGTTCCACTGTTGTGAGACCCCACCCGAATTGTGTCCCATTCTGGGGTTCCCAGCACAGGTTAGAATTGAACCTGTTAGATCTGGCACAGAGGAGAGACAGAAACATGGTCAGAAGTCTAGAATACTTCTCATTTGAAGAAAGGCAGAGAAAATTTGGGCTGTTCAGCATGGAGAAGAGAAGGTTAGGGAGACCTTACAGTAGAGACTTACTGACTCCCACTCAGAGGCACGATGGAGTATTTCTGATAATGTTTTTCTTCTCAGTAGGAAATTATTTTGGAAAATGCATTTTCTACTCTTAGGACAGTATCTCTGGGTGTATTATGATGGCAGAAACATTGATTTGCCCACGCTCTTATACTATTCCCAAGGTATGTGGGAAAAAAGGTAGATTTATATCGTGTGTTTGTTTTGGAGCATGGGTCATAAATTCTGCTAAAATTATGTTTATTGATAATAGACAGAATTGTTTCCAGTAATAGTGATAATTTGAATGTCACATAAAATTATAAAAATTTAAGACTTATAAACTTAGATATAATTTTTTTCCAATAATCCATATTTTGATAAATTTTTTAGTCTATGCTTCATCCAAGTCCACTTGTGGAAGGGTTAAAATCATCTATCTAACTGCAATATGGTGGAAAGGTCAGTGCATCTTTAGTTAATATATATCACAAAACATACCCCTCTCTTTTCATATAGTTGTTACAAAAAGTGCTATTAACAAATCTTTGCTTGATTTGGGAATGCAAAAACAGAGACTTTAGGTATTTAACATCTTCACTGGTGAAATTGACTGGTTGGATTGAGTGCACCCTCAGCCAGTTTGCCAATTACCCCAAGCAGCATAGTGCAGTTGAAGCTGGAGAGAAGAGATGTGATCCACAGGTACCTTGACAGGCTTGAACCTCTATAAACCCCATGAAGTTCTACAAGGTTAGATGCAAGATCCTGCAGTGGGTAAGGACAAGCCCAAGCACAAATACAGACTGGTGAAGAATAGATTAAGAGTAGCCCTGAGGAGAAGGACTTGGGAGTGTTGGTGGACAAGAAGCACGACGCGAGTCAGCAATGTTTGCTTGCAGCCCAGAAAGCCAGTTGTACCCTGGAACTGTTCAGGGATGGGTTGGATGCAGCTCTGAGAAACCTGGTCGAGTGGAAGGTGTCCTTGCCTAGCCCAGGGGGGCTGGAATGAGGTGATTTTTTTATCTTCCAATCTAGGCCATTTCGTGATTCTGGGCTGCATCCAAAGCAATGTGGCTTGCAGGGCAAGGGAGGTGACTCTGCCCATCTACTCTGCTCTCACGAGACCCCACCTGAACTGGGTCCTGGAAGACCGCATCCAGCTCTGGGGTCTCCAGCACAGGAAAGGCATGGTCTTGTTGGAGCATGTTTATAGGAGGACCACAAAGATGATCAAAGTACTGGAGCACCTCTCCTGTAAAGAAATACTGATAGAACTGGGGTTGTTCAGCCTGGAGAAGGCTCCAAGGTGACCTTATAGCAGCCTTCCAGTACCTAAAGGAGGCTACAAGAAATCTGAAGAGTGACATTTTATGTGTGCATGAGTAATAAGACAGAGGTGAATGGCTTTAAACTGAGCAATTGTAGATTTAAACCGGAAAGAGGAAGAAATTCTATATTGTGTGGGTGAGAGACACTGAAACAGATTGCCCAGGGAAGCAGTGTGTGTACTCATGGGAAGTGGTCAAGGCCACTAGATGGGGCTTTAAATGACCTGGTCTGGAGGAAGGGGTTCTGGCACACAGCAGGGGTGTTGGAACTAGATGATCTTTTACGTAATTTTCAACCCAAACCATTCTATGATTCAATGAAATTACTTCAGAGGAAATAGAAATATCCTTTAAATTTGCATCAGCAACAAATCTTCCTCTACCGTCGGGTTTTACCAATGTGAAAGTTATGAAAATAACAAGATCTTGAAAATTTTAGTCCAGGCTATTGCTATTTTCTTTTAAGAACATCAACAAAATGGTCATTGTAGATAGGTAAATTTCATTTTGATCATTATTACAGAGAAACAGACATATTTTGAAGAATCATCACTAGACAAAGAACCTCCTACAAAGATTTGACATACATTACCGTATTCTTAACTGTTTGCATCAAAGTCTAATCACAGAAAGTTTTTCAAGTACGATACATGATTAATAGTATTATATCATCTTTGTGTAGGAATTCAATGTGATTTGTTTTTTTCTCCAGAATAAAAAACAAAGTGGTGTTCCTTAATGCTTGATTGCAAAATGAGAAAGAGAGAAGTGTACAATTATTTTTAATGGAACCCACTTGATCATTTTTTTCAGGAAGCACTTACCTGTGATTATATCTGTATTTCAACAAGACTGAAGTTTCTACCGTGATTGTGACTCTGTGTCTAAATAAATCCACAACAATAAATGTCTTTCAATGACATTTGGGTTATTATTTTTCGTACCACATGATGATACTTTGATCCATGTTTTAGAAAAACCTGCAGTGTTTCACTTACCTAAAATCTTGCCAAGTGTGAGAGACTTGATTGCATTGAATTCTGTGCCTGAAGACAGAATAAACTTCATTCTTTCATTCTGGTTAACCTATAGAATGATAGAGTGAGGAACAAAGTAGAATAATGGAAGAGACAGTAGTCAATATTTTCAAAAAAGCAGGTAAGATCAAGGTTAAAAATAAGAGGATCTGAGGGAAGCATTTGTTATTTATAGTGTAAAAACTCATCAGGAAATAGATTATCAGCTTCCTCAGATGACTGATTATAACTGATATGTCTTAAGCATCCCACTTAATAAGTCTTTATTTATCTTATTGATTTGGCTGATTCCTTCTTTTTCACCTCTAAGATGAATAAAAATAGAAAACCTTTAAGAATATGAAAAAGTCTCTCTTAATTTAAAAAAGGCATTCAGTATTTAGTTAATAAAGATCAAATATTATATTGTAAATACTCTGCCTCCCAGGGTGCCTCTACAACTACTTCAAGTCAAGTACCAATGCAAACCCAAGTGGTAGCCTGAAAATACTAAATTGTAACATAGAGGTGTTTAAAATTTCAAATTAAAAAAAACAAAACTTTTTTTGCACATTAACATCAGCCATTACCAAAATAAACATTTCTATTTTATTATTAAATTTTCACAAGATTAACAGAAATATTCTCCTTAATACCCACATTCCTCTGACAATGTAAAACAGACCAAAGAAAATTTTACAAATAAACTTAAATTATTATTTGGATTGTAATATACTTGTACTGTAGCTTAATGCATAATTTAAATTTAAAGAAAAGAAACCAAAACCCAAAATGCAAGAGCCAAACGAAACCAAACAATGGCAGTCACACACATTTTAAAAATTATGAAAATTTAACCATCAATTAATTGTATTTTCATATAAAATTATGAGGTGATATTGACCTTTTAAAATAGACAAAATTAATACCAAAGAGATTGGCTAACATTAATTTTGACTGTGCATCATGACAGTGATAACTTTGCTTTGCTTACTTGAGATATCAAGGCACAATTTATTTGGGGGTAATTGCCCCATTGCAGATATTTACTTCATTTTTCTTGTCTACTATTTTATGATAACCCACTTTGTTTTCCCCCCTAACTGAATTACCTCTACAAAGAGCATTTCCTCCTCTCTATTAATCTTCACGTGTTGCAGTTGTCCATCAGCCATGTTTTTGAAACTGATGCTGAAGACATCAGGATCATGATGGCTATCTAGCTTGTACCTAATCTGTAAACTTCCTGCAGGGATAAAGAGAGCAAAAGGTGTAGCACAGTACATACACAGTAAGCTGTGTAGATCATATACTGCTTCACAGGGGCACTTAAACAAATCAAGCATTTGTTTGGCCCTTGAAGGAATTTGCCATGAGAAATGGATATAAGTGAAAAATTAAACACAACAGAATGAGTAATAGCAATGTTGGAGTTAGGATATAGTGGCAAAAATAGTCATAAGCTGTCTCGATTTTGATTAATGGGTTAAAATTTGGACAGAAATTTTATAAGTACTTTTAAAATTCAGCTGAGAAAGACTGTCTGGTAGCTCCTATAACTGTGGCTTATCAAATATAATTTAGTAATTCAAAACCACTGTTCTTGAATAATGTTTTCTCTGTCCAGACCTGCAAACCTCTGACTATTTGAAAATTAAGTAGAATGTAGTGTACTGACTTCTAGCTCACTTTCCATTCCTCATGGTTAGCTCCCAAAATACAATCTGTACCCACATAATCACACAAAGACTCAGAAGAGAGCACAGAGGCAATGTAGTTTCCTTATCAGAAATTCCTTCTCAGCTGCGGATGGACCACAACTTTCTACTAGTGCTCTAGGAAGGTCCGTGTCAGACCCAGGCCAGTCATGAGCAAAACATGTTCCATCTCACAAGGATACTACAGTTATTCTATATCCAAATATGTGTCTGGGAAAACACAGAACCTTCCTTGAAAACAGAACCGTTGTGACTGCAAAGAGTCTTTGATAAATCCGAAGATTTAAATCAATCTGTGGGGTTTTTTAATTAAAAAAAAAAATATATTACCTAGATGTAGATGAAATAATGGAAAAACAGATCCAACTAATACTTAATTGTTCAGCTTAAATAGAAACATTGGTAGTGCTATGTGTATTTTTACAGGTATGTGTGTATATATATATTTGTATTCTCATAGGTATACAAGTAGCTTACGAAATCAATTTAATGAAATTAACTCCAATTAATTTGGGAAATGGATAATGTACTTTCAAAAGTAGTTTATTTCATTATTTATTTTGAGGGTGGCAATTAATAGGCCACATGAGTGGAACACAGCTCAGATAAATTTTAATTTCCAAACTTTAAAACCCAAAAATTTCTAAAGGATTTTCAGAAATAAACATTTTTGACAACATGATAAAAAACAGTAGTGAAAGCTGAAAACAGTAGGAAGAATGTTTTTCATGTGGAAAGAATTGCTTGATGCAGTTAAAAAACAAAGATACCATCTAAAGCAACAAGAAGACAATAGTTTGTGATTCAGGTCTGGAAATCAAAGAGAATCTGCATTGACAGTTAAGATGTTCACTAGTGTGTCCAGATAGCCAATCCAAAAACTCACCGTTCCTGGTGAGAATGACCGAGAGGTATTCCTTGTAGAAGGAGCTGACATAAAGCAGTAAGCTTGGTGTCCGTGTTGTTCGAAAGGCAAATGTAATTTCTTCTCTGGTCAGTGTCATGTCAGCATAAAAAGATGAAGCATGAGAACTGGAATTTGTAGCTAATGTGTAGTATTCTTGAAAGTTGTATGTCACAGAAGTGCCAGTCCAAAAATAGGCAGAGATCTCTGAAACAAAAGGTAATTCAATATTTAAATATGTTGTGAAATATTACTAGAGATGATTTTTGGTTTTTTTTCTTTCTACCTCACCACAGAAAAAAAATAAAATGTATTTTTGACTACTGTTATAAAGCTGAAAAATCAATATAAATGGAACTAGCATTTAGAACTACAGAGAAATAAAGGACCCAACCTGGTCTAGAGCAAAAGCTCATTTAGATGTGGGTCTTAAAGATCTGTTTTGAGAAGAAGTGCATTTTTGTCTAGGTTTTTTTCCTATTGATCATCCTAGTCCTCAAGCCTCAAAATATTCTGTCTTGTATGTATACTGCTCCTACAAAGAAGTGGGTGCAGCAATTTGATTCCTAACATATAGGTTAGACTTGGCCTGAAGCACATATGTGGTAGAAGAGACTGCTCAGGTGGGAGAAAGAAAAAGAGAACAGAAAATAGCTTATGGTCTTCTTATGGATGAATCATTAATAGAGGGCTTCTGTAATTCTGTGATTTCTCATAGTTGTTTTCTGCTATAGGTAACTGTCTTACACTATCCTGTTTTGGAACACACAACTTTCACACTTTAGAGAAATTTCTTGAAATTTCTGTAATCTGGCCCAGTATCTTTGACAAAAGCTGACTGAAAGTTATTACACAGGTCATCCCACACTTTTAGCAACAGAAGCCACTCTGCTGAACATTAGAGTCCAACCATTAGTCTCTTCTGCTGTTGTGGTGGTTTTGGCTTGGCCCAGTTTTTGCTAGTGAGTAGCATGGGGTACAAAGATGGCTCCTGCATGTCCTGAGTAAAGATTCTGGAAATTTCTCCACCATGTCCAGCAGAGCCAATCTCTGATGGCTCTGAAGATGATGGACATGCTGATGATGACAAGATGATGGCCAGGTCTGGGCCAATTAAAAATGCTAGTGACGCCTCTGTGAAAACATATTTAGAAGAAATCAAAACAATGTGAGCATGCACTTCTTTTGAGCCAGAGGAGGAGGAGGTAAAAATATGTGAGGGAAAACAACATGAAGGCACCAAGGTCAGTGGAGAAGGTGGGGGAGGAGGTGCTCCAGGCAGCCTCTGACGGCCGTGGTGAAGACCATGAGGAGAGCAGGTGGTCCCCCTGCATCCCATGGGGTCCACAGGGATGCAGAGAATCACCCACCTCCTGTGGGGAGGTGCCCACGCCGGAGGAGCAGGTGGATACCTGCAGGAAGCTGTGATCCAGTGGAAGTCCCAGAGACTGAGAGTTGCAAAGGCCTTGTAGGAGAGAGAAAGGCCTTGCTCCCAGGATAGAAACAGCCTGGCCTCAGCTTGGAATTCTGCCACCTGGACAGAAGAATCTCAGACTGCAGCAATCTGGCGAGATGCTGCTCATGAGATTGGACTCACGCCAAAGAAGTTCACAGAGGACTGTCGCTCGTGGGAGAAACCCCATGGCTAAGTAGAGGACTGTTCTTCCTGGTGGACTGACCCTCACCAAAGAAAAAACCCTCACACCCTGCCCCCACCCTGGAGCTGTTGGTTAGAAGGAAGGAGGGAGGGGGTGAGCTGAGAAATGGTCTTAATAGGGAGGGAGTTGAGTAGAGAAACAGCGTTTGTAGTAGAAGAATTGTGGTGATGGACTAAGAGAAATCACATACCTTGCCCCAGCCCGGATCTGTTGGTTGGATGGAGGGAGGGGGTTGAGTAGAGAAACAGTGTCTGTAGTAAAAGAATTGTGATGAACTGACTAAGAGAAAAAAACCCCCATACCCTGCCCCTGCCCCAGACTTGTCGGTTCGTTGGAAGGAGGGAGGGGGTGAGCTGAGAAGCAGTGCCTTAAGAGGGAAGGGGTGTGAGTGAAGAAACGGTGTCTTAAGAGCTTATTTTTGCCTCTGATTTATCCTCCGACTCTGTTAGGTCAACTTTTGCAACTTTAAGTTTTCATGTCTGCTCTGCCCAATCTGTGCATCCTGCTTATCAGTGATCTGATCTCAACTCATGAGTCCAGTGTTTCATATTAGTTTTCGCTCTCCTCTGCATAGCTGCAGCAGGAGAGAGCAGAGAGAGCAGACATCATAGGTACCTGGCATTTAGGCAGGGTCAAACGCACGACAGCTGTTTGTGCGGAGGAGGAAAATATTTTTCCTCACACAGAGGCATTAGATCTACAGTGTAAAATATGAGACAACTTCAGATGAGTCTCTCACTTTTGTGGTGGCGGTAATGACTGGGCAGATTTTGTGCTAATTTAGAGGAACATAAAGTTGTGCCATATAAGCTGCTTAGTACTTTGCAGAATGCATTTAATATATGGAGGACACAGATATTTTTTTGCAAATCTGAATTACATGCAAACACCAAAACTTCTAGATAAACTCCCATTTTTGAAATTCAGACTTAATGACTTGTGATCATCTACCCATATGATAACTTCTTCAAAGATCTACTTTAAAGAGGTTGGAAAAATGGGTTCAGTCCTGTTTGCAAAGGCCCCACTTTCTTCTTACAGCAAAAAGTAGACTTAGATTCCTCTGCTTCTTGGTTTGTTTTCCAATCTCAGACTTAGTTTTGAGATTACTATTTGAAAGACAGAAATCCAAATGTTTTACCATATAAATATAGTTCCTAGATTTAATATAGTATCAAAGAATCAAAAAAGTTACATGAAGACGCTGATCTTCTCAGGAAATGTGGTTCCTTTTAAAGTGGTATATATTGAAGTTATCTCTGAAAGAGCACTGTTTATCAAAACTTACAGATATTGATCAAATTTAGCTGCATATTTGCCTACATTATGTAAGCCGAATATTTTGAAAGCATTTAAACATATCTTTAAAGGAATGTGAAGATCTTGATCTGTGCTGTATGGTCCTGTTTTCAATAACTGATAAAGTTATAAGACATACTTGCCTTTCTTACAGAATGGACCAGCATAAGCAGAGAAAGTGCAGTCACAGGAGAATCCACTGTATTTCTCTCTACATTTTCCACCATTATGACACAGGTTACCATAGCTGCTACAATGTCCAGGACAGCCTGGTTCAACTCCTGGTGTTATCTTTGCTCTCTCTTCCAGATCAAGGGCCATTCCATTCAACTGTAATGAACGAATGCATCCCAAAAATCCTTTCTGCCTGGATGCTGTGCCACCTGAAAAGAAATTTATATGAGCTTTTAAAACTTTAAAATAATTGATATGTAAAACCATCTTTATAGTTTACAGCCTATAGAAAACAATATATTATGACTTTCTAAGATACAGGCTTATGCATGTGAAAATATGTAATGATAGTTTTAAAAGTATATCTGATTTCTGTTTTGTCAAGTAATTACAGTGAGCCCTTGAAGATTCTATTAATTCACAAAGAAGTAAGGCCCAAAAATTAGGTGTTTTACTTTTCTCTCTTTTTTTTATTTAAAGAGGGAAGTTCCGGGAAGGGAAGTTCCAGGAAGGGAAGTTTTGGGAAGGGAAGTTCCGGGAAGGGAAGTTCCGGGAAGTTCCGGGAAGGGAAGGGAAGTTCTGGGAAGGGAAGGGAAGTTCCGGGAAGGGAAGTTCTGGGAAGGGAAGGGAAGTTCCGGGAAGGGAAGTTCCGGGAAGGGAAGGGAAGGGAAGTTCCGGGAAGGGAAGTTCCGGGAAGGGAAGGGAAGTTCCGGGAAGGGAAGGGAAGTTCCGGGAAGGGAAGTTCCGGGAAGGGAAGTTCCGGGAAGGGAAGGGAAGGGAAGTTCCGGGAAGGGAAGTTCCGGGAAGGGAAGTTCCGGGAAGGGAAGTTCCGGGAAGGGAAGGGAAGGGAAGTTCCGGGAAGGGAAGTTCCGGGAAGGGAAGGGAAGTTCCGGGAAGGGAAGGGAAGTTCCGGGAAGGGAAGGGAAGTTCCGGGAAGGGAAGGGAAGGGAAGGGAAGGGAAGGGAAGGGAAGGGAAGGGAAGGGAAGGGAAGGGAAGGGAAGGGAAGGGAAGGGAAGGGAAGGGAAGGGAAGGGAAGGGAAGGGAAGGGAAGGGAGTGTATTAGCCTGAAGAAATCACAGTCTTCATGTTACTGACTAACTAATGAAGGTACTAGATTTACAAGATGACTTTTAAATAAAGAGTGCCTCTGCTAATGTTATTCTAAGAATACTCTATATTTAATTTTTCTCTAGATCTTTCAATTTATCCCAGGATCTTCATGAATTTACAGAGTGAACAAAAAGCCACAACACCAGAAGCCAAACAAAATCACTATTCCAATACAATTATTCACCTGAACATTATCTGAAGAAAACAAGCTAGAGAACCTGCCTGTAGACAAATGAAAACGGTTTTGACTGTAGATAAATGAAAACAGTTTTGACTGTAGATAAGTTAAAACAGTCTGCTCCATACAAGAGATGGACAAGAGCATATATGTTTACTTGATTTGCCAAATTATTTGACCAAAAAAAAAAAAAAAAAAAAAAAAAAAAAAAAAAAAAAATCACTCTATTCAATGGCAAGTTGCTTCCCAAAAAGTTGCCAGAAAGTGCAACTGTTAATACAGGATAGTATGTTAGTTTTTTTGGAGGAGTATTAGATGGACTACAGACCCAACTAATTGTCAAAGTAATTAGAAAAGTGTTTAGACTTGATAGTGCCAGAATACCTGTAGGATTAGACCATTTCACTGATTTAATTTCAGGTATTCATATAATAGCAGTTTTATGGCAAGTCAAGTCAGAGAACAGCAATACAACTTACTGTAGTATAGTAAACAGAAATCTGGCCTTTTTGTTAATAGATCTACTGCATTAATCTGAGTATAAACCAATCTCAAAACTTCTCCTAACTCTACTGTAACTAATATAGTGGATTTTTTTTTTTTTTTGTAATGCAGTCCTTCTCCATGCTTTTAATCAAAATATAAAATTCTTCAATGTTTGATCTAGCCTCCATCTTCTTACCCTTGATGAGGCACAGGTCCAAATTTTGATTAGGACATACAAGGTTTCCCTCTTAATTTAATTCTTTCCTAAGTATTCACATTCTTTTAGATACAGTTTAAGAACACTATTTCCCTCAAATATATTCCTCCCTGATGTACAGAAAATAAAACTTATATTAATTTAGTATGCTCTTTTCAGAGCAGAATTAAAGAAAGGTCATTTTAAAAGGAGGGCCAACTCTATCTGCTCTTATACTGTACAACAGAAACTTATGAATTCATAATAAGGCAATATTAGAGTAAGAACATTACCATGTATATAACACATAGCTCTTTATAGTTTTTTTGTAATAGCTAAATAAATACTAATTAAATCTTTTTTACTCCATTTCTACTTTTTCAACATTTAATCTAAATTCCTTTATGTTGTCTTTCAACCTGAGAAGCTGTGGATAAAGAGAGACAACAAAATTTCCTTGAAATTACAGACATAGCACATCTTCCTTCAGTAGATTATATCCTCATAAAAAAAGGTGCAAATCTAGATCCTTGGACTATCCTTCAAACGAACCTCAAAAAAAGTAAACTTCATTTGAAATCCTGCCCTGAAGTAATTGTTGGCCAAAGTGCTCAATCTGCAATCTCAAAATAGTGAACATCTCCACAGATTTTTCGCAAAGGCTCTCATGTCATCATACGAAATGTTTTTAAAAGACCTGGTTACCAACTCTTTTTCTTCCCCTCCCCACCCCATTATTATCATATTTTTATGATGATAATTAGGAAATATTCTGTGGAGCGCCTACCGACAAAAAGCTGGCTGTTGAGCTGCAAGCGAATATGTCCATCAGGTGGCGCACTGTGTAACCTTTGAGGAAGTTGATCTATTTGTAAGGATGCCTCTTTGACATTTCGTTCAGCCTTCACATAATGCCATTGGTTGTCATTTAAGGAATTGCGTGATTGGACTATGACTTCACTAGGTCCATTTCCCACATCAAATGAAAAAATCACTTCAGATGGAGCTAGAAAGGGGATAGTAATAACGGACATTTAAATTATTTCATGGTTAATTGGGTAACAAAATAATTAATAGCAGAACAAGTTACTTTAAGGTTTAGCCTACTATTTCATGGGATCAGACTGACTGTTTTAGAGGAAGAGTTTACTTCAGGGGGCTGCAGCTCATTCCTCATGCTCACTGACAGCAAGAGCAATGATTTATGCACAGCATGGAAACCAATCAGTTTGTGGACCCCTAGAGAGCATAGTAGTCATAAACAGTGAAATGTGCTAGCTTCGCAATTTTTCAGTTTGGATGAAATGCACCTCTTGATTACATGTTAATTGATTGTCATTGTTAAGCATATTTAAATTATCATAACTATAATCCAACCAGCATCTTCTATTGCCTATTTGCTTTTGTTATTAATTCATATAGTCTCTATAAGTATCAGAGGGAAAATTTTTATGTGGTTTATGAAATTATGATTTGAATTGAATTTTTATCAAAGCAACTTTCACATTACACAGCTTTATAGTTTGCATAACAAATCATAACAGAATCTATGCAGGTCAAAATAAGAAAATGAGGAATATGCCAGAAAACTGAAGATCGGAAATATTTGTGAATATTTTCTCTGAAACTCTTTCTTTCCTATATTCAAAAGCAATCATGTATGAAAAAAAAATCCCTAAACAATGGATAGCCATAATTTTGAATTATTAGGGAATTCATTAAAGGATTATAAGTCTGAGAAGATTCCGTGAATGCAAAAAAAAGTTCTCATTTAAGTCATTGAATTAGGAAAGAAAACAAACAAAAAAAAATAGATGGAGACAATGGAAATAGATGAGCTTCAAACAACTTTCAACGTTTTAATGAGGAATTTACTGAACCAGAAAAGAATACTCCATGCCATAATTTTACTTTCTTTTCACTTTTAAAAGATATATTAGATCTTTTAAAACATTTAAATCCACTTTAGCCAGCCTTTAGATTGAGTAAAGCCACATGATTGTAACTCTTGTTGCTATGAAGTATTTTCCATAATAGTTGAATCTGAGAGAAAAAAGTAAAATGGGAAGTACGTAACCTGTTTCACTTACCAAATAAAATAAAATATATTGTGCAGTCAATTTTTCAACAGAACACCTTTTGTAATAAATGATCTCCTCTGTGTAAAAATCAACAGTTTTACATAATAATAAGAAATAATTGTTGTCTAAAAACAGTTCCTCAGTGAAATAAATGGAATTTGGGATAAATTCCCTTTATTTAGAAAAGACTGAGAGCTTACTCTCCCTTTACAGAGGGATAAAACAAAAAAACGAACTGCCACACAGTAGGAGAACAAAGACAACAGAAAGTCCATATTACTCGCTAAAAAGAATCTCTACTGAAGGGAGAGATTCCCTTCTGTAGGGAGATCTTTGTTATCTTCTGGATACTGTTGGAGTTAAGCCTGAAAACACAAGTTCTGCTTTGAACTCACTGAATGTGCCTATTAAACAGCATGCCAAAATGACAGATCTGATAAATAATGTTAGTGTTGATATTTTAAAGGTGAGAAAACACATAATAAAGATTTTGAAGTAACCACTGAAATAATGAAGTTTGTTAGTACCACTAAAAAATTAATATAATCTTGAAAAAAAGGAACCAATCCCAGGAGTTCCAAATATGAAGGCCCAAATAACACAAATGAGTGTATGGTCATCCACTGCACACTCTGAAGACTAACCAGAATATTTCAGAAAAAGTGAAAAATATAACCACTTAGCATTCTATAATATTTTAAGTATTTTTGCTATAAGCAACCACTCTGAAAATTTGAAAGAAATTTTTGATTTATAAGAACCACCATGAAAATAGGATGTGGGAGGATGATACTGGGTTCCAAAAATTTGTTATCTTGTGACAAAGACATAGACAAAGAGCACTTTGGTCATTTCCTAGACAGCAAAAGTGGATGCATCCAGGAGTTCTCTTCTGGCACAAAAATATTTTTGGGGCCCTACCTATATCGGTGTTACTTAAAAATTATCTAAGCATTGCAGGAACTCTTGTAACCCTAATGCATTCAAGCACAGGCAGAGCACAGCTACAGATTGGCAAAGTGGTGTGGAAGATATGGCTGATGGTAGTCATGAAGAGGGACCAGTGGCTAGCTGTGGCTAAAATGACCAGCAGAAAGTACAGCCATAGGGAGCCATTCGAAGTATTGAGCATCATATGCAGAAGCAGGAAGTGATTACCAACCAATATCCTACAGAATGCAAAATCCTAGCATAGGATTTTTTCCATAAAGGAAACAATTGAATTCCACTCATCCTGGACACTAAATTGAGAATTTCAACAGGCAAAGGCCACCAGCATATTGGCCAGATGCAAACTGAACTGCTCTGAACTACCTCTAAAGCAGCTTCAGAAGCCCAGCCAAATCATTACATCATAGTGTTTCCAACACTACTTTACATTTCTGTCTAACTCATTGGAAATAAACCTTCAGAGAGCATTCGGGATAAAATACTCAGACCTTTGGCTAGAGCATGTAACCTTTAGTCCTTTAAGTATTTAGTAGAGTGTACTCTTCAGAGCTGAATCAGCCTTACTGCTTTCAAACACTACATCTGCAGGAAATCAGGAAATCAGGAAAAGTTCAAGAAGGTTTTATAACTTCTTGCAAAACAAAAAAAAAGGGATCAAGCATCTTCTTTGAGACAATTCACTTCAGCTCTGCTTTAAAATACAGTCAGGATGCACACATCCATTTTTTTCAAGTGTTCTAGTATATGTATACACAAATACACTACAGTGTTTAGCTTTATAAAACCAACCGAGCAGCACTAAGCTTCATGCTTCCTATTAAGTTTCTGGATCTAACATTTTTCGCTTGAAGTCAGACTTCAAGGTCTAAAGATCATTACTCCATTAATAAAAGAATTAGATGTAAAGTTTGAGAACAATCAATAAAATATTACAAAAAAATCAGTCCTCCCAAGTACCGAATGTCAAATGTTAATGACATAGCAAGTTTTAAACAATTTCTTCCATCATCTTACGCAGTGACGTCTGACATTTACATTATTGTTATTTATTATTACACAGATAAAATACATTTATTTATGTGAAACTATTAATAGAAGATCAAGTGCATGTTGGTAATTTACATTCACATTTATTATAAAGGATGTGTATTTTTATGATGATGAAATTTAAATGATCTTTTACCATATGAAATGCTCAACTTGATTTTTTTGTTTTTTGAGAAAGGTACTCTTGATGGAAATGTATGTTGCTCATTTCTGATTGATAGTTCCTTCAATAAAAACAGACAGTTCTGGGTCCACTACAAACAATCCTCCATATAATTTATGTATGACATACAAAAAATAATAGATCTGCCTACTCAACAAATTAGGGTGTTTATGGAAGTGAAGAAATATCTCTACATGGTACACAATAATGAGATAACTTTGCTTTTTAGATGCTGAAATTACTGAGAAATTCAGCCTTTTGATTTCCTCACACCTCCCTAGTCATATAAAGTAATTTAAAACCCATAAGTATGCAGTAGTTCGTATTTATGAATGAATGGGACAAGTGACATGAGTCTGTCTGCATATTATTATTCTGAAGATAGACTTATGGTCTTCTGAGAAATGTCTGAATAAATTTAGTTCTCAGAAGCATTCCTTTAATGCTTTTGTGATTTAACTGTTTATTTTGAAAATGGAAAATCATTTATCAGACAAGAATATCATCATTGCTTCAGAGAGTGTCCACTGAAGTGCTGATCCAGTACATTTTTTGTATTGCATGACACTGAGTTTACAATGCTGTTGTCCTCTAAACTGTTCACAGAACTTTAACAGTAAACATGGCAAAACTAATGCTGAAAACAGCATCATTTTCAAATACAACACTAGAGTCTGAGATACTGAAAAACAAATTCATAAACTATCACAAAATATTCTATAATTAAACTACCTATGGAAGAATACAATAGGTGTTTTCCAGTTTGTTTCATTAACAAGACATTAACATGGACAAAAAAACCCATAAAAGCAGAATACTTTACTTTTCAATAAAAAATAATTAATATTTTTAGAATAATGTATTGTGATATGTATATTTATTTGTACTCTTCTCTGGAAAATACTTAAATGTGATAACAAAATTGATTTGGAAAAATGTTACCCCCTTGTCTAATCCCAAGGTAAAAAGTGTTCTAAAGAACTCTGAGTTACCAAGTAAGCATAATACTTTTCAATTAATGTGAAATTTCAAATTAATCCAAAAACCTAATGAAACAATGCTTCATCCTTTCAAATACTATCCCATCTAATAATGAGCAAAGTAAGAATAATATATTGAGTCAATGAAGATAAAGGTTTCATTGTACGTTGCTCATTTTATGTTGGATTTAGTGGGATATTTACTTGTCTCTTATGCAACAAAAAATTATTTCTTCTTGTAAGTCAAGGAATTTGTGTCTGCACAAATAAAATGAAACAAAATTTTAAAAAAAGAAAAAAAGACAAAAGAAGAAAGTTGAGAATGTGTGACTAAATTAAGATACTCTGCCACAGAAGGTCTGAGTCACACCTAGTGGCTGAGTGAATCTTCCAGCAGCCACATATAATGCCTGGTTTTAAAATTTGAAGTGAGAGAATTTGGCAGCAGAGATGCAGTGAACACAAGAATCAGAAATAGTCTGAGCAGTCAGGGGCTGATTGCTCTGCTCTTAGATTAAGAAACCTCTGGGGCAGAAAATTTCTTTGAATGGATACTTGTACAGTCTCAGTACTGTGATTTTTTGGATAATGATAAAGATCTGGTAGTAGTAGTCAAAGTAATAAAGATAGAGAACAGTTTTAAAATAGTCCCCCTTTAAATTAAATAAAATCTGTTTTTTGTAGTAATAGTAACAACAACAAAACCACCATCAGTAATGTTACTTACAGTGTAATTCTATCCTTATGAAGTCTTGAATTCCCAGGTTCTCTAAAAACACTCCCGAGGAAGCAGTAGTTTTAAAGAAAAATGAGACATCTGCACTGAGTTCTCCATGGAAGGTGGGGAAATGCAGGTAGGATGTCTCTGTGTTGAAGGATGCTGAATTCCAGAATGTTCCTGGTTATCAGAATGAAAGCATGATAGATACAGTTATCTGACATTGCCAGTGTAACTTTTATAACCAATAAACAAAGGAAAGTGCCCAGGTCTAAGAAGGGGTTGCAGTGTTCAGAGTCTAACATCCACAGCAGCTTCCCAATTAGTCCATAACACAAAAAAGTAGGTTTTATTGGGAATGTAGAATAATATTTCATCAAGAATAAAGGTGCTCAGCTCAGGCAATGAAAAGCCAACTAATAGAAAACAAAATGAATCTCATTGAATGAATGAATCTCATTCTACTTTCATGAACAAACACAGTAGCAATGAAGTTCATTACACTAGTACTGGCTGAGACAGCTGGGGGGTGTTTAGCCTGGAGAAAAGGAGGCTCTGGTGAACATGGGGTGGTGCAAGGCTGACGGTTGGACTTTTTCTCTTGAAGGTCCTTTCCAACCTTACCAATTCTAGGTTTAGTTAGTAGAAACTATAACTATGGGAGTTGTTATATATATTTCTCCGTAACAACATAAAGAGTCTTGTTATCATTGTAGTCCAGTGAAATTTACCAGATATCCCAAAGAATGTAGGACATATCTCGTAGTAATTATTGTAGAAGAAATCAAAGAAAGAAATTGCAAAATTTAATAAATTAGCAGTGATATTTTTCTGGTTTTATTTATCTTTAAGATGCCATACAATCATAATTTGCTAGACTTTGTTACTGATTATTAAAATGCTTATGTAACAGCTCTAATAACACCCTCTTCTAAAACGTGCATCATCTTCTTTTATAGTGGTCAACTAGAACTACCTTCTTATTATTGCTGAATCCTTAAAGATGTATCTATATTTCTTCATTAAGCTACATTGCTTTCTAAACCAAATGAGGCATTTGATACTTTCCTATCTAATTGATCAAGCCCCTTGCTTATTCTCTTGATAATGTTGTGATCTGGATCTAAATGTTATGCAAAATTGTAATTTTTGCTCCTGACACACTCTGCATTTAAGATGGGAAGGGGGGAGAAAAAAAAGATTTGAAGATTTCTCTGTTCCCTGCAAAATCAAACCCTATTATACGGCGTACAAAGAGTCCACAGCCAGTGATGTAAAATTAAAGTCCATTCCCTCATTCCAGCAGAACTTTTACAGTTTTAGTAAGGGTTTGGATCCCAGACCTAGTAAAGCAGCATGGCAGGATTTTTGCATGTATTCTGGTAATTGCTCATTGTGACTTTTGACACTTAGGAGTACTGCCAGCTATGACAAGTTACAGCAGCCATCAGGACAAGTTTTACATGGTAAGGCAGCTGTGAACAGATGGCTCGGGCTGGGAGGGGAATGTGGAGCTTTGCACCTCGCTCTCCTCTGCTGCCTTACAGCTCCTTGAAGTTATCAACCTGCTGAAAGTGCCACCAGCCAAAAGTAGCAGCCTTACATATTGGGATCAATTTTAAGCCCATGTTCCTCAACTGTTTCAGGTCATGGCTCCCACAGAGCAAACTTCACAACAGTTGTGACTTGAGTATATCACAGCTATTTAAAAATAATGGACTGGTTATTACCAGTAATTCAAACACAATAGTAATTTTAATACTGTAATTTATACAAAATTGGTACAACATTGCCAGCAATTAGAAGAGAGACAATAGTGGCAGTAACAGTCCAGTGAAGTAATGATACAATTAGCTTCAGTGAAGCACTTGAATGATCTTTGTAAATCAAAATGGAGTCCTTGGGGGAGTGCAGGGAGAAGAGGTTTTATTTTTCCTCTCTTAATTTACTGCCTTCTCTTATCTAGCTGTTCTTTTTCTTAGCTCTGAGAACTGTGTGATTTATGAATGTTAAGGTACAGTATCAATAAAGCAGGTTAAATACAGTCTTAGGAAAAGTATATTACAAAGTATCTTATATTGTTGTAAATCAGGTTGGGAAAAGAATTTCTTCACTTTATGACATCTGGCTCACTGTCTCCTATTTACTTTTCTGTAACTGCCAAACACCATGTTGTTAGGAAATCAATAATATTTAGCATTTTATCTAAACACTAAGACTGAAGTCTTCCTATGAGTAAAAAAAAAGGAAGATCCTACTTGTTATAAATGATACATAAAGTTATATCTGTTGAAAAAATTACATAAGTTTTTGGCATATATCACCTAGTTTTACCAACTTGAAACTGTAAAGTAAAAAAGGGACCATAAGATCAAGACAGATAAATTAGCCTTGTAATGTTTCAAAGACAAGGAAAAGTGATTCTCAAAACAATCGTTCAATTGCAATGTGTAGCACTCAAGATTCTACTCAAATTGAAATCTCTTTTTGATTCATATCAATTCCTTGTGATATGTCTAATTGTTGCATTGTTCATCCTTTCAGCAGGGATACAGAGTGTTGATGTGGAGAAAATAAAGATCTTATGTTGCTGAACAGTATTTTTTGTACTTTGGGGGTTTTTTAACTGTAGTATCAACAGATAAAAGACCAGAAGGGAGCACTGTGATGATCTAGTTCAACATCTGATATGCCACAGAATATATAAATTCCCTAAATCAATTCTTGCCTGAAAAAGAGAATTTAGTCCTGGAAAAACATTCAATTGAGTCCATTAAAAAAAGTCAATTTATGAAAATTCACAGATGCTTTTGCTGTCAATTTGTGCACGTATGTGTATTCACACGAAGTCTAGCTTCAAACCCCAGTCATTGCATAATTTTCTGACTTTACTTCCTGCTTTCAAGAACATTATTTGGAATTTCTTACTCTATGATAAACTCCTTTTAACTTTAACATATCACCTCAGATTATGCCCAAATTCAGCAAACAGATTCAAAGGCTTTCACTAGAAAATGCACCTCAACTTCTTTAATGCTATTCTTTAAGCTTATATTCTCTTCATATATTGTAAAACTGTAATCACAGACTTGCATAAAACTTCTTGATTATGCAGGAAGCTGCAAAGAGGATCAAAACAATGTTGATTAGACTGAGGTTAGGACAAATATAAATTAATAATAATTAATATAAAGTTAAATAAGGGGGGAAAGTGAACACCCAGTTTACAGACATTTCTGCCATTGAGACTCAAAGACATGCCCTGATTTCTTAGCATACCACAGAGAGATGAAACAGACCTTTTTTGCTAAACTACAAATTTAACTGTGCTGGTTTAATGAAAGTGTCATTTACGATTGGTTAATACAGTTAGTCTCTATTACATCTAAAGCTCACACTATTTGTTTTTTCTTTTTTCATTTAAATGTAAAACAGAGACCTCACATTGAATGGATTATCTGCTTACATTTACACGCTTGCACTGTCATTTTGCAGTTGAATTACCTTTTTCTTTTATTCAACGAAGTTTATGACACTCCTTCAAATTACTTGTCTATCAATCTCTCTTCACCAGTATTATCTTTACCTTTATGTAATATAAATTAATGATGAATATTATCTTTACATTGCATTGTAGTATCCTTACATTATTTTTTATTAAGATCTATATAATTAATTTTATTTTGGGCCCAAGGATCAGTCTGATACTGACAGACTATAATTACTCATTTAATACACATAATTTTGGCACATTAACTATCTTTCAGAATTTTGGATTTATTTATATGTCCTTATACTTACTGGAAATTCATAGTAATTAATCAGAGTATGTCCACTGAGCTCTTGTAATGAAAACAAAAAAAACCCAGCCAACATAGAAAGGTGTTGTTTTTTTCAGTCTACTCATACTGACTCTATTAGAATTGAAACAACAGGCTTTTACTGGAATAATGACCAAAAAATGGAGATTTTTTTTCTTTGTTTATGAAGACCAAAGAATTTCTGTTAATGTATCAAAGAGTTCTTCAATCCTCATATGCCTCAAAATCTATCCTCTTACACTGCTAAGTTGATATATGTTAATGTTAATCTTAACTTTCATTATATTTAGATGTGTTTTTCAATCTGATACCAGCAGCCCTACCATACAATTTATTAAATGTATTGTGGAGCAGAAAAGGGATTATAGAAATCAATCAGTAATGAAACAGTACTACATCTTGAAGGTGATGGAAAAGTCTGAGTGCTACTCATATGTGTGGTGCTGAGTGTCACCAAATACTATTGATTAATTTTTTTTAATGGCCATGTTCTTCTTTGTACTTTCCTTGTACCTTGGCATCTTATAAATATAGTTAGGTAACTTAATCACAAATGGTGAAAAAAATCATTAACTTCTGAATGCACTTTTTAAAACTTTATAAAGTAAGCTATATTTGTATTGCTTTAGCTTTTTTTTCTTACAGAATGCTTCTCTTTCCTGCCTTGCTGTGCCAAATATGGTTTGGTTTTCTATAAGTAACATACTTCATTGAAGAGATCAGTCCTTAAACCTGAAATAAGAAGCCAAGTACAGCAGTGGAATGTTAAATAAAAGAGTGAAAATAAAAAAATATACAACAATGAATAGGCAACTTCTGTTGGACTGCATTTGATACATGACTTTTTATAAGTACCCAAATAAGTAACTCTAACGTGGAAACTTAGTGGAATGCATGGTTTATGACAATTCATTTCAACAAATTATTCATGGTTCTACTTTATTTTGCTATGGGCATAAACAATTTTCTTTTCCTCCAAGTAAGTGTCCTACAAGGAATAGATTATTGATGCAATGAGAATTTATGATCTTTTAGTTTCAAATCATTTAATGAAATACTGAATGTATTATAAGTACTAGTAAACCTTCTCCCCCATGTTTTTACATGGTATGCTAGACAGTTATTGTGAAACACTTATGTCTGTCAGACAGAACAAAAACCTGTTTAATAAAGGATATCCCTTGTGAAATACAATTGTATAATTTATTTCTGGAGAGTGACAGAAGCAAAAACAAGCAGTAATCTCTTTGGAGAGTATTCAAATCAGACTGTGAATCCAAGAATATCTATTCTTCTTTGTTTGACAACACTTCAGAAATATGGGTATTTGCCACTAGACCTTTTTTGCATTCTTCACCTATCCAAAAGTAAACATCATTAAAAGTACATTTAATTTGATTCTCATGGGTGCCAGCAACCTCAAGTTAGAAAAAAAAAGTCTTAATGGTGGTCTGCTTTCTTTCTGCAGCTTCAAATTGCTGCTAAAAGCAATGGTCTGGCAAGAGCGTATTTCATCAGTTTTGACAAATGTGAAAATTAATACTGCAAGTCATAGCCCTTTACAGTTACTGTAGAAGTGAACATTAAAGAAAATGTTTATTATTAAAATGAACTGATACACTGCGGATACATAAAGACCATTGGAAAAAAATCCAGTTGGTCGTACACTCTGTATTTATTGTGATACCTAATAAATATTATAAATTAGGAAATATATTAATATATTTTAATACAGTTTACAAATATATATATACACATATATAACATCTCCTGTGTAGGACATATCACAGAATCAATTGCATTGGAAAAGACCTCTGAGATCATCAAGCCCAACTTGTGACTGGACCCTGTCACCTTGTCAACAAGACCATAGAACTGAGTGCCCTATTCACTCCTTTCTTGAATACCTCCAGGGATGCTGACTCCACAGCCTCCCTGGCAGCCCATTCTGATGCTTAACAATCCTTTCTGTGAAAAAAATTTCCCCTTATGTCCAGCCTGAACCTCCCCTGGTGCAGCTTGAGACAGTGTCCTCTTGTCCTATCACTTACTGCCTGGGAGAAGAGACTGACCCCCACCTGGCTGCACCCTCCTTTCAGGCAGTTGTAGAGAGCGATAAGGTCACCCCTGAGCCTCCTTTTCTCCAGGCTGAACAACCACAGCTCCCTCAGCCACTACTCATGAGACTTACCCTCTAGACCCTTCATCAGCCTCATTGCTCTTCTCTGGACTACATTATATATCATGTTATAAAATATTTATATGATAATTTCATACTATGTGTAATATTTAATATATTAGACATTATATAATATATAATATTATTACATGCCACAAATTATATAATAACTTATATTTAGATATTTTATTTGGTTTGTACCTCCTTAAATACATGTCTTCTCTTGCTATCTTTATGATGTAAATGACTGAGAAAAATTGCATTCTTTAACAATCAAAATCAATGTTCTCTTTTCAATGTTTTTGCTGCATTACTATTAACTATTATATTCTGAAATTTTTCACTGAGCTTATTTCAGTTCAAAATTGCTTCTTTTTGAAGTCAAATCCTATAATGTTGTATGACATTAAAACAGTATTTCTCTGACATTCAGACTGACTTCTTGTGTTTGTTCACATAATATTTTAGAATCCTCTATCACAGCTTGTCTAGAAATACTGTGATCATTCATCAGCAGTGTGAAATATTGCAGCAATTTAATCACTCTGACTAAGCAAACATCAAATGAAGTCAGGGAGGTCAATGAGTGTCAGAACTGACTGTATGTTTTAGAAATTACTCTGGGGAAGATAGCTGACTTCTCGGTTTTAAGATCTGTCACATCTGAGGTCAGGTTATGTAATTAATAGTAGTTAGGAACTTGGTGAGTAATGGAATTCAAATTCCTTCCCAGTTATTAGTACTACGCAAGCTCTAAGTGTTTCTGTTTCATTGCTGTCTTTGTCACTGGCTTCATTGTCCACAGTGGAGGTCTGCTGCATGCCAGGCTGCATGAGCACTGCCAGGCAGTTGAGGGAGGTGATTACCCCCCTCTATTCAACACCTGTATTGGGCTTCCAATTCTAGATCCCCTACCAAAGGAAAGCATTGATAAACAGGAACAAGTACTGTGGAGGCCACCAGAATGTTCAGGTCTGGAGCACTTGTCCTGCCCTTCAGGATGAAGGTAAAGGGCTGCTTCGGCCTGGGGAAGGGAGAGTTTTTCTGGGGAACCTGATAGCAGATTCCAAAACCTAAGGGGAAATCATCAAAAAGACTGATACAGGGTCTTTGCACTGGTGTAAGGTGTATATATCAAAGACAGTGCTTATGTTGAATGCACAGAGTTTCAGGTTTGATATAAGTAAAAAGAAGTTCTCACTGAAGACAGCCAAGCAGCAGAACAGGCTGCCCAGAGGTGCAGTGCAGGCTCCATCCCTGGGCACTTCAAACCTCAGTTTGACAAAGCACTGAGAGACCAGATCTGAACTCACAGCTAATCCTGCTGTAAGCAGGAGACCTCCTTAAATCCTTTCAATCTGAATTATACCATAATACCATATCATAGCCCCATGATATGTAGCACAAATGATCATTTCACAATCAGATGTCAGACAAGGGAAAAGAAAGAACCCAATGGGATTTTTAAGTCTTATAAATTTTCATAAGAACATTAGAATGCAGTGCTGAAACACACATCTGTTAACAAATCTTCCAGGCATAATTACCCTGACAAGACAGAGATGACACAAAAATAAATACATGCTAATTTATATTTGTTTATCTATGCAGTTTCCTGAGTGAGCTTAAAAGTATAAATCGGTGTTTTACTGGTAAGATAAAACACCATTTTATTTCTTCATATAGGCTGAAGAAATTTGAAAACCATACCAAACATCATGTGATGAAGGCAGAAAATCACATAAAGAATAAAATTATTTATAAATATTATATATACATATAATGTTTTAAATATAAAAATTACTGTAAATAGCAGGTATGTTCATGAAAACTCATAAGGTAGTATGTGATTTAAAGTTAACCTAATTGAATATTGTAATAACTTACTCAACCGTATATCAAATATGGCTCATTCAACTCTTCAGTTGAGCTCTTTGGGGTAGTTTATAATATTTCTTCTCCTAATTCCTAATTTTTGTTTACAAACAGCAGCAGCTATAGAATTTTGTGTAATACGGTTTTATTGAACATAAGCCAAACATGTTTTCTTTTCCATTGAAGAGGGAAATTAAAGAAATCAGAAATATCATCACAAATCTTCAATAAGGTGTCAGTTTTGCACATATTTTCCTGGTTACCACATATATGTATTCAGAATGCAAACCTAGAATTATTGTGTAAATTTATAAAATTTGAATTCTTACATGTAGTTCAAATTTTACATGTGGATATTGCATGCACTGGATTACTCTCCCATAGTATCATTTTCCTAGCTGCATAAAAATTCAGAGGAGGCAATATGCATAAAGTTTTGTGTTGGAGGCATGCACATGTAGTGAAGGGTGTGTTCCCAAGACATGGCGACCAGCTATGAATTCCCCTTTATGTAATGCTTTATTCGTAAGTTAATTCCAATTACATAAACCAAAACATCTGTTTGAAAGTGATTGTAACACTTTTTGTTTTCATAATGATGCATGTAATGAAAAATACATTTTTACCATTTCAGTGGTTTGCAATAGATTATGATGTTTTTCTTTCTAATTCTAAAAAGAACTAGATGAAATTTTTACAGAACTCTATCTTAGGCTTGTAGCAAAAAACATTTAAAAAATATTGCAGACAAAATGCATCACTGTTTAGCAAAACTCTGCAGACAGTTACTTACTATCGCCACGGCAAAGCAAAGGCCCCAGTTTGTAAGCTGCTTCTGAATTTGGTCTGTCAGTATCAGTGATCACAATTTCAGTTACTGGTAGATGATCCTTGTAGGAGAGGAAGCCAGTATCATTAGCCCTGAAAAGATAAGATGAAAGCCATAGCTCTCCTACATGTTTCCAATAAACATTTCATTATCATTGAAACATTGCAGGGGAAAATGAAAGAAATTTAAAAAAACAAAAAGGCTGCCTAAATATGTATGTGTATATATGTGTGTCTGTATCTGTGTGTTTGCATATGTGTGATACAAAAAACTGTGAGTAGAAATGGATGCTTTGGAGTTGTTATTGTGCTCATTTGGCAGGACAAAGAATTTCGTTGGAAGTGGGTAGATTTATGGTTGTGTGGGTCTGTATAAGCATGAGAAAAGTCTTCTTGAATAAATGAGCACCTAATTGGTGCCCATTTATATCAACCTTGCCTAAGTCAATGAATTTGCTCAAGTAAGTAATTTTATGTTACTGATGACATACGGTATCTGTAACTGAGTCTATCATCAATACAGAATGTTTAATGGCTTAACATAACTTTCAAGTAAGTCTAACTTTTTTTTATTTTTCCATTTTGACAAAAGTTTAACAATTCAAATAGAAGTGTAAAAAGTCATGCTGAGTACAGGAATGGCAGTATATGCTACAAATATAAAACTCAAAGAAAAGAAAATATGCAACTTTGCACTGAGAGCACACAGTCAGTACTTGTAATTTTAGACCTAGTTCCTTGCTTAAAATCTTTGATGACTTAGTATCAGAACTGAATTTTTAAATTTCATAAGCACCAGTTTTGCCCCTCAAATTCCTTCCCCTAAACCCATGGAAATGTTTGGTTACTCAGGACTATTCAGGAAAGTTCAATCTGTCCATTCAATCCATTCATGGCTGAATCTTCCTTTTAAAGAGCAAAGTAAATAGTTCAGAAACCCCAGCAGAAACTCAGAGAGAAGGGGTAGTCTAGAAGTCCCGCTGCTCAGAGGTTAAAGGAGACACAGGTCAGCAAGAAAACCATGTTTCTCTGAGAATGCCATTGGGCTTAGCAACGTTGTCTTTCAGCACACAGTGTACTGAGGGAGACATTCCACCTTTGTGCTGAATAAAATTAATAACTTTTTTCTCCTCTCCCCTCTCCCTTTCTTAACATCATCATCTTTCTCCTGCATACAATTTCTTTTTATCTATTTTGGAGCACAGTGCAAACAAATGTACTTTTCCATTTAGTAAATTTTTTTGCTTGAGTGAGGAATGCAAAACATATGTTAATTTTCCATGAGGTGAAATATTGCAGGTTTCTAATTCAGAACTGAGAGAAAACCCCTCAAAACACCAAAAGTGTTTGCTTCAGTAAAACTATGCCATAAAAAAAGGGAAACTGAATAGAAATTATCTTCTCTGGAGAGGATTTTCAGTTTTAAAATTTTTAGGAACAAGTTTTTTAAAAAAAAAATCTTTCTGTTCTAGAGTTTTAGAGACTTAAAGTTTTTGCTTAGTCAAATAAGGAGCTTTAGAGTTAAATCTATGTCCAATTTATGAAATAATACAGATTTCACTATAAAAATAAACTGTCAAAACCTGTGTTTCAAAGCCACAGGATGTAACTAGTTTTCTATGCTCAAAATCCATCTCAAACAAAGATAGCTTCTACCTCCTTTTTCTGCCCAGTATACAGTAATCTAGTCAACTGATACAAAACAGTAGTCTCTGGGGAACAAACACAACATTAATCAGAAGTACCAAAATGAGTGTACACATAACCGCTGTAACACTGGAGTCACTGGGAAGAATCTCCACTTACAAATGTCAAAAGTGGATAAAAACAGAAATATAAACCCAGCATCATTATATTTTCAATTTAATACACTCATAAACATCTCAGCAGAAAGCAGATATGCATGTGAAGACACGCACATCATCCTTTTATCTACTGTATTTACAAATACGTTGCCGTTATAAATTAAACCATATATATGAGCATGGATTAAATGAATGACAAAACTGAGCAAGAATATATTACATTTATGAGCAATTATTATAATTTTTTTCTCAAAATACATTCATCTTTTAACACTTACTGTGGTGATAGAAATTAAATACTGTTTTTATTTTCATACAGCATAGTAATAGGAAATTTTTTAGTGCTCTGTGTGTTGCTTTAATCTCTTTATTGGAACAAATATTGCAGATATCACCCTCTGAATTTTACTGCAAGAGCAAATTCTTTTCTCGAGAAACTTTCAAAACTTGTGAAGAATTGTTCTTCAACTACCTCTTTCTTTCACTTTCATTCCCGTGTCTGCTGAATTCCCTGCTTATGTTGAGGAAGCAAGCATTTTCCATCTCAGCTCACTAGTCATTCCTTTAAAGGAAGGGTGGACCTTCAGAAGAAAATGATGTATTGCTTGATTTTGCGCACATTACGATGTTCCTAAGTACCATACTTACATTTTTTTACTTTCAAAAAGAAAGATGTTTATGCATTTTTTAAAATGCATATATTAATGTACTCACTGAACTTGATTTATATAAGTTAAATGGACTTCATAATTTTAAGAGCTTAAAAGTTCCTTCAACAGAAGAGCTTTCATTTGAAAAGTACCTCTGGTTTATCAAATCCTATACTGCAATGGATCTGTTGTTGAGAAAGTTGTATCTGATCCTATTAAATGAAAAGTCAGGTTTAGATTTGACATTGTAACAAGAACTTATCTCTTATTTATTTGAAAGTGATCATAAATAACACTGGAGAATTTTAGGAACAAGTGGAAGATGTACCTCCTAGAAATCCCTTGATTCTCTTTGAATTGGATTCCATATGGCTGCTTTGCTTCCCTGATAGCAAGGATATTAATTTAAATTAGCTAAGATGTAGAGGATAAAAAAAGGTGTAAAAAGTCTAAACCTAATAGTATATTTAAAAAATATGCTAAAATTTAATTTTTTCCCAGAACCTTCTGTTTTAGCTTTAATTACTTTCAGTAGTCTAAAACAAACTGAAGTTGTGCTAAAGAGCTAATGTCCTAATATATAACTTGCAATAAACTAAAAGACTCTAAAGTACCTGCATAAAATTAAACTTTCCCCAAAATTCAGAGTGAAAGAATTAGCAATAACACTTAATATATATAGCAATAACTTTATGAAAAATTGTGTTCTATAGCAAAGAATCAGGTGACACTATGGCAACTTAGATTTCCAACTGCCTCAGTATTATAAATGTGCTAAGGCTTGTATACTTTTTTTATTTACTATTTACAAAAAAAAAAAAGTGAATAAGCAACAGTAAAAAGTCACCATTCATCCCTGTCCGCATCACAGTTGCAGTAATGTTGGGAATCAATGCAGCGTCCCTCCAGTCCACAAGCACATTTTTGTACAGCAGGCAAGGAACCTCCCCAGTAGGTATGAGTTTCATTGGTTCTTCCAATCCACCAGCTCAGTGGCATTCCATCTAAAAAGAGGTTAGAGAAAATCAATGCCCAGTATTGTCTTCTACTTCTCAGTTTTTCCCAATTTTCCAAAAGACTCAGAAGAAAAAGTCCCTGCTCAAATCTAAAACCTCTAAATGACCGGGAAAAATAAATTACCACCTTTGCTTTAAAGTAATTATTCATTTTAATACTTCATTATCATGTATTAAATGATTGCCACAGATTTTTGCTTGCATTAGTGGAAAAGGGAACTCACAGTACCTAGTTCAGCCAGCCATGATATTAGAATCATTTATCTTAAGCAATCCATTTATATAATTCATTTTAAAATGGTCCATGAAAGAGGAGATATAATCATCCTAAAAATCAGGGTAGTTTATATTCCCAAGTAGAGATCAATTTCAGATGTTGGAACTACCAGAAATAGAATGAGGAAAGTCGCAGAAATGGTTTCGTCCCACTACCAAGAGTACTACAGAGTACTACCACCCACATCTGTGATGAACGTTAAACAGCTGAATAGTGGTGTTAATCAGAAATGCCCAAAGACAGCTGTTAGGTCATAGACAGCAGATTCAGAATTTATATACTTAGAGACAGCAGAAATCATGTTAATGGTGCTCCCATATGCAAGCTGATATATCTGGTGAGCAGAAGTGAGGTTTCCCAGGACTATTACATCTCTCTGTGGTGCATCCAGTCAGCATTGTTTGTAGCAAAATGATAAAACTGGATATTTCCTTAATGTTTCAGTACTGCAGAATAAGCTTAAAGATATTGCCAAGGAAGCATGGCAACAGAAGAAATATCTACAAAACACATAATAGCTAAACGATATGAAGCATAAAGATAAACCATCTCAAATGAGATGGAAGAAGGGTGATAGATGCATGAAAGTCAAGGCATGAGAAGAAATCAAGTACTGTTAAATTACAGAGTTTCTTACAGATGCATTTCTTTTTGCTTCTGCTGGAGATCCATTTTCAGCACCCGGTCCCCATGAAGAAGCTGGAATTTATTCTACTCTCAACTTTACTTACAACTGCTACTGCTTATTAAACCTCACTGTTAGATAAGACCTCTGTTACGCTGACAATCTTTCAGATCGCAAACATATTGACTGCATTCATTACCACACAACTGTCAGCCCAGCAGGCCAAAAAACAGCGTGAGCAGTTTTTTGAAAAGTCAAACTTGCATAATGGCATCAATGTCCAATATCAGTGTTTGTGTTTGCAAACCATCACAGGAGAAAGAAAACCCAGAGACAGTGTATAAATAATTTATCAGACAACACTTTAAAAAGGTTCTAACAACTAAGGCTGTAAAAAGCAGAATATTTCTGCTGCTTCAACAGCATGCCTGAAGTTTATATTGTAGTCATGAATTAGCATTCCCAGTGTTTCGCTAGGGACGTTGGGGTATGTTTAAAAGCTGGTCTCAGTTATTTGTTCATACAGCAGGGTGAGAAGAGAGTATTTACTGAAATGCTCCAAGTTCATACTGATTAGCCCAGATTTTTTCCCTGCTTTAGCAGAAAGTACTGCCTCAGCAAAATAAAGTTATTAATTAAAATGGTTAGAGATTTCTTCATAATGATTGCATAAATGTATTAACAGATGACTTCTTTAATGAGATCATTTGCAAATGTTATCCAGGCTGATTGAATACAATGCATTCTTAAAATACAGTCTGTTAAGAATTATGTGGACTGTATGTTCCAAAATACGTATCATGCAACCGTGATCAAATTTTGTACTTCTCAGACATATCTAGTGAAGATTATAAATAGCAGAAATGAGAGTGATTAAACTGTGTTTAAACAAAGAATGATTTCAGAAAATTTGTAGAACTGTCATATAACTTTCCCATGGCTATTTATTCTTTGCATTCAAAACTAAATTTTAGATGACTTATCACAATTGACTGGTTACATTGTTTTATAACATTGATTTTAGCACGTTTAGTGCTAAAATATGCACATCTATATAATATAAATAGCATAACAATATAAATGGCACATTATTTTAGCACATTTATGTGCAATCTCCTTGAATTTAAAAAAAATTATCTTGAAGCCTCTGCTTGAGGTAAACCAGGCTTCTGAACATCTAAACATAGCTTTCATTTGGAGCCCACGGGTAAAAGAAAGGTTCATGGGGACATCTTCAGCTGCAGGTACACATTTTTTGCTGTGGAGGTGTTTTCAAATAGATATTCTTTCAAGAGTGAACACTAGCTTAAGAAGTCCACAGTTGTCCATGCCATAATTAGGGAGAAAGAATGCAAAAGGAAAGAGCTTAGACATAGTACCAGAGAGTGCTTCATGCAGAGGGCTTCTCTCTGCTGAGTAGGAAAGAATGCCAAGGAATCTTTCGCAGTTTCGGAGTTTCTGGCACACAAGTCAAACAATTTTACTTAGTCTTTCAAAAAGAAGTAAACAATGAGGGTTTTACCTCCACATTATTTGGAGTACTTAGAATGGATGTTCAGACTAAAGTCTTGTAACAGCAGCTCTGTGTTGGTGAGAGTTAAGAATTAAATAGACTACATAACTCCACTTTTCTTTAAGTAGATCAGAAGACGTCTCTTTATTTCTTAAAGCAATTAGAATTTTGTCAATAATCCATGTTTTAACTACTGAGTTTTTTACGAATGTTTATACTGGACAGTGGAAATTCAATGTTATTGATGTTTTTTGTCAAGTACTCACAATATGCACATTAAGTGATGCATTAACATCTCCTGGTATCTATGCACTAATCTGTGATCTTTTAAGAATGTATTTTCTCAGTAAATCCTTCATTAAAATTAAAATATTCTTGGAAGGCAGAACAAGAGGAGATCTGTTTATAACATCTCTGTTAATTTAAAAGTCTTATGAGAGAAATCAAGTTGAGAACTTAATTCTCTGAAAAGAGATCATTATAAATTGACATTTGTGTTTCCCTGGTTCAAATATCTCTTGGCAACTTACAGAAATCTGAGTACTCGATTTTGAAGTAGTTCAAATTCCATAGTAGCAAAATACCATAGCCTTGTTAGAAATAAATAACTTTAGTAGCCAGTAAAATAAAAGGCACTATGCAACATAACAAGATTTGTCTGCTTTACTTACCTGACTTGTCTAAAAGCCTTGACTTTTTGCAGTAGTAAGCAAGCTCCTGTTCACAGTGATCTGCAAGGTTTATTGTAGCCTGAAGCTGGTCTAGACTGGCAGAATACTTGAAAAACACAGTGTGTGGGTTCTCTCGATTAGCACTTTTAACTCTGGTTAGGTTGGTGTTGTTATGCTGTATAATTGTCCATGTTGCATCTTTCAAAACACATGTGAAAAGTAGTAAAGAATGAGAAAGAGTTGCATAAGTTAGTAATGGAGAGAGCATGTATGATGAAATCAGCCAAACTTCAAGGTAATGTCTTTGATCACAGAAAGTCCTTTGGGTCCCATGAAACAGAGACATAAATCACTGAGCAAAAATGAAAACAATTAATCATTGTTTCTATTCATAGGTAGATTATTGTACCATGACTGTAATGTGTATTCAGCTTGCTATGATTATTGAATAAGGAAAGAATATGTGATGACACCCAAATATTTGCTTTGGAAATAAAATATTGTTTACTTCGTAAATTGCAGTGAAAGGCTAGAAAGAAAAAAACATTTACTATTGTTACTTTCCCCAGGCTTAAATAATGCATAAAATAACACTAATTCTATCCTAGGCTCTACCTACATTACATGCATCTTTATAGCTTGAATTAATTTATTCTGTATAAGAAAAAGGCCTACAAGCCTTTTATATTACGCAAAGAAGCAAAAGTATCTTGCATATACAGTATTTGTGATAAAACTAAGATTACATGAAGGTGAAATATTCTAGTGACCTAAAATTAAATAATAGTTGTAGTGAAGGCTCATATCATTCTTCTGTATTGTACTTTTGCCAAGCCCCTTCACCTGTGAATGGGAAAGAAATGAGCTTATTCTGTTTCAACTCCCACTTTCAAAACCTGTAAATCTCACTCTCCTGAGTGAAATCCTTTTAGAGGTGAACAGGCTCTCAGTTAAAGCCAGTCTGGGACAGTCAAGTTAAATTTAGGCTCATGGTCACTGTATCCTTACATCTTAATGGCCAATGTAATTTGAAAAGACAAGAGAAATATTATTTTCTCTAAATTTTAGTATTGATGTAATATTTCTGACATTCTACTAGTAGTATTGTAACTATTTAACAGACTTGTATTTTATTTCATGAATTGCCTGTAGGCCACACATGGCAGATATTATAAAATTTTCATAAAGATAAAAGAACTCATGATGACTTAGAGATAAGTATTAGTTAGAAAAACTAAATGAAATATTTTTTTGTCTAATTATAAAGTGTTATTAAGGATATGATTAGCATGTCAAAAGCTAGATAGCTAGAAATACAAATTTAAATTTTGGTTGCTTTATTTGTTTTGGGTGTTATTTTCTTTTTTTTTTTTTTTTTTTGGTAGATGGACATACACACAGACACAAATACATCTCAACATTACACTGAGCATAACAATGAACACAAGCACGTTGGATATTTGACTCATTGTCACACTCCCAAAATTACAAAGAAGAAAGAAAAACAGATCACTGCAAAGTTTGTAGCATTTAACTGACAGTGTGGACTGTACTTTGATTCTGAAACTGACCTCCAAGAATAAAATCAAGGAATAGCACCTCCCTCCCAGCTGCCTGAAAATAGAGCCCCATGAATGTCAAAGACAAGGCAATGCAGTAAGAAATGTGGGCATCTGCCTTCCCTGCCTCTGGTGGGAAAAGGGAATACCAGTCATGAGGAAACTGGAAACAAAACAAATAAAGAAGATTCATCCTGTCAGAATGCATCTTGAGATGAAGAACTGATCAATGATGTTTGCTTAATGTGGTGAATAAGGAGTGACTGAGGAAAACAGTAACAGCTGTTTGTGGACACACAAGGATAAATCAGACACTACACTGTACCTTGGAGAGTTATACCCACTTAGAAAAATTGTCATCTTTCTGCCATGATTCTTTGGTCTCTTTTAGTCTCACAGGACACTAGAATATTTCTTTTTAAGAGCCTGTGCCAATCTAAAGTGTGCTTATTGTGAGTTAGCAGAGCTCACTATAGAAATCAAAGGCAGGAGTTTGGTGAGATTACGTAAACTACACAAACCGACATCAAAATCTTATTATAAGGTTTCTAAGCCAAGTTCTCAACACTTAGGGCATATCTAAATCAGTTCAAATCTACCTGATTCATGTATTCCTTTAAACAGTTATAACTGTGTAAAAATATATTTTTGTCAACCAAAACAATAAAATATTTCCATCATTTCAGCTGGAAAGCAATCAAATAAAAGCAGTTAAGTAAAAAGAAAAGGGGACAGCCACAAATCCAGTAATAATAAATTTCAAAAAGCCATTTAAATGTAAGTTTGTTGAAAGGATATATACCAATATACCATATTGAGTTATGTTTTAATTAAAAAACAGACTGGAAACAAACTCTGATAGCTAAACCTCTAGCTATATCCATTATTAGATTTAAAGAATGGGTTACAGAAGGAGAACAGGGTGTCAAAAAGTGAGGCTGCAAGAGTCCCACTGGTTGTATTTGTATTCTCCAAAATATCACCTTGCAATTTGAAAGATGAAGTTTAATATCTATATTCCTCCCAACAAAGGCCAGATATAAATTATAAATTTGCAGAAGGCTATCAGGAAAAATCAGCATATTTCTCATAAAACGTAACTTATTTCTCATTTTCTTAAGTGTCCTCAAAGGGCTGTGACTTCAGTGAGAAAAAAGCTGCTCCCCAAAAATGAACTAGTATGACATTGTCTCCATATAGAACACATGCCTCATTTATGCAAAGCATAACAGGAATGCTGTGCTAGCTTCACAGCCTGAATCCTGTTATTATTCTAATTGTTCTACTTAATTCTTTGTCCAATATCCTGAGCTAAGGAGTCACCTTCATTTTGTTGTGCGTGTTTACATTTAATTCATGAACTGCAGAGACTTCTCACTTGATAACTCATGTTTCAATATAATGAGCATGCATACAGTCCCAGCTGTAAGTTAAGGAAATTTATCACTTCACCTGTCATATTGCAGTACACGAGAAATGGTCCCAAGGGGCCACTTCCATCTGAATCAATATTGTAAAAGCCAGAAGTGTTCCCTCTGTGCTTATAGGCTTCACATGACTGCTCATAGATGGCTGTAAAAGAACACATTCCATCACAAATGTAAAGGCATGATTTTACATTTTATTCAGGAAATCAAAAACAAAAAAAAGTTCATGAAGCCTGACATTGGGAAAAGAAGTTGGGTGTGTGCTATCTCTGCTAAGGAATGAAGAAAAATTCATGCAATCAAAACTATGCCTTCGTTAGAAATTAAGCATATTTGGTGTTATTTACCATGGAGATCACAAGGGGCATTTTTTTCTCTATTTCCAGCTCAAAACTTCTGGGAGGAAAATATGAAATATAGGTGAGTAAATACTTGCAGAAACTGCTGAATAATGGTAGAATGCCAAGGATATTACTTAGACCCTGGTAATCAGATTTTGAGGAAGCCCCCACTAACTACCTCAACCAAACCAGATTTTTGTTGCTGTTGTTGTTGTAACATAAAACAGTAGGTAAGTATTTTTTGGCTTTCACACTTCTTATTTTCTTCCCATTTTAAATGGAAAAACAAGTGACTTGTCAGAGATTTCAGTAAAAGAACTAAATAAGCAAAGACAAAATGACAGCCCCTTGGTTCCTTGTCTTGTATACTTTGTATCTGTCAAGGTCTAAAAAAAAAAAAAATTATGATACCTCCTTTATGATCAAATATCTGAGAAAAGATGTATGAGTCCACCTCCATAACTGTATTTCAGGAAGCACTGATGATAAAGCCACAGCTGGACATGCTAGCCTAACTTCTCCTTTAACCATTTTATTTCTTTAGAGCAGTCCTAATGTTCTGATCTTTCATTTCAAAATTAAATTGTGTGCTCTATCAGTTATCAAAACTTTAAAAAATTCTGCCAAAGAGAATGAACAATTAGATTAATTACAAAAAATAGTTCTGAGTGCTATAAAAATTAAAAAAAAAAAAAGTTTTAAAGAGTGTGATCTTTCTATTTTTTTCCCTGATGGTTACTGACATTATATGGCAACAGCTATAAAAAAGAAAAACCATTCTTATTGCTTACTCTATGAAATATCCATAATAAACAATTTATGCAATTTTCAAATGGAATTTTCTGGTTCCTTGCCGTAAGTAGTCCTAGCCAAATTTAGAAATGGCAAAAGAAGTTCAATTATTCATTATTATTTTTGACAATGAAAAAAAATGGTAACTCATCATATCATTACTTTTCTCACTGAGTCCTAATCATCAGGAAACCACAGCCTCCATCTGTCCCCATAGACATCACCAGATGATTCAATTTATGACTTTTTCAAATTGCAATTAATCAAATCACCTTCATCTTCACTCTGGGCTCATCATAGTTTAGCGTTATACACTGTGGTATTCAAAAGCATCTATACTATTGGCATATTTTATATGTTACACAGTTTTTCTTAATACTGTTATTTATGACTGTTGTTGACTCTGTACAAGTGAGATTTAAATAGGCAATATGTTAAAATCAGTGATTTCTAAAAAAATCCCATTTGTGTAGACATACATACTTCTGGTAAAATCTGCCAAAAGGGATTGCATTGATATTATAAAGACAATTTATAAGGATAGAATTATTTATCTGATTATTAAGGCAAGCTTTGCATAAAAAAACCCCCCAAAACACAGCAAACTTCCATGTGGATTTTTAGTTATTAGAAACATACAATGAAAACCAGAGTTCTTATTTATTTTCTTCCCAGAACATGCTGAAAGCAGTACCAAAGTAAATCATCTCTTGTGAAATTACCTAAGTCACTTTCCATTAGGTTTTTTTTTAAAAAATTATGTATTTTATTTTCTCCCAGTCTACTTCCTGATCCAGCAAACTACATAAACATATGCCTGAGGTTTAGCACAGGATTATCTTTGGACATACATGTAGTCCCACTGTCACAGAAATAATGAGTATTAGTTGTTGTGATGAATAAAGATGAATTCAACATATTTTTAAATGATTTGTTGATTCAGAAAGTGGAATTATATGGATGTGAGAGGATATTACTATCCTCATGTAAAATACAGAAAACATGAAAAAAAACACTTAAAATCAGTTTTTGTTGTTATATATTTTGATTCCCAAGGTCTTTCCTCAAACCAAATTATGAGTGTTTTGATGACTGAAAATACTTTGTGAATGATAAATTCAAATGTTTTTCAGCTTGGTTTATTTTCTTTTCGGGTTTTTCTTTTTTTGGGTTGAAGAAATTAAATCAGAAGTAAAAGTATAGTAAGAAATCAGAAAACATCTTAGACTTACGATTGTGGCAAGTAGCTCCCTTGTAGCCAGTATTGGCACAATTACAGTGGAAGCTGCTCCAGGACTGTGAGCACTCACCACCATGTTCACAGTAATTAGGCAAACACCTAAAATATAAAACAATGTGCATTTTCACTCTTTTTCCTCTTAATTTACATGCCACTTACACTTCACAAGAAAAGCAAAATCCTGGAAAATCAGTATAACATGAAGGAAGTCTTCCAGGTCATTGACAAAGATCTCAATGTAAGTACAAGAAAATTAAGATAATTTCTTCCCTGCTATTCCTTTTGTTTATTAAAAATATCTCAATTATGTAATATGCTTCTGAGAACAGAAATAAAGTTTAAGATGTAGAATTGTTGGTTATTCAATTAGCCGCAATTCAATACAGACTGATAAACCAATTAAAGGTTTATGTGTTAATAATTCAATGGCAAATTTTGTAATGACTGGGATTTCTTTGACAAGATGTATCAGAACAAAGCAACATTACAGCATATTTCTGTCTCCTCTTGTAAAACCAATCAAAAATAATTTTGAAAAATCACCTAACAAATAAACTTGACTACAGCACCTGAGATCTATTTCTTACTCCAAAACCATGTTTACTTCCTATCCTAGAAAGAGTTCAGTATGTCAGTTCCAAAACAACTAACTACCAGTAAAGCCAATTATCATTCTGGTAATATGACTAAAATCCTGAAAAGTTTTGGTTACTTTCTTCTAGGCATAGAATGATTGACTACAAAAAAATAATTTACCCATAACTACTACTGTTTAAGACAGCAGCACTATACCAAATTATTAAATTGTTGTGAGATGAAAGAAAAATAAATACTCTTCTCTTATAAACACAGGCAAAAACATATTGAAATAGATTGGCACAGTTCAACCAATAATTAACTAGCTTTTCAGAATGAGATTAGTTAACATTCTAACTGCTCTGGGTGTATACGTATATGTGATACAAATGAAAGAAAGTGTAAAATGGCTTTACTGACTCTTGACGTTAGCCACAGAGAAAAAATGCCCACAAAAACAACAGGCCCACTAATATTCACAGAATTTTAAAATACCTTTTAATTAATTCAAGAAATGTTAGGAGTATATTAAACTAGGATTGCAGAAAGTCTAGCATTTCATACATTTGCCCTATGAATAATTCAGGGTCTTTGTACATTCACTCTTCATGGCAATTTTATCTTCCTTTCATGTTTATAAACAAGGATAAGTGATTTCCACAGAAGGGAATTAGAAAAAGAAGTAGCAGGTGAAGTGTAGGTAAAATAAGTAAACTGAGAGAGGTCACCTATTTTCAAGGAGCCTGTGATATTTTTCGGCAGTGAAAGAGCTGATCTTGTATCTATTCTCTCACTCACAAAATGTATTCCTAAGACTACCCAACAGAAGATATATGTCTCAATGATCTGTTTTGGAACCTAAAGATAAAATTTAGGTACCAGGCTTACAATTACTTTGATTTTAAATACCTTTTTTGACAGAATTACATAAAGGTGCATACTAATGTTTCTTAAGAAAAGGCTTAGTTTTACTTTCCATGAGTATAACTAATCATCAGTTATTATAAATACAAATCTGTAGCAAAAATGCCATTCAAGACTTTCAGTGCATCCGCTGACAGCTTCTCTGCTTGTATTTCAGTCACAGCATTTTGTGTATTATGCTTTTTTGATAAAGACATCATTATTCAAAAACTGTGTTTTACATTCCATTTACTTGTATTGACTCCCTGTCCCTACTAATTAATCTCCCTAATAATGTTCAAAAGATGAAAAGCTTATATGAAATTGATGACACTTGAACCAACCTTAATGGAAGTAAAAACAAGTTAGGTGGATAATTTAAATCTTTTAACAATAAAATTTACATCTTTCATCTGCTTCAGAACGTATAATAGAAAGTAGCCACAACTACATCAAAGTAAATGTGTAACTATATTATACACTGTGACCCTACCCCCAAAGCAAGATTTAGAACAGGGCTTTTTCTGAACAAACTAATCTTCTAGAAAAATATTTCTAATCTTTGAAACAACATATCCAACACTTCATCAGTAAAAATTAATTTTTGGATTCATCACCGTGTCTGCTAAATCCAGAAAAGCAACAGTTGATTAAACATTTACCACATATTTCTTGATAATAGGCTTTTTAAAAGGTTTATGGTATCTCAAAATTATATAATATTTTAAACCAAGGCAGAAGGCTATTAATAATTATAAACTAATATTCAGAGGAGAATACTGATCCAGAATACAAATACAGTTTCAATAAAGAAGGTATCCTGGGGTGACATAATGATAATCCTATATTCCCTATCGATGGCATGTATGCCTAGGAACGTGGTCCTGTAGCTTTAACTGTGTTCAGCAGCCAGGAGAGAGTTCTGCCAGCGCGGGATGTTTTGAAACTCTGCCCCGGCTGTGCCAGGGAAGAGTGAGGGGGAGGGGACATTAGGGTAGTCGGGCTGCTATGGCTGTGGCTGCTGCTGCTGTTGCGGCTGCTGCTTGGTTTTTTTCCCCCGGGATTGTTTTTCCGTCGTTTTTGGGACTCTTTTTCCTCGACTTGCTTTTTCATCAGAGAACCTGAGGAGCCCCGGAGGACAGTGGATGAGAATACTCCAGGGAGCCACCGGAGCAACTCCACCCAGCCCCTCTGGGGACCCTGGAAAGGGGAAGCTACGCCTGAGGAAAAGGACACTAAAGTTCATCAACTGTTTTCTCAGGTCTAAAATTCCTTTTCCCCTTTCCCCTTCGCCTTGCAGGGCACCCGGCGTGTTCTGTTAATTAAACAGGCTTTTTTTCCTTTCATCTGATATATTCTGTTGTGGGGGAGGGGGTGCCAGAAACCTTTGCTGTGGGGGAGGCACCTGTTCAGAGCACTTTCCACCTAGGAAATTTGTCTCTAATCCGAGACAGAAGGGGAAAAAGAAGAACTTGTATGTCAATTTTCAGTTAGATATGTTTTTTTTGTACATTATTTCTTTATCATTATTATTTCTTTATTTCTTTTCTTTATTATGGCTAAAAATACTTTTAAAAGGGCCAATAATTGCTGCATTTTTAATTAGTATTATTTCTTCATTCTTCAATTTATTAAAAAAAAAACAAAGAGAAGAAAAGATTATTTCAGAACTGTGCAGTGACCATGGCTTTTCTTTTTGGCTTCTCTTTTAAAAGATATAAACCCATTCATTCTGGGTTTTTTGCATAAAACACTGCTTCCAGGACAAAAAGGTAATAGCTTCTGGTAGGAAATTGTATGTTTCTGTGTATGGCTCAGTGTAATTATAATAGACTTATCTGGTACCCCGTCTTCAGAGATTAAATATGCTAACTTTGGAAGGTATTTAAATGACACTGTGTCCTTTAAAGTGATTTTGTGAGTGGTTTATGTATAATTAGCAGTTATTAAACCAATATATATTGATAAAGGAGCTGAGAGAAAAGATATTAAAGGGAAATGTATGAAGAGAATTGCTTGCATGCCTAAGAGATATATGAGCAATAAAACAATCTAAAGATATTATGTAATGAGACGGCTAAGTCAAGTATCATGGGAAGGGTGATGACTGGAAACAGTAATAAAAAATTAAGACTAAGATAAGGAATTAGAAATTTTATGGAACTGAGAAAACTGAAAATAGGAAAATGGTATGGCATTTCTTTGTATAAAAAGAATAAAAGGTTAATACTCTATATTTAAAAAAGAATGATGAATTAACCACCTCTCCATGAAGACTGTAAATCTCATAAAGAATACTCTTCATATGTTAAATGTGTATGTATGAAATAAAGAAAGGATTAAACAGAGTTATTTTCAGTTTATTTACTATTGCATATAAATCCAGGTTGCTATGCAAAAAGTAAATTTTATTTGTCTTCATGCACTTTAAATGAGTACTACATTTAGGTGTCCATCACTTCTGTTACAAAAGCCATCAATAGCTCCAGAATTTGGGTCATGCTTCATTATTTGGAATTGGAGATGTAAAGACTTACATAAAGACTCAGGGACAAAGAAGGGATTTGTTTGTGCTCCTCTATAGGGGAAGAATATCAGGAACATAGTGACAGAAATGCTGATTAGCTTAGGGCATCCGAAGACATTTCTAAAACACAGTAGGAAGAAAATATTTTTTCTCAAACAATATGGTGCACAAGACGATACAAGCTATCTATTTAAAATTGTTTAAAACATGTAAGCAGTTTTAATATGGCTAAAGAAGAATGTGCTTTATCACCTGGGATTTATGGTGAGATGTAGAATTTGATAAAGAGATACATGAAATTTGTTCCAGATGATGAGCTGCAGATATCAAATTAAATGAGACTGTCTGAGGAAAGGGGAAAGGAACAGTCTCAGAAGCAAGATAGCAAAAGACCGGAAAGGATTTTTAAAAGCAGTCTGTTTTGAAATAAAATATAATGAGGGTAATGAAATTTACAAAAATGTGCGGATTAAACTTCTATTTTGATAAAGTTGAAGACATACGTAAGCATGCTGGGAGCTAAAAAAACTAAATCTGGAAGCGCCAGTGTAAGAAAGGTACAATGGTCAAGATAGAAGACATAAATAAACACTAGCAAATTTTACAGAAAACAAAACCAACCAACCAAAAATCTCCCATAAAGATGTTCTTTTCCCTTTGTATCATTGATCTTGAGAAAAACCACATAATTTTGATGAAGTATGAAAGTAACACAAACTAAAAAAAAAAGTCAATACAGTGTCAGAAAGTAATAAAAAACTTTGAAAACATTGTGGCATGGAAGTTTAAGTGTCTTATGCAAGTCCTCATTGAAAAAAACCTACCAAAACCAGAAACCAATGATATTGACATAAGGTGGTAAGTACTTTTCTTCATACACTGAAAAAATTCAGTAATATAAAAATATGAAGAGGGTATATATATGAAACTTTGCCCTCTGATGCAGTGCTTAAAAACTTCAGCAACAAGTAATTAAAAGGGAACAGTGAAGTTCTGAATAAACTGAACTTCCACTGAACAAGAAGTGTTATGACACTTGTATACTCTAAATAATGCTGGACTTCTATATTTCTGAGATTTACAGAGGGGCTTTATACATCATTTATTGTATATTTATATACAAAAAAATCTTTTTAAAAACCTACATGTACAAATTTACAGCTTACAGTCACCCAAAACTGAAAATAGCTGAAATCTGTATAATACATGCAAAAATGTACCCATCTTCCTTTAAAAATTTTGGTAAGATATCTCTGTTTGTTGAGGAAGAGATGGCTCCTAAACTGCAACTCTGAAATGAGCATTTTGAGTGGTCCACAGTTACACTGAACATTGAAAAATTCATGGTAAATCAGACAGAAATTGATGCTAATTATATTGTGAGCCAATTTGATTAAATTTTCCACTCATAATCTTCCTTAGATATCCTTTAATGTGTTTGACCAAATAATGTGCAGACTCCCACACTAGATTCTTTTGACCTGATTCTCTTCCTGATTTTGTCTTTTTGCAAGCAAGAAAGCAAGCGGTGTAATGGAACTAGCCTAAGTTCAATTCCAGAGTTTAAAAAACAACATTGATACAGTGGTTTAGAAGCTGGAAAGAAGTGTCATGAGGTCCATCAATGAGGAAAGGAAGGACACAGTGAAGTCTGAAAAGTAAGAAAATAAATCAAAAGCGTAGTATACAAGAAAGGTAAAAAGAACCTTCTTTGGGGAGGGAGACACTTCAGCTAATCATTCTTTTAGATAGATGCTAATTGCAAATTATGAGATCAGTTCTGATCATGGTCTAAAAGAAGATTGCTCACTCACTGTAACAGATACTATCTACTGTATTTTGGGATAGAAATAGAATATAGGAAATAGAATAGGTAGAATATAGGAAACAGCAATAACTTGTAAAAAACATAGTATTTTAAAGAGTGGATGGGACTTCATGCCACAGGAGGGGATTTGTGTCTGATGCTTTATTTGAAAAGGAAGTAAGATATTTAAAATTTCTCAGAAACATAAAATAATTTTAGCCAAAGTTAATTTTATTTGCAGTACAAGCAAGTCTACTTGCTATGTGCTATGGATATGCATTTATTCTAGACTTCCGAATTCTTAGAAAAGAAACAGCATGTCATTTTGTAAGTGTTCTGTTCATTGTCATCAAGAAACAAAACACAGTCATAAATAAATATATATATGAGTAAACATTATTTTCTTACCTGTCTGTAATGCCACATAAATCTATCTGAAGATCACTGAAATTGCCAAAACCATTTTGCTGAACTGAGATCATATCCACTGCTTTGTTACCAATGGAAATAAGTCTCATGCATCCTTGAAAACCACCAAATGAGGTATTACATTCAGAAATGTTTCCACTGCTAGGACAGCCTGAAAGAAGAATAAAAACTGAAGCTGAAAAGAAATATTTATTGACTGGGAGATCTGAGTCCCAAAATGTTAGATTACAATACTAGGTCATGTGGTTTGTACGAGTTTTGAGTCAGAACAGAAGAAAAAAAATCAGTTACTAAGTACAGTGATTTTAGTTTATCAACTGTCAAGATTTTCTTAAGTACTGAACACAACTTCTTACTGCAGATCATCAGCGACTCAGCTAGGAGGAATGCTCCATTGAATCTGCTGCTCATGGACAGGGAAGAAAGGATTGAAAATGCAAAGGTTAAGGGCAGTCTTGGTTACAGCAAACATGAAGATGAGGCTGTGGAATTCATGAGCCACAGAGAAGAGACCAAGAAATAAAACCCCAGAATTACAACCCTGGACTTCAGAAGAGCCAAAATTTTTCTTTTCAGGACCTGTCTTGAGGATACCATTAGAAATTACTTTGGAGAGCAAAAGGGCTAGATACCTTTCAACAAAAAAGTTCTTCAGAGCCTAAGAGAAGTCCATAGCAATATCAAAATAGTTAAGCAAGTGTGGCATAAGGCCTGCAAACATAAACACGGAGCTCCTGTGTGAGTGCAAACACCAAAAGAAAGTATACAAAATGTGGTAGCACGGATATGCAACATAGATGGGAATACAAAGACATTACCTGTATGTCTAGGAATGCAGTTAGGAAAACAAGAGGAGCTAAAACTTGCCAAGGAAGTTGAAGTGCAACAAAAAAGGTTTCTGTGGGTACAACAGTAGGAAAAAGAAGGTTAAAGAGATGATGGATACACTACTCCATGGGGCAGGGGACTTAACAACAAGGGCCTCAAGAAGAGCTGTTTTCTTCAAGGTCTTTTTCTTCACCAGTAAAACTCATCCTTAGGCTCCCCATATCTTAGCAGAGCATGAAAAAAGAACACAGTACCCACAGTAAAGGAACAATGAGCCTAAGGTGCACCTGAGGGTGCGGCAGGAGCCAGTCAATGCCATTTTAATAATCGAGATTGTCATTGTGAATTCATTAACATTTTAATCCTCAAAGGGTCTTGGCAATTTGTTGAACTTCTTGATAATCAGAAAAGGCAGATGTTACACCCATCTTCAAGAAACTAGAGGGCAGTTAGTCTTGTTGCAGTCCCTGGCAAATTCACAGAGTGAAACTTCTTAAAATACATTTCTAAACATGTGAAGGACAAGAAGCTAACTGCCTAACTTTAACTTCGAGGTTAAATCATTCCTGACCAAGGCTTTTGTTTTCTTTGCTGAAGTGATGAGCAGTATATATTAAGGGAGAACAGTGATCATTGCATACCTTGACTTAACAGTTTTCTGTAGTCCCCCATCACCAGATATGTGGCATGTGGCAATTAATGATGCAAAGTCCAGCTTATCACTGTAGAGAAGGTTCCTCAGAGATCAGTAGTGACATTTGAAATGTCATTAATGGCCTGGATGATGAGACAGCACACACTTTCAACAAGCTGGCAACTGATGCCAAACTGGGGGCAGGGACCAAATGTTGGAGAGCAGGGCTACAATTCAAAGGAGTGTGGGCAGGCTGGAAAAATAACAGGAATGCCATGAAATTCAGTAAGAACAAGATCAGGATTTTTAATCTGAGATGGATTCCATGTAACAATCCAAACTGGAGGATAACTGTCCAGAGAGAGGCCTGAGGTCCATATGAACATCAAGTGGACCATGAGCTGGGAAAGTGCCCTTGCAGCACAGAAGACCAGTGCCATTCTGGGATGTATTATCAAGAGCACAGCCAGAAAATCCTGGGAAGTGGTCCTTCCTGCTACATGGCATTTGTGAAAGCACATCTGGAGTGTAGTAATTCTGGGCTCCACAGTACAGGAAAGACATCAACATCCTAGAGTGAGGCCAGCGGAGGCCTCCAAGACGGTTGGGAAGCTGAATGCAATTATGAGGAGAGGCTGACAGATCTAGGCCTGCTGAGTCTTGAGAAGATAAAGCTATCTGAGAAGATGGCACAGAGAATATGGAGCAAGACTGCTTCCCGCAGTGCATGGTGATGGGACAAGAAAAAAAAGACAAAGCTAAAAACCTGCTAATTCAGATCATAAGAGAAAAGACACAAGCAACAAGTTTTTACTGTGACAGTGGTCAATAGAAGAACAGTTTTCCCCAAGAAGTTATGAGATTTCTATCCTTGGAGCGGTTCAGGGCTGGAATGGCCACAGCCCTGTACATCTTGGTCTAATCAGACTTGTTTAGAACAGAGGGTTAGACTACGTAACATCTGAGTGTCCAACTCAACCTACAAATAACGCTCTGTAAGAATCTAATCTTGTGGTTTATCTATTGCCTTATTGATCCTTAAATGCCTTGTTCACTGCTTGCCAATTAATTGAAAATTTGTAGTAAACAAATAAATTGCTTTAATCCTGATTTGATTTAAAATATGTCCATTAAGCAGTTTTTTCCAGTGGCAGCTAAACTCTGCACCACAATGCTTAAATGGTTTGTATATTGTCTTTCTTCCAAGGGGTATTACTTCTGGAATGGTGCACAAGGGTCATCCTTTGATATTAGTCAGGCTATACTGCATTCTGGTTCACAGCATTTGAAGACCTTTTTTCAGGATGTTAGGAAGTAGTGAGTTTTAAGACATTTCTCTCTTCCACAGAGCTAATGGGTACTTTTGAAGTCCTGTGAAGACAGTGGAGTGGCTTATGATACAGGAAAGCAAAATGATAGTAGAAACCACTAAATGTATTCAAATGAGTGTGCAACAACATAAATAGTATAGATAAGTTTTTGAGAAATACAGGTTAAGAAATTAATTAAAACTGAAATTTAGCAAGTTAATAATATTTCAGTGTGTTTAGCTCTGTTCAGGAACCAAACTGTTCAAAACTGTTATGTTTCTAAAGGTAAATGTTTATTATCTACTTGTTATATGGCTTTATGAACAACAAATCTGTGGACTTGCAAAAGTCCAAAGAGGAACACAGTAAGTTTTCAGCACCACAGAGTTAAACAAATCAATTACAGGTCTAACCACAAGCTTTGCAGCATTCTGTAACTGAATGGCAATATAAATGCTGTCATTTCTCATGAAAAATATGATGCTCATTTGAGAATGAGATAGTGCCAGTAAAGTTCATATAAATAAATAAATAAATAAATTAATTAATTAATTAATAAAAAACCAAATAAACAAACAAAAAACCAAATACATAAATGAATTAATTAATTAATTAATTAATGCCAGAGAAAGCAGGAAAAGTTTATAACTTTTAAACTTATCTATTTTACAAAATTTCGTCTCAGATATTTTTCTTGGCATTTCTTTTTTAAAAATTGTCTTCTACTTCTGTTATGGAAAAGACAGTACCATTAACATTAATGAAATTGTGTTTCCTTTTAACTGTAGACTGGATATTGAAGATAAAAAGAATTACATTAATCATTAAATTTACATTATGTGCTTATTGCAATATTAAATAATCTCATTTTCTCTCTATTTGCAGTGAGTTATTATTACAAGTACTGGGAGAGGTTATAGATCCTTGATGATAGCATGACAAGAAATTGTGCTAAAATAACACTAAAATATTTTCATGTTTATTACACATTTTCCTAGTTAAGCGTACATATTTCCTGCATAATTTGTGTTCATTAAAAAAGTAAACAAATCACCATGTCCCCAGGACATCTCCCCTGAAAGTCTGATACTCATATTTTAGCAACCAGTACAAACATGGTAAATATTCATATGAACTTGGAAAGAAAGTAGAAATGAATTGTCTGCATTTTTACAGTGGTATATAGCATAAGAATTTAATAAACAATTTTCTAAACTCAGAAACCGACTTCTAGTGTTCCCTAAATTTGTATGACATGCATGAGCTCTGGATTTTAGCTATAAGGCTGAAATCACAGAATATGAGGAGTGGGTATGAAGTTGGTACTTTCAGTGTTCTTGGAATTAATTTTTCTCTTCCACACTGCAAAAGACAAACAGAAATATCCTTGTACAACTTAATTGAATATGGTGGTTTTTGTAACTGCCCACTTCCTTTCTGATCTATTCATCTGTATCATCAACCCTGCAATGGTGAAAATCACCTAGTAAGAGATCTGGGAACCTGAAGCAATATAGAAAGGGTTGTTCAAGACTAATATTTTGCATCTTTCTCTGATTTCACTGATTATTAGCCAAATCAAAGGGTATTTTTAGTAGAAAAGGGTAGATGCCAGATGTGAAAATCCATGTGAATGCCCATGTAGAAGTTACTGTACTTAGAATCTGCTTGTAAGCATGAAATTTATTGAAAAAACTATTGTTTCAAGGGAAGTCATCTCTGGATAATGACTTGGTCCATACTTATTCGATGTTTTGTTCATAATCTTCTCAGTTTTCTCAGAAATTTCAGAATTATTAATAAATAGTTCAACCATTAATGTTTAAAAGAGAGGAGGCATTAAGCTAATAATGCACTCAGATGATGTTTAACGTTGCTATTATGCAGTCCATTGCCAACAGAATTAAATAAATAACTGAACAACCTGGTTTGCCCTATCAATAACAATACTTGCTATTAATGACAACATCCTTGATGACAGCTGACTGTTGATAATCTTAGAGAAACAAAGATGTACAAATGTAGTTTTTTAGGGACAAATTATATTCTCGAAACGTAGAAAAGTTGTGTTACTGTGGTAAAAAAAAGGATCTGTCTATCATATAAAGAGGGTATTTACACAGGTAAGCATACACCTAAGGTGTAAACTTGAAGTAATTTCACTGGATGATTCTCAAAGACATTAATTTAGCAAAACAATGGGTCTGCAACAAGAGAAACTTTCATGTGTCTGATTGCCAGCCAGACTATATTCAATTATCAGAACACGATACAAGTTATGAAGATGTAAAAAGTGACCAAGGACTTAAGGTGGTGATTTATTGTACCCAACATGGTAAAATTTGAAGGAAACTGAAACTCCAAACATCATAACAGTGCCTGAACCAAGCCAGGCAAAGAAGACTTGAAGCAAGCCAAACAATTCTTGTCATTTGATGAGATACATCAGGAAAAATTGATGTGTAACTGTTGGATAATGTCAACACAAACAAACAACATATTTCACCTCCAAAGTAGAAAACATCTCCTGAATAAATCTGCAGAGGTATGGAGGCATGAGCAAACGACGTCACATCATTGTCTACTCTTAGATTGATACGATTCCTTCTGACAGAGAGAGATACAGAATGCCACTGGCCATTATTTAATCCAGCACCTGAAAGCAAAATAAAACCCCAAAATTTAGTATAAACTTCCACTAATTGTTATACTACCTGAATGTTATAGAGTTGAAAGGAGAAAGGACCAATAAAGCAATCATAGCCCACATAAAATCTCCAAGTGATAGTGAAATGAAAAATAACCCAATAAGCACAAACATCTTTTGTGAAGACAGAACCTGGCTTCACATTTGGTAAGTAAAAAATAAAGGTACTTTAGTGAATAACTTTTACTGTTATAGTACCGTTGTTGTAGCCTAATCATCTGTAATATATCCATTTAATGTAATGGCTGAGAAGAGTATCCTCCCAATCTAAGGAGGTTATCATTAAGACATCATTGTGATGACTGATACAGTATTTTACACATAATACATATTTTTAATACATTGTTATAAAGGATTTCTTCATATTTTAAAAAGTAGTCATTATATTACAACGCAGCAAAATAGTAAAATCCTGTAGATGCTAAAAGCTTCAATACTCATCATGTCAATGTCACAAGACAATTTTTATTTCAGCTGATTCTTATATTGGACATGTATGGGAAAACATTCTGAGAATTTAGCCACCAACACAAATTTACATTACCTATGGCTGTGTAGATATAAGGTGCCACAAAGCAATAATCTTATAGCTCCGATTCTGGAAAGCACTTATGTATACATAATTAAATAAATTCTGTTAAGGCGAGCATGTAACCACATTGTTATCTTTAGAAAGTGTTTTAAGTCTATCATATTCTTGAGTGTTCTTCAGAACAGAGATACTTTCTTCAGTGAAGAATACGACCTTTGCATTTGGCAAAGCCTTTTCTTGACTGCAGAGGGCTTATGATTTATGATCCATGATTTCCTGCTTGAAATTTCAAGTGTTTCTCTAGAATACATTGTATATGCTACAGTAATAGTCCAGAGTTAAAACTCATTTAAACAGAAAGAAAAGAAATAAAAAGAGAAAGATGATAAGGTTCAAATAGCTAACTTACATCTTAACTAGCATCCATAAATTGTTAACTACCATAATCTAAATAAAAGATTGTCATACAATAAAGAGATAATCCCTAGAAGAACATTTCAAACAGATGAACTATCAAATAGTACCTCCAATAAATTTAAGAAAATTGTTCTATATACCTTTTCTCTCATTTTTTCCTTACTTCAATCAGTATATTTGGAAACACATAACAAGAAGTCTTAAACATTTTGCTTCATCCCCAGCCTTGCAAAGATACTTCAAGTGACTGATGTCTTCCTCAGTCACATCTCTTCAATACACCATCTTTTCCCTTAGAAATCAAAGAAGCATAGAATCATACAGCATTTTGGACTGCAACTGATCTTTAAAAACCAGTTAGTCCCATCTCCCTCTTTGCAGAGACTTTTTTTACTGGATCAGATTGCCAAAATCCCCATACAACAAAACCCTGAACATTTCCAGGAGAGGAACATGTAAATATAACCTGTTTCACTTTAAAAGTGTTGCCACTTGTTCTGCCGCTACAGATCCTTGCAGGGGGTGGGAGGAAGAATAAAAATCTCCATTATAGATAGAGTTGGGCTTAGGCTACTTCTTTTAAGTATTGAAAGGCCAAGGTCTCCCTTGAGCTTTTTTTTTTCTCCAGACTGAACAACACCAACTCTCAGCTTGTCTTCATGGAGACGTGTTTCAGCCTTCTGATTATTTTCATGACCCTGCTCTAGTCTCTCTGTTTTTTAGGACCATGTTTTTCTTGTACTGAGGACCCCAGAGCTTGATGCAGTTCCTGAGGTGGGGTCTCATCCCCCAGCGACCCCAAGTCCTTCTTGGCAGGCCTGCATTCAGTCCCTTCCTCCCCCAGCCTGTACTGATAGTGATGGGTGCTCAAACCCAGGTGCAGGAACTTGCATTTGGCTTTGTTGAACTTCATGAGATTCACATGGGTCCATTCTTCAAGTCTATCAAGCTCTCTCTGTCTTCAAGTCTATCAAGGGTTGCATCCCTTCCCTCAAGCAAAACAACTTTACCACTCAGGACGGTGTCATCAGCAAACTGAGGATGCACTTGATCTCATTATCTATGTCATTATTGAAAATATTAAATCCAGCAATACACTCTGTCACTTCATTTCAATTGTTACAAGGATAACTGCTTTCAGTTCTTAGTTGTGCATCCTGCTTCAGTAGCTTCTTGTTCTGGTGGGTGAACCATATTCCAAACCTTGCAAAATTTGATGGTGAAGGTAGGTAAGAGATTGTCCTAACATAAAGAATGGAATCTTTGACCATGAAAAGTTTTTGGTTACGGGAAAATTAATAATACAATTTTTGTTCTTTTTGGTTTGTTGATTGTAGTTCGCATGACTGATATATGATATAGGATTTTGGAATGGATATTCTATCCCGTCTTCATAGAGGTTGGCATGATTAGAGATATTCAACAACATCCATGTAGCTCAAATTAAGACTTTCTAAAAGTGACTTTTATTAAGTCTGGAAACTGAGGAATGCCATTGTGGGAGCACAAGACACTCTGCATAAAACAGTTCATTTAGCCCTTGAACAGAGAACCTTGACTAAATTCATGTTTGCTTGTGTGGAGCCACAGAGTGGTACATCTAAGTGGAGGAGGCTGATAGACTATGAACATTTACATTCCATCTGAAAATTATATTGTCTGCTGCTCTACTGTGAGTTATAGAAATGCTTAAGGAGAAACAAATGGGAAAACAAAGCAACTAAATTTTTAATACATAATAAGGTAGGTATTAAAAAAGATACCCATTTATTCTCATTAGTTCCATCATTTTAAATTAAGTATTAAAATAGGTGTTGAAGACTGAAATGTTATACTTTGTGACTTAAACATCTTCATGAAGGACTTTTGCCTGTTCTAGCAAAATGGTACAAAAGCCTCAGAGAAAACCACCAAAACCCTGAATTGGCTTTCTGACTGAGGCCCTGAACCACACTGCTCACTGCCTGCTGATGAGTGAACTCAGGAGAAGAATATGTTCACAGAGTAAAAGCTTAGCACTCTCAGGGCGGAGGCCACAGGCCCAGGACTATCAGCTGCCAGGCCAGCAAAAACTCTCTCACCAATGGGTGGGGGGAGAAGTTTTGGGTGTGTGGCGAGAAAGCCTCTGGTCAGAGGCAGTGAATGCCCACCCTCTGCTGTGAAGGGGAGCCCAGATGCAGGGTTCCTTCACTCTGGGAAAAACTCAACCTCATGAAGGACAGCTGAGGGGGTGTCATGGCCATCAAAAGTAACCCCAAAGGGGTGCCCAGACACTAAACAAGAAGTAATGCAACAGATTCGCAGTGCTATAAGGGACAGTGTCAAACCTAGCCCCCTGCAGGGAAGGCACATGGGTGTTCTCACCTGGCCCAAACTTATATTAATCCATGGATTCTATACTCCTCGCTGTGGCAATGATGGTAGGGGACCCTCACCACCCAGAAGATCAGATGGAGGGAAGCAACAACACATCATTGGAACCCCCAGAAGGGTGATATGTTTCTATCTAATCCTTGTCACTCTCTCCCTGTCCCCCCACCCCCCATGCACACACTCTTTTTCTATTTCTTTATTTTCTATTCCTCTTTGCCTCTTTCACTATTAGATAAAATATATGATTTTTTGGGCACCAACATCTAACCTCATTAGGTTTTAATAATATTTTTGGGGTATATTTCGAACTTTCCTGGGTTTGATCCATTGCATTCGCAGAGACGTAGTTTCCTTTGCTTTTTTGTGTTTAAACCAGATTGGAACAATAGGGTCTATGGGATGTCTCTCAGAGCAATGACACCCATCCTCAGGATCACATATGTAAAAATACAGTGTATATAAATTATTAGGAGATCAGCGTGAAACAAAAAAAAATTTAGAGGAAGTAATTTATAGATTAGTCTGAAGTGTAACAATCAAACCCCATGATTGTTAACATCACTTAATTAAAAGCTGTCTGGAAATTAAAAGCTGCATAGAAATAGAGGGTCATAGAAGAAACTGAGTAATAAGATCTAACATTTACACATATTGTAATTCAATTTGGTCTCATCATTCAAAACAAATTAACTCTGTGTTGATTTCTTTTTTTTTAAATCTATGTTACTTCTTTGTGAATATTTGATGTACAACTTGCAAAAGAGGCTACAAATTAAAGATATTAAATAACCATTCTGTAAAAGAAAGATAGAACTTATTATAACTTAATTACTCATAAATTAACATACCATTCTCCTGGGTTTTAGATGGTTGAAGAAATTCTTTAAAAACACAGGATTAATTAATTTAAGAATTGCACACAAGGAAATATGTTCTGATTTAATTAACAGATTTTACATGTGTGTCTGTGTGTGTGTGAAGGTCAGGTCATAAGTCCTTGCCTGTAGGGGAGCAAACCTGTCCAACCATCCATAATTCAATTACTCAATCTCCAAATGCAGACTTGAATTGCTTCAATGAGTGCTACAACAAACACTTCAAAAACTCAAGTTTCCCATATGGTTTTGTTAGATAAATTCTTTCTTAGAAGAGAATAATATGACTTTACATTAGGTTTTGCCTTCACAAAGACAAACATAATTCCTCCTGTTTGATATTATGAACAGAAAGCTGAACATAGCATGAGAACATTAAATTCTGTTTCAGCATAGAATGTCAAGATTTATTTTGGGATGTTTACACTAATATTTTATGGATTATGTTGCAGCTTTGAAATGGAATAAATTGCTCCATGTGGAAATCTACCTACAGCTGTTAAAAGTGCCACAACCTTCAGCTGGTCAGTTGAAATGACAAGGCATGGCAATGGTTTCTTTAACATATATCACCTGATTGAACAGCAATTTAAATGGCTCCTAGAAAGCCAAATTCATCACTGCTAACTACATACCACTGACATTCTTACTAAGAAATTGACATTTTCAAATGGTAAACCTAGGGAAATCTCTTGTCATTAAAGTGGTACTCTTTGTGCATCAGTTATTTTAGATTATAAAAAATACCAGGGCCGATGCTATTATCATCCACAGGAACAGGATCACCGTATTCATGCAAATCTCAACATTTTCTGTGGTCATTACAGGCTTACAGCCTTTTCCTGAGTTAAAATAATCAATGGTTTAAAACTTGTAATCATTATACTCCTGTACAAACAAAATGAACTTAAAAATTTCTTTTCCTTCCTTCCTTCCTTCCTTCCTTCCTTCCTTCCTTCCTTCCTTCCTTCCTTCCTTCCTTCCTTCCTTCCTTCCTTCCTTCCTTCCTTCCTTCCTTCCTTCCTTCCTTCCTTCCTTCCTTCCTTCCTTCCTTCCTTCCTTCCTTCCTTCCTTCCTTCCTTCCTTCCTTCCTTCCTTCCTTCCTTCCTCCATTCCTCCCGCCCTCTCTCCCCTCTCTCTGAATTTCCCTGAACTTGCCTGAACTTCATTTTCCTTCCTTCTTTTTCCCTTCCTTTCTTTCTATTTCCCCCTCAAGGGCATTTTCATTTTGTACGAGGAATTATGTCAAGGAATCAATCTAAAACAAACAGGGGCGTGGAAGAAAGATTAAGGAGAACTTATTTTCAAATCCTCTGGCTGTTTCTTTGCCCTGCTTGATTCTGCTTTGCTCTCCTTATCTGCATTAATCTGCCTAATATATTTTGTGAACATTTTAGACCGGTTGATCCTTATTTTGTCGTTGTACACACTCTAACTAGTTTGGGGGTTTCTCACTTTTTTTGCACCTGTTAATTCAGTTTACACATTACCTAACTGGAACTAACTTGGCTTCTTTTACACTGCTAATCTGCTTTGTGAATATGAAATAGATACATGCTTGTGTAGGGGTCAAAATAAATCTAAGATCAACCGATGTTTTGGATATCATAAATGCGCCTTCTGCATCCAAATTAATCACTGCTTCTACATGATATTCCTCCAGCCAGTGGACTCTGGTCATCTTTCTCCATACAGAAATCACTTCAACCCCAGCCTCATTTTCTCACCCTCATATATTCTTTGTAATCTCGTTTATCCACCTAATCTCCATCACATAGTTTTTCCTGACTGCAAAGTCATCATATCATGTCATATCACATAATATAATCCATCTACAAGTAAAGGGTAAAATTCAATTTGTTTGCATAAATAATGAGAAGCTCTAAGGCAGCTATGATACGTGGAATATCAGAGAACATTACAACACTGATGAAGTGCTGCTAGGTGAAGGTGTTATTATTATTGCATGGTGATGTCACTGAATCTCAACATTTTATAAAAAGCCTTTGAAATGAAGATAATGTCATCTCTGTCCTGCTCTCATATCTCCTGAAAGATGGAGATTCCTGACTAGGTCAACAATCTTGTTCTAATTTCAAATGCTAACAGCACTCAGAAAAACTGAGGAGACTCTTTGTGAGTTAGTTCCATTCCTGCCAGGCAGATCGAAAGTTAAAGCTGGGATCTGCCTCTCAGAGCCCCAGCTGGATACTTTTTAACATGACTGTATATCACTGTAGTTACCTCATCCTCTTTTCTTGATATATTCGTTTGCCAAGAGTGAAGTTACTCATAAGAAGCCTAGAAGGTACTAGCTTTCCAAAAATCCGTTTCACCCTGTTGGATGCCCAGCAGTGCACTGCCAAAAGTAGATGTTGTAGTCTCAATTCAGCAATTAACTACAAAAGTGACGCTTTAGCTCTCAGGTATTCATTTTCCTCAAGTTCCTTTCTTTTTTTTTTTTAATGTAGACTCAAACTTGCCCTGGTTTTCTGGAACTCAGTCTGGTGTTGTGCATCCACTGTCTCAGTTTAATGGACATCTCCGCAATTGAGATCTCTAGAAGATAATAGACCTGATACTTGTAATGATGTATAACTTAATAAAAATATGAGTTACTTGGTACCTTTTAAAAGCACTGACAAATGGTGAAAAACATCTTAATGACTTAGCTTGACAGAGTAAGAGACCAAATTTCTTACACTTCACGACTGATGAAGTTGCTTAGATTTCCCAGATGACACATATGAGCTGTACATACTGTATGCACGTTAAGCTAAGGACTGAATTTTTCAGCCTATAATACTGCAAGTAATTTCTACTCGTCCATGGGCAAAAAAAGAATAGGTATGTTTGTGAGAAAAGAAAGCATTTAGAAATAATTGGGTGTAAAATTCCCACAAGTAAAGCGTAGTTGCACACATAGTAGTCATAAAAACAAGTCAAGAAGGCAGGCACTAAGTGAGATGACTTTTCATTAATCAATTTTTTTTATGCATAAGCATCTTGGATCTTTTTTTCTTTATTTCTATTACCTGCAGCGATGTCACTCAGTACTCTTCCTGTTTTATGAAGATTGATTTTAACTCTTCCATCACTCAGATATAAGAGGAAACCACCTGTAGACTGGTGTAGTTTGCTGGATAATAGAAGTCCTTCCTTATTCCAAGTACGAAACTGAAAACTGACAAATACTTCTTCTTGCCCTGATGGACCTGGCAGTGCCAGATAACTGCTGGAGCTCAGAAATGTAACAGGAACCACCTGCGGCTCTAAACATGAGAAGGACACGTTGCCCTAGAAAGAAATGAAACAAATATGGCATTAGGAAGAGTCATGAGAATTTCTCTATGGAAACAGCAGAGTTTCAAAACATGATACATAGTACTTGAATGTATGAGTCTAAAAATCAAATATGAACATTATCAGTTTGAGAAATATCCACATATTTTGACCAGAATAGATTAATCTGCCTGAGCAGAGTGGCAAGGACCTTTAAGTGAATGAGGTGTTTCTAAATTACAAAGCTGATTTAATGATACTTCAGCAGTTAGAAAGACCTGCTTTGTTCCTAGTTTGGCTCAGCCTCAGTAAGTATTAGGGACATGACAAATTTTTGAATGTCAAGTAAAATGCCACTGAATGCATGTAAACACTTACATGGGTCTAAATGCTTGGATGCAGAGAGAAATGTTGAGCTTGGCACTGATTGTTTTAGACAGTTAAATTTAAGAAAAAAACAATTTCCAAATTAATGTAATTGGAGATGTGCACCAACTCCAATATTTGTTTTTACAAACAGGAAAATTCCATATATAAACTCTTGCTTCTTTCAAATGCAAAACACATACTTCTTAAATCAAGAGGGAACGTGTTTTCAACCAGGGCCATATGGGCTAGATGAGTTGGATTTATGCAAATAATCTTTATTTTGTGCTTCTTCTGAAATAACTGTTTCTTAAGTAAACTTGCAGTTGAATTCATTGGAAACTCTGAGAGTAACCTGCATCTGTACTTGTACTGAGTGATGTAGATAAGAAATCTAGAATGGGAATAATGCATTTTTCACATCTGGTGTCAGAGTTAGTTAATACCTTATGGTGCTTGATAGCAGTACACTGTGCAGTCTGATCTAATGACTTGCTGACACCACTTGAACTATAACAAATTATTCTGTACAAAGGATTACTAAAGATTAATATCTTTGGAATTTAAAGTGCACTTAATTTCTGTTCAAGAGGTTTTAAACTTTTGAGCATGCATAAAATTTTGACCACACAGTAAAATTTTAAAATCGATTTAAGAAAAATACTCACTAGTCCCTGGGGTGGCAAGGTATTAAAATTTATGGATTTTCATTTTCTTCAAGGAAAATATACAAGTAAGAGCTTTGTCTTATGAACTCAGCTGTACAGAAATGAATAGTCAGCTGAACTGACACATAGTGAAAAGGCACTCATCAGATTAATAAACCTGGTTAAATGCTAAAAGCTGGCTATTTGCAGATTCCTCTAGTGAAGTGTCTGTTTAACAAGGATTCTGTGCTAACTGAAATATTTTCTGAAATATATACATTATGAAATATCTCCTAAATAGTTTTGAAAGTAGCACAACAATTTAAAACATGAAAATAATGAAATTTCCTATTGAAAATAATTTCAAAGATCCTCTTCCACTAGTCCACCCACAGGCTACTATAATTGCCCATTCTCCGATATTCATAAGCATCATGGACAGAACACAATGCAGAAATACTGGCTTAGTTAATTTTGGAACATTTCAGGAGAGTTTCACATGAGAAGAGATGCCTCTCATCTGTTCTGGGACAGAGAACCAAATTTGATTCTTTATATACTGAACACAAATCCAAGTTAAAATATTTGGATAATGAAAAAAATTAATGCATCTTTAATTATTCTGAGCTGATTTCTATGACATCTCAGCATTTCCTTCTGCTAAGTACATAAGTACGTGTTGCAAATAGAGATGACCCCTGTTCTACTGGGGGGAAAAACCCAAAACCCACAGCAAAGGACTCATTAAAATTTCTAGAAAACCTTTTGTAAAGCAAAAGACATTTATTTTGCTGTTGGAACTGTTTCTTTAAAAGGTAGGGATTTGGATAATATAACTGTTGGCCATGTGACAGTAAATGCATTAAACCCATCATCCCAAATTACAGGTCTTAAGACAAAGGTCAGTATAAATTGAAAACCAGAACTTATCTATCAAAATTATAATTCTCTGGACAAAGCAAAGTGGATCAGTGTCCTCAGCAATAAAGAACCTTTAAAATGTACTGCTGGTGTTCTTATTAGCAAGGTACGTGATCTTATTACTCTGGTACAAAGCCAAAGATTTGATGGCTTTTGATGCATCTTGTTATTCCTTGACTTTTGTCATGCAGTTAGATATCACACAGCACTGTGATATAAGATGTATCCAAATATCAGACAAAGAACTCAAGAATAAAATTTATCCTGAATTTTCTACTGGATGAGTCTATACAGCATAAAAAGAAAAACAGCCCAACTTGGTAGTGGTTTGTTTTTTCTTTCATTACCTAATATGGATTTTACCAGAACTATGTGCTAACAGGTTGGATTTAAAAGTGGTTGTGGTCTTTTTCTCTATTTTACTTATTTATTCTTTCTTAACTATGAATCTCTTACCACAAAGTAGATCTGAGATTTATGCCTCCTGGCCAGGTCAATAATGTTCACTCCATTATAATAAATATTTTCAAAACACCCATGAAAGTTTCTGCGTGATAATGTCCCTGATTTTCCAGGCACTGGGATCCCTCCAAAGCTGAGCTTAGAAAGAGAAGAGAAATCAATAATACTATTAAGTAATTTTCTAAGGAAAGAAGTTGACTACTCTAGAAAAGCAGAAGTCAGACTGATCTATAATGAATCTGCTATTTGTCTATTTCATTGTATCATATCTACATATTGAAAGAACAGGGTGACAAAAAATTAGGTGATATCAAGTCAAATGTATGTAGTAAGTTATTCTGAATTTTTGGCTTTTTTTTTCTTCTTCTGAAGTCCCTAAGCATTGTCTTGAATGAGTTTTCAGGGTCCATTACAGCTGCAAAACCAAGGAGAAGGACAAGGCCAAGTACATGCAGACTATGCAAGACAGTGTGAAAAGAGAAGAAAATTATCAACAACTTCTTTAGGAAACTTGAGCCTAACTTCTTCACTGTGTGTACACCATAACTCCCATAATACAGAACAAGAGTGCATCAAATTACATTATTCTAGGACAGATTTCAAACAAATGAAAGGAGGTACATTTTCCCTTTCCAAATGCTTAGGCTGTACAGTTCCTTTGTACAGTGCTGTAAAATTACTTAGTTTCAGAAGGAGATTGGAAGATTTAATAAAAAGTCCATTCAGAGCTACTAAATTCGAGAATATGACTCTGTCTAAATAAGTCCCTGAGGCAAAAGTTGTTAGAAAGCAGTAAATTATTTTATAAAAACATTGCCACAAGGGTGACCTCAGTTATGCTCTAGTCTATGTTTTCACTCTGGGACACCATAAGAAATAGGATGCCAGTATAAGTGAACTTTTGAGCTCATATATTTAAAAGCTATTCTGGACAACATTATATGAAAGGTCAGTCTAAAGTATTTATATTTTAATTTTGAAATTTTACTTAATGTTTAAAATGACCTCACTAAAAAAATCAACCAAAATAAAATATTTCATTATTATTAAATTAAGAACATTTTATAGTCAGAAATGCCATTCTAAATATGGTAGATTTTTCTCTTTTCAAAGTTTTTGTGCTTTCTTTTTACTCATGTTAGTAACACATACTTCAAACTATAGTATGTGTAAGAGAAGAAAATTTAACTTGCAATACTGATTGATTTAGTAAAAGATATCTATTTGTCAGCCACTTATTTTGTCTCTCCCTTTCCTTTTCTTTAATTGATATGATCCTCCAAACTCTGACATTATGATTCACATTCAGAAATTCTGAGCAGATATTTTTGAAATGGAATAATGCAGACAGAGAACAGCATGAAATCTCACTTTAAATTGCTTAAAACTTGGAATGAGTACAATAAAATCTGTGGGTTCCAGACATTGTTCTCTATCACTCATTGTTTTATCCAACAAACAGTATAAAGCAAACATAAAGCAGCCAGTCATCACATTACCACTGTGACATTGTGGTATTTTTAACCATAGGCAGGAAAATTTCACAGCATATTGTATCTACTGCTTTTCATGAATCTGCTATTGTGCAAGCAAGATTTTTTCACAGTATATTTTTCAGATCTAACAGGGATTTAAGCCTTAATATAAACATTTTAGATGGTTTTATGCTGATTTATTGTAATTTTCATCCAGTTTTATATTCATAACATTAATATTCATGAAATAATAGCATTGAGTTGGGTGTCATCCATTATGTTTACAATATTATTTGTCACATTTGCAGGTCTACTGAAACAAAGATATTAAAGTAATGAATTCTGGGGTGAAAAGGATGGTCTTTTGAAAATACTGAGTTGAGAATCTAGTGGAAGATTAGTACTCCAAGAACATCTCTTTTTCTTTGATTCATTCCTTTAGCAGAAAATCCCCATGGTCTTAAGGACTACAAACTTCCTTAGTTTCTGTTTCCTCTGCCTGTTTCAGTGCATTTGCATAACAAAGGTAATAAATGTAATAAAGGAAAGGTAATTTTCACACCTCATAACCAAGGTCCAAATAACTGAATTCTCCTTTTGCATGAAAATGATGAGTGTGTTTATCCACTGTAAAGTTTACTTGATTGTTAAAATGCTCAATGAGAACAGAATGCCAGTGTTGATCATCCAAAAGGCTGCCCAGCGTAATATTAATTTGGGCATTAGAAGGATGAGTTTTAGTATCACCTTGAAAGAAGAAAAATAAAAACTATTAATTTCATTGAAAAATATAATTATTGCAAAATATACTGTTAGTTTAACATACTTTATACGTTAAAACCCACTTAACAGTTGAAGAGAAGTTTTAGTCAAATAATGCCTAATGACTATATTAGACTTTATGAGACTGTAGCTGTTACCTAAATTAATGAGTAGGGACAACTTCCCTTTAGTTAATTCCAGGGTGATGTGGTCTCCATTTTGTCCTTCTCTGTGGAGGAGAATTCCATCACTTTGCATTGTCTTAAACTTCAGAGAAATCACATCTTTCAGTGCATTAAAGAGTTTTTTATTTAATGTGTAAATTAGACAACTTTTCCCATCAAAGCCAACCACCTCAGACCCTAGAAGTAAAGAAATGAAAGATAATGTATAATGCTATGTCTAAAAGAAACAATTGCATGCTATTTCAACATGATAGTCCCATCACTAACATCTCTAGATCGACTTGTGCCCAGTAATTCGTACTTTATTTCTTCCCCATATATTAAGACTGCTGTGTTTTGATGATTATGCTGTAACTAGATAATAAAACCAGGCATGAAGGCATCTGCCCTCTATTCAAATCTAATACTGTTCTCCTATGCTGAAAGGTGGGTCTTCCTTTCCTTGGAGCTATAAAGAACTTTGACCATTTCCATTCTTACTTGTCTTCTTAGGCTGAAAATCACTATTAATTTACCTGCAATTCATTCCAATTAACAAAATCAGCCCAGTTTGCTGCTGACCTTCTTTCAGGAAGGGAAGGGAAGGGAAGGGAAGGGAAGGGAAGGGAAGGGAAGGGAAGGGAAGGGAAGGGAAGGGAAGGGAAGGGAAGGGAAGGGAAGGGAAGGGAAGGGAAGGGAAGGAAGGGAAGGGAATAGAGAATAGGGAACAGGGAATAGGACTAACTGATTTTATCCAAATAGTATAAAAGGATATCTGTCAAAATCAGTCCAGATTGAGCAAGATAAACACAAAGGAACTGATAACACTATAAAAAGCTCATAAAGTATTCACAGTTCACATGTAAAGAAGAAAAAAGTAATTACCCTTGAAAAATATATTTTTGGAGTGAATGAAGATGTAAAGGACACTCAATAAAATATGAAGTTATTTTTCAACTGACTGGTTGACTTCTTGCAAGTCAAGGGAAACCCATTATCTATTTGCTTACTTTATATAATTTCACTAAAAATGTTTCTCCATATTGTCAGCATGGAAATGAACTGAATTCAAATTAACTATACTGCTTAAATTTAGTAATTTATATGCCATTTTCAAAAAGTTCTTGTCAAGTGAATGCAGCTATCTTTTTAAATATGGTTTTTTGATTTTCTTTATATCCTGATAATGAAGAATTCATTTACCAAACGTACAATGAATAAATATGACATTCTACCTAAATATGAATCCTAGATTGACTAATTTACTTAATTTTATCATTGAATAAATGTGGACAGGAAAAGCATTAATTAATATTGAATTACAGTAATGAATGTGATGTAGAATAGTTAAAATAAAGACTTCAATAAGACCACTTGTACATTTATATACATCTCTCAAACCAGCTAACTAGATACATTCTCAGTAGGCACTGTTAACAGTAGGACTGGGAACATATTCTTCTTATTAGTCATTGGGACAAGAGCATAAACAACATTAATATGGCTCTCCAAAATCCCTTACACTACTCTGCAGCACTAGCTCCTAAGAAGCAAAATCTGCTCAATCTAAATTTGGAAAATGAAAAAAATTAAACGTTTCCCCCACCCTCACCCCACAAATTAATGAAGATTGTGACAGGGCTGCAGATGTTAATCAAAATTCTTGTAACATTTCTCACACATCTTGTCTTCACCATCTATGCATTACCCCTAGAAATACGTTTAAAGAGTTGTGAAAGAGAGAGCTTGAGTGCCCTATGGGGTTATAAGGATAAACAGAATGTGGGCAAATACCCAGGGTGCCATAAGATTTTGCTCTCATATTTATCAACTACTCGCAACTTCTAGTACTTGCTGGACTTCAAAATCCCTCTACATGGTTTTTCTCTACTGCTGTAAATAAGGAAAATAAAAGGGTTGACTTGTTTTATGAACACTCATCTTTTGTTTTCACAATTTACAACGTGTATTCCTTAAATCATCTAAATCCTTTGTGCACCATGAAAATATTTTTAGAAATAATGAAATGCCCCTGAGAAACTGGAAATTCTGGAAGCCTCACATACCATAGGACCAAGAATCCTAGTGACCATGAGCAAAAGTTTTAGTTGAAATATCTTTCTTTGAAAAAGTACTTGATATTTTTCATCTCTATGTCACTTGAAATCAATGCTGATGTTCTATAAAGAAAAAAACTTAAACCAATGCAAACTGTTTGGATGTTATTCCAGTCATGAAGAGGATACGAAGTCCTTTCTTTGACTGATGTAACTGTGCTGTTAACTTTAAGCATTTCAGCCAGGAAGTAAATGCTGAAAAACCCTTAATACAATTAGCAGTGTTAGAGAACAGTGCAAAAGTGTTTGAAAAGCATCTTCAGTGCTTGTTCTTAGGTAAATACATCATCTAACTATTTTTAATGTGTAGTATGCCTTTAGTAATCAGTATCTTTCTTCTACAATTGTATACATTTGTCGTTTTGATTTTTAAACTATCTTTCTGTCTGACATGTAAAAAAAAATCCCCAATGTTTATTGTTTCTTTGTTTTTTATTTTTGGACTACTGGTTTTCAGAGGATGAAATGAGAAGAAGTGTTGTAATGAAGAGGGGAAATAGTAAGCTAAACACATTTCTAATATCCCTTTTTTTTAGTGTCACAGCACAGCTTAACATGAACTGTGTTTTACATGCCTTAATTGTCACAATCTGACATTTCAGGAAAAAGACACAGGAAATGTCAGTAGAGATTCATTGTTCTCTTTTGCACACACTAAATAGGAAGAACTATGAGGCAAAGGCATGATTTTGGGCTGAGGCTCAGCACAGAGTATTTATGGTGTTATCATAGCAAAAGCAGGTATTTTATCTGTCCACATGAAGGCAGGTCAAACACCTGGAGGTAGAAAACATCGTTTCCTTCCTTCCTTCCTTCCTTCCTTCCTTCCTTCCTTCCTTCCTTCCTCTCCTCTCCTCTCCTCTCCTCTCCTCTCCTCTCCTCTCCTCTCCTCTCCTCTCCTCTCCTCTCCTCTCCTCTCCTCTCCTCTCCTCTCCTCTCCTCTCCTCTCCTCTCCTCTCCTCTCCTCTCCTCTCCTCTCCTCTCCTCTCCTCTCCTCTCCTCTCCTCTTCTCTTTCATGAAAATGACTGTAGAACATGAGTAAAAAAACTGAAGAACATTGTGGAGACAGCAGAGTGAGGAGGGAGAAGAATTCAACAGAAAGAAACTGCAGAGGAATTATTTTAGTGTTTCATCTAAGTCCATAACTGACTAACCTTATTAGGCCTTTCTACTCCATAAATGCTAAGAGGCAAAAATGGAAGGACGCATACTTTACAAACATCTAAATTGTGACAGTCCTTGACCTAAAAAGTTTATAGGAAAAAAAAAGTGTTGTGTGAAAAAAAACCCAAAAAACCAACAGAAATTAAAACCCGTAATAATCTGCTACATCCTACAGGAGTCCATCATAAGTATTACCAAGCCTCAGTTAGAGTGTAATTAAAGGTTAAACACTATTTCTGAAAATACTAGGCAAACTTATTCAGAGCAGGCATTTAACTGGAAGACAGCAGAGCAGCAAATTTTAAGTAGTGTCAAAATTTGCCCTGTAAGTAGGACTTCCCTAAGACAGGACTTTCCTAGGGCTTCTTTAGAATATAGCAGACGCAAATTTTTTCACAACGTTTTATGGAGGAGTGAGATCTACTTCCTGTATTCTTGCACGTTTAGTTTTAGTTGTGTAATTTCTAACTGGTAAGACTGAAGGAAGAAATCAGTGCATTTGCACTTGAATACAGAACACTGTTCATATACTTGATGGTAAATGAAAAGAGAGCTCATTACTCTTAAAATGTAATACCCAGTGAGATCTCCCTGAAGGAAAGGATGAGAAAATGGGAAATGTAAAACATGTGAATCATAGCTGAAGTAGGTATTTTTGGACTTTCTGCTTTTCTTTATCTTCTGGTCCCACTTTGAAAAGTACACGGTCATTCAGAAAGAGCCAGGCATAATTACTATAACAATAAATACATGTCCTCATTGTGTCTCTTAAATGGAGAAAAAGACTGGAGAGAAGGAATTAAACCTTTATATTTTTAACTATTTTTTAGAACTGTATATCTATAATCACCTGGTTTGTCTTCAAGGGCACCCACTGAATCTAACTTGCAAAAACACTTGGTAATTAGTAGATGTTCAAAATAAATATAGAGATGATAAGAAGTCTGCAATTCATTTGGAATGGAAGCATTTATAGATAGGAAAAATTGGCATTTCTAGAACACCCAATATCACTAACCCAGCGAAGATCTTAACCAGCCTAAAAAAATTTACTTATCTTTGCTACCATCATGTTCTTCACATGCTGCAGTATGATGAATAATGGACGAAGTAAATACTAATTTTAAATTCATCCTAATCTTAGAAGATTACAAGAGTTGATTTACTTCCTTATCTATAGGATTTATCCTGTGCCAAGTAAGTAAAATATAAAAACAATACAGTCTTCCTCAAAAGAAGTTCATGACTACAAAAAAGTATTTTAATTTCATAACTGCTTATTCTAAATGTTTTCTTTTTTTAGTTGCACAAACACTGTCCTTTAGACTCATTGAGGTTTCATTGCTGGGCCATAGGCATTACACAGAAGGTATCTTGCAAGGTGTGACAGCGAAAATTATGATAGTGAACGTATATAATTAAAATCTGGATTTTAGGCATGTTCAAAAGACTGCTCTTCAGTTTGGAGATGTTTGAGAACAAGACTATCAATATTATCAAGTGCACGAGGTAAAGGACTGTGAAGAAGCAAAGTTGATGACTTTCAATGAATATTAAATTGAATCTTAAAGATAAGAAAGACTGTTCAAGTACCACAGAAATGAGGTTTCAAATGGAAGACTCAGATGAGCTTTTAGCTGGGAAGGATAAATTCATCTGTTCAGTATCCATTTTCAAGCTATAGTTGTTCTGGTACTTAAAAGAGTTGAGGATAAGTTGAATTTTGGTCATATTTCTCAGTTACTCAGTTTTCAAGGCCATTTTCTGAGACTGTTCTAGGAATCATGAGTCATGTTCCCAGTCTCAGGGCAGCTGTCACTGATGAATTTTGTGTGAGCCATTCAGGCCCTTCTCTTGTCATGAGGTATCTGTTTTCTGGGATGGGGAAGTTTACCTAATTTCTGAGGTGACCTAATCTCCTGTATCCAGGTTGAGATATTCAATATCCTTAGTTCATGACTTTTTATCAATTTTACAAAGTCTAGTATAAGGCAGAAAGCTCAGAGGTATGTTTTTCAGATATACACTTTCAAGCCAGTTCCAAATGCATGGTGATAGAAAACAGATATATGGAGACCATTCAAAAGAGATCTACCATACAAAATATAACTTAAGTATAGAAGTAAAAAAAATGAAAAAATCCAAAAAGGAACAACAGATCGTTTTGCAAAAAAAAAAAAAAAAAAAAAAAAAAAAAAAAAAAAAAAAAAATTAAAGAGGTTGCTTAAAATAAATTCTGTTTCCATCATGAAGAAAAGATGGGAAGAATAAAAACCAGCAAAAAACTTACTGAGAGGACTTTTTAAAAATAGTCCAGGAATGAAAAACTGTAACAGGAAAACATCACAAATATTTACACTGTCCAGCAGATCAACAAAACCACAACACTTACACAATCTTCTTCCAAAGGCTTATATCAGTTGTTAAGGGCACAAAACTATTATAAAAGTACCCCTTAAATATATAAAAACTTTGAAGTATCCTTTAATTGTTTATTTATGGATCTATCTAGTTTTAGTGGCTCCGGATTAAGAACATAAAGATTTAAAACTATAAACATTATACATATTTTGGTCTTCAGAGAGAAAGTATACCATATTAAGATGCAGTTTTTGGGACTATGAAAAAGACCCAAAACAGTTTGCAATAAATTAATTATTGGATTATGTGCACACCATTCATTCCAATTCAGAAAGGACCATAAAATAAGCATCACATACTTATAGTTGATGCAGAAGTTGCGGAGTCTGCACATAAACTTATTAAATCAGTTTTATTCAAGATTAAATTTAGTCTTAGAAATCTACTTTCAAGTTCTATTTAGGTAGCAAAAGACATTGATGAAGATTAATTTCATTTAGCTGATTCAGAAATAAACTTACTATATGTGCATCCATACACTTCAATGCGCATTCCAATCCTGCCATTTGGATTCCAGTCCAAAGGCACAAAACGGAGAAATCTTGCTTTAATAGAATGCTGAAGCTTATAGTATACGACACTGTCCGCATTTGTGTTTCCAGAAAAGGCCTGGAAGAAAATGAAAAAGAGATCATCCATATCCACACTGAAAACAAAAATATATGGAAGTATCACTGATCTTTTCATTTTATGCCCTCATCTGGCAAACAGTCAAGCACAGGAATAAAATGCAATTGTCAGTAAATTCCATAGGAACAATTGATGAATCAATATTGACTTTTCTTCTGGATGAGGTGTTAACTCATCTGTGTATTTAGCACTGATGCCCCACTCAACAAAATATATAACATGGTCTAAAATTTCAGTGAACAAAACCTTTCAAACTCAAATATTTCTGTCAAAAAACATGTAGAATATACTCACATTTCAGTGTACAGCTCCATTTAACACTTTTGCATTAGAAAACAGTGATCTCTACAAATTAGACCTCTACAGTAGATCTCTACAGTTAGGTGAATTTCATTGCAAACTTGTGTTTTAAATGCATAACATGCTGTATTTAAAATGGTCTTAAACTGACAGACCATGGTAATGCAAGACTGATTCCCAACTAAAGAATGTGAAGTAGTGTAAAAGGAATTTGTTTCATAGTCCTGTTAAAAAATAAGAATCTATATTTCAATTTTTTTACCCAAGTGAAAGAAAAAAAAAAGTAAACTTTTTTGGCAGTATTTAACTGATAAAACTACTTTACTTTTTTCTTAAATAATAAAATAGAGAGACGCAAAGAAATGCAAAGAAAGTAAAAACAAGAACTGTAATAAACTTTAGCATTCTAAAAAGCTGGAGAATATATTCTAATTTCACTGTGTTGTGTGGTGCTTTTTTATCAAACCTGTTTATGGCATGTGAAGCAGAAAGAATTTGTTCAGGCATTTTGAAGCTAAAGATCTCATAGATCTCTGAAATATTTAGATGAGCAGTATTTAAAAGATTACACATTTCTGGCTGTATGAACAGTGATGTTGCCATAGCTATAAAGCCACAGATGCTGCAACTGGAGAAGTACATAGCAACCAACATCTTTAGGTATGCAGCTACTCTTCACATAAATTTTAGAAGCAGAGATGAGCTTCACTGCATTCATTATTTACCTTTCTAAACAGAGATCTTTGCACCTTATCTTCCCTATACACGTAGAATTTCATTAAATTCTAATCTCTGAACTTTCAATGGGAAAAAATAAAATAAAAAGACCACAAACCAACCAACAAACCAAAACCAAAACCAGAAAAACAGTTACTGAATCGGCTTAATTAAGCTAACCTATTAAACTAGTAATAAGCAATGAGAGTTATTGACTTTGAATGTCCACTTTCAGCTTTATGCTTTGTAATTCCACTAACACAACAGGTTAAGGTGGAAACATATTTTAACAAAAAACAGAGAAGAGCTACTATTTGGAGGGTAAGAACCTTCCAGACCTCTTGTCCCTTCAAATCCTTATTTGCATTCTGTAACAAATATAACTGCCCATGAAAGTGCCAATTAGTTTGTTGACTGAACCAGAACCAGGCCCCAGAAGTTTAAGTACTGTGAGCAAATGAAGTGTTCAATTAAGATCTAAATTTTTGCAAAATTGTTTTTGGAGAGCAGCCACCTCATAAAAATTAATTTAAGTTTTGAAAACAGAATGTATATGGCTTGATTTTTTTACTGTAGGGCATACTTAAACCATGTGTTTTTAATTTAAAATTTGTTTTTTGGCTTCAGCAGTAACCTAAACGTACTTCAGACTACTCCTTTAACACTGTTCAGAATGGCCAGTTTAGAAATCAGTATTTTTTGCTGTAATTTTAAGAGGCTTTTATCTGGGATAATCACATTTCAGAGTGTATCAATTGTGTTGAGTATTAAATGGGTCTTTATTGCTTGTTTTAAAGAGTCAAAAGGTTAAAATATATATTTTTGAGCTTTTTCAGTCTAAATCCTCTTCAGAAAAGAGAGAGAGAGGACAAAATCAGACTGCTTTTTCTCTAGACTACAGTACTAAAGGCGTACCCAAAACCTATGAAAGCATCTTGTAAGCTTTTTAGAGAACAATTATATTCAACATGACAGTCCTCTCCATATTGTAGAACACAATTACCATTTCATGGTCCAATCCAACAATCTTTTAAACATAGAATTATAATCATATAATGAGGAGCTTCTTTCCTCCTACCCCTCCTTTTTCAGACTGTTCAGACCACTTCATTCTTATGACAAATCATGTGTAGGGAACATGCCATTATTTTAGATTATGTAAAGTCTTAACAACCTACCAAGGCATCTAATGGTTAAAAAGATGCAATGTGATTCTCAGTTAATAGGAATTTTACACCTAATAAACACTGTTTGCATAAATATTAATAGGGTTATATAAAGGTAACCCTTCCAATATAACTGCTTGTTGAATCTTAGTTGATGCATTTACAGGTCCTGTAGTATCCTGCTTTTTAATGGCTTGAAACATACCATCTTTCTCAAAGAATGCAGTTTTGAAACACTGAAATAGTAGGTTGCAGTTTAGCTTTAAACAGTAGCAGGGCCACTTAGCAGCATAGATATCCAAGAAGATAACTCTCCACAGCCTGTTTTATTCCATTAAGTAAGTTTTCTGGGCTGTACTGAAGCCTGAACTGAGTGCTTACTCTCAAACTTGGTTTAACCCTCCTATTCAGTTTCTAACCCAGAATTTTTTTTATCTCAAGCTACTTTAAACCTGTCTTTTAGACAGAATTACTCAGTTCATTATGGTGTCAGAAATCACAAATATGCACTGGACTGCACTGGTAAAGTTAAGTCCTGTCTGTAAAAGGGCATTGGCAAGTCAGAATGAGTGTGAAGGTAAGCTTACATCAAGATAAAGTTAAAAAAATGTCCTTCGTTTCTCTGACCATCCTCTATGTAGAAATTAAATGTGGGTTTAGACCAGGTATAACAGAGGCATCCTGCCCAAAACTTTCTCAAAAATCAAAAATTCCCCCAGAAATGAAACTCTGTATGACCCATACTTTAGATAACCTAGAGGACACAACACTTCTTTACAAATATAACTTTTACTGTACAATATACTATATACACACTTTAAAACATAATACAAAATAATATATACAATGCATTTATGTATGTTGTGTACCCATTGCAATAAATCTGTTTATTACAAATATTACTTAAATAAATATACATATGTACATAAATACAAGTAAACTTAGCTGCAAATCCCCATTCTCTGTTTGATGACGAGTACTGGAACAGGACAAAACCTGAATAATTTTGTTGCAAGAGAAGTTTAGCAATGTGGTACTAATGTACCTCAAGATGGGTTAACTTCATCATGTGCTTTATGAATTCTAGTACCAACACCAAAAAAAGTAGTTGAAAAAATCAGTGTGATGTAACTTTGAACTGTTTGTATAAACTACTGTGTAAAAATGTTGCAAGATTAACCCATTGCTCCCATTTTCTCCCAATACTTCTAAGTTACATCTAAGTTCACATAGTTGTTTAAATTATTTGCATCTCAGTAAAAAAAGGAATGCCTATTCCAGATAACTTAGTACACAGTAAAATGAACAACAATTGACATAATTTCTGAACAAGAATCCAAATACTCAGACTCATTCTTCTCATCCTACCACCACTGTGGTGAGTTATTGTTGTGGTAGTCTATTGAAGTTGCTCCTGAAAGTTGACAGGTTTGAACTGTTTGGTTAAAATGAAAAAATGAGTGTGAAAGTCCTTCACTCTGACCAGAAAAGCACTGTACCAGAAAATTTCCTCCTTTCTAGGTGTCCTCATTACAATTATGGCTAGGACAAAATGATCACAGAGATTAAATTAGCAGATTATTAAGAGTTCATTGGTTACAAAAAATATATGCAAAAGCTGGCAGATATGTTTCATATAAAATATTAACAGTGGCATTAAAGTGAGAAACCCCGTGCCATAATTTATTCACTGTATTTTTCACTAGATTTTGTCTCTGAATTGTTTGAAGATACAGCTGAAATATTCTAGCGTTACCTCAAATTTATCAAAACACACAGCAGTTGCACATACTCATAAGTCTGGGTGATCACAATGTCTTTTGTAAAAAAAGGATAGTACGTGTTAATGACAACCTGATTAATGTAGACCAGATGGATAGAAAGAAAAAACAAACCTGGCGGAAAACCATCATAAATTCTTGTTCCAGTCAATGTCTACTGCTTGTAACACCTAAATCCTCACTACTGCTCTACTCACAGTTTTCTGTCACTGCCACTCAGAAAGAGGATAGTGTGGTAAATTGAATCAATATTCTTTCAGTCTATCTCTTTCTGTTATTTCTTTACATTTGGTAAGTGTTTTATTCACTGTCATGGTTCTTTCTCTTTGTGTGCCTTTCACTAGGTGAGTGGAATATAAGTGGAATTTTACGTAAGAGAACAGCTCCAGTATTAGATGCAGAGAAGACAAGACCACACTTACCAGTTAATTTATCAAAGGTGACAACTGACATTTGTGAATGGACTCTAGAGATTCCTTCTGTCTTACTGTTTTGTTTGGAGTTATTTTTGGGGGGTTCTTTATTTGTTTTTCTGTTTTTGTTGTGATTGTTGCTCTTTTTGAGAAAAAAATGAAATAATTTGCTTTCATACTAATATAGAAGAGTGAGATTTCACTATCTAAAATCAAACTAGCAGAAAAAGGTTGTGGAATTTGTTTTATGTTACAGTAGTAGCAGTTGGATACAGTAGGAATATGTAAAAGGATAGGAATCTAGGCCCCTAGAACAGGTACTGTTAGCCCGAAAATGTGTATGAACAGCTAGCCATACTCATTTGGAAATTTGCTTACTAAAATGTGTTTTCTGTCTCAATTTTTTTTTCCCCTCCTGTTCAGCATAGCTGAAATTAAAAGACACTTAATTTTCCAGATGACATGGTATAGGGACTAATAAATAAAACAAAAAATAAAAATATCTTACTGTAAACCACCAGCCACAACTGTTGTTTTGAATTTTTCCATCTACGTTATTTCCTTTCATTCATTCACATATAATAAAAAATTTTATGTGAAGAAACTTGTCACCATTGGAGGGAGCTCTTGTACTGACACAACTAGGCACAACATTATCCCTTAAAAATTATCCTAACAATTCTTCTTTATAAAATCCCAATATATAATTATGAATTGATTGTGTTTTATTTGTTAATCTAAGCACATGTATCTCAGAGATATTCCTGAAAATTGAAAATATGAATGTGCTTCATAATGGTATTACCAGAATTTGACATAATCTCTAACAACTCTCAAAGACTACCTAATTCTCTATCTGAAATTAATGTAGATACATTTTTTATAATACAGATCCATAGTCAATGAATTTGGATTCTGATATTTCAAAGATAACTCCAATGATCTCAGAAGGTACCAACTAAAGTAGTTTTGGTAGTGTTATAATCACTTATTTTCTTTTTTTGTTTCCTTGTTTTTTTAATAAATCCATTTGAAATAATCTATAAAACATGAATACATTGAATTTTAAATTTAGGCTACAATGCAACTGTCCTTTCTATTTCCAAATCAATTTGAAGTTTAATCACTCCTGTTCTGGGTAAATGAATGTTTTTACTAGTAGTATTTCATCTGAAGTGCAACATCAATTTACACACTTAGAATTGCTTAGCTCCATAAGTGTTATGAAATATTTTCAAAGAGCAACAACATATTTAACCTGTTTATTCCACATATTTGCTTGTTAAAATTTGAAAAAGAAAGAAAAAAAAGGAAAGGTGCAGATAGTATATTTCTCATTATATGAAATTTAGGCAGGAATCACAATTCACTATTGTACTTCCATAACACATGACATAACCCATAAGCTACCAGAAAGATAATTCAGGTAGCTTAGAACTAAAATACCTATAGTGTAACAGCAACATATGAAATCCACTGAAATGCCAGAACAGTACATGCGAATTCTGTTTGTCCAAAGAAATATGAAAAGAAAGCTTTATTAATATTATAGTATAAAATTTTCTTTTCATACCATTTCACACCTTGCTTTGAAAAGAAATTAAATGGTTAGAAAGAAGGAAACCTCATTAATTATGCAACACAGAAATGGCACAGCAAATACTCTTATGTCCTGAGGACCATAAACAATAAAATAGTTCAATAAAAAGGTTTCCTACTAAATTATTTCTGTGGTTTTTCATATATGATGTTTCATAATTTTTATCTTTGGAGAAATTTCTGTATATGAATTTTTTAAACTCATCATTATGGATTTAGACTAGTGTATAACAAACACCAAGTTAATATGACAATCCGTTTCTCAAGCTTGTTACGTTAGCCAAATATTTCACACTTTTCACCAAAAACCCTAGTGGCAAAATTTCACTTCTCTTTTAACCTAGGGCTTGTCATTTTGGTTATTAGTGATCCTTTCAAAAGCAATCAGCTTCCGTAATTTTAGCTTTACTCTGATGAAAGATAATACAAAATGAAAAGACAGAGACGTGCACTGAGATTAAATATCTTGGGTATGATGCGAACTAATACTAATTCTGTGCAAAAATGTTCAGCAAATGTATATTAAGGTTACACTCACCAGTTATCAGGGACTAGTAAAAATATGTGGAAAGTATTTCCTGTTAAGAGCATTTGAACTACAAAAGAAGAGGTTCAGTTTTTCAGAAATATCAACATCCATGGTGGAGCCTACTTTTCTAGTGGGCATCTGATGCCTCAGAAATGTAATGCAGAGGGCAAAGTCTGCACTGTAAACATACTACTAGATCACTCAGGAATATCTACTAGACTGGTCTCTTTGATCCCAGGGTATGTGTTCTAAAGGCCACAGTGAATGCAATAAAACCAAGGTCCTGGTTATTTGTCACATGGAAAATTTGTTTCTGACGCAGACTTCAGATATTTCGATAACCTAAGCAGCAAAGTAGTGGTAGTTCATTCTTTCCAGTCCTCCTGTGCACTCAAATGCAAACAAACGGCTAGCAAATACCAGTGAACAGCAAATATGGTGTGCAATGAGAGCAGTGAAGAACGCATGATGGGCAGCCAACAGTGTGGATATACCCGCAACCCTCAGAAAATTTTATACATTTGCGGGAGGGAAAGAACTGACTGATATGGTGGTGCCATCAGCTGTGGGAAGGGCAAGCAGAGAGGGGGTAGGGTGCCTACACATTAGGAAAGAATAAAGAAAGGCTTTGCAGAAACAATATTAAATTAAATCTTCAAATAGAGATGGGGGAAGACAATTTTAAGTGACAAAGTTTCTTTCCAGGTACATGTTTGAATAACTCCATGGCTCATAGGGAAAATATGACACATGGTTTGCAGCCTGAAGAGACATCAATGATGGTCACCAGCTTTCTTCATGAGGCTATCTGCTGGAAAGTAAAAACCGTATTAAGAATAATTCTGATACATCTCTTTCTATGTGAAAGCTAAAATGATCAGGCTCCTTGACCATTTATTCCATCTCCTCCCCAGAATATTTTACTTCATATTCTCAGTTTGCTATGGAAATAAGACAAAAAAACCCGAAAAAGCCAACAAAAAAAATCAATTTTATCAGAAACTGACAGATTTGACTTCAGTTGTCCTAATTCTTGTATTCTAAGTTTAAAAATGCAAGTCCAAGCTATAAAGGTATTGATAGATCTCAAATATAAGCAGAGTCTCTAGTGTTTAAAATCCCTAGTGTTACTGCATATATCATTCAGATCTAGGTCCATGTTAATGCTCTTATAACATGTGAGAAACATCACCCAAAAGTAAAAATCCAAAAGTATATGAATATCTCATTGATAAGACAGGATGAACATAGCACTGAATTTCAAGTTTGAACGGTCTTTTAAGGTTTTTCAAGTCTAAGAGTCAGGAATCAGAATTTACATGGGATAAATGCAAATAAATTCTACTAAGTGCAGATGACATCAAAAACCATAACTCTGCTTCTTCAGAGGAGGTGACTGAATATATGGGAATAATACTGGCAATTTGTGATGTTAATCTCTTTATTTCACGTAAACATAACAAACATTTCATTGTATCTCTATGTGTATATCTGTCAATAGGGGTTAAAGCTAAAATACAGACCAAGGAAAATGGGTTGGAGTTTGCACAGATTGTAAAGTCCACACTGTAAGACATTTACTCCTAAACAATCAACCACTTTCTTACAATAATTAACTGCTTTCTGGATAAAGTGGCATTGAATAGGCATGATCAATAAGAAAGATGTTTCTTTCTATTAAAAATGATCCTTCTTAAATGAAAGAACCAACAAATTTTGTTTTCACTTATTCAGCATGGTATTCCTAGAAGGAGACTCTCACGCCGGCAACAAGTTTGAGACAAAAACAAAGCCACACAACTCTGATGAAGTAAAAGTCTTGCCACCTCTAATATCATAATTTCCACAATACTGAATAACTTTCATGTCCAACATTTATGACAATATTTAAAGGATGAGACAGTGAAAGTCATTTGTACATTGCACTGGAAATTATGGTCAAATGACTACAGGTACATGGGTGGTCATTTCTCTCAAACTAAATCATTCTTTGCTCAAGTGTAGTCTTGAAATTAATTTTTATTTAATTAGTTTTGATACTTAAAAGAGACCATGTGGGAATAGCTTTTTTAAGAGAAAAAACAGCACTTTACAGTGCAATGAAGCTGGTCTTAAACCCAATTTTTAAACCAAGATTGCGGATGGATAGCACATCATGGCTTTCACTAAGGTAGGAAAAGAAAATAATTAAATAGTAAGATTTTTTAAAATCTGTCAGTGTAGACATTGCTTGTGGAACTTAGAGCTCCATAAAATACTGTTTTGTTTTACAAGACTTAAAAATAAGAATGCTAATTCTTTGACTAAATTTTTGTGACACGAGATTTAATTTCAAACAAATTTTTAGATTATTTTTGATGCATAAAGACCTGCAGTAGTCTGTAGCAAAGTGTGTGATAAATTAATTTTTACTCTTTAAATTTTTTTTAATATTTCAACCTAAAGGATCTTGCTTACACTGTAACATCTTTAACTGCCTTTGGTGCACACTGGTGCTGCAGAGTGGTCATAAATTTGGCTATTTCAAGTGGATAATTTTAGTTTGCTAGTCATCACTACCTAATTGGTGCATCTGGAAAAAAGAAAAGTGCAAGGCAGAAAAAAAAGGAGAATTAACCTCTTACAAAATGCAAATAAACAGATAAACTGATTCTGAAATATTTTTGAAAAACATTCAAATTGAGATCTAACTAAGTGAGAACTTGAAGGAATTCAGAGGTACATCTAAATTTGAACTCAAGAAGCAGGCTCCTTTTTAATTGTTTACTTTTTTATTTAGTCTCCTGTAGGGAGAGAAAAAAGAAATTATAATGTGACTCATGTAACAAACACAAAAATCTATCTCAGTGTTACTCCTCAGTTGAATTAAGGGCACATAAAGTAGCAGAGATGCATATTTGTAAAATTATTTTTACTCCACTTTATTAATACAGGTTGCATCAGACAAAAATAATTCTACTGAGGACTGTTTTCTCTTTGATTTTTAACCAGCATTTAAGCGCATACAGTTTAACTCACAATATACTGTTATGGACAGCAAGTACTTCGTTTGCTATGGTATTTTATACATAAAAAGCAAAAAGAAATAAGAGTGCTGCTGGCATCTGACCATGGGGCACTCCAGTCAGCCACTTTTAAAAAACATTTTGTCACTACATTGGCAAACAGCTTATTCCTTCGCTTTGATAAATGTATTTCAGTATGTTTGTGCTACAGTGGAAACTCCATTTCTTAAGGAAGGCCCAAATCTGGAAACAAATAAATCAAGACAAAGATCAAGCATGAAGCTGCCTGACCACAATTCAACGAGGAGTGATTTCCTTGGAGTACCAAGAGAACAAAGGTTAAAAACAAATTTCTAGATAGCAATACAATATAATTAACTGAACAATTACAGAGTAATTCAACAGTGTCTTTTACAAATAGTAGGGGCAGAGGAACATTTTGGGAAAGAAAAAAGGTGAACCATTTCATCAACATTTCATCAATTCATACAGTCCCTCCATCTGATAGTGAGTGATCCACTCAAGTCGCAAGTGCCTACATAAGTCAACTCAGTATTTCTCAAGACCGTATTCAAGTTTACAATTCTTGCGATAAACGCTGGTAAGTTCATACCTCATGACAGCTACGTAAGTACTTTTAATTTTTTTTTTTAACTTATGTTAAAAGCTATGAATTAAATCAATACTGATTTCACTCTGTTGTATAATCTGTTCCTTGTAACAGGGACCTTCTATTTGAAACAAGGAGTTGCTTGCTCCCAAAAACCTTTGCCATCATTTAATAAACCAAGGATCAGGCTAATTACAAAAGAAGACTCTTTCTGTTTGGCAGATTATCAGCTTCACATTAGAAGTAATATCAAAGTGAGCACAGGAAAAGGACATGACAAGTTAACATGATATCAATTGTAAATATTTTTAGATCTGTCAGAATATGGAAATCATTCTTCAACTGTCAAAAAACATTTCAAATTGTCTTCATATGACATAGAGCAACTAAAATATTTCTAATACTTTCTAAATGAAAATGTCATTCCCATTGTATTTCAAATATTAATAAATGTCACCCTTTGTCATCTCATTTTTTCAAACGACAAAGTAAGAAGCTTTGTATATATTTATAAAGAGTGTCACACTGCTTGTTAAATGTATTTAAAATGCAAGCAATTCTGAACAAATATTTGAAATAAATACACATTTGAAAAACCCATCAAGACGCATACAATAAAATAATAGATCATCACGAACATTAATTTATTTGGTATTACTAATCTCTTCATGTACTTCTTAAAATAAGTTACCATTATTTTAATACTTTTGCAATTTTAAGCTACTTATGGTGGCTTAAAACATGGGTTTTTTGTGGAGAGCTGTGAGTCCTTGACTCAGCCCTCTGCACTGCCTTGGCCTGAGGGCAAAAGGACTCAGAGATAAACCCACCTCTCCTCTTGGTCAGGGTGACCACCCAGTGCACTACCCCGTGTACCCTGCCTCTCTATGGTAATGCCTTGTTGGTAATTGGCCAACTGACTCCTGTCCCACCTCCTGCCTTCCCCATAAAAGAGCGTGTGCCTCGGCCTTTGGGCAGGGTGCAATTGCCGTCCCCGGCCTTTCCCTTCACAAGAGCTGCTGACAATTAAGGTTATCTTGTGGAATTGCCATACTGAGCCCACTCTTCCTCTCTCGGTGCCCGAGTCGGCCCTCGGGTGATTCTGCAAGAGCTGACTTCACAAGGAGCTGAAATCACTTGCTGAAATCACCCTGTTGCTTTGGGGAGTTGCTGGAGCCTCTGGAGAAGCTGTTCTTGAGGGGACGCTTTCTCCAAGGAGGTTGCAGCACACCAGGACACTCTGGCTCCCCCCATCCTTGAAAGCAACAGGTTTTCTTAAGGTATGTGTGTGATACACTATATTTTATGTATGTGATATACCATACTTTTTATTCTAAAATATTATCAACAGAAACTCAAAACTGAAAAATTAAAAAAACCCAAGCAGCCCTTCAAATTTCTCAGACTCTGCTTTCAGTACATATGCTCACTCAGTTTCTCATTAAGTCTGTGTGAAGTTTTATCTGTCATTAGATCTGTGTGAAGTCTGTCCTAAGGGGACTCTTACCAGGACAGTAGTCACTAGGAATGCACAAAACTTCTTCACACCTCTGTCATATCTAAACAGGCATATAGTCACACTGCCTGACAGTCTGCCTGGTCTTTTCTCATTGGTTGGTAAAGAACAAGATTTAAAATACCATGTCTCATAGAAAAAAGGCAATTCTAGAGGTGGGTAGTCTGTGTAACAATCAGCTATTTACATACACAGGACTGTAAACCAAGAGTCACGTTCATCTTGTCGAAGAGGTAGAAAACACTGAGAGGAAATTGAGGAGAAAACAGTTCTGTCACAGGTAGTAATTCTGGACCATAACTAGGAGCCAGAATGATTGAAGCTGGTAAATGAATATGGAACACAAAGTTATAGACATCATTCTGCAGGTTTTTGCTCTTTACAGATGAAGTTGGTTTTGGACAATTAACCATCTGTGAGTTTGTGTGCAGTATTGTTTGTGTTTTTGGCATGATTGGATATTTTGCTAGTGATAATAAAAAACACCATCTATTTCAGACTGAATTTACAAATTTACTTGTATTCTAAAAGAGAAAGAAACAAATCCAGCAGAAGTAATTAAACATGAACCCCACTTGTATGCCTGGCTTCCCCTCATGTAACCTTATTAGACAGTGCTCCAAAGTAATTACTCATCCATCATATTGGATGGATATATCAGGTGTTTCTTTTCGACATTTTCTTCTAAGGTCTGAGGTGGCTCTAACAGCTTTTAGCTGCTAAAGGTCTAGACAGGAAATTCGGCACCAGAAGTCCATCCCCATCTACACCTATCTGCATGTTCATGTGTGCAACATAACAGAGACTAAAGAGTACCATAAAAAATGGGAGTAGTGTAATCAAAATTATTCTAAAAATTGAAAGCATTTAGTAGTTAATCATTGAAAATAAGAGAAAATGTACAATGTCTTGTAAAGGACGCTGGGATGGGAGCTGACTCCAGTCTAGTTCCTACTTACTATTCAGTCCAAAATGTTGAATGCTTGACTCTACATTTGGGGATGAAATCCCCACTCAGACCTCCTGTGCAGAAGACTCAGAACATCTTTAAGCAATAATTATTGAAAAAATATCCATATAATCTTACTTAATTTTGTAATAATCTTCCATGATTTTTGTAGCTTTTTTCCTTGCACAACAGAGGTAAGCTGCTGCTGCGTTATGGTCCTACTACATGTTTGCTTTAGAAACAGAGAAGTAAAGAAAGGCTTTTTAAACAAGGTTTCTTCTAGGAACAGTCCCTTCCACCCCAAGCAAAGAGCTGCTGCCACCTGAATTTGCAGACACAGAAGACAAGGCTTCTACCAAGATTTTAAAACTTCCATTTTTTCTGGGCTCTTTTTTTTCCAGTACCTCCCAAAAAGTCGCTTGGCAGTTTATACCCTTGCTGCTTTCTGCACCTTACCAGATTGGGGATTAAAAGTCAGAAATTGTATGTCTCACCAAAACCTGTTCTAGGACTATTCCATGGTTTTACAGCAGAGTTTTTATCATGCTCACAAAGGAGTAAATTACCTTGCCCAACTTGTTCTGCTGTCTCTGACAGATATCTCTGACTGCAATAAAAACAGAACCACAATTCCTGTTTAGTCCCAGTCATAACCTTTCAAATCACTTCACCAAACCTACAGTAAGCATTATAAATCTGAAGATTACCTTGAACCTAGAGATTTCTGTAGTTTTCTCCAACTGTGGCCCAAGGAAGAGATATCCAGTTCCAGCTCAGCAAAGCTAAATTAATAGGACAACTCATCAGAGCTGAGGAAGCACGGTGACAGATCTCAAAGCTTTGAACTGCTCATGCAGAGATCCTTGCTGTAGGTCATATGAATAAATCTTCAGCCTGAATGGTAGTGAGTGTCTCACACTGGGAAGACACTGCAGTGGTAACAACCAGCTGCCCTTTTCTCGGCTAGGTCAGGGTATGCTTCTCATGGCATGCAGCCCTTGCGATGCATCCACTCTCGTGCTGGTAAAGGTTTGGTCCCTGCCGTGTGAGCTTTGTCGTAATTGCAGTGTGCTTTATTTAGACTGAGGAATACATACATGATGAATCAACCACTCAAGCCTTCCTTAAGTAAAATCTGTTTGTCAGAAAATTAGCTATGGATATTTAATCCAATTAAGAACTTAGCTCTTCCTTACTGTTTCACTCTATCAAGCTAGGTTTTGACAGTCTTAATTATTTCTCATCTTAATATTTTCAGAAAGCTGGTTGGTGCTTTTGGAGATTCAAGTTTTTGTTGGTTTTTATTCTTTTTATCTCCTCTGGTTTTTTAAAATAATTTTATTTGTTTGTCTTATTGCAAAAATCAGTCTACTAACTGCATGTATTTTCATTATTTTTGAAAGAGAAAAATAAATATGCTATAGACAAACTAAATATAATTAATTGTTAATCAATTAATACATTACCTTTGTGGTTTGTATTTTTATTTATTTCTTAAGAAATTCTTTGGAAAAGTCTACCTTAAGATGTGAAAGAATGGAAACAAAGGAAAAGTCAAACTAAAAATATTCATTTTTCATATTGCTCCTGGCAATTTTAAGTATATTTAAAACCATGAGTAGCTTAACCTTCAGCAAAAAGAGGTATGATTTTTTTCTTTTCTGTACATTAAATCTCTTTGTATATGAATTTGAGGTTGTATTTGAGGGTTTGATTGAACCATTCTTAACAAAAAAATTAATCACATTAGTGGATTCAACTTCTTATCATTAAGAGATAAGTTTATCATTAAGTCAAAGTACATCAATGTTTTTCATTATCAAAATTATCCTAGCATCAACAACAAAAAATATTATTTTTGCCTTGCAATTTATTTATATTATGTATTTGCATATACTTTTTTGTATTTTTCTGCACCTGAGACCACACAGATTTTGCAGTCTTGCAGAAGCTACCACCAAGAGCTCAGATTTTTCCTGCTGGCACTCATGACAGTATCTTTCAAGCTTTCAACTTCTCCTGTCTGCATTGCCAGAGGCAAGGTACTTCTTGTTCCTAAGGCTCACCATCACAAATAGAATTGGAGTGGTCGCAGTTGCTCAAAAGATTAGATCCTGCACTAAAATAATTCTGACAGGGGATTTTTTTCAGGTTTTTTGGGTTTGATCTCAGCTCTTTGTTATATGGAAGATAGTAACTGCGCTGACTATCTGGTTCTAACAAAAATGCATCTCTTTTTTTAAAGATTATGATCTTCTAGCCTTACTAAACACAAGTTAGTACAGATTCTTTATTCTTCCAGACTATTTTCTACTCTATTCTATGCTAGATATTTTCTATGTTGGATTTTTTGGCTTGAATAATATTTGTTTTCTGAGATAACATATTGAAATGCAAACGTAATTTCAACTCCACACAACACTAATTAACTGAACTGTAATGCAGACTCCATATGAACAACAGAATCTGTCCTCAAACAAATTATAATAGCATTACGATAAATATTGTCTAAACAGATAAGAGCCACAGAAAATACCACGGTATGATTATTCATTATTCAAACATCCCAAACTTACATCAAGGATGTGTTCGCCACATAATATAAACCGTTGGTACAAATAATTGTTAGAAAGAACAAGTGAAATTTTCTGTATTTGGGAATATTATGAAACATAGAAGACTTATTTCATCATAGCAAGCATCCCTAATTATTTGCACTTACAAGTTTTTTCTCTTCTTATATGAAATATATAAACTGTAATACGATATATTCTTATTTTAGTAGCAATATTCACCATTACCTTCATCCATGTAAAGATAATTCTGTCATGAATGGAGGTATTTTTTGAATGCAATATATACAAGCAACAGTCAGACATGCTACAGCATAATGTCTGTCCCTCATTTAGCCTTCAAAGGGCCAGTTTAAGCAGCCTATTCAAAAAAACATCCCCAAAGGGACGAGTTTTGTTGAGTCATGAGCCGGGTACCTTGTTTCCGCTCTGCAGTACTGGGAGAGGCAATGAACAACTGGCCTTCTTTTTCTTCATGCCTCTGTGCTTACAAATTTCTGTTGCACTCTTACTCAATATTCTCTTTTCCAGACCAAAGAATCCCAGTCTATTCAGTCTCTTTTTCCATGTCAGCTGTCTGCTTTTTAATATTTTAAAATACAATTTTCTGAATCTTTTCCAGTTCTACTATATTATTTTGAAATGAATGCTTGTCTGCATTGAAGACATGAACAAAACATACATTCACAGTGGAGTAACACGGTTTTCTCACTCATTCACTATAAATTTCTTAATAATTCTAACACTGTATTTTCATCTTTTTCCAGAGGACTGAGTTGATAATTATAAATGTTTTAGAGTTTCCAGCTCTTATCCTGTAGTATCCTACAGTCACTCATTCAACATGGAAAGACTGAGGGGTTTTTGAGGGGGGGTAATTTGTGGGAATTTTTGCCATGTACATTTTGTTAGTAATGAAGCCAGAATATTTGTATTTCTGTTTTATTACTGTGTTTTATACATAAGTAAAAGTGAACTTTCTCTCACATACGAAGTTAAACTATAGTTTGGTCTAATTTATAAAAAAAAAAAAGAAAAAAAAAAGAAAAGAAAAACCCACCCAAAACCAAACCAAACAAAAAGCACATGATTTTCAGGAACAGATTTTCCAAAATTACATACTTACTTCCAAACACAATATTTTGAGCTGATGGTTGTATGTCTATGAGAAAAAGATGAGAAACAGTGAACATATAAGACAACTTATATAGTTTAATAATTTTCACTGATGGACTCTTTTCAAATATGTACATATTCTGTGGAAGAATGCTATCTTTATTAATTTGCATTATATTTGAAGATGAACTTCTGATAATTCAGCATTGGGAATGTAGATGAGGATAAGAATTTTATAAGCTCAACAGTTTGTGCAATGTTAGAATCATCCTGCTTCTACCAAATCTAAACGAAACATTAAACTTTTTTCTTTGCGTCCACATCATCTGAATAGCTTTTCTTTTCATTTTTGTGCAACAAGAGTATAGAAACAGGGAAAATAAAAAGAGGGAAAGGTGAATTACTAAAATAAACTTCAGGAATACTTCAATAGAATATCATTTCATTTTATCATATGGTAATATGGTTTGGAAAGATAATTTAATCCAAATTCTTGCATAAACAAAGGTCAGCTATTATGTCAGACAAGGTTACTCAGCACTTTCTCAGTACCCTGTCTTTACATTTTGCTGTGCATGCTTACATCTGTCATACGAACTGTCACCAATTTCCAGGAAAATTCTCTTTTCTTCCCTTCTCTCGTATTTACAACAGGTTAGAAAAGAAATGAGACAGGCAGAGTGCATAATTAGGCACTTTTTGTCTTTATGTCAGATTATTAAGGGTTCGATTCTTTCAAGATACAAAGTATACCATATTTTGATGAAGTCACTGAGACACTACCTCTGGTGATAATTCTTCAGACACCACATAAAGTAGATCAGAGGTTAACAGAGCAATTTCACTTCATATTGCAGAAAACGTGCTTAAAGAGAGATGAAATGTCATAGGTATCACACAATCTGAACAATCATAAGCAGGTGGTAGGGGGGTTTTTTGCCTTTTTTTTAAGATAACATGGTGCTGACTGTTGCAAACTAAACAGCTTGGATAGTACTCTGAGGAGATAATTTTATTTGCCAGACTCCTGGAAATAAGAATAGGTTATTAATCAAATTTTACTTGGATTTTATGACCTTCAATTCCCAAATGCCATTTACAAACAAGGAAGAAAAAATGAGAGAATTTAATTCTATTTACTTAATATGTATCAACACAGATAGCATAGAACCTCAAGAAATGGTATTATCTTTCTAATTTTTAGATTTAAAATATATATGATAATTAAAAATGCAGAAAACATCTTAACTATTCACCATTTTTTGCCCGGTATTTATGTTTATTTTATCACCTCAACTTCCACAGTACAGGTGCTCAGGTTTTGACATTGTGTCACTGTACACTCAGAAAACACAAATGACTAAGCTAACGTACATAATTTACAATAAAATAAGTGTATTGTAAGCCTCTAAAAGCTTCACTGCATCCAAAGTATTTGCACCTCAGGAGAATGGAGGTATTTCTCATCAGGTATCCACTAAACAGTGTGAAAAAATTGCCAGTAGAACCACTGATAGTAAAAGAAGGCTTGTTTTTTTCATTACTTCAGCATATCCAAAGGTTAGTGTGTCTAGTATATAAACTTACAGACCTTCACCTACAGCCTGTTCTACCTAAACTTCCTAAGAGCAAATAAAATAATGAAAGAATATATAATGAAATTCACCTGAACTAAATTCTTCAACTATATTTATTTTCACTGGTTTCATCTGATTGATGCATTGCTTGATATCAAATCAACCAGGAGAAGCTGAAAATTATCATCTCATGGAGTGAAGAAAAATTATGGAGGACAATGCAGATCTTTTTCATCACTACGGAGTCAAGTTTTCAAACCTCAACACTGAAATTAGTATCATTTACCTCTTTTGCAATTGTGTGAATTTGTATTGGCTGAGTCAAAGACACACTGCAAAAACTAAGTTACATCCAACACAATCATGCATTTTGCTTAGTTGTTTGGGTTTACCCTTCAGAACTAAAAGGTCACAAATCAGCATAATGTCACACTAACAATGTCAGGCGGCATTTTTAATAATGCAAATTAACGGGGAACTTAATCAAGTTGAAAAAAAAATGAACAGAAACTTTACATGGAGATCCTGCTAATGCTTTTCAAGATCTCATCTTCACCCTTTTTTTATTGTTCCCTTAATATAAGTCTATGTAATCTCTCTATATAAGGCTAGAATCTCCTGTGTCCAGAGGAGGACCATGGGGATGTCCAAGGGCTAGAGCACCTCTCCTATGAAGACAGACTGAGACATTTGGGCTGCTCAGCCTGAAGAAGAAAAGGCTTCAGGGAGACATTAGAGCAGCCTTCCAATGAAAGGGGGCCTACGAGAAAGATGGAGACAGATTCTTTACAGGAGCATGAAGTGACAGGACAAGAGAGAATGCCTTTAAACTCAAAGAGGATAGATTTAGATTAGTTATTATTTAGGAATTCTTTTTTTACTCTAAGGGTGATGAGGCACTGAAACAGTTTGCTCAGAGAAGTTGTGAATTCACCATCACTTGGAAGGATTCAAGGCCAGGTTGGATGGGGCAACCTGATCTAGCAGAATGTGAACCTGCCCATGGCAGGGGCGTTGGAACAGGATGATCTTTACAGTCCCTTTCAACATAAACCATTCTATGGTTCTGTAAATGTATGAATAATATATTTTATAATAAATTTTTATATAGCTATACATTTTATACCATATTTTATTATTTGTAGAAAAATGTATATAAATGTTTGAATATCTACAATGCCACCTTGCCAACCATACTTCTTATAACTGTTTTTAACAGTCTTCATCACCTCATTCAAGAGTTTTATTTCATAACTTCAGGTCAGTACTCTTCATGTCCTTGTTTAAAAAAACATTGAAATCACTGAGGTTTTTCACCTATATCCCCAATAAAAAGTAAACTACAATGCAATTATTTCAAGCATTCTTTTAACTTATTTTTATCAAGAATATTGATGAAGTATAATTCTTTTTTTTTTTTCAGAATCTTTGAATATTCTTTTAGTCATAATAATAAATTAAGAAGTGTATTAAATTAAGAAGGTATTAAATTAAATTTCTGAGGCACATGTTGTCATTCTTGGGAACTGTGTTGTGCAGGGCCAAGAGTTGGACTCAATGATCCTTGTGGGGCCCTTCCAACTCAGATTATTCTGTGATTCTGTGAAAATTGTTTAATGATACTTATTTTCTGAATGTCTAATTTCTGAATAAGAGAAAAGATTGTATTTCATACCTTTTGCCAGTCTGTAGACCTAGAAAAGGACATGTAAAACAATCCAGACTTCCACTACAGAATAAATAGTAAAGCTTCACTGCCATCAAATTGGCTTTTGGCGGTTGTTTCATTGTTGTTTTGGTTGGTTGGTTTTCTGGGCTCTCTGGGATTGTTTGTTTTTTTCCAATGTTGGCTGGATTCATGCAAAATATGGACTCAAGCAGGTTCTTAAGAAACATCAAACCTCATCATGCTCAAAAATATCCTAAGAGGCAAATTTCTAAAATTTTATTACCATAAACTTGACACACAATTTACCTACTGCATAACTTGGTGCAAAATTTTCATTTCTCTATCTCAGGGAGAAATCCATCAGTGGAAAACCAAGGGAATAAATACTGGCTTTTTTCACCAGGTGCTGCTGCAAATAGGAGGAAGGTCTCTGGGACTGAATGCAGATACGATACTATCTGAGCAACATGAAAAAATGAGCCTACAGGGTTCCTCTGGGAAATGTTTGAAGAGGCGTTATGTCAAAATTATTTGACATAATGAAATACAAACAGACTGTACAGGCAATCTAAAATGTATTAATCCCTCAGCTGTATTGCTGGATTTTCCAGTATGCATGATATGCATGATGTTTTTGGGGGAAAGGCGGGAGGAAGATAGTTATGGAGACGATAAAAATGAGAAAGACACCTGAACTGCAAAAATGATGATATTACAGGAATGGCAGAGGTAGGAAAGTGAAAGAGGATATTTTAAATCTAAGAAGAAAAGCTATGATAATTCGTAACTAGTATCTTTAATAACTTACAATATTCAAATTAATCTTTACATACACACCAATATATATATGAAAATATTCTAGATATGAAAATAGTCCTTATGTTTAGGACACAACTGAGATAGTGTTAACAGTCCCATCTGCAACATTTATTTATTTCATTATTTATCTAAGAGTTTTCAATGTCAGATACAGGTCTAGCATACCTCAGAATTGTGGTGGTCAACAACCTTCACCATGGAAAAATGACTGAATGAAGTTAAAAAAAATAGTTTTTCTGCAAGACTGGAATATACAGAGAGAAGCAACAGTGCAAGCTGTTGTAATGAATTTCATGCAGAAAATAATGTTATCTGTAATGAAATTCAGACAGGAAAGTAGGTGAAAAAACATCAAGGGATGCAATTCTAATGAAAAACATGATTTAAAAATAAATCATACTTCATATTTTGCAAAAGGAGAGTTTCAGAAATCTACTGAAAAAGTCAATCTAATATTGACACATAAAGGAATGTAAATTTTTCACATTGGGGTGGCTTTTAAATGTCTCAGTAAACAAGGATTTATTTTTCTTTTTTTTTTCTTTTTTTTTTTTTTAGGTTATTAGAGTGTTTTTTTAGTTTTTTTGTTTGTGAGCCCATGTGTTTACATTGTTGCGGCCCAAAGTGATCAGTAAACCACCACAGTAAAAATACTAGTATATCTACTGTAGCTAGATCTTCTGATGATTTTGGTATTTGAACTTTTCATGGGAACTATATTCCATGAAGTGCATTAAAGCAACTTGACTAGTAAATATGAGGAAAACTGAACGCATGATGCAGGACAAGTGCTTTCTATGAAAGTGCATAAAATGTGCTGTAGGATGAGTACACTTCATACCATTGTTTAAAATTATTGTTGACCATTATTTTTGTGGTTTGGGTTGAAAGGAAGATTCTTGACACTCCTACCAAAAAAGATGGAATTCTGATTTATTTTCTCTTATAAAACTTGCTGTTACCAAGATCAGGGACATTAATCATCTCTTTCAAGAGCAGTGAGTTAAGCAATACAATTTAAGTATAGACCTACAGTGAAGAATGAGGAACAGCTGTCAGTATTGAATAATGAATATTACACCTAAGAGGTACTGTTAATAATGTGGAAACACTCCTGAAATGTTAGAACCTCATAATATGTGAACTGAACCTGCAACAACATCAAATACAAAAAAATCTTAGGTAAAACATTGCTGTTATTTTACTTTTATTTAATTTTTAAAAACTGAATTAAAGAAACCTTTCTGATTTTTTATTTAATTAAAAGAGTTAATTCTCTGTACTTGTCTAAGATACATTCCCAATATTCTGCAACAAGTTGTTTACTATTCACAAGTAATGTTGGTTCTATGGAAGAGTAGTGCTAATTTCTCTCAATGACTTAAAGATTATTAAGAAACTCCAGACCTGTAGATATCAACTACATCTTATTGATTACTATTCTGTACTTGCAACTCCACATATTTCATAGACATTTCCATTGGAAAATAAAAATTACAAAAATAGACTTACAACAAAATGGTGGGTGACATTTTGCATTAAAGACATTTATATAGATTAGAAACTTGATTTCAATCCTGTTGAATCAGGGACAATCTTTTTTACCTGGATGTAAACTGTTCCTGAAGAATCAGTTATCTCAGAATTAGTTTGTTATTGCAAAAGGAATTAAACTGAAGCACTGACAAATGCCTTAGCTCTTCACATTTGCAATGAAACGAAACATTGGTGTTTTTCCAGTGCAAAACGAAGTTTCACTTCATTGTTATGACATAAGGCTTTACAAATATGTGACATCTGTTCTGATGCTGAATGCTACAAACCCAGATACAAAAATTCTGAAAAGTACACTTTTAGCTAGCAAAGCTATTTTTTTTCCTTTCCTATCAGAAGTAAGCAGATTTATTTGAAAACATTTCTTCAACCCCAGCTTCAGAGCAAGGGAGTTGTCCTGCATAGAAAACTTCTGGATTAAATACCTCAGGTTTGCCAGTGTAACCTTAACATAGATGTGAGATTTCTAACGGAATCTTATTTAAGTCTTGCACTACAAACATTATCTGTTTTCAACAAAATAACTTTAAAGTACAAGTAACTTTCTCTAGGATACACACTATAGTGTAGCATGTGGTCTGAGAAAATAAACAAGAGGTATCAAAGGTTTCCCTATAGAATTCTAGGGACGAACTGATCCTATGATATAAAGCACAAACAAAATCAAAGGCAGGCCACAAAGAGAAAACACAATATAAAATACAGTGCAAAACACTTTCCATCTTGACTGCAGCTGAAGAATAGCTGTTGTTACCCAGTATATCATTTTTATTGTAGAACTCTCTCAGCTTCTAGCACATCTCTGAGGAATATCTTGAACCACTATCCAAGTAAATCAACAAAAATGAACTATAAGTTGATAAAAGTGCCTTTTAGAGATTTAAAATTATTTCCATACCATTTAAGTAAATTTCGTCACTGTAATTGTAGCTGTCAGGAGCCCAATTAATTCATATATTGAAGTCATCGGTCTTTGGTACACCTGCCCAAGACAGAGACGTTAAACCTGTGTATGAATTGAGACACTGAAGTGAGCAAGAAATGGGAAAAGCAGCTTTTCATTTCTAGGTGACCAGTTTAAATTCATTACAACTCAGCTGTAATTGAATAACACAGTCAAAGATTGCCTGTTGATCTATGTGAAAGATTTTGTTGATCTTAATCCAGTGTCTAGCAGAAAGATTCAGCATTCTGTACACTACTAATCTGGCAATAGTTTTTGGGTTTTTAGTTTTACTAGCTTCCATCTAAGACTGGAAATTGCAATACAGTGTCCTTTGGTGGAAGCGATTCTTTTAGCTTAAGAATTCTAGAATAAAGATAGATTCTCTATATAGTGTGTGGTCTGTTGTAACAAAGTTACTAAAAAGTGAACTGTTTTTTTCCCTGATTACGAATATATGATCTTACACTACTTACAAGATATTGGTAATAACTTTGTCAAAGTTATCAGTCTTCAAAAAAACTGGTGAACTTAAAAATCTAGAGTAGAACACATATCTTCTGAAGATTTCTATTTCTCTTTTCACTCAAGCAATGTAGAATGGGACTAATGTAATACTCATTTTTCTCAGATTGGTTTTCTTTGCCTTATGTAAATATGAAATATAAGGGTAAGAGAAGCTTTCTTAAACATATCAGTGGGTTTGAGTTTTTTTGTTTTTTTTTTAAAATACATTAATAGTATATTTATTTGGTTTTTTCCTTCTAGGTTATGGAAGTTCAGTTGGCTCGGACCTATAAATAAAAGTATCTCACTTTGGATACTCCTCTTCCATTTAAAAAATAAAATTAAGACAAACTGTAGAAAGTCTCAAATAAAATAAAATGTTTTGTCTTTTTTTTTTTTTTATCTAAACATCTTTAAGTAAATTAATCTACTCAGATGAGAACTTTGCTATTGTTCCATTCAACACAAGCAGTTTTTCAAGTTAAAAACTGTGTTTTGCTTTACATCTCAGTTGAAAAACACTCCCTCCTCTATACATCATAATGACTGCCTTGGGAATACTCTCACAGCTGCTTCACTGACACCTTACTGTTCTTTATGTAAGTTGCATCCTAATGACCGCTTCTATTGCATCCTTGGACTCCTTCATTTCTTCTTTTGTTTTAGCACATTTGTATATTACATTCTTCTTGCAAGAATGCAACAGTTATATATTATTAAGCATGTTACCAGGAGAAACTTACTTCAGCAAATAAGGACAGAAAAATCTCCTTAGCTAATATCAAGAACATCTTTAGTATTATTGATCATGGAAGACTTTGGATATAAAGTGATCAATTCAAGTTTAATTTCAATTCTCCTCATTATCAGAGTCCCTGAACTAAACACCTTTGTCATCTCACAGGTACTAAATTTTTTCATTCTGCTCTTAGTTTTTTTTTTCCCCCCTCATGATTTTTAGGATTTGGTAAAATTGATCTTGGTTTAGAAGACAGAAGGAGTAAAAATATATGACACCCCACAGTTTCAGTAACCCAGTACTATTATAAAAAGGTAATAAATACAGCTTTAATGCTAACCTGATCAAAAGAAATTTAAGTGGCTCATAAAGCTTTTGAACAGTGGAACGCTGTTTATAGCAAAACTTTCCATATGCCCTTCTCATATATAATACCTTTTTCTTTCCATTAATGTCTTTCAAGAATTAAAATAGTTTTACTAAAAAGAGTTTTACTGCAGTTCCTTTCTAAATCGCACTCTGTAGGATGGTATATTTATGCTCTAATTTGGTACTAGTGAAAATTTATTATTAGGAATTAAGTCAAATAATTTACATCACCTTCCAGGAGCATAACAGTAATATAATGGGAATTTCTTCCCTCCCTCTCCTGAATTCTGCATTATGAGGCCTTAAATCTGCTAAGAAGGCAGTGGACTGATTTGTGGAAAGTGTTCAGAAGAGGATTATGTCTTCAAGTATATGAATGTAACTGGGATGGAAATATTTTCTAATGGGAGACTTCAATTTTTCTTAATGGGACAAGACAAAACCTTTTAATTTTACTGTCAAATCTAAAATACTGCTACATTAAACAGAAACATTTGCTTTTAATGGAATTATGTAACATTTTAAACACGTAGTTCCTGAATGTTCATTACTTGAGTCTGTTTTTAAAAGGGAGTTAGATTCAAGAAGTGGCCCTAAAAGTTGTATATATTCATCTGTGAATGAGAAGTTATGTTGGGGCTGATCAGGGCTGACCATGATTTTATTAAACTATAATAAACTTAAACAACATCGTAACTAATACCCACAATAAACCTCTAATTTCATTTCAACAGACCAACCTCACTGGCCTTTGTTTATTGCTTTGAGACATCGTTCAGCAAAATCAAAAATGGATGCAGGCAATCCAGAAGGCCACTGTTTTGTACTCAGTAGGATGGCAAATTCTGTACCTGAGTGACTGCCCAGAAATCCATAATACCAGAAAGTCAAGCATTTGAGATCATTGGAGGGGGAGGAAAAACTGAACTAAGTGGGGGTTGCTCCAGTCCTACCTGTCATGCTGCAGCATTGCACGACTTTTCCTTTTTCGATGTATGAAAAGACATCATGCAAATAAATATCAATCCAAGGTTATCAACAACAAAATGCTGAAACTAATAACCATGTCAGGAAATAATTTTCTCCTTTTTTTTTTTTTCCATTTAATAGCAATGCTTAGAATCATTTCTGATGGTAAAATATATACTCCTTGGAAGAATGGGAAAAAAGAACTGCCATGAAATGCAAGTATTTTCTAGGAATGGAATTTAAATACTGACAAGCTCAAAACATTTCTAGGAATGAAAACTGTTGCTTGTTTTTTTTTTTTAAATACACAGCTTGAAATATGTAATAGCTGTTCTAAGGACCCGATAAATTCCTTTCTTATGTAGTAGTTCCAAAATATCTCTTCTGGTAGCCTGAAGAGGTGAGATTTCTTTTTAGTGCAATGTTTCTCTGAAAAAAAAATCAACTCATTATGAGGTAAGTCATTCTTTGTTGATTTCAAATTGCATCATTTGTAATTTATGAATAAAACTATTTCCTTCTATCCTGGATTTTTCCCCTAATATTTCACATATTGAAGTTTATTTAATTTTCTTCTTTTTTTTTTTCTTTTTTTTTTTTTTTTCATTTTACTGAGTCTGAATGTATATAAGATTAATAGACTCAGTACATTTATCTAGACTGAAATGCATTCAAATGTCAGCACTACTTTTATGGAGAAACTGTTTCATACCGAAGATGTTTCAGGCTCTTCACAGAAATTAACAATTTTCTTTCTTGGCAATGCTTAATGCATCTAGGAGAACAAATTAACAGTCCGAGAGTAAATCAAATTCTCACCCTGCCTCAAGAATGGAATATATTTTAGACAAAATACTCAATTAGATTTTTTTTCTGCAACTTATTTATGTATTTAACACATAAATGACATTGTATATACATGTACAAGTATGATCTGCATGCTAATCAAATTTTATTATTTGTTCTATTGTGACCAAAATGTAATACCTGGAATCTATCATGTTCTTCTTCCATGTGAGCTTTGGTATCTTAGAAAATGAAGGACCAGCAGGTCAAATTCACTAAAGTAGATGCTAGAGAAATCCATGCAGTTTTCTGTGACATGAGTGAGTGTGTGACCCACATGTCCTGAGAAACAAACACAAAATTCATACAAAAATAAATAGGTGGTTTTTGTTTCTTTTGTCTCTGTTCACCTTGGAAATCATATGAATAATAGATGGGATAAAATGTCTTCTGCGTTTCAATTTTTATTATTACTAGGGATATACATAACAAAAATTGTGGTGGTTTTTTTTTTTTCCTCTTTACACCCTGATTACACCCTGATGAAATCCCACTACTGATTATTTACATTATACCTGAGCTAATCCACTATACTAATTTTCATTTCCTTAAAATGGCTCTGGCACCAACAGAATGACTACCACGTTCTAATTTCAAGGTGAGATATTGTAAAGGCAATGAAATAAATGTTCTCATACCATGAAAATGCATCCACAAAATTCTAATTTGTAATTGCATTGAATCTTGTGCTTAAATGACATATATTGCGACATAGTAATAAAAAAAGCTAATTTCATTTTAATCATAAATTATAATTAGTGATGCTTCACATTAAATTAAAGCCCAAATAAAGTCTTAAAATGACAAACAAATAAAAAATTTCAAAATACTTCTGAAAAAACCCCAAATCCTGATAAGTAGTTTTTAAAATAGTAAATAGTTTCACCCTATTCAAGATACCTGTAACAGTAGGCTAATCAAGCAACTCATAAGAAACAAAAGATGTATCCAGAGCTAAATTCTATCCCACAGAATTGGTAAGTAAGTTCTACAGCCTGAAATAACATGTGGCTACAAGAGCAATGATAGTGGTTTTTATAAGATTATTTCATAACATTAAGTACAGCTTCCACCCCTCTTATGTAATGTTCTCTATAGCTCAACCCACTGACTGGAAAAAGAGAAATAAAATATGAAAATGTATTATTCTAGGGTAGGAAGCAAAAAAAAGTTCTGGGTTTTTTAAAAATTTTTTATTATTATCCGCAATATTAATGATCCCTTAACTGTCATTGCACACTCTAATGTCTAGGTTGTATATCCAGTATAAAGAAGGAATAAACTGGAAATATTAAGGGATCATTTCTGACATTATGAGCAGAAAGATGTCCTACAAAGAAACTCTATCTCTACCAAACTATATATAATGTAAATGTAAAATATAATGTAGAGTCAGTTTCAGCACAGCTCTTGATTCACTGTTAATTGTTTATTGACAGTTACACTCCCCCAATAACATCTTACGTCTCAGAAAAAATATACAGCTCTATTTATTTTATTGAAAGTCCAATGAATTAATTGAAACTTGTTTAATTTTCCCACTAAAATTGTCAAATCCAATCAAAACCAGTTGTTCTCGTGCAACACAAAAAAATTTTGAACTTGAGGTTCTTTCCCACATTTCTATCAGAAGCAGTTCTTAATCAATCAGTTGCATGAAAGAAGAAATCCGTTACATCTAATTGAATACATGTGGCTAAATACCATGACACAGCTTCATACAGCACTGGATTAAACTCCTTCTATCTCAATGGCAGCAAGCCAATCCCTCTGAACAGTCAAAAAAAACCATGAGATTCTACACAGTCTCATTCTGAATAGTACTTAAAATACACAACTTTTCTGACTGTGGTAAGGAATAGAAAGAAAATTGAAGAAGAAAACTGCTTCAGTGAAGTTCCCCCAGAATAAATCCCTTCTTAATATATGTGCAATACCTGCCTTCCCTGAGGGGTATTTGCAGTCCCAACCACACCCAATTTCAACTCTCTGTTTCTGTTTTCTTTCCCTAAGGATTTTCCTGTTGAGTTCAAAACCACTATGGTCTTTTTCTAAGGCAAGGACTGTAGCTCTGCTATTATTCAGATAATTATTCTTAAATTTAAATCAACAAACAAGTACAAAGACAAGTATTGGAGTTAAATGGGTTATATCTGTGATTGATGATGCACACAAACTTGGATCACAATTCTTATTTTCTTGTGGTGTGTCACACCTTCCTTTTGTATTTTTTTTCTCACTGATGACAAAGTTTTATTATTATCTATGCAGAAGAAAGCAAACTAGAAAAACAAATATATCTAGACTCAAAATTACCTTTATGTTTAAGATTGGAAATATCAGAATACATTAATATTCATGGAAGGGAATGCATGGAACCTCTACAGCAATATTAACCTGCCACAACTGTCAAAACTTAGAAAATTCACAAATATGTAAATTAAAGAAGATTAACCAATTTTTCAGATTCTTCCTGAGAATGTAAAATACTTCAGTGTGCTTTCTCAGGTTTTTCTAAACTACTGTGATCATGATAGAGGGAGAAAGAGAGCGAAACAAAGGAAGGGAAGCATGGAGAGGGAAGGGATCAGGCGAAGAAGAGGGAGAAGTAATTTATTCCTTGAAAAAGACAAGCTAGATGAGTAGTTTGGAAAATTAATTTAATTTTAGAAATGTGAACATCGTGTAGCCTTCTTATCAGTCTATGTATTAATATTTTCAAGGAGTATGTAAGAGGATTTTAGTCTTGAGCATCCACTTGACCCTGCCAAGGATACTAAAATTTGCTAGCTACCCACCACGTGTGCATGTATATGGCAAAGGATCTTCCAATTACTGACTGAATTTTGACGAAAAAAACAGTCATAATAACAACTGCATTTTTAATCATACCAAGAGAAAAAATTGCACCGGAGATGGGGAAAAGTGCTGACATAACAATCAATGAAAGAAAAATACCAAAAAAATAGTACACAAAGTTGTGCTCATGATCGTAAAGTCCATGTATCTTGCTGCTCACTTATATCCTGTGAACAAGTGCCATCACTTAAGAATGTTGCATAAGAAACTGAAGTATTTATGACCTCTATGCAATCATTACCATGCCCTAATGATTTGAAGAAACTCCATGCAGAAATGTTCTTGCTTTCAAACAGCACATTTGCTGTTTGAGATACAGTCAGAGGGATTTAACAGGTAATATAAAATTGTCCAAAAACACCACAAATAGAAAAAAAACCCCAAAAAATCAAGAATAAATATTTTAACTATCTCTGAAAGAAAAGATGAACATATTTCTGCTGAAAACTCTGAACAAAGAAGGTATTCTGAGTCATATTCATGTGCTGCAATTTCTCATTTTTAAGTTCTGTATCTTTACACCAAATTAAACTCTAGTTTTATATGGAAAATCCAGGAAACATTGCTTGACTATATCTAACACAATTTGCTTGCACAACAGTAAAAATCTTTGCTTCCACTGTGTAAAAATCCTCTTTTTTGAGGATTTTCAGGGACATTCGCTCAATATCAGAGAACACCAGTTTTATACTTCGTAAGTAATTTATTGTATCTGATCAAGGTATTTGATATGTTTGCTGTGATTAAGAGGAAAACATTCCTTCCACAATTTTTTCTTTTACTAACAGTTCTATAATTTTCATTTTCACATTGCATTTTAAATGTAATGAACAATTTTCTCTAGTAATAATTTTTGTGTTTAAGTTATTATAGCATTTAGTATGTTATCGGTTGCATCAGTAACATAATAAAGAAGAAAATGCCACAATACATATAAAACACATTAACATATAGATTAAAAACAATTTAGTCTTTTCAAAATGTGTGTGGTGTGCATTTATTCACAGTTACATAATTTCAGCTAGTAAAAAATTTAGAAAGACTGTAAAGCTAAACCAAACAAGTGACCTGTGATGTGTCTCATGAAACTTTTCATTATAAACTGATTCTGAAAGCCATTAGGTTCCTGACCTGAGAACAGTCATTATTTCACTAAGAGTTTGTAAAAATTTGAATTAATAATTTAGTATTTGCTGTCTTAATCTTTTTTTTTTTTTTTTTGCAAAGTTATATTCATGAGAAGTTCAATATTTACTTGAATTTAGGCTGTACAGGCAGGTAAGATTTTTTTTCCTAAATTCCTTTGTACAATACATAACTTAAAATTTCTATAATACAAACTGCTGAGAATAACACTTTAAACACTTCCTCTCCCAAAGCAATTATATGTGTTTTGTAGGCATAAAGATAAAATAATGCCTTTTCATAACCACAGAGAGAAGTGGACAAGACAAATAATTATAATTTAATAGGACCTATTAGGTGCAAAAGCCCACATTATTTCATTTTCTTCAGACTTTCTCTCTTGTACACATTAACTTCAAGGAGAAATACAAAAATAAAAATCTCTCTTGCTACAGTATATTTTTTTGTATTAGCACATGATCAAACTAACTATTAGGCCAGTATGGCTGAAGAATTTACTGATACACGTCTGACTGTGCTAGAATTTACTCATTTATTAGTCCCAGTTTGCAGACACTTAGGCAATCATGCAGTTTCCTGACTTGAGTTTATATATTGATTTCATGTGAACAATATTATTAACACTAGGATCCCATGAGTCAAAAAGCAAGTCATAAGCAATGATATCATGTCATTTCCACATCAATAATCCTCATCAAATAATCCCTAATGTGTTAAAATATCTGTTTGAAAGAGAAAAGCCTTCGTTAATTTGTTTTGTTATGAAAAGAAAGGGAAATTACTCGCCATAGAAGGTATGCAGGAGAGTGCATGCAAAATTACTTCAAGAAATCAAAGCACACCCAAGTGAGGATCCCACAGAAACTTTACAAAAGGTGCAATCATAGGTCTGAATAAGATCATAAAAAACCCAACAGAAACAGAAAGATTAGATGAAGAGTTCATCAGTTCCTGATGCCAGTCCCAAAGGCATCTAAAAGAAGGAGGAAGGTACTACTGAATTGGACGGCCTTTACATTAGACCTTACTTACAAGGGAAAAAAAAAAAGATAAAAGAAACAAAAGGGAGAAAACAAACCAAAACCAAAACCAAAACCAAAATCAAAACCAAAACCAAAACCAAACTAAACCAAAACAAAACAACCAAAAAAATCCCCAAACCCACCAAAAAACCCACCAAAACCACAAAACCCCAAAAACAAAATCCCACCACCAAAACCAAATAAAAAACCCCAAACAAAACAGCAGCTACGAAAACATGAAAGCCTTAAAGGTTCCTCCAAATGGTGAGCTCTCTGCAGCTCCTGATTGGTCCATCATTCTTACTGCTCCAATATTCAGTGTTAACTAGTTTTGTCCATAAACTGCTCTGCTCTTAACATTTTTTTGTTTTGGAGTGAGTGTTTTTTCATTTTTGAAGGGATGTGTGTGTGTGTGTATGTGTGCATGTGTGTGTGAACAACAAAATTAATTAACACCTAGATTTTTTTGATCTCCCAATATCAATTACAAATTATTAAGTAAATATTGTATAAAGACTAACCTTCAAAGAATGGTTGATCTAACATATACTTTCCTCTTTATTTGCTTCTTTCTCAAGTCAGAGAAAAAAGTTTTTTAGTTAGTTTCTTGAATTAATTTCAGTTGATTCAGATCTTCTCTTGTTTCTTTCCTGTGAGGGCCACCAGGAATTGGAAGAGGCTCTCCAAAGAGGCTGAGGAGTCTCCTTCCCTGGAGATATTTAAAAGCTATCTGGACATAATCTTGAGTAAGGTTTTCCAGGGGACCCTGCTTAAGCAGGGAGGTTGGACTAGACGGCCTCCAGTGGTCCCTTCCAACTCTAATTGTTCGGAGATTCAAGATTCAGTGACTAATGAGTTGTGAAAACATAAGAAAGGTTAAAAGAAAACTTTCTTATTTATCAGTGTTTTGTTATATAGAGCTGCAATTTGTACTGCGGTATAGGAAAGAAATATATACAATGAAAGAAATCAATTTTGATGACAGGTTAGTTTAATAGAGTGTATTTTCTTATATGTGATAAAGAATTTGAAAATGAGAATACAGATTTGTAATCCATCTCCTGTTCATTTTATTTGCCTATCCTTTGCCTATGATGGAGGGAAATACCATAATTATATTCCCATGAATAGGAAATCCATAAAAAATTTTACACACTTTCTTACATTTGTTAAAACACTGAAATAAAAAAGCCCAAAATAACTCAACAACAACAAAAAAATCTGGAAGCCACCAAAGAAACCCCTCAACAAACAAACAAAAAAGCCCAAACAAACAAAACCAAAAAGAATCCAAACACATACAAACAAATGAAAAGAAAAATACTTATCACGTACAATGTGACTCAATCCAGTAAGGAAGGAGGAGGTGTGGACATGAACAGGAAAGAGATTTCTTGATGCATCAGTAGACCCACAGAAGAGTAATTGATTGAGGCAAGGAGTAGATTTTAATATTCTGTCAGTGAACAATCAGAAACCATGAAAATTTTAATTCAGCCTATGTACAGAACTTTGTAGCAATGTTTTGTCACTGGCATTCAAATTTGAACATTTTGCTGAAACAAGCATGTTAGTGCAATGAAACAGTAAGCAGCTCTGGCCAAATATTTTCCATTGTGCCTAACAATACAAGAATAGCTTTGGATTTTGAGAAGACAATTGGCTTTGGGCAGACATTTGGTAAAACAAGAAATGCTACTGTCAAAGACTTTATCTTTCTACTTCAAGTAAATTTTTATTTCCCAATTTAAATGATATCCTTAAGGTGTCCCTTCCACCACCTTGTCGGTATTCTCCATTGAACCAGTGCTTGTCACCAAGTATGTCTCTATGTCTAGAGATTCGTAGCAAAGACATGTTTGGCTTAATACAGGGTCTTGTATTTATTCATTAGTGCACTTTTTCTCTTTTTTTCACATCATGTTAAACTGTAAAACTAACCCAAGGTGCAATTCCGTCATGCAAGAAATACAGATTAACAGAACCAGAGTGACATTAGTATTCTTTTAATTCAAAATGCACTAAAAAGGTAAGAGAAAATACAATCTGTCTGTCTCTCATACTACAAAGGTTAAAAAACTAAAAGAAGATATATGAGGAACAGAGGAAAGCATTTAGATGCAGGGGGATATGAAAAATCTATAAATATGCTCAAGACAATAAAGTTAGTTATTCAAGAAAAAAACGGAAGTTATTTGTGGTCTCAAACAAAGAAATTAAATTTTGTTAAAGTTAAGTGAAGAAAAAGTTCAGATTCACATATGGAAAGTATTTACTAAATGGTGCACATAAAAAGAAAACTTACTATTGTGGTCAAACATTCTTAAGAAACAAATAAAGAATGTGGATCAGTGACTTCAGTCCACTAGGTCTAAGTTTTTTGGAGTTCCAGAAAGTAAGTAATAGTTCAAATTTATTTCTAGGCTGTAGAAAGCTTCTTGCTCACTATGATTTAAAAAAAAAGAAAAAAAAAAAAGAAAAATAAATTTTAAAAAATCAATTTTCATGGGAGCATAACTGCAAGAGATTTCAAGGGGTCATGTTCTACTTTTCTTCATGCCATTTGTAGTATGATTTCACTGAGATAGTCTTACATTCCAAAGCTTGAACAATTATTGATTTTTATATATATAAATACTTACATGTATAAGTATATATATAAAATATGTATTTTGCAGTTTAGATAAAGTTCATGAAAAGAGACAGAATCTGAAGTTGTTTTTTTATTCCAGTTAAAAATAAATTAATATAACTCTGATGAAAAAGAAAACTTTGTGTAAATTCTTACCGTTAAATAGCAGGAATCAAAAAAATTTGATCTCCTACTGTATTACTGGACTAGAAGATCTAGGCATAATATATATTATCTAGTTCTATATATATTAACCTTGGATATAGAAGACAAAATTTAACATCTCCTCTTCAGCAAAGATAACAAAACAATAAATTTGTGTCCGTTTTATTTCCTGTTACTCATAACAACTCACAGTCAGCCTTTCATAAAGTGTCAATAAATCTGACAGCTCATGGCTTGAATGCAAAATATTTTCAAAATGAAAAAAAGAAAAACAAAGCATAATTTGCTTTCTTCAGGATTGCAAGTTCCTGTTCAAGTCTGATAATTTCTCAAAAAAGATGAAAAATAAAATGCAAACCTTTTTAAGCATACCAGATGCTCAAAAATTTGCCAGAATTATAATCTCACTTCTGCATAGATGCTGATAAACAAGTTTACTTCTTTTTTTTAAGCTTTTCTGAGCAAGCTTTTAAATTCAACATATTTTTTTTAAATAATAGTAAAGAAATGTTCCTAACCATAAGACAGAAATTGGTTGTTACCATGAGTGAACTGAAAGGAAATAGCTAAACAAAAGTCAAGCTATGACAGTTCTCCTAGTAATTTTTAAGTTGCCTTAAGCATCTGTCTTACTGTTAATTGGCTCATCTCACAACTATACACTGTTAGTTTTCTCTGGTGATCATTGGTCTTTGAAAAAAATCAAAAAAGCCTGTGAGAATTATTCATTTTTTTTTCCAAATATATTTGAGGTTTTGTCCATTTTAATCATCCTTCACAAACAAATAAGACTGACCCATATACAGATCTGAGGAAAAGGCATAAATACACTTAAATTTTTTGAGGAGACACAAAAGATCAATACAGAATTCTTCATGAGCACATTTTTCTATATAACATAGGGGTTTTTACTCATTTAATAGCTAAGGATGTAAGACCAATACAGAGGGTTCATAAAAGACACTGTTCAACACTGTTGAAGATAATACACTAACACAAATTGCAGACTCTTTACTTGGCTGAACAATAGACAGGCAATAGAACTGTTTTTCTAATGTCAAAACATATCTTCTGTACGTATGTCTGTCCCTTGTTCATTTGCATTGTTGAAAGATATTATTGTCCATGAGACCTTTCCTTCAAAACAAAGACTAAATACATGAAGACTGGACAGATTTCCATACTTTTACCAGCTGGCCAGAAACTATTGCTTTCCAGTAATCTGTTTCAAATAACTGTAGTTCCAGTTATGACATTTGAGCATAAAATTCCTTCTATTTGTCTAGCATCATAATGTTGCTAAAATCACAGGCCAAAATCAAATACGGTAACTTATACTAAGATCAGCTTTTAACAAGAAAATGTTGCTGGCAGTACTTTCTGTATTCTAACACTTTTATAACAGTAAGTTTAACTTTTCAAGATAGTTTATTTTTATTTCAAAAGGCAAACAATTATAAAGTGACAGAAAAGAATTATTAATATGAAACTAACTAGTACAGCTTTCTAGAATTAATTTTGGAATAAACATCTATTGATGCTGTTCCCCAAAATGACTACGACAGGAGGTACAGTCTTGCAGACCATTTGTTCGGGGGATACTCAGGCCCCTGAGCTGCAAGGCAGGGAAAAGGAGAGGAATGATGGGCCCAGAACTAAAGGGGAAATAGTGTGTGACTACACCACTTAGTCACACACAGGTCTACCAAGCCAGAGGGAATCCATCCACAGGTACTGAGATCTGGTAGAAGTGCTTACGGAAGACTTCCAATCATTTATCAGCAGCTCTAGTTAATCAGCGAGGTCTCAGGTGACTCAAAGTTAGCAAATGTGACCTCTGTCTACAAGAAGGGTCAGTAAGAAGATACAGGCCTGTCAGCCTGACCTTGGAGCTGGCGAATGTCATGAAGCAGATCATCTTAAGTGCCATTATGTGACACGTGCGGGACAACCAGGGGATCAGACCCAGAAAGCTCGGCTTTGAGAAAGGCAGGCCCTGCTTGCGCAATCTCTTCTCCCAGATGTACAACAGGGTGACCCACTTAGCAGATGAGGGTGAGTCTGTGGATATTGTCTGCCTGGACTTGAGCAAACAAAGCCCCTGACATCATTTCCCACAGCATTTTCCTGGAGAAACTGGCTCCTCATGTCTTGGTCAGGTGTAGTCTTCTCCCAAGTAACTAGCAATAGCACAAGGTAAAACGGCATTAACCTATGCCAGGGGAGATTTAGATAAGATTATAGTAAAAACATCTTCACCAAAACTGCTGTCAGACTCTGAAACAGGCTGCCCAGGGAACTATTGGAACTCCCCAGCTCTGTCCGTGGAGCTCTTTAAAAGGTATGTACCTGTAGTGCTTATTGCAGCAGTGCACTTGGCAGTCTCAGGTTTATTGTTAGGTTCAGTGTTTTTAGAGGTGTTTTCCAACCAAAATAATAGATTCTCTAAACAGACTCCATAAATGTTGCAAAGAATTAGGGGGTAAAATTTTGCATTGGTTACTCAGGAACACTTATTCTGTATATGAGAATAAGGTGTTCTTGCCTTGCAGCCAGACCCCACAGGTAGCTGTACTCTTTTCCAGGTTTACTCTTCACCTAATATAAAAACTTTATTTGCACAGGCATAACGGCCTAAAACAGGGTTCTTAAACAACTACTTACTGTTAAGGTTTAATAATAGCATGGTCAGTGACAGAATAAAGACAAGAGATGTATAGAGATCTCTAGTTTTAGACAGAAGCAACTTTTTCCCAGTTAACATTCTCAGTTTTTGTCAGGTTAGCCACAGAGATAATTTATCATAAACCATGTTAAAGTATGTGAATTGCCTGTATTGCTTCACAGGTATCTTCAGGAAGGGTGATATTTTCTGGAAAATGTTATTATTCTGTCCCAGATTCAAGATTTCCACCCTTAGGCATTCCACTTAGTCTAATTTAAGAGTCTTATAACAGGAGAAAAAGAGACACATGGGTAGTTGAAGACACTGTTTCAGACCCTGGTAAGGTTAAATACACATTTTGACTTCATTAAGTTGCTAATTTCAGTTCTTTACTGTTCTATCATTGATGTACAATTAGACTCTTGGACAACTGAGCGTATGATGGCGATTTTTGCAGTCTAGGAAACATTAAGGATGAAAACGCTGCCCTGCATCTGAAATTCTTTCAACTCTCACCACGCACTCTGTGTGCCAGAATGTGACGAAGATTGATGGGCAGCCAGAAAGAGAAACCAGAACACTTGCAATTTTCAATAATGCAAAGAAGAAAGGAAAAGTTTTTGCTGTTGAGATTGTTACAAATCCATGTTTCTACAGCTCTTACCTTCCGGAGTAGAACACTGTATCTGTTCAAATTCAAAAGAAAACTTTTGTAACTCCATAAGCTAAAATAGAGAAGGAAACTATGCAGAAAGAAAAGCCTCTGACATTCAACAGCAAAAAAGAACCCCTGAAAAAATAAGAAAAAAAAAAAAATTGACCGCTTCCTTTTCTCATTCTCCAGTACACTAAAATAGCAACATTCCTGAAGAGTGTCTAAGTAGTGAGGCCATCATAACACCAATCTAATCACAAGTGCATGTGTTAAATCAAGCCACATAGTATTATTGATTAATTTAAACTCCAGATACACAACTCCTCATCTCTTATCTGTGACTTACTTCAGTCTGCTTTTATAAAAAGCAACATAAAATTAAGATATGATGAAGAGTTTAAATGGATAAATTTTCAACCAGAAGACTCCAGATTTTTCTCACAGTCAACTTTCATGAGTATTATAGCCCTCTCAAACCTCGGCGCAGCCTTAGAAAGCAAAACCCTAGGAAGTAATGTGTGTCCAGTGCTAAATAAACACATTATAGGCAAAATACATTAGAATCAAGCTGTAAAATCCTTCAAGAAGGGTCTGCAAAACTCATTGATTTTGCTAGGTGAAAAAGCATGAAAATCTCTGCTTTAAATCTTAGCTTTTTCCCTGCATTAAGTAAAGCCTGTCTTTGGATCTCTCACTTCAAAATTCAAATGATTCAGACTCTTACCTGGTCATAACTTTGGGGCAAGCACATTCACATAAACTCCTCATATAAACCTACCACTTTAATAGCCTATACATTATCAATTCATTTAATCTTGACAAAAAATTGCACTGGACAGTTTTCATTAAGAAGACATTGGTGTGATGACAGGTAGTGGCTAAGACTACTGTGTTTTAACAATATTCTTCTATTATAGTTTTGTACAGGTTTCTGCATGCTTTTGGGGATTCAGTCAGCCAAGGGGAAAAAAAAGAAAACTCATTTGTTTCCACAAATAAACAAAGAACTTGAAGCACAGTAAGTTGTCACTACTTCTCATTTCTCAAAATAGGCTACTGTGTATTTTCCTGAAGACCAGCCGAGAAGTCTGACCATAACTCCCATTGTATTTTATGGGTTGACTATGATTTCGTGCGTTCTTACACATTCCCCCTTTGTGCTTTTCTCTCTCCACCACATACAACAATACAATAAAAACAAACACTAAGACCAAATAGCTGTTAAAACATAATCAGCAACAACTGAGGATATGTTCAATGCTAAAACACTTTTGGACATAACTGACAAATTTTTTATTCCACTGATTAAAATTTTCAAGGTTATTTGTCACTTCAGATTTGAATTGTGAGAGACTGAAATGTTGTGGTTAATGGCTCTTAACAGGAATATATGCTCAAATATTTCTGACTGGATGTGAATAATGTATTCTATGTTTTGAAAGATGGAGTTGTTTGAAAGAGTAATATAATGGATGTTTAAATATGATGAACAGATCCATAAAAGTAACTGATACAGCTGTTAGAACTTGCCATGCCAAGGCTAATATAGATATATGTATCTCTTTGTGGCAAAACAATCAGTTAAGTCAACAAAATCATGCATGAAAGCTAAAAAGTACTTTTCCACTATTTTTCTGTTTTCCAATCATTAAAAATTGGAAAATAATTAATACTGCTTGCGCTCAGTGAACCTGTGCTAATATACATCACGTTCACCTGTAGTTATGTAAGTGACCTTAGGTGTCTAGGTAATCTGCAATGCATTAGATTTTAGTATTTATTATCACAGTACTCCTGGACATAATAGAGTTGTTATTTTCTTAAACTAATAATTTGAAAATTTGTTATAAGAAGTTTTAATATTGAATTTTTTTTTTAACTGTAAATTTTCTCATACAGAGCTGTTTTGTTTTCCTTTGGGATTCAGATGATTGGCTATAATTGCATAATGCTTCATATATACATGAAAGAATAACCAAGAAACTGTTTTGAATATTTAATAATATAGAGCAAAATATTTTTCCCTCCATAAAATAACTGCCTCTTTCTCCATCTGAAGCCTTTAAGGCAGAGCCTTTATTTGGAATATGTTTTTCTGAAGGTTGTTATGAATGTTGGCAGTTTTTTATGATTTCCCAGTAATTGGAAACTTCTGACCATTTGCAAAGGTAAGGCTTTTCTCATATGACATGGCTAGCTAAACTGGATAGACCTTTATTTTTTTCTTCAAAGGGCCAGGCTTCACTTACCAAAGGAGAATAGGAAGCAAGAAGAGACTGTTTTGTTTGGTTTACATATTTTTTCTTCGTTTTTGCAGATGGCGCCCTGCTATGGAACTAATGTGAATTAAACTCAGAATTAAGCTTCTCATTCACAGTTTTCCTTGAAAGTGATATTATTAAGAGATATTAAGCCACCCTCAAACCAGCCTAGACTCAAGACTAAGAATATTGCATAGTACTTTCTGTGTGATCAAATCCCAGTGCAGTGGTACAGTCTACCCAAAAGTACAACAGCTAAAATGATCCTATAATCACAGAGTCATAGAACGGTGTGGGTTGGAAGCGACCTTTAGGATCATCTAATTCCTGCCATGGACAGGGTTGTCACTCACTAGGTCAGGTTGCTCAGGGCTCTATCCTGCCCTTGAAAACTTCCAGGGATAGGACACCCACAACCTCTCTGAGCAGGTATAGATAACAAAAGACCTGAAATCACTGAAATATATATTGTTCACTAATGCCACACAGTCCCCCAAACACTTTGCAAAAATATGAGTCACTAAATATAAAGAAGTTACCAAACAAATATACAACTACTCTACCTCTCTTTGGCAAGGCAAAAAGTTCTTGTTGTTTTCTGAAGAGGCATGTTTTTTCCAAGGACAAGTAAACTTCTCTTATGCTGTTTTCTATTATTCATTCATTTTAGTAATCTTAAGAAAAGGCTGTGCATTGGGAAACAGAAATTCCCAAAATATGTAACAAGTCTAACAGAGTAAGCATAATGCAGAAAACACGCCTCTAAAAAAAGGTTGGTATCAATATGTTTCCATAACTGAATGGAAAGGTCAGGAAGAATAAGAACACCGAGTTTTAAAATAGTGAATATAGATCTATGATTAGATCTAGATTTCAATGAATAATCTGATATGGCCAAAGTTATCACCTCAAACAGAATGATATGAATAAATCAATTTGGTTTTCTTAGGAGGCCAGAAGTGCTAAGAAAAAAAGTAAAAAATAACAACCTTTCAAAAAAATCCTTATCTTGGATAATTTTACTTTGCATACTTTGAATACTTTGCATACTTCAGCCATTAAAAACCCAAACAAACTTACAAAATCCATTGAATTAGAAACTGTGCTACTCTTTTTCCATTTACATTACTTTACTTGTTTCATATTTCTAGATGTTGCATGTGCCATTTGATTAAGTTTCTTGGAAACCAATTAATAAATTATAAAGGATGCTTCACATGATGCATATACACCAGTAGTTTTCTGATGACTTTGGTATGCCACCGAAAAAGTCTTTAACATTCTTCTCACTATATCAGCCAAAGCATTATTAACATTTCCCATGTTTATGTAAATAATATAAAAGGATAAGGAAAAGACTTTATGATTAACATTCCTTTAAAATGAAATAAAATCTGAATGGTAGCATTAATGTGCACTACATATTCTGCAATTTAACAAGCAAGGTTCTGTTACAGCATTGTAATCTTTTACAGAATTTATAGCAGTAATATCAGTCCAAGTAAAGTTATTTTTGTGAACACCAATATTTAAAAAAAAAAAAAAAAAAAAAAAATCTGGTTTACTCATCATATTTTAGCTTAGAGCATCTTTCATTTAAATATTTTATATAGTCAACACCAACGAAAGCTATCAATGTCCAAATTGAAGACATCAGACAATCAATATGTTGTATACTACACTGGAAAACAGTGAGGGAACAGTGTGTATTGACAACTGACACAGCATGGTAGTTTTCTTTTCTGTCCAAAGAGAGATCTTCCAGGACTTAATTGTGATATTATCAGAACAATCAGACAGGGAACAAGAGGACAAAGTATTAATTGTTTTTGCATCACTTACGAAAGTGGAGTCTAAATTCTTCAGTACCACTGATCCTTTTCCTTCTTTCAGTTTTAATTCTTAATTGACCTCCCTCTATCCTAGATACAACCTAGTAAAATATCTTCCTTAAAATGATTCAAACATTTTCCCCTTCAGTATTGTCCATACTTAAGTATCATTTTTTACAAGCTTGCATTCATGTCAGAGTTGCAAGTAGTTTAAGAATTTACTGAATACCTACATATTAGCAAAATATGTAATTATACAGCCACCTTGACAGGTAGTGATGTATTGAACTTTAGGCTACAAATCATGAATAGAAAACAGATCCTGTCACTAACAGTTATGTACCTCTCACTGTAGAACACAGTTCCTGACTCAAAAAAAAAAGCATATTTCAGTTTTCTCTGCATCATGTAACTATTGTGATTCTTTAATAAAATGCAGAAAACTGAGGAAAGGGAAAGTGGCAATGATCTTATCAAAATGGTTATTTTTAATGTAATCCATTTGAAATCTGAAATAATGGTAGTTTATACAAGAGTAACCTGTCAACAAAGCTTAAAAATATGTATTTCTGGAAGCGTACAATTCTGCAACAAAGATAAATTAATAGCTCAGAAATTTGAAGAAAAATTCCATGCTGAATCAAGTTTGCACCTACGACTAGATACTAACACCACCTAGTTTTTAATATCCCGTAAAGAACATACAATCCCTTAACTAAGGGCTTATCACAAGTAATTACAACTACCTGATATAGATTCAGAATATTATGCAGATTAGTTACTATCATTTTTCCATAAAACATTCCTGTCAGTAACTCAAATAACAACGAGTGATGGGATAAGAGGAGAAATCTGCACACCTACCTAGTTAAAAAAGATGATTATTCCAAATGCCTTGGAATACCATAAGAAATTCTTATGTGGAATGTAATAGTAAGACCAACAAATAAATATAGAATCCACGACCTGTCTACTAAACCAAATAAAACTTATCTAACAGGCAAAAATAAAACACAGATTTTTTTATTGAAAACTATGGAAGTTATTGAAGTTTACCTGAAAAACTCTCTATGCTCAATTCCTGTTCACAGATGTTGTGACCTTCACACAAGGAAATCTGCTGAGAAACTTGCAGATAGATATAGAAAATATTTTTTTTCTATAAAAAGAGATCGTTTTGTTTAAAATAAATGCTGTAAGTTAAAATGTTTCATGAGACTTTTCATGTACTTGACTCAGTTCTGAAGATCAAAAACCATGAAATTCCAGCTGGCATCTTTACAGGTAACTGTATAGAAAAACAGAGGAAAGTGCTCCTTGAGGCACATTAAGGTAGCTCTTGTCAGTGATGTTTTAATTAGGGCTACCTGACCTTGAAAAAATAAGGCAATTTAAGAAGTGGGAAAGAATAAGGTATTCACTTAATTTTCAAAGTATAGAACTGATCACACAGAAATATTTACTAGATACGAATACTGTTGCTATAGTTGCTGAATCTCTTATTTAAAACACACTGAAATATTCCTTAAATGGTTTAAATTTAGCAAGTTTTATATGGTGGATGAAATATGCAATAAAGTCCATTCAAACCTATTTATCTATGACCTTTAAAACAAGTGGTAGCAAATGTCACTCTCTAACAACAGAAAATGTAGATTTAAATGGGTTAAAAAACAGTCCTCTAGACAATAAAACCTAGTTCCTTATTCATCATAGAAATGCTTTATACTGATTTAAGTACATGTCCAGTAGAAGAATAACATTCCTTTCCATTTATGAAAAGACCCTAAAATACAGAAACACAAAAGTACACAGTATTGATATATAGGTTACTAATCTTTGTCCTTACATGACTCAACTTTCCAATAATGAATCAAAAATGCACAAATTACAAGCTTGTAAAACTAGAAAATTCAATGCTGTCACAAAGGCTATGACGATATGATGATCACACCGACTCTTAGCCAACTAAAAAAAATATGCACAGTGGAGTTTTTATCAAGATACTGGTCATGTCAATATCAATTGAAGGTGATACTGATAAAATACGACATTTACGTTAAAAGGTATATGAACATTTTACTACAAAAATCAACAGAAATTTATTCATAATCTCAAAACGGTTCTTTTTATGTAACTGTCTGTCTTAAACATAGAGATTTCATTTTCAGAGTGTGCAGGAATGCGACAAGGAAGGCTAAGATCTACTTGGAATTAAATGTGGCAAGGGATGCTAAGGACATTGGTAGTAAAAGGAAGACTAGAGAGAATGTGGGTCTGATGCAGAATGAGGTAGGTGTCCTGGTGACAAAGGACACAGAGAAGGAGGAGATACTGAATGCCTTTTCCAATGTAGTCTTTCCTGCTAAGAGCAAGCCTCGGGAACCCCAGACCTTTGGAAACAAGAACACTAAAGCAGGCTGTCCAGAGAGGCTTTGAAGACTCCTTCTCCGGAGACATTGCAAACGCACCTAGACGTGATTCTGTGCAACCTGCTCTAGCTGAAACTACTTTAGCAGGGAGGTTGGACTACACACCATTCTGTGATTCACCCTATATTTAAGCTGTATTTGCCCATTAGGAAAAATATTTTGAGAATAGGTTTCCATTTTTTTCCTCAAAAGTCTCTGCATTCTAACAGTGTTCAGAAGATAATGCTTACCCATTATTTAAAGCCTTAACTACATAAATAAATTACAAGGCAGAGGTTGTCTAGGTTTCCAGTGAATGCTTAGGCTTGGGTCCAAAATGCAAGTGTGATGTTGTACACTAAACCGCTCATGCTGGATCATACAGCAGGGTGGCAATTTCTTATTCCATGTTAGGTCACACATCACAAGAAATAAAAGGGGCTTCCACTGTGTTTGTGGAACAGCTACAAAAGAATAATGACAGATCTCAGTTCTACAGTAGTCTGAAAACTGTCATTCAGTCATGTAAGAGAAGTAGATTACTAGCCACGGTATCCATTTTATAGGAATGCAGATACAGAGAAAGAACAGTAACAGATGAAGTTTGGATTGAAAGCACTGAATTCCTAGAAATTGATTCCCAGAAACTGAAATAGGAATTTGGGCATCTAAGTATACGCTGGAGCTCCCAAGGTCAAGAAACACTTAGATCTCCAAATTCCCATTTCTTCTTTTAGGACTCTAATTTCGATGTTTAAAAAGTTTCCTAAAGAAAATTTAAGTGTCTAAAAGGGAAATGTGAAAATGATACAAATATGGCTCTGCTGTAAACATAATATACTATTACAATAGCTAATAAGCTATTAAAATGGTATGATCATCACCATACCAAGGCTAACATATTATATACACCCAAGATAATTTGGGGTCTTCTAGGAAGTTCAAAGACCAAAGATTTTATAAAAAATCAGTTCTTTCACTTTGGTTAACTTTAATCACAGGAATTATACTGGGCATAAAACAAATCCATGTATGACAGAAAGATTATTCAAAATTAGGTCTCAAGTCCGTTTCTGAAAGTGTTTTTGCCACATTTAAAGAGAGTGGCTGGAATAAACAAGAGAGAAGCTGAAGGTGTGGTCTGCTAGTACTTGCTCAATAAGCCTTGAGCAAACAGAACACACTCCATTCTGATTATAAAGATGAAATGCTTTCTTCAAAGACAGCTTGATTTCTTCAAGCTCACAATCTGTCTGTTGCAGAAAATATGGACAATATTTTCCCAGCCATGGAACAATATTCGTCATCCATCATAAGTCATTTTCAGGCAGGCATATGTGTGCAAGCCCAAGCTTCTTATATTAGAATGAGAATGATAGTGATCAGTGCCATACCACTCTTGAAAAGTCAATACCTGAGAGATGAAGAACTTTTTTGGTTGTTGGTTTGGTTTGGTTTGTGGGTTTTTTGTTTTGTTTTGTTTTGTTTTGTTTTGTTTTGTTTTGTTTTGTTTTGTTTTTCTAGTTCTAACACTTTCTATGGCATTTTCCCCACACATACAGATATTACATTGTTACTGTTTTTGAGATAGCCAATAAGCAAAGACATTACAAAATAACTCATCATCTATCACAGAGAATTATTTTCATGGAAAAAGGTTATATTAGCATCAATATATCTAGAGTAGAGATAATTAGAAGTCTAAATAAAATAATTAATGAAAAAATATTATTTTTAATTTACAAAACCAACTCCAGATAATAGCACTGTCATTTACAGGATTTCTGCATCTTAGAAGTGCAAAATCATTTATAGCACAAACTCACTAACTAAACAGGCAAAAAAAGGCAGAAGCAATGAACTGGCTGTTTGTTGTTTCTCTTGTACTATCCAAATATAGAAATATTGTAGCTGCTTTTTTATTGTTTATGATGCAGCAGGTAGCTGTCAGAAAAACAGTTCTGATTAAGACCAGTCCCAGAAATGAACTTTATAACATAGTTTATGGTTTACATAACAGAAGTCTTTAAAATAATGAAGTATCATCCCAACATATTTACATTTGTTTCTCAAAGAACCTTTTAATTTAATGAGTGAAACATCAACACATACAGTTAAAATAACCTGTGAATGTCTAGTTCTAGAGAATATTTACGTCTTCGTGCTTCTGGCCTTGTCTATTTTCAAGGCATTTTGTTGTTCTTGGTTAAATATATGTTTTTTAAATGTGCATATGTAACTTTTCTTTCCACATACGGTCTGCCATAACATGCAATAGTGAAAATATATATTTTACTTGTTCTGACATTAACAATTCCTTTAATGTTTACCCACAAAAATTATATAGATTTTATTTAAAGCACTGCATTTTTTGCTGATGTTTCAATCTTTTTTTTTCTTCCTTTTGACTTATCTTAAATATTCTGGGACAGATTAACCTTGATGCATGCATTCATCTCTTCACCTAATATAAGTTACTTTATACAGAGCATTAATCATTGTGACTGCAATATTAGACTTATTAGATTGCCATTTAAGTGTCTAAAAATAGTACTGTGGTCAGAGTGCTTTTAAAGCAGAAGTAGGTATAGAAATGCAAAAACTCAGAAGGTAAGTTCAGAAATTTTTTATGCTTTAAATAAATATTAAATGTCCTCATCATAAGTGGAAGTTCATACATGCAACCAGTTTCACAAAGGCATTCACACAATAGCCCCTCGTCTGTATTATTCCACCCAAGATTCCTTGTACCCCTTTCTTCATACTTTGTTTTTCATATTTCCCAATGTGCTTGGCCCAGCTTTTGCCAGTGAGTAGGGCGGGGTACAAAGATGGCTCCTGCATGTCCTGTGCGAAAATTCTGGGAGTTTTTCACCATGTCCAGCAGAGCCAATCTCTGATGGCTCTGAAGATGATGGACATGCTGCTGGCCAAACCTGGGCCAATTAGAGATGTTAGTTACCCCTCTGTGAAAACATATTTAGAAGAAATCGAAACAATGTGAGCAGGCACTTCTTTTTAGTCAGAGGAGGAGGAGGAGGTGAAAATATGTGAGGGGAAACAACATGAAGGCACCAAGGTCAGTGGAGAAGGTGGGGGAGGAGGTGCTCCAGGAGCCGGAGCTGAAAACCCTCTGCCGGCCATGGTGAAGGCCATGGGGGAGCAGGTGGTCCCCCTGCAGCCCATGGAGTCCAGGGGGATGCAGAGAACCACCCACAGCCCGTGGGGAGGTGCCCACGCCAGAGGAGCAGGTGGATGCCTGCAGGAAGCTGTGATCCAGGGGTGACTCAGTAGAGACTGAGTTGCAAAGGCCTCAGGCAGGTTTGCTGCTCGTGAGATTTGACCCACGCCAAAAAAGTTCACAGAGGACTGTCTCTTGTGGGAGAGACCCCCATTGCTAAGTAGAGGGCTCTTCTCCCTGATGAACTGACCCTGACCGAAGAAAACCCTCATACCCTGCCCTCAAGCTGGAGTTATTAGCTGGAAGGAAGGAGGGAGGGGGTGGAGCTGTTGGTTGGAAGGAAGGAGGGAGGGGGTGAGCTGACAAATGGTGTCTTAACAGGGAGGGGGGTGAGTACAGAAACAGTGCTTGTATCAGAATAATTGTTGTGATGGACTGACTAAGAAAAAACCCCATACCCTGCCCCTGCCCCAGAGCTGTTGGTTGGAAGGAGGGAGGGGAGTAAGAGGAGAAACAGTGCCTTAAGAGGGAAGGGGGGCAAATGAAGAAACAGTGTCTTAAGAGCTTTTTTTTAACCTCTGATTTATCCTCCGGCTCTGTTAGGTTAATAAATCACTTTGCAACTTGAAGTTTGGAACCTGCTTCTTGCCCTGTCTCCGCGTATTCTCCCACCAGTCTTTATCTCAACTCATGAGTGTTAGTTTTTTTCATTGTGTTAGTTTTTCTCTCTCCTCTGGATAGCTGCAGCAGGAGAGAGCATAGAGAGAAGACGTCATAGGTGCCTGGCACCTTGACACCCTTCAAGCCCCTTTTACCTCAAGTAAGAATATTCTCTCCTTTGTGTTTTTCTGCCTCTTCCTGCATTCCCCAGCATCTTTCTCCAAATTGACAAAACCATCAAGTACCCCGTTAGTCAGTTCACAGACAACACCAAGCTGGGCAGATGTGTTAATCTGCTGGGGGGTAGAAAGCTCTACAGAGGGATCTGGACAGGTTGGATTGATGGGCTGGGGCCAGTTGTATGAAGAGACCTTAAAGATCACTCAGTTCCGACACCCCTGCCAAGGACAGGGATACCTTCCATGAGCATTTGTTTCTGCCACGCCTTTCCTCTTCAAGGAAGGTGACTCCTCACACTCTTCTTGCACTTCAGCATGTGTTCCTTCCACAGAGTGCAGTCCTCCAACAACACGGCGGTCCAGCATGGGTCCCCCATGGGGGTCATCACTATAGACCCTACTTTAATTCACAGATAAGGAGGTCCTCTGTTTTCTGTGAGTAATAGAAAAAGTGACAAGCAATCTGAAGTCACAATATTTCAAAACTGTAGTGATAGAGAACACATTGAAATTACTTATGCCCTGGCTGGCAGAAGGGATCAACAGAAAAACTTTTGGGGTTCAAAAAGTAATTGGCAAAGGTCCAACAAAGTAACATATATGTATAGTCTCTTGTTTCTAAAGTGAGGCAGATGATGATCAAGAATGATGACTTTGCTATTTCTCTTAGGAGGAGGATCATAGCAAACAAGAATCACCGAGTCTAAGAAAGATTCATCAAAACAGTGCGCTCTTGAAACATATAATGGGATTATTGCAGAATACTTGTGATTAGGTATTTCTTAACCTGTAACTTTGCATAACTGTGAGTTATTCTACATCATGGGAAGTCTCCAATAAAATATAATGCCCCAACTCTTTTAAAAAGGAAGCTGTGAATATGTGTAGCAATCCACAATTAATTCTTCACCATTCATAAAATTATACTACATACCATTAGAATAGTAACTGTTACAATAAAAATACTTCTATGCAAACTCACAGGGTTGAGGAAATTAGGATAAAACAAATTTACAGTTTTAACTCCAGCCAAGATAAAATGACCAATAGACTTCAGAACTCAAATATATTTACAAAAATAAACAGATATAAAAAAAATTGTCTTCTAAAAGAGAATTTACTAAAATGGTCATAATTTCCCCAAATTTTAACTAAGTTTCTCTAAATATTACTTTTAATTTCTCTCTTTAGAAAAAGTTTTTGAAAGGAAGACTCAAAACAAATAAAAGTGAAAACTCGATTCCAGCTGTGGAATGGATAAATCATTATTCTTAAAGGGAAAAAAATAAAATCCACAAAACTGAAGACTGAATATATGTGTATTCCATAGAAGAATTAAATTAAATCAAAGAGAAATTGCATTTCTTTTGTTCTTCAAAACTCCTGCTAATGAATAGCATCAAGATGTGTTTCTACGTGAGTTAGATCACTCACACTTTTACTGAAATTATCAGTTACGGGAAACTTGTTATTCAAACAGTGAGTTGCTGTCCTTCTTCCCCCTCTTGACTCCTCCTTTTTAATCTCTTTATTTTATTACTCCCCTTCTAAAAGAAGAGCAATTAGTAATGTTAAGGACAGAGTACACAGCACAAAAACTTCTGTGATACAGACTATGTATTTAGTTCATAGAAACTAAATCTAGAAATTGCACTAGTTCAAACCCAGAAACTACACTAGGTAAAAGGATCCGTATACACATCCCCAAATAAATAAACATCAGCATTTATTCACAAATAAAATACAGGTGGTGATATCTAGAATACAAATTATGAGGAAGAATAGAAGTACCTCTATTATAGGTAGTATTTAAAGACATAAAGTTTCCTAGCACTTCTTGACCAAAATTTAACACACATTTTTTATCACGTTTTAATTTATACCTCCTGAAGTCTGAAAGAAGAGAAATGAAAAGAATCATCCTTTCCAGGGAAAAAATCGGATAACTTAATATACAAAGAGATTTTAGTCCGCTGCTCATTTTACAGGTAAAAAAGAACCATTAAAAAGATTGGGCTTGAGAGTTTGAGCTTTACTGCATCTGAAACTACATCCTAAGAAATAGAAACACAATAAAAATATCGAAGAATATAAAATGGCATAACATGCCTTATTCAAACACTTTTATATTTATAGAAAAATTAAAGAAAACATAGAATTTAGTTGAATCAATTTCATTCCAAGATTAAATTAATCTTTATCAAAAGGAATTATTTCTGTGCAAAACCGTGTATTTTTACCACTAATAGCAACTGTTTCACTTGAGAATTACATATATTAATTATATTATATTACATTACATTACATTACATTACATTATATTATAACCTTGACCATAATCGTACCAATTCTTGAAAGAGATGAAAATATTGATGTAAGTTCTGACTGAAAAATCTTACAATAAATATCAAGAACAGAGCAGAATACACTTACAGTTAACCTTAAAGAGACAGTGATAATAGTACCAGTGAGGACAGAAATCAAAATGTATTTTTGAAATAAGAAAAGCTGTCTTGTAGAACATATACCTTAACTATATGTACTTAACTTACTTAACTATACTTAACAATACTTTATCTACCGTGGCTGGAGTCCTAGGAAGTAAATATAATGGGGTTAGTCTTTCAAAAACACCTCTAGTAATTAAAGGGCTTTTAACAATAAATAAAATCTACATAAAATATAAATTTCCTGCATTCATGACACAGCAAGCAAGGCATACATTTAGGACATCAGTAAACGAGAAGACTAGAACATTGAGACCAAAATATATTGCATGAGTAAAGACTACAGTCACCATGATTCCTTCTAAACTGTATATACCCAATATACAGAAAAGTGGAAACAAATATTTAATATTTAGCAGCAGGAAGGGGAGAGAAACTAATCTCACCTAACTTCAGAATTTTTGCATCCAAATTCAGCACCAGAAGGAAATGAAGTGTTTTATAGGAAGGTGAAATAGTTGTACATGGTTCATTTCAACCTAAGAAAGACATCTAAGGTCAGAGGAAGAAGCCTTAGAGAAAACTACCCATTCCACAGACTATTAAGAGAGTTTTGATAACTAGATCATTTGCAGATGTCTAGACAGTACTCTTTCATCTCATTTGTTACAAAAATTTTACAAAAAGCCATTACAGCTGTATGGTGACAGGAGGTTCAGAACATTAGCATAAGCCATAAGGACACAAAGGCAGTTCAAAACTAACTACTGAAAACAAAAAAAAAAAAGTAGGAAGAAGTGAATTTGAAGACAAAAGAAGTGTCTTTTCTACTTAAGTCTACAAAGAGTGGCTTCAAAGTAAAAATCCTTACATCTAGGAAAGATTTCAACACAGGGCCCTCAGAACTGGACAACTTCCACCATTCTAATGTGGTATTTAAATAGTATAGTATTTAAATAGAATAGTATTTAAAAACCCCCCAAAGGTACTTCTGGTAAGTAATCTTGTAACAGGCCAATGATTCAGTTAAAAATAGGATAGAAATAACACAGTAACCCAGTAAATATAATATTGGATGTTCTGGCCTTAATGAGCTTGAGCACCTCACTTAAGAAGACAGCATAGAGAGATAACAGTCAGAGAAAATCTATAAAATAAATAGGGATTTAAGAGTTTCACTCCAAGACTACATCTGTGTATTAGTTTAGAAAAGAGAAAATATATTCCCTTAAAAGCAGAACTCCTAAATAAAGGTACATAAAAAAGATCAATAGACCATCCCTGAATTTGATGGTTTCCATCTTTGAATTATGCATCACTGCCTGCAAGGCTTACCTTCAATCTGCATTGCAATCATTTAAATAATTTTTTATTAAGTTTGAGATGATAGAATTGAAGCTCCAGTTTTTCCATCCTATAGATCTAACAACACCTTATCCAATGCCTGCATCAACATTTAACTGCTATTCAGAACTTTAATTTGATATTCTATTGGTGGCAATATTCAAGAAATAATGATCTGCATTACTGTTTGCAAAACCAATATCAGACTTCAAAAGAGTTGTCAAGGAAGAGATCAAGCTGCCCTATCTCTCAGATATGTTTTATCAGTCTGTTTTAAGATGAGTGAAGACAATGTTGTAGCAGCTTATGCTCATTTAACATTTGGAAGATTGATTTTCTTTTCTTACTCCCCACAGCCGTATGGATTAGAAACTCATTTATTCCTCTTTGTTATGAAAACACAATCTGAAGCGGAAGTATGTAGCAAATTCAAAAAGCAAGATAATTATGCAACAAGTAAAACACTGCATAATCTCATTATACCATGGATGGGTTCTGACAGTAAGAGTGACAAGAACATTTTGAATTAAAAGTCAACAAAATCAAAATGCAGAAAATGAAATACATTTTAACATAATGTTTAACTGCAGTAAGAAATAACTGAAGTCTGAGACTTAGAAAAATTTAGAAATTAATCAGCTCCATGCATGGACAGATAAACAGAATTCACTTGACAGGATACAATAATATAACACAAGTTCCAATATTCTTCCTTTAGTCCAAACTGCTAATTATTGGGGATCAAGGAAAGATAACAACCCTTTTCTAAAACTATAGAATCCATTTTTTCATATAGACTTTAGACACCATTTGTCTGGTATTGTATCCTTTCCTCTCATTAAAATTGATTAAAAAAGAAGGTGATCTTATTAATATCTTATTAGTTATCATTACTCAGCTATAAAGCTAGTCAGAGATAAATAGGTTAGAGCATCAGTAATTAGACTTTGAATTTGATGACCAAAACTTGAATATTGTTTAATTTTTTAAAAACTTAAATATTGGGGTTTTTTTGTTTTTTTTTTTTTAGCCTGGGATATGCCTGGTTTAGATTTTCATTTCCTTAGTTGTTTTGTCTTATTCTTACAGTCAAATGAAATGTTCCCAAAAGAATGAAGCAAGTGTTTTGTTTTATTTTGTCTTACTTTTTTTACCATAACTAAAAGCCAAATTTCACACGCTAGGATCCGTACTTCTGGGAAAAGAAGTTTTCCATACATAGCAAGACAAAAGAGATTTTGTAGTACATTTTTAATCCTCAGAATAATTCTTTGCGTCATAATGGAGTACTGCTAAAGCTAGATTTTTGATGTTTATTTGCTTTTTACTGTCTTTCATCTTGTCAAGAGCTAAATTGTTTTGTATGTTTAATTATCTAAACACTTTCAGTGCAGTTCTTCAAATTCTACAGCTTTACTTAGAGTTGCAACAATGCATAATAAGTCACCTTTAAGTCTTCTGCAGAAACGTAATTCTCATTATTGAAAGAACATACCCAAATACTTTCTTCTTGACGATACTGTTTCCAGTTTTGTCCACTGTCACTGAACATGAGAAGGTAGCTTGTTACCCAGTCTGAGCTCCCATAACCACCTTGGGTAGCAATAGCAGTAATCTCAGTTCGTTCACCAAGATCAATCTGAAGCCATTGATATTTGTTGGACACAAATGGAGACCAGCCACCAGCACCTTAAAAATAATGAAAAAGGTTGAAATGTATTCCTAAAAATAAGTAAGTTAATACAAAACTTGTATATGCAAAAATAAATCAGTTCATTTGAGCAACATTATCTAATGAAAAAGTCCTTCTCCAAGGTAGGGGTTTCAAACTAGATGGTCATTAAAGTCCTTTCCAACTCAAACCATTCTATGATTCTCTGATTCTAATTCAAGATATAGCTGCACCAATACTATCTTGGTATTAATTAGCAATTATTCTGAAAATTTATTCAGATTACTAGATAGTTTTAAGCAAATATAACTATTATAAATGACTGTGAATTTATTCACACCATTTTATTTCTCTCTAAATTCTGCAACAAATTTTACAAAGTAGTTTTTACCAATTAGACTCTGCAAGTAAAAAAACACTGTATTTTGTCTTTTTATTTTATACATCTCAATTTCGATTTATGTAGACTAGATCTCCAGAGGTCCTGTCTAACCTCAATGATTCTGCACGATTCTGCTCTGTGAGGCCTGGATATACGAATTTGCATATGTAGCAATGAAGCACAGTTAGATGAGAAATTTGCACATCCCTCTAAAAATGGTTCAGAAATCTGTAAGCAAAACAGTAAGACAATAGAAGTTATACACATGAAGTTTCAATCACAGACACACCTGTCTGCAAAGAAAAAATTTCACCCAAAACATAAAGCTACACTTCTCCAGTATTTTAACTAATCAGAAAGATGTTAAAAGGAGGATATCAAAGCAATTCAGTGCTCCTTTGTCTTCCTTTGTTTGTTTTTATTTACTCAGATCATGCTACTAGCTTGCCTGAAAAGCTGTGTGGAAAAGATCTAGGGTAGGTATCAAACAATCTTGTAAGAAAACACACTGGTTTATGAAACTACACTGTAAAATATACAACATAAAGACACAGCATCTGGTGATTTTTTTAGAGAATGGTGTGATAAAAAATAAATTTCAGCCATTATTTAAGGACAGATTTAGGTCTAACTCAGAAAAACACAATGTAAGAGGCACCTTGAAAAGTTCTGAAAGCATACATACACACGCAGAAGAAAACCAGATATGTCTAGTTCCCACCACAGCCAGTTAGCTGCAATTCAATTTTATGCTTGTATAGGCTTCAAGATGTTGAAAAATTCATAACTAAATACTGCATGTTGCTTAATTCTGTTTAGAGTCATGAGTCAAGTTCTTAACATTACCTCCTCTAGAAAAGATAAAAAAAAGAATTTTTGTTTAAGGATGTAAAGCTGTCACTTAAATATAAAATGGTGGGAAATTATACTGGTATTCATACATCACAAAAAGTGAGGTCCACTCTACAGAGCCAAGTAGAAAGAACTGACAGAAAAACATTAAGTTCCATGTATGTAACCATTCCTTTGTCCACACAATTACGAGCTAATTAAAATGCAACAGAATTTAAATTATGGCGTTAAATATTGTGCATATTTTTCCCTCTTTATCTAAATCAGGATTTAGAATTTTATGCCAATACATGATTTCAGTGGCTGCATCTCTGCTATTCTCATGCAGATTCCAAAGCCTTACCTTACGACCACATCATTTTATCTCTTAGTGGCTGTGCAGAAGAGTGTGGTGGTATCGAACAAGAAAACTTTGTGAACAGCCAGGATAGGAGGTGAAACAAGGGTCCTCACGCCCAGAAGCAGAGAGGTCCTCACACCCAGAAGCAGATATTCAAATCATATACTGCACCTGTGACACGCCCCACATAAGACTTAACTGCCAACTTAACTATGATATCCTCAGTTCAGCGCCAACACAGACGCAGCAACAACCTGCAGTGCTGTGGTATTCAAAGCCTTCTTAGAATAATGTGTCACTGTGTTAAGTTTGGTGACATTTTTGAACTTTTCTCTTGAAAGGTGTAATTGTATTGTAGTCAACAGGAGTAGTCTGGCAGACTGTGCTGAGTATATAATTTGTAAATCCCTTCTGTGAAAAAACATCTTCAGTTGGTGACTGCAGAACTTTATTCAGAATGGAGTGATGGAAGTTAGAAAGATGTAAACAAAAAATGCCTGAAAAGCAGTCTGTTATGGCAGTACTACTTACTGCCAGCCTGAGGTATGTACCCCTGTCTTTGGTACTGCATTTTCCAGAAGTTTTTGCAAGGTATGTCACCAGGCAGTCTACATCTCCTTGTTATGCTGCACTACATCCCATGGAAAAGAAGTTAATGAATCACAGATACATGGTGTTCTGATGCCAGGGCTATTTGATTTGAGGGGTTACAGTACAGATGCATTCACGGAAGTCATCTATCAGCCCTGTAATGACCAGTGCAATGTACGACCCATAAAGAATAACCACTGAGCAGAGGCAGCATGATGTCTCCAACAGCCTGTATGAAGCCACAGCATGGACCACCAGGCAGACACTGCAACATGTTTCCTGAAGCACCACAACACTGTTTCACATGATGCATTCATTTGCCAAAGGCTCTTCACAAGCTCTCATGTCTGACTGTCCAGCAGCCAGCTGGCCTTCCAGGATCTGACTGCCACCTGAAGCATCACAGGTATGAAACATTTGCCCAGTCCTTCAGGAAACACCAGCAGAGCATGTTAGCTTCTCACCTAGCATTCCTTACAGCGTGTCCTGTCCTTGCAGCAAGATTAATGAGTGTACCAAATTATAGTTGCTTTCGGCTGTAGCATACATCTGGGCATAGTGACGCACAGAAGCTGGCTGCATAACAGATGTCAAAAGGATCTTGTTTGTCAGATTTCATGCTGCATGGTGTGGGTGTTTCTGCGGAGATCTGGAGAGATCTTAAAGAGACTCCCACAGGGCTGCAGATACCATGTATGTTAAATAAGACTGTGCCAAAACATATGAACACATAGGGATAGACTAAGATTTACAGGAACATAATTTAGTAATCTCTAAATTTCCTGAATTATTGACTTTGAAGTCCTTATCTTATTTCTCTATCTTTTTTTCAGTGTCTTTTATGTAAAGCATATGTTTTCTTCAATCATGTCTGAATATATTTTCTAACAGTGTCTGATGAAACATCTTTTGTTGTGAACTAACAGCAAGTCATAAAAATAATTTTCAAAGGGGAGACAACCTGTATCTGAAGTTCCTTTTTTTGAACTTTATCAGCGGAGAAGTCTGACCCTTTTTATTTTCGACTGTCTCTTGACAATATTGAGATTATTTGTATGCAACCTACCAAAATTCTACATACAAGCTGCCCAAGCATGAAAGTTTCATGCTTTCCTTCTGCTAAAACCCCCAAGCATTACACAGTTCCTTTTTATGAAGAATATGCTGACTTGAAGTTCCACATACAGATGATCCATACAATCCTTTTATTTCATTTATTATTCCTATTATATTTTTAAATACCAGTGCTTGGTAATGTTTGTAAATTGTAATGTGCTAAAATGTTTGTACATATGTGGTGCAACTTTTTAAATGTACATTAATTTATTGAACATTTTAAGAAACCTCATAGTTTTTCTGAAATACTAACTCCTTTTATTAACTCATGAATCTCTGTCTTTCAATTCCATTTTAGTAACAACTTGCCAGATTTACTTGATGGCTCATAAGTAAATGGAGGATCTGTGGTTAGTGGGAGGCTTGGCTCATTCAGCCTAGCAGCAATTAAATCGAAGTTTAGTGTTTCCATCAGTCATTTGTACATACTAATTTATAAATACTCTCCTTTACTTCATGTGATATTCATAAATGAATTGATTTTTAAATGATAGAAAAAATTCCTAAGCTTTCAATATTTTTAATCCATTAAAATCAATTCATTTGTTCTAGATTTAAAACCTAAGCCATCATGCATCTTTAATATTTCAATTTTTGAGTACAAAATTCAATTATTCTTAATTTCTGTTTCTACAGCATTTTAACATTTATTTTCAAGTCAGTTAAGTGAAATATATTGGGGTTTCCTCACGCATTCACCCCAAGCAATGCACAGTGAACTCCTCTGACAGTTATACAAGGAGGTGTCTTCCATTAGTTTGGTCAGCAATTTCTTAGTCACTTCAACTGACAAACTATAAACAGGATTGCAGCCTGTAATCTGACCTGGATTTATATACTAGACTTCTAGGAGAAGACTTGATTTTCTCAGATAGCCTATATCTCTAGACTTCCATTGTTATGCCCTTCATATGTAGTTTAAATTCTATTATTTTACTTTTCTTGCTTCTGGAGGTCAAATATTCACTGCCTTCTCCCATGGCTACCAATATGAACAAATCATAGCACTGAATGGGTATTATTTCATTAACCTGGTTCCCATCTTCTAGGAGCATGTTTATGTTTACATGTTTAAAACACATGCTTAAAGAGCATGTATTTTCATAATTCCTTAGCTTCACTGGGATGATAATATTATTATCACTAACACTGAAAATAGAAAAAAAAAATCAGCAAAGTTAGCAAATAGCTACAAGAGAACAGTAGAAATTACTAAAGAGAAGGTCAAAAAACTCAAATCCAGGGTAGAAAATACCTGAGAATTGCTACAGTGGACATGGAGTCAGGTTTAAAGCTTTTGACTCTGCTGGCAGAAAATTTATTAGGTGATGCTTAAGCTTGTCAACCTTGCTTTCGGCAGTTATCAGGCTGCCAGGCTACTTTTGCTTCATTTTAAAAATCTCTGAGCTGCATAGAATAGAAACTGATTTAGAGATTGCTCCTTTGCATGAAGAGCGCCCCACTTTTTGCTTATCCTGCTCTATGACTACCATTGCCAATGTTGTTACGCAAACCCCAAAACAGTACACACTCATACACGCCTTGACATCTGCTTCTTCACATGCAGACCATTTAGCCAGGACCAGCATTTATACCACTTTCAAATTCAGTCCAATTTTGCATATTTAATTGCAATAATTGCAAGCAGTGTATATTAGCAAAAGTTCAGTTTAAAACTAACACACATCAGAAAGGTGGCTTTACTTTGATTAATCAGACAGTGTATTTCCCATATGGATAATTTAACAGAAGCTGATTTTAATTTCAAGTCAATAAAGTTGCACCAGGGATGAATTTGCCTGCATGTACTGCAAAGCAAATTTTCTGCATGTAAGTAATTGACAACCGAGTCTTCTAAGGTTTTTAAAAGTCAAATGAAGTGTTTTAGAATATTCAATACCCTTAAAATATCAAAATATGACACTACATAATTTCTTAAGCTGCAAGGTATCCTCCTTCACAAATTGAGAATTACAAAAGTGTAGACTTAGATAAACAGCGCAAGGGTTTTTTTCTTTAAGTTTATTGACAGATAATGGAGCTGGGGAGGGGGGACAATATCTCATTAATGTTGTTGATGCATTACTATCAGGTGACAACCCTCTTGGACCCTTTGAAAAGTATCTAGAGTAACAGTACTGCTGTGATAAAGCCCTTGTCTTTCACATTTAATTCTCCATATTTGAATGAGACAATTCAAGAAATAGAGCTCTTACGACTGGAAATTCCCGTTTATAGCCTAGCAAAGTGTAAGAAAAGTAATTATCTAGAAGCACCTAAATAGCCAAAGGTGCTGAAGAGTATAAATCACAACTTGTCCCATTTTTCAGAAGGTTCCTGCAAAAGTTATCACAGCAATGCCATTCTGAGCCATATGTCAGTGATAAAAGGCATGGACATAAGCCTCAAAATTTGAAACCAGGGATAAACCACGGCAAGTAAACCTGAGAAGACATGAGGGACCTTGAGCCATGAATAAGAAATACTGGATTGAGCATAATTTTTTTAACGTGGATTGAAGGAGGCTGAGAGGGACAGCTAGATCAGAACCCAGTTCTACAGTCACTGCTTCATATATAAAATTTCTGCATGTCATTTTCAACAACATTTTTGATAGCTGTTCATCTTTTGCCTTTGATCTGTAGCAGGATGCTCTGCCTAAGCGGGGATAAAACAGCTTGAACCTTACCATATTTGCAAAAGTTATCAATTATAGATGGAGAGGAGGGGTTACACTCTTTTTGGTGTTAAAGAATGCTGAGACCAGCCTGACTCATCAATCCCAAAGCTAAACAGTCAGAGGATGTGAACAACATTTCCCTACAGAAACTCACACCAGTGAGGATGCGGCAGACTAAGATCCTGACAAAGGAACCAGCAAATGATAACACTTACAATTTATCTAAAGGTGCTGCACTAAAGGCTGCTAAGCTGACACAGCTGGCCTAGAAACATAAACTCGACAGTCAATTGAAGCGGGTCCGCCCCTCATGCTGCCTGCGCCATCCCAGGCTGGTCCGGCTCCTCAGAGGGAGGAGCCCTGCCATGGGAGGACCCTGGGGGGTTTGAGTGCCTGGGTCCGCACCTGGATCTCGGGGAAAGGAGTGCCCAGGGCTCAGGATCCACCCACCTTTCCTGAATCTTCTGTTCCATTATCTGTATTATTGGTTATCTCTTCCCTGATTGGTTACCCCTGTCCCTATGCAAGCAGCTGTCACGGGGGCAGGGGTGGGATTCTTTTCCTTCCCTCAGGGGGCAGGGTGGAGATTCCTTCTCTCCTGTCCCTGCGGGGGCAGGGAGGGGATTCCTCCTTCCCTGTCCCTCCTGGGGCGAGGACCTTTGTCCTTCCCTTCTCTCCCTCCCGAACACCTCTACCCTGGACCTATAATAAACGAGAGCAAGGGGAGGACAACCCCCTCCTGCGAACCCTTCCCCTCGTTGTCCTCTTTATTTATCGATTACAACAATCAATAACTTTATACTATGAAAGCCGAGTCCCACTTCCTACAGCGTCGATTTGTAACATGCTCCTAGGAGATTCGTGCCTTGAGTGGGGACACACCCTGAAGATTACTCCTTGAGACTCAATGAAAGAGTTGCTCAGTGTCTTTGGTATGGCTGAGTAACATAAATCTCCCATTAATAATTATTTTTCCAGTTTTAATACGATTTCTTCAATATTGCTTAAAAAAATGCACCGTAACAGTAGTTACAAGTATACCATGCAGGAAGTAATTCTGATTAAAGTATTTCAGTCTAATCATTATCATAATAAATTTCAACAAATAATGTGCTTTATTCATATAAATATGTTTGGTTTGCTGACCTTAATCCTGTCGGAGAAAGTTACATAAAGGCTGAATTACACCTACATAATCCATTAGATTGAAACTGGACTAAATCTGGGACTAGGATTGGATCCTGCCACACAAACACTTCTCTCTGAAGAGCAAAGGATTTCCTTCTGAACTTTGTGACTCCTCAGGAGAGTCTCCCTGATAAACTTTATCTGAGGCTTCCATTCTGTCTGATGTGATCCAAGTAAAATCCTATTGTTTCCTATGACATTATTTTCAAGACTAAAAATTTTCCCTCATACTCACATATTACCTATATTTAGAACTATCATACAAAACAATCAATTTTAACAGCTAAAAAAACTGAAAGAGCAATCAATGCAGGGAAGAACAGCTCTTCAAAAAGAGTTGCTATTGCCTGAAGAAAAACCCGTGTCTAACTGGTCTCAAATGGTACAACCTTGGAAATAGAATCACAGATTATTTCAAATTGGAAGAGACCCACAAGAATCATGGAGCCCACTTCTCAACTGAATGGTCCATAAAGGGATCAAATCTGAGTCCTTGGTATTATTAGCACCATGCTCTAACAAACTGGTGTTTTCATCTCTGCAGTTTCCTCTCCTTACTTTAAGATTGCAAGTTAGGAGGACATAGTGCATTCTGTCAAGTGTAAGTTCAGGGAAATACCTCTTTAGAGATTAATAAACAAGAAGGTTTGAATAGTTGAAGAATCTTTTCTAGTATGCAGTTAGTTTCTGCATGAAAAAGGCATATTACTGATTTGAAGGAGACTAAAAACAATTGTGACCTATCATTTTAACAGTATATAAAAAGATTCCATGTCTGTCCTTCAGGACAATGTCACAGTTTAGTATCCTTCTGTAACTGGCTTTCATAGGAAAACATTCAAAGCCTTCATAATTTTCCTTCTATTTTAGTATGCCTTAAATAATCTAAGTTGTGTCTAAGAAACCAAGTATTAGCTGAAGCTGTCCTGACTATCAAGATGAACTGATGAAAACTAAGAAACACTCTAACAAAATACAAATTTATGGCTAGCCTCTTAGTTGTTTTCTTGTCTTGTCTTCCTAGGATCTCCAAACTGATGGAGATCAGTTAAGTTCAATATGAAAAAAAAGTTCAGAAACCAAATGGAATCTTGAATATATTTCAATGAATCAAAACCAAGATTTCCCCTTCAAAGAAGTTTTCTGAATTATGTCCTCTTTTTGGAAAACAATACTGATGTCTGTATACTACAACAAAACCAAATTTGTTGCACTATATAAACTTGGAATGTCATCAGTACGACCCCTTCTTTCTGAACGTGTAAGTGATCATTTTCTGGATTGCTTGGGAAGCTCTTGGCCAGGTTTCAGAAAATGCTGTGAGTGAATAACTAAAAGACACACTTTTGAGGGCCTGATATCAGAACAACTCACTCACAGGAATATATCATGAGATGCACTGTTTGAATAAAGGCTGAAAAGTGCCATGAATGGCATCTGATTCTGAAAGCTCTAAGTTACTTTTGCTGTCAAGAAATGAATGAAGAAGTCTTGCCTCTTAAAATCTGAAGAATGAGATGAATTTATCTGAGTAATTTCCAGAAAAAAGTATAGACATAACAGGTATGTTTTGGCTTACTCATGTAGGGAGGTTGTGTTTTCTGAGGAGTATTTCACAGGTGTCATGCAGAGCTCTGTCAATGGAAATCAGAACTACTAAAAAAATTCAGCAGCTTTTGAGGCAGATCATAAGAGCTATATAAATGCTTCAGTCAGACAGAATTTTCTAGGGGAGGTGGGTGTAGCAGCTATTTGAGTGGCTTCAAAGGTAGAATAAGGTTAATTGTGTAGGAAGGTCTAACATTATTTAAGATATTCTGAAAATGAATATCAATGAAGAAAACATGTATCATCTTAGAAGAGAAGGAACAATTGCATTTATTTTTTTAACTGTCAGACTATTTAATGTTTAAGGAACTTAACTTTCAAAATTGTGACAGGTATTATAAAATGAATATTAGGTTTTAATAATTTGTGACAGGTAGCAGTTACTACGTCAAGAGAAGTTTCAGAGGCATTTTTAATTTGAATCAGTGCAACACAAAGGCACTAGGAAACAGTATTAATAGTGACAGTTTGATCTTTCTTCTGTTTGAATGATACAGAGTTTGATCTACTCTGTATCAAACAGAAGAAGGTAGATAACTTTATTTCACCCACATTCTGCATTCACAATAATTTAGGTGAGTCAGTGATTCAGTGAATCCCATTTTATGTTTCTTCTGAAGGCTCTGAAGACATTTCTCCTCAATCATTATGTTAATATATCAAGGGAGATAGTTTGATAAACTGACATAGTTTATCAAAAGGAAAACATACTGGCAGTGATTCAAAGACCTACCATAGCTACTACTTTTTTGCTCAGATTTTTCATCACCAGCATAGCACACAGTGCAGTGAACCAGTGGCCTGCAGTACGCAACATCTTTTGTGTGCATTGGAAAGCCCAAGTCTGAGTAAAAAACTTTTATATAGGTAATGAAGCTGTAATTGTGTAGGATAAAATCTGAGCCACTCTGAGCTACTTCTGCAGTGTGCCAAAAAGGTGTTTTTCCTTCCTCCAGCAGGAATCAGGTATTAAAAAAATGTCATTCCAAGAGATTTGTGCTGAAGAAAAGTTCTTGTTCCTCATAATGTTTCTTAGAAAAAAGTGTTTTTGAAACGTGCCAGTTCATTGCAAGATTTACATGATTCTTGGCTCTTAAAATCCACTTTTACTTGATAATGATAACCAAATTATCTCCCTTACTATCAAATAGGAATTTCAAATAGCAGCTGTACCCCTTTTTGGCACATACTCTGACAATAATCCAAGACTGAAAGTCAAACAGGACTTCATCTGGGAGATTGTGTCCTTTTTAGGACAATGTATTCTTTCAATAGTGCTGTTCTCTTTGCTATCTCTAGTGTCTGGTCATATTCAGGTTTAGAATGCTATATTAGTAAATCCTGCTCTGTGTGAAGTTTGGTTCACCACTTTCAATATTTAACCTTCTTTCTCTTTTTCTCCATCTGTGAAGTGATGATGATGTCATCACCATAAATTTTACCTGAGGAGCTTATTTTCTTCATAGATAATTTCATGCAGAAATCAAAAATGAAGATATTTCATTGCCACCATCTTTCTCTACACCACTGAGTCTAAGCAGCATTCTTATTTAAATTTCTGTACTGATGTAATTTCTACTTGTACATACAGCATTATGTCAGGAAATATAAACTAACTGGAGTGGAAATGAAAGAGATGCATTTATTTTATATAAATATTTGTTAAAATGAAAGAAAATAAAACTATAACTAACTCAAACACACTGTTCCTTACAGTCTGATACTTCTTTCAGGCTAACATATTTTTATATTTTCTTTACATAGAAGCTGCTTTTACTAAGACACCTATATTTGTTTTCCTCGCTCTGCGGTCTTGCCCAATATGCTACACTCCTGTCTTGCAATTTAAAGCTAGGAGTGATAATTAGCCATAGTTTTCATAGCAAAAAAAAAAAAAAAATTTATATTGAGAAAGACTTTTTACAGTTGAAGTTCTGCAATTCATTCTCTTGTAGATATTTTAGTATTCTTTCTTTCTTGGTTGTTTTGCTTCCATTCATTCCAATGTGAAACAACCAGGCAAGCCCCCAAAATCTGATACCAAATTAAACCTAGTTCTTTAGCATTTTCTGCTGTTCATTTCAGACCAGTATGCCATCCCAATATTTTACTGACTATGGTCACAGAATTGAAAGAAAATGAAAGCAGGCTTAAAATATTTTGCATTGATCAGTTGGCCCTAGTCTGTGTGACACAGGAATACTGAGTATTTTAAATATTTGCCATTATGACGGCATTCTGATAATGTTTTCCAGGGTAATTAAATCAATTTTCCTAATACCAGTTACCATCTTCAGCGATGTGAATTACACCAAAACATACAAATATGTTTACCTAGATTGTATTTGTCTGATCCAAACATTAACTTATGATTTTTGTTCCTGTCTCCGCAAATATAAATCCACCACTGGAAAGAGGAAATATTGACATTTATTAAGAACAGATTGACACAGATATGGAATAACTATTTTTTTTCTAAACTGCACTGCAAAAAAAACCCAGCAAAAACCAGTACATGATTTTAGATAATATTGCGTTTTCCTTGAGGATTTGCCTACTGGTTTGAAGTGTGTTGAACAGCAGTATCAGTGAACTGTAAAAGGATCAGCAACAAGTTCAAAAATACTACCAAACTAAATCTTAAATCCCCTGATATTTATCACCCAGTTCTAATATATAACTATATATGTATTGAGATGATACAGTTTTACTTAGCAGAGTGATATGTTTGTATACTTTACAACAAAATTAGCAGGACAGTACCTTTGAGCAGATAAACATGTTTGTGCCTGTCATTTTTATCACTGCTTTAATCTCAGTCCTCAATAATTCACTTTCTGATGGTGGTACTTCTGGAAATTCTATTTCAGCCTTCAAAATGCTGATTCAACAACTTTGGCACCTGTTGCTGCACATATGATGCATTCAGTACAGCAAAACGAACAGATAGAACATTGATCCCTGCTGTTTCCAAACATATTTAAAACAGAAAAGCTCTATTTTATTTCCATTATTGTGGGTGTAAATTACAATAGCTAGCATCAGGGAGACACTTGCCAACTCCATCTGGTTACAGACCTGCATGTATATCTGGCATACCCAAGGAGAATATGATTTTTTTAGAAAACAAGTGCAGTGTCAGCCTTCTGGTCCTTAAAGTCTGTTTATGCTTATGTGCAAGAGAATATGAATATTCTAGTCTGATTAAATTTTGACTTTAAGGTACAAGTGTCACAATATACATGTACATGTGCAGTTCCACTTCTGCACATTTGTGAGCGAATTGACCTGACAAGAACATAAAAGAATGAGGTAAAACAAATCCATGCAATATCCCCTACATATACAGTATTTCCCCAATTTGATGTTCTAGTCATGACTCCCAGAATTCTGTTCAATTATGCAAATATATGTCACATGATACTTAGGACTTTATTAATCTGTATCTATAGATGACACACTATGCCAAATCCTCAGCTGGGAATTGAGTATATCTATCCCTAAGTCTTGTATTTAGTTCCCGACAACATTTTTCATATTGACCTGAATGTTAAAATGTTGATATTTATCATGGAGCTTTCACAAAGTCATGATTTGACCAATCATTTACCTCCCATGGTTTACAATTTCTATTCTTATAAAAAGGACTACAAAAAATAGGTACCCCCCCCCTTCCCTTCAAATCCAAGTCAATTTATGGTTTTGTATACTTGTGTAATATCTATTTTTCAGAATGCATGGATTATGATATCATTATTTCACCACATAATATGGAAATAAGCGCTCACAAATAAGAAGAGGTTTGAACATTTCATTTTAGATGTTTCAGCATTTTTAAACAGCATTGACTTCTGATTCGGTTTTGCCAGCAAAAAGCCCGAGAGTATAATAATTATGACTAGAAAAAATAGCATAGGGGAAATGGAATTGACCTAGACTAATGAGATTGCATGACCAACAAATATAATCACATCTGACTTGATTATCAGAAGATAACGTATTTTTTTTGTTAAATGTTTAAGTTGTACGTGGTACAACTATAAATAACAGAGCTCTCTTTTTGTTTCATACAATATTGGAGGAGAGCATTTGTCAATCGAAGTACCTAACAATGAAGAAAAACTGCAGTTCCATTCACTTAAGTTTTGTCCCTGGAGAAAGATTGATTTTTCAGCATTCTGGATTTTTTTTCAGAGTATTATAATAATATTAGTTGTTATTTGTGATTTTCAAAAATAACATTATAATGTTTATGAAACTAAATCAGCCAACCTCAACAGCCAAATGAGAAATTCAGGGATTTTGTATTTGCATCAGTTTTAAGACAACTAGTGTATAACTAATACATAACTAAGCTGTATTATTTATAAAACTATGTTTAACTTAAAAGATTTCCTCAGATTAAAAACTGGTGTTTATGCATATTGAGATCCTATCTTTTCAAAACATCACAGCTTCTTATTTTTAATGACAGCCATCATGGACAACAGAGCTACTGGAACCAGACTATATAATATATGTACTAATAAATAAATCATAATACTGGTTGCATAGAAAAGTTTCTATAGCTTTCAGTACTGTTAAAAACCTTGATGGATTGAACAGCGCAACTTCTGCAGGCTATCATGATACAACTTTATTTTTTTCTTCCTAAGTACTATATTACTTAAAATATTGCAGAGAATTTACGCAACAGTCAAAATGCAAATTAATGCAATCCAGTGCAATTTATTAACGTTTATACCATCTTTTCTTGCCCTTCAGAATTCATTTTGTGAACTGAAACTTCTTTAACATGAGCCTGATGAACTAGAAGTTTATCTCATATCAGCAATTTTTAACTAAATTACTGTGTTTTTAGGTATAAAATCACTTACCTGCCAATTATGTTCAACTTCTTGACACTGAGATAAATATAATTAATAATACAATGAATTAATTAATTAATAAAATAAAATTAATTAATAAAAGAAAAACTCTTTTAGGACAAAATAAAAGACAAAAATATAGATATTAATAGAATGCAACCAGACAATATTTTTCCTTCATTTAAATCTATATTTATGCCATTATTTATTCCAAATGGCAAAGTAGTGTCCAACAGCATTATTATTATGGTGCTGATCTTTATGTAAAAATGTTCATATACCAGCTTAACTAACTCTATATCCTGAAACATTATCCTGGATATGGGGTATCCAAAATTTGCTGGATTGGTGAATCATGCTGTTCCCTCTGCCCTTTTATTTTCATCTGTAATGTGCTTTGGAACTATAGACTGCATTTAGTTGAAGTTTTGGCTCATTACATTTAAAAGATTTTTAAAGGATTTAAAAACCAAGTAGATTATGATGATAAATATCACAGATGTATTCACATTATATACAGACATATGTTATGCATATACCCATCATATACATGTGTCTGTATACATATAGTAGAAAAAGAGAAGTTGGCAGTATCCATCAGAAAATCATGTATACATGTACACACACAGATCTCTTAACATCCCTTAAATTCTAAAAGCATATTACTTATTTGATATAACAATCTAAGGTGGCTAAAAAATGTACATTACTAACTGGATTGCAAATGGATTTATGAATTCAGGAAGTCATTTCTACTTACTCCTGGGTAATCTGAAGAGATTTAGTCAGGATTTGAAGCCAAATTGATTAAAAGCTGTCCAAAGAATAAAGACTGCCTCTCTGATTCTAAGAGATGGGGATTTAGAGCTTTAAACTTCTAACTGAGATGTTATGTATATTACACTTTTGTCCACATGGTAATACTTAATTTTCTTGGTTTTGCAGGTTTTGGTCCTTATGAGGAAGTTTTGTCTACTTAAGCAGTGGAATGAAGATATAGTACAGTAAAGATTTCTTCACACTGAAAACTAATATTTTGAGAATATTGATCTTTGGTATTAAATAAGTAGAAGATAGTGAAACTGTTAATAATTAAAAGTGAATAGTTCATTAATTATTCATTTATATTTGATTATTTTCTTGTTGTCATTATAGAAAGAAATAACTTTTATTGTGTGTTACCAATCATTTCTTTTACTGGGCTATAACAAATTCACAAGCTAAACCACAGGAAATCGTTTTCAATTGTTTTTGCCAAAATGTTGGCTTTATAGTTGTGTAATAATAATAATGTTGACTGAGTGTAGAAATTGTCAAATACTGCAGTTTGTTGAAAAGGTTATATTCTGCCTACCAAAGCTAAACTGGTTTCATATCTTAAGAAAAGACCAAAACAGAAGCCGAAACTTTACAAAAAGCCTATGATACACTTCAAACATTGTGCCAACAAATGAAAAGGAATGCGGATACAGCACATAAAATTTGGATAGGAAAGCCAACGTGATCTTGATTCTGATAATTAAATTTAACTGGAGTTCTCAGCAAAAAGATAATTTTGAACAGAAATAAACCTGCTCTCCTAGTCAAGACCAGAATGCTATAGTAATACAGCAGATGTTAGATTAAAAAAGGGTGTTAAAAAAGTCAGAATTTTCACAAAGGTATCTGTTGGAAAGCAGTGTCATAAACTCTCCCAGTTTTATCATCAGAGACATTTCATCCCACACCTCTCATCTCCCACCTACTACAGGCAGTCAGCAGGTTGCCCAAATTCTTCTAGTTGTAAAATTTTTATCTGTTTTGCATTATAAAGTGTCATGGAGGAGCTTCTCTTCTGGAAGGTAATTAGGATTTTTTGAGAGCTACTAACATGTAACTACTTCAAAAATAAAACAACCAAGAATGTTGTATTCCCCGATACTGGTACAGGGCACAGGCACAGTATCACAGACCTACCTGAGGATGTAGGGGAGGAAATTAAATTGAATGTTTTTTGTAAACTACACTAGTATAGAATGAATTTGTGTAATTTTAAAATGGTTAATCAAATATACAAATATACGATACTCCCTACAAAGATATTTTACTCTTACCAAAAACTAATTACCTACTCTTAGATAACAAAGTATTGGTAGTTTTGAGGCCAAAGTACAGTCTCTAGAAAAAAAAACAAAACAATGAAATGTCCCCACAAATATTTTGTTGTTGGGTTTTTCTTACTTAGCATTTGACAATCTACTGTATGAGGCACCAGAGAAAGATGAGATCTGACAGCTAAAATTCCACTTTCAACTCCTATTAATTAAGCACTAGTAAGTATGTTACCAAATAGGATACTACACAAAAAAAGAATTGAAATGGGCCACAAATCAATCACAAACCTGCCCTCAGATGATCATATTCTGGGAGCCTTTTAGAGTTGGATGCCAGCTCTGAATGTTGATTGCCTAACCGTATCTTGCCAAGAGCTACATGTTCTTTCTCTCTTATTAAGTTACAAGAAATTGAAAAGATATAGATCGGGATTTCAAATCCACTGATCTGTAAAAAATGTGGGAATTACATTTTAGGAAATCTTGGTAGTATGGTTTATTTTTAAGGTTATCCATTATTTCCAGGTATTTCAAATTCTGTCAGACTTTTAACTAGACTGAAATCTTGAGTCTTTCAGGATTATTTTCTTTCTTTTTCTAGTTCTTTTTTTGTTTGGTTTTTTTTTTTCTTATCTGAGAAATGCCTTCAGCAATTCTAAGATTCATATCAGGATTTCATTTGTTATTAGGTGATGAATATGAGCGAAGAATATGAAGGTTTTTTCCCCTTTTCTTATCAACCACCACATTTGGCTGATACATAAAACAGAAACAAATGATCAAGATATTATTAGGTTATTAACTCTGAAAGGTCCGCCTGCATTACTCCACTGGAATACTGGCGCTGCTGAGATTCATGGGCTAACACCAGGTACCAGAACTGAAATGAGGAAATTTATTTTGTAGCTCATTTCCATCTGCTTTCTTTAGGTGATGAGAAGCCAGAACATTCAATACAGGAAGACAAGAATTTGATCAAAGATAAGAAGTGTTGGTACATAGACTGGTACAAAGAACACTGTGACTTTAACTGGATTTCAGTTATAGTGGTTTAAAATAGCTGCACCAGATTCATCATAAATACTGAATGTGTGAGTATATGCAAAAAGTATTTAAGAAGGCTGAAAAAGAGAATGGAAATGAATGACACTCAGAAAAAATAAATCGTGATCCTGAGAAAAACATGTTCTCTGACAATTAATATTTTGGGGTTTTTTTAGGGGGAGGGTGGTTTTTTGGTTTTTTTGGGTTTTTTTTTTTTTTTTTCATTTCTTTCCCTCATAAGTGTAGATGTTCTGAGATGAAGAAAAAAAAGTCAAATGTTGCACAAATGGAGGATATTGCCAGTAGGCAACTTTTTGACATGGATGAATGAAGCGGGTCCACCCCTCATGCTGCCTGCGCCTCCCAGGCTGGTCCGGCTCCTCAGAGGGAGGAGCCCTGCCATGGGAGGACCCTGGGGGGTTTGAGTGCCTGGGTCCGCACCTGGATCTCGGGGAAAGGAGTGCCCAGGGCTCAGGATCCGCCCACCTTTCCTGAATCTTCTGTTCCATTATCTGTATTATTGGTTATCTTGAATTGTATCCCTCCCTCTTTTGTTATTATTGGTTATGTACCCTTATCTCCTCCTCTTATCTCTTCCCTGATTGGTTACCTCTGCCCCTGCGTAAGCAGCTGTCACGTGGGCAGGGGTGGGATTCTTTTCCTTCCCTCGGGGGACAGAGAGGAGATTCTTTCTCTCCTGTCCCTGCGGGGGCAGGGAGGGGATTCCTCCTTCCCTGTCCCTCCTGGGGCGAGGACCTTTGTCCTTCCCTTCTCTCCCTCCCGAACACCTCTACCCTGGACCTATAATAAACGAGAGCAAGGGGAGGACAACCCCCTCCTGTGAACCCTTCCCCTCGTTGTCCTCTTTATTTATCGATTACAACAGATGAAGTTATTAAGATAGTATTTGCTTTTCATTCAATGAGAAATCAAAGGCCTGTTGGTACCAAAACACGAATCAGTTGCAGGTAACGTTTAATTTCCACAGGGATTTTGAGGTGGAAAATGTATTCTGATACCTATTTTCATGTTATATGGGATATCCTGTATCTTTAAGATCAGTTCTTACCTGTGACAGTCAGCCAGGAGCACTGCCTTCATATCTGGTTTGAATGTCTGGTAGGTAAACTGTGAAATTGAGCCCAGGCAGTCTGGAACTTGGACTAGAGGCCAGAAGGACATTTGTAACCGCATAAGTCAAAACTGCCTCAGCAAGCACAAAGCTACAAAAATAATTGTGCCTTTGTCTCTTCTGATCTTAGAAATTTTGTAAAGGTTAGGGAAATGAGTGTAAAAGGCACATGAAAGGACTTGAGTGCTACTGCAGATGGAAAACAGCCAGAAACTGTACGGGGAATATGGTCTTCTCTCAAGCAAAATTTTGGCATTTAGAAAATTCTTCTTGTTTGTTATTATGTATGCCCTCCCAGGATAAGGCTCCAGCTGCTTCAGATCCTGGCAGCAGGTCAAACAGTACAGCAGTATTCATACTGCCAGTCCTGGTGTTATAATTTTGTGTGCCAGAAATCCCAATTCAATCTGAATTTTACCCACTTTTTCCTCGTTTCTTTGCAATCCCCAGGCTCAGAAAATGATGAATACCTGAGGGAGAATTGCCTAACAGTGGCTCACTGAATCTCACTCTAGCTGAAAATACTGTCTTTGAGACTACACTGAGAGGCATGGATCAAGTCACATAGATGAATCTAGAAACAAGTTTTTAAGAATTCTGGGAAAGATGAACACAGACAACTTTTCTGCATTTGTGTGAGAAAAAATATATTGCATGGTCTTAAGAAATAAGAAAGCCATGGTGGGTTTTGTGCTTTCTCATTAGAGTGTGAAGAATCCTATGCTTATGTTCCTTTAGCATTTCTTCTCATAACAGTCAGATTATGTTAATCTGTGTTTCCATGTAAACATATCAAAAACTTAAAGGACCCAATTATAATCACGTAATAAATTTTACATGACAAATACTCATACAACAGCAAGAATAAGATATTCTTTGTTGCAGTTATACACAGTTGGTGAAGTGGGGTTTTTTGTTTGTTTTCTACTGCTTTTTTTACCAAGAAATAAGTTGAAATTACTCTGTTTTTGGTACGTATATATACTTATGTCTCTAGCACTTGCATTTTGCAAAAGATTAAATGATAAAAGCTTTTCCATATTTCTGTAGGCTACAAAAATAATCAAGCCTTCTTAGTTATCCAAAACACAAAACAATCCCTTGAGGAAACACAATCAACAACTTAATGACTTGTGAAATCTATGATTTCAATGGGTCATTTCATTTTTGCCTGAACTGCTCTTTCATGACTACTCTTCTAAGCTTACCAATTTCAAGGTCGACTTTTTGCTAAATGTAGACAGCTGGCCTTCTGCATCAAATTAGAATCTAGTCCTGTGAGTATATAGAGATATTACTTATTATACACTGATTTCCCTACAAAATGTATTTTAAAACTATTACTGCTATTAGAGGGTGTGAAAAGGGTAATATAGAATTAAGTCTGGGTAAGTACAAAAAGTAATTTTCAATATATGGAAGAGACTTTATACCTAAATAGGTCACAGTGCTAGAGGGTAATTGCAGAAAGCAGTCACACAGGAAACAAAACTATTGAACTATTATTTCCATTACTTTAAAATAAAAGAATCCTGATTCATCACTAAAAATCAATAGCAAAACCAAAATCTGTTCTGGTTTATTGTATTTTAAATTATGTATGAGGCACACATAGTTAATGATCAAAGAGCTTTTACTCCTATTTCTACTGAATATTTGTTTCTTACCAAAATGCAGATGTATACGGCTATGGATGTGTTAAACTCTGCAAAACTGTCAGAATACTTACATTTTTGTAATTCAGAATAGTTTACCTCTAATAGCTGTACCTTGAAAAACTGTAAAGCAATCACTTTTTAAGAAAATTGAAGATATTTTCTAGTACCAGCTACATTCAGGAGCAATTAGTTTCTAAAAAGGAAGAGGTGTCTCTTTTGCCAACTACTGTTCACTTCAGAATGCAATACTCTTTTTAGCAATGAAATGAGTCATGCATTTATTATTTAAAAAAAAACAAAAAGGATATTCAGTTAACAAGGTTTTTTTGTGAGAATGCATTGAAGATCTAACAAGATAAAACAATATTGTAAACAAAACAACACCGCATGCGTTGTCCAGAATTCTTACAATGAATGAAGCTAAAATATCTATTTAAACTCCCATTGTTTATTAATCAAAACATGTTGATAAGATGTCTTGAAGCCTTTGGATATAAATATTGTAAAAATACATTGAAAGACATGAGAATGGTCCACTGAATATCTTATTAAAAACCTTTTGTGTAAAATGTGCTGGGATAAAAGGAGAAAAATTAAAATTATTTAAAAAAAAACTGTGTATTTCTTGAGTTCTTTCTTATTCCAAACCAAACCTGATCTTGTTTGATTTAAAGGACTTCTGCAATATTTAAGCTCCTGAATTCAAGATTAATGCATCCTTGGCTACAGTTCACATTTTGTGGTCTGATTTTTTTTGCTTATTTATTTTTGAGCTTAATTAAAAATATCAATGATTGTATAAATGCTCTTAATCTACAGACATCCTATTTCAGAATTAAAAATACACAATAACTGGAAACAAAGGGTTCTGCTTGCCAGATGTAAACCTATTATCCCTCTCAACAACAGCAAAAGTGAAGATTCTGCTTCATCCCTTCATTCTATATTTAGAAACCAGGTGCACTTCAACATGAGGCAGCTTAATCCCTTTTAAAATGTTAGAAGTCGAAATATCAAGGCTGTCTGAAAACTGATTTATCAGTGAGCTCCTGCCAGTGTGTTTCTGACAAGTTACGCTTTAGAATCAATAGAAACTTTTGATTTCCCATCAGAAAGACATTCATCTTTCTATAGCTCAAGGATCTAATATTAAAGGAAGACTACAGTTGCTTTATGTCTAAAAATAATGATCACAACTTCTACTCATCACTCACAAAACAACACAAGTAACTATAATTCTGGAAAGATTTTTGATGGAATCTATTTATACATTTGTTTAATATTTTTATTCAATTATTACAATTATTCTAACATTCCCTTTTAAAAATTCTGAATCTTCAATTTAATTTCATGGTATTACTGGAATTAAATGGCTATCATCTGAAATTATGCTAAAAGCACAAAGGGTTCTGGATTGTGTCTGTGTTAAAATTCCCACCTTTGTGTTTCTCTTGCAGCTGGCAACACTGGAGGTCTCAGCTGCAGATATTTCTAAATCAATGCCTGATCAATGAAGCTAATTAGGTACTTAAAATCCCATCTCCATTTCAAAATTGTATTAGTTATATGTGTAGATTCCTGCTCACACAGGATATTCAGAAATGTATCTGTTTTGTTACATTCAAGAAATTTTAAAAGTGATCATTTTAACTTATCAACAAAAAATAAATGATGATAAAATAGGCATAATATTTCTCTTTTTGTATTACCTACCATTTTTGGCTCCTATAGAGCAGAACATATTCTTTCAGTCTTCAAAGTACTTTCTTAAAAAAAAATAAACCTTGCGGTAAAATACTAGCCCAGCAAAGATGCAAATAATCTTAACTAAGTACTTCTTATTTTTCTGGAAACCTAGTTTCTCATGTTTTATTGGGTTTTTTCTTCTCATTTTCACAAAATTCATGAGTAATGGACTGAAAATTCTGTTTTGGGTATTGAATCTTGGAAAGCCTTGAACATCCTTATGAAACTTTCAGGTTCATTATATTATTTTAAGAAGGAATAAACAGTTTTGAATATAGTAAGTTACCAGTCCTGAAACACATTTGATAATGTAGGCAACAATTTTATAATTTGGATTTACTTTGGATTTTTATTCTGGTTTTCCCTTTAAACCTACTTCCTCAAAAAGGATTATTTAGTTTACATTTCTCTTATCTTCTATCCCAAAACAGGGGAAATTAGCCTTGTGGCAATGATTTTGTGAAATATATTCATAGCAATGTGGAATTACCATGAATTTCAAAATGTAATTTATTTTCTGTTCCTTTGCAGGCCTCACTGTTTATCAACGACCTCTTTACGTTGTCATGCAAATGGTACAGGGGATAATCTATACGTGAGACATCCTGCAATCCACGCATGCTTCAGGCTGACAGCAACCTTAGTGTGAAGTGATACACAGGTATCTGATAACAGCACCACTTCTACTCAAATTAATTCTCTACTGAAGGATTAGAGAATACCTCAGCCAGAAAGTATGATAAATTCACCACAAACACTCAGTTTCTGACTTCAGAGTGTTTGCAGGTTCAACTTTTGCAATAGCTATCCCTGCATACCTTCAATTCTGGCATGTTATGACACTGGAAAATAAAAACAACCAACCACCCTGAAAACCAATTCACCCCAGAACAACAAAAATGTAATGTTCCTATTCTTAAGACAAACAAAATAGCAGTAGTGCTGGTATTCTAGATAAATTCACATACTATATAAGGGATGATGATTTTTTTATACCCCAATATACTGAAGGCTGAGCCGCTTAATTTACTGATGACCTTTTAGTTTCATTTAACATGGTTCACAAGCTATCATTTGCAATTACCAGTGTGACACTAGGAAGAGACCACAACAATAGAAAGAATATTTTAAAAATTATTTAAGTTCTAGTATCTTCATGACTCCATAATTTAGGTCCCTAATATTTAAAACTGAAGAAACCTACAAAATCATACAAGGCACCTAGCATGCCATATTTATGGAAGTTTTAAAACCCACATGTGAAGGCTTTTTGGAGTATCCACAGGTTCATAAATTATTTAACTGTAGAAAATTTTTAATAGAAAGACCTGTGATCCTGCAAATAACAAAAATATTATTTTTAAGATGTTATAATCGATTGATTCTTAAATGGCAATAATATACGGACTGAAAATTGTATTAATAAATTTACAACAGCATCCTTAATTTTGACAAATTATAACAGAAGCAATGAAGAGGCAGGCAAAAAAAGCCTCCAGAAAAGCATACTTAAGTGGACTTAAAAAATACTTATAAAAATTTCTACTGATTTAATCCAAATCAATTCTGCTCACTCTACCTCACTGTGGATCATCATGCCATGAAATAAAACTAACTAACTAACTAACTAAAACTACATTAGCACTTCTATTTCATCATAAAAATCCTGCTGGTGTAGTAATTTTGACCTTTTTCTACCACTTTAAGCCATTGAGAGGAGTTATGGAAACAAATCCCTTGAGAGTGAAGAAAATCATAAAGAAAAGTACACAAAGTTATCTTGTAAGCTCAAATGGCCAAAGTTAGACCACTGTAGGTTTGTGTGATATTTATACCAGGAGCAATGACTGGAATTAATTCCAACGTGGATAAGCATGTTAGTGCAATTATGGATAGAATTCATTGTTCACTGAAAATCTGAAGAAAACAGACTAACAAGTATACATTGGGTTTATTTTGCACTAATTTTCCTTTCTCTAACTCTTTATATACAACAGGTTGTAATTGAATATTACACTTCTAGAATATTAATTATTCCTGTGTCGGAAGAGAAACAGAGGGATATAAGATGGTTAGACAGACTGCTGTTTTTCATCTGGCTCCAAGACCGATGATATTTATTCAAAACAGCTAAGTAATAGAAATTCACTGCTAATTTCACTTCAAAAGTCCAGAGTAAGACCAGTTTGTGACCGAAAGTTTAAAAAAGTAAATGAAAATGGCATTATGTATGCAAAAATGCATTTTTCATGCATAATGCCATTATTTAATAGATCTGTGCATTTTACTTTGAGATATCTTTGAGATACCTAAAGATGTAGATTAAAATGTAATATATATAAAATAACATTTGTATGAGTTATCTGCCTATACGATACTGAGGGAAATAGTGGCTGGGATATTCATTAGAACAACACCATTTTGTAAGGCTTTGAGATAAATTTATCCTAGGAATCCTGAGTCTCCTTTCAGCCAACCTAGGATGGCACTAACATTGCAGTATGAGCAGGATGACAAAAGCGAAAAACAACAAAACGTATCTCATATGCCAGAAAGCTGGTCCGTAAGGAATGGGGAAAACTATTATAAATGAGACATCAAGAGACAGATCCTTTGTGTAAGTTTAAGAACTTTTTTCAGGGGTGTGGCAGGAAGAATGTTTTATATTTTTATATTGCTTTCCTTTAGAATTGAAAATCTCATAGTTCTCTAAAAATTGGAATTCATTACACTCAAACTTACTTTGTACTACAGCTAAAATAAGTCATTATTACCTGACATGGAAAATTTTGCACTATTTTTAATTTAGGAAATTTTCCAAAATTTGGTTTTGTCCCATCAAGCAACTGGTAAGTGCTTTTTAGCACTTTTGATTTTTCAGCAAAAAAGATCCTAAGCTCCTTTGCCCTTGCCTCAAACATACAGAAAAAAAATTGAAGAAAATCAGATGCATCATCAGTTATGATCTATTTTCCATTCCTCAAAATATTAAAAGAGGCATAATCCTAAATTATTTATTAATGCAAAGCAGTCCTGGGAGTCAAATTCTATTTTGACTCTCTAAAAGACATCGTAATGACTCAAGTTTGGATAAAATTCAGCCTTTATCTGCAATTTTGAAATATATTGCTTAAAACTATCTAAATCCAGAATAACAAAATGGCTATAACCAGATTTTTATTTTTTATTGTATTAACTTTAACAAAGCACATAGTAGACATGGGTTGTAGTGAACTTAATTTTTGAAGTAAATTTTTATTTGATCTTGCTCCCAAGCCTGTTCAAGGTTACTTGCAAGAGTATTTAAATACTGCAGTTCAACACAATTTTTTGCAAAAAGATTCTCATTTTTTCTATCCCCATAGTTATATTTTAGGCAGAAAAACAGTCCCAAACAATTTCAACAAGAAAGTAACCTCATTACAATTTCCTTACTTCTTTTGTGCATTTCATCATGGATTTTGCTATTCTAATGATGAAGCACGTGAAATAGCTGTTGAAACCTTTTGTTATGCTTTGTTATGCTTGAATGAATTTTGATGACAAGACTGGAATTAGGTTTCTTGAAATAACTGTACAAATATTACTAACTCCTCATAAATGTTCATGAAAGCACAATGGGCTGAAAACACTTAAAATATTAGTGAATCTTTGATCCTATTTACTCACTTACTCTGCTTAAGAGTAATTTAGTTTCTTTCTTTCTTTCTTCCTTCCTTTCTTTCTTTCTTTCTTTCTTTCTTTCTTTCTTTCTTTCTTTCTTTCTTTCTTTCTTTCTTTCTTTCTTTCTTTCTTTTCTTTCTTTCTTTTCTTTCTTTTCTTTCTTTTTTTTTCTTTCTTTCTCTCTCTCTCTCTCTTTCTCTCTCTCTTTCTCTCTTTCCCTCTTTCCCTCTTTCTCTCTTTCTCTTTCTTTCTTCCTTTCTTTCTCACTTTGTTTCTCACATCCACACCCTTTGCAATATTAGAATCACACCATGTACACATATGAACAGAGGGTAAAGCAAAATGAAAGCAGCATTAACTTCAAATTTAGACATGAATGCAATAATTCTGCTTCAAATTCTACCTTTAATGAAACCAGTATACTCTTGAGAATTTCTTAAAATTGTGTACGTGCACCACATGCATAACGCCATAGGCAATTTTCCTATATGCCCATATAATTTCTTTAAGGTGTTTAACACACGTGTTAAAAACATTTTCTACAGAAAAAATGAAGCTGTACAATAGTATTAAAATCAATTTCTTAATTAATATCCTGAGAGATACATGGTAATGTCCTCACTGAAAGCCATAATTTTTGCAGTAGCTACAGAAAAAAACCAAACCAAACCAAACAAAAACCAAACTGATTTCTTCCTCAGAAACTGAATGGTACTGGACTTTCACAGGTAATACAACAGTACACATAATTTGATCTCCTATGCAGAAATCACTGTGGAAGTGCTTATCATTTTTTGTTTAAAAGCAAAATATTCAGATTGTTACTTTTGCATTTTTCCTAACATACATCCATACATTAAAGGCAGACAAGTCATAAAAATATGCCATGATGTTAAATTGTTCAATTTAGATTTGCTGTTAATTTATAAAAACATAATGATTACCATCAAAATAATCTTTTCTGTTCTCGTTTCCTTTTCCTATTCTTTGTATTAAAGCAAAATATCAGGTTTAATGATTTTTTTTTGCATACTACTGAAATGGAGTAAGCTCTTCTTAATTATCCTTTGGTGACATACAATCCTAGCTGCAATTAAGTTTTTTAATTTGTCCACCATTTTAATTTTTATTGTTAGCATTACATTATGAAGGTTAAACTGCTTCTTATAAAAATTATTGAAAATAGACCTTCTTTTCTTTAACTGTTGACTTGATGTTTTCTTTAACTACTGATTGTCAGAATTCAATTCAATTTTAACCTACTTAGTGTAAGTTCTCAAAAAGTGATTAAACTATACTGTTTTATAAAAAGAAAAAGAAATATGGAGTCTACAGTACCATTTTGAATAAACTGTCCTCTAAATATTCTTTGTAACAAAAAGAATGCAATGAAGTGTATGATATTCAGCACAATGGCATGGTAAAGGTTAATGAAAAAGACAAAGAAGTTCCATATATACATGAGAGAAAAAAAAATAGATCTGGTAGCTGTTAATGCATTCAAATTTTCAGGCTGCCTTTGAAAAACTGGCAGGGTAAGCTGACAGCATAATTAAAATACATGGGTTTCTTCCTACTTCAGGGAAAGAGAAAGCTGTAAGCCAGTATTTTTGGCTACTTAACAACTTCTATATTCAATTTTCTTCTGTCATATTTTGATCAATTAATTGCATGTGAATATCGGGCAAGACAATCACAGCCAAGTTCTTATCCAGCTTATTTAGCTGTCCAAATATTAAGGTTTTTCCAATGGTATGTTCACTCTTGTAGAACAACTGTCTTTTGAATTTTTTTCCTGTAAGGTTGCAAAAGTTAATTAATTCAAAAGAAGGTCTGCATTCTTGGGTTAAAAGCTGATAGCATAATGATTCATAGTGCAATTAATACATCTTTTCCAACGGGATTGGAATGGTGAATTAGAGTGTGTGTACAACCAGCTTGACATCCCACTGCAGACAAAACTAGAAGATGCTGAGCTCAACAATGACACAACCTTCTCTCTGTGTGGTAAAGGGCTCTTTCACAGATCGTGGCTGGGAGATAATACATCAAGAATTTGCAGATAGAGCAAACCCTCTGTAGCACCAGTCTTCAACTGACTACTCATCATGTAAATTATTGGCAACAAGTGGACAGAAGCACCTCATTGATGGTCCAAGTTAGGTATTGGTACTTAAAATTCCTATCACCATCCCTGGCAGGTGTGTTCTGAATGCTGGCTGCTTTTCCCCTTCCTTTGGGATACCTAATTTCACCCTATAAGGTGCACTTTACCACTTTTTTTTTTCCTTTTGTTTAATTTACTTTCATGTGGATAAATACATGAAAAGAGAGCACCTCCCCTGAACATTTCTTGTGTCACCTATTCCCACTGGCACAGAAAAACAGTCTAGAATTTCAGCGAGATTTTCAGGACCCAGAATTTTACGACACAGCTCAGTGATAAAGTATAAAGCTATATGGGCAGTAAGAACTTCTCTTTGCTTATGCACAAGCTGGTTTTTTTGTTGTTGTATTTTTGCTAGAGAACAAGCCAATGGGGAATTGCAAATTTAGTTCAACTCCCAGATTAATCTCAGTCACAGCTTTGTAGAATAGGGTTTTTTTTAATAAATATAACCTCTCCCTTTCCTCTCTAAGTACGTTATAACTCACCCTGTTAAAGTGTTTATTTCACTAGGTATATAAATTACCATATCTCTGCATAATTGCTTTGCCATGATTATTCACTATTTCACCAATCTTCGTGTCATTATGTATTTCATCATAAATTATTTCTCCTTACTTCTATATAATCAGCAAAAGTACTGAACAACATTGGCCTAAGAGCCAAAGACCTCTTTGAAGTCCACCAGCTAGGTCTTAATACATTTAATTTGGACTGCATTTATATGGTTCTTATAGTACTTAAAATTAAAAATTCATACAATATTGGCCTGAAAGTCAAACTTTACTTATATTAACTCTCTGCATTTTATGCCTACTAACATCAAATAATTAAATCAGGAGTTATAAAATTCATTTTTCCATTAAAAATATTTAACTGCTCTTAGTTTCTGGGCTTTTTTTTTTTTTTACTTAGTTCCTATTACTTGATTTTTCTGTCTACTTTTCCATTATTGCTAGCAAAGCTGATGTCAGAGTAACTACTTTAGCAGTTAGCAAGAGTATTCATTAGCTGTGCTTGAGTATTGAATATCTGAAAACTTCAGTAAATCAATGAACTAGTAATAATTAAAAGTCTGAAGAACATTTAATGAGTTATTCCTGGATGTTATCACTTTCCCTCACTGGCAATGGACTGGAATGTTTGGTTTGGTGTTTTTTTTTTGTTTTGTTTTTTTATTTTTTGGGGTGTTTTTTTGGGGTTTTTTTGTTTGGTTTTTTTTTGTTTGTTTTGGTTTTTTTTTTTTTTTTTTTTTTTTTTTTGTTGGTTTTTTTTGTTTGTTTGGTTGGTTTTTTTGTTATGTTGGAGTTCAACCACATTATCTTTTTCCTTTCCAGAGAGAGAGCTGAAACATATTCTCAGTTAGCTGTTTTACTATTCTTTCTCTGCTGTTATCATTTTTAGTATGTCTTCATATAAAGTACATATTGTGCTTTTACTTTTTAGGCTACAGTGTTCTCTCCTCAGCCCCTTTAACTTTTCTTATTGATTTTCTGCATTTAGTAAACACAAAGCTACATAGTTAAAGAAATATTTCAAGTGCAGCTTCCCACATTTCTGAAAAATGTCCTGCTATCTTCTAACTCACCACGGCCAACTGAAACAGTGTAGGTGTATATGCATATTTAGTTTATTTTTCTACTGATGAACGACATAATCTTGACTCCTGCGTAATCTGTGTAAAAACACTCAACTTCTTCCTGTCAAAAACACATTCAATTTTCCCTAATTTTGGCATTTTAAGAACCAAGCATATTATTGTTTTAGAACCACAATCTGCTTATCCTTAAAGAATGTTAAAAGGTCATAATGACTCCCCACCTCTAACTTTGGCTGAAAAAATATTAGCTCTTATTCAAAGTAGAGAATTACCTATATTAAAGGCAAACCCACTTTCAGTCATCACACAATTTCTTTTCAAACTGTAATGATGTGTTCATTGCTTTCGTAAGATCACTGACAACACAACAATACAAGTAATATTTTCCTAATAACAGATTTTTTTTTTCCCGTCTGTATAGTTTAACAATTATTTCTTGTGTGGCTTAATGTTTTTGTTTATAACTATGTATGTATAATAACTAGCTTTGTTCTATCCAAATAAAACATTCATGTATATACAACTACAAATTTAGTCAGGTTTTTCCTAGAAAATTCACAGAAAAAGGTTATGTACAAATTCAGGGTAGAAAATGTATTCCTAGTTCCACAGCAAGTATTGAGTCTCTACTCTCACTGAAAAATAAAGATTAAAATATAAGTTAAAACTAATTTAATTAAGATTTGTTTACTGAAGACTGAACGAATTTTCATCTCACCTCAAAAACACAGTTCTATAAAATTATGCCTGAATGAATCAAAAGGTATCTACCCAAACAATCTGGTCATATTTTAAACAAACAAAATATTTGAACATGACATATGAGTAAGACATGCAAATCTGTACTCTGTTGAGTACTGTGAACCTGAGGTACACAGAATGAGAAAGTAGATGGTTGCAATGTTCTAATTAGGCTACCTGCTGTTTCCTATCTACGTGAGTTCAAATGATACCAGATGTAAGGTTATAAGCATTTCTAATGTGTGCATACACTACAGGACAATGCAAAGTATATTATGAATCTAAAAAATGTATTCTAACATGGCACAAACAACTTCATAGCACATGAGGAAGGACAAATAGAGAACACTTTTAAACGTATTTTCAGGAAGACCAATATGACGATGCTAACTTTGATGATAAAACATGTGTTATTTAAGATTCTAAAAGCATATATTATTTCAAATTAAGGGAAGTCCTTCCAGGGTATATAATTCCCATTGATATCATAACTTCATTCTAAACAAAGCTCATGCTTATCAAATTTGTACACTAGGTCAAGGAAATCGATTAGGATATTCCTTCTTCAAATATAGTGTTTCTATCTATCAGGTATAGCAAATGTTCCAGTAAATCATGAAGATTCGGTGACAGAAATGCTTTTGGCAACACAAAATATTCTTAAGATTTACTTTATATACTTCTTAATTATATTAATTAAAGTAAAAAATAACAATTGGCTATATGAGGGAAATAGGATGCATTTGAATGTCTCTAAATAACCACCACTGTCCTCAATGTATTAATGCTGTATTAAGACTAGACTTCGACCTAAGACACATTATTTCTGTGACGTTTCCTAGGCCTGCACCTTTGAATCAGTTTATTCCTCAGATTCCTAATCATTAATAATATCCATTGATGCTCCCTCTTCCAAGAGCCCACAGAGCAGCTCCAGCCACTGAATGCTCATGTTGCCAGACAGGTTACCATAGGGTCGGCAGTCGAGCTTCACAGCTTCCTTGAGCTGAAACTATGCTGTTGTTGATTGTTGGTGTACAAACGCCAGATGAAAATTATTTGAAACAGTAGCATATGCTTTTGGATATCAAAGCTATTTTCATTTCAAACCAGATTTAATAATCAAGCAGTAAAATTCACTCACCGTCTCTTCGATTAAGCCTTGCAAATCCGGGGCTGTGACTGCTAGACAGCTCTGATGAACTGCTGAATGATGATTGAGGCAAGGCAGACACCAATGGATCATCACAATTATCTGCCAATGAAAAATATCACATTCAGGTTAACAAAACAGACACCACTTACTGGAACTGTACCAGAATAAACTCTGTATCTGAGACCAGCCTATCTCTAAATATTTCTTCTGCTGCATTGTGTGCAAAAGTATCAGTACTGAAGCAGACATTTGGGGGGTTTTTATCCAAAATTTCATGGGACTACCAGACTGCAATTTATTATGTCCTTTAACTGGCTGTGCTAACCCACTTCTAACCTAACTATTGAGATAACGCCGGAAAATGGTTCTCTGCTCATTCACTAAGATTTACATGAATAGAAAGTGACACATTCTATTCTCTGTTGCAGCACCAAGATACAACCTCAGCACAATTTTCATTTACTTTAGACCTGATGTTACCACAGGTTTTTGCAATCCCTTTTAATGTGAAATCATATTAAATATAGCTGTTTCCAAATTTAAAAAAACAAACCAAACAAACTACACCAAATTAAAAAAATGTAATCTTATCCCTTTTAAGCACTGTAACCATGACAAAAGGAAAAGTATTTTGCTTCAACAATGGCATATGTATTTGATAAAGACACAGCAAAAAATCATTATCTCACAATTATTAATATGCAAGTCCTAACATCGTACAGAATAAAACCTGAGTGTTTCAGAAAAAGAAGACTTAACCAGAGCTCACAATCAATTGTGCAGAAACAAGCAAATGCTAATCAATACTCTAGCTTTAAATGACTCTCCAGCTGAATTACTCTACAGGGTACATGTTCATTCTCCATTTAAATTTGAAATGTATCAATTGAGAATCAATATCTGATCTAGTTTAGCTGAAAGAAGATTAACTTTAAAACATTCAAAGAAGTGCACGCAAGTCCTTCCCCAAGTAGATGGGGCTGGTATCTACTCTTTAGAAAAAGAGCAAATTATGTCAACTTTTAGTCTTTATGAAATGATTCTTTTCAGAACAACCACATTCCTTGAATGCAACTGGTAACTGACAAGTCACAGGTGAATTCTTCCTCTTCTTCTAACACTTCTATTTGTCTACCAGGTTTCACTGTCAAAAATCATAAATATTAATTAATACAACACCTTTTCCTGCCAGTAATAATTAAGTGTTTCTGCTGAGTAATTATAGATATTTCTAATTAGCAGCGGACTTTTATATGAATGTCCCAAGGGGTTTTTTTTTATCACATTCAATTTTTTTTTTAAGCTGTTTAATTCGGTTCTTTGAGGAAAGCTCTTTCTAAAGAAAAGGCCTAATATTGGCCTTCACTGTTAAAGTTCTCTCAAATATCATAAAGATTAACCATTTACAAGAAACAATGGGTTTTATTAATTGCTCTTGATAAACTCACATATGCCAAATTCAACTTCATTCATGAAAAAGAAATAAAATTATAACTTTCATAACTTTGTTTCCTGTTGTAGGTTTATACAATAAAAAGGGCAACATTTTATAACTACTCTTTAGTGTCTAACCTCAAACTCATTTTTTCACTTCATTATCCACAGATTAGATTTGCAATGGTGAAATAAGCTGTTCTACTTGGAACAAATTGTAAGCACCAAAGAAAAAAATTAGGGTCTCATGAGGAAATGCATTGCACTGGTAAGTCTTAGAAAAGGATCTCATTAGTGAAAGGTTTCTTTACAGCACAGAAAATAGATAGAACTTATTAGTCATAAATTACAGCAGAAAGAGAAGAATATGATGATGCTGTGATTGACACAGAGAGCTACTTACACTGATCATGCAAGAGAGCACTTCAAGTGTCACTGATCCTTTTACTACTGCCAAAGCCTACATTATAAGCCTAGATACCAAGATGAATATTAAGAGGAGAAAATAAAAAGGCATTTTTACTCAAATCTCTGTGCATGATAAACCATCACAAAACCACAGACCCACAGAAGAGTTTGGGTTGGAAGGGGTCTTCAAAGGACAGCTAGTCCAACTCCCTGCTGTAAGCTAGGACACCTTCCACTAGATCAGATTGCCTGAAGCCCCATCCAACCCGATCTTCAGTGATTCCAGGTATTAGACATCTACAACCTCTCTGGGTAAACGTCTCCCATGTTTTGCCACCCCCATATAATAAAAAATTTCCTCCTTGTATCTCATCGAAATCTACCCTCTTTTGGCTGAAAACCATTATCCCTTGGTCTATTGGTACAGGCTTTCTCACAGGCCCCTTTAAGTCTTGAAAGGCCATAAAAAAATCTCCGCGAAGGCTTCTCTTCTCCAGGCTGAATGGTCTCAACTCTCTCAGCCTTTCCTTATAGGAGAAGTTCTGCTCCATCCCTCTGAAGATATTTTGAGCCCTCCTCTGGACCTGCTCCACAGGTCCATATCTTTGCTGTACTGAAAATTGCAGAGCTAGATGCAGCAAAATGTCTCTTCTCTTTCATATGCCTCAGATTTCAAATGTTGATCTTTTGGTGAGAGGTGGTATGTGTTATGAAATGAATCACCAGGAATGAGACCATGCCATTAATACGCACAAGCACTAGTAGGTAAACAACAGCAGGCACACAACTTTTACAACACCCTTGGGTATAAATCTTCACAAATTTCAATTCAAAATTAAAAAAAAAAGGTACATTTCCACTGCATGAATGATACATCTGCCTTTGTGATGTTTGCTTCTGCCAACTACATTTTTCACCTTTTTCTTTTTAATGTACATGTTGGAAAGGAATCAATGCTGAATTATGCTACCCAGATGGTCTAATACATATGTATTTGTGAAACACACATATTGCTTTGAGATATTCCCAGAAGAATTCCATGAGCACTTATCATTTTTTGTATAATAATTTATGTCAAACATGATTCATAATAGAAAGGCACATAATATTTTGAATATTATAAAAAAAGGCGTTATCGAAAATCCAACAGTCCATTATATGGTTTTTTGCCTTTGCATAATGTAAGAAATGAGCAATGTATCACAAATAGATATACCCTGAATAATTATACATTTCTTTTACAACAGCTGCTATGCTTTATTTCAGGAAAAATGACTTCATATGAACTTCTGCTTTATTGCTTAACACATGTAGCTTAAAACACATTCTTGTTGCAACTTCCACGGTGCAATTTAACTCAAAATTTAGTCTGAGTTCCAGAATTACATCAAAACACTTTGTAAAAATTGTCAAGAACAAGATGGTCAGTATCAACTTGTTTCTCAAATTAAATAAAAACAAATGAAAGAATAGTCTTTACAGAGTGACAATTCTATGTGGTTTCACTTACATTGGAAGACATTCTACACAATTGAAACACTGAATTCTGTGCTTTCTCACACGCTGCTAGTGACTCTTCATTTCTCTTGGACAACCTTCCACTGTACAACAGAACACATCTCACTGCTGAAGGCAAAGTAGGGCTTTCTGGTGATATTTCACACAGCTTCTCCAGACTAAAGACTACTTAAGTAGTCTATTCTAGCATGAGATTTAAAATGAGGTGTTTTAATTAGAAGTTGTCCATCATATAGCATTCATTACATTCTTTAGGATAAATATTTATTTTTTAAACAATACATAAGGATACAAAAAACATAAAGACACCCCAGGTTTCTGTAATATGCACAAAAATCTTGTAACAAATAAGGTTCTGTGAAGAAAGGAATATATAAATGAAATACATATTACCTGTTATTCAAGAATAATTATTCAAGTTATATAAGGCTTGCTTTTCCATATACCATAATTCCAGTGTGAGTTTAATCAAATTTATAAAGCATTTGAGGCATTTTATAGGAATAAAACTCTTAAGTGATGCATAAATAAAGTATGCCTATCGTTTGTCTTCCAGCTTCAAATATTATCTCATTATGCATACTCAGAGCAAACCAAGGAATTTTTAATACAGAGGTACTATGAATTACGTAGATTATGCCATATGAACTCGAAGAAAGGTATTCAAATAGGATATCATACAATAATAATAACTATTAAAATATCAACAGTTATCATGGCTACATTTATAATATTATTGTTGATCAAATAAATTTTATTTCTTTCACCAAAGCACTGCTTGCTGAAATAAAAATAATAATAAAACGAGCAGAATCCTGGGACAATCTGAGATTTTTTAATTCAGAATCCATATGTATGTATTTTAATTTCCATGTAGTGAAATAAATCTGATTTCATTTACAGGCACAAGCCTTCTATTTCTTTAGCAACATCAAGAATATATAGCACTGGTTTTACTTTGATTGGAATAGTCACTTTGCCGTTCTTTGTCTAAATTGTCAGCTTGGCCCATAATAAAGACTAACAGCTTTTTAGGCTTTTCAATTTGAGTACAAATTTACTCTAAATAAGCAAATGTCAACATATAGTGCTTAGTTACTACATGTTGATGTGCAATAATGATATTCTGTTCATAATTATCTAACAAGTGCATGCATTACATAGACACATTGACTTTACTCATGACATATCTTAATTCAAACTAAAACATCCCAATGCAAGAGCATACACAAATTAAAAGCTGTTATATTGTTGCATACACTTTTTTTTTTCATAAAATTCAATTTATTCAAACTCCACCAACCAACAAGACCTACCAATTTCTTAATTAACCATTAAACTTCTCATGAAGGACGACAGAAGTAGCATCAAAAGAAAAAAATACCATGATGTTCGACTCCCCTAAAAACCTAACAAGTTCCTCAGTTTTATCAAGGATTCGAAGAAAATATTAAATACCTAAGGAGGAAAGCAACATTTTAATATTAAATAAATGAAAAAATTGTTCCAATAAGCTGCATGAAAACAAAACAAGAGTAACAAAAACAAATCAAGGAAAGTTTTGCAATCCTTTCTCAAGTAGAGAAAACTAAATACTTAACCATCAGACAAGCAGAATGGCTAAAGACAACTAGAAATGCAGTCATAGTGGAACAGAATAGAAAAGGCAATAGCTCTGGGAGTCTCTCAGAAGTGTCAGAAGTTCATCGTTCCCCTTCAGGTAAGTCCTAAGGAGGATCAACTTTGCTATCAGATTTTAATAAATGTGTGATGAAAAACTTCGTGAAAAGGAATGAGACTCTTGAAAACAAGGGACGTGTCACACTGTATCAATATAACTAGTGTTTGCTAAAACCTAAAATAAAGGTGCCACAAAACCTGCCCGACAACAGGTTTCTATTATATCTAGAGTTCTGTCGTGCACTTCAAAGATTTTCTTTTCCTGTTACTGTGAACACCAAATACTCCCTAGCCTGTCTGCTCTTCTCAACAAACGATGCTTAATTTTTCCCAGGTGTGAGCACCTATGTCGCTTTACCTAACAGAACTTTTAAATATGTTAATTGTGGTAATTTAGTCTTTGGTCAGTGTGCAGGCTTATAATTAGTTTCAAAAGATTCACTGAATTTAATGAGATTCCTGTGGCACCGGTTAAAAAGATATTTCCCCTCTCCTTGTTTTCCTGAGAGGTATTGACCATTATGCTGGTGCCAATCTTGGTGAAATCCTCATCAGTTAGAGAAATGAGGAGAAGTTGACAGATTTACGGACAATTAGACTATCATAGTTTCAGGCCTTCAAGCTACAGATTATGCAATGTCACTTAATATGAACCCAGCTGTTGTTACTGCTGCTGCTTCATGCTTATCCTTGCGTTTGCTTCCTGGACAGGGATAAGTTATCCTTGTTCAAAGAGCCTAAGGACTTCTTTATCTCAAGTCTATTGCTGCCTGGTTGTAGCTAGGAGTTTAAAAACAACTCACTGTAAAAGTTCAACTGTTTCATTCATACCTCTTGAAGCCATTCATAGCCACTAGGGTTTTCCATTCTTCAGTTCAGTTTATGGAATATATTAGGCATTTCCACATATTACATTTCACCTGCATATAGTAGCCAAAGAAGTTCATAATGTTTTACTTCGCTGAGGTTTTCTGCTGCTTACTTCTTTGAAAAATGTTAATGCTTCAAGCTGAAATTTTACTGGTGACTAGCTCAGGCTGATTTTCTTAATTTATTTTTTATTTAAACACAAGTTTCTATTAATAGACATCTTGGAAGGGTAGAAGGGAGAAGGAGGGGTGCTGACTGTCCAAAATTTTAAAAAAAATAAGGTTTTGGGATTTTGAAATAGTTTCTCTGCAAATGTAAAGGCTTTATCAAGGAGATAACCTGCATGGCAGGGCTGGTGATTTTCTTGAATTTGAAACAAAGTCCTCCAGTCTTCTGATAAAATTGTTGTCTTTTCCAGATAGCCATTAACACAAATTCAGCACAGAATTCTGACACTTAGCAGTCAATTTTTCCTATTATATGCACATCAGGCATGTGATTTTTACCTTAACAAAATATATTAATAGCTGGCATGACTGTTATATAGCTGGAAATTATGTTTCTCTTAGGTTTGTATTTATTCCTTTTTAGTTCTTTATTTTTATCTGGTTACATGAACTGTTTTTGTTCCATATATTACAGAAAAGGATCATGAAATTCACAGAGAGTTTTGACAATTTATAAGAAAGTGAAATAAAGGACTTCCTTGTTCTTAGTACTCAGAAATCAGCCACAAGTCAGCACCTCTAGTGTAAACTGAAATTAAAGAAACATTAATAATAGCTGACTTAACTCACTCCTGATTCTCTTGGTCCTTTCCAGAAACTTATGGACTACAATTCAGTGCAGGGGCATTTTTTCCCGTGTCGTCATGAACTATCTGAAAACTAATTTTGTAGCACCATGAAATGTTCTTTCCGATGAATTATGTCTTAAACCTTCTCTCTGGAGTCCTAGCACCATGTCATAATGGTTTTTAATTTTGGAATATTTTATTCAAATTTAATTCTTTTCAGCCAGGATAATATAATCAGATAACATATACTTTGCTCTTGAGATCAATAAAAACCTCTTTACCAAAGGAGACAATGTTTTACACATGTTTTTACCAGAAGTATATAGAAATAATTTTTCTTTTTCCTAAACCAGAAGACACAGAGAAAATTCACACAAAATGGGAAAGAACTGTTTGTTTGTTTCAATGAAAGCTTTGACTGTGATTTAATAACATGAAATTTCGGTCAAAGGTAGAGGGTTTCAGCTGGATTCCATTTCACCCAAGCCACAAACTACCCATTTTTAAAAACAAAAAGAAGAAGAATTCCTTCTACTGAAGAAAAATTTATATGTAAGATTTCACAGGGAAAAAAGCAATGAAGTTCAGTGCCAAAAAAAAAAAAGAATTAAAAAACCACCCTCATTCAATCCATTACTTTGGCCACAGGCTCACTATCACCTTCCAAGACACAGCTGGAAGTTCTGCTCTGCTTGAAAGCATCTGACAAGCAATGAAACTCAGGAGGTCCAAGAATGCTGAGGGCAGTGTAGATAAAATCCTTGTTATGACACTGTAGGAAAAGAGGAAACAAAAAAGTATACGTACTTATTCATTTCAGGATTAAAAGGGTCAATACCAAATTGACTCCACTTAAAGACTGCAAAAATTGTCACAGAAAGCAAACAGAAAGCCAGTAATTCATACATACACACACAGTGTGTAATAATTTTTTACAGTTGTAAATTCCATTTTTTTCCCTATAATTTTTATAAATTTAAAAATCTTTAATGCTAAGGAATAATATCCTTTTTTTAGATGTAAGATTTCCAAGACAAGATCTTACATTAACCTTCAACTGTAAACCTTCAGATCTTGCCATCTTGTCTCCAGACAAAGGAAACAAATCTCCTTTCTTCACTATCAGTCGTATTATTGCAAGCCAAAGTTTATACCAATGTGGTAAAGTTACCTCAAGAATTCTTTAATAAAAAAAATTCCTTTAGTCTTATTCTGTAAGCCTCAATTTCCAGATTCTGTATCACTTTGTACACATACTTTAAACAGTCAGCATTTGCACCTTTTCCTTGAAGGGAAGCTACAAGCACACAAATTGGTAGCAGAGGTCAATGCTTTGGGCTGAAAGCAACCTAATTCTCAACTTCCAGTCTTTATTTCCTTTCATCCATTATTTCCATATACTGTATTTGTCAAACCTGCTTCTCAAGGTCTAAGATGGAAGATGATAGTGTGGTGGGAGGCACAGGGTACATCTCCAGACATCCAGTGGTTGTTTCCACCTTTGTAAGCACATAGCACTGCAGACTAGTCAGGTCTGCAGGAGTGTGATGTAACAGATCTGCCAGGCCACCCCATATTTGTATTTTGACCTGAGACAATCTCTGTTGGTTAGAGCATGGTGCTAACAATGCCAAGGTTGTAGGATTGGATCTGTATGTGGACCATTCACTTGAGAGCTGGACTCAATGGTCCTTATGGGTCCCTTCCAGCTCTGAATATTCAGTGATTCTGCGACCATTGTCCACCATACCAGAGAGACTTTACCCACTTGGCCTACTTGATCGCAGCACATGTTTCACAGTTATGGATAATCTGGGATATAGAGTCCATGGGTAAGCCCGTCCCTTGATCATGAGCCCATCTGGATGTTGCATCTCTTCCCTGATGACCTGAGGCATCACGGGCCCACCAAGCCAGAAATAATTCACCCTTTTGTCGCCTGTCCAGATCCACCTGAGACATTTTAATGTTCGCAGCTTGTTTCACCTGTCCATTGCTGTGATGTTCTCCAGTAGCCCGACTCTTGGGCACATGTGTATCTCATTACATACTTTTACAGCCAACTTCAGCCCAGGCAGTGACGCTTTGCCACAGTTCAGCAGCTCAGATGGGTTTGCCTCTGTGCTGCCAATTGGTCTTTTTCCATTGTTCCAGCCACTCCCACAGAGCATTTGCCACCATCCATGAGTCAGTGTAGACGTAGAGCACTGGCATTTCTCTTTCAACAATATCTAAAGCCAGCTGGACAGCTTTCAGCCCAGACTTGATCCACCTTGTCCCTCAATAGGTGCAACTCATCAGATAGGGCATCCATTTTTGATGCATCCCTATAATATGGCAAGAACCACCAACTAAGAGCACGTATGAGTTTTCATTTTCATGTAACTGATTATATTGTGGGGCCTCCTCCGGATGTGTCATCTTTTCATCCTCCTCTTCCTCTGATGTTGGTCCAAAATTTTTGCTTTTGGGCCACTTAGTGATGACTTCAAGATCCCTGGAACAATGAGGTTTCCTATTTGAACTCACTGTGTGAACACCGCAACCCACTTAACTTCATGTTGAATCAGTGTCATGATGCATGGAAGGGACTTTGAACATCCAGCCCAACACCGGCAGTCAGGCTGCCAGCAGGAGCTGTGCTTCGGTGGCAATCACTTCTGAGGCAGCTCAAACCTTTTCATAAGTTGCCATTATTTCTTTGCCAGTTGGTCTGTAACGGGCCTCAGATCTTTTGTATCCACAACTCCAGAATTCCACAGGTCAACATGGAGTCTCCCTGGGTACCTTTTCCCAGAGACTCCAGGAAGGACCATTCTCTGCAGCTGCAGTGTAGAGCACTTTTTTCATATCTTGCCCTGTCCTAAGTGGCACAAGGGCTACTGCATGAACAATCTCTCATTTATTTTTTTCAAAAGCTTGTTGGTTTTCAGGACCTCACTTAAAAATCATTCTTCTTCCGTGTCAAATGAGAGAGATGATTTTCAATATGATTTTAATCTGGAATATGCATCCTCCAAAACCCCACAACATCTAGGAAAGTCTGCATTTCCTTTTTGCTCATTGGGCAGGGCATAGCTGCTATTTTACTGACTGCATCCATTGGAACCTGATATTGTCCATCTTGCCATTTGTCCTGGTTCCCTCCAGTGTAAGGTTAATTTTTGCAGTAGCCAGAAGGGGGCATGGCTAAGACAGTCAGGTTATTCTGTACACCTCATGTCATTACTGGGGCAGAGGAAAGGCGTCTCTTTTTGGGAGAAGGTCTTCCTCCCTGTTGAGCAAGTGTGGCAGACTGAGAGGTGGGATAACTCTGGTTCCATGCTGGAGAGACTGGTTTGGGTGACACCAGTTCCAAGCCAAAGTGACGGGAGTAGTATGGCAGAAGAGGCTGTTGGGTGTTGTCTGTTTTCAGGGGTTTCCTTGGTGAGCAATAACATTTCTTTTCTTGTAAACTCTGTCATTATAGTTGTTGCTCTTATTGTTTATGTCCTTATTTTATTGCTGTTTTTCATAAATTGTTCTTATCTCAACTATGATCTTTACTTTTTGTGCCTCCAATTCTCCTCTCCAGTCTGCTGCAGCAGGGAGAAAAAAGGTGGAAGGGAGTGAGCGAGTGGAAGCGTGGTTTAGACACTCTCAGCTGGAACACTAAATTGACGAGTACCATTCCTAAATCATGACAGCAGATTACTCCTAAAGACTGAATTTTCTGGGCAGGTCCCTTGAACTTTCTTTTTTTATGGCAAAAGCAGCATTCAGAAGGATTTTAATTGTCATCTCACCTTTCTCAAAACCTTCCTCTGCTGTATGGCCTCACAAAATGATGTCATCAATGTACTGTGAGTGTTGAGCCTCACCCTTTTCCAGCACAGTCTGAATCAGTCCATGGCATTGCATCTCCACCCTTGGGGCACTCAGTTCCAGGTGTAAGCAAACTTCCATGGCCCTCCAGGTGAAAGCAAACTTCATTCAAGCCATGATAGTCCAGTGCCAGCCTCCACTCCACTGGATTTGCACCCTGGCCATATTGGACTGTCAGGGGGTGAATGAGTCTTGCTGACCTGGGTGTCCAGGTATTGAATCAACTCATAGGTGGGGGCGACAGAACCCCAGTCAGTGTGGTTTTGCCGATGGTGCACTGATGTGGTTGTGATCGGTTTTTCTTCAACCCTCAGCAGTCCCACAGCAGAAGAGTCCTCTGAGAGACCAGCAAGGTATTCAGCTGCCTAATTTCCTTTGTCTCCACAGCTCCAGCAATGCCCTTTTGAGCCCCTGAAATACCCTCTTCTGAGGTAACCTATTTTCATGGCTTCTGGACCAGTCACATTGGAGTGTTTTTCCCATTCATTCCCAGCAAGGCTCACTCACTCCAGCTTCCAGTACAGGCAGCTGTTAGAATGCCCCTGTCATCCCAGAAACAAAGATTGATTCCTCTCCATATCTCGATGGCCTCAGGGTACATTGTGCTCTGGTGTCAACTAAAGCCTTACACCCTTGTGTGTCTGATGTGCCAGGGCATGGGATCCGCACAGTCCAATAGATCCGATTGCCCCTTTCCTCCACCTGGCTGGAGCCAGGGCCCCTCAGCTCTGATCATAACACTCATGGCTCACTCCTTGTAACTATGAACTGAGGTCCCTTCAAGGGGATCAGAAGCAACATCAGCCCTTCTATTCTGTCTGAAGACTTACCCACTGGAAACTGGAGTGGCAGTTTTTATCCTTGAAGAATTTCCTGGGGTACCTGTTCTTCCTTTCGGCTCACTCACCTGTGCTACTACAGCAGAGATGGGTTTTCCATCCCACTTCCTCATGCCCTCTCTGTGGCAATTCAGGTAAAACCACAGGTTACCTCATGGTGTGGACCCTCAATCTCAAGCATTGGTGCTTGTTGCCTACAGCAGAGACTCTGGTCCATGCTGGTGGGAATGAGACGTTTCCTCTCTAATTTGCTAGAGTCTGTCCACAATCTTGGACAGTCTTTCCATAGCCAAGGCACATTTCAGTAGGGAGGAGTAAAATTAACTTCACTTTCCCAGAGCTCGGTAGTCACCTGAATCACTGTTTGTTCTCCTTCTTTCTTTGACTTCAATGCCAGTGGCTTGGTCTACACTGACAGCATGCCCTGCACAAACATCTGTCACATGGTTTGTGTACATTGGATCTACAGGGGACTCCACATTATTTCAATCCTCATAGCTTGCCTCCAGCACAGCTAATTCCCTCAAGTACTAGATACCTTTCTCCATTGTACTCCAACAGCTTGGGTGCATTATTAGATCATCCTTGATCATACCTTTCCCTCATGCTTGGCAGGAGTCACCTTCAAAGGCTGAGAGTATCTGTCCTCTTCCTAATTTCCTTCTCAATGCCCACACCCCAGGACAGGAATCCCAGTTTCTTGGCTTCACGATCAGCTATTTTCATTTTGTGGGCCATGATATCCCAGCATCAGAGAAGGCAGGTCACTCGGGACTCATTCAATTGGCTTCTGAAATCTATTCATACATCTCTCAGCTCACCCAAGAGTAGAGATCAGATATCTGGCCCTGCATCCTCCTCCTGTTCTGAGGGCCCTGCTTCCTCTTCAACCCTCACTAAGCAAACCAATTTTTTCTTGAATTTTTTTTCTGTATAGGGACAACTCCTACTGCCATGGGTTGTTCCTCTGGTTCAGCTGCAGTTTGAGTGGCCTTGGTGCCTGTTGGTCTGCTTTCCTATGCTCCCCGAGGGTGCTGTATATTGACAAGCAGTGTCTGATAAGTAGCAGCCAGGGCCTGGCATATTGCATTTCACACCTCTCTGGAGCAGTTACAGCATTTTTCTTTCAAACATTCTGCTGCTTTATCAGGGGCCTGTAGTTTTTCAGGGGTTAATTTTCAAACCATTGGAGCAGAATAGTCCTTCCAAAGCAGGCCCATTTTCTTCCATCTCTCAAGACACTCATGAGACAGATCTCTGAAAGATCCTCCTAAAAATCTCTTTTGTCACTCTAAACATGGTGTGAACCGCACTCAGGAGACCTGGCAGACCTAGCAACAAGAACATGTTTTCCTGACATCAAAGGGAAATTCAGAATTCTCAAAAGCTGTTGTAACAGGCTTGAAGGAGGAAAACAGGGTGAAAGGCTGCAGAAATTCATCCTCCCCTGTTTTTTCCAGTGGGTACAGTTATTAATGCATTCCCAGAGGAAACACCCAAGGTAAAGAAAGCAGAACAACACTGAATACACATTCCAAATTACCATCATTGTCCTTGATGTTACAATGTCCCAAGCTAGAATCACACAGTACAGCAAAAAAAAAAAACCTGTGATCCCTCTCCCTGCTCTGAAAAAGAACATCATGAGGAGCACATAGTGCATATATGGAAATATATACAGGATTTGGTACCACAACCACATGAACAGATCAAGCAATATTGTGACCAGTGACACTGTATCAAATACAACATTAGATCAAATTTGTTTCCATCTGCTCTGGAAAAAAAAAAAGGAAAGTAAGACAATGAACAATAACGATAACAATACTAAGTGGCAAAGTGTACAAGAAAAGAGATGAACAATGCAATTGCTCACTCCCCACAGAAACCCCTGAGAATACCCAAAATCTCCCTCTGCCACGCTAACTGATGTGAAGGGAGCCCTTCCGCCATCTCCAGAAGATGTGAGGTGGTATAGAACAACCTCTGGGTCCTGGCCATGTTCCCTCCTGGCAAAAATTAATCCTGTCCTGGACAGAACCAGGACACCTCATAAGGGAGATTTTCAAGTTCTCTAATTAGCCTAATAGCTCTCTGCTGGACTCATTCCAGGAGTTCCACATCTCTATTGTCCTGGGGAGCCCAGAACTGGACACAGAACTCCAGATGTGCCTCACCAAGGCTGAGTAACAAGCTCACCTCCCATGACCTGCTGGCAATCCTCTTCCTAATGCACTCCAGGATCCCACTTGCTTTCCTGGACTCAAAGGCCACACTTCTGGGTCATGGACAATTTGCTGCCCAATAGGAACCCCAGGTCCTTCTCCACAGAGCTGCTTTCCAGCAGGTCAAGCCCCAGCCTGTATAGGTGGCCAGGTTTATTCCTCTCCAGGTGCACTTGTCCCAGTTTTGTATCATCAGCAGCCTTGCTGAGGAGGCAGTCTATTCCTTCATCCAAGTAATTTTATTATTAATAGCATGCAATCTTTATCCCAGCATATGTTTTAGACAAAACAGGACTAGATGAAGTACCTGTCTCTTAGGCATCCTTCTAAACAAAGTTCAATCCAGTGATCTCACCTTAAATAAACCTACACATACTTTTAACTTGACATTGAGCCAGTTTTTATGGATTTCAAGATTTTGTATATTAGTAACACAGAAGGCAATTTAATTGAAGTTTTACCCAGCAATACCTCATGACTAAGAGTTATACAAGTATATAATATTAGAAGTACTTTTATCAGTAGTGTTAAATTAATATATTATTTACTCCTTCAGATTATTACTTAAAGTTTTAAGTTTAAGCTGAATCCTACAGCCTGAGCTAATGTGCTGCAGTAGAACAAACCCATAGGATGTTATATCAGTTTGTCCTCTTACATCCTATCCACTCTAAGGTCTACCTTTATGAAGGTGGTTTCTGCCACTAAAAGCGTTCATTATAACTTCATCGAAGTCCAAATAAAATTCCTTTTCACTGAAAAGTTTCTTAACCACTTTAGAATTTGCAAATGCCAATAAGAAATACTGGTCTTAAGAGCTTTCTTGAATGCATGGACATGCATGGACTTCAAGGAGTAATACTTTGGTTTTTTCTAATATTTGGGATCTACTGAGATCTGGTATCATCAAGTATAGTAAACGATGTAACAAGCTGCCAGTTTCACTGTCATGTATGATTAAATCTGGTATCATTAAGCATGCAATGGAAACCTAAAAAAAAAAAATTAGAACATCAACAAGAAAAACATGTTATCTTTAGAAATACAGAGATCTATTTCAAAGGAATGTCCATGAAAAAACGTACTGATATTCTAATAAAAATGAGTATTACTCTGACAATGGGAAATTTTAAACAGAGATGATGTCTCTGTATAACTTTCATATCTATCAATCATGTTTTATAAAGGTACGATTTTTAAAAAAACATAAATATTTACAGAAGAAATGTTACACACTCCTTAAAAATCTTGAAGCTTAGACTTGGCACACCTCATTGCACGTCACTGCATGCTACAGTGCATTCTCAATTATTATGTTTTGCTGGAACATACTTGTCTTTCATTTTTGGTGACATTTTCCCACTTGCCCTTCAGCCAGAGTGAAGTCACACACTATTACCTTTTGCATGCTTTGGAAGAATTATTCTGAGAGAGCTAACATTCCAAACTACCTGCATGGACAAATAATGCCTAGTTCTTATCCAGGTACTTTCAATCACATTAAATTCACTTTCAATTAAGACAGAAGATTAAAAAAAAGAATTAGTAAAATTTCTTCTTATGAAAATGTGAAAGTCCATAGCATCAGGCAACTATCACTACTTTTTGATTTCTTTTGTCCCTCAATTTTTTGCTCAATTTGCTGTTCACTCCTTATAGATCATAGTTGCCTGTTTGGGACTGTTTGTCACATAAAACACCAGCTGGGGAGAACTCCTCCATCAATGAACACAGTGTAGTGCCCCCTTTTGAGTGCTTCACCAACTCTTATGGGCAAACTCATCTGCTAAGTCTCCTAGGGATTCTGAGAGTTTTAATTTTTCCTCCTCTATTTCCTTCTCTTCCCTCCTTGAGATGACCACTTTTCATAATTAAAGTAATCTTTGTTCCACTTCCTTAAATATCCAGTTGTAACTTTGCTAGGCTGGCTGCCATATCTACCTTGCTAGGTAGTGAACATCTCCTGGCTCCAAAAGGGATAAAATCTCCTCCAGTCTCTTGGACTGGAGTGTGCTACCACACATCTTTTGCACTGGACGGGTGACTTAGTATTTATCAGTTCACTAGGGAAAATTAAAAACACCTATGTGTGATTATCCATTTAATCTGTTTGGGGTGGGAGAGAATTTGAGGTGACCTACATTATGCTATACCCCAATCACACTCTAAAAAATGCCCTACAGGTTTTGGCTGTCCAGTAAATAGAGAAGATTGAGTTCTTTGTTGAGATAAAAAATTTGAGTAAGTAATGTCTTTTCCATGTTTCCCAACAGAAAACATTCTACAATAATGTAACAAATGTTAAAATACCAGGGTGGCTTCCACAAAAAATACCACAAATAAATTCAATTGCAGATTTCACAGGGACAAAACCTAGCAATTTCATCTGTGAATGGAGATCCAGAATGAATACAACATTTCTCTAGGAGTTATACAGAAGGTTCTCTTAAATACCTCAGCCATTATTTCCTCTCTAAAACAAAACAAATCAGTATTTTATATGAAACCTGATAGACATTGATCAAATCTAAGAAGAATAAAGGTTAGAAGGCATAGGAAGATTATCGGGGAGGCAAATTTCCACTCCCTGTTCAGTGCACAGCTCTGTCTTAGGAAGGACAAAGGAAGCTATGTTCCTTTCCATAACCCACAAGGTTTGCAAATTTACTCCACCCAGCTCAACGCTGAGCAGTGAAAGTTTCACTTCATGCTATATTTCTTTGGGACATTTTCCTGAAAATCATCCCAAATAATTTTCTCTGTTAAACTGAATTTTGGCACAACTCTATCTGAATAACCAGACAGTACTGCAACTGCTATTACTGCTAATAATAACAACATGAATGAAATACAGAGACAAAATTATTTGTAAGACTTTTGGATAAATTTTCATATAGCAACTATATTTGCGAAATCTCTTATAAAACTGGTGGCATTATTGCTAGTAATAAAACAAAGTGGAGGAAACTACGCCATACGTGGCAGTAAAACAGGGGACCACAGACCATTCTAAGTTGTGATATCTTAGCTTTATGACTTCAACAGTGATTTGGGTAATAATAACAATAATAATAAGGAAGTCCTCTCTCAATAAGGATTTCCATTTCTTCACAAGTTCAGCTGAAGCTGCCTGTGTGTCTGGCACTTTCTTCTCTTTTTTTCTTTTTTAAACTGCATTTCTAAGAACAGATAGCAGAGAGATATCATGTTGAATAGAACTGGATTTCAGGATTTTGTTTTGTAAGCATTTTATTCATCATTTTTTTACATGACCTGAAGAAAACGTACCCCAGACACCAAAATTCCTTGTCTCAGGAAGGGATGAACACAGGATTCTGACTACAAAAGAATTTTATTGCTCAAATTCAAAAGGAAGTCACACAGGGTAAAAAGCAGTGGATGGCAGCCCATTTTAAAATATGGTGTCTTTGTGCAATGACTTCAACAGTGATTTGGGAAAGAACTGCCTTACAAGGAGCTTTAGGTTGGTTGGCTGGTTTGGTTTTATTGCACACATTCTGTGGAAGCTACCTGTGTACCTGGAACCTCATTTAAACCATAGACTAGGAAGCACAGTGGCATAATGCTATTCCAGATCAGCCAAGTCACCACTAAATCTAGGAAAATTTAATGAAACCACTAAAATTATATGTCATTGTATTCTGAGACCTTTACATGGTTTAAACTGAAAAGTAACGTCTCAGACATTTATTTTCTGTAACCAAGTTATTTACTGCTTTTTCTTGATCACAGTGATAACAATATGGCATTTGCAGATTTATATTCCCTGAGACCCATAATTTTCAAACTAAGTTAATTCTTACTCAATCTCATTACAACAATGAAATAACCACAAACAACTGCATCAGATAATACACTTACATAGCTATATCTATGTTAATTAAAAGTAAGCAAAATAATGAAGTTGTATTGCTAATTTTTGTTAATTTACTTTGCATGCAAAAACTTTCAGTGCGAAAAATCATGTAGGCTTTCACTTAACATTCATACCAGGCGTGCGAGGCTAGAACTGACATGATTTAGGGCCTTCTATAACAGCTCAAAGTCACACAGATCTCCCTAAACAGGATGAATTTCAGGTCATCAATTCACCAGCTTCCTGAGCGCTTTAAATTATGAAAGAAAGAAGTTATCTGGTCTAAAGCATTACAGGTCTTTGTGTTTTCCCTCAGTAGAGGTGATAAAGAGGAGAAAAAAACAGAAGTCATTATGACCTCACTGGCTTTTGAGTAAATCACATCTTCCTTTCAATCATCACTCAGCCTTCTGCAGCCATATCTTTGAATGCATTTTACATAGGAGAGGTCTTGCAGTCCCTGACTGTATTGCTAGATTATTCACAACATTAATATATTTTGGGGTTTTTTTTAAAGCACTCAACATCAAAACTCAAATAAAACACTGGAACAATCCTTTGATTTCTGAATTTTAAGGTGAGACTTTGTAGTGCTCAAAGTTAACAAGCCTTCACTGATAATTATGTTAGCATACAAGATTAAAGCATTTTGGGTGCAAAAATAAGTTATGTGTGACTATAAGGGGGAAGATTGACTTCATTGATCTCACAGCAATTTTTCTTCCTTAAGATTACACTTACATTAACTGTGGGATCAATACGGGACTTCCAAAACACAGGAGTACATTCTTTTAAGTAAAAAAACATAAGATGTGTTGATAAAATCCCACTGAAGGAGGCAACATTAGTTCTCTAAATAATTATAACTGAATTTCTTTACTAAATAGTAAGCTTCACCCATCTTAGTATATTTAAGTAAATATGGAACATATCACAGTTGCTTGGGATCAATACATGATTCAGTTTACCACAGGTAAAGTGGATCCAAGCCCCGTATAACTATATAAAACATGCAGTTTCAAGCCAAGTAATAATGGAGATACTCAGCTACAAAACTAATTTTCACTCCCAGCTACAGGTCTTGCTTGAAATTTTACTGTTTATTTTTTCATTTTTTTGAAATATTTCTATGCAAACACTGCAAATATTTCTCCCTTTTCAGAAAGTTGAAAATAAAAATTTTTATATCATAAACATCTTCTACAGTTACTCGAAAGATTTTCATGTTCCATTTTGCGGAATCCCACAATTTTCAGATACAAAGTAAATTTGATGCTAGCACATGGCGTATCTTATCTAGATTTCCTATATCACATTACACTTTAATGTAATTTTGAGGCCTCTTTTTATTTAGTTGCTATGGAAAACTTTGCATTAAAAAAAATGGTTCTGGCAGTTATGAAAGGTTGCATAGACAGTAAAGCTTCAAATATTTCAATAAATAGGGATTATAAATCTTCACAAGAAGCTACTCAAAGCTGAAACACTACATTGAGACTGGATAATAAAATTTACTGAAAAACAGGGAAAAAATCAGACTAGCAGAGGTATGAAGAAAATGAAAGCAAACTTCTGTAGGTTTTTAAATTAACTGAAAGACATTATTTCATGTATCAATTAATTAGATCCATGGTAAAGTACTCTGGAAATGAGATAATTCTGTAATTAATGACAAGAAAAAAAAATCTGTTAATACACCATATAGGAAAACTTTCTTTTCTTTTTTTTTTTTTTTTTGTTTTAGAATGTGGGTAGAGTAAAAATGAAGTCACAAGGCATAAATTAAATCCAGTAGGTGGTGAAGAAATCCTGGAAGAGTATGTACTTTGTAAGACAAAGTTGTGGCAATCACCAGACTACTAGTCTGCACCAACCTTGTTTCTTCAGGCATTGCAAAGAACACGGTTAACTGATGCTGAAAAATCTCTTTACTACCGTCCAATACAGCGCCATGCTCAGTGTAAAAAGCTGGGGGAAGAAATAGGAAGGAATTTCCAACACTTGGAACTATAGTCTTTCATCTTTCCAAGTCATCACGACACGTGGTGGAATCCTGCCTTTCTGGAGATGACTGAACTTCTGCCTGCCAGTGGGAAATACTGAACAAAATCCCTGTTATGCTCTCCTTGCATGCATGGCTTTTGTCTTACCTACTAAACTGTCTTTATCTTGACCCATGAGATAAAAACTCAAAAGACAAAAGCTACACCACAAATATACCTTCCTTTCATTTCAAAGAACACGACTAAATGAAAGAGAATAACTAAGTTTTTCTCTCTTTCAAACACAAAAACAATCCTACAAGCTTCTTTATGCAAACAAATGCACTGTACAGTTTTCAGAACAACTTGTAATTTGGTAAGCTACCAGATAAAAGTGACAAATTTGAATAAGGGATACATGAATGACAAGGGGAATACTATACTGTCATCCAGCACTGAAAAGAAGGAAAGAACCTTTGTGTATTTAAATCACAGTTTCCTCTAGAGCATTAGTATTGTCACAGACTGATGTAAAATTATCAGAAAGGTGTAAATAGTTTTATAGTCTACAGCATGTTTTATCTTCCTTTAGCTATAAACAGATTAAAAATAATATTGATTCTATGGGTAATTTTGAATATATTAAAGTATTAGAAGATTAACACCCAAATATTGAAGTTGCTTTTGAAAGCAAAGTGCATTTGTATTTAGTCTGATATGTAATTGCTTTATTATAAGAGACTGCTCATTTTTTTTCATTAAAAAATACTTTTCTCCATAGAAAATAATTCTAATACTTGCATTATAATGAAATAGGATTTTTAAACTTAACTTACCTCTCTTAATAGGTAGCAACTCACTGTTAAAAATTGAATGGAAATTTTATTATTACTAATTCAGCTCTTCGATTTACAGAAAGTTTGTTTGATTCAACAATATACAATTCAGTGGCATTAGTTATACACTGGAGATTTGGTTTTAACTGATATGAGATACTTGTCAAGTGTTTAATTCTGCAGAAAGACCACTTAAATTTCATTTCAGGAGGAGGGGCTGCCATAAACATACTTTGGAAGAGCTCATGAAAAGTTAGCAATTATTCCCAAAGGCAAAATTCCACTGTTTCTAGTTTTGTAAAGATCAAAAATATTGACTTATAATTCATTTAACGTTTCTATTGTTTTTGGTAAATTTGGTTTTAATTTTAAAAGGTATGACTGGATCTTAGCATTTGGGAAGCATAAAATTGCTCTTCCATTTCTTATGGAACTGCTATAGGACTGTTTTATTAGTTACAAGCTATGAGGAAAACACGCAAGTTTTAGTTTGTTTTGCTTTTTTTTTTTTAAACTTCAAAATTGACTTGAAGTGAAATCATGCCATAGTGTCATTCCTAAAATTCATATTATTAGTGTAAGCATTCTGTTTTGGACGCAGATGACCTTCAGATAAATAATACTCCAGAAGTACAGATTGCCACATTATAATGAAATTATTAGCATGATAAAGTTTCAATTTGCTGCCATTAAAGAATAAATCAAATACACTTCTGATATGCTTAATGAAGAGGTTGTTCTGCAACAAAATTATTCTGCTTATATTGGTAAAAACAAATCAATTTGGCACGGTGGGTCTCACCTCAGTTTTGTCTTCCATATTCCTTATTATCCTTACCATTTCCTACCCTTGCTCTTGTCTCCCTCTTCCCTCCACATAGATACTTTTTGGGTTGATTCTGGTTTTAGATTAATTGATTTAGATTTTAATTTGTTTTTCTCAGTGTATCTCAACCATCTAGTAAGTAGTCGAGTGAACCTTGCCAATCTGAGTGAATTTGTCATGATTTTGCTTTTACATTATTTTCTCATATTCCCTGATACCTTTGCTAGTGATCCTTTAAGTGACCAGAAGGTGTTCATTCATGACACAAGTGTTGACCCAAATTTTCTTTGAAATTAACTGTCTTGCTCTACACATATCAAGAATAATTTACTAGATTAACAAAACGAATGAAGGAAGAAGTGGGAATATTGCAGTCTGGCCAACTGACTTCTTTTCCTCTCTGACTGTGGGTGGAAAATATACATGAAATTAAAAGATTGGTAATTCACGAACTCTGTGAAACAGGAATGTAGAATATTTAGTTTCTACTCCATTTCAAATTTAAAAAAAAAAAATTCTAGAAGTAGTTTACACATCCACTTTTTTTTCTGTCAGATTTTCTTATTAGACTACTTTTCTGATATGCTCAGCTAGAATGAAGAATATAGTGCTTTACAAGGTTATACTCATGCACCACAAAACAAGGCTCTAATTAATTTAAGAGCATGAAGAAACTTTAAAAGGGTTGAGAATGAAGAAAATTATCTTTAAGCCATGTGATTAAAATATTTCTGTCCATCAGCAAAGAGAACTTGAGTCAAGCTTAATTGACTTAAAAGTAATCTATTTTAAATCTATTTTAACTAATCTAGTAATCTATTTTAAACAATACAAATTTTACAATTACATAATTCTTTTTGAAAGGTAAAAAAATTACAAATTGTCTATCAGATCCACGAATGGTCCATATAAAGTGAAGGGGTGCTTAATATTTTTGCAGCAGTAAACCTAAATGGTCTCAGATGGAGATGGGACACAACCTCATTTGGGAAAGCAGAGACTGTCCTTGCTTATTTACAAAATTCATAATGCTCTCCTTCAGAGCAATATCATAATATTTACAGTAAAGAAGAATAAGAGCACATAAGGAAAAAAAAATCACAGACTTACATTTATTTACCTACTTTGAAGCACAACTAGCCAGCAAAATGTCTTCCCATCTTCATATTCAGTTTACTTTACATGACATTTTCTTCAGATAGATGAATTACAAAAGGCCGAAGGCTTGATACCTCCTTTCTGCACTTAGACTTGTACCAGTAGCTTATCGTTTCCATGGTGTTCTGGTGCAACACATAGGCCAAAGCTAAAAGAAATTAATCTGTCTCCTACTTAGCTCACAATACCCATTACTATGCCATCTGGGTGTGCAAAACTCTTAAGCTATTTACCTTCAGAAACCTTCTGAGACATACCAGATGGTGTGAATAAAAAATGAAAAGCCTTAGTGGCTGTCTCACAAGCATTATGCAACTGGACAGTTATTTTCTCACAATTCATAAAAGAACTTAGAAAATCTACAAGAAGAGGGTTCCCTACAGAAATAAGACAAAATAACTCTGTAACTACATATTTCTACAGTGTATATGACTATTCGTGTCTTGTCTTTATTCTGATGTCCAACTTTTCTTTGTTTCCTTATTTCAACTCGATTTTAAGAACAGGAGAGGTTGTAAAGTGAGTAAAGTTCATAAAAACTTTGAGATCATAATGGAAAGGGATTTTATTAATGTCCTGCCCACAGGCAAAGCTGCCAGATGGACTTTCTTCTTATAGGGCACTAGAGAATCCACATAATGAACTGCATATAATCACAAACACTGGTAAATGTTTACAATGGTGCTCAAAATGCCTTGTATCAACTGATATGCATTCAATTTTATACTACCAAATGTAAATCCATTGAAAAATATAAATCCATATCAGCTTACATATATTAAATTTTATACTGCCAAATGTAAATCCATGGAAAGGTGGTTTGTTTAGTGCTGGCATTCTCTTTTTCCTCCTCAAACAGAAACAAAATTAATTCATTCATAGAACGCACTTCATATGCAGTTTCTTGAATTAAAAACCCCTAGATATATGAAATAAAAATATTTTACACTTTTAATAAAAACATTAAATCAAATGTTAAACAAAGTTTAAAATAAAAAAATTAAATATTAAAAATATTTTTAAAAACTACATATAAGAAATATAAACCCTTAGAAATTAAATTTCACCAAGCATTTCTTATTTCCACTTCATTCATCCATGACTCTCAAACCCATACATTTACTACAGAGAGGACCAAGCTGCACTGTGACTTATATTTGCATGCACATATTTGCAGTCTTTGATGGGTTAAAATCTTTAATAACTTCTGCCAAGCTCTTCCTCTTACAGAAATTCTTATTTGTATAAGTGTAACGATTTTCTTATGATCATGTCAGGTCTGTTATTCTTTTTGTTAGTCATTGTACTTATAAGTTTCAGATTTTAATGTGACGGAGCAGTAAAGTTTGAAAAAGTAATAAGAAAATAGAACTTTTTTCCACTACATTAGAGAAGATCATGTGTGCAGACAGGCACACATGCACACATGCATACAGACATGTAAAATCAGTATGTGTGGCAACTGAAGAAATGTGCTGATGATGTCTTAAATATTGGTGGCAAAAAACAAGGTTGGACAAGGCTCTGTCAAGACTGAGAGCTTTAAAAGTTCCATCTGCCTATGAATAAGCTTTAAACTCATAATTTCAAAGAGTCCTAAGAACCTTGACCTTTAGCAGGAGAGTTCATGTTGACCTTAACAGGAAATAAAATTTAAAAAAAAACAAAACACAAATCCTGAGCAAAACAGAGATACACATGGGAGATGGATAACTAACCCTTATTCCCCAATATTTTTTTAAAATTGTCAATACTTAGTGCACTCTGTTGAAATGCACTCTAAAGCAGGTCAAAATTATTTTTATGTGTTTTAATATTTCAACGTTGAAGTAAAAATACTCTGTTTTTTTCCTTTTAAAAGTCATAAATGCTTACAGTCTGAAAGTTTATAAAAGCTCAAGTGAATTATACAACAACATCAAGTATACTTTCTTCCTTCCTGTATTTTTATTCAGGGTTGAGAAGGCACTATGTTGCTATGGAATATTGATCTTTTTCTTTACGTAAATAAACAACCAAACAAACAAAACCTTAAGCAGATAAATATGTGCTCTGGTGATATTATCAAAGGAATCTGGTGATATATCAAAGGAACAGTGAAGAAGTGAAAAATAGTGAAGAAATAACATCTTATATAAGTTACTTTAAGGGACTGAGTGTCATATAAAGACATGTTGCAATGTAAGCCACTGGCAATTCTTTTTCAGCTTAAGTCAACAAGGTACTATTACAATACTCATATTGTTGTCTAATGTAACAGTTAGCTAAAAGTTGTTTAAATCTATTTGGTAAAAGTACCCTAAAATTGAGAATGATCCAAAGTAATTTTCATAAAACCATCATTACATTTAACTGCTTGTATTTATTCAAAATGATGGGCCGTTACTGTTATAAAGCAGCACAATTTAATCATTTTCTTTTTAAGTTTAAACATATTGAGAGAAGTTAAAAAAATTGGTAACTCCAGACAAATTACGAGCATAGTATTTTTCCCTGCTTCAACTAGAAAAAGTCTGTATGTTAGTATTTCAGCTATATAAAGTTATTAAAGTATGTTATTCCAAGATCTACAAATGCAGATACTTACAATCAAATTTCACACTTTATGATCTATGCAAGATTTGGAAAAGGACTGGTTGAGTATCATAAACTAGTAACTCTTAAAACAAAAATAAGGAGTTCTAAAAAACCCCTACGCAGGAACTTGAGTGATTTATTTTTTAATTATTAAAAAAAACCCCAGTGTTTAAACAACATATTACACAACTAAAACATTTCTACTGGGCACAACACATTTCAGAGATTAAACAGAATTTACTGCTATTAGATTTCCTTTAGTTTGGTGATGGTCTAAATTTTACTAGGTATTTTTATTAAATCCAAACAATTCTATTCCCTTGCAGTAGCTCAGCTACATAACTTGATCTAACTAGATTAAGAAAAACAAAAGAAAAGCCAACAGTACAAAATTAAATTAGATTGTTACCTCATAATATAATAAAGAGCAAACATAAAGTACATACAAAGTATTTTTAGAAGCAATAATCCCAGGAAGATTTCCAATATTAATTTTGCTTAAATATTTATCTGCTGTTACCCTCTTATTTAATGATGAAATTTATGAATTAATTCTGAGTACCCGTGCATCTTTTAATACCCGTGCTTCTGCATATCAGTGTGTCTAACAAGTATAGACTGCCTATGTTTATTGATGAGACATTCTACTTTCCACTATACACATCTCATTTCCTCTTGAAGTATGAAAACATCTAGGTTTAAATGTGAAACTTCCTTGCTTCCTCACAAATATAATGTTAGCTACTGAGTTATATAAAAATTTCTCTCAAAACTTTTTAGAAATGTGACTGATAACCAAAGATGCTGAAGCAAAATTCATAATGTGAACAAATGAAAAAATAAAAGAAAAAAGGTCAGCAGCGGTGTATTTTAACACTCCAGCTCTGTTCAGAAGGAAGTCTGTATCTCTGAATTCTGAACATCTGATACATGTTGCTACAGACGCAGATACAAGCACCGTAAACTAATCTAGCAGGGTGAATTAAGAAGTGAAGTGGACAAAAGACTGTGTAGCATAAATGCAAAAAGGATGAGAAACGCAAAATTGGTACAAAACTGGTAGTAAAAAAATCTGTAAATCTGACTTCAATAATACAAGAGGCTTTATAAAAATTCTGAAAGGAAAGAATATTTAAGAAAATGGGGGTAAATCAAAAACTAGATCAAATGGAACAAAGGTTAATGTCATGTAGATCATGTCAAAGTAATCTGTGGTTTTCTATGACAGGTAATTTTTAGATTGAAAAGCAGTGGCTGATTTTATCTATTGTTATATAGGAAATTGCTAGTCATTCATGAGTACATGAGAAAAGAAACTACATGCTGCATAAAAACAGGAAAATGGCAATATGAGATACTGAGAATGGAAGAATAAAACCACCTGGGAATTAATGATCACAGAATCAAGACATTCCTTAATTTCATTAAGACCATGAAACAAAAACCATAGATGTGTTTATGAATTCATCTCCCTGTACAACTAGGTGTCATCAATACAGAGCAGAATCAAGATATCAAAAGAAAGAACTAGATGATGGCAGCGTAACAGAGACAGAATGGAGTCTGGCATAAGAAAATACAAGGTCATGTTCTTGACAGGAAATAACAAGAATTTCAGCACAAGTCAGAAGCTTATTAGATAGACGTGACTGAAGTGTACTAGTCAGTCATAAGATGACATAAAATTACCTACAAGTATGAACAACTGTGAAAAAACAAGTGGAAGCTTAAAATTTATCACATTCAATTGCTGTCTCAACAGGAAGAATTACAAATCCATGCCCCAGCCCCAAAGATATGGATATAAACAATTTACTGTAGGCCAGTCCTAGTGGATAGCATCTCATCCACAACCCTCAATCATTTGGACAGACAAGAAAAAAAAGAGAGCAGAAAATAAATCATGATTTTGTTCAGTCTGGATTAAGAGACTTATGGAAAGGTAAAAAAGTACCTTTTTCAAGGGTCACTTTTACATTTTTCATTGCGCATTCACAAGGAAGGATAAAGTGGGATAGAAAACAAAATCCAGTATTACTGATTGCATGCTTTCAGATGAATGATGGAGTTCTATTGAAGTAATGACGCACTACAAACAGTAAAATACACTGATGAAGCCAAGCTTCATCTTACAAAACAGATAAATTTTTAAAAATGGCAACAGCTTAGACGTAATGTTTACTTAAAATTTGCAAGTGTACTATAATTGAGGATCATTGAACAACATTTGGACAGTCAACCCTAGGAATTCTTAATTTATTTAGACTGCTAATGCTATCATATTTTTGTGAGTATAATATAAGTAAAGCTATTCAAGCCGCCTATGTGAAATAAAGAGAAATACAGGTAATGCATCAGGATACTCCCTTTCAACTTATTCCTGGAGTAGAATATTGCAAAAATATGATGAGATCTTTGAAGGAGAAATAGAAAAATAAGAAAGGAAAAATATCTTTATTACACTCCCACACATGTTAGTAGAGCTGAAAATAACATTGCAAAAAAATCATCATAAATACCACATTTTAAAAATTAGTTTTAAAGAATTAATAAGGCCTTTGAGGTATAATTTAATTTTCAATTTACTTGCAAAATAAATCTTGTAGTCCAATAACTCTTTTTGCAACAAGAAAGATTAGTTTGAAAAAAATTTTCCTTCATGGTTTTGAGACCAGCCTGCTTTGTTAGCTTAATTATCACTCTTCTTATTATTATGTTAATTTTTTAGTAGAATGAAAAATTTGTATGAGATATCTACTGTTGTGCTTACTCAAACTATAAATAAAAAGATAATTTTAGGCTGAAGACAGTATCTTAATCTCAGGAAACACTGAAATCTCAAAGATATAGTAGATAAAACAACTATGGGTTGTTTTTTTTTTCTGAAGAGTATACATTGTTTGACAGAAATAACTAATTCTCTTTTCTCTTGGCCCTAGTTTCTCAAGTCTTTCTTCACCCTCTTCAATGAAAGCAGTATTTGCAGGGAAAGGAAATCCCTTGCTGGACATTTCTATTTAGGACTACCTTCTGCTATTTCTATACACAGCTCTAAAAATCACAGGGAAGACAAAAAGTCTGTACTGCACTGCATATCTTACCTTGCTGGTCTGCTTAAAGAAATGTGATTCACCTTTAGAGAAAAAAAAAAAAGAACAATCTAATAACATAGCATAGCGCCTACAAAAACACTGCATTTCTTTATTGCTTAATGAATTTACCTACAATTAAAATCAAGCTAATCTTGTCATTCCATAGAATGCTCCTACTCTAATTACTTAAGTACAATCTACCCATTTTCTCTTCAAGATAGTGCCTACTTATAATATCAAACCATGTATTTCTTGCTTTTAGATCAATAACTCAAAATTATGGTGGGGGCAGGTGGAGTGGTGAAGGAAGCAGCTGTTTTTGATGGGATTGACTGAATACTGCACTATCAGAGACGTAGAGAAGGTTGTAGCTGGTTTTTTCCTCTTTTGACATAAACCGGTGTTTTCACTTTGTTCAATGGTGTAGCATAAAATAGTTAAAACTGCTACCAGTGAAAGAAACAGATATTAAAATGAAGCTTTCTGTTATTTGGAAATGTATCTCTTCTTAGAGATGTGAGCTCAAGACACAGCAGCCGTGAATGACATACCTAAAGAAACCCCAGAAAATGTTTGCGCAGGATGTTTTGCATTTGTACTTTTTACTGTGAAGGCATACCAGAATTAACTCTGAAGCTTACTCTGCAGAGTAACAATAGACATTTTCCTGATCACCTTTAGGCAGTTTCTGCATTGGTATCTGCAATTAAATTGCTTGTGTTCTGTGTTAAATTCACAAATGTACTTATACATAAACATCAATAGCAACACCATGTTAAAACTGAGCACAAAATAAAGGTCAAAAAGAGTTCTGCAGTGGGAGGCACATGAAAAAAATGCAAATGTATGTTAACAATTTCATTAAAATAAATTTTAAACTCATGATTATAAAAAAACCACAAAAAACTTCACCAGTATATAAATCCTTTACATTTAGATTTGTGAGTACAGTTACAAGTGCTATCTAGCCACCCTAAAGAATTCATCGATATTATGTATAAAAATATTATGAAGTTTAACTCCTGACAATTAAATTATGAAAAGTTCTTTCTTGGTGGTTTGCTGTTTCTGTGGTTTTCTTTTCCCTGATTTTGCATTACCTGACAATACAATGTTACCTGAAGTTTCCCAACAATACAACCAATTCTCAAATCAAAACCAAAAAATAGCTAAGATGCACAATCATTGTGTGATTCAAAACAAGGGAAAAATCAGACCATATATATTCTTGCTCTTTTACAGGTGCTGATGCCAGGTAGGTCTGTGCTGAAATCTTTCCTTAGACAAAGAGTGGGATCCCAGAATGGAACTCAGACTTAAAATCCTTTAGAGCTGCATGCAGATTTTTCATGCCTTCACTGAGATAACTCATTAAGCGGTTTTATTCTCTTCCAGAATTAGAAAGATTAATTATTTAAAAAATCATTGGAAAGCCTTCTTTTTGTGCAACTGCTTGAATGCTGGGGTTACACGGAAGGTGCCAGCATAAAAACTATACGAGGTAGCAACACTGTACCTGCAGTGTTGAGATGCACAAACAACTTTTGTGAGTAAACCCATTTGTTAACACACAGAATATGATGTGTTACAGATGCACTGTTAACAGTACACAGTTTTAGTGACTATCAGGCTGTTCTTTTTTTAATGAATTTTTGCTTCAAATATTCAAATATATGCACGACTTCCAAGCTCAAAGGATCCATCGACTCATATCCCTATGAAAACTGCACATTTCTCACTAATAGTAGGAAATGGTAACGAGCAGAGTAGCCAAGGCCCATCTTGGCAGCCAAATAATGTGTCAGAAATAGACATAATTCCAACTCTCGGAGAATTTCCCAGGGAAAAAAATGAGGCCACACTAAAACACAACAATGGAGCATCTGAATTTCTGATGCCTGCAAAAGGGAATTGAGGTAGTCTACAAAATAAGAATGTCTCTGACAGACTGGTTCCACAAACCTTTATTTTGACTGATCATGTAACGTTATTTCACTATACTACAGCAAACTTCACCATTGCAAAAAAACCTAAAACTGATTCAATTTTAAAACAACCAACGCAACAAAAAAAAAAAAAAAAAAAGTTTTTCCTTCATAAAAATGCAAATATTTCTCAGTAAATGAATGAATTTTCAAGTTCTTGAAAAATCTGGGCCAGGCATTGTTCTTCAGTTTTACTTCTCTTTGAAAACATAGTTGACTAGCACACGGGCATCTGTGTCCTGCCCATGTCCACATTCTACTCCCTCAAACATAGTATTGGGTTGGAAACATAAGCTGGGTACAAATTCCATTTTAACATATGAGCCACAAAATGAGACTTCTAAACCATGATAAAAAAGAATAATCTACAAAGCTCCACAAGTATAGAAGTGGAAAGGGGAAATTCAGATTTTTACTGGTCATCACTGGTATGTTTGTGAGTGAGAAATTATTTGGCTTAGAGGGCAAGAAGGCCCAGCTTCAGAAGGGATTAAACAGTAGGAGCAAGACTACCAGATACATGACTCCCAAATGTTTTGTAGCAATTCTGGAATACCAGAAAGGCGTCTTGGTCCACATTTTGGCAGCAAAACAGGGAGAAGGTGTGGACTCAAGGGTGGGCTAAGGTCCGCCTTGCAGCCACTCACAGGGCTGGTACTGGGGCAAGTGCATAGAAGGCATCTGCTCAAGAGGCATCTATGCAGACTTGTTTTAGAACAACTTATTGAAGTACGATTCTGCTCACTGCGCTGTTCATTTGTTTATACATATATATATATATATATATATTTAAGCACAAACATATGTTTTAATTGCCTTGAGGGATGCAACAAAAATTCCCCAAGAGTAGTTTAAGAAGACCACTTACTATTTTACAAAATGTTTTATTTTCTTCTGAGTCCTGCAGTTAGGCTTTGAAAATAAAATTTCTTTTTATCTAAATGAATAACACAATTGTTCTTTCATAAAAAATCCATATTCTAATACTATTGATTGTCATATAGAAAATGTTGATCTGGCAAGATTTCATCTTTCAGTGATGCTAGATTAATTTCTGGAAAAATGACAATTAATTATTTGATTAGAAGAAATTTAAGTGAATCAAGATACTATCTGTCAAATATTTTTAGGCAGATATTGAAAGATACTATAAAATAGAGCACTATTTATAGTCCAGGAAGGTAACACTATGAGTGATTACCACCCACTGCTATTTACCACCTATTTACCTGGTTATGTTTTATGAAAAATTATGGTTTAAGAAACACCCAACATTTTACAATGTTCTGGTCTGAAAAAAAATTTTGCATCAAACAATACCTTATTTTCTGGCTGAAATTGTCCATTACTGCAAATGTGGTTGTAACATGTTTTTAGCAGTGGGGTTCCAAAGCCAGAAGGACACCGTCTTCATCACCACTTTCTCCCACACATAGCTCTTTACTGGCAAGTGGCAGGGTAGGAAGGATGACAGAAACACTTAAAAATCATCATGGGTAAGGGTGTTCCAACCTTAAGATTAGATTTTTTACATTTATCCATTGTGAACTACTGAGAAAATGACACATGTCCAGTCTGGGATGTTGTTTTCCGAATGTATTTCTCCATTAATTAAAGCCACAAAAATAATATAAATAATTAAATATCTATGGAATCAGTAAATGACAACACATGAACAACAATTCAGGTGTGAAAGATAAAACCCTCATTAAAAAAAAAAAAATCTCAAAAAATTGAGAAGGGATTAAATCATTCGACAAGTTGTAAATACATATAACTATAAAGGCTAACACATAAATATGAACATCATATTCATATCACTGGTAGATTTTTTAATAATGTCTTTGAATCTGTAATATTCAAGTATGCACTACCACACACTGAAACTTGACATAATTTGATTCTACTCAACATACGTTTTCAACACCTGCGGCATTATCTTAGAAACACTTCTACCGAGACATTACAAAAATATATTAGAAACATCAAAACAGAGACTACTCTCTTCGGTACCTCCATCACACATACACACTTTGCTAGAGGTGAGAGTTAGATCAGAGAATTCTCTGCTATAATTTTTCAATCTGTCCTTATGTAGAATATCCACAGAGAATATATTACCGCCCTTCCCAAGAAGCAAAATATTGTCAAATTTCTATGTAGTCACTGCAGAGATAGAAGAAGAAGAAAAGACATATTTGCCATGGTAGAGTCCCCATCTCCACCCACTCTCCCACCCTCCCACCCAGCCCCAAATGACACAAGATGTTGATAAAAGTTTGTTTTCTACCACAGTTTCCTAAGTATAACAGAGATAAAGTTCAGCATAATTGTGAATCCATCACTCACCCATCACTCTAAATTTGGGGCAGTCTGACTGGATATTTACCACTTCTGGGCTACAAAGGGAAAACTAGGAATGAGATGTAGACAATTTGCAAAGTGTTTAAAAATAACAGCACTTCATTGCAGACAGCACAGAAATGTGCATATGAGTACTTGCACATCAATCTTTCTCTTCCCCAGTCTCTGCCTCTCAAATTCTTTATTTTCCTGTCCACGGAGAAAGAGTCAGAACACAGTAAAGTACAACTATGCAGTATAAGTATGATCTATGACATAATGATTGTTCACAAAAGCCAAAACAAGTTGAGTACAGATAGGGGGTTTTGGGAGCCCTTGGGAAAGAAAGAGGAAGAAAAGAGAGAAGTCATCATGCCCCAAAGCACATTAACAATATACAAGGAGTAGTCTCTAAAAAGTGATGTTCCATAAAAGAAACTTACGCATTTTCTGTTACATCTGAAAGGATTCTTCAGAAGAATGCTATAGTTACCTTTAGCCTGTCACCTCTGTCTAGGACATCATAGAGTTTCACACTTATTTATTGTTATATGCACTGCAAATTTTACCCAGATATAAAAGAACACTGATAGCCTCCAACAGTAACAGTGGGTGCATCAAAACCAAACAAATGTTTGGTAGCTAATTGATCACTGAATTCCTTCTGCATTTTATTTTACTGGAAGTCTGAATAACATTTTTCCAGAACTGTGCCCTGAGAAAAACCCTGTCATAGTCCCTCCTTGTGCCATGCTAACCACCGTTATCTAGGTCTTCCAAAAGTACATTAGGAAATGAGATTAAAAAGTACCATGGTTCTGATTCTTCTGTTCAGCAGGGAAAGAAGTATATTCAGTGACATAAATATATGTTTACAAATACATTTTATATAAGAGTAAATATGTTAGGAATAAAATTATGGGTTAGTATTTGCAAACAAGTTCAATGACAAACCCTCCTTTCTCCAAGACGCTGGTTTGTTCTCAGTCTTAATTACTGGAGGACATGTCTACTCTGTGGAAAAGTAGTCTCTGAAGCAGACTTTGCTTGAGGACAGAAATGTAATCTCTGAAGGGTACAGTGCAGCTCCAGAGCATGCTAACGTGGTGCAACTGAAAACGGCCCAAAAAATTCCACTCTCAGGCTGATAAAACTAAGAGTTTATTGCAACATACTTTATCAATTGGTGGGCAGAGCCCAGCAACCTCCATTGTGTTCCACTGCATCCAGATAGTCCTGACAGGATTTAGTTTTAAGGGCCATTTCACCGCTGAAAATTAAAATCAATCATCTTGATAGTTTTTTAAAAAAAAGTTCCCATTGGCTCAGAAAAACAGCAGTAGTTTTTTGCTACAAGCATAGAAATTCCCCAACCAGGGGAACTAGCTAAAATTCTAAATGTCTTTTTCTTCTTATATTTATTTTTTGTCAAGTGGGACAAATGAGTAATTCTTGTTTGTTATACAGTTGTGTATCTGAGTCTCCAAACAAGGCATAATGAAAGGACTGGTAGTTAGAAAGGAAATAAAGAGACCAGTTATATTCAAACTATGCAGCATATCACTGTTGAATGAATATTCAGCTCATTCTTTCTAAAGCTTTTATTCAATATTTATTTAGGCAAAGCTCCCATTGATTTCCCTAGGAGCTGTGGTTATAAAGAATAAGGACAATGAGATGCAGTGCTATTTTTAATTAAAACAAAAACAAAACAAAACCAAAAACAAAACCAAAACCAAAACCAAAAACAAAAACAAAAAAAAAAAAAAAAAACAAAAACAAAAACAAAAACAAAAACAAAAACAAACACCCCCCCCAACAGTTACTAGAGATTGCTTATTCTTCTAAAAAAGGACAGGGAAGTAAATCTCACCAAGATTACAGTACTATTGCAAACTAGACTGCTGCATTAGAAGATAGGCATCCTGTCATTGATTGGAAATTACAGTGAGAGCCACAGTTTGCTGGCTTGAAGCATAAAAAGGCTTCGTATTCTGAATAACAGTCTACAGTCACCACTAGATTCTGGATGGTAGAAAGGCTTTAAAGTAACCATGAAAGTACCAGGATACTTTTATTTGTTTTATTATTTTTTATGAAAAGAAATGCTGTAGGGTTCCAGTAACTTTTTTTTCATAATAGAGTCTTTCACTCTATGCTTTCTTTAGAAGAAAAAAAAAAAATTACAGGTTTTGACAAGACTGGGGTTAAAATGGAGCTTTAATCATGGTTTATCAAAGAGGTGGAAAGATCAGACTGTCTCAGGTGGATAGAACAGTCAGTTTCAGCTTATTTAATTTAATGAGATTTCACTTTACCAGAACATTGCAGATGGTCAAAACATCTCTTTATTTCACTTTCAGGAGTGAAAGAGAGTCTCACTGGTAGGACATTTCCAGCTCCTCGCTTTGTCCCTGTATTTTGTCTAGGACTAGCAATAGCAGCAGCTTAACTCCTGGGAAATCAAGAAGAACCTGTGCTACCAAACACAGAAAAGGGAGACTCAGGGAGTCTTACCAGCAAACACGAATGAGTCACAGGTATAGGTGGTGATTACTATACAGGATAGTAAATGCAGCTTGGTATACATTTTTTTGACATTTATTTACAGTAGGGTATTTTGATGGAACTGGAACCCATCTGATCTAGTGTAGATGCCTACAAAATATAGCGATGACGTAGTTAGTGAGACTTAGTCACAATCAGTAGTGAGACAAACAACACTTCTACACCGCAAATCGCCTTTGCCTGTGATTTCTTCCTTCCATCTTTGACATGACTCCTTCATATAAGATAAACTTTTTTCTTACATATGTTTAAAAAGGGACTCAGATGCAAATATCAAGGTTCAGATTTTTAATTTCAGACAGAAAAATCCCAATTTTCCTGTCTCTATGGATTACATCAGTTGGTCATGTATCTCAAAAATAAAGTCATATTTGCTAATAAATAAAGCAGTGAAAATCTCCCTTCTTCTGCTCCTATATAGTTTTATCTCTAATCCCAGATGCCTTTCTGCTTCAAATTAGTATTTTCTTATTAATACTCCATAGCAGTAAATGTGATCTGACCTTTACCATAATCAGTAATCCTGAAGAAATAAAATTTTCCCCTTCCCTCAAAACTTTCAGATAATTATAGAATATCCATGCTGAGTACATCCAGTCTCTGTGGATATAGCAGAATGCTGCAGGTGAACTAAACCAGTGTTTCAGGTTCCCTGTATGCAACTTGGTTTGTCTAGAGCATCACTTTTATAGTGCATGTTCCCCTCTAAAGGCTTTACTTTTGCTGTCTTGTTCAGAATCTCTGCTTCAGGACTTCTTTATTCTGTTTTCTCTCCTGGTGAAGTTTATTAGGTTATACGTCATCTGAGTAATAACATTTTTTGTACCCTGTTTAACCACGCATTTTGACATTTTTCTTCTGTTCTTTAGAATTTTCTTTAAAGGTATTCTTTCACAATAACTCTTAATAGGTGAAGACAATATAGGTGGGGATTTCTTGTAGCAAATTTTAAACAGAACCAAAAAAAACACTTATGAAATCTTATTTTTACAAACAATTAAAGTTTTGAAATACACTTCCTATTTAGCTTTAGAAGTGGACAGAGAAACATCTGAAAAAAACCAAGATCTTCTTCAGTTATTGGCTGAAAAAAAGAATGACACCATATTTTTTCTCTATACTTTGAGACTTAAAATCCTAGAGGCAGTTTTCTTCACTTGTTTATTAAGTGAATATGATATTTAAATAATAATTCTGTTGTTCCTAATTTTAATCTACTTTAAATGAAGTTTCCAGGATTTCAATCACTTTTCAAATTATTGCACTGAAAATGCCCATTAAGTAGATTACAGACACTACAGTTATTTTCTCCAAGTCCATACAGTATTTTGGTTTCTGAAAAATAGTGTACAGATTTGTAGTAAACACTTTAAACTTTCTTCTGAAAAGCAAAATAATTGGACACCAACCCTCCAGTGTGTTTCACAGATTTAACTCAAGGCTACTGGCATAGACTTCAATTGATAACAGATGACCTACAGAGCATTCCATATTCTAGAGTGTAACATTAACCTGTAATCGTATACTCGCACATATATAAAACACAAATACATGACATACAAGGAAGAATGATAAAATACATAGATATAAAACATTGTAGAGGTAAAATTTCAGTAAACGACAGTTAGTTAAACCCTAGTGCTAAAGCTGCATCATTTTTTACAAACAAATGGAGCAAAACATTTTCATCTTGACAACATGCAGTTTCTCCTACATGCTTTGTGTTATCTCTCAAATTTAGAAAGACAGCTCTTGCTATAATGATATTTATCTAATACATACTAGTATACCGAGAAAGACATCTCTTCTTCAATTTTTAATCTAGAACTCATACATAGGCCTGACTGACAAAATTACAAGTTATAAGTTACAAAGAAATTTCATATTCAAGAACTACCAGATCAATATACCAGAACACTTAACAGTGCAAAATACAAGCAATTGTACAGAAACTTATCATAATCAAGGTTATCTCTATTGTTTTGGCTTTTCCATCTCTCTTCATAAAGCAACTGGAAACTCAAAGGGAAAAGAAAATTTTACCTTTTCACTCCAGAAACAACTTAGAGATAATGTGTACTTCTGGAGTCAGTGACAGGCATAGACATGATTAATTTTAGTACTTGTTATTTCTTTACTGTTTTAAAAAAATTGCCTGGAGTATTCTAGGAAGGAAGCCCTTTGAATTAGTGATGGATCTCACAGCTCCCACCTCTGTTATCACCTTGTTAGTTGAGAGCAACTCACATGAAACATTAAAATACTGAGAAGCATTTCTAACTTTCCCACAAAAAAGAGCTCGAAGTGTGTGTGATAAAGCAGACTAAAGTCTCAGATCTATAAGCAGGACCAATGCATAGGTTTTTTTTCTGGGGAGTGGGGGAGAAAAGAAATATTTGAAAGATTTAATGCTTCTTTACTATTCAATTGTTCTTTGATTTGTTTGGCGTAGGGAGGTAATAGGATTGAGAAGGGAAGGCGTGGTGGGGTATTTGGCTTATTTTTTCTCAGCTGAACTTGTTAAAAGGTGAGATTGTTGAAGTTCTTTTAGAAGACGAATCAGTAGACAGAACACTAGCAAATATATCATATGACATATTATCCTGGTTTTGGCTGGTGTAGAGTTAATTTCCTTCACAGTGGCTGCTATGGGTCTGTGTTTAGTATTTGTGCTGAATACAGGGTTGATAATATAGAGACGTTTTTGTTATTGCTGACCAGGGCTTGCACAGAGCCAAAGCCTTTCCTGCTTTTTGCATTGCCTCAGCATAGAAGTTGTGAGTACATGAGAGGCTGAGAGGAGACACAGCCAGGACAGGTGACCCAAACTGACCAAATTGGTATTCCAGACCATGTGACATCGCGCTCACAATATAAAAGTGGGAGAAGGTGGAAAAAGAGAGGGAACATTTGGAGGGATGGCGTTTGCCTTCCCAAGTCACTGTTATGCGTGATGTGGCCCTGCTGTCCTGGAGACAGCTGCACACCTGCCTGTCCATGGAAGTGGTGAATGCATTTTTTGTTTTACTCTGCGTGTGTACGTAACTTTTGCTTTTTCTATGCACAGAATCACAGAATTCCAGAACATTCCGAGCTGGAGGAGACCCACAGGATCATCAAGTTCAGCTCTTCTCAACCACCAAGTTTTCTTTTTTTCACCCTTCCGATTCTCTCCCGGATCCTGCTGGTTGGGGAGCGACTGTCTGTGCTGGGTTTGGTTGCTGGCTGGGATTAAACCATGACAGTCTTATAAATATATGACAAACTATTTGTTTGTGGATTTTTTTCTAATGCAACAGAGAAGTGTTCACAAAGAACATTAAACTTGAGTTTTGTACCTCATATACAATGATAGAGGCACCCATGATTTTGTGAGACGTTGCCAAATCGGCTTAGTCAAAAGTTGTCCTTCTTGTGGATGAACATAGATGTATGCTTATATCCTCTTATGTAAGAAACAAAGACAGCAGAATGGCTGAACATTTTTGAAGACATGAAGAATTCAGTCCTTCCTCTGAAACTTCTGACTGGCATTTAACTAAAATACACTGTATCCTAACCTACATGGCAAGTGTTATTACTACTACTTATGGCGTAATTTACATACAACCTATTGCATTTTCTTCCTGTGGTTCATTCTATCACACTTTGAGAATATCATTACTCATCTCTCACATTTCTTCAATGATGACTCCTCCGATCATGACCAAGTTTGCTCCATGCATCCTGCTGACTGGGCTCAGGGACAAATGTATTCAGGGGAATTTTAAAGCCTAGAGCAATTGGATGCAAATTGTTCATTATACTCAGTTACTCAATGTAATCAATCCAAGGCTTTTCTATGAATTCTAAGCCTTTAAAGTCTTAAAAAAAAAATCATATATTTTTCTGCTGGTATTAGGTTAGATTTCATGTTGATACACGTTTTTGATGTTACTGTACAAACAACACACCGAATATACCAGAGATGTCTGTAATGTTTTATTCATGTAAGTAATTGCCCAGAGATGGCCTGATCTCTGATGAGGTCTCCACTGCTATCTCATAGCAGAGACAGATAATAATAAACAGAAAATAAATATTAATGAGGCTAAAAGAAAATTAAGGAAGTGACTACTTTCTCCTCCCCTCCAGTTCACATCACCCACAAATTAACAGTAAAAGAATTACATTTTAAATTAAACTGGTTTTGATAAACAGTACTTTGGCATATTTTTAATGCAACTCCATAAAACTGTCAGTCTACAGAACTGTTTGGTACTAACGATTAACATCAGGATTATATTAATTTCAAAATTAATATACAATGTTTTCCTTGTAGCAAGTAATCCCTTCTTTGGGGCTAATAGTTGTACAATGACTTGCATCTGATAATATAATCAAGGTATGTGTTCTCTCAATCCTCTATTTGAAAACTTCGTTTCAGTCATTCTCTGTCAGCTTTAGAGAGGTTCTCTAATCTAGCATTAACAAGAAATCTGTGATATACAAAATAAACTCAACATCATAGTAGTAGAAGTAGTAATAATAGCAAACATTTATGTATTTATAGAAATTGTGATAATTGCGATCATCATAGTACATGTATGAAAATCTGAATTCATAAAAGCTTCTGTAAAACTGGGGAGTTTTAATACAGAGAAGTAGGTATACAAAAGTGAGAATTTGCATGGAAACACCTCTTATTTGCATTCACTGTAAAAATTAACCTTAATAATTTTTAGTCACAGCTGATTTGATGTGTATAGAGGGTTTATTTATATTTTGTGCAACACTTCAGTTTTAGAGAGTTTAAAAAAAATACTGCACCTATTGGAGTACCAATTTCTGGCAGGTTCTCAAGGGATGATTTAGGAACTCGTTGATTTACAACAGGAGAAACAGTAACCAATAAAATAAAAATGTCTCATAGTGCCAGTGGAAAAAACTTACAGCAGTACTTGCTTTAATCTTTCATTTAAAACTCACACTTGACCTTATACAATTACTTACTAAGGCTGTGCACTTCAAACTTCTTTCAACTATGTTGGAAGTGCAATTCTTTGGGAGGAAGAAAGCATAGGAAAGCTCTAAGCAGCACTACTACAGGACTTATAAAATATTTGAGTTTTCAGCACCGATTATTACTTCTCTTGGTTGAAGTTTTCTCAGTTTAAATTTCAGGGGAAACAAAAAAACCACAAAACAAAATATCATATTTTAGATGATAGGGTCGGTTATCTCCAGACAACCTAAGAATTTCAAAATAATTTTACTCAAAAGAGGAATATTGTGGCTTCTTTAAGACAGAAATAATTTGAACACATCAATTTTTGATCCAAGAAATTTTCTTTGTGCAACTGACTTAGCAGTATTAGCAATGACACTTCAAGATGGAGTTTAAAGGTCTTTACTTTGGTCTTTTCTTATAGACAGCTGGTCTTAAGCACAAAGCAAAACTTAGGTATTCAGGATCTATTACTACAGAGACATAAATTAAAACAATAAAAATTGATTAAATATAGAGGAAAAATTAAAAACCCTTCCTATTCTCCTTGAAGACTGGTAGCCTACTGGCATATCTAGCCATCAAAATTCATTCAAGAAAACAGAGCTTTACCTGGTTTTGTAAATGTGTTTAAATACATTAATGTCAATACCAGAAACACCAACTGAAAAGAGTTTCAATTCCTGGCTAACATCACAAGAAGAAAGGAGTAAAGTAAGTCCAAATAGGTAAATAATGGGTCCTGCATGGATCTACCATAATCAGAAGTTAAGAAAAGCCTTTTCTCCTGAAGTAATTTTATGAATTTTAACATGCGAACAACATTCACACCATAATACTTCATACGTAAACTGTCACTTCTAAAACAAACTAACTCTCCTACAGAAATTTTCACTTCAAAAACAATATATAAAGCGATTTTTTTTCCAGATTACATATTGAAAATTAACAATATGCATTAGGCTGGCCAAGTTCTCTTTGCAGGTTATCATTCATTGCTTAATTTAAGTAATTTAATTCATTCTTCCCACAGTAAGTTTCCTTGCCTGTAGCATGGGCAGAATTCTTGTTCTTCCAATTCAGATGTGTGTTTTGACATAAGAGTTAGGACTAGCTCCTAAATAAGAATACTATACATTTATAAATAGTAGCACATAAGTGAAAAAATCTGTTTATTCAATTCAGCCATTTGACACTATAATGGATTTTGCCCTGTTTTTCAGATGTATCTGAGAAAGCCAGTAGTAAATGTATTTCATACTTGATTTGTTTTATCCTTCAGAATCCTGTATTGTAAAGAAGCTTGAGCCTCTTCCTCAAACCTTGCTTCCTAAATTGTAAGAGTGACCTCTAGTGCTTTACTGGTTTGCTGTGTGATGCACGTCTTTTTTGCAATGGTTTTAATATGCCTCCCTGTAAGCAACTGATTTAGTTCTGTGCATAGTGCCAAATGCTATTAACGTGCAATTCAATTATCATGGTCTTGTGAAAATGGATGTATTCATAAACTGTACAATGCAGAATGATGAAGAGAATTAAAGCTGTGACTGGATTGCAGCAGGGTGTTTAACAAGAGGGAACTTAGTATTCATGTTTAGGGCTACACTATGCACTTGAGTATCAAATGAGATATCATTACTGAATGACAGCACAAGATCATTTTGGTGCTGCAATGTGAATGTCTGGCTCATGGGAGCAGGTTTAGTTTACAAACCATCCATATGCAAAACCCTAGGCTATAGACCCACTGAGCACTTCAAACTTCTCTGCCATTCCTCAAATGTTTCCAGGGAGCTGTCCCCTGCCACCGGGCTGTAAGGTTATTCCTGAACATTCCTCCTCGCTTTGGCATGCACTTTCTTCCCATGGAAGCATACCTCCTGCCCTTCCCATTCCTGTGATGTACAGCCAGTGCCTTAACAGGAAGGGGAGAAAATATGTTCAGTTCAGGTTGTGAACATCTGGCATTTAGGCTACTGCACTACCACAGAACACAAAATGAAATCCTTCAGCTTGTTAAAGCTGAGAATAATTCAGTTCTACTGCTGAATTATAAAAGCCCTGAAAATCAGTTTCTTAATAAGTTTTTTCTTTTATAATTTAAAGATAACTAACCTAATTTAACATTGAAGACAGAGATTTTCATATATATATATATATACAGTTATAGATATATATAAATAGATGGATAGATATTATTTCCCTCCTGGAGAGCAGAGTGTCTTTAAAACTGATATCATGGTCTTTATTTTGTGATACCATCTTACTGGCTAACTAATTTTTTAAAAAAACTTTTTGTTGGAACAGTTAGCATTCTCTTCCGTAGTCACGCATGAACAATACTCCCTAAGCAAACAATGCAGAGACCTCAAAGTCTTGCTATCCACGTTTTTCCTTGTTACATTTCTACTGCTTTTGAGCCGCACTGTGATTGCAATTAAAGTTGAGTGCCAGGTTAATCCAGGAGATGCAAATACTAGCTTTCAAAATTTTCAATTGCTAAAACCCACTACACAATAGAAACACTGCACAATAGAAGTCTGCCAGTAATTTCCATGTAAGACACTATTCCTTGGAAAATGCTGCACTTAAAAAGAGAAAACAAAAATGAAAATAAGGCTGAACATGCATCCCTTAGCAAAATGCTGCTTTCAGGTACTCTTATACTGTAAGATTTATACACAGTATTCTGTACATAGACTCATGACAAATATCTACAGAAGGATTTTAGAATGTTTTCAGGCTAGCAGCTTGTTATCATGATTTCAAAGCACAAACGTTTGTCTCAAAAATTGTATTTATTCTAAACACAAATAAAATATCCCAGAAGTTTTCAACACACTCTGGATTGAGTTTTAAATCATATGCAATACTTACATTTATTCTCTGCCACGGCCATGTGCCGATTATGAAGAGACAGGAGAAACAGCAGCTTCAAGAAGATTTCAGTGACAGAATCCATGTTCGCATTCATTGAGGCACCCAAAAGAACCAGAGTATTCGGAAACAGCTGCTCTATACTTCAGTTCTGCTCCTGCCGCTTCCCACTGCCTCTCTCTGCCTCTTCTCGCAGCGCTTCCCAGGGGCCAGACACCTCAGCCAAACGCGCTCCGCTTCTCCCGGCACACGCACGCACACCTCCGGATCTGCTTCTCCGTCTCGCAGAAGCAATCCCTGAAGAGCAGGGACGAGACTCTCGCCCTGGCTGTCACGGCAGCACTGGGGGCTGCGCTGCCAGGCTCCGCACCCCTCTCCCGCCGGCAGCCCGGCGCGGCTCTGGACACCCCTGGCGGCGGCAGGTGGGAATCGTGGATGGATGGATGGAGGGATGGAGGGAGCGATGGAGCGGCCCCGCCGGGGACACACAATGGGCGGCGCGGCCGACACGTGAGCGAGCAGCGCCGCGGGCAGCGGAGCGCCGGGGCCGCGCTCCGCGCTGACCGCCCTTCCTGCCTGCCTCGGGGCGGCGTGCGGAGCGCTGCCTGGGCGTGCTGCCCAGCCTTTCTCAGCCTGGAAATTTTTCTTCCTTTATTCAGTTTCTTTTTCTTTTTTATTTTTTAAAAAACACTTTCAGCTGCAAAAGCGTTGCGAGTTCTGCTCTCTTAAATGAAAACGTTTTGCCTGTAGTAGAGAACCTAAGCCTGCGAGTAAAATGAGCAGCCTGCCTTTACTTGACAAGTGAACGCAGGACTGCATGATCGACTGCCCTCAGAAAAAAGCACCACCACTGTCCCTGGAGAGCTTTGCAGCTATTAATACAGGTATTAAAACATTATATTCTCAACTCCTAGGGGTAAACACCTGTAACATAAACATATGATTGCACCTGGCTTTCCCAAAATAGTTTAGCCCCCAAATACCAACATAGAGCACTTTGATTTCTATACTTTCACAAAAGGGATGTCTTTAAACTGTCCTATCGTTTGTACTTGGGAAACAGCTTCATTTTGGGAAGCGGTTCAGAGGAATTTTAAGTCATGATATGTAAACTATATGCTAAAAGTGTGTGGTTTTGGTTTGGAGTTGGTTTGTTTGTTTGTTTGGAAGTTTTTTGAAAAAAAAAAAAAAGGCTAAATTACTGTGTATGCCAACTATAGAAACATTATTGCTCAAGTATGTGAAATTTAACTGCCTATTAGCAAACTCATGACATTGCTGAGGGTAAAAGCTACATTAAAGGACCACATCAATGGCCCCATCAATGCCACTTCTGCAGTGCTTATACTGTATGTACTCTCTTTATATTTTGGCAGAAATTACTATGATAACACACAACAAAAGGACACGCCTTGTGATTGTGAGGGATATAAAAAGCAGACTTAGCATTTGTAAATTCAGCCCAGTGGTCCAAATTTTGTCTTCCTACTTCATGTGAACTGTCTGGCAGATCCTATATACCTGCTATAGGTAGTATAGGACCTGCTATACTATACCATTTTAGATGGAAAATGGTCTATCTAAAATGATACTGTTGTCTGTGGGTTAGACACTAGATAGCATGTTCCTGAGTGTCCCCCTTGTGGGTTGCAGAGACTATAGTAAATTGCCATGCAGGACTGTTGGATAGAGATTAAATGTGAATTTAACTCCCAAAGCTTCTGAACTTTAGTTGCTTATTTAAATCAACTTCCTCAGCCCTTGAAAGACGTTCTTGTTCATCTACAAAAGTAAGAGTAAAATGTGGTTTGGTTTCATGCTACCTAAGCCAGACTATGTGAGGTGTTGCAAAAATGTATTTCAACTCCGCCAAAACAACTAAAAATAAAAAAATTGAAAGGCAGTTAATACAGGGGTTTTGTTACAGTCTTTTAAAAATAGCAGATCAGCATGATTAAGAAGAAAAGGCCTATTTCTATTTCTAAATTGCTATATTGAGTAGAAAGTTTCAGGTGAAGTTAATAATGTATTATGCAGTTGGTCTTCCGCTTCTCCATGTCAATTTTTATTTGAATGAAAATGCATGGAGAAACCATATTAAGGATTATGTGAATCATAACCTGCCTTCCAGCTCTCCTAAATCATCCTTTAAATTCTAAATTCTGTTTCCAGACTTTAGTACAACCATAGAGCCACTTGTCCAGAAGCTGGATTTCCTTGCTATATAGTTCCTTGAGTTAATATTGACCTTCTAACTAAATTAATATGAGCATAAAAATGTTCCATGTGCTGCATCCAGTCACTAAAGAATATCCCATGAGATGGTCCTTGACTCTGCAGCTAGAAAAAAATTCATGCTTAAAAATAGGACAAATATCACATAAAATCTTGGCAAGGACTTCCAATGTAATGATGTTCTTTAGGATTAGCTCTGAGATCCCCAGGGCTTTGAATTAGGAAGAATTATCATTCTAGTAATGTAATGCAAATTCAGTAAAAAGCCCAATGCCATTGTGAGTAAATATTTGTCTTATAAAATAGCTTACAGTCACCAAAAAGGAACATCTAACAGACAAAGGTCACAGGATTTTGTGCTTTTTTTTTTTTTTTTTTTTTTACTAAATTGCCTGCAAATGTACACATGGATATAAAGTACTTTTTTTTAACTACAGAAAAGCCAGTATTATGATAAAATCATATGCCAAAATATGTACATATGTTTCTGTTTGGACAAAGAGTATTATAGAAGTCTATACAGTATCTGGAATATCAAGATAATCATCTATTTATCCAGGGATGAATCTATGGTATCTAGAAAGTGCATAAAATAGCATAGCTTGGCTCACCCAGAATATTGCAACCTCCTTTTTGCTTCTGCATTATATCTCACTCATGCATCTGTGAAATATTTCTGCTCACATAATCTTATCTCTATATTCCAGCATCTCATTTGCCATTTCTCTTCCATATAGTGTCTAGATTTTTCACTAACTTCTGAGCTCTTCTTTGGGGAAGCCAGACAAGCCTTTCTGTTTCCTACAAGCCTCTTTTCCTATTAAATTAAATTTCCTATTAAAATTTATTTTTTTTTAATTTCCCCCACTCCTCCAGTGTTTTGTTTTTCTTCTTCTTGCTTTTGAAATTTCCCCCAAATTCAAAAAAACTTACTCATTTTATTTGTCTTTGAAATGTAATGTTATGACCACTTGATTTGATAGAGGATCTTTCCCACTTGATCCTCATGTAGGTATTATTTAGGATGACTGCATGTTCCCCAGAAAAACTGTGTATTGTTACAGATTAATCCTTACAGCTGAAACACCTGCAAAACTTAGTTGTTCAAAACTTGAATTAGTTGATCTGGGTATTGCCAGCCTCCATTTACAAATGAAGGACTTTGTAATGAAGTTCTTTTTCTTAGCAGACAAAAACAAACAGAAATTTTCCTCTTTAAAATTATTTTCACTCTGACCTTTTGTCTGTAAAGAAGAAACACTTTTAAATTCATGCTAACTGTATTCAAGGTACTACTGTGATCTGCTTATTAAATGTAAACTAATTTTAAAAGGACAGTTATATGCACTTTCTTGTGTTTCTGGTACAAAGTCAACTTTACAACAGGACAATTGTTTTCAGTGTATCATGGTTGTTCACTACATTTTATTTAATAGCAACAAAATAACAATTTTCTTGCAAAACACAAAAATAGAAATATGAAAAGTCAACAGCATCCATACTGTCTGACTGAAAATATTTGCTTTATTCCTTCCCAGTAAATCCTTTATTCAAAGAAGTCAAATTAGAAATAAGCTTTCACATCCTACCTTCTGCACCTCACCTTTCGCTAATTCAGCTTCATCAAGCCCACATATACTATCCAACCAACATTGACATTTCAAGGTTGTTTCAGGAGACTAGAAAGAAAGATAAAAGTCTTAAACGTTTGTTTTTAGTCTTTCCCTGTTTAGTTTTCTTGGTCCCTTCATCTACCTCATGGCCTTGCTTAACCCTCCTTCTAGTGCCACCTGCTGCAGTTGTGTTGGTATTACAGGTTTCTTTTTACAGCATCTAGTCGTGTAACACAGCTGGAGAATGTTTCTTTTAAATGCAAACTGAAGTCTTTCATGATCACGTAAAATCTGCTTCCCAATACTATTCCCAACCCTGCAGAAAAACACTGCTGTAATTGTCTGCAGAGACTGCAGAGAGCAGAAATGCTCAAAGACAAATATAAATCAAAAATAAATGAGCAGTGCTACGTAATGCCAGGTACACTAATAATGATATTTGTAATGTTTTTAAGTCATTTTTTAAAGAAAAAATAAAATTCATATCCACCTAATACTGCTACACGTATTTTTTTAATCATAGATCTCTACAGGAGGTATGCCATAAAGTAAAAATGATGATCAGAAATAAGGGTAGCATAACTACTAGTCTTAACAATGTTTTGGTTTTTTGGTTTTTGTTTTCATTCATTATTTTTAAGTTGGGTCAGGATAGCAACGTTTATCTCATTGTAAAGCTGAAAATTTCTTTTCAGGCTGCATTTGTTAAAAGGGGAAGGGATGAAAGCCATCTGTGTTTGGCTCATTTTACCACTTATTGCACCTACACATGACTTCATTAAGGATTTAAAACCTTCATTAAGGATTAAATCCTTCGTTAAGGATTTTATTTTTTTCTCAGGTGAGTCACAGAACCAGAGCGGACATGGCTCCACATACAGAAGAATTCATGCCTTTAACACCCTTGTAAATCTGGGTTTGAAGGTTGTAACAAGATGTGTGGCTACACAGAGAGTTTATTTCCTGTTTCTGTCTGACCATTCATGTTTTTCTCCTGCAAGGATGCCATGAAAATCCTGGGGACAACTTTTTTCAGAGTCCGTGAAAATACTTCCTTTTAGCCCTTGTGAATCTTCTCATTTCACAGTCAAGGGTTTTATTATTTCCGTCATAAATGCTCTGCGTATTGTGGTTCCCAACACAGAAAATAAATACCCGGCACCAGAAAATGAATTCATACATAGAATCATAGAATCTTTAAGGTTGGAAAAGACCTCTGAGATGATTGTGTCCGACCACACACACACAATTGTGTCCGACCACACAGCACACGTCTGTGCTGTGTCCGAGCACAGACATCTGTGCCGTTAAACCATGTTTGCAAGCATCACATCCACATGCCCCCTGAATTCTTTTGGGTATGGTCACTCCGTCATTTCCCTGGGAAACCTGTTCCAATGCCTGACCACCCTTTCAGTCAAGAAATTATACTTAATATCCAATCTAAAATTCCCTGACACAATTTGAGGCCATTTCCTCTTTTCCTGTCACTGGTTGCCTGGGAGAAGAGGCCAAACCCCACCTGGCTGCACCCTCCTTTCAGGCAGTTGTTCAGAGTGATAAAGTCACCCTTGAACCTCCTTTTCTGCAGGCTAAACAGACTCAGCTCCCTCAGCTGCTCCTCATAGGATTTGTGCTTCAGACCCTTCAGCAGCTCCATTGCCATTCTCTGGACATGCTCCAGCCCCTCAGTGTCTTGTAGAATCGAGGGGCCCAGAACTGGACACACAGTAAAGAGGCACAGTCACTGTCCTTCCTGGTCCTGCTGGCCACACTATTGTTGATACAGGCCAGGTGGCACTGGCCTTCTTGGCCACCTGGGCACAGCTGGCTCATGTTCAGCCACTGTTGACCAGCACCCCCAGGTCATTTTCTGCTGGACACCTTTCCAGCCTCATCACTTCACTTTCTTAAACCTCATCTTGTTGTCTTCATTCCATTGATCCAGCCTGTCCAAATCCCCTGCACGTCATTCCCACATTCCAGCAGATCAACACTCCTGCCCAACTTGGTATCACCTGTAAATTTTAAAAGGGTACATTTGTTTCCCCTGTCCAGATCACTGATAAAGATATTAAACAGAACTGGCCTCAAATATTTTTTACAAATATTAAATATTTCATAGTGATAATAATAAGAGTTTTAACAACAACCGTAACAAAACAACAATGACAACAGTGTTTAGTAAATATTTTTAACACATCTTACATGGTAATATGATGGGTAATTTTTAAAAGGATATTACACAAAGTAATTTGTAGAAATAAATGTGTGAATAATAAAAGGAAGCAAGAAAATAGGAGGACTTGGTGCTCAGGTGCTTTGGTGATCTTGGTCCTAATCAGCCCATGTCTTGAAGGACAGAATATCTAAAGACATGGAGATTAGAAAGGCACAATGAAGTAATAAAATATAATATGGATTTATCAAAGGCAGATCATAGTACACAAAGCTCATAGTTCTCTTTGATATCTGATTCGTTCCTAAAGGAAGGATATAAATTCTTGATATTGGACGCATATGAATATGATACTGTTATGATGTTTCTTTGATAATGTAAGAATGATGGAGGATAGCAGAGCATGTGTGCAATGAATCAGAGGGAAAGACAGTAATAGTGGGGGGGAAGTATCATTTAAGTATAAACCTTGCTTAATGTATTCATTTATGGTTACAGTGTAAATGGAAGGAACAGGATTGAGGGTCTTATGATTTGGGAGATTTTTAGGAAAATACAGTCAGTGTAGGAAAGCATAGATGCATCACACATAAGCACAGATGACCTTCCCAAAAAATAAAAGTTAGGAAATATGCAATAGTAAAATATACAAGAATATGCATTATCTGAGGCTGATATTGATGACATCAGCTCTAAGTTAGTTCTTTAGCTGGAAGCACATGATCCTAGCTGAATCAGCCAACTCGGAGCTGAATATAAGCTTAGCTTGAAACACAAAAATAAAATAAAAAAAAATTAAAAAATCAATTGTAACCTGCACCAGGAAAGTATCTGAGCTGGGAATGGAGTGAGAGCCAAAGGGTCTGAGTAGAAATGAGCAAAGATCCAGAGACTCGCTGTCCTGTACTGTAGTACTAGTGATTAGAAACATGGATTTGAAAATCTTCAAGGGAGGTAAAGAGACAAGAATTCAAGATCTATGCCCTGGATTGTGACAGCAAACACCAGATGTCCTGCAAATATTTTCAAATAAAGGATTAACTCTTGCTTCCTTTGCCAAAGAAGTCAAGTGAATCTTGAGACTCTGGGCTGCGACTTCTACTTGATATAGTTTCCTTTAATAGAAACAGAGTATCATTTTCTTACTTCAGTGTTTTTTGACAACTAACTTAGGTCACTACTCACTGAGTGTTTGGGTTGGTGCAATTCTCATTCACAACTAGCATTCTCTGGGCATCAGATAGGGAGTTTAGTTGCCTGGCTGAAATCTGGAGATTTCACTTGCCTGAAAGTCAGGTGAAGCTGGCTGCTGTAAGGTTGTTTGCCATCATCATGCCCAAGGATATGGCTACAAAGACAGACGTAAATAAGACTATGAAGCATCCAGCCTGGAGCTCTCTTGTGTCTATCTACCCAATTTATGAAAAATGAAGCTCAGGTCTGTATTTCCCTCTTTAAGGAGATATTGCCTGTTTTCTTTGTATATCAAGCCTAGACTTCATTGCCAAGAAAGCAGGAGTCAAGAGACTCTGATTCCCTAATGAGCTTGGGTTTATTTCTCTATGCAAATGACAAGCCTCCTTGAGGTAGGAATATACTCTCCTTGAAGAAGGGATATTAGGAAGGTAAACATGAATAAATTGTTTATGTAACAATTTTCTAGACTGTAGGAAAAAAACAGTGCTACAAGACTTTAGTTATATGTAATTATTTCATGTTCAAAATCTATCAATTCAGTGCAAAGCAGTCAAGTGTTCAGTTGTTATACAACAGAAGATGTAACTTACAGAAATCTTATTTCTACCATGTTAGGAGAAAAAGGCATGTAATACGTCTTCTCTGTCTTAATTTGTGTGAAATTGTTCATTTGACGACAGAATTGGGATACAAATCTGGTGCTTTATTGAAGCAATGTGTAACACAGAGATAATATGAAAGAAGGTAGTAAACAGGTTTCTGCAAGTTGAACAAGATCAAAAATATGGGACTCAGCTTTTTCAAAAATGTGACTGTCTCTGAATTCAATGGGCAGGTCTCACCTGCATTGTCAGCACTAAGAGTAAGCTGCAAATAGCCAATGTTTCATTGATCTGGACTGCATTTTACAAACCAGGGTCAGACTCTACATACTGTAGGTTAACTGTTGTTGACATTGTTCAATGCATTGAAACATGCACACAAATCTCTGAAGGGAAATTATTTAATTCCTTTTTTTCCTCCTATTTAGCTAATATTTTGCAGGCAGCAGAAAAGGGAAAATCACTTTATATGTACGTACGTATGTATGTATGTATGTATGTATGCATGTATATAGTTTAGTAATATACACACCATGATACAATGAGCAACTCTTAATGTACCGGGGCCTAGCTGGTAATATGACCCTGACCTCTTCAAGGTCTAATATTGCTTTGGAGGTGTGTTTCAGGTAGGTAGTTTTTCTTTATTTCATTGTGAAACAGACAGTGAGAGGGAGAGACATTTGGGATATGAGCAGTGACAGAAAGATTAGCAACCACATGAGCAGTTCTCGCTATTCATATCAGTGAACAGTCAAGCTCTTGCAAAGGCAGTTTCATTCTGAATGTAAAATGGACAATTGTCTTGTCTGATGCTCTTTTATATAAAACCAAAAAGAAAAAAATATTTCTGTGCTTTTTTTATTATTACAGACTTGACTGGACAAATTCACACACTCATTTAGACTGCCTTTTTTCTGAATACTGCATTAAGAACCCAGAGCAGCTCTTGTCTGAGAATGAGAAATCCTTGGGAATTATGTTTTGCTGTTTGATCTCCAGGGAAATCTCTTGAGATACAGCATCTCAAAGTCCTGGGATGACAAAAAAGATCCTAATGAATCAGAGGTGCCTAACTTTTCTCAGACTTTACCTACCACCAGCAAGACTTGTCACACAAAGTTAGAAGAAAAGCAATAAAAAAGTTAGTAACCAGTAGTTTTAAAACACAGTGTCATGTAGTTTTGTCCTGTTTGCTCCTGTGCTCAATACTTACCCTCTGCACACTGATCTTTCTCCTCCTTCTGAAGGCAGTACTTGTCTTTATATACAAATCGCTCATGCCATGCTGCAGTTTGCTTAAAGCACCACTAACTTTGAGTCCAGACTGGTGTGCTTTGAAACAGGAACTAATACTCAATCAGAAAGACAGCATCAGAGCACCTACTAAACCTTATACATTGCATAGGGGTGGACTGTCTTGAAAGGAGTACAGCAGAGGCTAAGCATCTGTATCTTTGCATTAGGAATCAAGATTCTCTTCAGATCCTCACACTTGATGCAATTACAGGGAAGCTTATGTTCTTTAGGCCTTCTATTCTGCCATTTATCCCTCCTGAAACAGTTGATAATGCCCTGGGTTTTCCATAAATCAAGGTTTAATATTGATCTTTCTCTGTGCTTTTCCCATAGAAGGGAACGATTTGTCTGTAATATAACCTTGATTGAGCTTTGTGTGCCCCTGTTGATATCAGCAATAATGCTCGTGCAGTTAAAAACTAAACAGAGTAAGGAAACTTAGATTTTATGGAAATGTAGAAGAAAGTAAGCAAATAACAGACAGACTGAGAAGCATAAACATTAATTTTGTCATACTGGAGAGAAATGTAAGGGAATCCTATAATCAGCCAAAACAATCAGGTACAGTTTTGTTCCTGTTTATCATAATGTCAGAAGTACACATTGGAGAAGACTAGACATATATTTCTGAGATTAAAAAAACAAGAAATACAGAAAAAGAAGTGAGGAATTTTAGGCTTGCTCCTATTTACCCTTAACTTTACATCACTAGAGGTACTACAGAATATGTCAGTTGCTGTCTTCTGCAGAAACTCTTCAACTTCAATTAAAATTTAACAGAAAGAGGTTCTATACACTCTTTAATCTCCAGACCTGTTTTTTTATACACAGGAAAAGCACCACACTGAAAGTCATCTACACTGCTGATATGAACTTTCTTTACCTCAAAAAATTTCTTTCCTTTCTTCTGAAGCCTCTTTAAAAACTTTATATGCATAGACAGTGTAATGCAAGTCACTCTATGTTGAATATCTGACAGATTATGAAAGGATAGTGTTTTTTGCTTCTATAAAGCCCTTAGTAAAAAAGTCCCGATGTTGTATACTGACAAATCTGCTTATTCATTTGTATATTGTACATGAACAGACATGAATCTCATATATGTCATGTTCAATATGTTTTACAGTTGTTCTCTTCTTTTGCTGTTTCATGCTTTAATAATAGGGAAGAAACAAATTAAATATTCAACTGGCTTTGCTGTCTTTTAGAATGCAACTTCATCATGCACATTCTGAATGCAAATGATAATAAGCTTTTTATTTCTTACATAACCTATATGGAAATCATGGATAGTTAAAACTCAAGACTTTGCATTGAGACAGAGTAATGAGTTTTAACTGATTTATAACTTTATCTGAATAAAACTTACTCTTTATATTCAATGTGTGCCTAGAAAAGAGCTAGTTGATAACTAATGATACCTTTATATGGATCTGGTTTCAAAATTTCCACTGAGATTATTTTACCTCAAATAAAAGTGCTAGTACTTTAGAATATTTGCAAACACCAAAAACAATACAAAACTGTCTCTCTTATAGGTGTTCACAGGACTATATTTCCAATGTTCCAGTCTCAGTCACAAACCTATCAATGGGAGTTTTATTAAAGAAAAAAGAAAAAACAGACTGAAAGCAGAGTAATAACAAAACATATAACTTTTTAAATCTAGATTAACATCTTCAGAACAGTGTCTATGATTTTATTTCTGTTACCACATATGAAATTTAATTATTATTAGTCTCAGATACCAAGGAATTGATAGATTCTTGGTATTTTGACTAATTGGAAATAACTAACTTCAGCTTGAAATTGGATTCAAATGTAATTTCTCAGCCTTTGGAAATTAGTTAACTTAAAATTTCAGTCATCTTTAATAAGAGAGGAAGCATATGCCAATAATTTTGATACTAGTCTAATTCAGGCTATTGGGTATTGTTTGTTGGCACAGCGTTTCTGAATAAGTCTGAGCCATTTGGGGCAAGATCTAAAGGACGCCAGCAAAGACTTATGAGTTAGGTATTCCATCCCAAATTGCAGAGCCACCCACTAGTCCTGAAATCACCTCTAACCACCAAACTGTGTCTGTCTTCCTGTGCTGAGCAGCAAAACATTTTTCTCAAACCTGGTTGACCTCCATAATCACAACATTCACCCTACTGCATCTGTCACAGGGCGGTTATAGCCACTGTCTGATGAATATGTAAGAAATTTAATTATTTAATATATTAGTGGGAGAAACACCCAGCTGCTGTGGCATTCTATCTTTCTTCTTTCTCAATGGCCTAAGTATTGCCCCATGAGAGGCAAACATGGAACAGCCTCTATAGAAATTGAAGCTGTGTCTCTCAACTTCTTAAAGGATAGATTTTCAATGGTAGAAGGCAGTCTTTCCCATTTTCAGAAGCTGTTTTATTGTAAAAAAAAAGTAGTTTAAGATTCCTTGGGCCATAAAAAATGAGAAAAAATGCAAACAAACATGACGCTACAGCCTAGGAGTCAGGACCATGCATTCAAAATCCCTTCAGCATCATGGATTTGGCCTGTCTTCTGGAAAGTGCCTGTTGTATGTAGAATGAAGAAAGAATTCCTAGGATAAGGCTCCAGGTTTGTTACTTAGCTTTCATATTATGTCAGCCGAGGAACTGGGCTTTATGTCTTCCCTTGTTCCCTCCCCTTTTTAAATACATACATAACTATTATTTTCTTATGTCTGCAACATGTATAAAAAGGAGATATAGTTAATTATGAAGTACATGGACAATGCAATAGTGAAATCATTTAAATGTCAAATATAATCAAATTTAGTAAAGCAGTTTTCAGACAAAATATTTCTTATATTTTTTGTGGTAAAATACATTTGGATTGTTTTGGTGTTTGTTTCTTGGTTGTTGTATTTTAGACACAGTTATAAAAATTTAGAGAATCTGATAGGATTAACTAATCAGAAATATATATGTGTAAGATGCTGCCTCATATTCATGGGACACAGTACTTGTGATAAGAATTCATGTCTCTTGAAGCAATGTCTTTGAAAACTTGCACCTTAAGAAGCCCCAAGCTATATTTTATGTTGTATTTTCTTAATGTGTTCACTTTTCCTTTGCCTCATTTACAGGTTCTTTCTATTGGTTTGTTACAATGAACAGTAAGAGAAGTTGCTAATTTTTCTTTATTACTTTTGTAGTTTTCTCCTGTGTGTCAGAATTATCTTCAAGGGAATTAAGCTCAGTAAATAGTGTAGTAATAAATGCAATAGGACTATCACATGGAAAAGCAACAGAGGAGCCATAAAAAAAACCAAACAGAAACAAGAAAACAAACAACAACAAAAATACACTAACCAATGAATCAAACAGAAGAACCAAAAAAACCCCAAAAAACAAAAAGAGAGCAAAGCTCTGCAAATAAGACTGAAAAAGCCTGCAAAATGTGAATTTCTTCTCATTTATTAAAAAGATAAATTAATACCTTTATCGTATATATGATCTCATTCTGCTTTTCCACAGAGTTTTTAGACCAAAACATTTATAAAAGCAGATATTTTGAGGATACCATAGAAAGCCCTTCTTGGTTTTACATGTAAAAATACACAAAATTAATCCACTTCCTGAAATAGACTTGCACCAGACTTAGATGATATGACTGAAAAACATTTTATAGTTTTCATGGCAGTTTTTGCCAAAACCTCAACTGGGTTATTACCGCAAAAAGTTAATACTGGTTAAAGCCAACGAGTTATGTTTCTGTTTTAAGAATCATGCAATTGAATTTGTTACAGCACCAAGAAAATCAAAATCTAAATAAAGAAAAGTTTATGTGAGATCTTAGGTAAAAATATTATTAAAATTATCTGAGTTTGAGAAGTAAAGGAAGGAAGTAGCAAGCAGTACTCATGGCCTCTCATTTTAATTTCAGTCCCATTCTAGAATTTTTTCAAGTAGTTTAAACACAACAGTTTTGAGCCATCTAGTGCAGGTGAACTTTCAGGGCTGGTAGATCAGATTCACAGGAGGTTCCAAATCATTAAATAAAGACTGGCTGTCAACACAGAAAAATCTTGGTTGTAAAATGTCACTCTTACCTTCTGCTGTAGAAACAGAGTACAGGCTTCTTGAGGAAGGGAGGCTGGTAAGTAACGGAGATTGAAAATACGTCTGGATGGAATACAGTTGAATTATAGAATACTAGAATATCAGGTGGGAGGGGGAGCTCAAGGATCATCTGCTCCAGCCTTTCTTGGTAAAGCATAATCTAGACCACATGGCCCAGCATCCTGTCCAGCTGAATCCTGAAGGTGTCCGGTACTGAGAATGGTTCACTGTTCTCATTGTGAAATATCTTTTCTCTTTTTTCTAATCAGAATCTTCCCAGGCTTATCTTGAACCTATTACCCTTTGACTTTTCCATGTGACTCCTTGTAAAAAAGGATTCCCTGTCTTCTTTGTAGTCACCCTTTAAATACAGGAATATGGTGATAAGGTTTCCCCTGAATCTTCTTTTCTCAAGGCTGAACAGACCCAGTCCTCTCAATCTTTTCTTACATGGCAAGTTTCCCAGTCTTTTAGTCTTCTTTATGACCTTTGTCTGGAATTTCTCCAACCTGTTCATATATCCTTTGTATAGCAGGGATCAAAATACTGAACACAGTATTCCAAGTGTGACCTGACAAGCACTGAGTAAAGCATGGGAAGATCATCTTTATCTCTGCTGCTGATGCAGACCAGCATCCTATTGGCTTTCTTTGCCACAGCAGCACACTCTTCTCTCATATTGAGCTTGTTGTCCATCAGGTCACTCAAGTTCCTCTCCACACAGCTGCTGGCCAGCTGGATAGATCGCAGCCTGTGCTGGACTCCAGGATTATGTTTTCTCAGGTGCAAGACCCTATACTTGCCCTTGTTAAACTTCATAAGGTTCTTGCTAGCCCACTCTTTCAGCCTAGGTGTCCCTGCAGGGGGTGAAGTATCCACTTCCCAATCAGTTTTGTAGCAGCACCAAACTTCATCAAAGTACACTTGATCCCATGATCCAGATCTCTTGCTAAGATATTAAAAAACTTTGGTCAAAATTTTGATCCTTGGGAGATTCACTCAGGACAGGTTGCCAGTGTGAAAATGAGCTACTTACCTTTGTTGAAGGATTATTGAGCAACAGGACTGGTTCTGTTTTCAAAAAATTGTTTCCTTTCTTACATGGTCTGTCATACCTATTTTACTGACATTTTTTGCATATGCAATCTGTATAGAAAGCAAAATGACTTGTAGTATCTTGAAATGAAACACACGGGGAACTATAATTTGTAACATAAATGAAAAAGAAAGGAAAATGAAAAATAGCATGAAATGTCACATATTAAATATGAACCAAATCAATGCTTGTATCATGATACCTCATGTAACAAACATATATTTTTCTAGAAACAACTATTTCCAGAATCTCAGAAGACTCATGTTACAAATATGCAAAAACCAGAAATGTCTGAAAGGACTATACAGCACCATTTCCCGCTCTTTCCGAAGTTGAAATCTGTTAGGATTACTCCTCTGATTTGAGAATTGTAAAATTTGGAAGCATGGCTTTTGTATTATGCATGTTATAAAACAAATCCTTTCATCTTCAGTTTCTATCATCCACAGACATCCAAAGCCAAAGATACTGCTCTTGTTATAGCTGATTCTCTAGAGCTGTATGAAATTTGAGTCTCTAGAGGCTGTAAGCAATTTAATCCTCTAAAAACCATAAGAGACATGATCTATGAGATTACTCATGAAGTCACAGGGCCGGCTAGTGCTGTGCAATGAGTTCAGAGCTAGCAATGTCTGAGATTAATAGATGCAAAGCCTGTTCTCCAACATAGTCTGGATATAATGAGAAGTGGGGAAGGGATAAATGTCTATGATAAATTGCAGAAGGTTAAAGATGAAGATACAAAGAGGTATATGAGAAAGACATCTGGAACAAGCAGAAGCTGAAGCAGAATGTATAAAAGTCATCCAATAAAACCTAAAAAACTTTGTACCTGGTAGGAAATCTCTAAGCTTGGAAACAAGTATTCCATGTGTCAGTGCTCCTCTGTGGGAGTACGTGAAGCTGAAAATTTCTCTTTGTTTTGGCAGTACTGGTGCCAATAGTTGCTGCAGTCATTTGTACAGCACAGACTACAGTGGATATAAAGACAGCCCCAGCTCTTGAAATTTCATCAGTTTTTGGTGATTATGGTTCAGTGCTAACAATGTTATACTATCTGCTGCTAAGATTTATGCATTAATATAATAATGTGAAAGTGTGAAAATGAAAGAAAGAAACATTTCACAAAAATTTAATTTCTTATTCCAGAACAGTTATTTTGCTCTTGAAGGGGAAAAAAAAAAATTAACAAAGCAGCACAATGTATGAAGTGCGATTATTCCTTCTGTAGAAAAGTGACATTATGGTAATCTTTAGGTCTTTTGGTGACAAAAAACATTATTTCCCCAGTTTAACACTTTCAGAATGACTAATCTTCTAATAAATGAAACAAATTAACAGTATTACTGGAGCATTCTGTGATTCCTTACTCTTAAATTTAAAAAAACAAACAAACCAAAAAACCCCACACCTATTTGCTTTTTAAGAACTTGTTTTCTCTATGACATCTTTGTTATTTTCTGACTGAGTTTTTTTAATCTACAGTAACTATCCGAATGACATTATCCCTCAGTACTAGTTGAGGGACATAAGAAACTGGAACAGAGTTTTGGGGAGATGAAAATTTATGGAGCAAAAGTTTAACCAAATATTCAGAAGTATTGTTTCCAGAAATAAGGAAACGTTTGCACAGCCTCGTGGTTCTGAATCATCCTGTCATTGTTAGCTCAAATGTGCATAGCCCTCTGTATAAAAATATTCACAAACTGAAGGCAGCAAACTATACTCAGAATATAGCACACTGAATTCGTGTAAGTTTATCCTTACTTTATAAAGAAATTGTGAGTATACGTTTATAAAGCAGTGGTCACTCACTGCTGCAAGTGGTCACTCAAATGCTCCAAGATCATTGTGCAATAGCCATCCACCCTTGGAAGTGTACAAATTTTATGCCCTCTACTCTAGCTTGGGCATGGAATCTTCTAGTTTCTGAATACAACCTGCGGTGATTCAGAAAACAGATGCTGTAAAAGTGATGTATCTGTTTCTATGTGATTGCCCAACAATGAGAGAAATGTCTGGCCAGTGGTCAGTGTTTAACTCTTTGTTTAAACTGTGGAAATGATTCCCACATATTCCTCATCTTCCCAGAGAATGCTGCTTCTAACTTCACAGAAGGAATATTTAACGTGATATTCAGGCTCCACAACCGGCATCATATCCTTTGTTTGTGAAAGTCCTGAGGAGTGTATGTTTTCTTCCTGTTTATCCTCTTTTTCACACTGTGAAACTTTTTTTTTTTCCGGTGTCATCCAGATTGCAGTGAAGGAGTGCTCAGTTTTCTGCCATTGAGATAACATTACAGTTAAGGCGTAATCCTATGCAGCTAGAAGATAGTACCCTGCAGTTAGATGTGGTACCCTGTCAAATGACAAATGACAGAGAAGAAGAGTTTTTCATCCCCTAGGGCAAACAGTTCTATGAAAGATAGGTGGTCATGGCATCATACCACATCAGAAGAAATACCAGAGGTGGGATTTTTTACTTTTTTTTATAAAGACCTAAATCTCTGGAGCAAAAAAATAAAATTAAACAGGTCATTGTGACCTGACTAGGTTTGATAAAGAGATTGTCTTCCTTGAACATTTTGATTTGTGACTCTGCAGCATATAAACACAGATTTTTAAATTAAAACAAACAAGCAAAGCCACTTTCATGTTTAACATTTTTTAGTTAACAGTTTGCACTTTTTAGGTTTTTTCAGACTTGATGTTCTGGGTGGCCATTTGGAAGACAAATGCTTAAAATTAGGCACAGAATGTGCTTCTTTGTTGACACCTACATAATTAATTGACCTAGTTTCTAAGTCTTGTGAAAATAATTCTGAGACTTGGAACAGAAGTTGGAATTTCCAGAAAAAAAAAAAAACCTAACCAAAACAAAACCAAATACCACTGACTTGACATAATTTCATTTGACAAGAGTAAAGTTCTGTTTTCTTATTAGAGGACAGCAAAATCTGCTGTCCAGCGTGATTCAACTGTAAGAAATGCATTCTAGCTAGACTTGTGTTTCCTGCAGTTCTTGTACCAGTGACTGTTATACACATATTTTATAAAAATTGTGAATATAGAGTTTAGACATAGAATATTCAACTCAGAATAGTTTGATTTGAAAGGGAACTTTTGAAGGTAATCTAGTCCAACCCCAAATTCTGGATTAAAATTACTTCATGCTGTTTGACATCAAAGTTCATATTATGATATTTCTGATAATAAAATACAAAAGAAAGCTGTGAAAGCAATCTTCTCTGCTTCTAATTGCAAACCTGCATTAGTGGAAGTGTCACCATACAGATCAGCCAAATGATACATAAATATATCCATTTTCCTATGACAGAAATGAGACTCATTAATTGGAGGAAGGAAAGGACAAATTGGATTCCAAACCATAAATACTTCGTGAGACAATACTGTATCACAGACATTGATTTTCTTTGCTTTTATCTTCAAGGAGCTCTAGACACTTGATATGATCAAGAGTCTAGCCCTCAAGTCCCAGCCATTGTCTTCACTTCCCATACGACTTTCTGCCACAGAATGTTAATCCACTGAATAGGTGCCTATAGGGAAGCAAGTCAGAGATACAGGTAATATTTCTGCAGTCCCTATACCTCCTGCAAGTATGCTTTCATAACTGAAATAGTAAGGGGCACTTACTTAAAGCCCCCTCACTTGTGTTCTCAGTTTTCTCACATTGGCAGTCAGAACTGACACTTGGTCTCTTTACAGAAGGTGGTCTTTTGATAAATTGTCCCTCAATGATAATGGGAAGAGCAGAAGAAGAGGAGAGATTTTAAAATACATTAACCAGGTATTTTGATTGAAGTTCTGGAACAATCAAAACCTGCAGGGGGCAAAGCCATAACTTGCTTGGTTTTCTTTTGCAGTTTTGCTGTCTCTTACTCTCTGCTAGCTTGTCACTCTGAGTCTGGCAAAGAGAGGTTTAGCAACAGAATGCAGAAGGTAAAACAAACGGAAACAAAAAAAAAAAAGAAAAACCCCACCTACCAAAACCACAAAACAAAACATGTGAAAGGTAGCAATGTTAGTCTGATGCTGATTACAAAAAATGAGATGATTTATTGTACAGAAATCTCCTAACCCCATTCACTCGTCAAAAAGCAGATGTTCCAGTCTGGAGTATTCCTTGTCATTTTTCCTTTATTCACAGCCTCTGCCTTTTGCCTTTCTTTTTGTTTCAATTCTTGCTTCACCACCAGCTTGCTCTCTGTCCCTTCCACCTCCTTGTCCTCTATCCTGCCCCTGCTGGATTTAGTAATGAATTTACCATTATAAGATAAAGTCTCTGCTCTGCTTCAGAAATATATGCAATATAGAATACAGAACATAAAGCTAACTAACCATGAAATATGGGGCTAAGCAGCCAATATGGTGGTAAGAGACACATAGTGTTAAAGTAATACTAAAAAAGACATCTAAGGTGATTTTAAGAAAACGAAAACCCTGCTGAGGTAAAGAGATGTCTCAGACCTAAACATTCATCACCATGAAAGTAATGAAGGTCCTTTAAAGGATAATTACAGACCCTTTCGAATACTTAAAACCCTGTTAAGAGTCTGAGAAACATTTAAATGGCTTAGTGGAATCATTACAAGATAAAGTACATGGATGGAAAGAAACAACACCATAAAGATGGTGGTGCATTAAAGCTAATAAAACATCACTTTTTTGTAGGATACGTATCAAAATTATTTAGGTATTAAGATATGTATTGATAAAGTTTAGTCATGAAGGAAATGCCACCTAAACCAAGAATTCCAAAGGTAACTTCCATAGGAATAGGATGCAAAATGACTATACACTCTTCATAGCTCTGTGTAAAACATGCAGTAGTTTGTCCAAAACCTATATTCAGACAAAATCACTTGAAATTTGTGATGTAAAATACTATGTGCATGGTTTCTGTAAATCTGTTTATGTATCATTTTCCTGTTCAAAAATTGAAAGAGAAATAGAGTTATGTTACAGGTTTTAATTTCAATGTGTAATTTAGCACTCTAAATATGTGGTCAAATTCTTTATTTTGTAGAAATTCAAATTTGTAAAATGAAAAAGATAGATTCAGCCAGCTGGATCTGATCTCTGATCACATGGTGATACCCTTATTCATATTTGTGAACCTACAGAATGACTGCTGTACAGTCTCATGAAGCCCCATCCTCTGAAAATGTTACTAATTAGGATTTGAAAATTTGTGTTGGAGTAGACATTTATATTACATACAAAAAGGTTGTAGTTCTGTTTATCAATAAGCAAAATATCTAAAAGGACCTCCTTTTTGTCCTTATTTGCTCAGCAACGATTGCCTCTCTCATTAATATGGCAGACAGAAAATTGTCTAGTTAAGTAGTTTGTGAATTAGTAAAACAATACTAAATTTCTAAAAAAAATGTTCCTATTACTTTAAAAATCCACATATTGATCCATTCTTTTACATCAGAATGTTCTAAAACTTCTATTTTGAACCATAAAAACACACAACTATATTTTATCAGCTGTAGAATGCCAGTGTATTTCTGCTCTTTGTTTCATTTCTATTGGTCATTTCTTGGAACAAGGTAAATCACATTCCAAAAAATCAAGTAGCCTGCATGAATGAGTTTTTGAAATTAGGAAGTAAACCTCTGAATATATAGATAATAGTTTGTATGTACAAAGATTTGAAGCTACCCCCAAACTATTTTTCACAGTGTATAATCAAATGAATGAGTAAAGTCATCAAAGATTTTCTCTATTTGATACTAACAGTATGTACACTGGGCACAGTAACTATGACAGGCTTCCTTATGTATAAAAGTTTCTTTGTACTGTCTTTGCAACAGAGGTAGAGCTTCTCTAAGGATCATAATAAAGAACGAAGCAGAAATAACCCCTGGAGGGTGCAGACACGTAACCAATCTTGGCTGCGTTAGTAGCCTGGGGAGTCACGGGCTAAGCACAGTACACTTGTGCCAGAAGCCTAGATGCAGTACAGCTTCACAATAACAGAAGTACAAAGATGTCTTTATATTCTTCTCTCCTCAGCTACAGCCAGGGATTTCTTCCACTCTGCTCAGTGTGCTCCAGATCCATAATAAAGGTGAAGGGCAAAACAGTTCTGAAACCCCAAATGCTGTATTTATTTTGAAGATATGCATGCTCAAAAATCCTTTATAGGCACAAACACAAATCAATACTTGACAGATTCACAGCATTTCTGCAAGGTTTACAGGAAGAAAAGCAAAAATGTCTCCTGGTAGGGGTAGCTGTGCATAAATAAGTATATAGAAATTACTGATAAATGTGAAATGTAAGCTATAGCTGGGTGTGAGTTGAACAGCAGCATAGACATGGTTGCCTTGCAACAGTCACTATTAAAAAGCACATAACACAGCTGAAACTAACCTAAGTAAGTAAAAAACAGTAATGAATGATCTTAAATTCATATATGCATTTTTTGAGGATTTTAGGTTGAGCTTTTGATTATTTTTACAAGCCTGGCTTTCCATATCAGATCTTGACTGAGTAAAGGAGGTTTTGGGTTTTTTTTTAAATGTATTGGTGAATGCAGTATGAATTTACATCACAGAAAAAAATCTGTATATGAAAAATAGGACCATTCAGTTCTCTTAAAGCACCTAATTACATCTTCTCATTATATACTACATAACCCATGAAAATGGAGACATGTTATTCTTCTGTAAGGATTAAAGACTTTCTTTAAAAAAAAAAGGCTGTCAACCTCCAGTTTTTTCATACATGATAAATCGTGGTTTATCTGTGCTATGAAGATTCATACCACAAAAATTAAGTGAAAATATTGTAGAAAATAGCAAGTAAAGAGCCCTACATGTACTCAGGATTCTCAGAATAGATGTCTAGAAAGCAAGTCACACTCTTAAATATTTGAACATTGCATTACAAGCTGGGGATTTTTTAAGGAAAAGTAGCTGTCACATACAAAAATTCAGTGTGGGTGTTTACTCCCCTAACTCCCTGTCAAGGTGAAGATAAGCTGATGTGTATTTCACCTTAATGACTGTATGTAGCTCCTATTAACTTTAACTGCCTAATGTATTTGTCAAGAAGAACAAGGCCCTGGAGCCAATTTGCAAAGTTTTCATGAATTTCACTAGACAGTTGAAGGTAAAATACAAAAATAACATATTTACTTTGCTTAGAGAAAAATTAAATAATACTAGTTGCTACAAGAAAACAGGAAAAATTTAAACCTTTTATATAGTTCCATGTTTTACCAGACCATAATTATATTTAAAATCAATTCACAGTCTGCTGAAATAAGTAGTAATCATTTAAATGGGAACAATTAGTCAAATAGAGCTTCAAGCTGCAGATGTGTTAAACTATCTGCTGGTAATTTCACCTAAAGATGCATCAGGATGGAAGACTGACTTCTGAACGTTATTTTTTGAGTTAGTTAAAATTTGTTCCCAGAAGATTGTAGCAACATATATATCTAGAGCTGTGTACAATTCATACCTCTATTCCTATGTTTTGTGAGTGCAAATTCATACTCTGATTAGTTCAGAAGATATAAGGGTGTCCTCCATCATCTTCATGCTTATTTCAGACCTCTGTCCCTTGTCTGCAGTTATGAAGCTCTTAAGCGGTCCTGGTTAAGCAGGGAGGTTCCAGAACACTGGAGCCTGTAGTTAATCACTGTCTACCCAAAGTGAGGGCCATCTACAAGGACAGGAAGGGGGATCTGGGAAACTACAGGACTGTCAGCCTGGTCTTGCTGCTGGGGAAGATCATGGAGAGGATCATCTTTAGTGAAATCATGTACAGAGAACAACCCGGGTATCAGGGCAGCTATAATGACTTCGTGATAGGCAGGTCCAGTCTGTCCAACCTAATCTCCCTCTATAATCACATGACCTGTTAATGGATGAACAAAAGGATGTGGTTGTTGTCTATGGACTTTAGTAAAGCCTTTAACACCATTACCCACTGTATTCTTCCAGAGAAACTGGCTTTCCATGGTGTGAAGGGTGCACTTTTCACTGAGTAGAAAACTGTCTGGATGGCGAGGAACAGAAAGGGGTGGTGAATATAGTTAAATCTGATTGGTGGCTGGTCACCAGTGGTGCTCCCCAGGGTTCAGTATTGGAGCCAGTCCTGCTTAATGTATTTATCAATTACCTGGATGAGGAGATCAAGTGTACCGTCAGTAAGTTTACAGATGGCACCAAGCTGAGTGGGAGTGCTAGAGTGTGGGAAGGCTCTGCAGAGAGGGATCTGGACAGGCTGGGTTGATGGGAAGAAGCCAATGGTACAAAGTTCAACAAGGCCAAGTGCTGGGTTCTGCCCTTGGGTCACAACAACCCCAAGCAGTGCTACAGGCTTAGGACAGACTTTCTGGGCTGGAAAGTTGCCTGGAAGAAAAGGACGTGGGGGTGCTGGTTGATAATGGCTGAACACGAGCCAGTGTGTGCCCAGGTGGCCAAGAAGGCCAATGACATCCTGGCCTGGATCAGCAACAGTGTGGTCAGCAGGACCAGGGCAGTGATTGTCCCCCTGTACTTGACACTGGTGAGGCCACGCTCGTATCCAGAGGTGCCAGAATCTGTCCAGAGAAGGGCAATGGAGCTGGTGAAGGGTCTGGAGTACAATTCCTATGAGGAGCAGCTGAGGGAGCTGGGGTTGTTTAGCCTGGAGGAAAGGAATCTGAGCACAGACCTTATCACTCTCTAAAATTGCCTGAAAGGAGGCTGTAGAGAGGTCGGCATCACTCCAAGATAATGAGAAGAAAGGGCGAGAAGAAACATCCTCAAGTTGTGCCAGGCGAGGGTTAAATCAGATGTTAGAAAAAATTTCTTCACTAAAATTGTGGTCAGGCATTGGAACTGGTTACCCAAGCAAGAAATGGAATCACCATCCCTGGAAGTGTTGAAAAACCATGTGACTATGGCACAAGACTGAGGGGAGACTTCATCACAGTCCACAACTTCATCCTGAGGGGAAGAGGAGGAGCAGGCAGGCACTGATCTCTTCTCTGTGGTAACAGTGACAGGACTTCAGGAAATGCTTGAGGTTGTGTCAGATGAGGTTTAGGTTGGATATTAGGAAAATGTTCTTCACTCAGAGGGTGGTTTGAGCACTGGAATTGGCTCCTCAGGGAAGCGATTGAACGCATCAAGCCTGAGAGAGTTAAAAAGTGTTTAGAAAAGGCACTTAGGCACATGGTGTGGTTCTTGGGGTTGTCCTATACAGGAGCAGAACTTGGACATTATGATCTTTGTGGATCCCTTCCGGCTCAGGATATTCTATCATTCTATGATCCTGTGCACTGATTATGTCACACTATATTGTGCTATAAAAGGTTAAATCAATGCTCATTTAGGCTACCCTGAGAGTCTTCACATCCCAACCATTACCTTAAACCTAACAAAATTAAAATGAAGATCTTTTCTTCAAGCTCTTTGAAAAATCTCTTTTCTATTTCTTTCTCTATTTTTTTCTTTTTTTTTTTTTTCCCTATGGACTATCCCACTGATTGGTCTGTCATCTTCTTCTAACATCTGAATGCAATATTTAATGCAGATCTCTCTCTAGATCCTCACACTCCCATGTTCTAATAACTTTCTTCAGAGAATATCATATGAAAACTCATAAGGCTCCTCTTATCTAGCTGCAGAAATAAAAGTATTGTGCCAAATCCTTTCTCACAGCTGCATTTCTGAGATATGTTTTTAATGGCTTTAGTAAATTTGTCTTGTCATCCCACAAAAAATTAATCTTAAAGGCCATTTATTAGTTCTTTTCATTTAATCATGTTTCCTCATGGAGCGGTCACTTTCCATCCCACCACTTCATGTCACTTTCCAGCATTGAAACAGTATTGTAGTTATCGTTTACATTAAACTCTTTGATAAAAATATTAATATTGTAATATACTTTTTAGCTAAAGGAGGTAGAGTCTGAGCACATACCACTTTAAACCTAGATGAATTTACAAACCCAATTCACGTAGACTAAGACCAACAACAACTTTTAATCATTGCTGGTAACATTTATCCCAGAAATCTGTAGTTAAAAAACAAAAACAGAATCAGTCTTTGTAATATTGAACCAACCTGAATATAGTATTTATAGTATTTTACAGTATATTGATTAATTTCCAAAAGAATTATTGGGGTTTATTTTCATGTAGTTGTAGACAATATTTATTAAGCATCAACATTTTCCAAATGTGTAATATCAATAGCTATCTATGCAATTGTGTTACTATATTACACATTTTGTTTGATTTTACAGTGTTTGCAATGCAAATCCTGTAGCTTCAACATAGAAAAGAGATGTATGGTAAGTTCAGAAACAACGTGGGATTTTTCAGTCTGTGTGATGCAAGACACAAGACTTCTTAATTTTTTTTTCTTCTCCACACCGCTCAGGAGAGCACAAGTTTTTTAAATGACAAATGGGTTAATGGGTAATCAGTTATGACACTGATGTGTCTTCATAGACATTCTGCCAAATATTATAATAGAAGTGGTATAGTTTTAACCTACCTCCAGCTAAGAAATAAATTCTCTCATATAGCCAGGTGACAATATACAGCCCCTTAACACCCACTTGGATATAGAAAGGAACAGAGAGGATCTTCAAATGCATGGATTCATTCAACAATCGACAGTCCCCATGAAAGCTAAGACAGCAAACTTGCAGTTAATTATGGATACAAACTGTCCACAAACAGGGCAAAGGAAAGATGTTTTCTTTTCTTATAGACTTACCTGCAAACACTTCTAATACAAACAAGTTTGGGTTTCTTTCCTCCAAACTCTTATTCTCTTTTCCATCTCTAGTCCTGATTTCTCTACTTCCCAGTTGTGTAGATGATGTGTGAATGTGTGAGTGCACAGTATGTTATGCACATGCTCTCTCAGTAGGGACAGAATAAGATCCCTTTACTACATTTAATACACTGCCAATGTCGACTTTTTTGTTGTTCCGTTTTGGGCTTTTTTGCTTTTAATGATATATGTCTCCAGCTGCAAGAAAATTGCGGCTGGCTTTGCAAAACATGAAGTAAAACTTTGCAAATTATCCTAGAGAGGTATTAGAGTTCTTTTAACTCTTCTTTTTTTTAATTAAGCAAAAAACAACAAAACTTTGTAACTAAGAAAATGAAACTATAAATAGCTAAAGAAATCCATAATTTCACTGAATTTTAATTTTACATAATTTAATTTCACATAATTTTACAACACTAAAATCCGAAAATTCATTATTTTCTGAGGAACACTTTTGAAATTAATAAGGGGTTTGCATTTGGGTTTTTTTAAATAATTAAACATTTAGCATTTTTTTAATAAGCAGATTTAATTTCATTACAAAGAACTTGATAGTTTGGGTTCTCTCACAGCCTGCTGGAATACATAGTGTTTAATTAGAAGCAAACAACCAAATGGTGTTCCAAAAGAAGTGACAAACTACCAGACAACAACGTAATTTCTTTTCTTGGAATGTGAAGTTATGCATACTGTCACCCACAAGGTGTTTTTGCTTTTAGGTAAATTCTGTGTACAGAAGAAGCTATCCAAAGTTATCCATTATGTTGAAATATGCTGTACATTGCCTGGAGATGTAGATCCTTTTCCACATGGAAACAGCAGATTTTGTCACATATAAAAATATCAAAATAATATTTAACTGGGTATGATGTCATCTAAAGGTCAAATCTTCATCGAAGCCATCCACAGATTTTAATTGGACCAGGTTATTCACCTTTAAAACATGGAATAATTTTCCTGTTAAATTACAGTCTTCAGCTGATTATGCATATAGATTTAATTTCACAGATAAGGGGACAGGGGAGCATCCAAGATCATTCAGGGTAAAATCACCACAAAAATTTATTGTATAGATATATCATAGCACCCCTTTACAGAATGCCCTCCCTCAGCTGTAAATGCAACCAAATTACCTCATTTTAAAGGCCTGGAGAAAACAGCTATAGAATTCAGACAATTATGTGAAAGCAGTGAGAGGCTTCTCCAAATTCCTTTAAAAAAAAATAAGGCAGCTCTATGGATTACTATCTCTTCTACGGTAATACCTAAACTTTCTACCTTACAAAGGGCTTTTATTCAGGACTATCATGTGCACCTGCTACTGTTATGCAGTAATCTTGCCCCAGGGACCCCCAGCGTGGAAAACCAAATTGGAGACAGCTGTTTAGGTCAGCCTACTGCTGCTTCAGTGACTGCCAGCACAGGTGGCAAAGGCAAAGACCGCACCCACGCATTCCTTTCTCACACCTTCTAACAGCAGCAAGACAGCCTTCTGTAAAATGTAACTTAAAGTGCTTATTTTAAACCTTTGGATGCTGAATCTAGCATCCCTTCAGACCTGTGCTATAATACTTGCTCCAATTATCAAATGGTCCTAAACTATCTCAGCCTCACAAAACTGAGAGTTCAAATTTAACCACATTATTTGCTCACTGCCACACACACATGGAAGAAAAGCACATGTGAAAAATCTCCACAGGTCAAAAATAATGGATTTATTTTCAAAGATAAAAGATCATGAAATGTAATTTCCATGGAGTAGTGTGACAAGCCGTATCCTCAGTCATTACTATTCCAGGCATATGCAACCCTCATCAGAAATAGATATAGCTCATCACTGTTAACAAAGTTTTCAGACAAAAGAAAATAAAGTTACCAGGCAAAGTTGATTCATAACATATATTCAGTAGGTGTATTAGTGTAAGGAATCAAAAGGTTACACTGTGCTTTAAGTGAGCGCTGTCAATCAAAGAGGGAGTAAAAAGCAAAGGAAAGGTTGCAAGTCAAAGAAGATTTTATTGCCATCTGTTGCCAAAAGAAAATTTTTCTTCCTACTTCACACTATTCATTTGGTCTTCAGAAGAGTTTAAGTCAACTGAGAAGGCAGGCGCAGAAGAATTGTGGAAACTTACTGGCTTCTCATGCTTACCCCGCAAAATAAAGGGGGAGAATGAGAGTAAAATAACTGAATAGCAATCTGTCGAAGATTAGAAATGGAGGCCAGGCAAGATTGGGGCAGGACATCATCCTTTTCAGCCATAACACATTGAAGTTTCTGTATAGAAAACTTCTGCATGAATTCATGAAAAAAGAAAGGGTGAATAATCACAGAACATCTGGAATGTGGGAGAACCAGGCTGAAAGTGCTGCTCCAGTGTACAGAGTTGCCACTGATTTAAGCCAATATTTCAGCAGAAAATTTTTTTATAAACCCTAGACACCCTGTGGAGCACAGGAAGACATCAAGACCCATGTGGTGGGTGATGGAAAGCAGCGATTCTCTTCTTGAGGTCATTCATGTACAGGAAGCACATGCTTGCTTCCAGTTCCTTTCAGGGTTGTCATAAGTCTCCTCATATTGCACTTTAAATCCTGGGAGCAGACAGAAATAACCATTACAGTTTCTGTGTAAAAGCAAGATCCAAGAAGGAAGTTTTTGCATCTGGAAAGCAACATATTGCTAAGTGACATATTGCTAAGTGACTTAGAAACTCTAATGAGTATTAAACACTAAAAAAATGTATTTTTTTTCTAAGAAATCTAAAGAGAGTAGATGAAAGAAATAATTGTAGACTATTTACCTACAGTCATATGATATTTGAAAATTTATATAAAAACTGGAAAAAATGTATTTTATTTTTGTCATAACAATCAGGGGAATCACCTTAATGTGGCAGTACATGCAATAAATAAACCTTCTCAGCAAACTTACTGTTTTAGAAGCTCCACATTAAGGGTGCTGCTAGTTCAGGGTGAAGGGTGAAGACTTGTATCAGGTCTTTTAATGATATTATTATGAGTTAAGTATAAGAATATTTACATTTCAGGAGTTACCAGTAACTTGAATCTCACAAATCGTCTTGTTAATGATGGAGTTATGAAGCTCTAATATTCACTTTTTATTATAATTTTTGCCATAGTTTAATGGGTTATCTATTAACTCTGATGAATTAAGGATATGGAAATTATTCTCTTGCTGCAGCTATGAAAAAATGTATTCTTGTGAAACTAAAGCTCTATGCTCTTTAGATCAGTAAATGTTTTCACTCATTCTCAAATTTAATTTTTATATATTTTCATTTTATAAATATATCATCATGGTTTTGATCTTGGCCGAGAGTGAATCTAGAGATATAGGAATGTGATGTGAAAGTACAGTTTCCCACTTTCTAATGAATAATTAGCAGACTAGATCATAAAATTTTGTCACCTACTGGAAGGATCATCTCATCTGTGTTCTATCCCTGTCTACTAAACTTAAAATCTACAATATTTCAAATTACGAGAAGAGTCCATTGGCCATGTGTACTCATTCTATCACTACCCTGATGGTAAAGGTGAATGGAGAGCAGATCTAGTCCTAAACTGCAACTACACATGTTCCTCAAGGGCACTAAGCAAAGTGTGGATCCTGGACCTGCAAAAACTCAGCCCTCATGTTCACTGTATGATCTGACAAATCTCAGGATTTTACCTCAAACTGAGTAACTCTGCAAAGGTTAGAATCTCTTAGAATCTCTAGATATTGGAAACATTTCACTAAGCTAATATATATTAAATAGACTTTCTACCCAGGTATAAACTTGCACCTACATTTTTTTTTTGTGCCAGTTGAACTAGGACAAAATGGGGAACCACAACTGATTTGATTTGAAACATCATGATTTTTACGCAAATCTTATGCCTTATGTCATTTGCTGTTTCAGCAGGTTAACCTCAGGTAATTGAGGTTAACAAAACTGAATTATGTTTTCTTTATAACTCTGCCTTTATGGTAGAATGTTTATTACTAGAGAAACAACTGCGAGACTGTAGTGAAGAGGGAGCCAGTACAGAGCATTACTTAGCTATTCTACTGTGCTTTTTAAGTTTGTTCCAGAAAAGTTTAATAATTTGGTGCAGGTGTGCAAAGAATTTGTACCGATAAGTAGTTTGCTTCTGGAAAGGTTTTAATTGAAATTTAAGCAAGAATTTTCTTTAATGTACAATGGGAAAACACAATTTCAGGTTTTTTTGACCCATATATGAATTTAAGATAAAGTTGATTAAATTTTTAACTTCAGTTTCCACCACTACACAAACAAAATTTTGGTTCCTCTTCTGTTTTGTGCAATTATCCTTTGGCTAATGCATTTCTCAAATAAATAAGTTACTTATTTATTTCCCTTCTTACAGGTTTTTTTCCTCTCATTTCATCTTGCCAAAATAATCAAGTTATGCATTAAACATCATAATGAGCCTTGGAAACTACAAAATTAATAATTCTCATTCAATATAAAATTAACCCATTTTTGATGATTAGAGGCTCCATAGACTAGAATATGTCTTCTACCTCATAGAAATCATGGAACAGATGAGATTTACTGAACCTGCATGTAATTTTCATCACACCAGTAAAAAATCCAGACAAATTAGCATAAAATTTTGTATCATCTTTCTATTGCCTACCAGAGTCTTTGAAACTATGCCTTACTTTAACATCTTAGTATGGCCTCACATTTCAAAAAATAAAACTTGATCAATTTGAAGTCAGCAAATTCAAGCAATTTCAGATGTACATATTTCTTCCATTTCAAGATTATCTTATGGCAAAAATAAAATACCATAATCATTCATTTTTAAAGAACGGGAGGCAAAGACATCTTCTCCACATTTTGATTAATTAACTTATATTACACAATTTTAAAATCCTGGCTTTAAATATCAAAATGTTGACACTGATCACCTTGAACAAGTTTGATAGAAGTATTTTTTCTGTCAGCATGCCTATCTTAATTATATCAACCTTCATAAATTTAGAATCATAAAGTTGTACCATTAGCATAATTCCTAATTTTAATAGACCATGATTGTCAGATGAATACTTAGTTCAGAATATACATAGCACTGCTAAAAGAGGATCTTACTAATGAAATATATGCTTTGATTAATAAAAATGACATTTTTCTATCACAATTGTGAACTTCAAATAATAAATGCCCTATTTTCTTTTCAACATGCTTTAATGGTAGGCTTTGAGAAAATTAAAACGTCAGTTGCAGGTTTAGTTATGATCGTGCAAAAATATTTTTTATTATTAATTATTTTATTTAAAATTTCTACTCATACTTTAAAATGCTTATTATCCTTCTACAAATGACCATCTTTTATTCTTATTACTTTCCTGGTCAAATACAGTTCACTAAAAGAAGAGACTTTGTTTTAACAGAGCTACTTTTACAGTGGCCACAATTCAAAACTAGTAAGAGGGCAAAACTGAAAACATTTGTGCTTTATTTTCATATGCTTGGAAGAGGTAATGTTGAACCTGTAACCTCCAACCGAACATATTCAGACAAGAGACGCCCAGTATATGTCCTTTTACAGATTCTTCCATGTTCATAATTAGTGATCAGACTCACCCAAGCAATTAAGTAACTAATGATATTATCTCAGCACCATATGCATTAGTATCACTCACAATAAGAGATAACATACATGAAAATTCACTTCATGATATCCAGATGTCTCAGAAGCTCCCTCATACAAAGAGCTTGAATACTGGTATAAATACATTTTCATATTTATTAATGCTACCACATGGCTTTTAAGTATAATCAGTCGAGAAAGGTGCAGGTCAAATTAAATCTATGACATCAAACTTACACAATAAGAAAATGCATTTAAATTTGAGAGACTTCAAGGCCAAAAGTAGCAGAGTTGTTTGTACATAAAGTGATTTTGCTGAGTCAACCATTATTATGAAACACAATCTCTCAAAGCATTATGTTTTTTCAACCACTGCTACAAAACAATCCATGAGACCATTGTTCAGAATTTCCACCTCACCTCCCTCTAGCACTTATTTCCATGGTTTTAGGAAGAAAAGGTTCTAAAAGCAAAAGAAAACATCAGTTATGAAGGAATAAAAGGGTGTTTAATACAGGTTTCCTGCGAAAGTACAAAAGTCTGTCTTAAGATCTGTGGCTTCAGAGAAATACTGCAGTTCTTGCAGATAGACACAATGAAATTTGATATGTGATATGTCAAATTGTCCAGGAATGCTTATGAATATTAATGATGGCAAATTTGAAATTGCCTACAAGTACTACTGTTCCAGGAGCGATAATTTTTAATAATTTAACTCTAAATTAAATATCCCAAATACTGCACTACTTTGTAAATATCAGAACAACCCCATAACTGCCTACTCATACCAATGTTTTCATTTGTCTCAAATGGAGTATGAGGTGATTTTAGACAGATACCATAAGATCCCCAAAGTAATGTGCTCAAAAATGCACATTATTCCCGTTTATTTAAAAACGTTAAGCCTAATTCCACACCAAAGATGGCTAGGACCATCATTTGAATATTTGTCAAAAATTAATGGTAGATATAAGGGCAAAAAAAGCCTCTCGTGTTTCCCAAAAGAACCTCTTAAATTTCCCTCAGCCTTTTTTGACAATGAGGAAAGAACAACACTGAACCAACACCCAAAGAAATTGGCAGTATAGTACAAGCTAAGGCAGATCTTAAAAATTACTTTTTAAAATTGCCCGTAGGCTTAAGAAAAATAAAGTTATTCAGTTTGTAGGTTTTCTATATAGAAATGAATGTGAGTGTTGCTATTCTGGTATGTCATAATTGTTTCATGTCAGTATATATATGGCATTTTTTTAATGTGTATTGTTTATTTTCTGTTGTTGATTTATCATAGGGATGTATAGATATTTATTTTACTCAAATTATACAGACCCTGGATTTAAATTAATTCCGTTAATATCTTAAAGTATTGAGCAGATTCTGTGGGAAAAATCTTTTTATTACCTAGTTATTTGAAATTGGATAAATATCCTTAAATTGCAATTATTTATCTATTTTTGAAGTTGATTGTACTGCAAGTACATTAGAACAATTGGTAATTTTTAACTTTTTTGCATATCTCAATGTCTAGAAATGGGCTCTTTTAAGGAGCAATTTCACAAACTTGCTATTGCTTCAATCCTGCTTGCTTAATTCCATTCCTATTCCAATTATCAAATACTCAACAGTTTCCCCTGCTTCCTTTGGAATACAATGCCAGTCTAATTAATGTATTTATGTGTTTGTTTTCCATATTTCATCCTTATTTTCAGGTGGTTTTTTTCTTAATTTAATTCAAAAAGCTACCAGGCTTTTATTCAAGAAGGTATCAATGGAAAGAAGAGCCATACCTCATGACAGTACAGGGTATATGAAACAGGATTTATGTAATTCAAAAAGTATATGCCAGCTGAAATTAATTCAAGTCCATTAAGAAAGAAATACATTTTTCTGCAATAAATGAATGCATTAAATTTGCATTAGGATATATGATGTATAGGCCGCTCCTTACTAGAACTTCAACAGATAAAGCACAAAAATAATATTCAGGCACTTCAAGTTGCTACTGAAGTTCCTAAAATATTTGGATAATATATTCCATCATCAGCTATGTTGTCCAGGGTCAGGTATAAAACTGAATTTAGGAAGTCATATTAATTTTATAGTATCTGTAACAAAAGAAGATATTCTGAATGGATACAAGGATTTTTTTTTTCCTTGAGGGCAGTCAAGTAAAAAAAGTGGGTTATCCACAGAGGCCATTTATGCACCATATCCAGAGGTTTTCAAGCCCAACTGGATGAAGCCTTGGGCAACCTAGTGTGAGATCATACCTGATATTTCTGCAAGAAGGAAGGAAGATGCCGAGGTTCTCCTCAACCTGAATTGTACTAAAAGTTGTATTCTCAATGAAGAGCAAAACCAGAAGAAATATATATATATAAAGAAAACAAAACCCTTTTTAAAATAATCTTAAAGAAGAGGTCCAAAATTCAGTACCTACAGATAGCAAATGTATTATTAAGGGAGAAGGTCACCAAATGGGTCATGATTTTTTACCCTTTTTCTTGTAAATATATTTCATTACATGAAATTTTATTTAATTATATTTTTCCACCATCCTTTTAATTACTGATGGCACACTAATTTATTAATACAATAAATATCCAAAAATTAAGTACATCAAAAAAGCAAAAGTGATGGGTTTCTACTTTTAAAAAAAAATAAATTATTTCCATTTTATGTGCTATCTTTAAAACATAAAGAATCATTACATAGTCTTTAATATTTCTTAATATTTACTTAATATATAAAGAAATTATTTGCTATGCTAAAAAAACCCCACTAAATGCAGTAGAGATACTATTTTAGTCAGCAGCCATCCTATCCTAAATTCTTACTAAGCAGTAAGCTCTACTCTTTTTTAAAAACTGGCTAAAATGCATTAATGTAAAGCAAGACTGAAATAAATTATTTAATTGCAAACGTCTTTCTTGCTGATTTAAATCATGATTAAATATGATTATTTAAATTACTGCCTATAAATAAACTCGTGGACTACAGAATACAATGATATCAATAGTGACATCTTCAACTAAAATTTGAAAATCCAGTCACATTCTGAGATCACAGTGTGACATTGGATAAGAAGGTTAACTAGTGGATTAATTGGTATATGGAATTTAATGAGAAAAACTGAAAGAATTGTGCAGGAAAGGTAACATTAATCTCAAATAAGTTCATATTACAATGGGACTTTAAAAACAATAACAAAAACTTAGTACATATTATTTCATTTCATGATTATGTTACTACATTTAATTACCATCTGTTAAGCTACATTTTCCACATTTATAGGAGGAACAATAGGATACTTTGAAAAAATATACTGAAATATACTATTTACATTTTAATAAAAACCCAAAGAACAATAATTTGTTCAAAAGAGACAGACCCTATCAACAATTATTCAAACCAAGCATAAGATAGAGTTACATTATGATGTTTTATACAACATCAAGCCACATTAATTTTCCCAGGTATTTATCTGATTTTATACAGTCAATTTCTCTCCACTTGCCAACTATGTCAATTGATGCTTATCTTGTCCCAGCTTTCTTGGGTACTGATGGTTACCAAAAGACATTTTTTTCTTTATGAACCACAACATTATCAGGTTCCAGATTAATCCATCAATTTAAGTGGGAAGAAAGTTTATTGTGCCATGGACATATGTGCTGTGAAATTCACAGTGGAGGTGAAACAGCTCATGCTAGAGGTATCCTCAGGATAAGTTTCTCAGGAGGGCTGCCTAAAGACAGCAGTGAAAATCAGACAGTTCCCTGAAACCACTCTTGCCATAGACTAGTTCAGAATAAAATTTGCAAAAGAGTAAGCATTTATAAACAAAATTCAAAATATTCACATTATAGTCACCAATCATTTTCCATTGGCACAGAAGAAAATAAAAGAGAAAAAGAATAATTATAATTAATTTCTCCCATCCTTATTACCAGCAGGCAGACTGTCAGCCCTCTTAAATAGAGAGGACAGAACACTCTGCTATGATGGTAACTAGTAACAAAGTCAGGAGGATTTCCAGTAGTGATGCCAGCTATCAATCAGCTCTATTATTTACAGTGGCTGTACATACAGTTCAAAACACAGTATCTTGAAGGGACTTAATTTTTTAATTTACTTGTAAACTTCATTAGTGACATTGATATTACAGCACTGAAAGAGCTTACTTCATTTTTTGTGAAATTTGCATGTCAGTCGAACACAAAGTATTTCCATGTTGTAAATAAGGTGCATATATAACAGTCAACAAGGCTTGGGTTTGGACAAGAAAAAATCTAAGTGTAATCGGGCTGCATAATTGAGTCAATATTTTTAAGAATAAATAGAATTGATAAAAGTACATAAAACTGTCAAACTACAAAAATATTTATCTTAATAACTGCTGGATGACTTTGCTGTTTTCTACACAAAATTCAGTGAAAGAGGCAGTGAACCTCAAAGCTTAAAGAGATGCCTGATGGAATAAGCCCTTGGCTATTTAAATTAAGAAGCATAGACAATGACCTTCAGTGTTTTTTATGAAACCATGTCCTGACAGAATAGCTGTACTCAAAATAACAAATATGTACAGTACTTTAAACCAATATTTAGGGACACTTCTGTACATCATGAAGATAAGTTTCTGAATATAAAGGCAAATTTCACAAAGAACTTAGGAGAAACTCAAGAAAGTAGCTGTATTAGGAGACATTGAGATTTAAACACTTTTCAAAGTATACCATAAGGATTCAGTAAATATTCCCATTATTTTAAACTTTTTTTTCTTTCCAATTGCACAATTCCATTGTGCAAAGCCAAGAAACATTTGTCCCACTTTACAGACCTGTTGACTTTGTAGTCAAGAGAAGGCTGTTCCTCATGGTTTTCTCAATCTCATATTGTACTGTGCAAGAAATTTAGGAATGTCTGACAACTGTGATAAGGACCATCTTTTTTGAACTTGCAAAGTGAAATATTACCATTTCAGCTGTGCCTTCAATGAAGCAGGATGAGTATTTAACTCATTTTGCATGAAAGAACTTCTAAAGAAATAATTATTGTCTCTTAGGTTTTGTTTATTACCTAATATAACTTCAAAATAGATAGGATTTTTGTTGAAAAAAATTTATACAGCAAAGGAAGGTGGTACAGAAGTGATCTATCTTAGTCTAGCTAGTGCTGCTTCACATATTATGGGTTTTTTAATAGTTAAGGAACTGCTAAATTGTCAGCAATCTTTTTTTTTACTTTATTTCTACTACACATATTAACTCTCTCATCTCCTTTTGACTGAAAACAGAAAACTACACAATAAAAATTTTATTCACGTTATCTTTACCAAGCTACTGCTTTACAATTGTGTGATGGTCAACCTTGCCTTACTCTGAAGTCCCACTTTAGTGTAATTAACTTAAAAACCATAATCTTCTGAACAAAGAAGAATTAAACTTGCTCCAAGAAGGAAGAAAGAGGAGTTGGCTGTGTGAAAGAAGGTAATAAAATATTTTATTCTTTAGCTTTTTACTAGACATGGCTACCAATGAGATTTCTGTTCAGACACATTGATATCATTATCATATCAGTCACATATGATACCATCATGCCAGGACAAAAGCATTTTTAATCCCGTTTAAACTCAATTGCATACTTATAATGTTACAAAAAAAATTTCTTTCTGTTTAACAAGCTTCAATGCAGAATGACTCTGCAGAGACCATCTACATAATTTTAATTCTTGGAGGTCAATCGTACCAAATTCATGGACAAGTTCCCACCTCATGTATTCACCTCCCACTAAATGTTGTTATTAGGATTTACATCAAATCCATTTTTTTCTAATATATGTCAGCTGTGACATCTAAATGCCATGATTTTCAAGTTTTCTGTAATAATTATTTTCTTTAAAGTGCTAGCAGAAATCCATTCTCTTCACTGCATGCTTAGGGGAGCATTATCTTATCTCTCGTATTGCTGAATCTCCACTGTGTGTAAACCATACATATGTGGTAACTTAAGAAATGGTACTTCAGTGCTAGAAAAATGCTGATTCACTGGCAGCAAAATGACATTTACAAAAAGATCACATTCTCAAAAGCATTAACTAGTGTTCTTTATTTTCTTTCTGTTGCTATACATAGTCTACATGAAGGATATTATACAGCCAGAAGCAGCATAAATGTAAGTATGAGGTTATCAAATAGGTTCAAAAAAATAATGCAGTCAATTTGAAAAAGGAAAACAAGAAAACAATCAAGGCAAAACAAGAATGAAAACCCAATTCAATAGTTTTAATTTGATCATTCTTCTGTTAATGCACCATTTATGCAGTGATCAATGAGGATTGTGTATTTTTATATATGCTGCCTAATTTAATAATGGTTTAAACTTTAGCAGTCAGAACCACCTGGTAGAAGGTGGACTTACAGAAAAGTATAATAATTTTCTAACCAAGCTAACCAAGAACTGTGATACATGTATTTTATAATGTTTAAAATTATTTGGTTGAAAGATACACCATAAAATCATAGAATATCTTGAATTTAAAGAGATACTCAGGGATTGTGTAGTCCAATCCTTGGCTCTGCACAGGACAACCACCAAAATCACACTATGTTCCTGAGAGCCTTGTCCAAACACTTCTTGAAGCCTGGCAGGCTTGGTGGATTTTAAAATGCCATAATTTGAAAATAGTGGTCATCTATGTCTATGCATTTTCACTGTAATCCGATTCAATGAAAAAATGCATCATTTCCCAGGTAGGAAAACCTCCCTGCAACATTAGCAATAATTCAGTTCAAAAAAAGTTCAGACTGAGAAAAAATACTTGATTTTGCAAATTTTTTACAATTTTTGTAAAGGTAAAATATTACATTTAAATTAAATTTTTGTACATAATTCTCATTTTTGGGGGGTTTTTTTGTTTTTTTTTGTTTGTTTGTTTGTTTGTTTTGTTGGGTTTTTTTGGGGTTTTTTTTTGTGTTTTGGTTTGGTTTTGTTGTTTTTTTTTTCCCAAGAAGAGGCTATGCTCCTTCTGAAACAAATGCAAAAACATCCTGCCATCCATTTTGCAACCAAATTTAAGTCTGTCTTAGGGATTCGACATCGTAAAGGAATATGATGTAAATAAATTTAATTGCATCTAGTCCTGGTTCACAAATTATGAATTAATTTCTATTACAGAATTTTCTCTTTTCAGTGTCACTGCTCTGCTATTTGGCGACTGTCAGTCTGCATGCGGTGCATCGTTTTGGAGTCTGCAATTTCATGTCCTGTGAAATCTATTGAACTTAGTCTAATTATTACCATGTCATAAGAAGCCCACTAAAGGCTACAGTTGGATTCATCCCAAATTACAGTTCACAGAATTTTAAACTTGTGACTGACATAGATACCAAAGTTTCTGAAGTATAAGCCTCTGTTTAGAAGAAAAATAAGTAAATTGTCTCTTTCTTGGTTAGGACTTTAGCTTAAGTAGCTTATCCAATTTTATCATATTTTATTATGCAATAGTTACCTGCAACATTAAACGATGTCATTATCCAGAAGATCAAGTATTCTTTTCTGTCTACCAAACACACATACTCATTTGTTCCCAAAATACAAAGCAGTTCTTTAATAATAGAAAAGTACAGGTATTAGTCTGACACTTTACCTCTTTAGCAATAGGGTACATCTGGCACTATCCAAGCTTTGTTCTATATTATAGTGCACAATTTACAGTAGTAATACATTTCCAGTGTATACACTGTGCACTGCAGCACATTAGAAATTCATTGTCCATGACACTATGGTGAATTTCCGTGCTATACTTAAGTATTAATCAATCTCATTCAAGAATCATTTCCACCAAATCTTATATTTTTACATTTTAACACATTTTTAAATGGGCATGACAGAATAGGCAGCTAGAATTCATCACTTTTTGTAATATGAGTGAAATTACTCCAAAGTAAAATATGTCTTCTATTCTTGGTTTTAAGACTGTTACTGAGAGTGACAGAAAAGCTGGGAAGTGAAGAAATATTTCTACATTTATTCATTTCTTAACATTTCTTTGGAGTCTATTGTAGAACATTTTCTTAAAGTTCAGTTAAAATATTCATTTGCAGTTGTAGCTGTCTGTAGCTGTGCTAAAACTGACCGTCATCTTATATAGAACTTACACAGATTTTTCCATTGCTGCTGTCTATACCCTGATATATCCATAGTCAACAGTCTCATCTCTTCTTGACCTTTATTTTGTCAAGCAGTGTTAAATTCAGTCTAACACTGGAAAATTTTTAACTAAATGAACCAGAAACACAGACTCAGTCCCTCTTAGCCTGAGAAAGTTCCTATAAATGGGGACAACCAAGAAGACCATCCTCACCATTATTCATATTTTTGAAATGAACTTATCAGTTTCAGTTAATTTTTTAAATTGAGTTCAGTTTAGGTAGTTAGCTAGAGTCACAAAGGCCTAGTAAACTATAAGACCTACTCTCCTACCAATAACCATTGGAAATTCTTTCTGGAGCAGCACTATAATGTGCTATTGTGTAAAACACCTCTCAATATGCAGGCAGTTTCCCTTCTGTTGCCTATTAACTATTTTTAATAAGTGGAGAATAATCTTGGATGGTTGTAGGTAATTATATACAAAAGAAAAAGCTACAAATTTATCACTGACCAGATGTAAAATTATAAATTAAGAAATATTCTTATCTTTTGATTGATACAAATCTTAGTTGGAACCAAAAAGGAAAAACCTGGAGAAAAAAAAAGAACTATGAAAAGTCATTTACTTTATGTAAAATCACTTCTGTTGAAAATTTGATGTCTTTTCAAGGGAGTTTCAATAATTCCACCTGTATTTCTAGCTTTCAGGAGCTACTTCCTGAAAACATTGTATCTTTTGCTATATATATACTAATTTAGCTGGCAGTTGAATAGAAAGAAAACATAGTCTCAATTACCATTTTTGAGTTTCATATGAGAGAAAATAATTAATTTGTAATCTGTACACATAATTGAAATATAACAAAATTATTACTTAGAAATTTTACAACCTCTTATTTTTATTTGGTTCCTGAAACTGTTGCTTACACCCCATAGTCACCTAAGGGATGCAAAAAAAATTTCAAACATCTGAATGATCTGTGTATCTTAAACAAACAACAGCAGATTTACATGTCTTAATATTTTAGCACCTATGAGATTAGGAAAAGGTGTCCAAGAAAGTGACAAAAAAACCCTTCTATTTCCTCACTCAGTTTTGGAAAGTTTCACACTCAGAGTACAAAAGATTTAAAGTGAAAGCTGTTGCTTTTTGACTGAGAAAATGAAAATAATCACCTCCCCCTCTACAGAAAAAAGAAAAAATATTTTTGGCAGGGAAAACATAGGTTAGATATTTCCCCCATCTTTATGCGTTTTCTGTTTCTTCTCCACTCTATATCAAAAGTTCTTAAAAATTAAGATTCACTTGAATGTCATGGATAACAGGAGACCCATTCCCTTAGCAACAGAAACAGTGCCAAAATTCTTCGTAGTTGAGATTTAGTTATTATTTGATATTCATATGTTTTGGACAAAGCATATTAATTAATATCTGGTCTGGCAGATGTTCTTCTGCAATAATGTGCCACTTTATCAAATAACTATGGCCAGATCCAGCCTGGCACTCTAAGTTTTGAAGCTCTATGGAAAGTGTTGCGTAAAAACAGTTCCTTTTTTTGACAAGTGTACAATACATACAGAAAGATCTCTTCAGGCCATTCAGTGAGAACAACCCCTAATAAGAAATTTTTCATATACGCTTTGTTTCATTTTGCTTCATAGAAGGGGAAATGTCCTGGGGTGAAAGAGTAGAAAAGAAATAATTTTCTTGGCATCCCCCTACCATAAATCTCTGTAAGGTGATGCCTTTCCTGTAGGGATAATGAGGGTGCAATAGACAGAAAAGGCAATTACTTAGTTTGAAATAAATCAACAATACAGAATAAGAATACTGCTTTTAAGTCATCTTGTTCCAGAAGGAGCATGCTTTTGTTACTCTAATTCAAAGTGATAAAACTACTGCAGATTTCTTTCTTCCAGTTTACAGTGGCATTATTGTAATATTTCTCGCAAATACATAGCAGTGTTTGCACTTAATCCCAACAGGCTCAGAAGTTCTCAGCTGTTTTAATTGGATCACAGGCTTCTTTCCCTGCTAGTACCTTGCTAACATTCACCATCTTCAAAGGAGTCATTCAGATGCAGGGGAGGCTCTGCATTAGAGACTGCAGTCATCTCTATGCAACACCAAAACTTTAGTCTGACTTTCTGCTTACATGGGTATACAGAGTATTTACATTTTTATTCTTCCACTTTTCATATGCTATTATATTCATCGTATATTTATATCCATGTTTGGAAGAGTAGGAATTTCTCTTACAAGTTTAATTTTCCCTCTAGGCTACTGATTTGTTTTTTGTTACTGGAGACTTGCTGATGCAACTTATCTCAGCTGCAACTGCTGCCTATCTTTCCTCCAAAGACTCTGCAGCTTGCAGTTTATCAGCTTTGAGCAGCATCTTAGCATCTGTTTTGCACCAGAATCTGCTGGTTTGTTATGATTCCAGTAAGAAAGGCTCTCACTCATACTCTGCAAAGCATCAATTCAAGTACCGTTTATTAAAGATAACACTACACAGAAAGAGTAATCTTAAATCTCCTAGATGCTGGGAATCTCAGACTGTGCAACATCAAACATTTCTTCGATCTTTGATCAAGACACAGCACATGCTGGAGCTTCTGTCTGAGGTAGGATACCCCATTTTAATCATTCACAAGAAAAAAACTTTTTCCACTGCCAAATACTAATAATTTTCACACAAAACTTCTTTTTGAACTTCTAGATGATCTGAAAAACAAGATTGCAGAAGTGTCATAACTGCTGGTATTAAGTGGACACTGCAGTTCAGTGTCATCTTGACAGGCTGCAGCCTCAACCTCTTCCATGCCAGTCCAATCACTGGGGAGCCCAGGGGTCACTGGAGATCCTCATCATCAGCGTCTGCTGGTGACTCAGAGCACTGCAGCTGCACCAGAGCTGGTGCCATGCAGGGCTCCAACATCTCCACCATGGCTGAGCTGATTGCATTCCTGATGCTCATGATGGAGATTCAGTGGCTCAATGCACAGTTGCAGGCCAAGTGTTTATGGACTGGTGGCCACTGCACGGCACTGCAGCGTGGGGTTGGGTGTTTTGCGGCTTGTGTGGAATGGTATTGCACATTGTGGTGTGGAGAGGTGTGAGGAACTGCAGGGTGGGCCCAGAAGCTGCTGCCCTCTCACTCACATCCTGTGGGTTCTGCAGAGCACTGAAAGTGCTGCAGAAGCATGGCAAAAGTCCATATATAGGATCAGAGGGGTATGTAGCCCTGGCACCCCACTCAAGGCAGCAATGACCCAGTACTCTGCTGGGAGCTGTCCTGCCTTGACAGCTTCTCTCCAGGCAGGTGCAGAAGTGCAGGAACCCACACAGACCTGAGAGATGCAATAAATGCTGAGGGACATCACCAGATCCTGCTCCAGTCTCTCACCCTATACCCTGCCTCTGCCAATGCTGAGCAGTGCTGTCCAATAGCCGTCCACAGGTCCTGCCACAGGGGTCACAGTCTCTTCCCTCTGAAACACAGGGTTTTCTTTTAGACACTTAAATGTAGAGATTTTAAATAAAAGCTAGTTCTGTTAAAATCAACTAGAATAGAAAAAGATGCAGAATTTAGTTAGAAAGAAATTAATGATTAAATGCAGAGTAGCCTTTTGATTATTTGATATTTACTCAGTTGTGCTTAGAATAGACAATTAATAATCTTAAGAAAAGAGGTTCAAAGGAGAGCCTAGACAGTTACAAATTTTGCCCTGATGCAACCTACTTAGAAGCAATAGAAAAGAGCATTGAGAGTTTTCCAGGGTCAAATGTATTGTCAAAAACCAACGAAGTAAGAAGGTCACAGCGAGGAAGACCCATATTACTTCATCCAAAGCAGCCCTCAGACTCAAATTAACGACCACCGACTCAATTCCATTGCAGGAACTGCGCATGCTTAATGGCTTTTTGCTAATTTCCATACAAAGCGGGGAATGGGAGGCGCTTATGCTAAATATGCATTTTTGTGGTAGATAAATAAGTTCTGTATTGCATTGTTACTTTGGAGCTGTACCTTTGGGAGTTATCCCTGCAGCTCTCCGGCGCTGAAATAAACATACACTTTCTAACCCTAACAAGTTAGAGAGTCTTTGTCCGTCTCAGGTGGATATCGATATTAGATCTATATCTGCATTTTAATGATTCACCTCTTCTCTGTAAGGTGAATGTGGAAGCTTCAAGAAAGGAGCAACTGTACCCACTGGCCCTCCTGCCATCCCTGGGAGCCATGAGGACCTACATGTCATGGCACAGCTCCATCTCCACAGACTCCTTCTTCTGGCCCAATGCCACCATTGACCTGACCACTCTCAACCACTTGGAACAATGCAAGCCTTCTGCAAGGCTGTCCTGAGGCAAATAATGAAGCTGGGGATGGTCTTTCACCAGGATCCCCACTGGAGCTGCTATCAGGACCAGACCCAAAGCAGGGATGTTTGCTGGAAACAACAAGGACAGTGCACAGAGTCCTGTGATGGGGAGACGCACCCCAGCAGCCTCCCAGACACTGCTGTAGCCAAGGATATGCTGCTCCTGGGGCTCATCCACACCCTTCCCTAGACCCAGGTGCTGTCCAAGTGGAACTGAGAGGCACTGCAGGAGGGGCTGTTCCAGTGGAGAGAGGTACTGGGGGCCTGTAGAGGTGTCTGTACCAAGGCCAAGTCCAGCTGTGGTTCCTGAGGAGAAGTGTCCCCTCAGAGCTGCCACATCTGTGGACTAGGCTGCAGGTGGGGGCATGACCCCACCATGTCCCCCTCCGTAAGCCCCTGTAGCGGCAGAGCTGGACCCAGAAGAAGATAGAAGCTGGATTTCATTAATCCTGAACATCCAGTGAATGTGGGGTCAGGAACTCCCTAGACTACCCTGATTTGATCCAAAATGTTAAAAAATGTAGAAATCTGTGGCTCCTGCTGGATGGCCTCTGCAGTGTGTGGATGTGGTTTGGACGGAGACAGAGATCTGTGGATTCTGGTCTTAGAGCATGAGGTTTATTGTAATAAAGGGCGTGGGAGTAAGAGACCTACTATGAACCGCCAGGCGCGGCCCAGAGCAGGTCAGAGAGGTGAGAGAGAGAGAGGTACAGGAATCGGGGAAGCGGAATACAGAATAGAACGGTAAGGGTTAAGGGTGTAAGGGTTAGGGTGTAAGGGTCCCGTGGTCACTGCTTACAATACAATAAATCATGTTCTGTGCTGAATATTCTAATTTTCACTAACCAATCTAGGACAAGATACAAATTCTATAGCATTTACATACAGCCTATGAGCATCCTTGTATTACCATATGGCGTTATATTTTAAACCCTAAAAACTGCTTTTTTTACCTTATGCTAAGTTAGTAAAGTCTACTCTGACCCTTGGACCTGCAGACAAGCAAGGGCTATTGTCTGATCAAGGAAGGCCATTGTTCAATCAGAGAGGGAGATTACCTGCGGTGGCTATACCATTGTTTTACAGTTTATTTAGTAACTGAGGTTTGGTATCTCAAAACTTGTCTTCATTTCAATCTCGCTTGTAATTTGTATATTTTCAGCATCTTTCACCAGGTAATAATTTCTACAAGACTTTCCTATTTCTTCTTCCCCAACAAAAAAATATTTATTTTCTCTTGCCCTGGTTCTATGATTCTTCCACCCATCCCACAAATGGCAGTGCCTGACCCCAGTGGGGACTGAGCGCCGCTGAAACCCACCAAATGGAGGGGAGTTGGGGTGTCTAGTACTCCAGTGAGTGTTCTGGCATTCGGAGACTTGGAGACAGTCTGGAGAAGCAGGTGGTGGGTACCACCATGAGCAGTGACATCAGTTCAGGGTAGTGCTCGTTTCTTGGTTCGATTTGGTGGGGCATGAGACTCCGTGAAGGGGTAATTCCAAACTGTAAATGCTCAGCAGTGGTAACTGCAGCTGAGGACATGGGAGTGGATGAGAAGCCCAACATGACTCAAAAATGTGCACTCACAGCCCAGAAAGCCAACTGCATCCTGGGCTGCATCCAAAGCAGCATGGACAGCAGGTCAAGGGAGGTGGTTCTCTCCCTCTACACTGCCCTCCTGAGACCTTCCACCCCCAGAGTACTGCATTCAGACAGGATTGTTAGAAATAAAAATCCTGAATTCACAAAATATGATATCCTATCCTGTGCAGATGCTTGGATTTCTGTTCCTTTACACTGTGAGTTTAGCTGATCTCCAGTACGGTAAAAGTGAAAAACTTTTTTCCGTTTGTTTCCATCAGCCATTCAGCTTGCCTTTGCAGTTATATATAAATGTAAGAAGACCACTACATATTTGGAAGATGAAAAACCATCATGGCATGAGTGGTTAGAAGGGTCTACTTCTGAAGAATTAAGGAAACTTGGAATATATGAGAAAGAGAGTGAGAGAGAAAAAGAGGAGAAATCATTGACTAACAGGGTGAGTTCATCTTCATTCTTACTGATGAAAACCTAGCAGAGAGTGACTAAGTCTGTTTTTTACTAAGATGATTCATAACTCCTTTTATCATTTGCATAGAAATAAGTGGTGATTAGGATCTTGTTCAAGATCTATATTAGGAAATTAACAGCTTTGCCAATTATCCTGTTACAAACTTCTCACTTTTCTATAAGCTCTCTCATGAGATGGCAACAGATTCCTTTCAATATGAGTGTCTTTACCAACGGCATGTCAGTCTGGAGGCGTTAGTAATGTCTTCTCCTCTTTAATGGTGTATCAATGTTTCCTTCTTAAAGAATAGTATTGTAGCAGTCAAAGAAGAGTTATACTACTTAGCTGCTGAGGCACTTTTTTACATGATACCTATTAAAATCACCTTCTAAATGTTCCCTTCCGATGTACGTGTACAAAGAAATAGTTCAATTCCCCATCCCTACAAAGTCTCTTCTGTTGAAAGAAGGCTAGGAAAGTTATGAGTAACAATCAATGCAAAACGAATTGTCTAATAAATGCAGACTACTCAATCTATTGAGTGACACACAAAAAACACCTTAGCTTGTCGAAAGCATCAAATGTTGGTTTAATTCAATGCGGAGTTGTGTAGCAACACCAGGTTCTATTAGCTATTTCTGACAGACTTCATCACACTCATTTTAGGGAATATTCGACATATATAACATAAGAACCGAAACCAAGTCCAACAACCATTGCCTAGAAATGAGAGGAAATAAGTAGCATATACCATAAAAGAGAACAGAATATAACACGTAATTGTAGAATTCCTGAAAGCACCAAGTTTTATGAATTATTGTACTGTGTTGTACTAAACAAATAGTGAGTAGTGAGTCGATCTTGGCTGGCAGCCAGACTCCCATCCAGCTACTTTCTCACTCCTCTTCCTAAATAGGACAGTCAGACAAAGTAAGATGGAAAACCTTTATAAAGATAGAGATTGCTCCCCTGCTACTGTCAGAGGCAAAACATGGCTGCGGCATGGGGTTATCTATGGGCGGAAGTGTGGATAACTGCTCTGGTTAAGTCCTCTCCACAGGCTGCAGGGATTACTTCTTTCTCTGGGACCTCTCCAGTGTGAAGAGGGACAATTGTTTCATTTTGGACTTCTCTATTAACTGTAGAAGAATCTCTGTTCTGGTGCCTGAAACGTCTCCTTTCCCTCCTGTAATGTTGGTGTTAACAAGGTGTTTTTCTCAATTTTTTTCTAATTTCTCTGTGTCACAATTCCTTCAAAATATTTTTTACCCTTTCATAAATATGTTTTCCAGGAGGCACTATCAGCTTTGCAGTGAGCTCCACTTTTTCTTGTGACAAGCCCTTTCCTATGTCAGGTGGAATGGGGTCTGTCAGCATGAGTCATCCCCTGGTTTCTTCTCACAGAGACTGACTGCAGCTCTCACTACCAAAATTTTGCCATGTGGGTCCAATATAACTTTATTAATGGAAGATGTTCTTTCATTTTACACTATTTTTAATGATATTACTTGCTTTTAAACCTATCAACATGGTCTGTGGCCTAAATGACTGTTTCATCACTTTTATCAGAAAATCCATATTTATTTTATTTTTTGTAATGAAAATATTTCATTCATTATTAGACCTTACTTTTAGATTGGTATTTTTCATCATAGATCTCACTAACTACTAGGATAAGTTTCAGTCGTCTTCTTTTAACATTGCATAGTATCATGCCAGTCACTCAGAAGGGTGAAACCATACAGTGGTTGTATCAGATGCCTGATAAAATTTAAATGTATCTCAGTTTTTCAGCCTCCTCCTTCTTTATCTCTGCATTCAAAATTTTATACATCTCATTGCATTTCTTATATATTTTAATGGAGAAACCCTATTAATTTTTAGTAACTAGATTTCTTACTGATGTGCATACATAAGCAAAAAGAGGTAACCAGGGTTGGAAGACACATATAACAAAAACAGAATCTATCACAGATTGATCCATTGCAATCAAACAAGCACATTTTTCAAGACAGAATCACAGAGTTTTTGAAGTTGGAAGGGATCTCTGGAGGTCATCTCATCCAATGTACTTGCTTGAACGTGTTCAGCTACACATTTTACTCAGGGCTATGACTGGATGATTTTGGAGCTCTCCAAGGATAGAGACTTCACAATCTCTCTGGACAGCTTGTTCCAGGGCTCATTCTCACAGTAAAAAACTTTTTCATGGTGCTCAGAAGAAATTCCATGTTTGAGTTTCAGCAGACTGTCTCAGGTCATGTCACTAGGCAACACTGAAGCACTTTTTTTTTTTTACAGCTACTCTTCAGGCATTTGTACATATGGATATCTCTCCTCAGACCTCTTGGGCTGAACCATCTCAATTCTCTCAGACTTTCTTTCCATGAGAGATGTACATGTTCCTTCATAAACTTAGTGCTTCTTATCTGAATTCCATCTAGTAGCTCCTTCTCTCTCTTTTATTGGGGACCTCAGAGCTGCATGCAATACTCCAGAGATCACTTCCTTGACCTGTTGGCAACATGCCTCTTAATGCAACCCAGGATATCTTTTGCATTCTTTGACACACAGAACGCTAATTTGGTCAGCTTGGTGTCTACCTGAGCCTCCAGGTAATTTTCTGCAGAGCTGCTTTCCACCTAGGCAGGCCTTATATGGGTTACTCTTCCCCAGATGCAAGACTCTGCACTTCCCTGTGTTGAACTCTGTGACGTTCCTGTCACATCCTTTTTCCAGTCTCTTGAGATGCCTCTGGTTGGTAGCAAAACTTTCTGTCCTACCATCCAGACCATTCATCACAGATTCATAGAATGGCTTGAGCTAGAAGGGACTTTTAATTTCATCTTGTTCCAACCCCCTGCCATGGACACAAGGCCACCCACTAGACCAGGTAGCTCAGGGCCCCGTTCAGCTTGGCCTCGGACAGTTCCAGGGATGGGACTTCCCCTTTTATGGGCAACCCATTTCAGTGCCTCACCACGAAGTACAGAATTTCTTCCTAACAACTAACCTAATCTGTTCTCTTTTAGTTAAAACTTTCCCCTTGTCTTATCAGTCAACATAAAAAGTTACTGTCCCTCTTTTTTATAAGCCTCCTTTAGGTACTGGAAGGTCTCAATAAAGTCTGCCCAGAGCCTTCTCTTCTCCAGGTTGAACTACCCCAACTCTCTCATCCTGTCTTCATAGGAGAGGTCCATCTCACTGTCAACTTATCTGTACTTCAACAAATTCTCTATGAAGATTAGAGACTGATGTTTTGGTTTTGGCCTTGAACATGTAGAGGGACAGAGACAATTAACTAGCACAAACTTTACCCTGTGTTCTTGTTCATATAGTGTATATTATGCAGATCATCTCCTATACTGTAAATGGTTTAGCAGTTTGTATTTTCTATAATCATCCTTGTATTTTTGACTGCTGTTATACACCAGACAGTCACAAGCCAGAGAGTGAATCATGATACAAAGCAATGCCAGCTGTGAGCAATCTATTGCTGTACATGATTTTCAATAAAACAGATGCATTTGTTTGTACTTTTAACTTCTAAGAGCAAAAACAGACACTAAAATTAATATTTATAGCTTAAACAAAGACAAGAAAATATTCCAATAGTGTTCACTCTTAATATTAATACTATTATTGAATGAAATTCTCAAATGAAGCTGTAATGCTTCATTAAAGAACAATAAAAGAGTTACAGGAAAATTTCTTCTTTCTCTGTCATGTTGCTCTACCTTATCCCTTTTAAAATGAATCAACTTGTCTAATGACCTAAAATGATTCAAAAACCTAACCTTTTTCTTCACCAAAATGTCTCTTTGCTGTATACTCTATAAATAGGTCTTGAAAAATATACCAATTATCTTAAGACCTGCTTCTGCTCTTCTCAGCTCCTCTGGGATTGAATTTGATGTCTTGCACATAATGAAAGAGGAAAGAAGTGTTGTCATGAAAGAAGTTTATTGGGAAGCATTCCTGCATCTCCCATTTCTGTAGGCTAGAAGATCTAGCTACTGTCTCTGCTGCTACAAATTGAATTGCAGAAGGTAAGTGTGCCAGCACTTTAAAGAAAAAAAATAAAATAGAAGTAACTGGAGAAAATGTATCTTCAATACAAGCAATGTATAATAGACCACTTAAGCCTCTCCTTTTGCCTTTTATAAGTACCTTAAATCCTTTAGGATCCCTTTTCACTTTGCTTAGATTGTTTATTGAGGGTGTTATTTTTGGTAGTGTTATACTTGCTAACAGTCAGCTTTAGACACACAGAATTAGACCTAATATCTCCAAATTTTTAGAGATCAAGTATCAAAGTGATGTGTCATGCACACTTTTCCACACTTAATTCAACTGAAGTTCTTCCCTCTATGACTTCTTTGCCCCTACTTACGTTTGCATAGAAGCTTTTAAATTATTTTGGAATCTCTCCATATTTAGAGGAAAAATACAAAGCAAAGGATGGTTAATGTTACCGCAGAAAATTTAGGTTTGGTATCCTGTGAAAGAAGAGAAAATTGGGTTTGTGCTCCTTCTCACCTCCTATTCAAATGACGAAAATTCTAAAACTGAAGTGTTTATCAGATTAAAACATGAGCTCCCTAAATCTATGTGCACACTGCAGAATCACATAAAATACTATCCAACAACAGTTTAAGCAGCAATTTATGAAAAAAAAACTTGCTTTAATTAATCTGCCACTAACTACAGTTTTAATATGTACACTATTGGAAGTGAGTGTGGTAGGAGAGAGAGTCAGCTCCCTTAAGGCTCTCTTCTAAAGCGGAAAGGGATAATCATTAAAGCAGGAAACCATACGAAGTAAAACACAGCCACAAATCTGACCAATTGTAAGCATGGTGGTAATGAACTCATTGATAAGCGGCCACTGGAACATGGGAATGTTCATTTCAGTAGGATTATGTGATCAAACACCTTGTGAAAGGGGGTGGCTAGGAAAAGGGAGAAACCACTAACAAAATGTACAGAGATACAAAAGTGACAAGTAAACACAATATCTGTTGTGAAATGTTCTACTCATTCTCCCTAGGAGGTCAGAACCTCAGTATTTAATTTCTATGTAGTTACTATTGGAATTGTTCATGCTAATAAGATCTTTTTCCATATAAATGTGAATTATTGACTACTCCCTTTCTCACCATCGTATTTATAATTCTCTAAGCATGCCTGTCTTTGTATGATGAACACCATTTGATAGTAGTTGAGGTGAGAGAAGTTACTTTACAAATTTGTTTTAGTGATATTTTAATACAACATGGCAAGAAATTTCAGCTGGATTGAGTGAGGACAGACATGACCTTTTTTATTATACTTCACCTTTATGAACTAAAAGTCCAGGCAAATATAATTACTTTCATGGACCACTATAGTGAGTTTTCTTTGTATTAAAGACTTTTATTATTCACTGGTGCCAAATCAAACTGCTATGTTTGCCAACCATAATTCTCACTTGACTTCTTAATTTCTGGTAACTACACAAATATCTGATCTTTGGTCTGTAAAAGAAATAGCACTTCTGAGCTCAGTGGTATGGCTCAAAAATAATATGGTAACACTGAATTTATGTATTATGTGAAATTAATTTCTAGGAGTATCTTTAAGATAACAGGCACTTCACAGGACCAAATTTTAAATCTGAGACAGTGGTCTGAAATCAAGGAAACACCCTATTTAAATCTAACTTGATGCTTTACTCCAAATTCTAAGAATAGACGTACCGTGAGCAATATAATTCTTTAGGTTTATTTGAAAAAACTGTCCATCTTAACTGTTTTCCATAGTAACATTTGAATTTGCAAAGTAGATAAGTAAATTGGAAGGATTAATTCACCCTTGTCTAAGAGGTATATCTAAGAGTATATTGTTCCTTCTTCTTGAGCCTCTCTTAATCTACAGTTCTTCCTGAATGCACAGTACAGAATGTATTTATTTGGGCTTTGCTGGGAGAGAAAAATACCAGATCTGATTGACCTTAATCCTAACTTCACTTAACCCATGAATGGGGTATTTATCCTAGGTACTCATATCAGATATAAATCCTGGTGGTGCTTTTGACTTAAAAAGTAGACAGTACTGAGAGATAACCTATATTACTACTTATGCTGCTGCTCTTTAGAGGAAGAAAAGTTTTAATTTTCAAATAATTTTTTTTTGTTGGAGTTTTGGCTGAAGCCAATGAATGTGTTGCTTTTCATTTGTTGCCTTATTTTGCAGATAGAAGCTGGTCTCTTTAGCTTTCACACCAACAGAGTTAATTTTCAGCATGGGAACTCTCTATGTATTATTGAAAATATTATTCTATCTATGAGTACATTTTTTTCTACTATATAAGTTTTCTAGAAGGAGTTATTATTATGAACCGAATTGGGTTGTGAAACCAATCTATTTTGTCTGTGTCCATATATACATATATATCCCCATACGCAGATATAAAAATGTACACATTAAAAAATTAGAAGTATGTCTGTTATATATATGATAGGAATATATATGTATTTTTAAGTATATTTTATATAACCATTGTGAATACTCCTGAGTTAGAAATACTGATAAAAATGCCACACTGTTTCAGGGTATGCTTGTTATTAATTTAATAGATATTGTATTTTAAGATTTACAAAGAGTACTTGTTTCTGCCCATTTCATGTTATTGCCAAAACTGTCTGCAAGCAGGAAACAAGAATACCCATTACTTTTCTATACTGCTGACAACAATGCGACACATACATGTTTACTATCACAAATGAACACCATTCTGTATCAAAATATGAAACTCACCTAAACACATTTCAGACTAGGTGAAAATACTATTTTATCAAAAGAAACAGCCTATTTATTCAGAAAACAAAATACAATGCTTAGTATCACTTGATATTTTTAATGGGCTTGCACATTTTTTTTTCTCTTCCAGACTGTAAAACAGTAGGCAGTGACTGGAGCTGGAATGCAAATGTTTTGTTTATCCCTTCATATATAAGTTTTTTTAATAGGGAGCTTCATATTTTATGACCCTTTTAGGCTTACAGCTTTATGCTGAATCATGGAGTCTTTGTTGTTATATATGTTCAGCTGGAGATTAAATTTCCTGTTTGTAATGATTAAAAAGTAAACTCCCAAAAAGCATTTGAAAGCTTTCACAGACTGTTCCAGTTGCCAATCTATACACTTTCCCCTAGTTTCTTATGAGTTCACTTCCACCCAAGTCCGAATATGGATTTTTAAAAAAATGGTAACCAAAAATTTTTTTTAATGTAATCCATCTTTATAGATTTATAATAACCAAATGCATGTATGTCTTAAATAGCATATAAAAATATATATCTTCTCAAAATACAAAACAACATGGAAGGGGATGTTTCATACCTCTATCACTCAACTTTGTATGGTAAAACCTAGGGTTATATGTGTTTATTGTAATTAATAACTGTAATTTATAATAGCTTAAATTATTTTGAATATGTTTTCAGAGCCAATTAAGTGAATTTCAGACTAAAAATGTTGCTAATTTTTTTTTTGTATCTTTGTCTTTACGTTTTTATAAAACTGATAGAAGAGAGAAAACAAATACTACTTTCAGGTTTGAAGATGCGCTAACCCCAAACTAGTCTGCTATTCTGACAGAGAACCTATGTTCTTTTATGCTAATTTTTATTCCAAAGAGAAAAAAATATACTCAAAAAAATTAAACCTGCATTCAGACAAAACCTTTGAAAATTAAATTATCACTTAAGACTGTATCTAAAAAAATTCCATTGTAAATAACATAGAATAAAACTTAGATTTAGGAGTAATTGGTAGATTAAAAATGCTTGACTTCTCCTGAAAAGATGAAACTCAGTTTGTTTCAAAGTCAGTTGAAATAGCCTGAATTGCCGTCCCATAAAAAATAAAGCAGAACATGCCTTCTCTGAACACTTCTATCCTGAGCCTAATTCCATATCAGATAGTTTAAATAAACTTTACGTATTTTACGCTGTTGTCAGACATGGAACAAGAAGTGTGAGGCTTCTGGTAGAGGCTGGTATCCGTGCCACCACATGAGCACAGAGGCAAGAAGTTGAGTGCTTGTTCTACGCTGCTGAAGCCACCAGGTCATCAATGCTCAGGCGAGATCAACCGACAAATCCCAAGTACATCCCATGTGAGATCCTGTCACACCTTTCAAATCCACTATAAAAACAATGTTAGCCTCTTAGTGCCCCAGTTATACACCCAGTACCTTTTCTGTATGGGTGAGTATTATAATACAGAGTGGCTGGCTTTAACACAAACCTCCGTTGCAAAAACAAAGTGCATCCATCATTCCTGGCAGAACTTTTAACCTCTGTTAGTAAACAGTTTAATCATTGACTTTTCCAGTTTCAGATTTAATTTGGAAGCATGCCATATCAAGGAACAGGCTGAACTTACATGGAAAATTTGTTTATTAAAACAAAAAAAATAACATGGAAATTGCATTTCTGTTAATTGTGCAAGTTACCAACACTAAGAGTAAAATTCACTAGATCACAGCTATAGAAGGAATAAAATAAAAAAAATAAACAAAACCAAAACATAATGTCAACTTGAGACTACACAGAAATAATTTATTGTCATTTCCTAAATGTTTCTGTTATGATGTGCCTTTAAAAATACTAACTTGGAGTAATACTTGCATTTTGTTCCTGAAGTGGGAGGTGAGTTCATTAACAGTGCTCATGTAAACAATTATATAGAACACGGAAGAAGAAAAAAAAAATCGTTAACACTGACAGGACTGCTGATAGAGAAGTAATAAAACTTCATCAGAACATTGTAAAGATGAAACTTTGAAAGTTGAAAGTATTTATACAGACATACAAATTAAGAATGGCTTTGTCAATATAATTTTCTTGCTACATAAATTTCTTATTCTGAATTTTTAAACTAACATTTCATTTTTGGTTTCAGTCAACCAAACACTTTTTATTTCAATATATAAATTTTTTTTCTTTTCGTTGAGAGGGATAATAAAATTAATGGAATAATTTACTTCCATGTGATTAGTGAGCGAAAATATTCAATATTTTGTTACTGAAAAAAACCCAAAGCTCAGATGTAGGAGGCAAATTCAGTGCTCACACAAAGAGCCAAGTAACTTGCTTTAGAGGCAATAGGCTTCATGAAAGCCTGAAAAATGTATTGTCACTGACAAAATCAAGATGACATATTTTTTCCTGGTCTGAAGACATTATACAACTTTGCAGGTACACTGTCACAATTCACTTTCTTTATATGTAAGAGACTAAAGAAGAAGCAGAAGTGCTGTAGATGAGTATTCTCAGTAGTATAATAATAATGTGCAATCTTTTAGCAATAATTTTGCAAAAAATATATATAGCATACCAGAAAATCTTGTCTAATGTATACTTTATATGCATGGATATAAATGCATATGGTTGTGTTTCACCAAAAATTCACAAGTATAGTTGACTCTCTAATAATCCAGTCCTACAAATAAATACAAATTTGGAACTGTGCTGCTGCTTTTTAACAGGGCTATTGATATATTTTTCTGTCATTTCAAATGTCAATCAAAAAGAAAATTTAACTTCAATTACACATAAAACTAATGTTTCAGTTGGTAGATGGATCAAAGAACTAGTCTTTTAAGACTGCTTACATTTCAATAAAACAGATGTCAAAAGCATAATGCACCATGTATTTCACAAATGAAACTTCGAAAGTAACATCTCAAATTACCTTGGAATTTTATAGTGACTAATTTAATATTTTCTCTAAGGAAAGAAATATATTTCACCCTACAATTTGGGCATGTGATTTAAGAACCTAATCCCTTCTTTGCTTGAATGCAGGTTGATGTTTTCATAGGTTACTTCGGCAATTTTTCTTTCCCAGGGAAATAAAAAGGGAAATGTTTTAGGAAAACCAATAAAAACATAGCACAGGGAAAGTATTTCCCTACAACTGAAGTCAGTAGTTATCAAACTGATTAACAATCACAATTCCAAGTTGTTTGCCGGCATGACTGACGGCATCACATGTGGTGAAAGGCAAACAAGATACCTCTATGTGCACCATTAATTATAAGTAAATGTAAATGCTATGAATGTCAAACTGTTTGTACAACTCAAATTATAGACATTTAGTACAAAGGAAAGTTTGAATGTAATGAACATAGACTATAGGCTGCAACCAGAGAATTTTAGGATGCCAGGCTGAATTTCAGGAAAGTTGATCTTTCATCTATCTAGTCACTAGTTTTTGAGGCTCCACAACTTTAAAGCCACTTTGACTATCTCAGCACTATAGTAAACTCTTAGCTGGGGCATGGCGAGGATACGTTCACAGCTGTGCCAAAGGAGAAGTGCTAAATTAGAAAGAAATTAAATAAAACCCAAAGGAAACTTACAAGCAGAAGCAGAACTATGATGACTAATGGGAAACCATGAGGAAAAATTTTCAAAGAGCCGGATTTCAAGAATGACTTCGAACGAGGAAGCAGAACAACTGTTGTGAATGCTCAATATGAGTTGCATAAAGGCAAATAAGGGCAGGATCATCACAATGGATAGTGATTCTTGCTCCAGCAAAACAAACTCAAAGTTTTCTGTACTACAAAACAATGTATCATATATTCAATGAGAAACAAAATACAGAGACATAATTGTACACAGATGTGTCCTCTTCTCTAATGGAGAAGGTTCTCTAGCAGCTGTTGCTGATAAGATGAAGTAGGATACATTATAATACCCTTACATTTAGTTTGCCACAACTTCTGAATATCTTGGCTTCAGAATTAGGTGAACTATATTGAGCTTTTTTGTTGCCCCCAAAGACACATACACCAAATGCTACTTTAGGTGTTGTTTCATTTAATTTCATTTCATTTCCAGTACAAACCTCCACATCTGTCCCATCAGCTAGGAAAGGAAACTAATGATTCATTCTTCATGGGAAAGTATGGGACTGATACACAAGTGTAACAAATATTATAGCCAAAATTGTTAAGCTATTCATCAGATTAGTTGTTAATATACTCCATAATATTACTTATGTCAACACTTCTGAATCAGGTGAAATTCAGGTTTTAAATTAATTTGTAAGTGGCTTCAGGATGCCCTTTATATATAGGTTATTAGTGTGTAATTTCTGTTACCTGTATATTCCCTACACCTGTAATGTTTGTTACATTATTGGAAATGTTCACCAGCACTGTATCTCAGTAATTAATTTGTGCCAACAACTTTGTTTACTGAGCATGAAGTACAGGCCCTTGGTTTTGAAAAATTATATATTACATAATTATTTAAAAACTGACTATTTTATTCCTTGTATCTGAGGTTTTGGCACTTAATCTTCTACTGGTAAGCTTTATCCCTGCATTTCTTTGTGTTCAAAAACATGTACTAACCACTCTTGCAACGTGCTGCAGTTTAAATTCTCGTTTTCCATATGTTTTAAGTAGATCATTTGACTCTAATTTATCTTCAGGATTATCTTTTTCTTCACTGACCTGCTACACCAAGTACGTGCGCTGTTGTTTTTGGGGCTTTCATTTCCATTTATCTTTGCTAGCCTCATCACTGTTGACGCCTGCTTTGTCTGTTAGTCAGACCAGACGGTGTACCATCTTGAAGGATCCACCCTGTATGCCATCTACCTAATTAGGGAGGCTCAATTTCTAAGGCAACAGCTTGCAGTGTCTGAGGGCTTTTCTGTTACAGACACCACCACAAATCATTATTCAGAGTGACATTAATTAATTGGTCTCTTCTCAGGATTTACTCTACTTTGGCAAAAACACCACAGCATTTTATTTATATCAGCTCCCCCTCCCCTCCAGTCTATTATCAGCTTGACTGAGGAGTCCTAAACTTTTATTATTCATATTAAAAATAAATAATTTTGTTGATTGCTTCTGAACTCTCAATCAATGCTTTGTCATAGGCTTGAGGCCCTTTAGTTGCTTAGCTGACTGGCTGCTTCCCCAAATCCACTCATTACTGTTCATAACATATCTGGAAAGCTTTGGGATTTCCCCAGTGGTGCATTTACTCATTTTATGGTTGAATTATTTCTTTCTTGGAAGGGAGACAAAGAGCTTGTAACATAAACAAGTTCCTTCCTTCCTTTACAATGGAAGTGATGGTGAATGTCAGCCTAATCATTAAATCTTTTCAGTACACTTCTTTTCAAGTGTTCCTTTTCAAAACTGCTCCAGCAATCACTATTTGCTTCTTAATATTAAAGGTGCTATCCTACTTTAGAGCAGTTGCAGAGAACATTCTGTGATTTAATGTAGCAGTTTATGCATAGAGGAAGCATACATTAGCCTTCTCAGCATTCAAGTCCCCCTCTTCCTTCCCCACCCCAAAAAGAAAAAAAACTACGTTAGCAACAAGAAATATATCAAGTGGGAAAAAAAAGAGGGGGAAAAAAGTGCCAAAATATGTTGTAACATAGAAACTTATGCCAGTTAAGGGGGAAGTATGATACTGAAGCATCTCCATTTGCAATGGCCAAACTTAATTTGTCAATTTTTTTGTGTACATCTGGCGTTAACGTTAGATTTCTTCTGTTCACTAGAAGTTACTGCAACCTGTTGGTTAATTTTTAAAGCAACCTTTGGAAAATCATGCTTTGTATCATGCTTCAACTGCAAGGAGCGACACAGGAATACATTCTTTCAGTGAGAAGCAGAAAAATATTATAGGATATGTTAGTGGTCATGGGCGTCTATAATATGAGTTCTGCTTCTGATGCTATTCTTATGGTGAGGGTCTTTTCACCCTCTTCACTGATAGTGTAGATAGTGTTTGCAGCCATGGTAGCTGCACATGCAAATATCAGGAGATAAATTTAAGCTTTTTCTCTGACGGTGTCGTTTCATATCATTACTCACTGACTAGGCAATTATACCAGTGTTTAGAAAGAGTCATTTTAGAAAGTAATCTTATTTCTAAAATGCAGAAATTTTAGTTTAATTAGATTTATATTAACCTGGCAATTAAATTTATACTATATAAATAGTTAACAATGGTAGTGGAGCTGACAGCATCTATTTACATCCATTTTGTTGGTACAATCAGTTTCACAGTAAGATAAATTTTATTGTATAGCAGCAATTAAACTTTCCTTAATTGGCTTTTATGCGTTAAATTCTCTAACAAACATTTTGCCTAAATATTTTAATATATATTTATTTTTCAATTGATGCTTAAAATGTTAAAAGCTTTATTTTTTTCCAGACTTCATCCACTAGCATAAAGGAAGAACTTTTAAATCATAATCCCCTCACTCTGTCCTTTCACCAGAATTATTTATGACCTTGAAAAGTCCATTATCACTATTAATAACAGCAGCAACAAAATTATTATTAGTATTTTTATATTATTATCAAGCTAATGATAAGTATTATTATTTTTATTAACATTAACTTTTAACATACGCCTTTAAAAAAATGGTCTGTGAAATATTTTGGTGTGTAGTATAGGCAGAAAAAACAATAATTGTATTTTGATTTAAACAATTTAAATTGGGAAATAGGAAGTTCAAATTGAAATATTATCTGAAGATGTCTATTTTCTGAAGGCCTGTTGCATGGTGTAGGTATTTAATATATAACAAACCTGACCGATAGGGAACTTGGAGGACAAAGTTGAGCCAGACTTTCCTTGGCAACTTTTAAAATTGATGGAGACTGTTAAAATGCATGGAGATGTCTACTGTGAGTACATACACATCACAGAGGTTCTCCTCAGTGTCCATGACAGAGCTCTAAATGCAGTTCCTTTTCAAGGGGCAAAAGTAAGGATTTTGTTTTCACACCGAGATTTCTCAAAAGGTGAGGAAAAAAGTTATCTCCTGTTTCCCCAGAGTGGCTCAAGCACAAGACTACAGGCTTCTCTGGCTGAAAACACCCATCCTTCCCTTCTTGAAATGCATCACTATGCCGACATACTGTGAAAAAGAGTCAAAAGAGCAAGACTACCCTAGCAGGAGATTGAATTTTTTGGTAACAAGTCCCGCATATGCTTTGGTCATCATCCCTAATGATTAGTTTTTATCAGTTCTCTTCTATTACTTACAATTTTTTATTCCTAATTTATTTACTGCATGCTTACTTAAAGATTAAATAACAAGCTACTCCAAAATCTCACAGTTTATAGTGAAATTCATTTAAGGTATAAAGGTCATAAATATGCAAAATTCATATAACTGGATAAGCAAGACATTTTTTTCTAACTACTGAATTATCAATACATGGATGTATAGAAGTATTACAGAATATCAAGAATCTGGTAGATGATAAAACACACTAATTAAATAAGCTGTAGTAAAAACATAAAGGTCTGCTTCAAGATACTAAGTTCTGAAATTGATCCACATATGAAAAATAGTAACAAAATTCTCAAGGAATGCATTAGAATAAAATGCTATTAAATAATGATTAGCAAAATTAAGAAATCTATGTACATATTTTAAATATCCTTTAAAGGTGGAGTGGGCAGCCATCCCAGAAACCTCACAATAACCTTTTGGGTCCTTGAAATACCTTTTCCTGAGGTAATTTATGCCAAGGATTCCCATGGCTTCTACACCAGTCACATTGGAGTGTTTTTCCCATTCATTCCCAGCCAGGCTCAATGTGGTAGTTTTGCCTGGCCCAGTTTTTGCCAGTGGATAGGGTGGGGTACAAAGATGGCTCCTGCATGTCCTGAGTAAAGATTCTGGAAATTCCCACGACACTCACTCACTCCAGCTTCCAGTACAGGCAGCTGTTAGAATGCCCCTGTCACCCCAGAAACAAAGATGGATTCCTCTCCATATCTCGATGGCCTCAGGGTACATTGTGCTCTGGTGTCGACTAAAGCCTTACACCCTTGTGTGTCTGATGTGCCAGGGCATGGGATCTGCACAGTCCAATAGATCCGATTGCCCCTTTCCTCCACCTGGCTGGAGCCAGGGCCCCTCAGCTCTGATCATAACACTCATGGCTCACTCCTTGTAACTATGAACTGAGGTCCCTTCAAGGGGATCAGAAGCAACATCAGCCCTCCTATTCTGTCTGAGGACTTGCCCACTGGAAACTGGAGCGACAGTTCTTATCCTTGAATAATTTCATGTTGTGGTTGTTCTTTCTCTCAGCTCACATACCCATGTTGCTCAAATCTTTTGACTTGAGACTCAAATGATTCAAATCTGTCTGCAGTTTTTGACAGTCTTTCCACAGCTGACACAAAGGTTGGTAGGAAGGAAATAAAGATGATCTTCACATTCCCAGAGTTGAGTAGTCACCTGAAGCACTGTTTGTTCTCCTTCTTTCATTGACATCAATGATAGTAAGTGGATCTACACTGATGGCACACTCTGTACAAACTTCTGCCACATGGATTGTGTACATTGCACCCCATATGGTAGCTTATTTGAATCCTCATAGCTTACTTCCAACACAGCTGATTCTCTCAGGTGCTGGTTACCCTTCTCTGTGGCATTCCACCTGCTTGGACATATTACTAGATCATCCTTGAGAGAATACCTTTTGCTCACATTTGACAGGAGTCACATCCAGAGCTGAGAGCTTCTGGTCTTTTCCCAATCCCCTGATAGTGCCCATATCCTGGTGACCCAATGGGGACTCACATTGGAACAGGCTGTGCCTGAAGGACTGCACCCCATGGAAGACTCACCATGTGAAAGCTGTTTGTGGAGAACTGTTGCCTGTGGGAGGGACCCCACATGGCAGCAGGGAAAGGACTCTATTGCCTGAGCAGACGCAGGAACAACATGTGATGAACCGACTGTAACCCCCACAATGGTATTTGGTGAGAAGTCTGTCTCACCACTCATGAGTTGTCCTTATCTCAACCAATGAACACTTCTGTTATATTTCCTCTCGCCTTTCCAGTTGTCTTTGGTGGGCGTCTGGCAACTAGACAGGGTCAAACCACCACAGTTCCCTTCAGGTACTGGAAGGCCACAATTTAGGTCACACCAAAGCCTTTTCTCTTCCAGGCTGAACTGCCACAATTCTCTTGGATGTTATTTCATGGCGGAAGACTAAAGAGAACTTTCTAAAAAGTTCATATTAGCATTTCTTTTTGTCATATCCATATTTCTTGACTAGTTTTAGATTTTGATGCAGTTTTCCAAACATAATCTGTACTTAGATAACCTTAGCTAAGGCCTTGCTTTAAACAGAAAGTTGAAGGAATACATTGATATCTTTTTTATTTGCTATGTTGTTAACTACTGAAATATATTTGCTGCAGAAGTGATACAGGATGGCCTCAAAAAATATCTGTCAAGCTAAGCTTTTCTATGGTTCTACTGAAAATTAGCAAGATTCCAAATGTCAGATTATGCAAATTCCAGGACAAATGAAATAAAACAAACTTATACAGATTAGTCAGTGCACATTAGATAATGTGCAAATAACCAACACACAGAGAAACGGAACAGTTTAACAAAATATGTGCACAAACTTATATTTAGAAAAAAATTTAAAATGAATGTATTTATAGCCATATATAAGTTGTCACAAAGCACATAAATTATTCTCTTTCACTTCTAGCCACACAATTTTGAATTTAAAAAGAAATAGAAAAGAATTTTTATATCTTCTCTTTTCAAACAGGCAATTTATCTTTATAGGCAAATGTGTCCTTCTTCACATTTTCCTCATGAACTCATTGGTTTTGTCCAAATTTGTTAATGGAGTTAATGATTGGATTTAAAAATTAAAACAAAGACACTGTAATACATGCATGGTATGAATCACCCTTGAAGGTGGGTAACAGGTTCTTGTTAATACATCCCTTGGCATTAATACCTCCCTTGGATGTTAATACATCCTTTGGACTGCAGTGAAATGACAATTAATGATCATTGTTTGTATTTTTATATATGTGGCAGGTTTACTTTAGAAAAATTTTGTTGCAATGGAAGGGAGGTATGTACCTGTTTTGTTTATTACCTAAGTTATATAATGAAATAAAGGTACAAAGATAACACTTAAGAAAATAATGATAAATAGGAAAATAAAGAAAAAGAAAGAAAGCATAACAGTATATAGGGGAGAAGAAAAATATCACCACCGATGGATCCAGAAACAAGGCTTGATTATTGAAATTTAGATGTCTGTTGGTCAAGGTGATGGTCAAAGTCTTGATCAGTTGTGGGTGGGGGAAGCGCACACAACATGAAGACCAATGGGTCAATAAATATTGAGGTTCAAGTGGGAATGTCCAGGTACATTCCCCCTCTGTTGTGGGAAGTGTTACACTGTCTGTTGCAACACTGTGGGTCATGCACAAGAGTCTGGGGGCACTTTGGGGGTTTTAAATTGTCTATAAACACCTTCTAAGACATAACCGCTGTTTTTTCTGCCAGCATAGTTGAGCTAGTTAGGCCTTATTGGAAGGGACAAACACTGGAATTGGACTGGAATAATAAAAGGCAGAGTACAAACAGGATCGAGAGCAAATGATCGAAAAACACAGAATAAGCTGTTAGTCAGATGCTAAGACTATCTGATGCCTTAAAAGAAATTTTCACTTTTTTCTCAATGTATGAGAACAGCTTTCAAGAGGATAGAGAAAATTATACAAGAAGGGTTTCAAAAGAGCTCTAACGCAACTAAAAACAACACTGATAAATGAATATAAGAACAAACTCAAACTGCCTTTCAAAAGTAGCTATCAGTACAAGCATCTAGTGTTATCTTCTCTGTACTCCACCTATATGCTCACACTTAAACACGATTAGACAAATGCTCACTTTTGAAAATTGAAGATCTCCAAGAAACTTGTTTAGTAATTAGACTGGAGAGAGCAGTTAAGTGTTTCATATATTCAGTACTGAAAACTTTAAAAATTCTTGTTTGTGGTCAATATTAAAACCATCATTGATTTTCACAGGTATACAGCAAATATGTCAAATGGATCAGAGCACTCTAACCACCAAATACTGTTTATGATTACTGTAGATTTTCTGCCACATAGTAAAGCATTATGATCTGGTCAAAAACAAATTCACAATTCAACTAGCTATGACAAGGAAAAAAGAGTCGTTGTTTACTGTAGTATTGCATTTAAGATAACCTTTGGTGTAGCTCTGTAATTTGCAGCCATTTAGTGATAGCACAAATGAAAGGTTGATAACCAGACCCTGAGAAGAGAGCAATGTCTAAGACTAAATTTAAATTTAAATTTTGGAGATTGTTTCGGGCTGAAAAATAGTGAATACATACTCTGGGGCCTAGAGGAGACATGACTGCCACATATGAGAAAACTGTCATGATAGCTTTGAAACAGCTTTGGAACTTCTAGGCCAGAGAACTTCTCTGGACAATAACATGGTTTATAGTTACACGAGGTTGCACTAGCTTGATTGCATACATGACTACACAACTTATAGTGCTATAAAACGGAATATGAATTGGAGTACATAGCCATATAACCTATGTTTACTCTCTAATTCCAATTTAATTTATTGAAATTATTTTTTTAAAAAGCCAACAATGAGTCTTCACAAAACCAGACTGTATAATTTGTTATTTTACCAATAGTGCTTTAATGGTTTAATATTACTATAAATACACTGACAAAATTAAACAATATAAAAATGCCTATATAGATCAACTAAACAACTGCATTCCTCTTTTTCAGCTGGAAAAAGTTTGTATGTCATTCTACTCTTCAAGAAACCCTCAAACAGCTAATTTTGAAAACAGTTACAAGTTTTAAAAATAGCTGAGAGTGGCCATGTTCATATCAAGAACTTCAGTCTAGTACTGAAAGCTTCTTTTTATGTCCAAACACAATTTATGTGAACTACCTTTCATGAACATCTTTTTTAATTAAACGCTAATTGCTTTGGTACTTCAAAGTTATATCCCTGACCTAAAATTAATTCATTGTTTATATTCGTTAAGCTCATTGGAAGCCCGGGAGGCTTCATGATCTGTTCTCACAGGCTAAACAGAACCACTGAATTATTCACGTATGCAGAATTCTTACTAGTGTCTTACCTGATGTCTAGGATTAGAGAAAATTTTCCTAGGTGGAAAGCGTTCTGAATAAAACACCTCCCCACAGCAAAACTTCCAGCACCCCTCCCCCCACAGCAAACAGAATATCTCAGCTGAAAGTGGGATAAGAACTGTTTAATTAACACACCACACAGTGGAAGGGGAAAGGGAAAAAAGGGTCATTAAACCTGAATAAACAGCTGATGAACTTTAGTGTCCTTTTCCTCAGGCGTAGCTCCCCCTTTCCGGGGTCCCCAAGGGGCCCGGTGGAGTCCCTCCAGTGGCTCCCTGGACGATTCTCGTCCTCTGTCCTCCGGGGCTCCTCAGGTTCTCAGATGAGAAAGCAAGTCGGGGAAAAAGGTCCAGAAAGCAACGAAAAACAATCCCAGGAAAAAAACAAAAAAAAAAAACCAAGCAGCAGCCACACCGGTGGCAGCAGCAACCAGCAGCAGCAGCTGACCCAAGGCAAAAAAAAAAAAACAAACTAGTGTCCCTTCCTTCTCACTCCCCCGTAGAACAGTCCAGGGAAAAAGTTTTCAAAACATCCCGCGCTGGCAGAGCTTCTCTTGGCTGCAGGACACAGTTAAAGCTACAGAACCATATTTCTGGTCAAACATACAAACGATAGGGAATACAAAATATAATTTACGCCACCCCAGGACACCTGATACATCATTTATTATTACTGAACACCTATGACACTATAATAAATAAAAAAGTGATTTATAATGTACTGGGAATAACCTCCTATTCCTCAAGTTGATGAGCTCTTAACAAGGCCTTTTTAAAAAAAAAAAATTTGTAGGGAAAGAAGCATCCTTTTCATTTGTACCAAAATACCTGACAAACTAGGAAAGTAGAAGAAAGCAAACAAACAAAAATTTTAAAAAGGCCAAAAAACTACAAACTAGACCAACTAAACAAAACAAGACAAAACAAAACAAAACAAAACAAAACAAAACAAAACAAAACAAGAAAAAAAAAGAAGCCCAAAACAAACAAAAAAACTTCCACCAGCCAACCAACCAAAATTGAAAAACCAAACAAAACCAAACAAACAAAAAAACCACCACAGTAAGAAAGGCAATATGTCTGCTAGGCAGCAGTGCATGCAAAGCAGCTTACCTACATTTTCTTTTCTTCTAAGCATAAAACCAGAAAATCTCCTCTTCATTGAAGGAAATGGGATCCAACAATTCTACCAAAAATGTCAGCCAGCAACCCAGAATGATCAAAAATGAAGGCCAATGGCAGAATTAAGGCTACTGCAAAAGCCTGGATGACCAAAACTTTTATCTTAATTAGGAGAACCCAGTATCACCAATAGCAAAATAGCATTCAGAACACAAAAGTGTATAGATAAAAAAAAAAGAAAGGAAGAAAATTTAAGAAGCTAGTAAGTATATTTACTTACTCTCATGTTTAAGACAGTTAAGGTAGAAGCTTCCATAGTGAGGAGGTATCTATAAAAGTATGTGACTGAATAACAGTCTACACTAAAGTCTATTGCATATATTCATTTTCTTATTCTTGTAAATCTCAGACTTGTTTTCATGGGTAGATGAATGAAAGATGCACAGAATTGACATTTTTAAAAAATGTGATCTGAACTATCCTTATAGTGCTCTGTCAAACCTAAGACCCTTATATTAATTGTGCAAATACATCTGTACAAATATCAATTCAAAATACTTATTCAGAATATTTTTCATATTGATTACATTTCCTATTTATAAAGCTTTGTGGTCAAATAGTAACAAAGCCTTTCAAAATCAATGTGAATCATCCCAGCCTTTGTTATTTGAAAACACTGGCTGTTTCAAAACAACCATGTCTCAAGTTGTATGTGAATATGCTTAGGATGGTAAGACCTCTGAATTTTTTAATGCCTAAGTTCAATCAAATCAAGGTTATCAAGTCTTAATAGGAACCAAAGAAACAAGACCAGTTTAGTGTTAATACTCTCTAGGAAATGCATAGAATAATGTAACCACGTCCATATTCAAAAGTACAGTTATTGCAGAAGCATTCTCCAGTCTCTGAGTCGTGTCCCTCCCAGAATACATAACAATATCAAAGTAGTCTAGAAAGCATGATAGAGGAGCAAGAAGGAAACCATCTTACTCTTGGATCCCAGCACAAGTAGTCACAGTAGGAAGTTTTTAAAGTTTGAAAGGAAAAAAAATGCGACAAGAAGAATTTGAGTACAATTACTTCCATTTCAAGAAGACAATATTTTAAGTGTTTATTGGCAACAGTAATGTTGCTAAGGAAAATACCTTGTTATAACACTTTCTAAACACCATGTCATTATCAAGTAAGACTTAAGAGACAACATATTTCACGCCTTGATGAACATTGCTTTATAAAGAATCTTTTACTCAGCATGATTCCAAGGTAGAGAGGAAGACACAGTTGCTACACAGAATAGGAAAGGAAAAAGGGAAAAATGCAGTCTCACAAGAGGAATAATTCTGCAGTCTGGGTAATGAACATTGTGGTGCTCTGCTGATGACTTAGCCTCCAAGATCTTACTTCTCTGATGAGGAATATGCAGTGTTTGAGCTGCTTGTTAGGAAGCACACAAACTGACAACAGTAGCAGAAAAAAACACAGAAACAGTGCTTCCAAGACTATTTGACAAAGAATTTAACTTAAAGAACTGAGGTACTGGATATTGTATTAATTCATTTAAGGATGTATGTCACTCCTTTCTTAAATTGTAAGGATTTTTTCAAAAACTTGTTTTCCAATAGGCTTTTAAAATGCTTCTAACACGTGTAATCTAGTTGAATGGAGAATTGTATTTTAGAAAACTGAACTTTCAGGCTTAGTCTGGAAATGTATGCCAAAGATCTGTACCCAGTTCTCTTGCTGTGAGCAAGATTGGGTTGTATAACATAGCCAATTTCTGGGAAATAACTGCAAGTCTGTAGTAGTAATGCCTACATCTCTGTGTGGAGAGCTCAAGTCCAGATAAATATCTCCATGGATGAACTACTGTGCTCACTGAAGATTTTAGGAGATGTTGCCCATCTCTAAAATAGGGTCAGTATAAAAGGAGATGAAGGACTCTAATTGTGTGCAAGCACACCTATGTCCACTCTATAGTTGTATAGAATTAAAAATAAAGGGATAATCCTGCAACCTAATATCTGAGATGACACCTAAAACTTGGTAGTGTTGTAATAAGGTCTTTAATCTCAGTCCACACAAAAGCAGCAATTTTTCACTCCACCTGAGAAAAAAGAATGAAGAAAAGGAAGACAGATATAAGGAAGTGGTATGTCCTACATATGAGCAGACTCTTTGAAGTCTTTTTTCTCCACTTTAGGGTAAATCCAACTAAAGTGTAATAAATTACAATGTAACCTAAAGTATTTTAACTCTTTGGAACACTTATAAATTATGTTTTTCTAAGACTTAAGACAGTAGATAAAATTATAACAATACAAACTCACTTTTACTTACACTACTGAAGACAAGCTACAACTATTCTGGAGCTATGAATGAACTCAGGCTGTAATATATTTATTTTTAAATAAAAGGTAATAATAGGAAATGGGCCTTATTTATTTACTATCAAATACACATGGTCTTGAAATCCTTGATAATAGAAGAACAGTTAAATGAAAATTGTTCTACTAAATATATCATCTATGCAAAAACCATTCACATTTGAGAGCAAATGATGAATTCTTCCTGTGTTTTGTGCATTTTTTGGACTACAGTTTATTTTTTTTTTTTTTCTGAAAAAACTTTTTGGGGAAGCTCTAATGATCAAGATGGGCTGATTGTTCAAAGACAAGAAATATATTTTGCCAGAAAAATTACAAATTTGTGATGAAAAATACTCAAGTTACAGAGAGATATAGAGAGACAAGTTATGAATACTCCATATCCCAGAAAAAGCTTGTGAGAACTTAACTTTTTGTTATCATAAGTCCTCTCTGGAGGAGCCATTTCAAGGAAAATAAATCTCTCAGTCATCTCATTGCTGAACAGAAATTTTCAAAGCTTCCAAGTTTACATAGAAAAATAGAACCCTTGTTTGCCAGCCAACCTTATTAAGAAGAAAACTGATGAAAGAGAAAGTAATAGATCTGAAACATTCTGACAACTCTGTATGTAATATTTTAGCATTGGACTGCATGGTGATAAAACAGTCAGCAAAGAACTTTGCTACTATTCTTTATCTATAATTTGAGTTTAAGAACATATCTATGTTCTGTAAAATGCCATATCAGCAGATATTTCAAAGTGTTTTACTTATGTTTTATGCTTTGGAAAGAGACTTTTTTAGAAAGCAGCCCACAGTTAGGAATGCTTAGAAGATACTTCAAAAACTAGTAGTTAACAAATGGTAACTTTATATAAAAGTTTGGGCTCAAGTGAGTACTTGTGATCCTGAAGAGCAATTAAGTACAATTTTCTAGGTATGGGGAACCAGACCTGAATATATGATGAAATCGGCTTAGATTTCATCAGATTCATTTACAAAATAGAAGAGCTGAGCTGAAGGAGAAAGATTGTTTTTGTAAAGCCCAGTTCTGTGTTTACAAACTGACTGCCTTGAAGGGGTTCTTGATAGGTCTCAAAGCTGCACAAATAAAAGATGTTAAGCTTTCAAAGCAGCAGAATCTAATTGAAGGAAATACTTGAAACCCATAATATGAACTATTGCAGCAAGAAATGATCCATTCATGGCTGACCTAAGTGGCAGAACAAAAGTTTATGTAAATTCAGTTCTGTTATTTTTAGAATAAGCCCTCCATCAGTGTGCATAAGCCTTAAGGGCAGTATTAAGGAAAAGCCACCTAGTGCTTCAGAGATATCCTTTTCATAGTCTTTACAAGTAGGACAACAAAGCAATGCGCAGAAGGAGACTAACTCATTCATGTGTTCCAAAGAGCTGTTTTTTCAAAGAAACAATTTGTGTTCCTCACATCTCCCACTGAAACAAACACTAAGAACAGTTTACAATCTCAGTAAATAATATTTATTCCCTGTAGGTACATTGGAAACTTCAAAAGAGCATGAGAAAATATGTGGCATAATCACAGCTGGAAGGGATTTTAGAAGATACAGAAGACACAGCATGCCACCTATCACCAGTCAACAACCAGCTACATTTTCAGAAGTTAGCAAGTGTTTGCACCTAAGACAAATAGTATCCTAGAATATCCAAAAGACCTTTTCTCTTTGATAATCCATTTGTAGATTAAATGAAAAATTATCTGTGCACCATTTTTTAACACTATTAATTTTTTTAAAAAGCTGAATCGACATCAAAGTTCCTCCTAGAGAGTTGTGATATTTAGCTTAGATATAAGCAGATAGCTGCTTGTCTGTAGACATGAAGAATCCTGACCGATGCTTTCAGTGTAAAGGCAAAATCTCGCTATTATAAACAATTCTAAACTACAAAACTGAATTATTCAATTTTCAAATTATAATCAAATTGTAGCTTCAAATACTAAATCAGTCAAATAACAAGTACTCAGTCGAACTCACCAAGTAGTGAAGTTGCCAAAAAGACAAATATTCTTAAGGCTGATATATAGGTTTTTGTTCTGCAACACACATACCCTAGCCTCTTGAGACACAGTGTCCTGCCTAGTTTTAAAGGATTATCATTAAAACAAATCAACCAAACCTTGTGAAAAGTTTGAGATGCAAAGGTCATTCAATATTTTATAACTTTCTTTTCAATTTTGACCTAAGAACACAAATGGCAAGGGGAGTCTGCCACTTTCATTTGCTCTCATAATTCATATTTTTTGACAAAATTAGACAGAGACTCCAGTTAAAGGTGTACAATATTTATGCCTTAAATTCGACATTCTAAACTGAAAACTCGGATTTATGTTTTGAGGACAAAAGTATAGAATATTTTTAAAGTCTGAACTCTTCAGCCTGGGTGAGTTTTGACCCATTTGTCACAGTACTGCAGTCAAAATGACTGGTTGCAGGTGACAATATGGCTGCCAGCCTCCAGGATGGTGATCATTTTAAATGGCCCCCAGATGCAATACCTGTTCTAGTTACACCCTGTCTATGTGTCAAAGGTTGAAGTATTAATTTCATTTAAAGAAAATCTTACGAAGTTACCCATAAATTTCATTACAGTGTTTTGTCTTATATACAGATTCCAAAGATCCTTGGTGGTCATGTTTTTTGCTGCCTATGGTCATTTTTTAAGTAAATTTTCATGATTTTTCCTTGGTTTTCCGCTAAAATTTTCTTCTTCAGCTTAGTGGGTTGGGTTGGGGTTTTTTTGTATGAGAGGCAAGTTACATTTTCCTCTTCACTTGTCTTAAATTATTATGAACAAATCATATGGCAGATATCTTTCTCTTTCAAGTATATTATACACATTTTCCCTACAACAAAGAAAAGATACACTCACACAACTATTTATGTCATGTGTGTGCAGAACCGTATGTGGAATTGCAATACATTTTTCAAAATAACTAATGTCCATAATGGTTAATGCGTGTCAATTAAATCATGAGTTTCTCAAAAAAATGTTTCTAATTTTCTACAGAAACCAGCAAGATATAAAAATGTCTGATAAATGATATACTGTACCAAATAAGCACAGAGAATAGTGCAGAGATGCAATTTAGTCTATAAGAGAACATTGTCCTATAGCTCCTCTCTTTGATGTAATGATATCCCAAACATCGGGGCTCTCCACTTGCAGGCTTCATGGCAATTCTGATTGATAGGGAAGGTGTGTGCTAATGTCTTTGCAAACAATTCCATGGGTGAGGGAATGAGTGTTAACATCTTTGATATTGGCCCTAATGTCTCTACTAACTGCAAGCAACGAGTTTATTACAGAGCTTGGACAGCCTGACTCCTGAAACAGACAAGTGGGTTTGTAGAAGCTGGACTTTCCGAACTTTGCAGTAAAATGACAGGTTCAAGGGGGGATGCGTGGTAGGTGGTTTGGGAAGGCTGTACCTTCCTAGTACGTCAGCCAATGGGAAAAGGAAGAGGGTGCATGCATCCAGGAGTTTAGGATAAAAGGAGGCTGCGTCCTCCAAAAGTGAGAGAGAGAAAACCCCGCAGCTGTGTGCCCCAGTTGACTCTCCCTTTGTTTGAATAAAATTGCAGGACTCCTCTGTCTCCAGACTCTTCAGTCTGGAAGAAAAGTTTTCAGTTGATGCATGTGACAGTAGCAGTCATAACCACATTTTGGAAAATTATAAAACAGTTAAAGAATGGACTAAATATGTGTGAACAACAATGACAAGCAAATTTATGATGTGTGTGATTTAGCTTTCTAGACTAATACTTGACTCCTATGTATGAGAGAAAACAAACAAAAAAATGTATATGTATATACCCCCACACACTACAGAGGCTAATTTTGTGACAGTATCTTCATTTTTCCTTTCTTATTTGTGTTGACTGTTTTTTTTTCATGAATTACATGTTATGATAGTTACTAGGAGCAATACAGTAAGATTCATTGCTACCTGCCAAGAGTCTATCTATCACATGTCATGAATAGGCAGTATGGTTCTACTGATGTAATCAAACATCACTAGGAAATATTTATGTACTTGATTCTGTTGTACTCAGTTGTGTCAATCACAGTTTATAATATAAAAGGAATCTGCTGCCTCAGTTGCTCCTGAGAGATCACTAGTGTTTAGAACAGAAATTTTTTTATTACTGTATTGATATTTCTTCCTAAGCTTTCCAAAGGACATGTTATTAAAAGCTTAACTCTAATTTCATTGAAGTTAATGGAAGAGAGCTCTCAATTGGAAGGTAGTAGGCTGAATCCTAAAACAAATTTTCGTTACAGCTCTAAGACCTGTTTCTTTCTATAGTGAGGGAAAAATCATTCCATCGACTCTGAACATTGGCACTGCTTTTATGAAATATCCACTGTAACAGCTGGGCTCCTCTGACCAGCTTGCAAATCACAATTCCATTGGTGCCCAGTAGGTGGTCATCAGCTTGTGAAAATTCCTCTCCCTTGTGGAATACTAGCCCTTATTAATTTTTGTGTTTATGTTGTGCTGCTTCTGATTGAATTAAAAGGTACAGATTCTTCACCACATGCACTTGTCAGATCATTTGGCACATATTACCCTATATGTGCCAAATGGCATTTACCGAGGTAGCATCAGTTTATGTCTCAGTTCCCCTTCTCCATTTTTGATACATGAAACTTAATCCCACCTAGATTTTTTACTTACTTTAGCTGGGTGTAAAATGCAGTAAATATTTGCAGCTTTCCTTGGTTTTAAGCTTTCTTTCACTATATCACATAGTGTATTTTTGCACACATATGAACAAATACACACAGCTATCAGTATGTATGTAAAATAAACAATAAGTATGAAAATTCTTTGATGTTGCTATGCTAGATTTCAGTATGCCTAACTGTGTCTATTTCACTAATTCAAATACTGTCCTACACTCAGGCACTGCAGTGTTAATAGAAATCACAACATAATAAATTGCTTGTTTGCTGAAAAAGAGCTACAACATAAAGCATCAGATTTAGAGAAAAAGAACAATGAAATGGGAAGCTATAAAAACAAGACTTTCCCCAAAGAGAATTCCCAAAGGGATGGTCTCTTAGAAAAGAAGTTAAGGACATTTGACTGATATTGTAGCTGTGGCAGGTAGAGTGCTCCATAATTGCTACCTAAGTTTCCAATTCAGATAGATGTTTCACTTTGTAGCTGTTGAACAATAACAGAGAAGGGTAAACATTGCTGGCTCTTTTCTCATCTAATGACTAAATTGAAATGTTCTGTAATCACTGGGTTATAGATCCTCAGTTATTGCAAACAGCAAAGCTACACTGACATATTACTAGCAAAAGATGTAGGTCATATTGAATCACGAATAATGCTTGCAAATTTATACCATGTAGCTTTATATAAGCATGATTATAGACAAATTCAGATTCTTATGAAGGCTCTTGACACACAAAGATTATGAAAAAAGACAACTATCTGGCAACACAACGGACTCATATATATTCTCATGAGTTTCTAACTAGCCTATAAACAAGAAACTTATGTGGACTGAACAAGTTATGTTGTTCTCAGTTGAACAAATCTTTAATCTTGTTCCTGGCATGACTTAATTTGGCATTTTGATAAAAGACAGAATGAAATGTTTGCATTTCACCTCATAGTCAAAACCAATTAAACAGATGGTTATTAACAGTGGTTTTAACTCTAGCCGGATATTTTTGTCTAGTAAACATAATGCTGGAATAAAAAAATAATTTTAAGAACTTCTAACTCTTACATGTCACTTTCAAATATATAAACAGATGCACTGGAACTGAAATGCTTGCACCCTCTATGAAGACTTTCTGTCTGAAATGTGAAGTGGCTCAAATACTGGTGGTTAAAATATTGGAGCACACAATGAGTGCAGCGTGAATAAACCTAATATAGGTTGAATAAACTCTGAAAAAAATAGTGCATATCCGTGCTTAAGTTCCTCTGTAAAGACCTAATCTTGTGACAGTATTTTTAATTAATTATAACAAATAATTGGGTTTTTTACATGACAGTTTATAAAAGGGCAGAAATTCAATCCTTAAAATAGCAAGCATCTTCCTCCTATTTTCAAATGTATATCAGCAATTTTACGTATTTTTTAAACAAATGCCTTCATCTGTCTCACTTTAACAAGAATAGTTTTTATGAAATATAAATTTTACCTTCATGTGCTTTTTTTTTTTTTTTAAACACCTGTATTTTGGGGTATTTGTGTTAGTGATTTGTTCGGTTCCTAGTATTGATTGTTGTAGATTACTAACATTTTTGGAGCCACTACATCAGCAGTCTGGCAAGATATACAATATATTCACTGTAGCAGTAACACATCATTAGGTGCAGAAAAAAATTTATGATGGTAGCAAGCTGACAGTTGGAAAATTAAATCAGTTACATATTTTCATGTTTAGTAAATAAAATTATGACCTGAAATTAAATAATTCATTTCTAGGGAGGTTGAATCCTATGTTAGCCTATGTTAGCCCCAACAGTTATAAGTGCTAACTTAGGATCATCACCCCTAAAGGTCACTTTGGAACTTCCACAGTTTTAATGGGGGCTTATTCCTTCAGAAGATTTTGAAGAGAATGAGTGAGCCACGGATATGGCTGTGATGTATTCTCAGAAAAGACACTGAAAATTTAATTTCATTTCTCTACAAAGAGAGTGGCAAGTGCAAACTTCAAGACCGGCAGAAAGCAGGTGCTCTTCACAAATTACTAGGCAGTATGTTCACAAATATTTCTCAAAGTACAGCTGAGAATCAAATACTTCAACAAATTTTTTCTGTAGATTTTTTATTTTCCAGCATTTTGTAAGCTGTGCATTTGTTTAAATAGTAACCAGTCGATGTGCTGGTACAACATACACAGTATAGTAGACAGAAAGGCTTTTCTTCATCGTCATTACTCATATCCTTACTGAAAAGAAACCTTCTCCTTCTACAGTTACTGAGAATTGACTCACAAACAAAAGACGACAGCTGACCTGATAAGTCACATACCCATTTCCAGTTATAAAAGACAATCATGGACATGTCAACGTTATCTCTTAGATAAGCTAAGGGTCAGTAATCTCTGGGTACATGCTACACACTATCCTGCTTCTCCCTGCTGCTTGATATTAACTAGACAGCTATTGCCCCAGGAATTTTACATCATCTAAAGGACTACAAAATACTAATAAAGAACAAAAAGAAAGGGGTTTAATGCACAATCTGAAGGGGATGAAAATCCTCCATGATTCTCTTACTCTGACCTCCATGGGCTGGATCCTGCTCTAGACCAGGTACATGTATGAAGTGAGGGCATTTCAAGAAGCCTGTTATAACAGAAGAAATTATAAAATGCAAGAACATTTGGATGCAGCAAAGATTAATTTCATTCAAGCTTCATAACTCATATTTCATAGATTTCATAACTCTGCTACAAAAAGAGATTAAGGGAGAGTAAGCACTAGGGGAAGATATAGAGATCCTCCCAATCTGCCTGCATAACTCTGCAGTGCCTGTGACAGCTGCTAAAGGGTTTGTTCAGAAGCACACTTAGCAACCACCGCACAGCAACTCACTCCAAAATTCTAGCTCTCAGAATACGAGTTTCCAATTCATACAGAAGCTTCACTTTGTGCTGTTGAACAGTAACATAAACAGGACTAAAAAGGGAAGACCATGAGTAAAATATCACTCCATCCATCAGGCAATTAATTTGAAATAAATTAGAAAAGTCAAAAATAAATTGCAAGATAGGCTTTCAATCAGAAGAATTTTTATCAAATCCATTAGGAATCTTTTACCAAATCCTTTATGCTTAAGTGAGTACTCCTCCTACAGAATCATAATTCCCAGAAAAGGTTAACAGCCAAAGTTCAGTAGAAAAGGGAAAATACCTATTGAAGCTATCACAATCTGTGGTCATAAAGTTCCATGCCAAGTTAAAATCTAGCATATCAATCAAAACCTATTTTGACAATTTGCTTAGAACAGCAAACATGTTAAATTTTATTGCTCAAAGCCCTCTATAAAAAATGGGGAATGGAGGGACAGAGCAGGTGTATGCATAATAAAACAGCAGTGAAAAGCAGCTGGCAGCAATCCACACCAGTAAATGAGAGCATGTAAAGTCAGTTATTTTTACATGCGTATGCAAAAAATAATACATTCTCAGAAAAGGAAATAATTTTGTTTTCCCCAGTCTATTGTGGTGTCTTAGCAAAAAGGAAAGCACAAAGAAATTTGTTACAAACAGACACTTTCCACCCAATCCTATGAAGGGAAGATTTCCAGCACGGTCCTTTTTAGCAGTACTATCTAGCCATTGTAATGCTTCACACATAAGCTTCATAGCTTCATACAGCTGCTTACTTCTAAGATATCTAGATCTGGAGATATCTATATTTGAAAATAGGTTGTGAAGGTGCAGGAATATTCCTCCTGACATAGATCACATGTCAAAAAAGTAACTACTGTGGATCCTTTGATCTTTGTAAAAAGAGTTTATTGCTTTATTCAAAAGCCTTCTTTTTTCCTCCTCACTTCCTCTGTCTATAGAAAAAAAATTTCATGCTTTGAGGTGGCTATCATGAGTCTATATTTTCATGACTAACCTAAAAAATTAATCTTTATATGACAGTAAGGACCCAGAAGCAGACACTTTTCCAAAACGACTGATGCATTTGGAGAAAAGTTCTGTTTATTATTCATTAATCAGGCATATTTGTTTGTAAATAATATTTTCTGACAGAAAGACCATCTTTATGGTTCCGTTGTTTCAATTACAGCATAATGTGGACTAAAGATCCTAAAATGCAACTATTCTCGCATACCTCCTCAAGCATAAAAGGAAGATTCATGATATACATCACATGGAAGCATAGCTAGAAACTTTTCTGAATCTGTGATGGTGTCCATTTTAAATCATATAGGAATTAAAAATTCTTTGACTTAGTAGATTTGCTCTTTGGAGACATAAGTAGGTTTGCTCTTTGGGGACTTCAGTTTCGGCACAAAAAAAAGAAAGCTGGTGAAAAAACCAAAATTTTCAGAAAGTGAAAATAAGAGCTACTGAACAAAAGGAGAGTTGATATTTCATTACTACTGCGTTGCAAAACAGCTAGGTTTATGTCAAATTCCTAGAAAATTACTTTTAACATCAGGAAAAAAGGTATCTCAAGACAGTCACATCATTCATCATGTAAACAATAAAATGTCTCTGTAATCTTCATTTGTCTGTCATTTTCTATGAGATGACTTAGGGATTTTTTTGTTTTCTAAATTTATGTAATATCTTTCAGCATTATCTTTGAAACATTATTCTTCTTCCCAAAAGCATGATTAAAAGGTACTATATCTGTGTTGTTCTATTCAGATTCAGCACGATAAAAGTTTAACTTGCCTTTGGGCTTGTGCTTGTTCACGGGCAGAGTTCACGCTTCTTCAGCCAATACGAATGTACTCATATTTCTATGAAATATTATTAAGTTCTCTGTGCTTCACCACTTTCTAATACATTTTAAAAACCAAACAAAAAACAACCAAACAAATAATTTGAGAAGTTCTGTTTCCTTACGGGGATCTCAGGGAGAGCTTGAAGATGTGAGACTTACAAATGATATTTAAAATGTTGCAATGTTAACTCCACCAACCTTGAAGTGGTCAGGCATTTGGAATGAATGATAGTTGTATGTTCTTTCCAACTGGACTATTCTATTCTATTCTATTCTATTCTATTCTATTCTATTCTATTCTATTCTATTCTATTCTATTCTATTCTATTCTATTCTATCAGACATAAATACGAATTAAATTTATATATATTTATTTATGTATTTATGTATTTTTCAACAAAATAAATGAGTATATTAGTTTAATATGAGATGTCTTTCCTCTTAAATTGTTTTATATGGTTTTGAATTCTAACTACGGCCTCTTTTGATGTTATTAAAAAAAAAATATTATATAGAACAAATTAAAAGGTTTTTCTGTCACCGTGTTACTGTTTATTTTCTGTCCCCATGTTAGTGTTTATTAGCGAAAACAAAACAAAAGAAGGAATATATCATATTGCTATTGATTCAGTTCCATGAAAGGGATGTTATAAGGTTTTGTGTTCATGTGACTTATTTCAAGAAATTTAACATACACTGCATTAAGGAAATGCCCTTTTCAGGTTTTATAGGGAAAGCACTTGTAAGATCATCAATTATTTCATGAAATAACTGATATCCATCTTCCAACTTTCATTTAATAATGTTAAAGAAAAAAAAAAAAGGAAATTCTACCTGTTTGTGTGAACTGTATTTTGCATTGGATTTCCTGGTTCTTCTTACTTTAAATTTCTTGCAATTTTATGGAAATAACATTTGCAATAGGTTTTTAAAAAATGCCTCAATTTTCCTTTACTGTATTTTTTTAAATTCTGTTTTTTAAAAAAGTACAGATTTTTACATTTCCCTCCTTCTCCCATTTTCAGAAGGACTTTTAATGAAAATTAAAGATCAAGTTTCTATTCTGGTTGAAAATTTTTGCGTTTATTTATTTATTTATTGCTTATAATTTTTTACTTCTTATTTTTATCAAACTAGTTTTATGTAACATTTATTTGTAGAAGTTTCTCTAAGATTTCCAGTACTTCATTGTCACACTTGTTTTTAGGTTTAGATTATTATTCAGATTTGTTGAATACTTAACTGTACAAGCAATACCTGTTCCTATCTGCCATTCACAATGGCGTACTGCAAAGGAACAATTGTAAAGGATTTTTGCATCTTTAGTATTCATCTTTGCCACATATGTTTAAATAGTGTGTCGTAGTATAGGGACGAAGACTCAAAAGTCAAATCACAAACTGAAATAGACATAAAAACAAGTAGATAAAATATTTGGTCTTTCTTACCACTTTGTCCAGGAGACCACTGTCAGACAACCTGGTGCAGTGTGAAAATATTCAGACACCACAGAGACTCTAATTCTCCAGTTTCAGAGTACGTGATATAAAGAGGAAGGACAATCCTTTCAAACTTTTTGTATCGCTAATCTCTGGTGCTATAACTTTGAGTTAAGAGAAGACACAGAAATATGCAGAAGTACTGGCTTATATATTTGGTCCTGGGCTTCTTGCTTCATTCCTAACAGCAACAGAATTTCTCACACAGTCATCCACCTCAATGAATCAGCTACTCAAATCAGGTATAGATAGCTTGAAAATAATTTACTTTCCATAGGAACTCATGACTAGCAAAGCTGGTTTCTTTCTGCTCACTGATTTTTATCAGAAAGGTAGCCAGCATTCTACTAGGAATTTGTATTAAAAAAATGTGGAAATTTCAGACTTTAGAGCTACCTATACATACACATTGGAAATCAAAACCATTTTCCAATGTTTAAAGCAGTAAGTATTCTCACTAAACGGGAAACAGAGAAAAATATAAATAATAGATTTGTTTATTTGAATAAATATATAAATAAATATTTTTATATAATTATATATATTTATGTATAACTATATGGTATTTTTATATAACTAAATAAATTAGGTCTCCTGCAACACTTATACATATTTTTCATACTAAACGAACAAGATTTCAGGGAAAGGATTAGCTCAAATAGTAGAATACTTGCTTAGCATGTGAGAGGTAGCAGAACCAATGCCCACATTCTCTAGGTCATTCCTGCCTCCAGCTGCCGGTTGCCTTCATACCAGCTTATTACTGGTTTTGTTCAATATTGGATCTGATAGTCATCAACATGAATTGGTGTGGGACATAAAGACTGGAGGCCGCCTGGGCTGCAGTGATTATGCACTGTGGAGGTTGCAGTTCTGGGGAATACAAGTCAGGTAAGGAGTACAGTTAGGTCCCTGAACCTTAGGAAAGCAGACTTCGAGCTCTTTAGGGAGATAGTAAGATCCCCTGGAAGATCTTCCTCAGAGACAAGGGAGAAAAACAGTGGTGGAAGGTCTTTAAGGAAGTCTTCCACAGAGTGCAAGAGCTAGCAATCCCCAGGAGCAAGAAATTGAGCAAGGAAGGCAAGAGATGAAGTTTGGCTATGTAAGGATAGAGGGAGGAAGGCCAAGGTGTAGCTGAAACTGAACCTGGCAATGCGCACAATGAATAACAGGAAAGGCTTCTACAGATACTTTAACAGAAAAGAGAAGTAAAAGAAGGTGTAATCCCACTGATAAACAACAATAAACTGATAACAATAAATGAGGGGAAGAACAAGGCACTCAACAACTCTTTGACTCAGTGTTCAAGGGAAACTTCTATCCCCACATTTCTTAAGTGAATGTACAGCAGGATGGGTACTGAGGGAGCAAGCTCACTTCCACAAAAAGACCAGATTTGTGACCACTTGACAAATGTGAATGTACATAAGAGTACAGGACCTAATGAGATGCATACCAGAGTCCTGAGGGAACTGGCTGAGTAGTTGCCAAGACACTCTCCATGGTATTTGAAAAGTCATGGCAGTCAGGTGAAGTCCCAGGTGACTAGACAAAGGGAAATATTGTAGCCATCTTTAAAAAAGATAGAAAGGAGGACCCTGAAAACTAACAAGTTGTCAGCCTCACCTCAGTGCCTGGGAAGATCATGGAACAGATCTTCCTAGAAACTGTGCTAAGGCACAAGAAGGATGGGGAGGTGATTCAGGACAGTCATCATGGCTTTACCAAGGGTGAGTCCTGCCTGACCAACCCAGTGGCCTTCTATGATGGAGTGACTACACCAGTGGACAAAGGGAAAGGCTACAGATATCATTTATCTGTCATTTATACTGTCATTTACAGGACTTCTGTAATGTTTTTGACACCATCCCCCACAACACAGAACTGGAGAGAAAGAGGGATTTAATAAGAATGTTGAATAAGAAAGTGGTTGGATGGCTGCATCCAGAGGATCATGATCAACAACCAAGTGCAATGGGTTGGGGCAACCCCTTGTATCAACAGAGGCTGGGGATGAAAAGAGCAAGAGCTGCCCTGTCAAAAGGACTGGAAGATGCTGGTGGATGAGAGACTGGACATGATCTAACAATGTGCACTGGCCAGTCATATATGGGGCTTCTCTGAGTCTTGCCGAACTTTAATGGATTGAAGGGTGAGACTCCAGGAATCTAGTTCTTTCTCACACTCCCTGAGAGTCCTCAGCCTCCTCTTTCTCTTCAAGTTTTGCTACTAGGCTGAGCAGATCATCCACTTGGTCACACTGTACACAGATGTCATCTGTGCTGTCCATCCATATTAATGCAAGGCTCAAGCGGTCCCTGCCACTGCAGATTTTGACACCTTTGTGCTTCTTAGGGAGTTCCATCTGGGTCATCACGCTACTGCTAGCAATGGCTTTTGACCATGTTGAAGTCCTTACTCAGTCTGTTCTTCCTGGGCAAGCAAAAACCACCAGGTGCCTTTGCATCAGGAGCCAGGAGAGTAGTCGTTCCCTCTTACACTCTGCCCTGCAGAGTGGTGCCATGTCCTTCTGACACACCACGCCCTCTTCGCCTGTCCTTTTTCGCCATGCACTGGGTCACTCATGCTCACTGGAGGCATTCAAATGTCCCAAAATGGTTTCCAGGCCTGGACAGAGCTCTGGACTGCTGCTTGGGTGTCCCTGAGCAAATTAACGCTCACTCCCAGACTTACCTCTGTCACCTCTGCTGCTGCTGCTGCCACTGCCACCTCACTGGCCAGGTAGGTTGCTGTTGAAGTGATTTCATCCTCACAGGGAAGATGAGAAAACTTTAATGTTAAAACAAATCAGTATGGGAAGAATACAAATCAGTTAGTTTAATCAAGTATTTTGCACTACATCTTCAGGAATTATAGTGAAAAAGCAAGCAGAGATGTACCTCTATTCTTAGTTTCTTGCACCCTTATGTTGTTTAAACAAAATAATGGGAAAAAAAATGGGATAGATAGGATGTGTCAGGATGTACAGCCCTCTTTTAGCATATTAAAGTGTCCAGACCTGGAAGAATGATAGCCAAGTATCCTCAGTTTCCTGTCAGACCTAGAAAGCCATTATAGCTGTAGGCAAATTAAAATACGCACCTTAAAATACAAATTTTCTTGCTGCCTAGAAATGTTTCACAAATAAACGGAGACGTCTTGATTTCAAAGTCATGCAGAAATTTGCCCAATTTTCCTATTCAAACAAACACACATTGCAGATGCTTTCTTCTTTTATGTGACATATAAGCCAAAAGCCATGACTTCACCTATTTTAAAATACTATTTTTTTAACTTATTACTTACGTGGTAGTTTTAAAGTGTATGTGAAGCATTTGCCATGACTTTAAACTCTTTTTTATTCTCAGTGAAAATATGTCTCTTCTAAATCCTCTTTTAAAGTCTAATGTTTATTGACAATATTATGTAGTATCAATTAAAAATTTTATAGTAATTATAATAAGAATTTTTTTCTTGTTTAATTACTGCATTTCACTAAATTTAAATTTATAAGATAACTCAACTGATAGTCGAAACTTTAACTACTAATGAATATTTTATGTATTAGAAATAATTAATACAATTATAATTTAGAAAGCTAATCTTCATTAATATCTTACAGAGAATCTTTCCAGAAACTTTTTACAATGTAGAATTGAATTATTAGCCTAAAGATGCATTTTTAAAGGCAGAAATTTTCTAGACAATTTAACCAAAAGTGATCAAACATTACATCATCTGTTCTTAATAGCTAGCTGTGTGATACAAAGGTTATCAGGACTTGTATTTCCCCCTGAAAGTTCACTTGATTCTCAGAAAAGAGAGAATACAGTAATTGTACTCTTATACTACTACACAACTAACTTTATGTGCTTGCAAAATGCAAAGAAAAAAAATTTAAACAAAGGACTGTGAATCTGTAATAACCGCTCATGTTTAGGTGATCCTTTTTCTTTTAAAATATGTCAGTCTCTTCTACATTCTCTGCTCATACCAAAAAAAAAAATATTTCTTGGAAGATCAGTCAGTATTTGCAGGATGGATTTACCAAAGAGGTCAACTCATCATTGCTCCTGTACTAGGTTTGTATGACCAAGTTTTGGGTTTGGGGGCTGCAGGAGTGGCTTCTGTGAGAAGCTGCTGGAAGCTTCCTCCATGTCTGACAGAGCCAATCTCTGGCAGCTCCAAAGACAGATGTGCCATTGATGACAGTGGAGCCAATTAGAAATGGTGGTAACACCTCTGTGACACATTTAAGAAGAAAAAACAAGTTATTGCACAGTTGTTATTGAAGGCAGAGAAGAGCAGGGTGAGAACTTGTGAGAGGAACTACTCTGCGGACACCAAGGTCAGTGCAGAAGGAGGGACAGGAGGTGCTCCAGGCACCAGAGCTGAGATTCCCTTGCAGCCCCTGGTGCAGCCCATGGTGAAGCAGCTGTGCCCTGCAGCCCATGGAGCTCCATGGGGATGCAGAGATCCACCTGCAGCCCACAGAGGAGCCCACACTGGAGCAGGTGGATGCCTACAGGATGCTGTGACCCTGTGGGAGACTCGTGGAGAAAGGGGCCCTGCTCCCAGGCTGGAGCAGCCTGTCCTTGGAGGACTGCACCCCATGGGAGAGTGACTCACGCTGCAGCAGTTTTGGGAGGACTGTCACCTGTGGGATGGACTCACACTGCAGCAGTTTCACAGAGAGCTGTGGCACAGGAGATGAATTCATGTCAGAGAAGTTCGCAGACAACTGTGTCCCATGGGAGGGACTCCACACTGGAGTAGGGGAAGGCCTCCTCTCTCTGTGCCGTGGTAGAAACTAGTGACAGTAACCCCAAGTCCCTGTCCCCCTGCTCAACGGGGGGAGAAAGTAGAGCAGAGAATGAGGGAGGTGTGGAGTGTAAGGTGTTTTGAAGGTCTTATTTTACTTCTCATTAACCTGCCCTGATTTTGTTAGTAATAAATTCAATTCATATCCCTAATGTGAACCTGTTTTGCCCGTGATGGTATTTGACGAGCAATCTCTCCCAGTTCTTACCTCAACTAACAAACACTTTTGTTATATTTTCTCTCCTCCCCTGTCCAGCTTCACCAGAGAGAGCCAGAGAGACTTTGGTGGGTGCCTGGCATCCAGCCAGCATCAACCAGCTACATATTTTTGAAAGATAATTAAAACTATTATTACGACACCTCTGGAAGACATGACCTAGATTCAAATTTGGTAGAAAAGGCCAAAACAGTCCATTTACAACAGCAAAGAGTTCCACAGTACAGCAGAAGAACAAATATAAGGACTTTCAGCTGAGCCATGGGTTACCCTTTGGCAAAAGGGCAGCAGTTACACAAACATCTTAATGTAGTCACATTTTTCAAAAGAGAGTTGTTATATGGATGTATATTTTCAGTATATGGTCAATTCTACAACTGTCAATAAATGTGAAAAATGAAAATTGGAAAAATATTGAAAGGACACAGTATCACTATATCTTTTCAACATGATCAAAAGCAGATTTTATGAAAAGTTTGGTCTCTAAAACTATTCAGAATGACAGAGAAACAATTGAGGCAAATAATAAGAAACTTCATGAAAGTAAGGCACAAAAGTATTGAGATGAGATTTGGATGGAGTCTGCATAAAAGAGAAAAGAAGAATGCAGTCACAGTATTTCCCTTGAAATAAAATTGATATTGATGATTCTCCTAATTTCATTGAAAATCCTTTAACTGGCCAAAATGTAAAACATACACAACCTGATTTCTTGTCACCTGACATGATTATTTAGGATTTTTGTCTTTTTTTTTTTAATAGGAGTCTGTGGGACAATCTTCATGACATAGAGTTTTGGTAGTAATATAATTAGAAAATGTGAATGAAATGGTAAATTGTGGGACACTTAATACTTTAGCAGAAGTAGTATTGAGCAAAACACTAAGAGAAACCTCCTTTTAATTCTAAAACTCTAGATTTGCTCAACAACATCAAAGCAAAATAATTCACAAGGTATGATGAAGTACTAATAAAGTGAGAAAACAGTAAAATTATAAAACTTTGCTATGGTAGTGAAAACTGAAACTGTTGAAAACACATATTTAATATAGACCATGAATACACCAAATTTCAAGGAAAATAGGAGCTTATGTCTAAATACCAATAAACCAGTGTCCTCTGTGATTCCACACATTATAAAATAAGAAAACAATTTTGATAAATAATGAGATGCATCCAGTTTTTCCAGGATTTTTTTATTACCACCGAGAAGCATAATCACAGAAGAAGAATAGAAAATTTATAGGATACTTACATATGTACATAATAAATTGTCAGTTAAGAGAGCATCATAGATTAAAAAAAAAAAAAAAAACCTGTAAAACATGTTTGATCAGAAAGAAAAAGCTAAACATACTGGCTACTAGTCTCTCTTTCCCAACCTCCACACCTGCAGCTCACAGGAATACTTTGGAAGTACATTCCTCAGTGTTCATCTTCCAACACTTGGCATGCTCAAAAGGACCAGGAATTGGATGCACAAATGGTTCAAAGGGGAAATACTGCACAACTAGCACTTTGAAGAGACATTGACATTCAACAGCCTGCGGGCTTTATTTATAATACAAAAAATACTTTAGGAAAGTTTTTCTCTATACTCAGCATGCTATCCTCCTATTTCCCTAGGTTGTTCTTCACCAAGCAAGATCTTATTTTCATCTTCCAGATGAAGATGTACCTAATTGCTGCCATCCCAATCTTCTGCCATTTCTGCCTTTCATTCATAGCTGTGGAAATCCATGTCCTTGCCTCAGTAAGCCTTATCACTTTCTCTTATCCTTTCTCTTTGATAGCCAACTCTGTCCACTGAGAAACAGACAAATATATAGTTTTTCTCATATCTGTAAAGACAAAATTCAATAATTTATATCAACCCAGTATGGAGATACTTGGGGCTTTTTTTGTAACGTTTATGCAAACCCTTCTCAGATTTTGTAATTTAGATTAAAATATTTTATGAAAACTTTGACATTGTTTTGTAAACCGTTGTCTGCTCCTTGTGTACTGCAATGCTGAATCTCGCCAAATGCTATGTAGAACTCTGAAGGTAAAATTTGATACTTTGACTATTTCGTGACTTCATTTATTCATCAAGTAGACTGTTTTTCCTGTCTTTTCCTTTCTCAAGGATTTCAGTATTTTGCCACTATAGAAGCATCTGATAGAAAAATGGCAAAGTAGTGATATTCAACATGTCCAAAACCAAAGATTCTTCACAGCTGCACCTCTTCAAAACACATGGGAGCTGAGGAAAAGGTTTCAGAAATTCCCTCCTATTTTTCAAAAATAAGATTAAACCACCAGTTATTTCAAAACAATATTAGAAATAGATTATCTTAGGTTCTGTGTGATTTTATTTCAAAGGTAGTAATTTCCTGTAATATTTTGATGGGAGAAGTTTGATTTAAAATAATTTATTTTCTGACACTTTTTCAAATGAGAAAGTCAGGATAAAGCATTGTGTTTCTTCACTATACATCTGATACTATGGCTCCTTCTCCTTTGATAAATTCCTTTTAAAAAAAGATGTGTTTTTATTTTTGTTGACACACTTACAAAAGTTATTGAATGCTTGGTTTAGTATTACATCTGTACTTTAGAAAATACTTCAAGACTTGGAATCATAGGATGGTTTGAGATGGAAAGGATCATCAAGGATCATCTAGCTGCAACTCCCCTGTCATGGGCACGGGCATTTTCTACTAGTTGTGATTGTCCCAAGCTCCTTCCAACCTGATTTTGGACATATTTCAATGATGGAATATGCGTAACATCTCTGGGCAACCTGCGCCAGTGCCTCAAGACTTTAATAATAGAAAGCATCTTCCTCATGCACAATCTAAACCTAAATCCCTCGTCCTGTCACAATAGGTTCTGGTAAAGAGTCATTCTTCATCTTTTTTCCAAGACCCCTTATCTATTGGCAAGCTGCAATAAAGTCTCCCTAGTCTACTTTTGATCAGGCTGAACAATCCCAACTCTCTCAGCTTGTCTTCACAGAGTAGTTGTTGCAGCCCTGTGAACATTTTTCCGGCCCTCCTCTTGACGCACTCAAACAGGTTGATGGCTTTCTTGTGCTGGAGCACCCAGATCTGGATGTCAGACTTCATTTGGAATCTCACCAGAATGGAGCAGAGGGACAAAATCACTTCCTGCACTATGCTAGTCACACATTTTTTCATGCAGCTCAGGAGTCTCATGTCCAATTTTTCATTCACTAGTATCCCCAAATTCTTGTCTGCAGGGCTCTTCTCAATTAAGTCTCTCTCAATAAAGTCGACCCTCAGTTTATATTGATAAATTAGTTGTATAAGTTTTATAATTCCCCAAATTTGCTTACCATAATAGAGGAGCTCTTTAATATTCAAGTGTCACTTCCTCTAGGCTGATGAGTGGTGCATTCCCAAGGTCAAGAAAGTGAAAAGACAGAAGGCCTACAGAGATGAACATGGAACTCCTGTCAAAACTAATTCTGTTGGTTTCTGTAATGCAATTATGTTATTTGATGGAGGTGGTTTTACTTTCTAAGACCTAGAACATCATTCAAATCTAAGCAACCAGAAGAGTTGTCCGCAAAACAATTTTTTCACACTGAATAAGTAGGGTGTGCAGTAGTTCAGTCAGCTGGACATTGCCATCAGGCAAAATGCAGGCTAAGCAATATATCAATATCTGTAAATTGAGCTAGCAATCCAAAACAAAACAAAACAAAACAAAACAAAACAAAACAAAAAACAAAACAAAACAAAACAAAACAAAACAAAACAAAACAAAACCTTCACCCCCCACCCCCCAAACCTGCAGAATCATGGAATCATAGAATTCTACTCTTTGAAAAGATCATCTAGGACCATTGATTCTAACCATTAATCTTACATAGTCATGTTGTGCTGGTTTTAACACCAGCTGGAAATTAAACTTCAAATAAGCCACTGGCTTTTCCTCTGCCCCTTCTGGTAAGGGAGGGACAAAAGCAGAGATTATGAATTGAGGTAACAATTTACTGAAAGTACAAAGCAGGATAAGACACACAAAAACCCAACATCAATATTAATAGCAAAAGGTACAAAAACCAAAGGTGTTTTACCCACAAAAAGGAGTTAACTGCTGGGAACAAAAGTAAGATGGCAGATGGTCCCCAAAGTCTTCCATGTGTCTTCCCAACACAAAGGCATTATGGTGATCATTCTCACGTGCTCCCCACATTGCCATCAGGAATGAAGGCATTATGGCGACTGTTCCCATGTGCTGCCTACATGATTATCAGGAACAAAAACAAGATGGTGGGAGAGCTACTACAACTAGCATTCCCCACCCCCAGCCTGAAAACAATGAAAAAACAATGACAAGCAACCTGCCCCGAGAGGTAGGTTGTCTGAGTCGGGGGGGTGTTGCTCCTTCACTGAGCTGCTCCTCACAGCTCATTACCATGTCAGTACTACCACTGCTCTGCCATGCTGGAGGTTGTTTCCCATGGGTCACTTCCACTTTTTGCACTGCTCAACCGTCCACTCTGTGGCTTGACTGGCCTCCCTTTCACCTCATCTGGGCTTCCTTTTGGCTTATCTTGGCACTCCACTGTGCTTGAGGGGAAAGAAGTCCCACTGGATGCCAACTCCCTGTCATTCCAGCCTTGCTGGGCTCAGCTGTGTTTCACTGCTGTCTGTTCAGCCCCACATCCCAGGGCCATGTTGCTGCCTCTCCTCAGCACCACTTCCTGCCAAAGCATCCCAGGGGAATGCGGGGAAAATGCACAACAGCACGGAGGACAGGGTCCGCAGGTCTGCTGCCAACATCTTCCTGCTGGAGAGGGAGAGGCAAAATGGCACATTCCTGGTGAGGTGCTCAGCTTTTCCTCCTGAATCTAAGCCCCCTGTGATGGTGGGTGCAGTGTAGAATAACAGCCTAGCCATGCCCACATGGTATTAAGATACACTCCCTCCCTGTAAGCAAGACACATGCTCACCACTAAATTATGTCTCTAAGTGACACATCTGCACACATTTAAATACCTCCAGGAACAGTGACTCAACTGCTTCCTTGGGCATACTCTTCCAATGCCTGACCACCCTTTCAGTGAAGAATTTTTTCCACATACCCAGTCTAAACCTCTCCTGGTGCAACTTGATGCCAACTCCTCTTGCCTGTCACTTGTTACCTAGGAGAAGAGACAGGCTCCCATCTGTCTGCAACCTCCTTCCAGGCAGTTGTAGAGAGCAATAAGGTCTGCCTGGATCCTCCTTTTCTCCAGCCTAATCTACCTCAGCTCCCCCAGGCGATCCCCGTAACACTTGGGCTCTAGACCCTTCACCAGCTTCACTGCCCTTTGGACATGTTTTAACACCTCAGTGTCCTTCTTGTGAGGAACTGAAACCTTTGAGGTGCAGCCTCACAAGTGTTGAGTACAGGGGGATGATCACTATCCCTTGTCCTTTTGGCCATAAGCCAGGATGCTGGTGGCCTTCTTGGCCACTGCTGTCTCATGTTCACCTGGTTGTTGACAAGCACTCCAAGCTCCTTTTCTGTGAATCAACTTTTCAGGCACTCTGCCCCAAACCACTGGCTTGGGGATTTGATGTCTTCCCTTGGGAGCACCAAGTTTTGATCACTTCCAGGAATGGGGATTCAATCACTTCCCTCGGCAGCCCATTCTAAAATCTGAAAACCTTTCAGCGAAGAAATTCTTCCTGAAGTTCAGCACAAATCTTCCCTGGTGCCACTTGAGGTCATTTCCTCTTGCCCTGTCACTAGTTGCCTGGGAGAAGAGGCCAACCCCTGCCTGGTTACAACATTTTTTCAGATAGTTATAGAGAGTGATTATGTCTCCCCTAAATCTCCTTTTCTCCAGTCTAAACAACCCCAGCTCCCTCAGTTGCTCCTCACAGAATGTACTCTAGACTCTCCCCCAGCTCTGTTGTCCTTTGGACACACTCCAGCACCTCAATGTTTTTCCTGTCATGGGGGGCCGTGAACTGAACATGGGACTTGAGGTGCAGCCTCACCAGTGCTGAGTATGGAGGGACTGCCCTGATCCTGCTGGATGCATGATTTTTGGGACAATCCAGGATTCCATTGGCTTTGTTGGCCACACTGCTGGCTCATGTTCAGCTGATTGTCAAAGCATCCCCAGTCCTTTTCTGCCAGGCAGTTTCCCCAAGCTGGTGACACAAATAGGGTTGTCACCCAAGTGCAGAACCCATCACTTCACCTTGTTGAACCTCATGTAATTGGCCTCAGACCATCAATATTGCCTGTCCAGACCCCTCTGCAAAGTCTTCCAACCAACCACAGATCAACACACCCATCCAAGTTAGTGTTATCTGTGAACTTACTAAGGGTGCTTTCAATCCCCTCATCCAGATCACTGATAAAGATCCCAAGGGACTCTATGAATAAGTTTCCTGAACAGGCTAAAATCTGCCCTCCAAGGCAGACATTTTGTTGATCCCTTTTCTTACTTCACTAAGAATCAAAGATCTATCATTCCATGATGGCCCCCAGCCACCACATCTCCCACAGCTCTTCTCTGTTTGTAAACAGTAGATCTGGCAGGTCACTGTCCTGGTAGATTCCCTTACCAGCTGTGTCAGGGTTTCCTTCCACACACTCCAGGGACCTCCTAGGCTGCCTCCTCTCCACTGTGTTGAGTTTCCAGCAGACATTTGGGAAGTTAAAGTCTCCCACAAGAACAAGGGCTAATGATAATGAAACGTCCACTGATAGAATACCTCTCCTGCCTCCTCACCCTGGCTAGGTGGTCTGCAGCAGACTCCCAACAGGATCTCTGCCTTGCTGGCCATCCCTGTGATTGTCACCCTCAGGCACTCGGCCCCTCTGTCTCTGAGCTCTGTGCAGTCAAAACTCTCTCCAATGCACAGAGCCACCTCACTGCCTCTCCCTCCTCGTCTGTCCCTTCTGAAGAGCTTGTAAGCCCATGGAGTCCACATATCTATTTACTTTTGGATTTATATAGTCAGAAAACACATAACAGTAAGATGACCTTGAACATTATAAGCAATATTTTATAGGACATTCTTGCACAAATTAACAAAATTTCACAAACACATGTATCTGAACAAAAAAGCAGGGCTAAAAGACTGAGAAGAATTGTATATTACAATGATAGGAAGCTGCATTATGCAATTTACTTAGAAAATAATTTAAAATTATGATGTTCTCATGCTTGGTTTTGATTTTATAATAAGGAACTCGCATATTTGATCTCTCTGCCCAACAGATTCCTTAAATCTTACTGGATAAAACGGGCATTCCAGCATTCCAGGGTATCTGTTCAAACTAAATGATTGTTACCACAAATATATAAGGAAGAACATCTTACCAGAAAAAAATATTTCACTTTAATTTTTTCCTCCTTTTTTATGCTCTGATTTTTTTCTATGAATTTTATGATAGCTCTACAAACTCAGACCTAAAATTATCATTTGTTCTATCTGCTAGCAGACTGCTCAGAAGCACTTTAGTTTTCCTGGTTTGGTGGGGTTTGCAAATATTGTTATACTTTATACTTTTACAGATTTTAGTGGTTTTAAAGAACTTCAATCTTGTCATCTAGCATTCTCCTTCCCAATTAAAATTAAGCTAATATTTCATATGCATCCTTAGGGGAAAAAAAAAAAAAAAAAGTCAAACACCAAACCATCTTGCTTAAATGAGCTATATTTTTTAAGGACTACAGTTTGTTCTGGCTGCTGTAATGATTTGTTTTTGTTGAGGAAGATTAAGGAACATGGCATGTATTTGATATAGTGTGATATAATGTATATCAAGAATATGTATTGGCCAAGGACACTTAACCTTTGCTTCTGCAAACTCCTGTTAGAAAAGAAGAAAACAAGTCCTCCCAGAAATACCATTATTCTGATATAAAACTTTGCCAGCTGAAGTTAGAGAAGAGAGAAATCTGCTTTTCTCTCAGATTTCATAGAAAGGATTTTTTCTTCTGTGAACAGGAATTATTAGTAATTCCCTTATCTCTCTTTCTGCAGTCCTTAAAATCTCTTTACCGTTACATATATGCTTTATGAAGATTTTGAATACAAAGCCTTTGGAATATATGTTACTAAGCTCACTAGGATACTAGTTTCTATGAGCTCACACATATACTTTTATGTATAATTACTTCATTTACTGACATTTTTCAGTGGATTTGAAGTAGCAAGTGCTTAAGCTAATATATTATACATAGAAACAAAATGCTCTGCACTCAGAAACAGACTTTTTTCTGAGTATGAGATGTTAAGCTTTTTACCATTGCTAGCAATGGACCACTAAACAAAGAAATCTTCACAGTTCTTCTGCAACCCCTGTGATTTTAAAATTCAGTCTCAAGGGATAAAACATTAGGAAACTTACTTAAATATAAAAGATAACTGTAGGAATGAACCTTTAACAATATCATGAAGACAAATTAAAACCAGCCTACAAATAACACGGGTCAGTGGAAGACACCACAGGAAAAAAACCCTTGAGGAGAGAGAAATTCAACATGGCTAAGCAGCAGGGTAAGGAAGATTAGAGAATAGAAGCCATGCTTCAATGAGTCCACATAACTACAACAGGAAGAATCAATCTGTGTCAGGTACATATTGAAACATATTAAGTCTGTCCAAGAGTTTGTGATATAGTCAGCACAGAGAGTCAAAACTAGTAAGAACTTTTCCTACAAATGCTTCAGGAATAAGAAGCCTGCCAGGCTGTTGATAGGGCCAAGTGACCAAACTGTAAAAAACCAGAACAGATTATTGCTGTGGAAATAGTGAAATTGTTCTGTGTTAATTGCAGAAGAAATCTGGAATATTTGGAATATTTCAATGATGGCAACCTCCCCCTCGGGACCTCATACCCATAAGGTGAGAACCGAGGGAACAGAATGTTCTTCCTCTTCATAGATACTTCTTAGATTAATGCTGCCTCCTCTTCATTTCCAATAAGAAGTAACAATAGACTCAACATCTTTCAGCTGACAACTGGCAATCTTTATTAATTATATTCTATTTTCCAGGTCTGTTGCAGGATTGTTGGACTCCAACCATACTTTCCAGCCTAAATGATTCTCTGATTCTTCATTAGAATGCCCTTTCTTCTTACAAGCTTAAAATGGGCATCATGCTGGTAATCTTGCCCATTGAAAGATGTTGGCTTAAATCAGCATGTATAATCTAAAACTTACAAAAAATCATCAGAAAAATAGTGTTTTCCATGCTTCAGCTGAAGCACCAAAAACTCTTAGAGACTAACAGAAGTTTGCAGTTAGCATTATATTTTCACTGGTGCTTTACATCACCAATGGAATCATTTCTCCAGAAGTTGGGCAATTGCAAGCACTTCAGTAAAACCAGAGATTTTGTTGGGTTGGTTTTTTGGTTTTTTTTCTCAGAATAAAATCATTCCAGACTTTTCTTACTGTGTTCTGGGCTTTCTTCATTATAGTTCTTTTAATTAGAAAAAAGATTTCTGTGTACAAGTCACCTCTTGAACTTGGTACCTGAAGGACCATGTAAATTTGAGTGCATGAACTTCACCTAACTACCACAAGGAAAATACACTTATTCGATTTCATATCAGGATTCTATTCAGTTTCATAATTAGACATTTCTCCACCTGAGATGAGTTCATGAGGTTTCATCAGGAAGTGCTTGAAATAAAAGACCAACCTTAAAGGATTATGCTATTGTCTTAATTCTGTTGCCTCTCCAACCAAAAAGGTTGGATAAGGTCCACAAGGGACTTTGCATGAGAAAACTTAATAAAATAATCTCATTTTCCAGAAAGTAAAGGCAATGATAATCCAAAACACAAGTTTTAAAAATCTCAGTATTAGATTGGTGGCACTTAGTATTTTACACCTATTCCCCTAAAACCATGAAACATGGAATCACGTGAAATTAACCAAAACCACAAACACTTGATTTAATAAACAGAAGACTTTTCCTAATTGGATACTAAGATGTTACACAATGATAAGCAACTTCCAACTAGAACCTCCCAGGTTTCCTTAGTGTGCCTTTGTATCTGATACCACAGAGTAAGATTGTTAGCCATTTGCTAAGTTTTTTGGCAGTGATTTGATGAACCTGCCTTTTTTTAAGAGAGTGAACACAAAGGGGAGGAGAGGAGAAAATGCTCTAATTAACTTTTAAGAATTTTAATAAGTTCTAATCTTATTTGGGACCCACTCCAAAACCAATAGAAAGAATTCTTGCCTTCAGTCATAGCTGACTAAAGGTTTTAAAAAATAAACCTTGACACTGCTTTAATTATGGATCTTCTCTAGCTCTCCATGTAAAATAACATTTTGTAAAATGGTTTTGTCAAGAAAACACTATCTCCTTTTTGATATACAATGGCAAGCAACAATTAACATAATTACTCCCAGTTCTCATTACATAATTAAGCAATTTATTGTACAAGTAATTAAAATATTGCAATTTAATAAATTGGAGATACAAAACATGTCTAATTTATATGCATAACTGCACTAGAGTTTTATTGCCATTGTAGTTAGCTAAATTTTACTACAAATTGTAATAGGTTTAGTTGTTCATGTAGCCATCATTCACAACATTGTCAAATGTCTCAAATATTATTTACACTGAGCAATCAGAAGACTATTAGACATAAGAAGACTTATGTCTAACAAGTATTTAAAATTCCTCCAAAAGTTAGTTTGAAAGTTATGTATAAATTAATACAGAATTCCAATACCCATGTTACATTTAAGCAGTTTCTACACATAAATTATTTGCATTGCATTTCCATGTTTTGTGTAATTTATGGTTTTAAACTTATGTGTTCTGCAGTGTTTCATCTTGTGTAAGATAATTTATATTTCAGTGCATCAGGGGTAGTCTTCAACTTCAATATCTTTCATAGAATATTAACCTCAGAAGTAGTAGTCTGAAAAAATTTTAGTTTACCATCCTAATCTCTCTGATCGATATGACCAACCCTAAAAATTTTTAAAATACTATGATCTCCTGTGTACTCATGCATAATTTAATTGCAAAAATAATTTAACAGACTTTTGTGTTTAACTCATTAGTGTGGTGGGACAACCCCCAATACCTGTCATTTCCCGAGCCAGCTCCACCTCCTCAGATGGAGGAACCCTGGAGGGGCAGAACCCAGGGGCACGAGATCTGCCCCGGGGGCTGGCCCGGGGAGTGACCAGGGCTGAAGCCCCGCTCCCTTCTCCAGAACGTTCTGTTCTGTTCCGCTTATTATTGGTTTGTATGTATTATTCGCTCCCCCTGTTATTCCCTATTGGGTCCCGGACATTTGTATCTTCCCCCTTGCCTCTCCTCAATTGGTTGGGCGCACCTGTACAAAACCAGCGGCACGAAGGCAGGAGCTCGGACTTGTCTCTGAAGGAACTCCGGCCCGCATCCCTGCTCCTTTTCCCTCAATACACAGAGTTGAAGGAGAAAGTCTCCTCCCAGCCCTTTGTCCCCTTGCTGCGTCTTTTCCCGTCGGTGCTCGGGCTGACCCGCTCGCTGAGGACAGCTCCCTCTCGGGGCGATCCATCCGCCCCATGGCCGCAGCGGACGGAGCTCGGGCCGTAGGCGGGGGCGGCCGGGGAAACCAGGCGCACGCCTCAAGACATTAGATTTTAGATTCAATGTGAATTTTTCTCTGCTTTATCTGGGTGGAGTTAGCTAATTATTCATCTTGATTGAGGACATATTCAATCTTTATTTCCCTTATTGAGTTCACTTTCCCTAATGAAAGCAGACAACAATTTAAGTTATTTAATAAATTTACAGCATTTGTAAGCATTCTCGACAGTGCAATTTATGATTTAAACAACAAAATTACTTTCTGAGTGTCAGAATTTGCACACTGGTTAGACTGCTACTCTATTGACCTTTCACCTGCTATTTACATGATCAGAACTATAAAGAAAATATTTTAAAATTCCCTACTGTATTCAGTACTGTGCTAGAAAAAAAGATCATCTGTAAGTCAGTCTTATCTTCGTTATCGTCCAACAATTCAAAAATTTTAGTGCTATTCTCAGATTTAGTAATTTTGGATTTACTTCAACAAACTTGATGAAAAAGAAACTTGGAATCAATCTCAGCAAAAACACATATAGTAAAAATAAATATGATTACTTTTTTAGATCTGCAGTAGAAATAGAAGAGAAAATATAAGGTCTAATTTCTAAGTAATTAAAGGGAAAAAACCTCACCCTTGCTGTCTTTATCCTGGTCTGTAAGAAATTCTGTAGTTTTTGCAGTACAAATCCACATGTTGAACTGCAAGATTTTTTTTTTCTCTCTCCCAGCTCATGAATTTCCAACTATATATAGCAACAAAATCTGTATAAGATAGCATATAAATATACTATGCACTGCAATTTTAGATTAAGTTATATTTTTAGGTCAAATTGTAAAACTGTAGGGAGGGTTATAAATAGATGGTTATCGATCCATGGCTCTGTATGCTGTAAAAAAATGAATAACAATACTTTAATTCCACATATTTATATGTCATTATGGTATTTTACAGTCAGGAATATTCATCTGATGATGAAAATATTCATTCTGAATGAAATCATTGCACATTGTTCCATTTTTTTCCAACTTTTATGTAATATTCTGCACCTTGAAGCCCTCAATTTTTCTCTTATTGTTATCACAGCAATGATGTGTTTCAACACATCATTGATAGAATTAAACCTATATGCTGGTTTTTATAGTCATTGATTCCATATTGTTAACAGAAATTTGTGAAACTGAAATTAAATAGAAAAGTAATTTAGAAATAAATCTTTTAAATGGTATAAACAGTGTTCCCAGCTCTCAGATTTTAGTGGAAAAACTATGTTACTGTAAGCTGTAAGGGTGTAATATCTTTTTCTTTAACTCAGTTTCACCTATGGAAATGACATTATTACAACTTAATATGAATTATTCTGCATCACATTATTATCCATATTCCTGTGTATCTGAATTATTTTAATACATAAAATTTATAGTAATGTGTTAGTCACAATTTAACCATGATTATTCAGTATTGTATGATTTTATAATGCCAAGCTTAATTAATGAGATTCAGCTTCTCTAAAGTCTAGTGACTAAACAATTTTTAGCATAATCATGGGCAAGTCTGCAGCGTTCTAATGCTGAAGGCAGTTGAATGGGTAGACATTTATGTATGTGCAGGAAGATAAAGAAAGCAGCTTAGGTTCTGTGTCTCATGAACAGTCACAACAGACCAAACCTTCAGACTTAGCAAACCAGAAAGGTAAAGAGGACAAGCTAACAGAGAGACTATTTAGGAGAGAGTGTCCAGAGCCCAATACTATGATTCAAAGATGACAAAAGATAGAGCCTCACAGAAATAATTCCAAAATAAACACATATTTCTGTCTGATTAAAGAATAGGTTTTGTGAAACTAGGCATGTAATCAATTAAATGTATAGGTAGCAAGCAATTACTATCTTAGGTACACAGACTAAACTGATGATCTCATATGTGGCAGCCATAACATTACATATTACTAATGCAGAAGAACTGTCTGGAATGGCAGATTCTTAGGTACTCTTCTGATCTGAGTGGCTGGAAAATGGCAAATGTTGAACAAAATAAAAAAATCCTTTAGGCACAGTGAAGACTATCATGATCACTTTCCACCACGTTTTCACTGCTCAGAGAAAATGTTGACCTTCAAAAACAATAGAGACCATCGTAACATCTTGCTCTCATGTCCTTTCTCAAAATGTCAGAGGTGAAGTAACTGTTTGTAAAACTGAAATAAAATGCAAAATTATTTTTGAAAACAATGGAAACACAATGAAACATTACAATTTAAATATCTAATCTTCATTGGATTGGAAAAACTCAAATCCATGTGGAGAATTCTTTAAACTGGTCATACTGTCTATGTATTGTATATTTCAAATACAATTAAGATTTAAGATTAACTTTAATTCATAACTCGTAGTTGTTCCTGATTTCTCAGAAATATTAATTATATTTTCTACTATTTTTTTACTATAAAAGTGGCAAAAGTATAAAATAAAACTAAGAGTAACATAGAAAGAGTTATGAACCATAAAAAAAACAAAATCAGAGAAAGCCTGTAATATTGAAATGGAACACTTCTAGATTGTGATTCAAAATTGCAAACACAAAAAAAATCTGATCTTGATGAAAAATTTCTAAGCAGTGCAATATTTGTGATCATCAAAATATCACAATCCTAGTAAGTACTTAAAAGAGAATAACATAAGGCATGTAAATTAATTGTTTTCTTTATATTGATGTTTAAATACTACTTTAATGTATTTGGTTTTAGCTCTTCTTCCTAATACGGAGAAAAGGCAAAATTCTCTCCTCTTGGCTATCCTTTGTCGATTTTACCTGCTTCTCTCACAGCAACAGAACTTTTGCAGTTCATTTTAACAGTTTCTCTGACTCTGATATTTTTTTATTCAATGATCAAAGTGAAAAAGAGAACTTTTTCCTCATTATCATCATTCTCAATGTGAAAAAGTATTAAAACTTTATTGTAGTTGAAGTCTGTTCATTTTTAAAATGGCACATGACAGTGCATTAACCTGTGCTTAAATCTGGTATTTTCCAGTCTTAGGCATAGAAGTTTGGTCTTGAGAAAATTTATATAATATTTCTTTTCATGTAGAAAAAGACATTGAGCAGTAGACCTCAGCTAATATGACTCTAGCATGTCTCTCCTCCCTCAACACAATCCTCCCACCTCCAACAATATCTTCCACTTATTGGTTCTAACTTACATTGCAAAGAAGCACATTTGAAACATAACATAAAGAGAAAGATGAAATACCAATTGCTTGCCTATTCAAAATTTAAAAATCACCCATGACTGATGCTGAACTGAGAATCAACTAAGAACAAATTCTTATGCTGTTCAAAACCTAGCTATACTTCATACTAAGTCAAAATTTATTCTGTCTTCCATGTGATTTGAGAGAAGACAAATGCATTCCACAATAAGTTGAGAAATGTAGAATGCACATTTTCCATCATTCAACACTTACTTTGATTCTTAACTGTAAAATATGAAGAAAGTAGTAAGACATAGGAGAGAAGTTGTATAGGGTCTAACTGCCAAGGTGTTGGAAGTGGGGTGGGAGGGCTGCATGGATGGTGTCTGTGAAGAGTGACTGGTGCTGGTCAATGCTGGACCCAGAAAATTCCAGCTCAAAAAGACCCACACCAAGTCTCAGCTGGGACCCTCAGCCAAGCTGGTGTGTCTGTATAAAAGTATGGACAAATCCCTGCCCATCAGTGTGAGGAATGAAGAAGAAATTGGGAAAAAAACCCTGAAGGCACCAAAGCCAGATGAAGCAGGTGAGGAAGATCTTCAGACACTGGAGCAGGTACACGTATTACAGCCTCAGGCCAGACCAGGTGGATATTTCCTAAGGAGCTGCTGTCTGTGGAAAACCCCTGCAGAAGCAGGGGAAAAGCATGAGAAGGAAGGATCAGCAGAGATTAAGTGTTATAAAATGACCAAAATTTCCTTTTACCATCCATCTGTGCTGCTTGGAGGAGGAAAGACTGGGAAACTGGGAATGAAGGAAAGTTCAGTACAACCTTTGAAGAAATGGGGGTGAGAGGGAGCTACTACAGTTTTTGGTTTTGATCCTTGAAGCTGACTCAATTTTAGTTTATGATAAGTTAATTCTCCCCAAGTTCAGTTTGTTATCCCTGTCACAGTAACTGGTGAAAGATCTCCCTGTCATTACTTTGATGTCAATGTTTTTTATCATATTTCCTACCCCTGTTGTGCTGAGGAGAAGGAGTGAGAGACCTGCTGGATGGGGCTTTGGAAGCCAACTAGCATAAAATGCCTCTAAGAGAAAAACTCCTGTTATCTGTGTGTTTCATGTACATGAAAATTCTACTAAAATATATCATAAAACATATAGAAATCCCTAAATCTATGGGATATAGGTATAATGTAACTACATAATATTGGTTTGCATAGACTATTTCATCCCACCTGTTCCATACTGTCATTTTAAATAGCAAAAATATAATCAAAATTATTATTAACATTTACATACTTGGTGCTATTTGCTGGCAAACAGCACCTGTGTTTCAATGTCATTATGTAATGGCAGCTTTCAACAATATGTTTTCTTGCATCATTTATATGAAAAAGGAGAAATTTATACTCTTCCACAACCTATTGTAATTGGCTTGAAAATTTGTTGATTTGTTACTTTATTTAGTTAGATGTTATTGAAAATAAACAATATTAGATGTTTTCAGAGGAAATGAAGAGGAATTTCCTGTTTAGTATTGCTACCCAGAACAACTCTGAATAAAATCTCTGCAATAGAGCTTTTCTGCATTTTAGAAGGGAAATGATGACAGAAAACATAACCTCCAGAGCACACAGCAGAGTCTTACAATTTCCCCCAAGATTCATATTTTGAGGTAAATTAATATTTACTTGACTCTGGAGTACTACTTCCTCAAAAGTAATGCGTTCACAGCTATCTGCGATTAATGAGAAAAAGGCATAGTGACCTTTAAAAAGTAGGGAGATAAATTTCCCAACTTTGGAAATTAAGCTCAGATAAGTAAACTTTAATTGCAGCCATCACCTGGACTTTTTATTCAGAATAAACTTTGTATCTAATGTTTGCTTTCATTATTCATTTTGCGTGTTTCTTGATAGTGTGAGTAGGAAGTGTTAAATTTGGTCCTAGACAGAATTTTCTGTAAATGTTGCTGCATTTGCTGGCTAAGAGTGCACTCATCAACACACATGCTTAAGTTCTCCACAAAAATAAATGTGCAAGGACATTCCATCATGTATTTTCAGCTACACCTCACTATCAACTCTACCCAATAGAGATAAACTGATTGCAAACGTAAAAACATGCAGAGATTTTTTACTTAGGATTTCTAGCTCCCTTTTAAAATTTATAGCTACTTCTGCCTTATCTTTTCTTTACAGATCAGTCTAATTTCTTGATATGTGGCAAGGCATTTTTTTAAAGAAAGTCCACTGGTAATGAAAACTTATGCCCTTCTTCCTTTGAAACTATTCCACATAAGACTGACACTCAGAATACTTCTATCTATTTGCAATTAAATGGAAGATTTTTCAATTTATTTATTTTGCAGCTCTTCTTCCCTTATTCAGTGTTGGCAATTGTCTAAGAAAACCCACCAAAAGTGACTCACACATTTCGTAATATAGTGGGTTGATCCTGGGTGGATCCACCATCATTTCCTTCGTCAGCTGGACAGGGATGAGAAAATATAATGGAAGACTCATGGGTCGAATTAAGGACAAGGAGAGACTAGTGACGAGTAATTGTCATGGGCAAAACAATCAACCTAGAGAAATTAAATTCTTACCAACCAAATCAGAATAGTGTACTAGAGAAATAAAATTAAACTTTATAACAAACCCCTTCGTCCTGGGTTCATCTTCTCTATCTCCTCCTCACTGTGGCCCAGGGGAACAGGGAATGGGGTCAGTTCATCATATATTGTCTCTGCTGCTTCTTCCTCCTGAGAGGGATGATTCATTACGTTTTCTCTCTACTTCAGCATGGGGTCACTCCCACAGGACACAGTCCTCCACAAACTCCTGTAATGTCAGTCTGTCCCATAAGCTGCAGTTTTACGTTAAGTGTTTCACTATTAGTCCTGTCCAGGGGCTACAGGCTTTCAGGAACTTTTGCAGCGTGAGCTCCTCTCTCCATGGCTCAAGGGTCCTGCCAGAAGCCTGCTCCAGCATGGCCCCTACCCTACAGGATCATATCCTCCATTGTACATCCACCTGCTCTGGCAGGGGGTCCTCCATGAGTTGCAGGTGGATATCTGCTCCACCATGGATCCCCATTGGCCGCAGGGAGACAGCCGGCTTCACTATGGTCTGTGCTAGAGGCTGCAGAGGAACATCTGCTCTGCTGCCTGGAGCAACTCTTGCCCCTTCTTCACTGACCTTGGTGTCTGAAGGGCCATTGCTGTCATATGTTCTCACTCCTCTCTTCTTTGGGTGCTGTTCCCCAGAAGGTTCTTTTTTTCTCCTTCTTAAATATATGTTTTCACAGAGCAGCTGCCATTGTTGCTGATAGGCTCAGCCTTGGCCATCATTGGGTCTGTCTTGGAGCTGACTAGCCCTGACTCTATAGGACATAGGGAATGCTTCTGGCAACTTCTCAGAGATGTCACCCCTGTAGCCTCCCACTTCCAAAACTTTGCAACAAAACCCCAATACAGGTACCTATATTTAAACAGACACTTTGTACTATCTGTGGCATCTCTGTACCATATTCTGCAATCTCTTGCTCATATTTCATGACGCCAGATATTCTGAGTATTTCATTATGGGAATGGAAGAGATGCAAATACCATAGGAGACTACAGCTTAGACAGATGCACGTGAAGATTCCCTTACCAGCTGGAAAGAGGAGAATTCCTGAGCACACTTCTTTCAGATGCTGTATATTTGAAAAGCTTGCTCTGCACAATGACAAGGTTAACTTCATCCTTCTTGCCTTGTACTTGTTAGGCATAATCCACTCATAGACTGATCTACCCAGACACTGTAGAAGCCCTGATTATCTATTTAGAAAGTCAGTGTGAAACATCACCAGTGTATCATTGACCTTTCATAAAGTCCGTTCTCACATCTCCCTTACAGAGATGTTTAACAAGGAGTATTGAGTGAGGAAGACTTCAGCCAGTCTTTAGTCAATAGGATGCATTGGTGTATTTCTAGGCACAAGCAGGTAAGAAACTTGAGCCTTATCCTTGTTAATAGTCAAAGCAATACTTTGATTGACATTAGGTAGCTTAGCAGTCCTACTGAAGCACTCTAAACCCCTGGTAATCCCATGGGAAAGAACACTGTGATACTGTCAAACCTGTAAATGCTCAGAGTCATATTTCTCAGTATTTAGTTATTAAATTAATAAACTTTTGGTCATTGAGAGTATATAAAACTTAGAGCACAATACCTACATTCTTTGTACATTACTTGCTTTGGTTGGACTACTACATTGTCCTTACTGTTGAGCCACAAAGTGTAATGATGTATAGTTAGATTGGGAGTACAGAAAAGTAAGATGTTGAAATGGGAAATAAACCTTTGAGCATTCTTTACCAAAATGGACAAAAAATAATCTAAGTTTTGTTCCTGAAAGGCTGAAAAAGCATAAGTTTTGACTTATTTTTATTATTATTACTATTATTATTACCAATGATGATATTGTTTTATTTTTTACTTTAATTTTAATTTTAATTTTTTAATTTTAATTTTAATTTTAATTTTAATTTTAATTTTTATTTTTATTTTTATTTTTATTCTTGTTTTTATTTTTATTTTTAATTTTAATTTTAATTTTAATTTTTTTTTTTTTTTTTTAATTTAAGCAGCTTGTTCTTCATTAAAAGAACTCATATCAGTATATTGTTGGTTCAGATACTATTTTTGGCAAAGGCATTGTTGTGCCCTTTTCTACAGATGTCCAAATAGCATTTATAAATAAAAAAACTGTCCACAGTTCCTTTTAGACTAGTTCAAATATAAAAATATTCTCGGAATATATTTAAAAGTGACTTGTATTAATTTCAGGAAGTCAGTCTTTAAGAAAACTAGTATAAAATGTGTGCCATAAAAATTTAGGAAAAAATTGTATCAACAAAGATGTGACAGATTTGTAAAGATCCATATTTTTATTTCTTTTGATTTTTAAAAATGTTTTATTGATTTTTTGCTTGATTGGTTTGGTTTCACTTCTGGCTTAATGTTCAGGCTCAATTTCACTTCAAGCTTAATTTTTTTCAATGAAGAAGAATTTTACGAAGAAATAATTGATTATTCACTCTTTGAAAAATGTCACAGTACAGAAGGCCTTTGTCATTTATAACGGCTCATATTTCTCAATGAAGGCAAATGTTTCCATCTTTCTTTGAACTATAAACAGACAAGAAGGTGGAGGTAACCTGAAAGAAATATAAAGACACTAACTGGACATGAGGATGAATGGATGGCTTGGAAACCAAAATCTAGCTCGATTAAGTCCAACAGAAGATGCCAAAGGCAACAAGAAAGACTTGCCTAAATCCAGAAGTAGTAGAAAGTAAGCTGGAGAAAATGCTGGGCTTGTGGACTAAGGAGGCACAAATCCCAGTGATGCAAGACGCAGGAAAAGGCTGAACTACTGGAGGTTGTCATTGTCTTGGTCTTTACAAACAAGACTGAACATGGAAAATCCCAGACCAGGGGGGAGGTCAGTAGCACAGAAAATGTACCTTGGTGGGGGACAGGCAGGGGCAGGCTGTGACAGCCCCTGCCTCGCTGATTTTTAGCAGCCACAGGCTCTGACCCTCTGCATATTGTTGAGGGCTCTCACGGCCACATACACAGGCAGGCTCCAACAGGTCTCATCACCCCACCACTCATTACACAGGCCTGCCTCCTCTCACTACACACTCAGCCCCCATGACCTGGGACTCTGCTGTACTACCAACCTGCACTGCCCAGTCCAGATTCACTACGCTAGTGCCCAGTTCCCTCTTCCTGCCTGGATTCATAACTTGGTGCTGCTCTCTACGTCATCGCAGGAGACCAAAGAAGTTCAACAAGGAGGAGTTTGAAGTACAAAGATTTCATTTCATCTAAAGCTCTGCAACAACCAGGGTTGCGTGTCCTTCATGTTCTCCTTCTTCTGAGTACCAGGGCAGGGCTATCCAAGCCCTGTGACTATCTGCCAGACCTGCGCATCATCCACCTGCCATAGACACAGGTCATGCTGACAGTCCAAACCCTGTTGGATTCTCATGCTGATGCCTCTTTCCATTGGTAGTTTTCCTCTATTATATGAATCAGATCTACAAGGAATCTCAATGACTGATCTATACATAAAATTTCAATAGCTGCCATACTTCACAATGAAAGAAAAGTCAAGGATTACTCGATTCATCTTTTCCCATAAAGAGAAGTAAGTTTATAATTTCAAAATACATTACTATTGGACAAAATCAATTTTTATTGAACATCAATTAATGGCTAGGACTTACGCATAACATTTCCTGGAAACATTGCATAGATCCAGCTAGTAGACTTAATTTTAAAATATCAAAAATACTGTATCAAAAATATTGTGGCCTGTAGGACCAGGAAAGTAATTGTTACTTCTGATTGGCACTGGTGAGGCCACACCACTGAGTGCTGTGTCCAGTTCTGAGCCCTGCATTTCAAGAAAGATTTTGAGGTGCTGAAGTGTGTCCAGAGAAGGGCAACAGAGCTGGTGAAGGACCTAGAGAGCAAGTTGCATGAGGAGGGATGGAAGGTGTCAGAGTTTAGCCTGGAGAAAAGCAGACTCAGGGGAGACCATACAGTTCTCTAGCTACCAGAAAGGAGGGAATAGCAGGGTGAAGGTCAGTCTCTTCTCCCAGACAACTTGGAACGGGACAAGAGGAAATGGCCTCAAGGTGTACCAGGGGAGGTTCAGGTTGGACATCAAGAAGAATTTCTTCTCTGACAAGGTTTTCAGATATCAGAATAGGCTGCTCGAGGAGGTTGTGGAGTTTCCATCCCTGGAGATGTTCAGGAAATGACTGGCTGTGGCACCTAGTCTCACGGTCTAATTGACAGGGTGCTGATAAGTTAAAGCTTCAACACAATGACTGTGTATATATTTTCCAACCTAAATGCTTCTGTTATCCTGTGATTCTGTGACAAAAGCCACCTCATGTGCAGTTATATTTTATTATTTGCAGATCTACAAAATTGAAATTATTTACCTGTTTTACTCAGTGGTGGAATAAAGTCTTATAATTCTGTATAAGAATATTCAGTAAATTACACTTTTACCTTGAAATTGCCCAGTGACATGCTTTATTTCACTAAATAAAGCCCTATTGTACCAAAGCCACCTGGAGTTTTGTCTGTCGCAGTGCTTTTTCTTATGTCAATTATTTTACATTAATACAAAATGTGCCAAAAGTAGAGCTGATTTATTAAGGAAAGTAAGCAGAGAAATTGGTATTTAGAGTAAGGTTGCTTCTCTGTTCATTGTACTGTAATATGCCTAATGATGTCATCTGTCTGGCTGACTAATCTGTAATTCTGAGCAATAGCTGTATCATAGAACCATAGAATTGTTTAGACTTAAAAAGACCTTTATGATCATCAAGTCCAACTGTTAGCCTAACACTGCCAACTTCACCACTAGAAATAAAAATGAACAGTAGAAACATGATTTATTTATATATATATGGGTATGATTTCATGCAAGAACATTGTTTTATAGTGCAGTGACCTGTAATAAAAGCCTCATACATTTTCTGGTGCTTTTACCAAAAACTAATAGTAGTAGAAACTTTGTGAAATGTAAAGATAATACAGATGTGTGCATTTAAACACACTGCATTTACTTTCATGAGATTTGATAACTTACTTGCAGCATATCATTCTACCATGGAGAAAGACAATAAATTGGTTCCTTCTAATGACCGTGACAGTGCAGAGCCAAAAACTATATTGCCTGTTTGGAATGTTGTTAATACCACAGAAGAGCAGATTACTCCACTTAACTACTAAATGTAGGAAACTGTTCACAGTAAAGCAAGATTCATATTAACCTGGTCTGCAAATGTCTCTAGAGCTCAGTGTGTCTTTCAATATTACACTCTATAGTTAGTGCACTACTGCATTAATGTTTAAAAATAATCAAAAATAATTCAGACCACCTACAGAACTGAATATAAAGTAGTTCTCAAGTGCTGATATAGCTGATATATATTAGTAAAAAGGTTTATTTATACCCCAAGAAGCTGTTAATAAAAAAATTCTCACAAAGAATATTGGAAGAGCTGGAAAATACTCACATATTAACTGATACACTTCAGTATAATGAGGACATGAATTCATTGGTTTGCTGCATAGTTACCAAGAGAAAAGCTGCAGCATTAACATGTTACCAAATAATTATGGTTATTTCTAATGGAGACTTTGCATTGTCAGTGATAAATAATACATATTTTATATCATGGTGATAAAGCAATTAACTTGTGTCACCAGCATCCTCATATTACTTGTCGTTATACTCTGGGATAACAAGTGTTTTTCTATTAACTACTGAATATTCAGAAGGACATCTTGAACAGCTCTAATTAAAATGTTTTAATTGCTTACTAAAACCCCTAATGAAAATTACTATTGTGACAAGAGCAGCCAAGACTTTCATTCTGCAATCATATAGTTTCTCTTCATGAACCCCTTTCTTCAGGCCATATGGAATAGGTCTAATTGCTAGGAATATAAAGATTTAAAACATCTCAAAAATAAATGTGTATTGGGAACAAAACTGTATCACTATTGTTTAATTCTTTCACACTAGATTGCTGGCAAGCAAAATTCATTTGGAATGAAAGCATACAGTAGCTAATATGCAGGTTGTGGAATTTTTCCTTAATAAGGATTTTCACAATAAAACCATGATGCATGGGTGGATGGAAATGTGGAATTCTCTAACCTTAGAGCTAACAACTTAGATTGTAACACATTTTCTGTCAAAAATCAAGATATTTTAAGTAACAAAAGCAGAAGTAATGTTCTCAGTTGGGATATATGTCCTATGGAGGATCAGTGACTTTGCAGTCACTGGACTCATATGACTGTAATTTTTCAGAATGCTGTTTCTTCTCACAAGATTTCCATGAGAAACATCTTATGAATGGATAACAATTCTTTGAAGGCTTTGAGTTTCAGATCAAAACTCCAAATTTTAAACTCATAACTTAAGTAATTGAAAGTTTGGCTCAACTTCAATAAGTACAAGCCCTGCTTCTTGCTCTTTTGGTTATGCATTTATTAATAACACTACTGTGAAAGCAATGCAGGTATATTCTAAGCCTGCTGTCTATACTTCACTAAAAGTTGATCTCTGTTTCAGTAAATTCTTGTTCAAGGTTAGAAAGATACTCATTTTTAATAAAAGGAGATCTGAGATTTCATGGATTCTGTGCACAGAAAATAGAGAGTGAAGGGTTTATCATGTTAGTTTTATTTTGGCTTTGCCTACTGGTATATAAGCAACCTAAAATTCAGTAAGTAATAAAAGAGAAAGACAACTGCTTCCCTTTCTCATTTATGTTATTACCTCTGTGTTCTTGTCATCCATTAATGAAATGAAGTTTGAGAACAGAACCAAGAATGGGGAAAAGTGTAGATCAAATGAAGTTTGAGTCACCTTGGTTTCAATTAATAGTTTGAAAAACAATGTTTAAAAATGTAAACAGCATGCAAAGATGTCACCTAAAGAATTGCTGAAGGTTGGGAGGGGGTGGAATTTTTCCCCATTCTGCTGCTGGGCAACTAATGGTCGGATACTTAAGGGCCATTTGCTTCTACAAAACAGACAAAGATTTTAGCCAGGTGGGGTGAGGGGACAAGAGAGCTGGGAATTAATAACAGAGACACTGGCTTGCCGGATTTGGAAGAGAGAGCAGTGGAAAAAAGCTGCTCTCTGCTTTTTCGCGAGGACTGTGGAAAAAGCCCGGCTCTGCACTGGTTTTTCTCTACCTGGTGGGTGAGCTTTCATTTGGGGAAAAGAGCATGGGACTCCAAACCCCTTCTCCCCTCCAGGAGGGTGCATTTTCCAGCTGCTCTGCAGTGAAAGGGGACCCGGCTGCCAATGCCCTGCGACACAGCCTGCCACAACTACGGAGTTCCTGCCGCCTTTGTTGCTGGTTAGCTCAGGTGAGCCCACCCTGCCATTCCATTTCCCTGCTCTGAGCTCCCTGCTGTGCCCCGTCCATCTGCACGCCATCCCTGCCCAGCCCGTCCGCCATTATCCTTGTGAGACCAGCCTGACCTCGTGCCACAGCGCCACCTGCAGCTGTGCGGGAGCCTGCCCCTCTCGGCGGGGAGCCAACAACGCCCCTGCTGGCTGTTACCATGACTGCACCAAACGGGAAAGTGGCGGCCCAGAGACATCTGCCACCGGATTTTTGATTTTGTTTGTTGTCACTATTGTTGTTACTATTGCTGTTTGCCTCGTTATAGATAACAAAGAACTGTTGTTCCTTTTCCCATATCTTTGCCTGAAAGCTCTTGATTCCAAAGTTACAATAATTTGGAGGGAAGGGGGTTCACACTCTCTGTTCTAAGGAAGGTTCCCCCCTTCCTTAGCAGACACCTGTCTTTCAAACCAAGACAAGAATATAACTGAGAAAATTGCTTTCTATATATTGTAAACAAACATTTCCTTTCAATTTAAGGCTAGTTTGTTGTTGGTTACTCTTGTCTGTGACATCAACCTAACTACTCTGGCATATACCCAAAGGACTGAGATTGAATCACAGCTACACAGTTCAGATTTTTCCCATATTTGCAGACTGCATTTTCAAATTGCTCTTTCCAGATAGTTGCTTATGGAAGCATTTAAACAGGCTATGAACTTTCATGAGCACAGAATGGTAGATGAGTTAGCTCATTAAATAAGAGAGATGCTGTTTCCCGGGCAGAGACTGAGTAGCAGCTCTCACAGCAATTTTGGAAGCTCCACTATTCTTGCTCTCTTCTCTGCCATAGTGCTCTAGGTTTACAGTGCCCTAATTCATTACCAGTTTATTTACCCAACAGCAGTTTCTGACATGTCACCCATTGGCTGGAACTCTTGAAAATATAAAAGGTCTGCGGCAGCAGTAGCTAATACTGTTTTCAAAATTATGTTTGAGTAGTTGTCAAACTTCACTGAGGGAAAGAGGTCAAAAACATTCATGGAATCCTTTTAAATCAAGCATGATGCACTAGTTCAGCAAAATATTCTGTGTTATCTACATACATAAATACAGTACTAGAATATCTAGTACTATCCACAGATCATTTACAAAGTGGCTTTTTTTTCTCAATTATGCTATTGATGTCCATGGCTGTATAAATTATCAAAAAACTATAAGAACTTTTGGACTTTCAAAATTAGAAATTCCCTGGACTTTGAAGGGATTGTAGCATTTCTGAAAGTTTCTGAAAAGTTTTAGAATTGATCCTCCAAAGCTGGTACTTTTGAGTATGCTGGTGGGACTCTCTTTTTGTGAGAGAAGTTGAAGTGGGAGTTGAAGTGTTTATCTGATACTGTATAGCAGAAGTCTTCAAGGCAACACACAGTCACCTGGAGGTTACTTAATTCTTCAGGCCTTTGTGATGGTATACCTCTGGCTTGTTTTCTAATGAAAATGTACTCTGTTGCTCCAGGTCTTACGTTTTTAAATCATCAAATCATTAAATGATAAGAACCCTTCTCTAAATGCAATTACTTCAGATTGTTCACAATCCCAAATTAAGGCAAATGACATAGAAAAACTATTTATCTATATTGTCTAAACCATACACCATAGTTCAAAATATTTGTAAAATTCTTAAGCAAAGAAACAAAACAAATTCCACAGCCTAATTGAAGTTATAAGAGAAATTACTCTTCCCTTCTTGAAAAAGTGTCAATCATGATTTCTACTTGGTTGTAAGTATCTTCACTTCATGGAAATTTAATCTGATCTGAACAGATCCCACAGCGGGTTTGAAGTGATAATCATTCATGAAAAAAGTCTTTTTATCCCTTTTCTTCCCCCCTTAGTTAGAGGAAATGTTTTTTCTCCTTTGAATTAAATTGTTTATCTGCCATAGTTAATTATACATTTAGCATATTAAGAGTACTTGCTTGCATTTCATCTCTCCAAAATGCCCCATTTTCTTTCTAGGAGATATAAAACTCCTCTCTTTCATTACTAAATAGCATTCTTCATGTAATTTTTCTTTCACAAGATCTTATACTCGGTATCCATTTGTAGATTAGACGAATACATAATCCAAGGATAAATGTTTCCTGCTCTCTGTTTAATGTAATAAATGAAAAAAAAAAAAGCAAACAAAAAAAGAAAGCCAAAAGAGATGTCACATTCCATTCAGAAACTGAATCTGTGCTTCTCTTCCACTCATTATCAAGAGACAAGAAATTAAAATTATTCATGAGTAAGTTAAAAGGTTGTGAGATTTTCTGTGTCTCAACTAGAATATTTTCCTACAGTTAGCCTTACAAATGTGTGGAAGTGTAATAGTTATTTATGGTTAAATTTAGAATTCAAGGTCAACTCGGAAGATTTTGAGGTTTTTTGCTCCAAAGAATTAAGTAAAACCCAAACAAAGAAAAATAAACCCCAAAACTTACAATCTGAAGTTACTCTGTAGATACTGTTCTAAAGAGGAAGCATAAGGTGTCACTATAAAATAACGTTTAAACAACAGCCTAAAAACCAAATTGAAATATTAACTAGCTATTGTGTTATTTGAAAACTATGTACTTAAACCAAATTTTCAAGCCTTGCCTGAAATGTACACCAACTTTCTTATTGTCCTAAAACCAATTCTTGCTCATGCTTGAAATGTCTATCCCTGGCCTGTGCTGCACCAGTGCTTGGTCAGATGTTCCTACTTCCATGAACAGTGGAAGTGAAACCCTCTTGTAAAGAAAAGTTAGCTCTTGTGAAACGCCTTTATGACTGTCAACTGTGCAGTTTTAGCCAGCCCTAAAAACACTCTCCCACCCTGCACAGAAAGGTCTGATAATTAACACAGGAAGGCCTGAGAATATCCACCACCAGTAAGAGGTATAATGTCATACTTATTCAGCATGTCCCCCAAGGTTCAATTCTCCAGGTTGAATGCTGTGTCAAAAAATGTCATGGCAAAGGGATCTGTTAGAGTCAAAGAGGACATACCCAAGGATTGAGTCCTTGTGGAGTCTTGTGTATTACTGGGCAAAAGTAAAAGACTTTTGGCATAAGCAGTTTTTCACTATTAACCTCCAGTTGCAAAATGCATGGAGAAAGGCATGGTGGCTATTGGCATTCCACAACAGCTTTGGGATTAGATACATGGAGGTACGCAACTTGACCCACCTCTCTAGTGTGTTCGGCAGTGCTGTCCACATTAGTCAGGTTATGTTGAGAAGAGAATTCTCAATTCTCGGCTGTCTGTTCTGATTCATCATATTTCATGAGAGGCGCTGCTCATGCAGAAGATCTTAAATGAGGGAGAATCAAGCTTGGTAGTGGGATCAGGCCTAAGGTCAGAATTTAGTGAGTGAAACTGCTTGGTTCCCACAAATCAGAAAGAATGAAGGAGGTGATATATACATGCCTTGGGGTGACAGTCTTGGTGAACCGGACAGAACCAAGAAGAAAGGCTGGCATGAAACTTTCGCTGCAACAGAATGACATTGTTTCACAGCAAACACAGCAGGTAGATCAGCATCTGTAAAAACTACACATGCATAGCAACAGAGCAAGGTGCCTTGTCCTGTGCAAAGTGCTGATACAGCGGATTATGGATATGCATGGCATGGAAGAGTCTCCTGGGCTTTGTTCGTCCTACTAGTGTGACGTGGCAATCACATCATCCCTGTGTAGTACAGGTTCAGAGTGTGGGAAGAGGTAGCAATGAATGAAGGGAAGCTTCTTCCACTGACTTCCACTGGGGTAATATTTGATCTCCAGAGTGGGTGTGGAAAACAAAAGGCCCATCTAGATCATGAAACAGAGGGGATGTAAGAAATTACCATCTGTTAAGTTACAGCGGTAGTAGGCAACCAGCACTTGTCCTGATACAGATATATGGGCAACTACACACCTAAGGCAGTTGCGTAAGATGTGTGTTGAGCAATGGCGATGCCTGTTAGTTAAATCAGTCTTCTTATATCAGTCCTTGACCCCAAGGCCAGAGTACAGTCCCAGGTCATTCAATTTACAGACACAGCAAGTCTATGCTTTTCTTCTGGAGGAACACTGGAGTTACATTCTTCCTGATCACATGGGAAGATTTCTCCCATCATGACAAACTATAGATACACAAATACTGGCAAGTGCGTTAACCTGACACTCAACTATAGGCATAATAAGTACTGGCCTCAGGCTCTAAGAGCTTCTTCCATAACACAATTAAAAAATCAGAGAAATAGAACTTCATGAAAACAACTGCCACTGATTTTGGAAGTCAGAGAGAACACTCGATCATTAGATTCTCCCCAACACATGAATTGTATATTTCCTCAATGAAAACAATCCATGAATTGTGACAAAGAATATTGCAGACAAATTCCAACCTAACACACATTATTAAAAAACAAAAATGTTAATAAGGCAGGTGACATGTTGTGGTGGCTGAAACCATCTCGGAGAAGCCAAGAAGGTCCCACAGCAGCAGCAAACTGGCGGGACAACTCTGAGGTGTGAAGTACCCTCTGAGTGTTGGCTAAATGGTCCCTCCCTAAGGTTATGGTAATCGTCCTATGTTGATTGGTTGTTATTGTATCCCTGGCTCCGCTCTTCCCTTCCCCTCATTGGTTCTCATTGTATCACACACTCTACCCCTCCCTTCATCCCACTGGTTGTCATCGTATTTCTCAACCTCCTCCCCAACCCTATTGGCCCTTCACCCCTATATCCGTGGTCACGCAGAGTGCCTCGGCCTCTTTCGTCCCTGGATCCCTTCGAAGAATAAATGCCTTTGAAATATATCCAGATGACGGAGCCCTCTGAGTTCTGTGTCTCTGGTAAATGCATTGAGTTTATTATAAATTCTGGGGTGTGTGAGTGTGTCAGTGCTACCCAATGACACGAGTGATAGAATAGGTCTCTCTGCACACTGTGGAATACAGAGGCCAGAAGGGTCTATCTGGGATTCGGGATGCTCTTGGATCACACAGAAGAGCACATGTCACTCCAACATTGCCCCCACGTTAGTGACAGAACTGCATACCATCATTTTATTAATGTAAGAATTTGTGTATTTATACTTTATATATATAGGCATGTGCTTGTAGCAAAGCTGCAAGTCAGCCAGGCCAACTAATACTTAACAGAGAAAAAAATACCAAGCAACCTCCTGGCTCCAAAAACAAACAAAAAAGACCCAAAATAAACAAAAACAAAACTGTGAAATCTTGCTGCAATATCCTAAGCTAAGAAAATTGGATTTTGATGACATCTGACTCTTAAAGAGGAAAACAAAGCCAATCATGGAAAAGGAAGGAAGAAAGTAGAATGAACCTGAAATACTTTAGTTATGTTTATTTTTCTTGCTGTGGCTTCAAGCATATGTAACACGTAATTTCTCTTGTAGCTTCAAGAATCTATAACAATGTAACAGTTAATACATTTTAAAAAGCTATAAAACTATGCAGGGAGAAGCAAAATTTTCCATATATCCTGGAAAAAGAAAGTTTCAACAATCAGATGCTTTTATCTCCTTATTTGCCCTATTTCTATTCTATAGCCAGCTTTCAGTCAACAGGGTAAACTGACTGAGGGCAAATACAACAGATTTTTCAAACACTACTCGTTAGCATTTTCTTCACCTGATACACACATATAAATTTTTTGTTAACAACCTGAGCACATCCATAGTTTTGTGTCATAAAATAAATTATGAACAGCAGCCCCTGTCCCTGAAACCACATCCCACTTTACTTTCTGTTGCCTGCCTGGAGGATTGTTATGACACACAGAAGAGCATACACCTGGTTTTACTACCCTGACAGGTGGTTGCTGTCTCATTTCTTTCTTTCCCAGTAACTAACAGGACACTTCAGCTACCTGTTGGTAGCTAAAGCCCCATGGAGTTACAGTAATGTTCAATAAATTGCCATGAATAAATAGGCTAAATAACTTCTATCGTAACCATGCTTGTAAAGAACTGTGTGCCACATTATACAACCAAAAAAAGCAATTGCTGCTGGGAAAGCAGAATTCAGAGCAATCCTTACAATAAACTTATGCCTAGAAATGTTAAAATCTTCAATAACTGGTACTTTCAAGAAGAACTGCAATACAGGTGGAGTCTTTCGTATAAACTAACAATATATACAAATGGGCAGTGAACTGAAACTTGGGCTGACTGACCATGCACAGAAAATCTGATTTAAGTAGTGATTACTTATTCCACATTTTTCTGTAGAAATGTATGGACTTTTCTCCACTAATTCCCCACCATGGACTGGGTAATTTCTTCCCTTAAGTGCTAATTTAAGGTCAATATTTTCTTGGTGGAAAGATAACATCCGTTCAGGAAACTACTCAAATTACTTCTGTCATCAAATAAAATAAATAAACCACCAAAACAGCAAACCAAAACAACCAACCAACCTACCTATCTACAAAAAATTAAAACCCAAAAAAAACAGAAGAAAAATAAGAAAACGTAGGAGTATACCCACAATAATCTTTTCAACAAAGATGAATGTGTTTATCCCACTTAACATTTATACTCTTCCTGCACACCCTGAGTTTGTTTCATTTGATGTTTTCTTTCATTTCATTTCATTTCATTTCATTTCATTTCATTTCATTTCATTTCATGCTATGACAGTAGTATGGCCATTTATTATAAATACAACCATACACACATATTTGTAACAAACTCTCAGATGTTCCTAACAGATCTGCTCTACAGATATCACTGTCCCAACCTGGCAAATTTGTATAATTTACTAAAAGAATTCATCTTTTCATTAATATTGAAAGTGAGCTGTTCTATTGAAGATACGCAACATATTTTCCAGTGTCCAATTTCCTGGTATATTTTTCATTCTGGAAAGCCAGTATTTTTACTTTCACAGTTGGATTTGAAAAGTTAGCTCTCACTAGCAAATATAATAATTTCTGATGTTTTATGCTGAAATCTATAAAACAGGAGAACCACTTAAGTCATGTAAGTTACCCAAAGCTGTGAAAAAAAGTATAGTGAATTTACTGAAGATAAACTTTCCTATACAATCCAGAAAAGGGAAATAAACTTTTTTTATATTCAGGCCCCTTAAAATGCATTAGTAAAATTATATTACTCCCCCTAAGCAACACAAATCCAGTTCTTAGAAATAAGCTGATCTTCGAATTTTACTTCATTTTGAAGTTCAGTCATGTACTGCACGTATATTCAAACCTAAGTATTTCACAGTCCTTCATGTGAAGGGAACAGGATTACTATTTACAATCCTTATCACTGTCTGTATTTCAATATATAAAAGGCTATGGAATGAGGACTAAAGGTTTCTGAGAACTTCACTATGAAGAAAGATATCAAATACAGTAAGAATTATAATTAACTACAGACAAAAATGGAAAGGTAGTTTTATCAGGTGTATACAAGAGTATCTACTGCAAAAAAAAGGCTAATACAAAATGTAGATTATAAACCTAAAAGATAGCACTCTAACTAAAATGCTAGCTAAACATCTTTGAAACTAAAATTTGTGACAAAAAGTATGTCTTGGAAAAATTTAAATATATATTGCTTTCCATGTAGTTTTTAAAGCAAAGTGGAATAATTTGAAAAAAAAATGGAAATTGCATTTTGATGATCCACTTTTTTTCATCATTAGTTTTCAAAGATCAGCATTACATAATTTTCCGATATCTTATCAACAAATTATACATTTCCTTTTGCATCTTCAGTGGAAATGTTCATACACTCATATGAGCAAAAATTGTGTGATTTTTCCTCACCAAGAAAATTGTTCCAAGTTATAAAAGAACAGTTTGCGTATTTGGCAACCTGTATTTCTGCCTACCTGCCAGCAGATATTTACAGTAAGCTGTAGATACTCCTTCATTCCTATGAAACAGTACACATCAATATTCAGAAAATAATAAATTGGCATAGAACTAACCCCCAATGTATTAATACCCAATTCAGACTCCTCTTCTGGTCAAATGGATTAAGGAAAAGTATAAATCTTATCAGCTAATAGATTTCTCTTTGCATTAAAAAAAATATGATTGCAAATATTAAACTATGAACAATCACAGCAAATTTCCACAGGTTTTTAGGTGGACCCATACTACTAGTCAGGGATTACAAAGCACACAGATAGTACCTTTAGTAAAGAAATTCTCTGAGTTACAAATCACTGAAAATTACTTCATTAAGAAAATTACTATACACTATGTACACTGTATTGTGTTGTGTCCAGTTCCTCCCTAGATATCTTTTCCAACTCTCACCTCTAGCAGTAGTCTCAGTCCTTCATTCTTACCTTTGTTCAATAAAATACAATTTATCTAAATAAAGCCTTACATCCTGCTGCTTCTGCCTTTTCCATCTTACTCCTTGTTTGGCTTGGCTCCTGAAAAGTCATTAAACTGACTTCATTCCTTTAATTTTGATTTCCATGTTAACTGGTGTAACTACTACAGCCGGAGTAACCGTCATCAATAATTTGAAATATTTTTTCTCACTGTTAGGTTTTTAGGACTACATACACCTTATGTTATAATACCTGAAAATAGGTATGACGTGGAATGCTCTACGGATGTCTTCCTTCGATGAACATTTGCTGCAATTTTGTTTGAATCCAGAGAACTGATAATACACTTTTATTCTGAGAATGAGGGCAGTCTCCCATGATACCACTTATGTTTTGCACTAATAGTAATTAGAGGATGATACCTACCCACTAGTTGCATTTTAGACACTGGAAATGGCAAAGACTTCTTGGCAGAAAAATCATAGAGCAAGTGAGGCAGGAAGGGACCACAGTGGGTCATCTGGTACAACATCCCTGCTCAATAAAGGTCATCTTAGAGTATATTTCAAGGGTTTTTCCAAGGGAAGTGTCTTGGAAACTCTCACTACACTGAGAAATATGATCATTTTTATAGGAAGTTTTACAGAGACTTAGTGACTCTAGTAAATTTTCTGTGTCTGCATGATATCTTTTATTCTCCATTATGTATCAGTCTGTAGGCCATTTTATAATAGTGAGATAAAATATATTGAAATTAAATTCCATATAAGGAAGAACTTTTTAAGTGCTTGGAGAAAAACTTGTTTCTGTACTCCTTAAGACATTGATAAACAGAATCTGTTATGTTTACGTGTTATGCTCTTACTTTATGTCTGATGGGCCCTGTAAAATAAGTGTGTTCCATATTCGATTATTGTATTCTATTTTTTGTGTCAAAGTCAATGAGATTCCTGAAAATACCAAAATTATAACTTCGAAGAAAATTTTTAGAGCAAGTCATCTTGTTACACATGATGGGAAAATCTGTCAGTGTTTTCAAACCCAAATTCTTCAAGCAAGGTTTTCCCACCAGAACAAAAACAATATGAGGCACAAATATCAACTACGTATATAAAAACTTAGTATTTCTGTTGAAACTTGAAAAAAATATAGCCTATTCATTATCATAACAGGAGGGAGCAGGGCTTGTTTATTGCCAGGCAGAATCAAAGTCTCAGGAATATTTAAGATGGGGAAAATAATGAAGGTTAATATTTTAGGTACAGCATGCCGTTTTCCTGACTTCCTACTGTGAATCTAAAAATGCAGGAATTTTTATTAATAAAGTAACAATCATGGTCAAATCAAATTGGATTACTTTTAATCACATTCACTGGCAAGTGTTCCTTACTCACCCATACACAAAACCCCTTAATTTCATTACTAATTTATACTGAATTTTTTTGGTTTTTACTTTTTATTGAACAGTACTGAAGAAAAACCACACAGTTAGTTCCTCTTTGGCAATTAGGTGGGCAATACCTTCAGCTGGACTGGCATTTCCTAAGAGAAACCAGCAGAAACATTTAAATAACTCTCTGAGTCTGCAAGACTCTGTCTGTCTACAATCTCAGCTTATAGATTTGAGAACTAAATTATTTTTTCATGGAATATTGGTACAAAGAGAAGAAATGTTCTCTCTGTTCTAGGTACAGAGAGAAGAAATGAGTTTTCACATGGGTTTTTAGTTCAGTTACAGATTTAGTAAGTCAATGATTGCAAAAACTGTTGTAACATCTAGTTATAGTTACCATATTGTCTATGCAACATTACTGGGCTTTGGTTGAAGATGGTCCCAGCTCAAGCATATCGAAACTACAAAGACTGTGGTCATAATATCACTGACTTGCTATGCATCCTGAGAGGCCTGTCTGAGTATCTGCATTACTTTTAGATTTGGTGTCAGAGATGTTTTTTCCAAGCTTATCACATGCTGTAGAAAATACTGATATTTCTGATTAATAGAGAACCAGATAATCTCCATCTTTAATTATGTCACACTAATATCTTTTATATACAGTCAGTTTAGAAGAGGAAACCAAACCAGGTTATATTTTATGTTGCATAATGACAGGAATTTTAAACTTCATAAGTTTATAAAATTGCATATATGTATATTTTTAAGTGACACCAAAGAAAAGTAGAATAACTTGCTGATGTTGATTTTACCACCTTTTGCCTCTCTTCCTTTCAATACTTCCTTTTCCTTTCTCTCCTGAAGGTTCAATCTTAATAGTGTATTTGTTGTAGCTTTGAGAGACAAGACTATGATCCCAGATAACTAAGAAAAGGAAATTAACCAACCTCTTTTCATTTTGAAGCCTTTTAAAACAATACTTCCTTATAGGATGTTGTGATAATCATGATATGGTAATAGGGTCAAAAATAAACACCTTGTAATTTTTATAGCTGCAGGTATCTTTTTATTAATTACTTTTCAGCTGTAAGGTTTTCTTTAAGTTTTTCTAAGAACACAAAATTTAACAAGTCAGGGAATGAAAATACCTAGGAGTTTTGTGGGATAAAAAGATAAAACAGGAACCAGTAGCAAACAACTCCTCCGTCACATCCTCAATCAACGATTTTGCCAGTGCTGTCTCACAGGCTAACGTATAAATCAAACATGGCATGACCTTCCTTGAAGTCACAGATTTATTTATACTGTCTGGAGTTGACTTTTTTTACCTACCCATGGTTTGGTTGCATTCTGCCTCTCACAAATTATGTGTCTAATATTTCTTGGAAGGTCACAGTAGAAGAGTATATATCCTGATCCTGCTCAGCATACTAGACATGCAGAAAATGGTTATTTAATATAGCATGCAGGAATAAAAAGATCAGGCAGAACATGTTTTTCCACAATATTCTCTGAATTTGCTCAGTATCTTAACAGGGTGTTAAGGGATTTGTCAAAATTAACACCTGCAAAATCCCTCATGTATTTTTCATTAGAAAACCCAGCATTTGTTACTTAGCAAACTAACTTCTAAATCAAATTCTCTAATTTTTGAAATTTCAGTTGTCAGAAAAGTGAGGAACTAGAAACAATATTCAGATATGATCCCTGGAAATAATCCAGACTTCTGTCATGTACTTGTTAAAATTTTCCACTTCATTGATTTATTTGTCATGTACATATTGCAAAAGATGCTGCCCAAACCTTCACAATCTATTGTCAACCCCTACTTCAATATCTATTTTTATCCCCCAAGGTCTCAGCTGTTCTACCAATTTTGTTTAAAATCACTAATTTTTTGGGATTCATGCCCCTTTTTCCTCTCTTCTATATGGTTAGAAAATAATGGGAAGTTATCTGGGATTTGAGAAGATATTTTAGAAATTATTATTTAGAAAAAATCAGGAAGTGAACAAATTGGATTAGCCTTCACAGTCATCTCACAGATGCAGAGTAAACTAATACACAAGTTTCACATCCCTACTTACACGTAATGACTGAATTGGCAGAATTACATCTAAATCCTTCATCTCTTCCCCTTCCATCTGTTCTGCTAGCCTCCTGCCCCTTGGTGACAGTGAGATTTTCTCCCTTGAAGCCAAGATATTACTAGGCCTGAGTAGAAAAACATAAAATAAAACATATGTTCAGAATGTGAAAAATTGAAAAAAGGTATTATGAAAACCAAGAGAAAAATGCATTCAAGTGTGCACCAAGCCAGACTTGTTTCTCACTTCAGTGAGGTTCTTTGGTTTTTCTCTTAACTCATTCACATGTGAGATACTCAAGAGCCTCTTGCAATTTACTTTGATCTGTATCCAGAAGCTGTTTTCTACATCAGCTCTCTTAAGCTTCATCCTACTACTCATATAAAAACTTCAATATATTTTTATTTTCACACTTTTAAATAAAGAGGTTAGTCAAAGAACGGTTAGTCAAACATGCAGCCAAATTCCTTTCCATGTAAAACTATCTGATAAAGGTAAAATCAGATTCATAACACAGGCATTTATTAAAATATCAAGATGAATGATTTTCATGACTGTTTCATTTTACCTCTAAATAATGAACGGTCAGATGACTTGGGACTAGGCATAATTCAACTTAGATCACTTTCTTCTTTTCTGTATTTTACTCTGAGAATAATTTGTTCATATTTATGCATAAAATTCTGCAAAATCTGTACACGTGTTCAGGGCTGGGGGGGCAGTGTTTGTATTTACTTATATATTTTTGCTAACCAAGGCTGACAAAATTTTATAAGAGTACTCTTTTCCACATACAGATTACCTTTTACACAATGCATCTTACAAACCAGTATCTTACAGGCTATTATTCCCACATGAAGTAAGACTGAAATGAAATAATTAATCATGGAGCTTTAAATGTCATAACTTAATGCCTTCATTAAATTTCAAAAGATATAGTTAAGTCACATGCAAAGGTTAACCCATAACCAGGGGAAACCAATGTCACTGAAAAGCCCTGTAGTATGGCAAGCCTGAGGGTGACAACATTGTTCACAAGCAGGACAGGGAGAAGAGGGCCTGAAACCCATACCAATTAATACTGAAGCTTCCGGGCATGTAATCAAATATCAGCATGGCCGCTTCTCAAATTTCATCAGGGTTTCACTAAGTTTTAGTCAGAACACTTGTTTTTTTAATGAAACCTCTGAGTTTTAGCAAGAAACACTTTAGAAAGACAGCTAATTTCAAGAGAAAATTCTGAATCAGATTCAGGTATGAACAATGCATCCAATTCTGTTGGATTGTGTCTACGCACCATATGGTCCAAACTTATTCAGTGTAATGAGTTCATACCTACAATGTTTTTTAAATGACTGTACTTCTTCAAGAGATCATGAGACTGCCACTGTAGAGAAAGAGATTAAATAAAAGTGTATATTGGCTAACATTCCCAAAGTTGAAATCATCTGTCACTTGGAATGTTACTTGAGATTCCCTCTTAGAACATTTGTAAAAATATGGAGAATCTCAAAACCTTGGAGCACATGTGCCTGTGTAGCAGTGTTAATAAGAATATCTTAAAAGGTAATAATAAATTGGGTATTACAATAATTTAAGATCTTTAATAAATTTTAATAAAAATTGTACTACAAACAAACTGTATCATTAATGTATTTGTTATCTTAAAACAAGAGAGTTTTTAAAAGATAAAAAATTCAAAGTTTTGGAATATTCAGGTGACATCCATATTTTTCTCCCATTTTTTAATAAGGGTCAAAGCTGATAAAAATTTAAAGAAAGCTCCTATACACCTTCTTGTGAGAAGACTTTTCCAATATGGCTGTTTTAATGTATAAAACTATAATCTGCTTACCTGCTTGTCTGACATAAGAACTAGAAATCAATGCTAACTCAAACATGGTATACATTTTTATTTCAAATTAATGTTGAAACAAGCCAGGGATTGATATCTTGCACTTAAATGATTTTTCTTTTCCCCCACAGTGTCATTGTCTGCACTGTCATGGTGTGTTTGGAGCTCTCAAATTTGCAGAACAATGTACTCTATCAATTGAACTTTATGAGTTCATCAGGAAAGAAAACAAAGAGGAGTCAGAATGGCTCAATCCCCTTCAAAAAGGTTAGTCTAAAAGTGCATTCACTTAATTCATAAGGTTTCTATCTCACAATTCCTTTGTTTCCTAACTCCAACTCACAATTTGTAGTTTTCAGCTTGGTAATGAATGTGCAGACCTATGCGCAAAATTGCAGCCTAGCTGTGCATGAGAACCTGTCCTTCAGCCTCATCAAAGTGCAGGCATCCCCTGTACGACACAGGCAGCCACAAAACCCTCAGCACTCTAATTGGAACCAACTCAAAAGCTTTTTTTTGTAAGCTGACACATCCATGTCTTCCAGCGTGGAAGGTGTGTCTGTGCTGCTTTCATAAGTCAGTGGATTCTGTAGAAACTGCAGAACAATCAGTACACAGGAATGCTGGCTGCAGGAGACAGCAAATTGCAGGTGACAGAGGCTGCATAATGACCTTCAGTCCTTCCTGGCCATCATGTCCTGTACAGGTTGCTCTCACCTGGATCCGGTGGTGCTGCCCCCGTTAACATGGGCTGTGTTCAGCCAAAGCATGAGCAGGAGCTGAATGAAGTCACATGTGCCAGTTCCTTGTCATTGACCAAGAAATTGCAGAAGTTTGACAGCATAAGGAACAGATTGTCCATATGGTAAATTAAAACCAAACATGTTCCCCATAAATCCAAATTCTTAGCCATAGAGTATACCATTCAGTATACTGCAAAAGCAATAATTTTCTGCTTTACTATTAGTCATAGTACCACAATATTTATTTTATATGATTTTTTAATACACAAATTAATTTATTACAGTATTCTATAAATTTAGATCATTTAATGTGCAATATGATCTTTTGTTACAGCTTTCCTTTTTTTGCCACAACTAGCTTAGACACAATTTGCATATTGATGAAATTTTCTAAAAGCAACAATATGTCTTAGATGTCTACAAATGCATCTAGCTTAATACACTCGTCCTTACAAATGAAAAAATATAGTTTGTAAACATGACAAACATGTAGAGGGCAAAAAACCACCCTAATTGCTTTGCCTTCATATTCATATTACCTGAAACTTGCTTGGAAAATACTGTAGCATTGGAGGTTTCTTTCAAAGGAAATCATCACAAGTAGCGAAATGGAGAGAGGTAAAGGCAGGAATTTTGCCATTCTTCGAAGTCAGAAATTGCTCGAGCACACAACAAAACATTTTACTCAGATTCTTCGGGCTTAGGTGAAATAGTGTCATGGGGTGAAGCCTACCAGAAGGCACTTCTCAGGTAAAATAAGGCCTGGATGTATTTGCCCACATCTGTTTAGTTAGCTAATATTGATATTCACTGGAAAAGTAAATAATCATAGGCAAGTGTTATGGGGTGGTACTACCTGAAAGCACTACATCTATTCTGCTATAATTCTTGAATTTTGTTTGGGACAAATAAAAAAAGAAATCTCACAGATGAACCACTAACACACACATTACATCCCTGTAACATACTCAAGATGGGAAACAAGAGGGTGATAACAGCACCTCAGGTAACAACCAGCAATCAGATGTACATACGGACAGTCAAAGAGGTCACTCAACAAGGTCCCTGAGGGCATATGCCAACAGCCTCAGTTAAAAGGCAATAAATGGTGGTGAACAGTCACCCATCAGTGCAAAAACAACCCCATCTATCCAACAGCCATCCATAGGCTGTGCAAAAGGTTGAGTCTGGAGTACTTACACAAAGAAACCATACGAGCGAGGACTCAAATGTGTTCTCTGATTGAATACCCTATTTCCACATCTCTCTGGGGCTGGTTTTAAGAGAACTTGGAGGAGTGGGGATCTTGGTTTCTGTCAGTCTCTTTAAAACTACCACCTCTATGTGTGACAGAACAGTGATCTCTATCTACCTTCTGCACCACTTATGCTTGGAAAATAGCCTCTACATTTTATGTCACAGGGCAGCATAATTCTGTCCTTGTAGCTCCCCTGTTCTAAAATCCCCAGTGAAAAGCTGGCCAAACCGAACTAAACATTGGAAAGACTCAAAGTGTTACACTCCTGCACATCATTTCATCTACAACCAGTGCATCCATGAAGCAATCCTGTGTTTGAAAAGCTGGTAAGAAAGTTGCTAAACCCACGTTGAATGAAGTCCAGTGGCTGAATTCCTGATCCTGAATTTAGGCATTAGGCATCCTGAATTAATCCTATTAGGCATCTATCTGTTCAGGTGTCAAAACATACTGCTCTAGGTATGAGGACCTTCCCTACACCCACCCACCTTGTTTCACAATAACTTACTGTTTTTTTCTAGACAGACCAGCTCTTCCTAAGACAGCATCTTACACTCTGGGAATTTTAGCCACTGAGTAGTCACAACTACAACATTCACAGGTCCAGATGGAAAATAAACAGTCATAACCCTCTGTTGTAAGGAGCTCAGCTTGTATGAAGTATTCCTGACAGCATGTGATCCTTGTTTTAGTAATGTTAATGGAACAGGCAGAAAGGGTGTCCTATGTATCCCTGCACAAACATGGCTGAGAACTCATTTATTTTTTCCAGCACTTTCTCTACCCAGTATTTGTTCCCAGAGCACAGAATGGAAACAATTATTCATTTTTGGAGTCCAAAGAGGTCATGTGGCATTTGTGACTTTTTTACTTTGTTACACATTTTTAAACACATTTGTCTCAAAGTCTAAGTACTCGGTACTTTCTGGCATATTCTATTCTCAACAAGTGAATTTGTGTTGCAACTAAATTGTGAGCTATTTACTTTACAACATTTCTTGGATCTCTTAAATTATTAACCTCTAAAGAATGTTTTTCCTTGCAGAATATTTATGGAATTATATGGCATTAGTTGATGCTTTTGTCACTTCTGCAAAAATATGGAAGAATAGTGTAAAGTATCAAAAGACAATCTGCTCAAGGTTATATCAAGATATATTACTATATCTGGTAAACTGTTTTCCTAGAGATTTTCATAAATATCACTTTTTTTTCCTGGGATCTGATGTGAGGAGGTCAGCAGTGAGAAAGTTGTCACAGGGCTGACTCCATTTTTGGAGATCTGAGTGACTCTAGCTACAGAAAACTAGTCTCAACTGTATGCTTATGACTAAGCCAGGGTGACATTTTATCAATTATCTAAAAACATACTTTAGTCACAGTTCTGTTAAGTAAAGGACAAATTATTTGTAAATAACGTCTGCACAAACTGTGTTTTAAAAATAGTGTCTGTACTAATTTGCCATTGGAACTAAATTGTTTTATTCTTGAAATTCTAGATTTAACTTCATTAGTATCAACATAACTGTAACATAATCTTGACAGTATATTAACATATATAAACACAGAATTTCTCTGCCGATAAAGACCATGCTATATAAAATGCAGACAGAATGATAGTTTAAAATAAGTGTATTAAGCTAACATGTCATGTTAGCTTAATAACTCAGGTTCTAACTAACCAGTTGCCATGTTAGTCACTGCAGAACAAGAATAATAATGCCTTCAACCTATTTTCTCTTGTGAAATTTTTTCTCTTCCTATCTATATATGCTTTGCTAAGATAGACTTCAAATAATTTACTTTGTTTTGAATAAGTTAAAACTGAATTACTCCCATCTCAAACAAAGAAGTTTATAGCCCATATTTTGTGGTGTATCATCACAGTTTTAGAGAGGATGACATTGTCTCCGGCAACAAATAACAGATAAGAATTTTTTATTCCCTCGCTTTGGAATAGAATATGGAAAATCTACATTTACATAAAATTACATAACAATAAACACATATTTAGGCATAAAATAAAAACAGTAAGCTTGGTAAATACCAAACAAGAAAAGAAATGTGTTCAAATAATATGAATAATGTTAATAATTAATAAAATAATCACATTATCTTTGTAGCTTGTGTGAAGTCTTTCACCATATGGTAAGAACATACAGTGGACAACAGCTTAGTTGAAATATAAGTAAGTGTTTATACAAATTCTGATCTGATCGAAAAGTTTGTCATTTTGAAGCAAAATATTACTACACATGATCGAGTATGTAATACCTCATGAAAGACAAAATAGCTTTTTTGTGAGTAATGGTGACCTAGCAAGGATACAGCAGTGTTTTGTCATACATTGATTTAAATCATCAATTAAAATCATTTGCAGAGTGATTGTGAAATATTTCTTGCATAATCCAGCAAATCTCTTACTGAGTTTTAAGGAAACTACATGACAATGCCAGCTCCCCGTCATGATTTTTTTTAGCAATTGAAAAATATTTTCCATTTCACTATGTGAAGATCCCTGTTGGGAGGATTCTCATTGTGTTGGAGCTCTGTATTCCCTTGTGGTGCGCTTTCACACTCCCCAAGAGCTTTCTTTGAAGACTTCCAAGATTTAGGCTGTGTCTGAGGTTCTCTCAATTTGTAACATTGTTATATCCTCCGGTAAATATGCAGAAATTTAATGTCTGCTATTACTAATACTAATTAAATCAACTGGTAGTCATAGACAGAATTGTTCATCTTATTTCTACCTGTTTACAATGACATAAAGTAATAATTTTTGTCAGCTGGAGGTATTCTAATCCTTTTGATTTCATTTCCTGGACTACAAGAATAACTACTTGAAGCCTAAATTAAAGTTTTCCATATTCATTCTGAGTTTAAGGGATTCTTCTTTGAATGGTTAAATTCTTTCTTTCTCCTTTTTTTCTTTTGGGTCACTAAAAAAGGGACAAAAATCCATAATTTCTCCTGCACATTGTTGTCTCAGAAGAAAACTGATTTCTATTCTCTTATGGGGCTTGTGTATTGTTGTTTTAACTGGTATTCCGGCATATTTAATGTAATTTTTTTCTAAAATATTTTCTGCAAAAACATAGGAAGTATCTTTTCTTAGAGATGAGAGAAAGATTTGTTGCTCATGTATTTCATATCACTCAACTGAATTGATGTATTAAGCATCCATTATAGGAGATGAGGAATCTGTAACACATTATCCATCGGTATATACAAACAAATATAAATACACACACACACACATATTTTTAATTTCCTTTCCATTCTTACACTGCCCCAAATTGTTGTCTTGTGACTGTATATAAAAACAACGATCTACAGAAGAGGCAGACAAGTTTATGGATTCCTACTGTCTAATTCATGATTTGTCAGCAGATCCAGGATACCCCATAGGGTTCCTTCACTGTACAGTTTGGGAGGCAAAACAGACAAGAAGGTAAACTCACTTCAGAGAAAGAAGATGCAGAGGCATCAACTGAGCAGGTCATGTTGTTTCCTTTCGATATTGAGTTTACTCACAGAGATATTAGCTGGATTAGTGGACATGACATTACCTATAGCTCTGCTAACATAACAATTAGAAAAAAATGTGGGAATTATTTCATATTCATCAATTTGATTTCAGTCATATTTTGTATCAAGGGTATGTTACCTTTAGATAATAATAGAGCAAAGTGGTTCATCTTAGAGCAACAAAATGAGAAAATCTAATTTCAGTTTTAATTGTATGAAAAAAATGGAAGATAATTATTAAACATATCAATTTAATTCTAAATGAATAGAATTAACTGAATAATTAACAATTAAATGTTCACTAATTACTGTCCTGTTACTGAAAATTGGCACTGATTCATAAACTGCGTGTGCATTACTCTAAGTAATCCCATCAGTCAGCTTCTAGTTTTCACCAGGTTCTGGCCAAATAATTGAGGATTTCAAAAGTTTATGTTCCTATGTCTGCAACAATTGCCCTAAACATTATTTGTTTTTAGAAACATAATGTGTTTTCATTAAAATATCAGGCACTTTGGACACTGGAAGTAAAAGAGCCAAGTAAGTTGGAATTCTAGTATTTTCCTTTTCCTGGTTCGGTAATAACTTCTCTTTGAGTACTTTCTTACTATTGCAAGTTATTAATGTTTTATAAAGTTTCAGATTAGCTTTTGGTCTCTTGTGAGTAAAAAAAAAACAACTAAGGAATCTTATCTTATTTTGCAAAGACAATCTTATTTGATCAGGCTTATCTAGCTTTGAAAAAAAGATGGATCACAGAACAAGTAATCTGCTATTGTTACATGAGCTACTTTGTTTTACTTAATCAATAGGGTTGAAGTGCCAATTGTTGGAGAAACTAATTTTTATTACCCATATGATACAATTTAGAAAAATGTCCCTATTGACAGTTCACTTAAATGTGCAAACTTGCACACTAAAAAGTCTATTTCAAGGGCTGTGTGTTTGTTGGGATTTTGCCTAGCCTTATATCAATTTCGCAATAGCTCTTTGGGAACTGTTACACAGTTACAATCTTTTTTTATTAAATCACCCAAGGCCACACTGAAGTCTGATCTTTGCTCCCTTCCCCTTCTCTCTTCTCATCTCCTTTGCAGCCTTTCTACTGTATCTTTTAGAAATTCAGGCTTGAGAACAAGCTAGAATTTTATTTCAGGTAGATATGATTGTGAAGTCTATTGCAAATCTTGAAAAGCAAAATGCCAAATATGGGGTACATGATGTAAAACAGACACTGATCATACCCTAGAAGAAACAAAACTAAAGTTTTAGTTATTACTACACTAAATTCTCAGCATGCTTGTTAAAACAAGTTGGACGAAAATGTAAGATTATACCAAAAACTGTGTAATTGCTATTACAGCAAATGATGTTACAGTAGATACTTTTTTGTTGTTGTTGGGGGTTTTTCTAAATTTTTTTGCTATTATTCTTTAGCTGTGTTTGTAGAAGGAACGAGAGCATGTATGATTTTATCATATCAATATAAAACCATATAAACTTATATAAAATATATAAAACTTACATAAAAACATTTTATGTTATTAGAATGAAATATATTGATGAATGAAGATACTTCAAAATATTGCTAAAAAATTTCATTGAAACCTCTAGAAGTCCATCCACCTTCTTAAGTCCAATGATCTTCTGTACCCTGCAAAAATTGTCTTTCAGTGCCATTTCATCTTTTAGCCTTAAAGTAATAAATTCTATAAAACACATTTTAATAACTTAATATTAAAAAAAAAAATACAAAAAATATAGGTCACCCCTAGGTAAAAACTAAGCTAAGTCATGAAGCTGGAAATAAAATATCAGGCATTTGTAAAGGAAAGTCACAGAATCAAAGAATGAATCAATACTTGATCAAATCATTCTGACTATCAATAACAAACAAGATATATCTGTCTTAAGATAGAATACACTTCTATTCATGAGAGTGGAATAAAAGAGGAACTCCAGTTCTGGTTGGAAATTTAGTCTCATGTAAATATTTCCACTGGCAGATTCCCTAAGAATGTAATTAAAAAGTTACCATTTTTTACCAAGGTTAGGCAGTCCTTTATTTTATTATTTGTATCGAAGAATTTATAGCAATTACCTGCATCCATTTATTCATTTACCATACCTTATTGACATCGAATTATTTATTCCCTGCATTATCATTAACTTCTATTAAGATAATATTTCAAAAACTATTTTGAAAACCATTTTTTCTCTGCATCAGAATCACTTGTTTTCCAAATCTGACCTGAGGTCTACACTGTCCAGCTGAAAAATTTCAGTTCAACTGAAAAATTTCAAAACCTCAGTTTTAGAGAGAAAACGTTTTAGATTAAAATTTGAATTGCAGTTTTATCTTCAATCTTTAATAATTTCTTTAGATAGAGGAAAAGGAAATGTATACATTTGTAATACATTATAACCATAACTTACGAAGTCCAGGTGGAGGAACAAAGTAGTTTTGCTGCTATTCACTTTTAAATAAGCTCAATAGTTAGTGATGTCTCATTCCGACTAAAAGAGAACTCTGAAATCAAGATCTCCAAATAGGCAGTTCTGTAAGAACATAATCTCAAGGCCAGAGGAACCTGGCATCACAGCAAAGCTGCTTTCTTATTAGCACTCACAAAGACCTATCCCATCATATGGAAGACAAGTACACATACCACCTCCTCAAAGCTGAATCAGTGATCTATGAAATATCTGAAATATAGAATATATACCCCTCTCCAGCTCCAAGTTTGAATGGAACCTGTGGTTAACCTCTAAATATGTGTACTTTTGAAGTGGCAGAAATTAGATTGTTCATTACTTCTAGGTTTTTTCAGTTTTGTTGATGAAATCATATACTGCGTCTGACAAAAATTCCAGGGCTAATTCCTTTTACCTATAGGGCTTCATTTTAAGTAGATAAATGTTTTGCAAAATCTCTCAAAATCAAATGTTCTTTGACATGGACCACCTGCAGACTCAAAGTCAGGAATCATACCCAGGAAACATTAAAATGGAATCAGTATGGTATTATGCCTACATCACAAGTAGACAGGAGGGCCAAAACAGATGTTAATAAAATAATTGGCAGCACAGAGAAGGATATATTTTCCTCCATTTCTTCCAAAACAAGTAATTGGGTGTCCCATATGAAAGGAGAAGGCAGGTTAGGACAAAGCAGGGCAGAAGGCTGTCGTCAAAATGTGTGGTAAATCTAAGGAACTCCTTGCAGGAGGAAGACGCAAATGTTAAAATTTGACAACAGCACAAGGGGAGGCTTCGTAACCTGTTAAAAATAAGAAAGCCAGTAGAATCTCTGTGTGCAACCAGAATGATTGGTTACACACACATGTGAGAGCACTGAGGAAAGAAATAATTTAACTTCTTCCTGTTTCACTTTACTGTGTTTAGCATCACTTTGTTTTGCTAACAGAGCCAGTTAGATGGACCATTACAACGATATGTTATGTTTACCACTAAATTTTTAACAAACTACTGAACTCAAAACATCACCATCTTGAAGAATTCTCACCTATGTAAATATTTAACTTAATGGTCAACAGCGGCTTAGGCTATCTCTGAAAAATTGCAGGCTTATCTTCTCTTCATCTGAAGTTCTTTTCACCTTTAAGTTTTAATACAACACATAAGTCAGTCTGTTGCTTTAATTTGTTTAGATGTCAGACCAATAAAACAAATACAGGGATTAATAAAAAGGGAGAGAAAAAACTTTTATACTAATCTTCAGCACTGAAATGATCATCTGTTAATCATCATATCATCAGCACTGAGAAGGGTCACACTTCCAGGTTCCAGCCAGTGTATGCTTATAACCTTTGTCTTCTCCAGTTCCATTGTTCTCAACTTTGCTGGATCAAGAACTGGAGTTCTTGCTAACAGTGACCTGAAGAACGAAGCAAAGCAATTGTTAATAAAGTTTGCTGATGACATAAAATGAACCCCCGCTTGCCCAGGTTGAGGTCATTCTCAACCCAAATTGCCCTGTATTTTGATGATCTTTTTCTTCTTCCTCCTGTCCCATTGCCCCTTGAAATTGGATGAAATAAAAATAAAAAACAAAAAACAAGCTGTTGAGGTTTGATCGTGGCTAAATGCCTGGCACCTACAACATCTGGTCTCTTTGCTCTCATTTCTGCTGCAGCTGTGCATAAAAGAGGGAAAAAAACTAATACACACAGCAGATTCATGAGTTGAGATAAGGCACTGGTGGGAAGATGCACTGAGAAAGGGTAAACTGAAAACTTGAGGTTCCAAAGTGATTTATTAACCTAACAGAGTCAGAGGATTAATGAGAAGTAAAAATAAGCTCTTAAGGCACTGTTTCTCCACTCACCCCGCTCCCTCTTCCAATCAGCAGCTCTGGTGGAGTTGGGGCAGGGTATGGGGATTTTTCTTTGGTGGGTTCATTAGGGAGAAGTGTCCTCTACTAGCTGTGGAGTCCCTCCCTCAAGAGACAGTCCTCTGCGAACTTCTTTGGCATGGGTCCAATCTCAAGAGCAGCAAACCCGCCCCAATCTGCTGCAGCATGAGTTCTCGTCCATAGCGTACAGACTTCCAAGCAGAGGCTGAGCCGAGGCCAGGCTGTTTCCCTTCCGGGAGCAAGGCCTTTCTCTCTCCTGCAAGGCCTTTGCAACTCTCAGTCTCTGGGACTCCCACTGGATCACAGCTTCCTGCAGACATCCACCTGCTCCTCTGGCATGGCCACCTTCCCACAGGCTGTGGGTAGTTCTCTGTACATCTATGGACCCCATGGGCTGCAGGGAGACCACCTGCTCCCCCATGGTCTTCACCACGGCCAGCAGAGGGTTTTCAGCTCTGGCACCTGGAGCACCTCCTCCCCCACCTTCTCCACAGACCTCGGTGCCTCCATGTTGTTTTCCTTCACATATTTTTACCTCCTCCTCCTCCTCCTCTGGCTAAAAAGAAGTGCGTGCTCACATTGTTTAGATTTCTTCTTAAATATGTTTTCACAGAGGCGTAACTAACATCTTGAATTGGCCCAAGCTTGGCCAGCAGCATGTCCGTCATCTTCAGAGCCATCAGAGATTGCCTCTTCTGGACATGGTGAAAAACTTCCAGAACCTTCACACAGGACACACAGGAATAATCTTTGTGCCCCTCCCTACCCACTAACAAAATCTGGGCCAAGCAAAACCAACACACAAACAAACAAACAAAAAACAAACAAAAGCAAAAAAAACCCCAAACAAACAAAACCAAAAAAACACAAAAAACATCCCCCCACCAAAATTTTAAAAAAACAAAGAAACACCACACCCCAATACCAGAATGTCCCATTTCAGTCAAATAGTTAAAATTTTCAACTATTTTTATCACTAAGTATCTGCATTTATGAAAACAGTATTTGACTCCAAGTACCATATTTTAGCAATTGTTGATAAACTAAACCCAAACTTTACAATAAATATATGTTTAATTTAATAATAATGTAAAGGATTAATTTTATGTTAGAAATCTCAATTGTAAAAAAAAAAAAGTTAAGTTTTCAAATGAGTTCCGTGTTAAAATACTTTATAAAACTATGTATATAGATGTATCACAGACTAAAAGTGTTTCTTGAGCATTAGTGTTGAATACATGTATAGGTTTTATTCACCAGTTTGTGCAAATAAGTTCATTAACATATTACTTTTGATAGCAGGTAGCCATGTACTTCCTTTCTAGACTTCTATGTTGTTTTCTTGTGTTTCAGTCTTCTAATACAAATGATAAAAAGACAGGGCATCCTTTTCATAACATTATGAAGCACATTGGTACTGACTTTCTGTAAATATCTTATTCTAAAATCACACACCTCATGCAAAGGTAACTCAGATTCTAAGTCTATGGAAATAGAAGTGCTCTGGCACTGCTGTCTTAAAACTGACTGTCAAATGGACTTTTTTATTCTCTGGAGATCTAATTAGACTTGCAGTGTTTTATGCATCATTCCTAAGGGGATGGGAGCTACACAGCATCTTCTGTCTATTCTACTGGTGTCACTGCTCCTCTGTTTCAGAAATTATGTTGTCATAAGTAGAATTACCTTTTCCTCTACAAAAGAAATTTTCATTACTTTTATTAGTTTATATGAGCTGATGCAACTATGTTTTCTAATGCATAGTATACTGATGTTTTAGTACATCTGTGTATATTAAAAAGAAACCAGAGAAAAGTACAGAGAAGGAAAGCATATCAGTTTTTAAAATATATCTCAAAATACAAAACAATTTCAACCTATCACTAAGGAATTAGGTTGAAAGTTAGTTGTAAACTATTTCTTGAGTGCCAGACCTTTTTTTTAGCTCTTCTTCTTTTAGTGTTCAGAGTCTTACATGTACTAAGTATAACATTTGGTCATGCTATCCAGTTTTCTGAAAAGCAGAAAGCGTGAGCAAGTGACAAAATGACACTTGCTTTCAACTTACAGATACATTGTTCTCAGCTTTGTGATGTACAACAGAAAGAACTAAAAAAAGACAGGTCATCAACCAGGAACTAGGGGAGGGAAAGGACTTTGTGGTAGTAAAATTGAGAAACTTGTTTCATCTGAGAAAATTCAATTCAATAGCAAGAACGCATGAGATGTCTCCAGCAAGATATTTTTAATAGACTATTAGCTATCTTAAAAAGGGAACAGAAATTTCCTTTTGACCTCTTATGACCTCTCCTTCTCGATACTTTGACTTCTGTATAGCCACAACATGGAGACAAAAAGCAAAAAAATACTGTAGAGATATTTCTGTTGCTGTTCTGTAGGCACAATCTAAGCATAATTAAGGGCCTGTGTACTTTCAATATCAAGACTCTTCCTGCGTTACGTAATTCCATGACTAGTGAAGGAAAAGTGAAAAGTAGTTACCATCGTCATCCTCTTCTTTCTTTTCTTTTCTTCCCCAGAGGACTGCAGTACTGGCAATATATTTTCCAGTGCATGAAGGACATCTCTTTGAGGACAACAAAGCTTTACACAGCCCTTAATAACTTCTATGGAGGCCTTGTTTAACACGGTCCTAGGTGGATTTTATAATAACCGGCTGAGCCTTAGCAGAAAAAGACTGATACTTTTCATGGACTTCACATAGCATGTCCAAAAAAGGGGCAAAAACACCTTGCTTACCTCTGATAGCGGTTTGGTTTATGTGATTTCTTGCTTCTAATATCACTACTTCTTGCTACTGCCAGATTTCTCAAATTAAAATACAATATTCTGAGCCATAAGAAAGAGAATGAGCAATTTGGAACCAAGATTATTCAGCACCAGTATGACTAATCATAGGCTGCAACCCTTAATACAGCTTTTGTAAATGTCTTTTTGACACTAAGCAGTGTGTTTTGCATCCGATTGGGAATTCTGTAACCTTGGAATTTGCAGACACACTAATAAAAATGTACCTGATTATGCAATGAGCAACAGCGGGAGTCCAGTTTGACAAGGAGGGAATACCTAAATAGCAGAAACTCAATAAACTGGAAACCTGAGACGACATATTTCTTCAGCAGATGCAGAGTGCTACACATTTTACAATATTTCTGTGAAACTTCTCTAATTCAATGGCACAATGAATATACTTTATATGACTATGAATTAATACATTTAAAATTTTAGAACAAGACCATGATTTCTTTCCTTTTTTTTTTTTTTAATATTTCTTTCTTAAGCAAATATCAGACCTATGATAATACACTGAGGAAAAGAGATGGAAGTATTTTAAAATATATGAACAGAACTGACAATTGGATGTCAAATAATTTTAGTAAGTTGCTTTGTATTTCCATACAGCAAAATAAAATGCTATTTGGTTCTTTTTCTAAAATAATAGAGGATGGGAATTTTTTTGCTGGTTTGTTTATTTTATAATGGCGATTGATCAACAACATACGCACCCATGAATTTTGATATTTAGCACACTGATACAGACCCCATGTTGTTTCAGTGTCAGTCTCTGACCTCTGTCAGTCTCTGATTTCATATCTGGTCAAATCAGAAAGGAAGAACAGCAGATCAGCAAGCCAAAGTCATTAAAAAACTCAGAGGTAGTAAAAATGAGGAACTGGGCAGTAATTAGCCATATACAATTTCAAACACAAAAGTACTGGATCATGGCACCATTTCACACATTTTTGACCCTTTGTGCAATTATGCTCCTGTGGCTGCTTAAACCATGATATCTGGTGTAGCATAATAAGCTTGAAATCTGCTGACCTTTCCCTGAGAGCATACCCTTCTCCTCCTGCTTGCTTACTCACCACATCCCTTATGCTTAAAACTAAAAGCCTTCTTTACTGTGGACACCAAGTCCAATATTGTGTAATTATGAAACTACTGCAGGCAGCTAACAAAAAAATGCTGCTTCGCCCCACCAGAAAACCTATCTATTGCTATTTAAACAGTATGAAAAAAACCACCAGATGTGTGGTCTTAAATTCACCAGTTAGAATCCTTCATATCATTTCATAAACCATCTCACTTTTCTATAGAGGTCACCCCTAGCAGCAAGAGATATTTGCAAGAAAAAATTTTGGCTGCAGTCCTCAAAATCTATTCTAGGAATGGCAAAATAAGGCTAGCAAACTTAAGACATAACATATTTCAGACATTGCAAGTACTGGTCTTTGTCATTTTATGATGTGTTTTGTGCCCCTGCTGCCAAAACTATTTCATGTGAAACAAGTATAAATTTTCTTGTACTGGATAAATCATTGTGAGAAGAATATGGATCTTTTTCCATAGCATGTAAAGGAAAATAACAATATTAAGATAAACACACTGTAGGTCAGTAGGTGTACTGACATCTTGTCAGGCTCGATTCAGATCCTGTGTTGACTAATAAGTACCTGCCTACAGTTATTCAGTCTGAACACAAGAATTCTGGTTGCTGCTAGTGCTGCTCTTCATCTAAAATACTTCAAACAGGAAAATATTTGTTGTCTATAGCAAATAATCCAATTATTTATGAGTCCTAGAAGAGGTCACAGAAATAATTTTCCCTCTTATTTTCCTACTTTTCCTTTCTCTCTTTCCTCTCTAGCAAATAAGTAGGGAGACTCTTGCCAAAACTTCTGAAACAGGATAGCAGACCTATTTTTATGTGCACCTACAGGAACTTTATTGCAGGCAGATGAAGTCAAAACCAGGAAGAAAAATAGTCACTTTAAATAATATTTCTTTTTTGACACAACAGTGCTTATTAAGCAAAGGTGTTCCCCAATTAATAAGACAGGCAAAAATGGAGTATATGGTTCTATTTTTTTGTATTCTAGACCAGTGTGTTTTTCTGTTAGACCATATTGTACTACTCCTATGGATATAAAAAACATACTACAGTTCATTTAGTCAAAATACACTGGGAATTATTATATAATCATAAAAAACATGGCAGTACCCAGAAGAAGAAACACCCAATTTAAATTGCATAAGGTGGAACTGGAATTCTGATACCTTAATGAATGTTATGTTTACATTAGCTAGTAAAAGCCTCTGCTGTTAGCTGCAGTGCATTAAGAGCACTCCTGGAACAGTTTATTTTCTTTCTTGAGACCATGAACTTTGAAAATAACCTAAGATCCATAGTGTCTTAAGTGGGAACAGTTGTGAGATATGTTTGAAAATGCACTCCTGATCCCGACTGAGACATTAATGAAGGTAAAATTTTAAATAGTCTACAATTCTGACATCTTCCACCAATTTTAGAGAGCTATAGTTTGAACATGAAAAAGAACTCAATCATTTACTTACTGTATAGGAATTAGAAATCTTTTTCCATTCCAAGTAATTAAATTGAATTAATTTTGTAAGAATTTGCTCATTATATTAAGAACCTCAGTATCTAATGATTTGAATATATTTTAGTGCCATCAAAGTAAAGAAGAAATAAATCATACATTGGGCGTGTTGTGCTGGAATTTGACACAGCACATACCTGTTGTAAGCTTGAGAGCAGAGTTCAAACTAGGCTATCCACTTAGGCAAAAGTAATGAAATTGACATGATCTCAATAAGACAAAGAGGGCAGAAATGGCAGAAAGTATTTAAAACCTTCACCTCTATTACACCCATCTTCACTTCCACTACAAAAACTATCCAGAAAGCAAATACAGAGGAGGGGAAATGATCTGCCACTAAGCTGTACCTTAAGAAAGGAATGAAATTGACCTCCGTGTTCTGGGACAGTGACTACAGTCCCGCAGAGGAATCCTAGTAGCCCAGACACTTTTTCCTCCACCTACTGTGCTCGACTCTATGCACATTGTAACATCACATCAGTTCCAACTCTGAATACCACTATTTTGTATCTGCCTCAGCTCAGACTGAAGCAATCTCAGCAAATTCAACACTGACAAAATAAAGAATATGAAATACCAAAACTTACTGTCCCCATGATATAAAAATATTTTCACTTCTAACTCACAGAGGAATATAATTCATGCATCTTTTAATTTTTTGTAACTGTCGTTGCTGGTATTTTCCACCTACAATCATGACAACAAAATAAAATCATTTAAATGACCCCAAAATAATGTAAACATGACATGATTTTAAAGCTTCTTATATTTTTTTTCTGCTAAATGAATTGCCATTTTTTCTAATATTTTTATACAAATAGCACAGCTGACAACAAGTTGGATCAGGACCTCATACACCGTTTGTATTAAACATTTGCTGAGTAGGTCAACTTAATAAATATAAAAATCAATTAAAATATAATATAGATGTCTCAAGGAGCTCCCAAATCTTCGTCACAATCAGTCAATGATAGTTTTTTCTGCTGTATTCTAAATAGTAAGTTTTCATTCTCCAAATGATTGTCCAACATCCTACTATGGGGGAAAGGAAGACTATTATTTGATGAATAATAGTCTAACTGAAGTGACATACCAAGTGTAGGACTAAAAATACCACTAACCAGATTGAAACATGATATAATTAAGTGCTTTAGTAAATTATTTTGGCTTCCAAAAAGTTATTGTAAACAAAACATGCTGAATGGATTTTCTTACATAGCATTCCTCAAAATATACATGGATTTACAGTTAAGAGCAAGCCTTAAAATCATCAGCAAAGTCTCAGACAAACAAGCTGATCCATAAAATTAATAATTAGTTGGATCCAAAAAAGTGGTAAAAAAAAAAATTGTTAAACTGACTAAAACTGAGTAACATAACAAAAAAATATTGTATCTCACACATATGAGCATAGCCAACATTTTGAATTTTTTGTTCCTTTTCAATGGGGAGAGACAATAAGAAAAATGTGTGCTCATAGTATGTGTACTGTCCTTTGGAATTTATTTAAAGCAGATATGGTGAAATAAAGCATAGGTTATTAAAAATCTAATCTACCTTCAGAGTTTGGCACAAAAGTAACTCCTTCATTTCAGTGGAATTGTATTACGTTAAAGGAGAGTGATAGAAGAGTCCAGGTGATTGAATTTAGGAGAGGCAACATAGTTAAACTACTGTGGGCTACTTCGAAAGTGTATTATCCAGTTAACAAGCAGAAAAAGGAAATCAAGGCTTTTGTTTTTCCTGATGTAAGTTACGTGTGATGCAAATATGCTAGTTTTGGCTGAAGTAATTTTCTCCTGAGGTGATTTTCTCCTGAATGCCGTACTGTGGTTTGGATTCTGTATGAGAATATAACACACTGATGTTTTGGTTGTTCCTAGGTAGAGCTACGCCAAGTATTTTTCCAGTTTCCTGTGCTCTGCCAGCCATCAGGTGCTCAAGAAGCTAAAAGAGAGCTCATCCTTGACAGCTGATCCAAACTGGCCAAAGGGATATTCTGTGCCACAGGACATCAGGCCCAGTGTATAAACCGAGGAGAGCTGGCTGTGAGCTGCTATTCAGTGCTGGGAGAGGGGCTGGGCATTGGTCAGCAGGAGGTGAGCAACAGAGCTGTACATGTCTTTCTTGGGTTTTGTGTCTCTCTGATTTTCATTGCAAGTAGAACTATTGGTAGAGGTAGCGCTTTTATTATGATTCATTTATTTAAATTTTTGAAATAAGTAAACTGTTTTTATCTCAGGCCATGAAGTTTACCTGTCCAACTCTCTGCCGCATCGGAGCATAGTGGGAGTGAGTACTTAGCTGCCTGCTGGGGTTAAACAGTTACATATACACACACACACACACATATTTAAGAAAACTAATGCAGTGTACTGTCATGAGAAATATTATTTCAAATAAAAATAGATTCTTCTCTAAGATTTGTTAATAACAAATCGATATTCTAAAGTTTTGTTGGTTTGTTGTTTGTTTTTTTGAGGTATTTTTCAAGTTAATGAGCAGGTGAAGCTATTAGTAGACCAAACTTCAGTATAAGTTAAAGAACAGGTATTTCAACATCGCTATCATTATAAAGTATCAGTTCTTGCTCCAAAGAATGAGGCCAAGAACACCTGCACCAGTCAGAAAATGGAACATTCCCTTTCCTTTCCTATGCATTTTTTAAAGCACAGTCAAAATCACTATCAAAACTGGACTAGCTATTGCAGGTTCAGGCTCACCTGTCCAAGAGCAAAACCAGAATAGCTTAGACTCAGCCTTGTTTTATGCACATTGCAAATATTAAAGCATTCATTATCTATACTACAACTGATAAATCAACACTCAAGCTAACAGCTCATTAAATATCCACACGTTGATTTATTCGATGCTGAACAACATATGAACCTCCCATATTTTTTTAGAAATGTCATTATATGAGAGTAATTCAGTGTAATGACTCAAATCCAAGCAATAGCTATTATTTAATATCAGACAAAAATATATGGTTCTACAGCTACTAGACATGAATCAGTTTGAATTATCTCAAATCCACTGTGGTATAAAACAATAAATGAGAAATGGCCTGCTAATCATTGTTTGGGCAATGACATTTCAAAGATATGTCAGACAAAATGTTGAAAGTCATCAGATGCATGAAGTAACATCAGAATTTCTCATGTACAGTGTCTAAGTTTAGAAGACGGGGTTTTTTTTAAAGGAAACAAATATACACAGTCCAAAGTTATTCTAAAATTGCTCTACCTAACTATAATAAAATCTTGTAAGAGAATACTAAGTTCTTGGGTAATGCCTTAGTAGATAGAACTACTGAATACTTGATTTTCTTTTTGGAATTCAGCTGTGTGGTTTTGACAATACCTACAGTCTTCTGACCTACTCTGTGTGCAAAGCAAGGGACACTCCAGTCAGCATTAGGTATCTTCCCTTTTCAAGACAGAGTAAAATCCCTTACATTTCCTCATACAAAACCTGTTTTTCAAATTTTGGCTAGGCAAAAGCTGCAAATCCATCCATGTAATTTCCATGCATACATTAAGTCAATACTTAGATCACATGAACATCAGCCTCTCCTACTCATTGACATTTTGCCTACTCAAATGTCTCCTTATTTCCCAAGCTGTGGGAGATGGATCTTGTCCATCTGCTGTTCTGGAAAATTTCTTATTAGTTAAACAGAGAACAAGTCCAGTTAACTCTCCACACATTCACTCTTTCATTTCAACTTTGGTTTCTAAACACATCTATTTACTATTCTCCTTCTTTCATTGCTCCCATCTGTTTAACTAAACCACAATAAATTAGTGATATGCTTTGCAGAAACATTTGTTTGGTCCATAAATTTATAAATTTTAATCTATATTACTTCAAGAAAAGTTAGTGGTGATTTATAAGTGTAACATATAAAAGAAACAAAAATAAAATATAAAAGTTATCTAAGGACTGGGAAGTAGATTTTAAACAATTATCTGCACCAGAAGTGCAGGTCAGAGTAGATGCATATGCTCATCATGAGTTCTACAAAAGTTGTGTTGACAGTTTTCCTTCACTATTTTTGATATAAATTTTGTATTTCCTCCATTGTAAAAACATGAGAAAAGCCTTTTACTAGACTTTTTTTGTAGGTCACTGCTAGTATGTTTATTGCTAGCTTTCTTTTTATTTTTCATGAAGTACGACAGTTTCATGGTTTATGTTGCTTTTCAGGCATATTCTACTGAGAGTAAACTCACTTTTTTTTGTTTTGTAAATGCAGTGCCAAGATTGAGTACATAGATAATTCCAAGGATAACACATGTTCAACAGTCAGATTGTAAAATGTCTTATTGATTACCTAAACTTAACTATCATAAGTAGCTCACAGAACTATTCCAGTAAGCAAAGACATGACCTTAACTCTGTGGTAATTAGACTGTTATAATAATATATTTTAGTCCTTAAGTTATTTTTGTATAACAGACCTAATGATTATGCAATGTGATTTTATTAGATTGATACATAAATAAATGCAAAACTTTTGTAAACTTATACTTAATATGTCCACTAACACAGGCAAATTGCTCAGTGGAGTATCAGCTAAGTTAAAAGGAATCCTGATTTGAAATAGAGACTTAAACATTTATTATTATGCTACTCAATTACTGTGCCTTACTGAAGAGAAATGCATCAACATATTTATCTAATAACTAGAATGAGCTTTCCACTTAACCTGATAGCAATTATTTTGGAAATTTATATTCTTCTGTCACAAGATACCAATTCCAGGAAATTAATAGGCCATCTACTTCAAGCTGGCTTATATATAACTGTTAGGAACTGGCACTGCTTCAGCAAACAGGCAGCCCTGCATTGATTGACTTTGACAGGTGTTGCTTGTGGATGAAATGGGAAAATTAACTAAAGTATTCAATGAAGAACTTGTTATATTATGCAGTGCGAATGTTCTTATTTCTCTTCTGTATTTTCCTTTTAGATTTTTTTTATTATAGAAATGCATCATATCTACTGGGAAATTGCCAACTCATTTCTTCATTAAGCAAGAATTATCTATTTCCTTTTGTCTCTGAGTTTTGTCACAAAGTTGTTTTCTGCTATGTGCTTGTGTTATAAACATCATAAATATGGCTCTTTGTAATTATTTTCAGCTTCTTGTTGAATCATTATATGATGACAAAAATATAAAGCTGAAATTATGTTTGCATTTCTTCTATATAGTGCTTTCTATACATGAAAATGAATTGGACATTTATTTTTGGAAAAAGGCAAAGTGGAATAGCAGAGAGGTAGCCTTCACATTGGCTATATGCTTTCCAGTAATAGAAACAGATAAATAGATGAAGGTTTTTCATGGAAATCCATCTCATCTGTCCATAAAGTCATCTGCTGGAAGTTTTGAATGCTTTTGAAAAAAGTATCTAAGAAAAGTAACACAATTTTCACTGACCCTGTAATTTTGTGATATTGTTTATAATTCCATACCATCAAGGAATTTAAATATCCTTGACTGAACTGATCATCAAGAACATACGTGACAGCATATATGTCATATTGGCATTGCAATTACATTTGGTAAATAAATCACTTTGTGGAACGTGTGCTTTCAATTTACTGCCTAGTTACTTGATACTGTGCTATTATATATAAGAATTTTTTAATTTCTGTATCACTGAAGTTATGTAGGCAAGGAAGAGATGCATTATTGGCTTAATATTATTTTCGTATTCACATTTAAGACTTACCTAGAGGAAATAGGTGATTTTGGAATGTAGTAGTGGAATGGGAAAACATTTTGTATTAACTTGCCTGTATCTGCCTTAGATATGGTAATTCATCTTAGAATCTCAGAGCACTCAGTGAAGTCAACACTTAACAAAAACTTTCTTGTGCAAGAAAAACATATTTTGTTACTTTTTTATAACTCAAAGGAAAAAATGTTAATATTCATCTACCTCTTAGAGGCACGGAAGACAGGACAAGCTATGTAGTTGGAAATAATATATTTTACTAGAGCAATTTGGTATAGCTGGAAAATTTTATTCTTTTTTCTGCCATGCCTTCTTCAGATCTGAAATAGAATCTGAAAACTTAAAGTTCAATAGAAGTGAAGGTCAAGAGTGTAGGAGTTAAGTTAAAGATGGAGCAAATAAATGTCTGCTGGTTGTTTGTGGAACCAAATGTGCTAAAAAAGGGAGCAACAAGAATAGGGATTACCTTACAGGCAACACAGAGAACCACCTAGTTCAGAACATTTGGACTAAAATGCAATGTGTGGGGGGAAAGGTGGGGAATAATAACGTGCAATAAAAGCAAATACAAAAAGAATGTACTGTCTTATAAAAGATCATTAACGTGCTGTAAAAATAATGTCTGCTGCACGCACAGATCAACCTCTTGCAAAATAAGCAACAAAGACCTTACCATTTCAACATTGTCTTACTGTGCTGTTTCTAGCATCTGCAAACTGCTACATTTTTAGGTGTAATGAAATTTTGTTTAGTTCAGCAGCAGTAAAATGAGACCTCAGCAAACAGGGTGAGCACATAAACACAAAATCACAAGCCTTCCTATTCACTGCAAAACATAATTTACACACTGTGTAGATAAGGATGTAGTCCCACAGCACCTCTCTTCTAAACCTGAGATTATTTACTGACCTTTCTTTTACATTGTGTTTAGTTCTGGGGCCCTCACTACAACACAGATTGGAGGGTTGGAGCGAGTCCAGTGAAGGGCAACAGAGCTGGGGAAGGGTCTGGAGCACAGATCCTGTGAGGAACAGCTGAGGGAGCCGGTTTAGTATAGCCTGGAGAAAAGGAGGCTCCAGGGAGTGTCTACAACTACCAAAGGAAGTTGTAGCAATGTGGAGGGCAATCTCTTCTCCCAGACGACTCTTCTCTCAAGAGCTGACTCTTCTTCCAATGATACAAGAGGAGAAAATGTCCTTAAGTTGTGTCAGAGGAGGTTTACATTGAATATTAGGAAAAAAATTCATCATTAATACGGTTGTCAGGCATTGCAACAGGCTGCCCAGGAAAGTAGCTGAGTCACCCTCCATGGAGGTACTTAAAAGATGTGTGAATGTGGTACTGAGGGACTAGGTTCAGGGTGAACTTGACAGTGTTAGTTTTATAGTTGGACTTGATTAAAAGTCTTTTCCAGCCTAACTGATTCTAAGGTTTTGCTTTGGCACTGAAGTAGTGCTGGAAAGAGGGGGACCTATAAGATTTCACACCTATTTTAGATGCAGATAAGTACTCCAAGAAGAAAAACATATCTTGGTACTATCTATGTTCATTGTCATGCATTATGGGCTCTAAGTATATTGCATGTTTTAATGTAGTCCAGAAAATCACAAATTTTAGAAATAATAACTTTGAAAGTATTTACTATCTTGGTTTTCTAATACCTACTTTTTGATATGTGTTTATATTAAAAGATAGACCCATATCTATCAGAAAATTGCACCTCATTAAAAACTAATAAATTAAATACAGTCTCTGCTTAGTATTAAATTGCAAACTTACTGTACTGTGCATCCAACTGGCCCTTATTCTTCATCTTTCTTCATCTGTATCAGAAATCCTCTAAAAAATTACTGATTTGCAGATGTTACAAATATAGTCTTTATGATTTTAAAAGCAAAATTTGCTGTTTTGTTTGTAGTAAGAGAGATTAAAACAAGTTAGATAGATAAAATAAGGTTTTTGTCAGGCCAGATTGTCACAATTGTATCATGAATCAAAAGGAATTTTCCTGAATAAAAAATAGAACAGTTGACACAATTACTTCCAAACTAAATAGATCTAGTGGAAGAAATAGATGACTGAGGTCTTGAAATGGTAATGAATTATTATGTATTCTAATTCTATCTACCTTTAAATTAAAAAATAATTTATATAAAAGAATGTACAGTTGGGGCAAATTGTGGCATCCCTTTTCCTCTATAGTCTTCTTCAAAGATGTGTCATTTTACTTCATAAAGAAAAGGGGTGGGATTTACTATTCCCATAGAGGGGTTTTGTTATCTAATAAATAAAAACTGTAAGACTTAAATAGATGCATAAGACAAATGAAACAACCTGTATCAGGCATATAGACAGAAATAGATATTAATTTTGAGAACTATTTACTGCAGAAAATATAAGCTATTTTTTAGGCATTCCCCACAAATAAGGAACACAAAAGAGATGAAAACTTTGCACCACTTAACAATATAAATCTCCTACTTACAACTCATAAAACAATTGAAAATGTGTTAGCAAATGCAAAGTGAAGAGTTATCAACTTTTGTAATTGGATCTCTATCTGAACGGCAGAGGTGCATGCATAAGATTGTTAATTAAAAAAATAAATTAAATTTTAATAGTGAGATAAAGATACTAGGTCCGCAAGAGATAAAGACACTAGGTCAGTAATTACAGCTATTAGAACTAAATTGGTTGAACCATCCAAACCACAGAACAGAAGTTTTTTGATAGACTATTGGATATCCTGGAAAGTAACATGTGACACTAGGAAACTTAGCTAGGGATCTCTAAATAAAAAAATTAGCAGTCACCTAATGCATTATCTAACAATATTAGTCTCTCATAGATATCTATCATCAGAGAATTAATGAGCTAGAAGAATAATACTGGAAACTAAAGGTACTAGAGCCTCAGAGAGATCTTTGTTTTCTGAATATTAGCAAGTAGATTGGTGGAAAAAAGTGAACCAACAGATTGAAGTAGTATGTAGTGACATCTCTACAAATAGAAATTATGTTCAGCTCTCCATGAACACTCTTCAGCAACTTTGCTTTAGACTACTTTATTTAGTTTCAACATATTCCCACCTTGCGTGTGTTCCAGAGCTATTCAGGCATCTCTCACTTGTTCAGATTATTACTGCTGCATTTTAAGGTGGAAATTATTAATTAAGTATTTAAATTTCCTCAAAAAGTAATATATTTCACAAGAACCAAAATCACTTGGTGAGTGGCATACAGTGAGGGGTACAATAATGGAAACCAGGGTACTACTGCAAGCTAAAATGGGAAAACCAGGTTATATAGTGTGAGCATTTCATTTTTATTTGAAAATTGAGAGGAAAATTTAGCTGAGGGAGTAGGCTAGAATAAATCCAATGCACATATTCTGTTATTTAAAAATCTTGATTTAAGATGCTGGTCAAAGATGCAGATGAAACAAAGTCAGTTTCCTACGGATAGACATATGTAGTGTGACTGGCTATTGTAGGTGATGATCTCTAACTCCCAGCCTGACTCAACTTTCTATGCTTTGAAGATAAAGACAAGTGACCTACCATGCAAAGGGATGCATCAGGGAGTAAGAACAGGCAAATTAACCTGAAATGGGAGATTTCCTTGGCCCTTAGTATTCGATTTGTCTGTCAGTGCCCCAGGAAAGCCAAGACCCTTGCTCCTAGCAAGTCTGTCAGCATCCCATTAGGGCGACCCTTCCCTGAACTGTTTCTCTGAATCGGAGGGCAACTGGACTGTCTTGTTCAGGGACACACCAACAGCATAAGGAAGAGCCCTCAGTGAGTCATCCTGCTTTATGATCTATCAGCAACTCTGACCACTTTATTCCAGAATGTTGCCTGCTCACGGCAACTGCCAGTGCCTCTGACAGACTCACACCAACAATTTACATTCATTTATTAATGGAGAATTGTGACAGGTTGAGGTTTGAGGATTGCCAGACATAGTATCTAACTGCAAAAACTAGTTCAAAGTAATACACAGACAAGCTGTGTTCCCCAGTGAAAGCACTCAGCGTACACGGGGTATGGTTCTTATCCATATGGCTCTTACAGAAGACAAGTTGTCGACTGATCCAAGTAATTAAGATGAAGTCTTCCCTAAATTTTCCTACATTTTCAACTTACTTTTACTATTTGTCTTTAGGTGGAGTTTGAGTTACTCTAGTCACGCATACCTTTGGTACTGATTGGTCAATAAAATACAGAGCACATGCCCAGTGAGGGGTGGTCGTAACTTGGACGTAGGTAACTTTGGGATGGAGCCTAATTACAATTAGGTTATAATAAGCTTTTATTGGGATGTGAATACAGCTTCTCCTTTCCCTTTAATTTTAGCTCTAGACATCTTTTCACAGCTATACAATGAAGCTGGTTATAATGATTGTTCTATTTATGGATTAACCATTTTGTACATCACACTGACTAGTGGTCCAGGAAAAGCTGGCATCTGTTTTTGTTCACAAAAGTAATGAAATCATAACTGAAAATTTACCTGAATTATGAAACCCAGCCACATTTAGGATATGTTATGGAAGTGCAGGAGAAGGAAAATACAATTAATTTCTCTAAAACTTTCAGAAAAAAAATGAGGTATCGAATTCAAGTTGGGAAAAAATGCTTTTCTGCTCTCTAAGGAAAACCAAAACACTATGTACAACAACTTTAAAAAGTTGAAATCTAAGGTTCACATAAATCTTTTCACTGCAATGGATAGAAAGTGACCAGAATAGTAAAATTCAATAACAGATATTATGAAACACAGTTCCAATTCAGGTGTGTCAGTAAAATACAGATATTCTGCATTTTCCGTATACTCTCAGAATTATAATAATTACAGTTGTTAAAAAATTAACCTTTACTTAAAAAGATATCATGTTTCTAGGAACAATTTATCAGTGTTAGGTGATATTATTTGGTGTGTGTATTATTCTTGAACATATTGCTGACTTCAGGCTGTACTTCTGAGAACATTAATGGTATTTTATCACAACTTGCATCAGAAATTTCTTAAGTACAGCCATACTCCTATTAAATTATCAATTTATCAAATTTTCTGAGTTTGGAACAGTTCCATTTGTAATCAGTGAACTTCTTTATTAACTCAGCATTGTGTGCCTATCAGCACTTCTGCCTTTGTCTTATTTTCAATTCCTGTGTGAGAAGCAGCTGATAGAATTAGTGCAGCCTGACTCCCAATTTTTAATCTAGAAGGGCTTTTTATTTTACAGATAGAAGTTTCCCTTTTCTATTCATATTTAATAATATTTTCCATAACTGTTTTGATTTCCTGTTCATTTTCATTAAATATGACGTTATGATGTGTTCAGCTTTGTTGGTGTTTTAAAGCGGGTTTATGAAGAACTGATTAGAAACTTGCATATCTCTTCACACAGCAAAATTTTCACATTAAAATAAAGCTCTCTCACATTTAAGAGGCCACTTCTTAGTTCTTGTTAAAATAATCTGAAATTGCACTTCAAAAAGTGAATTTCTTGAAAAGAAGTTATTTCTTGAAAAGAAGTTATGATATCCCATGGATGTAAACTATGACTCTCTTGACCATATGAAATCCTGTTCAATAGTAGCCCAGGAATTCTATGTGTAGATAGAGATATAGATAGATAGATAGACAGATAAATAGATACATACATACATATATATATATATACACACACACATATGCATATACATATACATACATGTACATACATACACACACACACATATATATACACACATACATACATATACATATACATATACATACACATACACACACACACACATGCATATATATATATATATATATATATATATATATATATATATATATATATATATGATAGTTACCTACTAGTCAATATCAGTATGTTCAAATTTGGTTTTCACCACACTCATCAAATGTTGGTGGGGGGCTGGGGTGGGGGAAAAAGATGCAAGAAAATATGAAAAGTTCTGAAAAAAATAAGGTTTTTCAAAAATTCATCCATTTGAAGATGGAATAAATATATATCTTGGTTCACTAGGATCTCACCATTAGCAAGATCTATTCTATCTTCCCTTGTAGAGATCCCTGGACAAGCATTTGCCAAAAAACATGGTGTGACACACAGCACTTCAACCTTGAGATATTGTTAAAGCAGTACACAATAAAAAAATGTTCCACTTGCAATTGGTTTTTTAGATACAAAAAATTCCTCTGAAAATTTTTCAGGGAGTTAAAGTTACTGTTGCAAATGTTCCTTTCTCCAAAGGGAGGAAGTAAGAAAACCGTAGTTAGTCTATAACTCTGTCAATCTTCAGAATTTGTCCTCATTTCCTTAAACCACAGAGCTGGAATTTTCTGCTAAACTGTATTGAAAAAAACCACATTATTTATGTGCAAAAGAAATATAATCACAAGATGGAGGAGTTACCTTTTTTAAAAGGTATTCTTGATGACAGTTTAGCCACATGTTTTTTTTACTTTCTGTTCATAGTCATTATTATTTTCATTCATGTTACCATATATAAAAAGCAGCTACAGGGTTTTTTCTAAGGCTTAGATGACTGAAGTAAAATGTACTACTCATTTCTTCTGAGTTTAAAAAGGGTTTCTTTGTAAAAAAATAATGATTTCTACTTGTGTCTAACCCTTTGCCACAGAATACACAGATAAGGTTTACTGAAGCCACAATTAAAATTATTTCATCTCTGTCTTTTCACTAACACTCCTTCCCACAGTTTGTTTCTGTAAGGTGAAAGTGTAAAGTTCAAGTTTCCACATGTAAACAAAAAGAGGCCTGTCCCATCCATTTAACCCTGTTTTAATATAAGCTAGTTTGGATGGTTGACCACTTGTTAGATTTTCTGCAATTTAGGATGCTAGCAAACTAATTGGACTTGTCTGAAGTGTAAATGGAAAAAGAATTAATCTAAGCCACATGGCTTGAACAATAAATATTGTTCATAAATATTTATTTTCTTGTCCAAGCTACCATTTCTTAAGAATAGTAAATAGGACTCTCTTCCTTCATAGACAGGAAAGAGGACATTAGTCTACTGAAAAGCAAAATTAGTTGCTGTCCAGTTGGCTGCTGAGGTGCTTGGTTTGATTTCTACTCATCAGCTCTGCAGTTTCTTTTCTTTGTACACGGTGATCAATGGAAGATTCTAAAGGCTCTTTCCATAAATTGTCCAAAATTAACTGAACTTCAATTATGTTTAATGTTTCTACAGCGTGATACAAGCCAATTAAGCAATTATGTCATGTCATGTGTCCAGACAAGCTATGGAAGTTATACACCTCTGCTGTTAAGCTTTTCATGTTAACATCCACTGTGCTTAGGTTAGGCAGTCATAGTTAAAATTGTGTCAAAACTATGCCCTGTAGTGTTTAAAAAAAAAAAAAAAAAAAAGCAACATCAGAATTTCTTTCACTATGTAATTGTCATAAGATTATTATCCGGAAAGATATTACCGATAAGAATTGAGATAAAAGTCCAGGATTGCGCATGGGTACACTCAGCAGTGTATTAATGAACTCAGAGACAAAATGTTACAGAAAAGTCTGGCTTCGTATTTCACCAAAGCTACTGAACAGTGAAACTTTTGCTAATACAGCTTAATTCTTCTGAAAGCTAAAATTAAGTCACAGCTCAAGAATTGTCAATTGGCTACATCAGGAAGAATTTTGCCAGTATTTGTTAAGACTGATGTAAGTTTTCGGGTAAGAAAGAACATAAAACTGTTAACATATAAAAGAAATAGATTCAGACTCAACAGAACAGTGTTATTAGAAAAAGTTAGAAAAAATAGAAAAATGTTAGAGGTTATAGTAATTACTAAAAATACTATTTGATACTAATTAATGTATAATTATTTACAAGGCAAAATGTAGATATGCATAAACATGTTTGAGTCTCTGACAGTGTGTCATATATTAATAGTGATTAAAGTGATTGAGTACACATTAAAACTGTCATTTCAAAGGATGCAAATATTAACTTTTACAAACCCTCTACAATCCACAGTTGGTAAAATATGGAATTGGAAAATAACTTGAATAATTTGCCAGAGAATACAGAAGTGTACAAAAAAATGCAGGAAGCACTGCCTTTCAAGATGGATTTTGGAGAGATACCATGTTACAGTGAATCACAATTTTTACCAGATGGCCTTCAGAGGCCTAAGATCTCATTAAAACAAATACTTATTAACTGGAAGAAAAGGACAACTCATGAGTGAAAATTAAGGTAAAAATATTTAAAAATAAGTATGTGAGTATTTAACTGCTGGTCATTTTACAAATAATGCTTGACCAAATCTGCAGAAAGGTCCTTGCAGGTGGAGAGGAATTGAAAAAGGAAATAACCTCTTTCCATGACAGCAATTTTCACTTCAATAAATTTTAATAAATTATGCAGAAGTATGAAGTATGTCATGTTTTAGGAATGGTACACCCCAGTTTAGTGCTCCCACAGAGACTCCCGAAACCACGCTGCTACTCGCTCACTCTCTCCCACCTTTCCTCTCCTCTCTGTGACAGCCTGGAGAGGACAACTGGAGGTATGAAATGTAATGACCATGGATTGAGATAAGAGCAATTTACTGGAAAAAACAATGAGATAAGAAAATCATATGCCAACATCATCCATTCCCTGATTCTGCATTATTTTTAATAGAATATTAAAAAATCGTGTTTTAGGCAGCAAGAATGTGCAGAACTAACATTCACTCTGAACATGTTGATAAAGGCAAGAATAATGACCATAAGTTTTGTTCATATATAGGAAAATGGATGATGAGTATATCACAAGACTATTCAAATACATTGAAAAATATCTTTTCTTCAAACTACCTGTGAATACTACACTGGAATACCACACTGTATATAAAATATTAAACTATATTGAATTATAACATAACAAGACTGGCTACTACATTCCACTGCTTAGCAAGTGTGAGACAAGAAGATATTTTGTCTCTAAACAGGCATTTTTAGAATTGCAATCACTAGTGTGTTGAAGGATAATTACTTTTAAGAAAGGACAGGAATCATTGTGTTGGTCATGTATCTCCTATATGATCTATCCTCTCATGCAGCATGACTTCATATGAAAAATATTGAATTAAATGACCTGGAAAGGTTGTTTACTGTCTACCTGTTCCAGTAATTTGTCCTACAATGTGTTTTCATTGTCCTAATAATTGAAATTACAAGCATATCATTACATGTACAGTACATTAACATATTTTCATGTCATCTCTTATGCTTTGCTAGTGATTTGCAAGCCTCCATCAGATCATGTGCACAACTCCCAAGGATATCACATCCTTCATCCTTAAGGGTAAGCATGTGCTCAACTGCTTTGGGTCTTAAATCTTCACGATGGGTCCACGGCAGGTGTATTCAGAGACCACTGAATATTAGCTGGAATATCTATATTGCATAGTCCTTGTCACATGACAACCCCATTTATGAGAAACTGAAATAATTAACTCTCTGTCTGTACACAGCTGTTCAGCTTCTAGCTCTAAGTCCTGTTAATGGAAAGTTGTAGCTTATGTGTCCCCTAACCAGCCTAACCAGAAGACAACAAAAATTCTGGGATCCCCTAACCCCACCTGAAGCACAAGAGGTGAAGAAGAGTTTGTTGAGAAGGTCTGCCAGTCAGCAGAAATGTCTTTGACAGTTGTGTGGGCATCATCCAGAGTCTTCATTGCTGAATAGAGAGCAAAAAGAGGAAGAAGATCCAGATCCAGCTTAATGACAAAATTGTTGTTCCTTCTTGGGAGTACCACAGTTTGTTCTTTCCTAGGCTGTAGGTTTTGAGAGTGAAGAACAGTCTAGGAACCATTAGTAGAAGCAGTTTGGGCAAGACTGTCCCAAACTTGATTCCTTTCCCTTTAGGTTCTACACAGTCATTCAACAGAATCCCAGCTCGGACTTAGAAAATATTTCATTAGGCTATTTATATTTATTTTTATGTAAATTAAGAATATTTTGAATATTATTATTTTAAATACACAAAAATATGTTATATATTAAAAATATTATATTCTAGGCTAATAACTATGTAATTAATTAAAAATTAATTGTTTATCTAAATTTACGTTTACCCTACTATATTAAATTTTATACGTAAGCGTATCTGAAAGAATTTTTGGTGAAAGGGAGAAATACAGGGTGGAGAGATTTACCATATAGGATGAAAGAAACATCAGACTCATACTGCTGAGAAGAAAAACTAGCTACAGAGTAGAGCTGAAATTCTTGTCAGATCTTTAAGATCTTGTCAGATCTTTAAGATACAGGTGGAAAAGGGGAAGAGGCAGAAACATGGAAGACTGAGTTTTATTCCCAGTTTTCATGGAGCAACATAGGGCCACACTATAGAGAATTGTCTAGAAATTTAGTTCTTCTCTTCCCACATCTACTTTTTTCTAGTTTGTCATGTGAAAGAAGGATCTAGCCTCTAAAAAGATAGAATCACAGAATTATGGAATAGTTTGTGATCATCACTAGATCGTCTAGGTCCAACCTCTCTGCCATGGGCAGGAATGTCATTCACTAGACCAGGCTGTGCAGGGCCCCATCCATCCTGGCCTTGAACACTTCCAGGAATGAGACATCCACATCATCTCTGCACTACCTGTTCCAATGCCTCAGCACTCTCACTCTAAAGAATATCTACCTAATATCTAATCTACACCTACCCTCTTTAGTTTAAGGCCATTCCCCTTGTCCTATCCCTCTCCAGCTTCCTTGGAAGCCACTGGCAGTATTGTCATAATCCCGCATGCTGATTCCTCTGCATTGACAGAGAATTTCTCTCTATTGCAAAACATATAGATACATGTTAACCTTATCATAACAAAAGGAAGTTCTATAATTTTAAAGAAAGATTTTTCTAGGTTTTTTTTTTGCAAAGAATTTCTCTATTGAATGTACAGCGTCAACGGAAGATTCATTTTGCCATTCTCAGACTCGTCTTCATTGGTTTTGCCCTTTTTCCTCCAAAATACGTTTATTCAACACTTTCCCCTTGCAAATAAGTTGAAATCTATCAAAAAGTAACAATTTATAGGCTAAGTTAGAAGAAAAATAAACCAAATCTAGAGAGAAATAGCCCCAAATTTGGGATAGAAATGCAAGCCACATGTTTTATTGGTGTTTTTTCTTTGTCACCTTTAGCTTGAAGAAGATGTTCTCTCAAGATGGGACACCAGTAAAAGAAAATTAAAGAACCTTTAATGAAAAAGGGTCTTCAATACTCCAAATGCAGATATGAGAAGATAAATAACAACTATGGATCCTGATTTTCTATCTACTCTTTGAATAATTTTCTGTTGTTGAAGCTGCAATTGAAACTGCCTCTTATTAAGTTGACTGTAAATAAAAATGTTCTGCTTTTTTCTAAAGAGATGTCTGTATTAGCAAAATGAGACTGTTTTGTATACAGAGCTGTAAAACATTATATATTAAATTATTTAAAATAAAGTAGGCTTTTTAATGCATATTTTGTGGCTTACTCATTTATTTATATGCATATACATTTAATTCATCTTGACAAAAAGCCATTCAATTCCTGTTTAACCAGGACACAGAGAAGTAACCCAGGGATAAATAAAGAAGCATTGATTAGGCCACGTCTGTAAATTAAGTCAACCTAAATAAAACTGAAGATAGGACTGGGGTGAAGATCAACTAAATTTTCTGGTCTCCCAAACCTAGCGTGGACATCAGATAGTAAGCTGTGCAGATCAGAGTACATGTCCGCCCAAGGCCCCTGTCTGGGTTCCAAACTATTAGTTACTGTCTTAGTTATCTGCATCCAAAACAGATGCAGAAAATCAGATTCCAACTGCATATAATTCTCTTTTTTTAAATCATCTGTTATTAGCAGAATATACACCTGTCTCTTTTGATAATAGAAATAAGAAAGTTGATAAATAGCTTTAGGGTAATTTTGGGGTATTCCACTTTAAAGGCATAATTTTCTGTCTAATTCAGTATGCATATTTACAGTTATATATTAAGGACTCCAAAGGATTCTAGATCCTGCAAGAATAATTGAATGCCATACATCTACCAACAATCAAATCTGCTAGAAAACCTTTTATATAGCCCAGGAGTAGAAGAAGGTAAGATAATACTGCAATAGCAAGTCTAGTCTAAGAGGCAGGAAAGGCAATAGAAAGATGACAACAACCAACTTTGATTTGATTAAAATTTTTCAATTTACATATAATGTAAAGGTAATAATTCTGTTTTCATTTATGCTTGGTGGCAGGTTTAATAAAATACTCTAAACCAGAATAGCCATCATTCATTAATTACTGACTGCCAATGGAAATAATACTGTCATAGAATGACTTTACTACAAAGACATATAAATTATGAGAAGCTTATATAGCTCTTGAAGATAACCTTTTTACTTTTTTTTTTTTTTGCATGTGATTAAAGAGTGGCAAAAAATACCAAATGGTGTTTTGTTAGTGGCTTTTTTGAGAGAAATTTATGAGCAAACAACCCTTCTATTCAAAGTATTTAAAGTAGCACTTAAGAAAAAATAGTTAAAATAATTTCTGGAAAAAAATATTCAAAGAGTCTAATATTTTAACTTAGAGATTTCTTTTCAAAGGTATTTCATTATAAGGAGTGCAATAATCCATGTTTGTGGACACCACGTTGCACCAAATCTTTATGGCTTTACTTGGGCCTGATGTCTCAGAGAACAGAGACCTGGAAAAGTTTTGCCAGCAAGGGACAAATTACAGACAGAGCCAACTGCTAGGAAAACACAGTTCAACCTGCTGTCACAGTTATCAGAATGTATTTTCCTTTACTTACACACATTAATTCTTTGTGAAAAACCATATTCAGCACAGTTAGAAGACTCTGCTGGTGCTCCCAACTAGCTGGAGGGGCAATCTATGGAAGGGCATGCTGAGTCTAGCATGTTTGTAAAACACACTGGCACCAGAAACAGCCACAGCTCAGCAGTGGCATCACAAATCACTGTCCTCAAGAATGCACAATAGCAGTCACCTTTAAGTGACTTCTCCTCCAAAAGACTAAGCAACACAGAATAGTTTCATGACTGCACAGAAGCAGTAGTTGTAATTAAAATTCTGACCTATTAAGAAAGTGGAATCTATTTGAGTGACAGATGCAATCTAAATTTCACCTTCATGTCTTTGCTAATACAACTGTGTAAAAGCTAGAACTAAAAAAAAAAAAAAAAAGGAAAATTCTGATTCTTGGCTTAAATATGAAATAAAACATTTTACACGGTAGCTCTAAAAGCATAGAAAACCAAAATGTTTTCTTTTTCCTTCTGACTTGAAGGTTAAAGACTTCACATTTTTGGTAGTACTGGAGGGTATGAAAAGCTATGGTATCTTAGTGCAGACTTCCAAATTCTTCATGTGAATGTGAACTTTTCTGAAGCTTTATGAAATTTTATTTAAACCATGGAGGTATCAGTGAAAAACACCTTGTTTGCTTTATAGATATGTGGGCCATAGATTTAATTCACTGAACTATCTTGCACAAAATGTTGTTTAAAATTACAATGCATGTATGATCCAGAAATCCTAAACAGAGGAAGTCAACATCAAGTCTTCGTGCTGTAAAAGAGCATCTGGAAAACTACAATGCTGATGCTCTCATCAAAAGAAATTCACTTCAACAATGAAAAAAATCATGTAGCAGTGTCAAATCTGGAATCTGATGACTTCTGTTCTCCCAGTCTTTGTCTCTTGTTGCAAACAACTGGGAAAGTCATTGGAACTACTCACTCCAACAGCAATGATTTAATAAAACTGAAACAGATTCAGATCTGAAAACTAGTTTGCCTGTTAACCACCCTCTTAAACATCTAGTAGCTTCACAGAACACAACATGCAATGGAGAAGAAAAAAGCAGAATATGCCATAATATGTATGGTTCATTACTTAGATTATCTGTGTTTGAGAACAGTAAGACAATAATCATATAAAGAAAACTTTAATTTGTGGTCAGATTTCTGCCATACTAATAAAAATTAATTTTAAGATGCAGAAGCCATATTTTGTATTGATTTATATCACTTCCAATTTATATGCAATAACACTGGATAACCTTGTTGTTCTTGTACTCTTCATTGGTCAGTATGAGAGTTTATTTTAATTGGTTTGGCATTAAAGTCCACTTTTTCCAGTTATATGCATTGAAAGTTGCTGCATGCAAATTCCTCTAGTGTCCTAGACTGTCTATTCCACCCTCCACAATATCCTTCATTTTCAGGACTGGAACAGACAGGCCAGAATAAACACATTTGTAGGTAATGTTAGCATTTAAACTGCCTAATAATCTTTGTTTTGAAATTAAACCTTCCTTCTGCTTTCAGCTGAATTTAATACATCAAAATTCATACTGAAGCAAAGTCAGTGTCAAACCTTTCTAACAATGAAACTAAGGGATAGAAGGAGCTGTAAAATTATTATCAAAAACTGCCCTAGTAAGCAGCAAATCTAGGTCTCACAGTTTGGAAGATATCAAAAGCAGGCCTTAGAGGCAATTAACCGGTTTTGCCAGATTGATGATTCCTAGCTTGTAAAGAGAGAATTGATGTTGTAGGCTCATCGTCTGGAGCAGCACATAGGTATTCATGGGCTTAATTCTGCTTTTCTCAAGAAGAGGAATCTAAATGTTATGCACCTGGCCATTTCTTGCATTATTTTTGTGCTGAACTACTGAAAGTTCACTCCTGAACCATTACTTTTAGCTGGATTTTCAGAATCTTGGTGCACAGAGGAAATTTACATGAAAGTCACCCTATGCATTCCATTGCTTATCAAATAAGTTAATATCAAACACAGACCTGACGTGGTACTTCCTGATGCTTCTCTGTCTTTTGATTTATATTGTTCCAGCCCCTGCATGGCAAAGCAGGTGATTGAAATAGTTCTTGGCTAAATGCCCAAAGCATGTTCATAAAATTCTATTCTGATTGATTTATTTTACTTGAGAAGGGAAATTTTAAAAATAAGTACTCTTATACTCCATGCCATACCACTTCCCCTGTGTCTGTAAAACAGTTACCCTTCTAAAGAGTTGATTGAAATTTAGGTATTGCGTATAAGGAGGAAAACAGGCAATATTTTGGGATTCCTATCACCAGTTTGAACTCTCCCCTTGTTCAAATTTTGATTTTCAAGCTCTTCTCTTGTTTCCTCTGGCTTTCTTTTCAATTTGCTTCGCTACAACATTTTTTACATTGCTGCTTTCTACTTTTACTGTCGCCTTATCCATGCAGTATTTATGACTTTCATAGTCATTTATCCTCCTGAAGACCTCTGGTTTTTTCCTAGCTCTTGTACCTGTTTTGTCTCTAGTTGTTAAACATATATCACATAGAAAATTCTAATTTCCGTCCTGTTCACAAATGAATACACAATGTAAATCTGACAGACTATCTTGTTTAAGAAAACATTGCATAGAAAGGTCATTAAAAAAACAGATCTTGATGACATAACGGGAACAAGAATCACTTCTGCTGTACCACATACAGTTCCTTAAGGTTGTAAAATATGAAGGGATACAAATGACTGTTATTTGTATAGTGTCTTACTGATCGTGAGGTGGCAGGAACAAGCACTTTTTAGATTCCCTAGGACATGAAGGGCCCCAGATACATATGCAGAATATGTATTTAGATTTGTTAAATACAAACAGCATACTGAGATGGTCTGTGGATTCAAATGCTTCATCTCCCTTGATGTAGTTTCCCTTGATTCTTTCTCTCCACTGCTGTCAAATACTGCCTTTTGAGAGCCTGTTATTCTAGAGCATACAAAACAGGACACCTGGACCTTACAATGCATTGCTTAGAAAACCAGGGAGTGAGAAATGGCAGCAATGATTTTGAAGTGAGAGAAAACAATTATTAAATACATGATATAAATATAAAAAGCTCCTTCAAATCAACTTCTAAATTCACTTCTTAAGTTTACAACACACTATACAAGGCATACTATGCTGGAACCAGTAAAAATCACTCAGCAGGGATTCTTCTGTATTTATGAGCCTCCAGTGTGGCAGCATTAAGGCACAGAAACTGACTTAGACTATAACAAAGCAATCTGTAGAGAAATTAATTTGATTTTGTTGTGTTCCTTGGTAAGTCCAACATGTCTCCTTTCTTCTTAGTTATGTCAAGCAGAAGGACAGAAAGATACATATCTCTTCAAAGAAAGGGATCCACAGGTTGTTGTAGCTGATTTAACACCCATAAACCAAATTATAAATATAGCTTCCAAGTTCTTAAATTGTTTTCTGGAGTATATTCTGTGACTTAGAAATTTAATTAGTCAATTTTGATGTTAAAAATGTGCTTCTTTCCTTCATGATTATGATGTGAGGCCGTTTAAACAATACGGCAATAATAACAGTATTTGTTCCTGTCTTCAGGACGGGTTGAGAGTAGGCAAGATAAAACAAATATTTAATCTTTAAATATAAATTAACCCATCCAGTATAACAAAATCCATAGTTAACACTTTTAATGATTCTAGCATACATATTCTGGGTTTTTTTAATATTTCTGTTGCCTTTCCTTCCCCGTAGCAAAAAAAAAAAAAAAAAGTAAAATATAAATTGCAAGGGTGACAGCAAAGGTCCATGAACTCAGTTGAGAGATAAATATTCAAAACATCACACAGAAAGGAAATCTGAGTAGTTATCAAACAAGTCTTACTGAACATTTTGTAAGACAAACTCTTTGTAATTACATCTAAAGCTATTCAACAAGGTTTGACTATTTCTAGGGTTTACTAGATCATGCATTATTTCATTTTTTAATAACAGTGCAGCAAATAAACTTTTCTCTATCACCTTTTTCTCTCACTAAAATGCTGTATGCAGCACATGTAGAGTCATTTTAAAATAGTTTTGAATTCAGAGATATATTATCCTTTTAAACATAGGTTGACTAATAACATCCTTCATTCATACCCTAGGGCAAAACAAACAAACAAAAAAGGAAAACAGGTCACTTGTGAACTATATAACATTCTTTACTCACTTTTAAACAGTCCCTAAACCCATTTTTATCTGTTCTTAAGATCAATCAATGCTGTGACATTTTCAGTGAAATTACATACTTCTAACAAAAAAAAAAAGAAAACCAAAAGAACTAGCCCCACCCAATCCCAAAAAAACCCTAAAACAAACAAAAACAATGAAAAAACTCAACCAAAACTGAAAAAAACAAACAAACAAAAAAATCAACCAAACAAACATATAAATATATAATAAAATATTATTTTAAAAATCATTTAAAAAGATCACTTTTTTGTGAGCTGAAAATGCACTGTTAAGTGATTAATGAGAACCTTGGATTTGAGGTTCGGTGTAACAAATGGTAGGTTAATGAATTAATATTTTGAAAAGATGGTTAGCAAAAGAGAGGGAGGGAAGGGAGGTTGACATTTCTCTGTGAGTCTGCTGATCACTCTGAAACAAGTTTTATGTAACACATACACAGTTCCATTTGAAGCACAAAATTCACAGCAATAAACTCAAGTTTTAGATCTTTGTAGATCTAGGCTACATAAGCTCAGAATGGTGTTCATAAAAAATTGCATTTATAAAGGGTGGACCCTCACTGTAGCCAGTCTTAAGTGTTTAAGTGGACTGGCATCTTTAAAAAATACTCACTAAAGTTATTCTCTTGGATAACTCTTCGTTTGGAAAAATGTATGTATTATTTATACATTAATTCAAAATCATGAAGACACCACACAAGACATGGCACCCATACCTGCTACCCATACTGTTACTATTACGTCCAGTATTATGTTACTGAAACCAGTTTGCAGGAGCATATGATACTGATGATGAAATTATAAGAAAATACAAGTTTTGATACTTTATACTGTCATAGACCATAATAACAGACATCACAGACAGGCTGTACTTAATGTACACCAAAGGCTGTATTTAACAATAGGAATCAAAGAAAACAGTGGGTAATGATCAGTTTGCTACTGCTCCATAATAGAGAAGAAGAAGATATTCTTTAAATACATAAGTAAAAAATTATTTTCAGGAAACATTTCAGCAGAATGTTAAAGGATATGTTTTAACATAATTGTCATGAAGGGCTTCTTTTTCGCAAACTTTGTTAATCTGTTAAAAGGATAGTAGCAGAGTAACCATGATTTTGAGAATGAAATCCCAATGCCAATCAAAAAACCAGCTGAAGTTGTTGCATAATTTGTTAAAGACAGAATTAAATTGATTTATAAAGACAGGTACAACTCTCAGTATCTCTAGATGGTGGTTATGTTTACCATCAGTTCACCTGTCATAATGGTTTAGTGTGCTGATCCATAATTTTTCAAAAAAAATTACTCTTTATATTTTGTTGTGCTGTAAAGCATCCCAAGAAGCCATAGCAGCCTGTTTCACTCTCACATAGGTGCTCCAAGCCTGGAAGTGTTCATGGCCAGGCTGGATGCAGTTCTGAGCAACCTGATCTTGTGAAACCTGCCCTTGCTCACAGCAGAGGGGTTGCAACCAATTGATCTTTAAGGTCCCTTCCAACCCAGGCCATTCCATGATTCTGTGATGATCAGCAGAAATTCTGTTGGCCTAGGAGGCTGAGGAATAACAAAGATTTGAAAAGGCATGACAGTACAAAAGAGAATATCTCTTGCATCTCTTTTTTTTCTTTTTAAGGTGTTTAGGAAATAAAGTTTTTCTTAAAAAATGGGTACCTTATTTGTTTCAGGCTAGAGCTTAAGCAATTGATATAGAATTGAAACTGTTGACCAAATACTCTGTGTTGGTCAAAAAAGTGAAATATCTAAATGAATTTCTTCAAAATATCCTGTAAAGTAAGATAGAAAGCAACACTATACCTTTGTGTTAATTAATAGAAAGGATGAATTTTGAATATGAGTACAGTTCTGTGGACACTTCCTTGTCCTGCCCTGAAAAAAAAAAGCTGGTAAAGGCCAATCAGCCACTCCAAACTCATGGAGAGATATCTAGATGAATAGTTTTAGTTATTGGTTTCTAATGTAGAAAATATACTGTTATTTTGAGGTGATATTTAATAAAATCATGTCCAAATTTTAGGAAGGAGGAAATGGCCACTGTACTGGAGAACAAATACATCTGCTGTACAAACCTTGAAAAATAAACCAACCTATTTTTAAGTGTTGATTTTGATGTGTCAAATAGAAAAGTGAGGCTTTTTTCTCTTTTGAATAATCCTATAATTAATCATGCTGTCAGTTTTTCATCATATCTTGGCTATAATCTTCAGGTCACGTCAAAAAAGGCAGCAACTTAATTCTAAATTTGGACAAGATATGGACAAAAAACAACCAGTCCAATTCTCTGCCTGGATGACAATGCTAGTGATGACAATCTAAGTAAATTTTTTTGCGTCATTCAAAGGCCAAAAAGGAAGACAACATATAATGAAAAATTTGCCTGAATTTAAAAAGCCCCTGAACGTACAAGATCCTCTCAGACTCTTTTAGCTAATGTAAAACCTGGGAAACCACTGTCTGGCAGAAGCTGAGATAATTTCTACAGCACTTCCTTGTCCCTTTGAAATAAAAAATCTTTACTTCCCAACAGATTGCTCACACTTTTTAATTTGGCTACTAAATGGGACAAAGCCTGTTGCAAAATGCTACCAACTAAAGAGAACAGATTGAGCATGTTCTATGAAAACTAAGATGTATACTTGTTTTCATTCTGTCTCCTTAAGGTTGGTTTAAAAACCAGTTTTTAAAAAATGTATATGCTAAGTAGCTGTTCAGAAAAAATTTATTTCATGTTACTAAACTACTCACCTGCTGTAGTACTGATGACTCAAAAGATAATTTCAAAATATAAAAGCTAGTCACATGGCTAAGTATTTAAACTAGATAGATTTAAAAACAAAAAAAAATACACTCAGGTAAGTACATGAATGATTTAGCATTAAAGCTGTTCATAATTTTGGTAAATGCAAAATATTATTCATAAAAGAGTTAAAACTGTCAATGTATAATACTGAAGTATGCTTTTCCTACAGGAATGCAATGCCTATAAATATTAGATTTATATTATTTTTTTCTCCAAGTCACAGTGTAATTGCTTCATCACTTTGAGTCAGTGATTCGATGACTAATTAATCCCTTGAAAGTCTTCTGTATGTTTCTTATATTTTAGATACATACCTCCCATGTATAGAAAAACTATTTGAACATGCATTGAAATAAATGTTACTGGAAAATCAATATAAAAACAAATTCAGAACTAGGAAGCACATGCTCTGAGTGTCAGAACAGCACTCCAATTAGCAAATTAACATCCCATCCATACTTAACATAAAAATAAGATATTTAGCAGAGACAAATTGAAAGATTTTTTGTGTACAAAGATCCAGAAAGAGTTTAAGTTGACTTTGGTGTGCGGAAGTAAGTAATTCTCTGGATTTGGGAATAACATTCTTTTTCTCCCAGGAAATATTTGTTTTAACACTGCAACAGGCATGTCAGAAGGTAAAGATAAAATGGATATAAAATGTAGTTTAAGACTTTAATACGTTTAATAAAGATTCATTTTTTTTGTCAATACAAGAAGACAATTACTCTTGCATGCTTTAAAAATAACAATATCTTCAATTTAGGTTTTCCAAAACTATTGAGAAGGCAAATCAACATGAAAAACCATAAAAAGTGTGAGTCGGATTGTTTTATTTTTTCCTTTCATGTTTATTTTTTTCCAATAATTTTCTACATTCAATCAAAATGGGTGCACTTATTTTCTGTGTATGTTTGAGACCTCTGTAGTTCAGTTGTCCCTGTGATGAACAAGGCACAATGAACTAGAGAAACATATGCACCCTAAAAATAGTAAATTATTGCATGCATTCTGGTTTTATTCCCATAAGGTGATAGTTCAATACATACCTATTTGGTATATAAACCACATAATTTTTGAGAGCTTTCTGTATCATTGCACTTTATTTGAAAACCTGACAGGAGATACATGCTGATCTGAAAAGCCAAAGTAGAAGGCTTACAAAAAACAAGACATCATTCTACATAAGCTTTTAGTGAATAAATTATACAGAGGAAAATGAACCTTTAAAGTTTCCGGGCTTAAACAACATAAAACCTGTGTTTTATTAATTGCTTATGACAAATAGCTCTTTTTCTCTCTTCCTCATAGTTTCCCCACAGAGAGATGTCTTTAGACTGCACAATGCAGCATGCACTCTTCAAAGAAAACAGACGGAAATATAGAGAAGGGGCTTCACAGCAAATGGAACCCAGCCTGTACACATCCTCATATTAAAAAAGTAAATAAACTTTTATAGTTTAGAGTTTCAAACATGTGCTTGTGTGAACTATTTGGATATCATATACATTTAGTTTGGATAAGAGTATGCAGCACTCAATACTTTCAGCAGGCCCTATAAAGGGGCAGGTTTCACTGTTTCCCAGTGAAGAGTTGTCTTTGGCAATGAAGCCTTAGAGCGCCTGAGCATTTACTTTGGCAGACAATTAAAAACTGGAGTGAGAAAATGTGGAAAAGCTTCTTTCTTTCACAGATATATTTCTTTAAAAATTTGAATCCTTCATAGAAGAAAAGCTTAAAGCTGCATTCTGTGGTACTAATGGTGTTAAACTGTTGTTTTTTGTCAGGTCAATAGAAATTTCATAACTTAGCACAGTAACCAATCTGCAGATGCCAGCAGCACTGACTGGCCGTAAAATATCTGTGCGGCCATGTTCATATTGTGCTTCGAAACTCAGAGACAAACACTATTCAGACAAGAATTTCTGAGCCATTGATGTAGAAGGCTGCAGAAGGCGACATATCCTGTTAAATAACATTATATCTAACTATAGCTGGATATGGGCATAAATGAAAGTTAGGATATTTATAACATATATAACTGAACATTTTCCATGTATTATAGACAGAACACGACAGGACGGAGAAGAGTAGGGATGAGGGAGAGTGGGAAAGAAGTGGAATGAGACATACTTTCTCTTCAGCCATTCTATGTCATTTTCTTTTTTTATTAACTTGTCCACTCTCCCTTTGATCCTATACAAACTCTCAGACCTTGCAAAACAGTTTTTTTCTTGTTTGCTGCTCATTTATTTTATTCAGATTCTAGCCTTTTATTATACTCCTCATTCCTTGTTATGCAGAGCTACTACCTACGTTATAGCTGCTCTCCTTATATTTACACATCTTAACATAGTACCTGCTCTTATGGAAGCGTGTTTCTTTCCTTCTGACCACATCTCCAATTTGCCAAAGCCATTTTCAATAATTTTGTCCACCAATGGTCTTACACCCTCTTCATATTAGTAACTTTTGTAAATCCATTGGACAGGCCTCAATTTCATATTCTATTTCATTAGTTAAAATCCATGAGTATATATGGACATTTGAGTCATAAAGTTTGCACTCACCTGAACAGTTCATTCATCTAGACCCAGTTTCTACAGTTTCCTTGTAGGAATGCCATCTCAAAAGAATACTAAACATCTGCTGCTTTTCTTCTTTCTGCATGGCTACTTTGCATACTTATCTCCAAGGATGCTGCCTTGGAAAGAAATTAAACTGATTTGATAGATTTTGTTCATAAGATAGGCATGCTAGCTAGTTACTTGTCATCTCTTTGATATCTTCTAAGAGCTTATAAACAGTTTGACTATTAGTTCAGGAAGACATTTACCCTTTCCTAACTTCAGTGATGAACAAGATAAATTGTGAAATGTGTAGTGTTTCGAAATGAAAAATACCCTGATTTGCGATCATGTGGTTGTAAGACTTTGTTTTCAATTGTCTTTTCTAAGTCTTGGACTTACCTCAGCTAACAATACCCTGAGTAACATCTGTGCTAAAGGAGGGCTTCTTTTAATTCCTTAGGTCTCATTGTGTTCTAAGACCTTGTTTACTTTTAATGGATTCCAACTGAAGTCATACGAAGTCAGAGACAGACAACAAACTTGAGCAAATACAAAACTGTTGTCAACTCAGAAAGCACTAGCACTTTCCTCCCTTTATAATCACAGAAACATAGAATGGTTTGGGTTGGAAGGGACCTTCAAGTTCACTGAGTTCCAACCCCCCTGCCACGGACAGGGACACCTTCTTACAGACCGGACTGTTCAAATCCCCATCCAACCTGGCCTTAAACACTCCCAGGGATGGAGCATCCACAACTACCCTGTTCAGTGCCTTACTGCCTGCACAGCAAGGATTCTTTACCTAATATCTAATCTAAGTCAACTTTTTTACAGTTTGATTCCACTTCCCTTGTCCTGTCAATACATGTCAGTACACAGTGTCTCTCCATCCTTCTGGTGAGCTGCCTTCAGGTATTGGAAGGTTGCAGTTCTCATGAGACATTAAATGTAGATACAGTTTCCAGGAGACTCCTAACTAAAAAAAGAAAAAAAAAGACCTCTTACTGCTTGAGCAGCATTGTGATTGAAATATTCAGGAATCTCAAGAAACTGCAAATAGAAAAAGATCATAGTACAGTGACTAAAAACTTACTATTCTCCTGGAGTACTTTCAACTGACATAAAACTATTTAAAATTAATGAGAGGTAGATACTGATGGCTGTAATTGCATTGCCACTGAATTAGAACACAAATTTCAAATCTTTTGAAAATCAAAATAAATGTTAAAAAACTTAAGTAAAAAATACATTTAAGAATGCAAAAAAATGGAAAATAATGCTAAAATTAACAGTGACAGACTAGCAGAGAAAACAGTCAGAGCACCAATGCAATAAAGTTCAGTGGAGACAGACTGAATGAATGTCATAGACGTAGTAAGTATAACTAAAATAATGAAATTGCCAGGGTCACCTATTCTGCCTCCTTTTTGATTTTATAACACATGAAGTATTGCATTAAAGTTTTATTCACTACAAGGACAAAAAAATATGCGCTCACAGGAGAATAACTCAGGTTTAATTCCAAGGCACCGTTCTTAATAGGCTATAGGATTGGTAGAGAAGACATGTTATATCTCATTAAAATTTGTTTTGCAATATTTATTATCTGTGGAAAAAAATTTACCCCTACACATAATAAAAACCGTGACAGCTCAAGCATGCTCTTCAGAATAGTTAAAGGCTAGGAGAGTATGCAGTACCCATTCCCCTATTCTATTCTCCAGACCAGGCTTTACCTCCTGATCATTGATCTAGCTTTACTTGGGATTACCATCATTGTATTTCTAAAGCAGTAAAACCTGTACCTAAACTACAAAAAAAAAATCAAACAGTAAAACTAAGCTGGTTTATGTCTGAACAATTTATGGCTGAGTGCTGCATAATAGTTTTTGCTTTCAAAATATACTCTAGGTCAGATTTTTGCAAAACATCCCTTTGCCCTTACAGGAGTTTCTTACAGAATTTCCAAAGATTGAGTTCAGGTTTTTATTTTTTCCAATTACTAGTTTATTATTACAAAAATCAATTAATTACAAAATACAAATGAATCTTTTTTTAAGATTCATAGATAGGCTGGAAAAAAAACATATTTGGAGGGCAATTTATTTTCTCCTTGTTCTAAAATTTTCTGTGGCTAAGCAGATAGAAATAAATTTTTGAAAATGTTACAGCAGCTAATGAAAAGCAATGTAGAATATTGTGCTCTTTCTTCAGGGAATGTTTCTTCTTCACCATTTGGCAGGTGTTAGTAGCTACAACAAACTGTCAACCAAATAAAAGCATTAGTGGAATATGCCTCCCAATAAAATAAAGAACTGCAAAAAAATCCATATTGAAATACTTGGTCACTGTGAAATCTTTATGCTTAATCTAGGCTTTTCTGAATTTAAAATATAACAAAAAAAAAAAAAGAGCACAACCTAAATACATTTCTAATTCTTTTTGCACTGAAAATGTCAAAGCAAAATTGACATTTTGACTTTTTCTTCAAAAACCAGACAGTTTTGATGGAGTGGTTTTTCAGACAAAGAGCATGATGAATTCTGTATACATTCATGAATAGCTGTAACTGACAAAGTCTGATTTTATTTTTCTATGAAAAAAAGAAAAAGAAAACACTCTATCTTGACTTGTGTTTGAGGTTTCTGTTAGTGCTTATTTAAAGACTTCCTGTTTCCATCTGCATGTCAGTCACCTAGTTATGGATATTAATATTATACATATAAAAAAGTCTTATATATCATGATGTGAATATCTACTGTAGTTCCCTGTGTCTAATTGCTAATGTCCTCCCATTTGTGAGAAGTTAAAGAATGTAATTAACAAGTAATAAGCAAGCACATCAACAAAGCACTTCAAGAATATAAAGGATCAATGACAAAATGAAAGCAAAGCTATAATTCAGAAGTTTTTTTTCCATCCTAATATTTGAAAAACAATAAAGGAGCAAAAATTGTTCTTTGCAATCAGAATCAGGGGGAAATAAAAAATGCAAAATCATAAAGGAATAACAAGAAGAGCATTACAGTGAATGGATCCCAGCTCTTTGATATATCTTCAGTTAAAACATAAGTTGAGACAACTAGGTTGAACTGGATTTGCCAAAACTTGCAAACCCTGTAAAATTTAGGCAAGAGGAAATGAGCACACAGGCAATTTTTTTTCCTTTCTTGCTTGTTTGTTTCATCTGTTATGAACCCTTGGGGTGCATAAATAATACTTTGTTTGAAGAAGTTATGTTTGAAATCACTTTAATCATTCTCTGTCACAGGCCCCCATAGGAAAAGATGTCTCTCAGGTTTATAGAGTAAACAGGAGATTAGAGCATAATATTCAGTCTGAGGGGTAAAATCATGTAGTTTCTCCTTAATGAAAAGTTAACAAAAACTATCCGCAGTAAAAGTTAATGTAAGGAGTATAATAAGCACCTAAACTAGAAGCAGTCTGAAATAGGGCAAAGAAAATATTAAATAAACACGAGATGAAAAATCCCTTGGTCCATAAGCAGCTATATTAACTGATGAAATAAACCAATACTCAACACAGCACATGAGAGCAAGAAACTAGACACAATGGAATTTCATTGCAGATTTAGGTAATGCTGAAGAACAATATTTGGGACAACATACATTTTGCTGATCACCTAATTAGAAAAACAGTATGCATCTGAGAACACTGCAAGATTTTTTAAAAAGCCATTAGGAGGGAAAAAACCAATTTTGGCATTAGAATACATAAAAATCCACACATTAAACAGACTTAGCTTTCACTATATTATACAAAAAAGAGAGATTGTGTAAATATCTGAATCACAGAATTTATGTGGGATTGGGAACACATACAGGCATAGCCTGGACTACATCAAATGAATTGTGATCAGCAGGTTAAGGGAGATTTGGACTTTGAAGACCCTTGAGAGTACTTCATCAAGTTCTGAGGCTCCCAACACAGGAAATAAGGGAACTTATTGGAGTGGGTTCAGAGGAGGCCACAAAGATGATCCAGACTTACAGCACCTCTACTTGGAAGACAGGCTGAGGGAATTGCAGCTGTTCACCTAAATGGGGCCTACAAGAAGGCTGGAGTGGGACTTTTCACATGAATATGTAGGGTCAGCACAACAGGGAATGGCTTCAAACTGAAAGAGAGTAGGTTTAGACTAGTTATTAGGAAAAAACTCTTTACTGTGAGGGTGGTCAGGCACTGAAACAGGAATTTGTCTTGACTGGTTGGTTAGAATTAACAAATGATAGCTTGAAGAAGAATCTATTCTCACAGAAACGGGTAAGCATGTGTCAAGGTTTTAGTTTACTTAAGTTCAAGAGAGTATAAATGGGAATGGGATGTGGTGCAGCAATTTTTGCAGTCTGTTCTAAAAATCTATCCTTTTCTTTGGGACACAAGAGGAAAAAAACAAGTGCTCTAAATAATAGAGTAAAGTATCTCATAAATTTTTTACACTGCGAGCTGCTGCATTTGGATTATCTATCTTGTAAGGTGTAAAAAACAGAGTTGTTGGAAAAAAATTAAAAATATGTCAAAAATCATTGATGTCTGATTTTCATTGAACAAATAATGACAAAAAGTGTATGCATTTTTCAGAACTATCTCACTAGAAAGTTAATAAAATAGGTAGAAATTAAATAGAAGTGAGGAGATTTCAATGATATAGATAAAGAAAAATGAAGAAGAAATGCACATCATAGGATATCATCTTCTCTGTAAGCTTCAGGGAGAGCCCTCCAGTACCAAAGAATTGTTGAGAGCCGTGGTGTGTTGAGCCTGGCTGCTTACCAAGAGCCCACCAAAGCTACTCTATCACTCCTCAGCTAAACAAGGGAAAGAAAATACAACAAAAGGCTGGTGATTTGAGATAGCAGCAGAGACATCACTCAGGAATTGCTGTCACAGTCAAAAGAGATTTGGTTTTAAGTTTTATTGTCAATCAAATCAGAGCTGGATAGTGAGAACTAAGAAAAAATATTAAAATAACTTCCCTCCCCTCCCTTCCCTTCCCTTCCCCTCCCCTCCCCTCCCCTCCCCTCCCCTCCCCTCCCCTCCCCTCCCCTCCCCTCCCCTCCCCTCCCCTCCCCTCCCCTCCCCTCCCCTCCCCTCCTCTCCCCTCCCCTCCCCTGAACTTCCCTGCCCTGCCCTGAACTTCCCTGCCCTGCCCTGAACTTCCCTTCCATTCCCTTCATAAATGTAGGTGTTAGGAATTTCATGGTAGCCTTCTTGTAGGAAATGTGTAAAGTGGTTGGAAAGGAGATTGAAATGTGTGACATCATGCAGCATTTTTTTCTCTCTGCAAGTGAGGTGGTCTATTTTTAACTGAAATCCTAAACAGTCTTTACAAATAGCATTGAAGCATTCCATCAGAATCAAATAAATTAATCTTAAATGGATACTGCTAAGCAAGATTGAACTTCAAATATGAATGACTCAAGGAAAAGTTTGAATGTTGTTAGATACTGCTCCTAATTAAACCAGAATCACCAGCAAGTATTACCCAGTGTGCTCCAGAATTTGAAATATTTGCTCCATTTTTCAGGAAGATGTGTCTTGTTTCTGGTGAGCTACTGACAGCCCAGACAGTCCTTCTTCCTGAGCTTTGTCTTTCAGTATTTTTCCACAAGTCAATGTAAACATTAATTAGTAGCTTTGGCACACAACTAAATCATTGATTTTCCCTCCTGAGATTAGATTGTCTATGTTCCTTCTGTGACAAAATTATTTGCATATTTTAATGTCCTCTTGATTTTGGGACAGGATTTAAGTATCTTGAATATCTCAGACTAGTAATAGGTAACATATTACAGTCCTCCTTTCTCTAAATAGTGTTGGACAGGATTTAAAAGCAACCGTCTGACTTTGATCAACAACCTCAGACACTTGAAACAAAAGTTGTCTTTCTTTTTGTTCTACAATTTCTCTATCATCATTAGGACTTTCAGTTTTCTATGGCTGTGATTGCCAGGACACAAGCTGAAGTTTTGTTTGGGAAAATTTTGTATAAAAAGCTATGGCATGTGTCTTTTTAACCTGTCTTCTACTGAACACAACTCTTGGAAGTTTTTATATATTTGACATCAATTTTGGTGGTATTTGTTTATTTTATACCTTTAAATAGTGGTTATTTTGTGCCTTTAAGTAGTGCTTATTTAGAGTGCCAAGTTGAAGAACAAATCTGGCCAATAACAAAACCAGCACTCCCTTTTCCCTTTTCCCTATTTTCTCTTTTCTCTTTTACTTTTTCCCTTTCCCTTTCTTTTTTTTCCATTTTTCCTTTTCCTTTTCATTCCTCTTGCAACATCTACAAGTTCATATTTAGTGTATCTGAGCAGTTTTCACCAGGACTTTTTTCTCCCCCCAAAGTCAGTTTCATATCACACTGTGGTCAGCAAAGTTTCTCCATCCTTGAATTTTTGCGTGAGTGTTTAAGGATGAAGTGTACTTTTTAATTTTGAAAAAAATAAAATATATGATTTTGAGTTGATCGCTTGCATTATCACAACTAATCTTTGTTGTATAATGCCTGGCTTTTCCTGGCCGTCCTCGACCGAGGCATCAGCCCCTGAATGCTCGGTTGCTCGCTGCGCCGCTCCGAGCCTGGCGTGGGTGGCTCACGCAGAGGCAGGGCTGCCCCCAGCGAGGGACTGACGAGGTGCTGATGGAATAAGGCAAAAGAGACAAAGGGTTGTGGGAGGGGTCTCCCCCGAACTCTCCTTTATTGGGGGTAGGACGAGGGGATTCAGGAGGGAGAGTTGTGGAGGAGAATACCAGGGAAATGTCCCCGTGCAGCTGGTTTTAAGGGGGGTTAACAGCCAATGGGGTAAGACAAGGGGAAGGTACAAGGGTCAGGGGTCCAACAAAAACATTTGAGGGAGGGGTACAACAGCTCAGAACCAATAAAACTTCAAGCATAACAGAACTTTCAGGAAGACGGGGTTGGTCCAAGGCTCTGGACACGCCTTTCTTCAACAGCAACCAGAGTTGGACCTCCCACAAATCTTAAACAATTAAGAGCTTTGTATTCCTTTTCCCTTGGCCACCTTCATTATTTTTGTTGTTATCTTCTCTCAGTCTTCCCTCTGTGCTTAGTCTGATGTGAATTTCCTACTTTGGTGTAAATGCATACCCCTCATATAGTAAAAAACTGATATTGATAGGACCACAGGTTAAAGAAATCAGGAAATCTATTCTTTGAAAAAAATTTATTTCTAGCTTTATATAATTAAGTTCTTACTCTCAGGAGAAGTTAAAAAATGTCCTGACATACCTGCTTGGTATTTGATTACAAAAATGCAAAAGCAAACAAACAAAAAGCAGGGACTGGAATGTATGTAAATAGAATATATTAAGAGCCATTTCTGTATAACTGTAATATGCTGAACTAACCAGAAGAGTGGTTTCATCTCATAACTACCCTCACTACTCAGTCATTTCTACTTTACTGTTTAACTCCTTTACTTTCCATAACTGAGTCCATAATGTGACCTAGCCAGTCACACAAGGCTGAGTTGAGCTCTCCAACTTTCACTCAAAATCTCTGTAAAACACCACCTTAGAAAAGCAGACTGAAAATGTGACCCAGTCAGAAAGGCCTGTTCTTCTTATTAGTACAGTTTACAGTCATCAGCTGAAATGATGGAAAACCACTGCACTGCATCTGGTCTTCCCTGTAGATGTGACATTCTCTTCTATCATCAGTCTGACCCAATCCAGTCTCATCCAGGCCTAATGAGACTCAACATTAGGCTGTAAAGTGGAATGCAGAAGGTGAAAACATGTCTATGACACTGTTCTGGATATTCAAACTCTCACAATCTCTTATCCTGACACTATGCAATAGCCTCGAATGTGCATTGTGAGATGATGTAAGATATACCATACTGATGACAACATTTGGAGAATCCTCCCTGCCCATATTGAGCAACAGCATGATTTTGAGGTTTTTCCTACTATGGAAAAATTGTAACCATCATCATCATCATCATCATTTTGGTTTACAGAAGAAGAAAAAATATTTTGCATCTCTGGCTGCTGTAAAGCCAGAGAGTTGGTCACAATGTTAATAACACTTGTCTTGACAAATGCTGGGTTGTTGTCTTGTAAACATACTGATTGCATACTTCCCATGTTTCTGAGGAATAAAGAATGGGTGAGGCCACTTTTTCATCTTCATCATCTTCAGTGCTAATCACTGCACTCTCTAGTTGACTTACTGTCATTTCCACCATATGGTTGAGTTATTCAATCTTGGATTTATTTTATACAGTAGATATTTAATTGCTGCCGCCTGAACTGTGGGACTGGAATGCTTAACTTGAAGTCCATTTTATCCATTACATTTACAATAATGAAACATTAAAATTTTGAATACATAAAAACTAATCATTGATGTTGACAAAGGATCATTGAATGTCTGCTTCAGCCCCATATGTAATTTTAAATTCTATTTCATTTTAATTATGTATGAAATTACAATGAAATGAAATGGATGAAACAAGAATATAGGGACATTACTTGCATGCTGTTTTGGTATTTATTTTTTATATTTGCAGTGGATGATTAAATCATAATAACTTGAAATGTGTTTTATACCGATGCCATGTTCTTGGTTGTTACATAGTCTGCTTTTTCATACATTTGCTCTGACCTTCTGGGTAATAAAGGAGACAAGATTTTTTTCTAGCTTCACCAAATTATTTCTTCTACTTAAGTATACACCTGAAATCCTTCCGTGAAAGTCATGAACCTCAATTGGGGATGAAGAAAAAAGCTTTTGTAAAGACAAACATTCGGTGTTTTAAATACTAGGCTTCTGGGAGCAGGCCAACAATTAATTTTCATATTATTAATTTCTTAGTGAAATCAGTCCATGTGACATGGACATGCAGAATAAAAGGTCACATTCACATCTCTTCACGCATCTGCATGCATTCCCTAATGGCCAGATAAATACAGAAGGATGGGGTCACCTGTGAAAATTTCTCACAGCACTGTTTCATTGGAAAATTTGCCAACAAGACTGTGAAGAAGAGCAGATGACAAGTGACTCTTTATTTAATGCACCTAATCTTATGCCTTTACATACCAGGAGGCAGAATCTGTATTTTTTTGCCCTACTTTTCTCTTGACCTAGAAATGTGTCTGGCAAAACCTCCATAAGGAAAAAAAAATCCAAGTTCCCTCATTCCAGTCTCCCTCACTCCAAAATTTGTAATCTTGCTTCCAAATGAAAGTTTTGATTCTCTGGATTTGTTGTTATTGCTGTTTTTTGGATACCACACTACTGAGGGGTCTCTTTGAACCCTGAATTCTTATGCAAAACACACAGTACACTGTATAGTCTTCACATACGTTGAAATAATAATAAAATATTTGTTTCTGAATTAAAAAGGACATGAAGTTCTCTCAAATCTAAAAAAAGGTATTAAATATATATGGGCACCAGTAATCAAGCTGGATTTCAATAGCATAACAATTCTATGACTACTTTTATTTTGGAAATGCAAAATATCTATCTTCTCATCTTTAGCAATCTGTTAGGTTTGTGTGGGAAAGATGTGGTGACCTACCTGTGTGTGCTGATTTTCTTTCTTATCACAGTTGCTATAAAATTGAATGAGGTTATTCTGAGACAAAAAAGATTTATTCTTCCTGTGATTTGGAACTCAAACTCTAACATGTTTTCAGGGTAAGCATAAAGAAACATAAATATTTTTCATTGTTTTGATTATAAGATTTTATAATTATGCAGATAAAGTTGATACAATAGTTATTCACTGGGCATATACCACATTACTGTAGGACTAAGGCAGATTTTCAAGCTCTCTATAGTACTCCGAGGGAGTCCATTTACTAGCATGGTATGTGCAGAAATATTATGGAACAGAAGAAACTCATCAATGCAAATGTGTGGCTAGCTCACACCTGCTTAAATCAGAATAGGAAAGTAAAATGGAAAATGGCTTCTCTGGAGCTAAGACGGAACGCAGACATTTCACTGTTCCATCTGTGGTACACAAACTCCAAATAATTGAGCGTTTAAACCCCTGCTGTGCTACTGTCTGCTGTTGGAAGTTCCTACATCTCTGCATACACCATTACAATTTCCATTAACAAGTTCTCTACTGGAAATGATCAGGAGTTTCTTGTTCATAACATCCTTCTTTGGCACTTTATCTGGGAATCTTTTATTACTCTGTTTCTGAATCACAGTAATTTGACCAGTCTATATGTGACAGCATCTACATAACAACTCCATTACTAAATTAATAGGAATAGAATCTGAAAGACAATGTCTCCTTTACTAAGAACTTTACCATTCTAATGTTATGTAATGTTTTAATAAAAAATGTGGAAAACAGTTGGCTGCTGTCTGTTGGTGCAACGGGGCTATCTTGCGCCTTAAAAACAGGGTCTTCATTTTAAAACAGGATGTTTACTTTTCCATTCTTATTCTGACTAAAAAAATTTCTTCTCTTTTTTTCCCTTTTGTTCATATCCTCCTGTTCAGGGGTTAGACAAGAGACTACTTATACTGTCATAAATTACAAAAGTTCTGGCAAGAAAATATGAACAATCTGTTTTCCTCAATGATTTATGAATGACGCGGTATCCTGACTGCAGTGAAGTCTAAGTCTCTGAGACCAGAATCTTATGTTATGTTTATCACAATATATCCATATTAAGTATGCAGTGTCTTATGTCAAATATGGTCACAAAACTTTTAAGTCATAGTGTAATCCCCTTTGGAAAGGACTGCAAAAGATATTCTTGTCCAGCCTATTGTGGGAAAGGCAGCCTAGATGGAATTATCTAGCACACTACAATTGCATCTTGCAAATGTGCAGGAATGGCAATTCACCATGTACCTGGAGATGATGTTTCAGTTACTGTTGGCTATCACGATAAAAATTTCTTTCTTACATCAAGATGAAATTTCTCCCAGTGTAACTTATAAGGTTTTCCCCTTCTCTTTTCCGTGTGCTCCCTCAGGAAGAGAAAGCCTCCATCCTCTTTGTTGATGCCCATCAAATGTTTGAAGACTGTGATGTGATCCCCGCAGAACCTTCAGGGACAAAAACCTAATTCCATCAGTCTTTCCTCACAGAGCTGTCTCTCCAGCCCTTTGATGATCTTTGTGACCCTCCTTTGGTCCCTCTCCAGGCTGTCTGAATTTTTTTTAATCATGGGGAGAAGATCTGGTTACTATTCTGTGCAGGTGCAGCAGGTGCAGCACTGACAAGCACTGAGTGTGTTGGTGTGATCACTTCTCTCTCTGTGCCATTAACACCCTTGCAGGTGTGTTTGCCTTCACTAATGCAGTGGTACTCTGACTTGTCCATCAGGGCCTTCAGAGCCCTTCCAGCAGCCACTTCATTTGACACCTTCTGGTGGATGGTGTCTGGGCCCATAGATTTACGTGGGTTGTGTCCTGGCAAAAGATCGCAGCTCACTCAGTTTTCCACTACTGGTGTGTGAATGCATGCATTATCATAACTGCTTGTACCTGTGATCTAGGGTCCAACAGCACTGGACAATGACAAAGGCAAAGGCAAAGAACATACTGAAACAGTTTGTACCCATTCCAGTTGTCAGCTTTCCCACCAAGCTTCTATGATTCCTGTGGTATTCATAACTCATGGATTTAGTATGAAGCTGCCATTTTTCCTGTTTATTACTCAGATTATATGTACTGGTATACATGCACTTAAGGTAGCTGGACTTAGGTTTCTTGCCTTTGGAAAAGGGTGGGGAGTACTTTTCACTACTCTGGCAGGTTTGGTTATCTACCCTCTTGCTTATGAATATGCAGGTGTTACAGCTTTCGTCCCTACCCAACAAGTGCATTAATTAGAGGTAAAATATTTTAGAAAATTCTTGTGTGTACTCTCTTTTCTGACAACTGCAATTTCTGTCAAAATAAAAAACTCACTCTTTTCTCATGTACATGGTAGCCTAAATCTTTGCTTAGGACCCTATGAGTAATGGGTCAAATTTAACTCGTGCTCTTTTACATTCAGTGGAGGTGAGGTTGTTCCATGCCTTGAAATGGTGAGTGTTCACAAAGTGAATAATATGAATTAGATACAAGAATTGCAGCGTTTTTATCACCTTGAGTATTAACAAGCCAAAGGAAGAATCAAATTGTTATGCAAAACATGCATACAGATTTAAATTCTTGTTTTGCAGAAATTTATGTAAGATTTACTGATCAACAAATTAGACACAAATCAAGTTTAAATAAATGAAAATCAATAATTTCCATACTGAATGTAAACTAGATAAACTTCACTTTTTCATATAGGGTAATGACCCTGTAAACCCAAATATTCTAAACCTTAAGCAATTAATAACAGGTGTAGATTTTTTAAGGGATAATCTTTGCAGTATTGAAGTATTTGCCTTATTCATAATTAGAGTATCTGAAGTTCTTGTTATTGTTTTAATTAAAATCTAAAAAAATGCTGGTGACATTTAAATTAGTTGCCCCTCCTTTCCTCATTTCTTCTTCCCCCACTGATACATACTTTTTATTTGTGGAATTAATTTCAGAAATACGTTTTGAAGATTTTTTGCCTGTTTCCCACTTCATACAGTTAAAATAGAAATTACTTTTTTTGACAAAACCACAATTTTTAATATAATGTGTTTTCTAAGTCATAATTATGATCATAAAAACAGTAAAGTGTAATGTATATTATAAATGTTTAAGGCTCAAATGCAAGTGAACACTTGAGAAACAAGTAGAATACCATAGGTTTGATTTTAACATCCATATTTCTTTAGCTTTCTGAGGTCTGTTTACACATCAAAGAAAAATTTAAAATAATTCCAGATAATTGACTCTTGTCACAATCTGGTTATCCTTTTGTATTTTATTTCAAAGAATGAGTTCCCAACAGGGACTTAAAACCAAATCAATAATCTGAAGAGTTTCATGGTAGAATTTAGGTAAACAATATAGGCACAAACAGATTGCACTGCATGCACAATCTATTTTTTAGTCATGACGTCTTTTTTTGTGTGCAGACACATGTCTTGGTAGTATCCTAGATGATTCACAGGTAACAATATAGAAGCATCTGTTTTCTTCAATTCTTGTGGACATCTGGATGTCTTCTCAATTGAAGTTGAAGCATAATGAAATTAATGCTTTTAACTAACACTAACAGTAAAAAAAAATCAACAAGAAGAATGCAAAACAACCCTGCATCAGACTGACCATGAACTGCTATTGATTATCCAAGTGGTTTCTTCTTAATGAAACCTCAGTTGCTCGGTCACTTTAAACTGTCCTTCTTTTGTCAGACTTTCTAACTCATGTAAATATTACAAGGCTACTTTACCAACTTCAAATGAGCTTGAAACAAATTCCAACTTTTATCCCCTACCAGTTAAGATAATTACAGTGAAGAGTTGAAAGAAATACAGAAAAAAAAAAAAAAAGACATTTGTATAAAATAAGAATAGTCTTGGTAAAGAGAAAGCATAAATGTATTCTGAAGTCCAAAGGGTGCTTCAGGTATTTCATCTAGATGTTTGAATTCTGCCCCTTTATTATCTTGAAACATTTTCATTGACATTGAAGAAAGCTGCATGTGACCAGTAGACAAGATTTCTGTTCAAGTATATTAACAAATTGTGTAAAAAAAGTATAGAACTCTAAAATTTATTTTTTGCAACCATAACATTTTGTCTACTAGATGACATTTATGAGTAGATGAACACTGTGTGCAAAAGACTGCTTAGGAATGCAAAGGCAGCTGTCTTAAGGAGATCACCCTGCTATTTAGTCCTTGACATACGAGGTCTTAATACTAAAGTGAAAGGTCTAGACATAGCAAGAAGAGGGGTTTGTTCTTACTATTCTAGATCATGACAAAATGCAAACTGGTATGTCCAAATTGATGCATCTAAACCCCTACTATACTCTTCTTCTGGTGTATCATACAGCTGAATCAGCTTGCTAGTTTTTAATTTGATAAAAAATGACTCTTTTCTATCTGTTTTTCCCTTACCAGACAGATCCATTATCTGTCACATCAGGGAGTGTATTAGTTTCTTTTAGTCAGACAAGCAGCAGTGTCATTTAAGGGAACTCGTACAACAGAAGACAGGGCAGTAGAGGGACATCAGCGCTTCAGGAGAAAATGAGCAGCAAGACTTTAAATCAATCCCTTCTTTTCCCAAGAGCAGTTTTTACTTTGCTCACATCAGTGATCTGTTTTGCAATTCAGCCTCAAAGAGAGGAACAGACAAAACTAAAGGAAGATGTGCTACAGTATTGGTAATGGATGGCTTGGTTTAGAGTTCTCCTAGGACAGCTTTGCTGTTGAGTAAAGGTGTATGTAACTTACAATCAGCTTAGATATTCCAGCCAAAAAGGTGTTAAAGGAGTGATGAGAAAGCAGTGAACCTTCTTTTTGAGATCTTCAGGGGCTTAAGAGTTCTTTGCCACTCTTCTGTAGCTAGCTTGGAATATTCAAAGCTTTTGGTGTAAATTATGTATGTTTGCCTCTAAAACTTGCAAAAAAAAAAAAAAAGACAAATAACAGAGTGAAGAGATGTTACCAGACGTGAAGAGAGGTGTGTGTTTGTAGTTTTCTATTACGGCTTAAGTAATTTTCTACAGATAAATGCTGAAATGCAGTAGAGTTGGGACAAAAATTTCTTTTACTCAGTCTGAGAAAAGAACATAAACAGATTAACTAATTTCAAATTAATTTATTGATTCCCATAATAATAACAATTTGAAAAGCTAAAAGCCAGTGGGAAAATCTAATTGAAAAACAAACGATAGACAAGGAACAGCTACAGCTCCACTACCTTTACCATGTCTGAAAGTTAGGTGTAAGACTTTGAGCCAGCTGCAGGTGATAAAATTAAGTGCACCAAGAAGGACACAGTAGGAAAATACCATGATTGCTTTATGCAAGAACAAAATTAATTTTTATTATTTCCACACTTTACTCTCAGAAATTCAAAAATAAGAATGTATTTTGTTAAATGTTCTGAAACATTCTTTTAATCTATTTCTTGATGCTCTAAAAGTCCTTTTCGAACACAAAATAGCAATTATCAGTTAGTTTTATTTTTAATCTTAAAATGAGGAGTGTGTTGGTTCATTACTATTGAAACTGTTAGTGAGAATATAATGATATGGTAAATCAAAAGATATTCTGAAACAGCTGGAAAAAGAGCCAAGTATTCACATTTCTTTTGATACTTTCAAAATTGTCAGTCTTGCATTTGAAGTAATTTTAAGGTAAAATAATTTTGAACAATTCCTTTAAAGTACTACTTTTCAGAGGTTCCTTAATTTTTTTAGAAATGTATTTTGTAGATATTTCCTTTTTTTTCCTTTTATAATAACACATTTTTAATATAATGATGTGTGAAAATTTTTGTCATTCAAGAAAATAATTTACAGCCAGTCCCTAGTTTACAGACAAAGTCTCCTTCATTCAGTTTTGCTACTGCACCTGCAGAACAAAAAAAGGTGTCCTTAGAGACAGATTTTACAGCAGGTTTTTGGTTAATGTTTCTTCCCTATTTTTTTTCTTAATTGTGACTCATAGATATTTTATATTTCTGAATCTCGTGTCAAAGCCAAACATTGCAATAAAAACCTTGCAAATTTCTTCCTATATGATCCTTCCTTACCAACAATCTGTTTTTCCCATGACTCTATGAGTCTCAAGAATCAACACAGAAGACTTCTGAAAATGGGGTTTTTTTAGCTTATAAAGAGAAAAGCGTTTTTGCTAAGCAGACTGACAACCTCTCAAATAAATTATTCACAAAAGCAGTGACTTCAATCTCTTAAAATTCAGTCTATTAAAATTCAACAAAAACATTTAGCATATTTTGATCATAAACAGTAGTGACGTAGGAATCTTACTGTTGTCCAGTCCTTCTGTTTTTCAAGACAGTTTCTTCTTGCTGCTGTTCTAGTTTTTAAAATAGAGAGACTAGAGGTCTTGAGAATTCATGAATAAAGGAGTTGTAAGAATTTTCATCTATGGCAAGATAACTTTGTAAAAGATTCTGCCTTTGATATCCACTCTAATGACTCCGTAAATGCAACGTAAGAGCATCTGAAAGAAAAGGCAGGCCTTTTTTGGTCAGTAGCAAACCACAATCTTATCCTCTGTTGTAGAAAAACTAGAAAGGAAGGAAGGAAGAAGTAAGACAAATAACAATGTCCATATTCTCTGAAAGATATTGCTTTATTTTTTACTTGGTTAAGCAGAGACAAAAAAAAAATTGAACTGATCTGTGGTACAGAGCCAATGTATCTAGTATAGTTTAATTCAGTGTCATTCTGTGTATTGGTTCCTCTGTCTTTAAATGGAGAATTTGTGTCCCGAATCAGTATGCAATTAAAGCTAAAAAATTTATTCAGAGATCAATGTGGATAGCCCACCCTTAAACCGTGAAACCTAATTCTAGGAGAAAGATCTGTTTGCACACATGCAATTATCTCACAGATCATATCCTGTCCTTGTCATTTGTGTCTCCTTGTGGAGACAATTTTTCCTTTACAGCAATGTGACTTCTAAGAAGCCATCAGTGGCTTGTTGGTATGACCCAAGGTATATACAGTAGTACATCAGAACTGTAGATTCCTAAAGGAGAAGGAGCCATAGAATCAAAATAGTTTGGTTTGGAAGTGACCTTTAAAGGTTGTCTAGTTCAACCCCCCTGCCATGGCCAGGGACATCTTCAACTAGGTTAGGTTGTTCAGAGCCCTGTCCAACCTGACCTTGGATGCTTACATGGATGGGGCATCTACTGCCTCTCTGGGCAACCTGTTCCAGAATTTCAGCACCCCCATCAGAATTTTTTTTTCCTTGTATTTAATCTGAATGTACTTTGTTTTAATTTTAAAGCCGTTTAGCTTTGTCCTGTCACACTAAAAAGTCTGTGGCCATTTTTCTTATAAGCCCCATTTAAATATTGAAAGGCTACAAGAAGGTCTCCCTGGAGCCTTCTCTTCTCCAGGCTTGAACACCCCCAACTCTCTCAGCCTTTCCTCATAGGAGAGACATTCCATCCCTCTAATATTTTTTTAGCTCTCCTCTGGACCAGCTCAAACAGGTGTATGCCTTTCCTGTGCTGACGACTCCAGACCTGGACAAACAACTGCAGATGGGGTCTCACGAGAGTGAAGGAGAATCACCTCCCTTGAACTGCTGCTCACACTGCTTTTGATGCAGCCCAGGCTGTGGCTGGCTATGCTCCAGGAGTCTAATCTTCTCTGAGAAGTCGTAATAATGTGTGTATAGACCACAAATCAGATTCTTTACTTCAGCATCCCTGCTGACTTTTAAAAGTAAAATAAATAACCAGACCATTTTGGAGCCATGATTTATTTAGCTGAATATGTTGTCTGTGTCACAAGCCTGTAACAGATGCCTACCTACTTTTTTTGTACTAGTCAACTGGACATGCCTAAGGTACAAGTCTGAGAACTTTTTTCTGGTGATTAAATACAAAAGATGCCAATAGGCATAATTTAATTTGTGTAAATGAATACACTCACAGAACATGTTTGGGAATGGGTCTGGGCTACAATACAAGATATTGGCTGTTTCCAGCAGACATTTCCCTTCGAGTAGGAAACAAAAGTTTTCTGGAAGTAAACTGTTACAACCTACTAGCTTAAGGGCTCAAAAAGTTTTTTACTATTTATAACTTTTGTCTTCATAGTCCATGGTGAATTTTTATTGAACAAATTGATTCAAATATTTTCAGATCGTATTAAAAGGAGATGAGTTTCTCTACTGCTTACTTGTGTTCCATGTCTCTGAACCATGCACAGTATTCAAGAGTTGGTTAGGCAGAGACTTTATAGAGTAACACATAGGAATTTAGCTGCGTATGTGTTCTTATACCTATTACTTTGTAAAAATGTCTAACATCTTTTTTTATGCCTAGAATGATTCTAAGCTGTAGTGAACTGTTACAGTCATCATGTATCTAAAGAGAGGATTGATCTTGTTAATCACTTTGTATATTCAGCTGTATTTAATTTCTTATAATGTTTCCTTGACCAGTTTTTAGAATTGACAAAATTGTTTAGTCATTTTTTTTTGGCTGGTTTTAATTTTCACCCAAATAGATAACTTAAAGTTATCATATCACTTACATCCCCTTTTTAAAAATCATTTGGGTATAAGATGAATAGCACAACTTGTAGGATTCTTGTTAGGGCTCTTCTGATAACCTTCCTTGTGTAAGAAACTAACAAGGTCTTGTTTTTTTCTTTGTATTTTTTTTTTTTTTTTACCTCTTAACTCATAGTAGTTTATGTGGGTTTACGTGAAGTTGTGAGGAACTTTTTTAAAAGATCTGATTATGAAGCTGATTTTACTTTGAACTCCATTCTGGAACTAGGTTTGTGAATTGCAGCATCTAATATGCCAGTTTTGGCTAACTGATAGAGTAATGAGATGAGAGTAAACTCTGAGATACTCTGTGAAAATTTCATAGAAGACATAAAATATGAGAAACCTTGTATCAAATGATGAATAAAATAGGTTGGGAAAAGGACCAGGGAGGTTCTTGAATTTTCTTATAGACACAAAGTTTAGGTTTTCTTCCACGCTGAACAGAAGAACCTTATAAACATTGGTTCTCATTTTAGTTTGAAACTCAAAGCTTACAACCATGGTAATGAAAGTCTGCATGTTTACTTTAATAAAGATATTTTGTTGAAAATCAAGAGCCAACTAAACAGTGTGTTTTATTTTAATAGCTTTTGCTGTTCAGTATTACTAGGAAAATGAAAACATGGTCTAGTTCATAGTCCTGCATAATCTGTTCAACAATGTCAGCAATTTTTCCCCTGACAACAGAAATTGATTGAACAAAACAAAGCAAAATAAAAATCCTTAACAATAATGTATTGAATGAACAAAACTCAAACCTAGCATCCACAGCAGCAACAACCAAAAAAAAAAAAAAACAACAAAAACAAAAACATAAAACCCCACAAAAAAACCAAAACAATACAAAAAACCCAACCAACCAAAATAAAAACCAAAACAAACAAACAAAACAAACAAACAACCCCCCACCCCCCCAAAAAAAAACCAACCCAAAACCAAACCAGAACCAACCAAACCAACCCAAAACCAATGAAAAAAATACACAGCAAGAAGAAACCCACAAACATGTTTCTTTAGAAATAAATAAAGAAATCACATTTTGCAAGAGCTAAGGGTTGTCTCAAATGTGTGCATGGGGCAGATGGAGAAAACACCAGTGGAAGAGAACTGGGTCAGGATGCTTTTGAGAAAACTCAAGCTGGTATGACCAGATGATGCAAATTTGGAGAAGTGGAGTGCTGAGGGTGCTGACTGAAATAATTCTGAAAGTGGATAACACATCAACTACATATTCTCTTCTCTTCATCATGGAAGGAGTCAAAGCCTCCCCCTCTGAGGGAAAAAAAAAAAAGAAGAGGGACTTCTTAAAACTAAGTGCACTGTTCAAACAATGTATGTGATGCGTTCAAAATAAAGAAAAGCTATGAGAGATTATATGCAAATATTTTAGGAAAAGACTTATCTAGATTATTTTCAATGAGTTCCTGGTACACTCTGATAATATTTTATAGCATTTATATGAAGCTTTTTACATCTTCTAAAAATTATTTTAAGCATTATACCATTCTTAAACTATTACGTAGACAAAAATATTCCTGAAACTTAATATCCTACAGTTACTTCTTGAATTTACAGAAATACTCTGCAGCATAACTGCCTCTGCTCCATACTGGATACCCTTTCACCTACAGTACAGGATCTCAGCTGTCCAATGTTTTCATACAAACATAACGAAGCGTAGTGTACACTACCTTTAGGCAAGTATTCTGTGTATCCAGCAGTGCTTTAGAACTCCAGGCACAGGATCAGCTAAAAACCCCCCAGTGACTATAAGCATATGTCTACTGATCCAATTTTTAACTAACTTCCATTTGAACAGATCTGATTTTAAAAACCAAGAATGCAGAAAATAAGGGGTATTCCATGCCCTTGACCTAACACACTTATCAAGCATCACATATGAAATCAATACCAGAAGTATGCATAGCCAGGATTCACATCACTGTGCCTATTCTCTTTTTGCAACAATTTTCAGTGCATATAGCTAGCAATGTAATGCCTTTTCTCTCAGTACATAGCTTCTGAAAAATTCTTTTCATGCCTTTATCTTTATTATGCATCTGTTAGAACATTAACCTTGCATTTACTCTTTTTTTCTTTCACAAAACAGAGATTGCACTGTCTTGTCCCTGAAGAAATGGGAGATAACATTTTTGTTTTATTGTAAAGAGGCAAAAAGTAAAATGACTCTTTCATTCCTGATTTCCAGAGCTCTGTGAAGGGCTGGGAGAACAAAAATAACTCAGAGCAGCTCACTAGACTTTTATCAGAAGAAAAAGACAATGGATTTGAAGGCTCTGATATTGACACATCAGTTTAACAAGTCAACTGCAACTTATTTCTCTAGTGAAGGTACATCAGGTCAGAGAAGACACCAAATCTTACGAAGAAATAGAAGTTAGCATATGGGCACATTTCTTTTCCTTGTCTTTATATTGCATAATACCAGCCATACTTAGCAATATATACAGAAACATATTTGCAGTGTGATCATGCTTCTCCTCCCAGACAGTAATTCAGCAGAGAATTTGACAGAAAAAGTGCAAGAGCACTGAAATTAGCTGTATGTTTTAAATGGCAAAATATATACACATGTATGAAACATATGCTGCCTCTAGGCTGGGGTATACAGTTTTGAAGATAAGTGTACAATTTTCTGCCTGGAGTTCAAAGTGCATGTGCAATCTGCAGTAAAAAATTATGCTATACAGTCATTAATACCCAGGCAATAATTATTGCTTCTACACATAAACACTTCTGTTGTTTCTCCAGTTTTCAACTACCACACTTCTAGTGGCAGAATCATAAAATCATAGAATATTTGGGTTGGAAGGGACTCTAAAGACCTTCTCATATCAACACCCTTGTTATAGGCAGGGAGACCTTCCATTAGACCAGGTTGCTCAGAGCCCCATCCAACCTGGCCTTGAAAATTTCCAGGGATGGGGTATTTACAGCTTCTCTGGGAAACCTATTCCTGTACCTCACCCCCCTTACGGTAAAGAATTTCTTACCCACATCTACTCTAAACCTACCCTTTTTCAGTTTAAAACTGTCACACTTTTCTTGTCACTCTCTCCCAGTATAAAAAGTCCCTTTCCCTCCTTCTTATAAGCCACCTTCAGGTACTGAAAGGATGCAATGAATTCTCCCTGAAAACTTCTCTTCTCCATTCTGAACAGCACAGCACTGAAAAAATATTCATATCCCTGATTTCACACAACTGCCTCTAGGTATTTTCTTTCTTATCTACTAGAAGCATCATAAAGGGAATTTAAAGCAGTGGATAATGACTCATACTTCTTTTAGATGGCATATAGCTTAACATTGCTATTCATACTCATGCCAAGCCTGTGTTAATTACAAATATTTCTTGCCAAACAAAATATCTATGATTAGAATATGGAGGCCTCCAAACTTCTTAAATGGTATGCCCCATAAAATGTGCAGTCTGTTTTACTGTCCTGTCATGTTTTCTGGCTGTCAAATGAAGGTTAAAGATGTAGTTCTCATCTGAAGGAAATCAAGCAAATTGACGAAGCCTTACGGTATACCAGTGACATTTTAACAATTAGACTTACATTAACACATAGATGCAAAAGCATATATTCTCTTAATGAGCTGCTGCTGTGTAAAGATGCCTTTTCATCAGACAACATGTTCAACAATCATTATTCAATGGTCCTAGATCAAGAATAAAGTAGAATATGCTGGCACTCTCACTAAGGAACTTTTAAAAAATATAATTTATCAGAAATGCATGGTCTCAAAGGCTGTTGAAGGTAAACAGGAATGTTATCTTGGAAAAGCAGCCCAATGTACTGCAGTCATATAATTTGGATCTTGCCATGACTGACAGTATGGAACTAACCACAGACTGTGCATGAAAGCTGAAAATGAAAATCTCAGTCCTACTTACTACAGAATCTGGAATGTAAGATTCAGTGTAGTATTCTGTATGGCTACTGTTGTGCTGAGACTACCACAATCTAGCACAGAAAAAACCCCAAAACCTTACTTTCCAACTGGCCCTCAGAAAATAAAGGAGCTGGATGTGACAAGGCTTAATTCCTGTTTGTAGCCAATTGGGCACTGTAAATCTGGTCACATTCCCAGGTGCAACAATAGTGTGGGTTACATTATTAGACTGGACTCATTCACAATCACAAATTCACCAATACTGCAGTTAACCATTTTAACACTACGTGTGATTGAGCTCAGTGAGAACTTTGACAAACATGGATTCACTAGCAGTGCAGTTTATTCCAGCAACAGATTATAGTTTATTGTATATTGCTGACAATATATTCACTAGCCCTGCAAGATATAAATGTATAGTTCCATGTACGGGTGTTCCCAGGCATATTTCAATGCGGTTGGAGGTTCAAATCTCACTGAAGAAGTACCACTGCTTTGTGGAGGAGCGAAAAGCAAATCCATCAACTTGTCTCTAAGGTAGCGGTATCCTCATGCTCTACCACTGAGAACTTTAGACACCAATTCATACATTTGGTAGAAATGGAGATGTGGCTCTAGTCCAGTATTCTGTTATTGCCATCATAAAGGGGGTGGGGAAAGCCAATTTGTATGTAAAAGAGGGATATAGAGAGTAACAGATTTACAAACTGTGGGTCTTGCATAAGGACTGAACAGGACCATCACAGCTTAGCATCACTCCCTCCTCTCCCTGTTTGATTGCAGTGATAAAGGTCATCCAGCCTCCAGCTGAGAGCCTGTCACCTCCTCAGCTTCAACATGCCAATGGTGATCTCTTAGCCACACACCTTACAGCACATCTCATGGCTGTAGGACTGATTTTGAACAGCTGCCCATGAAAGAATCATTTTATTATCACATCAGGGACTACCCCTTCCATCTGATCCAAAGCCCTCCCTTTGAGGTTTGGGATGCAAAGGTTTTAGAACCACAGCTTTAAAGGAATATGAAGTTCACCCAAGTGTTTTGCAATAGTCCATTTATTTTTACTCAGTTCAGTTGTTTCTTTTAAATGCTGAATGTGAAAGTTTACATAATATTAATTGAAATAATGAAAGAATGGGAAAAGAAATCAAATCAAGGCAACACACCATGTATTTTATGCTTGAATACCAAACAATTGTATGTTTTGTCTTCTATTTCAGTATGGAAATGCATGTGATCTATGTTGCCTTCTAAAAATTGTATCAGTCTTCCACTATTTTGTATCTTCAATAATTTTTAAAGATGCATTAATGGTATCTAAAATCAATATTCCAGATATTCATTTACTTCCATTCAAATTAAAAATGGAATTTGAATTTCAAATGTCCATCCTAACATTCAGGTACAGTGAGTATCAAATAGCACACAGCTGCCAGATTATCAGCACCACGTAACTTGGTGTATTTTTACATAAGACATACAGTAATGAAAAGCCTCCCTTGTTTTTTTCAACAGGCCCTGAAGACAGAAATCCTGTTTTAATTTCAGTAAGTGTTTTCTTTTTTGTCAAGCATCTTTTCAAATGAAATAGACAACATAGGCACAGTTTTCTCAAAGATCACTTTCACAGTTGAAGAAGTTTTAAGAAGACTGCATATAATTGACAATACAGTCATTGCTATTTTTACCAATATGATTCTATCCATTTCAATTATACTAGCTTAGAACTGAAGTGGCAAATTGCACCCTCTGGAAACTACAGAACAAACTAAAAAATGATTCAGTGTCATTGTTATATGAAACTATTTTCTTATTTCTGCTTCACCTACACTTAAATGACTCATATTTTTTAGTAACCTCAGCTTTCTAATCTGTCAGTGAGAGGTTCAGGACCCAAGGCAAGAAGACTCAACTATTTTCTTATTCTTTTCTTAAAGGGACAAACAGTCATAATAATGAAATCTGTAACTTCATTATTGTCTCTCTTTCCCTCAAGCACCACTCAAAACCTGTATGCTACTAAGAGGGAATTATTTCAAAGATTTGGTGCTGTTTTGCTTCTTTTTCCCTTAAGGACAATTCCTGCCAAGAATTTCCAGTTAAATATTGTTGAAAGTTTTTAGCCTTATGGATATTTGTACTGCATGAATAATTGTTGTCAGGCTATTTTATCGTTAGTTACAAATATCAGTATTATCTGATCCTATACAGACATACCTAATTTTCTCATTCACAGCATGAGCCTCCCTAACTTACTTATCAGTGATAAATGTAAGCATGAAAAGCTTGTATTCATCTTGAAAATGTCCTAAGGCACTCCTGGTTAAGCATACACATTTTGCATAAAAGGAATCTGAACTATGTGTGACAATTAATTATCTGGAAACAAGAGCCACGAATAGTTCAGAAAACCTATTAATTGCTTATTTAAATTAAGTTAAAAAAAACATAACGATCTAGGTTACACATGCCCATCTTGAATTACTTCAGAAATGAAATCTTGGAAAAGTAACCTGTATATATCATGACATTAGAGCTAAGTTTTCTTTTATACTGATTTTCTTTCCTTTTTTGTGCTAGTCATCAAAATGGAAGACAAATATGTTTTCAGTGTAATTGGAAAATAAATCCCAGCTAATGAACCAAATATAAAATTTGGCAAACTGCAGTAAATTTTCTCACTTACACCTTTATTTCACCGTCTTCAGAAAAGTGCGGTGGAAAATTACAAGGTATGGTGGAGAAAATAAATTACTGATTTCCTTGACACCTGTAGAAACCAATTCTTTTGCTCACGTTATTTTGGTCCTTTGGAGAATGTTGTGGATAGTATCTAAAAAGATTGCACAAATGCTAACAACCTTCGGATATAAGAAAAATATAATGACTTCCTTTTTAACATTCTTTATCATAAAATGTCTGCATTTTGTTTGTATGAAATAACTATACTTATAAACAAGAACAGACACTTCACAGACAATTACCAGCCATGTTAGCTATGCCATTTTTATTCCTTAAGAAGATTAATCTATGCTTTAACAAAATGTTAGTTTTCACCTCGTCTCCTACCAAGGGAGAAGACAGCTCAGGGCCTCTCTCATATCAGGAGACTCACAAAATGCACACCACCTATGTCTTTGTTTCAAAGATCCTATTGCTGTCTGTTTCAATTTACAAAAATACTCCTCCCATCAAAGTAAAATGAAAAATCCTCAAGTTAGCAAGACTTATCATTGAAGAGTTCTGCTAGCAATGAACAAACAAGGTTTTATTACCTTTGGCCTTCAGAGAAGCAGGCTACAAAATATCAAGATTCCTGTGCGGATCGACTTCCCAACTCCAAAGAGCTGCTCTCCCACAACAGTGACTGAATTTCTACAGTTGAGGGTTAGAGCAAGCCCTACTCTGTTCCATTGAATGGGCTTTTGAGTGGCATGCACCTGTGACACAAACATTGTGGTATCCTGCCTGCTATTTACGGACATGTCAGTGAATTTCTGATGATAACTGATTATTTGATTTTGTCACTGACAGGAAGATGCGGCAGTGACTTTTTATCCAATGAACTCCAGAGAAGGAAAAAGGGAGAAATCACGCTATACTTTTTTTTTTTTTTTTCCAACTATACCTCAGGGGCTTTTAATATTGGAAGGTAAGTTGCTAAATCTATTCAACTGACACAATATGCTACGTAACACATGCTGCTGTACCCTAGAGAAAACAGAATCTATCTCAGAATCATGGAATGGCCTGTCTTGGAAGGGACCTTAAAGATCATCCAGTTCCAACCTCACTGCCATGGGCTGGGACAACTTCTACTAGACCAGATTGCTCAGAGTTCCATTCAACCTGGCCTTGAGCCAGTGATGGATACCCCAGATTCTCCAGACAACATGTTTCAGTGCTTCACCACACTCACAGTACAGAATTTTTTTCTATATCTTAATTTTCTGTCTCTTTTATAGCCATTGCCCCTTGTCCTGTCCCTGGCCTTGTAAACAGTTTCTCTCCATCTTTCCTGTGGGTGCCCTTTAGGTATTGGAAAGATGCAATTAGGCCACCATAAAGCCTTTTCCATTCCAGTCTGAACACTATCAATTCTCTTAGCCTTTTCTCATAGGCTTTGCTCCATTCCTCTAATCAACTAGGTGGCCTCCTCTGGATTCATTCATAAAGTTCCATTCTCCACAAAATCCAGATTTTTATTCCCTCATAGTTCTCTCTGACTGATCTACATGAGACATCACATTTGATCTATGTAAACAGCTAAGACAAGACCCAGGGGTTTGCAGCTTGCTACTTTTACCTTATGCCGGACTTCCCTTTCATTCTGCCTACCCAGACTTGACTACTCTGGCATGTGGGGAGTTTTTTAGATGGTCTCTACAAAGAGTCAAGACTGATGATTAGATACCCGTAGTTGCAGTAGGTTTCACAATGTTTTGGTAATTAGTGTAAAGTTTGCACCCAACATTTATGGTTAAGCACCAGACCTAATTTTAGATCTTACACATTCGCACATAACTGTGCAATGCATCTGATCCACTCACAAAAAATACAAAGTTTACTACTCATACTCAAAACATCTGTACAAGGGAAACAATAAAATTTTATGCTTTTCACACTTTTTAAGGCCTCTGTTCATGTTCTTAAAGGACAGCTGTGCATGGAGAATGAAGAGGCACAAAGATTTTTAGATTGCTCAGAGCCCCTGCCATGGCTTGACCCTGAGAAACTGGAATCTTGGACAAAATTTACTGCTTTAGAAGAAATTAGGTCTGAAGGAAAAAGACATGTGGTAAGGTAAACCATCAGATGATGAAGAGGATGGAAAATAAATCCTGAAAGAAAAATAAACCTTGACTAACACTGTTTTCAGAATTCAATCCCCTACATTTTTGTTAAATCTGGTGTTCAATCAAAAAGAATAAGTGGAAGTTTTGCATTTCGGTGATATCCATCAACTTCTTTTCACATATGAGGAAATTGACAAGCAAAGGACAGCATTATAGATGAATCTTAGTTTTGTATGTCGCCAGTGTTGACTATTCATATGCAATATACTCCGTTGATAAAAAGCTGTGCCCCACAGAACATTTTAGATTACGTAAGTTTAAGGCAGAGCTGGAATAAATCTCTGTCTATCAAGCCAATCCTGAACTACAAGTTGATCCTCCTTCTGGGAGGCTTAAAACTATATCGTAATGACACTTCTAGTTTCCTGTTCACACTCCTGTAGCTGTTCCTGGAGACTAACCCGAAATCCAGGCTAAAACTGATGTATCTTTAGTATGAGCTCCTTAAAAGCTTTTGAGAAGTCAGTGCACAGCTCTCTCTTACTTTTGATTCCCTCTTCTTAAAGAGATTTTTTAGACCTGTTTTTAATCTGTAAGCACTACCAAAATAAATCAAAAGGCATATCTTCAACAACTTTCTTCCCAGAATAAGGTACAGCATAAAGACTTCTTTACATACAACTACATGCAGATAGCTTCTGCTACCCTCAATATCAGCAGTGCTTACTAACGCTCTTGTTATCGGTGTCCATAATACTGTACAAATAATTAAAATCAACCATAAGATCATTGCATTTCATATGACAAGTTTCTTTACAGATAATTTACTATTCCAGTTTGTAAAATTTGTATAGGCTTCATGCAATGATCAAGAATTGCTTCCTGGTGCTTCTGACTTTAGAAACTAAGAAAAATATATAAATATAGCATAGAAAAATATAAAAATTATGTAAGTTCATTAAATTCTTTTGTATTTTAGTATTATACTGTAAAATATATTCTATTTTTTAGCATATATAAAAACATTATGTTTTATATAACATTTAAGTCAAAATAAAGCATATAACAAAATATTAAAGTATACAAAAATATTTCAGTATATAATCCTCCTATACAATTTTTCTCACATAGAAATGCTTTTCAGAGTCCATCTTCTGTCTTCTAAAATACTAACTTTAAGATTTTCAGTTATATTCTTTTGCACTGGTATCTGTAAAACAATCGTAAAATCCTCCTTTTCCTGAATCTTCAGTCTTTTGATTTTACTTTAAAATAAATTAACTGGTAACAGAGCAAGGCACATGATCTTAATAGACAGTGTAACAATATTAACTCATTAAAATGCTTACATTTAAAATTTAAACAGCTTGAAATAATCTTACAAATCTATACCCATCAGAGAAGTGTTGTCAAAAATCTGACAGCACCTGCAACTCAGTCCAGGCACTGATCAGGCCCAAGTTTCAGTGAAACAAGAAAAGGGTATAATAAAAAAGAAATATATATAGGTGGATACAGACAAGACAAATTTTGTAGATTTTCGGTTAAGGATAAATTATGCCAAGAAATTCCCCCAAGCTCATCTTCTGACCAAAATCTGTGAGGCAGAGCTGAGGGTTCAAACACACTGAACTCAAAAGACCTTTCAAAATTGTGAAAGTGCAACTTGAATGTCAGGTTGTGAGAACATACATGTTACTTGTTTTGACCACAGGGGTAAGGTCTGACTCAGGTAATACAGGATTAGGGATTATAAATATTTGCAAAGACTTAACAACTGGAACATCCTGCTCCTATTGTTAAAGGAGACATAGTCACCTGCATTAATGCTTTAATTTTGTCTTTACTGTGCTGATGAGTAGGTCATCTAATTGAGCTGTTCAATATATTGATCTGACAGCCACTTAAAATATCCATTTGGCTTCAGGCAGTACTAGCAGTTCTGGAGGTATGCAGCATCTCTGTAGTGGACGTTCTAACAGAATGAATTGTGTGACAACACATCCTCTGAGCAACATTGATGTTCTTGCAACATTATTTTAGTGTGCTTTTACCTGTACAATATGTGTTAATCAGTATGTTTGTTTCATTTCTTTTAGCTGATAAAGAAATTCCATTCACATAGAAGTGATATAAGATAAAGCAAGCTATGAAAGAGTCCTCTTGTAAGAAAAAATTTATTTGTCAGTGGAAATCTCACATTGGTTTTAATGCTTTATTTGATGATATAAATTAAAAACCAATCCACCAACAACAAAGTGCAAATATTTCTCAAGAGTTCCGTTGTTTCTAGAAAATTTTCCACACCAAAAATGTAGATGGATTTGAGATGCTAGGCTTCCTCCTGAAAATCTGTGCAATGCGCCAAGAGAACTGCAGAATAATGTCATACCAGGATCCAAGGCAGCTCTCAAGTTCATTCAGGGGTCTTATCAGATTGTACTTTGGCCAGAATCCCCAGCAAAACTATTCTTAGGGTTGTTCTGACAATAAATCAGTCAACCTAGGAGAACTGGTGGGATGGTATTAAGGAAATAGCTCAAGGAAATAATGTTATGTGAACACTTTTATTCATTTAAGTATATATGTCTGTACATTAATTTCTCGGTTGCCTCCACTTCCTTATTTTATTCATCATAAAACAAGTCTGAGTGTTTTCAGAAGTCATTATTTTACTAGCCTGCAGCAAAGCTACTAAACCAATATTTTTATTAGTTTTAAGGCATCTAGGTTTTATTTGCAGAGCTCATTCTTTTATCAATACATTAACAAAGATTTTTTTAAAAACTCAAGATAGTTCCATTCAATCTCTTCCCAGCTATCAATTAATCTATGAGTACTTTGAGAAGAGCAACACGAATGTCAATTTTAAAATCTGAGGTAATTTTAATAACTGTAATATTTATTTCCTTTGGACCTCTGGTAAAATTCTTGGTGATTAATGACTTTACCAACTTTATAATAAGAGGCACAGGACAACTGATCATGACCATTTTACAGCCTATTTTTATAATATGCATATATAAGCACTGCACACATGTATACCTTATCGTCTTCTGTATTATGACTTAAACTACAAACAGTGACATACAATTTTAACTAGTAGAAAAGCGAGGGCACAATAGAGAGACAGTTTGTGGAATTACCCAAATTATTTATGAATTCAGTGTAAAGAAAAGCATGATCTTGGCTTAAAGTGATCACTGGGTAAAATCACTGAGCCAATGAATTTTAAAAGACATATGGAATTTCTTTCCCCCTAGGATAATCAGAAACTCACATGCCGAGAAACAGCTTTAATTTAAGTTAAAAACACTGCAGAGATATTTCTCATATTCCAATGACATTTTCTTCTTTAATCAATTTATAACCAGTGTTATTTCCTTAACTTCTTATCTGGTGTTGCATAAAATATTCTGTGGATTTTAATACCACAGATGCAAAATAGTGATGGGCAGTCATCTGGAATGTTGCTGCCCTTTATTCAGTGACCTAGTAGCTACCTGAGTACTTTCCAGTAGCCATTAGATGAGAGAATGCATAGAGTTCAAACACTGGGGAAAAAAATTATAAAGACAAATCCAGCATGGTAAATTAATGCAATACATGAAAAGTTAAACGTTATTCTGCAGCTATGTTCCTTCAATCTTCTTTCCTTGAATTAGCACAGTGATCTAAAAAGAGAGTTGTTATGTGTGCAACTGTTTTACTTCTAGACCTGTTTCCTATTCCATAGAAGGCAAACAGATGCGGAAGTGCTGCCCTTTGTAAGAACTGAGAATGAATCAAACAGAAAATATGTGGAAAAGATGAGCCACTAGTATTGAACTGCAGTTGGTAACTAAGAAAGCATAGCAGGGCAAAAAGGAGAGTTGAAGAACATACTTAAGGTGTAGATATTACCTAAGAAGTCAGCCACAAGCCTTTTAAAGGAATAATCTCGCATTTACTGGTAAAAACCTTGTTACAGAAACTACACCAAAGCTACATTTTATGTCATGCAATCAGCTGCTAACCTGCATTTCACAAGAAGCCGTTCTTCCTGTCTCTCTGCTTGGGTAAATTCTAAAACAAAATATTGACAGTTTCCCTTTTAGAAATGTTGCAAGTAAAACTTCCCTCTCAATAACACTGGGTGTAGCAGTCCTCTTACTTGGTTATAAAACTGGCTTTTTGAAAAGGTGATTTTTATCTGTGTCAATAAATTAAACTATTCAACAGTTAGTGAGATACAGCTTTTCCTTATCAACCTCTTAAATTGGCTTTAAACCTTGTGGCAGACTAATATTTTGAGATGCAGAGAAAAAAATCACTGTTTTTCATACATATTTCAAGTGATAAAATCATTTATATTCTTGTTTATGTCACAGTTTGTGTCAAAAATTTTTGCTAAGAATCACCAGCCTTTGTAAGCTGTGAAGAGCAGTTGATCTCTTTGCATTTAAGCACCAATCTAAATATTTTCCTCTCCTCATAAAACCTTCACTACATAATACTTATCCCTTAGTGCTAAGAAGATGGAATCAGCTCAGGATTAGGAAAAAGATTTTTTCAAAGTTGTTTGGTTTAATTTGATCTTACTGGGAGCTAAGTCCTTAAATACAATAAAACCTGACTTGACTCAGATGAGGAAGTCCAGAGCAGAAGTAGTGATTCCTTACATAAGACTTCCATGCTTCTATATCTCTTGGATGTAACACTTGCTTTTATCTTGTTTTAAAGGAAAGTGATTCCAGCACAATATCAGCAATATGCAACAGACACCTTTGTTTTCTCTTTCACAAGTGATCCATAAGAATACTAACAAAAATAGAATACTGATAAACTAATGAAATCTGACAGTTTATATTCCCACTGTTTATTAAATACACCCACATAATAATCACTCTTCTCAAAAAACTGTTTTCTTAATAGAGTCAGCAGCTCTTAGCTGAGGAAAAGCTCCTATGAGATCCCTTTGAGAAACAAATGACTGGTTTGTTCTGTGGGGAATGTGGCTTAGAAACACCTAATGTTCTTAAACCTCTCTGCATTAAGAAAAAAATATTTGTAATTCTATAGACACCTGTCAGTCCTGATCTGAATATGGCAGATATTCAAAAGGACAGAAAGAGAGAATAAATCTGCTTAATTCAATTCCGTTAACCTCTGTTTCTAACATTGCCTGCCATAACAGGAGTTCAGTGTAGACTTATCAAAGATTCACTAAGCATTCAATAACTTTCAGACAATCCCTCCACTCTTTTTTCTTTATTTTTAATAGTCCTTTCACCCTCTCCTCTCCACAGTGAGGGCTCCTTTGTTTTCTTAAAATTTTTACTATTTCTACAAATTTTGTCCTTTTTCCCCCTTTTAAGGGTCCCTTACAGGAAGTATAAGAGACTAAATCTTTTCAGTTACTTGGCAAGTAACTTAACTAAGGCATTTGTTTTTGTAATGAAAATATGTTTCATTCTTTATCAATGCAAATTTCCTCTAAAAACTCCACAATAGAGAAAGAGGGTACAAAAACATCTGATTACCTGAAGAATTACAGAATTGAAAAGGGTTCTAATATCCACCTACTTCCTTTCCTCCTTCTCTCTATTCAGTGCAAAAGAAGCTCGTTGCCTTGCCTCCTCAATGGAAACACAGGGAGAAAAAATATTCTAGTACAATAACATGTTACAGATCCTACCGGTCAAGCAGCAGCTTTCCATCATCTCGACTGAGCAGCTTCTCATATTTGTCTATGGATAGGCATTTTTTTCCAAGTTCAAGAATTGGCACAAATGACTACAATAAGGCTGAGATTTACAGATCAGTGAAAATAATTCCATATGTATTAAATCTTACATGCCTTTTGAACTTTGCTACAGTTGGGTTCAGGCTGCTCTCCTAACAATCCACTTTGTCAGTTATGCCTTTGACATTGACATTAGACATAACTTAGAGCTTTTCACAGAACTCTAGAATACCAGAGGAAAATTAAGAACTAGAGTGAATGATCAGTCTTCTTCTGAGCTCTGCTTGAAACTTCAGCAATTTAAACCTGATACGAGCAAAATATGTTCCCCTGTAGAAATGACTCTTGCCTGGAAGGTTTCAAACCCATATGATGGACAAAAAAGGAAATTATGTGAAGTCAAGGTCATTGACAGTCTAAAGTTGACATAAGAGGTAAACTTAATAGAGAAATAATGAAGACAAGATAATCTGATGTGACCTTTTAAAAACATCAACAACATTTACTGATGGAAAGCCAAAATTCAACAGCCATTGCTGATTGAAATCAAGATTTCTTTTGTATTTTGAGCTATCAGAAGTATCTATGGAATACAAAATGGGAACTGGACAGTAAAAATTTAAATCCAAGAAAAATAACAAAACCAAATACTCAGTATCCATCTCCCTTCTATCCATTGTCCCCAGTGTTTGAGCATTTTGATATTATTTTTTTTCTTCTGTTATGAAGTTATAGATTAACACTTGAATGCAAATACGAAATTTGAGAAAAAACTTGACACTAACATCTTTTTGGATAAAAAAATATGAATGTCAAGACTTCCTAGACTACAGCAACATATTTAGTATATCCATCCCCTTCCACTGGTTGGGGTTTTTTGCAAGTTCTACATATTTTTATGCGTGTTCTGAAAATGTGTATTTTAAGTGTAGCACCTGAAATAAACTTTTATTCTTAGTCTTTCCTAGGCATGCCACACACAGAAAATGTGAGTGTTATCCCAGTTTGGAGACCAAATAGGAAATGGTTCTTTGAAGGAGTTTCAATATATTGTTCTGCGGAGTTTATCTTATTTTTCACACAGTCTCTGAAGAATGAGATTAGCATGGAAAAAAAAAAAGGTAGTTATTAAGCCCAGTGCTACCTTACTGTATATCATTGAAGGAAGCTTTATTTTTCACAGCTGTGATGCCGTGCTGATTTTTTACCATTTTCTTTTATATATTCTCTGTATTCTTTGCACATATATTTGTAACTTTGTAGCCTATTATTGTATTAGTGACTAGTTTTCCCAGTAGTTTTCCACACCCTTTCCCTAGGCAGAAAGCCAAAATACATTCCAAGGCCCTATCCTTTCTTGGTTCTCCCTGGCTACCAAGGTTGAGACCAGATCTTCAAGATACATTTTCATAAACAAAGCTTACTTTCCTTCTGAGGGGGGAGGATTTAGAGGGGGCTGAACCAGGGGAAAATTACCGCACCACCTATGTCTCTAGTTGGTGATTTTTGTCGAATATGCTAATTTGTTAAACTCATAAAACTGAATTCACCCCATGGGGGGTGGATTTTTGTGGGCATTTTCTGTATCTGCCCCTGGAGGCCTCCAATAAAGACCAGCTTTTATATTGCCTCCTATACTATTATTATCTTGAAAGTGTGTTGTTTCATTACTAGGGTCTTTAAGGCATCAGTTGCTGCTGTCCATTTGATCCAAGAATTTCAACAGTTCCTATTTTCCAAACATAAATGAGCAAGATAAGCATTCTGCTTTTGTGTTCAACACACATGCAACATTTTCTTTTTTGAAAGAAGGGCAAAACTGTGTAGATTACAGCTCTTCTTTAATGGAGAAAACTACCAAACACTGCTATTCAGTTTGCAGTCAAGTAAATTCGCAATGGATTCAAATGAACAAGTGATTTCTTTTATATGCGTATATGTTGTAGGTTAGGATTTTTCCTTTTGTTTTTTCTCTTAGGGAATTTTGTCCCAACTGTTGCTGAGACAATAACGACTGGTACATAACAGAGACAAAAGTTGTACTCATGTGGGGTGGGGAGGAGTGCACCTCCCCCATTTCTCTTATTTGACAGCTTTCTCTCAGAGGGGCAGAAATAGGGCGAGACTTGAGCTGGGAGGAGGGGCTGGGTGCAGCTTCTCACTCTCTCTTGCTTTCTCAGCTTCAGAGCGGATGGAGCAAGCTGCTGCTTACTGTGAGAGAATTCACTGCCACGGCTGGAGCCCAGTCCTGTACTGTTCTTTCCTTACTGTGGGTGAGCCTTTGCTCGTGAGAGCAGCTGTTGAACTGGAACCTTATTAACACCAGTTTGATCGGGAAGGACCCTCATCATCCACTTGGGTGCTTCAGGGGAAACCCCCAGACCCTAACCTCCTTGCGATTTCCGGAGTATGCGTCTCCCTGGCTGTGTGCCCCAGCTGCTACAGAGGAGCCCAGCCATGTCTTCCTAGCCCTGCCACTTTTCTGCCACTGCCTAGGGGTTGTTCCTCTACACTGTAATCCTGCACTGCCATCCTGCTGGGACGTAATGGTTCCTGCCACAGTTACAGAGTTACTTGCTTGCTACCCCAGGCGAGCCAGCCCCTGCTGCCCCAGCCACCAGTCCCTGCTACAGCCCATGCCATCATCCAGCCCTCCCACCATTACCACGTGAAGGAGACGTAGCTGAACTCACACCACATTGCCCCCTGCAGCCAAACTGCACTAAAGGGGAAGATGCCTGGTAGCCCGGAGAAGGCTGCCACCAGGTTTCTGGTTTGTTTGTTGTTGTTATTTGTTGTTGCTACCGTTGTTGTTTCTTGTTTGCCTTGTTATAAATACTAGTAAAGGACTGTTATTCTTTTCCCATATCTTTGCCTGAAAGCCCCTTGATTTCAAAGTTATAATAATTCAGAGGGAAGGGGTGGCATATTCTCTATTCCAAGGGGGGTTCCCACAGTCCTTGGCAGACACCTGTCTTTCAAACCAAGACAATATATAGTTATGTATCTTTCACTGTTCACCCTAAAAAAAAAAAAAAAAAGGAAGCTTTCCTTTTACCATCAGTTCTTATGCTGAAGTTTCATCCCCCTCTGTGTGTGCTGATCAATATGCTCTTTCACTTGCATGGACAACCAGCAAATTCTGAACAGTCTTACTACATGAAGCCTTGGCAGGTTTCACATTTCAGCAGAGCGTTCACTTTCTGATCAAAGCTTGGAAATAATCCACTGAAGCTGAGAGGACTACTGTTCTGCTCTGACTGGTGAACAGAAAACATGAATGAAATAGAGATGTTTACAAAATGAAGAAATTTGCCTGCTTGTAAAGATCATTCCTTAAGAGAACTTACGGTCAAAAAATATATCAATATTACAATGCTTACATTTGCAAGTCACAAAGACTCTGCCATATGTACGCTTGATATATTCCTACCTGTAGTGGCATGCTTGCCAAAAAGTAATTACAGACAAAAAGCACTGAGAAAAAAATATATATATAAATAACCAAGCTACAGTGACAGATTTTGTACAAGAGGGAAAAACTGACAAACAAAATAAAATGCGAGAATATGTTAATTCAAACAATTGATGTCTGCATAATTGTAGATAGTGTCTTCCCATCATGCAATGTTATCTGTGCAGATAGAGATTATATGCTTTCAATTTCTGTTCTTAAAATTAGAATCTGCAAATATAACAACATGTCATTTTTTTCAGCTTGCAAACAACAGCTTTTTTTCAAGTACAGTGTGATGCCTTTTGTTTCTGAAGGCTGCCACATAGACTTCAACAATCACCTCATTAGAACTTTGGAGTAAATCAAACCTTTTTTCCACCTAAGTCTCACAAACTCCTCTTTCTCCCTTTTGACATGATACTCTGTTAGGCAGCACAGGCACTTGCTCAGTAACGAACCAGATCACAAAGTGATAGGCCTGAAAAACAGCATGCAAAATCTATTTTTTTCTCAAAGTGGTTTCTAACTCAGATCAATTAATCAATCTGGTTTTTCACACAGCCACAAAAAAACCTATCCAGGTGTATACACGGAGATGTTTGAGAATGGACAGCTTATTTCCCTAAGGAGCAGCAATGACTTTGTCATCAATAATTTTGCCCAATATTGTCAGAAAGAACTTGCTATGGTAGCCTTCATACTAGTGAGTTGAAACTGTCTAATGATGATAAATATTTCGGATCCTAGGACAACTACAGATATTAATCGCTAGTAAAAAACATGTTATTTTTTGTTTCCATTCTTAACAAAGCATTTTCAAACATTCTGTGGGTATTTTCCTATCCAAAAGAAATATTCAAACTTAACAGCAAGAACTTATGCTTAGAGGCATAAGTTGTTGTGGGTTTGTTGGGGAAGGGGTTGCCTTTTTTTTTTTTAATGACAATTTATTGTCACAAATATGTTACAACACCAACTCTCTGATGCCAAAATCCAAAGCACCATAATTCTGTACTTGGAGCAAACCAGATAGAAATGCAGAAGAAAATCAAGCACTTTTCACTCTACAACAATCAGAATGTACTGGAGGAATAGTTTCCAAGCTCAGTCTGACAGCTGAAGACTAGATAAAGATTTTGATTTCATTTATACCGGAGGTTTCATTGGTTTCATTTACAATAATAATCCAGTTTTCCTCTGTCACTTGAGCAAATTGCTTTATTTTTCTTCTAGGACAGAAAATATGTTACTGCACTTCTGTTGAATGCAATCTGTGTCTAAAAGGGGACTTCACAAATAGTCATATATGAAATGCAAACACTTGCAAATGCGTAGGGATTGTATGACACTTTTGATTAAGAACATGGGTAAATAAGCTAGTATCCATGGAAACTCATTACTTCAGAGATTGCAAGGCTGCTAAACAGCCTTTGAGAGTAAAAAACACTACACTGTATCACCTGCCTAAAACAAGTTGATACATGAAAAAAAATTCTATCTTCAAGTAAACAAAAGCCCAAAACAGAGTTAACCTTGTTTATTCAGCGATCACTAATATGTGATATTTGTGATATGTTATTTTACCATCTGAATATTAACTGACATAAGTACATAGTTTCGACATACTTATTACATTTCAATATATGGAAGACAGATAAATTTGAACATGGTTTAAAAAAGTAGAAGGATTTTAGAGGAATTGATTGCTAGAATGCAAGATCAGGGGATCAGGCCCAGTCAGCATGGATTTAAGAAGCTGTGCTGGTTTTGCTTGGCCTAATTTTTGTTAGTGGATAGGGAGGGGCACAAAGTTGGCTCTTGTGTGTCCTGTGTGAAGGTTCTGGAAGTTTTCACCATGTCCAGCAGAGCCAATCTCTGATGGCTCTGAAGATGATGGACATGCTGCTGGCCAAGCCTGGGCCAATTAGAGATGTTAGTTACGCCTCTGTGAAAACATATTTAAGAAGAAATCTAAACAATGTGAGCACGCACTTCCTTTTAGCAAGAGGAGGAGGAGGAGGTAAAAATATGTGAGGGAAAACAACATGGAGGCACCAAGGTCAGTGGAGAAGGTGGGGGAGGAGGTGCTCCAGGCACCAGAGCTGAAAAGCCTCTGCCAGCTGTAATGAAGGCCATGGGGGAGCAGGTGGTCTCCCTGCAGCCCATGGAGTCCATGAGGGTGAAGAGAACCACCTGCAACCTGTGGGGAGGTGCCCATGCCAGAGGAGCAGGTGGAGGCCTGCAGGAAGCTGTGATCCAGTGGGAGTCCCAGCAGAGACTGAGAGTTGCAAAGGCCTTGCAGGAGAGAGAAGGGCCTTGCTCCTGGGATGGAAACAGCCTGGCCTTGGCTCGGAAGTCTGCAACCTATGGACAAGAACTTGTGTTGGAACAGAGTTGGATGACTTGCTGCTCATGCCATTGGACCCGTGCCAAAGAAGTTTGCAGAGGACTGTCTGTTGTGGGAGGGACCCCATGGCTAAGTAGAGGACACTTCTCCCTGGTGGACTGACCCTGACCAAAGGAAACCCTCACGCCGTGCCCCCACCCCAGAGCTGTTGCTTGGACAGAGGGAGGGGGATGAGTTGAGAAACAGTCTTAATAGGGAGAGTGGTGAGTAGAGAAACAGTGTTTGTAGCAGAAGAACTGTGGTGATGGACTGACTAAGAAAAAAGCCTCATACCCTGTGCCCCCCTGGAACTGTTGGTTGGAAGGAGGGAGGGGAGTTAGTGGAGAAATGGTGCCTTAGAGGGAAGGGGGGTGAGTGAAGAAAAGGTGTCTTAAGATCTTATTTTTACCTCTGATTTATCCTTCAACTCTGTTAGCTTAATAAATCACTTTGCAGCTCACAGTTTTTAATCAGTTTGCCTTTTTCCTCAGTGCGTCCTCCCACCAATTCCTTATCTCAACTCATGAGTCCGGTGTGTTTCTGTTAGCTTTTTTTCTTCTCCTCTGCACAGTTATGGCAGGAGAGAGCAGATGTCACAGGTGCCTGGCATTTGGTCAGTGTTGAGTTACAGCAGAAGTGCAAGTCCTGCTTGAGAAACCCGATCTCCTCTTATAACTCAGTGGATAAGGGAAAGACTTTGGATGTTTCTACCTGGGCTTCAGCAAAGGCTTTGATACTGTCTCACACAGCACACTCCTGGAGAAGGTGGCAGTCCATGGCTTGGACAGGTGTTCTCTTCATGAGGTTAAAAACTGTACAAATGTTTGATACCTTCATGGATGATATGAAAGAGGGCACTGAGTGCATCTTCAGTAAGTTCACAGAGTACACAAAGTTGGGTGGGATTGTTGATCTGCTGGAGGGTAGGAAGGCTCTGCAGAGGAACCTTGACAGGCTGGATTGATGGGCGGAGGTCAAGGGTATGAGGTTCAACAAGGCCAAATGCCGGGTCCTGCCCTTGGGTCACAACAGGCTCAGGCAGCTCCACAGGCTGGAAGTGGAGTGGCTGTAGAGGTGCCTGACCACACGGGGTGGTGGTCAACAGCAGCTGAATATGACCCAGCAGTGTGCCCAGGTGGTCAAGAAGGCCAATGGCACCTGGCCTGTATCAGCAATAGTGCGGCCAAAAGGACCAGGGCAGTGATTGTCTCCCTGTACTTGACACTGTTGAGCTGCACCTCAAATCCTGTCTTCAGTTCTGGGCCCCTCAGTTCATGAAAGACATTGGGGTGTTGGAGCATGTCCAGAGAAGGGCAACAGAGCTGGTGAAGGATCTAGAGGATAAGTCAGACGGGGAAGGGTTGGGGGACCTAGGGCTGTTTAGCCTGGAGGAAAGGAGGCTCAGGGGTGACCTTATCACTCTCCAGAACTGCTGAAAGGAGGATGCAGCCAGGTGGGGGCTGGCCTCTTCTCCCAGGGAAAAAATATCAAGACAAGAGGAAACAGCCTCAAGCTGCACCAGAGGAGGTTCAGGTTGGACATCAGAAAGAAATTCTTGATGAAAAGTCATCAGGGATTTAAACAGGCTGCCGAGGGAGGGGGTGGAGTCACTATGCCTGCAAGTGTTCAAGAAACAACTGAACATGACACTTAGTTCTATGGTTTAGTTGATGGGTAGTGTTTGGTCAAAGGTTGGACTTGATGATTTTGGGGGCCTTTTCCAACCTTACTGACTCTGGGAATCTAAGATGCACTTGTGAGTTCTGCTATTACAATTTTGTATTAACTGTAGAGTTCTAAATTAAAATTTAGATTTTTTTTTTTTTAATTTTAGGGGAGATTTTCAAGAATCTCAGTGCCATGAACCCTAGAAGACCATTTAAAATCCTCTAAGTCTATAAGTAGCTTTACCCTATAAGCAGACACAGAACATTACTGCCTAGTCACCCTCCAGCAAATAAAAATGTCATGGGTAGCAAACAGTTCGGCAGTCATTCTCACAGTAAGACCTTCCATTGACCTCAAAGAAAGTTTTGCTCAATAAAGTAGAAGTATGCCTATTCAAAGAATACAGAAGAAAAAAGGGAAAGGAACCCCTGAGAGTGCATATAACAAAACAGAAGTAAGTTAGTTGTAAATTAGGAAGTGCTTGTTCGTAGATATGTTTCTGAGTTGTCTGTTCCAATTAAGGGATTTTGTGATTTAATTAAGTTAAGCTAGAGATTGGGTTTTTTGCCTCATCAACTTATACATGCACAGTTAACTGAAAGAAAAATACAGGCACCGCATAGGTACATGCTGTCTAAATGCACGGTCCTAAGGTATTGTTTGTACACAAACACGCATATATAAATACATACCAATACACATATTCTCATGTATAATACTATATACACATGCTGCCTTAACAACAACTATTGCATCACAGCAATTTCATAAAGCTGGCTTTCTTATTGTCCCTAAGTATAAAATATTATTTCCACTCAAAACAACCAATGCCAGTCATTAACTGGCACAAGCTGATATCACTTTTGCTGATTATTAAATACTTGTTTCCAGTTTACAAATATCTGAGCACTGAGTGGCTTTTGACACCGAAAATGAGTGGCATACTAACTGTACGTATGTAATTATTGCGATGTGATGCCTACTGCTTTAACAAAAATGTTCATCAAAAAGAAAATGCAGAGTTTTTACTCATGAAAAAAAAGACATTTGCTGCCTCAAAACAGATATTTTACACGGCATCCAGTGAGAGACATAAGCCGGTGGTAGTTATTTGACTGATCTTTTATTACAACCCCTACTGTTAAAGAGCTATTGGCTAGAAGATGAGCTGCAAGCTGAGTGCAGCTAAGAACTTCTCCATTTGTTTATGTGTAACCAATTATATTAAGAGCTTTTAGTAAACATTGCTCATTATAATCTATTTCCCTGAAGAAATGTCATTTTTGAATGAATATTTAAATGCAGCTTTATTTTTTTTTCCCTTTTCAAGAAAATTTTTAATGCAAAAGAGATACAGACACATGCAAACAAGCTATTAGAAAACATAAAAAGAAACCGATATTATTCTGCAGGATGAAGTGGTGAATTAACAGACTAATCTAATCTAACACTACTAGATGCCACATCGTCAGCATTGTTATTGTGGGGCTTTTTAACTAGGTAATTGCATCAAATCAATTCTTGGTCACCCCAGATATGATTAATTCTGTTGACAACATGAACATCACTAAGCTCAAAATCAGCAAATTTGGTGTCTGAGATAACCACCCTTTAATAAGAGATGGCTTGTACAGAGTTCAGGTATGCAGCATGTTTTTTAAACTCAGATTCTCCATAGATACCAATGTAACAAAAAAAAAAAAGTTTCTTTACATCCTTTATAATGCAAATTAGAGCATACTCACTATATGAGCATGCCCTGACCCCTCAGTTCCTATATTCTGTAACCCTGACTACCCATGTTTTTATATTTTTGCTTTTCTTGAACTTTGGGGAGCTAAACTAACCATATTGCTCAGTTCCAGATTGATTTTTGTGCTATCCATAATCAAGTTAGAATTCTTTGAATAGAAATTCTGCAGAAATTCCAGACTACCTATATTTATAGTTCACAATGCCATGTGTCCAAAGCTTTTGCAAGAAACACTTTGAAGGAGACTGATTTATAGTCATTATGAGTCTTATATTGTGGTCAATATTAGTTCTAATTGTCACTGCTGTAATCTCACCTCAAGCCCTGTGTGCAGATTTGGTCACCATAATATAAAAAAGATATTTCTACGCTCTCTATTAGAGAGCGTAGAAAGGCAACAAGCATGGCAAAGGACCTCGAGAGGAAGCCATTTGAGGAGCAGCTGAGGGCAATTGGTGTGTCCAGCCTGGAGAAGAAGAGACTGAGGGGAAACTTCATTGCAGTTACAACTTCCTCATAAGGGAACAGGAGGGGTAGGCACTGACCCCTTCACTCTCGTGACCAGTGACAGGACCTGAGGGAATGTCTTGAAGTTGTGTCAGGAGAGGTTTAGGTTGGACAGCAGGGAAAGGTTCTTCACCCAGAGGGTGTTTGGGCACTGGAACATCTCCCCAGGGAAGTGGTCACAGCACCAGTCTGACAGAGCTCAAGTGTTTGGACAATGCTCTCAGGTGCATGGAGTGCCTCTTGGAAATGGTGCTGTGCAGGGCCAGGAATTGGACTCAATGATCCATGTCGGTCCCTTCCAAATCACCATGTATTCCGTGATTCTGTGATCTGAAGGATTATCAAAGCCTGTACAAATAAAATAAAAATGTACAAAGTGCTCAAGTATTCTGGCATTTGCTTTGGCTCTAATTTGGAATCTATGTTTTGTCAGTGTTTTTTCTTGCTGGGTCTGTTCATAACGCTGTTGCATTATTTGGTCTTTTCAGGTTATTCCGGGCTTTTATTTTCTTATGACAGATATCAATATAGAAAAAACAAAAATAAAGTAAACCTGACCACAATAAAATTTTGACCTAAGAAGTAAAAGCATAGCATCACATCTCAAACCCAGACTGCAAACTTTTTTTAAGATAAAAAAAAGACTCCAGACTACCAGTAAATTATATTCTAAAATAAACTTTTTGAGGCATGATGAAAGGGATAGAGGACAAAAGCTTGAAAAAGGCAGATTGGTTCAAGGCCATGGTGATGCATGGTTGACAGCTTATGTAAACAGACATCATAAGCAAATGTGTGGGAAAGCAAGTTGCTAAACAAAAGATGGAGATTGTTGATGGAGACAAGCATTGAGGACATACACCCCAGGACCATGGAAGACAAACTTGCTAAATAAGAAATCACCATGTATTATCTTGGCTACTTCATCTTCACAGCTACTTTGTGATTTTGGCCTCACAAAATATAAATTCAGCACTATAATATATGTTAAGACAATATGCTTCAGTATATTCAAAGAGTTCTGGAGAATAACCATAACTAAACAATTCAGAAAAACCATGAAAACATTCACAAATTACATTAAAAAAAAAAAAAAAAGTATGTGTGTAGATATATACATATATATACACTCGTGTGTTATACATATAATTAGGTCTACAAACCTGGGACTTTCCAGATAACAACTGGGAGGCAGACTATAGTAGAGATACATTCTGCACTATTCAGAGTTATTTTTAAGAACTAAAATGCTTGGTTGCCGAATTTCTGATGGCTTCCCCATTCCAGTTCCTGTAAAATCTGGAGAAGAGCGCAGGAACTATATTTTTCTGGACTGGCCATCATGTTTTCAGCTTTCCAAAGTGTCAGATTGGACCATGTCTAAAGCATATATGTCCAAACACACCTAAGCAATTAAGATGGATACTGAATTTAGAACACAAAATAGTTACAAATTTCATTAAAAGAAACTAAGCAGATTGAAAGATTGTTTGAGGTTTAAATGATAGTAGTAAGATCCTGATTCATTGCCTTTTTCAATCAGCACCTTGAATTATGAACTCTCATTGTGATCAGAAACCTGCCAGTTTTTTCTTAAAGCCCAGTTACCTCTTGAAGATGCAGAAGATGGAGAGCAAAAATTATCTTGCCTTACTATTCCAGAACAATCTTATAGAAATGCATGCCCCCCAGAAAAAAGTATTTTTAGACTTAATGGAGTAAATATTTCTGCAGTTTTGTTCTGATTTTTTCTTTATTTAACAATGAAAAGACATAAAACCAGCAGAGACATCTGAAGACTTTTCCACATCACATCCACATTGAGGATTTCAAAATCCTCAATGAAAATTGATAGGATATTTCATTCTGTAAATTGGCTGCATATAAAATTATTTTGGCACTGTCCTTGTTAAAGTTAATTGTTGATAACAACATTCACTGACAGTATCAAAGATAATTCATAGAGGAAAGAAAAAATGAGAGATTAATTGGAGTGCCATGCCAGAATGCTGCATTGCAGGAAACTCAGTTTCCTGCTCTAGAACTAGTTTATACCTTGTACCCTGAAAACCTCAATTCCTCCCAAATTTTGTCATGACTGATAGAAAAAATTCATTCAACGAATGACTACCCAAACCTTCAAAACTCAAAGAATAAAGGTAGATTTATCATCTTTCCCCAGGCTTTTGTGGAAGTTTTTGTCCTCTGAGAGGTTTGGGAACAAGCAGGTCCAAATTCCATCACATCAACAAAGTACTGATTTTTCATTTGCAGGAATTGGAGACATCCAAACTTCTGTAATTCCACAATGTGGTATCTCCTGGATGTGGGCCCAGTATGGTTTGAAATTAGCCATAGAATTACACAGTGGGTCTTGGTTTTTAAATCCCATAGAGGGGTATCCCCAGCAGATACATATATTAACATATGTCAGTCAGCCAAGTTTCAAAGGGATCTTCAGGTCCCGTAGTAAAATTGATTCGCTTTGCACACTGGAACAAGTGTGAATGGGCTTGTTCAGGGTGTGTGTTTACATACTTCAAAGGCACTAAAATATGGTTCTCTCTCAACCACATCCACATATAGTTGGAAGAATTTTATAGGTGACGTTCCTGCACCATTGGGTAATTCTATACACCAAGAAAAATTAAATTTTAGTTTGCAAAAATCACATACAAAATACAAAACCATTTGGTTCTTACGCAAACACATCTTTATATCAGGCCTATGCTCTATTTTCCGAGGGATAGGTTGTAGCACTGTTGTAATTTAGCTATGACTCGAGAGACTATATTAAGATGTCGCAGAAGCTCCATTACCTCTCCTGATTTCCACCTTCTAGGCCTTAGACAATTAAAATTAAATTTCAAATAAGGAGGTTTGGAGGGGAAAGAGGGAAGGCTTGAGAAGCATTCAGAAAAATTATCCTCTGGGGGGGAGAGAGGCAAGATGATTAGTTTTCCTTCAGCTCTTGTTGTTATGATTCTATACTCCAGAGAGTGAGTAATTTGAAAAAGAAAATCTCTGTCTCCCAGAGAGAGAACATATTCCTCAGATATCATGACCAGCTCAAATTTCTCCACCTTAGAGATGTTTATGCATACTTCTGAGCACTTAATTTCATAATATGCTAAGATCATTAACATTAGAGTTTGTCCCCTAAATTCTTACAAAATATCTAGAATAAAAGCTGTGATACATGAGACTATAAACCTTTCTCTACTCTGAACAAAAGCTGAATTTTAATGCTTCTTGTTTGGCTTGAGGGATTAGCTAAGAACCATCTCCTATTTAATGAGACTAATGAATGATTTTCACTCTGAACATGCAAAAAAAAAAGTTGAGATGTGAATATTTCTCTTTCCATTTGTAGAATGGAATATCTGTAAATGTGTTTCCTCAAAATACTCTGACAAAGGAAGCAAGTTGTAATGTCAGTTCACCTACCAATGCCCTTGAGACACACACAGCAAAAAAAAAAAGTATTTTTTAGGTTCTTTTGAGTGTGTATAGATAGGATAGATACCTGACTGGACAAAACTAAACAATATGTTATAAATTCAACATTATGCTGTGCTTGTTAGCTTGAATGATTCTGTGATTCTGACTTTGCACTCAGCTTGCTCTTTATAGGGAACATGGAAATGTGTTGTATGTTATGGACATTGAAAAAGACTGTTTAGAATGGCTCATAACCTATTTCCCCATTTGCGTTTTTTGGACACTTTTATATTTGAATGACAGAACTCAGCTTCCATGAAAAAACCTTTTATATGGAAGCAAATCTTTCACATAGGTTTTCTCTTTTTTTAACAGACTAAAAGTATCAATTCAGGAAATTTTCAAGAAAAGGTCAGTGTAAGTACTAAAAATATATTTGACTTGGTCACTGAAATAAGAAAAGTTTCTATTCCCCAAATCAGCTCAAATTTTTAATTTCTTCTTACACAGGTTTTCCTATCAAAGACATTGTAGAAGCATGTAGTTTAACTTCCTGCCAGTCAATATATTGATCTCTTTGCATTTACAGTATGTTTCACATAGACAAACAAGTCTAATATGTAAATTATTGTAAAGGCCAATGCATATTGTAGGTTTCAAAGAGTTATATGTTGCATGAGGATGGGGAATCAATAAAATTCATTGCAACATCAACACTGTGTTTGATGCAGCAGCTGTTTCCTTTGCTGCCTCAAGAACTTTGTTTTGACTAGAGCTAAGTAGCAGATGTTTATGAGCAATAAAGATGTTGGTAAATTTATTATCTGTTTCTATGGGTAACATAAGTCTCTAAATTTGAATTTTCTTCAGAATTGCTTACTTAGATCACGAAGTGAATGCCAGCCTGATGTTATAAAGGATATCTAATAAGTTTTTAAGAGTAATTTTCTTTCTTCAGTTACCTAATTCATTTACCTAAATCTTTTGGAAATTATTGCCTCTTGAAGAACAGTATTCATTTTCTGCTTTCTGCACTTATAGTATCACTTCCTTGAAGGCAGAAGCAAGAGGATTTTTAAAAAATAAATTTGAAGGTGAGTTTGTAATAATATAGATGGGAAGAAGGGCAATCTACCACCTTGTAACTCAATTCATCTCTGCTCCTCTCTGGTCAAGCCTGCTGAGTTCAACTTCTTCAGTTACAGAATTCAGAACAGAAATTCTTACAGCGCAGCTTGAAAATGTTACCCTCATTTTGATCAGCTAAGCTACAGGGCAAGGAAAAAGAGAGATGGAGACCTATAATTGAAAGACATTTTCATAAATGTTCGAAGGGCTTGAACGGACCTTTCAACCTCTGGGATGACAAATGTCACCTTCGATAATGATCTGAATACCTTCACAAAGGAGGAAGAGTTTAGCTTGACCTCCACACTCCATAGAGAGACAAAATCCATCAACATGGAGCAGGAAGGACAGGAGGGACAAAAAATTAAAAAGTCCAAGTGGAAGTAAAGTATTTTACAAGTCCCATTTTCCTAGGTCACCTTGATTTTCCCCTCTGAAAGAAATTGTCATCTAGGTGACCAAATGTAGTGAGCAAAGGAACCCAAAGATCTTGCAAACCTACCTTGCAAATGGTGTAAAGTGGAGCTTATATTACACAGCAGAGATATTTTTGACTGAGAGATTAGACATACCATTGATTGGACTGCATATTTTCATATTTTTTCCTCTGTGACCTCTCGCTAGCATTTCCCTGTGTCAAGAAACTTCCCACAGAAATAAATATCATGTTCCAATTATCCCTCCTTTTTTTGGAACAATGACAAAGGTGATGTAGCAAGAACACAGGCAAAAAAAAAGTAGTTTAACATTGCTGACTTCTTACACTTAAGGTTTACAACTTCAGCATATTAATGATAGCTTTGTCAACACTGTACAGGTAAAGGACTAAATTTCCAAAGGTTGTTCTTTAGATATTTATTTGGAACAAACAGCATTCAAGATAATATTCACTTTCATCTGTCCATGACAATGCACTTCTGAGTAGTCAGGATACATAAGTCTGGAAAACTTCAACTATTTATTAAAAGAAATATACATAAATTAATAGAAAGATTTGTCATTAGTATCCAGTATGAAGAAAACTAAGCGCTATTTTGCACGTGCTTCTCTATCCTATTTAGGCAACGTGACACCCAAAAAGAGCACAGCCAAATCTACCTCTTTTGTCAAAACTCCTTTTTAACTGCCTTTTGAAATAAAGCATCATAGAATTCAGTTTGTGCACTTGGATTAGCTTTCTTTTCAAAAGAGGGTATAATATACTAATGTGTTACGTGATTATATATATAAATATCATGTAACTGTAGATAATTTATTATGGTATTACAAGTCTCACTGTGAATGATTAACACATAAAGAGTGATGACTTTTATATTCTGTGCAAGACTGGTGATCTCTCCTTGCCTTCTTTGATGACTTCTTCACCACTAAGACCTCAGCAATGAGGATACTGAAGAATTATGCTAGTGGTAGTGTATAAATCTAATTGAGCAGAGAAAACTGAAGCCAGTGAATATTCTCACTGTCTTTTAAGTATTCTTTCTTGTTTAAAGGTTAATTGTTTTACCCTAAAACTTAAAGCAAAAGCTAAACATCAAAATGAGGAAGACAGAGAAGGAAGGATTTTATTTCAGACATTCCCTGTAGGCAGCTTTTTAATCACAAAGTACTGACATTTTAATTTAAACAAAATAATTACAAGCAAGAGGTGAGTGAACCTTTTTGCATGCAGTACACAATCATGCTTTCCTTAGTTCTAAAGAAGATAAATTTCAACCATTTATAATTAATCATGTCCATAAATACTGCTATATTTCTTTTTCTTTAGGAAAACTGAGACAGTTTTATTTTTAAAGAACCAATCCCTACATTCAATAATAAAACAGACAAATGAAGAAACCCCACCCAATGTGGAATATCCACTTCATGATATAACCCAGATTCATGAGGCTCAACTGTGTGAACTCAGATCACTTTAACTGAGGGGAGAAAAAAATTGTTGAAGGGCTAAAGGGCCATTACTTTCTTAATCACTCAGACAGGTTCAATTACACAAACAAGCAACACAAATTTAAACTATGTCAGTTAAGAAAGTTGAAACAAGCAATAAGGCCAAAATTGTTACATCATCAATATTAACTCAAGAGAAAATTACCACAAACCAGGGAAACAAGAGCTGGAAGACTACTACTGCCAAACAAAGGACCATCCCACCTCAAGGAACAAAAAGACTAGAATTTACCTGCCACACTGCCAAGTGCAGAGCCATCAAAGATGTAGTTACGATGAACCTAATAGAACTTACTGAAATGCCACATTGCATGATCCTTGCTGCAAGAGTGCACCTGGGAAAAAACAGTTTAAGTCACAGGTATGAGTCCTCATAAGGGCTGCAAATATGCTTTAAGAGTATGTATTTCGCAAATAATTCTACTGAAACATTTGGCATTTCTCAGCATGGGGACAGAACCATTTCAAGCCAGGCAAGAAAAGTAAAATTAAAATTTTCCCTGTTTGGGTTTGTCAAGCATTCTAAACATGATTGACCATGATTTATATGTTCCCAACATGAACCATCACAACACTTACTACACTGTCCAGCTAGGATCCAAATACAAATGAGAAAAGAGATGAGAAAGGGAAGAAAACAACAGAAAAAGCAAGAAATTTTTATTTTCCATCTGTAAGGGATTTTCTCATCAAAATTAAAGACAGAGTCAGTTCTCCATATAGATAACCAGTCAAAAAATTTGTGTGCTCTGTATGTAAGTAAACTGTACCACCCATGGCAATATGTAGCAAGTCAGTAAATATGCCTTTACAACCGCAGTACCTGTAAAAGCATGTAGTCAGATGACTACATTTTGACTGAGGTTTAGTTAAATGAACAGAGCATGGGAAACTATTGGACATGACATCAGAAACTGGTGAGTGCTAAAAAGCAGCATAGCAAGAAGTGGACAAAAGCTACAGCAGTGCTAGGAGGAATGTCCAGACTTCACAGAATATTAAATTAGGGGGAAACTATTACCAAGTTAATTGGAAGAGCATTGAGGAGCAGACCCTTACTAGTCTGAGAACATCCCAGTAACCACATCAGTCATAGCAAATTTAGATATAGTTTTAGTAAAACTGAGGCCAGTGGGGAAAAAGTTATTAGGGGTAGAGTGGCGGAGAAAAAAAGAGAGGAGAGGAGAGGAGAGGAGAGGAGAGGAGAGGAGAGGAGAGGAGAGGAGAGGAGAGGAGAGGAGAGGAGAGGAGAGGAGAGGAGAGGAGAGGAGAGGAGAGGAGAGGAGAGGAGAGGAGAGGAGAGGAGAGGAGAGGAGAGGAGAGGAGAGGAGAGGAGAGGAGAGGAGAGGAGAGGAGAGGAGAGGAGAGGAGAGGAGAGGAGAGGAGAGGAGAGGAGAGGAGAGGAGAGGAGAGGAGAGGAGAGGAGAGGAGAGGAGAGGAGAGGAGAGGAGAGGAGAGGAGAGGAGAGGAGAGGAGAGGAGAGGAGAGATCAAAGTGGATAGGAAGAAAGTAAATATGAGGAAATATGGGGAAATATGAGACAAAGGGGCTTAAAATGTGCCAGTCCAGCACCTCAGTACACTTCTTGCAGTGAGTGAACCAAAAACTGTACACAGGACTTGAGGTGCAACTTCACCAATGCCAAGTACAGGGGGACGATCACTGCCCTGGTCCTGCTGGCCACACTATTGCTGATACAGTCCAGGATGCCATTGGCCTTCTTGGCCTCCTGGACACAGCTGGCTCATGTTCAGCTGCTGTCAGCCAGTAGGGTATAGTATACTAATGTGTTACATGATGATAAAAATAAATAATGATATAAATAAGGACCCCAGGTCCTTTCCTGCCAAGCAGTTTTCCAGCCACATTTGCTCTCCCACTGTAGCAATGCCTGGGGTTGTGACTCAAGTGCAGGACCCTGCACTTGGCCTTGTTGAACCTCATAAAATTTTTATGGTTTTCCTGATTGTGGTCTCAACTCTTTGTGTCAATGTGCAAGGTACTGGTGCACTTCAATGTTACCCAGATTCAAACCAGACAATAGGTCTGGGCCAGCTGCCAGAGAGTCCCATGAGGGTTTGGGTACAAGACATAAACAAGCTGCAAGCTGGACTTGCCAGCAAATAGAACAAGCATTATGAGGACTGTATACCAGAGAAAGTAGAGGCCTAGGGTCTAGCTGCCTGAGGAAAACTATATAAGAGATTGTGGACAGATTTCAGTAGAGATCTAGCAAAATTAATGGTGAAAAAACAGGATGATCTCTTTTCTTTTTCTCGCATTTATGTAGTGCCATTCATGTGTATGTGATGCCTGTAAAATCATAATTCTGTTTTGATTTTTTAGTGGTAAACTGAGTCTGCATACTGTGCATGTGCATGCTGGAGTACGGACCCAGACCCACTATTGTCTGGACCCAGGGTGAGGAATCCACAGCATCTCCCTGTCTGCGAGGGCTGTGACATCTGTGAGAGACTATGATCTCATTGGTCCAGAGCGCACCAGCTTTGTATCTAGGTGACCAAGGATGAAAACTCCCCCTAGTGAACTGAATTCACCTAAACTTAATCGTAACAGATTTCAATGCTAAAACAATGATTCCATACAGACCTGATGTGCAGGTTCAAATTTGTGATAAAACTTCTGAGAGTGGAACACCTGGACACTGACATACAGATGATCATCCTTACAGATGACGCAATCATCCTATCACAGGAAGTACAGACTCCACATCACGTAAATTACTGATTTATAAATTTATGTAACTGATGTTTTTGTTCCAATTCTTAACCCATGAAATTTATTCTACTAAGCATATACTACCAAATGTACAAAGTGGTTGCAAAGAGCTGTATCTTAGGACAACAGCATTTTATGCATACCAAGATTCCACAATACATTGTGGTTAACTAAAAAAACAAAACGAAAGGAGAAGAGAAAGAAGTTACTTTTATTTTACCATGGCTTATTGAGAAATCCCAACATGTATCTAGGCCAGAATATTAGAAAAAGTATACAACTTTTCTGATAACCAATCTACAGCCACTGAGGCAGAACTTTTCAGCTGGTCCCTTCTTAGTCTCTGAATATCTAAATGTATTTTTAATTTCTTTTCTTTTCTTTTATTGCAGACCGTAAGAAATATAATAAAATAGAACCCATAATCACCTGAAAACTGCTACAATAATCAGAAAACAACTACACATTTAATCCAAACAAGTGCCATGTTCATGGCACATTAAGTAAAATTAATATTGGTAATTTTTTTTTTCACCTTATTCTGAAGAGGCTTAAATCTTGGTTAACAGATGACAAAAGACAAGAAATGGGCAGTGTGTTGTCCTGTCAATAGTCAGTCACTATCTGGCATTTGCAGAGTTCATACTAGGGCACTGTCAAGTTATTACATTATGCTTTCTTTCCAAATTTGCCCTTCCATTGAAGTGTCACTTCTGTTTGATATGACTGCTCTCTGCTCCTGTGAAATACAGCCCTCATTCACATAGCCTGAAAATAAGATGAAAACTTCTGTTGCCAGGATATGGATAAGAAAGCATTGTAGTTTCTGCTCATTGCACATTTTTGGTTACTTGATTTGTCATTTGGTAGAGTACAGAAAATATGCCATACTAGGCAGGTTAGTATGGATCATAAAATGCTTTTTTTCTATTTTTCTGATATTGATTTTTCCTATATCCTTATTCTTCAGATCTTGATTAACTTCCTTAACTTAAAATACATTTTTCATCCATTTCATCCTGGGCAGCCTTGCCTCCAACATAAGTGACGCAGCACAAATAGTGAAAGATCCCAGTTCAGGTAATTCCCTACTACTTCAAATGTGTTAGTGAAGTCATTGCCATGCATTATCAGCCTGCAACCTCCCTGACAGCTCCAGGCCAAGAGGCAATCCTATCTTTCTCAGTGCTTGTGCTGAGCGCAAATCAGCATAAAATAAAAAGTTACAACCACTTTTTTTTATTGGCAGGTGCTCTTACAACCATGTGACTGATATACATGCTAATTTTCAGCTGTCATGGCACATAAAATGTTACTGTAGTATGGTAAGAACTATAGTTTTTAGGGAAAAGAAGGGTGTACATATGCTACATAAGCATTGTTGGTCCCTTGCAAGATTGTTCTTGAAAAGACCCTGTGTCGTCCTGTGTCTGATGCGACCATTGCAAAAACCTCGGTTTTTAAAAATGTGGTAACTCATTCACATTTCGAATGAGGACATAGATGGCATAGAGTTTCTGGAAGATCCTCCTGTATAGTTAATACAATTTTAGGGACGGATAACTTCAACTCATTTTTCTATTGTTTCAGAAATAATGAACACTCCTGGTGACAGACTCCTTAGCTGCACAGCCGCAATCACAATGTTTTAAAAAGTGAGGTTCTAGTCTAAATTTCATAACAACTCAATTAACACAGAAATCCAGCTTCACTAGCTCAGAATTCCATTGCTATTATGATATACCTTCACAAATTTTACACTTATATTTGCAAAAACTATCAAAAGTTTTTCAAAATCAGCAAAAAAATTGAAAATTAAGGGATGAAGGATATTGAATGTGAACAACTGTAAGTTCCTCAATCAAACAGAATAATATTTAAATTTATTTCCATAACCTTGTAGAAAAGGAACAAGACTCCTCATTAACTTCAACAGAACTAGAATTCAGAAGCATCATATTTTGTTCAAAACAAATAATCTCTAATTAAAATAATAATTTAAAAAATCCATCACTTATTTAGTAAATCAAAGTATAAGTCTCTCACATAGTCTCTCATATAGTTGTCATTGAAATATATGATTATTATTCAGGTTTCACAGGATTATGTGAATAGTGTACTTGAATAGTATCATATTCTCTTTTCCTCACTCGTAATACTCTATCCCAAAACAAAACAGTTTATTCCATGCTGTTTATCACATTAGCACCAGCATGTATGCCTCTTCGGTTTACTATGATATGAATATGCTTGATTTAAATCATATGTTTAAGCCTTATGAGCTATCAGAAATGGAATGATGTGTATATATATATATACATATATATATAATATATATGTATGTAGATGGTAATCATAGGCCTTTGCATTATTATTTTCTCTTTTAGGAAATCAACTTATTTTTTAAGTGCCTCAAAGCACATTGTAAGTCTCCAATTGCTTTTTTCATTCTTCCCCTTTTTCTTTTTCATTGAAGAGCTGAGCACATAGTTCTCAACAACTTCTATGTTACTCAGAATTTATTCTATTAAAGATAATTTACTCACATTCAAGTCACATTTGTTTTCCTCTCTAATTTGAGTTAATGTAATCTTGGAATTAGTGCTCAAGTAGGAGTCTACTTTATTTTTCTTCTTTAATAGTTTTTAGGTATCGGTTACATCTGAACCACCAGATACTCTTACTAACCCAATGGGTTTTGTTATTTCCCCTATTATAAAATAGATTTTACATTCCTGGATGTTTTATTCGTTCATAAGTGAATATTTTTGATACAAACATGAGTGAATTTGACTAAGCTTAGGTATTTTGTCTGTCAAGCATGAAATATGCCATTAGGGTTTGTTTTTTTTTAAATTTCAGAAATGCATTAAAAAAGTACATTAAGACGTAAAATGCAAAAGAATATTTTGTTCTATTTTACTTTCCTCTACTTTTACAAACATGATTGTTGAACAAAAAGACATATTAGTGAATTTATTTACTTAGAGTAGTTATTTCTTTCTCTGTTCCTATGGTTAATTCTATTGAAGCAAATACAAAATAATTCTAGAGTAAAAAACTAAGACTCTATTAATATTTTGAATCTAGCATCTTCAGTTCAGAACTTCATGAATAAAAATCCAGTTGGTGACAGAAATATATGTGGTGCATAGAGTTTCAGTAGAAGTCCCTTCAGCCTTAATGCCTTTTTTACCACTATTCCTCTGTAATGTGTTATTAGAAAAAACCAAACAGAACTTGTATATTCTTTTTTGAAGCATTAATTTCTTATTTATAAAATTAAACCTCTTCATCTTCAAAATATTTAAATAGATCACCACTGATGGGTTGAGGTAAAAGTGGCTGCTGCCATTAGTCTGATTTGTTCAAAGAAGAGCAGAGAAACCTGAGAGTACATAGCAACATTTTATCAAACCATAAATATTAGATACTTTATGTTCTAATTTTTCAGGAAATGATCTGTTTATGGTACATACATGCACATAATATAGACTGTTATTTAGTCCAGTACAATGGTATTAAAAGCCAAAGGCACAAAATATCAAAATAAATAACCATGAAGCCCAGGTAATACTATCACAGAAAACACATCAACCATATAAACTTTATTTTTTATTATGCATGCCTATAACTATGCTGTTTAATTCACATTTGAGTCTTCTTTGCTCTACACCACCACCACCCAATTATGCTTTGCCTTGCTGTGGCCTCTTCTTGTTCCTACATTTCAGCTCAGCTGTGCTGATGCAGTGCCCTTAGTCTGTGAGCAGCCAAAGGGTGTGGCCAGGTCAGCCACTGCTGACAGCCAGAGCATCTGAGGCTACAAAGCAGTAGGGAGGAGGGTCACAATTCACTGTTCCCCTACTGCTCCCACATGGTAGAGAACCTAGATGCTAGCCACTTGGGAAAAAAAAAAAAACAAAAAAAACAAACTTAAAACCAAAATAATTAATACAAATAATTCAAGGAACCAGGAATTATTCACATAAGAAGATCCTCACATAACAGACAAGAGAGGATGAGCAGAGAAAGCAGTGTACAGAGGGAGAAATTCTTACATTGACCTAGAACTTGCAAACCACCACAAATCATTTTATGAATCAATTAACACCATAGTAACAGTGAAGATTACTGAGATAATATTGCAAAGGGCATAACTGTAAAGATGTTGGTAGTGGGGTGCAGCAGGTCTGGCATCCTCAGAAAGAATTTTTAGACAGATATCTCTGCCCGAATTAAGGTGCAAACAAAACCACATACCAAAGTCAGTATATAGATTTTATTTAACAGCAAATGAGAAAAAAGAGAGAGAAAGAGAAAGAAGGAAATATAATAAGAAGCAGAGAGCAGGAAAGAGAGTAATAGAGATGGATTAAGCAGAAGATATCACCACTCTGTGTGTCCAAACAGCATCCTGTTGATCCTCTCCATCTGATCTTCTTGGTAATGAGAGTCCCCTGAAAAACCTAGAGTTTAATGGATTAATATGCATTTTGGCCAGATGCAAATGCCCATGTACCACCATGGCAAGAAGGCAAGTTTGACACTCTCCTGCACCAGACTCTGGATCAGTTGCATTGCTTTGCATCATATGTGGTGCTCTAGTGCAAGGCCTCAGGAATGAGTCTGGGGGGCACTTTAGGGGTATGTGATGGATTATGGCACCTCCTCAGCTGCCTTTCACATGATTGTCCCACGGATGTTTCTTTCCCAGGTGGGGGATTTTGCAGCTGATCCAGTTTGTGTAAGGAAGGATGAGTGTTCACTGCCTGAGGTTATGCCACACACAGAATTCTCCTCCCCCACTTTGGCTGGAGGGGTGTGGGCAAACCCAGCCTCAGCAGATGAGCCTGTGGGTTATGATGTCCCCCAGGCCAAACTCAGCCAGGGATGATTTTCAGGACAGCTGCTGGGTTTGGCTTCCTTGTGGATGCATTCTTCTGCCTCAGTCTTGTTTGTTTTTTCCTAGACCTGAGATGACTGAGCAATAGTGCCACCTTTATCTCACCTTTAGTTCCCTTAGGCAGCTTAACTCACAGTTCAAAGTTCCCCTTATGAGGCATCTTCAGGGATGAGAGGGCTTCAGTCGTCGCAGCTTCTTTATACAGTTTTACCATAATGGGCAAAAGTCCTTCATAACAATATTTAAGCCATGAACCATCACGTTCCTGTCTCTGACAATGTCAGACACAGTTCCTGGCTCCGCTATGGACAAAACAGACACATCATGCACCAAACCTGACCCAAACAGAGGAGTTCGTGGAGCCTTTGCCGAAACATATTTTAAAAAGACCAACAAATAAAGAGAAAACCATCAGAGTTTGAAGAAAAAGAAGAAATAATGTGAGAGCAAAAGGACATGCAGGAGACTCAAGGAAGTCACACTAGAGCAGGCGGGACATTGAGGAATGAAGAAGGCACAAGCCATAGTGGCAGGACAGGAGAGGCACCCAAGCAGGAGCAAGGGAGGAAAAAGAAATACTCAGAGGAAGAATGGACAGGAGAGCAGGAGAAATGTTGCAGTAAAACCACTCACCCAGAGCAGGGTAAGAGCCTCAAACAGGGGAGGAACAAATAGCTGCCCAAGCAAGGTCTAGAAGGCAACCATGAAGGAGGTATGATTGCCAGCACCTTCTGGTTTGTGAGAGTCTTGGGAGAGGGCATGGGGGGCACTAAATTGGGTAGTGATGTTCCTAAACCACAACAGGGATGAAGCAGAGTAATTAAGCCTTACAAATATTTTAATATTTTATATGGCATTTGGCCAGGGTCAAACCTCGGCATTTTTATACCCACAAGACAATAGGCAGAATTTTTAAAAAACCCTATCCTGTCTGAAAGTTACATCCCTGCGTAGAAGGGAAGTAGAATTAATAGGCATAGCTTTGAAATTAATTTTTTCCCTCTTTCTATATCCCATGGCTAGTATTGGCCACTTTATGTAGAACAAATGAAATCTAAACAGAGATATTTTGCATTTTCGACTACATACACATACTACAATAAATTGTTTTCCACCCTGAAGAAACTGAGGAACATATTAGAAATAAGTTAAACTGTGAAGCAAATGTTCTGAAAAACCCGCAATGTAAAAAAAAAATTAAGTAAGTAATCCATCTCTTTTTCTCAGATATCAGTCTTCTAAATATTACTCTCACCAAGCCCTTAGATGTACAAAAAAAGACAAAAATTAATAGAGCAGGGAGAAACCTTACTGAAATTTCAATATTTAAAAGGACAAATAGGATGAGCAAGGTAATTACAGGCAGACATAAATCTCAAAATAACAAGGTAGCCAGTGAGAGTTTGATTCAGACTTAGATGACTAATATAAATAATGCCAATCAGCACAGGTTTGAGGTAAAGCAGACCTTGTCAAATTAAGTTGATTTTTTTTCCCTGATGGGAATACAAGCTTAGTTGATAACGGTGCTAATCCAATACAATCCTATAAAGCATTTAGACTTGGTACTGCATGACACATCAGTTTAGTGATCTGAGTGATATACAGTTATCAGGTTATATTAGAAAGACTAAACCAGCTAGTTCATGAATTTTAAATATGCAACTGCACACTAAAAGAAAAAAGTAATTTCCTAAGTTTCACCAGAGATTGTTACTTGACAGAGTATTATAAAAAACTTTCTTTACTGAATGCATCACAAATATAGTGACTGTGATAATGAGTTAGGACAGGTGACAGATCTGAATCTCTCTCTGACCACATGGTATCAAAGTCTCTTTCAACGGAACCAGAAATAAAGACACAACCAGTACATAAGGTGGTTGAATTACTGGTAAGAGCAATCTACAGTTAAAAAAGCTAAAATGCAGTCACCTAAACATTATTCCAGACAGTATATATTTTCCTGGTATATTCTCAAGAAAAGAATTTTGCAGGATAGAATGCCCACAGATTTTATGCTGTTGCACTGCAATAACACTACCAGTTCTAGCATTCACAATTCTAGAGGTTTGGTTGGGGTTCTTTTTAGATGGAGAAAATTCAGAATGGTCACAAAACATGACAGAGATGAATGTGTTCTCTGTAGTACTGTAGTACTAGATTAAGTAACTAACGAAAAGAGATGTTAATTAAAGAACTTTATAAACTGGAAATGAGTCTGGAACAATCTTGACTTTCTTCTGTACGGATTTATGCTGTGTTTAGTGTTCCTAGAATGCTCCCTCCACCAAGTCAGAGACCACAGGTTCCTCAAGCATACTACAAGCATTATTTTTTCTCAAAGTTGTGATTAAAATATTTTCCTAGTATTTGAGATTGTCATAAGGGTGTTTAAGTCACAACACCACTTCTTATCTTGGCTAATGAACAACTGTTCACTTCTTCATGGAATCAGCACATCTTGTATTTGAAGGTAATCTCAATCTTTGTTCTTTAAAGTCAAATTTTGTCATAAATAATGAATTTTGGAGAAAATAATTGTTCCTGCTATTTCACAGAGCTCCTTTCAATCTATGTGCAAGCTTTACTATGTACAATACCCCAAAATAACATTTGCTGGAGGAGACATAAAGATTACTTTATGAGTCCCATAGTCCAAATTGCCTGTCATTAGGACCTTAATACAATCTTGGATGCTTGCATTTTGCTGCTGCATTCAGTACCTCATACTCAGTTCTTAATTCAAGCAAACCTACAGAAACACACTACATACCTGACCAGTTTTTCTGCATACTGTATTTGGATGCCTGATTATCTCTGCATTGGTACTCCCTTGTCTTGGAGAATACACCACTTACCCAGGCACTTTTCAGTGCGTCGGTGCCACTTTAACTCTGAATGTGCAGGCACTGTCTTCCCATAGTGCTATCTTCAGTTTTAATAAGCATCAATAACCTATGCCAAAACCAGACCGTCTATTTTGGCTTTTACATGAAAGCAGAATAGAGCACTACAGTACAGTAGCTGTCCATTAATCCTGTCATAAAAGAGGAATTCTATTTGTGGTGTTCTTGTTTCTTCATTCAAGTATTTGAAATAACTGTGTAACTTGTTATATTGTCTTGATGTACCTAAGATCAAGGCAGAAGAAATAGAAGTTAGGAAAACAAATCTTTAAAACAAGGATTAAAAGAAAACTAGTTGTTTAAATATATTTACCACCACTTTGGTGACTATTTAATAAAACAATGAATACTTTGGTAAAAAGCACTTTAACTGAAACTGTTCAAATATAAAGAAGTCCTAAAGATATTGCTGCATTAAGTCAAACTTTAATCATGCTGGTTCTAGCTTAGGAATCAGTATGAAAATCAAAGATATCCAAAGTATTATTTTTTTTAATAGTGTCTAAGAACTCTGAAACTAGCATGGTACCAAAGCTTAGTAATTGTTTGATAGTCATTTCAAGTCAACAAAACTACATGGCTACCTTAATACTTAGCTATTCAGACAGTCAAATTTTGGTGCCACTTAAAAGAGATGGTCAAACAATCAATAAATAAATACTAAAGAAATTAATCATTATGATACATTTGCATTAATTTGAAAGCTGTAAAACTAGTTTTAGAAGTATTTTACAGAAACTGTGTAGGACACAATGTCTAGAATGAAAGCCTACTTATATTCATGGGACACGGAATTAGAAAATGATTTAGAAGATCAAGCAAGAAATTCCCTAAGTCATGCTTTACAGTAATTCAAAGGATTATGTACAGCTGTCATTTCTCACAGTAACCATTTCATACCATTCTGAAACAACCAGAATTTTATTTGAAACACTTTTTAAAAGTAGTTTAAAAAAAAAAATCATAATCATTCCAGACATTCCAGTAGTCAAAGTAGAACAGTGTAAAGTCCAGGAAGAAAGAATGCATGCTCACACTCCTGTTGAGTGAAGTTTTTCTACAAGTTACTCTTATCCAGATAAGTCTTCTCGGTTAATGAGAAATAGGATAGCAAGTATGTCACATGAAATCAAAGACATATATAGGTACATACACAGAAACAGAGCTGCCCAGTTCCAAAGGGCAATCAAAAACAACAAAGGATTTTATTACATTCAATATTTATATATTTATCTATATATATCTCTGTGTGCGTGCGTGCGTATGTGCGTGTGTGTGTGTATATATATATATATATGTATATGAATGAGATAGTTTTGTGTCTTACTTTATTCAGGGCATGTAATTCCCTGGAAAGGGGAATGTGGGGGGAGAAGTAGTAAAATTCAGTAATTTTTCCCACTAAATCCCGTTTCACATTCTCAGACTCTCTCAGACTCTTCTAATTCCACTTGAAGGGTGAAGATATGTCCCATCTGTCAGCCTGGGTCTTCTCAAGGTCCCTGAAGTCATCACTATACTGAATAACTGTCAAAACAACTTCGAGCATTTTTTTTTGTAAAGTCTTCCTTAACTTGTTTTTGCATAACAGCAAAAATATATCAGGTGTGACTTCATCTTTACAGAAGGCACTACTCTCAGGATCCTAAATATCATCTCTACCAGTCTATGTTAATAGCCCTGAACCAAAGAGCAGTAAGTGATTGCTGCAGACAGAGTTCAGTAGTTCAGCAGTTCAGCAAGAGAAGGGCTTGTTGAAGAAGGTCTATGGCATCAGTTAAACAACCTTCAATTTACAATATCCCCCTTTATCTCCCTTCTGAAATATTGTCACTTGCCAAAATGAAACTGCTAAAAAAGTTTTTGTCTTGGTGTTTTGGGAGTAAAGTGATATCTTCCAGGCCATACACATTCTATCACATGACCTCAAGAAGTTCCTTTAATAGAATAGACCTTTAATCACAAAAATAATCACCCAAGCTGTGCTTAATGCAAAGAAAAGATTTCTTTTTTTTCCAATTAACATCTTTTAAAGAATTCCATATAAAAATTCAAACATGCTCTTTAAAACAAATACAATAAGTTGTAGTACAATTTCTTCTCTAAGCAGAAAAGCCTGTTACAAAGGAAACAGATAATTTACAAACACAAAAGTATTTTACCCAAGTACTGTATCTTGGAAGCCATATGGAGATTCATTTGGAAGGAAAATCCAGGGAAGCACTACATATTTTCACAGTATGTTCTTTTTTCTGCATACAGAACAAAGGAAATCATTATCAAAGACAAAAAATAAGACAAGAATTGGAATGACCCCTGATAAAAATTTTCCAGTCTTTCCCCAGCCTCATGGCCTGGCACCATAGAACAGAATCATAGAATATCCTGAATTGAAAGGGCCCCACCAGGACCATGAAAGCCTGACACCTCTCCCAGCACGGGACAACCTCTGAGCCTGAGAGTACTGTCCAAAAGTTTATTGAGCTCCATGAGACTTTCTGCTGTGACCACTTTCCTGGGGAGCCTGTTCCAGTGTTGAACCACCCTCTGCATGAAGAGCTTTCTTCTAATATCCAACCCAAACCTCCCCTGAAAGAGATTCAGGTCATTCCATCAGGTCCTGTCACCGGGCACCAGAGAGTAGAGATCAGTGTCTGTTCCTCCACTTCTCTTTGTGAGGAAGTTGCAGACTGCAGTGAGGTCTCATGTAAGTCTCCTCCAACTGAACAACTCAAATTACTGTTATGATCTACTGGAATAATGTTAGCATCCCAGTCCTGAAATAATATTACAGACTGGTTACTAAAAGACGCCTCTGCCTGAATTAAGGTATAAAGAAGACCATATGACAAAGTCAAAACTACGGACTTTATTTAATATTAAACGTCAGGAGGGGGATGGGGAGAGAGAGGATAAGAGAAAGGAGAGAGCGAAAGGGGGAAGAAGGGGCAGATACAGAGACATGGAGAGCAGGGGAGGGAGAGTACAGTCACTACCATGTGGGTTCCTGCAGAATCCTGACGGCCCTTCTTCTGTCCTCAGTGGTAGGAGTCCCCAGAGTGTTCTTTGGGAGGTACCACTTTTATACAGTCTGAGTCCTGGGTATCCAGAGATGTATGTGCTGTTACTGCAGCTTGGAATGGCATGTGTGTAAGCAGTTGCTTCCTTTTCCAGTTTGCCATAATGGGAATTTTTGTCTGAAAAAGTTATCCAGATTTGCCTCACCAGGCTTGGCATCCTCCTTTTGTTCTGTCTGGGCTTTTCTCACTGTCTGCACAGTGAAATCTTGTCTGGTATGCTAATTCCAAACTTTTCACCTCAATGTAGGCCTGAAATTAACACCTTCCTATTTGCCATCTGTGCCTGTTGTGGTGGCTTATCTTGTGAGAACTTCCTACTTTGACAGCGTTTTGAAACAAATTGACTGCATTCTTTAAGTCCCTCAGCTGCTCCTCATACAGCTTCCCCCCTAAACCATTCACCATTTTCATAGTCCTCCTTTGGGTGATCTCTAATAACTTTACATCCTTCATATTGTGATGCCCAAATCTGCACACAGCACTTGAGGTGAGGCCGTACCAGTGCAAAGTAGGGCATTCTCCTCCCTCGAGTGGTGAGGGATGCTGTGCCTTCTACAGCCCAAGCTGTCCCTCCTGGCTGCCACGGCACTGCTGACTCATATTCATCTTGCCATCAATCAGGACTTCTTGGTATCTTTCTGCAGTGCTGCTCTCCAGCAAGCATGGATCAAATATCAGACTGAGGTACTCACACTCCAAAAATCGAAGGGGTTTCCTAGGTCCATCCTTTGAGTGACATTTTTCTGTGAGGCCAACCATTATTTCAGCATCTCAAAGCAGTTCCTTCTGTTTGTTACTGACACCTGGAGAAAAACGAGCACCACAGACCATTATATCTTGCTATTATGAAGAAAGTAGGAAAGAGTGAGGCAACATAGCATAATGAAATATAGAAGCCAAATCTTTATTTTTTGTAGTAACACCATCTCTATGACTAGGAAATGTTGTAGAAGCAGGAAAGAAAATCCATATCACTTAGCTGGGATGGGGAGCAATGCCAAATTTAAGAAATATGCTCCATCATCCTGCCCACTGAGAGATGTATTTCACAGGTAAAACTGAACGTGACAAAGACCTCTTCTAGCAAAACTTTTCATAATCCTTCTCCCTAAAAGACTGAGTAACAGTTTTCATGTCATGGCATGTATAGGTCCTAAAACCTAGGTTTCAACTAGTTTTAACACTTGACTGTAGATTTAGCATTAAAATCAGTGGTTTACACTGTCTAGAAAAACAAGAGTGCCTAACCACTTGTGTACTAGTTTCAACAAAAGCCAGACCACAGCAGCCCTACAGTACTGACAATAACAGCAGCCTTACAGTACTGATAATAACAGTTGTGGAGAGGTTACAAACACATTCAATCTCTGAAACCTCTGCTGAGATCTTGAAGGCCAATGTTCCTCAGAGTTCAGAAACAAGAAGCTAATCTACCCTGGATCTACCATGACATGTAAACTCCCTTTGCAGTGCCTCAACATTTCCCATTCATTCTCTCCAAGGAAGTTTTGTGAGCATCAATAATGAATGTTTTGGGTATGAAACAGTGTAAGGACATACAGTAAAAGTAGTTAAATCCCAAGGATCAACTGCAGCTCTCTCTCACCCCTGCACACCTCCAGCAGGAGGTTTCTCCTACATTTTTGGTTTCTCCTACATTTTTGGTTTCTCTTGGTTCCTCAGGAGTCCTTGAAATTTCAGCGTCTTTGTAACTAGTGATTTTTACTGTCATTTTTCTTGACTCTTGAAATTTCTTTATTTTCTTTGTTTTTTTTTTTTTCCCTCAGCTTAGATGTTATATTTTTCTCCTCTATCTACTTATATTTGTCTCTTATTGGTGGAACTGGATTGGTTAAACCTAAAAGGGAGATAACTCATTTTTGAATGTCCATCCCTTTAACTTTGCTTGCACCAAAACAGAAGGGTAAAAGTGAGAAAATTTATGGTGGAGAGAAGAACAGTTAAATAATAGAAATATAATAATGAAAGTAATAATAATGACAATTATTATTGTGATAAACTGTAATGAAAAGGAAAATTTTAAAATTAGAGAAATAAAGTCCAAAATGACAAATTATGTAAATGAAAACAACTGATCATCACCAGCTAACTCATGAGCAGCCTGTCCCTGAACAGTGGCCCCCAGACAACAATCCCCAGCTTTTCATGCTGCATATGATGCCTAATGGTATGGAATGTCCCTTTCATCAGTTGGGGTTGCGTGTCCTAGCTGTGTTCCTTCCCAACACCTGGTTAAGCTCCCAGGTGACTCATTGGCAGGGAGGTATGACCAGCTGAAAAGGCCTTGGCCACATGTATTGGTCAGCAATAATGGAAGCACCTCTGTAATATCAACACCATTTCCAGGACAAATCCAAAACGTAGTCCCACACCAGATTTTATGATCAATTCCAGCTGTGACCAGTACAGGACAAAAGGCAAATAAACAGATATCAAGCAAAGCTTTTTTGTACTAAAACATTTTAGGGATGTTATTCCTTACACTGAGGGAAATATTTGCTTAAGCAAGCCTGTTTTAAACTTCTCCTAGCACAACAGAGTTGCCTACAGATTGAGAAATTTTACTTAGATCTGTGTGACAGGTTCAAAGTCAGACTATCAGACTTTCAACCCCTGACAGACAGCACAAGTTACTCTTTTCTTTTGAAAGCAGGAAGACAAAAACATAGTATATCTCCCTAAATATCATTCTTAAGGAAAGGCTAATGGAGCATTTTGATTGGGTTCTGTATATTTGGTATTCTTTAAAAACATGATTTAAAACTAATATCTACAGTTAATTTCCTTATTCTAACTAATTTGTAAAAACACAAATAATATACTTCATAAAGGAAACTAATGTGAGGAAACTGTATAAAATAACAATAAAATGCCATTAACAGAATCCTTTTCAACATGTTACCTTGCCTGTATTTTAGGAAAGTATTACCTCAAGCGTTCAATAGTTAAAGATCAGCAGACAGCGCACAGTATGGTCTTCAGATTCACTTAAGTGGAGTTGAATAAACCAGTCAAGATGGAAAACTGTTTAATAAAGAGTTTCCATTGCTTTAGTAGCTCTAATAGCAAAAGTGGTATTAGATTCAAGTAAGTACTTGTCTGAAAGCATTTCATCAATATACAATGTATCTGGAAATTTGAGGGCTAGCTCCCAGTTCAGATAAGGAAGTTTACAGAGGTAAAAGTGCAGAATTACACATCATATTACTGTGTGACTTCCTGCTGACTTAAAGAATAAATGTAAGATTGGCACATCTGCTACTAAGAGGGGTTTAATGTATGCATCTCCCAGTACCTCTAACAGTTGCTGATGTCTATTTATCTAATATTGACTGAAAAGCAATCTGGAGAGCATTTATTTAAGTGTGTTTCTTCCCTAGCAGCCATTTCAGGCTTCACTTTCTGCTGTCTGTCTAGTAAGTCACAGAATTCTGATTTTTCCATGCCCCTCTTAAAAAATTTTTTAAAAAATAGACAATTTAGAACAAAATTAAAAGACAGCAGCAAGAGATCAAAATATGGAATTCCTTACACGGAAGTATGATTCTAGTTAACTCAAAAAACAGCCTGGAAAAGGTTGTGAAAAAAGGTCAGATCTAGTGACATTTTCCCACAAAATCAAAATAGTTAACAAGAATCTTCATGGTCTTTTTTGTTAAGATTATAGCCCCCATGAGTATTCTAAGTCAAACCAGAGGTTCAAATAACCTGGCATCCCCTAGAACAGCTAGTTATAGTCAGAAAACTAAGTATAAAGTAAGTATAATATTTCCCAGGACTCTTATCTTGCACTGATTTCAAACCTAGGTCAGAAGTGCAAGTTTAGAAGATCTTTACTACTGCCAATCTACTTCAGTTACTTTAGTCAAGTTCTTTGTGTTCTCTTTTTATGAGAAAGACTCCCAAAGTTTTCTGGTGTTTTCTGCAAAGGGTGTCTTTCTTCTACAGAAGGCACAAGGTAAATTGGGTGTGGATCTTCAGGCACTTGATGCAAGTAGTACTAGACTTGCAGACTGGTGGAAAGAGAAGCTTGGCAGATTCAAGGAAGAAAAAAAATGCTAGATGCAAAAGATATTCTTCACATCCACTCTCAGACACTGTCAAGCATGGGAGAATGACCTAGATACACATAACCATTACTATTTATATTAATTATAGTTTCACATTCGTATATCTAGGTCTAATTACAACATGATAATTAACTGAGAGCTAGATTATCCTGTTTCCCACAGAAGAAAATGACAATGCCTAAGTATTTCTCTGACAAGAAGTGTAACACATAATCCCTCACAATATTCACCCAAAGTCTTGGAAACACTTGGTTAAAAATATATAGATACAGTCTTAAAATATATGTGTAAAAATGGTTCAGTTGAGATGAAACTTTCCATAGAACATATTCTGTGTTTCTAAGGTTTGAGATTTCAGCTGCATGCTAGAATTACCTGTAGAAAAAGTTCTGTAGATGAAATGATAGTTGTCAATCATGACGTCGAATATCTCTAACTCACAAAATATGTACCAATTTTTGAAGTTTTTAGAGACGTTATCTACTTCAGTAATAAACCAAGCGACACAGTTTATCAAAACTAACTAGGTATTTTCACATTTATTCTGAATATACCTTACACTCTTATCAAGGTATTTTCCACAGCAAGAACAGCACACTGTTTTTCTCCCTAACTTGATGAATTTCACAGGACACATTAGTTACTAAAATGTTGCTAAAATGTAAAAAAATTGTACAAGTTAGGTAAATTGCTAGTATTGAAATAGTTATTTGACAACATATTCATGTTGTCATTTTTTGCAGAAAATACGACACGGCATAAAACAAGGAAACAGAATAAGTATTGAGAACCATGCCAGTAGTTTCAGGCAATGGTTATTACATGAATATAATTTAGTAATGGCAAAATGACTGCTGCTATGAGACCACACAAAAAAGAAAAATTGTTGATCCCCAGGTATCTGTTCTCTAGTTGTGTGGAAGATACTTTCGAACCATGGAAATCTTGAGTGGAAAGTTGTATAAATTGCAGGTCTTCATAAGACTTCAGTGAGCCTAGAGAGAAAGCAAATACTGTTATTGGATGCCTTCCTTCCTCTGTCAACTGTTTCATTTGTGTGAGACATGCCTGGAGTACTTAATTCAATTCTGGGGTCACCAACATAAAAAGGATCTGAACCTGTTGGAGCATTTCCAGGGCAGGGCCACAAAGATGATTCAAGGGCTGGAACATCTCTCCTATGAAGTCAGGCTGAGAGACTGTGGTTGTTTACCCTGGAGAAGAAAAGGCTGCAGAGGATCTTACAGCAGCCTTGCAGTACCTAGAGGGGGCCTGCAAGAAGGTTGGAAAGGGACTTTTTACAAGGGCATAGAGAATCAGGATAAGGGGGAATGTCTTTAAGCTGAAGGATGGTAGGTTTAGATTAGATACTAGGAAGAAATTCTTTACTGGGAGGATGGTGAGAGGAAGTTGTGGATGCTCCATCCCTGAACGTGCTCAAGGCCAGGTTGGAATAAAGCTTTGAGCAGCCTGGTTTAGTAGGTGGCACCCCCACCCATGGCACGGGGGTTGGACTAGTTGAAATTTAAATTCCCTTCCCAAGCAAACCATTTTATGGTTCTAATAATGCAGAAAGATATGCAAGCAAATAATCATGAAGGAGAGAAAAATGAAAACCTGATGGAAATGTTGGCTCTGCAGTCACAGAGGAACGTGATAAACAGACAATCAGGACACTAAAAAACATCAACACCTAGAAGAGCTAAGAACAGTAGAAATACTAGAATTGTAGTTAGAATTTCCACTACTTCTCCATCTTTTTACTTGCCAATATCTAATACCCACATTATGGTTTAACACTCAGCTTTTTTGAACAAATGTTAGCTGTAACAGCTTTATAGAGCTCTTTTGTTCTACCTGTAGCAGCTGCAGAATTTCAAGAGCTGGGGTAATTCTACATATCTGATCTAATAGCACCAATTCACAAAAACAAACTGAATGTCCCTATAATCATGAAGTGTACACTATGTATAGGTGGAAACTTCTTCAGCTGCAATCTGTTCTGCTCAACAGCATTTGCAGTCCATCAGTAAAATTTAATATTCAAGCAACGAAGACAAGTAAGCAGTACAGTAAACAGACAGCTCTGCCTAAGATTTAGCTAGCTGTTAACGTAGCTAATGAGGAACAACTGAACATGATGTGAGAAATTACTGAATGTAAAAAAGGTGATTGGGAAGCTGATAGGGCTTACAGACAGCAGCATGAGAAGTGAGTGGATTTCCCAGATGATTAGGTGGAGTTCAAAAAAGAACAATTGTGGGATTTTGGAGGACAAAAACAAGAGGTGCTCATGGCCCAGAATTCCTTGACGCAAATTTGCTACATATTTCCATTTCAATGCAAAATGTTTGGGCTGGGTGTCACAGCAGCCAATTTGAATTCTGTCTTGAAAAAGCAAACTTATTTTATCTCCCTAAATGCACTGGCTTGTTCAGGATTGAAAGAAATTTGCTTTATTTAAAAGACTTTTGAGCAGATAGCTAGATACTGAAGTCACTGGCTAAAAGGACTCTTGAGTTGATTCACTACATTCAATAGAAAACCACCACTTTGTGTGGATGAAATTGAGATCAAACAATAGAGATCAAATTTGTGGGAAAATTGTCACATTTATAGTCTCTAAGACAAATTTTTACACATATCTAAGTCACATTCTGAATTGCAGTAAGCCTACTCCATCAGCCTTCACTGTCTTGAGAATCACAACTCAAATCTAAATATACTGTTCATCCTACAATCCTCACATTGTGGTACAGCAGTGCTTCAAGAGCCAATCTTTGAAATGGTGTTAATGTGCTAACTTCAGTTTGTTTGCTATAGCAGTGAGGAATTGCAAGGCCAAAGAGAAAGGTAAAGATTCCTGAGACAGACTAAAACAATGCTCAATGCAGGTAATTATATATTTAATTATTTCAAACATTATATCAAGGCATTTTTCCTTTTTTGTGCTTTGAGTGCTGGATCCTTTTCAGTATCCTGAATATAATATTCTAGTATTATCATCTAACACTAGAGGAGCAGTTTTGTAAACAGAATGGGTATCCCAAAGTTCATTCTTTGCTAGGAATGCCTTCCAAGCACTGTTCACACCAAAAGTGAATCACATTTGATATTCTTTTTAATGAAGCAAGCACACGACACTGAACATATGAAAATATTCAAGAATGAGACAGTCTTTTGGCAGTCAGCCTGAGCTACCATCTGTTCTTATAACAGCAGTAGAATAAAGTTTATATTATGCACTGCTCAAAAAAAATTAGGTATACTGTATTTTACTAGTGGTATTTATTGGAAATGTCTGAAATATGTGTATAGCTGAGGGACACTGATGTATTTTTCTGTTTTCCTGCAGTTTGGATCCATACATTCTAACAAAGGAGCCATTCATTTGAGCAAGTATGGATAAACAGTTTTGAAAAATTGATTAAAAACAATATCACATAATTTTGGAGTATTCATTTCTGAAAGTATCTCTTTTTATTTTGCTGTCAATAATAAGGTATTTTCTATGAAGTGCATTCCTGGTATTAGTATTGTAAAGCTATCAGTAGATATATCCAAGAAGAACAGTGATACTCAATGAAGTATTGGACACACGATATTAAATTTATTATTCATGAAATGATGTGAACTCAGAGATTCCGTTTCTTTAGAAATAAAAAGAAATGACAGATCACAAATCTTCCTTCTGTTTGGCTCGCTGCACACTGCAATAGCAGAGTAATCTGATTACTGTGTAATCAGATTTTTTTTAACTGATCATTTGCAGTCCCTATACCAAATCTGAGAGCTGCACGATTAGAACAAAATGGAAATATTATAGGTCAGCTGAAGGATTTTTTAAATATGTCCTCCAATTGCAAACGGGATTCAGACTTTTTTAAACTCTCATATCACAACAACAATGGCATATCCTAACCCAAGAGTTTTTATTTGAAAACAATTACATCTTAGCCTCCCCTACCAATAAAAAAATAAGCATTAGCTCAAGCTGCAATATTTTGCAAAAGGCTAAAGGGCTCACTAAAACTAGCAAAACAAATATCTATCGGACCTGAATATATATTTTAAACTTGCATATTTTACACTGATTAAGGGGAGAGACTTCTAGGAAATGTGTGTCCAGGGTGACCCAGTTGCACTCCCTTCTCAAAATTTTACCTCCAAGTCAGTATCCTGCCTTGTACAGAACCGTTGTAAGAGCTCCCATCACAGAAAATTGCCTTATTACAGCTACAGACATCCAATATCAATAACATGTCCATAACAAAAACACAAGCACAAAACAAACAGAGGATCTTGTTTTCTTCTCCCGAAGTAAGAGACACAGCATTCTTTATGTACTTTGCTACCTCAATACTCCAGTAGTGCTGTGTGAAATCCAAAGACACATGCACAAGACTAACTCTGCAGTATAACTGTATCTGTAAAACCCATAACTTCCACTGAACTTTAGTGATACATCTCCCAGCATTTTCAATTCATGCAGATTTAAATTAAATCTCCTGTGTCCTACACAGGAAAGACAAAGGAGAGCAGCTATTATTTAGTCTGAAGCCCACCCTAGACTAATATTCACAACACTATTGAACCTCCAGCTCCCTCTTTCAGCTGTTATCCTAGCTGACCCAGTGGACAATCTTTTCTGCAGCTACATCCACAAGCTAGAACATAAATCCTCCTTAATGATCTCTTCTACCTTTGTTTTAAGCATGTCACAAGTGCTTCACTAAACCTTTCCATCATCATCTGAATAAAATTTTCAAATTGAACTCAGCTCCAACATACCTGAATTTGAGATTTTAATGACTTGAAGTCTCCCTATTTTCTCTTCTTTCAGGACACCTGTGCATGCCATCCATTTCCTGAGATGACTCAGCAGTGCTTCTTAGGCCCAGTGCTTCTCTTCATTTGACTATTTCAACAATGTGATGATTTTTCTTTCCCCTTTGTTACAAATGTGCTCAGTGCATTAACCCCCTGTCATCCTGTGCAGCCACAGAAATCTGCCTGAGTATCATTAATTCTTTTAATCCCAAACTAATGTTTCCACCCTTCTATTACATGAAGAATAGAAGTCCAAGTAGCTAGAGCAAAATAGTGGTTACTGGACAGTGTTAAATTAAATTGTGAGAATGTCCTTCTGCACAGGACATCTAGAATAGCTCTTAGTACCCCTTAACAGTCAATTTAAAGCGAAAAAAGTGAATATGCCTTAGTTTTTAGTGTCACCAGTTTGGCAGTTAAGAATAGAAATGAACAAGAACTGGGAGTCACTTAAAAACACCCTAGGAATTTTAGCTGACAATAGCACCTAGAGCAGTCACATTTAGTGTTTACTGGTCCATTATATTACATTTCTTGACTTTTCTGTTCTGTTTATATTTACAGGTTTAAAATGATAGTCTATGAAGCTTTTAATATATAAATAGATATATTGTACAATTGTGTTTATTTACATTGTTTAAAAAAAAATTAAAAGTTGTTCAAATATAGCTACATCACATGCTTTTACAGCTAGATATTGCTAAAATATACTCTTATTAAACATGAAAACTTCTTCTTTTCTTCTTATCAAGAAAAACATGCTACATTCTGATTAGCAAAGAAAAACAGATGTATTTTTGTACACATTAAAAAACCAAACAAAAAGCCAGTATTCTCTTATGGCTATGTAAATTAGACAAGGTTGAATGTTTTCTCTTGAAGTTAGCATAAAAAATAAGTTTATGTGAATGACATTCCTTACTTATTCTATTCTCTTTTTCTACTTAGGGATTGTCATTAGAAATGTAATGTATATACTGCTGAGACTGTTGCATTCAGTAAGTCAAGTTTGAAACACATAAGGTTTTTGCATCTTTTGTTGCAGAATTATGAAGAGGAGAATTTGAAAGTTAAATATATATGGTGTACATACATAAGAACAATGTCCAGCAGAATCTTAATTATGTACCTGAAATTATTGGTTTTGTTACCACATACCATGCCATGTCAAATGAAAATAGTTTTTCATGTAAATTAAGTAAATCACTATGCAAAACCAGATTGACACTATTCTTGAAAAATCACTAGGTTATGCAAAAACGTTCATAAGGCTATGGTCATTCAGAAAGTTATTTTGACTGAAAGAGCAAGTTCATATTCACTGCTTTGAAGACAGAAGGCCCTTTGGTAAATGATGACAGTATCACAGACATCATGTTTTAAAATATCAATTAGAAGTTAATACACACATATGCATAAATGGACACACACATATGCAGTATGTATATAAACCTACATGCAATTTAATGTTATGGTCCAAAAAGGACTCCCTTGAACAGAGCTCCCAAGAATCAGTTGGTCTGAACTATTCTTTCCATAGCGGTTGTATTGGGTCTGACTGGGATGGAGTTAAAGTTCCCCACAGGTGCCTCATGGTGTTGTTCATTTCCATGGCTAGAGATAGCTAGAAATGGATTGATAACGTACCAGGTTTTGGCTACTGATGAACGGTGCTGGCACAGCCTCAAGTCTGTCTCTCCAACCCTCCCCCCACATCAGTACACTAGCAAAAGACAAGACCTTGACATCACTAAAAACCAGAAATAAACTCTCCAACTAATTTACTAGGTTAGAAAGGCAACATCACTATCAGTGATGGATGTATGAGGAATTCTGCTCACAGCTTGCATGTCCAGTAACTTAACAGACCAGATTATATTCTTGAAACTAATTCATATTCATCTCATTTCTTGAATACATGTATTTATGATAATTATTTCCATGGACTTATTTGGATACTGTTCCAGATCTCCTGATAAATCTTTGCATCTTGAGAGTATTTCAAATATGTAGTCAGGTCTACTCTGATATGTAGTTCTCCTATTTATTCTTTATTGTCCTTTATTCTGACAAAGAATCTTTGTTTTTAAAACTAAGATATCTACTATTACATATTGATCACTAAGTTAATAAGGAAGCAGTAGCTGTCACAAGACTTGTTAGTCACAGATGTAGGGAGTTAACACAAGGTCACATTAATCTCTGGTAATAAGCACTGTATGATACAAAACTAAGCATTAACAAAAAATATCAGGAATATACACTATTGTGCTAAAGTTGAAAGAATTTTCTATCATCTTCCCTCACTGCTACATAGCCTTCTTCTAAATGAAATACAGCTTGTTCAGTAACATTGAGACAGCCCATACAGTTGAGTCAAACTGACCAAAGGGATATTCCATACCATATGGCAGCAGCACAGCCATAAAAGCTCACAGGAGTGGGGAAGCGCATTCATTAGTATGACATTTGTCTTCTGGAGCAACCATTACGTGTACCAAAGTTCTGATTCCAAAGATGTGGTGGAGTATGGCATGTTGATGGGAAGTAGAGCATAAATATTTTGGCTCTCTTTATTTCCACATGTAGCTTTTGTTTTTGCTATATCGTACATCTATATTTTGACCCATGAGCTTTTTACCATCTTATTTTCTCCCCATCCTGTCTTGTTGGTGAGAGGAGTGATAGAATGGCTTGGTGGGCACCTGGCATCCAGTCAACGTCACGCCACTGCAATTGTGTGGTCTTTGTGTCAGAATTTGAATATTCAGGAAAGGCAGTGATGCAGATCTGATGTGCTGCTCATGGTGTAACTTGTTCTATAGGCTCAGCTCCTTTTAACAATCTTCAATACAATTTGCAGAATATAAAAAGTTATTTAAAGTACTTTACAGAATTTCAAAGTGTTGGAAAATAATTTGGAGAACAATAAAGTTCAATAGATCAGTCTGGCTCAGGAAGACATTCACTACTGATAAAAGAAATAAGATGTGTCAAGGACAGTGAATGTCAATAGAGAATTATAAGCAAATTTTGTAAGAATAAAGTTTGGACAGATAATTCACACTTTTAATATTATCATGGGAAAAGTCAAAAATATTTGGAATCTGACTTACAGAACTTCACTGGCTGCCAGATCTTCTGACTCAAAGTGTGAATTACTTGTTTCCATATAAAATGCTATATTTTTGAAGGAATGTTAAATTTTGGTTTCTTGTCTGCCTCTAATTAGTGAATGAAAGAACATGTTAATGTTATTCACTAGACTCCCATCTGTTCTAACTACAAATTGAAGGTGTTGATTTTAACTTGGTGCATAGAGAAGCCCCCACAATATTTCCTAAGGATGTTCTCCATCAGGTGAAGTGAAGGAAATTTTGTGAACAAAAAGAAAGAGCGAGGGATGCAATTTATTTGGGAGAAAGTGATCAGTTGCTTTTAAATTACTATATTTTGTAATGGATTCACATTGGAAAAAATGTTGGTCATTTTTGATCCATAACTGAAATTTTTACATTCCTTGTTTATGTGGCAGTGTAACTCTGTGACATTTCCAAATGTCCCACTGGAATCTCAGGTGGGGCACAGGTACTGTTGAGCCTAGAAGAACCTTTAGACAAAACAAGAGGTTTTTTTATTGGTATCATTTTAAGGAATTTCATGGAAGTCAGCAAACTTACTTCATGTGCACTGAACTCCCATGTCTAAGTCATTTATAACAACCCTGAAAAGAATTGACCCTAGAATTGACACCTCAGAAATAGCTACTACTGGAGACTGTCTTTCAATTTAATACCTTGGGCCAAATTCTTGTCTGTTATGCTGTTGCTCACTAATATCTGTTTTATAATGGCAACAGGAGAAAAAAAATTCGTTACAAGTTTTGTGATGTTATGCCTTCTGTGGCTGGTGGTCCCAGTCATAGGCATACCCAAAATCTTCTGAGTAAATATCCCTATTTCTCAAGCTATTTTTATATCATCAGTTGCTATTCATCCACATTCCTAAAATCATATTAGTTGTTGGAATATGACCAGACAGCAGATAGAGGAACTGCTCCTTATCTGTGGGAGCATGGACTGGCACAGATTTCTGATAGTCTTATTTTCTTGAATGAAAATCATCTTATAGACTTGTATCAAGTGAAGGATCATTTGGAATACGACACATGAATTTCTAAGTCTGAACATTTGTAAGAATGAAGAGTATAAAAACATGATGTACAATTTCATATATGCCAAAATATAAACACCAACAGCCTTCCTTTAATCTCTTTATATCCTTTGTGCAGCGTTGTGAAACACATTTAGGGTTTGGGGTTTTTATCTGCAGTGCAAGCATGTTTGTGCTACTCAACTGTTTGAGTAGATTTTTATGAGTTATTTTAAGAGCCTACCATAATTTTAAATTTTGAGTTTATAATAAAGAACAAAATGACTGTCATACAGTTGTGCATCTTAGTAGTACTAACTCTCTCTCTTTTTGTCACAAACATTTCTCTGAGTCCACAGGCATTCCCATCATGGTGGGAAAACAGCATAACCTGTAATACATTATGATCTTTAAGATGACAAGAAACTTTGATAGATGGGAATATCAAGAAGTACTTGTCAAAGTAACACTTCAAATTTACAGCTTACTACACTGTTACAATTTTCATGAAACAGAAAATCATTAGTGGAATCCTATTTGAATATGGGTGGGTAGGTAATTAAAAGGACTTCAGATTTCACTGAACAGAAGATGAGATTATGCAGACAGTGCCAGAAGGGTAGGAATTGCAATAGCTTACAAACATAGGGGGCTTTCTGCTTCTTTATGGATTTACAAATATACATATATTTTCTATATCACTCAAAGAAAATTTGTTTTATATCACTGTTGCGGCAAGGCTGGTGGTTTACAAAGACAGCGCTTTTCTCTCATTCATTTGTAGTGGATACCAAGAATCTTTACCATCAGTGAAGTGCAGAACCAGTCAAAGCAACACAAGAGTAGTCTGTAAAGCTTCTAACAAGTTTCCCTAAAATATTAAGCAGAGGCTGTGGAACTATTCTCAATTCTGTTTGCGGTTTCAACTGAGTAGCACTTTACTCCCTAGGCTCCTATGACTACTCACTATGATTACTCATGCAGCAGGAGAATGGAGGTTTAACAAAACCTATCCCTTTTAAGTAAAACCATACTTGGAAAATAACTCACAGTCCTAATTAATGATGTGACATCCTAACATTTCTGTAATTATTACCTAAAAAAAAATAAAAAAGAAAAGCAATTCCAAAATAATGCTTTACTCACCCATTATTTTCTTCTCCCACAAAAATCAACCATTTGTAATTAGAAAGAAAATCCTACCCTCCAATACCATTCATTTTCTGAGTGAACCAGAACAGAAAAGGAACATTCACTGAGGCTGTTGTCATTATTATGAGGTATGGCTTCAGAAATAAATTCCTGCCTAATCTAAAACTGTAAAGATCTTTCCAAAGGATAAAAAGACAACATAAGTTATTGCCAGCTTGGGAGTAAATCCAAGGAGTGATTAATCTGAGGAGTTTTCTTTACGGATATACTTCTTAAAGTGAGGGAAAAAACTCTACCCAATTACAGAAAGATCACCTTCCTGCGAAATACTTTCATTGCTGAAATCTCAGTCAATACAGGAAACAGTTTTCCTCTAAAGTGAATACTGACTTTATTAACTTGTTTTTGCAGTTCTGCTTTTTATTATGAATGCTCTTTAACTACTGCAGGCATGAAACTTCTGAATACTGAACTTCATCACAAGCTGGAAACAGAAAATGTATCAGCTATAGCGGAGAAATTTCTGTTGCTGGCAGTCTTTCATCTGACTTCAAGTACAAGATGTTAGACACTGTCTTACTACCTGTAAAATAATTTATATTATTGTGGTTTCAATAAACAGAGTCTTTAATGGTCGTGAAGAAGATGAGTTAGAAGACATTACAATTTTTATCACCTGGGTTCTGTCTGGCTTTCACAGAGTTTAAATCATAGAAATTTAGCCAACCAACCAGGCAAAAATACAGATCCAGTATTAACATATACATTTACAGTTACCTAAAATAAGGGTTTTTCAGCTTTAAAAGGCTTTCAGAAGCCTTCCTCTGTAATTAATCTGGGTAGGCTTTCAACCAGTTGGTAACATGAAATGGGTTCCTGTATGGAGATAGTACCATGTTTGCTGGATATGGAGGCAAACATAGTGGCAAAGGATGAGGAAAAGACTAAGACAATTAATGCCTTCTTTGCCTCCATCTTTAATAGCAAGGTCAGGTATTCCCAGGGCAGCCAGCCCCCTGAACTGGTAGACAGGAATGGGATGTAGAATTAAAATCCTGTTATCCAGTGGGAAATGAGTAGTGGCCTACTATGCAATTTAGACATGCACAAGCCTCTATGAGGCAGATTGGATCTGCCTAAGAGTACTGAGGGAGTTGGCAGAAGGGTTCACAAAACCACTGTCCTGTTCTAGCCAGGACAGAGTTAATTTTTGCAGTAGCCAGGAGGGGGTATGGCCAGGACCCTACACCACCTCACATCATTGCTGAGGTCAGGTGGAGGGATTGCTCCCAGGTCATGTAGCAGGGGGATTGGGTATCATGTAGGGGGAGATTGGGTATTGTCAGGGGTTTCCATGTGTTGAGCAATCACTTGTGAATTTTTCATCTCTTTCTTGCATACTCTCATTGATATTGTTGCTGGTAGTGCTCACTGTTTTATTTCATTGTTGTTTCCAGTAAATAGTTCTTATCTCAATGCATGATCTTTGCCTTTGTGCCTCCAGTTCTCCTCTCCAGCCTGCTACACAAGGGAGGAGGAGGGGAAGGAGAGGAGTGAATGAGCAGTGCATGATTTGGAGTGTTTCAGTGGGACCACTAAGTTGGGGAACACCATTCCTAAACCACAATAGCCACTTCCAATCATTTACAATCAGACCTGATTAACTGGAGGAGTCCCAGTTGATGAGGCTAGCAAATGTGACATCCATCTACAAGGTGGTTTGAAAAGAGGATCTGGGAAAATACAGACCCATCAGAGATCAGTGTCCAGGAAAGTCACGAAACAGATAATATTGAATGCCATTACGTGACATGGTTGGAATAATCAGAGGATCAGGCCCAGCCAGCATGGGTTTGTGAAAGGCAGGTTCTGCTTGACCGACCTAATTTCCTTCCATGTCATGGTGATCCACCTAGCGGATGAGGAAAAGACTGAGGGTGTTACCTACTTAAACTTTAGTAAAGCCTATGCTACTATTTCCCAATGCGTTTTCCTGGTGAAACTGGCTGCTTATGGCTTGGATGAGCATATTCTTCACTGAGGACAGCTGGCTGGATGACCGGGCCTATAGAGGTATGGTGATTGGAGATAAACCCCATTGGTGGCACTTCCCCAGGACTCAGTGTTAAGTTCAGTTCTGTTCAATCTTTATAAATTATCTGGATGAGGGCCTGAGTGCACCCTTGTACTGTTTGACACCACAATGAGTAAGAATATTGATCTGTAGGTTCTGCAGAAGGATCTGCATGGGCTGGATCAATGGGCTGAGGCCAAATGCATGAATACTGGGTCCTTCCTCTGGGTCACGACAACCCCAGGCACTGCTACCAGCTAGGGGAAGAGATGCTGGAAAGTGGCTCAGTAGAAAAGAGCCTAGGGATGCTCGTCAGCAGCAGCTGAACATGAGCCAGCAGTGCCCAAGTGGCCAAAAAGACCAATGGCATCCTGGCCTGTATCAGCAATAGTGTGACCAGCAGGACCAGGGCAGGGATTGTCCCCCTGTACTCAGCACTGATGAGGCCACACCTCAGAACCTGTGTTCAATTCTGGGCCCTTCACAACAAGAAAGACATTGAGGGGTTGAAGTGTGTCCAGAGAAAGGCAAAGATGTCAGTGAAGGGTCTGGAACACAAGTCTTATGAGGAACAACTGAGGGAGCTGAGGTTGTTTAGCCTGAAGTAAAGGGGGCTCAGAGGTGACCTTATCACTCTCTAGAACTGCCTGAAAGGAGCATATAGCCAGGCCAGGGTCAGCCTCTTCTCCCAGGCAACCACTGAAAGACAAGAGAACTTGTCTTTGAGACAAAGAGAACTAATTTTGAGCTGTGCCAGGGGAGGCTTAAGTTGGACATTAGGAAGAATTTCTTCACAGAAAGAATGACTAGACATTGGAATGGGCTGACCATGTAGGAGGTGGAGTCAGTGTCCCTGGCGGTGTTTAAAAAAAGACTGGATGTGCCCTAGTCTGGTTGGCAAGTTGGTACTCGATCATAGTTTGGACTCGATGATCTCAGAGGCATTTTCCAGCCTGACTGATCCTGTAACAAAAATTGCATTGTATATTCGTAAATCATGCTATTGATAGATTTCAGAACATACTACAACTAACATTCCTACTAAGAGTCTGTAATCTGAGGTACAAAAATCTCTATTCTAAAATACTTCAGAGGGCTATGTGTTCTTTAAAACTATAACATGTTTATTTTATAAAGACCTGGGAGTTTTGATGGATCACAAGTTGACTACGAACTGACAGTGTCCTTGAGGCCTGGAGGGCCAGTGGTATCCTGGGCAGAGTGTGACCAGCAGGGTGATAGAGATTATCCTCCCCCTCTACTCAGCCCTGGTGAGGCACATCTGGAGTGCTGTGTTTAGTTCCGTGCTCCCCAGTACAAAGAGCCACTGGAGAGGGTCTAGTGAAGGGTCCCAAAGATGATTTGGGGTCTGGAGCATTAATCTAGAGGAGAGAAGACTGAGAGGAGATCTCATTAACACATATAAATATCTCAAATGCAGGTACCAAGAGGATGGTGTGAGACTCTTTTCAGTGTTGCCCAGTGGCAGGATGAGGAGCAATGTCCACAAACTAAACAGAAAGTTTCACTTCAACACAAGGAAGAACTTCTTTATTGGGGGTGGCAGAGCACTGGAACAGTCTGCCCTGGGAGGTCATGAAGTCTCCCTGTCTGGAAACATTCCAAACCCACCCAGACGTTCCTGTGTAACCCGCTCTAGGCGACCCTGCCTTGGCAGGGGTGTTGGACTAGATGTTCTCCAGGCAGCCCTTCCAACTCTAACAATTCTTTGATTTACTTTTTGTTATAAAGTTTTCATTTAACAAAAACTGCCCACTTTTAAAGTTAGTCCTAAACTGACCCACACAAACTAAATCTATCCATAATGAAGCATTGGCCACAGAATAATTTTCCAAAGTAATGGATTTGAATCCAAGGAATTTAAATTGTGTGTAGATTGCACTTACAGATCCGAGTGCAGAATCACATCAAAGTGAACCTTTAATTAGCTAGTTGCTCTCCTTTCAGAAATATCAGATTTAACACAGAGTGGTGGTGGAGTGGAATAGGCCTCTGCGTGTACCGAAAGCGTCTCTGGCTCGAAGAGACCACAGTATCAAGCCAGTACAGCTTGGAACTGTGTAGGCAGACCATTCTCTCACCCGTGTGTTTGTGGATAGCACAAACACACACTCACCCAAGAGCTTTGGATCGCTCGTGCATTACCAGAGACAAAGAACTCAGAAAGCCCAGGCATGTGGAGTTCTGAAGATGATTTATTCTTGAAGGTGTCCAACACCGAAAGAGGCTGAATGACCCTGAGTGACCATTGATAAAGACATTCAGGGCCAATAGTCTGAGAGCACAGGGTTGGGGAGAAGGCGGGGGGATACAATGACCACCAGCAGGGAGAAGGGAGGGGCGGAGTGAGGGACCAGGTCAAGGTCACTCAACATAGGAGGATTCACATAATCTAGGGAGAGATCATCCAACACTCAGGGGGTATTTCACACCCCGAAGCTGTCCCACCACCATGCTTCTGCTGTCTTGGGACCTCTCAGCTCCTCAGTAGCTCCCAAGGTGGTCTCAACCACTGCAACAAGATTGAATATTATCAAATCTCAGATAAAGTTCCAAATTTACTTCCCTCCTCTAATTTCTCTTGCAGTATCTCTTCTGCTAAATCTGTTGAAATACTGTCATTTGATCCAGCACAAGCATAAGTTCAAATTTTAGCAGGGTCTTTTCACTTTTACTGAATAATTTGGCCTATTTTGTGCAAGTTTATAGAAAACTGGAATTTGCATTTCTCTGGATTTGCAACTGGCGTTTAGACCAATAGTACAGAGTTCTAAAACTGTAAATCCTTCCTTTTTCAAAGAGAGTTTTGTACCCTTTAGAGATAATAATTTTACAAAAGTCCATAGGTGGGGTCAGGAAAAAAAGATACCCGAAACATTTCCAGCAATGCTAGCAAAAGATTTTACCCCCACATAAAGAGATTATTTTAGAGCATTGTAAAAGGACTTAGTTTCCAATATTTTCTATGCACTTCCTTATTTTATGCATCCATTATATTGTACTCACATACAGGGAACACATTTTTTAAGTGGTTCCTATGAATGTGTTGGTATCTGCCACAGATTTCCAAAACACTGAGGAGGGGAGAAAAAACACTAATCCAAAAATAAATTTAAGATCCCTTAATTACTGTAAATTATGAAAAATAATAATAGTAGTCAGATTTGACTGTATGCAGAGTATATATATGCATTTAAAAAGTAATTCTTTTTGGTACTCCAGTATATCATATTAATATATAGAATATATTTTCAGGTTTGCTTGTTTATTTGTTTTTCGGTTGGTCTAGACATTATTTAAGACCTCATACACTTTCCCTCTAGCAAAAAAAGAGACTGACAAGCACAATATTGTCTGAGAAATTGCTCTATAATCAGGATTTTGTTGTTATAAAGCTATAAGTTCAAACATTACTTTCTGATCAAGATTTATAACAAATCTTAGAAAATGGAAAATAAAGATACTGTTGATCATGGCTTTAGATTTCTCTTATACTTTAGCTGTGGTTAGCCACAAAGCTTGTATTAAGTAATTCCCAAGATACTAATAGAATACAAGATGCAGACAAATCCTTGTACAAACAATCTATCTGATTTTGGAATGATTCAGAGTACTTGTACGGACCACTTAATGCCTGAAGACAAATGTGTAAATTTGTGGTTTTCTTATAGACTAGAGTTCAATTCTAATAAAGTCTGTATAGTAAGTGGAGGGCAGCTGCAGTTTCTCATTAAGTTTCCTTGTTTTAGCTGGAGTTAGAAACAGGATTCAGGCTGTCATTTGTCTTGGCTGTAAACTTCAATGACTTTTTATAAATAATGAAGTTGCTGGAAAGCTGATAGAGACAGCCGAAACATAAAAGTTCTGTAAAGGTCAAATGACTTTAGCAGTCCCCTATAATCTTCACATAGTAATCTTGAAGCTCTCCTTAAATTTCTGAATGAGAAATGTCACTCAGACACCTAAATTTATATGATATTCCCTTCAGAGATGAGGAATGTGTCCTGGCTTTGACCCTTTTAAAAGCAGTACTTTTTTACCATTTCAGAAAATTAACCAAGGTTATACTTAAGGCTGGAAAATTTTGGCGTAGTTGAAGATAAATTCAGAAAATTCTGTACAGATATTAAATATCCATAGTTAATATTTTAGAAAATTTAAAGTTTGGTTTCTGTATGAATTCTGGCAACAACATACAAATTTTAAAAATTTGCCTGCAATTTTATGAGTTATTAAAATCTTCTTCATTGGAGATGTGGAGGAAACCTTAGGTAAGCAATGGCATGGCAACAACATATGACTACTGAACATGTTTTTTAATTTCATTCCTATCACATTCTTCATAGAAACCTAGAATCACAGAATGATAAAATTATTTAGGTTAGAAAAGACCTGTAAGATCTTCAAGTCCACCATAAACCTAACACGGCCAAGTACCCCACTAAACCATGCCAAACTACGCCCTTAAGGGTCATATCTGCACATCTAAACACCTTCAGGGATGGTGATTCCTCCAGTTCTCTGGGCAACCTATTCCAGTGCTTGACAACACTTTCAGTGAACAATTTTCTTCTAGCAGTCAGTGCAGCTTGATGCAGTTTCTTCTCATCGCTAGTTACCTGGGAGAAGAGACCAACACGGCCTTGCTACAACCTTCTTTCAGGTGGTTGTAGAGAGAGATAAGGTCAAGTCCTACAACTGTTAAATCCTATTCCTCTTACATGAAATAGCCTCCTAAATGAAAGAAACATATTATTACAAAGACATAATGGCAATAGCATAATACAATTAATGATTACATTACTCCTTTATAAGAAGGCGACTTTATTACATTTGAACCAACAGAGATAAAGCTTCAACACGCCCCACAGACTGAATGATGTGTGGACTTTTTTATGTGGAGTCATTCTTTAGACAAAAAATAATGAAATTTAAACTGACAGTTATTAGTATCTGCCAAAGTAAGAATGAGATATGTGAAGATCCAGGATATACTTTCTGTCTTCAATAAGTATTGAACCTCTGGGTTTGGTCAAAAATTGGAGTTAAAATGTCTGTTTCTTCCTCCATTCCTTCACCATATTTCTAAAATTCTGTTTGAAAAGAAATGTTAATATGTTTCAGAGCTGTCACTTGCATTCATGTACTGGTTTTATCCAAAAGACCATGAAGTAACAATGATTTAGTTTGTAATCAGTATTTATTAATCACAAATTTAATTCTAAAAAGAGGCAAGGGGTTAGGGTCTATTTCCAAACAGACTCATTTGTTCATATATCAGACTTCCTTATCAAGAGGTAGAAAGTATTTTAGGAGTTCATTCTAAGGGGGGAAAAAAGCCCCAGCATCCAAATTGATGATAACTGAATTTAAGAGTAAAGGTATTCGTAAATCATAACAAATCTAATACAAAAAAGAGGGAATTGAAATTGTTTAGCATTTTTATAGAGGTTTACTGAGTGAACCTGGAAGAGCAAGTGTACCTACATTCTATTTTCTCTCTAATTTAACTAATTGCACATAGAACTCAACTGTCGCATGGCTACCTGCACAGAACTACAAGTGCAACTCCGCTACCGATGCAAATTTTATAGTTCCCAAAGTGGAATTAGTTTTTCCTTTGGTATATTTCTTGGCTTCCAGATTTTAATAATTCAGTGAATTGATAGATATTTTGATTGAAGGCATTAGAATTGCTGAGAAAAATGTTCTGACTCATAAAATTTTTACATACTAGTTAAAATGCTCAGTAGCTGACTAATTTCTAGATACAGACCAGGAAAAACAGAAGATACAAACCATTCTTCTTTTCTCTGGAAATAAGAACTATGTGAGTGACTGCAAGTTTACTTCAATTAGTTATTTGAATGACATGACATTTACTACAATGCTTATGCATACTCTGGTGGGAAATACACTGAGGTCAGAGGAAATAACCTTAGATCAGTTATAAAAATAAATTTAAAATAAATTTTCAAATGCAAGAACTCTCATTCTTTTGCAAACATGATATTGGAGGTCAAAGATATTCTAGGGGAAGAGTAATATCATAAGCCAAATAATACATAAATAATCCAGTAGTATGAAATTGCAATATTATTCTTGGAAACGAAATCAGTGATGTTTGTGTGCTGGCTTTTAACATCTTTAAGTAACACTTGATTTATCATGATTCATATGAATATCCCTCAACATCTCCAGCTGTTCAGAGATTCTTTCCAGAGTGAGAAATAATACTTTGCTTTGTTCATCTGTTTTCTCCTTTGTGTAATAAAACTCTTTTCATGTGCAGTTTATCAGTATCTGCTTTCTCTATGGTAGATATACGTACCAGATTACAGAACTAAAAATATAAACATCAGAAATGCAGGGAGTAGGATGAAATACATTGACAAATAAAATCTCTCCTTTCATAATCAATGAGCCAACATGAAAAAATTATTTTAAAAAGCCTGTTGATATGACCTCAGGCAGTTAATTTTTAGAATGTTTTTGAGATTTGTATGTAGCACAGATTTTGGTTAACTAGAGCAATATTTTGATCACTGCCAGTGAGACAATGGCAACTATGAAGACAAGTTAAATATATTGCAAGGTGTTTGTAAAAATACTGTGGATGAGATTCAACTAACTTTGAAAGTCTGCTTTCTAACCTCACCTAGTCTTCTAAGTTTCCATTTTCAATCAATAGGCACTTAATGAGAGTGATCCCTCTTACCTTAATCAGTACATCTAAAAGTAGGCTAAAGCATTTCAGATGCTTGCTTTAGGATGAACTGAACTCTAATAATGACTACTTTTCTACATTGATTACAACAGAAATCTCAGGTGTCTGCGTCAGATTTTATGTATGCATTATATGTCTTCAGAGTTATAGAATTGAAATCCTATTGACACACTTCTGTTCACTATTTTAATACTGTATACTCATTTGCAAAACAATTGAACTTCAAAAATTCCAGGATTCCTCTGGGGACTGGCGATCCATTTATTACTATGACATGCATTGTCTATTTTATTTATATTTAACTTACAACAGCATGTTTACATTGTATTTGTGATACACTTCACTTAGAGACTCCATGAAAATGAGAAACTAGAAAGAATTGTTCCAAATATGGTTGATGTTACTGCAATCACTATTAGCACAGTTAACTTCCTAACCTAGGTAAGGAAATCTTAATTTAGTTATCATTGAGACGTAGTGGAAATACTTTCTAAATTTTAATTAGTACTCTAAACTTCATGCAGATTAACTCCAGTTATGAGGTACCTCCACTGTTCCTTGTGTAAAAGCCTCCTCTAAGATCCCAAATTCCATAAAATGGCTGTTCATTTATCTCTACACCAGCATTACTGCTCGCTAATAAGCAGAGATTGGCAGAACAAAATTGTTGGTGCTGAGAAACCAGTGCTTATATCATATATTTTTTGTTGCAGACTACCAGGTCATGTCCAGCCTTTCACCTGCCAGCACCCTCAAGTCCTTATCCCCAGGGCTGCTCTCCATCTCTTCATCCCCAGCCTGTGCTAATACCAGGGGTTGCTCTGACCCAGGTGCAACACCTTGCACTTGGTCTTCTTGAACGTCCTTAAATTTGTGTGGGTTCACTCCCTGAACTTGTCCAAGTCCCTTGGGAAGGCGCCCTGTCCTTCAGATGTGTAGACCACACAGCTTGGCGTCCCCTGCAAATTTGCTGATAGTACACTTGATCCCTTTATCTAATTAATGAAGATATTAAACAACACTGGTTCCAATACAGACCCCTCAGAGACCCCCACTTGTCACTGATGTCCATTGGGACTCTGCGCTGTTGACCACAACCCTTTGGATGCCACCACCCAGCCAATTCCTTAGCCACCTAGCAGCCCATCCATCAAATCCATCTCTCTCCAATTTAGAGAAAAGGATGGTGTGGGGAACCATGTCAAAGGCTTTCCAGAAGACCAGATAAATGGCATTTGTAGTCCTTCCCTTGTTTACTGAGGGAGTCACTTCATCATAGAAGGCTGCTGAGCCGGTCAGGCAGGACTTGCCCTTGGTGAAGCCATGCCGGCTGTCTTGAATCACCTCCCTGTCCACCATATGCCTTATCACAATTTCTAGGAGAATCTGTTCCATGGTCTTCCCAGCCACGGAAGTGAGGCTCACAGGTCAGAATTTCTCAGGGTGCTTCTTTCCTTGTAAAAGATGGGCACCATGTTTCCTGTTTCCCAGTTTCCCACCTGGGACTTAATCTGACTGCCATGATTTTTCAAATACCATGGAGAGTGTCTTGGCAACTCCATCAGCCAATTCACTCAGGGCTCTGTTACACATCTCATTGGGTCCCATAGTTTTATGCACATTCAGGTTCCTCTGGTGGTCATGAACCTGATGGTTACTTACAGTGAGAGGGACTTTGCTCCCCCAGTCCCTATCCTGCTGTCCACCCACTCGAGAGGTGTGGGAGGAGAGGTTTCCTTTGAAGACTGAGTCAAAAATATTGTTGAGCGCTTCAGCCTTCTGATCCTTTGCTACCAGTTTTCCAACATTGTTGAATGAGGGGTACACCTTCTTTGACCTTTCTTGTTTACCTGTCCATGTCTCCACCACCTGTGTATTTGTTTCTTACCCTTTAATTTGACCAGCAGGTCCCTCCTCAGCCATGCTGCTCTCTTGCCTTCGTTGCCTGATTTCTTGCTCTGAAGTATTGCTGGCTCTTGTGCTCTATGGAAGACTTCCTTAAACACCTGCCAACTCTGTTCCACTTCCTTGTCCCTGAGAGCAGTGTCTTAAAAAATCCTATTGCCTATCTCCTTGAAGAGCTGGCAGCTCACTTTCCTGAAGTTTGGAGGCCTAACTTTACTCCTTACCTGACCCTTATCCCTCAGGACTGCAAAGTCCACCAATGCATGTTCACTACTTTAACATCTATTGTCAACTTTCAACCTTGACTAAAGCATTCAATTACCTTTGTTAAATAAAGCTACAAAAATTGTATAGACATATGATTAATGTATGTATTTGAATAAGTGAAAAAATTGGGGGCGGGAGGTTGTTAAAATTGTCATTCTCTTTATACAGTTTCCTGGTAAAATCTTTTATTTCTAGCCTTTTTTGCATTGATAGCGTAACCACTTCCTAGAATTGCAGTGATTATTTTTAATAAATGTAAGTAGATTTTGAAATTCAGCATTTTTTTTTATTTGGGAACATTTAGAAACAACAATGTCAATTTCATGTTATACGTGTGTGTACATAAAAACATTACTCTGCTATGATCCTGACAGCAGTGGTGAGGATACTGTGGTAAATCCTTCATGCAGCATAATACTGTTAGGCATCTGAATAAAGTTTAATGCTTTTAAATGGCATTTCATTATTACTTCATCCTCTTGGGTACACAGTTCTTCTTCTTCTTCTAGAAAATCTGCTGGGACTGGCATTTCATGGAATCTGTTCCAGTGCCTTCGTGGAAGTCTTCCCCTTATCAAAAACATTTTATTCTTCTTTATTGATAAAAGACCTTCAAAAGTATATTTTTAGTGGTTTTTTTTTTCTTGTTCTTTACTTCTGTGTGGTACTTCCAACAATATTATATCTCTTCTATTGCAGCCTTTCTCTTCTTTTGGCCATATCTAGAAAGGGAATTATATCTATATTTATGACTTTTAAAATCCTGTTTGATCTTTGGAAGTGTTTTGGAATTTAATTTGTACTTATATGTTGATTATAGCTATTAAATAATTAGTAAAAAATTATTATGTTCAATTATTTACTAATTTTTCCTCTAAATATCACTGATAACATTTCAAATAAAATATTTTTTAAAAACCCTATATTTGTAGAGACACAGCAAACAAAATTTGAAATGGCCACTTATTAAGTGAACATTATTTATCACTAAACCATATAAATTCCAATGTTCACAACAATTTGCATGACTACTAGGTATGTCCAGCTGCGTAAAGTATACTTTGGGTAACATAAGCTGATAAATCACCACCTGGGTTTTTTAACATTTACCCTCATAAAAAATGGGTCAGAGAGAAAAAAAAGTTCTTAATTTCTATTCCTCAATTTCCGTTTTTACATCACCCTAGAAATTGCCGTTCTTTTTCATTTTATCAACCCAGAACCAAACTTTTGGGTTAAGTTTGTTTGTGACTAATTATCACAAAACTTTCAGCCTTAATATGTGAACAGTAAATTCTCACCTTTCCACGATCCATCACTGAAAGACACATTGTATAAATAAAGCTTCTCAGCTTATTTTTACAATAACTCAACAAATATTTCAAAAAACTGTCCATTATAGCGTATATTCTCATCTTACCATAACAAAACCTTTGTTGCATTCTTTGGACTCTAGAGCGCTTTTAAAGAATCAAAACTTCATGATGATATTTTTTTGAAGAAGGAATGGAATCCTGGAATGTGTCATTTTTCACGACTCTTAGGATCTGATAACAGGTTTACTGACTTCTGTAGTGAATTTTATACTGAATGCAATAGGTTTTTAAATAAATTCATAGTGAAACATTTCATGCATACAATTTTTTTGCATATTATGCATCATAAAAAAGTTTTGCTTAAGCCTACATATCTTAATAGTATTTTATTGTATTTTTAAATTTGCCGTAAGTGCTTATTTTTTCAGGGTTATGGGTTTTTGTTTGGTTTTGTTCTGGCTGGTTGCTTGGATATTTGGGGTTTTGTGTGGATGTGGGTGGGTGGTTTCAGTTGGTATGTTTTGGATTGTTTTGTTTATTTGTTTTATTTACAAGTCAAGTTTTTTGAGGGCAAGTTCGCTCTTGAAACTCATTTCAAGATACATTTGTTCTTAGGGGAAAAAATATTTTTGTACTCAGACCAAAGAGGACTGAAGTGGATGGAAGTCAGAACAATCGCATGTTTAAGGCAAGTATGTGATCTACTTCTCTTACATTTCTACCTAGAAAGGGTTAAGGAATAGCAAGTATTCATCAGCGTATTGCTGTGAGAAAAGTTTTAGGAGCTCCTCCGATCCAACATCCCAACATAGATCCAGTTATAATTAATTGAAGTTTTTCACCGTTCTGGTTAGAAAAGGTGGTTGTTTCCAGCAGGACAATTTTAACAGTTTTTATTAATGCAATGGTGTCCATGAAAATATAGGTATTCTTTGGTGGCCCTCAATGAAGTGCTTCTCTGCTGGTTTACAGTTAGTCATTCTTCTGTGTAGTTTTACTTTTGCTCTTATATATTGTGTGAACCCATATGTAACTATGTAGAATAATGTTATAGAAGATGCACAGAATTTCTCAAACCAGAACCCTTTCAATTCCAGTCTTCTTCCTACAATTAACAGATCATTATAGGGAACAAGTTCAAACAAATATCAAAATCTAGAGTAAAATTTATGGATTCAGCAATCAGTGGAAATTTATCTTCTTTTCTGTTTGCTTTTATTGCTTTATTTGAAGTAAATGAAACTGACACCATGCTATTATTTGTTTTTGAGACTTTAAAGTTATTCTCTCATCCTGGTTTTTTCCTAGGTCCTTTGTTTGTATTAAATCAAAGCTGCTATAAACTAAGTGTTACAGATATTTAGTCTTTGGTATTGATAAAATATCCAGTTTGGCCAAGGCTGTGAAATGGCATATTAATAACTTGTTTCCACTGATGTTAACAGAATTACCCTAAGGGGAAAAGTTACTGCTCTTTTGGAAGTGCCTTAGATAACTAAATTATTCAAATGGTAAAAACACAGAAGTTTTGAATCAATTTATTCCCATTAAGTGAAGTGTTATTTTTCCTGAGAGACATATAAATTTAGATCATGACAAGAAACTTTGACATTTTTTTCTCTACAAAAATTAAGTTCTTAAATTTGAATTTTATAATTGTTTTTTCTTTAAGCACAGTGATATATAAAACAGTGTTATATCAGATAAGATTAACCTTTCCGGAGGGATTATTCTGTTATCTGTTCCAAATACAACTATTCTGGTCCTTGAAAAAAACCAAAATATGTCAATACAATGAATTAACTGGAAAGATAACCTGCCGATTGTAAGATGTATTAGAATTTAAATGTTCATTACATCACCAGTTCAGTACATCCAATGGACTATACAACAAGATTTTTTTGGTACCTGTAAGGCCTACACATGCTTCTGTGTATTTATAATTGCTAAAACTCACTAGGTGTTACAATAACTTTATAACTTTCTAGAAAGGACTTATCCAAGGAATAATTACTGTTTAGACCCCTTGTATATAGCTTAGGCCTCTCTTGTTCATATGGTTAATTATATAAATACCAATCTCTATGTTCTGACTTTGTATCTAATCACAGACAGCATCAGGAAGTTTTTATTCTCACTGTCATTTTGCTTTTCTCCTTCTATTATTCACCCTCAGAACCAGCCAGATTTATTTAGGCTCACATGGAGAAAGCCCCAACCTCCTATCTTTCAGTCTTCACTGTTTTAAAATAAAAACATCCACTGTAAGAAAATCACACAGCAAATCACACTCCAAAGAGCCCCTCACTAGGTCAGGTTTGAATAGTGAAGGGATCTCCATAACGTCTTCAATTGAGCAGGAAGTTCTTCTCTCATGACAGCTTGTGTCACGTCAATAGCATTTAATTGCTAACGATCTGATTGCCACAAGATCCTCTGAAATCCGGACAGTTTGCTCAAACCTAGATCTCTAGAAATTCATCTGTTTGCCTGTTGTAAATTAAATGTGGAGATATGTGCCACCATCATTTTGGTGCATTAAGGACCAAGTATGACTCTTTAGCTACCAACACAATACCCAGAAATGACATTAAGGCTTGGATTTTTTTTTACACCTGGCAATCTTATCCTTCTGATAATCCCAGGAAATAAATCAGTGAAAAGGTTCACTGTCTGCAGGAATCAGAATTCAGGTAACAGCATGAGTTCAATTAGAATTGTGCAAATAAAAGCCTAATTGCTGAAAATACATATCACTTGATATGAGACATAATAAAGAATATCCTATCGATAACTATATCAGGAAAAAACCCCATCTTACATGTCTCTTTTAGAAAAGGTGGAGCTTTGTTGCATAGAGAGCTTAATTTTGCATTCAAACATTGTGCTCCAAACACAAATAATATCTGCTTGTCAGATTTGTCTCTCCAGAATACTTAATTCCTGTTGATCTGGTGCAGTAGTCTACACCATATGCTTTAATTTTTTAAAAGATGTGCATCATGCTTAATCATTCTACAGATTGTCATTCCTCCTCATATTGGTAATGAAAGCACATTAAAAATTCTAAACAAGCTGATTACCGAATAAAAAATATTTTAAAAAATTAAAACTCTGCATAAACTGTTTGCTACATTTACCACCCATTTTCAGATATTATTAATTTTTTTTCAGAATGGGCTAAGAATAACTTTTAATGAAGTAAAATGAAGCAAAAACACATCAGGAGGGCAAAACTATTACTTCTTTCCCTTCTACTCAATGCTTGACTAAAATTTAAAAGTTGATCAGATTAGATTATGCATTTGCCACAAATTCAAAGGTATATTTCATGCGATCCAGGGAGAACATAAAACATAATCAATACAAAAAACCTAGCAATTATTAGTTGAACATTAGTAAACAGAGCTTTCTACAATAGTTTTTTCCAAGTTACTCAAGGATTTCAAAGGAATAATTCACCATCTCCAAAATTATGGACATCAGAATTATAAGACAATAAAAATCAAAGCCTAGTATGAACATATAAAATCTGGTCAACTCTTAAATAAAAAAAACAAGGGCAATCAATATGATGATGCAAATATACGGTTCATGTATCTAATTTTGCAATATAATATGTTTACTGTAGAACCACAAAAAATACCCTAAAATGTTTGGAACAAAGGAAGAATGTGCCAGCTTAAGTCAAGATATTCTCATGATATATTAGTTTGGAAAATACAAGAGCGAATCATACTGTTATCATCCAAACAAACCTACAGGAGTCAGGTAAAAATAAACGCTAAGCTGATTTAACTAGCTACCAGCCCCTCACCTCTGTCTGCAACTCTATAATGATCCATGGTGCAACATAGTCATCCTATCACTTGTATGCTATGTTTTTTCTTCTTCGTAACAGTGGATTAGCACAAATTTAACCCTTCTAAAGATACAACAGCAAAAGTTTATTATTTTTTACAACTGTGTTCTTTTATTCCTTTAAATCTGTTTTTCTTTCTGTACCATTCTATTTTTCTGCATTTGTTTTCCCTTACCTAAAGAAGAAAAAATATTCTCTGTGTATAGTATCATCAAAATTATGCAAACTCACTTTCAAATTTGCACGACCTGCCTCAGCTGACTGTCAGAAATAAGAAGTCAGAGAAACTTTATGACTTTACCTGGTGCTCTGACAGTAGTAGACCAGGTGTGTCTAAATTAATAACATTCTGTCAAATATCCATGACATTGCCATATGGGAAGGTTTTACTCATACTCTTTTGACCCCAAAATGGACAAAGCAGTTTCATAATACCTTTACTCAGATATATTAAAGGAGAAAAACATTCCTGGATAGAAGACTACCTGGTAGCTCTTGGAAAACTCGAGGGCATTGTTCTTCCTTTGACCAAGAGATCTAAAGCCTTATCTTTTACATGTGTACAGGAGGCCACAAAGACCTTAATGATTAAAAACACCCTTTCCTGGGCCCACCTGTATAAAGTTCTTCATACATGACATCCAATAAAATGTAAAGAAAATCACTAAAATGAAAAGTAAGACCATTTCTAAAGGAGTGGATATCACAACTCTCTGATATATATCCTGGTGCATGGAAATAGTAGGAAGCAACAGCAAGGTCAAAATATAACCTGTCTGAATATAAAGGATTTCCAAGGGTAGTCTCAGCAAAACTATTACTAATCTTTAAAGAATTAATGATTTTTCTTTTCAAGGCCAATTCTTGTTAAAATGACCAAGATTATCGTGGTTTTTGCACGAGACCAAAAGGATGTAATTTTCTCAGGTATCTGTTACTTAGCCTAGTCACACATCTGTAATTAAGCACAATCAGGAAAAGTTAAAGAAGGCCAAGATCATGCTCACTTATGGTAAGGGATGTAAATGGAGAATTTCCTTTATCAAATGTGGTTGCTTTGAGCACTGGGCTAAAAAAATGCCAAAGTTGGATCTTTAGAATTATGTAGAATCTTTTAGAATGACTTAAAACTATTTTAAGATTTAGAGTGACCTAGAAACATTCAGTCCTACAAAGCTGAACAATGTCAAACACAGGTTCCAAAATTCATCCCCCTCCCTACTTTGTGAACATATTTCAGTATGAAATACAGTTCTTATCCCCAGTTAAATAAGTTTTTAAACATCTTTTACAAAGTTATATATTCAATAGAAACAGCTCTAACAATTGTAATAACTTTTATGCTTAATTTTCTGTAATTTAAAATATCTGATTGTAATAAGAAAAGCCCTGAAGTATCTAATATCTTCCAAACTTCCGCCACCATCCAATTTATCTTTGAGAAATTTTCTTCCTACCTTTTCTAGCCTGAGATTTCTTCTAATGTTATAAATATACTACATTCTGTTACGGGAATTCTTTTCCTTCCCTAACACAGATGTAATTGCATAAATAGGGATTATATGGAAACCATGGAAAATTCATAATGGAATGAAGAATATGAGGTGTTTGGAAGTGTTGGACATTTTCAAAGCCAAATTTGATGGAGACTTGTGTGACCTGATCTATTGGAAGGTGTCGCTTCCCATGGCAAGATGGGGGTCTGGATTAAATGATCTTTGTCAGTTCCATCCAACCCAAACTATTTTATGATTTTATGAATCTAGTATTTTTAAACCCTGTATTATTTTTCAGCATTATTTAACTCTCAGCACAGAAACACAGATGTATTACTGATCCCTGCTGCCAACAGCTAGATATTGTAATTTGTGGAAAATTCCAGATCAGAATTAAAACTTCTGAAACATGGGTTTCAGTACCAGAATTAAAGTAGTTTGGATGATTTTTGGGCATCATAGGATCATTCAAAGGGAACTTATTTGTTGCATGACGTAGACAGAAAAACTTTGACAATGTCGTGGTTTTTCTCTGTGTGTGATGCCTTGTCCAGGACTGCACCTAGCAATTCTACCTTTTGCTCATGTGGCTTTTGCTAGGGTTCATTCAAGTAAAAATGTATGTCTGTGCATGTATGGCCAACTGACTGTAATAATTAATGCATTGATGTCAGAGATTTCCACAGTTATATTATTAATCACCTATGTGATTATCCTTTTCACTTTGGTATGAGTGCCTGGGACAATCTCAAAATCTGAACAAAAGAGGTGTTGTTTGTCTGCATAGGTCAGCAATAGCACATTTGTATCATAGCTTGATACCTGATACTTGATATCTTGGCAAGAGAAAAAGATGAATGCACCTGTAGAAGTCTATAAAAATAGTTTAGAATTTGCAGAGTGGAAATTAATAAAACAGAAATATGCAAGAATCCAAAAAAGGTAGACTCCATTATTTTCTCATGGATGCAATTTCATCAGTTAATTCTCTTTGGTACCTTTTCTTCCTCTATAAGCTATCTACATAAGGCATTATTAACTAACATATTTAATTGCTTTATAACTTACCAGAAATATTTCAAGATTTGTTTTGTTTAAGTTGTTTTATCAGTTGCTCTCAGAGGGCTCTCAATTAACAAAACTAAGCTCCTAGTAAATTGTTATTTTATGAAAAGTAAGCAGAATTAAATTGACTGATAAGAAGGTTGTGGGTTGTTTTCTTGCTCACCTTGTTATTTGCTCTTCTAGGTTTAGTGGTGCTTATAAATATAATGATTATGGATTTCCTCTTTCCCACTAAGAAGTTAAAATTACTAGGAACTTTGAGTTTACAGGAATAGAGAAATATGATCAGAACTTATGAATTCACATGTGTATCTTTTCAGCAGGCTGAAATTCAGATTGCAACTTCTGTTTCAATGGTAACTTAGTAGCCCCCTAGAAGAACATTTTTTAGGTTCACCAGAATTTGTTAATGTTACTCTCCCTTTGCTTAAATGCTGTATAACTACAGACATAAACAAAAATATATTTACTGCCTCTGTTACTGCCTTTCACTGGGAAGAAAGATAGGGACGTGATGTTTAGTTCAGTTAGAGCATTTTTGTGACTGTAACACAACAAACTCTTCGTGACTGAATAATTTTACTGCTGCCAGTAGGATTAGTTTCACTGCAGCTCAATTAATTTTGCCAATTTTACTCTTCTACTGATATAAGCTCTTTTTCTATCTTAAATTCCATGCTTGCTACTGGTGGATTTTGTATTAGGACTATTTTACATGTAGAAAAATCAAGGGTCAGAGAGGATTAGTGATTTGTCTGAAGTTGAACAACTTTCACTAGTACACAATTAAGGAAAAATAAAATTTACATGTCATTCTCTTGTAATAGACACAGAGAGACATCTCAAATTTCTGCAACATTTTGAAAGTTCTATGAACTCAGAAAGATTGAAATGGACTGAAAAAAACAGTAAGGAAGAAAAGATTCCCACATGGCAAAGGAAAATTTAGTTTTTTGTTAGGACTGAGTCTTTTTTCATGTTGTTCTGAAAATCCAAACCATAATTCCATACAGTTTGTGGGTTAAAGGAATTGAAAACCCTCTTGGGAGTACTGACAAGTCAAAAGCTGGACAAGCCCACAAGGTCCACTCACAGCCCAGAAAACAAATCATATCCATGGTTGCACCAAAGCCAGCCGGAACAGCAGGCCAAGAGAGGTGATTCTCCCCCTCTACTCTGCTCCCATATGTCCCCAGCTGCAGTATTGCACTCGTCTATGGAGGCTCCAGCACAGGAAAGACATAGACCTGTTGGAGCACATCTAAAGGAGGGCCTGCAAAATGATTGGAAGAATGAAACATCTCTCTTGTGAGAAGAGGCTGAGAGGGTTGGCATTGCTCAGCCCAGAAAATGCTCAGTGAGACCTTATTCTGTCCTTGTAATGCTTCAAGGGGACTTATAAGTAAGATGGAAACAGACTTTTTAGTACGAACTACTGGGATAGGACAAAGGATAATGGTTTTAAACTAAAAGACAGTAGATTTTGACTAGATACAAGGAATGAGTTTTTTTGTGACAATGGAAACAAAGAACATCGAAGCAGGCTGCCCAGAGAAATGGTAGGTGTCCCATCTCTAGAAACATTCAATCAAGGTCAGGTTGGTAGAGTTTCTGTGCTACCTGATCTAGTTGAAGATATTGCTGCTTATTGCACTGCTTGCTACATGACCTTTAAATGTTCCTTCCACACTGAAATATTCTTTGATTACAGAGTTCTATGATTCCATGATTTTATGCATCTGTTGTTTCAATAAGTATCTGTTTGCCATTTGCTATCTTGCTTTCCCTTGTTCTAACACTCATTTATGTATGTCACACTATGATAAGATGGAATAACATGATAACTCAGGTTCATTTTCCATTACTGACTAATGTAATTTTTTTCCTACATTTCCATAGCTGCTGTGTCTCTGGTGAGATTTGGATGATGGTATGAGATTCCTACAGAGGTGCTAGATGACCCATTCATGTCAAGTTGGACAGGGTTCTGAGCAGCCTGATCCAGTTGAAGATATTCCTGCTTCTTCCTGGGAGGGTTGGACTACGTGATGAGCCCAAACTGTTCTATGACTGCATTATTTTAACTTCACAAAGTAACTTTCACCTGGAGTACAGGGAAAGAGTTGGATAGGGAGATTATGCAAAGTAGATAATTTTTAGCTCGCAAATATATTTACAGATCTGTAAATAAAAGATTATTTCTTAATCTTGTGTCTTAATCAGTGTCAAAATTATTCTGGCCCAGCAAAATTGTATAGGTATTAAAAATAACAAGTCTCCAATGAGTCAGCTAGTTTTTCAGCCTTTGTGCCAATGAAATGTGACTGTTCAGCAACAGACAAATTCCAGCTTTAGTGTTTTTAAAGTAATTTGGGAGAAAGTGCTGAGTTGTTTTATTACCATGCTCTGAGGAGCATTCTGCAACTTTATTGGTCGCCATCAATTGTTTAATCTGAGATGGGAAACTAGTGAGGGGAAAATGTTTGGTGGTCTTGTCAAAACCAAAAATAACCCCCTGAAGTATTGTGTCAAGCATGGTAAGCAAAGCAAAATGTCAATATACAAGGATACAAAACAAGTTCATTAGTTTCTGGTGCTTCATTTAAGGCAAAATTAATAGAATTATATCATGAAGTATTTTATTTGGCTTCACAAGCATTGGCAGCCTCGTCAGAAAATTTTATCCATGGACAATGCATGTTTTTAGATTTTTTTGTTCAATAGATCTATGTAAACTAGTGTTTAATGCAAATGTTAGAGAGTCATGTATACAGACTCTATGTTGTGGCAATAGAAACATATATTTGTACCTTTATTTCTGACAAATTTTTTTCATGCACTGGACTCTACATTTAATTCGAGTGAGTTTTTATTGTCATTTTTAATTCTCTAAACTCTCCCCTCTAACACCCATTTAAGCTATAAAAGATTTGCAGAGGGTTTAATACCTTTGAAGAAGAAAAACCAATACAGGGTCAAAAGTGTTGGTGGAGCCCCTGACAAAAGTATCCCATAAAAAGACTTAAATAAACCCTCTAAGGGGAATCTAATTCACAGAAAAAAGGTCAAGAACTGATTAAAGGTCATCTGACAGAAGAACACAGGATTGAACAATTTGTCATAGACTGCCTTTTCTATATAATCTGAGATTCCAAATAGGAAATTAGAAAGTGCAATGTAAAAGAAATTGTGTCTTTGTATTGTTAAGGGGAAAGGTACGTGCAGGTCAAGTATAGAAGGACCTTTAATTCAGAAAGACTGCAAGCTACGCATGAAAAACTCTCAAACTGACATTCCTGTGACTGGTGATCCAGTCGAGGATTTTGATCCACTTACATATCTTTCCCAAATGCCAAGACTTTTATCTTAGGTGATGGCCCATGGTTAAAAAACAAATTATTGATGTATTACATACTACAACTTTCCTGAGCTAGAACTACAAGGAGAACCTTGTCAGACAGTATTGCATGTGAATTTATTTCAAGAGTTACATTTCTTTGAAAGAAGGATTATGGGAAAACCTTCTTTTTTACTTGAAATTCTCTTTATTAAGAGACGAAGTTATTGTACATTTAGGAGTTCGTTCTGGAGCTGTGTCAGCATTTCTGAGTGCATGCTGTATCAGCAAAAAAAGGGAAGTATTTTTATTTTTCTACGCAGTACCAAACTGATAGGAGTTAGAATGTTAAGCAAGCACAATTTCCTACTCAGAACACTTTCTGAGTCTTTATAATTAGTTTTTCTGAAATATGATTTGCAACCCTTTTCACCCTGTCCTCCTCCAAAAATATGTCAAAGAAAAATAAGAGTTCCACAGTCATAGCCTACAATAACATCTAAAGTACAATCCACAGTTTTGGATCTAAAATATACAGCATGAGGTGAACTATGTAAAAATGTCTCAGAATCCTGGAAATTCAGACTTAACAGGCCTACTAGTATGGGCACCAATACTCAACAAGTTACAATCTACCAGTGAAGTGCTCAATCCACTCATCAACTCTTACGGCTAGAAGTGAATGGGAATAATGTGACTAAAATCTCTGTTTAAGGATAGATATTTTAAATACTTTTCATTTTGTGTGTAACAACACAAAGCAATGTCTTCATATGCTGGATCAAATGAAAGCATTGATGTCATGCAAGGTTTTAAAATTACTTTGTTTATTGTTACTAACTGAAGTGGAGCAATCAGAGGGAGTTATAAGTAAAGACTGGACTGCATTCTACATTCACATAGGTTTATGCTGAAGACAAAAGTAGAATCAAGTAGAAAGAGTCAGGAAGGAAGGAAGATAAATTTAAAACAATCCAACAATCAAAGCCACACACACATAAAAACCCCCAACCAACCAAAAAAAGTGAAATACAAACATACTTAAATATCCTTTGTCCATATTACTGTACCTTGACGACACAGTTCCTAAATTATTAAATTATTTTATTATTACATACTCCAAAATGTTAGTAAACTAGCTCTTTAAATATGCAGGTTATCACTAAAGATACCAAGAAAAAATGCTGAAATTTGAGATGCTTGCAAGTTGTAGCTCCAAACTTGATGGATGGATAGTACAGTTGATCTAGAAAAATCAATCAAAAGTGATGCAATGTGTTTCAGGAGTTGATATTGCTTCTTTCTATGATGTCCTGGCTTCAGCCAAGGACAAGGTTAATCATGCACAGTAGTGATGAGGGGCTGGAACCTGAAGCTGTGTGGGTGTGTCTGGGCTATTACTCTATACCACCTCACATCATTGCTGTGGGGTGGAAGTAGTGGACCTTCACTTCTGAGAAGAAGGAGCATGGTTTTGGGTTGGAAAAAAGTGTGGGTGAAGTTGATTTTCCTGCCCATTTTGTTCATTGTCTCTGGGTTGTGCCATGTCAGTTTGCGTCAGTGAACATAAAACACCCTCTTTTTTTATGCTATTATTATCCATGTTGTTGCCATTACTGTTTGTTTTCTTACCTCATTGCTGTTTCCAGTAAACCATTCTTACCTCAGCCCATAATCATTGCCTTTTACCTATCTCACCAGCGTGGGTGGAAGGAGGGCACTAGGAGTACCATTCCCAAACCACAACAAAAATTGTGAAAACTTAAAGCCCTGACCTTCCTGGCCATTTATAACTAAATTGGAATCTCTATTTCAGTGTGTATGCATGGACACAAGATAAGTGAAAGTTGTTCTTAAAATACATTTTCAAATCACTGTTTTATAACCTGCAAAAATATCCTACTTAAGATTTTAATGAGCAACAGAGGCAGGTGTTTTACTTTAATATTTTAGTTCACCTAGGACATTTAAATTTATAGCTGGCCAAAACACAAACAGAGCACCAAAGATGACTATTTTCCTTCAAGCTATTTCCATCTTTAGGAAATAACTTCCGTAAAAAGACTTTTTGTCTAGGTTGTTCTTACTTAAAACAGTGTCTTCCAAACCTTTGAGAACAGAAACAGTCCCCCACTTTTGGAGATCATAATATATCTTTATTCCTTTCTTTAAAATTTATTTAATGCTTTTATGGGGTTTTTTAATGATTTTATAAGCAATTGTGTGCCACTCTACTATGCCCACAACTTTGATATTACTACTCAGAATAACACCACTTACAGAACTCAAAAAAACATTCTGAACATTTTTCATTTAGTTTTCAGAGCAGAATATTTTCTTTCCACACAGCAGACAATCTACTGCAATAGTAGGTGGCCTAGTACTCTTTGCAGTCTCTCTTTTAATCAAAAAGATAGCAGAGTAGGATATACACAATACAGTCATTATCTTCCACAGCCATGCAAGCTCACACAGAAAAAACAAGAACACTCATCATTTGATTTCAACGGTAACAACGTATCAGTGCTGCTCCATCATGCATTCAACTTCCTATTGATGTTCAAATGACCTCTATTACTATGAGACAAATTTTAAGGAAAATTAACTTATATGTGCAGCACAGATGGTTCATTTTCAACTCAGAACCTCCCCCAAGAAGTTCCTCATCCTCTACCTTCAAAAAGAATGAACCACCATCATCCCCAAAAGAATAACCACCAACTACTTGTTCTGACCAGAAGAAAATTAATGTTTTGAACAAATAAGTATACCAATGGTCTTCAACATACCTACATGGTGTGATTATTGGGGTGTCCTACACAGGGCCAGGACTTCTACTTAATGATCCTGATGGGTCCTTTCTAACTCAGCATGTTCTATTCTTCTACAATTCTACATTTTTAAAAACATACTCTCTCCCCAAAGCTCCAAAATCTGCATAAATGTGGTGTAAAAGCCTTCAGTTTTATAATGAACTGTAACTCAGCCGCAACTGGGGAGTCAACTGTTTTCCTTTCCCCTGTCTCTGAGCCGCTCCTAGCTTTTGCTCCTTTTCAAAGAAATTTGCTGTAATACCCATAGCTACTAATTAACCATGAAAACAGTGCAGAGAACCTAGGGAGTACAAAACAGGGCACAGTTTACACTGCCATTTCTCCTACAGGTTGTACTCCTTAGTATTGCCACATTAACCCTTTGTTAACTCTATCCTTGTTTGAAAACACATATGGAAAACATTTAAACTGTTAGTGATCTCTCTCAGTCTAGATATTAATTAATATTTTATGCCAGCTTTCACAAGACAGGAGGGATTCTCTGCAGTAATTCAAGGTGCAAAACCATCATCTTAATCTGTAAACCAGAAGAAATGAAAGCCCAAAGGGTCTGCCACTTACCAGAAGCACTCAATAGCATCTAAATTAAACATCTATTTCTCTCATTTACTGTTTGGGTGTTCCAGACTCACAGATCTGAAATGCTAACAGGGGCTGAAGCACTCCTAGGAACTCCAGGTGTTGACATCATCATCAGAGCAGAGGGCAGCAGAGCAGAGCAGCTTCAAGAGAATGCCTTGGTGAGGGGTCTACAACCTCACTGGGATTACAGAGAAGGATAGAATAGCCCTTATGGATGGAGTGCTGCTACAGAGATATACAGAGTCTTTAGGAAAGACAGGGTGGGCAGGCATAGAAAAGACTAGGCAGGATCCATGAAGGCCCTTTACCACTTGAATTTTGAACATGTCACTTTTCAATCTGTAGTTTTTATAATTTTATTTGTTTTCTAAAAATCTGGTATAAATGTGATAGTAAGTGAAAATTTTAAGTTGGTATTAGCAGAAAAAGAAAGGGAATGCCTGGTTGTGGAAGCATAAAGGGCAGATGAAGGAATCTAAGGAGAGGATGTGCCAAATGCAACTGGTTCATCAGATCATCAAGATCATAACACATCTGCAAGTAGTTTCTGAAGTTGTGGGTTTTTTGATATTGGGAATACAAAATACAAGCTAAAACAAGAATCAAGCTATACCCAGATTAAGACACAGATGGGACAGACTGAAAACAGAATTCATTAAGAAATCAAGAGACAAAAGATAAAGAACAGATTTGGAGTTATAATATACCCAGGTGGAAGATGAAAGACATTGAGTAATTAAAAAAAAATGAAACGCTATTACAATAAAATCCATTTACATCATTGTGCCAACAAAGGGGTTAAAATTCAATATATAGTTTTTCTATCCGCAGCTGTATTCCAGTTGTCATTAATTCTCTAGCAGAATATATAGAGGAGAGTATGTATAGGGCATTAGGAATTGATAAACAAGATTTAACTCAGGAGAAAAATTGTTTTAGAGTGAAAGTATTTTTGGGGATTAGAATTCTAACCTGTCCTAAGGGGGACAATGACAGAGACAAAACAAAAATATAAAGACTAGTGTCCATGGTAATGCAGCAGGAGGGCCGAATGAATGGGTAAGCAGTAACCAAGAACACCATGGGGGACCATAAACAAAGTGAAACTTAGGTTAAACTTGGATTCCGCTGCTATACTAGAGAAGGCCCTAGTATTTTATATGGTTTTTATATATTTTATATGGTAATGTAATCATTGTCATATGCCACAAAGGGGAAGTTCTGTACAGACAGATATTCCTAAAAGGCTGAAGATAGTCAATTCTGATTTTAGATTTGGATTTGGAACAACTTATTGAAAGGTAAGTTTAAATTGTTAACTATTCAAAATCTCTCTCAGGTAGTAACACTTGCAGCATTTTCTCAGATTGTGAACCAAACTCAATAGGTGAAGCCTGTCAAAATGACATGTTTTGTCCCTACTTGTAATCTGGTTTAGCATGTGTTTTGTGACTTATTGTTCACAGTTCACAAAACATTACTCAGTGATGAGAACAATATAATTGAGACATGTTTAAGACTAAATATCTTTACCAGTTTATAATATTGCAAAATTATAAGGCAAATATCTCTACACAACTAAAACTCTCTTTTTTACTGCTTCATTCAACAAACTAGCCACACTGCAGTTGTGCTGGAATCACATAACCAGAAAAACCATAGCAATACAGCACCTGTGTATAGTTCATCATGGGCATCTGAACAGAGTCAGTAACATCATATTTGGATACCTAAAAAAACCACACTATTAGAAAATAGAGTATAAGAAAAATCTCTTGAGTAGAGACCATTTAAATGTGTCATAATTAATAGACACATCTGATAATATGCAAGAAAAAGGAGAATGAATGGTTTCCTTTTTACTCATGCATACCTTATTAACCCATTTGATATATAGTTTCCTTCAAATTTCCTTTTTGCCATTTATTCATACACTAACTTTATCTTATTTTTGGTGGAGACTGTTGTGTTTACTACTGGTTTTGTCTTCTTCCTATTTTTTGGGTTTTAGTTGAAATTGTTTTCTAACATTTTTTCATAATGCACTTAAACTACTAACATAAGGCCCTTCTACAAGGACATAGAGCAAAATTATAAGAGAGTCCTTCACAACTTAAGTGAAGAGAATTTTGACATTGTCCTGACAATATTCTAGGTGTTGCACCCTTAATGGTTAGGGAATATTTTTACAATGGAGCATGGAAAAGCTAACACACAGCAGGACTGAATTGTTCTCGTTCTGTTTTGAGTATATTTAGGTCACAGCATTTCTTGCTATCTGCTACATCTTTCCTTGACATTTCTAATGTAATTTCCACTGGCTTAAACCTGAGTTTTGAATGTTCTGAAACTCCTGTGCTACTTCTAAAAGATTCACAGGAAATGAGGTTATAAAAAATATTATTATTTCTTTGAATTTGTAACATTTTTCATATGTTTTAATAAACACTCAACTGAGATATTCTAGAAGAAAATAATTTATATATGATTGTCTACAGTAGTTTTAGATTCAGAATCAAAATTCAAATAAGAACAAATGAAAATGCATGGCAGACGTAACAGCATGGTGTTGTTTTTACAAGTACTAGAAAATTGTTATTAAAAAGCATGGATGGTATACAGATGCTTTCCATCTTTAATAATGGGATAAACATGAAATTGTGCCTTGTGAATTATTCATGAAGCTAAATTTGACAGGATTAAGTTTTCTCTACCATCAAGGTATTGTATTAATTTTATTCTGTGCAGGAATGGTGCTTTTAGTAAGTTGCTAATTCCACAAGGAGAAAATGTGACTTATAACATACTTTTAAATCTGCAGGATCTATAGGTTTAGAAAAACATGACCTATGCTACAAAGAAACTGAAGCAAACTCAGAGATTATTTCTTCTTTCATTGAAAAGGGTCCACAATTTCACAGAGAAAATGGAGGAAGAGTTAACCTTAGAATTTCATTCTTAAGGGAACTAAGGAGAAACCAGACACAATTCACTCTGTTTTTACGCCACATTTAATGAAAAGTGAAAGAGATTGCAGTGGACTTGGGTTCCATCCAGACTTACTGACACACAACAGCTGATGCAATTAAACATCATTTTCAAACAAAAATGTTTAATGAGAGGCAACTTCAAGAGTATTTTCTGGAAAAATTATCTCCTAGCATACCTCCATACACAACACTTAAAAGAAAAAAAGGTGATCTGACACTTAGAACAACTGGAACAGACCTTTTTTGTCAAATTTTTGTAACGTGAAAAGCATTTTGGGGGCATTAGGAGGGCTGTTCAAAAGGAGATTTGTTGAAATACCTAGGAAAACTGGAATGCTTTCTCTTTTTCTTCTCACTTTAAGGCTTAATTAGTCACTTTTTTGGTATGGTAACTGGCATTGCTTAAAATTAAACCTGATTCTAAATAACTCCAGTTGTAAATTCTGTAGTAAATAGGGCAGCATTTTTATCAGCAGAAGATGAGGAATGCTAGACAAAATATTTTTAGCCACTGGAGTTCTACTGAAATTCTTTGTGCAACTTAACTTTTAATTGCAGCATTACAAGGTACATTCATCAGAATAAATAAAAATGTCTGTAAAATAGGACTCCTCTTCTAGAAGTCTTTCAAAAAATAGGCACTATTTACAAAAGTTGACAAAGAAGTCAAAATATAAAACAGGTAGGAGGAACTTAAGATAAAACATATTCAATGTATTCACTTTGGCAATGCTTCAAATTCTAAGGTAAATCCTGTGAGCATAGAATACATTTTAAAATACGTTCAACAAAAAATACCCTTTCTTTAAGACACTGTTTTTACTCAAGTGGCAAGAGAAAGATTAGTGCAGTCTTTCTCCAATAGCAGAGTGTAAGAAAACAAAATTCCTTAGAAAAATGTCCTTTTAAAGCAATCTGCAAATACCTGAGATGTTTAAAGCACTCACCATGTAACTAGAACAGTGTAAGAAGGGTTCCCTGCATGCTATCATAACTCTGAAGATATGACTGAGGTTGTGTTCAGCATTACGGGCAAAAGCCAAACATCCACAGCTGCCAGCATCAGAAGGGAATATATAAAAAAGGCCAACCAGCACTGAGGAACACCATGCGTGTGAGCAGACTCAAAGTTCATACTCTGTAATTTTGATACGCAGGATGTTGCTCTCTGGCAATGAATTAATAACTACATTCCTGTGGTACTCTTTTCCACACATCTTCTTCTAGAATTGAAACTATCAAGCAGCTACTAGCAGCTACTATTCCACCTTTCAGGAGGTGGAATGTAATCATTACCATGTGCCACAAAGCACATTTTTCTACATGTTCTAAAACATTTAAAATACACTGTTGAACTGCAAGTGTTCTGCAGGAGCTCACAAACTTCGAGAAATGTACTTTTCAAAGGACCTTAAACAGGTTTATACAGCAGTCTCAAAAGTCAAATTCTTGTGTCTTGGTTTGAAAGACAGGTATCTTCTGCTAAGGAAGGTGGGAACCTTCCTTAGAATAGAGAATATAAACTCCGTTCCCTCCAAATTACTGTAACTTTGGAATCAAGGGCTTTCAGGCAAAGACATGGGAAAAGGAATAACAGTTCTTTGCTAGCATCTATAACGAGGCAAGCAATCAATAACAACAACAACAACAGTAACAAAAAACAAAACCGAAAACCCGGTGGCAGATGACCCTGGGCTGCCAGGCACTTTCCTGTCTGGTGCAGTCACGTTCACAGCCAGCAGGGGCGCTGTTGGCTCCCGGCTGGGCAAGGCAGGTGTGATGACTCCTGCGCAGCTGCAGGGGGCGCTGTGGCGCGAGGTCAGCTCAGGCTCAGGAGGATAATGGCGGACAGGCTGGGCGGCGGCTGGCGTGGAAATTGACAGGGCTGGGCAGGGAGCTCAGAGCAGGGTAATGGAACGGCAGGATGGGCTCACCCAAGCTAACCAGCAACAAAGGCGGCAGGAACCCCACAGCTGTGGCAGGTGGGGTTGCGGAGCAGCAGCAGTTGGGTCCCTTCTGTTGCAGTGCAGTTGGGAAATGCACCGTCCAGGAGGGGAAAAAAGGGGTTGCAATCCTGTGACCCTTTTCCCTAAACGAAAGCTCGCCCGCCAGGTGGAAAAAAAAACAGGGCAGGGCTAGGCTTTTTCTGCAATTACAGCCAAAGGGAGACAGCAGCCACTCGCTGTTGCTTCCATGAAGTTCAGGGAGCAAGTAAGTTTTACCAAAAAGCCAGTCTCTCCTGCCCTCACCCCACCTTGGCAACACCTCAGTTTTCTTACAAAAGACTAAATTCTCCTTAAGTATCCAATTATTGGTTACCTAGCAACAGAATGGAGAAAAATTCTGCCCCTCCCAAGCTTTAACACCTTGTCAAGTTCAAATTTGCAGACAATTTTTTTTTCCCCCAACCCATTTTTATTATCTAAATTGGTTTACATATATTTGAGGACATCAGCTTTTAAAAGATCATCACAAAGGCTGGTCAGAACATTTTGTGAAGACAAAAGAGGGAGGGGAATAGTGTATCATTTGCCATATGAACAGAATTATACGTGCAGATATAGGATTTGGATATAGATTTAGCATTCTTGGTCCCACAGGTCAAGCGCAGCTGCCTAAGGCCAGGTCCATGTAGACATACCCACTTCTCTGAATACATAACACCATGGAGTGCAGACATCTGATCTTCACAGCTTTGAATAACTCCACATTTTTCATCAAGCTTTCCATTGTCTTATTTAGCACACTGGAGAGGTTTCATATTAAATTCTTTATGATTATTAGTACCCATTTTATGATTGTTCTAATTTGTCTAATACGGTTTTCTTAGAGTCTCAAGGTTTCATTGGATCCCGCACCCGGAATTAAACTCTTTGCAAGCAGCAAGATAATTTTTTGTCTATTTTCATTTTCTTTAACCACCTTTATACTTACAGATTTTACTTCACAATAAAGTCGTTACTATCATATTGATCGGTCAGAAAAGCATTTCTTAATAAGTCTAAATCAGTATAATGAATCAGATAAGATATATAGCACAAGAAAATAAAATCTGTCTTCCAGATATGCCAAATCTGTAGGCTGGGTTTCAGAACTGGGATATAGAAATATTGTTTTTATCCTCCAAAAACATAAATATGCGTTTGTAATATATGTTCCAAGTTTCAAGATTCAGGTGTAAAATTACTTGCTTATAGTCCAGCAATTCAGTAAAAAACTCAGGTGTGAAATATGATGCAATTTCCAAGTGATCCATTGCCACTTTGAACATGGTACCTAGAGAACTCCCCTTTTGATTTTCTGGACAAAGAATCAAAATACCAAATTACATTGCTGATAATAGAAACCTCTGCTCAGGCTAAAAAAGCTCTTATTAGAACCAGAAATTATCTATAAGCATCTTAGTAAAACTTGAATAGAAAACCATATTACACTGGATAAATGGATAAAAGCATATCAGTAAAATTATTGTCTTCATCTTATTTCAAATGAGTATTTTATTTCATTGTGAGACTATACTCTTATTTAGAGCCATTCCAATTACCTAACATCATGATTACTCTTTAGTGTTGGCTTTTAACATTTTGTTAAACAGCTCAAATTGCTCAATCACAGTATAATTTATATTGGGAAGAAGTCTTGCCGGTCATGCTGGCCAACACTTCTGCCTGTAAGAGGACTGCCTTCAAGCTTAGAAGAGATTTCTCCTTCTTAAGTTTGGAGAGCCTCTACAGCCTTTATCAGGACAACACTACATAGCACTTTTATCATGGAATTTCCTATCCTTGCCTAAGCATAGTACCCTTGTTGTACCTCTTGTCTCCAGCCTCATGAAGGACATCCTCCAGGAGAGCTCTTGCTCATAAACACCTACTGGAAAGCTAAAGTCAAGCCCAAAATTTTGCTATCAGCCACTTCTCTCTAGGATTGTATCATTCTAGGGTCATACAGAGTGCTCTCAGCTTACTCTCATATATAATGTGCTCTAGGCCTCAAATCATTATGATGGCCTTATATTACAGTTGCTTTGGTTTATCAAGGTCTTTCCTCCACCAGGGACTCACACTATAATTAAGATGCCCTCCCACAAGTGCTGAATCATTGACAGTCATGTATTCTTGTTGTGTTCACTCTGTGTTTGAGTGTCTTTGTGTAAAATGTATGTATGCATAAGTGTATAAGTATATAAACATACACACATGCTAAATAATAGGTAGGTATATACTCACACACACATATTATAAGGATATCAGTGTTCAAAGGTAAATTTCCAGTATATTCAGAGGACATCCATATTAAGGTTCAGTTTGTATTACTGTTGGTGTTGTGAACTATCCTTTAGAAGTGAAGAAAACAAGGGTAATGGCATTAGAAAGGAGTGATAAATTGCTAAAGAGATTATCAAGTTCTAGGCAGAAGACTCACCACACAGAATTTTTAGTTAAGCATGAAACACATCAAGAATTGGACTCTGAGCACTGCTTTAACAATATATGTATGTGCTTAAGGACTAGGAGGAATAGATGGATGTGTTTGAAAAAATAAACAGTTTTAGGTGACTGAATTTTTTCCAAGAGGATCTGATTCTGAACCCAAATATGTTTAAGGCCTTCAGTTTAGGAATGGGAATCACACAATGGTTTGGGTTGCAAGAGACCTTAAAGGTCGTCTACTTCCAACCCCTCTGCCCTGGGCAGGGAGACCGAGACTCGTCAGGCTAGCAGTAGCAGCTAGGGAAACTGAATATTTGAGAGTAACCAGAGGGTTCTCCTTAATTTAAGAAATAAGACCTTTTGGATTCCTTTCTTTCCCCCTTCAGTGTTCACAGGGTCAGCTTCCCTGTTTCTCCAACAGGGGAAAATAAAATAAATTTCTAACTTTTAAATGACTAACGAGCAGGAGGCACTGGTGTCATGTATAGAGATACCAAGACTTTAATGATCTTCCATTTTCTCACTTCCCACTCTTACTCTTAATGAAAATACATTGTTTCTACTGGAGTCTCAAAGCAGGCTAACCACAGGCCTCAAATGGAGTATTCTGTAATGGTTCCCTCAAAGTTACTCCAGCCCTTTAAAAGCAGATTTATAAAGTCAGGAATCTCTGAAACAACCAAGGTCGATACATTTCAAGGCTCTATTTTGGATCCAAAATATAATGCGTCAAACAGGATACTCAAATGATATTTTTCTCCTGAAAAAACAATGCTGCTATTACCAGTTTGTATATTTGCATTTTTCTGAGACTCTGAAGTCCCTGTAAATGTACACAATGCAATGCTGACAGAGCTATAGCAATGAACACAAAATCTCTGTGTGAGAGACACTCATCAATGGCACACAGGAAATTAATTAGCAGCTTAAATTTAATTTGCAGTAAAGAGATTTGTCTACAAACAGAAGTTTATCGGACATCTTCACTACCAAACATAATTTTTTTAGGATTTCTCATAAAAATAAAGACAACTAGACATATTTTTCCATTGTTCAGATTCTGGAGAAAATTACTAATATTTATGTAACATACACTATTTTTGAAAAAATAATGAAGGGTATATTAAATAAAACTTGTTTCAAAACTATTTTTGTGATTTGTAAGGTTTTAAATTTAATGCCTTTATTACAAGTCTATGGTTAACATAATCTTAATTTCTGCATAGCCCCATATAGTTTACATACAACATAGAATTTAACTTCCATGTTTGTATCATTGTCCACAGAAAACTATTGCACTCTTCTGAGATTTACATTTGAGTCCAAATTTTTAGTATCAGGAGGCCTTAGATACACTGACATGCAAATGAGCGCTTTAACTTTCTAAGCTTTATGTAGCAACACAAGGTTCTTGTGAATCTGCTATTTAAGAGAAGATCTCTACTTATATACTACTTGTAGTCTCTCCAGATAAAGGTTTATAAAATGCATTTATTGATCAATAGTACTGATGACATACTGTCATCTTTCTATATTGCATATTTTTCCAAATGTGGAGAAGAAAAACTGTAACCACAAGTTGCATTTATTGTTTTTCAAAACCAAAGACTTAGATTTACAAATTATAAACGTGCCTGAGGCTCTTTCTCCTTCCCTGATCTTCAGTCCTGCCCAACCACCACCCCCTCAAGAAATGAAGAACACATTAATGTTTGTACTTCATCCAGTCAAATTTTCCAAAGATTTAACACCGTAATGATGAATGCATTCAATAATTCTGAAAACAGAATAACAGAAAACATGAGATAGGTACTTATTTTACGTCTTCACTGTGCTTGCTTTTGGCACAAAAGATAAAAAGCTATCCCAAAAATGAGAATTATTTTCACTAAGAAAATATTTATAATTTTAAATTAACAACAAATTGTTATTGATAAAAGAAAGGAATGTGAGATATTCTAAGTCTTTATCAGTCACATTCTGGCATTTTTTTATTCACTTGCTTTATATTCCAGAAAAAATAACAGCCTCTGCAGCACACACTTTATACAGCAATGCCAGTTCTGTATCAAATAATGACTATAAAATTGTGTGAAGCTCCATTGACTCCAATAGAATCTGCAGGGGTGGACACATCTGCCCAGTCAGATCAGATTAAACTAGCTCTGCTAAAGTAAAAATGTCAATGACTTAAGAAAGGATAATTTGCAGTATATTCCACCCAATTCATCTGCAACTGAATGAAAATTACAGAAGCTACTTATCACAGAATCTACTGTGTTTTATTACCAATAGAAAAATTTCTAGGCATACCAATTATGTTTGATAGATCTATTGATCTTGCTAAATTTATGAGATTAAGATAATGACTAAATTTATTGCAGAACATTGGTATAAAGAAGTTTTAAAATATATTGAAATTCTGTTAACTGTTAAGAGGTGACTCTGATAACTTTGTATTGCTGGTTCTTAAAAGGCATTATTTATTTATTTTCACAATATGCAGGTATGCCTATCCCAAGGCCTGGCAATCGCAATGAAGCAGATGAGAACATCCATCTGTATCTTTATATTAATATGTAAATCAAACAATTACATTTTACAGACAGCTAAAAATATTGAAAATGGCAAGGAAGTTAGATCCTTTTATTTGGCAACATGTTCCTACACAGGATGTTTACTGATTATTCAGATTACAAGTGAGCTATAGTCCTGTTCAGCTCATGGAGATCATTTGTACTGGGAAGTCATGTACACGGAAATAAACAGACACATGTATATACTTAATCCTTCCATACAGAGAGGACATAAGGAAAATTTAGGCATGCTTTTGTTCCTCCTTTTAGATGACAGATAAAATTTTATAGGCTTACAAGAGACATAAGGAAAATAAAGTCCAAGTACTTTCTAGACAATCTAAATGACATTAAAACTTCCTCTCCAATGAAAAATAAAAAGAAGTGACCTAGGGGCCTTTGAGAGTGCTCACACTAATACTTCTGAGTCTGCAGACTGCCCTAATGACAGGATTTGCCTCCAGGCAGGCACTTCTTCAGGTACTTCCCATCACATTAATGACCATTTTCCTATTGTAACTAATGAAGGTAACTTTCAAGATCTTCTGTTTATTATGGAGCCATTTAGGTCCTTAATTAGTTTAACAGCATTCAAATTGCTTTTCGGAACCTGACTACTTTCAGCTACCATTAAACACCCAAATAAGGCAAATAATTTAAGACAGCTATTTCTATTACCAGTAGAAGATGATTAATATCTATTAGCTATGTGTCATTCTAATATGACCAACCTAAATGGATAAGCCTTAACCAAGTGGAATCACAGAAAATGTAAAAAATTTTAGAAATTTAAAAAATGTTTTCTTCCATGATAACAAAAACTGAACTGTCAGAATTGTAGATACATCAACAAAGCAAAAAATAAGCAACAGGCAATATTGGGATTAGATTACTAGCAAAGCATCTTTCTTAAATTATGTCATCAAAAACTGCCTTTCAAATTGAACCTATTAAGAAAAAATTCTAAATATATACATATCCTCCTCCCTCAAATTCAGCAGGGTGCACCATCTTTATTTTTCCAAATCAAGGAGTTTCTGACAAATTATTCTTTTTAATTAGTATTATGAACAAATTCCTACAACTGGAATCACAGGAAAAAAAATAAAAATACTTATACAATACCTAATGTAATATTAACAACGAATTTATTGATTCTTCTTTGGATCAGTTTTACCTTTTCTGTATATGAGAGTCACAGAGCAGATCATAAAAATGTGCCCTTATTAAAAGTTTTAATATTGAAGTATCTCATATTTTAATTCCTAGAGATTCATAGTTCAGACCAGAAAAGGAAAATGTGCCCTTACTAAAGGTTTTAATAATGAAGCATTTAATATTTTAATTCCTAAGGCAATAGTACTTTCCTTTCAGAAAAAAGTAAATCCATAAAATCATATTTTTACATTTCTACTTAAACCATTTCTTCTTATGTCCCCTTGTGTGACAGGACTCCAGAGAAAGACACAGAGGGTGGAATCATGAAGGGCAGTGTCCAAGAGCTGCATTATCTCCTCTGAAGAATGTGAAAATATATTGAGCCAAGAAAGCACGAAAGGAACTCCCAAAAGTACCCTGGTATCTTCAGCTGCTCTAAGAAAATAGAAGTGCCAAAGTAATATAATTCATTCTAGATTCCAATTAAATTCCCATTTTTTTCCATGAGGAGGTGCAGGGGGTTTACAGGCCCAGGCTTTATCAGAGTTCACAAACAAAAGAAAATGTGTGGCTGAAACATAGCTATCACTCCACAGAAAATCATTTAAGTTATCTCCTTCAAATTCAGATTACCTGGAGCAGTTCTCATCCCAGTTTTAGAACTGCCCTTAGCAGAGAGGTGCATACGCTAAGTCCATTTGTAAAATCTGGCAACAATATTCAATGTCATGGATCACAGAGAGCTTTATGCTCTACCCTTTAACCTTCAATCTATCTGGCAATTTAGTTCAATGCATAGAGGGTAAATATTAACATTATTTTAAAGCCGAAGTGCACTTTGCAGCTGTCCAATTATACTACCTTCTAATTAGCTATACATAATGACCTCTAATCTATCTGTTAATTAACTCTGTCTTTATGTGGAAAATGTGATGAATTTGATGAAGTGGAGCTATTTTCTTATTTCTGTTTCTCCCTGTCCATTTTTGTGTCCTTTTCAACACCTACATGTATATTTCATATTACCAACATTCTTGCTTATCTCTCTGTGTCAGTATGGTGTTATCTGAGTATATAATTCTCTGAGTGAAACAGAAGATTGATAGTTAGACAACCAGAGCTTTTTATTTTAATTTAATCTTCAAATCAGAACTTCCTGGATTAAGTCAGTCATTATGCAATAATTTATAAGGTGTAGTCAAATGTATTGGTTCAATGAACACAGAAAACACAAAAATTAAGACATGTTTGATACTCAGGCCAAAATTTCCATGGTGGAATTGGATTTTAAAAAGAGAATAAAGTCTACTCCACCCTCTTAGAAATTTAGTAATGTTCTTAAATGACTATGACATTTTTAAGTAGCAGTAATTGTAACTGCTGCATTAGCAATTGATTAAAACAACACCGGTACATAAGCCCTAACCAACGACTGATTACAAGCATATTTGACGTGCTGTGTCAGACCCCTACAAGTGCATATTAGACCCATATAGATCATAATAATAGAATACAACTCATTTTTCACAAAGTATAATATTGCAATGCGACCCCAGAGTCTCCAGTGCCTTTATCTGTACCGTGGCCTCTTGGAGTGGGGGAAAATTAACATTTGGGTCTGGCTCTTATTCAGCTTTGAGATACTGAATATTTTGATGTTGCCTGGGTGATTATCATGCCACCTGTGATATTTTTGATATTTTGACATTTCCAGGACAGTGTGGCTTAGAACATCTAATGCCCATCACTAATGTATAATCAATATGTACATCACCTTCCCTGAAAGCCTGTTTCCAGAAGCTTCAGAGGGATGAGACTTTAAATAGCATATTTTCTAATGAAGGAAGGTAATCACCTTTTGGCCTTTGCATTTTTTAAGAAGCTCATTAAAAACCATCAGGAACTCTTAGTCAGCTATACGTGAACAAAAAATCTGAATATCTCTCAAAATCAAGGTGAAATGAAATAACCTACCAGAGATGATGGTTCTAAACAGCAATCACCACTATGGCTGTATAATGGACACTGGAAGAGACTTTACTTATGAACAATTTTGCCGTCATATTCTGTTGAAACAAATTTTCAATTCTCTAGCTCTCTGACTCTAAGCAAACTTCCACTCACTTAGAACAGGGTGTCAAACAGGGTCAAAGGGAGATGGCAAGGCCCATAAGCAAAACAGAATTGACATTTCCCCTAACTTACCCTTGTACAGTGGGGGTAGTTCTAACATCATTTTCTTTGGAAGCAGATGTCCTCGGCCACTGACAGTTCAACAGGGACCTGCAGATTCTTTTCCCACCCTCCACCAGCCCCCTGTACTCCAACTAGATATTTGCTGCAAACTTCACAGATTTATAGGTAAAGCTTCTTTTCCAAAAGACATTACTCTAACAGCCATATCATATGGGAGCTGGAATTGCCATTCAATCTGCTATTAGACATATTTCCCCAGTGGATATATTTTATTGGCATTTCCTGTTCTTCCATCAGGTAGCAATAAAATATTTATAGATCCCATCACTTAAAGTAGACTAAATGAGAAAAGGAAACCTCATGGTAAAATGCTTTTTACTAAACAAAAATGAAGGCATTTCTCTCATATCTGAAAGCACAATATACCTTCTTCTCGAAATATATGCAGCTTAATCAGGGATACCGGGTCACTGCTGCATTTTGACTTATTAGAAGTTATTTTAGTCATCTATCCTTTTGAAATACACTCAGTTGGAATTCATGTTTATTTGTTCAGCCTACCACTGTAACTGATGAAAACATTGTAAATTGACATAATAAGAACAAATATTGGTAATTAATAGAGCTGTAAGGAAAAAATACAGGTTCTAACTTGGCAAATGTAATTTTTATATTCCTAGGTTAAGTTTCCTTCCTTTGAGGAAAATAGATTATTTGCATGAATTTCCCACTTCGGATGGTATGTTTCAATGAATGCTGATATTTTCACATGTCTCTATTCCTTGTTTTGTGAGGGTAACACCAGCTGTTAATTATAATGAACTATTCTAATCTCTATTTTTCCCTTTTAAGCTTAGTATCAGTTTGACACAACAGCAGGGAAAGAAAAATACTACTATCTTACTTATTTGGACTATACTGAAGTGAGAAGAGGAAACTAACAGCCACATTTGGAAATAACTGCACATTTTTTTAAGAACATCTGTGTTTCACACACATTTTGGATATTTTAGTGTTCTTATCTGTACCTGGTTTTGCTAAGGGCCCTGACTCACTCACTTGAATCCAAGATCAACATCAGAATAGCAATGGTTCCTGGAACTTGGGTAACTACTTAGTTTTCTTGCAGTTTAGCCACACATCTAGGGGAAATGAATTTGATGTATTTCTTAAGCACATGTTATATGGGAATGTGGAATGGTGTGGCTCACCAGGGCTAGGCACAATGTCAGCAGCCCTTGGACAGGCTTCTGCAAGTGTGAAAAGTCCCTGCTAGTGCAAGCTGAAGACTGGCCACAGTTAACTGTTGTGCCAGCTTGTTACATAAAACAAGCCAATCTTTCATAACCTCAGTAACATCTTCTTTCCACTTAATAAAGCTGCACATAAGAATATGTATGGGGGTAGTGCTGCATTAGCAGATTTTCAGATGCTTGTTTTATTTATAGAAGGCCTGGGGCTTCCTTTTGTAAAGGGAAGGCTAGTCTAAATGGATTTTGAATTGGAGTAAAGTACTGTCGGTTTAACTGAGACTTTTAGAAATGGTGAGAAAAAAAAGGGGTAACAAACAGCTACCCAATATCTGAATTTTGTGCTGGGCCAGTGAGGGTTTTGTCACTAGGGTAGTTTTCTCATGTGATCATTATCTGCCTAAAGATCCTAAATTACTTAATTGCAGCATTAATTTTAATTTTTTTCTTGAACTTTCCATTTTTTTTCTCTATCTAACACTATTAATGAGTATACCTTATACTGTGTCTTGAGGTTTTTTTTTTTAAATCAGAATTACTTTTAATTTCTGTTTAAAGCTGGTAATATCATCTGTGAAATTCAATGTTTACAAATAATAATTGTAAGGTTGTGTTTTAGGATAGAATGAGAAATAAATAATTAAATAAAAGGAAAACTAAAACTTGTGACACTGAAGAAAATTATTCAAACTCTAGTTTTGATTTTACATTTTAAAAGACATTTAAATACTCTTAAATCTCACATATATTATGACTGTTTGCTGAAATACTGTTTTAACATATACTATCAAATTTATTAATCATAGTTTTTTGAAAAAGAGCACTCCTGCAATGATATTTTACTCACTGTATAATTGCAAGAAAGCCATAAATACAGTCTTAAAATAAACAGATTTGATGTGAGAGATGTTTAAATAAAGTATGAGTTTTAAAGGTCAGGTGTAAATAAAATAAAAAATTATTTTTATCCCAGTATCCTGCCACAAAGCATTAAATTTGGCTCAGACTCAAATTTCTGTTACTGTAGCTTTGAATGAATCTCTCAACTGGTATGGTAATTTTAGCTGAGTGTAATATATAATGTAATTCTGAGGCTATTTTCATAGTGACCTAATTCATTCTTTTTCCAGTAAGATACAAAAGTCTAATTACATTATAAAACTAGTAACTTTTTTTCCTTCAATCTACAGTGACAACCTCCCAATTATATCCTCTCTGTTTTTGCTTTTTACACTTTTCAGGCTCCCTTGTAGGAAGACAAATGTCAGCTCTGGGCAGTTCTTCCCTCAGAAGAGCTCCCGCTTGTGCGTTGGGCTGCTCATTGCAGCAGTGAGTGGGCACAGGGGACTCCTGCCCCCTGTAGACCATCTCCATAGTCTTATTTTACTGTTAAATTTTCTGAATTATTTCAATAGACTAAAGGCTACTGAATTATTTTGGAACCAATTTACTTGGCTATATGATTCTGCACTAAGTCTGCTGCATAAATCAGAAAGTCATGCTTTCTAATGTAAGATTAACTCTGGTTTAAGTCTAGTGTGTTCTATGGTACAAGGAGTTTTGATATTACATGGTTAATATCATGAGTAGAAAATATTTTGCCCCCCTTGGCAGTGTCTGTAGGATTTGGCTGAATTAGATGTCAGCAAGTTGGAAGTTAGTTTCTGCTAATCACCTACAAATGTGGTCTCCCAGTGGATACGGGTACATTCTAAATCTCCGCTGTCATCCAGAAACCAACTTTATATACATAGTATGTCTCTCGTTCTCATTTCCTACGATAGAATCATAGACCGGTATCCTGTTGAAGACTTCACCTCTATTAAAGACTCTTCTCTTAAGGATAAAAGAAGGTGTAAAGCTAGCAAGGAAATTTTGAAGCTGTATTTTCCAGTATCCTCTGTGAAGTCACAACTACCAAGTCGTAAGTCAAAAATGAAAATGAGAGTAGCTAGACCACAGTTTCCAGGGTAACAGTTCACAAAATTTGCCCATTTGTCCTTTCCAACAGAAGAGTTAAAACACTACTTTTCAGTCTTACGGATAAGACAAAAATGTAAAAGAACATCTTCGTTTCAAAAAAGCTAAAACACACTGTGGTAGGTAATAAGTTTACAAAACTCATTGTTCTCTAGAATAAATGTCTTGGAGAGTTTATTCTTTCTCCACAGTGAGTAGTCACTTACCATACGGAGAGGGAAAAAAGGACAGGAAAGGAAAGAAAAAGAAGACAGAGGAGGCAGACTAAGAAATTAGAGTAATGAGAACAGGAAAACATGCTGATCTAGAATTATTACAAGATGAAAAAAAATTATTACAAGGTATCTACTTCCTAGGATGTGGAAAAAACAGAAATATTTTACAAAGCCCCAAAGGATTAAAAGGAAATATATTAGTCCTCAGTGTATTTTTTTCCCACCGCGATAAAAGCTAGCTAGTTCTGCTGAAGACAGTCAGCAATCTTAGAGTTGTAGTAACTTACCTTCTGTCTAAGAAAATGGTAATCAAACTGAAAATACATTTATTGTCAGAACAATTAACTTTATGGTGGACCCTAGTCCCCTGGTTCAAAGTCCCCGTTTCTAGCCACAGACATAGCTAACCTAAAATTCCACACCTGCCCCCTGTCCAAGCATTCCAGGCCCCAGCTTCCTCCTCGGGCCCCTCACCATTGCCTCTGCTCATCCCAGGGGAGCTGGACACAATTTAACACTTTTGAGAATAGAAACTAGATAGAAAACAATCTTTTTTTCCCAGTTTACTTTGCCCTTTTGTGTTTCAGGTCAGTGTTTTATTCCCTCTGCATTCAAGGCTTTCCCTCCCACATTTCTAACACTAAGAAGACGAATAAACTATTTAATTTCCAGAGAAGAAAGACCCTTTGTTCTGTCTTCATTAGGAGCATGCAGGGTCATAGTCATACTGAAATTATCCTTCTGCCCCAGTTCAAATACACTTAACAGGGAACAGCAATGTGGGAAATTCAAAACCTGCAATTCTAACAGGTCCTTTTTTAATATCTATTATATTTAAAAGGCACATAATTTATCCCAGCTAGGTATATTTTGACAAGGACATGAGGAAGAAAGGGAATATGCTCCTCACAAAAATTTATTTCTTCCTGTCCTACACTATGGAAAGACTAGCACTCAGCCAAATATGAAGAACAGCTTAATGTTTTTAATCATACAATACCTATGTATTTTCTTAACACTGTTTTTGATTTTATGGACTGAAATTTCATCAGAACAGAACCTGCTCAGCATCAACATTTTCTCTAAAACTGATAGAACATAAAGCAACTTCTCTTTAACAAATGATTGGCTGTGATAAGCAATGCTCCTAGGGTCCCTGTTGAATAAACTGTGAAAGGATATAGTTTTATTTTACAAAGGCTTCTAATTGCATTGAATTACAAGAGATTTGTACCAGAATACTCAAAAGTACTCTACTCATGAAAATTGTTTAACCACTTTTTTCTTTTGAAATGCTGCTTAATGTTCAAATATTTCTGAGGTATTTTGGGATTAAAAAATATGAAATACAAAAGAAATTGTGAATTCAGACAAGACTTAACACTGTTTTTAACTTTGCTATCAAATAATCTAGTTTTTAAATCCTTACAAAGTTATCTACTTTAGTATAACTAGCTACACTATGACCAGTTCTATAGTGTATTCAAAAACTTCTAAACATAATAATATTTTCCAAGGAAAACTTTTTTCTAACAGAAAAACATTTTCTGCATGCCACTCTGTCAGACAGAATGAGTATAGACTGTTATACTACAAACTCATATACTGAGAGACGTCATTGATGACCTGAAGGAATCAGGCCTTTATCAGAAAGAAAAATTATTCACATGTTCTCTATCTTGAACTTTGTGCTGTGCTGAGCTGAGCTTCACAATGTGTTCCTGACAAATTATCTATTCTTTATTGATCACTTAGGACTGAAGAAGTCAGAGGTGACCCTTTTCTGGGTTGATTGTTTGTTTTTGTTACACTGAGCTCTTCATCCATCATTAAATGGCACCAATACAGCTGAGCAAGTGCTTGTTACTGGCAGCAACACATAGATACCTCTTGGATTGCAACTGTGTCTAGGCCGCTGAATTCAAACACAGGTGTCTTCCATACTCATTCCTCACAACTCATTCCACAGACATGGCAGGTGTGCTGGAAAGGACAGAAAGTGTTGTGGTAGTGCAGTAGGTATTTGTGGATTGTAAATCTTCACTATTGTGACCTACTAAGATAATATTGTGATTTACTAAAACAATATTATACTTTCATAGGAACTACACAAAGTCAAAGAGAGATGAGTGTCTTCTTAAAAATATACCTTGTATCTTTAAGGTTCTCAGTATTTTTGGTTATTATAGCACTTTAAAGTACTGAAAATAACACTTCTAAAATTATTTCTTCCTTTAGAGTTAAGAAGTATCACACATAATAAAGAATATGCCAGTTACTTTAAATCTACCTTTGTTTCGTATGATGAAAATCTCTAAACATTTGTGAATCATTTAAAGCATTTCATTGACCTACTTTAAAAAAAGCTTATATTAATAGGAAAAAGTGACTTCTTTTTTCAGCTGAAGCCTAGTTACAAAGAAAACCCAAGGTAATTATTTCAGTCATCAACATAATCCCAAAAGGTGGTATTTTATGTGATGATCAGACCTCTCTGATATTTTTGCCTCATTAAGTTTTATAATGCTGCTATTCTTGTAAGCACTTTGTCCTATAAATGCAAAACCACAGCAACTAGAACCAGCCAACAGAGACCAAGGGGACTCAAGAGACACAAGCAGATTATTCTATTGTTTTTAGTTTTGGGGGTAGTCCAAGTCATTTCAAGAGTAAAAGACAATGAAATCCAAGCAGACAATATTAATGATAAATTTATATTAAGAATCTGAGACACAAAATCTGGAGCTGACTTTTGATTCCCACCAAGTTTTAAGTGGGCTCAGACTTAAAGCTCTGAACAGAATCCATTGATGGAAAAAAATACAAGTTAGCGCAAATATCACAAAGCGAAATATGGCAAACAGCTAAACCTAACTGCAATAGCACAGATGGGTGAAAGGTACAGCAGCACAGCACAGATGGACTAAGTTCTGTTCAACTGCAGGAGGTTAACCCATGCTTGGTCTTTTGTTTATTTCAATTAGAATAATCAGGATATTAATCCCTAAAAGGTTTCCTCTGCTTTCAAAGCAGTAAAACTACACATTAAAACTGTATGAAAGTATTTGACAGATTATATAATTATTCAAGAATAATGTTTTGGGGAAACTTGGAATAAATACGCTCTCAAAAAAAAATAGTGAAAGAAACATTGTATAAACTTAACAAAATAGTTTTCTTTGTGGTTTTAGAGAAAAAAAATCTTTATCTGTGCAGCAAGAACATTTCAGGGCCATCATGAAACTCTCTGGTATCAATGGAGACAATCCAGCATCCCCCAAGCAATCAAATTCCTGATTATAGAAGAAAAGTGTTCAATTCTGAAAATATTGTGATGACACCTTTTATTTTTGAAAGGGAAAAATACATTTTTTGGTTGAGCTTCTTAATAAATTTATTATGGATTTAAATACAAAATGCTTAATTCTATGTTGCAGTTGTACAAGCTCTAATTGGCTTGGACCTGTCCAGCAACAACCATTTTCCACCTCACTTCTATTTTTCTATGCTCTGTCTCTTTATCGTTAGGAAAGAGAATATAAGGAGGTTCTTCAAAAGTTATCAGTTGCCACAAAAAGGGAGTGATGAAAAAAGAAATCAGTTTTCCAAGTAGTGAAAATTATACCAGTAATGATAAAAAGAAAAGATTGAACTAAAAGTTCAAAAGTCTTGAACAGAAGAAGAAAAGCCCCGAAAGAAAAACATGCTCTAGGAATATAAATTATATAACAATTCCAACACCCCTAAAAATGTGATAGACAATTTAATCTGAATGTTATTGAAACACAAATGTTATTGAAAAAGGGATTAATGGATCTGCTCTTAAAAAAAACCTGCCAAACATTCTATTTAAAACAAAAGAACTATAATAGTCTCTCATTTAGAGAGACTAATAAAAGTGATGGAAAAACTTGAAGCACACATTTCATTTTTTGATGAATGAAAGTGAATTTTATCCCTCTGCAACTCTTCAACCAATCCCAATACTGGAGATAGAAGAGAGTTCTTTGTATAGCATATTTAATAACTTGAATAAGTTTTATACTTTTGATTTGATTAAAGAATAAATCAGAAAAAATAACGCAGATTCCTGCCACATTTACACTGGTAGAAGAACAAACTAACTCACTGTTTGGACTTTGCTCTCTCTAGCACCAGACCAGGATGGATTTAATTTGGATTTATACCAGTATAACAAAGCACATCTTGTTTGATACAAATCTTCTTACTCTTTCATTGCAACAATCTTGCAACACACTTGCAACAATCCCATTCATCTGTTCCTGAACATCTCCAAGACTATCTGAAAAGCTTGTTGTGTTTTATAACGTGGTGAGCTAGCCAGCAACTGCTTAGAGACCCTATTCATTCTGCAGATGAGTCATAATAAATCAGATTGGAAAGCAGGCCATTTCCGGAGCTGACAAACTAATGTATTATCACTCTGTAACCTTAGCTGACACAAGAATGTAATTTAGTTTTTAAAATTATTAATATCTGTATCTGCAAATTCATAGTAATTTTCATGCTAAAAGGGTCTTTCAGGCATTCACTCCTCCTATGGTCTTTTATATTAAAATATTTTATACAATTTCAAAGGTTTGTATCACAACACTAGAAGGGTTGAACTAATTGGAAACCTGACACAAGGTTAATGGGAGAATAAGTCCCCTGTTTAAAATAATTCTCTGTTATTTTAGACGACAGATATACTAACGAGAAGTACACTTATACTCCACATTAATGGAATGAGTTATTATAGAGATAAAATGTACATAAGTGATCAACTATAAAGTTATAGGTAAAATAAACCTAACTTGCAAGAGAGCAACCAGGTCAGATTATGAAAATTTTATAACTTAATGGAATGTTCTTCCCCATCTCTCATATCCCACCTATGAGAAGGGGAGAGCAACTAAAACTCACAAATCCCCTTGACATGGATTAGGGTGAGATAACTCTCAAGGTCTGTACATAAAAACCAACTGTAACGGAACAAATGTTCTGCAAATGTTGACCCTCTCAAAATTATATTTACCTAAGCTATGAGGTTTTATGAGAAGTCAAGGTAGGTCTTACATTACTTAACAACTTAAAGTGAAAAAGACAGAGGAAAGGGCCAGTGGAGGGGACAGGGAGAGAGAGAGAGAGAGAGAGAGATGAGGGTGGGGTGTGAGAGAGAGAGAGAGTGAAAGAGAGAGAGAGAGAGAGAGAGAGAGAAAGAGAGAGAGAGAGAGAAAGAGAGGTCACCACTCCTGGATTCAGCATGAGGCCTGTCAACAGAGGTAGAGACAGAGCAGGACACACAGAGAGAAATTCTTGAAGTCAGCCTTGGCATGGTGTCCAGGCATGTGGTACAGTCACTTGGGCCTTGTCACTTACACCATCTGAATGAAAATCAAGGAAAATCAACCAGATGTAAAGCACAAAGATTAATTCAACTTCATTGATTTAAAATATGGTAGTAAGGGTGGAATAGAAATGAAGCCGAAAAGAGTTAAGGGTCTTCCAACAACATTACACACATAACCAAACAGAGGTCATCATTCAATTACTCACTTTACATTTCCAAACATTGTGTAAACCAGACAAATAATTCAGGAAATACTTTGGAGCAAAGACAGTCAAAATCCATCATCCAATATTCTGGTCTCAGATATGGCATCAGCATCTTTAGCACCTGTGCCACGTGTTTGCCATGATTTACTAATACATACAGTGTTTCTGTACAATAAAATTATATAACAGTTCTAATGTTACATAGTTTAGCAGTATCGGCTTTCTCTTCTGTTAAAAGCATCTCAGGTAGCAAATCTACGTAACAGTTCAAAATGTTTTATAGGTAAGGAACAAGAAGAAATGTTCTACTTAAGAGCTGAAGCAGGAAGGAGTGTTTTCTTCTGCCCATATTCAAAATTCCTCAGTAGTATACTGACCTCTTATCTAAAAGGTTAATCATAGAATTATAGCCATAGAATGGTTTGGGTTGGAAGGGACCTTAACGATCATCTAGTTCCAAAACTTCTACCAGACCAAGCTGCTCGAAGTCCCACCCATCCTGGTCTTAAACACTTCTGGGGATGGTGCACCCTCAACTTCTCTGGAAAACCTGTTCCAATATCTCACCTCCCTCTAAAGAATTTCTTCCTAGAATCTAATAGAAATCTCTACTCTTTTAGTCTAAAGGCATTCCTTCTTCTATCACTATCTGCCTGCACAAAAAGTTGTTCTCCCCCCTTTTTGTAAGTACTGCAAGGTCACAATGAGTTCTCTCTAGAAACTTCTCATAATTTCTAACAGCTGCTGGTATCCCAGATTTCTTCATATCTGCATCATGGAAGAAAGGACCATCATTATCATTAGCTTCTGATCGACTTGATATTAAAATTATTTTAAATTTAAATACATACAATGAAGATGGAAAGTATCTTTTCATGTGTATCTGTCCAAATATAGATATTTAGAATATTATATAACATATAACTTCCTGAATACTAACTGGGAGGAAACTAAAGTAAAATCCTGCCATCAGGAGCTCCATTCATAATTTGACATCATTACTCATGAAAAAAGCCCCAAAACTGGCCCAGATCAGTACCTAGAAAGGAGTGCCCAAACCATTCTGTCAAAAGCTGTCTTGGAGATTCTTATGTTAAACTGACAGGTTCCTCATGAAGAAACCTGTCACTAACACATTTAGGTAAGGATCAGTAATCTTTACAAGTTGGATGAAAAATAATTCGGCCCTTTTGAGGACTAAAATACAACAAAAGACTGAGACATTCTGTACGATATTCTATAAAATATTGTTACCCTTTTCAGTTGAATTTCAAAAAGTCGGTTTTAATATATTCACTGTTTTACTGCAGGCAATTATTTTGATTTTTCTGCAATTGTCTAGACAAATGCTATTCACAATAGTTATTGAAATGAGGTAACCTTTGGTCTCCTATTTCATACGTGAAAGACTTTTTCTGAAGAAACAGAGATAGCATTTTTTGGTGGGCTCCTGCTTTGTCATGCTGAATTATAACTTCCTTTAAAGATGATCAAAACAAGTATATGTAAATGAAGTTTAATTCACTGACCTACTTCAGATCTAATTCAACTTGACCTCATCCTCTCATGTTTCCTGACCTGCAGTACTCTCTTTCTCTCTTTCTTTTTATCATTAATCTTCACCCCTCCTTAGATTCTTCCTCTGCATTCATTGATCTTTCTCCTCATTATAAACGCTTTCTTACTTGATTATAATTTTCTTTCTATCCCTCCTCACAACTCCTCCTACAAGTCCCTTGAAAATGGATATGAGTACTAATCCATACATATTTCCTCACTTGCTTGTTTTCATTCCACATGTTTTTCCTATTCTAGCTGTCCTCACAAAAGGACAGGATAACCTCTTTTGTTGATCCTTCCGACAGACAGGATATCATCACTTCTATGATAACCTGCTGCCCTTGTACAACAATATATCTTGTTGTGTTTTTTCCTCTCTCCTTTTTCTCTTCCTCTTCAGGGAAATCTTTCTTCTTCATTTTGTCGCCTTGTGTTTCTTCAGTGGAAATTACAATTTCTTCCCTAATGTTCATCCATAATTCCTTTGTTGAGAAATTATTCTATTCCTGGTGCTTTAAACGGTCATGAAATAAGTAGCAGAGCTTACTGCACCAGTTTTCTGTTCAACCACACCTGTGAACCTGTCATGTTCCTTACTTTGCTTCACCATGACCAAATTTGAGGAAGTATTTTTAATTAAATATTCAACTCTAAATTTCTTCCTGAAATCTTTACTGTGGCCAATTTTTCAAGCTCTCAGTGAAACTACTCAGTCTCCTAAATATATTCCTCTTTCCTGTTTGCATCAGTATTAACTGTTTATAATCTTACAATGAAAGCAAGGCAAATTTGAATGATTATTTGGATATTTCTTTGCAGCTAAAGTATATCAATATTATTTTGAACTTCTAGATTTTCTTTACAAAACAAAAATTAAAAATAAAATAAGCAAATATATTGTTCAATATTATCACTATGAGAGGAAGGAAAATTGAAGTAATTTAAATAAATAATATGTACAACAACCTCAACAGTGGTCAAGGGAGTTTGTGTTTGTGTATACATAAATATATAACTATGTATGACCACACAAATGAAATAATGTTTGAATTAATCATAGAAGCTGAAACTGAAAGGGCCATTTTTAAGTGTGATTATTTGACAGGAATACACGTAATGCTGTTTGAGGCACAAAAAGACCGAGACAGTGCGTACTGGACAAACTATTCCTATCATATTTACAGGACTGCAGGCCTGCTAAATGTAAGTGCTTGCCAAGTCTAACACAGAGGAAAGTTTTACTAAGATTAACTAACGTTCATCTTAAATGAACATTAAGATGAATCCTAAGGGTCAGATTTATAATCCCCACACTTGTTTTGTGCAATATATATTTTCTAACACTTTCACAACTTGATACTATCTTCAAACTAGAAAGTTGCTACTAATGCTGTTGCAGTCACAAAGGAGACCTTGCCAAACCCAACAAGTTTCCTACGTTACAGGGGACACAAAGCACTTAGAGAGCAACCAGCTCTTGGGGTTTTTAAATGCTTTTTATTCTCTAGGGAATTCAGCTTTTGCAGATAATCTTGAAATCTATATTTACACTCAAGGCAGGTAAATAAGGAAAAATAAGTTTCATTGAATAAATTAGGACCTCAGTTAGTAGGAAAATCTATATTAAAATGGAGAAGCCAAACCAAAAAATAAATACCTTATTAGGTGACTTGATCTCAATTTATCAACTGTTTTTCATTTAAGTGAGATCACAAGACAAATTTGTAACTTTTAAATGTTGAGTCACATTCCTTGGGTGAACTATATACTGTGGGCTTTGTCTCTCTGAACAGGAACTAATTACTTGGAGCAAAGTCCTACCATAAGAATGACTCTATTCACTAAGAATGCAATCAAAAATAAAGAACTTCAACTTCTAGGAATTTCCTGTTATCCAGAGTCCTGGCTATTACTGTACTAAAATACTGCAAGACTCCTGCTCATCAAAACTGCCTGAGAACACATTTTTTCAGCACACCAGAGAGATTCTTAGACATTCCCTCTTGCTGGGTGACCCATGAACAGCTATTAGCTACCTTGACAGTAGAGAATTCATGCAATACAAATATGTCCTTTCCCAAGAGACAGGTCAGTGAGGTTAGGTCAAACTCCCTTCTGAGCTTGTATCAATGTATGGATAAAAAACTTTCTACTAGGCTTACTCACTACAAAAATATTTCGGTGGAAAGATATTAGTATTTATTTTAGCTATGTAAAATTAAAATGGTTAGCATGAAGAAAAAGGATTTGCTATTTCTCACTTCTGTCTGTCAAGTATCAAAAATCTATGTGAGCAATTATACTCGGTAGAAAGAACTTTTTAGTCCCTATTGCTATATTAAGTCAATAGGCATTAGTTTTGTATTATGCATTCATATTAAAGGAAAATTAAACTTGTAAAAAGGATTTCAGATGGTGCTACTTGGTACTTTGATGCAAGTACAAGGACTGTGGCAAAGAATGTCATGCTTGCAGGAAATTAAAATGGTCCTTGTTGACTGCCAGGAGATGAAAACCCAAAACTGCTGTCTTCCCACCTACTTCTCCACAGAACATTAATATCAACATGATATATGGTACCAGTTGCCACTGCACAGTAAGGTTAACCACTCAATTAAGCTTAAGAGTCTTTTTTATTTTAATTTTTACCTTTCAGATCTCTTCCATGTCCCTTATTTGAATATGAAGCTGCATTTTCTGAAGAATGATAGCTGATTTCTTTCCAGTTAGACAAAAGGACTGTGCAGTTCACTGAGGTCAGCTGCTGACTCTCCAACAAGATTGGGATTACAGAGACAAATAATTTTGTCATCACTGTTCACATTTACAGTGATTTAAAGATTTGTTCATAACCATAGCAGATGCTGCTTTAAGCAGCAGCAAAATCAATGTGATACAGTTAATCCTGATTTTCATCCTGACACTCACAATTATTTGGGATTTTCAAGACTATACACTGTAGAAAATAAGTACAGGAGGAAGAATTTACTTTGCAAGTATTTTATGTTACTGTAAACTTACTAGCCTCTCATACCTTTTTGATGAACTGTGGAGACATTCTGAAAAGCATTTTTCAATCAAGTTATAAGTAACCCTTCAGCATATTTTTGAGGTGTTGTAAAATATCTTAAAATACTGCATTTATATTGCCTGCTGTTTTAATCCATCAAACATAGAAAAGTGTTTTAGTATTAAAAATATTTAAAAGTATCATCTTTGTTTCTTGGTAATATTTAAGCCTTGGGATATTACGGATTATTATAATTGATAAACCTGAAATACCATCTTCAGGGTATGTAGAAATTGTAGTTCCCTGCATCTGGCTAATGCATCAGTTTAAGATGTGGGGGATTTTTACCCACCCAGTATTAATAAAAATCTTCTTTGTTTTGGCTTACTAGTATTCTTATGGTAAGAGCAACTAATTCTGAGTGCACCAAATTTGAATATTGTTGAAGCTCAGGTCAGGCAGATGTTTCATAGCAGCAGTAATGGAATGTAATTCATTCTCTAAATACGGCTCTATCGATGCTAGTCCTTCTGCCAGAGGAGAAAAAGAAGCATAAGATAGTAGGGTAAAAGATGAAGAATTTGCATTCTCTTGAGGATTGCCATTACTATATTTGCTGGTAGATGACCATCACTGGTAAGAGCAATTGAATAGGCAATATGTATCTGTTCATTCCAGAACCAAAATACGCATTTGAAAGGCACCTCTCAGGTACCTGAAAGTTAAAGACAGAAAATATGGAGCACCGAAGACCAGAATTGCAAGTACATGTGAGATTTGTGTTTATCCAACCAGGACAAGCCTAATGTTAAGTACTGATAATGAGCTTAGGATATCTGAAGCTGAAGAATGGTATCAGAATGTAATGAAAGAAATCAGAAAGTAGTAGAATATTGGTAGAAGAGTAGGGCTATTGTTGATAAATTAGCAGTTAGGAAAAATCTTCCAGGACATTGTCTGTTGTTATACCAAATGCAGAGAAAGGATCATTATTATAAGAGACAAGTGACAACAAGCTTTGTTCTTCTTTTTATTTGGTCTGGGTTGGTTTTGGTTCATTTGCTTGTTTTTCTGGTTTGATTACTTTGTAATTCCCAAGCCTCATTTTCTTCTTTTAATGTCTTTCTACCCAGACAGTTTTCTAATTGCATCATGGAAGAGATTCTTCCTCCTTTTATTGGAAGAAGTCTTGAGAGAAAACTCTGAGTCTATGAGTCTTGATACCTTTGACATTGTAAAACCCACAGCAGCAAAATCTCATACTGGATGAAAACAAACTCCCTGGAGAAAATCTGCAGTCACTGTGCAGTTTGCCAGGGAAGTCCACTGTCTTTATCAACAAAAGGGTCAGGTAAGGAAAATACCTAATACAATGTATATTCCCCTAAAAGTCAAGTGTAGAACAACCAGACTGAGAAAGCAGAACAACATGCTGACATGATTAACAAATTTACTGTCTTCAGTTCAAAATGTGTTTGGCATTGTGGTGCTAAGAATAAAACTTTAAAATATTCTGACAATCCAAACAAAATTCCTCAATATTATATTGATAGTTAAGTATTTAGCAACAGTAAATTATGACTAGCAACCCCCTTGCCTTTCTGGGGGAGGGGGAAACAAATTCTAGTTAGTTTGAGCCTTTGTCCTCCAAAATCTGATTTCTATGAACACTGAAACCTTCAAGTCATCTTTCTGACTACCTCTGAGCTTTACCCACGCCACTTTACCTCTGCCCTTACTTACATGCCTCCCTCTTTGTCAAACTTATCCAAGTTCTTCTAGTATCACCTCCAGCAGTTAACTGCAGTGCTGGACAGCAATTTTTGCAATTCTTAAAATTCAATGGATTATAAGTAAAGATTTTTTTTTCAGACTCCTTACACTCAGGATTTCTTTCCATTGTAATGTGTGCATAGTTAATTTTTCATGGAATCATAGAACGATATAATTACTTTTGTTGGAAAAAAGCTAAAAGATCATCTACCTCCAAAACCTTTCACTAGATCAGCCTAGTCTTCAACACTCGCAGGAATGGGGAGTCCACAGCTTTTCTGGGCAACCTGTTCCAGAGCCTCAGGACCTTCACAATAAAGAATTTCTTCCTAATATCTAATCTAAACCAACCCTCCTTGAGCTTAAGGCCATCACCCCTTGTACTATATCACTACATGTCCTTTTAAAAAGTCCCTTTTCAAGCTTCTTGTAGGTCCTTTCTAGGTACTGGAAGGCTGCTGTAAGGTTTCCCCAGAGCCTGCTCTTCTCCAGGCTAAATCCCAGCTCTCTCAGCCTATCTTTGCAGGAGAAGTGCTCCAGCCCTGGGATCATCTTTGTGGCTCTTCTCTGGACCCCCTATACCCCATACAAGAGAATTGTTTACCGCTACAATCCTTTTCTTCCTTGTGGAAATGGTCTTGAAGTAAAGGTCTTTCTGGCCTTGCAATACATCTGGTGGAAAGGGACCTTCATTTTCATCAACCACTGATTGTCCTATCACTCAGAACCACACACCTATTCTACAGGGCCACCTGGGAGGGTGATGTGGGCAAGGAGGTTTTTTGTTGCCCCCACAAGTGACTTTGTTCCATTCACCCTTTCCTTCTGGCCCACTGCCTTCAGCCTGGCAGGTGAAGGTTACAGGACCGTGGGTTTCTTTTTGGTTTCTGCTTCTGTTTAAGGGAGGCCAGAGCACACTTCAACCGGTCTGTCTCCCCCTCAGAGTCCATCCCTTATACTTCTTAACCTTTCCACCTAAGTTTTTAGCTCTGCCACCAGGCTAAGCAGATCATTCATCCGGTCACACCTGACACATCTTTCATGTCTCCTGCTGTCTGATACACTCCCTGATGCCTGAGACCTGCATGGATGCAGGCTCTGTTTGTGTCACTGCATTCTTTCCGGAGAGTGCTGAGAACACAGTTTCCCCCAGAGCAGTTACCATACCTGGGCTCCTCCCAACAGGTGATGACCACCAAACATTTGCAACACCAGCCCCACTTGTGAGAGCAGCTGGATCCTGGTGAGTCTCTTGGCTCTTGCTGAGAGTTTTCTGACTGCGAGAACTCCCTGCCTGACCCCAAGAACCTACCACAGCTGCTGATGTTGTTGCTGTCATTGCTGTCACTGCTTGCCTCACTGACTGACTGAGGATTCTGGTGTTTCAGTTACTGGACTGTGTGTTTTAAAAAACAAGTGCCCTGATAGCACAGTTCATATTCCTGTACTCATTCCTGTGTAGTAATGGAGAGCCCTACTGGCTATAGTTAGAACCTACAGCATTAAGTGCTCTTCCACTGAGACAACTAGAATTCTGCATAAAATATTTCCTCATTTTCCTTCTTAAATGGCAGATTATCTATGGATTACACAAGCCACAAATTTCTTGCCTCTCAGTATACAACCTATTTGTTGAGATCCTGAAAACATTAAATTTTCTTAATTGGCTGGGTATTTCATTATATAACAAATTAATCACATTTGTTAATTGCAAAAAATTCTATTAGCAACCATTACCAAAGTACAGAAATAGTTTCTCAAAAGATTTCTAAATCATAGACTAGGAATCTACATTGAAATATATACTTCAGATATTCAAACTCTTAGGTCTTCAAGTGTTACACAACTGAGCATAAACTCATCTGACAGTAACAAACACAAATTAAGGTGACACAAAGCAACAGCACTTTCACATTCATAGATTAACCCTATTCACTGCTACACAGATTCACAGTTTATACCTAGGCAAAACAGTTAAGAGTCCAAGAAAAATTGAAAAAAAAGAAGGGAGGTAGGGCTGCCAAGAGACTCAATTGCTTTCTGGAATCCAGCCTCATCTGACAAGAAAGAATTAGCCAGATTTATTTTTTTATGAAATACAATACCTATGAAGTCCTAGTTACTTCTTTCCTCTATTCAGCCTCAACCTTTTTTTAGTTAATTATACTCATACATGTTATGAGGCTCATCAAAAACAACATTCATGTTGATTTATAGCAAGTAGTTAATAAAGCAAATACTGCATAGAAATATATATATATGTATATATACTTAATTATGAGCGTGGCCCACTTTTTTATCTGTGGGTCTAGAATCTGAGAATTCCTGCACATTGGCACCTGATTTGGAAAGGATATTTATCCTCAAAAAAGCCTCAATACTAAAGAAATGGTTCAGATGACATAGTAATATTATTTCTCTTATATAAGTGATTGTGTGCATATTTATTAATAAAAATATATATAGGATATACATTTGAAGTGGATAACATTAAAGACATTAAATGCATCATATGATAGCAAATTATCCTGAAATGCATTGTTGTTATACTAGGTTTCAAGGCTAAGATTATTCTGAAGTAAAACACAATCACTTTTTGAGGAATAGATATGCGTAAGCACGGCAAATAAATCAACTCGAATTCTGCCCTAAGAATATTTCACATTAATTCAGCTACAGTTTTGAAGCCTGCTAATAGTCTTAGATAACACATCAATAGTATTTCAAATGCTTTTTTTTTTTTTCTTCCTCAACACAGTTATATGCTTTTGAGTTTACATGGTTTGGAAGTAACTGTGACAGCTGCAAACAAGAATCCCTAAAGTTGCACTGTGGCAGACACAGCAGGGATCCTACTACGAGCAGACACAGGAGAAGCCACATCAGTGGCAAAACTCACTTTACTGAAGTTGTGAAGCTAGTCATGCTTTTTAAATGCTACTGTGCAGAGTGCTGAGGTTACTCTTGCTGACAAAAGTACTTGATCTATGGAGGTATTACAATAGGTATTACAGAAGGAAAATATGGAAGCACTGGGGAAAAAAAAAAAGGAAAAATGGAATATGAGATACTATCACACTCATTTGGAAAACATGATCTTTTAGCCTGCTTAAGTTCCTCTAACATGATAATCATGAGTGCGTTATGCATTTGTGAAAGCAATTTCATTTCTCTGTAAAAGATATTCTTACCTTTCAAATAATATTTTCCCCTGTGCAAGTACAAAATGTCTTAGTACTTAGCAAGGTCAGAAGGGCTTTACTGACCAGGCCCTTGAGTACCCTCAATGCTGTCTAGGAAAAAAGAGATTCATATTCCTAAGGCAAGTCAATATATGTCAGCTAAGCCTGAGGTCTCAAAATAGAGAAATAATAAAATAACTTTACTGCTTCTCTTAGCTGATCAATAATTTGGAAAGTTTGACATGCTTGGGTAACAAAATAATGGCAGAATCAGATTCTTGTTACTATATCTTGTTTCTGCAAACAAGAATAAAACTGTGACAATCCTTATAAAGTTCTCAGTCTAGAGGAAGAGCAGCAAGAATTCTATGATACTCCTACAGAAGCACAGATTTAATAATGCCACAGAGGCAGTTTGTGATTAAACAGAGGAATGAAAACTTCTCAACTGAGTCCTGGTAGTTTTCAGAAATGATTACTTATGAAAACAAATCTTGACAACCAATTAGAAAAGTTACTATAAAACAGTTTATTTTGAGCAAGCTCTGACAATTGGGTAAATGCCTCTACTTTCTACTCTAAATAGAGAAGTGTAATCATGGAACTATATTAAGCAGGAAAACACTTGAGGCATATTACAAATGCTCCTTTTACATAAACTGAAAAAGCTTATCGAGCTTTTTGCTAATTGGGAGCCAATAAAGAGAAGAAAAATGCTGATGAAGCAGCTAACATTGATTTAGACAATCAGAGTGAAAGTCTGTTACCTTGCCTGTTCAACATTGACTTGTTCTCTTTCACACTCCTCTGCCTCTCTGACATAATTCTACTAACATAATTCTACACAATTGGAGACCAATCCAAACAACCCAAAGTCTTAAAGCAGTTTTGGTAACAAACATTGTGTCTGTTTAACCCAAAGCTCAGCTGTACACTTCCTTCTTCATTTTCTATTCAATCACCAAAAATTTTAGAGATCTTTGAAAATTATGCTGACATAGATACAGGTCTTCAACTGGGAGAAATAGGCTTATCTCCACAGTATTTTGCCCCGTGTTCAATCTTCCCATATAACTAACTCCAGAATTAATGAATATTATGATAAGGTAAATAAACTCATTTTTAATGCAGGTCTCTCTTATACTTCTTCAGCTACCCTACCTAAGACTGCATAACTCTCTTTTCATTTGTAAATTTATTCAGTTGTTCGATGAAGCAGCTAAAATTACAACAACTGCTCCTTCACTGAGCTCTGGCCCTCTGAGATAAACATGATAGATTCTTTTCTCCTCCTAGCTAGGAGGGGATGAAAACTGCAAGAAAAAAATCTCTAAAGGATGTGCTGGCCAATGAGCCCAAAATCAAGAAATGTGCCACCTTGAACTGTTTAAGCCAAAATTGACCTGCAATCAGAACAAGATGTCACCAAGGAGTCAAGTATAGAAAAGCAGCATCTGGTGTTACAGAAGCTTCAGACCTGAAGAGAAAGCAATGGTAAATCACCTAAAGCTGGTCAAGGAAGGCAATAGGTGCATGTCATATGGGACCCACTGGTAGAACCGAGCTATTGAGATCTGTTTACCTCTGGGAAAAACTGAAGAAGGAAAAACTTTCAGATGGATTGTCCCCACTAGAAACCCCTAAACTAAACTACTGCTTAATATTTGAATGAAATGTGGAAATTCCTACATTTTAAAGCATTTATGACTCTTCCTTTTTTGTCATTTCTAAGTGTTTTTTGTTTAGCCCTACTTTCTAATTCAGTTTTAAGATCCATAAGCCTTAAAGTTTATCCGGCAGATTCTTGCAATTCATGATGGGATGCATGGATTGCATGGATATTTGGAATGTCAAAAACGAGGCAACTCTCTTTGTTTTATTAAAAAAAGAAAACTCAAATTTATTGAAAACACAACACCAGGAGGAATAAAATAATAACAGAAATCCGGGTCCCAGTGATCAGAGACACTTAATGCCAACAAAAAAAAAAAGGCAAAATGACCCAACACAAGGAGCTCAACAGTGCTGGAGCTTGCGTGGGGTCAATTCCAAGCAAGAGAAAAGTTGGAAAGCCGGCCTAGTTCTTCCAGCACCGGGCTATGCCTGGGCTAGTCCCGAGCAGAGAGTCCCAGAAGTTGACTCTGTAACTTCTGCAGGCAAAAAAGAGCAGGGTCCTGAGGTTGGGTGACATTTTATACCCCTCTTGGCCCCTCTCAGCACCACCCATTGTCCCACCTCCCACGTAGGAACTGATTGGTGGAGTTCCTCTAAAGTCCTGTTCATTGGATGGAGTCCTGGGGTGATGTAAGGTCCTTTTGACCAATGGCTCGTTGTCTCCAGGCAGGGGTGTTCCTCAGAATTTTAGGCGGGAAAACTTTCTCATTAAAATTCACATTTCCATGGAGTCAAGTGTCAGGGGAGCTAATTTTAGCCTCTCAGCACAGGGTGAGGGGTTTTGTCTCTTTTCAAGCACAGCCTGATCTGCAAAAAGAACTCAGATGATTTTACAAAGTTCTCTCTTCTATATGACCCTTGAGTCTTCAAATTTAAGTTTTTAACTTGCAATCTCCTTGTTTTGAACTTTGTTAACAACTTCAACTGGTTCAACTTATACTAGCTATTCAATTCCTTGTCACCTTTCATGCGAAAGCCAAAACTCTCCCATTTCATGTATAACAGGAATGTATCTAAGGAATTCCTACCTTGGAATATAAGGCCTGGTTATATAAGGCCTGTGTTGTGCATGGACTGTAAACAACCTGATCAAAAGTTATTATGACCAGATAGTCACAGAATCATAGAATCATTAAGGTTGGAAAAGACCTCTGATGTCATCAAGTCCAAACCTTCCCAGCACTGCTGTGTGCACCATTACACCATGTCCCTAACATTTAGACGTTTTCTGAACATTTCCAGGAATGGTGACTCTACCATTCCCTTTGAGAGCCTGCTCCAATACCTGACCAGTCTTTCAGTGAAGAAACTTTTCCTAATCTCTAATTTAAGCCTTTCCTGACACAACTTTAGGCCTCTTCCTTTCATTCTGTCACTTGTTTCCTGTGAGAAGAAACCCACACCCCAATTTTATATAATCTTACTTCAAATAGTTGTAGAGAGAAATAGGGTTGCCCCAAGCCTCCTCTTCCCAAAGCTAATCCCTTTCCCAGTCCTGCTGGCATCACTGTTCATGACACAAGCCAGATGTCATTGGCCTTCTTGTCCACCTGGGCACAGCTGGCTCCTGTTCAGCTGCTGTCAACCAGCACCCCCAGGTCCTTTTCCACTGGGCAGATTTCCAAGCACTCTGCCCCCAGCCTGTAGCACTGCCTGGGGCTGTTGTGACGCAAGGGCAGGACTTGACATTTTGCCTGTCAAATCTCATACCATTGGTTTCTGTCCATCATCCAGCCTGTCCAGATCCCACTGCAGATCCTTCCTGCCCTCCAGAAGATCAACAATCCCATATAACTTAATGTCATCTTCAAATCATCTGATGATTTCCAAAGGTCCCTTTCAATAAAAACTATTTTATGGTTCTCTCATGTAAACATATGCACACACATATTGTGATAAATGCAAAAGCTTTGTCTTTCAGAATTTAAAAGGTGATGCATATTATAATAATGGTCACACTATAAGTAGGCAGATTTGCAGATATGGCAGAAGCAGAGATGATGAGAGCAAATTGATTGATCAAGGCTGCAATTAACACAAATCTTTCCAACTCCCAAATCATACTTGAAAGAGTTAATGAGATGAGGAAAAAAAGAGATTCTAGAATTTGGAAATGCACCATACTGTGGCGGCCCGCCCCTCTGCCTCCCAGGCTGATGCCTTTGGTGGAGCGGGCCTCGCCTGGGGGGAAGAGGTTCTGGGTGTGCCTCTGCCTCCCAGGCCGGCTCAGCCCTGAGGGGGTGGAGTGGGGCTTGCTCGTGGCTCCGGGCCCGCCCATCGTCCCAGGCTTTTCTGTTGTGTTCGGTTTGCTTGTGCCCGCCCTCTCCCTCCTCCCCGATGAGTCATCCCTTCCTGTACTTAAGGAACTGCACCACCCGCCCCCGGAAGCTTCTCCCGGCACCCCTCGTGGGTGCTGGGGGGCTGGGGGAAGCAATAAACCTCCTGCCACCCTTTGCCTCGTCTGCCTCCTTTTAATTTGAAATACAATACCAGACAGAACTGAAGTCTGTCTGTCTGGAGTAAGACATGAGATACTGTGTGTTTCAACACAGCAAATCTGTGAACTAATGGAAAAATCCTGCTTTATAGACTGTGAAACCATGAAACGCAAAACTATTCAAAAAAGTTATCCATGTACCCGCTGTCCTTTGTCCCTTGATATAGAAGTTGCAGAACTACTCATTATGCATAAAAGACTTGCACTCCATCGTGCTTCATTGTCCTGTATCCATAAAGCTGGTCACTATGCTGCAGGTATTGTGGACTGCCAGACTGGGATGGTCACTCATGTTCCTAAAATAACCTTCTTTATCACATAGTGCTTATCAAATTGAAAATTCCAAAAATTCTTCTGTAATAATTCTATTAGATATTTCTGTGAATGCAGTAGTTTTTGCTTAACCGAAGGGGCTAGGAGAAGAAATGAAGATTAAATAAAGCAATCTGAAGCTGAAATCCTATTATGAATCTTATAAAGGTATAAAACTAGAGTTTTGTGTATGTCCAGTAAAATTCTGCTGCTATAGCTTAAAAGCGAATTTCAACAGGACAACACACATCAGTATACAAACAGTGCAGCTGGATCTGTTTCAGAGAGCACTTCACACAGAGAATAAAGTACATTTTAGAATAATTTTCAAGCAATGTAAGACAATCCTCCAGCTACTACTGGTTAGCTGTGCAATTTCTATTAATAGTTTTGAGTGGGAAATTTGGCAAACGTTCTTTATTTACTTTAGCATCCTAAGAGGATTTAAAGTAAATCTGAAATTATAAAAATGCTGTCAGCAGAGAAATACACACCAGAAGAGAATTCAGTGATCTGCTTAAAACCCAGTTTTAAATCCTTTTATTGTGCTTTTTTACTCCTACTCTGACCAACAAGGATTTGAAATGGAACCATGAAAATAGCATATGGATAAATGTAGGAATTCTAAGCTTACATCAAGGTAGTAGAAATTCCTTTGATCTACCCTCAGGAGTTTGGGTTAAAAACAAAGTTTGTTTTTATTCCACACCCCAGTTACACTAAAGAAAAGTCAAAGTGTTTGCATTTCATTTGTTCCTTTGTGCATCCATCCCTTTTCTCACTTTTACAATTTTTCTTGTTGCTGCCTCTTCTGCAGGAGAATGCAGCTAGCTATAATGGTTTCTCTGTTACTTTCCATTAACGAAGATACAATGTTTTGGTCAGTTCAGCATTATCTTATAAATCTTCGTTTGATTTTTGTGACAGAGTGTAGATTGTCTCTAAGCAAAATGCCAGGAATACCTTCATCCTCTGCCAAACAGAGGTCAGAGCTGTCTCTTTTCATTGAGGCCAAGAAAGCCGTAGTTGCTCAAAGGTGAAGCACATCTCTTGAAAAGAGCTGAGATACACATGGCTATAATTCTTTATCTAGACAATGTTAACAAGCCTGAGAATTGCTTACAGAGCTAAAGAGTCAGAAAATTTAGGTTGGGAAAAGAATATTTTAAATTGCATCTCTAGGGTTTTAAAAATTAATTAGATTTTAACCCACTACTGTATGAAAAAAGAGTCAGGGAAAAAATACAGTAATTTTTAAAAATTAACATTCCTAGTATTAAAGGAAAGTTTATGATGTTGTCATTTAATATATTTTGTAATAAACTTTTATTTGCAGCTGCTTCACATAATACAGAAAAAATACTGTACAAATTAACAATGAAGACTGATTTGACCGATGTTACTTAAGAGAACAGATCATATTTGTTCTAAAAATCATCTGTGTCTCCTATAGTAATTCAAACTAAACATTAATTTTATTTGCTAAGAATGGGGAAAAAAGGAGGGCAATGGTTAAAAATAGTATAGATGTCTTCTCAGATGAAATCAGATAATTTCAGTTTCGTTCAACTGTCTTCACCAGACAGTTAAATGAAACCACCTCATTTTGTCTGGAAAAAATCAGGGAATACTCACATTTTTCACTTGTCTGCCAAAGTAAGATGGTAGCATTCTAAATCATCACAGCATTCCACATATGCTGTGATTAAAAGCTTTTCTGAAGATAATGTTGAGCTGCAAAAATCTGTGTGTAAGTTTCAGACGTCTGCTATGACCAGATCCAGAATTTTGAGTCAGATCTATATCAGTGCAGGACAGTTTAATGTTTTGCTTTCCTTAGCAATGAGTGCATAAATTGTAATTTACATGCTCAAATAAATGAGTCATCTGCATCTGAAGAAGATCAAGTAGTTATAACCTTTTTCTACTGTTCATTTGGGCAAGTACAGTATAAACTGCCATCAACATGTGCTTCTTATTCAAACTTTATTCAAACACTGTTTAATTGTTATCTCTGAAAATCTGCATTGTAAAGAGTCATCTACACCAAAAAATGTTGCTGCATCAAAGAACAAAGGAAAACACTCTTCCTGAAAAACACAGGAAAACAGAATGTCACAGCTTTGATAGTACAGCACGCATATAAGAGTTTAATTCAATCTGAATTTTAAGATTAATAAGATCATTTTTTATGTGGTCTTGAAATTTCCTGATTTTGAAGCAAAAAAACCCCTTTAGATTGTCTGTTATCCATACAGGGCCAGAGTTCTCAGTTAGAGCACTAGTTTAGGAAACAGAGGCCACATCTAGACACTATTAAATAAGAATTACTATTTGGAAACAAGACTCTGGAGAATATCAACTTCTAAGTGGCTGAAAGTCTACAAAAAGATGAAATAATATGGAAATAATGTAGTTTTCTGCTGGGAAAGAGTAAACAACTTTCTTAGGGAAAGAAAACTGCCTGGAAACAGCTGTGTCTTCAGTTATTTTTGCTTTAACTTTCAGAGAAGAGAGCTTGGCCTTGATTCTGTCTGACCCTAAGGAAATGATTCTGTCTGACCCTATGGAAAGTGAATATACAAAGATTTATTTTGTGTTAACCTTGAGACAAGAAGGAACAGAAAATCCTTTTTGCAGACTTTGAAAGGGAAAAAATCTTAAAGAAGGGATAGTTTGACACCAGAGATGAGGACAGAGCTATAACAGTAGGTTTATTTTAAGTTCTGAATACATTGTTAAATTTTCCTCTGAGGCTGCAAAATAAAATTTTGGTTTTATGTTGTTTTCTTCATTTGCTTCAGTTCTCTATGGTTGGCAGACCATCTGTTCTCAATGTGCACATCCTTTACACTATGGATTTGTGCGTTAAGAACTTCTTTCTTCAAAGAGTGTCTGCTGCAATTTCATGTTTACTATTTGTACTAAACTGATATTCTACCAACAAAGAGAAGTAAAAACATAGCTGGTAATTCTACACATGCATAATTAAAAATTACTTCTTTTATGAGTAATCCTTTTCCCCATTTCTTCATTTTGTTTTCACATCATACATTGTACAACAATTTAATAGAAGACTGTATTCACACAAAGCCTCCAATAAAAGGTCATACTACACACTGGAAGAAGAGTCCACATGGATCTCGCATTAGTGTACTTTTACTGCGCAAATTGAACACAATATTTCAAAGCACATAAGAAAAATTATGTTTGCTTAGAAAAAGAGAATGTCCCTTGTTAGACCATATCAATTAGAAAAGGCTGTAGCCTTCTGCCCCAAAGGTTGCTTGGCAAAAAGAGTAGCTCAAAAAAAGGAAAATTTCAAGGGAAGCCAAAGGAAGGGCAAATCAGCTGCAGGTGCACCTCAAGATGCATTCAGAGCTATCTGTTTGTACCAGGCTAATAACATCATATGTAGGAAAAGTACATGATAAAGCACACATATCAAAAATCTCTTACGTTAAAAAATCTCAATGTTAGCACCCTAATCAACTGATTCTCTACTTTAATCTTCCTTCATAATCAATCAGCAGAATCATTATCTGTCGTACTTTGTAAGAACTGTATGAACTCGTCCTTCTAACACTGAATCTCCCTCTTTCTTCTTATTCTCCCATCTTTTGCTCCTGAGCATGATGCCTTGTGTTATGGAATATCTCTCTGGTCATCTGCAGCCATCTTTCCCAACTCTCTCCCCTCCCAGCTAGTTCTTCTCCCTCAGCCTATTTTCTGGTGGAGTAGTATGAGGAGCAGAAAAGGCCTTGACTCTATCTAGCCAGTGTTCAGTGATAATGAAACTACTGCTATATTTTCAGCAGAAATCCAAAACACAGTCCCCTACTAGTTGCTACGAAGAAAATTCACTCTGTCACTGACAAAATCAGCACAGATATTTTAATGTTCAGAGGGAATTGGTGAGGAATCCTCAAAGTTTGACCATGATTTTAAACATGTTTGCATTTGAAACAAGCTGAGTCCAGGACAATCATGAATGCCTATGGGGAGCAGCCATCTTTGATGGTAATGTAGCTTGTCTGTAGCTGGCAACTAAGTGCCATGCAGATGCCCACTCACTCCCTGTCCTGGCGGGACAGGGAGGACACCTGGAAGCAGGTAAAAGTTGTGGTTTGAGATAAAAAGAGCTTAAAAATAATAAAGTAAAATATAACAACAAAAACAATAACAACAACAACAATAATAACAATAATAATAATAATAATAATTGTAATAAAAGCAGAGACAGAAAATAAAACTCAAGAAACAAACCCCAACTCTTCACTCACTGTCAAATGCCCAGCCTGTTTCCCAGCAGGAACTGGCCCCTCTCGGCCAACTACCCTCAATTTATATGTAGGTCTTGGTATTCTGTGGTATGGAATATCCCCTTTGTCAGTTCAGGTCAGCTGTCCTGGCTGTGCTCCCTCCTGACATCTTCTGTAACTCCTCACTCTCAGAAGATGGGAAACTGAAAAAAAACTTGACTTAGCATAAACCCTACTTAGCAGCAGTGTCTCCAAATGGAAAGTCACTGTTCCAGCTATTGTGGTCTGATATCTCAGGGAACCAGGCAACCCAACGCATATTATTAAAGACTGAAGGGAAAAAAAGAATTCAATATCTCCACTTTTTCTGAATTCCTATTTGGCAAGTGACCGTCTTTATCAAGTATAGCTCCAATGTTTTCCTTAGGCTTCCTCTTGCTACTAACATTCTTGAAAAATTCCTTCTTGTTATTTGACACAACACTAGCCAGTGTCAGCTCTAGTTGAGCTTTGATGTTTTGCGTTTTCCTCCTGCTTACGTGAATGAGGACACTATTGTCTGCCTGTGAAGTCTGATCTTGTTTCTGGAGATCATACCATCTCTTTTTCCTCACGAGTTCCAAGAGGAGTTCCCTGTTGAGCCAACCTTGCCTTTGACCCCCTCTTGCTTGACACAATCGGATGTCCGTCTCATTGAGTCACAAATTTAAAATCTACTCCTGTACTTTTAAATGGTGTTTCTTCAAAACTGAGCAGTATGCATTGACCCTTAAAACCTCAAAAGCAGATACCCAGGAGACACTGCTAAATCCCTGAACAGCTTCAAGTTCCCTCTCTTGTAACAATTCTGCTGGCCCTTTTATATTTAACCAAAAATTTTAAACTCAACTATTTCTTGATCACTGTGGACAATACATCACATATCTTTCCTGAGTCCTTTTCTATTTATAAATAACAGCCTAGGAGGGCACCTTTCGTAGTTGAGTCACTGAGTACTTGTGACAGGAAATTACTTTCAAACATTTGAGAATTTCCCAGAGCTGTTTGTCACAACAATATGGTATTTCCAGTTGGTATCTGGGAAGTTGAAAACTCTCATGAGGACAAGGGCTACTAATCCAGAGATTTTTCTTAATTGCCTGTAAAGTAATTCCACTGTATTAAGATCCTGGTCTGGTGATGGGCAGTGGACACCCACAGTGACATAACCTTTGTTCTCCATCCCTCTAATATTCAGCAAGAGCTTTTTTCCCTAATTTTAAGGGCTGTAGAGTCAAGCCTCTCCTTTACATATGGTACAACATTTGCACGTTGCCTGCACAGCCTCTCCCACCTATAGGCTCCCAGCACTCCAGTCATGGGACTCATTCAACCAAGTCTCACTGATATTAATGCCATCATAGCTTTGGGAAATTATCAGTGCTCCCAGTTCATCCTGCGTGTTTCTCATACTGCATGGATTGATGTACACATATTTATGGGATGTGTTCCTAAACCTTCAGTGCTCCCTGGAGCAGCCCGAGTGCTCCTATTATTATTGCTGCCATCAAACAGCGTCATTCTATCCCCTACATTCCCAATTCCTGATATCATACCCTTTTCCCCTTGATCCTAGTTTAAAGTGCACGCAAGAAATCTTGCCAGCTTATGAACAAAGAACTGTTTCCCCTGGTTTGGATATGCTGTCAGGTACCGGCATAACTTGTTTATCTCAAGGACTCTTTCTTTATTATAAAAACCCAAATCTTCTGCATGGGAAGGCAAATCCCACTCTTCAAGTTCACTTTAATTTATACTTAAAATAAAATGAGAGAGACACTAAGAACCTCCAAAAAGCATATAGTCCTGTCTTATTCTTTAGTATGTTATCTTTGGTCCTGGTGTCTTTAGATGTTATGGCCTTTTTACACCACCCCAAAATCTCATTGCTGGAGACCTGCACACTTAGCCCCACAGACACTCATAGTAATTACACAATTATCTCCACTTGATAACTTTCATTTTCAATCTTACTTGTGTTCAAACAATTCAGAACACACAAATGTATCTCAGGTATATACAGCCATATAAAGACAGAGACACAGGTTTCAAAGGGCTAAAATGCTCTTCTATAAATTAGGTATTTAGACAGTAGGCTGGCAACATCTGCCCTCTTTGCACCTTTCTTTTTCCCTGCTGATAGAGTTGATACATTCTCACATACCTTGTTAACATAGTGTTTGTGAGAAAACTAACATTTAACTGCTAGTTAAAATGTATGCTTTATAAACATTAAATATATTAACAACAACCATTCAGCTTATTATTATTCTTCCACCTGCAGAAACTAGTTTGGTTTTATTATTATTTAATCTATAATTATACATTATAAATTTTATGTCTTCATGGGAGGTTCAGATGATTTACTTGGTATACTTAAGGGTAAGGGAAATACAAATTAGTATTTAGTGTATGTTGCTGTTAGCATCAAAACTTTTAAACTATCAAGCTAAATTAGTAAAAAGCTATTCCACTGTTTCTTAATCTTTTGGGGTTTGTTGCCATTTTGCGCATGCTACAGCTATGTAAACCTGACGTAGGCTTTCAGATTGATAAACCACCTATTCCTAACATACACAACATCCTTGGATTCCAAACCAGGTTATTTACATGGATTAAGAAGTCATCTGTTAACACTGAATAAAATAAATTAATTATTTGACTGAAATCACTGCGAAGAAACTATGCAATCTAGTCAACCCATATATATTATCGAATTTACAGAGTTGTATAAAAGAAGAAATCAGCTCAATACTTTTAAAATGTTCCCTTAAGTCGAGAAATGCATTCATTGACACAGATTCCAAGTTAGCTAAAAGGGTAGGCAGAAGGGAATTTTCTATTGTGATTATTACAATTAAGGGGAAACTGCTGAGTTCTAATGCCAGAAGTATAAAAGGTTTAAGAAAATGCAAAGCCAACTTCAGTAACACCCTTATTCTACAAATCATATACTTAGCTCCTGGTACATAAATTTTCCAGTTTATTTGCAGGTTTTATAGATTTCCATAATCTCTTGATTTCAGGCAATTAGATCCATTCTTAAGACTGTACGTTCTTAAAACCATACTCCTACAGAGAGGTGTTTGACTCCCAGTCTATTCTGAATTTGCAATAATACATCTGTCCTCAAAGCTGTGACTAACCGTTTTAGCACTGTTCAAGTGATGGAGAAAAACGTTAGGCAAAATATTATGCTGGCAGAATCAGATAAGCCCCTAAAATCAAGGTAGGAAGAATATAACAAGTATCACATTACACAGCAGTCCATTCACACTGCTGCATGCTTTACACATCTCAAATTGTATTATAATGCAACACCGTTAAAATCAAAGGCAAGTGTGGTAGGAAAGGCTAGAATTAAGATCACTGTGGTACACATGGGAAACACAAAAGGGACCTCAAATACTATTGAAAACCATCCTAATGAACAAAAATGGTTAGGTGTCAGAGTCTCCTGGTCACAGGCAATATTACTGGAGTGTAGCGAAGGAAAAAGTTGCAAGAAAACCTATGTCAAAAGAAATAAAGCAGTGTTTTAAAGATAACTTGAGAGAAGAATTGCCTTCTAGCAACGATATATACAGTCACAAATAGAATTTGATGTGCAATAAAAGTTAATGGTGGACAGTCAAAGGTTGCAAAGAAATGAAGATACACTAGTTCTATTTGAGGTATATTTTGGTATGTAGTAAAATCTAATCATGAACACACTAGGAAGTGAATGAAATCACTAAAAGAATGTTTTTTGTAGTTTCAGCATTAGTGAATTTTATAGGTAACTGGTAAAATGTTCAATTATATGGAGTCTTTTTTCATAACCTATTCAAGTAATATCGGAATGCTATGGGTATTTTTACTACCCCTTCTTTGAAAGTTGAAAACACAGCATAGGAAATTAAGACATAGAGATGATTGCTCCCTTTATTATGCTCATATGTTTGAGAAGAAAGCCTAGGATTTTTGTTAAAGTATATACAAGTAGACGGGTATGGAATGTAGTATACTGTATGTACTACATGGAAAGAACTAAATGGAATGTAGTAGATGGAATATTCCTAAAATGAGTGCTTCATCTGCACGACAGAGAATGACTATCAGAAGTAAAATCTTTACAAAGTAGGTAACTTATGCAGTTTTTCCAAGAGTGACTGATTTTTGAGAGACTATTGAATCAGTTGGACAATGTTTAGAACTCAATGACTTAAAAACAAACAAACAGATTGAAGAAAAATCAGAATACCTCTTAAGTTAGTTAATTGTGGACATACTAATCTTATATTAACTACAAATTCTAAAAATCTTTGTCCCTCTGAATTTCTCCCTACGTTAGTATTAGAGCTTATATTCATGTTCTGCCTCCCAGAAGCAAAATTGTCTTAATGTATGACAATGACATAATCAGGTATTCAATGTTTATTATTAAAGCAGAGGATTGGCAAATAGATGCCATTCTTAAACTACTCAACTTTTATGAGAGATTTCCAAGTTGAGTTTTATCCTGAATAGCTGATATTCACAGGTACTCCACTTCTTTACTTTTTTAAAGCAATTTTTACTTAGTATACTTGCTGATAGGATTTTGTTTGTCTTGTTTTTAACGTACTTTAAGATATAAAAGTTGTTTGTTTTCATTGAAAAGCATGTTGCAGATCTTCACTACCAGATTGGTGCAAGGAGTATGCATACTCTGTGGTGGGCTTGTCCATGGCCACATATTTTGAGGTGCTCCAGCACAACCTCATGCACAGTCACAGATGCCTCAAGGTTTACCTGCAGCATAGACTTACACACAGACATTGATGTTTTGAGAAGGACCTTCTCCAGTGTGGATTTATGCTTGGGCCAATATTCCTTCAGAGGAATGTCTGTGCTGCAGCGCAAACACAGCCACGGCAACAGACATTTCAAGATGCAGCTGCTCTCCTGTCAACTTACTCACAACCACAAATATTTCGGGTGTCCCGCTCCCACATAAACTCATCCACAGGTCATTGTCCCCTCGGCTGGAAGTTCCAGCGTGTCCTGTACAGCAGCACAGAAATGACAGCGATGCCCTGGCCATCTGCCAGCCCAGGCACATCTCTATGGCTGTTTTCCAAGTGTTCCTGGCCGCAGCAGAGCATGGAGCTCAGCAGCACAGCACTACAGCGACCAGCGACAAGCAGAAAACAGCCTCTAACAAGCACTAGACTCATACCCAGTAAGGCAAGTGAGCCCCTTGGCAAGCACAGGAATCTGCTGATTAATAGCAAAACAGTATTAACAGCATCTATGAATTCTATCTAGCGTATTCCAGTCAAATCTGTCATTATCGTGAAGCCTTTTAGCCCTGTATTGGGCACCAAATGGACTGTCCTGGTATGTCAGTAGGCAACTAAGAATCACACAGCCGCTTGCTTCTTCACACACAGTGGAACTCAGGAGAGAATCAGAAGTGTTACAGTGAGAAAAATTATGGGTTTAGATAAAGAGAATTCAATCAGTAAAGCAAAATCTATGCACATCGTGCACATAAGCAAAAAACAAGAAATTAATTCACTTTGTTCCATGGACAGGCAAGCATTCAGCCCTCTTCCTGAAGGCAGAGCTCCAACACACATACCAATGACTTGGGAAGGTAAGCACCATCCCTCTGAATGTCTTCCATCCTGCATAGACCCCATGCTCCCCACTGCTTCTTCTTTCCCCAGCTTTTTATATTGAATATGACATCGTATGGAATATCTCTTTGGTCATCTGTGGTCAGTTGTCCCAGGTGTGTCCCCTCCCAGCTCTTGTGCACCCCCAGTGAACTTGCTGGTGTGGTGGTGTGAGAAACAGAAGTGATTTTGACTCCGTGTGAAGTACATCTTAGCAATAGTGAAAACATCCTTGTAGATTAATGTTCTTTCCAGCACAAATCCAAAGCACAGCCTTCCACTAACTAGCGACTATGGAGAAAACTAGCTCTACCCCATCCAAAACTAGCACAGATACACTTTCAATTTAGCTTTCCAATGAATTTAAAATAATGTTTCAATTGTTGTGTGATTGTGTATCTCCATGTTACAATGTCTAATCCTCTGCAAACCTGTGCTGAAGAAACAGTGAGGTTGGCAGACTGATAAGCACCCTTGAACACACAGGATGAACCTTTTTCTTCTTGATGAAACTCACATCAAAAGAAATTTATATTCTTTATCTTGTCTGGTGCTTGATAAGATTATGAAGCTCACATTTTAGCTATCCAGAAAGTGACAAATGGATGTTACCTGTGACTGAGCTCTTGTACTTTTTCCTGAGATTGCAACATTATTCAACAGAAGACTCAAATAAAGGCTTTGCTAAAACAGGGAAGAAATCTTTTTCAGCATTTCCTTTTAGCTTATGAAATAGAAATCAAAAGAAAGACTGTGCCAGAGGGTGCAAAGAGGAAAGAGACAGGGCCACACACAGTCAAACTTTGCCAGATCTTGAAAACTCCTAAAAGAGCAGGGGCACATTGCTCTCCTGGTGCATTGCTGTGTAAATGGGATGAAGGGCCTCATGAAAGGCAACATAAATGATTGCTACAGCAATTAAATTAGGAGTCTTTATTCTAATTGCTAAAGATAAGGAAAGTGAGCAGTATATTTTCCAGTAACACAGCCACCTGCCTTCCTGTTTTACTATTGTGACCTGATTGTTTTACAATGTTTTGTGTGGTGAGTATCAGAGGGAATTGTGTCATTAATCTTAGGGGGATATCTTCTGTCTTGACACAGACATTTCTCCTGACAGTAACCTGTAAGATTTCCAGTGAGTTTTGCTGCTTTGAACTCAGACTAGCCAAAAATTTCTTCCAGGAACTTCAGTTTACCTGACAACCACTGAACTATGCTTTGTTACCTGCCTGCAACGATTTCTGTCATATGCTCAGATTTGCAGTTCAGTGTTTCTTTTAGACCTTTTTCTTTGCCTTGAAATTTGCATTTTCAGAATCCATGTTCATTTCTGTTATAGGTTCCTATGGAAATAATGTAAAATTTTTTTCCTTGGTTTATAACCATTTCTGTGGGTAACAATTAGAACTTGTGTTGTCAATCTGTCTGCTTCCTTTCCTACACTGTACATCCTCAGATTTAATTGGCCTTTATTACTATCAAAAATCCCTAGTATGATTAGAAGTTTATTAAGATTTCCTACCCTGTTATACTCAGAAAAACAATTAAGATCTCCTTTACTTTTATACTACCTTCACTTCATTTGTGAATTTCCTGTTCTTCCTATTGAAAAACTTCTTACTTCCATGTAATTTGTTCACATTTCTGGTTTTTCACCTTTTCTTTCTTCATCAACCTTCTTGTTTAAATTATGACTAATTGGTGTTGTGTGGGAGATGGATCTCTTGATCAGCCACTTTATTCTTGCCCCACCGCTCAGTTTTTCGGAAAAACTGAGCTGTTTCTCCATCCTGTTTTTCATATTCTCCAGCTTTGTTCTGCTTCTGGTCCTTAGAGTTTTGTTGGAATAATTTTGTTTGCTTTCTTCCTTTTTTTAATTTTGTCTTCTCCTGCAGTGGAATCCAGTCAGGGTCGGTACTGTAGTGAGTATCAACTTCTAAGACAATTTGCCAGGGGCATACAGAAGCATATATATTACAAAAATAAAACTGCTTTCTAAAAAATTTCTCAAGTTTGACAAAAAGAAATCAGTACCATTTCTGTATGCAGCTGTTCACTCTTAGTTCATCTTCCACCATTTGAGGAGTCTTAACTGTTAAACATTGAAAAAAGCAAAAAACAAAGACTTGTATAAGTTTCTATACTACACTAGTTATTTCCCATAACTGACTGCTGTGTGCTAATCCAGTAATAATCCTTTACACATACATAGTGTTTTTTCTCTGAGGAGTTCAAAGTATTTTTAAAGCTTCAGCAAAATCAAAGAACAACACTGTGGAATAAGCTAATGCCATTTTGTTCCATATTAGAAATGACATTTACTTCCAAACCCATGACAAAACAATTCTGAGAAGAACTTCTTTCCCTTAATACCTTTACAAAAAAGCGAACTCAGTTTCTGGGATTTTCATTGAACTTATTTTCACTCCCCTTTTCCCTAGGAGTGTCCTGAGACAAATGTTCCTCTTGATCTCTGTTTCACTATCCTATTCAAACAATGACTGGACAGATACTTAGATGAATGTTCCTAATATCTGGAAGTCACAGCGGATCTCTGTACCAAGTAAGTTTCCGTCTGAGTAGAGGAAAAAAGAAATCAAGACCATTATTGGAAAAAAATAGGCTCAAAGTTTTCATTTACACACCTAGAGTGCCAATAACTTACTCTGCAGTGCTGTTTGTCAGTTTAACATTATCCTTATAAACTTCAGATGATGGACATGCTGCTGGCCAAGCCTGAGCCAATTACAGACATTGATTAAGCCTCTGTGATAACATATGTAAGAAGAAATTGAAACAATGGGTGCATGCAATTCTTTTTAGCCAGAGAAGGAGGAGGAGATAAGAATATGTAAGGGAAAAACAACATGGAGACACCAAGGTCAGTGGAGAACGGGGAGGTGCTCCAGGCACTGGAGCTGAGAGTCCTCTGCCAGCTGTGGTGAAGACCACAGTGAAGCAGATGAAGACCATCTCCCCAACGGCCCATGGAGTCCACGGGTGATGCAGAGAACCACCCACAGCCCGTTGGGAGGTGCCCACGCCGGAGCGGGTGGTTGCCTGGAGGAGGCTGTGATCCAGTGGGAGACCCAGTGGAGAGAAAGGTCACAGAGATGAAACAGCCTGGCCTCGGGGGTCTGCACCCCATGGATGAGAGACTCATGCAGCAGCAGTTTTGGGAGGACTATCTGCCTGTGGGAGGGACTCATGTTGCAGTAGATTCAGGAAGGCTGCTGCTTGTGAGATATGGACCCACACCAAAGAAGTTTGCAGAGGACTGCCTCCTGTGGGAGGGATCTATGGCTACACAGAGGATCACTGCTCTCCCTGAGCAGCAGAAGAAATCTTGGTGATGGACTGACCAAAATCCCCCTACCCTGTCCATTTGTGCTGTGTGTGGGAAGGAGGGAGGGGAGTGAGTGAAGAAACGGTATCTTAAGAACTTATTTTTACTTCTCATTATCTTCCTCTGACTCTGTTTAGGGTTAGGTTAACAATAAATCACTTTGCTAATTAAGTTTTGAGCCTGTTTTGTCCTTAGTGCATCTTTCTCCCAGTTCCTTATCTCAACTCATGAGCCCTGTGTGTGTGTGTGTGTGTGTGTGTGTGTGTGTGTGTGTGTGTTAGCTTTTTTTTCCCTCTCCTCTGAGAAGCTGTGGCAGTGGAGAGTGGAGAGAGCAGATGTCATAGGTGCCTGGTGTTTGGCCAGGGATAAACCATGACACTATGTTAAAATTTATAAATAGTGTAAAGTTTTGATGATTGGGGAGCGAGGCTTTTGTGGGTTACCACTCACCTCCCTGCTTTGCACAAACTAGAACAAAAATTAGAAATACCTAGCCTCAGTGTGTGAATTGCCACTGGGCACTGGTAACTGTTCAGAATAACAATTTTCTGCAACCCAGACAGAGCAGCATATAATACAAGGTCCGAAGGGTTAAAACATAAGCAGATTCAGCTAGAAACAAACAGGTTTACAGATTTTGGCCTTAAAGAATGCCCAATTTCAAACAAATGAAGCACCTATGTAGCTAACTTATTATTTTATTTCCATATCTGCTCATTTCTTAGTGCTTTTACTCACCCATTCAAAAGTGAGTATTCCCTGTCTTTGGGCAGGATGCAGTCTGCAAATGCTCCTGCCAAGGAGAGAATCCACCCAGAAATGGCCTGCAACCTCGAAGACCAGTTTGTCCAGTTGGCCTAGTTGGCCCAGTGTCCAGCAGATTTTTGTACCCTTTTGCAGGACAATGTGTACCAAAGTCGATCACAAACATCACAGCTCCTGCATCTCTGGAATGTATCAATTATGTGAGCACCAAGATAATTCTTGCAAATCGGACCTGGCATTCTTGTCTTAGAACAATTCATATTGCCCATCAGAGAAAATGGAAAGACAGAAAGGGGTTGTGTGAGGGAGAAGGCTTCACTCGAAGACCCAACTATCTTTCATCACAGTCACAATGTTTTTTTGTCTTCCCAAGTCACTGATGTATGTGCTGGAGCACATGTGCTGGAGATGCTTGGACACCTGCCTGTCCATGGGACCTAAAGGATTAATTCCTTTGCTTTTCTTTTCTTTTCTTTTCTTTTCTTTTCTTTTCTTTTCTTTTCTTTGCTTTGCTTTGCTTTGCTTTGCTTTGCTTTGCTTTGCTTTGCTTGCATGCTCAGCTCTTCCTTCCCTATTACAATGTCTTTATCTCGAGACACAAGTTCTATCACTTTTCCAATTCTCTTCTCCATTCCACACGGGTGGGAGTGAATGAGCTGCTTTGTGGTTTTAGTTGCCCGTTGGGTTTAAACCGTAATGTTTTCGAATACCCAGTCTGTCTTATCTGTGCCCCATCCCTCATTGCTCATAATTTTACTGCCTAAAGGACAAAGTTATATATGGCCCAAGATTATGCATACTGAAACAGCGGGTTGCATAAGGTATACATTTCCCAGTTCCATCTTCTTCTCTTGAGGAAGTTGGAAAATTTTATGTAAGAAGAAATTAACTCCTTAATTTCAAGACTGGGCATGACTGAGATGTCCATCTTTTTCTGGAAGGTATCTAAGAATGGGGGGTTTTCTTAAGACTGTCTTTCTGTTTCATAAGGCAGACAGTTTAACATTTTTAATGAATTAACACAAGGAACCGCATTATGAGAAATTAGGATCACTTCAGTACATGTCCTCTAAACTTTATACATTGTCTGTTTTGAAGTAAAAAACTAATTTTTATGCAGACTACCTCATTAAATGGTTTTCAGACACTTACTGCTCTATGTCAATGACCTTTTCATCCTTTATGCCCTTGTGATAAAGGCGAACATAAACTTTCAAAGCATGCATCAATACTTTGAATGAATGAATGACTCAGTGTAATTAGCCAGAGCTGGGTGAGGAGGTTAGACTTTTTTACTACATTAGGACACAGGCTTTCAAACACCAATTTTCAGAAGTAGGGTAGCAGTTTAATGCCTGCTAATTTGCAGTAAATCACCAAAATTTGTTGAGAAATTAGATCCCACTAAAAAAAGAATATAAAAATTTCATTTAGCCTTACAGTTCTCCAATGACTTATCTACTTTCATCTAACAAGATATCTGCTTCTACCTTAGCAATTTAAGTGTAACTACAGAGGATATAACGTTCAGAAAGAAACTGAATTCTTATTCTTTGCCCATGTTCCCATTATTCCATACAGCCTTGTTTTCTTTACCTTGAGACTCTTTTTCTTTTGCCAGTCTAAATTTAGCCTTTTACCCAACATTTCAGAAGCACAAGTATTAGGGCAGAACTTACAGGAAATTTTAAGTATGGGAAAATTGTGGCATAAGACAATTAACATAATACTTTTGAACTATAACAGAGTTCACTTTTTTTGACACTTCAATACAGAGGTGGTCCTTCAGGCAGTTCCTCTTCACTTCTTCATAGCCCTACTGCTCTTTGTCTTCCTACACATATGCAGTAGCGGATATTAGAGAATATATGTAAAGTTAGTGTTCTTGTCTGTTAAATGCTTGCAATGTAGCCACAGTTTTGATCTCCTGCAGAAGAAAATGTAACTCTTCTAGTTTCTGATTCCCTCTGTGACACTTCTTGTGACCTTTTTCCTTAGAAAAAGCTGTGACAGATACAAGCAACAGAAAGACAAGCAGCGTCTCCCCATGTGTGGCTTTTTGTTTGACCGATTGCAACTTGGAAAACTTACAATTATTTTTAAGTTCTTAGAGTAATTATGTTATAATTATAAGATTTTATATAGAATCACAGAGCAGTTTAGGTTTGAAAATACCTCTAAGATCATCAATTCCAACCATTAACCAAGTACGCATCTAAATCATGCTCCTAATCACCACATCTATATATCTTCCAAATACCTCCAGGGATTGTGACTCTACCACTGCCCTGGGCAGCCTGTTTCCATTCTTGACAACCTTTTCTGTGAATTTTGACTCAATACCCAATCTAAACGTCCCCTGGTACAACTTGAGGTCATTTTCTCTTGTCCTGTGCTTGCTACTTTGGAGAAGAGCTGAACCCCACTTGCTACAACCTCCTTTCAGGTAGTTGTAGGGAGTGATAAGGTCTTCCCTCCGTTTCCTTTTCTCCAGGTTAATATACATTCCCTTTTAATCAAAAATATCACCCATCAAATGGTTTGCCAATCAACATTTGAGAAGTTTTTCAAATCTGTACGCTTCCTAAGTCTGCATTTTATTTTATAGGCAGTGGTTAGATTTTAAAAATCAGTATGTATCTTGAACTCCCACTTCATTTAGACCCATTGTAGGGTCTAGGACTATGTAATTTAAGTTGGTCTCTAAATACATGATTTAAGCATCTATATTTAAGACAACCCACAGACAAAAAGATAGAAAGATAAATCTTTTCTTTATATATTTGGTTCAAGTATCCTTCTGCTACTATCAACCAGTGTAGCAACATGAGACTTCTTTCTCAAATGACTATAAGTGCCTTCTAGGCAGAAGACTGGATTGCATGAGGCTCCCTCTGGAGACAAAAGGACAAGAAACTGAAGGTGACAGAGGAGAAATTAAAAAAACTGTACTCAATGTTTTTCATACCAAAGTGAAAATAGGTCATCATATTTTTCTGTGATGGTGCAAATCTGAGGCCTCATGTCATGCTACCAAAAGTAACATTATTCTGCATCACATAAGCAAGAATGCAGATAGCAAGCAAACATTTTATTATAAGCAGCAATGTGAAAACTCATGCATTCTTGAGGTTTCTGTTTGAGCTCCATTGCATAAGTTACCAGGTAGCTAGAGTGGATGTTGCTATCACACCTTGAAGAGTGTGTAGAGATCCACAGTGAGGGACTGAAAAGAAAAAAAATATGTCTTTTAGTACAGAGTAACAGCTTTTACTTTGTGCTTTAGCAATAACTTTCTTTGACTAAAATCACATATATTTAAGATATCTCTGCTACAAACCCTAATGCTGCTTTCTGTGTGCATCCCTTATTAATCATTATCCAAAAAGTTATTTTTAATGATCCATTTCAAAAGCTGATTGAGTTTCCAATGACATGACATGACAGGTTGTTTTGGGATTTTTTTTTTTTTTTTGTAGTGGCCTAGCTCTTTGTTAAATATGCAGGATTAAAAGATAAGAAAAGCAGCACCTTAATGATAGAGTTTGTGCTGACAGCTGTTGTGGTAGTGGCTTGTAGAGTTTGTTTAGATAAAACAAATGTTAAATCTTACTTTTAATAATTACTTAAGGATTTCTGGAATTTTAATTAAGCCAGTTAATTGAGCAAGTTAGCTAAATTGGTGAATAATGATCTATGCAAACATCATCTTACAGATGCAGCAAAGGAAGTTTAGCAGATCATGAAATAAATTAAAAACAAACAGAAAAGCTAGGAAGTCAATATCAGTACACTTGCAATGTAAATATTTGAAATAAGGAGAAAATTTAAAAATGTAACAATGACTAGAAATTTCAGAAGACAGAAACTGGTATTTCAACTGGGCAGAAAAGTTATACTCTAAGTAGTCAACGTAAGTTTAATCACAGAACTAAATCAGAGCCATAATCACCTTGTGTCATGAAAATGAGAAGCAGAAATGACAGTGTTGAAGGTCAAAATCACCTCTGATCATAACTTAAATCAGCAGGATTTTTTTATATGCATCTAAAACCCAATGTAAGTTTTGAATACACAAAGAAGATGAGAAAAATTATAGTAATAATTGAGATATTAAAGGGCTATCTGGAAAAAAATCTAATAGCATTTTCTAAGTTCCTGAATTTTGTCAGCACATTTCAATTTAGAAGTACTTATGTCTTAAAATATACATTAATTACAGAAACATTCAATTATACATATGAAAATTTAAGTGAAATCAATTTTCAGGGTATGACTGTGGACATGATGCAAGTGGAGAGTTAGCAAAGTTAAGGAAAACTTTATATCCACAAAAATCCCAAAAATCTACTTCATAAATTTATATATGACATAGCAACAATATATAGCTGTCTATGACAAGAAAAGCAAGCCAAAGAATGTAGCAAAATAACTGGGGCTATACTGTTAGAAATTGTCATTGATCATTGATCATCCAAGCTGTTTTAATGTACAGAAAGTGCCTCAACAATATGCAAGTTTTCCACTAACCCAGAATTTTAATGAAATCTGAGGAATATTCAGCAGGCAGGCTTCACAACTGTTATAACATAAGAGCTTAAACCCATCATTAGCTGTATCTTAACAAACCTTTTGTTGCTGAAACATCTTTTGTTCCATTCTAACAGCGAGTATAAAAGGTAAATGAGAGCTCTTTGAACCCCACAAACTTTCTCAGTTGTCAGTACAGCTTTCTAAGATACCATTCCATTCATGGTGATATTGCAAAAATACCTCAGATAATAGAACATATTTTCATCCTCTCCTGTGTTTCCCCACACAGCCACAGCTTCTGGAACAACCTATTACACACATGAAGACACACATCTCTCCAATTGTTTTATATCCACCCAATCAATCATTTTCTTGCCTTACAGCAACATGTTCAGTTTAAACTCTTTTTTTTCCCCACTCAGGAAAAGCTAACTCTCTAAACAAAAAAATATGCATCATTTTAATATCATGTAGGTGCACAACCAAGTAGAAGCAATGGACATCTCAACATTATTATTAATCACCAGTGACAGAAGGATATAAGAGCACACTCTTGTGGTCATGAAAATAGAGGGAAAATTCTTGAAAGGAACATTTTTGTACATTGCTCAGACATACGTTAAATGAAAGAAAGGGTTTAACCATTGCAAAACCCTTAACTCTTAATGGGAATGTATGAAAACAAAGGAATAGGAGGTAGTTCATGCCAGAGTAAACTGATTTTTTCTGCACATACCTATTACTGAATACGTGTATCACATGATTTGATATTGGACAATTTTTTTCAGCCTTTTCAAAAGGAAAAGACTGGCGAAAAGAAAGGCCAGAATGAAAGCATCTCATTAGTACAGATTCCTAACTAATTTCACAGAGTATTCACATTTTCAAAGAACAGTGGAACTCTGAAACAGAGCTAATTTAAATATAGACAGACTAAAAAATAAAAAAAAAAATAGTACTGAAGACAGGGTCTGACCAATTTACAAAAACACATCTAAGCCAGCATGTTGGTGACAGAAAAGGGGTATACTGTGTAATGTGGCCCTTGTATTTTGTTCCATGTTTCTTCACACTCATACGAAGGCAAAAAACATGGAAGAGTTCATATTCCGTGATATCTGCATCCTTTCCTTAGCAGGTTGCAGCAACACATCTTGAGTCAGCAGCCAGAAGGAGAAGATAAAAATTGCTCATAGTTCCACAGTTCATATGTAGTGTAAGACTTTAATGGTTCCCTAACAGATTTTTTTTTTAAAACAATCTCAGAGCAACTTTCCTCGCTAGTTATATTCTTCCTTCTCTGATATGATGTCTTGGATCTTGACTATTATAATAGTTCATTTTCCCCTTAGTCCTGAAATTTGCATTAATTGGAAAGGAAATTACTTCTATCCAGAGAAAGCAAAAGAGCTTCTGCAGAGCTGTGGAAGTATTTTGCCCTTTTTTTTTTTTTTGATACATAATATTCTTCTTGCAACAAATAGCACTTTTCCTCTCAGAAAAGAGCCTCGGATACTTGCAGTTAGACATATGAATCACCTTTAGATTAGTGTAGTTCCATAATTATAGATCTAAATGTACAGTTTAAGCAACTTTGTAAAAAGACAAAAACTAAAATTCAAGGTTTAGTTAATTCTTAGTGATAAAGTCATGCTAGATGTGAACAATTTCAACTGCCTTTCAAGTATTGGTGACAGTGAGAGTAAATTAATATGTAAGTAACTCAAAAAATCTTTAAAGCTTGTCCTCAAAACAGTTTGAAAGCATAGCTCAGAACAGGGTTCCATTGAAAGGAATAGCAATTAAATGCAGAAAACTAAGTGGTTCAATGAAGGGAAGAGGGTAAATAAGGTTTTTAGGGTGACCTTTCCTTCTTTTCTCTCTCAAGAACCTCATTTGCCAACAGCAGACCATCCCGTTTGGTGTTTTTACAGAAAAAGCCAAAGAAAGAAGCTAAAGGAGCCAAGCTCCATAGTGGGGAGAAGGAAAAAAAAAACTTAGAAAAAACTGTGCTCTTAGGGAAAGATTATTATGACAGGCAAAAGAAGAAAAAATATTTTTTAACCTTTGTAAAGCCCTATGACAGCAGAGGAAGGTGTGTACAGAGGAACAATAACATTAGAGAAGCACATGTCATGGTGGGACAGAGCTCTTCAGGTAGTAAGGACAGTAACTGTGACTAATAAATGCATATAAAGAATGTCCTCATAATCTGTGACATGAGCTCAACCTGCATCTTGCAGACACAGGCAGCATTGGAGGCTGAAGCAGATAACACAAAGGAACGGGTGGAAAGGGCTGGCTGATGTGTAAGGGGTTTAGATGGAGGAAGAGAAGCCAAACATATTTTTTGATTATTGGAGCTTGAAGGCATGGTGGATTACTGCTAGTGTTTGTGGGCACTTAGATGGAACAAGGGCTGAACAAGATGGGCACAGATGGCAGACTGGACTACTCCACTTTCTCTGTCATCCCATCGTGGTTTGACAGTAAGAGCAGAAACTGAAGAGTCTAACCTTCTTGTGGTCACTCTGCCTAGAACCACCTCCCCATGCCTTCACATAGGCTGTACAAAATACATCAAGTGATGATCAACAGAAATTGTACTGCTGCTCTAAGATGTGTTGTTTGATCACATTTGCCACCTCTCAGCAGGCCACCTGAGAGTGAGACCCATGATAACCTGCAGAGCCTCAAATAAAGGGTCATATGGTACTTGAAATGCATAATCAACATCAGTCATGAGGCAGAGACACTCAGACCTGTACAGGATGGCAATTGTGGATGTTCTTCTGGCCTCAGTCTGGGACAGCGAAGATCTCAAATTCTTTGATATGATGAGAGATGTGGGCCTTAACTGTTACAGAGTCCATGAAGCTTATCCAGGACCTGAAAAGCTTGTAGGGCTGGGCAGTGGTAACTTGGGGTTCATAAGCTGATAAAAGACTTGTAAAGAACACCAGAAAGTAACTTATACTGCTAGTAGGCAGCTATCCACTTGTGACTGCTGTCCTGGGAGAAGGTTCACACGTCATCCTCAACTTTCTGATGAAACCTGGTCACAGGTGATTGATTTCACTGTTCACACTTAGGGTACAGAGGATCAGCATCATGCTGGATGAAGAACCTTTTCCTGATATACAACCTGAACTCCCCTGGAACAGCTTCAGGCCATTCCCTTGGGTCCTGTCATTGTACACCTTGTGAGGAAGCTGTAGACTGCTACGAGATCTCCCCTCAGACTCCTCTAATTCCTTCTTGTCCATACCCTCTTCTCTGGGTATGACATGCCCCAATAGTCAAACTGTGGGTAATTAAACATGATCTGGTTTTCATGGACAATACATTCTGTACAGGACATTGTCCTAGGTGTAAATATATAAAGTACTTTCTTTTCCTCCCCTTCTGTCTTTCCACAAATTGCTATTGAATTATTAAAATGCAGATATAGATCTAATATCAATATCCACCTGAGACGGACAAAGACTCTCTAACTTGTTAAGGTTAGAAAGTGTATGTTTATTTCGGCGCTGGAGAGCTGCAGGGATAACTCCCAAATGTACATCTCCAAAGTAACAATGCAACACAAAACTTATTTATCTATAACAATAATGTGTATTTAAAATACAGATACATATTCCTAGCATAAGCGCCTCCCATTCCCGGCTTCATATGGAAATTGGCACAAAGTCATTAAGCATGCACAGTTCCTGCAATGGAATTGGGTCAGTGGTCTTTATTTGAGTCTGAGGGCTGCTTTTGAAGAAGTAATATGACTCTTCCTCAGTGTGACCTTCTTACTTCGTTGGTTTTTGACAATACATTTGACCCTGGAAAGCTCCCAATGCTCTCTTCTATTGCTTCTAAATAAGTTGCATCTGGGCAAAATTTGTAACTGTCTAGGCTCTCCTTTGAACTTCTTTTCTTAAGATTATTAATTGTCTATTCTAAGCACAGCTGAGTAAATATCAAATAATCAAAGGGCTACTCTGCATTTAATCATTAATTTCTTTCTAACAGAGTCTGCGTCTTTTTCTATTCTAGTTGATATTAACAGAACTAACTTTATCTAAAATCTCTACATTTAAGTGTCTAAAAGAAAACCCTATGTTTCACTATAATACATCACCTGGAGATTGCAAATGAGAATGGTATCTGGCTCCATGGAAGAGATGATAACATTTAGAACTAGTCTTTCTCATTTGTCACATGTTTGAATTAATAAAATACCGTACATTCTAGAAATTACTCTCTTTAGTCGTTGATACAGTCTATGGAAATATAATTTCCAAATGACATCGCAGTTTTGAACCTCGATATATACCTTGAGTGAGAAGAGGTTGTTATGGGTCAAGATTGCAATTTGTTTGGGTTTTGGAGGATTGTTTTATCCATTCTCTCTCCCCTCAGTATTCATCCCATGGGATCTATTTGGTACTTAGGAAGTCTTTTAAGGAATTTACCCAATATTGATCTAAAGGACTCAAATTATGGAATTCCATTGCATTCCTAATGAAAGCTATTAATCAGTTAATAATCCTTTTTATTAATAACTTTACAGTGTATTTCTATTGAAAGGTCTATTTTTTCTCCCTCAGAAATGGATCCTATTTTGTTTGGTTTGTGTTGTTTGGGGTTTTTTCTATAAGATGAAAATAGTCTTTGCACCTAAAATCTCTTCTCCATGTAGTTATGCAGTGACCAAGATCAAGTAAGATTTTAACTTACTTTCTGGTAAACAAAATTAATTGAAATATCTTGAGTATCTCATTATAAGACACTTTTTCCTGACCTCAACTCATTATCGTAGCTCTGTTCTGAATCCTTTATTTTGTTATCACCCTTTCTTAAAACAGTGCAATTTTGCGGTAAGGATCTCATTATTCTCATATGTATTACAGTTTTAGTTTTACTCAATACTACTTTTCCTGTATTTTTTGCAAAGTTCCTTCTGGTAACAGAACTCAGATATCTGAAGAGTGCAGAAACTAGCTACTTTCTGATGTAAACACCCTTGCTCCACCTGAATAAAATTAATTTCATATTTTGGGGCTAAACTTTTTAGTTCTTTTCATTTAAAAAATTGCAATAAATATAGACACAGGAAAACAAGAAGAGGGTGTCAGATCGTCTTCGCTTTTCTACTTTCAATTTCTACTTCTTTGCCCTTCTTGCTTTCAGAGAAAACACAGTCTGACTGAAGTAAAAACATTAGGCTTTTAACACTTAGGTATTTCAATCTTCTCTTAAAAAGACATACTAAAATGTTTAATCACTTTTTTTTCACCTACTTTTAGTCTTATCAAAGCGCGGTACTCTCATCACAGCAGCACTGCACTGATAGCAGAAATTTTGAACAAGTAAAGGCCGAAATCTTTCTAAGTCACTTCCAGATTTTCTGTGTCATTGCAGAAAAACGAATGAAACATCATTAGTAAAATATGGCAGAGAAGCACGATGGTCAAAATAAAGTGCTTTCCTTGAGCAACAGTCCATACACTGGCAAGAAACCTTTAACAGCTTTTTGTGCAAAGAGAACTAAACTGGGATTTTTTGCTTTATATCAAGAATGTCAAAAAGATTAAAAACCTGATTTGACCCAAGACCTTGAGCAAAAAAAGAGTCTCATTTATTCTTTCTTGTCTGGTGTTTCTCTGCTCTTATGTTCTGCCTTTGGGCACTGAGCAAAAATAAAAGAGATTTGTCCACCTATGTGTCAGTGCTGGCACACAGACGACAAGACTGAGAAAACCATGGCCAGAGAGAACACAGAACTATCTGGATTGTTTCTTCTTTTAAAGCCTCGCATGGCTTTCACCTAGGAATATAAGACATGGTATCTTTGTATAAATACCAGGAGGATAGGTATCTTGGGTTTTAAAGTTTAATTGTTTGCTATTTTAGTTTCTAGGAAGCAAAACGCCTTTCACTTAACTCTTCTGGTTAAAACTCTTCTGTATGACCTGAGCTTTTGCTTAGAAGGAGCCCAAGTATGCAAAGCTTTCTACCTCTGATGGATAAACAGTAATTATACAAGACTGTATAAAACTAATCAATGCAGTCTTACTCCTGAATAGGCTTCAGATTTTTCACATAGATATTCAGACTTTGCTGCTAATTAAGAGGCAAAAATGTTCAGATTGCTGAGACATATAAACTGAAAACATATTCATTTGTCTTTTAGAAAAGAACATCGATAGCCTGACTGAAAAGTGAGAAAATATGATTCACCAGTTAAGTGAATATCTCGGTACACCTTTGTGAGCAATTTACCCTTTGGATAATATTTTTAGTAAATACCATTTCAGTGGGGAAATCATAAGTCCTTCATAGACCTTGGCTATCTCACAGTATGTGTCTAGCTCCAACTATCATGAGATCACAGTGTAATTTATAATTTTTCATGGAAATTCTTTAAAATATGTCAGAGATTTTTATGTAGATGAACACATACACAACTCTATAAATCTAAAGAAGACTGTATTCTTAGATTCTTTTTTTAACTGTAGTATACATTTCTAGCATTTTCCAATTAGTGACAATAATTAAATTAACAAAATATATTAATATATTTATCTGCAAAATATAAATCTATTTCTAAAACTAGAAATCATAAAATTACTACTAATAAAAGGACAAAAATAAAATAAAATAAAATTCTGAATTTCTAACTGAAGTATTTTTTTAAGTATTTTATTATTTTGCAGCATGTAACAGGATATATGAGAATTCATAATTGCTTCTATATCGTTAATCTAAAAGAATGCAAATAAATTGGTGAAAATAAGTATTTTAATGAATCTTATATTGTTTCTTTATTTCATTGTTTATTTCAGCCTCCTTTGAGATGGAAATCTTATCCCTGAAAGGAGGCCACTGAAAGAGGGATGTATTACTGCAGATAATTCCATATGCCAGGAGAAGGGACAATAAACATATTTAGCACAAAACCACTGTGTTACCCAAAAGATCTAGAAAGACAATAGGCTTGTGTAGCTAGCGTTATGCTGTAAGAGGGAAAAACTGAGAGACAGTAGCTATTTTATCTTCTTATCTTAGATGCCCTACATCTTGTGGGGCAAATGCAAGGACTAAAAAAGTCTAATTAATTCTCTCAAAACACTGAAAAATAAGGAAGCTTCCATAAGCCACCAGAACAGGAACTTTAGGCAAGCACAAATGGCAAAAAAGAAGGTTCTAATTCCAGGCCTAACAGAGGTGAAGGAGACATTTCTTTTAATAATTGGGTCATAACAGCAAGGTAAGAAAGATGAGGTGAAGACAGAAAACATGAAATCACTTCATGGGTAATCCAATGAGTTTGGTCAACAGTACATCTATGAGTGAACTGCAGATTCTACAACTCACTGTGGAAAGTGTTGCACAACACTTCAGTTTTCTAAATAAAATTTTGGGTTGCATTTAATGGAGTTCTTCCAAAGTATTTTATGCTCAGAATGGCAAATGCTAACTACTCTTCCCAGATATTTTATGGGAAAATCCTGGCACAGTTCAAATAAGCAGGAACTCAGTCATTGATTTCATTTGAGAGTGAACAAACTTTTTAATATTTCAGAGTAAAAAAGAGGCAGTGCAGTCCCTGAAAATTAGTAGAAACAAAATGTCTTCTAATAGCCTGCGATTAAGGTTCAGCTGCTTAACTGACTAGAGAATCTTAATTACAAGCAGAATTGATAGCATGAAAGAATGAGAACACATTAGAAAACTAACTGTGAAATACAGGAAGGCATATGGAGTATGCAGAAAGTTCAAAAATCTCCATGGATGAGGCAGAATGCTAGAAAAGACAAGGCTAATTGTATAGTGCAGGAGAGATTATTTTTTCATCTGCTGTCAAAGGTGAAAATAAAAAAGGAAGGGTTGTATTCTAGTTCACTTCTATATGAACAAATATTACAAGGTCATGAGATGTGTTTGTAAAAGAGGACCCATAAATTAAATTGCAGTAAGCAATATACATTTCTAAAAATAAATAATCTAAAAAATTGATGAAAATTCTTTATAAACTGTTTAGTTGTAATAACGGGATTTCTGCCATTTACCTTTGTTTTGTAGAAGCATTGGGAAATCTTGATTTGAGGGGGAAAGAGCAGAATACCAACTCAAGACTCATTTGCAAGTCATATTACTTGCCACATCAGACAATACATTAAATTCCTAGTTAGACCCATAATAAGTAAAATGAAAGCATAATCAAATGAAGTAAAATTAACATAATTTCATTACCTTACAGAATCTTGTGGAAGGCATTCCCTGATGCCTTAAACATTTGATCTTGTCTGTAGTTATAAACAAGGTTGTAGTCCCATATATTTCCATGTAATTCTGATTTTCATTAGATTATTAGGGATGTGTGTGAAGTACAGTGTGTCATCACACAAATGTTTTCTTCAGTGCCAATCCATTGTAATTTGGGACTTTGTTACAGAAATTCAGCACAGACTTGAACAGAAAGCTCCAGACATAAAAACAGTCCTACACAGAAATACATATTACATTCAGGTATATACGTATTCTGTAATACATCATTATAAAGTAAGAGAGAGAAATTGTATGATACTTAAAAAATGCATTGTTTACATGTTCCACCCACCCCCTATATATACACACATACATGTATACATAAATTGGGGAACTATTGTCTGTGAATGCAACTTACTGGGAAACAGAAAAAAATGTATTACAGACAGATGTCATCACCAAACCTGGAAAGCAGGATTTAGCACAAATTATCAGATTTTCTGGAACACAGAGAAGCTGCTGGTCTCATTCCAGACTCTTTTTCAAAATACTTTTTTTCCATTACTTTCTACATCTGATATTTTATTGTGCTTTCTGTTTAGAAATTCAAATGCCTATATCTTAACCTTCACTGGCCCAATATTATTTTGAGGACTGTGTCATTAAGAATATGCCTATTCTCACATAGCAGATTCTCACATACTGAATGCTCATGTCTATGAGTTTATCTTTCTGTGCATTAGCATACCAACATGACTGAATACTCAGAGTAGATTCGGTGTATTAAAAGGAATCTTTGAATACCATACAATCAGTAGGAGGAATAGTGATAGTCTTTGCAGTAGCCTTTGAGTAAGTAAAATTTTTTTCCAGATAACAGACTACACTCAGGAAGTCAAGAGGAAAATATAATGAAGCATTTGAAAAGGCAACAGGACCTTTAAGTGGTGTGGGAATCAAATTGATACCACAGGGTAGCTCTGAGAAAAATTGTTGATTCTCCTTAGAAGCAATATAATCTGAAAGAAAACATTCCAGACATTCCTACAAAGCTGCAGGGAAAAAAAAAAAAAAAAAAAAAAAAAGAAATAGCGTGCAACAATCAAGAAGTCTTGAGGCAGAGAAAAGTGTCATTGCAGCGGATTCCAGTGTTTTAAAGTGAAAAAAAGAAAAGCTTTCAACAAGGAATGTTGTCTTAATTTTCCCTAGAAGTCGAAAAAGTTGGTCCTAGACATAGAAGTGGTTTAATACCTCATAGTCTCTGGCATTTCTGTGCCCTCTACTGTTTCTCAGATCTTATCTACATGCTAAAGAAGGTGTCTATCTCCACAAAACAACAACGCTGAAAATAGAAGAGACTGACAGAAGCAGAGACATTTAAAGGAATTATGTGAACATAGAAAAGGAAAAAGTGTTGCAGGGCAACTTAAAAAATTAGCACAAAAATTTTTATGCAGTATTAGAAAGTAAAGATTAGTTAACATTTGGCAGGCTTAGTCAGATATCAGAATTAACTCTAGAAAAATTTAGTATTTGTCTTTGGTTACACAATCATTCACATACAGAATTAAAATTTTAAGCAACCTTCTTGCAATTTCAGTAGTGTTTGGAATGAATACCCCATCAAATCTAGTGATTTTTCAGGCAAGGCTGTGCACTTCCATGATACATACTTCCAGTAGTTTGGACCAAAATACCTGTCTACTTTAAGTTATTACAGTTATTCAAGCAAAAATCCTTATAGTAATCATTGATAAAAACATTTTTTCCAATATCTGTATCTATATATAGATATACATGTATGTGTATATATATATATATATATAAATACCTTTTATTGGACCCATTTTTTGGTTTCATTACTTTTGCTCAGATTTGGCAATCTGTCTTTTGTTTGAGTGCAAACCAATCTCAGCACCTTATTGCAGAATTGGTGAAACTGTGACTCATGAGAGGCACATGCAGCTTCCTTAGCAAGTCTGGTTCATCTTTCAAAGTAAAATTCAGAGCAAAATTTATTTAGCTTACCTTAACACCAGCTGCCCATTATAAAACATGTTAACACTTTAATGGGTTTAGATGAGACATTTAAGGTGGATTTCAGGAACTATGGGGCCTGGGTGCTCTGTTAGGCAGGGCTGTCAAGCCTTTCAGCTTTATAGTCAGGACTTATAAACCTATAAAGATTGGCCTGGGGAAAGAGTAATGTCTCTGTCATAAGGGACTATTCACATTCTGGAGTTCTTTTGTGTGCACAATATTGCACTGGAGAACTTGCTCATCAGATACTAAGGCCAGCAAAATAGGTAACATTAAGGACACATCAATTTATATTTTCAGTGCTGTGTACCATGTGTGCGGCAATGATTAATATTCATTCCTCAGCTAAACTTGCAGTATTTGGATATCAACCCATTATAATCTCATTGTCTTCAGCAGAACTACATCGTTCAAACTGATTTATCATGCTGTGTACCTAAGAACAGGATGCCCACTTTGTAGACTCCATGTAAACACTTTTCCAGTGAAAACTGGTGCCCTGATATTGATCCAAAGGATAATTCAAGTCTCAGGCATGTGGAAGAATCAGGTTCTGTGGCTAAGAGTAAAATTGCATTCATTAACATCATTATTAATATGTTGTACTAAGCACTGAGCCAGTTCATCATGTGATATCTGCACTCGTGGTCTAAGCTGGTAATTTAGACCAACTAAATGAAACTTCCTGGGTGAGAGGAAGGACAAAATAAAAGAAATTGCCTCACGCATCATATGGGTTCTAGAGACTAGTTGATATATAATTAACAAAATAAAAAAACAATATAAATCATTTCATGGTATTCCATAAACTGCAATTATTTTCTTGCTGCTACCTACATTGCATTTCAGAAGAACAAATTCTTTATAAAATTATAGAGTAGTCATAAAGTATAGTTATTTATTCACATCTTTACTGATACATCATATATTAATTTTATTCAGTAACTCTTTTAGTCATTATCCCATTTTTCCTTCAGGTTGCAGAAATAATAATAAGGATGTTAGAGAACAAAGTAATTTTTCTATAATTTCTTGAAAGAAATTGAAGTAAAGACTTGAAAATTTTTGTAAGCACATGACAGTAATGAGATTAACTTTTAACTAATAGTAGCCATTTTCTTTCCTTTAAAACTGTGATCTCTCAAAGAATCTAGTGCATGGTAGAGAGAATCAGCAGAGGAAACATTTCTGAAATTGTAAAGAAAACCAGTGAATATTTTGGTTAAAAAAATACACTCAAAAAAAGAGTGTATTGCCAAGACAGATAATATTTTAATTGAGTTGTACATCTGTATTCTAATTTCAGCTTCATCACTTCTAATTAACACTTCCCTTCTACAATCCTTCTTTACATTGTGAAGTACTTAACTCTTTTGACTCTTGAACTCTTTTGATGTGAGTGTGGGTACACCAGCCTAGTAGCCTGGCTTTCCTCCAGACTCCATTTTAGCATCAGTTCTCCTCAACACCTTCATAAATGACTTGGACACAGGACTCAAAGGTATACTATGTTTGCTGATGATACTAAATTAGAAGGAGCTCCTGACTCCCTTGAAGGCAGAAACACCTTGCAGAGACACATAGAAAAATTAGAGGGATGAGTAATCAACCACTATAGAATCACAGAATAATTAAGGTTGGAAAAGACCTCCAAGGTCATTGAGTCCAACCTTTGACCAATCAACATCTTGTCAAATAACCGCAGCACCAAGGGCCATGTCCAGTCACTTCATGAGCTCTTCCAGGAATGGTGAATCCATCACCTCTCTGGACAGTCCATTCCTGTGCTTGACAACCCTTTCAGTGAAGAAATTCTTCATGTCCAACCTGAATAACCATGTGAGGTTTAAAAAGGGATAGTGCTGGATTCTGCGCCTGGCAAAAGGCAGCCCTGGACATACTGGGGAATGAGACACTGGAGAAACACATTGCAGGAAGAGACCTGGGGGTCTTGGTCAATGGCAAGTTGAACGTGAATCAGCAGCCAGGAGGGCCAAGCATGTCCTGGGGGGCATCAGGAGCAGCATTGACAGCCTGGCAAGGGAGGGGATTGTCCTGCTCTACTCTGCTCTGCTCTGCACTGGGATGGCCTCACCTCAAGTGCTGGGGGCAGTTTTGGGAGCCACAATACAAAAAAAAACCATTAAGCATTAAGAGTGAAGGGCCTTGAGGGCAAGATGTTTGAGGAACTGCTGAGGTCACGTGGTTTGCTCAGCCTGGAGAAGAGGAGGTTGAGGGGAGATCTCCTTGCAGTTACAACTTCCTCAGGGGAAGAGGATGGGCAAGCACTGATCTCTTCTCTGTGGTGACAGTGACAGGACCCAAGGGAATAGCCTGAAGCTCTGTCAAGGGAGGTTTATGCTGAATATCAAGGAAACGTTCTTCACCCATAGGGTGTTTGGGCACTGGAACAGACTCCCCAGGAAAATCGTCACAGCACAAAGAGTGACAAAGCTCAAGAACTTGAACAATGTTCTCAGGCGCACGATGTGATTTTTTGGGGTTGTTCTGTGAAGGGCCAAGGGTTGAAATCTATGATCTTTGTTGGTCCCTTCCAACCCACGGTATTCTGTGACATATCATACAATGTAATGCAATTTTTCTTAGTATTTTACTAAGAGTTAGTTATAAGGAACTCCTAGAAACATATAAACCTGGAAGGTGTCATCATCATGAGCGAGCACTTCTGACACAGATATGGCAGAGAAGCAAAAGAGAAGAAAGGAAGAGGATGCATATAAAATGCATGTGGAAATTGAAAACAACTGTGAAAAAAATACTCTTTATTGTTGTTTTAGAGGGATAAAGCCCATGTTGGTTTTATCTTTATTTAATAAATATATTTTGTAAAGATATCATTTTTATCTAAAAATCTGATACTTGTTGTACAGTTGTTGAACAATGACTCCATACTGGTTAACACCAAAAATTGTCTCCTAAGCGGTACTCCATGCTTATTCCAGATCATTTATACATTTATGCTGTTACTATCAGTGGGCTTGGACAGCTCTTCTTCTAGCACTCAGACAGTAGTCACTCCAATCTTTTTGGAGATGACATGAAATCCATTTAACTTGCTGAGCAACATTTATTTCCAAACCAAAAAAAAGTTAATTAAAGACCTTAGGAGACTGTCATTCACAGGCAAGGACAACACAACCTACAGTTTGAACCTCCCTTCTGCTTAATATTTAAACAAAATATTTCTCTTTGAGAAATGCAAACATCATGAGGCACATTTGTCTTTCACTGACCATATTTATCCTTGAACTGGATTTATCTAATCTATTTTGATCCTAAGATTGCACCATGTCCTCATCCAAAATCAATCTAAACACCAGCCACAGTGCACAGACAGAGAGTTACATCCTTAGAACTTTTTTCCTGTGGAAATAGCATTTTAGCCAATAAGAATTTAGGACATAACCTACGATTTTCAGAAACACTGTGCCCTATCCGAGCTGTGGTTCCACCCACAGCAAGTGATACAGCATGACTTGTGACATGATAGTGTCCAACCAGAATGAGATATTCTTCACATTGATTGAGTTTCTGCTTCCAAGAACCTTATTATCATGTGCATCAAGACAAGGTATTTCTCAAACAGTTTGCTTTCCCACTTCACATTTTCTAGTAATAATCCTTACAAAGAATTAGAGCATTGTTTTGCAATATATGTCAGAAATTTCAACTTGTCTTTCTGTAGGTTGTTATGTAAACAGTAGAAACATACAGCATGTTCTCACTCGTGTCTTGTGCTTCCCTAGTCCTCTGTGATTTACAGTACATTAACATCTACAGTGTAAGACACGACAAGCAGGCAGGTTTGAGGAAAATTTACCTCGCTGATAATAATGTTACATTGAAAACTAGGAGTTTGTTTGACTCATAAGTTTACAGACCATAATCAAGTCTAGAAGAGAGGAGATCGTCTGTGACAGCACAGATCAATTCAAGGCGTGGCATGCTTTACTTACACATTAGCCCTAAACGTAAAAGTTTTTACGTCATCCTTCTAAAGGGTCACTTCACCTACCGTCTATAATGCTGACATTTGGTTTCCAGAAACATGCTGTAATCTGTCTCTTACTGTTTGGGATGTCTTTTTCACATCTTGAGACGCATTTCTACCTTGCTTGAACAGGAGATACAGTTAGAAATTCACATATTCACGTACTCACAAATTGGAAATTCACATAATCGCTTCCACAAGTCTTGGAATATCTAGTGTTGTTCACAGTACCCTTGCTCCAGAAGTCAGTAGAAATAATCTAAAATGACACCTTAAATCCTTAGAGACTAGGTAAAAGTTTGAAAATATGACTTGTGATTTAAAATACAGAATGCTAATAAAAAGCATTCAAAACTCATGTTTTTCCTTGATCTATTTTCTTTGTCTTGATCAATACTTTTTGGGTCTTTAGAACTGGCAAACATGTACTACTTTACAGAATCACAAATATTTTGGACATGGGCTTTGTATAATTAGCCATCACAACTTCAGCATATATCCTACCTTCTGTTTGTAAGCAAAATATGAGCCTTACAATGAAAAAATCTCTGCTATGATGTACTTTCTGGTGACATTAAGTTTTGTTTCAGAAGAGTCTCAAGAGCCACCTTCATAACATATCATGATCATAAGATTACCAGACCAGAGTAGAAATTCTGCAAATTATTCATTGCAATCATAATGATTCAATGTAGAGAGTAGTTAGGGGGACTGTCAGATGACTTTATGATATTTTGGGCCATAACCTGTTTATTCCAGCTGTTCCTAGCATCTATGATTAAGACAGTGTCCTGAAATCTGGAGGGTTGTAATTAAAGTGTATTGTACTCAGCAATCTTTGGTGGCATGTATTCCCCTAAGGTTATTGTAAATTGCTGCACTAATTTTATTGAAACCCTCAAGGCTGTCCAAGTAAACAAGCAATTTCCTCTCTCAGTTGCAGAAATAAACAGTTCCTTTGCATGTTAAAAGTGAAAGGGATTAAATCCTATCCCTCAGAAGAACCATAACAGAAGAAACAAAAGAAATGTTCATGGGCTGTAGAGCACTGGAGTTTGGCAGCTGCTTCAGGCGGTGAGGCAGGGTAAAAGCTGCACCTTGTTTCCCTGGCAGGGGTGGCCAGTTTCTCCCAGAGCCTTTAGTGTGGATGGTTACGCGTGCCTCTACAGTCTAAGGTCTTAGTGTACACTCTTAATGTATACTCACTGCACTAGGATGCTGCTGCAAAAAGAACCTGAATGTAAGATAGACAAATATTACACATCAACACTTTTGTTTATTCAGCAACATTACACAGAATTCACTATCACAAAACTGAGACACAACTTCAAAATGGAAAGATGTACGATATAAAAAGAAGTAAAATGGAAGAAACAAAATGAAATTTATTACTCCACCAATAATGCATAAAACATTCCTCTTGTGAGATGTCATATAATCCCCTCCACATATTTCACATTTATAAATAAATCAAACACTGAACAAATGAATTACAAACATAATTGTAATAATACTTCTGCCATCCTAATGGCTTTGGAGCTCAAGAAATTTAATTACTTCCCTATACACTGCAGAAAGGAATTTTGATAATCAGGAGTAAAGCACCTCAGTTCTAAGCTCCTGCTACAGATCTGGTTTGCCAGGTAATGAAAGCATTTAATTTTGAGTCATCATTGTGGATTTTATTCATAAATCCTTTCCTCATATTCTCTTCTTTCAGAGTTGCAACTTAGAGTCTAAAATAACTAAATAAGGAAGAGGTTGATTTTTATTGTTAAAAACAGTGAAGGTCAGAATTACAATTGCTGCAGATATCAAGCCCTCCAATCTTTACTTTTTATAAGCTACTTCAGTGGATAGAAAGAAAACATTAGTTACATAATAAAAGAGAATATTCATGGTCTTAACCCACAAACATTATGGTCAGAAATAAAACTGAAAGAAATGTTAAGATTGAGGGGGTTTATATTTATCTTGAATTTTAGTAAATTAATTGGTTTATTTGACCACATGTGCTTTGTATATTTAATTGAAAAAACATGCAAACATAGAACTGAATATATTATGGTAGGTAAAAAACTACTGTTTATTCTCCTGACGTTGGACTAGTACCAGAGCTCATTACTCTCAGATTTTGGCAGAAGATTATTGAAATTGAGGTCCTCACTGTCCAGTACTGACAATGAAAAGAACATTTAATCTCGAAGTGCTACCAATATCAGTACCGCAATGTTAGCTGCAGTACTGTAGCATCTTAGGTTGGGGAAAAAGGTTTATACTGTCTAATCTGTCCATCAAAACATATCTGACAACAAAGCCTAGAAGAAATCCTATTTATGATGTTAGGTAGTTCTGTTTCTATGTCACAGAAGCTAAACATGAATGAAAATTAAAATGACATAAAACATTGTAAATTTTATGTTGTGTAAAATTACAAATGAAATAAAGTCTTCTAAATTAAAGTATCTTACTTGCATCCCTAACTGAAGTCTACAATGAACACTTAGCTGGAATAGAGAAAGAAGGAAACAGAGAAATGCTTCCCTGACTTTCTTATTTTCCTAGCAGAAAAAATGATTATCCCTGATACTCCCTTGGGGAATGTAATATTTCATCTTGTATGGTCAACCAATCGAAGAAAATATACACCAACCTGCCACTTTTGTGTAGAATTACTGCATTTTTATTCACAGTACAAAATGCAGTATAAAATCAACTGCTCTGTGCTGGCTACAAAGTTACCTTAAAATAATGCTGAGGGTCTAGCCGGTGGGTGTAGAAAGGGGAGAGCATTTTATACTTCATGGTTTTTATTTCCAAATATCCTGCGATAGTATGATTTATTTTGTAGCCAGAAAAAAGTTTAATACGATTCCTCAGCTGCTACTCAGCTTCACTCTTGTATAGGGAGTCACTTTCTCCCTCACACAAGAGGACTAAAAATCACAATATCCTCTGAAAACCTGGTTGTATTGTATCTTTACTATATTACAAGACAGTTTTGTTCTCGTAACAAAGAACATGGGTCATTGATCAAATCCTAGGGTTTTTCTCTTGGACAGTCATATGAGCCTGTGAATTCCATCTGTATTACCAATATACAAGATTTGTTTAACCAGAAGACCTCTGTTTAATCAAATTATCCACCCTCTGCAGTATTGGTTCTGGCATACTGTAACATTAGAATTACTTTTAATGAATTTTCTATTTCATAGAGGAAGGATGAGGAGTTTGATTTTAAAAATCCATTGCATGTTTTATCTTATACTACTAATTGCAATTTAGGAAGGAGCTGTGATAAGATGATTCATTGATGGAAAGAAACATTGAAAGATTAGGTAACATCAAATAGTAAAGTAAAAAGTAAATGTCATGAAAGAAATTAGAATACAGATCTCACATCTACCTTGTTGCACCAGGAGTCATTATTACAATATGAAGATGGTTTTATTTTGTTAAATCAGAGGAATGTGCTTAAATTATCCAGGAAGAGGAGATTACATAAAGCTATCACTGTACTAGAATGTCCTTTTTAAGCTTTCTAAGAAATAAAAGTTTCTGTCACAAAATGATACACTATGAAATTAAATTCCCTAACCATAAGTAATAGAAACAAATCTTTAGAAGCAAATTCACAAGTAAGACAAAATTATAAACTGAGTGATGGGACACATATACAAAAGTTGCACTAATATTATTTCTGGATTTACTAGGCCATCTGCCTCTGAAGATTTGTCTCTTCAACTCAATTGCACTCATCTGAATGAGGCTTTAGAATAGGAATTGGTATTAAGCTGCCAAAAAAGATCCAAAACTAACAAAAAAAACCATTACAGAAATCTAAGTACATGTAGAATAAAAATCTAATTAACAATAAAATATATGTCACCAAAATCCTACCTAGAACACTGCCTCTTTCAAGTATTACATTCAGGTTTTATTACCCTGAAAGGAAAGAAACAGGTCATGTTTTCTTCTCATCATGTTAAGGAAGAAGATACTTTAAACGTGAGAAGATTACTATACTCTTCTGATCCTGTGCTGCCTTTATATTCTGTGTATTGCAAAGTCTGTGCTCATTCACTGGATAATTCTATGATGTGGTAGGTCTGTACTTAAGATCCAAACCAAGCTAACACTTCATGAATGTTCAATGAGTTCTCTGCATGTTAAAGTTGACATATCCTTGAAGGTTTTGAGATGTGTTTTATCAAAAATATTAGGAGGATAGACTGGATTTTATCCAGACACAGAGACTGCCTCCAAATGTCTTCTAGCTTGCTCTTCTCCTTGTTCAGCTATCAGATATTTATTACAGAGCTGTTATAACTGGGGCACAAACTGCAAGCTGCAAGTGTAAACAGAGAATCAAGTGAACACCCCAAAATCTGGGAAGTGCCTTCAGTGGCTAGAAAAGTTGTGATACAAACTTCTGCCTGAAAGGCAGAAAAGGAAGAGGCATAAAGGTTTGTTGGGTTTGGGGAATTTTTTTAAAGAGAGAACAAAAACAGGAAAATAGCCTTGCAATATTTTTCTGATGCTAGTATCTGATCTGCGCAGATCTGAGTGTTCCCATATGCTGAAGTTTATGAGATATTTTAAATTACAGCATGGTCCTCAGCCCACGACAATGTAAGCTCTCAGTAGATGGAGGACAGACTGGAGAGACTGTTCCTCTGGACAGACTGAAAAGGAGAAAAGTAGTACTGCTTTATAGCTGAGTTTTAAAGGCTCTTTTTTTGCATTCTGATTTAAATTGCTTGTAGCTGTCTGTACAGTTTGTGGAGTTTTTCCTTACAGTTAGGTTCACAAATTCTCTTTTTTAAAAAATTGCAGGCAGAAGAACTGTGAGAACAGTTTTTAAATGTGCAGCTCTCAGAGAGTACTTACACCTGTAAACTGACTTAGCTCTACATAAATAATGGCAAGTCACACCAAGAGCTCAGATTTTGAAGTAAGAATTTTGATAAAGTAGTTTCCAGTTAATTCTCTTTACTGGCTGATATTTTAAATTTACATGTTTTAATTGTTATGGGGAATATTGAAACACAATAACATGTGAATTATTTTTCATTTGGATGAATTTTTAGGTTCATCTTTGATAATTAGATAATTAGGGGCAAGATAGAGACAGTGAAAATCAAATAGAAAAGAAAGGACACTCATATTACTACATCAAGGCAATAAGTATAGTATTTCAGTGAAACAGAGAAAGAGCTTATTTCTATCCTTAATGATGCCTAACACCTCTGGAGAACCTTTATGAAGTCTGGTTCAACAGACAGAGAAACACACATTACGTCTCAGAGAGCAAACCCTTGTACAAATCGTAATTCACTGTGAGCTCTTCAGATAAAGTAATTCATCCATAAAAATTTATAGCAGTTTTAGGAAATGTATTAGTGTGCAGAAACCACTTGAAGTCAAAGTTTCCTGTAGTAAAAGTAAAGTAATACACTCAATTAATGTGCTCTGCATCTAGTCCTTGCATCTTGCCTTTATTCATTTGGTGTGATGAATGGCACTGCTTTTGCTGAAGGTAGTGATGTAGAAGCTTTTCTCCTTGAACAATGGGTGGTTAGCACATGTTAGTCAAAGCTACATCCAGCCTATTTAATGTGATTCCTACCAATACTTTATTGTCTTCGTTATCATAGTAGAAAATATTATCTCTGTGTTTATTACCCATTTTCCCTAGATAAAACTATGGTGGCTTTTATGTAACTCTTGTTCAATACTCTAAACCTAAAATAAGTAAATGAATATATCTGTTAAATACACTGTTAAAGTCCTTCAACTCCTAGGAATTATGACACTGACTTTCTTCTGTGGATAACTCCAACCTAAACTGTACATTTTCCGTTTGAATCATCTGTGGCACATCCAGCCAGTGGCAGCCAGCTCACAGCAAGAGAATAAACCCATTCAACACAGTACAACACAATACAAAGCGCTGCTGGGTTTCCCAGAAGCAGACAATGTGATTAGATTGTTCCAACACCAAAACTACTTCATTTTTCACTAACTTAGCTGTCTTTGAATGGCTTCACTTTGCTCACTGCAGATTGTGCAAGTTCATCACAAAAATCAATGCATACGTAGAGATGAATAATAATCAGATGTGGTAGAAATTGGTTTGCTGAATCACTGCCTCTTAGGAATCCTTGACTAAGCAGGATCATTTGGCAGGGCATTTAACCTTGTTTTTTGAGTTTCCTGTACAAAGCAGGGATAATGATAGAGTCACTGTATAGTTTTCTTTCATTAATAATGCCAGAATGTTTTCCAAGCTCAAAGAGAAAAATTTGTTAGCAATGTAACATACAATAATTATGACTCATTTCAGGATTAGTTTAGGCTATATGAAGATTCCTCATAATTTTATGACCCATCTGTAGCAAATTAATGGTGAGTGAAAGGAAAAAATATTATTAGGATGAGCACCTTTTTTTACCTCAATGTGAGAAACCTGAGTATTCTCTTCTGTAATTTTTCTTAAAGAAAAATCTATTAAGGAACTCTTCTGGTGTCGTATTTTCTCAGAATTTCATCAAACCCATTTAAAATCTACTTTTCAGCAACACTCATTATATTATTTTATATCCAAACAACAAGCCAGATCTATCCATTTTAAAAGACATTCAACTCAGACTATAAAGTTAATTAACTTTTACAATATTTAGAAAGGAGTTTAGGTATTCTCAGACCTTGGAATCAGTGACATTAGCCAAGGCAAATGATTTTACAGGCAGTTTGGTTAATAGGGCTATAATCTAGCCATAACAGCCTCTTTGGGCTTGGGCCAAGGTAAGCATTTTAAATATGCCTCCTTCCTCTGTCAATAGCTGACTCAGAACTTTGGAAGAACAAAAATATCCCTCTAACTTAAAGAAGTAAAGACATGACAGTGAAAATCTGGACTGATTAATTTTGCAATGTCCTTGTACTTTTCTGTGGTCTGGCAGGAAGATTTTGCATTAAGAAACTTCTATAAATTTGAGAGACAGCCCCCTTTTCTGAATTTAAACCACATTACATATTTGACAGTACCTCCTAAATTAGTTAAGATGTCTGCTTCACTTTTTGCTCTTTTCGGGTGCTAAATGTAGGTAAAATAAATTATAAGGAAAAGAGGTAATGGGCACAAATTAAAACACCTTGAAAATACATCTAAAGAGAAAAAAACCTATTTGGTCAAAAATGGCACATCCTGTCCAAAGGCATCTTCATCCTTGGAGATATTCAAAGCCTGGTTGGACACATTCCTTGGCAAACTCTTCTAGCTGTCCCTGCTTGAGCAGATGGTTTGACCAGATGACTTCAAGAGATGCCTTCTAAATTCAAATGATCCTTGGCTAAAAAAAAGACTGGGCTAGTTTTGGGGTTTTTTTAATATATCTGAAACTGTATTTTCAAATAACCTAATAATAAGATGCAGGAAAATTAAGACTGAAACACAGAAGAAACACAGAAAATCTCTGTGAGCCTTAAGTCCCCACTTTTAATTTAGGGCTGTATTTCTCAGATGTAAAGGCATGTAAACTCCACTGGGAAGCAGGCATAGCCACCAGGATTGGCCCTTTGGTTGGACATAGCTCTTTCTAGGTGACTCCAGACCCACCACTGGCCAAAGCTGAGCCCATCAGCAGCTCCAGTGGTACTGTAATACTCACTTATTTACTGTGATACTGTGACTTCCCTGTGATAAGATATTTAGGAAAGTGCATGAACTTCTGCATAGAAGCTGTGAGAGAGAAAAGAAACACATAGGGGAGCAGTTCTGCAGACATCAAGGTCAATGTAAAAGGAGGAGAGGAGATGCTCCAGACATGGGAGGAGAGACTCCCCTGCAGACTATCGCCCTGAGGCAAGTGGGGCACCCCACACTGCAGAAGATGGATGTGTCCTGAAGGAAGTTGCAGTCCATGAAGAGCCCGCACCGGAGCAGGCTCCTGGCAGGAAATGCAACCCTTTGAGGGGAGCCCATGTAGGAGGAGGTTTTCTGGCAGGAGCTTCTATCTGTGGGAATGTTGGGAGCAATCCATCCCTGAGGGACTGCAGCCTTTGGGAAAAGACCCATGGTACAGCAGCTCTTGAAAAACTGCAGCATGTAGGAAGGACACACACTGGAAAAGTTTGTGAGGAATTTTATCCCATGGGATTTTGTTCATACGCATACAGCCCACCAACAGCTATCCTATAACAGAGGATTGTTGTATACACCTGACTTTTTCTGGCCGTCCTTGACCACGGCATCAGCCTCCAAATGCTCAGCAGCTAGCCGCGCCGCCCCGAGCCTGGCATGGCTGGCTCACGCAGAGGCGGGGCTGCCCCCAGCGAGGGTCCAATGAGGTGCTGATGGAATAAGGCGAAAGAGGCAAAGGGTTGTGGGAGGGGTTTCACCTGAACTCTCCTTTATTGGGGATAGGGCGAGGGGATTCGGGAGGGAGAGTCATGGCGGGAGAACAGCGGGGAACTGTCTCCGGGCAGCCGGTTTTAAGGGAGGGTAACAGCCAATGGGGTAGAAGACAAGGGGAAGATACAACGGTCAGGGGTCCAATAAAAAAATTTGAGTGAGGGATACAAAGCTCAGAACCAATAAAGCTTCGAACATAACAGAACTTTCAGGAAGATGGGGTTGGTCCAAGGCTCTGGACACACCTTTCTTCCAGAACAAGGGTGGATCTTAGACCCTGGTTCCATCCCTCGAGTCCTCCTTTAATGAGGAGCCTCCTACAGAGGAGGTGGAGCTGGAGCACGAGGCAGCAGCAACCAGGGTTGGACCTCCCACAGAGGATGTAGTCAAAATGCATATAGGCCTTCCCACTCCCTCTTTCTGAGCCTCCATGGCAATGTAAAAGCAATCCTGGGACTCCTCAGAGTTGAGTATGAGGAATTTTTCAGTTGCTCAAAAAAACAAGCTCAAAAAAAGGACAACCTTCACATACGGGTTTGGACTTTTTAAATATAAATACATTTACTTAAAAATGGAACCAGAGAAAACATTTTCACAAGTCACCAAAACAGGCACTGCATGGGGAATTTGCCATTGCTGCAGACCTAATCAACTTGACTTGACTTCATTCTCTTCACATGGTCCTAGGTAACCTTGAAAACACCGTCATCAAATGTTTATCAACAATGAAGATCACTCTTATGTAATGGAACATGTTTCTTAGGATTCACATCATCATTGCCTTTATATGTGTAATCAAATGTATTTATAAATTTGACAAAATAAAGAGACATTTTTGTTCTGAATTAATATATCTTCTTAATGTTCTTGTAAAATATCTCTAAAGGTAGTGGTAATAGCATCTAAACTGCCTTATTTTTCCATGTATTTGAAGAACATATCTTCACAAATGTTTCCATTTATTTAATAAAACACATTATTGTCAGCTGCTGGTTTTGAACATTCCCATATGATCATAGCTACCCCTAAAAATATAGTAAAAAAACCCTGAAAACTTACCTTTTTTCTTCCACCTCACATTTCAGGGAAAACAAGTCTATTTATGCTATGACTTCCAGATTAAAATCGTCTATGACAAGGTGCAAATCAGAGTGATTTATTTTATTTTTTTTTCTATAAAAGGCCAAAATTCAACATTTGGGGGGTTTCGTTGCTTTTTTTTTTTTTTCTTTTTCCACCTTAAAATCTCTGAATTAGAATGAAAAATTTCAATGAGTACAAGCCAAAATATTTAGGTAAGCCAAGAAATGAGCTAGGAGTTATCATTATCAAAACCAAATACAAACCAGGTATCTGGGGTTTTTTTCTTTTTAAGGAAAAAAAAAAAAAGACCCTATCACTTTTTTTTTTTTTTAATTTGAATCTGTTTGGACTTGCTTGAAATTATTGTCTACAATGCAACTGTGATTACAAATATCAGGCAGAATTAGAACTGAGATGTGTTAGGTGATATCCAAAAATGGCAGAGAAATTTGTGACATTTCAAAAATTTCCATTTCAAGCAGAGATACAGAAGTTGAGTCTGTTCAGGCATCTCTTATGCTCTCTTGCCTTTCGCATTTGTATACCTAAATGTCACTCATATGAATTTTCACAGGAAGCACGTATTAAAAGATAAGCAATTTATTGATAAACAAGGTTGTAATATAACAGATATATGTATAACCAGTTCAGCTTTTGAAAGAGGAAAAATTCTAAATGAAAATGTTATTGTTTTTAATTGACAATACCCAGCTGAGAATTAATCTCAGCAGCCATGAATTCTTTATTCCATTACTTCTCTACATCTAGCTGTAATCTCTTTCTCAAAGTTGTTCTGTATCTCAGGCAGTATAGGGACTCTTTTCAGCACTGTCCCGTTAAGCAGAAGGTCTCGTAAGAGTAACTCATCAGTTATTCCAGTCTCACAGGGTATTGTGCATAACTCAAAATGTTACTGTATTCCCAATCTATCTAAATTCATACTGTCTCTCTAAGACCTGGCAGCCAGGACCTCGGGGCAGGCAGGGTTACTGCAGTCTTTGAAAAGATTAAAGCGCTGGAACTGAACTCCGTCTCTTGCTTGGTTGTTTCTGCTCACGGAGAGACTCCACTTTGGGGGTTCTTTCCTCCTCTTTTGTTCTTTCCCTCTCTTTCGTTCTTTCCCTGCACCTTGGACTGCCTGGGGGTGAATTCCACAGGTGGCTGTCTTCAGTGGTGGTGCCAGGAGACAGTGTGGCCCTGCTCTGGTCTGTTGCCTGCTGCTCACTGGCCAAGGAGAGAAGGCACTGATTGCCCCAGTCCAGCTGCTTCACCTTGCCTTGTCTGCCGCTTCCTGCTGTGAGGAAGGTAAAATGCCTCCACGAATCCTAGCCCTTGACAGAGCACAAGCTGCGTTTGGAGCCCCAGCTGCCAGAGAGATCAGAGAGGACAGAGAAGGCAGACGTCAGCTTCCCTTTGCCTTTAGAACTGTGTGCTCAGCTGCAGAGCACCATCTTGCATGGGGAAGGGGTTTACCCACTGTGTCGTGTCTTTCTTTATTCCCATGGGGTTCTTGAGATTTGGCAATTTTGTTCATAGAAGTTATTTAGTGTTATTTCTTGCCTCTTGGTGTTGTGCTTGCTAGTAAACTATTATCTTTTCACTTATATCTACTTGTATCTGATCCCTTACGGGGGGAATCCTTATTTGGATTGGCTAATACCAAAGGGAAGACAACTCATTCCAGAATGTCTACCTCAAATTATCTCAGACTAAGATACGGGATAAAAATATACAGATCCTAATCTTAAATTTGCACAGGAATTGATTGCTTATCTATCGTTTGGGGTAGAAAAAAAAAAGAAAAAAAGGAAAAAAAAGTTGAAGAAGAAATAAAATATTTCATTGAGTCATGGAGTGCATGCATCCCTATCTCCTGGTTAGCTGCGGCACTGTATTAGCTTATGCCCCACTTCAAAAGTAGTGCAGCCAGCAAGTCAAGGGAGGTGATTCTTCCTCTCTGCTGTGCTCTTGTGAGACCCCACCTGGAGCACTGTTTGCAGGTCTGGTGCACACAGCATATGAAGGACATGGAACTGTTGGAGCAGGTACAGAGGAGGCCACGAAGTTGTTAATGAGAATGGAGCACCTCCCCTATGAAAGACAGGAAGAGGATTTTGAGGCTGCTCACCTTGGAGAAGGTTGCATGAAGAATTCATAGTAGCTGAAGAACCTTTGAACAGCTGAAGGGGGCCTACAGGGAAGGCAGAGAGAGATCCTTCATCAGGAACTTAGTGACAGGAGAAGAGGGAATGGCTTCAAACTGAAAGACGGTAGGTGTAGATTAGATGTTAGGACCTTTTTATCATGAGAGTGGTGAGGAACAGGTTTCCCAGAGGCTGTGGGTGTTCCATCCCTGGAAGTGTTTAAGGCCAGCTGGACAAGGCTTTGTCCAAAGCTGGTGTAGTGGGAGCTGTCACTGCCTGTGGCAGTAGGGTGAGAACTAGGTTATCTATAAGGTCCCTTCCGAATCAAACCATCCCCTGATTCGATTATTCTCCATCACTCTTCTGATACAGCTGGATGTGGCCAAAGTGATTCTCACCAAGAATTCATCCATTCTGACCTTGTTTTGTTTTTGGCAACATAATTTGGAATAAGGGATTTAGGGAAAGAGCAAGAAAATATAAAGAAAAATACAGCCCAAGTGTCCCCGTTAGATTGAAAGGGATCATTACTTGCTGTTTCTGTTGTATTTGACTGAACAGAGCCCTGTTGCTGGTTGGGTCCTTCTACAAAACAAAGAAACAAGATTTTAAATGGAATAAGTAAGAGAGGCATTGCATTCCCCCCAATGGTAGGCCTAAAATTTCACTGGTAAGGCTTTTATTCAAACATGTTTGTCCTCTGGGATCAAAGGCTTCACATCACAAACATAAGGCCCCCAGGCAATCTGAAGTGAAGAACATGGGCAGGACAGGCTCCTGCCCTTAAAGAAAATAAACAAAATGCCTTAGTCAGATTTCAAAGATAGGCTTTAGGAAAAAGTCATATGGTAAATGGAAAAAGAAATGGAAAAACACTTTTCCCTAAAAGCATAACATTTTTAAACATTCAAAAGTACAAATAGACAGATTACGCTACAGTGGTTTTGCAGGGCTACATGGCTGCAATTCAAAATAAGTATGCTTTGAAAACTTACATTTTGAAATTTTTTAGATGAATCATGGATTACAGGGTTCCTTGTGTTTTTAAGTTTATATATTTCCTTTGAAAAACATCAGCATTCCAATTTCACATATTATATAACTGCTGTATTCTTACTTTAGTTCTTATATATCATTTGGTCAATCCTGTCAAGAAATATTCATTACTTGTTCGCCGTTGTGGATCATCTGGACAACACTCCTCTCTAAACAAATCCAAATTATTGTACAAGAGACGATGATTTATGATGAAGATTTTCCTTCTTACATGCTCACAGTTATGTTTTAGATGACTTATCTACGTACAGCACTTTTTAGTAATAGTCAATTCAAAATGCTCTTTCATTTTTACAGCTTACAAATTTATGCTCCTATTTTCCTGTTCCCTGTTGCTTTATATTACCAAATGCCTTTCCGATTTACTATGCTTCATCAATAAGAGATGTCTTATGTCTTAGAACTGCTTGCTCAATATTACTACTCATAAAGATTATGTTGGTCTGAGAGTGATAGCTTTTTCATTCTACTAACAACTTCCTCTAAACAAGAAAAGCCAAAGGTTTTATTTTTTTCTCCTGTTGCAGTAAGGGCAGCGTAACTTAATTATGCCTTTATTACTTTCAACTAAGCTTTTTAAGAAAAAATAATATCCTATATGCTTTCTTTTTAATCAATGTGTGGCCTTCCCCACAAAGTAGCCATACTGGAAAGTGATCATTTATATTTGCACAATGGGAAATATCAAGATTATTTTGCATATAACTTGTTCATCAGTTAAAAAAATCCTAAACTGCAGGAGAAAAATACAGAACAATTTTGTTTGATGACAAAAAGTTATACAAAATCCACTGTAATTCAGAAAAAAACTTTGTTATTAAAAATAATGAGCCCTTTACTGCAACACAGCTCATTATGATTGATAAAGAAGTGGTGAAATCCTTCAGGTATACTACTGAAAAGTCTTTTCTCTATAAGTATCTTTCAGATAATGAAATAGAAAATAAGCTGACAGAGAGAGTCTCAGAAGTGGGGCAAAAAGAAAGTCCATTGACTTACACCTATATCAGCCCATGGGAGACTCAAAATGTGATGTAATTTGACCACTCCTTATTAAAAATGTGAGTACAGCTATAAAATATTTTAACAGAGTAGATTTGCCATGGATTGTTTTTTTAATAATAATTTACTTTTTATTAAGTTTCACAGACACTGAGAACTAGATACACTTTAAAGAAGCAAACAGGCTTATCAAGAATTTCCTCCAAACCTCTCAATGAAGAAATGTATGCCTAAGTACTGCTGTGACCTCCAGAACATAAACGTATGCCTACTGATTTTGGAATTTAATATGATTATTATAAAAGCTGTTATTTTGGCATGTCCCTTCCTGGACATTGCAATAACCAGAAACCAGGTGGAAGAATACAATATAATATTTCTGGTTTTGCATATCAAGGTACAGCAATGATTACTTGGTAATAAATTTATTCAATAATTAGATTCCCCCAACTACAATCAACAAAGCTGAAGAGAGAAGTTTCTTTTTACCTGCACTGTCACATAGAATTCTGTCAAACTGAAATCTGAAAATCCTAGGCAATATTGCTTTCATCATTCAGAAAATAATAAAAACAACTAACCCTTGGTGCTGGTTAGCTTTCTTCACACTAACTAGTGTGAGGCTATGCTTTGGTTTTGTGCTGAATATATAGATAGTATAGAGATATTTTTGTTATTGCTGAGCACTATTTGTACAACATCAAGGTCTTTTCTACCCCTCACACCACCCCATCAACAAGTTCACTTGGAGTGCATGGGAAATTGGGAGGAGTCACAACCAGGACAGCTGACCCCAACTGACCAAATGGATATTCCATACCCTATGATATCATGCTCAGTATATAAGGTGGAAAGAGAAATAGGGGATTTCAGCATGATGGTGTTGGTCTGCTCAAGTAATAATTACATGTGATAGGGCCCTGCTCTTCTGGAGATGTCTGGATTTCCCATGGGAAATGGTGAATTAATTCCATGTTTAACTTTGACTCTGTGTGTGGTTTTTGCTTTCTCTATTAGACTATCTTTATCTCAACCCACAAGTTTTCTTATTTTCAGCCTTCTGATTCTCTCCTACATCTCAGTGTGGGAGGGTGGGGAGTGAGGTGAGAAGGAGGAGTAAGAGAGTATCTGCATAAGGTTTAACTGCTGTCAGGGGTTAAGCCATGACAAACCTCCAAAAAAGAAAAAAATTATATTGAGATGGAAGACAAGACACAGACACAGTTCTTTGTTTCAGCTTTCATAATAGCTAGCTCCCTTAGGCATCTGTTAAGAGAACTTTTTAGCTAGTTCTCTTACACAGTATTTAGCACTTTATGTCTCCTCCATGGCTTTTCAATAGGCTAGCAGGTAAGTTATTTAACATGAAAAAGAGGATTTTAAGGAGGGCAATGAACCCTTACCTAAGTTATAATATCAGCTGTTCTTGACTCAAAGGGAAGCTTTTTAAAATACCTATATAGTTTAGGATTGGGCCTCTGAATCTCTGTTCAGAAGCGGCTAATGCTTTCTTTTTACAGAACATGCAAGTCATCTACATTTTCAGATATTTCAGTAATTTTAAAATAAAGCTTGGCATATGCTTATTTTGAGGAAGGGCTTTAATAGAACAAGTTTATGTTAAAATATGCTTTCTAAACATTCTTTAGATCTGGTCCTTCTATTTATTTATTGGAAATTTTAGGGCATGCACAGTTTAACCTAAGTCACTGATCTTTAGATGCTCAGTTATAAAAAATATCTCATATTTAAACCCAGAGATGTTCTAGAATTAAAGACTTTTAAAAAGAGAAAAAAAACAACCAAAAAACACCACCACTGCACACAAAACCAAACAAAATCAAGCAGACATTCATCTGATACCACAGACTTTCAAACTCTGAATACACTCTTGAAACACAGTGAGGTTTCCTAGCCAAGACCTTTGCCATTTATACTGCATTGTGTGAAACTTAGTGTTTGTACATTATTATAAGTCCTGTAGCCTTTTTTTCTTCCTTAAATTACATATAATAATCATGAACATAGCTAACAAAGCAAAAATGACAGGCTTGAGTATGGTATTTTATATAATATGCAGTTTCTTTTGGATGAGGGTGGCATTGACAACAAATTAAATAAATATTGGACAACAGCAGTCTTTCAGTTGAGTATAAATTGGCACTGCTGTCACGCCCATCTGTCCAGTCAGGCTCTGGGAACATTGATTATGTCTTGCTACAACCTTTTTTTAAAAAATGTCAAATACAATCCTTTATTAAACTAAGAAAACAGCATTTTTAAATTCTATTTCAGAAAGAGAGAAAAAGGCTTCATACATTTACTGCTATATAAAGTAAATATTTTTATCAATTAAGAACAACTGTCCTTGGGTAGTTAATTATCGTTACAAGTCTGCCAGTAAAGCTGTGCTTCTCTGTGTACCCGTGCTACTAGCAGATTATCTGCACTCTTAATTGCCCCTTTTTTTGCTATCTTGGGGAGCAGTGATCTTTCAAATATAATTCCAAACATTATTTTTTTTTTTCAAATTCAAAATCAAGCTGGGAGATACAATTGGAAAATACTTTTATCACATAGGCAGTCAGAACAGGATCATGGATATTCTTCCCGTATAAAACAACAGAGAATCTTGGTTTCTGATGACATCAAAACTTTATGCAAGATGCAGTTCTCATTTTGACCTTACACTAGTGTTGCATTCTGCCTTTAGCTTGTAGACCACAGACCTAAGTGTTTGCTCAGTCTTTTGTGTATATACACTTCATGAATTTAACCAATGGCTTTCCCATCTAAGTAATTTTCTTCACTTGCTAGGACCAAGGACTTTCCCTCACTTCTTACTCAGTACTTTTGATGTTTCTTCTCTTTGTTGTTTATCCCATTTTCTGTGTTTCCTTGTTTCTGCTTTTCAGTCATGGTTTCGGCAATGCATTTGTTTTCTGGGGCACAAAGCCTAAAAAAAAGATATTTTCTCTTTTAGTTTTCAAAATCCACTGCCTTCAGGACCAGTATCTAGAGTTTTTGCAGCCACATGAAGACAGGCCACAGCTGTGTGACTTCAGAGTGCTTAAATGTTGCTGGGGTGAGAGGACTGAACCAAATTCTTTCCTCAGTAACCCAAGAGAATAGTAGAGAGGTTGGAGCAGCAGCACATTGAACCAGAATTTTCTGTATTAAGTAAAGATTAAGGTCTTTGTCAATGGGATGGCATCCAGAAAATACCCTGTCTGCCCATTTTATTTCCACTTCTGAGAAGGAGAGTTGGTCCTAATCACTCAGGTTCTTCAAAAGCTTTTATGTAGAGGATAATATAGACATATATGTGTAGAAAAATAGGCCAACTCAACACTGTCTTCTCTGAAGTGTTAGAACATCATTTAACATTTGGCTTTCTGTTAGAGAGAACTAATATAACCTGCTATAAGGTTTGTATTTATGGGAATGCTTAATAAAGTTGAAAGAATACCTGCAGTGCAAATTATTACTTGAATCACAAGTAATATACATATGTATATGTATATATATTTATGAAGGCTGGCAATTTAAGCCCTTTCTTTAAAATTGTTCAATCTTTTACAAATGTTTCTCTTCTGTAATTAAGAAACTTTAGCAGAAGCTATAGTCTTGTTATGGATTTAAGGATAATGATATGGTGTTCTACTGTCCTTGAATCTCATAATTAATTTGCCACACTTCTTTCACTGGAAGTTTGTTCTGTTCCTTATTATCTACATAATTTCCCCACTACCAGAAAACAGTCCCATTTCAAAGTTAATATTAAACAAGAAAATTAATATGTATACGCATAAAGTTATTTCTCATGCATTTTAATAACAAAAATTCTAATAAAAAGATCAAAGTAGCCATACTAATACAAACTCTAGGCTCATCCTACATCTTAGTCCTTCTGGCAGTCTAGATGATTTTGATTGCAGAAGATCTCTTCATGCCAATGTCACGTTTAGCCTAGATGTATGTCATAGTCAAATGCACTGGAAAAAAAGAACCTGTGAGTTGCCAAGATTTTGAAAAAGGTGTGTTGAATATAAGATATCAAATTCACTCTTCATCTGTGGTTGCAACCCATTCAGTAAAGTAAAAGCATGTAGCTGTGCAAGGCCAGCCCCGGCTATGACTTCCTTCTTTTTCAGGGGTGTATGTTAAAACACGGGAACCAGGACCGAAAAAGTGTTACGAACTTCTAGTTAATTATAGTTTTGCCATTTTTCACTGTGCTGTTTTTCCCTTTAATCTTCTCCTTTTTTTTTTTTTTTTTTTTTTATTTCTAGTTAGTGAAATACCTGCTTTCAAGTGAAAATACAGGCAAATCTTTTATTGGTTCGTTAATCAGTAATGAGCGGGTGAAACAGGTCAGAAATTCTTGTAGTATTTCCTCTCACTTGTATTTTTTCTTCCTCATCTTTCTATCTCTGCGCAGTATTTTTATTTTTCCTTTTCATCATAGAAAGTGAAAAAAGTTTAAAGAAAGTTAGACTTTATAATCAACTTTTCCAAAGACCATTTTTGCACACCCACTGCTCTACAATATAAATGAGAAATTACTTTCCTGGATTCTCACTGCAGCCACTGAAATCCTTCTTGCAACATCAAAGTGTGTTCCTTTATTTTGATTTTTCAGTCAGTTGTTTGTAGTTAGTAGTTAGTCCCTTTGTAGGTGGTCATACATTAAATCTTTTTGTCTTTCAGTGATGCCAGATCAGTCTCCATTTCTTCTATTGTCCTCAAAATACTGACACTTTGCTTTTTGCAGTATTTCACAGAAAAAAAAAGAGAGCACACCACAGGCCCATATAGGAAACTGTGGTTCCTGGGAGGCAGACAGACAAAGGGAGAAAAGCTTACAAAAAACACAGGTCAAGCTCTGCGCAAAGGAAGGTCCCTCTTTCTAGCATGATTTTACTTTTCTGTAAAACAAATTGGTTAATTAGGACTATCCTCTCTCAAAACTATGCTCTGTCACGGCAGGTCTTTTTCTTAATGGCTCTCCTGGACATCTGTATCAGATTTGTTCAGCTGCAGTTTTCCTCTTTAATCGAAACTAGACTAAAATGAAGTAAAAAAGCATGTTGAGGTTGCTGCTTCATTTCTTCTGGTTATTTCTGTGTGACAGTTATCAAAATTTGCAGAATCACTTTCTTCTTAATCTTTATATTCACACAATGTCACTCATATGTCAATACTCAGATGCATCTACATTGTTCAACCAGCAGAAGGAATCTCTGATCTTCCTGTACTTAAGCGTGGGACTTAAGCAGCTCTCCTTTGAAGACACAAATCCAGTCCCACTGAATGTTTTGGTCTTTCCATTATTTTTTTTTCCCCTGGTGTAGGTGTAGAAAAGAGAAGCCATGACTAGGCTGTCATGGTTCCAATATCAAACAAAACTACCCAATTTTCAACAGGGTCATGAACGTCCCATTAGTAAGGACTTGCAAAACAGGGGGAGAGCGACATAAGCTGGGATTTACTCTGACTACCCAGTCCTACCTGTTCACCTAAATCCCTGGCATCATAGCAATAAATGGTGATTAATTTGGTTTCTAGAACAAGGTAAACCCTGACATTTTAAAGTCTTAGAGGAGATCAGTTAAAGTTGCATGAGACAGACTTTGTTACTGTCAATAGAATTTCATGCAGTGCTAATTCAGTATAGGAGAGCTCACCTGTTGTTTTCAGAATGCCAAAAACTTACTGAGAGTTTTGAACAGGATAACAGCAAGAAAAATTAATTTCATAAGCACACTATTTTGTTTAATTTAACCTAGTTAGAGTACTAAATAACTAGAATCAAACTAATTACCCAACTTAATTTAGGAAAGGAGAAATTATTGTAATTTGGAAGGACTGAACCAGATGATGACTTCTGGATAAAAACTGACAGCACTGAACACAAATAACTGTTTAATCCCAACGCCACCCTGAAACAATTACAAACCCTCTGAGTACCTGTACTGTGACTGCTATTTTATTAAAGCTTGTGTCCTGGTTTCTTCCAGTGCTACTGTTTGTCTTTCAATAAAAATCTCTTGATTTTTGACATCCTGGTCATTGTCTATGCAGTCCAAAGAAAGGTTCCTCTTGCTTTTTAACGCTATCATCCAATAATTCAGTATATGAACTATGAAAGCCTACAGTTTCTATTTCTGATCTTTCATTTCCTGCATGCTTTGTAAGTAACATCTAAAACTTTCTCTATCTTTATTCTTGGGTTCTTGTTTTTGCCCTTCCTACTGGGAAAATGTGTCCTGTTTTTACTTTGAAAAGACTGTCACAGTTCAAAAGTTCCTGCCAGTTTTAGAGAGTTCCAGAGAGTTAGAGGTATTCCTACTCAGTACTGCACATTTGTCCTTAGGACACCATAGGCTTTTCTTGTAGATATGTTTGTGCTAATGGTTAACAAGCACTACCTTTTAAAAGCCTTATTTTCTGGTTAACTATTTCATTTAGGTCTTCTTTGCCAACATTTTACCTCTGATTACTTTTCTTCATCTCTCATTGACATTATTGTTGCACTATATGCTTGATTACACTTTGTTGACTCAATATTTCATCTACAGCTGTGATCTTTTAAAGGTCATATTGCTGCTGGTGTGCTCATGCTTCAAATCTTTCCGATTTCTATTATTTTTTCTAAATTATTTTAACTTCTTAGTTTTATCTTGGGCCATGATCCACTGACATGAAGTAAAATATTTTCTGACATCTGGGAAAGTTTTATTTCAATAATTCGTAGTATTTTCTGTTGTACATAAATAAGTTCTACTTCCCTTAAGTCACCTTTCCATATTCTTTCTTTGTGGAGATTACAATACATAGCCATTAATATTCAATCATCACTGGTTTACTCTTGCCAGTACCCTACCTTCCTCTTATTTCCAACCTGCCTTCCCCTTATTTCTCATGACAGTTATTCTTTTCATACACATGCACAATGAATTTCAGTGGTAACATCCATTTCAGAAGAAAAAGTATCTATGACTTTCTTATTTAAGTCAGATTTGTCCTTTCAGTAATTCACCTTTTGCCTTTCATCTTAATTCGTCTAGTCAAAGAAGGAGAAATAGCTATTCCTCCTTGATACTTGTCATGGAGCACTGCTGCTGGCTGCTCCGCACCATCAGAGACACCCAGATCCAGAGGGATGGGGCTGGGCTGGACTAACCGGTTGGGGGTGCTACCCTGTGATCTACCTGGAAGTCTGTGTGGCACGTAGCTTACAAAATATTGCCTTTTCTTCAAGAGCTGATGGTGAGTCCTCATGAACTTAGTGAAGAACCCAGAATTAGCCATAACCAAAACACTATCTGAATATACAGGACGCACATTTATCTCATCACCTCTGCTTGAACAACCAGCTGCAGGCAGCCTCCTGGTGGTGCATCTTGCTGGAGAAACCTAGGCATGGCAGATCCTGAGCTTTCTACACAGAGAGTAGGCAAGCTGTGGAAGTGTCATGCACACAATCGCCGTGCATTGATGTTTTGCACAATTTTACAACACACTTCATTCAGCTACTTATTTAGAGCTTTTTAATGTAAGGTTAAGGTTTCCAAAAGCAATTAATATAGTAGCCAAGTCTGGGGCATTTATTGTCCTGTGCCACTTAATTGTCTTAGAAATCCAATCCCAAGAACTTCATGGCTTCTCTCAATGCTTACAGTTCTTAACTATTATTATATTATTATTATTGTTGTTGTTGTTGCTGTTGTTATTGTTATTATTGTTATTGTTATTATTATTATTATTTTATTTTATTTTATTTTATTTTTTATTTTGAATAGGTTGGAAAGTTCAGCTATTGTTATACATCAAAATCCACAAAGAAAGATTTTCCTGGTGGAAATATTTAGATGGGGAGCATACAGAAAAGGTAAATTTACACCAGAGACCAGAAGAGATGCTAAAGTGTGGAACAAGCGTACCTATATTTCATATATGTGCATTACAACATCTCTGTAGCTGGTATAAATTTCTGTATCTCTAACATCAGTTTAGATGGGTTAATTTACATCAGTGGAGGAGCTCACCCATCTGACACCTGCTTCTCCTCCTCTTATCGTACACAAAAAGGAAAATGCTACAACACTTTCTACTGAAGTTTCACAGTTGTTCTGATAGGAATTTTGAGCCCTTTGCTTGCTCAGCAGTCTTTCATCTGTCTGCCATTTGCCAGATCCATTGGTAGGGTGTTGAGGGTGTGTTTTGTAGTGCTGAAGCAATGTTACTGAAATTCATGGAACGATTTTCATTAGGCAACTAAGTTATCCTCCCTTATGTACTGGACATACAAAATACATTTTCTTGGATTTTTTTTCTTAATCTTTTAAAATTGTATATTTTAATTAGCAGGTAATTAATATTCAGTAATCATTCAGTAACTCAAAACCTTATGCTCCTTTTTAAGGCATACCTAATTAGAAATAATAATGTTTTAATCTAAAGCATTCTATAATCTAAATTACCCCCAACAGAGCTCATTACCTTAGAAATAGAAGTGTTTTACTAGAAAAGATATTCCATCCCAAGAGTCCATTTAACAGTGCTGAAGGTTTTTAGCTAACTTTGCCAGGCCCTCAAACACAGAATATTAAGAAGCACATCAAAACTATTTTGTACTAAAAGCTACCTTTTCTAGGGATTGTTGCTTCTAATGTCACTGATTAATTGTGAAATGTAGTTAGAAGATTTGTAAATTGGTCCCCAGTGCAATGGGACAAATGTAGGGGAGGCAATGTGCACGCATCTCACAAATCCATTCAAGCTAGAGTCTTTGTGACTTTCTTAACAAATAGTAGAGGCAAAGAAACGTGAAAGTGCATGGTAGGATGTATTCATGCAAACATAAGATGTGGGTTGGCTTATATGGCCATGATATGTAGCTTTCCTAATACATCATGCATTTTTTTCTCAGCATATTATAGCCTACTGAGTAAACAACAAACTGTATTCCCAGAATGCACACTGCCTGCACATGATCTTCTGGACCTACCCTTTATATTTGTTTTCCTTGTTAATATAGTTGACTGCTTTTACTTATTTTTCATACATATCCTGTCTAGTTCTATACATGCAAGTTGATTTCTAGAAGACATAAATTAAAAAAAAATACTGAAAAATCTTTTCTGCTGACCTAGAAAAACATTTAATTTCTTTTCCACAGAAAGAGTACACTGTCTCACTACAGTTGCAGCTTTATGTGGAGAGACAGCAGTGGGAGGAGAGATGTGCTCTTGAAGCATCTGCACAACCTTGATGCTCGTGCTTCAGATAGTACTTAACAGATCTTTATTACATGTTTTCTGTGAACTAGATATCTGTCTTACAACAGAGGACTTCAGACTTGTCAGACTTAAAACAGCTCCCTTGAAAATTTCAGCTAGAATCAGCATTTTCCTCAAGGCATTGTCTGAAGTGGTTAGACTAGTTATTTACGCTTTTTCTTTGATTTGTTGGTTTGGTGCCCCAAATGAGATGTGTGCACACAAAATCACATATTTCCAAGGAACACTTCTGACGAAATTATCCTCAAACTTACATGAACAATTAATAATTTTAGATATATATTCCTCATTTGATTGAGGAAGGAAAGAGGACAATGGAAGCTGGTATTTTTACAAGTCTTTTCTGATTTTCTTATTTATTTACTTCTTTTCCTGAGAAACTTAAAGTATGGTGTCTGCCTATATATCTGCCCATGGATGATTTTAGTGTCTTGATTGTGTTAGAGATGATGCTGTATGACAAGCTGAAAAGCTTCCTTTCCCTTGAGGACAGGGCAAACGTTTTCAGCCCTCAGCTTTTAATGTGTTTTAACCCATCTTCTCACAATGTACTCATCTCTTATAATTAATTAATTTTAAAATTTTTACTTATGTGGCCTTTTATATTAATAATTTAAGATGCAGGAGCAGATATATTTATTACAAACACTTTTCTCATGTCTTCAGATGGCTGTTCTCCTTTCCACAAGCATTAAAATCCTGCCTATTGTGAATGGTGATCCAGATGGTAGTGGGGAATCAGCATGGCAATATGAGTATATAATTTTTGTGCAGTGGTATCATCATTATAGCATTCTTCTGCATTAACCTTTCCTAACAACGTTGCTTTGACAATATCACAGGGCACTGCATTACTGTATGCACAAGATCAGAGCTCACTCCATCTCTTAATAACCCCAAATTGAAAAGAGGTTAGTTTCAAGGTCAGTATTTTGAACCAATGATGTCAGCCCATAGTGGAACAACATGCTCCTAAAGTTAAATAGATTAATAGTTAAAAGAGCTTCCCAGAACACCAAGCTGGACCTTTATAACCTTCTTCTTTTTCATAAAGCAAGTATATTCTGATTTGAAAATGGAACTCTGTTTTGCCTGTAATGTTTCCGTATGAAGGTTGTCCCAGAATAGGATGGGTCTGATGAGTACAAAAACTTTTAATTTCCATTAATAACATTTATTCATTACCAAATTCTGATTTTAGATGAAATTTTCACATTCCAGGACTTTTCTCCCTGTGTTTATAATTAGAAACAATGCTTTTTCCAAGCTTCTGATTTGCTAGCATGACTAACTACAAAAAACTCCATACGTTTAAAAGTTTTGCCTTTAACTTTATTCCATTTTCCTAATTGGCCTAATAGCCTTTCTATATGTCTTTTTACAAGTGTTTCTTAGTTTTAGAGCACGCATGTAACATTACACAGAACAGAATGTATAGAATAAGATTTCTCTTGCCACTTTTGTTGACTTAGTGCTTAAAATTTACTGGTCGCATTGGTACGTCATGTTTACTGGAAAGGTATCAGCTAGATCTTCCTCCTTCATTACATATTTAACAAGACATTGCAAAGTTTTATATTGCCTAATCTTGTGTTTATATTCAATTTCTAGCTCAAATATTTCCATGAATGCAGAAACTTAAAAAATGGTTTTATGTTTTGAAACAAGTGAAAATTTTCAAAGTGCTCATTTTTTCAGTATACAGCTGTAGTACAGAATCATTGATCTGCCAGTTTAAAAGAAAAAATTATGAAAAAAAATTGAAAATAAATATAATTAACATTTGTGCTAAAATAGAAACAAAATCCCATAATATTAGCACATCATACATAAGACAACTATTTGCCAAAATTACTACTTATATAGGTTAAGCATTAGGATATCAAAGTCAGTAAGTGTGGAGTCATTACAAAATTTTTTCTTTTATTCCTTTGGGCTTTATACACTATTTAAACCATGCAGAAAAGACAGATTTCTAATCTATTGCTAAATTTAGGAAGTGTAGGAAGAATCGGAAGACTGTCTTTATGTGTGAAAGCCCACCTAACTGTCAATGTATCTGAAACTTCTAGTAAAGGAATCTCTTGGAAAGGAGTAACAAGAAATTTACTTAAGGAGCAGAAAGAATTAAAATATTTGGATTCTACTGTACCAAGTGTATTTTTAAATTCCCATAAAGTATTGCCATATGTATGGTATGCATTAAAAAACCATCTTTAATATTTATTAAGGTGAAAATTATCACAGTTTGCTAGATTAAGGAAAGTTAGTAACATCCCATGCTTGAATAAAGTACACAATCAACTAAAATTTTCAAGAGTCTACCCTCACCTACATTACTGGATATATAGAGTGTGTGCTTTGGTATCATCATTCCTGCTCTTGTAGTGACCCAACAGTGTGATATAGAGCATATCTTCCATAGTCTTCAGGGCAGTTTGAAAGAGAAAAACATTCTTCAAAATTTGGTTCTCTGTTAAAAGGTATCACTATTTGTAGTGACTGTGAATTGCTGTTCAGGATTCTGTTGATCCTGAGAGATGTGATAGATCAGAGCAAAAGGATTTATTGAAGAGCTCAATATCATCAGAGCAATAGATAAAGCAGGTCATTGGGGCAGTCCCATGAATGAAGTAAAAATGAAAGGAAGCAACCACAAGAGAACAAAAGAATCAGTCACAGAAGCAATGCTGAAGAGCCTTTTGAACAGGTACCGCTTGCTGCCTCTTATTTTATTTGTGAACTAAAGGAAATTTCTAGGGGCTTCTGCCAGATTACAAGGAAAATGGTATACCAGTAAAATGGTTTAACAACTGTAAAACTTACAGCTTTACAATAAAATCTGAGTGAGGATTATCATGTCCAATGCATATGGAATTTTTCCAAAGTGATTTAACAAACCAGTATGCTTACTAAATACCTTTGTAGAACTCAGTTTTGAAAACTCAGAGATTGTAGCACCTCAACATTTTTCTTGTTCTTTCTTTTTCTGCAGTCAGTTTTGCAAACACACAGAAGGCTCCAACCCATTATCTGAAGAGTAGGAAGGCTTAAAGAATTGTGAAAGTTCCGTGTCCAACTGTGCTTCAACATGTTTCTCGGTTTCTTTATTATTCAGAATAACAAATTAACAAATTCTCATTTTCAGGAATGCAAAGCAATGCCTGCTCTTCCTGAGTGCTGTTCAGCAATAGATTCAGAGGCCAGAGTTTCCAACGCTATAAGTACTGAAGTATTTTCTTGGTGACCAAGACATTCAAAACACTTTAAGTTGACCTCGTACTTGGAAAGTACTTTCCCTTCTTGCTGGCTTTCAAGATGCAGTGTATAACATGCAGTAAATTTCTGAGGAAAAGATGCTGGTTCCTTCACAGTTTTGCTCTTGAATTATTGTTTCATTTTGGTTTGGGTTTTTTTCAGTTTGGCTTTTACACTGGTACATTCTAGCACAGTAAAAAGAGAAGGAAAATAGAGGAGGAAAAAAGCGCAAATTCCTACTTTTGCCTTCCCTCATAGTTCATTGACCTACAAGGTACTGCTCAAAGTGAACTACATAAATAGGAAAAATGGCCTTTTCTCATTGTTTTATTAAAGGAGTCTTCAGTACTACTAACTAAAGTCATTTAAAGACATTGTGAAACCTGTTCACTCTTCCCTTGAGGATTCAGTTTATTCCTTTCTTTTGCAGAACAAATGAGAAATCATTTAATTGACCTCAAACATGTTTTATTGCCAAAAATCTTCTGTTCATTATTGAAGATTCATGGGGCACTTACTCGCATTTCCTTAGGAAAGACTATCTATTTTAAAGAAAAGAAAGATTTCCGAATATGCAAAAGTTTAATAGCAGGCTAACAAAGTTAAAAGCCATCATTCTTCCTCCTAATATCCCTGAGTTGCTCTTTGACAGTGCTGTGTCTGCAATCTCCAACATCAATTAACACTGTATTATTTTTATTGTTTCTGAGGCACTTCTGATCAATAGAAAGAAACCAATTTACATATGGATTGCCAGTTGCTCAATCATGCAACAAATGGATTATACAATACATCCTTTTTTTTTTTTTAATAATGAAAAAAGTGTACATAGGAAACAAAAGACATCAAATATAAAAACTCCGTAGTGGTACGATCTCACTTTATATTGTTTTTAGTTGTTTTACTAAAAACAAATAAAAAAACCCCTGTCCAGCTATTTTGCATGTTAGTAAGGACTTTTTGTTAAAAAAAGATAGATACATGGGAAATAAAACTTAAAATTAGAAAGATGTAAAAATGGCATTTAAATAGGTAGCTCTACCCATTGGTAGATACTTCAGGGAACAAAAACTCCTGCTTTGTCATCTCTGTGTAATTTTTGCAACAAATATTTGTTTGTTCATAACTGTAACTTTTCACAAATGAGCTCTGCTCTCTCATTCACACTTGCTTTCATTTCTTCTGAAGACACACCTTTCTTTTCCCCAAAAAAATTGATCTTCCTCAATGTTAATTCTTCTTCTGCTTGCTAAAAATTACTTTAATTACTCTTTTCCTTGTGGACCTTTTTCATTTGAATTGTCTCTAACAGTTTTTTTCTATATGTGCCAAATATTGTAAAATATAAATTTCTGTAGAGCCTGACCCATTGGCAGAGCTGGCATTAAACTTTAAGACACTAATAAACACAAATGCATAGCAGAGAAACAGAAGTGTGCAGGTTTGCACATGGAAGTACATGGAAGCATGTGTGTGCATTTTTGTAACTGAATGTAGGTACAAAAAATGTATCAGACTGTATGAAATTTGTGTAATTCTAATTTTCTTCCCTGCCATCACTATCTACCATAGTGCCCATTGCCTTATTTTAAAAATCATCAAGACGGAGTGGTTATATTTTCCCTCCATAAGAAAACAATGTTTGAATCCTCTTCCAGCTTTCTGAATATTCTCTGAGGAACTTAAAAATCCAAAGAACTTGGAGAGTTTTACTCAACCTTACACAGAAAAACTAAGTGAACTTATGAAGGGGGCAGAGGCTTTCTTTTCACTGATTTTGACAGGAAAATAAGCACTTCTTTGAATACTGAGTCTCCAGGTTTTCTGTTTGAACAATGTCTATCACTACGGAAGTCAGCTTTGAGACTGCCAGGCTAAATGAAAGCTGTGAGAGTCAGTCAGGCACAGCTCCAGAAGTTATATTGAAGCACAACCTTGTGACAGATAAATGGAAGAATGCTTTAGCACTTAACTGTGAAGTAATAATCTAGCTATTGGTGCTGCCTCAGTAAATGGAGAGAGGCATCATCCCTCAGGAGAAACACTGAGGTGTTGGAGTGAGTCCAGAGAAAGGCAGATGAGCAGCTGAGGAGTTGTTTAGCCTGGAGAAAAGGAGGCTCAGGGGTGACCTTATCAATCTACAACACCCTGAAAAGAGGGTGCAGCCGGGTGGGGTTGGCCTCTCTCCCAGGCAACCAGCCAGTGACAGGACAAGAGGACACAGTCTTTAGCTGTATCAGGGGACATTTAAGTTGGACATCAGGAAGAATTTCTTTCCAGAAGTGGTGATTGGGCATTGGAATGGACTGCCATGGGGGGTGGAATAGACCCCATTCCTGAAAGTGTTCAAGGAAAGACTGGATGTGTCACTTAGTGCCCTGGCCTGGTTGACAAGGTGGAGTTTGGTCACAGGTTAGACTTGATGATCTCAGACGTCTCTTCCAATAAATTTGATTCTGTGATTCTTAAAAAGGTGATTTTTTTATTTCTCACCCACCCTTTTTTTTTCTTTTTTTTAATTGACATAACAAGCCTAATTTAAGTTACTCACTGCATGGAGTGGATACTCCTCCCCATGAGGACTGAGGAATTTAGGCTCTACCAAGAGAGCGGTTGTGTTTTCTCCTTAACTATAGCCACATGTTCCTTTGTGACAATTGGCTGTAGAGGAAATGGAAGTCACCATCTTGTATAAAAGAAAAATTCAAACCTAACTTTTTAAATTGGCACTACTGTCTCATAAAATATGAATTTTCTAATTCTTCAGGTATTAATTATTTATTTTAAAATCACTTATTATGTACTGGTTTCATACATGTGTAATTTATCTTTGTGTGATCATAAAATGTTTATAGATTATTTTCTACCTATCAGGACCTGATAAAATTCCTGTCCATCTTAAATGAGATGCTTTCTCTACCAAGTGTGCATACAAATCTTTTCATGAGATAAGTTTTCTGTTCTAAAAATTGTTATCAGATAAGGGGAAAATAATTTTTTTACAGTTTCATGCACATCTTGAAGAAATTAAGAGAGTAATTAGAAAGAAAAATGGATCATTGCCACATGAAAAAGAATAGTCATTTTGTATGATGAATTTTGATTTGATTATCCAAGAAAAGTAATGAACTCATGTCATGGAAATAATCAGTGTTAATAGACTCTCATTTTTCATTATCAATGGGGGAAAATAATTTCTATCAGTATATCAAAAGGACTTCATTTTAGTATTGCTTATTGTAAATATCAAAGAACTTCTCAGTTTTAAGGGTCTCTGAGTTTCTGCAAGACGCTGAAAATTTTGAAGTATAGTACAAAAGAAGAAATACTATAGTAGATGATAAGGCATGAGAACCCAAATAACAAAGCAGAAATTGAAAGTATACTTCAAAGAAAAATGTATAATGCAGCATCAGAGAATGGTTTCATAGATGAATAGCAACCTTTTACATAAACAGTACTAAGTGAACTTGGTAGATAATGATATTCCCCCTTCCAATTTTTTAACAAAATTTTATAGTTCAAAGTAGAAAATGGAAAAAATCAACAATGATTGAACCAAAGACTTCTCTTCACTCTACTAAGCTTTGGTACTGCATTTATATTTTCTATATATTTTTATACAGCTCCCTCATATGTGTGTATATATATATATATATATATATATATATATCTGTCTTGGTTTCATCTAGGACAGAGATAATTTACGCTCAGCTTGTGTGTGTGTTTTGTGTTCAAAATGAAAATAGTGTCGATAACACACTGTTGCTTGGGTTTTTTCCAAGGTGCGTTTATCCTGAGTCACAAACCTTTTTCTTCTCTCATGCTCTGCCAGTGAGGACGACTCAGAAGAAACTGGGAAGGAGCAAAGCTGGAACAAGTGACCTGAATTTACCAAAGGGAAGTTCTACACCACAGAGCATGATGTTCGCTATATCAACTGGGGGATTTATCGGGAAGAAGACTAATCTGTGTTCACAGGGGGTGGGTCTGGCATCGGTTATCAGATGGTGGCTAATTGCATTGAGCATCACTTGTTTTTCCTTTTTTGTTATAATTTTTATTATCATTTGCCATTATTACTGTATTTTAGCTTATTTTCACTTATTAAACTGTTATTCTCTCAACATACAATTTTGACTTTGAACCTGCTCCCCATTCCTCTAGGGTGGGTTGGAGAGATGGGCATTTGAGTGAGCGGCTGTGTGGAGCTTAATTTCCAGCTGGGCTTAAACCATGAGAACATCATATATATATATGTGTGTGTATGTATATATGTGTGTATTTATATATATCTATATCTATATATCTATGTAGATATACATCTTTATTTATGAAGAAAGACAGCAAGCTGTGCATTTGGTTTTGTTCAAGTTTGCTGCATGATTTTAGTTTTAAATTATCATACTGGAAAAATTTTGTTCAGCTTTCAGCACTTAAACTGCCATCCTCGGTAATGTGCTGTCACTGTGAAAAGAGGATCTGTAAATTCTATTAAATAATGATTCTCCCTCATATCTTCTAAATGTGACCAAATATGGTTTTCAAAATGCCATAACCTGTAGCAGATTCATGCATTCTTCTTTTATCAATACAGTAAACCATTGAGGGAAAATAAATATCACCTTAAGTATTCACCAGAATTTAAAAACAAACCTCTCTTGGCTGTGGTTGTATTTCATCTGAATTTCTCTTCTACAGTCATGAAAGTGATTCCAGTTTCCTACTTGATTGTTTACAGCAAATGGGTAATAATGAGATATGGATAGTACCCAGACAATACTACAGGTCAAACACACACACTGCGTGATGTTTTTAAAGACAAGGTTCTGAAAACTCTAAATATACAAAAATACACATGCAATTTAGTAAAGCAGGCAAAGTTTTTTTTTAAACTTTACAGTTAAGACCACATGTATCCTTTGTGGGTTTGTCATCTGGCACAATGAGAAAAAATTAGTCTTTGCTATCACTTATTCCAGAAAAAGCTGTCATTCATCAAGGAAGCTGGCTGGCAGACAAAGAACCTCCCACAAAGAAATAACCCCAAAACCCCTTCAGCTTTTTTCTATCCCCTCTAATCTTCTCTTTGAAGTACATCTTTTCCTGAACAAATTCAAAGACATGAAGAATCATTAATTTTTCCTAACTTTTTCTTATTTTTTAGGTCATTCCTGAAAAACACACATAAATGACCTCCAATGGTCTTAACAGAAGTTCCAGACAGTTCCATATTCTAACCACAGAGGTTATACTAATTATGCATATATAAATTTGAACTTCTTGAAAAGCATTCTAAATTGATATACTGAATGTTCCCAGGCTATAAACAAAAAATTCTTATGCGTGCAACTGAGCAAAGACTATATTTGGAGTGGAAGATGTTTGAGGACCGTCAAGACAGTGGCATGTGTTCCAGATAAATACAGTTACCTTTACAGACTCAAGTTTGCAGGCTTTATGAACCAAAAACCAGAAAGAAATCTCATGTCATTTGCTCATTGAGTACCATCATTGCAGAATACTTGGCTTGTCCAACAAAAGCAAAATAAATATATATATTAACTCATCAGCATGAGCAAGAAAATTATAAATATATTTTCTAGAGATAGTAGTAGATTAAATATAACCTTTAAAAATGCTCAATGAATCACACTGATCCACTTTTTTCATACACTAAGGTTTCAAACGGTATTTTTAAATTCTCATTACACCTTAAATGGTTTAATTTACCATATGTCCAAGATTTTCTTTGTAAGACCAATTAAAAAATCTTCCTCTCTTTTTCCTTTTTCTGAATTTTAGAGAGATAAAACACTACTTTCCTCATAGGACATGACGGTCTAAGGGCATGACACTGAACATGACTCGTGTGTCTACACTACAGCTGAGAGACATTGCTTGTCTCAGTTGCATGCATTGTCACTTTCATCAAGTGATAGCTCAAAGCCTTCAATACACTGAGATTTTTACTCAATATTGTCTAAATGTGTACATTCACAGCTTCACAGAAAATCTCCAGGGACAATAACTTCTAGCAGCTGAAGCTTCCTAAGCTTCTCCTGAAGAATATATCTATAGCTGGGATACATGCTTTTCAAGTGCCATTCCATAATTTGCCTGCACAAAATATAGATTAAAAGCTGACTTTTCTACCCTTTACACTGGTGCTTCATTATTTTGAGACTTACTGTACTGAGAATAAATGGGAATGAGCCACAACTTTCATGCATTGAACCTATACTTCACTGTAAAACACTAATACTAATATTCACCACATTGCAGGTCAACATCGGATGTTGATAAGACAATTACAAACAGCAAAAATAGAGAATCCACAATTCCCTTACACTGTAATTTTTTTTACTAACTTTATCTCAGGGAAGCAGGTACAGTAATGTTTCCTACAAGGTTTTTTCTTGTGTCTTGGTCATGGGTTTTCATTTTGACTTGAATTATTGTATATGTGGTATGCACATGCACAATGCTGTCCTTATTGCTGTCCTAGAAGGTCACTATTTTAATATCTTTCAGATTTTTCAGTCCCTTCAGACACAATTTATCTGGCAGGTAGTTTCTGGTGTCAGTACCACCCCATAAGGAAGGATGTGAAAATTACTTGCAATAAATATAAATAACTTCTGTTTAATAACATGTAACAGCTTTTATTTCACATGGATTTTTTTTATCACGTTCAGTTCATAAGCTACTGTACACTGTGTCAAAACACTGCTAATTAATATCAAACAAGTTTTGAAATATATTAATTTTTTACTTGGAAAATTCTCAATAGTCTTGTAAATGTTGAATGAAGGCCTAAATTAGACAGTCAAATCAAGTCTTTGTCTCTTTTCAGCTGTTTGTTGTTTGGGGTTTTTTTTGTGGGAGGGAGGTTGTTAGGTTTTTTTCCTTCATTGATCTCAAGCAGACAGTCTTTTATTAGAATTCAGGGGCATGTTTACAGTTTCAAGCTGGCTTTCAGTAAAATCTACCACATCCCCCTTGAAAGAACCACGCTCTTTCCAAATATTTCATTTAAAAATTACATGCTCTCATGCAATTTTTGCTTGTAGTTCACTCAGCCTGCAATTACAACCTGTGCATCATACTTGAAAAATTTAGAATTCTTTCTTCTCCTTTTCCTGCAAAACAATTTCTTTATTCTATAAAATTCAATTATCAAAACTCTTTTGGTTATTGCGCTTTCAGAAAATGAAACAGTGTTCCTGTGTGTCCCTGTTTGTCAATGTACTCATGATCTGATTCTGGTCTTTTATTCAGATTCAAAGCTTGTGAAGCTTTTGTTGATGTGCCCAGTGACGGGCAATAGCAGTGGCATAAGCTAAAATATAGGATTCTCCTCCTGAACATCATGAAACACTTTTTTACTGTGAGGATGAGCAAGAACTGGCAGAAGTTGCCCAGAGATGGAGTCTCTGTTTTGGAGATCTTCCAGAGTCATCCTGGACAATGGGTCCTAGATGGCCCTGCTTGAGCAGGACAGTGGAGCTAAAAGAACTCCAGAAGTCTCTTCCAGCCACAGACATTTCATGATTCTTTAACACAGTCTGTGGCATTTTACAGACACTAATGGCTGTGTACTATATTTAAGGGGCATTGTCTTAACACATCATCTTTAAAACCTTATAGAAATAAAGAAACATCATTAAAATTTTAAATATCCTTACACTGGATCAACATACTGAAGAACAAAGTCTTCTCACTTGTCTTTAATACTTCATAATAACTCAGAATATTTGTATTTAGACAATTTTAACAATATTATCCCTAACTCAATTATCAGGTATTCCTGTAAAAATTGTACTCCAGATATTTAGTCATCATTTCCCAGGGAAAAAAAAAAAAAAGACACTGTTCCAGTCCTCAACAATCAATCAACTCATAAATTTGAGTTGATTAAAATAATGGAACAAACAGTGTTAGACTTTCAAATAGTCTCTATAGGCAATATATCTAGAAAAATAGCCCTAATATTTCAGGTGCCTGTAGAGAGCTCATAAGTATTGAGAGTTCAGCTTGTGTGACAGATGCATAAGTGCCAAGGTGTGGTTCCCTGTGCAACTCAGCAAAGATTATCCACATGCAACTATAGTGGCTTTGCTTGCTGCAGTCTGGTCAGGACTAGAGAGAATGCAGCATGTTTGTGTGCCATGTGAGGGTAGCAGTTCTTGCTCAGGGCTAATAAGAGATAGATCCATGTGTCTATTTTCCCTAGCAGGGAAAGCTGAAATGTTCAATCCTATTTGAGAATTAAGTTGTTAAGTCTCAACAGAAGGTGAAAGGCAGGAACAAAGAATAAAAGCCCAAAGAAAATAAAAGGAACTTGTGAGAAGACTTTCTTAAAACTACACAGTTAGTTTGACTTAGAGAACTTCCTGCTGTGTATCTTAACATAGTCCTATGAAAGACAGGGTCAAGACATTTAAGTAGCAAAAGTGTATATATCACAGAAAAATGTGTTGTCACAACCTTAACCTGGTATAAATTTTTTTTGGTATTTTAATACAACAGGTTTTGACTTTAAATTCTACTGAATTTTGTTAATCATTTGAGCAGAAATCACATCTCCATACGTTTACTTTAACCCAAATTTCAAAAGAGTCTTGATTCCATATGCTTTATCAGCAGATTAAGACATTTTGTATTGTATACTCATCCTTTTTTTTGTATGTGCATCATAATTTGGGGAACATGACCAATTAAGAAGTGACTTTTTATCTGTATATAATGCTTAGAGTATTTTATTACTGCACAATACACTTTAGAAGAAAAGCACTTCCAAAAAGTAATGAAACCAAGTCTAATGTGGCAATTGTGGTGTATTAAATGTGGGCACAGCTAATTGTGCATGTTCTATGTGAATCAGTCTTCTGATAAAATTCATTAGGAATGCCCATTAAAGAAATTGGCAATTACATTACCTTTTAGTCAAATGTCTCCTTTCTAAAAACATTGTTAGTATTGTGAAAATTCTGTTTAGTGAGCTCATTGCACAGGTGTATTGACAGTAATTCAGTGAAGCAATTTGAAAACCTCTAGAAAGTCTTCAAATTATCTAACTTTAAAGCCATTTAATAAGGTGTGGGAGTTCATCAGATTCTAACGCCTTTCTTTTTGTTTTTACGTAACACATTTATGTACTTAACAAAAAGAAATGCTTGACTACAGGATTGAGTCTGTAAAAAATCCTAACATAGCGCCTTGCAAAAGGTAAGAAAAATAGCAATGATGACAGTAGCCACACTTGGAAGGGTTTGTGTTCAATTTTAGGAATGAAACAGAACATATGGACGGTATGCAGACCTTGGCACCTTGGGGGAGCTGCAGAATTAACATTATAATAGCAATAATCCAATTCGATTCCAGAAGAAGGGAGCATACTCTTAAAAGCTAACCTTTAAAAACGTCATATTTTCTGGGAAAACATCAATGGCCCAGTTTGAAATTCACTACACTAAATGTAGTTCAGAAAACATTGATAAAATAATTCCTCATGTTTCTGCCCTATTAATTCTCTATTACCAGTCTTCTGACTGAAAAATGGTTCAAGTATCAAGTTAAATTGCATTTTACATAAGGACTCTTCAGAAAAATAACAGGAAAAATGGTGGGTGTTCAGAGTAAAACTTCATGACAGAGACCTATAGAGGTTATACAAACTCTTTGTTCAAATCATACAGGGTTTGTACCTCAGAAACATTGATTCATGCTCTAGAAACTCAAGTATCGAAATCAGTACAGAATTCTGAGTTTTTCTCTTGTCTGAAAATGAAGAGCTGATATCTGTAGAGCCTTCTAAATTTAGAGCAAATATAGATTAACTCATTAAGTGAGTTACAGTACAGTACATAAAGCTGGCCTCGGACAAAACTGAAGTGCTTGCATCTAAATCCAAATAACACCCAAAATGGTCCATGGACTTATATAACACTGGAGACGCCAACATTTAAAGTATGTACATTAAATAAAAGTAATGCAGTAAAGCATTTTATAGAACATTCAATAGGTAGAATACATCACAAGGTTTCACTTGAAAATCCACCACTTCTGTTTTTGTACTTTTGGGGATACCCTCACAGACTAGAACAGCTCATACCTCATGCACATTTCCAAGCCAATACTAGAAATTTTTTTGCCAGTGCTCTCCAGACACTGAAGAGCCAGCCTTTGGTTCAGGCTTTTGTTATTACTTATTTATTAAATTTGAGGTAGTTGCTTTATTTTAAAGCAAGTATGAACAAAAGAGCAGTGCATACACAGCAGCCAGAGAACTGAGTCAGAGGTGAGTATCTTGCACTCAGCACTCTTCCTGGCCCAAGGATATTCAAGGCCATACTTTTCACCACCAAGGGAAATGCCAGACTATAAGGAAGGCCAAAGGGGAGCTTTCCTTTTGCATTATTCACCTGCTTTGCTGCAACTGCACCACTTGTACAGGAAGCAGAATACTTACAGGTAGGACGTGTAGACCACAGCTCTGATCTTCCTGGTTAGCACAGTCTTGGAACGGGGAACCAGGGCTTCAGCTTCTACACAATAAATTATTTCTGTATTTTGTTCAGTAATTGTACTGACTAAAGCAAAAGCTTGACAAGAAACATAATTCATCTGCCCAGACCATTTCCACTTGTCTTCACTATGCTGGATGGATAGTGAATGGTATATTGAACCAAAGCGCTAAGTGATGCAGGTTTGTTGAAGCTCAGGATTCTAACCATCAAGCAATTTGTTTTACTTGAAGTATTTCAAGTTACATATAATGTTGTATTAACTATGTAAGTGTCAATAACAACTAAGAATCAATGTGCGAAACACAGATTTGATAAATAGTTTGAAGGGTATTTTTTATTTTTTTTGAGACACAGGAAGCTCTCCTACCTTGGGATTTTATTTCATGTTTTGCTATTCTGTCTTTGAGAGACAGCTGGAAGCTAGGGCTTTTAACAGTGGGTTTTTTGTCTTTTGGGAAATTTAGTTTTGCAACTGGCCATTTTGTAACAGATGTTGCTTTCACTTACTAGCTAAATTAAAAATTACACTTTTATTATTGGCATGCATTGTGGGTGAAGATTATGTCAGGGGACCACAGAGGAGGAAGAGCCTTTTGGTGAAACTGTCCTATTTATTTAAAGATAGATATCCAAAGAACATCAAAATGCTTCCAAGCTCTACATATGTATTTCACTAAAACACAAAAATTATATTAATTGGGAATAAAATAAAAACCATCCTTATTGATGGTATTTTCCTTTCCTCAACTTTTGCCTTCTGTTCTCACAGTTTTAAGATTTCCCTATCCAAAAAAAATTCTATGAGAAAAAAACTTTTCAGAAGCAATATTCTTCTCTTGCACTTGCAACCAGGCATTTATTTTTCCATCAGAAGCCTCCCAGAGAGCTGTCTTCTTTCAGGATTCTGCCTGTTTAGCCACTTATCATGTGACATTATAAAAAACTATGTTGAGTACAGCAATGCAAACTATATTTTCAAGAAAGATTTTAATTGTTTTGTATAGGAACTTATTCACAAATGTGAAGTCAACTAAGAGGTATTTAGCTTCAAATGCTCCTCCTTACATATCCCATATTGATTGTGGTCAAATGAAATCCTGATTCAAGTACAGCATTAGTCTTCCCCATACAGAGGTTCTGCTGTACATTTGGGGATTTAAAAAAGGATACTGTTTTATTTACATGAAAGGTAAATCATTACTGAGTCTTTACCTTGTCCTCACCATGGAAGGAAGCCAAGGAAGAGTTCTTTCAGGCATCCCAGAGGTGCCAAACACTTTTTTTTCTCACCTCAGTTCTGTATTCCCTGACCATTTAGGCTTCTAGAGAATCTGAACTACTCCAACTCAACAGTCTCTAGGCTATTAAGTATAATTGTTTACCTTATCCTGAAGCACTGTCGTTTTCTGAGGATTTACAATAAACCAAGATAAACAACACGTAATGCAATCCACAGCTGTGTCCATAAAAGATGCCTTTCAAAACAAATCCTTCCTTGTTAATACAGGACTTTATGTGTATATACATCATTACAATCTGAGCTCTGGAAGTAAAAGTTACCATTTTACATGCTGAGATTTATATTTTACCTATTCATTTTCAACTGTGTTAATACTTTCCTGAAATCCCAATCCATGAAAGTGATTATTCGCAGAAGATAATCATTGCTTTTAATTGTAAATGTCCGCAAGAAGAATATAATTGGAATACTCTTTCCAACCAAGTTCACATCTCTATAGTTTATTTTATGCTATGCTAAATTAGGCAGCTTTCTTGTGAGATGTCAAGAGGGGTGGGAGGGGGTAGAGAAAAGACATGCTGAGGATTTATAATATACTGGAAAACCTTCATAATTCATGTCCTACCAATAATCTTAACTAAGAGCCCCAGAATTTTTCTTGGAGCAATAATTATTGAATTTCATTGCCTGATCGACCTATAGTCTATTTGCAAGACTGTTAGTAATTTGTGATAACTACTGAAATGAAACCGAGCAAACTGTTTTCATAATGACCAGCAACATTATGCCATTCTTTTCCTAAACTGAACAATAATTCATATATTTTGCTTGTTTATTTGTTATGATTTCAATTGATTGAACAGCAATGGGAGCTCAGTAAATTAAAACTGTAGAAACTGAGTATATCGTGCATTGGTCAGGTTTCCTTCTTTTTAATTCACCATTCATGCCAGACATGAATACAAGTAGTATAGCCAGACTCACCAAAAGGTTTTTGCCTAATGAACATTCTTACATTTTGTTTTTGTTTAGGAAATTTTTTATATTATTATAATACACTCTCCTGTTCTCTCCTTCATATTGGTTCAAACTGTCACTTCAGTACAGTGTCTAAATATCACAAGTTTAAAACATAAGCACCTGTTTATGTGCTCTGTTAAACTAGGTTTTGGAGCCAAGTTTATAGAAAAGTTGATTAGAAAATTCAGGGGAAATAGTTTCAACACATCTTTTTAACATTAGATGTAAAACAGAGTTTTGCCTTTTCACACATCACACCAACTTTTCCGAAGTATCTTCTTCAAAATCCATTCCATTATTAAGTTCCTCAGGTTCTACTCTATTCTACAATATATGCTGTCTTTCTTTCTGTATCCTACTGCCTCCCCTTGGTAATATTCCTGGACCCAGACAGTACTTTAGAGACAGCTGTCTACCCTTGCAGATAGACTGATATCTGATAAGGAACATTCTCACTTGCCAATCAGCAAGTTACAGATTGGTACCACTTTCCATCTTGCTCTGTGAAAATAAAATGTTGATTTGTTATATGTAAGAGAGAGATCATCAATATCATATAAACAAATGTCGAGCTAGTATCACGTAACTGCTTAGCAAGTAATGCTGTGTGCTGTCAGATTTGGTGTCCATTGATCACATGTAAGATGGACCAATGAGATAATAATGTAGATAATTGCAATGCACTTGGGTTAATATACAGTATGTAATTATTATTTTTTCCTTCAAGTTTTCGATATGACACACATAAAATGAATAGAATATTCAATAGTACTTCCAGCAAAGAAAATACATCAGTTAATTAACCATACGTTGTGACTTGAATAAGTTTGAAGACAGGAGGTGGTTAGAAAAACATATAACCTCAGGCTACATTGTTCCTTTGCAGGTAGCCCAGATCTTTATATGCATAAATTACATTGGGTTAAATAGCTGACTTTTTCAAATTATAGCATTTACTTTTCCTAATAATTTTGGAAGAATGCTTCCTTTTTAATATCTTGTCACATTCCACAAGTGCAACTTACTTGGTTACATTTCCTACTTGTGGGACACACATGCACAAACACAGTTTATTAACCAAATAAGACAGATAACTAGATTACATTAGTGCAAATGCACTGGGTTGAAATTTTTAACACTGAAGGGAAATACAGAAAAAGAGTTTTCAGTTTCTATACCATTGACATTGGAGCTACGAAAAGGAGAAAAAGAGGAAGTGGGTGTCTGCCAGTCCAAATTATATCACACATAAAAAATTACTATAGATGAATATAGCTGTGGAGGATTTATTTATTTAAGTTTTTGTGTCCGCACATAACTCCAGTAATTTGACTGGGGACATTCCACACCTAAACAATGTCGCTGACTAGACCATCAGCAAAAATACTCATAGATTTTACACTGAAACATAATCCATCCTAGCTCAATAAATGTATGTGAGAATATATCTTTCTGTAGAAAGTTCAGGCACATGCAGTAATTATCTAACATCTAAAAACAATTAAATAATCTTATATCCATATGTAAAGTACATTGACAGAGAGCTACATTTGGCCAAGTAGTTTGCTCACAGGAAAGGATTTTAGCATATTTCTGTTGATTTACATTTTTTGAGATACTAATTCTTGATATACCACTAACAGTGTGCAGTATGATAAATTTTAACAAACCAAGAATCACTTCATGAAAAAAACTTGAAATTACTAGTTAATTCTTTATTTACTATACATCTATTTTAACACATGTATAATATGATGTGGTCTGAGTTATTGCAGATTAATCATCCTTAGAAAAGGTATGAGAAGTTTGTGGGACCAGCTGTATTAAGTTTCTTTTGTATTTATCTTGGACGATATTTAAAGTGACTCTTGGATAAAATACCAGAATATCTACATATTCAAAGTGAACTATAAGTCATTTTTTGCAAGCAGTGACAGAACATGATTTCAGAAAATATTTAAGTGAATTATTCAGCAAAATTCATATCCATATCTTTATACATGTATTTCTAGAGAGAAAGAACAATGCTCTCATTAGAGTGAGGTATATGGTATACTAAGACCACTTGGAAAAAAAACCTCCAAAAGTTTTCATTTTGAAAGACAACACTCCTTCCCGAATATACATAATGTTTGCTGAGAAAAATAACTGTTTGTTTTACCTTCTGTTTGCATCTAAGTATTATTCTGTAAGGGGTAATGGAGAAAAAAATTACTGATATTTAAAAAAAAAAAAAAATCTGTAAATCCAGAAAAGAGATTAATGAAAACATCAGGCATTACATGTTCAAAAACTAATTAATTTTCTTCAAAAAACATTTTTCAGAGCCACACAGTAGCATTCATTTTGAAAAGATAGGGGTAACAAAGAGGAGAATAGTAAAATCATATTACAATTTAATTTGAAATATCCTGTTCCTTACATTTTTGTGGGTTTTATCACTTCTACTCACACTGAAGATTAGATCTCAGAATACAAAAATTCTCAGTATGGGAGGTCTAAGGATTTTCCTCTCCAGAAATGCTCTGAAACTATGGTATTTCAAATTTGTTTTTAGTCTAGCTTTGACACTTGAAAGGTGATATGTCAATAAAACAAGCATTTTGCAACAGGCTGTAATACTTTTATTGAATCCTCATAATGGTATTATATTAGTTCAAAAAATTTAAAAGGAGACGTGAAGCATTTATGGTCTGGCAACTGTTACCAGACAATTGCTTAAGTAGCTGAACATCACGATGTTAGTAAATATTACTGTATAAACGGGAAAAGGAACAGGAACGCCTAGTAACTTAAAAAACCCAAGGACAAGCTTCTAATTTTGCATTTGTTACAAAAAGATTTGCTAATACTATCCACAAGTTAGTTCATCACCACATAAATCTAAGAAAAATGTATCATTGAGATGACATTCTACAGTTTAAGTTATGTTGGGTTCATTTGTGGTATTAAGTGGAGTTAAAGTGAGTTAAATTTAGAGAAACCTTATTCAAGCAATTGTTGCTAATTCCAAGGTGATGCCTACAATGTATGTTGTTACTATACATAGCAGAGAAGTTATGGGAGAGAAAGTACTGTCATTCTCAAAGGCAAGAATGTGGCAGAATAACTGGGAAGCTACTAATTTATATAGACTCATCTGATAGCCGTTCAAGAGGTACAGAGTGAACTGATTATCCATGGGATATTAATGCAATTCTGTCAGCATGGATGGAAATTTAGGAAGGGGCTGCCATCATTTTCATAGCAGGCAACTCTCTGCTAATACAGAGGCAAAAAAATTAGTTACTCTGGGTCTATGTAAAAAGTTACCAGGGGAGAAAATTTCATTTGTCTAAGAAAATGTGTTTTTTCAGTTATGCAGCAAGTAGTATCTGTCTTTGGGCCAAGAGAACACATTGCTGAAAATATAAAATACTTTCTTAACTGTAAGATCACAGGAGATATTGTCACCTCATGTAAAGAAGAGTTTGTTTAGTCTTGGCTTTTCTCTCTGTTTAGGCCTCAAGTTGTTGTATCAATATGTGGACTATCCTAGCGGCAAAAAAAGAAGGAAAAACCAATCTAAAAAAAAAAAAAAAACAAAAAACAAAAAACCAAAACACATTGAAGTAGTGAAATAAATTGTGCCGTTTCTTTACTGCATTTTTAGTTCAAAGTACATTTTGGTGTTAACATCCACACTATATCTGTCTTTAAATATGTAGAGCTTTTCAGCATACACTTACTGTTTAGGAAATATGCCTATCCAAAGGCAATGTCAAGAGGTTGGCTATCATTACAATGAATAAATGTTGACTTCCGCAAGATTACAGAATGCTAGAGATCATCCCAGGATAAAAGAATGTGGGGATTTATAGGATACAAAGAGCATGAAGTTTTTTAGCACTACATTTTTTTATTGTACACCCCACCATGAAGGTCTGAGACCAATTTGCTTATTTACTAGGAAAACACACGTTGCTGCTTCTCTGGAGATTATTTTTTCCAATAGATTTCAGTTAATTAGTAAGGAACTGCAAGACAAAAATGAGAGAAGAAGAGCATCAAAAGCAGCACTTAGCATTTCCTAGGCACAAAGAACATAACTAGGTATAGCATCAGGTCAACAAGTCAGAACATTATGTCCTCTTCCACAGTAGGCAATTGCATTTCACAAATATCTTTGAAGTTCTACCAAAGTGGAAAGGCAGTGGGAAGTTTCTGTTCTCAGAAAAAAGAGAAAAGAAAAATTGCCAGTTTGAAGTAAAACTCTCACCTAAATTTACTAAAAAGTCCCCTGTGTGATTTATGGAAGTGGTCCATTAAGTACTGACAGGCTCTATATATGGATTTTACAAGAAGGAGAAATCTAAAGTACTTCTATGAAGCTGACATTTATTGCTGGTACTCATAAGCATCATATATGACAAACAGTTTTCTGTTACAGCTATTGAGACATTATAGAATATATGTGGAGTGCATGGGTTATATGAAGTAATCACTTCAGTTAATAGCTCAAGCATTCCTTAAGGAAAATCCTGCTGAAGAACACTATAAATGCAATGTATTGCCTAGCATCAGACTGAGGAGCATAAGGATTTGTGCCTACAGAACTTTGCAAGTCAACATATAGAAAACTTAAATAGAATGAGGAGAGGAGAAAGGCAATTTCCTCTTTCATTTTGATACTACATCAGTAGTCTACACTCCCTAGGAAGTGACTGAATTCACTGGAGGAAGAGACGACCCTCCTAAGAGCTTTTTGCAATAGGCACCTTTTTCACATGTTCTTAAGTCACTCTGAATTCCCTGTCTTCCAAGGTTCATCCAGCTGCTGAATGTACTGTTTTCTTGCTGTGGAGGTGCACTCTCTCTCAGCCTGAAGAGATGGGATAGACACATCATACAAGTTAGAGCTGGTTGATAAGTCACCCATTTGGTCATGCTGTTTTTCGTGTCAGTTTCCATTAAAAAGTACCAGCTGTTTCTTCATGTCAAGACAAAATGTGTGAAGGAGATCTATTTTAAAACACGTAACTTTTATCAATGGAAGCAGACATACGCATACTTTAGACAGTAAGAAAGGCATAGCAAATCCAAGGCTTCGTCTCTCTTTCTTTTTTTTTTTCTTCAGCACTTCAGGTCAACTTCCCAGCAGTCTGAAATTATGGAGGTATAGACCAGTCAATCAGGTCAAGAAACATTCAAGAAGTGAATAACGCTACTACCTATGCCACTGAGATTAGCTCAGTTGAACAGAACATGGTGCTAATAACGCCAAGGTTGTGGATTTGATCCTCAGATAGGCCGTTCGCTTAAGACTGGGACTCCATGATCCTTGTGGGTCCCTTCCAACCCAGAACATTCTGTGATACTTCACATACCAATATCCTGTAGGTGTAGCCTTCTCTGCTTCCAGTTCCGTACAGGCAGAACATTGGTAGCTGTTGCTGTACTGACTCCCTGAACATATATCAATTAATGTAGTACACTGGATTGAGAATACCTATATAGACTTCCTGTATATGCTGATTATTAACTTATACATACTATTTTCACAAAAGTTTGGTTGCTTTGTGTTTTTTGTTTTTTCTAATGTAAAGGATATTGACTAGAAATAGTTGAAAAACATGAGCAAAACTTTTATATATATTCACCTTTTCCCTGGTACATACTGTTTTATATATGCACCATGAAGGAGTATACACTGATTTACATTTGCAATTTGCACTAACCATAAAAGAAGGCAGAAGGGTTTTTTTTGTTGTGGTTTGGGTTTGGTTTTTTTTTTGCTTTAAAGAAAAAAAGTGTTGTCATAAATAGAAATCTTAGAAAAGCCCTGAAAACAATCCCATAAAGTTAAGTACAAAGAGAAATATTCAGACACACATACACACAGAGTTAAACTATTTCATAAGAAGGAAAGCCAAGATAAAAATATGAGCATCTAAGGCATTTTCAAGAACTATTTTTTTCTTTTTAAATAGTGAGAATTGTTGAGCAGGCATATTGTTTATTTTATATTTCTCTTCAGAGGAAAGTGCCGCCAAGAAAATTGCACAAACACATGCCTTCTCACATGTGTATGCTCGTGGGAGTAAATGCCAAAGTAATACATTATCTGCGACACTGTTGAAATTTAAAAATGGACTTTAGAAATTCCACAATACTGTGAAGGTTACCAAATTAATGTTTTACTCATGATCAAACTAATAAACAGATCACTTGTGCTCCTAGTAATATTTTTCCCAGCGGTGAAAATGTATAATAAGCAAAAAAATAACCTTAGTAGTAATAAAGGTAAATTTCTTTAAACATTGATAGCCTAGTTACCCAGTGAGCAAGTCTTACTCAATCACTTATGCTTATGCAGCAATAGTGATATTACTGATAATAGTGATAACAGTGATATTATTATAACTGTTGAGCTTGTTACATAGCAAACTTGATGGGGGAAGGTGGAGGAGCTGGTCGACAAAATCCATAAAGTGACCATGAAGGCAGGTAATTAGACAGAGAAGGGAGGCTGCAACTGAGGAAAAGGCTGTAACCTAAGCAATACATTGTGTATTAGGATATCTGCATAGGACAAAGTGCATTCTTACCATTGCCACAATTTTAAGAAACATTTCAGTCATCCAATAAACAAAGAAAGAAAGAGTGAAATAAATCTCTGCAAGAAAAATAGTTCATTCCTTCTGGTTTTCAAACATTTAATTGGTTTTATATTGTTTTTTTTAATTTGAAATTTTCTGGTTACATTCCTTTTCATATATGCCCTTTCTTCTCATTAAATGAGAACTTCTTGCAAAAATTTTTAGACACAGATAGTGCCCAATTCACAAAGTTTTGTTCAATTATGATCATGTACATAATCTACTTTTTGCTTCCTTGACTAGTGGCAAATTTGCCAAACTTTACAGAGGCTTATCAGACTGTAAGTTGACATAACTGTGATCAATATGAGCCTAAAGATTTGCTGCTGAAAATATTAATTTTACCTTAATCATCTGCCCTGTATATCGAGAAATCAGGTCATGTTTGTCTTAGTTTGTTATAGCAACAAAGGAAAATGGACTTGCATTAGATTTACAGTAAAATGAGACTGACTTTAGGTTTACCTTTCTTCTGATGAAAGGTTGTATAATAGAAAAAGTGCAAGGGGAACTGGTTCAACCCCTAATGAAAAATAATTGTCTGCTTCAATATAAAGCCAGGCAACTTCCCCCTAAATCTTATTGCTTAACTTAACCATTGCATTTTAGGTAGGAAAGAACAGTCTGCCTCTTGTTAGATTTCCAAACAGACTCTTCACTGTGTGGGAAAATCTAGACGCCAAAAGGAATAATAAGGATTCCACTGTATGACACTACTCTCAGTTTTAAAAAACAAGTCTAGGAGTGTAGTAAACACAGCTAAGATATGGAATGCCACTGATTAAGATGACAGCTTCTCCTGTGCTCTATGTTTTTCTGTCAATTTCCTGATTTACAGAAGAAGGACAAGTATGAGTCTCTTGGTCATGTTTATTGATTATTTGTGGCCTTCCACAGATCAGGTCCTTGTATAATTCAGCTGAGAAGGAGAGGAGGATGCAAGACATATAGCACAGCTTAATAACCATGAAAGAAGCTAATGGAAAGACAGTAGTTAAACCATAAACAAAAAATCCAAAGATTGTTGCTACTTGAATATAGTATGTGGTGCAGATTTTTTTGTTTCACTAACAGATGTGCTGTATAAAAAAAAATCTGAAGTACTTGAGTTTGATTTATCTATCAAAGATTTATTGTATTTGCAAAAGACTAGGGGTTATTTTTTAACATTAATGCTGTCCTAAATAATTTTAAGTGCATTGCATGAAATTCAGTCAATATGCAGTCAATGAAAGCTTTAATGTTCATTTCTATAGCACTATAATTTTATGTCTAACTACTATCTGCAAAATTGTTATTATTATTTATTTTTAAATTTAAAAAAGCTAGAATGTTCAACATCCAAATCGAGATCTGTCTTGCTATTTCATTCATCTTGCATCAGATTAATCTAAGTCAGAAAAAAACAGAAATGCTTTTTACTTCTTTGATTTGAATTTTCATATATCAACAATTTATATCAAGAGTTGTGAAGTAGAAAGTTTCTTCTCAGGATGACTGATCAAAAACTGTCACTAAACCTGTCCTGTGTGGTCCCTTTTGTGAACTGATGAAACCTAAAGGACCACTGCGCTGGTTTCAGCTGGTGTAAAGTTAATTTTCTTCACAGTGGCTGGTATGAGGCTGTGTTTTGGATTTCTGCTGAATGCAGGGTTGATGATATAGAGACATTTTTGTTATTGTTGAGCAGGGCTTACACAGCACCAAGGTTTTTTCTGCTTTCCATACTGCCTTGATGTCAAGGAGACGGGGTGGGGATGCATGGGAGGTTGGGACGGGACACACCCAGGACAGGTGACCCAGCCTGACTAAAAGGATATTCCAGACCAGATGCCATCATGCTCAGGTGGTGGGAATAAGGAGGAAGGGAGGAACATTTGGAGTGATGGCATTTGTCTTTCCAAGTAACCATTTTGTGTGAGGGGGTCCTGCTCTCCTGGAGATATCTGAACACCTGCCTGCCCACGGGAAGAACTGAATTAATTCCTTGTTTTGCTTTTCTTGTGTCTGTAGCTTTTGCTTTCCCAGTAAAACCATCTTTATCTCAGCTCACAAATTTTCTGGCTTTTACCCTTCTGATTCTCTTTGCAGTCCTGCTGATGTGGGAGTGAGAAAGCAGCTGCATGGGCCTTGTCTGCTGACTAGGGTTAAACCCCTTAAGAGCTTCTTTTCCATTTTATGTAGATTTGTAATATGCTTCTGAAAAATCTTAATGTACCACATTGGAAGCAAGAAACATAGATTGAAAAGACTGTGACCTAATACAAATACTTCACTTCTCAGTGTCAGCTGCACCTTTCTCTTCCTTGAGTACCAAAATATTCTATTATGCCTATGTCTACCTCTTCTTGCAAAAGAATCTGTAATCCACAGCAGAGGTTCAAACCTCCAAAGTAAAATAAGCTCTGATAGCAGGAAAATAAAAGTATAATAAGAGTCCAAATCTCTCCACTAAGAACCTTACTGTGAAACATGAAAGATACCAAAAATATTAGGCCATCATTTGAATATATAAATAATAATGTGTGCTACCTTACTTCTTAAATGAAAGGTGATGACTCCTGTCCTATCTCAACATGTGTTAGCTATGGAGATGTACATGTGTAGAAGGAATGACAATGGATATATGAGTTAAATTTTAGATTAATGTGATTAATCATGTCATGTCATGTGATTAGTGGGTAAGATTTCTCTTAAACCTCATAAAGCAAAGTATATTTTTCTGACTCAACCTATAGAAGAGATGCCCACTCCTAAAATAAAAACAGCTAATTTCATAGCTGCTCCACCTTCTTCTAAGGTCACTGGCTGAAGTGTCAATATGAGGACTATTGTCCCTTCAAAACACTCTGTTGGACACTGGAATATAAATCAAACACAAGTGTTCAAAGAAAATGGAATGTATGCATGTCCAGCATGACCAATTCCAGTACCATGTGGAACAGAAAAATATTGACTGTAATTTGCCTATAGTTTGTGAAATTTCTCAGTTTGAATTCATAAATATGCAAATTAATATACGGAGTTTTATACATAATGGTAAAAAAACATAGGCCTAAGGGTGCACTGTGCGCAATTCAAACACAGTAATTAACCATATTGGATTTCTTTTTTTCTGACATAATCATGCAGAGTTTTTAGTAGAACACATGGGAAATTATTAACATGAAGTTATTCAGTCCTTTATACAGCATTACACAGAATAAAACATTGGAATAAATTGGAGAGTAATTTTAAATGGCAGAAGAACTTTTGGACTTTCTGGCTAGGTTTCATCATTGGGCTTACATACATACATAGAGACTTTGTCTTTAGTCTTTTGATGGATTACGCTGGTGGGGATTTTACTGACAAAACTTTGCAATAATTGTCTCACTACCCATGAATGTGTATATAAGCATCAGCATTTTTCCACAGTATATTAACTACTTCTGTTGCTACTGTTATACTCTTCTATTCTTGATTTTTTTCTGAAGCTTTATGACACAATCATGAGACTTACTAATTTTGTTTCAGTCCCTGTCCAGCTAGGCACCTGAACCCTATTACTATAATAACCAATGATACATCTGTATTTATATTACATGTATTGCCTACTGTCAGAAAGTGTGCTAAAACTGTTTTGTAAACTCAGAGAAAGAGAATCAGCTTACTGCATATTCATCAGATAGGACAGTCTTCATGACGGCATATGCCTTGAGCATAAGAAAGATACTTTAGAAAATGTGCTAAGTAGATGTTCCACTGGAAATAGACACTTCTGTTAGTATCCTCATCCTGAATTTACTGTCAGATAGGGGAGAGGGTTGATAAAATTCTTTAATCACTTTATTAATTCACTTTTTTGTTACTAATCACTATTAATATTTATTTTTACAGCTCCCTATTGTATACATGTTACAAGTTTCAGGTGTCATATTTTATGAATATATTATAATTAACTGGTAGCCTAGGAATTTGCAAACTTTTTTTATACTGTAGACCACAGTCTGAGGCAAGATTACTTCTTAGACCACTTCCTTTTCCACTGATGACATTAATGTATCGTATCCATGACCTCTGTGATTATTACAGAAACTGCTTACAAAGAGAAAATAAGGAAATCATTTAATGGATGATTTCTGCCTTGGTAAAACAAAATAGAGATAGGGTACAGTCCCCTTAGCAGACCTCACAGTGCTGTGCACTGTTCTATGGCAGGGTGTTGGGAACTCATCAGTGCTTTGGTGCTGCTGAGCAGCTCTGTCCCTCTGGGCTGGGAGGGGACACAGCCAGGCCAGCTGACCCCAATGAATCAAAGGGATACTCCACACCGTATGACATCAGCTCAGGTATAAAGGATAAGCCGACCCCAATGAACCAAAGGGGTACTCCACACCATATGACGTTACTTCAGGTTTGAAAGATAAGTGGAGGAGAAACAGAGTGGGGCATTTGCTGTTCCACAACGTTTTCCTTCTGGAGCAGCTGCTATGTGTGCTGAAGCCTTGCTTCCTGGAAAGTGTTTGAGCATTGCTCACTGATGGGAAGTAGAGATTGACTTTTCCTTTTCCTTATACACATGCAAACTTTTGCCTGTATCTCTTTTTCTTTAATAAAGTGCTTTATCTCAACTTACAAGTTCTTTTCCACCGTATACTCTCTGCCCTGTCCTACTGGGAAGGGGAGTGATAGAGAGGCTTGGTAGGCACCTGGTGCCCAGCCAAGGTCAAGCCACTACACAAGTAAAATAATACAAAAGACATCTTCAGCTAACTTACCACAGACCACCAAAAAAAACATTCTAAATATCTCAGTATAAAAGCCCCTGGAGTACTAAGAGTGTTGCACCATCTTCTCTACGGCAAGGTTAGAATTCACGTTAGTTTCTTTTACTAACACATACTTAATGCTACCGGCTGTTGATACTAGGCAAAGATTTGAAGAAAATTGAAGGCAACATTGGGCTTATGTACTAAGCATAACTTTCAAGCTGGTAAAAATTACTGTTCTGATAATTATGAATTACCTGAGATCAAATAAAGTATGTAATTTCAAAAAATAATTTTGTCTTACATTCTTTACTTTTTTGTGAATATTCAAGACAGGTATCTCCTGATAATTCAAAAAGATAAGTGTTTTATAAAAATATATTAAATATTTCAAATTAGATATTTACATAATTAGGTTTTGGAATTAATAGCTGTCATGGAGAACATTCAGGAGAAGAAAAATATCCCAAGAAGAAATAATATGACTACTGATATAGCAGAGCTTTTGTCTATACAAAATCTAAATCTTTCATGACATCAGATAAGTTCATGAACAGATGATGTGCTGATATCGGCAAGGTGTTTGACATCAATCACAAATTATAAGTGATGCATTAAAATTTACCATGTCCTTAAACTCTTTGCAAGCTTCTTGCTTCCCCTGAATTTAAGTAACAATCTTAACTTCCTGTGTTATTAACTGTGTGAAGACAAAACTTTTTCTGACAATCAAAATAAATGTGAAAATGACAACTGTTATCAAAAAGTTGAAGTAATAGTTTGTTACAGCTCTCCCAAACAATGGCAGGCACCTGTATAGATCCCAAGCACACGGTTTAAAATGAAATAACAAGGGAATTATTTATACTATCTTTCCATGTTTTTTCACCTTCACCAAAATATTGTAAGCACACATGATGGTGCAGTTTTCTCTTCTACCTGTAGGAAAGCAACATGATACAGTTTCTATTAATTCTAAATATAACTTTATTTAAAATTTATGCCTACATATATGTGTGCATACTTAGGGATCACAGACATCACAGACTGTGTCGAAACTTGTTCGGCTACAAACTCTACTGAAAATAAAGGCTTGAATGCCTGCATCCAATTTTCCTCAAGAATATTTTCTCATGATAGTGAGGGGAAGGGAAAGGAGAAGGAAAGAAGCAGGGCAAGGCAAAAATATTTAGCTTAGATGGCTTCTCCTGAAAAAGCTAAACTATCATGATTTGAAGGTCACAGATAAAACAAATCTGAAAATCTGAACAGTGCAAACAGCTCACTTGTACTGTAATAGTTTTACACTTTCCCTTATGCTTCCAGTATGCTTTTTTATTGCCACTGAACTGTGAGTTCTTTTTGAAGTAGGCAATCTATTTCACAAACCCTTCAAGTATTATGAAATAAAGTGCCCAGGTGCTATTACAACATACCTATAGGATTATAGATTAAGAGTATTTAACATCAATTATGTCCTTCATGCCGGTTCCCAAACCTCAAAAAGAGTGATTCTGCAATGTTGCCTTCCTCAGAGATATTTGCTTGGACTTTGTATGTGTAATCTTGAGCACATCACTTTTTGGTAAATAATTTTGAAGAAGCACAAAGGTCAGAAGACAGTGCAAAAAAATAATGGAGAATGCTTTTACGCCTGACTAGGTGCATCCTGAATTGTGGAAAATAGAGAGCTAAGGAGAGAAGATTTTACAGAAAGGCTGAAGATGATTGAAAATCTGGTGTGCTGCTGGTTCTGTTGCTGGTAGTAGTTCAAATTGACCGAAAGCTTCAAGATCTGCCTTGTGGTTGAAAGTAACATAATGAATACCAATGTCAGTGCATGAGAAAGTAAGAACTGAAGACATAGAAATAAAGAGAACACAAAACTTGATTCTGTGGTGTCATAATCTCCCCAGTATGAAAATGTCACTCTTGTGAGACCTCCTTGTTCAGCTGCCTACAGCCTGACAATAGGTTAATTAGAAAACGTAAGTGTATAGGGAGCTGTAACTTCAGGATTAGCAGTTACATCTTAATTGAAAATCAAGGAGTTTTATATTTTTAGATTAAATTAGGCAGTTGTTTTGTTTGTGGGTGTGGGGGTTTTTTTAACCTCATCATACACAATTAAATAAGAAGCAACTTACTTCAGAAATGTGATTTTAAGTCTTTCCTAAAGATCAATCCTTAAAGACACAAGAGAGAATGCAAACATGAGTGAAGCTTAATTAAATTTCATTATAATTAATTGGTGCTTATTTTATAATCACAGTGGTCCTTACTTCTTTGAAATGAACATTTTTTCTCCTGAGGAAAATGCTCAAACAGCACCAATCTTATTTCCCAGTTCATGAAAATTGAGTAAGACTTGTGAGCCTTTTTGCATTACATAATAAAACATTACAATGGAGTATGAGTGACATAACCTAATGTGACTCATTATATATCTTCTTATAAAACACATGGACTTATGAAACTTATCTAAGATTAATTTTTTCAAGGTAAAATAAGGAATCCGTTTAGGAGAAAAGTATGTTTGTCTTTATTCTCATGCATATTTTCATCGATAATTTTCTTCTAAGAATAACTAGAACTCCACAGCAATTGAGCATATCACTATTAAAGTGTTACAGGACTGCCATAAAGGCAGTGACAAGAGCACTGACCTGAGAGATGAGTAAAGAATTAACAGCTAATGGGATCTTCTGTATTGGACGTCAGGTATAGCTTTCAACAGACCTGTGCTGATTTTGCTTCAGACAGAAAAAGGTCAGCATTATAGCTGATAGTTATTGACAGATACTTATTTAGGTTCAGATAATAGCTTTGGAAGTAAAATCACAAAGCTATTTTGGATGAGTGCTTAGAAACTTGGCAGATAAATTGAAAATGCTCTTAGCTTGCATTTGTTGGCATTTTTATGAAGTCATTTTGTCGTTTTCTTTTATGGTGACTCGAATGTTGTTACCCATTATTCACTAAGATCTTATTTTGAAGAGCATAAAAACTAAATCACATTAAAAAGCTAATATGCTAAGCTAAGGAATGCTCTGGTTAACTAAAATGTAACTTTTGCAGCTTTTATTTCTCACCTACTTGTTCTGTTTGTTCCAAAATGACTTTTTTGTTATATTTCATTAGAAAGAAAGATCATTGAGGAATTAGGAAGAGGTACTTTGAAATTACAGAGGTTATAGCTTAATAAAATTATATAAGTTTTTAAGCTGTAAGGTCTTGAAAAAGGAAAAAATTAAGTAATACCTTAATGCAACCTTTTAGTGCACAATTCTCCTGAGGTGAGACAAAGCAGTAGACAGCCTCCCAATGGAGGGCTAGCATTATTATCATTCCGTCCAGTTCTCTCCAATGTCCTGCTGACTGAAAGCAAGACTCCAGTGGATATTTTTTGGCTAAAGAGAAGGATGGAAATTGTAAGAAAAAGATGAAATAAAACAATGAAGGACAGGGATTGGTACCTAAATGCAAATTTCTAAAGAAAGGTTTGAATGTCAATTTTTGCTAGTACTAGTTACAAGATAAAAAATATTCTGAAGAGTTCGTGAGATGAGTGTCTTCTCAGTTTCACTGTTGGACTGAAAATAAGCAGCATATTGTGAAATGAAGTGGAAAAAAGGAGCTTAAATTAAAAACCTATTAAAGCCCTCTAATTTCATTAAACTTTAGAAAGCTGTTACTCCATTTGTATATTTAAAAATACTAATAGCTCCATAAGATTGCAAGTGTTTAATAAGCTTTTCAGTTTAGGAGAGGGTAAAAGACTCCTAAACATCCTTAAATAGCTGTTTCTAGTATTTAGTTATGACCATCAAAAAAATCTCTTATTTACAACAGAATTTTTTCCAACTTGAGCTACTAGTTGTGGTATTTCATCATGCCTCTGACCACAAGATTATAAGCAGCATGTTAGCCAAAAGTTTGGATGAAAACTAGGTAATTGGTAGAGTCTAAAGATGTCTTGAAAACTAGGAATTGTCATAGAGAAAGTGTGTGACAAAAGTGTGCTACAACGACAGATGATCAGGAAGAAAAGTCATAAAGAAATTAGAAGATTGTGAAAAGGTTTATGTGCGGCAAAGAGAACAATTTACATCACTTAGCAAACAAGCTATAGAATCACACAATCATGTAGTGGTTAGGGTTGGAAGTGACCTTAAAAATTATCTAGTTCCAAACCCTTGCTATGGGCAGGGATAGCTTCCACTAAACAAGGTAACTCAAAACCCCATGCAACCTGGTCTTGAACATCACCAGAAATGGGGAATCTGCAGCTTCCCTGGTCAACCTGTTCCAATGCCTCAGCACCCTCACAGTAAAGAATTTCTTCTTAAAATCTAATCAAAAAAGGCTCTCCTTCAGTTTAAGGCCATTCATCTAATAAAACTTAAAGTAACCTACATAAAATAAGGGTCCAATTCATGTTGTGGAACATTATCAAATCAATAATGGAAATCTGTACTGACCAGAGCACTCACTAGAATTGTGAAAATAATGCAGAAGGAGATACAGTTCAAGAAGAGAGTTGAAAGATGTTACAGAATCCAAAGAAGACTAAAAAAAAAAAATTACTCACAGTCTAGGGAATAAACTTTGTCAACAGAGCCACCTAGCTTACTTTACACAACAAAAATTGTGGAAGAACAAACACAAATGTGTCTTTAGGAATAATGTTAATACAACAGAAAATTTCAGAATAGAAATGTTAACATCCTTCAACAGAACAAAGTTGAAGCTGGATGAATGTGTATCTGTCAGAGGTGCATGTTTTTCAAGATTAATGCCTTGATTAACTCTTGGGAATGTTAATGAAATTATTTCACTGAAAAGAATCACTCATGACTGGAAGGTTTGATAGAAAGTCCAAGCCCAACTGAGGAGTCACAGTATTTCAACAGCATCCTGTAATCTACAAAAGTGCTGATTCAATATGACTAGTAAAGAATGAAATATTTAGAGATGACATCTTGAGACTCATTGAGTTTTCAGACAGAAAGAGTGCTGCTTTAGATACACCACAAAGAACTTATGCTAAAAAGAAAACTAATGTTACAATATGTACAATGGAGATAAAAGGGATTTATGGCACTTTTTAAGAATACCCTAGAGACAAGCATCTAAACAAACCCATCGGGCAATTTCTGAATTCATGTAGCAATCTTTCCTGCACTATTGATTATACCTGTTCATCTTTGGCTCATGTTTCTCTACCATTATTACAACTGAAAATAAAATACTAAAAGGAACAAAGCTCTAGATAGGGGTAAGAGTTGTTACTGCTGCCTTACATACCTAAGAAACACAGAAAAGAATTTCTTTCCCTGCACTTAGAAAATTTACCAAATATCATGGTACTTTCTTTTCTCTTGCAGCTCTTACATCAAGATAGATTTTTATAGTAGAAACATTGCAGCTCAATCAGTTCTACTGGCCATAAACCCAGAAATAATTTGTTCTTTTGAAAGACAGACTGGATGGATGGAGCATTCACTCAGTTTATACATCTGTTTCCTATCCTAAATATGGCATACTCTTCCTTTTCACAGTGATACCATTTTCTACAAAGTCAAGATGCACCTGCTATAGTGAAAATAACCCCTATTGCATGATACTTTAGATTATGTTAATTTAAAGAAATATATTTCTTTCAATCACATGACAGTCAATAATTCGTTCCTTCTAAGCCATATGTTCCAAGATCATCTGTTTAATGTGAAACTATCCCAATGCACTCACGTGGTAAAAAGGCCATAAATCTGTATCCATTACAGTTCTGTGTTCTTGATGCATTTCATTGAGCAGCCAAACTGTTAACAATAGCTGAAAATAAGCCACTGTACAAATCTTCATGTGGTCATGTTTAGATTTTTAAGGTTGTATCCTTTTTATCAGTTATGTCCATGTATAATCAAATTTTTATTTAAAAATCTTTGAATAGAAACAGGCTGCCTAGAGTTCTGTTTCAGAAGAGTGCTACAGCTATTCCATAAAGCCCTAAAAGCTAACTTCTAGAGAAACATTTTGGAGATCATCCAGATATTTTATTGACTATTCAGTATATAAAAGAGGACAACACAATGTTTATATCATCAGTTCTCTGGTAATTAAATTATCTCTTCATTTTTACAGATTGTGAGGAAGATCCTACACTTTGACCTAAATCACAGAGATAATCTGGAACAACACATGTATGACACAACTCTAACTGAAGATATTCCAGTACATTTTAGCAGTTACTAGACACATTGTCAAAGCCGTACATTTATCTTCTTTATGTTCTCAAATAAATTCAAGATATTTTCAAATTTAACTGGTTTACTTAATCTAAAGGTCTTGTCATTTAAGTTTTTGAGTGGCAAAAATATATCCTACACAGCCACATAGTTGTCAATAACAAATCCAGAGTCTGTGTTCTTCTTCAAGTTCATTAGAATCACTTTCATAATTTTGCTGTAATAACCAGGTACAGGTCCTAACTGTAGAATCCTGTATTATGCTAGGGAAATTTTATGTTTGGGGTTTTTTTTTAATTCCTAGGGTGAAAGTGGACATTACACAATTTTCAGATACAGGCTAACTTTTTTATATGAATAAGTGCCTGTGTATCAATTCAGAGTAATATGAACCTGAAACCTTGCCAGTGACGTGAAATTAGAAGAATTGCTGGGCCAATGACAAGTCCCATGATGATTCTAGTACACCAAGTAGAGAAGCTTTTTTCAAGACTTAGCACTGGAGCTGAACAGGAACAAAAGTGGTACAGACCATTAGGGAAAGGGTATAAAAGAAAATTTAAGTTGTCCTCGAATGACAACATGTCTTTCTACCACCAATGTGAAGCCCTCTGACTGCTATTTTGTAAACCTAATTGAGTAACTATTGTTGAATACAAAAGTCAGTGAAAATTACTAATTTTTTATTTTAAAAAATTCAATTAACAGGGATGTTCTTTGTATTCAAGGAACACTCTTGTTGACCATCTTCTATTTGTCACATGAATTATTCAGCAGATACCAGCAAAATTTGTGAAGTGATTTATTTATGAAAGCACTTATTTGGTATTCAGCCAATACTCTGTCTCATGCTTGTTTGTAATGTCTAAACTGGAAAGTGTTCAATATCTGAGAAACAAACTGCTGCCTTATTTTACACCATGTTTCATCCAGATTTTCTGATGACTACCGTTCCCATGGACTCAAATTTTAGTCTAATCACTAGAAACATCTATGAGAGTATGGTAGGGGTCACTTTGTTTTTAGAGAATATAATTCTAAAACAATGGAACTCCTTCAGAATGTTCTCTTCATAAATGTTATTAAAAATTGTGCCAAAAAGCCATATAAAAAAATAATTATCATCTGCAGATTTTTTTAGTGCCAAATTTGAAGATTAAATTCAATCATTAAAGAAAGCAAAAACCCCACCAGTTTTAGTCCTGCATTCTGAGATAGTTCCCCTTGTACCCAAAATGTAGGACTACTATTAAAACAGAAAATTTGCAAAAACACTTTAATTAAATAGCTCCAAAAAGAGCTCAGGGAAATAAGCAAATTAATTTACATATTTCCCTGATGTTCAAGGGGTTAATTAAAGTGCTTTAAAATATTTTTATGATGACATTCAACTGAAATATGATCGGTTTCTGATTTTTCAATTAGTTCTATTAACTTGGGCTTTGATGATGTGAATGGAAAAGAGAAAAATATTACCACAGGAAGCAAAATATTGTTATGGAAGAGATTTTTTTTATTCCAGAGTATCTTTTATCTTTAGCTGTATATTCACACACGTTGGCTACCTGATTCTTTAGAAGATCTGGATCTTTGTAAAATGTGATATGTCAAAACAATGGGAGGAAAAAATTATATTTAATTGCTTGCTGCATTATAAAATAAAATTAATTAACTAGTTCAATGATAATGCAGTTTCTGAAAAAGCTTTGTAAGCACATCATAATAGCTGGAGGGAAAGTGGTCCATTTTCCTGCTAAATATTCTGTATCGGTCATTTGTAAATTCTGATTTTATAATAATTATACAGAAGTGTAGGACTATTTTTCCCCTAGTTCAAACTGCTGCATGAATAACCAGGCAGATATGAAAATATATCTTGTAGGAGACAAAAAATGAAACAAATTACAAATCTCCATCTAAATATCAATTCTGTAAGAGGAGTGTTGTTAGCTGCACATGAATGAAAACAGAATGGATAATTTTAACAATACATTTCTGAAAACTACACACATACTATTCATTTTTTTTGTTGGAAAATGTTATGTCAGATAAAGTCAAGCATAAGAAGGAGAGAAAACAAAACAAACAAACAAAAACCCAAAACCAAAAAAAAAAAAAAAAAAAAAAAAAAAAAAGCAGCTGAAAATGCTAGTACAAACAAGACCAAATCCCGTCCCATTTACAACCATTAAAAAAAACGAAAACAAAACAAAGCCCATATAAGGCCTGTCTGCCATCTTTTACTGCACTGACACAACAACAAACTCCATATGAAACAATGTTTATTTTGCCACATATTTTAACTCATTTAATCTCCCCATTTTTCATCCAGCCCTATAGAAGCAAGTCGGCCAGTTTCCCAAAAGCACTGAAAGTCCTTGGTAGTAGATTGTGATCCTGCACAAAACATGTGCACCTAAAACAGTAAATTCCGCTGACAAACAGAATATAAAAAAGGAGAAGGGGATTACCGGCCCCTCTAACTTACCCCCAGCTTCCCAGATTTCACATGACCATGCCATTTCATACCACAATGAACACACAGTGCACAAAGTCTGTTTCATGAGAGACATTCTCAACTGAAAACAGAAAATATTCTTCTCATCCTTTGTGAAGCCCACATTTACAGTCATATGATTTGTGGATAGTCTTTAGTTCCTTCAAAGGAAGAACCATCTTGGGCACATTCTGTTGTTGACCCAGCAGGATTTCAGCAATAAAACCCTCAAAAAACTGCTCTTGAGAGCAGAAAGTATCAAGGAAAATTTGTAAAACTGATTCTTGCACACTGCTCCACTCTCATTATGTCCTTCCTGGAGTACTGAGTCCAGCTCCGGGGAACCAACACAATGATGTGGACCTGTTGGAGTGACTCCAGAGGAAGGCCACAAAGATTATCTGAGGCCTGAAGAATCTCTCATATGAAAAAGACAGGGTGACAGAGCTGTGGCTACTCAACCTGGAGAAGAGATGGCTCCAGGGAGACCTTATAGCACTTTCCAGTACCTAAAGGGGTCCTACAAGAGATCTGGAGAGGGACTTTTAAAAAGAGTATGTAGTGATAGGAGAAGGGGGAATGGATTCAAACTGAAAGAGGGTGGAATGACATTGGTTATTAGGAAGAAATTCTTTACTGTGAAGGTGGTGTGGGGCTGGAACAGTTTGCCGGGAGAAGTTGTGGGTGTCCCATCCCTGAAAGTGTCCGATGCTAGCTTGGATGGAGCTCTGAGCAACCTGCTCTAGTGAAAGATGTCCCTGTCCATGGCAGAAGGTTGAAACAAGATTCTCTCTAAGGTCTCTTCTGACACAAACCATTCTCTGATTTTGATTCTATGCTTCTTTCATTCTAAAATTCTATGAAATACGGACAGAGGGTAACAGGGCAGCAAGTAACTTCCTGTCCCTTAACCGTCTGCATGAAGTGAAAATTGAAGGGTTTTAGAAGAGTGTAGAGTGTTAAAGGTGGCTATGTAAAGCAAAAATGGAAAAAAAATACTGAGAAAAGTTTCATGAAAACATGATGATAAATTGTCATAGTAATAGTGATTAAGGCTTGTTTGGTGATAAGGTGACAGCTGTAGGACTGAAATTCAAATACAGACTTCATCATCTGTATTTACTTCAGGCACATGCTTTAGTATTCTGATATAAAAGCCATACTGCAGTTTTTCTGTAGAAAAGAACAAGTTACAGCTGTGAGAATACAGCCCTGTTTGTCAGCTGAGGTAGGACAGCATGATCTTCATTCAGTCACTGAAAGCCGTGCTAATCTACAGCGAATAGGTTCTAGGATGCAGTAAATAGGTTCTTTAGCTCTGTTCATAAAAGCATGAGCTGCGTGTTTCAGACAAGAGAAGGGCAAGATTTAAATGAAAGGAAATGCTCTTTCTGAAACGGGAAACTGGGAAGGTGAGGGACAAAGTCAACATTCGTGTTAGGTGCAAAACTTCATCCACAAATGAAGTGATATTCAAATCAAATTTAAAACCTCTCTGAGTCTGACTCAACAGCAGCTAAAATTTATACTTTAGGTGGCTGGTAAGGTGGAAAAGACATAATAATAAAGTTACTTTGAGGAAAAGAGATAGTCTTACTCTTGATTATTAGAGTAGTTACTTGATGACTAGATTACTCTTGAATCAGATTATTTCCTCAGGCATTATCTTCTGAAACTTTTAATAAGAAAGAGGAGACAATGCAGAACACGCTGCACATTTTTCTAAAGAGTTTAGAATCTATCTCAAAATTATCAGCTGGATAAATAGAAAAGTCATCTTAGCCTACTTTCAAACTACATGTATAGTTAATTTCAGTAGAATTTCGCAGCAGTTCCCATCCTCACAATGATCTACCACATATTTTTAGTACTAAGAGTAGCAAGCGTTACAAAGCTAATATACATGACTGATAATGGATAAACAAATCAAAAATCCTTTTGAAAAGGCAGATTCACACAGTGAATATTTGTAGTTCATGTAGTTGGTCATGATCAATATCTTCCTGGAAAGAATTGCTTCTCCTGAAGTTTTATACTTTTTTCTCCCTGCTATAAGGCTCTAAAGAAAAGAAACCTTCTTTTGTGACTAACTTGAGACAAATAGTCCTGCACCTTCAAGTGTATGGATACACAGTCAGAAAGAGCACAGTAAAAGGCAATAGTCTTTGGGGACACACATCTCAAAGCCTTTATCTACCAGATATACATATATATATGTACTTGAAACGAAGTTTTAAATTTTTTACAGCCATTGACCATCCTTGATATGATTCCTTCAATCTGATGAGGTGTTCTGTCCTACTGCTGAGAGATGTCATGCACTTATGCAGCAAGAGTTCTAAAATTTTATGTGTATTTGCCAAGGAAGTGTTAATGTTCCTTCAGTTAACCTCTTTTGATACTTTTATTATTGTACATCCTCATTCTACATTAAGATTATATTACAGGCTGATATTCAAAATTACTTTTCATAGTCCTGCAAGTATTTTCTATTTATACAATACAATCAAATTGTAAAAAACACCAAATCAAACCAAAAACCCACAAAAAACAAAAAAAAAACCTCCCAAAACAACAACAACAAAAACCAAAAACACAGCCCCCCAAAAAAATAGAACCAAAAACCAAACAAATAAAAAATAATAATTTAAAAAAACTAAACCAACAAAACAAACAAACACCCACCAGGACAATTAGAAATAAACAGAGGTTTTTATGTGCCATACTGTGTTCTATGTCGATCAAACTTACTGTGTCTTTAGGCCCACAAGTCAGTGAAAAAATCTTTTGCTTTCCACCTTCTAAACCAACTTGCTTTGTTTACAATCTGTCATCACATTCCAGAGTAATTAAAGTTTTATCTGAAAGCCTCATGTTCAAGTTCAGATTCTTGTATGGCATTGTTCAAAACTCTTGGAGGTGGACTTACTAAGAGCAGATTGCTCTTAGGAACACAGAAATAAGGCATGCTCACCAGTAACAATGATGTAACTGCAAGGAAAATCACAATAGAAGTAAATAAATATTTGAATCTCAAGACAATGTAATTCATACAGCACATTCTTCCTTGAATATTTTACCAGATTTCACAGCTGTTGACTACCCGGAAGGTGAAGTTGGCAGACTCATTGCATGACACCATTATCTCAAGAACAAACTGACAAGGCATAATGACAAAAAAAAAAGTAAGAAGATATTTCCATATGAAGAAGTGAGGAAAAAATTATTTCAGGGATAGATTATGAAAGGTTTGTCACAGAAAACTTCCATGCACACATCTCCCAGTAATGACCTTGACACGTGAAGCCCTGTGATTGATTTTGCCATCACTTCCACTTAAGTAGAAACAGAAATTAGAGACAGAGGGTGGAAGGATGGGGGAAAAAAATGAAGTTATGTGATTTGAAGATTTTATTTTGGCAAAATATAATTTTTTAACATATTCAGGACTAAAGAGCCACAAGTAATGTTACCTTCATCTCTTTCTTTGATAAGCTAATTCAGTATTGAAATTCCAAAGCCTTAAGGGGAAGTTGTATGAGGAGTGGCTGAGGTCACTTGGTCTGTTCAGCCTGGAGGATACCAAGGACAGACCTCATTGTGGTTACGACTTCCTCATGAATATCAGGAAAAGATTCTTCACCCATTGGGTGGCTGGGCACTGGAACAGACTCCCCAGGGAAGTGGCCATAGCACCGGCCTGACAGAGTTCATGGTGTGACTCTTGGGAGCGGTGCAGTGCTGGGCTGGCATTTGGACTTGATGATCTTTTTTGATCCCTTCCAATTCAGCAGATTCTGTGAGTGTTTTACAATTAGGTTTCTCTACCTTATGTGTAGGACCTTGGATCCAGGTGACCCTGCAACATAACATCTTCCCTCATTGACCCAGAAAACATAACCCCTACAGCGGTCACATTACAGCTTTTGACACAATATGCTAGGTTTGCAGAGCTCATGAAAATATGTGTGTTAAGGTTTGTTTCAGACTGAAGACATTTTTTAGTTCTATTCACTTTGCGAACACAACAAGCAAGAACTAGATGCAATGTTCATGGATATAATTCACCTGGTTTTTTTTACTATTACTTTACTAGGCCAGTCTTGTACTTAACAATATTTAAGAGACACACTGTTACACTGCAGCAAGTTACCAAAGGATAGCACCCAGTCTGTCTTATTGCATAAAACATTAATATTAAGGAACTCCAGTAGAGACAGCAATTGTTACTGGCCTCACTAGAAACAGCTCCTTTTTGAGAAAATTCAGTGAACTAGTTTTGATGTGAGATATATCCTCCCTGTTCCCTAAAATTCTGATTAAAATATCAGAAAATTTCAATACAGAGATCAATAGCAATTCCATTATATGTCTTTCAAAATTGAAGATTTAATTTATCTTCAGTATCACTTTATTTCCAACACATACATTTCTTAAATCAAATTAGTATTTCTTCCATGACTAAACATTTTAAGGTTCTTGTGTTCTTCTCTTATCTATTTACCCTTCCTTGTTCGGCCTGTTTTTTTGGGTTTTTTTTCTGTATCAACTCACACCATTTTCTTGTTCATTTGCTTGTGATGTTCTTCGAAGCAGTTTTCTTCCTTCAGAAACCCTCCCTAAAATACCTCTGTTTCACTCACACACTGATTTCAAGGGGAAGTCTGAGTAGTTCAAAGAATTTACAGCAATTATCATTCTGCTGAAATAGAATAATCAATCTGTTGGAGCAGAGGAAATCGTTTAAAAATTTTTGAAACTTACCTTTTTTTTTTATAAATGGGAAAAAAGGGAAGATAGAAAAATAGATAGAGATTACTTCTACTAAGTCTTTTCCACAATTTTTTTGTCAAAGATTCAGTTAAAAAAATAATACATTTTATTACATGGTTAAGTCAATTTTTATGAACTAATTGCCAGTTCTGGTGGATAACATTACATTTTTATTAGACTTTTAACATTGCATTAATTACACCATACAATACTTCCTTCTTTCTTTTTGAAAAGATAAAGTTTGTGACTTCTATAATGTTGTCGAGGTTCAAAAAGTTATCAAATCTGCTTTTCATAAGGCATTACTCATACATGCATTTCAGGTATTCCAGAATGACAAAAAAATTCAGTACGACATACAACATTGAGATCTCTCATCTCATATTGCTTTCTAGTTGGACATGCTTTAATTGTTCTATTATGCAAGAAAATCCCATAGGCAACAAGGGGAGTTCAAAGCACAATAAGAGAATATGCAGTGAAAATCTCCGGTACAGATGGTAGAGACAATTTTTTTATTAGGCTTAGAAGGGTAAGTCAACAGCTGCATGTCACATAGAAACATTGAGAAAATTTCAGCCCAGGAACAATAAGGAGGGATTAATTAGGATGTAGTCAATTTATACAACCTCTGAGACATCAGTTTTACAAGATGCAACTGTTCCTCTTATTTCTTTAGGCCTCCTATTCAAAGTTTGAGGAGAAGTTCTATTTAAAGAAGAGCCATTATATTTAAAGTATTAGATGAAATATGAAATAGCCTCCTTTTGCACTCAAAGTTTCTGTTTAATGTCCTCCTGAACTTGTTCTTTCTTGTGTATGAAAGCCTTGAAGTTCAGTAAAAAAAAAAACAAAACAGCAAATTCTTCTATACAAAAAAAAAGTATAAGCATTTTTTAAATTTTTTTTTTAAATTTTTGTCCTTCAGTTGCAGTCTCTCAGTGACCCAGTAAAGGCCAACCTTTTCCTGGGAGGACTTCACTGACATCTGATATCTGACACTAATATCACTGAGTGCCACTGGATGTAAGCCATCAACCAACAGCCACACATCTCTCTGTGTTTCAGCCGCGTCAAAAGTTTTAGAACGATGTCTGGTGTTCAAGAAAAAAAGAAAAAATCTCACAATTCCTGTAAAATGAGGGCCAAGTCCTACCTGCTTAAATCAGAATGCCTTTTATGTGTGTTTGAGTACTGAAATGATATCTTAATGCTCATTTACTTTGAAAATAAAGCATTATTACAGTCATGCTACTTATTTTCTTTCCAAAAAATGCTTGCTTAAGCTTTTTTATTTATTTTTTGAATGTGTGCCCAAAAAATTTTATTCACTGATGTTGCAGTGCAAAATACCCTCTGAGTGTTGGTTGAATGGTCTGTCCCTAGAGCAGTTAATCCTCCCTTGTTGATTGGCCTTGAGCTGGTCCCTCACTCCGCCCCTCCCTTCTCCCCATTGGCTATTGTTGTATCTCCCTACCTTCTCCCCATTGGTTGTTGTTGCCTTCTCCTCAACCCTGTTGGCCCTGGTCCTCTATATCCATGGTCATTCAGGGTCATTCAATCTCTTTATCTGTTGGACACCTTTGAGAATAAACCATCCTCGGAACTCCACGTGACTGGGCTCTCTGGGTTCTTTGTCTCTAGCAATGCACGAGTGATCCAAAGCTCTGGGGTGAGTGTGTGTTTGTGCCTTCCACCGGCACGGGTTAGAGAAGGGTCTGCCTGCACAGTACCAAGCTGTACTGGCCAAGGTAATCTCTTAGAGCCATAGAGACACTTTCGGAAAACGCAGAGTATTACGCCACCCCACCACCACTCTGTGTTACAGTGACAGCCTCCCCTCCGTGGTACAAATGAAAAGTTCAAAAAGACATAGTCCAGAGTTACAACGTTTCCTAAATGACAAGTTCAGAGAGAAATGACAAATTTCTTATTGAATCTCCTGCATATCACAAGCCATTACATTTTACTTATATTATACTCAATAAGTTTATGAAGATGAAGAAATTCCTCAGATTGAAGATAACTTATTATCAGAATTTCTATTCTCAGAAACTGGTGAAGTCAGAGGTACTGCTGTGTATGCATTTGGCATTACAAAAGGCCTTAGAAACCCATGTTTTCCCATGTCAGTCTGGCTGAATGTGGTTTAGAGCATAAAATTTCTGCATCATTTTGACCTTAAACACCTGGAAAGGCCTGCTGAGAGGACCATGGGAAGACTGTCTTTACCTTCTTAACGTATGTGTCCAAATCCTTTGGTTTCTTGTTTCACATAATGACAAATATGAATGTGCTCAAAGCAAATATTGGGGGTAGGGAGAGAGAGAGAGAAAATGATAACAAAGAAAAGATGTATTAAATTATGTGTTTGGCTTCTTATATCAGGTTTAAACATGTTTTCACATGACCTTAACATGGAATATTTGATTTTGCAGATGCTCAATTAGAGTTTCTTGAAAACGTTGTTTTACCTAGGAGATTAAAAAAGGCATAAGACCAGAGGGTCAAGGCTGATAAAGCATAAAAATTTAGGTAGGTGCCACCAGAAGCAATTGTGATATTTCTGCTCCATGCAAAATGATGATAGGATAATGGCACATTGTCCAAAAACAGAACTTGGACCCATGCTTTCTCTTTCATGTATTTACCTACCTAGTGTCATTTTTTTCCTTATACATTCATTTGCCATTATATATTATACCTTAAATTAAGTCTTTAGTTCTGGATTAATCTTCAGAAGACTTCATAAATAAACAACTGAGTTTTATATGAGCTTTATATGCACTCAGACACTTTATTTCATCTGTAAAAAGCTCATCATTCAATGTGTAATATAAAAATTCATAACAGTTTTCAACATAGCACATTACTAACCCACAGACATTAAAAACCAAACATGCTTCAATGATAATATGATCAAACACATAATTTAACTTCAAATACAACTGACAATGGGCAAAACAAAATTGACAATGCAAGACAAGTATGCATTATATATCTTATGCATTTTATCCAGAGTTCTTCTCCTAAATAAAAGCAAAATAATCTACTAAGAACAGAATCAACTGATGCCTGAAGAAGAACTAAATTAAATTTAAAAAATAGCAGTTTCCTGTCCCAACCACCACTGAGTGATGAAAATTTCAGTGTGCATCAGTAAGGAAAAGAGTAACACAAGCTGCATTTCACATATTGATGATTATGCATCTGATCCTGAATTTCTTGTTTGGTTGCTTGTTAGTCGAGACTTACTTTGAGTTAAAAATATTCCTACCTCCGCTCCTGCCCTCAAACCTGCACTCCATTGTTTGGCCTAAAAATTATAATCTTAAAGGGCAGAGTCAGAGAAGTCTACAGTTTTTCTTCTGTGTAATTACCTGAAATAAGGACTCTACTCAACTAACTATCCATATTTCTTCTTAATAAAGCAAAACTATGAGCCCAAAAATCAATACTGGCTAATGGTGATCATACAGAGCCCAATGTTCTGTCAAGCCAAACCTTAAGGTTTCAAAGGTTTTTTCAACTTGAGCTCCAAGGTTAAAAAGGTGAAATAAAATAATATAGCTACAAACCACTGTTTCTAATATATTATTATGAATAATCCTAAGTGAAACAATTTATTTTTTTTAAGAAAATAGCTATTGATATATTTAAGCTGTTTAACTTCAGGGTCTTATTGATGAGAAATTAATATTCAATATCTTGATTTTTTTATTTTTGGTGGGGGGAGAAATTTGAATTTGCATATTCACAGGGGTAAAGAAAAAAGTAAGGATTTTAAATAGGTAGAAATTAATATAAAAGTATAGTAAAATTATGCTTCTCTGTGTAACCCAAAGTTATGTTAAATCTCTGTTTTAATGAAATTGCAGCTCTTCAAATTCTGTCACATACGGGAAATCACAGTAGTCTGCATTGCAATGCCACAAAAAGTATTTTAACATAATACCTACACAATCACCTTTCACATCTCCAAGGACAGGACATCAAACACATGGTAATTAAAAGGTAATTCAAGGCATCAGGACAATACTTGAATTTCACCATAGAATCTATAACTCAAATACAATAACAAAGAGTTTTAAATTTTAATCAGCAGAGACTAAGACATACATAGATATTTATGATGCCTTCATTCCAAAATAACAGCCGCAAAATACCGTTGAAATACATTGAAGGAAATGTGAGAAATAAAAAAATTAAAAAAAAAAAAACAACCAGAAATCCAAAGAAAAATGTTTTTAAAAATTCACAGAAGTTTAATGCATACAACAAAATTATATATATAAAGGCATAGAAGAATTATTATCTTAGTTACTGAACTTGTCACTACTTAAACAAAAAAACAATGTTAAAGATTGAGTAAGGCAGACATATAGGAAGAAATGCTCCTCTCCTGTCTTTGTGTGTGTTGACAGGGCACTTGCAGAATCTCAGAAAAACAGATCATACATTTATCTGCTCTACACTCTTTCCACACGCTGCCATTCCAATGACATTTAACACTTCACACCACAAGGCAGCTACAAAAAGATACAGCAGATATTTGATGGCATGGAGGGCAACAGGGTCCAGACAACTGTTTTGATCTGGAGAAAGGAATCCTTTCCTCACCAGCTACAGCTATGAAATGAAGGAAACCGTTGAAAATGCTTTAGAATGTATCTATCTATCCATCTATCAAAAGACAGGGGCAAAAATACATACAACTTTAAAAAAATAACTACAGGATTCTGTAAGTAGTTTATCCCTCAGAGTCTGAGAAAAATCCAGCAGTTGACCAACTCTGCTCTTTAAATGGAGGATGAGGTTGACATGGTAACAGATCAGGGGTTGCACTGGGAGAACTTTTTTTAAGCCAATAGAGCAACAGTACAAACAGAAAATAAACAAGTACAAACAAGAAAACAAAGAGAACAGTAGAAAAGAAACAGTAGAAAACAAAATTGTCGGAAACTGGCACACAGTATTGCAAATGCAGGCTTGCAAATACTGGAGTAAAAGCAGATTCTTCCCCAAGATCCATGAAGCTGTTGTGATCTTTCAGCTGTCTTTCAGGTTATTGTGCTCATTACTAGAATGCAAAAGTGATTCCCAATATCTGTTATGAAACCAGGTGGAAAAGGTTAACTGTATTTGAGCAAAGGTGGCCTGGTTTAGACTATGTTGACCATCCACAGCAGCTAGTATTAATAAATTAAGTAGCTTTGAGCTGCTAAACTATGAGATACAATTCTTCTAAGGACCTCAGGTCATCTTAACCATTTAAACTATGTTAACAGGAGAGCTGGTAAGGTTTTACAAGACACTTGATACATGGATTCTTGAAGGATAAACTAGGAGCTGAAAGTCCCACTGATTTTGACAAAAAATATCTGACCTTGAAGCCCTTAAAGAAACTCTTAAAATCCTGAAGGCAGTTCAAATTTTCATTTTTAATTTAAAACAATAATATCAAAGACTCTTGTATCTCTGTTTTGTGCTCTTTATCCAAAATATTTCAATTTTGGAGTCCAGAGTCCACAGTCATGGATAAACTGAAGCAATTCTGTGTCCTACTCCAAATAGTAATTATAACGGAAGTAATTCTTTTCTCACATTGTTTTACAGCTTTAAAGCTTTGTTTCTTGACCAAAAGGGAGAAACCATTACATTTAATTCAGATATATTTTTAAAAAATGATTAAACACATAGTAGAGAATGTTTTCACACCCATCAGATGTCAGGTAGCAACCAGGCAGGTAGGGTACCTCTTGGAGAGATCTAAGCTTTGGAGGTACTTGTGGTATTTACGTGTTCCAAGGTACAAATGTTTCTGCATTGTGAAATTAAATTCACAGGAAAAAAAATCACAAAAATACAGTACGCTATCGCGGATTTCTTATAGCAGTTAGTCCTAACAAGCAATGTGAGCTACTCCCATAAACAGATCAAACTTGGTAGGATTTACCTGTTAGGGACTTGAAATGATCAGAAAGGGGTAGGGTGGAAATATTTGAATATACTTGTTTACTATTCTTTGCACTGCTTCTTATTGTCTTGTTACATTAGGCCAGGCATGAGAATGCTCTAACAGAATTTGGCAGTGTATGGCTAACACCCTGCAAAAAAAGGAGAGATATAATAAAGCCCCCATAGTTTTCCTGTCCATTTCCCTCTCAGTCTTTCCCATGTAAATCTGAAACTCAAAGCTTGCCAAGAAAAACGCCCACCGCAAACACATATCAAAATTTCAGGTACCATAATTCTCACAACCAAGCTTTCAAACAAATAAAAGGGTACTTAGTCTACATGAAAACTCCAAGAAATCTTAATAGGGTCTCTTTGTCATATGGCAACTGTTGGACATAGAAGGTTGCTTCAAAAACATTGTAAGTATATGTTATGCTGCACTATTAAACTAAAAAAGTCATATTTTTCCTTCTTCATAGAATCTTTCGTCATTTAGTACACAAAATGGATGGTTCTCATTTAGCGATCAGTTGTTTGATATGCTGTTCTTTCTTCATCATTAATTGGATTGCCCTGGGCCTTAGATATCATGTATTATTCCAGTGCTGTTCTGGTGACAAAGCTATTAATTTCCTCATGTGACTTTCTATGTCACTTATTATTAGATCATGCACTAGAATTTCTATTAAATTCAGTTGCAACTGAATATTAGTCCTGAGATCATCAACAGGCTGGCACCCAGAAAATAAGTAACACATGGAAGAAACTCAGGTTTTGCTCATTTGGGGGTGGGGGGTTTCTATTAGAATAAAAAACGGTTGGGGGGTATAAAAAAATTAGAAAGGAAACTTAAAGATTCATTTAAATAGCATGCATAATATCACACAGGAGCTGCCCAGGAAAATCAGTTTTATCCTGGCTTCTGCCACAACTCACTGTGAGATGGTTACTTTTACTTTAATCCTCATCTACCACAAGGAGGATTCATGAACACAAGCTTCTTAAGATGAATTGGTAGCAAAGAAAAATTTCCTTTTTTTATAACTGATTCACATTACTTTGCAACTTCTTGCCACAAAAATACAGCCTTTATTTTTCACAGTGATTCCATTAAAGGCCAAAAATTTATGCATTGTGAGACAAGAGAGTTTTAACAAACCTGAGTTATTTTATCTTTACTTTCTTCTTACCCTGTGGGATAGAACAAAAGATGTTAAATACTACTTATAGTCATAAACATGAACACCAGAAAAAGGATAAAAGTAATGTAGCAAGCAATGCTAGCTTTTCCTACAAAATTCACATCCAATAGATAGAGAGACAGATGAGATTCAAAAGAGTCTTAAGAGAGTTCTAAGTAAACAGTAAAATCTGTATTTGTAACCACTAGAAACTTTTTATCCACATTTATTAGAGCTCTTTCTGTATAAGCTCTGAGGCCTCTGAAATTATAAAGTGAGTGAAAAAAAAATTACAGGAATTCAGTTCTTGGTTGTCCAAGTGAAGAATCTGGCATAAATTACACCTAAAGAACATTACAAATCACAGACTATGGTGTTGTACCTACCAGTGTTTCCCTTGTTCTATCTGGTTTTAGTTCCTACAAGTCATTGGTACAATGCACATCTAGATAAGTGTGTTCTGCTTAACTTTGACAGCTGATACGAGACTGTGTAGGAAACCCTGAGAAGCTCAAATGATATGCAGGTTTTATAAAAAGGATTTTAACAGTACTGAAAATGGTCTTAATATTATTTAAGAAACTGTTTTGCAGTCTCACATATAAAGAGGCTGGAGTAAGGGACATTAATGAGAAAAGTTTGCTCTATTTAGCCTATAAAGGTGATCTTATTTCTGTCAACAATTATTTTAATTGCAGATGAAATTAATTACATCTATTTTTATATTACCATGAGGTAGCATGATACAAATTGGTTTATAATGTGAAATCGATATTTGATGAAAACTGTATTATTACAAGTGTGGCAATATTTTTGGTAGAGTTATTATGCCTTGTTTATAGTTTCTTTCCCCATTGTCAGCCATCTTTCCAATTCAAATAAAGTACTGCACTGCAATTCCTGTATCTAGGATCTAAAGTACCTATTTCAAAATAAAGGTCTCATTCTGAGGGAAATGCAGGTTTCTTTCATTGTCTGGAGACTGTAGAGGAAGATAGATTTATTTATAATTTCTGATTTTATTTTATTCATAATTTCTGATTTTTAGCCTGTTATTTAGTCCATGGGAAAAACAGCTGTCAGACTTCTTCACTAATCCAACAATTCTGCACTGTGCTGTTTGCTAAGGTAATAAGAAAAGCATACTGCTTTCCTGGTGTATCTGTTTCCTTGTGCTTGTTTGTAGCCATGGTTCCGGTCCTGCTGTCATGCAGCACAGCATTGCAGACTGGTTTCAAACACCACAATTTGCTTATTTAACCAAAAGAGTCTGGCAGATCCAACTGGTAACCCTCTTTATTTCTCAGCAGACTTGATGCTCTATGAAATAAAGAAAGCAACCTTAGTGAGACATGTAGATTTCATCTTGCAAACTGAGATGAAAAGGGTTAGTAGGCTAAGACCAGAAATTTCTTTGCAGCCTCTTAATTTTTAAATTAATTACAGATTATAGAATTATACTGAGGATATGTAATATTTAAATTCCTTTGTTTGGGTTCATTCTACAGATCCTTTCCTGGAAAAAAAGGCAGCTTTATTTAAAGACACAAGTGTTCTGAAGAATGAAGAGTTACCACAACTATGCTATTTTTTAAGAAGGAAATTTTAATTATCTTCATCTGTTTCAATATACAGTAGTTGAAGACTGACTTGAAAGATGGAGCTTTTGTTGGGATCTTGTTTTCTGCATTAAACTTAAATTCTATTTTCTGGAAAGAAGATTGTCACATGAAAGGGAAAAATTTCCTCAAACCCTTTGTGTTTGATTGGTCTGTCAGTGCCTCTGGAAAGCTGAGACCCCTGTGCCTGGCCAGTCTGCCAGAATCCCATTAGAGGGACTCTCTGCTTAGCAGTCCAGTAGAACAGAGGCCAGTTTGACTAACTTGTGCAGGATCACAAGCCAACAGAAAGACTCCCTACAGGTGTCCACAATTTTATTTGAGTATGTTACCCACTGCCAGCAACTCCTAATACACTTGAGGAACTCATACTGACAATTTAGAGAATAAGAGTCTTTATTAATAAAATTGTAACAGGTTGAAGTTGGAGGATTACCAGTGATACTATCCGACTTCATAAATATATTCAAAGCAATACACAAACACGTTCTATCCCTAACAAAAACAAGCTCAAGATAATCACTCAGCACACAGAGTACAGTCCTTACCCCATAGGTATGCCTATGGAGAAGAAGACAGATTCAGTCCATTTACTAATCCCAGAAGTTACGATAGAGTCTTCACTAAATTCTCCCCATTCTAAACATACTTTTATACATATATTTCTTACATTTAGGTGGAACATGAGTAATTTTGATCTAACATCATACTCAGTGAAGGGTGGTTGTACCTTGGAGGCAGGTAACGTCAGTATAACATCTAAAGGTAACCTTGGGGTGGAGATATACATCAGTATTTTATCTTAGGAAAGTGATTTCATCCCAGCTGCTGGTTCAACACCAAGACATCTTCTTTTATCTCCCTTGGTTGACAGCTGCTGTGCAGCTTATCAGATGAAAGTACAATTGAGTTCCCTCCTCTACAAGGATATCCACAGGGTCTGGCTGTGGTGTCTCCACTCCACTCCACCCACTGTTTAATCCCTCCTTAGCCTGTATTGTGTGTGGAAGGTTGGGCATGCAGACCTCATTCCATCCAGGGAGTAGCAACCTCATTTTCCCCTTTACAATATCTGAGGGGAGGGACAGGTGCAGGGCATCCTGATCACAATCTCCCTCTGTTAAAATGTAATTTTACACCCATCTTTTTCCCACAAAGATACATCACAGTAAGAGTCATTCAAAGGCTCCAAGATACTGGTCTCATTTTTTGCTGAGTGAAAATAGTTACAAGTACCCAACTTCAGAATCCCAGAAGATCAGGGGCCAATGTGCAAGTCTCAAATCGCTGGACAGCCATGGAGCCAGCCAAGGGTTATTGGTAATAACTGACAAGGATGGTTGGTAATACCAAGGATTGTAAGTAATATGCTGTGGGAAAGAACAAGATGTGGCTAGAGAAGTGGGCCATGCAGAGGTAGGGCAGCAGTTTTCCAGGGCAAACATCTTTCTCCTAGTTGCTGAAGACAAGCACAACACAGTCCAGCACAAGCTTAAGAATGAGGCCTAGAACTGGGCATGGACTGTAGGAGGGGTTAAGACTCCAAAGCCTTTCAAGTCATATCCAGAAATGTCTGAAAGAAAGAACTGGTCATGATAACTAATTGTCATAGAAGGTCTTTCCTTCCTTCCTTCCTTCCTTCCTTCCTTCCTTCCTTCCTTCCTTCCTTCCTTCCTTCCTTCCTTCCTTCCTTCCTTCCTTCCTTCCTTCCTTCCTTCCTTCCTTCCTTCCTTCCTTCCTTCCTTCCTTCCTTCCTTCCTTCCTCTTATTCTCTTTCATTAATCTCTTTATTTCTTTCTCACTTCCTTTTAATCTTATTCCTTTATCCAAAACACTTGACCATGTGCTTACATAGTTAGATTAGGAACTAACATACCTATTTCCTTGCCAAGTGTGTTATTTACTAATAAAATTCTGTGGTTTTGCATACCCTCTGACTTTTGTAATTTATTTAAACCACAAGCATTTACAAACCTTGGGTGCTCTCTTTCCCTTAAGGGTAGGGTGTCATGTACTGCAGGCATCCTGGTATGCTTTGTTTTTTCAGTTAGTTCTGTTTGTGAAATGTTTGAGAGTGTCACATGCAAAACATTGCTCAAAGGTTGTATTTGAAGTTCACCAGGTTCTTCCATTTATTGACCATCCTTAGTGGTCAAAATGGAATAACATCCCTACAGATATTACAGGATACGGAAATAGCTTTTCCAACACATTAGCCTATTTCTCAGGGAGATGGTATTTCTGATCATTATTAGTTCTATACTGCTCTCACAAGGAATTTCTTTGTTAAATATAATGTCTCTTGAGGTCTCCAACAGGAAGTCACTAAAACAGTAAATTGATCCTATTCTAGAAAGAGCACTGTAACACAAGAGGAAATATTTAAAGGAAGTTAAAGCTATTGGCAGAGACTTTGCTTTCAGAAATTTCTTTAAAAATTTAGAATCAGCTTACATTTTAAAGATATGCTGCCCAACACTAGCCATGTCTGCTGCCTTGAATGACTAAAGAACAAAGAGGAAGAAAAAAGAGAAAAATAAACATTCTAGAGACAGACACAGTTACACCACGTCAGAACAAACAGCGAAATTGAATTAAAATAAAAAAACTACTGAAAAGGTAAAGCAGTTTCTCACATTAAGTCTGTAGTTGCAAGCTAACAATGCTCTGTTTGTGCAAAGTAGACCAAATTCAAAGAATTGAAAATGTTTCTGGCAATCCCAGTAGAAATTCCATTTGTCTGCAGCATAAACCCACAATTTTGTACAATTTAGTATGTCTAGCAAGCACCTCGGCTCAGGAGCAGCCTAGAAATAAACTAGACAATTGATATTACAGAACAGGATTGAAGTGCGTTAGCAGAGCTGTGTGGGAGTTTTGTATAAAACCTCTGCTTGCATTTTGACTTGCTCAAACCAATGCCATTTACCTTTTCCTAAACTGGCGACTAAATTCCTGCATAACAATTGGAATAAGAGAGGTAAAAGAAGGAAATCAAAAGTGCCTTGTACAGGAACATTCAAATGCAGAACAGTATGCAACCAGCAAACAATAATGGGCTACTTTTTGTCTACTCTGAGCCAAAAATTTGTAACATTCATAGCTGTAAAGATGCCCAAGGAAGAGGAGTTTTTATAAACAAGTGGGCACCTTATCGCACATTGGCAAAACCAGAAACTTGGAAGACTTTATTCTGTTGTTATTTACTCCCCTTCCTTTCCTTAGACAGGGCGGTAGTACTTTATCAAGTATGTGACCTCCAGGTGCTCTGGGAGATGTACTGCCTCACGCTGTCACTCCAGAATGGTGCAGATCATCCCTGTGTGGTGGCACTTGGCACCTACATCTAAGTAACCAAATGCCACCTTGGAGTAGAATTCTCTTTGGTGACACTGCCTATCACTTTTCTGTCAATTTGTACCCGACTTGCTTGGCTGTTCAAGTAGAAAAACTGGCGTTGCTAGACTGTGTGTATGCAATGTGTGCATTAAGTGGAGTTAAACAGGTTAATTGGAATTAAAAGCATATTTCATATTTTGATTCACATAACTTTTAGAACGCTGCCGGATTTGGGTTTTTTTTTCATTCTGCTATATGCAACAGAGATAACAGACTGTTCATGTATTCCTACTCCATATGGATTGAGGAAGGAAATGTTTAATAGGCAAAGCATTTCAAGTAGGAAATCAACAATCCCTGAAATCTTTGCAAACTTTATATTAAAAGATGAATCAATGAAAAAAAACACATTATAAGACCTAGACAAAAATAAAAACTGACTGGGCATACTGTCTACAAATGTTCCATGAAATCATTTCCAGTTTTATGGACACAGCTCCATATATTGTAATATTATATTCTCTTTAGTGTTGCATTTCCTGCCTAGCAGTTATTTTTTAAGAGATGTAGGTACATTTGGCCCATGAGGCAGCTCTCAACCACACATCATTTTCCATGTGGAAACAGGCATATGTTGCTACGACTAGTATAAACCACGCATATACATGTTTTATAGGCAAATAATAATAAAACAAGGTGCTTTTATAAAATTTATAAATTCATCTTTGTATGATTAAACAGCATGAAACATTCAGGCCCATATGTATACATACACATACATATATACACATATATATATACACACATATACCGGTATATGCAAGGTGCAAATATGTATATATATATATATATATATATGCACCTTATTACAATGTTATAGCTTCTAATGAATCAATAACATGTGATTTTTTAATGAAATATTGCCATTTAATGCTTTAAATTAGGCTTCTCACACTAATGTCAGAGTTGGAAAAGTGTCCTATGGCTTGTCATAAGTTTTTAGTCTGTTTCAATATCTGCTTGCTCTCTTTCACTTTTGGTCTCGGCTACTTAATAATCTTTAATTCAATAATCTTGAATTATACAATGCATGATGCTTCAATGCAAAAAACATTTATTGCTTTATTAAATTGTTACAGAAGGTACAGTTCAAATTTATAACCAATTTTGGTTTTCAGGTGTGGTAGGTTGTTCCTGGCTGGACTTCAAGTTCCCACCAAAACTGCTTTATCACTCCTCTCCTCAGCTACACAACAAAGTATCATGAAAGGCTCCTGCATTGAGATAAGAACAGGCAGAGGTTGCTCAGCAATTACTTGAGCTAAAGAGACTGAAAAAATTTAAGAAAATTACTTTCTTCTCAATCAAATTACAGTAGGATAATGAGAAATAAAACTCAAACCTTTATGATCCTGCCTTCCTGAGCTCAACTTCACTAGCAATTTCTCTGCCTTACACTCCCACACCTTTCTGGTGGTGCAGGAAGATGGAATGGGTGTTGTGGTCACTTCATATCTCTGCTGCTCCTTCCTCCCCCTGGGTAGGGCTCCTCACACTCCTCCCCTGCTCCAAAGTGGAGTCCCTCCTATGATAAAGATTCTTCCATGTGCTTCTGCAACATGACCTCTTCTCATAGGCCACAGTACTTCATGAACAGCTTCCACAGGGCACAGTCCTTCAAGAACAGACTTCTCCAGCGTGGGTGGCTCACCATGATGGTCTTTACTCTGCCTCACTGTGGTCAAGGGGCTGGAGAGGAACCTCTGCTCCGAGGACCTGGGGCACATCTTCCCCCTGTTTCTTCACTGGTGTCTGCAGGGTTGCTAGTCTCATCCTCTCCTCTGGACACTGTTCCCCAACAGGATCTTTCTTTTCCTCTTGCTAAATATGTGATTCCACAGGTGCTACCGCCATTGCTGATGACCTCAGCTGTGAGCAGTGTCAGGTCAGTCTTGGCGTAGTCTGGCACTGTCTCTGTCAGACACAGCAGAAGCTTCTGGCAGCTTCTCACAGAAGCAATCCATGTAGCCTCCCTGGCCATACATGCAAAACAACACAGCCTACCTCCCTGGCCTACCAAAACCTGGCCATATATGCAAAACAACACAGCAGTTCAACAATTAATAGAGTCAGACTGCATGAATTTGTAATCAATTCCAGGTGAAAACAGCACACTAGAAGTAAAACTGAAGTTGCTCTGAGGAGACAACTTTTTTCACTTTCAAATTCAGTGAACACTGACTGACTTTTTTTTTTTTTAAAAATCAATAGTGTTATTGGAGAAGAGAGAAAGACAAAATAGTTGTCCATTTGAACAAGTCAATAAAAGTAGAAATGCTTAAAAAATTCCTCAAGAGGAATAATTACATTTAGAGGATTTCATTAGTGTGGAGATTATCTTGAAGTAAATTTCAGCATCAGAAGTCAATAACTACCCTGACTGTTTTGTCATTATTTTGCCAGTTTTCCGCTAGAGATGTATTTCTGTGGTAAAGACAAGATAAGGTAAATAACTAAAATCTGCCACAGTATTTTGAATAAGAAAACTAATTTTGTTTCTAACTGCCCATTTTTTGTTGGTGGTGGTGTTTGTTTATGTTATATCTTGCTTTGACACTCAACAGAAGGGATGAATTGTCATTGCAACAAAGAGTTCTAGTTCTGTCGTGTATTCAACCATGCAATATGTTGTTTAAAATCATTTATTGAAACCTGAGCACATGCTTATAGCTGTTCAGACAGTTTCAAAACCTGAGAAGACTCAGTCCTACAACAAAACAGAGTTAAGAGAATTGGCCTCTTTCTTGATTTTTGGTCTGACAAAAAAATGTTGGGCTACCTTTCATATTTAATACTTGGCTTTATTTTAAGTGGTTTTTCATATTAAGAAGGATTAGAATATTTCATTGCTTTTGTGTCTTATTAAATATAATATAAATTGGGATAGACAAAAACGATAAAGGAAATTATGGCTGAAGGAAAGCAAGATTGTCTGTTTTCTAATCAGCACATTGGATATTGTTGTGGCTTACCAGTACTATGTATAAATATCTCTATGATGTCTTCTGTTCAGTCCTTTTTTTTTTGGTCTCAAATGCTTTGGATACTTGTATCACAACACATATTCATAATAAAGGCAGAAAGAACACGTATTTAAAAAATAAATGTGAGATACTCTTAAATTTTAATATTGCCTTGCCTTATGATTAGAAATACAGTTAATAAGCATGCACATTTATAGCACTACTATGCTACAGCACTACTATACTGCTATTTCTAAGCTACTTGAAGAAATCTCTTATCCATAGATTTGGAAGCCACCATATGCTCCTGAAACAATGAAAAGTTGTTTCTTTACCCAGCAGAGGAGAGGATTTTTTGCATTGTTTTTACATGCAAAAAGACCCTGGAGTTTTTAAGAACTAGAAATTGGTACATCCGATAGAAAGAGATTTGAGTTTTGAGTTTATTTGTCCATAAAAAGTAATTCAGTGAGTCTAAGTGGGTTCATATACTAGGATAAGTTTTTCTGCACAAGTTAGCATAACAGTAACACTGTAACTACCTTTTTTAATGTTGACCAAAATAATAATTATTTTTGAGACAACTACCCTTCCAACTAAATGCATCCCTTCCTGCACTAAGAAAATAATGTAAATACTGGTATTTAACATAATTTCACTCATCTATTTAAATTAATATTTAAATTTAATCTGCAGGAGTTTTCACACTTTTCAAGAACCACAGTTTGAGATTCAAAGTATTCCATAAATTCCCAGAAACAATATGAGGTTCTGTAGACTGAAGCCTGCCAGTAAGAGAATACTTACTGCCTCTGAATCCATTCATTAGATTATTTTACTAAAAGCATTTAAGTTTTAGAAAATAATTGTTAAATATTCAGTTATTTCTATACAAAGTTTATTTCATTCCAAATTCAGATGGATAAGTCTCAGTTCTTATTTTTAAGGATGATTGTATTGGTAGCAATGAAACATAAGTAGTTTGGGCTCAATGCTCGAATAATCATTATACTCCCCTTACTTTTCTATGGGTGGGGGTACTCAGTCTCTTTGAATGATGCACCTCAATTCAGCATTGAAGCTTGTAACTAGAAAACAAGCTCCAACAAATGTCCCCTGAAGATTTTCACACTCTTTTCATTCAGTATCTTCTTTTAGCAGCTCACTAGCATCAAGATTATTTTTTTCCTTCAAAACCTATTCTTTGCCCACAGTGACAGCTTATTTTTATGAGGCTGAAGGGCAAAAAAGGTAAGTAATCAGACTATCTTCGCAGATACAGTTTTAGAGGACAGACACTACAAAATTGTTTTTTAACAATTGCTGCAGCAAAACCTAGAAACCATTTGATCTATAGGTGGTCCTGTTTTATACCAAAGCTTTACACAGTATTTCTTAAAATGAGTAAGTTGATATAGTATGTCATAAAAGCTACCATATTTACCTGTGTGAACTCAGAGGTGACTCCTAAATAAGTAAGGAATAATGTCATAGAAGCAGATGAGTTATTTTCTCCCTAGGAAACAGAGTTTTCTGCACCAAAATTTAATTTACTAAGGAAGTATTTGCAGAAGTATCACACCAATTGATCTATATGTTTTCTCTGATTGATAGAAAGACAGTCAATTAGAAAAGGGTAATTAATAACATCCTTCACTGGTCCTTTGTCTAAATTACCCCTTGGAGTATCTACTTTCACTCTTTTTCTGTTACCTGTAAAGGGACTTCTGTTTCTGTAAAGGCAGTTAGAGAAGAGGACAGGGCAAAAATGCTATCTGCATTGACTAATTTATTGCCTTCTGGATGGTAGGACAGTAACTTAAAACCTCTTCATTTTCTCTCCCCATTCCTAATTGCTGTTGTGGCCATAAGATCATCAAGTCACACATACCCTTGATCAGCTTGTTTTATATCACTCAAATACAGCTGTATGAAATCTGGTAGCTTATTTTTAGCTAATACCTTCCAGAATGCAGTCAATGTTTTTTTACAGAGATGAAGTATCCACTCCTGCTTATTTCAGGGTTTAATCGCTTTCACCATTCAAAATCTGTTCTTTGGTTTCATTCCAGTTTCTGCTTCTGGGTTTTTTTATGCCTTTCTCTGCCTAGAAAATTGCAAAGTACTTAAGCAATTGGCTTTTTCTCTCTGTGAAAGTACTTATACACTGCAATCAAGTCACTTCTCAGGTTTTTCTCTCAAATGTAAAATGTGAACTCTTACGTATCTCCGTGATAAACATGATTTCTGCCTCTTGAAAGTGACTTCTGTGACTCTTTTTTGCACTTTGCACAATTCCATATGTTGAATTTTAAAATGTCAGTGTATGGACGGTACATACTTGTTTCTATAATGTGTAATTTTTACACAACAGAAAAGATTGTTTCTCTTTTTTAACTGACCGTGTACAAGCAGATGATAAGGTCACAAATCGGGGTCAAAGGGAGATTTGAAATCAGTTATTCAATTTATGTGATTTCTTAACATGTATTATTTTTTTAATATACAAACTTAAGTGTTTATATATGCTAAATTTCACAGGATGTCTTGTTTCCTATATTTGGATGGAGGAAATTACATTCCAAAATAGACCATCACCAGTTTTCTCTGATAGATTCCCATTTATTAGACCTGTACCTTAAAAATGATTGGCAAATTGTTGCTTGGAAAAATTCACAAAGATAAAAAATATCCACATTATGAGAAACTTGACCACAAACTATACTTACCTCTTTATTCAGAATATACAGCTCCTTCTGTCTTATGTGCAAGGGGCTCTATTTTTATGAAAAACAAAAAACTCACATTTTATTCCAGCAAAATAAAGCAGACCCAGAGTTAAGTTACAGTTAATGTAATTTGGCTAACATTGTTATGATATCAATTGCTGTCTATTGTATGTTCTGCACAGTGTAGTTGAAATAATTTGCATAGAATAAATTACTAGTTATTCTGAAACTATTTTCTCATAGCATAGTACTCCAAATGTGCTATAATTGCCTCTGATATCTCTCTGACAGGTTTTGGTATTTCATACTCATTGAATGAACAAAGCATGCACTCTATCCAGCAGGGTGCATTAAGAATAAAATGAAATCTGGCACTTACATGCCACTTCCATTGATATTCATGAAAGAAAATGTAGCTTAGCAGCTCAGTCCAAGACTCCTCAAAGTGAATGGGAAGAGTCACAGCAGCATCTATGACAGCTGAATCATAAACAGAGGCCTGGCAGAGGCAAGCTACCTATGGCAGATGAAAATGAGACAAAAAGCCCAGTACCCACACTGGATGAAAAATAACAAAACTGTTCTTAACAGTGTTAATCTGTCTTGCAGTAAAGATAGAAGAGCCTTCTGCTTAAGTTCAAATAAATAAGCAAGTCCACTAATAAATTATTCAGGCATTTCTATGCTGCTGGTTATGTACCAGACACATCTTTGACTGGCAGCACACACACCCCATTAGCATTCTTGTAGCAACTTTTTATTTTTAAATGAGAACAAGATCCATTTCATTTCTCCTTTTATTATTTTTTTAAATGATTTTTTTAATTATTATTTTATTGCTGTGGTAACATCCAATGTCACTGAAACCAAAACAGCAACAGAAGTTTATTCTACTAAATGAATGGGATTTTAATGCATTTTTCTGGTATAAAAATTATACCAGTACCAGAAACAGTTTCTTTTTCCCTTTTTGACTGCATATTTACAATAAAGTTTTGTGGATTTTGGAACCATTTAAATTTTGGAAAAATATATTCCGTGCCTCCAAGGTGTTTTCAGCATCTCCATTGTCTTTATTTCTGTATGTGTTTTTATTTCACAAGAATACACTCTTGTTTCCAACAAGATTTTGCACCAAGAATTTTCAATATTTAGACAGATATCTATTCTACTTCTTGGATATGACTCCTATAAACACACTGGGATGCACCTTGTAAGCTATCTCCAAGAAAGTAACATATTAATTCATAAGAATTCCTCCAATTTCAATGCTATCTATAAATTATTACTCAGGTTATTACTTTAATGGAATTGATAGAATTAGAGAATGGCCTGTGTTGAGAAGCTCCTTAGAGATCATCTAGTTCCAGCCCCCCTGCCATGGACAGGGACACCTTCCACTAGATCAGGCTGCTCAGAGCCCCTTCCAGCATGGCTTTGATCACTGGTGGGAACAGTGCATACACAGCTTCTCTGGGCAACCTTTTCCAGTGCCTCACCACTCTTTCAGTAAAGAAATTCTTTCTAATGTCTAATCTAAATCTGCCCTCTTTAAATCTGAAACCATTCCCGCTTATCCTATCACTGCATGCTCTATTAAACAGTCTCTGTCCATCTTTCTTGTAGGCTCCCTTCAGGAACTGAAAGGCCGCAATTGGGTACACCCTAATGCTCTTTTCCTGGCTGAACAATCCCAATTCTCTCAGCCTTTCCTCACAGCCTTTCCTCTAATCATTTTGGTGGTCCTCATCTAGACTGTCTCCAGCAGGTCCTGTGATGGGGACCCCGGAGCTGGATGTAGCCCTATTATTTATATACTAAAAGTTACATGTGAACTTAGTCAGGTTATGAATCCAGATCCAGTTATTTGGTTTAATTTCCCTACATGCAATGAAAATTTTCTATTTCATTTAACTGAGACTTGATTTAATCTTCTTGAAAAGCACTAATTCTCCTTCTCATTTTTATGAGAAATTTGTTGCCTTTGATCTAGCTAAAACTGGCCTGAAGTTCCTGACTTGTTAGTGTCAAGAAACACAGGGTACACATATGTCATTGCTGTGATTCTTGTCGAAGAGCTTCCTACTGGTAACAAAGCACTTTATAGGCTTGCCAGAAGTATAGTATTTTCAACCATGTTTATCAAGTAAACAGTTTTGGGATAATCTAGGTTTCTTCAATATGTGACCATCTGGTTGTTAAATTAGAGAAAAATCTTCAGCGTTGCTTAGAAGAATCCATTTCCCAAAACTGCTAGCCTTTATATTGGCATTTAAAACTAGGGATAATAAAATTGATACAATTATTCTAGTGCAAATTTTAAATAACTGGGAAAAAAATATGTTTTTTCTATAAATACAAGTATCTTCTTTAAATTAGGGTTCATTTCTTCATACTGCGTGGAAGTTACAAACCACCCAGTTAACCTATTTTTGTCTCTACTTATCCACCAATTCTTGATAAGTGTAGTCACTATACATGTTATTAAATAGGTAATTAAATCATAAAACTGGTTATTTTATTGGAAAGATCATACTTCATACTGTTTTGAAGATCTGAATACAGGGGTTAGTTTCTTTGCCTGCTTTCTCCTGCATATTGCAGAGTACCTGTTTTGGAGACTAGATAATGCTTTATATTAATAATATATGTGTAATTCCTATGAGATAAATATCTACTAAAGTACAAAATCTTTATGAAGTCTTACTGACTGTCAGTTTGAAGGCAATTTCTTAGGAAACATAGTTCAGTGACTTTGTTTTCAAAGCCTGTAGCAACACGTTCCCTTATTGACCGAGGTTATTGACCGATACTTGAAAATAAGTTACTTCAAAGAAATCTCTTTCCTAGACAACGCTGTTTTTTTTAAATTAGAATGGTGCACAACAAAGCCCATTTAGTTTTGACAAAAGATATAATTCTTTGCCAAGACAAGAGGGGCCGTCTAAGTTATTCCAACCTATATTATTTTCTGCGGTCCAAGTATTTCAAGTCAATTCAATATATCTAGAATTACACTTTCCATGAAATCTTCCCTCTTGTCAAATGGCAGAGAACTTGCGTGATCTCAAAGAAGATACCTTGCAGCTCATACATCACAGGATTTGTATTTCTGCCACCAGGCATAGTAGATAAAAGTCAAAACTGGTTTCAGAGCACCAGTTATTCAGTCAAGCCGATCAACAGCTTGCAAAAATGCAGTTCACATGCAACCAACTTGAAATCAATTATGTTAATTAGTTCAAAAAACTTTTAGATTAGGAACACATCTAAATGAAAATATTTTGACAGTTTTTTTCTCAGAAAAATGTTTTTAGATTTTTATATTAAGCAAAGGTAAGTCTACTTTTCCTTAAGGAATGTAAATTCTGAATTTATTTCAGCTCAAACAGATGTCTGAAAATTTTCAGGAAGAATAATATTGTTAGTTATAACTTCATAACCCCTGGCATATTTTAAATGTGTTGGAAAAGGAAATATATATCTTTTATTACAAAATGCGTTGTCATGGCATGAGCAAGGAAAAAAGGAAGTGTTTTGTCATGCTTTCTGAAATCCATAACCTTTGCCATTCTGTCTCAAACATGTAATTTCCTTCAGTTTAAGGTTTTCCTGCACACAAACACAATGATCTGTCCCTTATTTTTCCATGCAGAAGAAAATAACATACAGAGAAAACCACATACAGAGCAACTGCAATGTGAAAATTGAGCAGCATATATAGGAGAAAACCAGACGCAGTCTCACATATAGGCAGAGTAGTCACATACACACAGGAAATATCTCTGTGACAACAAACAACAGAAATATCTCCTTAAAAAATGTGGCTCAGCTGACTAAAATCTGTCTCTTAAAAGGCTGCCATAACCATGGGAGTTCAAAAGTTGCACTTCAAAGTTCTGTGTATCTATTTTAGTGTTATATCACAACTGTGAAGTGGATTTTTAGAGCAAATGTATAAAATTCTGCAAAGTGGCTTTTAACCTTAGTCTTTTTCAACTATACCTTTGCACCCCAGAATTCACCAAATTATCCAGACTTCATCTATAGAAGGATTTTAAAAATAAGCCTTTCAACTTCATCCCTTGAAAAACAGAAAATTATTTGAAAAATTAAAAAGAATCTCTGGACTTTCTAACCCTCAAAAAAATATTTTAAAAAGGGAATGATAACTTTTATTCTTTATTATGTTTTCCAAATTTTTAGTTCTGACACAGGGTTCTTACAAAAGCTCTTGCCTTGTGAAAACCCTGGGACAAAGACAAGGGAACTATCCACTATATAACATAATTTTGCATTAATATTCTGAGTTTTGCAGGCAATCTGAGCTCCATCTTCTTAAGAAGGAAAAACCATCACATTCACATGGCCTGTGAGAGTTCTAGAATCTTCAAAGGACAAATCATGAAATCAGACAAAATGACTGCTGAGGAAACATTAGCAGATATGTTTTTGTTAGTCTTTAGCAGGCCTCGGTTTTTCCTTTCTTCATGTCATGAAACATATCACAGACGTCCTTTACAGCAGAGCACTGATCATTAAGTTGGTTGTCAACATATGAGTTATTATTTTATGTCTACCCTACAGTTTTGACAGACGCACCCGAGCAGAGCATCTCAGGAAAAAGCCAAGACAAAATACAAGCTGTGCCTGAGAGACTACCACTTGGAATGGACAATAGGTGTTCAATAACCATTTTCATTTCCCAACACCACAGTTTCCATACAATACTATGGTTCACGCTGTCATGAGAAGGTTAATTCAAACCAAAACAAAGGCAAAAATATCAAAAAACTCGCAAATGTTAGACTTTAGTAGCATGTCCCAAGAGAAAGAAAAATAACAAACAATATAATTGGTGCAAGTTCAGTTGCATAAACCATATTTGAATTGCATTGAACCTGGCAGCAGCAAAGGCAGGTAAGAAAGTCTTCTCTTTCCCCCTGAAAACCTTGATTTAAAAGTCTGCGCCGAGTGTGATACAGCCTGAGGCTATATACCAGCATGTAGAGAAATAGATGACAGCTCTGTTCATTTCAGTTTTTCTAACTTCATCTCAAAGCTCTCATTCAGGACAAGTTGAAAGCAGAAAAAAAACACTGCAACTCTAATTCTGAGACCTGAAGGAAAGCATGCATACATAATGTGCAAGCCTTCAGCATTCTCTATGTATTGATCTGGTTTGACGCGCTCACGGAACTTAAATTGAAGAGGAAAGCATATGTACATTTCAGCCCATAAACAGACAAGAAAAGTAGGGTCACATGAAGTAGCAAGGCAAAACAGTCTTTTTCAATCAATATTGGCCGATATGTGTACATGCAGGTGTGCATGCACACTCATACTGTCAGTGAAAATAAAACAAACAAATGAAACCTTTGCACTGCATGATGTTTTGCAAATTTGATGAACCCACAGCAGGACCTAGAAACTCTCAATCTTTGCATTTAACTTTAAATAAGTAATTGCCTTTTATTAAACTCTGAGCAGCAGGGACTGAAATTTTAGCCAGAAACTTGGAATTTCATTATGATCTTTGTTCCAAACTATCTATGTAAAAGCCCAATGCCAGCATCAATTATAAATATATACAATACAGATAACAACCTGGGAATCTCCTCTAGATATCGTTTATGGTATACTTACTGGACTGGTTCACAGTTCAGAATACATATATCTTAAAAACACAACAAATATTTACCAAATCCAAATCTAAATTTAAGCTTTGGAAGCAGTGCTTTTATAAATGTTTGCAATGACAACGTTTTTCACATTTCTTTTAATGACAGTATTCTTCACTTTTTTTTTTTTAAATCAACAGTTAAGAGAGCTTCCGTATATGATTCATGTTCATGTTCTTGGGTATGTTTAGAAGAGAGAACAGATCTTTTTATTGACAGCCATTTCTGCAGGATTCAAGGAAAGGCCTTTTAAGGCCTTTTAATAAACTAAGAAGGAAGGGCATCCGTTTTCGAGAAATTCTTTCAAAAATGGTGATCTCTTTGAATGCTTATAATTCACAAGTCCAAGTAAAGAAGAGGCGACTGCTATCTAACAGATTAGAAAATTAACAACAACTTCCTTTATTAGGAAATAAACTGCTATCTAGTTCTAGGTTTTGGGGTTTTCAGACCAGTATCACCACTGCTTAGGAGATCAAGCATGTTAAAGACATGTTGTTTTTTCCCTTTGGACCATATTGGCAGTACTTTTATAGTTATTTTATAGTTTTATTTTTTACTATTGTATATATTTTTATATAGTTTATATATATAAACTGTAAATTATATCTATTTTATAGTTATTAATACAAAATAGGGAACATATTTCACCAGTTATGCAGCAGTGAAAACTTCTAAGGTCTCTAGACCTCAAGGTCTCTATCTGAGGCACGAGAGAAAAGAAAACTCTTGGGCTGTGGAGGATTGCCCCTCTTCTTCCCAGGCCAATGCTCCTTATCTTCTCATCCCTCAGGGAAGAGAACCTTGCCTGGGCAGGAGTTGGGCCCGCCCTTCGCCCTCCAGGCTGATGCTCGTTGCTGGCGGGGGCCTTGCCTGGGCGGGCTTTGAGGCGTGCCTAGGGCCTGGATCCGCCCATCCCTCTAGATTCTTCCCTACCGTTATGTATATCATTGGTTGATTTGAATTGTACCCTCCCCTCTTGCGTTCGGATTGGTTCATGTATGCTTGTACCGCCCTCTCCCTCTTCCCTCATTGGTCAACCCCTTCCCTACTTAACCGGGTGCTCCCAGGCACTCGGTGCCATTTTGTCCTCATGCCACCTATGGTCATGGCCCTCCTTCCCCCTGCTCTCCCTCCCGACCACCGAGAACCCTCTACCCCAATAAAGGAGAGCTTGGGCAGGAGCATTCCTCCCACCACCCTTTGCCGCGTCATCATCTTCTTTTGCTTCGGTCTGCAACATTGGGCTACACTTGGACTTTTAGATTAAAATGTTTTTTACATTTTCTTCTCAGTTCATCTTATTCCAACTTGATATATGTTATTTCTTTCACCTTCATTTGATGCTTCTTAGCCTTTTAATAGATATTCTGCATTCTTGTGCTTGCACCTGATTTCCACCACACTGAAAGTTGCCAAGGTGCAGAGGCCAGCACAGAGCACTGCACTACCTTTTTGATTAGTGCTGATATTTTCTTAATGATGTGTACTCTGAGCTGTTTATTATATTTTGTATGCAACTGAACAATTCTCTGAGAGCTCATCATTATCCAGCCTGGTCACCAAAGGTTTTAAGGGTGCAACAATTTATGTTTTTCACTTAATAATTCACCTGATGCCTGAGAGGTCAATGTAAATTACCAAAGGCCTGTAATTTAAACATTTGCTGGCTTTCTGCTTCACAAGTTTGATGGACATCTTAATGGTATGACTAAGATTACTGAGGAACATAAAGATCACCCTTTATAAAGAGCTCACAGCTGCAAATGCTCTCACGATAAGCTTCAAATTGCAGTTGTGTTTTGTGAAACTAGATTTGTATTTGCTGTCAGATATATTTAATACCTGCAGAATGCTTCTGCCACATGTGTCATTAACTTCATCTGAAATGTAACGATCCATTCCTTGTAAAATTACATTGAATAGGTTGACACTTTTCTGCAATGAACTCCTGATATTGCAAAGGTTGTGCTTTATTGAAGCTTTTCTTTAGGATTTCTACTAAAAAAATTGTGAGGAACTGTTGATAGTTGTATATGAAATGATTTGCACGAACAATGACAAATTCTTGATTAAACAATCTGGCAACCAATTTTCATTAAATTGAAAAGCTATCAAATTATATAGACTTACTTTGTTTTAGCGTTCAGGCTGCAATCTACATTTAATAGTTGCTAAGCATTCTTCTGATGTCTAAACTATTCCTAAACAGAAACAAAATGGATTTTGTAATAAAAGTAGAATTAAAGAAAATAAAGTAACAGGAATCTATTAATTTTTATTCACTTTATTTTGTACCATCTGTATGCTAAAGACTTTTTAAATGGTATAGTAAACGAGTGTGCATATGGACAGGAATATATGCAAAAAATTCTCTAACAAACTGAGAAGTAAAGTGATAGGTAGGTAGATACTTTTCTTCTATTGACAGGTGACTTTTATTACTGGAGTATTTACCAGATTTTTAGGATTTGGGAGGTTTGTTTTTAAATTAATGCCATCCTTTATTTCATCCACTTAGTAAGACTTTCATTTTGTCCCAAGATTGCAAAGAGAGCAGAAAGCAATACAAAAAGCCCTGCCACTTCTGGAAAGGACGCGTAAAGACTGTTGGCTGCATTAGTAATTATATTTTACCGTGCTTTGCAAGTTGTGAATTATAGAGACAGGCACTCTATCTGTATTCTGCTAACACTGCTTTCTGGGGTGTTTAACCAATGTTAGCATTATTCAGCATACATATGATGGGAGGATTTTCCTTACTCTTAATGCACAGTGCAGCCAGGTTTACACAGAACAGCAATTTTTCCCCCTCAGATAAGAACTGAAACTAAAAACAGCAAGGTTTTAGCAATTTCAGGATGCTGTTGGGCTAACATCCACAAGTAATGCCCAAATGAGATAACAAAATTGCCTTTCCTTCTAACATCATCCTGGGCTGAAGTTTCTGTTAAGGTATGAAGAACTGAAGCGGGCCCACCCCTATGCTGCTTCCGCCTCCCAGCCTGGCTCCGCCTGCCGTGGAAGGACCTTGGGGGTTTGGGCTTCTGGGTCTGCCCCTGGATCCCGGGGAAGGCGTGCCCAGGGCTCAGGATCCTTCCTGAACCTTCTCGTCAGTTATGTATATGATTTGATGATTTGAACTGTACTCCTCCCACTTATGTTACTATTGGTTCATGTATGCATATATCTGCCCTTTCCCTCTTCCCTCATTGGTCTTTCCCTTCGCTACTTAACCGGGTGCTCCCAGGCACTCGGAGTCAGTCTGTTCTCATGCCACCTATGGACATGGCCCTCCTTCCCCTGCTCTCCCTCCTGACCACCAAGAACCCTCTACCTAAATAAAGGAGAGCTTGGGAAGGAGCCTTCCTCCCACCACTCTTCGCCTCGTCGTAGCCATCTTACTTATGCCTCTTCAACAAAGAACCTCAGTGCAAAGGGCTGGACCATGGGGGAGGTCAGATTGCCTGGTCATTATTGCTTGAAAGTCAAACTGCCCAAGTCCTAAGGGCTTATTGGCCTCAGAATCTTGTATCAATACTATCAAATATGCAAATGAATATTCAAAAAGTATCCACTGCTTGTGAAGGGCACATCAATTTGATCTCTGATATTTGGGTTGAGAAGTAATAATTCTTGTAGGTAACATTCAAGCTAAACCTACTGGAAGCCACTTTTAACTCAGGCAAACACTTGTACAGAGCCCCTGCCTACCTCAGAGCACAGGAGTTCTGAGGTAATATGAAACCTTCCCTCCTTGATTTTTCTGGGAACTTTATGGAGCCTTTTCAGCAAACCCTGAAATCTTCTTCAAGTTCCACCAGTCAAAACATGCTCTTGATGGCTTAGATGCGGGGTGCGTGAAGGTAGCAATAGAAATAAAAAGTGAAATAAAAGTTCCTTCTGTTTTCCAGTTTTTGATATGATGAAACACTAAAACATGGAGTGGAAAATCTGGACTTCAGAGGGGAGAGCCCTCTCCCTGATCCTTCCTATGTCGATACTTCTGGTGCCAGAGCACGAGTCCAGCCTCCGGGACAATCATTTACAGCTGTGAAAGACACTTGTATCTGAAGTCAAAGCACTCATGGCAATTCCTGAGGAGCTATAAATAAGTTCAAGGGGCATCTACAGAGCAATAACAGTGTGTTTAGGCTCAAGGAAATATTGATAGCTGCAGACTATTTCCAAGTCCCACGAGACAGTACTCAGGCCCTCAATCCACTCCACAAACCTATCACAGTAGCATTAAGCACTGTTGCTTTGAAGGCAGTTAGCCATAAAATCAATGTTTTCTACTACCACAAAAAATCCTCCCCATCTTTTGCTTGTGCAGCTGCTCCTTCTCCTGCTGGTTTGCAAGCAGGGAACAAGCATTTTGAAGGAAGTACCAGCAAACCTTGACCCAGTTGTCAGGCTGTTATACAGAGGCACTAGGGCAGAAGAGCTAGGGAGCTATTTTTCAGCCAGTGAAGGACAGGCACATGCATTTTCTCTTTCTCTCTGTTACACGACAGAAAAGAAATGGGAAACCAACAAGTTTGATGCATTTCCTTTGTGATTTAGTAATTCTCCAGGTTGTTCCTGAGGCAATACAGTGATCTACTACTTTTCCTTCAGGGGAAAGGGAAACTCACAGCATAGCCCCTGCTTAAATGACATTTCAGAAGCACCTTTTTTCTGTTGGCATTGCTCCTAGCAGAAAATACCAGCTTCCTGTTTCAAGAGAAATACCCTAATGAATTCGGTCCAAGAAACACATTTTAAACCGTGTAAGTCAAGCCCAGGAGAAATAAAGGGGGAAAAACACATTGCATGATCAGTAAATTTGTGTTCTAGTATAACCACAAACTACAACCTTCTTTCAGTGCTGTTGGCAATATCAGTAGAGCTGGCCCTAGACAGGTTGCTGAATCTCTGCTAGTAAAACTATGTCACACCTGTTTGCGTATATATTACTCAAGAATTTATTGACCTCAGAACACTACAGCAAAATACAATACAGAAAGTGTGAGGGCAAAGGACAACTTTTAAAGAGCAAATATTGAACAATATTGAGACAGATATTTTGTTATGTGTATTGGAAAAAAATAAAACCACTGATTTTTCTCACAATTATCATCTGGTTGCAAAGAAAACAATAAATAATAGAAGAAACTGTTATATTGTTCATTTATTTTTCCTTAGCAGACAAGAGAAAAATGACTGTATATTTGGGTTCTCTGTAGAACACAGGTGAATGGGTGGCCGAGGCAAAAGTTGAAAAGAAAGGAATTATGAAAAAGCTTGACTCTTTTACCTTCATTATTAGGTCTCCCTCATCCTGCATTGTTAAATGTTTTGCCTTTGCATCCTAGTATGTCCTAGGGCAGCATTTTTTTTCCTGCTGTTACCAAACACAATTTTCCTGTAACCTTCCTCCAAACTGACTGTTTACAGATCTATATGGGTATTTTTTAAAGCAGAAAACTCCTGCATACTAACACAGAGTTGAGACAAAACACCTCAGAGAAGTTAGCAAGACGGATTCTATTTGTTGAAGCTAAATTGTTCATGCTACAATATACTGACATGTCTCAGCAACAGACCTAGAAAATTCTGTTTTCAGATGACACTCAGTATATTTTGCCGAGAAATGACATTTGAAATATAACATCCAGCTGCCCCATAACCAATGTTTCTCTCATCTATTACTTTGCAGTGTTATTCCCTCCATCAGAGCAATTATATATATCACTTAGCAGCAAAGTGCCCCATATTTCTATTTGCCATGACCTATTGATATACCATGCGATGTTAAGCCTTTACTCACCCAGACAGCTTTTCTGCCTAGAGCTCTTGAGCTGATATCCTAGCAGACAGCCTTGCACTACAAAAGCGGTTAAAAAGGGTTTCAGAAACAGCACTGTTTCCATAAGATGGAATAAGAAAATCTAATTGCTGACGTACGTTTTGTATTGTGACACACAATTTTTTAAGTCAACAGGATCATGATACTGAGGAAAATTTGTATGAAGTTTAAAATACTGTTTAATTTATCAACAAATCTCAGTGTAAATTAGAATACAACCTTTCTTAAAGTGTTACAAGAGATGGTAGGGTCTTGGCCTACCTGTTAACCTGTCTAGATTACAGTGAATTTTATCATTCTCAATTTCATTTTAATGCCAAAGTAGAACTTTAATTACCCAAATAAAAAGGTGAAAGGGAGAAGAAAGGACAAGAATGTGAGCAGCAAATAAAATAATTGAGATAAAAAAGGTATGGCTTAGTTAGGGATTTAACTTTCATGAGTTAAAAAGCACTGCTTAAACACTTATATATAAAGCCCAATCTATATCTCACTGAGGTCTACAGAGGAAAAATCCTCTTCAGTTTTAAAGGACTTTGGATCAGCCACATAAATGTTAATTTTGCTTTACATAATCTGTGGACTAAGGTTTTCCTTCCTTTTGGGGGAAAGCTGATCCACTAACGGTGTCTGGCAGCTTTGAGATAGTGTGGGTTTTTGCATGAGCCTGCTTGCCCCAGGCCAGTTCTATGTTTATATGCCTTCTCCTGAAATGCCTCGCTATTGCATAGGAATTACCAAAAGGCTGCACAGCATGCCTCCACCCTCAATTATGAAGCACTTCTCTTTCTAAATGGCATTAATCAGCCTTTATAACAGCCTTTCATCTGCCCAAGTACGTGTAGTGCTTTATAGGAGACAAAGTCTAGTCAGTAGTGTGGGCACTCAGGAGGTAGCAGAGCATCAGCAATCTAAATATCTCTCTGAGAAGATCCCTATAGTATCCCCAGTCTAAACCATTTCCTAAAGATATAGCAAAGAAATGGTCTGATGTAGAAGGAATTTGATATTTTCATACTTGAACGAAAAGCCTGGAAGAGTAAAATCTAGTAACCAAATTCTTTCTCAATAAACATGGGTTGCCACTACATTGTGTTCCTTCTCCTACAATCCTTACTTCTCTAGAGGGTGATGGGACTTTTCCAAGAGAGAAAAACCAGAAGAGAAAAAAAAATTGATTAAACTGTGATTCACAGACATCCAAGCAGCCCTGGGATTATTATTTTTCTCTTTAGATAAAGTTGTTCCCCCTTTCCACAAAAGTATAAACACAAAACATGGAAGACTGTCCCTCTTTGGAGCTACACATACGTACATACATACATACATACACACACACACACACGTATATCTATCAGATGTTTTCTTACACACCTCTTTCTACCCAATTCTGTCTAATTCATCCCACAAGCTTCCCTCTAACTTTCTCCTGTCCTTATGCGCCTGCACAGGATTCACTTCTCAGGTGTAAGAGAAAATACACGAATTTTAAGGCTCAACTCATCCTTCTCTTTGCAAATTTTGCATCATAAAATCCTCATGGAATAGTTAAAACAGGCTCAGACAGTCACAGCTCAATTTTCAATTGAAGGAAATAAATATTTTTCCCAAATCTCATCTTCTAGTAAGTATTTAATAACCTATCTTGTGCTCTAATCTGTAATGGGAAAAAAAAAAAAAAGTGAAGAAACATTGCCTTTTTCTCAGATTTTTCAGTTAATCAGCTCTAGAGCTAAACAGCTGCTTGTTCCTCTTCGTCTGTGCTCCAGAAGAACAAACCTTCTCTAGATTCACTTTTCTTCTTAACAAAAGCATGGTGGCTTTCCGTTCAATTTTCCTTTTGACTACTCCAGCAAAGACCTAAAATCCTGAGTAGGCTGACAACTGCTAGGCAGTCACTTTTGCAAATGCCTGTACCGTTGATCCAAAGAGTGGTTTCTCTTTACAGTTTAACTTGACTTGTTTTCCACTCTTCAGAACAGCCTTTTTCATACTACCTTTAGGTAGTCTTCAGGTAATAGTCATTCAAATGTCATGTCAGCAAGCAAGCTTTTCTTTTGACTTTATATTTTACAGTAATTATATCACATACATTTGTTCTCAAAGTTTAATTGATGAGAGCTGATTAAAACTCTGCATTTCCATTTCCACAAAAATTTTTAACTTTTATTGTCAACTAGAATACAGAGATTAAAATGTTTAAGTGCACATATCGCTAAGCCCCTAAAAATGAAAATCTTCAGGACATTTATTTTAGATACATACACTGATCTTTTTAATGTTACATCTTACTGAGCAAGATCTCATATTAAACCTTATTGTATTTTTCTTTCTTAAAGTATCAATAATAGCACAAATAAATAGTGATCATGACAATGAATATGCTGACTAGCTGCCACATGTAGAACTAAGGAGAAGAAAAGTTTTCCCTCAACATCATAGTTCCTTGCCCCTGACCTATTACGTTTATATTTTAAAATAAATCAATCATGGCAATCTCATTCTGTGCAGCTCAGCGCAGCTGTCTGGGTTCTTCACGGACCAGTCTGCCTCCCCCAGTGTGGTGAGATACTGACCAGAGCAGACTCCATCTCAGTTGATCAGGTTTTCTTCCATGTATGACAAAAATACTCTGAGCCTCCTGAATCCTTTTCTAGCTTAGTTGATGGAACCCAGGCAGAATTAGAATTACTTCAAAATGAAATGTATCTTATACATTTTTAAACTACATGAAAGCATTGACACAGAGGGACTTGTAATCAGATTCAGGGGAAAGTGTTGAAGTCAAACTCATGATTCACCCATTTGAATTTCTCAATATGGGTAATAAATGAAGAATTTCTGCAGCAACTGAATAATTTGTACATTTTCACAGGAGATCAGACTCATATGGCAGAAGCTGGTTTTGTAATTGTGACACATTAAGGGAAATTTGGTGACTCAGCATTCAGTGATTTTCATTTCCTTGGTGGTATCCTGTTGGAATACAGGCAGGCAAATCTTATAAAATAAGCCATGTAGAAACACTTGCCACTTAAAGGATTTCATTTTTTCTCACTATCAGTGATTCTTTAGCTATATTTCTTGTGCAAACCTGAGTTTCCTAATAAACTACACGGGAATTTTTATTAGTTTTAAAAACTCAGATTAACTCTGTACCCAAAGTCACTTTGATCACTGATATATCCTTATACCAGTAAAGCAGAGAATGAAAGAATTTAACACTATCATTTTCTAAGAAGAAGAACACCATAACCTTTGAATTAGAATAATAAATATCAGTATTAATTTATATAGACTGTTAACCAAGGAAGGATAATGCAAATACATTGATAATGTAATAAAAGAGGTTAATTGCTTTGCCCCCTTCTGCACACAAAAAACAGAGGAGGATGTGACTGAACAAATTACTCACACCTTAAAAAGTAGGAAAAGAAGTTCCTTTAATATGCTTCAAGAAAAAAAAGTGTAAAGACTTAAAAATAAACAAACAAAAACCAAACTTTTTTTTCCCTGAGTTTAGGAAGAGATTGTTGAGTAACAAAGTAACTCAAAGGATTTGCAATGAGCCATGGTGAAGGTCCTGCATATTTAAGAGGAACAAAAACACTAAGAGTTCATAACATGGCTGACAGAAAAAAATCTCTTTATGTCTGCACAGAGGTGAGTTCAAACATAATGCCTTTAGGAAGAGAGCTCTCCACTGTGTGACCTATTTCACAGAATGGCATCAGAAAGCAGCTAATTCAACCTGAAGGGTGGGTATTAATCTACCTTGGGAAATAAAAATGAGCATATGAAAGATAGCATGATATAGTTAGGTTGATTTTCTTCTCTAATCTGTCATAATTTTTTTTTCATTTTATGTTTTACTATAGCGATCATTCTTCATCAGTTTCATACCTGAGATGTAGATAATTAGTCATTGCATACACTTTTCTCTTCCTCACTTACCTTAGGCAGAACCAGTTGTTATGAGGGTGCTTCTCAGGCCCTCCTCTGGCAAACTAAGCTGCATAGCAATGTGAGGTCAAATAGGAACCTACACGTACCAGAGCATGTTAATGATGCACCTGAAACCATTTGAGAGGGGATTTGCCCAAAATATGGCAACTAAAGTGGCTGAAAATCATCAACCATATTAAGCAGTCATGGAAAAACTACAAAGAGGCTTTTGCAGTAGAAGAGTCAGCCTAAAGGAACATCCAGGGGAAGCATGAGAGGTCCAGGAGACGCATGAGGGCTGCAGTGGCCAAAAGGATGGTGCTGCAGGAGCAGATGCCACCAAAGCTCAGTTTGACAGCACACGAGTCACCCAGGGGTGGCCTCTGCCCTCCCGGGGGGGCTGTGAGCAGCCTCTCCTCCTTCCCCCGGTCCAGGTGTTTGGGAATGAAGAAGGACTCGTGCCAGGGCGCTGGCTGGGAGCTCTCATGGCAGCTCCACCCCAGCAGGGTTTGCAGCCAGGGATCTCACAGAGGATAGCCTCCATTGCCTGGGGGCATCTCCGGAGGGGCAGCAAGGGATTGTACTTCCTGGGATTAGTTACAGAGGGGTGCTCAGAGACTGGGGATGTTTATCAGCATTTTCTGAAGGGGTCACGATGTGTGGTTCATTAGTTGCTTCACTGACACTGATCTCTGCATAGCTCATTGATTGCCAGTTAATTACATGTCATTAATAAATCAATAAACCACTTCAATCCCAATTTAGTTTAACAACATGAAATTACAATCTTTCCCCTGTGAAAGCTCATCATTTAGGAACAAGAATTGGATTCCCTAATGTTTTATAATATTACATTTCAAGATGTATTGTAGATATTTATTCCAGAGGAACATAGTCTTTACAGCTAACAAAGTTTTGCTCAGTTTATACCACTACAATTCAGAACATGGTGCCATATGCCTGTGGCTTTGAAACTTCTAATTAATGTTACCTTCAATATTTTGGAAAGGGGCTCAGCTAACTCTGTTATGAGAGTATCAGAGTTAAAGCAACAGGTATGACAGTACAGAGATTTCTCTTGCTGGGTTTTTTTCATTCACTTTTGGCCAGATCTTTTGCCAACTTTTTCCCCTTTTTTCCTTTTACTGTGTCTATCTAATTTTAGAAACAGCAAGTGAAGTACGCTTTTAAGCAGATTGTGTTTGCCCTTTTCAGAATTTTTTCCTTCATTTCCATGAACTCTCCAGATTACATAGCTCTTGATCTTTTGCAGTCACTTGAACAGCAGGTGGGAAAACCAACTAGTCTTAGAGAAATATTTTAGAAACTGCACAGAGATAAATATGTTCTTTAGACATGATTATTTTATGTAATTAAAGCGATGCTACATACAAGGTCTTAATAAAAAATGCTGTCATAAAAAGCCCCAGATCCATATACAAACAGAGGGAGGAGTTTAGTCAAAAAATGCATCAGGAAATATATTTTATTGAAAGGACTAAAGTTTGCGAGTTAAATCTTACATATTCTCAAGATATCTACAACAAAATTACTGCCTCACTTGATACATAACAAAATATATAATGAAATCTCAATTACGAGACATCCCCAGGGGGCTCTGTTCTGCTGCATAAGAATCTTTTAAAACTTTTTGTATTAAAACACTTGAATCATATTTGGAGTTACGCCTAGGGGTCTATTATGAAATAATTTTTCCAGAAAAGTAAGTGAGTCTGATTCCAGATTTTTTTTTTAATCCATTTTACAAATAAGTTGTTTTCAGTTCTACAGTTTTTCTTTCATGAAGGAATGCAGTGGATATTCTATGTACTGTGAGCCTGGATAGTTTCTGAAGCATGGAAAATGCAGACATCATGAAAGGTGACTGAAGGCAATTTGAAAAACTAATTGGCTTGAACCAGACTGAAAGATCCCTCAGGGACAGCCATGTCCCTTGCCTTAGGGCTCTTGTAAATCTGAGTGGGGCATTCATTAAGTGTCTCTCAAGAACAGGACAGAAAGTTTTCTTCATATGTTTGTGCTTCTTGTAGGATTGCAGGTACAGGCAAACACCAGCATGGTGACACCCAGAGCTGAAAGCCACATGGGTGTTTTTTCCAGACAAATACACATGAACTCCATTAATGAAGTCACATGCCTTCCACATAAAAGCCAAGTGGTACATTATTTGTCATTCTCAAATTCCATCAACATGCAGGATGATCTCTTGGTATGTCAGATTCAACACTCTCCTCACCGTGCACATGTAGACTTACCCCTTGATTTAAAATAAGTGAATTAATAAATAAATTTAAAGGTTAGTCTGATATGTTGTTGGGCTGGGTCGTGGTTTTGCGGTTTGGATTGGATTTTGGGGGGGTTTTTTGTTTCATTTTTTGGTTTTTGTTTGTTCGTTTGTTTTGGTGTGGGGTTTTTTTGTTTGGTTTTGGTTGTTTTTCTTTTTTTATATTTTAGTGCTTTCTAGATTTAAAAAAAATTAAAACCTGCTTCTCAGTTCTCAGCCTGTGGAAGCATAGTGAAAGAAATCCTTATAGCTTGGATGTTAAATCTGATGGAAAGTTCACCTGAAGTAAATTGTAAACAAATAGGGATGTTCTTCAGCAATTCAAGGAAGCTCCCTTTCTACGCTAGTACTGTGGAATAAATTTAATAAGGAGAATACAGATTCCCTGCTAAATTAAATTCAAATGTACTGAATATATAACCAGTGGGCATCAATAATGCACACGGATGGCTCTGAAGAGAAACAGAATTTCAGGCTGCAGCTCTGCTTGGGAAATCAGATGCAAAATGTAATAGCCAGTTTTTTAGAAATCTTACTTCAATATTAGTGTACAAATGTAGGATATCTGAAATATGTCATTACATTCTGATGATTGACCAGGAATGTGAATATGACAATTGACCATGATGTTCAAAGCATCTTGCAATAAGCTGAATTTGCACAAGCATCCCATTTTAGTCCCTGCCAATGCACTCCTCCTGTTATATTCTGAAAGCAAAGAATCATCAGCTGACAGAAAATTTGATAAAAAGCAATAAGATATTTAACAACTTATCTACACATTTTTTTAACTCTTACAGAGATAAAATCTTAAATTCAATCTTATTTTAGTATATTTTCATGCAATTATGCTATAAAATACTCTCTCCACTATTACTACATCATAACGTGGTTTTAGAAGATGAAGTCCTGGTTTGATAACGTTTCACGAATGGAATATGCAGAAAATGACTAGGCTAAAGAAAGACAAAAGTACTGTTATATGTCAAACATGAAACTATTTTTTGCTTTCTTCCCTGCTTTGTTGCTGGTATGAGAGATACTATGTCTTAGGCCTCACCCACTTGAAATTGTACAGAACCTGGTTAGCCTGCACTTTCTTTTGAAGTAAGATACCTTTTATTTATGGATACCGCTACAAAACTGAAGTGTAAATAAGTGACTTCTGTCACAGAGAGCATTTTGAAATTTTGTTCTGAGATATTTCCATGGAAATGATAAATCCCTTTGGTCCCCAGACTGTGAGAATATGTACCTTCAGAACCAGAATATGACAAATGTTTCTGAAGGGCTGGGACTCAGTTCAGAAGAATGGTGAGGGATTCTGGCATTTCAGATTGTTTTCCTCCAGCTGAACAGTTCTGCTATTCATAATATTGAAAACAAGTCTGTTTTCAATATCTGTAAAATTCCTGATTTTCATAAAGCACATTACTTTGAGAGATTTTTGAGACTTACAATAAATAATGATCATAATTTATTTTAAACACTGCCATTATATTAGTACCTCAGTAAGTACGGGATATTTATGGGTTCTGAGAAGGCTAATTATATAACTACATGCATTTCTAGCTAGCTAAATACAGTTAAAAAGCTGTCGCTTCTCTATATATTATAAAACCATAAACCTGGTTTAGGTTCTAGAAAACCAGACAGTGGACAAAAATATAAAGTTGAAAAAAGGATTTGAGACATTATGTAGACACCAGCCTTCTCAAGTACTTGAAATTAATTTGTTTGGTTGGTTTGTTTTTATTAATAAGAAGTTTGTCTGGAAAATTAAGACAGCCATAAAGAGCAATTTGGTGACAGTTTTGAGGCCACTTGGTGAAGGTATGCCTGGCACATACTACACAATGATACACTAGGAAATAAAAGATGTTGTGCATACCGATATTCCAAATATATAGCTGAAAGTGTTAAGTGTCTGTCAGTTCAGCACACCTATAATGACCACCTGGTCTGAATTTTTCTTTTTTTTTTTTTTTTTAATATATCAAACAGCCTACAGTTTCTCCTACAAGAGTTCTTTTTGTGTTGTTATGGAGGAACGTTATTTATCTCACACTACACTGTGACTATAATTGTGTTCCAGCAGTATTGAAAGCAATGGGCACAAATGTATGTACGTTTCTCTACTTATTTGTTCAGCTATTTTTATCAAAGTCATGTTTCTCCACTTTGTTAAAGGTCAGGTTTCAATACAAGGGCTCTACTATCCTACCGTCCACCACACTTAATAATAAAGCAGATAAACAAGTCAAAATGACTGCAGTATAAATGCACAAACATTGATTTCCATTTTATTGTCCTAAACACACAACTTCTTGTGATCCTTTGCTGCATTCTTTCATTGCACATGTTCTGCTATGTCAGCCTCGAAGCCAGCAACCCGATAAAAATCCAAAGTTTCCAGTTAATCAGTCAGTTACTCTACATAACTTTAATGTCTCTATTATAAAATATAATTTTTCAAGTAAATCGTACATTAATATTTTCAATAATTTAGGCTGAAAATCTCCTTTAAAAGAAATTATTTTAAACTAAGTGATTTTTCTCTACTAAATATGTTTACTGTCATGAACTTTACCCAGCCTAGAATTAACGAATAACCAGATTTCTGTGTTATTTACCATGTTCCCTGTTGTAGTTGTCAAGATACTGTTGTAAAGATTATGAATAGCAGTGTTAATAGGCAAGCCCTTCTGGCCTTGCTTACATATGGTATCAAACAAGCAAAAATACATATACTACCTGCACTGAACTGGTGACCATATCAATGTACAAGGAAAGGGCTACAGATGTCATTTGTCTAGACCTCTGTAAAACCTTTGACACAATTCGCCACAACGGCCTTCTCCCTAAACTGGGGAGAGATGGGTTCAGTGAGTGAACTTATGGAAAAGGAACTAGTTGGACAGTTATGTCCAGAGGGTAGCAGTCAATGGCTAAGAGTCCCAATGGACATCAGTGATAAGTGGTGTCCCTCTGGGGCCTGTACTGGGACCAGTATTATTTAATATCTTCAGCAGTGACACAGACATCAGGACCAAGTGCACCCCCAGCAGCTCTGCAGATGACACCAAGCTGAGTGGTGCTGTTGACACACCTGAAGGACAGGATGCCATCCGGAGGAACCTGGACAAGCTGGAGAAGTGGGCCCATGGGAACCTCATGAGATTTTTCAAGACCAAGTACAAGGTGTTGCACCTGGGTTAGAGCAGCCCCTGGTGCCAACACAGGCTGGGGATGAACAGATGGAGAGCAGCCCTGGGGAGAAGGACTTGGGGTGCTGTGGGTGAGAGGCTGGACATGACCCAGCCATGAGCACTCCCAGCCCAGAAAGCCAAACGTGTCCTGGGCTGCATCCAGAGCAGCGTGGGCAGCAGGGCCAGGGAGGGGATTCTGCCCCTCTGCTCTGCTCTGGTGAGACCCACCTGGAACACTGTATCCAGCTCTGGGATCCCAGCACATGAAGGACATGGACCTGGAGTGAGGCCAGAGTCCACCAAGTTGATTAGAGGGAATGACGCACATCTCTTTTGAGGAAAGGCTGAGAGAGGGAGGGTTGTTCTCCCTTTAAGACAAGATTTTGGGGTGATCTTTGTGGCCTTCCAGTGTCAGTAGAGAGCCTACAAGAAAGATGCATGCAGAATTTTTACAAGAGCATGTAGCAACAGGACAAGTGGGAATGAATTTAAACTGAGAAAGAATAGGTTTCAATTGGATCTTAGAAAACACTTCTTTACTGTGAGAGTGGTGAGGCAATGCAAGAGGTTTCCTAGAGAAGCTGAGGATGCCCCATCCCTGGAATAGTTCCAGGTCAGGCTTGGGGGCTCTGAGAAACCTGCTTTAGTGGAAGATGTCCCTGTCCATGGCAGTGGGGTCGGAACTAGATGATCTTTAAGGTCCTTTGAAACCCAAGCCATGCCATGGTTCTATGATTCTCCCTATCCACTCCCTAGTCCAACCCCTGGAATTAGCTTTCTTTGCCTAAAGACATAGTAAGCATTCCTTTCTTCTGAGAGGTCAGAATTCAGCATCTGACCACACAGAAACAGATGTGCAATCTTGGATTTTTGTTTTTGCAAACACACAGAAGGCTTTCTGAGTCCTACATACTGAAGAATTCGTTTCTGAGTTTAGAAAACCTAAACTTTGTCAACTTGTACAAAAGGTAATATAAGAAAAGGCACATAAATCAGCTCCTTTTCTTGTTGAAACTCCATTCTAAGAAATATCAAGTCTCCACATATTTCAAAAAATATGCTTAGATGGTTAAAGAGACTTGTGCCATCTCAACTTTAAATGACTAGAGAAGCATATACCTACCATTCTGATCATGCTCAAGGAAAGAGGCAATTCTTGTTGTGCAAAACTAAGGTATATCTCTCATTTTAGACAACAAAGCTGTTTGTCATGGGGGGGCTGACATTCAGAAGTGGTAAGTAACTTAAGTACAGCATGGACATCCAATATCTACCAGCCACTGAGGAGACTAAATTTTTCTCTGAGTATCATGCAAGCATCTATTGAATTTCAAAATCAGGGAGAAAAAAACAAATAAAGAAACAACCCCCCCCCCCGCAAAAAACCACATGCCTAAGATTTTCAATGTGTTTGAAAAAAATTCAAAGCCAATTCAACTATAATGTTTCAATATTTCCCTTTTAATCAGAAAAAGTATTTTTACAAATCCCTTTTGAAATGAAAAGGAATTGAGCTACTAACTCTGGAGGCCCATAAATATTCTAACTGAATTATAGAGCTGCCTAACAAAAGACTAATACGATGGTGCTCTAGGAAGAAGGAAATTGTTTCCTGTAAACATATTTTATCTTCCACACTGTTGTAGTAATTCTATCCCTTGACTAGTAATGACCCACAGATTTCTTTTAAATGAATGAAGTAATATGTGGACTATTCCAAACAAAGGAGACAAGCAGAACAAAATTCTTAAGCATTGCAAAGACAAGCCCAAGGCTTTTTGACATTCATTTTCTCTGCTTCTGCAAACCCAAGTTTTGAGGAGAACTAAATATTACATGGAGACTGACTTGACCTTTGGAGCAATGGGCCCCTTAGGTTCTTCAGTTACAGCAGGCATCTCAGTATGAGGGAAAAAACATTACACTTGCAACATTACTGAGGACTAAATGGATATAACTAGGTCATTTACAGACCCTGTATGCAGATTTTACTTCGTGCCAACCAAACCCAGATCCAGCTGAACTTCATGTTCAGAAAACATGATTAAAAATCAGATTTTCCTTTCTCAAGTTCCACAGAAATGTTTGTTTCTACAAAAACTATTTTGTAATAGTGTTTCTACAAAAAAAATTTTGTAATACTGCATAAAACAGAACAGTGATGATTCTGCTGCCCACAAGGGAATATCAGTCTTTAATCTAGGCTCTTCCTTTAAGATACAGCTTATTACCCATGCAAAAAAAGGTGATAGTGTAATAGTCTGCGTAGTAGGAATACCCATTTGCACTCCAAACAGTTTCTAGATCACTAGATAGCTTCTCTCCAATAATAACCAAGACTTTCGTTAAGCATCAGCTATTCACTTCCAAGGTAGGTCTGATCCATGAATTAAGCCTATTGGTCTTAAAAAGACAAGTCATTACATGACAAGTAGGAAAAACTGGCTTGAGAAAACAGTGTTGCTATTTCAGGGTGAAAGCACTCACTTGTAATCAGTTCATGACTTTTTCACTTTGTCAGAATAAAAGGTTTTTCAGCTAACAATTGGATTTATTCATACAATTGAAGAAAAAAAATTATTGAAAGTTTAGTCTGTTCTCTCCTATAGATTGTTTCAAGCATTTCCAAGAAAACTGAAGTAGTCTTAGCTTTCCCTACTGGCTTTGTCATTCCATATTTGGCTTCTCTTCGGGAAAAAAATCAGCCATTAGTTTAAAAATATTATTTCAAAATATGAAAGAAAGGCAGCACAGTATTTGTCAGCAGAGATAACAACTCTTATATGGATGCATCAACCCACTAAATCTTAACAACTCAAGAACATCCTGACCTCCCCTGTGGATATTGGCAAGTTAGGTTCTGACTGACTTAGTACAGCTCTTGGACAGAAACAAAGTTATGTTGTTATGTATCTATGCATTTCAGAAATTTTTTACTCATATAGCAGTCCATACACTGCAACTAACAAATGAAACTGAAAAAGAGGAAACCCAGGCTCCTTGATGGTATATGATTTCACAGTTTCATGTATTAGTATGCTTTATTTATTTGTCTTGATTCCTTTTCATCAAAATGTCATTAACTCTGTCGAAACAGGATTTGACTCAGTGTACCTGAGAAAAAAAGTTAGTTGTGTTTTGGTTTTACTACTTAAAACTTCTGTATTTCTAGTGGTGTTTTGAGATATCCTTGAGCTCCCTAAGACCTTGTTATAAACAAAACATTGCATTTTAAGTATATATTAAAAGAGGAAAAAATAAAGAAGGGAAATAAAAAATTTCCTTTTTTAGAAGAAAGTAATTGCTGTTGAAGTCAGCAACTTACTGATCTTTGAATGAAACAGAATACTGCTGGCATATTGCCAACACTGTGGCTATACTGCTTCAAAGGTCATCCCATTTGCTTTCAGCTACACCTAGCACTTAAGCAAAAGAGTATGAGAAAACAATAATGAAGGTCTAAATGACCTGAGAGGAATTTAATTTTTAAGTTAGCTACAGCTGAGCTCATTGTCAAAGATCACAGAATCACAGACTCTTATCAAGCTGGAAAAACCTCTGAGGTCATCAGGTCTAACCTTTGACCAAACACCACCTTGTCAACTAGACCACAGCACTGAGTGCCCCATCCAGTGTTTCCTTAAACAGCTCCAGGGACAGTGACTCCCCCACCTCCCTGGGCAACCCATTTTAATCCCCCTTTCTGTGAAAAATATTCCTGAAGTCCAAACTGAGCCTTGCTGGCGCAGCTTTGTACTGTACCCTCTTGTCCTGTCAGTGGTTGCCTGGGAGAAGAGACCGAGCCTCACCTGGCTGCACCCTCCTTCCCCGCAGGTGTACAGAGTGATAAGGTCTCCCCTGAGCCTCCTTTTCTCCAGGCTGAACACCCCCAGCTTCCTCAGCTGCTCCTCATAAGACCTACCCTCTCGAACTTTCCCCAGCTCCATGGTCCTCTGGACACACTTCAGCACCTCAATGTCTTTCTTGTAAGTGAGGGACCCAGAACTGGACACAGCACTCGAGGTGTGGCCTCACCAGTGCTGAGCACAGGGGGACAATCACTGCCCTGATCCTGCTGGCCACACGGTTGCTGATCCATGCCAGGATGCCATTGGCCTTCTTGGCCACCTGGGCACAGCTGGCTCATGCTCAGCTGCTGTTGTCCAGCACCCCCAGGTTCTTTTCCACAAGCAACCTACCTGCCACTCTGCTCCCAACTGTAGAGCTGCCTGGGGTTGTTGTGACCCAGGAGCAGGACCTGGCACTCGGCTTTTTTGAACCTCCACTAATTGGTCATGGCCCATCAATCCAGCCTGTCCAGACCCCTCTGCAGATCCTTCCTGCCCTCCAGCAGATCAGCACTCCTGCCCAACATGATCTCAGCTGCAAACTGACTGAGAGGGTGCTTCAACCCCTCTGAATAAAATTCAAACTGAACAAATAAAATACCCATCTTGGTTAAAAAATTGCTCAGGCATGTTAGTGGTACAGTTATGTATAGCAACATTCTTGTGATTCCATTTTTTATTGTTGTATCTAGTGCAAAAGAAATTATTATAAAGGATACCACACTGACTGATGCCACAGTAAATGCAAATGTATTTGGGCAGCTGCCAGTATCAACAGGCATCATTCAGGGCAAAAGGCTATCATCTGAACACAAGGTGAAGGGTTTATGTTTTCAATATATTTCAAAATCAATTACAATGAGCTAATTATTATACGGTGCTTTGAGGTTTACTCTTGAAAAATGCAAATTCCTCATAGGACCTAATAAGTACAATACCTACTTTATATACATAGTGTAGAATCATTAGCAAGGCAGACTGTAATAAAATGAGGGATCTTGAATTTTATTAGCTATTTTAATGCAACTAAAATGTAGAGAGTATTTAAGGTTCAGCTAATGCAGTGACACTTTATTGTTGTTATTATCGATGAAGACAGTGATGACATTAACATGATGACCTCTTTATCCAGTGAGGTTGTATTGTTGGTACTGTCACTACAATAAATAAGTCATTGTCTAAAGCCAAAAACTGATCCTGAACACAAATTTTTCTGCCAATTCTAACGTCTTGATAAGTACATACACATGTGAAGTACAAGTTTTAAAAAATATATTTTAATCATAGGTGGATGTATGTTCATTTTCTATGTTTTTTTTTATTCATAATCTAAAGCACAATATAGGTAGCTGAGAATTCAAAAGAACAATTTTGGCAGCAATTAAACACCTAGAAGCAAGATAATCCTTAAAGTTCTGTTTAGCTATCTAAGGTGAACACTATCTTTCTTTTCAAGATTGAAATCTCCACAGCATATTTATCCAATCCATAAGACTGCCTAGAAGCATGTCTCGCAGATGGGTAAAGTTCTGAATTTATTTCACACTCAAGAATCACCCTTATTCATAAATGAGATGTGATGCTCAAATCTGTATTTGCTGCACCCTTGGCATGTCAGGGACAAATCCCTTACTAGCCAGCTATGTCTTCCTTTAGAAACAGGTCAGTGAAAGGGTAGTAACGGAAAGCGTTGATGCTGCTCAATTTATAATAGTGAGCAGCACAGCATTTACAGGCAATATAAAATCAATTGCAAAACAGTGACAGGATAAAAACACATAAATTTCATCTTTCTCTGAAAGCCAGATCCCTCTCTCAAAAATTCCCCCTTTTGCCCTTTGAACACAGTTGCATATCTTCAGCAAGTGGCGTGGACAGCATCTGGGGCTAGGGCACTCTCTCTAGAGAGGCTTTAAATCCTGTATCTGGAAAATAACTTATTTCCTGAGCTCTATAATGCAAGACTATCTTATAATGGAAAAGAACATATCCCTTCTTTTCAGACTTGCTGGTTTTTGAAAGAAAGTTTGCACATGGAAAGGATTTCAGGTTCTTGATGTGGAATAGACAAAGATCTATAACACTCCCTTGTTCCACACTTTTCATGTTGGCTCTCTCCAGGCAGAAAAATGCCAGCAGCACTGGATTTGCTTAGCAGATTATTTCAAAATCTGTTAGAGAAAGCCTAATATACTTGGCATTATTCTACAGAGAGTTTTAGCACTTCACTCCAGACCTCCATGATGGGAACAAGTTACTTCAAAGTTCAGCTCTTCTACATCTGCTGTTTCTGCAACTTACTGTGCAACTTGCTTAAGATTACATGGGAAATATGAGGCTCAATTTGTTGTTGAAACTCCAATTATCAAACCAATCCTTTAACCATAAGCCAGTTCTACCCATGTAAAGATACAGATCGAAAAATACATGGATGGAACTAGTCTACATCAGTCAGCTTTTGCTTTGAGAACAGATAAAAACAATGATTTTTTCCATGTTGCTACCACTCACATACCTAGAAATAACAGTATACAGAACAAAACTCCTAAAACACTGTAAAAATTCTTTTTAATGAAAAGTAAATAAAAATATCTCTAGTTTCATAGACTTATACTAGGGATCAGGATTTGGTATGCAGAGCTCCCAGATGCCAGTTGGAGTTGTACAGGCACAAGAGAAAAAAGAATTACAATAAAGACTAATGACTGGTGAGATAGAACAATGCTTCCCTCACTGTGATCCAGGGAGCCATCAGTAAAGCCAGTGCTGTCACACCAAGGAGGCACCTGTCAATCCCCAAGCAGAGATATGTTACGCAGCAATAGTCAGGCCACAGTTCTGTCATGCAGCCCAGAGGATTTTTTTAATTAGCCTAACAACATAAGTCAGGCACAAGCTCTGTACTAAAACCTGCATGGCTGCATCCTTACCATCGAGCTTGCTTCGATTCCTGTTCAGACAGATGCAGAGCTCAACAGTTAAAGTAAGAGTCAGAGAGGAGTTTCAGGAGGACAAAAGTATTTTCAGTTGCCCAGCATTTACCATCAGACAAGCTGGAAGAGCATACCTTGCAGCTCTAGCCCACACAACATGCTGGCTGGAGCACAAATCAGTGCTCCTTCCTCTCTGCAGCCAAGCGGTACAGCCACAGACTGTATCATGTCAGGAGGGTCCATCAGTTTTGTACAGGAACTGGGTAAGGAAGCAGGCAGTACACAAAGAAACACCTCTTCAAAGCCTGGGAAACTGCAGGGAGGCCTCTTGCACGCCAGGATTACAGACTTTATCAATGAGTGAAAAGACTACCACCAAGTTTCCAGGGAAGGAGAAATGGAAGTGAGTAAAAGTTTACCTGCCCTAAGTTCTCCCACAAATTTTCTCACTCACAGGTCAGCCCAACACCCACATAGACACACCACTGTGTTTTATAGCTCCCTACCTGAACAATGTCCCTTTCTGGGAAGAAGGAAGAATGGAAGCCATCTCTTCCTCTGACAATGGCAACAAATTTTATTTTCACCACTCACTTTTCTGATGCAAGCTGTGATCAAGTGTTTGTAAAACATTCTACTGCTGCACTTGACCATCTAAGTCACACAGAAATTGTGAGCAAATTTGCTGAATGAGATGGCAACCTGAAAGCAGTTGGAGATTCACTACTATTCTGAGGCTACAGAACAAGATCCCATTTCTCAATACATCAAGAATTTTCTAATATTTGGATCTACAGTTACTTAACAGAGAGAAGATTGTGTCTTTTCTTTAGCAAGAGTTCATCTTTGAAATGTTACAGAAAAGGAAAGTGAATCTAATAGCTGACTTCACCCTAAATTTAAGTCTGAACTTCGAAACCTTCATTTAAAGATTTGCTTTTAGACCCAAAAAATTTTTAAAGTTGCTTTTCCTTTAAAATAAGTGATAAATGTGTGTGTATATATATATATATCTCTGTTCAGAATGTATATATCTATATAAATACCTGCATACAATGAGAGTCACTGAATGTCTTGGTGCAGGGAGGGTTGCACATGGGTGCTTGTTCATGCCTGAAAAGCCCATGCTTGAGGGCTAAGGTTGGGAACAAATGATGGGCTGCAAAAGAATCCATGTCTGACTATTCCTTCAGAGAACATCAGAGATCTGATCTGTGTTGATTATTTCTTCCATTTTTCTCCTTGCCATACAGTAAAACTTTCTCACCTGTTCTCACCATTATCTCTGATCTTTGCATTTCTCCTGTTCTCTTGTTGGTTGATAGAAAGATGTGACAGCCCAACCTTCACAGGTTTCTTGGTCAATCTTGAAGTTCCATCCTGCAGATAGGATCTCTGGAAGAGTGTTCTTTGAAAAGATATCCAAAGGAGCTCAGCCTACTAGAGAACATTATTTAAGATGAAAACAGTCTTGAATACATTTCTCTGTGCTGCAGTACTCTTCACTAGATAAGTGGCAAAAGCAAAGAACCATCTTTTCTTCACTGGTGTTTTAAATTTGCAGAGGAAGCAAGTAGACAGATAAAGGCAATCTTCAGCTATCAGGGAAAAGAAAAAATACTTTTCAGAAACACACTTTTTAAGAAAAAACATTTAAAAATTTTTCATTATTATATGTGTATAGGTGTTCTTGGGTTCAATCCGTTTTTAAATTCATAGTTTTATGTTTTGGTTCTACCTGGACCAAAGATTAATAACTATCAGGAATTTGTTCTTATATCACTTAGGACTCCACATACATATACAAAGACAGAAAGTTCACTTCTTCAGTTGATGCTTTCTTCTTAGCATTAGGATATCAAAGTCTCTCATCTGTATGGGCACAGCATTCCCCCTATTAATTAACATGGTTAAGGATGACTTGTCAAGGTGGTTACAAGCTCGCTATCTCATTACTTAGCAGCTCCACTCTCTAAAGAATAGCAATTATCTCCTATTTACTGTACATTTTACAACTATTGAACATGGCTTTCAAAAACATGTTAAAGAAGAACATTGTTTTCAGTTATGAATTGTAAACAAATGATAAAAAATTTTGAAACTGCTTAACATGTTAGAGTCAAAAAAACCAAGAAGGCATTATCAGATCTGATGTGAAATGGAGTAACTTAGCATATCAGCAGCAAATCATGTGGAATTGGTTGATGTCCATGTAGAATTATTTCCTGCCAAGATGAAAATAAGTTTTATATATTCCTTTTCTTCAAGGCAAACCACCCTTCTTATTAGCTCCTGCTATTTTATCCCTGCAGTCTGCCTCTAAGGGTACTATGCAAACAGCCCTCTTTTTTAATTGTTGAATTTGGGGGTTTTTTTGCTCCCACTAAGTCAAATCCAAACTCATTTTTTGCTGACATACAGTATTTGAGTAGGAAAATATGGAAATGTTGTAAATTATATGCAACATCTGATTTATACATTTAGCCCTGCAGACTTTCTTATGGGTGCAAACGGCGGTGAAGTAGAAAGGAGGGTAGTGGTTAATGGCTGAAAGCCCAGACAGGGATCACTGAATCTCTCAGGAGTCCATATGGGGACCCATACTGTTTAATATCTTGATTGATGAGCTCAACAGCAGGATTGAGTGCACACTCAGGAAGTTTGCAGAAGGTACCAAGCTGAGTGGTGTGGTTGGCGTGTCTGAGGGATGGGATGCCACCCAGAGGGACCTGGAAAATCTTGAGACTTAGGCCCATGGGAACATCATGAGGTTTTACCTCAAGGCAAGGTGCTGCACCTGGCCTGTGGCAATTGTTAATAAGAGTGCAGGCTGGGGATGAACAGGTGTAGAACAGTCCTGGGGAGAACGTCTTGGGGGTGTTGGTGGGTGAGAGGCTGGACATGACCCAGCTGTGTGCACTCCCAGCCCAGAAAGCCAAACATGTCCTGGGCTGGTTCCAAAGAAGTGCCACGAGAGAGATGATTCTCCTCTTCTGCTCCACTCTGGTGAGATCTCAACCAGAGTGTTGTATCCAGCTCTGGTGCCCTCAATATAAGGACATGAACCTCTTGGAGTGAGTCCAGAGGAGGCCAAAAAGAGGATTCAAGGGGGAGCTGGGGTTGTTCAGGCTGGAGAATTCTCTGGAGAGAACTTACAGCAGCCTTCCATTACCTAAAGGAGGCCTATAAGAAAAATGGGGACAGACTTTTCAGTAGCATCTGTAGCAATACAATAAAAGGTAGTGGTTTTAAAGTATTAAAAAAGTAGATTCAGTCTTGATATAAGGAAGAGATGTTTTGTTATGTGTGTGGTAAAACACTGAAACATGCTGCTCAAAGAGGTGGTAGATTCCTGTCCTTGGAAATGTTCAAGGTTGAATTGGACAGGGCTATGAGCAATTTCATCTAGTTGAAAACTTCCTTGTTCACTGTAGGGGAGGTTGAACTACATGACCTTTAAAGGTCCCTTCCAACCTAAGCTGGTCTATGATTCTAGCATTCTATCATTCTATGACAGTGCCTGAAGAATTCAGTTTCTGATATTAACTCTATTCTCCTGTACCTTCTTTGCACCCAGACGTGACCACCACTTTCTACTAAAAATATATTTAAGCATTCACTTTGGGCAGAACTCATGCCACTGTTCCTCATATCATACCATGTCTCTGAAACTGGTTAATTTCTACACAAAAAGGTACGGTACATGCTACACTGGCTGACATAACATGATAATTTTTTTTGCCATAAGAGTAAGCAAGTTCTTGTCAAAGATTCCAGTTACAAATGTCACCTTTACCCTATTTTACCCTCCAAATAAGAATTGAAGCAAAAAACATTTTCCTTAATCTTTCTGGAAACATTTTGCTTCCAACGATGAAAGTTTAACAAGGTCATTGTTGTCTGAAAAAAACCCACAGCATTAGAATAAAATTAATTATGTGATTCTAACTTTACCTAATTATGATCCCCATTTTGCTCTAAAATTGCACATCTGTACATTAGTCAAAGAAAGCAGAAGAAATCAACTTATGAAAAATTATTCTTACATCTTTTGACCAGAAAGATGTATCGGGTAAAATTTACAAGGTCTTGTTTCAATTATTTTCTGCTCTCATCCCGGATTAGGACTCTGGAATGAACTTTCTGACTCTGAAATAACCCTTGGTACTATAACCAGGAAGTTCCTCCCATGTCCTTCCTTGCAGCAGTCTGCTTGCATTCTCCACTGCTTCCCACAAACTGATTGCCAAGCCTCCAAAAGACCTTCATCCATCAATGTCTTTGCTTTCTGGGTTTCACAGGTTCCTGAAGTTAAGGAAAATATTCTCTGCAGGTACTGGGAGCAGTTTGCCAGCACTTCAAGAACAAGCATGGAAATAGCAATGAGTTTCTGTGCTGGAAAGTCTGCAAGAGTGACGTTTTATTCTTTTAAACAGGCAAATACACTTTCTTCTTGTATTATATGTGTGGATTTTTATACTTATTTCAGTAAAATCTTTCCTTGAGGTCACTTCACTTGCAAAGATGCAGGAGTAGAAAATAGTTGAATGCAGAAAAGGCTCTGAGTTGTAGCATAGTAATTTCAAGTTACTGATCCTTTGTCTGTAACACCTTTGAATTACAAATTGCTGGCTACATACATCCCTTTAACATCCTAGAGGTTATTTTCAGAGCCAATTTGCAGTTCCACAGAAGTCATTGAATCATTCAGTATTGTTCAGATCATTGCTGAGTATGATTCAGGTCTTCCACAAAATATTGGTTATTCATTTGTCTATACACATGTATGTGTACACGACACACACACACACACACACACACACACACACATTTTAATATCTATTAATCTTAAATTGACAATTTTCAGGCTATATTCTCATTTTGGACAATGATTTCCTTTGTAATACTTCATCACTGAATGCTACAAAGGGAGATTTATAACATCTTTGGTTGGTTTTCATTTTATTGTTTGATTGTAAGAAGATGAATTGAACATAATCTTCACCAGTATCCTGAAACAGCTTCTCTGTGGGTCCTAATGCTTCTGCGGAAATTCTGACAACCCTGGACCTGGACTCATAAACAAGATATGCTGGGGGTCATGAATACTGACAGAAGCCTTGGCTGCATTGACCAAGAGGTATGAAGAGGACATGCAGAAAAATTATGACCTTGGATTTATGGAGAGCAACTTGTTCAAGGTAGATGAGATGCTGCGAAAGCCTGCCCTGAACTGTAATTTGTGAAGGAACCAAAGACAGGTGGTTTATTTTAAAGACCAGCTCTTCAAAACAAAAGGAACAGTAGTGTTCCTTTTTGATGACCTGTATTTCTTATGTTCCTTAGATTTATTCTAAGGAAGTAGCGGTGTCTCCAACTTCAAATGAATGTTTTATTACACAATTTATACATTATCATTCTCCAACTATTTTAAAGTACTATTTACTATGATTGTCATGTGAGAATTTAAAGGCAATATCAGTACAGACTTTGTTGTTGCATTAAGAGAACTTAAACTTCTGTTCATTTTTTCCCAAGTTTGCTATGTGTCAGTTCTAAAAATTGCAGAGATGGGATTCTTGCCAAACGCAAAACCCCAACGTGCAACACACACAGTTTACGTCGTCCCCCTCAGTTCTGAGAAGCAAATAGGTGCACCCCATTTATTTCTACAAAAACGTTAATACTCTAAGAATCACTTGAACTGAAATTGAGAACTATTTTGTTGGGAACTACATCAACACATTTTATAACAAACACTTCAACCTGCCAAAACCTGTATGGGGGTCATAATGTTATAAAAAGACCAAAGAGACCAACACAAATGAAATGATATCTGCAAAATTCTGAAAAGGAGACAAAAATATTTTATGGTGTAAGCAACATTCACTCTACACGTTTCACAGTGCAACTGTATACTAAAGATACCTAATGGTATTTATAATCACATTTTTGCACAAAATGGTGGGCAAGAAGCCTAGAAATAGGGACATGTTTATTAAAAAAAAAAAAACCAACAAATTTTATCTAAAAACAGAACAAAACAAAACAAAAAAATGACACCACAACCCAAAACACAGAAATCCTTCCACAAATAATTATTTTTAGAGAAATCTGGCCATAACAGTTCTACTTTCAATGTTTGTGCCATCTATCTGCCCTTTGCCTTCTTTTCCCTTTCAGAGACTTGCTGTTATTGATGATTTGGTGCATTATTCTTTATTGTCTAAAAATCAAAATAGTTCAAGCACTGAAATCTAAAGCTGCATGAAATATTACTGTTTCAAACCCCTGAGGTTATCATATCATGAGAGATTCATCTGAAAGCAAAGACCAGCAGATATTCAAACTTGCTCCAGGACAAAGTAGCATTTGCTACCAATTAGTAGATTTTGTTTGAAATGTTTACATAATTTTGCCTACAAGTCAAACTGTGGCTTCCTATAAGATGATGCAAGAGGACTATTTTTCCCTTCTATGGCAATTCAATATCCTGCTATAAAGGCTTAGAGCTATCTTCAGCAAATCAGTTGCTTCCCAAAGAGATGTGGAGGGACTACAGCTCCACTGTTTTTTCTTTTGTTTGGATGCTTCCCCATGTCTGTATAGAGAGATTCTGCCATTTCCAGTGCTGTAGAGTCTTACTTTCTGTTGTCATCTGGCCACTTACAGTTCTCTGATTTTGTTAAGTCAGATACAAAATATGCAGAAAAAATAAAGAGCAAGTTATAATCTTCCTGACGTGGTAAATACAGATGTTGGTATAATTACTAGGTTCCCTACAAAGAATGAAAATGGAAAAGCACTAGGTCATATCTCCAGACCCAAAAGTCCATCTTGTTGGCATGGATGTACCAGTAGGACCTTAGGTGACATTATGGGTGAGGCAAAGAAGAAAAATCTTTACACAGAATCAAGTGTCGGCCAAAAAAGTAACACAGACTTCAGAGAATAAGGAGCTGGAAGAATCAGGATTGGAATTATAGGCTTGTTTAGATTGGAAAAGACCTTTAAGCTCAGCAAGTCCAACCATTAACCCAGCACTGCCTAGTCCACCACTAAACAATGTTCCTAGATGCTACATCTATGCACCTTTTAAATTCCTCTAGGGGTGGGGACAGAAACACTTCCCTGGGCAGCCTGTTCCAGTGCTTAGATACATTCAGATGTTTTACATAAAAATTGTAAGCTCATCCAGCCTTTTTTTTTGCCGTGCTTATGACACAAAGTAACAAATGGAAATTAGAGAAAACATAGGGAAACTGCATATAAAGATAGAAAAAATAGTGCAAGCATTATACCAAATAGATTTTTTTTAAAGGAAACCCTTTAGCATGTCATGCAAAACAATTTGTACAGAGTCTGAGTTCCCAAGTGTTGTAGAACCAATAACAACTACTCTTTCCTAAGTTGCTCTGCTCTTCCCACCATTATAGATTTTCTTAAATTTTTTTAAGTATTAAATATAGAAAGAAAAAACACATACTGCTTGTTAAACTCTGGCAACCACTAGGCATCTTCTTCATATTTCCTGCCATAATACTCTGAAGTTTGTCAGGCTGAGCCAGGATTATCTGCTCAGCGATACACTTCAGTGCTTTTTTGACATGAGACACTACAGCAATTTCTTCAAACCGTTAAGATGGATTGTGCTAGCCCTTAGTATTATGCCATTATGTTTAGCCATGTCATTATTCTATTTATAGTATTATGATAAGTTACTACAAATGAAATTCCAAACAAAAATATAGTGGGGTTTTTTTCTCCCTTAACTTTCTTTCCATCCTACACATTCATACACCAAAATAGCTGCTTAGTAGAAGACAGCAGGTTTGATTTTATCCAGACCCCATTTCACCTGAAATGATGTTATGACTAAAGCAGTTTTTATTCTCATCCTACCCTGCCAAAATGCCAGTGACAAGATTTGCTGCTCCCTGAGGTCTGTGCCTGAACTAAAGCTCTTGATCCATGGAAATTAAACTAGCAGTAAGGTGAAGATATTTAAACCAATCTGGTGAGCACAGAGGTTAGTGGGGGTTGTGATGTACTCCCAGAGAGCAGCCTGAGGAGGGGGTTGAAGGAGTCAAGGCATTCCTAACTTGAGTGCTCGAGAAAGCTGCACCCTGCCCAGCCATACAATCAAGCCAGGACCGCTGGGTGGGAGGTGGCACTTTACCATAAACAGTAGGTCAGGTTTTAAGACAACAGTGACTCACGTCACAGAACCCCTTGATTCTCCCTCAAGTCATCTACAGCCTTGCAGGCACAGCTAGTTCCACCACAGCTGGATGGCCCTAGGATTTACCAAGAGGGAGGTCAGAGGAGAGAGAGATAATTGTTTTCAGCACTACCATACTTCATCAAGAGGTAGTCATATTTGCCACTTCCAAGCTACTGAAATTCACACTAAAAAGAATGTATACCCTAAATGCTGCTGTGTCAGCAAACAGCAAATAAATACAATATTGAAATCTATTTTCAAGCTGCCTACAATGCACATTGCCTTGAAAAAAAAAAAGAAAGAATTAACCTCCGTAATTAAACATAGTGACTAGCAGCTGCCACAAACAGATATGTATCTAATTTTATCATTGCAAGCTGTACAAACACTGATATTTTTGCATCCTAACAATCTAATTTTATACAATGGCAGCTAAGAATAGACCTTCAGAATGGTAAATATACCTGCATGTCTAATTTGCATGCAAAGTTTTCACAGAACTGTGTGAAAGTATAGTAAATAGGCATACAAATTTGAGTATAACTATACATTTATGTAATTCTGGCAAGCAAAGTGTCATAATTATATAAATATTTCTGTAACAATCACTATTGTTGCAAGAAGCATAACATGAAATAAATAAGAAACTGTCTTGTTTCTTTTCTCCATGATCAAATTGCTTTTTTCTACCCCCACCTATCAGGATGAAAACATTCTATTTATTCAAAACAGGCTGCTTATTCAATGTATTCTGTTTTCTACATATGTTGTGTGCATATGCAATTCAAAAGTTTCTTTTTCTGAAAAGTGGGTTATGAATTCTAAACTCACTAGGACCAGTCAGGAAATAATTTGCATAACCCATGATGATTCTTACAGATTTCAAAATACAGAGAAGTTATTAAGGATAATACTGCTTTATTTGAATAAAATGTTTTGTCAATAGTGAGGTTTATATACATAAACCTTATATACCTTAGTATAAGCTGCAAAATGAACTTAAAAGCACACTTTGCCCATTTTTTTCTTTTCAGAATTTAGTTGTCTTATTAATGAATACAAAATCTTCTATAATTTGAATTTTTATTTTTATAAAATAAATTCAACTGCACCACTAAATATCTTTACATCTAGTTTTCATTTTCTATCTTTTACATTTTAATGTAATTTAATGTGTTTTAATGATGAGGTTGGGATAGATGCAGATGCCAAGTATAAGAGACAACCAAATATAAAGAGCTTTCAGTCCCACTTTCATGCGGCATTATGTGAATAATGTTTCTTTAGGTTCTCATCTTTAGAAATTATTTTAAATCAGTCCATTCTCATCATTCTTTTTTGCAAACCTGAATGAAGCAGTCAATTTGGCTTAAAAAATAGCCGAAACACCTGAATAGAAAACACTTGGAAAATGGTGATTTTAAACCTTTAATCCTATAAAAGAAAGAGCTGTTGTTTTTTGGGTGGGTTTTTCTTTCACTTGAGGATGATGGAAAGAACAAAAATACAAATGATACCAAAAATCTTTCAGAAAAAAAGCCCATTCTCCTTTCATCTGAACCCCAACAAAATATATTGTTTAAAACTAAAGAGCCAAAAACTAAAAGGAAGGATAGAGCATCCCAATATTACATATTTCTACACTCCATTTTAGGTTTTATTCCCTGGTTAAAAATTAATATCTTAGACTTTTGATTTTTACCCTCCATTCTGAATTCAATGCATGTTTCATACGCAAGACAGAACAGTACCTTCCAGAATACACACAAAGCAGGCAACGCAGATTCAGTTCCTTTCTCTGTTCCTTAATAAAGGTCATACATCCTCATAAAAGTGTCAGGCTGTAGGGTATTGTGCACAGGACAGAAAAGGAGCTTGGCAGTCTAAACCATTGGACTAAAGCAGAGAGCATATTTAAGAAATTGCCCTACACAATTCCAGCTGCACTGGGTAATTAGAGCATTAATTTGAAGATGTCCTATTTTATTTCATGCTCTTAAAACATTGGGTTCTTCCTCATGACTAAGCCTGGTGTGTTAAATGCTGCACCTCATCACCATTATTAGCCATGCCTAAAACCATGTTAGACAAAGTGGAACTCTGTGTGTGTACTGAGTTACTGTGGGTCGTGGTTTCAAACCTCTGTGCTGAGTCTGGCTGGAGAAAAGTTATGACATTAATTTTATTCAAAGCAGTCCATATAGTGTTGTGTTTTGTATTTTGTATTTTGTTACGTAGTTTAAACAATATTGGTAAGAGTGTTTTGCTAGTCCCCGAAAAGAGCTCTCAGATTGTCAAATCTTTCTCTCCTTGCTTGCCCACAAAAGTCAACAGGCTGGGGGTGGACAAGAGGATGTGAGGGAGCACAGCCAACCCCAGGAGACTAAAAATATATTCCACACCATTTGACACTGTGTTCACCATTAAAATCTGAGGGAAAGGAGGGGAAAGCTACAGCATTTGGAGGTAGGGCATCTATCTTCCCAAGTAATAGTAGCATGTGTTGAGGCCCTGCTTTCCAAGGCATGGCTGGACATCTGGCCAATGATGGGAAGTGGTGAATGAATTTCTCTTTCTGCTTTGGTTGCACATACAGCATTTACTTTTCTTATTTATCTATCATTCTCTTGGTCCCTGAGATTTCTCAACCTTGTTCTATTTTTCTCTCTATCTTCTGGGAAAATAGAGTGAGGAAGAGGCTGGGTGAGTGCCTGGATGTTGTCTGGAGCAAACCCACCAGAGCACCAAGACCAGGCTGGGCTCATGTATCACTATTCCAGAGATGTTAAGATGCAAAAATGGGAACACCTCCAGTTAAGTATGGATTTAATGACCTTGGAATACAGCAGCTGGATGAAGATTTCTCCGTTCCTTGTTTTGGACTTAAGATACAATTTCAACACCAAGCTGCAACATTCAGAACTCTCATTTCTTTTTGGAACTAGTTTTAACAGGGTCACTCTTGCACATTTGTCCTACCAGGTAGAAGCTTCAGGGCGTTTAGCAGTGAAAGGGAAGGCAGCATCACAGGGAGGGTGGTGAAACACTGGAACAGGTATCCTAAAGAAGTGGTAGATGTCCTATCACTGTAAACATTCAAGGTTAGCTAGACAGGGGTCTGAACAGCTGGATTTAGTTGAATTTGTACCTAATCATTGCAGGGAGGCTGGATTAGATGACCCCTAAAGGTTTCTTCTAATGCAAACCACCCCATGATTCTGTAAGGTCAGCCTTATGTTGTTGGATGACTAAGCAGGGCCCGTGAAGAAGGATGAAATACCTGAGCTCTGTGCTTAACACAGACTTCCTTCAGGAGAGGTGGAAGGATTCTGTTCTGGTTTATATTTAAACAAAATATAACAGTTAATGATTTGAAACATTGAGGGAGAGGTGGAAACTTGGTAGAGTCAATTTTTCAAGCTGATAGAAAAGAAAAACCATTATGTTAAAAAGATAGAAGTTAAAGATGCCATAGAAATAGAAGCCTTGTAAAAAGAAAGGTATTTCGTTTTATTTGGGGGTTTTTTCCCCGTTTACCTCTTTTCTCCCCTAAGTTCTCTCTTCTTGCTCTTAGCTTTGAGCTAATTTTCCCAAAAACTCATTTTATGTTTAGTTTTTTATCTCCCTTTTGTTTTGACTGGCAGTTTCCATTCACTTGACCCTGGTTTTTGATTGCATCCTATCGTCAGAATCTGTACAAATTACCTCTCTGTGTTCTTTCTTATGGTCTTTAATTTTTGGTTTTTTAAAGATCTATTCCTTTCTGTTTATATGAGGTAGTTATATCTTGCAAAGCATTTTATAGCTCCTGTGGTCAAGATTAACCACAGTGAAAGGGCTCTGTATCTCTTTCACATATGATTTTTATTTGTTTGTTTCCTTGGTGAGGAAATCTACCACCATTCTATGTTTAATACTGCAAGAACACAATCTGTGTTCCTGGAGCCCACACATTTTTTTATCAATTATTGGTGTAAAAGGGCTGTGTCATATTACCATTTATAGGTACACAATTTACAGCACTCAGAAGTAATTAAGTAATGATGAATCATACATGTCTACCCTAGTACTTGTTGAAGGCTAAGTAACTTTCATGGTGCAATTTTCCCATCGTTTTTCTTTATTTTGATTGCCAGCTCTGAACTATCTCCACGTTCCACTTTGGTAACATACTACCTTTTCATTATTGCACATAGGAGGAATATACTGATTGTTACAAATATGTATGTAAGGAGAAGAATTTTCTTTAATTATTTAATTAAAAATTAAAAGCTTCTTTCTAATAGTCTCTGTCTATTGCAAGCAATTGGTCTTGTTCATGCCTCTCTAGAGCTAACTGATTTAGTGTCATAATAAATTTCAATCTGCTGTTTTTTCAGTTTTCAATCAAGAGTGATAGAAATGCAAACTTTAAGACATATGTTTGAATAAGCTCTCTTTATCTTCCATACATATATGTTTAAGTTTTTTCTTTCATGTTTGCTAAATCATATCCTAGAATGAATGAATGCAGTCCCTGGAAAAATTCAAGTGCAGTATTGTAAAAGTCATTGAAAGGTCAAGTGGAATTTTTTCCTCCTCTTCAAAAAACAGCATTCTGGGAAATGTATGTCAAAAAGCTTCTAAGATTTACTAGTTTGCATGGTTATTATCGCATGTCATTATGCTGTGAGAGTGGGGCCTGTGTACCATGTGAAGTGACAGTTGTTGTGTAAACTGTAACTTGTTTTTCAGCAACTAGGGTTTGTATTTTTATTTACCTTCAGCATCCTTTAAAACTCTCACATAGCAACCCAAATTTAATTTCAAATACTAAAGAAATGTAAATTTTGGAAGCTTTCTGAAACACTAAATTTTGATGGGTTTTTTTCCCTTCTATGTAGACAACTAAAATTTTCAACTACCAGAATGGAAAATAGTGATTTTTTTTTTTCTTCATTGTAAGTTTTCCCTCTAGATACTCTGCATGCAATTTTTTGCTCACAAAATATGCTTCTATAAAATTTATGGAGTAAGTTAAATTTTCACATAATTTTAGTTCAAATCCATTTTGATTTTACCTATATCTTTTCAAGTTCCATTCCTTTACATTGCTTTGTGTATGGCAATATTGTTTCCTATTTTTAGGTGGGAAGTTACATGCTTTTAAATTTTTTACTTTATTTTGTCAGAGATTTATAACTGTTATTTGAAACAAATACCTCCTTTTGTGCTTAATGTCACCTCACTGTCAGAAAAAGAATAGAAAAGGTACATCATATCCCCGTTCTGATCTGGGAATTGACCCCAAATGGAAAGTGGCTATGAAGAGTTGTCTAATGGCAGGGAAACTTCTCAGCTGTATCTAAAAACTGGTGTGTTGTTTATTGTGGGAAAATTATTCTTAGATGAGGGTTAACTAGCTTTACAGACATGTCCTGGTCATCTAAGTGGAAAAATGAACTTGTAGAGATCCTTCAGATCTTTCTGTTAGTGCCCAAATTCTTGCTGGTCTACTGCTCACTCAATGTGTATCACAGTAACAGAGGGGTCTGCACAGACATTAATAAATGGATTCATATCCATACTCTGCTCAGAAACATTCAGTGAAAACTAACTAAAGCAAACAAGAGTACTTAAATTAAATTAAAATTAGATTTTATAAATACCAAGCACTAAGATTATGTTTACATTTAATATATACATGTACTTTTGTAATATATGCACACAACATCTATGACAAAACTCTGGCTTGTTCTGTATGGCATGCTTTCCTATGATAGTATTACTTGTCCACATCCATATATTGAAGCAAAAATGCATCTACGAGCATATAATGTATTAGCACATGCCAGCTTTACACCAGCTCGAAGAACATACCACAGTCATGCTGGAGTTAGAAAGATGCCTTCTTATTTGATTTCATGGCTAGTTATCAAGACACTGTATTATTTAGATCCTAATACAGTAAATTCTTTTTATCTGTCTTACGCTACATAATTCTTTTGCTTTCACAGTACTAATACTGACTTTTCTTCCCTGCCTTCCATCCAGCCACACTTCCTACTACATTGCCCTCATTGTCTATTTTATCAGCATGAACTGAAGAACATATAAATATGCAGGGAATTATAGCTACCCCTAACTTTAAGTCAGCTTTACATTTCCAGGGAATAAAAGTTTTGCACATCTGTCATTTTGAATAGAAGCACAGTTACCACCATCTTGGATAACGCACTGAGAATTTAACTGAAAAGCTGTAGAGCTAAAATGACAAGCTGTTACAGCTGATAATCTTCACTACTCAAGATGTCTCATACTATCCATCAAGAGGACAAAGATAAGATGGAGTGGGCAATCAAAAAGATAGGAAATACTGAGTTTCATCATGTTACGGGAGAAATTGCAGCAAAAATTCCTCAGCACAAACCAAACCTTTTGGTCTTGTAATGGGTTGAACAATTTTTAGTACTTAGATATCATAAAAATTTCAGCAACAGTCTGGCAACATATTCTTTGTGGTATACTCGTCCAAGTAACATTTAAAAAACATTTTCAGCACAGTGGTGCCAAATCTGTGTTATGTATGATTCCCTTTTATTCTCTATGTCTGTCAACAATGTAAACCTTTTAGCTGTTTCCAGAAAACATCTGAACAATGGACAATGTTGGGAATGTAATTATGTTTGTGACTTGGTCTCAATGGAAAATCAGTTGTAGTGGCTTAAAAAAACCAAACAAAAAAAACCAAAAAACAAAAAAACAACTTCTAAAACTGTAAGGATATGCATGTGGGAGCAAATGATCTACCGAGTTCTTATTGGAAATGAAAACAGCAAATCAGGTTATTTCTGCATTTTTCTGGGTCTGTACTGATATTCACAGCCAAGAGGAGAGCTAAAACTATTTGTCACTGGATTATACTTGCAGCCTGAATATTAATATATATGGTAAAGCTGAAGAAAAAGGAAAGCATAAGGTATCTTCTCACAGTGTATCTCTTGCTAACCAGAAACATACCCTATCAACCTCTAACCAAAGGACCATAGGAAGAGTTCACACTTCTGAGAGGTAAAGAAGTTAAACAGAAGATAAGAAGGCAGAACCACATTCCTTCAGTTTCCTTACTAACTCTCAGTTTCTTCACTGACTAAGATAAATTACTAGGAACAAAAGATAAAGCAGGCTACCCTGGAGGGCACTGATACAGAAAGTAACAAATACTGCACTGGGAACTCAAGACTAGGTGAACTGATTACTGCTTCTCTGATAAAATTACCCAAAATTAGAAAGGGATAAATCCTCATATGAGGACAGTTATCTCATTTTAAAGAGTGGATACCAGTTTTTGCTTATCAATTACTTTCTGGACCTGGAAGATGATATATTCTGTTCATGTATCCAAGATCTGACGCAGCCTGCGCTTTTAGGCTTCACTTGGCCAAGCCATCATAGTTTAGAGCATATCTCAGTGTGATGCCTTCCGTTCATGCAGATGTACCTCACCTAGCTGTGATGCACACTGTTCAGTACAGAACACAAAAAATCTGCCCCAAAACATGGGTAAAAACCCTGGATATGATGTTGCCTGTAGCTACAGGGAAACACCATGTTTAGCAATAACCATACTAGTTCAGAGTCCTCTGGGGCAAACCTGCAGCCACTGCAACATAAATGTAGCTGAGGTTCATCATCCACAAATGGGCCAAAAATATTAACAGAGAAGTGATATATTGTTAAGGAGTCGCAAAGTTAGTCTGCACTTTAAACATGCTTACAAATGCAAAACATTGCCATGATTCTTCCAGAGGCATAACGAGGCCTGAGGAATGATCATCTTTCTCTGACAAAATGAAGTCCTGGAGTGCCCTCATTGTAAGTCAGTGTGTAAGTTACAAAGACAGACTTTGGCGGCTGATGTTCAAAGATAGAGAAAAATTCCTTTGAAATTACCTCTCTTTCATCCAAACAAAACTTTTAATCTATTTTTGTTTTGTAACATAGCCTCACTTAGAAAATTTCAAGAAATTTTCTTTGTTCATCCTGCTCTAACTCAATAGTTAAAAAACATCTCTGAAAGCACTTCCAGCTGAACGTTTTCTTCTCTAATGTAACTTGCACCAACTGTCACCATAGTGATTCCTCTAGGACTGTAACACATTAAAAAAAAGAAAGAAAAAGAATCTACTGTTAAACACAGCTAGCTCTCACATCTTGAACAGCTGATGACGCTTCCATGAGAGAATGCAACTTCCTGCTGGGAAATGAAAAGTACAGCTGTACTTTTCATACATACACACAGGCACCAGGATCCAGAGACAGTGTCATTTTACCATCCTGAACGCCACAGCAAGGTTGGTGCTTTCCAGAATATTTTTTCTATAAGATGTTCCAGACAAAACCACCAAAAAACCCAAAACCACAGCTCACCAGGAATATGTAAGAGTTATGTGTAATGTTAGAATTGACTTTCTCTTTCGTTATTGAGCTAGTCTGTATGGCTCTCCAGTACTCACACACAAAAAGTAATCTGAATTCTAAAGGCCACTGTCTTTAACCTCATGTCTCATTTATACTGAATAACCTGGGGAGCTCTAAAAGAATGTGGCAACACTGTATGCAGTAAAGGAGGAGTCTGGGGAATAAATTGTGTTATTTGTACAAGAATCGAACCAAACAAATGGAACTGTTTATGCTGCACTTTTCTTTAAGCTGTAACAGGTGCATAACATGAGTCCTAACACAGCATCCATAATTAATGACACTAGAGCTGTCTTTTAATAGTGCCCTTTTGACATAACAACATTTTAATTGGAAACCAGAAAAAAGAAGACCAGAATCACCTAGTTAGTAAAGCTGTACAAGGGACAAATTGACTAAATCCTAACTTTCCATTGAACAGGCCTAAATTACATCCAGCTTAGTTTTGGGCTTTAATGTGTATTTATAACTCTACTATGTCATACTATAAACATTTTTTGTAAACTATGGAAGATGTACCCTTTTTCATAAATGCATGATGATGATAAATACTGCATTCTCTTCCAATTTATCAATAACTTTTTAATGTGGCTTGTGGTTAAACGCAAATGCAAAGCAAAATAATGGTATGAACTACTATGGACAACAAAACAACAGAGAAAAGACACTTTGCAAGTTCTTCTTTAATCTGAGAAAGTTAAGGAGCTGCAGATTTATATCACTAAATGTCATAATTAGGCAAGAATTGAAGCATGACTTTTAGAGTCAGTTATTATTCTGTGAACATAGAAGTATGGTTTTACTCTCTCCAAAAGCCTTTAATATACCACCACCAACAGCGTTCAAAGCCTACAACCAAGGTAAGATATCAAAAACAGATCTACACAGAAAAGCTCACAGGTATAAAAAATTATGCTGCTTCTCTTGAAATGATGCATCATGACAATTACATTCAAGGTAATCTTTAAGGAAATTTGTGGGGAGTTATCCTAGACATGCTTTGAGATTTAAAATAACATAATTTTCTGATACACAGTGCCTTTTTTTTTTGGCACCCATACTTCTTTGAAAATTTAAATGTCAGATATTTTAAATTGAGACTGTTCAGGTTGTTCATGACTGAAAAACAAAAAACAAAAGACCTGATACTTTGTGCAGAATTGGATGACTTTCTAAATTTACAATTGTTGATTGGGGGGGGGGTGAGAAGGCTGGGGAAGGGTTTTTTTAAAATTATCCCTTGTGTAAATGTCATATTTTATCATTTGATTTAAATATATATATATTTATTCCAGCAGAACCGAGGCCTGCAGCTTAAAATCATTCAGACAACTGTGAAGTAAGCAGTTATTTAGGATTCTGGCAATGCAACTAATCCACAAACTAAAATTACAGTTTGACTCAAAATAAATCCAACACTAAGTACCTCCTACATATGAACATATCCCTAATCCTACCTCTCAGATGTTTTACATTCCTAACCTTTCTTCCAGTGGCCTATCAAATTCTTCATGCCCTGCTGCAAATTAACTATTGTTAAAAAAAGGAAGTTACCTTTTAAATTAGAAGTACCCCCCCAATTTTATAGGAAAACAATTTTCTTTTCCTGCAAGAGACCTTATACATACATGGCATGGTCATACACTGTACAAGATACTCTCAAATTTCAATAGTATAGCAGTTAAGAGATATGGGTAACCTACTGGTGAAGAATGTTTAGCTATGACAGGATGTGATAGGAATTTGCCAAGGAAACAAACATTTGCTTTTGCCTTTTCTATGTTTATCATCTTCACTGCTAAGTACAAAAATAAGCATTAATACTATGACGTCATAGTAGTTATCTGAATGAAAAGAAGTGTCAAACCAATACTGTGAATCCAGCATCATTCAAGGCTTACTTACTAGTCAGAGAAAGTATTACTTTAAACAATATTTAATGTTAGATAATGAGTACGAGTGACTTAAAACACCTCTTTTCTGACATGAAAAGCATTTGTAACTGCACTTGATTTGTAATTCTTTATTGTAAGGCGCCAAGCAAAGTGATGCTAAATAGTGAATAAATTAAATACTGCCAAATTCAGTATCTGGAATAGATGGAGCAAAGTTCTTGAACCAAAATTCCTTCATCTGGATTAAGATAGTGGGCAGAGACAAGACCTCTAAGCATTATCCCCACTAGGAATGTCACACCAGGCATTCTTGCATCTTAAACTTCTTACTGTTCATGACATGCTTACCCAAATGTAGAAGTCCTAATCATTTTTCATTAATCTGTACACTTTCCATGCAGCTCAATGCTGTATTTGTTACTAATGCACAAGTACTGCTCATGGAGTCTCATAGAATTCCACACCACAAAGAAGAGACGCAAATATGCATGAGGCAAACCCTCTCCATGCATAAAAACAAATTGGAGGTCACAACTTCAAGCCTTCACATCAGCTCAAAAAGGGATACATCAAGCTCAGTCTCTGCTGAAATTTTCCAAAGTAACAAAAATATTTTGGACCATATATGTAATGCTAAAACTGAAATAAAATGAAGTGATGAATACTTTCAATTCAAAGTTACAAGTAAGATTTTAGATTCAAACTGAGACCAAAATCAAGGTGTGGTTCCATATCAATTTAAGTACCTTAAAAGGAATCTTTGAGCAGCAAAACAGGAGGAATTGCCACTGTCTTAATTTTAGAAGGCAGTGCTGTGTTTTTATATTTACCCCTTTCTACTTGTGTCCTTTGCTCAGATAGCTCAAAATTCCCCTTGTTCCTCTGCCTTCTAAAAATATTGTCTTCAGCTTCCATTCCCTCCTTTAAGTTGAAGTAGTTTTCAGGTTATTCAGGAAATTCTCTATCCAATAGTTCTGATAAAATTCTCTATTTCTCTTACATGGTGTACCCCGATTAAATATATACATTTTTACAGATGAAAGTCCTGGTTTCTAGATCTTCTCATGCACTTTGTCTAGAATCAAGGTTAGCTCAGCATGGTAAATAAAGTTACAGACTGGGTTTGTCCCTCACTGTTTTTAATGTTAGTATCTGAAGCTAAGGTTTTTGAAGGAAGGCTTCAGCAAGGAGGATTTAAAAACAATAAATAAATTACTCTGGCAATGGGATAAATTCACTAGATAACAATCACATAATTTTAGAGTAGGCGGCCCATCATAGGTTTAAGAGAAAAAAAATGACATAATCTAGGCTAGCACAAGGGTAAGTAAGTTTATTTTCTGAAAGCATATACAAAATGGTAAATATGGCATTTATCTGCCCGCATATTTTTGTTTGCTCACCTCTGACCAGTATCCATAAATAATGTATATACAATAATAAATGCCTCTTAAAGTCTTCCTTTTCAATATTTCTTAAAGAATGACACATTCTGCCATTCAGTCAGATCTGTCATGATCACAAACTATAATATGCCTCCTTAGTGTGCCCTGCACAATTTTATGAATTATTTCTCTTTTCCATCTCTTCCAAAACCACTCCCTCCCAAATTATTTTCTCTCTAATTTCAGGAATCTCTTACACTTCTATTTGCTCTGTTTGGCTCTATCTTCAATTATAAACGATTTTACAACCAAAGTCATTGTGAAGTGCTGTAATAACTTACTGTATAATAATGAAGTGCATCATAACTTACTGTATATTTTTGCATGTATTAGTCAGCATTCTAACTAAAAAAGATTAGCTATTTTGATCTCATCACAAGACAGGTCTGACCCAGAAAAAATATTTCCTAGGATTAATATACAGAATTGAATGTTTAAATGCTGTTGTACAGGTGACACTATGATATTTATGCAAGGGAAACTGGTGGGAGACAAATTCTGCAACATGGCATGATCACCTCTACTTAACAAACCTGAAAGATTATTCTGGAAAGCTACACAGCAGGAAAAGACAGATGTGAAACTAGAATAAGCATTTTCTAAAAAACTAAATAAATTTTTGACAAACAGCTAACTTTTTTTTAGGCTGAGATTATTTTTTTTTGAACTGACAGCCTCAACAAGTAAAAGAGACTGAATACAATGTTATCTTTCAAACATAATGTTGTCTTTTAAACATATCCTGTATAATGTAAAGATAATTGTATCTGAAATAGGTGTGCAAGACTGAAGGTTACATCACTGCAGTCTGGTCACTAATATTTATATTAACTCTTTCAAGAAATATTGTAAACCTACTGTGAGAGTCGGAATTTTTGCACACATCCTTTGTGTAACTGTGGAATCTATTGCATGTAAAACTGCTCTATTACTTGCATAATTGGCATGGCTCAAAGGCGTGTGTCCTGGTTTTGGCTGGGACAGAGTTAATTTTCTTCCTAAGAGCTGGTATAGTGCTGTTGTTAGGATTCAGTATGAGAATAATGTCGATAACACACTGATGTTTTGGTTGTTGCTAAGTAGTGTTTAGGGGAAGCCAAAGGCTTTGCAGGTGCACAAGAAGCTGGGAGGGAATACAGGCAGGACAGCTGACCCAAACTGGCCAAAGGGATATTTCATACCATGGAACATCATGCCCAGCTTATAAACTGGGGGCAGTTGGCTGGCAGCTGCCGATTGTTGCTGGTCTGGGCATTAGTTAGTAGGTGGTTAACAGTTGTATTGTGCATCACTTGTCTTTCCTAGGTTTTATTTCTCTCTGTCTGTTGAGTCTCTTTTCAACCCAATATCATTATTATTATTGTTGTCACTATTACTATTAAATTAAATTTTATTTTAATTTAATTTAATCTTATCTCAGCCTATGCATTTGGGTTTTTTTTTCCCATTGCTCCTCCCCATCCCACTATGTGTTTGGGTGCAGTGAGGGAGCATGTATGTTGTTCTTAGTTGTTGGCTGTGGTTATACCATAACAGTGTATTTTAAGCTGGCAGGTGAAAAAAATCAACAGCTTCTTCTTAACCATGCAGTGCCCTACTTTGTGTACTAAATACTGTGTCACTCTGACTGGTTGCATACACTCGGGTGCTATGTAATATTTGTAGAGCCCTGTTCTTAGAGTCTTTGACTCCAGCATAATCAGGTAAAAACCCACTGTCTTTTTAAAATATGCATGTATCAACATGGAATTGTTTTCCAGCCTTTCAGTCATAGAATCCATATTTCACCCATTTTAACATGCCTTTATCCTGGCAGAAACAAAATAAGTGGCTTTAAAAGAAGGACATCTCATGCCACAGTGCATCCTAACTCCTAGTGACAACTCAGGGTCAGCATTCAGCGCTAGGTTGTAGAGAAATGCTGATTAATAAGCCTTTGCAAGACTGCTTTAACTGCCTTGGTACAATGACAAATGCCCAGGTTCTAGAACTAATTGTTTAAGGCCTTTGCAGCAACTCCAGACTGCATTTTCAAAAGCTGAATAAAATTTCCAAATAAGTAAAAGCCTGTTACTGTCTTTAGCGCTTCAGACTTCCATACAGCCTTCAAGGGTTTCCAACTCACTGGATTTTTTCTGCTAAAAGGACTAGAAAGAGTTATGTTCACACTCACACAAAAAATGTTTACACAGGACACTGCCTTTAACACATAGAAGTGTGCATGGAATATGTAAAATGAAAAATCTTCATAAACTGTACACGGAAAAATTAATGAAATTAACTAGGTTTTGAAATACAAGTCTATATAAAATATAGTAAACTCAATAAAAAGTAAAAAGATATTAAATATATGAAATCCAATATACTAATTCCTATACAATGAGAACCTTAAGCTTACAAGAGATTTTTTAAAATCTTTACACATGAATTCTAAAGTCATTTCCTAATTCTTTTGTTTCTGTTGGCAAAGGCAAGTCCAATGAAATGTGAGTATGGAAAGGAAACCAGATGCTTTGCATCATTGCAAAAGTCAACACCACCATTCTGAAATGCACCCTTAAAAAGGAAAAGGCCTTGTTTAAAGTGGTCACCTGGGAGAGGATCATCTCAAGGGACATAAAGAAATCAATCTTTAAAATGTTAGGTGTTTAAATTATATTTATTTATCTGTGTGCTCAGCAAGCCATACCATAAATCTCAGTACAAGTACCACACACTTACAGGATTCTGCTTACGAAGTGGTAATATATGAGCATGTATTAATTAATTAACACATCTAGTGAATTCCAGATTTGACCAACTACACTGGTCCTTTCATGTTTCTTCAGTACAAATGTTCTTGGTGTTTATTTCCGTTGAAAGGGACAGAATGGACTTACTCCACACAAAGCATGAGATTGCCTACTGTCTTAAAATAGATGCATGAAAAAAACCCGTAATTTTTTAAAATAAAAAATATACTGCTGTACAATTGCAAAATTATATATGCTTTCATGGCAGATGAAATCATTGTCTTAAAACTGAAGGAAACATGTTTAAATCCAATCAAAATGTTTCATCTCATCTAAATGGCTAAGAGGGTATTTATTATTTTAAAATAAAAGTGAGGTAAATTTTTCAATAATAATTTGTTGTTAGTAAGAAAAATGTTAATATGTAACTTGGGAATTTTCTAAATAAAACATTCTAAGAGATCAGAATTTAGGGAAAGAGGGTGAGCATTCAGATGGTACTTTCTGATGAATATGAAATGCAGTTGCAAAATAGTCTAGCTAACCAGAACTGGCATTTTTCACCCTTTCCAAGAAAACTCAATTTTGTACTGCAGCCCAACAAAATTAATATCAGCCTTTAACTCCTGCCAGTGATAATCTAGTCCTGCTATTTTCAGTTCACCCATTACATGGCTGAGCTTTTGACTTCCACATCTTCATCAGTGACCTTCTAGCCATTCCCACAGAGTAGACATCAAGCTTGGAGATCTGCATAATGAGAAATAAATAGGACATATCAAGCTGTTTCTGCTGTCTGCTGAGAGAATCTCAATCTCCTTCTTTTATAATATCCAACTAGGCTCATGAGGTGGGAAAAAGATGTTGTTGAGATCTTTGACTGTCCAAAGAAATCCAGAGGAACAAAGAAACTACTCAAAAAATTTTGTACATTTATCTGATGCATCAGATATCAACCAGTCTTGACAGGAGATGGGATCTCAGCTTTCTTTCCTCCATTGCAGAACACAATACTAAAGTCAAGTGGCTCCTTGCACATTCCTGAAAGAATTGCCATGTTAGCATGATCTTTTGACTTTTTGCTCTTGTTTTTGGTTTGGGTTTTACCTAAATGTCTCTATCAAGCCTATGAATCAGAAAAGGTTTTTCTGTACATTCCACTACATTTCTAAGTCATTCTACTCCTTCAAATTATATTTTCTTTGAAGAAATCCACTGGGAATAAACAACAGATGTAACAGATTTCCTGCAATAACAAGAAATTAATGGTTTCTTCTTGTTTTCTCTCTCACATTAAAGTCACAAAAATAGAGTTTTATTCACTGAATGTCTGTTTTTTTCTGTGGTGGGCTGAGGGACAGAGCATTTCTTTCCTAACAGCACAGAAAATTTTGTAACTGTATTTTCCATGTGATTTTCTCATCTTGGCAGATGCTACCATTTGCTTTAGGATATGCCTTCAAGTCTATAGAACTGACCCAATATTTTCCAAGTGATCAGTCCACCCATTGTGACACCTTTGGAGATTCACAGTTAAAAAATATACACAGTTTGCAAACTTTCATTCTGAGCCCACATACTCACTACAAAATGCTAGAAATATTGAATGTAACATACTTGGGTTTGCTTATGTGTCAGGAAACTTTTTTCAGATCTTTCACATTCTTCCCAACATTTAAGAAAATGCTGAAGGGAAAAGATGAAGCCTGAAACTATTCAAGAGCCCTTTATCAGCACAGTGCAAACATACTTCATCCCTACAGACATTTAGGATTTGTCCATACACTCAACACCATCAATCCAAAAATAGAACTAAGTATGCAACTATATTCAGAAATGTTATGCAATGATTATCTTAGTTTGAAAGACAGGTGTCTGCGAAGGAAGGTGGGAACCTCTTTTAGAATGGATAATGTGACCCCCCCTTCTCTCCGAACTATTATAACTTTGGAATCACGGACTTTCAGGCAAAGATATGGGAAAAGGAATAACAGTTCTTTACTAGTATCTATAATGAGGGAAACAAGCAGCAACCGTAGCAATAACAAACAAAACCAAAAAACCCGGTGGCAGGTGTCCCTGGGCTGCCAGGCACCGTCCCGTTTGGTGCAGTCACTGTCACAGCCAGGAGGGGCACCGTCCAGCTCCCTGCCGGGCAGAGCAGGTGCAATAACTCCTGTGCAGCTGCAGGGGGCGCTATGGTATGAGGTCCGATCTGTCTCACGAGGATAATGGCGGACAGGCTGGGCAGGCATGGCGTGAGCAGGATGGGCACAGCAGGGAGCTCAAAGCAGGGAGCTGGAGTGGCAGGACTGGCACACCCAGGCTAGCCAGCAAAAGGTGGCAGAAATTCCGTAGTTGTGGCAGTGCATTCTGGCAGGTTGGGCGTGGGGCAGCGGTTGTCGGGCCCCCCTGCAGCAGCTGCAAGTACAGCTGGGACAATGCGCACTTCAGGAGAGGAAAAGGGGGTTGGAATTCCGTTCTCCTTTCCGAAACGAAAGCTCACCCCCCAAGGAAGGGAAGGCAGTGCAGAGCCAAGTTTTTCCACAGTCTCAGCGAAAAGAGACAGCAGTTCCCCCTCCAAAGTTCAAAGTTTGGGAAAGCAAGTGAAGTTACCAATGGCCAGATCTCTCCTCCCCTCAACACACCTCGCCACATCTTCTGTCTCTAACAAAAGAGTAAATGGGCCTTAAATACCTGGTCCTTGGTCACCTAGCAACAGAATGGAGAAAAATTCCCCCATCCCTCCAACCTTCAACAATGCTACACTCTAGATTTGAAGTATCTCAACAGTTATCCAAAAGAGGAAAGGACTCTTACTCTTTTCTTTTCTAATGAACTGTCTTGCACTGGTTTTCTTATAAATAAAGCCATTAGTACTCAGTGCTGCAGGGAGACCTCTGCAATGGTACTTGCCAAAATGGTTCATACAAATCAATACTTTTGCAATGTTCTTCAAAAAGCATTTAATGTAAGGATTCTCTGTAATTGCATTCCCTTCCATATGATTGTTTTCAGTAGCTCAAATTAACCGAAAATAGAGAAGTTTGCCACTTTAACTAGTGATCTGCTCAGCCAGCCTCTTCTGGAAACTGAGTTTGTAAAAAGTAGATCACAGAGTATGACTCAAGTGAGCTGCTGACGCTTAATTTTTAGACCTGTTCTCATTAGCTTTCTCAAGATGTACTTTTAAAAACATTGTGAACTATTTGTCATCTGCATATTCACCTCTGTACTTTAAAAGAACAAAGTTGTTACACACATCTACAGTAAATTTTTTACATTTTTGCATATGGAAAATCAATTCTGTTGGTTTGTAGAAGTTGTGGAAAGAAAAATCTATTACATCCAATGAAGAGAAATTATTGGATTAAATTAATTTTCTTTAAATGTCAAACTGATTTCCATTTTACACACCACATAACACCTGCACTCCAAAAAACAATTTTATCGTTAAAAACTCCAAAACCAAATTATTTGTTAAAATTCTAGAATAGCAATACGTAGTCTGTTCCTCAAGGTATCTGAAACATTTTCTCACAACCCTATCTTTATGATGGACCATCCTTCCAAGCCAATGTGGTGAATTTGGCTTGATAGGCTAACAGTAACTTTCACAATATGCTGCAGATCTCAATAACCAAAGCCATGTAACACTTCTCCTTTGACAGCATCCATGTAAACCACTTATCAAGTCAGTAATTATGCTGATGCTTTGCATTTTCCGTTTCAATGATGTATTTTGTTGTAGAATTGTAACATAAATTGTGTATTCCAGGAGAGAGGACAAAAGGAAAATAATGGTTTGCACTGCTTGTCAGCTACAAAACCAACTTAGAGTTAAACATTTTAAGCTTATTAAAATAAATCTGTCATCTAAACCTGCCAATAGGTGAAAAATGTATAATTTCACTTTCCACAGTGGACTTGATCTTAATCCAAATTATTTGGGTTGCATGGACCTTTTTGCGAATCTGCTACTCAAATTATATGTGAGTCTGGAGCACCACCTAAGTACCTCACTGACCCATTATTTTGTTGGTCTTGAAGTCAAACAACTCAGTCCATCTATGCAGCACATATTGTTTTTACTTCTTCAGGGTTCCTCAGATTCATAAATTAATCTGTTTTGTCTTTGCAAGTGGTCTTTACAAAGTTAAAGACTGTCTCATGTATCATATGAGTAAGTAAATAGTGAAAGAATGAGACGAACTTCAGACTTCCATTCTAAACCCATTTGCATTCTGCAGGATGAAAAATGGGAAAGTCACAAACTGAAACCTCAGGAATATGTGATGATAGGCCAACTTCAAAATACATTTTTTTTAATGTAAGCATCTATATTTGACCCAAAATATAAAGACTTTAAAAGTCTTTAGCTCGAAGAAAGATGTTAATCTTTCTTATGCTTGTATCTTGTTTTCAATGCAACTTTCTCATATATAAAAGTTGCTTTTACAACCTTTTGTTCACTTGTTTTAAGTGAAGGAGAGCCCAGTAAAGCAAGCCTTGCTGGCCAGCTAATGTTATAATGTCTTAATTTTCCTTCAACAAGGTAGCTGAAAAAAACTACTGTCATGGTTTTACCCCAGCCAGCAACCAAGCCCCACGCAGCCTTTCGCTCACTTCCCAACCAGCAGGTTTGGGGAGAGAATCAGAAGGGTAAAAACCAGAAAACTCATGGGTTGAGATAAAGACAGTTTTATAGGGAAACCAAAAGCCTCACACATAACCAAAGCAAAACAAGGAATTAATTCAGTATTTCCCATGGGCAGGGAAGTATTCAGTGATCCCCAGGAGAGCAGGGTGCCATCCCAAGTAGTTGTGACTTGGGAAGACAAATGCCATCCTCCAAATGTCCCCCTTCCTCCTTCTTCCCCTCACTTTATATACTGAGCATGATGATCTGAAACATCCCCTCAGTCAATTGGGGTCACCTGTCCTGGCTGTGTCTCCTCCCAGCCTCCTTCCAGTCTCCTCACCAGCACAGCAGCACAAAAAGCAGGAAAGGCTTTGGCTCTGTGCAAGGCCTGCTCAGAAGTAGCAAAAGTTTCTCTGTATTATCAACCCTGTGTTCTGCACAAATCTAAAACACAGTCCCATACCAGCCACTGGGAAGGAAATTAACTCTACCCCAACTGAAACCAGTACAATGCCTCATGTTCTATATAAGTAAGATGTTTAAACTAAAACTAAGGCATATTAGAAAAATATGTATTTGGGAGGTGTATTTAAAATCACACTTCATTTCTTTTAAATTGCTGTTATGATACAGTTGCTGGTACTGTTTGGTGATTAAGCAAGAGCATTTTTTATGATGCTGGTGATATTCATAAAAAAGAACAAACATTGATGACATTAAATTCATTATTTAAAATGGAAGACAAAAAGCTACAGGGATCTATGCTCTAGCCTTTCCATCAGGACATGGTGTTCCTGTGAATATGTGATTCCCAGGCTGCTTAATGAAAAACATCAGGTGAGCATTTGCTGAAAATTCTAATTATGTTTACAATGGCCAAGGAATAATACAGGAACTTGCTAACAACAATTACAATTTCTCCTGGAAAGTGTCTGTAACAAGCTAAAAAGCAAGCTGTATAAAGCAGAGGAATAGGAAAATATGAGCTACATTTGAAAAATAAGTGTACAGTGTATTGATAGTAATTTGATTCTGGTAATTATACCTGATAAGTCAAATAACAACCTGTTGCTCACTTTCTTTGAGTCCTTGGACAATCTATTTTGATAAAACTGATATCTGATCATATATAATGATATTTGCTTTAATATGCCCTCTGTTCAAGAGGCCTCTTATTTCTCTTCCAAAGACCTGAGAAGTCATACAAGGAAAATATGTTACAGGGGGGAAGAGGGAGGGGGGAACACCAAGCAAGCAAAAACAAACAAAGAAACAAACAGAAAACCTACAAAAGCCCACAAAATACTCCCAGTTGTCTAGGGAGTTTAATAAGCGTTTATACTACTATAATCTTAAACCTCACTTATAAAAGAGATATTAGAGCAGTGAAAGAGCTGAAGAACAAAGGGAACATTACATTTATTCCTAGATATGGGCAGCTGAATTCTTATTTAATATCCTTTAGGTGTTTTTAGACTTCAAACCAGCATCTCCAAGTCAAATACATTAGATTTCACAGAGCTTCTAGATAAAGACATATTTTCTTTGCCACCTCCTAAAAATTTTTATTCTTTTCATAAAATCAAGCATACAAATAAGCTTATTCCTGTGATTCTACACCTCAGTATATACAGTAATACTCCAGATTTATGTGCAGAACACTGAGCATGTCACAGGCATTGAGTCTTCTTTGCAGCATATGTACTACAGCCTGTGACTGAAGCCTAATGGACTCTCATCAAACAGAGTTTGCTGTGTTTCATGCTGTAGGAAGGACTGTCAAATATCATATACTGCTCCCCCCACACACAATCCAATTCATTGCTGCAAAGTTCAAAATCAGGGTCTTTTATGCAGTCCCGAAATAACAGTGCTATTGACCACAATAAATTAATACTTGTGACCTGAAAAGAACAATATAGTAGCTAATTGAGTTAACAGGGAGTACTTTGACATTTCTTTGCTTATTGGCAGAATTTGTAAAAAAAATGAAACACTGGGTTTTTTCCCCCTGTTATTATGTAGTGAATAAAGAAGAAGGAAATTAAGGGAAGATCTCCAAGGAAGCTTTCAGTGACACACAACAGGGATCAGAGCAGACATTGCTGGAGTAACAGACAGGGTGTGAATGCACATGCCAATGCATGAAAATTCAAAATTCAGTGTTATCACGATAGAAGCTGAAGATCATTAGCAGATGGTATATCTAATTAACACAGCAGAATAAGAGAGAAGTGTTGAAATGGGGCTTTTTAGCACTGTCAAAAAATTTCTAACAGTAATTATTCTCCCTTATTCCACAGAAGAGACTGAGATTCAATTCTTCACATAAGTATAGTGAAAAACAGAGTAAATACAAAAATCTGCTTTGCAACGTGTCTAGGACATTAACAGATCATTGCTCTAAATTACAAAGAGAAAGGGAAAAAAAGACATCTCAGAACAGAGTTCCATAAAAAAGATTTTTCCTTTCTCCAGTTTAAACACTTCCACATGCAGAAACTTGTACAAGTATTTTTAAAAAGGTATATTCTACATGCCATGCACAATGTAAATGTCAAGCCAATACCTTGAATTTCATCCAAAAACTCACAAATAGGTTTTGAAGGTCAAAAAGTCTAATATTATACACTTCAGACTGGGGTTTTTGCTTAAAACTGGGACAGAGCCACCACTGACTGAGAGGGTCCCCATTGTAACCCAAATGCAGAAGATGAATCTTCAATTAATATGACTATGAACTTGGAATGAACTACAGCAGGAAAAAGGAAGGCAGTACTGATGGGTCAACCAATCCAATCTGAATAACAGATGCATTCAGATCTGTGTTTTTAAAAATCGTTGCAATCTGTAAACAGATGGAGTGCTTTAATAGCACCACAGGCTGTTTCTGGGAATTCAGGTAACATGAATACATAGTCAGAGAATACTGTTTTTTCCCCTAACATTTTTTATATAGGCACATGACATAAATGGAAAGATTTCCATGTGTTGAAATTTATTTCACATTCTCATGAGAAAATACTGAGCTTTTCTTTCTGATGCAGGGCCTGCTAAAGTAGTCCGTGCCTTTATCATCATAAAACAATTTGTCTTGTATCTGCTTCACATGAGACTGAGCTACAGAATCACTCAGGCTAAGCAGGGAAAGCTGTGGTTAATGGTCAGAATTGCACAGTATTGCTTTAAGGTGGTGAATTGATGAAGCTGGTTGAGGAAATCAAGAGCTGAGTCTCTTGCTTACCTTGCACCTTGCTTAAGCAAAGCCTAACACCTGAATGATGTCTGGAGTGAAGAAGGTCTCATGGCCTGATGTTATTTCAGCAAGGCACAGAAAAACTCCACAGCCCTGTACAAGCCAATTGCCACACTCTTTAAAGCAAACAGCCGTGGTTGTAAATCTGGTTCATTAAGGAGAGATAAGGATGAGCACAAAAACCCTCTGAGGAAGGTCAGACAGCCTTTACTCCAATCTCAGTGCGTGGAGGTGGACCAAAGTGTTTATTCTACCTCTTTTGTCAACAATGAGTCGTGGCCAAAAGTAACCGAGACCCTCACTAAGCCCCATTAACAGATTAACTTCAGCAAGCTTTGGGATGCAAATGAAAGAGACCATGTGTTGTGCTATGCATGTAAGACCAAAGCCACCAAACCCCACCTGTAGTATGTGATTGTTTTATCCCCTTGGGATGGGCCAAAATTATATAAAAGGGAGGCTTCAGTGCAGAAAATGCTGAAGGAGGAAAACACCTCTGGAGGGGGAAAACATCTCTGCCTGCTTGAAGTCTGTCATTGGACGGTGTCTCCCCTCATCTCCTGAAGGGATGCCCTTAGGTGAGCTTTACACCTCCAAGTGCATTGTAGCACATCTGAGAATATTAATTTTCATATATATGCACCACTATTAGAATATCTCTGATGATATTTTCTGGTATGACACATATTAATACTCTGTATTTAGGGCATTTATCACTGGCAGTCCTGAACACGCTCTGTAACTTCAGTAAACCTCATTACTGTGAAGCTGGATTGTGCATGGTGCTTTAGAGTGCAACCAGACCTGCAGGGTTGGACCGGTAAACTACACCTATGTTCTTTGCAAGTTCTTTGAACTCAACCAGACTTACAGTGTCAAATTTACTACAGTCAAAAATTAAACCCAGCCACACCCAGACTACCTGACCTTTGAGGACCAGCTGAGGGGGAAGGTGTATTTTCTGCTAAATTCCCATACCCTTGATGAAACAAAGGGCACTACAATTTGTCTTTTGAGTAGAATCAGTTACACATCAGGTGCTGTATTAAACCTTCCATTAGATATAGGTTGCAAGATTTATTACAACAATGAGCTCTTGAAGGAGCAAGATTGCTCTAACTGCTTTAAGGGCATGCCAATAGAAGGTTCACTTTCATCTCCCACCACACTGAGCCCTCTGAAATAGCCAGCCCTCTCTATTGGAACAGCACCTGGCTTTACCAAAACGAAGAGCATATGCCGACAAGATGTTGCTAGTGGGAGGTTCTCAGTATTGGCAATAGTTTTTTCTCACTTAAAGCTTCAGCTTCCACCAAGCCAGTTCTATTTATGTTTCTTGCTTTACTCTCTAGATGTACAGTAAGCATGTGCTCATGTGCTCTGAGGGCAGGCACCTGTTAAGGCACTACAGTTTTTTGCATTGTACTTCGTATTTTACAACTGTTGAGGTTTGACCCTGGCGAAATTCCAGGCACCTATGACATCTGCTCTCTATGTTCTTTCCTGCCACAGCTGTGCAGAGGAGAGGGAAAAAAACTAACACAAACACACTGGACTCATGAGTTGAGATAAGCCATTGATGGGCGAATACACAGAAAAAGGGCAAAAACAGGTTGCAAAACCTAACCTTGCAAAGTGATTTCTTAACCTAACAGAGTTGGAAGATAAATCAGAGGTAAAAATAAGCTCTTAAAACACTCTTCACTCACCCCCCTTCCCTCTTAAGGCATCGTTTCTCTGCTCACCCCCCTCGCTGCTTCCAACCAACAGCTCAGGGCAGGGGACAGGGTATGGTTTTTTTCTCTTAGTCAGTCCATCACCACAATTCTGCTACACTGTTTCTCTACTCACCCCTCTCCCTAGCAAGACACCATTTTTCAGCTCACCCCCTCCCTCCTTCCAACCAACAGCTCTGGGGGGGGCCAGTGTATGGGGGTTTCCTTTGGTCAGGGTCAGTCCACCAGGGAGAAGTGTCCTCTACTTAGCCATGGGGTCCCTCCCACGAGAGACAGTCCTCTGCGAACTTCTTTGGCATGGGTCCAATCTCATGAGCAGCAAACCTGCCCAAATCTGCTGCAGCACGAGTTCTTGTCCATAGGGTGCAGACTTCGGAGTCGAGGCAATCCCGGGAGCAAGGCCTCTCTCTCTCCTGCAAGGCCTTTGCAACTCTCAGTCTCTGGGACTCCCACTGGATCACAGCTTCCTGCAGACATCCACCTGCTCCTCTGGCATGGCCACCTCCCCACAGGCTGTGGGTAGTTCTCTGCACCCCCTGGACTCCATGGGCTGCAGGGGGACCACCTGCTCCCAACATGGTCTTCACCACGGCTGGCAGAGGGTTTTCAGCTCCAGTGCCAGGAGCACCTCCTCCCCTACCTTCTCCACTAACCTTGGTGCCTCCATGTTGTTTTCCCTCACATATTTTTACCTCCTCCTGCTCCTCCTCTTGCTAAAAAGAAGTGCGTGCTCACATTGTTTAGATTTCTTCTTAAATATGTTTTCACAAAGGCATAACTAACATCTCTAATTGGCCCAGGCTTGGCCAGCAGCATGTCCATGATCTTCAGAGCCATCAGAGATTGGCTCTGCTGGACATGGTGGAAAAATTTCCAGAATCTTTACACAGGATATGCATGAGTTATCTTTGTACCCCACCCTACTCACTAGTAAAAACTGGGCCAAGCAAAACCAACACAACAACATGTAAGAATAAAAAATATCCTCATCAGATACATAGAGACTGAGATCAGATGCACCTTCAGCTGAGTGGTTGACATACTTGAAGGATGTGATTCCATCCAGAAGGACCTGGACAAACTCGAGAAGTAACCCCATGAGAATCTCATGAGGTTCAAGTTGAACAAGTGCAAGGTGCTGCACAAGACATCCCCTGGTACCAACACAGGCTGGGGATGAACAGATACAGAGCAGCCCTGGGGAGAAGGACTTGGGGATGCTGTGGGTGAGAGGCTGGACATGACCCAGCCACGAGCACTGCCAGCCAAGAAAGCCAAACATGTCCTGGGCCGCATCCAAAGCAGTGTGGGCAGCAGGGCCAGGGAGGGGATTCTGCCCCTCTGCTCTGCTGTGCTCTGCTCTGCTCTGCTCTGCTCTGGTGAGACCCACCTGGAACACTGCATCAGCTCTGGGGGCCCAACACAGGAAGGGCAGGGACCTGTTGGAGCGACTCCAGGAGAGACCAGATTGTCAAGTTGATCAGAGAGTTGGAACACCTGTCCTATAAGGCTGAAGAAGGGAAGATTCCAGGGTGACTTTCTTGAGGTGTCCCAGTACCTAAAGGGGGTCTACATGAAAGCTGAAGAGGGACTATGACAAGGAAATGGAGTGATAGAACAAGGGGAATGGCTTGAAACCAAAAGAGAGCAGCTCTATGTTAGTTTTTAGGATGAAATATTTTACCGTGAGGGTGGAGAGACACTGGAACAAGAACCCCAGAGAAGCTGTGGATGACCCAGCCCTGAAAGGGTTTGATGGGGCTTTCCTCTAGTGAAAGGTTTCCCTGCCATGGTGGGGGTATTAGAAGTACATGATCCTTAATATCCCTTCCAACCCAAACCATTATATGATTCCATTACAATTGGAATTGTCATATCAGAATAAAATTATAGGTACAGGTATGGCAGGAGCAGGCTAAGGAATCTGAAGAAATGAAGTGGAAAACAAGATCCGCACCTGACTATCCATCCTTATGAATGCTTATAGACATTCCAGATTCTTGTAGCACCCCAGACTGTGCAATTTCTCTTCTTAATTTACAACATACCACACCACAGTCATGTGCATATATACCCTGTTGCACATCAAATCCAATTTACTAAAGAGATTTTTTTTAAGGATTTTGATTTTCATTGAGATTTGCTAACTGAGTAAAAATATAGGGAAAGCAGTTAGGAAATGCCACAATATAGTAATCATTGGCAATTCTGTAAGAAAACACACATACACACACAATAGAAGAAAAAATAAAACTGTGGAAATATTGTCCTCTGTGCTGCAATTGTTCACAGCATGGGCATCCTAAAGATCAGTGACAACAGATTTTCTCCATCAACCATAGCTTCTAAAGTCCACTGAGAATAAACTGGAAGTTTATATTCACCACCCAACACATGCCACCCACATTATCATGAGTAACTGCCTGCAGCCTCAATAACAGCAACGGCTTCATTGTAGAGTATAAAAACAGAATTTTTTTTCACCTTGTAACATATGAGTGCATGATGCTGAAGGATGAATACCTGCATTAGGCATTTTCTTGCCAACAATTTTCATTCTAATTAAAACAGCCTTTCTTGAAAAAACCTCTAAAACTCATCATATAATTAAAAACAATATTAGCATTATATTGACAAACTGTTTTAAAGCAGTGAACCTTAGCCTTGCCAAATGTTCTGAGTTTCTATAAGTGAAATTCTTCAGTGATGCATGCAACACAATTGGGCTTTTTAAAAGACCTTGTGATTATTGAAAAGACCATCCCTGTCATTTGCTTCCTCTTCCCTAGCAATAGAAAAGGGGCAATGCTCCTCAATACTCCAGCTGTTTGAGAAGAAGCACAACAGATTTTCGATAGCATTTCTAAAGTCAGTGTGAGAAAGGGAAAAAATCTCTTAAGGCATAACTGCCTTTTAATCAAAATCAATGCAATTATGAAACATAGTATTCATAACAGTAGGTAATAAAATACTTTGTCTAGAAACTCAGAATTTATTTGCAGTCTGTATTCTTATGAATATGACAAGCATAAAAAATAATGTTATGCTTTTAGATGCTATTAAAAAAAGGATTCTTGTTGACTTTGTTAAATAAGACAATGAAAGTAGGAAATGAGGAGAAGAACAGCAATATGTTTGTGTGCTCAAAGAACAGCAACAAAGCTGGTGAAGGGTCTGGAGCATGAGTCTTATGAGGAGTGGCTGAGGGAACTGGGGTTGTTTAATTTGGAGAAAAGGAGGCTCAAGAGAGTCCTTATTGCAATCTAAATCTACCTGAAAGGAGATTGCAGTGGGGCGGAGGCCAGTCTCTTCTCCCAGGTAACATGGGATGAGATGAGAGGAGATGATTCAAGTTGCACCAGGGGAGGTTAAGATTGGATATTAGCAAAAATTTCTTCATGAAAATAGTTATCAAGCCCTGCAACAGGCTGCCCAGAGAAGCGCTGGAGTCACCATCCCTACAGGTAATTAAAAGACATGTAGATGTTGCACTTAGGAACAGAGTTAAGGGTGAGCTTGGCAGTGTTGGGTTAGCGTTGAACTCAATGTTCTTAAGGGTCTTTTCCAACCTAAATTATCTGATAAATCTATGATATGCTTTACATAAAAGGGTCACAGTTTCTTTTTCAGCTTAGAAATGGAACTTAAGATAATTTTAGTATAGGAGGTAACATAAAAGTAGATCTTTATTGGAGCTCCATGGGCTGTTATGGAAGAATATGCACAAAAGCCCACCCCCACAGGGGTGAGTACAGTTTTATAGCTGTTAGAAAATTAGCATAATTGATAAAAAGCACCAATTAGGAGGACAGTGGTGATGCAATTCCCCCCAGGTCAAGCCCCTTCTCTGGAGCCCCCCACCCTTGGTACTAGTTGTACTTGTTTATGAAAATGTGTCTTGAAGACCTTGGTTGCCAGGAAGAATCAAGATAGGAAAGGTGCCTTCTATGCCCCTGGGCTTAGATCTCTGGAATGTGTTTGGTCTATCTAGCTGGGGAAAAGGGTAGGGAAAAGTACAAGGAAGGTTATAAAAGGAACAAGGCCAAAATCACTCCAGTATCAACGTGAAGCTTCAAACTTCCTTGTGAACAAAGTGTAAACAATCAGAGTTTTTAAATAATTCACATTTTTGAAGAAACTCTCTGAAAAACATGAATGTGACAATTATAATAATTCAAATATATTTTTCAAACAGAAAATTTAGTCATACAGTGAAACTTGTTTGCACAGGATAGAAAAGACAGCTGACATTTGAATGATTTTTCTTGGTTTTAGAACTGCATTAAGTAGTAATGGTTTTGAATTATTAAATATGGGTTGGTATAAAAATGAAGAGTTGAATTTACAAAAGTTTGAGGACCTTCGAGTGTGAAACATTGGCTTATTCCATTACAAATTCAGCAGTTGCCTGTTCTGAAGTTGAGATCCTGATCAAAATATTTCAAAGTTCAAAGGGATTCTGTCCTTAGGTTTTTTCCCCTGAATCTCTCACATGTTGAGGACACTCTTTTGCTTAATTAGAGTTGATATAAAAATCCAAGAAAAGTAGTTCTTACTTTTTTTTTCCTCTTCTCAACCTCTCCAACTCATGATGCATAACATCAGTAAAAAATGGCAGTAAGGAAAATATTCTAAGTCTTTACAGGAAGTAATTTGTTCAGGAGTTACAAGACTGAATCTTTTAAAGTAAATGAGACTTCTGTTCTTTTTGCATTCAAGACCTTTGTGTGTGATTTGACCCCATCATTTAATTCTGCATCAACAACCACCACCACTTAAATTATACCAAAGTTGCATAGTTGGACATTTTTACTTTCCTTTTCTCTCACCAATGTAAACCAGAGGTTAGTCAGCTGAAGTCGGGCTAAGTTAAATCACTGAGCATGAATATAAGTTGAGAACCAGGCCACTGGTAATTGAAGACGTAAAGTCACATAGTATCAAATTTTCTTTTGTGAAACCAGGGTTCCTGCAGGGCCAAATGACCAAGAATCTCATTAATTCCCAAGAAAGAGTCACTTACCATGGTAACACAGCTAGTGCTGGCTTTTTTACTTGAAGAAATTAATTTTTTCAGAACGATTATAAATACCTCTGCGAATGAAAGAAGAGGATTGGCAAAAGTCGGGTCAAATCTGAAAGCATCAGAGACCAAGATTTTAAGCAGAAGGAAATGAAGATTTTGCAAGATAATGTGACTGGATTACAAAAAAGATAGAAAATCCTGGAATACTGTAGGAGAAATAATATGTGAGCTGGTAAACAGAAATTGCGTACAAGATATTCAATTTGATTAAATGTGTCAATGGAGGGTGAGGGCAGAAGCTCATTCATGGTAACATAAACTCCATTTTGAACTCAACAGAGAACCGGAGAATATGGCTGTGAGAAAGCCATCATTTCGCTTCATATTTCTCATCTGACAGAACCCTTCTTATTCATGGTAAAACATGTGTTTAAGATCTCTAAATGTGTTTCTCCGGGAGGAGTGCTCTGTGCAAAGCAAAGAACAGCTGCACTGTGAGGGGATTAAAATTTGGCTCAATATTTTGCCCATAATTAGGATGAATTCCTCAGTGGATTAAAAGTTAACCTGAAAGTTCCTATCTTGTATTTTATGTTACACTTTAGGATAAGGAAAATTAATCCAACTGAAAAGTGAGGTAAGACACTCTAAAACCCAGAAGAACAGAGTGCTCTCTGGACACTGTGTGAGTGATGGTGTGTCCTCATTTCATTTTTCTTTCTCATGTTTTATTTTTGGAATAAAACCAGATCATTTCCACATTTATCCTATTGAATTGCACCCATCTGCAATTGAATAAAAATTAATTTAGACTGGTTCAATGTTAGGCAAATGCTCAGGAATCAGGTTTTATGAACAGACAAGAAGCTTTTCTACCTTCTCCATCATCAGAACCACTTAGTGAAGTGAGCCTGGATGACTTGATAAGGGCATTTCAATGCTCAGCTACAGTCTTTGGCTCTGCAATGTTTTTGTTAATGCTTAGACTTTTTCACCTTAAAATAGGATGAGAAAGAAAAAGGAAATAAACACGTTATTAAAAGCTAAAGTTAATGCATTTGTGAGGGTAAATCCATTTAAACCTCCACAATATACAAAAGTTTGAATATGACTTGTGCCACTAAGATGCTGTGCAATTAGCAAAAACATTATTGAAAAGGAGTCTTCAATTTTCACATTTCCTGTAGCAGTTCTTATGCACCAACCATTCAGGACTTTTTAAACAAGAAAAGGTGTAAACTGAACTTGCAAATGAAGAAATGTGAGGAGGGTATAGACTGCCCCAGAATTTTTTTCCAGTAACCATTAAGTTGGAGAAATATGCACCAAGATGTTTTCATAACGTGGATAAATGCCAGGTTTTATACTTTGTGATTTATAAAGAAATGTAACTTAAATGAAGAGAAGTCAACAAAAACAAAAAATTAAGAGAGCCATTAAAAATGTATTTGAGAAACAAGCTCAGCAAATAAATCTGTCATCAATAACTTGATAAGCTTGACCATGAGGAGAAGTTAGTCCATTCCACTGATTAATTAATTCTAGCAAAATGGTATAGATACTTCGTATAAGCAAATTCCATGTGAAAGTCTAGCTCGTTCATACATGTCTCAGGAAAAAAAAATAAGTAGACATGTAGATTCTCTACAGTTCTCTGTTCAAAAGCATGCTCTAACTCCACAGAGATCATCAATGTCTTCCTGTGATTCTCTTCACTTTAAATTGGTTCCTTTAGATCTCTTCCTGCGTTCTCACCTGGCTCTACACAGAACACACTGAAAAATAACAAAACCAAAACTCCATTTAAATTACGTGATCACATGATGCTAAATAAATGATGAATGATGAAAATTTGCTCAAGTGTACCTGTCCTACTATCTCTTTCCCTTTTTATGCGACAGTTTAATGGTTTTGACTCAGAAATTACCTTTTTGATTGATATTGAAATGTCTCATTTGCTTTCCTACTCAAATGATGATATTTGGAAAGAGGCATCTGCTACCCTCTGAATTCAAATAGAATTTTTAAATGGTCGAGATTTTAGTTGCAGTTGTTCCCAAAGTGATCTAAATAATGGGAAAAGCAGAACTCAAATTTCATAAGATGCATGGTTAAACTAGGTAATCAGTTCTTACAAGGCATAAAAAGCCTGCTACTCCAGGAATCAAACATTTTCTAATCTCCAGAGAATATTGGACCCCTATTAATTTTACAGGTCTTTGCATGAAAGCGTGAGCTAAATAATACAATTCTTGTAAGATATAAAATAAATCACTGCTTGCCAATAGGCACAATGAAGATACTGAGAGCTATGCTGTCATTATTTTTCTGCCATTACCTTAATGCTGCAAAAGAGAAGGCACTGAGCACATAAGCAGAAGTCAGGAAGCTCCCCCAAAATTGCTTAGTGTTCAAGTTTAGTAATTCTCCGTTCCTTCCTGCATGTCCATTACAATAATGTCTATATACTTGCCTTCTTGCTCTTTTTGAAGAACTGCATAATTTTGGCTCAGCCTGAGAAATTCTAGTACAATATATACATGAAATAGTGAGACATGCCACAGGTCTCCAGGGGTGACATATTAAACCCATGAACATTACTTTTATGCATAATGAACCCTGGAAGAGGCAAAAGACTCTAACTCAGACACTTATGGGATTGTTGAAAAAGACTAGGATGAAAATCATGTGGTTTATATTTATGGTATATTTCACCACGGAAAAAAACAAAGAAAATACGCTTGAAAGTTTTAGCAAGACACTAATAGTAATTATACACCTGGTTTTGGTAATCATAAGATGGATCATTAGCTGATGCAAATTACTTACACTGTTCATAATAAGCTTCCTTGAAAATATAAAGGTCCTAGCTTAGAAATAACCTTGCCAATTTGCCTAAAAATTCTTCTAGAACAAACGTATATACTGTATATACACAGAAACTTAAGTGAATTTTCATCATCTATGTGCTGAGGAATAGTCCCACAGGAGTAGAGAGACTGGTAAAAAAGTTACAGCAGCTGAGCAGGAAGCAGAGTTGTACTCAGGCAGTAGGCTGGACAAGCCAAGACTTCAAGCTAAAAAATAGGCAAGATATTGGAAAATGCTGGTAGCTAACCACAGAAGCATGATGTCCCACTTAGCTTATGGGGAGTCAGAGAAATAAACAAATACCTGCTAGAGAAATGAACCTTTTTACACAATCTCTGAGCTCTGTTAGGAAGAAGTGTGCCAGCAAAACAGAACAAGATGTTGTCAGAGGTTGTGAAAAGGGGAGATTTCCTCTGCCCTTAGTATTTAATTTGTCTGTCAGCTCCCCAGCAAAGCCGAGCTCCTTGTGCCCAACCAGTCTCTCAGGATATTAGGGGGACTCTTCACTGAGCAGTCCTGCTGGATCAGAGGGTGCTTCAACTGACTTACTCAGGGACACACACCAGCAGTATAAGGGACACCCCTCAGTGAGTCTTCTCATTTTATGAACACTTACTGGGTCTTCCTCTTTATTCAAGAGTATTACCTGCTGCCAGTGAGTGCCATCACCCATGAAAGACTCACACCAACAGTTTACAGAATAACACTCTTTATTAATAGAATATTGTGATAGGTTGAGGTTTGAGGATTCACTGACTGCAAAAATATATTCAAAGCAATATACACAGAAGCTTTAATCCCCAGTGAACATATCCAGCGCACAGAGAGTATGATTCCTACCCAATAATCATCTCTTTAGGAGAGAAGACAGGTTCAGCCCATCAGCTGATCCCACTGGTTATGATTAACTCTTTCCTAACTTTTTCCCCATTCTTAATTTTATACCACTTTTTTACATTTAGGTTGACCTTGAGTGGCTCTAGTCATACATACCTTTGTTACTGATTGGTGTAAAATTCTCTCACTTAATTTTTAAAGACACTGTCAAAAAAATTATAGAGCGCGTGCACAGTGAAGACTGGTCGTACCTTGGAAGTGGGTCCTTTTGTGGTGGTGTTGGTTCAGCAGCAGGACATATTCTCCTATCTCCCCTTGCTGTGTAGTTTCTCAACCACAAAGTACCATTGTGTTCCCCTCCTTGCAAGGCTAACAACAGAGTCTGGCTGCAGTGTGTCCACTCCACTCCACCCTCCATTCCACCCCCTTCGGCAGGTGCTGTGGTTGTAGATTGTGGATGCAGGGAATAGGGTTCAAGTATGCCAACTATATTCCATCCAGGGAGCAGTAATTGTACTTTGCCCTGTAATTTCCATATTGCTATAGCCTCTTTTAAGATGTGAATATACATTCTCGGTCTCCTCTGATTTTACCTCTAGTCATCTTTCTACAGATGTCATCAGAAAATGGTAATTCAAAGATCAGAAAGTATATTTTTACACAAGGGGGAAAAAAATGAAAACCAAGAAAATATGATATTCCTTTCTTCTGCCTTTTTCTCACATCATCAGCCATGCTCTGTTTCTCCTCTATCTTCATCAGCTTTCTACCATCTCCCATTGAAGGAGCTTCTCTAATCTTCACTCTGATTTAGACCTAGCTACAAAGGCAGGTTTACAGCATATGCACACACATACGTATAAAATCTGTTGGGTTTTCTGCTCCCCCTGCAGGGAATATTTAATTCACTAAAGGAATCCACAAAACTAATTTTGCTTTCATTGGATGTACAATGTATTTCAAATTCAGTTACAGTACTGTGTCATACAAATTTTCATGTAAGTTCTAAAACACTCTGTTGAGGTTTCAATGCCTTTCTGGTGTTCTGTGCATTTATATATATGACTTTCTTCATCTACATGTTTATGTAGTCACTAATTTATTACAATTAATCACATTTTAAAAATAGACTGCACTGTTGGAAGAGCACTGAAAACAACATGGAATTGTTCCAATATTTGGAATCTAACCCTACGTATCTCAGATACCTAAATAATTTTATGACTTCAGTAGAACTATTTGTGTAACTGGTCCAGTGAATCTGAGAGCACTTGCAATCCCTGTGAAGCATAAGTGAGCTGCTCTTGGCATGAAAGAACAGCTGCTTCAGCAGAAATTCCAGGAATTTGTTTTGGAGGCTGCAGTCACCTCTTCTTTTTTGTGCATGTTTGGCCCTTTTTGACCATGCGTCATTAGAAAATGAAGCGTAATCACAACACTACTGTTAACAAGAGACTGTTCACATACAAGACATTATTAGAATCTCCATCCTCACAAATGCAAAGGTAATCACTGGATGGTTTCCATGCTTAGGGAGCCTAGGCTTATGCCAGCAAAAAAAAAATTGACTGCTTTGCATTTTTAGCAATGTTTATTCTAACTAACCATCTGAAAATCAAAATAAACACTTGAATTCCTTAATAAGTTCCTCAAGAATCCTAGTTTCCAGTTCTGATAAATTGGTTGTCAGCATTAGATGCTGGGACAGCTCTCCAGTAGTTATCATGATGTACTCTCAACTTTTTTTAATGTATCTTTTCTTCCCACCTTTCATGAATTTGTTGTGCATAGGCTGATTTATATGTAATCATTACTTAGGGATTGTTATTCTACTCAAAATATGAAATGGAGTACAAATGTTTGTTCATCCTCTTGTATCTTTGCAAAATATGTTATGCATTAAGAATTATTCAGTTAAAAAATCTAAAAGTTGCAGACTTTTAGAATGAAAACTATCTCCTAATCAAGCAGATGTGTAAAAGCTTTGGTATTGATTTCTTTTCCCTAGCAAAGGAGTCCACCAGCAAGATGCAGTGTTAGAGTGGTACAAGAGGACCAGATTAAATCTCGGCAAAATCTCACTGCAAAATGCATGAGCTGAAGGCTGTAGATTAAGTCAAAGACAGGCAAGAGAACACCTCATTCGCACTCCCACTTGGGGCACAAAACAAACCGTTCTACCAAAGGTTTGGATGAATCACAAGAAAGCCCTCTGCCTTAAGGACACTTCACCATTGCACTGCTAGTTCCACCCACAGTTCCACCTCCTTATTTAAAAAGATAGTGTGTTTGTCTTTCATCATGCAATCTTTTACCAGCAGACATTTTTATTTCAAGCCTTTAACAGACAATAGTCCATCTTCCTTTAACTTTTTCACCCTCAAAACTCACTTTAGGATGGTTGAACTAACTGCTGTTATCTGTCTCATTTTTGAGTCTCCTCCAAGTTGCCCTGAGCTCTACCATTCCAGTGAAATGCTCTCAGAAAATTCACACTTCATTTTAAGGACAAGATCACTGAATCAGTGTTAAGTACTACATTTTCCACAGACCAAAGAGAAAGAGATCAGACTGGCACTCTCAGGTCATTTTTACTACATCTGAAATCTGGAAAATCAAGCTCCACTGCAAAAGCCAAATTTAGGAAATTTAAGAAAACACAATCCGGTTGGTTTCAGCAGGTATTTTACCATGCTTAGATTTATAGTGATCAGTTCCTTACTTTTAAGTATCTTACTTAAAAAATAGGGATTATTATTTATTCAATGAATTATTATCTCTGCTGTAACAAATACCTTATTTCAACTCTTGTATAGAAAGTAGAACAAAAAGAAAAGAGGAAGACATCATCTCCCATTGTGAGATCTTCCCAAAGAGGTTGCAAAAATTCAATTAATCAGTTCTTCCAGAAAACATATTCAGAGCTCTTCCTACACCCATTACCCATGTTATCCTAGATCAGAGTTCAAAGTTTCCCACAAGCAAAAACTCCAAGTTAGAGTCAGCTGCAGATATGAACTGTGGGGGGCATCTTGCTCAGTATATTTTGAAAGATTTTGAGCACACTTGCCTGAGGAACATAAGAGAACAATGAAATGTCACAGTGGTCACAGCGCAACTATCGACTATATATAAAAATGTTCTTGAGTAGGGGAAGCCTGTCACAATTTTTGTTCCATTTGCAACATCTTCACAGTCTTTTCAAGGGAAGTTATTGTAACTGAGACAAGTATCTAGAAATCTCTTCACACAAGCGTAAACTGCAACAAATTTTAAAAGATGAGGAGAGAGAGGTGAACAGTCAATGGACCATGCAAGATCTGCTCTCTGTAACATGGAGTTCAACAAGAACATTGCCATATTGAGCTGATTAATCTGACAGCAGCATTTGTCTTAGAAAACATTCCTCTTCATACCCTGGATCATCCAGCCATGAAAAAGCACACACAGACTATAATTTAAAGAATATTGGCCTAAACTGTGTGACTCACTAGCTGAGAAAAATCCAGCCTTCCTGTCCTTTCTGAAGCAAAAAAAAAGGAAGAAAGAAAAGATAGATCATCTGTGCCCTGCAATCACTGGTGACAAGATTACAAAGGTGGGGGATTGAGACCCTGTGCTTTGAACACTGCTCTGTTAGAAGCATGACAACTGTTTGGGAATGTGTTCACTGAAATCCACCACAACAGACAGTGTAGTCTTTGAACACAATAACTTCAGGAAGTCCTATAACTACGTAGACAAATCTATATTAGGAATACACAGAAAAGGCAAACCATCAATAATTCACTGTCACCTGAAGAACTATCCTGCACCTTTCTAAGAACATAAGACTTGTTTACTGCTTTCTGGGGAAAAAGATCTACTGTTAGAGACACTTTTGAGGGAAAAACATCACAGGAATACTTAGAACAGTATATTAGATCTCCACTAGATCTCTAGCAGTTCATAAATACCACCAGCAGTATTTTGCTCCCCCATGAGGAGAGCAAATAGAAGTTTATTACAATGCCAAGGACAGCAATTGTGCCAATAACAAGCCTAAAACTATCTCCAGATCTCTTGTCCTACCATCTCCTGCTAGACTTAAGGTTATTAATTTACTAGTACTTATAATTGCCAAAGATACTGTCTTTGGAAATTTTTTCTGCCAGAGTCACCTTTTGAAACTATTTTCCTTTTGCCAAAGTCGATATTTGAAGACAATAAAATATATGGGAATAAAACAAATACACAAAAAATATATTCTGGACTATATACCAAAATCCCCAAGCAATAGACCATTTTTCCTCATTTGCATATTATATTAAGGTCTGGTGAATTAAAGTGCATTCCCACTTAGATCCCTACAGTGCAGATCTGAATGAAATACCACATTCATTTGGCAAGCAGATACCAGGAGGAGGGCCTCATCATGGTTCATGAGCCACTGTATGTCTGAATATTTTGAGTAGTCAATATTTTATTGCAGCAGAAACCAGTAACAGTTCTTGTGACAACATCGTGGATGTCAGAGCAAGTACATAAGAAAACCCAAGGAAAGGTATACAAAGTAATATTTCTTTTTTTATTTTTTTTTTCTGTAGACTAAAAGGGTTTTTTCCTTTTCCTTGTCATGTGTTTGAAATGGAACTAGGGACCTGGAAAGTCAGCTGGCACTTAGACACTCTGCAGACCTCACACAGTTCTGGTTCCACTTAACAGTTGGCCCTGGCACTTCCATCAGTATCAGTCCAGTGTGTGTCTGTACCTGTGAATAGAATCTCTGAGGAATATTCATTAATAATGCACAAATATATTTGGACAAAATGTGAGAACCATTAAGAAGCACATGTGATGACAATTATAATGTGAACTGGACTGCAGATTTAATGGAAAGAAATTTCTATGTGGCTGGATTTGACATCCTAGAATTTGGAGACACAAAAGTTAGTCAGAACTTGCAATCTTTGACATGTTCAAATAAATAAGTTAAACCAGCAATGTCATTCCATTTAGTCTCAAATAACTGAAGATTTATGTAATATTCATTCCAAGTATTTTCAATCCTTTAAACATCCCATAATCTCTCTGTTGGTAACCAGAAGAGACCACTGTTCTGAAACAGGTGAGCACTAAGAGCAGGCAAGCTTTCCAAGCCTCTCCTATTAGCAGGTGCCAAGATCCAGCATTTTCCATTCTCCAGCTCCTGCTGACTTGTTGAGCAGAATGCAACTCATTTCATATTTGCAATACCCCACAGGGAAAGGACTTTCTGTGCAAAATGATGCAGTCTGAGGCACAGACCAAAATGTAGGTCAGAAGGGGTGCAGGCTACATGGCTGTTGTTAAAGCCAAACTCCAAGACAAAAAAGGAAGACATATGTATATTAATCAGACACACTCTATCTGGCACAGGGTGATAGATCACCCTGATTTTCAGCTCAGCTCTAATTTCATTACATCATTTTTTATTGATTTGGAAAGGTGTGGCTGCTGTTTAAGGTTGATGGAGAGCAGAGGTGTTAATAAAAAGGCTTGTATCTGGGCAGGCATCTTTACATAATCCTGAAAATACCATCTACTCTGCAAAACACTTTTTCCTTACATTATGCCCTCACTTCTGTTATACCGCCACATCAAATGCTTCAGTATGCCCCAAAACTTCACAAAAAAACACCCTACAGAAAGAAAATCAATCCAACAAAAAACATTCCAGGCTCTCTGTTACACAGAGGGAGAATGACACTATCTGGGAAACCAGAAAAGACAGTGTGAAAGGTCAATACACAGTGTTTAGTGAACTTCTTGAATGATCCCTACAGCAACCAGCAACACTACTGTGTACAAATGCAAAGCTCTGCCACTGTTAGCAAAACCCTGTCACTGTTACATCACAGCCTATGATGAATTTCTGTTCAAGCAAACATGTATTATTACCTGCTGTGCCAGTAATCACAGAGGTTATACTTGCTACAAAGCTGCAAGACTGGCACTGCTCACCAAATTCTCCTGTGTTCCTAACAATCCTGCCCCTTGGTTTGAGCTCTGCAGGTGTTAAGCAAGCAGGCAGATATCTCTGTTGCAGAACACCAGGTATGGCTACTCACAAGTGAGAAAAGTTTTCCCAAACACCGAGGGCCATGCACTCAAAACTTGAAGAGGTCATTGGGACATAATTTCCCCACTTCCACTCTATACAGTGGCAACCACCTGAGAACTGCAATGCCACTGGCCAGCAGGCAAAGCACAGATAAATAGCCCAAGGAGAAAAATACTGAGAGATCTTTTTATTAAACTTTGTTTTATAGCTGGCACTCAGAAAATCTGAGCTAGTATCACATGAAGAAACTACTGTGAGACAGTCAGCTTGAGTTGTTATTTGCTTCTGTAGCTAATTTGGTGGACATGAAAGCAGATTCTTCTTTCTTCGCTGCTGCCATTTTTGCATCCAAGAGCAAACTCTCAGGGAGATTAGAGCTTTGTCTTTGTATGCCAAGGAGATGAAATGAGGTTTCAGATAAATTACATGAACAGTAAGGACTGAAGTGCTGGTGCAAAAGGCCATCAAACCTTATTAAGGCTTTGCTTGAACCTCTTGCTCTGAGGGTGGTTCTTGCTGAGAAACACTAACTCTGAAACACGATCTGCCATTTGTTAACACCTGCTAGCCAGAATGTAGGGCTGCCATATTAATCATCAGGACTTTAAAAAAAAACCCAAACAATCAAACAAAAGTCCATAGTAAGATGATGGAGGTATCTGAAGGGAGACCAAATGGAGTGTACTTTTAGGTGTTGCTGTGGCTCAAATAATCCTGCTTAATTTCAGCATCTCATTCTAATTATTTGGCTTATTGATCTTAAAGGCCTTTTCCAGCATAAATTATCCTATGATTTTCTGCAAATTTAGATGTCTTTAAATCATTGCAATTCACTTGCTCCTTTTCCGTTCTCTCCAAAGACCTATTAGCTACGATTTTCAAGAAAACCAGCCCACAGGTCACGGTCAAATATCTCCCCTTGCTACAGCTGTAGAGGAACAAAGCGCAGGTGATTTCTCAGCATTGAGGCAATATACTCCCGGGAAATTCAGCGGCTACATTATTCCTAAATCAATTTTGCTATTAACCCAAGACCTTTTCACTGCATACTGTATTATATTAGTAAACCTTTAAATTATATTCCACTCACTGTTTCTTTCCTGAAACATGTTAAGATGTGGAGAGACACAGGCACAAAGGTGCCATAGTGAAATCACCGATGAGGATTGACTGTTGATGCCATCTACACAACACAGAGCAGCAGCAGGTTTGTCAGTCCACAGCATAGCTTGAACTGGTTAGTTGCAATAGTCAGTACATTAAGCAGGGATCATATAAACTAACTACCATTTAAAAAAAAATCTATTTGGGAATTGAAACACCTTTTTTTGTTTGTTTCTTTGTTTGTTTCTTTGTTTGTTGGTTTGAAGGAAAGTTTTTCATTAAGTTCATCATGGGCAAGTCTCTTAATAGCATCTGCTGGTAGATACCCACAGAATTTTTTCCTTGAAACACAAAAGTCACTCCTTTCCCTCACAGAATTGGCAGAGGAGCATAAGCTCTTCTCCTTGTACTTTTTCATCTAATACCAATTACAGCATTTGGAAGAACTGTGTTCAGCCTGCAGGAAGTAAAGATATTTTAAACCATCAAAATTCAAAGCTCTATGCTTACAACACATTGCAGAAAGCTGCTTCAAGCAGAATATCTTGAAGTGACATGTGACAGCATGGATGCCATTTGGAAAGGTTAGTAAGTACAATAAATGTTCAGGGGTCGATGACCATCTAGAATCTTTTATCTGAACTTTTTAAGCTTTCAGTGTTAAAATAATGTTTCATTTTGAGTAATACTTAATTGTATCGGGTTTTTTAAAACAAAAAATCTGTAATACAGAATGTTTCATTGGTCATAAAATAATGATGATTGATATGAAAAATTGAAGTGGGTTTTTTTATTTGTTTGTTTAGTTTTTTGTTTTTTAAATGTATAAATATACATAATAAGAAATATTTTTTTTCTTTTGTTTAGGTCTTATAAATTAAGGTTTTCATATATTTCAACATTTGAGCTTAAGATACACTTCATAAGAACCCTAGATAAATTTGCCATAAAAATTATAAAAATTTTCTCGTACGTAGATGTAATTATAATCATGCCATCTTGGCCAAGAAACTTTCTGACAAGGATTAGTTGAAATCCATTTTTCCTAGCCTGTGAATAGGCTTTACAGGCCATTATAAAGTATGAGCCACTATCATCCACACAAAGGACACAGACCCATTCAAGAATGAACTAAGGCAAAGAATACTTACGAAATGTTAGCACATCTCTGTAGTGAAAAATATCATGTATACACATAGAAATCAGGAGCAGTGGAAATGATACCAAGTCCCCATATCCATTTCTAGTAACAAAAAGAAACAGTGTCCAGCTTACTCCTAGATACTCTTGAAAAATTATTCACTTCAACCCTTAAAGATATTTTTGAAGCAGTTTGTAACTGTTCAGAGAAAAGCATTTTCTCCTCAGATCTTCTGACATTTCTGTTGTGACTATCAAAACCAAGATGAAAGAAAGAAACATTACTTATTTGGGATTATTTTGGTCTTTCCAGTTCTTGTGTTCAGTTTTGTTGTGTCTCGAATTCAAGTAGCTTGTTGAATAAGTTACATTGAACCGTCCTGCAGTAGACAGCATTTATATCCTCTGACCAGAAGAGATCTAATCCAATTCAACAAAATATTTTCATTTTGTTTTCCAAGGTTGCATTTTAATATCTTTTCTAATCCAGCTTCGGGGAAAGAAACTAAAAATATTATTTTATCTACATGTCTGCATCATGTATAATTTCCTTTGAAGATCAACAGAACCTTTTTTTCAACAAAACACGTAGACCATCTCTGACATAGTCAAGAAGGAACAAAAAGTCAACAACTTGCTCCACAGTTCCAAAGTGTCATGGTTTGACCCTGGCCAAATGCCAGGCACCTCTGATATCTGCTCTCTCTGCTTTCCCCTGCTGCATCTGTGCAGAGGAGAGGGGGAAAAAAACTAACACACACGCAGGGCTCATGAGTTAAGGAACCAGGGGACAGTGCGCTATAAGGACAAAACAGGTGTGAAACTTAAAGTTGCAAAGTGATTTTTTAATCTAACAGAGTCAGAGGAAGATAATGAGAAGTAAAAATAAGCTTTCAAGGCACTGTTTCTCGGCTCACCCCCCTCTCTCCTTCCCACCAACAACACATGGTGGGGGGTGCAGGGTATGGGGGTTTTTGGTCAGTCCATCACCGAAATTTCTTCTGCTGCTCAGGGAAAGGCGTCCTCTACTTAGCCATGGGGTCCCTCCCACGAGAGACAGTCCCCTGTGAACTTCTTTGCCGTGGGTCCAATCTCACAAGCAGCAACCCATCCGAATCTGCTGCAACACGAGTTCTTGTCCATAGGGTGCAGACTCGGAGCCGAGGCCAGGCTGTTTCCATCCTGGGAGCAAGGCCTTTCTCTCTCCTGCAAGGCCTTTGCAACTCTCAGTCTCTGGGACTCCCACTGGATCACAGCTTCCTGCAGGCATCCACCTGCTCCTCTGGCGTGGGCACCTCCCCACAGGCTGTGGGTGGTTCTCTGCACCCCCTGGACTCCATGGGCTGCAGGGGGACCACCTGCTCCCAACACGGTCTTCACCACGGCTGGCAGAAGGTTTTCTGCTCCGGCACCTGGAACACCTCCTCCCCCACCTCCTCCACTGACCTTGGTGCCTCCATGTTGTTTTCCCTCACATATTTTTACCTCCTCCTGCTCCTCCTCTTGCTAAAAAGAAGTGCATGCTCACATTGTTTTGATTTCTTCTTAAATATGTTTTCACAGAGGCATAACTAACATCTCTAATTAGCCCAGGTTTGGCCAGCAGCATGTCCATGATCTTCAGAGCCATCAGAGATTGGCTCTGCTGGACATGGTGAAAACTTCCAGAAGATTCACAGAGGACACCCAGGAGCCATCTTTGTGCCCCTCCCCACCCACTAGGAAAACTGGGCTAGGAAAAACCAACTCATGAACATAAGGGTGCGTTTTCTCCCAACCCTTCAAATACTTCTTCAGGCCTACCACAACAGCTTTTGAAGGGTTTAAATTTGTCCTAGATGCTAAAGATACCTTGCTGATGTTCTGAGCTAAGCAAAACCAACACACAAAGTCTCTAAACCATGGATAATTGGATTTTCTTTCCCCATGATGTGTGTGAAAAAAATAATTGCTTTACCTGACTTTGCCATATCTTGCCTAAAAACCACAATTCCTTGATTTTTCACAAAATACCACTCCTGATATTTATCACTGAAGAGGAGATATTCCATCACTGGAAGACACTGATCTTCTTTAATAAATGATTAAACTAATACCATTTATTTGGAAAAAATATGTACACATATATCCAGAGGTATATGTATAATGTGTAATGATAGAGTCATTAGGAATTTGAAGAAAACTTAATTCAAAGTGTATACAATTTCAGAGCTCTGCCAATCAGAAAAAAAAAATGTTTTTTTATGCAAAATGAATACCAGGAGGAAGTTGGGCTAGCGTTGTTAGCATCAGGTAAACAAAGATAAGAGAAAAGCCATAACTAACAGGAATATTAAAAGAAAATTGTGCTACTAAAAGTCATAGAACTTCTATAAACGATGCTTGCACATATTCACCACACCATTTAAAAAGTTCGTATTCACATAATGTGTTCTTACCTTAACCATAAAGAAATGTATGCAGGTGCTCAAGTAAAGCATCACATGAACAGATTTTCAGTAATGTGTCCTCCACCAGTTGGTTAGGACAGGAATATATGCCTATCACCCATTTTTTCTAACCTCCTTTTGAATTTCTTTCTGGTATAAAATAAAGAAAAACTGTTCATTTCATAGCGTGGTACCTATTAAACTTCAACAGGGAAATCTGTCCTTCTAAACTGAAGTTTGTGAAGGCCTGGCTTATATGATAATCCTTCAGTTCAAGTGGCAGATCAAAGGGAAAAAAATGGTAACCAGTAAATTGAGATCCATATAGTTAAAATTAAAAATGGCCAGAGGCTCAAGGTAAGTATCTCTCCTAACCCAAATCCTTCTCTAAAATCAAATCCTTGATCTCTAGTTGATTGTTATAGTGTTGTTTATGATAGCACACCACCATTTCCCTTCTTTTAATCTTTCATCTCTCCTCACACAAAGCTTGTAGTCACTAAAGTGAAAAACACTCTCTTAACCACTGAAAACAGAAAATATAAAAAGAGGACACATTTGGCAGGACTATAATCTGAGTGAGAGACTGCACTGAGCACAGCTACCTCAATAAAATAGAACTGAACCCTGTTTTACATCAGCTTTCAAAAACATTAAGATTTTCAAAAAGATTAAGCATTATACAACATCATCAATGGGCAGTAAGAGGTTTGGGCATTGTCTGGGAGGGGCAGGTTTGTTGTTCGGGGGGTTTTTTTGCCTCTTTGAGGAATAACAGTTTGTTTTAGAATTGACTCTTCCTCAGCATGTATTAATCTTACAAAGCATGCCAGGCCTGAACCAGAAATCAAAATCAGGAACACCAATGTTTAACCATATCAAAACATGGTGAGGAATTGAAAGAGTAAGGTCCCGGTGTGTTTTCACTTGGCAATCACCATGCTGTGTTAAACAGCAATGCAGTAGGACAGTAACTATTACTAACATTGATTGTTATGAACATGGACTTTACATTCAGGGATTGTTACTTGAATGGTAATGTTGATGTACTAAAGCATTATTCTCACAGAAGGAATACCACATGGATTCGGATGTCATAGAATATCTTATTTCAAATTTGATGTCCATTGACCGTGAAAATCATCATCACAAAATGAATTCAGGGAGACATCAATGCAAGTCAGACACCTCCACATCCACCCTATCTAGGTCATTTGCAGAGAGTAGGACCCAGCTGCTACAGGCTGTAATCTAGTTTTGTATAATCACCTTCTACAGAATCCCTAGATTGGAAATTAGAAAATGATTGTCAGCACCTGAAATCTTATAGATCTTCATTCAGTGAGAGGAAGCCATTTTACTGACTTTGATTTACTAGAAAAATCAACATGATCCAATATACAAAGTTTTCATTTTTCCACAGATCAGTAATATAATGCTGTATCATTAAATATTAGATTTTATTTGCACTCTTTAAGATATATAACTAAGTTATGAACAATTCTCTAAATTCTGATTCAATTTATTGAGAAATGCTTCAGAACATTTTACATAGATATACTTTTACAGACCCCATCCAACACCAGGGGATTTTTTTTACAATTTCTTCAATAGATTTTTTTGTCTGCCTCTCACATACCTGTTTCAAAATAGTTTCTATTTTAACATGTCACATCCCCTCTAATTTTGACCAAGGATAGATGTGAGGGTAATTTTTGATAATGTGAATAATACAATATCTACCAAAACAAAACACAAAGATCTTTGAGGAACCAAATTGATTTTAACCATATCAAGAGAAATCACAAAAGCTTCACAAAAAGCTTTTTTTCATTAAATAGTCAATCTTTCTTTAAAAGATTGCTATGAGCAATATTTTCAATTTAAAAAAAAAAGTCTTTAATGAAAAAAACTGACACTTGGAAATAAAAACTTTACTTTGCTTTAATGAAAACCTCAGGGCCCTTCCTTACATACAATACTGGTGTATGTTACAAGGTAAATTAACTTAACCTTCATTTTGATTAAACAATGTATTTGTTATCAGTAGTTTCTCTGTGTTTTAACTTTTATTTTATTGATTTTTAAATAAAAGGACTATACAATTCTTGATGCATGACAGCATGAAATCCCACAAGAGAACATTTCAAAAGGAATTCAACAATACTCACCAGTTCTGTCAAATAAAGTCATCCAGAAAGCAATGCCTGTGGGAAAAGTCCTCTATCTCTGGGTAATAAAGACATCTGTCCAAACTTGCACTGTAATCAGGATGGGATGTATACGCATGCACAGAACAATAAACAAAAGTTCACAGACAAATAGGATGAAGGAAGAAAATATCACTTAAACAGCTTTCTTAGGAACAAATAATTCAAGGGGACAGCAGTGCTAACGAGGCCAAGAAAAGAGGTGCCATCCTACTTGGTGCAAGCCTGGCTCAGAGATGTATTTTTGTTATTCTCTCTGTAATAGAGAAGAATGAAGGGAAAAATCCTAGCTCATTCTGTCTCATCTCTAAGTATCATTTATCTCCTTTGCCTTATTAGTTGTTTCTTTCCTATTTTCAAGTTGCAGTAAGTATTTAGAGGTGCATATGAAAGCTATAGATTACTAACCCTGAAAAGGATGCTTTCCCTGAGTCTCTCCTTAGTCACCTGTGTTTAGAATACAGTTTCTCTACTGCTGATGGTCAGCTAGATAGCCTAGATTTCTGAAGATAAAGTATATTCACATGAGATCTTCTGTACGTGAGACTACTTCTGTGGCTTATCGCTCTTGACACTGGGCTAACTTCTGCAAAACCTTTTCCTTTTTCCTGTCACAAGTATTGTGTAGGATGTTACAAGAAAAGATACGGCAAACTTCACACTGGATACACATAATGCTCTTCAGTTGTCATGAGTGTCTGTTACTTTAGCTCTAACTTCTACTAAACACACATGCAAAAATGATATTTCCTTCATATTCACTAGGAGGGGTTGTGTTCCTGGTACTCGTAGTTTTTCCTGTGCTTAATTGCTTGTATAAAGATTTTTCTGTGTGAGAATGAACTGTTTGCCCTCACCACCATCTCTTCTTGTTTTCAACACTTTTTGATGTATGTCAATTATACTCATCTTATGCACGTCTCAGAAAATAACAATGATTTCACAGGCAGCTGAAATGCTTCGTGGCTCACTCAGGGTCATGTGATGTATGATTAATATCACGTTTCACCCTGCACGCATGCAAATTACTGAAGGAAGTAAAACCACACTTAACAGAGTATTAGATACCTGGTGAGTTTTATTTGGTCTATAATATCAACGCATTGTAAAAGATTCAAGTTCTTAGCTAAGTTATTCACATTCAACTTAGACTTTTCAGTGTTGTTATGTTCTTCTGTCTTCCATATTTTGTGCTGCAAGCCAGTGGCTTTTCAAGAAGGAGTATATGTTCAGTATTAATAGGGATTATGTATAATTATTTTTTTCCAACTGATTTTCCCTCCTTACTTACAAATGTACCACTAAAATATTAACTTTGGGCATCTACCTTCCTCACCTTCAAAGACCACTAATGCAGCAAGAAAACAAATACAAGTGTATTAACTTGGATATAATCTCCAAGTCTGAATCTTCATCTCAAAATTTAAGTCATTAAAAAGACAAAAGGCTCATATTGGCTGTTAAATTTCTAGAAGTCTAATTATTGGAAGTTTAACAATAAATGGAGGATTATTATTTTTTCCCTTGAACTTATCACTTTATTTTAAATTAATTATAATAGTTACAACACCTCCCTAAGGAAAACAATCCAGTGTACATTTCTTTAAACTGAATATGTTTGTGCTAAATGCCCAGTCATAAAGAAAATAAACATCAATTTTTTCTTTGTAGCTTCAAACTACATAACAACCATTAAATCAGTATATATGAGAGAGCCCAGGTTATGACTTAGGCTAAATTATTAAGTTTGTTTCTTAGAATCTGGATGTAACTCCCTTATTCAGGCATCCTGAAGAAAAATCTTCTTTAGAGATGCTGAGCAATACAGGATGAATTCAGTTGCCTCTGTGTCAGCTCTTGCACTTTGCCTCAGTTTTGCCTTTCTATTTTTCCTCTTTCTGCTCTGTAAAACATAGCAGGTCTTAATTCATGGGCTTCATATATTCAAAATGGGTTTTGCTGATCAGATAGAAAGCCTTAAGGAAACATAACATACTGTTTGTACCGAACATAGGGTCCTTTCTCTTCCATCACTTGTGGAAACATATTTGTAGCCCTTTCTCTTCCATCATTTCTATGGTTGATCAGATAATCATTTGGATGCCAAGATCTGCAAGATTCAGATTCAGAAAATACATCTGGCATTTTGGCAGTCTTCAGAAGCATCATTCATTGCACTCGCCTCTAGCTATGTCACCTGCTCAGGTTGTTGTCCTTTCTCAGAGTTTGTAACATAATCTTTAACTGCTTTTCCACATCACTTTGTACTCTTGAAGTGTCTGAGTTTATACCACCTGCATTCAGTACTATGCTTCTTTGATATAAGTCAGTGTACAAAGATGTTTGACACATATTGAGTAGATGATCTCTGTCCCACATGGTGGAATTTTCACTTGTCAGAGTATGTTCTCCTTTATACACAGCTGACCTTCCCCACTGCCTTTTCTCTGTATGATGGAAATGAAACATCGTAACATGCAATGTGCACAGAATTTTCTCATGAATCTCAAATTATCATACTATTTGTCCTCTTTCATGTATCTTTGCATCTTAACCTACCTATGAAAGCAGGAGTCTGGTATTAAATAAATAATAAATAGGTATTAAATAGGTATTAAATTTAATAAATAAATAAATAAAAAAATAGGTATTAAAATAATAAATTTTAAAAGCTATCTAGTCACTGTACACTTTCCAATTTCACTCCACACAAAAATCGTATTTCCAAGACTGGAATTATTTTTAATTTAGCAGCCTTGCCCAAGTGAACTTATTGTGTGAAAGAAATTAATAAAAAATTCAATATGAACTATAAGGTCATTGACAATTGTTGTACAAAATCTATTATAGACACCTTACCTACTGGAAATGTGTATATTCTTATCAATTAGATGAGAATGTATTCGTCAAATATTCTTTTACAAGACAGAGGAGAAGCCACCTTGACTAATTCTTTTCTAGTCTGGAATTCATAATTGGTCATAATGTTTGCCAGTTGTTGACATGGGTTAATATCTAAATGACATTTAAAAACTCTGTAAGAAATTTAAGATTCAAGTGAAAGGCTATAGCTGATCATATTCTAACAGATCTTATCCTGCTCCTTTTGTTGTTCTTCAAGGCCTGAGATAAAACAGTCTACCAAAACAAATGGGGCTTATTTGCATTCTATTATCTGCTACTGAAACGTTGGTAAAAATTTCTGAATATGAAGTCTATTCAACCCATTAAGAAAATGTGAGAAGAATTTAGTGAGCTGGTAATTCATATTTTCCCTCTCTTGTTTGTCCTATTTTATTTCTCAAAGTGTAAAAATCCTCCAATTAAAAGATGTTCTTATTGAGGGGAAGAAAATTTAACAGACTGTTTTGCTGTATTTTTCTTATAGTTGAAAGCAATACATATTCTATGCAGAAAACACTGTAAGAAATGGAACTGGTGAAGCTGTAACTGACCCAGGTAGTACCTTTCAGAATGATAGCCCTTTTTGATATTCACTTGGCATTGAGCAAAAATTATTGTAGTCAATATCTAAACACTAAATGTTACTTTGACCTAATTTTCCATGTTGGGTATAGAAAGATGAGGTGATAAAGTGATAGTTTCCATTAAAAAAGCACCTTTCATGTAGGGTATTATTTCGGGTTGTTTTTTTCATGAACACACTCTCTTCTGGTATTGCCTATGACAAAGTCATTTTGACACAGCTATAGGAGTTTTTTTCCCCTAATTTACTTTGGCAGACCAAGGCAGTTTTTTAACACAGTGATTGATCTCTTGGTTATCTGGATATTCTCATTTTAAACTGCCATTGAAGAGACTTGAATAATTTACACTTCCTGCCATGAACTTGGCAGCTTTTTTCAATGGCTGCTGATTTATTGCACCAAGCAGTGTGACAGTTCTCTAGTCTGTATAAATGCAATGTGCAGTTACAAAGAGTAGAACATGTAGCGGCAGATTACAAACTTCATTCTTGTCGTGAAGAGCTTTTAAAGGCTTCTCTAAGCTGGCAGAAATTACCTTAAAACTCAGACTATTCTGAATTGGTCTCTAGCCAATCAATTAAGAACAAAAAACAATGGAAAGTAACAAAGAAAAAGGATTGTAACAGTAAAACTAACCCAAACTAAATGTTAGAAACAACACTGAGCAGCCAGCTGCAATATTTTTCTTCAAGGATGATGTCATTTAATATCTGAATTCATGCATTACACTACAAGAAACCTCAACTATTTCAGCTTAGGTTATCCAAGACCTTTCTTGGCAAGAGAAGTATCTGGTACACCAGCTGTTTGCCTAAAGTTTGCAGCCAACAGTCTAAAAAACATCTAGCAGTAAGACAGAAAGAAGGAACAAGGGATGAGCAAATCAGTAGAGCTGGATGCAGCTGTCTTGCACTCAGCTGGTAGAATGATGTCAAAGAAAAGCTTGGTAAGGCTTCTTTACTGTCCCTCAGCTGCCTGTCTCACTCCATAACTGTCCTCACAGCAGCTGCCTTTCACTGCTTGACGGAATAATGCTCAAGTCCTATGAGTCTGCTGCATATATCAAAATTATGTCATAGATACCTTATTGCTCTTTGTCCTACTGAACAGTACCATGCAGAACTAATGTCTTTCCTTCTCCACAGGAGAGCTATGTTTCCATAGATCAAGTCTACTGATTCTCAAAGAACCAGCACTTGTTTGACTGAATATACCAAGTGAAGGCTTGTTGATTTTTTTTCTCTCCTTGAAATATTGTGGGAGTAAAAGAGAAAATTGTCCAGTATCAGTAGCATTATGCTGCTTGGTTTAAAGTTGTATGCTCACAAGGTACTATACAAAATAAAAAAAAAAAAGGAAGCGTTTGGAAGGAAAAAAAATAAATAAATACAGCCAATATATCATATTATTGTATATAATGCATCTTTGATTTAGTCTACATCATTCTTCTTTACATTTCAATCTTGTCTTTTTTCCACTAAATCATATAATACAGCAAAGAAAAGTAAAATACTATCTGTTCTTCATTTATATACACATACATCAGTAACTCACTAGTACTTCAGAGTTAAATACTCACAAGGTATAACCTATCAAACCTATCAGAGCACCCATGACAGTATGAAGCAAGGAAGTCTAATTACCCTTACATAGTAATGTCAGAAAAAGAAAAATTAACTACACTCTCCAAACAAAGCTATTTAGACAGATCAGCATCACCTGACCGTACCACTCAGCCTCTTAAATTTCACCACACTCAATATCCTCCTCCTACACCTTCATTAGGCAATCAATTCCCAACCTTTCTGATCTTTTCATAGTACCCATTTACTCTGAGAAAATAAAAAATATTCTAAGAAGCACAGTTTTTAACTGTGCAAATAATTAACAGATAGTCTAACTTTGTCCAGGTGAGTGTAATCTCTTGTAGTTCAGACTAACCAGACTGCAAAGTTCTCAGAAGCATTACGTGGTTTTAACGATGAAGATTCTGTCCCAATACAAAAGGTCAAATTCCTCATGGTATCTTACAAGAAAGAAGAAAGTACTACTTTTGTAGAGAATCTCAGTCTGACAGTACAGACAATATTTTGAAAAGCAGAGTCCAGCTAGCAAATGTGTGTGGAAGTCAAGTATTTCAGTTACTGAGACCCCCGGAGCAAAACGTTTTGACTCCCTGTCTCAGACAGGGTCTGCAGAGCACATGTTACTCTTAGAATATATCAATATTAGTCTATATTTTCAACAACAGTAAGGGATTTTAGGAAGCTTTGAAAGGAGAAAGAAAGTTTAGAATTTTCCCAGATGAAATATTTGTATTTGGTCTGGAAAAGTTCACAAGCAGAGTTTCCTACTTTAACATCTTGCCTAAACTGCTGAATTTCTACAAATGCTTTTTTCTCTCTGCTGTGATGCTCCTCTGCAGCCATGAGCACATCCTCATGGTCCCTGGTGTTAGAAAAAGGCCATCTCCCAGATGTGGAATAAGGCTGTATACTTGGTGTGCAACAGTTGCTACACAACCAAACTAATATTTATCTTTAAAACTGCTCTGGCTCTGCTGGTAAATATGGTAGTAGTGGGAACCAGAATTTCTTTTTAATAACAGTCATTCTAATTAATAACTCTTCAGAATTCACTGTTTTGGAACTCCTTCTGTTACACCTTCTAAAATATCTCTTTTCTTATATTTCTATAAATGTTTTTTAAATCCCAAGTTTTAAACCTGCTTAAAAGTGCTCTTTTCTCTAATTCTAGTTCCTCAGCAACTGTCTAGTTTTTTTCTTCTTTCCCCTGACCTCTCTTCATCCTCGGTTCTCTTTAAAGATCAGTCTTTTTTGCCCTCTGTGTTCTGTCTGTCATTTATATTTCTTCCTGGCCTTAATTGCAGGGTTCATTTCCCTAATCAGCTTCTTTTCTGTGCAGCTTTGAGACTTCTTCTTTTATGTCACTCTCCACTGGTGGCAACTTCACACTAGTTTCAGAAATATGAAGAAACTCAACACAAGGGCCTCATCATCCTCACCTCTTTGCACTGCCTTGCAGACACAAAAAGAAATTATAAAGCTGGCTGAAAACTTTTCCTGAAATCTGCAAGTACTGCACAACAGAGGTCTCTCAAAGTCTGCCAGAGATACTAAGGTGACCACAAGTTTTCACAGACACAGATGTATCTTTCAGGTGCCACGTTTTTCAGTAGAGGCACGTGGAAAACAGATTAAAATCTGGGATAAAAATATAATTATGGAAAGACGTAAAACCAACAACCCATTGTACAACAGACCTAAACATTGGTGAATATTGTTGCTAAAGATCATGGGGTTTTTTTGAGTTCACTGTTAGAATTTTTTTAACCTATCTATACTGTCTTCAGTACTGTACTAACACAATAAAAAAAACTAACATTAAAATGTATGGCAGTCAGGAGTCTTGGGTCAGCAACTGTCTGGTTATTTTCATGTACTTTGGAGTTACTGTGATTTAAGGAGGAATTAGAGTGTGGTAACTTCTAAACTCCAACCATAGATCTTTCCTAAACATGAGGGATAGCATGTATTTTGACAGTGGCTCCAAGAGTACCTCAGAGACCCAGGCTCTGGCGGTTTGTTGACTCAAGAACTGTGCTGGTTAAGGCACTTAGAAAAGTCTCACTTTTTACTAAGAGGGGATCACATGCAATAGGACCACAAAAGCTCCATTCAAGATTCAGTCTTTAAAAGCAGACAGAGGAATTTGCAGTCCAAGAAAACAGACACAAAAAGAAGAGTGAGTGGAGTACAGTATATAAAGTCATGATGAATTCAGAGTTTATTATTTTTACTTTTATTCCACACATCTACTTACCCACCCACGTATATGCTTTACATCAGCATATAAGCAGTCTATCCACTTCAGCACATTTCTGATGTATTCAGGAGGAGTCAGGTCTCAAAAGCATGAAGAATTTCTGGTACTTTTAGTTTAGTCTTGCTATTTCAAGCATTTTAGCTCTCCCTATAGAGAACTGATTTTTTAATATGAGAAGACTAATATAGTCCCTACTGGTTTGAACAACCACAGAGTTACAGACTAGTGGAAGTTCGGAGAGACACACAAATGGTCAACATGTCATCATAACAGAGGTTAACTTTACAGTTAGGTCAGGCTATTCAGGGCTTTCTCCAGTTAATTTTTGACACCTTTCAGAGCAAACAACCCAAAACCATTGGGAAACCTGTTCCACTGCATAGTCAGTTTATTGTGGAATTTTTCCTGTTATCCTTTGCCAGGCAACCACTGAGAGTCTGGCTTTGTCTTCTATGTCCTCTGTCATCAGGTATTTATACATACTGATAAAATAATCTCTAAATGATCTCTCTTCTATTCTTCAGGATAGATAGCCCCAGCTCTTTCAGTCTCTGCTTGTATGACAGGTGTTCCAGTCCCTGCAACCTTCACCGGACTCACTCCACCAAAGCCACACATCTCTTGCACTGCAGAATCCCAACCTGGAAGCAGGACCCAGATGAGGTCTCACAAGAGCTGAGAGGAAGTGTCACCCTCTTCAACCTGCTGGTGATAATTTTCCTAACTTGACTCAGGATATTGTCAATCTCTTTCTGCTATCAGGACACATTTCTTGCTCATAATCAATTTGTTCAGCATATACTGGTGAATCATTTTGTTATTCCCATGATATTTTCTTTACCTTTATGAATTTCTTGAGATTCCTGTCTACTGACTTGTCCAGCCTTTCAAAGTCCCTCTGGTTAGTAGCACAAACACCTGGCACAAGGAACACTCTTCCCCTCGTTGTATCATCTGACAACTTGCTGAATGCCCTCTGTACCAGAATCCAGGTCATAAATGAAGATGTAGAACAGCATTGGCCCTGATATTGACCCCTGGAGTACACCACTAGTGACTAGTTCTCATTTGGAATTCAGACCACTGACAACAACCATTTCAGCCTAGTAATTCCGATAGTTTTTAATTCAACTCACTCTGCCGTTATGGCCTGTACTTCTCACTCTGTCTGTGAAGGTATTATGGGAGACAGTGTTGAAAACCTTGTTAAAGTCCATATAACCAACATCCACTACTCTCCCCTCATCCATCAAGCCAGTTATCTTAGCATGGAAGGTTATCAGTTTGGTTAAACATAAATACATTCTGACTAACTCTGATCAATTTCTTGTCCTTCATGTGTTCTGAAATTGTTTCCAGGAGGGTTTCCACCATTATCCTCTGAGGGATCAAGGTGAGGCTGACTAGTCTGTAGTTCCCTGGATCCCACTTCTGTCCCTCCTTAATGATAAGGGAGACACTCGTGGGCCCACCCTGTCAGGTCCCATGGACTTGTGAATATTTTGTTTATTTAAATGTTCCCTAACCTAATCCTCCTGTACTGCAACTGAGTCTTACATGCTCCATACACTCCTGGGAATCCTAAATGCTGCTCTTGACAGAAGATAGAGGTCAAGTAGGAATTAATTACTTCAACTTTTACTGTGTCCTTTATCATGAGATCCCCTGCCCTATTCACCAGCAGACCAACACTTTCTTTTTGCTGCTGTTAAATTTTTGGAGAGATCTTTTGTTTCCCTTCATGTCTCTTGGCAGACTTGTTTCCAGGTGAGTTTTGCTTTCCTAACCATGTCTCGGTATAATCAGACTGCTTGTCTGTATTTTTCCCAGGACATTTTTCTCCTTTTCCACCTCTTGTACACTAATTTTTTGCATCTGAGTTTTGTCTGTGTCTTCTTGTTTATCTTTTTGCTTCATTTTGTGTTCATTGGGTTCAACTATTCTGGAGTTTGAAAGAGGTGATCCTTGAAAGTCAACAAATTCTTCTAGAGGCCTCTTCTCTCCAGATACATATCCCACAGGTTTGTTTGAAGAAGATTCCTAAATAGCCTAAGGTCTGCTCTCCTGAAGTTCAGGGTTATGATTCTCCTTTGTTTACTGCTCTCCAGAATGCAATCACCTCATGGTCACTACAGCTAAGACTTCCCCTGAACTGCACATCCACAAACAGATTCTTCCTTGCTTGTTAAAAAAAAGTCCAGCAGAACATCACTGCTCATCAGATTCTCAGTCACGTCTGGAAACCTTTTTAAATGCAATCCAAAAACCTTGGTGATGTGTCCATCTGTGTTGTGTTTCTAGCAGATACTGTGGTCCTTGAAATTCTCCATGAGATGCAAGTCCTATGAACATGAAGATACTGTAGTAGTCTGAAAGTGGTCTTGTTCACTTGTTGCCCCTGACCAGGCAGTCTGTAGACACACAAAAATTATTCCTGTTGGTCAGCCTGCTAACCCTGACTGATAAGATCTGAGTTAACTCATCACAAATTCCAAGGAAGAGCTTCATGCATTCCCACTGCTCTCACATAAAAGGCAACTCCTCCTACCTTCCTACCCTCCTATCCAGTCTCTAAAGAGCCTGTATACATTTATTGCAGCACTTCACTTGTGATCTATCCCACCTGTGATTCCAATGAGGTCATAGCCCTGCGACAGCACAGAAACCTCTAATTTCTCCAATTTTTTCCTCATGCTGTATACATCAGTATACAGGAACTCAGTTATGTCCATTTCCTAGAAAATACATGAGAGCTTTTCCAAAATTCTGTCCTGTGCACACTGTCATATGCATACAGAATATGGGATGACCCAGTTTCAGCGTTGCTTTGCTGATTACAAATGACAATCCATCACTTCCTCCCTTGACTTTCGGTCATTCTTTCTCTCACCATCATTTCTAGCTTAAAGCTCTTCCTGTGTGATCTTAGCTCTCACTATCCTGCATGTCAGGACAGCAAACTTTTCAGGGATCTGCTTCAAACACTACCATGAGATAAAGCCAAGGAAGAAACAGGGGCCGAAGAAAACTGGTTAATGCACGCTGATCAAATACTTCAAGCTCACAAGCAATGCATCCCAACAAAGAGAAAATCAGGCAAAAATGCCAGGTGACCTGTGTGAATGAAAAGGACCTCCTGGACAAACAAACACAAGAACAAGTACCCTGCCAGGAATACAGAGAAATTGAGCAGCCAGGGATCACATTACGAAAGCTGTTAGAATCAAACCCTTTAACAAAAATAAAAAGACATCAAGGACAGAAAGTCCTGTCACTACATGCTTCTGTAAATATTCTCTTTATATCTTTCTTGCAGGGTCCCTTCACGTACTGCAAGGTTGCACTTATGTCAAAGAAGCCTTCTCCTCTCCAGGCTGAACAAACACAATTCTCTCAGCCTTTCCTCACAGGAGAGGTGCTCCCATCCCTCTAATCATCTTGGTGGCCTCCTCTGGACTTTTCTCCCAACGAGTCTATGTCCTTCCTGTGCTGGGCCCCCAGAGCTGATGCAGTGTTCCAGGTGGGTCTCACCAGAGCAGAGCAGAGCAGAGCAGAGCAGAGCAGAGGGGCAGAATCCCCTCCCTGGCCCTGCTGCCCACGCTGCTCTGGATGCAGCCCAGGACACGTTTGGCTTTCTGGGCTGGGAGTGCTCATGGCTGGGTCATGTCCAGCCTCTCACCCACAGCACCCCCAAGTCCTTCCCCCCAGGGCTGCTCTGCATCTGTTTATCCCCAGCCTGTGTTGGTACCAGGGTTACCCAACCCAGGTGCAGCACCTTGCACTTGTTCGACTTGAACCTCATGATATTCCCATGGACACACTTCTCGAGTTTGTCCAGGTCCCTCTGGATGGCATCTCATCCTTCAGGTGTGTCAACAGCACCACTCAGCAGGTGTCACCTGCAAATTTGCTGAAGGTGCACGTGATTTCATTGTTTATGTAATTGATGAAGATATTAAATAGCTGCGGCACTACCAGCCACAGATGTCCTTTGGGACTCTGAGCCATTGACCACCACTCTGTGGATGTGAACACCCACCCAATTTCTTATCCATCTAACAGTACTATCGAATCATTCTCTCTCCAATTTAGAAAAAAAGATGTTGTGGGGAACAGTGTGAAAGGCATTACAGGAGACCAGATAAATAATGTCTTTAACCCTTCTTTTTCCACTGACGTAGTAAGTAAATAATATTTTTTAAACTGTATGTTACTTAATTACATAAATATAAGGATTGTTTAAATATAAAATATCTTTTTAATATGCATACTTTCATATGATCTATGTCCTCGCTTGCACAGATGCCATGCTACTAGGTATGTACACCACTATAAAAATTTCCAATAACGTAAGTGATTTTCGAACTCAGACCAATAAAAACCAGAGAAAATTCCATTCAACTTAAACTGATCTGTTTATGCCCTGAAGTGTAAGAATTAATCATTCTCATTTTACTCTAGTGAGTGGAATTGAAGATGCTATTCCTATTAATATAAGTGATTTTTTTCTTTTTTTTTTAGTCTTGGCATTCTAATTTGCTCTGTTGAGGTTGTTCTCTTCAAGCAAACCTCTTACTGATAGTCTTGCAGAAGTTGAAAGGGTTTTTTTATAAACTTAGCATTACTTTTCTTCTACTATACCTGCCTTTTATTGTAAAAGTGGACAAATAATTTCTCAAACATCCCAGAAACATTTAAAAGTGGAACAGATTGAATCACATATCAAGAGTGATAACTAAGAAAAAAAAATAAAAATCAGTGTAATTAAAGGAAAATACTAGAGAGTTTTTTAATAGGCTTTTTAAAATGCATTTAATCATGAGAGGCCATCAGAAATTCTCCTCTTTCAGTTAAGTACTGTAAGTAGATGACCCTGGACCTTGGTATCTGTAAAATTCTGATTGAAAATATTCTGAACTACTTTTGAATAACTAAAGAAAATGTTACTACATTCTTTAATCCAATAACACACATCAAAGTTATTAACACTATCTTAACACTGACTGAATTGCACCTAAATATCAATTCATTTTCAATTCAGATAAAAAAGAAATTTATAAAATAATTTTTGCTGAAATAGAGAGGAACATGACCTTATTCTTACTGAGCTGGAAACTAGAAAGCATGTCAGTTCCTCTTCATTATTTTCAGAAAGGGAAATCATCTTTGGGAAGCTAATTTAAAGAGGGCATGTTGCATGATAGAAACAAGAGTCGCTCTCATTTTTCAGCATACCTTCCTCTCAACAGAAATAATATAATTTCTTTTTTATATAAAGGACAAAAAATTTAAACTGCAAAAAGTTTGAACATTGTAGATTAGAAACCATTTTCTATTTCTATCAAACTTGGAGTGCAGCAAGCTAAATTCATCTACTGGCTTTTACAGAAGCATTTTAAGCCAGCACCTGGCCTTCAAATAACTCCATACTAAAAATATATACTAAAAAAACACAGTTCAAGCTCTCATTCTTATCTTAGTCATCTTCTTTATCTTAGTCCTCTGTCATCTATCAATTATTTATTCCCTCTAATGCAGAAAGCACATTTTCTGTGTTGATAAACTGCAGCTTGCTAAGAGTACCTCTTTTTACTAGAACTTCCCATTTCAAGCCAAATAATGTAACAGCAGGCCTACTTAACCTCTTAGAAATAGCAGCTAGAGAAAAAAAATTAAGTTAAAACGGTTGATCTGCAGAGAACATTTTTGGACTCTCATTCCATATCAAAGTTTTATGTAAGTTGAGTTCCCCAAAAAAACCTAGGACTGATAGACAGAAACGAGTCTCATATTTGTCATTGAGCTGTAATAGAAATATGTGACTTCTCAAAAAATATGATGGAAGGAGACAGTTACCTACTTGACATCAATGAGAGCTGTATGAAACATACTAATTAGAAGTATTTCAAGCCTAAAAATGGTCTACTCATGCATTGGTGATAATAAGTATGTAGGATAAAGAGCCCTCACCATGGCACACTTTATGGAAATTCACTGCTCTGACTGAAAATCTTTTTCAACAGATGCAGGGCATACCCAGATGCCAAAATAGACTGTTAGCAGTGTACACCAGTCACACAGTTCTTTGAACAAACAGAACAATGTAGTGACAAGGAAAAGATAGCCATCTGATTTTAAAGGCAAAAAATGGAAACCACAACATGACTGATAATCGGAAAGAACAACAGATAAAAAACCTGAAGATTTTAAGGGTTGAGGATGAGGCATAGGAATATGTTTGGTGTTTGAATTAGCTTTTTCACAAATAAGTTACAAAATTTGCACAGAGGGACATGGATCTCACCCAGTCTCTGGGGGGAAAAACAGTATTAAAAAACTGTGAAGTGTTTTAAAAATTTAACATACATGAAGAAACCTACACTGCCGGACCACAATCATTGTGCTGACAATATAAGAAAAACCCAAACAAACAAAAAAACCAAACCCACCCTGACAGATCAGTGGAATAGAAATCAATACAGAAAATGGAGAACCAAAAAAGAAAAAAAGAAAAAGAGATCGATAAACTTACATTTGAACTGAAAAGCACATTTTAAGTCTCTATCAGAAGGAAAAGAAAGTGAAGGCAAACTGTAGCATCAGATAAAAAGAGCAGTGCAAGGAGTGTGTTACACAATTTCTAGCAACCAATATTACTAATATCACCCACAAATAGACAGAGGTTTGTAAGGCTAAGAAGAAAACCAGATTGGGTGGATATGTGTACAAGATATGAAAAGCTGCTACACATTCTTTTTCCTCCTTTTTGGGCCCATAGCTTGAATGATCACATCAGCAAAATACTTGGATGTTATTCCAGAAGAGTAGTTTCTACATATTCTAGATAATCTGTCTAGGAGGGGTTAATGCTGCAATACTGAGCAATGTTTTTATAAAACCCCAAATAATCTGTTACATTATCATGACAAGTCTGGCTCAAACTTGGCCATGACTAAACAAATGCCCTTGAAATCCAAGGGCAATCAATGCTACTTTATAAAATTATCACACAGTTACACTAATTAACATTTCTAAGTCTGTAAAGTCAATGGCAATAGCAAAAACTAGAGAGACCTCACAATATCAAGGCCTTAGTAGTATTTAGGAGAGAAAGCACTATAACACTAGTTCAGAATGAGAATGTTAAAAAGGTATTGCTAGTGGAAAAAAGAGAAATAAAGTTTGGTGTTTGGAAATAAATTAGTCAAAAATTGACACTTGACAAAAACACTCCTGTGCCAATGAAAAGAAAAATTACCAATTTCCATCACTATCAGGAGGAAACATTGCAACTTTGTGGGACAGTTATTCAGGCCTGTATCCTAAACCTACATAAGTCTGTCAAAAAGAAATTTGTGCCAAAATGTGGATACTCACTAAAAAACTAATTACAAACTTTAGCATAGAGAATGGCATATTTGATCTCCACACCATAAAGCATGTGGAAATAGTGCCAGAGAGGAATGGAACAGATTCCTTTTCATCCCTTGGAACATTACTGACACAGGAAAAACAGCAGGAGTAAACAAGGACAATAAAGTGATTTTGCAGTTTCTGTTGTTCAGCCATATTAATTGCCATGTCCAGGCTGCAGTTAGTGCAAATAGCACAGTGAAATCACAGCTGACTAACAGCCCATATTTTAATTCCTGTAAGATACTGTGTTTAATCCAGGATTTTCATTACACAGAACATTCTCAATATACAAAATATGAGAGTATTTATGCATTTTAATGTAATAAATATTGAGCAGTCACTTGCAAAATAAAATAATACTTGAAGTTCAATACAAATCTGTAGAAAACTTCTTATACATCTTCAGATTTAGAGTAGACTCTTATTTGTATTATGATTGATTTGCAAACTTGAATCAAATCCACTTCAGAATACAATCTTAAAATATATTTGCTATGATAGAACAGTTTAATGGGAAGATACTATATTTAATCTAAGTCTTTTCAATCTAAAACTTAATTATTAAAGTATATTGTTTGTGAATACACATTACAATAAATATATCTTTCCAAATACAAATATACATAAACCTATAACATACACACACACCACACACACACACACACACACACACAATATCAGCAATTTCAAGCCTAAAAAAATAATAATCTCAAGCCACAGAAGCATTTATAAAAGAAAACAAATGGTAATGACATGTTTACTCTTCCTCAGTAATGCTCCAGTGGTATTTTAATTTTAAATATGAGGTCCCTGCCACAGGCATATATATAAGACCCAATTAGTTCTTACAGTCCTTATTAAATACAGGAGTCAAGAGACATTATCATGCCAAAGAAGTAAACAGTAACTTCCCAAATGGAGTTAGAAAAAATATGTTTTCTGTATTTTCATACAAAAGTATAGCCCAGCTTTGAAAGGTACCAGACTAAATGTCTTGATAACTCAAATTGTACCCATATCTAATTCCTGGCCTGCCCTTGGAGGGAAGTATAGCAGTAGACCCACTTAGTATCATTAAGACAGGGGATGCAAAATGGTTGCAGCTGTGAAATTTACTCATCTCATTTATTCTCTAAGCCATCAGAAAAAAAGGAACTTCTTTCATCACTGGGTGTCATTCTGAGTCCCTCTGGCTTGAAACCCCAAGGCAGGCTATCTGTGGGGATGTTGAATATTTGAAAATTTGCAAAATCACTAATGAGTCAAGAAACTTGAGGAAAGCTCTCCTTTATTCTTCATGTACAAAAAATTATCAGAAATATTCCACTGAACTGTACATATCTTTCTTCTGTATTAAGAAAGATACATGAAATAAGAGAAACACCTGTGAATAATAATTACATAGTCTCTATAGCTCATAAGTAGAGGCTGAAGTTCATCACCAGTCAGTCATATTGGATTGATCCATTTTTTCATCTTATGAAAAAAAGTCTTTTCATTCCCTTAAAACAAATTCCCCGTTTACAGCACAATTATCTTCTCTTACTTTAAATTTGGGGAGGTGAAAGAATAAGATAACTCATTTAATGCTTTGCAGCAGAAGCAATGGATTAAATTCTGAATTATATCCTAGGGATAATACTTAAGCAGGAGATGGGAGAAAGCTATTAGAAAAGCACAGTACTGATATTACAAGGAGTTCTTGAAATAAATGCCCATGAAAGAAAGATGCATACCACTTGATGTAAACAGTGAGCTCAGTCTATACAGAATGGGACCTTCCCATAAACAGTTTTACAATGTAAAGCAAAAAATAAGCCATACAAAAAACAATCTAATAATTAAACCACTTCTATATATTTTTAGTGCTCAATTCCTCTAATGGCATAAAAGTCTCCTGTTACTGAGAAATTTGTTTAGTGGTGCTGCAGAATACTTTCCTCTACAAGATGAAATTTATTCCATTGCTTTCTTATTTAGTGAGGTCTGCAGGCTATTTTAGGCATTAAACTACTTAGTCTTAAACATTTTGATATTTCAGGACCATCTCTCTCTCCTATGCTATGCACCACTTGCTTTCAGGTATTCTTTTCGTATTGCTATGTCCTTGGCAGTTCCAAGCCATTTCTCAAGGAAGACATATATCTAACACTGCCTTTCTTGAAGGAAAGGATGGGTAGAGACAAAATATTGAACCATGCTCTACTCACTACAGTTGTATTCAGACTCTCTCCTGGGCGTAAAAATCTATCTAATCTATTTCTAATGCTCCAAGGATCACAGTCTGGCACTCAGCTGTAAGCTCACAGAAAATACTGGCATGATGTCATCATCATCTCTGCTTAAATAATTTTTTAACTGCAAGTGTCCTATGCATGTACCAGCTTATTTCTCCAGTTGTAAGTTACAATAGAAAGGGTTACATATTCATTGCTTTAAAGAAAACTGAAAAGTGCTAAGACTGTTTTTAAATTTTAAAGCATTTAAACAAAGATTTCTTACTTAACAACAAGTATTTTAAGTATTATCCTCATGTGTTTAAATAATACTATTTTAAATCTTCCCAATTTTAGGAACTTGTGTGTGCTTTTTACTGCTAATTTAATCAAATAAAATTCATCGAACCTCATGTTTACTTAAACTTTTATTTCATTTTGTGTGAGAAGGGAGAGACAGGATTCCCTACAGAAATATTGCACTATCTGATTTGTTTTAAGTTTTTTTTTTTATTTTTAAAGTATTTTAGAAGTTTTGTCATTAATTTAATTTTAAAAATGTCATAGCAAATTTGTGTTAGCATTCTGATTACTTTAGCATGAATAAATATTAACAAGCAACTGAAAAGCACTTCAATAAGCTCACAATGGACTTCATTGAAAAGACTCATTCTGTGTCTTTAATCCTGTCGGAAATTTTATCAGTACATAAATTTTACGGGAGTGTTTTAATCTCAGCTTTATGTTTTTCAGTAGAGCTATGTTCTGGCCGTTCTACAAGTAACAGAGACTGTTCTAATACCTACGACCCCTATTTCAAAGAATATTCCTAATAGCTTTTAGCTAGGACTTCTGAAAACCAGTCACAGCTCCTGAAGACATTTGCACAGGTTTCGTCTTGGATTAAGGGAAGAAATTAGCATGACTGCTGCAAACCACAGGTGCTTGGCTTTCATGACTAATGAGTTAATCACAGCTTCCTGGTCACCCACTGTTATCTCTTAATTTTCATCTCCTACAACTTTTTATAATTTTATAAAATCTATAGAGATTACCTACAGATTTTAAAATTTGTTCCTTTGCTAAATTAGTTGCAATCAAGTTTAGTGCCTTCTTAGAACTATTCTCTAAATATTTTTGCAGTTGATGTTTCTTGTGTTTCTAAAAAGAATTTTAAAAAAACAAAATGGGGGATCCATTATTATCTTTAGCCTGGGCATCTGGGGTCTCAAAATTAACATGAATCAGAATTTTTTAACTCTGCCATTTAGATTAAAGGTACTTCTGGGTTTAGCTCTAAAGCACAATTAGATGGAATTCCCTTCATTATTTTGTAGCTAAAAAGATGAGTGTGTGTTCTCTATTTCCCAGTAACTTATTCACAGAAGTTGGTAAATAGGGTGAGGTTTTCCAACTGCACTTAGACCCTTTTAAGCTAACCCAAGTGTTGAAACTTTTTGCTAGGTGTTTTTTTGCTTTTTCTGAATTATGATGTAGTATTATTCAGACACTTTAGATAAGTTGCTTTAGAAGGTGTGAGTAATGCATGCCGTAGAATTTCCATTGTAATTACAGTGCAGAGTTCTGCAATATCCTTATTCCTAGTAAGGGCTGCCATTATAAAGAAATGGAAGTATGTAATTTCCCTTAGAGACAAGATCAGTGTTCCTTTAGTTCCTACCCTGTTCCCATTTCAATACAACAGATTAAAACACTGTATGGAAAAGATAAATCACTCTTTGCAGTTTTGGGGATATGAGATTCTTCTTCACTCTAAACTTTCTGTTTAACTCCTATAGAAAGGTTAATCCAATACTGAAAAAGCCCTACATGCTTTATCAGTTAAGTGAATGTCAACATGGGCTGAACTGGACTTCAAAAATTAACAAATTCTTGATCAGGTCACTAATTACCGCATAAATTGTTTCCATTCACACAATTCCATATGAGCAAAATCAAACATTTCCATCTCAAAAATTAGCATCTGTCAAGCAGGATTTCTCTCACATAGCTAGTCACATACCCACTTTAAGACACTTGAAATAAAACTTGGCTTAGATCATTGCTTAAATCAGAAAATTAACTGCTTATTTGCATGGAAGTTTATGTAGCTCCCTAGTTCACTTTGCTTATCTTTAAAGGCGCTTCCAACACTCCAAAACATTTGCATCCTGCAAGGTTAATTCCACCAGCCCCACCTGTCTGAAGAAAATATCTTCCATTAGACTCTAGCCCATTTTCACAGAATCACGGAATTGCAGAATGGTTAGGGTTGAAAGGGACCTTTGTAGTTCATCTAATCCAACCAAGCTGCTAAAGTAAGCTCGACTAGAGGAGGTTGCACAGGATCACATCCTTGCAGGTATTGAATATCTCTAAGAAGGAAACTCCACAGCCTTTCTGAGTAACCTGTTCCAGTGCTCAGTCATCCTCCATGCAAAGAAATTTCTGCTTATATTCAAATGAAACTACTTGAGTTTCAGCTTGTGCCCAATTGCACCTTACCCTGTTGCCAGCCACCATGAAAAAGAATCTGGTCCTGTTTCTTGACATCTGACATAAAGATATTTGCCTGCATATATACAAATCTGTATGGATGTATGTATATCTTTCTTCTTACATAAGTCTGAGAAAGGACTTTCCCATCAGGAAAAGGAATATCATTAAACAATTAAACAATCAAACAATCTTAGTAACAATGGGGGTGAGGGGAATGGCCTTGTCAGGAATAAAAATGTTCTGACTATAACTAACTCACTGTCTTCCACACTTCAGTAGCAGCTTCATTGGCAACTTTGCCAAAATATGTTGAAATAAATATAATACGATAGTCTAATATAATAGCCTATTTTCTTTCATGTCTTGTGCCTAAAGACCCTCAGTCTAAAAGGTTTTTGAAACTGATAATGACCTCACAGAAATGTAAAGGCCGAGCTTCCTCTTCCCAAGAAACAAAAAAGAAATATAGGTCTGTGATGGTTGGGTTCAAGAATTAAAACAGAAAAGCAGTACATTCTCTCACACTGCAACAAGCAAGAATGATGGTTTTTATGAGATAAAAGTAAAAAGGGGGGAAAAAAATACACTCGCAAACCCAGACGTCAAGCTGAATTTCAGATTTGGAAGCCAGATTCAAAGAAGTGCAAAATCCTGATATAGCTGGACAGACTTTGATGGAAATTTCTGTTATTTTGGTTTCTCATGCTATCTTTTTTCAACACCAAAAAGCTTAAAGTGCAATTTTAGAAATAATCAAACTGAAAGGCAACAGAAGTGACTGTTTGGATGTTCATTCAAAACATGTTATTTATGTAACACACATTTGGTCCAATTCAAGCATAAACAAAAATAATCTGAATGTTATGATGCAGCCTAAAACTGATTGAAACTTTTCATACTGGTGGGTTGTACAAAGATAAAATTGCATATGTTCAGCCATGACCTGAGGAGACTGGACAGAGACTTATAGTAAATACGGCTTCTTCTTCTTCTTTTCTTTTTTTTTTTTTTACATGAGAAATGGCTTTGTAGTATGGATATAATTGCTACTTCAAAACTCTGACAGGGAATTTGTCAGCTCCAAGTGTCACTTATACTTGCAATAATATATAACACCGGAAGTCCATATCCTTCTGTAAGGACACCAAAGAAATGCAAGGACAGAGGTAAAATGCATTACATGGGAAAGAATGGGAACAGTCACTTCACAGTACTTAATTTACACGGCATCAGAAAAGCACAAAGCTTAATTCAGCAGACAAAAAGTAATACTACAGCTTCCCAACAAGCAGTTTTAAGTATGTATCCTGTTGTGCTTCTAAGCATGTTTCTTATCCTTACTGAAAATTTTTGAGTTTGCGTATGCCTTGTACACTAGAAATAATGCGAAAAGGTGTTTCGCATGTCAGACTAATTGATAATACACTCCCCCTTACAAGACCACTTTACTGGCCATACTTTACTTATGTTACTGGAAAAAAGACCCAAAACCACTGCTTACCTAAACTCAAGCTGCAAAATGGGGCTTTCATTCCCTCCCTCCAACTCTTCCATATTCTGTGGAAGTGGGAAAAAAGGGAACTTCCAAAATCTCTCTTCCTGAGAGAAAATAAATGGAAAGATTAACCATGATACTTGATGACAATTCCCCTGTAGTATTCCCCAAATAAGTTAAATCATTTAAAACATTTAGGACAAAGAAATATCACATCAATCTTCAATGTCAAATCTATAATTGTCTTATCGAGAGTCTGCTTTTTAAGTCATTTTGCAATTTAAGATGGACATGCAGCAAACACCTGAAGTCATGATCTTCAGCTCATAATCATTCTCAGTACAATGGTAAGGGGGAAAAAGAAATGTTAAAAAGACAATTACTGGTTTCAAACTCTTATTTCCTTTACCAAAAGAGAAAAAAAAATTATTTCCTTTGCTCCTTTCTTAACCCCTACCTTGTTCCATAAAAATTCCCAAAACATATATATGTTTATTCCTCCTACTCCTCTGTTAGTGCCCTTGGACCATCTAGTCCAGCCCATCAATTCTTTCAGAGAGGTAGGCTGAGAAATTAGCTACATAAAAGGAAAAATAAGAGGTGGGATAAGAAAGAGGAAAGTGCAGTGAACAGATACCACTGCAGTCTGTGCTAGAACATTTTTCACATAGCTGGAGAGACTAATTCATAATCAGCTCGCAAATTTTAAAACATTTAGTGTTTGCAAAACCAGTAATAAACAAAATTTCTATCAGATCTGTTCCAAAGCAAGAGTATATAAAGTTTAGTTGTAGTGTGTATGAAATTACTTCTGCCTTTTACACACATAATAAGATATACACCATAATTGCAAGACAACACATTATTTCCCCAATAGTATAAAATATACTTCTTGACACTATAATCTTATATAGTCTATATTTTTCTCTGGAGTTTTAATGCACCTATCGTGCTGCACTGAATACTACTACATGCAATCTGGACTTAGAGCCCATTAAAGTAATTTAGACAAAAGGTACACTGTAAATGATTCTTACACAACATAAAGCTGAGTAAAATAGCAAGAGTAGCTGTGGAAATGTTTTGATATATGCACACTTTTGAGACTCATTTTGACTGCAAGTTGCTTAACTACCTATTGAACTTAAGAAATATTCTGCTACTTGATGACAAGGTATAGGTTTCTCAGACTGCACAGTAAATTAGTAGATTGCATAGAATAGCAAGTTTATCACAAATGGAGACAAATCCTATCTTCTACTAAGATTCATTTAGCAAAAGAAATGAGAGAGACAACCAGTGACTACCCCTGATTCCTAAATTCCCTGCAATCTTTCCTATGCTCCGGTTAGACCTGCCTCTTATGTGAAATAAGAGCCCATGGCTAACCAGATTTGCTACACTACTAATCATCTAAAACTTCAGTGTCTAGTCCACATTCATCATCTAGGCTCTAGTCAATGAAGAAGAAGAGCCCTCTTCAGCAGACAATTTATCCCATTTTAAAATGGAGTTCTAAAAGAGATGAGACAATCTGCATTGAGAAGGAGTATAACTTATTCCATGAACTGAAGAAGGGGTTGGGTCAAATTCTTCTGTTGAAAAGCCCTGTTTTCAATCTGATTCAGGTGACACTAATATCATCTTAAATGATCATTGGCGCTTGTCAGCCTGTCATAAACTTTTAGGGGCCATTGCAACACCACCACCCACCACAAGGTTTCCGGCCAGGCAGCTAGTGTTGGACTTAAAGCTCTGCACAAATTAAGCAGCATTACCTGTGAAAAACGTCACTTTGCTATTACAGCTGAATACATGAAAATTAATTCTACTGGCATGTAGTGTGTGATATCTGGGTACTAACAATGGCAGTGAAGGATTCAAATAATGATTATACAAAAGGAGTGTACTTGAATTCTCCATGAATGGGACTCATCTGATCAAGCCCTCACACAAGACATTTCTCTGTATGAAAATATTTCTTTCAGTTTTCTAACACTCAGTCTTGACAGAATACACACATTGAGTATCACACACCTTCTACACTCATATTTCTTTAGCTCTGTGAAAATACAAAAGACAGTGTCTGCTCTTGTTATCTACAATATGAACTATCTTTCAAGTTGGGACAAAATGCTTCCAAAGAGTGCCTGGTCTTCAAAGGTTAGTTTTTCTTACAACTTTTTTTCGCTTTGATGTGCACCATATTTTCAAGCATTCTTCTCTTTCATAAGTCCAAAGATTCAAAGGGTCAGGCTGAGGCCCACACATTTTCATCACTGCATAGCATCTAATAACAGTGTGAATGGTTGAATCCTCTCTCAAATCTCTCCAAAGCTGTTATTCTCTGTGAAGTTTCAATCCAGGTGGGCTACCTCTTTTTTTCCCTCCTATTTGTCCCAATTTTTCATTTAATTTTAAATATGACCACAGTTTGTAGCTTTCTCATTCTTTTTCTCAGCAACCAGCCACCCTATGAATTTTCATTTAGTATAAATGTCTTCCTAGGCATTCCACCTGTAAATTAATGGTGTCCCTACTGTAGCATTTGCTGCTGGCAACTCAAAATTAATTACTCCAACAATGCCAGACATGTTACTCTAATGTCACATCCAAGATGTCTGCCACAAACTAACCTAGAACATGATACTATTCATTATCATTTATATGTTATCTATTTGTATTTGTTGTGAATTCACTCTTACAACAGCTCTCAAATACCAATTGCAGTTTGTTCCACAAGATCTCAGTGTTAATAATAATCATAGAATAATAATTTTTATTAACATTTTAGTGCAAAAGAAAATGCAGAGTTTTAAAGTTTTATTAATAAAGAGCTTGTAAGATTTTTTAATGCAAGAAGACAGTTTCAAAACTGTTCCATTGAAGAATGTCCACATGCTTATTTTCTCATGCGTGTTCTCTCAGTATTGGCATTGCTCATAGGGCTTGTGATCCTGGATGCCAAATATTTATAGTATCCTTTGAAATTAAGGTTGTCTCTATCATAGAGCCTAAATATTTTTTACACTTCCAGATGCATACAGTGTACAGTGGGAGTTGAGCGAAACAGACACTCACTGGGGAAGATTTTCGGTATACACTTGAGTTTTGAGATTCTTTAAGTGCAGGCTAATGGCCATTGTTGAGACTTTTACCAGCATATGAAAGCAAACTGACTGAGCCCCGAGATATTCTGACAATACTTGGAATCTCTCTTGTAAGCTAATGATCAACTGATGTTTCATTTTTTCTTAGCTATTGAATTTCATATTATAAAAGCAAACAAACAAACAAAAAACTATTAAAAACTACTATTTGATAGCATACAGGACTAGATCAGTTCCTGGGTTTTGTCCATTGTATATGGAATCAAAAGAACAGAAGTAATGAATCCCTACATGTTTTTTAGCTTGCTTCAATAACTCAACACCACAAACTCAGTGAAGACAGATTTTCTGACAAGACACTGTAAGAGGTGATGAAAAAAAGAGCCTTGCTTTGTATCCTGAGCCATAACCTTTTTCCACATGCCATGCAGAGGTGAAGTGGTATTTTTCAACCAGCTCTCTTCAAAAATGCTCTCCTTTGGAGGCAAGTGAAGATATTCTTGCTGTCTTGAACAGATTAGTTGCCTCAACTTGATTCCTTGACATTACCGTAACACACAAATCTTGATTAAGGTGAAGACACAATCCCACTGTTGATTTGCAGTTTTACAGTATACAGTAAAAATTAAATTGGGAAACACTGATATCATAATTATATTTACAGGATTATTTTACATGGAAGACTCTGTGTCAAAAATATACCCTTAATTTCAATTACATAAGATAAATCTTTATATTTAAGATTTAAACAAGCCTAAACAAGACATTGAAGGGTCTCTTATTTTGCAGATACCAGACATACATTTTCATCGTAACATGTTACCTGGTTTTTGGTCTTAATTTCTGTCCTTAGACTTCCTGGCGTATTTCCTATTCCCTTAACTTTATCTAACAAGTACAATACAAGATAAACACTTGCAACTACTGCCTTTTTATTTGAGGGGAATAAGTGCTTTTCTGCAAGCTGCCTTATGACTCAAATAAATAAATACATAGATACTAATTTGATAAACAGAATAGATATTAACAGGAATAAATCCATCATATGCACTTTGTATTAGTTTAAGCCTTCTCCTTGCAGCCATAGTTTATTACCATTCAATGTGTCCATTTTACACTTAATTAATCAATTAATTAATTAACCTGGAGAAAGAGAGGAGCACTTACATCTCTCACTCAATAGTTGTGCTAGAAAAACACTTTCTAACGTTTCCGCAGATACCAATGCCAATTGCCTCTTAACTCAAATAAGCCTGGCCTGCAAGCTTGAGGAAGGAATTTGCCCTTATGAAGGATAAAAATTTTGCCTTAAGAAGAAAAGGATCCAGGAATTTAGGACCTAATTTACACTAAACTGCAATAATCTATTTGTCTCCATTTGCTTAGTTTGTGGATCCCCCTACGATCCATAAGGAGGAACGGATATTTCTGACTGGCCAATTTTCCCCTCCACAAAGCCATACAGCTCTATAAAATGCTGTCAACCATTGTCTTTAGAAGTCCGTAGGAAAGAAAAGTAATGCCAGCATTCAGAGCAAGAAGAAAAACATACGAACTCAGTTGTGAGTTATATTAACTTCCTCTCAGTGCATGAGTAAATAAAAAGATTGATGATCAATTCAATGTCATGGCCTCTCAAACTCTTGGTGCTGGAATCCTGGAGACCTCCTGAGCAGGGTGACTGGCGTAAAAGACTTGTCTTCAGTGCTCATAAATACACTAAAAGCACATCTTGTCACTACATATAAATGACACCTTTAAAGTTTATAATGTTAAGTGAAAAACACTTTCAGATCCACCAGGACAAGGATCAGATTGCCTATTATTGAATAGATTTTATCTAGTGCAACCACAAGTGGTTTACACTGAAACACAGTATCAGGGGAAAATAAATTTTCATTACTTTAACAAGATTTGGCAAGAGAAAAGAAAGAGAATATGTTGACTCAATTATCAACCAGACTGGACAATTTTATTTCAAAAAATCCACTGGGTCTATATTCATAAGTATCCAATCATCTGATAATCTAGACCTTTCAATTTTGTGATCAGATTTATTTGGAACAGAGAGGGAGGTTGGGCCTCTCACAGGCAACAGAAAAAAGAAGTTGTTGATTAAGTCCCCAGAAATTTCCATTTCTGCAACAGACGATATTCTAACCACAGTAAGAAAAAAATATCAGCTTAAAAGACCTGACTTTATTTTACTTAATGCATTTATTCTCTCTTAAAGTATATAATCCTACAAGACAAACTAGTTTGTGCAATTATTTCTTTCAACATGTCAGAATCATTATTTTAACTTTGGATGAGAGTGAGAAACCACAGAGTCACAGAATAAGGTGATTTGGAAGGGGTCCACAAGGACTATTGAGTCCAACTCCCAACCCTGCACAGCACCATCCCCAAGAGTTACACCAGGTACCTGAGAGCATTGTCTAAACACTTCCTGAGCTCTGTCAGGCCGGTGCTGTGACCACTTCCCTGGGGAGCTGTTCCAGTGCCAAGTCACGCTCTGGGGAAGAACTTTTTCCTGATATCCATCCTAAACCACCCCTGACACAACTTCAGGCCATTCCCTTGGGTCCTGTCACTGTCATCACAGAGAATGGAGCAGTGCCTGCCCCTCCTTGCCCCATCATGAGGAAGTTGTAACTGCAATGAGGTCTCCCCTCAGTCTCCTCTTCTCCAGGCTGAACAGAACAAGTGACCTTGGCCATTCCTTATACGGCTTCACCTCAAGGCCTTCCACTGTCCTTTGGATGCTCTCTAATAGTTTAATATCTTTCTTATGTTGTGGCACCCAAAACTGCCCCCAGCACTCAAGGTGAGGCCACCCCAGTCAGAGCAGAGCAGGACAATCCCCTCCCTTGTTCAGCTGGCAATGCTGTGTCTGATGCCCCCAGGACAGGGTTGGCCCTTCTAGCTGCTGGGGTACTGCTGACTCATGTTCAACTCGCCATTGACCAGGACCCTCAGATTACTTTCACAGCACTGCTCTCCAGCCCTTCATTCCCCAGTCTGTCCATACATCAGGGGTTGCCTCATACCAGGTCCAGAATCCAGCACTTTCCCTAACTGAACACCATACGGTTGGTGATTGCCCAGTCCTCAACATATCATACAAGCCCTTTATGTAGGCAGGGAGTGAACGGAGACCTCCCAGAGCAGTTAAGCTGACTTCTGTTCCTTCCCCTCATTCAATCATTTCTAAATTCACATTTCAATATTTCCATTTCATATTTCCATATAATCATAGCTAACACTTCCATAACCCACTTTCACAAAAAATGTTCACAATTTTATTTTTCACTTTATCATGAGTTTATTTGATCATATGCTGGGGCCACAAATCTGTTGTCCTCTACAGTTTGCATGTTGAAATATGCTTGGATATCACAACTTTCCACTAGTCAAAAAGAAATCATTGCTCGAACCAAATTGTACATATGTGCCAATCACTGTGTCAATACCTGAAATGTCAGGGAAACATCAAAGATTCATGAAGTACAACAAAGCTGGTTGTTTATCTTCACTGTGTACCAGGAAATATTATTTTAGAGCCTTTATTATATAAACTTCCAGGAAACTAAAAAGAATTGATATATCCCTGGAAAACTAAATAAATTTTAAAATATTAATAAATATTTTTATTTATTTATTGCACCTATAACCAACAATAGATTTTCTACAGATTTCTCAAGAAAAGAGGTTTTACAAGGTTTATAGTGTATCTGAAAACAAGATGTGTTCAAGATATATTAGCACTTTGTCCTCTAAAAGTCTCAAAGACCACTTTGAGGCTTGCTACTAGTGGAGAGAAGAATAAAAAAGACATTATGAAACAAACAAACAAACAAATAAAGCAAACAAAACCTAAAAAACCCCAACGCTAAATCGTATGTGGAATGACTGATGGAATACTCTAGAAAAGGAGAAAATAAGGTTTCTGTGTCCAAGTACTTTAGAAGAGGATGGTGTTCTCTGTTTGTTTTTTTGGTTTCAATGTTTTATATTTCTGACCACCAGAAAAGACTCAAATATATCTTACAGGTAAAGAAAATTTTCTTCTCTGGGAAACGCATAAACTTGGCAAATTTTAAAAAAAATTCTAAAAACTTTTAGGAAAAAAATCTCTTTTTGTATTATACTATTACAACAACGAGTATTAGTAAATGTATCCCAAGATTTTTTAAGTTTCCTCATTAGTTTGAGGGATATTACACTGATTGGGTTAAGGTCCATGCTGTCACTGGTTATATTTACTGTACCTGATACACTTCCAAAATGTCTAGGGCAAGCAGAGCCCAGACACAAACACATCATGCTCCATGCATTTCAAGCAAAAACATGGGGAGACAAACTGCCTTTGGACCCTCCGCTCAGACGTAATCTCAAAAACATCCTAGCAGTGCTGTGGTGCTGTCTCAGAGATGCAGACAGGAAGGAGGACCATCTGCTTCTAAATTTTGGGCCATGATTTAGGACATCACGTTGTATATACAATAAGTCTAGATTCTGGAGTTTAAAGTGTGTTTCTACACGGGAACTGTAACAGCAGCAAAAATGTTTTTAAAAAGGAACTTGTGAGTATTATAAACAATCAATGCTATTGACACCACAATTGTTACTGTACTGTTGCAATATGTGCCGTTGTGCACGCTGCTGGCAAAGAGGAGGCTGGAATGGTCTCTGGCTTGGACAGCCGAGGGAGCTGTTGGCAGACAACATGCCAGCTGACAGATTTTAGTTGCAACAGTGCCTGGAGACGTCCCAGTGTGGCACCTCACTGTTCATTGCCTTACTGATGGTATTTAATTTGATTACTAAGACCCACTTTCTCTCAGTTGTCTCCTGCTGCCTAGCTCACTTCACACCCTGGAGTGGGCTGAATGCAACACTTCTCTGGGAGCCTTCAAGGCCAGGTTGAACGGAGGGGAAGCCTAGTCTAATGGAAGATGTCCCTGCCTATGGCAGGAGGATTGGCCACAGATGGGCTTTAGGTGTCTTCCATCTCAAGCCATTCTATGACTCTGTGATTCTCACACCACCTAAACAGCAAAAAGCCACTTGAATGTCAAGGCAAAGTCCAGGCAGAGAGGACTCTGAGAGAAAAGCATGGTTCAAGTTAAGTGCACAGTAAATAAATGAGTAACACGCAATACCTTATGAAGAGCACAGAGCTGCTCATTGCTGCTGGCCTGGCATGGCTGGACGTCAGGTTTCCACAGTGAGTAGGGTCCCCTCTGCAACCTGATAGCAATCTCTGATGGCCACACCAGCCTGCCTAGGACACCATGGTCCAGGCCAAGCTCCCCAGCACGACCTGACCCACGGCTGGGGATGCCTTCTGCCAGCCCAGCCTGTCCCTCACAGACTGGACCCTGCATGCCCACAGTGTGTCCCAGCCAGCATGCCCTTAGCTGGGTACCCACCTGGACCCACTGCCTCCCAGTGCCAGGCACAAGGATCAAAACACAAAGAAAACTGCTAATAAAGCCTAGATTTGTTAGTCCTCCCTAGTTCTTGGTATACCCATGTGTTTGGAAAGCTTTGCCTGCTATTCAAAAAAATTGTCATTATAGCATACATCAAGCAGCTTTTCCTAAGTGTTAAGCATTCACCCTCCTATACAATAACAACACCACGTATCGACAATAAATTAGGACACTTAATATGTTTCTTCAGCTTTGTAATCTTCCACTGTGCATATGCCAGTATCATAACTTACTCTCTCAACCTTTTTAGCTTACTCACGCCTCACGTAAAAAAGCATCTGAAAAGTCCACTAAAGAGCTGGAAATTAAATGCAGGCAGCAAAAAGCAATGATGACAAACTTGCCTTTTTGTTTGCAACTTGTAGTATACCCTTGTTTTCAAATACGTGTTTCAGCACTGAATATATTAACATTTACTTAAGCAGGAGTCAACAATGAAAGTCATTAGTACCCTCTACTGGTTTACTTTATAGCAGCAGGCAATCCGTCCGTCCTTGGCCTAGTGGCTTCTGTGTAACCCATCTTCTTAATAGGATCTATGGCTAATTAAGAGAGATAATTATTCCTGAATAATTTAAAAAAAAAAAAAAAAGAAAAGGAGATGGAACTATAAAGAGACATTAAAAGTTGGGCACAGTTTTGTCATCTGATAGGTAGATTACTCAGAGCAAAGCGCAGGTTGGAGTCTGTTACAAAGTCACCCCAGTCCAGCTGGTTGTGCCAGAAGAAAGGCAGACCACAGTCTCTCCGCTTCTTTACAGGAATAATGCGCCAGGACTTTTAAAACTGCTGGCTTTGAAGCCTTAAAAAAACACTCAAAGACTATGATCTTCATGGTTTTCCCATTAACTGCCCATTAACTTCCCTTGATTTCTATTAAAGCCAGTCTTGACCACACAGAGAAAAGCGCATTGATGCAATAGATAGAGATGTGCAGATAGCAGAGCCCATAAAGTCACTTGTTGTATTGTAAAAACTGTCTGCTTCCCGCTGCCAGCCAGCCAGCCCATATCAGGCCTTCTGGGTGCACACATTGTCCAGCTCAATCCCGGCTTCAAGGCCCTAAATCAAAGAGTGGTGCCCTTTATTCCATGGGCCACGGTACCCCACTGTGCCACATCAAGGCACAGAGATACATCTCTGAATCAGAATTTCACAGTGGGAAATAAAAGACTGAACACAGAGACGCTAAAAGCTAGTGGGGAAGGTACTGATGTTGAGCATTTTGTGCTACATCTTCACAGGCTGGAGCATAAACAAGCTCTGTGCTCTCCATACATTGACTACAGAGGAAAAGGGTTTTCCAACTAACTAAATTACTTCTGGATGGTTTAAAAGATCTGTGATGATAATCAAAAGGAAAGATTATGTAGCAGCCATCACAGCCTGTTATGATCCACTGAGCTCCTTTGAAATCTCTGGCTTGAGCCTTTTGCTAATATGTCATTCACTCCTGGGAAGCAGCAAACCAGATCAACAAAAGATTAATGATTGAGAAGGAATACAGAAAAACTCTGTAACTCCAAAAATCCTTCAGCCTCCACAGGTAGTTAGAGTAATTTCTTCCTATAAGTGCTTAGAAGGAGATGTACTGAGAGGAGAATGAGACTAATGTAGTTTATTTAATATCTTAGCAAGAAGCTAATGTGCAGTACCTGCTGACATAGTTTAGGGTATCATCAGAGGAAATACTAATATGAAACAACATTTTTTGCTAGTCAAGATCATTCCATTTCCATAGTAATACAGCAAGACTTTTAAAGATTATTAGAGCAGCAGGATCTAAAAGAGAGCAAGTTCATTTCAGTCCAAGCAAGAGGAGGTACCTTCTATCTTTCTAGTGTGTACATTTTATTTTGGAAACTAACCTTAAGCCTGTGTACATTGTAAATGTATATTTTCTTTATTACTGTGTTTGTGTATTATTTATGTTAATGACAAAAGTACCTAAAGATTCCAAAGATCGTCAACACACATAATTCTAGGTCCTGGCTAAGCACATTTAACTTAAGGCAAACTGACAAGCCTTGATAATTCACTATGAGTTTATATTTCGATACAAAAATAGTACCAGCATCCACTGTTTCAGAAATATCAGAGGATGCTTTTAGCAAAACTGTGAACTACACTCTAATCTTGCACTAAACTGGTCTCTTAGTCAAGAGCTACACTCCTTGCCTCAAATGGAATTGCATTGTCTAGGTACTGGTAATTTAGACAGACATGAAGATGGAATTCTATATAGCAGGTGTATTTGTCTATTCAGATGTAACTCTACAGTCTAACAAGATCTGAACTGAAAAGCTTTACTTAAGACTAAGCAGAGAAAAAATAACTGAATGTAATTTGAAATAAGGAAAATTTACTTTCTTTATAAGAGAGATCACATTTTTTATTAACGTGTCATGACTTAAGGCTCTTTATGGAAAAAATTTGCATCTTCATATTTAGTTTGCTTCTGCAAGTCTACAACTGCATTTCTCATCATTTTGAAGTCCCTTAAAAATATCAGTTAAATAAATTATTTTCTGAATATCATGAACTATAGTGACAGCTCCATCATCTAAAAACCTGTGGTCACTATTTAAGAATACAAAGTTCTGCCTTCTTTTCACAAGTATTAAAGGAATTGTTTGTTTAGGGATTTTGTACTAGTGTCCATAGCTTCTTTTATCATTTGTTAGGCATGTGATTAAGTGCCTTGCTTAGTGATAATTTACAGAATGGAAAGAAATGAGAGAAAACAGAGATACAAACATGGATGGGGAGAGATTTTGAGCTTGTAGCATGAGTTACAGAAAGTAATTTTAAGGTGAGGAATATTATTCCCAATTTAAAGAATCCCAGTTTAAATAAATTCCAGTTTTAAAGAGTCTTCCAACCTGCAGAGACATCTCCAATCTTCAGGAAAATCTTCCAATCATTACAACTGAAAAAATGCAGTAAGGGGCATAAAAACCAAAAAACTCTTCAGCAAGAGGACTTCACTGTTTGCAAGCCTTGCTATACCAAATAAACCACATCCACATGTAGTATAATTTCAGCATGCCAAAACAAGAGGTTGTGCAGGACATCATCTATATATGTCATTGATCTACCAGGCATCTTAACTCATGACTAACATTAGTAAGTATTCCTCCACTGTGCTTATCTTGCTATAAAGGGTTTCTTAGGGCATGAATCTGAATTAAATCTTCTACAAAAGGTTGTGATTGGCTAGACTTTTTGGAAGGAAGCACCCTCTGTCACAATCCAGTAGGTCAGAGCATGAATCTGATCCAACATTTGGTCTGATTTGGATCAAGCTCTTTTATAAATTTTCCACACCTCTGGACAGTGCCTGAATTGCACTGTGACATGGACTTATGGTTTGTCTGTTTCCCTGTTTCTCTACCTGAGGTCATTTTACTTCACACGGCTGAAGAGAATTTCTTAGGAAAATTAGTAAGAAGACATAGAAGAAATAATACTGTTGTTAGAGCAGTAACCTAGCTGCTAACCCCCAGCTCCATTAAATATTCATAGAAAATTAAATAAATTCACAGAAGGAAAAACACAAGCCTGGAGTACCTCATAAAAGTGTGTTGTATTAGATCTCTTCTCCAAATCAGAAAATAAAAGCAGTTTAGAATCTGTTCCATTGAATGTTCTAGCCACTAGTTTAAAGGAAATTACCTTTGTATTTTGTTTTTTCTCATTACAGAGAACCGTCCCCAGCTTTAGGATGGGGTTTACCGCTGAGCAGCATTAGATGTTTCCTTCTGTTTTGGGTTTAACTAGCTAATTAACTGTGTAGAACAGGAATCACACTTTTACTCCCCTCCTTGACATTCTCTACTGCTTATGTAAGACAGTTCTTTGCTCATATTGTTGGATTCAGTGAATGCTCTGCTCTGTCTTCAAACTTGCCAATCTTTGTTAGAGAAGGCGTTTATTTTTCCAAGTAAGCCTGATGGTCAAAAAGACATACACAAGGTGCTGCAATAGTTGGCTACACTGAAGAATTGTCCAGGGATTGGGAATTGTGTCTAAATAACCTGTAAAGACTGAATGATCTTATCAATAGTATCAAAACACTTCAAATAAATCATTTAATTCCTGAACATATTCAGTTGGAAAATATTTGTATGTCAAATACGTTTCAGTACAATATTTAAGAAGCTGATGCAAAATCAAAGCAAGGAATAGTAAATACCATAGCAGACAGAATTTTTGTGTAATTCTGCCCAAATCAAGCAGTTGTATTCCATATTGCTAAAATAGTTGTAATTGACCTTTAATCCAAATTTAATAAAGGTGATAATTTAATTTATATAGCTGTTCATATGCAAAATATTGTGCAACACTGATGATTGCAAACCCTTTTATGATGAGGTGCACATTTGGAATGAGACTTAAGCAAAATCCTGCAGAGGAGTACATTTCAATTTATATCATAATGAATACAAGGTAGAACTGAACAAATTCCACATGAGGCTACTGTCCAAATTGCTTAGTTATAACTGTAAATTGTGGATTCAGTTATACCTGCTTGCACACCAGAGACGGAATTTCTCACTCAAAAGCTTTCCCATTTTTGTCATGGTAGCAGTTTGAATTCAGCTTGCCTAGAAAAACAGATTTAGAAATTGTGTGCAAACCCTTTTTTTGATAAAAACTGTATTCCATTTGAGAAACAAATTAAAGGTTATATACCAGTGATCCCACTTCACATACCATGTTGAGAGAACAAGGCACCCTACAGTTCCAATAAAAAGAATCTATATTGTATTAAAAATTTTGATATATGTGAATATTCTGACTGAAGCCATTTTCCCTGGGCACAAAAGGCAAACTGTGAGAGAATGACTGGGGACTGTATCATTGCAAGAGAATTTGTCAGCTGGCTGTGAGGATAACAAACCAGGTCTGAGGAGGTGCACTCTGAGATTTGGAAGCAACGACTGAGAAGGGCACTTGGCAAGAGGAAATATTTGAGGCAGAAAATGAGAACATGAAAAAACATGTGATCAGTTTAAATGCCTCTGTTCAAACAAGAAGCAGTGCAGTACAAGTTCAGCTGTTAAACACCACTGCTTTTGCGTATCATGAAGTGTTCAGACAGCAGCCCACTGACACTCTGCCAGCACCAGCTGGGCATAAAAAGTAGGAAGAAAACGAGTGATTGCAGGACTAGAATGCAGCCTCTACTGCTACCTGGCAGCAAAGTTGCACTAAGACAGGTAGAACTCTGCAAACTGATAATTTAGGACCTAAGCCTTCAGGAGCAGGCTAGGAGATTAAGAGTTTAAAACAAATAAATACAATAAAAAGTAAAATCTCACAGAACACATTTAATCTGCATTCCAGGTATTGGTGATAAGGTCAGAAAAAACAGCTAATTATGCTGTATAAAATGCATGTTTCAGCTTTGTGTATTTCTGAAGCTGCTTGCATGTACTGCCTTTGGACACAGTCATTTCATTCCACTAGAGAGCCCCACAGAAAGGGCATAGCTGCATGCATTGGCATTCATTCTTCTCTAAGAATTACTAAATCGGGGCATTATACTGGCATGCTCAATAAAGGGCTGAACAAGTTCCATAAAGAGCATGTTGAAGATCCCAGGTAGAATGAGTTATCATGCAGTTGGCGTTACCTATATTACTTGCAGAGCCCAGATGGCAGCGACAGGTAGGGTACAAAGAAATTGACTTGGTATCCAGGATAAGCTTGTACTGCTGTTCTGGAGGAAAATACACCACATCTTTTTATTTTCAAATTGAAAATGTTACATATGGAAATTATGAATTAAAAAGAAAATCTGAGGACTGTGACTTTTCAGAGTAGATTTGTTCTTTGGTTTTATATTTTTCAATATTTTCTTCTGTCACATATCTAGTGTGTCTTAAATGCACAAAATATACCTGCATAAGAATGATCTCCAATAGGAGACCTCTCTTTGCAACTGATCATTTTCTCTCATGTCTGCAGTGTTCATATCACTTTGAGGCATTTTGGCAAGTAAAAATGTGAACAGCAAGCCTTTCTACATTCTATGTAGCTTCTGAAATAAAAAGGTATGGAGTTCTTCTCAGGCTGTTTTTCACCTTTCTCTTCTGTTCTGCCTAGCAGACATATTCTGTCTACGTTTTATTCAGTCACAGTAATACAGAATTCAATCTCCCCCTGTGGTGGATTTTCCAACCGCTAACCACATGTTTTTTTCCTTAGGTCAACAAGAAGGCTTGACAGAGTTGAAAGGTCAATGTCATCCCTGGCATATACAGTCACTGCATCAGCACAGCTGTCAGTGTTGACACCAGCACCCAATTGGGATGGGCTAAGCTTGTCTACAAGACCTTTTTGATAAATCATCCCAAGAAATAGTTGCCATCTTGTCAAGAAAACTTGTTGCAATATTTAATAGACCAAGACCTGGTTTCCATAATATGGAGAAGAGCTGAGCAGTTAATCCTTACCCATGGAGATATTCATGGAGATATTCTATGTCTCCTTTCACTAATGTGAGAAACTCAACACAGAAAATTTTCCATTTATGCGGTAATTTAAGCATAATGTAATGGGTCACCAAACATTTTATTTTCCTTCCTCATAATACTCAATTGCAGCCATCCGGCTTGAGGGGTTGACGCATGCAAATCTCATCAAGTTGAAGGCCAAGTGTAGGGTCCGGCACATGGGTTGGGACAATTCCATGCCCAAACACAGGTTGGGTGGAGAACGGATTGAGAGCAGCCCTCGGGAGAAGGACTTGGGGGTGCTGTGGGTCAGAGGCTGGACATGACCCAGCCATGTGCACTCCCAGCCCAGAAAGCCAAACATGTCCTGGGCTGCATCCAGAGCAGCGTGGGCAGCAGGGCCAGGGAGGGGATTCTGCCCCTGTGGTCCCCTCTGGTGAGACCCCACCTGAACAATTACATGAGCTCGGAGACCCCCAACATAAGAAGGACATGTACCTACTGGAGCGAGTACAGAGGAGGGTCACAAAGATGATCGGAGGAAGCACCTCTCCCATGAAGGCAGACTGGGAGAGAGATGGAGCTGTTCAGCCAGAAGAAGACTCCAAGGGTACCTCACAGCAGCCTTTCAGTATCTAAAATGGTCCTGTAAGAGAGATGGAGAGATTGTTTCACAAGGACATGGAGCATGTCAACAAAGTGTAATGGCTTCAAACTGAAAGAGAGTGGATTTAGATTAATTATTAGGAAGAAATTATTTACTGTGAAGGTGGTGAAGAGCTGACACAGGTTGCCCAGAGAAGTTGTCCTCTGCTCCTGGCAGAAGGGTTGAACTAGATGATCTTTAACATCCCTTCCAACCCAAAACATTCTAAGATTTTATGATCAGGAATGAAACAAAGAACCAAGTACATCTGGCACTTTATCTTCTTTTAGACACCAAGACTTCTAGCTACAAAAAACCAGTACTGCTAGCAGCAGTGTGGTCAGGAGCAACAAACCCTTGCCAGGCATCCAGCACCCTCCCAGTCTTCAGATGATGATGGCAGACCATTAACTTGGCAGCTATGAACTCTTCTGCCCACCCTCTGGCAGCCATTTCCTCCACGACAGCACTAAACCCAGTTGCTGTCATAATGACAAACTGGTCTTTACTCCCTCGACAATGTCTGCTAACAAATCACAGAATGAAACTTCAGTAGCTGAAATCTCCAAACCCAAAAAGTAATTATCACATTTTTCACAGAATGAGCTGTCAGAGCATCACCAACCCAGATGCTACTAGATTCCAAATTGCTTAGTATATAATCTAAACAATATTGTTTGTGAAATATCTGCAGTACATTCTGCAGTACCTGTATTACCTATGACAGTACAACATTCCTCCTACATGGACCGTAGAAATCCAGGTTTGCTGAGGTCTAAATTTTGTACATGTGCTAAGTTCTTTGCCAAAACAGCAACACAGTCAAACATGGAGCTGTTTGGGAGGTTTTTTGCTGCTTTTTCTTGAGGAGATACACATGGGTGTTGCACACCAAAATACCTCTTAGATGCAAGATGGATTGAGTGATCAAAGCAGTAGCTCCTGGGTCCAGAACAGGCAGCTGGTCAGAGCACTATCCTGGACTTGGCAGGACAGGGCATGAATTCCTGGCCTTGGTCAAGAAGAGCGGGGTAACACCTGGGTTTTTCATATGCTGCATTAGTCCTCTCTTTCAGACATCTTTTTTTCTCTTTTTCTGCAGAAAAAGAAATCTTGGAAGACCAAGGTTTTATTTCTGTGTAAAATGTCTATAATCCCAGATTTCAAGATTTTATGGAGTAAAAAAAATCTTTATTGTCTATGTTTTGTAGAAGATTATATATTTTCCCTAGGGTAGTATGAAAGTGTTTCACTCTTAGAGCAAAAAAAAAATTGGTTTGGAATGTTTTGTAGGACTAGTTTATTGTTTTATATTGGCTAGAGAACTCACAGATTTATTGGTCTGAATTGCTTTCACACTGATGAGTCAGTCTTTTCAATGCTTCATCTCAGGACTGGAGTTTGGAGAATAATTTATATTTCCTTTGAAGGTGGCAAGTCTCCCAAGGAATGATAGTTGTGAATTCACTGGAAATAAAATAATCTTAATTATTCAAAACAATTCCACTCAGTTTCAACCACTCCAGATTTTCAAACTTGTTCCATACACATGCTTTTATATGCAGAAAGTAAATACATTATTTGTATGTGCATAACTTTGGCTCAGACTACAAACCCCAGGGATTGTATGCAGCTCTGAATACACAAGATACAAAAAATAATTTAATTTATAAGCTTTAAAGGCTGTCTTAGTTCCATATTAGTTTTTTCTGCACTTCTGCCTCTCCAGATGTGGAAGCATAGGAAACACTCCAGGAGGAGTTTTGATGCCACCTGGCAGTATCAAGTGCTGTGAGCTGCAGCCACAAACTGTACTCCCCTGGTAAAAGTCTGAGGAGCTGTGGCCTCTGTTTGTGGGTTTCAGGTACAAGAAAAAGTGGTTTTAGACTGGACTGTGTCAACATATTCTGCAGTACACATTTCTGCTAAGGATCAGCACAGCACAAGAAATAAAACCCAAGCAAGATAAAACATCAGGTGAACATAGTGAGAAGAGATGTAAGTGATGCAAATGTCAGCTGCTTAACAAGATTGTTCCATGTACAATAGTATAAAGGAATAAAACTACATCTGAGCAAAACAGCTGGACTCAGTGCATACCAAATACTTGGCTGCATGATCAATTATCTTGCCAGTCTAATGGTCAGGAGGAGTCAAATCCCAAAATGAAATATGAGCAGAAGTTTCCTAACAGATCAGTAATATTCAAACATAAAATAATGGAAACTGAGAATTGTTTTGAAACTCAATGTGCTTGAAGACTGAAGATCACAACTTCATTTACAAATCACTGAAGAATGGCAGTCTGTATCTGCAGTTGTCCTGTGTCTACAGGTCTATCTCAGTGAAGAAAACTGTTCAAATGTTTCAGTTCCCCCAAGTACACTAGTACTTGTGCTGTACAGTGGGATAAAGGGTTCATTTCTTACAGGGAGAATAGACCCCTTTTACAAATTCCCAGACATCAAGCAAATTTCCAGGAAAACATTTTCCTGACAACCATTCATCTCCCCATCCCAAACATGGGATTTGAATTCAAAAGATTTTCCTGCTCTGTCCAGTAGTGAAATAAACAGACCTTTCAAACCTTTTTTTAAAAAGCAAGCAACAACATCCCACATCCCAGAAGCTAGAGCAACCACGTGACCTTTAAGACACTCTCATTTAAGTGAGTGGTCATCTGTGTTGGTTTCAGCTGGGGTAAATTTTCTGCAGAGTGGCTAACATGGAGCTGTTTTGGATTTGTGCTGAACACAAGGTTGATAATGGCAAGATGGTTTCGTTACTGCTGAGCAGGACTCACACAGAGCCAAAGCCTTTTCTGCTTTTTGTACTGCCGTGCTGATAGGAGGAGACTGGAGGTGGATGGGAGGCTGGGACAGGACATAGCCAGGACAGGTGACACAACCTGAGCAAAGGGAGATTTCAGACCATATGGAATGCCGTCCTCAGGATATAAAGTGGGGGAAGAAGGAGAAAGGGGTGGACATTTGGAATGATGGCATTTGTCTTCCTAAGTAATCATTACTTGTGATGGGTCCCTGCTCTCCTGGAAATGGCTGAACACCGACCTGCCCGTGGGAAGCAGGCAATTAATTCCCTGTTCTGCTTTGGTTGTGTGCACAGCTTTTGCTTCCCCTATCTAAGTGCCTTTCTCTCGACCCATGAGTTTTCTGACCTTTACCCTTCTGATTCTCTCCTCAAATTTCCTGGTGGGGGAGTGAGTGAGCAGCAACATGGGGTTTGGTTGCTGGCTGGGCTTAAACCACAGCACCTGCAAATTCTCTCACATACTCTCTATCCTGGAATAAGTTTCATTTAATATTTTCTTGTTAGAAATGCTTCACTTTCTACCGATAGTTATTTAATTGAGGACAAATTTGAACTTGAATGTTGTATATGAAATAAGTACTGCTGCCTCTTTTTTGTGATTTTAACATGAGACTACATCCAGCAGACTGAGCTTTCTTTCTGAAAGTTTAGTCACACCTGGTAAAATCCCATGAAAATGCATTTTGTCAAGAATACTCCTAACCAACCCAAGCTCTCATTAAGCTGTGCCTCACAAAAGTGTCTAAGATGCATAATGGGAGCAAGACTTGACTTGAAGAGAAAATACTGAAGGAAAAAGAGTCTCTGAGAGATCCAGCAAGCTATTCTCTGATTCCTTTAAAGCAATTCCATCTTTTCTATTTTCCACTTAAAAGATGGGGTCAAAAATGTGGAGACTTTTCTCCCTTCAGTGCCTTGCAGACATACTTAGGTATTGCTGATTGCTTCTTCTTCTTCTTCTTCTTCTTCTTCTTCTTCTTCTTCTTCTTCTTCTTCTTCTTCTTCTTCTTCAAGAGCTAAAGAAATATGGAGGAGTCCTCTGGGAATAAGTCTCTCTATTCCCTTATAAAAGATAACTATATGAAGCTTTTCACTTAGAGAGAAACTTATATAAGGTATTTCATGGTGATTTTGAAAAGTCATGCTAAGAAATAACAATCCATGTATTAGAGACCCATAGCCCTAGAGAAGAAGCAAAAAGGGATTCCTGCAGTTCTTTTCCTGATTAGGGTCAAAACCTTAGAAACAGGTTAATTATCTAAACCTCTTACACATACTGCTGAAGTGCAGATGATTTTCTTAGAAATAGTCCATGCTCGTTCCCTCAAGTCTTCTTCAAGCTCTAAATTTAGCATCTATTGCAAGTATAAAGCCACCTTTAAATAGCACTGGAAGTTCTAGAACGGAAATTTGGAAGCCAGGAGAGGGAGCTTTAGCAGATATCACACAGCTCAAAACAGACATGAGGAGCAAATGTGTGATTATACTGGTATTTACACTATGAATACAAGTGTAAACCAAGCCTAAGAACACCTAAATGTTCCCAAAATGAAGAAATGCTTTCAAGGGACTGTGAAAGGTATTGTCATAAAAGGTCAGAAAAGGTTCTTCATTCATTACGATTCCCTGTACTTTTGTATTTTCCAATAAAACTGAGAAGTGCTGTTGATCAATATTTTTGACAGAAAACACACATGAAAAAATTAGTGCAAGGAAAATATTCTCCTATTTTTTCCTTCTGATGAGAGATAAGTGCTGACTGTTTTCCTTAAGTTGTTTCTTAGCTGCCAGAACTGGAATTCATGGAAAATATTCATACACACATTAAGGATCAGAATGCAGGCTCTGCCGACAGACAAAGTCAATAGCTGCTTGGAGCAGGCCTCTCCAGAGAGCTAAGGGATCATGATCTATCCTTTACATACACCTGGCTGCCATTGTGGCCCTAGAAGGCAAAGCTGGGATAGATATTCTTGGGGAAGCTGGCCACTTGCGATCAGTGAGGAAAGCATTTGATCATGAGATACCAATTGCTCCTGAGGGAGCAGCTAGATCAAGACCAAAATGCAAGGCTTTTCTTAATCACCTTCCAAACCAGCTCCGATTGCTTTCCAGAGTCATGGCCCATCAGGAAGAGCACAGTAATCAAAATTTACTTTTGGCTTAAATTGTTAGAAAGACACGATTCTCACCTCCTGGGGAAAAAAAAAAAGGAACACTCCCTCTCAGAAAAATACCATTGAATTCACTCAAAGCAGAAAGGAAAACATACTAGTTTTGTTGTTTCTCACAGCCACAGTAAAAGTTTATTCCTGTAGAAATCAGACACAAAATAATCAATACAAAAAAACATTGCAGTCTGGAAAATATTGTAGGTTGGTAGTTTCGTGAGACATTTATTCACAGGTGTATTATATCTTATTCAAGAATAAAACAGACAGTAAAGAAGTACAGTTTGAAAACCTTGCAAATGACTGTGTAATGCATTGATCATTTTGGAAGACAAGATGTTTGGGCCTGGAAAAATCTCAAATCAAAAGTCTCATCCCAATGTCGTTCTTACTGTCAGTCAAATTATCCCTCTCTACATTCAGACAGCAAGTGTTATTTTCTCTGCTTCATATAATTGTGCAGTGAAGTTAATATCATACAACGAGCACCTTGTAGGAAAACATCTAACGTGGAAAACTGATGGAAAAACATTTACATGCTTTGTATTTGTAGTTTATCAATGGCTGACTGCTTCATGATTTTATGATAACATTGTTCTCTAAGATAATAGCTGTGATAAATGTAGGCCTTATTATTAGCAGTATGAGAAAATTTCCATTCATTTTACTATCTTTTCAGTTAACTTGCCTTATGTTATTTCAAGGATCCCAGGTTGAACAGAAAAGCACAAAGAATAACCAATTCTCCTAATCTTTGATGATGCTCGGGATGAACAAAGCAGATGTTAATGTAAATTAAAAGAGTTATTTTGCAGCTTTTGTGATCCTAAAGGTTGACAAAAATATTTCACAAATGTCATGAAAATACTACCAGAAAAACTGCCCTGGATATTACTGAACACAATTTCTAAATACGACAGAAAATCATTCTTCACTAGAAGGAAGAAAAGGGTATTTTTCCTGTCTAATGTTGTGGTAGCTGAAACCATCTCGGAGAAGCCAAGAGGTCCCACGCTGCTAGGACAGCTACGAGAAACACTCCCTGAGTGTTTATTGGGTGGTCTGTCACTAGATGTTAATCTTCCTATGTTGATTGGTTGTTGTATCCCTGACTCCACCCTTCCCTTTTCCCTATTGGTTCTTGTTGTATCGCACACTCCACCCCTCCCTTCTCCCCATTGGATCATTGTTTTATCTCCACGCCTTCTCCCCAACACTATTGGCCACAGAGATCTATAAGAATGGCTACTCACAGCCATTTTTCCTCTTTCACCGCTGGATCCCTTCGAAGAATAAATCCTCGGAATCTCCACATAGCTGAGCCCTCTGAGTTCTTTTGTCTCTGGTAACACTGAGCTAATCAGAAGCTCTGGGGGGTGTGTGTGTGTCTATGCTATCCATTGTCATGGGTGAGAGAAAAAGTCTGCTTGCATGGTGTCAGATGCACCGGCCAGAAGTGGCTGTCTGAGCAATCAAGATGCTTTCGGAACACACAGAGACCAAATCTCACCCCACCACCACCCCGCGTTAGTCTAAAACAGAAAACTACAGGGACAAAGGTTATTATCTACATTTTGTCTTAAAATTCACATCAATATGATCAAATTAATTTCTGATTTCACTGAAATCTCAGGAGGGATGAATGTGTTGACTGTGACAGTTTTAAAAGCTGTCTTCCTATAGAAATGTCAAAAAAATAGTGCACTACAGATAAAGAACTAATTTTCCCCCTAACTACCAAAAATACCTAAGACAAGATCAAAAGCAAAACAATTATTGCTTTTGCATTGCAAAATCAGAGAATTATTCATAGCTATAATAAAAGCCAAAATGCATCAATTCTTACAAGGCTATGAAATATTTTATTTCAAGACTAATTCCACCTTGGTCTCATTTTACTACATCTTATGCATTAGAAGGAACAATATAAAACTTTCATCTGGAACAGATAAAGATGTACACTGAAAGGCAGGAGTCCCTAAAATATTCATACCTCCACTTGAGTTAATGACTCTGAGAGGTTAAGGGTTCAATAAAATATTTTTTGCACAAAATTTACTCTTAAGTAAATAATTAGGCAAATAGGTGTGACCTCTGGCATTGGATTTCAACTGTGAATGCATGCCTGAATTTTTCCAGGCACAGTAAAGAGCCAACTGTCAAAAACAAGCCATAAAGTGTATCAGGTATTTTTTAAGCACCAATTTCACATCTTCCAGGGCTTCGCAATTACAAATTTAACTGGGATTGTGAAAAGTACAGAATATCTCCTCAGTTGCTCCCAGATAAATCAGTGCTGTCAGCACCACTGACTTCCACAAAAAGAATATTAATTTGAAACAAATGCTTCTGAAAATTCAATTTCCACAATAACCCTTAACTAATTACAGAAAATCCTTGGCAGAGCAATAATGCAAGAAAAGTACAAGACGAACAAAAAAATAAATATCTATTTTACCAGTAACAACAATGAACTGTTTTCAGTCATAAACTAATTTACTTTCAATCATTTCAATAAATACAGCAAATAAATTTTAAGCAGTAATACAGGTGCAAGCAACTAATAAGCATGAAATAAGCAAAGCTTTTCCAGGCCTTCAAAATTTTTGTTGACAAAGTCAGCATTTCCAGAGGGAAAAAAAGGGGTTTTTTTTCCCTCCTTATCAATGTGTAATTGCATTTTTACCCTACCTATGTGAAAAAAATTTGAGACCTCCTCCCACCATGTGTTCTTTCAGAATTTTACCTCAGGACTGTCAGGAAGCCCAGGTCCTCAGATATGATTTGTCACAACGGAAAAGCTATGAATATTCTAATGTTTTATTAATTTTGGGTTTGTGTTATACAAGGATATCAGCCCCTAAGATAGGATGCCTTTGCCACAGAATCCAACCCAGGAACCAGACTTCAATCAATGCAAAGGGTCTTATGAATTCAGCAATTTTCTACCCTTGAGGGAGACCACAGAAGAAAAACTCCTCCTCTTAGAAGCTGCTACTGTCTCTCAGATAGGACCCATCAGTCAAGCCAAAAAGTTACCTAAGGGAGAATACATTGCCTGCTACTTCCATTGTTCCCCCCACACACTAGGTGGACACAGCTTCAAAAGAAGCTTTTCCTGCACACTGCAGGTCTGTGCTCATTCCTTCATCATAACTCAGACATGATGACAGCAAAGGTGCTGAAAATCCTGACCCTTACATTTAATAATGAAATAGGTTTTCCTGGACTCGTATGGTGTGCACTCCACATTCTCAATCTGCTGACACAGACTTTTTAATTAAGCTGTGCTAAAAAGATTACACAGCTCAGTAAAATACGTCCTGTCCACACACAGCCCAGATGATAGGCTCACTTCTTTATCCTGTATATTACCCTATGTGGAAATGTATTTTTGAAAATACAATCAATACCAGTCCTTTAAAATTTAGCTCTAATAGAGAGTATTATAGCAAAAAAACCCAGACAATAATGGCATATTAAATATACTCTCAGAACAGTAGAGCACTGGTTTTATTCATGAGAAATTTTAGTGTAGAAGGGCAGAAGGAGCTACTGAAAAGTTACTGCTATGCTTCTACCTTCTATACCACAGCACAGGCCATGAACGTAAGGGCTTGTTTTATTTAAAGAAATAAAAAAAAACCCTACATCTCAAACAAATTTAACAGAAAATACTCTGTATCACCTTCTGCATTTTTCCAGGACTTTATTGCCATTGGTGACAATCTTCATTTTAAATCTGAATACATCTATTTTCAACTCCCAAGTCTTGGGTCTTCTTTTACAACTTCAATCTCTGCTTCTCACATATTTCTTAGACAACATCTGTCCCTTCTCAGATACCTGTAAATCATAATTCCTTCTCTTTCCCTTTTACCAGGCAAATATTTTCTGGAGTCTCTCAACTTACAGCAAACTCCTCCCCCTCTTTACTCTTCTTTGAATTTTTTCTGGCTTAGCAACTTTTATCTTGAATTTGGACAGTTAAAAATGATCCAAGATTCTGAGAAAAGCTGCTCTAGAGACAAATACAAAAGGAATCTATCTTTTTGCTTTCTTTTTATTTATCTCTCATATACTCTACAGTTCAAAGTTCTAGTTCTAATAATTAGGGAAATACAATTAAAGTTGTCAGTATTAATAAGATGCAGAATCAGGATAAAGTGTACTTCATGGGCAGTACTAAAATCGTGGTTTACATTCTAACTGATAACTTGTTGATTTTCAAGTATCACAGATAACTATGAAAAGATAATGGGCTAAGAAAAAAATTTAAAATAATCCCAGTACTTCTTTGGATTCTTGGTGTTTTGTGGCTTTTGTTTTTTTGGTTTGGTTTTTTTTTTTTTTTTTTTTTAGAATTTTTAAGGTTGTTTTGGAATTACTTTTACTAAGAAGTGAATGAATCAGCTATTCTCAAAACACCTCTATTGTTAACATGATAACACTTAGAACCTTTATTGGAACCTTATAAGATAGTCTCATGCATTGTAGTAGTAATGAAGAAAAACCTGTCGTACTGCATGCATGCATACTCAGCCGCAAGTGAGAAACAAAACAATCCTTAGAAATGCAAATGCATAGAGAAAGTATCGTGTCATCTGAGATGCTGAACACATTGAAAATAAATAAAATAAGAACTCAGCAGTCACGTCTGAAGACATCATTAAAAAATCCAATAATTTATTAGCTGGTAAGTTTTCTTTCAAGCCAAGAAAATTACATTTTCATGTTCTCACATTTTCATTTTTAAAACAGAGAGAACAAGAAGAAAAACCTCATTTCTTCACCAGGTACAGCAAACAGTTTAACAGCAGAGGAGATGCAAAGGAAACTTTTTAAATAAGATTTGATGTTACTAAAATCTCAGAAACTGATAAGGTGCAGTCAAGCAGAGTGTGGAAATGGCAAGACCATCTAAACCAATTATATTTCATAGAAATGACAACCACTAACATAATTTTGTACCTTGGAAAGAGTTTGCTTACATAACCTATGCTTACTGTTGAGGCCGGTATTTCAATAAAGCAAATGTGCAAATGGCATGGTTCCTGTTAGAAAAGAGTCCTCCATCAAGTTAAATAGCTGCACAACACTCTAAAATCCAGATAGCTAGCATTCAACTTCATTTTTGCATCTGTCTAAATTCTTGTGCAGTAAACAAAATAAAAATGTTCAGCCTTTCTTGTTTTTATTCCATTTTCTGGCTTTTCCAAGAAAATGTCTACAATCATCATCATCATCATCATCAACAATAATAATAATAAATAATAATAGTAACAGTTAAAAAAACCCTGACTGAATCCAGAAATATTATAGAAATTGAACTATACTATAATGTGGGCTTCTACAAGAACAGCATCTATGGAGGACATCCTCTCTTTGCAATTTCAATAACTTTTTATTTAAAATATCCTTATTACCATAGTTCCATTTTTTTTTCAAGAAATCCAGACAAACACCCACAGGAGAATGGAGAACTACAATTGGTGTCAAAAGAGAAACAGATATTTGTTATTAATAAATGCAAGAGCATTCAACATTTAATCACCATAATTCCACTTATTTTGTTTTGCCTGTTGGCCGAGGTCTCCACCAAAATTCAGCAAATCATCTTTGCTGAGCTACTTCTGGCAAACTCTTCATTCTTTCAGCAACCTATCAAAACAAAACCTTTTAAAAACCTCCTTGATTTGCTCCAGTACCACCATTTCAGAGAAGAAGCTGCCTTAGAGAGGTGACAGAGGAGACAAAATAGAAATTCAACATACTAATTTAGCATTAATAATCTTTTTGCTGCTGCAGTGATCTGAAGAGAAGAAAATTAGAAGGTATTGGGTATCAAAGAATTACTAGATTTGCCATTTTCTGATGATATAAAACTCTAGCCTGTAATAGCAATTTTGCCCAACACACCGCTTTAAGAATGTGATTTAGCAATGCGCTGTTTAGGCTTGATCTGTTTTGTGGTCTGTTCCATGAGATCAGACTATTTTAACTTCAAAAAACCTGGAGTATGTGCCTCAGTTTTAAGTGTTGCTACTGTTTGAGATCATTAGCATAGACCTTTTTAGACATACTCAGAAAAAAATATAAACAAATCCCATCGTCTAGAAACGGAGAAGATTTTTACCTCGGGTATTCTGGTGTCAGAAAAATCTCTGTAATTACTATAAATTAAGCCCATTTTTAATTTTAAAAAAGAGAGTTATATTTTATTAATAAGAAAGCTTTCCTATCACTGCATTAAAAACCTTCCCTCCTTAAGGAAAGTTTAGGTAGGAAGAAAAGGGTACTTTTCACAATTTGAGCTCCATCTTGATCCTTTTGTTTCTCAGTGAGCATCACCTGAAAATTTATCCAGCACAGAAAGACGTCTACTGACTTAACAGTTTCCTGAAGTAAACATTTCATTAACCTTTCTAAAGGGAACAGTTTCTCCTCAGAGAGAAGGCATGCTTCAGATAAAAGATAAAAGAATAGAGAGACTCCATGATCGAAAGAGTTTTCATATTGAAGACAGGTTGGCGTGCATTAATAGCATGAAAACCCAAGAAATATAGAAGGAATTAAATACTAAAACCTCAGCCTTCTTGCTAGCATCCCAATTGTAGCCAAATTCCACTGGCAAATTTCTGGCTGGAAGCCACTTTTTATTTTCAGATAAAAGCTTGCTATGCCTAATCTACAGTTGTGCTTTTCACATATCCATTCCCTCTAAAGGTAGTATTTTTTTCAAATGTGTAGAGGAGTCCTGTAGTAGCTGACTTCAGTCACTGTGGCCCAGATTTCCCCCTGTATTTACAGGGTGCTGGGCCACCACTTTGGACCAGCAAAGGATTGCTCCCTAAGGAATGGTTAGCTCTCTATGCTGAACATATTCCACACTGAAGCTGACTTCAAGACATTCTCCTTCTGCACATCTGCCTTCTAAATGCCTCTGTTTAAATTATTCTTTATTTTCCTTGTAACAGTTTTGTTTTCACCAAGGCCTTGTTCTTATTTCTGAAGTTACCGAGTGACAGCATTGACTAGACTAAGAAAAGTGAATAAAAGGCTTCAATGTATACAAGACTATTTGCTAACTGAACAGATGTCAAACACCATGTTTCCAAAAATCTTACAGATATAAGAATCTCAAAACTCTTCATGTCATAACTGTACACCAAATAATTTCAGTCATGAGCATGATTTCTTTTCCATAATCCTTTCAGAATTGAAAGCAGGAGTTTATGCCACCTTTCTGTTCCCCAGTCTGGCCTTTTCCAGGATAAAATATATGACTTTACATACAAAATACTGAGAGCATTTTTAAAAAATTCATTTGTCTAAGTGTTTAATTTACTTACTTTTTTTTCATATTAGGAAATAATAGGTTCTGACCATTGAGTTTCATACATATGTGAGTCTCCACCTACGTGCAAGTAAGACACGTGGTAGCAATAAGAGTGAAACAGTGAATAATGGCAGCTGGAGTGTCTGGTGCATGAGAATAAAACTGTAGTCAACCTGTTCTGCCATTAGTAACCATCCTCAGTACTCTGAATTTTGGAGTAGCTTTCATTTTTTTTTCTGCCTTGATTGATAGTTGAAGGAGACATTAAATTATGCCTTAGGAAACAAAGGATAGTGGATAGACAGGAAATAATATAGTTTTAAGACATTTGAATGTGAGGAAAAGACACTTGAAATAAGTGCAATGAAGGACACTTACACTGGAGTTTGAAAGAGCTGATAACACAGTAAAGGGTATTTGCAGATGATTATATAAGCTTCATTTTCAACACCTTGGATGGTCTGAGGTAAGTAAAAGGCATTTAAATCAAAATTAAAACCAAAAACCCAGAAGTGAAGAAACAAAAGAAATCCTATAAGCAAAGGTTATTACTTTAGAAACTATTTCTGTCCACTGCCCTTCCTATTTTCTTGCTAATCTGAACTGGAGCCTGAGCAGTGAAATATTCAGAAGTGCCCAGCCCCACTGAAATCCAATTTCTTTTTCTATTTTTAAAATTAAAGGTCTTGAGTCAAACCATGATGTATTATGCAATGAATCTGCAACAGGAAGAGCTGTATAACATTGCCAGCTAGTGGTCACTTGACTTCAGAGCACAATAACTCAATTCTAGCACAGTTTAAATATTTTTGAAATGTAATAAAACCTTTTATGGTTGTAGCTTAAGAAGATGACAAATAAATTGCAAACATATTTCAGTACCTTAGCTTTCAGAACATCAAAATCTTCATGAAGGTAACATTTAGTTCATGAATACGCTAGTTCTTCATTTATGTTTGGTTTTCCCAGTGAAAAGTACATGAAAATATAAAGTTCATACCAGAACTGATTCCAACATTACAGGTAACTATGTTATAGCTTCATTCATTTTACTATGTCGCCTCTGAGCTATATCTTCTAATGCCTGGATAATAGTAAGATTTTTTTTTACAATTGTTGCTGCTAAAGACTATTTATTCAACAGAAGTGAACTCTCACAAAGGCACAGACATCAGCAAAACAAACATGGAATGGATAAAAAAGAGGCAAAGAAAATGCAGGCACCTGCATTTATAATGAGGCCTGCATTTGTAATGATTACAATATTAATGATGCATATTTCTGAATTCTCTCTGTAATCTAAGGTCTCGCTGCAAACAAGCTGTTTTGTGAAGATATAAGGGACATGAACAAGTAATGCAAAATACGCAGTAAGAGAGAAAAGGAAGAGAGAAAGAACGGATCCTAACAAAAATGTCATGTCCTGCAAAATCTTATGCACTTCACTGTTTCTATAGATAGCTTCAATAGCTATACTACCTTTGCAAAAATTAACTGAGTTGGCATTTGTGTGTCAGCATGTAAAGGTCATAGAGCAGGATATACATTCTGGAAACAGACGTTTCCTTCAGACTGACACAAGAAAAAATGGAAGTTTTAGGGAATTATAGAAGAAATTAAGGACAAACCTATGATTGTGTAAACAGTTATCACCAAAGAGTTCCTATTAAGTCATTATTGGTCTTAATATGCTAAAGGTTATATCTATAACATAACTTGCAGGCAGTTTTAGAATTGCACTTCTCAGACTTGAATGGGAATTGGGAACAATCAGGACCTTGTAACAAAACTGTGCTAGTTCATCCTGCCCTGCAGACAGATCTATTGTGTGGATTTCATTTCTGAGCTAGCTGTGGTTATGGGGCCCAGGCAGTTAAGAATGAGAGCACACCATGCTCATACTGGCAGTGTGCACCAGCAGGATCAATCTGGGTTTTACCTGTAAAGAACAGGGTAAGCATATCCTAGAATCATTCTGTTTAATGCCCTTCCAGCCTCAGGACATCATTCTGCAAAGATTTACATGCCCATTTAATTTTACTCTGACTTCAGCAGGAATACTCATGGATAAATATAAGCATAGCAGACATCTTTGCAAATGATTCTGAGAGGCAGGATAATTCTGAGGTGTGACTTCAGATACTGAGTCTGAGGGCCAAGTCCACAGTTGTCTGGAAAATTGTTCTGCCATTAAAATTATATGAGGATTACCCCTAGAGGAACAGGTCTATCAACAAAGGCAGAGAGCTACCAAAGAGGCCTACCTCAGAATCCTTTTAAAATATCCACTACCTATGATGGAAGACTTAATTTAGAAGATGTCTTTTAAAAGGGGAGAGAAGGCAGATTTCACCTGTTAGTCTGATAGAGGGGTTAAAAAACGTGAAAAAAAAATTTGATTCCTTCAGGCTGAATCCACACCAGCTACTTAGTTCAGAGCAGTTTTGTAGCCCTTCCCTTAACTGACCCTACTGAACAGTTTGCTTTCACTGGATGGTTTTCCTGTACACTGGACAAATGCATTGGGCATTGCAATAGGTCTCTCTTTCACAGGTCCAGTTTGGTGCCTTTAAACATTTCCTTTTTAGCTATCCCCAAACTACCTGTGTGGTGGAGACTTTTGGCATAGGGGAATCAAGCTAGATGTAATTCAGAGTAAACCCCCTGAACAACCATTGTAAACAAAAACAGAAGTCCACGACTAGCTTCCGAATACCAATCCCTTTCTGTTGTGCCATATGATCTCCTAATATAGATGTAAAAACAGGTGCTGAGTAAACAAAGCCAAGCTTCTGTTACATCATTAGTCGCCACTAACAGAATGTAGGTCTTCAAACACACAGATACCTTTGTTAATAAATTATTTGGTCAGCCTCAGCAGTGGCAGGTACCATGCATCCCAAGTTTCTGATGGCACAAGAAGGCTTCCTGTCACACATTAGAGTAATAACTCCAGATGGGCTGTTGTCATCCCACAAGTGTCCAGGAATGACTTAGGTTTTTGAGCCATCATAGTGCCCTGCAGAGCTCATTCAAGTTCTCAGATTCTCCTTCAATACTTGCAAAAGTATCCAGCTGCTGGGAAATTACTATTTTTACATTACATTTTCCAGCTCTTGTGTCAGTGACTGACACATGTCCTCCTCCAGCCAAACGATGCTCTGCAGCTCCAGCTGCCCCTGAGTCAGGCTTGGCAGCCTTGGTCTTGCTATGATCTAGCTCGATGCCACATGTTTCCTTCCCCCATTCCAGTTACAGGAAGTTTATGTTTTTCTTTTCTTGCCAAATATATGTTGACAACACTTTTCCAGCTAACTTGATAGTTACTAGCTTGTGCAGCTACGAGCAACTTGTGTAGGAGAGCTTTCAGGCTCACAGTCTCACAGTTCCAACGCTGTCTATGACAGCAAGAGCACATTAGTCACCTTTTGGATCACTCTATGCTGAGCCACCACTAGCTAATTTTTATAATGTTTTATAAAATCCCCTCCACAGCCTTCAACTCTCTACAGCAAAAAAAGTTTGAACTGTCAAAGCCTCACTGATCTTGACTTCCAGTTTTTGCTCTCTGTCCCACATAAACCATTATCTGACCATGTACTCATTCTTCTCCTTCCGGCAATAATTACAGTCAATACACATACATCTACATTTTTTTATATATACTTAGAATTTTTCTTGATGTAGGCTTCACTTCTGATTAGAAAGAAGCATTCCTAAATTTTCTGTAATACAGTTGCACAGCTAGATCATCTGCCTGAGATAAAGACACTAAAACCAAACTCTTTCAGAACCAGCATTGCCACCAAAGAAATTATCCTCTGCCTTCCTTCTGAGTAGCACCACTTGCCTTTTTCAACACAAAGCAAAGTGTTCTCCAGCCACCAACAACACTACTAAAATGCCATCAGTCGTGGCAAGGCTTTTAACTTATTTTTGTATTTGTGGGAAGTTAGTGAAGCAAAATTCAGTGCAGGATGTGACAAAAGAGGGAGGTGATTTCATTTAACAAAATTATCTCGAATACACTGTGCATGCAGTTGCATTCTATGAAGTACCAAAGTATGATTTCCCTTTTTCTTTTATAGGCTGGGATATGAACATATGGAGCACAAGAAGGACTTGGCGGTGCTGGTGGGTGAGAGGCTGAACACGACCCAGCCATGTGCATTCCCAGCCCAGAAAGCCAAACGTGTCCTGGGCTGCATCCAGAGCAGCATGGGCAGCAGGGCCAGGGAGGGGATTCTGCCCCTGTGCTCTGCTCTGCTCTGCTCTGCTCTGCTCTGCTCTGCTCTGCTCTGGTGAGACCCACCTGGAACACTGCATCAGCTCTGGGGTCCCAGCACAGGAAGGATATGGACCTGTTGGAGTGAGTCCACAGGAGGATGCAACAATCATCAGAGGAAAAGAGCACTTCTTCTATGAGGAGAGGCTGAGAGAATTAGAATTGTTCAACCTGGAAAGGTCAGGGCTTCAGGGTGACCCAACTGCAGCTTTTCAGTACCTGAAAGGAGCCTACAAGAAAGATGGAAAGGGACTATTTGCAAGAGCAAACAGTGACAGGGAAAGGGGGAATGGCTTCAATCTGAAAGAGAGTATAGGTTTAGATTAGAACTGGGAAAAAATTCTTTACTGTGGGGCTGGTGAGGCACTAGAACAGGTTGTTTCCAGAAGTTGTGGATGCCCCATCCTTGGAAGTGTTCAAGGCCAGGATGGATGAAGCTCTGAGCAACCTGGTCCAGTGAAATACATCCCTGCCCATGGCAGGCAGATTGGAACTAGATGATCTTTAATGTCCCTTCCAACTCATTCTATAATTCTACAGTTCTATGACACCTAAGCAGTCTGGCCAGAATCACTTGGGCACCCCATGGAGGACAAACACTGCTGCCTGTGCAACTCTCACACATCTTGATTTCTTTTGCATTGACTACTGCACTGGGGCATGTACTGAACATAATCTTTTAATGTGGACACTGCATGAGCAAAATGCCCAAGACTTGTGGTTCTTTTCATTCTCTCTGTGAAAATTTTATGGTTCCAGATGTCTCACTTTGGCAGCATGAATATTTCAAGCTTTTCCTTCTTGCTACCTATATTGGGGTTGCATGGCCTGCTTTTTGTAGCTGGGGGGGCACAGAGGTGGCTTCTGTCAGAAAGTGCTGGAATGTCCTGCAGAGTCAATACCTGGTGGCTCCAAAGATGGATGTGCCGCTGGCCAAGGCTGCGCTAATACGAAATTGTGATAGTGCCTCTGTGATAACAGATTTAAGAAGAAATCAAAACAAAAGTCATGGCACAGTTTTCACTCTGGCCAGAGAAGTGCAAAGTGAGAACGTGTGAGAGGAACAACTCTGCAGACACCAAGGTCAGTGCAGAAGGAGGGGCAGGGGGTGCTCCAGGCACCAGACCTGAGATTCCCTTGCAGCCCTTGGTGCAGCCCATGGTGAAGCAGCTGTGCCCTGCAGCCCATGGAGCTCCATGGGGATGCAGAGATCCACCTGCAGCCCACAGAGGAGCCCACACTGAAGCAGGTGGATGCCTACAGGATGCTGTGACCCTGTGGGAGACTCGTGGAAAAAGGGGCCCTGCTCCCAGGCTGGAGCAGCCTGTCCTTGGAGGACTGCACCCCATGGGAGAGTGACCGACGCTGCAGCAGTTTTGGGAGGACTGTCGCCTGTGGGATGGACTCACACTGCAGCAGTTCACAGGGAGCTGCTGCTCGTGAGATGGGGCCACATCGGAGAAGTTTAGGGAAAACTGTCCCCATGGGAGGGACCCCACAGTGCAGGAGGAAATGACTCTTCTCCCTGAGCAGCGGGAGAAGCCATGGGTGATGAACTGACCACAACCCCCATTCCCTGTGTCCTTGTGCCACTGGGGGAAGAAGTAGAGCTGGGGAGGAAGGAGAGGTGGGGGTAAGGCATTTTTGAAGGTTTTATTTTACTTCTCATTATCCTGTTCTGATTTTGTTAGTAATAAATTCAATTCATATCTCTAATTAGAGCCCATTCTGCCCTCGATGGTATTTGATGAGTGACTTCTCCCAGTCCTTATCTCAACCCATGAGCCACTTATTAAATTTACTCTCTCCTGTCCAGCTGCAGAGAGGGGTGAGCAGCTTTCATGCCTGGCATCCAGCCAGCGTCAACCCATGACATAGCAAGTCATATGAGTGAAAAACTATATACAGTATTCTGTAGCAAGTAACACATGCCATACCCTTGCTTGGCTGTTTCTAAGGCTTTGACACATTCTTCTGTTTACACTTCAGTCACACCAGTCTTAGTATTTTTGGTACAAACCTCTATACATTAAGTTAATTATCATAGTTTCCATTTGTTTTTCAATAGTTTAGCCATCTAACCTCACAGAGGTATAACTCCTCCTGTGTCTGACTATTTTCAATTGCAAGTTTATTTAACACAACAGCTGACTCTCACCAAAGGTATCCTGCTATTTGCCACATTTAGTTATAAAACAGGAATGTGTCCTACTTTCCATCACCTGTTTCAGCAAACACACTTCTATGGCACAGAGGGTGACTATTTTTGGAAAATTATTAAATTAAATTTCTTTTTCAGCTTAATGAAACCCAGGTTAATCTGTACACAAACAGAAGACAACTGTTCAAGCTTACTAAAATTTTTGCAAGACTTGAACAACAGAGACTACACAGGACTGTGCATGAATAGGTGAGGATTTTTAGTCTATCCACAGAATGCATTAATGAAACTGATCTCAGATTTCAAGACTGGCACTTTCAAAGAGAAAACAAGGACTTTTCACTTCCTCAGTCTGTCTGTCCTGGGGTTGCCTTATGCAGCGTTAGAACCACAGTTTGTTTTCAGTTGGTAAAGCTCTTTGTGGTCCTTCAAGTTTAAGGGTGATGCCAGATATAATTTTATCGGATTGTTCCGTATCTTTTTGACATAACGCAGGTGTTGTATTTTCTAAAAGAGCTGACAAGGTCTCAGACTAACATCCAAGAAGTGTGTAAGATGTTTTACCCAAGCATTTGAAGCTTAGTGCCTTAAGGCACTTTCTTAACTCAAAAACCGCTCTGGGGTTTGTGGATGGATGTACTACTTCCTCAGCTAAGATTTTCGTCTATGACTAATTTCTCTTAGGAGTAAAGCCATACTATCTTTTTACAAAGACACCTGCACCTTACAGTACTCTTGAGACCATGATGTAAAACCTAGCACAGTAAAAACAAAAGTCATGATTTTCTGATATTTTTTACTACTAACAGCAGGATTTCTAGACATCTGAAACTAGCAGGGACAGATACTTTCAGTCCTTTCTGCCAATGGGATTAATCATCTGAACCTTAGGCAGTAAAGAAACAATAGTCAAGTCTAAAATAATCAGCACGTACAATGCTTGAAATAGCACTGTTGTGTCACCCTTTCCTTAGACTTTTAGGTCTTTTTTATGCAGAACAAAAACCACACAAGAAAGCATCAAACTAGCATTCCTCTGATAACTAGCATCTGAATACTCCAATTAAAGCATGGATATTTGCTGCTGAACACTGTCCTGTACCAGCTGCTGCAAACCTCAAAAGTCACAGGGGCAGAAAAGAATTGTCATCTCAGGGGAAAAATAATACTGGAGCATGAACAAACAAAAGACATTGTAGTAAAGGAAGTGTATCCTATTGGAATTAGTTGCAAAATGGACTTGCAAAGTGAGACTTGCAGCAATTGGAGTCTTCCATCTTTAAAGAACAAGTTATCTGAAGCAGTAAGTCTCCCTCTGTTTCCTGTAAGTTTGTGGCACACAGGATATGACAAGAAAATGGATACATGAGATGGGGTGAAATTCTTTGAAGGCGAAGTTTCTCAGTTTTCAGAAATCAAGTTTGTTGTGGAGATTTTCTTATAGCTTTTGATTCACAGGTTTAAATTCAAAAATCTAGGTATATTTCAGATATAACCTTTGCCAAAATAATTGATCAATGTGATGTCAAAAGTACTTCATTTCAAAGCTAAGTCTCACTGCAAGGAAAACACTTTTTATCAAAATGATATTAACAAGACTTTCTGCAACCAGTACTAAACTTTCAGTGCAGTTTTATCCAGATAAAACTTGCTTACCTAACAAAGTTTTTTATCAGGTTTGAAAATTCAGTTGGTTAAGAAAGTCATGCCATCTTCTTTCGTTCTATTTCTTCAGTAATACCATGCTATCTCAAATAGCACTCAATACATGCATTTTTAATACACTTTCCTATTTACACTCTGCCCTAGGTAGGTCAGCATTTCTGGTAATTGTATTAGAAATCCAATAACATAAGCTGAAACTCGTAGGTTGAGTCCAGAGTCTTCACAATTAGGGAAAAATAGAGATCCTATTTTAAAATTGTAGAAATTTACCTGAAAAGGCACATATGTAATCTTAACTGTTCCATTTTTATTGCTCTTTCTCTGAATATAACTACATTCAACACTGAATAAAACCAAATAAATTCAAATATATTTACCATGGGCTCCTTCCACAAACTTAGAGGTAAGCTTTTACTTTTGTGTATTTCATAATAAAGTAAAAGACCAAAACCTCAACCAATTGCTTGAGGCAACTGTGCAGAACTTTTTAATATTATTGCTACATGGTAGCTTGACGGATTTTTTTCCCCTAGAGATGGAAGAAATAGGGCAAATGAGTTGTTTTTACTACCTTCAGTTATTACCTGGAGTCATGAGTTGTTTTTCCTTTTGACAGACGCTGTAATGTCAAGGTGGCACCGGCCCACTCTTGGCGAGGCTCTATCCTAGGAAAGTGTTTTGCTCATAATAGGCTGCCTGACAGTCTGACCTTTATCACATTTTTCTTTCCTGTCACCTTCAGGAAGGGCAGCTGTGGTGTTGTCGATGTATTTCATACACAGACAAGTAATTTGAGAATTATTCTGAAACACTAAAAATTAAGTTCTTCTCCTGATCTTGCAAGATCTTCTGGTTTTCGTGATTGGCACTAAAAATTTTTAAAAATCTGAATTTGTTTTTGATTACTTGGTTTCAAGATCATTAAGAGTTTCTAGTGTTCTGTATTTCCCAAGGTGCTTTCCCAAACATGCCTACATGTTTGAAAAATGAAAGCTAACTCATTGGTAGGGAAAGCTTACTTCTTGAGGAAAAATGGAAATCTTTTGTCCAAGAAGATTAAATCCTTAACCACTCAGTTAAATTCACAAATCATCAGCTTTGCTAACAGCTTTTTCCTCTAAGGACTGCACAGAGGCCTGCAGCTTCTCTCTGAGGTCAAAATGTGTGACTGACAAGGAAATGCAGAATGCAATTGGCTTTAGGTGGCATAGTTTAGTGAATATTAATATTTCTCAATCTTCCTTTTCAGTTTTATTTCTCTTTCAGTGTTGACAAAAAAAAAAAGTACACCTTTTGAATGGATCTTTAAATATTGTATTTAAAATATGCTATTATTCTACTTAAATACGTATTTCAAACTTCCTGGAACCACTAGCTGTATTGAATTAAAACTCCCAATGCATTTAAGCATGAGCACAAAGCATACGGACTAGGTAGTTGGGAAAGTCTACAGACTGTTTTGGCTATTTATAAGCCAGTTACAGATGATGCCAATGATGAAAAAATACTTTTTTTGTTTATTATGCAGGCATAAAGTAAGACAGCAAGAAAAAAACTGCTTTTGGCCTTTAAGCAACATGGATGGACGCTTAGACCTGCTTTTCTTCAGTGTTTAACACTTCAGTTTGTTACTAGAATAACTTTGTCATGTTTTGGGGTTTTTTTCCCTTCACTGCTTTTCAGAGGATGCCTGAATCATCACTGCACTGAGAAAAGGCATCAAGTTGTCAAAAATGGTATCTGCTTATCATAAAGCAGACACCTCCATATACGATTAAGTTTCTCTAACAAAAGAACGCACCAGAACTTTCAGAAAAGACTGCAGTATTTTGCGGCAAAGTGTAAAATATGTTTAAAAATACTCTTAATTAAAACAGGGAGGAGAAGAAGGGGAAAAAAATAGTTGCCTGGAAAACTGCCTATAAAACAGATTTTCTGGACAAAACAGTACAATCACAACAAACTATTCAAGATCAACACTTTCCACATGTAGAAAAGTCATTTGTCATGGCTGATGTTGCTTGCCTGTTGTTTACCACCAGTTTTTCTTGGATCATCATTTAATAAAATCCTGCTGAGCAGATTTTTGCCTACATTCAGATAAGCAGAGCTAGCAGCACAGTTTTCTTTACAGCCTGTTTCTTACAGAATTATATTGATACATAAGCATTAAGGCATACATCAGGCATCAGTTAAGGGACACTTCAGACACAAGTAATTTTCTGAAATCTATAAGCTTAAATTCTCATTGGGGTAAGCAATCAGAAGTGGCCATTTTTTCATGTCAACAGAGAAAAGGACTATAAAAATACTGGCTTCAAAACTGCTAATACGTAATCCAGTCAATTGCACTTAAATCCCCCAGCTCTGTACTTCTCATGGATTCAGCTGGTGATCCAGCATATACTTTCAAATCAAGGAAGGATTTAACACACTCGCTTTAAGGTGCTAGTGCTGAATATGCGATACATAAAAACACCTTTATACCAACAGAAAACAGGCTGCAAGGGCAGCAAAGTAGCAATGCTAGGCCTGAGACTGTATCCTGAACTTTGCCCAGCCTCTTCCATTCTCCTACTGAAGTGTTATTTTGGAAAATCAAGCTGGACTATTCTTTTGAGGCAAAGGGAGAAGACAAACAGTACCTTCTTTTCTGTAAGACTTATTCAAGAGAAATTGTCCATAAAATAAAATACTGATTTAATTTAGTTTTTTTACACATATTGGATTCAAGATTTTACTCTTAGATCAATCTCACCACCAAGTTCCTGAAATGGAACCCATGAGACAGCCTGCCATTAAAAGAGGACTAGATGTCATGCTTAATTTCCTCAGTCATATTAAAAAAGAGGCCATTCTGCTTATCTACTCACCCTGGTTCACAAACATTTTCAGGTTGACCAGGAAGCATCTCAGCTTAGCCAGCTGAGCTTGGAAGATCCTGTAGGTGAAAGCTGTTGGACCACAACAGAAAAGTATGGCCAGATTTAACAACTTTTTAAATCAAATTATCTTCTTGACAGGAGACATATTGATGCTACTATATACAACAGATTGCTTAACATGCCTGTTAAAACAATCTAAGTCATAGGTTTATTTATCACAGGTTTTATTATAATCTTCTAGTGTATTATAATCAAAGTACAGCAGCATCGTATTTTCACAGTAAATGCATGTAAACAGCAGAGAAAAATCTCTGACAACAGAGGAAAAGGAGACAATTTTCCCAAGTATAGTTTTTCAGATCTTTGTACTGTTGTCCCTTATGTCTTTCTCTGCTTTTTCTAGGGGGCAAGACTGTTTGATTTCTTCTGAAAAAAATAAAATTTAAAAAAAAAAAAAAAAAAAAACCAACAAAAAAAAACCCAAAAAAAACAAAGCCCAAAAACAAAAACAAAAAAACAAAACAAAACCACAACCCCCCCCCCCCAAAAAAAAACCCCAAAACCCAAAACCAAGAAAGGTTAATTGCACCAGAACAACTAGAACTGTTTCTCTGTATCAGAAGCACAGCTCAACACAAATGAAGACCAGCAGCTGCCCCAAAGAAGCATGCCCATTACCACCCTGAGGAAGTGAGGTACTGTCTTACTGTTGCATGTTCTTACATTACAGTAAAACATGCTCTGGAGCAATGATCTCCTACCTGGAGGTTGAGCACCCCAGGAGGTACAAGGTGCAAGAAGGAAAGTATTATTATTTTTTATCTAAAAATGTTAAGAAAGAACTCAAACTTTACTCATACTTAATGTGTCTTGGCACTGCACTCTCATCCGGTCTGAATGCCAGGTGGTCACACTTAACACAGACAGTACACAAGGTGTCCTTGAGGAAGACTGAGTTCTTCACAATGTAGAAGAGAGTTGACAGTGACACCCTCACTCATTCTTTCACTTTCAGTGTACTGACATATTGACAGTTACATGTGCCTAGTTAAGTGGATCTATGGATTATATTACCTATTTCGCAACTAAGCTAACGCTGACAAAATGACCCGGTCTCTCAAACAGGTTCTGGAAAAAAATCCTTATAGACTGAAGGTAACACAAATAATACAAACACAAACAGACAAGAAGGTTGCAGAGCCGATACTTCTGCTCCTCGTTCAAGTCCTTCACAAACCACTTTGCATGGTAGTATCACTGACAATGTTGTCAGGTTTGACAAAAAGTTGGCCAAAAAAATTGAAAACTATCACAGTATTTGAAATATAAATTTACATGTGTTATTGCTAACAATGAACTTCTGTTTGAGTGCATATTGTACCTTTAGGCATTAGCTAACAATAGTAAAGAGAATTAACAGGGTATTTACAAACTAGCCACCTAGTACATGAAGAACAACCTTTTAAAGTTTTTTGAGCAATGTTTAAAGTTCTGTGATATTCAATCCAGTACTTCGCAAATTTTCACAGAAAAACATTGCAGAAAGTTTAAAGAAACAAATATTAGAGCAAGCTATGGGCAGTGGGATGTTTGAAACTACAAGGATTCCTAACCTGTCTCAGTTTATGGTACTCGCTAGATTTTTTATGTGACAGAATACATAAAGAACAACTTTTTTGTCAATCACAAATAAAAAGATGTCATGAAAAAGGTAGCGGCTCAACAGTATACAGTTTATTAAAAATGCTGTTTTATGAAAAAACTGTACAAGTGTAACCACTGATCAAATGGCTGCTTTGAATAGAATAAAAAAGGGATCTCAGGATAAGGTTACAGCAAAAGTAAAATTCATTCACTGGATCCCTCATGGGCAAGCTAGTGCAGCAAATAAACTGGAGACAAAAGCACACAAAGTCGTACGTTGTTATCAACGTGCTTAATTCTATAAAAACAAGAGCTTTCAATATTAGAATCCTTACAATACTTTGGAAACAGATGGGGAGTTATCATGAAAGTCTTTTGTACTACAGTGGTTCACTGGTTATCCCATGGCAAAGTGCTCAAAAGAGCTGTCAAACTTAGATTTTTCTTTCACAGAAAGAAAAGCAATTGTTTCACATCTCCTGACCTTTTCTGTGATGAAAAGGACCTGCCAGTAGTATGCTAATAGTTTTTGAAAAATGAAATTATTTAATGTGTCTCTTCAAGATAAAGACATTGTTTCAACAATGAGCAAGAAATTTTTTTCTTTTTAAAATAAAGTTAGTGTATGAAGGGAGCATTTTGAAAACAGAAGTTTGAAAATGTTTCTATCATCATGCAGTTTTGTTGCAAAATGAAATGTAAAAGTGTCACCCACAAAAACCTCTAACATCTGTATACTTGTACTAGGAAGTGACTTTCTAAACCCTTTTAAAAAATCTTCCAAAGGAAGGGTTTTAAAACCTTTTGTTAGTAACACAAAAATTCAAGACCTTTCAATTAGTTTGCAAGTCCAAACAACTGACTTCAGGGAAAATGGAAACTTCCTAGCTGAATATTAAGTTGAATATTAATACACCTTTGCATAGTGGACAGGACTGAAAAATGAGCATCATGATTTAGCAAGCATAACCAGCAATGCTCTTTCCATTTGGATCAATATCTTTGTGACGTACCTTTTTCAGTAATGACAGATATTAAAAATAGATATTAAACAGATATTAAAGATTAAAATCAAGATAAATTTATCTTTGAATCTCTGTACCACAGTGCTGAATAAAAATTTCTAAAAATAATGAGGCATCAGGTACTTCTGACCATCACTTATTTTCTACTGGCAACAGAAAATTACTTTGTACCACTAATAAAATATTTGAAAATTGTTTAGCTAATCTATAGCTCACCTTTTTACATTTTTATCATGTAGTTAATTAGCACAGCAGTACATACACACAATTTTTATACAGTAAGGGTGCATGCTTAAAGCACATTTTTGCATCCAGCTCTGGATTCCCCAGGACAGGAAACCATAGAAATGTTGGAGGCCACAAAGATGACTGGAGGACAGAAGTACCTCTCCTGTGAAGCTGAAGGAGCTGGGATTGTCCAGCCATGAGACAAGAATGCTCTGGGATGAGCTCTTCAATATATAAAAAGGCTTGTAGGGAAGGAGGCAGCATTTCACCAGTACATGTAGTGACAGCACAAAAGGTAAAGAGTTTTAACATGAATATGGTTAAGTTTAGATTGGACATAGGGAAGAAAATGTCTGCAGTAAGGGTGGTGAGGCACTCTAGCAGGTTGCCCAGAGACGCTGTGGAAACTCCATTCCTGAAGTGTTCAAGATTGGACAGGATAACTATGAGCAACCCCCTCTAGTAAAAGATGTCCTGGTCCCATGAACTTTATCGGTCCCTTCCAACCATTCTGTCATTCTGAGACTCTACTTTAAAAATCTGATCCATTGCTGGAATAGTATTAGCAGTAATAAATTTGACAACTGCTACTTTTTAACACTAACATATTGTATTTAGTTCCATATATTTAAGATATTCTACCCTGAGATCACACAAAATCTACTCAACTGCAGTCCAGCCTGTATCATAAAAAAATATCCAGCATAAAAGCCCAGGCTTGAATTCCAAGAAATTCAAGGAAAGAAGCCACCTAAGCCTTGTCAAAAAAAGCAACTTAATTCTGTAGTACTGTTTAGATCAGAAACTATTCTCAGGGTCATTTTCGTACTTTCATTTCCCACTTCTCTATCCCTGTGGACACCATGTCAGACACCAAAGGAATTTCTAAGCAAAGCAGACTTTTCACCATGCTTGATGACACAGACACAACACAACAGAACAGGAATTCAGGTACTGTCATGCAGCACTAGGATTAAGCCACTTCTGATCTGAAGCAGCAAAAGCAAAACAGTGAACTTGGAAGAACACGCACTTACTCGTGAAACCTAGAAAGCTTAATATTTATATTTATTATGCATTAGGAAGCTTATAACTTAAAAACCAAACTCCATAGTACAAAAGGCTTCTTATCTGTGCTCAATGTGGAACAAGTTTCAAAATATATATTTTCAAAATTTGTTCAGTCAATACACAATCCTTTTAAAAAACTGTATAACTGTCTGTACCCTCATTACATTTATAAATACATGATTTACATAGCACCCCATCTGGAAAAATTAGAGCTCCTTACAAATATCTACATATATTGCATACATATAAAACATTCATAGGAGTACTTCATTAAAGTTGGGTTTAATAGTCCATTTACACTGCAGCAAAATACATATAAATTTGTGTATTCTTCATAAAATGTCTCTAAAAATTAGCGCATTTGTAACCATTCATAACTCCTCTGAAGCATCTTTTAGAAAGAAAATTTGATATGAATATATCCATGATATTCAGCAGGTAAGACAGTGATATGAAGGCTAAATATGATTAATAACTGACCACTAAAAAGCAGTTAAGGCAGGGGTGAAAGGAATTAATAGGAAAAATTAGTTTACATGGCAGATAAAGTGACAAAATGCAGTACATACACATATTTCATGATGTAAACTATTCTGCCACGCACTCAGAAGTCAGAAGTGTCTGTATTTCTGACTGCACATTTTAAAACTGATTTTTTAATAAGCAGAACATTAATGAGACCTCTCTCTCATCTGACAGGGTGTCATTTGGATTTGATTCAACTGCACAAAACTGATTATTCCAGAATGTGGGTTTAGGTTTTCCATATGACCTTCATTTATGGGTAATTACCGTCATGTGTGATCATACACATTCAGAATTTTGCCATCTCAGTTTCATCACTGTTTTCTGGTAACTACTGGACTTCTTGTTAGTAAATAGTATTTGAGAATTTCATTGATAGCCACTATTTCAGGCACCAGAACATAGAGATCAGTGCCTCCCATACTATGAAGACTACACATGGCATAGATGCAGACAAAAGGCATAAGAAATGCAAAACAACCTATAATAGTGATGGCAGAAATTGTTCTGGCTCAAACCTGTTTATTTCACATTATCTTGCCATTTTGGGAACTGAACATTCAAACTTAAAAATTCTGTCTGTACATTCAGCTTTCTACCCAATATCAGAATTTGACACAGCATTTGCAGTCCAATATTGGGTAGAATCACACCAACTTGTGACCTGCTGTCCTAAAACACCACTCCTGCAAGCATGACATCAACCTTAAGTATCATACAGCAAGTGACCTCCTGTCACAGATGCCTTCCTCTCAAAGGCAAGATACTCTGTACCTCCCACCATGCTTCCAGGCCACAATTTAGTGCGTGAATTTGTTCCACAGTCCCCTCAGAATTTAGCCTTCATACACTGCTATCCTGCAGCAATGGTTCAATGTCCTCTTCATTACTTTGGTCTGGGTTATTACTCAGACTACTACTGATGCTGTTGCTGTGTTTTTTGGTGCTGCTGCCTTTGCTGTTCTCAGGAATACATAAGGCGACTAGAAAAGCCAGAAGAACAATGCATGCTCCAACCAGGAAGGGTGGACCAGGAACAATCGCTCTCTACAGGAAAACAAGCACAATAAAGAATTCATGAAGTTTCAGACACTGACTTCTGCATTATGAACTACAGCACTAAGGCAGGAGATCATGAGAGATATTTATGGTGACTATAAAATTTTTGCAAACAAGTTGTTGTTTGTGTGCTGCAAAGCGCATTTTCTGCATCTACAATGCCCACAAATTCCTCACCTGGTCTCCATACTGATCTAAAAACCAGAAACACATAAAGTTGTCAATTAACAATACGATTGCATGGCAAATAAAACAGATATTGACTGATGCTTTTTTGTAATTTTTTTTGCTTTAGGCCAGATGCCTATTAAATCAACAAGCCTCCTCTGAAGAGTACTAGAATAAGGTTTCAACATAAAGAAGTACAAATACTCAATAAATCTTAGCTTCACTTTTCCATGGCTGAGATACCCTAGAATAAAGTTTGCCAAATAAATAAGCATCCCAAAAAAACAATACATGAGTGAGAAAAGTACCAGCAGACTATGTAGTATATACCATTTTCACTGTAGAGATATGTTGTTGATAACTTAGTATTTGGAGTTATTCTCTCTTGCTTCTAAGCAGTTTATTTTGAAATTTAAAAACACAATTTACCCACATTTCATAGCCCCCAGAAAAGTTTTAAGATCAATTTTAAATCAGCCAAGTTTGATGACAAACCTCTACAAAAGAAAAATGCCAGCAATCCAGCTTTTTTTAAAAAATTAACAACTTTTCTTTATCTGTGTAAACTAAAACTGGATAAAAATCAGAAGATGAAACTTTGTCAATCCAGTGTTTTTATTCCCAAATGATATGTAGGAAGCTATTCTCATATGAAGTGGGAAAGTAGCTGAATGTAAGTACACAGTAACAGGAATTTCCCTTGCCTCAATTCTTGTTACAATCACAGGCCTAAATTTTCAGCTGATGGTCTGTACATATAAACTATATAAACTATAAGACTAAAAATGTATCTTAATGATATTAAATCTTCAAGAGGTGCTACACACACAAGTCGTTAAAGAAGTAATGAACTTCCACAAATTTTTGTATAACACCTAATTCATCTGAGCAGCATTTGTTTTTGAGTATTACACTACTGTGGTTTCACTGAAGAGAGTAAAAATCTTTCAAAACCTGTCCTTGTTCATTCCACTGCCAAGTGTTACTATTACTCTCCAACACTACCTATGACTGCACTGTTTGTCATAAGGGCTTCCTGTGAATAGTTATAATGATGCAACCTCACTCAAACTTCAGTTCCAGTAAATTCACACCAAAAGAAGTTACCTGGTACTGTTACAATACTGAAACCAATGCTGCTACTAGTGTAAATCCAAATATTTACTATCACATTTAAATCATGAGCTATCTTAATAATTTAATAGAACTGAAAAGTGAGAATTAAGTAGTTTAAGAAAAAGATATGAAGATTTTGTATCAACCAAAAAGAAGACATATTTCTGGCCTTATGAGTTCTACGCTGCAAACTGCACACATTTCGAACTTACCTCACCACTTGGATTTTGCTTGGTTTTTTCTTCAGAAGTGTTATCAGGTAGCAATTCATTGAGTTCCACATGGAAGAGAAAGAAAATAAAGCCATACAGTGCTGGTCCCAGGCCATTGCACAGTCCTCTAACTCCAGTTATTATTCCTTGGACAACACCTAATAAAAGAAAAAAAAAACAACAAGAGTAGGATTTTTTTTGTTTTGAGCAAGAAAGAAATGCTCAGAACCAAGAGTTCTGAGTGTATTCTAACAACTGCTCCAAAATAGATAATTTCATAATTATTTCTATATCCTAAGATGTAAGAAATACATTGAAGACAAATCAGTTGGATTAAAATAATCCTCTGCATCATCACAGTTCTGTCACTATACTTGCAGATTACTGAAGCCTGCAACAGAAGCCTGGTTTTGAATATGACAGATTAAATTTATGTGCAGTTTTAATGTTTTATATTACAGCTCCTTCACTCTCACCCAAAGCCTACAATGAAGATAGCAAACACAGCACACCTTAAGTGCGGTACCCATTTAATTTATTTTCAAGTGAAATTTAGAGTAATGTATCTAAGTGTTAAGGATTGTGATTGGGAAAATATGCACAAACTGTGATCAGGATTTATTTAAACACCAAGTAACTTACTCAGGGCAGTAAATTAAGTGTACAGCAGTAAATTCACAACACTTGACTGGCTGCAGTTTTACACTGGATTCTTCTAAAAGCTCAATTAATCAAAGTACTATATGTATATTTCTGTTTCAATTTCATTAAGTGATTATGACAACAGTGCAAAAAGCGTTTTGATGATATTAACTTTACATATTAAGAGTCTACAAAATGCCATCTTACAATATTAATAGTCTGCTTCCTTCTTAAGGCAGTAACTTGTAAAATGGGAGAAAAGAAAACATGCAAAAAAGACAGCTGTCCAAGTTTTTACTTCATAGGTTGATGACATGAAAGTTTAAAATCTTCGTGCCACTAGGTGGCAAAACCTGAGTCTTTAAACTATTGAAACCCTTAGCTATTAACACTAGCTTCCGCTATGTAAAATCAAAGTTCAATGGCTTCTGTTAGCTTAACTAAGCTATTCACTTCCTGATAGAAAACAAGTCTTTAAAAATCTTTTAAATGTCTCTTAAAAAAATGGGGGAGAGGGGAATAATTTTAAAAAACCACATTTTTTAATTTAAAATAAAATACTGTCTGTTGCACCTTTCAAACTCAACAGAAATCGACCTCCTGGAACAGCACCTCCCTTGTATTCAGATTAACTGAAGTTACCTAACTTCAGGTTGTACAATGCTAAAGTATAAGTAATACTTAAAATTTACATGTACAGCATTTTTTTAAGAGAACACTAAATTCTGTTCTTATATACCATTGAGTTCATTTGTGATGACTTCTCTCATTTCACTTAAAAGTAAGTGTAATTTCTGACTGTATATTGCTCTTCACATCAAAACCAGTACATTTTCTGTCTTCTCAGATCAACTAGTTACTTTGGCTTCCTTTTCTCTTCCTTGAAAATCTGAAGTATTCTATCAAGTAGGGCCAGCTTTTCTACAAAAAATAAAGCTTCTTGCACACATTTATTTCAATTTGGTAAATTGTGCAATTAAAAAGGTAGTATTGTTACATTAATCCTCACTGTCTACTTAGAGAATACTGCATATAATAAAAGGGGGGAAAAAAAGAAAGTTTTTGTTGCTTTCATAGTACTTTTACAGAAACATAAAAAAGAAGTAGCTCATCAGAAATTATGTATTTTACAATGCAAATATGATGAATTTGTGCACTTCCTTCCTCCTCTACATAGATTAGCAGACTTCTAGAGGTTCTATCAAGTAAAAACTCTCACCAAGGTAACTTGGAAAGTACACCTAGATAACTCCTCTGCTTTCTAGACAAAAAAGTGGTCTGATGCATAAACAGCAATTCATCCAGTACTCACCCTGTTGATCTGCCTCTGCATTTCGTGAAACCAGAGCACTAATTGCTGGGAACGTAATGCTTGACATCGCTGCTACAGCTCCTGCTGCCCACATCATCCTGTGTTAAATATATAATTCAAATTAAAAATGAGATCGCTCTTACAATTACTCCCCACACTCCCAAAAGGGCTACAAAGGCACCCTTATTTAACACATAATGCCATTTCAAAATATTCTGATTAGAACACCTAGAGACTAGAAATTATCTGGTTATCTTCCTGCTCCCTTACCACATATTATTCTGAACTTTTTGGAACATAAGCACATTTGATTTGATTCTATCCTAGCAGAGAGAAAGAGGGGAATAGGAGTGAAGTGGGCTTTCCTCTCCAAACACTGTATAAAGGAATAATTTCCCAGGGTGTCCCAGTGAGGCAATTCTCTAGCCGCTCCAATTGACTAGGAAGTGCTCTGATAAACAACAAGCACTCATCCCTCACAGTAGGACAAACTTGATAAAGAAGTTGTTCTACCTTATGGTTCTAGTTGTCTCTACTTACAGACAGTTGTTTCAACATAAGAGACTCTAGGTAGTTTGTAAGACAAAACACAGCTAGAGTAATAGAATACGTTACAAAAACAAAAACAAGTATAGGTCCAGTACCTAACTGATAAAATGGATTACTAGAGAGAACATACTAGTTATTACCTTGTGAGTTTATGAAAAAGTTTTAACCACATTCATACACTTAACACTAACTGGACCAAAATGTTGCAAAGGTTCCCTTTTCGAAAAGGCTGTTAGTCTGTGACTTACATTGTATGTACAGAAAATTCCATCATTCCTACATATGCAAAATATAGAGCAAATTTTGGTAGTGTAATGAAAATGGGAATGCTTAATTCAGAGAACACTTAAATACTCATGACAACAGAATTAAATAGTATAACTTCTTGGAAAAAAACCTTTCAGTTCCTTAACAGGTGTGTACATACCAAAATGTATGCTTACCAAGACTGAGACCCAAAACCATACCAAGCCAGCTGAAAGATCTGAAAGCCAAGCCCAAGGAGAACGGTGTTTTTGTTCCCTATAGATCTCATCAAGATACTGAGAAACACAGTCTGCAAGAGAAAGTGGTTCAACAAAAAGTTGTTTTAAAAAGTCAGATTGCTCAAGTATTTTCTCCCATGCAAAGTAATTCAGAAGACTTTTCAAATTATGAGGAAATTCATACAATTTGTCCTTTATTTCCCCTGTATTGAGTCTAAAATACTGATGAGACATTTCAAAATTTAATGTACAGATATTCTTAACTCTTAAAGAGTTATTACTACTTCAAGACATCAAGAAGCATATGTATTGCCTCTCCATGTACATTAGATGACAGCATCTATTTCCAAGGTAAACAGGCTTTCATTTTCACCTCTACAAACCTATTTTATTACAGACTAGAGAGTTCCACAAAAAAAAAAGCTGGTACCAAGCTAGGACAGTACAGGCTGGACATTACTTGAATTTACCAGTACCTATAAATACTGGTAAATTCAGAGAAAACAAGACTGTTAGCTCAGAAAAAAAGTAAATTCCTTAGGTCAGCTGCATTATTATGCAAATTTTAAAACTAGTAAGTAAATCCTGCTGCTTTGTCACCTTCATCACAAACACTAAAATTTTGCCAAGGTCAATTCCTAGGCACCATTAATTACATTTTCTACTAACGCTTTACACAATTGATATGCCCTTTTCATTTGCACATGTAAGGTAACGCTAACCAAAGACCACTATTTTTATGTGCTAGAAGTGTTACTGCTGAGGGGGAAGGATATCCCAATTCAGATACAACAGCAAGACACTCATGGCAAGAAGCAGACACTTTCTAGTAAAGCAAAGTCCACATGGACAACTTGACTCAGTTAACAGAGCACACATTTTTCTTTAAAAGGAGAAACTCAGCAATGGTTCAGTAGAAACACAGAGAAAAGGAACCAGGACTACAGAGCAGAATACACTTTTCCTCTCTTGTCGCTCTTCCTGTTTGTATTGGGTCCAGCTGAGATGGAGTTAATTATCCCACAGTAGCCCTCACAAGTCTGTAGCCGGTAAGGTGTTGACAACACAACAGTGCCTTGCCTACTGCTGAGCAGTGCTGGCTGAGCATCATTGCTGTCTTTCAACATTCCCCCCACATCAGTACACTGGGAATGGGCAAGATTATGGGAGAGGACACAACTCAGCCAGCTGACCCAAATTGACCAAATGGATAACTCATTCCATATGACATCAGCTCAAATATAAAAGCTAAAGAAAGGAGGAGGAATGGGGCATTTGTTATTTACAGTATTTGCCTTCCAGAGCAACCGCTATGTATGCTAAAGCCCTGCTTCCTGGAAGTCCTGCTTACTGATGGGAAGCAGAGAATAAACCTTTTTTCTTTTCCTCTTTGCTTGTGTGTATCTAAACTTTTGCCTTTGCTTTAGTAAACTCATTTTTAGCTTGAATGCTAAATAAAAAAAACCACAGTAATTTTACCTTCATGTGTTCTGATCTTTCTGGAGATATCCAACATGCCAACACAAATCAGTATTTATACAGCAAAGATTATGTCAATTAGCAAAGATTATTTCAGTAAGCTGTGCTCTTCAAAGAGCTCAAAAATCAGTAGAGCTTCCTCATTTTAACACTAAAAATTATAAACCTGAAGGGAAGCCATCTTAGAGATTTTTAGCCAAAATATTGGCCTGGATAAAATATGAATGGCAAACGTGAGGGCACACAACAGCCTCAGAACAAACCACAGAGCAAGGATTCAAATACTGACTTGAATTGATAATGAAGGCCACAACTGACACCAGTAAAATAGGTAAACATTGACTAATGTGTTGTTTACATCAAAACAGAAAGACCTTCATTCTTCTACAAATGGCAGCAAGGTTACAACATACTCTGTATGCCATTCCTCTTCCTGTAAGCAAAATAGGAAGACAAGCTATACCCATAAAGATACCAAAGATCATATTATAAAAACTCTTTGATTTACAAAAGACATAAAGCATCCATTGAAAAATCAGCTCACTGTTGCCAATTAAGACATACAACAGTAAGATACCAAGGCCTCACAGCTCCTGAGCCTCCAAGCTGAGCCTAAGCAACCCTGGAAAAACCAGGTCAATACTGGAATTGCTTGTATGAGAGTTTGATAGCACGACCCAATTGAATAGGTGCAAGTAGCAAGACTTTTATTTAAAATAACGCATTTCCCTTTCAAGAGGCCTTGCATTACGAATGCAACGAATGTAACGAATTTCCTGCATCATTTTAATGATTTTAAGTCAGACTTCCGGTGAATTTACTGATCCAAGATTTGCAAATTTTAGTTTAGTTTTCTGATGTCCAGATCCAGTACTTCTAAGGAAAGCTGATACAAAGGAAGAAATTTACGAAGACTGTATCATAAATACAGTCTTTAGTGAATGTAAGATACACTGGCATACTAGAGCATGTAAAAAGTTTTTAAACAAGCTTAAATGAAGCATTATAAAGAAAAAGGCTTACCTGAGCTACGATGGACAGAATGCCCACTACAGCTATAAATGCTGCAATGCTAGCAGATCCGAAGCCTATAACCTGTGGAGAAGCAAAAATTGCATAAAACAAATGCCAAACACAATCCAGGACAACTACAAGCAGCGAGGTATCTTCTTAAAGAAAATACTCATTCCTGTTTATACTCTAGATCCATACAGGATCCATACAGGAAGTGTCCACTTTCAAGAATAATCCTTGACTTTTTGCCAAGAAAACTATAAAGGAAAAAAAAATGCCTTTAAAAAAGGAGGCAGAGGAAGTCATGGATCTGGAAACTGAAGTTCTCTATCCCTCACACTAACTCAACAGGCAAGACCCCACCTCCAGGTAGATGCATAAACTGCTCCACTGAATGAGAATACAGGTCTGCTTACGGTTAACATGTGCTTAAGATATTGCAGGGTTTATGCATCAGGAGTCGAGTCTTACTCAGTTCTTGGCTTAGCAAAGCACCTTGCCTTTAATTTTAAAGCTTTACTTTGCCAGAAAGCAGGTCTCTGAGCAAAGTCTATAATAAGAAAGAGGTCAAGGGGAATACTTATTTAAACATCCTTAGCGAGATGTGAAGACACCAACGTTTACCTGTCTCAAGTAGAGAAAGAAACTAGAATACTGGCCAGCCTCAGGCAGGTATGAGAGCAACACTGTAATGCAGATCGGAAGAACCGTAGGATCTTTTCTAACCTTCTTCAGAGACTGTAAAACAAAGCAAGTATTGAAACATTTGTACAAACTCTAATGAAAACATAAAGAAATACGAAGTTAGATTGTCGTTGTTGAGATGGACACGACACATAAAATCTCACCACAACAGCTTCTGGTCAAAGAAAGGAACTACTCTTTATTTTCCAAGGCCTCTTTTATACTATTTCTATACTATTTCTATATTTCCAAGGCCTCTTCTATACTATTTCTAACTTTCATGCCACACATCCATTGGCTTTCAATTCACCACCCACAGTGGCTACATATAGTTAGAGCAACATCTTGCAATAACACCACTGTGAGGACTCGGATATCACTGTTTGAATTCTTGCTTGTTTTGAGCTAGAATCGATGCCTGTGAACCAAGGCAAACAAGCAGTTCCCATCACAAGGTAGCTCTCACTACATACCTACAGTTCCCATAGTGGATAGCCTTTTTTTAAATCCATTTTTGCCCATGCATATGCATCAAAACAATTACATGTAAAACTGTTAAGCTGAACGTTAAGTCACAAGCAATCTGATTATACACAGTTCGGGGCTCCAATTCGTCTGCAAAGTTTCCCTTAAGATTTTTGAAGCTACCGGTCAATGCCAAATCACAACTATTCCCAGAAAATAGCGTTATATAATAGTAAGGGAAATCAGTAATACCTTCTAATGGATCTCCATAATAATAATTTGTTTTGAAAGATGCTAGCAAATAATAGACATTTCTCACACTTGCTCATCGATGATATTCATTACTTTAAGGAACAAATAAATTGTGGAAAACAAATTTTCTAACTGCAGTCTTTCAAGTATGCCATTCATTTCTCAATATTCACAACTAGTTCCCAGCAGAAAGGATCTTAAGAAGAACAATCAGTCTTTCCTTTCTTAAGATATCAAGGTGTAACAAAACCATAAATTAACTGAAAAAGAGTGATTAAATAAACAAGTTACTACAAAGACTGCACAGTATGTTTTAGCCCTTCCTGTATATGCCTGTAAAAAAATCAGGCTTTATAGATCCATTCTTTATTAGAAAGAAACCATATATAACCAAAAGTGGAAATCAAGAGTGGGGGGAGATATTGCCAAAAATACAATTACAAAGTGAATATGTAAAACCTTAAAATACTGGTTTTTGTGGTGTAAGAATTCAGCATTTCTCTTTGCAATAAAATAGAGTATGTATGTTGAAATAACAAAGTATTGAACCTTTGGATTTCACACCAAACATTATTTTCAAATCCAGAATTATTTAATCCACAAAGTTTGGTTTGATTTTGCTTTTTAAATGTAGTTAGATTGTTTGGGCAAAAGCAGAGAACAGGGACTATGGTATACTGAACAGTCAAGCTACTAATAAGATTAAAGATTTCCCAAGCTTACAAACTGCAGCTAATAATTGTTACTTATTAATCATAAAATATTTAATAATTGCTTATTGATGTGCATCTTACTGCAAAACGGTCTGCCTGCTCCCATGATATAGAAGATCCCCACGAAGCAGGTCTTATCTTTTCTGGCAGAGATTCTGGTACAGCTAGCAGGATGAAGCAGATGTCCACAACAGCCACCAACGTGGCCACCAGTACAACCACACTATCTCCGTAGCTGGCAGACAGGTATGCTCCAATGGCAGGACTAGTTACCAAACTTGCTGCAAAGGTGGCAGATACCTATGCACAACAACAGTTTACAAACCCATCAGAGTGGTTATTCTACCATTACAGAAAAATGAAGTAACCTGCTCACCACCACCACCCCTCCCCAGAAGTGTAGTTTAAAAAACACACAAGTAAAAATTCAAGTAAAGAACCCAAACCAACCAACCAGAAAAAAAAAACCAAAAAACCAAAAAACAAAGCCCCAAAACACCCCCCAAAAAAAAGGAAAAAAAACCAAACAAAAACACAAAAACAAACAAGCAAACAAAAACCCAAAACAAGCAAACAAAAAACACCCACTATTTATGGCAGTAAATGTGGGTCTCAAATAGTTTCTACAGCCTCCTCAACAGCACACCATACCAGACAGGATTTGCAGTCAAAGATCAGGTTTGGCTCAAAGGAAATAGGCTCTTACTTTCAAAGAGACTAAAATCTTTATTTTACTTTCTAATTATGAATTTTAAGTGATTTGACTAAAAAAGTTCTCAGTACATTTAAATGCCTGCCTAAAAGAAGTTCAAAGGCTAAGGCCATCTAACAATAGACCTCCAAAACCTAAAATAATATAGATATTAGGAAGGCAAACTAAGTAGGAACTATATTACCACTGAAAGGATTAGTATATACCAACTAAATTATTTTCCTCGTCTTTTGATAATTAAGAAAGGTCATGATTAAGTTACTAAAAATACTCTTTTATGCATTTTCATCCTTCCTCACTGTTCTGACGTTAGAAAAAAGCCATTCTATACGAAAAAGAATATGAACTAGAAGTGCAACTTAAAGGTAACAGAAGACTATTGGCAGATTAAATTAGTTGCATTGTCTTTAACAACATTTAATGTTTGTTCACAAAACTTATTCTTTCTTACACATGCTCTCTATGCAACTTGTCAAATATTTATTCTGTACACATGAGTAGATAGCACTTTGTTTATTGCCTGAACTCTAACACAAGTGTCTTGGGCTATGGCTTATTCCTTTATCAACCTCTTTACATTAATCAGGAAACAATCTGCACATCAAAGCACAAGTTCAATATGAAGATCATAATCTATTCTTTTTCCCGAGCTGAGCGTATCTTACCAATCCATAGGCAGTAGTTCTTTCACGTTCTTGTGTTACATCAGCTACATAGGCAAATATTACAGAAAAGGTAACCGAAAAGATTCCAGATACTGAAATCATAGCGAAGTACCACCTAATAATTTAAAAGCAACAATTAGAACGTTTGAGCTAAGATCTTTTATCTTACTAATAAGCAAGTCTGTGTTTATGCCTAAGAGGAACGTTCCTCGAGAACTAACAGAACTTTACTGGAGATGAATGAATGATTGTGCAGTCTCACATAAATACTGGAAAACAGCATTCTAATGTTTTATAATCTTCTGTTTATTTTACATCAGCCTAAAAGAAGAAGTGTCCCCTTGAGGACATGGTACCTATAGATTTTTACACTCTCGAGTTAAAGTTATGAAAAATGAACTATCTTAGAAGTAATTTTCCCAGCCAGTTAAGGAATAACCTATCATATATATAATGTCGTGGAAGCTGAACTCTGAATTAATTCAGTGTACACAAAGTTATTTTGTAATTCTTCCAAGTTTCACAATTAATGTAAATGAAACTGAAATGGAACTGGTCTTAACTGAGCAGTACTGACTTGGTTTGAAAGTCTTAATCAAAGAGTTAAAAGATACCACTTGTAACAATTACACTTTTTTGTGGCACATAAATGCTAAGGTTCAATTAGCTTCAAAAACATGTTTATTACTGTCAGTCATCCAGGAAAAAAATTAACAGCTGCGATTAAAACAGAGTTAGATAGGATTATCATATTCTTGCAAGGACTATTTTACTTGTACGAATATAGCTCACATTCTATTATTTCTGCTTTTAGGATACATGGTTTGAACACATCTTAAACAGAAAACTCCAGAATAATGCAAACATGTCTTGAAAGGAAACCTGCTTTGTTCTTGTCTTACTGTCCCTCTCCCATTTCCCCAAACTACTCCTTGGACTGAATATCTGCTCTCCTGACAAGCTTGCTGCTGCAGTTTGTACCACTTACCATGGGCTTAGTCTCATTAATGGAATTGGGACACAGGTGAAGAAAACTGTAAGAAGAAGAAAAGATTTTCTTCCCCAAGCATCTGAGAGAGCTCCTATTAGTGGAGCACTGAGAAAAGACAAAAAACCCTGTGACAGAAGAAAAACAATTAATATGTCTTTATCTACATTTCCAAGGCTCACTTTAGCTACAATATCAGAAACTAATAAAATTGAACATTTATTTGAAATTAAACACAGAAGTTGTAGATAACTGAAAATTGTTCTACAGTCTAGTTTTCTGTGGTTCTGATGTTTTGTTTCAAATCTATTAAACTTGAGTGAATTTTAAAACAGAAAAAAAAAACCAGCATACCTTTTTTCAAGATCCATTTGATTAAATATAGAAGTAACACAGACTGCAAAATCTTCTTTAAAATCTCCAAAATACAGTCTAGTTCCACAAAGGAATATTATCTTAGCCTCTATAAAGAGATTTAATGCTAGATTTCAAGCCCAAGTTGCCCTCTAATTTGGACTGTCCTAAGAAAGAGTTTTGGGTAACATAACTTCTCTCTAAAACAGGTTTAAAAGAACACTTATTGCTTTATCCAACATACACATCATGTACAGTACATCTGTACAGTGCAAGAACTGTGAAGATCATTTGAGCAAGCCTGACAACTTGAGATCATGGGACACCATAATGAGATTCCCATAGAAAAGGTCAGACTTACATGTAGAGTAAAAACAGAAAAAATTGACTAAGGATAAAATACTAGATTTTCCAGAATTTCATGAAGTCCTAGAATCTAGGCCTCAAATCCATTCTATTACACAGGGGAATTAAAATAAGTAAAGGATTTCACAGGTTTGTAAACTGGGGAATAGTTCCTCCTAATTAGTACATTCTTCACTTATCAATCCAACTCTGGCATAAGTCCAAACATTAGTAAATGCATGATTTTGTAAGCATCCTAATTAACACACTGGAAGTCTACTCTGGCTAACTTTAGCTTACCTCTCTTATTCAAATACAGTCACTTACAAGATTAACATGTGCATATAGACTGCTGCACTAAATAACTGTTCTGCCAAATCCTTACAAACGAAACTGATTTCAATGTTTTCAGTAAGCAGATTGAGAGCAAAATCTGTAAAGACAGATTACCAGACCCTGGGAAAGTAAGACATTTTAATCATTCGAAATTAATGTTTCTGCTCCTTAGAATCAGATTTCAGTGCCACAGGAGCTAACACATTTTGCTGTCACCAAAAACACTTCCGATGTTTCATAAACAAAATCTTCAAGAAAAAAAAAAACAAGGAAGTGCAAGCTCACTCTAGTCTTTGATCCTGTTTATTAGACCTGTTAGAGCAATCCAAAAATTCATGACATTAATGAACTTTTCTACAGATATGCTCTGTACGAAACCCATGGGGAACCCTCTATTTACTACTTTTAAATTAAATACACAGCTACATGGCAGTGTGAAAAAACTTGAAAGAAAACAGGAAGAGGAACATGAACTTTGTTTTTCTACGAGACCAATGAGAAAATAACTTCCGCATTCAGTCTGACAGACCAACATCCCAAGTGCACCGTGTTCTGGCAATCCACTGTGAAAGAGAGCACGTCGATCCTAAAGATGTCATGTTCTTACAACTAAAAGCAATACTTTAGACTTGTACAGCACATAAATAATTTCTGGGTGTTATAGATTACCTCAGTCATAAGTTATAGCAAGCACTTTTCAGCCTCTGCTTTGCAGCAAAGCAGAGACTTTACATTAGTTATGCTAGAAAAATTTTGCAAGCTTTTTTGTGGCCACAATCCAGTGTAACCACTGTGTGAATGCAATGGTGTAAGTAAGAGACAACCTGCCTTGAATATCTTGACCATTACAGAATGTTCAAGAGTTGATTAAAAAAAAAGGACCAGGAAATAAAACCAACCTGATGAAAATTAGCTCTTATGCCACATTTTAAAACAAAATCACAGTGTTTAAGTGCTTCATTTTCTATCTCAATGGTATCATCATAGTTGCATTAATCTGCTTCTGATATAAATCATTTAACATTAGGAAGCAGACAACAAAAATCTAGCTCCATTCTTAGAAAGATCCTTATCAAGATTACAATAGCTACAAGTGGTACCTATTCAAATGAGAGAAATTTAAGCTTCTGAGAAACATTCCGCTTGTTTCAAGATCCTCCCACTTAAGAGTAAAACTTGAATTGAGCCCAAGAAATAACCACTACAGTGAAAAAATGATTTAAGAATTAACTATGTTCTCGGTGTTTGTATGTTCTTATGGAGAATGCAGGTGACACAAATTAAAATACAAGAACATGCAGAATATTTATGTCAGAGGTAAAAAAAAATCTTACCTTAACACCTTGAATAAGACCATTCATTAAAAATGTGTGATGGGGAAATGTTTCATGTAAGACCTGGCAGAGGGGGGGAAAAAAGCATTATTTGAATCAGGAGAGGTAAGATAAAGTTGATTCCAAGTTGTTGATTTGTAAAACAGGATAGCTTTATGAGAACTTGCTAAAAAAAGTATCCTATCCCAAAATAAAAACTAAAAAAACACCAAAAATACAAACTCAAAAACTCCAGAACAACCACGAAAAAAGTATCTTCTACATCTTATTTGTCTCCACAAGGAAATGTAAACAGGATTTAATATCAATTTATCAGCATAAATAACTCTGCTGACAGTCTGTAATGCAGAGATAGTTGGTTTGGGACACTTGGCTCAAAATGAGGATCAATGTAAGCAAAAACCATCTCCGTGTGGTACAAATTACAAAATTTTTATGTGGTTAATTCCTTCAGAAGGTTGACTCAAACATTGCCAATATTTAGGAGAAAAAATGAGATTCAGCTAACTTACTCTGAACAAGGGAAAAACAGTGCTATATTCAGAACTGAACAAACAACAGCTATTAAATAGCCGTACAGTTAGAAACATTTCTGATTAACAAGTACATGCTTATAAATACTAGCAAGAGTTCTGAGTGTTTAAATACAGATACAAATTCAAGTAAGGTGCTTTACCAGCAGTCTTAATTCAAGGGCAAGAATGTTAATCTATGCTAAACAGATTTACCATAAATATGCAGGAGAGTTAAGGGGCCTCACAGGTGCTGCCATGTCAATTTAAAAAGTTATTGTGATGTTCAAAGCATGTATGCACAAAAATACACATTCAAACAAAATTCACATTCATTTGCTCCTATTATTTATAGGTAAGTGCCACCAATTACAACAATTACTTCTATGAGAAAACTATTAGCCTCAAGAAATAGAACACTTTAGTGCCACTGAAAACTAACAGCATTATTTTTCTAGGAAAACAGAGATTCTCAAATCATAGGTTTAATAAGAATGGTAGTTCTCATAGTAACTACTGGGCAGATAATTCTTATTTATATTCCTTCTGCCTTCTGGTATCATCCTTTGGTTAGATATTTAGAACAACTTTTCACCTGTTAGAACACTGATCTTATGATATGAATTGAGGAGAAAAAAAGTCAGGGTTCAAATTAGAGATCTAAAAGCAAATGTCTTCTAAGTTAGAGAAAAACAAAAACCCCAAAACAAACAAACAAACAAACAAACAAGAAGGAAACAAACAAACAAACAAAAACTACCAAAAGGGAAACTCAGAGTAAAATCTAATTACCTATGAACTGTTTCTATTATTTTTTCCTGAGAGGCAACCACTGCTGATATTAAGTTCAAGTTTTTGAGATTAATTTGTTACTTTATAGACAAGAGAAGTGCAAGCAGACAAACTGGTAGAGGGAACTGCTTCACTGAAGTTCTACCAATAGATACGTATTAAAAAAAATATATTGAAGACAGAATATGTCATTAAATAATTAATATTGCTTCTGGTAATTTACTAACATTGGCTTACAAGTCCATAAATAAAAGTAATGTCCATAAGCTTTGGTCAGTCTTTGATCAGAATAGCCTTTGTGTGAATTATAAACACTTTAAATCTTTTCTTCTCCACATATAGTGTCATGTAACAAAGAGTTCGGCTTTGCTGACAGATGTCCAAAGAAGTGGAAAAGCAATTTAAAAAGTGAACTTTAAATAATCTCAGTTATCAGAAACACACACCATTTATTTTCATAGTCCACAACATTTTAATCAGATTGAATGTTGACAATGACCTGCAGAATCATGGAAAAAAAAAAACCCACAAAAAATTGAGTGACCACAAGCTTTGACCCACTTCCATTTCTGCCCTTCCTACCTGACAAACCTGCTTGAGCAAAAGAGGGCAGCTGGCAGTTCAAAGGCTGAACCTAGCTCATAAGAAATCTCTACATGACTTCTAGTACTGCAGCCTGATAAGCAGGTCAATGTAAGCTACCACAAGTACATCACAAGACAGAAGGGTACAAAGTATCAAACCAGACCTGAAATTATATAAACCTAACAGCAGCCTTTCAGTGCTTGCAAAGCTGATTAAAAATAAAGATGATCACACTCGACTACAGAACTATTCCAGTTGGAATACATACTGGGGAATTATTGAAGAACCCACCTAACACATAGTTTTATTAAATTGGTGGCATTTTGCAGATGTGTCAAAATTATGATTTGCACACTTATCCTTTTAAATGAGAAATTTCAAGCTTGGACAAGTTGAAATTGAGCACTTTGGTTAAGAAAAAAGCAAAGGAAAAAAAAGAGATAAGAAAGACCACCCAGTAAGCTTGCCCATATTTTGACATCGGCAAGACAGGATAAAAGGACAGTCATTTTGTGAAACACCTGCTTTATGGAAACATGCTAACTTTTTATATGAACTTTTTTATTACTAAGCTATCTAAAAAGTTCAGTGACTGTCTTTAGAAAGGTTAGACATACATTTCAAGAGTTATGTAGATTACTTTATTTGAAGTTTGGAGAAGGACAGAAATTAACTCTTTTGATCCCAAAAACTTTGCCTGCCATGTATTCAAATTTTAGCTGATGAAAACCTGGACTAATAGACCTCTTGCTCACAGGCAGGCCCCATTACAATGAATGCAATCCATGTCTTCAAAGTAAATTCTTCATATCCTATTACCAAACACTCAAAGTATCTGTCCCTCTGGAAAATAATCAGAACAGATTAAATACTTATGAAATCCATTTCTTACATGAATGCCTTTATATTTTACTGTAAGTTACGTGGCCAGCAAAACAATCAGCCCACAGGAACATACACAGTTAATGAAGCATTGCATGATTTATTCAATTGTTCCAACTGGAAGATGATTAAACTACAAAGTTTTAAAAAAGCCAGGATTTCCAGAGATACTTTAATCAATAGACTAAACTGGTGTTAGTCTAAAAGGCAAATAAGAGTAAAAGAGTAGTACAGCAGAGTTAATTTCTTTTTCCTTATCTTCTAGTCTCTCAGCGGTCCAAATCTCAGCTGCTAAGACTACTGGAATTCAGGTTATGAGATACACAGTAAATGTAAAACAAATTAAAACCCAAATCCCTGGGAATTAGCAAATTAGTATTTGTCACTATCACCAGGATAACAGCTGATGAATGATTACTTACCGTTAGCATTGGAGTTGTCAAGAGCCCCCAAGCAAAGAATTCTAGAAATATGACCACCACCGCATGGTATACGCTGGGCCGACCAATACCTTGTTGCTAAGAAAGAAAAACATATGCAGTGGTTGTATCCATCCAGTTCATTACACGTGTAAAAATCTCTTGCAAACATGTTTTGAGCATAACCAGTTTTCAGCACAACCTACTAACCAAGCCCTTGGGACAACAATAAGCCAAACAAAGGAGAAGAAATTGTTTTTTATTACGAAACAATTACTGATCTTCAGGGAACTTAAAAAATTTTGTTCCCTTGAACACTTCCTGACTGAAGAGAATTATTTGCCCTACTCCTGACATTGCTCTGTACTTCTTTACCCTCTAACATGCCTTAGGCTTTCTCCCCCCTGAGCATTCTTCACAACCCTTCCATAACAGTGTGACAAACATTATACCTCTCCCTGCTACCACCACAAGTGGCAAGACAGACCCACTTTATTAAGATCACAGCACTGTTTCAACAAAACTATGACAACGTATATGATCAGAAGAGCAACAATTTTTGCATTAGAAAATGCCAAAGTATGAAAAAATAAGGAAAATATGTCATCTGTACAACCGTTTTCTGTTGATTGCTGACCAGCTGATTCTATGCTTGTGTCTGCAAACACAGGCTACAGACTGAGGAACTATTACACTAGTCAACAAGTAATTCCAGGAAGAATTAGCAAACTGTGAAAGTACTCATTATTCTGCAAAACTGCTGCTATTCAAGATCAAAGGACTTGATCACAGATGAGAGTAATGAAATCTTTTTCTTTAGATGAAACAGGTAGAACCCTTGGGTAAGGCATATTTAACCAGAAATACTACTACTACTACTACTACTACTAATGCTTTTTTCTTTCCCTCTTTCCTTCTTCCCAGAAGAGATTTAAGCAGAAGTGCTGAACCATCTAGTGGCCTTCAGTGCAGTGACAGCAATGGTTGAAAAGGGGAGACTGACAGATGTCATTTGCCTAGACTTCTGTAAAGCCTTCAATCAGTTCCACATGACACCCTTATCTCCAAAGAGAAGATGCATAGATTTGAAGTGTGAACTATTTGGTAGATAAGGAGATGCTGGATGGATGCAGACAGAAAGTTCTGGTCCATGGCTCTGTGTCCAGGTAGAGGCTGGTGACAAGTGGTGTCCCTCAAGGCTCTACTCTGGGACCAGTGCCCTTCAGTATCTTCACTGATGACACAGGAGGATTGAGTGCACAATCAGCAAGTCTGCAGATGACACAAAGCAGAGCGGTACAGCTGACAAAATGGAAGGACAGGATGCCATCCAGAGAGAGATGGACACACTTGAGAAGTGGGTCCACAAGAACCTCATGAAGTCTATCGTGTCCAAGTGCAAGGTGCTGCACCTGGGTCAGGGCAATCCCAGACATGAGCACAGACTGGGAGAAAAAGTCAGAAGGCAGCTCTGAGGAGGGCTTGGGGGTTCCTGTGGATAATAAGCTGGACATAAGACAGCAATGCACACTCACAGCCTAGAAGGCCAACCACATCCTGGACTGCATCAAAAGGGGAGTGGTCAGCAAGCAAAGGGAGAGGATTTTTGACCCTCTACTCTGCTCTCGTGAGACCCTCCACACGTAGTACTGTGTCCAGCTCTGGAGCCATCGGCACAGGAAGGACATGAACCTGTTACAGTGGGTCCAGAGGAGGCCATGAAGTCATCAGAGGGCTGGAGCATCTCTCCCATGAAGACAGGCTGGGAGCACTGGGGCTGCTCAGCATCCAAGAAGACGAGGCTCCAGGGAGACCTCATTGTGGCCTCTCACTGCTTGAAGGGGTCTTTTAAAAAGGAGAGTGACTTTTCACATAGGGAGAATGTGATACGAGAAGGGGGAATAGTTTTAAATGAAAAAAGGAGAGATTTAGATTAGATATTAGGAAGAAATTTTCTACTCAACAAGTAGTGAAGCACTGGAGCAAGTTGCCCAGAGAAGTTGTGGATTTCTCACACTTGGAAGTGTTAAAGGCCAGATGGATGGGGCCCTGAGCAACTTATCTAGTGGCTCAGTGGGATCCTCTCCACTGATGGACAGGTTGGAATTAGACAATCTTCGAGGTTCCTTCCAATCAAATGCATTCCATGGTTTTTTCATTTCTAACTACCCCTTGGCACAGTAACTGTTTTACATTGTTTTTGTGTTCTAAAATTACTCTTTGCCTTTCCCCTAATAAGTATCCTGCAAAAGACTGTTTTTCAGTGTTTCTGGCCAATTACACTCCAACAGCCTTTACATTCCAAAGCCATTACACTCCAACAGAAGGGTGCAATTTAATAATGCAGGATCCAGTTGAAGGGGCAATATCCAGTGACAAATATCAACCTGACTCATTTCAGCAAGTGGAGTGCAGGACAAGCATGAAACCCATGACCTCCCACCAAACCCAGAAAAAGTCTAAATAACCTATGAAGAAGGTAGAACACAGCTACCTTCGGTGTTTCTCCCCAGCTCAGTAACTTTGATCCAAATTAGTAGAAATCACATGTCTATAAAATGCTTGCATTACAAGACTCATTTAATAGTAAAAGCTATTGACTAAATAGCAAATGCATAGATCTCTAAGAATTTTTAGATCTGTATCTTTAGATACAGGTTTATCAAAACCTGTAGTAACAGTGTATTCTAGCTAATAAGATTCAATTTATTTTCTACATTGCAGCTTGCTTCAAAGCATGAAGATTTGAAGAAAACAGCTCTCTTTCTCCTGGGAAACAATGTAATAAAATAGATCAAAGATTATCTCTGTAAGGCTGATAACTTTCAAGCATTATTAACATTTCTGCATAGGTTACCATGCAATTTTTAATCTCTAAATAGCAAAGATTCCAAAGGCTATGCAGGAAAAAGAATCCTCCTCATGTAAGTATTTCTATATAAGGCAATTATTACACTGAAGTCTGAAGACCCTTTCCATAGCAGTTTCCTCTGGAAAAAGCAAATTTTGTAGTAGACAGTAGGTAATGGACTCCCCAGACCTTTTCCTACCTCTGCTTTACTTCCCTCACACCTTTATACCACTAAGCGTGTTGCTGCACCATAAACGTCTGGTCTGCATTTAGCAAACATTTCTAATGCCACTAAAAATGAAGTTTAGAAGCACTTGGAGTTTTTTAACCAAGTTTTTATTACATGCAAATTTGATCTGAGATTTATATGGTTTAGCAGAATGATGATGTACGTACATACTCAAAGAGATGCATGGAGATTAGAATAGTCTGCAAACCATTTCTGGCAGTATCATGCAGCTTACAGTTAGCTGCACTGACCTACTAAAAAAGCCCAGAAAACATCATAGCCTTTTGGATTCAAGACATGACCTGGAAAAGCAAAATTCAGATTATGAAAATAACATGTACCTGTCAAAAATAAGAAAAACATTGTATGTCAAATATACTAGCACTACCAATCTATGATCCACATAGACTGATGATTTTCAGTTTTCTTCAGTGTCCTAAATGCCTAGATTAATTTAAAAAACACTTCTGTAAAAGGCTGCAATGGAAAACCAAGATCATGAAACCAGGACAATTCACTGACATTATCAAACAGACTGATGCAGTTACTTCTGAATGCTCACCTTTTCTGTAGTTCCCAAAAACTCTATCACAAAAGTTTTCAATTTTTAATCAAGAATCAATTTATTTTTTAAGAAAATAAAATAGTTTATGATTGGTCATGTACACAGCCTGGTTCACAGATTAAAAAAGGCAACAAAAACTCTTTACTTGTTTCAAAGTCAAAGAGTTTTCAAAAAACTCGCCTTTAGCATGAAGCTGTATCAGAAGTACTGGGTGTGGCTCAGATATAGCACAGATATAGTCAATATATAAGTTGCTTGCCTCATTCACTGCGCTCAGAATTGGAAGTGTTATGTTAAAAATTGGAAGTGTTACGTTAAAAATTAAGTGCCCTCAGGAAAGTCTTAAAATTGTTATGGGCTTATTTTCTATTCACATGGATCATCTTCATGTGACAGACTTGTGTGTGGGCTAGAAACTATGTATGAACACTGTAATTGCCTTCAAATGCAGCTGTTTGTCAAGGTTTTATACTTGCACAATCATGAATGAGGAAAACATTACTTAATCTGCCACATTCTGAAATGTTTAACAATACAAGTTTGAGGCCATCATTGTATGATGTCCTGAAGTCCTAAAAGTTCTAACAAAACATCTGCTATTTCTCCAGTTTCACACTTTTGCTCCTTCAATGCCTCTTTTTCACTACCTAATCCTAAAAAAACCATTTTTTCTTCTGCCTTTCTTGGAGTCAGAATAAACCTGCAAGTTAATTTGAAGGAAACTGGGAAAACTACTGGGAGGCAGCAAAAACTTTTTTTTCAAAGTGAAACAGCTGTTGAACACTAATAAATCAATGAAAGAATGTCAAAATCATAAATGCAGCTGGTAATAATTGCTCACAGAAAAGGAGGGGGGGAAATGCAATATAGTAAGAATGCCCCATCTTAGACATTCTGAAGAACAGCTAGTACAATTCGCCCTAACATACTCCACAGCAAAATGCAATCTTATAGCCAGTCCCAGATCTGCAGAGCAAAGTCAGAATTGACAGTATTTATTATTCATACAATTTTTATGTAACTATTTATCTGTTAAGTCAAACCCATAATGTAAAAATTAAAATTATTTGAATGACTGCAAAAGGTCCTTAACATCAACATCAAGCATGACTATTTATTTCTCTGAAGAAATATGCTTATTTGAGAACAAAATCACTTCTCACTGTTTGAATCCTGAAGTTCTCCAGAGCACCTTTTCAAATTTTTCATGTTTTGTTGAGGGCCACACAGGCTATGCAAATTAAGCAAAAGATTCAATTGTGTAAATACAGCAGGCTTTTTTCTTCCCATAAGTGTGAAGCAGCAGAGCTAGATATGAGTCTTCTATTCTTGAAGGGCTTGTTTGAATATCCATCTGGAAAAGCCCTAGGCAACCTGGTCAGGCCTCACAGCTGATCCTGTTCTGAAGAGGAAGGTATCTCCCTAAAGTACCTTTCCATTCCCATAATCCTATTATCTCTCAGGCAGATAACAACCAAACTCAAGCTGAACTTCTGAACTGAAAAACCACAGGAATTTGCCTTTGTCTCCTACACCCTCCTATGGGAAATTCTTTCCCACCAGGCAGTAAGGTCTCTCAGGAGCGCCTGCTAGATGCTCATTCTACTTGCAGTACAGACATACCTTTGCTTAGAGCACTCACTGTCCTATAATATGTAAACCAGCATTCAAATGCATTAGTATTAGTTTTATTACTTTTTTTTTTTAAGTGTCTACAGAAACATTTTCCCCTACAAAAATTAACTGGTTCAAATACTCATTTTTTATACCACCACCCGCACTCTTTGTCAATTGGTATTTTGAAGGAAACAAAGAACTGAACTAACAGAATCAGTAAAACACTTCAAGAAATGTGCTTACATGCATGAATCATCCAGATCTTGAAGTTCACGACAAATTATAAAATTCATTACCTTTACACATTTATCTTCACTACTATTTCATTTGTTTCCCCCGAAATACAACCATTTCAAATGCAAACTTTTCCTGGTATGCCTCACTACACAACGATTTAATCACTTAAGCTTATTCTTGCACAAATATTATGCCACCGATCCATCTCACCACATGATGGATTCTCTTTCTTCCACACATATTACCCAGGGAGGTCTCAGGGGATACTCCAGGGATACTCTAGCGACTACTCTCTTTAATTTTCAAATAGAAGTATTTTGGATCCACCTGAACAATTCCAACTGTTCACCAAACATGCTCTATTTGGTGGAACTGGCAAGAATTCAGTGCAAAAATTAAGAGAACACAAGTGAAAGTGCTTTCCAATCAAGTACAGCATTTTAGGCATGCCTTGTGAACTGCAATAAAAATCATAACTAATTCAGATTATACATTGCCTGAACTTGTATTTTGGTTGCAAAACAAACACCTTAAGCAGACCTGTATCTGGACTGGAAGATCATGATGCTCTTTGTCCACAGAAAGCTAGGCTAAATCATATTGCACAGGCCTAGAGTATCAGAACCACAATTCATTCAAAATGGAAAAGCCTGTGAAGGTTTTGCAAAGAGAAATTGTGCCTTAATAAGTTCCTGGAGTTCTCAAAAGAAAATGTATAGATAAGGCAGACCACATTAATAAGCCTTCTGAAAATTCAGTGAACATACTCAAAGATGTTCGGCAAAGACTCCTAAAGCAAGCAAACTCTTCACAGGGATTAAAAAGAAAGAAAGTAAACAAACAAACAAACCCAACCCACACAAAAAAAAAAAAAAAAAACCCACACAAAAAAAAGCCCCCCAAAACACACAAAAAAACCCCCAGGACAATTTAAAAAAATAAACCCACTGTAATGTGTTCATACAGCACAGCAAGGTTACCAGATGACTCCTATTGCTCTGTCCTAACACCTATGTTGTTCAACACATTCAGAAGTGAGCTGTAAAAACGGATGAAAGCGAAGTGACAAAGTTCACTGATGACAAAACACAATTCACTTTGGAAGAGTTATAGGGCAATGGTAAAGAACAACAAAAGTTCATTGAATCAGTAGAACAAATTAAATAGCAGATTGAAACTAATGTATGTTAATTTAAGCAAGAAGAAACAATTTTAATTCCACATATAGGATGACTACAACATCAGAATGTGGTCCTGGAAAAAAAGACTCCATTGAAAGCAATGCGTCTAGCATTCACCGGTGGTTAACTATGTATGCATGTTCAAAAGATACATCCTGTTAGGAAAAGGATCATCACTATATTACTGCATTAACTTGTGATGTGTCTGCCTTGCTAACCCTCTGCTTCTAGTGTTTTGACTATTTTTATTAGATCTACATAAAGATCCTCCCCTTATCCCATGACTGTTTTGTTCAGAAGCTTTAAGCAATATGCATTGTTGAATAGTCTATTTTACAGCAGCACAAGAGGCCCATAGAAAGGGGTCCACTACCAAAGGTATGGAGGAATGCTGAAGCATTCCTCCAAACTTCAAGCAAAATATCTGCAAAAATATACAAATGGGATTTAATGAATTGGGAGTGACATGAAGGGTGTTAAGAAAAAATTGCCACTGCCTTATACTACAATACACAAAAATAAGTGGCACATGACACAATTTATTCTTGACATCTAAAATGTCTTGCCATATTGTATCTCCTGCTGGGAACATATTCCTGTTTAAGTTTAGACCAGACAAGTTTAAGCAGCAGGAATCTTCTAAGAAACACAAAATATGAAGACCATTTCTGGTTCAGTCTTCATGGCTAAGGCCACTGAGATAGAAAGACCAGCCAAGAAAACAATTGCCATACACCCTGCCACATTCTGAAAGCTCAGCTTTAGACACTACTGCATTGTGTAATTGAACTTTTTACAGAAACAACATATAACCAGCATATTACACTAATGCAAGTTGGAGGTCAAAATATCTGTTTAAGTTTTCTTCATAAAACGTAGAAAGATGTACAACACTGGGAAATTCCTCTAAAAAGCACTGTCTCCTTAGTTAATACACATGCTTCGCCATTGAGTGGACAGTTACTCAAACTTACTGTCCAGTAGCCTAGGTTTGGATCTTCATAACTAATTATACAACTATGACTTGATAATTTAAGTTTTTATTGCTCTAACCTACAGTACTTCTCTCAGAACACAAAACCATCCATACTGATAGAACCTGGAGCATCAGTAACAGTAGACTTGTAACAGAAGAAGTGCCTTCCCAGCATAAATATAAACCAGAGTGATTTCTTTTTACACAGAACAGCTAAACATTCTGGTAACAGTTCAGACTTAGTGTCAATTAAATGAGATGGGAAGATTCAGAATGACATTGGCAATCTTGAGAAAGCAATATTGTTGGTCTCTAGTTGGTCTGATTTAACAGGAAAAATATCCTGCGTGGGATAAACCAGTGCTCCACAAAGGACTAAATACCCAAACTGACAACTGAACAATGTGTTTACTACTAGCAATACAATTTAAATTCTACAAGCAAAAAATTTAGGAGACCAGCTTACTTAATTCAGAGCTTCAGTAAAGTCTCGTAACATTAACTCGTGCTGCCTCAGTTTTACTGTGCTGTATATTTTATGAATTATAAAAAAGAAAAATGCTAACACTAAGGGCAAGAACATGGAATTCTTTGGGCACATACAGCTGTGCTTCATTGTCTAAAATAGTTTAAATAATAAAAGCCGGCAAACTTCCAAGAGGTACAGTTCAGAATGCTTACATCATGTTTCCAAAATACATAAAGGTCTTGGGTTTCACAATAGCTGAGGCATTTTATAACGTCCAGGAACATTAAACTAACATCTGATTTATTCTCAAAAAGGTACAGAGATGTGACTTTTCTTTTGATACCCTATTTGGGACCTCTCCAATAAAAGCACTTTATTTAGACAGTATGACACTGTATTTTGCTGAAGAGATTCCTTAGTGAGGCATTATTTTACCAACAGTAAGTTGCCCAGAAATTAAGAACATGGCATGAATATTCTGAATGCCATACTAAGTTTTATACTACCAGTGTTCACAATTGAGGATGTAACAAGACTGCACAACAATCTAACTAACAAAATGTCCCACAACATCATCTACTTCCATTTCTGAAGCTCACTGAAATCATGGCAACAGAGCCAACAAGAAATTACTTAATTCCACTAGAATTTACCTAAACATAGTATTGTTCTTATTAACTTTGAGGCAGTAATTCAATTAATAAGAAGCCATTTGTTCAGCATTTATATTTCAGCTCTTCACTTCAGCAGAGCCAATGCATTCAACAAGGTGAAGTTAGTTACAGTGAAATCTAAAACCAGAAACTTCTTACACCCAAGCTGGAAGGGTAAAAGGAGAAAGCTTTGCACAACCTGACAGACTTGGTCATATTCGTCCACTTTGTCCTACTGATCTGATGTGACAAAAGAGTAAAAAGAAAAATGAAAAATTAAGACATTCTTCACAGATCACAGAAGCAGCTCACAAAAACTTCACTTCTGCCTTTATTTCTTCAACAGCAGTCCAAGCAGTGAGCTGCCCCTTCCAAATACCAGGGACACACTCCTAGTGGTATCAAACAGATCTCTACAACTACACCTAAAGCCATGATCTGGCCCCTCATATTTTATAGTGAATAAGCTCTTTCAATAAAGTCTAGGCAGAGAGAGCTGTAGCAGTATGACAGCCACGTGAGAATCATGGGGAGGTGCAGGAACTGCAATAACAAAACAGACTGTTCAGTCAGGAACAGACACAGACCCTAGAATCATTTAACTGTACTACTGCTATACCAGTGTACAAAAGAGAAAGCTAGAGCCCTATGCTCTTCTGTCTTGTATGAGATGTTTTAGAGGAACACAAAGTCCTCCAAGGGCACAATTAGGAGGGAAGGGACAAAAAATACACTCAGAAAACAAAATCTGAGATCTTTTTATAAAGCTGAGAATTTATGTAATTTTGAAGCCAAATTTTCAAACTTATAGAAGGGCATATATTAAGTACTCAAAAGCATTTTTTAGCACTTAATCCAACTTTACCAAACATTCCATCCATACAAAAAAAAAACTGACAAAGCACCTTTGTCAGTTATGGACTTAATTTACATTTGAGCTTTACGTTTCAAAGTTAGAGAAAAAAATCAGTTCTTGGAATTTTTTTTTTAATTTCCCTAACTGTACCCTCCATTTCCTAACCTTTGTTCATACATTACAAAATTCAACTGTTTTTCTTCTATATAATGAGATAAATCCTCTGTTTCTTTCACCACATCATTTGAACTGATAAAAATGAATGCTTCTGTTTCTTAACTAAAACAATAGCTCTTCAAGACTCTTCCAGAGACATTTTTGTAGTCTGACTTCACATTTGGTTACTGCATCTTATACACACTGGACTCTTTAATGGGAGCTGCTGTACACAAACCTGGAACAGCAAATCTACCACACAGTAGACATCAGCTGCACTTCTTGAAGAGTCCAACCTACTTTTTGAATAACCATTTCTAACAGACAACTGAAAGACTCAAATACAGAAGTGGTGTATTATCAGAAGTGTGAAGCAGTCATTTTGGAGTTAACTTACATAAAACTAATTACTTCACTAATGAATTCCATAGAGCAACATTTTTCTGCATCTTCTCTGAGTTAATCATCTGTTAAAAGTACCTTAGAATCTTCATCAAATACAAGTAAGGCAGAAAGAACGTATCTTCATCAAATACAAGTAAGGTAGAAAGAACATATCTGTTATGTGCGTCAAACGGATGGTTTCAAGATTTTTTTTAATATATTCTTCAGCTCTAGCCATGATATCACATTAATGCTACACAATTAATGCTTAGCTAAAAATACTTCCTCATATTCACATAAAACAGCATACTGTGTCCTCTCTGATAGCAGAGATGCTAATATGTGGGAGAATAGGTAACACAAAAAGGAGATGCTGGCTCCCTCACACAAACCTATCATTGTTTTATAACTTTTGCATATGCAGTGCTTTCCACACATGAAACTTCGTGAGTAAACTAATTACTAAATTATTCAGGTACACATGAAAATAAATGTACCCCAAGAAAAGTTATTAATAGGTAGTAATTCACACTACAAAAAAAATTTATGTGATTTCAACTTGCTGAAAGAGATACAGCATGGTAAGGCATTGCCTTGTTTTGCACCTGAACCCCTTCAAAAACTGTCAGTGCCAGGATCATCTGTTTTATTACTTTGTGTCTTCCCCAGGGTTCTTCGACTCCACCTTGACCCCTGGGCTAACTGCCAGTAAAACAGGACAGGTTATATCGCCTCAGATAGTGCCATTCTGCCTGAAACAAGTCACCTGTCCTCGCCTAACGCAAGAAAGCTCAAGGGATGTGATCTCTGATGTGGTTTTAAGGCACCTTGTGAGCATAGTGACGTACTGATGGTAAGGCTTAAGACTTTTTTTCTTCGGGAAGCAATTATGCACCGCTACCACATCTACAAATTCAACTTTGCAGAGAGTGCACGGATCACGCATTTCAAGCTCCCTTTTTTGCACAACGAGATCTCAGTGCTCAGTGCGAAGAGACGAAACAGAAAGCACGGTAACTTAACGAAGGCTGTATATCGCACATCCGCGGGGTCGGTTTAACACGGAGCACCACCATGAGCTCCAAAGGCAAACTTAAGTTTTACCTTCGTGGCACCTCGGATTCATATATTTTAAAAGAAAACTTATTTACAGCCACCTACTCACAGGTGCGCTTACCCAGGTTACTCCGCCCGGGATAAACTCGTAACGAATGCTACCGGGGCTGTCAGGGACGGGCAGGGCAGGGCAGGGCAGGGCCGGCCCGAAAAACCTGCCGCACCTCTACTTCCACAAGGCATCCAGGGGCAGGACGCTCCGGGAAGCGTCTCGGGGGTCAACTGAGAGGGAGCCGACCCCCCACAGACGGGGCGGCCGCTAATCCCCACGGGCCGCCCGGCCCGGCCCGCAACGCACGGCCGCACTCAGAGCCGGCAGGGTCCGCACGCAGCCGCCGCCGCCACCTCCGCGGAGCCCCCGCTCCCACCCTGCACTCACCGCGCCACAGCCGCCCGCCGTCAGGCCGACCCTCTTTACCAGCATGATGAAGCCGCCCCACCTGGCGCCGCCGCCGCCCTCCCACGACGACGACGACGACGGCGGCGGCGGCGGCGGCGGCGGCTCCTCCTCCTCCTCTTCCTCCTTTGCCGCCCGGGCCCGGGCAGGCGGCGGCTCCGGCTCCGGCTCGGGGCTCATGTCGCTGCCACCATGGCCCCTCCCGGAGCGGCCGGGCCGGGCCGGGGGCGGCTGCAGCGGCCGCCTCCGCCGGGCTCACGTGACCGCAGGGCCCCGCCCCCCGCGCCGATCCGCTCCCGCCCCTGAGGCGGGATCGAACGGGGGCGCGCGGCCGCCGGCTTCCCTCCGGGAGTCACCGGGATGTTGAGGTTGGAAAGGACTTCTGGCATCATCCAGTCTAACCTACGACCGAACACCACCTTGTCGATTAGGCCATGGCACTAAACGCCACATACAGTCTTTTCCTTAAGTACTTTCAGGGACGGTGACTCCACCACTTCCCTCGGCAGCCCATTCCAATATCTAATCACCCTTTCTGTGAAGAAATTGTTCCTAACGTCCAACCTAAACCTCTTCCGACACAGCTTAAGACTGTCCTCTTGTCCCGTCACTGGTTGCGTGGGAAAGAGGCCACCCCCCACCTGGCTGCATCCTCCTTTCAGGTGGTTGTAGAGTCACAAGGTAACCCCTGAGCCTCCTTTTCTCCAGGCTAAAGAACCCCAGCTCCCTCAGCCATCATTTATAGGACTTGTGCTCCAGACCCTTCACCAGCTCTGTTGCTGTTCTCTGAATTTGCTCCAGCCCCCCACTGTCCTTGAATTGATGGACCCAGAACTGGACACAAGATTCAAGTTGTGACTTTACCAGCACTGAGTACAGGGGACAATCACTGCCCTGGTCCTGCTGGACGCACTGTTGGCTACACAAGGTGAATCTCCTTCAAACTAGCATTCTGTATGATTCAGTTAAAGCTTTCTCGAGCCCTTGGTCCTTTGTCACCAGGCAGATGTAATGGCAAGCTCACTTGTTTTCTCTCACTGAGGTCCTGCAAGGCCAGCCGGTTGTTGTTAGGAGTGCCCCAGGTTCATCACTAGAGGTAGAACAGTGCAGTGCACCAGATGTGCACAAACAAGGTGCTTTGAGGCAGCATGGTGCTGACAGTAAAGATCATAACTACTGAGAGACCCTGGAAAATCAATACAGTGAACGAGTTGCCCATCTGGAACCAGCCCTGCATCAGAGAGCTCAAAACATCCCCCCATGGCCAGCACTGAGAGGCTTTCACATCCTGCAGAAGGGTATGCAGTAACACAATCCTTCCGTCTGGGTATGCTACTGAAGTCAAGCTGCTGCTTTTCCTGGTTCCTCAGCTGTTCTCTGCTGAGTACCGAGCTGGTTACAGGATCAGAACTTTTCAGTTTGCTAGAGCAGTAAAGGTTAATTTAAAATGCTGTTTGTTGTGTGTCTGTTATGTCAGCGTATGACAAGCTATATACCTCCTAAATATAGTGCATTGTGAAATTTATCTTCTATGGTTCATTATGCATTAATTTAACACACATTCTTTTTTATCAAAGTAGCATGCATTGACTTTAAAGTATTTCTTTATATTAACTTCTTTAAAAGCTCTATTTTGTTTAGACATCACCATTTTAGGAGGAACATTGGTTACTGTGAACTAAATGGATACACCAAATTATCTTTCTTATTATACAGAGATTAGTAAATCAATACATATTCTTTGTATTTCCTTTCCAGCCCAAGCCAATTGCATGTAGAATTTCATGCTTGCTTTCCTTTTTTTTTTTGTTTTGTTTTGTTTAGGTTTTTTTGTTTTTCCTTGTAGCCTACATGCTCTTATAAATGTTTCATTTCTTCAAAAATAGTCACTATGAAATGTAGTAATGTTTTTTCTCTTTTCAAGACTTAACCATTTTTCTACTGACTTGAAAGCCAAATGACTTCATCCTGTACAGTTTTCAGTGTTGTTTTTTGTTGGTTTGTTGTTTGTTGTTTTTTTTTAATTAACAGGCTTCCAAATAATGAGAACTTTTTTAATTCAAACAGACTCCTCAGTCAGAAAATTGTGAATTTATAAGCTTGATAAATGTATCAGCCAGAAACTCGTCTCCCACATGAGATTAATGAAAAATGTATTACTTTAATTCATCATTGTATTTTGAAAATTTCACCATTAAAATATTTGCATATATCACTGAAGTATTTAATCCACTTTATATGCAATCAATACCAGATGAACAGCTGTAATGGCTATTGATTTGGGCTCAATAGACCACTATTTTGTGTCATTATGTCCTTGTCCATACAGAATTTAAAGTTAGAAAGGTTTTATTCACATGCTGAGTTACATATACAATCCTTATTAGGAACTGGTTATCCAAACAGGTGGAAACAAAGTGAAGAAATACTCAGTCTATGAAGAGGTGTTATTAGTACAGTTCCTCTCAGTTCTTTGCTCCCTGCTTTTTAGAGTATTCTAAGCAATATTTTTAAGCTATCTGGCAGAGTCATTAATAATGAAAATACGGAGTTTATTAGAGAATGCTATTCAGCTTGATCAAAACTACAAAGAGTTGTAAAATTACAATGACCTTGAGTGACTGTTGGAATGTCAGCTGAAAATGTTGGTGAATTAAGACAGGTCATCTTGGGGACAAGAATTCTAATTAGTTATTGGAATTGCAGGTCTCTAAGTTAGCTATTTCTACTTTAAAAAGATACTGGAAACTGTATAGATAGCTTTCTGAGACAGTTCTACCTGGCAGTAGCTAGTCACCTGCTTAGTGGTAATAAAAATATCCTCTGAAATGTAAAACTACTTTATCTCAGCTTACGTACCTGCAAGTTGTTTGTATTTTCATCGGTTTTTTTTTTTTTTTTTTAGATAATGGAGTTAAATTGCCTGTTCTATTGAAGAAAAAATACAAAATATTGACAAAATAGTTATGGTAAAAATATGAACCAGATCTAATCTTTTTTTTGCATAATTTAGGGAGGTTTTCTCAAGTGTGAGCCAGCTCCAACACTGTTTGAACAAGATCTTTCTAAGCACAAGAACGGAGTCCAGGATTAACAAAATTTTCTGAAGGTGAATCATAAGCTGGTGTCAATAAGCCATGGCAAAGAGTATCCCAAGGAGATGCCCCTGGGACAGCAGGATGCCAAGGTGCTGTTCCTACATCCATCCCTACCTTACCACCCTGTGCTGAGATGTGGCGAGATGCAGCTCTGAGCGAGATGTGCCACTTCAGAGCTACTGATCCATCCCATCCCATCCCATCCCATCCCATCCCATCCCATCCCATCCCATCCCATCCCATCCCAGCGGGCTGTGCATGGCTCTTACTGCCACTTGGAGTGTCCTGTGTAAGAAGATCTTTTAGCCAGAAAGAACACTTGCAGTGAACTCTTGAAGGCCAGAAGCTGACATGTCTGTGTGTGGGATTTGCTCTCAGGTTAGATTTTTCAGGGTTTTTTTTGTTTTTTTAAATATTGCAGAATAGTCATCAATACACAGATTCACAGTTGTGTTGTTAGGAACCTAAGAAACTGCATGGATTCACCAAGGAGAAATTATGTTTTACCAATCTGATAGCTTTCAATGCTGACATGGCAGATGGATTGATGAGGGGAGAGCCCTGGATGTTGTCTGCCTTGACTTTAACAAAGCCTTTGACACTGTTTCCCATAGCACACTTGTAGGTAAGCTCAGGAAATGTGTGGTAGATGAATGGACAGTGGGGTGGATCAAGAACTGGCTGAATGGCAAAGTTAAGACGGTTGTGACCAGTGGAGCAGAATCCAGCTGGAGGCCTGCAGTCAGTGGTTTCCCCAGGTATCAATAACAGGATCAGTCTCATTCAACTTGTATATCAACAACCTGGATGAGAGGATAGAATGTACCCTCACCAAGTTTGATGATGATATGAAACTGGAGGGAGTGGCGCAACTCAGGGCTGTGCTGCCATTCAGCAGGACCTTGATAGGTTGGAGAGCTGGGTGGAGAGAAAATTGATGAGGTTCAACAAGGGCAAGTGTACGGTCTTGTATTTGGGGAGGAATAACCCCAAGTGCCAGCACAGTCTGGGGCCTGACCTACTAGAGAACACTCCTGCAGAAAAGGACTTGCGAGTCTTGGTGGATCACAAGTTGGCTATGACCTGGCAATCCTCTTGTGGCCAGGAGAGCCAATGGTATGCTAAGTGCATTGCGAATAGCGTGGCCAACAGGTGTTACAACTCAATGGATGGTTAAAGCCCTCTGCTCAAATTAAGATGCAAAGGAGACCAAATGCCATTTCAACTGTACAGGCTATATTTTCAAAATTGTTTGTATAGCGAAAAAGAGAGAGAGGGGGTGAAGGAGAACGATAGTGCAAGTAGGAGATAGTTACCACCGCGGATACAGGAGCATGCCATTAGTTTTAGCAGCCCATTAGCAGCCCAAGTGCCCTGGGCTTCATGGTGCTGAGTACCCACCCCGTTTCACTCCCTGAGTCATCTTTATACAGAACCTTATTTGCACAAAAAGCGAACGTAAGAATGGCTTTCAGTTCTTCATCAGTAGGAGTAATTCTCAGTTCCTCATTAGCATGAGGGGGATAAGTTGGAGTGGCTTTAGCCATCACGCATGCTCAAATCTTAGTTCAGTGGTGATTGCAATCTACTCTGGCATTTACATAACATACGGAAGTAGAATGCTTGGGTGAAAAGTATCAGTTTCTGTCCTGCCTAGGGAAAGACAGAACTGAAAACAATTATTTATTTTGCTGTTTGTGCCTGGGGACCCCTGATGTTTTCTGCAACAAGTTTTACAACCAAATGTTTAAGGCATATACCACAAATGTCATTAACTCTTTCCTTACTGGAGGTCAAGGGAGGTGGTCCTGCCCCTCTATTCAGCCCTGGTGAGGCACACCATCTGAAATACTGTGTCCGCTTCTGAACTTCCTAGTACAAGAAAGACAAAGAGCTATTGGAGTGGGTCCAGTAGGGGCCACAAGGATGATTGAGGTCTGGAGCATGTCTGTTATGAGAAGAGACTGCAGGAGCTGGGCTATTTTAGTCTACAGAAGACTGAGAGGGCATCTTATTAATGCATATTAATATCTCAAACACAGGTGTCAAGAAGATGGTGCCAGAATTTTTAGTGGTCCCCAGTGATAGGACATGGAGCAATGGTCTTAAACAAAAATACAAGAAGTTTTACCTCAACATGAGGAAGAAATTCTTTGCGAAGAGGCTAACAGAGCACTTGGAACAAGTGGACCAAGAAGTCATAGAATCTCTCTCTCTGACAACGTTCCAAATCCACTTGGACTCTGTAACCTCCTCTAGGTGACCCTGTCTTTGCAGGGGGTTGAACTAGATGACCTCCAAAGGTCCCTTCCAACCCTAACAGTTCTGTGATTCTGAATGCTCAAAAGTGTTTCAAAATGAAAATAGACATTTTGAAAATATTAGGAATTAGCTAAATGAGAAAGAAGTTGAAAATTCTGACAATGTGTCATGAATCCACGAAGTCTTTATGCAGTTGTCATCCCCATCTCAAAAAAGAAGTAATTAACAAAAGAGTCAGGGAATGGCTATTGTATATGAGAGATAACAGAGGGAAGGGAATGATACAACAACAGTTACAATATCCTGACTGGTATGGAGAAAGTGTCTGATATAACTGCTTGATATTCTGTTAGACAGGAAAAGGAGGCATTAAATGAGATTATCAAGAAACAAGTTTAAAACAAACAGAAACAAGTGTTTTTCCAGTCAAATTGTCACTAAATCATGAAACTAATTTCTACAGGATATTTTCATTTTAAAAGTACAAGTGGTTTAAAAGACAATTACACAGATTTGTAGAATAAAACTCTATTAAGAGCTATCATCCAGTACAAAGTCTCCCAAGCTGTTGACTGCGCAAAGGTGGGGGAGTGTGTCAGGGGTCCTTCTGCTTTTGCTTGTGTTTTCTGCTGTTTGCATAAGTATACACTAATGTCTCAGAACCAGGATAAGTCTGAGTTTGGTGTAGCTCTACGTATCTGCTCTTCAGTTGTCTCAAGTCTTGGCCATCTTACAGAGTCAGAACCTTTGAAACAAGCCACAAGTGCACAAACCTAACCAACTTTCTAACTATGCAGTGGCTGGTCTGACGGAAGTATAACTGCACCGTTTGTTTCACTGGATGTACTCTTTTGAAAATTGGTGATGAATTGTATGTCAGTGCTGATAACCTTTATTACTGATCAAAAAAATAACAAAGATTACAGAATCATTTGAATGCAGAAGATTATGTTGGTTGGGTCAACGGAGTTTGTGAAAGTGATCCCTGCAGCTTGTGAGAGTGCTCCATCTTGGCAGAGTGCTGATGAAGATAGCCTTGCTCAGTGAGCTGTCAATACAACAACTGGAGGGCTTCTATCAATGACGCAATATTGTGTGCATGGGGTGGGCCAGCTTATTCTGCAGGGCAGACACTTTCCGTGGTTTCTGCCTTGAGTTTGAGCTATGTGTCGCAATAGTGTGATGAGCTGTAAGTACTAGGGACCAGAAACACCCTCCACTCTCTCCTTTCTCCCTACATCATAATTCCCAGTGAGAAGAGTTTAGAATCAATGAGCCATCTTTCCTCTTCAATTTCTTTGTATTCTTGAAGACAAGGAGCAAAACCAGCGGAATGTATACATTGCAAGAATTCATTACTGTTTTGTTCAAATTCATTATAGCCTAGTCCTCAACATTCACTACAGTACAATTACATTCTTTTATGCTCTTGGGTTCCCTTGCAATTTATTGTGCTAGTTTGAAAACAAGCCAGTGGAGGAATTAACTCCACACAAATATATTGTAAGAGACTCCAAGTCAGAACTACAATTTAATAGGGAAATTTAAAGTAAAGGTGATAATACAGAAACAACAGCTTAAACTGACAGTCAGAACACAAGCTGCCACCCTGTTGGTCAGGGTGGTAATAGCAATTCAGTTAAATGGTGGCTGCAGTCTCCTTGGAGTGGTGGATGTGGTCTGGTTGAAGTGGTGACCCTGAAGAAAGGTCTAGTCTGTCTCTGGAGGTCCAGTGATGCTCTCAAGCTCTTTTCCTCTGGGAATCCAGTGGAAGTGGTGATCCACTGTTCAGTATCTCAGTTTATATGCAGGTAGGGATGTTCAGTTCCTCCCCTCTGGGCGGGGCATCTCACAATGGGCTGATATAATCTTATGAGTCACTCCCGCAGTGTCATTGATGGCCCATTAGCAGAGATAGCCCCTCGATAGTGTTATCAGGGCTGAGTCATGCTGACATAAAGAACACTGCCCCACCTGTTCTAACAGCTTATGGAGATGGTAATAGAATAAATACTTTTGGTTACACCTTCCACGTAACCTAAGATATTTATTAATTTCGATGAAGGCAGACAGCTTTGAAGGAAATTCATGCAAGTTGAGTATTCCAAGAACTATTGACCAGCACTACTTCTACACTGTAGAAGTAGTGTTGGTCAATAATTTCCTACTAATAATCAATTACATCTCATAAACCATATTTTTTCCATGGTGTTGCACTAGGTTTTTTTTAGTGCTCATCCAGGTAATGCAATAGACAGTTCCATGCATGTGGTAACCATTTGTAATTGATGAGGTAATCATAACAGTAGCAAAGATAGACTCCTTTAAGGAGAGATCTGATGTAGACAAAACCTGGGAATCTCCCACTTTTATTTGATGGTATTTACTAACAGAAAATACTCAGAGTAGTATACAAGATCAAATCCTATCAACTATTAAAAAGAAACCCCACTAGATGGAGTTATAGTTTCAAAGAAAGAATATTTTCTCCTCTGGATTGAGGAGGAGCATTTTTTGTGCTTCTTATTTTGTCCAAATTGGCAACACAATTCTGTGAAATTAGAATATATTGTCTTTTTGTTTTCAGTTCACCAGTAGAATTTTTGACCATTTCTACATTCAACACAAGCTATTGTAGCTTTATCTGAGTAAATTATTGATATGTCTGGGGCACTGTTGCACTGTTCATAGGTTTCAGTGGCTGAAATTTGTTTTTTCTTTGCTGTACCTCGTACTACTTCAGTACTATTTTATATGCTGCCATATAACAGTTACAGAAGAAAAAAACTAGCACAAACCATCTTAATTTGGCATTAGTAACATCTTTGGTGCCATAATCTATAACCTGTTCAGAACAGAGGGGTTTTTTATTTATTTATTTATTTCTCTGAAAGAAAACTGGTTAGCACAGGGATGCTGAGTATAACTGGGTTTGAATTCTCCTGAAGGCAATACTAAATAATTACATTGAGTATAAGCAATAATTATGTTCTTAAATCCTTATTATTATATAGTTCTAAAAGAAGTGTCTCAAACTAGAATTAATCAAATATAGTAACAAGCAAAAGAAAAATGCATGCACAAAAATCCAGTGAACACAGAACAGTAAAAGAAAAAATTAATTTTTGATATTGTCTGGTTTGTGATTATTTAAAAACTTACATTAATATTCTTTTACCGTATTTGTTTTTGTAATGCTTAGCACACTTAAATTCCTACATCAGTTTAATTAATATTTATAGGAGTGCCTTGCATTTTACACTTTAAGAATGATGATAGGAATCTCAAGGGTCATCCTTGTTCTAATGAATTTAATTGAATGAAATTAGTACTAAGTCATTTCTATCTACAATTTTTGGTACAAAAGATGACAAATGAAATTTAGCTTTTAAAACCACTGGAAGGAAAAAAAAGGAGGGGAAACCAGACAAGGAGAGGAATGCAGGGAAATTAAAAGTAACTCAGTGCTAATATTTAATCTTGTGAATTCCAGTGAGAGTTATTGGAAAATCAAGCATCTTTAAAAATTACCTAAATTTATCAAAACTCTGTTTTTGGAAGTGTTTTAACATCTCACTTCCCTAGCCATAGCATGAGATTTAATTTAGTTCAAATTCTGAGAATGGAATTTCTGACTTTATATTGAACCTACAGGTAGTCAGTTATTACACTATGAGTGTAAAAAACAGGTGCAACAAATGAGAAGACTACAGGATAAAGGAAAAAAAATAACAAAGTAGGGAGTTTTCACTTCACTTTACTTCACTTTTGTCTAGCTGATTCTCAATATTTGAACTTTCTCTTTTTTCCAGCTAAAGAGATTTCTAGCTTGGGACCTGTCAGGAGTACTGTCATTTAGTGTATGAAACAAAAAAAAACCCTGATGATTATATAGTGGCAATTTGTTTTCTTCCAAATTCTTTAGGTGAAAAAATAGAGCTCATTAATATAATTACGAACATTCTTGCTGAACTTAAAAATACTTTTTTCCACCCATTGTTCAAAAATGGCATTAGTAAGTGGAAACTGGATTACGGACTATCAGAGATTGTTGAATACTGAGATACATTATGTTAATTTATACAGTGCTTGGCAGATGTCTTCCAATTCCATGTATGCATCACTCTGTAATTCAGCTCTGATGAAACCTTTGTTTGTGTTGCTAATTTACTTAAATCATGAATAAGAAATTCAGCTTTTGTTTATACATAACATTTTTATTTCTTCTTTGTGCTTGAATCCTAGAATTAACCAGAAGTCACTTTTGCAGTTTTTTTAAGGTCATGCATTAGTACAGTTATAGCACAATTAAGGAGTTTAGCATTATGGTTTGTTCAAAATCTAGTTTTGTTTCCAAAAATTTACCTGCTCTTACCATTACTCAATTTCACTTGAATAATGAAATAGTGTATATACACACATCCAGAATAAATGTATAAGGCGTTCACATAGTGGTTTCAATCTTTTTTTAATGATGAATCCCATAGCCACATATTATTTTACTTTATTTGTTGCAGCAGAATAGCCCTTGTGACACCAATCCTGCACACTCATTGTCACCAGATGCTACCACCACTGTTCCGCAGACCGTGGCACCTCCGCTACATCTCCAGGGCTGGTGCCAGAAGATGGAGACTGCCTTCTGAGGCACCAGACCACACCAACCTAGTTCTGCAACACTATGACATGGCTATTACCTTCTACCTGTCAAGATAGAAGGAAAAATTAAATAATTGATATTTTAAGAAATGGTAGTGCTGGAGATGGAAAATAATTAGCTGTAGTGGCAATTTGAAGAGCAGCACCTTCAACAAGGTTTAAAAGAGAATTAAAGGTGTCGGGTCCCACTCACTGTATTACGTTAAATATTTGTGATACTGAGACTGATACTGAGACTTTTGTGTTTGAAGGCTAAATTTTGGAAGAAAAATGCTTTTTGTTTTGACTGAATGCATTATTTCACACTTTTGGACTTAAAGACATGTAAAATGACAACCTCTTCATCCAGAGTGTTTGACACTACTGATAATTTTTCTGCGTGAATTGCAAGAGTTATGTCTTTCTTTTCTGAGAGAAACTGAATGTTTCTTTCCAGGGATTCTCCTCATCTACGTATGTCAGTTGCACATTACAACTAAGTAAATATACCAGCCTCCATCCATTTGGTTCTCTGGAGACTATTACATCCTCTTTAGTGGACAGGGCAAGAGGCAGTGGAGTGAAATCCGAGAGGTTACTCCTGAACATCAGAAAACACTTTTCCATTTTGAAGGTGACCGAGTGTGGGAAAAGGTTGTCCAGAGATGTTGTGCAGCCTCCTTCCTTGAAGACAACCTCCATAGGTCCCAGCCTCAACCATTCTGTCATTCTGAGTTTATTTAGAAATATTTAAGAGTTGTTATTTGCTATCTGTTGTATTCAAATCTGCTTGTAGAAATATTCTGTGTAGTTAGAACCGTTTGCTCTTCCTGCCAGATATAGAACATAGAGAGTTTCTTCTTCATGTTCTCTTTTAAAATATAAAATTGAGTTTTGGATTTTTCAGTAATGATGTTCCAGAGAAATTTGATATTTTTCAGTGAGATTGGGGAAGAAGGATAGTAAGCTGGTAACTCAAGAACATTCTCTTTTTGTATTATAAGTAATCCATACCTCACTAGGAGCTTCTATGTCACAAGATGGATAAGCTGTGTAAGATGTAAAAACATATACCAAAAATTAGTGACAAAAATTGAAAGGTTAGTCCATGAGATCATCTGCAGCTGCCTCTGTGTAAATGTCTATGAGTGGTTACTTGAAACTATTCAGGTTAACATGCTTAAAGGCAATTTTGTGTAATTTTGTCACCCACAGCCAGAGGATATTGGTCATTTCTTGCTTTTTGCCAGCAGTTTTGCAAACAAATTTCAATTTCATTTTTGTTTGATTTGTATACAGCCACAAAAGAGTACATGATACACATGAGTATTCAAAAAGTTTGTAACAAGTTTGCTTCAGATTTATCAGTGCAATGATGAAGATGTGGTTTCCATCATTTCTATTAATACTTTTCAAGTAGATTATATGAAAATATGATAGCCAGTTGTCATCCAAGATGAAGGTTTTATTCTTTGCGAACTGATGAATGTGATATGCACATTTTACCCCTGGGTTTTTCTATAGCAGTACATCAAGGAGTAGACATTAATTTAGGTTTTCTGCTCAAAGTAGTCTTGAGGTACTTCTTTACAAGGTTCTTTATTTTTAAGTAAATGAAAATATTTGAGCTCATTTAGTCAAATTTAGGTAAATTTCACCTTGCTGGGTCATATCCAGCCTCACCCATCAGCACCCCCAAGTCCTTCTCAGCAAGGCTGCTCTCCATCTGTTCAACCCAGCCTGTGCTGATACTGGGTGTTGCCCCAACCCAGATGCAACACCTTGCAGTTGTTCTTGTTGAATCTCATGAGACTCTCATGGACCCACTTCTCCAGCTTGTCCAGGTTCCTCTGGATGGCATCCCATTCCTCAGGTGTGGCAACTGCACCAGCTCAGTGTCATCTACAAATTTGCTGAGGGAGCACTTGATCCTTCTATGCCACTGATGGAGACATTATTCTATTAAAAGATTAATAATTCTAACCATCCTTTTATTGATTTAATTAAAATAGTAGTTACTTTCTGCAAGGTCACAAATAATTCAATCATAAAATGCAAGGATTCGCTGAATATTCCTATTAATGAACAGATCAGATAAATTAATCAGATTGATTCAGATCATAATATACAGTCTGCTAAGTCTGTCAGACAATATTGAACCATTTTAATAGTGTCAGAGTAATCTGTTAGGAGGATTAAGGCCACCAGGAAACCTATTTGTATGTCAAAATGGTATATGCTTTCAGTCTGAAGAGGGGTGTTAGCATCAAGGAGAATGCATACATGGGCCACATGGGAAATCTTGCTGGCTTGCAGCAGGACTTGAAAAAACATTGAGCCACTATTTGGAGGTTCAGAAGGCCACTTAACTGATTTCTGATGGGAAATGAGTTAGAAGAAAGTTTCTCCACATTTTTGTTTCTCTGCTTATTCTTCAAGGTAGTAACAAATCCAGTGATGTTTTGGGCATACTGTGAGGTTGACATTGATGCCATATTTCAAAGACATACATATATCAGTGTGCTACACCTTTGTGAATGTTTAGATCTTGGGATCAGTTTGTAATCAAAGGACAAGAATTGTTGTGAAAATTACCACATTATTAAAATATAGCTTCATCAAGTGAGATTCAGTTTGCAGCAAATAAGGAACATGTTTTATTTGCATTGCTCTCTAATTTAAAAGTATCTCTACTAAATACATATATGCCTTTCTCCTGTGTTGTTTATGAGGTTTAGTAGAAAAAAGAAATGTTTAAAAAAATGCCACTGGGTTAAAATGCTAAAGAATTCTTGTCAGCAGAAAATGGCAGGTTAGTTATGATGCCAGTGCTAAAATCTAAAATGCAAGACTTTAAAATTAAACAGAAGAAAGGGAGATGGTGGTTGACCTTTATCAACTGAGATCCTATTTCGTTTAAGCTGAGTTCAATCATTTAAGATTAATTTACTGGCTACATGTGGGGGGTGGAAATCAAAGCTCAGCCATAACTGTAGTGAGTGTTGCTTACTCACTTCATATTATAACAATCATTCAACCGCAAATAGCTGCAGCTTAACAAATTGCAGCAGCTTTTACAAATTAGTAGATAAAATAAAGAGTATAGGAGAGTCAATCTGAAGTAAATGAAAAATGCTAAGGAGGCAGAACATACTTACTTAAGCCCGAATTTGTTCAAGAAACAGAAAATGTGAATATTGAAAATTCCAATGTATACAGCTACATACCAGATATTTTCTCTATTGAAATTACAGTTGGCATTACTCTTAGCCACTTAACAAGACCTTTTGATTGCGCTACTGTTCCTCTGCTTGTCTGGTGTGAAGCAAATGTTTATTCTACTCTTACTAAGTAGTAGAAAAGCCATCTTTAATGTATTGGTTTGTCTATATCCCTGACTTTACATATCACATATGTCAACAATTACTAAGAATTAAGTTTTCATTTTTTATACTTTTACTAAAATAATGGAATATTAACAATAACAGTCATTTAATTTCTTTGAAAAAGCCTAGAGGTTGAAGTATTTTACAGTATTTCACTTTGAATGACACATTCATTTATCCCCAGGCACTGTAGAGCAGTGTGGAGGAAAATGGCTCTCAAAATACTCAGCAGACAAAAACTATCACTAGTAGCTAGCGATTAACAAAGTAGCATTTTAAAGAATCAGTGCAATTAATGAAAGTTAATGGGTAAACTCACAGCATACTTAGTAAGTATAGCTATGTAAGTTCCAGGTACAGGGAAATTGTGAATTCTAGTGATATAGCCTATTATAGCAACTTTTGAGAAACGTAGTAGTTAAGAATATGTGTCACCAGTACAGAGAATGCTGTGCTTTAGTGGAGTCAGTTATCTCCCTTGCAGCTATATTTACACCTGTATCAGGTTTCAGAATTCCCCCTTGGATGAATATTTGTTTCTCTTTCACATTCTTTTGCAGTTTTTTGTTTATTTTGAATATGCAGCCTTGGACTTTGCCTTCTGAGCTTCAGAAATGATTAAAAAAACCCAAAACAGCAATAGAACTGCTTACGTATGTGTGCATTTTAGAATCAGTTCAGAAGCATTTTTGCTTCTGCACAGAATTTGAGTTCTTTCTATTTTTGCATGGGTATAGCGAAAGAGAAAGGAAAAGCAGACATTTTGTACAATATGTTCTCATTTCCTACTTGCAGTTCACAGATAGTCATGTAATAAATGCTGCATCAGTGTCAGCTCTGCTCCATGCTGCTTCCTCTTCAAATAATGAATGAATAAAGGTAATGCTTTTTTCCAGGAATAAAACTGTTGTTTCAAGGGTTCAGTTCAAAGCATTCTTCTTCACAGTCCCCCACAGCAAGAAATGCAGGGGAGCAAACAAAACCAGGCAATTATAATCCTTTTCAAGCAAATGAAGTACTCTATACTCAAAGTGACAGTACTCACAACTTCTTTCCTTCCTGAGCAAAAAGGGAACAAAATTACAGTAGCTGCTTTTATAAACAGAAGCAGGGAGTCTGGTGACCATTTGGCACCAAAAAAAATTGCAAAAGATTCCCTTTTCCCATAGAAATTTCAAACACGTGCTCTCTCTGCTGACAGTGTACATGTGACATGTACCCTGTATATCACAGTGTGCGCTTTATGTCACAGCAAACCTGACTTGCCTCCAAGGTCCCCAAGGATCCCAAGAACTGAACCTGGCATTTTATACAAACCAATATGATTTATAGACTGCAGCCTCAGGAATTCCCCTGAGGACACTAATTCTTCTTCTTGGTGGATGCGCAAGCCAACACGTCCTGAAAACTATGGAGGCATAATGCTGTCAGCTGAATCTCTCAGTGACTGCAAGAAGACACCAGTATGGATCTCCCTTAAGCAAACACATATTGTTTATAATTGTCCCCCTTGCCTCCATCCGTCTAATAGGCTTAAACCCCTCTCCCCACTCCCACCTAATTCCAGAAGCTATCTGTACTTTCTTTTCTCTCAGTTGAAGTTCATTAGTACATCTGCAGTGTTATTTATCCCATTTCCATAAATCAAAGATTAATAATAATGCAGGAGAAGAGAATCCATAAAAGTATCTCAATAAGAAAAACAGGAAGTTCCTTTAAGGAAAGCTGGGAGGCAATGATTGCTGTGGGTATCCTCTGGCATCCTATACCCACTGTCACCCCCTTTTTTTTTTTGTTTGTTTGTTTCTTTCTTTTGTTGTTGTTGAATTATACACTAAGTTGTTTCTAATTTTGAAATAAAACACATTTTAATTCAGTAATAACATTTTGTTTACATGCATGACATAGAGCAGTGCTCACATCTCTTGTCTGCTACTTACAGAGCAGAGACACACAGTCGTGAGTGTGTATTTTGGAAAGGCTAGGTGATCCATCAAAAATGTTGAAAAACAATGGTGTAAGAAAATAAAATTTAGATTATGTGGTATGAGATTTCAGCTATGAAGAAGTTAGAGACAGTTGTTCTTGTACAATTATGTTGATGTACTCCTGAGCAAGTTTCTAGCACAATGTACTGCATGAGGTGAAGCAGAGCATTTGCTGATGCAACTGTCTCTAACCTAAACAAAGCTCTACTCTCAGCGTCAGCCTTCTTAGGAAATGCACATCAAGAGAACTGCATATGTCTGGGTGTAGTACACAATCTGAGTGCTAAGTGGAAACGCACCACAGAAAATATCCCACAGCCAAAGATCACATTTCTTAACAATTTTTGAATGATTTGTAAAGGTCCTTAACATTACCCTTGATTTATGCCATTGTCTTCAGTGCCTCTTGCACAGGCTTTTCCCATATGGAACCGATTAGTCTACTGGAGACACATACATTCTTAAAGAAAAAATTTAATTCTTAATCTTAAAAGAAATAATAACATTTCGTCACTTCTAAGAATACTAAATCTCTTTAGAGTATCAGGTAACCAAAATTTGCAGCAGTCCTATGAAACTGCTTAGTATTACTTCCTTTGTAAAGATGAGAAGAGTGAGAAACAAAAGTGGTTTAGTGTTTTTGCAAGTTTATGGTTATATAAGACCCAGAAGCTCTGACCTTCGATTCTCATAATTTCCTTCTGGACTCTGCATCTGTTTGTCATTGTAATATGTTTTCTTGTGAATATCAAAGTTGTAATAACAACATAAAACTCATTACTGCTTTCTGCTGTCAAAAATATTTTATTTTGTTACTTGGAATTGATTTTATGTGGTGCAGCCACAAAAACAAATGAAAAACATGAGAGCCAAACAGTTTCATGGCAGGGAATCCTTAACCATGGGACATATGGAAGAACTGTCAAGAAGACAGCTGACATCATTCTATTTTGAAATCATCTCTTTCCGAAGCACATACTTATAATACATATAATCACTATACCAGAGACCCACTTGGCCTGTAGCAGTAGTCTTTAAGAATTCCATTTCTCGCAAAACCTTCAAATTTCTATTGGATATAAAAAGGATATACGAGATGACTCTCACAGATTACACTTTCTATTGTCAAATGAAGTATCTATCTGGATTTTTGCTCTCTCTACTAGTGTATCATTATTTTACAGATACGTGCTTTAGTCAGAAAACTGTGTCAAATATTATATCTAGCATTTTCAAAAGCAATGTGATATCCATATTAGTATATTAAAAAGGCATATACATCTCTTAAACTATGTACCTTTATGAAAGACGATAATATTTAATCAGGAAAAAACTACCCAATGCTTAGGTATGTGTAATACATAACAGAAGAGTAGCACAAACTTCTGAAGAAAAGTTTATCTAAAGCCTCCATGAATGTACTTAAATGTATCAATTGCTCCAAAGCACCAAATAGAAAATCTTGATGCCAGGAAGATGGTGTAAAACATTCAAATAGATATCCATTGAAAAATTATGAAATCAATATAAAAATTAAACTAGAACAAAATCTGGGGAAATACATGTAGAATTGAAATATTCACATTAGTTAAAATGAAGGAAAACTAAGACTTTTCAACAACATTTCAACAGCAGTGATGAATTACAGGTAAAGAAGCTTACAACAATGTACTTTTACTTTCCAGGTTTCTAATCTATACTAATTTTCTTTAAATACACTGACAGATTTATAGTTTTTGAGATAAGAGGCACAGCTTCTACTTTCCTTGTTATAGAAATTCTTTTCTTTTTTTGTAGTGCTTTTTTGGAAACTTGACAAGAAGATGCACTTCACGTGTTTCCTTACAGACACTGTCATGTGTACACTGGGGATGTAAACTGCTTAAAGTTGTGTCAAAACAACACTTCCTTTTTAGTTACTCAATAATGTCTTGAAATGCATTTATATTCTAAGAAATCAAACTAAAAGTTTTTCTGTAATGCTCCTGAAGTTTGTAAAATTATTTGAGGTCATTTTAATACAATGAATAGTAAACTGAAGCTTTAGATGCAAGCAATGTTAGGGTGTGAATTTTGAACAGATAGTTATGGCTGAATCCAATACATGTTCCATGTATTTCACTTACTATAAAGAACAAATCTGAAAACATGCTGGATTTTATATATTCTCCTTACTAACTCAGGAACTGCACATTAATCAGTCATTCTAGTCTCCCACCCAACTCTCTCCCACTCCCCCTATTCAACAGGACAGGTGAACAAAATACGAAGAAAAAGACCATGCTTTGAGATAACAACAGGCAGATCAGTCACCAATTACCAGCATGGCCAAAACTGTATCAACCTGGGGAAAATTTATTTATTGCCAATTGAGTATAGAAAGAAATAAAAACAAAACTAAAACCACATTCCCCCACCTCCCTCTTCTTTTGGGCTCATCTTCATTCCTTCATTCCTGACTCCTCTCCTCCTACACACACACACACACACACACCAGAGCCATGTAGAGAACGGGGAACAGCGGCTGTGGTCGGCTGATTATGCTTTGTCTCTGCCACTTCTTCCCCATCATGTTCTTTTCTTGCCACAACAAGGGGTCCCTTCCACGGGTACAGTCCTTCACAACCTTCTCCAAGGTGGGTCAAAAAGTGGTGAAAGGGATATTCTACACCACAGAACATAAGCTGGGGGGAGTTGGCTGGAGTTATTCAATCCTTATTTTACATTTCAGCATAGTAGAAGAAAAGTTATATTTATTTGCAGGTTGTCCAGTGCAGGATGCTGAGGATTGTCAGGAGTCCACAGCTATGATCATAGCAAGGAAACGTTCAAAATGAACACTTTTTATCATTTAACAATGATAATGGCAAATGGAAAGGGTGGGCTTTTTTTTCCTTTACAAAGATAGTATTTTTTTTCAGTGCTGATTTTGTGACATAAGCTGGTGGTGAAGACTTTCATCTATTCACCTTGTTCCCTAGTAGAACTCCATTATATCCTTATCACCTCCATATTCATAAAAGGTGTATTATGAATATTATATTGGTACATATATTAGAATATCCTATAAAATTATTAAATAGTTGCAATGCATGTTATACTGCATGGCAAAAAAAAGTCTACCAACTGCCTTAAAATATTGTTTTACAAATATGAAAACTTAACAAAATCCATTTTGGGTTCTGAAAGTATGGCAATTGCAGTAATGTTTTTCTGTAAAAGAAATGCTTTCATGCAAATTAACTATCAGATTTTAGACAGGTCGACAGAGATAATGTGTTTCTTGGTGTTTTAACTGAGCGTAGATGGATATCCTAACAGGTTAGCTTTCTTTACTAGTGTAGCTGTTTCTGTAATTCTAGAGTTTATTTCCCAAGAAGCACAGATACCTAACTGGAATGCATCTTACTTAGGAATGCCTCTTTTATCTATCTCCTTATTTCGTTCTCTGAAGGCAGCTTGGCTCAGTGGCTGAGGTTCCCTGTTGTAAGCTTTATGAATAAACAACTAATTCTGTTCCAAATTTAGTTCTCAGTGTACAACAGTTAGTTCTCAGTGTACAGCAAGTCCCACTTCAGACTTCTCTCCACAGAGGAACGCAGCTTGAAACAGTGAGCAAAATACAGGCTCAACACACATTCTTTAGCAGTACCGTTTTCAATGTTCGTATAAAAACAGCAACTTTAACAAATATTTGAAAAGTGTTCCCAGACATTGTGTGTAGATGTTGGTAGAACAAATAACTCAACAATTTCCAAAGTATTGCCTCAGTATCAGGGGAAACAATGTATTTTGAAGTTTCCCTTCCCTTCAACAGATCCTCTGAAAAAAAAACAACCTACTTGAGGAACTAAGAATATGTGATCCAGGGACAGGATATTTATTTCCATGGAATACCCTGAGAGAACAAGCACGCGAACCTAAATGATCCATAGCTGAGGTACACATCCACCCACTTGACCATTTATTCACTCTTTCTCTAATTCTCTGTGGTTACATTTAGGTCAATGAATGTGGCAATTAATGTAAATGGAACAACTCTGGTAAGAAAGATTAAGAGATATATCCTAGATCTATCCTAGAGATCTCTCTTTCTCTGTGAGAAAGGCACACAAGAACCAAACAAAAAAAAACCTGCACTTTTTTTGTATTTCCTGATATAATGGGAAACAGAAAGGTACAACAACTCCAGCAGGTAAAGTGTCACTGAATCAGATAACTTATCTGATTAGATGTGTACACATTTTGGTCTGCTTCACCCATGGAGCAATTATGGGTAAGATCCAGCTCCAACCAACACTCCAATGGTTCCCATGGATCTGGCTTTAGACAGGAAGAGAAAGGTCACTGTAGATGGGGGCTGCTGAGTGGGCAGTCACAAGACAGGCAGTGGGATAGTCACCACTGAAGCAACTGTGAAGAAGAAATGGCAAGAGAAGGGCCAGAGGGCAAAAAGAGGCCTGCTATGTGATTGTTTTTGTAAATGAATGGGGTGAAGCATGCAAACTTTGGAACAAATCCAGCCCCTAAGAGAACCCTCTTTTCTTTTCAACTTTCCGGATTTCTTAAGAGATGAATGACTTTTTATCACACATATCAGGACAAGACCTAGTACGTCTAGGTTGCTTCCTGTTCTTATGGCTACTACAAATGTTGGTTGTGGTTACTCCCCTGATCATGAGTAGCATTAAAATTTTCCATCTTCTTATGGTATTTATTTCATATTATATGACCTATGTGAGTTTGCGTTTCCTTGTTACTACTTAAAATATAATTACTTTCCGGTTTTTACATCAGTCTTTGAGAATAAGAATTTCGTTAACATTGTTCACTCGATGTGATATTTTGCACATTTTTGTTTATATCCATTGCTGTGTTTTCACTGATTTTTTAAATTAATTATTATTCTGAGACCAAACAACATGCATCAAACCTATCATTTCCAAAGAGGTGATATAAAATTATGAGGTTCAATAAACTTGATGTGTTAGGTGTCACTATAGTTGTTCATGAAGTAGAAACATGGGATTAAATTCATGTCTCAGTCGCATTAGGCGTATGCACAAAAACCTGCATTTCTGAAGAAGGAAAGATAGACAAGTCAGTAGCCTACAGTCATTTGCTGAGATGTCAAAAATACCATTCTTGTGCAAATGCCATGCACTTCTACCTGACCAGATGGAATACAAACTCATGTTTTTATTTTTAGTTTGTGTCTGATGAAATGTTTCTGTCTGATGTTTGTGTCTGATGAAATAAAAATAAATTGTGATTTTTTTTAAATTAACTGTGGGATTTAAAAATTAGTGATAGGCATATGGAAAGTCACTGACTTTTCTTGATACCATCTTTCTGACTTCACTGTTTTGGAGCACTGCATGATTTTGTAAATAGTCTCTCTCTGCCTTTCTTGTAAGCTCTGTTCGGGTACTAAAAGGCCACAATTAGGTTACCCTGAAACCTTCTCTTTTCCAGGCTGAACAATCCCAATTTTCTCAGCCTTTCCTCATAAGAGTGGTGCTCCATCCCTAATCAATCATCTTGGTGGCCCTATGGGCCCCTCCTCTGGACTTGCTCCAAGTCTATGTCCTCCCTGTGCTGGGACCCCAGAGCTGATGCAGTGTTCCAGGTGGGTCTCACCAGAGCAGAGCAGAGGGGCAGAATCCCCTCCCTGGCCCTGCTGCCCACGCTGCTCTGGATGCAGCCCAGGACATGTTTGGCTTTCTGGGCTGGGAGTGCTCATGGCTGGGTCATGTCCAGCCTCTCACCCACAGCACCCCAAGTCCTTCTCCCCAGGGCTGCTCTCCATCTGTTCATCCCCAGCCTGTGTTGACTGCATGAGATTCCTATCTACTTCTTGTCTTATTTTATCTTTTTTTCTTCCAACAAGCCAAAAGATGAAAATTATGTTAGCCACACACCTTATGCATTCAAGACATAGCTCAGCTGTGGTAGCAGAAACTGTCTCTGTGTATCATGGTCTCCACTATGATGAAAGTGATTGGTGATGTGTATGATTTCAGTCAAGTAAAAACTTGACTCTGTGCTTAGGAAACACCTCATAATACAAAACAGTATAGATGAGTTTCAAAATTTGTGCAGCTTCAGGGAAAATTTTGATTAGAAAGTGGAAAGCTCTATTTGTACATGCAGCACGGCATTGGACAAAAAAGACCATTAAAAATCAGGCTTACAAATGTTTATGCATGTGCTATATAAACCTGAATTACTTAATGGGCTTCTTATTGTTTCCCCTGAGATTAGTACAACGTAAGATTTAAGGACGTATATCTACGTCCCCATTTTTCTGATCATGTTCTATACCAGAACACGTATTTATGCCCCCAAGAAAATAACCTAGCTCTAAATGTAGTTGACACTCACAAGGTCAATTGGATGGAAATATTTTTGTTATCATGAAGAATAAAAAGACCAGTTACACAGCTCCATAACTTCGGGCATATTTTTTGGTCTTGGCAAAATGTGGGATTATGTTGTATATTGCTTTCTTAAGGCTGCTAAAGTAATGAATAACAATACCTTTTGGGTCTCTAAGATCCTTTCTGTACCATTATATAGAGTTCTCATTTTTCAGTAGAATTTATAACTCCTACAGAGGATACAAGTTATAATCAATTACCCTGCTGTTACCATGACTTCGAGTTTAAAATTCCATGTTGTATTTCACAATCTTTTAATTATACCCCTGCTAAAACCACTAGTTCAGCACATGATAGTGGATTAATGATTTTTTTAAGACTACCATAGTTGAGAATCAAAAATTATTTGTTTTAAAGATTTGAAGTGAGCTCATGAATGATGAAGGATTTACCAACTAATTTTAGCTTCAAGTTGAAATTCAAGCACTAAGCAGCATGTATATGGTACAATTCTACAGTTTTTCCAAGGCTGTCCCTGGAAAAATGTCACTTTTTTACAATGTAAATGCCCAGGAACAAAACATTCTTATTTTTCAGCTGATACTGCAAGATACACCATTATGAAGCGTTTATTTGGAAACAAATAAGATACAAATTGTGCTGTAAAAATGAGGTTTTTTGGAAAGTCAGTTAACTGATGCCTGAGAAGTTTATATTCCAGACAGTAAGACGAAACTGACTGAAGACAAAAGCAGCAATTCCTTTGGGAGAACTATTACATTGGTGCATAAGACCTAACATAAGGAAAATATTCTTCTGCAAGTGTTTTTCCAATTAAAAGAAAATATCTAATTGCTCTCAAAAAAAAGAGCATGTTGAAGTCAGAAAACTGACAGAAGAAATTGTCAGTACGGTTTTAAATGTAATTTAATGCTGAGCTGCATGCTATCTGTGACATGGTCACCCTACATCGATAATATTTTGTTTGCAGGTCATGACCAGCTTGTTTTGTGTTAAAGTTTTGTGTAAAGATACCTTGATGTCCTGTTTTAGGTTTACAGAACTTTTATGGGGCCTGATAAACCTGTTTGTATTACTATAGATGCTAAGAAGTTTCAACCTTTACTGTTTTATAAGAATCCTTTGCAAATATTAGCATGATTATTTCTAAAAGGCAAGGAGCAGCTGCAGATGCTCCAAAGCCACAGAAAAGTGTGAGCAGGTGATGCCCTAATCACATTTTAATTCTAATACAGACATCACTAATACTGTAAATGATTCTGTTTTCATTTAGAGAGCTCTCTTATCCCCTTTTTTTATTTACAGAGTGTCTTCGTTTGATAGACAGGTGTCTGCTTAGGAAGGTGGGAACCTTCCTTAGAACAGAGAATGTGAATCCCCTTCCCTCCGAATTATTATAACTTTAGAATCAAAGGCTCTCAGGCAAAGGTATGGGAAAAGGAATAAGAGTTTTTTTACTAGTATCTATACTGAGGCAAACAATCAGTAACAAAAAACAGTAAACAAGGTAAAAAAACCAGTAAACAAAACCAAAAAAACTCGGTGGCAAATGTCCCTGGACTGTCAGGCACTTTCCCGTTTGGTGCAGTCACGGTCACAGCCAGCAGGGGCGCTGTTGGGCTCCTAGACCAGCTGGGCAGGTGCGATGACTCCCGGGAAGCTGCAGATGGCGCTGTGCCGCGAGGTTGGATCTGTGTCGCGCGTAATGGCCGACGGGCTGGAGCAGGGTGGAGCGCAGATGGACGGGGGCGCAGCAGAGAGCCCAGAGCCGGGAGATGGAGCGGCCGGGTCAGCCCACCCGGGCCAGCCAGCAGAGGAGGCGGCAGGAAACTCCGCAGTTGGGGCAGGCAGGGTGGGGGGCGGCAGCAGGCAGGGCGCGGGGTGGTGGCAGGCGGGGGTCCCGTTCCGCTGCAGTGCAGCTGGGAGATGCACCCTCCCGGAGGGGAAGAGATGATTGGAGTCCCGTGCCCCGAGAACTCACCCACCAGGTAGAGAAAAACTAGTGCAAAGCCGGGCTTTTCTTTTCCTGCAGTCGCAGCCAAAAAAACGGAGAGCCGTTCCTTCCACTGCTGTCTCCTCCGAGACTTGTGAGCGAGTCCGTGTGTCGTTATCAAGTCTTGCTATCTCTTGTTCCCGTGCCCGCCCAGCCAAAAAGTCTTTGTCTCTTTTGTGAGAGTAAAATGTCCTCTAATTACCGATCGTTACTTGCCTAGCAACAGAATGGGAAAAAATCCACTTCCCCCCCCCCCCCCCAACCTCCAACACAGAGTTAAACACTTATTCTCAATTTTAATAGCAACCACACACGTCGAAGAGAAGGCTCGTGATGTCACTTGGCACTGGCTAAACTGCCACTTTAGGTACCCCAGATTCATCAATTCTTACAACTGTGGGGTATCAACCACAAGACAGGTATTCCCCACTCTCCCACTGGGCAGGCAATAGTTGAATAAACAAAGAAGGGGGAGTCAGGGGCCCACAGATTATGAAGATGGGGCAGACACTACGCTTGTGTCTTCACAGGTCACCACATGAAATGGGTTCCATCACGGCGTGGGTGAATTAATATTGTTCATGTTGGTGTTTTTAAAAGGCTGTTGCTTTATTATTGTTCAGATTTTTCTAAATAACCTCGGTTTGGGGATACGGTTTGTGTTTTCATTGAATAAACAAAGAAGGGGCAGACGTGGGAGATGGCTGTTAGGTCCGCCCAGATGCCTCCTGTGAGAGGTAGTGACTGATCAGCAAAACGCATGGACACTGTATGGTGATTGAATGGGAAGGTGCATGGTTGACAGGAACGCAGCCAATCCACCCAAGCAGAGGGTATAAAAAGGCTTGTTTTCCTGTTAATGAAAGATTTTCTGAACACCACCTAAGGAGATTGTTGCCTTGCTCTCCAACACTACAAGTGTTAAATGTGCAGTCAGTGGAGCAACCAATAAAATAGACAGTACAACAAAACACAAAATTACAATTTAAAGGTTACTGCGTAGGGTGTTTCAAAGGGTAAAAATCTTCATTCATTCCTCAAACAGCATCATTGTTAGTTTACTTTCAGAGTGAGGCTTTCACACAATTTAAAATTAAGGACTAAATGCCATTAAGCATATAAAAAATATGTACAATTCTGTTGGAGAAATGCTGGAAAAACTAACTTCTATCAGCTACTGCCGTGGGAAAATGCCTGAAGAGCCAAGAACAACTCTTCAAGCTCTAAAGTAAATTTAAAATTAAGATAGAATTTTCAGTCTTTGTTGGTGTCTTTTCAAAGCCACATCAAGATCTTTTGAGTCTATTGGTGTATAGCCAGCATCTGTAGAAACATGCCGGTGATACAAACCAGCAGTTAAACAGTTACAAAGGGGCACGACTTCCAGGGTTACATGTTTTGCATTTCTAAGGGAACAGGTTAATGTGCTGGTAACGACCGGATGTTGGGCCTCCACAGCTTTGTTCTACTCTTTTATCTCGACTCTTGCCAGACACAACGATGTTTGTTGATTCCAAGGTTTAACACCAAGCAAAGTTAAAAGATCACTACAGCTATCCGACTTAGTGGCAGCACTTTGAACCCCCAACAGAAACATATATGACAAAAATTTTTAAAGTTTCATCAGACATAAGTCTTTTAAGTTCTGTTTAATGGAATTTGGGAATTTGAAAGCAATGTGATTTTCTCATTTGTCTAGTATGTGATCAGTATTTGGACATTAGTATAGGTGTGTATGTATTCCATTAGTGGTTAAACTCTTTGCAAGCTCTGTCCTTGACACAATCTGTGAACCCATGCTAGAACTTGGCTTGTCCAGAACAGAGTGTTGCAAAAAGGGGAATAACTGTCAGGGAGTGATTGCCAGTCATGGAAAATGGGAATAACTGAGTGATTGCCAGTAATGAAAGGCAGATCCTTGGCTAACAAATTCTTGCTGTCAGTCACTATGGTCTTTTCTGACTTTCTCATCTCAAAGAAGCTGAGCTTCTGGACACCTCACAGGCACTTAAACTGCTCCTTCTGCTGCTTTCTGTCTTCTACCCACTTACACCTCATGACTTGCGTGAGGGTCTTGACCTGTCATTTGAGGATTCTAGCTCTACAGAAAAAACTTATGCATAATTATGCAGGTTTAAACCACAGTATCAAATGCTTGGTTTTCTTCAGTGAACTATACAAGTTTTAAAACATTTACACACACACATAAATATTTCAGGCAGATCTAGTAGTATTAGATCAATTATCACTTTCACGATAGCATATCTTATAACTCTGACAAGCAAAAACATACCATCAGTTTTACAAGCCTTATCTCTCCACTGATGCAGGCTATTTTATTTGTCCAATATTCAAAATTCTGCAACATTCTGGCAAACATTCTTTTTAGAAAGCCTAGGTATGGAATTTAACTGGAAATTTTGTAAGGCGTCCTACCCTTGGGTAACGACAACTCTATGCAACACTATAGGCTTAGGGCAGAGTGGCTGAAAGGTGCCTGGTGGAAAAGAACCTGGAAGTGCTGCTTGACATCCTGAATGTGAGCCAGCTGTGCCCAGGTGGCCAAGAAGGTCAGTGGCATCCTGGCCTGTATCAGCAACAGTGCGGCCAGCAGGACCAGGGCAGTGATTGTCCCTCTGTACTTGGCACTGGTGAGGCTGCACCACTGTTTGAATGCTGCGTTCAGTTCAAGAAGGACATTGAGGAGCTGGACCGTGTCCAGAGAAGGGAAATGGGAGCTTGTGAAAGGTGTGGAGTGCAAGTCCTATGAGGAGCAGCTGAGGGAGCTGTGGTTGTTCAGCCCGGAGAAAAGGAGGCTCAGGGGTGACCTTATCACTCTCTACAACTGCCTGAAAGGAGGGTGCAGCCAGGTGGGGGTCAGCCTCTTTTCCCAGGTGACAAGCAATAGGACAAGGGGAAATAGCCTCAAGTTGTGCCAGGGAAGGTTCTGACTGGACAATAGGAAAAATTTTTTCACCATAAGGGCTGCAAAACATTGGGAAAGGCTGACCAGAGAAGCAGTTGAGCCACCATCCTAGAGATGTTGAAATGACAGGGAGATGTGGCACTGAGGCACATGGCTTAGGGGTGGACTTGGCATGATCAGGTTTACAATTGGACTCAGTAATCTTAAGGGTCTTTTCCAGCATAAATGATTCTATGATTTAAGGTTTGTCTAACATATCTGTGTTTTTAATCTCCCCTTTCACCGAATTTTGAGTTGTGAAGGAGAAAGGCACCTCAATGCAAATCTGTTTCTGCAGGTTCAGTATTTACTTGACACTGAAAGCCACAGGAGTGGCTTCCTTTAGGGCTTGTCCAAACAGGCTGACAAAATGTCACGGCATTACTCTGTTCAAGTATGAAGTTCTGTGCAGAGAATTTTCTTATTACCTCAATAGATGATGCTATGCTTTTGTGCAATGGTATTTCTGTTTTCCATTTTTTCCTGCGCTATGAGATGTGTAATGTTTATACTATGCACTGAAAGCAGTTAAGATCTTGAGAAGGAAAAAATAGGCAAACATGAAGTTACAAATTACATCAAAATATGTCTTCAACAGTGATAAATTAATCCCATTAATTTTCTGATTTTGCAACTAGGGTGGGGTGGGAAAAAAGTTACCTTCCCCTCAGTTTCTGAAGGCAGTACTGCGTAGATTTACAATGGTTTGAGGGCCTGGGGTGGGGATGTCAACAATTTTCTTCAATCTTCTTTCTTTATGTAGTTTCTTCAAAGATTCAAAACCAAAATCAAACACGTGAACAACCTATAAGCTGCTCTCAGCCAAAATAAACTTCTATTTTGCTTTTCCTTTCTTTACAATATGTTAGCTTGCAGGAAACTAGCAAGATCTCACGAGTTGAAGTAGAATATCAGAGTTTAATATCTGCTTTCCTCTCTCATGTTAGTAATGACCATGATGTGTTCTGTAGGACAGTTATAGGGAACATATTTGAGGATTTCTGTTCTTTTCACAGCAGACAAAAAACACCTTTCTTAATAGTCTTGTTACAGAAGTCAAGAACTGTGTGGAAATACTGACTGACCACTTTTCTTATCATATAAACATATGCCTAATATTCTCATAAGGCCTTTTGGTGTAATAACGTACAATATATCCATGTACATACATGTAACAAAGCTGTCAGGTGTGAGGATTGATTGAGTTTACTAGACTCTAGTTTGCAAATTGAACAATTCAGAACAATTCACCGTTTAATAAGTGCAATATCATGCTTGCGAAAATCAGAGAAACATTTAGGCTTACCCAGTTTACAAGCGAGCTACTGCTGCCCCCCGGTGTCCATCAGACATATGAGCTGCTCTGCAAAGGCAGGATGACTATCGACAGGCAGGGATACAGCATGTAATCCGGCAGTGACAGAACTTGACTATCTGGCTTCGTCCTTATCTCCCCATCACAAAAACCAGCAGGGCCATCTCACTCAGTTAACTCGCCAAGATGAATAGTCATTATTTAACCCTCAATCCCTTTTAAGACGTCTGAGTTGATGTGATCTTCCAGCTTTTCCAATTAAAAACGTCTAGCAACTGTAACAGTGTCTTCAAATATAGCTGGAATACAAAATCTCAATTAGTTTTCACAATGACCCTGAAAGAACTGCTTTGTTCCATTGTTCAAATTATTCTGGGCAAGGACTTGCTTACACAGATGCTAAAATTCTGACTCATTTTCAGTTCCTTATAATCCATCACACGGTTTATTTCTGTGTATGTAAATTCCGAGAAAATAATACAGAATTTAATTTATAAATAAATTGGCTAAATATTTGGGGAAGATATGTTGAATGTCATATAAGGCAGAAATTGAATCTCAGCTTTATAAAAAAATCTGAACTCAATTGAGGCTCCACCAGTGTCTTTGAAATGGATTATGCCCTACAGTCTAAATTTGTTTCTATGTAGCCCCCAACAGGGAAAAACAATACTTTTGACATCTTACAGGATTTCAGTTTTTCATAAAAAGTGGAATCTTAAGATGCATTTTCACCCAAAACTGACTCAGTAGGACACGACTTAAATAACGATGGCTAAAATCTGCAAACTCATAGTAGATCACAAATTCCTATCTCTCATTAGAAGCAAAAAATAGGAGCAAATCACAATGTATTAATAAATAATCTGACTTTATTTATCACTAAAAATCCTAAAATTTGTTGTATAAATAAAATTCTGTCTGAGGTGGATAATAAGGCAATCAATCTAGACAAGATTTATAAATGTTTAGCCAGTGTGGAAAATTCTACAGACAACTACCAATGGAGAATTTTCTTACTAAAAATAAATGCTTCCTCACATTTGAAAGTTTAATTTACTATGCAGGTCATCCTAACCATGAAATCAGCAAATGAGTGTCCAGGTAAAGAAAAGCCCTTTTCTTTGTCTCATGCAAGAATCTATGACAAGAACTGTAATCGAGAAATACTCATAATAAGAAATTTGATTTTAAGAGGTCTTCATTGTTTAATGGGAAGCTCTAAACTCCTTGAAAAATAAAGTTCACTGAAACTCTTTGAGGTTGAAAAAGCAAACAGCTTTGGTTGATGATATTTTTAAATGAAGTGTTTTCTAGTATGAGTTAAATGAAATTATGTAATGTGCACAAAGATGATTTGAAGGGTAAATACCTCTCTTTTTTTGCATTTTTTCTTGCAGAATCAAGGGAATTTAGTAATGAAATTATTCTCATAACCATCTGCCATCCTCTGTCATCTGTTTCTGTTTTAAGTTAAAAGTGCTTGTAAGATTTGACAGACTCAGAGGTGTAACAAATTTTAGAATGATGCAGCAGTGTTAATAGTATGCAAAGATTTTTCTTACTCATCTTCCTTTTACAGTTCAGTTTAATTCAGTATCTAACTGACATGAACAGACATGAATGTACTTGTACTATCAGGGTTAATAGAAGAAACCAACATGATTGTTAACAATGGGAATAATTACATTTTATTTATAAATGGCAGATAATGGCTTTAGGTCATGTTTACCTCTGTCAGCAATAGAACAGTCCTTGCAGCACCCCACTTACACCAGGGTAGAATTGCAACACTTTGTACTTGCAATACTGAAGTAATTTGAATTTATATGGAATGCAGAATTTAGGAACATTGTGACTAGAGTTGTTCATGGCTATGATTCCAGCTGTCTAATCAAAACACTGTTTGGCTATCCGGTTTGCTGCAGTTTATCAGAGCTGTAATTGTCATGGAAAATATTTCTCATGTCTTCACCTTTGCCATAAAAAGCTCTTCAGTGAAAATCACAAAGCCTGGGTTATGAAAGAAGTACACAAAGAATGGGCTGTCCTACAAGAGTGCATTCTGACCTGGGCTACAGATTTACATTTCCATTATGAAGTACTATTCACTACAAATAAAACACAGCTGATATGTAGATTTAAATCCTCTCACCTTGATTAAATTTGCTTTGAAGAAAGAATCTATGCAGGGTCACAGTGAACAGCATACTACTCTAAAAGTAGTGGTGAAACTACATCAGTGCTTTTCCAGGGCTGTTGCTGATGTATAAGGATCAAACGTGTGACAGCCGGATGCACACAATTACTTACTCTCTCCACGAGAGACTGGAGTTAGTGAACCTGCCATGCTGTAGATTGCAATATTGAGGGATAAACATCATCTTTTCATCCTATGTTTATGTGTTACGCAGCATAACGTGGACTTGGTTTATAGAAAAAATCCTAGGTGACAGCCCACAATACAAAGAAGTAACCATTATGATAGCACCATAAAGGATTCTCCCAATTCCATTATGGAGGCAAAGAGACACAGTTCTGATTCATAGATCTGTTATAAAAACAGATATAGGACAGACCTTCAAGTAATTTTACAGATTTTCTTAGAAAATTAGCACCTTAAGTTATTAATAGAAGGTCCTGCATGGTGCTGTTCTTTTCTTAGCTCAGACTTGAAAAGGTCTTTTGAAGTTTTACACATGCTAAATAGCTGTTCAAATAGATGAGTGGACTGTTTATTTTATAAAATGTGCTTTCTTCTGGGTTTTAAAATTTATTTTATGTGGAAATTGATGTTATTTCATTCAGATGATTCAAAGGGATATGCTTTCATACACATACTTCATGAAAAGGAGCATGCCTTCATGTTCGATTCAAGGAGGAATCTCATGATCTCTTTTAAACTCAACCAGAGCACGAATCACAACACCTTCCAGCCTCAAGGTGTAACCATTTTGTATATCTGGAGATTTATTCTTCACAGATGCAGAAATGTGCATTAAGGAAACTCCATGGTAAGAAGAATTAGTACTTCAGTGATAATTGAACAAACTGGAAATATGAAAATAAGATTTAGAACTTCTTCAGAAAAGGGAAAGAAACTCCTACTGACAACAGTATAAAGAGAATATATTTTCTTCTGTATTATTCTCGACTGCATCTAATGCTGCTCTGATTTCCTTGCATTTAAAAATCATGCTAATTTAATTAATTCTAGAAACATTCTTGAATTCAGCAGTCACTTCATTCTTTTAGGTCATGCTTTCACTACAGTGTGACAAATTACATTTGGGGGCTTTTCTGATGAAAATATATACTCTAGTGACATGTATGTATTGAATTTGGGTACCATAAATTATTCCCTTCCTAGGACATTTAATGTCCTTATATTTTTATCAGGTTAAAGAAGAAGAGTTTCTTGACCACTTTTAATTATAGAATTATTAAAACTGGACAAGACCTCCAACATCATCCTCTGAGTTCAACCTTTAACCAAACACCTTGTCAACTAAACCACCGCACTAAGTGCCATGCCCAGTTATTTCTTTAACACTTCTAGGGATGGTAAGATAACCACCACCTGAAACCTTCTGTTACTAATTGCAGTTTCCCAAGTGACTCTGAACCAGTGTCCTGAACAGGCCAAAGTCTGCCCTCAGTATGCTCAAGGTATGGTTTTTGCTGACACCCTTCCTTAGCTCACCAAGAATTGAAAACTATCATCTGTGTCCAAGACAGCCCCCAGCCACCACATCTCCAGCCTCCAGCCACCACAGCTCTTCTCTGTTTGTAAATAGCAGATCTGGCAGGGCCCTGTCCTGGTAGATTCCAGTACCAGCTGTGTCAGGGGTACCTTCCACATACTCCAGGAACCTCCTAGGCTGCCTCCTCTCCACTGTGTTCCGTTTCCAGCACACATTTGGCAAGTTAAAGTCTCCCACAAGAACAAGGGCTAGTGATCATGAAACATGCACTGATAGAATACCTCTCCTGCCTCCTCACCCTGGCTGGGTGGTCTGCAGCAGACTCCCAGCAGGACTTCTGCCTTGCTGGCCACCCCTGTGTTGGGGAGGAAGAAATAGGAAAATCTTATAGAAATTATTACCTGGCAAAAGATGCTGAGAATATAGAAACTATAAGCTAGATTGAAATGAAGACTAGCTTTGAGATACCAGACCCCAGTTACTGAATAACAGGAAAACAATGGTATGGCCACTGAAGGTAATCCACTCCTTGATTAGACAATAGTCTCTGCTTGCTCCAGGTCCAAGGGTCAGAGCAGACCCTACCAACTCAAGCAGAGAGTACAAAAAGCAGTTTTAAGGGTTTAAAATATAATGCCATATGGTAATACAAGGATGCTCATAGGCTGTATGTAAATGCTATAGAATTTGTATCTTGTTCTAGATTGGTTAGTGAAAATTAGAATATTCAGCACAGAACATGATTTATTGTATTGTAAGCAGCGACCACGGTCCCCTTTCCCTTCTATTCACCCTTACACCTTTATCCCTTCTATTCACCCTTTTCCCCTTTCCGCATTCCCGATTCCTGTACCCCTCTCTCTCGCTCTCTCTCTCCCTTACCTGCCTGGGGCTGCGTCTTGCAGCTCCTGGCAAGTCCTTACCCCCACGCTCTTTATCACAATAGACCTCATGCTCTAAGATCAGAATCCAGAGATCTCTGTCTCCATCCAAAACGCATCCCTACACCTCAGACGGCAATCCAGCAGGGCAGATTTCTACACCCCTGTGATTGTCACCCTCAGGCACTCAGCCTTATCCCCACTGTCCCTGAGCTCTGTGCAGCTGAAACTCTCCCCAATGCACAGAGCCCCCCAGTTCCTCTCCCTCCTCGCCTGTCCCTTCGGAAGAGCTTGTAGCCATCCACTGCAGCACTGCAGTCATCCCACCACATTTCCATGGTGATAACTCTGGCACAGCTTCCTGCTGCCAGTGCCTTCCATTGTTCCTTACCCATGCTGGGTGCATTGGTGCAGATGCTCTTCAGCTGGGCTGTTGATTTCACCCCCAACACCACCATTCCTCCACCCCAGCTAACCTCTAGCAAGCCTGCTCTTATTCCCTTTCCCCTTCAAACCTAGTTTAAAGCCTTCTCAATCAACCCTGTTAACTCAGCAACTCCCAAGATGCAGAAGAATTTTGCAGGCAACACTGACATCCTACAGTATGCTAAGCTCCCATGAAATATTTTTCCTTTGAGGATTCTTACTGAAATACTCTTTTTCCCCCCCACTTTTCGTTCTCCTGACCTGGCTTTCATTTCAAGTTGTTCATCTGGAAATTAGTCATTTTTGCTGAGATGTTGACATTTTTACAGCGAAACAAGCTTGCTCTGACAAAAAAATTGTCTGTTGCCCTTCTGGATGTCTGTCAAAGGGTCACAGCAGAATCTCAATGTGTTCCTTGCAGTTCAGACAGCCTGTCTTAATCTTTCTCAGAAGTCAGGAGTCTAAGAAAGAAGTAGAGGGAGATCATTCTCTTTTTTTTGCATCAATCCCTAGACTGGAGATAGTGCTATTTCTTATTTATGGTTATCTTTCTCTTGATAGCTGCGTTTCAAAGAATTGAGTTTTGTTGGGGAGGAGGAGGAATTTTAAACACAATTTTCAGACAGGCAAGGAATTAATGGAAATTACATACTTATTCTAAGTCATTTTCCCTCAGGAGATGTGGCAGCAATGCAAGGTCAAAGGAGAAACACCCATTGCTAGGACACATTACATTCACAGTACACAGTGACAAAGTAACGATTGATTTCACCTCTCTGTTCAAAATTAGTTTCCTTGTGGTGCGTAAAATAATACATTACCAATTCATTTGTAGAGTTCTAACCCAGACAGCATCAATGAGGATGTCTACACAGTCTTCCATGCTGTGGCTTGCTGAACAGCAGTGTATTCAAGCAGCCTGAGTGGGGGAGCAAGAGACACCATGTCCTGCACTGTGATCCTGACTCTGACATCCCTGAGCTATATTGCAGCCTTAGGTACAACTTGTAGGCCTAGATTTCCACAAGGGCTCTCCAGCCTCCACCCATAGAACTTCCAGAGAATGATGACTGAATAGCATTGTTTTTAGTGGCTATTTGACTTTTAAAAATTATCAGTAAAATAAGCCATTGCCCTCATAAATAAATCACCAGCAGTTGGAAGTCTTATTGATGTCTTTAGGCAGAATTCTCTGTATTTTAAGAAAAATTCTCTGTATTTTTAAGCTCTGAGTCTTTAATCAGAATTCACTGTCTCTGACTCCTCCTTTGATCTCTGTTGCAGATGGAACCAGATGGTATCATTCTCACCTTTAACCTCTCTTTTGAATGTAAAAAGATGTTATCAGGTGTATTAAGCAGATGTTGCTCAATGTTTATGGAAAGCTTTTGTATTTTATGACCTGTTTGGCAATTGTCTGAGAAGATGTAGTGCTGTGTTACAGATCACATCTTCTTTGGCACTCAACCTGGGGTTTGGTGGATACTGAACTGAATGTTGCTCAAAATTGAGTAGGGAACACCTCCCCGAACCAGAGACCACCGGAGACCCCTAAGAGGCCCACACAGGCTGCAGCAACTCGTATTTCTTAAGGTTGGGCAAGCCAAACAATTACGCAATATACCGGCATAACTATGTGCTACATAGGTGGATTTATGTAGATTTCAATGTATAAATTCTCTTGCTTTTTACTCTTTGACATGAATGATCTGTGGAAAACTTCCACCTTGTACTCTGCACAGAATAAACAATATCTCCTTTCTAAGACTTTTTCTCTGTCTTTAAGGAGTTCCTAAAATCAGCAACAATACAGGATATTCAGAAGAGATAGCAGAGAAACTTGAGACTGTTTTAATCCATATGGTGGGATGTACTAAGGTGAGGGCCACAAGCAACACAACATGGATACTTCTTGAATTTCATCACTTTTCAGGGCTTTGTTAGTGAGAGATTAATTTCCAAGAGTGTAATATTGCAAGCACTAAGTTCACATCAGAAGAAAAGAAGCCAAAACTTGCTCTTTTGTTTATTTTGTGATCTCTTTTTGCCACACCTCCAATCAGACTGCAAATGTGTTTCTGAGAGTGTTGACTGGCAGGTGTGCTCCTTTGAAAACCCAGATGTGCCATTATCATCAGGTAATCTGTGTGCCAAAATGGAATCTTTTTTTTGCTGCAGTCCCAAATGCTCCTCACTTCCCAAGAGCTAGAGGTTTCTTTTTCTTTCACTAGGACATGAGAAATATGGGAAACATCTAGGATGTCTAAGGATGTACTGAAATTGAGTTGGGATATTAGATAGTACCCAAGGAATTCCCTAGTCAATGAGATCTACTTAGAGAGTTCATAGTAGGTTTCATCACTTGCCTTATGTCCTTAATAAGAGGTAATAACTGATGAGTTCATTCTTTCACACGCTTTTTTCTTTTTTTCCTCCATAAGTGAAAGGTATATTTTTATGGTGTTATAAGTACTTGTTTCTATTAGACTTTGCATAAGATACTGATCAGTGTATGGTGACATGCTTATTTTATTGCAGTTTACCTGCCTGTTTAGAGGAACATATGAACCCAAATATTAAATTAATTAGCAGGGAATTATGTAAGAAAACTTAATCTAGATGAGTAAAATTGCAATGATGGATTAGTCAAAAACCATAGTTTTTAATTGCTGGATAGAATAACACACCTCACAGAAGTATCCTAGACAAACATCCACTCAGGCAACAAAACAAGGTTGTACTTCTCTCTGCATCTGCTTGGAACTATACCAAAGAACATCCAAACAACACTAATCAGTTTGTGATCCTTCATTTAGGAGTTTGTTTCAAATCTAAGATGTAACAATAACCAGGCTTTTGATTTAGCACTGTTATCACCACTTCTGAAATTTCGCAGTCAGGTTCCAAACATTCTCTTTTACTTCTGCAGACAGAAATTGAGCACTTGGAAGGGTCTGCAATGCGTGGGCTGTGTTTGATCTTCCTTCCACATCCCAGCAATGTCTATTTTTAATGTCTATCTAGCGGTAGAGACTTTTAATAATGGTATTCAGGGCTACATTATCTTTTCCATTCATCTCTAGTGCTGTTTTCGTATTACAAAAATATTTTGCCGGGGCACTTCTGCACATTTTTCCAGTACTTAATCTTATGAGGTCTTTTTCTGTACTGTTTAACTTTTAGTTGATCTGCTTGCTCGATGCCTCGTACTGCCCAGAGAATGGGAAATCTGGTGTAGGTGCTTTCTTTTTCACAGTGCTACCTGTAAACTGTGATCTCTTTTTCTTGGCTGTTTGGCTACCACTTTTCTTGGAACTGATATCCATTTTGTTACTTGATTGTTATTTCAGTGTTTCACTGCTCTGAACATACCAAATACTGAGGGTGTCCTTTTACATATAAAACTATTTTAACAAATAAAATGTATTTTAGCCTTCAGGTTTAATACAAGACTACTGTATGACCAAATGTGACATGGAGTAGAGGGACTGGAGACACCTTCCACACTTTCATTTACACTTACTGGACAGGATAGACATTGTATCAGTTTTAACAACTCCTCTCTGTTCTAAGGCTGCAGCATAATTAGGCTTTGTGTAATTTTTACGTGGATTGCATCCTAAAACTTTGAAGTAATATTATATCAGAAGTGTACAATGAATAGAGAGGTTATCAACAAACTTTAACTCACGTTTTTTGCAATTAGGTACCCAATATATACTTCTTTTATTAGGAATTCACTTTTATTCAAATTTCCAGCTTTAAAACTTTGGCAGAGCAAAAGGAGACAGCATAAGGATAGAGTGGATGACAGTTATACATCCTTCCAAAGGACAGCTAGTAAATTTCTAACTTAAAGTTGAACTAGTTTGTAAAGACCTTTGTTTTCTCCCTGCTCTCATCTAAAACTAAATTCTGTGAGAGCATTTCTTATCTCTTAAGAATTTGTTCATTTCTTACCAGTTACACTCTGTAGCTGGGTAGGAAAAGGCCAATTCAGCCTCTGACTTCAGGTTCTAATTCAATCCAGAAACAGATGCCCTTACATAGAATGTAAAGAACTGTAGAGCACATCTTGAGAGTGTTCCTGAACCCATTATAAAAAAATGCAACAACCATAAACAGAAAAAAAACAAATCCAGAAAGAACCCAGACCAGTCAGGAGATAGAACCCAAGGTATTTATACAGATTTCCATCTAGAGGTACAGAATACTCATACATTGAGCTGAGGGCTTGACAAGTCAACATTATTTACTGATGAAAATTACATGCATGAGGATAATAAACTTGTCCTTAATTCTTGTTTGAAAAAAAAATTCTCTAATTGTCTTCTAATGTGTTGTTTTCTAGTACCTTCCAAAAAAACCACAGGAAAAATTGCGTGTTTCAATTTCTTATCCAGGTAGAAAACTTTGCAATGTCCCAGCTATCTATAACAGTCAAAGAACAGCATATATACCCTTTCCCATTTTTTTCCTCTACAAATCCGTTGAAATCCTTGTCTTGCCACAAGATCTACTGCAGAAGACAACTGAAGCCTCAAGTTCAGCCTCCATGTCTGGGAGTTGACGTAAAAGAGCTGAAAGAAACACCGCTGATTCTCTCAGTAAAACTTGACAAGTCCCCCAAACAAAGGTTGTGAGGGTGTCTTCGTTTGATAGACAGGTGTCTGCTTAGGAAGGTGGGAACCTTCCTTAGAACAGAGAATGTGAATCCCCTTCCCTCCGAATTATTATAACTTTAGAATCAAGGGCTCTCAGGCAAAGGTATGGGAAAAGGAGTAAGAGGTTTTTTTTACTAGTATCTATAATGAGGTAAAGAATCAGTAACAAAAAAAAACAGTGAACAAGGTAAAAAAACAGTAAACAAAACCAAAAAACTCGGTGGCAAATGTCCCTGGGCTATCAGGCACTTTCCCGGTTGGTGCAGTCACGGTCACGGCCAGCAGGGGCGCTGTTGGGCTCCTAGACCAGCAGGGCAGGTGTGATGACTCCCGGGAAGCTGCAGATGGCGCTGTGCCGCGAGGTTGGATCTGTGTCGCGCGTAATGGCCGACGGGCTGGAGCAGGGTGGAGCGCAGATGGACAAAGCGCAGCAAAGAGATGGAACGGCCAGGTGGGCTCACCTGAGCCAGCCAGCAGAGGAGGCAGCAGGAGCTCCGCAGCTGTGGCAGGCAAGGCGTGGGGTGGCAGCAGGCGGGGGGGGGGGGGGGGAGCGGCAGCAGGCGAAGGGTCTCGTTCTGCTGCAGCGCAGCTGGGAAACGCGCCCTCCCGGAGGGTAGAAGGGGCCGGGATCCCGTCCTTCCCCGTCCCAAGTGAGAACTCACCCAACAGGTAGAGAGAAAACCAGTGCAAAACTGGGCCTTTTCTGCAGTTGCAGCCAAAAAGCAGAGCCGCCTTTTTCCCCCTGCCCACTCCTCCCAGAGTTGTGAGCGAGTGAGTGTCCCGTTATCAAGTCTTGCCATCTCTTGTTCCCGTGCCCGCCCAGCCAAAAAGTCTCTGTCTCTTTTGTGAGAGTAAAATGGCCTCTAAGTACCGATCGTTACTTGCCTAGCAACAGAATGGGAAAAATTCCACTTCCCCCCCCCCCCAACCTCCAACAGCGGGAAACCTTGAAAATGCAGCTTTGTCTTGAGATACTCAACCCTAAGTCAAGGGAACCTTAAGAATGTCCCACTTTCTCTGCAGAGCACTAAAACTGGCAGCGTAAAAATATTTAAGTCTAGTGAAAAATAACTGTTGTTCATATTTGTCCCAGTCTTCCAATGAGGGCCTGAAAAGGTTGTAAAGTAGAAATAGTGGATTACTTTGAAATTGACAAGTATGAGAAGTACTAGATCAAATGTGTCAGGGTTTCAAATATTCCGTCATCTTTGCAACATTCTGTTCAAAACTACAGCGTCAGTTTGGGACCCTAACAAGAGTAGATAATCACCACTAATGGCATAAGCCATCTCAGATTTAAACAAGTGTGGGCACTGACCCTGCATGAAGGCAGTAGCACCATAGAAACTCTGCCTATGCCTAAGGTTGTGAGTCAGCCAGGGACAAATGAAGAATCCTCTACCTACTGCAGCTCATTCAGCAGTATACAAAAATGTTGGAAAGTTGGAATAATTTCAGAAGTTTGCCTTCTGGCTGTCATTTACTCTTGCTTTAAATGGCCATCTCTTTTCAGTGCTCCAGGCAGCCTAAAGCCTAGTGACAGCCATCATTCAATTTGGTAAACTTTGTAAACATGCTCTTTGTCCCTATTGTGTGAAAGGCTTAAGAACATCGCTAAGTTTAAGTTCAATTTTTACATTTGTGAGTGTTCTGCTGAGTTCTGGCCTATAAGAGCCATGGCATATGGTCTTTCTGACTACAGAGATTACTTCAGGCGAGAAAAAGCTTCCTGCATACAGAAAATTCATTGTAGTAAAGTAGGATTGATGAAAAGCCTTTTAAAATAGTAGCATAGCAATTTAACAAGACACAATTATTTTCAAATCATCAAGTAGTTCCAGCAGAGGAAAACCAGCAAAAAATTAGTTTTTTTTGTAATTTTGTACTGAGAAAAAGCCTGTTTACCTCCAAATACAGGAAAGATCAAAAATGGGCTATAAAAATCCCTGTATAACATTAATATTTTAAAATCACTAAAATTTTTTAAAGATCAGCCTTTTTACTCAACTGGAGTTACTTTGTTTTCAGATCGTCTATTGCTAAGCTCCAAGTCCGTACAGGTAGACTTTTACTTCAGTTTAAATACAGCATTAATAAATCACGTTCTGCTCACCCCTCAAGCCATTGACTGTCACTGATCTACACAATACAACATACATTTAATGCAAATGTTACGAGCTCTAAAAGAAACACTCTCTCCACATAATGCCCCGGTTGGACGCAATATTAGTATTTATGTCTGTAAACACACAAAAAACCACACATATGATCAGTGGCTTTGGTTCACCTGCAATGATGGGATGATTCTAACTCATTATAAAGACCACTACAATATCTTAGAGAGTAAGTTCTGTGTCTCATCCATAGAAGGGTGGGTACATCATAACAGTACAACTCTCTTTTCTGTGAATTATAGAGCTTAATCACCAACACCTCAGGAATATAGTATGTACAGTATCTACTGCACTTCTAGCCTGAAACTGCGTACTAAGGAGTGAATAATTTTCTCAATTGTAATGAAATGTCATCACATTAAGCCACTCCTTAGATACCAGCATAGAAACATGCTCCAGCTGCACTTGCCCTCTGCTTTTAGAGACCATTTTATTGGCATGCACTCCACAATTCTGCTTCAGAATCAGCAATAACATTAGCAAATTCATCAAGTACTGTGTGAGCTGAAACTCTGCACTCGAAGCCACTTATAACTGATCACAACTTACTCTGAACAGGCCGCAATTCTACTTTCTCTTGTAGCAAAGCTCTGGCTCCCATTAGACTCACTCTCTTCTATCCCAAGGTAACATTTTCCCAGTGATGTGACCCAGTCTCTGTTTTGGTAGCAGACCTTTTTGTGAGGACAAGTGTGCAGAGCCGTGAGCCTTTGACTCAGCTCTCTGCACTGCCTTAGCCTGAGGGCAAAAGGACTCAGAGGTAAGGAATCACTTCTTGGTCAGGGTGACCACCCAGTGAACTACCCAGTGTACCCTGCTTCTCTACGGTAATGCCTTGTACCCAATTGGCTAACCGATTCCCATCACACCCCCTGTCTTCCCCATAAAAGACCCTGTGCCTCGGCCTTTGGGCAGGGTGTCATTTGTGTCCCTGGCCTTTCCTTCACAAGAGCTGCTGACAATAAAGGTTATCTTGTGGAACTGCTATACGGCGCCCGCCCCTCCTCTCTCGGTCCCCGAGTCGCCTTTCGGGTGTTTTCACGAGAGCTGCTGAAATCACTTGCAGCAGAGAAAGCTGCTACACTTGCTGAAATCACCCTGTTGCTTTGGGAAGTTGCTGAAGCCTCTGGAGAAGCTGTTCTTGAGGGGACGCTTCCTCCAAGGAGGCTGCAGCACACCGGGACACCCCAGGCCTCCATTGAAAGCAACGGACAAGGATACCTGGACATCAGTGCATTGTATGGAAGGATGTTTCTTATTATGGTCTTGTTATCTTTAGAGATGTATAAACTCTAATTTAAGAACCCTACAGCTCACAAGAGGAAACATCTAGATGTGCCTTAAGGTGTGCACGGTTCAATTCTTGGTAGCATCTCCTCAACCCGATGTGATTTCCTTTACTTTTCATCCTACAGTACATTTTCATATGTGTTTCATATGAAACAGTCAGTCAGGGATCCATCTCATATTTAATGATTTCTGAGACCCAAAGAGGCCTAAGTCCCATCAAGGTTGTGGGTGTTTAGTACTGCTGCTGGAGAGAAGACTGTTAGCTTTCTCTGTGGGCAAGCTGTCAAGCTGGAGATGTGCAGAGAGGGAAACAACAAAATGTTTGGAAGAGTGATTTTATTACTGTCTGTCTGCTTTTTCAAACTACATTTTCAAAACAAGAACTTGAGCCAAGGTGCATGGAGCAGCTAAACTCAGCTAAACTTTGTTAATCCTTCCTACACAAAAGAAGCTTGTTTAAAACCATATAACTGAAATAACCAAAATAACTGAAAACTAGAACTTATCCAGATTAAGAAAGTAAATATTTTTCTTTTTCACAGAAGTCACTGTGAGTGCACAAATGGATCATCTGTATTTTGTAGAGGTGAAATAGTATTGAAGTGAATGGAAGGATTTTGTTCAATGCAAACAGAGGTAACTACAAACTACAGGCAAAGTGGTGACGTAATATCTGCTATAAAAACACCTTCATTATGCTTCATTTACACAATGTTCAACTTTCAAATGGAAATTCAGCGAAACAGTCACAAATGTAAAAACTGAACTTAAACTTATCTGTGTTCTTAGGTATTACACACTTACATAGGCCTAAGGAACATGTTTACAAAATTTACCGAATTTAAGGACTCTTTATCTGCCCAAGAGAGCTCTATCTGTAGCAAAGTTGCTGTTCAGCTGTTCATATGTTAAGATAATTCTGTTCATGGAATAAGACAAATCAACATTTCAGTTTGTTAATGTGACAGACTATGTGGCAGCAGCTCATTTATTTGTCCTGTCAGACTTAGATGTAGCACCCAAATTGGTGACTTTAGTCAAAAGCTCCCCAGAGGTCTCAGGTGAATTCTATGAACAGGGATCATATAGCAAAACACTACTCCTCTGGTTGGAATATTAAAGCAGGCAGGTGAAAAAAATCTACTGTTCTAGTCTTAGGTCCACTTAAATGTTTTTTCAGGTGTTATCACATATTTAAAATTTAAACTGGCCTGGTATTTTCTTCATTTTTAAAGCAGAATAATTGTTTTCCCTTAATTATTAAAATATAGATCTGTAATAGATACTTCTATGTATCCAGATATGTTAATGCAACTAATTAATACAACTTAATATGTACGAAGATTCATAATTTAGGAGCATGGTCAATATTCAGGAACAGTCAGTTTTCAATTTCCCGAAGTTTTCAATATTTTAGAACTTAAAATACGATTAATAAATCTTGCTTTCCTGACTATATCCCCTTCTGATGCAATGTGATTAGTTTGGTGAAATAAGCAGGGTTTGACCTGTGTCGGTTTCACTTAGTCCAGTTTTTGCTACGGGGGCGGGGGGGAGCACAAAGATGGCTCCTGTGTGTCCTGTGTGAAGATTCTGGAAGTTTTTCACCATGTCCAGCAGAGCCAATCTCTGATGGCTCTGAAGATGATGGCCATGCTGCTGGCCAAGCCTGGGCCAATTAGAGATGTTAGTTACACCTCTGTGATAACATATTTAAGAAGAAATCAAAACAATGTGAGCACACACTTCTTTTTAGCCAGAGGAGGAAGAGGAGGCAAAAATATGTGAGGAGCAGGTGGGTGCCTGGAGGAAGCTGTGATCCAGTGGGAGTTCCAGTTGAGAGAAAGGCCTTGCTCGCGGGATGGAAACAACCTGGCCGTGGCTTGGAGGTCTGCATCCTGTGGATGAGGGACCCATGTTGCAGCAGATTTGGGCAGGCTGATAATCATGATATTGGACCCATGTGAAAGAAGTTTACAGCGGACTGTCTCCTGTGGGAGGGACCCATGGCTATGCAGAGGATGACTCCTCTCTCTGAGCAGTGGAAGAAATCTCAGTGATGGACTGACTGAATCTCTCCCCATACCCTGTCCCTGGGGTGCTGGTGGGAAGGAGAGAGGGGGGTGAGCAGAGAAAGGGTGTCTTAAGAGCTTATTTTTTACTTCTCATTATCTCCTCTGACTCTGTTTAGGGTTAGGTTAGCAGTAAATCACCTTGTGACTTTAAGTTTCAGCCTGTTTTGCCTGCAGCGCGTCTTCTCCCGGTTGCTTATCTCAAAACATGAGCCCTGTGTGTGTGTTAACTTTTTTCCCCTCTCCTCTTCACAGCTGTGGCAGGGGAGAGCAGAGAGAGTAAGTGTTCTAGGTGCCTGGCATTTGGTCAGAGTCAAACCACAACAGATCCAATGGTAATATCTACTGGTATTAGTAATTAAGGATACAACGATTATATAAAATACAAATCAGAGACACTGAATTTGGTGTAATAAGAAAGTGTAACGTTGAAAACAAGCCAGCTGAAATCCCATAGACAAGCATCTATGCTAAACTAGGGGCTTTTTCCATTTTACCCACATATAGCAAATAATTCTGTTGATATGAACAGCTGAGCTTCCATTCACTAAATTGGATGAAACAAAAGGAAATCATCATCCATTGCCTACAGAGCCATTTTCTCTTTGTCTGAAATCCGTTCATTTGCAGTCATGTGTGTATATGTGTGTGTGTGTTTACTCCTAAAATCCCCAGAGAAAAATACAAATTAACCACTCCGTATCAGGATGGACACCTGCCTGCAATACAATAAGCATCTCAATTTTTTATCAGCAAAGATAGATTCTCCATTCCTTTCTCTTAGCAGCCCTATAGCCTTGTTAGATACATTGAGGAAGTGTATGTTTACCTGAAAGTAAGGGAGGAAGAGGTGAAGTATTGCATATATTTCATTCTCTATGACATTACCCCTCAGGTTTATCACAAGGAGGAAAGACAGACCTGAATCCACTGGGCATGATTTGTATCTTATGCCTCTGGGCAAATGCAAAATGGCTTCTTTCCAGACACACTTTCCTATTTGTTTATATTTTCAAAGCTGGGGGTTTTTTTCTGTTTTCTATGAGTGCATGTTAAATATAGACATATCTGCCTGAGAGAGAAAGAATCATGGGAAAAACACTCCTGCCTCGGAACTTGCATACCACTCAGAGAGCACAGGAGGGAAGGGTGATTCTTCTTTGGAATATATTTATTGAGAACCAGAGTTGTTCTGCAATAATGGCTGCTCCTTTTCTGCTTCCCTAGCCTCTGGCAGCATGACTTCTATAGGACTTGAAATACTAGTGGCTGATGCCCATCTGTGGCTGCTCAGTAGCAGCTGCAGAGGTGACTCAGAGACAGTTAATACATCCATATTTGCTCCCAGATAGATACCTGCTATGCAGACCTGAGCTTGGCAAAGTTCTGTGGCTAAGACACAAGTCCTCCCACTCCTCTGTTCTCAGATTTTACACAATGAGCCAGACAGAGCTGAATGAAATGCAGGCTGAAGTCCCACAGATCTGTGGCCCCAAACATCTATGACCATCAAGGAAGGGTTAATGTTGCAAAAGGGAAGAATATTCTTTTTTGTCCCAGAAAGTTCCACATGTCAGAACTGGGAATATTAAATGTAGAAGTGACCCCATAAACATCCCTGGAGAGCTGAATGAGTTTAGGAAGATGGAAAAAAACCCAGTGCTCCTACTGGGAACATCTCCATGCCTACCTCTGAATCTGTGTGCTGGACAGGTCCATCAGCACTCTATTAATCCAGAACCAAGTGCGAGGAAAGGAAGGCCAATGCTAAGGCACTAAATATGCTTAGGCTGAACCTAGCATTGAGCTAGTTTTAGCATAAACTTGTTTACAAAGTGAGGAATAGTCTTACTTGATATCCTTCTTAGACTCAAGCTTTCCCAACAGTTCAAATATAAGCTTTTGACGGGATAAAGCATAGATAGTCTCCATTCTCCACAAAACAAGGATGACATTTAAATCACTTCTCTTTAAGACAAATTTCATGATTTGCTGGTTAAGATCCCCATTCCACAAAGCATTCACTCAGCTTCAGAAGGTCTTTTTTACTGGATAGCAAAGGACAACAAAAATGGAGCATATGACATTTTTCCGTCACTACTGTCACACGCATGGAAACCTTCATACAGGTTTCAAATTCTGAGCCAATAAACTCCTTATTTGGTAAAAACCACTCAGGTCAATTTCATATAATTTTATAGTATCTCAAGAAAATGTGAATTTTCAGGCTCAGTGCACAACTTGCATGTGGTCTTCTGGGAATACAATTTTAAAACTTTTTCTACAGTGTAATTACTATATAAATTCTTTGCTGGAGGGAACAATTTAAATGGGTCACATGGTCCTTCAGTTACTTGCTTGGGGAGATTTTCCAGATTATCCGGTAACAAGAACAGATAAATTATCAAGTACTTAATTTACTTACTAAAATATATAATAGGTATTCAAGTATTAAATAAAAGCCTTGCTCATAAAGAAATTAATTTCTCCTGCATGGCTTGAAATTAGTAAAAAATCCTCTATGAAGTATTAACAGAATGGGTGCATTATTTTATTACTATTACCAATTTAAATGCAGAGTTATCCCCTTTAGGGAAGACTGCAGATGATTCAAGTCTGAACTTGAGAAGTGTTGCAACCCTGCCTCCAGGACCAGTAGTAGATGCCTGTTCTCCTCGCGACACTGGAATTTAATAGCAAAAGCTGTAAAAGGGATTAAACAAGGAAAATCCATGTTACAAAAAATCTCTTTTGGGAAGAGAGAAAATAAAGTGCCTATGCAGTGAGATGGGGTGAAAAAAACTTAAAAGTAATTGATTTGATAAGGTACATGTTCTGAGGTGGCTGGCTCTTGTGTAATAATGACCAACACAGGTTAGTGCTGCAGTCAAACATGCCTCCACTTGTCACCAAAAGGGAAAAATGGGTTATCCAAACAGTTGGTCTTGACGAGGAAAATTTGGACTGATATTCACATACCACAGTAGAGATAAGCAGAAGTTCATAGTACTTAAATTATTCCTCTTCTTTTGTGGTAGTTCAAGCTGTGTTTACTTCTGTCTTTCTACAGAGGCAAAACAATTCTTTTCTACATGGGCAAATCTGGCCAGTTCTAGTCACAGCTGCTGTGACAGAGGTTGATGAAGTGCTTCAAGAATTTCGTAGAAGTCCAGAGGAAGGAATGATTTGGCCTGACTCATCTCTAGGAGCTTCATATCATGAGGAAAGGTAACGTAATTGCTCCTTCAATAGAAATGACTGAGGAACAGAGCTGGGGTGCTGTGGGGCTCTATCACATCACAACTTTTGCTAAATAGTGCTGGCAACTACAAGTGGAACAATGTGCTTCATTCTGTCCAAAGATGGTTGCCAGTGTACAAGCATCTTCTTTAGTCCTGAAGGTATGACCTCTCCAAACAACTTAGTTAATGGAATTTATTTCCTGTCAAAATTTATTTCTATTTTCTACATTCTGGAGTTTATTTTATTTTGCAAACTCCCCTCTGGATCCAAACTCTACCAGGAGCCATGGTTTTAGAAGTTCCTCCTAACAGTCTTGGTTGATGTGGTGTCAGGAGACTCTGATGTGCTTAGAACCATAGAACAAAAAAAGTTTTGGAAAGATGTGTTGAGGAATACATCTGGTGCAGGTCGCTCGGTTTGCAAAATGCAGATTGAGATGCAGATTGATCTCTTAGTGGGAACTTGAGACAAGAGGCTGTGAACTGCTGATGCTTTGTACAACAAAACGCACTAAGTCTAGTGGCAGCCAGGGGAATGGGGAGCCATGAACTGACAACCTTTTGGATAACACAGGGCAGAATTACCAGTGGTGCCAGTCAGGTGAATGGACACTGAGACACAGCAGGATCTAAGGACTCAGGAGGAAGAGTGAGACTTGAGCTAGCTTGGACTGTGAGGGTATAAAGGTCCAGGGGGTCCTTTGTTTGGGATCCTCCGCCGAGCCACCAGCTGGTTCTGTGTTACTGCTCCATGCGTAAATTTTTCTATGAAATGAGATACCTGAGATTGCCCAGGGAAGTCTGGTCTGACTGTGAAATTAGAGTGAGCAGGGACTCAAGTGAGGCTCCCAGTGGCTCACTGGAGCTACCCACTGTAAATGGGCTTCAGTACCAGCAGTGACAATCTCTGGTGGTGGGAGTGTGACAGCAAGAGTGGTGAATTGTCATGTCACCGAAAATCAGGAAGAAAATAAAAACCCTCTCACACTATATTTGAAGTGGTAGAGAATCAGGCATTACTTTATTTTCTGGCCAGGATGTGCCAACGAAAATATTCCAAACGCACATGCTTTTACAGGATTTTCCATCAAATTTTATACAGTCAATACTCATAGAGATGTATTCTTTCAACGTTCGTTGGTCCAGAGCTGAACAGCCCCCAGTAGTCAGTTTCCCATTAGATCCAAATTTCTTTGCCTCTGATGTTAATTAGATCTTCATTCTTTGATTTTCCTTATCAGTCTTTTCTGGACTAGATGTCTCCAACTCTGCCAGAAGCAGTGTCTGGGGTAAAGGTTTGTAGACAGCCACTGATATTCTGTTGATGTTCTGTTGATGGCCTTTTATCTTTATAAGCATCTTTTGGGCTACTCTGTTGATATGTGAAGCCCATCTCCATAGAGTGATGCTACATCTCCTAAAAAAAACTTTCAAAGGATTCCTTTCCCCAAGGCAAAGTCAAACCAAGCCAACCACAGAAATAAAATAAAAATTTTATAAATTCTATTGTTTCCAACAATTCCCCCCTTTGGAAATGACCATAATTTTTTTAAGGTCACTTCCACTTAACTTATTGTTTTAAACCATATTAATTTAAGTAACAAAAATTTAAGGTTATTTCCAGAACAGTCAGCCATTTTTAGAGACCTTTTACCAAAGGAAAAAACTTAAAACGTTGTATGAATTTGTGTTTATTAAGTTTGCACAATGTATTACATCCTAACTTGCAAATTTGGATTAAGACCCATAAGCCAATCATTACGGTCAGAACTATGACAATAATGCCAACTAGTTTTCATATGATTGCATTCAGATTTGGAATCCTTGATGTAATCCAGTTGAATTTATCTTCTTCTTGGTTCTTTTGTATTTCTTGAAAGATTCCAGAATTCTTTCTTATTTCTTCCAGGTCAGTTTGTATTCTCTGTGTCTGATCTATATAGCAGCTGGTGTTAATGATTGTGCACACCCCACCTTTGGAAGTCAGAATCAGATCTACGGCCATTCAATTTTCTTTGGCTATGCTAGGAAGGCTGGTGACTTCCAGTTAAAAAACATCAGTTGCATTACCAGTTCAGTTTTCATTTGTTCAGTAACTCCAGAGATGTTTACGTTAGCTTTTTCCAGTTCAGGTACTCCTAACCATGGTATGAGTCCTCTCATAAATTTGTCAAACCCTGAAGACTTCTGAGCTAATGAGTTTAGATCTCTTTTATGTGGTGTGTTAAGGGATCGCAGATATCCTTGGGGAATTCTGACTTATTAATGATATCTCCTTCTGGTACTACTGTTCCAGTGGTGCATATTCCTTGCCATTTAGGTGGCAGAGCTTTTCCAGCTAAACTTCCACAGAGCCAATAGTATCCCATGTTATCTGGAATAGGCCACCAGTGTATTTTTAGGGTACTTTTATTTGTTGCATCTAAATTCGAATTTTCTTTGGGATGTTTTCCCTCTGTGATAAACATATATTGTAGTGTTGCCTTTCACAAATATCAAAGTGGATACTATGTGTTGTGCATTTTAATATAATGTTAGCTTTTGCAGAAGTAGCTTTGTTATGAAGATACAATTGTGGAATAATAACTAATGCTTTTTATTTTTGTGGCTAACTGGCAATAATTAAAAAAACTCAGACATAGTTGTGAAACAGCTGATGTGGTTGTTTTAGAATACTTGTGGTTAACTTGCAATAACTGAAATAAGTAAACCACCTGCTTAGCTGGGTAACATTTGAGAGGAACGGGTGTGATGGGGACCCCTGCTACTGACATTCTAACTATCAACAACTGTCACCTGCTGAAACCACAGAACAGGGGGCTGTTGTGGAGGTGACACACAACCCTCAGGACCACAACCAAGATGACTGCTCATGCTTTAAAAAGGCTTATCAGAGGAGGGGCCATGCTAAAAAGTTCCTGGATCATGCAAACTAGTTCAGGAAAATGTTTGAATATGTATAATTGTTTATTAATATATATTTGACCAATGCAATAGAAGGAGTATATAAGAAGGGTTGCTATTGTTAGCTGGTGTGCCTCTGGCTATGGCTAAACACCCAGTGCTGTTACTTTTGCTTTATTGCCTTTGTCCCCTATTGTCCCTTACTAAATTTTTCAAATTCTAACAGAAGAGTGGACTTCATTTCTCACACTACCATTATTCCTGATATACAATTAGGTGTGTTTGTTTGTTGCAGAGGGGTTGTCTCAGGTTTTTCTGGACATCTCTGAACACAGGGAACATTTATAGCTGTTACTTTTACCGATAAGATTTGTGTGTCTATGGTGCTGCATATTGCCTTTTCTTTAAAAAGGTGTATTACATAAGTGGAGAAAGTTACTGGAGAATGAGTTCAGTGTTGGAAGTCCTGTCATTCATATAACTTCATCTGAATGAGTGGGAAACTGGGAACAAATCCAACAGTTACTGCTGTTATCGGTGTCATGGCCTGCATGAGTTTTAGGTGTGAGTTTCTTTCCCAGGGGTCAGGTAATACTTATTCAATGTGTGTCATATTGGAACGAAAATACATATCATTATCTCTTTCCTTTGGCCAACTTACCCATCCAGGATTTGAACCTAGGCTTGGCAGTCTCAAGGCCTTGTTGGGATGGTTGACTATTCCAAACAAAAATTACCAAACTGTAATATTGACAAAATTATTTTGAAAATATAGAAGAAACTATTTAGTATTTCCCATCTTAGTGTCTCTGATTCCATTGCAGCTTTATTCACAATGGATTTGCTGTTTGTTGCACTGTCCAGAGTGGTTCTTCTGGGTCCGGGGCTGGCTTGATTAGTGAGTAATGGATCCAGGAGTCTACACCAGTCATTTTTACCACTGTATGAGTAGTCAATAGAACTTGAAATGGTCATTTCCACTTGGGCTGGAAGGGTTCATTGCTCCACGACCAGACATAGACCCAGTCTCCTGGCTGATGAGGGTGAACTTGAATATCCAATGTTACTGGTGAGGTTAGAACAATAAACTTATGCAGTGATAAAAGCATTTTTCCTAAGGAAATGACTCTTTTGAAGGAAAATACTCTTTTATTTTTAAGTATTTTTAAGGAAAATACTCTTTTGAATTATGATCACTCATTACATGATTTTCCCCAGGAATAGTTACAGTTTGGTAGGGTCTTCCATACAGGATCTCATATGGGCTTACCTTCTCCTTGGAGCTTGGCTGAATTCTGATTCTAAGTAATGCCAGAGGAAGAGCCTGTGGCCACATAAGTGAGGTTTCTTAACAGATTTTACTCATTTGTCTTTTTAGGTTTTGGTTCATTCTTTTGACCCTTCCACTGGGTTGTGGTCTCCAAGGAGTATGTCAATCTCATTTGATTCCTAACATTTTGGACAGGTTTTTCACAGTATCTGCTATGAAATGGGGTCCCCTATCCGAGGACATTCCTAATGGAATTACGAACCAAGGTATTCTTTCTTTCAATAATATTTCAGTAACTTCCTTTGATTTGTTGATGCGACAGGGAAAAGCTTCAGGCCATCCAGAAAATGTATCAACCAAAACTAGCAGGTATCGATATCCCTCTTGACAAGGTAATTCAGAGAAATCTATTTGCCAGTAGTGACCAGGACAATTTCCTCTTTTTGTAATCCCTGGAGAAGGTCTTTTGTAAGATTGAGGATTGTTCTGCAAACATATTTTACACTTCTCAACAATACTTTTAATGATTCCAGTCATTCTTACATTACTTGTGGCTTCAAGCTGTCTGTAATAGCTTCTATTCCCCAGTGTGTTTGTCTGTGTTTATCCTCAGCTATTTGTCTCATTATCGCTTGAGGTACTATAACTTGTCTCTGCGATGTCACCCACCACCCTTCAGAATTTAGGTGGGCTTTTAACTCATCAGCTAACATTTTATCATGGGGTTGGTATTCTGGGGTTACTTTTGGAAGGTTCATGCATTTTGATGGAATGACTGTAAGGGTGATTTTCTTTGCCACTTCTTTAGCAGTTTTATCTGCCAGTCTGTTTCCAATAGTAGTCACCCTGCGATGTCACCCACCACCCTTCAGAATTTAGGTGGGCTTTTAACACATCAGCTAACATTTTATCATGGGGTTGGTATTCTGGGGTTACTTTTGGAAGGTTCATGCATTTTGATGGAATGACTGTAAGGGTGATTTTCTTTGCCACTTCTTTAGCAGTTTTATCTGCCAGTCTGTTTCCAATAGTAGTTGATGTATTTCCAAATTGAAGAGCTTTGCAGTACATAACAGACACTTGGATTGGTAACCAAATACTCTCTAAAAGTTGTTTAATGATATCTCCATATTTGATAGGAGATCTTTGAGCTGACAGGAGCCCTCATTCTTTCCAGATAACTCCATGACCATGTACCACTCCAAGTGCATATTTAGAATCAGTCCATATGTTGACCTTCTTACCTTTAGACAACTCTAATGCTCGCTGCAGAGCAATGAATCCAGCTTTTTGTGCAGAGGTGTTAACAAGTAATGGACTAGCTTCAATTACCTCAGTCTGGGCTGCTACAGCATATTCAGATCTTTGCTTTCCTTCCCATAAAAAGCTACTACCATCTATGAAGAGCTCCCAGTCTGGACTTTCCACTAGAGTGTCCTTTAAATCTTCCCTGCTGGAATAAACTTGTTCAATAGTTAGAAGATAAACATGTTGTATGGCTCCTTGGCAGTCTGGTACACCTTCAAAGAACACAGCTGGGTTCAGAATAGTTGTAGTTTTTAATTCCATGTCATCTTGTTCCAACAGGACAACTTGATATTTAGGCATTCGGCTTGGGGATAACCAGTGGTGCCCCTTTTGTTCCAGGATGGAGATAACCATGTGTGGAACATAGACAGTCATTTTCTGGCCCATAGTCAGCTTCTGGACTTCTTGTATCAGAAGGACTGTTGCTGCCACAGCTCAAAGGCAGCTGGGCCACCCCTTGCTTACATTGTCCAGGTGTTTGGAAAAATATCCCACAGATCTTCTACATGTGCCCAGCCTCTGAACCAACACTCCTAAATCCAGGCGCAAACATTCACGCACAAACAATTTGAAGGATTTGGTCAGGTCAGGCAATCCTAATGCAGGGGCAGACATTAGGGCTCTTTATAAGTCTCTGAAAGCCATTTGACATTCTGGAGTCCATTCTAATGCTTCGGCTGAGTTTTTCAGAGAATCATACAAGGGTCTTACCAGAAGTCCATAGTTAGAAATCCATAAGCGACACCAACCCACCATCCCTAGGAAAGTTCTTAATTCATGTACAGACCTTGGCTCCGGAGCCTGACAGATCGCTTCCTTTTTCTTGGTCCCGAGACTTTGCTTACCCTGGGAAATGGTGAATCCCAGATAGGTTACATGTTCTTTGGCAATTTGGGCATTCTTCTTGGATACACTGTAACCAGCTTGTCCCAGAAAGTTTAATAAACTTACAGTTATTTCTACACAGTCCGCTTTGGTCCTTGTAGCAATCAGGATACCATCAACATACTGTAGCAAAGTGATTCCTTCATTCATTATTTTCCATATTTCCAATTCTTTTGCCAGTTGGCTACCAACCAAAGTGGGACTATTTTTGAAGCCTTGTGGAAGGACAGTCCAGGTTAATTGGGTTTTGTAACCCTTTGAGGGGTTCTCCCATTCAAAAGCAAACAGGGCTTGACTTTCATTGTCAAGAGGTAGGCAGAGGAAAACATTCTTAAGATCTTAGACAGCAAACCACCCATCAGACTCTTTAATTTTGGTTAAAAGTGTGTAGGGGTTTGCTACCACAGGGTGAATGTCTTGCACTATTCTGTTAATGGCTCTGAGATCTTGTACTAATCTGCATTCATTAGTATGTGGTTTTTTTTTACAGGTGGGATAGGAATGTTATATACTGACTCACATTCTCTGAATTGCCCATGCTGTAAAAATTTCACAATTAATTTTTCTAATCCTTTTCTAGTTTCTAACTTTAAAGGATATTGTTTCTGTCTCACTGGTTTCGCATCAGGTTTCAACTATATTCTTACTGGTTCTGCTGCTTTTGATTTCCCCGGAGTCTCAGTGGTCCACACCAGTGGAGTGACAGCTTTTTTTATTTCTTCTGAGATCTCTTGTGTTGTGTCTGGTTGCAGTAACAACATAAAAGCCTGGGCTTCCAGGGCTTTACTTTCAGGAATACACACTTGAATTTGTCCATTTTTAAATATTATTTTTGCATGCAGCCTACTTAAAATATCTCTTCCAAGCAAAGGCATTGGGCATTCAGGCATATATAAAAATTGATGAGTTAGCCATGTTTTACCTATTTTGAATTTCAGAGGTTTGAAAGAATGGCAAGTTTTCACTTTTCCTGGTAGCACCTGTGACATTTTCATTTGCTCCATTTCAGGTTCTGCCTGCCACCAGACTCAATGTCCCTTCACCTTCAACATGCCCACTCATTCCCTCCTCATCCCGTGCTGAGGGAGGCTCCCCAGCTGGTGCCCCCCTTTCCCTTCTTCCAGGGGATACTAAAAATTCAACCTCTTCCTCTGTGGGGTCATGCTGTAGACACCTCTTTCCACTACAACATTCTACACAACCATATTCCAGAGATTTACTTCTATTATCCTTCTTTGAAGTAAATGCAATAGACTGCTTTGGTTCTCTTTGTAACAAGCCATATTTCTTTTGTAAATCACGATATTTTTTCAATTAACAGAACAAATCTATGTGAGGTATTTCATTCCTCTTTTCTCTTTTGGACAGCATAGCATTAGCTGCAGGATTCTATCAGAATCCAAACACCCATTACATGGCCATTTCTCCTTATTATCTAATGGATAACTCGGCCACCAGCAGTTACAATATTCTATCAACTGTTTACAGGTTTAAGGGTCACCATACTTTTTCCAGTTTTGCAAAATACGGCCCAAGGGTGAACTTCTGGGTATTCCTCTTTCTCAAGTATGTAAAGATAATTTAAACCCATATCGAATTCTGTAACCACTGAAACTTGGTGCAAAGAGAGGGCTTTTTGCTCACAAATGCCAGTTACACACACACAGGAGTCCCAAAGGATCCTTACTAGCACATGCAGAGAAACAGCACACACACAAAAAAAATTCCACAGGCATTTCAGAACATGTTTCAACACGCAACAAGTTACTTTTATCTCACGGGCGTCTCCCATGGATTTATATACCAACAAAACACACTGTCTTGGTTTGACAGGCAGGTGTCTGCTAAGGAAGGTGGGAACCTTCCTTAGAACAGAGAATGTGAACCCCCTTCCCTCCTAATTTTTACAACTTCGGAATTAAGGGCTCTCAGGCAAAGGTATGGGAAAAAGAATAAGAGTTCTTTACTAGTATCTAGAATGAGGTAAACAATCAGTAACAAAAAAAAAACAGTAAACAAGGTAAAAAACAGTAAGCAAAACCAAGAACTCGGTGGCAGATGTCCCTGGGCTGCCAGGCACTTTCCCGTTTGGTGCAGTCATGATCACGGCCAGCAGGGACGCTGTTGGGCTCCTAGACCAGCTGGGCAGGTGCGATGACTCCTGCACAGCTGCAGATGGCACTGAGGTGTGAGGTTGGATCTGTGTCGTGTGCGCAATTGCAGACGGGCTGGACAAGGATGGTACGCAGATGGATGGGGCACAGCAGGGAGCTAAGAGCAGGGAGATGGAGTGGCCGAGTCAGCCCACCTGGGCCAGCCAGCAGAGGAGGCGGCAGGATCTCCGTGGCCATGGCAGGCAGGCGCTGGGTGGTGGCAGGCAGGGTCCCATTCTGCTGCAGCGCAGCTGGGAGAATGCACCCTCCCGGAGGAGAGGAGAGGATTGGAGTCCCATGCCTTTTTCCCAAAGCGAGAACTCACCCACCGGGTAGAGAAAAAAACAGTGCAAAGCCGGGCTTTTTCCACAGCCACAGCCAAAAAGCAGAGAGCCGCTTTTTTCCCACTGCTCTCTCTTCCAAACCTGCGAGCGAGTATCTCCATTATCAAATCCCCCTATCTCTTGTTCCTGTGCGCTGCCTAGCCAAAAGTCTTTGTGTCCTTTGTAAGAGTAGATGGCCCTTAAGCATTCGGTTGTTAGTTGTCTAGCAACAGACTGGGAAAAAATTCCACTCCCCTCCTCAACCGTCAACACACACACACATGTGATTCCCATGCAAGCATAAACTCTTCAGAAATTTGAAACACTTATAGCTATGCCTCTAACTCAAATACAAGCTGCAATTGCGTTTTAGCTAGGCATCAAGACACAAACTCGAAAACACATGGAAATCAGGCACCGAGACTCAAACTCAAAACCTGCGGCAAGCAGGCGTCAAGACTCAAACTCAGAATTATGCACATGTATACATCACTAGTGATTTTTTCTCATTATCTAATTATACCATCAGCCTTATATTTTACCCCAAAGTAATGCCTAAAATAAAAACACAGTGATCTTGCATTGAACTCACCAGATTCTGGGGACAGAGAAGTCTCTGGACAAAATCTCTGTGCACGCTAGGGAACCCCTCACAATCCTGGAATCCGTGGAGCAGGCAACAGCATCCCATTACTTCATGGTTGCCAAAATTGTCACCGAAAATCAGGAAGAAAATAAAAACCCTCTCACACTATATTTGAAGTGGTAGAGAATCAGGCATTACTTTATTTTCTGGCCAGGATGTGCCAACGAAAATATTCCAAACACACATGCTTTTACAGGATTTTCCATCAAATTTTATACAGTCAATACTCATAGTGATGTATTCTTTCAACATTCATTGGTCCAGAACTGAACAGCCCCCAGTAGTCAGTTTCCTATCGTATCCAAATTTCTTTGCTTCTGATGTTAATTAGATCTTCATTCTTTGATTTTCCTTATCAGTCTTTTCTGGACTAGATGTCTCCAACTCTGCCAGAGGCAATGTCTGGCGTAAATGTTGATGTGGCCAGTTGATGGCCACTGATATTCTGTTGATGGCCTTTTATCTTTTTAAGTATCTTTTGGACTACTCTGTTCATATGTGAAGCCCATCTCCATAGAGTGATGCTACATCTCCTAAAAAACTTTAAAAGGATTCCTTTCCCTTAGGCAAAGTCAAACCAAGCGAACCAGGGAAATAAAATAAAATTCTAGAAGTTATACTCTTTCAAGCAGTCAGACCGAGAAGTCTCCTTAATGGTGTCTGGAAAGCCCCTGAGACATTTGAGTTCCTCTTTTGGAAAATTCACCTCTATATCTCACAATATACTAATTTTGCAACTAAACATACTCTTCTAAATTTGTTAGACATGCATAAATTCATTGGATGGGGATGTACCATGCATCACCATGGTCTCTAATATCCATCTTGAAGGACACTTTTACAACCAGCTCAGGCTATGCTTCTTGAGTCTTCTTCAGGTACATTGTCATTACTACTACGAACAGTTGTGTTGCTGTTTCTCTACGTACCCACTTCTTAGAAAGAAAAGAAGTGGGCTATGATTACCTCATCCTCCAAAAATTAGAACAGACTGTAAGCTGAGTGTTTCAGTTGTGTTATCTTATTTTCTGTTGCTCCATTCTGCATGTGCACCCACTAGAAACACTGATCTCCAGCTTCAGATTTCTGAAAATAGATTTCCACTTCAAATGATAGCCTGGTTTTTGTTATAGAAAATTAAAAAACATTAGCATCTTTGCATTAGGACTTACAAAACTCCAATACAAGAAGTATTCTGGGTTTTTATTTCTCAGAATTTTTAGAAAAAAAAAATCTGAACTGTTTCAACCCACTATTACTTTTCCATAAGAAAACAAAGGTTAAAAATTACTGAGAAAACAGCAGCAGGTAGGTTTCCAGACAAAGTTAATATAATGAATAGTGGTTCCATATTCACAGACGGTATTTTCTCTTTGGTTCATTGCCATATGGAGGTGAACAAGAATCTCCCATGATGTGTGAAACTCGTGTGTGTTCTCCCTCCTGGTCATTGACTGAAGAAGTCTTTTGGGATATAAGAATCCTGGAGATAACATCATATGCTACCATGCAAATATTATGGCTACACATTTCTTTCTCTGTACTTACCAGGCTCTCTGTATGATGGAATGACTTTCCTGGTGTGATTCTGTGTATTTATGTGCTTCTAGTGTGTTTTCTGAATTACCTCACAAATTGAAAATGCTGCCTTTAAACAATGGCTACATGAATGAAGTTTCTTGGGCAGCAGACATCTGGATGCAGTTTTTCTCCTCAACTCTTATACATGGAAACTACCCTTCCGGAATAGAAAAAGAAATATAATAGGCAAAGAATTAATAAATTCAGTTGAGAATTAAGCTTACATGGACTGCACTCCTCATTTTCTCAGCTTAAATAAATAAATAAATAAATAAATAGCACATGGATACTGTATAAGATTTTATTTCAAGAAAATTAATGATAATGCAATGACAAACTTAAAACAAACCCCTTGATCCTGAGTCTTGAGGTGGCTTGTGAGAATCTGTCATGAATCTTCAAGAGGTAATAGTTAACACCTAGGAAGGAATAGGAATAAATCAACTGAAATTTGAACATATATATATAATTTATCCTGTGCATACCTAAATATAATTTTGCAGAAAATTTTGCTTTAGCAAGCTCCTTTGAGAACTTTTTCTCAGTTCTATTATATCAGTTTATTTTCTTTGATTTTCCCTTAGAACATAAACACCTGTTCTATGCTGCACCTTTTTCTGAATGGGGTGAAATGATCCCTTACTCTGAATATGAGCTTGCCACTGCAAAAGACAAGCTGGAAAATGAAACAGCACTTTCCCACAGTGTGTTGAGGGTTATTTCTAACCTTAACAAACATGGTAATATGCCACTACATAACTTAGCCAGCTGTTATGTCCCTTGGTTACCCAGTTCCAAGGCAACCTACTCTTCTGAAAGATTAAAATTTTGGGTTTCTTTCTGTACTATAGAACCTCTTTTCATTAGATTTTTATTCTGTGATAGTGTCACCAAAACTGTGGGAAAAACAAAAACAACAATATTTTTAATGTTTCAGAGTCAAGGCATTACTGTATTTCTGGCCAGGATGGTGTTCTGGTCAGAGTGCGCCACAGAAATCGTTTCATCCAAATACAAGCCTGGGTGTGCAGAGATGATCTTTCCGTGACACATGGGTTTTATTAGATTTTTCCTCATATTTTATAGAGTCCAAAACCCACAGAGATTCACTGGTTCAATGTTCATTGGTTCCAAGTGACGTAGTTCTTAGCATTTTGTTTCCTCTTGGTTACAGATTTCTTCACCCCTGATGCTAATTAGGTTCTTTCCCAGACCAGGTGTCTCTGACGTGCTGGGGGGCGGGGGGGATGTTTGAAGTTGATGGTCTGTTAAAGACCATTGAGAGCTGTTATCTCTTGTGTATCTCCTGTGCTACTCCCAGTCTGTTGAGATGTTAAGCTCATCAGGCCTCACCTATGGGAACAATGGCTTGGAAATAAACTTCAGTTCCCTTCCACCAGGGCAAAGGCAAACAAACCTGACTAAAGTTTGTTTAAATACACCACTTTAAAGCAATTTTTAAACTGGTGTGTTTTCCAGCAGTAGCAGCTCGGAGGTGGCAGATTTGGCTCTGTATGTTTTGTACTGATCTTTCTTAAAGAATATACACGTGTATATATATATTATTTATATGAACCATTGATTCTGTAGCCTTCTAAAAATGCTTTTCTATCCCATATCCATTCCCGTATCACAGCTGCCAGTGCAATTCATTAAAAAGTTAAGGTGTAACTAATTCACTGTATGCTTCCTGTGTTCTGAACAAGACTAATGCACACAGAATTTTTTTGTCCCTGATGATGTCTCCTTCATATTTCATCTCCTCCACATTATGCCTTTTATTTGTGACAATGGCATTCTAATGGTTTTCATGTTATTACAAAGACATTCAGAGGTGCTTACTGTGAAAGGAGTTTATTTTCTTCAACACGAATATCAGCAACATATGTTAAAGTTTTCTCATCCTGGGGGTATGAGTTCCCAATTCTTCACTTCCCTGTGCTTGGTCTTTTCCTTTAATTGTGGTCTCTTGAACACTTGAAGATTTCACTTGGGTCTAACCACATAGAATCCTTTTAAATTTCACTTTAATGTTAAAAAATAGCCCCAAAAATCCTGATCTCAGTAGCTTATTCTCTTTTCAACAGCGTCAGTCAGGATGAATCTTTTTTGAACCTGGCTCACCACAACTCTAAGTTTCACCTACAGCTGTTTGTGGCTCCAAACCCAGTGTACAAAGTCCCTGCACCATGCTTCAGCAGGTCTTTCTTCTTTCCTTTCTTGAGATCCCCTTTTATTCCTTAAACACTTCAGGGTTTTAGCTTTGTAACTATGTTTAATGGCCCATCTCTATTCAAAACCACCTCAGAATAGCAACTGTATAATAGCTGTTTTCTACAAGGTTTTCAGTAGGTTCCTTCCATTTCTGTTTTCCTGCACCTAAAGCACTGATAAAAAGACATAGAAGCTAAAAACATCCTACTTATCCAATGGCTATTCCACCACTTAACTAGAGATGATCCCTCCGAAGAGGGAAGAATATAGGCTTCTGTGGAAAGTACGGAGCATTGTCTTAAATTGATTATTATAGTGAGTTTAAATAGGCTTCCAGACTTCACATTGAACAGCAGAAACACATTCTTTTTCTGCTTTTGCAACCTTTTGTACCTTGGGAAACCTACAGAAGAGTGATCGGAGCAAACTGTTAAAGCTTGAATGGCCACAGTCCTACTCATTCCTCCTGCACAAGTGCAGCCATTTGTGCAGCCATGCAGTGAAGTCAATCATGGAACTAGGTGACAGGTAGAAATGCATAAAATAGTTATTTTTTATCTGTACAAGTTCCTTATTTAGCTAACCTTGTAGTCGCACACACAACTGTGCTGGAACAAGGGGTGGGCGCAAGTCGTTTCTAAGTGAGAGTGGGACTGATTCTTCTGACAGAAGGATTGGCTTACATCAGCTTAAAGTATTAACTGAACAGCAACTTAAGTAAATGAACTGATTCTGCCCGTTTTGGAAGAGTTTTCAGCTGAATTACAGATAAGTATTTGATATAAAATAATAGCGTGCATTGAGCAGGAATATTGAAGAAATAACCATTGTAAAATGAGTTGATAAAGCACATATTCCATATGCAAACAGTTCTTGAGATTTCCTGTTAAAGATTTAGTGATGTTTCATAAGTGTCATTCAAATGGGTTGTTACAGCTCTTGAGCATAGATTGTCTGAATTTCCACTCAGAGATTTCTACTGTTTGTGGAATAAGTTTAAAATTTACTGACTCTAAATTTTTCCTCTCTAATTCCTCTAATTGTCTTGGTTCTAACAATGTGTTGCCAGATACATTTCAATGTTTCACCACACCACTGAAATGTCCCCAGAATACTGTTTTTCCCAGCACTTATCCTCTTAATCACTTATTCACTAATTCCAACAATAGGTGGGATCAAATATCAGCATTAAAATCAACCAAGCTTTTATACAGAACATTGTCCACTGAATATGGAAACTTAAAAGCTGGTACCTTTTCCTTCTTTTGAGTTCAGCTGTTTAACCTCTTATCCAGTGCCCTTATATGTTTCTTTTCTGTTCTTCTTTTAACCAGAAAAACAGCAACCAAGTAAAAAATGGACCTTCAAACTTTTGCCTGAGTAACTCCACTAATAAAAGACAAATAAGGATGCATACAGAGTTTGTAAGAAGAAAAAGCAAAAAATGGTCTTTCACTAGTTGCAAGGTCACAATAAATATCCACAGATTTAACTGCTTTCCTACATGAATCACAGTCAAATTCAGCTTAGTTCCTCTTAGCTGTATTAAGTCTGTAAGATTTATAAGAATAAGCAGTAGAGGACCTGGTTACGCAGACAAGCTCAAAGCTCATTTTACTACTAGAAGAGGATATCCAATTAGAATTTTAATCTAGTTTTACTTACGTTCTTTGATTGCTTACATTTAGTTGATTCTTTTGTCTGTTCCTGACCTTTTCAGCTTGGAGGTATATCTTAGTGAATGCAACAAGTTACGTACGTTTTCTAATATGCATTTTTCTATAACTGTTTGAAGATTAATTGCTCAACACACATTTAAGATTCTAAACTGCCTCCCAGTGGTCAAGGAAAAAAATGAATTTTAAGAACTACAAACAAATCCTTGTAATAGTCTATTCATATCTCCCTAACAAACAGCTATTTCAGAATAGCAAATTGAGTAATTTCTGGGTAAAACCGGACTTTAGCAAAGGATGTAAATAATTCCTGTACAGAAATTTCAATAACTTTAAAATTCATATTTTTAAAACTTGGTCTATTTAAAGCCAGCACAACATCAATAATCATATGCTTCTATCATTCACAGATTCTGTCTGTATGGTTCATTAACTTAACTTCAGCAAGTACCATGATATCATTTCCATGGATGTATATTCTTCTTGTAGCTTTTTGTATCCATACATTGCTGTATAATTTCTAACCACTTTTCCCATATCCTAACTTGCTAGTTTGTTTTTTTTGTTTTCTTTAATTATCATTTGCAATTTTTCTATTAATTTGTAAACAACTTCTTTCAAGCAACATTTTTAGGCCATTAGCTATACACTCATAAATGCTGGAGTTCAATTTGCAGACTCAATTTACAAAAACAATCCTTACTTGTGCAGCTTCAGACTTGTATAGAATCTGTTCTGGGAATCCCCTGTAAATGATCTCGTATGTGGTTATGTCCCTTCCTTGTGATATTGAAAGACATTCAGTGCAGCTACAGAAGAAAGAGGTTTTAGATTTCACTCACAAATTCGACTATTCAGGTACATTCACTGATTACCATACATCATGCAAGCAAAATTTAGCCAAAGGAATGTGGACTGGGATATCTAGGACCAGACACTCATATGGTAAAACACTTTGCAGTGTTTCTTGTTGCCTACTGAACAGAAAAGTAAGTGAAATACAATGTAGAGAAAGACATCAAGTTGAATGGGAATGTGTTTCCAAGAAATTTTATCAGTGAAGTGACCTCTCTGAGACACTGGATGATGTCTTCATCTGTTAAACCATAGATAGACCTATTAAACTAAATAGATACTAGGCTGTTTATTAATTTTTTACAATCTTTTATTTTTAAAACATAAACTGCACAGGATCCTCAGAAAGCAAAAACCCAAAAAAAAAGCCTGGCTCAAAGCCAGGTTGCAAAATGACAAGGAAATAAGAGAGAGAGAGAGATCTATAAATTAAGGGTAAACTTTTTCCAAATGAGCTTGTACAGCTGTGAGTATAACTGCACATTCCACTTGAATCCTTTTTACGTATGTTTTGAGCAGAGTTCTTACTGCAAAACAATTTTCTTCTTTCTTGAACACTGCAAACCAACATGATACACAGCCTCCAGTATCTAAATACTCCAGGGAACCGTTAGAGCAATTCACTGACTGCTAGTTCTGAGTAACAGTTTTAATTGTTTTCAAATATTGTACTTGGGTTTTTATTCAACTCCCTAGTTCTGTTTTGTGGGCATGGAGGAATGGAACAGTTACATAAATACTGAACACATTTTTTTCACCACAGCTCTACTTGAGCGCTAATTTATTATTATGAAACTTCCACATTATGAACAGAACCAAAAAGAAGTTTGTTTTGTAGGAAGATAACAAACCCCTTTTTCTTCTATTGCTTTATTAGACATATATATTTAAAACATTGTAATTGGTCCATATGAAGCGAGGCTTTCTTCACTAAAGAAAGTAAAGAAAACTAAAACACCTTTTATCACAGCAAGGGCAGACACAGCTTTCTGCAGTTATAATGAGGAGAGGCACTTCAAGGTGAAACTTGGGTGGTTTTCATTCTCACAAGATCATCAGATGAAGAGCTGGCTTTGGGTCTTTTTCCAGCCAGAAGCAGAACTTGGGCTGGAGCAGGGGGTTGACAGTGCCATCATACCTGCTGTCCCTCACCACTTCCTGATGGCTCTCAGATACCACACCAGCCACCTGCAGCTTTCTGCATGCCCTCCTTCAGCCTTTTGGGTTTTGGCATGAGAGGTATCCAGTGATAGAAAAAAGCTTCCTGGGAGTCAAGTGCTTTCTGAAGGCGCTTCCTCTCTTTGGCAGTGGGTTTAAACACAGGAACTTGAACTGAGACAATACCGTTCCCATCGCCAGGAGATCACGCTGATCTGTGAAGAAGTTAGTCTCCTCCTCAGTTTCTTCAGATGTGACTGACTTACTGGACCCATGATTAAACAGAAAAGAAGGACAAAATACATTGGCTGGCACCGTGGACGACAAGGAGAGTCACACATTACAAACTCATATTCCAGCACACACAAAGAGAGTCTTTAGGTCAACTGCTCTGTCCTGAATTATAAAAACAGTGTATGGGACAAATAATCATATTCCTACTGCCTTGAATTTTTCCCATCCTCCCTCACTGAGTCTTTTAACACTGGAAGTGTTGACCCTCCCCTAAGAGACAGTAGAGGAGACCTGGCTGTGTTAGAGTTGCATGACCTGATATGTGCCTGTGTTTCCTGATGACAGGATACAGGATTGTTCCCATCCTGTAACCACAGCTATCTCTTCATGCTGTTGCCTCCCCTACTTCTGAGGATGAGGATGGTCTCTTTCTTGGCAAGGCTGAACATACCTGTGGGTTTGAGTGGGGGTGGGCAGAAGAAGAACTGTCTGTACAGTTATTGCTCCTTTAAAGGATGGTCCTGGAGCACTGGGCAGCATTAGTAGAGAAAGAAAAAGACCACAATCTTCTCAGCTCCTGCTAAATCCACTGTCAGTCCTGGTAATTAACCTGAGGTAAACATTTTCTGTCTTGAAGAGGCATCATATGAGAAAAGATTGCTCCCTGAAAATCCAAAATGGAATTATCCAATTTTTTTGTGTTTCTTTGCAAAGGGCATGATCAAAATTACAACTCTCCCACTTAACTGTGTAGACTAATTTTGTGAAATTCTGTCTCTGTGTATTTTTTTGGTTTTTCTTTGGATTTTTTGCAGTACGGGGCACTCCTTACGCAGTTCAGTTTACCAGAGCAGTAGCTCTCTAGGACTTGTAAAGCTTGGATGGAGGATGACTGGGTAGAGAGTTATAAGTCAGTCTTCATGTTAATTGCTCTATGTGAATGCTTCATCTAAGGCTTTATGACCAGTTTCCCTGCAGGAGGAGATTCTCCATGCTGAGGAGAGGCTAGAAGAAGAACAGCAGAGTGTTCCAGCAGCATTTTCAGCAACTGCTTTCTATTATGCAAGAGTTTAAAGGAATGTGAGCAGTCTGCCGAAATCCTCCTCATGTGACCAAGATCACAGAAAAAACCTGGAGCCAAACGAACAACTGAGCTCTTATGTGCTAGTACAAAGACCCAGCTAGAAGAGCATGATGGAAGTCTAGTTTCAAATGCAGTGAATAGGATTTTAATCTCAGCAGGTTGCTCAGCTGGCTGTTTTTCAGCTACGGAGCAATATTTTAATTAAATTTCCACCTCACCATATTTAGCACATTTTCCCTTTTCACTCAATATTTTTCATCAGATCCTTGGAAATTCACCTCTTTTCCCTCTGTGAGCTTTAAAAAGCAGAAGGTAAAAAAATGCTTATCTACCCTATGAAATTTGTGATTGTTGGTTGTTATTTGTATGTTAGTGTTATGATTTTGTGTTGTAAGGTTAGAATAAGAACGGGTCTCATATACAATAAAACAGATGGGTATTTGAGCTGAATCATCATAAAAATAAAAATCATAGCCATTGCCTGCAATGCAGAGATTTCAGAAAGGCTGAGGACATAATTATAGCTTCATATAGAAGGGTCCAGATATAAACCAAGTTGTAATTTTTGGTAACAGGTGAATATTTCCTGTTTCTTTTGTGGAAAAGCAGTTGTCTCCTGTTTCAGGGCCTCTTAGTTTTTCACACTCAAATTGATAAGGACAGGCATTTCAGTCTGCTGTTTCTCTGCGTTAAGCTATGTCTCCCTTTAGGATATAAATAGGTTACTTTATACCATCAGGTGTCAAGCCAAATCACTACTATTTTAAATCTGACCTTGAAAATAAATGATGTGTAGTGTACCCCTATTAACTGAAAATACATTTTAGTAGTTTTCAAAGTTTGTAATGGGGAAGTTATTTATCATGTTATATGTTTGTTATCTGTCATAAAGAGGGAAGTCTTGTTTATGACTTAAAAATTTTGATTTTTCTTTTAATTTTTTATTATGTGTATTTTATCCTAGAGTTTATTTGCACATATATATATCTTATGTAATAAAACAGAATATAAAATTTTATACTTAACCATGGTAGATATGCAAGAATAGAACAAAAGTCTTCTGTGTTATGGATACCACAGATTTAAACTACACCTAACTGTCTGAGGATCACAAGGACTTAAGGAGGCAATATCTGTATGCCCTCTTCTAAGAAGTGCATAATTGTAATGTAACAGCCCCCCTTTGAGAATTAAAACCTTCTGATACTAAATAAAAAAATTCTGATGTCCCCAGCATCTGGTCAGTAGAAATAATGAGCAAAAATGGTAAACAGTATCCTTAAATGAGACAGATAAAGTGCTTGCAAATTCTTAAAGCAAAAGGCACCATTTTCAAGGAAAATGTTCACAAAGTTCTTTACACTTTGCAGTCTGTTGCAACCAAAATGACACTTTTCTCTAAGCCAGGGAAAAACTCCATTTCACTTCAGTTGCAACCAGAAAGGAGTTCCTGAACTTTTCAAGCACTGGATGTCAGCATGGATAGCAAGAACCTTTCCTCGCAATGATAGAACAGAGTAAACTGGAAACAGGAACATCAAATCTCCAAAAGTATCTTTTGCTGCTGGCAGCCTGCCTTTGGAATTCAGATTTTATCTGAGCTCAGACTCTGCTGTGTTCAGCAAGGCAGAAACAAAACACAAAAGAGGAGAGGACTACAGTTCAAAGAAGTCAAATAATAGGTATTTAAATTAAGATTGTAAATGGTATCTTGTTGCAGAAGGAGTCAATTATTTAGTTCCCTTTACGAAAAGGATCAAACCTTACTCTGAGATGGTAAAACGAGTTCAAATCTCTTGTCAGCAACTGATTACAAAATAGCAAAATATAATCCTAACAGCATAGTAACTAACCAGCTATTTAGAGAACTGCTTACCTTTTTAAAAAAATTGCTCTGTAAAAACAGTGTAAGTGGTGAGATAAGACTCTAGAAAATCTTATTCCAGGGCTGGGTTTTTTTCTAACAAACACGGATTTTTAATAAAATATCGCTCTTTGTGTGTGTAAAAGTATATTCATTCTTGGACTGAGCAAGCCAGAAGGCTGCCCTCCCAAGTATGAGTCAGACCACAGCAATTTTAAAAGTTATTGTAGGTTCAAATAGGAAAAGTGTCAGATGACTCTGATTTTCAGACACTTGTTTATGCTACATATAAAGGTCAATTTAAAGTTTAACTACCCTTTGTAAGGTGGTGTTTTTAAATTATTATTATTGTTCCCTCAGTAAAAGTATAATGGTAGATGAAAACTGAAGGCTAGCTTATGTGTAGGGCTCCTCTTAAACCTGGCCTAGTAAGTTTTGCTTCAGGTCTGTATGGTCACATTGATCATTTCTTCTTCCTTGTTTTGTGGGTTTGGTCAGCCTGATGATTCAGAAATTAATAAACACACACCCATGCTTCACCTCCTTTCTCACTGTGAAAGGTTTTTTGCAAGCTTCCTGCTTCCAGCAGTACAATAGGATTTTAAGCATCTGTTCATGGCCATGAAAAAGGGATTTTTTTACATCAGAAAAGTTAACTAGGAAGAGGTGGGGGGAGGTTCGGTGTTTTGAATCTTGCAGCTAAGGGTGCTCTTACTACCATGTTAATTAGCAGTATGTCTCAGTAGTTGGATTTAACTTCAATTAACTACAGTAAGGCAGGTACAATAGCATCTTTTTACTAGAATTGTGTGTTGCAATAGTTGCTTTCATGGTAACTTTTAAAAATTAATTTGCAGTAACAAACTATTTTCTTCTCAGCAAATAAGTACATTCATAGCTAGTCTACTTCTGTTTTTTATAGAAAACTTGTATTTCTAGAATGCCTAACCTGCACTGTAGTTAGCTTCTTATGCTGGAGGCACTGTGGTTCCACTGGTGCTCATGAGAATAACAGAATAAGGCTATGTGAGACAATGTGATAGGCTGATTTTGACTGCCAGCCTCCTACCCAACTCTCTCCTATTCCCTCTATTCAACAGGACAGGTGAACAAAACCAAGAAAAATACCATGCTTTGAGATAAGGATAGGCAGATCAGTCACCAATTACCAGCATGGCCAAAACTGAATCAACCTGAGGAAAATTAATTTAGTGCCAATTAAGAGTAGGGTAACAAGAAATAAGAGTAAAATCATTTCTGCCACCTCCCTCTTCTTTTGGGGCTCATCTTCATTCCTGACTCCTCTACTGCACACACCAGAGCCATGTAGAGAATGGGGAACAGCAGCTGTGGTCTGCTGATTATGCTTTGTCTCTGCCACTTCTTCCCCATCATGCTCTTTTCCTGCTACAGCAAGGAGTCCCTTCCACGGGTACAGTCCTCCACAACCTTCTCCAAGGTGGGTCAAAAAGTGGTGAAAGGGATACTCCCCACCGTAGAACATCACGCCCAGTATATAAGCTGGGGACAGTTGGCTGGAAGTGCTGATTCCTTCTGGGGGACAGTCTGGGCATAATCTTTTTTTTTTTTTTTTTTTTTCAGTTATTAAACTTTTTATCTGAACCCATAAGTTCTAGTGTTTTCTTCTCCTGATTGTCCCCTCCATGCCACAGAGAGTGGTGCTGGGGAGGGGTAAGTGAGGAAGCACCTGCATACTATTAGTTGCTAGCATGGTTAAACTATGACAGGTGACCCTCGGGGTCTGCAGGGTGGGCATCTGCACCAGCATGCTCCTCAGCGAGCTGCAGGGGGAGAACCTGCACCTCCACAGTCCCCTCTAGGCTTTAGGGGGAACAACCTGCACCACCACTGTCTTTACCACAGGCTGCAGCGCCTGAAGTCCCTCCTTCCTGACTGACCTTGGCGGCTGCAGAGTCTCATGTTTTTCTCACTCCTCTCACAGGTGCTGTGTATCATTGTTAACTCTGTAATAATAGTCCTAATCACAGAGGTGCCACCAGTGCTGTTGACTGGTCAGCTTTGGGCAGCTGTGGGTCTGTTTTAGAGCCAGCTGGTGCTTGTTCTGTCCAAAACCAGGGCAGCTCCTGCTCTTTAAGACCACTCCTGCAGTCTCCCTGCTGCCAGCACCTTGCTATGTTAACCCCATACAGACCAACTATTCTGGCTTTAGCCACTGAAACCACCAGGTGCCACCAAAGTCACTATAAGAACGTTCATGAAAATTATGAGAATAGCTAAGGGCTTTCACTTGCTATATAAGATGTACTATCATGTTTCTTAATTTTCGTGATAATAATGCATATCCTTGAAATAGCAATCACCAGAGAGATGTTAATGATTTCTTAAGGCAAAAATAATAAAAATTAACATGAATGGATAGCAAGGGAGTTGGTCTGATATTTAAAATCAATATCTTTTACCCAAATAGTTGTATGTAGTCTACCAGCTATGTGATACTCCTCCAGCTTTTAGCTTTCCTTTTTATTTTATTTCTTGCACTAGGCTGTACAGGAGATGAATACATCAGGCCTGTTTTAGTCTTCAAACAGAACTATACTAAACTGACACAGATTAACAATGCATATTGCCAATGGCTAGCTTTTATTTGCTCTCCATCAATACAGTGCATTTTCAAAATCAGTTCTTAATAATCTTGTCTGAAATTAGCTGTAAATGAGGAGTTGATGCCATGCTGATAGCACTGATGGCTATAGTTCCCCACTGTGTTACTAACTAAGGTGCAGCTGCTCTGGCTTGAAAGCCCTTTGATGAAGAGGAGAGAAGCTGAAATCAAAAGGGGACATGTTTAATCCTATTTCAATGTCTTTGGTGGTGTTGTGCTTCTTGATCCCTTCAGTGCAATAATAAAAAGGTGGGGTATCTCATCTTCACCCAGGATTGTTTATTTGATTTCAGGGGATGGGAAAGCCAGCCAAATTTCCTCTTTAATCTAAAATTTTCTTCCGTTTTCCCTGCGTTTGGCGTTCACGATGCTCATCTCCCAAGTTTTCTATCTGCACTACTGTTCAGGTGTATTCCTGCACCTTGGCTGTACAATTCTATCACAAGTCTCTTTGTAGCTTAGTATTATTTATGTACTGATGCTTCATGGCATTACGAGATGTTTCCAGGTCAGTACCAGTTATGTCATTAGCAGTATTACAGTGTTAGAAAATGCCTAAATATTGCTATAATTTACCCTATTTTGATGTGTTTACATCTAGGTTCAAGACATGCAAATACTAATTACATTCTTTTTAGCGTAATTCTACTTTATGGGAAGCAACTGCCTTCTGCTTTTGCTACAATTCATTTCATATTAAAGATTCGGCTTCTTTGCACTCAAAAATCAGCAAAAGAACTCTGCTGATTTCCACATGAATTTAACTCCCAAAGATAAAGAACCCTTGAACATGCTAGTTTACCAGAGAAATGCCATCAAGCACTTGCACTCTAACTGGTAATTGAGGATCTTTAACCACAACTGCATCATTTTGTTGTGTTGAAGCCCTTGCTCATGCCTCAAGGCCATCCAAAGCTGTAGCATTCGATTTACTGGCAGTTGTTATCATGCAGTGAAAAGGAATATAAAGAGCAAACTCAAGCAATGCACAATACAATGCAAGATAATGTTTCTATCTACACTGCCTTCTCCAGCAACTATTTTTCAATTCCCTTTATTTTTAAATATGATTTGTATTCACTTGGGTTCCCACTATGCATGTTTATTTTGACAGCACCTTGACTAGTCTCTGTGATTACCAGGACATTTAAACCCCAAATATTTTACCGAAAGTGGTTTCATATAATCTATTAGTTATGGTACATTCCATCAGCTTTCAGATTTCGTTTAAATTTCCTGCATACTATTAGGATGTACAGGAGACAAATTAGCTTCTGAGTTTCCACCATAAGAAGGGACCTAACTCTAAAACATGAAGTCTTAATAATTTGTCTATTTATTTGTATATTCCCATAACCAGCATCTTGTCTTGAAACTGGATGTTCCTGGCAATTGCTTTGTTGTACATTTCTTAGTAGGCAGAGCATGTAATTTTGTATGTCTGTTTATCAACTGCATGTGATATACAGCCTTCCAAAACAGCTGCATTTTTTAGTGAGAGCAGCCAGCCTCTCCTAGTAAAGCATTAAGCATTTTCACAGAATCACAGAACATGTTGAATTGGAAGGGACCCACAAAGATCACTGAGTCCAGCTCCTGACCCTGCACAGGACAACCCCAAGAGTCACACTGTCACCAAAACTGCGAGAAAAATAGAAATTCTCCAAAAGTATCTTTTCAGTGTTAAAAATGTAGGCATTACTTTATTCTAGACAGGACGTTATTCTGTCCAGGATGCACAATAGAAATTATTGCATCTGCATATGCCCGGGTTGTGCGGAAAATCATTCCATCTCACAGAGTTCTTTACTTAATTTTTCACATATTTATACATACAAAACCCAAAGAAATTCTCATTCATTGGTTCCAAATTACATAATTCTTAGTATTCCGTCTCTATTGGTTATAGATCCCTTCCCCTGGGATACTAATAATGATTGGCCTCATTCTTTGGTTTTCTTATCAGTCTTTTCCTAGACGAGGTGACCACTCCAGGGGGTAATGTTCGCTAATGTTTGCTTATCTCCTGTGTATCTTCTGGCTACTCCCAATCTGTTGATCTTAAAGTCGTCAGACCTCACCCAGGCTCCGTGAAGAGAGTCTTTAGAAGAGAAACTTCAGTGCCCCACCCCTGGGCAAAGGAGAACAAACTCTTGACTAAAGTTACATAAAAAATGTTAAAAGTTGTATCATTTCCAACAACACCATGTGTCTGACGGCATTGTTCGAACACTTCTTGAACTCTGTCAGGCCAGTGCTGTGACCACTTCCCTGGGGAGGCCATTACAGTTGACATCTAACTTCATAAATGGTGAGATAATTAGGCAAGTCCATAACACATCAGGTGAACAAATGGCTGGCAGGTCAGGTTCACAGAGTTTTAATAAATGGGATTACACCAGGCTGGTGGTCAGTCAGCAGTGGAGTTCTGCAGGGCCCAATTGTAGGGTCAGTGTTTTTCGATGTTTTTATAAATCATTTGGATGCAGAAGGCAAATCTACCTAAATTAGGTGATACTGAATTAGGAGGAGCCATGGACTTCCTCCAGGGCAGAGGCTGTAGAGAGAGATGTGAAGAGCTGGGCAATCACCAACTATTTGAAATTTCATAGGAGCTAGTGCCAGATTCCCCCACCCTGCTTATACATACAGACTGGGGCATGAGAGTCTGGAGAGCAGCCCTCTAGAAGGGGGTGGGAGGTGAGGGGTGTTGGGCTGATGGCAAATTGAATCTGAGGCAGCAGAGCCCTGGCAGCCAGGAGGGCCAAGCGTGTCCTGGGGGCATCAGGCACAGCTGTGCAAGGGAGGGGATTGTCCTGCTCTGCCTTGCACTGGGGCAGAGTCTTGGAGGCAGCTTTGGGTGCCACAATAGGAAAAGGACATAAAGCTGTGAGGGAGCACAGAGGAGGGTGGCCAAGGTGGGGGAAGGTCTCAAGGGCAAGACTTACAAGGAGAAGTTGAGGTCACTTGGTTTGATTTGCCTGGAGAGGAGAAGGCTGAGGGGGGATCCCACTGCAGTCTACAGCTCCCTTAAGGTGGGCAGTGGAGGGGATGGGCTGATGTCCCCTCTCTGGTGACCAGCAGCAGGGAAATGGAACAAAGCTGCATATGTGATTTAGTGCTGGGTAGACCTGCAGGGAGAAGGGAGCTGGATTTAATGAGTTATACAGGTCCATTCAAAATTTAGATTTTCTACAATTCTAGGGTCCTGTAAGCTTCTCACAGGTTGTTCCAATTTAAACCCTGGAAGAACTTCTTTCTAAACTCAATGTCCGTTTTGAAAAACGAAGAGGTGATTTGAATCTTACCAGTTTAAGCCCACTTAAATTTGGCCTCATGTTTCTCACTGTTGCAACCAGTGCTGTTTCAGAAAAGACACCAGTCTGATAAACCACACTGCCACATCTAAACCTGTTTCTATGTTTCTACCTACACACCAAGAGCCTCTTACAAAGTCTGAGAAAGCTGTTCCGGATGATAACAGCCACAAAAAATGCAAGTGACAAATCTTTTGTACTGAAAGGTGAGAGCGGAAATAATTTTATCAAGTAATCTCCTGTTTCTTAGCCAAAGATCTATTGTTTCTCAAAGAACTCTTCAACACTAAGCAACACATTTGAACACAATTGAATAACTGTCTTTTCACAACATTCAAATACTAAGCATCAACTCATTTCTCTTGTGAATTTTGTCCCCACATCAAGTCTGAGGGTTACAGCAAGAGCTGGCTGATTTTTTTTTTCAGAAGAATATTTAAGAAGAAATTAGGATTTTTTCAGCTGAAATAAATTTTTTTCCATAGGAAAATAGATCACCTGAGGTGATTTTTTAATGATTATCTATGGAAACTACACTTATCAACTAGTCTGTATTTTTTTTTACATGCTCATCTGTCTATCTTGTTGTCCCAAACAGGTTTTGGAGCTGCTGGCTTATTCAAGTTAAATTATTATTTAAATTTTAAACACTAATTTTTTAAAAATTTTGTGAAAGCAATGATTAAAAACAGCAGAAGCAGCAGAAAAGTTTTACTGGTACTCCTTTGCCCAGGTAAGTCTCCAGACTCCACCAGGATAAAGAAAAAGAATCTCAATGACCCGACTTTCCTCCTGTTCTGACAATGAAAGAAACTTGAATCAGTGCTCCTGATTATCTGCATATGCAAATAAAAGCTACACATGCCTTCATCAGATGCAATTCTAAGCAATAAAAAAAAAGAAGCTGCTTTGGTGGGGGGTTTTTTGGTTTTGTTTTTGGTTTTGCTTTTTTATTTAAGCTGATTTGCATTTTTGGAAGAAAAGAAGTTCAAACATTTCCCTTTTTTAAATAAAGAGAAAAATGTTCAAGCATAGGATGTAAAATATTATGGGGTTTGTTTTTAATGTTTTTATTAAAAAATATATTTTAAGTAGAGAGTTTTTATTTCTATATTCAGAACTGTACTTAGAGATCTTATTTCTGCATTCCTTATGAATACTGAGACTTATAATGAGCTTATGATTCTGCTAGTTAACAAGGGGACTTAATACAGTCAACATAAAGATTAATTTAGTTCTCACAGGATTAATTAAGCTGATTTGAAGGAGTAGAAAAATTTGTTTTGTTTAACTTAGATTGCTAAAATTAGACTAATAACTTAAATAAGGATTCTCCTCACTCTTTAATTAGTTTATTTTCTTATGAAAGGAATTTTTTTTTAAATTACAGAAGAGGGAAAAATGAAGCTCAGAACTACAGTCTTTTTGACAAATAGCGAAGAGTTTACATTATGAATATATATAAAATCAGTACAGTGAAATTATACCAGTTATGTGTCATGGATTTATGCAGAAATTTTGTTTCTGTCACATTACTCTAAGTTCCATTCCTCCCGGTTCAGCAGCCTACTGGTTTATTAATTTTTTTTTTCATGGGTCAAACATTTTGGCCAAAGTAAAACAAAGAGAAAACAACAAATGGAGAACAAAAGGGGAGAACAAAACAAATGCAAAGTATAGCATGAAAGAGGGAGCGACAGAGCAAAGGTTTCTACAGATGAGACCAAAAGATTCAAATTTCAATGAAGTGCCTGTTCCGTAGAAGGAACTTATTACTTTGGCTGTTAAGTCAGCCAAGTAAACTCCAATCTTTTGTCCCTAATGTTAATTAATCCTTCAATATATTTATTTGGCTACAGATATTGCTTGAAACAACTACACTTTTGATAACTTGAAAGCTTCCAAAATGGCTGACAGCCTCTCAAAGCACAATTCCAGGAAGCTATTTTTATAAAGTTATTTATTGTTACAGTAATCCTTCTGCATATGTCCAGTCAAATACGCTCAACTGTTTTGATCTCGAGTTGATCATCCAAGCCATGCCACTGCTCCTCCCTATGCCACTGTTCTTTGCTAAATGATCCTCCTTGCCTTGTCGTGCCTTTTTTACTTCAGTTGCTCAGATTCCTGTAGACTGTGTAGACCCACAAACCACTCAGAATGTCAGGATATGGGAAAAAAAACAAGAGAAATAAATGGGGGCTGGGAAGGGAAGTTTCTGGGGAGATTGGAAGCTGATTTACCATTTTTTAAATTTATGTGAAAAGACTGCAAAATTAAAAATCCCACCAGGTAATATCTGCATTTGCATGCTTGCATTTGTGTAAAGTTATGGTTTAAGTTGAAACTCAAACCATAGGTTTAAGAAATAGCTCTCAGAGTAAGTCTCCCATCCCAAAAAACCCAAATCTGGTTCAGAGCCAGAAATATGTAGACACCAAGTTTCACTGATCACAGAATCACAACACTTGAGAAAAATGAAACACAACCTTGAGGAAAAAAACCTTACGGAGTGGTCAGATCAGGCAGCAAGTTTAATAACCTTTGGAAGAGCAATTTCTCATATTCAGGGAAAGAGATTTTAGTCACTATTTGCAAATAAGTAGTTTTGTATCAAAGATACCTTACTGTGTCTCCAGTCTCTGACATAATTTTCCCCAAGACTTGCGAAGACTTGAATATCTGACCAGCCCCTTCAGTCAGAATGGATCATAGAGTGGGTTAGGATTACTGTACGTTGTCCTTTTCTGAGCAAGTACCATTTTCTACTTTTTTTATTTACACTGACCTGCTTTGAAATAGATCACATTCTATGTATTTTCTCTCTAAACTTCAAGGCAAATGTTTACTCATCTAAAAGTTTAGGCATGTACCAGTTTCCAGATTCTGCCACCTAGTATACTGCAATGTATTTGGAGGCCCTTTTGATAGTTACTACTGGTTTGCCCTTCCTTTAGGTCTGCAATCCCAGACAGATGACAATGATAAGCCTGATAAATCTCCCATTGATGGCGGTGGTGCAGGATCTGGTACTAGCAGAAGATACTAGATTGCTTCAATTCTGTGAACTTAGTGTGAAATTTTATTTCTCATGTATAATTTTGAAACCCTCTTTAATCCTTGAACTGTATGACAAACTGCTATAATAATCACATATTACTTATGTATCAGTAGTCGTCAGCTGTATTTAGCTCTTTTTACTTCTATTCCCACTGATCCTTACAGTCACATTTCATCCATGAGTTAGAAGCTAAAGGAGTGTGTGTGCATTTGCACAGGTGCATACACTGTTATCACTTTTCAGGTAACAGTCATGATCTTTATTTCACAGGAAGAGCAGGAGACCCTTCCCTGGCTTGGAGTGTGACTGATCAGGGAAGAATTCTCAGGAATTAGGTGGGATTAAGTTGGGCTGTCATCTCCCCCCATCACCTTGGAGAAAATGATCATGAAACAAAACATCCTCTCCCCAAGTCTTTAACTTTCCTATTCTCCGATATTCCCATTGTAAAATAAAAATCCTCCAGATCACCCTACTTGATTGCTCCTTCTCAAGGGATGTTGTTGGTTTGGCACAGGGAGTTAGTAAAAAGTGGAGATATGTAATTTGAAAACCCCAAAATTATATTTATGGACTCATGGTAATAACTTCATTGTAATCCTGTTTCCATCAAAAGCTCAGTTTTCCAGACTATGTTGAATTAAAATTTTATGTTTAGAGCCAAGATTTCAGTATTTTGTCAAATGTAAATGCATTTGTTCTGGAACCATGTCCAAACTAGAGTGGTCAGTGTCTTGTCCATGAAAACCTCTTCCTTGGGTCACAGTGACAGAAAACTATCTTAGCTGCCGTCAAGATGCAAGGCTCAGTATTGCCCATGAATCAACCAGCTTCAAAACAAACCAACCAAACAAACAAACCACTGGGGTGCACAGGAATTATGCACTATCTCTGGAATCTCAGCTTCCCTGGTGGTCTCCACTTAGTTCACTTTCTGAGGCTCTCAGTTGTGTGCCAGAGAGGAAGAGTGCACAGAGAAAGGATTCAACTCCTTGATTTACGTATTTTTAGCAATCTGCAGACTCCACTGTGGCTGTGTTTTCTTTCCTGGTTTTTAGGGTGGGTTTTTTTTGTTTTTTTTTTTTTTTGGTTGGGGTTTTTTAATGTGACAAAGAGCAACAGCACATTCACTTAAAAGATCAGGATTAATTAATCAGCAATTGGGCTGACTCACTGAATAATGCAAGCCACATGCCTCACATACTGAATCCTGCATCTAATCTTGAAATGAGCTGTTATGTCTTCAGACATGTGTTTTCTGATATTTGTTCCAATATTTAATTATATATCCTATTAAAACAGCGGCTCCTTCATGAACCTTCCTGATACTGACAGCCACTGTATCTCATTACACCTTCACTTCACATCCAAGACAAAAGTGGCCAACTGCAGCTGAGAGAGTCAGTAGCATCCCCATGAATTCACTCTTCCTCCTCTCAGAGGTTTCTTTTGTTCATAGGACTGCAGCTTTCCTGCAAAAGCATTGGTTGCTGAATGTTGCTGCCTTGCTCTTGCAAAAGTAACACTGTATTTCCACATATTTGTATGACTCATTTTGAAGAGTCATTAAATTTGCACCCTGAAGACGTGTAGGAAATGGGGAAATAACTTGTGTGGAAGGAACTTTGCTTCTGCCTAATGAGACCACTTTTCAATTAGATATGCTCCTCAAGTCTGTTGGGTGCCTGTTGCCATTATATCCACTTGTAACTTTAACTTTCAAGATTGCAATTTTTCCTACTGTTGCTGTAATGAGACACAGCCTTTACTGCTGCTATGTGTAAAGGGGCTCTTCCACAGAGGTGTGTTGATTACTGACACTACACGTTCTCTTCTCCTTGCAGCATTCTCCCTCCACGTGTTTCTGTACCCAGCAACTCAGAACAGCAAATTACTGGTACAAATTTGTCTCTCATTTCTATTCAGCCTTTCTCCAGCACCCTATTCCAGTATTTGAGCTTTATCAATGTGATAATCTCATACCTCACAAAAATCATATACTTTCTCAGGAGTGCAAAGTGGTCTCTGGGCTATTTTCCAAGCACTGCTCTTCCTTAACTTGTAAAAATCACAGACACTTTATAAATGAAAGAGATGAGAAAAATAAGTAAATCAGAAATTAAAAATTAATAAATCTATGTATTTATTCAAAACACTAATAAACTTTCTGAGTTAAGGATCGGTCTTGTTTAATATGTAATTTTTACTTCTCTTTAGGTTTTTACATTTAACTAAAACATAGAATATATGAAATAATTTTCCAGCTAACAAATTAGTACTAATACTAAGACCTTCTTAAAAATGTAACCAGAAGATAAAAGAATCATTCAGACAGACTTCTCCTGAGTTTGGACCATTCCTTACATGCTAACGGTTTATTACCCATATTTAATGTAACAATTTCTAGAATATGATAACTTAAAAAAAATATTCATTTTGTATGAGATCATGAACATGTTGTGTATGTATGCTATTCATTGATGTATGCTCCACTTGGGAAACTCAAGGCTTCCTTTTTATTTTTTCCAAGTCTTTTTTTTTCCCTCAAGTCCGTTTTTTCATGTTTCCAGGTTGTGCAGGTGCTCAGGGGAGTAAAGATCCAGTCTAACAATGAAGATTCATTAATCCTGGTTATCCTCTCTCCTGGAAGAAGCGAGCTAGTCGTCCTCTAGCTGGGAGAATTGGTTTAAAAGTAAATGATCACAGAGCAACCAAGTCACCAGGCAAGCAGTGATCAAGTGACCCCAGGCACAGCCAGGTGGTCCTGTAGATGCCAGGGTGAATGAAGGCAGTGTGCTGATCTCAGCTGTCTCTCCTCAGCACATTCAGAAGGGAGCATGAGTCAGAGCAGAGGAGTCTTCAGCTTAGTGTGCGTCTCACCAGTAATCTATGTTTGACTGCTCCAATATTTTAAGTAAACTGCAATTGTCTTTGTAAAGCTCTGGAAAGCCTACTTCACTGATGGGAACTATGTCTGCAGCATGTTCTTGGAAAGGAAAGAGGGGAATCACATTTAAATTTGTGGTGAATAGTAAGTTGCCACCCATTCCTAGTTCAGCACTTGAAAGGATTGCTGGAAGATCCAAACAAAAGCAAGGGGTGACAGGAGAATGCTGTCTAGCTCTACCAAGGGGAAAGAACATTGTATTAGGCTTACAAGTTTCTAACAAGGAGAAAGCAAGGAAGTCACTTGCAACAACACATTCTCATTCTAGTATTTCTACCTGAGGATCTGTATTTCCACTGTTCTGCTCAGAGAATTGGCCATATAGGCCAATATAAGAATAGCTTTCCTCTTTTATGGGCCCTATGTATGGGTGCTGTGGTTTCCATCTCTTTAGCCTCCCATCCTGACAAGACCATGGATGTAGTCTCCTTTTCTTCCTAATACTATCTAGCTCATTAGGAGCTTTTGAGGTTGAAGGAAACTGGAGCTGCTCCAGAAAGGTAATTTTTTTCTTTGCCAAGGACTAAGCAACATTTTTAAAGGACCATTGAATCATCATGAATACAAATAAATCAATCTTTTTCTGAAGTCTTTATGTTGAAGGATAATGCATACTGTCAAAACAATAGCAGATTTTAAAAAATAAACTCTTGGAGAAGGAACAAACTATCTAGTAAGAAAATTTGTGTGTTCTGCTTGTGCCATTATCATCCGACAGCTAGTAAACTAGTCGTCATCTTGTGACTCATGTACAGGGACCAAGGCACTCTATTCACATTGAAAAAATGTCTTATAATGGGCAGATTATTTAAATAAATAACTTTCCAGGGCTTGATAGACCCTTACTCGACCACAAATATCCATCCACTTAGACAAAAAATTACTCAGTATGATACCTCTGTTCACATATGCACAGGTATTCCTTACCAATGGCATTCTTGAATAAACTGGTATCTGGATTATCAGAATTTCTGCTACATTTCCTTTCAACATTAATCCTTGTTTAATCTCCAGACTGTCACATCATGCTTGAAACACACTGCAGCCACAGAAAGCCAGCAACCTGAGTTTGCATTGGTTTCTCCCCCTAAATACAGGTATAAAATAGGATAAAATAGAAATATAAAGCTTCACTAAAAAATTTAAATCGTTGATAGACAAGAATAGCTGTCATTATACATTAAATCCATAATTATGTGAATTTATATGTGAGCTGAATATGTGTACGAATTTTCTTTTCCTTCTTTCTTTTATTTAATCTTATTTCCCTTTTTCTTCTATCACAGAATGCAAACAGTGAAATTCTCAACTTATTAAAAATTTTGGCAAAACTCCCAAGTCTGACATGGAGCCAGGATTTTACTCAGTAAATCTGGTTGACTACTTTATTCATTTTAATAGTATTACATCATATTTTTTTCCTGAGTTGTTTTCATGCTATATACCTTTATAAAAGCTTGCATTTGAATTAGCTAGCATGCAGCTCTAAGTGCATGTTTATAGAAAAAAAAATCTGAATATTATTTTGCCAGATTTAAAATAGAAGACGTGTGAGCTGCAATCCTTTGTGCTCCTCTGATTGATATTCAAAGGCATCTGAAACCTCTTCTGATTTCTCACAACAATGTGTGTCTATTACTTTCAGCATATTTCATGCAAAATATCCTCAGCATTTTCCACCTAAATCCTGTGCCTTACTTTCATTTATGAGGATGCTTCTTCTTGTTAGGTGTTTTCAATTTCTCCACAGTCCCAAGACATGCTTTGATCACTTTGGAGTTAGCAACAGGGTACACTCAAACTGTTCTCATGTAAAAGAATGGGCAAGGCTGTAGCTAGAGATAAAGAACAGTTATCACAAAAGAATTGATAGAGTTTTCTGCTCAACAGCATGTATATACCACATAAAAGGCAGAACAGCAGTAGGACTTCTGAAACAAATTGAAATATTTTAAGGTTCTAAATATTTTTAAAAAAGAAAGATGTCATTGGATCAAGGAGCAGGTAATTCAGATTAGTATATGTATATATGAATCTGCATCTCCTTGTGTATCTGATGGATTTCCAGATTTAATGACTTTATACTATGACTAGAGTAACATTTTAATGGAGGATTCATAGTTTGACCCTTATTCTGTATGTTCTTTCATAACAAATCTGGCTTCAAGTGGTAAATGTTGCTTCTCTTCCAACTTATAACAGAACTTGTGTATTGGGGTTCTTTTCCTCTGTTTTCTGATGTTTGTGCAAAAACTTACAAGGATTCTTATTTCTATGGTAGTTTTCCTCTTTTTCTGATATTTGTGCAAGAACTTACAAGGATTCTTATTTCTATGCTAGGCCCTCCTTGTTTTTTAACAGCTACCTGTCTTTCCACTACATATATATGTATATGTATGTATGTATGTATGTATGTATGTATGTATGTATGTATGTATGCAAAATAAGACTTGCTGGAAAAGCTTCACCATGAAGTTCATCAGTACTTCTGCTGTCAAGCCATAATACCTGTAGATATTTTTGAGTGAACCATGGTAGGCAGTTGAAGAGTTAGACAAATAAAATCCCCTCTAAAAATTTAACTGACAGGGAGGCTCACAAAAGTTCTCTTCAGTGACTAACAGAGGAAATTTTCTTGACAACATCTAGAGTGCCGACCAGCCTGATCTCTCTGGAGCTACCCTCTACTACTTCATTCAGGCCATTTCAGAATGGTCTAAAAGACACTGCAATAATACTTTGTTGGCAGTTTAAATCACTTGCATCACTTTTCTGTTGTGTTACAACATTAAAGTTTCCCTCTATTTTTCCAAACGCTTTTCACTGAACTGTACAAAATTTAGCTGGAAAAACCATCATGCTGTACCTAGTTTGTTCTTGGCATTTTCTTCTGCAACCTTCTCGGTGTTTATGTGATTCCACCACCTTCTTAATCAAGTTATTTCTGTGCTTACCTACATCTAACTTTTTATTACTCCCCAAATAATACCTTATCTGCTGCAATCTAAGTAAATTATATCTTCATTTCTCCCTTGTTTCTTCCACTGAGGCACTTGGCCTTTTTGGCCCTGTGTGAGACCATTCAAGCAGGAATTTACATTCATATATCTACTTAAGCATTAAGACACAGTGTCAACCACCTTAAGCTGCACTCAGCTATGCTTGTCCTTGATTTCATACCTTATTTCTCAAGTGGTGGAAATGGAATGGAGCAAAACTTTGTTCCCAATATGTTTGACTGTGACAGGAAAAGCAGAAGGTGGCACAAAGAGTGTGCAATATGAATAGCTGGATTTTGCAAATTAATCTTCAGATGTGGGCTTCCATTTTCATGGAAAGGTGAACACATTAATAATAATACAGGAGATGAAGTCTCTGGGGGAAAAGAATGACAAATTTTAGCCCTGACTACCAGAATATTATGTTCACAGCATCAGTTAGTATTTCATGAACATCTTATTGTCTGACACTAGAAAGTATATAATTTATCATTTTTGTCTGTCACTCCTTTAAATAAATTCAGATTTCACTATAAAGTTAATTTCTCAATACTGATACATAAGTATCCTGCTGACATAAACATATCCTATGCAGAATAAAACCGCATGGTAAGTAGTCTTATTTTTTGAGAAAAATTGTTCCTTCAGCTGGAAAAGTGACCGGGAAGTCGACTTCTTGGTTGTGTGTACTTCTGAATGTAACTTATTTGATAAAGCTAGGCCTATCGTCTTCAGTAACTCCAAAAGATTTCAAACTTTGCACATTTGTAAACAGTATTTATGCACTATTTAAAACACATAATTTCTCAAATATACTACACAAAATTATATACACTGAATAAAAAAAAATTCCAATCAAACTCAGTCTATGTAGACACTTAAAATACAGGACAAAGGGAAAAGGAAGAGTATGAATGTAAGATATCTGCCTGCTATGGAGCTATTTTTTTCAGAGCAGCCCTTATCGTGCTAGGCTTTGTTCTTGTGGTTAGAACAGTATTAAAACACACCCGTGTTTTGGCTACTGCTGAGCAGTGCCTGAACAGCATCAAGGTTTTCTCTCCAACAGCCTTCAACAAACACTGAAGGCCAGTAGGCTGCAGGTGGGCAAGAATTGGCAAGGGACAGCAGTTTCCAACTGATGGAGGAGTTACCCTGTATCATGCAAAGTTCTACTCAGCAATAAAACTGGGGAAAAGGAGAAGCAGGGGCTGACATTTGTCACTATGGTGCTGGTCTTTCAAAGCAACCCTACATAAGTTGAGGCTTAGCTTCCAAGGCAGCAGACAGACATCTGCCTAACAATGGGAAATAATGAATGATTCCTCTTTTTTGCTGTGTTTTCCTCTCCAGCTTCTGCTTTTCTGGTTTAACTGCCTTTATCTCAGACAATGAACTTTTCCATCTTATTTCCTCCTGCTGTCTTGTTGAGGAGATGAGAGAGAGCAGCTGAGAGGGCCTCTGGCAGTCACACAAGGCAAAGTACAATGTATAACCTCTTGATTCCATGTATCCTTTTCCTGAAGTACTTGGGAGAGACATTGTGTTTATAACCCTTAATACTAATGTTACACTAAAAAAAAAAAATTATACCATACTAAATACAGCATAGTACCCTTAAGATAAAGGAGCAAGAGATTTGATATGTTGCTTATCACATCGCCTAAACTGGTATTTATTTTCTGGGTCGTTAAAGTAATTACACACCCAAAGCAGTCCTTGACAGGTTTCAAGGTAGGATGGTGGTAATTCAATATAATTGAATTTATATGCAAGTTTTTGAATCTTTCACTTTTAGCACTAATTAATTTGAACAGACAAAATCTAAACATGAGTTCTGCAGTTAATGAAAACCCTACTATCTTGACAGATTTCTGGTGTGGTTATAAAATCTGTTCCCAGGTGTGGTAAATGGTGAGTATTGTACAGAGTTGCTTCAAGACAGGCAAAGAATTGATGAGGCTTGTTGAGGAAAACATGAGCTGGGCCATTTGCTTATCTTGCATTTGTCCCAAGCAAGGCTTAACAACAGAATGATGTCTGGAGTGGAGAGGCCCAATGTCATTTCAGTGAGGCACAGAAAAATACCACACCCCCGTACCAGCCAGTTGTCATACTCTCTTCACCACGAGAAAACAACCCGGGTTCATTAAGAAGATAACGATGAGCACAAAAACCCTCTGGTGCAGGTCAGACAGCCTTTACTGCAATCTCACTCTGTGGAGGACCAAAGTGTTTATTCTACCTCTTTTGTCAACTATAAATCCTGGCCAAAAGTAACTGAGACTCTCGTTAAACCCTATTAACAGATTAACTTAAGCACCCTTTGGGATGCAAATGAAGGAGACCATGTGTTGTGCAATGCATATAAGACCAAAGCCACCAAACCGCACCTATAACATGAGACTGTTCCATCCCCTTGGGATGGGCCAAAATTTATAGTATAAAAGCTGGGCTTCAGGCCAGAAAAGGTTGGAGTGGGGAAAACACCTCTGGAGGGGGAAGAAAGCTCTGGAGGACAAAAACATCACTGGAGGGGGAAAATATCTCTGCCTGCTTGGCATCGATTGATAGACGGTGCTTCTCCCCTTCATCCTCTCCTGAAGGGATGCCCTTAGGTGAGCTTTACACCTCCGAGTGCTGCATTGTAGCACACCTGAGGATATTCATTTTCATATATATACCACTATTAGAATATGTCGATGATACTTTCTGTTGTGACACATATTAATACTCTGTATTCGATGCATTTATCACTGGCAATCTTGAACATGCTCTTCTGTAGCTTCAATAAACCTTATTACTGCGAATCTGGATTGTGCACAGTGTTTCAGAGTGCAACCAGACTCGCAGGGTTGGACTGGTAAACTGCACCTGTGCTTCAAGTTCTTTTGAACTCGACTAGACTTAGAGTGCAAAATTGGTTATAACCAGAAATTAAGCCCAGCCACACCCAGGCCCTCTGATCTCTGAGGGCCAGCTGGAGCTCAAGGGGTCTCATTTTCTGCTAAATTCCCATACCTTTAACATGACACCAGGTAATTTTGTGCGAGGATTCCTAACTTCCTGGTTTTGAAATACGTGTAAGTTGACCTAAGTATAATTATAAAAGTGTAATAGTATTTAGATTGGATTTGACCATGCTGGATGGATGTGCTTGGTAAGATAAATACCCAAGTAAATAAATATTCTAAAATTGTATCTTTTTCCTTTATATTAAGTTTTTTCAAGTGCAGTGGTAGAAAATATCAAAAGCAGAATTTTTTGTATTCAGAAATATAATTTCTTAGAATCTTGTCTGAAGCAGCTATATTTTAGATATACTTTTTGATCTTATTATGTATGACATTAAAAAGAGCTAGTGACCTCCACAACAAGATTGTCCATTATTTCCAAAACAGATGTAATTGCATCTAAGCAGAGATGACTACATCTTGGAGCAAGTATTTGGAAATTGTGCAAATCAGTCTTCACAACTAGGTTAAATGTCTAAGAGCTAATTAACAATTCTTTACAGATAAACAAGGTTAATCCAATCCAAGAAAAACATACGTCTCATTTTTCACCATCTTGATTCATCTCTTAGGCCTCTTACCTAGAGTGGACTGATCATAATCAGGTCAAGTAACTTATGTGGTTTTTTGCAGTGCTACATGCTATTAACAATATTTGCTCTGGGATACAAGCTTTTGTTCTTTCCTTTAAATGTAGCATACTGTAATAAAAGACACATTGGTGAATGTATATTTATTCAAAATATTGACCAAAAAGATCTTTTTTTCCTTCTTCACTTCATGTAGTTTTGGAGTCAAAGTAACCAGATACACAGCTGCTGTGAGAAGGAGTAGTCCAACCATTTATTTTTCTTTTTATGTCCTCCCCACCCTTCCCAGTATGCAGATCCAAATAAAAAAATCCCATTTTGTTTTTTGCAGACATATATTTTCAGTGAAAACGCAGCTCCCACTCACCACACAACTTCACTGTCACTAGATCCAGCATAAGGTAATCAGTAGGAGTGCACATCAAAAGGGAAAAAAAAAAACCAGGAGCAGTTGGCAACAGCATAGCTTCAGCTTAATTTGAACCAGTCCTGAAGCATCTTCTGAAAATGAAAGATGTGAATGTGAATAGGATATTTCCCACCCTTTTTTTTAAACTTCCTTTCAAGCCCACATTAATTTTTGACTGCCTAGCAAAGTGACAGCCTGCAGGCTTATCAGATCTATTGAGTTTACCAATAGCTGCGGACATCCCGAATGTAGAAGTTCTGTGATTTCACTGGTCATAAACTTTTGTTAGCAAACTTTTGTTGCTGTGCAAACACTTTCCAGGCCTTTAGGCTCTTCCTGAGAAAAAGGAATATGAGCGGAGTCCAAGCACATCTCCAGTCCTTCTTACTACATTTTTACTGAATAATTTACTGAAACTATAACTGTTCTTTACAACGTTATCATTGAACAACTGCTGAATACAAAAATGGAATAAAGTAGCAGTATTGAGACTCTGCTTTTCAAATTAACCAAACTTCTCAGATCTCCCCTTATTATAGACAGGCTGTTCCATACTTGCATCTTGATGATTGATTCAGGCAATTAACCCTCCATAATTCAATAACAGTGCAAGACTCCACGATTATCTCTACAGTTATTTTACTTTTTTAAAAAAGGCACAAAAAATAACTGTGAACTGACACAATTGTTTATCATTAATACAATTATAAGAGTAGTTCTCTATTCTACGGGTAAGAAGATTACTTTTCTGCAACATATAAATTTTTTTTTGCCACATTATTCAGTTTGCAGACTGAAAATTATTAATTATTAAAAGACACACTGATATAAAACTTACATTAGTTTGAAAAGGAGGTAGAAGTTCAGTATGTCAGCTGTGGAAATAGTACATCTTCTTGCTGCTGGGGGGAAAATCCAATAAACCTGGCCAGACACTTCTACGTCAATTTGATCTGGGCTACAATGAGGTGATGATGTTTTTGCAGTGAGTACTTTTACACAACACAAATAATAATGCTGTCTCCTGCCAACACCTACTTTTTAGAAAATGTTTGCAAGATGAAGCTTTGGTCTGTTACTAATGGAAGAGATTGGATACTATTGTTAACTCATGAAGTATCCTATTTACTACATGGTATAGATTACAAATGATATGTAAATGAAGGTAAGTTTAGGAGACAGAGGTGTATTTGAAGATTTTGTTTTTAAAGCTGTTACCAAAGATATGATCTCTCATCTATAATTTAGAATCATAGAATCATTTAGATTGGAAAAGATCTTTAAGATCATTGAGTTCAACCATTAATGTGACACCAAGTCCACCACAGAAACATGTCTTTAACTGCCACATCTCCATGTCTTTTAAATATCTCCAGAGATGGTGACTCAACCATTTTCCTGGGCAGCCTGTTCCAGTGCTTGATAACCTTTCAATGCAGAATTTTTTCCTAATATCCAATCTAAAGATCCCCAGGCACTACTTGAGGCCATTTCCTCTTGTTCTGTTCTTTTCTCTCTTGTTACCTGGGAGAGAAAAGATCAATGTCCACCTAGTTACAATTTCCTTTCAGAGTGCAAAAAGATCACCCTTGAACCTCCTTTCCCCCAGCATTAACACACTCAGCTCCCTCAGCTGCTCCTCACAGGATTTGTGCTCCAGACCCCTCACCAGCTCTGTTGCCCTTTTCTGGACACACTCCAGTATCTCAGTGTCCTTCCTGTCATAAGTGGCCCAGAACTGGACACAGGTTCTGAGGTGTGGCCTCACCAGTGCCAAGTACAGGGGGACAATCCCTGCCCTAGTCCTGCTGGCCACACTATTGCTGACACAGGACAGGATGCCATTGGCCTTCTTGGCCTTCCTTCATTCTTGACCCAAATTTTCCAGAAACACAGAACTACTATTTTCTTCTGTTGTTGCAAGTAACAAATATTTGAGGTGTTAATTTCAAATCCTTAAAAAATAATGTCTGCATTATGAGTCATGGAAGAACATCTCTCCATTGTAAACAAGAAAAAACCTTTTTCTTTGAAGATATAATTTACCTCTTACAGAATGACTGCTTGAACTCCCTATTTGAGACCTAGCTAATACTAGGGAAAAGCAGAAGGACGCATTATTTAATGTGGGTGGGTGAAATCAGCACCTGATATTGCTTTCAGGAAAATCATCCAAAATCACCAAGTTTCTTGGAGCAAGAAGATAGTATTACTTCACATAAAATTACAGCCTGCAAATACTATGCCATCAATAGTCCTGGTGACACTGGAATATGGAGATAAAATGATTCAAAAGCATGTTTTCAGAATTGAGCTATTTTGGCTAGCTGAGTTCAAATGGCTGGCACAATAGAAGTGCAACAGAAAGATGTATCGCTGAGTTTTGAAACTCATACATACCCTGCTGAGTCAAGTTCTCCATTTCTCAGGCAAAAACAGGTTTGCAAGGCAGGAATGCATTCCTTCACTTTTATTGGAGAAGCCATACTGTCTGAAGAAATGTAACTATTCAGCTAGTGAGATTAAACTGAAGTAAAATAGTATCTCTGGTGAAATATTAGTTGTCTCCCAAATCAGGAAAGTCATGTTATATACTCCTGACATACTAGGAAGTTCTTATTTTCCTGTCTCTTTCTTTTATTTTCTACATCTCTCGGCTCCATTTTAACTGCCATGTGTAAAACATTAATATGTATCTTCTTTTGAAATGCATAGTAGCTTATATTCTTAGTACCATTTTTAACTATGGTATCACTTAAATGTATTTATCATATGTGTCAATCCATTTGTGACTTGCTGGAAGACTGAAGATTTCTGTAGATACTCTTGAAATTAAGTGTAAAGACCTCCATTATTTTCTTTACTGTTCATCTCATAACATCACCATGAGTTTCCCACCTTTGTCCTTCTTCTAACACCATCATAGCTATTTCGTAATATTTAGTGAATTCAAAACAATTTTTCTTGCAGCATCACAAACTTTTTTTCTCCAACACATAATTATTTAATAGTGTGATCTTCATTTAACAATCTTAGCTATGTTAAATATTTTAATTCTGGCATACTCTGGTTATACAAACAAAAACTTTGTATGAACAGACTTTCAGATTCTTTGCCTTATAAGAGTTTTCAAATTTGGTGATGGGTAGACTGGAAGACTGTGGCACCCACTTTTTGTACTGATGAGTAAATTCCCTGTTTAAACTTCTCATACATGTCCTAAAACACTTTACATTGGATGATTCTTGTTTTTATATTAATCTTTTATTATAATAATACTGCACACAGAATAGCTCTTTTTTTACCACCTCATCTGAATCACTTTCAATAGCAGTCTGCTCTCAAGATGGCAAACCCACATGAATACCCATTTATTCATGGAAGTGGATTTGCTAATTACTATATTTCCAAAAGTGATGCTTTATGCTCCTCAAATTACCTTTTTTTTATACAGAAAATGATACGATTTTCAATATAAACATAAACATGAATAATTTCTATGTATTACCATGTGGCCTAATTTCATCACAATAGTATCCAAATTATAAGAAACAGCAAACAGACAGAGGAGTGAGTGTAGAGTGAAACAGTAGAGCCATAGTAGTTTTTAATCTATCAACAACATTTTGCGTTAACGAAGTCTTAGGCTTCGTTGTTTCCACACACCCCTCACCCCGGCCTTTCTTTTCACTCATTCCATTTAATCAGCAATACAAACAGCTACCGTATAACATGTACCATGTTGCACCACCGTATAAAAAAGTGTAAGTCTTAACACCATGACTATCAGCCTCCAAAGTAAAGCAGAAACAAAATTTAGTCATGAAAGACTTTACTAAAAAACCAAGGACGTTTTGTCTAGTTTGCTCTCCACTAAAAACCCCTAAACTGTACTGTCTCTAAAATAATACCATTAATTTTGTAATTTGAAAACCAAACTTTTAAATGCCTAACAATACTGTGAAGATTACGTTCTTTGCTGGCTTTGTTTTTAATAAGAGAGAAGGAAGGAGGGAGAGATAAAGAACTATTAAGAACACAGTAAGCTACCACTCCTAATAAATAATACAGATTCACAAGACTGGTTCTCTGTACATGGAACATGAGAAGGCAGACAAGAGGCAGCTATAAGATCTTTTGGTCCCACTCTCAGGCTGCCAGACATTGCGCAGACAAAATCAGTAATTCTGAATGTCAAGGTACGGAAGAATGTAGCGACAGCCATAACTCCAAAGAGTTTTTTTTCTTCCTTAGACATCTTTGGAGCATAAACTCTATCCACCCCCAGATTTGGAAGCGTGGGAATACTTTCTAGGTAAGCCACTTGAAAAGACTGGAAAGGCATTTTGCATGGCCATCATAAATCTGTTTCCAGCATTTATATACACAACAGATGCACCTTGTAGGCAATTCTACAGTTCTCATGCACTAGCCATCCAGACTTCAGGAGACAGCGAAATGTAGCTGGCTTCCTCCTGCTTGACTACATGTATTTTGCACTGCAAAATAATCCAGGGTACACAGAGGATACTCTCAGGTCCCATTCAACTGGGTTGTAGTCTGGGACCAGTGAAATGTTTCTAATGTTTCCCCATCTGGATGTACTCAGTGTTCTTCAGATTTAATCAAGTCTCACAATACCCTTCTCCAGTATTAGTCAGACCTGCTGATTTGATGCTTGCAAGCTCTTTATCCATTAACTAAGCCTCTGTGTGTGTGCATGTGTATGTGAAAAGCATTTCTTTTCAAGCTGATACTCTGGAGATATTACAATCCAGTCTTCCTAACAGCATACATCCTTCTTTGCTGTAAGACAATACATCTATCATATTATACTGAGCATAACAAAGTAGTCTTTCAATTAGACAAAAGGTCTCCATTCCATCCTACAAATAAAGTTTCATCCCTTTCTTCCATCCCATGTTCACTACTGAGTCACATTAATTAAACAATTAAAAATATTGAACACCATACAAATACAGAACTGTCAATTTACCAGTAATTTTCTGCCCTTTTCGATTTAGATATGTGTAGCCAATCCACACTTCTTTCATTGAATCTTAAACAACATGGAAGTACCTTTAAAAAATTTAAACTTTTCTTCACAGATGGCAACAGGTATGTAATGAAAATCTGAAATTATTTGGGCCTGCATGAGAAATGTCTAACTTCATGCATTTACAAAAAACCTGTTTATCACAGGACTGTGATGACTTTGAAGTCAAAGATTTGGAGAGACTGTAACTACTTATAAGGGTTAATGATAGGTTCTGGATGCCATTCACAAATAATTACAAACTTTAATTTAGATATTGTGTCTTCAATAAGTAGCAACTTCGCAATTATATGCTACCAGTAACAAAATAGTTACTTAACATATGCAAATTAACCACATTAGCACCATATCTTTAAAAATGCCTGTATAATTAATTGCATTGCTTCTTATTTTCCTCTGTATCTCACGCTCCTTGTTCAGTTGAGGTGAACCCAAGGCCTTGGTTCCACACAGCTCAGAGCAGAAGAATGAAACTGGTTCCCAAGCTTTTAACTAAAGAGTTGGTACAGAAGGGAAAACATCTTTTCAACTAAAGTGGTTGCCTATAGCTGAATGCCTACTCCTGCTTGCTCCTAGAGTTTGCTGATGTGAACACTTTCCTAGAAGGATGCAGAAGAAAGGAACAGCTGTCTACAGAGCAAAAGTTACATCTCGTTTGTATTTATTGGAGAGACAAGTTTAATGCTCTGAAATATTTCTGAATAATATATTTGGTACACATTAGCTAGTTACAGTGTAGATAACAGTTTTCCTGGTTTTTTACAGCTTCTTTAAAAAAATATTAGTACTGTTTTAACTTTACTAGAAAATTGTAGGGTGACATTTCCCTGATAGTTCTTATTTATAGGAAAATAATGTTTCTGTCTCATGCACTTACATGAGCCATTTTCAAAAGTTATTTAAGAAAGCTCAGAATTGCCTCCACAGAGAAGGATGCTCAGCCCTGAAGCAGAATGAAGACATTAAATAACTAGGATTTTCTTAACAGGATAGTAGAGAAATTCTTAACATGTTCATAGAGAAAATTACATGTGAGGGGACCCCTGAAGTACTCAGAGCAGAGCTAACTTCAGACTTAGACAGGGCTGCTCAGGGATTTGTCCAGTTTTGAAAATATCTGAAGATGGAAATTCCACAGTTTCTGGACAGCTCATCCCAGGGTCTAACCCCTTTACCAGAAACAGGTTGGTGTTTATATAGAGCTGGAATTTTCACTCCTGTAATTTATGACTGCTGTTCCCTGTCCCTTTGCTGTGTTCCTCTGAGAATTGTTTGGGTGGTTAAAACTACAGCACACCCAACCACCTTGAAGAAACTGCTTACAAGCACAGTTTAGATACCACATAATTAAACCAAAGTACACGCAGACAGCGAAAAAGACCATATTTGTGAAGGAAAACAACAGGTTCCCAGTAAATCATGTTGAATTTATCTCACCTGCCAAAAGTGATGCTCCGTTACATAATTGTTCCCCCATTTTTCCACATCCATTATAAACAGCCAAAGCAAATTTTCAAGAAGGTGATTACATTGCAATAGGCATATACTAGCATAAATAATTTGACAATTCATGGCATGGTTTATCTGGGTAAATAGGCATCTTTTAGATAGATCAAGGGATCAGCCTCTGGTGAAATGAGAGACTTTACCCTCAACAACCCTTTTGTGCTCATTCAGCACCCCCATTTTACACAATACCACTGTTGTTAGTTTGACAAGTTTAATTAATTATCATGAGAGAACATGCACCTGTGTTTCAACTACACTGTCACTACAACTCAGACTTAGTGGAGGAGCCTTAAGAGAGCTGTGTTCCAGTCAAGTGAAGTAACAGACATTCTCATAAGAGGTCCCAATTTATCTATTTTCAATCTCATTTCCTCTTACATTCCTTCCTTTTTCAATATTCCCTTTGCTACATGGATCTCTATATTTGAAACAATATTGCAACCCTGGCAGCAAAGCTCAAGATGAGCCCTTATAGTAAGAAGAGGTTTGTTTATTTTACAATAAAATTGATTTCACCCACACTGCCATATCCACACAGTCACACACACCAAGAAGTGAATGTCCAAGAGCTGTGTCATCTGTCAAGGATCAGGTGCCACTTAGTGTGCTGCCAGCTGTCTTTACAGGATTCAGATGATAATGCAAAGGGCAAGGTATGTAGACTAGCAAGCCTCCTTCACCACAAAAGCTACTATATTCCTCATTATCTATTTATCCACTGGTTCCAGGTTATGTTTAGCATCTGCGTGTCTACTTTTAAATTATTTTATGGATTTTGCCAGTTATTCTTTAAGGTCTACTTAGCAACTTCAATGGGAACTAGAAATTTCTATTCTCTGTATTGTCTTTGTTGTCTGTCAGTGAGCACGAATACAGAGTCAGCAATAGCTTCAGCCCCACTACTGGCAAACAGGTAGCTGCAATCTAAATCCCCAGCTGGCATTCCCTCCTCCCAAACAGGATGCATGTTGATGCTCCTGTTGGGCAATCTGTGTAACTTGTCTCCACAGATGCATAAGTTATCTACACAAGAAAGAAAGATTTATTTTCTATCTATCTAATATAGAATGGTATCTTTGGATTCCCTGGAATCACAGGTAAAAAAACTTGATGATCACCTTCATCTGTCCTGCTATAGTACATAAAAACCACGTCTTAAGCCCCAAGATATTCAGATACTATCCTGTTGCAAAGACTGATGATTTCTGCAAGCAGTTAAGACTTCCTTGAATGGTAAGCTTTTTCAGGGGTTAACTCTAAACATCTCTTAACAGCAGGAACCTATAAATTATTTTTCTTTCTTAATGAAACCAAATCCACTCCAGATCTAACCCAGGAAAAATTTACTTCAATATTTTTCAAACAATTTTCTTTCTGCACTATCTTTGATGGTCTGCAGTATCTTTGCTGGTAGTCTAGCTGACTTATTTCAGATTTATTTGATTCATTAAAAAGCCACGCCAGAACAATTTGGAGCAACTTTCTTATATTTTTCAATATTGATTTAAATTCCATGGAATATTATTCATTCTTCCCAATGATCACATGATTTCACATAGTATCTTTTTTATCACTGTAGAAAAGAGTTAAACAAAAACAACAACAACATCTGACTCTGGTTACACAGGAATATGTTTTCCACAATGAAACACTTGAATGACAATCCCGCATGATTGTTTAAAAGATGACACATTGCTTTGTAACCATTTGTATTACAGATCCTGCGGGGTGTAGAAAATAGCATAAAGAGTAAACTAATGAACTCTGGTATCAAGAGATGTGTTCCCAGATTACAAATTCATATGTTGGACCTGCAACAGGACAGTGAAATCCTGTCAATCATTGCTCAACATAATCCAAAAATGCATGTTCATGGAAGGCGGAGAGAAAATGCATTTTAGAGCTACCTACTTACCTGTGAGATGCTCATGTGAATTTTGATTTTAAACACACGCAGTACATGGAAATATTCAAGATGTTTAAAAGACACAGATAAGCCACTGACAAAAATGAAGAAATTGTTCTGCAATTATTATGATCCCTAAATACTGTCACTTGGAGATTGTGGTGATCATTACCTATCTGCTTTCTGGAATTGAACCTAGATGATACTTTCTCATAGTTTCCTTTTGAGTTAAGAAGGATGGAAAAGATTTAGCATCTTAGAAGGTGCTGAGAATCTCTGTAAGTTAATGAGCTCTCTTAAATCTTCACAAGATTTACAAAGTGATCTTTATTCTCCATATTAACTGTATACTAGAAATAAATATTGTCTGACTGCTATGCATTGGCTGCAGACTATGGAAGAGTGCTCAGTTTGACTGCCCCAATAATATCATTAAATATAAACAATTGAATGAAAACAATTCTTTTTAGACTGTAGATTACAGAATTTCATTATATGAATAGTCAGTATGTGTTATAGTTTCATTAAGTATGAAACAAGAAGCACAGGAAAGCCTTAAGGATCTTTATCTAGGCACTTGTGCCCACAAGAATGTTCAGTCACAGTACCGCTAAGAGGTATTTACATATGAATTTCTTTTACTGTATCTACCAATGCAAGAGGAAGTTGTGAGAGAAATCAAGCCAGATTAAGATTTTTTGTGCAATCAAACAAGAATTGTGCCTATCAAGCTAAGAAAATTTGCACTAAATTTAACTGAATTGTACAAATCAACATTAAAAAATAGAGAAAAAACAATGCTCTGCACCAGGTGTCTGGCAAACATTAGCAGTGACAGAGGAAAGTAACTGCTAGTAAGGAATATTTGACATTTTAGATTACATATATAGAGGGAAACATATTAAGAAAAATTTCTTCACTAAAAGGGCTGTCAAGCACTGGAACAAGCTGCCCAGGGAAGTTGTAGAGTCATTATCACTAGATGTATTTCAAAGACATGTAGGTGGGACACAGAGAGACATGGTTAATGGAGGACTTGGCTGTGCTAGGCCAGTGGTTAGACCTGATGATCTTAAAGATCTTTTCCAATCAAAATAATACTATGCTATTATGGCAAAATCCAATACTTCTTTAAAACTCAGTTAGGGACTTTTAGTCCCCTTGTATGAATGTTTGCTCCCAAGTTTGGTTTAGACAATATTTTTTAATTTCCCCACAAGAAAAATACTAAGGCACAAAAGACAGCTATTTTGTGAAAATACTTCTGCTACTAAATGGGTGTCTCTATCCTTCATCAGCTGGTTTCATACTGGTGAGCTGTGTTTGCTCAGAGTGACACCATACTGTTTGCATGAAGACATATGACAGATGCAATGGAGAAGATCACATTCTATTCAGTACATATATAAAATTATTATATTTTGATGTTTCTGCTGTGGGAGGTACATATTGAAATAGTTGTGAAGTTCTGCAGGTAAGTCTTCTATCTATTGTTCTGGTGCAATTTGGTTCCGTTTGCTGTATGGTCTCCAAGGAGCCTGAATCCCAGTGAGTCTCACAGGGCTGTGGGGAAATGAAGTTACTGCTTTAAATATATTTCACAAGTTCTTATGGAATTTTCAAAGCAGAGTGGTATAAAATAATTGAGTATGAGATATCACTTTATTCTTTACTAATCCTATATACATTTTTCTTAATTTTTTCTCACTGTGCTGAGCCTCTCAAACTACTTTTTCATTGTGTTAGACTTTTTCTGCTAATTTCTTTCCAGGTTCTGTTTCAAGTGCAGCTGAGTTTAAAGTAATTGAGACTTTTATGCAAGCATATGTTTCAGATGATTGCTGGTTTTATGAAGGTGGATGTGCTAGGTGCACTTAAACCACCTTCTGAGTTTAAGTGCACCTAGTTGTCCACAGGTTGCTATTTCTTTTCATGTTCATCATCCTACTCAAAGCTTACTGGATAAGTATCACTATAAAAACAGACTCATTTGTATCCCTAGACCATCACAGCTGAGACCATTAACATATTCATTCTACTAAGTTATGTACAGACTCCATCTTCAGTATCGACACAGAACAGAGTAAAGCCTACTTTTCTTTTTATTCATCCCATACATAAGAATTAGCAAACACATCTGAACTAGAAGTGGCATGACTGTAATTAAAGAAAAAAAATTAAGTCATGAAGATATTACACGTAAAAAGTGGATGAACAAATGAAAATAATAAATACAAAGAATAAGTTATGCAAATACTATGAAAAATTGAAACAGAATGAGGTATTATGCTCATAATGGAAGATGAAAATACTTTGTAAGATTTCTTAATTAATCCAACGCTACTGGGAGTAAAATCACACAAGATTATCTACACTGTATTTTCTATCTTGTATCGAAATACATTTGCCTTTCTTAAAAATAGATCAGTATTTCATAATTTTTCCTCTCCTCTCAGTACAAAATCTTTGAAAAAATAGACTCTTCTTATCTTCTTTGAAAGCTATTAGTAAGTCAGGATGACATGCCTTTTTTTCCAAGATTTGTCACAGTGGTTTTCTTTCTTCTTCTTCTTCCTGCTGTGTAATTTTTAAATATTATTCTTTGGTTCCCCTGGAACGCTTTAAAGAACATTACACAGAGAGCACATGTATCTCAAGTGCTTCTGTACCTCCTTTAAAACAAAAATTATCAGGATGGAAATGATTGTCATATATTTGCAAAATATGTTGTTCATCAAGGTTCTCATATTTCGAAGTCTGTATAATGGAAATAATGAAGAAAAGGTGCATTTTAGAGTAGGAATCCTCCTTTTCTGTCATAGAGATTTATTTCCTCTACCTATATGGAAATTATAAAGGGAAAAAAATGCTGTATCTTGTCCAGCAAAAGGCTGTCGACTACTTATTTTGTATATAGGTGTGTGAAAGTGAGGAGGGAAGATACAAGAGTGGGGGGAGAAGGGTTTAAATTTCTGCAATAGTAGTATGATCCATTTGGCATTCTCTCTTCCTGTGACCAAAGTAAGTCTTTGAAGCAGGGTCTCATCTTACATGACAGAACTATTTATCTGTTTTAAAAGAATGTCAGGTTAATATCTGCGATTCTTCTCTCTAAGCACATTTATTAGACTCTTTCCCCTTCAGTAGTTTATCATTCCTTGACACATAGTAATAGATCATTCACTTATAAAAAGGATGTAACTACACCAGTAAAAATGAAGATTTTTGTTAATAGTAAGAAAAATGTAATCATGAATTGAGATTGAGCTACCAAAAAAATAATTAATTTTGCTACAAAACTTCTCTACCAAACCTCTAAAACTTCAGTTAATATTTGCTTCAAATTGAACTTCTGATCTAGCTTATCTTAAACATTTATTTTTGTTTACTTTTTATTTGTGTTTCAATTCTAAGCAGAGTCATTGTAAGCTAGGTCCTGGAAATTAAACACATTGATTAGTTCTGCAGTAGTTGAAGAATCTCTTTAAGCTTTATTCACCATGTTCTGACATATGTAGAGTTTAATTTAAAAAAAGGCAAGTTTTAATACAGATCACCAATATTTGAAACTTATTGCTATTTTACTTAAATTGCTAGAACACAGGTATTTGATTCCTGCAGACAACACAAATGTTGCAACAATGTAATTCAGTAAACACACCAGGTGGCCTCTGTTTCTCTTAATTTAAAATGACTTCTGTTTCTTCTGTTTAAAATAACTTTCTGTTCAGCTTTATAACAACTTAGTTGGAATAGACAAATTTACCAGGAGTCAATTAAAATTACCCTTTAATAAAGCAGTTAAGTCCCCTTAGCCCCTTAAACAAAAATAAAACAGGCTGATTGATCCCAGCATTTAAAGACGTGTATTGACAATCAGGCTCAGAGGCAAGATGTCATTTCCGCTTCAAATTCACATCAAGCAAAGGTTTTCCCATTTGGAATCCAAAGGTTCTCGACTCCACTATCAAGTCAGCAGTCAATTTGTTTCTTCAGGACTTAAGGCTGAATCTTCTTACATTGTATCATACTATACTTGCGAAGCTCCAGTGAAAACTTTCCAGCCTAATGGAACCAAAAAGCTAGGAGCACGAACAACAGTTCACCAAAGCCATCAGGACTGTGTGAAGAACTTGCAACCTATACTTTTTCTAGCAGGGATTTTTGAAATGTTCGCCCACCCTCTTTTTCATTTCCCTGGTTCATAGATGACAAGGAGACAATTTTAAAGGAATCCTTCTGAAGGACCTACTCCTCCTGCAATTAAAGAAATACTGCTGTGTCTCTTCCACAAGGAAGACTATTGTGTGCAAAATGTAGTATTTGGTTTTGCTTTGGTCAGCATCTGACGGCCTGTATTGCCCACAAACACTTTGCCTAGTCACATGAAATGCAAACTTGTTGTCAGGTAGCAGCACAATCTTGGGCTTCTCTGCACAGACATGACCACCTACCTACACTTCCTCAGAAAACCGGAATAGATGTGAGCTCCATCTACTGCCAAGGAATCCACAGATTCACAGTCTGCCTGTAGCAGAAGGTCCAATCCAAAGCCGCAAGGGTTACACAGTTCAATTTGCACTGCTCTTCCTACAGTCAGGCAGGAGCTCTTAGCAATTCAGAAGGAAAACCAAATGGCCTTGATGGGCAGTCAGTTTCAAGTGTTTCTCAATCAATTGATCTCCCATGCCTCGGGGATCATCACACCTCTGATCCCTGAGGCAAGGAATGGCATTGATAGCACTGATGATCCTGTTCTGTGAGGATTTTCCAAGGTAATGGCTCTCCCATTGTTTCCAAGAAAACAACTACAACAAACCTGACACAGCCCAGGATTGACAATAGTTTCCATTTTAAATTGCTCCTCCCCCCTCCAACAGCACAACAAAACTACAATGTCAGCAGTGTGTGCAGGACTAATGCAGCTCTTGCTCCTGGGACCACAAGTATCACTCCAGAAACTACTCTTTTTTGATTTCACACAGGGTCTGATGACTTCAGGACCAAGACCTTCCTGGACTCAAACACTATTTCTTTTAAAAAAACAGCCACAACCCATTTTTGTTCTGTGGCACATAAACTGAGAAACAAGCTCTGTAGTACAATGCGAAGACTTGTGGGTGGTCATGGTAACTGGAGTTATCAGCAATGCACATTTTGGTCTGGCTCCCAGGATACTTAGAACCATCTCAAATGAAGAAGTGTATCTGGAATTGGTTTTTGTACGATGTGGTCTGAGAGGAAGCTTCAGACAAAGTTTAAGAGAAAGACCTTCCCATTGTGACAGAGGATTCAGAAGAGACTCCCTTGCTTTCTGAACTCCTCCTCAGAGAGAGGTCTAAGTGCAGCAGGATTCAATCCTAGTCCCAGATTTAATCAACATGTTGTATCTAAAGGATTGCATGGGCGTGATTGAACCTTTATATGACTTTGTCATGCAGGACTGAGGATGGCAAACCAAATACATTTATATGAAGGAAGTAAATCAGTCATTTTAATCGATGATAGTGATTAGCCTAAAAGACTTCAATCAGAACTGCAACTACTAGTAGAGTGCACTATTTGTTAAATCAATAATTTTGCAGCTAGCTTAATAATTATTAAAGAGATTGATGTTACTTATCTATACCAATGACCATAGGCAAAGTAACCCTGAGGGGCATCACCACTCAAGGGAGCAATCTCCACATGCACTCCTAGAAGAAGCACATTACAAGTCCCTGCTGTAAAAGTGGGACTGGTCTTTCATAGCATAAAGTCATAGACTGTCAAGCATGTTTCTAGGCCAGCTATGTCAGCTCAGCAGCCTTTAGCTCAACTTAAAATCAACTACAGCATTATCATTTGCTGGTTCCTTTATCAGGATCTTTGTCTGCAGCCTCCTCAGCAATGTCAGTTGCTGTCAGAGCATTGTTTTTTTCACCTCCTCAGAATGTTTAGTTTTGGGATGAAGGACTCAGGCTGGCTTCAGCATTCTTCAACACCAAAAGCAGCATAAACTCCTTCTCTAACACTGACAACTTTTACAAATAAGGTAAAGTTTGAGCTTCTCCCCACTTAGGCATAGCATCCTGCTAGAGTCAGTGACAGCTCAAAAGAACAAGTACATCTAGTACCATTGAATCCTTTCAGAAAAATAAAACTGCAGCCACTACAGCAAAGCTGTTACTTAATATCTTTCTTTGATGGAGTATGCCCCATACCATATATTCTGATCTCAGCATTCTCTCTGTCAGAACAGCCATGCACTGTTTGATGGGTGGACTGTTCAGCAGATAAGGAATTGGTTGAATGCTAGCATCCAGAGAATAGTGTTCAGACGGAGACTGGTGATAAGTGGTGTCCCTCAAGGATCTGTAGGGGGATGAATACTGTTTAACGTCTTCGTCAATATCACAGAGAGAGAGATCAAGCACACCCTCAGCAAATCTGCAGACGTGGCGCAGCTGACACAACTAAGGGATAAGATACCGTCCACAGGGACCTGGACAAGCTTGACAAGCAGGCTCATGTGAATCTCATAAGGTTTAACAAGACCAAGTGCAAGATGCTGCACTGGGTCTGGGCCACTCCCGGTATCAGTCCAAGATGGGGGGTGAACAGATGGAGACCAGTCCTGCCCAGAACAATTTGGAGGTGCTGGTAGATGAGAGGCTGGACATGACCCAGCCATGTGCACCCAGAAAGCCAAATGTGTTCTGGGCTGCATCCAAAGCAGTGTGGGCAGCAGGGCCAGGGAGGGGATTCTGCCCCTCTGCTCTGCTCTGGTGAGACCCACCTGGAACACTGCATCAGCTCTGGGGGCCCAGCACAGAAAGGACGTGGATCTGTTGGAGAGAGTTCAGAGGAGGGTTAAAGAAATGGCCAAACAGATGAAGCACCTCTGCTATGAAGGAAGGTTGAAAGAATTGGGATGGTTCAATGCGAAGAAGAGAAGGCCCTAGGGACACTTTACTGTGGTCTTTCAGTACTTAAGAAAAGGTTATAAGAAAGATGGGGACAGACTTTTTAGCAGTGTCTGTAGCAGCTGAATAAGCAGCAATGACTATAAAGTAAATGAGGGGGGGTTTAGAGATGGCAGGAAGCAATTTTTTACCATGAGCATGGTGAAACACTGGCAGAGGTTGCCCAGAGAGATGACAGATGCCTGATCCCTGGAAACACTCAAGATCAGATTGGATAGGGCTCTGTGCAACCTGATCTAGTTGAAGATGTCCCTGCTCATTGCAGGGGTGCTGGACTACATGACCTTTGAAGGGCCTTTCCAACCCACACCATTGTATGGTTCCATGCCTGTTTTAATTTCAGGAAAATTTGACCAATGGTTGCTTATCTCAACAACTGTCTCAGTGATATGAAAAGCTGGTTATGGATTTTACAACCCTGCTTGGATGGTATAGCATTATTAACCTGTACTCTCATCTTTACCAATCTTTGTCCCCTACTTCATTGTTTCTCACTCTCTTTTTCTCTCCCAGAAACTTCTTTCCTTAATTTGCAAATGAATAATTTCTCACATTCTGGAGAACTCTTCTGAGGAATTACTGGGGATACAGTCCCTCTTGGATGAAAGTAACGTATGTGAAAACAACAAAGGGCTAACTAAAAATATGATTCTTCTCCTGTTTTGCCAATAAGAATTGAAAGCAAAGCATGTATGTCTGTACCTTCATGTACCTGTATTTTATTTTCTGTCACAGACTCGGAATTCACGAATGATGTGATCTTTAAGTGTGACTTGGGAATTCGAATATTACCCTGTGCATATACTACTGTTGAACTAAGAAATCCCAAATGTCCATCCTTTGAACCAAACCTTCTGTTCCCCAAACTGATTTAATTTCTTGCCAAGCCCTGCTTCATGAAAAGATACAAGTTTGATTTGTTAAAGCAGATCAGCTATTCACCTTCTTTCCTTATTAAACAAATTTATTTGCCTGAAGACAACAATCTTACTGACTTTTCCCATTTTGCTGTCAGCATGATTGTATGAATGAATCTTGGAGGTCTGTGCTTGAATGATTCACCAAAGTGATGGACTAGGATTTGATGACACTGCATCATATTTTCATCAATACATTTACAGATGATTTATATTTTTTCCCCTGTGATTAATGCCTTAGACAGCTTCATCTGAAAATTGCTGGTATGGCTTACCAAATTTCTTCCTTGTGTTCCACTCCATCTAGATCATGAACATTTCATGAATTAGAAAATATTCCCCATCAGGATTAAGAAACTTACTACTTTTCTCCTAGATGTCCTGGCATTTAACACTAATGATTGAAAAGATGACACTCATCTATGGTCCATCAACATAACTTGACCACGTGCAGGTTTTCCATTTACTGCTCCCTCAGGTACTGTCTCTCAGCCTGCTAGGAGCATGTATGGCAGCACTTCAAGAGAGGGTAAGAATTTGTAACTAGTGCTTTGTTCAGCACTGATTTTCGAAGGCTTGCCCCACCTTTTTTCATTTCTCTACTGCACAGATGAAAAGAACGTTTTTCAGGGAACCTTTTAAGTTTTGAAGGAACTACTCCTTTTCCCAGTAATGCTGCCCCTCTTGAAATGAGAAGACAATTTCATATAAAAGCAGTTGTTCGCTTGTATTATGTACAAATACTTTGCCTGCTCAAGTGAAATGCTAGTCGATCTTCTGGATCTGCACCACACTCTTGATCTTGTTCAGCACCAAACCTAAGAGAGCTCAAGAAGCCTTACGGCCATGTTGGCACACGGCGTGACTCCAGGGGATGCCCCCTGCAGGGCCGGGAGTTGGACTCGATGATCCTTGCGGGTCCCTTCCAGCACAGGACATTCTGTGACGGCTCTCTGACTCCCTGTACAAACAGACGGCTGGAGAGTGCCCTGGGGCACGTCTGGGACACGCCGTGCTCCAGGAGCACCGCCGAGGCCTCGCTCCCGGCCCACGGTGGGGCGGGTGGGGCTGCCCGCGCGGCCGCCGCAGTCGGGGCGGCGCAATGCGCCTGCGCGCCGGCGGGGGGGGCAGCGCGGGGGAGGAGGGCGGGGCTCGGCCCTGTGTTTTGAACGGCGCGATGCGGGTGGCTCACTATTTGGCAGGAAGGTGAGAAGGCCTCTATCCTGGCGGCGGAGCTCGCGTAGGGAGAGGGGGATCCAAATGTGGCAGAGGCGAGCAGGAGGCAGCGGCGGCGGAGGGCGACAAGCGAGACGAGGGGAGCGGCCGTGCCCGCCGCCGCTGCTGCCGCCGCCGCAGAGAAGCTGAGCGGCTCGGCTGGGCAGGGGCTGAGCAGCAGCGCTGGCACCCCCGGGCGTTCGCCGCGCCGGCAGGTGAGCGACCGGGGCGAGGGAGGGGACGGGGGGAGCGCAGCCCGTCGCGCCGCCCTTGGCCTGGCTCGGCCCAGTACCGGGCAGAGCCGGAGGGAGTCGCTGTGGGGGGACCGGCGCTCCCAGCCCGACCGCGCCTCGCCTCCCCCGGGGCTCACATCGTGGATCCCCCGCCCTCCCCGCCCGGAAGCCGCGGGCGGCATTGCGGCCGCGGGGGCTCCAGTCTGGCGTTGCCGTCTCTGCCCTCCCTTCCCCCGCAAGCGCCCCGGCTGCTTGGCAACCCCCCCGTCCTTCCGGGCTCCGGGGCTCTGCCGCCCTCCCCCGGCACGGCCCCGCGCCGCATCCACCCGGAGGGGAGCGGTGCCCTCCCCCTTTCCCCGCTGCGGAGCTATTGTGTGCGGGCTGGGGCCCGCCGAGGGGCTGCTGGCGGATAAGCCTTTCCCGGGGGAGGTGGAGGCGGGAAAGGGGGACGAGGGGGGCGTGAGGGTGGCGGGGGAGCCGGGGCCGCGGGAGACAGCGCCGGCGCGGTGTGTGTGCGCCCCGCTCGCTCTGCGCTGCTGCGATCCTTTGTCTGCTGTGCCGCTTTCCCCTCCTCCCTCGCTCCTTTCCTCCCTCCTCCCTTCCCTCTTTCTCCCTGCGTCCCCCTCTCTCTCCCAGGCTCCAAGCGCTGCTGCAGCTGCAGGTTTGTAAATACTGGACCAACACACACACACACACACACACACAACATGGCTGACGCTCGCCCTGCTCCACCAGGGTCTCCGCCTTCTCCCTCACTCTGCGCTGCTTAGCCGCTCCTCCGAGTAGGCTTTTGTTTCTTCCCCCCTCCCCCTTCATCGCCCATCCAAAAAAAAAAAAAAAAAAAAAAAAAAAAAAAGGAAAAACAATTCACCCTCCTTATTTGCGCGCATGGCGGGATTTCAAGGGTAAGGATCCTCGTTTTAGAAGCTTTCTCCTTTCGTTTTGCTGTTTACAACAAAATGAAACCTGAAATCCGAGGTGATTTGGGAACCTGGCAAGGCCTGGGGCGAGGGAGGGAGGGAAGGAGGGGGGGAATTGGGTGAGCCCCGCTGAGAGAGGCTTGATTGGAATGTGCGTATCTTTTTCTCGTTTTGGGTGGGGGGGGTGGCTGATGCACCAAAGTGCTGGCAGAGGTAAAATATTGTGCTACACTTGGCAGAATGATCTAGGGCCTTTTATTTCAGGATGTAATTCGGTATTCGGGATCAACTCTGTACAGTCACATTAAAAAGATCTGAACTAGTTATGTCAGAATAGGCATTGTGTAGGTAAAACTCATAGCATAGGCGTTTTGGATTTCTTGCGTTTCCTGTATCTCCCTGTTGCTATCTTAAACAGCTTGCAAACCATGGAATACAAAACTGGAATTTACACTTGCTTGGTCTTTGTGTTGCTAGTTTTCTGTCATGGATTAATTTGCCCTTGTGATGTCAAAAGTATGAACCAAACCATTTACTTTTTCCTAAAAGGAGTGCTTTCAGATTTTTTATTTTGGTTTATGTTGTTGTTTTTTTTTTTGTTTATTTGTTTGGCTTTCTTGTAAAAACGGCATGGTAATGTGAAGTTAAGTGAGCTCCCAAATGAAAACAAGACAGCATGCTTTTGACCTCTTTACTTGTGCAAGGCAAATGCTCAGTTCAGTACCCTCCACCTCAGTTATTCAGAGCACCCCCTTCTGGCTTTGATAAATATGGCTTATTTTTTTGCTTCTTGTGACGTAAAACCAAAACACTTGAAGGTAGTTCGAGCATATCTAAAGTGATCTGCCACGGAAAGGTTTTATATCTAACTTGTAACTTTAGGGTGAATGCTGAAGGTGTGAAGACATGAAACTTTATATTATATTTGCTTTTGAGATGTTGCTGTAATTTGCAGTAAATGTTTAGTTTTTCAAGGATCATACTTAAAGACATGGTCTTTATTTATACACATGGGTAGCCTTAGTTTCTGAGCACTGCTCTTAAGTAACAAATGTCCTAGGTATGTCGTCTTTGTCTACTTTGCTTTAGAAGCTTCTAGTGGAGAAGCATTGGAATGGCATAATCATACAGCTTTTACTGAGATAGAAATAAATACTGCACTTCAATATAGGAATTAAATATCGTATATTAATACTTCTTTCTGTTACTTTTTCCGTCCCCATTAACAAGCACTGATAAGCAAGTATCGATTATGGAGAAAATATTTTATAGAGTTTACCACAACATAATACTTAAGTCATCCAAGTTACAAGATCATTTTGGAATGTGTATCTAGGTCATGGCCTCTGAGCCAACTGTGTTACTTCTAAATGGAAAAGTCCGAGCAAAACCCTGTAGCTTGATACATCAGTAGATTCGTGCAGCAGTCAGTTACCTTTTTTTCTTCTTTTTTACATTCTTCGGTCTGAAGGCAATATTGCCTAAACTAGAATAGTTTACCAGTTGTAGTTAATTTATCATTTATTGTGATAACTACTGCATATTGAAATTATGCAGACTTACTAAAAATGTGAAATGCACTGAAGTGTGCAGCTCCTCCCTCAGAATAGGCCTTTGGATACTTAAGCCAGTTCTTAGGCTGAAGAGCAAAATAAACAAAATGAAAAAAGGCCATCCACAACACATCTGTTTAAATAATGGCTCACTTAAAAGTAGTCGTGTTTAGAGTCTACTTGCAGTTGTGTTGCTAGAACTGAATTGTATTCTGTAAAATTTGTCTTTATTTCATCATCTTTGTGAAGTTTCTCATCTGTAGCATCTTTACTTTTGCTTGTCATTGTATTGTTTTCTATGACACTCAGAAGATTTTTCTTTCTATCTTGATTTTGCTGATTTAGTAAAAAATCATTATTGTGGGCCTTCATGTCCCAAAAGGAGAAGATGTAGTTGAAGAACTTGCCATATCTCTGCATCTTCACTATATGAAGACACTCCAGCGGTTTTGCCATTGTGAGTTATGCTAGGCTATGTTCAACCAAATTAAAAATCTGCTACTAGTAAAATCTTCTTTTCAAAAACTGTTGGCAAATGAGACTGAGGAAGAAGACTGCAAGAAAGGCAGTCTCAGTGATCAGCTTGCTGGAAGAAGTTAGAAATTAACTTTTTTTTTTTAACCAGGCATGTTTTTCAATGCATCTTTCATCAAATAAATAATGACTCAGTGTAGTTCTAAATATTTATGAAATTACCAAGTAGGATACAATCCTAAAGGTAATAAACACTTTCAGTACGTCTTATTTCTCAGTACTTTATATTTTCTCAGTCTGAGTATTCTTTCATCCTTTTCTTACCCAGTATCTTTCTGTTTCCAGGCTGTCCACTCTTTGACATGTTCAGATCTGTAAACCTCTAGCTGATGCAAGAACGGTTTTAAAGTGTGTGTTAATGTAATGCATGATTTGCTTAATGTTTGACAAATGAAGGGTTTTTAGAAGGATTCTATTTACTGAAGCAAAACACCATTTTTTAACCTTTTTTTCTTTTCCTTGCCTAAGAATGAAGGCTTTTGCGGTAAACTTCTCATCATTCCATTTTGTTTTTTCTTGTCTCCTTTCTTTCACCAGATAATAGAAAGATCAAACTTGACTTCTTGATGGTATGGCATGAGAATATGTTTTCATAAGTGACTAAAACTGATCCAACAAAGTGGTTTAGAAAACCATCTTCGAAAGATGTTCATTGAAGCTGAACCAAAACAAAGAACGCTCTTACAGAAAGTTGTTTCCTGTTGTGTGGTTAGATAGCTTGTTTCTCATGACAGGTGTGAGAGTATTTTTTGGTTTGTTGTTTTTCTCATGTTCCTTCTCTTATTACTCTTCAGAGGTCAATGATTTTATGGTGGAAGTGTGAATGCTGATCTTTCTTGACAACGATTTTCTTAATGAGTATTTCCTGTATATCAAGAGGTGTCCCACTTGCTGTCCAGGTGCTCTCTAGATGTCATTATGCCACCTGCCTTAAAAGAATGGGGAATATGACTTTGCTTTATGAATGTGTAGACTGCTTCCATCTACATCTCTGACATGAATATGTGTTTGAGATCCTTAAAAGGGTTGAGTTAACTGATTTGTATTTAGCTATGTACAGCTGATTCTAGAGACAGAGGGGCCTCATCACTGGTCCATTTCAAACTGGTGAAATAATTTAATTTGAACTAACTGCATTCATCATGTAGTGGTTGAAGTTAACTTTCTGTTAGAGTAAAATGTGAATTTGCTAATGGCATACAGAGTTCAGGAGGTGAATGGATTTGGCTATCAGTTTGTGGAGTATGGTTCTACAAATCCAGTTTATATTTTTTTATTTCTTTCCTGTAAAGTATGTTGTGAAACTGCTGTAAATCTCTGTTATATCAGGTCTTGAATGACTGGCTTGGAAACTTTACTATTGTAATGGTTCCACAAAATGAAATGTATAGAAATAGTTGTGATTACCTGTGGTGTCTACTAGCTGTAACTGTTAATCCAATCATATTTTAATTGTTGCAGTTATTGCATCATGGTTGAGATGTTCTTGAAATAACTTTGATGAATTTTTTTGAGGAAGTGCTTGTAGAGTAAGTGTTACTGACTGTATAGTATGATCACTTGCTAGTAGAGTCTTACAGTCTTTCTGATAAGACTGTAAAGCTTATAAATCTCTGGGACCTGATTATCTCTTTGATTGGGTTGGGGGTTTTTTTGGCTGGTTGGGGTTTTTTGTGGGTTTTTTAAATGTTATTGTGGAATATTCCAATACAATATTCATTTTCTGCACCTATAAATGCTGGTGAGGATATATGCTTATTTCAAAAGCAGTTCTGTGGGTTTCAGTGTTTTAGTAAATGCTGGGCTTGCACAGAATGGGTGCTGAACTTTAGAACTTCCATTCCATATGGTATTTTGAACAAAATGGAATTGTACCAGTTAGTTACTACTTTGTGGTATGGTAAGCTGTTTAACTGGTCTATGCCATCATGCTAAGGTCTGTAAAATGCCTCCAGCATAGACTTAAAAAAAAAAGCCTTAAACAACAACAACAAAACAAGCAAGTGAAACCCAGCCTCCCAACTTTTTTTCTCTGTGAACTTCTTTTAATCCAATTTAAATGTAAAAGAGAATTTCACTATATTACAATTTTACTTACCCTAGGTGAATAAGGACTGAAAGATCATTTGATGTCAGACTTCTGATTTATTTGATTTATTAAAATCAAGTAATTATTTGTTTCAGAACAGTTTCAGAACTGTTTCAAATTTTTCTAATTTAATATTTATGTTTCCTGCGTGGAAATCTTTCCTTATATGCCAAACCAAGGCAGCTCAAGTCCAGTGTATTATCTTGTGGTTTCAGTTGAGTTTTTTAAATAGGGAAATTTTTAGCTTTCTAGATTTAATGTTTATGAGCTGAGTAGCACAAGGAAAGTCATGTTCTAGAATAGTTCCCCAGTGAAAATTCTGTAAAGTTTTGTTGATAAACTTTTCTAGATACCTTGACAAACACAATGTTTGCTGAAGTCCAGAGCTGTACTTAGGGTTCTTCTAGTAGACGAAGGTTAGGTAGCTGTCATGGACTGGGAAGTATTACGTGGGTTCTGCTGAATATCTGTAACTTATTTCTGGTTTTAATTGTGCACTTAAAAATGTCTACAGATTAGACCCACTTAAGGTTTTTAGGAATGATAGAATTGGTAAAAATAATGCTTCAAATATGGAGGTTGTGTTACTCATGAAATTATACCTGGAAAAGAGTTGACTGAGTGATTCTGGACAATTGCTTTCCTGTCATGTTTGATAACCACGTATGTTTTGGACAATGAGCTAAACATCACAGTGAAACTAGAATGGAGGCAAGCATGTTAGAGATCAATTAACTATTTCTTTCTCAAAATGTTCCATTTGCAGAGAGCTTTGTGGAATTACTTTTTTCTTCAGAAATCTGCTTCAGAAGTTCTTTCTCTGAATGGGGAATGATGGCATACAAACTCATTAATGGTTGCTTTACTATCAGTGGAACTGCAAATGTGATACTGTGATGCTGAGATTTTGTGAGATATGATAGGCAAAATTCTATACTATGAGAAGTACTGCTTCAAAACCAGCTTAACAGTACTTTCTCACTTCGTTGTGACCTCATAGAAATCTGTTCCTGAGTGCTTTTAGGGTTAAGGGATATGCAGCTGTTTCATATACTTGGAAACCACAGATTATTGTATATTCTTACACTTTTATGTTGACAAGGAGAGTGGCTGGCCTCTGGGTCATCTCTCCCTAGTGCTGAAGGGAGGAGTGAATTAGCACAGAAATCTCTTTCAGTCCCTAGACCTCAGGAGTACATCTCAGGTGAATTATGTATCTGTCTTCTGCACCTCCATTTTGTCAGTAAAGCATACGTTTTCTTAGGTGCCTCACGGAAGACGAGACAGCAAGCAGACTTTCCTCTCTGTTGGAGCTGGGGGAGTTTTACTCCTGCCTTCAGTTATATCTGCATTTACACACCAGTGGCTTGTAGGGAAAGAGATGAGACAGGTTAATGTTACTTCATGCCGCTAAGGATATCTGGCAATATCAACAGTGGATGGAAAGTACATTTTCAAATTCTGTAACCTTGGTGGCTAACCAGGGGTGAAATAGGCATTACATTTCAGATAGTTTTAGACTAGAGACTTGAAGAATCAAATTTACATGGATTTGTTTGAGGCAAGTTTTTTATTTTCCTCTTAGGTATAATTTAATTGAAGAAGGAAAGGTGATGGTGTGAATAAACATCCTAGTTTTCCGTTGTACTTAAGCCTCTAGCCATATTTCTAGGAGACTTTATATTTGGGTGGGGGTGGTGCAATATGAAGCTGGCATCAGCATAAAAGGCAGAGGTGTGGTTGTTCTTGTGTGTACTTGGATTATCTGTAGGACAGACTTCTAGAAAGCTTCACCTGCTTTTATGGGGAAGGATATCCTACTTCCTGAGCTCCTGTTTGCTGGAAGATACCTCACTTTTCCCTTCTTCAATTTGTATTTTTCCCCTTCTCTGCTGCTCTGTTTACTAGACTCAGCCTTGTTTCAAGCACCATAAGACAATTTAGTCCTCTCTGCACATAAGCATGTGCATTTTCAAGAGGGAAGAAGGATATGTGTTTCTTGGAAGGATTTTTGTTGTTATCACCAGTGCCCAGGTTGATTTCAAATCTCAGGAAATACACTTAAATGTTTGTTGTGTGAATCTAGTTCAGGTTGGATATAAACTTTCTGGAGAGAAAATTAGATATAAAACAAAAAAAAAAATACTACATCTACCTGTTTTTGTGGCTGAAGTTCTACCTCCAAGTTCTACCATAATTAATTTACTTTCTCATTTAATTTCCATTTTGCTGCATGCACAGTGGAATGGCTTCAGAGCAACATTTTTGAGCAGCTTACCATTGAAGTTTAAGAAAGTGGGTTTACTGTGGGTCAAACAAGGAATAGTAGGGAACAAGTAATCCTAAGGTAATTGTCATTCTGGGGGCCTTGACTTCCTTCTTGCCATCATTTTGCTACCTTTCTGCAACTAGAGAATGAGGGACAATGTAGTGTGTTAAGTATACTCAAACAAATGGAGATGTTGTCTTAAAGTGCATTTTTTCAGTCCAGTAAATAACTTTCCATAGTAACTTGAAATAATTTGTCATCCTCTTAAATAGTTCAGTATCTATTAATTAGTTTCATGAGTATGCAGATGCCATACTCATCAAAATTATTCTCATATTCATGCACATTAAAATCAGAGCTAATATTTTGTGCATTTGTCTTCTGTATGTAAGCAAAGAAGTTATCATGTTATGTCACAATGCTGATGGTTCTCATCTTAGAGAAGACTTTATGATCGGCAGTTAAATAAGTTATCATTGTATTTGCTGATGAATCCAGTGCTAACTGCAGTAGTTAAATTAGTAACAGTGCAAATATCTGATAGAATTTTTCCACAGCTAATTTCTCTACAGTTCTTTTAAAGTAACTTTTTTTGTTCTTTTACTGACCCTCCAAATTTATAGAAACCAGTGTAGTTAGTTGCAGCTAGATATGTAAGACAATGCTGAGTTTTGTTTTCAGTGACTTGCTGTTATGCAGATTGCAACTTTGACATCTGTTGCAGCTATTCACCATTTAAAGGTGATAATCTCTTTAGGCCAAGATTTTTAGACAGTAAATATTCTGCAGTTGATCTGGAATGCTAAGATCTCATTTTTAGTTAGTAGCCATGCAAGAGACTTGCCATTCTTAACAGCAAGTGTTTTCACTTAAGTGGTTTACATTTTCACTGTAAACAGTTACATGAATGCTTTTGAGAACTGATTCAATATACGATAAAATGGCTGAATTGGTGAAGAAAATAGGTAAGACAAATTCGGTTTTACTAGCTGCTCAGCTTTTTTAAGCTGCAGATGAAAGGCAAGAGATAATTTTCCCTGAATCCTTTTTTCAGTTTTGTTTTTTCATTTTTTCCCCCCGATCATTGCAGATATAGGATGAAAAAAGCTATTGCTTTGAATTGTCTAATTATGTCTATAAGCTTTTCTTAAAACCAGGTGTGCCGTGAGAAATTTTTCTGTGCTTGGAATATGAGTTTAGTATCTCCATCAGTGTGATCATGCTTCAGTTTGCAAAAATGCTATTGTTTGCTCCTTCATTGCATTAATTCCTAATAAAATTTTCCATTTTCTTCTGACTAGAAGAGGCCATAGTTTATCAATAATTTCACTCTCATTCCTCTTCCTACTGTCAGCTGATTTAAGAAAGAGACCTATATTTTTCTTAGAATAGACACAATCCGTGTTTGTGTCCAATGCAAACCAAGTTAATATCTGATTCATTAAACACTGTCTGCTATAGTTGTAACTGCTGTGATGTTGGTTATGGAGAAGTTTAGATATGTCTCAAATCTATGAGTAAATGAACTTTTTGCAGGTCTTGTCAGATCTGCATGATCTGCATGAAATGAACTTGTTGCAGATCTAGTTTTGGTTGTATAGAAAGCTAATGTGGATTACTATTTTCTAAACCTCCTCTTTCCTCCTCCTCCTTCCTCCTCCTCCTTCCTCCTCCTCCTCCTTCCTCCTCCTACCTTCCTCCTCCTCCTCCTTCCTCCTCCTCCTCTCCTCCTCCCTCCTTCCTCCTCCTCACCTCCTTCTCCTCCTCCTTCCTCCTCCTCCTCCTTCCTCCCTCCTCCTCCTCCTCCTCCTTCCTCCTCCTCCTTCCTCCTCCTCCTTCCTCCTCCTCCTCCTCCTCCTCCTCTCCTCCTCTCCTCCTCCTCCTCCTCCTTCCTCCTCCTCTCTCCTCCTCCTCCTCCTCCTCCTTCCTCCTCCTCCTTCCTCCTCCTCCTTCCTCCTCCTCCTTCATCCTCCTCTCCTCCTTCCCTCCTCCTCCTTCCTCCTCCTCCTTCCTCCTCCTCCTTCCTCCTCCTCCTTCCTCCTCCTCCTTCCTCCTCCTCCTTCCTCCTCCTCCTTCTCCTCCTCCTTCCTCCTCCTCCTTCCTCCTCCTCCTTCCTCCTCCTCCTTCCTCCTCCTCCTTCTCCTCCTCCTTCCTCTCCTCCTTCCTCCTCCTCCTTCCTCCTCCTCCTTCCTCCTCCTCCTTCCTCCTCCTCCTTCTCCTCCTCCTTCCTCCTCCTCCTTCCTCCTCCTCTCCTTCTCCTCCTCCTTCCTCCTCCTCCTTCCTCCTCCTCCTTCCTCCTCCTCCTTCCTCCTCCTCCTTCCTCCTCCTCCTTCCTCCTCCTCCTTCCTCCTCCTCCTTCCTCCTCCTCCTGCCTCCTCCTCCTTCCTCCTCCTCCTTCTCTCCTCCTGCCCTCCTCCTCCTTCCTCCTCCTCCTTCCTCCTCCTCCTCCTCCTTCCTCCTCCTCCTTCCTCCTCCTCCTTCCTCCTCCTCCTTCCTCCTCCTCCTTCCTCCTCCTCCTTCCTCCTCCTCCTTCCTCCTCCTCCTTCCTCCTCCTCCTTCCTCCTCCTCCTTCCTCCTCCTCCTTCCTCCTCCTCCTTCCTCCTCCTCCTTCCTCCTCCTCCTTCCTCCTCCTCCTTCCTCCTCCTCCTTCCTCCTCCTCCTTCCTCCTCCTCTGCCTCCTCCTCCTGCCTCCTCCTCCTGCCTCCTCCTCCTGCCTCCTCCTCCTTCTCCTCCTCCTTCCTCCTCCTCCTTCCTCCTCCTCCTTCCTCCTCCTCCTTCCTCCTCCTCCTTCCTCCTCCTCCTTCCTCCTCCTCCTTCCTCTGAATAATAGCTTGTCCTAATAAGAATTTGAATGTTTATGTGCTTTGTTTGCATTTAAAACTTGTAGGTAGTTTGCTGTATTGCACAAGTATTAAATATTGATATATTAATGATTTGGCTTACTCTAACACACACAGTTTTTGGTGTGTTCTGGCCCTCCAAACTGGTGGCCTGACACAGCTCATCTGAAGATAAATACTAATTATGTCAAGAATAAAGTTTTTAAAAGCTGCAGAAATTGGACATAATTGTAAGAATAGTTGGTAAAGAATGATCTGTCACCTCTGAATGCAGGAACAAAATACCTCCTTTACTGTGGACCTTTATGAATAAAATTGTAAAGGCATGCTGCATTAGAGAGAGAAAAAGTTTCAAGCGTATCAGCAGAATTGGTCTTGTGAAACTATTTGTTGTCACAAATTCTTACATTTGGGTTAAGATTTTTTTTATGCCTAGGTTTAATTTACTGTTGCAGTGGCACCTTCTCAGGGTACTCAAAACACATCAAAGAATAATTTGCTACCTAGGATACACAGACTAAAAAGCTTGCAAGTGGTTCATCAAATGACAGATCATCCCCCTGCCCATAAAAACTATATGCTACTTATGTTCACTCAGTGTTTGAAGATGTTTGTAGCAGCACTGCTAGCCTCAATCGTTGAGAGCTGGTTGTTACGCACTTAAATGCCACTTAGAAGATCAGCCACCCTTCTAAAGAGATGTAAACCCAGGAGTTGGTTTTGCCATGATTAATCAACCTAACAGGCTTCTAAGTGCAGTAAACTACCACTCCATTACCTTCTAACAGCAAGGGTAGGTATGTTGCCCTAGGCTTGCTCTTCCAGAATGTGTGAGTGATCCTTTTGGCTCTGGAGCAATGCTTCTCTGACTAGCACAATAGAAATTAAACCTAGCCTTATAACAAAGGCTGACCTAAGTTTACTCTATGACGAGACATGAGCAGAGAACAGACATGCCTTACTTTTTCAAAGGGATGTTTCCCTCTATAGTTTCCAGAGACCTGTTGTAAATGTTGCCAAACCAAATTGAATAAACTTACTTAGAGTTGTAATAAATTATTTGGGTCAACTCTGTCTGTAAGAGCATGACTAACAACAAAATAATTGCATTATAAAACTTTAAGTTCAGTTGCATTTACCATAGAGTTGTAGCAGGGCTATAGCAGTTGTCACAGTGATCATACAGTGCTTCTTTCATATTCTGGACAGTTGTTATTCTTGTGCATGGGGTTTTTTTTTTGTTCGTTTGTTTTTAATTCAGGGAAGTGGAGGATAGTTACCTACCAGGAAGGAAAGTTCTAGAATCACAGAGTGGTTTGGTTTGGAATGGACCTTAAAGATCACCTAGTTCCAGCTCCCTGCCATAGACAGGGACACTTCCACTAGATCAGGATGCTCAAAGGCTCATTCAGCCTGGCCTTGAACATTTCCAGAGATGAGGTATCCACAACTGCTCTGGGGACGCCCTGGGCCCTTCAGTGCCTGGCCATCTGCACAGTAAAGAGTTTCTTCCTAATACATAATCTAAACCTATTGTCTCATACTTTGAAGGCACTCCTCCTAGTCTGTTATTACTTGCCTTGGTAAAAAGTCTTCTTGTGGGTCCTCCTCATGTACTGAAAGGCTGCTCTAAGGTTGTGTTAAAGCCTTCTCTTTTCTAAGAAGAACAGCTCCACCTGTCAGCCTGTCTTTGTAGAGAGGTGTTCCAGCCCTGTGATCATCAGCTTAGAAGCTAACCTGGTTCATGTTTGCCATGATGCAAAAGTGTCCAACTTCGGGTGATTACATAAGCCTGTGACAACTAGTTATTGTGGTGTTTGTGCAGGTTCTTGCTCTGTGGTTAATGCGAGGTAATTTTCAGTCAACTGAACAATTAGCAATGGGTTAAAATTTACCTTTGGATAAAGTGATGCAAGGAAGGTTTTCATGACTTTGAATAAGTACTAGATAGATGTCTTCTTCAGATTTTTTGCCTTTTTTTTTTTTTTTTTTGCATTGCCTGTAAGAGGATGCTTTAAAAAGAAATCATTGTACTTCAGGGTCTTGGTACATTGTGCAAAGTCATAGGAAGAATTGTAGCAATATAGTAAAAAGAAATATCTTCATGTTACTAAGTATATTGTAAACTTTGCCACTGTTAAAGCTGTTTGGCTAAACTGTGTTAGCTGCTTATGATGATTCCACAGTTGAAGGACAGAATAATACTGAAATTGAGCCCTGTCATCTGTTAGCATAGGCAGATCATTCAATAAAAAACAAAAGAGGTTGTGCTTATCCATGCTACTTGAGAGAAGAGTAGACAAGAGCTATAAGACAAATCTTTTGAAGCGTGCTATGTGTCTTTATTATTCTCATACTAAGGTGTGCATAATGTAGTAGTGGCCAAATTTTTTTGTTTTCAAAATTAGTTTTGCTCTGACATCTGTGTGTATAGAAAAACAGATAAATTTGTTCTTAGCCATTAGAAGGAAAACAGACTAGAAACTTCTTTTTTAAAAAGCCACTACATGAATTAGTGTGGAGCTTAAAAGTTTATGTTGACAAGCATATTTTGTGTGTTGGGTTTTCTTGTTTGGTTTTTTTAAATGAAGCTGTTGTAAGCTCATTTGGCATGAGTCAGTTCTCTTATTCCCTTTATTAACTTGATTCCTATTCAGTAGAACATCCAAAATGTGTGTTCTTAATACCAGACTTCAGAAATTTCTTTTTGCATTTTTGTGTTCAAGTTTTGGAATTTGTTTTTTTGAGCCAAGAGAGAAGCAAGGAATTCTTCAAAAGGCAAACACGTCCAAATGTCAGTGAGTCCTTTAGCCAAATATTTAATCTGGTTGTAATATTGCCTACGTGGGAAGGAGATCAAATAAGAAACTTACTCCATTTTAATCAGTTTGATTTTTGTAAAATGCTCTGCTTTTACACAGCTTCACTGTTGATAAGCTTAAAAAAACAGACCAAGCCTGCAAGGTTTTCTGAAATAAGTTTCTGGAGAGCTTAACTTTCTTTTGATTTCTGGGTTATTTATTTATGAGTGTTTAGATTGGCAGTCTTACAGTTTTCCTTTACCCTGAAAGTTGGTGTGAATTTCAGAAAACTAATTGTATTTAGTGCAAGACTAAACTTCATAACTGCAGTTAAGGGAGCTTTTTTTATTTTGTTTCTGCATTCTGGATATGGCATGTATATGTAATTTTCTACTTCCTTTTACCTCATGAATCTCATTTTACTTTAATTTGTTACTGGTTTTGTCAGTGGTTTTTTTTCACCCATCCATGCAGATGGATTTTCAGGCAAAATCCTATGCCTGTTTTTAATTGTAATCAACAGCTGATGTCTGGTTTAGGGACTGTGTAATGTTATCATTGCTACTTAGTTGTAATCAATCCATATGACTTGAGGCTTGGTATTTAAAAATAAGTACTTTTTTGATGTAAACTTCATAACCCCTGACGTATGATGCCTTTAGTAATGGCATCATATAGATGTTTTCTGGCCTTTTTCTTTCTCTGAAGAATTTCAGGACCATATAGAGCAATACATAATTAAAATGAAGAAAGTTTTGGTCAGAGGTTCCCAATCTCTTTCCATTTGCTTTGAAGACCCAAACAATGGAAGAAGCCTTTATATGTGAGCTATTGAGCTGGGCCAACGAAGATTATCGTCTCCTGCAGGTGCAGCTCTTTGTTCATTAAGGGAAGATTGAGGACTTTTAAAACCTTTGGACAGAGGTGAGCTAATTCCCACACAACAATACTGGGCCGAATGTTCCATTAATTTCAGTAGTGCCTTTTATATGAAAAGTAGGAAGAAAAATAGATAAAGCATGATTTAAGTACACCTTTCTTCTGTTGAAATTGAAGTCATTCACTTTTTCCTTCTTCGTGCATTTTTTTTAATCCCACAAGTAGAAAGACCAGCTGGCCTTGACCACTTATTTGGTTGGAGAGGGGGAGGCTGATGCAGTTCTGTACATCTGCACTTCCAGTGCTGTTGCAAAAATTGCTCAGTGTATCATGTACATACAGGTGTTACAGATGCTAAGCAAGTTCCTGAGTTCAGAGAACCATTAATAATTTGCTGGTTATGTTCTACATAGAACTAAGTATAAATGTGTTTTCTATGTTGCCTTCACTCTGGTGACTTCTATTCCTGATGGTTAAATAAGGCTACAAGTTGAAAGGTTATGGAGCCATGGACAATTAAATAGTCACAGGTTTTACTGAAGCATAGTGTGTCTGATTATTTACAGAATTTTCTGGCAAACGATGATTTTCCCAGAACAGTTTAAACGGTAGTATCTGCCACTAATGGTTTGGAATGATGAAAATTTGTCTATAATTATTTAAAGGGATTTCTTACTTTACTTGAGGCTAATATAAGTTCAATAGAACTGGTGATATTTTAGCACATTTTAGGAAACAGATTAGAAAAACTAAAATGAGATGTCCCCTGTCTTGGATTGTTTTGCTTATTAGAAGTAACGAGGCACATTTTACTGTTGATTGCCTGAGAGTTGAGAGATGTCCACTCTATCATTGCTATTAAAACTTGTGAAGGCAAAATGGAGAAATCCTTGTTGTTAAAGGTCATTGCATTAATTCTTCTGTTGATGATGCAAGAATTGAGGTATACTTGTAAAATGTGGTGAGTTTATAGGTTCTTGTGTATACTAGAATGTCTGGAAATTTGTTGTTACTTAATAATTTATTCACTGTGTTTTTAGAAAACCTTCTATATAGGATAAGGATTCTATTCCATAAGGATCTGTAACTTAAGACAAAATCTGTGATATCTTAGAACAGAAGGTTTTTTCTTAAATACAGTAAAGTATTGTGAGGGAGTTGTATCAGAAAAGACATAGTTTTCATCAGTCAGCTAACCTTCTTCAGATGAAAACATGCCTAATTGTACCTATGCTTATGGAAGCCGTAAATATAAGCAATAAATTGTAGGTGTGCACTCAGAGGTAATTTTTGTTAGGAAGATTAGTTTCTTGAGCTGCAGAAGGTGCTTATAGGTAATGGCTTGTTACATGATCTCCTGAGTTCTGATAAACCATTCTTAGTAAGTCCTTGGATTAGTTTTCATTTAAGTTCCATTAGTTATTTGAAATATAAAATGAAAGTGTGCTTACAGAGAATAATTTTAAGCAGTGTGTTTAAAAATAGCAATAGAAAGTCTAGATAAAAGGTAAATAGAAAATAAAAGACTTGGAAAATTTGCTTTAGCTATAATAAATTTAACCTACCATCAAGTAAACAACATAAAAAGATTATAGTTTTGAGGACTTTTAAGGCCTGCTTCTCTAAGGTGATATTTTATTATGCATGTTACACGAAGGGGAGAAAGTCCTTACTATCTGTCTTTGAAGCCTTCACTGTACAGAGTAATACAAGAGTAGTTGGAAGGGCTATTGATGATAAATGTAGACATTTAAGAAAACTGTTGTTTTGGTTTTTTTAAGTTGATAACTTGCTTTTTAAAAGAAAGTGCTGATAAAACTAAATCACAGAATTCTAGAATATGCTGAGCTGGAAGGGATTCATCAGGATCATCATGTCCAACTCCTGGCCCTCTGCAGGACCATCCCCAAGAATCACATGTGCCTGAGAGAGCTGTCTGAATGTTTCTTGTACTAGACAGACTTGGTGCTGTGACCACCTTCCTGGGGAGCCTGTTCCAGTGCCCAATGACCCTCTGGGGGAAAACCTTTTCCTGATATCCAGCCTAAGTTTCCCCTGAGTCAGCCTCATGCCATTTCCTTGAGGTCTGTCACTGGTCACAAGTGTGAAGAGGTTGGAACCTTCCCCCTGCTTTCCCTCGTGAGGAAGTTGTAGACTGCAGTGAGGTTTCCCCTCAATGTCCTCTTCTCCAAACTGAACAAAGCAAGTGACCTTGGCTACTCCTTGTAAGGCTTCCCCTCCAGGCCTTTTACCATCCTTGTGGCTCTCTTTTGGATGCTCTCTAATAGCTGAATGTCTCTTTTTAATGTTGTGGCACCCAAAGCTGCACACAGCCAACAAGGTAAGGCTGCTCCAGGGCAGAGCAGGACAATCCTCTCCTTTTCCTGGTCAGTGCCTGATGCACCCCAGAACATGGTTGGCCCTCTGGGCTACCAGGGAACTGCTTACTCATGTTCAACTTCCTTTCGACCAGGACCCCCAAGTCCCTTTCCATAGTGCTGCACTCCAGCCTCTTGCTCCTCAGTCTGTTCATACATCCAGGGTTGCCCCAGGTGCAGAATTCAGCACTTAGCCTTGTTAAACTTAATAGGGTTGGTCATTGCCCACCTCTTTAATTTGTCAAGATGTCTCTCTGCTCTTGAGGGAATCAACAGCTCCTCCCAATTTAGTGTCCTTTGCAAACTTATTTAGTATCTCTTTGAGTCCTGCATCCAAGTTGTTAATGAAGATATTGATGATACCTGAGCTGAGGATGAAACCTTGAGTTCAGTTTAGTTAGTTTAGAGGGGTTTTGATTAGGGAGTTTTTGGCATAGTAGTTTTTTTATGGTGTAAGGCTACATGGATCTTAAAATCACAGAATATGAAGGGACCTTAAAGATCACCTTGTTCCAACCCCCTTGCTGTGGGCAGGGATACCTTCCGCTAGACCAGGATGCTCAAAGCATCATCCAGCTTGGCCTTGAACACTTCCAAGGATAGAGCATCAGCAACTTTTCTGAGCAGCCTGTTCCAGTGCCTCACTAGCTGCACAGTAATGGATCTCTTTTGATACCTAATCTAAATTTACCCTGTTTTACTTTGAAGCCACTCTGTCTTGTCCTGTTGCTACTTGCCTTGGTAAAATGTCTTTCTCCAGCCTTCTTGTAGGTCCCCTTCAGGTACTGAAAAGCTGTTCTAAGGTAGCCCCAAAGCCTTCTCTTCTGGGCAGAACAACCCCAGCTCTCTCAACCTGACCTTTCAGAGAGGTGTTCCAGCCTGTGATCAGCTTAGAGGCTCTCCTCTGGACTTGTTCCAACAGGTCATGTCTTATCTTGTGCTGGGCTCCAGAGACCTGGATGCAGTATTCCTCATTGGGTCTTAGGAGAGTGGACTAAAAAGGTAATACCACCTTCCTGGACCTGCTGGCTGCAAGCTGGCTGACTTTGATGCAGCCCAGGATGTGATTGTTTTTGTGGACTACAAACCCACATTGCTGAGTTGTTGTGCTTCTCATCTACCAACATTCCCAAGTCCTTCTCTCTGTGGCTGCTCTTCAACTGATTATCTGCCCAATATCTGTATTTCTGCTTGAGATTGCCTCAACCCAGGTACAGCACCTTGCTCTTCTCCCTCTTGAGCTTAATGAGTTTCCTACAGACCCACCTTTTAAGCCTGTCCAGGTCTCTCTGGATGGCATCATTTCCCACCAGCATGTAGACTGCACCACACCTCTTGGTGTCCTCAGCAAATTTGGTGAGGGTGCACTTGATCTCATTGACTGTGTTGCTGACAAAGATGACAAACAGGTCAGGTCCCAGTACTGACCCCTGAGGACACTACTCATCACTGCTTTCCAGTTGGATATCAAGCTGTTAACCGCAACCCTTTTGAGTGCAACTCTTCAGCCAATTTCTTCCTCATTAAGTTGTCTTATCTGTCAAATCTTGTCTCTTGAGTTAAGAGATGAGGATGTTGTGCAGGACAGTATCTAATAATTTGAAGAAGTCCAAGTAGATGACATCAGTCATTCTTCATTCATCTACCAACACTGCAGAATGCCACCAGATTTGTCAGTCATGGTTTGCCCTTAGTTACTGTCTGTTGAGAGAAATGAAAATGATCCTCCACTGTTACTAGAAAAGCCAGTATAATGTTTTTCTGAAGCCATATGGAGTGAACTGTGTGGTGTGATAAATTGATCTTGCTTTGAGGGCCAGGATTATTTTACTGTATTAGGGCCACTGGACTTGTGCGTTAGTAAAGTGTTAAAGCTTGTGTGATGGTTTAACTGCAGCTGGCAACCAAGCTCCATGCAGCCACTAGCTCACTCCCACACCAGCAAGGTCAGGGAGAGAACTGAAAGGGTAAAAGCCAGAAAACTAATGGGTTGAGATAAAGACAGTTTTGTAGGAAAAGCAAAAGCCACACACCCAAGCAAAGCAAAACAAGGAATTAATTACTGTTTCCCTTGGGCAGGGAGTAGTTCAGCCTTCTCCAGGAGAGCAGCGCCCCATCACATGTAATGATTACTTGGGAAGACAAATGGCATCACTCCAAACGTCCCCCAAACCTTCCTTCTTTCTGCTGTCTTTGTATACTGAGCACAATGTCACATGGTCTGTAATATGCCTTTGATCAGCTTGGGTCACCTGTCCTGGCTGCGTCCCATCCCAACCTCCCATGCGCTCCCAGTCTCCTCACCAGCACAGCAGTACAAAAGGAAAGGCTTTGGCTCTGTGCAAGCCCTGCTCAGCAATCACAAAAACACCTCTATATTATCAATCGTGTGTTCAGCACAAATCCAAAACATAGTCCCATACTAGCCACCGTGAAGAAAATTAACCCTACCTGAGCCAAATCTAGCACAGGATACTGAAATGTTTAGTAGGACTTTGCCTCTTAACAATATTAATTTCAGTAGATTTGCAGATTTTGGTAAAATTACGTACTTTAAATTGCAAGGAAATTTTAAAGAAGCTTCTGAGTCCTCTTCGACCTCTTTTGTTCTTAAAGTCATGATTAGTAATAGAAGATAAAATGTGTAAGCTGTTGAGTTTTATGTACTGTAATGGAAAATACTGTTTTCCTGTAAAGTACAAAAGCAGTAGGATAGCTTAAGTAATACTCTAAACAATACTAAAAAGCATTTTCTCTTTTAGACTTTAGGAAATTGCCGTGTACAGGCTTATGTGTGTCCCGCATGTTGCTGTTGACTGGCTAAAACTTTTGAATACTTAACCAAAGATAATGTATGACGTGACTTGTCAGATATCAGTCAGTTTTCTGAGAAACGTGGTTCGTTAATGAAGGTTCAATACTTCAATGAGTGTTGTGAGCTAAGAGCTACAAATATTTTAGAAAGTATAGTCACAGGTCTGCCCAGAGAAGTGGTGGACTTGCCATCCCTGAAGGTCTGAAAGAAGTGTCTGCATGTAGCACTCAGTGCTGCAGTCTAGTTGACAAACCAGATGGTGTTCAGTCAAAGGACAGTTGGTTGTGGAGATACTTTCCAGCCTTAATGATTCTGTGGGTTTTTTTCCATTATTAGCTGATGAACTGAATATTTTCTGTAGCCTTTTTATGAATTTTGATGGCTTAATTAATTACAAATCAGAGATTCTTGGGTGGAAGGCAGACAGGGACCATTGGTTCTAATATTTCATCGTGAAACATCAGTCTACTAACAAAATGGTGAAAAGAGCAGTGGTCAAAATACATTGGTGTAAGGGGGTAATGCGTTTGAGGGGTTAAAATGGCTTGCATTTATTGCATTTTGAACTGGTGAGATGAGTGTGATTGCGAAGTGCTTCTAAGAAGGCATGTAAGAATTTTACGGTACTGTTTATTTGCAGTTCCTTTTGATTGCCTGTGGTTGTCATCAGTACTTGTACTTCTTACTCTGGATTTATGCTTCAAAATATTTAAAGAAAATTTATAATGAAAACTCAATCAAAATTTCTGATGTTTGTTTATGATTATATGGTTAGGAAAAGCAGTGATTTTTTTCGTGCAGAAAGAAACTGTATTGTTCTTAAGCATGTCACACTTTGTACCAAAGATGTGAAATTGATGAGTATAAAGAGTGTATCTATGTTAAGGATATAGTTTGTTTTAAATGGACAAAAAATTCGTGAACTGCTAATGGATAAATTCAACTCTGAAGAAATAAATACTGAACAATTCTTGTTTGTGCATACTTAACCAAAGACCCACTGGGTTTGGCAGCAGAGCTCCATAAATCTCCATGCCTTCTCTCCAGCATTGTGTGGGCTGGATGGGATTGCAGCTGTAATAATTGTAACTGTGCAATAGGATTGTAGTGTTACTTGTTGCACTGCTGGAGACAAGCACTGAGACTTTTTTTTGTGTTAATCGATCTGCTTTATGCTTTTTTAATGGTTCTGATGTTGAGTGAAATACAGAGTTTTTCAGAGGTAATGGCTAAAAGTTTTATTTGTGACAAATAGCCCTCAGTGAGAAACCAGAAACCACAGAGAAGCGTGTACTGTTAGTTTTGGTTGGTTTTGCAAACAGCCTAGGACACAAAGAAATGCTGCAGCAATCCCAAGATTATTGGTATGAAGAACTGCATTAAAAAAGTCAAGCAGCTGATTGAACTGGTCATGGTCAAATGACTGAAGGACTTCTGTGAAACAATGGTAGAATTAGAATGACTTACATAAGTGCAAGAAAGACTGAAGGCTGAAGTCAAGGAGAAGGATAAAGTAGAGTGTAAGGCAGTCCTTGACAAATAAGGTATTTTTCAAGAAGTGAGAGGATTCTTGGCTTTGGTTCAGTATTTCAGAGCGGCAGATAGCTTTAGAAACTATAGAGTGGCAAGTGGTTTTGAGAGGTAAAGAGACCCAGCCAGTCTGGAAGGGTAACCGATGTGCGATAAATGTGGGCAGAGCCAGGCAAGCCTAGATGCTGCCAGTGGCACAGACTTGTTAACCTGATACCCTCAATAGAAGCATTTGAATGTGCATATGTCGTATCACTAGCCACTGCTGTTGTGTGCCTGTTAAGGCTTACCTCACCTCTAAAATAGTCATTATGCGTGTACTTAAATTGTTGTGAAATGTGAGAAGAGCAGAGTTCTAATGAACATGGAAATAACGAATTGTGCTTTTATAAAGAAAGCTATGCAATTAGAATGAAGCAAGGTGTAAGGGGTGCTCAACTTTGGCTTTAATATTTGTTGAACTCTTATTAAATAGCAGTGCATCTGGCAAATTCAAAAGATCGTACTAGGAAAGACACTAAAACTTATGTATCTAATTTGGAGAAAGAGAAAAATTTTTCTGAATTCTATAAAGCAAGTCTTAAAAAAATATAATTCAGAAGCCTCCTTTAAGTTATCGAGCAGGGTCTGTAGGCAAAAGCTTGAATTTGGCTTTGCTGTTTATAGGGTTTGATCTCTGAATTGTATTTTCCTTAAATGTAATTTTTAGATAAGGTTCAAGTATTTTAGATTGTTTTCAGGATGTGCTGTATTGCACACTGCTGCTTTGTTTTGTGTTTAGTTTTCATATTCTTTGGGCATTTTTTAAATTGCTCTGAAATAAGAGATCTAAAATCAAAACATTAACATTGCTATCTTGGAGTTTCAACAGCTTGGGCAACAGCAGTTCCTGTTTCAGATCTGATGTTTGATCGTGGGCTGTGTTTTATTTACAGTGTTCTTAGCACAGAATGTGCTGAAATAAGATCAGGGGAAATCTCTCATAGTTCTAACATACATGTTGTGAAGTGAGGTTCTTTATTTGTTATTTGATCAAAAGCATGCTATTGGGTGTCTACTTTCATTTAACAGCCCCTACTCGCTTAAAAGAATCTGAAGTCACCACTTCAAGTAATTTTTAATGTACACAGTGATTCTGATACAACCCAAGTGTAAGGACTTAAAGAGCTCGGTTGCCTGTCCAAGCCTCAGAAGGAACTTGCCAGATGATAAGCCTGCATAGTGGCAACAAAGAGAAGGGAGGAATTTGCGACAGGAGCACTCTAATTCCAGGCCTGGAGGAGGTAAAATCAGGTTAGCACCTCCTGGTTAATGTATCCAGACAAAAATTCTCATTGTAGCAAAGAAAGGAAGCAACTGCTCCTACACCTAACACCAAACAGATCACTCCAACTTAGGGGAATATGCTGCCATTCGTACAAGTAACTTAAACTCTATAAAGGTGGTACCAATGTGGGGATGCCCACCACCAAGAAGGATCCAGTGGAAGGATGTGTTTTCATGAGAGCCTTTTGTGTGAGAGCTTTCTTGTATTTTGAATTAGAACTTTTTATGTTGAAGGTGCATATCCACAGTAACTGGATCAGGTGTGTGTTCAGAGAACTTAACTTGCAAGTCCAATTGGTTGGCATTAGATAAATTATTATTAAAGGAATATAGAATGTCAGATCTTAATAAAATTGAATGTTGTATCACTGTTCACAGTGCAGTGGTGTCAATTGAAGAAGCCCAAGGCAAAATTAAAGCAATTGCTACCAATTGCTCCAACTCCAAGGTTGTCTTCTAGGAGTTAACCCCAGTTCCTAGATGATGTCTGTACTCTGATACTTGGGCCTCAGAGGGTAGGGGGAAATGCCTAATGAGACTTGGGTTGATGATTGCCACTGGATTAGCATTTTTAATGTTCACTGTCTGATTAGTCATATTATTGCTTCTGTGTTTTCTTGTACTGTTGCTTCATACCCATCACCCCTGTGGACAACCTGTGAGCTGAGGAACAAAGTCCCCAGAGGACAGTGTTTGAGCTATGGGTGGTGTAAGGACTTAAAGGGCACAGTTGCCTGTCTCAAACTGTCAAGGCCACAGAAGGTACTTACTTGTAAGATAAGGCATCACAGTGGAAACTCGAGATCAGGGACAGAAGGGAAGAATTTGCGACAGGAAGGTGCTAATTCTAGGCCTGGCGGAGGCGAGATCTGTTTAGTGCATCCTGGTTAATGCATCAGGATGAAAATTCCCTCTGTAGCAAAGTGTGTGAAAAGAAGCAACTGCTCCTAGCACGTATCACCAGGCAAAGAAAGAGTCCCCAAGTTAGGGGAATACGCCTCTTTATTCTCCCTCCCTGTTCTAATTTCGTCTAGGACAGAGTTCATTTCATCACAGTTGCCAGGAGGGAGGTGGTGCCTGGAGCTGTGTGGACAAGCCCCCATCATCACTAGTGGGTGTGGCTTTAAATTGGAGAATAAGTGAACATGATGCAGAATCACCACTATTTTATTCCTGTTTTCTGCAAGAGCAAAGTGGCAGAGTGGTGTGGTGGCATGACATGGGCAGTCCAGCTGGAAGATTTGTTGATTGTTGTTTTTGTCTCAGGCATAGAGGATGAGCATGGGTGCAGACAATTTGTCTGCCATTGTTTTTCGTTGTCATGGGCTCGTCAAGGAAGATGCTGGCTGTTGTAATGTCTGCAATTTTCTCCTTTGTCTCAGGAATCTCTGTCTCACTGGACCCAGTAACACCAGATCAGTTGGACTTCCCATAAGTGTTTTTGCACGCGATCGCCCTCTTTTATACATGGTTGTGTATTGTTGCTACTATTGTTTGTGTTCCTTAGCTCATTGCTGTTTTTCAAGTGAATTGTTGTCTCAACTGTAATTTCTGGCTCTTTGTACCTTTCTCATTGGAACAGCTGGGGAAAAAGAAGTGGCAATTCAGAGCTTAATTTCCATCTGGTCTTGAGCTACAAGAGCCCTCAAAAATAAATCTTTTTACGAGAAGAATTTCTGTGCATGGACCTCACAGTTCTATGAACTTCCAGAGTAGGGTTTCCTTAAAATAACTGCATATTAAAGTTTCCTACACAGTGATTTCTTCAAGTACTTGGACAGATAATGGCAAGTTAATAATGGAGCTTTTTACAGGTTATGTTGAGATTCTTACCTGTGTATTCCAGGTCTCTAATGGATCCGGCTTCAACCTCTGATTTCGTTTGCTAGGATTCTTTAGGCGATTTGTAGTTAAGGCCTTTTTTCTTTCCCTGCCCCATTACAAAAAAGAAAACCTAGACTTGTACAGCCTGGGCCTTTGTAATCCTGAGGGTAAAAAGTAGTTCTTTTATGATGTGTTCATACATACTTACTATTTTGAATTGTGTTCAAGCATGTTGAAAATGTTACCTTCCACACAGAAGGATCTACAAAGGAAGCAAGCCAGTTGTTCTTTCTAAGGAGTACCCAAATGGCAGATGAAAACAGTAGTAATCTTGACGCCAGAATTCCACATTCGTGTTGGATTGAGAATTACTACTATATCCTGAGGGACAAGATAAAGTACCAGGCCAATCAGATGAGAATCAAGATGACATTGTCTGAATTTGTAGCTGCCTAGAAAGTCTGAAATAATCCTTTGTTCGTGGTAGGATTTAGACACGCTTTTAGAAAGTAAGCCCTTGCTGTATTTCAAAAGGGTAGTCATTGGATTCCAGATACCTGAACTTCCAGAAAAGTACTTCTTGCTGTCTGGAAAGACTTTGACTCCTAAAGCTGAACTTCAATAATCAGTTTCAGTGATGTGGCAGTAGTTAGGTCTATTGACTCTTATCTTGGGCTGGAAAATATTTGGGAAGTCTCATATTTCACAGACACTTTTTCACCCATGGATTTTACTAATTTTAAGACTGCAGTGCACATATATATGTGAATATTTTAATGCAAACACCCTATCCTTCATTGCATAATGCTTAGAATTCTGAAATTGATCTCTCTCTCGGTAATCCAGGACTTTTCAACAAGCATCTGCTCCTGTCGTCAGATGTCGTGTTCTTCCTGTAATGTGAAGTAGTTGTCCTGTGTGGTAATGTCTAACATGATTAGTCTATGCTTTAGAATTTTTTGTGTGTGTTTCTCAGTAGAAAGGTCCCATTTTCTTGAGTTTTTTGGTTCTTCATGCTACTGGTGGATGTGTGCTCTAATGCAGACAAGAAGACACTTTTTGTACCTTGAATCTCCCACAATAATGGGGGATATTACAAGTACATGTGCATACAAATTTATGTAAGCATAAGGGTAATGTAGGCACTAAAAATTATTTGTAAACTCGGAGGATATAACATCTTTTTAGCATTTAGCCTGTAATTTTAAAAAAAATTTTAATCAGAATTAGCTGCATTCTAATGTGGGGGCTGAGAATCCTGTGCCCTCCTGACCTCTTCACAGGTACTTATATTGCAGTTTAGCAGTGCAGTGAGGGAGTTCTGAAAATTAGTCTTGCAAGGTAATACTCTGATCCTATGAGGATGTTAGTTAAACCTCTGAAATTAAAAAAAGATAACTTTGTTTAAAGTACTGTTCTGTATTACTGGCTCTAATGAAGCTTTTACTGCTGTATTTACAAAGTAGCTCAATTATACGTTGTCAGAGTTTATTTCAAATTACACCCATTATAAATCTTAAATGCTGAACTGGATGAAGTGAGACAGGCTGCTTTAATGATATGGCATGAGGAAATGTAATGGAAGAACAAGCTCTACTGGGGTCCCTTCACCTACATTTTGCCAATTCAAAAAGTAAAAAACAAGCCTGGATAGGAAACAATATAAATTACACTTCCAGGATTTCTCTCTGGCTCTTCTTTCTATTCATTTTTATATTTCACGTGTATGAGAACTTTTGAATGTGGTATTCATAAGTTGCCATCTATATGTGATCCTGTATTCTGATATTTCAAGTTAATGAAATTAAACTAAAACAAAAGAAATTGATCTTTCACCTTGATCACTGTTTCTAATTTTAAGAGAGCTATGGTAAGGACATGTGTTAGATGATAGATTTAATGAAACTTGCTCAAACTGCTGCCTGAGATAGTTATCCTTACAATGGATATTACCCTTTCACAAGGCTTCTATCTAATTCGGAACCTTTGGGATAATTCTTCAAAAATAATTACTATTGATAGTTATTGGTCTACTATAGTGTTACCAAATTTTTTTTTATGATTCCTAAGTTATGTCAACTTCCCTGGTTTTAAACTTGTCCTCATAATTATGGTGGTTTAACACCAGTTGGAAATTATACTCCAAATAAGCCACTTCCATTCTCTCTCCCCTTCTAGTAAGAGAGGAGCAACAAAAGCAGAGACTATGGGTTGAGATAAATTACTGAAAGTAAACAGGCATGGAATAAGAAACACACAGTAACAGCAATGTTAATAGCAAAAGTACAGAGAAAGAAAGGGTGCTTTACACACAAAAACAGCTGTTCACCTCCATGACTTAGCTGTGCCTGGCTGCGAGGACAAAGACAAGATGTTGTCTGTTCCCATGCTTAGTGCCATGTGGTTTCTTCAAAGACAAGATGGTAGGTGGTCCTCACAGCTGACCCTTCCTGTCCCCAAGCCCAAGACAACAGAAAACAATGAAAGACAAACCTCTGAAAGCAAGACCATCACATTGCACCACAACATCATTCGTCGTGGCTGCTTCTTGCACCAGTGCCGCTGCTTTTGACTGCTCCACTGGACTCTGCTGTGTTTGGCACCCAGAGCCATGGTCTCCTGAGGTTTGCCATTTGCTTCCAGTTGTGCTCACTTCAGCTTTCAGTAGTCAGGTGTGCTCACTTCAGCTTTCAGTAGTCAGGTGTTGGGATCCCCCTATTACCCCAAAAATATAGAGATGGATTCTGTCCCTACATATCTTGATGGCATCGGGGTATATGGTGTGCTGGTGCCAGCTAAAGCCGTATATTCTTGTGGGTTTGATGTGCCAGGCCATCAGATCCATGTTCCAGTAGATCTAGTTGTTCCTTTTCCCCTCCAGGTTAGAGGCAGGGCCCCTCTAGTTCTGGTGCATTACTTCTTGTAAATATGACCTGGAAGTGCCTTCAAGAGAATCAGAACTAATATCAGCCTTTCTCATCTCTCTGAGGACTTCCCAAGGGAAACTGGAGCAGCATTTATCTTGAAGAGATTCATGTGGTGGTTATCCTTCCTCTCAGCACAGGTACCTATGCTGGTAGAGCAGAGTTGGATTTTCCATCCCACTTTCTCACATATTCTCAGTGATCATGCCTCAGATTACCTTGTGGCATGTACCCTCTCCGTCAAGCTGGGGAGTGCCTACTCCCTAATATCAGAAACTCTTATCTGTACTGCCAGGGTGTGGGACGTTTCCTCGTTAAACTTTTTGTTGTCCTTTTTAAATTGCTGTTGATCCTCTTTAATTTCCCCTTTAAATTGCCTTAAGTTCTTCGACAGACATTCCACAGATGAGATGCAGGTATGTATTGGGATGGAGATAGTTTCTTCATATAGCTGGAGTCTGATAGCCAGATTGTCCATTTTTTTTTTCTCCTTCCTTGTATGACATCACTGCCAGTGAGTTGGCATGTGACACTGCGTTTAGGTTTGAAAGGCAGGTGTCTGTCAAGGAAGGCAGGAACCTCCCTTGCAATAGGGAATATGACCCCTTTTCCTTCCAAATTATTATAACTTTGAAATAAAAGGGCTCTCAAGCAAAAGATATGGGAAGAAATGATATAACAGTTCTCTACTAATATCTAGAACAAGGCAATAATACAGAAACAACGGTTTAAACTGACAAAGTCAGAATACAACCTGCACCCTGTTAGGGTAGTGGTAGCAGTCCAGTTAAAATGATGGCTGCAGTCCTGTTGGAGTGATGGATGTCATCTTGTTGAAGTTGTGATCCTGCAGAAAGGTCTCATCGGTCTCTGGAGGTCCAGTGGTGGCTCTTCTCCTCTGGGAATCCAGTGGAAAAGGTAGTCCAGTGTTCCAGAGTCTCTGCTTATGTGCAGGTAGGGATGTTCAGTTCCTCCCCTCTGGGCGGGGCATCTCACAATGGGCTGATGTAATCTTATGAGTCACTCCCGCAGTGTCATTGATGGCCCATTAGCAGAGATAGCCCCTCGATAGTGTTATCAGGGTTGAGTCATGCTGACATAAAGAACACTGCCTCACCTGTTTTAACAGCTTATGGAGATGGTAATAGAATACATACTTTTGCTTACACCTTCCATGTAACCTAAGACACACGGGTACACTCCGTAGGAGCTTCCACCACAGGTTTTGTGTACACCGGTTGTCGTTTGGATTTATGAGGGACTGCTCATTATTTGAATCCTTACAGGCTGCCTTCAGCACAGCTAATTTTCTCAAGTACTGGATACCTTGCCTCCGTGGCATTTTGTGTTGGTGCATTAAAAGGTCATCCGTGCAAAGACACCTCTCCTTCAGACGTGACATGAGTCACTTCCAGAGGCTGAGAGTTTCTGGTCTTTTCTAAATCCCCTGGTCAATGCCTTTGTCCCAGGACGAGCATTCTAATTGCTTGGCTTCATTGCCATCTAGTGTCACACCATTTGGCACAATACCTCACCATCAAGCAGCCAGGTCAGTACAAGCTCACCAGGCTGGCAGCTGTAATCTTTTCATGTATCTCAGAGCTTACCCATGGATAGGGATCAGGTGATTATGTCTGGCCCTGTCTCTTCCTCTGGTTTTGAGGATCCTCCTTTTTCTTCATCCCTCACTATGCAAATTAATTTGTTCTTGAATTCTTTCTTGTATAGGGACAACTGCTTTTGGCATGGGTTGTTCCTCTGGTTCAGCTGCAGTTTGAGTGGCCTTGATGCCTGTTGGTCTGCTTTCCTCCCCTCCCCCTGAGGGTGCTGTATAGTGACAAGCAGTGTCTGATAAGTAGTAGCTAGGGCCCAGCATGTTTCATGACTTCACACCTCTCTGGAGCAGTCACAGCATTTTTCTTTCAAATATTTTGCCACTTTATCAAGGTCCTATATTTTTCAGGGGTGAACTTCCAAGCCACTAGGGCAGAATACTCCTTTAAAAGCTGGCTCATTTTCTCCCCCATTCCATGCTACTCATGACTGTTCACTTCCAGGGCAGTTCTCTGGACAACTTCCCTAGAAATCTCTATCCTGATTCTAAACATGCTGTATACTTCACTTACTCAAACCATGTTGTAGGCCATACTGAAGAATCTTGGCAGTTATAGCAATAAAAATATGCTTTCTTTAACATCCAAGTGGAATTCAGAAGTCTCAAAAACTGTTTGTAGCAGGCCCAAAGCAGGAAGAAGGGGTGAAAGACTGGGAAAAATCATCCTCCCCTGCCCCCCCTACAGGTTGAGTACTATTATCAATGAATCCTCAGAGGTAGCAGCCAAGGCTAGGATGGGTGAACAGCGCCAAACAGGCATCCCAAATGACCCTGATTACCATTGATGTTACCATGTCATAAACTGATACCACATGGTACAGCTACAAAGCAATCTTGATCCCTCTCCCTACACTGAAAAAATCGTATCACAAGCATATATGGGAATATATATGGGATTAAATATCACACCCCCATGAACAGATAGAGCAGCTGTAGCTTGGGAGTTCCATACCTAATGCACAAATTTTTAGATCAAGGTTATCACTACGCTCTCATGCCTCACAATGGGTGCCAATTGAATGTGGCAGTTTGACACCAGCTGCTAATTAAATTCCAAATAAGCCACTCCTCTTCACCCTGACAAAGGCAAAGACTATGGGTTGAGATCACAATGTAGTGAAAGCGAATTGCAGTGGAATGAGAAATGCACAGTAATAGCAGCAATGTTAATAACAAAAGCATACAAGAAGAGAAGGTGGTTTATGCACAAAAACAGGTGTTCACCATCTCCATGTAGCTTATGTGGCCGCTGGGACAAAGATAAGATGGCAGATACTCCCAGCAGCGCCATGTGGTTTCCTCAGACAAAGACAAGATGGCAGGTGCTCCCCACAGTCGGTTTTCTCTGTCCCCATGCCTGAGACAATGGAAAACAATGACAGTCCCCTGAAAACAAGATCATTCACATTCTTCATGCCCCTGCTTTGTTCCCCATGGCTGCTTCCCGTCCCAGTGGCTCTGCTTTTGCCCTCTTTACTCTGCTAGGGCTCAGTTCCCAGCAGCACCACAGCTTTTAACTGCTCCGCTGGGCTCAGCTGTGTTTGCTACCCAGAGCCGCACTCTTCTGAGGGACAGGAATGGATGAGGAGTGGCATTAGAGGGCAGGGTCCACTTGGCTGGTTCCAGTAACCTCTCTGAGCAAGAGGGATAAACAATGTGGTGTCCATTCTGAGGGGCACTCATCTTTTCCCCAGAGCTATGCCCTGTAGTGATGATACAGGTGGTATAGAATAGCAACATAAGCCACGCCCATGCAGTTCTGAGCTTCACCCCCTCCCTACAGCCGGAAGAACTTATTACCAAACCTTTTTATGTTCTTCATTATGGTAAATAACTTGCCTATTTGTTTCTGCTAAAATATTTTAGTAAATAATTAGAAATTACAGTGTGCTGTCTCTTGCATTCTAAAGACCTTGTCAACAAAAGAAAGTTTGCACAAATTTCACATTCGTGTAGATTTCTGCTGAATAATCTGCAGTTGCTTCACTATAGCATTATAATGTGGAGTTAAATGGTGTGGGTTTATACAGTCATAAGAGTGGTTCTTGTTGGAAGGGGCCTTTAAAGAACATCTAGTCCAGCTGCCCTGCCATGGGCAGAGACTTCTTTCCCTAGACCAGGTCAAAGCCCTGTACAACCAATACCTGTGCAGTGGTACGTGTGTGTTTGTATATATGCACGCACAGTTGCATGTCAGTGCTGCTTGTTCCTGTACAATTGTAGACAGCACATCTCTGGGTAAAGGTAAAAGTGCAGAGGCCATCATAGTGGAGGGATAGTTGTACTTGATTTGGGGTCTTTCAGCTCTTAAATCTGTTTCTGAAATGTATTATTTCCATGGTTGTCAGCTGCAAATCACTTTTATCTTCAGACTTCATGTATTGTAAATCTACTTTCTTCTCAGACATTGGATTTTATTACATACTCAAAATCCTAGTATAGCATAAAAGAAGTTCCTTAAGCCGGTAGAATATTTCAAAACAAACTTGAGTTGCCGAATTCTTGTACCACAGGAAAGCATTTGGGATTTTTTTGTTAGGGAAGGAAAAAAAAACCAGTAACAAACTAAAACTGGTATTTTTATTCCCCCGATTATTTAGGAGGTATCTTTATATTGAGATTGCCTTTGGGAAGGCAGGTGCAGAAGACTTGCATAGAATGATCCTTTCTGCTCATATAATGATTACGGAGGCTAAATAATTGACATGCTTCATTCAACTTGTTGGTGCTGGAACAAACAGTACTACTACTTCATCCAAAACGTGCCAGTAGCTCTGAGCTGAGTTATGGAAATCACTGTATTACTTACCAAGGAATCCTGTTGATGCATTCCATTTTAGAATGACTTCTTCCCCAGAACATTCTTGTGAAGTGCTGGTGCTCCCCTGAGCAGCTGCCAGTGGAAGCTCTCAGCAAGTTGCGTATGGGAGAAGTGTTTTAGATAGTGAAGTGAAAATGTTGAAGCCCACCAGGTGGTGCCAGAAGACCTGATCACTGGTGGCTCTGACAGCAGGAACAGACCTGAGCAGGTGTGAGCCTGCCACTTTTGGCAGAAATTGTATAATCTGAGTACAAGCAACACATGCTATTATTCTTCCTCCTTCCAAACTTTTACTCCTAAAGCATTCCTCAGCAAATTATTTCCTTCTGTGTTCATAGTGGTAAAATTTAAATATACTTTTTAGGAGTGAGACACTTGGAATTGTGTGTTTGCTGACAGCATTAATTATCACTGGCTTTGTGCTGCTAATATCTCTCTTCAGTGGATAGTACAGACATGAAGCTTTCACAAAAATGCTGTAAACAGCATTGTACTGTGTGTTGCAGTGAAATGCATATAATTTTATGAAAATACAGGTATGAATGTTAAGTAAAATTTAAGCTAGAGAACTATCTTAGGTGGTTACACTTACTTTCATGGAGTTAAAAGCTCATATAAAAATTACAATGTTTCTAAACTAACTACTAAGTTTATAGAGAAAGTTAAGATGATCCACAGTGAAAACTGCGGTCTCTACATGTTGGGTTTTCCATCATTTCCCTTTATACTGCAAAAATTATTTTTTCACGACTTTATTTTTGTCTTTATGTCATGTCTTTCTGCCTATTTTGATAGTATGATTCTACTATTGTCATTAAAACTGGTATGATTGACAATTTGTTAGGTTACTGTTGTTAATCTAACACTTAATATTCTCTGAAACACTCCAGAATAATTAGACCACTACAAAGTAGTCATCTAATTTCCACATAGTTTTTTTCCTAAAGTATGCATTTATGTAGGAAGGCTTGTAAAAACAAATGAGCAACACACCTGGACTGGTGAGTAGCAGATCTGTCTTTTAAGTGAGACCTGCAGCTGCACTTATGGCGAGCTGTTCTGTTGGGGAAATGGGTGTCTGACAAGTAGGCAGGACCACTTTTCTGAAAGTCTCTGGCGGTCTGTACAGTCTAGTGTAACTTGCTTTGGATATGCTGCTTTGTATCCAAAAAAACCCTACTTGTGTTGTATTTACTGTGTCTGCCACTGTCAATGGAATGACTCTAAATTAAAGTTGATTATTTCATAGGTCATCTTACATATAGCCAAAGAATGAGTATCTGCTCTTTCTTAACAGAACAGCTTACTGAGACGCAGTGCATCAGGAGCATGTTTTGTGTTTTTGTTTCCTACCTTTATGTGAAACATTTGTTGAGACTTGCAATAAAACAATTTTCATTTTGTGAGTTCATTTTTTTTTTAATGATTTTTCATATTAGGAGTTCAAGATATTTGCGTTCTGTCATTAAGTATGATGTTTTGTCATTTATCACATTTAAGAATGCCTAGTTTTAGAGGGTTTGGTGTATTTTTAATCAAGTAAGTAAGACTTACTTATATGTGCTTAAAAATTCAACGTGTTCTTAAAGTATGTCAGTTTGTTTTCAGAAAATCAGGTTTTATGCCTCCTTACTAGTATTTTCAGAACTGTCAATATGCCACTGAAATTAAATTGAATTCTTAATGCTAGTGTTAGGAAAGCACAACTCTTCAGTAAGGTTTTTAACTAGTTACAGTTACTGGCTTAGTTTCTAGAAAATCAGTTTAAGCAGCTGGATCAGGTTGTGACTTCAGTAGCCTTGTGTCCATCCACAGGTTCAGAGAAAATGGTGAAGCACTGTATTAAGTGCTAGCAAATGAATTATGACTTTAAAAGGATTAGGAATAAATTTTCTGTTTCAGAAGTATGATTTCAGATTTGGGGCATAGTAATAATGATTTGGGTTATTCCATTAAAAAAAAACTTAACTGGTAGAAAACTATATCTTTTGAGGTCTTTCAGTTATTTTTCTACACGTAAATGCATAAGCAGTGGAATCAAAATGTCTAGTAGTTTATATTTATACTATGAATTGGAAGTCTTGTGAGGGGGAAGTGTGTATTACAGGTGTTACAAAATAACTTCCTTGAATAATGGATCAACAGCTTGCTGTAAAAGGGTGTGGTATTTTATAAATCTGAAGAATTTTTATGTTTTGTGGATTTGTGGAGGTGGTGATGGTGGTTTGGTTTATGTTTTGGAGGGATTTAAAAAAAATAAATTGTGGGAGTTTTTAGATCAGAAGATATAATACAAGGTTACAGTTATTTCTCAACTGATAGCTTTTCTGGAGGAAAATAGTTGATCTCTTGTATGTTTATGTAATACCTGTGAGACTAAATACAGTAGTATATCATAGCAGTGCTCCGAATTCAGAGTTGGTTTTTCATAATCTGTGGTGCTTGTGTATTAATGTGTTTTAATCCACAGCAAAATACATCTGAGTTCAGTAGAAAAAGCAGTTCTTATCCTGTGTTTTCAGTAAAGTAGTTAAGCTAATTGCTTCCTATTATATCCCTAAGTGCGTTTAAGAAGTTGAATATTTTTGCCCTGGTATCACTTAGTGCTGTTAGGTATACACTGGTAGATTTCAGGAAGAGATGAAATGTGGGAAAACCAGTAAGTTTCTGTTAATTTTTAAATTTCACAAGTTCTTATGAGTTCCTGACTGTGAATGTCTTAAGTTCTTTCTAAAAACTGCAGATTACTGAATGTTTCTCTCCCTGTTGCTGTTTCTTCCTAGGTGTATTGCTCTGTGTTGCTGTATTGTTCCTAGAAGTTAATGGGTGCAATTCATGAAAGAATTGTCAAGTGTTAGGTGTAAATACATTTTTCTGTGTAACACTTTTGCTATACCTCAAGGTGTGTCACCTATATGTTGCCTTATTCAGTAAGGCACAATCTTAAGATACACTTTTTCCCTCAGCTGGATCACTAATTAGGGGCATTCCTCTGGTTTTAACCCGTGTGTGAAACCTGACAGCAGCTTCCAAAACTGAAGAGGGAGGGCAGTGCTGACTCACAGGTTAGAGAGGCCACATCTCACAGATTAGTGGTGGTGACATTTCTTAAGGAAATTATCTGATCTCACTTGCTTTAGTTGTAGGCAACACTGAAGTAATAATAATAAATGTTTCTGGCCTGGCCCAAAAATGTTACTCTGAAATAAGTTAACCTGTAATGCTTCAGGTTTTTTTTTCACATGATCACAAATTTCTGTAATTAAATCCTGAAAAGGGCATTAAAAAGTTGTCCTCACTTACCTCCCTCATCTAGAGGAATGTGATGACTAAGTACTCTAGGAATTTGATGATCTTAGGTACAGAGAATTGCCAGAAACTTAAACAGATCTATGAATCATCAGATCTATGAACTGTCGACCTACTCAACAAATTGCTGGCTTGAGCTGTTACTGCAGTGGAATCAGTGTTTTTAAAACCTTTTGTGTTGCATTTTTTTCAACAGACTTTTCAAAAATTCTGTTGAGTAAAGTCATTCTTCTCTATGAGTGGGAGCATGTTAATCATGCTTTACCTCTTTACAGTTTCATCTAAGTTAGTAGTCATTCTTCCCTCTATTAAGCTCAGTGGTTTTTAAGAAGCTTTCCTTTATGTAATTGACATTGTGATGTCAAACTTGACTCGGAGATAAAAGTAGCAGCACTTGTGTTTGTTTGGCTGCATATGCCCTCTGTTGCTGGATGTTTTCAGAGTAACAGAATATGAAGGAATATCCTGTTGCATATGAAAACAAACATTAAATCGAGACTTAGTTAAGACAGAATATTTTTGTTTCAGAGGCAAGCTACTTATGCTTCCCCTGTTTTGTTTTTCAGAGTGCTGTAATTGAAAGTGCATCTTCTACATTTGAGGAAGGACAGCTCTTGATTGAATGGTGGATTAATAAGTGGCTGTCTCATTGTAAGACTAAAACGATATCCTGGAAGTTGGGAAGAACTGGATTTTCACCCTAGTCCAGCAGCTTTGCTGCTCACTTAAACACAGATGAATGAAGACCCCATTTGGAAAATCGCCAGGTCAGCGGTCCAGAGCTGATGCAGGTGAGGTGTTTTTTTCTAGGTGGTTTTCTTTGCTTTTAATGGATAAAAAGTGTTCTTACTTTATTGACTTTTTAAATGTGTTAATGATTTTATGTAGATAACATTCCTGTTTTAAAAGAAAATTTACTTTTGTTCTAGAAGATCATGGTTTGAAAAGACAAACATAAATTTAGCAGTACAGATCAGACCTTCCTATTTTGTGTTGTGTCAAAAGTCACTAATCAGTGACCTCTGTGGGGAAGGCAGCGTATTTTTTATCACCAACCATTGTGAATTGGAGCTTTTATGAAATTCTCAAGAAATCCGCCAACCAACAAGCATAATTGGGAAAGCTCAGTTAATTTTTAGAGTACCCTTGCAATAGACCATTCTGATGCTTTTAAAATACTCATCTGATTCACTGGAAACTGAAGCAACTGATACTGAAGAATTTCTCTGTAACCCTTTGGAAACTTTCAAACCTGTATTTTACCTGTGACTGTCTTACAATGTGCTGTCACTTATTTGAAACATGTACTGATTTCAAAGGTAATACAGTTACCTTTCAAGTAACAGTTACATGTTTCAAAGGAGAGACCCATTACAAAGTCTTAAACACTAGGTTAAGTGACCAAATGGAGACCAGTGATGAGTGGACTTCCTCAGGTGACAGTAGTGGGAGCAGCATTGTTTAACATCTTATTCAGTGGTAGCGACAGTGGGGTTGGGCACACTCTCAGCAGGTTTGGTGATGACACCAAGCTGTGTGGTGGACTCAACTTGCTGCAGGGAAGGGATGCCATCCAGAGGGACCTGGACAGCATTGAGAGGTGAGTCGGTGTCAACCCTGTGATGTTCAACAAATCCACGTGCCAGGTGTTCCATCTGTGTTGGGGCAATGCTGAGTACAAATACAGCCTGGATGGAGATTGGATTGAGAGCCAAGAAAATGATTCAAGACCTGGAGCACCTCTCCTACAAGGACAGGTTGCAGGAGCTGCGGTTGTTTGGCCTGGAGAGAGAAGGCTCCGTGGTGACCCAATTATGGCCTCCCAGTACCTGAAGAGCGCTTAAAAGAAAGCTGGAGAGGAACTATTTACAAGTGTATGTAATGACAGGACAAGGGGAAATGGCTTCAAACGGCAAGAGAGTAGGTCCAGAGGATGGCCATTAGTGACCAGAGGGCTGGAGCTCCTCTCGTATGAGAAAAGGCTGAGAGAGTTGAGGGTCAGGTCAGCCTGGAACAGGCACCAGGGAGTGCAACATTTCAGTTTTTAAGAGGGGCTTATGAAACAGAGGGGCTAGGTACCAAGGCCTTCAGTGACAGTACATGGGGTAGTTGTTTTAAACAGAAAAAGAGTACAGTTAGGTTTGAGTATACAGAAGAAATTTTTTATGATGAGTATGGTGACACACAGGAACAGGTTACCCAACTGTGAGTGACTTCTCATTGGAAGTGTTTAAGGTCGTGTGTAAAGGGTTATTAAGCAACTTGATCTAGTGAAAAGTCCCTTTCCCCATCATAGGGCTGAACCAGGTAACCTTGTGAGGATCTGTGCGATTACCTAGAACAGCTGTAAAAAAAGAAAAAAAGGTTGAACTTTAAGAAATAACTTTTAAATAGGATTTGCTGAGCTTTACAGCATTATGGATATAAATACCTTATTTATTCCCTTCCTTTTTTAAAGATGGTTGCTACTTCCTGAGAAACTTTATGAACACATAGTGCTCCAGAAGAGCTAAATCCTTAAAGCAGAAATTAGGATTTTAAGTCTTGCCTGTAAAATTGCTGTAATCTGGGATTGGATAATAAAGCAGGAATATAGTCTTAATCAGGAGGGAAAATGAATAAAAGAAAAAGATACAGTGAAAGAATGGAAATAATCCATGTATTTTATATTTGATACATTAATCATGTAAAATAATAAAATTGTTGGACTCTAGGAGACTCTTGAATCGTATACGGTCTGCAAAAAACAATTTGAAGGTAGAGATAAACCAGTGGTAGTGTCAGGTATTCATACAGGGCAAAATTTAATGCACTAACAAAGCATTTTTCAACTGACTTTGATTTCATCCTGTTGTAGAGACTTGTCAATCAGTGACACTACAAGTCTGGTGGCATCTTTGACAAAGCCAATTTTCAGCTGTCCTGCGTGTCTGCCTAGGAAGGAGATGCTTTTATGTGGTGCAAAGTAGGTGTAAAGGAAGAGGTATATGTGATTTATAATATCTAGGCATTTGAAATCTCTCTCTATGGGAAACGTACTTTGTACATAGTTCCTTTCTGAGAAGCAAATGCTGGGATTGAAGGTGAAGAAAAGAAGGAAAGCTAGACTTTTAATTTTTACACAACAGAAGACTACATGACTACAGACTCTAGGAGTTTGTCAAAGTATAGAGTTGCTTTCCATGATACAGTTTCAGTGGATCGGACAGGTGCTCTTGGCAGTGTGCCTGCCTGTCTCTCTAATTAATGTATTGCTGTCCCAAAAATAGGAGAAATACAGATTTTTTTTTTAATTAATGTAGAGTATAATTGTTTGTAAAGTAAGATGTGATTACCGTGAATGCAATTGGCCCTTTTAAATCTAATGATCACCTGTTTAATACTGTGTAAGTGAAAAACATGGTCCTCTGGAGTCTTTCTTAGTAGTGTTCTCCCAGAGGTACAGAATCCTACCTGCATGATGGTCAGGAGCAATTGTAATGCCTTTGCTGAATGGTTTGAAAACATAGAAGTACTTTCTTAGTAAAGAAAACTATTAAGACATATATGAGCATGTAATTATTAAGTCATATATGAGCATTTGTAGCTTTTTCACCCTTAAAAGCAAGTGTAAATTGTTTTAGTATTGTCTTTATGAACTAAGAAAAGAGGTCACCCCCTTTTGGATGTGAATTGCATAGAATTGCAGTGAAATCTTTTCTGCAGAGTTAGAATTTGGTTTATGTCAGCACTTACAGCCAGTCAATTAAAAGACCTCATTTCTTCAAACTCTTTCAGGTTGAGGTTGAGCAATACTAGGTGTGAATCAGCACACTGAAGTGTTTGTTAGGTCCCTGAAAGTAATTCTGAAATAGTCTCTAGGTACAGAGTGGAATTACTGCTTTTCCCACACAAGATTCTGGAATACAACTTAAAAATATCTAGCTTTTGCTGCTTGTTGTAAACAGAAGAGATATTCAGAGAAGTAAAATATTGGTGCTGTTTCCTGAAGAGCTGGTCTTATTTTCATGGATTGCACGGAGGGTACCAACTCATGTCACAATAGCAAAAATGTTGCCAGTAGCTTTCTCCCATCCTTCTTCCTATTCTCCTATAGCCCCTGCTGAAATGGCATGTATATTTCCCTTGAAGCCAACATCCTGAAAGATTTTTTTTTTTTTAAGTCCTGTCATGCTCTTTATCTTTGTCTGGAGTAAAATACAGATGTTCAGAAATATGGTTTGTAGTTTTGCTGTTGAATTTTAAGGTTTTTTGTAAGGAGCAGAATTAACGAGCCTCAAACAAAAGAGACCATATGACAATTGAATGTTTAATTCTGTTGCTCTTGTCTGGAAGCTGGAGTTTGTGTTCACTTTCTATTACAAAAATATGTTTCTGTGCTCTTACATCATAAAATAATAAAATAGTTTGATGTGGAAAGGACCTTTTAAAGGTCGTCTTGTCCAACTCCTGCTTTAGTAGGGACATCTTTAACTAGATCAGGTTGCTTGGAGCCCCATCCAGCTTGGACTTGGACACTTCCAGGAGTGGGGCAACCGCCATCTCTGGTTAACCTGTGCTAGTGTTTCATCACACTCAGTGTAACAAAATGTCTGTCTTACATCTAATCTTCTCCATTTTCATATCATTACCCTGTGTCCTATTGCAACAGGTCTTGCTAAAAGTGTGACCCATCTGCCTTCTTACAGGCTTCACATACTGGAAGGCTGCAGTAAGGTCTTGTCAGAGCCTTTTCTTCTCCAGGCCAAACAATCCCAACTCTCAGCCTTTGCTCATGCAGGAGGTGCTCCAGCCCTCCAGTCATCTCTCTAGCCTTCCTCCGAACTCATTCTAGCAGGTCTGTTCAGTGCTGGGGACCCCAGAGTTGGATGCAGTGTTCCAGGTGTGGTCTCAGCAGGGTGGAGCAGAAGGGCAGAATCCCCTCCCTCACCCTACTGCCCACTCTGCTTTGGATGCAGCCCAGGATACAGTTGGGCTGGGGGGATACAGTTGGGCTGGGGGGATACAGTTGGGCTGGGAGTGCACCTTACTGGGCCGTGTCCAGCCGCTTCATTCTTATGGACCAAGCAAGATTCAGGAGGCAGATAATTCTGATTTTTCACCTTCTTACTAGAATATGCTCAACATAAGGATTCTGTGCTGTTCTGTCCCCCTGTCCAGAGCTGCAGCAGAGCACAGAAATTCTTACTGCAGTTTCTGCAATTGTGTAGCCAAGCTAATTCAATAGTGTAACCTGGTATGTCTTTAAAAGGAGTTTACATCTCCTTGAGACATATCTGCATTCAGACCGTGCAATTAGGAGGGCAGACTGTAGCAAATAGGCATCGGGCTGGTACAAGGATGCTTTTAACCTTGGATCTTCAAATACTTGCTGTTTGCATTAAACATCCAAATATACTTCATGTATTAAACTGGGAGCTGTTTTAACTGGGAGCTGCCTGACTTCAGATGGTGAGTAGGACTTAGTTGTCTTTGTTGCCTTTGGTATAGAGCTCACTACATCAGTGAACAAGTTGAATCATATCAAAAATGTGAAGATCCCAAGGTTAGCAAACAGAAAAATCCCATTCCCAGAGGTCAGCATTGCTTCTCTTCTGTACTCACTGCAAATGCCTGTAGTAAATCTTCCTTCTGTGTAGGTCTAGTGTTTCTGTTCTTGACTTTGGAAGAGAAATGCTTTGTACTTCTCTTCTTATGCACAGGTTCCAGAGTCCTTCAGCAGAGGACAGAAAGCAAATTTCTGTGCTGCACCATTCTGTTGTTTTGTTGTGTTTTTACTTGAGCTAATTTAGCCAAAATCTTACTTTTCTCTCATTAGCTGGAAATGTAAAAGTACATGTATTCATCTTCTGCAGATGAAGTTTCTCTGTTTTGTAAGAATAGTTCTTGGGTTTTAACAGATCTCTTTTTTTAATAAAACATTTTAAATAAAATTTGTTATGTATTAGTAGAACACAGCCACCTCATATACAAAGAGGGAGCTGATACTATGTTTAGAAAGCATTTTCTGTAGGTTGTAATGAAGTCGTAAAGTCTTACGGGTTTCTTATCAAACTTTTTATTATGCTGTTTTTGTTTTTCGAGCTAAGTTCTTACAAATACTCAGTTTAATTATTTGGTTTTGTAGCAGTCAACAGTTACAAGTAGGATCTTTGCCGCAGTAATTGACAGACAAGGCTTAATTTTTAAAATGGAATATTTCAGATATCATTGCTGTTGGAAATGCAGCTTCCTGAAGGTCTGATGCAAGCTCGACTATGCTAAACATAAGAGTATTTTAATTATTAATTATTTTAATTCTGCCATTTCTGTAACTTTGGATATACTCTCTTAAATTTTTCAAATAAAAATGAAAATAGTATAATATTTATGAAGACACTGAAGGTTAATGGTACTGTCAGAGCTTGACTCCTGTGTGATGCTGTTAATGTAATGAAAATTTTCAATATGCATATAATTTCAGTTATGCTTGGAACATGCACAAAGTGTTAAATTTAAAAGAATTGGTTTGTTTAGGCCTACAGAAAAACTAAAACATTTCTCTGTGCTATTGTGAAGTAATTTAGCTCCATGCCATTCAAAAGCAGTACAGTGAGGAAGACAGAATCAGGATCAAGCTAGATATCTTCTGGTCGTATAGCCACCCTCAGCCATGACTTTAACAGGGGCTGTTTAGTCAACCCTAGTAAATGATCCCTATGCAGGTGGCCATTGGCCATCACCTGAGGCTGAAGTTTTCTTTCTAGGAACTTAGTCTGATTTTTCTAGCTGTGCATGTCACCTTTTATATACAATGTTATCTTTTGAAAGTGTTTTCTGTCATTTTGTTACTGCATATTTCCTCTGCTGAATTCTTCGGGGCTGCACATAAGTAACTTTCTAACAACCAGGAGAAACCTGATTTTTTCCTTTCCTCATTTCATCTTATTAGAAGCTTTCCAGTTTTTTTACATTCATCCCAGATTATTACTGCATGGAGTGCAGTGTTCTTCTATCTGTAAAAATCTTTTATTATTCGTTTTTTATGTGCTGTGTTAGGCACCAGTAGTGCTGGTCTGGCTAGCTCGGGAAGATGTATATTTGTATCTCCTTTTATTAACTCAAGGGTGAAAGCTTAAAATAGCCAGTTGATTCGCAGAACTATTGTCGTTGATTGACCATCTCAACTATTGTCCCTCTTGTGTTTAGTTCAATTTTCATTTTAATAGCTGCTGTCAGTCACTCCTTATGTTCATCGCTGAGCTTCTGTGTTGGGTTTGCATGGCAAGATACCAGTAGGGTGCAAGGGTGACTTCTGTGAGAAGCAGCTAGAAGCTTCTCTTGTGTCCAACAGAGGTAGCTCCAGCTCCCACCACTGGCCAAAGCTGAGTCCATCAGTAGTGGTGTTGGTGCCTCTGGGATATTGTATTTAAGAATGGACGAAAGATTCTGCACAGCAGCAATTGCAGGAGAGAAGTGAGACTATGAGAGTAGCAGCCCTGCAGGCACCAAGGTCAGTACAGAAAGAGATGGAGGAGGTGCTCCAGGCGCTGCAGCTGAAGTTGCCCAGCAACTGTGGCAAAGATGATAGTGAAGCAGCTGTGCCCCTGCAGCACATGGAGGACCCTACACTGGAGCAGGTGGATGTGACTGAAGGAGTCTTTGGGCCTGCAGGAAGTCTGCACTGGAGCAGGTTTCCTGGCAGGACCTGTGACCCCACGAGAGAGGAGCCCATGCTGAAGCAGGTTTGTCAGGGCTTGTCACGTTGCGGGGGACCCACTATAGAGCAGCCTGCTCCCGAAGGGTGGCGTGCTGTGGAAGGGATCCATGCTGGAGCTGTTTGTGAAGAACTGTAGCCCCTGAGAAGGATTCACATTGGAGAAGTTCGGAGGACTATCTGCTGTGGGAGGGACCCCACGCTGCAGTGGGGAAAGTGAGAGCAGTCCTCGCTGAGGAGGGAGAACTAACCCTGTCCTGAGGGGAAAGAAAGAAGTAGCAGAGACATGTATTTAACTAACTGCAGCCCTTATTCCCTGTCCCCTTGTGCTGCCTAGGAGAGAGGAGGTAGAAAAAAAATGGAAATGAAGTTTAGGCCCAGGAAGCAGTGAGAGCCGGGAGTAAGGTATTTTAAGATTCGGCTTTATTTCTTATTATCTTACTCTGACGTGATTGGTAGTAACTTAAACTAATATTTCCTGAGTCAAGCCTGGTTTGCCTGTGACGGAAATTGGTGAGTGATGCCTCTCTGTCCCTCCCTTGACCCAGGAATGTTTGGCTGTATCTTCTCTGTCCAGCTGGGAGAAGGGATAGAGCAGCTTTGGTGGGTACCTGGCATCCAGCCAAGATCATCCCACTGCAGCTTCATGTGCACATAGCCCATGTCTACCTCTGTAGAGCCTTCTGTTGGAGAAGGTCACTGACCAGTCATAACATGAAGTATTTGGATTCTTTACATTTTAACATTCAATATGAAGGGTTCATGTAAGTTTTTAAATAATTTTTCAATAATTTCAACACCTTTTCTATTTCAGGTCATGCAGGAGTGTCTGCCAGCATGATGAAGAAAAGAACTTCCCACAAGTAAGTTGTTAATATATTTACTAAAGAACAGTTCTCAGTAACTGGAAGTATTGTTCTAGAAATATATCCGTTATTGTTCCACTCACTTTGTTCTTGAAAATCATGTGGAATAATATTCAGTCTGTATGTATGTGTAGAGTCAGACTTTTAATTCTTTCAGGAGGGTAGTAGGAAACAAAGCCCCACAGATAAAAGTTTTAAACATTGTTTTGACTGTTAACATTAACATGTTTTTCTTGAATACAATTTTGAAATGCTTTCTGGAATCCGTAGAGAAGGATTTGCAAGCCTGAAATTAGCCACGTGTACTGTAGGATGTCTGTTCTCTGGCACAGAGTTCATGCAGTCACCATGTCAATAAAAAGTGCAAATCATGCTTACTAAGCACCCGGTCTGGAAGGAATCTTAGGTATATCTAATCATGTATGCACTAAAACTGCAGTGTTGGAAAAGATTTTTCATTTTTTAAAAATAAAGAACATACTGAAATACTTCTGTAAGGAAGCTGCTATTAGTATGTGAAGGAAGGATACCTGCTTTTACTACACTTTCATGGCATGTATTTTTCCATCTACAACATTTTAAATAGTAGCAGCTGAACGCTGGTGAGTAGCTGTGTGAAAGTAGAGGTAACCTCCTGGATATAATTGGTCTTAGTATCATGCAGCAATATACCGTATCTGGCTATATCTGGTGAGAGAAATCTAAGCTGGGTAAGTGGGAAACTTAAAATGTTACTAGCTGTTTGTAAGTGTAAAGTCATACAGTGTGCATCAATCACAAGCAATTTGTTTGGCAGGTGTATTTTCCACAATTAATGTAGTTAATCACTGTTAACAGTGTTAACTGTTTCCCAAGACAATACCTGATATAAAACTACTCTGATGCCTTCCACCAGCTCATCATTATCCATTCTTGTCTATCTTCATAGAAGGCAAAGAGAAACATTTATTTGTCTAGGGGCAGGTAGAGTTGGTTAAAATTTAATTTCTCTTGTTCTCTTTCAACCGCTCAGAGAAAGGAGTGTATGATGGGAAGACTAACAGAGGTGGGTTGCCTTTTGTACTTGAGGGTGGCTAGATTTGTCTTTATTGTTGTGTTAATATACACTTACTTAAATAACTAAATAGGCTGTAAATTTGTTAGCATAAAGGCTTTTGTGGGACTTAAGAAGTTTTGATCCTAAGTGACATAATTTTGAGGTATGTAACTTAAGCATTCGGCTTAGTTTTATGTTAATTTAGGCTGGTTCAATTGTTTATTATTTAGTAAAGGTTTTTTTGTACCAAGCCAAGATGACTTCTTGCTTACTGACTTGTCTGAGAATGAGGTAGAGTAGTAGAATATTGTTTGTATTTATAGTTTACTGTAAATGAGTAGGATATGAATATGATCTAATACTATATGCTGATACTACTCAGAGCAAATACAATAAACCATGAGTTAGTAATGTATACTTTGTCACTGGTTTAGCTGTTTATTTAGTTAATTCCTCATTTAAGGGAAAAGAAGCCTACTAGCACTCGAGGGTCATTGAGGAGATTTTAAACCAGCTTCAGAAGGTTTGTGGCAGAGGAAGAAACAAGGCATGATTCAATATTTGAGGATTTGATAGAATGAGCAGCGTGGATGAGCCTTCTGAACTTTTTAAATGGTAGTTAACTGTTGAACCTTCTGGAGATGGTTCCCGTGGTTATAGGGCAGCTCTTCCAAGTGCTCTGGCAGTGGGTAGTGGTGATCTCTGCCAATATGAAGCTGACCTCACTCGCGTCAGATCAGTCGGTAAACTCACGGATCTCATTCTTTCCACTCTTAGTGTATAAGGAAAGTACAAGAACTAGCACAAGTATGAAACAATCCTTTCTTCACAGGCTCTCCAGATTTCTTGTAGTTGGCAATTCAGAGACTTTGAGGCATAGGGTATACCTGCAATTTGACTACAAGGGAACTTAAACATTTTGAAATTTTAATCCCATTTTAAGGTAACATATTCATGGCTTCTGCAACATCTAGAGCTGAAATTCACAACTGAATGATGTTTTTTTTAACTTTTCAGGGACTACAGAAAGTACTTCAAAACTTCTGTCTTAGTTAATGTACCTTATAGTCTGAATATTGTGAAAAGTAGCTAGTAACAATTCTCCAGTCATCATTCTGTTATTAGTGACAGACATTAATAAGGTCACAGTTGTATTAAGTTTTGTGTCCTATTTTTAATAACTTTTCTGCTTTGTTCTATGAAAGACTTGAAAGCATACTGACTACTGCTGCTATACTGCTTCTATAATGTTTTATAGTATTCATTCAACTTTTTCACATTTGTGTGTGTTTTGCATATCTGAGAGGAGTGGTTTTCTTTCACCCTTCTAGTTTTTTCTTTCCTTGTTGTGTTTTTCTGAGATGACATGGTCAGGAAAAATACCAATCAGCAGCCAAACCTAAATGGATGACTTTATAGGTTACTGAGCATTGCCATTCCCATTTTTCCAAATGCTCATTTGTGTTTTAAGCACAACCCTCTGGTAATGGCTGATTTTTCTGGTACCAGTCTGCTGCAATTCTGCACTGTGTTGGTTTCGCTGGTAGCAATTGCCAAATTAAAGTTTGTGCAAGGACCATGTAAACACAGCTTTAAAATCTGGGCAGATTTCCTTCTGGCTGTATAGTCTTTAGAATGTTTCCAAAATATCTGGTTCTGATAATGAAACCTTTTCACATTAGGTTTTACTTAACAGCTTACAGCCTGCAAGATAAAGAAGAAGATCAGAAACTTTTGGGAATTGAAGGGCCATTTGCAATGAGGATGTGTCAGATGTGTCAAGAACTATTTCCAGGACTTCCTCTTTTCTGTTTTTCCTGGCTCCATATCTTACATGTCTAATTGTTATCCAATATTCAAGAGCAAATCTTTGTGGAAATTTTAAAGATAATTCTAATAAAAAAGAAGGAAAAAATTGTGTTGGACTTTCTGGATGGAACATCATAGAAGGTTATTTATGTAACTTGATTTATCACAAAAATACCACACTGGTGAGGAAAGGAGAGTTGGTTACTTGATTGTCATACATGGAAGTACATTCATGACTTACTTATTGATGGTTAGAAACGCTTGCTTGCTTGCTTGCTTTCCATGTGTTCAGATGCAAGAAGTAGGTTTTCCTTGGTAATTTACTAGTTTGAATATCTTATTTCTTACAGTATGAACCATTTCAAATGAGAGTGAGCAGCTGTTCAATAAAGCAACCTTCAAATAAAAATTTGAACTGCAAGTACACCTAGTGGATACTTGACTTGTAAATTAAATTTATAATGCTCTTTGCTCTCTGAGGCATTTTAAATGTAGTTACCCATTTGAACTCAGTTATGTTGTCTTCTTCCATCTTTTTTTAGAATAAGCGTGAAGCTTTTTGCCTTATTGTTCCAAATTAAACTTTAAAATAGATTATGCTTTGTAGGCAGAAAGTGAAGATGCCTATGAGGTTGAATATGAATAGCATTATAATCTTTTTCAAAGATGAAATGATGAGCAATATAAACTGTTGAAACTAGACAAAGCAATGTCAGTTTTAACTTCTTCGATCTCTAGTTGTTTTTATTCCCTTCAGAATGAAGGAATCTTTCATTTGAACTAAATAAATGAACTGAATACAAAACAAACTTAGTTTTATTGTGCTGAGAACCAGATCTCGGATCTTATTTTGTAATAGTAGGATATTACTGGCACTTACTACAGTTAGAAATACATATGTATACTTGAGTAGAAGTAGAATTTGCAAATGTGTTCTAGTTTTTCCATAAAATTAGAACCAGTTTTGTGGGAGAGTCTCTCTTTACAGGAACTCCAACCTGTTCCAGTTATCTGTGCTATCAAAGTTAGGAATACAAAACTGCAGTCTGATCTTTGAAAAGCTCAAATGATAGGAAAAGTGAAATTTGAAAACACCCCATGCTAAGGTCTTCATGGTGAATTAAAGTCTGGAGGTGGGACAAGTAGTGAAGTGATTGTATATCTTGTTTTTCATAGTTATGATTACAGTTATGATACAGCATTAAGCATTCCCGTATTGTAATGTGAGTGTATTGTTCTGAAATACTGCTTGCCAGATGTCAGTGGTGTGATTGTTACCTGTATTTTTTGGATCATATAGGGACTCTCTGAGAGCATTCATCATTTTTGGAGGCCTTTTTCTCTGACCACTAATCTAAGGAAGAATATTGCCTTCTGCAACTGATAATCTTTTAGATATTGCTTTTAAGCATGCTAGTTGTGTGCATATATTACTGCTGTTGAAATGATGTGCGTTACAAGTAGTAGCCAAAAAAATTATTTTATAAGTAATTGACATCCAGGAGAATTTTTTACATTGTCATGATGTCTCTTAGTTTCTTCCATTTGTATTCAAAACTGTCAATTTGTGGTTTTAATAGCTGGATAAAACAAAACCTATGTAACACTTTCAGTGATTTGAAACTGTCAAATAGCTTATATTACAGAATAGCAGCTGTTACTCACCAGAGGGAATTTCCATGCCAATTCCATGAAAATAGCAGAAGGACAATAAGGTTATTTAATCTGTTTTCCATATAAAGGAGTGTCCCTTCTGTGGCCATTTCCATTACATGCAATTTCTCATTTCCCATACTAAATACAAAAGTGTTGCTGCTATGCGCTTTTAAAACTACTCGGAGGCAAAATTAACTGTAAAGAAAGGAGGCTAAATTTCCTTTAGGTGAAAACAGGTTTATTTTAGGGAAAACAAACATCTTGCAAGAATTTCAGTCAGCGACTGATAATGTCTGCACTAACCTCTTCCTCCTGGGAAGGAGTTGTTGTTTACTGTTCTGCAGGGGACAACAAGGTAGTAAAGTTGTGATACTGCTAGGTAACCTTGTGCTTTGAGGTTTGATCAGGTGAGTTTTACTTTTGACAGTTGGAGTAGCAAGGGGTAGAATAGTTATTTTGGCTTAAGCAAACTAGTTTCAGAATTTACTGCTAGGAAACTGACCTTATACAACACATCAAAAATGGGTCACTACTTTTAAGTGTGTTTTTCTTTTTTCCCATAAAGTGTGATAAGCTTTATGCCCTAATTTGAATAAGGTGTGCTAAACTATAAAATATATTGTCATGTAAAAGCATACATTATTTTCTGAAGTAGAATTTTGAATATGTGTGTACTTTTGTTTAATGTAAATGTTTGTATCTATGTACAGAAAACATAGAAACAATGTGGGACCAAGCAAACCTATTTCTCAGCCACGAAGAAATATTGTAGGCTGCAGGATACAGCATGGATGGAAAGAAGGGAGTGGACCTGTAACACAGTGGAAGGGCACAGTTCTTGATCAAGTTCCTGTAAATCCCTCGCTCTATCTCATTAAGTATGATGGATTTGATTGTGTGTATGGACTAGAACTTCACAAAGATGAAAGAGTTTCAGCACTTGAAGTTCTTCCAGACAGAGTTGGTAAGTGTTTGGGGTTTTTCTCCTAAATTCATATACATTTGGGTTGACATGTATCACTAAAAGTTTTCCACTAATCCCTCCAGACTTCCCCCAAGATAACATGTGACCACTTAAGTGTTACAGGTCAGTTTTGTTTTTTTCTCATGGCTGGTAATCTAAATGCTTTAATTTTTTTTCTATTCCACGAATTTTGATGGTGCTAAATGAGTTTGGTTGCTGTCTTCTAAGTAAACTGCAGTACATTCTGTAGTTTTTAGATTAACACTGATGTTTCTTTTAAAATTTCAGCTCTAAGCCATCTTGACTGTGTTGTCTATTTTATCTGTCTAACAGTAATAAGGTCACATTTTTTCTTGTACTCCCCCCCATGTACTTTTAATAATGGCTGGAAAACATTTTCTAAGTGAATTAACCTGATTAGTAATAATGCTTTTTCTTCTTCAGAATTAGCACTGGATTGTTAAACTGCAGGTTTTTCAATCCACCAAGTTTGATATCTACTCAAGTTAACATTAGTTTATAAATAGAAAAAGCTGTTGCTTCTTCTACCTGCAAAGGAATTGGTAGCGGTCTGTAGGGTAGCATTAGGAGGAACCAAACCCCAAGGTTGAATTAATAATGTAATAGAAAGAATTGTTCTGTGATAGGCCTTTTGTTTCTCCTGTCTGCCTCTCCCAGTCTAGTGTCTAGTTAAAGTTCAGAGTTTCTGCTGCTGTGGCCTCAATTGATTGATTATTCTTTAGCTTGCATTTTGATTGTTTAATCACAGGGATACAATAATTCATTGTTATTTTAACAACGTTCTGAAGTTCTCTAGTTCTGCAGCGGTAAACTCTCTGAAATGGACAGTATTTGTTTCATGTATGAATTTACTAACTGCCAGTCAGATTCATGTATGAATCAGCATGAAGATTATTTTTTGCAAAGATACATATCTGTGCTTTTGCATGAATCAATGAAATGCTGTCATTTCAGCTTCGTCTCGAATTAGTGATGCCCACCTGGCAGACACAATGATTGGTAAAGCTGTGGAACATATGTTTGAGACAGAGGATGGTTCAAAAGATGAATGGAGGGGGATGGTTTTGGCTCGAGCTCCTATTATGAACACATGGTTTTATATAACCTACGAGAAAGATCCCGTTTTGTACATGTACCAGCTCTTAGATGATTATAAAGAAGGTGACCTTCGCATTATGCCTGATTCAAGTAAGTAGGCCAGTTACTGTTTTCTTCTGACATCTTTTTGTATTAAACATTTAGCTGCAGTTTATTTATGGACAAGAGAGCTAACAGACAAGCATCTTGTTTGTTACTCTCTTTAATTTTCTTTTAAAGTATCACAGCTAATGAAGGTAGTACAACAAAGAACATCTGTTTTAACTGCTGAAATATTTTTCTTAGCAGTGACATATGCAGGGAAATACTTCTTCATAATTATTGTTAATTCTGCTGAAAATGTGTGTGTACTACTGTGGAAGACTTTATCTTTGGTTTTTTTGGTAGAAACTGACAAACCAGAAGTCTTCCACTGTTTTCTTAGAGAAGTATCACAGCTTGTAGAGTTGGCTTTTGATTTGTATTTCTGAAGCAGTGCTTTTGGGAATGAATAATATTTTGGGTCCAACTAATATAGTTAGAACAATATCACTAAGCTGTATGTCTTAAGTGTGAAAAAAACTTTTTGAGTAGTTGCTTGTAGGAAAAAAGCACTCATTTTTTGAAAATTGATTTTTCTCTCACCTGTTGTAGCACACTAGAAAGAAAGATTTCAGCATATTAGGGTTTTTTTTCCTCCCTTTTTGAATGGGAAGTCATCTTCTTCAGGGCTTCTATTAATTTAGAAAGATTTTCACAGTATCAGTATTATTCTAGAGATTTAGATAGTCAGTACAAAAAGGGGGGGAGGGAAGCTTATAAAGAATACTTCAGTTTTACTTCTGTGTAACAAAACACCCTTTCTGACAAAGGCCATCTGGATTTAAGGAAAATTAATTGTGATTAATACATATGCAGATTGCTATGTAGTCAACCACTAAGGTTACCCAATTAATAATTTGTTGAGTTTGAGATAGTCTTCTTTCAGATCCACCACTGCTAATGATCTACTGGCAGAATAAAAGTGGCACTTACTTGCATAACCTCTGTAGTAATCATCTGTGTTTAGATCACGTTCTCTTCCACATCTAGCAAAAGGCAACATCTCCAATGCTTTTAAAGAATGAACAACAAATGTTAGTGGGAAAAAAGTTACTTTCCTCTTCCTAAAGAAATAAAGCAAGCTCTTTCAGATTTGAATGTTCAAATAACTTGTTCTTTGTTTTAACTACTAAAAAGGGCTTCAAATGTATTTTAAGTCTGCTTTGCTTTCTTTCACCTTTGTGGTTGAGGATAGGGAAAGCTTATATGCCTTCTTTCCATTCAAGAACTAATTGCCTTTAGTGCACTTTATCCTCTGTGCTGACCACGACTATTGACTGCTTACTGATTTTTTAAACATTTCTAAGTATTTGCTTCCTTCCCTGAATGTGAATGCTTTCAAGGTAGTTTGAATCATGTCCTTGACTCAATGATTAGATGTTAGTAGTTTGGAGAAGTATTTTTCAAATCAGATTTTGGAATATCTACAAGTACTTCTGTAAATTTGGTGGGATTTTCCATAATGTTATAAATAAAATTTCTAGGGTAGGGTCTCTTCTCAAATACAAGTTTTGCACATGTGAGGAGACAGATAATAACAGATGCCAAATAACTTCTTACTGTTTGTTTGGGTTTTTTTTTTTCCTGTAAGGGGAAAATGTATTGCTAGGTCTGATACTATAACTTTATCTACACTTTTAAGTGAAAATGTAGGAGTTAAACTTGCATCTTTCCAAGAAAGACTCCTCATATAAAACTGATACTAAGAGAATAATAACTATGTGTGACAATACATTTATAGAGGAACTGAAACACAAATTGAAAAAGAAACTTATGTTTGTGAAATAATTTTTGATCTTAAATGCAAGCCAATCTTTTAATTCCCTGTTGGTTTTTTTTTTTCCTTTGTGAGTTCTTTCACAGCTCTCAAAATTGAAAACAGAATGGATGGAATCTCTAAAGGACTCTTAGTGCAAACTTAGAACAAAGTTATTAACTGAAAAGCTTATGATTTCCAGAATAAAAGCCGCATCAGATGTTACAATTGTTTTCGAAAGTTTTTCAGTGGAATACAAATGACAGTTTTATCTAAACCAGAAAAGCTGAGAAAGATGTGGTTAGCTTCCAGTTGTCTAGCAGTACTTATTACCCTTTATCATGTTTGTTCTGTGATTGGTTTGTAGCCAATGACTTGGCATGTTACAAAATCACACCTTTCATTATTCAGATTTAGCATAGGGGTTGTCTAAAATATAAGGATATTATTTCTGGTTAGGTTTTGCCAGAGAAGAACTAATGCAATCAGGCTTTACCAACAATATTACTCAAATATGGAGTCAAAATCCCCTTTTTATAAGGAGTTTATACCTGCTGCCATTTCAGAAGAAATGCTTTTGTTGCATGCATGCACTGAAACCTTGAATAATGTGTGTGGGAAGAGGGAAGTTAAGTTAGGCTACCTTTCTGCTGAGGAGATCCAATGCCTTTTCCGGCTCATGGCTTAAATTCTATCATCTACAGCCCTTTCTTACAACTTGTGCATAAACCTTCCTCTGAAAGAGTTACATCTCTTATCAATCAAAGTGCTATTTTTGTCTTAATAAAACTGAAGACAGTATTGCCTGAATTTTTTTTCTGCTACTACTTTCTAGAAGTATGGCAGTTGTTAGGTGCTTGTCTCAACAAAACTGATTAATCTATTTGCAACTTTTAATTGTTTTGTATGAGTTTTAAAGAAGGCTCTGCAGTTATCTTCCATATTGCAAAATTTTATTAATGTCTACTAAAGTACACTGGGTTTACGTTACAGATGATTCACCTCCTGCAGAACGGGAACCAGGTGAAGTTGTGGACAGCCTGGTAGGCAAACAAGTGGAATATGCCAAAGAAGATGGCTCGAAAAGGACTGGCATGGTCATTCATCAAGTTGAAGCCAAACCATCTGTCTATTTCATCAAGTTTGATGATGATTTCCATATTTATGTCTACGATTTGGTGAAGACATCCTAGACGTCATCATGAACTTTTGCCAAATTTGTGGAACTATTAAATGTAAAATTTGTAGACACAAAGACTTGACTGCTTTCCAGTTTAACGAAAGCTTAAATGTCCCTGCGAACCCACAATCTCTGCCAGCAAAACTGTTTTGTTCTGATTATTACAAACATGACACATTTTGTGTAAGAGAACTCCTTTTCTTGAAGGAAGTCAATATGTTTGGGCAGGAGGGAGTTAAAAGCAAAGAACAGCTGCAAATTCAAGCTGTGTAAAGTTGATCTAGTATTGTAATCATTAATCTAAATTTTTTCATAGAGTTTGACTTTTTCTTCAATCTTGCACTCACTTGTTCAACTGCCACATGCAAGTGTAGTTTGATATTTTGATACGCCTTCTTTTGTAACATTAAATTTAATTTCTTGGATACTGGCAGTCCTTGTTTTCAGGGTTGGGACAGAGGTGACTTTTCTGAAAGGTTTAAACAGTTTGTGCAGCATTAAGGAGTGCCTAACCCAAGTAACATCAGTCTGCTGTGTTTCTACAATTTATTTCAAATTTAGCTTTTTAAGAACTTGCAGTACATGGAAATGCTTGTGCATTTTTACTAGTCACAAAGTAAAATAGGGCAGTAGGATATCAAGTGTTTGGATTGCACACCTTTCAGTGAAAAGGCTTTAAACTATAAAATTACATTTAATCTGTATAACCACTTAATTAGAATATGCAGGTTAATGGCCCATATGTACAAGTTGTAGGAACCAGTAAAATACATGCAACAAGGCTGCCTTCAATCCTAAATGTTGTACTTCTTTCTTTGTTTGTTATACACACTTCTTAGCAAAACCCAAGTGCTTGGTGCCACAACTTTAACAGTATATATGCTACTTCAGAAGACTTTAGACTACGCATTGGCATCAGTAGTCTCTCATTTAATATCAAAACCTAGCAACCTGAATGTTTGTGTGTGGACTTAGAAACCTAACAGTAGTTAATATTTTACATGGTAAATACAATCTCACGACAGGGGAGTGGGAGGGGGTGTCCTTTCACACTGAAGATGTAACTTTAGAGAAGGAGAAGCATTTGTTGCCTTCTACTCAGTCTGTTGCATTTCTTTGTGTTGGTTTGCTTTTAATTGTTTTGGTTCAAGAAGGCATCTTCCCAATTTTTTTTTTCTGGCTTTCCCACATAAGGAGTGTCTGGACAAATCTACAGTTTAAACCTGTTGTTGCCTTTTGTGGTGTACATTGTACTTGCTTTGAGGTATGCTGTTGACATGAATTTCATTCTATGAACACTAGAGTTCTGCATGCCAGTGGTGTACTATCTAATGGAAGCTCTAGGCAGTCTCAGTGGTTCAGTCATCTGCATTAGATTGTGGATGTAAATAGCAGCCCACAACTGCAAAATCTTTTCATGGTTATAATCTTGCAAGATAATTGTAAATGAAAATTAGGGTTTCTGAAGTGTGGCAGCTTTTAAAAAATAACAGAATTGGAACAACAATCCAGCACAGCAGCAAGGTTGTCATGTTACATTAAGGCAGAGCTCTGCAAGGTTCAAAAAACTGCTTCACAGAAATACAGAATGTGAAGACAGTTAACACTGTTGATGGAAGGAACAAATACCCTGATATCCAACTGTGTGCCATTAGTGGAAGAATGCAGGAGAGGTGCTGTTAATCAGAGGACAGAGGTGCAGATGACCTCTATTGTGGGTATTCTTGATATTGAAGACTCAGTGGTTTAAGCCCCCATTTTTTGCCTGATTTCATATTTTAGCCTTAAGGCTTGTGCCTCATTATGCTGTTGAATGGTAATAAATACTCTCCGTATAAATATGATACCTTAATTCTTTGTTCATTGCTACTATATTGCATTATGTCCAGTATTTCATCATGGGCAACCAAAGGCAGGCTATTGTCTTTCAGTGAATAGCTTCTCGATGCAGTCCTTATGCAGTAAGTACCTGAGTCATAAATGTTTCTTGTGTTTGAACAAAGTGAGCAGATTTGCAATACAGTGTTTTCATCCTGCAGATCTGTTGTGTTTTCTATTGACTCTTAAGAGTCCTGCATGTAAATCTCAAAGCTGAGCCTGGCTCCATGAGCCCAAGTCGATATTTGTGGCACAGGAATGAGTGAGTGTATTAATTATACACAAGATACATGGATTACCTAGTACACTGAACTTGGGGCTATATAGCTGAGGAATAAGAGGTTTGTTTTGAAGTATCTGAGGTTTAGGTCTACTGGAACACTTTTAGCGTTAGGCTTGCATTTGTGGGTTTTCTGCAAGCCTATTGAATACACCATGTATTCTGACAATTAGAGTATAATCTACAAACTGTAAATTTCACATTGTTTTTTGATGTCCCCGTTGTCTGTTGCGTGGGTATTTTCTTTCCACTTTTTTTTCTTTTTCTTTTTTTTTCTTTTTTTTTTTTTTAATAGCTTAAACCACCTTTTTGAGGCTTGAGACTAATTCCACTCCCTGCCCATCTGCTTTGGGCTTTGTTTTAGGCTCATGTTTCAGATCTGCATGCAGTGCTTGCGTTACCCTGGTAACTAAATGTTGGTTCCTTGTTATAGGGGTTCAACATTACTTTCCAAAATCACACAGGGCTTGTGATGGCACAAGCCACGGATCTTTGTATAAAAGTTATTCACCTTCCACATTTACCTGCTGTAGTATTGTTGTATATTGTGTGTGTGCGTGTGTGTGATGTCAGGCTGCCATGTAAAACTTAAAAGGGAAAAAAAAAAAACTTAAATGCAGACCATCCTTTTTTGCATGCTTAGAGGGTTAGAACATTCAATGTTACAAACTAAAGTTGCATGTTAAAATGTTTAGGTTTTTGTTTTGTTCTGTTTTTATTTTGTGTTCAGTTTTTTGTGAATTTGCTTATTGTGCTGTTTTAATGGTTGTTAGTAGGATTAAATGCACCGGTGAGACGAGCATAGTGCCAACGGAAGGTAATTTTCCAGTTGTATGTGTCCTACAGCATTTGAAGGGACCATGTATTCTGTTAAAGAAAAAATAAAATTTCAGTTGAATAGCAGAACACTACATTCTTCTTCTTTCTTTTGAGTGCCAAATCCTAAACTATGTTGGAGTACAGATGGGGAAAACCCTTTTTGTTGCAGTCGGTAGAAGACTTCTTTAAACGTATTGTTTAAACATAGGGGCTTTATCTTCGGAGAGAATTTACTAGTTGCGTCAGGGAAAAGACTTACGGTAAAAACAGTTTCTGGTTCCTTGAAAATGCTGTGCTTTTTGTATTTTACATCATTAGTGCAATTTGGATGGTTCTTGGTATGTGTATAGTTCAGAGGTCTTCGTGTTCACATTTTTAAATTAGGTAGTGAATTCATCTTTAGAGCTTGGTTTCTTTATTTTTATTTTATTTTGAACAATGTAGACAGTTCCCTGTTCTCTGCATTTAGAAGTATAAACACTTTAAATCTGTTACTTAATTCTGTAAGTAATTTTTATAATTATGATGTAACTCTATCCTTAAAACATTTAAAATAAACCCTTTATGTGCAACTTATGCCTGTAAACTTTGTTCTCACAAGCAAAATATAGTGATGTGATTTCAGATTATGAAGAAGCAGTTTCTTAGTTTTTCTAATGAAAGGATTTATTATTTTAGTGTTGAACCATGTATGCTGGTATAATACTTGCCCTGTGAAATACGTTTGCTTGCAAAGCCAAATCTTGATTCTTTTTTTCTAAGTAAATGTAAGTGCTGGTAAGATGGAACTTGGCTAAGGTAAAGCATACTGTTAAATTGTATTTAACTAAATACAAAAAACACCCCTCCAGGGGCTGTGCAGGTCTGTGAAGCAGTCTCTATTTCCAGAGCACACAAAATATTTTGGCAGTGGGGAACTGCAGAAGCATTTGGCAGTGTTTTGGTGATACATTCATTTGCTTTGAATTAAAACAGTTTAAAATTCAATGAAGTGTATTTTTCTGGTGATAAAAAATGAAGTTGATGCAAATTGGAGGTGATGAGCACAGAAGATAAATCACCATGTTGTAGATTTTCTAAAGTCCTATAAGTTGTTGTGGAGACTTTATGTGGTTAAATTACTAAGGCGGACTTTCCATGTTGAACAGATTTTCTTTATTACTACCTCTTTTCTGATAATAAAGGGTGCATGGCTCTTAATGGACATGGTATAGTGGTGGACTTTCTAGTGTTAGGTTAACAGTTGGACTCAATGATCCAAAGGGTTCCTTCCCACCTAAATGATTTTGTGATTCTTAAATATGTTTTTGGCACCAAGCTCATTTGATTGTATATGAAGAACTTGGAGTATGCCAGCATGCATACCCAAGTGTCTCCCCTTAGTTCAGCATCCAATTTATTGTATCCTGTTGCCTCTGGAACTGCTTTCAGTGAAGATTTATATTGTGTATTTCTGTGATTAGACAGTCTAAGACTTTGCTGTAGGAGTATCATGTGCAAAAAGCAGATGTTTATCTCTGTGAGCTGCCTATGTTAAATTGTAGTTAAAAATAGATACGCTAACATGTTGTGACTAATGCCTGAACCTGTTTTGTATTACCGCTGATAAACCAACCTCAGTTTGGTGGCATCTTCCTTTGTGTAGAGAAAGAGGAGCCTTATAAAAACAAAGATATTTTTCTTGTCCATCACAGCTGTAATGAACCTGCCCCTGAAAGCTGGTTTCTTATGAGCTCACTTGAAAGCAGCTCAGATACCCGTGCTTTGTAGACAGTAATGTCCCACAGATTTAAGAGGGGGATAGGGGTCCTACTCAGAGCTGTTGCTTTACTACTACTGTACTGTATTTTCACATCCTCCTTGTCCATATGAACAGGTTTTATTTTTAGGGGGGGGAAAAAAAGAAGATGCTCTTTGCTCAGTAAGTTACTTATTTTGACATGTATATATTTTTTTTATATTCATGCTGTAAGCAGTGGAACCACTGATGACTTCAGGGAACTCCGTTGTTTTCTGGAAAGGATAAAGTTCAGTAAGGATATTTTGGAGGAGGTTGAGCTGCTGCAATTTAAGATCATTAAGGTCTAAAAAGGCAAGTAAGAATAGGTCAAGGAAATGATAGGTATGTTCTTCCATCCTCAAGCACTAGATAATAAAAGATATTTACTCTTTTACACACTTAGAAGCGTTTTTTTCAATCTAAATCTTGTTTTTCTTTCTGTAAGCTCCTGCCTTAGCATGTTACATCACTTAACCTCTTTGTCAATATCAGTATCTTATCATTTTAATTCATTTCAAGATTTGCAGCCTGGGGAAGTTGTCAAGCTACTAAGTATTTTTTTCAGGCTCTGCACTTGCCACTGCCTTGTAAGTTTCCTGGTGTCCAAACAGAGTGCAAAGCTGCATATGCACAATATACACCTGTGTATGTACAACACAAAGCAGCTGAGGTCTCAGCAGTATAATTAAGGTGGTGTCAACACTTCCTTATTCTACTTAGATGTTCATTACAGATCTTAACACATTTTCTTCTGAAATCAGTTATGATTTGCGTAACTTCATTTGTACACAACTTGTGTAAATGGTTTTGCAGTGTGACAGTTAAAAAAATCTATGCTTTGATGCTAGTTTCACCCACCCCCGTGCACTTAATCATTACATTTGTATTCAGTAGGGTGATTTTTACAGGCCCTTTTTGAATATTTTGATACCATTGTTCCTCACCATAGACTGATCTGTTCAAAGCTGACTTTAGTAATGAACATGGACGTCTGTACATTTACTTTGATTTGCATAATCTTGTTACTTCCTAAGGGTGTTCTGCCCAGATGTGACATGTGAGAGGCATATTTTTGTTAATTTAAACAAAAAAAAATCAACACAACTTTATACTACTTAAAACACATCATGTTGATCAAAGTGAATCCCTGTGAACAGCCACTGCAGAGAGAGGACTTCTTTTCTCTTTCTTTTATGGAAGATTACTCATTCTGCATAGCACTCATCTGGGTTTTGGGCTGATGCATTTTAGTCCTGCTGCACTAACTAACTACACAGGGTATATTCAGCTTTGAAATGCGCTGGGGATGACTGCTTAAATTATCTTCGTAAAAGACCTTTACCACAAGCCATGCACTTGGAACACCGGTTGCCGTACTTTCTGTAAAAGCTGTCATTAATTTATTTGATTTTGCAACACTTTACTAACTCCTAGCTATTTTTAGCTTACAGAGGCAGATGTCATATAAAACATATTAACCTTTTAAGTTGTAAGAACAAAATAAATCACAGTAGAAGCACTAGAGAAGATAAATTAATTCAAAGATTATGCTTAAAGGATTGAAAGAACAAGCAACTTTTGCTACATTGCTACACATTTCATTATGGAAAGTTGAAACTCTGCCTTCTGGGAATCCTCAATATTCTCCAGCATTTTTTGTTTAATTCAGGTTTGTGCCTTAAAAGGATGTCATTCTGCCTGACATGAAATCCTTTTCTCTTAGTGCGGCACAGTATGCTGTCTCCTCAGAAGCTGGCAGACAAGAAATAAAAAGGGGAGTTACAGTGCAGTTTTCTGAAAAAGAGAGGCAGAAGACTCAGAAGACTGAATCAGAGACTGATTCAGAAATTCTGATGGTAAAGGGAACAAAATCCAAACAATAAAAGACCCATTAGCTACTGATTGTGAACTGAGAATAAGAGTTCATTCCAAAAGAACTGGAAGGAAGATTTAACAGGAGGATGTTCATAATATATGAGAAATGCAATGTAGTAAGTTTCACTGAGGAGAAAAGAAAATTAGGATTCATTACAATGGGTAGTGCTTTCTAACACTGTAAATCGAACCACTATCCAAGCCTTTAACTTAATATTACAAAACTAATAGTGTGCATAGAAGATTCTTAACATTTTGGCTTCCACAGATTTAGTTTAATGCATAAAATTTGCATATTTAAAATGTAATCAAATTATACAGGTAGATAGTCCAAAGGAACACCATATGTTCTCCAAATCCTGAATTTTTAGTTCAGTGAATACCACTTTTGCAGATTACAAAACTGCAACTACTTACAATTACTACTAACAGTTACTGTCTAATCATAGTCCTGCAAATAATACAAAAGCATGAAAGGGAGATCTGAATTGCCTCAGATTTTTGAAGAATACACATGTATATGGAAGGAAGAAAATACTTGAAGAGTGCTAAAAACCTCATTGCAGAAAGCCTGGGATGCGCTTCATGCTTTGTTTTGAGATGCTCCTCTGTGGAGTCTAAACATTTTTTGCACTCAGTGTAGGTTCAAGATTGCAAAGGTAAGTGATGCTGATATCTATGTCCTTTTGAGTCAATTACTAAAACCCGAAAGTATACACTGTTCTGCCAAAGGCAGAAATTTGAATTCTTCAGATACTTACTTTTCTGTAAACTAAAAACATTTTGAAAAAACAAATGCCATTTCAAAATTTGTTTTGGTTTTCTTACTGGGATTAGTCACTACTCTTGAAGGGTAAAGGTGCAGAGTAACTACCAGAGAAAACCGTGTCATGGAGTGAAGAAGTGACCTGGCCAATCAACTGAAATCCTGAACTGCATTTTGGGATGCCACAGACACAGCAGGCTCCTGCGAGATATGGCAGCCATGGAACCTGCTTTTTAGCGGCCTTTGGACTAGAATTGGAAGGGTATAAATATATAAAGCAATAATCCTTTATTGACTGGACCAAATTAGGTTTGGTCCTGTCCCGTGCTCTAGTGTTCTATTTACAATGTGATTAACAGCACATAAAGGTGCAGAGTAACATGAAGGAGCAGCAGAGATGGAGTGTTACGAACTGATCACAACCCCTGCTTTCCAGCATTGGCTGGGGAGGAAGAGGAGGAGGTAGAAAATTCAGGAGCTCGAGGAAAAGAGGGGTGGGAGGAAGCTAATTTTGGTCTGGTCTTTCTTTGTTACCATCCTGTGTTTATTTTTAATTGGCAAAAAAATTAATTTTCCTCAGGTCATGTCTGTCTTACCTGTGATGGTACTTAGTAAATAATGTCCACGTCTTCATCTCAACTGATGAACTTTCTCATCATTTTTCTCCCCCTGTTCTGTTGAGGAGGGGTACTGAGAGAGCAAATGGATAGGCTTCTGGCAGTCAAGCAAGGTTAACCCACCACAATAGCATAGGGATTTATTCTACTCAACAACCTTGCGTATTATTTTTCTTTTCCTTGCCCAAGATGATTTTGTGTGTAATTGACAATCACGGAATCATAAAATGTCTGAGATTGGAAGAGACCTTAAGTTTGTCTAGTTCCAAACTTCCACCATGGGCAGGGATGCCCATGAAAATTACATGGAAGTCAATGTTCTTGAGGCAGAGAGAGTAGCATGTGAAACCTGAGTCTTTGGCATCTGTAATTCTCTTAAGTTAATTGTCATTTCAGAGTGCTAAAGTACAGTTCCTGTTTTCTTTAATTCATGGTCAGCCAAAAGAACAGATCTTGCCTTCTCAGGCTACTTTTTGGGGGTTTTCTGTAACAGAGTTTTCAGCCTATGATAATGATTTAGTGTTATTGCTTTCTCAAATATCTCTATGCTTGTAATAGTTTTTGAATTGGAGCACATGATGCTACAGGCTAGGAGATGTTGTATATTCTGGGTATGTCTGTGCAAGGGGAAGATCTCTGGGATTCTACAGTGGTTAGATAAAACATCTACATTATAAACAACAGCAAATGCCAGCCTTGAAATACCATTCCCTTTATTCAAACAGGAAAATCAGAGGTTTCTTATGAAAATGAGCATGCTAGAGAGAAAACTCTTAGGAGACTCTCTGCAAACGCAAGACAAGTGACTGCAGTGAGGTCAATGTGCTCTGCCAAAACTCTTACTAGGAGCTCCTACTAGCAGCTGCAGCATAGCTGCATTGGAAGAAAGGTATGCTAGCTTCAGCACTGTAAAACTTACATTGGCTTCCCTAGGACCTGGTCCTTTCTTGCTAGTAAATGATCACCTGAAATACGTGTTTTAATTAAACCATTCAGTCAGTCTAGCTAGAAGAGAGGCTGCTAATGAGGTGGGCAGGAGTAGATGCAGGCTGTCCCTTCCATGACTGAAGACTCTATTCAAGTTTTGCCAGAAGAGGTTGTGCAGATGCCAATTACTTTTGTATGCGGCTATTAAATGACTTAAAACAACTGCAACTGCTATTGAAATTCTGGAGTCCCTCCTTATATCAGACTGCTTGTGACAATCTGGTCTTCTTTCATCAAAAGCTCTGACAAACAAATAGCATCAGGTTGTGGTTGCTAGCAACTGTAGAGGATGTAGCTAGATTTTTCAGGAAGATTCAAGCAGCCCTACAGTTCTCATAAGGATCATAAATGCAGGATCTAGTGTTGGATGACTCTGACCCTGAAAGGAATGCATCTAGTAAGAGGTCTCTTCAGGAGAAAAAATAAACAAACCATAATCCCAAATGTCCACTTCATTACACTAAACTGCCAAAAGTCTAGAGTGAAGTGAAAAGTGTGTCTGAACTCAAATGAACTAGAGCAGAATTTTACTACAGTATTTTGCCATTTCTGTTGCTGCAAATGCTGTTTCTTGTTGCCATGCAGCTGCTGCTGTATTAGATGGCACTGCATTGTTTCCCTGGTGTACCTGTTTGGAAGTCAGAAATGTTACAGCACTGATATTTAGTCTATCTAGCCCTTGGTAATTTGTGATACACTACTCAGGATAAAGTTAGATACAAAGGGTTGTTGAATCAGGCTTTTTGTACTGCAAGGAGAAGTTCATATACCTTTGCTAATTTAAAAATCTTTAAAATGGGAAGAATATACCCCTAGTTGCTGCACTTCCTATAACAGACTTTTTGCATAGCAGGAGTCTATTAATAGGTTGCAGTATTTCCTGATTAAAGGAAAAAGTATTCCTTGCAAGCTCTCAAATTCAGGTAATTTATAAGTATTTGTAAAGGCGTTCTTTCACCATTTCTATATATGCTATTTTTTGTTTACACCAATAATATATATTAAACTGGGACACAGGGTTATGATTCAAACCTTTATTTAAAAGTTTTTATTGTAGAACCATAGAATATCCTGATATGGAAGGCACCTACAAGAATCATCAAGTCCAGCTCCTGGCCCTGCACGGGACACCACAAGAGTCACACCATGTGCCTGGCAGCATTGTCCAAACACTCCTTGAACTCAGTCAGGCTAGTGCTGTGACCACTTCCCTGGGGATCTGTTCTACTGTTCAATCACCCTGGTGAAGAGCCTTTTCCTAATATCCAACCTAAACCTCCCCTGACACAACTTCAGGCCATCCCTGCAATGAGGTCTCCCCTCAGTCTCTTTTTCTCCAGGCTGAAGAGACCAATTGCCCTCAGCTGATCCTCAAATGGCTTCCCCTCAAGGCTCTTCACCATCCTTGTTGTCCTCCTTTGGATATTCTCTAATAGCTTAATGTCTTTTTTACATTGTGGCACCCAAAACTGCACACAGGACCCAAAGTGAGGCCTCACCAGTGCAGTTATCTGTAATAATTATTGCCTTTTATTTGCAACAATCTGTTCCTTCGAAAGACAGGGGGGAAAAAAGAAAAGGAGAGATATACCTTACAGTATTTTCTGTACTAAAATATTTTGGTTGCTTGGTAGCTGCTACAGCTCTCATTCAGTCCTGATGATGGTGGGTGTCTTTGTGGTAAGAATGAGCCACATCCCAGTATCTCTTACAGAGCAAAAGTAAGATTCCCTAACAGCTAGCTCTTGATATTTGCTGCAATAGGCACTAGAGAGTTTAAATAACATCAATAAAACTGAAATTTTAAAAAACTCTGTGCTGCTTATTTGGTTAATTTTCCTACCTGAAAAAAAATACCGTTATTTATTTTGGTTTGGAGATTATGTAGGGGAAGCAGCTCCAAGAACAATCATGAATGAACATTGACTAAGTGTCTGTACCACTGCTATGTCATAATGACCTGTGTGTTTGGGTCTCCTGAACCCAGCTGAGGAAAAAGTGTTCCAAATATGTCAGCTCTAAGGAATGCTATGAATATCCTGTAACTACTTTAGTTGGCAGGTTGTGTACGGTAAAATTTAATTTTTTTTGGCTCAGTAATTCTTTGTCCATTGGCTGCTTTCCCCAGTTCATTGGTTAGAGTGTTGGGTTGAGACGAAGAAACTCGCTATTGCTTTTTTTCACTGTGCACATTGTGGAAAGTAACTTAGCCTGTTTTCTCACCAATAACTCAGAGTATAACTCTCTTCTGTAAAGGACATTGTTATGTATTGTAAAAGTGAATTTCAAAAGCCCCAAATATTTTATATAATTTTATCAACAATTGCTATATATGTAACTCTTCAATCACTCATATGTTTCCTTTATTCATGTGTTCTTTCCCTTGATGTCTCTATTAGGGGTCTGATTTAACATCTGGCTAGGATTCATGCATAATGAGGTTCACCAAGGCCAGTTGCTAATATGACTTCTTCAGGGATTGCATTACATATAGTTTTGCCCAACCAAAGTTTATCTTGATTATGTTTGTCACTTATATATTTTGATCAGGGTATAATTAAGTACACTATGTGCTAATGATTAATTGAACAGAGAGCAAACAAGCCCTCATCCAGGTCACACTCTACTTTGAGTGAATTTAGTCAGCTTTTGCCTCATGACTTCTCACTGGATGGATATACAACGTGCCAATATCAACTGTGTTGTGCAAGTATGCATTTCCTACAGACTGGTTAAAAATTATGAGATGATTGAAACTTGGTGTTTTAAAACTTTCATTTAAAAATCCAGCATCATGCATATAACACAAGTTTTAAGAGAGTTTAATGTGAATGTTTATTGGATCAAATTCTTTACTACTCAGACCAGTGCCCGCTATGAGCAAGGTACATGAAGGAGAAAGCAAAGGGTTCATTAAAGACCTAGACAGGCTTCATGACCTTCTCACACTTTATCTTGTATATAGCTTATAGAGACACTGATTCTGGCACCAGAGGTGTATGGAATTACATTCCTTTGAGCACATATTATATTTTCATATAATATTTAGGAGACGGCAAGTCTGAACATTTTTTATTTCTGGTTCATTTCTTCTATGTCTCTTTCTCAGCATGCAGTCCTGTATCATTGAAAACATGACTTTATGATTCAGGTACTTTTTTTTTTTAAAATTCCCAATTGTGTATCAAAATCTGGATATGTGATTAACTTCAGTGTTAATTGAAGCAAAACTCACAAGGAAAGTAGGATCATCTTTGCAATTTGACCACAAATAAGATAAAAGTCTTGGGTTTACATCAAACGGCAGGAATAAATTAAAATAATTAATAAATTACCTTAAATAATAATTAATAATTAATAATTACCTTAAAATAATATCATAAATTCAACAAGAAAAAACTCTTTTCTAGCAAAACCATAAATGCATTTTTTTGTGTTGGCAAGTTTTTATTTAATTTTATCCTGGGATTCTCTAGAGGCTTCCACTGGATGATCATTGTTTGCCAGCTTTCTGATAGTGTCATTGTCAGAGCATTCTTGAGTTGAAGTACTGCTGTTTTTACTGTTCATACTATATGGTCAGAAGATGATCAGATGTAGAAATTGGACTTAATTTCACTGTGAACTTGGTTTGCAATTTACCCAACCAAGCACTCATCATGATTAACATCCATTCTATTCTAGTGTTCAGTATTTGAATTGTTATATATATTTGTCACAGTTTTATGTTTTCCATAAGTAAAATTGGCAGGTTTTTGAGAGGTTGCAGATTAAAATAGAACAACTCAAAAATGAAAGCCTAGAATGCATTTGCACATGCAGTTTTAATGTGAAATACTTTTATGCTAGCGTCATTAGACACTTGAAGGATATATTATAAACCCTAGAATCTATTGGGGGGGGGATACTGATAATTTTTTTTAGATAAATTCTCTTTTAATTGGGTGTTGTGCAATTAATGGGAAGGAGACAATGTACCAGGTTTGATTATCACCCTACCATGGTCCTTTAATTAAACTGTAATTTAATACCCCTACAGCCATATCATTTTCCATTTCCATCTTTGCAGGCTGCTTTAGGCAGAAAAAAGATTGCATACTTGTAATACAACGTCGCTTTTATTAATTTCTAACTCAATATCAGCTGGAGGAAAAAAGCATTATTCAACATGAACACATGATATATGCACTGGAATAAAATGAGAATTCCTCTTATCTACTTGGACAGAGACTAGACAGCCCCTTTTATATCCAGGATTCAGATAGTTCTGCATTAAAAAAAGTGTCGGACATCTGATAATAAAAAAGTTTAGTGCCAAAGCTGATCAAGCTTTGTGACGAGATCTTCAGGGGAGTGATGGTGAAGTCCACGGCAAGCTGAAGAGGCCCGACGCAGGCAATTACTGTTCGAATTTATTGAAAGCTGGACATCTTCAGCAAGTCTGGCACTGGCTGCTTGCCTCCTCGGAAAGCCTGCTCGGCGCTCAGGGGCGCCGTGGAAGGAGCCGCGCTCGGAGCCGCGCTCGGCGCTCAGAGGAGCAGGGGAAGGAGCCGCGCGTCCCCGGCTGCCCTGCGCGCTGGGCGGGCCCGGGAGGCTGGCGCCTATAAAGGCAGCGGCGGCGGTGCCATGCGGGGTGGCGGTGTCGCGGCGTGGCGGGCACGGTGTGGCGCTGAGCCGCTGCCCCGGGCGGGCCGGGCGCCGGGGCAAAGAGGGTCGGTCCCGGCGTGCGGGAGCGCGCCCGGGGAGCGCTCGGGCTCGCAGCCCCCGCGGTGCCCGTCGCGGGTCCGGCCGTGCCAGCATGGTGGATGTGTTCAGCGGGCGGCTCCTGGTCAGCAAGGATGGCCGCAGCGTGGACCCCGAGGAGGCCTTGCAGAACAAGGTCGTGGGCTTGTACTTCTCCGCCGGCTGGTGCTCGCCGTGCCGCGACTTCACGCCCATCCTCTGCGACTTCTACACGGAGCTGCTGGAGGAGACCGACCCTCCCGCCCCCTTCGAGGTCGTCTTCATCTCCTCCGACCACAGCGCCGAGGAGATGGTGGGCTACATGAACGCCATGCACGGGGACTGGCTGGCCCTGCCCTTCCACGACCCCTACAAGCAGTGAGTAGCGGCGGCCCGGGGCGCTCTGGCCCCGCCGGGATCCCCTGCCCCGAGGGGCGGGCGCGGGCGGCGCGGGGGGCACATCAACAGCTCTGTGGCGTAAAAAGGAAGTCCCTGATATAGAAGCTCCTCGGGACTTCCACGTCTTCCCCCTTAGCCCTCTCCTGCCTTCCCTCTGAAGTCCCTGGAGCCCAGGTTTCAGCGTCTCCCAGCCGTGCTCCCCGATGTCACACGCTGTGACATCTTGCTCACTTGGTTTTAGCCTTTAGCCCGTCCCATATGTAAAGAATGCTGTTTTGCGTACTTTATTTGGGAACTAAAAGATCTTTGAAGAAGAGTTAGTAAAGACCTGAAGTGTTAACGGGATTACATAAACAGTGAGGAAAAATGAAACGAATGGCAAATGAGGATTAAGTGATTGCTTTTCATCACGGTGGTAAGTTGTTACTAAGGTTGTTCTGAATTGTCTAGGTTAGTGCTTTGGGAAAAAGGCAAATGGAGAAGCAGCAAAACTTGTAACTGAAGAACTTGAAGGAGAACAGAGCAAACTGTGAAGAATTTCAGATAGACATGATAATAGCTGGAGTCTAGTGGTAGCATACTGCACATGGTAACTGGGGTGTAAAATTCCTGTGCTGCTCAGTTTCCAAAGTGATGTTCTTGCAGGCAGCTTGCTCATGAAAACAGCAAAAGGAAAGGACATGACTGTGCGTAAGTAGCAGGATAATACCAAGAATTGTTTTGATGACCTAAGTCAAAGGCAGAGACTCATTTGGATGACTTTCAGAAATCTGGCTTAGTTCCTATAAATATAGATTGGGATTACAGGGGCACAGGTAAGATGTTTAGCGTTACTGAAATGCCCGTAACTGGAGACTTAATATACATGTAAGTGTTGTAAAGGGATTTTTTCAAGTTGATGTTAGGCCTTTTTAATGACAGCTCCCACTGACTTAAACACTGTTTTCCATAATTCTCCAGCATCTTCCCAGGCAGTAATTGCATGTGATATCTACTAATCATAATAGAACGCAGGCAAGTTTCCTGATAGATATGTAGCACTTGAAGTCCCTGCAGTCAGCAAGCTGTTCAGCATGGCCCATGGGAAAGCGCTTACAGCTTCATCCTCTGTGGATTAGAGTTCTATTTCTGACTGCTCTTGCTCAAGTCATGCAGAGTGGAGGTAAAGAGACAGTTTAATTGGCTTTTCTGTGGCATCCTGTAATGTTCTTCAGAGTTCTGTAGAGAAGCATGACTTGTCCTGCCAGATGACTGTGAATCCACAGTGGCTTACTGTTTGAAGAACGAAGTGTAGAGGGATATGAAAAGGCAACGTTTTTGAAGATGCGGTTTTTGCATGTAACAATAGAGAGCTGTGTGGAGCTGTTCAAGGTGCTTAGGTTGGATTAACTGCAGTTTGGCATCAGGGGTACTGGTGAATCACTGTAGACTTATAGCAGATGGACATGTATTCCCTAAACCAAAATATAATTCTGGCTAGATACTAGTTCTAATTAAGAATACATTCTAAAAATTGGATATCATAATAATTTATTATTAATATTTATTAACTAATTAGTATTTTTAAAGTTCCATTGCAATTAATTGAATTGGTTATTAGTTTTTTGGCTGTGTAAAGAAGGCATTTCAGTATCTTCAGTGGGGTTAAAATATTCTAGCTGATTGCTTCAGTGTTTAGGATACATAATTGCAGCATAGATTGAGGTCTCTTCTAGGCACAACAGAGCCAATTTTAAGTTTGCCATCTAAAATACGTTTGACAAGAGAAGCATGGAGTTTTGTGGTGATGAATTTTGTCTCAAGAAATAGCCAGCATTCCTACTTGCAGTGTATGAAGTCTAACACTGCAGTGTTAAGCCTACCTTCAGAGAAGAAATATACTGAATTCAGAGCAGGATCTCCAGACTCTTCCATGCTGTCAGTCCTGACTATTTCCCTGAGGTGGCACTGCAAAATTACTACTTCACGTGGTCTGTGGCATGACTAATAGGAAATATTACTCCTGATGCTTTTATTGTCTGCAGGCTAAAGTAAACTCTTTTGTTGCCTGAGGCACAGGATTTTGATTCTTAGATAGGTTGTGAAGACAGTCTAGTAGGAAGTGAGCACGAGGAAGAGAAAGGGGGTAATAGAGAGGAAAAGCAAGTGTAGGACAGAACACGTCAACAAGTGCTGATAAATAGGACTGATGTTTTAATAATGGTACACAAAGACATACTGCTGTGTTGGTACTGAACCCTGTGGTGAAAGGCATCATTCTTTGTGAGGGTGTCTGGCTTGTGCAGTAGTTCTTGCAGGCTTCCAGGCAGGAAGGTGTTCAATGAGTCTGTGGGTTGTACAACTCAGTAAAAACTGGAATCATGGAGAATGCCCGTAAAAGGAAAATAAAAAGGTTGTATGTACATTTTATATTAGGAATATGAGGGTGGATTGGCACCTGCAGGAATATTGGGGAGGATGGGATGTTAAAAAACAAAGGCAGGAGAACGTTGAGTATCTGAGCAGTTAAGGGCAGTTGCTTGGTTCTTCGACTTTTTAGACTGCTCTTGCAAAATCTCAGCAGACACGTTAAAACTGGATCCCAGCCATGTGATGTGTATGCTTACGTGACTAAGATTTAACAATGCGGAAATTTCACAGCTAGAATGAAATACTTACAGCTGTGTATGACGGGGCATACTGCTGGAAACAGATGAGCAAGATGTCCATCACTTTCAAGTGACAGCACTTCCAAGTGGAAGCTGTTATAATTCAAATGTTGTCAGATACCACATTATACATGTGTATAAAATTTACTATTTGTGTTCTGAAGACTACATTCAATATGTCCTGTGTTGTCTACATTTCAAGAATCCTCTTGCATATGGATCTTGAACACTTACATAAAAATACTCACTTGTGTTGTGAGTCAGCCTGGGGAGTCAGTCAGGCCCCAGACAACTGCTGGGGCACTCCCTGCCCCCATGGGATGCAGGAGACAATGTGAAGGGTGAAAGTGAGAACACTTAGGGGTTGAAATAAAGATGTTTTAGTAGATAAAGCAAAGGTGAAGATACACACACAAAGCAAAATACAGAATTCATTCACTACTTCCCATTCACTGGCAGATATTTAACAGTTTCCACCATAGAGGGGCCTCATCATGTAGTGATTGCATGGCAAGATAAATGTCAGCATAGGGGGTCCTCATCATGTAATGATTACATGGGAAGATAAATGTCCTGGCTCTGAATGTTGGTCCCTTCCCCCTCCTTTCTTCAGTTTTTACAGCTGATCATAGTGTTACAAGGTGTGGAATATCCTTTGGTCATTTGTGATCAGCTGTCCCAGCTGTGTCTCCGCACAGATTCTTGTGCACCACCAGCCTACTCCGTGGCATGGTAGCATGAGAAACAGAAAAGGCCCTTGTGTTGTGTAGGCACTGCTCAGCAATACCTAAAACACTGGTGTGTTACCAGTGCTGGTTTGGTATGCAAATCTAAAACACAGCATCGTGCAAGCTGCTGTGAAGAAAATTAGCTCCCAGCCCATGTCAGCATTGCCTAGAAATATAAAATGTGTGCTCTCAGAAAGTTTCATCCAGCCTTCTCATAAGAATCAAAAGATATAACAGTGGCTATGACTTCAGTTTCCCTCAATCTTAATGTCTTGTTTTTGGTATTTCATCTGCAAATGTAGGTTGATGTTCAAACTTTGATGGTCAAGGTCTGATACCTCAAAGGATTTGGCTAAAAGATTCCCCCTGTGTGTGCAAAGGTTTTTCAGTTTTCCTTAGCTATCCTTTTTTTTTTTATTATTTTTTTTTTGGTAGCTTTCCTACTGTTTTCTCTGTTTGGGTATTAGGTTTTTCTAGTCAGTAAGACACAATATATACCTTTACCCTTAACTGGGAATAGCCAACTAAGAATGTCATTACTTACATCATTGTATTTTACTGTAGGAGAGTTGAATTTGCCTTTGACGGACATGATTTTTCTCTTTATGGTTTAGTGATATAATGAGTTGTTGTTGGAGTCAGTCCCATGGCATGTATATCATTTGTGCAAGTGAGTCATGGGATTTCAGAACCTTATCGGAGAGAATGATCTAATTGGTTTTAAGCAGTCGTTTTTGTAAGCACCTCTACACATATATGCAGTGAGTAAGAAGCATTGTCTGCAGAACTCTTTCTGAGCTTTCTTCAGGTCCACCCATCTTGCAAGTTGCACACAAATGTAAGCAAAATCTGTGCATGCTTCAGTCTGGTTTGATGCAAGCAAGCTCCAACCTGAGGCTGTTTGAACAAGATGCCACGGTGGACTGGGCCAGCTATACATGCATTCCCTTGGGAAAGCAAAGTGTAAGATTCCAGTCTCCACCTTCAGGCTCTTAGTGTTCTGTCTCTGATTGCTACAATTGTGTTTATTGTCCCCTGAACCAATAAAAAGCATCTTCCACTCATCGTGTTTGTAATTCAAGTGGTATGAGGTGAGAGTAGTTTTATATGGCCTCTACATGATCTTGCTTTGGAATGTTTTTTTCCCTTCTGTTTTAGCAGATTTGGGAGAGGTTTATGGGGATCGTTGGTTGAATGCTTTTGTTTCACAATTCACTGAGAAAGCAAACTTGTTTCTATACCATACTATTGCTGCTTCCATATTATTTCCTCCATTATTGCTCAGCCTACTAACAGCAGAGCACTGTCCTTCACCTGTTGATTCTTCTCTTAAGGAAAAATGCAGAAGGGAAGGCATGTTTCAGGACTGCCTTGTATGGGTCAGTATTTCACTTAAATCTTATTTTCTGCATTTTTGACTTCTTTTTTTTTTCCCCATCAGAAAATCACTGAGAATGTCTATTTATTAGTGGTATGTATTTTTTAACTATGTCTACATTTTTTTTGCACTGAAAGTTCTTTGGCATTTAAACCTCACAAAGCAAATGTTCCTGTTTGTGGTGATGGTGCTCAGGCAGTATATTTCCATTTAGTATTTAAAATATGTTTTAAAAGATTTGTTGTTAATATTTTGGAATTTGGGTATTCTGTTATTGCTTCTTTTGTGCCTATCCTCTTGCTCTTCTAAAGGCGCAGAAGAGGAGTTGAAATATTATTCTTTGGCAACATAGATGGGTGGCTCTAATTCCAAATATTTTGATTGCTCAAATATTTTGATTTCTATGTGTAGAAGGCCTGTTCCGCTGAGTGAGTTGAAGGAATATCTTCAGTCTCTTCCATTTACACGAGAGGATTATGCATCGTGCTTCAATGGTGATTACAGGAAGTAGCACTGTGGGACACTTGAGCATCTTTGTAAGGGAATAAATGTCAAATGCTACTCTAAGTGAGATCCTTCTCCTGTCCTATAAACAGGGCCCAGAAGATATCTTGTTTGGGCTAGTAAAAACAAGGTGGAAGGGTGTGTCACACTTTGCTTCTTTGAACATCTTTAAGTTTCCAAGAGTCTGCTCCTGTGGAAACTGCAGGCAGCAGTGAAGAGCAGTTACAGGAAGGATGCAGCAACTCTCTGAACTCCCAGTGCTGTATTTCACTATGTAGCCTCCCAACTGCAGCCTTGCCCATCTCCCTGTACTACCCAATGCTCTGCCCCAAACTCTGAGGAAGCCCAGGCGCTGATCACTTCTTTTCTCCCATGTGTCCTGGACAGAATAGCCTTCATAAGAGACCAGGAGTTTCCTTAAAATGCTCCTAATGGTGTGTTTTATTTTTAATTTTTTTCCCTCAGTGATCTGAAGAAGAAATACAACATAACAGCAATTCCTAAACTGGTGATCGTGAAACAAACTGGAGAAGTCATTACTGACAAGGGAAGAAAACAGATCAGAGACAAAGGTCTATCCTGTTTTCGGTACTGGCTTGAGAGTGCAGATATCTTTCAGAATTTTTCTAGCTAAAATGTTGACACATAAAAGCAAGAAAAGGCATCATGGAAAACTTGGTAGAGCTCTGAAAAGACTCTTGCTTTATTCAGAATGAGAAGGGTAAGATGCTTATTTATTTATCTTTGCTTGTAAACAAATTTTAGTTTTGATTTGAAGACCGGCTATACCAGTGTCATAAAATGCAGCTATTGTTCTGTTTGTATTGTTCTATCTACTGTATTCAGTATGAACCAAAGCATTCCAAATAGTACTGAAGATCTTCAGAAGAATAGGCTGTTTAGACAGTAATAATAGAAAATGGTGAAATCTATGCAAACACTTACTTTGCAAAGTCCATACAGTAAAGATAAATGCAAAAAACCTATTTACTTGATGACAATTTTTTTTCAGGTGATTAGTACATTTGATTAAGAAAATGAAATTGCTTTAATAAATAACTGTTTATGAAATATGTCTCATGTATTTTCCTTATCTACCTTAACAAGATAATTAGAAAATGTCATGACTTTTAAATAGAACACATTTGTTTGTCAGTACTGAAGAAATATTCTTCTACTTTATTCTACCTTTTGTGGGATTTATTTATATTTGTTTATAATTCTGCTCAGATTTCCTTACATCTGGATGTTAAAACTTGGCCCTACAAGCTAAGTTTAGGTTTGGAGCTAGGTGGTCTTTAAGGTCCTTTCCAACACAAGCCATTCTATGGTTCAGTGATGTTAGCTCCCAAGTTAACGTCAGGTCAGGTTAAGAAGAAACCTGTAGTTGCACTGTTTTAGAAATCTTTCTGTTCTTTCTCAGGAAGAATAGAGATAAGCTGCATTCTTGTACTTTTTTAATCTCTGTGGTCGGTATTAGGTGTTGTATAGCTGTGACCAATGGTTTTAGGAGGTGGATTCCCTGCTGACCAATAGTTGCCAGATTATTAATGGATATATAAAGAGGTTTTTTGTAAATAAAGTTCTCCTTTCGCCATCTTGGGTTCATCTGCCTGTTTTCTCTGCTAGCTCCTGCGAATCTCAGGAAATTTCAAACCACAGAAACCATTTTCTGTCTTTTCTTTTGCCAAAATATGTGGAAGCAAACATCAAAAATTATACCAGATCTCTTTGATGAATGCTCACACAGTATCTAAAGAGCAGCTTGATTAGCTGTCTTTGCAGTCTTCATGATTGGAGTCCCAGCCCAGACACCCTTGCAATTAATGAGCCAAAAAACTCCACTTCCCATGCAAGACAAGCATTTGTTGATTAGAATTTAAACACTCTAACAGAGTTATTATTGGTCCAATTACAAGCACTTACGTTACTAACATATGAAGTCTGGTTTACTCAATTTGGAGTAAAAGAGGCTGTGTCCATCAATTGTAGCACTCCAGTAGTGTGTACTGTGCCACCAAATCTTTGTGATCCCAAGGGTGTCACAGCCCTGTAACTGCACCCAGAATTCCAGCTTCCTGCCTGTCCCCTCGCTGTCTGCATTAGTGCAGAGGCATTTAAACGATGCACCCAAGAGTGCTGGTTCCCAGAATGTGGTTGTTCTACACACTCAATTTTGTGTGCCTGTGCTTGAAGGATCCCTACTTCAGCCTTGTTTTGTTGATTGCTATGTCCCTTCTGCAGTCATTGGCTTGCTGACCCCATCCACAGCTGTCTCCCTTGTGAGGTACATTTGCCTTAACATGAAAAAACTTAACAGAGAGGGCCTGAAATCTAATGTGTGTGAATAATCGTATCATTTAATAACAAGCCTGTGTCATTTACTTTTAAGGAGGAAAAAAAAACCCCTGAATAGTGGGAGGGATATATGTAAAAAGTCACTAATGTAGGCAAAAAAGCAAGTGTTCCAGAGAAACTGGAAACTTTGAAGTAAAGAATAATAACTCTATAAGTGTTCAACAGAGTTGTGAGATCTGAGCAGCTTATAGCTGTTTTTAAAATTACACCTGGGTATACTACAGACAATTTTTAATTTTTGCCATCTCTCCATAGAAATAGTACTCATATTCTTTTCTAATGAATGCTAAGCTCCTTAGTGAATTTTTTGTGCAAATGAAATATAGGTACTGCCTGCTGTTCTGAGACCACCTAATGGCAGATATATTTCAAATATAAGAAGAGAAAGTAATAACAGAAGTGTTTCTGAAAGTTTTAAAATATGTTGTCTGAATGTGGAATAACTTACATGGCAAAAGTGTCCACTGCAACATATTACCAGGTATCAGGTATTACTTCAGCCAAGATAGGTTGGGTCATTGTTTGTCTATATGCACGTATATAAAAGACCTCAGTATTTTATAACTGCGATGGAGTTAGGCCCTTTGAATAATTGACACCAATTCAGTAATACAAGTTCAAAGCAAAATTCAGCTAGGAATTCATTATGAAAAAACAAAGATCTGTACTGTACAAAATACTTGGTCTGCCTTCGGTCAAGGAGTGTTGGTTTTGCACATCAGTGCATGGAAGCTCAGAAAATTTGTTTTCCTTATCAGTGCTTGTTGGGGAGGATGAAATAGGAAAGTCTTATAAAAATTATTACCTGGCAAAAGATGCTGAGAATATAGAAACTATAAGAGAAATTGAAATGAAGACAAGTTTTGGGATACCAAACCTCAGTTACTAAATAACTGGAAAAACAATGGCATGGCCACCGAAGGCTCATCACCCTCTCTGATTGAACAATACCACCCCTTGATTAGACAATAACCTCTGCTTGCTGGCAGGTCCAAAGGGCAGAGCAGACCCTACCAACTTAGCATAAGGTCCAAAAAAGCAGTTTTAAGAGTTTAAAATATAATGCCATATGGTAATACAATGATGCTCATAGGCTGTATGTAAATGCTATAGAATTTGTATCTTGTCCTAGATTGGTTAGTGAAAATTAGAATATTCAGCACAGAACATGATTTGTTGTATTGTAAGCGACAACCACGGCATTCCTGTATTCCCGTATCCTGTATCCTGTACTTCTCTCTCTCTCTCTCACCTCTCTGACCTGCTTCGGGCTGTGTCTTGCAGTTCCTGGCAAGTCTCTCACCCCACACTCTTTTTCACAATAAACCCCATGCTCTAAGACTAAAATCCATAAGTCTCTTGTTTCTGTCCTGGCCGTCTGAACTGCACCTACGCCACAGACGGCAATCTTGAAGAGCCAAATCCTGCAAGTCCTAAAATAATCCATGTTTTACCTAGATGAAGTACAGGGCAGTGGAAACTATTTTCTTATTAACAGGACCTTGTGAAATTAGAAAAACAAATCTTAGCGGGTCAGCTGTAAGGCTTATTATTGCTTGGGCTGTGTGTCCATTAGAAATGGAACTTACCAGTGTACTAATCTTGGAATTTACAGAATTGTCCCTTTAACTTTCTTAAATTCTTTCTCAATTCACTTTCTCGAGTCACCACACGGATGACTTTCTACCCTCTATCTTTGTCACAGCTATCTTGAATACTAGTGAATAGTAGTACTTTTTCAGTGGAGGGGGGACGGAAAACTTATGTTTTAAATGCAACAATAGACTGTAGCATAGTGATACTGTTTGATGCTGCACACTCTTAAAGGAGCCAACCAAAAAACAAGTAAAGAGGAGGAGCATCCTTCCTTATTCCACTTGACAAGACGTTACCCTTTATTAGTAAATGATTTTTGGATCAATATATGATAAAAACACTTAAGAACCAATGGTGTTTTATTTGTTGTAGACTTTGTGGAGAATTACTAGGAAAAATGACAAGAATTCTAGGTTGATACTTTGTGAATTGATAAATGACTTGTAGGGACTGGCTTGCTGCAGGTAAATGCTGCAGGCTCTGCTCTGACTCTTAGGAAGGGGCAAAGCAGGCTGGTGGCAGATTCAGACATGAAATAAGCCTTTTCAGAAAGGCAGTGAACATCTCTCTCTATGTTAATCTTTTATTCCTGTAACTCTTTACCCTGATACCCAAAAAACATTCCTTCTTCCTCCTGCAGAGCTGCTGTTACCAAACTTTAATAGTTCTATTCCCATGCAATATTGTCAAATAAGTCAAACGTTTTTATTAGTAGAATTTTTAAAGGCAAGATTGCTTATCAGTGCTATGTGTTTTAAAAGAGGCGGTAATACCCTATACTTAAGACAGAAAATTTTCAAGGATAATTCTCTTCATTATTGGTCTATAAAATGCAACCACCCCCAGCACCTTATCTCTGTTGACATTATGGATTCATTTTTAATTGTGCATTTTTCATTCTTTCTGAGTGAGGGTCACAAGAAGTCTTTCAGCCTTAAACACCAAAGCTGTCTCCCTACTGAATCCTCTTTGCTGAAGGAGTGTTTTTAATTTGCAGATGCCAAACTCATTGGCTTTCTCTGAGGTATATTTGATGCATATAGTAAAGTCATCTGTGCTGTAATGAAACAAATCTTATTTCTGTCCCATATTTCTCTTTCAGTGTCATTGAAATAGAATTAGTTGAAATATCAAAATCAGTACCTGACACTAATAAAAAATAAATACAAAATTATTTTGTCTTTGGACAGTGGTCTTTGCAGTTATAGAGACTGTCAAAACTGAGAAAATGAAATAGTTGAAAGGAAGGGATTTGGGACCAACTTAAGTTTGCTTTCATTTCACTGCAATGGCCTCTGAAATATAAACATATACTTTTGTGGTTTGCAGAAAAGGGCTCTAAACCAAAACTAACTTGAAGAAATTGTCATTGTCTCTCTACTGTTGCTTGAATGTTATTTGGCAGCAGCTCTCTCACCCTACTACTGCTGCTAATTGTCTTTTGGAAGAATACAGAACAGGCAGGAGGGCTGAGTAAGTCTAACATCTTTCTTGAGTTAAAACTAATGCCTAAAGATTATATTTCAGCCCTTTCTTCATGAAGTTAAGCTTACTTTTGACTACAGTTTCCTTAACAACTGCTTTTTACCTGTCCATGGATGAAATAGTAAACCAAGTAGAAAATGCCAAGATCATCTTTTCTGCGCCTTACGTAGGAGAAAAAGTTAATTGATCTAGTTACAGAATTTCATGTCACTCTCATTTGTGCTAAACATTTAGCTGGTAATACAATACTCTGTCATTACATTTAGTCACTAAAACCTTGAGTAGCCAAAATGCACTTAGAAAATAAAAAAAAGGCAAAGAAACCTTTACAAAAGATTATATTACAAAGAGTGCACTAATCTGAATCACGGATTTCACAGAAGGCTGCATTTTTCTTTCAGATTTTATCCAACACTTGGATTCACGTTTTGACAAAGTATGAAAGAGCTGGTTTCTTTGTTCCAAGTGGAGGTGCTGTACCTTAGGCTGTCACTTTTACCTGTGTGATCTGCAGGGTAGATCTGACCTAACAGAAGGTATTGCTGGGGTTGGCAGTTGCTTTTCCACCCAAAAGATTTGTGAAATGGTGCATGCCACTGAGAACCTCTTCTCATCCCCATAAAATCAGGTTTTGGAATAAAAAGCGAAGGTCTTTGGGATATGTCAAGTCAGATACATGGGGTACTTAAGGCAATTTCATATTTCCAATTCATCGCTTGTGTGGAACATAAATTGTGGCTGCCTGTACCGTCAAGAACAGTTATAAAATATACATTAAACTGTATAGAATAGCTAGGAAGTTTTCTGTCCTCTTCTTTCTAGCTTGTATGTGGCTGTCTCATACAAAACATCCCTTAATCTGAAGAATGTATTTAAATATATGTGCATAAATGTGGGGGGTGGAGAGGTTAATCTCTGTTTATTTGTCTAAACTCTTTCAGATTTCGGGGTGAAGAATAAAGATCTAAAGAAGGTATTTGGAAATTCCTTGAAATACTATAATGGTATCTTGATATGCAGTTTTGCTACTAACTTAATCTTTCCCTTTTCATCTCAGCTGAGAGGACATACAAAATATCAAGAATATCAAGTAGCTCTTCCTGCAGTATGAGTTAAACCTAGATTGCAAACAGGTGTTCTTCAGAACACAGGTAGTTGTTGGTACATACATGACAGTTTTTTTTGGTTTTTTTTTTTTTTGCTTTTCATGCCATTTCTACCCTGTGCACAGCCTGGTTTTTCCTTTTGTACAAGTGATTTTTTTGTCAAACCAGACACTGAAAAGACTCTGTTACATGTTCTCTCTGCAGGCAATATTCATAAAAAGTCAACCCTAAGTTTTTCTCTGCCCATTTCTATGAAGATGAACATATAAGTGACCAAAACCAAACAGAAACTGTTTTAAGCCTTCTACCGCCTCAATTTAATTTAAATTTCTCTAGATCACGTTCAGTGACAATCTCATGACTCTCCAATATTAAGAAATGCTGTCAGTGTCAGCTGAAGAGGTTGCTATGGAAAGTGCTGTTTCTAACCAAAACCCCTGCATTTAAACAAAGTGGTGCAGTCCCAAAGAGATACATCTAAGAGAAGCTGAAGTAACTCAGCACAGGAGTGTTCCTACCTAGACTTCCCCCCAGGTAGGACCTGAGTTGTGAGCCCTAACAACTCAAACAGATAAACAAAACTTGTAGGCAGGTTGTAAATAGATACAAGCACTGTCCTGGAAATGTTTGTACTACCTGTTCCAGTAACTCTGCTTTCTTGGATTTGTAGGACATTGACAAATCAATAGATTCTTAGAAAAATAAACAACCATTTTGCATAGGCAGTAGCAAAACCTCCCCAGCCCTTCTCATACAAATAACCTGAAATGCATGCACAGGGTATCAAAGAACATATTTTTCAGAGGTTACTGTTTTTCCAAGTATAACATGAGGGAACATTTCCCATGTAAACATAAAATTTACCAGTATTGTTTTGCTTGGATCAAAATTATTTTCAAAGGAAATTATTTTACTCGAATAAGTGGGGCTTGGTCCCAGAAAACATTGTTTACTGAGATTCTCTGCTGTGATAGTAGCTTCAGTTTGGTTTTGAAAGGTGCTCAGGTTTCTAGCAGAACCGTCAAAGTCCTAAGCTCTCTTCAACAGACAGCATGCCTGCTTAAACAAAAGAGAGAATGTTTTCAGTCATGTTTCATTAATGCAGCCAACTACTGGTGATACTAATTTCTTACTTGGAAATTAATGGCAACATTGCCAGCTTCAAATGGTACATTGGGCCTTAAAACCTCTATCTCCTTGTGCAGTGACTCTGTGACTCTGTCTCTCTGCTCCTGATTTCTGCCGGTATAATATATCATATCACATTGAATGCCATCTCTGAAGATTGAGGTGTTTGAAGGGTGCTCTGGAGCTCCAGGAATGCTGGTGCTGGATCCATGTTAAGTGCTGCAGCTAGTTGTGCTTACAAAGAGTGCTGCTCTTACTGATACCTTAATTAACCCCTATCACCAGCAGAGTATTCACATTAACAGTATCTCCATTTAAATTTGAAGTTGACACATTATCGCCTCCTCCAAGAGAAATTTAAACAATTGCACATTTAAGGTCACACAGGAATTTGAGTATATGGAGGATTTTGCAGTGCATGGTGAGGAAGGAGAGATCAGCTGCAGAGACCAAGGCAGAAGTGTCTCACCTGTGAAAAGAAGAAAGACAGAACTAATTGTTTGATATGGAAGTAGCTCTAATGCTGTGAAAGAAGTTTGTGAAGTTGGTGGGACTCAGCTGTAACAAGTGTGGCATTGTGACAGCAGAATTGTAAAGTAGTTGTTTCTGTCATCCTGCATTCAAAATAGCATGACTTTCTTTAAAAATGAACAAGATGGACCGAAACAAGCCCCCCTCCAAACCCTTCAGTTAGATGGTGACAAATTACAAATCTTCTAAACTTTTGACGTTCTACTCAAGTTGAGAGAATAAGCACAAATTTAGTCTGAATCTTCTAGCAATGTCCAAAACTAAACAACTTTCTGGCAGGTACGTGGAAGCAGGCCTTGGCATGATCAAAACTGGGTCAAGGGCACAGCAGCATCACAAGTGAGAGACAGAGAAGCTGGACGGAGAGAAGTGAGTTCACACAGCTGCAGTTTCTCGGTGATCGGGAAGAAAAGGGTACATCTGCTGAAACACAGTTCCCTTCAATACGGACACTGCTGCCCTGCTGTATCAAACCCCTTCACAGAGCAGTTTATATCTGCTGCAAATGTATGTAAACCCTAGCAGTGTTGTGTTATGTCATGGTTTCTGCTCATAGAGAGCTGAACCTCTTTCTCCCTTCTGTCCTATAGCTGTAGACATAACCTTCTGCCTGACCAGAATCTGTGTGTTTGCACTATGATAGCTGTTTTGTATAAGAATGCACAAAACTGCAATAGTCTAGGCCACTTCTTAGAAATCTATGTTCTGTTGTACTTTAAGCTTGAAAATTTCTGACCACATGAACTCAACCCTGCGAGTCCATGCAGAATGTTTCTTGCTCACAAAATGAGCTGTGGTTTGTAATCTGCTTACTAGATTTGTTTTAAAAGGTCCTGATGCACTTGTCCTTTGAAGGAAGACCATTAGTTTGAGGTATTTATTTTCAGTCTCATCATAGAACTGTCTCTTCTAGTAATCAGATGCCAAAACACAATATGCAGTATAAAATAGAAGGCTCTAGAAGCTATGTTAGAAAATATTTGTTGCATCTGTGAGACCTTAAAAAGAAAATAACTAGATGGGACCATCAAGTGCAGTCTGGCTGTGCCACAGTTTATTTTCAGCTGTACTTATTGACAAACTGTAGTTATTGACAAATAATTTGTTGCTGCACTCCAGCTGCACTTCATGAAGATAATCCAATGTTGCTGGGCTTCCAGAAGCATTCTTGTATCTTTTAGGAGGGTGGTGTAATTATTATGCCGGATAGAGCCCAGGTGATTATTGAAGAGGAACATGGGTGGGTCTCTTCAGCTTAAAATAGCAAGGGAGTGGGTGTTTGAGAGTTATGCAAGCTAGCAAGAGGCACAGCCATCTGCAGCTGCTCCTGACTGGGAGGGCAAGAGGAAAGGGGAAACGTGTATTAACCTGGAGTTGCAATTAGCCTGGCCTTCAGGCTAATTAGGCTGATATCTGTTGCTGTAGAACAAAGGCCAAGAGTGGCTCAAGCTAGAGGCAAGGGTGAAGAATGGAGGGACCAGACACATCCCTCTACACTGGCTGTGCTCTCTGTAGGGAACATCAAAGCCAAGATCCAGCAATTGAACCCAAAACTGAATCCTCATCAAAGGGTAACAAAGAGATAGGCTTAGTCCTCTTCTAGGCAAGGCGAAGGAGCAAAAATATTGTAAAACTCTATTTGTTACATCCTCCCTCTCCTTACTCCCTGCTAAGCCTATATTGGGGAACCGTACCTGTTCAGCGACAGAAAGACGCTCAGATTCCTTTCTGAACACTTAAATGTTTTATCTAGGGAAGAGATTCTCAGTTCCTGATGACTCAAGTAAAAGGCTATTTTAATCTCACCAGGTGTCACAGCACACTAAACACAGGGTCAGTTAATGCAGGGGTTAGCCCTGGAGTGGTAATCGCCTGCTGGTTTTCAGCATAAACCCTTTATTTTTCCATTTGTTTCTCCAGTATTTGTCATCCATATTTACCACTCTTCTACTTACCATTTTCTACTGAAATACACTAGTTCCTAAAGTTTAACACATTAGTAAGAAAAAATCCTCTGGCAGACTTTATTTTTATTCACTGTAAGTTACAGTGTATATTTTAAAAAAAAATCAATTAATTTTAAAGAAATGAACATATAAACTTGGACCAGCGAGTTACGGTCTGGAAGTTAAGTCGGAAAATTAAGTTACAAATACAAGGTCTGTGCGCATATGTCTGATTTAAATAGGCAGAACTGTGATATATATCACTTGACACCAAGTGACCTCCCCAGAAACAGATCATCTTAAAGCACACAAAAACTAAGCTATCCAACAGTATACTACTTTAAGACTTAAATTGCTATTATAGGACCTTGAAAATAAACATGAAACAGCTGATGATTGACCATGAATAATTAAGAACTAAGAAAGCAAAGAGTCCTTTTGATCAGACAGGTAAGTATTTCTAGTTCATATCAGTTACCCAGAATGGGAGAGCAGCCAACAAATACATGACTTAACAAAAAATAAATGTAGAAAATTGGTCATCTTTCTCCCATGCTGATTTCATGGCTCATTTAAGACTCCATGCCTATTAGGCTTTTTTAGCAAAGTTCCACTCTTACTGGTTTTATTCCTGACACATACCACATTAAGAATCCCTCTATCTTTGAGCTTGTCTTGAAAAAATACACTCTTACTTAATAATCTATTTTACTGAAAAGAGAATATGGCCTCAAAAAACTTGCACTTTATTACAGCTTTCTGAAATTTTAAAAAGGCACAAACCCCATGTCACTAGGTTTTTAACAGCCTTGAAACACAAAGCCTTTTTTTCCCACCGCTGATTGTCCAGGATAAAATACCACTTCTTTAAGGAAATATTGTACTTTATTCCATGAAAGGTTGCATGGAGCTCCAAATTTCTTTGACTTTCCTAAATCTCATGACAAATTTGAGAATTGCTTTTCAGTCTTTAATTAATATCTCTGGATGAAAAATATTTTAGAACTCTCAATGACCTGATGTCCTACAAGGTAACTGTCTGATCCCAGCACAAGTACTTAAGAGATTTCTCATCCTTCTAGTTTATCATAGCAGGAAATATGTATCTGCGTGTAAAACCAAAGCAATGGTAAAACAGTGTTTCTATTTAAAATTAATTTAACAATTAATATTTTTTATTCACTCCCCTCTTTTCTTTCTAGTTCAGATGGTGAGATAAAACATTATTAGTTACAGGTGTGTCTGAAACTGCAGCGACTACTCCAGAAGTTAGTTCATCACCACTGTCTCAGGCAGGTGATTGTCTCCAGAGAAAAATTAAATCACATTCATACACATCCCTGCAATGCACAAATGTCCAAATGAGACCAGACAGATTCTTGAAGAGAAATCCTCCCTTATGCTAGAACAAGGTGCATTGGCCATTTAAATTAAATTTATTTCTAGAAATAGGATTCAAGTGAGATTTAAATAATTGAAGAAAGATTTTTCAGCACAGCAGAGAAGTTTATATTTCTCCCTGGTATTTATCTGAGCAAAACCATTACACTGATCTCCACAGACACCATTTTCTCAGCTTACACCATTTCTCTTTGAGAACATTTCTGGAATTTACATAAACATTAACCATAATTTTAGATGAAAATACATTTTAAAATAGGTCCTATTATTTAGCAAAGTAACTATTATTTCCCATGTAAAATGTACAAGCATTTTGATCAGCATGCTCAGAAATTATGATTCTTATAATTGAATATTGCAAATGTGGAACAACAATATTCTTGCATTATTTTGCACCAGGTGGAAATCTTGAGCTGTGTTGCTATAGACTAAAATAAAAGCAAAAGCAAATTGATGGAAGTAGCAATGATGAGAAGCAGAATGCCTTTTCTCTTAGGACTCATAACTGCAAAAATAAATGGAAGGGCATTATTTTTAGTATGAAACCAGCAAATAGATTCACAAATAGAAACTAGTAAGCACAAGAAAAACAGCAGACTCCAGGTCAGATTTTTAAGGTTTGTTTCCTAGTCTCCAATTAAACAATGGGATTTGCCCATTAGGAAATATGATCTGTTACGAGAAACAATGGAGCAATCAATGTTTTAATTTAGGCTTGTAAAGCAAGCCTTTCCTTCCAAATATTAGAATCTGTAAAGCCGTAAACTAGTCAGGGCAATGCTGGCTTAAAGGTTTCAGAAGCAAAAATGGTTAAGGCATTGTGACTTTTAGAACATTTTGACAGATTATCTCATTACCCAGCTTCAGGGTAGGCAAGGCAGCGCTAAAGGCAGAATGATTTTCTTTTGTGTGACTGTTTGTTTTGACTTTCTTCTCTTGTAGTGAATCTACCTGTTTTCTGGGACTGTTAAACCAAGTAATTTTTTCTCAAACACCTGATTTAATGAAAGATGATGAGCATTCTTTGCTCTTTGGTCATTGACTGTTTTTAAAATTTCCTAATCTTCTTTCCTTAAATTCTGCTGAAATCTATCTCTAAGTAGATGAGTTTATTTGATGCTAAAATTTAATAATGACCCTGGGTGCCTCTCTGGTCACAACCACTTAGATTTCACCATTATCAAAACACCGGTCATCTCAACAGTCCTGGGAAGCAGCTGATATGATCTATATTAATTTTACTGACAGGGAAAACAAGACATAATGAAAGTGTCTGGAAAAGGTGCCTGTAAATTCTGTAGCAATGCCAGAACCTGAACACAAATTGTGGTGTGATTTGATTCCTAAGTCAATGGTTACCAAACTACGACCGAGGACTCATTGCACAATTATGGTAAGTAGTCTACAGGTAATTCACAAAACCATACTGACTTTAGAATGTTTTAAGTTAGAAAATTTGATTGTAAGAGACTGTGAGAAGTTATGATCTCTAGGTCTGAAATACTTGGAAAGAGCCGCATTTTCCTGTGAGTATGAAACAATGTAGACAAAAGGCCTGTAGCTTTAATTGCTAAATAAGTTTGAGCCTTCACACATCGGTTTTTGTCTCTTCAGAGAAGTATGAATGAAAAATGCCATCATAGCAAACTGTGTTAATTACATTCTCACACCACCAAATGTACATGTATCCTAAAAAAGAGAGAAAAAATACTTACTCCAAAAAAAACTATATCGTTGCAGTACATGAAAAGAGCATTTACTCCAAGAAAGATGATGAGGTTCCATAGCACATATGACGCCAGACATAATGTAGAACTTGGGAAAAATGTGTAGTCACTACAGGCACCTTCTAAGCCCCTTTAAAGACACAGGAATAGTGTCTGGTTGTCTTAAAGGCATACTTAAATGATCTTGGGCTCTGGCTACTGCATCCATTTTTCCAGGACATGTTCTCCTCTCCTGCTCTCAGTGTCTTGCCCAGGCAGATTTTTAGTAAAGACAGTTCATGCCTGTGGTTTTTAACCTCTGTGAAAGATGGAGCCAGAGCAGTTGTGTGGGAGGGAGAGCAGCAGTACCTGTGCCAGCAGAGCAGGAGCAGCTGAGCAGCTTCTGCACAGAGATCTTAGGCTGCGGTGAGAAGACAAGGGAAGATGGGCAGCTCAGGATGAGGAATTTAGGGAAACATTTGAAAGGAATGGGATCATCCAGAGTGGGATAAATACAATTTTTTTCTTGCAGCCATATAATTCTGAGTTGGGATACACTGGGAGTCTCAGGACAAGCCATGACTGCAGCAGAAGGGGCTGGTGACTGTGTGTTACATGAGGGTCCCAGAGGGATGTGGTTACACTGGAACAGCTCCTCTCTATTCACTCAGACAACTATACATTCTAAGATTTGTGGGCCAGAGACTCGACAAAACACCCATGAAAGCTGGGAGCCTGGGTACTACCTTAATTTCTTTTCTGATGCTGTTCTGTCACCAGCATATATATCAGAAGGATCCACAAGGTAATTGTTGCACCGGGAAACAGCCACTGAACACACAGAGGGTATTTTTCTGGCTGTTTGCCATGTCTTGGATGGACCCTGAGGACTCTGCTGCCTGGAAGAGACACTGAGGGCCTCTCAAGAGTTTGCGGGGTAACTCTGGTTTGGCATCTGGAGTGCTGCTCTGATCACTGCTCTGCAGGGCCAAGTGGTGGCAGTGCTGCTATTACTCTCTCTTTAAACACTTTATTCATGCAATATCCAACACAGTGAAGTTAGCTTTTTTAAAAAATGCTTGCCTTATCCTCTGTTGTGTTATCTGTCTGAATGGTTTCTTTCTGTGTGCACTGGTCCGTTAGAGTCCTCTTATTGCCCATCTCACCTTTACAACAGCCAGTTGAATCTTCAAAGCACGGTTTGTTTTATGAACAAAGTATGGCTTGTTCAGTCGTCGTGTGTTCTCCATCCCAAATAACTTGAAATTGGCAGTTTGGACAATGACTCTGAGACAGTAAGGGTTTACTTATTCACTGCAGCTCCTACCCACGTTTATACATACATGCGTACATACACATATGGATATATATATATATACATATATATATGAAGAATAGAAGAAAAACAAGCCATTCTAAAACCAGAACATTTCTAGTTTAATTTATTCCTCAGTAGTTTTCTGTGGTTCTTAACAGCTGCTCTCCATAGCGGATGACAAGTGCTGGGAATATTTTTCTTGTGTTCAGAGAGAATGGTTTATTATTAATGGTTACTATTCTAGCAGTCATGCTTACTGTAATAATCCTGTATATGCTGTTGACAGAGTCCCACCTGTAGGCCCATGTGCCTCCTTCCTGAGATTGTCCTTTTGGACAATGCATTTTGTCATTGCAACCATGTGGGCTTCAAAAACATATCTGGGCACAGACAGTACACTACTTTTCTTAAGTCAAAACCAAGCCAGATTGCCCTCAGCCTTCCTGTCCTCACCATGTCCACTCCTTCTTGTTTTTGCTCACTCTCCTTCACTCTCAGCTTACCATCTGAATAGTTCATCTTTTACAAGGTTCTCTGAAGAGATCTGGACATAAATCAAAACCAGTTTTCTTTAGAAAATGTAACTCCTCAGGACAGCCCATTTTTAATATCCACAACCATCATGGCTGGACAGTCACCCAGTCTATAAGACATATTTTCAATATAGTCCAGAGGTAGTTTGCAAGTCCACTGAAACTAATCCTAAATCCCTCCTGATTAACCCTAAATCCCCTGAAATTAACCCTAACCCCCCCACCATTTGGTACACTATGAATTCTACTTTTAGGAGATACGATCTGAACTGCTTGGTGACAGAACAGAAGGGATATTTTTAAAGCAAAGCAGTCAACAAGATGTGACTTTCAGTGGCACAGTTCTATGTCATAGTTCTTAGGCTAAAACACTAAAAGTGGTGCTTTTCACTCTGTTCTTTCAGTAAAGAGACTCCTGACCTCGAGTATCTGGCTATTAAAGGGATGGCCTCAGAGCCATGGCCTCAGGGTTATATCCTTAGCCAACACAGTGAATTTTTTAATAAAGATTGAATCCCGGTCCTACAGCATGCCACAAATTCTCAACTCGGAATGACTTGAGTGTGCGGAACGAAAACGTCAGGAGGTTTAAGCGCCTGCTGTAACGAGACTCGCAGGATTAACAAACCTTGCCGGCATCAGCTGGCTGGAGCTTTGCCGCTTTCCACTTCGGCGGTTTCCCACGAGAGGGCAATGTCATCCCTATTTTCCATTCTTCAGCAGCAGAACACATCCAGCGCTTTGTCAGCCTGCACATTGCCCCCTCTGCCGACAGATCCACGCTCGGTTTGCTGCGTTGTTCTAACATAAATAGATCTATTTAGCATTGTGGTTAATCTTCAATAACCGATCTACCGTTTGTTGGCAAAGAAAATACCAGTAACTGGCAGACTGTTTGCTGGCAAAGGCATTGTAAGCCCCAAAATCATCTGTCATTATGTGAACCCTGAACTTGTGTGCTCCTCTGAAATACTGTAATTTACTTTCTATATAGTATAAGAGGAAATTGGCTTCAGAATTTAGTGCTGGCCGTCTATCCTTAAGCAATAAAATTATCAAGCAGATGAACAGGAGCTATGTTTTTTGTGTAACTTACTGAAGGGGAGCTGTGGGGAAAAAAGCTTGTGAAGAAGAGCGGAATTACAGTTCAGTGGTTTGGCCAATCATCAGTGCACTGGAACATGCTTACGTAAGCTGTCCTGTAAACCAAACTCATATTTCAATAATCTGCTATAAGAGCTCTTCGTATATAACAGGAACAAACTATGTTTGCTGCTTTGAACCCAACGTGAATCAGTTGTGCCCTACCCCTTCGCCCCGTAACTGTCTGTTTTAAATGCAGTCTTTACAGCTGGTTTTTGTTCTTTTTGCCTTTATGGGCAGACAGGACAAGCTACCAACATCATCCATCCCAGTGATACCAGTTGTTTTGCCATCTGGCATGTCAGCAGTGCTAGCACGATATTACAACATCCAACTCCTCCACAGCGTTCTCTCTTCACCACAACATCAGGAAAGATAAATGGTATTCGAGAACAAATATCTCAGCAGAAATCCATGCCAGGGCCACATCTCTGCATCTCAAAGGAAGCCTTTAATATTTTTCAGGACTGAGTCTACATGAATTACCCAAGTGAGTGTGTGTCATGTCCAGGGCTAGGTATCAGAGCTTCGGCCTCCAGGCCTTCTGTTTTGACACAGCCCTTTCAAAGGGGAACTGTAGACACTGGTAAGTCTTCAGAATTGCAACTGGTGAAGTTTACACAAAGCTTTCCTTTACTGAAAATGTGCATGCTGCAAGATTTAAACCCCTAATATCAAGGGGGGAAAAACAATTCCAGTTTGAGATACAGCATTCTCATTATTTTAATTGACTTTCACCTTTTTTCAATAGCCAAAAAGAGCTGTCCAAAGCAGAGAAAATACTACAACTGGACTAATTTATTTTTCTCAGAGATATATTTTCTATTCGGTATTTCAGGGATCAGAAAAGTTCAAACTGTTGATGTTTTGAAAATGTTCCAGCAGACGCCTTTTCTGCATTCCTCCCGCCACTGTAGATCATGTTCATTCAGTGCAGTCTTGGCCGGTGCGATTATTCATGTGCTGCAGTGGTGATGCTCTCTGAAGCATTCAGTTGCTCCTGGAAGTGTGTGATGGAAAAGGAACCCAGCTGCCTACTATGAGCATTAAATATGCTGTGGTCTCTTTTGGCTGCTTTGTGGTTTCCATTGTCTGAACATCCTTCTAGACTCATCCAGAGTTTCTTCTGCTACCTGAATGGTGTAAAAGGATTAAAAGAGGGTCATAAACATCCATACTGTTCATGTTGCCATTTATCTCCCCTCTTGGTTTATCTAGAGGTTATTTGTTAGTTTAATTCTCCAATATGGTAAAAGAGCCTGAACATATATACAGAGCCATTTTAAAGTCCTTTTCCCCCCCTTGCTTAGCTAAAATATTTTAAAGTGTTATACATCTTAAAAAAATACAGATGTTATTTTTTTGCCGCTTAAGTACAACTCCTCAGTTGCTTATTGGTTTCATGTTTTGCCTAGGTACAGCCTTAAAAGGGTAGCAGATAGATGCAGTTCTAACTGAACAAGCTAAATACTCTCTCAGCGTTTATACCTATGGAATACAGCCAAATTGAGGCAGGCAGTGACCTGGCAATTGGGCTGAGCTCAACTGTACTGCATGGCACAGAGCTCTGCAGCAGCAGGGCACCTTTGGCACAAATGCCATCCTGTGTAAATGACCCTCATATCTTGCCTTGGTATAAATGTGATGGGAAAGAATAAGTACATTTCAGAGTTCTCTTTGTCCAGCTAAAATTAACCTCATCTCCAACATGACTTAACTAATTTACTGTCCCTTGCAGTCTTGAAACTTTAACTGCAAAGTGCATGCTTGGGGAGCAAAGCAAGTTGTTTCCACTGAATGTGTACTCTAGTTTTTGGGATCCTGGTTCAGAGATTTGGGATGTGTGAGGTATTGGGAACAGATTTTCTTTTGCCTATGGGGCATTCTGTTTTAATAAACCTGGACTGCATTGCCAGTATCATAAAAATATAGACCATGACATATGTGATTATGAGAGCTTCTCAGCTGGATTGGCAAGTCATGCTATTGCAAAAGTATTTAAACAAGGCAACTGACTAGTCCAAATAGTGACATTGTGGTTTTGTTGAATGGTTTTTAAAACACTGTCATTTTTCTAGACTACATGGCTATGCTTTGAAATAGAACCTTTTGAAATGAACCCTAAATGCACTTTGGAAAATAAGGGAGTTAGAATCAAGCGATTTTTTTTTTAAATTGGATCCTATGATTATTAAACTCTTGGTTGCTGGGAAAGAAATCTAGACAGAGGTGTCAGTCATTCTTATTTGCACTCAGCTGATAGAAGCTGACAGATTTTCATTTTATCTTTCACTAATTTCAGCAGAGAAATTCAAATGTGCCTTTTGTTCTTTTCTTTAAACAGAGAACCTGGGAAATACTCAGTTTGAAAATAATAATTTTAAAAGAGGTGTATATATATATACATATGTGTATGAACATGTACATGTATATCTCAAGAAGACAAATACATTCAATAGAAGGTCTGTAAGTGTTGTGTATTGTTATAGTTTTACATTTCTGAAGTCTCTGAATTTTATTTCTACCTCTTTTAATTACATCAGTATTTCTCTGAGAGTTTGAAAGAGAAAACCCACGCACAAAATGACAGAACATGATAGAAGTTTTCTTTCTTTAACACATTTGCAGTAAAAAAACAAAAAAAAATCTGTAAAACAGATCATTCAGCATGCAGTGATAAGCTGATTGTCACTGGTGCAATGGTCCCTACAAATGCTGCCATTGTTGTTCAAAAGCAATGTACCAAAAGATTAAAGCCTTGTGATAGTGTCATAATTCACTGTTTTCCTATTGTGACAAGGGAGACAAGTCTGTTTCTTACCGAATTCCAGTCCCGCCTGTCTCCTGTTTATCCTGTCAGCTCCTAACGCACCACTGATCATTCCTTCCAAATTTTCTAACCACTACCCACTTCCTCACCTTACAACAGGTGAATTTGCTGCACTGGAGGATATGTTTGTGATACTCCTTGCCATTCATAACTGGTAAGTGGTTACCTCTGGAACGATGCAGAAGACGTGTCAGTGTCTGGGAGATGGAATTGTGCAAGCTAGAATATTCCCTTTCTACTGGGTGTCAGATGGAAAAGGTGGGAGCTGGGCTCTTCAAAATGGTAAGCCACAGGACAATACTGGGCAAAAGTTAAGCACAACAGACAGTGTCTCTAAGTTAAAATTAAAAAGTGATTTTCAATTACTTGCTGTATTGACAGTAAAAAGGAGATGCTTTGTGCACCAAGGATCACTTCTCTGCTTAGAGCTTGCAGTGGTGGATGCAATATGATGAGCCATCCAAATTTCATTGCCAGTCTGTGGAATATGGATCAGATGGATTACATCTAACAGTTAAAATCAACAGTTGATTGAGACTGTGATTAGTGTGACTAATTAGAGTACCTTAATGATAGAAATGGCCTGCAAGATTAAGCCTCCACATTCTCATGGAGATTTGTTATTTTTGTGATCTGTGCTGTGTGAGCTCTCAAAAAATACAGTGTGAATATAAGAAAGCTGTGTCATGACCCTTACTATAGCAATAAAGAGTTGCTTTTGTTTCTCAGAGAGTTTTTGCAGAAAGCATTGAGCTCATTATCTTGTATGTTCTGAGATCTGTGTGGCACTCTCAGGTTTAGAAGCTATGGCTCAAGTGAGATGAAAACTCTTTCCATTATGTATTATATATTTCTATATTTATAAAAAATTCCTTTATATGCAGAGCATGTCCTATGACTGAAGAGACAGTGAGAGTCACTGTCTCCTACAGGAAAGCTGCAAGAACCAGTGATGTGAGAAAGAAACTCCAAGTCACACTAGTTTCTTTTCTCCCCAGTTTCTGAAATTCACTTACTCTGTGACCTTAAGCAAATCTTACTGCTGCTGTTTCCAATTAATTAAATACAGATGACTTTTTTTTAATTGAAAAATGTTTTGAAATGACATACCAAAATACATGGAAATCATCTTAGAAATCAAAGGTAATCTGCAGTTGCTCAGATACGGTACTGTAGAAGTAGGCCTTACCAATCCCCATAGTTTAACATGACTAAGACTATAACAGTGTTGTGATGAGTTTCCTTCTTTTTGCTTCCCAGATCTTAACTCCTTTTATTCGTCTCACTCCCCCAGATCTATTTTGAAGCTTCTGGCATAGATCTGGCATAGTAACACTGTTTAAAATTAAAACAAGAAAGCTACCGAAAAGCCCCAGTTCCAAAATGCACACAGCAATATCTGGACCCCATGGCCTTCTCTATAACTTGAAATTAATGAAGATGAGGGACAAGGGATTGGGCCTTCTCCTACACCTTTGGGAGCTGCCGGTAAATATCTGTGTTGCGTCCCATGTTAAAAATTCTCAGTGGATCTCATGACGTCTTAGGATCTGCCATATCGTACACGCGGAGAATGTGTAGAGATGAGGTCCTATCATCCTGAGCAAGAAGGCTGAAGTGTCCACTGGGTAGCTGTAAAGAAGCTTGCACCATGCTCACAGAACCAACCTTTTCATCCTGCTTACCTGACTTCTAAGCCATTTCATTTGATTGTTCTTTTCTGAATTCAAACCAAGTGAGTATACCCTAAAAGTGAAATCTGTAGCTGAATAAAGTGCAGAGTCTGAAGTAATACTCCTGTTTATTCTCTCTACCTGACCAGAGGCTGCAGAGCTTTCTTCCTTTGCTGGGCAGTCTGTTTGAGCAGCCATTTTGCTCCACAGTCATCATCCCCCTTCCCTTGTCTGGGCTCCAGTTTTCCACAGCCAGTCCCTCCCTGGTAAGGGCAGCGTGGTCCGCACTGTGAGAGCTGTACATACAGACAATCTTCCCCTAGACACCCTAAGAGAACTGAAAAGCCAGCATCCTTAATGGAAGGTATGGTTTCAGACTGTCTCCATATCTCCGCTACTGCCCAACTGCTACTGACACGAAGGAAAAGAAACTTTCTTCCTTGCTCCAGGCTAAGCACCATATGGTATTGTTTTAGGAGAAAAAGTGCATGAGATGTTATTTCTTGCTGTTTTTTAAGGAGGAATGAAAGAATTATTTCAATTGTAGTGCTTGATATTGGAACCGTTCTTTTCTTGTAAGTGCATAATTATCATATATTGATAATACCTGTGGCATGTGTTCTTTTCCAACCCAATGGCAAGATGTGGACCACACTTTAAAGGAATGTAGTCTGACTAAAAGAAGTGTGGCATATATATTGAACAACTGCTTGAGGGAGCGCTCTAGGTTTGTGGCAAAATCAGGATGAAGAAATTAGGTGGCAGTCTTTTAATTTTTGATGCGTGTTACCTCAATATCTGTTCAAGGATAAAAATGAGCTATTGCAAAGAACGCTAGAGTAGTAAATTTTTCCCTTATGTTCTGAGTTTGAAACAGCACAAAAAATGGTAGCTGCTGTTTGAAAGGTTTTGAAGAATTCATGAACCATTAATATCTCTATGACACTGCCTCTACCATACAGAGTATGATTCAATCATTTTCTTCATGATGTGATTCTTGAGACAGACAGAAAGGCAAGAGGTACTGGGTTGGACATTCCTTTATTGAATGGCTAGATAATGGTGCTCTCAAAGAGTCCCGAGTCTCTAGACTTTTATGGTTCAGCTCTTAGGAAGAGAGCTTAAATTGAGATTAACTGTCTGGAAGTCTTATTCCTTGAGAATTAGGGTAATTTTGAGAAAAATAGTAGTTGCGAACAAAGCCACACAAGCTCTAGTGCCTTTCAAGTATTGTTGGCAACCCTAAGTTTAAAGTTTGTGTACTAATAGCCCAATTTATGTTTTGGAAGACTCAAATTTGGCAAATAACTTATTTCCAGTATTTCTGTGTTAGTTTTAGTACTGTACAAAATGTTCCATGCTTAGATAAGTCTTCTGGAAGCAGATATAAATTTAACAAGGAAATCGCATCTCAAGTGATTGTATTTGGCTCTCAGACTACTCTTACTTTAAAAAAAAAAATCTGTAAGGCAATAGAGACTCAGGGCTTTGCATAGGTCACACAGTGAATCAGTGATTCAGCTGAGATAAGATGATTGACTCCCATTTTCCTTTTTTTACCCCATCTATTAAATCCCCCTGCCAGTACAAACAGTCTGCATAACTTGGTAAGGAGGTTAAAATGTCAGGTCGAGTTCATTTTAAATTGCTTGAGCCACTTGTGGAATGTAAACTCTATGATCAAGTTTGTATTTAACCATGAATCTTCAGACATTTCAGTATTGAGACAAAAAATGATTGCACAGCCAGCTATGACTGCCTGATAGACACATGCCAGCAGTGTAGGTGGATATTCTAATCTCTGCTGGAACTTCTGAAGTGATTTACTATCTCCATACAACAGATGTGTTTCATTCTCATTAAAAGAGTTAAACCCAAGTGGCTACATCAGGCTTAGCCTACACCCAGCCCTGCTAAACAGGACTTGCTGGAGTATGTAAAAATAAAACAACTTAATCAGCTATTAAGAATGACGAAGAAACAGTCTTGATGTTTCTGCAATTTAGCATAATAATGAAGCAATATTCTGTAAGAAGATAAAGGGACACAGGGCATGCCCTGCTCTGAGTGGAAGGAATAGTTGCATCATGTGCAAGCATTTTGAATCAATACAGGTTGAGTTCAGAGCAGCTAAGGCAGGGTGGCCTTGACTTTAGTGCACACTAGCACCCCCAGGCATAATCTATATCCAGATAAGTTTGTTGCAAAAATAAGAATTAAATGCCATAATTTCTGCCCCTATTATTTGCACTGTACTTTCTTTCAACTAGAAAACATGGAAATCTATATTAAGAACTAATCTCTGCCATCAAGCTCCCAACCTGACAGGAAACAGAGACAGGTAAACAGCTGGAAAAGGAATGCTGTTTGGTTCTGTATTTCTTCTGAGATCTGCTATCTGGTCAGTTAAGGATCATGCTCCAAGCCCCTTCTGTCCTCACTAATTAATTCCCTACAGTGAAGCCCAGAGCAGGAGAACTATGGCAAAAGGCAAGCCTGGTTTGAAGCAGGGTTTCTGCAAAGTATGTGGATGCAGCAAACTCAGGCCCTTTGATCACAGTCACAGAAAGCTGCCTGATGCCTAGAAGCAGGCTATCTGGAAGAAAGGCCAAAACAAATTTGGAGTATAAAACATGGACAAATTTATTCAAGACCTTTGAGGTACATTCGGGCAAGCAAAAGTGCCCCCTCAGGGACTACACCCAAAATGGATGATGGCCCTTCACCTTTTATAAGTTCTGCCCTATTAGCCTATTGGCCCTTAATTCTCCAATCACACCCTTAGGTGACGATGTTAACCACCCTAGGTGTGATCCCCCCATGCCACAGTAGTTTACATATTTTTCGGCCCTAGGGCAACAGATATGTCCTTCAATCTGTATTCAGAGTGCCTTGTTTTGGCTAAAGGCTCTGGGAACAGAGGATTTTAGCATTTTGTAAGAAACACAGAACTACAGCACATTACAGATCCATGAAAAGCAAAAAAAACCTGTAGATACACTGAAGGCATCATGCCCAGCCAGTCAAAGGCTGCTAACCAGCAAAGGCACTCAGGGTTACTTGGCCAAATGCAGCACCTGGAGCAGGATTGCCACTGTTTGCTTCCTGCTCGCTCCTAGAGATGCCTGCAGTCCTACAGCAGCCACATATAAGGAAAAGACATCACACAGACACCTGTGCACCTCTGCAGGCACCTCTGGACCTGCCATGCCTGCAGACAGCCCAGCAGCTGCGCCCACATCTCCTCCTGCAGGCCTGCTGGAGACCCTGCTGTTGTCCTCTGTAGGGACCACACAGGATGATAGTCCCAGAGACCTGCTCCATGTCACTGTGGAGGGAGGAGAGGCTGCCCCAGGGCCCGTGGGTTTTGGGTTTCCCCTGCATGTCTAGGGGGGTACATGGGCATGTGTTATTAAACACACAGGGTGTCAACTGCTGCTCTGTGGAACACGTATGAGACAATCCCCGAGCATTCATTTTATTCAAAACTCTTTTTTTCTCTGTAAAGCATTATGTGTAAGGATAGAAAGCCATGTTCTCTTGCTCAATAAGATACCAAGAGGAAAATTAGCTCTTTGTCTTGGAAATTTTTCCCTGCCCTGATATCAGAAAATGTTAACAATTTATTTTCTTCACAAGAACTTCAACAGAGATTTTAAAACTCTTCTACTTGACTGCCCTTTGTTCCTGCAAGTAAGTCAGCCTCACCTGAGTCTCTTCTTCATCTTGACTGCAGTTCTCACAGATACTGAGCAATCTTCTAACCCTACTCCTGTCTCAGCCTGGTTGGCCTTTTAGATTTGGAAAGGGGAATCGTAAAAACTCATAGCAGCTCACAAAATGAAAGCGAAAAAAGATAATCCCATTAAATTTCAAAGTAACCAAAAGGAAGCCAATTTGATATGTAAAGCAGAACATCAGTTTGCACTCCCACACCTCTCTTTTCCCCTCTCAGAGCACCCTGGGAGAGTGGAAGCTATTCTTTTCCTTTTCTGTCCTTTCCCTTCTTCTGCATAGTCACATTGTTTTCAATTGCATAGCTGGAATGGTAATCCTCTTCCCTCAGTTATTTTTTCTCTTTCCTTCGGGCCTGGTTCAAAACACACTTAAATTAAGATAGAGTCTTTTGTGTTTGACATAGTGAGTCTGTGTCAGCAAGATTTGGTCTCCAGCAAGAATTGCAAGAGATGTTGTGACATCAGGAGTAAATCACTCCTTGAAACACTTCTGGGAAAAACAGACTGTCTATTTATGACTGGTTTACTCTTAAGGATTTCCTTTGGATGTTTTAAAGTACTTTTATTTTGGAAAAAAAAGTATAATTTCCAAACAACAGGACTTTTTATTAATAATGTAATTATAAATAACCACCCCATTTAAACCTGCAATTAGACCCCAGTAAAACACAATAAATAAACTAACGAGGAATTGGAATTTTCCACCAATGAAAACATCAAGGCACTTTTATGTCAGACAGTTTGTTTCACATCCAGAACCTAACCCAAACATTACCAAAAAAGGACAATGAGGGATCAGGGTGATATTAGACCTGAGAAGAGGACTCCTGCTTCTATGAGCAATATTCCTTTAATTTTTCTATACTGATGGGAAATAGCCAGAAATTTAGAGTACTATGCAGTGAGGAAGAGAGACTGAATTTACTAGTATTTCAAGAAAGTAATAACCTGCTGAAAGTGCAATGAGTCATTTGTACTAGATTTTAAGAGATTGCTGTGGCATGAAAAATACATAAACTTGCCTTGGTGTGTTGCTGTAACACACACATAACTTGAAATTATTTATTCTGACCTTGATTTAATTAAGAAGTAGTCAAGAAGAACTTGTGGTAAAGTTACATCAGACCAATAGTGTGTCTACAGAAGGGGAAAAAAAGTTGGTTTTACTTTTGTGTTTTCAAAAGACACCCTGGTTTTTCATAAAGTCTGAAGTAAAACAAAAAGAATAAAATGGATGGCAGCATGGAAAATACACAACCAGATGAGTAATTAAGGCCTAGTCAAGGGAGGAAAAGGCAGACTGGATAATTCTGCATGTAGAGAAGATCTATGCAGCAGTATTTGGGAGCAGGACCTGGCCCTCAGCCACAAGCTACAAAATTCCACTTGCATGGATAGGACAAGACTGCACAGGAAGAAGGGCAGCTTAGCGTGCTGGGACTTACTGGTGTTAAATTAACCCAGGGAGCACTTGTTTAATGTAAATTAACCATGAGGTTGCTGCTTTCAGCAGCTATTAGCACAGATCACAGCTTTATTCGGTGGCAAGAAACAGGAAGGGACATGGACTCAGGGATAAAAAGGGCTGGTAATTTGCCTGCCTGCTTGGGAGTTGGTCATGGCAAGCTATCTCTGGGCAAACCACAGCTGTCAGTGCCTCATAGGATAATATGTTCCTACCTTACCTCAACAAAACACCAAAGATTTGCTCCCAGACAATGCTCAAATACCCGAGAAAAGGTGTTTAAATAAAGTTTAAGTCACCCTATGAATGACTTTATATCACATGGAAAGTCCCAAGGCTGGTATGCTTTGCTGTACCAGTCAAATTCCTTTGGCAAGATATATCCATCTTAAAAAAAAAAAGCCTTCGGCCATCATCGGCCTAAAGTGCTTGCATGTCCTCTGCACAGGACATTAATAAAAATACAGTCAAAACCAGCCCCATTTTCTCTCCCCTCACTCAAACAAGCTTGCTTCAGTTTCCTTCTAGCAATTCTGACTGGCCATGCTGTGCCTCCCTGGCACTTCTATTTCCAAATCATGACCGCTGGCTCTTCTTGCAGTCACTTTGCTCCTTGCATGCCTCTCTGTCTCCCTGACTGTGCAGCCTGGTTTGGACCACTGTGTTTTTAATGGTAGGAGATCTTCTGTGTGGATGTGTAACTTCTTTTTCTCTCTGAGGGCAAGTATTTAATGACATGATGACTGCAGTCCTCTTCTGCAGAGCTCTTACCCTCAGTGACATGATGTGCAAAGGGTTGTCTTAAACCTCTACCACGGCATTTCCTAATGACCTGTTTCACTTGCTACATTAGGCCTACTGCCAGCAAGACAATGAAGACATAAAACTTAGCCGTTTCTATTTCATTTCCTTAAATGCAAAATTACTTTGTAGCTGAAAGCAAAAAACTTCATTAACTAGCCAGGCTATTACAGCGGAAGATTGTAAAAATACATTCTGGAAGGAGATAGGGAAAGAAGAACATAAACAATAACACAGGAATATGTTCAGTTTTTAATGCTGTCACTGCCTCAAAATCCATGGTACAGAGTGACGAAGGAGGAAGTCACCCAAGGGCAAGTCAGATAGCCTTTGGGAAGGGCGAGGAGGTCTCAGGGAGCTGACAGTGAGCCTGTGCATGTTGGTGGTTGAGAGGGAGGAGCACTGCAAAGATATTCCTTGCTTTGCTGTTTGTTTTCATTCCTTCCTCATCAAGATCATGGAGAAATTTCTACCCTTTCAAGGGAGCTATTAGCTCTAGTAGTCCATTTCCTCCTCCACATCCTGCAAAGCCCGAGGTCTCCAGGGATGACTAAGCCAAGGTTTTCAAGAAAGCAAAGAAGCGGAATGGATATAAACTCAGAGTAACCTCAGTCAAAGCATGGGAGAATGCAAGTGTGACCATGAGCTGGACTCTGCTGAGACCAGTACATGGGCTCCAGGCCAGCACTGCTCTTCTAAGATGTCACAGATTTTTAGGAAAAGCAAGAACTTGAGAATGAGCATATCTCTTTCAAAGCTGGAAGGCAGGGTTGATCATTTGCCAAAGAGGTCCTTCTGTGGCAGCTGACAGGTAAACTGTAAAGTCACTAACTCCAAACGCATTGGGGATGTGGGAGATAGAAGGGCAGAGAACCTAGACAAGAAGCACAAACCAGCACGCTGTGAATTGATACAGATGGGTGAATGTCAGGTGAATTACAGAAATGACATTTTAAACACTGGCTTTTTGCTCACATTAAAACACATTTAAGGACAGCACTGAAACATTCAATGTTGTGAACAGTTCCTGGCTTAGCCTTTAAGACGATATGAATAGACCTGATTAATCTTTCAGTTGCTTCCAGGTGAGGACAATCTCATGGAATTCAGGCCATCAGTCATCTACAGCTGGAAGCTGCATGCACTATTCTTATAAAATGTGGTATTAACCTGGACACAGAGATTTCTCTTTTTCCCAACTGCAAACAATTACACAGATTTTGAATTAAGAAACACCTAGCTTAGTTCACTAAGAAGGAATTATTTTTTGCTACACATTTCCTCTACAGCATGTTCCTGATCATTGCTGACTCTAGTAAACACATGGCAGAACAATAAATTAAACTCTTACAAAATGCTTTTTACATTGCAACAGTATTTTCTTAACAATTTTTTTAACCCCTATTCAGAAGGAGGATAAAGATGTAAATGTTGTCCATCACAGTGCTGAGAAATGCAAAGGAGAAAAACAATTAGTGGGTACATGGATATAAACCGTCTTGAAAGTAATACTTTTTCCTGATATTGGCACTGGCAGCTGCTCACGTGTTGTACAGCATATAATCATCTAACTGCTGAACCTAAAATATTGTCTTGGGAATTCTGATAAAGGATGCCCAGGAGCCTCTATCACTGCAACTGGAATGATTGTTCCTATGTGTGGATGTCGGTTTCATATTGGGGTGGAAGGGAGAGCAGGCATATTGTTAAAAACAAAGATAGGTTTTCCTTTGGTGTCAGGTGGAGATTTCTTTTACCAAAATATTGTTAGCTGAAGTCAAAACAGAAATTTTTTTTAGTCTAGTTTGAATGTTTTGTCATATCCGATGATTATGGTTTTCACCTTTTTGTATCCATTTACACAATGAATGCTACTGTGTTTCCCACAACACACAAATTTCATTTTTGATCAAATTAATGGTTTAAATTTGTCAGTAATGATCAGCTATCAGTATTAATACAAATTGAAGATTTATTTTTATTAGTATTTTGCAAAAGCATACTAACCAAATGAAATAAAAAGAGGGGTGGGGAGGGGGAAGTGAATATTGTAATTTTAGCCCAGTACACTGAAAGATAAGCCAGCAGTAGATAAATACACAACTTTGTGTTTTGACAGGAATGTGCATCTGTTTCCCATTAACTTTGCTTGAGACAAGCAAGGAGTCGAGGTTTCCCGTGATTTAATTTGAAGAGCAATTTGGATTTCCTGTGCCTCAGCTGGAGGTATTATTGGCATGAGACCAGAAATGCCCTAACTGTCCTCAGAGTTTCATGTTCCACAAAGAATAATACCTACAGAAATTCAAACAAGATGTCAAGAAGTGTTATTTGTGGGCTCTCAGTGCTCTCCAGTGTTTCTAATACAAATTCACATGAGTTTCATTCTCTCTTTTAGCCACACAAAGTGGCCAACTTGGAAAAGATAATAAGCTAACAAATGCTGTTCAGCATAACTCAGAGTGTAATTCTGTCCAGTGTAGGAGCTAAAATTCCACATCAGATTCTCTGAAAATGACATGACTGACCTGAGTAGCCAAGGCTGTTGTTCACAGAGATGAAATAGAGCCTGGACAGACAGCTGCCAAGCTCTGGTTGTGCATGATGTTCAGAAAGGTCTGAACACATCACCTGTGACAGCAAGATCCTGTGATATTTCTCAGGCTCTGTAAACAGAAGTCGAGACACTCCAGACTCTTACTTGCTTATTTAAATCATGGCCTTGGTTCCCGTGACCAACATATAATGATGATGGTATATTTGCATGAATAATTGAACATTATTACAAAGATAATTATGATCTGTTAATTCCTTTTAATGGATTTATTTACAAAGTACACTTCATTGTCTTTTGTACAGGGAAAGGAATTATTTTGAGCCATTCAGATTGTCGAGAGGTTAATATATCAGCATTTCTATGGCTCTCTTCTTCGGGTGCAATATTAGCCCCACCAGAGTCAGTTCTGGATTTTGCCATTGGGCTTGATGTGGTTGATATTTTTACCTCTTGGCGTCCCTCATGACTGAGAGAGCTTTGGGGAGTCAAGTGTAGGAATTGTGATTTTTAGCACATCCTGTGCTCTGGTGAATATTCTTGTATGTGGATATATCTTTTTTCTAAGGTACTCGTTACTTATGTTTCTTCCTAGCCAGAATAATCTGCAAGACACAAGGTTTTAACTCAGCTACCTCAAAAGGAGCAATGCTGGTTATTGTTTGCATCTTCTTTCCTTTCAGCTTGTGCTGTTTTAAGAACTTGTGAAAATTATTTTAAAATTCAACCACTGTCAAGTTTGAGGAAAAAAATTTACACTGTTTTTTGACAATGTAAACGATGTTGCTTTTTTTTCTGGTTATGGTTGAACCGTACTGGACTTTGTAACATCATGCCATTACCGGATATTTAAGGAAGGTTTAAATCAATCCATTGTTTAATGGCCCAGAAAAAGAAATTAACCTGAAAAACTGTTTGCCTGATTGTGACTGCAGTACATAAACCTTCACAGTGAATAGAAAACACAAAAAGACTTAATTTAGGCTATGATGATACAAACATTAGTATTTCTTAAAGATTCACAAATGCTTTTCCTGGGTTTTCATTGTTGTTGTTGAGTCTTTTAAATGTTCACTTCGTATCCAGACATTTGAATTTTTAGGTGAAAGTCAAAGAGTTTCAGCAGAGCAGTTCACCTCATGTCTCATGTTTTGGAGGCCCTGTTGATCTCAAAAAGCAAGCAAGAAAGCAAACAACAAAGAAAAGGAGGCTACTCTGCTACTCTATCAAACTTCTTTTAGGCTGTGCCAGGCTATTCCTGGAAAGTATACATCTTCTAGTTCTTTTTTTTCTGCTGGTAATATTTTTAGTGTATGAGATTTTAATTTTTCACTTTAAGATTCCCCAGTGCTACTGATCCCACAGCTAAAGCACTTTATGGTTTATTAGTCCATATTTGTAGCTGATATGTGACATGTTTGTCCTATCATTCCACATAAATATTCACTCAACATTGCAGCAACATTATCTAATAAAAACATGATGAACAGAACTTCTATGCAGTCTCCATGTTTTTCTAAAATCAGAGCCAAATACTTACAAATTCTAGACAGCTGAAAATCTGACTTATGACATTCACTAATAAATTCACTAGTATAGAGACTGTATTCTATTGCTACATATGGGGTGTAGTGATCTTGAAACAAAATTGATGAGTGCTATCATCAGGTATGGAAAATTGCATAAAGAGGTTTATTTGCAGTTAATAGTTATTCTATCACGTATGATCTTCTGTTAACACAATTAAACAGGTTTTTTAAAACTTTTTCCCACCGGACATTATATATCAATTTAAAGGCTCTGGAGATCTGTTACAATCAGCATGAGTGCAATGTTGTCCCTGACTGGAGCTCAAAACAATTAGGTGACTAACACGAGAAGAATCTCTTCAATGATATGACCTCCAGATCTTAGAATGACGTAACAATACCAGGATGAAACATGACTTTAGTTCTGTATAAACGACCTTCTCTCACTTCTCCATATCCCTATCAAGATGCTTGGGTAATTAAATGCTGAAACAGCAGCTAGAAGTGTGACCTAGTCCACTTTGATTGTAACCCCTCAAGAGTCTTCAAGTTTGTAATATTTCTTGCAGTTGGTACAACTACCTACAGTTGAAATACGTGGAAGTCCTCAACAATTTGCTGTGTGGAAACAACATTTGACCATTTGAAACATGGGCTGGTTTGGAGCAGAAGAAATCTTTTTTTTGGCTGGTACTAGCATGTATTTTCTTGGTCTCTTCATAAAGCCCTGTCCAGGCCAGGTTCTGAGAACTTTCTTGGTGACACAGAACATCTGTTTCTGTCTGTGGAAACCTTGGCCTTCTGTGCTCTGTGTGACCCAAGAGCCATATGGATAATGTTTACACAGAATCATTTGTAACACTGCTGATAACACAAGTGAGTGCTGCTTTTTCACATGCATTGGTACATTTTTTTGAGCAGTCTGATCGACACATCCCTACCCAAGCCATACTTTGGAAGTGTAGCCTGTATATGCCTGTCTTCAGTCAAACATTTTCCTTTCCTGGAATCTTTCCAAGGTTTCCATATGTTAAAACAGTGAAACAGTGTTTTCCCTTACTAAAGAAATAATAAAAAAAAAGTATTTAGTTGGTTTTCTCTTACTAAATCAAGGATTGAAATTAAAATGGCAAATACCCAAATGTACATCCAATGACTAATGTGAGAAAATGCTTTCTTACATCCCTCATGTATTTCCATAGCTGTGCCAGAATTCTGAGAAAGTTCTGGCAGCTGAGCTCAAGAAATCCAACACTTATTCTTTATTTCATTATATATTTCATTAAGAAAGGAATGATCTCTGACCCAGAGAGATGAACAAACAGCCTTGCATGGACTTTGGTGCACTGTGGATCAGTCCTATGGGATATGTCTGTAAAGGCAGTTGCTAGGTTTTGTTCCACCTAATTATAAACATTTTAATATAAACATCTATGATGTCACACCAGTCAGGGGAAAACAGAACATGTCTATCAGCACTACTTTAGTGTCTGCTTGAAGATGGGAGGAACCATGTCCATTGAGTTCCTCTATTCCTCTATACAAATGGGAACTCTAACCCTGACAGACATTTAGTTTAGTCAGATGAATCCCATCCTAAAATTTAATTCTCAGTTCTTCCCCTGTGAGTTCCCTATCAGTTCCTAAAATATCTCTGTCAAAGATGAAGCATTTATCAAATAATGTGTGCTGCAAAAGTCAACACTGTAAGCAGAATGATTATTGCAGTGCATGTTTAATTTGTAAAAGCAGCTAAGAATACGTGTTTCTTTATGTTTTGTGTTGAGATTGTTTAAGGGTAAGTTTTCTGATTATTTTAACAGTGAAAAATGGACTACATTTTTCAAGTAGCAGTTGAAGTTGCACATCTGAAAGAGGTGAAGTAGTTATGATGTGATAATAACTTTGAAAAAATTGGCCAGTTAGGTCTTTTTCTTGCATGTGTGACTCTCCACTATGATCTTGCCCTTTAGAATCTGGCCTGAAGAACAAAATAAACCAGCATAATGAAGATACAAAACCACTTTGCTTTATGTGAAGCATCTGATATTATTTACGACAAAGAAAAAGATAAATCATAGCAGTGTTCAAAAGAAGTCCATGCTTTTTAGCACCACAGCTTCATGATTTACAGTCTCTGAAGAGTATAGTGAAGACTTTGGAGAGAAAAGATTAGCAGTCCTGAAATTCAAAAGCAGATAATTATTTTATAAACCTATGTTCCCTGCGCACATTTGAAGACCACGACAAATGAAAGTATTTTCCACTAGAAAAAATACATTTAAAAAAGAAAAAGAAGAAGAAGAAAATAGTCGCAATATTCAACATTATTAATAAATTATTACAGCTTTTTCAGAAGCATGGGAGAAGTGTAAACGTACTTTGGGGGACTTTAAATGGAGCTTAAACTCTTACCTTTCATTCACTCATGTGGCACCAGGAACACTCAGCATGAGGAAAGCTGGGCTGCATGATCCTCTCAGCCACAGGGATTTGCATAAATCTTTTTCAACTCCTAAGAAAATGAGTGCTACAATTTGCAGATCGTACAATAACAAAGCCTATGGTTGATGATGGAACATTTTGCAGCCAAGAGCACAACTGGAAAACAAGCAAGAATTTGTAATACAATGTTATTACACTTAGCTAGAACTGTATACAAATCTGTGAGCCATCAGATGTTAGATATGACTGTTGAATCTGTTAGGAGCTGTATTATGTGTGAGCTGTTTCATTCCTTGCTCTCCATTTCTGAAAGTACATGAAATCCCACACTCTGAAAATCATTAAAACACCATATTCTTCACAGATATTTAAATGCTTTAACAAAATCTAGTCTTCTGTTTCAGGAGAAGAGAAAGCTGAGAGCAAAGATTCTGTGAATCCAAGTGAGTTCCAGCAATTAAAATAGATGTTTCAAGCAACTTAATGGAAAGCTCAGAGAGGAGGGTCAAAAAAGGTTTGTAAAATGTGTGACCTTTTTTATGCTTCTTAGAATAAAGGAAAATGTCCTCACAACATGACCATGGCAGTAAAATGTGTATGGTCACATTACAAATAGCTTAAAGTTTGTCTCATTATATCCCTGTGGAAGACAGAGGGAAAAAAAGAATGTGTGAAAAAAAAAATGTTCTTTTCTACAGGTGTTTCAAAAAGGTGACAGGGACTGTTAGTATGAGCAAGCATAAAGCTGTACTTTTAATTGCTCTCAGACTATTTCATGAACCAATGTGGACTCCCTTAGATAGACCCCACATTATGAGTGGCATTTGTCGCATGGCCATCAATGGTGTAAAAGTTGTGTCAAACTTCTCCTCTGTAGCAATGGGAGAGGAGCAACTAAATGGGAGCAATTATCACTCTCCACTGACCGCAGAAAAAGCTGAAACCGTCACACAAGTGATGAAGCTTAAGAACAAGTGAGAAATTCTGGTTTTGTGCTAGCACAACAATGTTTTGAATTGATTACTGATGAATACTGTTATTTTAGTGACAGTTTTTTAGAATTCTTCCAAACAGATGACTGTTGGATGCTGAGGAAACAGATTTGTTTCTTTAGGGCAAAACCAAGAGACAACAGAGAAGTGAATTTCAAAAAGACAGAAATAAACTCTATATATTCAGAAAATACAATCAAGTCCTTTTTAAGTAATTGAGGCAGCCTCTACAGTCACTGAGCTATAAAACTATCTGAAAGTGGGAGCACAGGTAATTTTTCTTTTGCTTGATTCTGGTACAATTTTCATGAGCAATTTTGGCTGTTATTTCTAACTTAGAATATGATTCATCAGCTTGAAATCATTATTCACCCTGCAATTTTTATTAGACTTTTGAGTTCATGAACAAGCAACAGACAAGCTGTTATCTATAAAAAAAGCGGTCCCAAATTTTCCTTTGTCTATGTGTGACTAGTTATCCATTGGGAATAACCAAATGACGATAATCAATACAGTTCTGATTTATAAGTGTGAGAAATGAAAAGTGGAGAAGTAAGAAAGAATATAATAACAGTGTCATTGGTCAACACCAGGAGCATTTACTGGCAGACTTTTCAAAAAAATAAGACAACTCTGACTTGTCAACCTAGGAGTATAAGCAATCATCACAGAAGAAATATCAGCCTCTGTCCCTTCTTTAAGTTGATGTTATTGCATTTAAGAAGACACACAGATTGGAGCCCTTTACATACTTGGGTCCCCTGTCAAGAGAGCCAGCAGCACAGGACTTTCAGGCATAGAAAAGCAAAGCTGAATGATTCAAAATTATACCATCAGATACTTGGCCATGTCTGGCTCTTCCAAAGCAGTTGTCAGACCTATTTGCAATAGGGTGACTAATTTGATATATAATACAGGATTATCTGGTTATCAGTTCCTGATCTTCACCAGGAGCAACACAAGAAGAATTTCTGTATTTCAAACAGATTTTTACGAAGAATTGCAGAAGTGTCAGAAATTCAATGAAGTTTAACAAGGTACTGAAAAATACTTAGTAGCTGATGGAGCCTGTTATTTAGGAGAACTTGGTTAAATAATTTTTTTTCCCTTCAGTTTCTTCCGGACTGGTTTGTCTCTGCCCACAGATACAATTCCTCTTTGGAAGTGAGGAAGTGCAAATGGCTGGTGCTTGGGACTCCAGCTGGTTCTTTTCAAACAAGCACACATGAAAATATGAATTAATACCTGTAGCTCCAGTATCTCTTTTGTAAATAATTACATCTTTGCCTTCCATATACGGAGCATGGTAGCATAGTATTTTTCCCACCAGACAGAGTGATGGCTGTTCTCTGGCACACCAGATCTCCAGCATATCCTAAGTGATCTTTTCCTATGGTGATAGTAGGGAGACTTTGTCAAGAAGTTTGTGATTTGTGATTAAGATTCACCGTGATAGATTGTTCTTGCTAGTTTTAGCTATGTTATTTTTCAGTGAAGTTCATCTCAACCAATGGCTTTAGAACAGTTAATGAAAATAGTGTACTCTGAAACAGAAGGAGCTGTGAGCTGTTCCTTCACACTGACATAAACCCACTGAAATCCAGTGATGTAAGTCCACCACAGAATACACAACTCAGAGCAAAATACAAAAAATACCACCGCTTTTCAGTCAGTAAAATTGTCTCTAAGGTTATCTACACTTATTTTGCAGTGATGATAAAGTACCACATTAGCATAAATGTGATATTTTTTGAAAGTAGAGAATATTTGTGATAAGTTGCTGTTAAAATTAGGGTTGTGACTGGATTATGTTTATCGGCTTTCTGTCCCATGGATTGTGTGGCAATTAGCCCGTTTCATTTTCCTTCCTGACACTTTTAATACTTTCTTCACAAAATTAGCCATTCTTGCTTAATCATACATTGAACAAGTTCTGGCTGTTAGTTTTAGCTGTAAAACAGGTACCTGTAAGGAGAACTCGGTTGGCATTAATATTGCCATTCACAGCATCTGTCCTGTCAAACATCACACCAGGTAGTACAAAAAACAAGCTTTGCTAATAAGTTCACAGTATTGGTTCACAGATCATTGGGTAAAATTTGGCAGTCTGTATTACTAAAAAGAGCAGAACAAACGTTTGGAATATTACCCTTTGAGTTTAAAACCTGAGTCCTGCTGGGCTGCTCATGGATGGCATTGCATGGATAAATAAAATTACTGGGAAAATTACACTAAAATGACACAAGTGTCTGGTTTTACCTTGCTTTGACAGTCAAACTGCAACAAAGGAATCAAGATTCCCATAATTTGGAAACAGCTGGTGTCTTGTTCTGCAGCATGCTGAGACCTCCCACTGACAACAGAGGAAGCAGGACAAAGTGATCTCTCTCCTATTTGCTAATTCATTGTTCTCAGAAATCTGTCACTTTCCCAAACTTTTAATCTTGTTACTCTTCCTCAAATATTTCATTTTTCTGTAACATGCAAAGCATACCGGTACATTTCTGGGTGGCATAACTAAAACATTTTCGTATGTATTTTTATGTACAATGTATTGTGTATCTTTAACACAAACCTATGAGACAATAGATTAATTTAAACATCTTTCTGTGGGTTCAGGGGAGCATATCTGGGAGTCCGTCTGCACGAGTGTTGAAAACCACCTCAGTAAATATAGATGTATGCATTATTTGGTCATTTGAAAAGGGAACTAGAAGACAGTTACGAAAGGATGCTAGTTATATTGCCTCCTTTTGTGATCCTGACTGTGTCCAGAAGTATAGTTAAACTCCCGTTATCTTTGCTTTCTTACTCCACACACTGAACTCTAATTTGATTTCTCTATCTGCTGACACTAATCTTTTTCTGTAACTCAATATGAAAGGGGCAAATGCAACTTCCTAATCACAGAATATCCTGAGTTGGAAAGGATCCATTTAGATCAAGTTCAACTCCTGACCCTGTGCAGTGCACCCCAAGAATCACACCATGTGCCTGAGAGTATTTTCCAAGCACTTCTTGAACTTTGTCAGGCTTGGTGCTGTGATAACTTCCCTGAGGAGCTGTTCCAGTGCCCAAACACCCCCTGGGTGAACACCCTTTTCGTAATATCTAACCTAAACTTCCCCTGACACAGCTTCAGGCCATTCCTTGGGTCCTGTCACTGTCACCACAGAGAAGAGATCAGTGCCTGCCCATCCTATTCCCCTCATGAGGAAGCTGTAACTGCACTGAGGTCTGTCCTCAGCCTCCTCCAGGCTGAACAGACCGAGTGACTTCAGCTGCTCCTCACACGGCTTCCCCTCAAGGCCCTTCTCTGTCCTTGTTGCCCTTCTTTGAATGCTCTCTAAGAGCTTAATGTCTTTTTCATATTGTGGCACCCAAAGCTGCCTCCAGCACTTGGGGCAAGACCGACCCAGCACAGAGCAGAGCAGGACAATCCCCTCCCTTGCTTGGCTGGTGATGCTGTGCCTGATGCCCCCCAGGACACGCTTGGCCCCCACACTGACAATCTTGGGGTATTTACAGAGAGAGACAGTTTCTTAAGCAGTGAGAAGAGCTCCTTCAGATTTTCCTGTATGTTTCTGCATGAGAGATTTTCTGAAGACTGGTACTAGCACAAGCAAAACTTGTATTATATTTTCTATGTACATAAAAAAATTAGCCCAGTTAGGTTGGAGCCTGGTGCTAACAACATCATTGTTGTAGGTTTGATCCCTGTATAGACCATTCACTTAAGAGTTGGACTTGATGATTCCTTTGGGTCCCTTCCAACTCAGAATCTTCTGTGATTTTGTTAACCTGTCTAGCAAGACGTAGAAAGATTGGGAAAGACAAATAGTATAACTCTCAGTATAAAGTTCATCACTATGAGTACAATAAAAGTAAAGATAAGGACATGTTGTAATTGTTTCTACCAAGATCATGTCAAAAAATAAGAAGCAATTAAAACCCTTACTAGGCCTAATGATTTCAAATGTTAAGAGAAAAAAATTCAGACTGCAGTTGAAAAACGAATTAAACGAGTCAAATGTGAGAAAGGAGGGAACTCATCTAAGAATACCTTTCTGCCTGTGAAAAAAGACCTGTTAATACAATGCAAAATGAAGGGTTTGGGGGACGTTCAGATGTCTGTGTACAGGAGTCTAAATGAAGTGCTTTGAATTGGGCTCGAAAGGCATGCATCTCTTCCCTGACTCCAAGGATGCTTAGGGATCTTCACCTCTGAACCTTTTTGTCTGCTAAAGTCACTAGTGTGAATAGGTATCTCAAACTGACTTCAACTTATTCACAGATTCTTCTCTCTTCGGCTGTTCTTTCACTTCTATAATAAAGAATTCCCAATTTTTTCAGAAAGTTTTTCTATAAAGAACAAATGATATAAGGATGCAATGGATATTATTTATTTAATTACAGCAGTTAATAAGGGGTGATTACAGGTATACTTAGTAATTCTTCTATTTGGAACACAGCAATTCTGCTGAAGTTTACATTAATTATCAACACTGAACTTCAGTGCTTGTCCTTCAACCAGCAGCAGTAAACATCCAGCCCAGATGAAAGGAGAGCTGCTGTATGCATCTGCTAATTAAGAAATTGAGAATTTTTTCACCTTAGTTTGATTTCTTTTCACTGAACACCTGAACACAGGGGGCTGGCCCTAACATTCAGTTTGCTATTTCAGACACTTAGTCCTTAGAAGGGGTGCTGCAACATTTTCATGAACTGACTGGAAAATTAAATTGCTGGTATAAATGTAAATGTAATAGAGAGGTTACTCTGCGAGTATGAAAAATGTTTACCCTGGATTTACGCAATCAATGAAACCTTAAGAATTAGAAAACTTCCATATCCAACATTTCTGAAAAAAAGATTCGATTCACTTCAACAAGGACTTATGGAGTCCATTTCAATTTAGGGAAACTGTACTTTTTGGAAAGTTAAACAAACAAAATTGTGATAGACAAGCTGCATATTGATAAATAGCAATATATATATATATGCACACATATATACAAGTGACAGTTTTTTAAAAGTGCATATTTAAGAAGTAATCTAGACACATCCAAGAGCAAATCTAGGGAATGGGTTTGGACAATGATTAGAGAAGCAAAGGGATAGGGGATGGTGGTTTATTTATTTTCTTCCGAACAGAAGACATAAGTGATTGATGTTTATATACAGTCTAGAATCACAGCAAAAAACTGTCCTAAAGAGGTGGCAAGATTTCGTGGGACTGGTCCATCTCACAGAAGGATGTAAACTGCCTTTGTTGTTGTATCTTGGTACCTTAGGTACCAGATTAAATAAGTTTAAGGGAAGAGACAAGAAGAACTGTTTCAAAAATTTCTGTCTGATTATAAAAAGGGTAAGTTCCCTATAGCTCAGACAGCTGCCACAGGGGAGAATTCTGGGTGAGAAATTGCTCTATTTACTCAGCCTGAAAATGACCTCTCCTGTCTACCTCTAGCCCATTGTTAATCAACCAGCTCAAACAGGGAGACAAACTGGAGGATCACTTTCCCTCTTCGTGCCAAATTACATTTTGTGCCCATGTGAAAACCTGTCTGGGATGCTTGTGCGACACAACCTCCTGGCAACAGAAACATGGCATAGTCTTGCACTCCTTGATAATCTGTCACTTAACAGACTTAGATTATAGTCTTTGTTAAAGTGAAGAAAAAAAATCAATGTTTATTTATTCTCACAAATCCTAACAGGTAATTAGATGACCATTCTTATTTCTAGATAAGAAGTAGGGAAGCAATCAGAATTACTGTGACTGAGCTGCTTAGAAACTATTAATTAACTGCATTACGATGACTGAGCTGCTTAGAAACTATTAATTAACTGCATTAAGATTTCAATATGAAGTTTCATAGCTGTCCTGACTAGACAGCGTTTTGGAGGGTTTACAATCCTTCAAAGTTCTGGAGTCAGCTGGGGCTTCCAGAGGTGTCAGAGGCAACCAACTAAATCAGAAGAAAAGACAATGTTTTAACCTTCTTTTACCAGCAAGGGCAATATATCTCGTTCTTACCTTCCTGAAATCGTCCTTCAAAACACTCTGCCATACTGAGATTAGCACAGATGACATGCTCTGGATTTTATTGACACGGGGAGAGTAACCAAGATTTCCATACATTGTAAGTGTGCCAGAAAAATTTGTGTGTGCAGACACCATAATTGAAAGAAAGACTAATATTTGAGTCAGCTTTCCTGTTTTGGAAATGAAATATAGAGTAAAATGAAATGCCCACGTGGGGGAGTTATTGCAGAACAGTTAGGCCAGCTTCTCTGTTAAAGCAAGCACTCCCAGTCTTTGTAAAGAACCCTCGAACTGACAGTGGTATGAAACAGAACAGTATATTCTCTGTAAGCAAAGCGCTGGGCACCTTTCATTTGTGTCTTCATGTGGCAGATTTGTCTAGATCACTCTCTTTTCCACATAGGTAAATGGTAGTGACAAATACGCAGCGTAGAATTAAAATTCTGAATGTCCAAATACGACCTGAATGTGCCCATGAAAATTATTCCACACTTATTGAAAAAGCCATCATTCTTAAAAAAAATGTGTGCAGCCATGCTTGGATATCAGCTTCTGATTGAGCAAGAATTTTGAAAAGAGCCTAGTACCATCTATCATTGTTAAAATTTCAGACAACATAAACTGGAAGTGACATGTAGCTGAAAGGAACTTCACAGAGTTTGCTGTGAACACAATAGAGCTGGCTGTAGCTGTTCAAACAACTCTCTTCATACCCAAGAGTCAGAAGCACGCAGGCACTCATCCGCCATGGCACTCTGAGTGCTCCAGGCAAAACAGTGACGCAACAGATATCGTATGTCCTCAAATCAAAATCAAAAACATGGCACCTTTGCTGGTTAATTTCAAACGGGGGCAAAGGCTCGCAGCAAGAAAGTGCATAACAGAAACAGATTTCATTTTTTAGAATATCACTGTGGCAAGAAAGAGAAGCCTCATAACTATGGAGAGCTACAAAATCTAGGACATAGAGCAGTTCTTCTACAACTGGTAGACATCAGTGAGATACAGACAAATCCCTGGAGAGCTGCATACTTAGACATGAACAATTTTAGAAAAGAAGAATTTTAGGCACCCAGATCTTACATTTTGGGTATTGTAAATCAAGTTCAGTTCAGCATTTTTGTGATATTCCACAGATGAATAAGATTTTTTGGCTCTGCAAAGAGATAAATCTACAGTTTAGTAGTGTTCTGAAAGAGAATAAGCAAATGAGGGTCACTGTGAGACTGGAAAGGCATGTCAATGGTTTTTATGTCTTTGAAAAGGAAAGAAAAATTTTGAGTGTGTACTATTTACATTTAATATTAAAATTTACGACACATTAAAAAAGTTAATGAGCACTTGCACCCCAAAGTGACATAATCACCTCTGTCAGGTAAATCACCAACTTTCCTGATACTGCCAGTAGTGATTATGTGCTGAGTACATCTTTGGTGTTCCTGAACAGTTGAAACTATTATTTATAAATCATATAAACTTGTGTTGCTACTAGATGCTAAATTTCTGATTTCATTCATTTGCTCAAATGTTTGAGATCTTTGCACTCTGAAAAACTCATGAAACAATGTCCTGCACTGATCTAATAAAAAGTCAGCTGGTTGCTCACATTTGGCTTCGTCCCTTCCTGAACAAAAGTCACTGTCATGCTTTGACAGTGTTTAGCCATTGCATAAAAAGAGATTATCCAGGTGACAAAACTTTTAGATGAAAATGGTAAACCTTGTTTTGAAGTGTTGATCACAGACACTTCCAAATCACATTTTTAAACAAGCACACGGAAAACTTACACCAGTACAAGGCCCGAGTGCAGAAAACATTTCACTGGTACATTGGATATTCAGCAGTATAACATTATCCAACCAGCTTCTTCCTAGGGGAATGAATCCAGGTACGTGCTTCTGATCCCATTGTTATGAACAGATTTGTCATTCACTCTGGATAGACCAGAGCTTATCTCAGAGTGCTCACTGTCTCAGCAGAATGCTGTGTCATAAGGATAATTGAAAATCCCCAGATTATATGACTTTGATATGTGCCTACTCTGTGGCAAAACTTCTAAAAATTCTTCCTTCTAATGTGGCATCCAGATGATAGCCCAGTTAGACAGATAGACTAAATCCTGTGTCCTTTGTTGCATAAACTAAAGCCTCAGGGAAGATGGGTCCAGCCCAGTTATATCACAGAAATCATCAAAACAGAGATAAAGTCAGAGGTCAAGGCTGTATAATTGCACATCTGGCCAAACGTTTAATGATGGCCTGATCCAGAGATAGTTAAAGTCTGTGAATAAATTCATATGGCTTTTGCAGGACTTCAGTAGAACTAGTATTTTGTTCATATTTTTGCTTCTTGACATAGATGTGATAGAGCTTTCCTGTTTTTAACTATTGGTTAAAAGTAACAAAACTCTTGATACTTAAACTCTTTGCTGCTTTTAGCCTAACTTCAAAAAGTCTGCATTAGCTGTCTGTGAAAATTTCTATTGTTCTAGCTGAGGAATATATGTAAGACTTAACTCATTTGCAAAAGAAAGAGAGAATGGTTGCTAATGAAGTGTTAGAATATCACTCCTACTCATATTCCAGCCTAGCTCGTATTTATTTTAATACAAAAATAGCAAAAGAAGTAATACATTTAAACCAGCCTTATATGTCCAACAATGATGCTTAGCTCTGTGAGAAATCATGCTTTTCAGCTAGAAGCTATGTAAAACCAGGAATAATTTTGAAAAATAAAATTGAATGCTAGTTTTTTTATTTTGGAATAAGTAAAAATTTTTAAAATCAAGATCCCTTCATAGCCCGTGGTTGAAGAGCAGTGATTGGATCCATAAGAATAAACAAATTCAAAGAACATGACTGCATATCTCTAGCATGCAATGTCTTTTATTAGAGAAAAAGGAGATGTTTATTGGAGGACTTCCAGAGGTTTGTCTCCACCAAGAAGGTATCCAAAGGTGTCTTCCTGAGCCTGCTGGTGGACACTTTGTGCTAGATGATGCTCTGAGGTGTTGCCAATTCTAACCACGATATCATTTTTCCTGGGAATCACTGGCAGTGTTCTTCAGCCGAGGCATTAGAGATTTTTCACAGGAAAGATAGCAATAAAAAACACTCCTGTGATTCTTAGATTGCAAGCTTGAAACACACTGCTGCAGTGACACTGCTAGTCTCCTGGAAGTGTGGAGGAGACACTTTTCTCTGGCAGAAACTGAACTCCCTGCTTGTATGCGAGTACGTCTTCTCTCTGCAATCAGGTGCTTCAGGGTTAGGCTTTGGAGCCTGTACTACTCACTAATCGTCTTCTTTTGCAGTCAGTTGTAAGAACATCTGCAAGAGAGTTCATCTCTTCCTAAGACAGATGGCTGAGACAGGTTTTCTTCTTCAGGAAGAAATAATCCTTTACTTCAGGAAGAAGTTCTTTATTTTAGTGTGGGGGTGGTGAGGCGCTGGCACAAGTTGCTCAGAGAAGTTGTAGATGACCAATCCTGGAGGGTGTTCAAGGCCAGACTGGGTGATGCCCTAAGCAACCTAGTTTAATGAAAAGTGTCTGTGTCCATGGCAGGCGGGTTGGAAATACAGGGTCTTTAAGGTCACTTCCGGCCCAGGCCATTCCATGATTCTCTCCTATGATTCTATGAAGTCATCTTATTTTTATCATTTCACTACAAAGGAAGACAGGGTGAATAGTGACTACGTTTAAAGTTTTTTAAACTTTAATTCCTTTAGTTGAATAAGATGAATCCCATGTAAAATACAGGAGACAAAAGCCATTAGTGTGCTTAGGATGTATGGGGCAGTGGAATGCAGGGGTAACGTGGCTGGGGGGATTTCCGTAAATTTGTCTTCAACATGAATAAATAGACTACTCTGGTTTACAGTGTGAGTGTAAAGAGACCAAAGTGAGGAGGAACTTCACCTTTAAACAACCTTCCTCACAGCAGGGTTTGGGTTAATGACTGGTGTCATTCATGGGCTGTCACAGCCGCATTTTCCTTCTTATCAGAAAGTGCCTGCAAGCCCAGTTTGCTTGCATGCGCACAGATTAGCCCACAGGAATTGCTGATTACTCTCTTCCTCATTTTTTGTGGATGCAAAGTATTGAGCAGTTACAAGCAGTTTCTTTCCCAGCATGCCTGTCTAGGCTGAGAGACTTTTTCTCCTCCTCTTGGAGCCCTTTCTTTGTTTAGGCAGCTTCTTTGTGTGGTTAATCTTCAACATGCTTCATCTGCTTCCCATTCTCCTGCCTGCAGCCTAAGGCAATTACCTCAACCCAGCTGGGATAAAGAAAGCAGAAGTTCTTCGTTAACCAATGGAATAGCTTAGTAATGATCACATTTCTTCTGAAATAAATGGTTGTTTGTATAATATTAACCCTCCAGCCATAAATTAAGTCTGGATAGTGCAATGAATAAACCCAGGAAAAAAAGCAAATGCTTTGCATTCTGTTTAGTAAACAACAGAATGTCCAAATATTTATACATCTCTTACTATGTTGCTTTTAATCTTACTGAAAAGACCTTTAAAATTGAGAGTAAGGCTCATTTCAATGAAACAATCACATAGAATTAATTAACAAAGAAATAAACACAGCTCTTCCAGGGCCATTGTGAACAAATATATCAAGAGCATTTAAATGCTGGTATATAATCTTTTTCCTAGGCAAGAAGATTTCAGCGTTCAGATTTCAAGGGGGGTTGGAATAAACAAATAAACGAAGAGGGTTGGTTTTCTTCACCCTGAAGTATTTGCTAAGACTGGCCAATGATATCAGGAGGTAACATTCAGTACACTGCAGTTTGTCAGTAACAAGATCAGAGTAATCTGTAATTTGTGTTGGAGAGAGCTGTTGAATTGTATAGCAAATTGTTTGAATGAACAGCAATCAGGTAATCTTCATTCTTTCTGATATTCTACACAGTTAATACCTTAATATGAGTGCTTGATACCTCTTAATAGATTTTTCTTCTTTTAACTCGTTCATATTGAAAAATAAATGAATGCAGAGACAGACCTTATGTTACAATCTTCTCATAGTGTTTAAATCAGCTTTAAATGGTCCTTGCTTGAAGCTGGAAGAGAAAGGGCTTGGGCCGCGAACTTTTGAAATATGACTCTTTAAGGGAAACTAAACTTCAGAATCATAAGTTAGATTGATTTTCAGCATTCCAAGTCCTGTCATGTGGAACTAATTTAATGGCCTAAGCCTCAGAAGGGGGCCAAAGGCAGAGCACCAGTGGAGGTGACTGCTGTCTCTGGCAGTTAGATTCAATATGGAAAAATCTCATTGTTAAAGTTGCATGTTCTGTGTGATTTCCCTTTACTGGCAGAAGTCCAGTGTAATAAAAGCTATGAAGTGGCCTGCTTATAGTTAAATGCCTGAGTGCGTTTTTCTAGAAGGCTTGTTTTGTTACATTACATTTTAATCTCCACAATCTTCTCATTGGAATGATATCCTCCCCCACCCCCTTTCATATTTAATCCCGAGGACCCTTTCTAAGGATTTCTAAAAGCGGAAGCAGAGGAGGAATCACAGCTGGAAGAAACCATATTGCTGCACGTGTGAGGGAAATGCATCAAAGATGGAGAAAGAGAGTGTACACTGTTGAGCAATTTTCATGATTTGTCAGGACTGGGTAGTCACAGCTTGATTTGTCCTTTGAGGTATACAGAGTATTTGATTTTCATTCAGCTGAGGAGGAGAGACCCCTTTCAAAAAGTTGGCGTTGTAATTCAGAAATGCTTGGTGTCCTCTACAAGAAGTAGACCCAGATTTCATGAACTTTTGACTAGACTATTATGAAATCATGTTTTTATCTTTGCTGAATTAGAAGTTTCAGCTCCAGAAAACTGAACAGGACATTTATTCATCCTCTTAAAATAGTCTTTCAAAAGGGAGCAGATTGTCAGATATCAGCTCAATGGCCAGAGGATGTTGTTTGGGGAATTCCTCTCTCTTTGCTGCTTTCTGGAAATTCAAATCCCTGCTGCCCATGAACGTGACAAAATTGTCCCACCAATTCTTTAATGTTGTGTCACTGCAACAGCTTCAAATGATAAAATTGTCGAGAGGATTCAACTGGAAATATACCTGAGTGCTCTGGGAGACCATACAATGGCACTCCAGGAAGGAGTGTCTGCATGCCCTGGGATTTCCCGAGGAAACAGAACTGTCTTTGAGTGCAGGAAAGCAAAGGTAGCCTGATGTGCACAAAACTTATACTTAGGAAACATATTAAAGTGACTAAGGAACTAGTAATTTTAAAAGATTTTTTCTGTCCTAACAAAGTAGACCTTGTTGTGGTGAGACAGGAACACAGAGATGTGGCAACTCTGGTGAGTGGAACTCTCAGGTTTCAGGAATAGATCTGTCATTGACAGAACCTTTAGAAGGCAACAGTACTGCAAAATCCATCTTAAAGATCACATTTGAAGCTAGACAAGCTCAAGCTAGAAGTAAAGCTCAACTTTTTTAGTAGAGTGTACCTAAATCTTTTCGATCATGGCTAGTAACAGTAATACATTCATAAAAAATAATGGAAGTCTTTGTTTTGTTCAAGTGATATTTTCTTGCCTTTAAATCATAACTTTAGAACAACAGGGTGAAAATTTATAGCACTGTGATTGCTGGTTGCTGAGGTTCTTCTTAGTGCTAATGGAATGCACAGGTTTTGACAAAATAGCAAGAAAATCTTGCTCTAAAAGTCATCTTTTCTTCTCTTTTGATTAATCTGAGCATCTGGAACAGCATAGTAACAGTAGTACCATGTTAACCTATCATAGTTATTTGCTCTACAGGAGCAAGTAATTCCTGGTATTAAAGTCTCGGGCAAACTCAGTAGGAAATGGGATAATGTCATTCATGCCTTTTAAAAGCCTAGTAGAGAGGAATGAAAATGAAAATAATGAAATCCCAGTAGCAGGGTTTTTCAAAAAGTGGAGAAATTACCACTTTTGGTTAAAAATTCCTTCATCAAAATATAGTTGCTTTGTCAATCATACAAACCTGTATGTCTTTATATGCTGGTGGAGGATGACAGATTGATGTTTTAAAGATGTTAGTAGTAGCTAATTTTGCTAGAGCTTGAATGGGTATCTACACACTTTTTTAATGATTGTGGAAAGACAAACTAGGTTATAACAAACCTGTTTTGGCATCAAGATTATGAGTCTTTAATATATTTGTTAGTTGCTTTTCCACTGAGCAAAGTGGGAACAACTCGTAGAATCTGGCACTTTTTAAACAAACCTACAAAGATGAAATCTTTATATCCTTAGCACCAGGTGGAACTGCATGACTTAGAAGATTAAGTAAGATGCTTATGGTAGTCAAACCACTTATCCCCTAAGCATTAGACATAAGCATGTGGCTAATGCTGGTCTCGGAAGGCTATGGATAGGGAGTCCTTTGAGGGTACAGAAAGCAACCTCATGTTGAAAAACAGCAGTGATGGACTTGTTGCTCTGTTTGTCTTAACATTGGGCAACCTTGAACTACATTTCCCCCTCATACAGTGAAAAAAAAATGCACATCTAAACCAAAAGCTTTGTAATGCTCTAACATGTATAACTTGGTGTAATTTCAGAGCCCTGTTACTCCCTGCAAATCAGGGTCTTGGTGACACATGGTTGAACCCGTGGTCCTGAGGTTACAATACGGTGCATTATGGTGGGGAAATGAACATCGGAAAATGAACTGCTTGGGGATTTTAAAGCCCTCTACATTAAATGGACAAGTTCCATTTCCCTCAAGTTGTAAACACTCTTTGAGCAGAGATGTGTTCCAGCGTACAGTTTTCAAAGCAAAGCCCTGACCCAACTGAAGTCCGTGGGAGGCCTGCTGTGAAGGTCACTGCTGATGAGGCTGGGAGTTCTCATTAAAGAAGAGTAGCTTGAGTCTTGCTGTCCTCAAAAAACTTACTTTCTTTCTTTTTTGTTATGGAAAAATCCACCCTGATGGCTTATTCAGCTTGTAAATTGGTAAATTGGCAGCAGATATTTGGTCATGATTAAAAACGATAATGTTCTCTCTGCTTGTGTGTGTATGCCTGTGTGCTTGTGTGATCTGTGAAACAGACCGTCACGGATCAGGACTCCCACAGACGACATGTTGAGGGATGATCCAAAGTGTCCCCTCTCCTCTAGCTCATGAGCTGCTGGCACATACTGATCTACTTCTGAACAGCAACTGCTTAAAAACGCAATTGACAGATAAAAACATCAACAACATATCAAACCTGTAAGTGTTTAGTAGTTTTCAGGCTGTGGACTGCAAAACTGGAGGGAACTGGAGTCTGCTTTTAAAGGGTCAGTGAAAAGTGACAAAAAAAAGCAAATCTGTAAATGGTTTGTAACAATCAATGTTGGGGAAATTGGTCTATCTTCCCACTGGGAATGTTCCTGGCACTTGTATATTAGAAGGATATTGAAAACTACTGAACTAAAAGACAAAGAGTTAAGAAAGCAAAGATTAATGATGTATTTTGGAAACAATTCCAGCATGACTTTTACTCCTCAGTCTGTGTGTTAACCTAGGACAGCTAACATAAAAATCTCAGTGTCTTTTCATTTGTCAGGACAGCCAAAATTTCTTCAAAGCTATGTCCATGTGTCAAAGCAGTAGTTGTCTTTTTCTAGATTGGTAGGGTTATTATTATACAGTTTTCTGTGTCCTTCTAAAGAAAACAGCCCAGGAAATGTTTTGTCCCATTTCACATATTTTCACAATTGTAATTATATGCATGGTAGCACTGCAAATAATTATGTTTGGTTCTTTCTTTCTACATGAATATAGACAGATCTTCCAGAAAAGAGTGCCCTGGTTTTACGCAAGAGTATAATTTCATTGTAGGGAATGGAGATGGTTTCTCCAATTTAACCTACCTGTTTCCTTGCCATCCTTCTCACACAGAAGACTGTAGCAAATACTGAGCCTTGAGGCAAATCTCTCCAATACAGGTCAAACACTGCAATTTATCTGATGCCTTGGTCTCCTTTGCAACATATATTTTGGTGATACTGGCCTCTTTTTTTTTTTTTTTATGGTTTCTCTTAAAATAAGTATGCAGGATATTTGCAGTGTTTCGTCTGCCAGGAATTTATAGGCCTTCTGGTTGCCTTGTGAATAAGCTGCTCCTTAGTGTAGCTTATGGAATTCTGCATTCCTTTTCCTAGGTGCACACAGAGAGAAGTACCTTGCATGTAACACAAGCTGTTTTCAGCTCCATTTCCTACAAAGTCACCCACATTTCCTTTCACAGGCAGAGTCACAGTCAGAGCCTGTTTCCTAAACAGATGCTGTGAAATCTGGGGAACACGTCTGTTTTGACTAGAGAACTCTATTTTCTGAGAAGCAATTGCAGACACAATTTTTTGTGTTCACAGGAATGCAAATACAATTCACTGTGTATAGAAACTGTATTTTCATAGAGCACGGATACTGCTGGCACCAGTGTCACTCCTACTGATAAGGGAACATGATCACTGCTTGAAGCTCAGTGAAAAACCATCCACCCAGAGGAACACCACATTTAAAAACGCTTGGATGGAGATAACAAGATAGAGGTTTTTTAGTTAGAACAGATCCAGGACAGTTCGGTGTATGGACAACCTTTTGTTCTTATCTTGTAGAGCTTCTGAGACAGGTGGCTCATATATTAACATAATTGTACCATATATTTAAGGAGTATTAAATATAATTATAACAAAACTCTGCAGTGTAAACATTAACTGATAGATATTCAAGGTTCAGAATTTGTTTTAAAGGGCTAGTTGGTTGTTCAGACAGATCAAGATCGACGGGCTAAAGTATTTGTCCTCATATCCAAGACAGATAAGAGTGAAAAGGATCCAGAATGGCTTAATATAATTATTTTATTCCAATCTGTCTCCTTTCCAGATATGCAGCTCAGCTCTAACCTAGCATGGCCTCCCATTTGGAATCAGGACCTGCTCTAGACAGCTCACCAACAACTTTTCATATAAAGAAAAATTGAATATGTGTAATTCTCCCTTTGAAAATTCAGTGAATTACTCCTATATTCCCATTTTTGCAAGGCATGTTTGACAGGCTTCATGATCTGTAGAGGAGTGGAATTCTGAGAAAAGTAATAATGAAAATGGGAACTTTCTGCATTTTTTTTTCTTTTCCTTCTCTGAATGTGTTTAGTTACCTCTGTGTACTTGAGGGGTATAAGTGGAGTTTTAGAGAGAGTATTATTTGAAAAGAGTGAGCTGCCAACAGCTAAAATCCTTAAATGCCAGCAGAGTGCCTTGCTTTCATAACAAGAAGGTGCCTGGCTATCAAATAGTAGGCTGAAACCTTGAACAATCTTTCTTCCCAAAGTGTCCTATTATTAGAGGTATAACCACTAAGACACAATACATATGGAGCTCAGCCTGCACTGAAAGTAAATTATTTATATGCAGGAAAAAATCCCTCCTCAGAGTAAATTCTTATCAAGAGCAACATGTCTCTTGAACTCTTAAGTAACTGAAATGAGAAAGACAAATTACATCTTTGTCTGTTCTTACTCTCACCAATCATCCTCCAAATCCTTGGGAAGACTTTAAGAATGAGATGGGAATCAGCTTGTGCTCACACCTTTTCTAAGGTGCATTGGATGTATAATTTAGGGATTTTTCCTAGATATCAGTGGCTTGGATACAAGCTCTGATATGGCCTTGACAATCGATCATTCTTCACAAGGTGAAACAGGCCAGATCTTGGGACTACTCACCTGAATGAGGGTGGTTGGACACCTCTTCTTCATATTAAAGATGCATCAATAAAATGTCTCAGGTGTCGGTAGTCACTTGGAGGTGGCTGGATCTGCAGCCTTTCGGGACTGGGTGCCTTTCCTCTGAGCCACTCTGAAAGGGCAGCTCTGTACACATGAGCTCTGCTCACTTAAAGCCAGGAGAGAACATCTGAAAAAAGACACTCGTGCCTCTGCTCTATTTTAGAAATTGATTTTTAAATATCCCGCTTAAATTTAAAGTTGAAAATAGAAAGGCCTCCATGTTTGAATAAATGGCACTAACAACTTCCTTTTCCCAGAAAATGGCAATATCTCCACCACCACCCTTAACATTTTTCCAAATGTCAGCTTTCAAAATGTTTCAAATGTCTCAGATTCCAATATTCAAGAACTAGCCTCTGAATGATGGGAAGTTCTGCTGCATTTTTGTCTCAACACATTGATTAAGCTTTAAACCATGTACTTCATAGCAGATGCTCTTTCAGTATGTGTCTTGTGAAGGACTGCAGCAGGGTGTTCAGACTCACTTATTTGTGTTACTATGTGCACGCTTGACAAAGTCTGAGGGCAAAAGAGCTCCAAACATGCACTAAGGCACTGTTAAATGGAAATCAAACCCAGGCCATCCAGTACAAGTTTTTAATAAGCATTTTCAACTGATGTTGGGAGGCAAAACTGCTTCTCTTGTGTAGAAAGTGGATCTTCACTGCTGGAAAAGCCATTTTACGTAGGAAAAACAGCAACAGCAGAAACCTACTGTTACTGAGAGAATTTTTAAAAATAGATGTAAAAAACATGATCTTTAAAGTGAAGTCTTGTAAGATGCAGAACTGTTTTCTAATGAAATAGAAATTTTCTCTCTAAAAGAGAAAAATGAAGTTGTTTTTCAATTGTATGTTTTGTATCTGGTTTCGTTTGTGACATCTTCAAACTTTATACACTCAGACTTTGAGGAGAGGGAAATTTGCCTGAATTATGCCTTTGTATTCACTATTTCCCCAGTGAGTTTACTCATGCCTTATTTTTGTGACACCTGGAGTGGAATGAAAATTCTAATGAGCTCAGTAAGGAGAGAAATAGCTAAAGGAGATCTATCAATATTTTGCACACTTAGTGGCCAGTCCAATTGTTTTCAGAAGGTGACATGGCCAGTTCTATCCCTGAAAATAGGTGATTTATCCAGAATTTCCCTGGAGAAATTAGAAGAATTAGCATCTTTGTTATTTCACATTTGGGAAGACTTTTAGTGCACGCTATGCCGCAGCTGGATGGGTGCAGTGAGGAAGCACTCACAGCAACCCACTGCATGTCTGTCTTACACTGAGCTTGCCTGTGCCTGTCTTTTGGCTGTACTTTGCTGCTTTAGTGAAAAGAAATCCTATTTTTTAAGGTGTGTGTCTAGAGCAAGGTTCTCTAAACATAACAATATAAACACCATAAATAAAGACCTGCAAACTGTTTGTCTGTCCAAGTGGTCAGAGTAGTAGACACTTCTCTTGAGCCGTATGGTTTCAGCTTCAATAAATCAACTGATGAAATAGGTCTAGGACAGAAGCTGAAAAAGGTACAGAAAGCTGTGGTTAAAGCCTTTTTCTACAACAAACCAAAGGCTTTTTGATAGCGTGTTTGAAATAATCAGTTTCAAACACGATTTGTGGTAAAGATCTGTTTAGAAGTGGACACCATTTCCCCCTTTTGTTATTTTGCTGGTGAAAAGAAAAAAAAAAAAAAAAAAAAAAAAAAAAGAAGAGTGGCTTAAATGTCTGAGCTTCACAAACCAGGGAAAAATGAAAAACTCCAGGAAAAACACAGTTCAAGGTTGGCAGGCGTGGAAAGAAACAAACCCAAAAAACCCCCTGTGGGAATGAGTGAGGCAGTGTGCAGAAGAAAGGCAGATTTCAAATTAAAATGCTAACCAGGTGATTGAGACATTTTGCCTGAAAGTTTCAATAAACATGTCCACTGAAGAGTATCAGCTGTGTCTACAGTGGCTGGTGTGAAACAAAGAAACATCTGTTATGTATATGTTTTGGACACTTTGGACAGCTTGGAGCCAAGACTGAGGGTCAAGAATGCTATATATACAGATATATATATTAAATGCATTTCTCAAATGTAAGCAGAGCTAATGTTCTGGTTCTTTGATAACATCCCCTGCAGTGAAATTACCAGCGAGAGTGAGTTTGCAGTGCCTTCACTCTCCATACACGAAAGTACAACATGGCTCTGTGCAAAGCCAGCCTAGCTGAAAAAGAAGACCCCAGCCAGCCACAAGCAGAAGAATTTCTAGCTGAATAGAAGCTACATGCTTACCTTTGGACTCCGCTCAGAATAAAAACTACAAAAGCTGCCTCTTCACCCCACAGAATGTGCGACTGTAACAATCAAGACTATTTTCCCTAGAAAACAGCAGCATAAACACAAATTAGTTGCTTCTTGTTAAGAACTGTTTGCTTTGTTTGAAAGATTATCAAGAAGGATGCACCCGCACGTGGACAGGGTTTCATCCTGTTTGTGATATTTCACGTTTTCTGTACCTTGTTTTGTGTCTTCCCGTCTGGGCAGGCCTACATCCAGAGAATTGAAAATGATGAGAAAGAATTAAATCTGAGGAAGAAAACACAGGTTGTATTTTTTCTAATAAGTATTTAGCCTGTATAATGTCAGTCTGGCTTTGTCAGTCAACACACATCAAAATATATTTTAATCAAATTATATTGAGCAGGTTGATGGACCAAAATTAAAGGCCTGCAGTGGGATTAATGGGATTTTCTTGGCAAGATTTGTGTCAAGGTTGTATTAAGGGCATAGGAGAGAAGGAGTTCAGGAAAATGAAAGCACCAAGGGGAAGCAGGAAGATTTAGGAAATTGTAGGATGACTAGTTAATGAGCCACCATATGTGCTTGCACACAGCAAAGCCCGTCTTGTGCTGCAAAGGTGAAAAGGAGAGCAGAGAATGTCTTGTTAAAAGCAGAGGTGAACAGAGAAAAGTACAATTCCCTAAACAGTAAACCTCAGGTGATATTACCCCATTTTCTTCTGAGGTGACAGGGCAAAAGGTTAATAGCTATGGATGGTGTGAGTGCAGAGCACTTGGAGAATCCTCAGTCAGTCTTAATTATTTCAACAGACCTATCTCACCACAGAGAGCCAAGAACTAGTAGACATTGCCTTCAGAAACAATTACCCGAATCTGGCTGGCATGTTCTTACCCAGCGTGGCTTGCCAACAGTGACATGTTCAGGAATGACGGAAATAAACAGCAGTGTAACAAGGGATAATGTCTAATTGAGGCATTTAATCTGTAAAACACTGAAAAGAGGGGAAATAATCCAAATCTTAATCTGTGCAATGATTCATGTGAATGACAGCTGCTCTGTCTGGCTCTGAGGCCAAGGTAATTAATCCATGGAGAAGAGGTTTTGTCGCACATCATGACAAAAATCTTAGAGTGTTAATGTCAACAAATGAAACAAAGTGGATATTTTAGGATAACCTTTTACCTGAAAGGCAGTGGCACAACCAGTGGCTGCTCATTTACAAGCTGGCTTCTTATCTAAAAAAAGAAGAAATCCGTGTTTCCCATAGGAATCATTTTACTGTGGAAGCTCCTCCTCTATTTTCACAAATGCGTTTGCTACATGCTTGCAGATGTCTTTGGAGCTGCATTTTCTCCCTGAGAACCGGAGGGATCAGCAGCATAAGGAAAGAGCATATGGTAAAGTCTTAGCCCCAGGGGTTATGCACATTGGACTTTGCTCTGCATTTTTCATGATATATGATTCTTCCCATGGAAATAAGTTGGATTTAGGAGAAAGGTTTTGTATTAAAATTTCAGAACAGAGAATGTTCTGAAAAACAACTACTTTTCCAGGAGATTAATTTTGTCTCCCCCAGCACATATCTGGAAAATCCTTGACTGCAGTGCTGAAAGAGGTCTTATTTTTTTGGAAACATTGGAGAAAGATCAGTGAACTAAACAAATAGATACTGAGGAAACAGAAGTAGTTGGAAGAAGGTTTATCTACGGAGAAACTCCCTCTGCCTGGCAGAAAAAAGAAAATGCATCTGTTCCAAATATTCTGAAGTAATAGCTGATAGAAATTTTTTGGTGCTGTCTTATCAAACAACATTCACCAGTTTTTTTAAACAATAAGTCTTTGATTTTTGGCACAATTTTCACAGGTGCTGTGCCTCAAGACCTGAGCACAGCCATCAGTGGGGAAGTCCTTCCGAGCCTCAAAATCCCGAAGAGAGCGCAGGCGCTCCTTCAGTGCCACTGCTCAGCACACTGTCATCCACCAGGGACTCAGGCATTTGGAGGGGGAGGTCAGCACCTTCAGAGGCAAAACTGCTCCAATCAAAGGCTTCAGGCATGGAGGAGGACATCAGCTTTCCTTGTAAAACTGCTAAATTCAAAGGTTGTTGGAGTGAACATGTACAAATTGGTATTCCGTAAGGTTTGTTGCGAGGCAAAGTTCAGATAAATTTTCCCTTGAGGCAGATAGATAGTATGGACATGTTTTATCATCAATGGTTTGCATTTTCTGACAGGGAATCTGTGATTATAAAACATCTCAACATTTCTCATTCATGCTTTTCCATAGTAACTCAATCCAGTATCCATGTTAGCCAGATCACAGCTGAGATTCTCTACAATTTACTTGGCTCTTAAATGCTCAAGCAACATTGACCAAGAGTAGGAAGATAAAATTTACATTATACTTAAAAATGTGTAATAAAAAGCAATATATTATATACATACTCATGAAACACAAACCAGTGATCACCACATAGATGTATGAATCTGTAAGTTAAATCCTGTATATGCAAAAATAACTTTCTTCCTTTAGGCCCCATTTAAACATAGAGGGACTGGATTTCACTTTTGCAACATCAAATTACCAGATAGGCTGAAAGTTTGTATTAATAAAGCAGTGCTAGTAGGTAATTACAGAATCTTCTTTTGGGTGCTGTAAACGCATCCGTTGGACTAGAGATGAGATGTTTAATTTGCATTTACAAGTTAAGCCACAGCTTTGACTTTACATGGCTTTTTAAATGCCATATGCTACCAATGTATAAAGAGGTTGATTAAGATTTTTGCTGCAGAATAGCAGACATTCTTCCACAAGACACTTCAGTATAATTTATGGTTATTTAATGTACTTCCAGAGGACAAAATTATGTGTACAAGTTCTCTGAGCATGCACCAATCATCTCAAGAACCCTAAAGCAGTTAAAACCCTAGATTTATAGTAAAATAGTTTAATATCTCTACTAAATAAATTGAGAGTTCATGGAAAGGACAAATACAAAACACATGCTTGCAAAAATAGCACTGGTAGAGAGTAACAGTATAAAAAACATGTCCATAAGATCTTTAATGTTTGTAAGCTGCATCTGAAGGCTAATGAGATTTCAAACTACAGTATGTCAAATTTATGAGGTGTAGAAGGACATGTCCCTTACTCTTATGTAAAATATTGGGCAATAAAGAAGTTTAAAACATTCCTGAGCTGGTTTGAAGTTTAAAGTTATGCCCTGACTGGGCTGGACATTGGAGAAAGTAAGTGGTGTTTTTTCCTGTCTTACAAATCTACAATTCATAATATTTTCACAGTGCCAGTGTCTGGAGCATCTAATGCCAACGTATCTTCAGCAGCAGGAGCTCAAGTGACTTGATATTTACAACGCAAATCTCATGTGAGTTTTCAGAATTGTCTATAGACACAGAATTATAAAACACTGTGAAAGGAGGGGCTAAAAAAATTCTGCAATTATGACACACGCTTTGTGGTCTAAAAGAGAAAAAACACACTATTTTATACATGTCAAAAAATTGTTTGTTTCTTTTTTCTATGATATGCAGTTGTTGGCTGTACATTGTTACATGAACAGTTACTCTTTTATTTTACTTAAGAATGTGTCATGTTAATGTATGAGCACCAGAACACTCACTCTGAGCACCAGAACACACTCTACGGATTTGTTTTTCCTCTGAGTCACAAAAAAAATCCATAAATCCATGAAGTTAAAGTTAGTGTAAAGCTAGTACTTTTGACTCAAGAAGTACTTAGGGACTTCTTGAGCTGTGTTCAGTTCTCTTTTCTACAACAAATTTAATTTTTAATCTTGACTAAGCCAGTTCCTTTCTTGCTTATAAAGAGTGAAAAGAACATCTCCTTCCCTGAAAGGTTTCTGAAGATAGTCACACGAAAGATTGTACAAATCTTTTTAGCATACAAAGGAAATAGATTTAAAAACATTTTAAAAGAAAATACAATGTTCTTACTAGCTTCAATGATCTCTGTGTTCAATAACCATACACATAAGACCTCCTTAAAGCAGTATCTCACAGAAATTGTGTGGATGTGTATCATAAGGTGTGCAAGCTAGTCCAGACAATTTTAGAGCCTCGCAGGGATAGATACTGAAAGAGCAAATAATAACTTTGAAATCCTTTTCTGAGGCATTATAGATTACAGTTGCCAAGTGGACAAAGTGTAGTAAACCTGAGAAACAAAAATTTAAATATAACTTCTGGGGTTCTTTTTCTATTAAATTATGGACAGGTATATTTGGGTTATTGAAACAACTTTCATTGTGCTTTAGGCATTATTTCAAGGGCTGGAAGGAATCTGGCTTTAAAATTGTTTAATCTAATTTAGGGCTCGGGAGACCAACATGACTTAATCATAACCACATGACAATAACTGTAGAGTATCACTACATATAAAAGTAATTATCTGAATTTTACAGGCTCGTAATTTTTCCTTTGGAATAATTTTGGTAGCCATACACTCTGTGTTTACCTTATATTGATGACATGTATTCTCAAACTCAGTCTTCCCACAGCTTTTGTCTGAAATTGGAGTATGAATTTTGAAAGTGGAAAATACATAAGATTTCACTTGAACTGCTCTTTTATTTCATCCTCACAGCAAGATCATGCATGCCACATTGTTCTTGAAAATCTCAAGTACCTTTTTGCAACATAAGAAGGCTCACTTCCATGAAGGCGTTCCTGACAGGGATATTTTTTTTATCCTAGTTTAATTCCTAGTTCTTAATTTCATCCCTGTGTAACATGCTAAGTGTCTGAGTTCCCTCTGTGCTGTTGTGCAGTCAAAGACAGTGTAGCCTGCATTGATTCCTGCACCTTAAAATCTGTGGAAAAGATCCAGAAGCATTTGGATGTCATAGGAAACAAGGCAACTGACTGGGTCATGGGCTTGCACCTGGGGAGCCTCAGGAACTGTCCACTCCATATGCAAACCACAACTGTGCAGCAATCAATAGCACAGACAAACACTGACCCGTTTTTCCCTGGAAATTGAAAAGGGCGTGTTCCTGATGCAGTGGCTGGAGGTCTTGATCTTTGCCTGGCCAAAGCAAAGCCTGTGTTCGGAAACCAGCCAGGGGTAATTCAGCTCATCGGTGAAAGAATTGCAAAGCCATAAGCAAAGAAAACAAGGCAGTGTGCTGTAACCAGGTGTCATGCCAGTATTTCAGCTCCGATTGCCTCTATCTCTTCTGATTCTTTAAAAGTAAAGGGAATTCTCATGGATGTATAAAATCCAACTTCTGACCGTTGATGTATTGTCTTCCTCACTGTCATTCCTGAACACCAGCACAGCCTATAGTAAACGGTCTTTAATCTTTCCTACACTTTTCTTTTTCCTGGAAGCTTCTCCCATTTTGTGTTCTGGGAAATGTCTAATGCATTAACAGCAAGCCCAGCTGACTCGAGCAGTTCTGAAGCTGAGCACTTGTCAATTTTGGTTTAGGGTGTTATCATAACAAAGTCCAGCCATTCTCTGCTAGGAATGCATGTGCTGCGCACTCTATTAAATCTAACTCTTTGTTCAAGGTAAAATACCTTACTGCTTAATGATATCAGCAAAATATTAAAACCATGTCTAGAGCCTTTTTAGGCCAATATCCAGCATGTTTAATACCAGACTTTGGCAGCATGCAGGCAGGGATCGCAGGAACTGAAGCAGTGACAGTGGAGAAAGGGATGCAGCCAGAGCTTTCTGAATGGTGACATTTGTTTGTGGAAGCTTGAGACTTTTTCCACGCTGATGCCAACACAGCTCTGAATTGTGTAATGGGAAAGAGAAGCTGCTGAATGAATGCAGGGATTCATAAAAGACACTTCAGGTCCATTACAGTGTAGGGGAAGAGGGTGGATATGTGAAGGGGTGTATCTTGAAGTGTATGCATCTGCATATACACGTGTATACATGTGTGTGTGTGTGTGTGTGTGAGAGAGAGAGAGAGAGAGAGAGAGAGAGAGAGAGAGAGAGAGGAAAATGCACAATTTGGATGCGAGCTGCATGCCTCCAGATGCACACTGGAACAGAGCTGCACTTTATTATAGTGCTAAAGCTGCAAACAACAGCAAGAGCTTCAGAGAAAGAAAAGGGAAGATTTTCTGAACATGGAGAGTGCTCCAGTAGGGATTACAGCATTGGTTAAATGTGGCACGGTGATTGTGGGACTCCTAAAAGAGCTCCTCACCATGCCATGCAGGTGGGGGCTCTGGAGAGACTCTTATCAGCTGTGGCCTGTGGCTGCAGGAGTGCCTCCCTGGCTCCATGGCTTCTGGTCCACACCAGCCAAAGGGGCTTGGAAAGGTGTTACAAGATTTGCTTCCAAGACATCCTTAAAGTAACACTTTAAAAACTTTGATGGTGACTTCCAAGACATCCTTAAAATAGCACCGTAAAAACTTTGATGGTGATTGAGTGATTAACCCTTGAGGACTGAACTTCACTTTTTTTTTGTCTGATGAAGATGCAACTGTAATGTGGTAAATCTCGATGCAACTGATGAGGTTGTCTTCTTCAATAAGATAAAACTCTGCTTTGTGTCTAGATGAAAATGCCCCTGTCATTTTAGGGCAGGCCTTTGCACTAAATATATCAAGAAAAAATCAGGGTAAATAGACACATAAGAGAGGAGACAAGAAATCTCTTTGTTTAACCCACATGAAAAATTTAATTGAAGCACAGAATCTGGGGTGGAATAATTTCAGCCTAAACAATACTGCACTATGTTTTGTATTAAATAGATCTATCTAGAGTGGTGGTGGAATCAGTAGAAACAGAACCTATTCCAGAAGACATGGCTGCTGCAGTTTTTGTCATTTGGCTAGTCTTTAAGAGTACATTAGGAGCTCAAGGGTTTTTTAAAATGTTTTAAAGTTTATTATGGCCAAAACATAATTTTTTATTTAGGCCAAATACAGCATAGGTAATAGCTGAATCAACTAAAAAAAAGACAGAGTAAATTATACTCAACAACAAACAAAACAACAAAACAAAGTTACTCATGTAAGGACCCAGTAAGAATGCTTAACATTCATAGCGTGACAAACAAAGGACTGAAAACCCAGTATGGGTGTGAGTTCAGCAAACAGCCCTGATGCTTCTGCTCCTTTCAGTGTCAGGATTTCAATTATAACAGAAGCTTCCTCAACATTTAATGAACAGAATAAATGCACTTTAGATGGGCCGATGTTTGAAGGAGCCTCTGAGATTACAATAGTTACTAATGAACATTTGAACTGCTAAAGGACTGGGGGAGTGAAGCCTTGACACAGTTTTCTTAATGGGATACCCAGTAAGGAAACAGGTATCCCAGGAGCTGTTTTGTAGGGCTGCTCTGGCTGGGTTCACGTACCTTTTGCAAAAGATGACACCAGGTCACCAGCCAAAGAGGTGACTGTCACAAGAATCAGGGTCTAAACTGGAGAGAGACTGATTTCTGCTTCTTCATCTTTCAAGCTTAGCAGGGTGACATCTCTTCCCATGCAATAGCTCCTCTCAAGCTTTGCAGAGGCCTGTGTTGCTTTTCCCAATTTTCTAATGGCAAAGGTTCTGAGTTCAATTATGTTTCTTTTTAAAAAGTGTCACATTATTCTTTTTCTGGTTCCCATTTCCTTCATCAGAAAAATGAACAGCATTTTTTGCAGTATTGAGTTTCTTGCTCTGTGGGGAAATGATGTGCAGATGATGTTTCGCAGACATGGCCTCACAAAGGCTGCATCCACAAAGCCTCCCAGGCATGTTGCAAGGAGTACTATATGTGAGGCAAAGTGGAAATTGTAAGCTATGCTAGAAAAGGAAGTCAACTGTATTGACCCTGAGCTCAAGTGCGTATAACAAAATGGTCTAGGACCTAGAACAAATCCATTTCAAAAATATAGGAAAAGGCTTGTTATTTGTTTTCTCTTTAGAATGTAAAAGAGAATGCTTAGAACAAGGATCAAGGATCAAGTAAATTAAAACAAAATTAAAAATTGATACAAAGTGTCTGTAAATAAACAGTAATGTACTGTAAAATACTGACTTTTTTGTAAGTGAGGAGAGAGATTGTGCAACTGTAGTCCAGCAGTGTTCCTTCTTTTTAAAAGTACCAGTTACAACTAACATGATTTCTCAGAGGTCTAAGTTGGCCACTGGTCTCTATAGGTGTGCAAAAAGAAGTTAGTGAACCACAGAATCATAGGACTGCCCAGGCTGTAAGGGACCTCAAAAGATTGCCTGGTCCAGTATTTTATGGGAAATGAAGCCTGGGTGAGATTACCCAGCCCTCTCTCCAGCCATATCTTGAAAACCTCCAGTGGTGGGAACTCCACCACATCCCTGGAAAAGATGGAGTGAATGAATATTCTGTTAAAACTTTCTTATGAAGTATCAAAAAGGAATCCTATACTCAGGAAGTAGAAGACAAACAGCACTTTTCTACTGAATTTCAAAAAGTAGCCCCTTTGCAGTATACTGTATATACACAAGACGAGAGACTAATCCATTTTAACTCCATGGCAAAGACAAGCCCTTGATCTTGCAAATGTTTTTCAGCACATGCAAGCACCCTAGTGCAAGTGCAAAAGGACAGGGTGATGTAATAAATAAAAATAAAAATTCTGGACAACTGAGAATGTATGTAACACTGCTGCCATTCTGTTCAGAATACTATATCAATGAACCCAATACTTCAATTTTTTCCCCTAGTTATATACTCCCAAGGGCAATGAAGTTGTGGGAGCTTACAACTATCATCTGCAAAAGCAGACAAGTAAAAGTGGCTTCTGTTTGCTCCTCTTCCTATCTTCTCCTAGTCACACTTTCCCATGTTACATCTGTAAAGCTTTCTAACAAAAATTGCTACCTGCAACTAAATCAGCCAAGATGTGTCTCTTGTTCCATCTACTGAACTGTCATCAACCTGTGGCATCCTTTCTGATCGCTGAGCTCACACTGTTTCTGACAAGAATATAAGCCAGAAAAAGGATGTAGGCTTATTGTCAAGCCCACATATAACTTGAAGCTGAAAACCTCAGTCTTTGGTCTGCAAATTGAGTTATTCTGTCATGGAAATGTTCAAACATGCATAATTTTCCCTTCAGAATATTATTTCCATTAATTTGTTTAACTGTGGTTTTAAATGTTTTTGAGTATTTCCTCTTTCTGTGTAGCAAGTTCTGCACGTAGCTCCCAGCTTTGCTGTGGTTTGGATGCCTCCTGAGACATGCAAGTGAGGAGTTTGGAGCAGACCCCACTGAGCTTGCTGTGATCATCCTCCCTCGGGCTCCACCTGCATCTTCCCACCAGTTGTCCCCTCTCCTGAGATCCCCTCTATGTGCCCTGACATTCTACCCCACTGTATCCAAATGCACCTTATTTATTACCTGTGTGAAGCAGTGAGTGCCTTCTGCAAACTTTCTGAGTCTCTGGAAGGTAGAACGACACAATCAAACATCCTGCATGACCTTTTCTGTAGCACAGTGCCAGAGGCAAAGCCTTCAAGTTTCCACAGAAGCAGTAGTAGAAGAGATGGGTGAAGACTGGCATGCTGCACCTTCTACAGCCTGAGGGAAATGGAGAACTTGGGAGGAGAACAGAAGGCCAGGCTTCAAAATATATCAAAGGTAAAGTCTGTGTGAGTGAGAGAGACCCTAAAGGAACTAATACAGGCTGGGAAAACTTCAGCCTGTGTTTGTATATTGCACTATATCAAATTAAGTATTTTGCACTTAAAATAGTATTCTGTTGCTCAGTATTTCCAGACTACTTATAGATATACCAAATACAATATATATTTATGATTTATTTGAATACTGAGGGTTTCTCTCTCAAGGATGTTACAACTGCCAGTGGTCATATTTAAGCAAGAGACTGTCAGTTTTTCCAAAATGTCTTAAATATACACTATCTATTACACTGCTACATTATAATCTGTCCATTACTTCAAGATAGAGTTCATGTCAAAATCAACAATATACATGCTAAAAACATGTACAGAAGAGTGTGTTTACTGGCTAGTCTGAGAACTACTGCAGGAATAACACTTGAGAACCACAGGAATTTTTTAAATTTGCAGTGACAGAGTGAGTAGGGAATATAACATATCTTAATGAGTCCACTCATTTTCTTCAGAATGTATTTCAATAGTCTGACAGTGTACAGCAGAAACAACTTTAGCCACCATGTGTTTTAAAGCTCACTTTCCCTAGTAAAAGATGAAGCATGGCATTTTAGAGGATGTCGTCCGTAGAAATCAGAGAGCTTTGCAACAACGAAGAGGGACAACCTTGCTCAGGAGACTGTAATCTTGCAAAACTTAAGTAAAATGGACAGTGGATGCAGATGACATTAGCTTGGAAAACATTGCCTTGTTAATGAGGAGATGCTCTAGCAGGTATGGCAAACCTTCCCATGTCTGTCTTTCTATATCTAAATCTGGAGATTGAAATCTGACCACCCCACATGCAGAGTGGTGAATGGGCTGCAGAGCAGATAAAATGCCAGTGTGAGCAGCCTTGAGCATACTGCATCAGCAGAAGAGCTCAGGATCCCCAGGAGCACTGGGGGATATTTACCTTAAGAGCTACCCAGCTTCCCCAGATTTCCTCCCCAGAAAAGATTAATTTCTAATTCTGCTGTCAGATCTTCATTTGGGACCAGGCACTAAGGTTCACCTCTGAAACTGAACAAGTGAAAGTCAAAGATCTTTTCCTATCCCTTGGAGTCTTTTGGCCAGCACTTGTAACCACAAATTTCTTTTCTGGCTCCTGTGAGAGTCCAACTAAAAAATCATCCCCTTTTGGCTAATACCTAACAACTGTTGCACCCTTGAGTGTGAGTAATGTGGCCATAATCCACATCTTAAAATGGAGTTCATGGACACTATGGAAAAATATTTGTTAGATAAGGACAAGCTGTCTTTTGGGTGAAGCAGATGACCATTGTTTCCAGATGCAGACTGTGTAATGACACAGCAAATGCCGTTTCAGCTTTATCCTCAAGCCGCTTTTTGGATTTTTCTTCTGTGAGTAACCTTTTCTTGCTACCTTGTTGCAATGGCAATGGTTTGATCCTATGAGAAAAACAAGGTCTCTGGGAGGAGATAGGTTTTTATAAGACCAATTATTACTTGATACAGTGGTGTCATTGACCTACCTGATAGATGGTTTAGCCAACTGTGATGATTTGTAAAAAAAAGGACTCCCTAACCATATAAAGCCTTACATTTCTAATCATGTTTTCTGTTTAAGTTGTGGCTACTTATAAAATTACATGTTCTAGGATATTGTATAGACATTCTGCAATCACAAATGGCTTTACACAAAACCAGATTTTTTATACCTTGTCAGGCAGGATAAAAGCTAACTTTATAAGGCTTCAAATTTGTTTTTCAAATTAGAGTATCATAACTTCAGCCAAATCAAGACTCCCTGTCAACTTAAATTTTAAATCTTTCGTTCTATTGACAATTACAAGGTGGGTTTTTTTTAATTCAGGATAGTATTTCTCTTCTTTTCTCTGCAGATTACCCAGGCACTGAAAAGTTGGAAGTTACTCCAGACCAGAAAACCTCACAGTGTTTAATTCAGCAAACTAGACTGGAGAACAAGAATAAAATACTGTCTTCCTGTATCTAAGGTGATTCTTTCTTCAATTTACAGAACGTTTGATCTGCTCATGTCAAAGATGTCCTCACTGGAAAATGTGTTACAGGTCTTCAATAGTGATGAAGATGATTAGGAATAGGTGAGGTCATTTTCCTGCTTCAGTTCCTAAAGAAAGTCAATGCTTGTATACAAGTCCTTGGGTTACTGATATCTACTCTGTGACCATACAAAAAAATGAACAGAGAGCTAAATTCAGAAGATTAGAGGAACAGTAGATGTCCAGACTTCAGGTTGTTTTCCAAGAGGATGAAATGAAAGATGATTGATGACAAGATTCTGTGATACAACTATGAAGAAAATATAGAAAACCCCCCACACAAATTATTGATGAATATATCTAGTGTGTTGTTCTTTACTTGTCTCTTATATTAAATTTCAAAATAATTCAGTAGAAAGTTACACCTGTCTCGAATCTGGAGTTTAGAGTAATGGCAATCAAAATTTCTACTTGATGATGTTTAATTTTTCTCTTAAGGCTTACTACATTTCATCTCTAAGGGGATCTCTGTTCCTTTATACATATATGCTGCCTTCTAGTTAAAGACACCTCTTAAAAAAATAACCACATTTCAGTCATATAACTAGTGGTGAAGAAATCCATTCTCTGATTGGTAACATCTGTGTAAGTACCAAATGCAACACAGCTGCTTTGCCATTTCTGTATTAACTTGCATCGATAATAATATTTTATAGATATCTACTGAAAGTTATGCTGGTGGGTGTTTGCTAACTGCAAAGTGACTCGTCGTCCTGGTTACCCTGCACCAGCCAACACTTACACACTGATTTCTGGGAAGCACAGTTTGAAAGTATCAGTACATTGTCCCATATTCACTTGCTTTACAGCAGAAATCTGTTCATATCTAGCTGTCTTTAAAGAGTTCCAACAAATGCGCTTGTTCTTTCATTTCTGTGTTTATGGCTCTGCCTATGTTACTCAGGCCTCCTTCTGCACTGAATTTATCAGTGGTCAGTGGCAGCTGTGTGGATCAAGTCGCTGTCAGTTCTACTCAACAGCTGCTCTCAGCAAAGCTGTTTCACACAGAAAATAGTGAGGAGTGCAAGACCAGCTTTAATCAATGTCATTTCTACTTCCACAAGTACAAGAGCATCAGATGGACACACTACAAAGATGAGCAAATCTGATATACAGTGACAACCCAGCCACTGCCTTCCCATATCACCCTCTCTGCAGATAGTTACTACAGCACGGCTGGAAAAATTTCTTAGTAGAAAAATTGTCTGAAAAGGGCTGAGAGCACACATATCTGAGGTGCAAGTCTTAGACTGATGGTTGTAAGGACAGGTTGTGAAGATGTTCTCCTTGGCATTGCAATATATATATTTTTCCTTCATGTCTCTCTTGCCTTCAATAGGTTTGGGCTTTTGATGAATTGCTGCTAACCAGTTTGTGAGTATCCATTTAATTCAGTCATAAGGAACTGAGCTGTCTGAATGAATACCTATAGCTCAACATAACTGATGCCACCCCAGCTATCAGTAGCAGTCCTGCTTCTCGAAGAAGAGTAGCTGTTCTTGTTCCCCCAGGAGAACAGATTATGCAATAAGGATCCAAAGCAGCAGCTGCCAGCTGATCATATGTATCAAAGAGACACAGATTTTTCACTTTTGAACTTCAAGTTTGGGAAGGAAAATTATGAACTAGAAAATGACTCTCAATAAGTAAGTTGCCACCATGTTAAGGTGCTCTGTAGTTTCAGGTGTTTTAGACTGGGTTATCCCTTCAATCAGGAGAGTTTCCATCCCTTTCAAAACTGTGGTTAGTTTTTCCTAACATGCTATGAATGTCTGATTCAAGCTTTGTGTCCTGCTGAGCTCTTTGTTTCAGTACAACTTTTTAAAGTTAAGTCTATGGGTTTAATTTTTCTTGTGAGAATTAAACTATTTTTAATTATTTTTTCAGTTTTTTCAATTTTGCTCATAAAGTAACCACTTTGTCCGCACTGATATTACAAGAAAATGTGGTAAGAACTTCTTGCTGTGTCTTCATTAAACCCTTCATTAGTTCCTGTACTTGTATCTGCTTTGTCCTTCCTTAGCATTCCTCAAAAGCTTTTGCATTTTGTTTCAACTGGCTTCATGAGAACCTGTGAGGTTCTCATGGTGCTATTGGGAAATGTATATTGTAGAAACTCATTTGAGTGATTTATGCAATTAGGAAAATGTACAAGCAATGGCTCCAGGTCATGTTTCTAATGAAATCCAAATGCAGGTAATGAAGTTGTATTTGAGAATAAAAATTTTGCATAGCTCAGCTGCCATCAACACAAACTGAAGCAATTCCAAACTTGCTTGGGAAAAGTGTTGTTAAAATTAAAGGCAAAGGAAATGTCAGCGAGATGCAGCTGCCTGTGCAGTTCCACAGAGCTGTTACAGTTGTCTCTAATCTGTCTCACCTGTCTCAATGAAGTGTTGTGTCACAAGCTTTGATCAGCTACAGTCTGGTTGTTCCAGAATTGTCAGAGTAAAGTGACGAAGCAGAAAGCAGAGTGTGTCTCTGTGTGTGTATGTGTGTGTGTGTGTGTGTTTGTGTGTGTGTGTGCGTGTGTTTTTAAAGTCCCAGCTTGAAAGGACATATCAAAATGTTTCTGCTCAAACACAAATCCACAGACTATTTTCCCACATAACAAGATAAAAGCATTCTGAGGAGCAACCAGTCAGAGTTTACTCGGGAGTTCATAAAGGTTTTTTTTCTTTTTCCCTTTCAGACTGACACAAAGAGACAGTATTGAAAAATGAATGAAAGTGAATCCCCATTGAATTGTTTCTTCATTCAGGACCCAGCTCTGCTCTCTATGCATGTGGTTTAGACCTACGGAATTGTCCGACGTTTTTTTTATGCAATTTGTCCAATGGACTGAATAAGTGGGTTAAGATTAAAGATTCCTGAACTGAACCAGAAAATTTTACTCTCACTGGCAGAGTATTGTTGTCAGAAAAGAAAGATTAGCAGTAACGCACCCAAACTTGTAATACTACCAATTTAAAAAAAAGAAGATAAAAACTTGAGAAAAACTTTGGCCCTAAGAACCTTACACATAGAGAAATGCCGAAAGAGCAATGAAATTAACTGCAGTCTCACAGCATGTTTAAATGCAGTAAGATTATAATAAAGAAAAATGAGAGGTAAAAAGAGGGGGAAAAAATAAATATTGTTGTTAACAATTTTGGGGGAACATCTCTGTTACAAATGCTGTAGTCTGCAGAGGGTGCCAAGGCAGTCGTGTACTACTGACAGCAAAGGTAGTTGAAATGGGCTTGGTAGTTTAAGGGCATTTTAATAAAACTAGCATCTTTCAATATTGTACTCCACTACAGATTTGCAGGACACAAAGAACCATTGGGCTCTTATTCTTTTTATCACAAGCTGTGATATTTCATCCATTTTTTCCTTTATTTCATCCATTATTTCCTTATTTTTTCCTTATTTTCCTGACAAGCAACTTTGTCAAAAAGGTCTGTCTCTTACTTAAAATTTTAATATGTATGACTGTTATGACATTTTTCCAACACCTTTCTAACTGGTAAAAATGTATTTAATAACAAGTATTTTGTCAGTACTGAAAACAGTTTGTTGTTTCAGTTGGTGGGGTTTTTTGGTGGTTTTTAAAATTTTTTTTAATGAGAGCATTATGTTTTTTTTTTAAAAAAGATAGACTCACATCCCAACAATGCCTAAAAGTATTTGAGCTAATTATCTATTGTTAGTATTTTATCATATGAATTTTAAATTTACTCAACATCATCAAACCATAGGAAGACAAAAGCATACCCTCAAGACTTATAAGCTACCACCCAGGAAAAGATGCAGAAGACTCCACATTGATATAATTCTAGGATGAGTGAAATAGACTGAAGTCCTTCATAGAGGATCAGCCCTAAGCAAAATCAGCAGAGTGTGTCTCCTATTTTATAAAGCTGCTGAATGACTGATCTTTCATCCCCTGAGGGAACTTAACACATGCAGAGAAAAGACTTATCTCTGAAGATTTAACAGGATGATGCTCAATCCTCCTCAAAACATTTATTGTTTCACACAGGTTTGTGCATAAAAGAGAGTAGGTTCAAGGTCATTTTACAAGCAAGGTCATTATTTACAAGCAAGGGAATTGCTCTGCTTCACCCCAGCTCTGACCTTTTTAATTGACAGCAGACCCTATCATTTGCAGAGCTATTATTCGTCACATAATCAAATGATTGTCTCTATCCCTTACCTTGTCTCTTGTTGTTAGAATCTGTTTATCCCATTGACAGTAGCCATATGTCTTTTCTGTTTTCCTGTAATCTGTATGTCAGGAAAGCATGAAGTTTTTAGAAGGGAAGACAAGGCAGAGGAAAGAGTTTTTCATAAGTTGCTTTGCTTTCTGTTGACCTAAGCGTGGCCATGGCCTCTGCCTTACATGGCTGGTCTGCTGTCCCTCCCTGCATCAGGAGTCGAGAGGCTGCAGGCTGCAGGCAGGAACTATAGTGAGGCAAAAAAAAATCTCAGAAGCAGCAAGGTCAGTGTCCCTGATGCTTCCCTTCACACCCCAGAGTCTAAATGTAAACAGTCTCATCTCCACATCCCTTGTATATTAACTTCACAACCTGCTCCTGCCCCAATAGATCTCATAACGACAATAAGTCAGCAGAGTCAAGCCATTAAACTTCTCTAGGGTTGACTGAGGAGCACAGTCATTTCACTGCATGCCATTTGGAAGACAGCAGCTTGTTTCTTTTTTAGACATCCCCAGCTGAAGAATCATTTCCTGTTTAAAATACAGGATTTATTACTAACTGGCTCATTTCTTGAGGGCTGTGGTAGTGATGGGGCTGTAGAGCAGATGACAACAGATAAGTGAATCATCCATTTCTCTGGGAACAGATGGCTAACAATTCCAGAAGATTTGATGGTTGGAATGTCCCCATTTTTCCCAGTTTCTGTTTTTCTGACACTTTTCAGAAGCTGAATTCCTAGAAATTTACAACCTTTGGCAATCAATCCACTTGGCCCTCTTTGGTTTAGATGCTGTGTCATTTTACAGTTAGTGATTCAGTGGTAATTAACCCACGTAATTCCTTGGTTATCTGTGTTTTATCTGCCAAGCGGTGCTGCATGGAGACCTTTTACATGTCACACTCCTATCACTTCCAGACTTCAGCAGATCAGTACTCTTACGCTCTTTACAACCATCCAAAAGGATGCTGTAGGGAGGTGGAAGTTGGTCTCTTCTCCCAGGTAGCAAGAAATAGGGCAATAAGAAATGGCCTCAGGGAAGTGGGGACTGATATGGAGAAGACTGGGGTACTAAATTCTTTGCCTCAGTGTTCACTGGCAGTCAGGCTTCCCGCATGTCCTGAGTCCCTGATCCTTTGAATGGGTGTAGGAGCAGTGAAGTCCCGCCCCCAGAAGCAAAGAGCAGGTTTGGGATCACTTGATAAAGCTGAATAGCCACAAGACTGTGGGACCTGATGAGATCTGTCCCAGGGTCCTAAGGGAGCTGAGTGATGCTGTAGTCAAGCCAATCTCCATCATATTTGAAAAGTCAAGGCAAAGTCACTGGTGACTGGAAAAAATTAAAAACTGCTCCCATTTTTAAAAAGAGGAGAAAGGAAGATCTGAGAAAACAGACTGGTGAGCCTCACCTCTGTGCCTGGGAAGATCATGGAGCAGATCCTCCTAGAAGCTGTGCTATGGCACACAAAAGACAAAGAGGTGACTTGAGGCAGCCAGCTGGGCTTACTAAGTGCAAATGATGCTTGGCCAGTCTGGTGACCTTCTGGGATAGAGTAGTGACAATGGTGGAAAGAGAATGCCAACAGATGCCATCTATCTAGATTTATGCAAGACTTTTGATATCATTCCCTGACATGGATTTGGTAGATGGAGTACTCAGTTAATAAGGATTGGCTGGATGGATGCAGCCAGGGTATTGTGGTCAATGTTCACAGAGCTCAGAGCTCTGTCTTGGGACAGATGCCCTTCAGTATCTTTTTCGATGACACAGGCAGCGGAATCTGTGATATGATATTCCTGTCCATGGCAGGAGGGTTGGAACTACATGATCTTTAAGGTCCCTTCCAACCTTAATCACTCTATGATTCTATAATTCTAAGTTGCACCAAGGAAATTTACACTGGCTATTAGGAAAAATTTCTCCACCGAAAGGATCGTCAAGCATTGGAACAGGCTGCCCAGGGAAGTGGTTGGGTCGCCATTGCTGGAGATATTTAAAAGATGTGTAGATGTGGCTTTTAGGGACATGGTTTAGTAGTGGACATGTCTATGCTCAGCTGGATGTGACGATTTTTAAAGTCTTTTCGAACCTGAACCATTCTATGATTCTGTGATATTTCTCCTAAAAAAAAATCAGGTAGTCTGATGGTCTGCAGCTTTCAGGTCTCTGCTTTGTGCCAGTTTTCTCTCAAATTTCATGAGCATTTCATGATTCTTCCATGGCTGGGGTGATCAACAGGTCTGAGAGATCCTTAGACTTCAGTGTGGGATTTCATCCTGGCCCTGCTGTAGCAATCAACCCACTTCTGCAAAGGGCTTCAGCTCCCTTAAGTTCATGAAAGATGGCAGTCAGTATGGTGTTGGGCTGTTGTGCTTGGGCCAAGCAAGTTAAAATTTGTTTATTTAGAAGCTGAAATTTATGGAGTTGAATTCATCAACCTTTACAAAACGGGAAGAAGAGAGGAAAGTAATGGCAGGGAGAGTGGTCCAAGGATTCCACTTGTGATTTTTTGGATAATCAGGATGAAGGTTTGAATATGACAAACACATAGCCTGTAAGCTTTCAGAGAGATATGCAGCTTTTTTTCATCCCAGGGATGAAAAAATGACAGTTTCAGGGGGCACACACTTGATAAACAGCCTAAACGGTTGATGTTTAAAAACCAAACCTAATAAAGCCCCATCAACCTGACACCGTCCCAGCCCTTTTGAGCAACAAAGGCATTTAAAATGGATCTTTGGTACTGTTATTATCTTCTAAGAAATTCTAAGTTCTTTAAACACAAGGGAACCTGAAAAAAGAACAAAAATGTTAATAATGAGACCTACTCCCTCCTTCTGTCTTTTCCATTTGTGTTTGAAATTGCAGAACTGTATTTCTCTTTGCATTTATGAAAAGAAAGTCATTTTTTTTCTTCAAACCCTGAAAACACTGGACTAGTACATAAGTAAAGACTTCATTTTCAGAGCTGGGAGAGATGAAAAGGGAAAACCTCTATGTTTTTATCTCATTCTTTGGAATGAATTTCAAAACCACTTTCTGTACTACAGGTTAGATTGCACTTGCAGAATGAAAGACTTTAAAAATCTGGAAAGCAGAAACAGATCAATTTTAATACTATTGAGTTGTTTAAAAGTGAAGAAAATTATTTATTTGGGAATGTAATATTTTACTGTACAAACTGTAATAACAGCCTATGTTAATCAGCCAGTGTATTGTTTTTTTCTTTCATTTTTTTCCACCATGTTTTACTGTTATTTCTTTTGTCCTTAAATGAAACAATCTCTTTTTTATTTTTTCCCATGAATTTCATTGGGAAATTCACAAAATTATTTTTTATGCAGAAATTAAATTCTGGGGAAATTTTCAGTCAGTTTTATGACCTACAGTAAATAAACAGGGCTACCTGCTAAGTTTAAATATAATAATAGGCACTCCATTTCATGTAGTTGTTACTATAATCATGAACAGTCTGGGAATGTAGGAGTTTAGTTTCCCAGCAACCTACTGCAACACAGAAATGAGCCTGTGCTCACTGGGGAAATATTAGTGGGCAATTGGTTTGTTGGCTGTTAGTCCATAAAATAAGCAAACCATTAATCAGCCTTTCCATGGCTCCAGTGCTGAATCAGCTGAACGGTTCAAACAAACCGACAGGCCTTCATGGAAATATTTAAAAATTGTTTAACAGGCTTGAGGCCTTTAGCAATTGCTGCTGCTAAGTGCCAGCTGTTGGACAGGGGTCTGGAAAACTTTCCACTGACAGATGTCTCTAACAAGATGTGTGTATACAAAAAAAAGGTGACAGATCCAGCCAGGATGGACAATGACTTAAATAATACGTCCTGATGTCTCCTGGCTGCAGTGAGAACATCTGCAGAGATATTTTCTCATATTCCTTCTTTTACAGCAAAGTGAGGGTGCGTGAGGGCCAGGCTGCCTTTTATATTCATTTGCTCAACACTCAGAGAGCAAAGAGCTTAGATGACTGCAGAGAGATGCCATATCAAAGCAGGACCTAGGAGATATGGAGAAAGGAAAGGAAAAAGAAAGGAAAGAAAAAGGAAAATGGAATTCAGGGAAAATCCCAATGGGTAAAGAAGGCAGCTGAATGTTTCTCTGGGGAACAGAGGGCAAACAGAATATGCAAAGTCCTGCTTACAGGGTAAGAGGGGACCCAGCAGCCCCTGGAGCACCCCACAGGCTCGAGCACCATCTCAGTGACTGCTCTTGGCCTAGAAACCTCTGTCTGATGCTCATTAAGATGCATGTCCCCACATAAAAGACCCACAGTGAGTGTAAGGGACTTGTAACCCTGTGTGGTAGCCAGATTTTCCTGTATAGGAAAGAATCATTAGGGTTTAGCAAAAAAAAATTGTGAAGTTATGAGCACCTCTTTTTGTGATTTAATCTATAGAGCATTAATCATTAATAAAGAATAAGCTTTACATGGCCATCTGGAAAAACAAAATGCTTCTCATTCCTAGCAGGTCCTGAGGGACTCCTGTAGATTTTAGTATACTTTACGAATCAAAGCAAATGGGTAATTTTTTGCTCAATGTTACTACAATCTCCAAGATAAAAATCAGAAATTGCATGTCCACAAAGAAATCAAGAAAAGAACTCGTGTGTCAGAATTTCCTGCCTGGAGAACAGATAGTCACATGAACAAAAATGTAGTTTAATTGTAGTATAGCTGTGCTTTTTAAGTGGGCTGGTATATAATACTAAACTGAACCTTTCTACATTCTACATGTGTGCACACAGAAGAAACTAACAGGAAATTCTTTCGCTCACATTTTGTGGTGTATTAAGATCTTGGACATAAGGATTTAGTAATATGCCTCTAGGTTTTTTTCCAAGTCTGCACATAAGTGGGGATTTTCCTTTTTTCTTTTTTTTTTTAAGCTCGATTATTCTCATTGCTTTTTATAATTGAGATGCTACTTTAAGTTACTTATAAGTGGTGTGGAATTAGGCTTCATCAAAGGGCAAGCAAAGTTCTCATCTTGGATGGCACTTCTCAGTGAGAATTTTGCTCAATCTGATATTGCATTTGGGAGAGAATGTTTCTACTCAGTGAACTCTGAGGTACCAGGCATTTTATTCCACAGAGCTGTCGTGAAATTTTAAGCCTTGAAGTCTGGTGTCAGAAGTCAGCGAAGTATGTCACAGGTTTGAGTCCTAGAAAGAAGTCAAGGGTGATATTTACTGCTTGCCAGTGGTAATTACTCCCTGTGAAAATTTGCAGTCTGGTAAAAATAATGAAACAAATTGTCTTAGTGCTTTCAAACTGTCTTAGTACTATATTGGTTATGTAGGAGTTAATCGGGACTTTGGTAACTCATAGTACAAAAGTCATAGCAGAGACTCTTCGAAAGGTAAATGCATTGTAGTTCACTGTCAGCTATTTCTTCTACATTTCTTGCACTGAATTTTCTATTAGCTTATATGGTCAGATACAGATACAGATCAGACCTCCACTGTAAGTGAAGGTGCCTTAGTTTGTATCAGCTAGAACCTGAAGTTTGACATACTCACCAGCAGTGTTCCCTAATGCAGAAGTACCTAAGAAACCCACAAGGAAAAAGCTATTATTGATGCATTAAAAGACAAACCAATCCTCAAATTTAGTAACGTAGAATTTATTAGGTTGTTTTATGCATTTTTAGCCATATATTTGCTTAAAAATCATTGGCTAAATTCCAGTTTCTGACCAGGGAGGCTACAGGCTGCTGTGCATCCGTCAGTCCCAGACTCCACAGACGAGGAGTGGTTAGGATTGTCCTGCGCAGACCTCTAGGATCTTGGTAGGTTTCTTCCAACCCAGCTGTGACTCTATGGCTTCTCTGTGGGATGTGAGCCTCTGGCTGGGTGTCTGTCACCCCCATTGAGGGTCAGAGAGCAGCCACACAGCAACTGGATGCACAACTCAGAAAATCCTCATCTTTGCATGGACACAGCTCAGACATAGAAGTCTCATCTTCCCAACTGCAACAATGGCATTAGGGATATCTGCAGATTCATGCTTTGAGTTTGTATAGCTGAACCACCAGCATATGTGTGTTCCAATAAACAGTTACTTGCATTTTTTCCTATGGTTATTTCTGCTTATTGATCATTTATACTACCTTCAGTTGCTGAAGATGTCTCTGTAAAGCTAACCATTTTGAAGAACAATTGATAGAGAGGTATAAAACTGCAGATCATGTTGATCTCAGTTCCACATTCTTGTGTTTTCAGATCATATATAAAGAATCAAATGGAAATAGTCATTGCTGTAGTGCAGAACAACTAAAGCAATTCAAAATTCACTTCCTAAGGACCCACAGACTTATGGCCTCACATGAGTTAACCCTGTGCTTTATTTAATTTTAAGTTATTTAGAAATTCAGATGCTAAGCAGATGTGCTCATAAAAAACAAACACACACAACAAAACCCAGCAATTTCCTATGAGAGCTGAGAAACTCACACAACAAACATAATCTTCCTGAAGAATAACTAAAAGACTATTTTTGTACTATGTCCTATACTTCTCTCCCCATGACACATATTGTGACCTGTGTCATGGAAACAAAGACAGACTGCTGTCAGATGTCCATGAGAACAATGGGAAGGAGGGGAACATACTAAAACAAACCCAAAATCACTGAAATTTTTTGAGGAGAAGCTTACATTGATCTTTTACTTAGTACATGCAGTGCCACCGTGGGAGCAAACTGGCTGTCCCTAGCCTTCTGCTTGCACTGTGAGTCTGTGAGACAGATCATCTGCCTAACCACCCCTCAGCTCCATGTGCTCCTCTGCCTCCTCCCAGCTTCCCTGGGGAGAACACAGTGAAAAAAGTCTGCAATGCCAGCTCTTCCCACCACTCCACCCACGATGCCCTTGGGGATGAGAAAATAGCCACATGCTTTTGTAGTGAGGTTCTGCCCCACAACTGCTTGCCCACAGACACCTCTGAGGGAATATTTGATCATTTCATGGCAGTCTGTGTCTGTCCATCAATGTCAAGTCCTCACTCAAGTGCACACCCTGAGCAAGCACTGCTGAGAATGTGCTGTGTATTTTGGGATTTCAGTAGTTTGGTATCCAACTCTTTATCAAAGCCATGGATCTCCCATTTTCACATTGAATACTTCACTCTGCAAGTACCTAAGTTTATTCACACAGGAGGTGGTAATGCAAGTACCAGAAATTATTTGCAAAAGGAAACCATATGTAAAGAAGTAGTTGGTGAGAGCCAGCATGGCTTCACTAATGGAAAATGATGCCTGACAAATTTGGTGGCCTTCTATGACAGGACTACAGCATTGGGTAGAGAAGGGCAAATTACATCATCTATCTGGGCCTGTGCAAATCTTTTGGCACAGTCCTGCACAACATCCTGGTCTCTAAACTGGAAAGCCATGGATTTGATGGATGCTTGGTGGATAAGAATTTGTCTGGATGAACGTGTTCAAAGAGCTGAGTTCAGCAGCTCGATGTTGAAGTGGAGACCATTGACCAGTGATGCTCCTCAGGGGTCAGTCCTGGGACCAGTGCTCTTTAATATCTTTGTTGGTGATGGGGACAACCTCTCCAATGAAGACAGGCTGAGAGAATTGGGATTTTTCAGCCTGGAGACAAAAAATCTACATGAAGACCCTGGACCATCATTCCAGTGCCTAAAAGGGGCCTACAGGAAAGCTGGAGAGGGACTTTTTACACAGCTGTGGAGTGATAGAAGAAGGAGGAATGGCCTCAAAATGAAAGGAGGGTAGGTTAAATTAGATAATAAGAAAAAGTTCTTTATTGTGAAGGTGGTGAGGTACTGGAGCAATTTTCATGGAGCAGTTGTAGATACCCCATCCCTGGAAGTGTTTAAGGCCAGGTTGGATGGGGTTTTGAGCAACCTGGTCTAGTGGAAGGTGTCCCCAACAATGGTGGGAGGTTTGGAATTAGATTGTCTTTAAGATCTCTTCCAACTCTAACCAGTCTATGATACGATTCTATGATGATAAGTACTGCATATTGATTGAAAAAGTAACATATTCCACCTAGAAATCCAGTGCTTGTTAATTAATTAGGCTCTGTAAATATAACTGCAAATGTTCCCAAGCGCACAAGATTACAAAATTAAGCCACTATTTTTGACATATCATGGCCCTAACCACAATGAGGCCAAGCTGAGGAAAATGTTGCTGGTGTCAATTTCACATTGTAATCTCATATCATATATTTGGACAAGAAGTCAAAATCATTTTTCAGAAGTGAAGACAGGAAGATTTGTGGGTAGCCAAGCATTTGGTTATCTAAATTTTTAAATAAAAAAATCCCAGTTTATTAGTTGGAAAACTCCATAATTTCCAAATTACTTTTTGTGTCATTATGGGCAATAACCCTATGGTTATTGGAATCTCGTCTATCAAATAGCAGTTGATCATATTCAAATGTGTGATACACTAGGAGAAGACAATCTGGTTCATGCATTTCATCACCCCCAAAAATTTTTTTGATCCGAGGCATATTTTTGATGCCACTTCTTGACCCAAAACAACTGAAACTGCATGTGATTTCCCTGAATAACAGAATTATTAATAACTAAGGTGTCACTGATTTCTGTGATTTGCGTGATGATAGATGTGTTGTCTGAAGAAGCCAACATCTGTCTACAACATTACATGCCAGAGTGGAGTGTGAGGGTGGCTGAAGAAGAGAGAGACATGTTCTTCTCTAAACCCAGCAACCTTCAGATAACCTTTCTTTGACAGTTTCTGTTGTTGCTGCTGCCGACAATCAGTTAAGCCCCCAAAGAGATCTTGTCTAAACCTCTACATCCTTTGTCTGGTAAGATTAGGTTCTGGTGCTGCTTTAAACACAAAAGTCTTCCCTGAAGAGGCACAGCATCAGTATTTTCAAGAAAGAGAGAACAAAGACAAATTCAGAGCCTTAAAAATGTCCCTTTTTAATAGATATTAAGTTTCCAATGAAAAAAAAGAAAACCCATTGGACTTATTTGGAAGATCATGCAGCATAGTTATATTTCCAAACTAAATAGATTACATTTACAGCATGATAAAATAAATTTAGAAAAAAACTGTGTTAAGTACCACATAGTTCTGATCTCAGAGGGTTTCTCAGCAGGAGCTCTCAGCCACATTGAATTAATGCCAAATTGCTGCATTACTCTTCTGCATCCATCTGATAGAGAGAGATCAGGCTTTCCGTCCTAGACCTCAACTTCCTGCAGCCACCCTCTACCCCTCCCATCCCTGTCTACTGTCAGTACCTTCAGAGACAGCCCAGCAAATTCCTGTGATGTTTCTGGACCAGCGACCAGAAAAGCACAGGTTACAGCAGGCTATTAATGGCATTTGAGAGGAAGGTCTTTAGAAATATAGGGGAAAAAATCTGAAGTAGCAGCAAATTGCCCTCTTTCTCCAATAAAAATGTAAACACTTTTTTTTGTTTGGAAAATCTTGGAGACCAGCTGTTTGGTGCAACTCTCTTCTGCAGCAAGTTTGTCTCATCTTGTTCTCCAAATACATTCTAAGGGTCAAATCCACAGAAGGCAATGATAAAATGCTCACTTGCTTCAACAGTGACCAACTGTTTCACTGAACAAAATGAAAATTGTAAGAACAACTTAAACTTTTAAAATGTGACAGAGAGGAGTTACTGTCACACTGAGCGCTCACAGATCTCTTCTGGGCAGGGAGATGGGCCAGGAAATTTGTCTCTCAAAAAGTATTGGGAAAAAAAATCTGCCTGCTTCTTGCCTCTTGCTTCCAGACTTCCAGACAGTAATGCTTCTACTGAAGGTAGATATCACAGAAAATATATTAGAGTTCTCATGGAGAGTCCACACTATAATAACCCAGAATGAAACCCCCAGTCATTTTACAGGCTCACACATGCAGATACAACTTGGTTAAAAAAAACCCAAGACAACAACCTCAAGAAGGCCCAAGAACAAAGTTTCGTGGGTTTTAAAAATTTTTATTTGAAGGTGGCTAAAGTATACACTGAAATGCATGTTTAAGACAGTAAACCTCTGATTTCTGTCCTACCTGAATTTTGTAGGTACAGTAGGTACTCCATACGCTTCTGACCTAATGGAGTAGCAGAATGCTTAATTTTTAAATACTTGCTGTTGGTTTGTTTGTTATATCACACAAATTAAGTTCTTCTCTTTGCTTTTTTTCTTCTAATACATTTTGTACATTCATTATTTATTTTTTCTGCCCTGCTTTCTCTTCTCCCATACTTTTCTCTTGCAAATCAGTCTTTCACCCCCTCTCTTGCAGCTATAGATTTCTTTCAACACTTTCCTCTGTATTATATAGTCATTGTTTCACTCTTTTACTTTTTTTCACTTTTATATTACTTTTATATATTATATAAAAGTAATATTATATATTATAGCTTTGTCTGCTGTTTTTAACCTCTGTTAGCCACAATTTCCTTTGCTCTTCTTTTCTTTCTCTCTCCATAGTTTCATTTTGCCCCCTCTCCATTTTCCTGTAATCAGAAGTTGAAAGACCAGCATTTCAGGCTGACATTTTGACCACAGGTCATAGCACTTCAGATCAAACTTTTATTTTACGTTCCTAAACTTCTACCACTGTCGTTGCCAAAAGTCTTGAATTCTGAAGTATTGCTGTAATTAGTACAATAGTTTTAATGGATGCAACCAGTCTAACTGATTTAACAATGTTTTCCTGAAGTTGTGGAAAGTCTGAAATACTGGTCGGGAAGATTTTCTTTTGTTCCATGTCTTGCTTCCCCATTGCCTTGCAGGATGATGAGAAATAATGCAGCTTTTTCTCATAGAGAATTTTGGAAAATGTTTGCTTTTACATTAGTCTGTGTTGGTGAGACATCAGTACCACTGTCCTTGTATATGTGGGACTGTATCTATTTTGTCTGATGCCAGATTTCCTTTACTTCAGTCCTGTCTATCTTCATTCCCTGCAGATCAAACAAATGCAGACCCTTCTCCACTTTGTTTTCTCCAGGTCCTCTGTCAGAGGCTCACACATATGTACCTGATCTAAGATGGCCATCCTTCATACCAGAGACAAGACCTGCCAGGACTCAAGCAGAAAATTCACATCAGTGGAAGGTGGTCAGAGAGGGGTTTTGGTGTGAATGTAAGACAGGTGCACAAACACATGTGTTAATAGATATTCAGTAGACAGTAGATGGTGCTCCAGTATTAACTGCCACTGTTACTACGTTTTGTAGAGGCAGCTTTTCTGGACCACTGCTGTTTCTTATCTCTCAGTCTAGGACGCACACAAGTTTGTGAAAAAACAAAAGGAACAGTGAGACCATCTCTTTGGAGACCACAGGCTGGGACAGGATGGAAGATTAGGTTTGGCTTGGAGACATAGCCACAGCTGCCAGACTCAGGATCAGTGGGGATCTTTTTCTCTAGTCATTGCCTTTGCACATGGGAGAGACAAATGCTGTCCTGTGTTCCTTTCCCCAGCAGTGGGTTCCTGGATCTACTTAGTCCTAACTGCCATAGTCCATCAGTTGATTTTAAGGCTGGAGCTCAGCGACATCTCTGTGTTGTGAGAGTAGTTTGTGCTTCTGTAATTTACTTTATTGTGATGAATTAGGGAGTTAGCAGATTCATTTTTTCCTCGTTGTGCTCTGTGTACTAATAGCAGTGTGGTGACATGTCAGCGAGGATGCTTCATCATGATGTAATTAGTGCACGTACTAGCCCTTCAGACCAGCAGCCAGCTGTGGCTCATTAGGATCTTGGCTGAAGGCTGCATTTCATTTATGAGCAATGTTCAACCCTTCATATCTGATCAGCTCATCCTGGTGAAAATAAGCCTCAGTGGCACATCCAGGTATCACATGTGGGGTTCCTGGACCAGCCAGTAACAGCAGCCAAATGTCCCAGGCTGCACAGTCCCCGATGTCTGTGACGGGAGTTATTCCCTGAAACAGAAGCTTTCCGCTGATGCTCCTATGACGGTCATGGGGCTGTCTCTCCCAGAGTTATTTTCTTGTGAGGGAGGAGAGCACTGACCCTTTGTGCTAATGTTTTTTCTATGCCAATGCCTGCTCTGGTGGAGCTGGAAAAGCCTGTGTCCTGCTCTTTGGCCTCATCTGCTGAGTGTGGCCTCCACGCAGGCAACTGTGGAGAGCCACAGTGCAGTTTCCAGTGATCCCCTGCAGCCACCACCAAACAGAGGACCCCAGAGAAGGCCAAGGCAGGGGAAAACCCCTGGTTTCTGGCTTTCTAACATGCATGCTTACTGTGTGAGTGGCTGTATGGGAACCGGAGGCTGTGTTATCTTAAACCCTACCCTAAACTCTCTGAAGTTCAGCCACAGGCACAATCACTGCAACCCTCAGAGCTGGGGCAATGGCTTCCCTAGGCAAGGATATGCAAAAAGGTTCATCATTCCAAAACCACTCCGACTGCTGGGTGCCAGGTGTTTTCTGTGGGATCTGCATGCAAGGGGATTTCCTGCACAATTGTGGCTCTGTAACTGCACTCTGAGGGTTTAAAGAGGATTTGATTTTTTACTGGAATTTCTCCAGCTGAGCTCAGTAATTGAGATGCTCCTTCAGCTGCAGTGGGGCACACTATAGAATATCATTAAGTTTATTCTTGAGTTGGAAATATAGGAAATTGAGCTGTTTGGGCAAACAGCCAGTGTAAACAAATATCAGCATATGCAGCAGATAAAGCCAGACAATCGAGTTGCTACCTTCCAGAGAAATAGCAGAAATATATATTAAACTAACCCTATCCCTTTAATGGGCTTTTAAAAATTATTCCCTCAAGCTGCATATGGACAACTTTGAATGCATTGTTAACCTCTTTAGAGCGTGTTTGGTTTCCTGGTACAGGAAGTAATAACCGTAAAGCAAACAGATGCCTTAATTAAACCAGCACATGAGAAGAGGCAAGAGTGATGTCATAATATTGCATTCAATGGCACTAGAAATATTAATGAAGCAATAGTCACTAACAAGTAGTTTTAAGATATGGCAACAGCACACATGTAATCAGCCGGTGTTTCAACCAAAAAAGAACATATTAAAAGATAACACTGCAAAGTTCCCCAGGGTAAACAGGGTGCCAGATGTCTTAGTTGAATAGTGTTGTGGTTAAGGGACAAGGATATAAAAGGGACATGAAAGAAATTCTTGCTCTGCATGAGAAAGTGTAAAAGAAAAGGCATGAGGCATTTCCGGAGAATTGAATTCCTGACTGCTGCACAGAGCTGTTCTGCACTGCTCCCTGTCCATAGGAGCTTGAACAGGGGTCCAGGGGATAACATATTTATTTGGGTATGTTTTACTGTATGTGATACCTTAATATATACTGCATGTACGGTTTGACTCATAAAGATCCTGTAACCTTGGCCCAAGATATGTAAGAAATATGTCCTTCTGACTCAACATTTCCTCAGTGGTACGCCACCCATCAGTTTATGACCACAGCTAAGAAACTGTCTGGAAAAAAAATCAAGAAAAATGAGAAGAAAATCAGGTTTATGGAAGGAAGAGTGTGCCATGTCCCACCTGGCATCTGCTTGGGCTGTGACATTCAGCAGAGCTTCCAGGTTCTGTGCTGCTCTTGTTTCACAGGCTGACTGATGGTGATGGAATCTTCTTCTATGCAAATGACTGAAACAACATAAGACCACTTTTCTTTTCCTGACACTGTGTAGAGATAAGCTACTTACTATGGTTTTTTTCATTGCTGGTTGTGAGCGGGTTAGAAAAATGGTGATTAGTTAGAACATAACTTGAAAATACACCAGCAGCATTCAGAATGGGATCTTGACAGGAGGCTCCACAGCGACTGGTATGTCCTCTCCCTCTCTGCACATGTGGGAGGCCACAAAGCATCACTTCCTTGGGCAGTGACAGCCGTGGTTTCCTTAAGGCTGCCCTCCACCTTTCCCTGCTGGGTCTCAAGGTTATGAGTCTGCAGTAGCCTGAAAACATCACAGGTAAAACCCAAAATTTTTATTGGCCATGGTTCTTGCTTCATGGTGCAGGTGCAGCAGAAGTGTTTCAGTAAATTCAAACTCTTCCACTGGTATGAAGGAAAGTAAAAAGTAATGTAAAAAATGTTTATCTCTTTAATGGCGTGGTGAATCTCTCTGTGTTTTTGAATCAATAAGAAGCATAACAAAGATGTTGAAGGAAAAGCTAGAGCTTGCTCTAGTTCCATATCTTTTGGATATTGCTCTCTATTGCAATTGCAATTAAGCTTCATGTGTCAAACTGAAAGAGTATTTATTTCTATAGTTTTTATCTTTAATGGAAACTGGGCCTGAAGAACCATGTCAGTAAATCAAAAGTGTATCACATGATATTTACACATACAGTCTGTATTTCTCCACTGTAATCTGAAAAGTTCACCTTTTTTTGTTTTGTTTTCTTTTGAGTTTTTTGTTGTTGTCCATGCCTGTTAGAAGATCAAAAAGATCTGATAAAATGCATATGCAGGCAAACTTTTTTCAATTTGGACCACATGAGCCACTAGCAGACAGCAGATAACTATTTGGAAATGTATGATTTGTAAGCAGCTTTAGAGACAACATATACCAGATTGTACGATATGACTGGCCATTTTCCTCTTGCTAAATGATACCGTTCTGAACTCATCCTCTCTACTTAAACTGGGAATTATAGTGTGTACTTGAACTGTCTCAGTGGCTGGTGTAGTTTTGGAGGAAAAAGACCAGATCATTTGAGTTACCCATTTAATTCTCTGTCTTCAATAGAAGTTTGCTCTTACTTTTTGTTTCTTGATTTACTTCAAAATAATTTGGGTTTTGCATCATATATTCCTCTTAAAAAGATAATTGCAAATACTGAAGGCAAACCCCCCCCCCCCCCCCCCAGATTATGCAGGAAGTTTATTTCAAAATATGAAGTGAAAGCTTCAGGTTTTTTATACACTCAGATAGAGATGTTACTGTCGCAGAAATATTATCATCAAGAAAATCACAGTTCTGGGAAATGCCATGACTGTTGCCACTTTGACTTTTTTCCTAATACAGGATCAGTCAGTGTTTTGATAATATTCCTTTTTTTATCTTGAAAAAAAAATAGGTCAAATTTTCAGAGGCAGCACAGAGATTTTCAAGCCCACATATAGGTCAGAAGTACCATTACAGGAATTTACTCTCTGCATGTGTGTGTCCTTGTGCATATGTGACTTGCTGGGAGCTGTGTTGTAGAGCTTATCTTTAGTTTTAGGGCTGTAATGCAAGGCTTTAATTTCTTCTGTGCTGAATAAATTGACTAGCAAGCAGTACTCCATTCAACAAAACTGGAGCAAGTTACTGCTCCAAAGCAGTACTAGAGAAAACACTGCAGGATGTCTTTTCTGTTCCTACATGAAGATGACATAGAAATGCAAAAAAATATTGTTAGAATGTAATTTGGAAAAAAAAAGGCTGAAAAAACAGATGTTATGGCTCAAGTAAGTGTTAGGAATTTTATTTTGATCGGCAGTCCAAAAGCTTCCCAGAGATACCATACGGATACTAAAGCAAACTGAAAGGAGAACTCCTGATCACATTTATATCATCCTGGACTTATTTTGACGTACATTAGAAACAAAAAGAGATGTTTGTCTCTGTGTAGCTATGCAAAGCAAAGTATGCCTGCTAGAGCCTTTGCTAGAGCGTAAGGTTTTTTACTTCATTGTAGAGGAAGAAATATAAGCCCTCAGATTTTAAGGTCCCTGGCAGTTGTTCCACATTCTCACCTCAAAATATAATTGGAGTTATTTTACAGGAATCGTCAGAATAGAATGAGCTGCCAAAATGGCTAAAGGGTACCACGCTGTCATGTGACAGATCAGGTGATCACTTGGGACGCTGGGTATTAAGGTTGTTAGCCAGTTTATTGCTCTGTGTGTCTATCCCATATGATGTAGAAACCTTGGGATCATGGCATATGTCTTTACAACACAGTACAAGGTCTCACTGAAATGCACACACAGCATCACAGGAAATAAGGAAGGATCTAGGCATCTGATGGTATGTTGCAATCATTTGGATAGCTGTCATCACTGTGAGGAATCAAATAACAAACTCTTGGGAATAGCACAGCAAAACTGAGACAGCTGGACTGACTGGTACATAAGGGATGAGGACATGCTCAGCACCATTTCTGCCCCCAAACCAAGCCTGTTAGTCTCCTTCCCAGGAATATTCCGTCACTAGCCAGCCCTGACCTATGTGTTCAGTTCCAATCCATACCTATGCCCAAAGATTTGAGCTCAAATTGCTATACTATGAAGGTCGGGCAGAACCTTCTGCGTTGAGGGGAGGCATGAAATGGATGCTTGGGGCTCAACATCAGGTGCTGTCGTTATTTCACCAGAAGCTCTGCTTCAATTTTGACTGACAACAAGGTTTGCCATAGAACAAATGAGCATTTCTTTAGAGATGCAACACAGTGCTGCACACGTTGGCTGATGGAAAGGTTTGAGGAGCAGTGCAAGCTGAGCTCCCTTGCAGGGCTGGTGTGCGTCATCCCCCACGGCACCCCTCCACCTCGGATCACCCTTTCAGGAAGGCTGTGTGAACTCCACCAACACAGGATGGGGGCTGGCAAAAAAAAAAGCCATGAACTTCTCACTTTGGGACAGAAACAGCATCTGCTGAGTATTTTCTTGATTCTGAACACTGCAAGGTCTGCAGTTTTTCAGCAACTGTTTTAGTAGAGGGGGGGAAAAGTCTTCAAATCTTTTGGGAAATCTCCGGACAAAAATTTCCATTAATATTTCTTGAGGAAGTTTTGAATCCCTCATTGACTAGGATAACATTCCCATAGTGTGTTCCAAATTCTGCAAAAGCCATTAACACAGTCTTTTTTAAGCAGCACAGCTTTATTGGCTAGAATACAACATTTGCCATGCAGAGTATCTAATTGGCTCCATATAACTTGGACATGTCACAGAAGAGTTGGAAGGGCACAGAACTCTTTTACTATGCTTCACTTTAAATGTGAGATACATGTGGAATTTGTTTAAGTATAAAATGTTGCTTTCTTATCTCATGTTTTGGCAAGTACTTCGAATGTTGTAGAGTAAGCAAAACTGAAACTCAGGAGAAGGTGTTGTATGTTCTGTATTCCCTACACCGAAACAGAAAAAGGACAATAGGCAATTGAAGCTTTGTCATAGGGGAGTATATAGGCAGTAGGTGAGATTTCAGGTACTACAGCCAGGTATTTCAGAAGGAGCTGTAATTTGGTGATCTCAAAGTATCACAGATACCTCTGAAGAATTATGTAGGTACTGAGGTATCCAAAATGAGGGGCTACTTTTTGAAAATCTGAATGTCCTTGCTTTTTTTTTTTTTTTTTTTTTTTTTTAGTTATAAAGGTTTCTGAAGTGAAAAAGTGAAAGGGATGACGGAGACATCCTTTTCTTCTGATCACCTCCACACTCTCACATATAAGTAAGGCAGAAAACAAAGTGGAAGGGCACTAAAGGGAGCTTTGGGACCATATGAACAACTGCTATCTTTGATGGGTCCTGACAGAGGGAAGTGAATAAAAATATACATATCTCTATTTATAGACATGCTATGAATGCTGCAGTTGTTAAGAACTTTCCCTTCTGATGACAAATCACTGCCTTGGAAATATTTTGTGTTACCTTAGATACACCAGTTGTTCCTGAAATTTACTACAATTTATTGACTTTCTCAAAACCTTTAACAAGATGTAAGCCTGATATAAACCCTCTAAGGAGTATTACAAAGTTCTGTGCTCTTAAGCTTGTTGAATGGCAGTGCCCCTTTCCTGTGATCTGCAGCAGTGAGCCTAATGCTGCAATGCACAGTTTCACAGCGGCAATTCACAAAAAGACATCATTTAGTTGATCCCACTAGAATTTACTCTTTATACTTTTGACATTGAATCTATTATAGAGAGTTATCATGTCCTTTAGTTTACAGATGATTGAGATTGCTCGCTATTTATACATGGAGATAAACCTCATAAGTACTTTTAGTGCTTTTAACACTGCTCTCGTATTTGTTCTTAAACTCAGCAAACTGGTGCTGAATGTGCTGTAGAATGCATGCAGCCTACCAATGTTACTTCACTCTTTTCACTTGTGTACACCTATGACCGGGTATGATCTACTTAAATCAATTAGTTTGATGAATCTCATTTAAAATAAATTAGACCATTGTCTACTAGCTTGCTTATAATTGAAACATAATAAGAGACAAATTCAAATCAGATACAGTTTTGAAAGAGGACTACAGGCGAGATTTAAGAGCCAAAGAAAATAAAAATAGAAACAATAATGGCATAAATTGTATTAATTTTACATGTTTCTTAATTATAAGATCTGATTCAACACAGGTTTCACATGTTTAAATCCAGAGAAGTTTTGTTAAAGTGAAAATACCAGTAGCTTTTATTGTTCTTCTATCAGTTACACTTTGGAGCTGAGCTTTTTTCTCTATGTACGAGGAACCTTTCACATTATCAGTAAGCGCCTGCTTTGCTCAAGCAATTAGGATAACATCCAGAGGTTCTCTTGAAGGCCCCACTCATCTGTTGGAAAAATTTACTTAATTTATTAATGTCAGTATGTCGAAATCTGTGAAACAATGAGCTGTATATTCTGTACTTTCCCGCAGTCTGCAAAGAGATTACATTCCCATTAAGGAATTGTGTGTGGCAATTCAACCTTCCACAAGTTATACTTTCAGAAGAAGAATTTTTTTTTTAATTTCAGAGTAATGTAATATGTGATCAGCACAGTATTCTGTTCAGACAGCCTTGCTGTTTCCTATTGCCTGTCTCTGGTTAGTTTCCAGACACGACTGCTGACAGTGTAATGACACATGCCCCCCTACATTACCATTATTCTTGTGAAATCTCTTCTACTCTCTGGGGACAGGGAGGTGCAAGCAGCAAATCACGAAATCTTCCAGCTCTGTTTCATGGAACATTCCTCTGAAAGGCTGTAAATCCAGAAAACTGCCAATCTCTGTGAAGAATATGGGTTTGTTTAACTACAGTCTGATTAGTCAGTCACAGTTTTTATTAATCCTTCTGTATCTACTTTGAACTGTTTCTCTCATAGGTAATTTCTAAACTTCTACAAATTAGCCTTGTCGGTGTTGCCACACACACTAGTGAACACAAGAACAGTGGACACGAGTGAATGTGAGACCACCTGAGTATACGAACAATTTGCCAAGAAGGAAACAGACAGGAGGTGAAACTGCGGCTCAGTTCCCCCAACAATGCAGCCAAGAACAGGGATTTGCCCTGTGAGCCATCAATTATGAGCTCTAAGCGGTATTTTGTGAGCTGTCCACACTGCTCTTTTCCCTGCACTTTCACTCTTTTCCTATTTTAAGAGAGGCAAAATAGAGAATTTGAGCACCTAAGTCCTCATTGCCTCCTGGAGCAATTCTAGGCTCTGATTTAAATGAAGGCATAGGCAAAAAAAAAAAAAAATTGCTGCAAAGGTAATCTTGTTGCTGCACTTATGAAGGAACCAAATTAGAAGTAAGAGATGAAAGAACATGATATGAGAGGACTCTGGTTGAGAATTACAGGTCTGCTGTCTAAAAGGCAAGATCAGACCTTTAAAAATTAAACATGGACAATAACAGTTTAGATATGAGTGATCAGGGAGATAAAATAACCTACAAATCCAGCAGTATGAATATTATCTTAAAATCAAATCTCAGAATCAGTGGAAGGAAACAAAACCCCCTGAAAATATCAGCAGTTTTATCCAAGGCATTCTAAATACAATTTGATATCTGGGTATCATGTCAGACAGAGAGATCAAACGGAGGGACGATGTCAAGGGCTATGAATTAGGGAAAAAGGCAATACTTGGGAACCACTTGTGATTAACACTCACTAGTCAATCATAGAAGTGGACCAACCAATTCAAAGAAGGAAGAGAAGTGAAAGGCATGGACATTAATGAGAAAAATATTGAAGGACAGTCTAGAACACAGAAGTATAGTTAATTTACAGCAGAATTAAGAAGAGCCAGAAGAAGATGTGTACTTAGAGTGAAAGCTGTGTTGAAAGTTCTCCCATCACAATGGACAGAACATACTATAAAATCTACAAAAACACCACAAATCTTCCTGCCTCATTTGTCGCATGCTTTTCCCCAAAATACTGCAAGTTTTGTTTACTGGCATCCTTATAGTGTTCAGCAGAAGTGGATTTTTTCAGCATACTCATTGGTAGCTGAAAATTCTTGAGATTTGTTATCTATGGAAAAATTCTTATTAATAGAGTGGGGGCAGATCTGTCAATATCGAGGAGTGTCACAAGTCTCAGCTCATGCATGTCTGTCTCATTATCACAAAAGAGCAAATTGAATTTTTTTAATACATTTTAAAAATTGATCTGGCATGAAGATTAGAAAGCAATAATATCCTACTATCCTAGCTCAACTAAGAGAACCATAAAGTTTCTCAGTGTGAGGTTTTCAGTGATAAATGATACATTTATGTAGCTGGTGGGTCTCTGTCTTCTCCATGGTCTCTAAGACAATCACTGCAAGCCAGTGGAAATCAAGATGAGCCTTTTTACTGTCTCAAACTCTGGCCTTGTTTGTGTAGATATAAATGCAGGAGCTGGAAAGCATGTGTAAACTGCTGTAAATTGTCAAGATTTGCAAGCTAGCTCAGAAAACCAGGTGAATTATATTGTATGTTGAAATACTCTGCGCTGATTGGTAAACACAAATCAATCAAAGCTGAATACGTGCCTTTGCTTACCAGGGAAACAATTAAAAACAGGTTTCAGAATTTGCTGGACTCGGTTACTAAAGAGTTTGTGCTTCAGTTCCCAGCACGTCCCACATTAATGGGAAATTCAAAACAGGAAAGTATTCTTTCTCACATAATTATGGTGGCAGTGAAGGACATTTGTTTGCTTTCCTTCTGAAAGTTTTTCTAAATACTTTAATATCAATGTTCTAAATATTGTCATTTCTTCCAGTCTTTCATAAGGTGTTAGTAAAACATGCATTCCTAAATCACAAGTCATGCATATCAGCTGATACCTAAATCTTGACAAATTAGCTTTCAGCTCAAGCCATACAAGAAACTGTATGTTCCAGTTCTCACCAACACAGAAATAAGCTGTGTGGTTATTAGAGGACAAGAAGTCCTCTGCCTCTTAGGCAATTCTTCTCTTCCTCATAATGGTGACCATGCCAGTGTGTTGCCTTCTGGGAAAATTGTGATTTCTCACACAATATATACCTTGCAGTACTTACAGTGCCACCTGACAAAAAATTAAATATTGCCTCAATTAATCTACAGGACTTCAAGTGTTGTACTTTTGTTATGTTGATCTTTGTTTCAGTGTGGTGGTGCATTTCCCATAGAAAATGGAGGCCTTTATTGGGTCTAAATGGCCTTGGTTACACACAGTTTCTGGAAAGTCAAGGTAATGAGAAGCGAGCAGCCTTCATAACCTACATGCACAATACCAACCAGCATCAGGTAGGCCCTAGTGGCTTTTATCGGACTCGTATTTTTGTGCTGAAATATCTCTGGAATACTTGCAAGATACGTTGTCCAGAGAAGCTCTTACCAAGCAGTGTCATTGTAAGAGGCTGTTGTCAAAGCATGGAGTCTTTCTTCAGCTCAGCTTAGCTGAAATGTGCCTGAAACCTCTGTGAACTGACTGGTCCTTTCCCCAACTCTTCCTGGGAGAATGATCTTTGACATTCTCCAAACTCCCTGACGCTTTCTCTTACTCTTCCTTGAGCCATCATATCAACTTCTTAGTGCTCATACATTTTCCTGGACCTTTACACTGCAAACCTTTTCAGGTAGCCCTTCCCTGCCAAGCACCTTCCTTCCTTTCACTATCTAAAGCACTTCAGAATGCCTTCAGGTTCTGGCACCTGAACAATAGTTTGGCAGAAAAGAGAATTTGCATTTCACTTCAAGCTCATTCCTCCAAGAGACTTAATAAGGAAGTAAAGTAATGTACAAAATGAGTTAAATGTTGATTTTTGATTGACAAAGTCACAACAGTGAGATATTGAATGAATAGAGTAGTAAAAGTAAAACTGAATCTTAATTTGTAGGATATTAATAATTTCCAAAATATTTAGACAAGGTGCTTTCAGTCCTTTTGAGAACTAACAACTGATGGCTGAAAAAAGGTAAATCTTTTTTCAGTAGGATACTGAGACTCTTTATGTCTAAATGTAAGATAATTATATCTCACAATACACTTATATCTTATAAAAATACAATTATATCTTACAACAAGCCTGCTTAAATCAAAATAATCACCATTTCATGAAAGAGAAGACGGGAACCCAAGCCCACAGTTGTCTTATGATTTTCAAAGTCTTGCACTTATGCTAATAATCTAAGACTGGGAAGCTGCTCAAATGTTTTTAAGAAGGTGCACAGTCTACACACATGTTACAGAAGATCAAGTCCAGTTGTCAGATTTCAAGAAGAATATACACTACTCCTGATTAATAAGTAAGCTAGCTTTCTTCTAAATATTTAAAAATATGTGTCCAATGATTGCATGACTCGTCCAAGAATAAGGTAAACTTTTGGACTTCTAGGGACCGTAAAAATTTATATTTAAGTTTATACTATGTAGCAGAAATCTATATTCATGAAGGGATTCTGATAAATAATTAACAGCCGTTCTTAAATTTTATACTACATTTATATGTTTGAATCTAGTATATCTCCTTAACAGCTACCATTACAGAATCTAAATTCTGAATTACTGTTGAAAATGCAATCTACTAATCACTGGATGTCAAATATCCCTTCTGACAGTTTACAGTATCTTTCAAATTCTGCAGGATATCAGAGACATACTCATTAGTTTCAGCATTAAGTCTTGCAAAGATCCCCAAAAGTGTCTGATTCAGCCCCCAATGAAGGTAGCAAAAATGCCACAAACGGAAGAACAACAGAAGCAACAGCTGGCCTTGGGTTAAAACACTGTTTAGCTAGAAGGGATGCCATCTTGCTTCTAAGCTTTTGAGGCATAGCAACGTGATTTACCTAGAAAAATCTAGCCAGAAAAAATACTATGCCTATGATATGGCAGATTGCCATCCCAGCTCCTGTCAAGTTCCAAAATTGTTGCCCAATCATCCACCTTTATTGGTTTTGAAAACACAAAGGTTACATGGCAAATTATTATTTATTGTATTTCCTTAAATTTCAGGAAAATGTGAAAATCCTTCTAGACATTCTAATTAATGAGTGATGTGTGGAACTTGTGATATAAGTGTGCTCTTCTACAAAATCTCAAAGTTTGCTGTGAATGTGAGGCAGTTATTTAGAATGATAAAACTCCCTACATCCAAAAATCATCTTTGATTTGCTGGAGTTTTCTCTCCATAATCTTGGGAAACTACAGGAACTATTTTTACCAAATACCTCACACACAGTTTCCAGCTTCTGTCCTGCTTTGAAAATTGGTAAGTCTTTTCTTTCTCAGAAAAGAAAAGAGTAGGGGGTGATAGTTGCAAACAAAAGCTGCTACTTTTCCTAAATCAGATTGAACACTGTCTGAAATTTCAATTATATATTTTGCTATATATTATATAAAAGCAAAGAAAAAAAAAAAAGGACAGACAACTAGGCTTCTGGAAAGAACATTTTATTTTGGTTGATGCAATCAGATGTCTTTTAAAGCTAAGCTGTGATTATAGGTTATGCATGGACAAGTACAGAAGGAATCCCAGCTGCCCAGAGCAGCATGGGCTACTCAGATTGTGGATCTACGAGCATGTAAGTAATCAAGTCTAGCCACTGGCTTTATTCCATATTCTATGCTTCTTGCATAGAGGACAAACAGGGAAAAAGAGATACCTTTATCCAAAGATTTGTAGTTGAAAAAAAGCATAAGAACTACAAGGACAAAAAGTGGAAAATGTTCTTTTTAGACACTGCTCCTACAATTGCAGCATACCTTCAGTGCACTTACCGAGAGGTGTACAAGTATGCATACAGTGTGGAAAACGACACTCTGAAAAAGAAAAACAGAATACTAAGAGAATAGGGAAATTCCCTTTCCTATCTTTTCTGTAGCTTCTCTTAGAGAAGCCATGATTCTTTAAGGTGAAAAAGTGTTTATGCCCGGGAAGAATATTTCCAATTCTTAAGAGAAATCAGAGAGGATATAGAAATACAGACATTTTAAAGATTACAGAGACAGACTTTTAAAAGGGGATGTTAAAATTGTGTCAGAATCAATTCTGTTGCTTTATTTTTACAAACCTCATGGAAATGACTGCTTTCCTGAAGATTTTGTGACAGTCATCAGCAAGTTATACTATTAAAAGCCAAATCATTGCAGTAGATAAGTAGACTGGCAGCTGTCAACAGCAGCTGTTACAAAGGTTGGTTAAATTCAGTGCTCATTTGGGCACTTATCAACATGATCTTCTGTATATACAAATCCTTGTAAATTTTTGTTCTGAAATTATGCTTACATAGTGTACTTCACAGTAGGTGCCTGCATCTAACATCTTGCAATTAATTTGTGAGACACGTTTGTATTAGAGACACAAATTCAATAGTGTGGAAATGATTGAATAGTTTCACCTTTACTGGGTGGAAAAAAAACCCTGGGATGCTGGGCTCTTTCAAGTGAGTTTTAGTAGCTCATCTCACCACTGTCCTACCAGTCAGCAATCATTGATTGCCATTATAATGGTAAACATATGTCCCTTGCTTTAAACCAGCATTTAAGGAAAGCTTCAAGAATCTTTATTGAAGAAACTGTCTCTTTAGGCAGATGATTTTTTTTTTTATAAATGACATGATAAGACTGATAAAAACCTCACCATAAGAAGTTGTGGAGCTTTTAAATAGCAGATGGTCCAACGTGATTTGTTATTGACTAAGTGCACCCATGAATACTAAAATACATATAAAAGCACATGGCCCTTTGGTTAAAGTACAAATATAACCCATGAACTTATCTCACTGCTCAAGCAGCATTTAATGTCTACTAAACAACAGATGTTGAAACATATGGAGGCATGGCTAAAGGCCATAAAAATATAAATAATCCTCAAACTTTTCTGTTATTCTTTAACTATGTTGGTTCCATCTGACACCCTGCAAATGTGTGCTTGGGCATCATAGGGAAACCTGACTCCCAAGAAAGTCTAGCTGCGTGAAGAGATCTCAGTACAAGTTGTCAACACCAGGAAGAACTAAAGCAAGGACTTAGGAAGGAAAAGAGAAGAGGAATCACTTGGGAAGAAAAGACAGGGCTTTGGCCCTGTGAGTGATGAACAAGAAGCACACGGAGTGGAAATGTGATGTAACAAGGGTCAGTGAGAACATAGATTTAAAGACCGGGCACTGTCCTTCGAGCACCACACTCACAAGGAGAAATCTAGAGCAAAGCATCTGTTCTGTTTGTCTCTGCTTCTAACACATTTTGTTTATTTGCGGCTGTTGCTGGGGAGTGGGAAAGGGACTTTGTTGCTGTAAGATTTCAGTTTAACTTGGTTCAACTACATTTTTTTCTTTTGTTTCGGTTGTTCTCTTTTAGATGTCCTTTCTCTTTCCCAGTCAGCAGGAGGGTGCTTGTTTCTCAGGTATCACACTTCTTCTCATTCCCTTTTGCTGGCTGCACTCTGTTCCTTACGAAGACAGGAATGATTTAACGCAGGCATGCACATGTGAGTGACTGCCCTGCAAGTGCTGCACCATGACAGTTAGTGGTTGCCTGCAGGGTACCGGGTTCCTCAAAATATTTGGCTGCTCTTGACTCCCTGAAGGAAGACTAAGATGTGAGGTAGGATCACACCACTATCTCCATATGTGAAATTACCTCATTTGCATTAAATAGCGGGAGCTGAGACAAGCCCGGGAAGGTCTGGGCACCATCTGACTGCCTCTTTTGATGTTCCAGCCTTGCCTGTACAAGTTCTTGCTGGTTCATGTTTCTTGTAGCGCATGCATTTGGTATGGGCCACAGACACAAAAATTAAAAGCTAACTTTTGTCTTGTACTGAATTTTGGTGCCATATGCTGCACTGGTCCACAGAGTGAACTTACTCACAGCAGTGACAGTTAAAAACAAGACTGGTTTTGGACTGGTGAACAGCACTTATGAGAAAACACTAAAATCAGACCACAAGAAAAATTACCCATGCTCACTTTAAAGAAATAGAACCTCAATTTAAAATCAAGTGAAGAACCACTTACGATTCAGGGAAGTTTTACCAAAATTATTAAATGCCTTTCTCCCCTTTGCAGCCCCACACAGGAGGTAAGAAAGGTGAACAAGTAATGCCCAGCACACAGAGCACCCTTTCTGCCTGTCTCTGTACCTGAAGCATTTTCAGAGCCTTGCTCCATTGAAATCAACAGCATGGCTATGCAGAACAGAAGAGCAAAATAACATTGTTCCATGGCTGGATTTTTTGGAGGGATTTTCTGGCTAGTATTTGTTCTCAGAAGGTTTTTTTAAGGAGGGATAATCCAGCAACATTTATTTTTACTGAGCTCCACAGTTTACTGTTCCATCTGAGTACTGTGAACACCCACATACATTTTTCATTGACGGAAGCTGTGTGAAATTGCTTCCTGATTCTTATTATCCTACAGTTCCCTGTGTCTTCATTACCACTAGTATTAAATCTATGTGTATTCATTAACTAAGAACTAGAAAAAATCACAGATGCACAGGGAGTAGAAGTTTCTCACAGAGATCTAATGGTTGAAATGAAAATCTGTCTACTGCTGAGATGTAAATTCAAACCCAAGTGCAGCCAGTTCCCTGGAAGGCATTTGGAGTCAAAGCCACTGCAGCTAATCTTATTTTTTCTTCTCTTTGCTGGGCTGGCAGTGTCAGCACTGCAACTCTGCCAAGCACTGGAAGGAATAACTGAGTTTTTCAGTTTGACTTCATGTTCAAAGTTTTGTGTGGATATAGATTCATGAGGAAAGACCAGAGGTATGTATATCTCAGAATCTATTATGCTACTCAATATTCATAAAGGCTCAATGTTGATAGTATGAGAATAAAAGGAGATAGCTGAATTAGAGGCTATGGTGTGAATAACAGGAGATGTTACTAAGCTTGAGTTATTGAATCACTATAGAATATATTGAATGTTGAAGGCAAGTTGGAGAACGCCCAGTCAAAACAGCGGAAGTGATAAGAAATGAAGAAAGATGTCCTGAAAGGAAATGTTGAAGTGAAAAAAACATTTATTTCATGTAGGAGACACTGGGACATGATAACTATTTCTGGTACATAAAGCTTTGTTGTTGAGAATCTGGTGACCTGCTGCTCTCTTATGAGCACAGGGGGAGGCAAGAAGTTATCTTGAATTGTTACAGTAGAGATTTATAATAGATGTTGCATTTCTTTTTGTGTCAGGAAAATTGAATGAGCCAACTAGTCCAGCAGAGAAACCTGAGGATATCTGAAGAGCGATTCATGCAATATGGGTCTGGACAACTTCTTTAGAATAAGACAAATCACGCCCTTGGAAGTACCCATTTCTGCCTGTGGGCTCTGAAGCAAGCCTGGGGTGACTAACTCTGATGTAGTCATCCTCATTCCATCAGATGAATCCCTACACCAGATGTCCAGCTTGGCTTGATAGTCCCAGAGCACAGGGGCCATGCTGGCACTGTGACAAAAAATAAGGATGTTATTTTTTTCCCGAAGTTTTGTCAGGACACCAGATTTTCCCTGTCTCTTCCTGTCAAGCTGCAGCCCTGAGAACAAATTCATTCCCAGCACCGTAGCAAGAGAGATGTCAGGACCTCTCCCGTCCTTGTTCTTGACCCCACCACGCAGGCCAGTGCAGGATGGAGGGGTTTCCACCTACCTTACACCCCTTTTTAAAAATAGAAACAACCCTGAGTCTTTTTTGGAGGTCATTAGAGAAGCATTACTTCGTATGATTCATCCTACTTCTGTGCTGAGACTACAACTGAGCTCATCAATTGAGATCCCACTTTTTCTGCTGTCATAGTTAGTAAGAGGAATTTAATGGAAAAGACCACAGAATACCGAGTTTCAAAATCACTAAAAGGTTACCCATAGTAAGAGCTGGTCAGACTGGAGCAGGAAAACTCATGGATGAACTCATGGATGGAGCAGAAACACCAATAAAATAGATTGAGGTCACCATAGAAAAAAAATTGCAAGTAATAATCTCAGGAGCACCTTGAGAGCCTGGACCAGGAATAATCTAACAAGTCTTTCTGATGGTTAGCATCAAGAAGTTTTTGATTACACTGACATAAATATACCTTTCTCACAGATCAGTAAAAGAAAAACGACCTCCATTAAAACAATAGTTTTCAGCTGAGTTAAATTCCTGTTCAGAAGAGGGTGTCACCATCTATTTGGTGGTTAATACGACAAATTCTTATTGTCGGACTTGCTGTAATGCTACAGAACACTCTGACCTACCTGCAGAAGATTCCCCATAGGTGCAAGCTTGTTTATTTATAGCAGATTTCCTCAACAGAAGAAAAGCTGTTTTCCAATCCCAGTTTCAAGACACACCTTGATTTTTTTCCAGTTTTTCAGAACTCCAGGTAAAAACTGAATTGCTTTTGTTCTACAGCGTTCCAGGATACAGCCAAGCACTTGAAGACTAAATCATTGCAAGTCAAGGTGGGCTCTGATAATTTTCCTGCGTTTCCTCTCTTTCCTCCCCCTCATTTGCTGCCTGTTCTCTGGAGGCTGTTGCTTACATGGCAATGTGTGGGTGCAGCTGCTTCCCAAACTAATTTTGACAAATGATCCTTGTCAGCACAGGTGCTCTAGGAACAAGACAGAGCCATGAGTGATTACGGGGGCACTGGAGATTGCAGCTTTTTGATGCTGCTCAAAGTCAGGACACCACCACTAATTCAGTGTAACAAAATGCATATTTATGAACAGAGCATGGAGGAAATAGGACTGAGCAGGAACATGAGGAGCATGACAATGTCCTTTCCCTCCTTACAGCAGAACACTTGCTACACCTACATGCTGCCAAGAGTGTCCTCCTGAGCTTCCCACTCCCTGCAGGGGAGCTGCTCTCAGAGTCATGGCAGTTCCGCTTGAATGAGGGTGTTGGGATGAGGTACACTACAGACAGTGGTGCTGGTTGATGGGGCTTTCTCTCTGAGGCAGATCCCAGTGCAACTGGCTCCAGGAGTGGTGATGGTCCTTTCTGGAAACTGTGAATTTGAGTGTAGGGTGTATTTATGACCATTTACACTGACACCAACAGCTTCCACTCAGTAATGAACACTTAATTCCTCCCCATTCCTAACCCTTTGGGGTGCTGGGCAGCTCTAGAGCAGCTCCCTAAAGTCCTACCATCTTCAGCAGGAGCTAGTGAGATAAGTTCTTCAGTACTGAACTGTTGAAGTAACAAGGCCTGGTATTACTTTTAGCTGTTTCTCCAGAACTGGTCCTGTGTTCTCCTCGTGTTTCAGGACTGGCAGCTCCGAAGAGCAATGCTCCCTTGTTATTCAGATATCTCGGTGGAAAGATTCACGTGTCCCAAGATGAGTATGAGCTTAAGTGGTCTGGTGGACGAAAGCCAGTTTGCTGAGCAGCATCCCTGTTGGATAAGGTGCCCACAAAATAGACGGAGAAGGTATATTAAAAATCCATCCATCACACACAGCACATTTGCCTATCCAGGATCCTGCTCAGATGCATTAAGGATATATTTGAATTTCTCAGATGCAAAGTCATTCAGCTTTTAGTAATTTCAAACTCACAGAGAAAGATATGCTTTCAGGGAAACTCTTAGCATAAGATAACCACTGGTGCTCATAAAGGTATACATCAGGAAGAGATATGGAAGTATTAAGCACATTGGGCAACAGTCAGAACTCACAGAAGGGTTATATGGAGGCATAAAGCTTTGGTCCTGACTCACATAAAGGAACCCTAGATGAGAACTGCAATGTTTGTATTTGGAGTACAAACACTTGAATATAGTGGCAGCTAATGCAGTCATGACAACAAAAAGAAAAGGCCACAAAGGAAACAGTAGCAGGATTTTGTACTAAGATACACTCCTACTCATCACTGAAGTCCTGGGTTAAACTTTGCATTTGTTTTCCTTTCTGTTGACCTTGGATTTTTAATCACTTTTCTGCGACCTTTCTCAGACATCCTGATTGCTGTTGTGCTCACATACAGGGTTTTTTTTCACAAAGAGGCATTCATTATCAGGATTTTCATAGCATTTCCACACAACAGGAAAAGTGTAAGTCTGACTGAAAAATTATTTCATTGGGATTCTGCTTCCACAGTCCCATGCTTATTTCAATAGTCATTTTAGTGACTTCATTAAAAAGTCAATCTTTCAAATCTGATGCTTCTACCAAATCTGACATCCAGAGTGTTTTGGATATATTTCACAAATGTTAATTAATTAAGGTTCATGTAAGCCACAATTAGATAAACATTACTGTGAAGCTTTTGCAGCAGGATTTTGCAACAGCAGAAATAGAAGTAGAAATGTGTACAATACAGAAACATACCAGTTCTGGAGCAAATTGGATAACACCAAATTCAACCAAGGTGAATTTCTTTCATTTCAAAGAAGACAACTGAACTGAAAACCTGGGAAACTACATCCCACTCTTTACCACTAAATAAAATTCTCCGCATCATCTTTAACTGGGATATTTTTGTTAAGGCTAGTCTATAGATATTATAGACTTCACATGGAAATGGGAAATGCTGCTCCTTAAAAATTTGTCAAACTAAAGGCAAAAGCCTGAAAAAGTAATAGCAAGCATTTAAAGCCTAGGGGAAAAAAAACCCATAATGAGATGAAAATAATTAGATTTTTAATTTCAGCTTAATGGTGAGCAGTGAAAAGATAAAGTGGACAGGGATCTAGTGAAGTTGCACTGTTTCCCACATACATAGCAGTGGACATGAGAAAAAGGCAGAGCAGGGAGCTTTCATCTTCCTAAGACACAGGTCAAACAGGAGAAATAATTTGATGAGATACTTGGTGTAAGAATGTGCAGAAACAGCACTGCATTACTCCCTTGTCCTATTTCTCATATATCACTTTGAACTGGAGGAGGTGCTGGGATGGGTAAGTGACAGAGAAAGCAAAAAGGCATAAAATACAGCACTTCTGTGGATGGATAAAAATGGCTGGGGTTTTCTCTCTTTCCTTCAGAGGGATGTTAAATTTTTAGTTCTATTTTCTTTCTTTTACAAATGAAACAATCAATCCTGAATCCATATAAACTGAGTCTCAGGTTTTTGTAGCATCTATGTCTTAAGAAAACAACTGCTCAATCAGAGAGCAGGCAAAAAGAGTTGTGTAGCTGTAAAAGTTTACAGCCTCCTTGTAGCAGGTGATCATCCCTGATGTCAGCTGAGGAATTAATCTCCTTTAGACAATCTGAACAGTAGCAATTCCATATTTCTAGGAATATTTTCCAAAATTTCCTAGGACTGAAAATATGAACTATGAACTGTCATCAGATAACCACCCTTTTAAGCTAGCCCCAGACCCTGTGGAGCTGTTTTTCTGCTGTGCATATCAAATTTGAAGGAAGGGATGGCTTTGGAACAGCCATGCACGTAGGGATTTTTGTCCCAACTTTCCAAAAATAGAACAGAAAACCATTCTCCTTACTGCTTCTGGAGCAATATGAACAGTGCTGGCAGATTGTATAAATCAAATATCAACCTTCACTATGTGAATATTTCACAGCTCACTATGTAGGGCCTTATCAAGAAATTAATGTTGCTATACATCTTCATTTTCAGCCTTGCAGCAACAGCGATGCTCATGGGAAACATAATTTATAGAGACTACAAACTTCAGTGTCTGTACACTGAAGTGCTAACTTATACATGCTGTAAAAACAGTTACTGCTCTTTTATGGAATGATAAGTTTTGGAACCCCCTGAGTCCAACAAAGAATAGATTCATAAAGCTAAATGATGAAAAAGCACAGAGAAATCCTAAGTCTTCTCATTAAACGCCAGAGATTTTTTTTAAAATCAGATGTAAGAAGACAAAAGTCCTTGCAAAAGCAGCTGTCACCAGTTACAGCCATGTAACATGCAGTCTCAGCCCACGGACAATGAGGGAAGCCTCAGAGCAGCCATTTGGATAAGTCACTTATTTTGCATCATGTCAAGGTTTTAAAGCATGGGACAGAAAATAAAGAGATGCTAGAGGTGATGGGGAGAGAAGAGCATTGGACTGAAGCACACTAGGTGATAAGGATGTGGGGTTAATTCTATTTGGAATGAAATGGTACACACACCACATAAGTATACAGTATATACCCTCCACATTTTCCCATAAAGGAGCCCCAAGAATACCTTTCTGCATGATACCAGAACAAGGCTTATCTCGTCAACAGCTGAAGTCATGGTGCATTTCTTTGCTAAGACAAAGGCAGGGTATTTTCAGCCACTGAAGATCTGCTTCAGAACATTGTGTCCACAGCTCCAGCTGTTTCCAAATTGACAAGGTCAGGAGAAGCAAACCCCCACTACTACCACAGTCAGAACTCACAGAAGGGTTATATGGAAGCATAAAGCTTTGGTCCTGACTCACATAAAGGAATCCTAGATGAGAACTGCAATGTTTGTATTTGGAGTACAAACACTTGAATATAGTGGCAGCTAATGCAGTCATGACAACAAAAAGAAAAGGCCACAAAGGAAACAGTAGCAGCACTTTGTACTAAGATGCACTCCTACTCATCACTGAAGTCCTGGGTTAAACTTTGCATTTGTTTTCCTTTCTGTTGACCTTGGATTTTTAACCACTTTTCTGCATCCCTACTACTTACAGTAAAAGAGTAACACAAAGTAAAAAGAAAAACAGAATTGGAATTAACTTTCTTCACGTTTTAAGGAAGAATTTAAGTTTTTAATTAACTTTCTTCATGTTTTAAGATAGAAATGCTTTTATCTGCTTAGCAGAGGTGCCAGTTACAAGTACGCCCGTCCCCCAGAAGAGGTTGGAAGCCTTTGAGTAGATAACATCTTTGAAAAAAAAAAAGAATAGGATGGTAGGAAAATGAGGAATCTGCCAAAATTGTGTTTGAAGCAAAATCCTCTAGTAACATTAAATTTAATGAGATCTTGGGAGTCATCATAGCTCATTAGCGACAAATACAGTGATGAATATTAAACTAATTATACAGGACAATTCACACATCTCAAAATAATGCTCCCACTCCATGTATTTTCCAGCCAGTGGATATTTGTGTCTCCTGTGCCAGTCAATTATTGGACAAAATATTGAAGAATGCCCTTTCCCTTTTAATTCTGAGAAGTCTGTTTATGTTTATCACTTGAGCAAATAATTTTGCACAGAATTTACTTATGGGCTTTACAGAAATTTTGTGAGCAGTAGCTAGTAAAAAAATTACAATCATTAGTTTACATCAAGTACTTCTCTGCAGTGCTTGCCTCCTTAAATGGCACTGATGAGTCCAAGGGTTTACATCACTGTTTTTTGCATCTGAACTTTTGAGTCTTTGGTAAAAGTTACTTGTCCCATTGTATTTTGGAAGTTCATCTCATAAAACTTTGTCAGTGTTAAAAACATGAGCTTTTCTCATGTTCAGCGAATAAATGAAAGTAAATTCAGCTTCATCAGAGTACTTTTTCTTCTTCAGATCACTGTGCGTATATACCAGAGGAAAGGGAAGAAGCTCAGAGAATGTGTTTGTGAAGACTGTCTCTGCCTCTTTGACTGAGGAAATATATTTATTTATCCCTCAGAGGTTTTCACATTCTAGTGATACATTGGGATGCAAAAATGCTCTTAGATATTCACGTTACAACAAAGACCAGAAAGAATGGGTTTTAATCTCTGTCAGACTGGGAGACTGACTGCATCACACGACCATGTCTGTTTGAGACTGCATTGCTGCTCTACAACCTGAATTAGCCAAGCCATGAAATCAGCTAGGAAACTGCAGTTTGTATGCAACACAAACCTCTTTTTTTTTTAATGGGATTCATCAATTTGTTGTGGGTTAGCTCTCTGGACTCTTTCACCTTATAAGAGAAACAAAACAGTCATAAGCTTGGCTTGATGTTTATCTGAAGAACATAAAATCCATTCTAGACACTTTGGGAATCCCAAATGTGTATAACACTTTGGATCTGATATTTGCTTCAGATTTAATGCAATATAGACCCTTTAACTGTGATGTTAAAATATTGATTTACATTATGGAGTACAGCTGTTTCAGAAACCGTACTCCCTGAGGCCAATTAGACTGACTGATCCAAACATCAGCAATAAAACAGACCTTTATTACTTGGCAAAATCTCACCCAGTTTTCTTTTTCTTGTTCCTCTGTCTGTTTTCAAAAAGTGCTCTTATATTTAGCACTACAGCTCTCTGGATTTTCCAGAGCAATCTGCTAACAGGATGAAGTTTCCTGCAAGAAGACACTCAGTTCTTGGTTCAAGAGCAATCATTTTTCTAAACCCTGGGAAAATTTCTTAGGCCACAGTAATTTGTGAGAAAGAAGACAGAGATAGCAGAAGTTTTTGCTAAAATCCTACTAAAAGCTCATCACCAAACAGCTGCAATGTGGCAGGAACACAGAGAGACCAAGTCTGTGATATGGTAGTTACAGGTCCTCATCCTTCAGAGTGTCCAAGGCATCAGCCTCAGGTAAATTCTGGGACAGTCATACTCTTCTATAGGATTTATAACATTCTGTAGCCTAGTGAACAGGATGCCTTCCCTGAATAAAGGTTTCCTGTCTGTTTCTGAATGAGCACAATTACTGACTATAAAATTATTTGATTTTAAACACATTCAGGTCTTCCACCTCTCATACATGAAAGAAACACTACTTGCTAGGGCTGACAATATAAATTCTTGCCTTAGGGGAGGAAAATGCAGAGACAGGCGCTCCAAAGAAAAATCTAGTTTTCTAAGGCTCTTGGCCACCCCTCTTCCACCATTGTGGTGCTGGTCATATGTGGCACAGCTGACAGGCTTTGTGACTAAGGCTGATTTAATCTTACAGCTACCAGGTATAGTTGGCAGCAACCATACTGCAAGTAGATGCTATTTGAAGTATGTGAGCCACTAACAGCAGTGCCCACGTGGGTGTTATACAGACATCTAAGAGCAAAAAGGAAAAAATCAGCCAACCCAACTAACAACAATTTCTGTTTACATTCTTATTCTCTCTTTGCACGAACAATAGACAACAGCATTTTCCTCAACTGTTTAGCAGCGCTTTTCCCCTTGAAAAGTCATGCATAGAGCTGTTCTCAGGTGTCAGGGAATCTACAAAAGCCATAGCAGAGAGTCCAGTGTTTAATTGCTCTGTTTCAGACACAGACTGACACTATTGCAATATTCTCACCTCCCTTCCCCCTTGAGACAAGGCAGGGGCACAGTTAACACCTACGTGGTGGCAGGAAGGCGTGACAAAACCTGTCTTTTACTAAGTCAAACCCAGTAAAAGCCATATTCAAGTACCTAGCAAAGGCATGAATTTATACCTTGGAGTATGTTTTGTGAAACTCTGACCTACTGAATTGGGGCTTACCTAGAAGAAGCATTTCATTTACATGACAGGAATCCTGTTCAAGACTCTTTTTTGTTTGCTATTATTACTACAAGGCTAATTGTTTACTATTAATCCATCATTTTTATTTGCCAGGCTGGCTCCTGAGAAGGGAAACATGCACCTCAAAAACTCTAAACCAGAGCATCAGAGCAAAGCAGGCACTCAACTTATGCGAATCTAAGGCAAGAGTCTATTTTACGGAGTATTGATGTTGAAGTGAAATTCTTTGATCCCTTACTTCCACAGCACGTGAGATGCCATGGACTAAGAAGACAGCAGATGTACGTACTAATTACTACTAATTGCTGCTGTCTAGACACCATGTGAAGACTCAGCTATCAGCCTTGTTTACAAACCAGCAAATACCTGCATACTCTTCTCATATTATTCTGGATCACTGCATGCTAAGTTCACCAGTGCTGAGCTAGCACCCATCGATGCCAGTGAGAACAACGGTACATCATTTTTGCAACAGTATGAACAATTGCATAAAGTGAAGAAAACTGGAGAGTCAAGCCCTCTGTTGCTATCAACATTCATTTTCATTCTTCAAATCCGTACTGTGTTTTTATTAGTCTCTACCACACAAGGAAGCAATTTTCTGCATTAAAATCTCAAAGATCCACAAATGAGAAATTCTTGTAAAGGCTTCTAGTAGGCAAAAATCTCACATGGATTTTGTGGCACAAAATATTTTATTCAACATCTTTAAAATGTGGATCATTCAGTTTTGTTTGTTTTCTTTTAAACTAATATCAGTTTAAGTGGTAAATGTCAGTACCTGCCATCATCATCCTGTTGCAGAAACAACTCCTTGTGATTGCTTTTACAAAAAATAGAACATAGAATAGACTTCCACAAAGCTGACATTTTTTTGTTGTGCCTTTCTGAAAGTAGTTTGCAATTGTCTCAAAGTACTGAGATTGTATTCATGTCACCTTTCCCCATCCTTCCTACAGAGACCAATACACAGGCTCAAGCATTAAGAATCAGCAATATCAAACACTTTATGTAGGGTATCAGCCATCTGATCTCTGCTTTGTGTCAGTGTATCTACCATTGCCCTGCCTCATGGTGTTCTCTTGCTTCTTAGCTGTCATAAAAACAAAATGCAGTATTTAATGCCTCAGATGGACAACATTTAAAATATCTATTAATGGTACTTGCATAGGAATTTTCTGTCTGCATCACAGCAGTCTTGCTCAAGAAAACCTCCCAAATGAGGCTGCACAACACAGAAGGTTAAAGCAAGTAATAGAAATAGTAAATGAAAACAGAATAACGTGAATGTACATGGAAATGAAGGAAGTAGAAAAGAGTTTTAGAAGCAAAAATAAAATGCATCCAGAGGGGCCATGTTAATACATTGTTCTTTACGTGGAAGTAGAGACCTTTTACAAAATTTTACTTCCCTAAAGGAGAGAAGAGCTGTCATCAAGAAACAGTACCAGGTGCTAAAGTGAGCCTGAATTTAAAATGGAATTACTAAAACCAAGGTCTTTCTTAAAGTGCTAGACTGTTGAGGCTAACAGGGAGATAGTAAGGTCTCAGAAAAGGTATGTAACACCAGTGTTTGAACATGGTTACAGACTGGTTTGCCTGACCCAAGGCTAAAATTATCCAAGTCAGCATGGATTGAGGCAAACCATTGCCAGAAGTCAGGCAGGCACATATAGATAAACCCTGCCTTGGGAAATGGTGCAAACTGAGCAGTAAGGCTGCAGGTAGCTGCTTTTCAAATTACCCAGGAGAGCCAGGAGAAGTAGCAGAGCAGTGTAAGCTGTGAGAACCCCCTCAGCCAAAATATCCTCCTTGCACAACATGTCTGTGTTAGCTAGCCTTGCCTTGTCACAGCACAGCTGGCATCCCCCTGGGCCCAGGCCAGGGCTGGAGGCAGGATCTGCACTCCAGAATGGCACACAGCATCTGCGTGCAAACATTCAGAAAGGGAGAGGAGGTGGCCAAGGCATCACTCACCTGCACATGCTTTTTTTACCCAGTGTCATGCACTGAAAAACTCTAAGGTTTTTTCCCCCTCTTAACTGCAGTATAATAACTGTGAAACTTCAGGGTTACTTTTCTTGACTTTCCTGACTAGCTCAGCATTTGGGGGTTCGGAACTTTTTTGAACTAAAAATAATAATTTGTGAAAGGACATGGGATTTTTTGGGCACTAAAACAAATCCTTGTATTCGCACAAATAAACAAAGTCATGTTTTCCAGGACACACAGGGGACCTAACATCCAGGAACAACTTTCCAGTGGATGGCTTTCTGCCTCCTTCAGAGAAATCTGACCCTAAAGTCCTTTGTTATTAAATGCCAAAATGGTGTTTTTCCAGAAGCCTTGAAAAATTTTCTGTCTTTGAAACCTTGTACATTTTTTGCTCTTTGTCCCTTCTTCAAAATGGCTTGTCTAATCCTTTCTGCCCAGATTATCTGAATTTGTGAACAACTTTTTATTCACCTTTTGTTTTGGTTGAAATTACATATTTTATTCTTTCTTATAGCTCTCTGAAATACAGTACACAAAAAGAAACTTAGCACTTCATAATATATTCAACCTACTCAGTTATTCTCAAGACCCTTGTACTTCAGACCAAAGTGCGTCTTCTGTTGTGTTACAAAGCCTCAGCCTACATTTCCTTAAAAACCACCAAAGTAAGAAAAAAATAAAAGAAGAACGTGGGTTGATGTTCGAGTTCACACAGTCCCTCTGTCCACAGCTGGCCTCTCTCCAGCTCTCACAAGTCCCAAGACACATCTTACTCTTGTTCTTGATGTTTCCACTGATGCCAGGTGGCTGTTCTCTGCGTCTAGGACAACTGGACTTTGCAATACACAATTATGTGCCTCCAAAGAAAAAACTTGCCTCAGCAGAAATCATAAGCGACATTAGAGAAGAAACCCACTGGGTCACAATCTGTACTCAGGGTCTGAAATTAAAGAGTAATTCTTTATGAAGTACAGAAAAATGACATTGAATGCTGAGGCCCTTGCATAAGGTAAATGAAACATACCTTCTTTCATTAGTGCCTGTGTTAGACTGAGTCAGGCAATTACCTGCTTGGAGCAGAAAATACCAGGTGCTGAAGACACTGGGGCTCTGCCTCTGACTGTTTTGTTGGACTTACCCAGAGGCTGCTGCTGTAGGTACGAGGGAACACTCTCTCCTCACTCAGCCTAGATCCAAAGGGGTAACAGCTCTTAATTTCTCTTCTTGATCTCAATACGCACTAAAGGTCTGGAGAGGTCTCTGCCTCTCTCCATTGCCTGTCTTATGAAATCACACCCTTATTTTAGGAACCTCCACCAAAGTATCCCCAAAGTACAGGACTATCTGTTAAGGTACTCAATCATCAAGAGAAACTTTTTTGTTTAATAATTAGCTAGAGTTGAACCTAACTTTTCAAGACTTTATTGACACATCTATATTATAGCTTGGCTCCCCCTAAAAAAATGCAGTTTGCAATCCTAAGCCACTTCCTTCTCCAGTCCCAGAAAACCAAACCAACATTTTGCCCTGCTGCAGTTCCTAAATGTGAGTCTGGTGTCACTCAAAGATCAAGGCGCTAGCCCGCTTTTATCATTGTTACGCAGCCCCAGGCCATGCCCACAGCACGTGCTCATAGCCAGCATCCCCAAGGCAGACTGCTGTGTGCAGTGTGGGACAGAGCATGCAGCTTTATGCTTGCCTCACTTCATCTCAGGTGATCAAATATCAGGCGTTTCAATGGAAGGCTCCATCCTCAGCACAGTGTGGGACAGAGTGGTGCGCTCCTTGCCCCCAGGTCCTGTGGGATGCTCGTCCCTCTGCTCTCAGGATGTGGACAGCATCTGCTCTTAGGATAGACCTGGCTTCTGAGATCAGCAGGTGTTAGTGTTTATAAAAGAACTTTTTTGCTTCTTTTCCCCCAGAAACAGCTTCCAGGAGACCATAGCTAATGAATAAGTAGTGACTTTTTACCCAGGGAAAACTGAAGGGCTTTGCACTCTGCATGAAAGTAGAGCAGGCTAGCATCACAACCAAGTGTAGGCAGGATGCAGTCAGTGTCTGATTCCCATCTTCAGCCACCTTCCTCAGGCAGCTGTCCCAGAAGGAGTGACTGTGTTTTCACAGACATGCTGACCAAAAGGTCAGCCAAATTTACCTGCCACACAAACTACTGTGGAGGGGAGGAGAAAGTCACCAGAGAGGCAGACCTCCTGCCCCAGGGAAGATGTTGAACCTGGGTTGGCAAAAACCTGATAGGCAATGAAATGAGAGCCACCCTGATGCCATGGAGATTTTGAAAAAAAGCTCCTTAGCTGCACAAGTGCAACCAGGTGCACACAGATCCATTCTATCCCAGATGCGTGCTGCAAGAGGATGCAGTAGTGGGAAATATCCTTGTTGTTGTTTTTATTTTGGCCCTTGTGAGATTCTCTGCATATCCACACAAAATCCTGAGCTCTTATAGTCCAGGGAGCACAATGAGGAACACAGCACAGACCCACAAAATTATATAGTCATGGGTACTCTTCCCACCATGACGTTAGCCAGATGGCCTAGATGTAGCCTAGTGTAGATAACACAGATTAGAGAAAGCAGTAAATCAAGATGTGCTATAGCTAACCCCAGACATACAGAAATCATGAGTCATGCCCAGAATAACCCAGAGACCAGCTTTAAAATTTGTGAGGTTTGAAAAACATGATGGATGTTGTACTGCTTTTATTTTCCTGCCATTCTTTATCATTTCACATGGACTTTGACTGGATTCTAAGTAACCATCTGAATTGAAACTGTGTTTTTTTTTAAAAAAAGCTAGGTCTGTAAAGACCCTATAATAACCTGACTGATGGGGCTAAGACTTTTACCAAAAATAACAGTATTAGCAGGGGGAACTTCAGTACAATTGCAGGGGGTGGTAGCACTGAAATGCCCCCAAGCTCACACTTAATGAAGACTAGGACAGTTAACAGCCTCACTGACTTGAAGTCACGGTAACTGTCCCTGGAAAACTCACTGTGTTACAGCTACCCTGTAGCACAGCATCTTCTATCATGTCAACAACTTGCACCTTTCTTCTCTAGACAGCCTTTAACCCTTTATCTTAAAATAGGGCTGGATGTTCTTGTGTTTCTGGCTTTTTAAGAAAGCCAGACTTCTGGACTTTTTTACCTTGCTGTGCCAATTCTCCTGACAGTTTCAGTGACATAAATAAACCACATGCTTTTAACTCAGGGCTCCACTGCTTTTTCTTCTTGTTTGTTTGTTTTTTGTTTGGTTGGGTTTTTTTGGTTTTTTGGTCAGTTCTATAGCTAAGCCATTGCTAAGAAAGCTGAAACTTTAATAAATATCCATATATTCACTAAGTTGTTGCTCCACTGATGAAATTTGAATACAAGGAGAAGTTGGCCAGCCCTTGAACTGTTGTGGCACCACTACTGTGAAATTAGATACAGCAACTGATTTGCCTCAGGCAGCTGTAGAATAACTGGCATCCCAGCCATTTGTGGTCTAGTATAACAGGACTTCAGAGTTAGCCATTCCAACCAGACAAGTCCCTTTTAAAAATTTAATATGTTTTTAAACAAAGTCCAGCTCTCCCAGGCTCTGTGAAAAGTAGCAGTCCTGGAGGTCCTCATTTTCTGTTTTCTCTTGAAAGCTGGGACATACCCCTGTGTTTCCACCCCTACCGCCTCTGCTTTCCTGGCACTTACTTTGCAGTGCTGCCCCGTCTCTTGGTCCCAGGGACACTTCCTCTGCTTATGCTCCTGGGAATAGAGAAGTTTTGTAGCCAAACTGGTAGTAAGGCTGCGGTTGCATGCATGTTTGCTAGGTTTGTTTTGTAAAGATTTAATCTAAGGCAGAGAGACTGGATGGAAGTTTCTGCTACTCCAGGCTGTGCACAGATGCTTTGTCTGAAGTCTCCTTGTCTTTGACTGAAAATCCTGGCTCACGTGACTTTGCATTCTGAACTAACATGATATGCATAAGTTGAATAATCAAAGGAAGAAGAAATGTTCAAAATTTTTTTTAACTTTTAAAATATTTCAGACTCTGTAAATCTCCATAAATCTCCAGCCAAAAAAAGATCTATATGGGGCTAAAAGAGAAAAGAGCTCATTCTCTCACGCCCTCTTCCTCTCCCCACCAGCTTGCCCCGTAGGAGAGGACCTATGTCCACATAAGGCAGAGGGAGAGAGAGAAACAGCTGAAAGGAACCAAAAGCCAGACCCAAAGCTTATTTATTTTTCAGAAGCTGCTGAGCTGGGTCATGATGCACTTCTATCAAAAGAAAAGCATGGAGGTACCTCAGGAGCAATGGGAAGTTTACAGAAGCCACAGTTAGGCACCTGGGCCACCAGCAGATGTGCACATGTGCCCTGCATTAATGATTCCCCTGTCTGGGGAAAAGCTCCTTGGCCTTAAAGCCCAGAGGCTAAAAACAAAAAAACTGAAACAAACAAAAATAAAATATATTTAGAAGTCTTCAGAGGACTTAATAGAGAAAACCATTTGGTGCTACAGGGAGTTTTAAGAAGGAAAATAGTTGGAGAAAAAAAAGACGCTGCTAAGGCAACTGAGCAGAACTTTTGCAAATGGGAAAAATTAATTACCTAGGCAGCAAGTAGTTTAGTTAATTTTCTTAAACCTCTAGGTGAGGGCTTGAGCTAGTCTTTTATTAATGATACCTCAAATTTGATCCTTGCCCTTTCAAATCTGGAATCTGAGTCATGACACAGGATTATTGTATCTGTGAAGGTGCAGCTAGCGTGCATGAACTGCAAACAGAGTTTCCAGCTGAGCACTGCTTTGTTCTCTAGCACGTTGTTCTCCATTTTTATGCACTGTGATATGTGATGATGCAACACTCCTGTCTTTCAATAAACTTTGACTGGATTAGCTTTTTTTTTAATCCTCAAATCTTTTTCTTCCTTATTTCAGTAAGACTTCCACTGCCAACTTGCAATATCTACTTAAAGGAATTCTGCTGCTTTCCAGTGTTCTGCAAGCTAAAGGAAGTTATCGACTTCTTTTTTTGGTCAAGGTCTGCTTGGAAAACAACTTCCTCTCATCTTCAATTTGATGCATTATGATGGTGCTTTCCACTGCAGCAGTTGCAAGGCTGTTTTAAGCTCTCATGAAGCAGCACTGGTTATGTGTAAATATCCATCTGTATGCTCCCCCAGAACTGAGATGATGTGGCATATCATCAATTACGGAGAGAGTAAGATCATGGTGAATTTCAGACACATAACTCATCTTTCTCATGTAGTACTCCATCTATTTCCAGAGATTTCCCCCTTTGCCTGTGAACCACATCCTGCTGTTTTGCAACAGCATAATTCCTTTGACCTCAGCCTTATTTAAAATGGAGTCCAATTTCATATTTCATAGTTTTCATGGAAAAAACCCCCAAACAATAGCACGCATTTAAATACCTCTCTCAGTGTTTCTCTCCTCCTAGGTATGTGCTCATTACATACTTATTGCAATACCTGGGCATTTATATTGGCTGTAGATTTAGGGGAAGTTGCAGTTATACTTGTGTTCTGGCCTTCCTTGACTGTCCCACAGCTGAGGCACAATGCACTCGCAGACCTTTGTCTACAAACAGTCCACCCTGCTGCATTTGTCATCTGAGCTCTCAAAAACCTATTTTTCTATAAGATGGAAAAAAGCAAGCAAAACCTGGTTCACCAGTCTTTCAGGCCAAAGGTTGGGCCCCTGTTTTCTCCTATTGCAATGGCATCCTCAGTTTGCTTGGGATATGAGGGCATAACTGCAACATAAACATTAAGTGATGAAAAGGATACAATAGGAGAGTAAAAAACCAACCACACATAGTACATTCTTGCCTCCTAAACAAATATTCTTGAAACACCGTAAGGACATTTTTCCACTGAAAGATTCCACAGGAAATAAGAAAAACCATCAGCATTTTGACTTGATTGTCTAATTGAACTGTTTTCTCTTTGTATGGGAATTTTTAATGAGTATTAAAACAATTTGGTTTGTTAGTCTGCAACAGACGACACCAAGGACCTTTGTGACCAGCCCTCAGAGCAAATACTTGTAAATGTTAACATAGCACAAGAGGTGTTACTTAAATGAAGTCCATCTAAAATGTCTCCTTAAACCACTCAAATTTCCAGCCCCACAGTCTAGGGATTAGCTTGAATTCATTATACATGGTTTTCTTCTCTCCCTTGAATGGACTTCTGTGAACACTAAGGGGTCTCACATCCATTCCCACTAACTCCAGACTCTGATTGGCCCTGCACACACTGGCAATCAGACACAATAGTACAAATTTGCTCTCACTCCTCGAGAGCTCAGGAGAGTAGACAGAGAGAGCAGGGTCTTTTCTTCAGAACTGTGGAGCTCTTAGGCTTTGGCCACACTGCCCGATGTCCTGTTGTACGCCATGGTTTCCCTAAAATGGTTAGCCTAAAATGGTTGCAGCACAGGGATCTGTCTATTGACAACTTCTGTGGAGCAAATGGAGGAATGCTGTATTTCTTTTTATGGGAAGGGAGGGGGAAAAGGAAGGGGAAAAAAAAAAAAAAAGCACTGGAAAGTAGACAGGTAGCCCCAGCACTTAGATACCAACATTAACACAAACCTCAGTAATAAAGACACATACACAGTCAAAATATAGACAGCAGTTACAAAAGTTCTAAAGATCAGTAAGGAAAAATAAAACCACAATTACATGTATCTATACTTCATATCAGCACCAGAAGACCTCAGCCCTCTGCCTGTGAAGCATTTACATGAATTTAGAATTTCTTTTTTGCACACTCTTCTTCTCTGTGCCTTTAAAGAGACAAATCAGATACAGGGAATATTTAACTGCTATGCAAACTGGTGTTGTATTCTTTAAATCTGTCTTTCCTCTCCCTGAATGGTCCATTTCTGTAAAGGTATTAATTTTAACCTTTTGCTTCTGGCTAAAAACCTTTCTTTATCCTTGAGGTTTATTCAGAAACCTTGGACACATCTGGCCAAAGCCACCTCCTGCCCAAATGATGGCCTTCTGATTCGGAGGGAAAGTGTGAAGCACAATCAAGATCTCTGGGTGCTGTCTTTGGAATACATTTGCATTAAAAATGACTCTTTGCCACCTTCTTTTTTACTCAGATGATTTTCACAATGGTGTTAATGCCCTCAGCCATCCAAACGCAAATCAGGAGCTGCTTGATAGAGCCCTGCAGCCTGGAGAAAAGACCACAGGTGTGGCCTCTGGATGCAAATGATTGAAACAGCACTGCTCAAGGGATCAAGCTTTGCAAATCACTGTTTCTCTTGACAGAGACCTCACAGCAGTGCTCTGACAGCACTGCTCCAACTCATTGAGTTAGTTTTCTTTGTGTCCCCTGCTTCTGGCAATGCAGACACTGGGACATTTTGCTTTTCCCCAGCAGAGACCTCAATGCCATAGAATGTGTGCATGAATCTCAGTCCTGCAGTGAAACATCTGTGTGGCCTCTTCACACTGACATAGTATGATGTGTTAGTATTTATTCATCAAAAGTATTGATACTCAAGACATGATGTTGATCAAAATAGTTTTGGTTAAAGATAGAGTATGTCTTTAGCTGAGACATTTATCATTTTAGAGTCTTACTGTTTAATCAGTAAGATTTTATTAACAGAACAAACCTTCAGTCATTACTGAAGACAAAAGGCAGCTCATATCCAAGCACCATAGCCAAACATGTTACAAGCAGTACAGTTACAATGTCCTACATATGTATCATAATTTATAGCTATGTGCAAAATACTTAGCAAGATACGTGTCATGTTGAAAGCAAAATGATGGATAGATGCAAGGAAGGATGAAAGCGTGGAACCAGCAGAGTTAGGTGGGCTGTTCCCTGACCCCTCTTTTAGGGCAGAATATTCACACTTACACAGAAATTGTATGAGTGGCATTGCCTTGGCTTAGATGCAAACAGATTTTTGTGGCTGACTTACTTCACTGTCACCCAGTTACAATTTCAGTAAAGCATTAAAGCCAACAAACTGCATTTTGAAAATAAGCATAAACAATGTCACAAACTAAAACCTCAGAAAACATTGCCAGAAAGGATGTGGTAAACATCTGTCAGCCTGCATCCTTTTAGAAAAATACCAGGGGAAGTACATTTCATTACTGACTATGCATAATTACCGCAAGCTTAACCTTTTCATTGAATAATTGAGTATCCTTCATATTCTGAACCAGATGAATGGTTTGTGAGAGCTGTTAGAGAGATTAGACTGCTTGTAAATAATCCTGTCATCCATCTATTCTGTTCTCCTCTCTAGAAAAGAGAACTCCATCAATGAAGGAAGATCACTCCAGCGGGACCAGTTTCAGAGCAGTGGTTTATGCAGTCACAGTTGTTCTGGGGTTGTTGAATCACTCAAGAAAAAAAGTAGTTGCTAATGACTAAGAATTATGCCTTATATTTATTTCAGAATACTTTGGAGCAGCCTTGCCTTTTCTATCTTACAATATGACTCACAGCATTTAAAAAAAAAAAAAAAAAGAAAAGCCACTAATATCAGTAATTAAGCATTATTGCATGGACACTATTAAACATACCTACAAGAAAGGATTAAGGTTGTTTGGATTTCTATTAAACTTCATATAAGCTGAAAACTTCCTGTCTATACAAGCATTATTGTTTGAACTGCAACATTCCCATTACACACTTTACCTTAATTTATGTATGTATATACCCTCCATCTTGACACAATTTTAACTTTGTCTTTGAAAACTGAACGAGGCCATATGTCAAGAGGACAGAGGTACACATCACTATATATTTGCAAATCTCAGAAGTGTAGCTGTGTCCTGGCAACCCTATGTGGTTTGCAACCAGCCTATTTCTAAAAATCCCCTGCTCTTTTGCCAGATGAAGTGGTCATTAATGAGAAGCAGGAGAGGAAGCCATTGCCCAGTACCTAAACTAGAGTCTATATTTTGTGTAATTTAGGTTAGGATTTTCAATACTTCAGAGAAACACATTTTGCATATTTTAGACCAAGGGAAAAATGAAGGAGTGTTATGACCCAGGTAATTTTTTTGCAGTTGTCTGAGGTACATAAGGTAGAAGCATCTTCAGTTGAGATTGTCCTACTGTGACTGGTACGGAGACAAGCCCTACAGGGAAGAATGTTGGCCAGCTCTTGGGACAGGTGTGTGTGCATACATGTCTGCATGTATGTGTGCATGTGTCCCTCCAAAAGGCTGCCCTCCCACAACAGCCACCTCAGCTAAGTGCCCACTGTGGCAGGGCACAATTCAGCAGTGAGCTCTCAGGGTCTTTCCTGTCACAACAGGAAGAATTGCATGAAGAGAAGTAGTGAATTTATATTTTTATACTTGGTAGTTCCTAAGAGTCTGCAGAAGGATACAGACATGGTTTACAGATCTGTATTCCTCTACAAGATTAAAATGCTAGGGCATTTTTCATGATTGTGGTGGTTTTGCTTGGCCCAGTTTTTGCTAGTGAGTAGGGTGGGGTACAAAGATGGCTCCTGTGTGTCCTGTGTGAAGATTCTGGAAGTTTTTCACCATGTCCAGCAGAGCCAATCTCTGATGGCTCTGAAGATGATGGCCATGCTGCTGGCCAAGCCTGGGCCAATTAGAGATGTTAGTTACACCTCTGTGATAACGTATTTAAGGAGAAATCAAAACAATGTGAGCACACACTTCTTTTCAGGCAGAGGATGAGGAGGAGGAGGTAAAAATATGTGAGGGAAAACAACATGGAGGCACCAAGGTCAGTGGAGAAGGTGGGGGAGGAGGTGCTCCAGGCACCGGAGCTGAAAACCCTCTGCCAGCCGTGGTGAAGACCATGGGGGAGCAGGTGGTCCCCCTGCAGCCCATGGAGTCCAGGGGGATGCAGAGAACCACCCACAGCCTATGGAGAGGTGGCCATGCCAGAGGAGCAGGTGGAGGCCTGCAGGAAGCTGTGATCCAGTGGGAGTCCCAGAGACTGAGAGTTGCAAAGGCCTTGCAGGAGAGAGAGAGGCCTTGCTCCCAGGATGGAAACAGCCTGGCCTCGGCTTGGAAGCTTGCACCCTAAGGACAAGGACTCATGCAGCAATCGGGCGGGTGCTGCTTGTGAGATTGGAAACATCAAAGAAGTTCACAGAGGACTGTCTCTCATGGGAGGGACCCCATGGCTAAGTAGAGGACTCTTCTCCCTGATGGTCTGACTCTGACCAAAGGAAACCTTCATACCCTGCCCCCACCCCAGAGCTGTTGGTTGGAAGGAAGGAGGGAGGGGGTGAGCTGAGAAACAGTGCCTTAAGAGGGAAGGGGAGTGAGTGAAGAAATGATGTCTTAAGAGCTTATTTTTACCTCTGATTTATCCTCCGACTCTGTTAGGTTAATAAATCACTTTGCAACTTTAAGTTTTTAATCAGCTTGGCCTTTTCCTCAGTGCGTCCTCTCACCAATTCCTTATCTCAACTCATGAGTCCACTGTGTTTGCATCAGTTTTTTTCTTCTCTGCACAGTTGCAGCAGGAGAGAGTAGAGAGAGCCGATGTCGTAGGTGCCTGACATTTAGCCAGGGCCAAACCTCAACAATGGATGAACCTTCATGGCCTTGATGTATGGTGGCAAATTGCATGAGGTCAAAGAGTCTTGAGATGGTAATTTGCCCAAATGTCTGGATGTGTATTGTAAGTAACCAAAGAGTCTTGGTCTTAGAAACCGCAGTGTGATGAAAGATGAGCCTTGTTTGTCCAGTCAGACATTTTGGCCTAACCTGTTCGGCATTTCCGTGAAATCATGGCCAGAAGTACAAGATTTGATTCTTCTTAAAACCAGCAATCAAAATCTAATCATTATATTGCATCCATCGGTGCTATTCCCCATAAGCATTTGACTAACACGATTGCCCAAGGAGAATTAGAAGTGCCTGGATGCTGTGCCCAACCAGTTAGCCAAAATACTACAACCAGAAGGAGGAGCTAGAATAGATATGGTAGAAAGCTTCTATGATTTTGCTTTTGCAAGATACTGCTAGAATGTGCTAGATAACTTCATTCTATCAAGTGATATACTACCTCCATGCCAAGTGACCATGAACAGTTGTTATGTAACAAGACAATTGCTATTTTATTGTCTATTTACTCTATTTTGGTAAAATAAAACCTCCTAGTTCTTTCTAATAAGTAGGCGGATGACAGATATCCTGTGCTAACAATTTAATTACTGTGTTTGGGGGTTTTGTTTGGTTGGTTGTTTGGTTTGGTTTGGTTTTTGTTCTGCAAGAGCAATATGCCTTAATCTAAGTCTCAAAAGCTTCCCTTGTCTCTGGAAAACTGTCCACTGGAGACCTTCCTGGATAAAAGCTGTTTGTGGCTGTTTTTCCCTACAATTCCCACACCTGTGCATCTAAGTTCAAGGCGGGTTGTCCATCCCACTTCCTCATAACCTCTCTGTGGTCCCACAGGTGAAGCCACAGGGTGCCCTGCGATGTGTACCTTTAATATCATCTCTGCTGAGCAAAAGGACACCTATTGTCAGTTGTTGAAATACAGGCTTATACAGGTGGGGAATAGGACATATTCTTTCTGAATTGCTGGATCAGTTTATCCATCAGTTTCTCCACAGCTGCAACAATGGAGGAAAGAATACCGTCCTCATATTCCCAGAGCTGCCAAATCACATCACCCACTGTTGGTGGTGCTTCACTTTTCCAAAGAAATGTTGCCAAGGGGTCGGCACTTGCTGTTGGTACGCTCTGAATAAATTTTTTCCACAAAGGTCATTGATGTAAGATGTCCTCTGGATCTGTGGGTAGCTGCAAATTGTCCAGATCAAAATATTTCATTTCTCTCTTATATTTCTTTCCCTCAGGTATTGAATACATTCCTCTATTGTGGTTCTTTTGCCCGAGTTGCATGAAATATCGTCTTTTTAGGAATATCTTTCCCTCATTCTTGATAAGAATTTCCTCCAGAAACTAAGGACTTGTGTCTTTTTTCCCATTTTTCATCAGTGCCCCATTCCTTAGCAAGCAATCCCAGCTGCCTGGTTTTCTTACCCCCTAACTCCACATTTTTGTCTCCATTGTCCCAGCACTGGAGCAGCCAGGCTGCAAAATGCTCACATTGATGATAGCTGAAATATTTTCTTGGCTCCTGTAGCTCACTCAGAGACAGTGATTGAGTTGTGGTTGTCTCTTCTCTCTCCTCTTCCAGTTCCAGCGATGGCCTTGATGATGGTCCTGAAAACCACCCTTGCGATGGTTCTCCTCCTTTATCCTCTTTGCTCTCCCTGTCCTCCTTGACTGTTTTTGCTAAAGCTTTTTTACCGGGTGACTTTCACGTACTTTCCTTCTGCCTCCCTGCAGGGGCCACTGATAGCGGCACCTGTGGATTCTGTTTCTGTGGTTCCTGTGGCAGTGCCCGTGGCTGGGCTTGCAGCAGCCACAAGGTCTGTCACGGTGCTGGGAGCAGCTGCAGGGCCTGCTGTCATCTCATTGTCGCATTCAGAGACCCTCCTGAGGCCACTGAGCAGTGTTAAACACAGCTCAAAAGGCCTGGCCAGCCCCAGCCAACACTTTGCAGTGATTTGGGTCTTCTCTGGGGTGCAGCACAGTTTTTAAAAATATTTCACCAGTGTTTCTGGATTCTTTGTTTGTTCGAGGGTAAGGTGCAAACACATTGGAGGTGTCCATTGCACCAGCTACTTGCTCATACAATCCCACACCCTTCGCCACTCCGAACTATCCAACCTTTGGGCAAATCTCTGGGTAATATTCTGAATAATTTGCCTGAGTTTAAACAAGACCTGTACCATGTGCAACACCGTGCTGCTTCCTAACAAAAGGACCAGGTTGGTTTCAAGGGTAGTCAAAGAATATTCATAATCTTTAAAATTCTCAACTGCTGTAATCAGCCTGGAGGACAAGGGAAGAAAAAGAGAGGAAAAAGATAGGAAGATATCTCCATCACAGGTTGTTCCTCTGAGAAGAAAAAAACCAAAGATGTGATTATTAATCATTCCCAGTAGATGACTCCCAAAATACAGAGGTCCGTGCAATACTGAATACAGACACCAGACTGATGTCCTGACCAGAGATATTGTGACTTCATCAGCTCATCCTACGAAAAACCACAGAGTACACAAACAGAAAGTAAGGTATCACCAGTACAAAAGAGACAAAACAAATATGAGAGCAAATGTGTCTGCATTGTAACTAACAACTGCTAAACCAATATAATAAATGTTTAAAACACGTTTCTTTTAACATACTCTGGTCAGATCTGTTATCTCAACCCTTTGTGTCCAATATTGGGCATCAGAAAGGATTGTTGTGGTTTAATCCCAGCTGGAAAAGAAAGCACCACACAGCCACACACCCAAACCCCCTCTCTACCCACTCCCACCCTGGTGGAAGGGAAGGAGAATCAATGTAAAACTTGTAGGTTGAAATAAGAACAATTTAATGATCAAAAATAAAGTAAAATACTTTATTTTACTAAAAAAAAAAGTAATAATGGTAAATTATAATAACAACGACAATAAAAATGAAACAAAAAAGTGGTGCACGATGCAATTGCTGACCACTCGCTGTGCAGTGCCAAGCCCCACCACCTTGAACCCAGATAGACCCCCCCCTTCCCCGTAACTTCCCCCCAGTTTACATACTGGGCATGATGTTCTGTGACGTAGAACATCCCCTTGGTCCATTTGAGTCACCTGTGCCAACTGTGCTCCCTCACAGTTCTTTTTTCGCATCCCTCCTCACTGGCAGAGCATGAGAGAAGAAAAAAGTCCTTGACTCAGGATAAACATGACTTGGAAAAAACCAAAACAACAGTGTGTTATCAACACTATTCCCATTCCAAATACAAAACACAGCAGTGTAACAGCTGCTGAGCATAAATTAACTCTATCCTAGCTGAAAACAGGACGAGATAGGAGTGACTTCGGAATGGCACGGCCTCATGCTAGTGCAAACATATCCCAGAGACAACAGTGCTCAGACATCACAGTTCCACTGCACTCCCAGGGCTGAGAGGCTGCAGTTGCATGTGTAGCTGCTTTAGACCACATTAATTGTAATTTTTCCCAGTGGAAATCCCAAAACAGAAGGAAGGAAGCCTCCTGGGGCCTTCATTTATGTGTGAGCCAGGTCAGCTCACAAGAATATGAAAGGAAATTCTACTTGCCAGGACTCCATGCACAGAGCCATTGAGGTTTCCTGTTAAATATTTACTTGCTAGTCATGAAGCGCACACCATACAGTATTTCTGGAACATTAGGAATTTGTACTCCTTCTCACTACTCCTTCCACTACCTCCTGTCACTTGAAGACCTTTTGAGAGTTACTCCAACCTGTCTGTGTCCAGAGTTGGCTACAGGACAAAGGGTGAACCTGTAACAACTGTGGTTCATCCTGAAGTCAAATTCCTTAAATATTCATTTCAAGCACCTTACCAGGAATCAAGACACTCAGTTTTAATTGCATTCTGACTGAAATCTATGATCAGTTGGCACCTCAGATTGTGTTTTTACTGACTGGCTCCAAAGTAATCATACCCTGCACACCCACTGTAAGAGCCAAATTTATTTCTCAAAAATATAACAAAGGTATTTCTCAACCTGAAAACTTGAATGTCAGAGAAATGGACAAAATCCATTGTACTTTCTTCTCACAGCCTCATGACTGCTGATTTTTATCTCCTTTTAAGCTTTAAGCTGTATAAAATTGGCGATCAAACAGCTCCCGATAAAAAAAAATGAATATATACTCTTTTTTAGACAAGACTTCTTCCTGTGCCAAGGATCACAGCAATGAGCAACGTGGTAATTTTGCATGTCCACACAGGCTTCTCTCACAGGCTGCCTTTGGTCTGTGCTAGTTGTACGCAGAATTAAAGAGATATTAGTACAAAGCAGAGAACTTGAAAGTGAGCCTTAACACAGATTTGCTTGGCTGATTGCTTTTTGTCTATCACACCCTTTATGTGGGTTATGCTGTCAGATTTTATACCTGTTGGGCTGTACCTGAAGATGCCTCTGGCTCTCCCAGCATAATGAGGCACAGAGGGCTGGGCTGGTGTCCCCAGCCCAGCCCTCTGGCAGCCCCTTCAGAGCCATTCCTGGCTATAACCTCCCAAAGTGGCCAAGGAAGGTGCCCCAGCAACGTGGCTATTATGTTATTCCACCCCAAAAATCTCATGGCTACCCTTTAGCACTTCCCTTTTAGCACTTCCTTGTAGCACTTCCCCTCCACAATCCCAGCAGGATGCAGTGAACCCAAGAAGCAAAAATCTTCCCTCTGCCACAGCAGCATGAAGTGCTCCCTGCAAGGGCACTGCGCCAGGCCACCAATTGTGCTGTGCTTAATCCTAGTTATTTTTACAGCATTTCTTGTAATTGTCAGAGATGCATTAGATGTTTAACCTTGATTGTGGCAGTTTGATGTTATTTGTTCAAAAGCTGCACTATGAGAGATGAGGTAAATAAATTTTTTGCATCACATTGTAATGAAAACTTCTGCCATACCACCTCAGCCAGCTTGCATACCAACGCATTGGTAATTTTTAAAATAAAACTAAAAAGGCTCAGTGGAACTGCCTGTGCTTTTATTTTAGACACAATAGGAACCTAACCTTCATGTAGGAAATCACAAAGAGAAAATAAAATATGTCACAAATACAAACACCTTGGCACCTTTCCACTGTTCAACACAATTTACAAAATACTTTGAGTGAATAAAGCATTAGTTTGTAAAACAACAGCTAATTTTGTTCTCAGATTAACAATTAAACAGGAACCACCTCTGATTCACTGTAGACAAGCAGTAATTGAAACAAACTTTACAGTTAAGGCTTATTTAGACTTTGTTGCCTGGTCAGTCTGAGGTGTTCTGCATAAAAATATGTTTTGCAAACTATGGGAAGCAGAAGTCTTAGTAGGCAGATATTTCTGAACAGCACAGAACCCAAGCAGGGACATGTGTCCATCTCCCAAAATCACTTTCATTTCTGCATTGCTCAGGTGGGAATTACCAGCTCCTTTCCCCTGCCTGAGCGCTCAGTAAAATGATTCATAAGTTGTAGAAACAAAATACAAGTCTGCTGCCCTAGAAGGAATGAAAGAATTTAAATGCCATAGGTGTTTCTGAGCACAATTTACAACCGTAAAAGCAGTTCAGACCTTTCAAAGCTCCTGGTGTCATAGACTATATAGGATGTCCTAACACCAGGACATAAACAAAACCTAAACATAATGACATCTTTCGAGGCAATCAAACAGACTTGGAAATAGGAAGAGGTAAATCTTTCTGGTACATAAATATATGTTTCTCAGCAAAGAGTACCCATAGGTTTTGTACCAATATGCTGGGGCACACTACTCAGTTACTCCCACTGTAAAAATTTCTTAAGGCCCTGGACTAAAAGAATTGTCCAATTACACGGAAAAGGAGCACAGCATACACCAATACCGCAGAACCATGGCACTGACTACTCACACCAAGCCATACACCAAGTTCATAACTAATAACCAGAGATGGCAAATTTCCAAACAATGACTGCACTTTACTTCCCAGGAAGCAGGGCTCCTGTGATGGTGTCTGTTGTGGCAGTGCTGGAAGAAGTTTTGTACAGTACCAATAGCGTGGCCTTTGACACCCAGAAATTGCCCTGTTACTGCTCACTATGACAGGTTTTTGGCTTCATTCTGCCCCAGATGCTATTTCTTTTTGGTCAAACACAGAAGCATTTCTTCAGAAAGTGCAACAACTCCAGGACAGACCTGGGAGAATTTGCTCTTTGGTTTCAAGCTCCTTTATCAGGCTGCTCGTATCAGACTAGTACTGAAAGATCCTAAAGGATGCATTTGCCTTTGTGCTGCTTTCTTGATGAAAGACACAAAAGACTAATGAATGACTGTGATAAAAAAGGTTCTCCACAGATAGTGGAAAAGGTAAGCAACACCGAAGTCAATAAAAGCCGAACACAAGAGTTAAGAATATATGCTATAGGAAAGGGGTCAAGAAAGCCTACACCCTTCAAGAGACATTTCCTACCAATAAGTCCTGAGTTTGTCTCCGACAAAATGCTCGTGAAAACTCCTATTGCTTTGCCACACACACACTCACACACATATCCCCCTGCTGCAATTCCCCACAGTTCATCCATTAAAGTAGCCACTCTCACTCGAGTCATCCACCCCTTGTATATTTATAGCACTTCTGCTATTAATTCACTCCTTTTGTGGGTGATCTCTTGAGATATGCTTCCCCCTACATCCTGTGATTATTCATGACAACTAAAAATAGTCGGCTGAGTGGGTCGGCACACCCCTTCCCCCCTCTCTGAAACAGATCTAATCTACACAAATACTCTGGTCCTCGTTTTCTGAGTGGGGACTTTATCCCTGCTATATGAAGACACTTGTAGAGGATATTGATGAGGCTACAGTATCTGATGAAAGAAAATTTAGTGAGGTGTACTTCTCCAGCTCTCCTGGGGAAGAGAAAGAGATGCAATAGAGCCTTGTAAAAGAAATGCAGGCAGATGCTTTATCTTTGCAGCCTCATGTGACCCACAGCACAGCATCTGTGAGGAAAGCTTCTCAACTCTCTTATCTCTAACAAGTAGCCACATGGTTATACCTGGAATCATGTCACATTCCACAACAGCTATTAAGGCACTGTGTCCTTTCTTTTGCTTCTGTGCTAGGGAATCATGCCCAATTTTCTGCTCTTGTAACAGGAAAAATTTATATCTAACAAACTATTTTCAACCGCACTATTTTAAGTTGGCCATACGTTAGAGGACCTTAACTGATAGGACAATAACCAAGGTTCAACATAAAACTCACCAAACAAGCCTGTAAAAATATTAGCTGCTGTCAGCATGACCTGCATGTTAGCGCAGGACAACAAATACAGATCACAGAAGTTGCCCAAAATTAAATCATGGGTGTCTTCAGAACTATAGTGGTAGGTAGATGTCTTACCTCATACACCGCTGGTATCTGTTATTATAGTCCACCTTCTTATCCTATGCATGTCTCTTGAAGACTGCTAGAGTATGCTGAAAATCTTCTTATAGCAAGAGGCACAAGGTCCATTACATTCAGTTCCAAAACAAGCAGCATATTTTTTTCATTTCTTCTCTTTAAGTGGCTGACAGAAAAAAAAATCAGTTAAACACCCCCACCCCCCTACCCCCCCCCCGTAAATAATTTCAAGTGAACAAGTCTATACAGAGATCCAGTGCTGTCTGGAACTTTAAAAGAATGATTACAAATTGTTCACCTAGAAAATTCCTGCTAATGGAGGTCTTAAGAAATTAACCTAAGTTGACACACAAACTACTTTCTAGTGACACAACAGTTGGTGTTTGCAGAGTCATCTGAAGGCAACCCACTGACAAGACACAGTGAAAGGAAACCAAGAGAAGAATGCAAAAGGTGTGAAATGTACACACAGAAATTCAGCAACAGACATTTTAACTGTGACTAAAAAATCAATACTTGTAAACATATCAATACAAAGCAGATTTTGAAATCAACAAACAGCACTCAAACTAGTGCAAATTTTGTTTCCAAAGCTCATCTATAGACTGTTGTATGCATATATTATGGATGAGATTTCTTAGGAGAAAATACTCTTTCAACGATATTTCTACTTGCCCAGAGTCCTTGGAAATCTGCTATATGTCAAAGGAAGGCATCACAAAGACCATCAGACCTTTTCCAGTCTTTCCCACAACTTTTCCTGCCCTTCAAAATCATGTTTCACAGGACATCCAGCGTAATGTCACTGACAAAATACCATTTCTGCATAAGTAGGTTTCAAAGCATTAGGTGCTGAAGTCAGATAGTGTGGGCCCCAGTCTACAGGAAAATGTCTGTCAGCTTCAGTGTACCCAGGCTGAAAGTTTGACCAGCAATTCAGAGCCAGAATACACAGTCCATCATTTCTGGACCATAATCAATAGCTGAGGATAAGAACACTTCATTTGCTGCTTCATAAAGTGACTGAGGAAATTAAGTGAAAATTATACATTGATTTAAAAGTGCAAACCCAACAGAAGTAATTTCTTATACAAATCTCAAAAGCCTGAAAACAAACAGGAATGCTGCAAGTTATTTTGCTCCGCAGCCACTATTGTGTGTTACTTCTTTGTCTTCCAGGACAAGGACGGCTCTGTCCGGAGGCAGCATAAGACAATGACCTTTAAGGAAAGAAATAGATATAAAACAGCATTTACAAAGAAAAGGTGATTGATACAGACACAAGAATTAGCCACACAGCCACCGTCCCCTGTGCGCGGTGTAAGCGTAATAGGCTTGTGCATTGCCATTAGGATTAATAGTGGCAAGGTGCTTTAAATGAGAACAGAATACAGTCATTCATTTAGGGATCTCTCTCTTTGTGTCTGGTACAGAGAGTCTGTGCCCTTGTAGACTGAAAGAATATGTGTCTGTTAGATAAAATGTCATGTGCAGATCTCATATGCACTCAGCAGAACAACATTTTTGATGTGCACACAGTCCGAATGACAGCTCCATGTGTTGATATCCACTACTAGAAACACGTCATTGACTAAAAATCTGTGCTGATCCAGATCCCACAGGTCTTGGGATACTGTAACATCAAACCCCTCCAATTTTTTGTTTGACAGCTTATTCATTAGCTATTGAACACAAATACTAAAATATAAAGATACACAGAAAAGTGATCTAGCAGTAAAAATTTGATGCAGAAACTATTTATGTCAATGAAATAGAACAATAAGAGATTCTTGTAAGTATATATCTGTATTTTCTGAAAAATAAATACCACAAACATCAAACAGCACTCAGAATGAGCCATAAACAGCTTATTACACCTTTATCTCATTATGTAAAATTTTCTCCTACATGTAATTTACTCAATTTTCTTTAGGAGACTATTCTTCATAGGAAATGAAAGCATCAGCAAGATTTATACACCTTTACACAACTCCAGGGAAAACTGAAAGAGCATTGAAGAAAATAGAGAGAAATATCACAGATTTTTAATTTAACTTAAGCTCTGTTGAGCTACAGATTCTGCTTTCTGGACTTTCCTGACTAACTCGAGCTCCTGAGGCTTTCAGCTGCTTAGGGCTGAGGTGTAAATATTTGAGCAGGCCTCTACCTTGGGCGCATTTCATTCCTTATGCCATTTCCTTTCCTATGCTACCTATCCCAGCAGGGTGGGCAGAGAGGGTGTCTGAACAAGGCAGAGATCTGAAGCTGCATGCAGCAGAAAGCCATGGATGCTAGGACATATGCTTTTATCTTTCACACTAAAGTATTACAGCAACTCGCAGCAATGATGGTCCTGCTGCAGTGAGGGTGTTTACCTCCCCTTTTCATTTCCCTCCCCAGTGCATGCACAGCTTCCCAGTAACAACTGGAAGGATGCCACTGGTAACCATTGTGTGTCGGTACACTGTACATGACCATCAGCACAGATGCAAATGAAGGATTTGTGTTCCAGAACCAGAGTGCTCTGTATTTAAGCTAAATAAGGTTTTGATTATGCCTTTTCTTCCCAGGCTTGCCGATGGGTGGGGCATAAATAACACTATTCCAAAAACATCCCAGAAAATAACATGCCCTGGAGACACACATTCCTACTCTTCTCTGGAGGTGGGAGAAATTATTATGAGCAATGGTTCTCCTCAGGCGATAGATCCACCACCTTAGATATCAGGTAACCCATGAACTGCATCTAGTTCCACATCTACTTACCTTCAACTCTGCCAAAGGCTCCAGAGACAAGGTTTGATAGACACCATCACACTTAAGCAAGTTGTTCCTGCTCCAGCAGACACCTGAGCATTTATGTGCTGTAGCACTAAAGCAACAAGTTCATTTTTGGTACCAATGATGTTTTAGATATTGCTGTCCTTACACAACATTTAAAAGAGTAGCAATGAGCAGAAAAGAGACATTAAAGAAGCAGGCAGAAGGCATGAATAGTTTGAATATTGGCAAAAGAAGATCAGTGTCAGAGGTTTCAAGCCTAAGAGAGGAAAACAGAGTTATAGAAATATATAGGAACATAGGAATACTTAGTATAGGAAATTGAATAGGAAAAAATTATTCAGTAGCTGAAGAACCTGACGTTCTGAAAAAGGTAAGGCATATAAAACACTGAAATATAAGAAAGAACACAAAGGAGAGGCTATGGGCAAAGAGAAGCCTTAAGAAATAGGAATATCGCAAGTGCCTTTAACAGCAATGGGGATCTTTGTGTTGTGTTGGCATAAAAAGGACAATATTTTGTCCTATTTGTATGCTGCCATTCAGAAAATGGTTTCATGTAAAAGAAGTTAAGAAAACAAATAACTTCAGCATATAGCATGCAGTAAGGACATGAGCCTGAGTTATGACCCTGAGAATGCCTCACACAGGACAGACGCGGTAGGATGTCACCAAGAATGCCATCAAGAATATGCATTACTTAGCAGAGCCAGTCACAGAGGAGTGTCCCATGCCAGAGGAGCAATCAGGATGACGCTGTCTGGCTGACAGTGTGGCTGTTACCACAGCACTGCCACACGCCACACAGACACTCTCAAGAGGAGCAGTGGAAAACACATTCCAAACTTTAAAACAACTTGCCACTATTTTATGCGCAGGCATGGATGGCACTGTGTGGATATGTGTGAAGGCATCTGGCAGGCTCGCTCATCTCCAGGTCTTCTTCCACCAGCAATCCTACTCCATTCTGTGGCACAATCCTCTGTCTCGCCTGCAGGCCATATTGCCATCTGGGCATTGTTTACACAGACCCTTACTGTGACACTTCAACCATCATGTTCCACGAAATAGCAACAAGAACGCCATCCATTAGCTCCTAAAAAGCTCTTAAGGTCTGATTGGCAGTTAGTGGCATGCAGTGCTTCTGGGGAACTTCTTGTTTCAGCAAGTAATAACACTTCTTAAGAATGTTATGTGGTATGGGAGGAATTTATCTCCTGTGTAAAGGGAAACAGATGTCAGAGAGGGCAGGACATAAGAATATTAAGGGGCTGCTCAAGCTAGTCTAGGGCTCTTTTCTGTATAGTGCTTGTTTTCTACTTTTCTAATAATGTTGAGTCATTATTATAAAGTCAACACATATGTTGGATTTTTAACATTTCTGAGTACTCTCAGCCCCTCTTAGCCCCGGTAATTTCTCAGAATTTCTCAATGGCTTTCAAAATCAGGGCAATTATCTCTTTTAAAATGTTAATTCTTTGCCTACCCTCCTGCACTTCTCTTTTCTTTCCTATAATCATTCTCATTCTCAGAATACAAATTTCTCATGGCAGAGACAGCCAGAATTTCAGTGCCTAGAATGAAATGCCTTTACGCACAGACTAGGTACAGATTTTAGCCTAGTATGCTACCAACACAAATACTGGCCTCTGTTTGATGTGCTTTCCCTCTGTGGCTGTGTCGCATGGCCACTGTGGAATAGCTAAACAGGCTTATAAGGGAACGCGTGTTTCCTGGGAGGTTCTTTTCTTCCCAAGAAGGTTTTAGGGGTGGTGTAAGTAACCTTAATCCAGGTTGCCTGCAGGCAGATACGCTGCAATGCTCTGCAGACGCAGAGAACCTTAACAGCCTTTTTCTTTCCATCCCTCTATTTACTGGACAGCTTAGGTCTAGTCTAGATGTCTATTTATTTGTGCTGTTAAGGGAATACATGTTAGGTTTCCACAGCTGACTTCCAGATGTCCCACTGTGAGTCTCCTGCTTGGCTCCTGACGCATCTTGTCAGCAGTGACTTGTCCAAGCTGGTGGTAGCCAAGATATAAGTGGCCATGCAGACCCTGCACACTGCTAGTGAGCTTCAAACACAACTTGAATTGCATTTTCCAGAATAGGTTTTGAAAGAATTTGGAGACATTTAGAAGGAACTCAGTTAGCAGGAAGGTAATTCATTAACTGAATAAACTCGATATGGGCACAGCCATGCTGTTTTAAAGCATGACATACCTCAGAATTCTGACTCACGACCCCTCACGGGCTCAGCAGAGGTAATTCAGTGTCAGGGCCTGGGGTCACTAATCATTGCAGGGGCATGTCTCCAGCCCCGCCTCCTGCTGTTCCATGCCTGTACCAAGAGTGGCCATGGCCCCATAACCAGCCCCTGCTATGCCCCTGACTCAGACCCATAGGTGAGAACCTGGCCATGTGAGGTGGCTGCTCTCCAGGCTCCCAGAAGCTAAAGATCTTATAACCACAGCTTACCACAGCTGCCTGAGGTCTGGTATGCCTTTCAAAGGAGACAGCAAGGCTGATGTTAAATCTGCTTGAACCCATGGCACTTTGCAGCTCAGAGTACAACATGGTGGCTGATGGCTTAAAGAAAAAAGACAAAGCTATAGACTCTTTATGGAGATGGTAATGACCTACAGCAAAATGGTTCATAAGATAACAGGGCAACAATAGCTTCAGCTTATCTCAGCACGGCAAGAAAGTCATGCCCCCACTATTATAACAGTTAAATTCAGCACATGAAGCATCACAACAGAACAAAGTTCAATCTTCCAGCATTACGAAAGCATTTTATCAATAAAAACTCAAGGGGAAACCTTCTTGCTTTGTGCTTCTTTCCTGTCCCAAAAGAGGTCCATTTTCAGCAAGATGTCCCAAGAACCCAACTGTTGCAAATTCATTTTTATCTGGCCTTTTTTTGTCTTTCAAGACTCCTAAACAATGGCATCCTTCCAAGAAGGACTTTGGGGTGCTGGTGAACAAGAAGTTCCGTATGCCTCAGCACCGGATGCTTGCAGCCCAGAAAGCCAATTGTATCCCAAGCTCATCCAGAGCAGTGTGGGCAGCAGGGCCAGGAAGGGGATTCTGCCCCTCTGCTCTGCTCTGCTCCACTGAGACCCACCTGGAACACTGCATCAGCTCTGGGGGCCCAGCACAGGAAGGACAGGGACCTGTTGGAGAGAGCCCAGAGGAGGGACACAAAGATGATCTGAGGCATGGACCTGGCCCTCTCCTGCAGGGACAGGCTGCAGGATTTGGGATTGTTCTGCCTGGAGAAGGGAAAGCTTCAGGGTGACCTAACTGCAGCCTTCTAGTACTCATAGGAGAACAACAAGAAGGCTGGAGAGAGACTTTTTATGAGGGACTGACGTGATAGAACAAGGGGGAACGGCTTTAAACCAAAAGGCAGTAGAGTCACAGTATATATCAGGAAGAAATTTTTTACTCAGAGGTAAGGGACTGGCACAAGTTGCCCAGAGAAGCTGTGGATTCCCCATCCCCAGAAGGATTTAAGGCCAAGTTGGATGCAGGTTTGAGTAACCTGTCTCCTGGAAGGTGTCCCTACCTAGTTCCAGCAGAGATGGAACCTTCTAACCCAAACTGTTATATGATTCTATCTCCATCTTCCTTTGATAACATATGCTTGGCCTCTGCTTGTTTAACTTTCCTCTTAATTAAAATTTGGTTCTTTACTGTAAATTCTGTTCAAAACCCTCAAATATATTTTGATTTTTAGTCATGCATTAGTCCTTGGCTAGTTTAGAAGGCATTCAATCAGATAAGCTAGAGCTTGTTATTTTTCCTCTTCACACTTTTTTGCCCCTTTTGCTGAGAGTTGAGGTTTTTTCCATTCTTTCAGTCCATTCTTTTAGTTTCACTAAAAGATGAAAATAAAGTGAGTCAGTCTGTTCCAAAGGGCATGTGTGCATTCCCATCACGTAATGCTGTGTTAGGGAAGCGTAGCACTCCTCCAGGGATGGTGTGTGTGTGGCTATGCCCATGGATTTCTCAGTGGGCACTGCCTCAGCCTGCTCTGCCTACGCTTTGCAGGGGTGCAGGAATGCCCAGCACCAGGACTGGAACTTGTGGAGGCAGCCTAGGCAGCAGGAGCTCTGCAGGAGCTGTGGGTGACAGGTGATGCTGCTGCAGCAGCACTCACACAAGCTGGCCCAGGTCACCCTGGGCGTCTCCCCCTGGTACCCTGAGGCTCAGTACACAGGAAGAGACTGCAACTACGGGGGAAGGATGGGAATAATGCACAGAAAAGAAAAGAGGGACAAGACTTCAGACTGTGATGTAGGCGTACAGTCTTCATGTCTGGAGTGTTGAACTGCAGGATGCAGATGGGGAAACCCAAGGAGCTGTGTGACTGAACTCATTTCCCCTTCTCCTTTCTCTGCATTTCATTTTTTACATCATGTCTGGCTGGAAGTGCTATGATAACAGCTATCTTTCCTTTAACATGTGCAATCTGCACAGCGCTGGACATTGAGCTGAGTCAGTCTTAATGTTAACACTAATAATAAATATCTGGGTGTGCTCTGAGCATCTGCCCCTTTATCCCTAGAGGAAGGTGTCACTTGCAGAGGCAGACAGAGTTCAGCTTAGCTAAGCACGTGATCCCAGTAGTTAATATAAAACATGCAACTGAAATATGTCCTATGGGCATATATTTATTTACACATGTGCCATCGTATACAAGTGCCTGAGGAGGTGAAAAAAAAAATGGTTTTTGAAGTTTCCAAAATATCCTCTGCTTATATTTTACAATTATTGGCAAATTTCTTCTTAGACGTAGTATTCAAATGTATTTCAATCACTGCAGATTATGATTTAACAGCACTCCAATAAATATTGTCCCTCTTTTTTTTTTTATATATTCAATTAAAATATTAAGATTATTTATCTTTTAATGATTTCTAATTTAAACAGTATTACATTTAATATTGGCTTAACACTGAGTTGGGGTCACAGAAATAAGAACAAAAATGATGTTACAAACAAAGAGGTGTTATAGCACTTCATCTTCTAGATGGAATAACACAACATGTCTTGTTAATATAAAGATAATAGTTCAGCAGCAGTAGAAAAGTAGAGAGCTAAACTATGCTATCACAGAATCAGATAAATATCATACTGTTTTAAACTGTAATTTTAAAATTGCCTTAATGCTGTTTATCTTTCATATCAAAACAGTCAAAGTAAGTTATTGATTTTCCAAATGATGAAGCATTACTTCAGGAACTCTAGGCAAATAAATCAATGACAGACCTGTAAAGCATTGGATGAATGTCAGTATGAAAAAATTATAATTAATGCATTAATAAAACATTGCATGATCTTGACAGACAGAAATTACCAAGATTTTATCATGCTCTAAACAGTTAACAGAAAAAAAGAGATTCTTCAAGGACTTCATTGTAACTTCTACATGAGAAGGATAATATTAATCTTGAAACATTATCTGTTTTGTCTGTAGAGAAACCACAATGTCTTTCATCTGAGGGTAACTTCAGCTTTTATTGCATATTTATATGTTTTATCTATCTGTAAATAGAAGTAACTTTAACCACTTTTCTAACTTTAAAGCATGTGCTGAAAACCCATTTTTATCAATGGCATTCATCACGCACTGCATTCACTAGACCAATTGCTGCATTTGGAAAAAAATACCCTTCCTTTAATCAATTATTCTCCATGTAAAACCCACAACAGAAAAGCAAAGCCATGGGCTGTTGCAGGGTGCTGGGAGGCCCAGGACCATTCAGATAACTTCACTAGGACATTTGCTGAGCCCATGGCATTCACTGAGCCTTCTCTCTCTGAGTCCCTCTGCTGACTCGTCCTCTGCCCTGACAAGAGTAAATCTCCTACAGAAACACCTGCTTTTTTCAATACCTGCTGAAGTGGGCAACAGACACGCTTTTAAATGTGCCATGGCCTGCCCCCTCATTCAAGACCATACTTAATTGCAACACAGAAGAAAAGAGTCCAGGCAGGATTCAGCCCAAGGCAACTTTGGAGCTGGAATCATGCAGGGTAAATATCACCCCTGCTAGTGACTCCCAGCCGTTGTTCATTGATTTCCACAGTTCAATAGTATGTTGTTAGAAATTTGTGCCTTTTTGTTTTAAAGTATTCCATCTTGTGTTTTTCCCATCTTTTTCTGGACCATTGATTAGCCCTAGCAAACCTGAATTTTCCATGCACTGCTAACTTTTATAATCATTCCATTGCCTTTTTTGCCTGTTTTACAAAACAAGAGATGAAGCAACCACAGGTAATCGTGGTACTCAAGGTGTCAAGCTCACATTCCATTTTTTTCTTTCCTTTCTTAATCATTACTAGAATTCAGTTTCCCTTTAACAGTTAATGAATATGAATGTCAGTTGCTTTTTAAGGACTATCCACAAAGACCTCTCTTCTGTGTATTAACACTCCATGCAAATTTGTGCATCTGTTATTAGAGTTTTCTATGTTTCACTTAGCAGCATGGAAATGAACACGGCATTTTATCAGCAGGTCACTCAGGACCTCCAGATCTTGGAAACACCTTGTTCTCAGTTTCAGTTTCACTGTCAAATACCCCCAATAACTTCAGCAAATGCTGCTTTCCCATTATTCATCCTGTTTGCCCAATCACTCAGGAATTTCAAGGGCAGAAAGGACTTCTCACCCCCAGAAAACTGAGCTGTTAACCTATTGCTATGAAAATTCATCACTGCTCCTGGCCCTCTCCATCTATGTCTTTCTTGTTCATTAATCCCTATACCCCAGAAAACCGTAATTTCTTTTAAGGTCAAGAGCTTCATGGAAAGTTCTCCATGGGTGCCTCACTGGCTGTTGCATGGCATTTGGAATTGAACCAGAGGGTTGTATCAGCTATTGTCAATGCAGCTGAGCTCTCCGAAGGTTGTTGCCAACAGTTGCTTTGGCCTGAGACGCCACATCAGGCAAATGCCCTGCAGTCTCTGAACAGGGACTCTCTACTGCCCTTCATTCCTGGGTGGCTTCTCCAGCCTGCACTTCAGTATCCTGCTACCTGCCTCCTTCAATGACATCAGCAGCCACTGCAACCACAGAGGCCAAGAGGCGTCTGCAAGAAACCACTGCCTGCTGATGAACCTGACACCCCTGCAGCACAGCTGCGGCTGAAGGCTGTTTCCCATAACGGCTAAGACCACTACAGATTGCAGTGCAGTCCTATCCACAGCTAAGTGGGGCCATATCCATTGGGTCCATCAGCTTTCAAGCAATTTTACCACCAATTTGCTCCGTGTAGTCCTTATTTCCTACCAGAACCCTAAGCAGAAGAGTTTTATTGCCCCTCTTCAGAAGACAAAAAGCTGTCACAGAAACAACCATTTGTTCTGCTACATCAGTTTAAACCTGTGGCTATAAAAAGCCTAGTTCTGCTTTCTTCCAGGACTTTTCTTCCCTACAGAGCAGCATTGCAGGCAACCCAACAGCCAAGCCCATGGCATGACTCCAAGCATGATGATGCTCAGGTCCAGACAGGAGGCTCCCAAGAAAAACACTGATTGCTGTGAGACGATAGGCAACCCTACACGTCTGCCTGTGCTTAGCAAGGTTGCTGTAGTGCTCCTATTTGCCAGCTTATCACATGCACTTCTTACAGAGATATTTGCTGTACCCACAAGCATCTTACAAATACATTTAAATAAGACACTTGTGAGATCCAGCTACCACCTTCTTTTCGAAAGCGCAGCTCCAGTCAATCTGTGTGCCTATCGCTGTCCTTGAGCTGCTATTTTTCAGTCAATAACTCTGTCAAGAAGTACCTTTCCAGGAGCACGCTGTAATCGGAGCTCTGGGTCAAGCCAGAAGTACTTTTGCTGAGAATTCCTGAATGTTTCACCCTGTGCCTCTCGGCTCAAGCTCTCTGAAGGTCGTGTTTCTGGACACAGTGAAACAGAGGAGCAGAGGTAGCATACGTAAAACCTCACTTGAACGTTCTAACCGCTCGACCCGAGTAACCCGCCACTTCGCATTCTTCTGGACATTATAAATACTCGGAGGTGGGCTCTGCCGCCTCACATTTTCACCCCGGCTGCCCAAAACGCCATTTAAGCATTAAGCCCGCTTCTACCTCCTCGGCCGTGCCCTGGCGGCAGCATCCCGCCCTGCGGAGCGGCTCCGCGGGGCCCGGGGCACGGTGAGCGGCCAAGGGGCGGGGTGAGGCGTGGCGGGACGGGCCGGGGGCAGGCAGGGGCCGCCGGAGCGCGGAGGGGAGCCTGTCCAGCGGCGACGGCGGCGCGGGAGCAGCGTGCCGAGGCAGGAGCCCAGGGCGGGCGGGCGCGGGGACCGAGAAAAGCGCGGAGGGGAGGGCGGGAGGTCGGTCGGGGGTACCCGGGCGAGGCGGCTGCGGGCAGCGGCGGGGAGCGCGGGGCCGCGGCGATTGGCGGCGGCGGCGGGGCAGGGCCGGGGCGATCCCAGCCCCGCCCGGCCCGGCCGGTCCTGCCCCGCGGTGCCGGGCCCGAGCGGCGCCGCGCAGCCGGCCAGCTCGGATGCGGCGGCCCCGGAGCGCCGTGGGACGCGGCGCGGACGCAGCAGGTAGCCGTGCTCTGTCCCGGCCCCTGTCCCGCTGCCGCCCTGCGCCGCCGCTCCCGCCCGCTCTCCGTGCGGCCGAGCGGTGCTCGTCCCGCCGGGCCGGGACAGCGGTGCCGGTGCGGCTGTCGGAGCGCGCAGCCACCGCTCGGGGCGCGGCGCGAAGGAGTGGTGGCGGGCACGGAGCGGCGGCGAGCCGCGAGGGAACCCCGGTGTAGGTGTCCTCACACCCCTGGGTAGAGCGGTGTTCCCTGTGCGAGACCGTCACGCCGCGGACACGTCGGGTAATGTAGACAAGAGGTTTGTCACCCCAGAAAGGCTCAGGTCGCTGCGCTAGTGGGAATTTGAGAACGGAATGCTGAAGTTTGGAGTGGGGGGGGGATAGGTCAGGAGTTCTGGGAGTCAGGGGAAGAAGTCAAAGTGCCTTCCTTTTAACCAGCGCGAATTAAACCGTCCGGGAGCTCCCCTGTAAGGTGTGCATGAGTGCTACGCGGAATGACAAAATTCAAGCTGATGTCTAAAAGCTAGAAGCCAAGAAAAGTAACTATTTGTTTTCTGAGGCTGTAAACTGCCAGCACAGTCATTTATTAAAAAAAAAAAAGAAATCCTTCTTAAGTTTGAGTTGTCTAAGACATTTTTCTGCAGCATATGTTTGTTGTCTAAACTTCATTTGCATCTAGCACAACCTAATTTCAGTGGAAATGTGCACTGAAATGTGCTGCTGTTCTCAAAAACTTTCTGTTAATGAGACTACCAGAGTGTGCCTGATAAATTACATGTGTTTACTTTACATTTAGAAAGGCTTTACAGGTACATAAAATATAAAAAAATTGGCTTCGGATTTGCATTCTTGTCTTTCCCTTTCTCATTTTTAAAACTCTCTTTGTTGGCCAAAGTGTATTGTTGTACGTGGCAGAGAGGGGAGAACTGCAGTATGTGTGGTGGTGGTGGTGGTGGTGGTGGTGGTGGTGAGGGGGCATCCGATTTCTTCTGTCAAGTCTGTCCGTGGGTATCTGGAAAGCGGGAAAATTCAATTCCAGCCGAATTACAATGAGTGTACTGAGTGCATGGTACCATATGTTCTTGTGCAGGCAAAAGTAAGTAGCGGAAGACGAAGTCCTATGATCACTTTATTCTCACTTGTTGCTTTGATTTCAGGAAAATTTTGTTTTGAAAACAGAAATTTCTTATTTCTTGTTTCTTTTAGATGTAAAGTGTGCAGTGACTCATGAGATGGTAAAAGCCTTCAGCTCCCTCTGGGACTCTTAGAGAGCCCACTGGAAACAGAGAACAGAGAAGTATGGGATGGAGATGGTTGCTGAAGGGCTTTGGCATCCCCGTTATCACAGGTTCCCTGTTGTCTCTTTACACTGGGAATTATATATTCCCAGAGAAAAATTGCAGGCCAGGGGAGTTGGTGAGAGCTATGACCCTGAGTTTCTACCTGTACCACTTCATGGTGTGGTTGGAGAAGACAGAGGAAGTATGTCTTGCCATAGGGCAGGTCAAGGCATTGTGGCCTTCCCCGCAGCATTGCATCTTTCATGACATGTGGCCGAGGGACCATACAGACACCAGTGGACCCTAGAGAGGTTATCCATTAATTTGCTCTAATTTGAAAGTGTGCTTGACTCTGCCAGGATGCTTGGCCTCTGCAGGAGACCACATTAACTGCTGGAGAAACCCCAAAGCATGGTGTGCAAGGAGATTGCACAGAACAGGGGGTATCTTTGTGCTCACAGCTGACCCCAACCGCTCTCTCCATCCTTGGAGCTGGGATGACAAAGGTCAAATTGCTGGAGAAAGCAACCAAATTGTTCTGCACATGATGGTGGTTCTTGACATTGTACCACTGCCTTAATTTGAGTAATTTAGCAATCACCATTTTAGCCATCACATCCATGAAGAAGTAAAGCCAGATTTTCCCTGCACTGCAAAGAGGTTTATCTTTCTATGGCTACCTGGTGGTGCTGCAATAGGGATCCTCTGTTTTACCTTAGAGGAAATAAAACTCTTTTCCAGAGATTTCAGGAGTTTGGGATGCTGAGGTACCTAACCATGGCAGTGCTGGGCAAACAACATGCCACAGACAGGTTCTTCAGGTTGTTTTTTAAATATTTTGAACTGAGGTCCATTCTTTGCACCTAGTGTGTGACTGAGGCAACTTGTTTTGAGGAGTAAATCGTTGAGCTGACACAAAGCAGTGACACAGGTTATCCTGCACAACCAACATTAGTTTTTCTAACTGTTTGAGAAAGAATGTGTTTTTTGAATTACCGACTACAAAGCAGGAGGTAAACAAAAGGAGAGTATGGCTGAAAGACATTACTTGGAAATAAATTCTAATTTATTACATTATTATTTATATTAACTTTCAAATGTCTTGTGTGTGATAGTCAGTAAGAGTCCTGGTATATAATAATGTTACAACTTTCATTGTCTACTTACTAGCTTGTCAGAGGCAAAGATTTTGTGATACTAAGATTGTTATATTAATTTTAAGAGAAGTAATTACTAACAATGGCAGAGACTGTGTGCTTCGTGCTGATTGAGTGCATCAGCCTTGCCTTCACCCAGGGGAACTGGTATGGCACCATCACCTTTAGTAGAGTCATGACAGTTTGCATCTGCTGAGTTGAGGGTGATAAACTCCTATGTCTGGCATATAATTTTCTTCACAGAAAGAAATATGTTTGCCCTTTGATAGACCAGTGTGATAACTCACTTGAAAATGACTAAAGAAACATTTATTTTGTTGCATATGGTGCTCTTAAATGATAGGAATATTATTCTCTCAGGCAGTCATCAGTGAGTCTGGTGAGTATTGCTGGTTGAACTACTATTAACAAATAGTTTTCTAGTCAAATGTAATTGTTTATTTTACAGTGGAAAGCACTTGCAATTCATATGGACACAGTGGGATTTTGTTATAAGCCGATACAATGAAAGACTGTGACAGTTTATGTGATAACAGTGCACAGATTGTAACTGAATTACAATTACACTGAACCTTAGCTGAGGTGAAGTTTTTCTGTTGAGAGCTCCACTGTTACCATGCTTCAGAAAATAATTTAGCAGCTCAAGGGCCCAGTTCAGCTTCTGGGAAAGGAATTAGGTGTTTGTTGTCATCTTCAGAGTGAAAAAGCAGCAGCTGAGTTTCTTGGATATCTTTACTAGTGGACCTCTTCAACCAAAGTAGTTTGGACATATGAACTAGAATGTGGAAATAACAATGGGTACACACCAAATAATTTTCTCAGAAAGTAATTTTAAAACACCCTGAATGTACTAAAGAATTCAAGTCAGTTCACTGTAGGCTTTTATCAGATGACTTCTTTTCTGAAGGAGGCAATCAAGGAAAAGGAAGGGTGGGAAAATAGGGTGTGGGTTACCCTTTAAATCAATTTACTTCCATCTGGGATGTGGTTTGCTCCTCCCTTCATCCTCAGAAGGCGCTTGAATATGTATCTCTGACTTCCCAAGTGCCCAAACCAGACTTTGGTCAGCAGTGGCTCACACATTTTTCTGCTCTTGAACCTGTATATAGAATCATAAAATCATAGAATGGATTGGGTTAGAAGGGACCTTAAGGATCATCTTGTTCCATCCCTTCTTCCTTTGCTACCTATCCTTTGAAAGTTTCTTTAATGTGTTTGGAAAATGTTCATGACCCTTGAGTAAATAAATGGTATGGTCAGGAGCTCTAGCTCTTAAAAAGATCCCTAAACTAAGTAATTTGATTTTGGGGCAATGGGAAATGCCCTCCCATCCAGCAAAAATATTTTTCTTACATTTCCTAGAAAAAAAAAATTACAAATTTGCTTCACATAAACAAGTTCTTTCTTCATGCCCATCCTTGTTTTCTTAGAAAACTTAAAAAGTGGCCATTTGCTTATCCTCAGTGCATACATTCGGGGCATGAGCACTGATTGTCATTGGAGTATGCAGCAACTAAACTGTAACATGTTTATTTTTACCAGCATTTTTGGTAAAACAGTAAGTGCTTCTGACATCTTCTGTGTAGATCTCTTCTGATATTTATTGGAAAAAAAGACAGATTGGAAGATCTGCTGTGAAAATGGAACCTCAAAGTCCACAGGAAAATGTTGCAGTTAATCCAAGCCATAACTTAACAAAAATCAGAATTTCTGGTTGAAAAGACGAATGTGGTGTAACTTTTTTTTATTTTTTAAAAAACCCAAGACCATTAAATATATGTCCTGTTTACCTATGCAAAGGGGGAAAAAAAGTAAAATGAACCATAGAGTAAAGCAGTACTTATAAAAATATGACTTGCAATGTTTATTTTTAAAAAAGTAGCAGAAATCCAACTAAGTTGATTGGGTAGTAGGACTGACTTTATGATGACTGGCTTTCAGAGCATCTTCACAATTGTAAATATCATAAATTTATACCATTAACTGTGGGAAGTTATATTAGGCATTGGCAACATGCACAGTGGCATCAGGACTTGACACCAACATTCTCAGGGCCTTTCCTCCCTTGGGTCTGCATGGCTGACAACAACGAGCTCAGAAAGTGTATAGTTTGCGCTGCTGCTGCGGGGGCAGTGATGGTTGGGTGGTGTTTTGGTAGTGCAATGTACACTTAGGTCTTTTAGAGAGGGAGTGAGCCACTTGCTGTGCACACTGGGGTTTGCTGGGTCTGTTTGCTAATCCTCATGGTTCTTCAGTGTGTTCTTCAGCACGGAAATTTTATAGGGGGGAAGCACCTTTGAGCAGTCCCCTATGTGGCCCTTGTATTTCTGCATCCAGGCTGTGTCTGAGCTTACCTACAGCTACCTGGTGCCCCATCAGTCACAGTCCCTTGTTTTAAAGGGCTCCTGGGTATATGTTGCAGCTTAAGCACTGTGTGACATGGGTAGGTGGTGATATTTATGTTGTCTTTGTTGATCTTATTTTCAGAGCCTGGTTTGAGAGCAACTCTCCCGAATTAATATGCGAGGCTTGCTGGAGCTGGGGATACACAACGCCTGCCCAGAGGAGTGTTGGGAGGAACGTGGCTTGATCTCCCTCTTGTGGAAAATTACTGGAACTATATTCTCGTGATACTGAAGAAAAAAAGTCCAGCATCCATCAGGGAACAAATTATGGCAGCAGTTACCATGCCACCTGATGCTCTTGTCAGCCCTCAAGGAAATGAAGAGGTGGACTCTCTCATCGCACTGCATTATAATTACACAGGGAAGCTAATTTTAAGGGAAAAGGCAACTGATAAAATAGACCTGCCCACTATTGCATTTCTGATCCTATGTAGTTTCATAGTCCTGGAAAACTTGATGGTGTTGATTGCCATATGGAAAAACAATAAATTTCACAACCGCATGTACTTTTTTATTGGCAATCTAGCTCTCTGTGATCTTTTAGCTGGGATTGTTTACAAAGTAAACATTCTTATGTCTGGGAAGAAAACTCTGAGCTTGTCCTCCACAATCTGGTTCATTAGGGAAGGCAGCATGTTTGTTGCCCTGGGAGCCTCCACTTTCAGCTTGCTAGCGATAGCAATTGAGCGGCATTTGACCATGATTAAAATGAGGCCTTACGATGCAAATAAAAAATACAGAGTGTTCCTTCTCATTGGTACATGCTGGCTTATTTCAATTTCCTTGGGTGCCCTACCCATCCTCGGCTGGAACTGTATAAACAACTTACCAGATTGCTCAACCATTTTGCCTCTGTACTCCAAAAAGTATGTTGTGTTCTGCATTAGTATCTTCATAGCCATTTTGGCTGCCATTGTCATCCTTTATGCCCGTATCTACATACTGGTTAAGTCCAGCAGCCGTAACGTCACCAACCACAATAATTCGGAGCGGTCCATGGCACTCCTTAGGACTGTTGTGATCGTAGTTAGTGTCTTCATTGCGTGTTGGTCTCCACTGTTCATCCTGTTCCTCATCGATGTCGCCTGCAGAGTCAAGGAGTGCTCCATTTTGTACAAAGCCCACTGGTTTATTGCTCTGGCAGTCATCAATTCCGCAATGAACCCCATCATCTACACCCTGGCCAGTAAGGAAATGCGTCGGGCTTTCTTTCGCCTTGTTTGTGGCTGCCTGGTGAAGTCCAAGGTGGCCAGATCTTTGCCTATTCAGCCCACGCCAGACCACAGTCGAAGTAAATCCAGCAGCAGCAATACCCAGAAGCCAAAGGAGGATTTCCCACCAATGAATGTTCCCTCATGTATTGCTGAGAAAAACGAGTCGTCATTTCACAATGGAAACTTCTGTAAGTAAAGGACTCCCCGAGACAAGTACTTTCTGTGGTTTTTAGGTTTAAGCTACAAGTGTAGTTTAAATATTCATGCACTTCAGTCATAGGGGAAAACACTAACCATTTATTTAACTTTGAGGACGTATTTATCAACAATCATTTGCTTTGGGTGTTCATTCAGTAGCACACCTGATTCAGAAAAAGCCTTTCATGCTACCCAGCGGCCAGGACAGAGTCCATGCACAGCGAATGACATCACTCACCACAGTGGCATTGCATGCTAAGGCTTCATTAGGTGCCTTCTGATCTTGCAAGACATCACTAAAAAGTTAGAAACTTCAGCATTCACTAAAGACTGCTGACAATTGGAAGATGAGCCTGATTATTGCCAACTGGGAGAAGACTTCATTACATAAGTTGGTGATTATAGTTCCCTATATGTATCTTACTGTTGTGTTAATGGCCTTATATGCTATGTGGTATAAATAGTTGTATATTTGTACAATTTCTCATTAAAAAGTCATAAATTGGTAAAAGTTTACAACATGCCAAACACTGTATTGCAGTGTACAGTGTAAGGTGACTAATTGTACAAATAGATGTGCTTCAATGGGGATATTTAAAATGAAGTAGTAGCTTTTAACTGTCAGAAACTTTAACAAGTCCTATCAATGCAGTATTTTTATTTTTCCACTGTTACTCAAACTTTTCACGTTTAGTGAAAGACAACATGACAGTTGTCACTGTGGCATTTCACAACATATTTTAAGTAAGCAGTAGTAAATAACCATTGAGAGAGGATATATATATTTGCTATTTAAAGTAGTTAAAATGTGACCCCTCAATACATGTGTAACAAGTGTATGTACTGTTTCAATGCATATATTTTTGCTTACTATTTTCAATGTATTTAAAATGTATGTCCAACGTATGTAAACCTGTGTACATTGTGAATGCACTACCTAAACTGAGATCCTTCAGTTCTGAAACAGAGACATATCATTTCAGAAAGCAATGAACCACAGTGGGTTCCTGTGGAGTTCCTTCTTTCCTCTCCAGGCCCTACCACAGCATGGGATTGTGTTAGGCATTCTCCCCTGGAAGTTTAGCCAGTGGGACAATGTCCGGTTTTCTGTCCATGGGACCCTACACTTCTAGCACCTCCAGACACTTCTGCAGACACAAGAGGGAAGATGCGGTACACCAGGATCATGCTCAAGGGCATATGTCCATTTATACCTGACCCTGCCTTGGATCTGGAAGGAAGGCTTCTTTAGTTTGGAAGACCTGGAACCCCAGCCCCAACCTTCTGAGTGGCTACTCCAGAAAAGCCAGAAAACAACTTTATAGTTCATCACTGCCTTACCAGCCTCAGTACAGGATGGTGTTTAGTGTCAGAGGGATTCTCTGAGTCCTGGAGCAGTAAAGACTTCACAGACATCTGGTTTCAGGTCCCCATGGAAGTGGCCTGTGGTACTTCCATTAAGTGTACTTTATGGCTGGAGGCTTCAGTGGAGTTTGATGGGAAATTCTGGGACAAGTTCCCATTGTCTTTCAGTAAGAATGTATACATCTAACTTTCTTGGGCTCTTTCAAAAATTGGTGTTTATTGTCTCAGAACACACTTTGCCTTATGCACAATCAGAAGTAGTTGAGGCTTTTTTAAATGCACAGCCTGAAAGAGCTCATCCTTAGCTTTACTCTTGTCTTTATCATTTAAAGCATCAGCATTAGACTCTTCCCAAGTATGTATAGTGTATAAGTTGTGTATTGTGTGTAGCAAAAGCCTTTAAAATGTAGACGTTTGCATTGTGATTATCTTTTACAAATTAACAGTCTGTAAATGTTTTATGCTGTTAGAAAAGTGTATGAGAACAAAGAAGAATTGTATTTGAATGAAATAACTGTGAAAGAGAGTAGTAAATATGAAATAATTTGTACCAAAAATGTTGAAAAGCAGTGCACTTAGAGAAAAAAAGCTAAACCAAGCTAAGCATGATGTAACTATATGGATTGTAGATACAAGCTTCAGGCTCTGTAGCTTTGTGAGAAATAGAACTGATGACATTGCATTGCCATGGCTTGATTAGGTTTTTAGATTTTACATTGCTATTGGGCTGTATTGTGGAAGTTCTCCCCTGAAGTTGTGTCTTTTAAAACTGCCAGGTAAAATATTTGTATACTTAATGTTAGTTCCCAAAGTGGTAGCATGTGGCAGCTTCCTTGCTATTGTAGAGCAGACAGGCCTTAGGAACACAACGGTTTGAGAAAATATGGTGGCTGAACCTATACCAACCATCATGTCAAGGATGTTACATGATTCATGCTATTTAGGTGAAAAATAAAGAAATTTTTTTAACAGCCAAAGTTCAAGAAAATGTATATAAAAATGGGTTTTAACATCTGTGTTCTAGCATAGCTATTGTCAGTGTTGGTGCAAAGTGCAAGCAATGCAAAGAACTCCACTGTTAAAGGCCATGTGATTGCTTGTTAGTACAAAACCCTTTCATTCTATTTTGATTTCCTTCTCTTATTTTGGAGCTGTGGGGATATTTTGTTAGGTCACTACCCAGCTGTACTTGAAGCAGGTTTCTAAGATTCATGTTTCTAAGATACACGTGTAACACCGACAATATAATTTGCAAAGTACTTATGACTGAAGGGAAAAAAACCTAATGTCTGAACAGTCTTCAGTGAGTACATCCCATTGGGAAGTATTAGATAAGGCATAGATTGTGGAAGATTTCAGAGCAGAATTTAAATTGGGACAAGTCAAGGGCTTAACAGCAGTGGACCTTGAGCGACCAGGAAGATGACATATCACTGAAGCTGGAAAAAGATTAATATCTTCTTTCACCCTAAGATATTAGAAAATTCCTCCAAACACATGCCAGAATCCAGGCCTTTTATAATCTAGGCTGATTTGAGCATACAGGAAGCTGAATTAGGTCCTCCTTTCCAATTGGTTTTACACAGAACAAAAGCTACAAAGGAGACTAACATTTCATTCATATTATTTCATTAGTTGGAATATTTGTTTTGATTATGGATTATTAAATAAATGCAAATCCAGCCACCTATGGAAAAAATAAAGGTTTTCACAATCTGCTTTCCAAGAGTCTTTTATTGCCAGCAGTCTTAGAGAGTGTTTTCAACTCATTAGGTACCAGAAATATTTTGAAAACTTTTAATAAAAAATCTCAAACCTTTAAACTGAAGGTGTCCAGCAGCAGTCATTTTTCAAAGAATAGGGAAAAGGTTTTGGCCTTCTGTGGAAAACAATCTTTTAAACTCTGGGTGTCGTGCCTGAAGGCAGAAGGCTGGCTTGGTTCAACAGGGACTTTCTCTTGGAAATGACAATAAAAAGGAAGGTGTATGCTCAGTGGAAGCAATGTTAGGTGACATGGGAAGAATGCCAAGATGCTATTTGCCAGAGTAGGGAGAAAATTAGTGTGGTCAAAGGTCAGCTGGAGATGAAGCTACCAGAAATGTGAGGGACAATAAAAAGAGTTATTTTAATCTCAGTGACAAAAGGCAGTTTAGAAATTACATCAACCCATTAAGGGTGAGGATGGTCACTTCACAAACAGGGACAGACAGACAAGGCAGAGGTGTTTAATCCATTCTTTGCCTCTGTCTTCAACACAGATGACAGTGCAGTGGAGTCTCAGTGCCCTGAGCTTGAAGGACCATGATTGCAAGAATGATCATTCCCAGCTGACCCTCAAATTGTGTGGGATGTGCTCCAGCTGGATCCCTACAAATCTATGGGACCTGGCTGGGATTCATCCAAGAGTCATCAAAAAGCTGTTATGTCATTGCAAAATCTCTCTCTATGATTTTCATGGTATTTTGGGAATCCAGGAAGGTCCCAGCTGACTGAAAGCTGGAGAACATTTTCCCAGTTTTCAAAAAGGGCAGGAAAGAGGATCCTGGAAACTACAGGCTTGTCAGTCTCATTTCAGTGCCCAGTAAAATTACGGTCAAGAGGAGGACAATGAAGACTTCAATCACAGCCAGCACGGCTTCATGAGAGGGAAGAGTCCTACTTGTCAAACTTGATTTCCTTCTATGGCATGGTCCACCCACCCAGTTGATCAAGGGAAGCCAGCTGATGTAATCTTTTGGGGTTTCAGCAAAGCTTTTCTTAATGTCTCTCTCAGGACCCTTCTGGACAAAATGCCCACAGCTGGATAAACACATCATGTGATGGGTGAGCAACTGGCTCAGGGCTCAGGCACAAGGGGTTACAGTGAGTGGGGTGACAGCAGCCTGGGGACCTGTCACTGGTGGGGCTCCACAGGGCCCCATCCTCGGCCCTGTGCTCTTCAACACCTTTAAAAATTCCTTGGATACAGGACTTGATGGAATACTGTTTGCCAACTATACTACATTGGGGGAAGCTGCCGGCTTCCTCGAGGACAGGGAGGCCCTGCAGAGGGACCTCAACAAATTAGAGGACTGAGCAATCACCAACCAGATGAAGTTTAACAAGAACAGGTGCTGGATTCTGCACCTGTGGTGGGGCAGCCCTGGTTGTGTGTAGACTGTGGAACAGGAGGCTGGAAAATAAGACCCTGGAGAGCAGCACTGTGGAAAGGGACTTGAGGATCCTGGTCAATGGCAAGCTGTATCAGAGTCAGCAGAGCCCTGGCAGCCAGGAGGGATAACCCTGTCCTGGGGTGCATCAGGCACAGCATCGCCAGCCGGGCAAGGGAGGGGATTGTCCTGCTCTGCTCTGCTCTGCTCTGCTCTGCTCTGCTCTGCTCTGGAGCAGCCTCACCTTGAGTGCTGGGGGCAGTTTGGGGTGCCACAATATAAAAAAGGCATTAAGCCATTAGTGTCCAACAGAACACCATAAGGATGGTGAAGGGTTTGGAGCGGAAGCAGTTGAGTTTACTTGGTCCTTTCAGCCTGGAGGAGACTGAGGGAAGACCTCGTTGTGGTCTACAACATCCTCATGAGGGGAGGGTACCTCTTCGCTGTCATGACCAGTGACTGCCAACACAGCTGAGGACGCTCACAGCGGGAGCTGGGAACCTCGGCCACTCCCTTCCCATGGCCAGACTCACGGGGCAGGCACAGCACCAGTGGCTGGGGCTTTCTGCTGCTGCCCTGAGGTCTCCCAGCACCTGAAGAGGGCTGGAGGCACCGTGCAGGGCCATGCAGAGGTTGCAAGTACCCCTGCTGCATTCAGAGCTGCATTTTTTCTTCCCAGGAGAAGCATAACTTCCCAGGGGATCCCCAGGCTCAGCTTTCCTCCAAGTGGTCAAGAGGGAAGGAAGGGCCTTTGCAAGAAGACAGGTGATTAGTGGAGGAAGAGGATTAGGGTTAGAACTCAGCACTGCTAACCTTCCTGCTGACATTGAGGCATTGTCCTCTCCACAGTACACAGAGTGGCCGCTTTTATATGGACCTTCTCCTTGCCGTCACTCTCCATGGAAGCATCATGGAGTGGACTACCCTCTTCTCACCTATTCGGTGTGCCAAGCAGGAAAGCTACTTTTCCAGGACAGGAGATCATCTGGCTCAGAAACAGGGCCTGTATTAACGCTTACTTGCATTCATGAAAATGGTATTTGACAAAAACAAACTCATGTGTAGTCTCTGTAAAAGTATGTGGAGCTGCTGTGGTGATGTAAGGGCAGTGTAAGTGAGGTCCAGATCCTCATGGGCGATTTGGTCCTCTCACATTTTTCATCCCTGATTCTACTGGCTTGAGTAATTTGTTGATGTATTAATATTCGGTATCCAGGTAAACCTTTCAGAATGGCATACATTCTGCTACAAAATGTGCCTTCCTTCAGGTCAATTTAAAGAAACCAAGCCCAACCCCAAACCCAACACACAAACTGTTAAGGAACCTGAGCATAAGAGAAGAGACTCAAGCCCACTTTATATGCATTTTGATCTAGTAATAGTGCTCACTGCTTTATTACTTTGGTTAAACATATACAAACTGAATAATCAGAAAACAGTTGCATGACACTTATATTCCAAACTACATTGCTCAAGGACTTCCTCAGAGACAAAATTTGTCTCTATAGCTAGAATATCACAGTCAGCAGAGAGGCAAAAACTTGAGATTCACAAAAGTGGTTAGGAATATAAATTATCACAATATTTCCACATACATTATTTTTCCTGCAATTCTCAGTTAAAAATGTTTCTAAAAGTAATAAATATTAATAAATAACAATTGTACAATAAAACTCCCTTTTACAGCAAAATAGTCACTTTTTAGTTTTGTTGTTGCTGGCCACACAATGCAAAGAAAAACATTTACCTCGAAAGAAGAAACCTAGCTTCTTTCAAGTTTTAACTCTGCGGGACTTTACTGAGAAGCAGTTATCACACCAATCCAGACAAAAAGGACACAAATATATACTAATTATAATCTTCACATTCTTCACCTAATAGGAAATTTCACTTAATTTTGAATTCATGTACGCCTGGTTGTGTTTGGTGTCTTTTTCCTCATGAAGGAAAAAGGATGACTGCTGAAAAAAAGCTTTCATTTGAACTGGATTTTATTTGATCTTCATGATAGCTACATAAAGTGTAAATCTGCATCTTAGTCTCAAATTCTGAGGCTACCTTTATTTTCTGAGTCATCTGCACTGTCTCTTACACAGTGGGGTAGCAGAATGAGTCACCCAGTTCTAGTTTCTTTTTTCTGTTGGTTTCCATGACCTGTTCTGTTGCCAAACAAGGTTTAAACTCTTTATATGCTGCTTTTGCTAGAAATGTGTAGCTCTGAAATCTTATCCCCCATACTGAGATTTAAAAAAAAAAAAGAAGAAAGCCCTGCTTTTTCTCCCTGGAAGCATTAGGAGATGTTTACATCAGAGTGTGCAGAGGAACAGATCAGGGCTTGTGAACACAAACGTCTCAATAAGAGATGAGCAGTAGGCTTTGTATCCCCAGAGGTTCTGCTTTAACTCTATCAACCAATTAGCATGCTTATAATTTGGCAACAGCTCTCTATTCTCATTAGTGGCTTATATGCCTACTGGCTCATGTTTCCAGGCTTCACATTTTTTATCCCTGAAGTTTTCTCTCCCAAGACAGCTTTTCACTCTCTATCCAAGCCTCCGGTTAACTGCAGGCAAATCACATGTCCATGCTATCTTTTCCTCAGGCCTGCCCTCATTCCAGCTGTATCCAATGCAGATACAACCAAGGTCCACAGACACCGCGTGCAAGTGCGTAGAGTATGTCCAGCTGACCACAGAGCATTAAGTGGAAATTTGCCCACATCCTGACAGCTTTGAACACGTGTAGATTTGCAAAGAGTGAAAACCTCCGTTTGGTCAAAAAAGACCACATAAGTCAAGGCAGTTTTGACAGTACGCGAAGGTACATCTGAATTTAGACTTTATGCAGATATATTTTGAAACTGTCTGGAAGATAAAAAAGGGAAGTATGTCTTACTTCAGCTTAGACTTTATGCAAATATGGATTATGGTTTACTTAATATAAATTCTTCGTTTTACCTCTTCAGATAGACATTGGAAGTTAAGAACAAAGTTTTGAAAGCAGGATTTGTAAGCTTTTGTCAGAGTATTTACAAGTTCCAAATATCCCCTTTATAACTGCAAATTTCCTAGAAGTTGCAAAACTTTGCTGGTTTTCAAATCTACTGACAAATATCTAAATATGCATCAATTCTATTATTAATGTGTTGTAGCTGATGTGCCAGCAGCAATCACACTGTGGTATAATTTTTTTTAAATTCTCCTCTTCTTATTGCACATGATTCCTGGAGACCATGGTGATAAGAAGAGATATTATTCCACAGTGTGGAAAAAGTATGAATACAGGATACAGAAAATTTAGTGCTGGCAGGTGATATTTACCAGACCATTAAACATTTTGTTCTGGTAACAGTGCACATTTTACACTCAAGTCTTGGTCCCAGGACTATGTCCTTTGTTCAAGCTTTTATTGAACATGTCTGGCAGAGAGGTTTCTGGCAGAGAGGTTTCTGGCAGAACCAGGGTTACATCGCATTGTGAACCCTGTAGGAAGTGAAGTGGAGTGAAAGTGCTGTATCACCTTCTATCCACACCATGCATGCAAAGCCCTGGGCAGGAAGGCAGGCATTAAGCTATGGAAATTGCATCTCCTCATATGGTGACCAGCCAGGCATGGTCAGTTTGAACATTCTTTTCTTGCTTAAGGAAAGGGAAGCTGGGAATCCTCACTCTGAGCAAACTCCCATCTGTCAGAAGGTAATTCAGTTTTAAAACCGCCTTTTCAGGTTTCATTGCTTCTGAAGCATCTGAAATAATTGAAAGTTTGGGAACATGATTGTACCAGGATGTCCAGCCTATCACTGCCAGCATCACTGGATTAATATTGTTTTGACTTAATAATTAGTCTAGATCTGCAATAAAAGAAATCAGAATCATTTGGTTCACATATAAAAGTTCTTTGTTTAAAGGAATGGAATGTGTTTTCATTGTCATTAGTTTCTATAGTTGCAACACAACTGGAATCAAAACTGTTAATCAGATAGGACTCAAAATCAATGTAGACGGTCTTGCAGGATATTTAGAGTTTCAGTTCTGAACTCTAAGCTATTCTCTGGAAAAACATCAAAAGATACTATAATATCACCTAATCCCAGTGATTTATTTCTATTAAGTCTAGAAATTTTTTTCTTTCAGGAAAGTCCCACTTCTTGAAGTCATGGTACTGAGTTACCATGAGCAAGTGTCTAGTCCTTGAGGTTGTATTAAAAAAATAATAAAAAAGGTGAGAGACTCCAAACTGAAGGCAAACATTAAAAGACTCACATTATTATGCTGCTAGTTGTCAGGTTTTCAAACAGCTTCTCAGCATTTATATCTATCTCATTACTTTTACAACGCTTAAACTGATAGCAGTGTTGGCTCCTCACAGAAATGAGCCCAGCCTCTAGGAGATCTAGGAGATCTAGCAGATCTCACAGGAAGGTCAGAGCATGGAATAAAAAAGTGGCAACTGAGATAATTCAGGCTGGAATATGGTGGACATGGATACTCTCAAATGAAGTCATTTGAGAGGATATTACTTTGGAATCTGTTCACACTTCATTGTCACTCCCAGTCTACTAAAACAAAGTTTTAAGACTTCCACTAAACTCAGTGCCATACTGATTTGGGTTGCAGTGCAGCATTTAATTGCTATCCTTTGCTCTCAGCTCCCACTTACACCGAGAAATTTCAAATAATAACTATTGCAGTAAAATTAATCACAAGCATTTGGTTCACTAATGTCTTCATTTGGCTTCTAGATACCTTAATTACAGAATCAAGTGTATTTTTACATAGGCACAGATTACATGATTAATCTTAGGTATCTCAACAATTTTCAGGTTTGAGATTACCCAAAATTAAACTTTCAAGTTGCAACTTCACTGTATTTAAAAGCAGAAGGTATAAGAAAATTATTTCAGAATTTTTACATAATAGTCCTGCCTGAATATACTCTAAGTGAATTCTTCAGTCAGTTTGATTGTGGTTTGACAAATTTTTAAACTTAGCAAATTCTTAGAACCAAATGAAACTTTAAGTATACTTCAGTGTAGGCAGGTACTTAACCTAGACTTACCCTGCTGAGTTTTTATGAATCAAGTCTGAAGATTTGATTTGAGAGGCTGGTGCTAGAGAAGACCTTGGATTGCTGAAGGCTAAATCTTGACTCTGGCACAAGCATTGCCTTTACAGGAACTGTGTCTATTGAATTTGACTCATAATAAGATTCATAGAATGGGAAAATAACTTTATATAATGCTTAAATGTGAATAGTACAAATGTCCCTTAAAGCATTTCCCAGTACCAAGAGTCAAGGGCATTTCTGCCAGAAATGTGTCTTTATTGTATGTGTACTTTTTAAACTTGATATTTAGAGAAAAACAGTATATTTGTAGTACCTATCACTTCCTGAAGGTCAAAAAGAAGTTATGCTTTGGCAAGTAAATGCAAGTGACATCATTTTCAAAACTGACCACTGAGTTCAGATAGTTTTCACTGCTTATAAGAAGAAAAGAATTTTCAGATATGTCTTTGAACAGTCATGTACATCTTGTATTAAGCCTATTAAATGCAAGTTATTTGAACTTGTCTAATCAGTATGCAACATTTCATTTGAGACTGTTGGTTCAAGGACACCTAGATCTTCACCATAAGCAGAGAACTACTTATAAATAACCACTGAATTAATAAATAAAAGTTACAGTATATTGTTGCAATATCATTAGAAAAATCAAAGCACACACCTTGTACACAGAGAGATTACACCAAATAATTGCTAAAGCAAGGTACAAATGTTTCGAGTAGCATCATATAAGAATTCAAACTAGACATCAGAAAGATAAAATCCCTTTGATATCAGTGACACAGAATAACGTTTTTAAAAAACATTTTATGCTAAATTTCTGAGTTGGAATACTAGTTACTGAATTCAGATTCCTTCCATGGTTAACTAGCATAATCCATCTCTAATCCCCATAGTTGTGCTTCTTAGGTAAAATCAGAAATAAGATTAGTAATATTAAATTTCTCAAGAAATTGAGACTGCTGATTTCTATTTTTTTTTTCTGAACAATCACAATTGTCATTTTTCTTTTGGTAAAAACACATGGCACAGAAGATAGTTTTATACTGTCAAGAGACTGACTTGAAAAATATAAATATATACTGTATTTTTATATATAATGTGTATATACACTATCAACATTCACATTAGAGAATCTGAACAATTTTATTGAAATTACTTTTAAGAAAGCTTTCTGCTGTGATTTCATGTCTACATAAAGCATTGAAAATGTTCAAGTGTACTATATGAGATGGGACTTCTTAAACTTAAATAAAACATACTTTGAAATGTATGTGAGTATGTGAATATGCATTTTTCTTAAGGTACATTTTTTTCAGATTTGCAATTTCTACCAGTTATAGCTTGCAAGTTGGAAAAATTAAGAGTTATCTGGACTCAGTGTTTTCTTTCAGCAGGCTGTTGCAGGCAGAGTTCACTCACTGACGAAACTATAGGCAAATTATTCTCAAGATGATAGTTGATGAGATGACTTATGCTGTCAAAGACACGATCTTTTGTACGAACCTTCAAAAAAGGGATGCAAGAAGACAGATTAAAGAGTAAGGTACTTTCCCCCTTAACTTCACACTAAAATTGTATAAGAATAAAATGACAAAGTCATGTTTTACACACTGATCCCTCTTCCATCAAAATTGGTGGCAATTTGGCACTTATCCAGTATGTCTTCTGTTTTATCTCTTACTCCCTCTGTTTTCACCAAACAGACATTTTGCATGCAATTCCATGGAGCAGCCTACTATTATGACTCTTTCTGAATAGGTCTGCTTGAAAACTTTCTGTACAAGATTTTGTTTCATTGTAAGTCAGATCTTTAGATCAATTTTTCTTCATCAAGGGACCATCTTCTTCTTCTAAGTGTTTTCAGCTTTTTAATTAGGAAGAGCTATCCTGCCAGATAGGTCAGAACCCACCTTCTTTGTACACCTTAGCATTTTTTTTGTTTTTCTTAAGACTTTCTTCTTCAGCTACTCAAAATTTCCCTTCCTAGAAAGCGATCCAGCCATCATATGTGCTTAGCTTGCGTTTGCCCTGTGCGGCACAGTACATGCCTGGGCTTCTGGAACTAAAACACCTCAGGGCAGGGAACACCATTTTTCTGGCCCACTTACCAGCCCCTGTACTAGCATCCTGCTGGTATACAATATTACACCTGTGACAGAAGGAAACTGATATTGCAGGATAAAACAGTCAAGATTATCAGAAACCAAAAACTAATCTATATTACAAAGCAATCTTTAATTATTTAGCCACATGTTCACAAAACATTTCCTTCCTGTGTTTCAAATTAGTTTGACATACAGCTTCTACAGGCAGAGCACAGGTCCACTCAAGCAAATATTATCTTGCACTAAAACTTTGTATTGAACTGGCTCTACACTGCCTCAAGCAAACAGCTGTGAGCACTGCTCTGAGTAAGGAATGTCGTCTGTTCTCCTTGAACTTTTCTCAGGAAAAGAGAGCAACTCCTTTCAAAACTTTCCAAAATCATCATATGCTGTGGTGGACACCTCTCTTGAGGTACTTCAGTCTTCAATATTAAGTTCTGGAAAAGTTGCTAGAAGCTTAACACAGCATGTCACAGGTTAAAGAAAAAAGGAAACAAAGAACTTTGATGGCATATGAGGCTATCTGGTCAGTCTACATGCTGTTGTGTCACTGAAGGAAAGCATACTGCTTTGAAATGTTACTTTCTCTAAAATCAAAGCTATATTTTCAAAATGAGAAGATATCTTTAAAAAAACAGTAACTTTACTTATCTATATTCAGAGATGCTCTTACCATAAGTTAGACACTCTGCCATTACCAGCGTTCTAATTCTAAATCCGGAAAAATCCTGTGGTCCTCCATTTTAAGCATCCATTACCTGAACAAGTGATCTCTTTTTCCTTTCTTATTTTTGTGCTAGCTGGATGAGAGCATAAGCAACTGGACAGTTAACTCTGCTCTGAAAACACACCCTTAAGGCCTGCTACATGTCACTGGGTTACGTGTGCAAAATTAATTTTCAGGCAGGATTTGTGTGAATCAGTCTTTAAGAACAATCGTGCTGAGACACGCAGATGAAATGCAAGCCGCTGGCCTGCTGTGGTGGCTGGCCACACACTGGCATTCTATTGATGATTCTCCACTTTGACAAGTTGCAAATAGGGCTGCTCAGAAGCTGTGTCAGGATCCCACAAATTGTACAGACAGCACAGCTGCCTGTAACTAACTGCGGTTGCAGCAAATCATTATTCTGGAATGGTGCCTCCTGAGCAAGGCATTTCAGAGCCAATTGGACCATGATGGTTCATCACAAGCAGGCTGAGGGAAGGGATAGGTGCAGGAAACAAGCAGGTCCCTAACCAAGGAGGGCAGCAAAGTAGAGCCGCACCACAGGCAGTACAGCAAAGACTGGGGGAGGCAGGAGGGGGATGGGACCCCTCCAAACTGCAGAAAGAAAATGCCCTGGAAGTCATCACAGGACCTGAGTATGCCACACCAGTCTGCACTGCAGCAGAGCTCCCAGTGGGACACGGCATTCCTGCGCTTGCCACATCCCACAGCAGTGTTTCCCTTGCAGCAGCCTGTAACAGATATTTGTGGGTTTATGTTTAAAGGAGAATTAGGGGACCTTGTTGCACGAGTCACAAAACTGTTGGCAAAAGTTTAGCGAAGAGGTCCCTCAAGAGGTGCGGAGCCACTCCCCGGGGCTGGTGTGCCCATTTAGCACAGGTCTGGGCAGCTGCCACCTCAAAAGTGCAAAACCATTCTTTGACTGGCCTCATGTGGCAAATGCAATTAATTGCAACAAGTACCATGGGCATCCCTCACTGCTGAAATACAGACTCTGCAGGACTGATGCAATTCTGGCGCAGCTTTCTCAGCTCAGATGCCAACAGGCCGACTCCTTTATGAGAGTTTCTCATTTACCTTGGGGCTGGTTATCTAAAGTTGTCCTTTATCAGGAAAAGGAGTTGCCCACTTGCAGCTACCAGGAGCCAAGGGTAAAACTCATGACAATGATTTCAATCTCTGTGAAGAGATTATGCCTCCACAGAAGCAGGACAGGACAGCTACAGAAAACTAGGGCTCCCGTGTCCCCTCCATCCTGCTGTGGGGAAGGTCCCTTCACCAGCTAAGGGAGTCTTTGTGCAGCAAAGAGATGGAGCAGGTTTCCCCAGTTCTCTCCTGGGCATATATGCAGGAAAACAGAGGGCCTGGTCTGTATCCCAGCTAACAGACATGTCAAGTGGAAACTGCCAGCATGGAGGCTAGCCAAACCTCCTTCCTTTAGCAAAATACTAAAGTGGCTCAGCTACACTTTTGACCAAGACTGTATAGCACATGGCCAAAGTGTGAACTTGCTTGGGAATCGGGTCCCGAAGTTTTCCCACAATATGTAGAAATCATGCAATATGTCTTTTATGTGGCATCAGGGAGAGAATTAGAGGTGTGATGGCATGTTAGAGATATGAAGTGGTATGTATGATCAGTTCTAAATAAGCTGTAAAGAAGATTAAAGACATTTAGAGAAAATTTATAGAATCAGAAACCTCATCTATTAGTGAGGAATCAGTGCTTACAGTTCCTTCTGGGTCCACCAAAAGAAGATGCTTGGCTTGTCCTTTGTGCATGCCTGTCAGCACATAGGAGCCAGGATTCGTGGTACTCTTCCTCACGAGGAAATCTCCACATTTCTTCAATAGCTGCTCTGCTTCTTTCCTGCTCATCTCTCCTTGATACCACGGCTCTGTACTCAGCTCTTCAGCTTCAGCCCAGGCCGCTGCTCTGGATAAAGGAGGACTGGTGCATGCCATGGAGGTGGATTTCTTCATCATGGTCTCCGATGTTTGATTCTTGAGAGCATCTTCAAATGGTTCTGGTTATGGGAAATAGGAACAAGAGCAGGATCATTCAGAGGTAAATAATGTAACAGAATTGTGATATTCTGGTCATTTTAAACTGGATTTTTTTGCATTATAGCCACTTCCCTTTACCTTTATAAAAAATGAGGGAAGATATTCTAACAGACTTACTGATTTATATAATAAGATGGTGGAATGTAATGTTTTTAAAATCCATGCTATGCACAGAAATACACTGATAAAAATCAGATTGAACCTTAGCAGGATCTTTTGAAAGGTACTGGTTTTATTTCAGTAGTGGTTATTGTCAACAGTTGTATTTATATAAGCTGGTACAGTGCAAATTTCTCCTTCAGTCTTTCTAGGTATGTCAGACAGTTTAATTCCAAATAAATTGCATAATAGGGGTACCTAATATCATTATACTCATATCTGGTCTCTGTTATTAATTTAAAAATTATCCATTACTGAGTCTCCAGCCCAAGGCTATGTCTAGAAGGGAACATTCACCTTACCACTCAGCCTACTCCAAGCCTCCATCTAGGAAGAGAACCTTGCCAAACAGACACAGGTTAACACATTTAACATCATTTGCCCAGCTAAAATCTGCCTCAGGGGAGCATCTTTTAAACCTCAGCCAAGTCCTAAACTCAGTGCTACTGTAGGGTTGAGTGGAAAGCTGTGTCATTATGGATCCCAACAGTCTGACAGAAATAGCAAATATGTCATAGGGTGCTTCATTACATGTGGTACTGACCTCTTGAAAGCTATTTACTGTTGCAAGACCTTCATTTTACCCACCAGTACGTATCAAAAAGAAATGCTCTTCTGTGCCCACTAGGATTACAAAAGGATATCTGGAGAGAGGTATGGTGAAGCAATACACCAGCTCTAAACATATTGCTCAGATGCGAGGAGTACACAGCCATATTTGCACGGGGCCACAGAGAGGCTAATTTAGGTCAGAGCAACAGGAAAAATACTGTGCTGTCACAGCTTACTGATATCTCAGCCAGTTATAAAAAGCAGCTGATATATCTTTGCTATACTGCAGTCTGCACAAAGCCAAACATATGTATAGCTTGACAAACCACTCATTTAGGGCTAATTGAAACATTTTCTAATACTACTTTTTTCTGATGTTCCAATGGCTGATAAGGGTTAGCAGCCCCGATTTCAAACAGCTGACTTTTCTCATTTCAGATCTATATTCACAGATAGATACTCTCTCAACTTTCTTCCCTCCTTTCTGTCAATCCAACATCTCACTAAGATGTGGGAATAGAGCCCTATCTCAACAAAAACGTGCCAGGAAAATGGTTTTATCTATACTGAGATAACAGAAATGTAGATTTCTGTAGATTTTACAAATAATATGTAGGCACCAACCATTTTGTCTCACTGGCTCTTAATTTTGTGAACTGAATCAAATAAAACATGGATCGGCAATTTATTTGAGGTACAAAGAGTAAAAAACCAATAAACTTTACTGTGCATCAAATGCTTTTCACGCTTTGTGTATCTCCTCACATTGAAAACAATGTGCGTTGGTAGCACCAATGCCAAACTATGACTGGTGCTTAAACTGAGGTTTTCGCAGCTATGATGATGATTCTAATCGATGAAAAGCTGCCTTCAAAGTAGGAACAGATGGGACAGTAGGCCCACCCAGAGCAAGAGGTAACTCAGCACTAGATTCCTTGCTATTCTTGTTGCACAAAACTTTTGTTACATGTATTGACTTCCTCGTAACATACTCACAAGACAGGCTGAAGATAATTCTCCACCCATTCACACCTTCACTCTCCTTCACTTTCCTGTATGGCAAGCCTCCTGGTTAATTTTTCTTCTGACATAATTGCTTGTGATGTTAAGGATAACATAGACTGCAACTGACCTTAACTCAGATATTATACGGACTAGCTTCAAGTCTTCAGCCACCCTTATTTTAGCTCAGTCCAACATGAAACCACCATGGATTCTAAAATTCACCATAATTACACCAGGAACACTAAATTCGGAAAATTTAAAAGTTGTGATTTTTTTTTTTTTTTTTTTTTTTAAATACAGAACTAATGCATAAATGTATTTGGTCACTTGGTAGAAAGGAAGGAACAGGAAGGGAACTCACTCATGTCGAACAGATCCTTTCCTGGGCTGCTTGCTTCAGCATCCTCTGTTGTTCCACTGAAGGTACTTTCAGCATCTGCCTGAAGTGCCAATAGAGCTTCTCTGTTTATATGCTGGGTGTTTACATATGTTGGTAGCTCTGCTGCTGGTGCTAGTTCTGCTTTCTCTTCTGGCATACTACAAACATCCAGAGATCCTAGAAAATTCAAGACTTTATTTTCTTTATCTTTCTTTTGGTATTTGACAGAACACTGTTGATATTATGACCAATTAGCATGGCACTACATCACCACAGGTTTAAAATTTCCTGGACTGGGACATATAAAGTCAGTAATTGCTGGATCTAGTAGAAAAAGTGTTGATTAATGGATTCAAAACTGTGTTTCAATGAGGGTATGGTGGGGTTATTTTTCAGGAGAAAAGGAAATCTTAGTATATAATGACTGCAAATTTCAAGAATGTTATTTTGTTAGGGAGTCATGAGAGGAGGAGAAGGTATAAAATCCTCAAATATGAACAGATTAACAACAGAGAACATATTCTGGCATTTGAACAAATGTGTCCCTAGAAACACAGTAAAGTTATCACATAAAGGTGGATGGGGTCAAATTCTATATATTTTTGAAGTGACTTACTGAAATTCAAAGACAACATAAAAAGGAACATAATACGTAATTGGCTATTTTTTGTGCAGAGAGCATTGCTTCACATTTCGAATTAAACTTCTCACTTTAGGTTTTTCATTTGAAAATTCCATTTTGCATACCCTATTGGGTCAGATTTTTTTAACAGATCAGGCAGCAGACCCTTAAATATCATGAGGTTTTAAGATATAGAAAGTTAGAAAGCTGAAAGTTTGGACAATTCTGTTTATTACTGCTCTGCAGAAGAAAATATTTTATGAAGGTGTGCATTTAACAATTTATCCAGAGGTAATTATCAAATGCTTTTCACTGGTATCAACACTAAAACTCAGACAAAGGGAACATATCAACTAAGCGCAGTTCATTGTCTTAAGACTTTGAGGTATCAGAGTTTCACATGCTTCGCCCCCCAAGAACACCTGCAATATTACAGCTAAAAGTAGCAAAACTCACCTTGTTTAACAGGCCCATGATGCCATTCTCCACTGAACTTTTCTCCTAAGTGATGGCTCTGATAATAAATTTGCTCTCCTCCCAGTCCTGACGCAGACTAGAATGGACACATGTGCAAGGAATTTTTCAATTGCCTTTAAAATGCTCAGATACATCATGAGTGGCTCTGCCAATTTCCCTGGATGTATTCTGTGTAACCTCATTCTTCCTTTCCAATTCATCATAATGTCAGAATATATATATATCCCAAATACATTTGTGTAAGAGTAAGATATTACCAGTGACCTTCATGTGCTCTTCCCTGCTCTCTGCTTTTAGTGACCCCTGTGATATCAAATGATGCATCATTTCTTTTGTACATTTGTACTCACATAGAGAATCTTGACAATCTGTTACTGGGAAAAGAATTCCACAGAAACAGACATGGCACCAGAAGATCACCCCAGAGTTCTTGAAAGCATGAGATGAAAGATTCACATTGGTACCAGGGGATGGTCTTGGGGACTGAGGGGAGGATGTTGGCTAGAGACAGGACCCTTCCAGATTTAAGAAGAGTTGTGCTGGATCTAAAAACACCTCTTATGGGGCTACATTGATACTGCAGTCAAATTTTGGCAGGAATGCTGTAGAAATATTCAAGCTGACCTCAGTTCAACAAGACATTGGAAACCTACCTAAGAACCTAGCTGAATACTGATAACTGCCAAGTCATTAACATAATGAACTGCTAGTAATGACTGCACTATGTTGTTTAAATGATTCTGCATTAAATCATTCCCAGTTAATGTGCACTATTTGATACCGTCTGAAGTATGGTTTCTACAAATGTAGTAGCCCCCCAGTGGATTTATGTTCCTTGAACCTGATTAATCTTTTAACACCATGAGGATTTCGCATCCTTTAATTTGTTCTGAATCTGCCTAATGTGTTGCCTCCTCGGTCTGCAATGGCCATTCAAACAGAACCTAGCCACACATGAGGGGCTGTGAGTTATAAATGGTCCCAAGGTATCCACCATGAAACACATATTCTTTAAAAAAATTTGGATCCATCAGCAGGAGAGCAGAGATTAAATTGCACTGACCTGAGCTGTGTCTGCAGCAGTGGGAAGCCTTGTTTTAAGCCTGGCATCATGGAATCCACCAGGGGGAGGTATCTTATTTGGGATGTTGTTATAATAGGGATGCTCTGTTCCCTCGTTATCTTCCTCTGTCCATGGGTCCTCAAAACTCTGCATCCTGTAAGGAAGTGAGTGCTTTGTTTTGCCCCTCACTTGGATACTTTCAGCAGGTTAAGACTGCCTGTCAGGGGATCACTATCACATATTGTATGGACACTTCAGCTACCATTGTAAGTCAGGAGGCAAGGATGGACCATGCAGCATATCTCTGTTAAGACAAACTAATATAAACCTCCTCTGCAATGGACTAAACTATTTATGCTGGGTAAAAAATGTTTTTACTTCACTTTAAAAATCATTATAAACTGCATTAACAACCAACTTTATCTAACCTTAAGATAGTACTTGTAATATTATGAGTTGATTGACTGTCAAGGCTCTAAATCTTTGTCTTTAGTTACAACTGCTCTATCACCAATATAATTCTGCAAGAACTTCACAAAGTCAAGAGATGTGGATACAGCATGCTTCCAGATAAGGATAGCAACATTTTATATTCCCTATATACCTATTTTGCTCTGATATAAGAGATTACAGGGGTTACAAGTTCACTGGGGTTTCTAGTAATGTTAGTAAGTACATAGAAATTCATGTCTCCAAAGGAAACAGAATGCTATGCCCCAGCCTTTTGAACATATACAAACAGAGTTTGTATCCTCCAGAGAACAATGCCATCAAACCTCCATGCAATACATCACATTCCTGGAAACATCACCCTACTATGAGAAATAGTGAAACATCAATAGTCATTTTGGAAACCCAGCAGTTTGACTTACTCCATCTAAACTGACACAGCTGCTATGACAGTAATGAGGAAATGCCACAAATCACAACCATTCTTGGCCATCCAACGCTGCCTACTAAGTACAACACAGAACACATGATCATTTCAACATCATTATGAAATCCATATTTAGCTTAGTCTTTTAAGTTGACTGTGCTCCTTTCATATTCATTAGGTAAACACTGTTTTTCTAATGCAGCAGAAATCTTTTTACAGCATTCAAAGCCTGTCTGTCTCCGGTAACATTGTCCACCACACATTTTATCACATAAATTGAAAGCTAAAGAAGATCCTTTAGCTGTCTACTGCAATTGCACTCACCTATCAGGGAAAGTAGGTGTCTTAGAGGGACATTGCAAGTATTGCTTAAATCGAAGCTCAAATGCTTGCCCTATGGTGCTGATGACATCTTGGGCCAGGCCATCACAGCATTCCAGTATATGACAAGCTAAATGAAAAAGAATTGACACATGCAAATCACTGTCTGTGTTATGGCGGGATGCACTGACCTATGACAAAGCACCTACATGTCAAGCTTAGCTGCCCTATTACTGATGCGCACATTTCAATAAAACCCAATTCTGATACAGTGAATTTCAGGCGATGGTAACATTTTAAAGGTTACATAAAATTGCAGCGATGTGTAACTGCAATAGACAGCAACCTGATTAACTCCAGCACTTCCCCACGTACCACCTCTCTGAACTCCCTGTGAGAGAGGCAGTAAGGAGGGAGGCTGGCAACACAAGCTCTCCTCATATAGAAGGCTGAGGAACCTTTATCAGCTGTCTGAGCAGCCAGATCTGTCCTGGTTTTAATCAGAGAGTGGCTTGGAGGTCTCATATGTGAAAACACAAAGAGGTGAACTTGTGAAGAGTTCACTCAACATTGCAGGAGCATAGATGGGTACTAATAGCCAGAAGCGAAAGATCTGAACAAATAACATCCCAGTGATATCCAGAAAAGCTCAGGTGAGTTAATTTTCCATATTCAGAGCTGGACAAGCATACTTTCTACTGGCTATGGCCTGCAATGGATTTCAAACTCTGGTTCTTTTCCAAGTACTGTCACAGGAAAGAGGGTTCTTGTTCAAAGTTACTGATTTGTTCACCCCTGACTGCTTTAATAACCTGAATATAAACTCTACAGCTACAAAACCACATTTGAGTACATGCCCAGTGTGCATCTCACTAGAACCAACTGCACTGGATGCCAGTGTCCTACAAATAAAGGTTGGTAATGATATTTGCGTGACATTGTTTTAGTTAAAGTAATACAGAGAGATCAAGTAGGTTTAGATATGACTTTTCAGAGGCTGAAATACTGGACAGACTTCAGAAGAGGCCAGAATGCATGGCCAAGAGACCTGCAGTTGTGTGGGTATGGAATATCTGCTCTCTCTTCCTCAGCAGCAGCAGCACCTCATTCAGCATGCGATGGCACCAGCCACAGTGCTAAACAGACCCAGCGGTGCTCTCCTCTCACCTTAGAGCATCTGCTGTGCCAACCAGCAAGTTGAAATGCCTCGTCTGGGGAAAATGCCCTTAGCTGCATGTTGAAAGTGGATTCAGCAGACAAAAATAGGACCTCCAAGTGTCCAAAGACAGAGGCAGACATCCCTGACTAGCAGTGAAACATTTACTTTTTATGCCCTCTGCAACACTGCTGATGGCAGTGAAAAATCAGCCCCCATGGAAGGTGCAGATTATCTCCGTAAACACGGACCATAAGTAGTTAGGCCAAACAAAGCTAAAATGTTTGAACTCTGTAACTGGAGTGTGAATTTAAAGAGGTTACAGTGCTCACTGCTAAACCTTTCTGGAGCTGAAATGAAGCATGAGTCATTAAGTAGTTTCAGTAGGTGACATAATGAGTAACCTGTTTCCTTGGATACGTGAATGGACTTTCAGCAGGTAGGAGATCTGCTTCTTGTAAAAGGATGAGAAGGTTTGGCTCACACAGAGATGATTTCTTGTGAATGTTACAGCAGAAAATAGACAGCCTTTAGCTTGCTAGATCCAGAATGCAAAGCACGAAGACAGCTTTTCCATCCTTGGGAAGAAATGAGTCTAATATGCAAGCTGTACTACAGCATTGGTGGTAGGGTAGCGTCAGTAACAGGAGCAGTAATGTTTTCACTAGATACAGATGTAAAGACAAATTCCCTTTTAAAGTAATTTGCAGGCAAAACATAGAATGACAGAAGGGCAAGCGATGGTGAAAGAGAAATTCAGGTCCCTTGGTAAATTTGACCCTTTTTTAAAATGTGTTTCAATACAGGTGACATACAAAGCCACCGATCTGCAAACCACTCATGTATACACACAAGTGGGGAAAGCACCCATGGGAAAGCCATAATGCAGAAGGTTTAAAGATCACAGCATGAAAGGATTTTACATGAGGTAACAGTGTTTCACTGCAGGAAAACGGGCTTAGGAGGAACTGGCTGATGATGAGGATGAAAGCAAGTAAGAACAGGAAGGTGCATTCTCTGATATAGTGGCAGCCCCTGTCACACAGCTATCATATACATTTTAAAACAGCTGCAGAAAAATAAAAGAAGGAGGTACAGAAATTATCTGAAGGACGGAGGATGTGTACTGCAGCTGGAATGTGTAGAGTTCAATCTGTCAATCTTTTCATAAAGAAAATTAATAAATTACTAGACCTAAATACACCAAAGGAAGACAACAGTATCAGGTGCTCAGATGACTCCTCAGTCTAGGATAGCTGAGCTCAACAAGGAACAGTCACAGGAAGCTAAGGCTGGACACATTCAATGTAAGATAGAACGAACACAGTACAGGAGGAGCATAGTACAGAAGGAACATAGTATATAAAATCCACTCACACAGGAACAGAAAACAGCACAGGGCTCCTCCAAACCCTACAGAGCAAATATCTGGTCTACAATTGTAGTCACTACATTGACTGAGATCTCTCAGAACAACTAAATCCGTCCTGGATTTAGCAGAAGGGTACTGCTAAAGCAGGTGGGCTGGAGAGCAGCTCTGCACCATGCACCCTGCAGTCTGACACAGGAGCTTCTCTGACTGTCACACGTGACCCGATGTTGTAACATAACAAGCATTATAAAGAACTGGACTGTTTCCTACTTCCCCTTCCCCATAAGTTTTCTAGGTATTTCACTTACATTCAGCATACTAGTATGCTTCTTGTAGGTATTATTAATGAGCTAATGCTCTCACTGTCCTGCTCTGCTAAGTCTGGACACCTGTGCACATGGACACAGCTGATTCTTCAGGTATTAAAGATGACTACATATGCAAGCTACTGAATTAGTTGTGCCAATGGTAAGGTGGGCAGCTGAGAGTTTGCAGGATTAGCAATTTAAAGTGTCTGAATTCTCCAGAAATTCTTTTGAAAGTATTTGGAGCTAGTCAGTTCTTCTCCATGATCTATGACTAGTAAATAGTTTCTCAGATACGTTACACAATACTTAATATCTTGCATTAAGACCTAATGAATACAATCAACAAGTAGGTCCCTGTCCCTGACTGATTGCTACTAAAACAATACAACCTTGAATAAAATTTCACTGAGAAAGAGAATTACAGCAAGCTGGCTTGAAAGCTAGCTATTTGATTAAGAACCTGATTCTGACAGGAGGAGTTAGGCATGTACAAAGAAGACCTAACAGATCCAGCTGCCTCATCAGATGATTTAATCAGAAGACTGCTTAGCTCTTGCACAGTGATTGGTTAAGACTTAGCTCTTGCCTAGAAGGTCACATAGCCAAGTAAGGCAAGTGTTTGATTTAAGAGATGAAGTAAAATCAAAGTGGTATTTGGATATGAACTAGAGGCAAGACCTGTTCCAAGCTTGAGAATGAAATTGCTGCTTCTTATTGTTACACAGTATTTCCATGACTCTGTCAAAGGCAGTCCTTTGATTGGCCTACATTTATATTTTTTGAGGAGAAGGGGGGATGGGAGTGGGGGGAAATGAGGGGGCAAAATTTGACCTAAACCATGAATAATTTGTGTTTCCCGAAGGAAAAACAGATGTCAAATAAATAATTCTAACTTACCTCTACGATTAACAGGATCCTTAGCTACATATGCAATATAGTCTGAAGTATCCTGCCAAAAAATTAAGATATCTACAATGAATGCACAAAAACATTTGCACAGATTACAGCAAAAGATCACAGTCCCAAATATTTATATTCCTATGGGCAGAGCCCCAAATGACATCTTTTGTTCTCCAGTTGCATACTACTTAAACCCCATATAAATGTTTTGGGGCTTGGTACTGATTGGACCACCTTCCTTTTTACACAATGTCATCTAACCCAGCAGAACTTCAAAATCTCTTCCAACAGTTAAACAAATTCAGTAGGATTTGGCCCAGGTCTCATTTAGGGGGGAGTAAAATTACAAGTCCTTATCTTCAATCTACCCAGAGATTTTGGTTCAGAGCATGAATAATCATCTGGTTCTGTGGCAGAAAGAGTGGGAGTAACAGCGCTGCTCTCCAGAAATACTGAGCAATGGCATTTATTCATGGGTGACAAGCAGGTGTTTATTGACTACTGTGCCATATGGCACAGAGGTGCTCAGCCCCTCTTTGGCTATGACAAGCACTATCCCAGGTCGCCCTCCCGCAGCCCTTAGGCTGCACCCTGCCACACCTGTTGCCACATGCCTGGTGGAACTGCTGGCAAGAGCAGGCAGGTATCTTCTTGGGGTAATTTTTTTTGCTTCCTCTCCTGCCACCCCTATGCTCCTGTGCACAAGTGGTGCAGACTTCCATCACTATGCAGACAAAACTGAAAGGACTATGTTTCAGGGAAATACTCAGACCTGCTAATATATCTGGAAAATGTAATATAAGCCTTGATGAAATCAGGAAGTCCTGGTTAGATCTGGTATTTTCTGATATGCCTGGCTAGTCAGGTATAGCTAAACTCGAGGGATATATAGGATACATTACAGCTGGCTGTGTAAATCTACCCAAAGCCTTTTCAGGTGACTGATTCAAGATCATTGACAATTATGCCAAGATCTAATGTCATAACAAACATCAACCTTCAGTTAAAAGATAGATTTCTTCAGCATAGCTTTTTCTAGTGCAAGCACGCACCACCACCACCACCACCCACCCAAAACAAATCACTGTAGTGAATGTCTATACAATTTCCTTCCTTAGGAGAGAGCAAGGGAAATGACGAACAACAGTCACAGTTCTAGTGACAGATATGTAGCCATATCACTTAATGCATTATTGGAAGGCACTCAGACAAAGCAGCAATGAGGCTGGCCTGATAAAAAAGCATAGTCCTGGAATTTTGTCTAGTAATTTCTTATGCATCCTGTGGCACAGTGTCTGGGCAATGACTACAGTGGAAATAAGGATGCATATCAGCAAGTAAGAGGAAGAGAAAAGTGGCTATGTAGTAAATAATAGTAGCAAATAATACAGAGCCCTTGTCTCACTGTACTGGTTTTCTACAGCATGCGCTGAAACTCTCAGAGTGACCAGCGCATGCTTGGCATTGATCCCAAGAGACCACTATGAGGGAAGAGAGTGAACGTGTGGGTGCAAATTGCGCTGTGTTATTTATTTCAGGGCCAGAAAGACTGGAAAATGGGCCACAGATCAATTTATTTACTACTTCAGGCATAGCTAATGGATACATTTATGCCTGAGTAAATCACAGATCTATCTCATAGCTAGCGTGGGAGTGACAGTCTGAAACCATCTACTCCTTATTTCGTCTAAAGCTCTGAGATTCAAGCCTGCTATGGCAAACCATTCAGGACCTAAGGTGGGCCCATTTCACCGTGGCTAAGTTGGAAGACCCCCATCAAAAGACTATACGGGCATTGGCTGATGCAGCAAAGTGGTTGTTGACATTCTAGGACTGAAAACAGGTATGAATGAGCTATAATTTTCAGCCTAAAGAAGTTGCATTGTGGTGTTAAAATTTGGAGGTATGGCTGAAACTGTAAAAATTACTGCCTTCAGGGACCTCTGAGAGACCTGCCTTATTAGACTTTATGAGATCTCCCACTCCAAAATTTCACCAGATATCTCCAAAAACAGGTGTTTTGTCTGGGAGCCTGGAAACAGCCACATGAAATTACTATGGAGGAGAATTTTTAGTGTATCATAAGGAGGTACTGAAGAGAACTAAAGCAGATTGAGAACACAGTCCTGGAAGTGAACTAAAACCAATTTTGAAATGTTGTGTAAAAGGATCTGGTAGAGAGATTTTTAAGCTCCCATATGCTGACACAGCCAGAAACTGACTCATTGCAAAGGTGAATATTGCAAAAATATATATGGTATTCAAGCCATTTTCCAAGACTGTGGAACACTTCTCCAGGGGTTATATTGTGAATAATATGATTAATGGTAAGGGAGTGGGAGGAAGGTTGTAAAGCTAATTGCTATCACAAATGGGACACAGACATCCAGAGCAGAAATGTTGATAGGGTAGAAAAGTGAGAGCAGCCTCGCTTCCTGACAAACCAAACCCAAAATAACCTCAAAATAAGGAAGACACTTCCTGAAGAAACATGGGCACAGATTTCATTTCCTAGGTCACCATGGCCTTTCTCCAACCAGTTTAAAACTTATATAAGGAGATAAACTTATGGTCTGGAGGGCAGCTGTGGTTGGGGGATACAGTTTGGTGGTGGCAGTCCTCCACCAAGTGGAAATCATTAAGGGCTAATGAAAGTTATATCTAGATGGCCCTCTGATGAGTAAATAAAGCTGTGACCTAAATCACATCATTGCATCTTCTACATGCACCCAGGACAAAGGAACCAGCTGCTTTATGCACTAGCTTTTGATTTAAAGTACCTTACTAGACCACTGAGATACGCTTGTAGAGCAACATTAGATACTCGTACCTACCTTCTTCCTCCCATCATCAGTATGAATTCATGCAGTAGTCTTATTGGGAGCACAAATTTACAATTTCACTGTATCTTGTAGGCTGCCTTGCACCAGGCAACTTCATTTCTCTGGTAGCTCACTGACTCAGTAGCGTGATTTTTATCTCTCTAAAACATTTGGAAGAGCTTGTTTACTCCAAATCCAGTCTCTACTGCTGTTCCTCTCCTCTTTCCTGGTAAATCATTTCATCAGTGGGCAGTGTGAAATGGTGTTTCCAGGACTTAGCATTTGGGATGGCAGATGGGCAGCAAAGAATCTTCTTATGGAGGCAGGGAACTGTGCTAATCACTCCTCTGCCCACTTCAGGAATTGTTCATTTACAGCATCCATTGCAATCTGTTGTATTTCAAAGCTGCTGTTGATCCATTTTTTGTTCCCCAAAATTATTGTGATATTGTGTCCTTTTCCCTTCTGTAGTTGTACTGAGCTCAGCAAAGCTATACTAAGACTGAAATTTGTCTTTATGTTTTCTGAGGATAACAAAATGAACAGAAAGTGCCAAGCATCTTCACCTTAACAGAGTTGAACAGAGAGAATTATCTCACAAAGCAGGCTAGAAATTGCCTTACCTCTAGTACATGACTGATATATGACAGATAATCATGTGATGGAGAAAAAGGTACTCATTCAATTAATCTAAGTTTAAAAGCTTTCAAAACTCTAAGGTAAGAGGTGAACGCTGTCACTAATTAATAATTCTCCCCTTACTTCCTGAGAGACAAATACTTTCAAGGTCCATTTATTAATACACCTTTGGATGAACAGCTAATAAAAATAAGGAAAACCACAATAAGCAGGAACCTGCTATTTGATCTAAATGAATCAAATATGTAGGTGTATCTGAATGTTTTGCAAAACCAGAGAGAAAGATCTGTGCTTTTTCTGAAAGACTGTCTTCAAGCTACGTGAGTGTAGCAAATATACCTGAAGGCAGAAATTTAGCACAGTCTTTTCAATGTACACATACACTTGAGAAGAAGAAAAAAAAACAACAAATGCATGCATTACTGTAAATATAGCTGCAACAAATTCTATTATTGCAAAAAGTGTGAGATATAAAAACAGTCAGGATAAAAATTCATACAATGCCCCCCGTATCACTACACTACATTACAGTGAAAAACAAAGCCCTGCTTATCAGTTACAATATGAGTGCTCACAGTCCCTTGATACTTTTTGGTTTCAGTCATTCAAAGCGGAGGATCTATGAATGCTTGTCAGTCATTCCCCTCAAAGAGACCTTGATGGCAAAAATCAAGAAGAATTTATGAAACAAGAAACAGGAGCTACCATGGTTATATTTTTCTTTCAGTAAGATATGCATTCAATTTTGTCACACAGTCCTCATAAAGCAGTATTTATGTGGGGGAAGGCTTTAGAGAAATGCTTACCGGATCACCTCCAGATGCAAAGGAGATAGATTGCATATGGTGATTTGCTATGATCTGTATGGATCAGAAAGAATAAGTGTGAGTCAGATAGTTTTCTTACAGTTTGCAATTTTGATTTCTTTTTTTGTTTGTGTGCTTGTGAAAATCCAAAATCAAGATCAAAATGGCCTACAAGGACTTCAAAGAGTAGCATGATAATATAAACAAACTAAAGGATGAATGCATCTATTCTGGGTGTTCTTTGAAATGCATCTGGACACTGCAAAATTGTTAAATGTGCTCAGAGCTCCAGTAAATCATATAGACCTGTCAGACAGTATCTTTGGAGAAATTTTAATCTGTTAAAACTCACTTTCTTCATTACAGATAATGATGAATGAAACAATAGGTCCTATCCATCAAACCATTTTTCTGCTGATGCTACTCTGGTGAAATCAATGAAACCATGCCAACCTGTACACCAGCTAAGGTTTCTAACATTGCATCCAGCACATACTGTGTCATTTTATGTTTCAAGCATCAACATGTTTGCAATATACAAACAGAATTTTGAATCTAGCTGCAATGTAGCATTGTGGACAAATTCACAGGCACACTCCCGGACATTTGAAATTCAAATTGCTTATGTACAATTTGAACTAATATGATATTTTTCTGAGAAGAGACAAATTGTCCTGAACCTCTAATAAAGGCAGAACATCTCTGCTATTCTGAAAATTAACTTATGAAATCTTTTAATAATGAAATCATGTAACAACCGAGAAAGAAAAGGTCATTTGAAAGAAAGTTTCACTTGATATTTGAGTCACAGAAGCCATGCCAAGGAATTCATCTGGGATGGGACAGGCCCCTGTTTAGTGCCTCAGAGTATCTGATGATAGAATTAGGATCTTAATTCCTCAGCTTGGAGAGGGAGCCACATAGAGAAAAACGTTTTGGAAAAAACAAAATAGGTTAGGAAGATATTCTCTGGGCTGTTTCCCTAACCTACTTCTTAAAGACCAGAACTAGCAACTACCTTCCTTGGGAAAAAAAAGTCTGACAGGACTTTCTCTGGATCTTGCTGCTTCATTAAGTCCGAGAAAGGTGATTATTATTTGTAGTGTTTCTATTATGTAAAGAGCACTTCATTTTCAATAGCCCTGCTTGTCCCACAACAGCTTCTGAAGATGTGGTTAGTTTTTAAGTGTTCACTGGTGAATTAGTGTTCCCTCTCTCATCAGTGAGGATTTTCCTTCTCTTTTTCCCATAAAGGAATAACAGTAGAATATATAGAATATAGAATACATATAGAATACAAAATATCCTAGGAATAGAACTGAACTAGTGAAGTTCTGTTACACATTTAATATTATCACTATTTTGACTTGTGCAAATAACCCAATCTTTTACTTCAGCACCATATAAAAGAAAAATTATTTCAGATTGTGGCTAAACAAATTTTTTCAAATTTTATGAAAGCTTGAAACCATTAGTTCAAGTCAGATTTTTTTCCTTTTAATTCCATAGCTAATTCGTTTGGTCTCAATTAGTTTGAGGTAGGGGTATTCCCCACCTCACCCCTGCCAACACCAAAATACTGAAAAGAGACACAGCAAATTACCAATGCCTTGCATTGCTTAAAATAAAACTATTCATTAATGTTGGTTTATAGTTTAGAAACCTTTCAATCTATGCCAAGCTGCATTTTAAAGAAATAAACAATACAAAATCATCTTCCATTCATGCGCACTTAACATGTTCACAGAACTGTTGGGCAGGTGTACATGCAGTTGTTTTCCTAAAGAAACAGCTAGCAACACTCTCCTTCCAGCTCTTCTGGGAAAAAGAGGCTATTACAGAAGTTAGCAGCCATCTTCCTGTGTAAAGGGCAAAGCTGCTGGGCCATGGTTATCTGAAAATCAAATGCTTGGCATAAACAAGAAACAGGGGAGGTCACAGCCGAACTAGGGATCTCTGAGAAACCAGATATTTCCCAGGCCTGCCACACCTAGAAACGTCTACCTCAAAAAGAATGTTGTGAAAAAAGATGAACAGTTTTGTCAACTCGGAGCAAAGGCAAAATGTGTGGGGGATGACTCTTCTCTGAAATAAATCAGTTTAACTACATTTCTGCTCTAGCATTGACTGATGACAGGGTGACTTTCAGGGTTTGGCGCTTTCTAAGCAGATCCAATTAATATCAAGTTCTTCTGCTTCTGATGGGAGGCAACTGTGGTTATGAAAAGCACTGCTGTGTATATTCCACAGTAAGGCTACAAACTACTGCAGCCAGTCATAGCACTGCTCCCACAGTCTCAGTGTTCACTGCGGAGGATTATGATGTTTTCTAAATAAGGATAGGAATGAAGATACATGAATGAAAACATAGTACCAAACAGAAAGCTTTTTAACAGACAGTGTATATATTCTTTTTACTTTTTTAGCCCTGAGGCTCCAAAGGGCAGTAGGAATTTTACTTTTTCCTCGCTGGCTGTATCTGGGCAGAAAGTTGCGTGCCCTAACGCAATATATGGTTCACAGCAAATAGCACAGCAGCGACTACGCATGTCTGTCTGCTTCCTCTTTATATATACCCTGAGCAAGGATTTTTCTCATCTCATACATCATTCACAAACCACTGCAGTGATTCCCCAAAGTCTGTCTGTACCTTCAGCACAGTGAAGAAGAAGAAATGAGCTAGTTTAAAAAGGCTGTCTTGTCTCTCTAAAAGACTGGCCTTTCACTGCACTGCAAAATCCCTGAGGCCGTATTTTTAGCAGCGCCTCAGAAATGGTTTGCCCTTTAACACTATAAATGGGAAGAAAACGAAATTGGGGATGCACATTCAGTATTTTAGTTGCTACTCCAAGCACATCCCTTTTACTGCTCTGAAAGCTTGTGGTAAGAACTCCCATGGCCAGAAAATGGTATTTCACATTGTGGGTCTTTTAAGAGCAAAACTGATCTACAGAAAATATGGCAAGAAGAAAATGATTCATCAAAGTTGTGTTGAATAGTGAAATAAGCTGACTTCCATTATGATTTCTATTTTGGGTTCATTCATTTTATGACATTATTGAGGAATAATAACTTTAAGCAATGGAGTATTTGGCAGACAGCAAATAATTGTGCAGCACGCTGTTTATCAAAAGTCTCACAAATTAATACAGAAGTTGCACTCACCTGTTTTGTATCAGGATTCATTAGATTTAAGCTGCTGGTGGAGATATTCAACATTATGCTCATTCCTGCAAATTGGAGATTGCTCTTTCCCAAGATGTTAGAAAGGACTTTGCTTGGTGGCTGTGAGGAGGGAGGGGAAAAGAGCAAATTTTTGTTCTCTGTTTTCTTTTTTAACCTTCATTGTATGCACGGTTAGTGATGATTTAAATGCTTCTAAAAAGTTTATGACTTTTCAAAGATCATTTAATTGCAACAGCTGTTTCCTCTGGAAATTATTTCTCATTTATACCACTACCAATAATAATAATAATAATAGTAATAATAATAGCTAGACAGGTATTCATCTACTCGTGACCAAAAAATAGGGGTTTTGTGAGGTAGCAAAGTCTTATCTTCACCAAGGAACCAAGTAAGCAGACTAAGATGAATGCCTTCAGTCAGTATCTTAAAATTACAGTATCTTTAAATTACAGTGTTCTTATTCTGTAAAATTAGCTGCAACTCTTGAAGAGAAATTTGTTGTTTGCTCTGCATCTACTGACTGCTCTACCCCTTCCCACATGGAAAGTGGGAGTCCAGTGATACCAGTGGGACCCCAGGGATGCTCACAAAATGGGATACAGGATATTATGGACTAGGTGACCCCTAAAGATCCCTTCCAACCCAAACTGTTCTATGACTTTGCTTGTTGGCTTCTTAGCAGTAGATAAAAGCCCAGACATTGACAAAATAAAACTTCCGTAGGCTGGGTACAACATGCAGCTAAAGAGTCTCAGAGAATAAGTCTGAGAATGTAATACAGGGGTTGTAATAACATTGATAACTATTGCAGGCATTTCACCAGCTCTTAGGAGGATTTGTAGCAACAGAAGTTATGCTGTCAAAGCAAAATTCACAAATTTCTCACCTTTGACATCTGTGGGGAACCACACAGCTGCATTAGGGCAGCCTCATTCAAGTAAACACAGCCTGAGAAAAATCAGGCTGCCCAGCAGTGACAGACCAAGTCCTTCCACTTGCTCTGCTTGCACTGGGGAATATTTATGTTCATCATTAGGATATAAAAGCAAAACTGTGACTGGAGGCAGTGTTCTTCTGCCACTATATTTGTATTTGTCCTAAGCTGCCTGCAAGCTTGGATAGTTTTGCTCCTAGCAGGATGGACACACTTGCGCTTCTGTAGTTCTGAAAGTTTACATACATTGAGTTTTCGCTTCTTTTCCTTCAAACAGAAGGAAAACAGAAAAATACACTACCTACATACTGCTCCTCTGTAACATGTGCAACACTATTTCAACCTTGCCATGTTCTACAGAGCAAGAATTTCATTAACTTCTCAATAAAACAAACTCTTTTGAACATTCTTGTATCTCTTCTTCCCTTAATTCTTCATGATTCCCAGGTCATGCCTAAGGATCACCTTCCCACAGTGTGGGTAAAGTTTGAAAACCTGGCCTGAGGAACTACTTGTCACCTTAACCAAATTCACGTGCCACTAGTGGCAGAAACATGATGAATGTACAGACCAGGAAAAGAGACATGCCTTTGACATTTATCTCAAATTCTCTTGCTATTTCTTTTCAATGACAGATAAGCAACATTGGTTCTAACACCTGTATTACAGCAAGGTATCTCACTAGGCACTTGGAACTCTGTTCAACTTATTTTTCCAGCTATATTTGGAGCCATTTTTCCTTCCAAGGAAAAAGATACATATTTTGTCTTTACTTTCAGATTTAAAATGGAAAGCCAGAGAACCAAGAAATGCCAAGGAGATAAATTTGGTCATGGGGAAACCATAACCTTAATTTCTGAGACAATTTCCACTTACACTGTGACATATGTTGTCACATATGTCTGATTTTACCAGGGGAGGATTCTCCATTGTAAACAAGTGGGATTTCATCCCATCCCTTTCTGATGAGATTCTGCCTAGATGGTGGAGCAGCTGGGGAAACAGGCAGATTTTTCCTTCACCTGTCCTTTCTCCTCCCATGCCCAAGACACACAAGGGCTATAATTAACCAGTTTCTTTGCTTCTGCCCTTAGAGATAGCATTACATCCCAGCTTTGCTAGCAGGCCTCTGGAAGAGACTGTTGAGAGCCATCACTGCAGCAGCTGAGCCGAGGCTTCCTCCTCTCCCTGTCTGAAGATTAACTTCCAGCACACAAACAAAAAGAAAACATGGTAATAACGATGCCAGGTACACACTGGGCTCACCATCAGTGCTGGCCACTGAGCATCAACCACAGGTGTTTATGAAAAGAGCATAGGGAACAAAGCTTATTCCCTTGTATGCTATTTTCATTTCCAGAAATCAGTGATGACCATTAAATGTCATCAGTAGACCTACACTTCAAGAACAAATCTAGTCCGTTTCAAAACTCTATATGTTTTGGGCTTCTGCTGTATCTTCCAGCACATATTTTTAAAATTTACTTATGCATTTTATGAAAAGGCATCCCATTTGTTTGCTTTAACTCTTTCATCTGCACCTACAAAAGAAAGAAAGTAAAAGTATGGGGGTTCTACAGAAGAAAGATAAAGGCACAGTCCCCATCCTAGATGTACTTATATTCCCAGATGCCTACAAAATCAGATCCTGACCAAAAGGGCAAGTGACAAAACACAGTGGGTGAAAATAGCCAATATTTTAAATGATTAATCATCTGCAATTCTCAAAGATGCCTTTAAGTCACCTGCCTGCTGTGCCTGCTCTCCTCTGTGCTGAACAGAGAAAATACAGTCAACTGCACTACAAGAATAAAAAAATACCTTTCGTTTCTTGAAGGGTCTTTTGGCACCAGGCATGGCTTCACAAACACGACTGATTGCTTCCCTGAAGAGACAGAAAAAAGCTTTATGGCAAAAGAATGTGTGGGTTTCTTTATTAAGCTTGGAATGCACTGGAGAGAACAGCTTCAGACTGTATTTCTGTTCACAAGTGAGGATAGTTAGTGGGTCAGTTAGCTTTCTTCTAAAAAAGAAAATGCTTCCTAGCACTATTAAAAAGTTATTTTCTCAGTGTTAATTAGAATATTGCTCTTAATACCATCTTTCAAGTCTCACTTCTATACATTGTTGAACACCTTCTTTTAAAAAAAGTTTCTTTTAAATGAGAGAGTTAGAAAGCATTATTTTTCTTACTACTATACTATGCATTTTTCCAGTCAGAGCAAAACAACCAGGCTTTAGATAGTATCAGAACCCTAAAATATTCCTGGTAATATGCACGTTCTATACAGGACATGAGATGTAAAGCATTTTAACTGATACCAGTTCAATACCATCTGAGTAATTTATTAGTGGCCTTATATTTATAAGGAAAATTAATGCCATCAATATTTTGCTTCAGTTTTTTAATATTGCTTCATTCTTCCCATTGCATCCAGGTTTACTGAAAGAAATGTATGTCCAAAATTGATTTGAATCTATACCCTTTCGCAGAAGAGTAATTGTACACCACAAAAGCTCTTGAAATCATACAGTTCCAAACAAATCTTATAGTTCCTTTAAGTATGTAGCAACTTATTATCTGAATAGTCAGTCTGGTCAGTGTTTAGAATTTGCTCCTGTGCACACACAGACCTTCCTCTGACCACTGGTACAAGGCTTTAATAAGCCTGTCCCACTGATAATGCAAGACGGAATGGTTTCACAGGAACAAGCAAAGGAGACTCCAAACCTTGTTTAACTATTTTTAATATGCATTGAGACTAACAGCACATTATATTTAGAGCCAAAACCATACAAATAACATATATTTTATGCAAAAAAATCCCAAAAATCCAAAACAAAACCAACCAACCAACCAACCAATAAAAAAACAAACAAAAAACCCAAAAAAAATTTTTTTAAAAAAATCCACAAACAATAAACCAGGAAAACAAAAGAATGGGAGACAATACAAGCTAAAGAACAACCAATATAAGCAAAACCTTGAAACACCGTCTGGATAAAGACATAAATTATTTTCACTTTATGCCTTATGCAGTGTGTTTGGACTACACACAGGATCAACAAGTGAGTAAGGAGAACAATATCATAGGCTTATATGACCATTCAACTTGTAATGGCTTATCAAATGTCACAGATTATATCAGGTGGCAATCAGTAATTGCTACATAGTTATGCCTTGTGCGCTTTTAGATAGGACCCAATATAAAGTTCGAATCACTTGACAAAATCACATTTTATTGGTTTGGGGGGGTGAGTCGTTTTGGGGATGGAACAGGCCTTGAAGTAGGCGTATAGTCCTGCCATTCTATAGCAAGAGATAGTTAAAAAAATCTTTCAAGCCCACAGTCATTTCCTCAGGTCTAGAGGAAAGCTTGTTTGTTCCATAATTTTTCTTATGCCTTTTCTTCCCCCAGCTACGTCTGATAATCTAATAAAATTGCACTACAAACCCTGCCTTGCATATGCAATCAGACTATTATAGCTAAAACAGCACCCAATTTCACGGTTCAGCACTTGTACTTAGTTCCCACCTTTACCACATTTTTTTTTACCCATACAAGTGTTTTTGATAAAGTAATTACTATCTTTTCTTACAGAGCAAGTAAAAAGCAGTTGGTTTAAAAGAACAGGTCTGCTGCATCTTAGAACTAAAATGCAGCAAGCATCACACAGTGATCACCATGATACTGAGATAAAGGTTACTCCTGAAAACATAATCAGGGAAAAATAGTATTCCTCTGAAAAAAAAAATTCACCAAAAATGTTTTCCTTTGACTCAAGAAAAACAAACAGACATCATCTTTTACAGTGTCATCCTCTCTGGCTACTGAGCTAAAACTTGTGGTTTCCCATCCCTTCTGCTGAAGCACATCCTTTGGAGGCAGCAGAGCGGGAAGTCCAGGCCAGTGGCAGTCTCCAGCCCACTTCAGTCTTTCAGACTCATGCCTCTTGTTTCACCAGGTATGTCTTAGTTTCCCAGGCATCTTGACTGCAATTTCCTCTCACAGAGACATCACTAACACTTGTCACCTCTTTGTCTCCTTCAGTGGTCAAACGAGTGCATTGAGATACCTTGTAGGTTTTGCCTCCCACAGAAAGGACTTGGATTTCAGAGATATGTGCTTGAGGGATAAATTCATCCATAATTTCCTTTCTTTCCAATTTGCCCCTATCATCTTCTCTCTCTAGTGGCAGCATGGAACTTGTAGAAAGACAAGGGAATTTTTAGGCCACTGCACCTGACAAAAAATGTGTGCAATCTTGTTATTTTTTCCAGTGCAGGGTTGGGTCTTGTAGCAGTTTTGCTACTACCTCTTCGATCTGCCAGCTCCTGATAACTAGACAGTAAGTGAATCTCAGTAGATTCATCTCACTCAAGGATCTTGACCAAAACTGCCACTTGAGCACAGGAGAGGAAATAAACTACCTGAAAAGTCTGAAGCCCAGGGCAAGGCTTGGCAAGGCAGCCTTGACTACTCCTTGCACGCCCTGTCTTGGCAGAGCAGAGAAGCACTGAGAGTGGAAAAGCTGGGCTACACATCCTCTCACTCGGTAAAAAAACCACTATACATTCTCCAGCTACCTGTCTTCCTTTTAGTAAAGTATCTCAGTTTTACAGAACTCAGTGTTCCCAAAGGCTGCGGGAAGGCTGGGACTCTTTGGGTTTTGAAACTCTGTGAATACTAAATGTATTCAAGCAACTGCAGAGTTTAAGTTAACAATGCTTTCAGTGAAAATGCTGGGAACTTCAGAAAATATATTCATAGAGCAGTTCTGTGTAATCAGGGTCAGAGTGTCCTGGCAGCAACTCTTTGCATGCCTGCAACAGAAGGCACAGTACTTTTACTGCGTGGGAGTTAAGGAGTCTAAAAGCAGTATTTGAAGAAAATATGAAAAAGGATGACTGAACATTTGTCACTGCACTGATATGCATTTTTCCGAGGGCCACCAAGATGATCAGAGGGATGGAGCACCTTTCCTATAAGGAGAGGCTGAGAGAATTGGGACTGTTCAGCCTCAAGAAGTGAAGGCTTTAGGGTGAATAACATGGCCTTCCAGAACCTGAAAGGAACCTACAAGAAAGATGGAGAGAGAGTTTTTACAAGAGCATTTAATGATAAGACAAGGGGGAATGGCTTCAAACTGAAAGGATAGATTTAGACAAGATGTTACGAAGAAATTCTCCACTGTGAGCGAGGTGAGGCACTGGAACAGGTTTCCCAGAGAAACTGTGGACGCCCCATCCCTGGAAGTGTTCAGGGCCAGGTTGGATGGAGTTCTGAGCAACCTGACCCAGTGAAAGGTATCCGTGCCCATGGTAGGGGGATTGGAATTGATTTTTGGTTTTTAAGGTCCCTTCCAACCCAAACCATTCTATGATTCTATGACATTTCCCAGATCACTCTGTTCAGAATATTCTATATCATTTTGGGGGTGAGATTGTACACAAGTATCCTCGCGATGTGGAAAGGATTGCCTAAAGATTTCTTTCCATCTTGCATCGCCAGGCAGCACAGGGCAGATATAACCTTTTGTTTAGCAACAAATCAAATTTGCAAATGCCTCAGCAGCACAAACACCTGAGCCACAAATGAAGCCCAGGAACAGGTATTGCTGCTGAGTATGCCATCACCTGACTTGTACATGGAAACACTTGCCTAAGGAAGGCAAAAGGAAAAGTTCTGTATATATCTGCATGGTTAAATATTACACAGAGTTTGGAAAAGGTGGATGTGACTATATTTGCTTCCTTTCCAATAAGAAAATTATTTGACATAGACATACATTACACCTTTCTAAGCCACATCGTCCTTCATTAGCTAGGCTTAGATAAAAATCAGTGTAGAGTTATGCCGATCTCTTGTAAAATTAGTTACTGTGCTGTCTGCAGTGGGACCACATGCTGAGTTCCAAATCTGTCCAAGAGTATTTTCTGCTTTGCAGATGGTCATACTGTGGAGTCATTTTCTTGGCACAAAACATGTTGTGTATTTTGAATATAATTTCATCATTCAAATGCATTCAGTAAAAAATTACCAATATACATTTTCTGAGACTAAACTATTCTGCGTTATAGTGGCTTGACATCTGAGACAGAAAAAAGGATCTTTTACTTTGCCATTTTGTTCATTAAAAACACTAATGTCCTGGTGTCGTTCATACCTTTAGTGATATTTTACTCTGTTATAAATAGTAGCCCACTCAGGAAGCTCAAATGTGCTTCACTATGAAACATCATCACATGAAAATACTCTCTATCTTTCAATTGTGATGTTTTGTTGTTCCTGTTCTTAATTCATACGATTTAATTGATAAAACCCCAGAATTCTGGAACCCACATTTCAGGGAAATGACAGACACATAAAAAAGCACAGATTTTCTCAACATACTTGGAAAAAGTAAAGCCATCTCAAATAATGAGATGAAAAAATGTGACTACTTTTTGGTCTGAAATGTTTTGTATCACAATAAAAAAATAAATATAAATAAATATATATAATATATATAAATATATAAATATATAAATATATAAATATATAAATATATAAATAATGAAATAAAATATACTAAGACTCTCTTGTTTAGATATTCTAGTGTCATGTTTTTCCCAAGTTTACTTTTTCCTGCCTCAAAAGCTTAGGACTTCATAGGTTGAAAAATAGACATCAAAAGACAGACTTTCTAAATGAAAGCATGACATGATTGGAAGGATTGTTCAGAAAGCTCACAGTTATTTCTTAACAGTACTATGTTCCAGTAAATTTTAGTAACTTTTAATCATTACCAAATATTCTACTAGTATTTGCTAAGGAGAAATAAAGTCTGTACTAAATATAAAAATAACTTGCTTCTGAGAAAAAAAAAAAAAAACAGAGACCAAAAATACATTTTTAAAAGTCTGTTTAATAATTGAAATATTTTTTTTTCATTTGCAAAACAGGCAAAATGAGCATGTTCTGTCTGAAGAACACAGGGGACATTCACAATCTCTGAAGACTAAACCAGTAATTGACGGCAGATTGACCATGTCTGGAGGATGCAAGGCTGAAGCAGCAACTATGGTGAATGAATCACAGGGTGTGGAGAGGAAAGGGAGGCTAACTCTGCAGTGGAGATACCCCTACTGCCACAAATCCACAGCACCATGCAGCAGCACCCCTGGGGGGAATCCCCTGCAGAAACTGGTGCAGAGACCGAGCGATGCCAGTTGTCACCATCTTGATACGAAGTGAAGCCTGTCTTGATGGGAAGCCTGGAAGAAAACATTTGTTGAATAAGGTGTGTCACACAAGCTGATGTCACTCGTAGAGCAAGGAGACAACAACTCTTCCTTTTTGTCACCTCCTCACTTTGTTTCTTCAAATGGAGTTTTCTCGCATGTAGAAAATCTACAAGCAGAAAATGAAAGGAAGCTGGGCAACTTAATTTTTGGTTTATTGAATAAACTTTATACACTCAAGACATTGCCTTGTGAAACTATTAGACATAGAATACCACATCATTAAGTGTGTAGTATGCAATCTATCTAATGATAGTTATTGTTACACTCCTGCAAATTCAGTGTGAGACTTCCATTAATCTCCTAAGAGAAACCAATGCACTTGGGAGGACCATTTTGCTTTTACTGCCAAAGAAACTTTTTATCCATTGGTATGCTCAATGCTCTGTTCTCAGTATTTATAGACGATCTAAATTTCAAGGAATATTTGAGACTATTTCTGCACAATTTGTACCTTCTTTCATAATATGTAAGTAAGTTTCACAAAACCCAGTTTCATTCATCAGTAACAGAGAAGTGTACCTGATCTTGATGACTTCTTCCAATACAGTAGTTCTGAACAATGGTCTTATTTTATGAAATGTAGAGTGAAACTTGTTTATCCTACCAGCATACCTTAGATAAAACTCTTAACACTGCATGCATACACAGTCTTGATGAACATGAAGTTGGGGTATGTAAAACCTTGGTGTTGAATGCACAGCTACAAAACCTCCCTTATACACAACTATCCAACTCTCAAGATTACGGTTAATGACATTAAAAAAAAAAATTTAAAGTAAGTACTTTAAGATTTTATATCTGCTAAGTAGCTCAATACTTTAAAACTTCTCTTTTGACCTTCAGGCTTTTTTCCACTCAGCCTGGTCTCTAGCTATTCATCCTAGTCCTGGTCAGAGAAATTGAGAGAGAAATTAAAACTGTTTTCTGTTGCTAAATCAGGACCATAGCAATCTCCTAAATGGGTCTGGTCTCAGACCATTTCCTAAAGTATATTCTCTCTCAAAGAGTATATATTAGCAGATATTTTGAATGAAGACATAGGAAACTTCACAAAACTAAAGTGAAAACATTTAGTCTAACAAATTTTTTTCTCTAATGCCTAATTGGCTTCATGTCCAAAGCAGGACTTTGGACACAGGTATCTTACAAAAGCTCTCTATAAGATGGATGACATTTTATAAATATCTGAGCTGTGTTTGCCGAAAAGGACTGTTCAGTGTTGTCTAGTGTGACTGGCCATGTCATGCTAACAACACACAAATTCCCTATGCCATGGTTTCTTTGTGTAATCAAGCTGCCAGGTGCTATTAGCAGAACTCGGGAGTGTCTTGGTTTCCAGGTTTCTGGCAGTTGCTAACCTTGTACTGCAATTCACATTTGAAACATGTTAAGACCATTCTGCCTCAGATCCTGCTACTGCAGACCCACGTGGAGTCACCATCTTTCTGAAAATCCAGGGTACAGCCATATCTATAACTGCTTCCCTGACTATTTGGCTTTCAACTTTCCACCTTCCCCATCCCCCAAGAGGCTCTTTGTTTTCCTACAAAGGCAAATGGAGCGGGGGATATCAATTAATTGCTCTCACTCTGGCTTTGCATTACCATGTATTAGTCAAATTATACCAAATACTAGGTAACAATTTCCACACTAATATTACATTGAAAATGAAAGATTCCTGTGTTAGGCACACAAAATCCTATTTATTCTACCCCATTTCTGTGCTATTAACAGCTTAACTAGCACATGTAAATTATTCTCAAACTATCAGGCACTACAGCTGTCATTGTCCCACTCAGAGGTGTGCTGTATGAATTAAAAGGATGTCTCCATCAACTTTTGAGACTGCTGCTTCCTGGTGAGCCAAGCAGCAGCCACCGCCCCATACTTCCCACAGCTTTGACTCTGAAGCAACTGTGCGCACCTCTTCCTGCGTACAGCTGTGTATCCAACTCCAAATGGTCTGTGTGTTCTGTCATCCCCTAAGCACCACCCCACATCCAGAGTTCACATGGAAGAGATAAACCACACTCACCTTTAAGCAAGACAGCATGTTAAAGAGGACACCAACACAGCAGATAACAGATTACCTATCTGCCTTCAAAAATGACAGCAGAAACATTCTTCCTTTTGAATGTCTTCCACCCCTTTCTTCAGTGATGCTTGCTGACAATTACTTTCTGCAAACAATACAGATATAGGTGAAACACTACATCAGCTGAGCTCCATTCATATTGTTTAGCAATGGACTCAAATACAGCTCTAAAATTTGGATTTCCACCATCTCTCCTTCAGGGATATTGGCATAACACTTGGTTTAATAATTTTATTAATAAAGCTCAGGCCTCAGATTTGGAGAGGAACGTTTTCCAAGCTGTTCATTCCAATAGAGATCATGTAGAGGACTGGGATCAGAGTTTGAATTTGGGTCCACTGCTGATACGAGGTATTTCAGTCCTCTGACCTACTGCTATAAAACAGCATGCAACACAATGTTTTACTCAGCATGGGGAGGGCATTATGATGCTGCATGCAGTAAACTGATGGCATTCAATTAAATGCCAATGAACATGCATCCTCGTAGTCCAGACTTGGATGTACAACAAACAGTGCATGCAACAGTTAATTCAAACCACTGCATAAGTCACTCATGCATACAACACAAAAGTGAGGACTCATTATTCTAGAACAGCTTTAACAATAAGCATACAAATATATTACATGAACTGCAAACACTGCACATATTGCAAAAGAATTTTACCTGATTTTTAATTTTTTTTTTTTTTTTACAGAAGGCCTAAGAGCACAAAGGGCCTGGCCACAGAAGGTTAAGAGTGGCCCCTTTCTATGACGATGATGGTAGGTTTCGGATGAACTTTAACCACTTGCGACCTGCAGTTAGCTCAGTAGTCTTGTCTGTTAGTCCTCCTGTTCCTCCACTATGTCGAAAATTAAATGCTTTTGTTTGTCTTGCTGCCCAAGAAAGTCATCTTGACTTCACATGTGTTACAAGAATTATCACTGGGTAATTAATGATGCAACACGTGGATTTAGCTGGTTTTCATTGATCATTATGTATAATGGCTGATTGTAGTCTGGCACATCCATTGAATTGCTCAAGAATTCACACAACATTACATTCATTACAGGAAAGAATAAATGCAATACAACTGATTAACACTACTCTAGTTCTTCTATTTCTCCTGTAGTGAGAGAATATTGAGACTAGTAATGTGTAACGATAACGGCAAAAAACTGTTAGAAATTGTACATAACTGTTCATTTTTCCTCAAATCAAACTCAAAATTAGGACAGTAATACCACTGCAAGGCACCACCAAGGTTGTTAAGATCTGATGAAGAGCATGGCAACTGAAAGTGTTCACTCACTGCTCTCACATGAAGATAAATGCATTGCTGCAAGCTTTAATATTTTAATGTACAAAAAGTGAAAAGGCAAAACAAACACAAGTTACAGGACAGGATAGTTAAGACAGCATTAGATGGCATGAGCTGATATTTCACATGATTTCAGTAAGGAAGTAAAGACTGCTGACCAAACTATTTACTCTGGGGCTTTGATGCAGTTCCTGAAATGGAAGCCAAAGTTCTTCATTTGTCAGACACATCCATGGATGCACACTGATGTATATACTTTCCTAATGCATAATAACAGCTGTGATTTTCAAAGCCATTCAGATTATCTACACAACCTTTCCCCATGAATTTCTTATCTCTAATTCACCAGATAAGTGGAAATCTCAGTCCAATTTTTAAGTAATTTCTAAGTGCTCACTCAACAATTTAAGTGCCATTTACGAGCACTAATTCATTTAATCACAGAGTTGGTAAAATAATACCCAGAGTTTTCAAGCAGAGCCAGAGAACTACATCTTACCCTTCCATGACTGGGCCCTGTGAATTTTTTCTTCTAGGAATTGATGCTACTTATTTTACTTTGGGGTTTTGTTCATCCTCAAAGCTAGGAGAAACATAAAGTGACATATGCAATAACTGGAAGGCAGAGAAAAGGCAAATTTAGGATTCCTAATGACTGACTTCCTATGTTTAAGCTCTGCAACATGGAGAAAAAGTAAGGTTGAGAAAGCAGGCAGGGACAGGCATGTGATGCAGTGCTAGAAAGGGAGTAAGTGCTTTGTATGTGTCAAACATGATGTCTATGTATTAGGAAGAAATGCATCCAGGCTTCCACACTAAATCAGGTAACTTGACTCATTTTTCCTGTTTTTTAATCATACTTGATAAATACTGCATAATGCCAGAAGTCATATCAGTCCGAGACACATCATCTTCTTCTATGACTGATTTTGAAACGTCTTGGAAAAATCACAGATCAAACAGGTATGATGCATGCAGCAGGATCAGTTTATAAAGTTGTGGGTCAGAAAGGGGTTGCAGCTGCTGTGACATCTGTTTCTCCAGTTATAGGAAGCAGCACAGAGAAGTTTACCCAGAGAAGCTTTTCCTGCAGCTATGGACCAAGGCTCCTTGGCTGATGCAGTCATAGCTAACACTACAGACCTAAGCCTTGGCCACACCACATCAGAAGCCAACAGGCTACCAGGACAGTATTTTTTACTGGTGGCAAGCTGCAGAGAAATCAACAAAGGATGTACTTAAAAATACATGTATGACATAGTAGACATAAATGTAACTTTCAGATGCTTTTACTTTATTTGTAATCAAAGGGCTGCACAGACCATTTAGTGCCAGGTGTCTTCTTAAGAGCAAATTGGTGCCTGTAATATCAGAACATCAGCCTTATTAATTCAGTACATACCTTAATGTCTATGTTATGTTTCTTAATGCAGACCAGAAAGCTAATTAGCAAGTGTGAATTTTAGCAATTCCCTAATAATATTTCCTTAATCAACAACAGACTTGTACATGAAATGCTACATGACAAAGCATGTGAATACTGAAAACCTAAGACGAAACAAAGGGATTTCTAGAGCCAGATGAATTCATGAAATGCCAATTAAGATGTTAGGTCCTGATTCAAAAGTTACCTAAAAATTAAATATTTTTAGTTCAGGACAAAAATTATGAAATTTCATTGTTTTATGGTAAACAGAAAATGGTAAATGCAAAATAAAATGCAAAACAGTCTTTCTGCTTTTAAAAAATTATTCTGTGCTCTGGATATAATTAGAGGAAGATGGGATAACAAAATTATCACCATGTAGTGATTATGCTACAACGTCAACAGAAAAAAATATAATTCCAAGTTTGTTTCACAGTAAAAGCCACAAATCTTTTTTGTTTTTTTTTATTTGAGGAACTACAAGGCACAGATATTTTGTTTGTTTAGACCTTATTGCTTCAGATCACCAAATATGCTTAAGTATTCATGTCAGGGTAGTGCCTTTAAGCTAGATAATAAGAAAAGTACAACACTATTTCAATGAAGGCATACAGTGAAGAAAACTGCAGAAAAATAAAGATTAATTCACCTCCAGATATAGAAAACAAACTCAATAATTATCACAACTGTTTCATAAGCCAGTATCACAGAACTTCCAAGCGGTAAACATAAATGTACTACCTGCATTGGAAACAAGTCTGCTTAGACATTAAATAATTTTAAAAGGTCACTGTTGAAATACATCAGAAAGGTACATAAGTTTTTTTAAAGTACAGTAGTAAAATTATCAAATGCCTCCATAGTCTACATTGCCTGAAAAACAGGATTCTGTCATTTACCTGTCCTTTTGCTTTTATGCCTCTCATCAGAGCAGTACCTTGACAAATTAATGATTAACTTTTTGTGAGGACTTACTCGGTCCAATTCAATGCTGCTGTATGCAAGTGTAGCTCAAAGTCAATGCACATTGGTCATATGATTAGCATCCAAGCTTAAAAATAAGTGATTTTACTCATTTAAGAAAAGAAATATTTAGCTGTTTATGGTATGATGAATGGTTTATGAGAGATTCATTTATTCATTGCCAACTTTAAGATGTCTCAAAGAGGTGACATTCAAGCACTGTATCTGGTCATATCACTTTATATGCATTTCTTTGAAAAGGATTTCTTTATCATTTCAATTCCAAAATTTGAAAAAGTGGTCTCCAGTTGCTAGAAGACATCAGTGCCACATTCCTCTGAAATCAATGACTCAGCTTTTCAAGTGAAAATGCCTGCAAAATGCAATTACTTGTAGTTCTTAGAAAATATTCCTCACAGAAAAAAATGATTCATGGACACTTCAACCTCTTTAGTGTTGTACTTACATAATGCTCTTACAAAAATACCATGGCACATTTAAAAGAATTGTAGTAAGAACCTAATACAAATTTATTGTTTCTTACCTACAATCTGAAAAAGAACACATTTTTTATTTGTCTCTGGTATCATTGTGGTTATATATTTTCACATATATTCTTCATGCAGATAGTTTGTAATCTGACAACTTTTCATAAGAAGTTACTATAAAACCCCATAATCATGGAGCTCCAAACCAGCTCCCTAGATTAATTTTGAGATCAAAGATTTTAAGCATAGCCTAATTCTCATTGGCTTAAATGTCATGAAATTGGTACCCAGATAAATGCCTTACTTGGCATAACAGGCAAAAATTTTCTAAAGTAGTTCCTGGCATATCAAAAATCCACAGAGAAAACAGCCTGTAAGTCCTATTGAAACCATGTTAATACATGTAAGGGATTTACCTGTAAATGCAAAATTGAAAAGTAGACTTACAGTATCCAAAAATTCTTTACTCTCTGTTTTGCCATCTTTCTGGCCTTTCCACTTTGGTGACACAATTCAGAAGTTACTTTTAAAAGACATAGTTGTACGAAGTCTTACCTTGCAACCTGCATTCTAGTACTGAAGTCAAGAGATCTCATTGACCGTAAGACTTCTATACACCCCAAGTACTGTAAGGAAAAAGAAACAGTTGGAAAACGTATTACAATTATGCTTGAGTTCTGGGAGAAAATGCAACTGACCATTAAAAGGCAATGTGCAATTCTTATTTTTACATTTGATTTACCCTATGTCTAAAGTAGGTGATTATGCTGTTGTATGTCACAGATTTGTTCCATAAACATTTTATTTTTTGTAAGTGTCACATTTTGTTCAAAATATTTTTTTAATGTTTAATGTAATCACTGTAATATATGTGATTTATGAATGAATTACATAATTTGTAATGCGTTGTGCTTTTTCATTTTCTTCTATCTTAATTGATCCATTTTAGACATAATCAAAGTAAAAAATAATCTTAATAAGAAAGGAAGTATGGTAAAGGAAATTCATCTAGTATTGGTTAATAAGACAAACTTATTTAACAGTTTAAGTTAAAGTTAAGTTCTAAGTCTCATTAGAACAAAAAAGGTAAATTATAACAGGGAAAGCTGAAAAGAACACCAGCAACCAAATTCCTTAATAAACAGCTCAGGGATAGATGTGATTTAGTATTTTCATTAATTATAGTAGTAAAAAGATATACTAATATACTAATATAAAATACAATATACTTATAACTCATGCTGGAAAATGGCTTTAACAGGGTCATTCAAGAAAGGAATGTCATGAAGGTTAGCTAATACTAAGACAAGACCAGACTTTTTGACCTACATTTCTGCCCTGCATCTCGGTGGAAAAAAGGGAGTACCATTACGAAAGATGTTAAAATTCAACAGTATCTATCACAGGAGTGAGAAAAACTCAGGTGAATCTTCTGATTTGCTTCCAAAAGTGGGTACAATTTTCATGTGCTTAAGTCTACTGGAGCTAAAGCTCCTGTCAGATATTTGGATAGTGGCTTTGTACAGACCACCTCATTGCTGGTGTACCCCATGGTAGTATCTTTGCATGGAGGTTAAGTACTCAATCATACACTCAGCTTTTGAAAGTCAGGGGAATTGGGGATGAGTCTTTGCATCATGAGCCTGATACTGATGATCATGATGCTATTCTAGCATTGTGCTTTTATATCAGCTCTCATATCAGTTTTATATAAGTTTTGCTATATTCATAGCATAAAGCAATCTATCTGGGTCTCACACTGGTGTAAAAATCAAGTGAGACCACAATTTTTGCCTGTTTGGGAATTCTATTTTTGCTGAAAAAATAATCTTTTAATTAGAGAATTACTGCATCAGTAACTATAATATCTATAATTTCAGCAAAGATTTTCCATAGAAACATGTATGTCATAAACTGTTTACAGGCTGAGGGAATATCTAGTTTGTTTTCTCATGTCCATTATTATTTAATTTATTTCTATCAAATGCTATGAAGTCATTACAACACTGAATAAAATTAGCTAGAATATCAATTGACTCTTATTCATTAAGCTTGAACTTACATTATTATAGCACACAGTTTCTGAGAAGGGTTATCTCAAGATCCATTTCCTAGAATACTTTAGAAATCTGCAAATTTATGCTTTTCAGAAGTTTATAAAATGTTCATGGAAAGTGTCTTGTGTAAAGAAATACTGGCAAGTGGAGCTTTCAAGCTAAAGATCATACTCTAAAACTGCCATCTATCAGTGCAAAACTAGACAATCCCTGTATCTTATTACAAATAAATTCCTTTTTTTACATATATTTAAAACATATAGAACTACATTTTCATGCTCTGATGAATGAAGTTAAGCCATTAACTCTATTTTTAAGTATCTCAAAGGGTGATTTCATTTTCTTGGAGATTAAGTATTTAATATCACTTGAGATAATCAGCTGAAATCACTTAACTTGTGCCAATAAACAGCAATGATCAATATTTTCCTGTTTTCTTTCCATGACATTTTGTTTTAGTCCTAGGATGCTTTCATAGATTAATTTTCCCAATTATTTATTTCATATGAGATGCTTTTATAACTAAATATGCTGTAAATGGTATGACTATTCAAAGGTATCACTGTGACTTTTTTGTTAAAGAAATTCCGTTATTTCATCAACCTGTTAGTTTAGACCTCTCAATGAAAAAACACTCTTGGATTGCACTTGTTCCTTCACTTACCTATATTTGCCACAAGTCTTTTAAAGCAAAGTAATTGTACAAGTTTGAGATCAGGTCCAGCATTTTGGAAGCAAACTCTGGAAGGTATTTTGACAAGTACATGCAGGCGTGCAAATAAATACACAAAAACATGTGCACACGAGTCACTGTCAAAATAAACAGACAAATAAGTAGACAAAAACCCATAAATACACTTAGAAGACGTGCATTTAGACTCCTTTGAGTCACACTACCTGATCTGCATTAACAAAAGAAGAGACAAAATCAGACTGAAAGAAGGTCAGATGAAAAAACTACCCTGTACTTGTTTTATGTATACCACGGAGACAGCTGAACACATAGTAAGGCTTGCAGTATTCCTGACTGATCAATGCAAAGATGGCAACTGATTTTCTGGGATAAAAGATGTGAACACTTAATCACCACGGCATGTTTTCAAGTAACAAAATTACTATAAAAACTGACATTCAAAAGGTCCAAAGGCCAACTACAGGGACATATAACTCACCTACTGCTATGCTTCAATTATTCCCCAAGACCAACACTGCTGTCTAAAAATATCCATTTGAAGTACATCCTGACAAGGATCCACAGAAAGAAGACACACAACCAAGATAGCAAGGAAATAAATTATTCATTTATTTTAACAAATAAATACCCTGATTAAAAAGAATGGCTATCTTTTGCTTTAGGCATTCCATGAAACATTTAAAATAAAGTTATAAAACAGTCTACTTCTAAAAAAAGCTCCTCTTCACCCAGCACTTAATGCATATTCTAACCAATCAGCTACTGTGCACTGTGAAATTTATGAGCTCCCGCTATCATCCTCCCTCTCATTGCTCAGGAACCAAATATATCAAGATGCAGCCCACCTTGAAGTAGGAGGATTTGAGACTACCAGTTCCAAGCTTTCTCAGATAACATTCTGCCTTCTGTTGGCTTTCTAATATTTGAATGAGTTTTCAGCTTGTGTACATTGAAAGGTACTATGTCGTAAGGAAAACATCTTTCATATGAATGAATACCTTCCCATTCTGAAGTTTTAGATTCATAATTTGTACTTTGCATGCTAAACAATACCTTGCAGGAAGCAGAGTGCCACATACAGGTGGGACCATGTAGCTCTCATTCCATGTGATTCCAACATCCTTACTAGTTACAATTTTGACAGGTTAGTGTAAGAGAAGGCTGTATGTCCCAGATTTCTGGTTTGTCCCATACATGCAGATTTCTTCTGTACTCCCTAAAGCACCTGTTTTACTTATGACTCAGAAAAATTTTGCTCATCAACTAAAGCTTTTTACTGAAGCCTGTGTAATAGAGGATATTGAGTTCTCTCAATATTTGTCAGAAAGAGACATGAACACTGGCTGAGTGCATTTGTGTATTTGGAGCCAAGAGGGGGAAAAAAAAAAAAAAAAAGAGAGAAAGAGAGTAATCACTGTCAGAGAAGCCTTTTGCTCCAGAAATACGAAAAACCTTGTTTGGTGCTTCCTAACAAGCTCTTCAAAATACCAAGTTGCTGGAAGAAATTCTCTATTGTTGGACCAAGGAGCCGGCAACAGCAACAAACACTTTTATAAAAACATAGCAAGACTCATTCTATTGTTCCATCGGGATGTAGCTCCATACAGCACTGAAGCTGTCCAACCTATATGCATGTCTAGCAGATGAGTGTCTCCCTTGTGCATAGCATGTGCATCCATCACCTACTCTCAAGCAAAATAAGACCTCCTAATCTCTGAATACAAACTACCAGAGTATTATTAGCTCATCAAAACTGCATGAGTATTCTTAGTAAATTGAGATTTACTGGTTTTAATCTGTGTAACGATGACCATCATCAGATCTGAGTGGTTCACTACTTTGCATCTTGCACCTGCCTTGTACAAGTTATATAAGAGATAACATGGTTCCATCAGCAAACAGACATACACTTGCACTGTTAGACAAAAATTAGCCTATGCCTTCAAATATTGATGTATCCAAAGTATGCTCTAAAATTGCACAGCTGCAGATAATAGCCTGGGGATTCAAAAATTAGATTCTGATTCCTGGGGTTCTGTGTGTTGCATGGAGATCCAGGTTTTGAGAATAGAAAATAAATACCTTGTCATAAGCTGGGCAGCTCACTGCAATTTTCTCACCCACTGGTTTAGGCTGTGCTTTTACTTGGCATGTCCAAAAATGAAAAAGTGAGCATCTTTTTGCTTGCCACATCTGGTTCTTATGTGTATCTCAAGTCATATGCCTACATTTTCATTATTTTTTCTTTCTCTTTAGCAAATTAATATGAAGTTCAGTCCTTCAAACCCTTTGATATCATATTAGATGGAATTCCCAGCTTAACTGAATTTACAATACTCACTTTCTAAACCACAGAAGTAGTGAAAAAAACACACAAAAAAAAGAAAACAGAAAAAAAACCCTAACAAAAAAAACCCAAACAAAAAAACCCCACAAACCCCCCCAAAAAAACAAAAACCCACCAAACAAAAAAACTCAAACAAAAAACCCCCCACACCAAAAAGAAAAAACACCCCCCCCCCCAGAAAAAAGAAAAAACAAGCATAAGAAGGAGCTGTAATCAGAAGGTGCTGCCTTTAATGATGTAAACTAAGTTAAATAAAAATAGTAAGTGTCACAGTGTTTCCTAATTTTTTATATTGTGCTTTACAGGAACATTTATTACCCTCAATACCTTACTAGTTTGACTGAGATATGCACCAAAAATTACTTAACTCTGCTAATCAGCAAGACATGGGCACAAAAAGAGAAGATAGCTTATCATAACATACATTTGCTTTTTTACTTCATCTGGAGATCACAGTGTAATTATATGTATTTGATTTATATGATTTGCTGAATTTACAGCTGAAATTTTTTAAATATAGAGGTACTGCATTCATACTGAAAAAAGGTATATGTAAAGGGCATTTATTATATCATGCTAGTCATTTACCCAAGGTTGTGGCTCAGCTGCCCTGCTGGGACACAGAACTGGGACTTTGGTAAATCTTTTGTACTCAATGATTAGCAAGACCTGCACTTTAATATGCAAAAACCTTTTTTCTTTGCTTTTGTGTGGGTTTTTTTGTTTCTTTGTTCTATAGGGGCTTGCTTCTTTGTTTTCTTTCTAACCTGAAGAGCTGCCCATTGCTAAGAGAGTGTTGTCAAATGTCAGGGAAACCCTTTGCTGGTAGGTGGAGAACCATTATCCTGCCATTATCATGGCAAACATTTCACCCAAACTCTGGCATCACAGAAGTCTGCAGGACACCCTCTCACTTCAGACATTGCTGAAAATGCAAAGCATTTGATGGGCAGAAGAGGCAGCCTTTGAAAATGCTGGCTACCATCAGCTAAGCAGACAGAAGTGTGGTTAGAAGAAGGTCCTGCATGCACAAAACCATTCATATTTATGCTAGTGTACCTAGATACTTTCAGTAGAAGAATGGAATGGAAAATTCATTCTGTGACATTTCTAATGTAGAGTAAGTTATAATATTAGAAAAAGCTGTGGGCAGAACCAAGACTAGATATTCAGAGAGAAGTTTGTATAAGCAGTAGTCACAGAGCTTCAAGTCAGCTGCTAGCTATTTCAGTTTCTCTGAAAAAATTTGAATAGTTTGAAACATAAATATATTTGCATGTAAATTTTCTGTTTAACTATCACGTAACACAATATTAAAATCCTATCTAGCATGAGTGTTACTCTCCCATCCATGCCACAGTCTCCTGCCCTTCCCTCCCCCTGGGGAAAGTCATATCTTCAAACATATGTGCAGGTCTCTGGGGGCACCGGATGGCTGTGCTCTACCAGTATATGCCAAAGCCCCCACTCTGTCCCTCTGCTCTGTGCTTTCCTGCTATCTGCAGAACAACATACCTGGTTGTGGGAACAGCCATCCTGCATGAAAGAAACACTAGCAGCCTTGTTCTGAATGAGGAAAAGGCCCTATATTTAGACACTGTCAGAAGCCAGCACCAAAAATGTGTCATAAACATATGCTGCCACAAAAAACAGAAAGGCTCTCTTCTGTGCTTTCATATTTATGCAGTTGGTAATTTTTATATCAGTAAGTAATCATGTATAGAGCTTTACAGTGAATCAATATTTCTCCCAATGGTTTTTTTCTCATTAAAGAATGCATATTCCAATCCAGACAGAAAACTCTTAAGTAAGGATTGATTGAGTGGAAATGGAACAGAAAATCTTCTTTGGGGTTCAACTACAGATAAGCCTCAACTGTTCAGTGTAAATTTATCATCACAAAATCCTCCATGAGACAAGTAAACCAAGAAAGCTTTCACAGTAGTACAAATCATGATGGATATGACTGTCCAATGCATTCTTTTTGAAAACAGGTGGTTTGCCTCTATAGCAATGGATGAGAGAACACAGTTCTCCCAAGAATACCTCCAATTCTGGCCAACACCTTCCTATTTCCTCTTGCACAATAACTGCTTTTTGTAGCATAAAAATAGATTGTATGTCTCAATATACTGAGACTAACAATTCTTAAATGGCAAATGATAGCCAACACTTTCAATTAATTGTCTTACCCTGTGACAACATTCTGGCAGCATCTCACAATCAGTTGATGCTCATTACAAACAGTAAGGATTCAGAACCCCTTAAAAAAGGTGAAGGATTCAGCTAGGGAAAGAAGAAGATACTTCATCTTATCTTGAAAAGCAATTGCTTAAGTCAGCTCTGAGATCTGATTTCTTGCTAGTGAGGGGAAAGATACAACCAGGAAACAAAATTTGCCTTTGACAATTTTCTAATCTGCACCTCAAATGGGGTTGAAAACAAAATATCTTCAAATAAAATACTTTTTTCTTATCAGTAGAGATTTAAATGAACAGGGCCTTCTCAAGGTTTCAGGAAAACCCTGTATTGGTAGTTTTGCATGAACAATATTTCTTATGTTCTTATCCTACAGATAAATGTTCTTGCATGCAAACCCTCAGAAATGTTACATTCAGTTCACACATTGGACAGTGATTTATTCTATTATTTTAAATGTAAACACATTCTGTATTATGCCTCAAGTTTTCATATGGGCCAAAAATTTTCTTTTAAAAACCCCTAGATTTGAGGGAAAAACCCCACAAGCTTTAGTTCTATACTTTTTCAGTTTAATTTTAAAAATATATAAAAATTGTGAATGCAACTACTGCAGTGTGAACCAGAGTATGCACTGCAGTAGCACAGATGAATTGCTTCATTTTCACAGCTGCATATTTTAATTCAGTGAACACTTTGCAGACTGTTTTGCTGCTACCTTGAATATCCATACTTCCCCTTAAAGCACCATGCAGATTAGTTCCAGCAGCTTATGTTCTGCATCAGAATTCCTTTAACACAAACACACAAAAGCTTCTGCAGCCAAAACATTATGCTTCAATAGTTGGAAACCATAATTAGACATTTGAAACTGTAAATATGGACACTGTAAATATATATAGCTATTAAAGAACTTGTTCTTCCTCAGTCATTAGAGAGTAAGAGAATCATTAGCAAGTAGAACTTCTTGATGAGAAATATCATTAAAGCACAGACTCAGAAGATGAAAGATCTAACAGGTGCTTTTCCACCGTGCCAAATGCAAGCCCATGTCAAGTATCTGAAATGCATATACTGTTCTACGTTCTAAACTGTGCATTTGGAGGTGTGATGTAGGAAGGATCTGTCACTGTTAAAACTGAAAATCCAAAACATGCAGGGAGGGAGAGGCAGTAATTTTTTATATGAATGCCACATATACCTCTGGTCTTCACCACAAGAGCTCAGTAATTAAACCAGATCTTATTTCTGAGTCTTTATCAATATTTAACTCTCTGATGCTGAAGCTATAGCTTCTTGTATTCTCAGTAAGCGTGCCCAAAAGATGTCCTCCACTGTACAGAACAAAGGGATAAGGGGAAAGATTTCAAAAAAATTATTTTAAAAATGAAAAATCTCTAGAATTTTTCCTTGCAGCATAAAGGCTATGAAGAAGCAGAGCAGCTCTGGCAGGCTAGGGGTACCACGATGCCTTTAAAGGCCCCAAGTAGCCTCACTTGGGACCCCTTTTTACCACTGTTCCCAAAACTCTCAAGGCCAGGGTCAGCTCAGAACTGGTACCTGCATGTTTAGCTTGTATCCAATACCAAGCAGTCCTGCCTTTCCATCTTTTCTTTCCTTGGCAGAAAAAAATATATTCCAAGAGAGAGTTCATACAATGTTTCTAGTTATTAGTGCTTGGCACTTAGTCTTTCTATAAAACTAATATACAAAAAAAAGATAGCAAAAATGAATAACTTTACTTTCACTGTAGCATCTGCACTCAATATATGGTGACAAAACATGGCCCCTGCAATTGGTGACAAAGGCAGTGTTTCTGAAACATTCCAATTCCTTGGGAAATTACAGGTATTTCTAAAATGTCCTGTGGTTCATGAAAGCAGCTCGTCTATTAAAAAAAAGAGAAATTCTGTTTCTTATAATTACTTTATCACAGGTAAGCAGTGTTAAATGTCAGTCAGGAAGGTTGTTGTTGTCCCATGAGACACACTCTCCCTTGTGTAATTCCTAAATTAGTAAGAGCCAAAAATGGAAATAAAGGCATCTTAGTACAACAACATATCCAGAGGATGGAAATGGTACTGAAGAAACTAAGACAATCTCTTAAGATAAAATATCTCTCTTTCGGTCTTGTCCTTGTTATTTAAGGTATTTGTTCAATTTATGTCTCTAGCATCAGGATTTATTTTGAGGTTTAAAAGAAGCTAAAAATACCTATATCAGTAAATACAATATGATGATGCTGTAGAAAAAAAATAAAAAAGCCTAGACAGCTTTTTCTGTCGACCTCACATTCTTTTCTTTATGTCACCCTTTACCCTGTCTATTTTTATCTTTTATGGTTTTGGTTGCCATTTCTGTCTAACTCCAAATGTGTTTTTTTCAGTCTTTAAACTTTTAGCTGTTGGGTCATCTGATTCAGCCTTTGGAGACTGAAATCTTACCCAGCCGTATGGAAACTTACTTGAAAAACCTGGGTGAATATCTAATTTTTTAAACAAACATTCTAGATTATCCTTACTGAATTGTGCCTAATTCTTCCAGGAAAAAAGGAATGACTGGAAATGTACTTGTACTGAGTCCCATCTTTATTCCCATCACAACTCAAATGGACAGGCTCTGCCTCAGACCTGCCTGCAGCAGATAAAGGTAGAGCTGCATCTCATTTTGTCACAAATATATCGAATTGAATGCAATTAATATTGCATGACTATGCAGAATTGCAGAGAAGCAATACTGAACCCTTCTTCCACTGTGAAATTTGTTTCATTGCATAGGGGAGTAAATCACCTTGAAAGAGTGTTAGTAGCTGGGAAGGCTGGTTGTCTGACACTACACTAGAGCAGACCTGAGCTTTTTCTCATTGTAAACAAGAAAATTTAATATTGGTATTTTGTGCGTTCACTTGAACGTTCAGCTATAAAGTGAAGCCAGGCTGCAGCACAAGTATAGCTATTGTGTTGTGGGAGACAAGATTTCCCTTTGGCTAGGGGAGAAAGAAGTGCCTTGTCATGGGGACAAAGGAGAGCCTTGTCTCCAGCAACACAGAAGGGCATGGGTTTTTCCTGAAGATCTTGATTCATCTGTGTGCTTTCTTTATGTTTGTAGTGGCAGGTATTTACATTGGACACATAACATTCTTACTGTAAACATTGTTGGAAGACAAATAAAGAAACCAACAATCCAATTTCCAAAGAAAAACAGAGAAGGAATTCTGCCTGGATGAGGTTTTATGTCCTACACTGACCAGCTAAATTAATCTAGGGATTTTAAAACTGTAGGACATATATAACTGGCAAGATAAATAATTAGCAAGAGTATAATTTTTGCTTTAAACAAAAATACTCCATGCAAACACTCCAAATGTACTGGAGAACAGACATTCACATTGACAGCTGAATCCTTCAACTCTGAAATCAATACGTGCTTTGCTTTCTACAGAACGTGAGCAACTGTACAGTAATAGTACTTGATTCATGTAATTAGAATAATATTATAATTAAAGACTGTATGGTATGATTTCTGCTCCTATAATCTGATCTAATTTCTGTGAGAAATGCTCTTTTCCTATTATTGGGCTGTACAACAGACCCACAGTAGTTCAGGACCACAAAGATCAAAAGAAATGTTTTCAACAGAGCAACAGGCATCAATATTCTTTCATAGTCCAAATAACAGTGAAGGAAAATGGAAAGGATACTAACTGATGTCACAGGAATAAGGCACAATAGGAGGGATTAATTACTAAAACCAATGTTGTCTTTGCCACTTATTTCTCTCTCCTCTAATCTGCACACATGCAGCTTTAAATCCACAGTGATAAGCCAGTTTCATTAGTCGTTGCTAACACCGTTTGGGTACCTGGGCTGAGGATAGCAGACTCTGAAGTAAAGAGTCAGTATTCTATCCTATTATTACCATCTGACTGAAACACACAACACATTTCTTAAACATGTAAACCTCATTAGAAACAGGATGCTCCGGGACTGTGCTTTTTGCTATTAGAATTACATGCACGAAATCCTACTGGGTATGTTTTTACTCAGGCCATGCCAAACTATCAGTGATTAACCAACAGCACCATTGCAATGTGACTGACAAAAGAAGAATTTAAATGTGATTTTAAAAATCCCAAACAAATTTGCATAAATTTGTATCTATAAATGAAGATAAATTAAACACTAACCAAAAAGAGAAACGAAAAAGTCTTTCTGAAATGTTTTTTGGGGAGGTTTTTTGGGTGGGTTTTTTTTTGTTTGTTTGTTTGTTTGGGTTTTTGTTGGATTTTTGGTTTTTTTTTTTTTTAACCCGGAACAAATCAAGTCTGGTTAAAACAGAAAGAAAAAAAAAAAAAGGTGGGGGGGGAGGAAGAAAAAAGAGAGAAACATTTTTACAAAGAGCCCTGGAGTCTTCTAGGGGAAGGCAACATATGTTGCAGTTTCCACTTTGTTAGCTACATTTAAGGCTGCGCTTTGCAGTCTGGGTTAGCCACCAAAGAGACGCAGCAATTCAGCTCATCCCTAAGCACACACTTAACTTTCAGTGCACAGAGGCAGCCTCAATTATTTCAATGAGAATGCTCCCATAAACAGTGCCATGCAGGAACATTTGCAGAACTGAAGCCTTTACTTGGTGATGTGTCTGAACAGCTTCACAATGATGTCTGTTTTCCATATCCAGTATAAACTGCTGTTATTCCCTCCCAAGGAATGAAAGTGTTAAAACATTAAAGAAATAATTGCAGTCAGGATTACATTCTTTAAATATTTTGCTATAATATTAATAATTTAATGTGATTTTCACTGAAATATTATTTGCCTGACTTGCAGTGTTTCTTTTGGATGAAATAGTTCTTCCTTCCTCTCACAGATACCGTATTTCTATCTAGTTTTTAACACTAGATTTACCCAGGTCTGCTCTATACCACTGTGTTGGCTTTACATCTTACTGACTTTTTCAGATACAATTCATAGAGATATATAAAATTATATACAATATATATACACCATATTTTTGGTTTTAGTTTTGAACTGCTGAAAAGCAGCACTTTAAACTCATTGACACTTGTTACAAAGTCCGACCAATCTTACCTGAAGACTGAAATACATTTGACTCTTGACTGTTGTGCTCTTATTTAAATGAAACAAACTACAAAATGTTATAACAGTACCCAATTACCGCATCAGCAGATATTTATCATTGGAAACAACAGACTACATTGAAACATTTAACTGTTGTTACATTACTCAGTTTTACACTTTTTTAAAATTCTATGTATTTGTTTTTCTGACAGCATGAACATTTATAATCTCTTCCTGTAGTAATCAGTCCCACTAGAGAGAAAGCACTGAATTCTTTTATGACTACCATCACAGCAAACTGCTTCTTCTTCTTTCTTTTCTTCCCCCTCCCCCATTAATTCATAATTTGCAAAATGCCCAGTAGTAGTATTAAGTAAAATATCAGTATCTTACTACTTTATGCCCCCAATATGGTTATGGTCATTGTCTAATTTGTTACAAAAATATTTTGGGGTAGTTTTTGTGAAATTTTTTATGTTAAAATAATATATAAAGATGCAACATGGAATCCACTGTGAGAAAAAAATGCAGAAAGTGCCAGTACTTTTATGATTGAAAATAATTCCATTGCAGCAGACCACGGAGATCAGAATATAGCTACAGTTTACCATAATCCTACATCTTTTTAAGCATTTGAGTTACACTGTCGATTTTAAAAATTAGTAATATGTGAAAATGTGGGAACAGCAGTGAAGTTTCAGAATTTTCATACATTGCACATAGGAATTTTGTGTCTCTTACTTCAGAAGATTCCAATGTGAGTTATCAAAGTGCACAGTAGTTACAATTAACCCTGTCCCATGGCTAATTTTCTGTTTAAAATGTGGATTAATGAGAAAATTGCAACCCAGTGCACATTTGCACCAAAAAAAAAAAAAAAAAAAAAAAAAAAAAAAAAAAAAAAAAAAAGCTTTGCTGGTTAACAACAAATCTAATTCTTGTCTCGTTTAACAAATGGCATATGGAATTTTCTGCAAGGCATATGGTACTAATTAAACATGGTATGAGTACCCCATACAGTCAGTGTAGCCATGAGGTATCCAAGGAATGTTTACCCTCAGTATACATTATCTGTGTATTGATTTGATAGTCTGAAAAAGTCTTAGTATCAAACAATGTTTAAGGATTTGGGAACTGCACTTCTATTCTTATCTGTATGAATGTTGCAGTTGCCAAGGAAAACTGTGAGATACTTAATAACCAAGCAAATTAAGAACTAATCAGGACCAGTTTATTTTCATTCATTCAATAACCATGTACTTTGGTATTTATTTTCAACCTTTGTTTGTACATTTAGAGCACTGATCTGTGACTCTTCTGCCAGAAACCATGAAGTTGAAGTAATTGTCCTATTTTTTTTAATAGAAACAATAACCTAGATTCCATACATTTTAATGACTAACAAACTACTAACAAGCACCTAAAAGTTAAGTTGTTTGATTTTGAAAATTCTGATATATACACTGTGTATGAATACACTTTCATGTACTCAACATCAGTTGCATTAATTAAAATATTTGTTTTACTATATTTGTTAGATATGGATAAATTACTAACTGTAATGTTAGTCAACTTCTATATAACTTTAATTCTCTTTTCAATTCAAAGATATCAGCTTCCTCTAGTATATAGTAGGTCAGCTACTGAAAAGATTAAGGAATTGAATACAATGTTTGTTCTGATTCATAGTGATCACTTCAGGTAAAACAAACAGCAGCAGTGAATTCTCACAGTCATTATTGGACTTATAATATCCTAAACAAAACAAAGAGCAAAATGGTTGAGTCCCCTGAGTTAATGTGAAAATGGTAAATGACCTTCTGTTAACCAGAGTATTTCTCTGCAAAAGAACATCAGAGTCTCAACACCACTATGTCTAGCATCAGTGGGTTATTTTTATCAAGATGCTTCTTGAAGAGTAACAGAGCAGCAGTTTGTGGCTTGAAAGGTAGCACTGACTCCTTTGTAGTTCAGTAAATTTCAGAGTAGTAAAAAAGACAGTACAGTTTCAGCGGTGCTCTGAATAGTCCTACTTACTCAATCTACCACCACCTGCTAAATCTATTATCACCACTAACAGAAAGAAATGAAAACTGCTCCCTAGTCCTCCAACAGTTAAATATGCACTCTGCTTTTGATAATGAGACTTGAGAAAAAACAGTGAGAGTTAAGTAACAAGGGTGTCACTCAGTTTCAAAGCATCCTGAAATAAAGTCACCTGTGACTCTTACACCAAAAATAAGATGGCACTAAAAATAGACCTGTAATATTAATAGTCTGCTGCAAAACAGTTTAACACTTAAGATACAAAAGCCTCCTGGCAAATGAAACATGGTGACTGAAGAATTAATTCTGGACAATAATGCTATTTTTACACTTTCTGCACACTATGCTGAAAGGTGTAATCAGACTCTTACCTAACTACAAAAATATTGCATATACACTTCTCTTGAAGGCTCTACCTTAACAGGTGGTTTCAAAATATTTTCAAAGCATATGGAAATATTGCCCCATAAACTTGAGATCCTCTGCTCTTAACATGCTGTATCAATGAACAGAAAAGAGCAATAACATTTAAGGTGGCTGAATCCTCATTATGTAAAACAAGCTGCATTTTCCTGCTCTACCCACATTATTTCTAATTGTGATACACAGTAAGAATTGTGCTCTCTGCCTTACTGCTCTAAGATTTCAAATACCATTTCACTTTAAAAAAACACTTGTCCTTAGAGCTTTTTGAAACTGAAAAAATCATGCATGATTAACAGTTCTCCTCACATCAAGGACTCTTTCTTTCCCCTTCTGTATATTGCACCAGACATATTGAAAGCCTACGTATCCAAGATATATACAGTATGCTAGATAACATTGAAAACCTAAATTCAGAAGAAGGCTAAAAACCCAAACCAAAAAGTAAGAAAATCAGCTTTTAGCTTAGGAATAAGATTTTTACACAGCTGTAGAACATTATTTGCAGGTTTGCTCTAATGTAACAAATTAACACAGCTTCCCATCCTTGCCTTCCTGTATTTACATATCATGTATTATGCACCAGAAAAAATAATACAAATAGAGATCCTTTCAGCCTGACTATCCTGTCAGCAAAAGCAGCAGAGAATTTTTCATTGATAAAAACACAGAATGGAAGAAAACAGACCAACCTTCACAATGTACGTCACACCAGGTCCCAGGATCTTCTCACTTGAGTGCAGCCATCCTCGAGAGGGTTTATTGACAAAGCTGCTAGTTTGATTCCAGTCTTCACTTCCCAGGTGCATTTCCTCTGACCGTGCTTTTTTCCCCATACTCATCTTGCTCACGTCCTGCTGAGAACACGAAGTGGCAGAGACAAGGTTACATGTGTTGTCTGAAGCCCCTGCTGCTGAACTAGAAGCACTCGAGCTTCCCTGCAATTTGGAGACAGCAAGCTCCTTTACTGCAGAGGAGAGGTTTTTGATACCCAAAAGGCTGCCCGTGCTAGAGAGTTTCAAGTGGGACACTTTATGGATGAGGGTACAGAGGGTGCTGGGTCCATCTTCTTGGTCCTTGCGGAGAACCTCTGGTGAAACCAGGTACGAAGGTGAAGCTGAAGTTGTAGCAACTGCTGAGACCTTGCTGTTCATGGGCAAATTATGAATAAGATCATCAACAGATGTCACAGAATCATTCCTGAAGCGGTTATACTTGGTACGTTGAAGCATGCCCTTCTATCTGCTTTCCTGCATATGTTCTGGCAAATCTGATGCCAATGCAGGAGATGCCTGTACTAACATAGCAGGCAATTCATAACAACATGGCTGGATAACAAGATTTTAGGGTAAAAAAGAAAAGAGTATAGGAAAAACAAAAAAAAAATTGTATATTTTAAAGAGATTTCTTTCGGTTCCCTGTTAAGGTTGAGTGAAGTAACAGTTTTCTGTGACTGAGATCCCAGTCCTGCTTAGAGCTGCCAACTCGCTCACAGCAAAAGCATGACTCACACAAATGAGAAGGACCCTTTTCAACAAAAGGCTGTGAACACTGCAAATCACTTCCTGTAGCCAAAAAAAAAGAGAGAGAAGAAAAAAAAAACCCACATCCACCCACTTACAGCACACTAGCACCAATCAATTCTCAAATTCCCTTTTCCTATCTTCTCAAACAGATACTTCCTCCCAACCTTTAATTCCTATCCCCTCCCACCACCCTTTTAGTACCAAAGGCAATTACCTTTAAAACTGAATTAACAGCCTTTATGAAACACCACACTTTATTCTTCTGTTAAAATGTTCTTCCACCTCACGTATTTGTGAATCTATAAAGAAATCGCAATCAGATAGCAAATATCTGGATAATATTTACATACATATATTCCCCCTCTCCTGCCCCTGCAGGCACCTTAAAGATTTTTAGAACAGATGAACAGAACCAAAGAATATATATATTTTCTTCCACAAAAGCAGCTTAACAGTGCCTTTTTGTCAATGCTGTCCCTCACAGAAGCTGTTAGATCCAAATTTTGATACAGAAATCCTTCTCCCCTTTTACTTCACAAGAACATTCTCTTTTAATGCATGAATTACGTAAGTACCTATGTGTGAAGAAAAGTATTTTTCTGATGTCCAACAACAGGTTTAACAGAAGTTTTTTCTTTCACAACTGATATTCACTCTGAAGAAAAACATGAAGAGGATCTTCAATTCACTTGAATGTTTGATTTAATTCTGAAAAACTGAAAAGAAAAAAAAAAACCTGAAAGAATATTAAAAAGTCCAGGTAGCAGCAAACTGACATCCTGCAGTGAAAAATTTTTAAAAAATAAAAATTGTCTTTATTAAGCATAAATGTCAGTCACAAACACTTGATCTGGAGAAGTAGCAAAACATGCAGAAAACAAGTATTTAATTTCTCCTGCATTTTTTTAAAGTCAAAATGTGTACAGCATTCTGATACACAATGCCCACCACAAGCCATATGGCTTTTTCCTATAAATTAGTCTGCTTTGCAAAATATTTTTTTTACGTAGGACAATCCTCTGCATTATAAACAAATTCAGACCAGAGAAGCTGCATAGCGCAAGGTAATTTTTTAAATAAATGTCTAACTGCAGCACAACTTAAAGGAAAAAATCCCATGGAATTCTTTCCTTCTCCCACGACTAAAGGCTGCAGCATACAAACTGCAAATACAGTGAAACAGCCAGCTCAAATGCAGGTATTTAATTACTATATTCATGACATACTGAATTAAGTCAGCACCTCTTATCCCAGCAGTGATGAATAATGGCAGTGTCCTAGTCAATGTAAAGCAGGTTTCTACTGATCTGCAGAACAGCCTTTCATCACCACACTGCAAACCTGCTACAGCATCCACACGGCATTCATTCCTCTCGTCATCCTCCTAGCACAGCAACAGCAAATATACACACCATAGCCTATTTTTACGTGTCTCTACTGCCCAGAAAACCCTACTGCTCCCGAACGGCTCTCTTCATTAGAAGCGGCTAGCAGGACTGCAAAATGTGAATGAGATGCTGCGCGTGTGAATGAAAGGGCTGGCTAGCATCCCCACATTTCTGTGAATGAAGCGAGGCCTCGCAGCCTCTGCCAGGCAATCCCTTGGGTGCTCACCAGCCCAGCCAATACCAGCCGGCTTTGATGACTCATTCAGCAAAGCCTTGCAAAATAGTGGAAGATCCCATTTCGAGCACAGGCGGCACCTTTTTTTGCTGCAGCACCAGAAAATGAAGCCGGCGTGTGAGCAGACGGGAGTGGGTCGCAGAGCCCCCGTGGAAGACACGGTGCTGCCAGAGAAACGCCTGGGGTGTCCACAGGAGCAGCAGGTGAGGAAAACTGTGGAATCAGATCTGGGTTTCTCCCCGGCCGCATTCATTCAGCCGATTCATTTACATCCAGGATAGGAACATGAATGTGCACATTTCGTTTGATGTTCGATTGCTCTCTGTGTGCGCCCGCAGATTCACAGATTTTACAGGTTTGTCTTCAGAGATCTCTGGTAAAAACGAAACAAAACAAGCAAACAAAAAATCCCACAACTATCAATCTGACAAAAAACAGACAAAAAACCCACCCAACCAACAAAAAACCCCCCATAAAAATAACCACAAAAACAAACTCAAAACCCTGCTTGAAAAAAATTGCATCTACTTATTTCTCCTTTATTTACCCTGTTAGCACACTAGATATTTAAAGGCAGTATGATCATCACTCCATGGAATGGTAGGTAGAGGGAAAGCTAGAGGATAAAAGCTTTCCAGAGCAGCAGCAAAAGGTCTAATTTTTGAAACTTTCACTGGACACAGAAATGCTTCCAAGACATCCATTGGATGCAGAGCTCTCCTGCAAATCTGACACTAGACACTGCAGAGGCGTAGAAGCCACTGAATTACCCTGTCTTGAAATCCGGTGCCTATTTCAGTGTTTGATTGGAAAACTGTCTCCTTTACAAATCCAGCCCTAAGGTGGGAGAACTGAACACTTTAAAACCTTGCCTTTTATAGTTCCTGGGACTAGAAACAGTATATAATTTTGCCCTACAGGCAGCAGGTTCAAATCCAACTCCAGGAAATAATGAATGAAATTAGGAGACTGTGTAATAGGCATAAACTGCAATTTATGTTAGGATCTAGCTCATTCTAGCTATTGCCAGAGCATTTGTAACGTCTTCTGCATTTCCAGCACTGTCTGTAGCTTTCACACTGACTGCACCATGCCCACCTTAAACAAGCTTGTTGCTGCTATTATCATAGCAAGACAGAAAGGCATTCAGAGCACTATTTCTTTTTTACTTCTATTTGCAACCTATGTTAAATAGTCAGCACCTAAAGTGGATCCAATGTGAAAATAAGCCTTTATCTTTTTTCTTTTTGCAGGGCAGTGAGCCACACACCACAACACAATTGGCCACACACCACAACACAATAAATGGCCATGGAACTTCTTTGTTGACCCAGTAATAAAATGGCAGATGGAAATTCAGTGTCAGTAAGTATAAAATAATATATAATCCTAGAAATACATGCACAGTGAGGGGGTGTCTCTGACCAAACAGCATTTCTTACCAGAACTATTGGTAATTTTGGCATCTTAGGCTATTCCTTCTTTTTAAATTTTTTTTCTGTTGGTTTTTTTCAGCTCTGTTTTCTCATGGATATTCTTTTCACCCTGATGCAGTTCTTGTTTCATGTCACTGTTCCTCCTTTTCTTCCTCCAAGCAGCTCTTAGGGACTTATCCTTAGCTGCCATGTTTTTCCCTCTATATTTAAACTACCTCTGCAGCCTGTATTCCAGAGGCTAGTAATCTTTATTAACTCCAAAGAGCAGGGAAAAAATGATGCTGGGAGCATGATTAGAGGGAGAAACTACATTTTGTTGAGCTTTAAATAGTTTTAAATTGCTGCAAATGTAGGAAACATTGGCAATACACAAGCTAAACCAGGTAAGATGTGACCACCATAAAGAGCAAACACAGGGAATACAACCACTGTGTTTCCCACCCATAGTAAGAAACTCTCCCGAATGCAAAACAGATGACTTTCAGTGACCATATTTAGAGAAATATTCATCATATATTTAGAATTTGCAAAAATACCTAGTTCCAGTTAACACACTGTGGTCAGATATGTACTCTATACAAATAAGGGCTGGAAACTGCTGAAATTTTGCTGATCAACTATTTGCATTTTCAGGAAATTGCCCACTAGCAGTAATATTGCTTATGGACTAAACTGATTTTAAGATGAATGAGAAAGACCTTGACTTTGGACCAAAAAAACCCTCCAAACTGACTTTGGGTTAGCTAAGTTATAAGAAACACTGAATATGTCAGACAAACATAAATACAGATGTTGCTAAGTGTTTTAATTCTACACAAAAATTAGCCATAATGTCACATAGTTGACATTCTTCTTTATGACAAGCCCTAAACAATTACTGTTACTGTGATATAACATTAAGCCATCAGCAAAGAGAATGTTATTCCTCACATTGTAATACGATGGACACAAGTGTTGATGCTCTGCTTTAGTAAATGCTCTTGCAGAATCTTTAATATTAACAAATGGTCAATTCCTCAAATGAAAATATAGTATTTCTATAGTATAAAGGTTTCTAATACCCTGTGGGGACATTTCTTCTCTTGATAATTGAGAAGGAAAAATACCAGCATTCTTCGCACAACATGAGATAGAAATATACCAGAAATCTCTTATCCATGTATTTATTAATCAGCTGAATCCAGCTTTCTTTACGTGAGACAACCTCAGATTATGTAGTTAACAGAAAAGCAAGATAACTTCAAGATAAAGCTAAAAGGCATTATGATCAAACCTTCTTAAGAAGGTACGTAACTATTTTAATTTAAAAAAATATCCTAAACATTTTATCTGTTCTGTTTGTGCACACATAATATATCATATTCTGTACTTCTCTGTTTCTCTGATTTACCTGCACAAAGTGCTCAGTTACATTCCACTGTGATTTCAGGGGGGGCTCATCCCATAGCTACCAGAAATATTGAAAAGCACTGAATTTCCCATCAGTGCCATGGCTATAAACCTCTTCTTCAAAACATTTTGCAGGAATAAAAGCATAGATTGGGCTCACATCACTTACATTTCTTTTCCATAATGGGTGTATGAGTTCAACCTCAGGTTACAGTCCTATGTAAAAACACCTGAAGGCCTGCAGGCAAAGGCTGCAGTTTTCCCATAGCAGAAAAGCCAACCAACCAACCAAAAACCAAGGAACACCTCTCACTCCAAACAAACCCAATCTGAAACCAAAACTATTCTAACAAATTATAGCTATTTTTTAAAAAACCAACAAAACTGTGCTGTAAATTGCCCCCATCTCCTTTTCAACCTCACCCCCTTTCTTTCACTGGATCAGAGTTTTGCTGTTTCCGTGGCAACATTATTGCTAAGGGTGGGCTGCACCAGGAAATGGGAGCATTATCTGTAGTTTTGCAAGTTATTTCTCTGGAAAACCATACCGTTGAAAGTGCTACTATTCAAGAGCAGTGATCATTAATCACTAATGATCAACTTCCAACTTAAATTACTTCAGTGGAGTGTAAAATTAAGGTCTCAAATACCCCTACAAATTTTTGTGCAGATGCTTATATTTTGAACAAGCAGCTGACCCTAAACAATGTTTAGAAGGCTGTTTTTTCCGTTAGCTGGAAATATTGAAACAATTTTGTCTTAGGACACATTCACCCTATGAAATACGACATGAAATATTTGGAAGAAAATGAAACTTGTAGTTCCTTCTGCTCCATTAGTGGTTCCTGAGGACCTTCTGTTGAAAGTCAACACATAACAAAAGTTCAGAGAAAAGACAGATCTGAGTTAATACCCAAATCTAAACATGACATTGAGCTTTTGTGAGAAAGGATCAGACAGGGAAGTGCATTAAAATCTGAAAACCAACAGTAAATCAGCTCTTACAAACACCCAAATTTTACAGTAAATTATTCCTTTCTTCAAGCCAGACACTGAAGCTAGAGAATTAGCAGCACTGTAACAGGGCTGTATTTTCCAAAAAATACACAGTGTAAAGTTCTGCCATGCCTGTTTCGCTGCCCGCACCCACTACAGACCTTTGTATATAATAGGTCTTTTCCAACCTAAATGATCCTCTGTTTCTATGGTTTTTCTTCTTTCTCCCTGTCCCAAGCTTCCACCCTCTGCACCAGGAGTCAAACTGGCTGGGAGTCTAGGCTGGAGCTCACCCTAGAGAGGGACTCTGCTTCCCTAAGAAATACATCCCAGTGACATTTTCTTTTGTGTCCACAAACTGTGGCATGGTGTAGAAAATGTACTGCATTGTGAATACTGTAACAAAAGGCCCACAATGTGGTCCCATAATTCACTCATACTGATAGAAATACTGCTTTTTCTGGGCATATATGTATTAAGGTCCAAATGTCTCCAGGTGATTCTCTTTTAGACAATCAGAAAAATTGGTGAATTGGAGGAGAAAGCAAATAGCAACCTAGCTCACTGACAAATTATGCAAGAACTTTTTTGCTGTCTTCTTCAGATTGAAAGCCAGTCATTTAATTATTTGTTAACCTAGCATCTTTTTGGTTCTCATTCATGAAATGTATTTCATAATTCAGTGGTTTTCTACATTGTGATAAGGTGTCTATTTTTGGTTTTGATAGTTTTTTTGAGTACTTTATTTTTACTTTGTTCATAATCTTATTTTCCTAGGAACGGTTTGCAAAGCTGCTTTTAAAAGCCTCTCTTTATATGAGATCTGACTTCACAAGTTTCCAATTGATCGCAATATGAGTCAAATTTCATTCTCCATTTCAAAATCCAAATGCAAGTCTGGGAATTTTAATTGTGTCTGACTTTTTGTACAAGATTTCTTAGGCTGTTTGCCATTCAAAAAGTATGCTTACTTATATGAAAATGTAAATTGTTTTATTTATCTTTTGCTTTTTAAAACCAGGAAAAATGTATTTATTACTTATACAGTATAGATAGAAAGATGTTATTTACCACCATAAGAAGATTTATACTCAAGTATCTACTCTTTTATTAGGATAGCTAAATACTGGCAAGAAGAGCAGCAATGAAAAGGACATGTTAAAAAAATGCATAGTGCACTTTGTTGTAACTCTTGGCGTTAGGAAAGGTTAACTGTACCTTGTCTGAGCAGACAGCAGTATCTTAAAAAAACAGACTTTCCGAAACCCATTTCCCCCTCCCCTAATTAAAAGGTCATCATCAAAACTGTAGGTACCAAAAAACAACAGAGTATAAATTACCATCTTTGTCTTATGTCGCACATCAGATCAAAATTCTGGCAGTATGCATAGAAATTTGGGGACAGCAGAGCTGTTCAGACTGCTCTTGTCCTCCAGTCACTGACTGCATCACCTTTGCCAGACTGTCATAAAATGCATGCTGTGGCATCTGGCTGAAGAATAACACAGAAAAAACTGTTGTGGGGTTTGGGCCATTATTTTCAGTTAGATCAGTTCTAGACTCCAAATCACTTCACAGTCATGAACTGTGAAGAGGGAGAGGAAATGAATTGCATAGGTCAGGACAAGTGTCTAATACCTACTTGCATCCACTTCACCCTGAAACAGAATCCATTAACTTGTGTCACCAAATGATACAGATTTTCTTGGCAAACATGGAGCTACACGCAAAGCCTTTATCGATCAGCTTCAGTACTGAAAGAATTCTGGCAGTTCTGCAGTAGTGGATAACAGCACCAGTGGAGGGTTATTCACAGCAGCACTCACAGCATCCACTCCCAGGGAACTGAGAATAAGGACTACTTCTGCATTGTTTGTACATATAGCTGATATGAATCATCATACCTGTTTGTGTTAATGCTGCTTGTTATCTGACCTGAAGTGATGGTTCACTTCTTTCTGGGTACAGTCAAATGAAAGATGCATCTACAGGCAGGTGTGTATGTGCAGGTATGCCCACATGCCTGCATGTATTAAGGATGCATTATTTTCTCAGCTAAGCTGCTCGTCTTCCTTGCATTTGAGTTGGCCTACCTTAGATACAACAATACATATGGAAAGCAGGATGGCACATCTGTGAAAGACATGATAATGAGGCAGGGCTGGATGGCAGGATTTAAACATCTATTTAAATGTTCACTTAACTGGATTGGAGTTTACAAATTATATTGCTAGTAATGTAAGGAAAGGCACTAACTGAAATGGCTGCAGATGTGAAGACGGAGAAACTGTTTTAAGCTCCAAGAACTGAAGCAGAGCAGAAGGGAGACAAGCACCCTAAACTCTAAAAGGGACACCAAGATTAAAAATGTTCAGAGTAGCAGAGAAATGGAGACAAAGATGTGTTTACTACTCTACTGTCATACACAGTAACCCGTATATTTCTGTCTTATATCAAAAGTATATAGTAACTTTCTCTAGGTACGCTCAGAAAGCTTGTTTTGTTTCCTCAAGCAGGGAAAGCCTCTGAGAAGCTTCAGTACAATTAAGGCTGAATTGGCATGAAAACTATTGGTATTCTGTGGGTTAGCAGTTCTCCAAAGGACTTTGGGCACATGTAGTAGGACCAGATTTCAGTAACAACAAAGACACGTAGCAAGGACGCACAGCAGAAAGGCTGGAGCAAAAACATGGCAAGTGCTTATAAAGGCTAGCAGAAACCAAAGGCCACTGGCCAAGCACAGGTAATTGCTGGGTGTCCAGGTCAGAGGAGATACCAGAATGGGGAAAAATGGTCAGCTATGAGGATCTGTTGAGAAATGCATGCATCAAGAGCCCAACCCCAGGACTGCCCAGTGCTCACATTGGTTTCAATGAAGCACTGGTGCCAGGATGAAGAGGTAGAGAAGAAATGCCACTGGCAGAGACACAGACCCCAGCTCACAGTTCCACGAGAGAGAAAGGAAAAAGGGATGCTGAAGTGACCACACAGCCTGAGAAGGTCTGCAATGGCAGTAAGTAAAACTGAAGGAAAAAAATCCTACCAAGTGCACTGAAAACAATCAACTTTACTACCTGGTGGCAACAATAGTGCCACCAGTTCAAGTTTAAGCGACAGCACATCTGAGACTGACTGAACACTATCATTGCCGTCAACATGTTAGCATCGCATAAATGTTGATTGTCTGCTGTTATTATACACTTTGACTAGGATATGAAAGTGTAAGATCCACACTGTTATGAAATTATCATGTGCTGCTGAAGCAACCTGTTACACATCTATTCTAACAGTTTTTACTGACCAGCATATACCGTAATTATCCTTAAACTAAGATTTTATTTAAATGACTAGCAGCACTTTTTCTGTCTAGGACTACCAACACAGTGCCATAGAAATGCTTTGCCCTACTAAAGCTGCTCCTCCATCCAAGTGCAAGAAACTTCACCAATAAAAACATAACTTTCTACCTAACAGTGTGCAAATGTTAAGCCTGCTTTTGAACAGCACCTAACCAACATATGCCTGATTGAAATATCTAAACTGGAAGAAATCTGTTGTTTAGCTACAAGCATTAGGACTGCCATGCAGCAACAAAATCCTCAAGTGCAATGAAATTAAAAACTCAACAGTTAAGTCAGAAGTAAGTCTACTACATAAAATTTTGTATCAGAATACATGCCTATTTTGGAATACATATACAGGCCACCATGATGAGAGTCAGATGAGAGAACAGGAAGATATTGGGAGGTTTCAGGATAGTGATGCAAAGGCAGTGTTCCTGGATTGACACTCTTTTGTACCTTGCCAATACCATTTTAATTTTATGGTTACATTTTTTGGCCAAAACAATGGTTGGGCTCTTTAAGGAAAAGCAAAATAGTGTTCTGCTAGAAAACCACTTTCTACCTACCCAAAAAGCATAACCTATATTCAACTGCTCTATACTACATCTTTCTAACCCTTTCAAGCATGCAGGTGGAAATGTGGACACACAACCATTCCACGCAACAAACTTTCAGTCACGTAAAACACCTGCCCTCTGCTGTCCAAGATGCAAACAAAGCTGGAACAAGCTCTTGCTTTCTACAGTGCACATTAACTCTCTCTAGAGCATTAGCATCTACAGGCAGCTACATCACCTCCCAGCAAATCACACTCACAAAGTGGAATAATGAGAATAAAAAACTTAAAAGTTCCTGCAAGGCTACATGTACTAGTTTTGGCTGGGATAGAGTTAATTTTCACCACAATGCCTAGTATAGGTCTGTGTCTTGTATTCGTGCTGAACAAAGGATTGATAATATAGAGATGATTTTGTTATTGCTGAGCAGGGCTTGCACAGAGCCAAGGTCTTTTCTTCTTTTTGCCCTGCCACAATGGCGAGGAGACTGGGGGTGCATGGGAGGTTGGGACAGGACAGGTGACACAAACTGACCCAAGGAATATTCCAGACCATATGACATCAAGCTCAGGATATGAAGTGGGGGAGGAGAAGTGAAAAGTTGGGGATGCTTGGAATGATGGTGTCTGTCTTCCCAAGTAACTATTAAATGTAATGGGGCCCTGCCCTGCTGGAGATGGCTGAACACCTGCCTGCCTGTGGGAAGCACTGAATTTATTCCTTGTTTCTCTTTGCTTGTGTGCACAGTTTTTGCCTTCTCTATTTAACTGTCTGTATCCCAATCCATGAGTTTTCTGCCTTTTGTCCTTCCAATTCTCCCTGATTCCACTTTCTGGAGCAGTGAGCAAGCAGCTGTGTACTGCTTGGTTGCTGGCTGGCATTAAACCACGACACCATGTTATGGCAGCAAGAGTGTGGGCCATCAAAAAGTAAGTCCACAGTTCAGTTCTGTTTAAGAGGGCAGCAATGTCCTGCCTGAGTGTCTCATCTGTTCAGAAGCACAGAATACTGACCAGCAGCCCTATTTCTATTGCTGCTTCAGCTTTTTGTGCTTAGGAAAGAAAGCAGTCGATAAAATGTCATCAGTAGATAAACTGTCTTGCTCAGCCTTGGTGGGGGGCTTTGCAGCAGAAATTATCTCTCCATCACTCAAGGAAAAGAAGGACTATATACTGCCAGGAAAGGTGATGCACGGTGAACAGAAACATAACTTCTGAGCATTGTAGGGAGAATTATATGGTTGGTCTTTTTGTAATTATGCCCACGATAACATCTCATAATTACAAAACAGCAAATAGATCAAAAGGATGCCTGAAAAAAAAAGCAGGTAAATTCTTGTAACATAGATAATCTAAAATAAAGATGCTGTTTCAAGCTTTCTCTTTTATCAGTTAATTTTTACTTCAAGATAAAAAACAAAATTGAAACTTCTCAGTACAGCAGATGCCCATAATCCTATTAATAAATAAGCACCGGGTTGAATTAGCAGAATATTCATTTGGCATGACTAGAGATGTTACTGAACTTCACCATTATGATGATACCTTTTAAGGGCTGTTAAGTGTCTTTTTGAGAAAGCTATTGATTTCCTAAACTATCAATAATTTGTTTGTGTTGAATAGAACTTTGGCCAAAGCAAATTAAAATTAGTTTCTACCATAAAAAGTATCTACCATAAGTGCATCCTTTACATATGCACAGTGAGTATGAGACTCATGACCCTTTAGCCTGCCTTCCATTCCTTGGTTACCTCTGCAACTGCTCAGTACCCCCTATCTGCATATCATTAGTAGATTGACAGTTAATGAAAGCACTGACCAAATTCAGCCAAAAAATACAAAGGAGGGGAGGTTTGGAAGATGTTAAGTAACCACACACTCATGAACCAAGCAAGAAGAGAAAAAGGTGGAATTATACCTGTATCTCCAGCAAGGGAGGCACCATATTAGTAGCCTGCATTTCTTAAAGTTTAACACTTCTAATAAGCAGGCTTTACATATTATCTGAGGTGTTACCAGTATGACAAAACTTCACAGATAAATGCCAAGAACCCTGGCAATATAATCAGCATGGTTAGCAGGAGTTGTTTTGCTGTCATTGTACTGGAGCAAAAAGGTTTTGTATATGCCACAGAGCAGTGTTTGCATTTGAGAGTAAGAATCATAGAATTTTTAATGATTTTCTAATAAAAGCTTGAAACTTTAGACCACATTTTCCTTTCTCTGAAATATGAAAACTATTCATATGCCCTTAGTCTATCTCACAACATAGGCTAACCTGCCTGTCACCTGTATCCTCATACAGACTGGGATAAATCTGTTACAAATGCTTAAAAGAGACACTTGACAGTACCTCAGCACATCACTGTACTTTGGCATGCTTGTTTTTGTTATAGTTATCACATCTAATACCTCTTATGCTAACACTCAAAAATTTTAAATCTGTGTTTGCGAAGTTCCACAAAAAGCAATTAGAGCCAGTTCAGTTTATCCTTCAGTCATTCATCTCACCATGATCATGATTTCTATCCCTAATTAGAATATACATCTCATGATTTTTCACTAGTTTGGCAAACCTCAACCACTGGTCCAGGTGTTCAGTTGCACATTCATTTCAATAGAACTAAATATGATACTGTGCAATTTGCAGTTTACCAACTAGCTTGAAGTAAGCTTAGAAGTTAATAATTCCTAGGAAAAAGGGTAAAAAGGAGCTGCTGTTAGTATTGATACCTTAATAATTTCTAGTTTTTCACTCTCCATGTATCTGCAACTTGATGTAGTTCTATGCTTCTTATAAAGTTCTAAAAACCACTGTTCCCAGCACCTTTAGCCAAACAAATCCCTCTGAATAGGGATCCAATTACACATTCATTGCCCTAGGGCCCGAAAATATGTAAATAACAGTGAGTTGGGGGGAGTGGGCCTGGGGTGGTCAACACCATCACCTAAGGTGTGATTGGAGAATTAAGGACCAATATGCTCATGGGACAGAACTTATAAAAGGTGAAGGGCTCATGACATGGTGTCCATTTTGGGTGTAGTCCCTCAAAGGGGAGTTTGCTTGCCCGAATGTACCTCGAAGGCCTCGAATAAATTTGTCCACGTTTTATACTCCTGATTTGTCTTGGCCTCCGTTTCAGGTAGCCTGCTTCTAGGCATCAGTATCTGCTCTACCCGTTCATTTAACACAAGGAACATGTCTTCTGTGAGTGAATTCTTCATTAGACTAGTCAGTTACTTCCAAGGAAAATAGCTAGTGTTTATTAAAACTTCAGAGAGGCTGTCACAACTCTGGGTGAATTGCTGCTGTAATCAGTCTTCCAGTTGCTTACTGTTTGTAAGCAAAAGCACAAAACAAAACCACTGCACATTACACTTTTGAATCTCTTCTTAGCATGGGCAGATAAGGTCTGTATTAGTTATAGCTTTTCTGGGTAATTCTTAAGGCTTAAATCAATCCATTAGTAGCTACCAGTGCTGGGCATACTCCTACATTATGCAGTCTGATGATGCAGACAGATTTGCTCCCACCTGCTGTGATTCATGCAGTCCAGTCAGATAATACAGTAGCATTATTCAACAAGCTTCAGCAAGGTAGTCTAATATTGGCCTTTCTGGCATTGCCTTCTAAAATAGAGCCACATAATAAATACTTTAATATAAAAAAATGTCACATGAAAAATTATCTTACTGTTTCTTTGATGATCTTCTTGCACTCAGAACAAGTAGACAAAATATGTTTTTATATTTAATTATATATATACACATGCACGCACATGCTCTTCTCCCTATTTCTCTAGCCAATATAAAGGAGTTACAGTTTATTTCCAAGGCTGTTTTTCTCTTAATGTATATATCTATACAGACTCCTACTATGCCTGCAGTTTTGTTTTAATTTGAACATACTTTGTAAAGATCAAGTAGCAAACTCTGCAGGTATCTTATGTAATTCATTTTTTTCTCATCACTATGCAATACTGCATGATGGGAAACTATGCATATATTTTGGCATATTAACTAATGTTGCTTCCCCCAATTCTCTCCTGAAAATGTATTTCCATTGCAGAATGCCTGTGTCAGTATTTAGAGCATATCACACACTTCAGACTACCTCTTGAAATTAGCAAGAATATTAAACTAATTTTAATTTAATTAAAGACAGTGTTAGATTTAAAAATATGCAGCAGTTAGGGATGGCATTTCTTTTTCCTGTTAATTTGGAGTCACATCATTTCAAAATCAACACTTCATTCCATGAGACATTCAAGTGTACTTGACATGGAGATCAGTTCTGGTGTTTGTATGGTTAATCTGCCGAGTCGTGACTACTTGTAACTGTCAAATTCTCTCCAAGGATAAATAATTAAAGCTTCTGGAAGAATAAGCACACAGGAAGCAGTGGAGATTGGATGTACGTAGGTGTTGAGGGCATTAATTTTTATCCAATCGCTGAATAAAAAGCACATTATTCATGCAACCTTGTTCATTCACTGCTACGTGACCTGCACCACAATAGAAGACTGCAGCATCCAGTGCTGAATTCAAGGCATTCAAGGCAAGGAGGAAAGGACTCCAACAGTACCAGCACACAAGAGCAAAATGCTACATTGTAGGTGTAGCATGCAGCCTTTGGTTAATGCTTTAGCTCTTATGACTAATGCTAGAATGACACAAAAATACTGTTTCTCACAGAATATTTTTCTCTGGGTACAGTAAAAATAGCAAATATTAGCCTTAAGGTAGAAATACTTTTTCACTTTCTTTTCAGCGTGTATCTCCCACGTGCCAATGACAACTATCAGATAAAAAATCCAAGCTCATAGCAAACAACAAACAAAAATATTCATTAATTGATGAAGCAAAACAAATGCAATGCATTGTAGTATCTGTGGTACAAAATTTTTGACACAAAATATTTCAATAAAGTGAATACTGAAAGGTGTAAAATCTACAAAGTAATTTTAGCTGTGAAGCTCAAAAAAGCCTATTATAAGTTCCTGCGGGTTTTTAAAGCACAAGAACAACTCCGTGCTCCAAAATAGATTCCTCCGCCTTCACATTCCTATTCCTGTCCCATGTTAACTCACTACAAATTCTATCTTTGGCTTGATGCCTCATATGCCTGTTAACTAACTACTCTGTTACATGTAATTGTTTATTTGCTTGAATATTTGTATACCACATACAAAGATGAAACTCAAGTCTCTAGTGAAAAAATAAACCCATAAATGCTATAAACTCAGGTATCTATAAATATACATTAAGGTCTGTGATTACTGGAAAGCAAGGCACCTGCTAAAAGTGTTCATAGCATCTCCCACAACTACCTACTCACTCTGGCATTTTTAAATACCAGATCAGTTACATCATTCTTTGCAGCAGATGTAACAGCTTCATATCTTATATCCAAGCATAGGCACAAAGGATTTTAACTCTTATTTATAATGAAAAATAATGGTCTTTTAGAAAGGCTTGAAAGCTGCAGAATTCCCTAATGACAAATTTGGGTGATTGAAATGTTATCAGAATAAAACCTCATTTTATTTTTACATAAAAGACAGAACTCTCCACAGATTTCAAGCATACAGGAATGAGGGAAATTAATTAGTTTCTTATCACAAACCAAAAAAGAAACTGAAAAAGAACCAAAGGGGATTTAAAAACTAAAACCTCTGTTATGTAAATATATAAATAATGTAATTTTTATATATATTTTATATACATTATATATATATAAAAAAATAAAATATATATCTGCAGAAAAAAATGGATGCACATGAGAAAAAGAATTAAGGTCCTCACAGCAGAAAAAGAGATAAATCATATATAGGCAATCAAGAAGAAGAAAATGAAAACAGAAATTTGGATATATATTGTTGTAATACGACAAATTTAATTTAGAAATAATTGGTAAATTTGAAAATAGTAAAGTCCTCAAGGAAACACATTATACAATTTGTTGGAAAAATTGATAAAATACAACGTGTTTTATCCTACTGCCATATTTAGAGAGTTTGTATAAGCTCTCAGAGTTAAGAACGGTCTTTTCAAAAGCATTGCTATCAGACAGGAATCAGCACGAAAGTTTGGATAACAGGTCACTCCTTCTCTCCTCCACCTGCATTAAAGCTCGGGAGAGTGTTGCAGAGCGTATGAAATGGGAAATTGAAAATGGCAAAGTTTGTCCTTTGTGTTCTTCATTGGTCACCCTCTTCCCTGAATCTCCAGTGCAAAAATATATTGCTAGGACGGACAACATGAGATGTAATTAATCAAAAGAACATAAAATTGTCCTGTGTCCCAGTGATGTAGTACTAATGGTTACCATTGTTGTAAAACATTTGCCTTACATTTCAAAGGAAATTAATCAACATAGCAATAAATCATATTATATAATTAAACATTATTAATGCTGGGAACCAAGATTACTGAGCTCCTAGGTAACGTCACATTTGTGTGATGTTAAGAACAGTGTGACATTACTCAGGAGAAAATAGCTTTCCTAATGTCAATAAAGAATGGAATATAATCTCCCTCTGCCGTTTCAAAATTGAAAAATGATTAACTGGAATGGAAGAGTAACACAGGACTAATTCTCCATTTATCATGGCCAGGTCATAGAATGCTGGTCATATCCATGATAGGTTCATTTCAGGGCTTAGCTCAAGAAAGGTTAGTAACTTGGGAAAAGGGTATGGCTGATACTGCTGCAAGCCAGATTTTTTGACTGCGTATTTTGTGGAAAAGAGAATATTTTCTCAGTGTTCATGGCATGGCTGAAAAAAAAGAAAGATAAATTTCTTCAATTTTAAAAAGCTGGCAAAGATCACATGGCTTTTATAATTCACTATTGCCCTTTGTGGTATTTGTGAACATTCAGTTCCTAGATATTAAGAGGTGAACCAACATAAGTCTCTTCTGAGCAACAAATAAAGGTGATGAATGAAATCTATGAATGTTTGCTTGGAAAGTTCAGATATACCAATGAGAATTCAATGTGTTTAAAATAGCCACAGAAAGCCATCTCAAGCATGATTATGGAATCTCAGCAGAAATGCAACATGTCCATAAACAGTACAACTGTTTTTATCCCACCCATATATAGCACATGTTTCTGACACGTTAATATGCAGATTGCAGGTGGGAGTTTCCAGGTTCAAAGCTAGTTTTTCCACTGAGTGGCATGTTCCCAAAATCCATTTTCAACCCACCTAATTTTAGGCACTTAGTGGAGGGGCTAAAGTTAGAAACCGAGTCATCCTAAACTCTCTCTACAGGCTCTGGAAAGAAAGTCAGTGATAAAGGGCTGGTAAGATTTACTGCAGCTGAATTACATCTAGTGAATGCCTGTTCAGTATTCAGACTGAAGCTATCTGCTTATAGCAGATCAAATGTTTGAATATTGTTCAGAACAAACAAATTCCATCTAATTATTAAATGAGCTGTATACTTTCTCCCCTTATTCAGTCTTCTCATTAGCTACTTCTGGCCTTTAATCATAATTCTTTTCTGTTTATTATCTTTGTAAAGAGATAATTCTTCCTCCTTTCTTCTCTTGTTTTCTTAGGTAGCAAATAAGTAAAATCTGCTTTCTACGAGTGCAGCACAACAAAGTTGGGTTATTTTTATAACTACAGGTGGATGAGCAACTTGTCCACCTAATGGCTTAGATTACTTTAAAATTACCAGTAGTTCCCAAATACTTTGATTAGTGTTCAATAATTTTCTATTTGCACAGTCAAAACCTCTGCTGGAAGCCTGGGAAGGTATCATTACTTATCAATTTTACTCCAAAAAGTAAGATCTCTGACAAAGAATGTGTTGACAGTCAGTGTTAAACAATTTTACAGGATGAAACAGAAAGTACTGGGAAATGGTAATAGGAAAAATAAGAGCATTTATTGCCTTTTGCATTTCAACAACTTAAAAATATGAATACAGGAAACCATATAGTCAGTGTATATAATGTAATGATACATTTTCCAAGCCAAATATAGTTGACTAAATTAAGGCAGAAATATGGGCTGCAACTGCAAAAATAGAAGACAGGAAATGTGGGGGGAAAAACCCAACAAACTCAAACCTACTTGAATTTTAAACTACTTTAGATATAATTATCTACTGATTACTAAATTACAATACATGCTTATTAAAACATTTGTTTCAGAAAAAAAAAAAAAAAGAAACAACAAAAGGACATATATCCTGAGACAAAAAAAAATCCTACAGTTTCAGTTCTACATGCTATCATAGCCTCTCAGAAATCTATCTACAGAGCTTTCCTTGTTACCAGTTTTAGTATTCTAGGAAGTCCATACAAAAGATACTCCAGGTATTTACCTTTCATATTAAAGTATTTAATACTTCATACATACAATACATACAATATATTAGCTTTCATTTGGGGAAAAAAAAATCAGGAAACTTCTCCTTCATTACATCCTATGAGAATCTGAGATGCAATTCCACAATCAGTCTTGATGCAGACCTTTTTTTACCTGTGCAGGGTCACACCACATTTACTGGAATTAACTGTGGATACATACAGGTACTATAAAACACTATTATAAACACTTCATAGGAGGTACTATATTTTCTTGTTTTCATTGTGAGAGGATAAAAAAACTTTTGGAAGTGAGGTAATAAATAAATGAATAAATTAATTAATAAAAATACATTTAATGCAATTATAAAATGGAATGATATTTCAGTTCTCTCATTAAACTCTTACTGCTCACTACTTACTAGGATAGGATGTGCTTTGTACAATTATCTAAGACAAAGATCAGGACCAATAAATACATGCTTCTCTCATTTATAATGTTTTTAAGGAGTCAGCTAAGTTCAGTGAAGCCCATTAATAAATAATAAGGAAATAAAGCAAGATTACAGGAATATTTCTCACCTGGTTTAGAAGGCTTGTTTTAAACTCAGCAAAGTAAAACATCTAGATTAAATTAAAACCAAACTGGAATCCTGCTATCATTTTCTTACTTCTAATTCCTATCATCTTCAGTATTCATATTTCAGTGACATATGTCACGCACCATAACAACAGTATAGAAGACACTGCATGAAAACAGAAAGAAACACTCCCCCCCACCATAGAAAATAAAAAACCCCCAAACAAATAAAACCAAAACAAAACCAAAACCAAACCAAACCAAAACAAAAAAACCCAAAACACAAAAAACCACCAAAAACCCCACATACACAAAAAAACCCACAAAACAAAACAAAACAAAACAAAACAAAACAAAACAAAACAAAACAAAACAAAAAAGAACCACCACAGAAATTTTGCGTCAAAGAAAATCCCATGAAGTTAAAGCTTCCTGAAATGATACCTGGAATGTATGGAAAGTAGTGAGGAAGTAAATGCACATTTTGACCTGTAGGCTAAAAAATGAACATATTCACCCTTATGATGTGTACATACTCTTTAGCATACCACTGAGAGAAATTCATGGACATCTAAGAATGCAAGGAATTTATGCATACAACCCATCTCAAATCATGAATCTTCTTTCAACACTAGGAAAAGTGTGCTAATATTTCATGCATGTACCAAAGCCAGGACTTAATACTCTACTCAATACTGTGTATAACAGGAGAACACAGAATATCTGCAGGAACAATATTAAAGCTGGGTTTCTCCAGATTTTAAATGGAGAAGAACTTAATTCAAAAAGCCTATTCTGTCCCTGGCAATTATTTGCACTGGGGAAGTACTAGACAGCTGCCTTCTGAACTAATAGGTCTTGAGAATACAGTTGCATGTGTGATTGCACTGGAGCACTCCTGATTGAATGACTAAAGAGAACTTGACCTCCTCCCCAGTCATATTTTCAAGCTGCAGAAAGAGGCATCCTCCAATTATAAACAGGGCACATTGAGATACAACAACTGAATGGTAAGGAACAATCAGCTATAGATCTTGCTCAGAGTGCCACAAATATGACATTCAACCATCTCAAAAAAACTGTGCTCACGCTTACCAGATGCTAACACATCCATTTCATTTAGTTTTGCCTTCTGCACAGTGAAAAATATTGTAATTTTGTAGTAATTACTGTCAAACTCACAGCTCTAATTATATTCTGCCATTTTAAAGTGCTTGCATATGCATTTAATGCTTCCAAAGATGTCACCCTAAATACTGACATTTTCTGTTCATTCACAGAAGATATACAGCATTAATAGCCAAAGCAACAGCACTTTAACGTAAAACGAATCACTGAAGAAAGTAAGGTCCAAGAAAATATTTTTGCATTTCAAAATCTGAGGTACCCTTACATATTTACATTTGCGTTGTTGCAAAATATGCAGCTTCTTCCTTTTAATCTGCTTCATGCAGCAGGAAGAACTCTGACAGTACCAAAAGGCACGTGGAAAAATTGCTGATTTTAGATTAAGCTTCAGGCTCTTCCCTTCTATCTTTATTGTGATCATAAAAAAAGTGAGCCAAATGCAAGGGCAAAAATAATTTGATCCTCTTACTGTCTAGCTTCTCTTGTGCTTTGAAGTGCCACACTAGAGTAGGTTCAGCATTTGGTTCCTGGATTGTACAATCCATATTGCAATTTATATACTCTCTAAAAAAAATTCATCCTTAACAACAGTTGGAGCAAAACACATCCTTATCCTGTAACAAGCTGAAACTGGAATATACAAAACATTCCGTACTGATAAAACCATATGTCATCAAGTAACATGTTGTATTTATAAAAGCTCAATCATATGATTGATTATATTAAAAAAAAGCAACATATTTAAATATATTTAAAGTCTTACTACCTAACTTATCCCCTGGAAGCTTCACAAAACTCACATTTTGTAAGGTACTCTGAAAGAGGGTAAAGTTGTATTTTGACAGTCATGAGGAATGTGTGCTTTGGAAAATTTGGGTAAACTATGGATTTAAGCACCTCTAACAGTCTTCAACTGATTGGTGAGGAGCCTTGCTACCACTTAATAACCTTCAGGAAGATCTTTTCCCTCTTGCATCCCACCACATTGCCAGGAAGGAGCTGACAGCATTGACAAACCAATCCTATGACAATGTTAAACCACCACATTCCCAATTCCCACATTCAGTCCAGTGGCTCTATTTTAACTTTTGATGAAGCACAACATTGAACAGCCTGAAGGTTAATTTTTTCCACTTTTTCAGATATTGGGTTGAGGGCTTAAATAAGGGGATACAGCCTAAAGTTAATTAAAGGCTGTCATTTGTTGTTGCTAATTTGCAGTAATTGGCTTTGGTTATGTACTGATTAGATAAATGAGAGCACATGTTTAACTAACAGATGATACATTACAGGACTGTTTCCTTTAATTTACCATCAATCATATGGAGCATTTTTTATAACAGGTTTATTTTAGCATTATGCCATTCCAAAACTCTTCTCTCAAATCTTTTTTCTCCCCTTGTGGCTCCATATGCTGATTGAAAAAATGTTAAAAGGTACCATGGTAACGCTTGCTATGCTGTAAGACATATTGAAGAAAGTTTTCAGACTCCTCAGGCATAACTAAGACATAAAAAAATGCACAATAATGTCAGAAAAATACTCTAGAGATACAGTGCGAGTATCCAGAGATACTATTTTGAGATTTCATAGACTTGTTAATTATATATATCTATATATCTTACATTAAGGAATTATAATACACAGAGAATGAAAAAGGTGTCCCTAATGAAAGACAATTTGGTATTTCTCAAATGCAACACATTTTGCTGTTCAAAATACAGTTCAAGGGCTCTCAAAGTATGAACTGGCAATTTTGAAGTCTAAACTTCACTGCTTAGCATCCAACTACTAACATCAATGATCAATGTCATTAATAAACAAATGATACACATAAGGATTAATTTTGAGGGATAATGGGTTAATCTATCTAAAAATTCAAAAGTACATACTGGTTTTGTCTTTAAGAAAGTCCTCTGTTATCAAAGGCCTAGATGACCAGCTACACAGTTTAGACTACTCTTTTGCCCTTAAAAATCAAAGTAACCCTATCTTCATTGGGGGCTCCTTTGCAGCAGCAAAGATTAGTAGCTGATACCAAGCAGGAGAAAACAGCATGATCAAGCCAGAGCACTAATCCCATATGCAGCCTTTCATCTCACAAGAAAAAGTACACATCTAAGTCCATGCCATGCTTACACATTTCTGCCAACAGGAGCCCACAAAGAACCCCATCTCCTGCTTTCAGGCTGGATTATGAGTCTGAGTTCACACTTGTTATTTAACTTCCCTTAAATTGCAACCCCCCCCCCCCACATACACTTATAATAGTAATATATAATAGTAATAACAGAGCAGTGTCTTCTGCATTTTTCCAATGGGATTCATTTTAGATTTGTTTTGCATTATGCTTATGTACAAAATGGTAGACCTGACAACACAAGGTCTCTGAAATCCAATTCTTCTTAAATGAAATGAAATTGAATGTTTTCCTATCTTTCAAGACTCAAACGTCAAGTATAGCACTGCCTACCCAAAGCAGAATAATTTTTGTATGCAGTAACACTGTTGTAACATTGAACCAGAAAAATGAAGTTACTTAATCTCAAGCAACAATTAGTTTACTCGATATCCTGAAACACACACCCCTTACTCCCACTTATATTTCTGGTATCTTCCTAAAACAGATTTGTAAATCCAAAACCAAAGTACATTCTCAAAGTTGTATATATGTTATTTTTTTTTAAAAAGTACTGTTTCAGATTTATAGCCTTACCATACTGCAGTTGCATACCAAGAGCAGTTACAACATCTAACCCAGCTCCTTCTGCAGACAGCTGAAGGATTTGATAAGGTTAGACTCTATTGGAAAGCTACACATACCAAAGACTTAGCAACAATCTTAATATATCAATTTTAAGGTAATTTATTTACCTTATTGTGAGGTAAATAAATAAGGTAATTTATGAAGAGCCTGAAAGGGGAAGCTCTGACCAGGTTTTTATGAGTATAGCAACTGTGTGTTGCAAATCACAGTTCAGTAAAAATATGTCTGCCATTTCCACACCCACAGTAGTTTCCACGGAAGATAAATTTATGACACAATTTGGCCAGTCCTTTGTGCCATACAGGAATGGAGAGCCCAGGATGCATTCCAGCAGGTACATCCCACGGACATAGATGTACACACAGTTCCCCAGTGCGGATTCAGCTGAAAATGTGAATCAAGCTTACATATCCCCACCTCTCTGCCTGTCAAACACTTGCACTGCAGTGATTATGTTACCAAGCACCTCATTCCAGGAGGCATGTAAAGAGACAAATTAACAGAATTTTTTTCTGTCTCCACAAAGAATCCAGCTACTGTTTCCCACAGACTTTAATGTTTCATCTAAAATTAAAATCAACATGGCCAGCAGTAAGTAAAGGGATTGATTTTTTTTTTTAATAGACAATTCATAAAGTCTGAACTACCAGCAGTATTTTGAAAATCAGTGCCTCTGTCCTGAGGCTGAAGAGAGGGAGAGTAATGAAGATTTCAGCTCTGTTCCTGTACAGCTGGTAGCATGGTCAAAAGTGGGTCAAAAGTGGCATTGCTGTGCCAGAAATACAGATGATTGCAGCATAACAAAAGGCAATGTGAGTTGAAAAAATGGCTGGGCGAGAAGGGAAACTGAAATCCCTCTAGCACTCTCCATAAGCAGGCACAAAGTTCTGGAAGGGTTTGAATTTACAGTAAAAGACAAAAAAGGAGTTATTGCAGATGTAACACTTCTAAGATACAGCTGAAAATGGTTAGTGTCAGGGAAAAGCAAGGTCCAACAGCTCCTTAAAGGACAGAGTGCTGGGAAGTCCAGCATGGTAACACAGACAGCAGGTTTAGGGTCCTGGGCCAGGCAGAGGCATGCCTGTGACACAGAGGGAAGGGCCACTCAGGCCAGAGCCAGCTAGAAGCAGTTCCTGCAGGCTGGGCTTGACCCCAGCACATCCTCCCCATGGTGCTGCCTGGGAACCTCTTCCCACCACTGTCATCAGTGCAAAGGGGTCACCAGCAGCTGCGCTGACTCAGCCACCACACTCAAGTCCACCCAAAGGCAGGCATGTTCCCACGACTCACAGACCACTATGAAAACACCGACAAATACCACTGTATATGAGAATGGTTTCCAACTCTACAGTCAGTCCATACTTTGAACCTCTGATAAAAAGATTATACCCCAAATAAAGGTTTTAAGAAATTATTTTCAGAAAAATGGTAGTCCCAAGGCCTAATATTGTGAGCCTGCATACCTCACTTACAGTGATGATAGGTTCCTGGGAGGAACACCAAGGTGCAGGAGCTGTACTCCCAGACTAAGCCAGCAGAAACTTGCAGTTTGGTGAGCTCCAGCTTGACAGAAAGCTCACAACAGGCACCTAATTTTCAACAGCAGAATAAGATGTAAAAATACTTTAAAAATATTATGAAACACAACATGTGCTGGCATTCTATTGATCACTTACATCCTAGACCAAAATCTGCTGAGATGGCTACAGACTTCACTGATTTCAATCAAGTCCATATGAATGGTTAAGATGTGGGAAGGGAAAATCCCATTTTTAGCACATCTGCAAGATGGCAAAACAGGACCTGACTCAGTATCCATGACAACACTGCTAATATTCTGCTAAAACCACAAAAAGGCATTAAGTTTTAATACCTGTAAAGCAAGATGAATCAGTTTGCCTGTGTTTCTCTTCTGTGCATTTGCTGAACTTTTTCGGTTTTTTTTAAGGTAAGCCTGTAAATGCATGCATGTAATGATCTAAGATTCAAGTATGGTCAAGGAAGACTTCAGTCAAGGATACTCTTAGGAAAACTAACAGTTTAGGGCAGAGGCAATCCCTTTCATTACATAAAGAGATACTGCTGTAAAAACAGGAAAATATTTCTAACTGAGCATATTTCCAATATACACCATTTTTAGAGATGAAGTTATCTGAAGAAGGTTCTTTTCATATCAGATTTGTAAGATGGCCCCATTAACAAATGTCCTGAATGAAATGCAGAGGTGAATTTGATGAATGTTTTCAGTTTGAGAAGCAGGAAAGACAGATTCTGACAAACCCTACCCATTTCCAGGCAGAATTTTCTTCCCATCTATGTTATAACTGTTAAATTATTTTCTGTATGGATACTGCGTGATAATGTATAATGGAAGAGTTTAACTGATGGATATTTTTCTTTACATGAATGACTAAAAAGCTGATGGGAGGTGGAAGGAAAATGTGTTGAGCTCTAAGAAACCAAAAATATATATACCTAATTGTGAATTATAAAAGAGGTTTACCTGACAAGACAAACTCAAAGTTTTGTGTATCCCCTACAACAGATGACTTTTCAGTATCTAAAATAAAGAAAGAGGGGAGTCACCAGGAACACTTAAAGTGGAAACATACAAGCAGGGAATTAGAAAAAAAAGAAGAAAAAAGAAGGATAGAATTAGCTTGCAAAATGCAGGATTCAAACTCATGGGAAAGAATTCAAATCATTACTCAGTGTAAGGGAAATATTTTGAAATTGGCTGAGCTGAAAATGACCACTGGAGAACAACAAATCAGATGAGTTTCCTTAAAGTAAAGCAACAGACTGAGTGAAGTTCTGGGATAATATATTCTTACAGGAACATAAAGAATGAGATAACCACAGATGACTAGCAAAATTGCTTCAGGAACAGTGTATTTCAGCATATATATACAGCACATGTTTGTCTCAAAGAACAGTGGTTAAGTACTGCTGTGAACTTAAGGAAGATGCTCATACTAAATATAAACCATTTTGCTCCATTCATTGTATCAGGGGTAGGACAACACATATCCAAGAGAGATACTTAAAACCCAAAAAGACAAAGGAAAGATTCAGGCTAGGGAAAATACAAAAATATTGGTGTCTGTAGGTAGAATTAATTGTTCCCAAAGTTTCTGAAAACTAACTTCTGTTTATGAACTCCAATTAAATAAAGGCTTGATTGAAAATGCCAGGAGAAACTGACACCAATTAAATGCATTGTATTTCATCCCAGTTCTACCAGTGGTCCAAAAATACCATGACCCTGGGCCTGACTCATCACTGAAGCTTTGGTATCACACAGAACAGAGAAGGGAAGGGAAAATCTGTCATATGTGGCTCCTCAAAATGGGGAAACCCTGCTCTCGGACAGGAAGACATTTTACATTTTTTATGGTAAGGGGGTGGGAACTCTGGTCCTTTAATTTTATTTTATGACATTTAGAACCCTCCTGCCTTCCTAACTTTTGGAAATATTCCCACACGGTGACACAGGTAATATGCACCAGAACTACGATTCTTTGAGATGAAAATGTAGGTGGTTCTCTGCCCATTATGTTCAAAGATTCTGTTACCATCCAGTCTTCTTCAAATGGAAGTACACCAATTAATACTGCCTTAACCACAGGTACTGGTTTTGAAAGACAAGCTTGTCATCTACCATGAGATCAGTGAGCCCTCCAGTGGCTATTTTAAACCTTAGGTTGTTACAATAACCATAAGAAAAAATATTTTATGTATGTGGTTTATTCAGATTGCATTTGATTTCATTTGTATTCTGTCACCTTCCACTACTTTTACTAAACAACATTTTAAGAAACCTTTATAATTCCTTCAAACAGATGTATTTTCAGCTCACAAACACTTTCACTCCAGTGTATGTACAAAATTCAAAAGTGATACATTTTCAACATTTGAATAACTGCACATAAGTCAATAAGAAATCTTAAGGTGGAGGGGAAGAAGGATGGGGGAGGGTGGAATATTGATTAGGCTCTAAATCAAAATCTTAGCCTATAATCCTGTAGGATATAAACCCTGTCTCTTGAAACTACAAACATCTGGGACAATGAATAAATATTCACAGGCTTTTTCAATGCAAAACCCAGCATATGGCAGATTTAACATAAAAAATGCTTCTTTTCCCAAAGGAAATTTTTCAGCCATGGAACTCCTTGCAACACAATATTGTGGAGAGAAGATATCTGGCCCAAAGATGACCTCAAAATTCATGAAGCAAAAATCCACATGAGCAAAGAAATCCCTCATCAGAATCTAGACCAAGCTGGGAATGTGTCATCACATTCCGACTCTTATGCTCTTCCATTACAGAAAGTAACCATTAGAGAAAGCTGCAAAGGTAAGTTTGGCTAAAAGGATCTTTTCTCAGGTCAAGAACTGACATATTAAATACTTACTCAAAGTATTTAAACACTGTATGAAAAATACCCAGTAACTGAAGAACTCCCCACAGCAGATTTTTTGCCCTTGATCCACTTCAAGTCACTGTCATGCTGCACAGCCTCCAGGAAAAATCTGAGCAGGACTGTGCCTCATTTGACAGAATCTTCTTCTGCTTGATTCTCCAGTTATTATACAGCACCATCCTGAATTTGTTATATGAGCATTTGGTTGCTATGGAAATCATCTGCTAAATTCTGCATTATTGATTTTGTTTAACATGGGAATTGAATCATTGAATCATTAAGGCTGGAAAAGACCTCCAAGATCATTGAGTCTGACCTTCGACAGGCATTGATGTTATCAACTAAACCACAGAACTAAGTGCCATGTGCAGCTGTTTCTCAAAACAAAGGTTGGTGACTTTCACCACATCACTGGGCAGCCCATTCCAATGGCTCAACAACCATGAAGAAATTCTTCTGGATGTCCAAGCTGAACCTCACCTGGCACAGTTTGAACCTATGTCCTCCCATCCTGTCACTGGTTGCCTGGGAGAAGAGGCTGACCCCAACCTGGGTACACCCTCCTGTCAGGCAGTTGTAGAGACGGATAAGGTCTCCCCTCCAAGTTAAACACCACCAGCTCCCTCAGCCACTCCTCAAAGGACTTCTGCTCCAGACCTTTCACCAGTTCCGTTGCCCTTCAATGTCTCTCTCTCGTTGTGAGGGGCCCAGAACTGAGCACACAACTCAAGGTGTAGCCTCACCAGTGTCTAGAACAGAGGGACGATCACTGCCCTGATCCTGCTGGCCACATTAGTGCTGATACAGGCCAGACGCCACTGACTTTCTTGGCTACCTGAGTACACTCTGGATCATGGTCAGCCACTGTTGACCAGCACCCCCCAGTCCTTTCCCACTGAGCTGCTTTCCAGCCACTCTGCCCCCTGCCTGCAGCACTGCTTGGAGTTGTGACACAAGGACCCATCACTTCACCTTGTTGAACCTCATGCAATTGGCCTCTGTCCATCCATCCAGCCTGTCCAGATCCCTCTGCAGAGCCTTCCAGCCCTCCAGAAGATCAACATGCCTGCCCACTTTGGTGTCATCTACAAACTTACCAACGGTGCAGATCTAACCCAGATCATTGACAAAGATACTAAACAGGACTGGCCCCAATACCGAGCCTCAGGGAAACCCACCAGCAACTCTCCACCAGCTCAGTGTTACTCCATTCACCACCACTCTCTGGGATCAGCCATCCAGACAGTTCTTAACTCAGCAAAGAGAGCACCTGTCCAAGCCATGGGCTGCCAGTTTCTCCAGGAGAATGCTCTGGGACACCTTATCAAAGGCTTTGACGAAGTCCAGGTAGACAATATCCACAGCCTTTCCCTCATCCACTGGGCAGGCCTCCTGGTCATAGAAGGAGATGAGGTTGGTCAAGCAGGACTTTCCCTTCGTAAAGCAACACTGGGGGGGCCCAATCCCCTGGTTGTGCTGTATGTGCTGTGTGATGGCACACAAGATAATCTGTCTCATAACCTTCCCAGGCCTGTACTCCATGAATCCTCCTTCTGACTCTTCTTGTAGATGGACACTGGCCACTATCCAGTGGTCTGGAGGCTCCCTGGTTAACCATGATTGATGGCAAATGATGGAGAGTGGCTTGGTGAGCCCTTCCTCCAGCTCCCTCAGTACTCTTGGATACATCACATCCGCCCCATACACTTGTGATTGTCCGAGTAGCACAGCAGGTCATTAACTACTTCCTCCTGGATTGCAGGGGGTCTGTCCTGCTGCCCTCCCTGTCGGCCAGCTCAGGGGGCTGGCTGCCCTAAGGATAACTGGGCTTTCTGTTAATAACTGAGGCAAAGATGGCATCAAGCAATCCAGCCTTTTTCCTCATCCTTGGTGACAATGTTCCCCCCACATCCAATAAATTATGAAGACTTTCTTTGGGCCTCTTTTAGTTGCTAATGTATTTGTAAAAACAGCTTTTATTACCTTTCACATGACTGGCCAGACTGAGTTCTAGCTGAGCTTTTGCATTTCTAATTTTCTCTCTACATGACCTAACAACGTCATTGTACTTCGCCTGAGTTGCCAGCCCCTTCTTCCAAAGTTCATAAAATCTTTTATTCCATGAGTTCCAGTGGAACTTTCCTCTTCAGTCAGGCTGGTCTTCTTTCCTGCCAGCTTGCCTTTTGGCAAACAGGGACAGCCTATTCCTGCACCTTTAAGATTTCCTCCTTCAAGCACGTCCAGGCTTCCTGGAACCCCTTGGTACTAAGTGCTGCTTTCCAACTGACTGAACTAGTGTCCTGAACAGGCCAAAGTTTGCCCTCAGGAAGTCCAAGGCAGAGGTTCTGTTGATCCCTTTCCTTATTTCACCAAGAATAGAGAAACTCTATCATTCCATGGCCACTGCACCCATGGTGGCCCCCAACCACCACATCTCCCACAGCTCTTCTCTGTTTGTAAACAGCAGATCTGGCAGGGCCCTGTCCTGGTAGATTCCCTTACCAGCTGTGTCAGGCAGTTACCTTCCCCACACTCCAAGAACCTCCTAGGCTGCCTCCTCTCCACTGTGTTCCGTTTCCAGCAGACATTTGGCAAGTTAAAGTTTCCCACAAGAACAAGGGCTAGTGATCATGAAACATCCACAGATAGAATACCTCTCCTGCCTCCTCACCCTGGCTGGGTGGTCTGCAGCAGACTCCCAGCAGGATCTCTGCCTTGCTGGCCATCCCTGTGATTGTCACCCTCAGGCACTCAGCCTTATCCCCACTGTCCCTGAGCTCTGTGCAGTCGAAACTCTCCCCAATGTACAGAGTCCCCCTAGGGCCTCTCCCTCCTCGCCTGTCCCTTCTGAAGAGCTTGTAGCCATCCACTGCAGGACTCCACTCACTCCGCCACATTTCCATGGTGATAACTCTGGCACAGCTTCCTGCTGCCAATGCTTCCAAGCTCCTCCTGCTTGTTACCCATGCTGGGTGCATTAGCACACTTCAGCTGGGCTGTTGACGTCACCCCCAAACTCATCAATGTCACTTTTAGAACTAGGCTGTAGTCTTTTGAGTAGGTTCTGATCACCATTTTCACAAGAAGACCAGTAAAAACAGAACGAGAGAATTACAACTCAATGAAACTACACAGATCAACACAAGCCTCCAAGCTCTGCAAGGGTCTGAACAGATCGCAGATATTCCATATTACTATACTTATCCTGCAAGCTGGGCTTTTCTATGAATTGGGAATAATTTATTAAGAATCTATTCAAGAGCACCTTCAAAATGCAGCTCTTGAACCAGCATAGGTACTGCAAGGAGCATACTTCGTAATTGGCTCTATTTTTCAAGTGAGTTTTCCTCTCTCAGAGGGCAATCTTCAACAATTCAACTGGATTATTTTCAACACTTCTTTTATTCACAGTGAACTAGACCATCAAAACATAGCATCATTCTTGATTCTCTCCACAGTTCTCTGTGAACCAAAACAAAACAAAAATAGTCCATCTTCTGCATTTACTAACGGGATGTTAATTAGCACACAAACAACTCAACACTTATGATAAAGTCTTTCAAATTAAGTAAGGCAGTAAATTCAAGTTTAACTATCTAAATTGAGGTAAATTCTGAAAATCAAACCTTCAGAGACAAATACTGTTAATATTACACATACAAGTAGCCTGAGAGTGCTTTGAGGGCTACTACTATTGTGAAATACTAAGCAAACACCCCCTAAAGCCAGCAAATAAAATCAGCAAATAGGAAGCCACCTTACTGAATGTAAGATCTAAGTGAGACTGGTTTTCTACTGAATCATGGTTTGTGGCTTTACAGTCTCAGAAGGCACCTGCACCAAATGCTGAAAGACATTTACCCTTAGAGTATTTATGTAAAGCTTTTTTTTTTTCCATGTAGATTCTCTAATAAGGTGCACGTTAAACTGCAACATCATCCCAAATCAGAGTTCCTCTGCTCTATTCATCTGCCTGTTACCATGAAACCTCCAATAATTTACCAGCACTCGCCTTAAGCTTGACCAAACGAGCCAATAGGTTCGAAAGCCAGTGGAAGATCAAGACTCATGAAAAGTACAATTGTGCAAGCCTTGCTTCCATAAGAGATTTTGAAAATATAAAACCACAGATAACGGTTCATCAATATATGCTATGAATGTGATTCACATTCAAATTACTCAAAAGTTATTAACTGTGTATATGATTATGACTCATGAAGACAGTACAAAAGGTTCCTTGACTCTGATCTGGCTGTTCTATTCAGAAAAATACATTCAACCATCTGACATTAGTGTTTTATAAGGACATGTTTGAAAACTGAAGCACAGTAAAAGTACATATAACTGAATTTTTTAAATGTCTCACAGAACTGAATAGAAAAAGCTACAGAGAATTTTAATCAGAAACTGCTATGCACAACACAGATGGGAAACTTTACATCTCCCCCTTCTGAGAAAAAGCACAGAAAATATTTTCATGTGCCCTAACTGACATCCTGAACTCTGTATGTGCAATAGTAAGGTGCACATAGACCCTTTGTAACCGTTTTATTTATTTATAGCCCACATATCTCTGTGGATGGCCTTGGTCACAAGCAAACAGGTTACACAGAGGAATTAAATCTGTTCCTGTCTAGATACACAAAATCATCCCCCACAATAATGTTCATAGTCCATCTTTAGTTCTAAAGAACCTCTATGCGGACTACAGTCATGCTGTTCTCATACAGAGTGCAGAATACCAGCACTCAGTTTTATACATGACTGAGTAACAGCTACAGAAGACAGACAGGGAAGCTCAAAAATACTCTCTTTGTGTTCTGCCGTTTTTTCTTGTGTTTTAACAGCAACTTAATCCCAGTAACTGCCCTAATCAGACAGGTCTCTGAGCAGGAGTTTACATCCCAGTTGACAAGCTCGCTCACATGTTTCTCCTGACAGACCTATACTCCCAAGGCTATGTGGAATATTTTTCAGTCTGTACTATGGCAAACTTCTTTGATAAATGCTTTAACACTTGCCTTCAACATGCTGAGGCAAAAGTGTATGATAAAGCCTCTCAGCAGCTTTTTTCTTTAATAAATAAAAGTATCTGTGGTTTCATTGACTTCTGACCTGGTTCAGAAGCATTGGAATGAGGATTCAATTCACCACCTGATAATCTCAATTCCAGAAACTAACTTCTTTGAATATGAAAACACATAACAATTATAATTGTCATTCTAGAGCATTGGAGAGAAAAAAAAAATTACTTTTCTTCTACACTCAGTATTTGCAAAAGTTACAGTGGGAAAGCATAACTGACACAACCATAGAAAACAGGCCTCAAGGAAACCACTGATAAGTCATGGGATCAGCTTGACCTAAAACATTACTGCAGAAAGCATTTTTTTCTGGAATGTTCTAAGACATTTAAATTATGCACTGGTAGGAAATGTTTTCTAAGGTCTAGCACAATGATGCCTTGACAAAGTTCAAACATTTTTGTTCTCTCCACACTGTGTACAGAACAGTTTATTCTGTTCTTTGCAATGTGACTGACACAGCCTTTGAGTGTAACAACATTCTGAAGAAAATACTGAAGAGCCCTGTTTCACACACTACCACACTGCATGGCTGAGGTTGAACTGCTGGAGGTCATGCAGTGTGACATACCTGCTCAAGCAAAGCCACCAACAGTCCATTGCCCAGAATCATGTCCAGATGGCTTTGGGAAGGTCTCAAGGATGGGGACTCCAGCAGCTCTTTGGGTGAGCTCTGCCAATGCCCCATCACCCTCACAGTAAAAAAGACTTCCTGATGTTCATGAGGAACATCCCATGTTTCATGTTTGTGACCACTGTCTCTGGTCCTGTCACCGGGCACCATTGCAATGCGCCTGGTTCTGCTCTTCTCTGCACCCTGCCTTCAGGTTTTTACACACAGGCTTTCATCTTTGTAGCCTTTCACTGAACTCCCTCTAGCAGCTCAATCTTTTTCTTGCACGGGGGAGCCCAGAGCTGGGCTCCAGCAGAGGCCTCACTTGTGCTGTATGGAGAAGGATTACCTCTCTCAACCTGCTGGCAACACTCATCCTAGGCCGGCCCAGGGCACTGTTAGCCATCCTTGCTGCAAAGGACACAGTGCTGGCTCACATGCAGCTTGGTGTTCATCAGCGTTCTCAAGACCTTTTCTGAAAAACTCATCTCCAGATGGAGGATTCCCAGTACATACTGGTGCCTGTGGTTGTTCCTCCCCAGATGCAGGACTTTGCTCTTCCCCTAGCTCTTCTTGTTCCCCTCAATGTAATGAAACTCCTCTCAGGCTATTTCTGCAGTTCCTTGACCTGGCAGCACAACCCTGTGGTTTCTCATTTACTTCTCCCAGCTAGGCGTCATCTGCAAATTTGCTGGAGGTACACTTTGCCCCACTATGGAGGTCATTAATGAAGATGTTGAAAAGGCTCATGCCCAGTATTGGCCCCCAGGACACACCACTTACTTACTGGTCTTCAACTAGGCTTATGTCACCTCTTATCATCCTCTGGGCCTAGCCATTCACCTCACTGTCTGCACACCCAGCCCATACATCAACTGCTTCTCTTTGAAAGTATTATCCAGAGTCAAAAGCCTTACTGGAGCCTAGGAAAACAACAACTGTTCTCTCCCTGGCTCTTTAACAAGTTGGTCAAGAGCGTGCTGTCCCCTTGCTGAATCGATACTGACTACTCCTGATGTTCTTCTTGCTGTTCATGTCCGGAAAAGACTCTCAAGCTCGTTCTTGAGATTGCTGAAATTATCAAAAAATTCAACAGGTTTAACGATTTAGCCAGCTTACTGCTCTTTTTCAGTAATTTAACAAATTATATCCTTAACACTGCTAATTTCATTTTACAAAAAGAATAGCAAATCAATACTGGAACTTAACAATTTCCTGATACTGCTGCATTATTTATCATCCACCAGAGTTTTTAAGCCCTGCCTGGAAAAAGAACTGATAAAAACAGAATCTGAAATGACACTCCAGTATTTAATAAGTAATCCTGGATTACTAAAACCAGCACGTCAGCTTTTTTTAGCTCTACCAGGTGCCTGACAAACACACTCAGTAAGTCCCGAGGAACAGATATTTTCAAATTAATCATCAGTGGGATCTCAGATAAGATTCCAAAGATAGCTAAGAATCCTTTTGATCCTCTTCAAAATTAAGATTAGGTATAATTATGCGTATGTGCAACACAAGGAAAAATTGCTTTAAAGGGACTCCAGGTTTTCACTTCTGAATAAAGTCAAAGGAGAAAGGCTTATGCATAGCCTTACATAAAGGTCAATTTTCTCTCATGTTCAATATGCATGAGATAAGCAGAAAGGTTATAGAGAAGATATAAAGAGATGAAGTGTCTTTCATCCAGCAGAACGCATCATGGTGGTTTAAGCTTTTTTTCCATTATTAGACAATGACATTCCTAAGAGACAATATTGTGTTTCTTCTACCTCAAGTATTTAAAAACAACAGTTGTGCTGTTTGAAATTATGTTAAAAAACTCCAAAGCCCTCTACTTCGAATAATCAAACCAAAACTTTAGAAAACTTGCAGGTGGTTTGTACTTTTACAAAAATATTGGAGTTAATACTCCTTTGTTAAACGAATTTCACATATTTAACTGTACCAGTTCAAAAATACTGACTTCATTTTGCCTGTAAATGACCTGTGCCAACAAGCTCTAATATGCAATCCAATCAAGAGAAGAATATTAATTGTAATTCATGATAAGCACTCCTTTTAATGTCTATATATGGTGTGAGACTGCTTTAAACCTTATTGTTTAAGACAAGCTGCAGTGCCAGTAGAAACAATACTGCTAAAAAAATCATCCCTATTACCCACGCATGTGTATCAGCAGTCATGCATCACATGGCTCTGGTTGTTTTTTTCCCCCATCAGAACTGTTTTCAGACAGATGCATTACATAACCACAGGCAGTACCCACGTTTCTGGCAGCACCACAGAAGCAGAAACTTTTTGAAAGACTTATCTCCCTTTGCTGCAGAGGCCCAGTAAGGAGAGGAGAGCAGCACACCACAAGCATGGGGCACGGAGCATGAAGGGAAATTTAGGTTTGACATTAAGGGGAAACTCTTTACTGCGGGGACGTGAAGCATTGAACAGGCGGCCTGTGGATGCCCCATCCGGGGCCGTGTTCGGGGCCAGGCTGGATGGCACTGACCAACCAGGCCTGGTGAACGTGTCCCTGTCCACAGTGGATGGTATGAACTACATAACCTTTAAGGCCCCTTCCAACTTCTCATCATTCTACGATTCTATTAAAGCAATCGTGAGACTGCCCCTTCTGGCCATGTTCCCGCCGCGCTTACCTCATCCCACAGGGCAGAAACAGCACGCCTATCTGTGGAGCTGCAAGCGCCTGTTATCAAACCCTGGTGGCCTGCTATGCACGAATTCCCAGGGAAGCATTTGATGTTTTGTTTCGCTGGCTAAGGATGTTTGTAAACTAAAAGCCTGTCCGCAGTTCCCACCCTGCTCTGGGCACACTTGCACCCCGCGTTTTATCCCTTTCCGCCCTGAGCAAGCAAGACAGGTGCTGCGGCCATTCCCGATAGCTGCAGCCCAGGACATCACGGCCGAACAGCAGATAGCCGGCCGCCAAGGGACAGCACACTTCAAATGCGAACACGAAACTTTGTTAAAAGGACGGAGATGTCTCTCTCTCGCTGCCCTAAAAGGAGCAGCCACCTCGGACAGCAGGGACCGAGCCGAGCCGGGGCCCCCAATTCGCGCAAGCCAGAGCACGGCCAGGCCGAGTGGAGTCGGGAAGCGCTCAGCAGCAGCAGCCACAACCGGGCCGAACCGCGCATGCGCCGGCCGGCTCAGCTTCCCCGCCCCGCCCTACGCTCTGGAAAGCGCTGGAAGGGCCGTGCCCGACCCGGCCGCCGCTGGCCAATCACGGCGCGCGTGCGTCTCTTCCTCCGCCAGCCCCGCCTCCCCCCTTCGCGCCGGCGCGGCCGCTCTGCCGGACCGCCCCCGCCCGTTACGTAATGCTCCCCCGCCCGCCGCGGCTGCCGGGGATTGGTTGGGAGCGGCGAGCGCACGGGTCACGCGGCGGCGGGCTCTGGTGGGGCGTGGCGAGGCGGCACGCGATTGGCCGGCCCCGGCGAGAGCCAATGGGAGCCGAGCCGCTGGATTCAAACGTTACGGGGCGCGGAAGCGAGCGGTTAGTGCGCGAGGCGTTCGTGAGGGGGGAACTGGAGAGTCGGCTGTCCGTTTAGCTGCCCCAGCCTGTGCTGCCCTACCTGTGCTGCTTCCCGCTATGGCCCACAAGCAGATCTACTACTCCGATAAGTACTTCGACGAGCAGTACGAGTACCGGTAAGAGGCTGCGGGAGAGTGCGGGAGGGCCGGTTGGGGGGATTAGGAAGATGCGTTCTGTAGGACGGAGGTTCGGGCAGGCGCCTCCGCCGAGGTGTGCGGGCTGTCCTCAGGGAATGAGGAGGCCCCTCCGGGGGAGTGGGTCCCGGGAGGGCGCAAAGCCAGCGGAGAGGGGCTGTGCGGAGCCTCTCCATGGGGCGTTTCCGCGTGGCTTTGGACCGGCTGGAAGAAGGGGGTGGGTGGCCCAGTGCTGTTCTTGCCTGGCCCGGATCGCTCGGCGAGCGGCTAGCACAAGCCCCGGCCACAGGGTGATGGCGGAGGGGCGGTACCCGCTGCGCCACTCCGGGGAGGGGGTTGTGGCAGAGCCTGGGATGGGGCAGTGTCGGCCACTGCCGACGGGGGACTGTTGAAGTTTAACTCTTCTGGGCTTCCCTGAAAGCGGTATTACGAATATTTCAGAAGTCCAAAGTTCTTATTTTTCAAGTAGCTGATATATGGCAACCTGATGCCAGGAGCGCATGCTTCTCAAAGGGTAGAGTCACTAGAGTCTGAAGGGATCTTAATCTCTTCTAGAAGGCAGTTTGGCTTCCAATATGCAGTTACTTTACAGATGTAACAGTCGTAAGTGATTTTGAACTGGATTCTGGGATGGGTTTCATAATCAAGTTCATGCCAAGAGTCAGTATGCTCCTTTATGGGGAAAGTGAGTATTCGTAACCTCCTTACTGTCTTTCAATACAGATCTGTTCCAGTTTTCTAGTGTACAGTATGTTGTGTGTGTATTTAATCATTAAACCTCTACAGACATGTGATGCTGCCACGAGAGCTTTCAAAACAAGTGCCAAAATCTCATCTGATGTCTGAAGAAGAGTGGAGGCGACTTGGTGTTCAGCAGAGTCTTGGCTGGGTTCACTATATGATCCATGAGCCAGGTGAGCACATCTGAACATAATTAGACAACCGAGCCAAATATCAGCCACCTGGTGCTCAGGTGAAGTATGTGATGCATTAACTCCTACTGTGGAATCCATTTGGCATTCACTACTGAATGTTTAGACTCTTGCTATTTTACTCCTTTGCCAACAAAGGCAGTGTAACCTTTATTTTCAACCTTCAGATCAGGCTCCCAGACTTGCAAAATGCTAGCCTTGTTCTAGATGTATATGGCTTATCTGTGGACAAAAAAAAAATACCAGACTGGAAAGTGTTCCTACCTCTGCCCACAGAAACAGGCTTCTTGTGAGTTCTTAAGTAAAATGAGTATGCAGTGACTGAACCAAAGTTAATGTAGCAGCATAGCTTTAAATCATAAAGCTGACACACCAACCTTTTTGTACAACAGCTGAATAGATGCTCTTGTAGATGAGGTCCTGTATTAATGCTCTGAAAATTCTACTAGTATAGTTTCAACTCTAGCTGTAGAGCCTACTGAAAAATCAGGATTTCAGTTAATGGGTTTGATGCCCTAAAACTCTGACTAGGATGTTGGTATGTCTTGGATTAGAGACAAATATCCTAGGTGGAAAGCACTCTGAACAGGTGCCTCCCCCCCACAACAAGGTTTCTGGCACCCCTTCCCCCACAACAACAGAATATCTCAGCCTAAAGTGGAAAGAACTGTTTAATTAACAGACCACACAGTGGAAGGGGAAAGGGAAAAAAGGGTCATTAAACCTGAATAAACAGCTGATGAACTTTAGTGTCCTTTTCCTCAGGCGTAGCTTCCCCTTTCCGGGGTCCCCGGAGGGGCCGGGTGGTGTTCCTCCGGTGGCTCCCTGGACGATTCTCATCCGCTGTCCTCCAGGGCTCCTCAGGTTCTCAGATGAGAAAGCAAGTCAAAGAAAAGGATCCAAAAACGATGAGAAAAAAATCCCGGGGGGAAAAAATTAAAAAAGAAAACCCGAGCAGCAGCCACACCAGTAGCAGCAGCAACTGACTGAGGGGAAAAAAAAGTAAAAACAGCGTCCCTTCCTCCTTCTCACTCCCCCGTAGGAGAGCTGGGGAAAAAGTTTCAAAACATCCCGCGCTGGCAGAGCTTTCTCCCAGCTGCGTGACACAGTTAAAGCTACAGGACCATATTTCTGCTCAAGTATACAAACGATAGGGAATACAAAATATCATTATGCCACCCCAGGACATGGTATTGTGAGAACAGCCATCCCAGGTAAATTACTGTTGACAAGCCTGACTAAAAAGTAACAGGTAAAAAAGTAAATTGCAGCAGCATGAAGTTCCAAGTTTCTGAAGAAACAGGTGAAGAAATTAGCATAGCCTTCCAGTGTTCTCATCTAGGTGCCTTCAATACGTTAGACTTTCCTGGAGGCATTTAAAATTAAGGTTGACAATAATGGAAACTAGCTGTTTAGACTAAAGTGGATTTTGTGGATGTTTGATATGTACCTAACAGACACTATCAGTTGTTTGTTGGTCTAAGTTACAGTAAGAGAGTTTATCAACGAGCCCAATGTAAAGAGACATTATAAAAGACTCAACATTTTCCCAATACTTCCCTCCTGTAAGGATCTTAAGTTTATGATACTGCCAGCATTGGGTATAAAAAAAAAAACTTGACTGTTGTAAGGGTACTGCAAAGTTGGTCTTAATATTGTACATGGGGTCATATTGGGCTTCCTAATCAATTTATTTGAAAGTAAGCTTCAACTATTGGTCAAAATTAAAGAAATCCCTTTAATCAAGACTTGGACAAACTGGCACTGTTCAATTTTCTTTCTGCAGAACCGCATATTCTGCTCTTCAGAAGACCTCTTCCAAAGGATGAGCAGAAATAAGCCATCACCTCTTGAATCTTCTGAAACTGTATATGAGTGTATATATGTTGGTAGTATTCAGTGAATACTTTGAATTTACAAAACATACATCCAAACCTGTGCATGAGCTGTATTATTCACAGCAACAAAGCTCAGTCAAATGCAATTCCAAATAGGCTGCTATGATATTCAAAGAGTGATGATTTTACTGTTAATGTAAGTGCCTCTCTGACTTAAATTGTGTTAATGTTTGTGTTGTATGTTCTGATTAGATCACCACTTGTTAGTGTTCTGTAACTTTTGCACTCATATTTTCTGCTGTAGTGTAGTATATTCCAATCTAATAGTTCACCCGTTTAGAGTAAGTAGGCTAAAGAAATAAACTAATGTTTAATGAAACCTGTGTCTGAAGTTGTAATTCATTGGACAAAACAATTATTGTCCCACATTTTTAAGAGCACATACTTCAAAAAACAAAAATTACTTGGTGAACCTATTCAATGATTACTTTAATAATATAAAAACAATACTGAAAGTATAAACTTAGGGTTGAGTAGTACTCAGTCTTTCAAAGAGCCGTTTTTACACTCCTTTGTTTAACTTTGCTAATACCAGTTAACTTTCTATTACGAGGTTTTTACTCTGGGATTTAGCCTGCTCTTCTGCCTCGCATCCGAATTGTCTCTGTGGCATCTAGTAGTAGGTGCTTCAGTATAAGTGTAACGGGTTTATTTCAAATGCAAATTAGCATTACAGTTGTGTAGAATTTGGAACAGTAAGAAAAGCAGGGTTTAAGTAGTCCGCTCTCCATGTATAATCTGTGCCCTCATGAAGAGACACAAGTTAAGTAACCTGGAACGTTTGGTGAGGAAAAGAACCCTTTCTTTCCTCCACAAGCTGCCGGAGCTGTCTGTCTCAGTGGCAGTCTGTCCCAGGCCTGGTCAGAGCAGGGCTGGCCAAGACTGAAGCAGGTACCTTCCCTAAGAATCTTGCTGACGTCTGCTTAAGTCATGCTTTTCCCCAGAACTTTACCACCACAGTCCTGCGTCCTTGTCACCGATGCCTGCCTGCCTTTTATCCTAACTGTCCCTTTTCCTGTGGGACCGGCTGAGCTGCACCTGACGACAGGGCGCCTCAGACGCTGCCGGTACCGCTTCCCCGAGCAGCGAGCCCGCTGGGCTCGTTACGGGACTCCCTGGAGAAGCCATGGCTGTGCACACACCGTCCCTGTCGTGCGGGCGGGGCGGGGCCGTGGCGTCATCGCTGCGCGTCCTGCGCCGGGCCGGGAGCGGGGCCGCGCCCCCCGCGCCATGTCGGCCGAGCGGCGGCCGCGCTCGGGCCGCGGCGGCGAGGTAAGGGCGGCGGCAGCGCCCGCAGTACCCTGCCCCTCTCCCCTGCTCTTCCTGGCGCGGAGTCACTCTGCGGGAGCCGCGGGCGGATCGCCTTGGCCCGGGCCGAGCAGCCGCTTCCCGCCCCTTGGGGCCGCTCACCAGCCCGGGCCGAGCGCGCCGGCTGCCCCTACCCTTCCCGGAGCAGGGTGACTCCCTCCGCGCCTGGGATCAGCCTTTGGTTCAGGACAGGGCGAAGAGTTCTTTTGGAAGGTCAAAACTCGGGGGGAGGGGTCGCTCAGTTTGGAGCACAGCGAGTCGCTTCCCAGCGCTTGGGATGGGGAACTCCAGACGTCCAGTGAGCTCAAGTGTGTAAACTGTTCAGAGTGGAGGGTTTGCTGCAAGGACAGGTGGACATCCCAGACATTCTAAGGATGGGTGCCCAGATTCTAACCAGTAGCAGTAGTGTTGCGCTCGTGGACCTAATTCCTGGTCAAGTTCGGGGGTCTTAGTGATCAGCTTACAGTCACAGTTGCTTCCTACGTGTTTTGATGACATGGCAGTAAATACTTCGAGTCTCTTTTCATTGTCCTTCCATATATACGTATCCACTTTAAGTCGATGATAATTCAGAACAAATGGAAAACTTGTCTTAATAAATTTGTGTTGTGCTAGGAGCAAGGAGGCTGTAAAATGAAATGTTCGTTTCAGACAGACTGCCTTAAAATACAGAGGTGCACAAAGACATTATTGTTACATACTTCCAGAGTTTGATTAACAGTAATGCTAGTATATTTATGAATTTTAGCTTGTACTGTTCAAGTATGAAGTGAGAATTTGAATATTTGCATATACTGCATCTTGTGTTAAGTAAGCCTCTGTTCTTTACATAACTGACCTTTGTGAGTGTTTCATGATAACGAAAGTATTAAATGACAGTTAAGCTCACAAGACTGAGTATTTTTCACTTATAACATTAATCTCCAAATGCATGTAGCCAAAAAACGTTTTGTTTCTCAGGGCATCAAGTTGTCAGCAGAGGTCAAACCATTTGTTCCAAAACATGCGGCGGTAACTGTGGCATGGTCAGAACCCTCAGAAGCATGTGTCTTTCCTAGGTACTTAACTACATGCTACCCATTTGTTCAGGAACCATCTTTGGATAAGTATGTATATTTTCTGAATCTTACTTCTTGGGGGATTTAAACCTTCTACTTTTGGATGTTGAGTACTCTTAGGAAGCCAAGGTTCCAATATATTATTAGTCCAACTGTAGAAATGCTTCTTCATTATCTTCATGATGTCGTTTTTTACAATTATGTTCTGTGGGCTTATACTGGGTACCTTATCTTTTGCTCACAAGGGCCCGTATTGTTACAGAGCATTAAGGAGGATTTGATGGTCTGTAATGATTGGTCTGTTTTTTGTGTGTTTTGGAAGAAGCTGAATCCAGTCCTTGAATGAAAGAAAGGCTGTGTTATGACCAGGCTGAGGGAGATGTAGTTGTACACAAGCTAAAAGGTTCTTCAAGAAGGTTTCTCATCCTGTAAAACATTTAATATATGGGGCTTCTTCTGAATCTACTTTCTACAACCCATGCATCTGCAGAAAGGCATTTAAAAATGCTACAGGTTTCTGAAGTTTTGCGGTTTTTCTATTAAAGCTCAAGAAAGGTATTTGTTTTAGACTTATAGAAGTATTTCTTAACTCAGAGCAAACTAGAAAAAAGCCTACATAGTAGAATAGGACATAATTGAGTCTTGTGAGAATCTTATGATGTTACATAGTTCTCTCATTGCTTCTCAGGACCCTAAGCATTGGATTAATTATACCATTAGTGCAAAGTTATTGATGTGTCCTTAAAAATTCAGTTAGATCATTAGTGAGCACAATTATTGTAGGCATTTGTTTTATCCTACAGGAAATCTCAGTATTTTCAACCTATTTTCATTTGTACTAGATATTTCACATTGAGGTGAGTGTGGCCTGTTCTGTGCCTTAAAGAAAACCCACAGCATTAGCATTAAATCAATTACTATTAAAAAAACCCCAAAACCCAGACAACAGTAATCTTCTAATGAATGTTTTGCCTTGTTCGGACAGAGGCATATTTTTGAGTAGCATTTGGTATATTTCTTCTCTGTAAATTGATTATAAGCATTGTTTTGATTACATTCCACCAGAATTGCAACAGGCAGTACGAAGTGTGTTATCTGAAGTCTCTTATTCTGATGTCATTACCTACCCAAAATTCTAAGGTTGGCAGCTTCATGGTGAGCAGCTTTAAAAACTGAGTGCAACTTTCTGAAGCAGAGAAATTTCCATTTTCCCTGCTCAAATCTGGATTACAAGTATAAAGTATATATTTTCTGAGTGTAGAAGGAAATTGAAAGGGGATTTTTGACCACACATTTGAAGGAAAGAGGCATGCCCCAGACATGTTGTGTTTTCATAAATTGTGGTGGTTACATGCAGGTCAGTTTATTATTATTTTATAATTCTGCTGATGTAGAATTGTATTTCATACGTGTTTTATGCTCCATAAAATGTTATACTCGTACATTATTATTGTCATTTTAATACAGGTTTTAATGTTTGGATTTTTGCAGTCAAGTATGTGATGCGTGTCATGTCCTTACGCTGTGCTTTTGGTTTGTTTCACAAGAAGAAGCTTACTGAAAATAAATATGAAGAATGTCATAACCTTAAATAGGCATGAGAACTGTAACTGCAAAGCAGACTAGCCTTGAAACTTGGAAATATTTAACATCTGTGTTTTAAGATGCTTGCTTAATTACTTGGTTTCCCAAAACAAAATTAATTGTTTTCAAAGAAGTCTGTAGCAGTGAGTTAATTGAAAAAACACAGAATAGTTTTCTTTTGAAATAGAGCTTTCTTGTTAAACAAATTCTTTAGACAAGGAGTATATTTGTCTAGGCAACAAGTAGGTGCTGAAGACTTTCCCCAGGATGACTTTCATTTCTTTCTCAATATCCATCACATAGTGTTCTGGGAGATCCTGCCTTCCGTGAATACTCCAGCTGCTCTTACTCACCTGATGTTGTTGCAAATGTGTATCCAGTAGCTGGCTCACAGTATCAGTCTAACAACTCATCACACTATAATGGTTCAGGAGTAGTCAGTGACTCTGCTGAGCAAACATATCCAGTCAGACAAGAAAGTGAGAGTCTTTCAAAGGTGAGCAAATCTGTGTTTTTTAAAAATAAATATTAAAGTCTTACTTTTAATCAGTCTTTATAAATGTTTGGTTCATATTTTTAAGCGAATCATCACTCCTTTTTGTAGTGATCATGAATGGAATTTAAAGAGGATAGTAGTGTAGCGTGCCCAACTTTAGAATACCGAAAAGTTCACGGAATTCTATGCTTCGAATTAGTACAATTTTTCAAGCAGTATTTTTAGAACATGAGAAATATTTTTTTTCCTCAGCATCTAAGATGGTGGGGGGAAGGCCATTCGTTTGTGAACTATGCTTTCCTTTTTTGCTATTTGGTCTTGGAGGGAAGGGAGAAGGGCATTTTTTTTAAGCCCAGTAGCAGCTTCCATGAACCTGACTTAAGAGAGACGTGGTGTCTGTAATCATCTGTTTGATTAGACCACTTCTGTTGTTGAGGGGTTTCCAAGATTTGCTGCAGGAAGAGCACAATCCAGAAGAGAGGAGGAACTTATGTTGCCGTGGAGAGGGAGGAAAGGTTCATGTTAGAAATGTACTCTTTTTCGGTCAGAAGTAAAGCAGATGCTTGGTAAACATCTTCAGTCATTTTTGTGTGTGTCTTTTTGGGAATAAATTTCCCGAAACTTGCATCATATTTTCAAACAAAAAATACAAACCTCTCAAAATATAAAAGGGAAAAACCCTAATGTATTATTAACTCATTTCCCTTTGTGGTTAGACATTGTGTCTCTTAGATTTGCAAAGGCTGTTGTTTCCAGCAATTTCATCCAGTCTGTTCTGCAGTCACATCCTTCTGGTGGACCTTACTCCCTAGGCAGAGACCTGATAGCTTCACTGTGGTCACGCCTGTGTAGAGAAGTTGTAAGAACTAGGTCCTGAGCATGCATTACTAGACATAAGATACAAAGTCTAGACGCCTAAGACTATTAGTTTTCTTGCTGAATGGTGGATTAAACACTGAGGCTGTCTGGGGAGAGGATGAGCTCAGCATTAGCACAGGTGATGTAATATGAAGAAACGTAGTTAAGCTTCTGGGAAGAGTTTTGTGATCTTTGTAGGGGCTTGGTCTAAGCTTTGTACTGTTTTACAGTCTTTTTGTCATTTTTCTGTGTCATTTTTTTAAATGAACTTCAGAGAAATGATTGATCTTTGCAACTTTGCATTAATTTGATCATGTCTCCTAATGCTTTAACAATTTAGCTTTGGAGATGAAGAAATACCTTATTCTCCCACCTAAGAAAACAATTTTGCTGCCAAGTGTACTCTGAATTTAATCCAGCATCCTGTAATGAGAGTTAAGCCACTCGTCTAGGTTGGTATAGTATAGTTTGCATAGATGTAAACCTAGTGCTTGTTCTTTGCTTGCTGATTCCTAAGCCCAGCCCTGCCAAACTGTGTTTTGTGGAAAAATCATAAGATTTCCATGACTGTATGGGTGAATGTGTGTCTTTTGCAGGGGTCATGTAGGTGTGTCTTTTCTAACTAGTTTGCTCCAAGTTTCTTGGATGTTGCAACATCAGTCTTACAAAGTTTTGCCCATGGAATGTAATTTAGTCAAAAGACTGGCATGCTTTTAAGATTTTAGCCCTGTTCTAGAAGAAACTTTGTTTTAGAAAATCAGACTGGATGATTTAATACCAAACAATTTTAAATTTTTGGACATGCTCTGATTAAAGAAATCTTCTAAGTGCAGTTGTCTAGAAGCATATGTATATATCCATCATACTTGGCCCATAATATATCCTAAAAATGGCACAGGTAACAAGGTAGATGAAATTAAATAGCACATCTCTACATGGCTGATCCTATTTTTATTGGTTACTTGTGGTTATGATATACTAACTGTGTTGTATTAACTTGATGGTGAAACTCCAGATGCAGAGGTGGTTAACTGTAACTCATGGCAAACTTGCTATCTTTACAAAGTTGAAGTAAAACCAACTAAATATGTTGCAAATACTTGGCAGCAGAGGAGATCAAAAGAAGTTGAGAAAAAACTGGACAAGAAGAGGCATGATGGAGGTGATTCTTCTGTCAGAATTGTGAATAGGACTTCTGCATGCAGCAGAGATTCCTTGAAGCCAGGTACAAGCATGTTGATTGATTCTAAGTACATGGAATATAGATGTAAAATGGTTGTCTGTGCAATACCCTGCAGTTTGTGACCATGTTTCTAAATTGAGAATAGTTAAGGAAGAAGATACCTTTTCTTTTGAGAAGGAATGGTGACCTGTCTTTTCCTGATTGAACAAATTCACATAAACTGATACAAAAAATTTCTAAAACAAGCATCTGAATTTATAGTTGCTTGTTGAGTCAGTGTTGTGTATGTATGTTAATTATATTTGCGAGGTTTTTTATTTGAGCTGTGCATAGCAACAGTCCTCGTGACAATTACTGTAGTTATATTAACTAGTGTATTATAAAATGTACCTAGAAATGATCACAGGCAAGTTTAATTACTTAGACTTTTCATGCTTTATTTAGACAGGTTCAATAAAACTACAAACAAGAAATCAACTGAAACTTCAAAACCAGAGTCTCGTCCTATACCCACATTTGAAGCTAGCATTCTGGATTTCCACAAGTCACAGAGTTTGGGAAGCAGTGAGATACTGAATGTACACCATAAAAGTACACCAGTAAGTTTGGTGGAAAGTAACACTATGTCCTTAGTCAACCTCAGATGCCTCTTCTGCTGAACACAGAAATTAGCCCATGCTAACCCCTGTTGCAGAACTCATAAAAATAAAACTTGTCAAAAGTACAAGCATTTCTGAATGCAAGTATTTTGCATTCAGTATGGCAGTTTAAGACCCATTTGAGTACCTTGCAAGCAAGGAGGTTCAGAGCTAAAGGTTTTAGGGTTCTTCTAGGTGACGTTGTCAGTGCTTGCTGTCTCTTACCCTTTCTTGCTGTTCTTTCCTTTTCTGGCTGCCCGGAGATAGAGGAAAGCCAGATACCATTAGAACGTAGATATGTACTGGTGTGGTCTAGATTGCCTCTACAGACCACATACGTTCCTGTACTTTCTTAGCAACTTACTGTTAGATCTTTCACCTGGAAATAATAAGTAAGCATTCACTTATGCAATAGTTTCAACACATTAAAAAAAAAAAAGTCTGCATTGTTGTATTTAATTGCTTTATGCTAAAGGTTAAAAATAAGCAACTGAATTCCAGAAAGAGGAAAAACATTATTGAATGTTATTCTTGAATTCCTTGGTTCCCTGTTTGTAAGTAAATAAAATACTGAAGTATTCAGCAGTATGTCACATATATTGAATCAAAGTTTTCAATAGTGATTCACGATTAATGATTCTGAAGGGTCCAGAGTAAGATTTCTGGTGCCTCTGAGTAGAAAATTGAACGAAGTAAAACCTTTCTGCTAAACCTTGAGATTAATTTTTCATTATTTGTTTGAGTTTGATGATAGAATTTTTTTTTTAGCATACATGAAAATCAAAGTATTTTCTTGTTTGTTGTTAGATCAGTGTTTTGATGCTTTTGTAAAATATAAGAAGGCATAATCTTTCTTGTACACCAATGAAGAGAGACTGGCTCATATTTTGTGATGCCGTAGGGCTGAAATGGTGGTTCCACTAAGGCAAATAACGAAAGGACTACAAAGGTCCCTGTGGCTTTCACTGTAGACAATGGGTTGAGAATTTTTTCATTTATGGTGGATTTTTGTGTTTAGCTTTGTTTAGGTCAGTGTTGTTAATCCTGTTATGATACCCAACTATCTGTTTTGCAGGAGGATACTTCTGCAGGAAGCAAACCTTCACCAAAAGCTTCAGATGAAGCAGGAGCCAATTTAGTTTCCTCTTCATGTGATGATAGAGGTAAGTTCTCCAAACACAAATTATTTGCCTGCATTTTTAACTGCTTCTCATCAGTTAGAAAAACTAAAGTGTTCTGAGGAGCTGCTGATGTGTAAAGTAAGAAAAGGATTTAAGAGGAGGTTCATTACAAAAATAGAAGACCCAAACAAATAAGGCTGTATCACTTTCAAATGAGATGATCACTTACCATTCATTCTTGTGCATAAATTTCATCAGCTGGGATTACAGAATTGTAGAATCATTTTGTTTGGAAGAGACCCTAACACTGCCAAGTCCACCACTAAATCCAAGTTTCCACATGTTTTAAATTCCTCCAGGAAGGGTGACTTATCTGCTACACTGAGCTGCACATTCCAATGCCTCATAACCCTCTTGGTGAAGAAATTCTTCCTAATGTCCAATCTAAAACTGCCTTGGTTCAACTTGAGACCATTTCCCCTTGTCCTGTCACTTGTTACCTGGGAGAAGAGGCTGACCCCCACCTGGCTGCACCCTCCTTTCATGTGGTTCTAGAGAGGTCTCACCTTAGCCTCCTTTTCTCCAGGCTAAACACCCCCAGCGTTCTCAGCTGCTCCCCACAGAATTTTTGCTCCAGACCCTTCACCAGCTCCGTTGCCCTTCTCTGGTCATGCTCCAGCACCTCAATGTTTTTCTTGTTGTGAGGGGCCCAGAACTGAAGACAGGATTTGAGGTGCAGCCTCACCAGTGCCAAGTACAGGAGGACAATCCCTGCCCTGGTCCTGCTGGCCACACTGTTGCTGATACAGGCCAGGATGCCATTGAACTTCCTGTCCACCTGGGTGCACTCTGGCACGTGTTCAGCTGCTGTTGACCAGCATCCCCAGGTTCTTTTCCTCTGGGCAGCTTTCCTGCTGCTCTTCTCCAAGTCCTGTGGCACTGCTTGAGATTGTTGTGGCTGAAAGACAGAACCTGTCACTTCGCCTTGCTGAACCTCGTGTGGTTGACCTCTACCCATTACTCCAGCCTGTCCAGATTCCCCTGTAGAGCCTTCCTACCCATTGAAAGGTAACACTTCTGCCTGGCTTGGTGTCATCTGTGAGCTTGCTGAGAGTGCACTTGATCCCCTTGTCCACAAATATATTACACAGTACTGGCCCCAATACTGAGCACAGGGGAAAGTAAACTGGCTCCAGTATTGAGTCCCATTATGTTGTGTCATTGATGCTCAAGGGAAAATATTACTGTAGTTGATTCTCATGTTTCAGATGAGAAAAGTAACGTGTGTTGCTTATTGGAAGTCTGTTGAGTCATATGCAGATTTTCTTGAAGAATAAATGAGAGACTGTGTTTTGATCAGTCTTTATATGCAAATTTGTTTTGAATAGCTGGCATTCTAGAGTTTAGTATGTGCCTAAAATTTATTCTATACCATATGTTATTTCTGTTATGAGAACCATGGTGCTGAAACACTTCCTGTTTGTTTGTCTGGGGATCTGAGGTGGGAGAGGGGTGTTGGGTTTTTTGTTTACCTGTTGTCAGGCTGTGGGGATGAAGAGTTTTTTTTTTATTTTTTAATTGCCACTAGCTATCAAGTGGCTAGTTTCATGTGAAAAAAGTTCTGTTCATTTGGACTCTGTCTTGGAGGCATCACATACATTGAGATTGAGTTGTCTAAGTGCCTCTCACTGGGTTTCTGTGTATGCACAGACATGCACCAGTCTGGACAGTTTGGTCCTTATCTTCCCAGGAAGTTAACTAAGGATTCAGAAAGGACATGTTAATCTCCTAAAATTCCTTGAAACTGAGCCTTCTAAAGATAAAGTTATTCCAGAAATGTTAAAGTCATCTGATAATAGGGTTTTGTGGTCAAATATTCGCAATTCCTATCCCTGAGAATAAAGTAGCAGTTTATGGTGGGTTAACTTTGGCAGGCAGTTGCTCTCACCCAGCTGTTCTCTGGCTCTCCCTGCCCAGCAGGACAGGAAGAGAAAATAAGATTTAAAAGCTTGTGAACCAAAATAGGGACAGGGAGGTTGTTTGCTTGCCAGGCAAAACAGACTCAACTTGGTGATGATCAATTTATTGACAATTAAAAACAGGGTCAGATGGTGAGAAGCAAAAACAAAACTAAACCCACTTTCCTCGCACCCTCTCTTCTTCCTAGTACCTCCTCCCTGCCCTGAGTGACTTGGAGAAATAGGGCGGCTCTGCCACTTCTTTCTCTGCAGGGGTGCAGGGGCACAGCTGCCTCCCCATGGTCTTCAGAGGGGCTGCAGAGGACTATCTGCTCTGCTGCCTGAGCACCTCCTCCCCTTCCAACTTGTGCACATGTTTTTCACTCTTCCTTAAACATAGGCACCACCAGCATGGCTGATGGGCTCAGCTGAGACTGGCGATGGGTCTGTGTTGGAGCTGTCTGGGGCTGGTGATATCCATCTCCTCACAGTAGCTACCTATAGACTCTTCCTGCTACCAAAACTTTGCCATCTAAACCCATTATGCTGTTTCATTGTTCAAGGGAAGTGTTTCTCATTCTTAAGAAAAATCTAGATTGTGTTCTATATTTGCTTTAGGAATATTGTTAGGAACAAACAATATTCCTAAAGCAAATATTTGTAAATATTCCTAACAAATATTTGTTAGGAGTATTTACAAAATTAATTATGTGTTTCAAAACACTGATGCACCTCAGTGATCTTGTACACTGAGGCACTTTAGGCAGTATTTCAGCTGGTATGTATTCAGCCTGTAGCATCAGGAAGTTTCTAGAAAGTAAAAAGTACTGATGTGGCCTTGTGCATGAAAGCTGTGTGACTGATTGGAGAAATATTAAAGAAATTTTATATATAAACATAGAAGTTTCAGTATTTTGAAGATGAGCATGGAAGTATGGAATTAGTATGCTACAGTTCAGATTTCCAAATATCATTTGATTGTGTTTATGTATATAATGATGGACAGTCGAGGGAGAAGTTACAATTCAGGAAAGCTTGCTGGAGAAATAAAATGTGTGTTTCATTCCAGTCCTTCCTCAGAAAGCGTATGGCTCTGTTTTATTTGCTAGGCCTTGATTAATTAATTACTGATCCTTTTTCTTTTGAATATTTGAGGACTATTTTTGAGACATCTTTGCGTATTACTTTTTTCTCAATGTCATTTCCTGAAACACCTGCAGATGGCTCTGCTCAGCCACATGTGTCTTGGGCAGTGGTACTTTCACAGCCCCCAAAGAAAATTGTTTCATCACCAGCATCTGAAGGTCTTTCCAGAGGCAAAGGGAAGCAGGAGAGTGAATCAAAGGTACTTGAGAATGCTCTGCTCTCAACTGATTTCTGTCACTGTGTTTGTGTCTCTTCATTGGCATTTTTTCCCTGGGCTCCATACAGTATCCGCTTCTTTTCAGAGATAATATAAAGGGAGCTTGTTCTTATTAGAATTTTTCTTGTAGTGGAAAAGAATCACAGGATAATGAAAAGATAGTGCTAAACCAGGAATAAGAACTTCAGCTTTGAGGCTGGCCTTTTTTCAAATTCCTGACCCTCAGAATGAGACTTGAGACATGGTACTCTTGCCTTGTTCGGCTTAATATTTCCTAATTGAGTCTCAGTAGTCCCAATACATTCTGATAACAGTGCAATATGCTTCACTGAAGAATTTTTGCAGTAGCTTTGAATTTCTAAGAGATACTGAATTTTCCTTGTCTGCTTAACATCCTAGCCTGGATTGATTAAGATACCCATTAGTATAGTAAGGCTTGCATATATTTTGGTAGGTGATAGTGAATAAGATTAGGTTTTAAAGGTCATGTCTCATGGTCTTCTTCAGCAGTCAGAAACAAAAAATAATGCGAGTGAAACTGAGCCTGAAGAAGGGTCAGAAAAGAAGAAAAAAAAGAAGAAAAAGAAGAAAAAAACCAAGTCACCCGCTGATGTAGAAAGACCTCAAAGCGAATCTAATACAATACAGGAACCGCCGAAGATTGAGGTAAACTGAAGACGTTTTTGTTGCTGTTCTTATATGAGTGTAGTAGAAGACCAAGTGTTAACACAGCTTTGTACAAATTTAAGTTGGACTCCTACTTGTAGAGGATGTTGGTACAATTTTATTTTGATTGAGATGTTTGTCAGAGGTTACTGGTAGGAAATTGTTGTACTTTTGGAATTACCACGTGTTCAGTGAGCACAATTTCCTAAATTAAAAATATTCTATAGCAACTGTTGCATGGGGGATGGGGAATATACTGGGTGCTACAGTGTACCACAGTTTTTAAGATTGTGATACTGGTATTACAATTCTAACTGCCTCTCATCTGGACATCTGGCAGCAATTTCTGTGTAACACAGCTGACACTGCTTACATTTCTCGTTTTCTAATTCCTTTTTTTTTCCAAATTCATATAGCTCTAATAGGCATATTAGGATTTTGATACTTCTGTGTGTCAGTATCGCAAAGGCATGAGCCTCTTCCATATTAGAGTATTGTTGTCTGGTCTGTGGTTTAACAGTGCTTCATTGAAGGCCTAATTTGTACAGCATATACATGTGTTGACTTTTATGTGTGATCTAGTGTACATAACAGTCTCTGAAATGACAGCATAAAGCTTTCCTGGCTGGCTTCTGTTCTGTACGTTTTAACATGGATCATGAAGCAGAAGTGTGTCTACGTGATTTCATTGTGTGGTTCCTTGTCCAGGAATGGCACAAGAAATTACTGTTAAAAGATGTCTTTGTTAGACAATTATGGGTAGAATGAAAAAGATCTACTATTTCTTTTCTTCATGTGAATATCCCCATTTTTGCTATATGCTACCATGCAGTGCCTGACCTATGAATGGACATCGTCTAAACTGAAAGAGAATGGCAGAAGTCATGGAGAATAGTAGAACAGTAATAGGACTGTTGAAGTCAAAATTTGAAAAAAATTGCATAGAATTGCATAGAACAGCACATACATGTTGCACTGAAATCTGTTGTGGCAGTGGGGGAAAACTTTCAGACCCTTCTGGTTTGCTGGGAATGCTTGTGTCCTCCTCAGTTTGAAAAATGGGTGAGATGCTTGTATGATGCACTTGAAATAATAAAATGAAGAGATGATACACGTGGCGCTTCTGGGCACCCAGGAGGTTTCGGAGGTTCTGCTTATGTGCAGCAGCTCAACAGAGTAATATATTGGATTGCTTACTAGTTCTAAATAGGTCAGTCATTTATAGACACTTGCTAATAAGTGTAAATGGATACATTTGCAGAAAAGCAATCCTGTCTTTTCATAGGATCCTATGAAAAGGTTCTGAGCTAGGTCCTGAGCTAGGTATTTTCCTTGAGTTAAATACTGAAGCTGCTATTGATATCAGGTCAGTGATAGTAGTACCGGTCAGACATGCAAAGAGTGATGGGAATTACTGGGAAAATAAAAAGGAAAATGGATTATGACAATACAGAATTTCAGGGCATGTCTCGTCTAAATATAGTGTGGATTTGGTTGTCTTATGTTCCCCCCATTCCTTAAAAAATACACGTTTGAACTAAAAAAGATAGACAAAAGGCTCTAAAAATAATCAAAGGTATGAATCAATTTCTGTGGGAGGCAAGACTGAACAAAATTAGGACTTCTCAGTATGTAAAAGAGGTGGCTAAATGGGAGTCTGGCCATGACAAGAAAATAAAAAGGAAGTTATTTGGCCTTTCTCCTAATGTTTGATGTTCTTACAGATACTAAGTTAAGAGCAAATACAGGGAATTGTAGCATCACACCGAGTGCTACATTTTAATTATTCAATTTGCTAAAGGGTGTTGCAAGTGCCAGAAATCTATTTGCATTTCAGAAGTAATTGGACAGACTTATTTAAATCTTCTAGTTGAAGATGTCCCTATACTGAAAAGAGATAGTATATGTGAAATACTTCTTCAGTTCCTTGCGGTTGCTTTTTAGTTTATGTTCAAGCTTCTTTAAAATTACTTCATTGGTTGAAGGGTGTCAGTCCTTGCGCTAGAGCTTTCTAGCTTGGGGTGCTTAAATTAAGCCTTTCAGGCTAGCAGGAGTGTTGGTGTGTTCAGTAGTATTGTATCACACCTGAAAAGGCCTTTTAGAAAGTGGGAGGAGAAACAAAAACCTGGTGGATTGGGGTCATTATGACAGAGGCAGTGGATATAGGGTAGCCAGTACAGAGCAAACTTCTACCTATCTGCACTTCATTAATCCAGATTCTGCATAATTATCCTCTGCTAATGAAACTTACTCTTGTGTGTAAGCCGTAATCATTTGAGTAATTTCTGTATTTGTTTCTGTACTCTGGTGCATATTGCCTGTTTTGAGCTTCACCACTCACCTGTTTAAGGCAGAATTGCACAGCTGGAGACTATACTGGAAGAAGAGGGAAGTTGCTTTCAAGGCTTTTAAATGATTTGAAAAACACTCCTTTAGGAGCCATTTACCTTTAAGAGCCATTTACCTCTAATTATTTCTATCAGCTGACAGCAATAACAAGCTGCTGTTGGAAGCGTTTCTGTTACAGGCTGTTTCAGCCCTGAATTAGCTGCTGCATAGAAGACTTAACCATTGTAATACTTGTCATAGCTGGTGGGACTACCCTTGGCTTCTGAAGTTTTGTACAGTGAAACAAATTATGATGAATGTTTGATAAGCAGGCAGAAATTGTAGGAGTGTAGGAAGAACAGTTTTGAAAATACAGACTTGATTGCTCTTATGAAATCATGTTCTGGTTTATTTGTGTAGGATGTTGAGGAGTTTCCTCATCTGGCAGCTGCTTCTGATCGGAGAAACAGGGTAGGACCTCAGAAACCATCCTTTACTCCTGCAGTCAGAAAGCAGTCTGAAGTAAGTAATGTTGCAACATTATGTGAGTCAAATGTCAATTATGAATCCAAGTTGTTTGGGTTTTTTGTTTGGGGTTTTTTGTTGTTGTTTTTTGGGGTTTTTTTTGTTTGTTTTTTAACATGAGTGAAATGAATCCCAAAAATTAATTTGGAAATACATTCAACATGCGAATGAATCCTAAACGTAAATAATGAGAATTGGAAGTATGATTGTTCTCTCAAAGCAAGTAACATAAATAATAGAGATAATAAAGGTACAATTCCAGATTTCAGTTGCTTTGAAATTAGTTTTTCTGCTAAAAATTTTGGTCCTTGGCTTTGTTTCCCTCTGAGTATTAGTGGTTTAAAAAAAATGCCAAAACACAAGAAAACAAAACCATTGCTTGCTTTGTTTGAGGCAGTGAATAACTTTGACAGGGAGGAGTGAGTAACAAGAAGCACAGAAGTTGCTTAAGAAAGATTTATTATAAAAAAAGATGCTATGCAGACATGCAGCTCAGATGAAAGCAACCCCTTAGCTTTGTAGACATAAATGGGATATAACCTCTCAAAGCTTACATAAACTAGAGACGTGATCATTAGGCCATTCATATGTCTGTAACAAATATTTGAGCATGAAGCTGCCTTGCTAGTTTTTTTTCCCAAAACTGAAAAAAAAATCATGAATGTGATTAAGTAGTATGGCAGCCAATAAATGGTCACATTTGTAGAAGGCCACATAGGGTTTTCCCAGAGCCTTCCCTTTTCCAGGCTGAACAGCCCTAAGTCTGTCCACCATTTATCATTAGAGAGGTGTTCCAGCCCTCTGACTATTTTTGTGGCTCCTCTGGACCTGCTCAGCAAGTCCATGCCTTTCCTGTGCTGGTGACCCCAAAACTAGACATGGTACTTCAGGTAGGGACACACAGGAGCAGAGTAGAGTGAGACAATCACTCCTTTTGATTCATGGGCCACGCTTCTTTATACACAGCCCAGGACACGTTTGGCTTTCTGGGCTGGGAGTGCACATGGCTGGGTCATGTCCAGCCTCTCACCCACCAGCATTCCCAAGTCCTTCTCCCCAGGGCTGCTCTCCATCTGTTCATCCCCAGCCTGTGCTGGTACTGCGGTTTGTCCCAACCCAGGTGCAGCACCTTACACTTGGCCTCGCTGAACTTCATGAGTTTCACGCAGGCACACTCCTCTAGCCTGTCAGGAATGCCATCCATCATTCTGGATGGCATCCCTTCCCTGAAGTGTACTACTCAGCTTGGTGTCATGCACAGACTTGCTGAAGGTACATTTGGTTTGAATTTAATAATGTCTTCTCCCTTTTCCATATGTCTGTTATTAAATATTTTTTCTTCCCCCGTCACCTTTTGTATTTAAATTTCAAAGATCCATCCCTCTGAAGAGCCTTGTGATAGTCGGTTTCCCTCTCTGCATGAAACTCCCAAGGTGGATGGACTGTCAGGGAAGCAAGCTTCATCCTCTATATTAGAAAGAAAGAAAACTCAGGTAAATGAGTTCACATTTGAAAAGAAGTTCACAGCTCCAAATGACGAAGGAAATGAGCCTGTTGAAATATCAGATTAAGTCCGTGCTTATCTGGGATTCTTCATTCATACTTTGAGATAAGTGACATGGTCCTCTTGATAAGAAGTAATCAGTGGTAGTAATTGCTATCCCCTAGGGTATGATACAGTGCTTAGGGAAAAATACGAACTTTTCATTAATGTCTGTGGGTTCCAGATATCAGGAATTTTTCTTTCACCTGTTGATCATGGTGTAAATCCAGTCCAAACTGATTGTTATGACGAACTGGGAACCTTCTAAAAGTGGTTCTGACAGATTAAGACAGGGAGGCAAAAGAGATCCCCTTGTCTTGGGGCAAGGAGGAACAATATGGAGCAACAGTGAGGTCAGGAAGTAGTTTCATGTTGGTGAATCAATTCTGGCACAGCTCTTACGCAAGATCCCAGATGAAGACATAGGAGGTCATGTTGCATAACTCTGTTGTAACAGAATTACAGTGTATTGATTCTCCCAGAAAAGAGTTCCAGAAGTGCGAAATCTGGTAGCCATTTCCTTATCATGCTTTGCTGTGGTAGTTTGTTCATTCGTTCATAGTCTTTGCCACACTATTCATTTGTATTCTTTTATATTCTGCATGATTAAATATGGATCACAGCTTTTGCCTTCTCTTCAAAGCAGAGAGGATTAGTGCTTTTGAGGAGGTGTTGCAATGACCATGACCTCTCTTTTCAGTAAGACATGGGAGATAATGATTTATGTGTGATGCAATCACATACCCTGGAAGAATCACAGTAGTTTTTCTATACTTTTAAGAAAACTTTAAATTCTTATAAGCCTTGTATCTCTTTCAAGGATAGATGGCAGTCTGACCAAAGTGACATAAAAGCCTTCCTTTATTGAAGACTTTATACTTTTATGTTTTGTTGCAGTAGCTTTTATAGAAGTTACCTGAACTGGTTTTGATTTTTTTTTTATACATTTAAGTTGAGGTTTATTTAAAGATCATTTAGTCACATTAAAAATCAGAAGTATTATGGATAAAGATGTTAAAGAGTGTATTATATCATAAAAAATAACAGTCTTTACATTCTGAAGTGGAGGGCATTACTAATTGGTGCTGGACCTGTTCAGGAAACATCAAGGAGCAGTGGTAAGAAGAGTCAAATTCCCGTGCAGTTGGATTTGGGTGGCATGCTGGCAGTCTTGGAGCAGAAGCAGCAAACAGAGAAGTCAAAACAGTCTCCTAAACCTGTGGTATTTTCAGGTATTGGTTACTATGGAATTTTCCTTTCTTCCAGCTCAAGTTATTTTTAAGTATTCAGGCATTAAATGTAGTCTGATTTCTGATCTGTAATGATCTCTATGCAGGCAGGAGCACAGTTCAACAGATACAAGAGAAAATGAAGGTTATTTAAAAGAAATTAAAAAAGCATGACAGTTTGAATTGTTTGACAGAAGACTTGCAGAAAGAAATATCTTAAGGACAGTGATTTGTAAAAGAATACCTTGTATAAATATGAGACATGATTGAAATGTTGCTTTGACAGAAATACTAATGTTTGTGGAGGTTTTTACTCTGCCTTAAGTATGTGTGTTATTGTTCTGATCTGAACCAGCAGGAAGGGGCTACATAGTAACAAAGGCTTTCTTAGTTTCCTCTGATGCTAGAAATCATAGAGCTGTGACTTGATTGAAAAAGCTTCTCTTCAAGCACAGAAGTTATATGAGAGTCAGGCAGCCCAAGCCAAAGGATGAATTCTGACATACCTCTTAATGGGGAAATAATTGATGTTAACAAAATGCAAGGTTTTGGTGATGGATGTATAACCAGGAAGCAGAAAAAAATCACTTGGTGCCTTTGTCATTATAGGTCAAAATTTAATCTTGGTTATGCTAGTGTAGTATATTTTGCAAAAGGAACCAGGATGTTTGCTAGCATTCAATGGTGGTAAAATTTCTCTCCTTATTTCAGCAAAGAATTTTTTTGGAAATTATTTCAGAAAGAGATCTAATCACAAGAGATTTCATGTCTCAATACTTAATGTGATAACTGAGCTTTTAAATGTGAAGCTCAAGATACGAAGTATTGATGAGATTTTCCTTCACTAAGTTGAGAGAACTTATAAGATGCTTTTTTAAATTTTTTTTTTGCAGTTGATCTCTTTTTTTTTTTTCATTTGAGTCAATCCGACTTGATGCTACAGAGGTGCTAATAACCAGTTTTGTTTCTATAAAATTACCCAGTGCATGGGTTGATCAGTAGATGGTAGGCCACAAAGGTATGGGTCAAAATACCTGTTTTCTGATACTGAGTTTCCTGTGCCTGAATCTGCAGCAGAAATTTATGTGTCATGTTTGTATCTTGGAAGCATAAGGCACATGTTACCTTGGCTTTATACATGTTTAATGTCCAGTGCACCCATTAAATTGGTGTGTACCAAAGTACAACTTTAGTTTGAGAAGTGGCATTGTGCTGACCTCTGTTACCAGAAAAAGACAGTGAAAAAGAATGGAAAGCAGTGTGACCACAGACAGTTGTTTTTATTCCACGTACTACTTCGCATGATAAATAATACTGTTAAAGACATCTAGTTTAGGAACATAAAAACTATGAACTTGAAATCATGATGCACACATGAAGAAAAAATGTGTCTGCAAGATGTATGCTTATTTATTGCTTCAAATCCAGCTACAATTCTTGTAGCCACCTGTGCTGCACAGTGTTTTTGGCAATGGTCTCAGTTTGCCTTTGATACACAGAGCCAAAAAAGAAATGTTGGGTGTAGCAGTTTTAGGACGTAAACTATTTGCAGTAATGGTACTGTGTGTGGTGTGGGAGGATCTGTGTATAAATACTGTGGAAGCAGTGAATGAAGGTGGCTTAAGACAAGCTGCCAGAACATCTGAGTGTATTTAGGGGACAGAGGTTGCCTGAGTCACAGAGATGTTGAGCTGGTTCCATTGACACTTAGTCATCCCCTCCATTGACTTGCCAATGTGAACTGCTTTATATTACAGATAACTTATATTTGACCAAGTGCTCTACAGGATACAGCAGTTCCTACTGATAGTGAGGGAGAGTAATTTTTCAGTATGAGGTTTTGGTGTGAAAGATCCAGGTTTAGTCATTTGTCCAGTCATTTAAAGCTTCTGTGCTCTGAGCCCCCTGAAGATATGCAAGCAGTCTTTTCTGAGGAGTATATTTTTAAAATAACATTGCTTAATGACTCAGTATTGTTTGTAAATATTCTCAATAGCAATACAGCACAAATTTAATATGTGTATACCAGTCCTAAACTTGAAATTGGATTCTAGTTTAGGTATTCATTATAGTTGTCTGATGCAGACTTCTTAAATTTCAGTTGGTGGTGCCATACCATTGCTTTCTAAAGAACCTGCTACAGCCACGAGAAGTCACCGTTTAAACCAAGGAAAGATGCCTCATAATCCCTTGGATTCCAGCGCTCCCTTGGTAAAGAAAGGGAAACAGAGAGAAGTACCTAAAGCAAAGAGACCAACACCACTTAAAAAGGTCCTAATTTTTTTTGTCTTAAATAGTAAGACTGTAGGGTAATGTATTACTCTTGGAGTCTGTTAAGCCCTCTCATATGAAGATCTGCATCTCAATGTCCACTTGTCTGAATTCCTTTTTAGTTTTGCTTGGTTTCAGAAAGGGGAGGGGGTAGAAGAGGGTAGTCTTGCTAAATAGCTTATACAAATTCCGCAAAAATACACTTTCTCCCTTGACCCAATTGATAGCTGAAAAAGTGACACAACAAAAGTGTCCACACATCATTGGTACAGAGGGACATGCAAAGAAACATTACTTGGTTTGGCAAAGATGAGCTTATTTGCAGGACTGGGGAGAATGGATCAAACAGAGGTAGTACTTAATGTCTCTGTGCTCTTTCAAGCCGGAACTCCAGCTAGTTCTGCAGCAACAGGTGTTAGGTCCAACTGCTGATTTCTCTTGTATCTTCCCTCTTTGTCCATTCCCGTCATGTCTCTATACAGAGGGGTTTTTTTATTTTAGTTCTGCCCTTGTAGTGTATCCCTAGTAACTATTTTCTCCACCCATACACTGGTAATCAAGGTAAAAGTAATTTAATTTAGGAATTAAATTTAGGAAATACCTTTCCTTCTCTTTATGTGCAAATAGGAAAAAAAGGTTGTAAACTTTAGATGCTGCTGCTGAGCCTCTTCATGAATGGTCTGTATGTAAATATGTGGTAAGAGTAATGCTTTGTTATCTGCATGACATCAACTTGATTTGGTTTTGATATATATTTTTAGATTATTCTGAAAGAAAGAGAACAAAGAAAACAACAACACCTGTTAGAACAGAAAGCGGCACCAAAAGATGAAGATAACATTTGTCAGACAACAGGAAATGTTACTGAAAATGAAACACTTCTACAGGAGAGTCAAACAGGTATCTTTCGAGAGAAGCTGTAATACACTGTGTATCTAAAAATTTGAGCACATGTAGTGCTTTAGAAAATAGGTACTAAATACTGCAAAAGGAAAGCTGTGACCTCAGAATTTTCTGAGATTCATCTCAGGCTTATCTTGACTGTGTAAGGTGAGCCAAAGCAGAAAGGGAGTGCAGTTGAATAGTAAGGATTCTGATTACTGTTCCACACTTCTTTGCCTGTTGGTTTTATGATACGTTGTAATGAGAGTTCCCACATATCTCTGGCAATTAATGAGGTTTGAAATGAGATGAAAAATAAGTTAGACCTGTTTCCTTACTACTACAGACTGTTCTAATAATAAAAGAGTGACTCTTCCATACATATTTGACAGATTAATCTCTTCACAATGCTTTTTGGTCTGTCTTTTCATTGAAATATCTTAATTTACATGATAGCTGTTCCGGTAACACAAGTTGCTGAAGAGATTCTGGAGAACACAGGGATCAAGGAATCTAGAGAAGGTTCTGTGAATTCAAAGCAGCTAACTACCACTCTTCCCAAAATCCACAGTAGGAATTTTAGAGAGTAAGTATTGATTGTATTAATTTCTCATTTTGCACAGCATTTTTCAAACATGGTCATTCAGTTGCATTCTCTAACTGGAGTTTAGACTGAAGGCTCTAAATTATTTTCTTTCAGTCTTTCTATAAGCTGAAACAAAGAAATTATAAATTTTGTGTGTTTTGTAATTCTCACTTGAAAATGTATGTTCCTTGAAGGAAAAAAAGATCAAATTCATCATAGGCTAAGGGAGGAAAAGAAGCTGCTCTTTAAATATAAGTACTTTATTTTAAATAATGGGGTAAAATCTTAAGTAAGGTGTATTTTTTTTTTCTTGAATAATATTCTTGGTTGTAAGTTGGTTTTCTACTGTCAGACCAAGTGGCAAAAATACAAAGAAAGTGACTAAAGAGATGACATTTTCATGTTGTGGCTGGGCAAAGAAAGAAAGGGAACGTTTACGAGTTATTATGTGCAAACAGTTTTAGTTAAACATTTAAGATGATGTGTATACCTGTTTCTTTATGAAGAAGAAACAGTCATTGCTCTATGTGAAGAGGTCAGAGATCCAGTCATGACAGCTTAAAAGAGTTTCTTGAGGAAAGCAGTGTTTTAACTTGCAGTTCTCCTCCCATAAAGCTAGTCCACCGCTGGCATTTTTTGCAGTTCATGTCACAGTAGTGGTTAATAGTGGAATGACCAATCTTTCTGTGTTAACTCTTAATTTAACTTTTGTGATTAAAATTACTTAATTTATGTGTATTGTTTTACTGAGAGTCATTTGGGTTGAATATGTAAAGGGCAAATCAGTCTTGCCTGTTACAGGATGTAGAGCATTCAGCAAAGCTTAGATTATATTCTTTAGATTAGGTTTTTTAGAGTTTCATTAGATCTGTCTTCAAGACTTAGTGAAATCAACAGGAAATAGTAAGTAAAAATTCCTGTAACATTAATTAAATTTGGAAATAATTGTATATTTAAGATCCATGATAGATGTTGTGATCTCTTCTCTTACATGAATTTGCCACTTGGCATCTTTCTGTTGACAATGCAGTTGATATATCTTTAGCTTTTCTCTTTGATACCTTTCTTCATTGAAAAATTCTTTGTGTAAAACATGGAGTGGGGTGAAATAATCTGTAAGTCTGATCTTCCCCAGAGAGTACTAGAAGGATGAAATACATAGTTCTTGATTTTTTATCCTTCTCTTATGAACAACACAAAACTGTAATCGGATAAGCGAAATAGGATGACAGACATGAACGTAGGGAGGAGGAACCTGATCCGGTTTTCCATGTTTGTTACATGTAGCCTTGAGCTTACTGAAATAAGTTAGAATTTGGAATTTGTTGTACATGTATTATTATATATGTATTTTTAATATAGTGTGATTGGGGAGCCAGGTAACACAAGGAACAAAACTTCTTACTCTTAAGTCCTCAGACACTGAAAAAAATCCTAAGTAAATTTTTGTTTTCGTGTATGTAACAAATGTATTTGGAGTGGAAACAAAAAAAAATACAAAGACATTGAATAGAATTGAAAATGTATATTTAATGTATTACATATTTAAACATTACATATTTGTAGTTGTAGGAAATCTAACATTTGATTGCTCCTTTCTTCCAGTTACTGCAGCCAGGTACTTAGTAAAGAAGTTGACAGTTGTGTGACAGATCTCTTAAAAGAACTGGTTCGTTTCCAAGATCGCTTGTATCAGAAAGACCCAGTAAAGGCCAAGATAAAACGCAGGCTTGTGATGGGTCTTAGAGAAGTTCTGAAACATCTGAAGCTGAAAAAACTGAAGTGTGTCATCATCTCTCCTAACTGTGAAAAGATTCAGTCAAAGGGTAAATAAGTTCTTTAAACCAAGTCTGTTTAATAAAAGAAATGTGAAAGAGCAGGCTCAGTATACTGGCAGTAGTATTATTGGAGGAATTTATCTGAGCATCCTTTTAAATCCAGCTGCATGAAGTTGCCTTCCTTGTTCAGATTGTTTACTGTTGTGCAGCTGAACTGTGAGCTGAGACAAGACTCTCTGGGGTGGGAGAAGTTACTTGAGATTAGGGTCTCTTTAGTTACTGATTTGCAGGGCTGCTGCACAAAAAATTGCACTGCATGGCTGAGATGGTCCAAAGGCTGCTGATGGCAGCTCTGCCATCACAAGGAGTCTCACTGTATCAGTCTCTTTTAGGACACAGAGTGACAATAAGTTGTCGTGATAGTGTGTTAAAAGTTGCCATTATTGGCATTAATTTATTGTAATTGTTGTAATTTTTGTCATTTAAATAATTGCTCAGCAGCTGGGTATTTTTTCACACTAGATTAGACTGTACTACATATGTAACAAAATATGGAATAGTAGCAGTCTAAGATTAGTGCAAAGAATTAAGAAAAATTGTCAAGTTCTGTAAAAATGGAGATTCAATGCTGCTATTGTGATCCCTGTTTTGTTTTCTTTTCCTGTAAGGTGTAGTTTCAGAATGCACCCCTAATCTTCGGATATTTTTTGCCATGTTTAACAGTATGGTTCTTTAGTTCCAATCAGCCTGATTGTACTGTCTGCTCCAGGTGGGCTGGACGAGACTCTACACAACATTATCGACTGTGCCTGTGAGCAGAATATCCCATTTGTTTTTGCCCTTAATCGCAAGGCCCTAGGCCGCTGTGTGAACAAAGCAGTGCCTGTGAGCGTGGTGGGAATTTTCAGTTATGATGGGGCTCAGGTAAGCTGAAATAAGTCACTTCGTGGTTTTGTTTAGCTTCATGTTTTATCTGGAAGGGGAGATAAAAATGCTGTGATTTTTAAGGGGTTTTTTGTTTGTTTTGCTTTTGCAGACTTACACTCTTCATCACAGGTCATATATATAGCTTATGTGAAAAACTGGTATTAGAAGTACCAGCAGTCAGCACTGTTTAAGAATACTACTTTTGCTATGTCTTCCTGACATCCTCTTCATCTCCCTCAATTTATTTTCAAGAGAACTGGTGTTTTTATAAATGCTGATAAATGCTGTGTTTTTCATGTCTTCATACATACTAAGCTGCGTAACTTTTATTTATGAACCTACACGTTCTGAGTAAGGAATATTAATTAGATTTTCAAGGAGATGTTAAAACTTACTGTATGATTTAAACTCTAGTATTTTATATTGCCATAGGACCATTTTCATAGAATGGTACAACTGACAACAGAGGCCAGGAAGGCCTACAAAGATATGATAGCAGCTTTAGATGAAGAAGCTAAAGCAGGACTAAGAGAAACCCAACCCAGCATCTTAACGCCTCAATCTGAAAAAAATGGTGTGTTAGAAACTTGTAAAACATCTTACAAGGACTCAGATGAGGATGTACCAAATTACAGTAAGTATTTGCTGACTTGTTTTCTGTTCCATTTTCATTCATAGTGCTCATCAATTCTATGATTTTCACTGAAACAAATAACATCTGCACTAGTCATTAGTGAGGAGGAGAGAAATTCTTGGGTTTTTTATAAATCTGAGGTCAGTTTTTGCTGAGAAAGTGTTAGAGAAAGTGTCTCTCTGAAATCCCCCGATGGCAGGCAGTAATCATTGCTTTGCTCAAGGAGGTTTAACAGAGCTCCTTATTGTATTTCTGTCTGTTAAAAAATCCTCTTAAGATTTATTGTAGAGGTCCATACTCTATAATTATGGTAGACTTAAGTTTTGTATTGAAACCTGTTTGAGATGCATCTTCCTGTCCACAAGCACTCACTCCTAGAAACATTTTCCTCCAGCTCTGTTCTTAAGTCACCAGACAATGCATGTATTGCAGATACAACTCAAAATGTCTTTGAAAGTTTTGAAAACTTACAGGCTTTTTTAAAGTTGGAACCACCTTCAGAGTTGGCCTTGCTTGAGTAGGGTGTTGGACACAAGGACCTCAGTGGTCCCCATCACTCCTAAACTATTCTTTTGTGTGTCATTTGATGTTGCTTAATATAAATGCCGAAATGCTTATGTGTCAGCTTATCTCAGCACTTATTTTGAAGAGGAAGTAAACAATCAGCGTTGACTTCTCATTTTAAGTTTTTCCTCAAGTATTATATGGTAACATGTTTGGGTTTTTTCTTTGGTTTTTTGTTTCTTTTTTTTCCAATATTCCCTAGTTAAAGTCTGGAAGAGAAAACTTGAAGAAGAGTATAACCCATTCGCACTGGAATTGGAGAAGAGTGCAATTGATGACATGGCGATACTAAATTTGGAAGAACATCAGTAAATCCAGATCCAGCTCTATGGGGCTTTTACTTTTTTTTTTTTTTAAGATCCCTTTGAAGGAGGTAGCGAAATAACATAATCTAAAGAAAAATCTGAAGTTAGCCAAGTAAACTGTTCTGAATCCCTTTAAGCAAAATTTACACTGGAGCACATGAGGCACTAGTTAATGTTTTTATGTTCTGTGTGTTGGTCTGATCACTGTAGCAGATGACAACACCAAATTGTTGTAGCTCCAAAGCACTTGAACAGGCTTGGCATACTTTAATGCTCTTATGGACTAGCAGTAATCTTTGGGGATAGAATATACCAAAAGAATCTGATAGAAAAGTAATTTTCTTCAGGAAGAGATTCCTTGAGGCACAAGGTTGGGGCTAAAGAGGAGTGGAGTGGCCTTTAATTTTTAACTCCTGCATAAAAAAACCTTCAGTTGTTTGATTTTTAACTGTGGCTTTGTTCTTAGTTTTTTTTTCTAAAGAAGCCTGCTCAGAAGGGCAGGCTGGTATCAATGTTATTCTAGTCAGCAAGAAATTAAATTGGGGCAGGCAGCTTGATTGAAACTAATTAAGGAAGGCCATGATGACAGAGTTAGCTCTTCTGTGTTGTATCTTGTTCTTTTGGGATCATACATCAGGTATGAAGGAAAGAGCACAGACTACAAGGGTCTGAAATTCCTGAAATGAATGTGCTCTGTGCAGACTTCTTATTTAAATTTGATGTTTCTGTTGCTACTGAGAGTAGTTTATCATAGATCCTGCTTTTAAGTTAGAGGATATTGCAGGACAGCAAATGTACCAGCCTGCTATCCTATCTGTACCTTCTCCTTGCTGAGACTCCTCATTCCTTCAATTTGGGGTTGTGTTGGTATATATATGTAAGAGTTTTTGAGCAATCTCAGTTTGTATCTAAATAGAAAAAAAATTTTTATCTTATAAGAAATGAAGTTTGTATCCTAGAGGAAATAAAATTTTGAAAAAATATGCTTGTAGTAGTGGTGGAGCACCTTAGTGGGAATGGCCTATATAAATACTGGTTTTTGAGGACAAGCCTAAAGCAATTGGAAGGATGCACATGTAACTTGTGTCAGCTCTTCTGAGAGGCGATAGAGAGGCCGTGTGCTGCTCAGCATCTCTGACGTGTTTGCAAGCGCTTCACCATACTGAACATTTGTAGTGCAATACTTTGGAACGTAGCTGCCTTGTGATAATAGAAGTGATATAAAAACTTTAAATAATTTTGAAATGCAAACAATTTTGTAGAATATAAATTGTATAAAATCTGTTACAATATATTGATTCTATAAAGAATGGTTGTGACTTAAGTAAGCTTGTCTTGTGGGAATTCAATGATACATGAAATGCCAGTTTTGGGAAAGAACATTGACAAGGGGAGCTGGCCTTACACTGACAGGTGCAGTTGGTCACTAGTTATGATGATCGTCTTTTTCATATTAGTTCTTTCTAATCTTAAATGGAAATTGGGGGTGAAAAGTCCCAGTGACAAAACATGCTTTTGGCCAGCACCTACGCTTGGATCCAAAGGTAAGTTGTGATTTATCCGTTTGTGCCTTTGCCACTTGGATACACATCTAAAATTCTGGAACTGCTAAACCTAGACATTGCATGGAATGAGGACCAGTTGATGAAGAAGTTTGTTTTCTGACCATATTTTCTATTTTGCCTTACGGTAGAAGAGCATAAAACTTTGGAAACATTATAGGTTGCTCACAATCTTAGGAAGTTATTTCCAGTTCTTAGAGAGTATAAAAAAATTTACTGTAAGTTGTCACAGTCATGGTCACTAATGCTGTTACACAGATTTTTTTTTTTTTTCCCCCCCCACAAAATTGAACTAAACAAAAAATTTGACAACTTTTTACTGCTTGCAGTGATTTCTTACAGAGACAAAGCAAAGCTATGTCATCTATAACCCTGACCCCTGTCTTATTTTGTATTCTTACTCAGCTCCACAGAACTAAACCTAAGTCTGCTCCAAATCTGTTGAATAATGGAGGAGAGACAATTCCAGGAAAGTCTATTGGTAGTTGTCCTGAGAACAAATGAAAAAAATACTATTGCTGGTGGTATCAGAAGTCTGCATCAGCATTACTGAAATGCCCATGTAAAAAATAGGGAAAATGGTTAAGAAAAGTAGGGAAAATACAAAAGTTTTCACCCTGCATGTGTGACAGGGTGGTCTTATACTGAAAAAAAAAGGGGTCGTGCAAGTCTTACCATGAGAAGAGTACTTTCTTTAATGTGGGAAACACTCTAATTTGAGTCTTAACAGGGGATAACTTAGGGATGAGTATGAAGCTTTCTGCTATTGCACCTCTCTGTCTGGGCTGTTTGATTGTTAGGGAGTATCTTTCTTATTCCAGATGGTTGAAATCCATTGAGCAAGTAATAGAGAAAACTTGATTTATACCTTAGACTTTTGCTTCTTAGATACAGAAGGACAAAACTGAGCAGTAATGCAGTAGAACAATTTTACTGTGGATGGTGTAGCTCCTCACATTTTCATTCTGCACTTGATCACAAGATATGGTCTTTGAATTCATTCCACACAGAGTTATGTTAAGCTACATTATCTCGAATGTAGAGGAATAATTTGCAAAAACTGAGGAGTCTTCTTGCATGCTTTTTTTAAGCTATCTGTATTTTAAGCATTAGTCAGAACTTCTTTATTTGGTACAGAAACTTTATTACTGTCATGGTTTAAGCCCAGCCAGCAACCAAGCACCGCCCAGCCTCTCACTGGGAGCAAATCAGAAAGGGTAAAAGCCAGAAAACTCACGGGTTGAGATGATGATGGTTTAATAGGGAAAGCAAAACGCATGCAAACATACGAAGCAAAACAAGGAATTAATTACTGTTCCCCACAGGTGGTGAGATGTTCAGCCATCTCCAGGAGAGCAGGGCCCCATCATACATAGTGGTTTCTTGGGAAGATAAACACCATCGCTCCCTACATTTCCCTACATACACACACATTATATATTGAGCACAATGCCACATGGTCTGGAATATCTCTTTGATCAGGTTGGGTCACCTGTCCTGGCTGGTGTCCCATCCCAACCTCCCATCCACCCCCAGTCTCCTTACCAGTGTGGCAGTGAAAAAAGCAGAAAAGGCTCTGTGCAAGCCCTGCTCAGCAATAACAAAATCATCTCCACATTATCAGCTTTTTGTTCAGCACAAATCCAAAACAGCCCCATACCAGCCACTGTGAAGAAAATTAACTCTACCCCAGTCAAACCCAGTGCAATTACCAAATGAAATGTGTTTGAACAAATGAACTTGCTGACACAAAAAAGGAATGGTCTTCAAAACACTGGCAACATAAGGGTAAACATAATAATTGTACAAGTTGAAATGCCTTTAAATAAATGTGATCCACATCCTAATGTCTAAATCATATGCCCAGATCCTCAAGCCAAAAATTACCTGGTTTGCTTAATGAATTCAAACAGAAGATACCATACTATATTCTTCGAACAGCACAGGTCTTACGGAGACTACTTTTGTTCTTCATTAAGCTGAAGTAGCTGACATCAGAAAACCAGATAGTTGCAGTATGAGATGGGTGGCCTCTCTTGTAGCATATAACTTAATTTATTCTTTGATGCAATAAGAATATCCCCTTCCACTTCGTACTTGAGGTGACAGAGTATCAGTTTAAATGCCAGCACTAACAGTTGCAAAGACATCTCCAAATGCTATAATATTAGGAGTACCAGGTACTCTTAACTTGTATACATTTCTCCTTCTAGCCTGTTCATTACTTTGTCCATTAGAGGCTGTTTCTCTTGTTGCAGGTCTCCTGAAGAAAAATTTCAGAATGATGTGTTAATACCACTTTAAAATAGAGCTTAAAGGTTGCCCATACTAACTGTTCCACAGGCAACAAGCATGTCATATCCAAAGGTTTTTAAAAGTAATATTTGTTCTAACTGTTGGAAAAAATTATTAATAGGTGGGCATGAACTTATTTTGAAAAAAAAAGGTCAGCTTTTATGGACAGTACCATTTATGAAGTCCAGTAGGCTCCGCAATCCAGTTAGTCTACAGATGTGATGAAATTGATCTACTGTATTCACTATACACAGACACTGTTTTGGGCCGGAAGAGAACTGCTGACTAATGAGCACTTGGTTAGTGGAACTGAAGGAACAAGCTGACATAACTGCCATGAATGTCACAGATGGAACAGACTTTACTGCTGAGGGGGTCAAGAATGATGACATGTACAGGAACACTGATCATTTTGTCATATAAATAACAGGCAGTTGCAGAAGTGCAAGAGTCAGTTTATGAAAGTCTTACCCATGTTTTCCTCCAGTTTTGCATCATCTTGTCATGTTCACTGATGGCACTTCTCCAGGTATCAAATTCTTTGGTCCATGCATCCTGAACAGCACTATCTGAGAAGTGTACGTGGTATGATTACACAATCAGGTAATGGCAGAAGTCAGTACCTGACCAGCTGCAGGACTGCCTGTCCTGCAGGAAGGGGGCTAGAAGGATCCCCTGTCTTGTCCTTTTGCTCTACCTCCTTTCATGTTTTTGGTAATAAGTTCTCTTGAAATGGTTATGTCTCTTACCCTGTGCAGCGAACTTAATAGCCTCCAGCCTAATCAGATTTAGTGTCGTTATCTGTGATTTAAGATCTAGAAGGTATGACCTTCGAATTAATAGTTCAAACCCATCTTATAAGCACAGGAAGCTCCAGTTAGATCATAACTAGCCTGGGGAGAAAAGTGACATGATGGACATGTCCAGTTAGTATTTCCCACTTTTCAGTAATCTCAGAATCAAATCAGGTTGGAAAATACTTCTGAGATCATCAAATCCAACATATGACTGAATACCACCTTGTCAACCAGACCATGGCACTGAGTGGCACATCCAGTGTTAAACCTCCAGGGACAGTGACTCCACCACTTCCCTGGGCAGCCCATTCCAATTCTTCCTAACATCCAACCTAAACCTCCTCTGGCACAGCTCGAAGTTATGTTCTTTCTCTTGTCCTGTCAGTGGTTGCCTGGGAGAAGACACCGAGCCTCACCTGGCTGCACCCTCCTTTCAGGCAGTTGTCGTCATAAGGTCACCCCTGAGCTCCTCCAGGCCAAACACCCCCAGCTCCCTGAGCCACTCCTCAGAGGACTTCTGCTCCAGACCCTTCACCAGCCTTGTTGTCCTTCTCTGGACACACTCCAGCATCTCAACATCACATGCCATCATCTTCCTTAAATTGAGGGGCCCAGAACTGGACACACAACTCAAGATGTGGCCTCACGAGTGCCAAGTACAGGGGAATGATCCATGCCCTGGTCCTGCTGGCCACACTACTGCTGATACAGGGCAGGTGCCATTGGCCTTCTTGGCCACCTGGGCACAGCTGGCTCATGTTCAGTCTGCTGTCAATCAGTACCCCTAGGTCCCTTTCTGCCTGGCCACCATCCAGCCACTCTGCCCCAGCCTGTAGTGCTGCACGGGGCTGTTGTGGCCAAAACGCAGGACCTGACACTTGGTCTTGTTGAACCTCATATCGTTGGACTCGGCCCATCTATCCAGCCTGTCCAGGTCCCTGTGCAGAGCCCTCCAGCAGACTAAAGCTCACACCCCACTTGGTGTCATCTGCAAATTTGTCAATGGTGGACTTGATCCCCTCACCCAGATCATTAGTGAAGATATTAAACAGGACTGAGCCCAACACTGATCCCTGGGGAGCCTGACTAGTGACAGGACACCAACAGGATGTGGCACCATTCTCCACCACACTCTGGCGTTGCAGCCGTTGCAGTTCTCAACCCAGGGATGGGTGCACCTATCCAAGCCGTGGACTACCAGCTTTTCCACAAGTTTGCCATGAGAGAGAGTACCAAAGGCTTTGCTGAAGTCCAGGTAGACACATCCACAGCTTTGCCCTAATCCACCAGGTGGGTCACTTGTTCAAGAAAGGAGTTCAGGTTGGCCAGGCAGGACCTGCCTCTCCTAAATCCATGCTGTGTGGGTGTAATCCTTCAGCCATCTGTAGGTGCCATGTGATTGCACTCAAGAACTCCTTATGCTTCCTTCCATTGAAAATTTAAGAAGGGCTTTGTTACTGCATCCTGATAAAATTCTAGTGCTACTTCCGTTTGCCAGCTCTTTTTGCAGAATGTAACACTGATGGTGATATATTGTCTATTTATCCTTTGGGACACTAGCAACAGTCATATGTTTTTAAACATAGTGAGAGCCCCTGTCTGTCTTACATTTACATTGGTTTCATTGACATGCTCTTAATTCTGCATCTGAGACAGACTTCAAAGTAACTGGAATGATGGCATAACTCCCACTGCTTTTGTGTGTCACTGAAAAAAGAAGCACTGACTCATCCTTGAGAGGCTCATATTTGGTATTAACCAGCTGGTTAATTTTTCCTTCATCTTGCCAAGAAAATCCATGCTGTATAATGTTCATTGCTTCTGCTGTCTTTTTAAAGACCATTCAGACCTTCTCCTGGATAAGGCCTGGGTAAGTTCTCAAGAGCTAGTTGCAGCAGGCAGTCTGTATACCCAAAAATCATGCAGTTGCTGAAGTTATCTAACTGCTCTCCTGCCTAGTCAGTGTCCAAATAGAGCAGAGGGAACTGACCTTCTATACTGACTGCCCAACTATAGGTGGTTTACAAATCATGCAATTTTAAAGATCCAGGGTAGTGGGAGTTTACCATCTGACTTACTTAAGTTTTTATGAATTAAAGAATTTTTCTACATAACCCTGTAGAATTCCAGCAGAGTACTTATTTTTAATACTGAAAAACTCATCTGATTTTCAGATTTCGTTAATCAGTTTAGCAGGTTTTGGTTCAATTTCTAGATCATAACTGCTAATTTACATTAGTCCTTTGAGGGAAGGGGTAGAAGAAGGAGTTTTTATGGCTCTAAAATCTTTTCATAAATGAAGTGGATGCTAATACAGTAGGCAAGAGTTACCATCTTCAGATATGTACTTTTTATGGGTGAATATTACTGAGCTTTACTTGAATCAGGGTCAGGCCAAATATGAAATACGTTCGAAACAAGCCTACCTTTATCTTCCACTGTGATCAGCACTTCTGATGTTGTGTTCCCAGCTTTTGAGATGAATGAACATCTGTATTCTGTGTTTTCTGATACTGAATCTTTCACCCAGCTGAGAACATGCACTCTGCCATCAAGCAGCATGAGAGATTGCTCTGTGATGCACGCCTTCATCTTTTGTCCATTCTTCTTCCAGACAAAGTAGGAGTCATCTGGACCTGCAAAAATGACAGTCAGCTTATTCTGTAAGAAAACAGAAGATGAGTCTTTGAAAAGAAAACAAACCCTATAACATCACGATCAGGCTTAAAAACATAAATGGTTGATTGTAATGTTTCTTGGGCTTCTTCAGCTGAAATTCTGGGTACCAAAAATTTGGGATAAAAAGGAGCTAGCACTGGAAATCTAGGTTCAAGCCAAAGTTGCGAGCGTGTATTTTTTGAGAAATTCTGTGTGGATTCTCACAATGGGGAGCTTAGCACACACATGAAAGAGCCAGTGATGGCTCATCATTACCATCTGTTTGTACGATTTCCTGTAGCACTAGGACACTTCACCTACTGCTGCCCAACCTAGCTCCTGGTACAAAGCTGAAACCACCTGAGACATGCCTCACAGAATCTGAAAAAAGGCCAGGAGGGGAAAAGTTCAAGAACTCAATGCAGCAAAGATGCTGGAACTAGTAATGAGAGAGGCAGAATTGGAAAAAGCAAAGAACCAGTAGTCACAGGAGGCACTTAAGCAAGACAGAACTTGAAAGAATCTTGGATCAACAACAAAGAGCAATCTAATTTTTTAGCCTTGTTGCTATTATTTGTCTTAACCTGCAAGGACAACATTTGAATAAATCAGAGATTGACAGTAGCCTGGAGGACAGAACAGCTGTTCCCAGAGAACTAGCAAGGTTGGCTCAAGTGCACTTGGCAGCATCAGAGCCTTCCCATTTAAAATACAGACATCTGGGCCAAGCTAAGGACTTTGTAATTCTGATGTTTAAAACATGCCTATTTCTCCCTCAGGGCCTAGGACCCAGACTAGCCTTAGCAAGAGAAGATGTAAAGAGAAATTTGGGGTAAAAAGAAAATAAACTGTTTTTGCAAATATGTCTTGACGGAACATAGTACAGAAGTCAGCTTTTACTACGAGCACTTCATATTGCAAGTTGATGTGGCATTTTTTCCTTAGAAAAATACGGTTCTGTGGTTAGTGTCCTGCAAACAAATTAAGTTTTAGATAATCATCTAAATTAATTCCTAGGCAGGAATTTAAAAAAAAAAAAAAAAAGCTTGTTTTTCATTTGTGTACTTCCTTGGTGTATCATATAAAATTCTTAACTCCTGAGTTTTATTTCCAAATCTCCCACAAATATGAACACATAAATTAGTGGTAAGGGTGTATGATAAGAGAACATGATCTAGTTAAAATATTGCAGAATTTCTCTGAGGGAAGTGGCACCATCTCAAGGAATGACAGCAGTTCTAATAAAGTGGAAAGGGCAAGTGTATGCTGGACTGAAGATAGCTGGTCTAGCACACACCTCATTTTTTTTTAAAAAAAGGTGTTTTATGGATGATTGTACTCATTCTACAGTTAACAATAGATAGGTTACATGTCAGTAAATTCATGGAAAGTCTGCAACCAGGGACAAATTACCTCAGCAAACTAAAGCTGAAGTTAGAATTGGGACAAAGAGGAGGAAGCACAGGAAGCAATAAGTGCAAGCACAGCAAAAAGATCAAGATCCCCAAGTGCCATTTTAGAACCATGCAAGGAAGTGGCATGTTTAGTGCAGAAGAGTTCCCTAAACTGACTTCAAATGTACTATTCACACTAGAGAACCTGCTCTATTTTTTAGTGCCAAAGATCCCAATTGTGCTGTAAATCTGCCAAAATTTCAGCTTACACCCATATTTCACCAAGAGATTAAATGCAACAATTTCCTTATGCATGAAATTTTGCAAGCTTTGTTGATTCAGGTCAGCCCCTTATGAAGTTGCAGCTGGCAATTTTACCCTTCCTTTATTTTTCTGTGCAGTCAGAAGCACTGGAATTCCCCAGAGATACACACTCATCCCCACTTACATTGGTTGACAGTAAAATCTAGGTACAAGCAGTAGTCAGGGTTTTATTGATGTTCATGTTTCAGTGCAGTTTGTTTTCAATTTTCATGGAATTACCTTCTCTACTTTGATTTCATGTTCAGGATGGAACAGTAGAAAAAATACACTGTGAAACAGTTTCATCTGCAAAAACTTTGAATCACATTTGTTAAATGCAAATTTTCTAAAACTCTATGGTGAGAAAATCAGACTCATATGTAACGGTCAGAGAAGTATTTTTTAAAGATAAACGAAAATAATATAAACTTTTACCCTGCATTTTCTACTCTTGCTATGATACAAATTAATTACATATCAAGTGCAAACTTTAAAAGTTTACAAGTTTCTGACACACCTGATGTACTTACTTTGTCATCCATGTTAGGAATGCTTGAAAGATTTTAAAAAAGTAAACTTATTAAAACGTCATAATCAAGCACAAAATTAAACAGTACAGCAGGCTAGATATGTAAGTAGATATGTCTAAGCAGCCATGAAATATATTTCTAATAGTAAACTTCAAAAGCTTTGCTTCAATAATCTACATTAATTACTCATGATTAAGTAAAATCTACTTCACCACCTTGATTTTAGAAGGGGAATTAACAGTTATCAAACAAAAATACAATAAACCTTGCAGCATTTATCTGAACTAAAAGCATTACTAAGCCTTTTCTTTGCATAAGCCCTTCAAAATTTCCAGTGTATGTGGAAGTGTTTGCTTTTTTCCCATATAGATTTCATTTTCTCTGCTTTCAGTAGCTTGAATGAAATTATAATGCCCTTGTAGTAATGGCCCAGGTACTGTCCAGGTAGTTTCTGCCAGCAGAATGGGTTCCCTGACCTATGTCAGATCAGCTGGGTTACATAAACCACATATTTAATACCCAGATGATTTTTTTTCTCAGTATTTTCTAAGAGAAAAAAATTCAGCTGCCACAGGTAGCATAAAAACTTAAACCACTGCAGCTTCTTGTAAGGTTCTGCCCCCAGTCTGACTGCATTCATTGGTTTATTGGTGTAAATTTAATCTAAGGTTAAAAGAAGTAAGTAAATAACACTGGACTTAAAGAAGTACACAGCTGCAGATTCAGAGCAGGATGGGATGTGCCCTGATAAACTGCACCAAATTAAGCATTTGCCATATACGCATCACATCCATAGGCATATGATTTTCAAGACAGCTTGCAGGTATTAATTTAAAAGGAGTAGATTACGGATTAAGTAGAGATCTGTGACATGAGGCAGGGGGAGCAAGAGGGAGCAGTGGCCAAGCTGGCTCCTTGCGCCAAGGGCTGCAATGTGCAGAGCTGTGGAGACATTTCTGAAGCAGCCCAGTGAAGCTGCACTGTGAAACCCTGAGAAGTGCTGGTGGTTCAGCACGAGGTCTGCCTCATTTCTAACCCACTTCTTGAAGTGTAGCATTAGAATAAGGCCTCCCTGTATTCATAGAAACACTTTCAAGATAATGCCAGGGAAGTTGGTACTACAGCAGGAGCCATCAGCAAACCTACACCCCACTTAATAATTTCTGCAAATTGACAGTAAATTGAAATCCAGGGAAGATAACCGACAGGTATCCCACAGAGAAATTCCATTAGGGTAACAAAAAGTCTTTTATGCAAATCCCTATAATCTAGACGAAGAACTGCTACCAGAGGCTATCCACAGTGGTGGGAAGTTCAGGTTTAGGAAGGAAACTCCCTTGTATAACCCAATACACACCAAAACCCTTTTCAAAGTTTACCACGTGCAGCAGATTAAGAAAAAGAATAGCATCTGCATTTAATGCTTGCTATCAAGCTTGCAGCTTTGCTGAATGTTACTGAAGCATCCCAGATTTCTGAAAACCAAGATTATACAGGAAGCTCTCATCCAGAGCAGGGATTAAGATCTAAAAGGCATTATAATCTGGATGCAGGAAGGTTATTTTAAATCAGAGATCAAAGTTAGCCCAGGAAGAGGTTAGTCAATCATTAATATGAAACATTAACACCAGCACTACCCAGTGTGTGAATGAAAGATTTAGGGCTGGTCACAGTTTCTGGAGCTGAAGGAGGCTGAGTCATTGCTGCTGATAAGATACCAAAATAATAAATCAGTAATAAATGAAGCCATCAGAGAGTAACTGATGGGGGGGGGTGAAAAAATCTTTAAATTGAGACAAGCATCTTGTGTTTTCTGAAAATAGTGTGCAAGTTACATAGCTGGTACCCCCTGTAACTGGGGGTGCATCTTTTTGTAGTTTTGTTGGTGTTTGCTTTTGATTGTTAAAGTAGGGCAATGCATTCTCGAAGACAATCTTGACAAGCAATGGAAAAAGTCACTTTAAAAAGCCAAGGAAAATAGACTTCTCTGAAATGCCGAAGAATATTAATTCCAACACCAAATATTTCGTACTGAAGAACACATGATGTTCTCCTGCGTCAGACACCTGGTGCATCACTAAATTACCAGTCCCTTTGTGTAACATCAATCTGATGCAGCCTTACTGAGGCAGATGAAAAGCAGGAAGTGCTTCCTGCGAAATGTGAGCCACGTAAAAGTTGGAAACAGCAACCAGTCACTAGAGATGACACATGGCGCACGTAGATGCCAGCAGCACACTGCATCCGTCTTCTTGGAGCGGAATTTAAAAGCAGGTTGGGAAAATGGCTGACTAGCCCATTAGATGAAAATGCAATTGGTAACCATCCATGCATTTATTCAGATGTTCTCTGAGGGTGTCCAGAAAAAGGTTTTGTAATTGCAACCTAGATATTGTCTGTGAAGAAAAATCAGATGAAGCAGTATTAAGATAGAACTAGGGACTAGCAGAAAAAAGATCAGGTTCCATTTTCAAAGAATCACATAGAAGGAACTAGGTTGGAAAAGACCTTTGAGATCATCAAGTCCAACATATGACCTAACACCCCTTTATCAACTAAACCATGGCACTGAGTGCCACATCCAGGTTTGTTTTTTTTTTAAAGACCTCCAAATGGTGACTCCACCACCTCCCATTCCAGTGCCCAATCACTCTTTCTGTGAAAGATTTTTTCCTGATGTCCGGCCTAAACTGCCCCGGTACTTTGAGTTTGCCTAATTATTTCTGGCTCTCCTGTCAGCTAAAAAGGCTGCTACATTAATTTTTAAAATAAAGCGAAGAAAATTGGAGAACATATTTTAAGGAGTAACATGCACTCCAAAAATCACCCCTGTTCTACAGAGAACACAAACTACTGCTTTTGCTTTGTTTGCCAGAGAGATCTAGCAGGAAGATGACTGCAGATATGGAAATGAGATTTTCACCTCCACTGTGAGGACAATGCACACACCATGTTGAGGCTGCTCTGGTAGCAGTTTCTACTGAAGTAGTTTTTTTTAAATGACAGCTTTGGTCTAAATTAGTAGTCAGTTAATCATATATCACATCAACAGATTAATAATTACAAGTCTACAGGCTGTAGGTCTCAAGGGGAAGAAAAATAAGTGGTAGTCAGGCTGCAATTCTGACTGGCAGGGGGTAAAAAGATGTTCTGGAAAACAGCACAAAATTGTGGTTATGCTCCAGATTCCAGCACTGGTTCCAACCCACCTCAGTAGGCAGGACTGGGAAATACAGCTGCTCAATCGTGGCCAGGGTGTAGGAATTAATACCAGTGTTCTGCTCCAAGCTGAGGCATTACTGAATCGAGAGTTCCACATTAGCACGGAGAAAAACAGTTGAATTATTTATGTTGAATTGCAAAACAAGAAAGGCTAAACTAGGAGGTCAAGTAAACTCTTGTAAGCAAATGGTAGAGAGAAGAAAATTCACATATAAGTGAATCCCTCTCTCGCCTGACGGAAGACATCCCAAAGTGCATTTGGGTCTCAAAGACCCCAATGTGAAGCAAGTTTCTCCTCTTATACATTCCTAGTCACACTACAGAAGCTGATGTGGATGCTGCAAAACCTCTTCCTCCTGCACCCTTTTAGTACCCCATAATAGTGTATATTAAATTCAAACGGAGAATACTGCTCATTTTGTGACCCAGTCAGGTCTCTCTCTGCCAACAGCCCATGCAGCACCCAATCCCCAAGCAACCCGAAAAGCTGAACTAGGCAACTAAGCAGCCAAGCTTAGCTGGTACTTACAGAGGTATTCCTGGAGAGGTGCCACCTCTTTTCCTTGGCCTCAACAGACTATTTGACAAGTTATTTTCTCAAAAGGTTGGCTTGTTCAAACTGTGTGCAGGTACCAGTGCAAAGCTTTGAAAACCATGCAGCGGCTTCATTTCCCCAAGCCCTCTGCTGACATGAGATGCAGCCTCTAAGACTCAGTGGTGAGTGTACAAACACCTGCTGGTGTGCACAGGACACTACAGCACCCCTGAAGCCTCAAGTGTTTCACAAACATTACAACAGCAGTACCTACTGTAAGCTGCAACTACCAGTCCTAAGTGGATTACATCTGCCATGGGAAAGTATTTTCTTTATGTTTTGATTATTTATAAACTACCAAAAGCCACACAAGATGTTTCCCAACAGCACCTTATTACTCATTCCACAGGAAGGACCTGTATGCAGTCAGATGCACAGTGTTAAACGTAGAAAAAAATAAACTAAGGAGATCTTTTGAGGAAAAAAATACACTTTTGGTTCTACTATTCATTGTTCTCCCTTTTTGATGCTTGATGCTTAAAAAAAAAACCGGCAAAGGCACCCTCGTTGCACACTTTTCCACTTACTTTTTAGCTTGACCATAGCCTTTACATATAAAACTGCACAGCAAAGGAAATTTCACAGAATCACAGAATTCATCAGGTTGGAAAAGACCTTTCAGATCACCTGTCCAACCTGTGACCTAACAGCATCTTATTACCCAAACCATGGCACTGAGTGCCCCATGCGGTCTGTTTTTAAACACCTCCAGGGATGGTGACGGTCCCTGGGCAGACAATTCCAGTGCCCAATCACTCTTTCAGTGAATAATTTTTTTCCTAATTCCCAGCCTAAACTTCCCCTGGCACAGCTTAAGACTGTGTCCTCTTGTCCTGTCAGTGGCTGCCTGGGAGAAGAGACTGACCCTGGCCTGGCTGCACCCTCCTGTCAGGCAGTTGTTAGAGTGATAAATTCTTCCCAAACCTCCTCTTCTGCAGGCTAAACAGCCTCACCTCCCTCAGCAGTTCTTCACAGGGCTTGTGTTCCAGGCCCTTCACCAGCCTTCTTGTCCTTCTCTGGACACATTTGAGCATCTCAACGTCCTTCCTAAATTGAGGGGCCCAGAACTGGACACAGCGCCCAAGGTACTGTGTTCCTGGGCAGGCTCATTCTGCTCTGGATGCTGTGCACCTCTGTGCCTCTCCTGACTGAGCTCTACACCAGACCAAACACCCCAGGGCACCATGGCTGATGCAATCATGCAAACAATGCAAAAAAACCCTCACCCAAGAATGAATTACTCATTGCCATGGGTAAATCAGTCTCTGACAGGTGACTTCTTCTTCCTCCTGGGGAAAAAAATCAGGCACAGCAAGGTATATGGGTTTTGAGCCCTTCTGGTGAGACCTGCGACGCACCAGCACTTGGCGACACCAGCACAGGCAGCCCTCAGGCATCTGGACAAGCCTAGGGCTGGTCTCTTTCAGACTCACTCTGCAGGTGCATTGACAAGTCTTACTTGCCCTGCAGCAGTCCTTGTGCAGTGCAGTGCATTTTGTATTTTCACTGCACTGTAGTCTTTATTCCCCCCCATCCCCTTCTGCATGTCTTTCAGTGCAGCTTCAGGCTCCACCAAGGAGAAGCCTCTAGTGAGCCACTTGCAATCCTGATTCTTCCAAGTTACGGATCTTTTCTTCCATGGATGTGGGAATCTTTCTTGTACTCCTTCTAAAAAAGCATAACCACAGGGAACAGGCATTATATGTGGGTGTTACCAGATACCCACCTCAATATCTCCATGAAATAATAACTCCTTTAAAGCATATTGCCAAGTTCACAGAACTTTTATATTCACACTCCTGGGGTTATTTTACCAAGGCTGAAAATAATCCAGTATGTAAAACCTCCAGCTCTAGACAAACTAAGGGAGGAAGGGAGTCATCTTGAGAGCATGGGCACAGAGAGTCTGGATCTGCAGGTAAAGCACAGTGTTTTGCAGCATTTCTGATTATAAAAGCATTTAAATTGTTGCTCAGCACGCTTAGTATACTTTAGTTATGTCATTGGTCTGTGACATTATGGACATGAAGATACTACTCTAAAGCTGGGGGAGGAGGTGCCAGTAAAACATCTTCAAGCAGAACCAAAGCCCTAGGAAAAGCCTGTTCCTACTATGCTTAGTTTCAACAAAGCACACCAGAGAAATTATACAGCAGGTGCATACATCACCAATTCACTGTCCCTCCCCTGAAGCAGATGTAGTGTTTTGTTCAACTCATATGAAGCTTGCCTCAACTGCTTCTGAAAGTTTTAAAAATTCTGTAATAGGACAGAATAGTTCTATTAGAGAAAGTATACAAGAAACTTGTTTGCCCGTGCACATACAGGGGACAGGTCTCTGACAAATGTGAGGCTTCGGGGGAGTAGACTGAGACAAACTGCAAGAAAATTTGTAAAGGGAGATTTATTCTTTCCTTTTCCAGAAGAGCAGGAGTATTCCATGCTTGAAAAAACTTATTTTTCAGGAAAAAAGTAGCAGTCTGCCACAAGTGCTGTTTGTGCTGTACCCACTTTAACTTTACCTTATGGAAATGAGACAGTTACAAGGCTGTAAAGTGCTATCCTTAGGTGAGCTTGCAGGTTAAAACATGTGGAATGAGTAAGAGATGAGCAAAAGAACTCACCAACTCCTGCTGAGTTTCCAGACAGCTTGAAACAGGTATTAACAATTAAAAAAAGGAAGAGATTTAGCAATTCTGATAAAATAACAATTAAGTTAGAAACTTAATTAAAAATAAGCTTGGGGATTTTGACTGGATGATGTGGCAATCTATATATTTGCATCATACATTTACTGATGCCCTATCCTTTTTACAGACAACCGTGCAGAACATTTAACTCTCTGCCAGTCTCATTTAACCCTTTTGCTCCTTGCAAACACATTTCACCTCATATTCAGAGCTGAGGGAAATAAAATCCCATTACAGCTCTGTTAATATTAAGAAGTATCAACAGAGACTGAACAAATGTGAAAAAATCCAAGCAGACACCTTCCTTGTAAAAGCAATTGCTTAGCCACCCCCCACCTAAGAATTCATACAAACTCACATGTGGGATCCAGAAAGATGCAAAACACCGGCACCAGTTCAGTGTGCTGGTTTGCATTTGCTGGTTTGTTTGTTATATCAAGAGACTAAAGTCATAATTCTGGGTAAGAGAAGAGCACGATGCATCAGCCAATTACCTTGTTTCCCAAAGGGAGCAAAACCCCCACCCGTAATACAAAGTCCAGTCCTTCACTGCTTCCTGAGAGGCATTAGAAGCACTTCCACAGCTGGGCCATCTTGGCCCCACCTCTGCCATTAGTGCATCCCTTGGATGTCAGGTGGTTGTTAGATTCTTCCTCTATTCACCCCTGCATGTCCTGAGGAATGAAGTTGACAGGCTGATTCTAGGAGACTGCACCTTCCTGAGTGTGCTTAAGTTCACTACCAAGGCAAATACGATTACTAACAATTTTTAAGAGCAGCATCAGCATCATATTAAGATGGGCACTGCTGGATGAAAATAAGTACTTTTAACCTAAAGTCCAGGTCTATGGCATGTTTATCAAACTGCTTAAAGCTTTTGTGCTATTCTAACTTTTTTTTCATGGTGGACAATGAAGTTTCTGAATTGCCTATCACACAGGTGAACCAATTACTGCTGAAAAATGCTTTCCAATCTAAATGATTCTATTCTATGAAATAACCTTCATCCCACTGTTGTTCCTTTTAGCCATGTAAATGCAAATAGTGCCTTTGTTAAAATCTATGCTAATACAGATTAATGCATTTTGATCTGATTCCATGTAACACAGAGACACCAATATGGAACAATACTAGTTTCTAAAATTATTCAATCTATATAATTTCTTCTTTTAAAGAATAAAGTTACATATGAAGACCTGTTTACATCGATTAAATCCCACTTAGTTTAAACCAGCAATTACAGATCGCAATTTGCAACAATCCAAACAAAAGCGGGGGGAAAAAATGTTGAACTGCTATGGAGAAAATAGCTTCGTTCTCCTGTACACCTCAGATAATATATCTGTCATAAAATGGAATTTGTCATTACTGTAAGTACTTCACCATTTGAAATAAGATGAAAAAGGAATGACTGACCTGGTCCAGAAAATATGCTAAGTCCGAATACAAAAAAGTGTATTTTTTAAACTGCATACACAATGACAATGAAAATATCTACCTGCCAAACATCCATGTGCAATCCTGATTCACTGAATTCCTTCGGCATGCAAGTGAGCCTAATAAAATCAACTGACTATGAACATACTAAAGTGGATTGCTGAATCAGAGCCTCCATTATGAAGTACAGTACTTGCAATGACTTATTTTTGGTAAGAGCATGTTGGCATCCTGATATTGTCCCTCTCTGCTCTTGTTTTTCCCCCCAAAACATCAGAAAAGTGAAACTTACACAGTACATGGTGACAGAGCTAAACCTTTAATGCAGAAAGTGCTGGTTTATACAGGGGTCCTCCAACTTACCTGTGGCTTGGCAGAAGAGGTGGAAGAGTCCCCGGACACTAACATGCTGTGCCTGGTCACTTAGGAAAGGTGGCAACAACATGACCTTTACGGGGTCTTTGCTAGACCAAACATCAGGCTGGGTACTGGTGGGTGAAGGAGGTGAGTCACTTCCCACACAGGACAAAAAGGAGGTACCAGTAGGAGGGAAAGGTATAGGAGATGAGGCTGTGTGACAGAAGAGGACAGAAAAGAAAGTAAAAGGGTACTAAGGAAAAAAGTTGCAAGAAATACATCACACAAAGAAGAAATAATGCAAAAAGACAAATGAGTTTTAGAAAGGTAGTAAGACGAAAGTGTCCCTAGGCCCCTAGAGAGGAGCACTTTCCTCCTTCACCCACATTTTTTTTTCTCCCATCCTTTCCATCTCCCCACCCTAGGTTATAACCCATTCAATTGAAGCTGAGAGGCTGCTTCAAATTAATGACAGTCTTTACATTCCCCCCACAAAGGAAACCACAAGGAACATTAGTGCTTCCCAAATGGAAAGCAGTGTCATTGTGTCACGTTTCAGAAAAGCCAAGATATAATACAATTTATTTTAATATTTATTCTGTTATATGTACATAATTAAAAATAGAAAAATAAAACCAAACTGAATCTTATAAAATATAAACTGTTTACACTAAGATGGTCTAAATTATGTTTGCATGAAAGTTTAACACAGAAAAGCAGCCCAGGCATACTGCTATTTACTGTTAAAATGATGAATTCTACTTCTAACAATATTTACAGAAAGAAGCAGTGAGAGGAACAATTCTTCAGGACTGTACTGCACATAAAATGCTTTTACAGACAAACAGTGCTGCTGTGAACCAGGCTGAGAACAAACGCACACTTTCACGTTAGCAGGCATGATTCACATAAACAGTTCAAAGGACTGATTGTTTAAGCAGCTTCAGTTTCAGTCTCCAGTTGCATAGGAGAGTGAAGGTACCATCCAGAAAGGGTGACGCTGCAAGTATTTGTCACAAAAAGAAGCTGAGTTATTTCTGAATCTGAAAAGAAGAAAAAAATCAGCAACGTTTTCTCATCAGGCTGTGTCCTAACAGTCCATTCCAGCGAGTCGCTAGCTGAATTGTTGGAGTTAATTCTTCTTGATTCCTGTTTTGCTTCCACAATGCAAGAAACCTTTTTTGTGTCACTGCTAACTGACAGTTGCTTGCCTGTACTATTCTATAAACTAACAACAACAACAAAAAAAATCCAGTTTTGTAAAGAAAATAAAATGTGACCTATGTCCAGCTGGCTGGCTGGTGGGGGGGAGGAAAAAAAAAGAAAAAAAATTTGTTTCCTCCTTCCCCATTCCCCACTTACTCCATGTTTTGTACTGATATTGTTGTACCTACATTTCTAGAAAGCAGCAAAGAAAAAAGCCTTTAAACAAGATTATCCCTGAGTCTTACACAAATCAAGGCAATGCTATCCCCATTATACCTTAAAATCTAAGATACTTAAAAAGCAGTTAAAAAAATTAACTTTAACCAACTAAAGAGATCTAGTGTGCCAAAACACAAAACATAAAACTAAAAACAATCACTAGAAGCAAAGAAAAAAAATGTCCCAATCTGGACAAAAGTCTATAATTTACCAATCTGATAAACTAAACTCAATTTCCAATTTGGAATTAAAATGAAACTAGATCTTTTTTTAATGGCAACTAGAAATATGTGTAGACTGAAGTACTTTTTAAAGCCAACTGAATTATTAAGTTACTTTTATTCTATCGAAGAATATGGCCAAAGAACAAGCAAGTAGCTTCACTAGAGCAATGCGCTCAGTGGGGTGGAAAATTGGGAATAAACAAGTGGTGATCTGAAACTGGCCATTTGAAAAAAAACAGAAAAAAGACAGTACAACACAAGATGCTATGGTCTCCAGACAAGTACACCACTTCTCTAATCTGCTGATATCTGAACAAAAATTGGCTTGCTGTACAGCTTAAGCATGTAACCCTGCTATGGCTTAGCTGTCACACCCAGGCTCTCCGTGCTCAAATAGCCAGCCGCAGGACCACAGCTCACTTCCGCCACTGAGAGGGATGACGGGGTCCTTCAGTCCCCCTCCACGTCCGAGTCAGCATACTTGAGCTCACACTTTACGTCAAAGGGCTTGTCCTTGGCCTCACGGGATGCCTGCGAGTCCCCAGCCTGCAGCTGGCTGTTCCCGCAGTCGGGCTCTGTCTCGTAGCCGGTGTCGTGTGCAGGCTTGGGCTGCTCCCCGCTCTGGTGGCTGACACTGCCCTGCTCCACCAGTGTCTCTTTCACGCTTTGCTCGCAATCAGAAAAATCTGACTTCGTTTTCTTCTTACCAAGCAGCATCACAGAGCGGAACTTCAAGCACTGCCCTGGCAAGTAACCTTTGTAACAGTTGTAGGAGAGCAGGCACAAAAAGAGAATGAAAAAGAAAAGGAAGAGGAACATCAACAGGAAGTTATCGTTTGACTTGAGGAACATTGTCTTTTCTGGGACTGCATCAGGAATTGAATTGAAGAGCTCTGTGTTGGAAGCTACACTTGGTAGGAGAGGGCCAATGGGCTTTGTTAATGTTCTTGCTGTCGTTACTGGTACCATGTGAGTGGTCGAGGTGAGAGCAGTAGACCCCTCGGTTGACACAGCTGATACTTTTGGCACATCACTATTACCTTCTGTGGGTGCGGCTGTTGCGGTGGGGCCCACCGTGGTATGCTGCATTTTTTTCAGTTCCAAAACATGCTTAGCCAGCACTTGAGAAAATTTCTTATTTTTCACTTTTTCCTCTGACAAACATTGGTAAACACCACTGTCTCCTTCAGATAAATTGAAGATAAGCAGTGCCTTTTCCAGCAGACGGTACTTGGGACTCTCCACTCTCAGCACATCATCTTTGAACTTCCAAACTACCTGGGCCAGATTGGACTTTTGAGAACACTTGAGTTCTGCTGTGCTCCCATGCTTGAATGTATGCTGTAGGGGATTCTCTCTTACTTTATCTGGAACATCAAAATAAACGTGCAGAGTATCAGCAATGATTCCAGTTTGCTCTAATGTGTACAGCTTCACCAGACTGTGTTACAGTCTTACTGGAAGCATGAAGATTACGGCATTCACCTCACAAGACCAGTGGACAGCATGCAAGAATCTCAGTGAAATACCAAGCTGCACGTGAAACATCAAGACAAACTAAGAGATAGGACACCTCAACTCTAAGACAGCCTCCACTCCTAGATAAAGGAGAGACCTCACTGATCCACAATCGAGTGTGCACCTGAGACAAGTCATTGTTTGGGAAAAGACACAGTACTTGGTCTCACTTTATATCCAATTTGTGCATCTTAAGTAAATCAGCAACTACAAAATATCCAAGAGGAAACTGAACTAGGAACTCTCCTCTGAAAAAAAAGACATTTGCACTTATGGCACATCCACAATGCCACCCCGTAAGTTAACAAAAAAAATAAGAAGCAAAGCTCTCATGGCGGTCCATGCTTTGCTTGGATTAGAAGTAAAAAGTGAGTACATCAAACTCTTAAGGGCTTTTTTCACTGCAGCTCAAATTGCCTGTAACTCTACCCCTCTTTACGATCTCCTTGATCTGGTGGCAGCAGCACATACTATAAAGAAAGGACCTGTGGTTACTTGTCTTAAAGCTCTATGGAAGGTACTTCAGCTGCTCTATATCATGTTCTGAGTTTCCCCTTCCCTCTCACCATAAAACCAGTTTTTTTCAGAATCATTTAATCAGATCTAGCAGCAATAACCAAGCACTTGTCAAAGCTCACAGTAGAATGTCAAATGCTGCATCAAAGAGACAGAGGCCTCTGCAATAGAAGTACTTCTGGTATTGCTTTCATTCACAAGTCATTGTTGAGGTGCCCCCATTCATTTCAGGGGGTTGTGCACTGCACACTGAAATGCATACAAACACAGACAGTTTTTAAGACAACATGCAGATTGTATAGATGCTCAAATATTCAAAGCAGAATCTCATACCTATTAAAATGTAAACGAATGTCGAAGTAATCATGAAAGCACAGCTGAACTAAACAGAACTCTTTTACCACGCCACCTAGACATATGAAAGAGCTCTTCGAAGACTAACTCACCAGAACAAGAAGATGCATCTCCACCTATGTTTTGAATCCAGTTCCTGTAAAAGGAAGTGCAACCATTACAACTTCGAATCTTGTTTCCTGAAGTCTGCCCCTCCCCTTGTACTAAGTAAGAGTCATCTTATCTAAACAGCACTAGCACACATATATGGATAGGAAAAAGTCTGTATTTGAAAACATTCAGTTTTTTAAATTCCCCTTATCAGAAAGGGACAAGACTAATTAAACACTGATTGAAACTGTAAGGTAATCAAAGGATACTATTACCTTTCCATTTCACCTTCTTTAAAAATATCAATACAGGAAGCTTCAAGGGGTTTCCAAGCACAGTAAGGATCCCTTGCTAAAACACAGTCAACACAAGTAGTGTACTTGTCACAAAATGCCACTGGAGACTGCACCACACCAGAATTCGAACCAGCAAAGAGGTATCTTCTGCCCTAAAGACAACAAGGCACAAAAAAAAAAAATCAAAGCCAATCAATTTCTCAAACGCAAACAACCCAATTCATGGAACAACTCAAATATTATAAAAGAGCCGCATACATAACAGCCATTTCTGTAAAAACTGGTGAAAAACTGGTGGATGAAGAGAATAAGCATTTGATTAGCTTTTATTTCTAAAAAGTTATCTTGAAAATATTACAGCAATGCTGAAAAGTGCAAAAAGACAAAAAAAAGTGCAACAGGTATAGTTTATGACAGTGGAAAGTAACCATGTCTAACTATGGCTTTATCACACTGTTTTTCCAGAAATATGAATGCAATATTCTTCTAATAGGCAAGGCAAGCCTGTGCTGATGACAAGGCTGCAGTTTGCACACGCGAGTCTGAGCAGGCAAGCCTTGCTCTGTGCAGGACCTGCTCCTGTTAACCCAAAACAGCCCTAGTGCCTTCAGCTCTTCAGCCAGCCAGTCTCTGCAGCTACATCAGCATCATCTTTACAAGAGTCAAATGCTTCTTAAGGAAGAACACTGGTAGTATTCAAAGGAAACAGCATTGGCAAAACACCTCGGAGAAGGGGAATATAATCAGAATCACTGCTGCTGGGAATCCCAAACCAGTCTGACTGAGCACAGCAGGAAAAGACCACACTCATCCTTATTATAAAAGGCAGGCAGCTGCTGTACTTCACTCATCTGCTTTAGAGCTCAGGGAAAACAATGGCTGAAGGTAGACTGTGACTTTACATATTATCAGGCAATGCCTCAAGAAAGGGGCCTGGTGCTACAACCCAAAACCACCACGACTGACCCACTACTCCTTTCGAGAGGCTCTGCACAGAAAGCTGAACAGCACACCCCACCTCAGCAGTGGGCTGGCTTCATCCTGAGCAGAATACCGAGCAGATTTATCAGCACCCTACTGCAGTTGTCAAGCAAATGAGCTGGATCCAAGCACAGAATGGCTTTTCCTGTACTGCAATGCTACAGATCTCAGCATACAGAAATGTACTTGGGGTCATGTCTGCAGTGAGTCTGATGGACTCCAGCAGGATAAGTATGGTCACAAAGTGATAAGCAGACACACAAGAAGAGATTTCAAGTACAGAAACATTCTTCAAAAATCTTATGTTCAGGTGCAGATGTTTGGTCTCAGCATCATAAACACCCTCAAGAAAACAACTGACAGAGCATCTTAGGGCTGAGTTTAGGTTTTAGGGCTCACTGACAGTCTTCTCTTTCAACTAAAGATGTAAGGAACTTCTGCCATGAGAACCCAGAACAGGTCAGTCTCTTTAATGCAATGATCATGAGGAAGTCTCTAGAGGAAGTTGCAAGACCAAGCACAAATTAGTTTGAATCCACCTTGCATATAAAGTGTGCAAACAGTTTTCAAAGAAACTCTTGACACTAGAAAATGCAAGAAAAACAGGATCAAAAAAGAATCTGCTGGCACTGCTGGAAGATACCATTTGAAAGACAATTACACGTACATTCAAATACATTCTTCCATTCTGAAGTTTAACATAGATTAGTGTTGGGCTATGCCACAGAAGGAAGTCTATAGTGTTGGAGACATACTACTTCCTAGGAAAGCTTCCCATTCTGCTAAAAGATTTCCACGGTGCACCAAGCACTGCTCATCTCCCTAACACGTTCTGGATAATGCTGCAACAGTGCAACACTGCGCATGGGTTGTAGTGTTTTGGCATGTTTCCCAGCTCATGGGAGATGGAAATACATCCAAGAGTTCAGGGAGCATGCAGAACACTGAGAAAACCATTTTTAAAAAAACCCAGACATGCCTTCAAGTCAAGCAGGAGCTAAGATGATCTACTGTAGGCTCATTTGACTGTGCCCACAACCCACACACTATGGGAAGAACCTAGAGACTGCTGAAAAAGTAGTCTCAGGAAGCACTCAGGAAAGACTCTGACTCCAAAGAGGTCTAAAGCCCACCATCAGGGTAATTATTACCCTTCTGTGGTTATTCCACTACTATGGGATGCCATGACATATATCACAATACCAGCTCTGTGAAGGACTTCAGTAGCTATTGGCTGTGGAGGCAGAAACTTGTGATTTCAGGCTGGGGAGCAGCAGGAATCCCTGCTTGGCTGGTACTGTGACTATACACAGTAATCATGACTCTGGCACCTGAACCAACCTCCCACTTCTCATCACTGTAAGGACCTCTGCTTTCATGGGAATGTATTGGGCAACACTTCTTCAGTTTTAGCGTTTAGTTTTATGCATCAATAATTATACCTGGAACATGGAAATTTTCACTTGCCGAAGACACAAACTGTTACTCTCCACAGCACCAATGCAGGAAGCAGTGTTTTATTTCAATTATAAGCTCTGAGAGAAGTTTCTCCATGAAAACAGTGCATTCCTTGTGCAGTTTCTATATCATGCCTCATACAGCCCCCTTCCTGGATATCTTTCAGGAACTGAGCATGTGGCACCTGGACCCAGAGTGAATAAATCCAACGCCACTATTTCTACAGCATCCTTGACTACCAAGTGTGTGCTAAAACTGCCACATGATTTGTCTTTGGTATCAGGCTGTAATGCCCATCTCCTCTTCCTCTGCACTCCCCTGAAATGGGCAATCACAATTAAGCCAGTGCAGAAATGATCCCACCATTAGAAGAATGAGCATGAGCATATTTATTAGAAGAGCTATCACTAACTTCTATGACAGGGCATATTCTGAAACTTCCTGTCAAAGCAAGTAATTTGAAGCTTTCTTTGCAGACTAAGCAAATACTTTATGCGTGTCTGTGTGTATATATATATATATACATATATACACATTATATATATATCTACACACATATATAAGTGAATTGTCAGTGTGATGTATCATACAAAAATAATACAAACATGTTTATGGAAAACTAAGCGCAGAAGTTTTTAATCCTGATTTTCATTTGTCTAGTAAAAACATACTCTGTCCTTTCTATTATAAGCATGAAAGGATAAATAAGCATGCAAGATGAGCTTGTAAAAATTATGGCATAAAGCTCTGTTCCACTGAGCTGATCAAACTGACATGCAAAATTTTATTAAATATCACACAAAAATAAAAGCTGTTTCAAAGTATTCCTAAATCCCTAAGCTGCAGAGCACTTATGGATCACTAGGTAGCTACTCAATGCTGGTATTACTACCAGATACTTCAAAAGAGGCATTCATTCCTTATGAAACCCACTCAGAAAATCTCACTGATGCTACTAGTGACTTTAGGCATAGACAGATACATTCACGGATCTGAAGCTCTGAGTAACGGGCCAGAAACCTAACTCATGTACAAACTATAAATAGTGATTATCTTCCTACTGTCACAAAACCACTCCAGGATTAAACCAAGCGGCTGATGAATGGTGCAGGACAGCTGCCAGTTTTGGAGCCTGCAGCAGATCTTGTGCCATCCAGCTGGAGCTGCAGCTGGTGCCCCACTGGGCAGACAGGACCTCACCAGGGGTCCTCACCCACAGCTGCAGCAACATGACTGCCCTCACAACACATCCAGCATGCAGAAGCCTGGGAGATTTGGGACAACAGAAATCAATTAGCTACACAATTATGAGTCACTATGCCAGAAGACTGAGCTCCCTTCTTAGGTCTGTTTCCTCAGAACCACACACCACTCCTCTGCTAACGTCAGCCCTGGGGATCTTTCCTCAGAAATCTACAATGGCCACAAGGGGTCAGGTTTTTTACATTACTCCTAACCTGAAATCTGGTCTCTTAAAGCTTAGCGTTTCCAAGTTCTGCACATGCAAACGAAGTGAAGACCCGCATATGTGTGCCCCCCCAGCCCTTCCCCCATATCCACATATCTTCAGAAGCTTGCCACCTACCAAACATACTGAAATGCAGCAGGCAGTATGTGATTGCTGCAGCATGGTGAGTTACAAATGCAGACTTCGGCTCTGTGTACACAGATCGTCTTGTCACAAGGTCACAAAGTGGTACAAAAAAATTTAGTGAAAGAATAAAATGAGATGAATGCTGTGATGCTTACACCACTTACTGTTCTGGATGAAAGCAAGAGAGTTTGAACTGGATCAAAATTTGGAAAAAGCTGTGTTTCTTCAATAATATGCATTCCATTTTCATAGCTGATAGCTTTGTGCAGGGCTCCTCGATCTGAAATGAGAGCAATATGTTTAGGCACGATCCTTGGAACAAAAAGGCAGGCAAAAAACTTGCACAATTGCTGTAAGTTGTCTCAATAATCTGCTTGCTGTTCAGCTGAATAATTCAGTGTCAAAGGCAACCATTAAACTTGCCATCATCAGGACCTCAGAGCAAGAAATAACACTTTGATACACAGAATGACCAGTTGGGGATTATATTATGTAGTTTTGCTGAACTCATGGAAGCTTTGCAGTTCTTTTTCTGCAATATTTTTTCAAAGCACCTAAGATTGTCCTTTTACTGTGCACCTTACCTTTTAATAAAAATGTCAGCGGGTGTAAAAGCACTGTAAACATGGAAATCTCAAGAGTTTCTCTAAGAAAACTAATGAACCAATGCATCATGAAAACAAGTGCTTTGCAGAACTCACCTGTACCGATGAACATAACATCATAGATGGTGCCATTGAGTGCTCTGACTCTGTCTACTACAATCTGTGTATACTTCACATCTCGCTTTACTAGCCGAGGTCTGTCTCCCACTGGGGTCACTGAGTCATCCATTAGAGGATGATCTTTAACAAACTGCAATGTTTTGTCTGGTAAATTCAGAGAACTCATGTAGTTTGATGCTCGGGCTTCATTGTTTATACACTATCAGGGGGGACAGGGAGGGGGTGGAAGACAGAAGAGACAACCAAATTGTATCATTTACTTGTACAAAACAAAGACTATTAACAGCAGTTGTACGCATTTTCTTCTCCACATTATTTTGGCCAGTAACTGCACCTGTATACTATACTCATTTTACCAAGGCAAATCCTCAGGTCTCATAACACTTTGGCTTCTGGGATGTACTAATCCCTGTGCTTTGGACTACATTTTAGTTTGGGTCCAAAATACATTCTACAAAAACATTCCTTCTGTGCTCTCATGCATCTTCAGTACTTTAAACTGTCACCTCTTTAAACATTAGCAACAATACAACTGTAAGGAACATAAGGAAGTATGCAAAGTCTGAAAGAGACCAGTACTAGGAAAGTTTTAGTTTGCAGAGCAGTGCACTACATTGGATAGACATGCTGATTCTACTGAGACAACGCAACAGTTGCTATACTACTTTTCATCTGAACTAAAAAGCATATGATGTTGCTAGTGTATGCTGAGTTCTGTTTCACAAAGAGAAAATTATTAACAAAATAATGAAAATACAAACCCAGAAATAACTTAATTCTAAATTTAAAAACAAAAAAACCCCAAAGACTTTGATTCCCAAATAAAAAATTCAGAGCACATCACTTGAGTGTTCTTCTACAAAGTCTTTACAACAAGAAGTAGCCAGGTGAGGGGCAAACGAATAATTAGCAGGTTACTAGTATTCCCTAGTCTGTTTACTACCGAGCATTAAAAAAAAAGGCATCAGATCCAAGATCACAGACACTTACCGCACCAGGCCGAGGATTAGGAATTTCCCCATTGTATCGTACCCATTTTGTATGAGACTGTTCCACTGTAGCACTCTGCATATATTTTCCTTTTGAGAAAACATCTTCTACAGTAGACAGATTGTATGCACACACTGCTGACAGCCCCACATTATTCCTATAAGTTCAGGAAGAAATTAGGAAAAAACCCAAAACCCAACAAAACATAGGAGCAATTATTATTTTCTTGTAGTAACCAGCTGAGATGAAAGGTACTTAACCAGAAAAAGGCTACAGCACACTTACAGTTGTGGGGTGAAGACTCCATATATCACTGGTTCCTTCAAAGTCGGAGATTTGAGAATAAAAACATCATTGATAACATTGAAAATTAAATTCTTATCAGGGATGGTACAAATCAGTCTGGCCTTGAGAAAGGAAGTCCATTTTTTCTGCAAGGTCCTTAATCCTCCTTGGTCCCTCTTATGGTATTAAAAAAATAAAAAGGTGTTTGTGAGGAGCACTAGCAGCATTTTTGCATTTAAGAACCACTGCTGTACAGTGGCTTAATTACTAAGCCCTTATATTTTATAACATTTCATCTACAGCAACATCAATAAATGTTAACACATTCACAAACAAAGCAGCATGAAAGCTACAAGAAAATTGATTCAACAAAAATGCAAAATTATTTGTATTGCACATACAGGGAAGACGAAATTTGAGAGTTAATGAAGAACATAGTTCAGCAGCACTTGAAAGAGTTGAGCTGGGCAATGTATCATTAGGAAAAAAGTAAAACAAGCATGGAAGTATTATACTTTAGTATAATAAAGTCCTCTAAGAAAAATAAGTAATATTGCATTTGTTCTGTGACATCAAAACTGATTTAAATTCTGATGCAGCAACATGCCTTAAAACTTGCCTGACATTGATTATTTCATTGGAAAAAATCCAGCAATGGTTTAATCCTTCTAGCAGTAGCCACCTTTATTAAGGATTTGCAGGTACCAAGGCTTAAAGAAGTTAAGATATATTGACTAGAAATGTTTTAAAATATTTGATAATTGACCTGTAGCTCTGACACTTCTCTAAAAGAGAGATTTCAATGTATATTGAAAGAGTATTAACATTTCCATTTAATATTTCCATTCATTATCCAATTGTATATTGAATGTATAAAAGGAAATCTGCAAAAATTTATTAAAACAATTAAGTATAAAATTTGCAACCTGCCACTGATTTCCATTTCAAACAACAGTCTGAAATATATAATGATATAATAAATGAGGCTCTCGTATTTCATAATACTCCCCTTTTAAAGTGTGCACAAGCTGTCAGTGGGCAGAGTGCCATAATAACTAGCCCCATCTAAACCTGCCTCCTGCTCCTTGTTTAATGGAAATCTCAACGGCACTAACTTGTTATTGATGTTTTGACTTCCCTGTTTAAATACAAAACAGTCAAGTCAAAATAAAACTTTCAACCTCATAAAAATGAAACAGCCAGATAAATTTCCTGTTGGAAAAAAAGGAAATTGATACATTCCACTGAAAAAGTTTTTTTTAAATAAACATTTTCTACTGAAAAAAACTTTCATCAGCAAGACACTTAACCAGCACTCCTGAGGATGTACTTGAATCAGCTTAACACACTGAGGTTTAAGCACAGCAACTCTGACAGAATCAGGCTGCTGGTGACCATTTCCCTTCAGGGTCTGGCAGTTGCAGCAGCTTCATAGAAGTCCCATCTGTTACACCACAGTCAAGAATTACTTTGCTGTGGACACAGATACAGTTTTGTTTGCATACAGCTACTTCAAAGTTACTTGACACACACCCTATCTGCTCAGCTCCAACCAAAGTTACTTCACAGGGAGCCATACTTGTTTAAAAAAAATGACAATGAAAACTGGGGAGACACTTTTTCTCTTGCTGGGTTTTGTCATGGTTGCTTTGTTTTCTCCTAAGCAGAGCAGACCCCCAGATATACTGAAATTTCACAACTGTGCAAAATAGGCTTTCTCAGTTTTGATGAACTGATTGGAACTGCTCAATCATTAAGATTCACTGAATTCAATCACTTCTATTTACCTGGCAGTAAGTCCACAATAATGAATATTTTTTAACACACACACAGGATTCTAAGAGATATAGTAAAAGTAAACTGAACTATCTCCCACCTTGCATACTCTAGCTATTCTTGGAATCATCAATTTTCCAACGAATTCATACTCCACAGACACCTCAGTGAAAAAGAAGTATATCTTGTCGTCTTCTCCATCTGTGCTGTTTGGATCTGCTCTTATCACATCAGCAAAGACAAAGTTGGGCTCTACAGATACAAACAGAAGTATTTTCTATTATATATGTGACTACTGACTTGATTCCCTCAAAGACCCTCAGAAATTGTCTTTCACCCAAACTGCAAACTTCACATTGCATTTACCTCCTCTTCAGTTACTGACCTGCCTACACAGTTTGCTGTTCATAGTATGAATAGCATTTGTAAAAAAATACCAGACCACTGGAAAACAACCAGAAATAGAAACAAAACCAAAACCCCATAAAACCTATGTGAAAGCACTAAGATACCTGAGAGATACTTATGATGTGACAGCTCATTACTTCAGCATTCTTCAGGCCACACTCAAATGTGGTTTTCTAATGGGCCTGCAGAGGTAATCCTCCCTTGCCTGCCTCTCCTCTATTTCAGCTATTAACTGAAGCACTAAAAATGATAGTGCCATTACAACACGTATTACAAAACTTGGAATCCTGTACTTTCTGAACACAATGATTATGAATTTGGGCCTTTTTGGCACAAAGCCTCAAACCTCTGAGCAATCACAAAACTCAGTGAATTCTGAAATTCAGGAACAGAAAGAGTCAAGAACCATGATCAGCTCAATTTGAGAACCAATTCAAGATCAAAACCATTCTATTCCTTACTGTATCATAACTAAGCTGCATTATTGCAAGATGAACAAGCAGAGAATAAATAAACTGTTAATGTCAAGTTGAAGCATGTATATTCATAAGCTGTTTTCATCATCAATGCTGAAAAAAACCTCAAATTTCAAAATAAAATCTCTTGATGGCATGCATAAGGGCACACACTCACAGTGTATGCCAGTAAAACAAAATCCATCTCTTTGAGACACCAGACAATTGCTCCTTACCCAGGTAAGACACACACTCTGTACCCATGATGTTGAAGAAGGAAAAATAACTTGTTTGGGCCAGTTCTCATGCCCACTTACCATTAAGCCAAGGTATTGCATACTCTGTTCTCAGAGGACTTTGATGAGAGTGCCGTGAAATAATAGGTTCACTTCCCAAGAAATTGTAAGAAGTCCCAGAATAAAGCTCTTCATCTTCAACGGAAAACCAAAATATTAGAACTTATGGACTGGATACCAAAAAGGGTACATAAATATTTTGTGAGTCTTTGTAAGTTTAAACTTCCCAGAAGAAAAGATAAACATGGATTTCCTCTGAATTGCCCTAGACACGTCTTTTATGTTTACACTGCTGCCGATCACTCTCAAGCCTAACACTTCAACACTTGGGTTTATTATTATTACTGCTCTAGCATGAGAACTGACAAAAGTCAACATTGTTTTTGTGCTACTTTAACACTTAACATGAAGACCTACAGTTTATGTAAACCCATGCAAATTTACTTAAATGCATCAGAAGTCCAGAACTATTTTCCTCTCTTTCTGTGCCACCATTATTCAAACCTGACTTGTACAAATTTGGGCACAATGCAGGGAGCATGTTCTTTTTTCTTCTCATTTCCCATTTCATGCTAAGCTGAGCTTCTGTCTTATAATCATGAGACACTCAGGTAAAGCCACAAATTCCGGTTTCCCCAAATCAAGATTCAGTGGTGAGTTTCCATGCACTAAGCACACATGCAATAAATACCTCGCTTCCCCTATTCTGTCGTATGCCTTCAGGACACGTAAGAATACTACTTGTATTTACTGAAACTACACTAATTGATACTACAAGGGCAGTCTAAGTACATTTAGACTATCTGAACCAAATATGTTTAACACCTGGAAACACAGTTTGAAAATTAATATCTTAGAAGTTGCTTCCAAAACAACCTAGAGGTTGAAGTTCTCATTTTAAGAAAGATGTTAAGGTTAACTGTGTAAGTATTTTAATGTCTATACAGATACTCTTTACTGTTAAAGACAAAAAAATATGGATGCAAGCTACAGTTTTGATAATGACAGACTGGATGGTGACAGTGGAAAAGACAGAGTATTTTTAAACATAAGAACAAGGAATCTGAACTTACCAACCATAACAGATGTGTAGCTTTGGGCAGGATCAAATGGACACCTGCCCTTACCATCTTCATTTTTACCTCCAAGTTCAAATGAAATTAAATTCTGTTGAAAACCACAAAAAATCTGTTAGCACTTTTTTCTTCCAGCCGCTCAACTTGTGCAAAGTTAACTGAAAACTAAACATTAAATAATGGGCTATATCATCAACTTCCAGCATCAAAGGCATTTTGTGTAAAATTATAGAAGGCATATGTGTTTTCAGAAAATCTTATCGCATCCCACAGACAGAGAAGAAATGTGATCCTATAATTTGTGAGGGGGCGGAAGGACAAAAGAGCAAAAGACATAAAGTTAAAACCAGACGGACCTCAAGAAAGAGCACCCAAAAAAGCCAGACAACAGGAAAGGCAGAGAAGTTAACTGATCCATAGAAAGAACTGGTAATTATTGAATTACACTGAAAAAATGAAGAGTCTTAGAAATCAAGAAAGCTTTCTGAGGTGGATTTAGCAATTTTTGAGATGATGTTAAATTTGTGAGATAGGGCGTAATCCAACTAGGCTTTAAAAAGCAACAGAGTACTTTGGCTGCTACTTTACAAATCCCTTAAAAATCAAGAGAAGGGGGATCAGAAAGCTGAACTGTAGCACAGTACTGGGGAAGTAATCAGTTATGCTGTGTAATAAAGACACTGGAAGCTAAAGGCAGAAAGAATGACAAGATTTCTCAAATTTTCGAATTGCTACGAGTTGCAGTAAGGAAAATGATACAAGAGTCAGCAGTGAAACAAAGAGTTCTAATTTTGTGCCAAGACTTCACTTTGAAGGACTCAACACTGCAAATCTTTGACACAGCCAGGAGCAGAGACAAGCAGAAACAGGAATCTGAGACATTTCAGGTTAATTTGGTAATGGGTGGAAGTTGCAAACAATGTAATTTCAGTTTTAGTAACTGGTTTCATGCTAAAACACAATACACAAAGAATTACAAAAGCTAAGAAAAAGTAAATCTGCAGTTAGACAAGATGAATCAATCATTCATTAAGTGCTCTGAAAACGGAGCAGTGCAGTTTATTTCCATACTCTGCCATTATGGCGGGACAGTGCAATAAACACTCCTAATCTTACAACCAGCAGTGAAAATCCAACAGTTTTGGGAATGGAGGCTAACTCATTGTTGCCCTGAGCTGCTTTTAAGTTACAGCTGTTGCTGGGTCAAAACATATGTACATTTCTTACCAGGTAATCACAGGTTGGCTGAAATGCATTAGTTCCACACACGTAGAGAAAAGTATCATTCAGCTGCTGCAAGACACGCACGTAATTACGACACTCTGTCTGCAATAGAGGATGAGGAAAGAACTAGTCTGATAAACCATAGTCTCCACATTCCAACATAAACAACATTGTGCTGCCAACTTGTCCATCACCACTACTTATGCCACATTACACTGGCGAGCCTGGGTGACACATGGGTGACACTGGGACACCATCTCCCTACAGTCTCCAGGAACTCTAATCAATCCAGCAGCATATGGTTTCCTACAGCCAGTATTGGGCAGTTGCTGCAGTACCCTAGCAGGGTACCATGCTCAGCAGAGTCCATCCCCTATTTTATGGAAGGACAAACTCCAAACACATATCCAATCCGTGGGAACAACTAGTTAAACATGAAGTGAGTTTTAGACTTTGTCTTCCCTTGTACACCTAGATGAAACAGTCACAGCCAAGGTTGTTTCTTAAGTACAAAACCTCCAATACCCTTAAATTAGCTACAAAGCTTTGTCACTTATAGCCATCCATTTTTCTATTTTTGCAGTCATTGGTATCATCCAAGGAAGCTCCTTAATATCTTTTGCTCTGAAATAGAACAAGGAGTTTGAGCAAAACTCTTAACAATTAACCTTAATAATCCTTAATAATATAATTAATGTCCTTAATAACTATATTATCCTTAATAATAAAGGATACACTAACAATTCAGAAAAATAAAGAAGTAAAAAAACACCCACTTAGAGTGAAAAAAACTAGTATCAACAACACCCTTTAATTCTTGCTGGTACACTGCCATATCCCACCACTGAACTGTTGTTCCATGAACTTTTTAAGAAAGTTTAAGCACTGGCCTCACTCTTCCTTCTTTTGAGACAAACCAGGTATTTCTGTGACTATATGGGAGAAAACTGCAAGGGGGGAAGAGAGTAAAAACAGTTTTCTGCCAGACGAGGCCCTTGAACAGCTTCATGAATGTTTTCTGCTGGCATTATACAGCACAGTGTTGATGGGTGGGGGAGAGAACTGTAAGTGAGAAGTGTGAAGGAGAAGTGTAAGGAATAGCAGTATTGGCTTAATACCTTTACTCTTTTGAAACTATTACACTGTGCAAAACATCATGGCTACAACATAAATGTGACTACTAGAAGGTCAGAAGTACAGTGTGGAAAAAGCATGGCTGGCAATAAGTGTGAGTTGCTAAACTGGGAACAGGAGAAAATAAAAGAAAATAAATTCAGAGCTCTGTCAATGTATGTATTTATGGAGTCTATAGTATACCCCAATAATTTCTGAGACAACTTGTGGAGATTCACACACAGTCTGCTAAACATATGCACACGCATGTAATCGTATCTCATGTTCATCATGGCTGTATGTATTATCAGTAGCAACCCCAACTGAACTGGAAAACAAAAATAATATTCTCTGACCCCATCCTGAAGAGGTAGAAAAGGAGGAAACAGATCTCAAATATCTGCAACATCTCATGTTCAAATAAGGTACTGATGGTCATCAGTGGTCAGTCAAGGAAAACAAGTAACTAGTCAAAGGGAGAGAGCCCACTTCCACCCTGAGGAACCACATGAATGCAGGGTTAGATATCAGCCCTCCTTGCAGCATTTGGGTTTTTTTAACAGTGTGAACCAAAGAGGCTGCAAGTTCCAGGATCACATCCCTCTAAGGGCAGTCCACTTTTTGCACTCATAGGACTTGCAGACTTCTACTTCCAAACATATGCTAAAGGCCTGACCATCAGTCTTGCCCAGCAAATCCTTGTGTTACTGCATCATTAAATGAAGTGGTATTACACAACCAAAAGGTACATCCACATAGAGTCAACTACCTCAAGTAAACCATCTCCACAGAGTGGCAAAAGGAACAGGCCACCCCGTGCCCTGGCAGTCGTGAGGAGACAGTGGTACCCGGGAACACCATGGGACCCTGCCAAACCGGCAGGAAGTCTGGATGCTCAGGTGCTGGGGAGCTGTCTGTGCTCTGAGTCACACCCGCCAAGCAACATAACACGCATATATAGAGTTAGTGAAAAAACACACTGGCCTAATAGCAAATCCCTATGCCCTAAAGAAAAGCATTCAAAATTAATCATTCATTCTATTAAATAATCAAATGCTGTGAAGGAATTATTGCAATAACAAAACACAACAGTTGCTATCAATTACTTCAGCGAAAGCAATCCTGGTTTTATCGTCTTAATGGAAAACTATTAACATTAAGCACACATGAGGGTGTGTTCAGATTTTCAAACATTCAAACAATATTCAACAACAAAAAAGAACTAAGAATTTAAAAAAAAAGACTAAGCATGCTGCAGTTTCTAACACTCCAGTTAATTAAAAAGAATTAGGTGATTATTCTGAAATTTTAATTTCAAACAGTTGGAGACTTTCTTCTTTTAACGCCACTCCTCTTTAAGCAAAATGTGCAAGATCCTTCTCAAAGTTCAATAAAAGTACATACCTGTTCTGATTTGCCCTTGACTGCACATTTCGTCCTTTTATCTTCTGTGACCTTCCAGTGTAACTAAGTAAAAAAGCATGCAACAAAAAAAGCACATTCAAAGTACTTTAATTCAAGGCAAAGTCTGAAAATCTTGCAGTAACACACACAAGAAAAGGCAATCCTAAGACTATCTTGAGTAAATGCAAGACATTTTGCAAGTAGCATTCAAAGGCTCAAAGCCATTTTTTCCCAGGGAGGTGACATTTTGAAATCCATGTGCCTGAAGCAGAACTAAACTACCATCTTTTGGGTTCATAATGAGGATTCCCCACAAACTGCTACCAAACTTTTCATTAAAATATACATTAAGGAAACGCAACTGTAACTGGTTTAAGTATTTTTTCAATTTGAAGTATTTCTCTGTTTCATTAATACTTGATTAAAGAACACTTGGGGGAGAGGAATCAAAGAAAACTTACTGGACCAATTTACACTATACTGAGTACAACTTCACTGCTACGTTTTACATGCTAGTGAAAGTGCCCACCACTACCCATGAACATGTTCTTCAGACTAAAATTCATGTGAACATCTTCCAAAGCACCCTGGCTGGCAGTCCATGCTGCACCTCCACATGTCAGCCTGTGCTGCTGACAGGATGAAAAGCAGGAGCCTGGGAAGGACCTGGAAGTAATACAACATTAGCAGACTTCTGCCTGGGCTAATCTACTTTGAGAAACCAGCACCAGCATATCCAAAGTACTTCTCTGAGCAAGCTGGATCAGACCTGTCTGCACCACTGCTTGCTGTGTAGACACACCTAGACACGAAACAGAAGATAAGACTAAAAGCACAGAGCCTTCATTTGTAGCCCATCTGCAGCCTGCCACAACCGAGCAAGCCCCAGCTTTGCTTTTGTTTCAAATTAATTTTCGGTGCAGATTAACAGAAGATGGCCTACTCCTGATTAAGAACCACCACTACAGATGACACCTGCAGTCCCTCTCAGCCAGCATCCTGCCCCCAAGAAGAAAATACCCAAGGAGACCACTAATTACTTTTTTATATCCAAGTTCTCCCTTCTTCCCCATTTTTTCTCTTCCAGAAGAGTAAGACCTTCCAGAAATAATACTGGAGTAGCCCATACAGAGTAATTTCTCTTTTTAGGTACCTAAAATTTTTTTTTATTTGCCTAAAATGCAATGCTATTGATATCAGGAAATTAAGTCAAATTTGGAATATGATTTTGACATGGAGGATAATGTATTAAAAGGCATACCTCGTGCTGCTTCTCAGCAATATTCACTGCGTTTAAGGCAAAGATCACTTCCCTGGCTCCTACATAGAGAACACTTTTGTCTTCACTTAACAGCAAGGTTGAATAGTTTGACACTTTTGATTCATTAAAATGTATTAGCTGGACCTCTGTTGAAATGAAAAAAAATAGTACCTCATGAAGAAACACAATCACTTACGGTCAAGCCTATGAGTCATTTTTTCTAAGTTGTCTAACAGCTGTTGGATAATTTGAAAACAACAAATGTTAGCTCAGACAACCCGTGTAAAACACAAAGGACCCCTCAGAAACTTGATTCAGCAGAAACAGCAGCTTCCATCAACAACATCAAGATCACTTGTCCCCACTTTCTCATTCAATTTCAAATGATCAAGTATTTCCGCTTATGGTGATCTCTATAACTCAATTCCTCCTTGATATTTTTTTTTCTACCTGCTTTTTCTAAACTTCCATTTTCCACATCCACTGTCAGGTCATTCCTCACCTTTTCCTTTCCATATATCAACCTGTGGAAAATCAGGTCAGTCACCACATCCCTTGCAACTGCCCTGAACAGAACTTACAAAATATCCTGCACCTTAAGACAACTCTTCAGCATACTGTCACAACAGAAAGAAGACACAGAAGCAAGTAAGAAACCATTTTCAGCTGATGGTGAAGTGAAAACCAGAGATGAAATGCTCACAGAATAACAGCATGAGGGAAAAAAATCAAGATGAAAAGAAATAAGATGAGAAAAAGAGGGAGACATGAGAGAAAAGGCAATGGAATGAGGAAGCATGCAGAATGGACTAGAATGGCTTGGAGAAAGATGACACAAACTGACTAATGCAAAAAAGTGTTTTTTCTAAATGTACAACCATAATGTAAAAATTACTGAAAGCTTGGGAGACCACATTTTGTACAAGAAGACACAAGATTAATTAAACATGACTTTTTAATACACAGATGAAAACAGTGTACTATTACTTCCAATTCTATCATTAGTAATTGCACATTTTCAACTATAATACTCCAGAAACATTAATTTTAAACTAGATTCTCAAGCATGTAATTTTGAAATCTTGTACTTGGCAGGAAAATTTTCCCAAAATGGATGAACTGGTTCATACAACTCCATTGAACTAAATTCCCTCTTCTATTCAAAGTAGGTTTCCAACATTTAAATGCAACAATCCTTAGCAGACAAATAGAGAAATAGCAAGAATGGAAATAAACTCCATTTATTTTGACTGATTTGGATATGAGTCTGCAGTACCTTACTACACCATTAAATAGCAACTTGTCAAATTATAACTAGAAGACTGAAGCATCAAGGAGTATAAGCGGGAACTACAAGTCTTGTCTAGGCCCTTTCTGAAATGCTTTATGAGCAAATCTCTAATTGCTATACCAAAAATCAGGAAAAACACTTCCTATAGTCATCTCATAATCTGCTTATTCCTACTACATTCTTAACCTACATCTATCTTTTCCTACAGAATGACTGCTCAGAATTTAATATCCTTATTTAAGATTGCTTCATTATATGGCCCATGTAATTGTTTGGGTTTGTTCAGTTACTGCACACTTGGGTAAGTAATCAATTGCCGCTTACTAATATTGAAGAAGGACCCAAAGAAAAAAATCTCTTAAAACTTAAAGCATCCATGCCACATGGGGAATGGCAGGGGTGGGAGGAGAAAATAAGAAAAAGAATGTATATATTCACAAACGCAGCAAATAACTACTCTACAGTCTTTGCTCTAGAATTCTTTTCAGACCCAGGCTAAATTAGTAAACGAAAAACTAAAGGATCCTCAGATTTCTATTACTTCCCTTTGCACCACATTTGCATACTCCTGGTTATTGTTTTGGGAGATTATGAATACATGCTGCAATTTCAAATACAATTTGCAGTTTCAAGAAAAGCGCTGTTCTGTGAAAGACTTTCATATCTAGGCACCATAAAATGCTGTCGGAAGAGGGCCAAATGCTTATTTTTCCTTCACCTGGTGATTTATTTAGTGCTCAGGATGGCTTGGTGTCAAAATAGATTATGAGCTGGAGAGGTGCATTTTGCAAATGTGTTCAGACTCCAGGTAAAAATAATTTGTTTAAAACAAAATACACCTATTGGGATTTTCTCTTGAAGCAAGCTTCAGTTGCAATATCCTTCAGCTGAGAAAGCCAAATTTCTAATTCCTCCTTTAAAAAGCTCTATTTTCAGAGCTGTCTGAAGGACCTAAAATCAGTACTAACCCAGTACCTGAAAGACTTTTGAATATTCTGATCCTAAGCACTTCATAGGATTAGCAAAGCCAGCAACAGCTGACCGAACTCACAGCAATTTGGCTGAAAGAACCTAAAGCCTCAATGAGTCTCAAATCCCACAGAAACCCTGAGGATGTGGAAATGTCGCGTATTACAATACTTAAATTTCTGTTCTTACCTTTATGTTCCCAAGTGATCCTTGGTACTGGGCCAAATGCTATTGCCACTTCCAGCAACAAACCCCAAACTGCATAAAAAGCACACAGAGCCATCTTCAGTGTCCTTGCTCTTCGGGGTTCGCTGGGTAATTGCAGCAGGTAGCGTTTCTTTGGCAGATGAAACACAGATCTCAGGGAGTATTAGAGACCAGGCATTTCAGACTTTGAGAGTATTGCAATGAGGGAGGCTGGAACAATGGTACAAGTACGTGCTTCTCAGCAGATCACTTCAAGAGAACACACATTTTCCAGGATGCTGCATACAGAGACTGCCCACACGCTCCACAGGCTGCAGAGCTGCTCAGAAGTGTGACTGAGTGCATTCTTCTGTTTCGCTGGAGAAATAAATGATGCTGGGGAGAGAGGAGGGAAGTAAGAAGCAGAAGAGAATGCAAACCAAATACTGCCAAAAATAGCACGGATCTTGCAGTATTTCTACAGCTGTCTGCATAGATTAATTTGCATACAAAATATATTAATTGGTGAAAATCATGTTCTTAAAAACACGACACACATAACATGGCGAAGAGGCAATAATTGAAAGCAATCATTTCAATCTAGAATCCCAAGTACATATAGTTTGAAATTGTCAATTATGTTTAATGCACAAAACTTGACACTAGTCTATTCCTTCAATAGCGTATCATAGAAAATCCCACCTCTCTAACAAACAATAAACAAAGATTACAAAAATCACTATGACTAAGATAAGCGAGCAAGGGACATGAGAGGAACAGCATTGTAAATAACAGTAAGTATGGTTAGACAAATCTGCCATACCTCCCATACTTGGGATCATACAGAAGTGTCTTTTTTGCTGAAGTTTTCTACAATGCTACTAATGCACTCAAGGTGTGCAGGGGGCAGAAATACAGCTACAGGAACAAAATGCTAATGCATTGCATACAAAAATAAAGGGAGAAAACACTTCAACAGTGAAACTGCTAGATAGTCCCCATGAAAGTCATCGTGTCTTTGAGTCACGTATTACTCTCAGGCCCAGAAAAGCCTGTCCTAATAAACAAACCTGTTCACTGCTTTCTACACCATCTTCCAAAAGCCTCCTGTCTTCCTACAACCACTCCTAGGTGAAGACTCCAGGAGAAGTGAGTGCATTCATGAATTACTAGATTATAAACAGGTTTTGAGGGCTGCACACTTGGGGTGGTGGTGAAAAAAAGATGTCCTTTGCAGCAGGGCACACAAGATGCTAGATTTTCACTCTGCCACCACTGCCTGAGACACCAGGGTGGCTCTAATAAGAGACACACTACAATGCAAGACAGCTGTAATACCTAGAGGTTATCCAGCAGGAGGGCAACTGAAGGTGTATTGGGTTTGCATGGCCTGGTTGTGGTAGCAGTGGGGGCCACAGGGCTGGCTCCTGTAAAAAGCTGCTAGAAGCTTCCACCACATCCAGCAGAGCCAAGCCCTGGCAGCTCCAGATGGATGTGCCACTGGCCAAGGCTGGCCCGTTTATAAACAGTGGTAACGTCTCTGTGATAACATATTTAAGAAGAAATCAAAACAAAGGGGGTGGCACAGTTTTAATTGTGACCAGAAAAGAGCAGAGTGAGAACGTGTGAGAGGAACAACTCTGCAGACACCAAGGTCAGTGCAGAAGGAGGGGCAGGAGGTGCTCCAGGCACCAGACCTGAGATTCCCTTGCAGCCCTTGGTGCAGCCCATGGTGAAGCAGCTGTGCCCTGCAGCCCATGGAGCTCCATGGGGATGCAGAGATCCACCTGCAGCCCACAGAGGAGCCCACACTGGAGCAGGTGGATGCCTACAGGATGCTGTGACCCTGTGGGAGACTCATGGAGAAAGGGGCCCTGCTCCCAGGCTGGAGCAGCCTGTCCTTGGAGGACTGCACCCCATGGGAGAGTGACCCACGCTGCAGCAGTTTTGGGAGGACTGTCGCCTGTGGGATGGACTCACACTGCAGCAGTTCACAGGGAGCTGCTGCTCGTGAGATGGGGCCACATCGGAGAAGTTCATGGAGAACTGTCCCCACGGGAGGGACCCCACGGTGGCAAGGAGGGAACGACTCCTCTCCCTGAGCAGCGGGAGAAGCCATGGGTGATGAACTGACCACAACCCCCATTCCCTGTGTCCTTGTGCCACTGGGGGAGGAAGTAGAGCTGGGGAGGAGGGAGGGGAGTAAGGCATTTTTGAAGGTTTTATTTTACTTTTCATTATCCTGTTCTGACTTTGTCAGTAAAAAATTCAATTCATATCTCTAATTAGAGCCCGTTCTGCCCTTGATGGTATTTGATGAGTGACTTTTCTCAGTCCTTATCTCAACCCATGAGCCATTCATTAAATTTCGTCTCTCCTGTCCAGCTGCAGAGAGGAGTGAGCAGCTTTCGTGGGTGCCTGGCATCCAGCCAGTGTCAACCCAAGACAGCAGGTTACAAAACTATTAGTCACATAAATAAGACGGGGCCAGTACCTGAGGAACATAGAGGTACAAAGACTACGGGGAAGCTGCAGCAAAAACATTCCTAAGCACAAGCAAGATGCCTCTGGGATGACCTGGGTTTAAAGCAGAAAAAGGCAAAGAAATTGTAGTAAACCCAGCCAGCAAATCTTAAGTAAAGTGGCCAAGAAGAAGGGCAACTACATTTGAAGTGTTTACACCTGCTTTACTAAATGATCACAGGCAAGATTAAAAGATTTCTAAACCTCATTTATTTCTACAAATCTTTTGTCTACTAAGAAAAATATCCACACAAGACTATAACTTGCTCAAGTTATAAGCTGAACCTGTAACTTAAGTGTTTTTTCTGGTTTTTTTGGTCTTGGTAAGCACTTTGAATCAAAGGCAACTGTTTGTAGCAGATCATATAAATTGTTTTGGTTTTTAAGGCATCATGTGTTCAGTTAAGCTTACTAGGCTTTTTCGTCTGTCTTTCACCCTTCCTGTTTATCATCATATATAAGCAATTCCAGGTTTTGCTCTCCAGTGCATTAAAAAGTGCTTATTCATCAGAGTTACAAGGTATTACATATTCTGAGGCAAACAAGCAGCTTTACAGATAAGTGTCTAAAAAGGGAACAGTAGTTCAATGATTACAGTTCCAGGCAGTTTATCAATTTTACTTTAATAGAAATGTAAGGACGAAAACAGCAGTTTGAAGAAACATCTTTGAGCCTTTGTTTATAACCACAACCAATCCTTTTCTTTATGCTGTATTTTGTTACTGAGAAGACTGCACAAAATAATCATTATGTTAACTCTTGATTTTTTTAAGAGAGCCAGAACACCTTTTAAGCTATCAGTAATGTAAAATATCATATAGTAGAGATGACTCCAGAGAAGACTTCTGAAGACCTGTAAATTTTTTGTACTTTCAAATAGGATTAGCAAATCTAAGACCTAGTAAAGGAGAATCCTGAGTTTTCCTACAGTCACAGTTACATTCCTAGTCTAGCTCACCTACCTTCGACAATGAAATTTGAAACAAATTACATTATCTTTTGAAGGAAACAAACAGACTGGCTGGATCTTTTAGCGCCTGCTTTGCTGTGTGGGCTGAGAATTGCTCTAGCTATATAAATGAGAAATCTGTGATTTCATTCCTATTGTACAGGGTTGCAAGACAGGTCCTTTTTCACATTAATAAGTTTGACTTGTGGGACATTACTTGATGATCTAGAGCAAAATGTTGCATGTTAAAAAAAAGAATGAAACAGACTACAGTCAACATTACATGCCCAACTGTGCAAGACCCACTTTGTTCTCATTTCTAGCACTTTAAACAGAGATGAAAATGCACTCAGAACCTTGTCTTTAATTTAGCCTTCAATTTAATTATTCTCCCCTGCCCCTCCCTTCCCTGTGCTGAAAATCATCCGGAATAAGTCCTTCACTGTCATCCACTGGGAGGTCATCCATAATCTAATATGAACTTTTAAAAAAAATTTAAAAGGCCCAGACAACGTCCTGATTTCCAAATTAACTCTGTTCCATCAGTGTTCCCTAGCTTTGATTAGAGCTGAGTGCTTTGAATTTCTGAAAAGTTAGGTCTCCTAATATTTTAAGCACTACTCCCAAAAAATAAGTGACAATTTGCTTGGAAACAAGTACACTGAAGAAGTAAAGCAAAAAGAAATCTGAAATACTTGGTTACATAATTAAACTCTAATTAAAGTGACCACAGGTCTACTTTTCTGTAAAATTGTTAAAAATTTTCTGAGGTAAATAATCACTAAATTGGTCATTTAGGGACTCTGATGATGATTTGACATCAATGTATAATGACGGAATAGAGCAAAATGAGTTTTCCATAATGCTTGTATTTATGGTGGCTTAAAACAGGGCAACTGTAGAAGAAGAAACAATCAACACAGCTGGAAACTCAGAGCTGTGAACATTACCACTGACATGTATAATTATAATGCATGGACAGAGAAATAGGCAGAAACAACTTTCTGTTGTCTCGAAGGACAGAAATTCAAAGCTGTTTAAAAAATTTCAGGCTGCATAACTGCTAATAAGGAATACTAGCACAAATTTTGAAACCAGGGAGTGTCAATGGCATACACTGACAGTTACCAAGATCAAAAACCATCTGTCTCCCACATCACCTGTGTCACAGGGCATCAAAGAAGCAGTGTTTTAGTCCACCTTCTGGAAACATGCAAAATGCTAGTCATGCAGTGCCAGAAGCTAAAAACCAACCATGGGAATGAGACTGTCTTCTTTCTCATCCTCCAGGACACAAAGGCAAAGCACCCACAAAGAAGTACTTGTGAACATAAAATTTCACCTTTCAGTGATGTCAATTCAGCAACCCTTACCAGTACCCAGTTTTTCTTAATAAGTAATGCAACTCAGAGGCAACTGTCTTCTTCCCCAGTCGGCATGGTATGGCTGGATTCAAGTGTGTGTGTCTTGTATGCACAGATCTGGCACAAGCTAGATAAATTCTATAATTTCAAAGTGAGGAAATGGCCAATTTTGTAATACTGGTTTTGAAATATTTTTTATTCCAAGAAACACTTAGTTGCATTGTGCAACTTCTCAGTTTGGCTCAATAGTACATAAACTACTAAGTGGATATATCTTTACTTTGTATACGTAGGTTAAAACCAGGAGAATTTACTAACACATCAGAAACACTCATGATTATAGCTAGGATTCTTCTGATTCCCATTACCATCACAGAGCATCCAGCCCTCTCCCTGAAGAAAGTCAAACCACCACTGGCCATTCTGGCCTAATTCTGTCACTCTTTTCATGGTTCTCCAGCCATGCTAAGTGTCTCCATAATTTTTCTCCCATTTTGGATTGCACTTTATTCTCCTCCACAGGGTTTATTTTTCCTTGCAATCCCTCACCTACTCTGTACTTATGCTCCCACCCATGCTCTCACCCACTCTTCTTCCCCAATACAATCAATGCATACCTACATGACCACAAGTGATGCCAGCCCCAGTGAGGCTGCCAGACAAAAGATCACCTTTCTTTGGGCTTAAAGAAAGGCCCTCTAAAACATATACTTCCCTACCTCTCCATCAATTCACTGTCACAGCACTCATTGTCCAGGGACAGCAAAGGAGGACCTCACCGCAGGGAACAACTAACTGCGAGACACCCTTCCTTCCCACTGGCAGGAGCAAAACAACCATGGCAGGTTTACCAGGCAGCCTACTCTGCTATTTCTAGATAACTAAAAATAAAAAAAATAGAATTTGTAAAACTTGCAAGGAGTAACTTGTAAGTTACCATGATGAGGGATATGAAGCTCAGTATGCGGAGACAGGCAAACTTATGAGTGAATTGCTTCCTCCAGCAGAAAAGGAGGAGTTAAAAGATTCAACTGTCATAGGGTATAAATTCCAAGTTCTCCCTAAATAACTTTCTTCTGAAAGCTTTTGAAGCTTTAACAGAATACATGCCTGTTTTAATATTTATTGATACCTATTTTATAAGATTCTAAGGCTTCATACATGAAAAACAAACCACAGAAGTGCAACTGTGAGATGTTGCTTAAACCTTGGGTTTTTTCAATTTTGTTTCCAAAACTGAAAGGAAAAGCTACCAATACCTGTATTTTAAGTAATCAAAATTACACAGCGGGAACTATACAAATTACCTTCGTCAGCTGAGTTTTATTTACATAGTTTGTGAATTTCAGACCAACTAAGACAGGCTGATTATATCTTTGCTTTACTTCTAACCCTTTCAAAACCGCAAGCACAGTGCCATTTTTATACAGTCTCATGAAAAAATGTAATCATTTATGATATTTTTAATATAAAATACATATGGACTTATTTTCTCCCAAGGTAAGGTACTGGTCTGCTCAAACTAGTAGACCAGTACCCCCCCTTCATGACTAACATACATGTAGAGCACGGGATTATTTGCATTTCAAACTGTAACCAAAATACTTTGTAGTTGCTAGATGCTTACGAATTAGATTAAGACTCTTAAGACAATTTGGTGTAGTCTTTATCTCTACCACAAGGCCTGCTGGAGGATGTGCACTAGTGTTAAAAGAAGATATAAATTCTGAGGAAACAAATTCCCAGTTTTAGGCCAGAAATCAGTATTTTCTGATTCAGTATGATAAATATGCCATCAAGCAGTCCTCAGGACACTAATACCTGTGCTTAAAGAAGAGAGTATTTTTGTCTTCAGAGGGACACTTCAAGAGATCCTTTTTTTTTTTTTTAAACCCACATTCCTGTTCTTTTACTACTATGTGCTTTTTCTGCAGGCAAAGATTCCAGGAAAATAAAGTGTTATGAAAAAAAAAAAAAAAAAAAAAATAGGATTCAACTTCAAAAAGCAACAGAAAAGAGCTAATTTGGATGCTGAGCTACCCCAAATACAGAATTCAAGAGCTGCCCTAGGCATGTTCTAAGACCCTCTTCTGCCTGACTGGGTACTCCCAGATACTGAACCTGGGTTGTGACAGTGACAGTGCTGCAGTTAAAACTGAGCAAGAAATAAAGTCCCTGAAGTTCATCTTCTCCTACCACTTAAACATATGGTCACAATCAAAAATATTGCTCAGTTTCTTTCTCATTTCTTCTTGGGCTCATAGGACTGAATGAGTCATTCAAAGCTACTTGAAGATGCCCACAGGAAACTAATGGCACATGTGGAAGTACATGAATGTCTAAATTAACAGGCTTTAAAAAAACTATCCTATGTGTCCAGCAACACTTTCAGAGTCACATATCTCCAAAAGCAAGCCCAGTACCCCTTCTGCATAACACACAGAAGGTGCATCCCTGAACATGACCTTTTGGTGATATCTAAAGAACAAGTAAATACAGAGCATGTTCCCAAGTGAAAAAAGCCCCTTCTTGGTAAATTTCCGAAGTATTTTGGTCTTGGAACAAAATAATGCAATAAATCAGATAATCCAATCCTTATTTACATTTTTCAGTATGCACTAAGTCCCTAACCCCTAGTATTCTTGCAGTCCATTTATTTGTTTTGCTAACAAAGCCACCTGTAACAGAGTCACCATGAATCCACCACAGCCCCCCCTGCCCTTGCTATGAGGATGTACCTCTGGTTTCAATGTACATACCTGCCACCCTTCAGAGCCTCCTGCACACCCCAGAGCTGGGAAGCCGTCAGAAACACGTCCTTTCTGAAAACGGTAAGAAACAGGCTTTGACATCATTATCACATAGTCCCGAAGAGCAAGTTCTGATATGGGAATTATAATAAATCCTCCCCTAAAAAGTTGGCTTTCATTTTCCAGATTACCAGGGCAGAACATTCCTGACAGAAACCAGAACTGCTACATTTGCATCCAGTGAGCCAAGATCCTGACATTGCACTTAACACAAAAAATATTAAGCAGACCTGATAAAAAGCATACACATCAGCCCTTTTAAAACTCAATTTATTTCTTCTTACCCCAAGCTGGCTGATACCTACCCAGTACAAAATTACTCAGCACTTGCACTGCAGTACCTATTACTGATACTGGTAAGAGTCTGGGACCCCTCACATGCTGGTACAGAATGTACTAGAGAAAGGTTAGACACCAGCCAGTACCACAAACAATTACCTTTACTAAATTCATATAAAGCAGTTCCAACACTCTCTTCCGTTATTAAACAACTGCATTATGCACAAGCTTAGGAAAGAGCATCTGATATTTACAATGAAACCTGGCATGCTTCTATTTATTTTGCTGTAATCACAGGAGAACAATGGGCCACTCTGATGCAATCACAACTGGGCACAATGAAGCATTTTTCCCAGGACTGCACTAGGTAACATGCTTCCAATATGCACAGTCATAACAGTGTTACATCAGACTGTATTTAGCATATGTATTTCCTAGTGTTCATCCAAGCACTTTGAGAAGTGTGAGCCATGTGAAGGCACAGCATTTTTTAAATGCAAGTCACTGAAGGTCTGAAGAAGATTTCACTGAAATCAACAGTAAAGAGGTTCCCAAAGATGCAAACAGTAATATGGTGTGCCTGAAAAAAAAACTCCACTGCACTTCTGATGGCTTCATTCTTGATCCAGAAGATTATAATGACTCACAAGACAGAGGCTCCAAAAGAAACAGGCTAGAGAAAATTACAAGAAACAGCTCAATACGGCAGGTCTCTAATGAAAGGGAGAGCCTATACAGGGTCTTTTCAAGAGATCTTGAACAGTGCATGTTTTGTGGCTAACAGTATGGTAGAAGGTATCAAACAGCTACATCAAACCCGCTTTTGCTTACAAAACAGTATTTTCAATATCTTTTCGGCAATAAAGAGTGCAATCTAGTCTGATTCTCCCCACAATTATTTTTCAACAAGATACCCCATGAAAATCCATTACTCATCTATGTTATTACCGACTGGCTATTTTTCACATATGGTAGCAGAATGTAACTGACTTATTTTTGATGTAAAAAAAATACCATCCACCTTTCATTCCACTGAAAACAAACCAGAGCACATACACTGTAAATCATCTGACCAGTTATGAAGCTCTTCACAAACCTTAAATAGATCATCTCTATGGCTGTAGCTACTCAGTATTTAAGTGAACACTTAAAATTTACAAAAAATTCCTGCTTGCCATAAGAGGCCATCAATCAACATAGCCACTATCGCTACTGGAGTTTTGAAATCCCAGTATGCCTCCTCATAGCTTACTGCTTACAGAGCAAACTATAATCACCTATTTTAGCTGCAAGTACCTAAGAGGAAAAAGAAAACTCTCTTTTGCCTCTCTTGACAAAAAACTTCCAGCAGCCTATGGCTTGTACAAGCACTTTCAGTCTAAGAAAGCACTTGCATGTAAATGAATAGCTACAGTAGGTGTGGAACTCCTCTGAAAAGCCTAGCAGCAAATTAGCTGACCTGTATAATTTCCTGGCTTACTTCAAACAGCCTGACATGGAGGTTTTCAAGTCTCCACAAGTAGCTCCAGGTTTCTGAACTACAGTCTGAGGTCACTGGGGACTGAAAGACAGTGGAGAGATGGCTGAAGGTCAGGCCAGCTCTCAGCCAGCCTCTAGATGTCCATGGAGGCGGGAAGAGGCAGATGAGCTGCTAGGACTTCCAAGCTACAGCACCTCAGCTCGAGAACTCTGCTCCCAAGAGCTGTCCATCCCTCCTCAGTGTGGTCCTTGGGAAGGGGCCACTAACCATCAGTGTTTCTGGCACAGAAGCCAACAGACACTGGGCTGGGTGTGAGGGTGGTTGGGCTAAGGTAAAGGGTGGTTTGCACGCAAGGGCTCATTCTCCTCTTTTGATCAGACCACCACTGGCTGGCTGTCAGGACACCACCTGTAGTGGCTACACACATGAGTAACTACTCACAGCTTGCCAGAAACTATGACATAATTAGGCCCTTTAATCCAACCAGGACTTGAGTATGAAATTAACATCCATGTAAGCACTGTAGGTTGGCAGACATCCTTCAGGCCCTCTCATTTGTGTCCCAAACCTCATAGGTGATCCTCTACAGCAGGCACTGCAGGGGCTCCTTAAAACTTACACCCTGTCAGGCTTTCAGAGTACTTAAGTCTAAACTTACAGGAAAAAAAAACCCTAAACTGTTTCTTCTGTCAACAATTACTTAAGCTTGGGGAGAAAAATTACACCATGAATAGCTTGTTATTTTGACAACTGTGACTAAGTCTACAAAGATTAAAGAAAACACCTACTGGATTATAAATGAAAGACAGCCCAGAATACATTATGCAGAATAAAAGGACAGTCACTTTAATGAAATTTTTCATAAAAGATCCACAATCCTTCATATATGTGTGTTTGCATACACTTTATTTATTTGAAAACCTTCTAATATGTAAAATTCCAAAGCACATTGATGTACAAGGTACTTCTGGCTGTCACATTCTACTTGCATTTTAAAAAAATCCAAGGAACAGCTAACTTGTTCTAATTCTCCTTCTGCACATCAGTTACCATCCAGATCAGTAGCATTTCTTTCATTTTCTATTCAAGCACATGGCTGCTGTAACCAGGTCCTAGTGATTCTAAATAAAGAGAGGAAGAAAGCAAATTCAAGAAAACCAGCTTATAAGCAAATTTTCTTTATTCTGGGATCTCTTTGGGAGCCCATGGAGGCAAATTTTAAGTTTGAGACCATTTTTAGTGTTACAGCAATATACAGTGACCTTACTGAAATACGATTTCCAGATAAATACCTTGATCACAAGTAAAGCTACATTTGCTACCAGTATCTCAAGTAAGCCATAACCTACACATCCTGGCTTTCTCAGGAACACTATTTTAAAAGCTTACATAGCAGCCACAATAAAGCCAACATACAGCTATGAGTAACTAAGGCTGCAAGAGACAGCTGCCCACAGACAGTGTCCATCACTCAGAACTTTCCTGTGAATGCTCTATGTGGTTTTAGAGTTTTGAAGTAATTACATGAAAAGGTAGGCTAGACTACAAACTTCAAGAACCATGCATATTACCAGCACTACATTTAAATAATTGATCTGACATACCAGAATAACTGTTGCTGACACTGCCATACACTCCACTGCTCCCACCCGCTCCGGATGGGGCTCGTGATTATACATGCTAACCATCCATGCAAGACATCAGGGATAAAAAAATCAAGTAACAAACATGCTACAAGACTAGACAGCAAAGCTCAGATTTTTTTTCCCCTTTCCTGCCAGCAAAGTTTACTTTTCATAAAAACATCTTTATTGCACAGACCCATTTACCGGCCCATTAACATCCCTCAAATTTTTATAAACAGTATAGGAAGGATAAGTACATGAGCTTTAATCTGAAGCAGAGGCCCATGCTCGCTGTGAAACAACAAAGTAAAAAAGCCCTGTTAGGTATCAAAAAGACATTTCAATCTAACCCAAACTGTGCTGGGATCCCCAGGTTTTAAAAATTCCCGTCACCTTGACGCTTCTCAGATCTCAAAAGCACCCTCAAAAAAGCCAAGAACAACACAGAGACTGAACTCATGGCAGAGAGCTACAAATGCCTCCCACATCCCAATCGCAAAATACAAATCTCAAGATTGGGCCAGCTACTGCCATGATGAGTGTTTCTCCATTTTTAAAGATACTAATAAAATCTGTAGTTAAGCAACTTCCATAAAACTGAACAGGAGCTTCCATGACAGTATCTGTGCATTCAAACCCTTCTTCAGGAAAGAATTTGAGTGAATTTCACAATTTCAGCTTTCTTCCAGTTACAATACTATACAAATATCAACACAAGAGTATTTTAATAAAAAACATGGTAGTGGTTCTGAATCAAATTCCAGCAAAGGCAGAGAACACCAACACAACTGTGTGAGAACAAGAGCTACAACACATGAGAGAAGAAAGAAGGATGCACAAATGCATAAAGTAATAAATACCAGCACTTTTGCTTCAGACTAATCTTTTTAAACCACCACTTCAGGGACATGTAAAATTTTTATGTACTCACACAGCATTTTCGTAGGGAAGGAAATGTTCCTCCAGAAGCAATACAGGATTATTTTGGTCAATAAACAACAGTTTTTGAAGAGAAGAAATCACTGCGATCACCTTCATATTCAACAATTTTTTAATTTCAATTAATAAAAAAGAGACAATTACTCCTCCTCTCATCATAAAATCCCACGTAATCTGCATCTCCTTCTCCTTCTATCAGAAAAGGAGCAATCCTGGAAACTATCCGCTAGTTAAAAAACCTGCACAAGAAGAAACAGCAGATGAGCCTCCAAATCTTAATATTAGTATTCAATGAAAAGTAACAGAAAACAAAACTCTAAATTCTGCCTGTATTTTTGTTAATGTTCTTTAACAGAATAAATTAAGCTCCCTAAAAGAAAACTGAGTCTAAAACCCCTAAAAAGTCTTACCCAAAAGACTATCAGCTGCCAGTTATGGGGAAACATCTCTTGATATTAGTAAGAGAAGTGAATCAATGTTATCTTTTTCCGTACTCATTCTGACAACACGGCAACCCAGGAAAGCTAAAACTAAGATCAACATGCTGTATTATACCACCTGCTTTCTTAAGAGCTTAGATCACATACTTGGTCACTTTCAGAGAACTCCTTTTGTTGCTTTTCAACTGTATATTATTACAGCATTTCCTTGTTTTACTTTTCTGGATGCTTTATATAAACTGCATTAGCAGTGTTTACAGATGAGTCTGAATATATCTAAAAGAGTTATCTCAATATGGATTACGAAACACCTAGATTTCACAGTGTTTCATATTTTGTATTTTGCAATGCTGTCTTGGTATTTTTCTCTCTTGCCTTGAGAAACACATGGCCCCTTCCAAAAAAAAACCAAAAACCCCCAAAAAAGAAAAAAGCAAGCACAGAAAAGACATGAAGAATCTTTAACGTTCTTTAGAAATGAATATTTTACCGTTGAGACTGTGCAGAAAAACACAGTTATTCAGTATCAGATTCTAGTTTTTCAGGCTTTCAAGACAGTTTTTAACAAAATATGCCAAAAAGGTTTGACAGGTTCTGAGAGGTTCCAGACTCTCAAGTTTCTTGACTCTGGGAGGAGGCAAATACAACAACTACCTTTTCCACAGGGCTGATGTTTTCAGTACCAAAACATCTTTGGCCAGTTAGCCCACTGAGAACACTCAACTTACTAGACTACACATATCCCTACACACTATGAACACCATGCACTGCTCAAGGACACTGACAGAGACTACACAATGCAAAAACAGCTTTAAATAAACCTTAAAACCATGTTCAAAACACTGCTTTCCTTTTTCTTTCACTTTTTTTTCCCCGTAAAGTATTTTGGCCTTAAGTGGAACAGAAGAAAAAGGAGTAATTTTCATCTCAACACATAAAATTACAAACCAGCACTTCTTGAACTGCACAGCAAAACATTTTGCACCTTAAAGAGAAGCCTTGTAAGAGGTTACCTGCCTGTCCTGAGCAAAGCTTCAGTGCAGAAAAAACCAGGCAGTTTCAGTTCAAGGAGCCAGAGAGTCAGCTCCTTGGTTGTGTAAGATGTAGCACAGCCTCCCTGAGGGAGCAGCACAAGGCTGCTGAAGTAGGGAATTTGAACCAAGTTATTCAGAACAGTGAAGTAACAAAAACAAAACTTCACTGTGTTTGGCTACAGAAGACAGAAACTGGACCTTGCAGCAGTATTTACTATGAAAAAAATCCCAGTTAAAATTCACAGGTGGAATCCACCCATTTTTGTAAAACCAAAAAAAATCCCGTTCATGTCCAAAAAACCCCAAAAAAGCTATTAAAAGGGATTTCCTCAAGCATTACAAATTATGTAAGGACATCTCTGACTTATGAACACAGGTAAAATTTGTCATACTTCTGAGTATCTTTATCTTAAAATTTACTATATATGCCACTTTGAAACTATCTTCCTCTCATATTCAATTGCACAAATAATAATGTAACAAGAATGTCATTAGAACTGGTCAGGACGATACTTCATACTAGGACAAAAACATGCCCACTCAATAGCAAAGAACCACAATGGACCCCAAGAAATTCATACGTTCTTGAATCCACCTGTACCACATTCCCAGTTATATTTGGGATGAAGAACTACAACAACTAAATGCCATACAGCTCTGTGGTAATAATTTTGAGTTCTCAGTTTTGGATGCAGCGAGGGGATGGAAGCATCACTGCCCCCATTGCTTCACCTGTCATTCCACAGACCTGCTTCTACTGCCCACCACATACAATCAGCTTTGCATTTGACATGAATCATGCTGACTGAAGAGTAAAATCTGTGCAATTTTACCTCCATCTAGCATTACACATGTGGAAGCTGGTGGAGTAAAGCCCTCTTTCAAAATTCATTTTTCTCAATTAACTGTATCTCCATAGCAGTTAGTTGAAGAGTCACCATTATATGCTGTCAATTCTCTCTCCAAAGCTCCAAACCGAAGCCAGTGACTCTATGCATGTGCTGTTTACTTTGTAAGCTGCTTTTTCAGCAGCAATTTTCACCACTTGTGCTTCCATACGACAGGGACATGAGTGTTAAGACTTACACAGAACATCAATTCTTTTATTCCTGTCACCTAGCTGTGGCATAAAGTCATACAGGGAACCTTGTCAAAGCAAACTCAGTCTTTGCTTTTAAACTCATTTCCACTGAAAACCTGCTACAGAATAAAGAATTAACAACAATAAAAAAACATACTAAAACTGGCGATTTCCCTCAGGTCTACTTATTCTTCCATTAGTGAAAATAACAGAAACATCTTATTTTTACTTTCCATACCCATTCTTCGATACCTGATCTTTGGACAACAAATAGAACATTCTATTTTCAGATACCGCATCAACAATACAAAGAAGAAATGAAGTTTTCAAGCTTTCACTGCACTGACACAAGTAGAATTTGACATTCTCAGCTCTCACACCTGGTCTGTCACCAGGTAAATGTTGTTTTCCTCTTTTTCATGCAGTATTCCACTTGCAGTATGAGGTAACTCACTCTTCTGCTCATACTTTCGCTTAATTATAGCTCTACAGACACTAGACACAGCTAATAAATTACACGAGTTTTAAGACATACACCATAAATGTAGCAATGTGCCAGCGTGAATGGCTTAAAAGAATCATCCCCTGGGTCCCCAGAATGAGGCTGGGAAAAACAAGCAAGAGTAAACACTGCTCTTTTACTGCAACATCATTATGAACACAATTTACTTTATTCTCCAGTGATAAGCAACTACGATTCCTTCTGATCAGCTAAACCCTGGCCACAAGCATGTCACCCTTACATTTGCTTGTGTATTCAAGAAGCTCCACTGTCTCTGAAGGACTGGCAAAGACCACGTACCATGGGACAACTGCACGTCCCAGCCAACCTCACTCAAAACAGGACATACGAGGTTTAGGGTCAAAACTCAGATTTCACCCCACACTACAAAGGTCATTTTAAATAGCTGAGATCTCGACAAGAGATTATATCCAATAGTAAAATGCAATTCATATTTTCTTGCCAAGCACCACAGAAATGCAGTAAAATAGCCTTGAAATTTAAGAAACCATCATTTCACCCTAACAGATAAATCCAATGCAGACAGCTTCAGTGGCAAGCATTTTAAAAGGTTTGGGATTTTTCTGTGTTTAACATTCTGCAAGGTTGGAAATGAATTATCCTTTTTTACTGTGTTAAAACCTCTACATCAACCCTTGCATTTTTTATGCTGAAAAGTAACAGAACCATACTTTTAAAATAAGATGCTAGTGCTTTTCACAGAGAGCAGAGACATGGATTTTACAAATCATCTTTAGATTATTTTACCATTGCTCACTAACCTTTGCTGTTCTTTAAAATTATGTACAGCCAGGGAGTCCACACATTTCTGTAAGATATACAAGCAAATAATAGATACCAGCAAATACAAAAACGTTTGCACAGAATTCAGTTAGCAACAACTCAGCAATGACTAATGCTGGAGCTTGGAAAAAAACCCCAAAGCCCTCTGACTTTGGGATAACTTCCACAAATGCAGTGATTCATCATGTGCTGTTACATCTGTTCTAGGGGGTTATAGAGCTTCGATCGCTAACTTTTCCTGCCTCAATAAAACCCCTGTGTTGATATTAACAATGCAAAGGTCATTTTGACCTTTACCTAGTAACTGGGTATCAGTTTGTGCCCATATTACTGTGTTCTGTACATCCAAAAACACAGGTGCAGATTTTTCAGTACAAGTGCTTCAGGTTTCACATCAAATTATATGTGAGCATGTCAGGAACAGGATTAATAGAAGCTTTGCTTGCAGAACATTCTCATGAGCATTACTGGGATTTTAACTCCTGCAAAGCCTAAAATGAGCTTTTTCTTATGCCAAATGAAATGTTGCAGAGAGTCATTATTACACTCGACGATTAACTTTGAAAACCTTGTTTGCACTATCATTACAGATATTTTAATGGGAAAGACAGGAGATACGCACACCACAGAGATTCTGCCTCAAACCTTCTTGACAAAACAGATAATTACTGCAAGTTTCTAGCCTATGAAAAGTAAATTTGAGGAGTTTTAGTACTACAGAAATGCAAAACTGGAAAATTACACAAAGGCATTAGAGGCAAGATGAGATTTATGTGCTTCCTCCAAGGCTAAGGGCTCAACAGAGAAACACAAAGCTTTCCTTGGCAAAGCTGACCTTCAAATGCCACAGCAGCTGCCATTCACATCTCATCTCAAACCAGATTCCCACCCCACACTACTTACAGCTTTCACATTTCAAATGGAAATATGTCACAGCAGAAAAATTAGGTTAAGCTCAGCCAAATGCAAAAATTAATCCCATACAAGAGAGGTATGTCAGAGAATTCAGTGGCAATTAATGTTAATTGTGAACCAGATTCTGCAGAGGTATTCAAGCCATTAGCTGCTTCCCTGTATCCCTTTATAACCTTCTGACACCATCAGCTACTGATAACACATTGCCAGAAAATACGCAAAGAACATTCCTGAGACTGCTATACCCTCTTTCCTTTGTGCACAACCCAGAACAAGTAGAGACAGGACTCGAAAAGACAGTTTCATTGTCTATATTCCAAGTGCCATTCTACCCCACAAAATATCCTTCTAAAGTGCACTTAATAGAGGAAGAAACAAACAAAACCCCCCATACAGCCTATAAAATAAATGGGCCCTTTCTACAAAACAAAATAAAATTCATCCTTCCACATTAATTCGAATCAAACTTTCAAGTTCAAAGTTCTCTGAGGATGTATTGATTTTCTAAATATAAATTTCAATTGTTATGCAGCTCATTTACTAAAAGTCTGGTGTTTTGGTTTGGGTCTGTTGGTTTTTGGTTTTTTTATAAGGGCAGATTTAATACAGTAAACAAACCAATGACTCTTACTAAGCATTGGTTTCCTTCTCACTCTCCCTTGATTCTCCCCCAGTTTTCTCTAATTGGAATATTAGCTTTAAACTACTGCAAGACTTTATAAAACTAAACAATGTCCCATTACTAAAATGGGATCCCAGCTAGATAATGTTATTTATTTGTGGAGTAACTGTTGATACACAGTTTTCTTTCCAGCAAAATATTATCTAGACTTCTTTGAATCCAGAAATTATTTTTTATAGAAATTGAAAGCCACTGATCTTCAAGTTTCCTATACGATGTGCAGACTTGCACTGAGAATTTAAACCTACTAACAATCAGCTTGCTTTTCTTAAGTAGCTTTTGCAGATCTATTAGAAGTCATCCAAGGTAACCCTGAGTACACACACTACAAACTGAAATCAGTACTCCAGATTAACATCCATGTATTAGCCGCTTTGCCACTGCTCCACTGCAATTTAAGAGAGAATGACAGATTTCATTATTTTTGCTGCTAAGAATCCTGTCTCCTGTTGTTTGCTAGCAAGCTTCATTTAAGCTTCCTATTCTTAAAGGCTGCAGACATATTTCTGCTTGGCAAAACACTGTCTTTAACAACAGATTTGTTGTTCAGTGACACATGAGAAACTGTGCTACAGTTTGCATGCAATGGTCTCAGTTGCTCACCAGCAAGGTCAGCCAACTGCACACCTCAAGGCACAACACAAGCTGCTCCTTTACTGATCAAAAAACTTCCCTGACTCCCCTCTGAGAAAGCCTAGAAAAAATATAGGAGTATCTATGCCCAAACAGCTTGTCTATATTTCTAACACAATGGGCATTATGCACTTTACCATTAGCTCTTTTGAGCCACGGCACTTTAAAAGTATCGGAATAGCTTAAAGTTTTTTGAATTCTAACATGCTTTGAAAGGCTGGTGGCACATCCAACGTTTAAGTGACAGAAAATGGTTATGCAATTTCACTACAGCTGACCCCTCCCTCAAGACTGCTAGCAAAACACTTGTCATGCTGTGTCGCCTTAGATGATGTTAAATGGCATCACACTTCAGCAGGAAAAAAGTCCTTGCTTACTTATCTTTGTGTTAGAATGAAACAAAGAATTTTAAATGTTAGCATTTGAAAGTACTTCTCAATATGAACTTCTGCAAGACAGTGACAAAGTTGTTGAAAGAAAAAATATTAGGTTTATTTCATATATGTTTCAGCAGTGACCATAAAAGTTTCACCTTGCTGACATTTGCCTAGATTCTCCAAATTACTCCCAATGCACAGGGAATCAAAGATTCATCTCCTGCTGCTTCTCAGAGTATGAAAACTGGTTGCTTCATTCTACCTACTACAGATTTTTTGCAAGATCACCTACAGGAGTCCTTTCTGTCTAACATGAGAGAGGCTTCATACTACACTTCCTCAGAAAACATGTCCTGAAAATACTCTGGTTATCTCCTGACCAAGATGAGCTGCTGACTAGCAATCACTCAGAGCACTCCATGGTGATGGGTCTTCATTCAAGGCCCAGAACTTGACAATGGCATTTATCTACATTTCCAGCTCTCAGAGACATGAGTTATGTTTAAGCTTCTCTGATACACGACAGCCTAGTAACCAGTTCCATGTCTGAGAAAGAGTGTAAAAGCCTTGGATCAACTGCTTCATCTCTGAAGGACATGGTAACTGCAAAAACAGAAGGTGACCGTGCCTGGGGAAACTGCTACTTAGCACAGTACTCCATCAACTCCTGTGGAATACAAAGGCTGCTGGTGAAACCTGGCTCAGGAAGCCTACTGAAGTGTCACAATGGACTCAATGAAAGCCTCTTCTTGGCAGGGCACTTGAACAACACTTCAAAAAACCAAAATTTTACTAATCAGAAAGACGAAGACTTCAGCAACTCCAATAGAAAGACAGCGAGAAGCCTGCCTACTGAGATCTACAGTGCTGTAATAAGTGGCTTGTTAAAATTACAGTTTGTACAATTTCAGTGGAAGTTTGCACCACTTTCAGCTTACTTAATTTTAATATTAATGGTTATGTCATTTACCAAATAATCCTCTTCTTCATAAGGTTTCAGGGGGAAAAAGTTAATCTGTCTCTTTAAGAGTGTGAGGAGCTGGTAGCATAGCCTGTGAGCACCTCCCACCTGCATTCCACCTTTGTGGGGCTCTCCCAGCCACTCACCACACTCCTTCACACCTACTTTGACACCTACCAGAGCTACCTCCTTCTAGCACCATTCCTTTGCCACCACAGGACTCTTCCAACTGCAACCAATGACCCACGCCCACCACAGGGTAGTACAACCACACTTTCAGTACTTAGATGCAAGCTTAGAAAATACCATCAGGAGACACAATCTGATGCATATGAATGAAGACAAATTTGAAAAAGTGCCCATTCTCTCAGCAGCACTCTATCTGGTCTTCTAGCAGCTAAACCCTGGGCCCTAAATAAACCCATCCCCATGAACTGCTGGTAAGCAAGACATGCAGGTGCAAGCAAAGACCCCGTGCCAGCCCCTCTGCTCCTGTCCATGCTGGCTGAAGAGGCAAGGGCCAGGTGGACTTCTCTCTCCCTTTGCTATGCAGGGTCCTGTTTCATAGCTTTGACTCCAGGGTGATTAATGAATTTTCAGACGAACAAGCAACAAGAAGCACTCTCTCACACAGCAAAGGATGTAGCCTGTTCTTGGGATAATCAGCCGCAAAGATGCATGATTTCAAGGATGAAATACGCTATCATTTGGATTGCCTCACTGAGACGGTGGGACAAAGGCACTAAACAACCTAGAGGTGAATGATATTTTTCAGGTGAGATGCTCATCCAGTAGAAAGTCTACAGTCCTCCAATCCTTGCCCTCCCAGCATGAAATTGAGACAAATAAGATTACAAGATCTTAAAGTGATCTATTAAAGCAGATAAAGCAAACACTTCAATGTGCTACTGCAGCACACTAGAACACATAACCAACACACAAATACTGTTTCTCAAAGGAAGAGGTCTTCATAGCTGCAGGATACCACAGAAGAAAATGGAGCTGTTTCTGCTGCTGGTTTGCCAAATTTAAACAGAAAATAGCAAATAAAAATGCTCAGAGAACATAAAATATTGTCAACCCCAATTTCAATAATGTCAATTGTTCATAGTCCAAAAGATTAAACTCTATTGGATTTGAAAGGATGACACGTCACTTTCAGAAGCCTGTCTGTGACAATTATATCCATGAGACTGCAGAGGGCTGATCACCAGCAGAGGGAGGATAAGGCCAATCTACAAGCCAGAAACTCAAGTTACTAGTCCACTCTGCATACAAGATTATAGTCAAGCTAGAGCTTACACAGCATTCAGACTCTAATCTACACAGTGGACAACCTGTGTAGATTAGAGTCTACAACCAGGACATCAGGAAACTAGTGTAACACTGACTCAGTTTTTTGCACCTGGACCAGAAACAACCACCACTGATTAGCAGGATTTGCATTAAGCACTAAAGAGAGCAATACAGGAACAGAACAGGCACAGCTTGTTTGGGCAAGTAACGTGCCTCACACAGTTACAGTGTGAGGTACAGTGGAGCAAAAAGGAAAAATTTTTTTTAAAAAATTTAAGAATTAGACAGCTGTTTCAGAGGAAAGCTATTTCAGGGGAATAAGACAAAGGATAAATTTTCAACCAGGACACTCTACAGTCCGATTATCAAAAAGATCTCACTCAACAGAAGCAGCAGCAGCAGCAAAGGGGGTCAGGGAAGGAACCAGAAGCAACCAAAAGGATAAGGAACTTACCAAAAGGATAATTGCAGTTACTCAATTAAGCACAACTTGAAGCGATGACTTAAGGCTGTGTCCTTGGAGTACTGGCCTTCCTCCCGCCCTGCTCGCGGGCCACTGTCTGCAGCAGCTCAGAGCAGTGTGAAGCTGTTCACACCTATGAGCTGCAGCACTGACAACTAGATCAGAGCTGCACGAGTGAGTATGGGAACACCAGACTCATTTTCCTTTGCTACATGTTAGGAAAAATCTGGAAGGAAGGCAGACTCCAACTAAGAATTATTTGCACGCCAGTCTTAGCAAACATTTTATCTTCTTAACATACAGATCATTATTACATCTCCGGTGTGGGAGGTCCATCCCTGGTTGCAGCTGCCTCTCGTTCCAGCTCCACCTCCTCTGAAGGAAGCTCCTCCTTGTGGGAGGACGGGGGGGATGGAACCAGGGGATAAGAACCACCCCCGTTCTAGAAGAGAGGCGTGCCCAGGGTCTTGGACCGAACCCCTCTTCCCGGAGATTCTGTTATGTTCAATGTATTATTGGTTATGAACTATTGTACACCACTCCCTCCTATGTTGCTATTGGACCCTGACCCTTGTACCCTCCCCTTGTCTCTTTCCCCATGGGTTGTCACTTCCCCTTAAGACTGGCTGCACGGGGAGATTCTCCCGGTGTTCTCCTCCACGACTCTCTCTCCCGAAGCCCCTCACCCTTACCCCCAATAAAGGAGAATTCGGGGACCCGACTCCCGCAACCCCTTGTCTCGTCTCGCCTACTTTACCAGCGGCACTCTGCTGCTGATCACTCGCCAGAAGCAGCCCCACCTCGGTGGGAGTCATCCCCACAGTAGGCTGTGGTGGCCCGGAGGCTCGCGTCCTGGGCGAGGACAGCCAGGAGACTCTATTTGATTTTATTTACTACAACACTCCGGTTTCAAGGAAGCTGATAATCTACTCCACCAGCAGGAAGAAAAAACACTACTAAACTGGCAAAAGATGTTTTCAGACGTTGTGTATTATTTGGTCCAAACCAAGGTGTACCAGATGCAAGAAGCATCCGATCTGCAATATTTCTGCAGACACACTTTCCTTAGCTTCTGCTTATAAAGGGTCTGTGGTTGACAGAAGCTAAACAGAGCAAGAGCAAATGCAGAGAATTTCCATGGGTCGAAAGATTAAACCTAGATTGCAAAGTGGCAATAATTTCTGCCTTTATGAGGACAATGCCATAGTTAGAAATAGCAGAGTGAATTTAGTTAAATCATAACCACTTTAAGCCATTCACCTCTGTGGCAGAACATCCCAGGCTTTGTAGCTAACATTTCACTACGTGAATGGGTAGAAACATTTGCTCACATAAGCTGGTTAAATGTGATTCAGCCCAGATGTCCGAATGGCTTAGCAGTCTTTGTTGTGAGATGCTTGCAAAACATCAATAAAGAATGACAGACACAAATACATGACTGAGTTCATGTCCAGAGGACGTGCATGGCCTGGCATTTAACAAGACTACTTTTCATTGCACATATTGCTAACACTCACAAATGTACCAGAATTATAGTTACACAACATTCTGTTCTTGCTCAAATGAAAGGTGAAAATGGATACAATCTGGAATCTAAAACACCTGCCCACTAGGGTCCCCACAATCTTAGGCAGCAGCACTGCACCTGTCAGCAAAAAGGAGACAGAGAGAGGAAAGATGTAAGAAAAATGCTGCCAATCTTGGAAAATACCTGATAGACCATGGGGTGGGGTGAAGTGCTCCACTTACAGCCATGATTCTTTTCATAAACTTGTACCAGGATAAGTGCAAAAGCTTTGCTTTACAGACAGTAGCAGGTATGAGATAACTAGGGCCAGAAATGCATTTACAGTGGATCTCCTCGGATACTTCTATCACAATAGTGGCACTGTCCAGCTCTCTTAGTACCACATACAGTTCTGGAAAATGCACATATAAAAGATAGCATTTTAAAAGGAAGTATCATAGACATACAAAGCTTAACATGAGAATCCAGGGTGAGAACAATGCAGGGAAAAACTTCAAACAAGGCCAATAACATGCCAGTAATTCATCCTCCCAAATACAAGGTCATTTTCTACTCTCATTGTGGAATGTATTGATTCTAATTAAGCACAAAATTTCCTCCAGCAATATGATGTCTGGCTCAGCCAGTTTCTGCAATGCATGTGTACTTTACAAATTTACCCTTAAAAAAGCAACCTAGGTAAAAACCATGGACTTGATCTTTTATGCAAATATGTGTAAAAATTCACATACAAACTTCTGCACAACTACTACACTGAGGTATTTAGTCCAGCACAGTGAAACAAACTGATGCACAAGCACCTTCATAAATAAAGGCATTGCCCTTACTCAATCTCAAACAACAAATTAATCCCAACACTACTGTCCCATATTATCTGCTAGGGGCATTTTAACAGAATACAGAGTTGAAACTAACAAAGAAGCTTGATTAGAGCCCCAGTCTTCCCCAGAATATACTGTATACCCACAGACATGCCTTAACACATGAGTTCAGACCTACCAGCAGCAGATACACCAGTTCTTCTCCACTACTTAGAACAGGCTAATATCTAATTTGTAATAAAGAGGCATTTAACAGGCAAACAAATGGGCATGCAGTAATCAAGACCAATAAATTTATCATTACAGCAGGACACTGTCTTCCCAGATACCAGGTTTATTGCCTTCAAATTTAATTTTAAAGACAACGAATTAAAGGAAACACTCAACTCTGAAAGGACCTCACAGGTACAACAGTATTTTACATCTCTGATCTCCAACTTGCCATCTACAAGAACGGATGTCAGCTTCAAATTCTCCTTAAAGCTATCCCCATCTTTGAGTTTAACAGACATTCTTCTGCTTGTAGCAGGCTATTCAGATATCGTAACTTCAGAGTATCTGCATGGACCCAAACTTTCGAAGTTCTTTTTTAACTCTGGGCGTAGAAGGATTAGAAGAAAATTGAGCATCAAATACGTAATTACACCTTAGGTGCAAGTAAAGCAAAAACTTGCTCACATTGTACACACAAAATGGTACACACAAAACTATGCTCTTGATACACTTCTGCCAGAAGTCTTTGTATTTTAATGGAAGTAAATTACCTTTTGGGTATCAGTCTCCTTCAAAAGTAATTTATAGCTACATTTTGTTACATTTAGTTATAAATGTGGTTTTCCACAGTGTCCTCCAAAGAGGAAAGCAAAAAAAGTGAAACAAATGATTTTGTGGCAAAGAACAGAATTCTGGGGTTGAGGAGCAGAAAATCAGCTAGCAGAGATTCCCCTGCCTGATATTTGAAGCATGCACACAATGTTTGCTGATGAAACATTCAGTCTTTTGTTCTAATTTGTATCTATCCTTTCAAAGAACAGAAGCACCCACTCTCCTGCATCTATATTCTAAAGGTAAATGGAACAATTGTTTTACACAGAATTGTACAAATATTCTTCCTAACTGCCACACACTTGGGATGGTGATGTACAAGCAGTTGCTCTAGCCAATTTTTTTCCAAAAGCAGCAACTGCTCTCCTTGTTCCTAAAAAGAATTTAATGAAGCCATCTGCTCACAGTTCTGTGTATTCTAAAAACATCCTGCATTCTTTATGCTCTCTTTTACAGTTCAAAGTCTGGCTAGCATCCCAAGGCTACAACCTTTGCAAAAAGCAAAGCAAGAAGCAGAAAAAAAATCCTGAAAATATTTTGTTCATATTTACATTAAAATACTTCAGTATCTGCATATATCATGTGCAGATATCACATTACTGACAACATTTTTGGCAGTATTTGTATTTTGAGGAAAGGCAATAGACTAGTAAATTGAAATGCAAATTGAATCTTGGAATGCTTGTTTTTAAATATTTGAATAGATTATTTGGTAATGTAAACAATGTCCAATCGAGGAAGCTAACTGATTGACAATTTAAAAACACCTACAGCCTCATATAAGCATAGCCAAGAAGTTAAGAACTTATGTTCGTCTAAACTCTATCTAACTCATCTGTAAAATAGCAACCAGGAAATACAGATTTAAAACTACTGCTGTAGGGAATACAGGAAAGTGCCACGTAACTGCCACACACCTGTGGCAGCTGGTTTCAGCTGTCAGGCTGTTGCCTATCCATGTGGGATGTACAGGACAAGAGCACTGAAAGTGGCACAACTTGACAAAAATGAATGAGGTAGGTCTCCTGTGCATGGCAGTCTCCTGTGTGAAGCTACTGCTTTTACACATAGTACAGATAGGGAACATATATTGACTTTTAACACTCCAACTTAGAGGCACATTTCTCCAATTTCCCATCTGTTAGCATCCCTCTGGCAGCAGCTTAAAACATGATTTTTCAAGGACATATACTGCAGCAAAGGATTAATGTCTGCTGCATCTGGCAGTACAAATAAGCATTAAGTGTGGTTTTCCAACTGTAAAACACATCCCTTACTCAAAATGCAAGTTCGAAACCTGCTCCATTGTGCATCCAACAAAATTCGGAAATTAGTAGTGCTGCAAGTCCATCAGGAAACAGAAAATACATTCATCATGGTACCAAACACAATGGAGCCTTCAATTTTGCCTGGTTCTCCTGGATCACTTTCCAATACATTAATGGTTGTGCTCAATTACAAACAAAACACCATGAACAAAAACAAAAATCCAAACCAAACACCCCCCAAAAAAAACCCCACCAAAAATACCCCCAAAACAAAAAACCGAAAACCAATAAACCACCAAACAAACCCAAACAAAACAATAAACCACCAAAACCAACCAAACAAACAAAAACAACAACAAAAAAACCCTTCCCCAAACAAACAAGGAAAATACCCCACACCAAAAACCTGCAAATGGCAGAATAAAAATTTTGTTTGCAGGGAAGCAGAGCCTTCAGACATCAAGAGCAAACACCTGAATATAAAACATGAAAGTTTTGGGTTTCGCTGTTTCCACAGCAAGAATTCCTGGAAGGCTGGGGACAAGAAAGGGAGAAGAATTTCTTTCAAAGGTTTTTTATTATGGTTTCCAAAAAGAATGGTTTCTCTCTGGGACTCACATTTAACACAATAGAACTGCATATCCAAAATGTCAGTAATCATTTGGTGTGCAGGAGAGTTATGGCAGTAGCACAGGACAGACAAAAATCAGACCAAAGCTGCTGTTAAAAAAATTTAAAAAAAAAGAAATCAAAATTCCACACCAAAACCTGGGTGTGAACATTTGCTCTCACAGCACTGAGTGTCAAAATTCCATGCTCATAATTCAGAACATATTGTCAAAGAGTTGCATCTTCTTCAGAGAGCCAAGCCTGTTGTAGCATGAAGAAAAAAAAAAAAATAAAAATCTCAATTTACAGTTTTTTCTCCCAGATTTTTCTGTAATAAAACCAGAATTGTGCCTTCCAAACTTGGCCTTTTCATGACCATAGTGCAAGGAAAGCAAGGCAGTCATTTTTGGTTTTTATACGCGGAGAAAAAGAAGTAGAACTGGAATGTACTGCAACAATTAAGAAGTTGTTTGTTTTTTTCCAATGGTGGGAGTCTTCAAAAACAATCATGTGCCTACTGTCACAGCCATAGCTAACTCATCTAAAATGACATGTGGCTGACAGAGACAGCTCTCAAACTAGGCCAAAGCTATCAAAGGGCCTCCAAGATTAAACTTCTCATAGAAGCCATTGCAAATGGCACCATTTGCATCTCCCGTTGCAAATGGTGCCATTTCCTCATTCTGCATGTGTTAAGTGACTGAAACATAAGATTCACGGAAATCAAATCAGAAAGTACTAAGACAGTGAGTGCCACAAGTGTTGAAAACACACAGAACCTCCTGTTCTAAGAAATAAAACTAGTCCATAATGCAAATTAAAATGGTGTAACTTGGGTGTTGCTCCATTCACTGATTTAAAACACAAATATACCTCTCCTCCTCTGCTCTGGCCTGAGAATTTGTGCCCTGACAGCAAAAACTTTACTAACTGAACTGCATCAGCCTCACCCTCTGTGCCATAAGAGAAGGCACATCTGCAGAGTGACAGAAGGATGGGCCTTGTTGTAAATGGACCCAGCATGCTGTGTCCTCTGACCCTACACACCCCTGATCTCAGGCCAGAAAACAGACAGCCAACAACACATCTTACCACTGTACAAGGGGGAAGCAAAATACCTTCCCATCAAAGGTGGCATAGGAGTCTGCACTTGGTAGTCAGTGGCTACTTAGCAAATTACTGCTCAAACAGCACCAAAATCCAGCTCCTTCTCACATTCAATGAAAATTCCCAGTATCATCCCCCACTGCATACTGAACCAGCCTAGGCCATATGGAGAGAAGACTGTCATTCCCTACCAACATGGCAAAAAGAGAAACAGCATTCCCCCACACACCACTTCCTTAACCAGGGATCCTAGCTGAAGGAACTAAAGCAGGGATCCATATTGCTGCTTGTTTCAGCACTTCTCAGACCCGACAACCTCTGGAGACTATACTTCTGGGATATACAAAAACATACAAAAACGTATTTTCCAGGTTGTTGCTAGGAGTTACATGTGCATTTTTTCTCCTCCTTGATGTCTGGTGTCTGATCAGTGTTACATACCAGGGATTAAAGAGACTGTAAACTATCAAGCGCTTGAAATTGGCTCCATCAGAAAAGCCCCCAAATTCACCTGTTTGAAGAATATCACAAGATGGAAGATAATTTGAATAAATATTAGCAGTGCATTAATGGAGATGCAGAGATTTGCCAGTAACAGATGCAGCCTTCTCTCCACCTCCACCAACCAGGAACAGAATGTCATAACCGAAGGGACCAGAAGAACAGGACCAGGCACATAAGCAGAAAAATTTAGACTTTATACAACCACCAGATTGGCAGTGCCTGAAATGACACTTCAACAGCAGTAAATATGTAACATATGTATTACTATGAGAGATGCAGAAAGCTACATGTGCACAGGTTTCTTCCTGTTGTTCTTAGAGACAAACGAAAACACTGAATTTGAAGTTTCAAAAAATTTACCCAGGGGAAAAACTAGGCCATTGGCTTTTATGGGGAGAAATGGAGGTGTGACATCACTTTTCAGCTGTATCAGTTTCTGAATGCAGCTCAATATAGACCCAGATAAATTTTAGTACTAATGCAAGGAAACAAGTAAAAGCTCATATAACTGCAGATTTTCAGGAAGAATATGCTCTCTTTCACAGTGCAGAACTACAGTTTTGGAATGTGTTAAGGTTTTGACTGAAATTCTACCAACCAGAGAAAATACATTGGAAGCTACCAGACCAGATGCTGCCATGAAACAAAGCATCTTGAATGTGTTCCCCACAAGTTCGGGTTTCCACTGATCCACCTGTCTCCTCAATTTTTAATTGCGTGTGGGTATCTTTTGAATCTTTTTTACATAATTTTCCTACTGGCAGTCACACCAGAGACTTGACAAACTGTGAAGCACACCTCTTCAGCTCACAGCAGAAACAGGGTTAACGCTCTTGCTAACCAAGTGAGAAAACACTGCAAAATACCAACCTATTTTATTTGAAGTCTGTGTTAACTTGTGTTTAAGCTACAGTGAAGGTGAGATGCATACAGAGAGGCTGGACCTCTGAGGCTCTGAAAACCCTGCGCTGATACCAGAGGACTGAATAAACGTAAGTGCAAGTGCACGAGCTGCGCTCCTGTGACACATACACACAGGAGAGCACTTCAAAAACACCAGCCTGAGCATCACAGAAACACACAGCCACAGACACCTAAAGGATTCTGAACTACAACAGTATTAACAACATGTCAAAGCCTGTAACACAGGTGCACTAAGAAGTGGAAGATCTGGAGCTCAGAATAGAAGGACTCAGTGCCAATTCCACCACATTTGCCCTCTTCCCATCCTAGACGTTGGTTCAGTCCCTTAAGGAGACAGATAACGTAAGTTTCAGCTGCCTCCAAAGACTCTCTCTACAGCAGTGTATGGGGGATGCCAAGCCTTTCATTACTCCACTCTCACCCCCAGTCAAAACGTGAGCTGCTCCCAGAAGATTAATAAATAAATAAATGCATAAATAAATAAATCACTAAATGACAGTGCTCCCACAGTCCTCTTCTGTTCCCATGCTGACAAAAACTAGCAGACTGTGGCAGGGACATAATGATTTAGTATTATGAGAATATAATGATGTGTCACAAATGGTCAGCAGCAAGACCCAAAAAGGAACACTGAAGAAGAAGCAAAAGGGACAAGTCACCTACACTGAAGCTTGTTTATTTACTGTTATTTGTCTTCCAACTTCACTGATTGCAGAACGCCAAAAGCCATTTGAGTGCTGTGAGATAGAGCAGATAAATGCCTGACCACAAGTTCACCAAGTATAATTCATACCACAAGCTAGTTGCACTACTTGGACAGAACAAAAAAAGCAGGAAAAAGCACTGTTAGCATGTTTAAAATTTACTTGCCACATGCTGGAGACTGAAAATGTACCATAAAGGACCATTGAGAAAACAAAGGCAATGGGTATGGCAAACACAAAAAAACTGCTTTACAGTTTTAATGCAAAGTCTCACAGCCCTCAGCCTGACGCAACTTCAGGCAGCAAACAAAGGATGCAAGAACAAAAATATCAATCTGAAAGACACAGTTATTTGTAGAAACAATATGAAGTAAGCTGATTTGAAACGAACTGATGTTTAACAGAATTCTTCCATCTCACTCTATCAAAGTTAGACTGGCATTCTCATCAGAAGATTCTAAATGCAAAACTGCTAGAGAAGCAGGTAGTGGAATGTGTAATTAATGGCTATCCCCCTCCAGAGCAATGAACAGTGACAGACTGATCATGACACACAGTACAGTCACGACAGCTGCAGCAGACAGAAAATGCTTGTACAAAAGCTGTAATCAGGACAGTTTAGAGCTGTCAAAGAAAAAGTTAACATACAACTAAGACTTTCACACACAGGCACTTCATTAACCTTTGCTTTTCATGCTATGCACCCTTGAGTAATGGGTATGTGAAACTTTAAGAGGTTTGTCTACCTTACTGTAAATGTAACAGGGTCCCAAAGAGAAAGCACTGCAGTTACTAAAAGGATTTAGGTGGTACTGCCATCTTGAGAAGTAGAACCACATCTGTGATTAAAGCCCTGCCTAAGCATGATGGCATCCACTTGCTTCCCTGTCAGAAGAACTGGATACTAAGCCTGTCACTCTCAGAAACAGAGCTTCAAATCAGATAAATCATAATTCACAGCTACTGGCATAAGTCTAACTTTTCTGCCAATCAAAGAGTTTTAGATGCTGCAACTCATAAACCAGTCTGAAAGGTTTCCAAGACAGACAACTAAATACTCCTGTAGGTTAGTGTATCACTGAGCAATGGGCCTCCTAGCCCAGTTCAAACAAACAAACTGTACTAACAGACTGTCCATTAATTAAAGCTGACGCTTCCTTGCCCATCAGGCAACAGCATTCAGGAGCCATCACATAACGAAACCATTGTTAGTCAGTCTTTTACATATTCAACTGGAGAACAAAAGGTGACTGTTGTACAGTCAACAAGGACTTGAACTTCTGCAGGTAGCTCCAATTCTCATCAACAAAAACAAAAGAAAAAAAAAGATTTTCCACTGAAAGAAGACGTGAAAACTCTTATTAAAAATAAAACAAAAAACCCCCCTGAAGATTCCTCTTAGAGTTTTTCACTGAACAGCACACTTCCGTAAGAGCCATCAGATTTTAAGTACAACATCATATCACTTAACTACTACCATTAGCTAGAAAAGATAGTACAGAACCCCTCCCCAGGAAGGACAGTTTATCCTCCATCCATCTTCCTAGCTCACCATATTTAATGCTCTTTGCAACTTTTCAAACCTATGAACAAAATACAACATTTTGACACTCGAGTATAAGACAAACATCTAAGAAAAATTCAGATATTCACTTCTCTCAAAAACATTTGTGATATGACAGTTATTCTTCATTTAAAAATTTCATAAGGAATTGCAAAACACCATAAGGAGGGAGGTAAGGAGAAAATGCCTTTCATAAAGGGGATTTTGAGTTGCTGGTGGTATTCCATGAATACACACATTTTTTTTAAAAAAATCTATCATATCAATGTTGTTTCTAAACTGAGATACTTTATCAACCACATTAACTACAAGCAGCAATCATAGGTGGCACAATATGAGGACCAACTGAAAAGAGCAGAATAAATACCTTCATGCCAATTTTCATGAGAAGACAAAAATGATGAAAGAACATTCCAAGCTTCAGGAACAAGTAAAGAAAGAAATCTCAGAATAAAATGAAATAACAGGCTGAGACAAGTGAAGGGCCTCTAATGGTACTGATTTATTCTAGCACAGCCTATTAGTGTCAGGTTATATAATGAGCCCACATGATTTAGGAATTCACATAGGGAGAAAATGTTTTTCAATTAGCAATATGGATCTGAGTTGGCTGATGTCAAGTGCCTGTAAGTGATAATCTCATGAAAATGACAGATGAACACTTTAAACAAAGTCTTAAAATTCATTACTTTTTATGACCCTAAGTTTATGAAGACATGCCTTAATGCTATCTTTAAAATCAACCAAAAGAAACTAGAATAGCAGATATAAGCTGTAATTCTCCCAACTATAAACAGTTCTCTTGTTTTCAACTATCTCTCCTTCCAACACAGGATACAGATGAAACAATGTATGAATTTGAAAAACAAAGGTAGGTAACACAACTGCTGTGAATTAGAGCAGGTGAAGCCTGTAAGAAATTAAACAAAATCACAAAGAACAATTATTACCTGACAAGCATTTACAAAAGGGAAGATATGGATGGAAAAAGTATGCAGCTAACAAAGCCAAAGCTGTCGCTGAAAATCAGTTTGCCCTTCTGTGTAACAGAAGCTGCTAAACCCCTGCACAAGTAAGCTGAAGTGAAAATCTGCTCTTAAAAAAGCAGTTTGCAACATATAACCTCCTGCAGAGACAGAATCTATTACTACTTTTCTTTTATGAAAGTGTGCTTTATTACTGCTCTGAAATACTTGCCTTCAGCTTCCAAATATCGGGGTCCTACATACATTAAGGAGTCAGCTAAATTTTTCTTCCCCATCATTTTATCCATTTAGGCCCATTAACTTTTCTTTCAAAGTCACACAGGTAGTGCTTCTTGAATTTATCCCACTGAAAACATTTTCTAGCACTTAGCAACCCTCCACAACTCAGGTAATACCCTGTATTCCTTCACAGGCAAACGAGACAATGTAAGAAGACTAAACCAAGCTTTTGTGAGCTTCACTAAACTCATATGCATTACAAGCATCACAGATTAAAAACATACATAGTTTCACAATGGTTAAGACATTACAATAAAGCTCCAAACTTTCAAATGAATCCTTGCAAGTGTCCTTCAAAACAGTTTTTTGAGACATTCAGATATGTCTGTCCAAAACCTTGCATTTTCAAAGCAACCAGGTTCAGAGCCAAAAGTCATGACTGAGACCAGCAGCCTCTGGGGGCTGTCTGCACTGGAGTCCTCTGTTGTCAATTAAGGTAGCTCTAGAGTTACTAAAAAGAGAAGCCTATAGCAAGTATTTACTTTCCAGAATCTATAAGACATAGATACTCTTAACAACATAAAGGGCATAAGAAAAGCCATTTCTTGGGATTTGTTTTAGTTTTGGGGTTTTTTTCTCTTTTCCAATCAATCACTTTTCAGTACACCACGGTCTTTTATTAACTCATGCAACTTCAGCCAGGTCAGCACATTTCCTAGGGTTAAAAATAAATAAGTAAGCCTTAGTGCACTTCTACATTCCTTTCTACTGTAGCTACACCACTTCATGTGGGTAAAGGAGGTGTGTCAGGTAGAAACCTTTCTGACCAAGTAAGGACCAGAGATAAGCTACTGAGACACAACAGATCTTTCTCGCGGCCCAAGTTTGGCCATGCCATGAATACACATATTTCTCTTCAATCTGAGTCCAAGTCTTACATTTCTAGAAGACAAAATCCCCTTCATCCTCTTATTCCCATCAACTAAAACCTACATAAAAGTTTGCGAGAGGAAGGGAAACAAATGGGATTATAAAACCAAAATTAAACGTTTTGACTTGATTTCCTACTCGGCCTTTCATTTCACTATAAACCAACAAAACTCTTGTCTTCATCGCTCAGCAGAAACTACTCTGCTTAATCACCATCCGATCTTACCTTTTTGAGACAATGAGAATCCCACTGGCTTCCTCTCAACTGAGCTTGAACATTACATGGACGAGAGCAAAGCAGTTTCTGCGTGGGTACAAGGAGACAGCAAGGTGAGGGAAAGGCCACCCAGCTGCAACACCAGAGGAGACAAGAGCTCCCTCACACTGCGATGCCCCATGCTGCACATGTCCCTCAACACAGCTTTGCCTCCCCATGTCCTGCAGCTAGTCTGGCCACTGCTGCACCCGGCTCCTGCCCTCTGGGACATGAGTGCCCTGCTGCACCACAGAGAGGAAAACAATGTGGAAAGCAAGGTGAGAGAAAGGGTCCTGTGTTTTCCACCGGCTGACTTTGATTTGGGGGCCCATTTTTGTTTAGAATTTGACTTACAGAGGAAGCGACTGATGCCATCTTGGTTCAGGACTCTAGGGCATTAGGACAGCAGTGGCCATGGGAATTTAAGGTAGTGGCTACCATGTCTGCCCTAGAAAGCTCCTCAACAAAACAGGCAAAAATACTTTAAAAACTGATACATACAAAATTAAGAGGATTATAGAAAAGAGTTCAGCAACACCAAAATGGGAAGAGGGAAAAAAATACAATCCAGTACTCCATTGCCATTGTGAGTCCTGGAAATAGTGGAAACTAATGATCCAGATGGCATGAGTTAGTATTCAGACAAAACAGATCAGTTTGGACAAAGAATACTCCCAGATTACACATCAGAAAACCTTATTAACAGCATCACTACCCAGAAGAGACAGAGGCTACCCCTCACAACAGGCCTTGTCATGGTCATCAAATACAAATACCCTAGAAAACCATTTTACTCGTTAAACCTGCTTTTTGATGCCATTTTTGCGGAATCCAATTTCTACAGATACAAAGAGGCGATTCACAGCTCTTTACCAACATTAAATGGGACACAGAGTTGCTGTGGCAGGGCCTGTCCCACCTCCCAGGGCCAGTAGAGCAAGCCCTGTGCCAGGGGGTTTTGGTTTGCTCTCCCCTCCCTGGTGCTGGATCAGAAGCCAGTCTTGACACATACCACCATTTCAGCTGTCTGCAATGCAAGTCAAACCATGCCACAGAGGACTGTTCCCCAAAAACCACAGGGAAGGTAAAAGATGGAAGATGCACTTCCCAGAGGCTCAGAGCCCACTTCCTCTGGCAGGCACTGGGGGACAGGGAGAGAGCGGCCAGACACACGGGGATAGAGCTGGGCAAGAAGCTGACAGAGGCAGTGCTCATCATGGAAAACACTGAGTGTAAAAACCTGGTAAGAGGCATAACTACAGACCAAGGCTGTTTTTGTAGAGCTGCTGAAAGGAGTTGTGGCATTGCACCTTTCTCAATCAATTAATTGAGGGGAAAGCAAAAATAACACACTTCCTACCCATTCTTCAGAGTAGGCTCCTCCTGGCTCACTTCAGCTCCAGCAGCCCCTCCAGAGGCTGGTGCTTGACAGGCATGGCTCTCCTGTCACACTACCTGAAATCAGGGAGGCGCTGCAGCTGTTCCTCCTTGTCTTCCATCCTTGCTCCATACCTTCAAGAAGGCCATAAAGGCCTCAGAGGACAGCCCTGCTGATCTTGCTACGCCAGACTCCACATACTTACAAGAAAGAGAGGAAAAAAATTTAACATCAGGATATTCAGAATAAGAGTCAATGTCAAACACAAGAAGGGTAAATAACTCCACACTTAATTTAGAAAGAAAATTAAGTCCATGCTCTTAGTGATCTTCAGATGACATGAACTTGAAGAGCCTGCCATCTGAGCAGTAACTGTCCCTCCTTAATGGATGCCTAGTTGTGCTCCTGTTTGGTCAAGAGTTTGGGTCAGAGCCTCCCTGGATCCCTACCACATCTCACACCTCCCATCAGCCATCAGCCGCCCCACAAGACTCTGGTCACAGCAAGCCACCAGCTGCTGGCCAACACTGCTGCAACAGCCAGAGGGACCCGTACTCAACAGACACTGAAATACCTCACGGAAGAAGAAAAGAGGTCTACAGCTATCATCTGACATTAACAATTTAAGGCACAATATCACAGAGTTTCATCATTTTTTAAAAGGGCTTTGTTCAATGCTAAACCACACAACCAATTTATCAGACCCTTAAAAGGCACCTTATCCATGCTGCATGCATCAACTGATCTGTTTGTTTCACATTAAGGGTCAACCCTCCTTTCTTAAGGCATACAAAGACAGCTCCTATCAGTACCCATTTCATACCTCAAAACTCTTGCCCAAGTTTTTCACCGAGAACTGATTGTCAAATGATCTGTATTTTAACTAGACATTAAAAAAAAAAACCAACGAACACTAAACTCTGCCAAACTTTTACCTATTTCTATCTTTGAAGAAACCCTTTCTGACATCTACTCTTCTAACCCATGCACAAAAAACAACACTGTACCACCCTTGTAAAAGGGGGAGATACCTTCTCCATCCCTAACTCTATTCCACAGTCAAATGTGTTATCTGATATAAATGCAGTCTAAACAGTATGGAAAATTAGGAGTTTAAAGTGCTAGATAAACATACACAGCATGACTAAGTACATTTTGTTCTCCAGGCACCCCTCAACAACCAGACTGAAGATTCATCATGTGTATAGCAACCATTATTTCAGGAAGATGATTAAAAAGAAGCTGCACACCATACTGTCCCTGTGATTCAAGTTTTGATACAGAAAGATTTCTGCATACTTAAAAATTTAAACATCAAATCAAGGAGTGAATTAAAACCTGTTATTAAACAGCTGTGTTTTCCAACACACTTTTCTTAGAATTTTTCCACCATTCCAAAGCAAACAATACCCCTGAAAAACACTAATCACATGCTATATTTATGTACTGTGTGATTCTCTGCAAAGTGTATCAAGCTACAGAAAGTTAACAGTTTTTAAATTAAAAGAACTTCTGCTTTCAGCCTTCTTGCCTAGTAAGTAGTCTGCTCCTAAGACAACTGGACTAGCAAACTTCACAGCAACTGTCACATATGGGTGAGCTCTAAACCAAAACAGTTTTGTAGCAAAACACCACCTACTACTAAAAGACGATTCCATACTAAAATCAGCAACTTGGTTAACATAATTAAAAATATAGGTTAAAAGCAGCATATTAAATCATAGGGAAACTACTTAAGCAGAATGCAAGCTCTGAAAAAGCACCAACCACTAACAATAACAAAAATGCAGAAAACATCCCCCAATTCATTAGTAGCCAAGTAATTAATCACAGTGAGACGGTCAGTGTTGGAAAGCATCCCCAAAAGCCTACAAAACCAGATTACACCACCCCTACATACTTTATGAAGAGCCCTTCCTCTACATTGAAGGTCTGGGCTTAAACCAAGACAGCCCACAGAACAAGATGCCACCTACTGAGAGTGAGCAACATGGTGAAAATCTGTGCCTGTACAAACAAGATCAACTACTAACCTGAATTAAAATAAAAGAGAAAACAAAATATGAAGCCTGCTCTAAGACACTGTCAGCTGGTGACATTAGAATGCCAGATGCTCTTATTAAATTGACCCATAGAAGAAGTCAAGGTACAGAGAGCACTGAAACGTGAGGCAAAGATATCGGCATCAAAAGGAAGAGGACATTGTGCAACAGGCTTCCAACACCCCATCCTCTGCAATTCCATCCTAAAACTTGGGGGGAGAAGAGACAGCCTGACAACCCATCATCACAGAGATCATAATCTCCTGCTTCAGGGAGAGGAGTGGAATTAAAATAATTCCCTCCTTTGGTAGCTGCCAAGGAACACGACCTACAACTCCACACAAGATAAGTGAAAGAAAGCCAACACTTATGAAATATTTTTGTCAGCTGAAAGAAACTGTCATTTCAGTCAAGTCAGATTCACCCCTAATTTGTTGATGCCCATTTTCATGCTTCAGCTCACCACAGCACAGATCACACCATGGTTTCACCAACACGCCTCTTGCTGGCAAAACCAGCTGAGGCAGCTCCCGGCCCCGCAGCAGTGCTGCTTTGTCACTGGTGGGGCCACACCATCAGCAAGCAGCACTGATGTGGTGCAACATTAGGCCTCTAAGCAGCTGCACTACCACTTCTGAGGAAGCTGCATGGGAGCAAGGAGAGGGAGTGGGAATAGGCAGAAGTAGATCAGACTGGCTTTTCTGGCTCATGCAATGGCAGTGGTGCACCAACACTGAGAGGCACAAGCCTCCATGAATGCAGTGAGCATGTGAAACACATAAAGTAGCACTAATGCTGCTGCATTTAAGTTGATTGTAATGAGCAAGTGGCGACATTGGATATTTGCATATGTATTCATAATAAAGAGTTTTACTGTGTAATTTTCAAGCTACATTAAAACAATAAATATAATCATGGAGGAGAAAGAGGCAACTTTGGTTTTGCCTGCAGTAAAGATGAACCCACAGGCAAACCTGCATTGGGAACCACCACTATCCTACCCATAAGGGCTTGGATTCATGCTTCACATGTCTCAAATCACCCTGACTCCTCTTTTAGGCAGGAGGAGGGCAGCACACTGTTACATGCCCAATGACATGGACAGGCTGTGTGCCCACGCCATTACACCACTCAATACTCTGTCCTGGCAGCACCATCATGACACCACAGCTAACCACCCCCAGGTCAGCTCCTCACAAGGTCTTTCTTGTAAATGTGCAGCACCTATGTACACCAAAAGCTACAGCCATACATAGGCAGCTCAAAGTTCAGGGTCCTTTGCAACATGGCAGCCAGCCCATCCCAAGTTGCAGGCATCCCTATACAACCAAACACTACACCAATCTCAGTGTGGCCTTTCTGCCTGCAGTACACTACAGATAATCCATTACCAACACAGCGACACCATGTAAAAACCTGCAGTAACCTTCCTTGTGGGTTTTCATGCATGTGTAACTAGTATGCACAAACAGTTACCCCAAGGCAAAGGGCCCACTTCTTGCTATAGTTAAGGTAAATAGAGTCTGAGATCCACTGCTAGCTGAGACAGCACCACCATACCTGAGTAATCCTTGCAAACAAAACAACCCTCTTCAGTGCAGACTGTCTGGGTAGACACTGCTAATGAAGTTGAAGGACAAACAAAGGTCACAAAGCTAAGAGAGTTTTAAATACCTACTTTGGAAACAAACCTCAACAAAACATACAGGTTTTAAAAAAGAAACAGAAACAACCAAGCATATTCTTTATTTGCAAAGTACCATGAGATCTTTTGAGCTTCTATACCTTTACCTCAGTTTGTAATTAGGACTCTCTCAGTAACGTGCATGGGATTATAGATTTCCTTCCCTCCCTGCCCACCCCCCCCCCAATCAAGTCTCGAGTTTGTGGACCAGATCCAAGGCGCTGGTTTCTATGCATTCCTGAGGGAGAAAAGGCTATAGAAAAGTCTTTTATTTCTGCATGTATTTCCCAGAAGGCCCAACTTACGAAAAAGGAAATGTATCAGGCTTCTTCAATGGGGGGAGGGCAGGAGGGGATTAACATGTTTCATGGGCAGAGTGTGTGCAAGCCGGGAGAGCTGAGCACTTCAGTGTGAGCAATTAGATGCAATTCTTTTGTAAACCTTACAGTAAGATATCTGAAATACCCTTTTCAACAGAAAAACCTACTCAAGTAAATGTCAAAGTAAATTGTGCTGAAAAACAAGACTGTATGTCACAAAAAGCTACTGTAAAAGGGCACACTTGAGACTGCATATATGCACCTCATGAGAATGACCACTGAAGCACATCACCATCATAAAGTTAAGGCTATAAATTCAGGAGGGTACGTTTTCATTCCAAGTCAGCATCATCTGCATAAACAGTTTCATGTAGCTGCTAGCAACCGTTTCCTCCTCCTAAATTGATTTTGTACATAATTCTCTACAAAGTTTTTCAAGAACTTAACAAATTTGGGTCCAGATTCAGAAAGATGCATCAAGATTAAAAAAAAAAAAACAAAACCAAAAAAAGGCAATTAGGAACAGAACAACTAAGAAACAGAGCAACTAATGCTAAAATAAGTTATTACAGGAAAACTGAATAAAAGGTTATTGCTCCAGGATTATGATTCTGGCTGCTGAGTCTATTTCACTGACAAAGCATATCTATAGGCAATGCACAAAGAAGCTTTTGCCCCACCTCACATCTCCAGGGACTCAAACCGTGACTCCAAATACCATATACACTCTCAACTGCAGCACTCCCTGAGCCTCTGCTGTACCCCTCAGGGATGTTTTTTCTTTAAAACACCCCCCCTTCCACTTGCTTGCAAAAGTAGGGTTTAAGGCAGACATAGGCTAAATTTGCTGAAGGTACACGTTGCTTTCATTTTTACAGACGACAGGCAGCAGATCATGACGCTCAGGTTAACAGGCTAACACACACCAACATACAACTTACTGAACAAGAAGCTTAATTCAGAAATTCCTACTCCACCTGTATTTAAAGACTGTTTGCAGCAGTTTAATATAGCACACAACTATTACTGCTGTCTACTCACTCAAAGTAAAAACAAATTCCCAGAGTTAATCAGCATTATTATTAATTACAGTGTAAATAGACTAGGATATTTAACTAGTACACTCAATAACATAATCACTCACCCTCCTCTTCAACCCTCACATAGAAAAGTAAAAACAGCAAAACTATTTATTTACTTAAAACCAAATAATCAGGTTGATTGTTCCAGGATTGTGCTTTTAGATGGTGAACTACTCAGCATTGTATTTAAAACATTTAGTAAATCAATGGGGAAAAAAATCTCAAAACAAGATTTAGGTACTCATTTAGATTTAGTACTTATATTTCCTGTAATCTCATTTTACAGTATCTGAAGGCTTCCACTTTTGCAAAAATATACAAAATATATTCTGGAATTTTAACACTACAAATGATAGACATTTATACACCTCTCTGAACACAAAGATCAACACTTCCAACGATAACCCATTTGTCCATGAAAAACAAACAAAACACCTATTACAGTCTAAGCAATATACAAGCAATCTAAGAGTTTATCATATTTACAGGAGAAGGTGATATTGAAGAGGATGCTCATCCACTTAATAAGGTACTGAAAAGATCCAGCAGCCAGAAACTGATGATCAACAAAATGTGCAGGCTCTCACAGAGGAGAGTAATTGATGCTTGGAAATAAGATGATATGGGGGATTTGCAATCATTAGAAACAAAATGAGGAGAGATCCATTTTCTGCACAGGGAACATGAGAGTAGTGGACAAGGCTTGGTATAGAATTTTACTCAGTCATTCCAGAGGTCCATGCTACTCAGGGGCTAAGGTAACACCTTTATTTTGCTTTTCTTCAGGGAAGCACTGGATCACTTTTTCATCAGGTTATCTTTTCACCTTTATCTGAAGCTCACCACCCCACCCCTCCAACACTCTGCCTCAGGCAAGAGAGAGGGCATTGCAGGAGTAGGCAGGACACCATCTGTTGTAATTCTGGGGTGCTACAAGAAAACTGATTTCGCAGCTCTATCAAGAATTTTCCTCTCTTTTACATTTCTTACATAGTTCTACAATGCAGCCATGCCACAAAGCTGCAGAAGCAATGAAGGATAGAGCACAGCTGCAGCAGTAGCATGCACAGCTCAGTCGCACAGCCCCTTCTCAGGGCAAAACCCACTCAGCAGTCTGTTGCTACACATGCAGCTGCCTCACCATCCCATGCAGTGCTCACAAAGACTTCATCTACGTACCTCTGAAAGAGACAACAAAGACCAAGGCAGCAATCAGTCTTATGGCTGTTTTGAACACATTTCTCTATTATTTCACCCAAAACCAAAACAAAATGCAAAACAAAACAAAAAAACCCCACACCACACCAAAAATAGTAATTCATCATTACAGCACAGATTTTTTTCATTATGAATCTGCTCAACCCATTGCCAAGCTGGAAGCTAAACCCTAGCATCAGTACGCATATGCTTTGGAAACAATGTCTTGTCATTACAGAGTGACATTCTACTCAGTGACCAATCTGAAAATTATTCTGAAAAAACCTTCCTCATTTCTCTTTGACTGTATACATAGCTTTGAAAAATCCCATGTCGAATTGTAAAAAGTCTCTGTCACAAAGCCACACTCCTCTACATCTGCTCTTATTTGCCATGAATTATTTCAATACAAGTTCTCCGTATTAACTCCTTCAACGTTGCATGACATAATTACAAATGTTCTGCCTGCATATTTTTACATATTTAACTGAGAGATTCCATGCCAATACAACAGAAATGTCTCAGTACACATTTATTTCGTATGTTATGTCTACACGATGCTACACCATTTATTTCTCAATTTCTAGATAAACTCTAGCATAGTGCAGGTATAGTTCATAAACAGCAATTAAAACACAAGAAAAAATACAACGTAAGTACACTGACAGAACATCAGCTCAAAGTAATGCAAAGGGAACTCCCCAAATTGCACTTGATAATTAAGAGCCTTCATGAGAAGTCATATATGAAGAAAAATTTCACTGCAGAACAAGAAAGTGATAGACTGTAAAATCAAAGAAATGGGAAAGTAAGTTTTAGCCTAAGACACCGTGCATTCCATATGCATGGCAGACCTCAGAAAACTTTATCTGAAAACCTGTCATGGGATCTGAAGTTGTCAGGGACAGTCTGGAGCAAACGAAAAGCAGCATTATGTCATGTTTTGTCTATGGTAGCTACACAGTTTGGAGAAACTCTCTCATCCCTCTCAGTACCACACATCTTGTCAAAATTACCATTTGACTAAAGCATTTGTGCTTGTACTGTTTCTACCCCGAAGAAGGCACATGGCCCAAAGGATTATTGAAAATACACTAACAGAACACCTCACTCTGCATTTCATCTGCCGAACTGAGGTCAACAGCAAGCGCCAGCACAACTAAGGATCTTTCCTCCTACACCAGTCTTTCCCTTCACAAGACTACAAATTCTCAAGCAGAGCAGGACCACTGATTTAGTGCCTGGTGTCAAAGTGCTACTCTTAACACAGGGTTAAACATAGTCCCTTTCGCAGAAGCCCTGTATGCCAGGAGCCTCTGGCGGGCCAGAAAGATGGACAAAACATAGCCAGCTGACACCAAGCTCAAGCAGACTCCTTTCTCCATTCCTGACTACTTCCTGAAATATTTCATCTGCTTCCATCACCCACAAATTCAAATCAAGAAGGCAGATTCTATAATAAGAGCAGTAAACACTCCTGAGCTTGTAACTAGCAGCTTCTCAAATCAAAGAAACAGGTATAACTTGTTTTTTCTTCCCTAAGTTCTTCATGCATCCTCAGAACGACATCTGAACTTCAAGCAAACAGGGCCCTTCAGGATCTTGACCATCACTAGATTTCCAGACAAGAAAATCTGTATTTACATGATTAATAATGTAATTACTATAATTATTTATAATAATATATTAGTACATATTATATGTTAGGTACTATAATACCTATTAACAGTGATATAATTACTTATATTTATTAGAAAAATTTTGAAAAGTAGACTTCTTTCACCGACTGATGCTTTTAAAGTTTAAAGCAACATTTAATATAAAAAGAGAAAACAGTCATGAAAATAGGGCAATGCACTCATTTTACTTTGGTCTTTCATGCAAATTTAAGTGCCTTACTTTACTGAGCTTTGTGAAAACATTCCTCCCAGTTGTAAAATTCAAACAGCAAGTTCATATTGTCCACATAACCTAATTTCATGATCATGAGGCTATCACCCAAGTCCCTTAAAACTTTTTAGAATAAGCTACATTTTAAAACAAACTTCCTTCGTTTAGTTACACTGTGACTTTCCCAGAGGCCAGACAAAGCATGGCAACTCAGTCACTGCAGCTCTCCCCAAACCCCCGATCGTTTGCACCTCTGGTAGCTCATGCAATGGGGTGACTTTGTCAGCACTATTTCTGCAAAACATTTTAACTGCAAAAGCCAGCATGCACCACTGGCTTCTGGTCTGGCATGCTGTGATACATACCCCCAAACTGGTCCTTGGTTACGCTGCTGAAGCAGCCACACTAATCCCAAACGTTTGTGATTTTTTTCAAAAGAGATCATTAGTTTCACAGCAGTTTTTGTGGACCTTACTTTACATTGATGAAGGCTAACAGGAAAAACGAAAACAGCCACAGCTACTTTGTTCACACAGAAAACAACGTGAAACTGCCAGCATCATTCTGAATTGCCAAAATTGCTAAGTTTTACTGCACTATGTTAAATAGCTGGTCTACAAAGCAAAGTCACAAAACTGATGGTTGATAATTTCCCTCTCCCATTCACCCTCCCTCACAGCAGATGCCAACTACTCAGCCACATTTCATTAATAAGAAAAACACGCAGTCAGCTGATACAAACATGGTAACTGGAAACCTCTCATTGTTTTAACCATTTCATTCTTGACAGAATAATGAGAAAGGAAACGTGAATACTGTCCACTTCTAATCCACAACTACACTTCTTCAGGTGATGTTTACAGCACAATTCTTCCATTAAAAAGCAATAATTCTCATCACACAAATAAAAACTGCATTATGAAAATTACTTGGCAAATTCAAAGTTTTGTGGTCTAAAAACGAAAAGAAACAGTGGCAAAATGTGATTCGTGTAAAAGAAGCCGTGGAGAGGGACACAACTTTCATGTAAGGAAGAAGCTCATTTCCACTTACTACCCGTGGCTGTGGTTTATGTCCTGACATCCTGGGCAGCCCAGTGGGTCCCCCTGTGAAGGTTCTGTAAGAGCCCCCTCCAGTGCTTCTATTCCTGGAGTGGGCACGCTGGAGAAGAGGCCACAGTCAACAGGCAGGTAGGAGCCCCAGTGAGGCTCCCACAGCAGCAGCCACTGCTGCCAGGTCAGCAGAGGACCTCCTGCGCTGCCCCACAGCACTGGCACCTCTGCCCCTGGCTGTCAGCACCTGCAGAGCTCAGGGGAAAACTAATTACCACATAAGCGACAGGGACAAAAGCAAAGACAAAAGAATAGTCTGTACTGAAGTGCATCAATAAACAAAGCTTTAGAGAGTTATGCAAGACAGTAGTCATGTGGCATTAACTTTAAAAAAAATATTAAGAAGGGAAAAGGATAGGGAAAAGCAGACACAGCTACATAACCACATAGAAAATGGAGAGAGCAAAACACCAATGACAGCTACTCCAGATCAGAAGTATCAGCTTACCATTCTCCAAAGAAAGTTACACCATGTGCCAGGTTTCAGCCATTCAGGAGAAAAGCAGGTCCGTATCACACACATCTCCCACTGATAGATGGGACTTGAGGATGCTCTCAGATCACTCCAACTGAGTGCAAAGAAAAACCACTTGCACCTACTAAAACAATCCTCATCTCTCAGCAGCCTCAAAAGCCAAACCAGAACCAAGAAAAGCCTGCTGTGGCTAGCTCTCTGTGAAGGACCTACCACCACCAGGCAAAACTCTTACTTCCCTGCCTGCACCTATCCAGAGCTCACTGCACACTGATCTTTGGACACCACCTACTCAGCCACATTCCTCAGGAAAGTCTCCCTTCCCAACAAAGATGGACCTCCTCAAGAGAGGTATCCAATTCTTTATGTGTGCCATGGTCTCACTTAAAAATCCTTCCCTATTTTGCACACTAAATCATCAACCCCATTTAGTCTGCTATCTGCTGATCTCCCTAGAAATAAATACATATATACATCTTTTTTGTCATAGTAGGAGGGAAAAAAATTCAAGATATCAAACTTCAGACAGCACTGCATGCCCAACCACCACAAAACAACTCAGTGATAAAGGTTCATTTCTCTGAATCGGCTTTTCTGTCATTGTTACAGTTTTAGTCTTCCTTTTCTGAACACATTAAAAAAAAATAAATTGAGAATTCATAGTTTCAGTGAGACCTTGACTAAAGGTCATATTAAGCACATTAAAACAAAAGTAACATATTAAAAAAATTAAAGAAAATATACACGTTAAATGAGCACCATTTTCTTCTTAAATTTTCAGCTTCTCAAAGTGCTCACAGATTCATCTCCCCATTTGTTTTCTTTTTTTTTTTAATAGACAAAGCATCAATGTCATTAAAATGTAACAGTATCCTTTCAGTATTTAATAGATTCTTGTTACTAAGGAAAAGAGAACTTTTAGAGACATAAAAGATTATTCTGATGTCTTATAAAAAGCAGATTTTATTCTTGGTTTGCCTTTTGTTTTGCACATATTTCCAAACAACACCCACTCGATTTTGCATTTGTGTGGAGTGCATTCTGTTATTCTGTTTATTTATTCAAGCAAGCTTCAGTGATGCTGATAACCAAGGTACAGTTATATTTTTAAAATCACAAAACCGGAAAAAGCAAATACTAGTTATACAATACATACCACAAGTTTTAATAAAAAAGCAAAAGCACTGGCATGCTTTAGAAGCAATAACCAGAAAAAGCAATAATACATTCTAGAGCACAAGCATAACAGAGGTCTGTGCCTGTCATCCCAGCCCCCATCTATTAATCTAACTTCAGCATGTCTTTGGGCAAAAAATACTGATATTCAACTGCCATTCACTTTTGTAAACAAAGATTATTCTGTATACATTACTACAAATCACATTGAAGCCTGAGCAAAATAAATATCAAGATTCAAGTTACAATTTTGCACTCATAGGGTAAACAAAGCAACCGACTGTTCAGCTACAATTTACACAGAATAGGCACCACAATGTTTTTCATTAATTCTTCACATTTAAATTATATGGCAATATAAAACATACAGTATCCATAAAGAATGTACCAACAACAACAAAAAGAAGACAGCTTCACAATAGGTCATCTTAGACAACACTGAGGCAGTTAGGCATTGCTGTTCTTGGGGACTACACTTACATATGTCTCCAGCTGAACCAAGGCTATCGCAGAAAGCATGAAAACTAGTCAGAGATCCCAATGTACACATATACATTAATCTCCACACAGGCAACATGACTCAGAGTCAGTTTAAGAAATTTCAATCTGCTGAGTAATTCAAACAACTTCATTGTTAGTTATGATGTAATGAAATTGACCAGTCAACAGTGACAACACTATGTAAGCCTCTCCCATCTGGAGCCTAGATGACAGCATTTTACAAGTTAAAACAATTATTTTCCACTGCCACTAAATTATTCCCTATTGTGACAAATAATTTACCAGAAGACTCTTTGGATGAGCTTTCAGTTTACTCTGCCTCACAAAATATCTAAAAAATTTATTTCTTACCTGCAACTCAAGCTGCATGGCTGTTCTCAGAGCTCTATTACAAGGACCGTAGCAAAAGGTTGCCTTGAGCAGTTGGCAATGCCTTGAATTTTGTCATCAAGTAATGAGTCTGCCACAAAAATAATGACCACATGGCAGAAGCCTGCTGGATATAAATCCCTTTGCTGCTTAAAACTAAATTTTGGTTCAATATTAAAACAAACACCCTCATACTACCTGAAAAGAATAGAAAGAATAAAAAGCATCAGTGCTGGTCTCACTAACAGGATGCACATTAGCACTAGGTTACTTTACATTTGAGCAAGTACAAAAGTAAGAGTATGAAACAGAGAACACTTAGCTCTGCACACAGTCAGCTCACAAGTGCTAAATGCTTCACCATGTAAATGGGAAAAGCTTTCTAAAGAGACACTAAGAAGCAGCAAAATAAATGTTTTGAGAATGGCTTCCTCCCTCTCCAGCCCTGCTTACCCATTGCTCCCATAAGGCTTCACTTGGTTAACATCTCTCCGTCTGAAAATAATTGCCTGCCTCCTAAAGGCATCTCGGACAGTGTAACTCCTTAATCAGCAGGAGAACAGCTGAGTGATGTGAGGCATTTCCATATTCTCCCTGGAGAAACTGCACCATCTCCACAAGGCACTACTGCAACATCAAGAACTAAAATGACTGTAGATGTGGTACTCTCCCATAATGAGAGCCACATTCCAATAAGGCTGCCCTCTAAAAACCCAGTTCTATTACCAGCTGCCTATTAGGACTTAGCTTATTGATATAGCTATTGCCAAGGATCAATCAGTGCAGCCTGAATATGAACCTCAGGGAAAATCCATTTGTTGAAATGAACTCACAATATGTTTGTTGTATATATATATATATATATCTAGATACAAAAACACAAGCAATCATCAATCGCACTATCTTTAAATTTTTATCATAGTTGAAGATGGTAATGAGCAGTAGGAGGTTTGCAAGTTTTAATGTCATAGGAAGGATATCAGATTTACAAAACAATTTACAAAACATGATGAATTTACCTCTCTGCAAAAAAACTTTAGAACTATTTATCTATTTCTCAGCAAATTGGAGGTGAAGAGAGAAAAAACATGATCATGAGCTTTGTTAATACACTTGCAAAGGGTATACCAAGAAGGTCATGAGTGAATCAGAAGAATACATATTTCAGCTTTCATCAGATTAGTAATACACACTGTAGTTTCACTCCACAATGAAACATCAACATCTAGAAATGGCATGGATGCATTTCTTCAGAGCAAGTCACCTGTTCTTTTCACATGACATATTTGCTTGAAAATCTACACATGATCCTTCCCATTCTCCTTCTCAAAGAGACACCAAAATCACCTTTTCTGTGAGAACACTTAATTCTTTCTTTTTATTCAGTTTTCCATCTTTCCCAACTCCACACCCTTCCTATCTAGCCACTCTTGATTGTCTGTACCACACAGCTCAGACATGTGGCTGATACTCCTCTTCCCTGCCCCACACTCTTAATTTCACAGTTCATTCAATAAACTAACAGCTACTGCCACCTTTTCCTCCTCCAAGAATTTGGGATCCACTTCTGCAGAAAGACTTACCTGGAAAGCAGTTTCAGATAAAACAGCCAAAGGCAAAATTGAGCAGGAGGAGGAGCAGAAGCAAGTGACCCTACTCAAAGGAGCAGGATCACTTAAATTATTTTCCAAAATTCTGCTTCTCCTCATCCCATGAGGCTCACTTTCTTCTTGTTTCAAACTACATGGTTAACTTCATATGGCAGTGACCATGTCTCCCACTGGTGTTTAGATACCATAAACGCTTAACACACCTGTTAAGAGGGGCTGTTTCGGGCCCTCAAAAGCCACCAGAATACAACAGCCCTGGTAGCACCATAAAGCCATCAATTACACTTGAGCCGAAAGTCTTCAGATTTTTGTAGAAAATGGAACTCATTAGTTGTGCAGGTAACAAACACCATCTTTTCACAACCTTCAAATCCCTCTTCTTCTCATAAAGGGAACTACCTAATTTGGTTGTATCAGGCATAGCTTGACTGTTGTGAGGAAAGTTTCAGAAACCTTCATAATCACTTCCATAATCTCTAAAAAAATTATATTTCTTCTCCGTTTCCTGAATGCTTTTTAAGCTCACATCTTCATCAACTACAAAAGATTAAACAGCCCTTGCTTCATGCTACATCACAGTAACACAGAAGCCTTTAAACCTTTTCACACAAACTTTGAAAAACAAATACAATTAGGTATTAAAATTAAAGCAAACTTCTGAAAATGAAGAAAGCAATCTTTGCTTTGAGAGACCAAAATAAAAAGGAGGGCTTTATATCCTGAAAATGATCAAGGCATCCTGAGAAACTTGAAGAAACATGGCAGCAATGTAAGCGTATAGAGAAAGCTTGAGTACAAGAAAGTTTTGCCAAATGCTTAAGGCATTCAAGTTCAGAAGGAAATAAACTCCAGTATTTCATCATACACAGGCTAGACAGGGAAGGGGAAGTGCTAGTGAAAAGCTCAGGTTTTTAAGTGTTTCCTGTTCACACTAGAACACTTCCTTGATTAATAAATGTATTCCTGTATGATGCATGTGTACATGACCCCCAAGTACAAAGACAGCCATTACACAAAGCACAGTAAACCTCACCAACACATTTTCAACTCTGCAGATGGCCACAAGAAGAAGCAATAAGCTTCATGACTGATCCTCACTGCTATCACAGCTTCTCTCCCCTTAGCAGTCAGAGCTAGGCTGTTCCACATGCCCCTCAGAGATGTAAAAGCCTGAGTAGCTGACCTCAGGCTTTGGACCAGATCACACTGTCCTTCTGCCAAAGAGCTGAGCAGGGGGTTACAGCCAAAGTCCAGCCACATGCCACAATTACCATAGCAAACACTCAGCTGGTTTAGTGAATTCTATTTTCCACCTGCCACAAAGTTCAACCCCAGAACAATTACAAGTACTTTACTCCTATGGGTAACTCACTGGCTGACAGCTGGGCTGAGACAGAGCTTCTGATGAATTCCACATCTTGCTGTGCATTTTATGGAAAGTTAACAGCTTTCACCCTTCCACTCCCTGCCTCTGCCACAAACACACACGCTTGAAGTACTAATATAAATACGAGGTTTTGAAGGATTGCTACACAGATTTTACAAATCACAACAGAGCCCCAGAAAAGACAATCATCACACTGCTGGTGCTGTCCTGGATATTGCATGCCTTGCCTCTTACTCTATACACTTAACCCTTTGGCACAAATCCCACTACTGGTTCAGCATGATGAGCCTGGAAAATCTGTGCCAATGTGCGAAGAGAACAAACAGCTATGTGTGTAATTTGTTGTACATGATAGTATTAGGAACTTAAGGCAACTGAAAAGCAAGCTTGAAATACAACACTTCTTTGTCCTAGGTGTTAGAAACACCTACATATATAACCCAAATTACACAAGCTACATATGCTAGTCACTAAAAACTCACTAAACCAACTGCAACTAACTATGTAGTCTGATACTAAAATTTAGATCAAAACAATTTCTAAGCAGCTTGGTATTAAAATTTAGTCTAAAGTGATTTTAATTTTAATGATGCCCGACTTCTAAGTCCCATTGAGTATACTTGTCTTCAAAACCAAGGTAAGAGCTATGTTTTCATGAACTGCTTTGGAGTAAAGGAAATGAAACATCAAGAATTTAAACTAAATTGAATTTTAGCTACAGCTTTTCTCTCTGAGTGAAAAGCAATAATCATCTGTTTTTATTACAGTTTTGTCCTTCACATTCCTATACTCAGGATGATTCAGGAAACACTAAAGTTGCTTGTTCCAGTACATGCAGTACCCACCTGACATTGCTCTGGCTCACAACAGTACAAACAGTTCCATCAATACATTTTCAAAACATGACTTGCCAAAACAAACACAGCACCTCAAAACGGTATTTTCCCTCGTTGAATGCTGAAATTGATGTGCATCATTATTGTCAGTATCTCAGTAATAAAACATTTTCTTTCTTGCTTCCAACAAGAATCTTAATATATACCACCTTCAGATAGTATGGCCTATAAAAAATGCTTATGGCTTTACTGTCAATATTTGATAATTTAATAATTTTAACCCTAACCAAAGGTTCCTCCATCTGTGAACAGAGGGCACACTCAGGGGTGGCAATGCATAAAGAAAAAAACTAATAGCATGTTGCCTAAGTAACCAAATACAGAATCCCAGGTACATTTACAATTTTCCTGTCTATAAAGTCTTAAATCTCAAGGCTTGAACATCTTGAACTCATCTTGAACCACAAAGGATTTTCAACACCTCAGGAAGGGTGTCGAAAGAGGCTGCTGAAGTCATTTGATCACACCTGAAGAAGTTTTGGAGTCACAGCAGCAATCCCGCAAGAACATCTAACCAAACATTTTCATGGTGCTACTGGCTGTAAGTAATGCATTAAAAATCTACACTGCTTTTCCTAGTGAGATCATTAAAACATTTTTCAGAAGCCAAAATAAAAACCTACAAAACCTGAAAAAGGCTACAGTATTATCTTCTAGATATGTATCTACTCCAGCTGAGCTTTATCCAGGCAGACATTTCAGGATCTGGGTGAACTGTACAAAGACTGACCAAGCATTATGGTCTGAACACTCAAGTTCAGAGCTGCCACAGCACCTCTCCAGCCAAAAGCACATGTTCAGATCATCAGAGTCTGTCCCGCATTTTATGTACCCATCTTCAAGGGTACATAAAATGTATGCATAAAATATCTAACACCTGCTTCCAGTATCCTTAGTTTTTGACCGCTTGATTCCCACCTCTACACATCTCCATCTACTGTTCAGGCAGTTTCAATTAATGTTATTTATCTGGACCTTGCTTGGTTTTATTGTCTCGTAGTGGAAGAGGACATAAACCCTCACAAAGCTTACAAACAAGTTTTCAGGACCCTGAAGTAGTGGTTAGAATCTTAGCTGTAATTGATACAATAGCTAGCTAACATAACAAAAGATGTTTTCTACTCTCAAGCATTACCCCAATCCACCCCTGGCACATTACAACTGCTATGGGAATGCTCTACTGCCACACGGCAGAAGCTGACAAAATAGAACAACTTTCCTTCTCTGGTGGTAACCACTAGAATAACACCTCAGAGAGGGGGGTTGTGACTTGGGTGTTTTATGGAGAGCACTCTTCTCTCAGAAGACAAATGATCATGCTCTTCATGGGTGTAACTGTATTCACTTGAATAAGGTCTTGTGTTCAGGTGGTAAGGCAACTTGATCCGGAAGTTACTTTGGCCTTAAAATGCATCTGTTTAACTCTGGTTAAAACTAAACACTGTCAAAACAATGCCTTACCCTCTGTCTATTCCTCTACAAAAAGCAATCCGCACTGACTAGTGCTAAACCTCATCTTTCTGATTCATGAAAATAGATGGAAATGCTGTAACTATGCCACCAAGTCCACTCAACATGCAGTCCTGACATCACGATGACTTGTTTGCTGCTGCTTGTATTTAGATCCCAAGCAGACAACAGTTACCTCTTATTTCAGAGTGGACAGAAATACTTATTCATATCACAACAGCCAGTGTAAACCATTCCCAATACAAAACTACATGGATTAATAAGAGTATCAATACATACTGCTAGTCTAAACGGAAAAAAAGTAGTTAGTAATACCTTCTAATTTTTCCTCCAAGTTTTTTTCTTTTCTCTTTCAGAATGGACAATATCCTTCTAAATAACCCAGCAGCATGAACTTTCCAGTCTTGTTTGCACAGTCACTATGAACTTTCCACAGTAACCAACTGGGTCTTTCAGTACCAAAAACTCTTTTGAAGGATGTTAAGGGTTTGTACAGGAGCAGCATGAAGGGCACTTCATGGTCAAGGCCAAAGAAGAACATGAGGCTCTTAGTAACCACACAGCGTGCTCAGCCTTAGCAATTCAAACTGAACAATAAATCTGTAGCACTAAAACTCCCTGTTTTGGCAACTGTAGGCAACTCTGTCCATTTAAACTATTAATCACTAACCACTAGGCTTAGTAGCATCTATACACCTCTTCCTTCTGAATTAAATGATGGTGCAATGCTGGAGAAACTCTGCATGCAGACCCAGCAAAATATGCGTCATTTCCCTCGCCAAGACAGTAACAGCCAGCCACTTCTCCCCTCACCTAGAGTCAGTACTGATTAGTCTAAAGCAAAAGCAAAGTTGAGCTGTCCAAAATAAAGGCATTGAAGAAACACAGTTTTATTTCATCCCCCTGCAGAGGTCCCACTGCACTAGCTCTGGTATTACAGCTCAACCTTTTCTAGCATTAATGTGATTCTACAAGTAACTCACTATTTCTTCACAAGGATGACTCAAGGAAAGTGATGTGCGGCAAAATTCTGTTGCTTTTCAGTAACAAAAATTCCCAGGAAGTGCAACATGGTACACCTGAGTATTACAAGTGAGAATAGCTAACATAGACAGAGAGCTCTCCTGTCACAATCCTGATACCTGGCCACTACTGCATGAAGTAAAATTCTTTCAATGACACAGAGGTGGGTAAAGGAGGGAGAGATAGAAAGATGCACCAAACATAAACACGCCGTTCCACATACCTTGCAAGCCAAGATCAAGCCTAGGTTTCTGCAGGAACAGCTTGCTCTCCCCACTAGCATAAGGTTTCTCTAATCAGTCACTATACTACTGCTTAAGAAACTACAATTTAGGCTTTACTTCATGTTCCACCTCTTTGAAAGCAAGTCTTACTTAACAGAGAATTAGAGTTATTTTTCCTCAAACTCTTTTAATCAGAGTAACAACTCCCCTTGCACGATAGACTTCGAGTATTATTTCTGTACAAAATACACTAATGTAAATAAATAGCAACTAAACTGGAGTGATGTTAGTGCAGCTATGATCAAAGTCAGACAGCCAACTCCAGAACATCACATTTGCCCCCAAATGTCATCTTGAAGTCTAAATGGGGAAAGGACAGCTGTGTTCCTTATAAAATCTCCACACTCCAAGGAATGTAAATAAGACATTGTTAAAATGAAAGAACTAGTTAAAGCTATACATTTGTAACTTTTAAAAGGTTTCCCCCTCCTTTTAATATCTTTAATACAAGGTTATAAATGTGTAAGGGATGGCTGTTGCCATGGAAATATTCAGGCCAACATCTCTCTGTGGGAACCTCAAAGCTCCCTTCACTGCCGGGTGCCTTGTAATGACAGGGTCACATTAGCACCTTTGACTCTCAAAGCCCATTTACTGCATAAAAATTAGCACAGCTGACTCCATTCACCTTCCACAGACCAAACAGTAACTACCCCTGCTCAACTGATTTTCTGCTGCACTCACTCATTCCCCCAGGACATGCTCCCAAACCTGTTTCAGCACCATCCTTCACACTACAGCAAATTCATCTTCAATGCGTACTGCCTTCTCAGCAAACACTAAGCAGAAAACAGAGGTTACAGAGGCCATCAGATGCTTCACCTGATCAAGAGCATCATTTCATAATCTGTTGAGAAATTTCTTTTTCCAAAGCAATTGACATATAATAAATCTGCATCATATTCCAGAAGATGGAAAGCAGAGCTATGAAGAAAAACAGAGGCAGACATGCAGCAACAGGAACTGAATTCTCATAAAAGCCAACAATTAAATTAGAGAACAGAAGATAGCCTCTGAATAATAATGGTTCCTTTTACCTCTGGTAGCTGTCAGTGCTGAAAAGGGAAAAAGAAGTTCTTAAAAACCTCAGTGGAATTCCTGGGTATCAGTGTGTACCATTTGATGCACAATCAATTTATGCACATAGGAGGCCCATTTCAAGGCAAATGCAGATGTGTTTTTTTATCATTTTTAATCAATTCCAAAGAGGAAAATTCAACCATCTGAGAATGTCTTCTTATCAACATCTTAATACACACAAGCCAATATACGCATTTAATTTGCTCAGTCATGTGTTTGTATGAAATAGAGATTTGTGTCACATATCCTCTGACAAGGCAACAATAAATCCATTAGACACATAAAAGGTAAGATTCAATATACATTTAGAACTAATCTATCTACATATTTGAAGAAAGAAACTACTAGTATCTACCATCATTAAAAATAGCCAGTCAAATATTTTAAACTAATATACTGTGAATATATACCTATGCGTTCTTTTACTTTTTAATTCTTTGGAGAGAAAAAATTGCAGAGAGAAGAGTTCTTAAGCCTATGGAAAGGTCTGTCTCACATATTCATCATACAATCCTTCACAACTAATTCCAGTACAAAAGAAGTGAAATGAAAATTACATTGTGTGTCTCACCTAGAAGATAATCAGGATGACCTTTCAAGGCAGTTTATCAATTTCACTGATGCTGAGTAAAACCGAAGTCAGATTCAACTGAATAGTAAACTATTTCCACAAGGCCAAGCATCTAAACATTTAACTGGAGATTTTCAACAACCCCAATAATCGAATGAAGAAAAAGGCAGTCATTCCCTCATCTAAATAAGACTAGATTTTAACAAGAAAGGAAAATATCATTCTTACTACTTAGCAAAATACAGACACTTTTTAAAGGCTTTGCAGGGTTTTTTTTTGTTTGGTTTTTTTTTTTTTTTTTTTTGCTTTCTTGCTTTTTTTGCTTTCCATCAAAGGTACTTATTTTCTTTACACCTACAGTTCCGATGGATGAATAATTTTCTGACAAATGGACCCTTTAGGTGGGGTACATCTACAGCCATATACAGATAGGGATCTGTGTGCGCATACATATGCACCTCTAGCAAATCCTTAGTAATTATATGCAATTTCTGAGTGGAAACAGGAATGCCTAATTTCTTGCCTCTGGCCATTTTAGGCACTTTTTGTGAAAAGAAACAACAGATATATGGGAGGGAAAAAAAAAGCTTTGAGTACAGCATTGGTCCAGGAGACTCCTAAAGCAACTAAAGCTTGTTACTGGGGGGTTTTGTTTTTTGGGGGTTGTGTGTGTGTGTGTTTTTGATTGGTTTGGGTTGTATTTTTGTTGTTGTTTTAGGGGGTTTTTTGTTTGGTTTGGATTTTGTTTTGGTTTTTTTTTGAGAGGTCAGGAGAGTATGCTTGCACAGGGCTCTGTACCACAGGGAAACCTCTGCAGGCATTTGCCCAGCCCCAGCAACACCTACACAAACCTGCCCCCGTTATTAACTTCTGTGTGCAGACCACTCTCCTCTTCTTACACGCTTTGCAGACAATTCTTACCATACTCAAATTAAGTACAGATTTAGACACAGCAGTATCTCGTGAGCCACACTGCAATGTCTGTCATGAATTACAGAGTCTACTGAGAACATCCAAGATGGGGCTCAAAGAGAAGGGCAATAAATATTTTATAAGATTGGGTTGAGAGAATATTGATTGTCCCAAAGCCTGTCATTGTGTCGGTTGGTCCAATGATCCTGTTTCCACAAACTCTGTCTTCCTCACATCCGCAGACAAGCGAAAGGAGTCTCATCTGATTTCACTGAACAGCCAAATGTTCTGCTTGCATTAACAACTGGGATTTTATTTGTGAAATATGACTTAATGTCTTCTGAATAAATTCAAGCACGACTAGATGAGGTGAAATCATAGACAAGAGTATCTATAAAATAGTGTATCAACATACATTCTTACAAGTTGCTGTAATTCTAACAAATAAACCAGGGTTATCCATGTACATAGTACAATCCCAAACACCACATGGTAATACCCGTTTAGTCTTTCCTACTGTCACAAGAAATTAGCTGCAAACCAGAATGGTAAGGTAATGCATTTTATCAAGATAAGTAACTGAATTAACTGCATCTTCACACAAACTTTGACCAGTCTATACCATGCTCAGCAAAACAAAAGACAGCACCTTTTGAAGTATTCCAGAATTATGTTTAATTACAACAAACCTAATGAAAGTCAAGCACAACGTCAACCACCTGATTTAAAATGCCAATTCAATGTGCACTTTGTTTTTTAGAAAGCCTATATTGCTCCGCTCTCCCCAGAACACCTAAAATTTACACAGAGAGAGAACTCAAACACAAATCCAAGAACTTCCACATCTCTAGGTTTCTTTCCTGCATTGTTTTTCCAGTAACACACAACCATAACTCATTATCTCTTTCAGTGGAACTGAGAACAAAGACATTCTATAAAAAACAAAAAGCCTCCACATTTCTATGCAACTCTTTGTATATTCAATGACAAAGTTCATACAGTATCATTTGTTTATTAAAAAAAAAATCAAGCACAACTGAGCATATACTCATAAAATCAATTAATTGGGGCAAGAAGAATGCCTGCTTTATATTGGGAGAAGGAGGAAAACTCAGAAATACACTTAAAAGCCTGCCCGTGAAAACTACTCTTGAACAAAGCAAGAACTATAATCACGTTTCATGCATTTTTCCCCCTATTCCTCTGCTCTGCCATTTGCAATGCACGCAAATCTGTGTGGACCTGGAGGTTTTATTCACGCACAGGGAACACCAGCCTCTCCACTGTCTCGCCTTGCTGCAGTTCTGTCAGACCTGCTTTAGCTTCCAGACAACCTTTGGTCTTTCTACTGCACACCAGCAAAGAACTAACCAAGTCTGTAAAAGTTTTTCCTCTCCTCCCTGCTTTCCCAGTGGAACTGTCCATCTCCATAAATCTTCCCCTGTTTTGCATAGCCTTTTCTGTCTCCCAGCTCAGTTAAGTAATCAGATGCACTAATGACGTCACCATTTCCCAGTGTGCTAATTCCATGTATTTCCCAGTCGCTTCCATACCAGTGCTCCATCACCTACACACCTGCTTAGCACACACAACCCTGCAGAGGAACACACCAAGCTCCTTGCAAGAGACAGGGAATCTGCCTGTCCTTGCAATGAGGCCAAGAGGTACTAATTTTGAAGCAGTGTTCAATCCTCTTTAGCCTGCCTCATATACAGGCTAATACTAATTTTTTAAGAGGATCAATGCACAAAATGCCTAGTGGATTATGAGTTCACTGCTGTACATGAACAGAGACAAAAAGAAATAGGTGGAAGAGCAGGGAAAGCTGAAAAAGTGGGTCCACTATTTCTTGTACCAACAAACTTGGTTCTAAACTTGATACATGGTCTTTAATTAACTTTATTTACAGTCTTTATAAAGGTTCCTAAGTTCCTTATCTGCTTTCCACAGATTTTTATTGTTTTGTCATCTGTCTTGTTTCCCTGTCAGGCCACAAGAACTGGCCCCCGAGCACAGAATAACATACCCTTGAAGTAAAAGCTGCAGTTTGGTGCTTTAAAAGTCAAAGGTCCCAGAGTTACAGCACTGACCACAACATGCATGCCTCTTCATTCAATAAAACTCTTTTTTCCTCCTCCATCCCACCATTTAAAAAAAAAGAAGGAAAAAAAAGAGAAAAAGCACTACACATACCAAAAATATGTTCTGGCATATTTATTCATTTCGTTTTCAGAAACACTCACATACCCCGAAACGCGCTGCACCACAGCTTGGTGTTACAGACAGCAGAAGGAAACGGAGCAGTTCTTGGACACCCTTGGCTAGAAGTGGGGCACAACACACTTCTTAATGCATGCAATATCCTCCCTCAAGGTGAAGGCAGGCTGCAGCAGCACCTCCAGAAGGCTAAACAGCCCTTTGCATTCCTGCATTTACAGGCAGATAAAAGAACATAAAAGCTTTTTGGCCAGAATACAACTAAATGTAAGACCTCATTAATCCAGTTCTGGACAGCCAGATCTGTAACTTCCCAATGCAGGATGATGGCACACATTAGTCTGAACTATGAGGTGCTACTTTTTTCTCTGTAGCTGAAGAGCTATGGGAACAGGAAAAGTCATTTTTGGTTCCTTCTATTAATTCATCCAAGAAACAAGGACAAAACCCTCATATCAGAAGGGAAACAATTAAAACAGTTTCCACATCTAGCCTGCACAGCTACATCAACACACAGGCAAGTTAACTGCAAACAGAGGCTGGAGCAATGCCTTTTGGCACTCCCAAGCTCCTTTCAGTACACAACCAGTTGTATGCGCCACTGAAAAGCAACTCTTCAGCCACTTCAACCTCCCAAACTTAAAGACACAAGTAACGTAAGTGGGACTTTCCTCATTCTTTTCAATACACTTCTTTTACCTGTCTACCTAGACACTCAAGCACAGGACTACTATGCAAAGCCAGATGAAGAAGGCCTTATAAAAGACTGCTTTATCATCAGAGAAATGACTAGTCAGAAAGGAGGCAGAAAACTTCAGAGAAAGAACAACCAAATAAAAAGCCAAAAGCATTTCCCAGCTCCTTGTTTATATTATGCAGCTTCCCAGATGAGCATATCTTTCTTCAGTTAATTAACATGGCATACAGCAACTGAGTATAGGGCACAAGAAAGAACACTCCCCAAACTGTTTAATAGTATCACAATGAAAGTTTATGATCTGCTTTGCTTGGTTTTGCTGTCATCTTTAAATCTCCAACCTTATTCTTACATGCTACCCAGCATCTAAAACACTGAAAAATTCTCAGTCATGTCTACAAGTGATTAATCCTCAGTTTAATAAGACGCATAATAGATCACCACCCATTCATGAGTAACGCTTTCATGGTCATATACCTTCAGAAACTACTTTTCAACTCATTTAAATCACAGAATATGAATCCAACAAGATCCAACACTTGGAAGCACGGAAGACTTACAAGAAATGTTAGTCAGCTTTGGCAATTATTCCAAGTTACCTTTGCATAGCAGAAACTGGGATAAATAACTTCACTTCTAAACATTCAGGGGAAACACCTTATATTCTCATTATCTACAAAATCCCTACAGTAACAACTAACTTGAGATTCCATTTTTCCTGGAGAAAATCAAAATTAAAGCAAAACAATAGGCAGAGTTCCAAGGTAACATAACTGCGATAGAAATGCTCCAAGATTTTATTTCTACTGATTTAAAGCAGAGTCCCACTTTGAAAAGACATCCTTAAAAATCAGATTATGGCACAAATGCCTATCAACTTATCCAACACCTTTTGCAAACTAGGTGGCATATGCAAGTATTACATCTCATGCTACCAGCCCAGAACAAGAATTAATTTTGACATGACTGAAAGAGACCTCCCACTTATTTCAGTGCAAGAAAACATCTAAGACAATGCAATTTAGCATGAAAACATTCATTTGACACACACCTCCTAAGACAGTTGGGAGACAGGGCACTGCAGAGCAAGGACAGTGCAGTTTTCAACTCCAGCCAAGTGGCCTTGGGCAGATGACAGATCCTCTCGAGTTCTCCAGCTCCTCCCCAGCAAGAAGCTGCATGAAGCAGAGAACTCTAAAGCTCAGCTGCTTAGGAGGAACGCCAATAAGGAAAGCACCAGGGGATCCAGAACATCCCTCCTTCTTGCAGGACCTCTTAGTGGTATAAATCCACACATTTTGGCAGGGTACTACTGTATCCATGCAAGATTAATAAAAAGAGTTATCAAGTGTTCAATGTAATAGCTGTTTATACAGGGACTGGAGTGAGCAGAGGGTACTGAATCATAATACCAACAAAGAGATGGCAACACAGCATAATAAATTAAGTCTGTGGGCACACCTGTACTTACAGTGTCCAGAAAAGCCTATGAATCAGTGTTACAGTTTTGAAATAGATCCGTTCACATCAAACACTTCATTTGTTGTAGAAGTAGCTACCGCCCTCCCCACCAGCTACAAAGGCTTTTGTTTCTCATAAAAAGAGAAATTTTTAAAAAACAGCTATAGACCTATTTTGGTAGGTATGAAGGCAAGCAGCTTTTGTCAGCAGACTCCTTGACCATGGAGAAAGGTATATGAAGCAATTGCTTCAGGAGAGGGGAGAGAGATGGCACAGTACTTCCTCTCCAAGCCAAGAGATCACAATACAGACACAGTTAAGACTTCATCTGTCAATCCAGCTCCCCATTAACAAAGCTTCTCCTTTTTTTTTCCCCTCTAAGAACACATTTACCCCCACATAAGAACACACGTAGAAACACATTCCCATGCCATTCATTTGCTTTCAGTGGAAAAAAAGTCACCTATACCTCATCTCTGCTACTGGCAAAAATGATGAGTGCCCATCCATACATAGCCCACTCATCCCAGGCAGCACACTCTACTAACGCTCTTCCCCACACAGTGGGGAACATGGCACATAACAGTGTTTCACCCTGTAGCAGCTCCTCGGTTCTTTCTTACAATGCCCCTTTCTAACTCAGTTTGTAAATGATATTCCCACTCTGGCACAGCCTCCACAACCACCATCCATGCAACGAGCACAGCTTCCTTTAGGCGCACTTGCGTAACTGCCTGAGCTCGCACTCTTTCTAATAAAAGAAGTCATTAAAGAGTTCTCTAACAAAACCTCCACACAGGTATCCAAAGGGGAGTATGAGATCAGTAGCTATTTCTGAGCCTGATGGGCACAATGCAGTCAACAGCCCAGCGCTAATTACTGCAGGAATTTTCTTTTAAAAAGAGGCTTTATTACTACATTGATTTCCAGAGCTGCTAGAAATACTTGGGTGCCTTAGACTTAAAGGTGATGTTTCACATTTTTCAGCCAAAGTAACTCTCCACAAGAGCTATGTGATAATAAAGACATGAAGGAAGATAGGGAAATATTTCCGCATTAAACCAAAAGCAGATTTGAAAAAGCCCTTAACCTACAGATCCATCAGGTTCCCTCCCACACCAGAGCAAGATGAAGCTGCTGCTCCCCTCCCTGCTAAACGAAGTCACGTAATAAAAAGGAGCTGCAACAATGAAGTTACCACGGCTGCATTCATCCACTCAATCCTTCTCCCTTAAACGCCCATGATGCGTAGCTTTGTACACGGGGAAAATACTATGCAACAGCCCACACCTCCGGGAAGCGCAGAAGACATCCCCTCGGAATTAGCTGAGGGGCAAATGGGGACAGAAAACTCTCACTTCACCTGTACCTGGCAAACTCGGCACCTCTGTGGAGACCTGATTTAAACTCTCCTGACAGCTGAAAAATAAAACAGCGCGTAACAGCTCTTCAGAACACATGCAGCTGATTACCCGACAGCAAGCACCCAATACCGCGTCCTGCTCTTCGCAGAATAAGGGACGGCGGTTCCCAGCACACAGCGGCCTCCCCGAAGCGCCCGAACACACTCCTGGTAACCTGGGCTGCTGGCCCTTGGAAACCGACCGCTTCCCAGCCGGGCGAAAACGCCTCGCACCCGTCCTCACGACCCTCGGGAGCGCCCCCGGCCCCCGTTTTCGCGGCAGGTGCGGCCCAGCACGGGCAGCGGGGGCCCGGCCGCCTCCCCGGGCACGCACCTGGCGAAGCCGCAACCGGCGAGCTGGCGGTCGCTCCCGCCGGAGTCAGCGGGGCTCGGGGACGGTGGGAGGAAAAGCAGATTTATAAACCTGGCAGCCCTCGCTCATTTGCTGCTGAAAGCTCCTCCTCTCCGCCTCGCTCCGGCCGCGTCGCAGGCGGGGGCTGCCAGCGCCCTAGCCCCCCGCCCGAACCCAGCGGGGGCCCGGGCCCCGTCAGGCCACAGGACGGACTGCGCTCCGTAGGTGCGGCGGTGCCGCCTGCCCCCACGCCGGGGCCCCCGGCCCCGCACCCACCTCAGCAGGAGAAGGCGCGGCGGGCAAGGACCGTCGCTGCCCCAGTGGCGACCGCTCCCTCGCCGCCTCCCGCTCCCTCCGCCCGCCCCCGCCGCCGTCTCCTCCTCCCCCGGCCGGCGCAGGCCCGCCCCTCCGGGCGCTCTGTACCTGCGAGGCGCGGCGGCGCCCCCCTCGCACGGCCCCCGCCCGCCTCGGCGCTTTCCCCGCGGCTGGGGGTGGGCCAGCGCAGCCCCCTCCTCCCGCGCCGGCGGGGGCAGGGCGGCGGGAGGGGCAGCAGGAGGAGGAGGAGGAGTTGGTGCCCGTGTGTAACAAGTTTGGGTTGCCCCGCAGTATGGCGGCCGAGCGGCGCGGGGGGCGGACCCGGCCCTCGCCGCCGGGGGTTGAGGCGCGCTCGGCTCGGTGCTGCCCGTGCCTTCCCCGCGCCCGTTAACGCCGGCGTCCCCGCGTGACACTGGCCCGGTCACGGCGCCGGCGGAGCAGCCCCTCCCGCGCCACCTGGGGCTGCGGGGCTTGGCAGGGCACCGAGGCGCCTCTGCCGAAAGCAGGTGCGGTGTCCCGCAGGTCGGCCGGGCCGTGCGAGAGCCGCCGCAGCTCCTCGCACCTAGTGCCACTTGTCGCATTCCCCTGCTCCTCCTCCGCCTTTTCGTCTCGGGTAGGATGGATCTGCTCGCCGCAGACCACAGGGAAAACCGCACCTGGGATCCATCCTGTCAGCAACATGGGAATGGAGTAACTCGTATCGAAAGCAAACGTTACTGGAATTAATACACCTTCAAGCACAGGTTCGCCTAGGCGACTGCTTGGCGGTATATAAAAGGAGGAAAGAAAATAGGTCAGTAAATGGCACAGATCTCACCCGGCATCCTTCTGCTGAGTCACTGGTGGGTTATTGATTACCATCATGTCCCTGCACGCCTGGCGTGACTGTTCGGATGAATGACATGGACTAACACATGGGTGTCTGTTTTTGGATTAGGGTTTGTTTGGGTTTTTTATTGCTGTGGAACAGGTGATACCGGTGCAATCATGCGATTGCCATAACTTGGTTAGCAGGAGTCGTTGAAGCAAGACTGAACAAAATATTTAGTTTGGCAGATACTGCCACTTGCTTTACTGGCTGACCTTTAAATTCCAGCATTACACAACATTGTATTTTTACAATAATATGGCAGCCAATTTCTAATAATTCACATTAGCTGTATGTAAGAAATACCATAAAGAAGAAATCATTGAGAAAATTGAGCCTCTTTAAGACGTGGAGACACAATGATAACCTCAGATGAAGAAAGTTTAGATTCAAGGCAACCTTGATATTTCAGGGTCTGTGAAACGGTAGGGTTTGAAGGAGGATATTAGCATAACCAGTCTGTTGTGTGGAAAACACTGGGAAATCAATTTCCCTGCATTACACTTTCAAAATGGTGATTTAACTTAGGCCAGCTAAATATTGGGTAACCAGTGTCCATCACACCATTGACATCAAATAGGGTCATACGCCGGCTAAACATTGGATATGAAGCATGGAGAAGAAAGTAGGCATACCCAGCTCTGGGAGACAACAGCAGCGGGGAGCAGGGGGGCTGAGAAGCCATGATCTGCCAGGAAGGGGGAGAACCACTTCCAAAGATTAGCCTGAGTCTTACAGGAGCACAAAGGAGGATCAAATGCACCCATGCCAGAAAATCCTTGGTGAAAATACAGTAGCAGGATAAAAAATCCTTATCATATTTTATTTGGGCAGTTGCTGTAATTTATATGAGCAGAAGATTAAGCTGCATCTCCACTGGGACTGACTGCTGGTATTAATATGCTAGCAAAACCCTCTAGTGCAGACAAGACTTGAAGCATCTCCTGAGGGGTACAACTATGAAATGGTATTCCAATGGAAGAGACAAAGATGCTTTTATAATCTCTCATTTTACAAAGTCTAGGCTTGGGCAGTTCTTAGCTTTGAGTAGGAAAATCACAGGGATTTTGTCAGGTTTCCCCAGGGAGCCTGCAGTCTGCACAAACTTCCAAAAACACAGAGTGGCACAAAGTAATTGGAGCAAAGGCTAGCACCATGACAAAATTTCCATTATTTCTGACTCTCTCCAGGTTAGATTTCATGACCTCTTAAGAATTGTGTTGTTCATTTGTATAATGTAGTTTTCAATCTCCATTCTCAGCAAAACCTACAAAATCTTGCTGACTTGAAGGCTGGGGTAAAACAAAAAATTGATATTTGTACCTTGTCAAATGCCAGATTCTTGGTCACATTCAGAACCTTCTTTCAAGTAAAATATGTCACCAAATGGGATTTGCTGAGAAAAAGAAAACACTAATAATAACAGTGTTGGGAACATAAGGCTAATACCATAAATTGCACTGCTGAAAATTCCTATCGATTCCAGTTATGTCGTGTTTTTCACTGGACTAAAAACAATTGGCCTCCAACACAAATTTGAGAGGTTTTCCAGAGAGGTTTCCAGGTTTCCAATATAAATTTGGGTGGTATGTGAACTAATGGTGTAGGGATAAAGACACTGGTCCTCACAGTAATTATAACTGATTTTTTCTCCAAAAAAAATTATAATCTTTCAAATAGTGCATGTGGCAATGAGATCATATAATGACTAATTATTAATACATGTCCACATCAATTCCATAATGCATATTCCAAGGACATGGAGGAAATGTGCTTTTAAAAACCTCTAAGCATAATAAAGTGTAATCTTCAAAAAGACACAATGCTTTCTGTGAAGTAATAATATGTAAAGACTGCCTCAGTCATAATACAGTTCGTTCAGACAACTTGTTGAGGGTTGAATATATAGGTATTTTAAGTCTAGGCAAGCTGTATCAGATCTGAGCCAGGGGAAAAAAAAAAGCAATTAAGAAAGAAAGAGGGGTTAAAGAAAGGTGTAACAACTGATTGTTGTCTTAAACCTGCATTCCTTGTTAAACTCAGAAACAAATAAGCTACAGGGTAGAAGATACAGGAGCAGAGTAGAGAATGAGAGAAGACCAAAACAGTCTCAGAAGCCAGGTCTGTGACTGGGGGCAGATCTGTGCAAGGGTGAGTGAGTGAACAGGTGGTAGGTTTTTAGTAAGTCAGTGAAACAGTCAGTGAACGTGCCCGGAGGTTTGCAAACTGATATATAGTGCAGGGAATAGGTCAGTAGCAGAGCACATGAGGGAATGAATGGATGAGAGGATAAAAAGAGGAAATAGTTGGGTTGAATGAATGTGACTCTGAACAATTCTGAGTAAAGTCAAAGTTACAAGCTATACCTTTATATTGCTATGATGGCATGACTTTTCAGATCACTTGTCACTGATGTAAGCCAGCATTAGAGGAAAAGGACACACATTGCTGAAAAAAATCCCTTTTCATTACCAATTGTGGAAAAATAACAAAATAAAAATAAGGATTTAAGATACATTTTACAGTCATGACAATAAAAACAGTTTTGGAAACATTAATACAGAAAAATAAGCACACAAAATGCATTTAAAAGCATTGCCCAATAAATAAATGTTGATTAGTGTTATTAAACTACTAGAATTGACATAGACCTAAAATTATTTGCAGAGCAGGAAGATGCCATTAACTATCCTAGTTAGGAACCTGATACACAACAGCTCAAAGTGATTTGTGCAAGATTATACACTAAGTCAGTGGCAGAACCACAGACAGATAAAGCCTTGACCTTTTACTTTTGTATCTTCCCCATCAGGCAAAGAAAATGCATTGACTTCACTTTTGCAATTACAGAGGCAATGAGCTAAATTATAATAGTCAAGGGGTGTTATCTCCTAACCGTGGGGTTTTTTGGGTTTTTTTGGGCTGAACACTTCCTATATCATTATGGATAAACATGGCAATTATGTAGAGCATACACTCAGAGACTTTCAAACTGTCCCTGTATTTGCCATATTTGTATGCTAAGACAGAAGAAGAGGGAGCTAAATAAATGCTACACAGACATCTGCATTTAGATGATGTAGTGCAAGGGAAGTGCATGGCTGGGTGACGTGGCAGAGGAAGGTCTTTTTCTCTGCCTTTGGTGGATCGAAGGCTAAGGATGCTGTAAAGGTCACAGAGAATATTTTCCTTTTATTTCCTAATCTGGAATAACAGATTTAGTAGAACTGCACTGTGGATTAGTGTCTGACTATGGAGTTATTGGTAGTCCAGTCTCTGTTAAATCTCACTGCAAAACCTTTTAGAAAGTTTGCTAAAGGAATGGGGGACATGGTGAATTTAGGGAAGGATGGCAAAAGTGCCAAGTGAGGATTCCCCTCACTCTGGTGCTGTGTCAGCATTTGTATTTTAAAATTATATATCAGTAGCAAATTACATTACTAGCATACTTTGTTCCTAGACAAAATAGCAATAACAAATATTTTGTGTTAATAGTTTTCACTTATCAGTGTCCAAATACAGAGCCTTTAATTCTTACTCAATTATGTGCATGATTAAAAATTAAGAAACTAACCACTCCAGCGCTCTTTTTATAGGAAGATGGCATGGAAAGACTTAGAATCAACAGTCAAATGAATCATGAATGATAAAAAACACTTTATCCACTCTACATGATAGAAGAAGTGCATGGGCTAGTGAAGGAGGCACATGTTTATTAATGAGAAAAATAATAAAAAAGGTGCCAGCAGTGCCTGCCTCAAGGGACAAGGTCAGTGAGGCAACATCAATAATGTAGTACATTAAGAATAATGAGGAAACTAAAACTCAATATATTTTTTTTATCTTTCTTTAAAATGTAATCACACTTCTGAAAAGATCAAATTAATGAAAATTGTTTAATGGAGTCATCACCAATCACATAAATTATTTCTGATTACGTTTCTCACATGTGTAATATCAATGATATTACGTCAAACTACTGACGTGGGGTGACATGTGCTAGTCATGAATAAATATGAAACCAGAGAGGCAACAAAGGTGTTCAGTTGTTAACACAGGAAAAGCAAATGTTGGGTGTGACAGTAATGGATTGAGACATTTATAAACTTTATACTAAGCTTGCATTCTTTCTATATGAATCCTACATCTTTATTGCTTGCACTATTACAATATTTTATTGTTTTCTTATTTTCCACACTTCCTTTTATTGACTGATAATTTCATATCACTCTGTACAAAAACAAATTACGAAATGGAATTTTAAGGGATTTTTCTGGTGACAAAGTTGACTGTAAAAGATAGTAACCACAGACCTGTCTCCTTTATGTATACATATCTCAGATCATAGTATGGCCTGAGAAGGGGGGAATGCATCACTACAATAGTGAGTGAAGAGTTTGCCTTTTTATTATTCAGCGTAGCATTTTAATTCAGTTACTTTCCATACACACTGGTTTATTGGAGCGGATCACTAGTAGGATTCTTTGATTTGTACCAATGCCTTTAATTGCTGAATTGCCGCGCTAAAACATATAGACTCCCAAGTTTGAACCTTGATAGAAAAATAATGATAAAACATGTATCTCATAGTTGCTCCTGTTCTTGTACTGGGCATCTGTCTCAAGTAATGCACAAGCCAGTTGATTCCTGTTGGTGCTTTCATTATTTCTAGTTTTTTACTCTTTGTGTATCTGTAACTTGCTCTAGTTCTGTGCTTCTTACAAAGTGCCAAAATCCTCTGTTCCCAGCACCTTTAGCCAAAACAAGGCTCTCTGAATACGGGTTGAAGGACATACTCATTGCCTTAGGGCCCGAAAATATGTAAACAACTGTGAGATGGGGGGAGCAGGTCTGGGGTGGTTAACATCATCACCTAAGGGTGCGATTGGAAAATTAGGGGCCAATATGCTCATGGGACAGAACTTATAAAAGGTGGAGGGCTCGTGACCCAGTGTCCGTTTTGTGTGTTGTCCCTGAGGGGGGCTTTTTCTTGCTCGGATGTACCTCAAAGGCCTTAAATAAATTTGTCCGCTTTTTATACTCCTAATTTGTTTTGGCCTCTGTTTCAGGTAGCCTGCTTTTAGGCATCACTGTCAACACTCAGACAGCCATGAATCCACAAAATGAGAAGGCAGCAGTGGAAATATACTGTGAAAAAAAGGTGAAGCAGACTGCTTTCCTCTCCTTGTGTGACCTTTTTTTTTTTTTTCTTTTTTTTTTGTTCTGGCATCCCTTGTTTTTCTCACTCCCAAAGAATGCAAAAACATGATATAACTTGCTTCTTGAACTAAGTTGCCCTAATAACCACCTCTTTGGCTGATGCTAAGCCAGGTCATGATTTTCCAGTGTGATGTCAGGGGGACATTGCTTTCCTGCCCTACATTAAGGTTTTCCTTTCCACCAGGTGCTCCTATTAGGTTTCTGTTACTTTATATGGAGAACAAAAGCAAAGGATCCAATTGCCTCACTATTTAAAATTAAATAAAAGGACATACAGTACAGGAAAGGATGGGTTTTTCTAAGCTGATATGAGCAATTTGCAACTATCAAAACCCTCCTGGGAACAGAGAGCTCTGTTCCAGAGAATAACAAAAGGAAAAATAAAAGATAGGTTGGAAGGGACCAAGGATAGTCTTTGACAAGAGACTCACAGAGATCATTTTAAAAGGTCATTTTAAGGATGCAGAAATTGGGAACATTTTACAGCTTCTCTGAGACTTGTATAACAATCTAAGTGAATGGAAGTGCACAATATCAAAATTCATATGTCTCTTGCTGTCCCCCTGAAAAGGAAAGAGAAATGCAAAGACTTATGATTATTCCTTTAATGTGCATGGAGCAGTTTGGCTATCAGGAAAAGACGTCTTTTACCTGTCTAAAACATTCCCCTCCTCAGAAGTTCTTTGTTCATGTTTCTGCAGAACTGCCGCACCATACAGGGAAATTAAAATTTAAAAAAAAAAAAAAAAAAAAAGTTTAGGAAGAAGAGGAAGCAAAAGATTTATAGTATAGCAATTTGGGATTTATTTTATATGATCCTGAAAATTCTCCATCTCCATTGGTGGAGATGCTATTAACTGTCCTTGTAAAAACAACTTACAAGGAAAGAGATTCAGTTCCTGTGATTAAATACTGATTTTGTACTTAAAATTATCAAGAAAGGCAAAATTTTTATCCATTAGCCAAAAGTTTTTATGCTGAAGGTCTTCTAATTTTGAAGATTAATATTTGTTAATTAACACTAAAAATATATGTATTCAATTACAGATGAAGTAATTTGATTTAACCATTTCTCTGGGAACAATTTCTCTAATGATTTTTTGGTGTTAAGTTGGCAAAGCTTTAATATTGAGGAAACTTCCAAGGCATGAAAAGAGGTGTCCAAAATTCTTAGTAGTCTTCAGGGTATTAGAGCGTGATAGGAAATAATGAAAGTAAAAGTCTGTTGGTCAGTCAGGTTGACACCTCATGACCTTGTTACAGCGTGTTGCAATTCTGCGGTGTGCCATGGTCACTGTGCACATTGCCATCCAGGAGCTGGGGCCTGGAAACCAATCCACCTGTGCTGAGCCTGGCAGAACTGTTAAGTAAAACCTGTTAGCTCAGATTTTGGTTCTGCATTCTTTCATGTGACATTAAAGTGATTTGTTACCCAAGCAGCTGTCTCTCTCTTCCCTCTCCCGCAGCGTGGTCACTGGCATAAAGGGCAGGCAGGAAGGGGCATGGGAGGGCTGTACTTCTCGTTTGGGCTTAGGTCCTGGACAAAAGTTGAACCTCTTCCTTAAACCTCGTTGCTGAGGAGCCCTGACTCTGCTACATTCAATCAGGTATAGCTGATACAGCTATAGCAACTAACCTCAGGAGTACACTAGAAGCTGGGAGAGCATAATATTTACCCTTTGTTTTTGTTTGATTTAGGTGTAAAAGTTCTAATTATCTATTAATTAAGATAGGTAAGAAAGCGGCTAAGAAAAATGTCAACAAAGGACTTATGAAGGACCTTATCAGCTGACAGCCACTGTTCTTTGTTTTGGCTTTAGGAATGAAAATAAAGAAAAGTCAAGTAGAAAGCAAGCTTCTTTACAAAGAAATAGCCAAGATAAAGAAAAAAAAAAGGCAGAGAAAAAAAGATCAGAGACAAATATTTTAAAAAATTAATAACTCAGCTGGGCCTGTTATTTATATGTTTCTCACATTTAAAATATGTTTTTCCACTGAGATAAAGAGAAAGATAAGAAATATTCTGTAATTAGGAGCAATAAAGAAAGTTCCCTCCCAGACTTCCTAGGATTTTGAAGTTGCTTTCAAGGCCTGTTGTTTCTGGTTGTTGTATGTCTTCAGTGTTAGGGCAGGTCTGGAGTTTCCAGCTTCTGGGATTCGTTGAGTGATATGCCTACAGGCAGACATTTCAAAGCAGTGCTTTTGAGAGTCACTGGAAGTCTGCTTGCATTGTGTATTCAGTCTATATCTATTGTGTACACTCCTTTATTGGAAAAAAAAATACATGACCTTGCAACAAAGGATCAGAAAATGGTATTTATTGCTTTCCGTGCCCACTTTTTCTTTGACCTTGCAGCTGAACAAATAGCTTAATCAAAGACTGTCTGAATCCATTTCAGGGATCAGTATAGTATCAGTCCCTTCTGGTCACTGTCACACTTCATACAGATCCTCCTGCCTCCTTTCTGCATGAAGTCCCGTCATTTTAAGGCAAAGACACACACAGTGCCAAACTCCCTGGCTGGTGCTCCCTTACCTGGTCCAGAGCCCAACCTCATTTGTTTGTCTGCAAGTTAGTCACTTGGAAATCATTTTATGCATAACAGCCAAGGAAGTCTGGTAGTATGAAATGATTAGATAGTATGTAATGTCGAAAAAGCCGATGGCATCAAAAGAGCCGCTCATGAGTCTCTGTGTGAAGCAAAGAAAAAAGTAAGCCAAGCCCAAATCCAAACATGTTACGTTGCCTGCTGTTTTTGCAAAAATAACAGACACTTTCACAAACGCTAAGTGATAGACCGTCCAAAGTCTAAATACAGATTCAAAATGCAGGCTGGGATTGCCCATTTGTGCAGGAAATTACCAGTGGTAGGAGCTGGGGACAACGGTGCCAGTGGTACAGTGGGCCAAATTGAGAAGCCACATTATCTCCAATCTCAATGCAATGGACTGGTACTTGCAGTACCACTTGTACCATGTATGATTAATTTAATGCAATGTACTTATTCAACATATTTAAAAATGGGGTAGAAACTGCTGTTCTGAGGGATTTTAAGCCTATTAATACCATGTCCCAGTTGTGAGGCATTATTGTCTTGTGTCCTTGTTAAGTCTTGCCAATTACTTTGTGTTCATTAAATGGAGAAGGCAAATAGTAGAATTTACAAAAGGTCCCCTTCTGGGCCTTGTAATGGCATTTGCTCATGTCTTCAGAAGTGAAAGACTATCTTCTTCATGGTCTTCAAACCTTAACCTGGCCAGCAGTTTCTGTAGGATGGTCTCATCTGTTCCCAGCTCTCTGATCATTGACTGAATTTGTTCGGGGGGTGGTGCAAGACAACTTGCCCCTGCCATGCTGCATTTTGTGGGTGCAAGGGAGACCCGTCTGCCCCTTGGTGTCATCACCTCTCTCCCTCTTTCCCAGGGTTTTATAGCACCACGGCCCGTCTCCCCTTTTCCCAAGCGTCAGCAGTGTGCTGTCAGCTCAGCTCGGCACCAGAGCAAGTTGAGCAAAATCTTGACCTGATACGGAAGAACAAAGTTTCAGGGCAAAATGCTTCATCTCTAGCAAAAAGTACAGATGGGGAGGACAATGTGTTTCTCCCAAGTAACACCTCCCTTCTCAGCGGGATTTGTGAAAATTCCTGCAAACACAGCCCTCTTCACAGAGGTTTCACACAGAAGGAAATGACACAATAAAATGCCATTATTTGGAATGTTCACAGTTTTTTCCTTAATTTTGCCAATTCCTCCTCTGTCATATTCTAGGCCTTACTGGTAATTCTTGGCCAGTTTCCAGTCACTTTACGCCAAACAGGTGTAGCAGGCACTTAAGCAGGAATTGCTCTTCTAGTGGCTAGCTGGAAATATACTTAGGGAAAAAGACAAATAGTGATTTAAAAACATGTATTTAAGTCCTGATGAACCAGAATAGGATTTTTGTCTGCAAGTTAACACCCCTTTTGATGTTTTAGACCATGGAAATTAAACCACACAAGATTTTTTCCCTGTGTTCTCTAGTGAGTCTGGCTGACTGGCTTACAGCAATGAGTACATGAAGACTTTAGGTAGTTTTGGAGTGCTGATTAATGATAATTTGAAACTGACTGAGCTCAGGTATACGCATTGAGTTTAAAAAAAAAAGTAAGCTCCTTGCTGTCACTAATGTATGGAGTAGCAGCTTTTATGGGGGGGCAAAAGAGCCTGTCCACAATTCCTGTCCCTTGATGGCCCTTGTGCAATGCATGGGCCTTTACACTGCCACCTTCCTTCCTCCTGTCGTCAGGCATCCAAGTGACCCTTACGGTGAGAGATTTCTCAAATGACGAAATGCAATAGAGATACCCAGTCAATAGGCACGTTTGTTGTGCTTGTTTCATAATCTGAATGGAGGTAGGACGTGCTCTCAGATTCACAAAACACCTAAATATATTCACCAACCAGAACTAATTCACAGTATGAATTAATTAACGAGAAGTAAAAGCTCGAAAAGGGGAAAGCCGATGATTTTCACCCTTTGTTGTGTATTGCTCCTCCCTGTTCTAAGAACAGCTCAAAATGAGTTGCAGGAACTGTGATTTGCATTGCTTGGTCATGTTTATACATGTTGCTAAACCACTCTCCATGCTGGTTTAGTTACACCCAGTACCGGCACCCGTGATAAATGCAGGATTTTATGAGGCAGTTTATAAAGCTCAGATCCTTATGTACTAGGGATTCTGCCATAGATAACAGAACAGCTCATATCACAAGGCACTGTGCACTTCCCTCCTTCTGTTGGTAGGTTTTAAAGATTAAAGATGATTGATCATTCAGTCCTACCCCGTGTATCACAGAGGTCAGTGAATTCAGCCAGGGTTTCCTGCAGCTAGTGCAAATGATAAGCATAAGGGTTTTTTCCTGGAGCACAGTACAGTAATCTTATTTGAAGACAGAGTAAAGATGGCCGGATGCAACTCCTCCAGGTTCAAAATTAAATATGGTGTTTTATGGTGTGGGAAGCTTGTCCAGCTGGTATTCAAAGTGTATGTAATTGCTTCTCACAGTTCTGCTTTGAAGGAGAGGCTGTCAAGTTTCCATGATTATCTGTCCAGCAGAATTCACAGACATGAAAGTCACATATAAATGTTTACAGACAGATATACATACCCACCATGCAAGATTGTTATTCATCTTACTCTCTTACTTTCAAAGAGCCAGGAAGGAGAAGAAATGCTGTACTGGTATATATAGCCTCACGAACAACAAAGAACTGCATACAGTAAAATAATGCTGCAGAGATCTCAAGGGAATGAATGATGGTTTGGTTGTTGGTTTTCCCCCTACCCCACCACGGAGCCTGTAAGTCTGAAAACCAAACACATGTGGGAATCAAACAGATTTCCTGTATGCATGGTAATTCTGCAAGAGCGAGTCTATAGCAGCAATGCTGCCTAAGCAGTGTGTTTTCAGATCACAGCAGTGTGTGATCTGTTTAAACCAAGAGGTGATCAGCTAATGGCCAACTGGACACTTTTTAGGCACTTGAGAAAATTGTAGCAACCCTCAAGCCTTTCACATGCCTCCACTGTGGCGGCAAGCCAATGTGCTCCCTTGCTGAAGGCAGCAATAAGCTTAGGCAGCTTAGCCCAGCCAAAGTAATGAAATTACATGTCGCAGTTCAGTTCACCGTGGTCAGTGCCCTCAGCCTCCATTTGGAGAATAATTTTCCTGATAGCAACTGTTCTCAAAGCTTGGTAATACCAGCTCTTGCCTCCTGCTAGTCTTTACAGAAATAAAATCCTTTATTTTCCTTTTTGATTAAATAAAGTATCTCACAAAGCCAAAATGACGAAGCTTTAATGGTATTAGGAAGAAAAAACAATAAATTTGTCTCTAGCCTTAGAGACAAAAATACCAATCAGACCTGAGAGTGCAGAATAAAAAGGAAGGAGCACTGATTGATAACTCTCTAGGCATAAAGCTATCATAGCTGAATCCAGACGCAAACACATCTTCCCTAATGGAAATATTATCACATTTGGTAGCAATTTTATTGCTAGCCAAGGCTGTCTCCTGCCATACAAAATACAGTGAGTTCCTCCTGGAGGAGATGTCTCCCTGAACATTCATGTGTATGAGGCTATCCAGTGTTTGGCAATGATCCAAGCTTAAGGCGGCCCTCCTTCTGGGTCTCTCCCCTGAAATCAGCTGTCATTCCTAATCTCTCCGGTGCATATGCATGGATCTGTCTCAGGTGCGGTGTCTATTCATGGTGTCTGTTTGTTTGCAGGTTTCATTTTTTTTAAAGCTGGGACATTTCCTGAAGCAACTTGCAGCAAGGCTGCTGGAGTGGTCTCCTCACCAGGAGCAAGCAGTGGGCAGGTGAGGGGAACAGAAAAACCTTAAGGCAGTATTGCCACCAAATGCTCCATACCATAAAACAACAGCCCAAGTAATTATACTTTTGTCAGCACTTCTCTTGATTTCATGGATTACTACAAGGAAGACAGGCCATACTAGAAAGATCAAGGGCTGTGATGACTAAGGAGTTAGAGAGGTCTGAAGCTCTCAGTACCTTCCTGGCTCTTGCCAGCACTACTGCTGCTGTGGAGATGTGAGTAGGGCCATACAGAGAAGACCAGAAGGTGAAGCTGGAGGTGAAATCAGTGCCCTCCTGAAGTTGTGGCATTCAGGGCCCAAGGAAGCTGTTCCCTGAGGAGCCTCTCCTCGGAAAGTCAAAGTGTTGCTCTGACAGCCCTCCTTCTTTACCCTGCCGACTTAGCCATCCTGTTTATGCATTCCTCCTGGATGCCTGCATCCTGCTCTGCAAGGGTTTGGGTGGCTTCTTATCAAATTAATTTCCCATCTTTCAGAAGTTGTTATTCATTAGTAATGCAGAAAAGTTTCCCATGCACTACAACCTTTTAAATGGAATTGGCGCTGACAGCAGTAAATGCCTTATAGTGTTCCCTTCCCAGGAAGATGGTATGTTGCCCCACTGTCAGTTTTCAGAAACATTTTAATTTCTCAAGTGAAATGTAGTAGTGGGAAAATGCAGTATGAGCTCAGAAATCAATGACTGCTGCTAACTAAGCTGCTCCTTTGGGAACTTATTGGTATGAACTAGCATGATGATAAATTGGAAGAAATTATGTGTGATCAGGTTTTGTAGAAAGCACTTACATTATGATATTATTTGCCATTTAAACAGCACCATAAAATAGTAAGAATGACTCGTCCCCCCACAAAGTATTTCAGTGTCATTTAATTTTCCTCAGCATGCATACAGTTACAGCTTAAACCAGAATTAACATTACAGAAATCTCTTGTTTATTGCTAGCCTGTTATGGTTGAGTCTAAAGTATTTGCACTCAATGGTTTATTTATAAACATTCTTGATCCTTTTTGCTCAAATGGGATAAAGTCCTTACTTAAAATAAGTATTCGGCACTACTCCATCTTTGTTTACTTTATACAGTGTCAGGCTTCTATCCTAGATGTACACTGGAAATATACAGCAATTCCCAGCCTGACTCCTCAGTCCCCACTGGGTTAACTACGCAAATTGGTAGTAAGTAGTAAGCAGCCAAAAAGCACTTTAACCCTTTCAGAGGAGGTCCATAACCACGTTTCTTATGAATGAATATGGCCATTCATTAATAAATGTATCTTTAATTTATTGCATGCTTAGTGAGTGCAGATCCAGTTAGAGGAGAAAATGTTTTTTACATGAAACCTAGACTGTTAAACAAAGAGGCACTGCAGCATGCAGAAGAAAATACTGCATTTGGCTTTGCCATTTTCATGAAGGAAGGATGTGGCAAAAAGTAGCTCTTCCTACCATTTGAAAAATATAACATTTTGGTTTTGGGAGTTTTCTCTTTGAAACAACGGTTTGACATAAAAACTTTGACTTTCCTCCGAGATGTGCCGTAAGCCTGGTTAAGTGCCCTTTCATTTGTGAATCATGTTTCCTTTGGAGCCAAAATGAGAAAGAAAGATCTCCAAGGCAGATGTGCTGTTGTTGGTTGGCTGCCCTGCAGAGGTGTATGTGTTCTGTGGAGAAGGGCAGGGAGATTTCTTTTTTTCCTTTTCAAGAACTCAATCTGTGTGAGAGGTCAAGCCGCAGGGATAAATGTGGTCTGTGGCACCTCCAGCATATGGATTGCCCAGAAGGCCCCTCAGAACTTCTTTTGGGCTGTCTGAATGTTGGCAGTCTGCTCCACATCCCCGGCACCGTCCTGCCCCAAATATCTTTTTTGTTATAGTTGTTATTTGCTGAATTTCGGTGCTTCTGGTGCTGGTCTTGGCCAGTTTCCAAAAAGGCAGCGTGGAAACTCTCGCATGTGACAGGGATTGCCACCTGCCCGGGTCTTGTCAGACCTCCTGCGGATCGCTGCTGGAATAATCAGGTAGGAGTGGAAGTCTGAATTTTAATGAACCTTTTAGTCTAGACAACAGTGCTATGAGAGATGCGATAGAAAAAAGAATCTTCCGCTATGGCTAGGGTTTGTGTAAGCATCAGGGCTTAACCTTCAGCTATGAAAAAGAATAGGAGAGGCTGATAACAGCGACATTGTCCTCCCTTTAGGAGGGCATTGGCATGTCCCCAGAGCTTGTGTTACCTGCCTGCTTGCATGAGAACAGGCAGTCTGCCCTCGCACTTTAGGTTAATGGCTATGCATATTCTGCACCAAATTCCTTCCTTTGAGGTTCGGAATTCTCAGCTACAGCCTGCCTTCCCAGAGCTCGGTGCAGAGCAGGGAGGGATGTGCCCATCCATGCCTGCGGGCCCCGGGCGGGCCGGGGAAGGAAGCTCCGGTCCCTGCCGCCGCCGCCGCTCCCGCCCAGCCCGCCCGGGCCGCCGGCAGCGCGGGCGGGGGACGCGCAGGGGACGAGCCGCTGCCGTGCTCGAGCCGTGCTGGCCTCTAAGTCATTCCTGCAGGGCGGCTCGCAGCCTGCCTCTGTTGTGCAGCCAGAGAGACCGCACCGACATAGCCTTGGCAGAAGCGCGGACCTTGCCGTTCTCCCTTTGGAAGAATTAACCGAGAAACCTCCCTGAGTACGCGAACGCCATGTTGGGGGGGGGGGGGGGGAACACTGTATTGCAAGAAGTGTCGACTCAGTATCAATTATGTTTTAGCTAAAATTGAAATAGAAAACATGACCTAAAAGATAACCAGATGTGAATCCACAAGAATTACCAAAGATAGTTATGCCTAAGAAGGTGTTAGCAGGTCATGGTGATGCCCAGAGCACAAAGTTAATCACACCTAGCTAACACATGGCTTCTTCCATTTGGAAGAGCTGCAATAGAAATAAGGCTGTCAACGTGTGAGGAAACACCCCCCAAAACATATATGGGTACATATATGTATAAATATACCTATACATTCACATACACATACACATCTACATATACGTATACCTATACGTATTTGTATACATATACATGTTACATCTTTAACACTTCATTCTCCTTAAAAAGATTCAGAAGCAGTTTTTTTCTCAAGGTAAGCCTGTCACAGGTCTAGGTCACATATTATCTAGAAGCTTTTTGATCTCAGAAGTTCTTTTTTTTTTTTTTTTTTTTTTTCCCAGCTATCATTTGAGAGTTATGCAGCAGAGCCACGAGAACATATCAATAGCAAAGAGGGGTTTGAACAGTGGGGACAACCTTCAATAAAGCTAACTCTGTAAAAAACCTGGGAAAATCCAGACAGATTTCCTAAAACGAATTGCACAAACCAAACACCCTGCGGCTGAGGAAGTTTCTGCTGTGCCATGCATTACAAATCCACAAATATCACAGCAAAGATGCTGTATTAGCTGGTGCTAATGAGTGCAAACATGAGTATAATCACTGGGAAATACTGTCAGTGTTTAAAAACAAACAAGAACTAGAGTGAAACAGAAAAACTCCCCTCTCCCTTTACAGGACCTGTCTGGACAGGCTGCCAAATCCCTGCCTGCAGCAACTCCCCATGGAAGCCTGGTCCCAACTTCTTTTCCCCATCCCTCTCTGAGATGGGAGCTCAGACACCCCACCTGTCTTCACTGATTCCCTCTCTGCCACCACCTGAGATGCAAGTGAGTGCCAGAGGGAAGACTGGGGATCCTCTTTCTTTCCCTGGTATCTGCTGCCTGGGTGATTTAGCACATCCACCTTTTTTTGGTCCCTGCTGGATGTTAGCCCTGCTGTTCTTTATAGAATATTCTTCATTCCTACCTGCATATTTTTTTTCCTCCTTCATGTTATTGTGATTATCCACTAGGTTAGATGAAAACCTGCTGCATTCTGATTGTTTTCTCTCCATACACTGGGGAAATATCCCTTTCCCAACAGCTTAGTAGCTATGCCCACAACTGACTGGAGTTTGCTCTTGTGGATGATTTTAGTTGTCCTTTCACCCCCGAGTCATCCTGTAGATGCTTGCATTGTCCCTAAAGGGCATTGTGACTTTCTCTTTTTTTTTTTTTTCTCCTTTCTCCTCATTGTCCCCATGATATGGCAGTAAGTTTAAGGGACATTCTTTTTCTTTCCATCTGCATCTGCCATAATGACTCATATAGTTCCTGAGTCTATAGATGGTGCATTTTTCATCCACTAAGTAGGATATTCCTGACAACCCTTCTCCTTCTGACAGCAGACCACTGCGCTAAGCAGCAATCTGTCATCTGCTGCTTTGGGCAGCCATCCTGAAGAAGTGCTCTTGCACATGCTGGGAGCAAGGACGGTGATGTGCAACTGCTGGGACGTATCCTACATGGGTTTTGTCATGTGGGGAGAGCTCTTCTGTGCATCCGTGTTTGTGAGCACTCTGGGGTGTGCTGGCCTTGCTGGGGAGATGCAGCTGGTCAGGTGTGGGGCATACTGGGCTGCCCTCAGGCTTGGCCAGCATGCATGTGTCTGTCAGGGAGATGCAGTTGATAAGGGCAGGAAATGAGGCCCAGGACTCAAGTGGTGTCAGGAAGTCTGCAATAGGCTCTAGAAGAGAACCTCACCCCTGAGCACTGCTCTAATGGCTTAAACCACGGTGTGAGTAAAAATCAGATATGACCTCACCTGAAACATGTAAGGTGCAAAGAACTCATTTCTGTTCATCCTTTAGACTCTATTGTAGAGTCTGTCTTATAGGACTGTGGTCCAATACCTGTGCTTTGTGTTTCTTTCTGGAAACTCTACAGCTGCCCAGTTACATGATGAGACACCAATGGACATGCCTGTTTTCATGCACTATTAGGTTTTTGCAGGGCTAAAATTCTCTGTATCTCTTACTATACAGTTATTGCACAGTTTTGGTGGATTGAAAAATAGCAATCACAAATGTCAAATTACAAAAAGAAATCATTTTAATATGCATTGAATGAAATCCCCCTCCCATAATTTATGCATTTCTAGATCTACTGCACCCTAGTTTTCAAGTTTCTCTGCTTTATTTCTTTTATTTTTTACCATGTGACAATTTTACTGAGAACACAATGTACTTCAGACTGCCTGCCCTTATTAAAAATCAGTAGATTTTTCACCCACACTTTTCTTCCTTTGCTTATCTGCAGAGCAGATGCAGACCTATTTGCTTAAATCCAGGCTTGCAATTCATCAGAACATCAAAAGAGCAGCCCCTATCACTTCAGTCACTTTTATTATTACATCTTGTCTCCATGATCTCCACTGCATTCTTGCTGCAAAAGGAGGTCTCTTTATCACTTCCCTTCCTTTCCTTCTACTCTTAGTGGAATCTGCCTTAGCAATCAGAATAATAATGATTTATCTCCAAGGGAATGTGAATGCAAGCCAAGTTCCCTTGGTACAGGGAAATCAGTTTGGTATTGTTTACTCATCCCCTGTGGATTCACCAGATGGCATCAGACAGCATAATTTGGAATCTGTGCTCAAAAGAGAGGCAAGGCTGGAGCTACAGGAATTGATAATGTGAAATTACCAGAAGCAGTTCTGATCTCTTTTTGAGGCTATGGCATGTCTTTCATCTTTGTCATAGAACATGCAAGGAACCAAAACATATTGTAGCACACCTGGACCCCTAACATGTTAAGTAAACCATTTTTGGTGTGGTCATTTATGAATTATTTTGGCTGCTCTTCTAATAACTGCTTCCTTTGGAGAGGATGCTTTTCCTGGGCTGGGGTGAAGGTCCTGAGTGGGTCAGCAGAGAAGAGGCAGTGGGAAATGAGGCATTGCAGCTGTTTCCTTCTAGGCTAGCGGTGCTTGAACTCAGTAAATAGAGGATTTAGGTTTCTGTTCTTTAAATATCCCAAGCATAAATTATTCACTCAAAATACATGTCAAAGAAGAAGCACTAGGAAAACAGAAGTGGAAAGCCTTAGCAGAGCCTGAACCAGCTACAGCTTTACTGACCACAGCACAAAGCACTCAGTGTAGCCTGATGTCCCAGCCCTGAGGGATGGAAGAGATGATCTAATCGTTCCTGTCCATCTTGTTGCTGTGATTTTATTATTTGAATTGTTTTCGGGCCAGATACTAAACCAACATAAGCTTTTCTGTAGTGAATCCTGCTGCATTGATTTATAGCTGCTGAATGTCTTGCCTTTGAGAACTGTTTTAACCTTTAGAATATTGATTTCTCCTTTTATTTTCCCTAGTGCTGGAAGCAAGCCCCTCTGTCAGGACCCTGGTTGTGCAATATGCAAAAGTGTGATGCTGCTATGATTTGTAAAAATGAGCGACTGAAGGGGTGAAAAGTTCAGCAGTCTTTGCTACAGCACTGCATAATCACTGTAAAAGGGGCCATGGCCTCTAAAAATCACTTGACAGCAGTGTTTGCCAGGTGGGATGCATCCTGCTGCAGATGAAGGACCAGAGCCAGAGGTGAGGGGCAGGCACAGAAACCCAGAGTAGTGTGTCAGAGGATCCAGGCTGGGCTCAGGGCATTGATGGGAAGGATATGACGACTTTTTGTCCTCCCTCACAGGTCTCATTGCCTCTGACCCTTCCTTCCTGGAATCATTGCCTACTGCATCTGCGCTCTTCCCTTCTCCCTGCTGCTGTCCTTCTTTCAGGGCAGGTCTTCAGCTCAGCCCCAGCTGTCAAGACCCTGAGGTCCCCTGGAAAATGTCTGGAGAAGACAGAAACATCAGCTGAAAGCACTGCTCATGGCAGAGGACAGTCTATGAAGGTAAAAGTAGAGTTAGGATCAGGAGCATAAAAATAGTTTGCAAAGCACCAGTGGTGCTGATCTGCCAGCCAGATCACTTTCCAGAAGGCATCCAGGAGGGTGGTAGATGCTGCCACCCCAAAGGTGAAGTTTGGTTCTTGAAGGATAATGTTTGTCCTGGTTCTCAGAGGGACAGTGCTGGGGTGCATCCTCACTGCTGAGATACCCTGGAAGAGCCATTGAAGGGAAAGGAGAAGGAGCAGGGCAGATCACCTGCTGTGCCTTCATGCCAGCAGCTGCAGAAGGTGTTTAAAGTTTTTGGAGACACAAATGATACATGGACTTACCATGTGACAGAGCCGTCAGGATCAGAGTCTGGACCAGGAGCCCCAGCCAGTCCCCAGTCCTTCTTGTGACTTCAAAAATGGCTGGCCCAGCCAAAAGGGTGTCTGTCAGGATAAAATATGTCTCTTGGTTTTAGCTAGGCCTGATGCAGATCTGACTTTCTCGAAGATGCTGATTTAAGTGATAGAGTATCTATCATCATCACCCCCACACACACGCTATGTCACAAGTGGTTGGTTTCCTAAAGGGAACACCGCCTGCCTCTGGAGCATCCCAGAGGACCCTGTTGCAGGAGCGAGTGCTACCTTGTGCTGTCCATCCCGTGGTTATCTGTGTTGATAACAGTGATTAATAACATGTTCTGATGGCAAGAAGTCGAATTCAGAGCTAGGATCTATCTGCTGTCTGTAACTTTCTGTGTCCTCATTTTGTAACTGATGAATAAAAAAGTGAGCTTTTACTTGATTCCAGTGCTGAATTATCATCCATTAAAAGTTTATAATGCAGAAAAAAACCCTGGATGATCTCCTGCATTCCAACCAGTTTTTGACATATTCATTAGGCATAGAGTGATATACATATTCATATATGAGCACAGTACAGATTTGGGTATTTAGCTGCCAGGGAAAGGGTGTGATCATGTTCACATGCAATGGTTGTCCCACATGTTAATATCCAGATTTAAGTAATAGAATATCACGATGACTTTGAAAGATATACGTGGTAGCTACAGCTTGGTTAACCATCACAGAAAACCTGCTCTTCTCCTTGCGGGGAGAGCGTGCCAAGGGTACAGGGCTCACACAACCTTCACACATCTTTTGCGTTGTGGTGTTTCCAGCTAATTCTGTCCCGGTTGTCTTGCAGGAGTGGGGTTTTCTGTGCTAAAGCCACTGCAGTGGTTGTTGCCACTGTCTGCATCTAGCTCCTGCTGCAGACGGGTGAAAAAGGGGGCGGCGGTGCAGCAGTTCCTTCCCCAGTGCTGTGCTGACTAGCGGTCTGTGGGGCTTTCCGTGGCTGGCAGGCTGGTGTGGTGTTCCTGCTTTTGCAGGGCACAAGGTGCTGAGGCTGCCAGGAAACACTGCAACCAGAGCAGGCTGGTGCTTGGTGCTCGGAGCCAGCACCTTCCAGCCAGCCTGGCAGCGGGAGCTGGGGGAGCAGCCTGCTCCAGCCTGGGATGCAGGCACCCGTGCATGGGCAGTCTGCAGTCCTGGATTGCTTTCCAGGTCTTGGTGCTTTCACCAGCGTTTCCTGTCTCCTCACTGGGGCCTCAGGTATCTGGACACGCTCAGCTACATCTTTCTTACGGCCTTTCATCTGCAGGGTAGAGCAATGCCCTGCTCATTCTGGCCCACTTGTGCTCTTGACGTTTAAGTATGTGAGTAATGAGGCAAGTGAGGCACTGCGCCAGGGTGAGCTCAAACTGAACCCTGGCAGTGCAGGTCTGACCCATAACTGCAGGGAAGCCAGTCCTTACCACCTGGAGCCCTTCCCAGCATGGTGGATTCCAGTTTGCAAAGGCCTCTCTGGTTTAGGAGTAACCCCGGGGATGCTGTGAAACATTGTGCTCAGGCACTTCCTTTCAGTGCTTTGAAATACCTAATTCTCACAGAAGCCAGTTGTCTACAATGCAATGCAGCTAGGAATCTGGAAATACCTCCTCTAATCTCCTTCTCTATTCTAATGTGCCCCCTAGCAGAAGAAAGTCCAGAGAGGCGGGTAGCACAGAGTGATGTGCCAGTCACACACTCCCCAGAAATTCCCCACTGCTTCTTGTACTGCAGCCTTCCAAGCTATTAGTACTATGAGACTAATGCAAAGTGATCCTCTTTCTGTTTGTTTTGAAGTTAGGGGTGGATTGGTTGGGTTTTGGGTTGATTTCTTTTGGGGGGCTGGGTGTGGGGGACGGGTTTGTTTTAATTTGTTTGGTTTTTCATATTTATCTGTATTTTAACCTGCAGCAAATCTCACTTTAATTTATCCAGATTCCCAACATGGATAAAAAAAGAACGCCAGCCACTTTTTCCCACCCTCGGTTGTTCTTGATACCTACAGAAGTGTCCTGCTGGCATCAAGCTTGCTTGATGTACTATTTACTCCCAGAAACTGTAGACTGTCAGACAAGTGGAGAGGAAGGCATTGGCCAGCTCTTTGCCCAGTTATGTTGTCAACACCAAACCATTGCATGAAAGTCATGGAAGTTACATAGTACAAAGTACTATATGTTTCCTCTAATAAAACCTATTCTATAACGTTACCTATATGAAAAGAAATTACTATATACTTATTTCATTTCTGTCTAAAATGCGAAGATTTATAATAGCTGTGACAACCTTAAATTATGTTTTCCAGAAGCATAACTGATTTGCATACCCAGTACTGTGGAAAGTCTTACTAACATAGTCAATAATCTGATCATCAGCAAAAAGTTCATACCCAAGCCTGAAATCAGGAGGAGGAAATCTACTCATCAAGTTGTGTTGCTGGCTTCAAGATTGTTTTAATTATTTTAAGTCCAATCCTAAAAAAAGGCTGAGAATGTTCAGCTTGCATTAAAATCTGAGAAGTCAGTGCTCAGGGCTGTGCAAGAGCAGGCCTGAGAAAAGAACAATTACAAGTGTTGAATGCCAAATCCCTCGCTGCAATAGCTGATCTGGGATTGAACCTGCTTGCACCACACATCAGTTTGGCTACAACACTGTAAAGCAAAAGAGCTTGTCAAGACAAATGTGCAGCAATATGCCATGTGAGAGAGGCCAAAGTACATGCTAAAACACATCTTTCTGGCTGCCAGGAGCACTGCATAATTATTTGAGAGTGCTGTACAAAGTCTCGCTAAACAGGTCTCTCTCATTTTACCCGTTAAATACGGTGAGTCCCATGACTGGGCTGTTCATAAAATGCAAGGTCTGTTAGTGAAATCTGATTTCTCCTCTCCTTCTTGCCTCCAGACCATCTTCTTTACATGCTCTGAAGCAAACATATGTAGTTAATTCTGCATTATTTGTATTTACTGGATGCTCTTCTTCTGTGAAATCAGCTCCTCTGAGTACAGTTCTGCATCTACACTGTCCCGGGTGTCTCATGGGATGTGTCAGCAGACAGGGCAGCCTGGCTCCCTGACGCATCCCTGCTGTCTGCACAGCAGCAGTTGTGTACACCTGAAGAACAGTCTTCAGCTTCAGAGCCAAGAGCAGGTTACAGCTCCTCCCATAAGCATGTCCAGGTCAGCCACAGGTCTGTATTTTCTCTACAGGGAGTGGTTTTCCCCCACACCTTGCCCCACTTTTGGCTCTTGCAAGGAATTGACTTGACTGGGATGAAAAAGTGATTTTCTTTGCTAAAAGTCCTTTGACATTAATATCTAAGCCAGAACAAAAATGAGAAGGAGGGAATTCAGGAGGGGTCATAACACAGGCCTGCCTGTAAGGGAACCAGGCAGCTCCATATCCTGGTCTTGTGCTTAACATCTTTTGTATCATACACAGAAACATCCTCTGGAGCAAGGTCTAGAACTCAGGTCGCTCAGATTTTATCCCTAAACGAAGCTCTTCCATTTCTTCCTGTACTGTAAATAATCTCAATATTGCACCAAGAGGCACTAGGTTGAACAGTTTTTCAGACTAGGATTGAGGATGGTGGATTCTGGCAGCCCTGACCCAGATTTAGCCTCTGGAGTGGGATGACATTTCGCATGTTTTCGGTGCTCAGTGCTTGGTTTTGCGCCTCTGTGAAGCGGGTGTTTTGCACTGCCAGTCTGAGGCACCCAGGACTTCCAGTACACTGTTCCAGCACAGCTGCAGGACATAACATAAAATTATTCATCCTTTTTCAGGAGTCGAGTATTTAAAAATCATTGACGCACTTCTGTTCTGCACGTCTTTGCTGCATCTAGCCCACAGCCTTGCCTTTGCAAACCTATAGTTTTCACAGAATGATTTAATTTTTTAAATATAAATTATTAAATAAAAAAAAATTAATGATTTCTACAGTTACAGTCATTGGGTAAACAACCCCGAATTGAAATGGACTTGGGAAAACTCTCATATTTCTGTAGGTGCCAGTTTTCCAGTTTTCATAAGATTAGGTAACCACAAAGCATGCAGATTAGGTGTATTACGAGCAGTACAGCTCTGCTGGGGTGCAGGTCTCTGCATCCATGCCACAGGGAAAAGAATATGGTCCATTCAGATGTTTTCAACCAAAACATGTGTTTATAAATTTTGATGTGTAATTCTTAATAGTCCACTAAGTTTGCTTATAGTTATACCACTGAAGCATGAACTGATACCAAGAACATAATTTTCACTTTACATCAAAGGGAGAATTTGCCCTCGAAGCAAGATATTCATTGCCTAAAATGTTTGTTCTTCTGTGTCCTGCTTAAATATCTCTGGCTTTTGGAGGAAACCTTTATCTCCCGTTACTTAACTCTGGGTGTTTTCTATCAAAGTCTGGCCTCCATGTAGAAAAGAAAGGTTCCCTTAATCTATGTTTTTGGATGAGGACACCAATTTCTGCTCAACAGTTTCACGCCTGGAGGGTTAGTTATGTTCACTACTTCCATTCTTAGGGACTGAAGAGATGTGTAGCAAGCAGAGCTGGAGTACTCCATCTGCCTTGTGAGAACAAGAATAGTGATGCTGATGGAGATCCCACCATCAGGAGTGTCAGCAATGAGCACCCTTTCCTAACCAGCTCTTGTGCCATAAAGACTATGCACAGTCTTCAAGCTGCTCTGTGGAAGTGAATGCATTTTACCACCATCAGCACCTCATACTGTGTGTTAGAAATATTCTGTCATTCTCTTAACAGGACCAGCCTGCTTCAGCTTTGAAAATGTGTGTCAGCAGGCCTGAAGTTAATGTAGCTAACAGTAAAAGCTTATCTCTCTTTCACAAGTAAGCTGAATTAAATGGATAGTCATGCACTATTGGAAAATCCATAGATCTCCATGGGGTTCTTTGATGACTGCTTAAATCCTCTCTGTTAGACTGTCTGAGTTCAGAAACACAGATCTCATAGACCTCTGCAGAGCGACAAGGACAGAAATAGACCGCATTTAAAATTAAAATAGTAATTTCCACTGTTTGTTGGTTATCCGTTTGTGTGGTCATGATCTGTCACACAGGAAATAACCTGCTTTCTGTAAATAACCTACTTCTGTAGGCAGGTTAATGGCCACAAGATCTGACTGGAAATCAAGTGACTATCTACCTCCATTGATGGACAAACGACTGACCAATAGCCTCTTGGGCTTTCTGTAGGGTAGTTTGTGCCTTTGAAAAATAGGAATAATAGTAATAATAATAGTAATACTTGTCTCCTTTGTAAAAGGCCTTTTAGATATAGTGATGAAAAACACTATCCAAAGTTAGAAATAATTGTTTCTTATTGTCTGAGAGCAATCATATTTTTTTCATAGCTCTGGAGAATTAGAGTATTTGTAGCTTTAGGGAATTACATTCAAGCAGAAATCCCCTTATTTCTGACACTGTTTTTCAAAGTGTGTCTACATCTTGGTGACAGAAGCCAGGATGTGTTTGAAGGCATGGCTAGTTTCATCCAATGTCTAATGCAAGTTCATCGTCTATGAAAAATGGTGGTTTGGGGTGTCGGTCTTTTAAGAGAAGCAGAGACCCCAGACAAGAAAGGAGGAAGAAGTATCTCATACACTTTCAGACTGTTTATGGAGACCACTACCCCGTGTGCCATGTGATTTTGACCTTCTCCTTTCTGGCAGTGTCCTGGCGTTGTACCTGGCTGTCCTCAGATCCATGGTGCCTTTGGCAAGGTGAGATTAGATGAGTTCATTGGGACTGCTCCCCTAGTCTGTGTAGGACCATGTCAGTGACCCTACTCACTTAGACCCAGCTGGGATCTGCTGCTCTTCTTTGGGGCAGGGTCCATATGTCCCCTCTTACCCAGTGCTTAGTGCAATGCTTCCTAGATCTGTAAGTGGACGCCTGGGGGAGATGACAAGGAAGTTGGGCAAATCCCAGCCAAGGGCGAAAGTCTGTGAGGGCACTGGTTTGCTCCCTGGTGGTAACAGCAAAGGCAGGGCTTCTTTCCTCGCAACTGCATAGAGGGATGCATGCATCTCTCCTTGGATAACAAGGAAGTCCTGGAGCAAGACAGGGGTTGCAGGAAATAGTACAAGAATCTGTGAAATAAGTCAGTTTGGAGCTTAAGGGCTCCCTCCTACAGGACTTCAAGGTGGCAATCTGGCATGGCCCCAGCCCTGCCTTCATGCTGCCTCAGGCATCTGGCTGTGATGGGGAGGGCCACCAACAGAGGCAACGGATTTGAAATGTCTTCTCTGTGGAAGAGACATTTTAGTCTTTGATGGATGTGTGAAAGGTATGAAGATACGGTGATGATTACCTTCTGTTCCATTAGTGAGTGACTAGGGAGGATATTAAATGGCAGATATTAAGCTTAAACATTTAAATGTCTACAGGATTGGATAACTTCCAGGAATTGGCCAAAGAGCTTTCTGAACCATTAGTGTCAACACAATGAAAAATAAAAAATGGAACAGTGAAGACATTGAAAAGGGTTGGAAAAAAGCCAATCTTTTAAAAAGAGTAAATGGAATGAGTGGGGCAGTAAATGTTCCTGAACCTGACATCCATCATGGGAGGGAATGGAGAGGCTGATACAGGATGCAATCGACAGAGCAAAGGGTCTTAGCCTCCATCACAGGTTGATTATAAACCACTAGTAATTGGTACTACACAAAATGTCTGCAGCCCCCTACTGAATGAATTAAGGAACTGGGGAACCATGGAGGGGAAAGGCAACCATACATGGGCAACTGTTGTCCATTTGCAGCTGAACCTGAAAGAATCCGCTGTACATATGGCACCCTTCAACACAGTGTTTCTCTGAAAGGAAACCTGAAATTGTCACCAGTCAAGTGTGGGACTGACTTCACTGCTTGGCGTAACACTAAGCAGTGGTATGAACAGGTTAGCTAAGTGTGCTGAGCTAGGCTGCTTATTTGTCACTGAAATGTGTATTTCAAAGCCACCAACTGGCAGATCTTGAAATAACGAATATAGGCCACCAGGGAGGCTGAACATTATGGAGTGCTAACTGTGGTTCCTAAAAGAAAGGAGAGCTCTGTGAATATGCCTAATTAAACATAGACTCCCTGTACCATGCTCTGCTTGGAATACCAAATATGCTTCTCAGAGATATAAGGCAATACACTTAAAGGTAGAACTCTGTCTGATCTCACTCATAAAGCAGGAAACTAGTGCAGTTGAGTTCTGCCTCCCACTGCTCCATATATGTGTGTCATGCATTTTTAGAAATAGATAGCTGCTACTATGTGTTAAATACTGCTCTATGGATGGCATGAATCAGCCAAAACTGTTTTAAATTGGGTTAAGACAGTAATTTGTTTATTCCCATGATACTATTCCTGCTGTAGATTCAAGACCTACGGCAAATTAAAAATCAAAGCTGAACAGCCCTTCCTGTTATGCCTTGGACAAAGTACAACTGAAGCTGCTAACAACTTACTTTTCATTTGCCTTTTGCTATTGCATAAAAAGATGAACACTCATTTCAAGGGATAGTATTGGGTTTGGGTTTCAGGTCGTTTGGTTACACATCTTCCCCATTAAGCTGTTTTTCTCCCTTTCTTTGAGCTGGCCCAAACAGCTACAAAATGGTTAAGTCAGACTCTTGCAAATTATTTAGTGTATGTCCTTGGGCTGACTGCAATTCTGGTTTAACAAAATTATCTGAATTCATTACAAGAAGATGAGTTTAAATGTTCTGTGAAGGCTGTTATATCTGAGAGACTGTGAGCGCTGCACCTTGTTAAGTAACACAAGGGACTTGACTCCCAGGCTCAGGTTGCCTAAAATAAACTCAACTTCTCATACATTCCCGTCTAATGCTCCCCCCGCCTCTGCCCCTATGCAAAGTCAGTCTGTGTGCATGCAGTGTCCATTTTGTGTCATCCAGCAGCAGACCTTATGTTAGATGAGTGACTGAAGAGTTGGCTCTCGCTCTTCGTTCGCCAGCGGTGGACTCTGGTCTTCTCCCCCAGCCTTTTCCTGATGGCTAGCATTGACTGGGATTGTGACAGGTGGAATGAATGCAGAGTAACTCTGTTGTGCATCTTGACAGTGCAATGGGCATTTTGAGGTTACAAGTATCCTTGAAAAGCACACAAGTAATTGTGAGGGTTTATTTTTTTTTTTTTTTTGCACTAGAAATGGGGTGCAAAAGCATTACAGTTTTTGGTGTGGCAGCAAACTTGATCTGAAGAATCAATGGAGATTTCTCACAGCCTTCTGAAGGTTTCTTTGTGAAAGAATGTTGTGATATTTTGATGCATGTTAGTGTATTAATGGTATTATTTTTTGGTCATAGGCCATATGCCAGAGATGTTCCATAATACCTGCATCCAGCCAGCAGAGCTGTGTGTGGACTCTGGAGTATACTGTAAATTAAATATATGACAGGACCCAGGGCATGCTCTGTCATAAAGACAGGGGTGTGCTGTCAAAGGGTGGCCTCAAATTTGCAAAAAAAGAGCCTAAAATATTTAGTTTCTGTTTTGCTGCTTGAGAGCCCTGAATGGGAAAGCAGAAGTCTTCACGTTATTCACATCAAGTGCTGTTCTCTCCCCCCTCCCCCCCTCCCCCGTTTTTTTTTTTCTTTTGGTCAAGCCACAAATTTCATTCTCAATTTCCTGAATGCTGATGCAAGGTCTGTGTTTTGCAAGTGGTGCACTTACAGTGTGTCAGCCAGCTGTGCAGGCAGGAGAAGAGACGTGCAGCTGATGAGTTTAGCACGGAAATTAGGGGGAAGGGTATTAGAGTGTTTCTCTGGGGAGCAGAGAGATTCCAGTGAGAGCGTGGTGACCCCTGGAAGAGGCTGGTGCCTCTGTGAGTGCAGGGAGAATTGATGCAAGCAGAGGCGGAAGGAAGAGTGGGAGACCCAAGGGAGTGTGTTCCTTGCAGGGGGGAGGGTGCACAAGTGTGAAACTTGCTTTTTCTGCTTTCCCTGTAAGTGTTGCAGGCCTTAGTTTCCTGGGATTTGGTGCTGGGAAAAAGAGTAATGTGTAGAACCTTCAGCTTTATTAATTATTACTATTATTATTATCATAATCATCTAACTGTTGAGTAAAATTGCAAATATTTATTCAGCTTTTACTCTAGTATAATTTTAACCAGACTTGTGGGTTTGCAAATTAGTGAAATCATAGGATCTGTCAGACATTTTACAAGCACAAATGCAATGATAACATCTAATTGCAGGGATCTGAGACTGTCTGACTGCAGATGGGATGCTATTAACCTCTTTCTGTCTGTTACGGATGTGCCAGAGAATTGTCAGGACAGCGCTAAAGACACTCCAAATCTGTGTGACTGGATCAAACACTTGGGTCCTGACTCGGCAAGAATTTAATCCACACTTAGGCTGATGCATTTGCAAACAGTCCTGTTCAAGCCACTTTTGTGTATAACCTAACCCAGGCACAGAAATGGTTGAAGGAGCAGTATCCTGGAAAGTAACAATTACCTTAATACACCTCATCACAATATATGGAAGTCTTCAGGTACTGGAATACCATCTACATTTGATTCTAAATTGTGACAGTAGGATACTGTGTCAGTCAGACTGACGTTGTTGGATGGCTGATTTACTGCCATAGCAGCTGCTTCTCTCATTCCCAGTCATGGTCACTTTCCTGCTTCCAAAGTCCCGGCTACTTTTAGCTTCCAATGGTAATACTTTTTGTAGGTGCCTGCCAGAGGCATCCTCAGCACAGGCTTTGCTCTCTGAAAGTCAGGGGCTTCATAGGTGAAATGGGGAACCTGTTTCCTTATTTCCTACTGGTTCTGTGGAGCGTTGTTTAGGCTCAGGTATGCAAAATCTATCCTATTCTGACCACTTTGTATGCAGATGCTAAATTAGTAAGAGTAGAAGAGAAAGGTATGTAATGAATTTCAAAAAGTGATGTCAGTGGAAACTTTTTAGGTGTGCTCAGCGTAGCAGTGACCAATAAGCACATGTTCAGTCTGGTTCTCCATGAGATACAGGTGACCTGCCCATCCGTGGCTGCAAGAGAAAACCCAGCGCTAATGGAAGTATTTCCTTAGCTTCCCCAAAGTCACTTCAGCAGCCGCGTTCAGCAATTCTGCACGAGTGCAACCCGTGGGTGACACCTTGTGAGCAAAGCTGGTGGAGCCTCTGCTGCGAAGGTCTTTATTCACGCAGAGCTGCAGGTGCGGGAATTGCACCGCCTCCTTCCCTTATCCGCCCCTTGTCCGCCACGAGTGTGGGGAGAGCAGTTCTGGTGACAGTGAGGGCGTGTGGCCCTTGTGGCGTGGGCACACGGACAGCAAGGAAATGCTGCCGTGCCACTCAGTGGGACCCGGCGGGAGGGAGGGCCTGCAGTGGCACTCTGCCTCATCATGGAAATGAAAAACCAAGAGTCAGAGTAATCTTCAGCTTTTCTGATGAGTTGTCTGGTGGTTGAGAGTTAGAGCAGTGGTATTTCAGGGTAGTCTGGCAGAGCTGGTGACAATATTCATCACCCTTCCTTCACAATGGTGACAACTGCTAGGGTTGGCAATGACAGTTATGCTCTCTGCTTTACCAAATACCAAGGCCCACCAAAAAATTAAATAAATTTAATTATCAGAATTTTTTTACTGGTTAATTACTATTAAAAAAAAATTACTGTCAGTCTATATAATTCATTCACTTCCCGCTTTTCTCTCATGCTATGAGGGTCAAAAAGCCTTAATTCAAAAAACAAAATGCTTCTCTTCACTAGCATGAATCCAGGAACTGGGAGATTTAAAATTACAGAAAACATACAGGGTTTCAGCCAGTCTGCTAATCCTGTTTTGCACATGTGGAACTAGGCCAGGCACATAGAGATTTGCCATTTTGTGCATGCTTACATATAAATTTGAACAGAGTTAGATGTACTGATGTCCAGGTTACTAAGCAAGTCTTCCTGTTCTGAAAAACAGAGATGACCAAATTCTTACAGCATATTACCCATTTTAAGCCACAATATGTACTCTCTTTAATCCTTGCTGGCAAGCACCAAACTACATGTATAGCTTCTGCACTTTTATTCACTAATTGTCTTATTGTTTTACAGTTGCTTCTGTGTTCTGAATGACAATGCTCATTGCACAGTGGGGTAGAGTGGAAAATATCTCTGTAACAAGTTCAATCTTATTATTGTTATGTAAATATCATTGCCAATGTCCCCAGACTTTCTTAATCAGCCTGGAGAGGGCACTTCTCCAAATGCGTGTATCTTAAACACTGAATAGAAATGGAGTTGAATAACTGGTAAGTGATGTTCACATTTTTCTCCAATTGTATCCGCACAAACTGGAGCTAAGGGGAGCAATATTTCTAAAAGAGTGATGTTATTTTTAGATTTTGAAATAGACATCCAGGATCCTGAGCAGGGGATTTGCCCAGAAGGGTGGGAGGCAGGGCCTCGTGGGGTGCTGGGGGTTTGAAGATATGCTTATTTTAACCACTAGAGGTCCGTTTCACACAAGTCCTTTTCAGAGTACAGAGAGGATTCTGTTTTAGTACCAAAATTTTAAACTCTTCCATGCTGTAACAAATATTTAAACACATATTTTGCTTTAAGTGACTGGTATGAGAATGCCACCCGGGAAGATAACATGTATTTTTTGTTTTCTGGTGTTTCTTGCAGTAGCAGGTAGATACTTTTTTCTTCTTTTAAACCCCCATCTACTCAGCAGATTACTGAAGAATACTAAACAAGAGACTAGATTATTGTGTATCGGCTGGTAATTTTACTCATTTCTCAGTCCTAAATATGGAGGATGAAGTCATTGTGCAAGATAAGTCACAAAAGCCCACTTTGGCACCTCTATTTTTTTCTCAGAATATTTGGAGGCACAAGTCAAAGGAGCTTGCTAATGGCCCCTTTTATCTATATTAGACAAATTACAGAGACAGAGCACCATACTGGGAAATGAAACATTGTGACCTAAAATTAATTATAGAATGAGGAGTTGTGAGGAGAGAGGTCATTGTTCAATAAGTCAAAGATGTTGTGCATGGGTACATGGGTTTACCGTTGGGTAAACACCTACAGAAAGACTCAGAAGGGTGGTGCTGGGTGGGTGCAAGTTGAAGGGCAAAGATCTTATTCCTCCAGCATCTCCATGTGAGTGCCTCAGCTTCCACTGGACACGTACTCTAGACTGAATTCTAGCCTCTGTGAGTGTCTAGAGCAAATCCAGACTTTCAGTGCTGTTTTTCTACAGCTCAGCCAAATCTCCCTCTATAACTAAGCCCTGAGAGTCCAGAGTGCGCAGTCAGCATCTTTAAAATTGGATTGAGTGCCTAATGCAGCTGTTCTGCCTAGGTTGACACAGGACCAGGGCAAAGCTATTGCGTCTGCCCCTGTTTACTCAGCTGGGCAGAAAAAACTTCGCTCAGCATTGTCCTACATCCCCGTTTCCATTCCCCAGGTCTGTCAGAAGCTGCTCCTGGGCATATCTTTGGTTGAAATGACATGCCACTGCCACAGAAAGTGCCTGACACCCTCTCTCTTCAGGCAGCACAAGCAGGGAGCTCCGCTCTTCACCTAACCACTGTATGTGTTGCACTTGAGAGAGTCCTGCTCAGACACTCTGTTTCTACTCCTTGTGGGAGGTATCTAGGGCTGGGGAAGCTGCATTTTGGTCTTCATGTGGGGGACCCCTGCACCTTTCACTCAAGGCTTGTTTGTGACCAACATCAGGTGTCAGGGGCCAGACATAAGTTGCTGCTGATAGAGCTTATGCTGTTGGTGTGGATACTGAATTTTAATTGTCAATAAGTACATCTACCTGATGCCCAGGGTCATACACAGACTGACTGGAATCAGAGAAGCTTTAGGTATCCACATTTTCTGAAAACAGTGTCATACCCAAGCCCCAGATAATAACTGATCAGAGCACATGCCTCAAGAGAAGTCTACCTGCCACCCCATTGCTTGTGTACACCATCTGTGCCACTGCCTGCCACACTTTCCCCACACCAGATGAACAACTAAGGTCTAGGTTGAAACCTGAGATTTGCTTTTGAACTAAAATGCCGTACTTGGTAACAGAGGTATGGGGCTACGTGGGAAAATGGCAAGGAATTACACATAGGAACACGAGAAAGTAAAAAACGACAGAGCAACGACAACATAGCCTGGAGGCATACACACAGTTTAACTAATTAGTTAAAACTATCTCAGTGAATTTCAAGGTGGACAATTAACTAGCAAACTATGAAAGCCAGGAATAACAGTCCTTCTGCAGTTATTTCATAATCGATAGCTCCCCACAGGCCTTCTGTCCTATGCAGCATTAAACTGCATCTAAATGTTTTGTTATATTTCTGCACATTTTTCAGCTGTCACCACTTGCTTTTTTAACCCTATGCATCAAAGAGTGCAACTGGATTTCACTTTATGAGGTCATTCATGGCTCACTTCTCACTATGATGTTTGGAGCATTTGATTAACAAGATCTTAAAGAGGAAATCTGAACTTCTAGATACCATTACACAGTCATTTAATTAATGTACTTCTTTATGTGTAAAGAAAATGTCTCTATTCACCTTTGTGGGTGAAAAGGAAAGAGAGAAATGTGTCCATTTTCTAGTTTTAAGCTTTTTCTATTTTTACTCTCACAAGGAAAATTGGATACAAATGTTTTGATTTGATGTTGTTTGTGAACAAGGAAAATCAGCAGTGCAGAGGGGTCTCAGCAAATAACTGAGGTTATTTTAGATTAATGTTAGTGATGTCAATAAAGACTTTTGCCGTTCTTAACTTTCAGTTTGTTTTAAAGAAAAGGGTGATGATAAGGCAACCCCGCCCCACCAGATCTCATTTCTAACCTATTTAGATATAAGCCAGTCTCATAGATTTTCTTTTTAAAGATAGGAAAAAATGCATGGAAAAATTCAGATTTACGCACTTAAGGTCTAGGCTGACCATCTGAATTTTCATTCTCAGGTTGCTGTTCTATAACACCTACAACAGAAGACATCAAAGAACTAATGAAGGATCAGAGTATTTCGTTCAGCTGAGATATGAGAGGTGCTTGACATAGGGCAACACACCTACAATTTACAGAATCACAGATTTACACAGAATCAATTAGGTTGGAAAAGATGTCCAAGACCATCAAATCCAACCTTTAACTGATCACCACCCTGTCGACAAGACTGCAGCATTAAGTGCCACATCCAGTCATTTCTTTGACACCTCCGGGGATGGTGATTCCACCACCTCCCTGGGCGGTTAGTTCCAATGTTTAACAACCCTTTCTACCCTGAGTTTAACTCAGCTGGTTAGAGCATGGTGCTAGTAACACCAAAGTTCTGGGTTCAATCCCGGTATGGGCCGTTCACTTAATAGTTGGACTTGATGACCCTTGAGGGTCCCTTCCAACTCAGAATATTTTGTGAAGAAATTTCTCCCCATCTCCAACCCAAACTTTCCCTGAGGCATCTTGAGGCTATTTCTTCTCATCTGTTGCTGATTGCCTTGTGAAGAGGCTGATCCACACCTTGCTACCACCTCCTTTCAAGCACTTGTAGAGAGTGATAAGGTCTCCCCTGAACCTCCTTTTCTCGAGGCTAAAGTCACTCTAAAGGTTGGGCAGAGAAGTGATTGAGAGTAGCCCCGGGGAGAAGGACTTGGGGGTGCTGTGGGTGAGAGGCTGGACATGACCCAGCCATGAGCACTCCCAGCCCAGAAAGCCAAACATGTCCTGGGCTGCATCCAGAGCAGCGTGGGCAGCAGGGCCAGGGAGGGGATTCTGCCCCTCTGCTCTGCTCTGGTGAGACCCACCTGGAACACTGCATCAGCTCTGGGGTCCCAGCACAGGAAGGACATGGAATTATTGCATCAAGTCCAAGGGAGGGCCGCCAAGTTGTTCAGAGGACTGAAGAGCATCCCCTACAAAGACAGGCTGAGGAAGCTGGGGCTGTTCACCATGCAGAAGAGAAGGTTGTGTGGAGACCTCATAGCAACCTTCCAGAACCTGAAGGGGGATATTGGAGAAGGGATCCTTTGTCAGGAGCTGTTGTGGTAGGACAGGGAGCAATGTGTTCAGACTGAAAAAGGGAAATTTAGGTTAGATATATGTGAGAAACTATTTGCAGTGAAGGTGGTGAAGTGCTGGAACAGGTTGCCGAGTTCAAGGCCAATCTGGATGGGCCATTCAACAAACTGGTCTGGTGGAAGGTGCTCCTGCCCATGGCAGGGGGGAAGGAACTAGGTGGTCTCAAAGGTCTCTTCCAAACCAAACCATTCTATGATTCCATGGTCTGCCTTCTTTGTGAATTACATTTCTTTAAGATGCAGAATTACCCAGTGAAATGAATGATTCTGACAGCACCTGGGCTAAGGGAAGAGTTTGCTCTTTTTTCCTTATAACAAACAGAGAGCTCTTCAGTGATCTTCTTAAGCACTTGATTTTTAACTTTTCTGGGCATCTCTACAAAAGATCAGTACATAGCAAAAAAAAAAAGCTGATCAAATTATGTTCAGCTGTTAAAAAATTTGCTTTGGCATTGTACGGAGCCATTGACTGGGAAAACCAACATCATCATTCAAATCTCTCTTTAATGTCATCTGGTTGGATGGGAGAGATAGCAAAACAAGGCTTTTTCAGTAGTTTTATTCTGCTGGAGGACAAAGGGCCTGTATGGAGGCATTTGCAGACATAGCGGGGAAAAAAATTAAGGAACTAAGGTAGGTAGGGATGAAAAACAGCTACATTACAAGAAACTCCCATTTTTATTTATAACTGAGCCTTACTTGAGACTATTATTGGCAGCAGCTGGAAGACTGCAGTGCTGAGAGAATAGAGAGCCAGAATCTGTGATTTTTTATTTGCCCCTTTTTATCTGGCTTGAATTATTAACAAATATAATTTCTTGTGTCACTTATATAATTTTCTAACCTTCTGCCTGAAGCCATCCTATAAAATAAGATTTCCAGGCATTCCTGGAGAAGGTGTGTGCTTCAGAATAGTAGAATCTCACACTGCAGAGTTCCAGGCACACAGGCTTCAATTGAACATGCGTGCACAATCTGTCCAATTTGGCCAGAAAACATAGGATTTACTGAGCTGGGTGTTACGCAGCCATCGTGCATATGGGCTGTGAATGTGTCTAGGATTACCAGTCGCACAGCAGCCAGTCAGAGCTGCTGTGAATGCACAATAAGGCTTCAGTTGCTGGACTTACAGACACACAGAAGTCCCAGGAGAGAATCCTGAAAAATCTGCCCTGATAAAATTCTGATCTGATAGATGGAAAGAAAGCATTGCCAAGAAAACGTGGCTTTCAGCAGTTCTTAATTAAAAACAAAAACAAAAGAAAAAAAGATCATCATGCCTCCCAGTGTTTCTGAGGGACTCCTGAGATGGTGTGTTGCAGAAGGTTCCCTGACATGTTATTAGCTATCCCCCCCAGACTGCTTAGGACTGCCCTTCTCAGCTCCCAGTAGGATGTGAATTATGCAGATTTTAGCACAGGGTTGGGGAGGGAGCTGTCCCAGACACTTGCAGCTCACCAGAGTCTGAGTGTTTGCCTTTTTCCCCCCCTTTTTAATGCCCGCTAGAGTGAGCCTCTCAGGAGTGTAACAGTGGAGATAAGCATGAAAAGAAAAATATCTCCTGTCTGTAACTCTATTAGTCACTCCTGGTGGAGATGGTCTTGTTTAAAATATGAAACCCAAATATGCAATGTTACTACAAGAAAGACATGGAGGTGCTGGAGTGTGTCCAGAGAAGAGCAATGGAGCTGGTGTAATGTCTGGAGGACAAATCCTATGAAGAGTAGCTGAGGGAACTGTGAGTGTTCAGCCTGGAGAAAAGGAGGCTCAGAGAGAACTTATCACTCTACAGCTGCCTGAAAAGAGGATGTAGCCACCTGGGGGTGGTCTATTCTCCCAGGGAACAAGTGACAAGACAAGAAGAAACAGCCTCAAGATGTGCCAAAGGAGGTTTAGATTGGATATTAGGAAAAATTTGCTCACCAGAAGGGTTGTCAAGCAGTGGAACAGGCTGTCCAAGGAATGGTCGAGTCACCATCCTTGGAAATATTTAAAAGATGTGTGGATGCGGCACTTAGGGACATGGTTTAGTGACGAACATGACAGTGCTGGATGAATGGTTGGACTTGATGATCTTAAAGGTCTTCTCCAACCTAAGTGATTCTACAGTCCTGTGTGTGACTATTGAGGGGTCACATGGCTAGATAAATGCAGTTTCAGAATCTGAACAGTAAATATATCATTTGTATAGAGGAAAAAGACTTGCACTTGATAAATATTTCCATTTAAGCATGTCAAAGCAGACCTGATGGGGAAAATAGCACTGTGTTTTGAGAAGGAGCCTTTCCAAAAAACATATTTCAAGGATGGTCAGTGATGTCCTGATCCCAAACCCTCAGCTGCATTGCCTGGCTGATGCTTTTAGCTGATGCTAGATTACAAAGTGCTGTAGATAGCAACACCCATTTGCATTATCAGGTAGGGTCTACTGTCTATTGAAGGAAAGCAAAGCAGAAAGTGCAGAGTTGCTGCAGTATGAGCTGCTGGGTGCAGTGTTTCTCCCCTTCCCTTGGCTACCACTGCACTTGATTCATCTGCCCTTACCTGCTCCAAGAATGCGTTTTCAAAATTGTCTCCTTCAGCCTCCTACCTCTATAAAAAGAGAGATTTGACTAAAAATAGCCATTTCTGCAAAACTTCCAAAGGTCTAAGGGACCTGGAAAAGTTGAGAAGCAGGCTCATGAGAACCTCATGAGGATCAACAAGGTGCTCCACCTGGCCTGAGGCAATCCCTGGTACAGATACAGGTTGTGGGATTGAGAGCAGCCCTGGGGAGATGGACTTGGGGGTGCTGTGGGTGAAAGGCTGGACATGACCCAGCCATGAGCACTCCCAGCCCAGAAAGCCAAACGTGTCCTGGGCTGCATCCAGAGCAGTGTGGGCAGCAGGGCCAGGGAGGGGATTCTGCCCCTCTGCTCTGCTCTGGTGAGACCCACCTGGAACACTGCATCAGCTCTGGGGGCCCAGCACAGGAAGGACAGGGACCTGTTGGAGTGGGTCCAGAGGAGGCCTCCAAGGTGGTTAGAGGAATGGAGCACCTGCTTTTAAAGGAAAGGCTGAGAGAGTGGGGATTGCAGCCTGGAAAAGGGAAGGCTTTGGGGAAACCTGCTTATGGCCTTCCAGTAAGTAAAACGCACTTACGTGAAAGACCAGGCCAAGCTTTCTAGCAGGTCCTGTTGCAATAGGACAAAGGGTAATGGCTCTGAACTAAAAGATGGTAGATTTAGGTTGGACACAAGGAGAAAGTTTTTTACAATGGAGGTGGTGAAATACCTGAAAGGTTGCCCAGAGAGGCAGTAGATGCTCCATTCCAACATTCAAGGTCAGGTTGAACAGGGCTCTGAGCTACTTGATCTAGTTGAAGATGTCCCTGCTTATTACAGGGAGGTTGGATTAGATTCATAGATTAAAGGTGCACCACAATCCAAATTATTCTATGACTCTACTATTCTAAAGCAGTCCTTTATTTTCTTAGAACAAGAGAGAAACATTCATGTGTTATAAGAAAGATGCTTCTCTATTATGAGATCAACATTACTGGTTTCTTGATTTTAAGAATAGCACCTGCAGGAGGAAAATGCCCTAGAGATGTAAATTTGGGAACACTTCAAATTCTTTTGCATTCTGCTTGATGCAATGTGCTATTATCTGTACAAAAACTCAAAACGCCCAAAGTAAGGGCAAGACGTGATTTTGCTCTTTTTAGTGCAAAGCCTGAAAAGATAACAGAAATTAGGGCTCTGTGCTCATCTACACAACATTCTGTAATAATCAGGCCTATGTAACCAATTAAGTGTTCTCCATTCTACAGCATTTCACTTATATTTGTGAGAATACTCAAAATTTTTTAACAAAACAGCAGACCACTTAATTAAGAAGCCAGCTGCTTCTATTCCCACAGCACTGATTTTAACCAAAACTTGTGATATGCAGGGGTTTGTTTGTTTTTGTTTGGTTTTGTTTTTTTTTTTCTCCTCATTTTGTTAGTTTTGTTTGGGGTGGGATTTTTTGTTGTTTTGGTTTGGGTTTGTTTTTTTAAAGAAGAAGCCATGAAACTTACTGCTTTCCCAGCAAGTTAAACCTCTCTGCTTCCTACAGGATGTTTGGTCTTGGCAGGTGTCCCTTCTGTGGCAAAAGTGTTGCAGAATAAAGTTTATGTACTGAGAGTGCTATCTAGTTCACAAGGCATGGGGATCAGCAGTATCAGTGTCAGGTTCAGTGGAAAGAAATAATATGAGGATTAGGTAGGTGACCTGTTGATCTGGTGGAAACACAAAATCAGCTTGAATATAACCAGAGGATTTGTGGAGCCCTGCATTCCAAAATTTCTATGTTCAGTAGAAGGTTTTTGATCTGGTTTTTATTTTGTGAGATGGTCCACCTGGAGAAAGAAGCTTGCTAGATGATGACAATAATACTGCAAAGGAGGAGAACTCGATGGAGGACTGGAGTGGGAAGAGGAGAAGCTCTGATGGATTTGGAAAAACATTGAGAGGGAAGTACTCCATCTAAACCAAAAAGACTTGTGTAGACAAGTGGTAAAGAGAGTCATTCTAATGGGAAATTGGAATGGGCAGCACAAGCCAGGAGAGCACTAGGCAGGTTAGAGCAGTGTAGGAACCGCATGGCTGGGGTGTCTGTTACCATGGCTTGCAAGCTTTCCCTGATGTGGAAAGTTTGAGTCCCCTCTCACTTAGGCCAAGAGGTAATGTCTGTGACCGCTGCACTCCAGCTGGAGACACACTGTTATTTTCCCCACAAAATGACAGAACTCATGTTTATTACCAGGTATAGAGATGTGTAATCCTTTTGCACTTTTATCTGTTAAGTTCTGCCAGCTTTCTTGCCTTTGCTATGATTGAATATGCTATTTTTTCCCCCTTACTCTGTGCCTCACTTTTTATACTGAGGGGCTGGTTTAGGACCATAGAATCATCAAGGTTGGAAGGTATCTTATAGATCACCCAGTACAACCATCATTAGAGCACTACCACTGTAGCCCTAAACCACTAAACAACACCACCTGGCACCAGATCTGTGTGCCTTCTAAAGATGTCCAGGAACGATGCCTCCACCACCTCCCCAGGGAACCTATTCCAATGTCTGACCACGCTAAGAGGGATAACTTTCTTCTGTTATCTAATCTGATTCTCCTGAAGGCCATTTCCTCTGGTCCTCTCACTGCAGGGACAGTAGAAGACACTGACCCCCACATCACTGCAGCCTCCTTACAGGGAGTTGTAGAGAGTGATGAGGTTCCACCTTGAGCCTCCTCTTCTCAAAACTAAACTAAGCTCCTTCAGCTGTTCCTCATAAGACATCTTTCCAACACTCTTCATGAGCCTTGTTGACCTTCACTGGATAAGCTCCAGCACCTCAAAGTCCTTTATAAAGTGAGTGGCCCCGAACCCAACTCGAGGTGCAGCCTCAGCAATGCCAACGACAGGAGGATGATCACTTCCCTGCTCCTGCTGGCCACACTATTCCCGGTTCAGGCCAAGATGCCTTCTTGGCCACTGGGACACACACTGAGTCGGCTCTCAACCAGCACCCCCAAGTCCTTTTTTGCCGAGCAGCTCTCGAGCCACTCCTTCCCCAGCCTGTAGAGCTGCACGGGTTTGCTGAGACCCAAGTACAAATCCTGGCACTTTGCCTTATTGAGCCTCATGCAGCTGCCCTTGGCCCATTGATGGAGCCTGTCCAGGGCTCAGGAGAGCCTTGCTACCCTCAAGCACATCTACAGACCAACTGACACAGGTTAGGTGATTTCTTTGTGTAGGAAGCACCAAGGTCTTTTTTGTTTGTTTTGTTGTTGTTTTTCTTCTTCTTTTAATTTTTTTTTTTTCTTCCTATGTCTCTGTCATAGGAAGACACGGGAGCAGGAGGGGACCCCGCGGGTGCGGCGTGCCAGGGCGGTGACCGCTCCCGGAGCCAGCAGCGATATGGCAGGTGACCACGAGAGGTCAGCGGAGGCTGCGGGAGAGCCTGCGGACACAGCCCCGGGCGGCCGCGGCTCGGAAGGGTTTGCTGGAAGGAAGGGTGTGCGGGCGAGCCGTGCCGTGCCGGGCTGAGGAGAGCAGCGGAATGGCACTGCCGTTTTGCCGGGGCTGCCACCAGCAATGCCACTATACACTCGTTCATGTCTGAGTGCTGTTGCCATGTGATATTCACCACCCGCCCCATCTCCCCCTGGATCCCCATCTCCCCCCGGAGGAGTTCGAGCACTCAAGACTTGATCCACCAGACCAGCTGGGTGTGTTAAAAACATGGAAGGAAAAGACCAGGAAACCAAGCAGTGGAGACCGACCTTCAATGAAGTTCAGTTTGCTTATTAGGTGTCAAAGTTATCACATCTGCAGAGTTGATACCTTTGAACCAGGGACGGGACCTTGGGCTTGCACAGCTCTCCTTTCTACACCTCCTCTTCTGCATCAGAGTCCCGGTGTTGATACTGTAGTTTGAAATAAGCTGGATCAAGTATCTGGTAATGAAGGCTGCATGGCCTTCAACACCATCTGTGCTAGGAGACCCAGGAATAATGGGGCAAACTGAAAAGTGTTATGTCAAGAAGCCCTAATTCCAGGGTGCTGCGTCATTAAGCTGAAACTGTAAGCTTGCATGTGAAAGGATTAATGTGTTCCATATACATTCCATGTATTATAATATGGTACCATATATCACTTTATTATGTAGACACTTACATATATTTTACTATTACATATGCACTATTCTCCACTGAGTTACTTTGGCTTACTAATTTGGATCCATATTAAGTAACTTTCACTTTTACTGTAATGAGAAAGTCATCCAAGTCATAGCTATTATCAGCATCTTTCAAAGCTGTGAGTCAGTTCTGGATTTTCCACCTATTTCATCAGAAATAGGCAATTGCATACTTCTAAGAGACATACCATTTAGTGGTGTCTTACCACTCAAGCTATTCTTCTGCATTTAACCCCATTTATATATTTAGAGAGGAAAAAAAAGAAAAAAGTGGCAGATGTATGAAGAGTTTTTACCTTCTGAGAATGAACAGTACATGCTACGTACACTATGCTAGTTCCAGCAAGTGGAAATAATGGCTCTTGCTTGAATCCAGATCAGGAGATAATTTTCTGGAAACTTCTCACATCTTTTTTAAAGAAAGAAAACTAAGAATTTATGCCCTTCTCAAGCAAATTCAGAGTGACAAGTCACTGGTTTTTTTCCCAAGTCAGGAATGTCTTTGCATGTTAGGAGGGTAAAAAAATTTGTTAGGCTTGAGAATTGGTGTTTATAACAATGAGTTTTCTCTCCAGTCCTGACAGCTCTGTAGACATCAGAGAAATGTTCTCAGAGAGGCTGGATGGATCTGGCAGACATCATGTATATGTTGTCACTAGCTTAAAATGGAAGCTCACTAAGTGATTACTGCCGAGTCCAATGCTGTCACCCGTAGAGTCACCAGGGCACTAACTAGAAACAACCGGAATTGGAAACACAGCAGCTCACTGAAGTGGCTCAGTTTGAGAAGCATTTCGGGTACTGTGGTGCTCAAAGAGACTGAAACTACTGAGCAGAGTATACCATATACAGTCACAGAGGAGACGAGCTTGATCCAGGACTCCCAGTGAAGTACTAGAAAGGACATCCTCTGGTTTAAACACATTTGAAAGGGGACGATGTGGCTGCAGGCTAGGCAGCAGCAGGGGTGGCAGGTTAGAGAGCCCTGTGTGCGCACCCCGCTGGAGTCGGTCCGGGCAGGTCGCAATAGCACAGATTACCCCAAGGTGGCTCTCCACAACCTCTGTGGAACAGCACTTGCGGCTGCTCGGGAGCGGTGACTCGGTGGAGACAAGTGCTAACTGTGAGCCTAAGCCTAAGCCTGTCAGACGCTGAAGGGATGTGAAAAGTGATTTGCCCTTTAATACTTCGGCTGTGCTCATTCACAGTGGGAAAGTTTGTTTTATTATTGCTTGTTTGCTGACAAACAGGTTCAGATCTGAGTTCAGCAATCATACTCGTTTCATGCTGAATTAATTATGAAGGAAACACTGTCCAAATTAGAGCTACTTTTAATAAAGCCCACTGAAAAAAAAATCTATTTGCTCAAAAAAAAAAAACCAAACCAAAAACCCCCAAAACCCCCCAACCCTCAAAACCAAACAAACAAAAAAACCAAAACAACAACAAAAACAACAACCAAAAAAACCCAACAAACAGGATCATAGGCCAATACAGTTTGCAGAAGGGTTATCATTGAGCTCAGAACAGGTCTCTCAGGGTTATAGTCCATCCTTGGGGGCTTGCAATCCTGCAAGGATGAAGTCTGTGCAGCCTTCCCAGACAGCAAGCCTGCTCCACTGCTTGACTGTTCTCAGGGGGAAAGGGTTTTCCTTACATATGATCTGAGCCTCTTGATTCACCTTATGCCCATTGTCTCCCGCCTCCCCACATGGCATTGCTGTGAAGACCCTGGTGTTGTCTTCTCGATGAGCACTCCACAGGTTTTGGGGAACTGCAGTTTGCCACCCAAACTTTGTCTTCCCCAGGCTGAACTGGCCCTGGTCCCTCAGGCTGCAGAGCAGGACAGTGCCGCAGCTCTGGACACCTCTGTGCCTGCACCAGCACTTGCTCTAGTTTATCGATGTGTTTCCTCTCCTGGGGGTGCCCAAACCAGACAAACTGCATTGCTGCTGTCCCGGGAGTGCTGAGCAGAGGGGGATTATCACCTCCCTCGGCCGACTGGCCATGCTCCTGTTCATACAGCCCAGGGCACAGGGGGCTTTGCTGCAGCCGGGGCCACTGCTGACCAGGACCAGGTCACTGCCCACTAGAGACCCGGGACCTTCTCCGGCCCTCGGCCCTGGTGGTTACAAGGGCTGTCCTCTCGAGGCGTTTGTATTTGCAGACACCGTATTAACAAAACCTTTTGTTTCTTTTTTCTTTTTTTTTTTTTTTTTACCCCCTGTACTTTTCGGATTTTCTCTTCCAAGCCTTGGACACAAATCGCCTTAATATTTGCCAGTACCCACCGGCGAGCGGTGTGCAGGGAGCGGCCGCGCATGCAGTCGGCACCACTGGCAACGGCGGCACCCCTGTCACCGGTGGCGCCGCTGGCACCTCTGGCACTGGTGGCACCCCTGTCACCTCTGGGCACTAGGGGCACCTCTGGCATGGTGGCACCACCGGCGGGGCTCGGCGCGTGCCCGCGCGCCCCCCCGCCCCTGCCCCACGTGGCCTCCCGGCACGAGCCGCCCATCGGCGCCGCTCCCCCCGCTCTTCCTCTCCGGCGCGCGCCGATTAGCATAATAAAGCCGCCCCTTTCTCCCCCGCCGGCCAATGGGAGGCCGGGAGGTGCCCGCGCGGGCTATAAGTAGCGCACGCCCGGCGGCTGTCGCTTCAGAGCGCTGACGCGGTGCGCCGAGCGAGGGCTGACGGAGCCGTCGCCGCGCTGTGGGGACTAACTGCTATGACTCTGGAGGAGATCCACGGACAGCAGCCCATGCCTGCGGGCCACGACTGGTACGTGCGGGTGGGCACTGGGGAGCTAAGGAAAGCGGGTAGCGGGCGGTTTCGGGGCGGTGGTGGCGGCAGCGCGCTGACCCTGTGTCCTCTCCCGGCCCGCAGGATGCAGGGCGCCGGCACGGCCCTCCACGAGCTGCTGGTGTCGGCGCAGCGCCGAGGCTGCCTCACCGCTGGCGTCTACGAGTCGGCCAAGCTGATGAATGTGTAAGTAGGGCGGCGGGGGCCGGGGGAATGTGTAAGTCAGCCCGGCGGGGCGGCGGGGCGGCTGGCGCCGGCCGTGGGACTCAGCACCGCTCTCCCCTCTTGCAGCGACCCCGACAACGTCGCGTTCTGCGTGCTGGCCGCGGACCAGGAGGACGAGGGGGACATCGCCCTGCAGATACACTTCACTCTGATCCAAGCCTTCTGCTGCGAGAACGATATCGACATCGTGCGGGTGAGCGACGTGGCCAAGCTGGCGGCCATCGTGGGGCCCAGCGAGGACTCCGGGGAGCCGCGGGATCTCCACTGCATCCTCATCACGGTGGGTGTCCCGCGGGCGGCGAGCGCTCTTCCCCCAGCTCTGCTCCGCACGGCGAGAGCCTGTCGGGGGCGGCCCTTTCTCCCGCTGCGGGTGGTCGAGTCCTGTTCTGGGCACAGATAGAGCGCTTGGCACGCGGCAAGTCAGCTGAATAGTAGGAGGAGGAGGAGGCAGAACTTCTCGTAACTGTGGATTTTCTCTGCTGTCCACAAGGGCAGCATCTCTGCTTCCTGTCTTGTCTGTGTCAGGACAGAAACTGTCTGGAAGTGCCTCCAGTCCTAAGCTAATGCTTCTGTAAATATTATGATGACCTCAGCTGGCGGGCAGCACTCATGGTGTGCAACTTTTTTCTTTCTGGCAGAACCCGAATGAAGAAGGTTGGAAGGACCCAGCTCTGGAGAAGCTGAACTTGTTTTGCGAAGAGAGCCGAAATGTCAATGACTGGGTGCCAACTATCACCCTGCCTGAGTGATGGTCACCTGGTGCACTGAAGGAGGGGAGGCTGAAACCTTTGTTGCATTCTCAACGTGCTGTGCGTTCACCAAAATGTGCAACAAGCTGCTGATTCCATGGATTAGCCTGGTCAAGAGACTGGATTAAGGTCCCTGAGACTGGCATGCAGTGGGCTCTTACAGGGGAGAAAGAAGAAAACAGCTCATTTCACCAGTGAGCCTCAGTAGGCTGCAACCGTGGAGAGGCTGACATACCATGGAACTGAAAGAAGTATTGCAAGTTTGGCTGTGTGGAGCTGTTTCAGAAGGGAGAGAGAAAGTTGAGGGAAGTGGGCCAAAACTTTCCAGAAGGACTGGATAGAGTACTGTAACTAGGAACTGTTGGTGCTGTCTGCCGAACACAGGAGAAAGTATCAATATTTATGGAGTTATTGGGGATTGGTTACTCAGACAAATGCAGAGATTCCAAAGCAGACAGACTTCAACAGGCCTCTTGGGTCACTCTGCAGATCTGTTTTAATAATGCAATAACTTTTATTGAAATATTTGCTGCTATTGAAGCTTTCATAATAAATTTTTGACAATTAATTTCTGGGAGTGTCTTGCTTGCTGGGTGTGGGGAAGCATGTCACTTAAATACCACTGATGTTTTGCTTGTGTGCTGTAGTCAAAGGTATACTCCACAGTAATGGAGCTATTGCTCAAATACTTTCCTGGGCTGGCTGGCTGAAGTGCTGTGCTGTCCAAGTTGATAATTCAACCTTTTACCCTCTTGCAACAGCTGCTTATCGCAACAGCTTGCAAGACTAAGGAGTCGCATGCCTAATGAGCTCACTTATTGTAATAGGTGGTCTTTGTAGTCTACTGGAGGAACACAATGCATGTTAGAAACATGGATTTTTGGAATACAGACCTCCAGTAAATTACATCATTAGTTCTTAAATATGACTTGGATGCATTCAGAGCTGACATGTTTCCACTTGACAGAAGCAGCTTAAACATGATGGGGGGGCTGCAAAACTCCTTAGATGTCAAACACATCTAACATTTGCTTTGATTAGAATGACATCATTAAATCCAAAACTAGCAAATGGTGAATAAACATCACATCTGCCACAAGCTGCTCTCTGATTGCCATATGCTGTAACAATAGAAGCTGTCAGTCCAGAAGCCAATTTTGCGAAACCTAATTGCATGACAACACCAAATTAAGTCCAAAACAATTTAAGGATGGTGTGGCCTTTTTCAGAGATCCTGTCATGAAAAGTTAATATGGGCGGGCTGATTTAGCCCTGTGCTAAAAGGGAAAACATCACCCTATTTTTGTTCACAAACTATGCATGTGCTCCAGGACTTGACATTAAAATGGCACAGTAATAATCCCCTCTCCAGAGAGCAAGAAAGCTAAACCACTCACTTCCTTTATAGGCACTAAAAACACTGAGTTATCACAATTGCATTTCCTCTGGGCTGGCTTGCAGTGATTGACAGTAGCACTTGCTGAAAAGTGGTCATTTCCACTTGAGCAAGGAAGCTGCTTGCTCTCAGTTTCATTGTTCCTGATAAGGGTAGTTCAAATTCAGCTCCAGCATTCCTGGAATATGCTTCCTTGTACAGGAGGTATCTAGCAGTGCTTGGCCTTCATTACTCAGTCATGAGAGGCTGTAGGATGGCAGTATAACTGGAGCTTAGACTGAAGTAAACACTATGGGGGCCTCAGACCTCTGTAAGTATTCGTTTTTGCACTTAAGATACAGGAGTTTCTGCACAGCCTGTTTTTCTACTTAACCTGCACTCAGCAACTGGTGTCTGTCTAGGACTGAGAAAAGTCACATGGAGAAGCAAGAGAATAAACAGCTCTGGCAGCTGTGATAACAGAAACTGCCTTTAAGGCAGTTGCCTTGATACACAGAACATATCAAGTCTGAGTGCTTTATTAGACATTTTTATATTTTTCTCTTAGCAAATGCAGTTTTCTTCATTTTACAGCCAAGAAACATATTTCTGCCCTTTGCTTGGGGCCTAATCAGTGCTCAGAGCCAAGAACAGATTAAAGTGGACTGTCCTGAAATCAACTTTTATGTGAAGTGTAAGCAGTTTTTTACAGCCTTGAGTGGTTTAAACAAGCCTGAGAAGACCAAAGGAAGTTCTCATGCATGTATACAATTATACAGACCATTAAAGCATAGCAGAGAGTAAGTGTAACTGGTCTGCTGACTGAGACGGCAGGCACAGATAGTGGTACCTGGTAAGAAGTTGAACTTTGCAGCTTTTATGGAAGGAGTGTGCTATGCAGCAAACAATGAAATTAGTGGGGCAACACAAAAATACCCTTGTGAGGATGTTTTCTCTAATCTCATGGAAAATGGGAGGATGACCTTTGCCTTCCCCATGAGAGGTTTGTGATTTCTTACTTTAGTGACCTGTACAATTCTCCTGAAATCCGTTCTAGATCAGTGCAAATACACTGTATTGCAAACTGTACAAAACCGAGTTAGCCTGCAAATGTTATTAATACAGCGCTGCCACCAAAGGCAGCTCTGACTTGCAAGTTATGTGCTGCTGCAAATATCTGTAACGATCAACACTACTTAATGTAGCAAAAATTCAGCAGCTGGTATCCACATCTTTACATGCTCGGATATATAACTGTGCAAAGAGCAACTATACATTTGTTAAAGATAGCGTAGTCTCCGGTATTACTGACTGTAGTGGGGACAGCTGGTCGGGAGGTGGCTGGCTCACCAGATGTCCAGCATGTTTTGTCAAGTACCTGGGGGATCTGGAGGCTGGGACACTAGCCTCTTATGTCTTTGAGCAGTATGTGCCGAGTACTTTGCCTTCCCAGGAAACCGAAGTGCCCAGAAAAGAGGAACTATGAGTTTGTGGGACCGCTGGGAGCTCTGCTGCGGTGACCACCTCCCAGTTGTGTTTTATAGTCTGCACAGGCTGGCTTGTGCTGTGCTGTGCTGTGCTGTGCTGTGGTGGGGGGTCTGGAGACCGAAATTAATAGATGCTAATAATAAAGGTGGTCCTTCAAGTTATGACCCAGCTGAGGGATATGGCAGAAGGTGCAGGACAGGGAATGGAGTCACAGAGTGGTGACTTGTGGCTTTGCTTTCCATCAAACTCTTCACTTGTGTGCTACTAGGTGATAAAATCTGTGTATTTCAATATTGTAATCATCAGCTTTGGTGTTGTGCTGATTATATTTCTAGGTACATTTTTTTATGAAGTGATGCATAAAGGTTCATTTAAAATTTTTTGAGCAATAGCTTTGCATTTTTCTGTGTATCATTTTACCATCGAGTAGTAGTTACTGACAGGAATTTCCCTTCATGTGTGGTTTCCTTCTCTTAATGCTGCTTTCTTCCTGTTGCATTTCTGTGCATCACTTTACCTTTCTCTCTTTGTGGTTGTAGATAGTCATCTCTTCAGATGCCTGTCAGTTTTAGTATGTGCTATATTAACTGCATTATCATCTTATCAGGATATATGTATGAACAGCAGCACACAGTTGTTGTAAACAATACCTCCTCTTTGCTGTGGAGTAGAAAACATAAAAAGGAAGATAATAAAAGGTATATTATAAAGAGGAAGGAAAACTACTGCACAGAATAAAGTTTGCATAAAATCTGTGTGTGTGCTAGATGATATAAATAGTGTTTATAGCTCTGGGGGCTCAGGGAAGAAGCTTAGATTTCTGCAGACTAATGGAGTATTACTCATAGGTGGAGGCTGTTTGAATTAATATATGTTCTATAAGGAGAAGATCTTTGCAAAAGTGCTAGTGTCAGAAACAAGCCGTAGCATCACTGTCTGACACATTAAGGGAGACTTGGCTTGTGTCAACAAATCTATTTATGCCAGCTCTCAGATCCCCTGACATCAGGAGGAAAGAGCAGTGTGTGCCCGTATTAAAACATGGCAAGTATGCAGTCGATATCTTACAAGTGGAAGCAAATGCCATCACATGTGTGTGCAAGAGAGATGTGTGAAGGATGTGTGACCATTGTATTCCTTGTAGGGGCACACATTGTGGACAGCTGGGCTCATGACTATGCATCCACAGGACTTCATTCACTGCACAGCAGCAGTGGCAGAATCCAAGGCTGGCAAAGGGATGGAGTTGTGCAGACAGTGCATGCACCTCACCAGAGCCATTCTTTCTACAGGTTTTTATAAAAACCGCTTTTCATGCCTGCTCATTCCTTATCTGTTTCATCATGGCAGCTATGATTTACTCACTTAGTAAAGTTTGAACATGCTCATCCTGTTTCAATAGGATATTGAAAAAGCTGAGTTAATACTTCTTGTATAATTATTTCATACTGAATGAGTGAATACTTGTATTATTCTGCATTTTTCTGCAGTAAGATACCGTTACACACAACATTCTGACTATTGGAGTTTATGTGAAATATTAATTTGAATGTATCGGTATTTTTAAAAGTATGGTCAGATGCCATAAACCACAGTTACATGGTTATAGTATCTCCTCCAGTCTTCTATTGCACTGGCATACGATTATTTTGCCATGCCTATTTTCTTTTTATGTCTGAAAATAACACAAAATTATTTCTTTCTGTGTGTCTAATCCTCACTGTAGAGTTGACTTTACTCTGAAATCATGACTTTGTAATATTAGTATCAACACACACTGCTGATTCAAAATTCGAAATTAGTTTGTGCAGCTTTCTGGGTTTTTTTAATTTTCTTTTTTTTCCCCCCCTGGATTGGAGAGATAGCTGTAGAAATTAATGTGAGGTTTAACTACTGTTTTTGTATTGATTGTATGCTATAACTAGCAAGTCAAAAGCTACTTTTTTTTTTGAGGAAAGCTGTTATAACCCTGGTAGGAAGTCACATGTGTTATAACCCATTGCAGAATAGTGACAAAATTTAACAAAGAACATGTAACATGAATTTAATATCACAAGGAACTTCTGTCCCACTAAACCTTGAGGTTGAGAATTTTCAGAGTGGTGAATTTGAGTTTTGCTTCCTGTTCCCTTTTTCGGGGTACCTAAGCTGTAACAACCTAGCTTTCACATCCTATTGAAGCCAGCACAAAGCAATGGTGCTTAGTAACTTCTATTTAAATCTATTAGTAGCTAAGGCCCAAAGTTTCAAATTTGTATTTCAGGAATGAGACATGTACTAAGTCCATTCAGACACCAATATGCTTTACTGCAAGCCCAGAGTCAAAACTCTCCAATCAACTTATTTAGCTGTATAGCCTTAAACTTGCTTTCCAGATTTCAGGCTTTACTCCTCTGTTAAGAATGTATACTGTGAGGGCACAGCTGCATTAAATATTCTAGCTTGGATTGGTTGAGTGAATGGATCCGTGCATCTTCTCCCACTAACCTGCTTTGGTTCACATGGCAGAGCGGAGTTGGATCATGCAAACAGGATTTCTCTTGGAAGAAACCAAGCCAGAAGACATACTCTAAGGGACTGTCTAATGCTTTCCAGCTGCCATTGCGCATTCAGTTCACGGGACCACACTTGAGGTACATACAGTACAATTATTTGCTGATTAAGAGTAAATAGGCAAGTCTTGGCAGTCAAAGAAGAGAAGTACGTTGGCCTACTTTTCACAAAAGAAGTGATTTTAGTGTAATACACATACCAATTTGTTTTAAACAATTGCATGCTCTTGAATTAACAGGGTTAAAAATCTGCTTTGGCAGCAGCTTGCTGCATTTAATTGTTTCTGAGGCAAGAACGATGAATGGGACAATTTCTAGAAGTGGTTGCCAAAGGTAGTTTTTGTAATAGGCCAGCACTGCCCAACTGGCAGCGTCAGGACGGCTTTGCCTTGCCTGTTGCCTTTGTGCCTGAGGAGCAGGTGGCTTCATGAGCCATGCGTGGTGATCCCGCCCCGCTGCTATGCCACCCGGTAGGACAGGCAGACACTGTATGAATCCTGTGCTGGCCAAAGCAGGGGCTGTTCCCAGTGCAGAGCCTTCCCACTCCCACTGCCACTCATTATGCAGCTGGACTCTACACAGGTGCAGTGGTACAAAATACTTGCAGATGATTTTCAGATGACATAAGGATGAATAGGACCATATCCCAAGAGAAGACATCACATTAAGATCTGAATCTCTGGATTAAACTAGCAATGTCACAAGCAATTTCTAAAATATTGCGAGTGCAAGGTGATGCATCTTCTTGCATGGTAGGAGATCGTAGCTACCAAGTTGGTTACTATGGAATCTTGCACCAGTGACACAATTGGTCTTGTCTTTGGTCTTGCACAATATTTCTGTGCTTTATGTCTGCATATGTTAAAAGCAAACTGATTACTCTGAGCTATTTTTCTGGATATAAAAGTTAATGCAACAAAAAAAATGCATAATGTCAATAGATGCTTCTGTGCTGTTGAAGGCATGTTTATGGTACATGAGAAATGAAGCTGGAGGTGGTTAAAAATTGAAGGATTGTAAAGCACTTCACTTTTTCCAAACTATCTGTTGCATTTTTCACTAATGCAGGTGCTCTGCCTCACATTCTGCTCTGTTTCTGTAGCGCTGTAAAGTCCTTCAAGCAAACTGATGATGAAGAAAGCAATAAGAAGCACTGTGTGGTTTGTACTAAATGACCATGTAATTTAGAAGCTACCCCTCCTGCAGGGGAGTGGTAAAAAGCCTGTACACAGCCTATCTTGTCTGGGATGGGAATCATTCACTCCCACTGATGCCAGGCTCAGCCTTGCATAGGTCACTGCCTCACGAAGTCAGACGGTATTGTACACGTGTGAAAACAGGTGCTTTTGATTGTGTTATGGGGCCACAGGTAATAGAAGCATGCTTTCTGCCCATTAAATGTGATGACAAAAATTGTTCCAGGTCTCTAACCATCTGGCTATGGCTATCAAGTCTAATTTACAGCAAAGGTAGACTCTATGGCTGTCTGGAAAGAGATGCTATCCAATTCAGAATCTGGTTGCTTGATTTAAATAACTTTTAAAAAATGCTGCTTGTTTGCTTTTATAACATCTAAATCAGCTTTCAGGCATATAGCCTTTCTCCATGGCTGTAACACATGTGAAAATATTGTTTAATTGGGAAATATGTTGTGTTTTTATCCCCATGCCAAGGTACATCCTGAATTTTATAAAATTTTTCTTCTCTTCAAGTTATGTATAATATATAAAATAATTCCTAATTTAGAGCTAAGCCCTGAGAAGCACTGGTGGAGCTGGGTGCCTAAATAATAAAAATAGATAAATAACACTAACACTGAATCATGGTAGTTGTACTTGTAAAATAATTCAGACATATTTCTAGAAAAGAAAGATTGCATTTGACTAAACATAGTACATGTATCCTTGTAGTGTGTATGCGAAATAGCTTCTTACCCATAAGCATTGGTTCATATACATACAAGAAGGAGAGGCAGAATGATTCAAATCTGACACTATATAAATAGATTTGTACTTTGTGTGCTTTGCTCCATCTTTTTTCAGAAGACAATTTACCACAAGAACACTGCTTGTGGTAAATTCCCTGGTTCGCCTCTTTCCGCAAGTCTGCCTGTTTCAACAGGAGGAACAAGCCAACAAACTCGATACTGTGCCATACGGGTGCTATGCCCATGTTGCACGGTTCCCATGGGGCAGGTCACTTAGTGGAAAAACAATAGCAAACCTCCGAAAACTGTGCAAAGGGTTTCTCAACTCTTTTACCTCCACTACACATACTTCTAGACTGCATTTTCAAATAACTATTTGTCTTGTGTTGTGCTTTTCAATAGCTGTCAGTTCACTGGTATCAAAGGCTCACAGTTTGGCATCTGAGGTGCAGGAGCCAATGAGGTAGCACTGAATTTATTCAAGCAAGAAAGGAAGGAGTTGTGCAAGAGTAGCTTACAAAGCCGGTAAAAGTAACGTGGCACGGTGCTTTTCAAAGCAATGGTATAACACAGTTTGGGCATCCTAATTATTCCATATCTAAGCACTAAGAAATATATGCTGCTCTGTACTTGGTTTTCCAGAGGAGCTAAGTGGTGCTCTACCCTAGTCTAAGTGTGGAAGCAGTAGAAACTCTCTCCTAGGGAAGAGCAGTGGTAGATAGATGGCTGAGTGGAAGGCATCAGGTGTGCAAATAGTCACTGGAGTTTAGTGGCAAAAGGACATGCCCAGTGCCTATGATTGCAGGCCTGAATACTTTATATGGAGCTCCACAATGAATATTTGAACCATCTGGGGCAGAACTCTTGAAAATAGCCAAGTCCTGCAAGACTATAAAAGTTGTTGTCCAGACAGGTGAGAGCAGCTCAGTGTTCTGTCTGGTCATGTTCTCATAACTTGTCATGGGCTTCTGAAAATCATCTTTGGGGAGAGGATTTCTGAATAACTGAGCTGCAGAAACAGAATCGGGCAGCATGCACAATCAGCCTTTAAGATACACATCCAGGAGAAACCAGGCACAGAGCTTGTGGACATTGTAACAGCCTTGCTGCATCACGCAGGTTACATGTGGGCATCCACATGGATCTGAAGAATAACATGATGCTTTGTTTACGAGGTAAACATTTGACTGGCCTCTCTGTACCTTCACCTGAATTACTAATAACTTACTGTGGTATGTCATTCGAAGCAAATTGCAGTGTTAATTATGATAATAAACCCATGCAGGCCAGATCCAGGAGGACCCTGCAGAGAAGATGCTGGAGCATGCTCTGCTCCCAGAAATGCTGACGTTACTGCGCAAGTCTAGGCTGGTTGAGGACATTTTGCAAGAACTGGTTCCCCACCTCCCAAACCTGCATTTCTCCCCCTTAGGCCCACATCCTGTATTGCTGCCTCTGCAGAGCCCACAGCTTCAGACAATTCCGTGCAGCTTCCCTGTCCAGGAGCAGGTTGCTCCAGGATTTCCAGGGGTCTGCCTGTAAGATCTGGTTGCCCTCTAAAGATTTCTGCAGTGCCTCTTTGGGGACACTGAAGTTAAAGCAGGACAGGGTAGGAAATATGTCACTGGCTGTCACTCTCTGAGAAGCCAAAGGTGCAGTGGCCTCAGGGGTGTTCCAGCCCCAGGCATCCTGAGGTGGCCAAACCACCTGGTCCACCCACTCTCCTGCCCCACAGGAAGGGAATGGGCTTCCTCCCTGCCCCTGCCTCGCAGAGCTCGCCATTGCCCAGCTGATTTAGCTACACTGAGCCAACTGCTCGTATGCTAAAGGTGTAACATGGACAAGTTCACTATTACTTCCTGAAGCTATGGAGAATATCAGAAGACTAGGGAGAAACTTCAGAAGCAGCAGCTCCTTCCACAAGCTGGAGATAAAATTTCCATTAATGATAAGTGCAGAAGAAAGCAGCCACCTGATTCAGCTTCTACCGTAGCATTCTAATATGCCACAGGCATATGGTTTACTGAAATGAAAACTGAATATAACCCACAATTGAGGTTACCAAAGATACTTACATAAAGCCTTTCACAGCAGCAGCATATCAGCTGGTAGGGGCTGCTACTAGAAACTAAGGTTTCTTTGTTTCTTAGCAGCAGATGATTTCCTCTCCTGGGGCAATTATGTAGCCTAATTGCCTGTAATAATCATCCCTGCTAGAAGTGCCTTAATACCAGCCCTTCTTTTTTCTCTCCTTACTGACTTTCTGCTTCCAAGTAGCAAAGATTGACTTTACACAGTTAGAAAGCACAGACAATATTTAAGAATAGATGTTTTTATTATTTAATGCCCTTTTTTTGGTGCTGTTATTGGTGCCTAAACTGTTAGTTAAAAATCCCCCATTAAAACAGAAGATAAAAATGATACTGTTAATTTTAAGATGTGACCTATTCCTGAAAGATTAATTGTCCTTCCAGTTACTTACAGTTGTTTGGGGTGTATTTTTATTTGTAACAGTTCTTTGTATTTAATCTTTTTGTAAGATACCAATTAGATGTACCAATGATTGACTCTGTTATGCTGCATTGCATCAAGTTTTAAACGTAAACCAGAAAAATCCGTAAAAAAAAGTCATAGGGTATACTGGACATTGGCAGGATGGATTAGATAATATAACATATCTTTGTCACTACTGACTTTCAGGATTTCATTTAGATGTTACCGGTATTTTCTTCCTTGCAGATAATGTAGCAATGCTGGATCATTCATAAATAACTTTTACAGCATTCACATTCATATGTGTACAGTGAGAAATATAGCTTGATTTTTGGGCAAAGGTCAGCAAGGTACATAACCATACAGGTTCAAAACAAAGGTCCATCCTGCCTAATATTTTTTTTTCTGTTGGTGATGAATAGAGATGTCTAGACAAGGGTATCAGAAAAGGGCAAGCCCTTAGGAAACCTTCCCAAATGTAAAACTCCTAAGAAACTTGCAGTCCTGGGAACTTCTGTGTCTAGCACTGTAGTACCAATATATGTTTTCAACATAACTTATACAGAGGCTGAATTCTTAAAATTCAGGTACTGGAGGTAGATACATAACAAGTGTGTGGTCAAAATCATAATAAAAATGTCCCAGAAATACAGAAAAATAGAGTTCCCAGGTGGAGTGTATAAAGATGTCTGAGAAGGACGGAGCTCAGCTCCCTGCAGTCTGCTTCAGTAGATCCTTTCTTCCTCAGTAGAGTGAAAGGGGAAGCTGCATATTTCGTTTGCTCTTAAAGGCAGAGGTATAATTTCAAGGGTCCAATAATCATGTCAATGAGTATGCCTTTTCCAAAACTGGATTGCAACCCTTCAGTATTAATTTTGTCTGGAAGAAAGGCCTTTTATTCTGATTAAGTTATACTTTAGAACACAATCAGGGCTATACTGCCTACTAAGGAAAAATTATTGCTGTTCAATGTATAATTTTGATAGCAGTACTTTGATAATTATTTAATGCCTGCTATTGCCATTGATGAGAAAAAAAAGGCAACCATAACCACCTAATTAATGCCAATGCTGAGTAATAAGGTTAGGTGGTACCTGATTGATGCAGGCACATTTTAACTTAAACTACAGGGAGACAAATAAACTTTATTTGGAGAAATAAAAGGAAAATACCTATAACCAGAAACCCTGTAGAGACATGGGAAGTGACATTCTATGTGTGTGTAAGAAAAAGGTTATTTTTGATGCTATTGGGCAGCGACTGCTCTCTGTGATAACCTGGATGCTTGGATGCATCCAAGTCAAGCACACAGGTGTGTTCAAAGAAGAGGTATAAACATCTTGCAACTTGGAAGTTCAACAAAAATACAAAATGTCATTTCTTGAGGTCCAGGTTCCAGTCCAGGTGTTTTCCAGTGTCATCTTATTTCGTTGACTAGAGGCTTGTACTACCTTATACACGCTGAAGAGACCCCAGGGATGCAGGCTTTACACTACCTAACAGTCACTTTGGCAAGGTGATCAGGCTGCTCTCAGCATCCTTTGCCTAGTGACCTGTCTAAATATATATGGCTGTATCCAGACAGGCATTTTCTCTGATAGTGGTGGGACAGAGGGCGGAGGAGACTTTAAAGGCAAAGGCTGCAACTTGTTTCCTTAATTCTGAACTCAACCTGTGGACCTGAGTAAAGATGCGGAAAGGCAGCTGTTGTCTGAAGCCAAAATTAGGTTTTACCTCCAGAAAAATGCTATCTCTATTAGTTTTCAAGAAAAAAATTCATCTTTAGGTGTTTGGCTAAGACAGCATTATTTTATAGAACCTTGATGTTGTAAGTAAGCAGGGAACCCCGAGCATTCAGGAATCGTAAGTTTAGGTGACAAAATTATGTCAAAAAAGCTGAGTAAACCTGAAGGGTTTTTCCCTCCCACCCGAATCATACAACAGAAGCAATTTTATTTTGGGCCCCATCACTTTACATGTACAGGAACACTAGTCAAGTTAGTCATTGCTGTGTGGCTTGAAGAAAGACGTGAATGAAACTGCACAAGAGTTAAATCTAAGCTGGCCTTATGAGGAGTCTTAGTCTGTTGTTGTCAAAAATTCCACCAAACAGAAAAACTCTTGCTCTTTTTCTGGATAGATTTCATTGTGTGACCATCATTTTTCAGGCATAAGTAGAACAGGTCTGGACATCTGAAACTGAAATTTTGCATCCCCCTGAGAGAACCAGAAAACCCAGCATGGATTAGGCGAACCTTTCCTCTGCCTGTGGTGTTGGTCATTATCAGGAACATGCAATAACACTGGAGAAATATTAAATTTTGCAGAAGATTAAGGAATCATGAGGTCTCTGTTTATGAATGTGTTTATATAGTAGGATATTGTTGTGGAGTAGAAAGTCAGAGAGAAAGAGAAGCCACTGAAAGCAGTTTTGCAAACTGCCACCCTTACATAATTCACAGAGACGGTGCTGCTGCTGGAAAAGGAGGGATGGTGTGCTTAACTTTCATAGGGAAGTGTAAACATTGGACCAAACTGCTGTGGCAGTAGATCTCTCCAACTCAATGTGATGAGATGATAAAACGAAATTTGTCACTTTGTGACTGTTTCCCTTGGGAGGCTACATGAATGCTTTGGAGTCCTTTGGGACTTATCCCTTAACCTTGACTTTCCCTGATATTTGCATGATTACAAGAACTGTGACCTCAAGACTTTGTAAGCATCGTGCCAGTGTAGCTTATGTTGCTGAAGGGTCTGAAACACAGATAGACCCTATCTATGCTGGATACATTTTGGAAGATGTGGGCATGGTGTAGCCAAGATACATCCCTCTTTGCTGGGTAGGATAAAAACATCTCCCTTATGGTTTAACTGTCTTCAGCTTTGCTTAGCTTCTGCTCCTCCTGAAAAATGTTTCTGTGTTTACTTTTGGTATGTACTTCTAATTAGAGGCAGCACCTAGGTCTTCATGTTGAAATACTAGATTCCTTTATTGAGGCATTTTGTGCAGCTTCTTTCAAAAAACACAGCAACATAAGAAAAAGGCACCTTCAATTGCACCTACTGATTTTTCCACACAGTGTGTGAAAGAGGAAGTAGGGAAGCCAGTTTTGGATTCTACAGCTGAACCTGAACACATCTTTTTTTGTAGGAAAGGGAATACTACTCTTCCAAGACTTATGGTCTAAATGTTCAACCTTAATGTGCAGTTTGTGTTTTTTTGTAATGTGCAGTTTTAGTTTTTTGAGCATGCGTGGGGGACTGAAACTCAGCATGGCATCAGTGCTGAGTACTCTGCATTCCTGCACAGTTACCTCAGCTGCTGTTCTCTCTCTTGCGCTCTCTCTCTCTCTTCCCTCAGCCAGGATGATTAGCCAACAAGTGTATCTATCTTGTAAGTATGTGGGTTGTGGCTCCAACTATGCACACTCACCCACACTCACAGTCATGCAGGCTGAAAAAGACAAAGGCATGTTTTCCTGGCATGGCAGTAATGCAGGCAAAATTAAAAATGAAACAGGGAAGAAACATAAAACTGAAATATAACCATTGTGCATGTGATTGCAATTCACAATTTTCTTCAAAGAGCCTGCAAGGCTTTTGATAGATGTGACCCCCTGCAAGAAAAACAACCATGAAGTTTGGGAAGCTGTTTATCTGTAAATTTAGGGACGGTTTACCCTTTGCAAAGAAAAGTTTAGGGCAGACCTGCTCCATGTGCTGCATGCAATGAGACATCTGAAGGCTGGGGATGAGCACGGTTGGTGAGTCGGTAAGTAAGCAGGGAACCCTGAGTATAAAGGAATCCCAAGATAAGGGGCCAAGATCTGACAAATTATGTCAAATAAAGCTGAATAAACCTGACTTTTTTTTCTCCCACTCAATTCATACAAAAGAGGCAATGTTGTTTTGGTAATTTAATGATTTTATAGCTACTAGCATACTAGTCTAGAATTAGTCTATCTAGAATTGCAATGGATGCCAAGGACGATCAGTGGAAACCAGAAGCCAGAGTAAGGCACTCAGCTGTGAGGTGATGCTCCTCTGTTTAGAACTTTTTAAACTGGAGCATACTCAAAAGTTTAGCAAAGTTGGTAAGTTGGTAGCTGTTGTTACTACTACTACTACTACTACTACTACTACTACTACTACTACTACTACTACTACTACTACTACTACTACTACTACTACTACTACTACTATTATTATTATTATTGTTATTCCCCTGCCCAGAATCTGATCCTTGTGTTATTTATTAGCTGTGTATAGAGAGATATTTTATCCATAATGAAAAGACCTTGTTCTCCAAAATTTTGGAGGACCTGGCAAGGGGACAATGTCCTGGCAAGTCTCAGTAAAATGTAGGTTGTTTTTTTTTTGTTTTTTTTTTTTTGTGTGGAAGCTTGCATGAATCTTTCTCTAGTGCCTTGTAAGAGAACTATATTGGATTACACTTGACTATGGCTTGCCCTGAGCATGCGGATGCTGTGAAGAGAACTGTGTTCAGGTTGACTTTGACTTTCTGAGAATTCCAAACAAAACCCTGGGTCACTACAATCCTTCTGCAGAAAAGGAGTTCTGTGTGCCAAAAACACCAGCCACATTATCTTTAGGGTTATCTGAAGGCAAAGACAAGTGACCTTTCTTAAAAAATCAGCTGTTCAGTGAATGATGCCTGCAGGTCAAGGTCTGGATCTCATGATAATATTTTTCATCTCTGTTTTTGAAGCCTTCCATCAGCTAAACTGGAGAGAGAATTTCAGAGCAAAAACGTATTTACCGATTCTAATATCCTTCTGTAACTACAGTCTGTGAAAAAGAATTAAAACTCTTGACCTAAAGAAGAGAGTAGTGGGTCCAGAGCAATTTTTACTATAGGCCTGGTTCGTTATCTCATCTTAGGCAAGGAGAAATGAGGAAAGTAACTTCTTCACGTTCTGTCTTTTGACACAGTGAGATGCATATCATCTTAAGATTTTAAATTGCTTTGTGAGGGGAAAAAATTGCAATTGGATATGTTTAGAGATTAGTTTTGCCTATGTATTATTTTACCTTAGCAAGAATGCCAAATTGAGATCCAGAACACTTTTCTCAAGTATTGCAAGCCTACATTTTCTATATTATTTCCTTTAAAATTTAATTGAAAAATTATATTGAAATTATGAGGGTACTGCTAAAGAGAAACTAATTGCTTAAAAAAAAAAGAAGTGATAAACCTAACTGTGCAACAGAGAAGGAAATCAGGCAGGAAAAAACACCTTCTTCTCTAGGGATACTGGGCCTTAAAGGGAAGAAGAGTGATGGAAAACTAATATGCACTTTACTAAGGAGGAGTTTTTGAAAAGGATGATTTTAATTCTGTGTATAGCAGAAATCCTCAGGAAGTATGAAGTAAATTTCTAAAACTGACAACAAATATTTGTAGGAATTTCTTACTTGTAAAAATGCATACATAAAAAATGTACTTACAATGAAAGTTTAAAACATTGTGAACTTACTAGTAACAGGTCTGAAAATGTTCACTTGGGACATGTCCCTGCTCCCCCTCTCTCCTCCTCCCCCCACCACTTAGGAAGAGACTCCATCAAACATTTCTTGTGAAAAAAGTAACATTACTGTCCTTTTCCTTTGGAGGAGCGTCTAGTCCACAGTTACTACATGTTGAAGAGACATAAGAAGCCAATGGGAAAAGTGTGCTGGGTCTCATTTCCACCATCCAAAGCTTTGGATATTTGTCTCAGTCTTGGCAATGTGCAGCGTGCTGGGATGAGTCTGAGGATACACTGTTGAGGAGTGGTCCTTATTGAGGAGGTCAGTACTGCCATACATGGCAGGGCCACCTCAACATGCTGGAGCTCCTGGCAACCCCCTGAGGGCAATAAATATAAAATCTGTCCTTTAGGATGGCATGGCCCCATGGAACAGTGTGAGTTAGGGGCTGCTAGTCCAGAGCACTGCCTGTGCAGGAAAGGCGCTGAGGATCCTGCTGGCTGGCACATTGAGTGGGCCATCCAACAAGCAAATTGCACCCTGGTCTGCTTTGAAGGATGTATTTTTCTCCTCTCAACACTGGTGCAGCTGCAGCTGGAGTCCTGGCTCCTGCACATGAAAGATACCGATAGCTTGGAGTGAGTCCAGGCGATGAGGGGACTGGAGTTCTTGATCAATTGCTGCTGTCAACTCCCTAATGGGTGGCTGTAGAGAAGATGAGAGTCAAGCTCTGCTGAGCCTTGCACAGCAGGAGGATGAGAGGCAAACTGCCACAAATTTCAGCAAGGGAAATTGGAACAAGCTATAAAGAGAAACAAATTTTTTCCTGGTGGGCGTTGAACACTGGGCAGGCTGGGTGTCCCCATCCCTGGAGATATTCAAAGCTTGACAAAAAATGGCCCTAGTCTCACTTTGGAGTTTATTAGCCCAGCTTTGAGAAGGATGGTGGACTGGATGGCTTCCAGTAAACTTGTCAAATCTAAATTTTATCCTGTTTTTTACCCATAAATTACCCATTAGCCTTCCTGTTCTGCAGGTACTCTCAGGCCATACTTATTTCTGGACCTTGATACTCAAGGGAAATTCAGCTGCCTGATCACTACTCAGAATGGACAGAGGAGGAAAGCCTTGTTAGATCACATCCTCCTTTACCAATCTCCTGGAGCTGCCATGAGTTAATTCACCCTTTCATTTTAGTTCCCAAATAACTTGTAAAGACAGATTTAAGGCCAGAGAAACACAAATCAGCTCTCAGTGTCACTGAGGATCAGGTGACAGAGCCTCCTAATAGAAGTAGCTGGCCAAGCATTTGAAAATTTATTTCAGGTGTGTACCCATTAAGGATACCCTTCTCTTGGCTTATGCTGCTCCCACCCACAGGGTGACTGGAGAGTGTTTCTGGTGAAGAGCAGTGACTGGTCTGCAGATGTTCAGAGAGCATTCCACACTGCTCTTGTCTCCTGCTGCAGCCAGTGTGTGGCTCTGCATGTGCAAAAACTATTAAAAGTCTTTTGTGCCCCAAGCATTCCCACCCAATTAAAGACATCTTGACCTCACATGAAACCCATATGGGCTCTACACTGTTTTGATTGGGGCTTGCTTCTCCCTTCCTTGACATTGTCCCCTGAAGCTGGCTCCTGCCAGTGCTTGTCTGGCTCCAGGACCTACTTCACTTGGCAGAGCCCTTGCAAATGCAGACATGGAGCTTTTGTAAAGTCCATACTCCATCCTTCTTTTTCTTTCTCCTCTTCCATGCCTCGCTCCTAAATAATTTCAAATGTCCAAGGATGCTGTCAGTCCCAAACAGTGCAATGATGTTCATGTTACGTGCTATAGTCTGGGGTTCCCAAAATGTGCTCAAAAAGCTGCTCTATGTATTGCCCTCAGTAGGAAAACACATGTTGCCTTTCTTTAGCCATACTGGTCCATTACACCAGTTTTTATTTGGCTCGTTACAACACTACACTCAGTTGCTCTGATCTGCACTGATTTATAGGTAGCAAATTAGCTAAGGTTGTTGACTTTTTCAGCAGCAAATCATACCAAGGACAAATCACAAAAAGAGATTTGTATAACTTTTTATTTTTTTCTGTGAATAAACTCACAAACTTAGTGTTTTGACACAGTTCATAAAAATCTCTGTAGTTCTCAAATGTCAGCCAGATGCAGAAGTTTCTTGCAGTGTTCTCTCTGAGACAGTGATTCCTTGGTCAATTGCTGGATTGCTCTGTGTGTTCCTCTTCTTTAAAAATTGGCAATCATGTAATCACAGAAAAAAGACAGCTCACACATTTAAGGTGAGTGCTTGCTATAGTAAATAGTTGATGTAAATAATCTGTGAGCCAGTTAAAGGCTAGGGCTTGGTTATATGAACCATTTTACCAAATGCTTGTGAATTAGTAGTCAAAAGATAACTTCAATTCATAAACAGGGAACACTGCTAAGCTTGCAATATTCTTTACTCAGAGTAAAATGCAAGCTGCCCATCTCAGTGAAGAAGATATCTGTAGGGGAGAACAAAACCACAGCAAAATCATGGATTTAATGTTTTTCCTCTGTCGCAGGTCACTGAATTTTGCTCACTGCTACTGTGTGTCTCTGGGTTCATCTGCCGATTCCTGTATGATAAATTCAGGGTATATCCTCCTGTAATCTTTCCCACGTCTTTCCCATATTTCCATATATGACCCCACTCCCTTATTAAAAAAAAAAAAAAAATTTACAAAAAATCTTTCAGGTTTCTAGAGTAGCACATCATGCTGGAAACTCTGCAGATTTGATCTTCAGTTCTACAGCACTGTGGGGTCTTTTTTTTCTGTCCCTGCTCACAGATATAAGAGTAAGAATGACACATAGAGAAGTATGGTGTGACAGTGCTGTCAGGTATGCAAGAAAATCCCTGCAAGCAGGAGGATCAAGAAAACAGATCCCTTTGCAGTTCTGGCCTTTGCTCCCTTCATCCTACTTGAACCTGTACAGGAATATCAGCAATGTGATCCTGAGGCTGGGAGGCTTATAACATAGTAAAGGATTGCATCATAAAAGTGAGATTACTCTGTTCAGATTGCCAGCAGAAACCTATTTATGATATGCATTCTGCTCAAGCACATAAAAAAATTGTCTAGTTGCCATTAAAGTGGTGCACAGACATAAAGCTGAACCTCTGAAAGCATGAAGAAGGGGAGGGACAAAGGAAACACTTCTGGCGTAATGTTGAACTGGCTTTTCTGTCTCACTGTTGTGTCATTGCTGGCCCATCTTTGGGTCAGAGGTGAAAAAATGTGGGATGTGGAAAGCGATACTCTGGAGTAGGCTTCCTCCACTTTCCTGCTGGGATTTCCTGCGGGACAAGTAGGCGCATGTTTCCACATTCAGGCTGACTTCTCTGACAGAGCATGCAGGCTGCTGGGGAGTGCAGAGCTGCTCCATTGCCCAAGGGGAGCTGCCCCAAAGGCAGCCCAGCCAAGGCCCTCTCTCCAGGCAGCAGCAGCAGCAGCAGCAGCAGTTTCCTGCACGCACAGCCACCGCAGTGAGAACACAGTGGTTCAGGACCAAAAAGGCTGGATCCAGGCAGTCACATGAACAGAACAATGCATAAACAAGCTCTGCAATTACTTAGCTGACTCCCTTCCCCAAAGCTGAGCATAAATACATATTAGAGCAAAGCTGGACTGGTAGCTTGGGTTTTTTTTTCCATCCTTTGGCCAAAGAGTCTGTGGCTGCTCCATTTGGACCATGTGTCCTCAGCATTCCTGTGATCAGTCATCAGGCCAGCGTCTTGAAAGAAGTGGTAAGCTGAAGCAAGCTTTATGGAGAGCTGCCAGTTTCTCCTCCTTGATGTTGTTATTTCAGCCCTGGCTACTTTTCCTGAGGAACTTTCCCTTCAAATGGGTGTCTGAGATGTGATAGCTAAATGTATCAACAGTAAAGCACATATACAGGTGTATCCAAAAGACATTTGAGCCAGAGATATGTAGTGTTTCACAAACATTTTGGGCTTGTATTAGAATTGTCAGGATACAAATTTTTCTCTTTTCATTGACAAACTTGCTTTCATGGAAGTAACTATATGTCCTATCAGTTTTGTTTTGCTTTGTGGTTTCCTCGGCCTTGGTTGTAAGCAACATCTCCCATTGCTTGAATTTCAAAGACTTACATTTCAAAAAGCATTCACCAGAGCCCAGAATGTACCCTGGTATTTCCAAGAGAGATACACTTGTTTCCTAGATTTCACTGAGAGCACCTTATTTTGCAAACAGATAGTAATTTTTTAAAAAGTCTCAAATCCTTTCCTCTCCCCTTTTAAATTTACTCAGAACAATGCGTCACTGTGTGTACACTGCTGTCAGGCTCGTGGCTGTGAAACATTGCTTAGTGGGACAGAGGAGCAAACAGATTTGCGACATATCCTGCAGGCAGGTGGCAATTCTGGGGCCCTGGGCTGGCCCAGGGGTCTGGGCAGTGGGTGTACCTGCTGGCCAGAGGCTGGGGGTGGCATGGAGCTGAGCTGTGGTCAGCCATGTGGGGCCAAAGCTAGTCCCAGTAAAGAGGGCTGGCTGCCCCACACCACTGGCCCTCCCACCAAGTCTTACCAAGGGTCCTTGGTTGCTGCCAGCCACCCCAAGGTCCTCAGGCTTGGCCAGCCTGGCACTGCATAGTGCTTAAAAAGCCCCAAGATTGCTTGTTTCTAAGAACATCTTTTCAGCAGATTTTGGAATGTGGCTGCAAAAGGTTTAATTAAGTGAGGACACAAAACAAGGCAAGCAAAGGCACAGTGTGATAGGAATATTGCCCAGTTTGCAGAAGGTCCCAGGTCTCTGTGCAACTGCTGGAGTCAGGGCACCTCAAGTGCCCCCTGCCATGGCTGCACCAACATGAGGCTGTCAGAGCACCACAGCTGTGTGCAAGGGGGTGCCAGGCAAGCGTCAGAGCCTTTTCTACTGTCAGTAGAATGCCTTTTCTCTTTTCTACTGTCAGTTCCTCATGCTGTCACTACCTCCAGGTAACTTAGAAAGCCTCTTAGCATCCTCCATGGATGCTCAGTATTGTCCTTTCCAACACGCGCAAGGGCAGGGCTTCTGCACCGTGTGAAGGATGGCATGGTGCTACAAAATTATCTTAAGGATGAGGCCAATGGGGTGTCCACCAAGGATTTCACCAACAGACATAGTATTGCTATTCTTCAGTCTGTCTGCCAGGGCACAGACTCTACAGTTCTGCTATAAGTGTGCCTTCTGCTAAATTCATGATCTTGTACATATCCCAAACATTAATTAGTACCTTTATTTGCAACCCACAGAGCATGACGCACCTGACCTCTTTCCAGCTCTTCATAACCCCAGCACAGCGGTTGGGACACACTGCTGCAGGAAGGGGGAAGGCTGTCCTTTCCACCAGCCAGCCCTGCTGCTGCCCACTCGTGCCAGGGCAGCAGGACAGGCTTGCCTGGCTGCCCTTGCGGAGGATGCAGACCTATCGTCTCTGCACTGCTGGCACAGCAGCAGGCCCACAGGACACAGGCAAAACCTTCAGGAATACTCCTGCCTTGAGGAGGTCTGGCGAGGTGGGAGGAGGAGCCAGGCAGTGCGTGCTGCCTGTCTGTGGGTTTCGACCTTCTGAGTCAATGGAAACTTGCCCACCAGCTAGTTTTGGAGCCTGTGGAGCCATATAGATGCACTTGTGGTGGCTTACTGGGGATATACTGTCTGGACAAGTGTCTTAAAGCATAATCCACATAAAGCCAACTTGGAAAACCTCCCAATGACTCCTAGCAGGCATTGAGTCATACCTATAGTCATCTTCTTTTCCAGACATCCTGACCATGCTGAGCGCCTGCTGAAGGGAATGCAGACTCAGAATCTTCATAATCTGTTCGAGTGACCTGCAAAACCAAGTACCAGGGACAAAACCCTGGCTAACCAATGGAGCTAAGAGTGAGTTAACTGTCCAGACTTCCTTTCCTGCACTTTTTCTCTGGGCAGAGTAGGGAGTGGGTACAACTCCAGCAGTGTGCAGATCAGTCCTTAAAGCTGGTTCCTCTGTAGAAGGTCAGCACAGCCCAGAGGAGGGAAAGAGGATATTCAGAAGTCAGGTTTTGATAGAAGTAAATGCAACAAAGGTGAGGGGCAGGGGGAAGGAAAAGGGTACGATACCACGGGTCTTATTTTCATTATAGTATGAAGAAGAAGCACAATGACTGAGACAGTTCATTAGTCAATATGATAACTACATGGCTCTTCAGACTTTTATTTTGCAGAAGCTTAGCTGCTTGTACCCTGGGCTTGAGACTTTGTGCTGGTGGCAACAGCAAGCATCTCAATTCTACATGTTGTGCAGGAACATCAAAAAGACATGAATCACATATTTTATAGGAACATAATGGCATCTAAGTAGACACTCAGTAAACTTTCTTAAAGCAGTTATATTTATCATTTATCTTCTGTTTGCTGGAGACCAGTAGTGTTCTAGTAGAAGGTTGTGTCTGAACATTTTGTTTTTTTAGTTTGGTTATAAAACTGTCAGAGAAATTCAAGACTGACCCAAAGTGAAATTACATTTTACTTTTCTTGCAGAAATTTTGATCCAAGAAATGTCTCTCCTAGGTCATGCAAAAAGCAATTTCTGACCCAAGACGTATGTATCATCCCCACTCGGGGAATTCTAATGAGATCACATGAATAAGCGTCTAGAAATTATTCACAAAAGAGCATGGACTTATATTTCTCATGTTCCAAGTGAATACTCTATTCAGTGTTATTATTCACTGTTCTTCATCAGGCTTCCTCAGTCTCTTCTGTCAAACTCACTCTCTTGCATGCAGCTCTTATACATATGTTCTGCTTGCTACACATTCAAAGCCTTACTCGCTAAGGTACAGAGTGTTTCATGATCACAATATGGGGCTGGTTAAAAATCAACAGTCTCCACATGCTGTGTGCTTTTGGTTATCCATTTGATCCAATGATTATTGAAAGGTTTTAGGAAGAGAGAATAATGAAAGACTGACGTTATTGCAGCCACTTGCTGGCAGAAAGTGCAGATGAACAGGTCAGTCTGCAAAGCTGAGAAATGTATTAAGTGCAGGTACCCGAACTTTCATTAAGTGAGCTCAATCAGCACAGCAAAAAGTCCATCAGCAGCTACATCTGATCAACCTAGAGAGCACTATCTCTTCCTGGAACGCAGCAAAAGCATTTTTTAAATTTAACTCTTCAGGTCTTGGAGCAGGAGGGGTGTCACTGGTTTCACCATGTTTTCACACACTGATTAGGACTTTAAACCCCAGTCTTAACACAGTATGTGTCTATACCAGGCAGGGTCACAAATCCCACTGGCTCCCATTGCTCAAAGTGAGAGAGGTTAAATGTGTGCTCACTTATTCGAGAGGTCAAAGCCTTTCTTCGTAAACTGTTTGAGGTGAGAGGTGTGTCGTATTCTGTATTTCATAAAGAGTTGATTTCTTTTGGAGCACTAGAAGCATTGTCTGGTTTTGACTGTGATAATGCTGTCACCTCTTTCTATCAAGAGGACTGGTATAACTTACAACTTTGTTTTTACTCTAAATGATTATCTTTACAATGTCTGGATGTGTGTTTTGCTAACAAGCACTTAAAAAATGTGTAGGCTGTGAAAGTGTCCAAAATGTCCCTCTCAGCCAAGTAGTCTGCTGGCATAGTTTTGAGAAACAAGGTGTGAAGAAGAGAGAATTCATTCCCCTGATCAAGTTGGTGGCATGGGTACTGTTGTGAGTTTCTGCCCAGCTTCAGCCAAGAGCTGGTGCTACCAACTTCACTTTTCTGATATCAGCATCCCAATTCATGTTTTCTCATCTCTTTAGTGCCAAAACAGGGGCTGGATCATTAAATATTTTGCACTCTGGCCTTGCTACAAGGTCTTTCTCACTGCGTGCCACCAGAGCATGATATACTCCTACTCACCTGATATACCCAGGGAGGGTGTCTTATCTCAGCCACTCTGGGCTCCTTTCCCTGCCGTCTGAAGGGCACATTTCCTCAGTGCATTTCAGTCTTAGTTCAATACCTGTTACAAGCTGCCTAACATTTTCTGTTCACTTTAGAGATAGATAACTATGTTGGGGCAATCATCTGTGGCTTAAGTCTGGACCATCACTTCATTTTAACCATTGACTAAGACATTTTAAATTTTACCTTGCTTCAGCACAAAAAGATTTCTGCAGGTCAGTGAGATAATGCACAATAGCATTAATTAGTTTCTTCATATCTGGCTTTAATTAAAACTATCAGATCCTTCTTTCCTCTCACATCTCAGCCACCAGCATCAGACTGTGCTGTCAGTGGGTATGCTTATCAGTGTGCCTTTATCACACATATATGGAAGGTAGACTGGTTAATCTGAGACACTCACAGAGAAGCACACATGCCATTTGATAAAGTTCACTGCTCAACAAGGGTGTTTTCCTAGATATATTTCATTGAGAAGAATACCAAATACATGGAACTAATCCTCCACTATAAGCACATTTTTATAAACCAGCATAAATACAACCCAGAGGTAGCTCTAATTTTGTTCTACAGTGACAATGCTTGTACAAGTCTCACATGGAGTGGTTTCATTTGTACCTGTCTGACAATTGTCTGATTATTTCGACTAGGTATAATCTGTTAGCTTTATTTTCCTTTCTTCCTCTTAGCACTGTACTCGCTGCTCTTGCAATTTTATATTCTGAAATGAAGGGTGGTAAAGGCTAACTAAAATAGTTATGAGTTCTAAAAAAAGCATCTCACAACTCTCTTAGTATCTAGTATCACTGGATTTTCACAGCGTATTTCAGCAGGAGTCTGTCAGTCCTGAAGAGGCCATGGTACTGCAATGACCATGTTGACCTTAAGTTTGTTTTACTGTGTTTTGGGGCAACTGTTGATGATCCTTAAACATCATGGCAAGCCAATAATCTTGTAGAAGATATACAAGCTGAATGATTTTTGTATATATGTGAGGGAAGCCACGTTTTATGTGGAAACAATGCCTGCTTCCCAGATTGCATCTTTAGGATTTCTGGTTATCTTACACAGTGTCACAGGAGGAGCATTGAACTTCATTGATGTGGTGCCTTTGCCATGTGTTGTTTTGGTGTTGAATTATGCTGAAAGCAGTCTGGCTAACTAACCCCGAATTAACATCCTGATAGTGAGACAAAGATTTGGCAGATAATCTGCTAAACTGGCTTGAGGACATATGACTGAGAGTCATATCACTTTATACTATTAAAGTCCAGTCCACTTTCATACAGTCAGGTTCTTCTAACATATTACTTCTTGGACTGTGTTTGTGAAGTTTCCTCCCTTGTGTAGGGGGACACCTACCAAAGATATTCCTCAAGGCTAGGAGAAAGAGACCTGTCCACAAGTGTTGATATGGGTTAGTTACATCAATCTCTATTTAATAATTGTTTCTTTTTGCCAGCTTTAACATAATTGCTGTAATATAACTGCTTTGATATAGTTCACTATCCTGTCCTATCCTATCCTATCCTATCTTATCCTATCCTATCCTATCCTATCCTGTCCTGTCCTGTCCTGTCCTGTCCTATCCTATCCTATCCTATCCTATCCTTCTAGCAGTTTTAGCTTTTATACTGTATAGTAATAATTCTGATTAAGATATTGTGTCTAATAATTTGTTATAATAATTAATATTACATAAATTTATCTGATTTGCCATTTTAGAATCCTGTTGAACAAAGTTACTTAAACTGTTGACAAAGTCTAAGGGTAAAATTGGATCTAACTGTGCCCAGGCTTCTCTCTGAAGCAGGAGTTTAGAATGCAAGGGGGTCCTTGTGGTTCAGCTTCTCTAATACGTTGTCTGAAGTTCCCTCTCCACCTGCAACACCTTGGCAATGTTATGCAAGCTTTGAGCGATGTGAAAGCCGGTAAAAGCACTTGGAGGAGAAAGCAAGGAGCCTTTGAAAAGGGATCTTACAACTGCTATGGGAGATAGTGATTTTTCTTCAATCCCTTTATTGCACAGGAAACAAGAAACTGCTAGAGCGAAGAGACTGTCAAGGCACTGGAGATTGATGCATGTTTTTCTGGTGTACACTGAGTGACAATATTTGCAGGGTAGGCAACAAGACACACTGCTTTCTCATTCAAGTTGGCCTCCATCTCATATTGAGCTGTTTTCAAGAGCAATTCTTCTTTTAACCTGTATGTGTAAATGCATTAGTCTAAGAGAAAAATACCAGCATACACCCTGTCACATACTCCCAGTTTCTAACTATTATCCCAAATATCTGTCTTTACAAATGACCTAGGGCAGAGATTGCTAACATAGTCTTTGCCATATATGCAGCTACACAGGTGCGGCACTCCTCTTGTATGCATGTGAACTCCATGGGTACATGAAAAAAAAAATTGTTAAATTCTTCTCCTCAAGGCTTGGGAGAAAGGCTGATTTCTCCCTCATGCAACCATTCCTGTGGTCACCACAGCTGTTACCTGGCTATTTATGGAGGCAGTATAGCATTTGTTACATGTACAGCTTGTTCTTTGATAAGTCTGGTAAATAGCAGTGTGCTGACTTTTTCTGACACAAATTTTCTTTTAAGGCGTTTTTGAGTGCTGCTGATGAACAGATCATTATTATGACTTCCATCTTGTACACTTAAGGTGTGTTTTTAAGGGGCAGAATAGTAAGCCAGTTCACCTACTCTCTGGGCCTAGAAAAATTCACTTAGCCATACCCATTTGAAGAGGTGCAAGAATATTTGCCACTTAAACAAAAGTCTTCTTACAGGTCATGAAAATCCTTTTGGGTAGCAAAATTAAAGTGATATTGCTTTGCATGGAAGACCACACATGTTATGGCATTTCCAGTAACAAAGTCTCACTGACTCTTCCCTCCTGGCTACCATCTCTGAGTACTGGATTTCTCTCTTGTATGTTGCTTATGGGGTGCAAATCTGTGACTTTATCAGGAGCTGAGTGTGGCTGTGATGTCTAACTCACTTCGAATGAGCTGTGAGTATGGTGACAGAAATGCTGTCTTTCAACTTGCAAGGAAGCATCAGTGTTCCTGTGCATCCTGTTGCCACAGTAATCCCCAATATCCACAACTCCAACACAGGCAGGAGAGCTGGTGGTAGCATGTGCACGGTCAGATGGCTGCACACTAAGAGAGGTACATGCTACACCAGTCACATTAGAGTGAAGCACAAATGCAGTTGTTAGTACAAAAGGGAGGGAGAGCTGTTATGGCTGTTTTGAGAGGGGGAGAGAGCTGAATGCTACACTAACATACGTGGTAGGAAGTATAAACAGAGAGAGGCTGTGAACTGAAGGGGGTCAGAGAAGAAAGGCAAAAATGAAAAGGAGAATTCTGTGGTAGTTCCTCACATGACATTTTCATTTGTTCATACAGGAATGGGGAAGAAGACAGTAAGCTAGCAGGCTACTCAATAAAGGGCCCCTGAAGTTTTTTTCCGACATCTCTGTGTTAGTTTAGAGTACTGGCAGCCAGCATAAAAAGTGGATGTGGTTTCAGTGGGCAGAGCTAATCCAAGTAAGAAAAGAACAATGTTTATTCAAAAGCAGTGAGTGCATGACTACGCAAGTTCACAGGAGAAATTTCCCAATGTCTTGAGAGCAATACTGAGAAAAAGAACCATTGCTTTGGTGTGACCCCAGGGAGAGCCTTTCCTCCTGCCACAGCATAAAAAAGTACTGATTCAAGCATTGCACTGTTGGCCTGCAGGGAAATGTGAAACTAATGCTGGCAGGTCTCCTCTCCAAGATCCTCATGTTCCCTGTGAGGTTGCCTGAGGAGTCACCTCGCCTGCAGGAGTATGACTGAGAAATGCTTTGCACACTGGCAGCCCAGTTGTGCTGGTCTTCTCCTGCCATAAACTGTCCACCTTCCCTGCTTCTCTACCCTCCTTGTCCTACAGTCCATGGGCTCTTGCAAGATGGGTAGTGATATTTTTCACTTGTTTTTGATCTCTGGTAGCAAGGAATTTGTCACAAACGGGTCAGTCCCTTGAGACCAATTGCTTAAAAATAGAAAGCCCATACTCAGCACTGACTTGTCATGCTTCTGCCCTTGCTATTGCTGATTTAAAGCAGAAACAACTTTACAGAGGGGAAGGATTCTACACCTTCTAGGAAATCACAGCCTGCTCACATAGCTACTGGTCTCTTTAGGCCAAATGCAGTTTCCCATCCTTTTGACCAATGTACTTTTACTGTAGATTGTGGGCTGGGGAAGAGATTAAGACATAAATGAAGGAAAGGGATTATGACATCAGATCTATGTGGCAGGATTAGTAATGAAGAGATAAAGCACCAGTGTCCGTTTTGCAGAGGAGTTATTTTCTGTGCAGCAGTTGAGCCTTCTCCTCTTGCTCTACTGATTCATGCATGGTCCAGCCCTTCAGAGTGATCCCAGAGTCAGCCCTTTGTGAAAGGTTGTGCTCTTTATTTATTTTTCCCCATCAGCAAGGCATAAAGGGCAAGGCTTGCATATTTTTTTTTCTTTCCCACTAGTTTCCTGCTCTCCCAGCACTGTATTCTGTGCTGTTGCTGGCAGGACACCATGTTATTGCTACAGCAGACCAAATGCAAACTCGCCAGCATTGTTGTTTATCACTTAACCATATTGAGTATGTTCAACATTTGTGAAGGGCCCTGAGAGATCATATTTATATTTATTAGTCTCTGTTAATTTGGAAAAGACTTGGAGCTGACTTTACTTGCTGGTGTGAGAGAATGACACCATTCCCTTCTACTCTTGTACTCTGGCAAAGTCTGGCTTAGTCTCTCCCTGGGTCAATGACAAAACTTTCTCTACGCAAAATGCTGCGTCTAAGAGCTGAGGGTGGTGTGCTGGTGGGAGGGGCAAGGTGGGGAAAAAGGGAGGGAATGGGGCTGGAGGGTGGGAATAAGTTAGGGCAGTATCCTCACAGCTAGAGAGCAGTAACAGTTCTTTCAACGTGCAGCTTTTTATTCTTGGGTACAAAGTGCTTGTAAATAATGCCCCAACAGCAGCAATGCTGGCAAAGAGAAAACAGCTTCCCACCTCCCACACAAACTGATGACTAGGACAGCATCTAGTTATGATACTCAGCTCAGCTTTTGCTCATCTAACACTACACAGCCCTGTTTATGTACAAACTGTCCTGTGTTGCTGCTTTCTCTTTAGAGCAAAAGAGGTTTCGGGCAGCTGAGGAAAACGACAGAAGTAATACTGTGAAAATTGCACAATTTACGTCGTTGTTTGTCCCTTTACTCGAGATCCCTGTGAAAACAACGATGATGATCATGAGAGGAAGAAAACAAATCTTGGTTTCCTTTTCTGCAGGCACACAAGAAAGCTGACACTTGTTTAGTAGCATGCTGCAAAATAACTCTCGGCAATTATAAAAGGTACTGGCCACAGACAGTGTGCTGCTCAGGGTGCTGGGACAGCAGAGCCATCCTCATTCACTTCCCAATACTTGTTTCTAGTGCTGACTTACCAGGCAAAAATATATTGCAAGAGCTGGAATCCAACATACAAAGGACTCTCTCCTAGTGTTCCTCATTAAAGTTTTCACAGTTTAGCATCCTGGTATTCTGCAGTAGGTACTGAACCAACTGTGTAAGTTGCATGATTACCAAGTGTTTGGGAGCTGTTTGTAAATGCGAATTTGGAGGTTAATCCCTCAGTAGCTACAGTAACACCCTTTGAAGCTCTGCAGCATTAACTGTAAAAGCTGCCACTCTGCCCTCTGTGAAGGTCTATCTAAATTCCTGCTGAACTGCATGAGTTTGGACATGGTCCTCATGCCCATTCAAGGCTTATCAAATCATGTGGATGGAGAGGGGAGGCATCCATGGTTCTGGCTCACCCCTACTTGAGGAAAGCAGGAAGAACAGCTGCAGGGAGAAAAGCAAAATCTTTTTCAAGGAGCTTTGTTCAGGCAAAGATATCTTACACTTGAGTATACTCATATACACCTTGAATTTACCAAATATACTCAGAAAAATAGATGTGAATTGTAACTTGACACTCAGTTTAGCCAGTGTTCTCTAAAAAATCACAATAGATGATCAATCAACTTCTCAGGGCTTTACCAGCATAAATTTTTCACCTTCGTGTGATGGGTTTTGTAAAGAACCTTCATTAGCTCTACCCTGATGTTCACCAGAGTGCAGATGCACAAGCTGATTTTATGAACACACAGACGCACATATTTACAAACAAAGATTATTGAAAGATCACCTTCAGGTATGTGCACATTTTGTGAAAAGGCACAACTATGCATGCAGTGATTTCTTAAAAACCATGTGTGGAAACCTTTTTGAAAGTATACTGTTACATGCAAATTGCACTAGCATTATGGGTGACTTGGTTCTTAGTCTGGAATGGAAGAATAAAAGCATGGTATTTCTTGTTGAGATCCACAGATTTTTCTGCAGACCAAATGCAAGTAGAATCACAGCATTATTGTCTAGAATCATAGAACCAACCCAGAATGGTTTGGGTTAAAAAGCACCTTAGAGATCATCTAGTTCCAATCCCCCTGCCATGGGCAGGGACACTCCTCGCTAGTCCAGGTTGCTCAGAGCCCCATTCGACCTGGCCAGGAACACTTCTGGGTATGGGGCATCCACAGCTTCTCTAGGCAACCTGTTCCAGTGCTTCACCACCCTCTGAGTAAAAAAATAACAGCTAATATACACCTGCTCTTTTTTCAGTTTAAAACCATTTCCCCTTGTCTTGTCACTTTCTGGCCTTATAAAAAGTCCCTCTTCTTCCTTTTTATAAGCCCCCTTTAGGTACTGGAAGGCCATAATTAGGTCTCCTTGAAGCCTTCTCTTTCCCCTCAGCCTTTCTTATTAGGAGAGTTGCTCCCTCCATCTGATCATCTTTGTGGTGCCCTTTGGATCCATCCTAATAGGTCCAAGTCCTTCTTGTGTTGAGATGGACTTAGCACTTCAGGCAGGGTCTCACCAGGGTGGAGTAGAAGGACAGGATCCCCTCCATCACACTGCTGGCCATGCTGCTTTGGGTGCAGCCCAGGATAATGTTGGCTTTCTGGGCTGTGAGCTCACAGTGTTGGCTCATGTCCAGCTTTTCATCCACGATAAACCGCAGTCCTGCTCTGCAGAGCTGCTATCAACAAGCTGTTCTCCCAGTCTGTGTTCATGCCTAAGACTGTCCTCACCCAGGCGCACCACCTTGTAGCTGGATCAGTTGAACTTTGTGAGGTCCTCGTGGGCCCACTTCTCAATTTTTTCCCGATTGCTAAATACAAATCCTTTAGAAAATGGATTTATTTTTGCAAACTTAGGAAATTCTTTTCTTGAAAGTCAGTAGTCTACTCATCCTGGAAATGGATTGAAGGGACTTATGGCTTTTGCTCAAAAAAAATGGTAGGAGCACAGTTTGACATTTGGAAACTAGGGCCAGAATAAATGTATCTCCTTTAGTCTCACATAATTAGGCTGAAACACAAGAACATGGCAAACACTCTCTCAGATGAGGTTTTACATAATAAGATTGTTTTTCTGGCTTTACAGTCTACTTACCCCAGGTAGAAATTAAGTGCACCTTATTTCACCCTGAGCAGCCTCATGAAAAAGCATTACAGGACGGACAGTTATGTTGATCTTATTACCTTGTTAAAGGACACATTGGGTCAAGGTAACCTTTATTGACAAAATACATTTTAAAGCCCTTGGCAGTGACTGATCTCCTTCAGTCCACTGACCTAGGACTGTATTTAAAAAAATTGAACACCATGTCCCATAAACAAGAGCACATGAGAAAGGCATGCCTACATTTGCAGTCACTGCTTCCAGAGCTAAAAGTGTAAATCATTTTCATGCACAAATGAAGGCTGCAAACAGGGATTGGTCTGTAGAAACACATAAGTGGCACATAGGACTGAGGCTACTTTGGTTAGAAGTCCTCTGTATATCTTAATTTCTGTACATCAAACTAGAAATGCTTGATTTAAGCTTTTCAGGTTGTGAGAACAACAAAATGACCTAAACATTTATCAGAGTTTTTAAGGTGTGCTGTGTGCATCTTTGAATAAACACATCCACATACTGATGTATACTGATACACTCTTGATCTGACCTTCCTCCATGTTTCAAAAGAGACTGCAGAGTAGTGGGATGTGGATCACCTCCTCCGTCTTCAGCATTTTTGCCCTTTGCTGTCCAGAGAGGTGCTGTACAGTGTATCTGCACAGTACTGTCCCCCTGGCAGATTGCACTTCTGGCAGAGCTCACAGGCTGAAATACATCAGCAAAACAGCAGCACAACCCTATGTCCCGTGCCTCTTGCTCAGAGGGAAGCTCTCTGTTGACACTGCTGGTGTGTGTGTTGACTTTGCCTTGCCTCTTGTGTTTGCTGGCATTTGGGAATCTGCGGCAGGGTCAGAGAGCAAAGCTGCTGTCGTTGGAGGCATGAACTCACTCACAGTGACGGACAGAGAGCCCTGTGCTGGGAACACAGTGTCAGAGCCAGACAGCTATTTTTTTGCTATTCCCCATGTCCCATGAGTTTCCAGTGTTCGCAATCAAAGTGTTTGCTCTTCAAACCCTCCAATTTCACTTTTCAGGGAATTAATGTTGACATGAAATCATAAGATGGGGGAATGTAGGTACAAGGCTGTTACTAAATGGCCAGTTTAAGCAGCCTACAGCTCCTGGCAGTGATGGTTTGAATCCCTGAGTTATTATGAACAGCAATAAACATCCTGGTTTCACAACAGAAAAACCTTCAGGGACCTGTCTCAAATATGCTTGAAACCAAGAACTGGATTGCTGCAAATATGCTGTTAAAAAGTCTCCTTTGAAAAAACTGCAACAATTTCTGATTCTTTTCTTGTTAAATTATCCAGCTTTCTGCTGCAGCTTTAACTCCCATTGACAGCTAGATACTACCTTGTATGAACTTTGTCTTTATGAACAAAATGGTAGTCCCCATGTCTAGAGCATCAGCTGGTTGCAGAGCAAGACTTTTTACAGCTCCTATTTTTCTCTCAATTTTCTGACAGGCTTTGCAAATGATAAGCAGCACATTTCAAAATCACTAAGATGGGCAAATAACACTGATCTTGGCACAGGACAAAACCTCTGCAGATGCACATGTGAAAGCTTTGCTTTCCCACTTTACCTCTGTTTCTGGAATTAAATCTGCCTGTTTGTTCAATTGTTTACTGTTTGTAAATTATTGTGATACCTGAGGATAGGTTGTATAATCATCTGCTTCTGCCTAAATAACTAGAAAGGATTTTTTGTCTTTCCTTCGAGAAGGTACCATGGCTGTCAACAATTCATACAGATCAGGTGTCTCAGCTCTCAGAAGTTTATATTTGAATATTAGGTCCTTCCACTGTCTCTTTCTGTGGTTTGCAATTGAAAGGTTAGAGCCAACCACATCTATATGCGTACAAATGAATCTGACTCAGAGATGTGCTTCAGAGATGTGACCCAGGCTGTGTCTGAGATCAGACTCAGGATTTTGTTCATGACTTACCCTGTCAGTGAACCTCATTCAGCTGTGGTCTCTTCAATGGCAAAACCAGTGTTAGCAGATGCCAGTCCTTGCCCTCTGTTTTTGCTGCTAAACATTTTTGTGCCACACTTAACAGCTCCCTACTAGCAGCTGCAGTTACATGGGAGTGAACATTGTGCTGCAGGATTGGAGTAGTCTTCACTGGACCCATAAGAAATCAAGATGAAGACAATAGCTCAGCAGTGGTGAAAATAATAGGAATTAAATAAATTTTCATAATAACTTATGATACATTCTTTTTATGAAAACAGAGTTGCACCCTGAATAAACTGAAGGCCACACAGTATGATAATTTTAAATAAGATATGAATAAAAAATTCAGGTAAGATAAAAGAAACTAAGGTATGTGTTCTACGGTTCAGAGAAGGAAAAGATGGTTGTAGAAGGCCTAAACAGTATTGCTTTGAATATTGTGGCTTCTGTCTGCATTTTGCATTGCGGCTGTCACCTTTAATAACCCCACTGCTGTCAAAGTGCGTTTTCTGAAGAGTGAGTGGTCCAAAAAGTGGCCTGATGACGGTCTGCACAAAGTGACTTGCTAACAGGGTGCTGGCTCCTTCTTCTTGTTTCCACCTTGGTGCCTAAAAATACTCCCCAGTTTCCTAAAATTATTTTTCCATGGAAGAAATTGCAGTTGCTCTTTGATCAACAATTAAATGCATGACCATGAACTGGAAGGGAACACAGACCATAAAGACCAGGGGACATCAGTTTGTTAAAGGCAGAGTGCCTGGCCTGTGTGTCTTGCACTGACCTGGGACCATTACAAATTGCTCAGCCACAAGCTCAGCTCAGGTTGTGGGAGTTTCTCCTCTAAAGAGGGCAGAACTTAGAATTGCACAAGAGCATGGTAAACAACTTTGAGAAGTCCAGCCATAAAACAACAGATGCTTAAAAAAATTACTTTTTTGGTGATGTTCAGCAGCATCTTTTGGATGACCTTCCCCAGAGTGTCAGGGGACTGTTTCTCTTGAACTCTGTTGAACAGACATCAGGATGGTGCAGAAAGCACACTCTATTCTCCTATTCATGGTCATGCCAGTCTGTGCAGGCATTGCTTCCTTCTCAACAGGGATAAATGACAGCAGAAACCTGATCATTTCTCCGTGCAGCTGGCCCTGTGCCACTTCTGGGGAGAGGGAAGAGTGTTTCCTCTCCTGGTAGCTGTCAGAGCCCCAGTCAAGAGCCCTGATTGCCAGAATCATTACTCCACAAGCTCTGGCAGCTGAAGCATAGCAAAACTGGGAGAAAAATGTGATTTTTTCACCAACTTAGTAGAGAAAAAAATACTGCCTCTGGGATGCTTTCTGGGGTTTCTTTCTAGTCAGGACTACTGTCTTTGCTGCCCTCCTCCTCCTCTGCTGGAGAGAGAGCTGAGTGGGCCTGGTGGCAGGGGCTGTCAGGGAGCTGCAGAGGTTGGTTTGCTGGGAATTGGCACATGCCACAGCACCTGGTAGACTGCAAGGATGGACCTTCAGCAGTGTCCTGCCCACTCCTCTCAGGTATGACATGTCACTGAGTTCAAGCATATCAAGGAAGAGAAAAACCTTGGTTAGCATAAGGTAGGGAATTTCCTCTGAAGCCGGTAAAGCCAATGGACACTTTAAAAATCCAGTGAGGGGTTAGATGAATCGCTTAGGTGTCTGACCATATCTAATGACCTGAAGACATAACACCATCTCCTGCACAGCCACCAGGCTTCCGCTGTCATTTATCCCTGTTGAGAAGGAAGCAATGCCTGCATAGATTGGCATGACCACGAACAGGAGAAGAGACAGTGCTTTCCACACCATCCTGACATGCATTCGGCGGAGCTCGGGAACGACTGAGTAAATGCAGCAGGGAGGAAGAGGCAGGGAGGAAAGAAGGGAAGCATTTTATTTTTATTTATTTTAAATTTTTTTTTAAAAAAAATTGTGTTTTGCTGGTAGGGGCGGCAGCGTGCATGCACCTGTTGTGTCTCGGCGGCGCGCAGGCCGCGGTGGGGCGCGGCGGGATGCGCTGCAGTGCGGGGGAGCCGCCGCCAGCTGCCAGCCCCGACTCTGCCCAGCAACCCGGCCACGCTCCATCTGCCGCTCCCGTAATGAGGCGAGCCGGCCTCTGGCACAAGCCAGCCCTCGCTCCCCTATTCACCCGCATCCCCCTTTCAGCGTCCTATTGTTCTTCCCTAATGGCCTTACAATAGCCCTGCCTGTTGCCTTTACAGCCGCAGTGAGGCCAACCGGGGAAAGTCTTAATCTCTGCTTCAAATTAAAGGGACTCCTCTGAATTAATAATGTTGCCAGGAATGCACTGCCTGATACGAGGGGATGTATAGCACTCTTCAGCCCTCAGCAGCTGTGATTAGCTGGGGCTTGAAGTGTCCTGTCACAATATTTCATCCTGCTCCCCCGCCGCCCCCTCCCCGTCGGCAGGGTTGCCACATGGCCCGTCTTGTGCTGCCTTTTCAAGCCCTGTGCCAATCATGCAGCAAAGATGCCCCAGATAGGGTGACAGATGGAGCCGGGGTAGTTCGAGGCTAGACTGGGGCCTGGGGCACTCACTCACGGCTCAGTTTGCCACAGATTTACCATACGGAGGAGCAGGGCAGAGAAGGACCCCCCAGCTGGGCTCCCTGCACCGGGCAGGGGAGCCCACCTGTATCTCCATCCCAGCCCCTCGCACGGGCAGATCCCGACAGAATCTGCTCTGCGGCCTAAAGAGAAACCCCTGACAGGGAGCCTCGGCAGTGCTGCCGATGAAGAAGCAGCCTGCCCCGTGAGGCTGAGGTTTTCCTCTGCTCTGAGGGGTGGGTTTGCAGGTATATGAGGAAAAACATATCCTTGTTAGAGGGTCCTTGGTATCCCCAGGCCCAAGCAATCACAAGATTCTTCTAGCCATGAACATAAAGGCAGTTCCAGCCTGACAACCTCCTCTGAGCCAGAGAATTTTTATTCCAGTAACAGGAGAGAGAGCTACAAATGAAAGAAGATAATAGCTCTGTTTTTCGTTTGATAACATTCCAACACGAAGACAGAAAGATTACTGCCAAATTTATTTCAGATAGGTTAATCCAAAGGCATACTGTGGAGAGGCAGCACACCGGAAAATGGAAATCTTCTAAACTGGGCAATTCCAAAGTCTGTGTTAGACAGTTCCTGGAAAAGAGAAACCCTGCAGTGTCCCCACTGATGTCCATGGTATTGAAGCTAGCACTAACTCTGTACCAGGTCTTGTTCTGCCCTTGGTGCAAGACTGAGCTCCTCTACGGCCTGCCACTCACTGCTGAGGACACCACCAAGGCCCTGCCACCCTGTCGGCACCAAATGTCCCCTTGCTGTTCACATGCATGATAAATTTTCCTCCCTGAGCAGTGTAAGAGAGACAAATCCCTTTGGCTGCTCCATTTGTTGTGTTTGTGCAGCTGCCCAGTGTTAGAGGCTACAACTCCCACATGGGCCAACAAGATGTCTCTTGCCTTTGCTGGATACCTGGACTGCTTTGACAAAGACTGCTGCTGCTGCTCTGTGATTGTGCTGTGCAAATCACCTAGTGGTAGCATCTCCTGATACTTCTTCATGCTATTCTTGTTCTATAAATCTCACAGAACTTCGCACTAAAAATACAGGCTTAATGGAACGGTTTGCATAGAGAAAAAGTGAGTCACGGGCTGGCAGAACCAGCAATGAATGAAAGGTTGGATCTTGCAGGCCACTCTCCAGGTTCATGCTTGCTAAACCCTTATGAGCATTAAAATTTGATGCATTATCTTTCTACTTGATGTCTACTGTTTTTATTTTGAGACATCTGTTTTTGACTGCATGTTGCTTTCTGCCCTTACTGGCTCAACATGGGGTAAGTCAAGATGACATTTATATTTGCCTAAGTGATATCAAAACATGTCTCTTTGTCATTTCTCCGAGTACTTTAGGAAAACTCTGCTGCATCCAAACGATTAAGGCTGACATTCCCCACTCAAAGCAAGTTAGCATTTGCTGGAGATCGCTGTTCATCACGGCAAGGCTGTTAGGATCCCTGAGGTGTCTGTATATGTGTAGGTCTCTGTGTTGTGGCGTCTCCTTTGTTGGCTAAGCCCATTGCTTTCTACGGATTTGCTAATCTTGAAAGAACTGTCAGGATGCTGTGTCAGATCACCGTGGCCTCCATCCAGCATGCAAATGCATGGATATGTTTTTGCCCTCTGGCCAGGAGTGCTGTATCAAACAGCCTGTGACGCCCACAGTGCGCTCAGCAGGTGCTAAGCGCAGGTCAGGTGTACCATATGCCATATGGTCTGCTTAGCACAGTGTATCTTTTAAGTCCTTTAAATTACAGGCCAGGTAAGATAAAGCAAGTAAAAACTCGTGTACAGAGCAGGCTGGGGAATATGCACCAGTAACACAGAAGTTATTCCTTATCATGTGAAATGACTGAGAGCGGTGAAGCAAACCCAGAATTGTCCACTTGACTCCAAAAAGGTTGTGATGATGAAAGGTTTGGGAGGAAGGCTTGTTTGTTCCTTTGCTTAGAGAGGAAACTATGTAAGGGATCTCTGGAAAAGCAACAGATGAGACAGTTCCTTTTTAAATGCCTAGCCTTTGGGAACCACTGCATGGAGAAATCAATCAAATTCCCATTTAATGATTAGCCAGAAGGCTGGTGACAGGAATACATGCATACTTTAAAGCAATCTACATGGGAAAAGGAAATGAAACAGTTTAAAATGTTTGAGGTTTTTATACATCCTCTCCACAACACATACGTTTGCAAAATGAATTTCCCTAAGAAACTCTGTTTTTTCAGGACCTAATGTGAAACACAGAGGTATGATTTTTGTAAAGTTACATGCACCCTGATACATGGGAAGAGGCAAGCACGTTTACAGGATGAATTGGGATTTGTAACTACTATGTTTGCAGGCTCACTTGTGGCAATTGCACTGGCAAATGACTGCAGCATGCAATTTATCATTTGTGTGCATATTTGCCATGGTTGCAGGCACAAATTTGGCATGCAAATGTGCTTATATTTGTGCAGATGCAATTATGCCTTGCCTTTTTCTGGTGCTAAATCAGCACCATTTTCTTCATCTTGGTCTGAAGTGACTGTGCCTTGCACATTAAGGTAGTGAGACCACCAGACCAGCCACATACACTATCTCTGCCTTACTCAGAATGGCAGGCCTTGCTCACCACCCAGGGAAAAAGGTAAAATCGTGATGTATAGGTCTTTTCTGTCCCTCCAGATTGTTTACGCTGTGCTCTCTCCAGGACAAAACTCTCAAATGACTGGTGTGTAAAAGTGGAGAATGGGTGAACCACGCGCCAGGCTACTGGAGGCCTGTCCTTTTCATACCCTGTAATTTTGCAGGGGATTGTTTCAGCAGAGAAGGTATAATGCAGCTATCCAGGGAGTCCTGCCCTTTGAAGCCGGGTGTTTTGTTCTGAAATCAGCCAAAGTTCAAGCTCATACGTGTGCGGGGCAGCGGTGGGGGAAGGCAAGGGTAGGTTTTCTGACAATGCCGCATTTCAGAGCACGTGCTGCCAACTGTTGCCAAAGGCACATATATGTAGATATTACTTTTCCTCAGCCCCGGCGCTGCCTTCCTCTTTGTTCAGTGCAGGCAGGCAGCAGGCCCCAGCTGACAGCTGTGCATTGCGTGTATCGCTAACAGCTGCCTTTTCCTGGGGGGAAATTAAAAGATTAGGGGGATGTGGGCACGTGCTGGCTTCTGGAGATGGAGACAATACTTGATTTAGGGTGGAACTTGTCTGCAGCGGCCGACAAAGGAGGGAGGCTGGAGGGAGGCGAAGGGTCAGAGGGGCTCTTGCTTTGCGGGAGACAAAAGGAGGGAGGAAGGAGAGGAGGAGGAGAAGTGAAAAGCGGCTGCGGCAGGGCTCTGAAAAGGCTGCCTTGGTCCAGCAACAGCTGCTCCCACACAAGAAATTTGAGACGGTCCTTTCACAAACACAACGGCTGGCAGAAGAATAGGGAGGCCACACTTCACCAAAAATGAATCGTTTGCAATTGAAAAGGGGGACTGAGAGCTCCTAGTGTTTTTAAAGGTCTGCACCTAGAGGACTAAGAAATGATTAGTCAAAGTACATCACAGAACAGCAGAAAAGTGTGCCGCAGACCAGAGGGGGAAGTAAATCCCTGCCCTGCTATTAAAAGTTTATGCAAGAGCTATGGTCCACAATAAGCATTACGGAGGAAAGCATCCCTGTACGTATATGCCCGTGTATGTATCAACTGTGGCATTTTGCCAGGCTGCTGGCCTTGAGCTGGAATCCAGTTTGTTGGTACGGTTGGAGCAGTTTGTTTGAAATTATGATGACCTGCACCTGCTTGAGAAATGACAGGACCACTCACATCAGAAGACAGCAGAGCTGCGCTGAGCACGGTGGTGATTTGCTTCCCTGTAAAATAACTGCCCCAGATACTACTTGTGAAAATTCCTGCCAGGAGGGGCTGTTAAAAGACTTTATTAATACTTCTGTCTTGAAAAAAAACAAAACAAACCCTCACACAGGGAATAGAAATGAGTTCACCCAAGAAAGGCCTCTTACAACATCATCCCTATTTCTTCCCAAGGTCAAAGTACGGACTCTCTGTGCTAGATATTAGCTTTAATAAATGACAAATAAATATTAGTGTAATCCTTTTCCAGAGGGTCCCACCTAGCCAGTAAAAGTTGGCAGGTACTCATGCAGTTAACTTTACCATTACCCTCCGTCCCTATGTTGCTTTTGGGCCGTGTGGTGCTTGAACATTACTCAGAAATCTGTGAGTATGTGTTTAGTGAATTTTTGGGGACTGTGGTGCAAATCTTTTAAGGTCAGAGTCTGCATTGGCACTAAAGATTTCTGCAACAGCGTCAGCAACATTGGCACAATTCAGTGGCAACTTGTTATATGGTTGACTTTGTGATGGATCATGTTATAGTCAAAGAAGGAGGTAACTGATTATGCTGTGTATTAGAGATGGTAATTTGAAGAATATGGGCCGGGCAGCAAAAGAACAAAAATGATAGGGAGTTTGTGAATACTTTATACTTTAAAGATGTCTTTGCAGTTGACGAAAGCAAAAGAAAAAAAGGCTGATGATTTATGATGGCCCTTTAGTCACTGACACATCTTCAGGTAGCTAAGGTAATTTACTTGAAATCTGTGGCACAAAAGAGTGGCAGAAAAAGAGTGGGATGCCAGTTTGTGGTGCATTGTTCACAGGCTGGTTGGCTGGCTGCTGACAGAGGCAGCTCCTTTACTCTATTTTGCTCTATACACAGAGAAAGGTGTGGCTTACTGGATAGCTCACTCTTCCCCAAATCTAATTTTCTGTCTTTTGGGGGAAGAGGAGAACACTGAGAAAGATATAGACTGGTTTGAACTGGTTAGATCACACTGATATAAAAGGCCCCTTTTAACAGCAGATGTTGGATTGTCATCGGTGTGATATAGTGTGACACCTTCAGGGCAGACATTTTTGTAGTCACCGTGTAGAACAGGATTACAGTCTTGCCTGGAATGTGTAGAAAATATTGACATAAGTGTAATAATTCCCTATATCATGTAGACAAATCCTGCATATCAGAACAAAAATTATTTTTGTTTCATGGGATTACTGTTTTTCTTATTAAATAGAAGCAATTGTTTTATTTACAACATATATTCAAGCATTCTAGTTGCACTTCAGACTTTTGTTGCACATTAGACTTTTTCCAGTTTTCTGTAAAAAGATTCAATATAGGTCAACCCAATAAAAACATGTACATTTGTTTTCACTTGGACTATGCAGTTTTTTTTTTTTTTTGTTTGTTTGTTTGTTTTTTTTCCCTGAGTAATTTTCAACTTGTCTGAAGTTTAAAAAGTGGGATTGGTGCTCAAATATCAGAGAAACCATATTCTACCTAATCATTATGCAGAAAAGAAGGACAAAAGTTTGAATGATAAAACAACATGGGACCATGTCTGAAAAAATGGAATACAAAATACAGAAAAAATGTTTAAGGGTAAAAAAATAGTGCACAGGGAAATGCTGTTAATGTAAGGTTATACATTTTGATCTTGTTTGAACTAGAAATGCAAAAATGTCCTTTGATAATTATATAGCACAGGCTTCTCTTTAGCCAAAAAATTACAGCTGGTGAGACAGCAGTGATGGCAGTGGAAACAATCCAATGTAAAACAGGTGTAAGATGATAGTCTGGCCCATAGTCACTGTATAGTAAACCTTGAATCACTCTTGGGCATACAACACAGGTGTCAAGCTAATCCTTGGCAATTTGCCATAGGCACAGCTATGTCAGATTCTTGTCATACGGCACATAATGTATAGTTTCAAACAAACAAAGAAAATAGTTTAAGAATTAAGAGGTTAATCTTCATGATATTAACCTGGCAAAATACTGGCTGTCCTAGTGTCCTGTCTAGCTAGCAAGGGCTGAGACTGTACTCTGCTATCCTTGGTGCTTGCACAGTGTTCGTGGGATATCCTGCTCGAAGTACACCCAGGTGACTTCTCAAAAGTTAAACCAGGGGCCAATCTTCTGCAAAGCATTAGGAAAAGCAGAAAGACCCGCATAAATAACACAGTCTGTAGAAAGGACAGGGGATTGAGGGTATGGTGCCTTATGAGAATGATCTAATTTAGTGTTAAATGTAAAAAATGCAGTTGGCCTAATGGCTTGTTCTGATCTAACAAGGGGCTCCTGTCCAGCACCCTGTGTACCAGTCACATCACCTTTATTTGGTCACTACCACATCCGTCCCGCCCTCCCGGCACCCCTCCCCTAAGAAAGAAAACTCCCCAAAAACCAAGCCCAAAAAGCAGCCTAAGTGAATAATTTGCTGAGAAAAATATGAAGAACAAAAAATATTGCTGGCATTTATGAAGATTCTCTTTTGCCATTTAGAGGGAAAAAAGTGATAATACAACTGTTTTTAAACAAGAGTTAGTGGTAATGCCAGTTCATAAGGCAGCATCTTTTAATTGCTTGCTTACTGGATTTTATGACACAGTATTATTCATAATGCACAACTTGAAACGACTCACATTGTACAATGTGAAGGGGCACGAAATGCAAGCCCAAAGCCAAAACCTTTGGAACAATTAGTTTTTGAAACAGGAATGAGGGGGTCTCACTGTGCTTACTGATATCTCTGTAAAACAGATCGAGTTAAACTCTCAGTACCAGAAGTCCATGCTCTTCTGGAAGAGAAGGTGAGAAATGAAAAATGGTAACAAATTCAATAATGCTTTAAAATTACTATTAAGTGTCCTTTTTGGAAGAACTGTGTCAAGATGAGAGTGTTCAAGCCGGGGACTGGAACTGTTGTACACATAGTACACAGCTAGGTTTTGTGTCTTGTCTCCAGAAGTGTCTTCAGCTACTTAACTCCCTTTGAAATACAAGTCTCAAGTTGCCAGATCACTTCTTTGCTTTGTTCCCGGAGCTAGTCATTACTCTACAATGATCTGCAACAGAACCTCTGTTCTGAGTCTTCAAACATACTGTATGTCCGTACTTTTACTTTCCGCCTTCTAACAATACACACCACACATATCAGCTTCAGATTTAAGGAGCCTGAGGTAAAAACTGCAATCGCCATGCAATATTTCCTCCATATGCTACTACGTGAAAAATGTAGAGAAGGCTTTGTTTAATGTGAAGTTAATTTTCCTGTGGACTAGCTTAACTCATTAGTAGATGACATTACTGCATTACTGCTTCAAAAGCAGTCCTGGTAATTAAGAGCAGACAGTTCTTTACAATGCACTGCAGAGACAGCAGCAATTCATCAGCGACATTTGCAAATTGTGGCACTGTGTGCTCTTTGCACAAAAGGCACAGCTGCCTGCAGATAACATCAGTTCAGCAGCGATGGGGTCCCATTTGTTTTTCTCTCTGTCTCTTGCTGTCTCATTTGGGGAGCAGGTGAATATCAGCTGGCTCAATCTGCTCAATCTCCAGGCTGGTCTTCTGGGAGGCACAATCCACTGAGCTGAGGAGCAGTGCACTTGTTTGTCTTGCTGATTTGGGCAAGCATTGCCCAGAGGGAATTCACCTACATTTTAACTACAGGCTCTGGAGAGCTGTGAAAAACAATTGCACGCCCATGTACAGACCTTTCAGGGGTGTCTCAGTGTTTCACATTACTCATACTTGCAAAAGTTTGCGGCCACGGACTGAGCATTTGTTAGGGCTAGGGCCATAAACGCTATAACCTTCAATGGTGGCTGCCAAGGCAGTGAGAATTACTTAATGTGTGGTCTTCTCTGGCTTTTTGCTCTTAATAGATGTCACATAATGTGTCAGAGCGCATAGTTATGGGGACTTTGCCTGGTAATGTGTGGGTAGTTACAATAGCCACATCTGCAAAGCTCCTTGCACGCTACCTTTGTTCTTTTCAGCTTGAGGATAGCACGAAAAGTCAGAAAGGAGGAAAGCCAGTTGCAACGTGTGTGTTTTGGCAGTGAAAATTGTTCTGTTTTCCAGCTGGATCTGTGCATGCTTGGGATAGCATGTTGTACAGCAGTGGCTGTCCTCAGGACAAGAGCACAGTGAAGGCTCAAAACAAATGGTACCAAACAGAAAATATCAACCTTGCATCAAATCTAGCCTGATGTTACATTTCCCAGCACAGGCAACAGGAAACAGTGCAGATTCCTTAGTATTCCTCTATTCTTCTGCGGGAGGTAGCAGGTGAATGGGGAACCTGGGACCAGGTGAGCACATTCCACTCATGCTGGGTCTACTGGAGTCTGAGAAGATATTTGTTATCTGACATCAAGTGTTACCGTGTGTTTTCACACTGGTAGCTTCTTTCTTTAAATGTCCAAAAGCCAGAATTTTGTTGGGACCAAAGCAAACCAGCCTGGAGGGCACGATGTTGCTCACCAGGACTTGGTATCCCAGGGCAGCGGAAGGCACAGACCGAGGGCTGGCCCAGGACAGACCTGGTTCTCTGCCTGCCCGCCCACTGCCACAGCTGCTGTGTAAACTACACACTTACTCAAGTGCTTCTGATTGTGCAGTACCATATCCTGTGCTATGAACACCCACTGTCAGTAATATTTTTTCAGTGACTCTGGAGGAACTCTGATGACTCAGTTTCAGTGGAAACTATCTAACTAACTGTTGTAACTGTGATAAGCATCTTTATGCATGTAATATCTGCTTGAACTTGCTACAGGTACAACTACCCACCTCTACTCAGTCATGGATAAGGAAAAGAAGTCCCTCAGAGAGAAAACCCAGTACTCAGCCTGTGAAAACCAGATGCCAGTTATAACATATGCACAGCTACCATGCGCGGAAGTGATAAATCATCTCTGGTGAGGCATGCATTGAGGTTTGCCTGAGTTTCCCCACAAGAAACCCCACAGTTACTACATGACCATGGAAAAAAAAAAAAAAAAAGCTCCTGTATTCAATACTGAGGTCTAAAGAACTGAATTTTCTACTTCTGGATCATATAATAACAGTGCATATGTTTTATAAAACTGAAAATAAGACCTGACATCCTGTGCCTATGTACAGCAGTATTGTGTCCCTCAGCTTACTGGATTATAGCAACGTAATGTGGTGGATCTATGAATCTGATTTGAAAAATTTGTATGTAGTGACAGAATTCAAATTGTGACTCAAATAACAAGTTTTACCTCAGGCGTATTTACCAAAATCTTTAGGAAATGTCATGTCTTTGTTAAAAATTTGTGGTAGTTTTTATGTATCAAAAATGTTGTATGTGAGACATACCAGTGGGCTGCACTGCTAAGTTTTTGAATAAGGGAGGAAAAAAATAGGAAGCCAGAAAAAAGTAGTTTACAGTTGTGATAAGGAAAAAAAGTGTGTAATCCCCAGCTGTCAAATATGGACCACATGTACTGGGAAGCACCAAAAAACTGGTTTTCATCACTCCCACTTACTGGAGAAAGGGACTGACATTCTCTGCATCCTCTGAAAGCTGTTGAGATCCTTACTCCTGTGAGTGTGAAGAAGATGAGGCCTCAGGTGAACTGTGTGTGCTGTGTCTGGCAACTGAATTGCCTCCACATACAGCTGCTGGAAAATCCTGACCCTACCCTGAGTTAAATATGATTCATTGGGTGAGCCTGAACACTTGGCATGAGCTCAAAGGACTTGGTGTGGGAAGGGACAGCCCCCTGCCTGGGTGCTGCCAGGCAAGGGGCTTGCCCAGGATTTTCTAACTTCATTTTCCATGAGTGCATGCCCTAATAAATGCATGCACATGTGCATATCCTGATTCTCCCTCAATCCCTACCCCAGGTCAGTTTCAACACTTTCTAAAAGGAAAGATTGACAGTGTCTTTGTAAGCATAAAAATTAAGGATTTTATTTCTGAAATCTTGCTCTTATCTCTCCAGAATCCAGGGTAAAAAGAAAAAGGTACAGAGCTCTCTCAACCTACACAATGCTTGTTGGTTTTGTCAGAGGCAAGAACTTTTGTATGCATTGTCCCAACCCTGCTGCAATGTTTTTTCTTCTTCTCATATTTTTTTTTTTTTTCTTTCTTGCAGAAACTTAAGCACAACTGTTAGAAACTGTGCCCTCCTGCATGAATTGTGGGATAAGTGAAGGAGTGGAAAAGTGAAGATGAAGAACGTGCAGAAGAACAGACACAAACTCTGGCCTGGACAATTTGGATTTGCCACTGATCATCACGCTGTTTGCAGCAGGCCCCGGTGACAAAGCCTGCTGCATTTCACAGTGTTGGCTGCACTTCACAGTTTGTGGGCCAGCAACAGTTTTGTCCCTTCCCTCTTCTCATGCACCCATGGTGCAGTGTGACTATCAATGCTAGCTTTTGTGTTTGTAATGTGTGTGTGTGTGCAGGCAGAGTGTGTGTGCATTTACTGAGGTGGTGCCTGCAGCTCGGCAGAGGGCGGACAGAGGAAAATGGTTATGGCACTCCTTTGACACTCTCAGTCTTGCACCGCCTCCATGGCTCTGATCCAGGAGAGCCCTTGTGAATGCCCCTTGCCTACAGTATGTGGTGGCTCACACCTCTGTTCTGCCGGAATGCTTCAGCCTGCAGCCCTGGGCCTGTGGTGGCAGTCATAGCTGGAGCATTGGAGGAAGGAAGGGTAGCACACCTTTTGTGAGGATAGGGGGAATGCATACTCTGAGGTGCTGTCATGATGGCTGTATGCACCGTGAGAAGTGGAAGAAAAGAAATCTTTGGGAAAACTGGTAATGAGCGTGCATGCATATGTCTGGTAATGCTTAGGGAATGTCAGGTACAGAAATTACAATATTATCTGAATATAACCATATAAATATATTATACCCTAAAACAACATTAGCAAAGACTTATCATTAATTACCATTACAGACCACTTAGCCAACTTTGACTCAATGCCAGCAATCCTTGTTTCAGGAATGAATGACTGTACATATCTGGGAATTCCCTCTTTTCTCCAGAGTTGTGCCTACATTTCCTTCAGCAGCTCAGCATGTCCTTCCTTCAGTTGCTCCAAGTACTTTTCCATGAACTTGAAAGTCCTGCTCAGTGATTGCTCTGTCTGGTTGAGCAAGGTAGCTGTGTAGAGCCCCAGGCCTCTGAGTGGTGGTTGGCAGTTTGCTGGGTGTGCTCTCCATCAGGGGTTGCATTAGCTGTGCCTGTAGCATGCCGCACCCTGTCTAATCCAGCGGGGACAGTCAAGGCTTAGGGCCCTTGGACAGCAGCTTCTGAGACTGCAGCACTTTCTGTGTTACTGGGGTGGCAAACAAAATCACACTAATATGTGCACACACGAAATTGTTGACTGTACTCTCACTAGTCTGTGAGTTCAAGCCTGCCCATTGCTGGTGGTCAGCAAATTGATGTTTTTCTTCCCACTTGTTTTATACAGTTGAAAGATCTGCTACTTTTTAGCTCAGGTGCAGCCCTCTTTCAATACAAGTAACATAAATTCTCACCAGGCTGTGTTGAGGTTTCCAGATTAGTGTTAATGTTTTCCATAGGAGTGCCGTGTTCCGGGGTGGGTAGGGGAAGACCTGTTAGTGCACAGTTTTTCTTAGTCACTTTCAGAAGACACGATTGAAACTAGGTAAAGGTTCATGCTTGGACCAAACCCCTGTGGCTGGAGCTCCTCTCTGGCAGTGTCAACCCAGGTGAGTCATCCTTGAAGCAGTGCAATCCCTGCCGTCAGGGTATCACAGGATCTTGCATGCATTCAGATTTACTGACAAATGGAGTCCTACCTGAATTCTGCCCCAGGTAGGCAAAAGAATTTTTAGCCATGCTTCTGGTTCCCTGAAGGGAAGGACCAGTTTCAGTGAGACTAGGATGCCATAGGTCTTTTGCTGGCCAGAGGCTGTGCTGGAATGAGTGCATACCTGCAGCCCAAAGTGAGTGTGGCAGCTGGAGCCTCCTTTTTTGCAAGTGCCATGAGTGAGGGCAGCAGAACCTAAAAGGTCTGGTCTGGGTTGCATTTGTTTCTACTCAGAGCTGTGAGTCAGAAACTAAAAACTTGGTCTGATTGTAAAACAGAGTGTGTTCTCTGTAAAATACAGCTCTCAAACACTTTGTGTTTAGCCATAGAAAACTGACTGACTAGAAAATGGAAGAGTGGCTTGAGAACAGGAACTGCAAGATGAAGTATTAGTGAGACATAGTGTGTTTACCCCAACACAGTGGCAAAGGCCTGGGACATCGGTCAAAAAGCAAATGCATGCAAGTACCAGTGGAGCAGCTGTGGGTATGCACAAACAAGGAGAGTTTTCCTTGTCTAATATGAACAATGTAGAAATCTCCCTCCTTTTGCTGACCTGTTTATTATTCCTGAACCTTCCCTTTCTGCAGTGAAGTCAATACCAGTGCGTGGGTGGTGACCAGTACTGTCCCCACGAGGGAGTTCACAGGGGCAGATGGAGAAGGGACAGAGCTATCCACAGCCTCCAGGGGAAAACCACAAAATCTGAGCTTGATTCATAGAAAACCGGAGGTCATGGAAGGATAAAAGGAGCTGTGTAAGATAGTGTGCCGTGATGTTATGTGGTGGATAAGAAAAATGATCACAGCATCTGTCTACTTCCACAGAGTGGAGCATAGGGGATGTGGAAATCAAGAGTAGCCAGAGAGGCCTGTGATGTAGACAGGGAACAAGAAGTGTCTGAAGGACAGGCTTAGCAGCAGAGCAATGGAGAGGTCCTTGCATCTACCTCTTAAAAGTCAGAGCAATGGCCATACCCCTCAGGGGAGACATTAGAGAGAGGTTTAGAGAGGAAAGGTGAGGCAGGTTAGTGAATCATCACTTCAGCAATGGTAGATGACAGCAGAACTTTCCTAGTCCCACACAGACAGCATTTGACCTGAATGTGGCATTTCCCCTCCTGGGTGGGAGTTCCCCACTGCTTCAGGGAGTCAGTGCCCAGGGGTCTTTTGACTTTCCCTCCTGGAGAATGACTGTGACCACCCTGATGGTCTGTCAGTCCTCAAAGCATCCCATGCTTGATTTCACAGTGTGAAGATGTTGAATGTGCAGTGTAGGTGCAATGTACTGGGGAGGGAGGGGCCCAGAAAGAAAGTCCCAACCCCTCCCACTCTCTGCCCTGGACTCTGTATATTAGAATACACGTTTGTTTGTTTGTTGTTGGTTTTTTTTTGGGGGGGGGGAGGGTTTATTTTTTTTGTTTTATCTTTGTTTTGTTTTTCTTTTTTTTTTTTTAATTTTTGTGTTGGTTTTTTGTTTTTCGTTTTTGTTATAATTCTGTCAGGCAATTTATTTGCATGTGTTGTGGTCTCCAGCTTACCCTTTGGAGAGAGAACTGCTTTGCATCAGCAAGGCAATTTGATAACCTCGAGGCGTTCTCCATGCGAGCCTCTGGCACTGCAAACTCCTGTAAAAATAAAACTATGAAAGGAAGGTTGAGTGCAGGATAAGGTAACAGACTACGTTCAGAGTTGCTGAAACCAGCTTCCCCAGCAGCACAAACTTTGTGAAGTTTTCTATAGTTGATGGTTGTTTATGAGTTAATGCAGTGGTATATTTATTTGTAAAAGCAGATAAGGACAAATTTCTTTAATCTCCTGTGTATACATTGCTTTGCCAGCTGTCATGTGATTCAGAGCAGAAGAGTGACTTAAGTGTCAGGTACAGCCCGTGTTAGTTGGTGTACTAATTACAAATTAGCCTCAAGAAAGAGAGTGTGTTAGCAAGGAGTGGCCCCAGTTTGGTCACATCCTCCTCTTACCAATTCACTAGTACTGGCATGAGCTGAGGAGGACATTAATAAAGCAGGAAGCCTCCTCTGCTTTGTGCCCCCGAATGTACATCAAGAACATTTTAAAATCAAAATGCCAGTATGAGTCAGATTTTCATCAGCCAGGCGTTCATCACCTAGGTTTACCCTGAGGTACTATTAGTTATAGTTGGAAACGCTACCAATTTAATAATAAATAAGAGTCCTTGTGATCAAATTCTAAAAAGCCCTGTAATTTTCTTCAGAATACTTGGGTGAAATAATATTTTCCATCAATAGGTTCCTACCTTTTTCAGAGTAAATATGTCTTCATCCTCCTTGTTTCCATATAATAAAGCTGTAAAAATAGACAGATGCTGCTTGGTACACTTGACTACATCCAATGTTTTACAAAGTCACTATAGACTAAGAATGACACATAAACTTTTACTGTTATGCAAGAGATGTTTTGATGAAACTTTTAAGAATGAACTGAATGTTCAGTGCTAAGAAATGTCCGCCAAAGAACTGACTTTAAGACACAATTTCTTATGTAATTACTTTAATAAGAGGGAACTATGGGTTCCAGCTGAAGACTAAGCTTTTAGCCACACTAGACAACACTGGGGTATTGTCTTCAGTATTAAAGGGTGCTCGGTTCAGTGATACAAAATATTGCAGATGTGCTAAACATAATTTTGAGCTGCTTTGTTCAAGATTCAGACTCACCTTAAAATATACCTGTGGGGCTTAACTACAACTCACAGCAAAGCCAATAAAAATTCCTAGGATGCCAGCTGAGTGAGAATTTGAAGAAGCTGATTAATATTTCTTTAGAAGGATGCATTTTTTCCCATGAAGTGGTAGGGTAGCAGCCTATCGATGTAGAATCATGGACACCATTATTCTGTGGAAAATACATTCATTGCCCATGAGAAAAAAAAAAGGAAGATTCTACAGGTAGTACTGAGACTGAATTTGTAAAAATAATATATAATACATATATTTGTTTGAAGTGATCTCAAAAGCTACCAAGTGTAGCCTTGCATGATGTATTAAATTCTGCATTTCAGAGAAAATTAAAACATACCAATAATAGGTCCTCCACTTCCTTTCTTTGAATACCCACTAATGGTTTGAGGTAAGAACTCACTGAGGTGAATCATAGGAGTACACATCTCTCAAGCTGTTTTTAAGGTTGTTTACAGACCTAGCATTAATTGCAGTATTGATTTGCTCTCTCTTCTTCCCTTAATGCTGTCTATATATCCAGAGACTGAGGAAGCAGCTTTATTTAAGTTTAAGCTTAGCTTCCAAGTAGAATATGTTGTTTATTAGAAAATCATCATCAGTGTTTTTCCAGTGAATGTGTTTACTGCAGGCCTTAGGAATGTGCAGATACATGGAAGCAAAATCCACGTGTGCCTTTGTTTTGGCCAACAAAGGCATCATCAGCCTCTCTTCTGCAAAAACATTCCAAAATCTGTAACACAGGAGTAAATGGCAGAGGTATTAACCACATTTGTTTTGTGGCATTTTTGTGTGGTCTGGGGTTCTGTTTTTTTTTTTTTAACCCTAGTAGTGCATGGATCTGTGTTGTAAGTATGTTATTATTACTAAAACTCTTGCAAAAATTTCCTGATTTAAGTCAGGCTCAAAGCATAGTGGTACATTGAATAAAGCAGGAGCCGTCCTCTGCTTTTTATTCTCTTCTCCACTCACATATTTTTCCATGCAAATCCCTTTTATTTTGTTTTATAGCCTTTGTACAATGGTACTTGCACTACTTTTCATCTGAGGTGGGCCATGTCATACTTGGCCTTGTTCTACTCTGTTTGAATACCTCAGTATTAATTAGAAGAATATTGCTAGGAGTTGCCTGGGAAGCTGTTCCATGACTCTTTTCCCATCTTATTCACAAGTATCTAACAGATACTCCAAATGATTACATAGCTGTTTTCAAGTAAATGTACAATTATGGTTCTAATACAATCATTAGATTATAATAGCTGATTATCCACAAGATGCTAGTTTATATAGACAATATACTTGGCTTTGTGCTTACACTCCACCTTGCATTTGCATTTGGGCTGAAACACTGACAGGTTAAATGCCTGGAAACCTCCTGAAAGGTGATTTGATATGAGATGGTACAAATGAAGACCTAACTAACTTTGCCATCAGGAGTTAAACTGTTATTATGTCAGTAGCTGTGCTCTTGATCTCACATCCAGTTACAGACAGAGGCATAGTTTCTCACCACCAGTGTTGTGGATTTGGGTCAGAGGCTGTGTACTTTGCTGGCAGAACTCCAAGTGATCTTCTCTGCCAGTTATCAGAGTTTGCTCCTGGAGCAGTGCTGTAGGAGTATTCTGATCACTTTGTCCTGTTCCTCTCAATGCCCTGTCAAAATCCTGACATACTCTGTTGTACATGCATGTGATTCTCTCACACAGAGTTATATAAACGCTGTTTTCCCAAGCTTAGCATTTTGCACAGCTGAGGAAAAGCATGGCAGAAAAATATATTAGCCACTCAGCATACCTATAAAATCTCCTTTTATCTTGAGGAAATGTCTGCTCTTTTTTTTGGTTCATCTGTGTTATTCCAGAGAGAGGGTGATCAGCAGAAACTCTGCTGTGTTCCAGCACTGCTCATTCTCTATGAGTTTCCACTTCCTTTGCATTAAGTTTTTCCCTTGGAGCTGAAAGTGTACAGGTTCATCTTTCTACTTGGATTTCAAGCATACACGTGTCCCTTGCACCATCTCCCTGGCTAAACATCAGAAGTGTTGCAGTGATGGGGCTGTCATCCTTGGAATGCTCAGGTGCTGGGATGGTTTGCTGTGATCCCTAGTTTCCTGGGCAGGCAGTGGAGAAGCTGATATGAAAAGCAGCAGTGCAGTGCTGGCAGCCAGGGTACCTCTGAAAGAGAAGCTAAGATCTGTAATAGAAGTATCTCCCAACAGATATTTTTTATCCAGGCTTGCTGCAAAACAGTCCCTGCCTGCTTTGTAAACGGGCTTCTGGTGTATAGGGCTACAAGTGTTTGACCTGGGATTAAATCTGCAGGGCCTGGCACATGGAACCTTGCTCAATATATTGTTTCTTTCATAACCTGAAGAAAAGAAGTACCTGTGATTGCTGGTGACTGCTGAGGGCTCTGGTAATTTCAGTCTGCAGGTCATACTATGAGAGAGCCTGATGGTGATGTCTGCCATTACTAAAGTATAATATTTTCAAAGGTCAAAAGTATAACAATTTTAATTTGGGCTTTACTACAGGAAAGTATTACAAAACCTTATGTGAAGAGCAAAGGTTTCCAATCATTAAAGGGAAGAAGGCACCAATTTAAAAATGGTGTCCATAAAGGTGGAGGAGAAAAAAATCAGGTTTTTACCTGATGCTCGTTAGAAATGATAAGTAACCCTAATGAGAAAATAAGAGGTTCATCATTTAAATCCATCAGCTACTCAGTTTGGTCCTGCCTGTTTCCCCTCCTTGTATGGTCCATATGTGAATGGCTTACTTGCTGCTGATTGAACTTAAACAGGAGGAGTGAATGATCTTGTGGAAGCAAACATTCTTAGCTCATCCCCTAGGCCTTGCTGAATTGCGCTGTGTTGGAGTTTTGGTGCAAGAAAGAGAGCCAAAGAAGTAACATCAACGAATCCACAATGTACCCCATTTCACCTGTGATGGTGGGGACAGATGTTCTTGTTCTTTACTTTGCTGTTAAAGAGGTTGTAAAGATTATTCTGGTAGATTGTTCTGAAATGGAGCACAGAAGCATCTAAACTCACTGCGAGGTGAGGCAACAACAGAGAAAGGCTGCAGATGACAACCTACCCCTTCCGGGAGGCATTGGAAGGATCAGGACCAGGGTGCCCTTCCAGTACTTGTCCACTAGAAGGGACTTCTAGCAGTTACTGCTACAAGCAAGCACCTTTTGCAGGTTTTGACAGCCTCTTGCTGTAGGAGGCCTGGGTGAGATTCTCTTCAACAGCTGATGTACATAATCCTTAGTAGAGACACAGGCCCAAACAACTTCTGTTTCTGTCTTTCCCAAAATTCCTGCTTGCCTGACCCATCAAGCCCTTGATTAGGCTCTACTGCTGAGACTTTTCACCAGCCAGTCAGACTTCCAACTTCTTCTGTAATCAGCCTTTGAGATATGCTTGAAAAAAAAATCTCATAAGCAGCATTGGATTTCTTCTAGCACAAAAAGGAGACTCCAACCCTCAGCACAAATCCCTTGGTTCAGGTGGACTTTGGTTGTTTGACCTTAGCAGAAGTGGTTGCTTAGCATTTTCTTCCCTAACAAGTTGCTCTCTCTCTGCTTATTTTTCCTGACAAGTCATGGGCAAGTGCCACTGACAAGAGACTGAGGGCAAAGTTGTGCTGGGACTGACTTGTACAATGAGGGAGTGCAGCACACCACTAGTACCTGAAGTTGCATCTCCCCTCGGCATCTCCCCTGGGCATCTCTTCTAAGGAAAGACTTAAGTTTCCTCGCTTGTGAACTTTGCCCTTATGTAAGTGCTGATTTCCCATGAAAAAGGAAATTCATGATATGAAAAGACCTCAGATGTGATGGCTGTGTAGAAGCCGGAAGCACTGTTACTATGAATCTGATAACCGCAGAAGAGTAGACTGCTTGGGGTAGGCGTGTTCAGTGATATGCTGGTTTATCATTTCTCTGACTGGAATTTGGGCACTTCTCATGCTGCTCTCATCTCTGTAGTATCTGCATGCTTCAATTTGCTTTTTTCTGTGGGCGTGGGAGAGCTCTTCTGTGAAGAAGAGAGTTGTGCTATGTTTATTAGCATTGATTGTGGAAGAAGTACATAAAATCTCCCAGGGGCTGCTTGCCTGGACTGAGAGCTGGTGCAAACTCAGTAATACTACTACTGCAGTGAACCATGCTGTGCTCTGGAGCTGTTTCCATCTTGGGCATAATTTATGCAGATCAGGTAGGAAGTTGTGTTTTGTGTTAGTTACAGACTTGTGAAGTGCTTTTGGCCAGGGGATTTTCTTTTTTTTTTTTTTTTTTCCCAAGCTGAAAATAGTTGCGGTTATATTAGGGCTGTGTAAACTTTCTCAGATTTCTCTGATCTGTAAAAATTAATTCTGTTGGCCTGTGTGTTCACAGCTGTTAGGAAGGCCCTCTTTGGCATGGATTTAGTGGTTTGCATGAACAAACCAGCAAGGCAGGAAACAGGCATTCAAAGCGGTGCTTTACTGACAGTGGATGCTGTGCAGTGGGAAGAAGAGAGGAGTAAAGATGCAAGCCTTTCAGAAGTGGCTGTCCTGCACAGACCTATCATCCCCAGAGCAGGATCAAATGGCTCTGTCATTTCAGGCCAACTGTCTTGCAGCATGGGCTTTACTAACAGGCAGTTTTAAAAACTCTGGCATGGAACACTGCACAGTCTCTGAATATAACTCACTGGGAACAGATTTTATGGGCTTTTTGTTTGTTTGTTTTTTTCTTAGTAACACTGCTGTTCACCCAGAGTTGCTCCATAAAAATGGACATGGCACAGTCCCATCCAAAGCTGGGGGAGCATCTGAGCTCAGATACAGAAGCAAAAACTTCAAATATGTTGCTTGGGACACAGAGACTTAAAATACAACCCAGACATGACTTCCTATATAAAATTTCTGCAGACCTTAAATGATTCAGTATAGATTGATAGTATCTTTTTCTGTCATATGTGAGGTTTTGCTCAAAATTGAACAAGCTCAAAAATTTTAGACAAACACAGTGTTAAATGAACATCTTGTCCATTCAAATTTTTTTTTTTTGGTATTGTTTGTTATTCCAGACACAAACACTGGAGCGAAGGTTACAAAATCACTCAGAACATGCCAAACAATTATAGTCTAATCACAGTAGAATAGCTGGGCAGCGGTGTTCATCAGTTAAACAAATCAAACAGCATTTTCACTTGCACATTCAAATAAAAATGCTATAGACACTGAGATCTTGTCTAAAGGGCGGAAAAAACAGGTGTGTTTTCTTTTTTTTTTTTTTTTAAATACAAGTGAGCAAAATAAGACTAAATTCCTCAGGAAAATTCAAAGATTATAGGAACAAACACACAAATAATTTTAGTACACTGTGTTCTTTTTTATTTTCTTCATTATGTACATAATTATCATGCTTGTCTTTACATAACTAATAGGCATCTACATTTGTTTTTCTCAAATAGGTTTCCTTTCAATATAACCTGCTGTACTGTGCAGACCAAGAGAGCAACCCTTTCTTTTCCTCAGATTCTCTCCTGCACCTTTTCTTCTAGTTTGAGACAAAACCTTACATAACTCTTTGGTTCTGAGAAGAAGTAGTTTGTGCAAAATTATTAATGATCCCTGGTAGAATGTAATTCAAGTAATACTTTGATTGAGTCTCCTACAAGGATGTAGTGGTTACTTTAATGACATCTTCAAAACATAAACGGCGTGAGCCCTACCTACTATGAAGACTGTCTTCATTCAGTATATACAGTGCCTTTGGCATTCATTAATATGCACTTGCACTTGCAGATGAAATGTTTAAATGTTTGATGGTAGACTTCACTATATTTAGAGTAGGTTTTGTGGATGCATATTTAGTGTGTGACTGAATTGTTGATATTTGCATTTTTAAAAAATGTGTTTGGATAATGCTTTTCTCATCAGTTAAAATACTGATTTTGTATTGTTCTGAGAACATTTTCAAATAGTGGTTTTTTTGTGCTGGGTCCTAAGTTACTTTGTCTCTCCTGCCTCACAGTGACATTTGATAGACATAAGACTGTAGACAGTGTAGAGTACTTGGCAAGAGGTTTTGGGGGACTGCAGGGGACCGTGCTGAGGATGTTGTCTTTCTGTGTGGGTGGGTACTTTGCACTTTTTGCCTTAGTAGTGGGAGGATCAGGGATCAGATGGCTCAGCCAGCAGTGTGTCTGGGAGCAGGCACTGCTTCCTCCTGTGCTGGTGCTGTGCCAGATGACTGTCCTGGTCGGTGAGCAACCTGGCATCCCGTCCTGCAGAGCTGGGGGACAAAGTCCCTGAGACTGAGAAGCAAGACCTACAGCTGTGACACAATTTGAAGAGTGCTGTTTTCTGTGATTATTTCTTTCCTAGGGGCACTTCTAGGGGGTTTTCTCATTTTTAATTGATTTTCCTTAACTCTCTGACAGTTTATAAATCATGATTAGCAAATCCTCTCATCCTGGTAGGCAGTGATATTGCAGCAGAATAAACTGTGATGGTGAAGGCAAGTGACTTGCCCAGGGTTACAAAACCAGTGTCAGATCTGACTGTGTGTGAATTTGGACTCTGAAAAACCACCTCCCTCCACTGTGGATGGCCAAGTCTAGATGGCATCTGTGCCTGGGGAACAACATTACTTACCCAGCAGCAGGGCTGGGATCTGGGCTGAGTACATCCCAGTGATACACTTTGCTTCAGGCCCATTTTGCCTGGGGATGAGTTTCCTTCCTAATGGGACCCTCTGTGTTCTGCTTGACATGTCTTTTAAATCAAAAGAGGGAAGAAGAATGGGGTTCCTCATGTGGCACAAAGACGTGAGATTCAAAACCTGTCAGACAATATCTTGAGCCCCAAACTCTAAAGATACATAATTTTGCAGCTGTTTCAAGTGATTAGAGCAAATGTTTTCTGGGAATAAATGCCTACTTAGATGTGGCATTTCAAATGAAACCTAGAATGTCCTCTTTGACAATTTTAGCTTTTGTCTTCCCATCTGGAAAATGCAATTCCTCAGTGGTATTTACTGCAGTTGCATGAAAATCACTGGAGTGGTGTTAACTTGCATTTACTGAAGATATCTGGATTACAATTCCAGGAGTAGCTGAACGTGTGTCTTGTTTTATTTATATTGGCAAGATTTGCTTGGATAGCTATATTTGCAGATTTCCCTAATTTGCATATATGTTTAAATGTCTATTACTTATATAGCTTAAATGGGGAAAAAACCTACATGGGAGAAGCACATTTCTGGCAGAATCTAACTGTATAATAAATCAGGTGTTGTCCTGTTACAGGGTTGTCATCACAAATCCCTTGCTAACACAATGGCACTGGCAAAAGTTTTGATGTGCAGTGTAGACTCAGCCTTTTCCCCCTCCCCTGCTCTCTATGTGAAGCAGCAGATCAGCTCATATCACACCGAAGCCAGTCAGACCTGAGCCCTGGCAGCTGTCAGATGTCTCCTGGTTTTACTGGATCCAGCTGTCAGGTAAAGGCAAGTAATTATTCTTAAGTGGTTAAATGACAACTTTGGTCATTTGTCCCACCTGCTGTATGAAGCTTTATGTTCAGGAAAAATTATTGAATTCATTTCTTCTATATGGCATAGATAAATCTGGGGCATAAGTACTGCTGTGCTGTGTAATTGACACAGTACAGATGATGCAATGTTGTTAGGGAATTCTTACTGGTGAGGTCATGCGACAGAAGAGAGAAAAGGTTAAATGAGGATGCCTCACCTCTGTTCCTGGAAAGAAATCCTCTATAGGCTATTCTAGGGTACATGGAGGACAGGAAGGCGATTCAAGACAGCCAGCATGGCTTCAGTGAGGGCAAGTCCTGCCTGACCAACACAGAGGCCTTGAATGATGGAGTGACTCCATCATGGTCAAGTTACTCATGTCATTTATCTGGACTTCAGTAAAGACTTTGACACATTCCCCCTTAACATCCTTCTCTCTAAAGTGGAGAGAGATTGATTTGATGGGTAGACTGTTCGCAGGATGAGAAATAGATTGGATAGCCACATCCAGAGGGTAGAGGTCAATGTCTCAGATGGAGATTAGTGACAAGTGGAGAGTCTGTATTGGGATCTTATGGAGTCTGTATTGGGTTCAGTGTTATTTTACCTTGTCAATGACATAGACAGAGGGATTGAGTGCGCCCTCTGCAAACTGGCAGGTGACATCAAGCTGCGTGGTGCTGCTGACACACCTGAAGGACAGGATGGCATTCAGAGGGATCTGGACAAGTTCAAGAGCTGGGCCCATTGGAATCTTTAGAAGTTTAACAAAACCAAGTGCAAGGTGCTGCCCCTGGGTCAGAGCAACTGCTGGTACCAACACAGGCTGGGGATGAACAGATGCAGAGCTGCCCTGGGGAGAAGCACTTGGGGGTGCTGGTGGGTGAGAGGCTGGACATGACCCAGCCATGAGCACTCCCAGCCCAGAAAGCCAAACGTGTCCTGGGCTGCATCCAGAGCAGCGTGGGCAGCAGGGGAGGGAGGGGATTCTGCTCCTCTGCTCCCTTGTGCCCTTACCTGGAGTGCTGCACCCAGCCAACATAAGAAGGACACAGATCTGTTGCAGCAGGTTCAGAGCAAGGGCCAGAAATGATCAGAGGGCTTGAGCACCCTCACTATGAAGAAAGCCGAGAGAGCTGGCATTGCTCAGCCTGGAGAAGAGAAGGCTCTGGGGAGATCTTATTGTGGCTTTTCAGCACCTGAAGGGGCTTTCTATGAAAAATGCTGTGAAGATTTTCAACATGACTTGTAGCAATAGGCCAAGGGGTAATGTTTTTAAACTAAAGGAGGGTAGATTTGTATTAAGGAAGAAATTTCTAACTATGAGAGTGGTAAAACACTGGAACAGGTGGCCCAGAGAAGTGGCAGTTCAACATTCAAGGAACATTCAAGGTCAGATTGGATGACTTCCCCTCTGAGCAAGTTGAAGGTGTCCCTTTTAATTCTGGGGGTGTTGATGACCTTTGAAGATCCCTTCTGACCCAAAATATTGTATGATGCTATGATTCCATGTTTTCTTATTTTCTGATATAAACATTGAAAACTATGTCTGAAATCTGCCTTGAATATGAAAAGTTCAATCTCTTCAGAAAATGTGGTGGACTGGATTTCCCAGCCCATTGCTGTATCAGAGATAGCAAACCTAAGATAATTCGTGCACATTTACAGGCACTTTCCATGAAAGGTAAAAAATGATGGAGAGAGGTTTTCTGTTGTGTATTGCATCTAGCTGAACACTTGCAGATTGATTAAAATCTTCCCCTTGGAGATGACATTGCATTTGAGATTCCCTGACTGCTTCTGCTTTGAAGGTAGCTGTTCACACCTGCTTTATTTAAAAATGAGAATTTGCTCTGGGCAATGTTAGAATGTAAAGATTTTTTTCTAGCACCTGAAATACAATCCATTTGCTTTTAGTCATCAGTTGAATCCTGCTGCCCACTGGGTAGAGGTAATGAACATGGTGATGAACCTTACTGCAGGAAATTAATGTCCTGGTGCCAGACCGTTTGTACTCCTGCCCCATTTAAAAAAAAAAAACCCTATTCCAAGTAGTTTCCTGCTGCCTCCTTTGTTTCCTGAACCCTGACACGGAGTTCACTATAAGATATATTCTCTAATCAGAGGTTGATTAAAAGTCTCACTCTCTACAGGAACAAAATGAAATAGGATCTTTTCCCGTGGACCATTTCTGTCCTGACCTGTCAGTATTTGATAGGTTTCATTCCTGGGAGCTATGCTTCTTTGGAGGAGGTAGATGCAAGCTGTTTTTGGCTCTGATGCCTTCAAATATTTCTAGTTTTTTACTCTTCATGTATCTGTAACTTGCTGTAGTTCTGTGCTTCTTACAAAGTGCTAAAATCCTCTGTTCCCAGCACCTTTGGCCAAACAAGGCTCTTTGAATAGATCTTCAAGGACATATTCATTGCCTTAGAGCCTGAAAATATGTAAACAACTGTGAGATGGGGGGAGCATGCCTGGGGTGGTTGACATCATCACCTAAGGGTGTGATTGGAAAATTAAGGGCCTATATGCTCATGGGACAGAACTTACAAAAAGGGAAGGGCTCATGACTCAGTGTCCATTTCGGGTGTTGTCCCCAACAGCCGACTTTGCTTGCCCGGGTGTACCTTCAAGGCCTTTGCAGGCCTTGAATAAATTACCCACTTTTATACTCCTGATTTGTCTTGGCCTCTATGTCAGGTAGCCTGTCTTTTACGCAACAGCTCTCTGGGACCTTCTCCACCCTTGCCTGCAGAAAGAGTGAAGGGAGGCTGTGGCCCTTGCCGGAGCATCTCAAGCAGTGCAGGAAATTATTCCTCTCCGCCTTGTATGCAGCCCTTTGATGAAGGTATGCGGCTGTTGTTTCCCTGGTACTGTTTTGTTGCTGAGAGATCTTGGTAAGGGGGAAGGAGAAGGTAAACCTCAGAAATAATAAAACCACAACAATAATAACAACAATAACAACAACAACAGCAATAATAAAAAAATCTTCCCAAGCCTTCTAATTTTTCTCTTTTAATATAATGAAAAAAGTCTCATAGTAGTAGTTTGTTACCTGCTTTTTCAAGAAATAATTGTTATTTCGATGCTTATGGCTCTTGGTTCTTTGTACATGTTACTGTATGGTTTCCAGTGTTTTTTGTGGCATGCAATCTACCATTTATAGTGATCACATTTTCAATCTTAATTCTCTTCTTTTTACACTGATTCATCAAGATACCTGCACTTATTGTATGTTTTATTTCAGATCTCTTCCAGAAGTATCTGTGTATTCTTCAATACGTAGGCTAGCTTATGTCCTGATGGTCCTGAAGTAAAAACTAACATATTTCTACTTCCCATTTGAGCAGAACAGCAGGTGACCTGTGGTCATACTGTTCTCCAGTTCTGAATTAAGCAAAAAAATATAGTTATTAGCTTTCGGAGCAGGCAGCTTAAAATAAAATGTGTGTAATTAAGGTCAACAATGAGTCAGCCTTGAAGGCTGTGATTTAGCTGTGATGCCCTGTGCCTTGAAGAGTGCAGCCCGATGCTGTAGCTATCCCTTTCTGTAGCTGCCAAGCTGTGCTCATGTAGGGGTGAGGGGAATGCATAGCTGTGCGTGCTGGCTGTGTCTGTATTTGCAAACTATACAGTGTAAGGAATGTTCCCAGGCACTGGAACCTGGCAATCTATACTCCTGAATTGCTAAAACACTTGAAGTTTCAACCCCTGCCAAAGAGAACTCTCCCAGAAAACTGCCAGGCACTTACTTGAAATTTCATGTGGGCCATGGCCCACATCCAGCAGGCAGTTTACATCCAGCCACCCTCTTCTGGAAAGAAAGGACGTTTAATAGTGTGGACCCAGGTTACTCCATGCCCAAGAATGGCCATTCACATGCTCGATTTACTCAAGCAGCTGCAGCTACTGTCTTTTGCCCTTTGCTGATGAACAGGGGAGCCACATACTGGTGGCCAAGCGTCAGGAGATCTAAGATCTCCTCCAATAGTATGTTCCTTGGCAGGAACGCATGCGCCAGAGCTCTCTAATTAGGCAGTGAGATTAAGGAAAATCAGTTTGACTTCCTCATAAAATCCAAAATAAAAATCAGGCAGGTATAGGGAAGTGTCTGTTACCATTTTAGACACAACGGGGCCTGGTGGGACACAGCAGACCCTTGGCAGGCACAGGGAAGTGCCCTGCAGAGGGTCAGCCCCGCGGGCCCTCTGTGCAGGGCAGCATTGTGATGGGACCTGGCTGAGAGGTCACTGTGCCAGCCTGTCAGAGCATGGGCAGTGCACAGACACGGGGGTAAGGCAGGCGGGATCACTGTGCTGGACACCCAGCAGGGGCAATGGCAATGTCAGAGAGCTTTGGTGACATCACCGCCACCACCAGCATTTCCCGCGAGTGTGCTACCTGGCTCCTTGCGTCTGGGCAGACCAAGGGCCTCTCCTCCTCTTGTCCAGTATTGTTTTGCTGACAGTGATCTCCAACAAGTGTGTTGCATAATGAAGTCATAGTCCATCTGCTGTAATGAATGTTGCTGAAGACCATCTTCCTGAACATGTTTATCAACATGTTTCCCATGTGAAATGACTTTTTTTGGGTTTTCTGTTGCTCAGCAGGGGAGGGAAGATCTATGCATGCACCAGAATTTCCCTTATTTCCAAATGAAATATGAGCACTGATGAAAACCCTTTTCCTTATAGAAGTTCATTGTACGGATATAAATACAGGATAAATACATAAAAGTGCTGAAGAACTAAATGGCACAGTCTTTGGTTTGGATGGGCTTTATTTGTGTCCTGTCCATGATGAAGAATATTCCTGGTATAATAATGAAAGGAGCAACATCAAGAGTAATGTGGCAGTAAATGGTGTGCCTTTGTGGTTAGAATTCAAATGACAATGTTTGTATTTTGTTTGAGAGGCATGAAAAAAAAAGTAGAAGTCTGCTTTGGGTATTCCAGTACAACTTGGAAAGTAAGCAGGCTTCTCACTTCCTACCCAAAACAAACAAACAAAAATACCTGCAAATATAAAGGGGTTTTCTATGAGATGCCACAGAATACCAGTCTAACTTTTTGAAAACTGAGCTATTTAAATCAAATTGCTTTTGGCAGTGTCAAGGCTATGTCTGACACTGCCAATAAATGGCAGAAAAAACCCACCCTGAGTTAATTTTGCTTTTATAAAGTTTATAAATACAAGTAATGGTTTGAGTTGCAAAGTCCTTGCTGTTGTCAGCTGTTTGTTCCCCAGTACACAGATCTTATTATAATTAGAAATGTATATTTAGCACGTGAATTTTTATTTCATGTACACTTCAATGTAAGTGTAAAATCTTGGTTTTCTGAAATACTTTGTTCCTGGAACATATTGTTTTTTCAACACCTTCATCATAATTAATTGGTTACTTACTGTTGTGATAGAATTTCATAGTGCTTAGAAATGGGGTAAATCATCAATAAGTTTTGAGAGAAATTGATAAAAAAAACTATCTGTTAGAAAAATTTACTCAACATATTAATAGGCTCTTCCCAGTAATTGTTTTTTCAGTTACCTGGATTTTTCTAGCGATGGAAACAGTCTCCTGCAAGTTAGAGAACATTATAAATATACTCTGCTAGAAAAAATAGCCTGAACAGATTCTGTCATGGGAAGGGCAGCACAGTGGATCTTCTCCTGTATGGACTGAAAGAGGCTATGTTCCAACTCACTGGTTTATTACAGTCTAACTTTTTATAAATGCACTTCTTGGATGTAACCTATTTTTTGTCTCCTTTTTTTTTTCTTTTCTCTTTTTCATTCTTCAGGTGATGTTGAATGACACAGCTTTATCTTTCATGTGTGTTTTTCCCAGCCCCAATACTGAACTTCGGTCTTCAATGGTTGTCTTGCAAATATCACTGGTATACGGACTACAGAAGGCAATATTTTTGGTTTGTTTGTTTGTTTTGTTGTTTTGGTTTGTTTTGTTTGTTCTGTTTGTCTTTTTTCCCCCTTTCTTCATTTACATTGTCCTGAATGCCCAGTATCAAGCTGTGGCCTTCCTAATGTGGGCAACACATCACTGATAGCATATGTGCTGCAGAAACACTGACAAATCACGTGAACACTGACTCAGGGTATACCCGCTTACTGTTTAGTCTTTATAGTATTGAGAGCATTGAGCTTCTGAGGTGATCTAGTGCAGCTAGAGGGAATCCAGATGTCCCTTTTGGGAATCTAGATGCAGTACTGTATGCCTTCACTGGCCACCGAAATACCACAGTCAAGGACAGGGGCAAGCACTTATGGTGCTCTATTACAGAAAAATGGAGCAGTATATTTTTGTTTTGTCTCAATTTTCTTAAAATAAACATGCTTTTATTTGTTTGTTGACTGGTACATCAAAAGTAAAATGGAAGGCTTTTGAAAAATAAGGTAAATATATTAGACTACTCTTCAAGAGGGTATTTATTAATAAATTGCTAAAAGCTTTTAGGGAGAAACTCTAATCTGCTACTAATGACTATTCAGAATCCTGTTGTGACATTTTTCTTGGTAATATTTTTCCCTCTCTCTTTTTTTTTCCTCTCCACAGTTCAGCAGATAATTTGAGAGCTCCCCCGGACACTATGTCTTTACTATCTTTGAGAGACCATGTCACAAACAGTCCGTGGAAAAGCACTTCTAGAAGTGGCCACTCAAAGGCACAGTCCCTCTCTCTGTGTTTCAAGCATCACAATATGCAGACTGGCGTCCCCGTTTAGGGTGCTCCATGCAGATGGAAGAGGAACTGTGAAGCTGAGTTTTTGTCTTACCAGTTTCCCGTCTAAACAGGAGAGCAGAGAGTAGTGCTCTAAGGACTAGCGAGCAGAGGAAGAGGAAAGATGGTGAAAGAGAGCATTTTATCTCAGAGTGCAGATTTTGAGCTATTTATGACTACTTCAGGAGTGGATAAGTGAGAGAGCATGATAACACCCTGAAAAACTCTGCTCCAGGTGCTGTGATCATAAAACCCCAAACAGGATATGTGGCAAATACAGGGGGGAAAAGCCTCCAAACCAACAAACCACAAACTGGAGGTGAAAAAGGTAAGTGTCAGAGGTAACAGTTCCTGCCAGAAGAGATAGCAGCACACAGGACCCACATAGATAGAAGGTTATATGGAATAGAAAAGGCTTTGAAGGAAACACTAAAAACAAAGGGGGAAAAAAGAAAGGAAAAAGACCTTGTTTCATTTCTAAGTCCCCTTAGCAGTAACCACATCCTCTCTCTCTCCCCAGTTGCTTTTCTTTAACTGCCCAGCCAGTGTAGCTCGTATGGGCAGTGCTCACATTGAGAGTGAGAACATGTCACTTGGCCATGATGAGGAAACACTTCCTCCTGACCTTTTTCTTTGTGTGTTTTCATAATTTATGGCTGCAAAGTTTGTTCAGCTGTTAGGCTGGGGTCAGTGTGCCACCTTCTAGTCCAGTATTGTCTTAAATTCGGCAGGACAGACCTGATGTATGCAAGCAGCCAGGACAGTGTACACTGCCCTCCCCATCCACCCACACAAGTGATTTTGGGGATAAGATTAAGAAAAACAGTCCTTAGAGCTGAGTTGTGTGCTGGCCTTGACAGGTACAGTGAGGGCCCATGAAAAGCTTCCTCACTGCCAAAATTGTTATCGGCAATATGCCACAATATCCCCTCTGCTTCCTTGGAAGTGTCGGGTGGTGGAAAGGACTGCAACCAGATTGTGGTGGGGGGTGTCATGGGTGATGGCAAATACTTTGAAGATGAAGGTCTGACACTAGGAAGGGAGGGTCTGCTGGAAGCAGCACCCTCTGGGCAGCCTCTTTTCACCCTGGCAGATTAGCATGCACCCTGGGAGAAGCACTGCTAGTTCTGGGGTTAGTATTTTCGGGACTGTCAGAGGTTTTATCCCAGGTATGAGAGAGGGACAGTAACTGCATGTCTTGCACAAAATATCCCACAGGACCCTTGCTTCCTTGGATTTAAATTAGAGATTTCTCTAATCAGCAGAAGAAGCCAGTGGCATTTTGTAACCTTGAATAAGTCTTCAGCAAGTGGTGTTTTGTAGCTGAATTGCCTAAAATTCTTTCTTCCTTTGCTCTGCTGAGAACTGAATTGGCTACCCTACTGCAGCTAACTTTTAAAGGGTGTTGCACAAATGCTTAGTAATGCAACCAGACTAATTGTCTGAAAGGTGACAAAATTAGATGACATATTTATTCACAGAAATGCATGGGAACTTCACACCTTAGAGCATCTTTTAGGTGAAAAAAACCCATCTTGTTGTTTCTACTTAACTTATTTTATTTTCTTACAAATTTTTCTCTTTACTTTGTAATTTTCCCTTTCCCCTTCCTTATTATATTATTTGATCTGATTATTTTCTTAAATAATAGTTTTAAAATACAAATAAATAAAAGTTTTTTTCTGAGTTGTCAAGAAATGGACAAGATTGAAATAAAATGATCCAGAAACCATATGAAGAAATCTAGGTATTTTCCAAGGTTGCCCCCATGCTTGCCAGTTTTTAAGTGTTAGTTTCAGTATCTGCTGTGTACACAGATTACCTGCATTTGTGGGGAAGGGGTGGACCGCTGTTATTCATAGCCAATCTATTGGGCAATGCGCATGGAAAAACCACCACAACACATATTTTGCCCTGCTAAGATGAGAAGGAGGGGTTACTGCAAATATCCCAAAAGGAGCTTGCTGCTTATATGAGACAAAAGAGAACCAGCTGGGAAGCTGGAGCATGGAGGGTGCAAGTGGCAGATCTAATTGATGTGGCACTGCAAGAAGCCAAATGCCTACATGAACAATGGCTCGTGCCTTGGTTGATGTCAGAGAGTTGCATCAGTGTTAGCACTAGTGGGAAATATGTAGCTAATTTCTTTTGTTCCAGGACTGAATCAAAGCGTACAGAAGGCTGAGCTTTGAATCCAGAGAAAACGCTATTATTTTTAGGGGAATGGGGTGCGACTGACAGCATGAAAGCTTAGCAGTGTCCTCACAGGTTATCCAAGCATTGCTGATAAAAAGGTGGCTGCCGTGCCCTCTGTACAGGATAACCTTTATCTCAGATGTGCTTTTGTTAAACAGTAATTGTGGATGAAACAAAAACAAACCTCTGCATTCTCCTCTCTCTATCTGTTGCTTCTGTCGCATGCCCGAACAGGTAAAACAGTGCTTAGCAAGCTGGCTGCACTTTGATTTTGCTGCACTTACCCAGGATCTGACAAAACACATAACAGTTTTGACCGCAAGGGTCAGTTGCGTATTTCTGGGAATACTGCTTTGGTTTTAAAATGCAGCCTTTCCAAGTGGGTCAAGCAAAAGTATTTTGATGCAGCAAATCATTCCCAGATACATTTGTGACTAGAATTTACTCACTGCAATTTAAGGTTTTGAATAAAGTGTGTGGGATACTAGTAAAGTACTAGTTAAAAAATCAAAATGTGATCAAGCTTCACAAATGAATAACATCCTGAAAACTTTTGCTTCTCACTGAGTCACTTTTTTTTTTTAATGTAACAAGTTCCTCTTTGATATTTGTAATAAAACCCACAAAACCCCACTAATATTTAGCCCTGCTGAATAATCTTCCCACATAAGAGGGGAAATTTTCTTGTGGTTTTTCAATAGATACTCAGCCTGTTTTTTTTAAACACCTCTGCAAGTTTTTCTTTTAAGTCTGGAGATTTTTCATGAGCTTGCAGGTGGTTTAGGAAAGACAGCGCTCTGCTTTTAGTTTCCTTTTCCTAGTCTAAGATAAAAAAGGCTCTATGATTTTTTTTAACTAGTTTTCTTGTAACTCAGAAGAGGTTCGTGTGAAAAATAAAGAACGTCAAAAGCAAGGGGAAGCAGAGTGGGACAATCCCCTCCCTCACCCAGCTGTGATGCTGTGCCTGATGCCCCCAGTCAGCAGTGCCCTGGTCCTCCTGGCTGCCAGGGCTCTGCTGACTCACGGGCAACTTGCCATCTACATGACACCCAGGTGCCTTTCTGCACCACCGCTTTCCAGCATCTCATTCCCCAGTCTGTCTGCACATGCAGGGTTGCCCCATCCCGGTGCAGAACCCTGCACTTTTCTTCATTCAACTTCACACGGTTGGTGATTACCCAGCCCTCAGATTTGTTGAGGTCTTTTTGCAGGGCCTCTCTGCCTTCAAGTATCATTGTCAAACTTACCGTACCTTTGAGTGCTATGTCCAAGTAATTTATGAAGATGTTGAAGAGCACAGAACCAAGGATGGAGCCCTGTGGAGCCCCAGCAGTGACAGGTCCCCAGTCTGATGTCACCCCAGGCACTCTAACCCTTTGTGCCTGACCTGTGAGCCAGCTGCTCACACATCACACAATGTGTTTATCCAGCTCAGTCCTGGACATTTTCTTCAGAAGGGTCCTGAGAGAGACAGCATTTAAAGCATTACTGAAATCCAAAAAGATTACATCAGCTGGCTTCCCTTGATCAGCTAGGTGGGTTACCTTGTTGTAAAAGCAAATTGAGTTGTCAAGCAGGACTTTCCTCTCATGAAGCTATGCTGGCTGTGACTGATGACTGCATTGTCTTCCAGGTGTTTTTCAATAACTACCAGAGTTATCTTCTCCACAATTTCACCAGGCACTGAAGTGAGACTGCGCTCCTTGTGTTGAAGCTTTTCTGGCACTCGCTCCTGTCACCAGAGATATTCAGCCTGGTCTTTTTTGTGTTCACGTGATGAAGATAGTCAACAATCACCACTTCACTCATGAGACCTTCTCTGTTAACAAGAAGCAAATCAAGGAGGGCAACTTCCTGGCTGGCTCCCTTAGCACTTGTACCATGAAGTTAACATGTGTTTTAGAAATGTTGCCAGGTGTTTTAGAAACCTTCTGGACCTGTTTGTACCAGCTGTGTGGTGCTCTGGCTTAACATATGGCAAGTTGAAGTCCCTCATGAAGACAAGGGCCATTGATTTAAGAGGCAACCTTTAGCTCCTTAAAGAATCATTCATTGGTATTGTTGTCTTGGCTGGGTGGCCTAGAGGAAACTCCCAGTTTACTGTCCTGCTTGGTGTCTGTGGACATGCACTCAGATTTTTGTGCAACCTGGAGACTTATCTCACTTTCAGTAACACTTAAGATATGCTTCTCAGCACAAAAAATATTATTTATTCAGTTCCTTTTCAAAGGAAAAGACCTGGAAAAAGTATGCAAACTTTGATCAATCTGAATTGTTGTGTGTTTTTGGAAGGGGACATATAAAAATGACGTTTACAGAATAGTCAGAGTTTCTGTATGTTCTTTATTTTGTGCTGTATAGGTTATGTGGAGATATTTTCTTCTCCTTTTTTTTTTTTTTTCCCTTTTTAAACATTTTTTTATTTTAATTCTTTTACTGTACTGAATCAGTGTCATTTGTGAAAAAATGGTCTGAGGAGAAGAGTCATCCTTATAACCTGCATCCCAGGTCCTCAACCCTCTCCAAAAGTACAAAACTGAGCAGTATCAGAGCTAGGGCTTGTTATGCCTCAGTTCTTGTAAGTCCTCAGATGCCTTCCTCAGACCTTCATTCACTCCTAAGTCAAATTAAAGTGAATTGTTCATACAGTGGGCTAGTCTTCAAGGCATGACAGTGTAATAATGTAATTTAGATGTTTCCCAGGACCTCTGCTATCCCCCCAGCACTTAGAAGCCGACCAGATTTCAGGGTGACATCACTTTGGTGCCTCCCTTGTGAAGGAGTAGGGGAATAGAGGTTAGGGGATTTCTGTGCTCACTGATCTGTACGAGGATCCTGTCCTGCTTGGCTGATCTTCCTATCATACCCTCCTGTGCAGTTTTATTTAAATTCTACTCCTTCCTTAGCCAGAAAGTGTCATCCAGCTGGAGCAGATCAGGTCTATGGACATATACCAATTGCCCAGTACTGTGGCAAGTCCTGCATTCTGCTACACGATTTTGGTCTGCTAAAAGGTGAAGGCTGCTCTGGTCCCTTTGCAGATGTCTTCAGGTCACAACCATTCACAGAGCTGTGAGCCATAACTTTAACAGAAACAGTGGAAGATGTCACAGCAAAATCAATAAGTTAAGCAAAATCAATAGTACATGCTGCATAAAGACAGAGTGACATCCGCAGAGCCGGATTGAGTTCAAGCAGTGCATTCACATTTCTGTAAACACTGGGCTCAGTCAAGTGTTTTTTTCTGCTGAACTATACTTACAAATACTATGTATACGTCTCCTCGTGTCCCTCCCCCTCATCTCTAAGTGCCATTCAGAACAGGAGTGTTGGCACCTTGCTCCAGGACTGTATTATCTGTGCTTAGCAGTGGCAGATGCCCATCACCAGCTTGCTCCTGTGTCAGATCAGCATGACTCCAGGCAAGCATAAGAGATGTCTGTGGAAGAAAGCAGCTGCATTAAGAAGTGGGTACAGCTCTTTCAAGTTTTAGAAGAACATCAGAGATGAAGAACTTGTCCTTTTTAAAAATAAGCTGAAAAAGTATTTTCTGCCAAGATTCTGATTGCAGCCTTTTTCTTCATAATCTGCAGGGCCCTGAAATGTTAGCTGGCATTTTGCCATGGTCATGAAATGTGACTTGTTAATTCAGTGTTCAAGGACAAGAAAGTGGGATTTCTTGGATTCACAGATCACCGGAAGAAAAAGGCACTTTGCTCTGAAAATTGAAAGGAGTCTTGGTCTGAGAGCTACCTCGAGGGTGTTGTATATTTGCAGATGTACAGCTATGAAGAATTTCCCTTCTCTGTAGTTAGTAGGATAGTAAACTTTTCAATGACCTGTGTTAATAAACCCTCAAAGGTGTTCGTTACAAAAAAAGTTCCATTGATCAGCATCTTCAAAGACAAGAAATTCAAAGATTATGACTGACTCTGTTCTTGAATGAAACATTTGCTGAAAGTTTGAAGCATAATACAATTCCAGCTACCATCCTGTAATACTTAATTCCAGGGGCTAACTCACTACCTTTAATCAGACAGAGTTAAATCTTGCTCTTTCAAGAAGTGCATTTATGTTGCTGGATTCTGTTGTCTTGTGCACATCAAAGAACATTTGCAGCAGAGGAGAAGGGACCTTGTCTGCATTTTGCCTTCAGAAGAAGATAGTAAAAGTTGAGCAAACCTAAATCATGAAGTGTGCCTGGCATTTCTGAGGGCTGATTCTCAAGTGTTTATTCTTATGGGTTCATTATACCACTGTAATACTTTTTAATTACTAATTAAGTAATGCAGTATTAGTAAATATGTGGTTAAGACCATCCAAGTCTTTCAATTGTAAATCCTGTCACAGTTTGTTATAGACGTTTTCTTAAAGGGTTTGGCTAATTCCTGCTCCTTATGCTTAAAGGTAAAATTGGCGCTGTCAAACTTTAAGCGCAATACAATCCTGAAGCAAGTCAGAAGTTAGGTTATATCCATATGTTAGTGGGGCTTTCACAGCACCTGAGCTTTTTATTTGTTTTTTTTTCAGGGTGTATGGAGGCTTCCCACCAACCCATATTAAATGCACAGCCCAAAGGCTCCACCTACCAAGAAAAGATTGAGAGCAGAAAGGAAGCAAAGTTTTGTAGAGTAGGGAGAGAAAACTTACCCCATGTCAAAGTTAATACTTCAAAAGGCTGAAGTGCTATCCAAAGGAAGAAAATTCAAAGGATCATAAACCCTGGCAGGTTAAGTGCATAAATACAATTATCTTTTGAAAAAAGAGTTTGAGAAACAATTAACAGGCATAATAAATCTCTCTTCAAATGCATCAAGAACAGGAGCCATGCCAGAGTGTTTGTAGGGCCAAATAGATGACACAGGTATCAAAGGATGACTTAGGTAAGACAAAGCTGTTGCAGAGCAAGTAAATGAAGTTTTTCAGAGTAGAAGAAAGCCAGGGAGATTCCCATCTTGGAACTTTTTGTTGTAACAGGCTCATCAGATGACCATCCCCAAATTAAAATTATGAAGCCGTAAATGAACATAGTCCTAGAAGCAGATGGCATTGACTCATGAGTTTTGGAAGCATTCTGGGGTGAAACATCTCAGTGATTAACATTGGTGTGTAACCCCTTGCTTTGCACTGCTTTGATAGCTGGTAAATGTGACACCAGGCTTTAAAATTCCAGCATTCCAGCTGAGGTACCAGGGAGGTAGGGGTATGTAAGAAAAATGTCCATAGTAGAAAAACTGGCAGAAATTATAAGAAAAAAGTTGAAAGAGTGAACACAGAAAAATATGATGTGTTCGCAAAGAGTTAATACTAACTTGTGCAAAGGGAAGTCCTACGTCAATATCCTATGTGTTCTTTGAAGTGATTTGCCAAAACATGTTAGCTATGAGAGACCTTTTGATACAAACTACCCAGATTTGTGAAAGGCTTTTGGCAAGATTCCTTCCCCAAGGTCTTTGAAGTGCAGTAGATAAACAGTCTAGATGTACAAGGGAAAGCACAGATCAAAAATAAGCTGAGAGGTAATAACCATGCTGGGGAGGCAGAGAATGGTGAGCTTTCCTGCTGGACAGGAACAGTGATGAAACTCCATGAGGAGTCTGTGCTAGGATCTGGGATGTCCGTGTTCCATAGTACTCATGAACATCCTTAATAAAATAATGACCACAAATGGGAAAAGAATATTCTGCTATATAAAATTCTGACCTAACGTAATACTGATTCTTCTATGGTAAGGCAGGCTCTTCTCCACTGCCTGTCTAGGGGGTTTTAGCTGCTGACACAGGTACGTAATTAGATGTCTAAAAGACAGATGTTATGAACTTCTACTATGCCTCTCAACATAAGCCTTCGAATGATGGGTGCCTTAAAGGTGAACAGTAGGCATTCATGAGTCTTAAAAAGGCTTCTCAAATCTCTGTGTAAATATTTTCTTAGAGTGAGCGGTACAACTACCCCTTCATCTGTGGATCACTAACAGATGTATCTAAAGAGATACTCTCTCTACAGGTGCCTGACGCAGTGCATGTCACACCATTTTGTCAGCAGTCAGGTGGAGTAATTTTAGGCTACTCAATGGGATATGTATAGATTCATAGTTTTACATTAATTGATAGCAAAGGATTGAATGAAGCTCTGAGCTGTGTCCCTTTAATACTGAAGACTGGCTCATGAGGATGTGTTACCAATTGCAGTGCTTTCCAGTGGGGACTTTGGAAGCTAAACTTCTGGTTTTGTTCTAAGGAATCTGCTTGGCTCATTTCAGGTGTCTGCAGTGCCAGTTTGTCTTGATCTTTGCTTGATTCAGTGTTTTGTTCTTCTGTTAATCTTTGCTGGTAGGATATTTGTTCGCCAGATCCCTCCATCATGCTGCAAAAAATACTCTGTTGGATTGAGATGTAATTTCTTGTTATTTTGGATAGAAAGCTATGAAATAACTGGTTTTGAGATTACAAACACAGTACCCCAAGAAGACCTGGGCAAGCAGAAGTGCCCTAGCAGGTCCAAGACACGGGCAGTGATGACTGAAATCAGTCCATACTATTCAGCTTGAAATACCCTGGCCTTCAGCAAGTGCTTCTTATTTCTTCAGTATGTTTTGCTCCAGAAGTGAGGTTAATTTTTATATGCTCTCTTGCCTTCACAAGCTTTTCATGGATGCATTATCAAAACACAGTTCTGGTGCTTTTTGGTGACATTACTGCTCCTGATGGTACTTTGATGACAGACTTGTTATGCTAGATTTTCAAAGTGAGATGAATCTATCTGCGATGAACATACACAATATATGCAAGGGAGAACACTGTAACAAGTATTTTTTGTTTTTTGATATAGTATTAGTGGATATCAGCATGGAAAATCATGAAGTTGAATAACATTAGGAATTTTAAATTGGGTTGTGAAAGAGCTGAAGACAGTAGGCTATTCTAATGCAACAACAAAGTTATCAGTGGAATTGAAACCATAAACTCCACTGTTTGTGGATTTTGTTTGTGTGTAGATATTAAATCACACACAATTACATAACAGTAGCAGTGTTATTTACAAACTTGTAGCCGCATTTGGAACAGATGTTGCATTTGAAGTAAATTGTTTAACAGAACAAACTGTCCCTGCAGAACCACAAGTATTAATATTGTAATGATGTTCTTATTGGATAAACTGTTGCATATAGATGACACAAAACCACTGCAATGGATACCCTCTGGCTTTCTGTCTGTAACACAGGGCAGGAAGAAGATGAATAACAATCACAACTTCTCCTACAGAAGCTTTATTTCTATAAAAAACGGTCTACAGCTTGATAAAACTCCAAGGTATTTGTAGTGGAATATAGATAGTGGGCTCCTTCAAACTCTAGGTTCAGTTCATATTTCTGCCATGGACTGTTTCACAAGACCATAGCTGACTTTTAAAAAATTCCTCATGCTAATCTAATTTGAGGACCGCTGAAACAAAATGGAGCTTTGGACATCACACTGTTGAATGTTTAAATCAGTGCTGTCCACTTTTGAACATCTCACCTGTAGTGTCTCTGCATCCCTTCCTTCTCTAAAAAAAAAATTGCAATATTTACCTTCCTCTACTTCAGATCTCTGTCTGTCTCCCCCTCTCTCCCCCTCCTACAGAGTTCAGGAGATCTTAAAAGACCTGTAAAAGCCTAAGTCCTCTCAAAGTTTGCACCTTCATCCACCGAGATAGTGTAAAACTGGGTATCTAATACCCATGAGGATCTAGCTGAACCCTGCAGGGCTAGGGACAGTCTTTACAGAATTGTGTGTCACAAATACTCTTCAGTGGCACTGCAAGACTGTTGCATGGGCCTTCAAAAATAATGACAACAGTCGAGGAATGCTTATTTTGATTCTCTTCTCAGGTGGTTACTACTTGCTGCTGTACAAATGACTGACCCCCATCTTTGATACTCACATTCATTTCGCTACTAGAGGAACAATAACTCATCTATGAGGGAAATAAAAATTGTGATACTCAAGTAATGGAGAGGATATCTTCTGATTTACTTTTCCAAAAATTCTTAGCACGTTTGATAGGAAGAATTTAAATTACATCAAGGCATGATGTTACAATGTGTCACTCAACAGCAGCCTCAGGAAATCATGGTGAAGAGTGATTTGGTAGTGACATAATTATGGGAACTACTTGGCAGAGAGAGTTGTTTGTACCAGTGGTAAAGGTGCAAATTTGAAGAAAGGAGGGAAGAAAAATACCGTGAAAAGAAAGGCAAAAAAATTATCAGTCCTCCAAAACAATTTTCACCAACTGACAAAGATTTGCAGTATTGTTGTAATTTATTTTACATTCAGCGTTTCTGCTATGACATTCCAATTTATTTCACCTGGGATTTCAAATGTAATTTTTTCCCTGTGTGGAGTCAGACCAATATGTGATCACATGTATGGAAGAGATGGGAAGATCACCTTAACTGACATCCTGATAAAGAGCTTAGCTGCTTAATTGGAAAAGTGTTATGTAACATACTGTGTCATATCTTTGACTCTCATTAGTGAGATCAGAGGATATTTACTCTATTTTCATCACAGACTGGTCTTGCCTGCCTCTGTAACAACTCTGAATAGGCACTTGCAAACATATTTTCTTCTTTGTGGCTATGTGATTGTTAAATAATCAAACCTATTTAATTTTTTTTTTTATTTATTTTAGGTGAAAGTTTTCAACCCACGTGGTCTTAGATGAGGCATTTAAATGTAGTGGACTAATCTGCAGGTGTCTCTGCAGTTTTTAAGGTGGAGAAGCCTGAATAGGTCTAAATAAGATAATTCAAAACATCACTGCTCCTAGCTGCTCTCCAAACCTTTTCAAGTACTGTTCTCCACTTCCTCTGCAGTGGTGTCAGATAAACTGTGGATCTCTTTTGCCTTCTAGAGTACTGTAACTGCACAACCTACCCAGATCTACAGCTTAAATGAACATGCTGCAAACTGGAGTGGTTAAAATATGAGCAAAAATCCTGACTTTTCTACTCTTCCTATGGGAATAGTAGCAAAATCACTTTAGCCTAGTGTAGTGTATCAGTGCAGTTAAGTGCAGAGATTTATTTAGCCCAAGTCTCTTCTACTGTCAGCTCAGCTCCTCTCTATCCACCCAAGTAATTTTAATATAGAAAATGAAGCGGTTGAGGGAACATTTGGAAGAATTTTTCCCTATTTACACTGGTACAACTGCAACAGAACTGTCTCCATGAGATGTGGCTGCTGGAGGAGGCCAGCCTGCAAATGGGGGCTGTTGTTCATGGTGATTCCAGCAGCTGGAAGGTGCCTGTGGTGCCTCCAGAATGTGCAGTGCCAGACCAGCATGTCCCCAGGGGTACTGCTCCATTAAAATGTGTGTCCCTGGGCTTGTGGTGTGGCCTGAGATTCTGCTTCTCTTCCTCTCTAGAGACTAAGGGCTTCATGTAGCTGGCATGAGACCAGGGGGAAATGGGTCATCATTATGTCTGTTTATGTTCTGGCACAGTAAATGAATTCAAACTTGTGCAGGATAGTGGGGTCAGGGAAGGTATCGTTCACTCGTAATGTTGAGTGTGGAACTGTTACTCGTGTCAATATGGCTCTGTTTGAGCTGCTGCATGCACTGTTGAGATCAGTGTTCACAAAATTATTACAAGAAACCTCTATTGGCCCATTAATAAGTTCTGTCCTGTATGGCTTCTGCCTTTAGAGAGCACCACAGAATTGAGTGTACAAGGAACACCATATGATATATAGTATTAACTATTGCATGATAGATAATTAAAATGATGCTGGGGGAAAAAAGGCTATTTTATGATAGCTTGTGCTTTATGTATTCCTTTGTGTTTGATTTTCATTAATTGAGAAGTTTCATATGATAAAAAAGCTCTGTGGGACTTCATAAAATAAAAAGCAATATAGAGACTTGCGTTCTTCCAGATCTCTGCACATTGCTCCTTGGTGATGATGCTAGAGTATTTTCCAAACTGCTAATTGAGCTATACCTGTTTTCTATTTCTGAGAAAAAATGTTGGTGAAACAACTACTACTATAAAAGATGTTTGTTTCTTCAAAGTACATTACTGACCAAGTGTGATTGAGGCATAGGAAAGGGTAGCCTGAGTTCTATCCTTCTAACCATAAAAAACTTCCAGGAGAAGATACCAGGTCCTATTTGCTGAGAGAGAGTCCCAGGCTGTAGTTTCAGCTATAGCTTAGGATTACACTGAAGCAGTTGTTGCAGCCCTCTCATCTGTGTTAGAATACCAGTACAGCACCAGAGCAGATGAGGTCAAATATGTATATCAGCTAGGTCCAACCCATTCAAATTCCTCATTCTTTTGTCTGTGAATTTGAGTGAAGGTGCCTCTGGAAATACTAGTTTCTTGCTCTCTGGCTAAGTTCCCCATCAAATAAATAGTGAGGTCCTGGAATAATTTAATTGATAATTGATAACTCCAACTCTTGATAATTTAACAGAGCTGAATCCATTTGCCCTCACACAAAGCAGTTCTGAATCCAAACAGCAATGCTAGGAGTCTTTTTTCAGCTACCAGAGCATTGCCATGGATTTAATGACTTACTTGTTTTAATAAAATGTGTGAATAAATAACTATTACATCCAATGCAAATGACTCAATCAAGGAGCAACATTTTCTCTGTTAGTATTTCATCAGATTTCTAATGAGAGCTGGGTGTCTAAATGATGATTTTCTGTAACACCTTCCTGAAGAAAGTAAAGAAGAACTGAATTTGAGATGCAGTGATTAACCACAGCAGGGTACACCACAAAACTATACCCTGCCAAACAGTGATGCAAGATTTGCATGAATTTGCAACTTGTATGACAGTCAGAACACGATTGTAGGAAATTTGATAGCTGAAATCTGAGAAGGGGAATACGAAGATGGGTTTGTTATTGTAAACCTATCTCATGGCGGTCTGCTCTCCCTTCTCCTGGGCCTCCTGCGTGTACACACACACACACGACATGTGGCAGTATGATCAAACGTGTTTAGCAGTTTGTGGGCTGCCTTGCCATGCTGTGCTGGTCACCACATTCCTGTCCTGTTACCTTACAGGCTTACTGAAAGTCTTCCCAGCCCTGTTAGCTAACAAGTGAAATGACTAATGTATCTGGCTCATCCATGCTCTGTGAATTCTGTGTGCCCAAAATGCTCCAAGGAGCAGCAGTGGTTGAGGGCCACATTTTCTTTGTGACATGGATGATGTTTGATGTGTGGTGGGGCTGAACCCTGAATAGCTGAACCCTTCAAGGTGCCTGCTGCCCCTTACCCTCTCTTGGGGTTACATGACATCACCGTCCTAATTTTGTAAAAACCATTGCTGAGGACAAAGTCACAAACTGGAGTCATAGTAGATAGGATTTCAGTGTTGAACTTCTAAAATTATGCCCGAGGTTTTTCTCTGTAAGGCTGATTTTAACACATTTATACAAGTAGAGTAACCTTAATTCAGTATATGGTTCCTCTGGGTCAGAGGTTGTTTCAGTAAGCTTACTATACATGGCATTATTATGAATTATTTATGGTGTAAAGGTTCATCCCTATCAAGGTGTTTATTGGAATCAGAGCAGGCTAACTGCCCACAACAATGAAATGAAAACCTCAGTGCATCTTGTTGCTTGCTCTGTGTCCTGTGTTAAAGGCTGCTGAGAATTAAGGGAGCATCAGGCAGGACCATGACTTTGTGCTTGAGGATATCTGTCTGCTCCTCAGCAGGCCAGATCTGACTCTGCATTTCTGTTGTGTTGGATTCCTTCATGAACACGCATTTATTTTTGTGTCTGTGGCACAGCAGTGTTCGGGCCCAGTTTTAGGGAATCCAGGTCCTTAATGCTAAAATACTGACATTAGTAACAGGGTTTCTCTGGAGCACCTCAATGATACGCTGGCAGTTAAAATTTTCAATGAGAGACATTCACCCATCTCTATAAGATGACACGTGGTTCACAGACTCTCTTTTGTAGAAGGGCTAAATATGCTTCCATGTCATACCATAGACACATACTTGGAGTAGAAAAGGGATGGCTTTTAAACTCTCAGTTTTTCTAGACAATTTGAGCAATTATGTCTTGGACCTTTGCTATACTGACATAAAGTGTCCTTTTTCATTTCATTCCTTGATACCTTAATGCAATAAAAGACATGTTACCCTTTCATCTGGCCTGTTACTGTACAGAGAGCAGGGATGTATTGTCTTGCTAGCTGGCAGTCTGGAAGCTTCAGAGGGAGCAGGTTTCCTGATTCACTCTCACGAAATCTTTGTTCATCTTCAAAGTCTAACAGTAAGCGTTCATAACATGACAATTTAATGGATTTGAGCTTTACTCTGGGTTGTGTAACAGGTAAAATGAAAGTTCAGGGCTTATCTAGAGGTTTGGCTCAGAAAGAGATTAATTAGAAATGCTTGTTTACATAATTGAGGCTTCCAGGACTAACTTCCCTGTAAATACAGTGTGATCAGAAAGCTCTCCAGCTCAGGAATGGCTACTTTCCAATCCCACTCCACAATGTGTAGTGCCAGTACCCTGTCCTTCAGCTCTGGTTTAATGCACTGGGGGCATCAGAGGTCAAAAAAAGAAAAGGCCAGTTGCGAGAGAGCTGGATTTTGATGGGTGGACATGGGAGGCTGGGATTTCAGTCCCTCCTTGCGCTCATCCTGTGCTATCTGACATGCTAATGAGCCTTGTCTGGGGGCCTCCCAGTTGCTTCCAGAAGGGCACAGAGGTCTTGGACCATCTGTCAGCCTATTCAGATGCCGCAGAGAGCCCCCAAAGCCTAAAAAATTATTAGGTAACTATGTTTCTGTAACAAGACCCACTCAGAGCATGTAGGGCGACTTCTGGAGTTTGAAAGTCTGACATATTTGTGTTTATACAGAGGCACAAAAACTTAGCAACTTACTCTATATGCACTTGAACTTAGATAATGTCTGTACTGTATTTTTTATGCACAAATGCAAACTTGCTGCACATGCACATGCTCACAGGCCTTTTTAAGGATAGCACATAATGAATGCTTGTCACAGGTGCAGTAATTTTTGACACTTAAAATCAATTTGCAATGATAAAATACATTAAAAAAATCCAAAATACTTTCAGTATATAACACTTCTAATGAAATACTTAACTGTAAAATACTTTCAAATACAAATGAATGCAGCATTTTACCTCCATGGCAGAGGAAAGTTTGACCTTTGAAATCCAGTTATTTTTCCTCTCTCTCCCCCCTCTCTCTTTTTTCTTCAATTATAATGCAATTTTGCAAAGCGCATTTCTTAGCAGTAAAAAAATGATGTATCTTTTTGAGGTCAGCAGAATGAGGGGACTCCTTTGCAGACTGCCTGTATCCTGATGGTAAGAATGGAGTTATGAAAGACCTTACAACCCATAATTACCAGTAAAATAACTTTCATTCTCCTCAGACCAGTTGCTTCAAATCTGAATGTCACAAAATGCAACACATTTGTTTTGCTGCTGTAAGTTAACAAATACCCAAAGTCCTGTGAAACTTCATGGGGATATGCAAAACATTATTAAGTTAAAATGGGCTGTAATAAAAAAATCTGCAAAGTACCTTGCTCGGTGATCAATCACTATCCAGGCACTGTGCATAACAATGAATGATTAAATTTGAAGCAGAGCTGAGCACCTTCTCTGTGTGATCTCATATGTGTTTTTCTTCTACAGTGCATCACTCCTCACCAGCTCTTTTCTTCTTACCATTTAATTCTGACAAAAGAAAAGCTGACAGAATGAGAATTTCATAGATGCAGTGTGATGCACACAATTATTTTCCTCCCAGTGCATGGCATATCTGACTGGCATAGTAAATCCCACCTGCCTTTAGACTGTATCTTACCAGAGCCCATTGCCAGGATGAGAATGTAGGAGCTGTGCTGTGCTGTGTGCTTACAGGAGAAGCATAAAACCTACACATTGCAAAATTAAGTGTGAAACCATTTAAAATGTTACCTGCTAAATGTACATTAGTAGGGTAATCTCAACAAAAATAAGTCTTGCCACACCTTAGAGGTCCTGTGCTCCTCAGCAAATGCAGTGGATAATGCTTTAATTACATGTCCTAGCCAAAGAACATGCAGCAAGGTTTGTTGGATTTGATGTGTTCACTTATGGAAACCTGTACCTTCCTCCAGTTCTCTCTGTCAAGCAAGTATCTGCTCCCTCCTTTCCTGAGGGCATACAGAGACTGAAAGAGCTGCAAAATAGTCCTGCTTTAGTTCAGATTTGCTGTCTAGTGGCTAGAAATAGGATCGTTGGTATCAATTTAAAACTAAGAAACTCCTGAGGAAAATGGCCATCCTGCCCTATAGAACTTGGTGCTGATTATGAATATGAAAAGCGTTTTGTTCAAGAGTACATTGGCTTCTATAAGAAAGGGTGCTCAGATTCATTACACTTTTGAGGAAGGTGACAAACAGTATGCTACCAGTCTAACAAACAGGGGAAACAGGTATTTTGTCTGTTGCATCAAATTAAAGAATTTGCTAGAATTAGCCAATGTCATATGTCATGCCTTTTTATTTCACCCTGGTTTTAGATGAATAAGTGGATTGGTTTGGCTGATTTAACCTGCTGAACTTCTCATTTTGCTTATGAGAAGTCAGGGGCCTAAACTTTGTTGAAGAAGATCCACAGTCTGTGACTCATCCTCAAGCATACCTTCTCCTGCGTATCTTCTGACAAAAACTATGTATTAACAGCAGGAAAGAGTCACTGTATAAAGCTTGGGTGTAGAATTATAAGGACCATTTTATTTGCAGTAGTGTGCTTGGCTTTCTAAGGGATCAAAATCTTTAATTTCAGTGAAGAACACAGAGAAGACTGAAGTGACTAGCCTTTGAAAATCAAACCATTTGTTCCAGTTTCAAATGCTGCTAATATTCTTCCACGTTAATGGCATTTTTTCTTTAGCCACCTGTCAGGAAAGCCAGGAATATACATAGCATTTTCATTTGGTGCAACCGCTATCAATGGGCCCCATTGTTCCAAAATGGATGATTCCTGCTTTATCAGCTACCCTGCAAATTAACTCTGAGCAGTGTTGCAGAGGTACAACTGGGAAATTATTTGCTTGGCACACATCCAAAATGAACACTTTAATAGTTGTTTCTTCTTCTCTAAACTGTATTTGGTTTATGACCTAGCATTTTGCATTTACTTTTAAAACAAGTGGAAATAGGGCACTCAGACAAAGGTATCTAGCTAATCGCCATGAATTTTTAACTCAGGATAACATTACGCATGATCGATGTGAAAATGGCAACTTAAAGGATTTTTTTTAAAGACGAGTGTGGTTATCAAAGTAAAGAGCATTTCCAAGAGGTACCAGCTCTTTTGTCCCTAGGAAGAAATCTTTCCACTCTCAGGGGCATCCCAGCTTTGCTGAACAGGGGGTGTCTGCACTTACCCAGTGCCAGAGAAATGGTGAGTGTGCCTCAGCCATTTGCAGGATTCCTTTTAAGATCATCACATTAGTAAAGAAGGGAAGAAATTCTGACTGGAGGAGGGACAAAAAGAAGAGGGACAAAAAGAAGAAGAATAGATGCCCAGGCTTCACTGCTGTAGGATCTGAGTTATCGCATGTTTTTCAACTGGCAGATCCTGACTTGACTTGGTGCCTTGGCATGGGGTGCACCTTTGGCCCCATGGTTCAACAATGCTTAAAGAATTTTCAGTCCCTAAATTAAATGTTGAAGGAATACTTAGTTTTCTTCGTCATAGCATAGTAGTGAATAAGTTGATATTATTGGCTCTCAGTTGCATGAGATATATCATCATATTTTTGTGTATCCTCATCTATTTTGTATATCATTTATTCATTTCAAGCAACTGAAAAAAGCACGTGACAAGTTCTCTTCAAATGATTGGTAGAAAAGGAAGATACTCATACCTTTGGTGCATGCAGGGTAGGGAAACACAAGGGGATGTGTGGGACCTGGTGCTATGGGTTGTTTTTTGTCACGGAAGTCTTGTTGCTGCTGGGAGGCAAAGCAGGTACCAGGAGTCAGAAGGCAACATGTAACCTGCACGTATTTGAGAGCTCACTGGCTTTTGATTCCTCCTGTTGTCATTTTGCTTCTAGATTATAACATATAGAAAACATCCCAGAAAAGCAGCACACAGTTTTTTTATCATTTCCACTATCCCCCAAATCTGGGACTTCCAGAGAAACAGGTGCTAGGGAGACATGTCCAGATGGAGTTTACCTAGTTTGGAACTCAGCAGACAGAAGCAGTTCTTGCGTGCCACGGACTGAGGCAGGGCCGTGTGCCAGGGCATCACTGCAAGGCTTGAGCAAGAGGGAATTTTGCTCGCTCAGCTTTGAATGGGACAGGAGCTGTGGCAGGAGGGGTGCTCTGTCTGCAGTGGCCAGCATATATCTCCACTGTAAAATCTGGGGGCTGCCCAGGAGCCAATGGGATCTTCTCCTTGGGCCTTGGGATTGGTAGGGTGCGCTGGGGCTCTGCTCCTGCCTCCACTAGGCTCCTTGTGATGGGACTGAGGGGACATGGTTCTCCCTTGTAGTGCTGCTGTGCTTAAATTAGCCTCACTGGTGACTTCTGAGGGGATTTCCTACCTTGTGAACAGCACACGGCTGGTTCATGCTGGCATTTGATTTAAGAACTTATTGCTACTTACTAATTTGAAAAAGAAATCACATCCTGATGTATGACACAGCATTTTGTAAGTCTCATCCATTTTATGAGATTCAAAACACACAGGTTTTTCATTAAGATACCTGTTACATTAGACAAAGAACTATTTTTGTTTCAAAGACTTGCATATATTTCACCTGCCATTTCAAGCTTGTTTAGTACCTTTTCCTGGTATAAAATGAGCTGCAGATATACAGTGCTTCGTGAGACTCTTAAAAAAGCATTATGAAACATAAAAATAATAGCTCCTAGGGGGCACATGGAAACATCCTGCATTCAGCCCTTCCCTCAATTTTCCTTTAAGGGGTCTTCACTCTTCATAAGATTTCTCTGTAATGAACCATCAGGGCTAGATTCTACTGGGCTATGCAGATGACTAAATGAGGACCTGATTTTAATGATTTTGATGAGGATGAAAATGCATTTCTCCCTTCTGATCTAATAGGTCTCAGCTGTCAAAGTGACAAGTATTTCTGAAAGGATTTTACTGGGTTTCACCTGCATGACAAGTGATACCTCAGCCCAGATCGTTTATGTTTGCAAGAAGGGAGTGGTCCACATCAGACAGAAATGTGGATATGAGTAAGGCAGATTCAGAGCTTTGCCAAGCCAGGACAAGAACAGTGGTGAGTGCCACATGCCAGCCTCATGTGCTGTTGCACCTCTTAGGTGCTGCCAGCTGCCTCCCTGCTCGTGGCATGATGGGAGCAGCAATAGTTTGTTGGCTGTCACTCAATAAGACTCTGCTTTTATCACTAGCCAGGCCATAAGGTCAGAAATAACTTTGAAAATTCCTTGTACAGTGGTGTACAATGCTCACCCACCTTAGTGGTGCCACATCACAGAGAATACAAACATAATGGGTTCACGGCATTCTCCTTCTGCCCTGAATGAAGAGAAGTCTCTTGCCTTGCTAGCTGTGTGGGTCCCTCAGGAAAAGACAAGAGAAGCACAGAAAATGACATCTGCACTGTCAGATTCTGCATGTGGAGTGCAGGCACCATCTCTGTTTTCAGGAGCCTGTTGGGCTGCACGCCTCTCCCTCGGAGGAGGAGGCAGAGGAGCAGAGCCAGCTTTGGAGTCATGTGCCAGAGGTTAACAGTCCTGCCGGGATTCTGTAAACATGGGCATTTGGGCACACTGCCATTCCCGTCCGGCCTCTGCAGCAAAGCCTCCTGACTTCCCGCAGGACGCAGAGGGTCAGATTGCTGCGAGCGCTTGTGCAACTCAAGGAAAGCACCTGAATTAGACACACACGCTGTCGTAACTGTTCTGAAACCAGTGGACGTCTTCCTCCGGACTCTTCACACACAACTTTTTTCTCTAATAGGCAGTGACGTTAAGTAAGGAAAACAAGTGGTTACAGACCAGTCCGAGACCAGCTCCAGAGGAACCTGGAGTTGTTCCTACTGAAGTTCCCAGTCCTAGGGCTTGCTCTGATTTCCATTCCTTTCCTTTCCTGGGAACTCTCAGAGCCTTAGATCTGACCAGCACATGGGGAAAATTGTTAATGTTACCTTAATTTCCTTTTGGCCTTGACCCTTTGAGCCCCAAAACCAACCAAATAGACAAAAAAAATAAAAGAACAAACAATCCCAAAAAACCCCACAGTAGAAAAAAAGGTAGCAGGAATATTTAGACTCCAGAGGTAAATGTAAAATATTTTTTGAATGCTGGTGAAAGGGAGTTCTCTTTGAGGATATAGACCCAGAAAATGTTCAGAGGATGTCATCAAAGAAAGTGGCTTGGGGAAACTCACCTGCCTTGTTTGATGTTGCTTGTCAAACATGCAGTGACCCCGTTTGAAGTGTCAGGAAACAGGGACAAGCCCGATGTGACTGACAGGGACCGCAACCTGATGCGTGCAGACCTGCAGGTACAGGGACCAGCAGCTGCCTGCTCTGCGCTACCCCGGCTTCCCATCTGGTCGGAAACTGTCACCGAAGCCTTCCCATGAAAGGCTGCTCTGGAATTCACGGCTGGAAGGGGGAATCCTGGAGAGGTGTTATTTCTGATTCAAAGCACCAGGGGGTGCTGAGAAAAACTCTGTGCAGGGCCGAGGGAAGGAAAGGGTGTAAGGGAAGTCTCGGACCTGAGAACCCGCTGCCTCTGACTGCGTGTGCATTTAGGGAAAGCAAAACACCAAACGAATCCGTCTGCCTGATATCTGCAAGGATTTCTGCCAAACAGGTTCCAGAAAAGGCCCCTCTAATATAAATGTGACCCAGCTACTAGCTGAAATCTGCTGCAGTAAACCGGGGTTGCATTCAAAGCGTGGGCATGCACTGATTTGAAATAAAATATTTGGAAGTTTGGAGCCTACACACTTGTGATTGGTTAGACTCTAGGTCATAAAGCTTAGGGTATAGGATTTCTTTTCCTGATGCTGTGCCTAAAATCATGCCTAAACGAAACCTGAAGGCTCTGATTCTGCAGGTGTACAATCATTTTTATTATGCTTGCAAGGTACTTGAATGAGAATATATAAAGTGGCATATGAGGCTGCCTGCTTTACACTAGGAACTTCAAATAATTTAGGGTCACACAAATATTTCTTAATAAATCCTTGCAAAGGGAAGCAGTGGTGTTTTAGCTTTTAGTTAAAAACCGGTGAGGCCTACTTATTTCCTTATTTTTTTTTTGTTTGAATGTTCATGTGTGCCTGCTTAGCCCATGTAGAGGGTGTCTTTTCAGTTTCTTTTTTATTTCTTTTCTTCTTTTACTTTACTTTTGAATGGGGATTTCCTTGTTACTGAAATTATGTACTATTTCTAAAACATTCTAAGACAAGATTTCTAAAACAACTCCTGAGAAGAAAAGCTAATCTATAGGGTTTGTGAACAGCAAATTTGGAAGGAGGAGACAAAGATATATTTACTCACACTCATGATGTCTAATGTTAGACTAAGAATCAGATTTTTGAAAGTGTTCAAAGATCCAATCAATCTAAAAGTTTGGGAAGAGCAGCTTTAATAAAATTCTTGATCATCTCTAACATGACTAATCTTTGTACTTGAAAGTTCTTGGAACTATTTCTGCCAATAAATATTAATTCAAAAAAGATTTCTAGATCTGATTGATTTTGTAAAGATAAAGAATAGCTGATGGCTTAACACGTAAAAATTTCAGATCAAGCTGCTAAGGGACTATTTATGCTGTAATTGAAAATAATTATGAGTGTGTGCTTGCATTGCTTACTATTGCTTCTTTGGCAAGGAGTAATATTAACATGTTTCTTATTATTAAACTAGAGAGTTGGCCCCACAATTAATGTACTTCCACTGCCTGAGACCTCTGTGGCCACCTGCTGTAAGCCAATGCATGAGTTCAGGAATTATTACAGGACTCAGGGTATTACCCTTAGGCTAAGAAGCCTGTCAGAGCATGATTAAATGTTCCTTTAATTTTCTGTCTTTTAACAAAAGGCGTATTTCTGAGCAATCCGTCTGTAAGAGCAGGGCTTGTGCCTTTGACACGTGTGAAATCTGCAGCTGTCAAAATCTTTCTTTCTTCTCGATTTCCAACTTGGGAAAAAAAATAATGCTGGATTTTATGTCAAAAGATTGAGTATTTTGCTGTGAAGTGTAAGTCTGAGTAGTGTTTTATTAGCTTACCACATGTAAAAAAAGTCTATGCGTAGATTCTCTTTTGCCTGCAAGATGTCTATGTCCCGTGGCACCGATTTCATGGTGATTTCCTTGCCCTGATGGCAAGAGATCACAGAGACCCTCAGACACACCTTAGATAGATGCCTCTAAATCCACCCTCCCGGTGCTGGTTACTGGCTTATCGTGCTGGAAGCTTGGGAATGTCTGCCCTGGTTCTTCTGGGTGTCCCACACCTGGAGCCACAGTGACATGAGGAGAGCACCGAGTTCACAACCTCACTCCTAGGATGCCCAGTTGCAAGCTGACTTTTTGGCATGGAAATGTAATCCCGTCTCTCTGCATACACACCTGCGCCTTCCCTGCGTGTGATGATCACAGGCATGTGATGAATGGCAGCTCCGTGTAGTAAACGGCACAGACTGCTACTTAATGCTTGTTTGAACTGGGACCATGCCATCGTAAAAGTAAATTTTCCTCTCTGCAGTGAGACAGATGATTTTAGAATTATACTATTAGTTTTACTTTGATGTGGAATGATAATTTAAAGAAAGCAAACACTTTTAAGCACTTAAAATATAAATATGCTATTTTCAGGCATAGAACCCCCCCTTTATCATAAAACATCATTGACAGACCACTGACTTCACTTTGTGACCAGGTGATGGTTGTCCAAAAGGTTTTCCCTTCACTAAGCACTGTGATCTGCAGCCAAGCAGCTTCATTTCTTATATTGGAATGATTGAAGGAGCTTGGTGATTCCAGCTAGAGTTCAATCAACAGTCCTCTTTGCCACGTATTTACAGGCACATTGCTGGATCTCCATGAGTAGGAGGCTTGAAGGAATAGGGTGGCAGTGGGACAGGGTGGCAGCATGCCCTTCAGAGGGGAGTCTGCTGGCAGATTGTCCAGGCCAGCTGGAGAGCACTCTCTGTACTCATCCTGGCATTCGGTTTCAGGAGCTTAGAGAATAAACAAGCACAAATAAAAATCAGGTTGTATTTATTTCTGCAACCTGCAGTCATGTTTCATTCTCTAAGTGTGTTTTTGTTTTTGTTTTGGATTTGGCTTTTTTGGTTTGTTTTGGTTTTTTTGTGGTTTTGTTTGTTTGTTTGTTTGTTTGTTTGTTTGTTTTTGTGGGCTTTTTGTTTTGTTTTGTTTTGGTTTTGCTTTTTATTTTGATCTTCTTCTTTTCCTGAGTGGAAAAGGATTCCCCATGGCCATGTGCTGTGGAGGGGGAAGGAGAAAGATTACCTCCCCTTTGGCACTGCACCATAGGTGTGCACATAGCAAACCATTATGTGTATTTCTAGACAGTTTGAAATGTGGGTTTGTATTTGAAATGCAGAAAAAACAGTATTGTTTTTCTGCCCTGTGCAGTCAGTAAAAATTATCAGATAGAATTACAGAATTGTTTGGGTTGAAAGGCACCGCTTTAATGATCATCGAGTTCCAAACCCACTGCTATGGGCAGGGACACCTTCCACTGGTTGCTCAGAGCCCCATCCAACCTGGCCCTGAACCCCTCTGTGGACATCCTCAGTTTCTCTGTGTGTGCCTGTGCCAGTGTCTCACCAACACCCCAGTAAAGAATTTCTTCTGAAAGTTTTATCTAATCTAATCTAATCTAATCTAATCTAATCTAATCTAATCTAATCTAATCTAATCTAATCTACTCTACTCTACTCTAATCTAAATCTCTCTCTTTCCCCATAATAGGTTTTGTTGAATGTAATCTGAGAAGCCAAGTATTTGTGATAAATGCATAGCAAAATTACAGAAGTTCCAACAAGCTTGTTGGAACAATCAAATTGACACTGTGAAAAAAGTAACAGCTCTCTAAACTGACATGAATTCTAATTAATTTGGGTTGTTGTATTAAGAGAAGACAATTCATCAATTTTTACATGTAAAATATTGAAGAATGTGTAGTCAGTGTAAGTACAGCAGAGTATGTTTAGTACTACCATTGCCAAATACAAAGGTGATGCTGCTCCTAATTTGAAGGGATGCTTTTCAGAATTATTGCAAAGGAATCAATTTATCCAGCAACAAAATGCAGTACTTCCTAGAACAAAAGGTGACGACTGTGAACATGGTGCCTCAGGGAATCAGCCCTTGTGGGCCCTTGCAGCTGTGCCACACTTTGTTTACCTCATTGCTTCCAGGTGCAATGTCAGCATCTGAATAGACAGAAATCTTTCTAGAGTCAGGGTCTAGACCACAAAATGAAGAAATTTTCTGCACACAGTTGACTCTGCGGGGAAAACACAAGTCAGATGACAGGATAGTTTCCAAACTGGCATCTGGCCAGGTTGCTGGAGTTAATAAACTTACTTTGGCTAGAGAAGAAAAAAGCACTACGGGAACCTTTAAAGGAAGTATTCATTCATTAATTGCCTAAATTCCCCTGCTGCTGCATGATGCCAGATGGCAGTGCTGAGGACAAGCCTGCCACGTGTTACCCGTACACCATGGCCAGCCTGGCTGGTGCCTTCCAGAGAGAAGCTGCCCCTTAGCTCCCTTTCTGAGGCAGCCGTCAAAGCTGTTAAATGCTTCAGCTCATCAGCAAAGTTTCTGAGGTATGGACAGGCATTTTCCACTTGGTTTCCAGGATGGCGGACCACCTGCTTCCCGGGAACAGAAAGCTTCTGTACCTGGCACTTTAGAGATGCAATTTCCTACCTTTGTGAGAGGACACTGGCAAAACATTGCTCTAATACTCAGATAAAAGGGGTATCTATTTAGACAGACTAACATCTTGCAGGGCCTTGGTATTTTGCTCAGCCTTTCTATTTTTCTATAGTCCAAAGAAGAATGGCTACAAACCAAGCTTATTTAAAATATTATTCAGGAAATAGGCACATGAAAACTAAATATAACTAAAACAAGGGCATGAAAGTAGTTCTCTAATAAAACCCAATTTGTGGTCTGAGCGAATAATGAGTAGGTCCTCTTGCAAATCTGAAGGAGGTGAAAAGGAATCAATTTATATTTTTTTGCATTTATAATAATCTCACAAAGCTCACTGTTCCTGAAAATACACTGATTTTTCCTGTTAGGTACACTGTGGCATTTTAGTTGGGTAGTAATTTTAACACATGTGCAGACCAGTACTAGTGAAAAATAGAAATGGCAGCCTGGTTTTATTTTGGTTTCTGGTTTGTTTTTTTTAGTATGAAAATATGAAACCAGAAAAAAATCAAATGTTTCCCTTGCTAGCAAAAAACCCACTCCTTTCTATACTGAAGAAAACTGACCGCATGAATATATTCCTTGAAGTCTTACCACAGCAGATGAATTTGCAATTTCTAGTCTTGAAACTTCTAATTCCCCATTTTCAGAGAGGTAGAAGATCTCAATTTGCTTCTTTTCAGAAGTGCACCAGAACTGTTTCCAGGCTGTGTTTGATGTCTTTTTATCTAGCAGTCTCTTAAAAAAGCACAATCCACTTCAACTGGACTGAGGTTTGCAAATGAACACTCACTTTGCAGCATCAGGCCTGTTTTCAATTGACTTAGGCTTTAGAGGCACAATCAGTCAGAAAGCACAGCTTTAAAGTCCTTAACCACATCAGAAGGAGAGGAAATACATGTACAAAGCCTCTAGCACTTTCGTGAGATGCACAGACTTGTGATAGTGTCAGATAGCATCCATTTTACACTCTGGTTCACCAGCCCAATTTGGATCAGTGGGTCAGTATGTATGATAAACAAAAATGCCACGAAGCTACTTTGGCCATCCTGGACCGACATGTTTTTGGAACTATCTTGAAGTTAATGGGAAGATTTGTGTGTGGTGAGATGCTGCCATGCCTTTTGTGTGGTGTGGGTTGTAGGGTAAGGAGGGGCTGATGTGGGAGGGAGAAGAACCAATTGATGGAAGTACATTGGGGTAGAGGTTAACTATATTTTACATCTGAGGACTACTTGATATGAAAGATGGAAAAAGCACCCAAAGAGGCAGGTCTTTTTTACACGTGATTGCAGTTGAGAGGGAGAAACTATTAAAAAACAACAACATGTTAGTATTTGGGGTGAGAATGATTGGCAAAAGGCTGACTTATGGGGGAGGTAGGACAATAATGCAAAGCCAACAGGCTTTTAGAAAGCCAGACAATAGTGAGCTTGGAAGATATACAAGAACAATCACGTATAAAATGTGTTCAAAGGAGAAAATAGAAATATTAATGAGAGTTAGTAATCCCGTAAGACAAATATGATGAAGATGCAGATTCAACCTGTGGCAGTTTGGGAGGCTGGAAATTACAGCAAGTAAATCAATCTTAATCTTTAAAACTGGAGATTTAAGATGTGCAAATGTTCAGGCTGCTAAGAACAGGTATGAGGGAAAAGCATGAAGAGGGATGAATTGACGATGGTCAGGCATGGACTGAGGCAAGAGTACTGAGCAGTCTTCTCTAAGGACAGCTTTAGTAAGAGGCAGAACGAGAGAAGCTGTAATCCATCACTGGGTGGGAAGGCAAAGCTAGATGGTGCTGACAAAGTTAAAATGTCTGATGCTTGTGATTTACTCTTTACCAGAAAGGCCAGCTGACTCAGCAGTAGAGAAGTAAGAGTTGAGGACAGACTAAAACAGAAAATATTTATCTACAGCAGAGATTTCCAGTTTGTCTGGACCTGACTTGAACCTGGAGGACTGGCTGTGCCCAGCCCAGAGCTGCACCTTCAGGAACGTCTGTCCTTGTGGCAGGAAGGCAGGGGACTGTAACAGGTAAAGATAGTGCATAGCTTTAAAAAAACAAAAAAACGAATGAAGCGGAGACTGACGTTACCGGCTCTGACTACAGTTCCAATTCCTAGAAAAGTGCTGGAACAAATACTCAGACTGAAATACCAAGAAGATAAATACGGGGATGAACAACAGATAAAATGAATGTTCTCAGGACAAATGATTTCAAATCTGTCTAATTTTCTGCCCTGGCAGCATGTCAGGCTGTGTGCACAGCAGTCAGTTTTATTGATCTCTCAGTAGGACTGCTTGACAAGTAGGTGACATCCTGACAGACAAACTGAGGGGACAGAACCTGACAAAATTGCACCACAGTGAGTGCTCAGATGATGGGAAGCCAAGTCCAAAGTGCACTGGTTAGATGCTTCGTGTGCAGGTGTGATTTTTTTGCAGCCCACCCTGCTTTGCATTCTCTTCAACATTTCTCTGAATCACTTGCAAAGTCAAGTAGAGAGCATATTGGATAGGTTCAAGTGGCACTCCAGTGAGAAGAGCCAGAGTTCCACCTAAGGATGCAATTAGAGCTTGACATGATTGTGGTAAACTGGATATAGTTTTGAAAAATAAAATGTGGTTCATTAAGGGCAGCAGTAAACCTGTGGAACAAGTTGCATGGAATAAATCTAATGTTTACTCCACTTGAGCAAAAACAGTTACAAAAAATTCTTTGGAAGAGTCCTGTCTTTTATAGCAGATCAGACACTGAAGATGAGTCAACAATGTCACCTTGTTGTATAAAAGGAAAATATCACGTGGAGACCTCTGACCATGTCTGTTAGTTGTAAGATGTGCTGTGCTCAACCCACAGCTGTCCTGACTTGGACACTGGACTTCCAGAAATAGATAACCATCTAAATAAAATCCAAAGTAAAGAAATTAGAAAGGTCAAAGTCCTAGAAAATAACACATGTGAGGACAAATTCATGGAACTGGAAATTGGAAAGGGAAAAAAGACTGAAGAGAGACTTGATAATGATCCTCAAGGCAGAGAGTATGTAGCTTCACGAAAGAGGGAATTTTTTCTTCAGGCCTGCCTGTGCTAGAAAATTAGTTAAAATTATAGTGGGCAATTGGCAGCAGCAACTACTAGCAAAGTCTTACTACCAGAATGAGACAATTAGCTGAGTGTGCTAACACCTTGAAAGAGGAATTGCATGGGGTATTTGAAAATGTCACAAATCTTTGTACCACTGGAAGAAGAGAGGAGATGGTCTGCAGGATCCCTTGGCATAGAATTAATGCCTTTGAAACAAACAAAACAAAATTGTGTACTGAAGCTGTGGATCGACAGATCAATATACACAGTTTCTTCATTATTGGTGGCCCCCCACACTGGCAACCTTTTTTGACATCACTTGCAGTCTTTTTCCCTGTGTTAAGAATTTTCCTACCGTATGACTCCTAAGAAAAGTAAAACAGATAGAGGTTTGTTCAGAGGTCTTTCACTTACCTGTCTAATCATCCTTCTTTCTGTGTTTGGGGACTTTATGGACACCACAAGAGTATTAGAATTTGTACTCTGCTATCTCATTGGTGGCTTGCTGGAGGTTCCTACTGACTGCAGGATACAGTAAAACAGTTTACTGTTTTATGTATTCTTACATGAAGACATACATGAGATAATGTGTATAACTAACTGTGTGCTCAGAACTATGAATAACAAATTTACTTACTAATAAATTTTCAACTACTCTAGTCTTGATGAACCAGAATGATCCAGATGAACCAGAAAGTTTGCTAGACGTCTAGATACAGCTATTAGTATTTACATTGCCACATTATTTCTAAGTTTCAACAAAAAGCATATATAGAAAACGTACCAAATGTGGGCTAATATCTGAAAAGTTGATGTGCTCTATCCCCGTCATCAAAACAGTGTGGGATTTGCAGGTCTAGTGATTAAAGGTGCTTGATAAGAGCAGGGGTCAATTTTTTGTAAGCTTTCAGAGCACCACTTTTGAAACTAGACTGGTTGTTTATCTTATCTGATTTGTATAGACTTGGCTGTGCTACTCATGAAGGTTTGCACTAGGTTAAGACAGACATATAGATTGTTTTCTTTTTTTCTTTATTAGAGGACAAAATGTTGAGACTAACTCAGCTTGTTTTTCAAAGACATTCTCCACCTGAAACAGCTCCCCTTGCCTCTGACTCTTGTTCAGGAACCAGGAGATCAGAGAGAGGGGGGTCATGCTTATTTGTGCTGAATTTAAACCTCAGATAGCTTCTGTGTGCAAAACCATCAAGTTCCCGCCCATTCCAAGTCTGATGTTATTTTTTTTCTTTATCTCTCATTTTTCTTAGGAAAAGTGTAGAAAAGGGTCTATCGACCGGCAAGGAACTGCAGGTGTTTTCTCCCTGACTCTTACCCTCAACAGGACTTCTCCTTCCTTGTGAGTAGCCATGAGGATTCCTCCTGAATTTCACAATGTGCTACGTAGTCCTCGGTTCAGCTGACATCTAGGGTAAGGTCACTGGCAGGCTCCCAATAGGCTTGCTTAGAGGAAGTGTTCGCTGTGTTAATACTGTTCCAAGCAGCTGCAGATTTAATTAGAAAATTTGCAAGGGAGTTGTTATTTCTAGTGGAAAGAATAGCTAATTAGCCCCACGAAGACTGTTGTCAAGTACAGTTGTTCTAAGGATGCATTTCCTGTCAACTCAATAAGCACATTTAAAGTCTTGAAGATGGCTCCAATTTTATTTACAAGCTATTGCATCGCTTGCAGTCGTAAGGATTGTGTGGTACGTGTGATCTAGTGCATAAGAAAAGTTTCTGTCTTTACCTCAGGTGTAGTAATGAGATACATATATTAGATAAGCCAGATAATTTATCTTAGGGGCAATTGCAGCATGAGATGCAGCAAACAGGAAGAGTTTGGATAAGCTGTCATACATTGAACAACCTCTCTCATCAAAGCCTATGAATTTTATTGGTGCAATTAATTGCTTTGAAATACATGGCCTTGCTGTTATGAGTCAAATGAGGTCAATATTTCATCTAGGACACCTAGATATGATGTTTTTGAGATGGATTTAAAGCTTATAGCAAATTTGCCCATCCTGGTTTAATTTGTGTTCAAGCCCTGTCCAAAGTCCAGTAAGGTAAAGAGGTTCAGTTCTGTTATTGTCCTGTGGTTTACAACCAAAAACTACAAACAGACTATGCAGACAAGAATATACACATTATTAAAAAGAATTTATCTATGCTGCAAAGACTTTTCATGAAGTACTTTGCCTTTGTGATCTAGGGAGAGCCCTCACCTGGTCCACTTCCCACGACAGATGATTAGAGTTTATTTCTGAAACCAGTCAGTTCTGCTGAAGCACAGGATATTAATTCTAAACCACTCATCTCCCTAGCCTCCCCTCAGATAAATTTAAACAAATTTTAGAAACAAAGAACATAGGCCAAAAAATGTGTGAGTAGGAGTGGAGGTTAATAGTTGGGCGTACTTACTATTGCAAAGCAATCATATAGCCTGGCTTGCACAAGAAAGCTGTCCTAGTAAATTTTAGGTTAGTCTCAGAAGTTCCTTATGGGTGACTAAACACGGAAATCTGCTTTTTTTTAATTTTTAAATTTTATCTCTATTTACTGTTATCTTGGGTCATTTTGCTGAGCTGTTACATGATGTGGGTGATGTAATTGGAATTGCATCAGGATCACATGAGTCTGGAGGTGTAACGGTGGCACACACTGAAGGAAAGCAGGGCTGGGCTGAGTCATGCTGTGCAATGTCTTCTGCATGAGGATGGCAGGGCTGAGCACCAGCCCAAGGTCTGGCCCTCCTGCAGCTCCAAGTCATCTTCCTTAAAGATAACCATGTTCACACATACCTTTCCCAGCAGCTTGGACTGTCAGCGCTGTGAAATCTGAAGTGTTTCATGAATCATCAACATTCAATCCACTCAAAAGTTAATTTCCCCTGAGACCTCTGGGACTCTGAAAGAGCAGATGGCATGGTGGGAACTCCACAATGCCAGGGTTAATATCATCTTTTCCTATCAATGTTTGTTTGCATCATAGTTCTTGTAGGAGTTTGGGGAAGTCTGGGGAGGGAATTGAGAACCTGGAGGACTTAAATTTGTGGAAGGAATAGGCTGGATGCAGGCTGAAAGGAGCTATAGAAGACATGTTTCCTGAAAGAGATATTTAAAGGGTGAAAAAAAGAAGTGTGAATTCTTGAGATGGGAAGGAAATCACAGTTCCACAATAAATTTGGAGGTTATCTGCTGGAGTACAACAATAAACTTCAGAGAATCTTCAAAAACACATTATATTTGTTATTAACTGTATGAACAACATTTTGCTATTTTATAGCACTGAGAGGAAGCATCAACACTTTACACACAACATCAGACCCACATTTCCTAAAGGCTGTCAAAGGAGTGGGCCATGTCCTTGTTAACATCGGCAGGAGGGCAAGGAGGTAGAGGCCACGGCGAGCCCGTGCTGCTCCTTCACTGAGGCTGGGCCCATCCCAAACAGGAAGGCTCACCAAAGAGCTTCCAGCCTAAATTTCAGCCTTAGCAACTGCAGGCAAATCGTGAGGCAGGGATGGAGGACGAAAGTTTGAACAGAACAGGCATCATCCCTCTGGGCAAGGTTAAGCTATAGCGGCTTGGAAAGCCCTAAAAGGATAGATAAAATGATAGCTGTGACATTTGTAAACAGAAAAGACTACGTGTTTCTGAAACTATTAGTATCTTGCCAAGCTGGAGGAGGGAGAGCAAAGTCTGGTAAACATGAAAGAGACAAACCCAGGCTTTTTTTTTTTTTTTTTTTTTACTAGAATGGGACCTTTTAGGAAAATGAAATTACTTTCAAAAGTGTTCTGTTTTGGTTTGTTTTGTTTCTTTGTTCTGTTTCTTTCTTATTTTTTCTCAAAAGCCTTTTAAAACATATGGTTTTTTCACTTTATAGGTGACCTATCTTGAAAATTTTCGTAAGACATAATTAAAAATTCGAATGTCAAAAATAAAACATGTTTTGTGAATTAAAAAAAAAAAAATTAATTTTATTTCTTCTAGTTTGGTGTATTTCCCCACTATCTGTTCATGAACTTTTCAAGATTTTTATCTTCTGCTTCCATTCCTGGCCAGGTCACTTCTTGATGTCTCAAAATATTAGAGCTATTGGCATGCAGTTTTGCCACTAGAAAATTTAGTTGCCTTTCGTAACAGCATGAAATACTGGTACAGAGTGAAATATTGCAACAGGGAACAGGAGAACTACACTATGCAAAATTTTAGATTTCTGCAAAGGGAAAGGAGCACAAAGTGAAAATCTGTAGATTCAAAGATGAGGGAGAAATACATATTTTATCAGTTTAGTTTTGGATAGACAGGAGAGGTTGAGCAAGAAGAATGGGACATACACACACACACACACACACACACACACATTGTCATTGTCATTGAAAAATAAACCCTGTAAGATGCTTTATGCTGAAAAGTTTTCCTATAAGGGATACTCTGTCAGATACAGTCTGTGGGAATTTTTGTGCATCTTTCTGAAGCTGCTGCATTTAATAGTTGCCACCAAGAAGAGAAGATAGAATAGACTCTTTTTCTCTCTCAGGCCGAGTGTGGCCAACAACTAATAGAAAAAATACATTTCATGAGGTCAGTCCCACAGTGGACACTGCTTTTGAAATGGAGTAATTACTTTAGCAGCCTGAGGAACAAGTGTTTTGATGGTAATTCAGCTCTTCAATCTGGGCCTCCTGCAAGAGCAGCAGTCCTTCTGTCTCTGTGTGGTCTCTGGCTCTCTGCTGCCAGACCACATTGACTTTTTGTGATCAATCCATTAATCACTGCATGTGCTGTACAATATTCTTATCAGCTTGAGAAGCAGCACAGCTTTTTCCAGGAAGCTCTTTGGAGGGGCCCCACATTCCACGTGAAGTCTCCTAGTGCCAATATGCTCTGGTATGGAATGACATCAAACAAACCAGCGATTTCCTTGGAGTGTGTCCTGGAAACTTGAGGAGTTCTTGATGGCATCTGACATCCCGTTTGCCTTGAAGTTAACATTTTGATGATGTCTAGCCTGGCTCTACCTTTATACAATTATAAGCCATGGATTTTAAGCCATCGAAAAGAGATTAAACTGTTTTCCAACCAGCTGCTGCAGTCTGATGCTTGGCATATGGGTAGTGGATAGGGTTACCAATTTGGAAATGTGTGTAAAATTAGTAAACACCTTCCATGAAAAGCAGTGTAGAGAGATTGGTGAATTGCTCAGAAAACTAGGAGACAAATGCTGGTTTTTGGTAACTATGAGAGTGTTTCAAGAGGACCACTTCTTGTTTTCAATTCCAATTTCCCATGCATATAGCACCAGCATTGATGGAGGGACAGAAAAAAAGGTGCTGCAGATGCATAAGGCCACACCTACACCTTGCATAACTGGTAAAGCACCTCTCAAACCAGTGGAATGCCCCCACCTCACACGAAATGTAGGTCTGCCACAATGTCAAGAGATATTCCTGCTCTTGCAAGGGTTTCATGGTCATTGCATGTACACTGGTTATTTAAAATACAGGCAAGGCTCTCCCTCAGTTGGTATTACAGATTCTCCAGCACTCCATTCTGAAAGCCATTCTCAGTGCAACAGTCACAACTGCAGAGTCTGGAACCACTTTCCTGTGCACCTTTCTTGCTTCTGTTTTCTGGGGGTGGGAGGGCTGGCTCTGCATGCTTGGAAAGCAGGATTGCCTTCCCCAGGGTGAGCTTGTGGGGTGGCTGCCACGGTCAGTGAAACACAGCTGCCGGGTGGGCTGGCACTGGGACCAGGCATGCCAGGTGGGATACTGCCCCATGCTTTGGCACAGCCCGTCTCCCACGCTGTCTTGCAGTCTCTGTTGATGTCTTCAGAAGGACTCATACTGCTAGTTGAAAAAAACTCAGCATAGTTTGGAAAAGTGTTGTTCTTCTCCAAAACTAGGTCAGTGGGGGAAATGAGAGCGAATGGAACAGATCAGTTTCTCAGAGGGGTGATTTCTGTAGAGGTAGTACGTGGTCTATTATGAAACGGCTTAGGAGAATTATTTATGCCAATCGAGCAGTACAAGCAGGTCATAATTTGTAACACATTTAGGCTTTACAAGTGACTGACAGATCATGCCGTGACCCAGTTAGGGAAAATACAATCTCCGGTACCTGATGGTAGTTCAAATAGTTCAACACTTCAATACGAGCAATGTTCCTCTTTTCTTAATAAAGTATGAGTTGGGACTTGCAGTTTTTCTGAGGTTCCCCATCCCCTTTCTATTTCCAAGGTGTTGTTTGAAGGTAGCTGCTGACAAAATGTCTGGAGAAGTTAAAATATTTTATTACCTTATTAGAGAGGAAGGAGATAAAAATATGCCGAAAGCCTGCTGGAAAACCATCTAACCAGGACTTTCTTCCTGTGTGCCTCCCCAAGAGGTATCCCGTGCTATGATATTTTCACTTGATGCTTTGTGACCTCTTCATTTGAAGGCAGGTCTGAGTCAAAACCTTGGAGTTTAGTGTGTCTGACATTTAGGTAATCCAAATCTAGTCAACTTGAATGAAACCATAAACTAGAGCAGCTGAAGCCATACTCCCAGTCACTTCCCAAAGGCACTGGAAAAGCCAACAAAGAAACTACACAAAACAAAAGTAAACCCCCCTCACTGGAGGAAAACAGGTGAAGGGATCTGTGGAGTGATTTAACCCATAGAGGCCTGCATTGATGGTGATGTCTTGCATGCTCTGCAAATTCAGGTTGCCGTTCACAGTCTGCAGGTGACCCTATGCTACTCATGAGGGTGGGTAAAGCATCCCTGCTGAAGGCAGAGCACCTGGATGTTCCGCCCATCCAGGTGTGCAGGCCACATTTGCACATCTGTGCTCAGGCTCCTGTGTGATGAGGTGAGGACTGACTGTCCCAGGCCCAAAATCCTTGTCTGTGCTTCTGATGGTTTGCAGAACTGAAAAGCTGACCACAACAAGACAGATATTTTAGGAGCACAGGAATTGCCACAGCAGTTGCCAAAGTTGTATCTTAGAAGCTGACTAAAAATCTCCGTGTAGGTTGAAATAATGGCTCTACATCATACTGAATGGAAGGAGAGATTTCCTTTATTTTCAGTAGACATTGTTGAAAAGAACCCAGCATGAATAGAGATGGTGTTTTCTTTGTAGCGCTTTCACAGCTAAATTATGCTAAACTTAGATAATGAGGTATTCCTTTTATATTTGGGGTGTACAAAACATTTCCATTTAACATTTAAAAATAGAAAATGGCATCAAAACACCAATTTGGGAATGATGCTACCGACTCTGGAATTGTGTCATTTACTTCAATGGGAACAGTTCCTTTAATGAAGATTAAATGGGATGTTAGAATAAGTACATAATAAGAAAATCTGAAATGTTAACAATCATAAATACCCTATTTTTAAGAGAGCTGCCAATAAGTTCAATGGTGTGTCTAAGGGATTTAATTAAGAGATCTGAAGTACAACAAATGAATAAAATAAGAGTCTGTAGAGACACAAAGGGACTCTGAAATTTACCTCCTGAGATGCAGAGACACATAACTGAAATTATTTTTATCACCTCCTGTGTTTGAGGAGTTTATCTTTAAAATAAGCTTTTCTGCAAACCAGATTGTGATATTGCTGGCTCTGATCCTCATTTCCACTGTAAATTAAGAGTAATTCTAGTCGGCTTCTTGTAAAATATATGCGAAAGTGAAATGAGACTTGTGGTTTTGCTCTTGCAAAATTTCCTTGACATTTATTAATTCTTTTACCAATGCCTCTCACTCATTGCTACCTGAATCAATGGGAAAAGGTTACACACACTATTTTAACAGTGTTCAAGGAGTCATGTTTAGACCTTTTCCATACAGCAAATCTTTCCCGTACATCAGTGACTACTGAATGATTGTTAAACTCCTACTGGTTTGCGTAAGAGCTGCCTGAAAAGACTGTGAAATACGGTAGAAATGCAGGGCTTTAGGGGTTTTTTTGTGTTGAAGTGACCAGATGGAAGAGAAGCTCTGTTCTCTGTAGGTGATGACTGAGCTCTGGAGAAGAAAGTTGCTTCAGGAAGATGCTTATTTCTCATGTGCTCCTTCCCGTGGCTCCAGCCCTGGGGGTGCCCTGAGAGCACATGGGGCACAGCGATTTTCAGCCATATCAAGTTCTGTTGTACACAATTCACAACAGTAACTTCTGAAGAGAAGAGAATGTGCAATGTGCAGAAACTCCTGTCTCTGTCCTGAGTGTCTCAGGCTGGCTCTGCAGCACTGTTGGCAGCCCAGATGTCACTTGGCTTGTGATATATTAGTGGCAGCTCTGTGAACTGGCCCTTGGCAACCCAAGGGTTGCACACCTGAACTAGCAGCAGATTGTCACATTTTTAGCTAGGTTTTCAGTCTCTTCTTTAAAAATTATGATCATTGACATAATTCAGCTGTGTACACCCTGGGGAATACATAAGGAAAATTGGGGAAGATTAATTTGCCTTTTCAGGAGTGAATCTGTATGTATTCATTGACTTCACTGGAATTGTTTGTTCCTCTGCAACAAGTTGAGGGAAATAACATGGTTGTATGAATCAGCTGCAGCTGAACTAAAAATGAAAAATAAATCCCTGCTGTATCACAGGCTCGAGGCTGCAAGAGCCAACAAACATTTGCAGTGCAGCTCATCTTTGTTCTTCTGGCACCAAAAAACCCCTAAAAATCCAGATGCTGCCACTTGATTCACCCTGCTTCTGGAATGAAGCCAAAACTCTGTTTTCAGATTGACAGGATGCTGTTAGTTCTAAAGGCCGTCCCATACATGTTTTACACCTGTATGAAGGAGCAAATCTTTCCTGTGAAAATCCATAGGATCACTATGTTCTCATCTGATGCTGACACCTCCACAAAATGTCACCGATCTTGGAGGATCACTGAATCATGGAATCATTAAGGCGGGAAAAGATCTTTAAGATCATCATGTCCAACCATCCACCTAGCACCACAACCACGGTCTCCACTAAACCACATCCTCAGGTGCCTACCCACATGTGTTTTGAAAACTTCCAGGGATGGTGGCTCCACCAGTTCTCTGAGCAGCCTGTTCCAATACTTTACACTCTTTCCTATGAAGTAACTTCTTCCAATATCTAATGCAAAGCCTCCCCAGTTCAAGCATGGCGTTCCATCCCTAGGTCCCTTTCTTTGCTGGGGACCTGGGAGAAATCAGATTTTTTTTTGTCAGAGAGGTGTCAGGTTTATGACAGTTGAAGGGCAGAACTGACAACATGCACACATTTGGTAATTTTAATGGCCTTTTTTCACTCAGGTTGAAGATCTCAAAATCTGTCCTTGAGTGTTGGCTTTGTGCCTGAGTGGACATAGTTGGGACTGGGGAGGGCTGTGTTGGTGGAGATGGACACCCTGAGAAGTGGTAGTGAGGCCAAGGAGAGGGTGGTGTGGGTCTGTCAAAAAGAATCTGCTGTGCTCTGGTGCACAGCTCCATAAGGGAGTCCTTTCTCCTCTGTCAAAGTAAAGGATACCTTCTAATCACCATTTTGGGGGGAAGGCAACTCCTGCTACATAACTAGGTTTTTCGGTCTTTTCAGCTATTTCCCATTTCCTTCACTTGCAACATACTTTTGTCTTCTTCTGTGGGGCTTCTATAAGTTTTGCATAACAAATGGATTTAATTTTCCTTCCATGTTTAAAACAGCTGAGAAAATGCTTTCAGCTGCTATTATTTGCACTAACTAATGAAAAATTTCCCCTTAAGTTCCCAGTAACTGTGATAGTTCTTGATGTCAACAATACTTGCCCACATAGGTTTTGAGAATAGGATATTGCTGTGTGGTGAGTGAATAGGAACTCCTGAAGAGATACTGCAGACCTTTAGTGGCTGGACTGACTCAACAGTCAATGCCTGCAAACATTTCCTTGGATTTAATAATGTTTTTAATCAATCTGTTTCCTGGGTGTTGCTGTTTTTTCAGTTAGGTATGCAAAACAAGAACAAGAAGCATGTGTTGTTGAAATGTTGTTAACAATTCTCTCCATAGGCTTTCTGCATTTATTAATGGGAGCAGATGCATCTGCAACTGGAGTCTGAGAAAAGCTGCATGACCTATGAAACAGAGAGCTCTTTTGAATAATTGTAAATATTTCTTTGCTATGTTTAGATGATACTTTTTTGGGGGGTCTGAATGACTCAAGTAAATAGAGATAAAAATGTTTGACTGCACTTCTATGTGTACACACTGCTGTATTTTTTGCGACTGTAAATACTTTTTCTAGGTTTCTTTTTACTTGCCTTTGAGAATACCCAAGTTTTTAATGCTGTGTCGTAGTTCACAAGAAAGGCATTACCTTCAAGCTGGTGACAAAATTCACCTGCCTGAGGTCTTACTGTTTCTTGTCAAATAAAAACTTTCAATCATCTACAATTTTAAGAGACATGAAGATTACAAATTTTTCATTTTACAGTATTAAGAAGGAGATGTCATGCAGGAAATTTTAAAGAAATAAGCCATGAGGACATAAACTCAGTCATTCATTGCCACTGCTGAAGACCTGGACCAAAACTCACTATTTGGTCCTTTCAGATGAATTTTGCAGAGGCAACTCTTAAGCCAGTTATGTTTCAAAGTAAAAAACCAAGTGAATTGGGATCTCCTAAAGCAGTATACGTGACTACATAAAGGCATGTATACTACTACATCTGTCTATTCCCAAAGAAGGAGGGATTAGATATTCTAAAGAGCTATTTTCTCCTGCTGTTTTTCAGTCAAATTTTATATCATATTCTGATTGAAAGAAATATTCTGCCTTCTTAACTGAAGTTAATGAGTTTGTGCAAAACTGTTTCATTCTGAAAGCTTTGATAAAAAGCAAACACAAAAGATTATTCCAAATATTTATGAATTTATAGTGTTAGAAACTCAGATTCTCCCTGTGATTGAGATGACAGTCAGGTACACACTGGTACATAAATACGGACGTGTAATTTTGGGACCTGAGTGTGTTGTATGCCGAGTATTGAAAAATGCACAAGAAGTGGTCTAGACACACAGGTGTTTGCTCTAAAACATCACTCCAAGTCTAGACTCCTCTGCATTTTGGGTCTAAATCATGGCAGTGCTGAAATGGCAAGTGTTACAGAGGGGATTACGTATTTTGCTGCCTATTTTCTCACCTGGAGCAATCTCCTGAGCTCTTCCTGCACCAAAAATACTGGTGGGCACCCAGGAATATTCCAGGCAGGGGGTGTCTGCTTGTTCTGTTCATCATGCAGGTTGTGGAGCTCCTCCCAATGCCCATGTGGCTGTGAATACTTTGAAATCGTGCCTGGTCAAATCGAACCTGGACAAAGGTTCACCCTTTTTGTTTCACCCAAGTTACTCAGTGAGTGTTATATAGCTGTCCTTGTCCTGCTGGATGAGGAGGCATTTCTGGGAGTGTCATGTGCCAGAGCAGAGCAGTGCAGTGGGAGTGAGCTCATGACAGCAGAGACCCTGACAGTGCAGAAAGACTTGTTTTATGAACCCTTTGTACCAGTTAGTGAGAGTGATGCAAGCAATTGCCTCTCATCTCCATCTCTTTTGGTTCTTACAAAATACCTTTTCTAAGAGCTCTGAGAAAGCTGGCATCTGTGGTCTCAGTTTTATTAAGCCTTTCCTTAGGAGCTAATTGAACTGGGAAAAGCTGATGGCTTTATTGAATGCTCTGCACCAGAATGCAGAGACTATTGAGCAGAGACTATAAAGTAGTGAGATTTGGTGAGTCAAGAGTCAGTGTGCAAGTGACTAGTGGTAGTGTCTGATGGATTTTTTTGTCATAATTTATTAAATGAATACAAGGTAGTAAGGTAATATCTGTGCTGAGATGGGTGATTTTGCACAGCTCCAGCACAGTCTACCTGCCTTAAACTACTTGGAAACTTCTCTTCCAAGCAGACTGCAGGATTTTTAAACAGCTTGTGGATCCAAGTTTCTTGCCAGACTGAAAGTTCTAGGATGTGGGAAAACATATATAATTAAATGAGATAAATCTGTAATATATGAGCTTACAAAAAATTAAGACCAGAAAGCTACATCTGTGAAGGAAATTGTTTTGAGATATCTGCGTAATCTGGAGTTTCAGAGATGAAAGAAAAGAGGTGGAAATTAATCCAACCTTTAATGCAGCCCCAGGTCGTGGCCTCTTTTTAGCCAACTCGAATGAGAACATACCATTCTCTAGTGAGCCAGCAAGCTCCAGGACACAGAGGCGTTTCAGGTACTTTACAGGACTTTCAGCATTACAGAATTTTGTGTTAAAGGTAACATTTGAAAACTATCTTTTGTTTTATGAATTTATGCAAGTTCTCATGCTCTTCTGAATGCGCTTTGTCCTTTCCTTTAGAAAGCCACAGATCCAGGAACTGTTGCATTCATCTACAGGTAAATTTATTTTATTTTGTCATTAATGTAAATTCTCTTTGCACTCAAAAGCTCACTGTCACTTTTAACCTTTTGGAACAAGCTCACTCCTGTGGGAAATTACAACATTTCTAACTGGGTTCCTGACAGATTCCCACTTAGATTTCTTTTACCTCACCTTTACCTCTTTTACCTCACCTTTACCTCATTTCTCCACCAACTGGGTGATGAGCGAGCCTTTCTCTTGTCCAACATGTTCCAAGTTGTGCACGACATAAAATTCTTAACCCTGAAATGTTAAATGTGCACCCACATTGCTGTGTGGCATGTCAGTTATGCCAAACCTATACAGACCTTTTGGGATGTAGCTATTGCAACACCCTTCTGGAAAAGAATATTTGAAGTAATGTCACCTGTGCCACTGAGTTTTTGGAGAGAAAAAATATTCCATCAGTTACAGACAGGATCTAAGAGGAAGATGTGCTAGTACTTCTATGTAAATACACACTGTTTCTTGCAGTTTTTCTGTAACAACTTCAAATATGCCTTTCATCCCAGGGTCTTTACCTGAAATATAGGCTATCATTAACAAGAGTTAAGAAAATAAATGCTGGTGGATTAGGAGCAGAAAGCTTTGAACTCCAAGGCCTCGTGGCTAAGTGCTTGAACAAACAACAGCTTCTTGATTTGTGAAGTATCTTAAAGCACAAAAGCAGGGTAAAGGAACTCTTTCTATCCCTTTTTGTTTCCCTGTCCAAGATGGTCTCTGCTGGCTAGGCTTGTATGCACAGCAGTACCTGAGTCTAAATATTCATAACACTTTTTTTAGTGTTATGAGAAAGCTTTGGTGTGTACGAGAAAGCTTTCCCTCTCCTCACTGATAACAGAGGTTTACTGGCTGCTGCCCAGGACTTTTGGAGGAAGTGGTTTTATGAGACACCTGGTTTCCTGCCCAATGCACTGGCAGAGCTCCAGCTCCTGCAATTGAATCTCCAAGATGTATTTGGAAAGAAAATTCCCACTTTTATTCTAGCAGTGTATTTGCTTTGATTTCTGCTTGTCATTAGGTTTAGTGCATGTGGTGGAAACTTGTCAAATACTTAATGTCATTTCCTTCAGCGCTGGCTTATACCTCTAAGTGATTTTTCCTCCCTCACAAGCATTGCAGCTGGACATCAAGGGCTTCTTCTTTGGTTTTCTTGTCTTAATGAATTTTAAACTCTGCTTTGCTTGCTATTTTTGCTCTGTTGATATCTTTTTAACATTTCCAGGATAGTGCTGAGTAGCAGAAATTTCCTGGTAAAATATAGGCCTTGTTGGTGAAATATAGATATTGCTGGCTACACCATTTCTTTTATTGGTTTCATTTCCTTTTACCAGAAATAACACTAAACAGCAGCAGAAGTGTGCAGCCCAGGTTTGTCTTAGTGTAAAGATTGCTCTGGGGTTGCTTTGCCCCTCCCAGCCTGCATCACATCCATGGTGATGCCCCAGTGCTGGGTGTCCCATTTGGCAAATCCCCAGCAGCTTTTCTGCTGCTTGGTGTCATGGTGTCACATGGGAAGATGTGCCTGGTGATAATAATCAGTATGATTTCCCTCCATTTGCATGGGTCACTGAGATTTCCCTTTTTTGGCTATTTTAACAATTATTTGATATTTTCTATGGTGTGGGTTTATTTTTTTTTCCTTCTACACTTAATTAAAGTGGTACAATCAAGTTGTATTTGAAGTATTGTTTCTTTATTTGATCACCTCCTGTCATTTTGTTGTTTTTCAGTTTCTTAATTGTAGCATTGTAGACAAATAAAAGAAGCAGAGGGGCAAAATTTCCCATTACTGAAGAATGGTTTTTTTAATTGAAATTCTGTGAAACTCAGTGAGTTAAAAAGGTTCATTCCTCTAACCAAATAATGTGCTAGGCTTTCTATTGAAAAGAGCCATAATAATTGAATTTCCATGAAAAGAATTATTCAATATAAGTGCATCCTTGCAGTGAGAGGCTCTTCAGTACTCTACATTTCATTACCAAAAGAAAGGACATTTCAGTAAGGATATACTGTATTAGCACACGGTGAACAGAAATAATGTCATATTGTACCTAAGGTAAGACTGAATTCAGGAGTTAAGTTAATTTGCAAACACATGAACTACAGAACAAATTATGTTTTACAGAGTCTTTCCCAGATAATGCAGGAAAAGGCAAGTTGGAAATCTCATGCACCTCCACAGCAGCAGGCAATTGCTCATCTTTATGAGTTTCAACATCTCTGACACATGTACTTTTCCAGGAAAAATTGATTTGCCTGATATGTGTATTGAACTCACATCAATTAAGTGCTCTGACAAGTTCCATGAACCAATGATGCCAATGACAGTGCCAAAACTTCAGGATGTTTAGGGATCAAATCTATTGATTGCATTTTAAAAAATTGTTATTCTAGTATATTTAGACTAGATTGAGTGTCGAGTTTAAAATCCTTGACGTGGCCATTCACTGCCTTCCTCATACATTCAGCATGTTCTTTACATCATGTTTAATATCTACATAGGTAGCATGTAAGTAACTATGGCATTTCTTAATAAAGATTTTAATCTTTATTAAGAGGACAACTTAGATTAAAAGTCCTTGGAAAATATGCATAATTATGAATTTCAAGTAGTAATAATAAAATAGTTTATATTTTGCCTTTGCAAATGCGATAATTTCTGTGCAAGAAGACAATGGTTTCCTAATGGGTAGAGTTTTTAACAAATTTAATAAAGGTTTTAGCACATTTGAGATGTCCTCACTTTGCAGCTTCTATCTAGAAATGTTGTGTTGTCAAGCTTAGAAAACATCCTAAAAATAATTTTTTTTTGTTTTGGCTTAAAACCATCTTTCTTCCCAAACCCCTGAACTTGGAAAACAAAACAAAACATGGGCCCAGAGATCAAAGATATCATGAATCTACAGATTTGTCTTTTATTTCCATGCATATCTTCCCTTCTGAATACCATGTTTCTTTCCACTTGAACAAGACCAAACTTTAATTAATTTATAGGGTCAGGAAAAGAGAGTCTGGAATTGTAGTCTATAGCACCCTGCCCTTGCAGAAAAGTTTTAGAATGGAAAATTATCACTGCATGGTGATTTTCTCAGTTTTGTCCTGAATAGCATCAGTCAGTCCAAGTTTCCCCTTCAGCTGTTTTGTTTCTGTGTTGTCATGGGCTCTACAGCTCCCCAGGACTGCCCTTAGGAGTCAGAAAAACAGCTTAATCTTCCTAAGCTAATGAACATGTTGTTACCAGTACATCGTGTAATAACCCCAACTCTCCACGCTGAGATTGTTTATAAGCATTTTCGGATATGAGGTGCTGCTTTCTGGTCTCCTTCTTGTAGTAAACGGCCAAATAAACCAGCTGTGGAAATGGCACTTGAATGTGATTTGGGAGATTAAGGTCTGATGAAGCAAGTAGATCTGGAGAATCTCTACAGCAGGATGAGTGGAAAGCCTCCCTCATGTGACAACAGTTCAAAACAGTTGATTTTAGCCCTGGAAGAGCAGTCAGCAGAGGACTTATCCTTCTGATGAAGATAAATGACCTAAGGAGGAGGTCTGACTCTGAACAGAACACAGGCCTGGAGCTTCCTTCACCATGCCGGCATGGAGTACATGTCCATTGCTTGAGCCCTAACAATATAACCAGATGATGTTTCTAGGGTGCAGCTTTTTATTCTTAGACTATTATACTGTGCAAAGACCCACAGGACCAGTGGCAGAAGCAAAAATAACCTGTACTTAATCTACTGTACACAGCTCCGACACAGGCCACAAGACTGGCTTAGTCTTGAGCAGCACTTCAAACATGTAATACCCATTAGCTTCAACCAAAACTTACACAAGCCCCTCAAAAGGAGAATTGGGGCTTTCAGACTCACACTCCTTCGGCATAGGATGAGGGAGCGTTTAGTAAGGAAGAGCAGTAACATTGTACCACAGGCCAGGCCACCTGGTCCTTCAGATGGGATTGTACTCTGTGCGATGTTATTCCCATGGATTCAGCTCCTTTGCAAGCTCGATCAGGGGGCAAGTTGGGTGGGACCGTGGAGAAAACAGGTCATACCACTATTCTGAGTTAACACTGAAAACGCAGTGCTAAAAAGAGGGATGTTTCTGGATACAGTTGCTTTATTTATTCCTAGTAACTAATGTTGGTGCTGCCCATTCACAGCAAGGCAAAGCAGATTGTGGTAACAGTGGACAAGAATCAGTTAACTTTCCATTGCTGCAAGGTGGAGAATTTTTCAGATAATTTTTAAAACAATCAGAGTCAGTGCTGCATGCAGCACTGGAAAGTAAAGGGTTATTTCCTTTAATCTCTTTACCAGTTGCAATAAAAGCGGATGCACCTTATGTTTTTCCATCTTGTCCTGGTGATGACATTACTCTATGGTAGAAGTGGCCACGTTTCTATACCATGCAGTTGTCACTCTCTCCTTCAGGCACTACTGACCTTGCCTGAGTTTCCAACCTGCTGGTCCCTTACTAGTGGCAATTAGATGAAGCCTTAAAATCCCTTTTTGTATTTCACATATGCCTGAAGCTAAACTGTTTTTGTGAATTCAGAGAAAATTAATGGTTTTCACCAATTCCAGGCCTGGTGACATGAGCATTTTTCTTCATCTCGGAAAAAATGCTTTTCAAGGCATTTCTATATCAAAACAGTATTTAAAATTAAATCTATCTCACAAGACATTTTGTTATTAACAGGTTGATTAATCTGAAGCTTTCTCCCACTCCTACACACTCATAAGAAATGTTAAAATTTTACTTACCTGTCATGTATTGCAGTCTGTGTACAGTCTTGGCTCAGAAATGGAGTAGTTGGGAAGCCGTATATTGTATTCTAACACAACTTCTTTTTTGAGATGCATATGTCAATAAAGTCCAGTAAATATGGATGTTCATCTTAGCAGCAAAATTATCACACACAGTAGTAGCACATGAGTTGTCTGGTGTTTGTGGAGCTCATCAAAGACACATGTGACTTTCTCCAGCATTTGTAAGAAAAATGTCAGATCGAATGCTTTGGCTACTGGTTTCACATTGCCATCTTTGTTATTTCTAATGGGTATCATTTACCAGGACTTGTGCAAACCATTTGACATTATCTTGTGTGACATCATTGTTTCTAGATTAGGGGGACACATATTTGACAGGTGGAGTACTCAGTGGATAAGGAGGTGGCTGGAGGGTCTGAGTTAGAGTCGATGGCTTGATGCCCGAGTGGAGAGCAGTGAGGAGTGGTGTCCTTGGGGTCAGTACTGGGACCTGACCTGTTCGACATTGCTGGCAGCACAGTCAGTGGGATGGAGGGCACCCTCAGCAGGTTTGCTGACGACACCAAGCTGTGCGGCACAGTCGACATGCTGGAGGGAAGAGAGGCCATGGGGCTGGAATGAGATGATCTTTAAGGTCCTTTCCGACCCAACCCACTCTAAGGCTTTACAACCTGAGCAAGCAAAAACTCCTTCTGTGAGACTGTAACTGTGATATGATGTTATTTATCACAAGGGAATCATCCCAGTTAATGTACTGGAACTTTAATAAGGAGGGACAGGAATAGAAACTGGAGAAAGAAATTTCCTAATATTTTTTTAAAGAAAAATAAGGACTTATGTGTTCTAAAATGTTAATAACATTTTTTATCAACTTATTTTTCATTGTTTTTGTATTTGTTTTGCAGACATGGAGTTCCTGTGAATTCAGCTTTCTTTGAAAATTAACCTGGTGTAAAAAATTGGTGGTTATGCATTATCTACAAGTGACCCATCTCTAGAAAATAAAAGGAAAAGCGACTGCTTCGTCCCTTACCAGAAATCATTTGGCAGTGTTAAAATTTAATGGGGTTTTCACCAGGGTTTTAGAAGAAGTCCAAACTGAGTACAACAGAGGTTCATGTTTTCAAGAACTCAGTTTACATTAAGAAGCTAAGAGGTGAATCAGAACTTCCTGTAATGATTAATGAATAACAGAGAGTTCTGGTTCTCAATTAGATTGCTCTTTTATACCCCTCTTCTTCTCCCTCTGATTAATTAGAGTTTCCTGAAAGCACTATTTACTTCTTGGAAATTCAAGAGATGACTGGTCAGCAGCACCATATGAGATTGTTGTCACATCATGCTGTGCTTTCAGATGCTCCTGGGCTGCACTCATATTCAGAAATGTTAAATTGCATTTTCTAATTGTACAATCCATACTTATTTCTGTCATTTTTACATACATTTCCTAGAAACCTCTTCTTAGAGCTACTGAAAACAAATACCTGTTTATGAGGTAAGGACTGTAAGTCTGGCAGATATATTAATTTCAGTATGTCTTGTAACTCTGAGACAAAGAGTTCCCTTTCTCTATTTGCTGTTCATGATTTACATTTTTCTTAAAAATTGAGTTGTATTACCTATGCATCTTGCCCTGTTACCTATCCTTGAAATTGCCCTTCTTACCCTTCCAGCTTCTTTTTACTCTTGGCTACACACAATTTTTCATATCTGTGTACTCAAGCATGCTTACTTCCTATCTGTTTCTCTCAGTGCCCTCCTGGCTATCTGCTGTTTTGCAAAAGCTCTAGGTGAATCTTCCAGAAGTGAACAAGAATAATAAACCATGAATTAATAATGATAGTTAGGAACTTTCAGTCTTACATGAGAAACATTTTATGTAATCCTACTCACATTGTAAAACTGTGATCACTGCTTTAATTTCACAGACAAGGAAAATGAGGCTGAGAGGATCAGAGAGACACACAGGATTGCATGGCCTGTCTGTGACAGAGCCAGAGTTTGCATTTGGAATTTCTTAGTATCAGGAAAATTGTGGGTTTGCTGCATTACCAGATATATTGATGGCTGCAAGTGACTGGAGTAAACAAGTAGGTTTACAGTTCAGAAAAATTGTTTAAGTTGTTTTTTTGTATTTCATCTCTTCTTGGCAGTCTCAGGAAAGCAGATTCTTGAAAAAGGTTTTCATCACATTTAAGTGTTTTGTCTTTTGTGAAGGTGGTCACAAAAGAGACTCTGGTTCTTCTCTAAAATAATCCTTTTTTTGTTCCAGAAAATGATACAGAGCAAATGATTCCCAAAACAGCCATATGACCAGTAGCAGAGGGATGAAATCAGAACATAGGTTATGCCTACATATTAAACCTTTACTCTGGCCTTTGAAAGCCAGAGCACTGCTTTGGGGCCTGAGAGCCTTAAGGAGATTCATTTCCTAGGAAATGGATAATACGAACAGAAAGCAAAATGACCTTTAATTCACAGAAGAAATGGGAGGCATTGAGTATTTGTATTCTGTTTCCTCGAAGTGAATATTATCTGACCCATATTATCTGTTGTCTGTATTATCCTGAATCTCCCTGAGCACTATGAACATATTCACAGCCTTAGTTTGTGCCTGGTCCATTATGCCCAATGTGTCCAACTATCTACTTTTAGTTTCTTCATCCCAGCCATCATGAACAGTGATACCTTTTCAGAGGAGTCTGAAGAAAACACAATATCAGGAAACGTCCTCTGCCACACCAATGGCAGGACCAACAGCCAGGATGTTTCCATAAGTAATGAACTATCTTGTGTAGCTTTTACTTGTTGAACTTAATTTCCCCTTGCATTTGTCCTTCCCTTCTTCTGTGGGATACTGAGATTCAGATGAGTAAGATCAGAGCTGTGACCCTCTAGTATTCTGCTGTTCTGTGTAGTTACATTCCTCAGAGGAGGAAAGAGTTTCAGTGTCTTCTTTATTATTATTATTTTATGTGTATGTCCAGATTTAGCTTACAATTTCTGAAAAAGAAGTTTGTCTTTAGCAAAAAATTTTACGACTCCTCCTCTTGGGCTTTAAACAGTGAAAAGAGTCTGTCCAAAGGGAGACTGCTAAAGTGGTTCACAGCTATGAGTGCTAAGTCATGGCTGTGACTTAGACTCATATAACGCTTTTACTCCCTGTGGTATGAGTGTTTCTGGAATATGCCATCCCTCACACCCCTGTGAAGCGCTGCAGTTGGTTCTGTAACCAGGGAGGGTCCTCAAGGCAAGGGAGAGTGTGCATCCTGTGGTGAGTGGTGGGCAGTGGGAAGAGGCAGTTCTGTCTCTGAGTACTGTGGTGGCTCACTGTGCCCATGGGAAGTGCCTGGGAACCTCCCAGTGTCCAGGCCATGCTGCCAAGGGCTCTCCTACAAACCTTCTCTGAAAGCAGAAACAGTATGCAGCATACTGGTGAGGACTGGGGTGCACCAGTAAATGCCTTGCTATGAACCAAGCGGACTTGCACCACAACTAGGCTATGACACTTCCCTTTGGAAAAAAATATTCTGCTCTGGAAAATACTAGGTTTCCATAAGAGAAGGAAAACAATTTGTGTGTGTAAGGCAGGACAAGAGGAAAGACTTTGACACAGGCTAAGTTCTGAGATGAGAAATGAGAATTCTCATTTCTTTCATGAGAATGTTGTTCATGTGATGAGGAAAAGGTCTAGAAATAAAAATCAGTGTATTTTAAAGTCTATGCCAGAATTGTGATTCTTTGACCTGTCAGAGGATTCTATGTTTCCTGATTTTTATATTTTCAAATATATTTGAAAATTATAATTCCTTTGGTTATTAAGGGATAAACCTTAGCAATAAGATATTGGATTTTAGGGTATTTATTTACACCTAGGACCTTCTGTGTCAGAACTCTCAGTTCAGCACAATGGAAGAAACAAATTGCATTAATAACTCCAAACATAAGACTAATTGATATTACTGAATAACTTGTTCTTATAGAGCATCATAGAATCACAGAATGTGTTGGGGTGGAAAGACACTTAGAGATTGTCTCGTTCCAACCACCTGCCATGGACAGGAACATTTTTACTAGGCTGCTCAAAGCCCCATCCAACCCGGCCTTAAACACTGCCCTGGATGAGGTATCCACAAGTTCTCTGGGCAAGTGCATTTCAAGAGCATTGGACCTTTTCTTACCCCTTTTAAAAAAAAAAATATATATATACACACCATGGGATTAGAGGTCGGAGCAAGCGTGCCACTGTAAAGTGAATTAAGGTATGCATTCACAGTGTGCCAGCTACTCCTTGCTAGCTGCCCCTGTACGTGTTCCTACATCACAATAATTGTTTGGGAAGGAATGGCTCAGAGGAATGGGTGAAGCATCTTGCCTGTAGCAAGCAGTGCTGAAAGGCAGGAGCATGCACCAAGCACATGCTTTGGGCTCATGAAGCCACCGAGGGCTACTCTCACAGCTGATACTTCAGGATCTTGTTCAGTTGCTTTTACGTCGTCATTTCCTACCTGATCACCTCTGCTTTCAGTAATGCTCTCCTTCCTTCTTAGACCAGGTTCTATTAATATGCAGGAAGTAGAGGCTCACACTGTAACAGCTGGAGTTCAGTTTCCAAATGGGAAAGTGAAGTTCCCATGCATGCTAAATAAAAAAAGAAGCCACAGGGACCTGTACCGTAGTCTCTTTGCTGTGTCTTAAGCTCAGTTGTGAACCAGTGGTTTTGCCAAAGTATGCCCTCCATATTGCAGCTCACAGAGAAATAAATTTCCCTAGCAGAAGAAGTCAAATCTGCCGAAGCATAGAAGTGCAGGGCTAGGAAAAAACCCTCCAGGGATCATGCAGGTTGATGTGTAAGCTGACAGATAGCTAACTTTTTCAAAGAAAACCATTCACTGGAGCAGTGTTTGTCACTGTGCTTCACTAACATATTTAAAGACCCTTTTTCTACTCTCCCATGCTCTACCTTAAGCCTGTTTTTCTCCTGGTAGCTGTCACAGTAGACACCCATGCCAGCTGATGACCAACAGTTATATGATTCTAAAACATGTGCTGAGTTGGATATTTGTAGTAGAAAAATAAGATACCTAGTATTTAGAAACATCACATGTTTAATTTCAAACCTCTCTAATTCTAGACCCTTTATATGTTTCAAGCTTGTGCATTTCATTTTGCTTCTTTAACTGTAGTCATTTGCAGTCCTCTTTGCTGAACTTTTTCCATATTGATTTCAAATGATCTCACCTGTTTCTTGGGATGACTTTGAGCTCTGGTCCTGTCTTCGAGAAAGCTTACATTCCTCCTGTGGTCATGTTTTTGGAAACTGTGACAAACACTGAGTAAGACTGCATCATGTGAGCTGATAATGAAAGCTGACATGACAAGATGCAGGACCAGCCACTATCTGACCTGCCCATCTCTGTGCCTGTGCCATACAGATTTCTGCAACCTGAATCCTTTAGTGTCAAGCAGTGTGCAGACACTAAACAAAACAACTTCATAGACTGGAAGAACTTGCTTTTTGAGTAGAAAAAAGACAACAGACTGATGGAACAAACTACAAGGGGAGCACAGTATGAAATTTTCTGCTTGTAAAATGGTTTCCAAACAATTGCATACTCAGTAGGGAGAGTGCTGTTCCACCAGAAGAATTGGTGTGGCTGTTCCCCTTGAGAAATGACAAGCCACAGTTATGTGCAAATGGCAGTGAGAGGAGAAAGACATTTTCATATGGAAGAAGTTTTCTATCCATTTCTGGCATGGTGCAAAAGATAATACTCCCACTTGGAAAGAAGAAGAATTACATTCTCCTTGGAAAAAAAATCAGGGCTGGGTGTGCCAGCTATAGTCTTTGCTACATGAAAAAGAACAGAAATTTCTCTGCTGGTCTTGAATAGAAAACACGATGAGATGTTAATCATTCGTTGCTGGAACTTGTTAGACTTTAGAGAAGGAAAATAAGTGATGAATGGAAAGAAGGTCAGGATCATTTTGGTTCTGGAATTTGTTCTGCATATCTAGTTCTAAAGGGGGAAAATAGTCATGGATCTGACAAACAACTTTTCATGCCAAAATGTGTGTGCCTCCTTTTTCTGTAGGTTTGGGAAATGTAATTTGTTGATTTCTGGCAAAATGCATAGCATGGAATTAATAACTATTACAGTGTTGCAATATAAAAAAAAAAAGAAAAAAATCCTATCCGTGCCTTAGACGCTAGAAAGGGCACAATGTTCCAGAATCTAACAGAAGCTGAGTGGCCCCTTCATCCATATCATGGCTATATATGGCCCTGGATGTAAAATGGAAAGAGCATATGGGATAGATACGTATGTAGCATAACAAATAACACGTGTTACTACTCTACTGCTGAGATCCATTCATCCAACACAATATCAGATTTGGGGGTGTTGCCCCTTGAGTCAGAAGAATTACTCAGTGTGAATAATAGAGTGGAGTCTAGATCATGACCAGTGAAAAGCTACTTGTTGCAGAAGTTACTTGTTTTGCTGGAACGGACCATGTGAAGAGGCAATGACAGTTTTAGTGAAAATGATGCATAGGCTGTGTTGGATTAAAAACTCTGCTTGAGAATTATTTGTTTTCCTGACTAAAGTTCTTCATATTTCCTGGATGATGCAGCACATTGCATGAGGCATTTTGTCTTATGCAACTTCATGTCACATTACACAGCTGATGCAGCCTTATGTAATTATGCTGGCATATGCTGAAAGTTAAACAAGAGGAAACACGTGTTTCTGAATGGCAAGATATTGTAGTAGAAATAATCTTTCTTTTTTTTTTTTTTTTCCCCCCACAGTTGTGTTGGTTGGCAGAGAACAAAGACCTAGACTTTGTGATGACAAAGCAGTAAGACGTGGGAAGTGATGACATTGGAGTGATTGGAGTGAATTATGCATTCACGGCCAGACTGAACAGGGAAGTGCTTTGCCCTGTAGTGTTGAGAGATCAGTACCACTGAGACTACTGCTGTCTTTCCTTGTCTCACAAATGGGGAAAAATTCCTACTTGCTAGCTAGGACCTCACTGCCTGTGCCTGACCCAGGGCCCTATTTTAAGAATATGCATTACAAAAGTTCAGTTAATTGCAAAATTAGTGACATTTCCATGGAAGAAAACACTCTGTATGTGTCAAAGTATTTCTGTACTACTCAACACATTTTCTACCGCCTTCTGTTCCTTTGACTGTCCTTCATTCCTGATCCCTTACTGGCTTTCTCCAGAAAGCCTGACATTGAGTGCTTTGGCCATTGTTCTATTTTATACAGAACAAAATGTCTGAAGTTAGAAGACAAGTAATTTTCTTGCAGCAGCAACAAATTGTTCTATAACCCTTTCTACTTCGTATTGCCCCCCCAACTCCTTATCACTGTTAGACATGGATGCTTTTCCAGTAGAAAAGACAGAAGCTGTGTGACTTGCTCATTTAAGAGGCTAAATAAAATGCAGGATATCAATAAAGAAGTTAACCTGAACAGTTATTGGAGAAGGTATTCAGTCACACATCATGTGAGGTGCTGTTTTTCACAGTTTGCAATACCAGTGACCCAGGTACTTTATAAAAATACAGAGGAAAGCCAGTGTTTTTTTTCTAGCAAGTACTTAGCCAGATGGGGAAGGAAGTATGAAACTAAATTGTAATATAAAGGCTAAATTAGAGTTGCACTGTGTGGTTTGTGAAGTGTAGCTCCAGGACTGCCAGGGTTGCATACCTTTCTCTGAAACAGTACCTTGTAGCCCAACATTTTTCAGTCACTTGGGTTTGTGGAGTTCTCAAACATGCTACATACAAGTAAACAGCAAGTTACATAACTAAATCTCAAGGGTCAGTGGTATATAATACACAGGCATCCCACAAAGATCCATTCCAGGGCCAGATATTTCAGGGTCAGACTGGTAAATATGATTGCCAGGACTCTGTTTAGGCAGGGAGTCATAGGACTTCCTCATGCCATACAAAGTTCAGGCAGCCTGTATTTAGGCCAGCCTTTGATAGAATTATGTGAGAATTACCATTTTTTGGTGAGCTTGCTTCACACAGGTGTAAAGAGGTGTATTAGGAATATGAATGCTGCTTTCCCCTCTCAGCATAGCAATGCCTGCTTGCATGTCCTTATTCACCTTCCTCTCATAAATCTCCCCTGACATATCTTCATCTCTAAATGTTGTGTGGATACCTATCCCAAATACTCTTTCCACTTCACATCCTGGATCTGCTACTCATCTTGCGAAACATTTAACTCCACAGAGCTTCTCCTGACAGCGGCCTTGAAACAGGGAGCATTCCAGGGTATGGGAGGGCTATGGCCCACTCTCCCACTGTGCTGCCCGGCATGCAGCTGCTAGCTTTCCTCTCCCACTTAACAAAAGATAAATGTTTAGTAGCTCAAATCTCATTGAAAAATTCCTAACAGTAATGCCAAATTGCAAATTTTCCTTTAAGAGGGCACTGCTCCTGGATAAGGGAGCCCCACTATACCCCTACATCCCAGCTCCTGATTCCTTAGTCCTCCCTCAGTGGTTCTCTTTCCTTTCTGCAGGAATACTCCTAAAAGTCATACTGCTAGGCTGCCCTCTGAGGGCATTGTTCAAAAATTGGGTCTTAAGACCTGCATAAGGCATAGTCAAAATCAAAATTTCTGTCCTGTATGAAGCAGGATTGCATTTCCATACAAAACAATGGGGATTGAGCGCACCCTCAGCAAATCTGCAGATGACACCAAGCTGACTGGAGAAGTCCTGACACCGAGGAGGGGATGCCATCCAGAGACCTGGAGAAGCTTGAGAAACGAGACCATGGGAACATCATGCGGTTTAACAAGACCAAGTGCAAGGTGCTGCACTTGGCCACTCCCAGTATCAGTCCAGGCTGGGGATGAACAGATGGAGAGGAGAGAACTTGGGGTGCTGTGGGTGAGAGGCTGGACATGACCCAGCCATGTGCACTCCCAGCCCAGAAAGCCAAACGTGTCCTGGGCTGCATCCAAAGCAGCGTGGGCAGCAGGGGAGGGAGGGGATTCTGCCTCTGCTCTGCTCTGCTCTGCTCTGCTCTGCTCTGCTCTGCTCTGCTCTGCTCTGGTGAGACCCGCCCAGAACACTGCATCAGCTCTGGGGTCCCAGCACAGGAAGGACATGGACCTGTTGGGAGAAAAGTCCAGAGGAGGCCACCAAGATTGATCAGAGGGATGGAGCACCTCTCCTCCTATGACGAAAGGCTGAGAGAATTGGTTTTGTTCAGCCTGGAAAAGAGAAGGCTTCAGGATGACCTAACTGCAGCCTTCCGGTACCTGAAGGCAGCCTACGAAAAGCATAGGGAGGGACTTTTTACAAGAGGATATGTTGACAGGACAAGGGTGAATGGCCTTAAGTTGAAGGAGAGTTGGTTTAGATTAGATGTTAGGAAAAAGTTCTTTACTGTGAAGGTAGTGAGGCACCGGAACAGGTTGCCCAGAGAGGCTGTGGATGCCCCATCCCTGGAAGAGTTCAAGGCCAGGCTGGATGATGCCCTGAGCAACCTGATCCAGGGAAAATTGTCCCTATACTCAGCCGGGGAATTGGAACTAGGTGATCTTTAATGTCCCTTTCAACCCAGACCATTCAATGATTCTAGGAAAAAGTTGAAAAAAAAAGTTACTGTGTAGTGAAAAGTTCTAAATGAGTGATCATAATTAAAATGCTTCACTTAAGTCTGTTAAAAGTGTAACAACACATTTAATTTTGAGTAATTTCAAAAATAAAACCACACTTCCTTAGAGGCTTTTTTCCCTCTCAGCAGTTGCTGTTTATGTCTGTGCCCTTATTTCTTCCATGAGCTTGATTGTAAAGCCACATTTCCGCAGGCACAAAGTGGCCTCTCCCACTGTGGTCGATGCTTATGAACATTTTTGATTTTCTCAAACCTGCATTTTCTCTTGGAAATAGAATTCCTGTCTGTGTCTACCAGTCATCCCCTCAGGCCCTTTCTGAGTCTTTACCCACAACCTCTTTTTCACCCTTCTCTCTCAGTACCTCCTTATCTTGTGGCATGGTTTTGTTTGAGGCTGTATCTTGCTAAACCCCAACAGTGATGCCCTTACTGTCCTGAAGGAGGAAATCACATCTCACTGCTACTGATGTTATTTGGTGCTGCCTTGTTGTACAATGTAACATACATTCAATATTCCACTAGTGCCCCCGGAAGGCTTTCACCTGCCTCTCCTAATTCAGAAAAAAAGTGCAATGGGTGTCTTTGAGGACTGAAGGTGGATATATTAACAATAAAAAATGAAGTTTGAGTCTCCCATTCCCTTCAATCTTTCCACTTCAGCTTGATTTTTTTCCCCCATTTACATCTGGTTTTCACTGGTAATACCTCAAGGGACTGTAAAAAGAGGCTGGGCATGCACCCAAGTATGCATCCTGTTCTCCAGTAGTCTCCCACAGCCTGAAAGCCCAGACGGCCAGTTCAGCTTTCTGTTCAGAGACTGAACAAGCCAGCTTTGCTCTGGGACAGGGTGATGTAACTCTTTGTCCCTGAGCAGCAGGGTGGGACAGGTTTAGTGTGCCACAGGCACCCAGCCACCCTTAACCTCTGTCCTTGCCATCTCTTTGAACTCTTTGGCTCCGAGCGTTGCCACAGCCTCGTGCAGTCAGTCTCTCGGTAGAAGGACCTGCAGAGGTGAGCTGGGAGGCCCAAGGGCACATCCCTGAACAACCTGGGGTAGACAAGGACTACTATGGACTGCCCAAAATCATGTTTGCCTGAAGATGGCAAAAGGGTTTGTGCTCTTTGGCTGTGTCATCTGCCAGCTGGCAGATCTGCACAGCATGGTATTAATTTCACCACTTAGGTTAGAATGTAGGACTTACTTTCCCTCCTGGTGTGCTGGCTGTGCTTGCAGCCAGGGACTGTACCACCCAATGAGATCCCACTGCAGTTTGCAGATGGTGCCTGGGTCACCCAACATGACACAGAATCAGACTGGGAAGCCCCATTTGATGGCATTCTCTGCAATCACATCTGTTTGGGACACGTTAATAAACCAACTGTTTCTGCTTCTGTTACTTTTCTGACATGTTTAGAACTGACAGATTCCTTCCTTTCTCCCCTTTGTCAGCTCTCAGAAGTGTATGGAAACCATTTCACTATCTGTGTCTGAAATTCCCACAGCTGCTTTTAATTACTCGTTATTTTCCTAAAATTAATTTTTCAGATTGTATTTTTTTCATCATATGATATTCACACCAAATTCAAAACTCAGTTAAGCCTGCCACCCTGAAATAATCTGACAGATTCCATTCTAGGTTTTGTCACACCAATACCATGTCTAGTCTCCTGCAAAACATAGTATAAATTCCAACATGTTCATCCTGACATTAACTGGAAATATAAATATGTATAAACTTAACCTTTTCACCTGTTCACACAGTATTTAGTAAACCCATCTCCTGGTGACAGGTGGGAAAAATGACCCTATTTCTCTCCTCCATTTACTTTGTATTATACAGGAACCTGTAAATAAAATAAACAAAACCTGTAGCAGGCAGCTGTGTTCTCACAGCTCGCTCTCTGGGCTTATTGCTCTTTCACTCTGTTAATTAGTGTATTTAATGATAATTAAAGAGTAATTTTCAAGTGATACATCAAATAGTGCATCTGCCAGATTTCTTGAACCTCCAATGGCCTTGTCCTTACTGTGCTGACACCAGAAGTTGCTGGGCAGGCCATGCATATATTTAATGTCCATAGTTTTCACTTGAGTGTGTAATCCCTTACAACACTTTAGTTCCATCTGTATGGAATCTCTCGGGGGTGTGGGAGCTCCTGCAGCTACTACTGGCAGGCTTCTCCACACAAGCCCATGGAGAATCAGGTGGCCATGTGGATACATGGTGGTGTGGGCACTTTTGTTTGAAATTTAAGTTCATTTGATATACAGCATGTTTGGCAGAGCTGGGTGATTACTTTCCTCCTGCAGCTGTTGCTGATTTATCCACCAGCATTAGCTGCATTTCCACCAGCATTAGCTGCATCCTTGGGCCCCTCCGAGGGTTCTGTCATCCCTTGGGATACTTCTTGAGACAGCACTTGGGGCTGCTGCTCTTCTGGACCCTGGCCTTACCCCTTTCTGGGCAGATGCTGCTGCTCATCTCCTGCTTCACTCTGATTTCTCTTCTAGTTTCACTGTGTTTAGTGGAATTCATTCACTGGAATGAGGATGACCAAGAAAATTCAGAGCAAAAATATGAGTGAATTTTAGAATGTTCTGATTTGGAAGGGACCCAGGAGGATCATTGAATTGGAATGCTGTGCTCTTGCTCAGCCATTGTTCAATTGAAATATATTTTGTGAATTGTTTGGCCAAATAATATTTATTTGAAAGGATAAAAGTGAAATGCTCAGCAGACATTTCACAGCTTCAGCAAAGCCCAGCCCTGAGCAAAGGCTAAGCAGCAGAAGACTGTCTTTTCCTGCTTCAGATCTTCTTTGAATATTCTCTCAAATCCTTTCAGATTTGAGACAGTCTGTAGCTAAAACAGTTTTTAACAGTGAAGGAATGAAAAATGTAATTGTGGACGCAGGCCAATCTTTCAAAGGTTCATATTCTGCCTCAATCTGCAAAAATGGGTACAGATCTGTCTGTGACATACGTGTTTGTCTGACAGGGGCACATGCAATGAACAGATGTTATCTTCTATTGAGGAGATATACTTTAAGGGGCAGATTTTAAACAATGGTCTCTTTTTTTTCAGCTGCAAATGTGGGTATCAGGAATTGCAGCAGCTTGACAAGCACAAGACATTGAAGTATGTGTTTGTCCCTGCAGGCAAAGTACTCAGACACTTAAATTATAGGAATTACTTCATTGTTATTTGTGGGTAAAAACGTGGATAGGTAATGCCTGATGAAAACCAAGATTCTCAGGCTTTACTTTGATTGCATTTGCCCACGGAAAGTTCTCTCTCATTTTCACTGATCCCACATTACCTACTGGTAACTAGAGCCCTGGTAAATATACTGAAGATTTATGTAGGCCCCAGCATCAAGCAACTGACAAACTTGATCCTATACCAGTGCCCTTGTCTTGCAGGAAAACTCAACTATTCTTAATGGCCAGTCAGCTGTATTTGTCCATCAAGAAAGAAATGCAGAGAGGGAGGAGAAGAATGCATCATGTGCATTAACAGACCTGTACGTATCTCAGATATGATACCTGCATAATACCTGAAATGGACCTTTCCAAAAACCTCCTGGGATGATTGAAGGATACTGCTTCAGCTGTATTCTGCTTCCTCATATTTATAATTTTGCTAAAGTTAAAACTACCTTGAATTCTTTTATTCAAAACCACAATTCTATTCAGGCCTGTTTTTACACTTGTCCTTACTGTATGGTATGCTGACTTGGCTGTATTCATTGCTTTCCTCGCACCTCATCTTTGTTAAAGGCAAAATGTCTACTAAAGCTGCTGACTGCCCTGGTAACATTTCACAGAGGTGTGGAATTCATATCAGAAAAAAACCGATTTGATTTATTCCAGAGGAATCACGGAACCATAGAATTGTCTGGATTGGAAGGGATCTTGACGATCACCTCATTCCAATTTCCCTGTCATTGGCAGGGGCACCTTCCACTAGACCAGGTTGCAGAGAGCCCCATCCAACCTCACCTTGGACACTTCCAGGGATGGGACATCCACAACTTCTCTGTGCAGTCTGTCCCAGTGCTTCGTCACCCTCACAGTGAAGAATTTCTTCCTAAATGAGAAGCAAAGTGATGTCATGGGCCACTCATCCTACAACACAGCAAGGTGCCACATGGCATTCGCAAGACCAGTGTATGGACACTTGCTGAGAGTGTCGTGGTACTCTCAGCACGTATACTCATCCTTCATACTCATACTTCATATGAATACCAAGAGAAACCAAACAGTCCCGTCCTCTGTGAGTGAGCTTCTCTCTGAGGCATTGGTGGATGCGCTGTGTTCAATAAGTGTGGCTGGCTCTGGCAGGTGGTTCAGTACAGGGCTGATATCTTCTGCAAGCAAATGGGATTCATCCTGCAGGTGAATGATGGTGTGTTCCCCCCACAGAGCTTACTGCATAACCTCTACCGATAGATAATCACCTTCAAGTGAGTTGAATAACCTGTGTGCTCCATGGACTCTAAGATTTCTGGTTCCATTTGAAAAGAGAAAGCAGGAGGGCTGTGAAAGAATCATCTCTGTTCTCCTTGCCTCACCTCACTTCACTCATTTTATCCACTTCAAATTGCATATAATTTTTTTGTCACAGACTAATTCTTCCTAAGGCATCTGGTTTGCAAAAGATATATTCTCTGTTGACTAGAAGCAACCTCTGGGGAGATCTGTACAATAAGTGCAATTAGTGCAACAAGTTCAATCAGTTCTAGCAAGATCAGCAGGAGGAAAGAATAAACTGAAGGAAGGCAATCAGTGTTTTGGGTAGGTGTTAAAATAGTCTCATCACTAGTGACTCATGGGTAGTGATGTGAAAATTTTCTACTCCTGAAGGTAGCAATAAACACATTAAATAAAACTAGCTTTTTCTGAATTCAATGGTTTGTGATGTCAGGGTAGACAGCACAGCAGATACTGACATAATATAAAGTAAAATAATGAACCTGAAGAATTTCATTATTCTATTTCACCTGTTATACACCTGCATAACAGGTGAAATAAGACTGTACTGATAACCTTCAGCTGTTTTAAGAAGAACAGTAATGACCCACAAGATGCAGCTGAGTTTTCTCTTTACTAAATATGGTCAGTTTGCTTTACTAAATAAGCTTTGTTTTGTGAGTATTTCGCTGTTGCCCAGCTTTTACCATTTTTGATGCTAAATAGTAGTGTGAACATTGTAACTAATAGACATTCATGTGACTGCATGTCACAAGTCAATCTTTGCACTCATTTTCTTGCCGTCCTACCTCTTGGGTTGGATGTTCTATGAACAGAGTGCAGTGAGCTGTATAACACATATTGTGTGGTACCCTGGCAGTCAAGGGGATGTGCTCAGGGCTGGAAGCAATGGGAATGCAGCGGCGGTGATGACAGGGGTTTTGCAGGAATTCAGCATCCTTTTTGTCCTGTCCTGAAGGAGATGAGCAACTTGCATGGCAATCAGGAGTATTCAGTGGAGGGACTATATCCTATTTACCTTGACTCTCTTAGGAAATCTATCATTTTAAGTGTGTCAGTGTTAAGGTATTTTTCTTTTGGTTTTCCTAACCATCATCTGCTGTATTCATAAAACAGTAGTATCACAGAATGAGAATAGTAATACAGTGAAGTGACAATTTTTTTTAAAGAAACCTGCTATATTTGTGGATTTTCATTCTTCCCTTGACATGCTTCAGGTACTGTTATTGTTGCTCAGGTTACAGTACTTGTGTTGCTTTGTTAGACAAGCCAAATAATACCTCACCTTTTTTTTTCTTTTTTTTTTGTTAAATGTTTAGAGAAGAAATACAGAGCTTTATAAGGAAGGTGAAGCTTAACTGATAGTACCATTAACAAGAAATCCTGTGCAATGTATCTGGGCATAAAGTGCTGCTTCAATTTAACTAGTTGCTGTTACAAAGTTTTGTTAATAAAGAGCAATCCTGTGTAACTATGCAATTACATTCAGGAGCTTATCTAGATTTGGAGTCAAAATATTGATCAGGCAAGGGTCTTAATAATGTTCAAAATGAGAATACCTCAAAGCCTATGAAAGAGCTGTCTGGGAACCTTTTTGATTTCCAATAGGTATTTGCTCTGGCACCTTTCTGCAAATTGTTCCTATCCTGTCTCTATGGCTTCTACCACCTGGTTGCACCTGGTTTACACACCCAAGACAGCGTGCACACCACACATGCAAATAGAGCACCGAACAGCAAGAGGAAGCAGAGGCGCCACAATAAGTCTTGAGCTGCAAATGAGACCCATTTATGATAAACACACTTTGCATGCAAAACAGCAAAACATACACCAGAACTTTTCTCCAGGGGACAGTGTAATTCAAAAATAATGAGTAGAAGAAAACGTAGATGAATGTGTGTGCCTGTGATGTATGCCTTTGTCACCAAGTTGAGTGTGCATCTGTGTTGAGTGCTCAGCTGATGTCCAGAGCAGGACAAGGCTTTGTGTCCATCCCCTCCTTGCTGCACTGTAACACACCTTGCATAAATATGCCCTTGTGTCACCTTCTCATACTCCCACGCCACTTCTCACACATCTCTGTGACTTCTTATGGAGTTTATCCTGGTTCTGAACTTAGGTGAAAAGAAAAACCAAGCTACTTCCTGAAATAAAAGACTGCAACAATTGAAGGTGGTAAAGGAAATGGAGAGGAAGCCTTATGAGGAGCAGCTGAGAACACTTGACTTTTTTTAGCCTGGAAAGAGGAGACTGAGGGGAGACCTCATTGCAAACTACAGCTTCCTCACAATAGGAAGCAGAGGAGCAAGCACTGATCTCTTCCCTCTGGTGACCAGTGATGGGACCTGAGGGAATGGCATGAAGCTGATTCGGGGAGGTTTGGGCTGGATATTAAGGAAAGGCCGTTCAGCTGGAGGATGGTTGGGCACTGGAAGAGGCTCCCTGGCAAAGTGTTCGCAGTACCTCCCTGGCAGAGTTCAAGAAGTGCTCTCTCAGGCACACAGTGAGATTCCTGGGGTGTCCTGCGCAGGGCCAGGAGTTGGACTTTGCAGATCACAGAATATTCTACGTTGGAAGGGACTCACAAGGATCATCATATCCAACTCTGAAGTGAATGGCCCACACAGAGATCAAATCCACAACCCTGATGTTACTAGCACCAGGCTCCAACCAGCTGAGCTAATCTCAGGGTCACTTTAGTGATCCTTGTCAGTCCCTTCCAGCTCAGGATACACTAACAGTTCTGCAGACACATTGTGAGGAGGCCGGGGAAGGAAGTCACCTGGACGCCTGCAAGGTTTTGAGTGTGAATACAAACATTTGGAACTGTCAAAAGAATCTTATGTGGAGGCACATGAACAAATCTGTGTGTATGTTTGGCTGGTCTGAGAGAGTCAAGCAGAGTCAAAAGAAACACGACAGAAGTGCACACAGAAAGAGAAGGCAGTGAGTAAAAGCTGAGAGCTTTGGGTATGATACCAGACAGAAAAACACTTGAGACTCTGGACAAGGAAACTACTGTCTATTTTTGGCTTTCTAGTGCCCTGAAAAAATTGTACATTGCCAGCTTCTTTCAAAATAAATAAGATTGCAACCATATCAAACGTATCGTCTAGTTCTCCTGGCCGAATGAGTTTGCAAGATCTTGAATATCAAGAGCATGAGTCACGCATTCAGATATAGATGAAAGCTTTGAGTATATGTATTGATAATAGATATAGATTAATTTTGTTGAGAAAGTTGACTGCAAATCTCATGGGACAATCTCATGTTCAATTTCTCATAAGTAGTATCACTGTTTATAAGGACTTTACATGCAAACTTTGTATTTTGAAACTTCTTATATACTGGAATTAATAAAATACTAAAGCAACATGCTATGTTTGCCTTTCTGATCTTGCCGTCCTTCACCCTGAAAAATCTTCATTATGCTTTGAGGGTCTTATAAGTTCTGTTTCCTTATAATTACTTTGTTCAGTCTTACTTCATACAAATCACATTTCTATTGTTCTCAGAGAGGTAGATAACATATTCCAATGTATTGTTTGGTTTTTCAGGCACCAGAGACATTTTTAAATGAGACAGCAACATTTCAATAGGCATGCTTTTCAGGGCCTGCTGCTGAACTCCACCAGATTGCTCTGAGCTATGCAATTCTACCAGCAACAATTAGAAATCACATAGCATTTTCCATCTGATGATGTGCTACCACTTGGACATTTCATGATGCTCCTGCAAGTTTGATTCCTGTGTCCCTATTTTACAAGAAGATTACTATAGAGATTCATTCCATTTATTCAGATATCTCCTTGATTTTCTGTTCTCACATTTCAGACCCTTAATTACAGAAGGCTAAAGCATGCTAAGACATGCTTTTTAGAAGAGTAGAGAATCTGCAACTTGAAAGAAAATTATATTATAGTTAAGGTAATTTCTTGCTTCTGTGTGTCCTGAGGTCCAAGCTTGTGTAACTTTTTACCTGACTTCATTTTACATTACAGTTATAACCCAGATTATAGATCCAGCATGTTCCCAGCTACCTTTCCTCTGGGTTCTTAGACCGAAGGAAAATGCTTCAGTCCTTTTTTCAATCATTATAATAGTCAGATCCTATGTTATTATTGGTTCTTGCTTAAGTCGAACAGTTATGTTCTGTGTGATCATAAAATGTTTCATGCTATTCAAATTATATTGTGGAAAATAATTTCAGTAAATGAACCTCTAAGACCAATATTAAGATATAAAGCTGTCATTAGAATCACTCTCCATTTCTCAAGATTCTGGTTTTACTTCTTTGGAAGCTCTTGTGTACTGAACTGATTACCCCAAAAAGTGGTATTTCATATTCACGAATATGCTTGTAAGTGAAATATTGTGAAGGTAAAAAGCACAAGTCAATCAGGAGAAGAATTTACTTGAATTGACAATATATACCTACAGTGTATGAGATCAGTGCCAATGATTTAAACACAATGGCATTTTCCAGGCTGTAAGCCAAAGGAATACTTTGGAAGGCATGTTGCAGGGTTTGTGTTTACAGTCTACAAAAGGTTAATATTCCCTGATGGCTGTGACTGCTGAGTGAAGGCTGGCAGAAGCTACACTCCAAAAGGCAGCCCCAGCATGGATATAACAAAATGTTCCCATGGTCTGAAGTGAACTTTCTCCTTATGAGCAACTGGGCAGAGAGCTTAACTAAGAGTCTGCTGCACAGGAAAAGTGTGCCTTGTAAGTACACGGCAATCTCACAGGGGCATGCATTAGAATCTTGAGCCAAGCGTGATATCAGTGCCATAATTACAGCCCTCACCTCAGCTTTAGGAAATGCTGTGATAACAGCAGCACATGCTTTGCATGAAATATGCTGTAGCCCTACTGAATGAACAAGCACTCAAGGGAACATGATCTGCAAACAGTGTGGAGTTGAAGCAGGATCTTTCACACATCGTCTGCAAGGGAACTTTCCATTATATTATCTGTTGTAAACAGCTTCTCCTTACACTGTCTAAAACCTCTGTTGGAAAAGTTGGTGAGGAGCTCCTGGACCTCAAGACTTGTTAATACTCTTAATGCAGTTAACACCTGCTAATACATAAGAAGATAAAAATGAGTCATAGTGAATTGACTTTTCACACAGAAATAAATGATGATGAGTTTAACTTTCTAATTTAAGACTGATTGTGAATCCCACTATTTTGTAAAATGTCCATCAGCCCCTGTGGTTGTATTGGCTTACCATTATTTTTAGGCTCTGTGTACAACGATGCAAAAGCAGAGCAAAGCAAAACAAGAGGTTTATTCCTCTAGGCCACTGTGATTGGTCTGTTTAATACGTAGAAAACAACTAATATAGACCATATCCATAGATAGGGAATATCTAGTATGGAATAAATACCCAAATTTTGTATATACATTGTATATGTATATGCACATGTATAGATGAGTATAAAGTGAACTAAAGAAATCAGTCGAACCCGTGCTGACTTAGAATACCAAAATATTTCTGAAAGCAGTGTGAAAAACTACAATGGTGATTAAACATATTAGCAATTTTCTGTGGTGGGATTTTACATGGGACTCAAACTCCTTGAATGGTTTAAATTTTCCTCTTGTTCATGTGACTATGGCTGCTTAGCCATTTTCAAAGTCTAAGACAAGAACTGCGCACAATTTCTCAGCAATTTAAGCAAAATGAGTCATGAACTAGTAGAATGATGGTTCAGTGGGCTAGTAGGAACTGAGAGTGGTGTGAAGGGCTCTGAGGGCAGCAAAACAGGAATTTGCAGTGAAGTTGGTGAGCCATTTAGCTGTTCTGGGCTGGATATTGCATCACATTATCTTCATTAAGACAGATTTGGACATATTTGCTTTTTTCACTGGTCACATTTGGCAGAAGTTTTGGCAGTATCGGAAAGGTTCCAGAAATGTTTTTGTGCAGATTTGTGAAAGTATCTTTCAAGGTTCATTCATATTAATATTGCTCTGAATGTGCCTATCTAGCTGTTTATGAGATATATTCCATGCAGTTGCCTTTTGCTGCTTTGATGGCATATGAAAGATATCTTGAAGTCACCTGCTGTCGCAGCAATTGCAAGCTCACATGTTGTTACTTCTTGGTATTTTTAGCATGAATTTAACAATATGTGGCATTTTCTTCAGACTCTTAAAATATGGAAGGCTTCTGGAACTTTTGGTTTTGACATATGTGCAAAGAGAAGCTTAACAACACATGTTTGTAGGGACCTGAAACGCCTAACGCTTCCATGATTTTTCAAATTGTTTAGAAGTTAGGGCTCTTACAGGAAGGTTGATATAGTCAAGGCTGTCAGTAATGGACATTATTTTACTCTGCTGTTCCGTCCTTCCCCCATTAATCTTGGCCATGGTTTTACCGGGTCTTTTGTGTAATTTAGGGTATTTCCAGACTGGATTAGATCTATGGCTTGGTGATTTTCTATGAAATCTTAACAGGTTGTGAGGACTTGGAAAGGCCTGGTGGGTACTGAGAAAGTTTTGAGATTAAGATGTTTACCCCCTTTGAATGGTCCAAAATCTAGCGTTTTCAGAGGGTATGATACTTTATATTATAGCTGTCAAAGACCTACTTGCTGACAAGATACCTCACAGTGAAGCAATTATTCAGTTTCAGCACAGTGAAAATGAGCATTCTGTCAAAAAAAAACAACCCAGATTTGGGCTATTGGTAGATATAATGCCTTTCAAAAAAATCCCCAAACACTTCTGTCCCCAATTAAAATTTCATATCCTTATATATAGGGTGATCCTGAATGTGTGACAGATACAAGAGCAGCAATTCAGTAGAGCTCTCCAGCTGATTCATGTTCGCAACACAGCCTTTGTGCACACAAAGGCACTGCCAGTACGTGTTTCTCTTATGACATTTATAAAACAAGATTTTGTGCTAATGATTCTGTGTGTGCACTCTTCAAAATGTCCCTACAACAAGCTCGTCCTTATGTGTTTATATGAAATTTATGACTACAGAACCCATAAATATTTCCTCAGGCTGGAAACTATGGTGCAGCATGTGTTCAGGAACAGCAGATCTTATCAGGTAGGATTAGCAGACAGTAGGATGAAAAGCAGAGCTCTTAGTGAGCTTACATCTGCTTTACTCACTTCCTGCGCTGCAGATTGCTGCAGGTCAGGATCAATGATTTGCTACCAGCCAAGGCAGAAGGCACTCAGAGTTGAGTGAAAGACTTGATGAAAAATGGATAAATTATATGTTCTTAGAGTACACTTGTAGAGGATCAAATAAGCTTGGAGAAAGCAGTATGAAAAAGAAATTGCCTCTTTTAATAGTGGTGATAGTTGCTGAAGGTAGCCTGTTGGCTTTTCTGTAATATCTGTGAACACTGGAATGGTGCATTAACTTCTCACTTTCCGCTGCACAAACACAAAATAAAATGAAGGCTGCTGTGGGAGGTGGAGCAAATGGCACTGTAGCTCAGCTGGGAGCATCAGATGGTGTAAGGTAAAAGGTTTGTGCATCATGGGATGTGCTCACTGCTGCTCAGCTGTGAGCACCTTTTAAACCTCTGCAACATGCTTATTCAGATGGAAATCACTGATCCTTTCTCAAAAGAACTAAATCTGGCATAGCAAAAATATTTAATACACTAAGTTAAAACAAGCAGACTTTATATGGAGAAGGTAATGATACGGTAAAAAAAAGCAGTATGACCAAGAGATGCATTGAACAAAACTAGTTAGATTCAGCCATTTAAACTGCTCCAAATTATAACAGATGTAGCCACAAAGGCATGGCGAGAAAGGAATCCTGTTCCTTATGTGTGTCCCAAACAGGGTAGTGCAGCAACACTTGCTTGTGAGGTTGCTGTAACTGTCTTGACATTTCCTAAAACTTTAAAGAGCAATGTGGACTTCTTTTCTAACATCACTTTGGAAGTATAGAAAGTCTTCTGTACTTTGTTAGCTAAAATGAAGTAACATGACTAATATTTGGTCAGGTGCAATATCAAGGGAGAAAGGGTTCAAATTGAAATAGAGTAAGTTTAGATTAGATATAAGGAAAAAATTCTTTGCTGTGAGGGTGGTGAATCACTTGAACAGGTTGCCCAGGGAAGTTGTGGATGTCCCATCCAAGGACGTGTTTAGCCAGGTTGGATGGGGCTCTGAGCAACCCGGTCTAGTGCAAGTGCTGGAACTAGATGATCATCAAGGTATTCTTCCAGCCCAAACCATTCTACAATTCTGTGATCTCCTTTCTCTGCCCTAACTGCTACCTCACGGTTAGGTTATTTTTTCTTAGATGCTTTATATGTATTCAAACTGGAGCTCGTATGGCCTTTTGTAGTTTTGTAAAGTATTTCCAGAGTTCTTTGCCAATGGGATGGCATTTCACTACTATAAATGGCTTGTTTGGAAACCACCCTTGTTACTGCCTCTTCTAGGTCTTTGCTGAAGGTGTTGAATAACCTGGTCCTTGATGAGATCCTGCTCCTGATGTGCCTCCTCCATGGCAAATTGCAATTAACCCCTGCCCTTTGCTGCTCACTCTTTTAGGAAGCCCAAAAGACCACTTCCTCCAAATCCGTAACAGTTTTTTCACCCTATAGAATTAATTTTACCACTGAGTTGTTTTGACCAACACATGTTGTTATACTTTACCCATCTTTACAAAGACATGTGTGCTCTTTGTTGTGCTTTCATTGTTGTGGTTTCCCTGGGGATGTGAGTCATCCAAATCTAGAATAAACCAGGGCAGAACTTTCTAACCTGGCTGCTGCTGGCATGTGTGCACTGCTGTCTCTCCTCTGCAATTTCTTGGGAGTGAGTCTGCAAATGCTCACAATATTTAACAGTTGTAGCCTGTAAGACTGAAAACATCTCTGGGTTTAACACTGCTGGAGCTGAAAGGGCTAGGGTTTTTATATTTTTCATGATTTACCTCAGAAAAGTAAGTGGGGCAAACTTATGCTCCTTCTGATGTACAAAAATTGTCTAGTTTCATCTAGGATTCTTTTTTGTTTTCTATTTTGTTATCTGCTCTTAAGAATGAAGGAGTTGGACACTTGAACCTTGATTCTTCTACGTACTGTCAAACTATATATAATATATTGTGATTTTTTAGCAATCTAAATGGTAACTACTCTACTTATGTTTTTGGAACTTCATTCAGTTCATGACACTATGGTCTCCAAGATTCCACTCGTAACCTGAAAGTTTCAAGGAAGGTCCATCTTTGTATTGGTATCATCCATTGACTGGTAAACACATTTCTTCCTTCTGATTTGCTTTACAGGTTGGAAGGCGATAAAAGTTCTAGTTTTTCAAAGGTAAAAAATTGCATTTCAGGAATAGAAAAGCATGTATTTCTGTCTAATTAATAACCTAAAAAAAATTTTATTAGGTACAAAGACCATGGAAGACAAACTTCAGTTCTGAATTTAACCTTCAAGAAGTATGCTTTGGGTTAAAAAATTCTCAAAAATAAGCGGATGTTCTTGACCATAGCACACATCCTGCAACACTCAATGCTTACACACTGGAAGGAGATACAGGAGTCCATTTACTTTGGCTGGAAACAAAAATGCTAATAGTAAGATTTTTAGTCCCAGTGTGTGCTCATCATGCAGATTCTATGGATGTAATAAATGCAAGTAGACCTTAAGCACGACTTCTGCAACCTGGACGTTGGCAGTTGAAGGATTATTTGTGCATGACCCTTCTCCAGCTATTTTGTGTAGTAATTTTGTGGCTGGTTATGAAACTGTGAGTTGTGGTATGGAGTTGTGGCAGAGAAGAAGGGAAGGGGTGTCTGTCACGGGATCAGTGTTCACCCAATTTTATCACTGTCTGAGATTTTAATCCCTGTTTCAAATGTGATACTTGAAGTGTTTCGGTATAGAGACTGTGACCTAGTAATTTCAAACCACTCAAGAGGCCTTTTGTGAAACAGTAAAAAAATGTCCCACCTTTTCACTATTGCTGTTACTGGGCAATTTCCACCCTGCAGAAAGGAAATGAATTACCAGGGCTGGGAGATGTTCAGTAGGACAGAATGTATAAATCCAAGCTCAATTTAATTTATATAGTGCATGTTTTTCTCCTTCTCTATCTCTGTACCCTACTTCTCTTCCATAAGTGTGTAAGGATGGAGTACAATGTTACATTCCCAGGACCCAAACCTGCCCTACTTCGTTTTTTTCTTTCAAGGTCTGTGTTGTTCAAAACATTCTTAAAACCAAAACAAAACAACAAAAAACCCCACCAAATAAATTCCATACAAGAATCAATACCTACTCTCAGCTCTAGTGTCTTCATGTTAATGGCTAATTAAGCCAATGGCTAAGTAGCGAATGACAATGTTAGGAGGGCAAGAAAATGTTTCAAAAAGAGTTAAAGCCAACTGTAGTTAAGGCAAAACAGTGCTTTGAATATGCTGCAGAGCTGAAAATATGACTATAAACAAGGACAGACACTGGATCCTGACATGGGAATATCTGTTTTCATATGCCAGTGTTTCATGTGGTTATGAAATGTACAGAAAGTATTGATTTCAGAAGGTGTGTCAAGATGTGTTGACTGAGGCCTTCAAGAAAAAATTATTTGACCTAGTTTTTCTGAAAGAACGGTATATCAGAGACTTTAATTAACAAATTTAGAGGAAATACAGACAGGGATGTGTCCTGAGACACAGAGCATTTGTCCTGAGCTGGTAGTTGTACTGCCTGCAGTCTGGCTGGGAAGGAAAGTATTGGCCTGGTGAGGTGTGCTACAGAAAGGTCTGCCCTGGAGGCTGTCCTTTGCTTTGGCGGTTCTACTGCACTTTCCCATTTAGAAAGCTCCCAACGGTGATCATCAGCTCCTGCTTAGAAAGGTTAATGTTCTGTCTCTCAGGAGGTGTGCCCTTGGGAAATTTTGGTATTATGTTCCCTTGAAGGTCTTGTCGTATCACTAGTATAGGGGGGTTTCAGATTTGTTTTCCATTGGCAAATTTAACAGTCTGCATCTATTCAAATTTCTGGGATTGAACAAATCAAATGAATCTTTATAGAGGTTAATAAAACAAGATGAAAGAATTAAGAAAAAGTAAGTGACTCTACTATAGTTTTTCTTGCCTTTTTTCACCCACAGCTCTTAAAGCCTTTGATATTTACCAAACTAAAGATGTTATGTGTGAAAAGGTAACTGCAAGCTGAGTTCAATGGCTTTTTCTCAGTTTCCCTACTGTCTAAATTGGGAATCTCCTGTTTGATGCCATAGGTAGCACTCAGGATCACTTCTCAAGGAGGGATGCTATTCTTTGTGCCCTCAGAAGGGTTTCTGTATTCCTCCAGGATGGCAGGATTGCCTGACAGACAGCCAGGCAGAAACAAAACACTCTGTATTACAAACTGTCCTACTTGGCGATAAATTGCTGGGGTCTGTCTTTCTTCAGCACACAAAACTTAGATTTTGCCTAAATTTGGCACACCAAGGAGGAATTTGCAACTACGGGTGAAGCATACTTGTTGCTGCTCTTCATTGGTGGTATTAATGTTCTAACAAATATATTCAACAGAGAAAACATGATTTGGGGTGTGTGCTGCTGGGAGATGATTCTCTGACAAATCCCACATCCTGGACATAAAGCAGACAGTAGATCAGGTGGGCAAAATGAAGGACATGCCCAATCTTTTGGCCTGTTAAGGGCTGCTACCTCTGGATAAGTCCAGTCACAGCCCTGCAGACACAGGGATTCATTTGGGTCCTGAGGACATCAGATTTGTTACCTCATTTTCTCATCTTTTTCCAGCAGGGTTAGGTCTCTCTGTGCGGAGCAAGCTCTGCAAATTTACAACCAATAAAATATGTTATAGCATGAAATGGGAAATGGCTTCAGATGAAAAGTGCATTGTTATCCTTAGCCTATGGAAAATATTTGTACTGTCTGTTAGAGAAAGCATTCCAACAACATCATCAAATGCCTTTTAATCACAGAACTATAGAATGGTGTGGGTTGGAAGGGACCTTACAGATCATCCCATTTCAGCCCCGCTGCTATGGGCAGGGGCACCTTCCATTAGACCACATTGCTCAGAGCCCTGTCCAAACTGGCCTTGAACGCTTCCAGGGATGGGGCAGCCACTGCTTCCCTGGACAATCTTTTCCAGGGACCCCCCCACCCTTACAGTGAGGAACTTCTTACTGATATAAAATCTGAACTTACCCTCCTTTAACTTAAGACAATTCCCCCTTGTCCTATCACTAATGAACTCATGTCTAATTTCATATCACTTTAAGGATCCAATCTAACAAGTGTGCTTCTAGGTATTTTAGGATCTATTAGATCTATTTGGTGAAAGCACAAACAGGAAAGAGCTGCTTCAAAATTCAAATTTGGCTTTAAAATATAAGCATGTAGAAAAAAAGCATGTGTCTGAGGGTGTTTTCCCAAACTAATGATTTGGCTTCTAACCAACATCTAAAAAACCTGTCCCCAAAATAATAGGAGGGGATTCCTGTATAGAATTCAACTGAAAATTATCTAGAGCAAAGTAATCTTCCAACTAGCTGTAGCTCTAATTGTTACGGCAGAATGTGTTCAATCTCTTAGGATATGTCTGGAACAGTCTGAAAGGATATTATAGGAAAATTAGAGGCAATGTAACACATCTGTTACGAAACAATAACCTTTTCCTGTCTCCCAGAAACACAACTCACCAACTGAGTTTTGTCCTACTTTTAGAAAGACCTTTAAGGAAGTGTAATGATAAAAATGTGACAGCATGTGACATTGCTTGAGAAAACAACCTAGAAGGGCCACTGGCATTTAGCTTTTAGCCATGTAAATAGCTTATTCTTGCAAATATTGAACAAATTGCATCTATCCAAAAAGCTGGAGATGAAAAGGTAGGGGAGTGAACACAAGGTGTGTGCAGAGCAACAAAACAAGATCAAACATATGAACTGTATCTCAGTAAAATTTATACGAACATTGAAGTAAATCTGCAAAATATCATAGGGAAGGAAGGAGGCTGCTAATGGCTGTTAATTGCAGGCTGCCTGTTAAAGCAGCAGAGATGTCTCTTAATTACTGATTTTCATTGTTCTAGCAGACAACCATTTTTGCTCATATTAACTTTATATTAGATAAATGTAAAGAACATAGAACAAATATCTTTGAGAATGAGTGGGGCAAACTCAATCAGGTTTTCTTTGCTTCCCTCCTTCTGAAAGTTTTGTGTTGTGACAAACCACATTTCTCCTGTAACAGGACACTCAGATGAGGAGCCCTTAGCCCTTATAGAAACTGACTAAAGAAAAAAGACCCCACTTTTCTTTCTGATATTGCACCTGTTACCAACGTGATGAGAATATGACAAATATTTCCATCCCAGTTCGGACTACTGAAAAAGGCACCCAAAAGAAGACTGTGACATCTCAAAGTCTACCCCACTTGTCCTAATGTGTCCATGAGGACAAAAGGGTCAGGCAGACATCCCTGGAGTAGGTCTGACAGTGGTGATTCACTTGCTTTCCTGCAGTTACAATATACCTTTACACTGAAGAAGGACCTGGCAAACCAGTGAGGGCAACTGTTGACTCTGCCACCAAAAATGAAGAGACAAAATGAACACACAGGGAGCTCAGAATTTCAGAGAAACTTAGAATAAGATTCAGAGGTTGCACGTGGAAGCCCCAGATATACAACTAGTTATGCTGTGTGGGCTCAGGTTACAGTTTGAATTCAACAAGTCTTGCTGATGATCAAAATTTTTTTCTGAAAACACTTTAGCTATTTTTGGTGTATTTTTGAAACAGTTCATGCTATAGGTAAAAGCAAACACCATCTCAATTACTTCTTTCCTATTGTTTTGTAATATTCTATCTTGCTGTGAAGATAGAATCATCCTGGGTTTAAATTTTCCTTATATCACTGACATCACTGTGATAAGGCAAAATAATCTGTTATGGTGAATGCTTGTAAAATGGTGATGAGAACTAAAGTTAAAGAACAGGAAAGTTCTCTTTTGGGCCTCTAATGCTAAAGACATTGCCACAGACATGGTCTCCTTAATATGTTTGAAAGACTATTTTATTGTTATTTCCTGCCTCTTTGCATCAGTTGAGCTATTTGTGTAATTTACTTTGAAATGAAATACAGATTGAACAGCAACCAAGTCCACAACAGCTGGACAGTCATAGCTGGACAGATCATGTAACCCCAGAAATGTTGATGAAGTTATTCCACTTTCTTAACTGAAAGGGCAGCCTGTTCATAAGCAGGGACATAAAGGCAAACATGAAATTAGGGGTGAAGAAACTGATCATAACTTATCTAAAAGTCCTGCTCCTAGAACTTAATTTCTTGTCAGGTACAAAAAGTGCTGTGTTGGGATGCCAAGAGATGGAGGAGCAACACAGTGGGTGGCCCTGGGACGGAGCTTCCTGGCAATGCAGGCACAGCCAAATTTGCATCTTGGGGAACAACTCAAAATAGCTCTATCTGATGCCTTCAGCTGAGCAGCAAATGTAGCTTTCCCCCATCAGAAGAGAGGAGGCTGACAGGGTCAGCATGGGCCGAAGTGCTTGTACTGGGAGTGAGAGGGTACCTTTCAAATCCTCCCAGGATTTCTCCTCCAGATCACACAGTCACCTTTCCCAAACCCACTGGAAATTGCTCTTCTCCTGCATCTGCTTGCCACCTTGCTCCTCTCCCAGGTGCTCCGTGCCCTCCTGACTCCCTGGACCTTGCAGGCGGCATCTGTGACTGCTGGCTGGGAGGAAGCTGATACCTCCCTGCTCACACTGGGAAAGGACACACAAGTGCTGGTCTGGCGTGGGACATGGCCCCCATGCTACAGGGAGCAGAGAAACAAAAAATGGGACAATAGCAGCGCTTCGTGTGTGTCCTGCCTTGACAATGGGGTAGGTAGAGCACTGGAGATAACGGGAGCAAACATCAGGGCTGGGTTCCCCAGCGCTGCACACACCGCTCGGGTGGCCATCCCCCGCTCCTGCCTGCGAGGGCACAGTAAGCAGCCCAAGGCATCTGCCTCCTGTGCTTGCATTTCATCTGGCCTAGCTGAGGGACTTTCTAAGCAGCAGCCTCAAAGAGAGAAGGTGTTTGGGAAATAGAGCACTGTTGTAATCGCCTGGCTTTCCTGGCTGCCCTCGGTCGAAGCGCCAGCCCCTGAATGCTCGGCGGCCTCTGCTTCCGCGCCGCTAAGCCTGGCGTGGGTGGCTCTCGCAGAGACAGGGCTGCCCCCAGCGAGGGACCGACGAGGTGCCGATGGAATAAGGTGAATGAGACAGAAGGTTGAAGGAGGGGTCTCCCCCGTGGTCTCCTTTACTCAGGGTAGGGCGAGGGGACCGGGGAAGAAGAGTCACGGAAGGAGAACACCAGGGAAATGTCCCCGTGCAGCTGGTTTTAAGGGGGGTAACAACCAATGGGGTAAGACAAGGAGAAGGTACAATGGTCGGGGTCCAACAAAACCATTTGAGGGAGGGGTACAATAACTCATAACCAATAAAACTTCAAACATAACAGAACTTTCGGGAAGATGGGGTTGGTCCAAGGCTCTGGACACGCCTTTCTTCAGCAGCAACAAGGGTTGGACCTCCCACAGAGCACCAGTTTGGAACTCCAGGACTGGTGAGGAAACTAAAGAGGTTTGAAATACAGAGGAAGTGAACAGCAGTTTGGGAGGACAAACAAAAGAGAAACATGCTGCGTGGGCATCCTCAAATGGTCCAAAAAAGCAGGAAGATCTTGCAATCATTTTAATCTATGTATAGAAACATCTTAGATAAATGGCCTTTATAGTGAGTATTATTATTTTTCCTTTCAAGAAAAACATCTGGTTTCTGAACACACAGTCCTCTCTTGGAGAACTGAACATACTGAACTTCTTTGCAGTGAACACAAAAGTGATTTTTTCCCCAAATTTAACTTTTTGCAGGCTTGACCATGTTTTCTCAGGACATTTTTTTCAGACAAACATGACCCAAACTCTACTGCCAAGTGTCACAGTAAATCCTCGGCTATGTTTGACAGAGGAAAAGTCTGAAATAAAAGAGAAGACCTCAGGTAGTTACCTAGGTAACTAGGTGCCTAGTTACCTTTGCCAGCACTTGACCTCATCACCTCATTCACGGGAGCTGTGTACCTGGTTCTGCCCAGCACGTGAGAGTGTGTCTTCTCCAGGTCACAACCCCAGGGGCAATACTTATATCTGGCCAACGTGAGCTGGGAACAAGAAGTTCCAGGAGAGAGTGAACTTATTTTGACTGCCTTTTGGACTGATTGATTAATTTTGAGAAGCTTTATCAATAATCAGAGGAAAAGCCTTTTGTGAAGTTTTGTCTGAAAGATATCATGATGTTCTTTTAAATGATATGTCAATCAATAACAGATCTCATAATCATTTTAGGAAAAGCATTTAAGCCAAAAGACCATTTCAACAGAAGCAGTGTGGATTTGGAATGGACAGTCGATTACCTATAGAGTACTTTCACAGAGATTAACACTGCATTAAAAAAAAAAAAAGTATGAGTATTAGAATATTGTGTAGAATTTGCTGCTGGTATTTCTGTACTGTAGTCTATCAACCTAAAAGGAAATTAAGAGCTCTGAAACACTATAAAAGCCAGTAAGATATAAGTGCAGGAATTGTAATGCATAAAGACCGACTTTCAGATGGTACTAACTTGTCCTTCCTCCATCCTTACCATGCAATTTATTTATAGAAAATAATATTAAAATTTGTTGCAGCCAAACTAAAATATAGCTGCTAAAATTATTTCCCCTCCCCTCTCTTTTTAAACCTTTAAAGTCTAGTCCTCCTCTTTCTCTCTTTTTGAACATTTAAAGTCTAATCAGGAGTCACTGGCATATGTTACATAAAATTGGCATTATTGTCTGTCAGTACCAATGTGTTGGGTTTGTGTGGCCAGGTTTTGGGAGCAGGGGGGATGCAGGGCTGGCTTCTGTGAGAAGTTGCCAGAAGTTTCCTCTATGTCTGGCACAGACAGCACCAGATGGCTCCAGGAGGGACCTGGTGCTGGTCAAGGCCAAGGCTATCAGGAATGGTGGTAGTGCTTCTGGGATAACATATTTAAGGAAAAAAGTTATTGCACAGATATAATTGCAGCCAGAGAAGAGAGAAGTGAGAATATGTGAGAGAAACAACTCTGCAGACACCAAGGTCAGTGCAGAAGGAGGGGCAGGAGGTGCTCCAGGCACCTGAGCTGAGATTCCCTTGCAGCCCCTGGTGCAGCCCATGGTGGAGCACCTGTGCCCTGCAGCCCATGGGGATGCAGAGAGCCCCTCCACAGGGGATGCAGAGATCCACCTGCAGCCCACAGAGGAGCCCCACACTGGAGCAGGTGGGTGCCTGGGAGGAGGCTGTGACCCCTTGGGAGGTCTCTGCTGGAACAGGCTCCTGTCAGAGCCATGGAGAGAGGAGCCCACGCTGGAGCAGGGTCCTGGCAGGACTTGTGACCCTGTGGGGACCCACACTGGAGCAGGCAGTGCCTGAAGGACAGCACCCTATGGAAGAGTGATCCGTCTTGGAGCAGTTTGTGGAGAACTGTTGTCCGTGGAATGGACTCATGTTGTAGAAGTTCATAGAGAATTTTCTCCTGTGGGAGGGACCCCATGTTGGAGAGGGGGAAAGACTTCTTCCTGACCTGAGGCAGAAACATGTGATGAACTGAGTGTTACCCCATTCCCTGCCTCCCTGCACCACTGGGGGGGAGGGGAGGTAGAGCTTGGGAAGGAGGGAGGGGTGGGGGAAAGGTGTTTTCAGATTTATTTTACTTTTCATTATCCTGCTCTGTTTTTTTTTAGCAATTAATTCAGTTAATATTCCCAGCTCAAGTCAGTTTTTCCCATGAAGGCATTTGATGAGTGATCCCTTTCTGTCCTTACTTCAACTCATGGACCCTTCATTGTATTTTCTCTGCCCTGTCCAGCTGCAGAGGGGAGTTACAGAGTGGCTTTGCTGGGTGCCTGGAATCCAGCCAGGATCCACCCACTACAGTCTTTTTGGTGCACCAGCTGGAAATTTAACCCAGGTTGCAAAAATGGGAGTCTTGCATTATACCACTACCACACCAACTCAGTACAGCCACAGAATTGCAGAGGTCTGGGGTTGGAAAGAACCTCTGGAGATCATCTAGTCCAATCCTCCTGTTAAATCAGGTTTCCCTGCAACCGGTTGCTTCGGATATCTTCAGAGAAAGCAACTTCATATTCTCTGTGGGCAGCCTGTTCCAAAGCTTAATTACCCTCAAAGTAAAGAAAATTTTCCTTCATTCATATGGAAACTTCCTTCAGTTTGTGCCTGTTGCCCCTAATCCCCTTCCTTAAAAAAATTATCACTGGCAGCGAGGCTGATAATATTTAAGTATGGCGCTTTTCTCTCTCCTTGATTGAGTGGGTAATCCAAATGCTGATCCTTGCCTCCAATTTTTACCTTTTTGTCTTGTGGATTCCTCTGTTCCAAAGGTGAAGTGGTAACTTCTCGTTTTTCAATAACACTGAAGCTTCACTGCTGTTTATTTAGGTTTCTTAACAGAGAGGATTTCATAATTAAATTCTACATTCTGCCCTAAGCAGAATTTCAGAATATAGGAAAACCTGCTGTGACTAGAGCAAATTTTTAAGTTGTTATTTATTTAAAATACAGACAGAAAAACAATGTCCTCTAATCCTAAGGAGCTGGAAGAATCGAATCCTTGTTGCATTTTTCAAGTTTGTGTATTGTTCAGAGCATTTTTCTTTTATCATCAGATTAGACTCTTGTTTTAATAGCTGTAGTAGGGGACTGCTGCTGAGAAACTCTGTCCTTGTAGAGCATGGTCACTGGGCATATGATCTCTGAAATCTCTTTTTTTTTCCCCTGAGGGAATTGCAGAAAGTGTCTCCTGCCAACTACGCTTAAGGTGAACTGACACTGGCAGTTCCACTTACTGCTTTCCAAGTTTGCTGGCAAAGGATTGGGAGGGCAGGGGAGCAAAATCTTTTCCAAGCAATGGTACATTTGTGCTGTGGTTGCTGCAAGAGAGGGCTAGGGGATGACAGTGAGGCACGTTTTCACTGGAGTTAGAGGCCATTTAGAATGGCAAAATTATTTAAATGCTAATTGTTTGCTCCATGAAGACCTTTGTGCTTAATTATGACTACACGGGGGCAGACAGCCAGGAAGAATGGGTGCAATCTAGAAAACCTAACTGGAAATTTGTTGTGTTCTTTTTCGTTTGCTCTATCCTTCTCCTAAAGGCACAATATGCATAGCAGATGCCATTTCTGACAGAATTTATTCTCATTTTTATCATTTACACTAATAAGAATTTGACCACACACGTTTTGTGAAAAACATTGATTCCATACATTTTACAGTACAGATGCTACAACTCCACTCAAGAGTTACTATTTAGGCTTGTGTCAGCTCAGTTTTGATGAAGATGTCATGGTTTTATGCCCAGCTGGAGATGAAGCACCACCCAGACACTCTCAACCCCACCTTCTGAGAAGAAATTAACTCTACTCTAGCTGAAGCCAGGACACAAGATCAGAGTGCTATTGCAAATCATGAGACTCTTTGATTCATGTAAGTCTTTGATCAACTTTTTCACAATGGGCCAGTGATCCTTCTCCTCTGCTCAGCTCTGGTAAGGCCCCAGTTGAAACACAATACCTTGCTCCAGGTGTCCCGCTACCAGAGAGGGACAGGGCTGCATTTAGATAACAGAGGAACTGGAGCATCTTCTGTAAGAGGAAAGGTGGAGCAAGCTCAGGCTCCTCTGCCTGCAGAAGAGAAGGCTATGGATAGATGTCCTCAAGCTGTAGAGATGTCTGAAGGGAGGGTGTGAAGGTGAAGGAACGTGGCTGTTTCCAGTGGCACCCAGTGACAGGACTAGGGGAACTGGGCACAAACTGAAACACGCAGGGGAAGTTCCTGCTCATCGTCAGGAAATACTTGTTTACCATGAGGGTGACCAAACACTGGCTCAGGTTTCGCAGAAGGCTGCTCTACCTTACATTCTTGGAGATGTTCAAAGCTGTCTGTAGGTGGTCCTGGATAATGTGCTCTACATGAGCCTCCTTGAGCATGAACATCTGACAAAGTGACCTCAACAGGTACTTTTCAACTTGAATCGCTCTGTCACCTCATGGGCTTTCCCTCTGGCAATGAGGGGTGCCTTCTCCTTTGAAGGCCCTTGCAGGAGCTGAGTTGAGATGCCCTGTTGGCACTGAGGAGGTCTCAAGAACTTCCCCTCTGCATTGCGACATTGCCTATTGCAGGCCTTTCTTCTGTGGGCACCAGCTTCTCATCACAGGACCCAACAAACCTGAGTTTAAAACAGCCCCAATATTGCTGCTTTTCAGCAGTCACTGCCTCCAGTGGGTGCAAAGAAAAGGCATGCAGGCTCCAGAGGGACCTTCAGTGTGCTCTACCAGCTCTGGCATGGGGAAGAGCAACAGGTCTGGGTATTGAGCAAAGTCAGCACCTTCAAGTGCTCCACTATCCTCTGCCTGGCTGCATGGAGGAGGCGCTGATCTCATCTCATTGGGATCCAGCAATAGGACACATAGGAATGGTTCAAAGCTGCACCAGGGGAAGCTCTGATATTAGGCGTCCTTGCTGCTTGCATTCAGTGCCAAGTTCCACTCACCCAGCTCATGCCCAGACTCCTGCCGAGCATTTGGGAAGTTTTGGAATGCTGAACGAGGACATTGGTACTGACATTGTGCGAGGAGAGTTGTTTGTAGCAGTCCCTACAGCTGCACTACAACCTGCACAAGTAACCCACCAAAAACCACCCCTCACTGCCAAAAAGGGCTGTGGGGACTGACAGAACACGGAAGCAGGCACAGCCCACAGAAGCAGGCACAGCTCCATGGCTCTCCAACATCCCCTCACAGCAGGCTCCCACACCAGGCACTTCTCTGGAGATAACCTGCCAAGTGCAAGAAGCACCTGGTCAGACCTGCGGCTGCTCCAGCCCCACACAGCAGCAGGGTGTAGTTGCAGCCCCTCAGCATCCCCTTCTACTGCCTCCAATAAACACAGATGCTTTCCACGGTGTGTGCATGTGCTTCAAGTTGTTGATTCTTCAAGCAGCATCTGGCTGTACCTTTTATGGTATTTATGGACCATCAGAGAACAGTGGCATGATTTCGACTGATTGTGCATGATCTGTTTCAAATTTTAGGCTTTTCCTCCTCCCCATGGATATGTTGTACTACCCTGCAGTTTTATGCCTTTCAGATAGGCAGTATGTGCTGTCAACAGTCAAAACCTTGGTCCTCCACTCATGTTGTAAGCTTCTGGATGTAGTATTTTCTTTGTTCACAGTATGCCTAAAGCACTGCTTTCCTACTTAAATTTCTCTCAGAACAACTGGGGAGCTTGGACTGGTTTCAGTAATGTGCTAGCTAGTATGAAATGTTGTCATGTTAGCAGTAGCAGTGCAGGTCACTCACAACAAGTGCTTATTCTGGCTCTGTTGCTAGTTGCTTTGCCCTCTTATATTGTAGCTTATCAAAAGCCTTTGATAATGGCAAAGTTTTCTTTTATGAGATTGGAAGCAGGGTTATGATTACTGACAGGTACCTGAGTACATAAGTGAGTACTTCCAAGAAGAACTTAGTAGGAGGTGGCTAGGAGGGAAAAAACCACAGGTGCTGGGTTCCAGTAAGCCTTGATATTAAAGGGTCACATTCACTGTAATGGTATTTAACAACCGCGATTAAAGCCCACACGCAGAACATTCTTTTTACAATGCAGCATCCCACAAGTAGAGGACCCCTTTACTAATAGGCATTTATATCTTTTTTTAAGCCAGGGACACTGCATGGGAACAGAGGACTGGAAGAAATTCTCCCTGGCCCTAAGGTTCATTCCCTCTGTTATAAGTAAATGTGTGATAGGTACCGTCTCCTTAATTGATCTGGCTCCCTCTGTAAAACTATCACTACTTTTGCCTGTTATACCTCGAGCTGTGATTGCTGTAGTGCTTAGCCAGCTCCTTTGAGTTCTCAACCTCCGTTTTATTGCATGATACTTGGTATTCCTCCTTGCTTTACCACTGCTAATTTCTTCCTTTAGTTTAAATGCTTGGTGTTTATCTTTGTCATAAAAGAGTGGTCAAGCAGCGGAACAGGCTGCCCAGGAACCGGTGGGATCACGGTCCCTGAAGTGATCAAAAACCACGCAGATGTGGTGCTTAGGGACACGGTTTAGTGGTGGACCTGGCAGTGCTGAGTTAATGGTTGGATTTGTTGATCTAAGAGGTCTTTTCCAGCCTTATCTGTTCTACGACTCTATGTCTGTATAGCACAGCAATGACCCACTGTGGCCTCCTTTCTGCCTCACAAAGTAGCTCTTGCCTACAATGATACCAGGCTGAACTTGTTTTCCCACTACATGAAATAATTCACTTTTATGATGTTACAGACCGCTGTAATGAAAGCTTCCTTAAGCAAACAGCAATAAAGGGAATTGGTGACCAGGGACTTAAAGAGTAGTAACACTGGTCTTGAATGACCAGTCTCTCGGTTTCCTCCTTTTCTGGTAGAATGTAAATTGTGCTTCTCTCCCCTCATGCAGTCAGCACTGTAGGTTAAATTTAGGAATAAGGGAGTGTCTCACCTTCTGCACGCTCTATGGGCTAGCACAGTCAGTCACCACCTACCTTCAAGTCCGAGAGGGAAGGTAAACTGAGGAGGTGCCTCACCACCCTCACAGCAAAGAATTTCCTCCTGGAATGTAATCTGAACCCACCCTCTTTCAGCTTGACCCCTTAAACCATGTGCGATTGCTGCAGTTCCTCTGCAGCTCTCCCACAGGGAGATCCCACAGGGAAATCCCCTGTTGAGATTTCTCATTTAAAGCACATCCAGACTAATGGTAGGGTGTTCAGTGGGAATGTTACAGGCTCTGGCAGTGATTAGGGACTAGCTAATCTCTGAGCTTCAACACGGGAAAACTCTCCCTTGTGTTTTTCAGTGACAGTTGGATGTAACGCACTAATAAGGTGGTGTTGGCTTGTGTCACATTACCTGATTGTACAGCCACTATCATGGATGAAGGTACGACTGGTTGCATTTGCTTCAACAGAGTAATGTCTTGACTCTGTGTTAAGAAGCTGTTGCACCAAACATGGTCTTCCCTTAACCAAACATGTTCTTTACTACCTACATCTTAATGTGAAGGAAAGACCAAACATGAACTCTGGGGAAATTTTTTTTACACTAATGTTCCAAATTAATTTCTAACCAAAGATTAAACTGCTCACTGGTTCACAAACTTCCTCTAAAATATTGCTTTTGTTCTCTTGAAGATCTATTGGACAGTAGCATTACAGAGTTCTTTGCGCCTAAGATACTTGGCTTCCTCTATCATAAAGCACTCTGTTACTGTCATTGTGCATTTTTGCAGCTTAGCTCTTTACCCGGCCATGTGCTGTAGACTAATTCCCAAGAACGAGAGTACATTGCAAAACAAAAGAAGGAAAACATTCTCAAGGCTTTATCTTGACCTGAATGTTCATGTTGACTTATATGATGCAAGTTTTGAGTAATTAATGTACCTTTGACAAAATGAACACTAGGGTCAAAAAAAGAATCCAATGTAAATGTTGTGATCATCATACAGTGGCTGCCTTTAGTTAATGCAGCTTCATTTTTCATTGTGTCAGTAAGGTTGCGAATAATTTGTTCTCAGAAGGTCAGAGAAGGAGGTGCAGTTGGACTACTGAAAAAAAAGTAAACAACTCCCTGGGAAACCAGTGAGAGAAGGCATACGAAGCCATAACCTTCAGATGAGCCTCAGACAAGGCACTGCAGGTTTTCCCAGACTGGAGATTCCTCATGAGAGCATTCATTCTGCAGCGCTAATGTCCTTCATCTGCCTTGTGTCAGTCACATTCAAAACGTGGCTCTGAGGTTTTTGTTTTCTCATGTTTTATCTGAAGTGTGAGGGTTAAGGAGAGGGACAACAGACACAAGTCACAACATGGATACAAAATTCTGATCAAATGTTGATGAATTTTTCCCCCACCACGAGGTGATCAAACACTGGCAAATGTTGCCCAGAGAGGCTGTGGACTCTCCATCCTTGGGGGTACTCAGAACTCAACTGAATGTGACCTCAGCAACCTGACGTAAATTTTCCTTGGCCTGAGAAGAGATCTGATCAGGTGATCTCCAGAAGTCCCTCCCAGCCCGAGTTATTCTTTCATTCTCTGTGTCTTATAGAGGTGACACGCCATCTTCCTGACCCAGAGGGACAGTAGTGACCACAGGCCATAAAGAAACAACTTCTCATGGGAAATCTGGGAAAACTCAAAAGTGAAAGTCAGGGAAAATCAACTTGCCTGAGATACAGGATCAGAAATAGGGATTTGTCTCTCCCACCAACCACGTTCTCATATTCTTATTCCTGCAGTTGATCAGGACTGTGGGGAAAAAAAAAGGAAGTTTACTTGTTAGAAGAGGACAAATTTTTCTAGTGATGTTGTTTGTCAGAACAAAATAATCTTAAAGTTCATGAGTTAAAACCTTTACATTGTCACTTTATTTCATGTTTGCCTAAGTCTGTGTATCATTTAATTGCAGATATGCTTAAATTTCTATGCACAACATCCTCAGTTTTCAACTCATAGAATTATTACTTTCTCCAGTGTGCCAGGAACCAATGTGAAATAGCAGAATAGTTTAAATTACGATAAAAACTCTTTTCACCTCATGGCTATCTTCCTGTACAATGTCCTAGTCAAAGAAGGCTGAGAACAGCTTTGTTGAGTAAATCTGTTTCTTTTATGAAAGTGGGTTATTGTCTGGAGACAAGGAGAGTTTCTCTGAGCTAATGAAAATGTCTTTGTCATTGGCTTTAGTGTCCATGTATTTATTTCCTGCAGGGAAAATACCCAAAACCAAAAATGCAAACTGGCATAACTCTTACTCTTTGAAAGATCCTCTGTCATTTTCAGTGTCAAAACCAGGTTTGTGCTGACAACATTTCAGTGAATTCTTTGCCCATTTATCAAACAAAAGTCTGACCATATTTGTACATAGCCAAGGAGAGATGAATTATTTTTTTAGAGCTGTCTAGTTTTCTTGGACTACACTAAGTTTCCAAATGATGTATATATACACAAGAAAACAAAGCGAGGAATTGCAAAAATTTAGACGAACATGTGCCAGGAGAATGTGCTGTCACTCTGCTATGGCAGATTAGCAGCTGTTTTGCCTCCTCCTCCCCCTCAGCCCTTGGGGGATGCACACTACATCTCCAATATTGGCCTCTTCCCCCATCAGGGAGGTCGCTGACCTGACCCAGCTTTCACCAATGTATGCTCACAACACTAAACATTTAACAAGATGATAAGAGCTCAGGGGATTAGCATTTGGGGGAAAAGGGTATGACCTCTAAAACTAGCTCTTAATTAATAAAAATGGGCATAAGTGATCTGCTTCAAAATCTCTGTTCAGCAGGAAGGGGATAAAGCAGGTTCTATTTGCTCTTGCAGGATGGAGAGAAGAACACGGATGGGACCTGTGGTTGGACGAAAGTGGTAGATCTCTTGGGGATCAGTGTTAGGTGTTAATGTGAGAACAAGGAATGGAATTTTTTTATTCACTGGAAACTAAATAACTGCAGATTAATTCAGCTACCTACCTCTCCCCACAGTTACAGGAAGCTTAATAGCAGGCCTCTCCTGGTAGGTGTTCTTTTCCATACCATTTGTCAGAGACAAGTTTCCTGCATGCATAAATGTTACTTATAAATGCATGCATAAATGTTACCTATAGAGGTAGCAGTTTCCTGCTCTTAGAATAAATTTCACAGTATTTATGTCTCCCTTCTAGAATTTGGGGGATTTTTTTGACTCCCAGTATGTAAAGCAATGCACATTCTTGTGGCTCATTATGATTTCTTGTACTGTTTTAGTAAAATTTTGGGTCAGTGTAATCTAAAACAATATTTGAAAGAACCATGGATATTTTATGTATTCAAACACCATAATTGCAAAATAGAAACATAAACATGTAATAAATAAATTAGATTTTTTTTAAAAGAGTTTAATATATACTTTGTTTTTAACACTATGGTGTTTTGATGGTTCATTATTTATAGCTCCAGTTCTTAAGTCTGGAAAAAAAATGACCCCATTGTTATATTTCTGTTAATATTTACGTAATTGTTGATCAAAATAAAGCAATGCATTAGCTAAATGTTCTCAAAAGGGAATAATTTTGCACGATTCAATTACCATTGGAAATAGGGTAACCCTTTTTTGGACTAGATAGGTGTAACTCTTGTTCCATGACAGTCTTTTGAGACTCGCTTATGCCCTGGCTGCTGCTGCCTTCCCCTGATTCTCTGCCAGGACAGCTGGGCATATGGGCTGAGTGGAAGGTGCAGGACATTCTGACATGCCCCTGCTCTGACTGATGGTGTGAGCAAGGGCATTCTGCAGCGCTGCTCTGCAGCAATGACAACAAACAGCCCTTGTGATCCTCTGAAGCCTTTTTGCCCCTACTCCATTTTCCTGGGTGCTTGCAGTGTCTGCTGAAATGACTTGTATGCAGCTGTCAGAGATCAAAATTCAACCTTTTTCCTTCCCTTTATGAAATCAAATGCATGAATAGTGGGCATTCATGGGGCACAGGCACAAATAGAGGATCTGACATTTGTAATGCAGAGCATTCACTAAATCATGCAAAAAATAGTTCCTAGTATTTGTTTATTGATACTCAGAAAAGGTGAAAGCCTGTTTCCATGGCTGTTTGCTTGTTTTTTTGAACACATGGATTATTGTACCTGGAAATTTTAATTTTCTCTTTTGCTGTCATTTTCTGTAAGGCTTTATCTCAACTCCTTTGCAGACTCTGTGTAACTCTTTTACTCATTTCCTTTTACGACCTGTCCTAAGGAATTAAAATCTTGGCCTTAGTAATGTCTGTGTTCCATTTCCCTATGGAGTAATTTAATAATATGCTACAAAAAACCCAAGGCAGTAGTGGACACAACTAAGAGAAAAAAGCCTGTATTGTTTAAATTCAGACATGAGATTTTTATTTACTTACTTATTTATTTTTCTTTTCCTTTTTGTCTGCTTTTTGTTAGGGATAATTAATAGATTCAGATAGATTCAGCTTTTGCTGATTTTATTTTGAAAGAACTTAGTGGTTTGTGTTAGTGGAAATTAATTTGAAATGCAGCTAGTATAATTTGAGAGCAGCGAAATTGCCTAATATACACATCATTAATGTGAATTTATGGAGAAACTCTGCTTCACAGAAAAGATGAAAAACATTTCAGGGAAAATAGCCATCCAGGAATAAACAGCTGGAAACAACCATAAGATGACAGACTCCTAGATTTGTTGTTTCGGATCGAGGGCTGTGTGGGTAAGCTGGGGCTTCTGTGACTAATCAGTGCTTTTTTGCCATGTGCCAGGAACAAGACTGACATTTACTTCTGTGAGATTTTCATTAATGAATCATCTCTAAGGTTAGTGGCTGCAAGTAAGAGGTAAAACCCAACAAAGCACAAAAATAGCAGTAATGGACAAAACACCTAAGAGAGAAAGAAGATGATGTCAAGGATATGTTCAGTAAGTGACATCAGTTCCCTTTCTGCTGGGTGCTGCTTTCAGAGCAGGTAGCACGGAGGCTGGCAGAAATGACTGCCAGGGCCAGCCTCAGATGTCAGGAGTCAGGTCGACATGCAGCTGAAGAATGAGACCGAAAAGTAGGTGGGCAACTGGACACCGCAAGAGTTTGAATCACAAACATCTCATTAGTCCATTTTTAAGCAACACAGCAATTAACAGGCATACGTGTGTCGAGAGTTTTGCTGTCATGGTAGCCCATGACAGCTCACCTACGAGTCAGCTGTGGAGGTGGGACACATCCCTAGCGTTTGACTGCCAACAAGAAGTGTATGCTGCCTTACATATCCATGTAAATATTAGTCTAACTGCCTTACAGTTCCCATCACTAGAGAAGAGTGAAGCTCATCCCTGCTATGTATCCAGCCCAGATTCTGTGGGGAGAAAAGAATTAAAAGATGGTCCAGGGGATGTGGCCACACACTGGCCTGACACTACTGTGCCTGATGTTTTAGGCTTGAGATAAGGAATGCTTTTGTGAAGCCATGGGAAAGGCATCTGAATGTCTTAAATTTAATCTAGTTTGGGAAAAGCAAGATTAGCAGCAGGGCATGTCTTTAACTGGAAGCATGAAAGCTCAAAACTGACAGACCCTTTTGACTCACCCAGCTGGGCATACTATTGCTGGCAACTATGTCAAAATGCATCCTCTGATCAACTCAGAGTTATGCCCATCTGTTGAGATAATAGTGGCATTAACTAACTTTCCGTGTGTTTGGATAACACCCAAACACGTTGTGCTCCTCCCTTCAGGGGGCAAACACCAGGCCAAGAGGTGCCTTTTATGGGCAGCCAGGATAATTCCACATGGGACATCTGTTCTCCAAGAGGTCCTTGGGGTCTAGTGTCGGGCTCTGTACATTTTGGCCACTGCGTCAGTGGAGGGGGGAAGTTCACACATGTGTCTGACTGCCAACGACAGTGATTGTTTTAAGAGCATCTCAGTGTGCCAGAATACAAGCTGTAGGCAAATACTGCCTACAAATCTTGCAGTGAGTGAGCTGTGTAGCTTACGAACAAAATGAGTCACAGAAAGAGACATGCTGCTGAAAACCACGAAAGCCTTCTGTGACTGGTCAACCAGGAATTCACATAAACCTGAAAAGTAATTTGTGCCTACTAGTATGAGCAAAATGGAAAACACATGAGTCTTGAGGGTGAAAGGAGCATAGGTTTTGCAAAAGGTGCGTCAGAAGTATTCCTTCTCTGCTTGTGAGACTGATTGTTGTGCTGTCAGTGGGATTGCAAATAGGTCACAGTACCCTTAGAGCCCAGGTTTAGTGCAGCCAGGCAAACATCAGTGTCCTATCATTGCCACGTATCCCCAGCACACGCCTGCGTGTGGTGCTACAAACTGGTGTAAAGTGTACCAGGAAATGTGAGGCGTTGTGGCATTCAACAGTAAGCTTTCCTGCAGTAATTTATATAGTTCTGCTAGAAAGTTGCTTACCTGATAGCGAGTCATTCCTTCACCTGTACCCTGCTTCTTATGCTAGCTAAATTGCTGGATAACTTCATGGCTTCTGTTATCAACTTAAAGCTGATACGTGCATTAATCTAAAGAGCACAGACAATATATTTGAGTCCTTACTAGATAATGTAGGCAGTGTTTGTCAAGTATAGATACTATTTTTCTATAATAGTTCTTCAAACATTTATATGTTTGAAGAAAAAATAGCTTGTGTTTTTTATTGCTTTGAGTAAGAAAACACAATGTATTTGTGCAGTAGCCACCAGTTTCCTAGATTTATCTTATTGTTCTGAGAAAAAATAAAATACAAGAGCTTTTGCTCCTTGACATTTGAAAAGTGAGATTCAACATGCAGATAAAAATGTAGACCTAATTTTCAGGTGCTTGTTTCTTAAAATTTTGGTCTGAATGTTTGAACTGTTTCATGTCACTCACTGGGTTTGCAGTCGGCAATGCTTAAAAAAGAGAAAAAAAACCCAACAAATTTCAAGGTTGATGGAACAGCTGCATTGGTTCTCTACTATGGCAAAACTAAACAAAGTACCAGAAAGCACCAGGTAATTTAATAAGGCAATTGCATATGAGGCTTAAGCTAAATGTACCAGACAGATATGAATGAATGATACTATTGTGTTATGCTGCTGGTTTGCTGGAAAAGCATATTTTAAAAGACTGCGTAATTCTAAGGTTTAATTTGATAGAAAAAAAGTCCCAAACCCCCAACACATGAAAGTTACTATGATTTGATTTAGAGGATTTAATATATATTTTTCCAGAGCAGGTCAGCTAACTTTTAAGGGTGTATTTTGTTCTTCTTTACTTTGGCACCTCCAGTGATGTTTCACGAATAGGGATAATGTTTTCAGTGTGAAGGCTTCTTCCAGAAGAAAGTCAAAGATAGTAACATCTCTCTTAAACAAATATCTCTCCTGATAGTCCATCTACAGTGATAACTACAGAGACTGCAACATTGGTTTAAGTTGTAGAATTTTGTGTCCACACTAAGTATCTGAGTGAGTTCACTAAAGTGAATTCTGGTTTATGACCTGTGTTTATTTATACAAACCATGTTAGTGAGATGGTAAATGTACAGTTAACTCTGAAACGATGGAAACTTTCAACTGAGTTTTACCTCAGATCTCTTGTTAAAGGAAAAGGTTTAGAAAAATACAAGAAAATGTCAAAGGTGATGCCTTTGTAAGGGAATATAAGCCAACATGTCAAGCCAATCATAATACTTTGGTCAAGGTCTATGTGTTTTATCTGTATCTAATCCCCTAGACCACTGCAGACTAAAGGGAGCAAATATTCTACCAAAGGCAAGAAATGGCCGTGCAAGTAAACAGCTTCCAGATGAAGACAGCAACAGAAGTGCTTTCATTTTTGGACTTTGTGAAAGAGTCTCCAGCACTTACATATTTGGATTTTATCACACTGTACCAGATTTCCACAGCTTAAAGTATAACGAAGGTATGAGCAGTTTTGAACAGATTTTACAGATTTTTTTTGGTCCAGAGTTAGGAGACTGGATGGCTGTGTCTTGACATGAGCATGTCATCACTGGAGACTTGAAGAGCAGGACTCTCTCGAGTCTTTAAAATATGTGAATATCCTTGCCGAAGAGATGCTGGACAGGTTCTTGGAGGGGGAATCCACTGACGATTACTAAATACACTTTATTTCAATAAATATGCATCTCTATTATACAGTATATGCAGTGTGTGTGTATATATATATATATATATATATATATATAAATATACAGTAAATATACTTCTCTATTTCAATAAATGGCCCAGACACACGGGGGCTGGAAGATCGTGTGGGGTAAGTTCTGAGTGCACGTTTTTCCCCTCAGGTACCTTGTTCTGACTGTTGTCAAGGACCAGTTGCTGTCTGTGATCACCTGCAGCCCCACGTGCTGTGACACAACTGCACCCTTAATTTAACAGACACTTTGACTTTCTTCCTCACTCAATAGTCAGAGTGTAGTATAGGTCTGCTGGAGGGATGTACGAAAATATGCAGGAATTTGGTTCTGAAGTAGGTCATGAATGGGGAAAGCTGAGTACTTCAGAAAGGGATTCTCAAAGTCCAGCAAGCTTATTAGGTATTTACTAAAGCTAATGAAGAACGGGTTGCCTGAAGCTTCCTGAAGCTGGTTCACACTTGTCATCTTGGGATCCACAGCCCTGAGCTTCGTCCTATGGGTAGTCACCTTTATTATCTTCGTCAGCTGAGCAGAGCTCACTGTTTCTTTGTAGAAAAAAAAAAGTGGGAAAGTATTACTCAAATTTATAGAATAGCCTTATAGTAAAAAAAATTGGTCTAGAAGTAGGAGGCCTGAGTTAATTTCCTCTTTCCAATCAAAGCCTGATCTTCTCTTCAGAATAATGTCCAAACCGTCAGCTGATGGAACATTTTTGTTTGGAGGCATCCTTCCTGCTGATATAATGCCCTGCTGCAGGAAGAAAATAACAGTATGTAGAATAGCAGACTGAAAGCATGATCATTCATCCCAATGGTTAGGCTGTTTATCTGGGGCAAGGGAGTTTGGGAAGTAATCTTAATTGCAAGAATAGTATCACGTCATCTTTATGTTTTTTTATAAAACCTCATTCATCTTCTGTGGAGTCAAGGTTGGTGTGTATGTGAGAGGTGTGTTAAAGGCTTACACGGAAATCTGAAAAGATGGCTGCCCCAGAGTTTGGTTCTTCATTGCAGTTGAACAGGAAATAGAGCTGCTCAGAGCAAATTTTCTCCTTAGATGAATTCAGTGCCTGGGGAATCTTGAGTCAAACAGTTGAACACAACTAGCATTGGGGAAAGTACAGGTTAGGTTTTCAGGATCAAAATTTCATCCCTTGGGACTTATTTTCCTCCCTGTCTGCATTAGAGTATCAATATGGAATCCTTTGTAGTGAGGGATCCAGAACTAGACCCAGGATTTGAGGTGCAGCCTCACCAGTGCCCAGAACAGGGCAACAATCCCTGCCCTGGTCCTGCTGGCCACACTATTGCTGACACAGCCCAGGATGCCATCGGCCTTGTTGGCCACCTGGGCACGACACTGCTGGGTCATGTTCAGCTGCTGTCACCAGCACCCTCAGCATCTTTTCTGTCAGGCAGCTCTTCCCCAAACCTGTAGTTTTACTATTGTGTGTGGTGTGGCACAGGATGGTTATGACATGTGAACCATCTTCAAGGAGCCTCGAGCGATCCTTCCTTCATTAGCTTTAGCATATCCCTAATGAGCTTGCTGGATTTTCACAATCCTTTTCCGAGGTATCCAGCTTTGCCCATGCATGACTTACCACAGAATCAAGTTCCATCACCGTTTTTCCTTTCACACCCTCAGTAGCCTTGTACCATGCTCTAATTATTCAGGGGGGAAACACTCCCAACTGGAACATTAAGAAGATAGTTTTTAGGCTATCAAAATTTTACTTCTGTCCGGCAGACTCCAGTACTTCTATTCTAGTTAATTTCCCCAGAAAACTTTTTAGCTGTAAATTGTGGTGTATTCTTCAAAGAAAAGATATTGTGCTCTTTCCTTTGACTTTAATATCTTCAGTAGAGCAAAAAATAGATACTTCATCAAAAATATACTTCTCAATAAACTGAGCTACTAATTCAACTCTTTATAAACATATATCACAATTTCCTTACCACGAGTAATGTAACCATCACAAGTTACCTCATTTGATGTTTCTTCAAGTGCACTTCAAGAGAATTGCGACAATACTTTTTGATAAGAATGAAAACTAATATGTTGTCTTTCTGTTCTAATAGTTTTCTGTAATGTACATATTCTGTACTAGTAAATGGTATCATGATTCTATGATACTATGAAATTAACTGTATTTCTGAAGTAGGCATTTGAATTTCAGGTCACGGATGTCATCAGCATACTGTGCCACGACAAACACAACAGCATCTTAAAATGGAATTGTGCTCTGTAGTGTGAAGGATGCTTCTCTTTCTTCTTCAACTAAGGCATCCAGCATGAATGATCAAAAAATAATTCATTCAGACATTTTCTCAGGAAAAACTACTGCTTTAAATAGCTAGGCATGTCTTCCAGAATACTCAAAATGTGGGACTGACCTTGGCTTTCTGCTTGAAAAAAGAAAGATGCTTTTCATTTCTCTGCAATGTGCCAATATTTCATTATTCTGCCTTTGCTACTGCATCACCTCTCTACATACAGATACCATAAACATAAATTGACTATTTCCTGTTGGTAGTTTTTGAAAATGTCATTTAATATAGTAGAATTTTTCTTCTATTTTCCTTGCTTTTGCACTTAATTTTCTGAGCTTTTTTTTTCCTTTAAACTTATATGAATACTTTTAGTATTTATATAGTGCATTAGAAGAACCATTGTTTAAGGTAAAAAAGGAAGGTGCAGATACAAAACATTTCTCTGTAATTTTCTAATAATGCTTCTATAAAGAAAATTTACTTTACCCACAGCTTTTGAGTAGAAAGCTTGATTTTACCTATTCTGTTGGGAGATTTGGGCAGTGCTTGGTGGAGTTTTTTAGAATACATGCTAGCAATTTCATCCTGTACTCACAGTCATGGAACATTTATGGGCTTTCAGTTTTGCAGTCCAGATACACAATATAGGTAGGGTCCCACAGTGCTTTTCAGTCCTCCACCAGCTTGTTTCCTTCACATGCCTGACACTAAACCAATGGTTATACAAATCTCAGTAGATAAATGGCCAGCTCTGGTAAATACAACAATGTGAACTCCCTTATTCTTTTGTCCTTAAATTTTGATGCTGCTTCACTGTCTTCTGCTTGATGTGACATAATGGTATTTTTGTCTGACTACTGTCAGAGCTGAGTCACAGGGGAGTTAAGCCATATCACAGCTGAATGAAGTTCAATTAAACTTGGAATAAGTAACAATGACAGATAACATTCTTTTATGTTTCAGTTGTGGTAAGAAGGCCTTTTATGCCAACCAACACCCAATCTCAAACTTCAAAGGAATATTTGGAACAATTGTGCACCCTAAAAATGGAGAACATAGTCAGCTGTCTTTTATTCCCACATTTCTTCCCTCTGCCACCACGAATGCTTGTCATTCAACTTAAAGTCGTTTTTCTTTTTTATTTGATACTAGCTCTGACTGTAAAAGCAAATCTGCTAGGCAAACTATTTAATTGATAAGATTACTTTCAGTCAATGGTATAAAAGTATGCACTATATTTCCCCATATTCAGTTAATGTTTTAAGTAAAACATTAGTAGCATGACAATAATATTAACTACCAATCTGCTAGCTAGATGCTGTGATTTAAAGGCAAGTCCCCACACATCAGGGCTGAAACAAAGCACCTACTTTCTCACCCACTAGTTTTTACTACTTTTTAACTATTTTTGAAAGGGCTGGTCTATTTTGAAGTGCAAGGTGAGAGACCAGATAGGAAATGCTTGCTCATCTTTATCTCTTTGCCTGCCTGATCAGACTTAAAAAGAATTATGCTCAGAATTGTATGTGTTTATCACTGTCCCTTCCTCTGCAGGCACTTTCATAGGTTTGATGCTTTGGCTTTATCGAATGGGATTTGCCAACCTAATTCCTTATGGAGCTGGCGTCCCCATTACACTAGCAAGAGGTACTGAACTGGTCGCAGATCTTCCCCCAGGATTGTGGAACACAGCAGGTTTTGAAAAAGGAATTGCAGAGGGAAAATTAGGGAAATCTCATACTGGGTACTCAAGATACTTCTTCTCCTGGCTGGAAAGACAGATTTTCCTGGGCTAAATGCTATTTAGCTACTCCAAACTATTGCCTGCTTATTTCTAGCTTTGCCTGTTGCACAATCTGATGGGGAAAAGAAATTCAAGTTTGGCTTGGTTAAGATCTGTTCAGCTGTGGATCAGTCCCCACGAATATTTCTTTGACTTGTTAAACACTGTACTGTGCACTGGCCCTTACAATGAAATCCCAGCGCGTGTAGTATTGTGCTGTTTAGTACAGCCCCACGATCCTCTCACTGACTGCAGATATAATCACCCTTGGGAAGACTTCAGTACAAACGATATCTTCACTTCAGATGTATGCAATATTAGTCAAAAATCTTCACTGGTTTTAGCTTAAAATATGTCTGTGGTAGCCTATATTTTTTGGCACCGCTGCTTTTAAGAAGAAAAAAGATCTTTCTGCTTCATGCGTAGCACGACTTGTCTCTAGAGAAACATTGCTCCAGAAGGGAAGCAATTTGCAACAGATAAGCACTTCCAAAGGTATTTATTAGTTATCAACTCAGATAAACCTACATGTAAAGGACACTGAAATCCCACTTCCCACCCTGCCCCTTTCGTTTATTTGTGGGTTCCCAGGCATATTAATTATACTTCATTTGGCTTTGTCCCAGAGACTTCTGAACAACAGGGCAGAGGCCACTCAGTGCAATTGCTGTGGCTTATGTTGTGTTCCCTTGAGAATATTTTTAATTAATGTGACTCTTATTCTCAAGCAAACATGCCAACTTCTCCATCTCACAAACATTTATGAGTGGCACAGCCTCATGTGTACCACTGACATAGATATTGTTTGTTGGCTTTATGTAAATAAACTCTTGCAGTTGTGAGAAGTTAGATATGGCACTTGAGTGCTTAAATATAAAGAGACTCTTGCAACATTGTGAGCTGCTAAATGTGACCCAGTTCTTCTTCTTTTATCTGTTTGCAAAGCCAAACCACTGAAGAGGAGTTCTTGTGAATGGTGTAGTGACGGAAGCTGTAGAAACTGCTGAGGCTTGCCTGAGGAGATCAGTTTGAAAGGATTTTTTGAGATTTTTGCAGTAGTTTTTCATCCAGTTTTTGACTAAATAGCTCAATCACATGCTTTCTTCCTTCCTCCTTCCCTGTGGAAATCGCATCCTGGAGTTGAAAAAGTATTTCACTAATCATCAATATTGATACAAGCTTGCAAAAGCTCTAAGTATTAAAAAAATGGCATATCTTTAAGTATGTTTGGATAAAATATATATGACTAAATGACAAAAAGAGAAAGAAGGGGAAAAACTAGTTTTTACAAGGAGCTTTATAGGATGTAATTTTAGAAAATTCTGTGACAAAATTCTCTTACGTGGATGCTGGTTGAGTCTTGTTTTCTGTAAAACTTTTACAGACCAGCTCTTTTTTAGGCCAAGGGTCGAAAAACTGTATCTAAAATTGTATACTTCTTGTTGCCTTGTGGCTGATTCCTACCTTGATTTGTAAATGGTAGTGGTATGAACAGCACTGAGGGTAATACTTACATTTGTGTGATATGTGTCTTGAAAGCCAAATGCTCCAAGATTTCCTTATGCATATTTACAAATCTGGATGGCTTTTTTAAGTGATGTGGTGAGGTAAATATGAAAATTTGCCTTACAGGATTTTTCTCATTCTTCTCACAGAATAAATTGAATATTGGATTGGAAAAATCTTCAGCCCAGCAGTTAAGCAAAAACTGTGTGTAATTTGTTTCATAAATGGAACAACACTCAAGTGCTTTGTGAGGCTAAGACTGTTAAGTCTAAAAAAATGGGCAGCACTATCTTCCTTAGGTGCTTAGAAGCAAGGTGGCAGGTAAGGCAGCCTAGAGTAGGATTTCTGGTAATCACTGCTCCTCAAAATTTTTCAAAATACATTTTGGTTTATGTGGGGAGTTCTGAGCTGGCTGTGGCTCCGTTTCTTCATGGTCAAGGGCAAGGACTGGGTGTAATTACTGATTGGAGGTGTAAATTCTTACACCTCACCCCTGGCAGCACACAAAGGCTGTCAGTAATTCCCTGCCTCTTGTAACTCCTTACAGTGAATCATTATACCCATTTCTCACTGTCCTTCCTCTGAGGAATAAGCCTGCTGCCAGCTACTTAGTGTTCTTGCACTACTTCTGCAACATGAGATATTTGTGACCTGGAGTGCATGAACTGTCATCCTAAAAAAAACCCTATAGAGATAATGCATAGAGATCCTATAGAGATCCCAGTGCAGGATGCCACCTTTTGGAGCTATGCTTGTTAGCTTGTCCTGTAAAAGCCAAATGATAGCTCCACTGGCACAGTGACATCCCTGGAACTAATGACATGTCACATGCCTCTCTTCCTAAAAACTGTCCAACATTTTGACTGTGTGTCCTGATTGTGGATTTTCAGAGTCCTATCCTCATGTTTCATACAACTCAAAATAAGTGGCAAAGGAGAAGGAAACTTGTTTTTCCCAGATAGTTTTTCTCTCGAATACATGGATGCTTGTGGAGTATGGCCTCTTGAAGAAAGAAGCAGCTCTGGTAAAATGTGTCTCCTGGTAAAATAAAAGCAGTATGGCAAGAGTGAGCCACGCAGCAGTGAAGAGCACAGGCACGGCGCGCTTCCTGTGCACCATCTCCTGTCCTCCTGAGACCCTGTCCCAAGCTCTGCTGCAGCAGCACCCTGCTAATTGGATCCATGATCAGCTACCGTAGTCACACTCCCCTTCTCTGGAACACTACTCTTCTGGTTTTGTTGCCTGACTCTCCTGCTTTGTGGGGAAAGGGAAGGCTCTGGGGCCCCTAAGCTGCTGGAGAGACATTGTTGATGGTATTCAGAGATGTGACATGGGGGAATGAGGCTGGGAGAGGGCAGGGGTGCCTGTGCCTCTGACAGTATGGCTGTGACAGGCAAGACATGCTCGTTGCTGTGGTGTCATATGTTAGTGGACAGAGGATGCTATTCAGTGGTTGCCACTGAATCTCTAGAACTGCTGTTAGCTGGTTGACTGTGCCTTTTCTCTTCTGTTTCTTAGATAATAACTACTCTCTGCATACTTTCTTCTTAGGTTTCTTCTCTGTTTGTACAAATGATTCCTCACATATAAATGCCACAGTACAGGTTATGAAGTAATTATGTATTAGTGGTATTCTGATAGCCCTGTAACCCAACACAGCCTCTATGGGCTGGATCCATCCATCCATCCATCCATCCATCCATCCGTCCGTCCATCCATCCATCCATCCATCCATCCAACAAGCATCTTCCTGTTCACCAGTGGAAACAGAATACCTATGCAATCAGTGACCACTAACTAAACCAGCTTCTCCTCATAAACCACCAGGAAATCCCAGAGGGATCCAGTGCACAGCTGTTGTGCCTGTGCCACCTGACCATTGAACCTGTGGAAAAGCATCTCTGTGAACATTTTGACAGAAGAACGATGTTTGTCATTATGAAAATAGGAAGATAGAAATCCTGTGGACAAGAGAGACCCCAAAGCTGATGGACCTGCTAGGTTGTTCCAGAAACCATTGGGTCTGAAGGTTTATAACATGGTCCTCATTTCAGGTGTATTTCCTTCTGACATATATGCACAGTCCAATGTAGAGCACCACCTTCAGCTTCTATTTCACTAACACGAAAGCCAATCTTTTCTCAGGTCAGATGATAACAGAGTCCTAATTTCCCTCATTATTCCATTTCAAATGATAACAGAGTACTAATTTCCCTCGGTTTTCCATTTCACATTTCAGTCCCTTTGGGCATGAATGATTCATATATGCATTGTACCACAGTTAAGGAATTGTAAACTGCCATGGTCTTCCCCATTGTTGGTGGAAATACTACATTTAGTACATCTTGGTGCTACCTTCAATTTGTCTGTGACTGTGCTGTGCCTGTGATGCACAGCAAACAGTTCATGGTCCGAGATGTACCTACATCCTTCTTTTTCTGAATCACTTCCAGCAAAGAGTCTTCTTGTATCAGAATACTGTAATGAATACCCTGTGCATGACATCCTGTTTTCAGCTATTGAATTTCATCCTGCTTTTATAATTTTTTTTCCTCAGTGTTCTTTCTGTATGATGCCCCAGCTTTTGCCTCCCTTGTCAATGCCTTCCAGCTCTGTCTTCATAACAGCATAACTTGTTGCATCAATGTCATGCTCAGGTTTCCTTCCTACAGTCCTAAGTGATCATAATTGAAAGTTTAAAACAAGAGGGATACCAAGATCTTTCTGGAATTCCAGCATTGTCATTCTTCAAGCCTTTTCCATTTCCATACCCTTTGCAACCAGCTCCTTTTGCAAATTTACCTTACATTTGTTAATTTTAATTATCTCCAGTTTCAATGATTTCCTACACAGATCTGTCTTGGGTGCTGTTGATGTCTAGAACAGATTCTGCAACATTTTTCTTAAATTAAAAAATCTAATAATTTATTAAAATGTGTGTAGGTTCTGCCATAATTTGTCGTTGTAGATATTTATTACTCATGCAAGGTTGCTCTGTAGAGGAAAGGTACCTTACCTTGGAGACCTGACTAAGTCACACCACAAGTGCAAATAAACATGACTTCTTCTTCCACACTGCCTCATTACAGGTTAACGTAACATGTCTTGGCAGAAACAATATGTGTGGATCTAGAAAATCCTCTCAGAACAGAATAAAAAGGTTTTCATTAACATGGCAAAGAATTTCCACGAATATTTGATCACATAAAAATAGACTTGTTTTGGCTGTGTTTGCCTTCCTTTTATGTAATCCCATTGGAAGTATTCTAATAAAAAATGTTTGCTGGCAGCAGCATAACAGGAAGAATGCATTCTAAACAAATTTGAGAATATTCATATGTAACACGTTTTGAACGTGCAAACGTGTATTTTTGCCATGACTCTGAATCCAGCCTTGTTTTAGCAACATGCCTGTACACAACTTCTGAAATAAAATCTTTAGAATAATGTTCACTGGGATGTGACAACAATGCCATGGCTTTCGTGCACTGAAAATTAAGAACTTTTGTATTAAAAATATAGATTATAAAACAGTGAAGCCACAGTGTGTGCGGTAAGTGCTGCTTGTGCTTGCCAAGAGTTACTTAAGAAGAGTCATGGCTGTGCTCCAAAAGAGTTCTGGAAAAAGAATTAATATATAAAATCAGAAACTGAGTAACTACAACCTTGAGGGAAAAAATGCTAACTATAATAAATTGTTTTGTCTGCTGTAATTCCAAGTTAAGACTTATAAATTCAGTAGAGGGAAAGTGTCTTTGGAAGAGAATTCAGAACCTATCTATGTCTGCACAAGGCAACATTGTTTCTACCTTTGAGACAAAACCAGTTCAGAGTACACAAAGGAAATATAGCTTGTTGCGATTTTGGTTGCTTGGTTCCTCCAAGGGTATCTCTGAATTTCCTTTGCAGGCACACCACAGCATCATTGTCTGCAGCTATCAGCTCTGCTATCAGGATGGTTTTGGTACAGAGAGTGATACTCACTGGCAGTACTTTTTAACAACTTGAACTATGGAACCCATGGCATACCATCAGAAATGCAGTGTTCTGGGCTATGAGTCACAATAGAAAGCTTAGAATGCTGCTTCGTGTAAATCAAACGTGGTTCATTCTGTCTGTGGGTGCCAGTTCCATTTCTTCAGATAAAGAGAAAACATAGTATAGATACTTGTTTTGATTTTATTAAGACAATTGCTTCAGTCTTATGTTTGAATTTAAACTACATCGACTGTTTTCTGGTATATCAAATTCATGATCACTGCATTTGGACTACTATGTTCTGCAAGCTGTCTGCTAAAAATGAAGACCAAAATGCCTCTTCAAAATATCTGAAATAGCTTGGTAAGTATTTGCTAAATGAAAACAGATACAGGACGTGAAATTCTTTTACCATCATTGTTTTTAAAATTTTTTGTCCCTGTTCAGTGGGGCATGTAAATGGCTGAGGGGGAGGGAACATGTCTCCACAAAGAAGAATTAGGCTGGATTCCCTCTTTCAATGGTTCACTCTTTTGCTTCTTCAGATGAATGGTTTGATATTTTTATCAATGTTAATGTAAGCCTGTAAAGAAAGCAATAATACACAGTATTTATACATTTATGTCAGCTTTTCCCTCTGCTATACACTAAGTTAATTTCTGTGGTTTTGCCTAAGCCCAGCGCTAGCCACAGTTCGAAGCAGCTATTCTCGTGGCTTGTTCCCTGCAGAGTCAAAGAGAGAGATATCCAGTTCCTGCCCAGATGCTCTTACTGAGGCACTGGCAAGATTTTCTGCCTTCCACATCCTGATGCTCTGCTGGGAGACACGGGAGCCTGTGCAGGCTGTATAGGCACTCTGCCCTTCTGCACAGGGGACAGAACAGGGCGGTTTTGTGGTCATAGGATGTGCACCCAAGTGTGTGCTGATAACTGTGTTACTGTGAAGTGCACACAACCACAGAAGTGCAGATGCTGAAGGCAGATAAACTATTTCAGTTTGAATGGTGGTTTATTTTAGCAATACTTGAAAAAGCAGAAAAGAGTTATAAAATTAAAGTAAATGAAACCCAGAAAAAACTGACTGAAACTAAGCACATACCATCCTAATTCCAGTTTGGAAATATTGTCATCACATATTGCTTCACAAAATATTCACTTGCTTGGAAATCGCATCTAGCTTTGTTCTTCCCATGTTTCTCCACAGTCTTGCAAGACTGGAGGAGGTACATGTGACCTTGCCATTGCTTTATTCCTAAGCACACATCACACGTGGTGATCTCTATGCTTCTAGCTTTGTCATGGTGACCCTAGGTGCATTAGGGCCCCCACAGTCTGCATTGCAGCTGGCAGCATTGGGATCACTGAACAGCACAGGCACCTCTGAAGTGTAGGAATCCCTACTTACACTGCCTCCAGCTCCAATGCCAGGAAATACATCCTGGCAATGTTTTGTATATTGAACCCTTCCTTTTGTGAGAACTCTTTCAGGGATAGGTTTGTTCAAAGCTAGACTGTCCTCATCACCGAATCTCCCTTATGCATCAGGGACTTAATTCTGCCTTCCTGCCACTTTGCTTTCTGCAATGCCTCTCTTTGGTGACACAGTCTGTCCCTGCTCCCCCATGCACTGAGCTTTGCTCTGTCTGATGGAGGTAGGTCTTCCACATCTCTGCTGTGTCCCACTGAAAATGTTCTCTTTCCATTGCCAGTTGTCTCAGTGCTGCTGTAGTCTGGGTTGCTCCAGAACATGAAGCTTTTGCAATTCAGCTGTTTGGGGATTTCCCTCCAGAGCAGTTTTCTCCTCCTGTCTGTCAGTTCTTCTGACTGACACCTATGATAATGCATTCATTGCATTTCTTTCTGAATTTCTTAGAGAAAATCAACCGGTCTGAGCACTGCTGCCTCAGTGGGTGCTTCCCCCACTGCAAGGTGGCCAAAGCCAGGCTTCACCCTTCCTTTTTTCACCCTCACAGGCCCTGCTCCTCCTTCCTGCCTTCCTTCCCTAATGCCATCCTAAATTTGTCGAAGGCCGTGCATGGGCGCGTGGGTGGCTGCTGTCTTTGGAGAAGCCAGACAGCCTCCACACAAGAAACCTCTGTCCCCACTGGCACCTCCTGCAGGGTTTCCTTCCAGCAAAGCCAGCCTGGGAATCCTGGGGCAGAAAGTTTCCTGCCAGCAGCTGGTGCCACCATGCTGTGCCCTGGGCACTGGCAAAGGGTAAAGTGAGGGTCCTGTAGTGGAGGTGCCTCTCTTGCCCATCACACCTGCCCCCAGAAATGGAAGTTCTTAAGCTGCCAAGGCATTATAGCAGTTCCAAACTTGGACAGCTAGTGTTCGTTCTTTGCTGGAGAAATTTTCTGTTATCACAGGGTGATTATCTTGACAATTTTGCTTACAATGTTCTGTTCTGCTGTATTTTTCCTGCCCTTTAATGACAGTACTAAACAAAATGGATTTCCTTTGGGCTGCTAGTAGTGACAGCACATTCTTACATACTGTTTATACCACTTATAGACCACTACAAAACCCTACATTTTGATGTGTTATTGATGTTTTAAACCAATTTAAGGTAGAGAAGAACTAGGCTGCTTTCTCTCTCTCCACCAAGTCTCCAGATAATTACCAGTACTAGTACAATATTGCCTTGTACTGAAGAAACTTATTAGTATAATAATAATTCTGAAAGAACTTTTTAAGTGACAGCATTTCTCTGTTGCTCCAAATGTCCTGCAAAGATAGATTACTATGTTCCTCCATATCTATTAAGAATGTACTCTTCAGCCAAACTAAAGGCTATTGGAAACAAGTCACATATTAAATCTGGTTTCCAGCCTGCATAAGCTATTCACTTTCCACTTTCCTAAGATTGCAGGGAGCTGACATTGATGGCACATCAGAGTGATCCTGAAACTTAGAACCAATTAGGGATTTGGTTTTTCTGTGTATATGAAGTATAAGTATATACAGTAAGTATATATGAATTTTATATTTTCCATCCCCACTCTTTCTTTCTTGTGTCTTCTTATGCATGCCTGGCTTACAGACCTTTCAGGGAAGAGGAATGTCATTGCAATTACATGTAATGAATATCATACATGTTCAGCACCTTTGTGTCAAGATTCAAGTGATCTTCACCTATGTGTTTTAGGCTTACCTGCACACTTCAGGAGCACAGTTTTTTAAGGAAGTTTAGAATTTATTCACTGGATTTATTGTTAGTTCATTCTGCTGAAATGATCTAGAGTTTGTCTTTGAATGCATATCTTGTCAATGTTACCTCTATTATATAGAGTTATTCCACACACAGTCGAACTGAGGTGGTAGTGTTCATTTGATAATATCATGCTGCTCCACAGAGTGACATATTCTCTCCTGCACTAGTTCTTTGGTCAATATCTAAAGAACTATCAATTGCAGCACTGAAATTGAAACTTGATCTAGGGATGGTAATATACATCCCAGAATACACTTGTAAAAAACAACCTAGAAAGAAGAACCTGCGTAGTTCTGCACGTGTGGGGATAGCTAACCTTGGTGCAAGCTTTTGTGCATATACTTCAGCTTACAGCTCTCCTTTCTCACAGTAAAGGCCAGAAGATACCATAGCAAAAAAGACAGCTGTACCAGATCCAAAGAGCTGCCTTTTGAAAATCTTAGCTCCTACCATCTCCAGCATACAAGGGAGAGTGAAGCCTTCCTTGGTTTGTGCACTTCATAATAACCAGAAAGATGGCAAAAGCAGCCATATGATTCTTGAAAAGAATCTGTGTGATGATCAAGAATCAAAAATACCCTGAATTGAAGAAGACCCACAGGGAAGTCCAATTCCTGGCCCTGTGAAGGACACTCCAAGAGTCACACCGTTGCTTCAGAGCATGGCTCAAATGGTTTGTGAACTAGACAGACTTGGTGCTGTGACTGCTTCACTAGGGTGTCTGTTCCAGTGCCCAACCACCCTCTGGGTGAAGAACATTTTCTTAATATCCAGCCCAAACCTCCACTGACACAGTTTTGTGCCGTTCCCTTGGGTCCTGTCACTGTCACCACAGAGATCAGTGCCCGTCCCTCCTCTTCCCCTTATGAGGAAGTTGTAACTGCAGTAAGGTCTCTCCTTAGTCTCCTCCAGGCTGAACAGACCAGGTGATCTCAGCTGCTCCTCCACACCCTTCGCTGTCCTTGTGGTCCTCCTGTCGACACTCCCTCATAGCTTAATGTCTGTTTTTTGTATTGTGGCACCCAAAAGTGCCCCCAGCACTTGAGGTGAGGCCACCCCAGCAGAGAGCAGAGCGGGACAAGCCCCTCCCTTGCCCGGCTGGCGATGCTGTGCCTGAAGCACCCCAGGACACAGGTGGCCCTCCTGGCTGCCAGGGCGCTGCTAACTCATGTTCATCTTGCCATTGACCAGAGCTCCCAGGTCCCTTTCTGTGGCACTGCTTTCCAGTGTCTCCTTCCCAAGTCTGTCTGTACATCCAGGGTTGCTCTGTCCCAGGTGCAAAATCCAGCACTGTCCTTTGTCCAACTTCATAAAGGGAATAGGATGGTGAATGTAAGCAGAGAAAAGTGCCAGCTCTGGTCAGCTTTGAGCTGCTTGGGTGGTGAATATGGGAACAGTGATAAAAGAAAAAGCTATCTGTTTCTATGTTCTAAATTGTTAAAGGACACACTGACTAATTACCTGCTTTGTGCATGCTGTACCTATGGCAATTCAGACACTTGGTTGATCACTCAAGTGAACGCATACAGAGTGCAATTCAGAGCAAATAATTGTCCAAATGAATTTTTGAATGATCTGAAGATCTTATGCACATATAATATACAGAAAGCCTCTGAGTGCTGAAAACAGGGTTCTGCAGAATAAAATGCTTCTTTTCTGGCTTTTGAAATAATGAGTGTGGTCACAATCTAGTATTTAGCTGTAGGGAGACTGTCCATGCTCCTTTCATGAAACTTTGTTCCCCATGGTTTTCCCAAGCCTAAGATTGAAATTTTAGTGTCTGCACAATTCCTGTCTGAAAGGAGTCACTTTCTAAAAGCAGATGACTTGCAGTTTGGACTTCTTTTCAGAACATTTTAAACTGAAAATATTGCTGTTCCCACGAATAGGAAGAAGAAAAATTTTATGTTTCTACATAGAAATTAGAATCAAAATTTCTCAGTGTAGCCATGACAATGCTTTGGAGGAGAGGTTTGTAATGTTAAAGTAAAAGAGCCCTTAATGTCAGGGATGCATCTCATGATGTCTCATTGGATTTTCTTTTCCGAATTAGCCACATGGTGATGATTAGTTTGGTTGATGAATTTGAAAGAATTCAGGCTGTGTCCTGAAGCTTCAAGGTATGATCCCTTCTTGCAGCTGGAAGGCATGGCAGGAGCAGGGAGGGCTTGTCTCTCTGCGTGTTCTAAATGCTCCCTCTGGTGGTGCTGCCTTGGAGGAAGAGGAGGAAATTGCCTCATGGGGTGCAGGGTTATGAGTCCTGCGAAAGGAAGAAGGCAGGGAATAGCAGAAGTACGAGTGATTTGTGGAATATGGTGCTCATAACGGAAGGGAAGCAGGACTCGTTGTAGGATGAGCTGAGGTTTCTCATGTTGCTGCACAACAATAGGTTCATGCTTCACCACGGGGGCCAAAAACTCGACAGATGAGTCTTGATAAGACTGCCAGAAAATTTCCCATTAATAATATTTCACCTGAGAATGCAGTTTTGGGCAGCTATGTATCTGAAGGTTAACAACCGTCAGTGGAAAATTCTTGATGTTAAAAAACAACATCTGAAAAGTGAAAGGTGGGGGGTATTTTTGTTTGTTTGCTTGGTATTTTGTTTTCTTACTTGCTTTTGTAGTTGTCATTTCCCTAGGTAAAAAAGAAGAATTTGCATAAACTTTTGGGTTTGTTGTACCACAAAATGCATGGGGCCTTGAATCTACTTGTGTGCCTAACCTTAAAAATAATCTTGGGCTAGTCTATATTTGACATACAAACCCACTTTTTTCCTATTGTGGCTTAAGACAATGCATTTTCCCCTTTTAACCTTCAACAGGATGTACTGCAACTGCACATGAAACACTCGGTCACAAAGCTGGGCTCCCATCTGGTCCACTTTTCCCTGTTCCTGACCCAAAGGCTTGGTGCTCTAGCACCCTGCTTTAGAGGTGTTTGGGAGAGGTGGTGCTCTTACCGTATTCCAGCATCTTCATATGCTGTCTGCCCAAGTGATGGTCAATATTTTATGCAGAGAGAATGACTACTATCCCAAGACTCTCATTACTGAGGGATTGCTTAAGAAAAAAGAAAAGTCGTCAACATACATGAATGGGTATCTGAAAAGGAGGTGTATTTCCTTTGGGCCCTCTGTGGGTGACAAGAATACTTCCGGATCTGCTCTGCCAACATCTGGCAGGCTCCGCACACAGTGCTGCTCCTGCCTGAATGTGCATGTTTGAGACAACAGGAGGGGGTGAGCAATTAGGTGAGTGGAATGTGCGAGTCCTGAGCCCTTAGTTACCCTCAGGAGCACGTCAAGCTGAAAGAAGATAAGAGAGTGTTTGAAAATAAACAGGACATGAGCCAGCAATCAATAACTACCTGAAACATAAACCAGCCATCAGCTCAGTCAAAATCAGGGTTCTTGGCTAATCTAGGACATGTTACTGGTCTTGAAACGCGTAAAAGACTGCTGTAAAACCAAAGGAACACTGTGTTTTCCCTGTCCCGGACAGTGCAATATTGGAATAACTTGTCTGTGAGACTCTGATGCCTTCATCCCCAGAGGTTTTACAGAACAAGTTGAACGAACAGCAGTAAAGAATAGTCTGCATATTTGGGACAGCCTTGGACACAGGGAGGGGAAGATTAGCCATATGACCTCATGACAACATTTGCCCTGTTGTTTTTCTCTGATACTGTGGGATAATTGCTTTGCTCCTATTCTTGTTTGTCCTCCTCTTGCTACACTTCCAGGTGCTGTCAGACGTATTTTGTCTTTGTGGAAGGTGTTCTCAGCAGGGATTCTTCTGGTGAGTGGTACCATTGCACTTGACTGCAGTATTGGGAGTAACATTTGGGTAGGTGTCTTCTGAACACCAAAACCCTCCTGAAAAGTCAGTGAGCTGTTTTGAATAATTTCTGAAGTATACTGCATGTATTGTATGATTTCTTCCTATGCAGAGTAATTCTGCTTCAAGTAAGCCTGCAGGGAAACCTTGAAGGGCCCATTCATTCTCATTCTGGTCTCCTCTGGACCTGGTTGGTTGGAGGAAAGCCAGTGCAGTAGAGACAAGTATGTGCATGTGTGTGTTTGAAATTTCTATCCAGTGCACAGTCAAATATTGGAGACAATATAGCAGCTGCCATACCTGCCTGCCTAAGAATTAAGATATCCCTTTCCTCTTGCATGCAGACACTTCATTTCTGATTTAGGATATATTGTCAGCAGTGTAGGTGACCACAGCGTTACACATCACAAGCTGCAGAGGATCCACAAAGGTCTCCAGGCTCCCTAAGCAACCTCATTTATTAGAATCATTGAGACTATTCACTTGCTTATAGCTAGGCATATGCCCAAGTGTTTTCCCACAGGTAGGAGGAGGTAAAAATAATTTTCCAATATTTCCAACTTGACAACAACTCTCACAAGCATCAGTTTATTTAACAAAATTAAATGTGGAGCAAAGCAGCTTTGGTAGCACATACCACAGCAGTACTTATGTTGCAATTCTGCTATTGCAACAGGTGTTCCAGTTTGTTAAGACCAAGGGATCAATATTTAAATTTACAAAAAAGCCAGCTGCTTAGTGATTGGGTGTTGTTTTAATGCACCAAGTTCTACTACTTTGGCCAAAACCGATCCTCTGAAACAGTATCTTCCAAAGCATACCAATAACAGCCTTCTTTTTCTACACTCTCAGACTAAAAGATAAAATAAACCTGCAAAGAATGTTCTCATAACATTGATCTCACTTAAACATCTCTTGTTCCAAAAGAATAGTAAGTCTTTAAGCCCTGTGTGCAAGTTATTCAGTCAACGCATGTATGAAGAGTCAGAAATTGTCTAGGATGCTCTCTATTCAATTTTAAACTTCCCTATAATTTAAGCCAAATGACATATACAATACATGTTCAACATGTTCAACTTCTTCGAATGTGATTATGAACCTTGTTGAGAGTAGGCTGGTATTATAATTTGTACCAGAGTGTTAGTCCAAAGCTTAGAAAAAATTAATTATAGTTGGTTCAAAGTTCTTCAGGTATATTTAAGGAATTGTTAGGACTAGATTTGTGTAGTTATGCACAAATGTACTTGTGCCTATATTTAAAGAAAATCATGCTGCATTACCTATATTTTGGTAATTTAGAATGCATCAATATTTTTGTGAAATCATATGACACAAACAAGAGGAATGTTTGGTAAAAGTTATCCAGGAATTACATTTGGAAAAGAAATAGGAGGTAATACATGTGAGGGAAAAATTCCTTGTCATTTGGGTTAGCAGTTGTCTAGCTCTGTTCTATTGCATAAGTAGTCTATAGGAACTTTTTTTGAGTGTTGAGAACCAAAATGTCACTGTGACATAAGAACACATAGAAGAAGGACATTCTGTCTGAAATACCTCCTCTTTTTCCCCTTATGAAGTTCAGCTATGTAATACTGTTGGATTGCAGTTAAACAGAATTGCCTTAGCAGTAAAATTATATAACCTTTCTTTACTCCTGTCTCCTTGACATTTTGCACTCAATAACACAGTCATCATCTTAGTGCCAGTGAGTTTGTGGTAAGAAATTTATTTATTTTTATTTACAAAAGTGAATAAACCAGTCTTATTTGAAAAGAAGATTTTTTTCCCCATACATAATATGCTAGAGACATTTCTATGTGATTTATTCATTTCACCTACAGGGTAGTTAAACTACCCACTGTTTGGTCACATTTCACCAAATGTTAGATAAAGAGAGATGTTTTTTACAGCAGTAATTTAGTGTTTGAATTCCAATACTGCAATAAAAATACATTTTGATGTTTATATTTCCATCACAAGGCTCAGGTGTTTGTGCAAACTGGAGTCTTCTAAATACATTTGTTTTCTTGACAGTCAGTTTCTAAGTTCAGGGTTATTATTTTCCATTATAGTGTCTGATGTCAAATGTGAACTAAACCCAGGTACACAACCCTGAACTCTTTTCCCTTTTGTCAAATGAGCAGAATATTGCCAGAAGTTGTAATGGAAAAAAAAAAAAAAAAAAGTAACCTACACCTGGGAAAGATCAAGCCAAAGTGAAGAGGAATAAAACAGTTAGAGGGGATCTCAGTTTAAGCAGTCAATGGAGGTCATTCAGTACGACACTCTCTACCTTCTCCAAAGATATAATAAATGAAAAAAAGGAAAAAAAAAAGGTGCTTCACCTCTCCTACTGGATGTTTCCTCCCTTAATAACTTCCCCCCTGAGACTTTTCCAGCTCCCAGGCCAGTGCAACTGTGCACCTCTGACTCAGAGCAGCTTGAGAATCTGGATCCATGTGGGAGCCACACCAGGAGCCACACCTTCGTGTAATTCACCTTTCTCCTCCCTACAACCCATGACCAACCTTGTATTTTTCAATATTCAGGTGCTGCCAGTCCCCGTTTAGTACATCTGCAAGACTTGTTTAGTATCCTGGAGCCAGGATGGAAAACATCATGTCCTTCAAGGCAACTGGTTCAGCTTTAAATAGGTTCCAGGGCTTCTTTCCCCTGGTATGCTGCTTCAGCAGGCAAGACGACTCCTGCTCCTTCTGCCAAGCTCTGCCTCTATGGTGAGGATGCCCTCTTCATGTGCAGCATTCCCTCTTGCTTTCTGCTCCCTCAGCTGAGGGACAGAGCAATAATTAGCCTGAAAGACCTTTTCTCCATGTTCTATGTTTCCCATCGCTTTTGAAGAGTTTCTGCTGTGGATTTTTGGCCACTGAATATGTTCTTTTAATATCCCTTTGGAGTGCTAAGTAGAAAAGATTCCTTGCTTAGCCTATATGAATAGGAAATCATGACTAGCCACGACAGATGGCATACAACGCCTTTTAAAATGGCATTTTCCCTTCCCTACTTTGACTGAAGGTGCATGTAGTAAAGAACTGAGAGCCATCTCCACGGGGTGGCAGACTCAAGAGGTGTGCACTGGCAGGGAAACCAGCCCCAGTGGAAATAAGATGATCTAAATTCCTGTTGGAGATTCCTGCACAATGGCATCTTTTTCCTTTGGAGTATGATGAGGCAAAATTAACCTTGCTCAAAGACGAGTGCTCAGTTCTGAGTCAAAACACAAATTGAAAAACTGAGGACCAGGAAAGTGTATGTAAGATGACTCACTGTGGGAGGGTGTACCCTTAATCTGGATGACTCAATCCTTGAAGTGCTGGAAGACCTAGGACTTGCTTCATCCAGAAATCTGGGGAGCAGTAGTCACAAGGGTGAAAATGCACTGATGACATCTGCCAGTTCGGAAGTGCATTTCCTGCAGAGGTGCCTAGCTGACACGCAACACTTGCACTCTTCTAGGTAAGACCTGGTGTGTTTTTTCTTCTTGCCCTCATGCTGGCTCCCCCTAAAATTATCCTACTCACACTTCTTCCCATATAAAATGACTTATGTTCTCGTCTCCGGTTTCAGACAAGCCAAGTCTAAGCAGACGAGAGCCTGTGAAAAGTTGCTGTAATTCATGCCAGGGACATTAAGGACATTTCTGAGTATCTTTGTGTACTCATTTATGGATTTTATGACCAGCTGTTTGTCAGGAATGATGAGGCTGTGCACTTAGAAGCAGCAGTCCCCCGTAAAGGAACGTAGCGTCCCGTCTTGCATTCCTGCTGGTGACAATGCCAGGTCTGAGCAGGGCTTGCAGACCACATCAGCAGTCCTGGCAGATGAGGGACATCCGCAGTGCAGAAATGCTTATCCTGGGCTGCAGCTGTGTCATCATGAAGCTGGAATGTACAGTATACACTTTCCATGAGCATAGCTCTGAGCACAGAAATGTGTATACCATCAGCAGCACCTGCCCCTCTGTGGAGCAGTTCAGCTGTTGTGATAGCTGATGAGCTAAATTTAAGGTTTGCACATGCTTGATTCAATTTAATACCTTCCAAGGGGAGCTTACAGGGGGAGAAAAACCAGCTTTGGGATCTACATTTATGCAGAGTTTTCAAATATTTCTCTGCTTTTAAGTTTATATGTAGCTGGATCTGAAGTCACGCTGTTTTTTTATAGTAAAAATCCTAGTATATTATGTATGATTCCCTTTATTACAATATATAACATGACTGAAAATAAAGCTGCAAATTTTACATGATACTATTCCCCTTAGAAATTCTTGCCTTGTTCTCGGATATGCTATCATAATTACATTTTTCATGACATCCAAAATTGCCAGGGAGCATACTCAATCTTTCTGTAAGCTAAGGAATACAACACAGCAGTTTTCACTAGATTTAATTCCTTTGTAATTTCCTAAGAGTGTAAAAAATAATGTTATGACCACATCTTTGGAAAGATATTCAAAGCATTAGAAGCGTATTCTAAATGTGGTTTGTTAATCATTCAGGGAATTGCAATACTGCATAAAAGAAACACTTTTATCTTGAATCTGTGCCAAAAAACCTTTTTGAAATTATTTTCCTACTCTGGCAAAGCATAGCAAATCATTCCACCAGAGACATTTCAGGAGTATTTGAATACTGGTAGTAAAAAAAGGACTTGAAGAAACCTGAAAGACACAATACCAATATTATTTTATAAATTACAATCTCCTTAGTCAAATATGTAAGTATGTGTGATGTAACTCTTTGTCAGTAATATATGCATGGCATTAGTAATGCAATAAAGTCATCTTTGGGTCTAAAATTAAACCTAAAGTCATGTTGCCACATTTTCAAGAATTCATCTCTATAGTGTTATCAAAAGTGAGATTCTCTTTCATGTACATGAAAGTGAGTTCTTTCAGGTCAGCTTATATATTCCAGGAGTCTTTTCATGCAGAGATAAACTTTAAACTATCACCTATCTTTAAGTCTCATGATAAGCAAAGTCCAAAAAATGAGAAATTGAAGCTGCCAAATTTGAAGCACCAAGCAAGAAAACCCCTTAGTCACCCACAAATTGAATTTCCACGGAGGGAAAATATTCTTCCAAGAGCTAAAAAAAGGGAAAATACCAAGAGGTAGACATATCTGTTCAATGTTTTATGAAAACAAATGTTTGCAACCACTAAACACTGCCCCGGGGTTATAGTAAACAAGCAATGATAAGGATGGTGCCATGCTGACTAGCTAGTGTACCGTAGGAGGTATTGTATATCAACAGCCTGGCAGTGTCAAAGCCAAGTTAGAGTAGCAGGAATTTAGCACTTCACAAACTCGTGACCCCAAAAAGACCATAGTGTGTGTTGGAGTGAATTCTGAGCAAGGAGGGTGAGGGTGGCAGCCTCCCCTGTGCCTGGAGACATTCTCTGCTTAGTATGAGAGATATCATTTGTGTTGTGATAATATCTGGCTAGTTCATAGGCCTTTTCTTTTTTCAGCTGAGTAGTTATGTGTCTTCTGCTTCACCTGATTTAGAAAGAATTAATATGAATTTTTATTTCCCTGCTTAGAAAATCTCCTGTACATGTTTATCTGCTATAGACAACAACCTTTGATTATCTGTAAGTAAAGACCTGCATTGTTTTCTACAAAATGACTGCACTCCAAGCATAATTGCTTAGCACGCTGTGAAGTAATTTACTCTTTAACACAAGTTATATGATAAGTCCCAGAAATATTCTTGTTAACACAGAGAGAAATTCCTGTTGAACCTGGCATGAGTGCAGCTGAGATGTTAGTCAAATTCATTAATAGAGCTGTGGTTCTGCACATCATACTCTGGATTTCTGAATGTGAGGCTTTGGAATGACATTTCAAATTATCTGCGTCGATGTATACGTTCCTTGAATGACTTAGAAGTATTACAATTGCGCTTGAAAGAGTTTACACACATTTGATGCCTAGTGGGTACTTGACAACAAGATATCTTGTGTCAGGGCTCAGTGTGAAGTTTCCAAAGGACTGTTTTCAGTCGTGTATTGCTTATAGTTTCATAATCATCATAGGGGAATGATTTAAGGCAGGCAAGTGTGAATGGCAGAGGAGCTGTGTGCCAGCTATTATGAGCTGGGTTGCACAAACCCCAAACTTCTTACTCCTACAAACCCTCTTTGTCTTTTAAAACCTTACTTGCAAGTTTCACGCATTTGATTTTACAAATACTGCACAGGATCTAGAAGTAGGTTAAGTAAGATATCGACGAGTTTCTCCACTCAGTTCTTTTCATGTATTTTGCTGTTTAATATGAAAATACTGTGTTTTTCTTTGACAGTTAAACACAATGGTCATTAAAGATGCTAGCTATTGGTTAGAATTCAGCACTTGATATCAGGTAAATACTAATGGCAAAGTTTTCCTTTCCATTGCCCTTTTTGCTCCCTCTTTTTCTTGGAGTATGGTGTTCCCGCTTACAACTCTCCCTTTTCTCTCTCACAGCCTTCAGAATTGCATTGTGTGTACAAACATTTCAGACACGGAAAACCAAAGTGCTAATCAGCCACATTAATCCATACAATTTCATGCATCTGTCATATGAGAAGGTAAACACGTCCCAGGACACAACTAAGAACTTTTCCAGAAGAGCAATGCTGCAAATGCAAAGGGAGAAAAACAGGGCTATGCCTCTGTAGTGTCGTCTGCAGCATAACCTCCTGTTTGGTTCTGCGGTGTGTTCCGGGCCAGCAAGTGAGGAAACACATTTAGTACCATTCTTGTGAAAGGGGATCTCAGTTCCTGGCAGGAGAGGAGGCACAATGAGCTCCGTTGAGCCTCCTGCGGCATTTCTCAGAAGTGCCGGCAAGCACAGCCTATGCTCTGAGGGCAGACACCGCTTCCAGGGCAGGACACCCCTCTGCAGCCTGCAAAAACACCAGAGAACGAACTTCATCTGTCTTATAGGTAAGCGTCCAGGGAGAGTAGGACAGAGAAGAGCAGGACTAAAATAACCAATGTCTAAAAAAGCCCACTGCAAATTTACTTCTGAGAATATGTCAGGATTCAGGATTTTCTGGTGTGTTTATTCAAGTAAATCTCTGGCTCAGTAGAAGCAGTGATCTGTACCATGCAGCTTGACTATTGTATTGTTATGCTGCATGGCAATATGCTGTAGAATAAATACAGTAAGAGAATGGAAGAAGAGAGAAGAAGGTGGAAAAACCAAGTAAATATGCTCTAAAGCTTCTAGGAGACTTAAATCAAAGACTCTCATTGGAGTCAATGTAAATCTCTTCTCGTCTAGAAAGTAGGTAAATGGCAGAGAACAGTGAAGTAAAAAGTAACTTCCTCCAGTGAAATTTAACCAAATCGAACCAGTCCTGCATCTTTCCTTTTCATCTTTAAAAGGCAACTTTTCATGTTGCCTTGGCAGGCCTTGAATTCCTAATGCATTCCTGCTGGGATTGGAATTTTTTGCCCCAAAATGTGGAGTGTGTGGGACACTGGTGTTTGGTCAGAGTAACATTAACTCAGTCTTGTCAGAAAGAGTTTTATTGAATTTTTGGTTTATTGCTTCACTTGGGATGTGGGCCCTTGACTGAGCAAACCCTTCACCTCATGTGACCTAGATAGGAATGTGGATTGTACTTATATTGTCACCCATTTAGAGAAAGAATTTTTTGTAGAAGCAGGCCAAAGACCATATTTAGCTGCTGTAGCTTGTCTGAGTATTTTGCTGTTCTCTGTGAAAAAAGGTTAAGCTTATTTATCCTTATAACATTTCTGAGGTGATCCTTAATTCATATGGATGAAGTTTTTCTTTGCTTAGCAAAGTAAATTTGGCTTAAAATAAACAAAATTATTACCATGAAAAAACCACCAAAACAGCTTCATATATAATCCAGTTCTAAAAAAAGCTTTCTAACCAAGAGAACACTATGCTGGCACCTGTAATTGCAAAAGTAAACTTGGTTGGTGACTGAAAAAAGAAAAAATCCGGTTAATGCAATATAAACCAACCCCCCCCCCCCCCGACTGATTTGAAGAAATTAATCCTTAGCAAGTTATTGCTATTGGTTTTCCATTAGTTTTCCCATAAACTTGGTTTTCTTGCAGGTTCTGCATATGTAATATTTCTAACTGCATTTTTTTAAAAACTGAAAAATTGGCTTCAGAGAATTTTTGTTAGTTTTTTAGGGGGTTTTTTTGTTTGGTTGGTTTTTTGGCTTGGTTTGGTTTGTTTTTACTAAAAAGCAGTGGAAGAAATGATAGTGCAGGAAGGCCTATGACATAAAAAGTCATAAAGTAATAGACAGCATGAAGATTTCAAAATTAAGACTTGTAACCGTGATTGTGCATTTGTGGGAACCAATAGGGAAAGCAGGGTTTAAGTACATGCTTTGACACTGTCTCACACAATATCCCAAAAGCAATCAGATAGTTATGGTCTGCTCAGAGCTGCAGGTAAGTGCAGAATTACTTGGGCAATTGTAATTGAAATGGAGTTTCTGGGAGAGAAAATAGCTGCTAAATGAAAGGAAAGATCAAGTGAGATTTCAGAGATATGTGTTGGCTTTGCTACTATTAAGACTTTCATCTATGATTTTAATGCTGGAATGAGGCATTCATCCAGTATGTTTCCTGTGACGGCAATTTGCGATGTTCTGACAAGCATATTCTCTGCTTTTGTAGGTTGAAGTAAAAAATACGTGGACTTACACAGGAACATAATGCAGAGAAACATGGATCATCTGAAAAAAACATGGAAAGCAGAAAATGAATGACATATTTGGATTAATTTGATCTGGAGACGAGAGTGATATCAAGCTTGAAATGCAGAAGGGATATTTAGGTTAGAAGAAAAACTTATTAGTGGAATGTTACCATATGAATCCTATATTCCTGTAGGTCTTTCAGGAACATATTGGATAAACACCAGTTAGGAATTTATTTAGTACAGCTGGTGCTGCTCTAAGCATAAGGCTTCTGATGCTCCTTTTAAAATAATTTTTTTGAAAACAATTGAGGTTTTGTTAAACATTTTGATGAAGGAGGACCTTAAGGAAGGAAACATTTATTTTATTTTTATGCCATAAACATATTCACATTTTTGTTTGTGATAACTGGAATTTGACTCTAGAAAAATTAATGGATTCATAAGTAGTATGAGTCATTTGTGAAGGACTTGAACAAAAATATTACTTCCATTGTGGTAGGGGTCCATACTGTAGCATTAGGGCCAAAAATCTGGTGCACTCCCATCTCATGTAACAGTGCTAAGGCTGCCACTTTAATTTTTATGGCCCATCTGCAAACTGCAGTGAAACCACAGGACCTAACTAGGCATCAATCCTGCTGGGCCAACAGCCAAGCCTGGCATGTTTGTGTAAGACAAACAATGCAGTCAGGATGCCACAGACAGCTAGAAGGGATTAGGGAGCGCATGAGCTCCTGTGTGTGTGTCAGCTCTCCCAGGACCACACGTACTCTGTGTGTCTGTGAGCAGAACTCTCCTTAGATGTTTTATGTTTAGTCTCCAAATCGAGGGCTTTGGTGCTCAAGGTGAAACAGGAATTACTAAAAAGTGTTCCGTTCTCCTTTACATATAATAGACTGTAAAATTGAGAGAAAACTGGTCAGCAACCTTCTTTGTACTTTTCACTTTTTCCTTTCAGTCCTTATTGTAATGTCCTCAGCTTAATGGTTTGCAAAGTGAAAAAACCACAAAATGTCAACACTCAGCCAAAATCAAAAACCAAAAAACTTACTGCATCCATTTGACCACACAGTTCAGATGGTAGGCTCTGAGCAAATCTTGACCTCACTAGAATAATTTACAAATCTCTTTAATGAGGCCAAGAATTTACCCCTCTTAAGTGTGACTGCTTAAATATTTTATAAAACAGTTCCAGTTGAGGACTAACACAGACTCTGTGTCACCTTTGAGTAACTGAATTGATACTTCCTACTGCATATGCTATAAATGCAAATATTTTTAAATAAAGAGAATCTGCATTACTGACAAAGGCAATAGCATCAGCCATGGGCACGGGTGAAATAAACTGCTGTGAAGCTATTGATATTCTAGTGACTGGCATCCTTTTACTCCACCTGTTTAAAAATGCATATCACTGTTGTGTGGGTGCAAAAGGAATTGTTCATGTCACAATTTCAGGTTATATGGTCTTAAGAGATTCATAAGACTCCTTTCAGAAAACAATAGAAAGTGCAACTGATGACTCTTACTTTCTGTATGTGTGTATCTATATATGTCTATAAAAATCTGTAGACTTGTCAGCCTGTGCACAGTACCCAGAGTTCTGGAGTCTCTGCCCACCTTGCTTCATGGAAATAATTTTAGAATGGTGTTCTAAATATCAACTTTTTCAGATTTTAAACATACTATGAGCACTGAGAAAAATATGGTTAAGAAAAAAATGTCCTGTCATTCACTATCTTTATTTACTCTTAAAATAAGGAGCAAGGTGTAACTCTGCAGAAATCCTCTATAGATTAAGAAATTTTTTTGTTTCCATGTTCATTTCAATTAAGAATTAATGAAAGATGACATTAAACCCTATCGTTTTCCATGAGGGGCAGTATATCTTGACCCAATTAGCTTTCCACCCTTTGAGAAGTTTTCTCTCTATTCACAAGAAAAAACAAACCTTTGAGGTTTTTAAGTACATAACAAGTCTCAGTTTTAATTTCTCTAAGTGTAGCTGGCACATCAGATCACTATATTTCCTTTGAAAATGCTTAAACCCCTAAGTATATGTGGATATAATGACACGACATTAATAATGATATTTATTTCTACCAAGCGTTAAACAAGGTGTTAAAATAAAAAAGATACAGATGTTTAAATAACATGTGGAATGCAATATTCGAATAACATGAGTTGTTGAAAAGCATAAAGAGAACACAATCCTAATTTCACCTTTTCTCCTGTGCTTATTTTCACAGTGGCTCTGGTGCATGGAAGCCACAAGCGTGGCATCTGCAAGGAGGGTGACACTGACTTCCTCCATGACAAACACAGAAGAGAAACACTGTCTCAGTGGCACTATCTATGCTTGGCCCAGGATACTCACCCAGGGAATAAACAAAGTGTCTTCAAGGTAGAGAAGTCCCCAGCTGGCTTCCAGGCCTGGGCAGATACCATGTCGTGCTGTCAAGCGCTGTCACAAAGCAGCGCCCCTCTTTTTCTTCCCAAATCTCTGCCATCCTTTATCCTGTCCCAGATGTCCTTTCACAACTGCCCAGTCCCACCTGATTCATGTTTGTAACACTCTCAATTAAAAAATTAGTAATTAAAATGAAGCCCTCTTTTTCCATATTACTCCCAGCCATTACACTGCTCCATCTGCCCATTCCCAGACCCCTTCTTGTTTTTAAAAGACTCATTATCATGTGATCTTGTCTCTGCCAGGATTCCCCAGTGCCATCTGCTCCCTTCCTAGATGATCAGCCTCACCCAGATCACTGTTTACCACACTTACAAATCTGACACGTTTTCTAAGCATTGGTTTTGGAGGACGCTGTTGCCTTTCTCTACCGAAGTCAATGGCTATCAGTCTTTTGTCACACTGACTCTGGTCCCTAGATGGTCTGATGCATTCCCAGACCTTTGGGGCTTTTGTGGTAACAGCATGTCTATGTCCCTCAGGCTATACAACCACATGCTGTGTTATAATTTGTTTGAGGTATTTAGTTTCTTGTGCAATGACCAAAAATTAAGGAGCACCACTCCAAACTCAGCATCCTCTTTGTGGAAACAATTTGTGTCCATCTTAATTCTTGCAGCATAAAAATACCAAGTTCATATCATACTGCTTGGAAGAGTTTTCAAAACAAGCCTTTTTCATGCATTTTACCTGTTGGTCCTCATGGTTATTTTCATTCATGTTTGTAAATCAAAGAAGTAAGCAGTGAATGCTGAAAAATTTGTTTGGAAAAACAGCAAGAATGTATCATCCCTGTTTATCTGAGAAACGTGTTGTAGGAAGAACTGTTCTAGCCTCTTTCCAGACATTTGGGCCAGGAACCCATGTGGATGACCAGCAATGCTTGTCTTCACTATAGGCTTACATAGGCCTATTCCTTGGAGTGAAATGGGATCTGCTGTAGTTTACCATGCCCACCTGTCTTCCCGGAAATTATCTGGGTCCTTTCCTCAGTAACTCGAACTCCAAAAAATGCCTGGACATTCATTGAGATGCAGGAGTTTTCATGTCCAGACATCTTAAAAACGTGGCAGTGCGTGAAGGCTCTTCCATAGAGCCCACCACAAGCTCCACGTTACACACGGAGCTGCACTAATCCAGCTTTAGATAGCAACTGGACAGAAAAAACCCAGGAGCACCCTAAGCCGCTTTCTCTAGGTTTGTACGAACATACACTTAACACAGGGAAGTGACTTTCAGGACTAAGCATCACAGAATTGGCATCTTTTAAGATCCAACCCTGCAATACTGGAAGAAAGACTTGCTTTAAGTCCCATAAAACAGGCAACTAAATTTGAGATCAATGAGTACAAACACCTACAAAGACTTAAAAAAACCCCATAAACAACTAAGTTTTGCTTACATTTTTGGAAAGATCATTTCTGGTTATGAAATCTGTCACTGTAAACATGGTGGGTTGTTAAACTTGAAAATATGTTCATTCACCTTAGTGGAGGTTGCCCTTGATGGGATCTGAGAGGGATGTGGGAGAGCTTGTTCCCTGTAATTTGTACATACACAAATCATTAATGGCTAAATATTTTCAGGAATTATGTAAACTCAAAAAGCAGATTTTTGACTTGATAATTGAGTGTCTTCAATGCAGCAATGTTTTGACAATATGCATAAAGTTGCTGATGCTATCTATGTTTTAGCACAAATGAAAGCTAGGACCTGAACTGAGGTAATGTCCCCTCCTTTTCCCCAGCTGGACTTTATATACATATTTCTTAGAAGTACTTTTTGAACTCTCCTTCATATTGGTATGTTTTTCTTGCTGTCCTTCTCCTCCAATTTAATTGAAATTGATTTAAAAAGAAAAAAAGTATGAAGATGAAAATCTTTATTATACTTTCAGAGAAAGAATTTGTAGTCAGACTCCCCCACACAAACCAAAACCTCTTACTTTTTCTCTAGTACTGTATTGTTCATTCTAAAAGGAATAGTAAGACTATGTATTCATACAACATTTTTGTGAACATGACAATCATACAAACAGAATCTTAGAAAATAGAAACTATGAACATCAGCTAGAATAATTTAGTCGTTGGATATACCTATATATATGCTAGCTTGTTTATCCTATCTTTTCACCCCTGAAGCTTATCTGTGAAACCAGATGGATGATTTATTAATTACCAGAAAATCACTTATCATTAAATCAATCATTCCAGGTAGGAATATATTTATTTTCAAAGGGCAATGTGAAGTGCTTCATTTGGGAATTAACTCAACATACTAGACTTTCCAGAGTCAATTGGAAAACATCTAGTGTGGGATTTTATCTGACTGATGATTGCACCTGAGCTCCCAAGCAATTAAATGTAAAACTGAGTTTCCAGTGAGATTTTTCTAACATAAAAAGTTATACCACACAGATGCTGTATCTGAAAGAAGCCCTCAGACTGGCATGAGACTTGGCTCCTCATTAAAGATGCCAAGGTGTTTGTCCATTGCCACAGTCCTTCATCAGTTATCACTGCAACAAAAGATACCCCAAAAAAACTCCTTGTGGGGAGGAAATGGTCAGGCTTCAATGCAGTCATATCAGAGGGACTTGGCACATGAACACCTTTCCTTGTTTTCTCTTAGACTGCTGAAAAATAGGAGAAACCATAGCTGATGATGGAGTTCTAACCTACCTTTAAAATAATTGCCACATTTAAAATTACTTTTTCGGAAGTTTGGAAAACACTGCAAGACTGACAATAGCTGGTGTTGTCATAGATCCTGTGGGCACCCATTTTGTCAAAATTACACTGTGCTTCTGTCAGTGATGATGACCCTCTCTTCCCTGCTACCCTTGGCAAAACTTAGGCCATAAATTCTTTGTGTAGAGGCTCTGTCTGCTTTGAAAGCCTGCTAGCATATTATCCCTTGTCCCTGTTGCCAGATGTGATCCTGTGATTCAAATAAACAAGGTCACTTCAGGGAATAACATCACTTTAGGCAAGATATGCCTTCTTTTCCAAACAGAACTTCCCACCTAGTTGTCTAACAAGGAAAGACAGTATTTCTGCTTTACTGAGAATGCTTTCTGAGCCACTTAAATTGCAAACTGGTATACATATATTACTATCTTTATAAGTAAGCAAGAAATACTGTAACATCAAGTAGGACCTAAACTTTCCCTAATTGCTTAGAAACTTTAACTTCTATCATTTAGGGGGAAAAAACCCCATCAAATAAACCTGAAGCATATCAGTGATCAAATCAGCATATGATTTTCAACATAAGTGAAACCACAATTTATGTATTACAAAAGTAAAAATGAGATACAAAAGAACTCATCCGCAGTGCATAGTGCCTCTAATGTAATCTGAACACATCCATTTCACAGATAACCAGATTACAGGCACATAAAATTTAGACACATATTACAAAAAGCTACATGATTTCAGGTTTTAAATTGGATGTAAACTTAAGAGAAGTGGTTTCAGCACGTAAGGAATCAGTACCAAAGAAAAAGTCTGAGATAAAAGTGGGAATTTTAGTGACCACATATGTCTGGACATTGATATGTGAACTTGGCTCAGCAACTAACTTTGGTTCACTGAGGCTTTGTTTTATTCACTTTGCATTTAGTACTGATCATGAAATATTTGCTACAGAATGGTATTTTCTGGTTTTGGTTAATACCTTGTGATATTTTGCCTCCACAATATACCTTTATATTACGAACATGATGTAAAGTCACCCAATTTACCATCTTGCCATAACAATTTCTTTTCCTCAGTCATTATTCCCTTTTACAGCTTGTTTCGTATCTGCAAAAGGTCACTGTGCTGTATTTTCTGTTTGATTGGGCTTTAGTTGTGGTTGGACCACAGGTGCAGAAGGGGAAGGTTCATATAGGAAACCCTGTGGTACACCCCAAATCAGTGGTCTCAGCTTCCTGTTCATCTACACTGAACTCTGCTGTGCTGCTGATTTGGACATATCTGTAGTATAAGTGGGTTTGTCAGCATATTTCAATGAACGAGGTTGGATTTTACTTGTGAATTTCCTCCTCTAGACCAGCTAGTTATCATCATCATCGTTACATCACCATCATTATGACTTTTACCTCATGTGAGTTGAGGCAATTCCAATAGTCTTAGATTCATCCACAGTAATAGGTGTAAACTGAGTCATATTTATTCTTGAGTGCTGCCATTTACTATGGTTTCTGGGGTGTTCTAGAAACCACAAGTTGGAGCTTGCATCCTAGCATGTCATTTTGAAAAGTGTTAATACCTGGAATTGTTACCGGACAGAAGAATGGGGTAGGCTAGAGTAAAAGCAAAGAAAGATGGTGCAGGATTTGCTTGTATAGGAAGCAGTTTCTTGCAAGTGGTATCAGTGATTCGACTTGACTGCTTCATATTTAAGTTAAATGCCACCTTCACTTAAAGAAAAAAAAAGGGAGTTCTCGTTTCCTGTCAGACTTAAACCTTTTTATGATTATTCTGAAAAGATTTATAGGTAATGATGTTGCATAAAAGCATCTTTCGAAGAAACATAAATCTAAACAACATAACAACATGGTTAATTACAAACTTTTGCTTTCATAATGCTGGGCCTATATAAACAATTTTAAATACAAACTATCAGTGCAAAGTAGTTTCATCAGGGTGAAAAAGAAGAGGAAGTGATGTAAGTAATTAAAAAAAAAAAGAATTCTTTCGAAAAGACAGTGAAGTGACATTCAGAGGATATGATGCACAGCAAAAGAGAGGCAGTAAATGCATAAAATCCTGGCATTGCCAGTTCTCCTCTGTGGTGACTAACTGTATCATGACTTACTGTGCAGCCTTGAACATGAAGGAGAAATTGAATTGATCACCTTCCCGGTACTGTCATAGTCATTCTTTGGTGTTTCAAAGCAAGGGAGGAAAGTGATTCATTGGGATGCTGTTCAGTATGCCAAGGGAGAGCCTTAATACCTCCCTTAACCACAGAGGCAGTATTATCAAAATATATAAAAACATCAATAATACAGATGCAATCAAAAAAAGGAAAAATGCACTTGGGAAACAACAAAACTTTGGCATATTCAGTTGATATTCAAAGAGTAAACCTCCAATACATAGGTGTTAATGGGCAAAATGTGTGTTAGTATACAGCATCTTTTGTAATGAAACCTCCTGAATTCTTCCTAAGGGACTTTATATTGAATGGTAGACTTTGAATTCTTTTCAGAAAAAGAAGCTTGACTCTTCAAATAAAATTTTAATAGGCATATCTTCATGATATTTTCTGATTCCATATTAATCTGAATGTACATCAAACGTACTGAAAATCCCTGGGCTGAGGGGAATGGAGTCCTTCTGTGCAAGCACTGGAGATGCACAAGAGGCTGTTGCATACTGCTTTTCACTGCACCTTGGCCTCTGCCAGCCAGGCCATTTCTAGGAAGGATGGATAATTCAATCCTTATAACCACCACACTCTGCAGGCAGCTATTGAGATGTGGTAATTTCCTCTGATTGTTTCACCAGATTCAGGTGGTTCTTCAGCAAAAACCACATTGTAATATATGTGCTAAGGGGAACATTGCTCAACAGAGCCATGGAGCAGATTATACTCCTGAATGTGGGCATTCTAAATGTAGAAATGAGAAGAATGGGGTTTTTTTTCTGAAGTTAAGTCTCACAAACCTGCAGCTGGATTGCTGATAAGGATTAGCTCAGAGTTAAAGATTATGTATTTAAAAGCAGAACTTTCTCTCTTCAATTTTTGTTGATCTTGATGAGCAAAAGCAGGTGAGCAAGAGCTGCTATTACATGTTTTGGTTTTTTTTTCTAGGAAAGGAGTGGATGTCCATAACACCAAGGACAAGGGTCCTCTGGAGTAACTACCTACCTGTCTGCCTGCTCATCCTCATTTGTGGGAAACTAATTTGACTGACTTTACTCTTGTAGAATTAAATTTCTTTTTTCAGAGAATGAGTGTTATTATCCTATACCAATATTAAAATGGATGTGAACATAAAGAATAAATATTCCCATTCCTTTACCTGAAGTTGTGATTGGATAAAAAGGCAGTCCTTGCATTTGGGAAACATAGGATCAGCACCAGATAAGTGGGGAGAGACAAACTCCAAAGAGGTAGGAGAATGGTTGAAGCCTATATATAGTTTTATGTTCAGCTCATTTTCCTGAAAGACTATGAGATTGTATCCTTCCAAGGCCACACTACTCTGCACTGCCTGATTCTATGCCTGTGTAAGGCCCATGCGCCAATGCAGTTTTGTGTACATTAGCGACAGACTAATCTTGAATAAAAGATCTGCAGTTTCTGGGACATTTGGATACAAATGCACATTATTAACATTCGACATTTCAACGACTTTTGCACTATGTGGGATGCCAGAGGAAGATGCACAGTATAAATTAAACAACAGCAGTTTGGCTATTCTTATCTACAACCAAAACCTATGGATAATAACATCACTGGAGGAGAAGTCTGAATATGTGTGCACAATATGCTTTGCTCATAAAGCAGGAAAAGAATTCATTATTAATTACATGCATCTCACTGAGACATTGTGTATGGTTGATGCTTAATAACAGCTGTGACTATTGTGGCTTTTTTTTAAGATTATTCAGCAACAGACTGTCACTAAGTTAGTGTATGAACCCTTTTTTAAGTGTAACAATACATGCATACCAGACTGCAAACTGACTGACACCAATTGCAGATACTATTAGGGCACTGCAAACATGCCTTTGTGCAAACTATTTCTCTCTATTTTGAAAATTCCAAACACTGTAGTCACTGTGTCAGTGGGAAGCAGCACAAGGCAAGCAAGAGGCACACTGCAAACTCACTCCTGTCTTGCTGCTGCTCTGCGTGGTCTCTGAGCAGCAGGATGCAGGCATCAAACATAACCAAGCTTAATCACTTGCTGCTGGTTGCCATCATCATGCACACACCAGCTGTGAATCAAAACATTTTCACCTTGATTTTAAAGAGGGAGATTGAAGCAATTAAGTTGTACCCAATCCACTCAATTATTAAATCATAAGCTAAACTATACTTGGTTATGCACCCACGACCTGGCATACATATTTATCATTTGTTACTTGGGAAGGTTGACTCTGAGTGCCTCCTTGACAAGATATTTTTAGTTGTCATTCTCCAAGCTGCTGCAGAATGGTCTGGGTTTGGTCATCCTTACTATGATGAGTACAGACAAATGGCACAGAGATAAACCTCAAGAGACCTGACTTCACAGCAGTTTTCATTGCTACAACAATGTTGGGTATGGATGTGATGATAACAAGGGCAGCAAATGGTCAAGCAAGAACCAAGAATTTAGCTAAATCAGAAGTTTAGTTGAACTAGAGTGAGTCTAGCCTTAAATACTGATTCAAAAACGACAAAATGCCTAGAGCAATACCCCAGATTTTTCCACAAACCTGGTCACGAGCACAATCTTTGCACTTAGAGAGAAAATGGCTGCTTGAGGAAAGTGATCTGATTTCTTCAAAGGCTTGGCAACAGTCATGTCAAAACACAGTGATTTTCAATATGACACATGGTATTCTCAATATACATAGCATAGAAATACAGAAATATGTTATTTTATTTACACATATTTAGGTTTCTCAGCCTCAGTCAAGCACTAGTTAAAAGCAAATAGGCAACAAGAAAATTTCAGAGCATTGGTTTTCCCAGGAGGAGCAGATGTGAGACATTAACACTAGCTCAGTCTGCTGACTGTCTAAGAGTGTCCCTTAGGACAAAAAAAAAGTAGCAAAAAACCCCTAGAAATTATCTTCCCCCTACTTTTGCCTCATCAGAAGTGGGAAATGAAAGGAGCATAGAGGCTAGAGGTTGTTTATTTAATTAATTATTTTAAAGCAGACAGACTTTGTTGTCAGATGTTCTATTCTGTCTTTGTGTTAACTTTTGTCTTCCCTAGTTGGGAATTGCTTATCTCCATAAGGAGGAAAAGTCAATCTTCCTGTTTTCCTATTTTAATAAATAATCTGTATAAAAATTTTCCACAGAGACATAGGACTCAGAAGGGGAAATATTCAAACAAGAAAGCTTGCATAGTGTTTGCAGAATCACAATCAAGTTCACATCCATTAAATAAAAGTTTCTTCTGAATTTGACCAGTTTGAACCTGACAGCAACTCTTTGTTGTGGCAAGGTGTTGCTGTTTTCCAGAGTCCAGAAGTCATCACCTGATGATGTGTGAAATCACAGCTGCCTCTGCCTTCCCATGTCCGCTCCAAAGCCTGTCATTAGAAGCAATAGTACATAGATCCGGTGTCCAGTAGCCTGTACAAAGGGTCAAAAAGCAGCAAGTTTCTTGGAAAACCAGAGAACTTGAAGCCCTGCCTGAGAAGAATTGTTGTTTTCCTGGTTTTTCTGGTCCAGCATGAAGCAGGTAGAAACAGGAACACACACAAAAAGTGCATAACTACTTTGTTTCCAACCTACATTTATCATCTCAAGAAGACTGGAAAGATTTCAAAGAATCACCAGAAAGTTCAGGTATTTATCTCAATAGCACCTTGAACACTTTTAAGAATCACCCAGCAGAATGCTTCAGTGTAATGCAGACTAGCTGCTGAAAGGACAGCTCTGTAGATATTTTGAGGCTCTCCATTCCCAATGACAATATGATTCAGGATCATTGTGCCAAGCTAAATTTGTATTTACCTGAAAAAGGAACCTCAATACCATAGCATCCTTTCCATTTGCATTCCACATATCTATTAGTTAAGAGTCTTGTATTAACACCCCCAAATAAACTTTCAAGTGATTAGAATGGCTGATTTTCTTTTAAATGTACAGAATTTGAAAAAATCTGGGACACTGTCCAGCCTTCCTGCTATCTGTGAGATCTGTGGTTTGACAGGCTGAAAAACCAAAAAGCAGTTGGATTTTCTCTTCTAACAGGGTGCACATCTGGCATGCACAGTGAACCTCTGTGTGTTATGCCCATGAAAAATCAATCTTCAGCAAAAATAGGTCTCTAAAGGGGTGCTGTTGACTTACAAAACTAGGCTGCAGTCCAGCAAGAAGTGGGACTGATGACTCCACTGCCCAAGATGGAGCTACTTATTTGCACAGTATTAGAATTGTGCTTACTGTGTTTGCTTAATGAGGGTCCAAATGCAATTGTTAAAGAGTGAGATTTTAGCATGAATGGGAAAACAGTAATTCTTTAAAAATTTTTGAAATAAAAATCTCGCTCAGAGATTTTTCCAGTCTTGATATTTATTATATCATAATACTCACGGGGATAAGGGAAGGGATAAGCACTTTGGCTTTCCCACTTGGCCTTGTATGGCAGAAGTGAAGTTGGATGACAATTCTGCCATTCACAGTATTAAAAATAATGGATTTAGAGTTCTAGAAACTGGGGCAAGTAGTCAAGCCACATAAACACTGTGAAGGGAAAGTGTATTGTTCTTAAAAATCCCTAAGACTTTTAAGAAAATTTTAAGTTCTAAAAAACTGTTTTCTGCCAATGCCTCTGGAAAGTGACATTGCCCATGCCCATTGTTCAGAGCTGTGAGTACAGCAGGGAGAGCCCTGTGTGCTTGCTGGAGAGCATGCAATCCAGCTGTAAAGGGGAATGGGGTCCTGACACACGGATCCAGCATCAGAGAGGAGCTGGAGGACATTACTCTGGGCAGCTTTCTCAATGGTCAGAGGGTCTGGAGCTCCAGCAATGGAAACACTTGCTCAGTGTCCAAGTTCAGTCATTTAGGAAATGTGCAACTCGGGTTTGGCATCTTGCAAGAGGAGGAGGAGGAGGAGGCAAGGAGCCTTGCCAAAGGACAGCTCCCCATCTCTTCCTTCTTCCACGCAGGAAACTAAGGCTTGCTAAAAATTCACATCGTTTTAATTAGCAAAGACGTTCAGTTAGTGACTGAGGTTTCCCACAGTGCTGTGTAAGTTTGTAGGTCTTCCCTGAGACATTGCCTTCATGGCTGTCATCTAGAATTAGATGTTTCTGTTTTAGATGTGTGGGAACTGGGCATCCAGTATTTCAAGTTAGCATATGCTTGTTGCCTCTGTCAGGCAGCTAACCCAGAGCTCTTAACTTTCCTGCCAGTGAAAATCTAGAGCTTGTGAAATTATCTCTGTTAACCATAAAAATCTCATTTTTCTATCCTGAAAATGACAAAAACAAAAAAATCACTCATTAGAAATAACGGGAGAGAAAGGTAAAATGATTAGGCACCAAAAAGCAGCAAGAACCACCGGCAAGAAATGCTACTCCACGAGTTCACAGCACTGGGAGTCCACCTGTAGAACTCTATGGTAGAAATATTAAACTGCCAGCTCTGTTAATATCTGCTAGGAGCAGAATGGCAAGGAATGACAAGGAATTTTCTCCCCTAGCTTTGAAGAAAGACCACAGGGAAAATGCCCTAGGCAAAGGTTTTTCCATATTAGCAGAATTTGGCCTTCCATGCTTCCATGAGAAGTCAGAGGGATATGCTGTGTGATGTTCCTGACTGAAACTTTCCAGGAACATTAAAAAATGGGTCTCACAGGAAAAGAGCTGCAGGTAACAGAAAGATTTCCCTTCTAATATCTACCATTTTTCTGTGGAGCGCTGTGAAGAATTTCCACTTCAAGGAAAATTATTGTAAAACACAACCTCTTTGTGGTTTGTTTTTTCAGTTTTGACTGAGAACTCCTCAGCTTTGGTTGAACTTTACTCTTTAGAAGTGGATTTTTTAACATTCTGTCCAGTAAATTTCAGTTTTCAGATTTTCAGGTTTGTTTTGGAGGTGTCTTCCAGATTGTGAAAGTCCCAATGGAAGTGATTTCTTCCACCTTCCTCCATGTACCTCACTAGACACTATGGCTTTTCCCACACTCTGTGTCACTTGGACACATGCTCGTACTTCAAATGACTGAGGCCTCATAGACTTTCTTGAGTTAGTCACAAAATTCTTGGATTGAATTCATATTGAAAAATGCACGTCTGCTGGCTGTGCATAAGTTTTAGCATGCTGGCGTCATGAATCAAGAGACCCACATTGTGCTATGGTGTTACACGTGAAAAATAATGATATATCCCATATACTTAGCTTTGAATGTTTTGTTTGTGAGGGATTTGGACATGTAAGATTAAATCTTCAAAAAAGGAAGAAAAGTTTGCCAAATAAGAATGAGGGGTTTTTGTTTTGTTGCTCTGATCTCCCTGGCCTATACAGTGGTGGAAGTAACACCTGACTTAAGAATCCATTTCCTCTTCCCAGAAACTTCCTTGAACCCTCTGAAGTTGTTGGTTCTAAGCAAGGCTTCCTGGGATGTTTCAGCCTACTCCCATCTTTTGTTGGCTTAAACATCTTCCAAATGCCTATATAGATTTAGAGTTTCTTAATGTGACCCATGCTGAAAAGCACCTACCATGTTACTTGAAAAATCATAATTAGTTTGTTCTAAATATTGGCTCAAATTTAAAAAAGGGTTTTTGGACAATTTAGTAACTGGCAATTCATGCGACTCAGAGGGAGTAGAAAGTAAAAGGGATAAAACCAATGGATAACACAGGTGTCTTCAGCTACACACTTAGAAAATGAAAGGCCTGAAATTGATAAAATTCATATCTCTGTTTGCCGTGGGTAGACTGAGCAATTTTGTGGCTCTTGTCTTACTTTTTTTTTAGCATCATTGCCAAGTATTTGAACTAGTTGTGCAAAAAATGTAGTTCTCAGTGAGTTTTGAACTCCTCTAATGAGTCTGTGAGGTTTCCAGTATCCAAATGAAGTAGAAAGATTTCATCCCACTTGTGGAGATATGAGCAAAAGATGCATATTGTTGCCACATCACTGCACTGCACTATTCATGCACTACCCCTGCCTCACTCACAACCCAGTAATTTTTAAACCCATGTTTCCCTTTTCTTCACATATGCTTTAAATTATAAGGGTATTTAAATAGAGCCAGTGCTACCTAGTGGAATTAAGTATCTCTATGACTCTTGATGTAACATTTTGTACACTGGAAAGTGGAAAATATCTGGTAGCAAATCATGCTTTTTTTGTGGTGCTGGACTCAGCCCTTTGGCTCAGTTCAGCTTTCAGACTTTAACAGCTATGAAAATGGGATGCATCCCAGAGTTCTGAGGGAATTGCCTAATGCAGCTGCCAAGCCATTCTCCATAATATTCAAAAAGCCACAGGAGTCCCAGGTGACTGGAAAAAAGGAAACATTGTACCCAATTTTAAAAAGGCGGGAAAGGGGACCCTGGGAACTGCCACCTCTCAGGCTCATCCCTGTGCCTGGGAAGGTCATGAAACAGAACCTTTTGGAGGGTGTGCACATGGAGGACAGGGAGGTGATTCAAGGCAGCCAGCACGGCTTCACCAAGGGCAAGTCCTGCCTGACCAAGACAATGGCCTTGAATGATGGAGTGACTCCATCATTAGAGAAGGGAAGGGAAGGAGAAAGAAGAGAAAGATGCCATTGGCATAAGCATAGACAAAAGGATGGAGTGCATACTCAGAAAACACACAGATGGCACCACTGACACACCTGAAAGATGAGATGCCATCCAGAGGGACCTGGACAAACTCATGAAGTGGGCCTGTGGGAACCTCATGAGGTCCAGCAAGTCCAAGTGCAAGGTGCTGCACTGGACACCCCCTGGCATCAGCACAGGCTGGGGATGAACAGATGGAGAGCAGCCCTGTGAGAATGACTTGGGGTGCTGTGGGTGAGAGGCTGGACATGACCCAGCCATGAGCACTCCCAGCCCAGAAAGCCAAACGTGTCCTGGGCTGCATCCAGAGCAGTGTGGGCAGCAGGGCCAGGGAGGGGATTCTGCCCCTCTGCTCTGCTCTGTTCTGGTGAGACCCACCTGGAACACTGCATCAGCTCTGGAGTCCCAACATGGAAGCTGGAGTGGGTCTAGAGAAGGTTTGAGGGCTGGAACGCTTCGGCTGTGAGGATAGGCTGAGGGAGCTGTGTTTGTTCAGCCTGGAGAAGAGAGGGCTCTGGGTAACCCAATTGTGATCTTCCAATACCAGGAGAAACTCTATGAAATTTGAAGAGGAACTTTTCACAAGGGCATGTAATGATACAAGGCAGAAGGGCTTTAAAGTGAGAGAGAGTAGATTTAGAAATAAGGCAGAAATTCTTTGCTATGTGGGTGACTGACCTTCCGTTCTCTGAAAGTTTGCAGGCTCAGGTTGCATGGGGCTTTAAGAAACCTGATCTAGCAGAAAATGTCCCTGCCCATGGAAGGGGGTTTGGAACTGGCTTATCTTTAAGGTCTCTTCCAACCCAAACCATTCTGTTATCTATGAAACATAGCAGCTTCCCTGAAACTGAGTGGGTAAGTCTGTGACCTGCTCCTGTGCAGCCGGACTCCCATGGACAACCAGCATCTTCCTTTGAAACAGCCACATATGGCAATGGCTTCTCCCCTGCTCTCGCTTAACCCTTCCACAATTCTGATGAGTTGTAGGACATTTTCTACATCATGCAGTGATGTCAGCAACATTAATTGCAGCTGGGTTTTGTGGTGGTTTTTTTGTGTTTTGAGTTTTTTTTCTTCCCAAATAGGTCGATCTTTAGCAAGCTAAGTTTCTTCTGATGAAATGAACATTGATGCATAGAGAAACACAGATCTGATTAAGCAGACACCAGCATTTCTGTTTCAATTAATGTAGTCCTTATGTGTTGGTCATAATTGAACCACTAATTAAAATCAATGATAGCCTCCTGTCTCCTTGTCTGTTTGCTGCAAACGAGAAGCAGTTTCTATCCTGAAAATACTCTGGTTTGACACTGTTCTTTTAGTTATGTTCTGATGAGTCATGATGACTTACCCTGGGCCTCTGTAAGTGCTTTCTCACTCTCATTTCTGTTCCTTAATTCTTCTGTGCTTAAAATGCTCAGCAAATGTCATTAGTGCATTATTCTGCCTCCTTCTTAGCTCATTAGGTTGTGCAGATCCTCTGGGAAGAGGAAAGGCTGGAACAGCTAATTATCTTGAAAGTACATGCAGGGGAGATCTGGGAACACCTAGTTTGCTCACAAAATTACAGGTTGCATGTCGCCAGGTGGAAAAGGAAGAAGAGAACAAGATGTGATGCAAGCAGCATCACTTTGATGTTCTCCCCCAGAGCCCTGCAGGCATGCTGCACTGGGGCAATGCTGAGACAGAGACGTAAGGGGGCATCCCTCCTTCCACTCCTCTTGTCGTCCTCCCCTGGGAAAAAAATTAATCACTCTGTGCTCTTACTGACTTCAGCTTTAGGCCTGAGCATCCCTGCCTTTTTAGTCAGTTTAAAAGGGCAAAGATACAATGAGAACAGATAGACCTGGTATAAATCTATCTATTGTAACCTGTGGAGGCATCATAAAAACAGGGAGAAAATCTCTTCAGTTTTGCTCAAAACAACATTTGTGTTGTAAATCTTTGTGGAGTTGTAGCAAGTTGATGGCAATCCTGAGCAATTAGGACACCTTCCTGTGAGTAAAGTACAGCTGAAGTTTGGCCTGAATGGTTAGGATACAGACTGGGAATGTGGCAAGTGTGTACTCTGCCTATTTTTAGAGGTAAAACTACTCATTGCCAAACGTCACGACTTGAGGCCAGGATTTTATACTAATCCCTTTTTCTCCCTGACTTGTAAATTACACAGTGATTTGTTACATCTATTTTCACATGGTAGAGTGGGGTCAACAAATTTGCCATCAGACATATTGACTGGCTTACTTGTGGGAAGCTTCTGCGCATTTAAACATTTCTGCTATGTTTAGACAACATATTGAATACTCGTGATGGTGTATTCGTTTATGACTGCAAAGTATTTGTGTATCAACAGTGCTTGGGGATTTCAGCAGTGTATCCTCTGTTTATTTTAGCCCTCATGGAGATGGATTGATAAAGTTTTGTTTTGGTATATATGCATTTGTTGATTTTAGATCTAAGCTGAACACAGGATGGGAAGCACACATTACTATAATGCTGACCTCATGCGCACAGCATGATATCAGGGTCCTAAGAATGATCAGATTTCTTTCCAAAGAGAGATAGGTTTACTGGGGAGAACTGATATTTTGACTGCACCTGAGGGGAAGGGAAGCAACCTTTAGGGTACAGAGGTGCTGCAAAAGACAAATGTCATGAGTCGTGTTCGACTTGCATTCTGGCTGGGAAGTCAATTGTTTGTGTGTTCAAGCTCTGTCCACAAATGCAAGCCATTGTTCCTAAAAATACCGAATTTGCCCTATGTCACACAGGAGCAGGGTATTTTTGAGTTTTAGGGGTTTGGAATCAATAAAAAAATTCAGAAAAAATACACATGCATTACATTTCAGCAGTTCCTTCACTTAAAAAAACCAGAAAGTCATTGCTTTCCACCCAGTCCATCTCTACACTACTTTCTGAAACATTCCACTTCCTTGTTTTTGATGTTTAGAGTCCATTAATGAACCTTCCTCCTTCCTTCCCCCCTTTCTTCCTTGAGTTCTTCAGTTCTTTTGAGTTGCTTCACATAACTCAGCCTCATGGTTTACATGATGAACAACATTTTATTTTATTGTGAAGTTTTCTGTGGTTCCAGATAGGATTTTTTCCATTTTGAGTAACATATGCAATTTCTAATTCTGCATTGTAAATGTATTGTAATTAATTAATATTTCTATAGTTATATTACTATTTCGATGTCATGACCATATTATTAATATAATATTACCAAGTTAAACTTTAGTAGAAAAAGAGGAGCTTTTTCGCTGTTCTCAATATGAAGAGAAACTGCTGTAAAAATGAGCTTGCAGATGGAAAATAGGACAATTACCCTAACTCCTTTTTGCTTTATGAGTAAGCAGAATAACCCTCATAACCCTGACACTGTGAAGTAATTGTGCAGACAGAGTACTTCAGCCCAGGAGAAGTTCACAGCGGCAAGATTTTTCTCAAAACTCTGAGGATGCTCTTAAATTTGCTTTAGTCACAAAACCAGAGGTACTGGGCCAGGCCAAAGTTCAAGCTGGTCAAAATCTAATCTCTGAGAGCTGAGAAAGGCACTTGTGTGTGCTCGTGTGTGTGTGTGTGTGTGTATGCGCACACATGTATACATGTGTGTAAGCGCTTACATGTAAAATTGTGTTCTCAAGGTCTGCCCATACGGACGTGTTCCCTGTGTCACAAGGCTGGCTTCATTGCAGCATGGTGTTTCCTGTCTGCTTTGAAACTTTTCGCTTCCTTTAGTGAAGCACCCAGCCACCATTACCTTTTTCCCAATTCACAGGCTAAGCAACGGCAGGAGAGAAGGACAGGGGTGTTTGCGCTGTGGAAGAGGTCATCTGTGAATCCAGTCTTTCTTGTGGCACTTCCCTTGTTCCCAGGACCTTGGGAGGAGGAGAAGAGAATGCTATTTGGAGATATTGCTCATGATTGAAGGACGTGCTCAAGCATCCCTCTTCATGCATGTTAGTACTGAAAAAACCCAAAGTGATTAAAAACTGCTGTTAGCTTTTTGTTTTTCTTGGTGTATATGTATTGAGCAGTGTAGCAGTGTCTCCTGTACCTTATAAAAATGTTATAATGCATTTTGCATTCGGGGAACAAAGATACTAACTTTTATGTACCTTGAGTTTAAACAGGATCTCCCCCCCTTATTTGAGTAACTACATAAAAACCCTCTTGCTAATCTGACCGATTAAAAAAAATCATCAGTGATTTTTCTCCCTGCTTTGTAGAAAGGTAGTCAGGCTCAGAAAATCAATTAACTTCATAGAAATATGGCTCTGTAGTGCCATCTGCTTTCTTTATTTCTTCATCACTCTTACTAAACATAAACACAGATTTTCACTATATCTCTTGAAAAATACAAATCTTTTTAATTACTAGATAAAAATTTTAACATGAAACATCTCAATTAATACAAACACACTGGTCCTATCTGTGCATTCCCAGCCATGCACTGTGTCCTTAACATCTGCTAGGCTCCATTTAGGTTATTATTGTCCATATGGTACGGCTGTGAAAGAATGACAGATCAGTGATGTAACTGCCTGCAATAGCTGCTGATGCTTGCAAACTGTTCACTCAGTGAAAGCAAGAGATAAATGATTATTCAGAATCATGTTACCAAGAACAAATCTCCTCACAGAGCACCAGGTTAATTAATTTTCTAGTGTATTAATTATATAGCTTTGCCTGTGGTGCTCTGCTGCAACTCAGTGCAACCTGTCTCACTGAAGTAGGAGGCGAGAACTTAGTAAGGGGAGAAGCTATTTCTAAATAAGTGTAAAATCTGCTTTTTGACATCAGCAGATGCTACAAACTTCTGATGCCAAGCTGCTGAGTAAAGCAGTTCTAGGACAGCAGCACTTGATTACATGAGAGCAGAGATGTTATATTAATTTCTGATATCTTGGAACCTGTATAAGTCATGTCAGTAGGGACACCATCATTCTGCCTACCTCTTGGTCTTGAAAGTATTTACAGAATTTCCTTGGCTAATAACTTACTCTGCAAATGAAGTTTAGTCCTCTAAGCATATTCCTTTCTGGGTTCCCTTAGGTGTCTTTTTCTCTTTTTATTAGACTTTGTCAGGAAGTTTTTGAAACAAAAATCATGACGATCAACATCACTCTGTCAAAACACTTTACTACTTTTGGAAAGGAACACAAAAGTTTTAGAAAAACAAGTCTATCAAGAGAAATTTCCAGCCAAAACCAAAGAGAATGTGAGCTTTCTATTCCTTAGTGTTGCTGGACTGCAGGAAAAATGTATTTGCTCAGAATCTATGGCTTCAGATAGACAGAGTGGCCCTCTGTACATTGGTCTTCTCTGTCCCTGTACACACCCATTAAAGGATGGGTTATTTTGAGTTTGGTTACTTTTACTTTCCAGAAGGATTTAACTCCATCTAAATGAAGAACCACAACATCAGAAAAAAAGAGGACCCCCCCACCCCCTTCCCAAAACCAAAAACACTTTAACTTTTTGCAAAACAATCAATAATTTAATTTTCATGTCTACCTTAGAATGCAGAAATTTTAAAAAATGTGAATGTTTCTCAACAATATGCCCTTGATAACACCTCCAGTTATTCTCTTTCCCACATGAATCAGCCTGAACACCTCAAGCCTTTTTTTGTAACTTTGAAATTTTTGTTCTTATTGTGTATCTAGTGGACTGAAGGAAAGTAGTTCGGGCAAAATTTGGGTGCACTAATTATACATAAAGCATCTGTAATCCACTTTCTTTTTGTTTTGGTTTTTTTTTTTGTTTGTTTGTTTGTTTTGGGTTTTGTTTGTTTTTCTGGGGGGGTTTTTTGGGTGGGTTTTTTTTGGTTTTGGGTTAGTGTTTTTTTTCCTTTGGTTTGGTTATTTGTGTGTGTGGCTTTTGGGTTTCTTTATTTTTAAATTTTTACTATCTATTTAACAATTTACATGTTGCACTGTCCACACAAAAGACATATTTTTTCCTGAATCATTACCATTAGCTTAGGACTCAGTACCCAGAGCAAAACATTTCCTCCGATGCACACCATTCTTCAGTGCTAAATGTCATCTGTCATTATGCTTTCTCTATATTTAGCTTTGATGCAACCTTCTGAAGTTCTGGCTAATTATCTGTAGTTCTGTTCACACAAAATAACTTCTGCATCTGTAAATTCTGACGCTTTCCCCTGCTTTTGTTATCTATTGATGGATCACCCCAATACAGCAACCTTGATGCAGTTTTACCACCCTGCCTCTAGTGCATGTGTTCCCCTCATTGCATCTTCTAAGGGGTATTCTGAAAATAAGCTTTTGGACAATCTACTGTTCTAAGCTGGATAACAAAAAAATCACTTTGGTCACTGCCAAACGTACTGGTAGATTAAACTGTGGGTGTTCATGTTACTTTCATCATTTCTTTTGAAAAGCCCTTATTTTTTTAAGTCCTTCTCTAACACCATTCACAAACCTCAATCTCAAGAAGCAGAGGCTGCTCGTCAAGGAAGTCTCCATGTGTGCAGTCCTGTCCTCAGCCTCAGTGACAGGCTCGAAGGAAGAGCTCAGTTGCACCTGTGCATGGCAGGTCTGGGATTCTCATGGGTGCAAAGAGGCCCCTGAGCCTTGGGAACATGGCCGAGCCTGGAGCTACAAAGAGAGAATTGATAGGAATAGATGGGAATAGAAAAGGAGAATCTGAAAGGATTGGCCTGTTCCCAGTTTGGCCTCTGTCTCCCCTCCAGATCCCAGTGTCCTGGAATCTTCCATTGCCGCAGCAGCAGAATTGTCTTTCCAGAGGACCAGAGGAAGGTCTGTGTGTGCAGAAGCAGCACACCTGGAGGGTTTGGGCCAGCTGCTCAGTCTGGTGTGGCAGCTGATTGTGTTGGTGATGCCAAGACACAGGTGAAGGAGGGTTTTCAATGTCCTCTGTTTGATCCTATTTATTGTCCTTACACGCCTGCAAAAATTCCTCCCAGTGTTTGGTGCAAGCAGCATGCAACCCAGGCTGACTCAGAGCACATGGCTGTGGGGAATGAAACGGCTGTCTGGAGATGGGGCACCCTGGCTGCCGGAATTGTCTTTGGCCTGTGACTCCTTCACTGGCATTGGTAGCACCACTTTTCTTCTCTCCATCAGCAGCAGTTGCCATCACCATCTCCACTGTCTCTGCCTGTGTTGTGCCACAAGCCCCAGCATTTTCACCTGGGTGTCACAGCATCATCAGAATAGCTGTTTTTGCCTAGGGCAAAGTGTTCCTTCTCCAGTGACCTCCATAGCTGTGAGTCTCGTAATGGAGCTGCACCAATTAGAGGACTCAGGAAAAGCAATCATAGAAGTTGACTTAGGTGTAGAGAAGATAAAAATTTCGAACCAACCTCCAGATTTATATGCAGGAGTGCATATAAAACATACCACTATGTTTGGTAATCTGTTGATAGGGAACATTTTCAAAAGGAGGGGGAAAAAATCTTAAAATCTACCTCCCTGAACTCACCAGGATATACTGGTTTATTCTTCTGGTGATAGTCAACTGAACAGGATGTGCAGGAGGTTAGGATGAAATGATTCAAAAAGACTGGATAATACAAGTTGAAACGATTTAACTAATTTGCAATTCCAAAGCCTAGAAGCGGTTCCACTTCTGGTACTAAAAGATAGCTTTTCATTGCAGCAAAATAAATTAATCTGAGCTATATGTAACAAGTTAATTTAAATATAGAATATGGAGTCTTTGAAAAATTGCTCACTTTTCCCATTTTGCAGTTAAAACCAGCTGGAAATAACAGATTCATTTATTGTATGTTTTTATCTCTTGTTAGTGATTGCTAACAGTTAAATATTTTATTAAATAAAGAGCAGAGCTAAAAAAAAATGCATGCACATGATCAGATAACAGATCTATCTGATAGCATTAATTGTTTATCATCCTCGGTCTTCCAAATGCTCTTTGCAAATTGTAATAACAACCAATCTCCGAAACTTAAACTGAGGTATTATTCATTTTGGATAAAAGGAAATGGCGAGATGAAGGTTCCCAGATTAGTTTTTTCATTTGTTTGTTTTTCACAGATACATGGAGTTGGGTTTTGGCAAGGCCACATCGTGCCCCACTTGAACATGTTTTGTCTTGAATCAGGTACTCGAGCATGCAAGGAAAGCTCATATTTCACCCAGTGATCATTTGCACAGTGGTCTGTGGTAATGTTGCAAGTACTTAGCAAAGACCTCAATTATTTCAACATTCTGGTTATTCTTTGGGACAGTAGCCAGTAAGCAGTGTAAGGTGCTGAACAAAGAACAGTTTTGTTGCTCTTGGGGAGCATGAATTCAAGGCTAATGAAAACAGAATGTAGAACAATGCCTCCAAGAGCAAAACAATTTGCAAGAGACTGAACACAGTACAGTTCTTCCAAAGCTAGTTACAGTCTGTGTAGTTGTTCCTGCAGGTTGCTGGCTTGGTGAGCTCATCAGAAATGGTACTTCTATCCCACAGGAATGTTGGCAGCTTCAAACCCAGTTGTCCCAAACATAGTTTTTTGAGACAAGAAAACCAAACCAAACACCCCATCCCCAAAACCCCCCCCAAAAAGCAAAAAAACAAACCATCCCAGAACAAAAACAAAAAAACCAAACAACAACAACAACAACAACACACCAAAAAAGCCCCAAACTCCTGCAAAGGTTTATCTTTTTCAAATTTAAAGTTCCCAACCTTTTTTTTTTTTGTATCTCTGAAGGACCATTAATGCCTAGTTGTTGCCTTCTGTTTCCTAATTTTGGATGAAACAGATCGTAACAAATTTCTAGTCATGAGGATCTTCATGCCACCCTAATAACAATTAAAGAAATTGTGATGCAGCTAGGCATGAGGATGCTAATCCCAGCCCAGCTGGTCATAGTTCAAGAGGCCAAAGTACTGCCTAATGATGAAGAGCTGAGTGTGTGCTTTGGGTTAAGAAAACGGAGTGGAGCTGTGGGTGCCTCATATGAGCTGAGGGGAAGCAGTAAGGCACAGCTTGGCATGAAGGAAGGAGTGGTGATGAGGACAGTGATCATCTAGAATAAACTAGAAGTGATGTTTGGCCATTCCAGGTATATAGTTTCATACCTAATCTCAAATATACAAGATTCTCAAATGCAATGGGGTTTTTAAGTGAGAAATGTCACAGCCCACAGTGCTAGAAAGTTTTCCTTACAAAACAAAGGACAAGGCAAATATATGTCTCTATTTCCTATCTCACAAAATACATCTGTTTTCTTAATGGGGCCCCAGGAAGCACAAACAGTGCAGTGCTGGCAGTCACTACCTTCTGCAGAGCAGTCTCAGCAAGATCTATCAACAGAGCTGCCTTTGCTCTGCATCTCTCTCTCCACCTGCAAACTCATTCTTTCCTAAAAACTCTAATAGATTTGTTACTAAAAGGGAGAAAAATTGAAATTCTCATTTCATGAGGAATTTAAAGTAAGAATCCCCTTGTCTGCATCACCAGTCCCGGATTCCTGCATGCACTGTGTGGAGGAACACGTGCTAAGTGATAGTAAGGCTCAGAGCAGGGTACAGCTAGCACTTGGGGGAGACTTAATTTATTGTTCAGTGGAACGAATGCTATTGTGCAGCGACAGCTGGTGCACCAAATGACATGCAGTGACTGCCTGGCTGACTCACAGCAACAATACCCAGAGAGGCTTGCACATCAGGCTGCCTTGGAGGGAATGCAGAGAGGAGGCGTCTATGAACAGCAGGCTCCACTGTCTTTGCTAGTTCAGGACTTGCTTATGAACTGACATGTTCCAATGCTGAACCACCAGGTACACTGCGAAAAAGTGAAATATCCATGTGCTAGAGTGGAGCAAATTTTCTCTTTAGCTTTACTTCTGTTTTCTTCCAGTAGGAGTTTCTCCATCTCCTCTCACTGATGAAACTACAGAACCATTGAATACGAGCAGGCAAAATGAGTGCATGCTTCAGGTGGCAGGATGGTTGGCCTGTTTATGCTCAAAATTGCTTTCCACAGCGATATTTTTGCTTCCTAAGTGCTGGTATCTAGAATATTTAGGTATGATACTATGTCAGAAAGCTACTATTGTTCTTCACAGAGTTTATAGAAGGCTTAATCCTGGATATATGTTTTCCTTATATGTAACTGGTTTGTATACAAGGTCATGGTGAGATAATCCTGCATAAAATCAGATAAGTTTATTTCTCAGTGGTGATAGCTAAGTGAGCCTGAGTCTGGGCTGCAAGTTGCACTCCTTCTCTTCAGTTTGGACAAGGATAGAGTACATACATTATGTTTCAAAGCAAGATTCATAAAACAGTCCCCATATCCTTATTTTGCATAAATAGACTTCACTTCTGGGAAGGTAAACTGGTATATGTCTGATTAAGAGGTGATGCAGAGTGCTGGGATAATGAACATAATAATCTTGTTCAAAAGTAGTCAAACAACTGATGCTTTAAAAGTCCATGTGGAAGGTGAGGGGAGTCAGGACCTGTGGCTGCACCCCTGGAATGGCTGGCAACACCATTTCCACCTTCCTGTGTGTGGGGCAAAAGAAGTTTACTTGTTCTGATCTGTGATGAAGCTCTTGTAGAAAGATAAAAGCTGGAGCTGTGGCTCTGCAGCCAGCGTCCCAGTCCGATTATGGAAGGCACATGAGTGTGGCTGCAGCCTTGCACTACCACCCTCCCTCTCTCCCATCTGTGGAAGAGTTGTGCCTCCTTACCTCCTATACTGAATAAAAATAAAGTGCAGAGTGGTCTGCAAAAGGTAGCAGCCAAGAAGTTGAACCTTGAACATTTGCAATCTTTACTTTCATCACCATCAAGTAACTGCTGGGAATGTAGTGGCGGAGCAGGGAATACAGAGCATTTAAAGGAAGTATATCACATATTTGGTGGAAGTATTTGTTTGCAAATAATGTTAGATGTTTTTGAGGAATTCATGTGAACACCAGCCACCTTAGATGCCTTTGGGGGCTACTGTGGGTTACCTCACTCTATGCTCTGGTTTAACTTTCAGAAAAGTTTGGTCTTTCTAAGAAGCAATCGAGTTTCCACTACTTGGTGTTGAAAGAACATTGGGTTTTCTTCAGCTGGTGGAAGAGATTGATTCTTAGCAGGAGTGGCACTTTGCTGCCTGCATATGCCCAGTAAAGAAAGTTGTTGCAGTGTTTTAAGTAGCCAAGGAAACCATCCTCAAAACAAACAGGAATAATTCATGGCTCCTCCCCCATGTCTGCCAGCTGCACTTTCCTTGCCTACAGAAAATTCTTCCCTATTTCCTCTGGTTTGGACTTTTATTTTGCAAAACACACAGGCTTTGAACATGCCTCAGCTACAAGACTTAATACAACTGACTGAAGTTGGAGAAATTTGGTTCATTATGAAATAAACTGTGCTAAAAAATCAGTAAAAAAAGACATCATAGGAACTTCACCATGACAAATGCAGCCTAACTTCCAAAGGGAAAGTGATTTTACCTTGATTCTTACTCCTAGAATATGCAGCAAAAGTTTTCTTAAGAGGAAAAGAAAGTTAACCTTTTCTCTTCTGCATAGTTTTATCATTCTACAAACAAGTGATGTCAATTTTTTTTTTTATAAGAAGCTGTGAGCATTTGACTCATGCACGTATTTCTCTTGATTAATTGTAAATTTTGGTAACCTAATTTTCTATCTATTCCAATTATTTTCCATTTGTTGCACATTTCGCATTGTTCGGGTATTTTCGAATATTGAAATTCCTTAAGGAGAGGTATATTTTCTATCCAGCTAAACCGACAGTGATCAGTATCATGCAGATGTCTCAGAAAAATGCTTTCAAAAGGCTTGGCTCTTCCATCTGAGATACTATCTTCTCTTACACCTTCTTTTGTCTTAAGTTGTTCAGCTACAATATGTAACTGAGAAAGAATACCACATTAGAGAAAGATAAACATACATAGATGGAAATTCAGAAGAAAACATTTCTGAGGATAGTGTACAGCGTAGTATGATTTGTACTGCAGGTTGCTGACAGTTTGACAGAGTATGTAGATCTACACACATAAATGCAGCTATCAGTAAAAAAGTTATTATTATAAAATTAATGTCCCCCTCCTTTCCATGCATATTAGTGAGTAGAGTATTTTGAGGTTTGTTACACTCCTTACTGAGCAGCGTAACTTTGGGAATAGTTTTTAGATAGTGTGGGCAACTTGGCCTTTTTAGCAGAGACAGACAGTGTATAATGCAGGACTCCAGTTTCCTTTTCAAAACCTTCTCTAAGGTGTTTATAGAGCGGAGAGGAAACACTGGTGATGGCAATGCCTTAAGGCAATCCGCTGTCCATAAAAGATAGGATCAATGACTAATGTGCATGCAGCAGCAAAAGGTATTGCCTGTTCCTTATGCCTTGTGCCTTTAACCAGCTGCTTTCCCGCTCGTGAAGGGTGGCAGTGCAGCTGAGCTTTGCGCTGCTGGATGCAGCATGGCTGCACTGGCCTCTCTGTGTTTCTACCTCCGAATCACTCCTGGCAGCCCAGGCTGGCTAACAGGGTGCAGTAAAGGGTTTTGGTACTTGGAGCACCTTTCTTTGGTGCATTTGTCTGCTTCCCATTTCTCTTTCCAGCTACTGGATGTTGTCGTCCTGCTGTGGTAGTGTCCTTCCCCAGCACCCCTGTGACATCACCCTGAGATCCCCACTACTTCTGCAGTATTACTACAGACATGATTTGAGAGCCAACTTGAGAGGAATAAGTCTGGTAGAAGTAAGATATATTGTAACAGAAAAAATATTTTACCTGAATCCTGTTCAAAATCTACAGAGAGTAGGAGTTTTGCACTGAGTTTTAACATTTCCCTTTAGGATTAATGAGCAGATAAGTCCACATTACTGACTGGTGACTCAGGAATGCTTTGTGCTCACGCTGAAAGGAACAGGCATGAGACAGGATCTTTTTCATCTATGTTTGCTCATCTCAAGGTTCATCTGCGATATGTACGTTCAATGTTTGTGCAAATTTAGCTTCAAGTGAATTCTTTAAGTTTTCATAGTGATTTAGTCATGTAAGGTATGACTGCAAATGATGTCTGGTAAAAACTTTATAACAAACTGAGCATTTCGAATATTTTTTCAGTACTACTCTGTACTGATTGCTGATCAAGCATATTTTATTGATTTTTTACTTCTTCCCAAATTACTAAATATTTTCAATGAGTGAGCCTGTGCACATGTGTGTGTCCTATATTTCTCACTCCAGTCTGAAGCACAGCGCTTCAGATCTGCCCAAGATCTGCCTTCCTGCCCATATTTCCAGTGGGACAACTCAGTGGGACAACTCAGGATGACCCAGAATGACCCTGGTCCTCAGGCTGGAGCAGGGCTTGATGGCAGTGGCGGAGTGCTCCTGGGCATGGGGCTAAGTAAGGGACCTCACTCTCTGCTTGCCCTCATGAAATGCCCCTCAAATTCCTAGGGGTGTCAAGCTCTGTGAAGCTCTTTATTCAGTGAAAGAGCAATATTTTGAGCAGGATTTATGTTCTGCACTGCCAGAAACAGATTAAGAGTGTTATATGGCCTAAAATGAGCATTTGTTAATGTTTAGACTTTTCTGTTTGTGAAATATTTCACAAAATGAAAATAGTGTTTCTTGGAGGCCTCTGTGGCTCCAACATTCTGTCTTAGGTGCCCTAGGATAGCTGGTTTGTGAATGCCCCATTTCTCCATAGTTTACCCCTTATCATTTACCAATAAACTAGGGAGAAGACTTTCTCGGATTTACTTATGCAGGATTGTGCTCCATGGCATTTATAACCACTCTTACACTGTGTTCATAAATTTTAGGTTTGTTTATTGCAATACACAGTATAAGCACATGGCCTGCTTTGGGTTTTGCTGAAGGCTTTTGTATCCTGTGCAGAAGCTTGTGGAGAGCTGAGGAAATCTGAGCTGGGAATATCATGGGCAGTGACTTTTACTGATATGAAAAGGGAATAGGGTTATCTGCCTAACAGAGAGCCCAGATATTCCAGGCGCTATGTGAAAAGTAGGATTCTGCGTTTGAAAAGTTTAGTAGAACACTACCCACACCATTAGAGCTGACTGATTTTGGAGACCAGAGTGAGAAAATGCACGCAAAGTGGGTATTTATGGGTGTAGACACAGGTATTACCTGAGGGGAACACAGTGATTACCCACTGTCCAATTAATTTCAGACTTACATCCTTTGTCTGTGAAATTACTACTTTTGGTTTCTCTCAGCTTCCGGGGTCTTTTGCCACTGATAGGCACTGTTCAGAAGTTTAAATAAGTCACTGCAAATGAACTTCACTCACCCAAACTGAGCTGAGCGTAAACAATATGAGAGAAATCAGCAACCACTGAGTAAGAACACAGGGAGAAGGATAGTCCATTTTATTAGCAGAATTTTCTGCCTGTTTTGTGTTGCAGGAACAAAATGTAAGTTAATATTGGAGCTTTGCTGCCTTCTAGTGGCAGAAGGTTTGTTATGGAGGCATTGAGATGATTTTATGACTGGGTTTTGGTTCTGGGATTAAGATAAATTCCTTCTGTGGAGATCTTTGTGATTACCATGTACTCCAGCACTGATTTTTCTTCAAACATTTGATTTAAAGAGAACAATAAAGTAAATCTGACATTTCTTCACCCAGTTTTCCTAGCCTGTGTGCAATTGTTTGGTGGTTGTTTTTGTTGTTGTTGCTGGTTTTGGGTTGTTTTTTTTTCCTGAGAAACGGAAGTGTAGGCGAGGAGAGGTTTTACTTAGTGTGTTTATCTAGCTTTTTCAGGTTTCTCACCCAGCATTTGGGATGTTACCTTTCAAAAATTCAGAGCTGGAAACTCCAAGGATGACACCTACAGGTGCATCTGAAAACCTAAACATGATGTATATCAAGAGAGACAGCCAAATGAATAGGAACCCCTGAATACAGGGTACAATTAGTTATTTAAATACTGTTTGACTGTGAACCTAGACTGTTTCCTTTAGTGTTGCAAATCTGAGAATGCAGTGAGTGAAAGAAAAAAGCCTGGCCTGTCCCATTTTGACCTTGTATCCTTCTCCTGGTACACTCATAATATATGTCATATTTTACAGATTATAAGGGACATTCCATTGCCTCCTAGTAGCCTTATTCTACAGAAGTATAAACATATCTGTAAGAAACTAGAAAGTGAAATCTACACACAGCCTTTCCTAACAGAGGCAAAGAAAGATAACGCTTTAGGGACATGTGTAATCTGATGGTATCATTAGGGCAGGAACTTTCAAAGCACAAGAAGCATCACCAAACTTTTCTTTTTTCACTGTGTTTACTGAGTAGTTACTCTTTTCCTGTGAAAACATTACAGATAGAAACAATCAGGGCCTGGATAAAGATTTTTATGTTACACAGTGCGTTGTTCTTCATGAAGAAGGAATTTCTTCTGCTATAAGTCTCTGAAGGATGAAATGATGCTAATGTATTTGATGCTAATGAATGTGCTGACTCCTAATAGAAGTTTTTTAATGATGGATTTCAAGACGGCCTCCTACCATGCCATGACCACCTGTTATTCCTTATATCAATCATTTCTTCAGAAACTCAGGCCTCTCCTGGGCAGTCTTACTTTCCATGTTGGCTGGGTCAGCATCTTTAAGATTTGAACCCCAGTACTGTTCCATGTTTCTGGTTGCGTCTTTTGGTGAAAGCAAATGCTCTCCAAGGCTGCAAACCAAGGTGTTTACCTTGAGGAATGACAAATTATGAGGAAAAGTGGGTAGGTAGAAGGAAAACAAGTGTCTTGCCATGTAACTGTTAATAAAGCAGCATTTTGGTATTTTTTGTGGATGTACTTTCTTTTGCCATTGCTCTGAGGTATAAAACCCTCCCCCACCCAAAAAAAAAAAAAAGGGACGTAAAAAGTTGATGTTAAGTATGCAGGAAAGGTGAGACCACTATTAAGGTGTTTGTGTGCCTGAAAAAACCTGTTTGGATGCTATGGACATTTGTCCCATAAAGAAAATGGTGTCATTTTTTATAGGGCACCTTGTGCTACAGTTGCCTGAAATTTAGGGAATAAGCCTCAGTGATGTCATTCTTATCACATAGATATTTTAGGAGCCCAGAAAAAACACCTGGATACAATTGAGGCAGTGTGTTGGAGGGAGAGTCTCATCACCAGTGATGAATCCCTTAGAATATTTGCTTCTTTCTACAATAATGAAAACATAATCATTTTGTTGATTAGAACTTTATTAATCTGAATACATTTCTGTTTACAGAAAACATTTCCTAGTAATTATAATGCTAAAAGCTCAGATTGCTTGCAGAAAACATCCATTTTCTTTCTCTTTTTCCAAAAACTGTACTAACTTCATCAGTGCTGTAGGAGGATCACTGCTTCTCAGTTGATATTATCTCAGCAGTGATTTTTTTCAAGCTACTCTCTGAAATATTGCTGACTGAATAATGTGTGATTCAGATTCCCAGAAAAAAATAGTGTCTTCCCAGCAATAATTTCATTTCTAGGTACCGACAGGCACTACAGAACTGTTGTGAGAACATGAGGCCAGGAAATGCAGTGTCTGCTCAACACTGTATTTTCCAGCCACCTTGCTTTCTGATATCTCTATTTTCAGCCTCCGCTGTAACTCAGCTATTTGACATCTCTGTCTATATGTCCAGGCATGTCTTTTTAAAGCCTACAAAACGTCTGTGTTTTGATTGACTGAAAATGTCTATACTGTGTTGATATTTCAATCTTGAAAATCTAACTGAAATTTTTTAAAAAAATCTTGTCCATCCCTTGTCTTACAATATATTTTAATTGTTTTTCCAGCCCTTACTGTATTACGGAAGTGAGATTTTCCTAGCTGAAAAGTGTTTTAAATATTTTTTCAGTCCTAAGGGACAGAAACCCTCCTGTAAAAGGGTTCATGCACTTCTTTGTTGTTGATGCAACAGTGAAATAATTCTTGGTAAGTCATCTGACAACCCACTGGCAAAGTAAAGCTCTTAGGTAGATAACTGAGAGAAGAAGAGGTCAAAGGCTCTCTTTGGCTAACTACCCCATATTTTTAAATCAATGCATCACAAGAGTTAGACAATTCCACCAGATATCCTGGCTGTGCAGGAGGAATGCAGGATTAATACAGAGCTTCTGTGTAAAAACCTCTGGAAGGGAAAACACTAATTGCCATCAGGACTGGAGATGCACAAAGAGAAATGTCAGAGAAATAAAAAAAAGAAGAACTTGACAACCACTTACGAGTTTCAGCTTGTATAGGAAACACCTTGAAGTCCTAAGCAATTCATAATAACTTCTCTGAAAACTTTACTGTTCTTTTTTTTTTTTTTCTTCTGTCAAAAAAATTAGGAAATTAGCTGAAATGGACATTTCTGCATAAGATACTAATGGGAAAAAAACAATTGAAAAGAATATTTAAGTATTTTGGTTTTCACTAAAATTTTCAGGTTTTCTTTAAAACTGAAACAGTTAAAACAACAAACAAACCAACCAACCAACCAATCAACCAACCAAATCCCAAACCAAGAAAGAACTGTTCATAGGCCATTCCAATATATAAAGATATCTGGTGGAATTGTCTAACTCTTGTGATGCATTGATTTAAAAATATGGGGTAGTTAGCCAAAGAGAGCCTTTGACCTCTTCTTCTCTCAGTTATCTACCTAAGAGCTTTACTTTGCCAGTGGGTTGTCAGATGACTTACCAAGAATTATTTCACTGTTGCATCAACAACAAAGAAGTGCATGAACCCTTTTACAGGAGGGTTTCTGTCCCTTAGGACTGAAAAAATATTTAAAACACTTTTCAGCTAGGAAAATCTCACTTCCGTAATACAGTAAGGGCTGGAAAAACAATTAAAATATATTGTAAGACAAGGGATGGACAAGATTTTTTTAAATTCCTAATATTTAATTTACCAAAGGAAAGCAGAGGTGGACAGCTGTATCCTTCCATAGCTCAAGCAAGTTTCTTGGCAGAGCTGATGTTTCAGGTATCATGCTGCTGCAACTCAGGCTCTAATCCTGACAGAGCCTGAGGCTCCAGATTATTTGTGAGCTCATCCTGTCTCTAGTTCAGCTGTGAAGGCTTCCACGATGTCTGTTTTCTTCTTTCTTGGCAGCTCTCTCTCTTGTCACAGAGCTTTTCTTATTTATCACATTATTCAAGTATTTCTGTGAGGTAGTAGGACTGTGTTGAGATGGGCTGGCTGCATGTCACAGTGACATAGAGAAGGTGAAGAGCATAAAGCAGAAGTCTTAGACTAGTCTAAGTTTTCTACCTGCAGCGTGAAGGGTCAGCACTGAAGCTCTGTTTGTATACCCAGACACGGTTATTGTGCTCAACTCTGTTTTTGTACTTCCTTGTTCCTTGATAGAACTTTGTTGTTGCCCTCAATACAATTACTGCAACCCAGTGAATATTCAAGAGTCAGATGTTTACTGTGCTAATTATTTATGGCCTTTTCTGTGACAGAGAAGAAATATCCCAGCCTAATAATCCTTGAAGAAAGGAAATCAAGTGTCTGACATATATTTCAATTCCTACAATGTAGCCTTGAAAATGTCACTCCCATTTCTTGTCTTCCCCTTGAAAAATATCCAGAAAAAATGTATACTTCTTGCAGATAGAACTTTTTTCTGTATTAAGGTGTTTTCATTTATAAATCTGTGGCTCTTTTGGAGCTGACACCAAGAAAAGAATGGAGCGAGTGAGTTGCTTAGCATAAGAATATCCCCATGTGACACCACTTTTCACAAAACTTCCATATAAAACATGCCCTTGTATGGCAGATAAGCTGACAAATGTTAGTACCTATCAGGTCTGCCCTGGTTGTAAAACTCCCCTGCAGTGCCCAAGACTTCTGATTTTCTGTAGACATCAAGTTCTTTCACTGTCATCCAGACCAGAAATATCTTTCACTTCTTTATCCCTTTGAACCAAGCTTCATAGTCAGCTTTGGATGAAAGGAGAAATGAGATCAAGGTCAGACTCATAAGAGTGTATAGGAACTGAACGAGCGTCGATTTCATCAGGTTGAAGATGCTGGAGAACTCCTGATTCTCCCATTTTAAATAAGGACGTGGGTGCTTTTTTTCTGAGGAATGAACAATGGTTCTATGCAACATATTTACACCAGAAAGGCTAGGTATATCACACTGAAAAAACCTGAAAATTATGAGAAGAGTGAGCTGATATGCTGGGCTGCACTCATTCTGCTTACAAAAATCTGCTCTGAACTCTGGAGTTTCTGGCATTTCAACAGCAGGAAAAATTCTAGTTTTATGTTTGTGTTGTTTGGGTGCTGGCAAGAGAAAACTGGTAAAGGTTTGAGACTGGAAAGTCATGTTTGTATCACTGGTAATGCTTTCTCAAATAAAGTGTTTGATCGTTGGACTCTGATCTTCCTTAATCTCTTCTGAGTAATAATTGTTCCATACCTGGGAAATAGAGACTGAGCTTTTTTCCCTTTATTTGATGCCTTCAAAATTGCTGCAGGCGACAAAGTTGCTATATGATTGCCTATGAGACTGCAAATGAAAAACCTGTGGTCTTGCAAGAGAGTGAGAAAATATGCAGGAACCTATTGACTCTGGCATGTATTATACCAAAGATTTCCCCTTATTTGAAGGATGTTTTTTCCCTTTACTTCTTAAAAAAGAAGTACTGATTTGTGCTTAACAGAGCTTCGAGACGTAATGTTGTCCAAGGCAAAAAAAAGCATTGCCAGGTTGTGGGTGTGGATTTAGAGAAGGGAAGGACGAGTTGCTGAAGGGTTACATAATGGTCACATGTAGTGGTTGAACCTGCCGCCTCTGCAGAGGCACAAAGTGAGAGAGAAAGCATTTTCAGCATTGCCTGGCTCACCTCCTCTCCCAGATCCAAATAGGTTTGAACACTGCTGAAGGAAAAACTTCATCTAACAGTTCTGAAGGTCTTTTGAGGTAAAGTACTTAAAGAATCAGGAAAAAAAAATCCAACAAACAACAAACAACCACAGGACTAGTATAAAATTCTAGCTTATTGCTAACAGCAGACTCAGAGGTTGCAGCAGTAACTACAAGCACTACTGCTCTGGGTTGTGAACAGTCTTCATTCCCAATTATCTTGTTAATATGGCTCTGGTGTTTGGATACAGATAGATGATTTGCTGGTTCTGCTATAAGAGAAATAGTTTGGAAGCTAGTTGGGTTTCCCTCTTCACTTCAAAATTAGTCAGCAAAGGAGTGATATAGAAATGACTTTAATAGCTCCTTTTCACATGGCTCCTTGTTTTTAAAGATTTTTCTTTTAACTGGTTATGTATTTGCCTGGTCTGGCCTTCTTTATTGACACAAAATTGCTAATATATTTACGTTTACCTCTGCACATGGCAATTTATACATAGGCTCTGTGAAGGCCATGATCTCTGTGTTACTGCTCTCTATAGAGAAATACACGTAATACATCAGTGCAGATGATGGACTTGGTAACAAATATCTTGGTGGGATATGTCCATGACAGCAAATATCTTAATTCTCTAACTTGGTGTGGGATTTTGTGCTGTAACATGTCAGCCAATATTTGGATTCAATTAGAGACAATTATTAACATTTTGATGTGAACTATAAGAATAAATATTACTTTCCTGCTTACTGTGTTTTTCTTTTCAGTGATTGACTTTTTTATCCTCTTGCACTGAAATTTCACTCCAGATAAAGGCTTACCAAGTCTTTATTCTGTATTTAAAAGAGATAGTGAACTAGAATTTAATTTATTATTTTTTCCAGAAGAGTACAGCAGAACCTTTCTTTTGCTTTTGCGTTAGTGAGTCTCCAGTAATACCTCAAATAGCCATATTTTAAGACTTAGTCCTTCCAGCGTTGGATTTTTTGCTACCCCAGGACATTTTTTAACTTATTAGCTCTTGCCATTCATTCTCCTCTGTATTGTGCTGATAATGGTGAACTCACTTCATTAAGGGTATGAGAGCACATGTTGGGCTTTGTGTAATTTAATTTATTAAAAAAAAAAAAATCTGTATAGCACCAGTTCTCCAGAAAAATGGCCAGGATCCTACCAGCAGGGGTGTTTTTCTTCCTGTGAGTTACCCCTTTGCTCAAGATGAGGTTTTTTCCTCACTTCAGTCAAATTGTCAACATAAATACTAACATGTATGCCTGTCTAATTCCTCTTCAATTAGATTGTCAGTCACACCAATTTTGTGCTGCTGCACTGGAGAAATGTTTGTTTTTTTTCCCTGCTCACATTATGGCTGAAAGTGAAGCCTCTTATTAGAGGAGATGATTTATCATGCTCTTATGAGCTGCTCTTTTTTTTTACCCTCTGCTTTACAAAAACTGATTTTTTACTTACTTAAGCATAGAAGATGGCACTATATGCCATGGGTATGTGAAAAGCCAGTTCAATTCTCCTGGAGATATGGCCACAAAGACTTTGGAAATGCAGATAGCATGCAAAATTGTGTTGCCTGTATGAGAGAAAAAAATCTACTCATTTTGTCTAACTGGTTTTTGTTCCCTATGTAGATATTTAGGCTTATTAAGCTAACCCTGGGCCCCATAGAGCCTTCAGCCTTCCCTTCCCCTCCCTTCCCTTCCCTCTGACTTTTTTGGGCCATTTGGCATCCAGCCAGAGGTAAATCCACTGCACTTGAAAAGGTGACAGTGTATGTGAGCCAGACTGCATAATGTCACTTGGGGAAATATTTTTACAATTAACTAGAATGATTGTAAATGTTCTTCTTCTGATGCTGCTGCCTTTATCATGTTCTTAGGCTTTTCTAACTTAAAAAGGCAGAATGGGACAGCAGGTGTCACTATAATAGCAGCAAAAGCAGGAAAAGTAACATCTCTAGCTTCCTTACCACATGTTATTTTGGCTTTATGCAGTTTTCATCAGAAAGGATCAAGGGCAGCTTTTTGCTTGCCCTGGTCTCCTGACTGTAAGTTTGTCAAAAACCAGCTCAGCTTGTGTCAGTATTTAGAAGCATGAAGACAATTTGGGAGACTTTAACACTGAGATAAAGGATACAATTATTTTCCTTGTGGATTAGCAAAGAGACAAGAACAGATATTACCATTTGGAAATACCTGTTTGTACTTTCTGATTTTTATTCAAACCTAGAAATTTTCAGTAAAATTAAAGTGAAAATACTGAGAACAGATCACAAGTTTTAAGTTCTGTATTTTGAACAGTGCCTAAGGCTACTAGTCCCTAGCTTTGCAAAGAGACCTGTAAATTGATGTGATATTCATACTTTGCAGACTCACTGGAGCTGTTCTGCTGTTAGAACCTTGCCAGTCAGTGTCACTTTTAGACTCAACCATTCCACTTTTAGAATTCAAGAAATGAAAAATCTGTATCTGCTATATGACTCCTGCAGGGTACTGAATTCCACAGACTGCAGCTGAAGAGAGTTTCTACCTATAAATGGAATTTTGAAGTGGAATATAATACTGAAATACTGATTTGACAGTAAATACGGAAAACCACCAGATGAAACTTTAAATTTGAAATATCTGTAGCTTAAAGAGCAATTAAATGCATCTACATTTACGTAAAACCTTGCATGTATTAAAAAGTTGCAAAAATGGATAACAGTGGATACTCCTCTATTCTTTATTTTAGGTTAAAGGATAGGTCTGACCATTCCTGAGATTCAAAACACTCTCACTAATCTTGAGCTGAGGAAAACCTTTGAGAGTATTCCTCTTTTTCTGAAGTTCAGGCACTGGGAAAGCATGTAACCTGTCAAATAAGTATAATTCCTGCTGTTTGTAAAGCTACTGCTCTCTCCTTACTACTCCAGCATGGGTGTCAGTCTGCCCCAGCATGGCATGCCTTGTGCTCTGAAGTGTCATGATTCTGTGTGAGGTTTGTTTGCATTGCTGTTATCCACATTTCCAGTGGGTTTTGTTTACTCCAGCCATTTTAGAAGAACCATAATCTTCAAAAAAATTATTTTAGAGCCCTTTCAAAGGGCTCTTAATATGGTCTTGCAACTCAGTACTGTGCTAGGAAATAAAACACTTCCCAGTCTATAGTGAAGGATATCAACAAACCTAACAGAGAAAATAATCAATGGAAATCACAGCCTTTCCTAATGACCCTAAGCTTCCCTTTAGTTACATATATATATATTCTTTATGCAAATTAGGTTCTGAGAATTGCAGGAGCAAAAATAGTTTCATAACCAAACACTGTGTGAAATGGAAGACAAAAACCATAATAAAAGAAATAGATAAACCTGACAAGCAGAATTCAGGCGAGGTCTGAAATGTCCTAAATCATACCCGAAAGTTCAGAAAAGCTGAGTTATGCCTTTTTAATGTTGTTTCTTCACACTGCTAGCCAAGACACAACCTTCTGAACCCTTGTGGGAGAAAGTGTTTTCACAAGGCTTTGAGTATCTCTGAGAGAATTTATTACCTGCTGCATTACAAGGGATTTGGTTTACAATTTAAATAATTAAGACAGATACAGGTTAAGTGACAAATACCAGTTTTAAGAGTGGTCTGAACAGCCACAGTTATTACATGTAGATTTAAAGTCACAATTTTAGTTTATTCAGATGCTGTAAAGAGTCTCTGCTACAAAGGCACAGACCTGGCTCCTCATCTGAGTCCATACAATTTGTCCATTCCATTCCTGATCACAGGGACAGGATGGGATTGAAAAGATTGCACTGCTGAAAGTGTTTTGGTCCTATGAATTTTAAAACTAGTAATTAGGTTATAAACTGTTAGAGACAAGCACAGACAAAAATTTGTGTGTGCAATAGTTCATTTCCATGTAGCATCAAGGATTTAAACAGAAAATAACATACTGCCATGTTTCTCTCAGATTTTAGCTTTCTGTGTACTAGTTTTTAACTTTTGATGTTTTCATATCCTTAAAACCTAACCTTCCTTTGAATGGAGCTACCAGCTTGGGATTTAGCTGTACTTTTTCAAGTGTTTCAGAGTAACTTGGTTTTAATCCAGACACACCATGTGCTTTCGTAGTCAGGCGAGTTATTATAAGTAATTGCCTTCATTTTCTTGCTGGAGAGGTACTGTGTGGGCAATATCTGTTGTGTGCTTCCACAGACAGCCTAACACTACCTGGAATAAAACTTGTCAAGGGAAAAACATGTTTTTCTAACAGTAACAAGGAAATATGGGTTAGAATAAAGAAATTTGTTGCACTGTTCTAAATAAAGTGGATGTTTTGCTGGAAAGGAAATACAGTGAGGGGGCAAAAGTTGAGAGATCATCTCATTTCCACATTTTTAAAAGAATGAGAAAGACTGGGTGTTTTTTCATTTTTATTGGCTTGAATTTTACAGGAAGAACACTAGTTACAATTAGTGAACAATTAATGATTTAATGAGATTTGAGTCTAGATCATGTGTGGCTCAGTTTAAACCAAGCTTCATGTTGGTGGGTAGGACCCTGGAAGGAGCTTGTTTGTGAGCTGGGCTTCTTCAGGATGGCCCTGAGATGGAGCAGTTTTATGTTAAAGAAGCAACTTTGGATCTTATTTCTCTGCCAGAACAGACAAGGAATTTTCATGGGCCAGCATTGCATGAGGCTGTGCAAATTTCTGGGCTGAAGCTCTGCAAGTGGTGACCTGACTCACAGCAAACACTCAGCTGCAGAGTGAGAACCAGTGAAGAGAAGAAACAAATGTCTGCCCAGATTCCCAGCACTGGTGGAATGTGAGGAGGAAGATAGATATGAATGAATTTTCACCATCCTTTATTAAAGAGAAATACTTTGTTCTTCCCTAATTGCTCCAGAATCTCAAAGTCATGCAATTCTAACAGGTGAAGTTTCTGCAAAGACATATTTTGGCATCTTGCTTAACATCCTCTGCTAAGTAGGACGTTGCTGAAGTTGTGGTTTCTGACAACCTTGCACATGAGGAAATACTTCGAAAGAAATTTGAGTATAATGAAAACGAAGGTCTTTCCCTTGCTGTGGGAAGGATTAAACATGGAGAATTGTGTGAGTGTAATGAGAACCTAGTGTCTGCCAGTAACTACACAAAGTTGCTTCAGTATCAAGAGCTGTGCAAACATTGCATATCCTGCGACAGCATAACAACAAGCCAAGGCTGCTTGTTGCTGTAAAGAAAAACCTTATTTCTTGGGTGACTGATTGAGAATGAAATCTTCAGAATACAGTCTCAGTCTCCTCCTTGGCTCAGTGTCCTTATGTGCTTGAATATCTCCAAACAAATCTCATATTTTATCATCTCCCTTAACACATGCATCGTGTATATCATAGTCTCCATGGATGATAATGCATTATCTTGGTTTGTAATGGTCTATCTTGGCTTCCCCACTTTTTCCTGCTTTAAATTCTATATAAGATCATTGTACAATCTACCAATTCCTTTAAAACAGCAGAAACCTAAAGACTTTGAAGACCAATTCATTAGTATGTGATAATGTTAAGCAGAGTGTAGCCTTCTAGAAGATTGCACTAACTTCACAATTCAATAAACCAATCTGTGATGGTCATAGGAGAGAAATATGTGCAGAGATCTGTGGAAGAAGCAGAAGACAATCATAGTGAATGCTTGAATATGGATAATTAAGTGAAATTCTGTAATGTGAAATGGTTTGTGCAAATAACCATGTGTAACATACTTGATTCTTCTCAAAATACCTGTAAACATGAGTCCTTCTTGCTTTAGCAAAAAAGTCATTGATTGAAGTTCTGCAAAAATCTGCAAAAATGTAGAGGAAACACTGGGGACCAAATAGTTCTGAGGCTTGTGCAACAGTCTTCACTTTGATCTGCATCAAAGCTGCTGCTTCAAAGTTATTTCTAAAGGACAGAGACTGAAATTGGAAAAGGAAGGGAAAGTGGTGCATGAACCTAATGTATTAAAGAGTCTCTGTTCTTCTGATTGCCTGGTTTCTGTGCTGCAACGAATGCAAGATGAGAAACAGGGAGTAAATGAACTGTAATTAAGTAGCAATGGTAGCAATACATTTGATCTCGTCATTTGTGTTGTTAATCTTAGATTTTTGGCCACAGAATTTACCCAGAGGAATACTAGGAATATTCTCTTTGAGGAGTGGACAAGGAAGAGAAATGGAGGAAAAAGGGGAATAGTCAATGAGGAAATATTAATCAAAACAAGAATCTATAATAAACATCCAGGTTAAAATGTTTTTTACACGTGATATGACATTTGGTGTTTATTAAATATATGAACTCCTATAAAGACACAATTCTTACCAGAAAGACTTCATAATATTAACATAACTTAATTCAGCAGGCTTAGTTATTATGATTTAACTATTCTGTCTTCAATTACAGGATATTTACGTGTATGTAAACAAGATTCTGCTTTAGTCAGGTTTGACTAAATTATAAGTACTACTCAGGTTTCCTGAATAATTTGTAGACCTGTTGTCTAGGAAAAAAAAATGCAAGGGAAGTGATATTAAGCTGCTTCTCTTCCTACCTGACTTGTTTCCCAACATCGCCTGACAAGCTTGGGTGGTTACTACAGCCGAGATGAAGGCCATCTGGATGGTGCTTCTGCCTTCATAAACAAAAGTTAAAAGAAAAAAAATAAAAGAAGACCTGCTGAAATGATTTGGCAGGAAGATTACTCCCATTTTCTATACAAATAACTCAGTTATATGTAGAGAAGTTCTGTGTCAAAGTCTGCAAAAAAAAGACAATATGAATAGAGTAAAAATTTGAATATTTTTTCTACTAAAAAGTATAGAAACTGATTATTTAAATCAGTAATATTTTGAAATTATGTTGTCTAATCTCATAATATTTTTAAAACTGGAAGCACAGAAGTCTAAAAACAAAAAATTGACGACCTGTCTTAAAAACATAGACTAATCTTGCAAGATGTATTCTGTTATTTTTTTGAAGCTATTCAGGCAGTTGAATATCCATCTTCGTATTTTGTGCATGCAAAGGATTGGTACAAGCTCACTTGTGAAGAAAAACAAATGACATCCAGTTCACCTGTAGAAGCCAGGACTTTATTAAGTCCTTTATTTCCACCTCTGTGGAAAATATATAGAAATTAATAAAGGTAAGGAATAAAAGTACAGGAATTACTGTTTCCTTATATATTTTACAAATTTGATTCTTCCAGAAAATTGAAGTTTTTAATTTAGAAAATGCTTTTAGCGATTTTCTGTCATGAATGTTTTCATGTCCAGAGTAATTGGAAGAAAATAATACAGGCTTTGTTGTCAAGAATTAACTTTTGCAGAATCTAGGATCAAAAATGGAACCAAACTTTGTATCTACCTGAAAACATATTTAAATAAAGTCATGAATAATGGGTAATGGGTAATGAGACAAATGTAAATCTCCCAGTTATTTTTAGTAGGTCTTTGTAATGAGGAGTGAGGAGTAGCTTTTGTACCAATGATATCACTGTGATTTTTACCTTGATTTCAGGTAACTGAAGAGAGCAAGAGATAAGCACAAGTTCCTCATTACTCAAAGAACCACCACAACAGCACTCAGCTTTGTGTTTTATAAGGAACAGGTGTAAAGGAGAATCAAGTTTGCAGTTTTAAATGAGATACTTTGTGATAGATGTTTGCTTTTGCCTTTGTAAAAATGGATTCATCCTTTTGAAAACATGTTTGAAATATGAAATATAAGTAAATAAAATTTAAAAAATCAGTTATAAGTGTATCTTTTGAGGGTCTTTTCCTTGTAATATGTGATTTTCATCAAGAAAATTCACAGGTGTTTATATGTTTGGATCATGTTTTCTATAAGTTGAATAAAGAATTAAGATGAAAAAGAGCCCAACTACTGAAGACTGCTTTCAGATCTTCCTAGTGCCTCAAGGGTGAAACTTTTGTCATGAATGGTAATTCCCTTCTCCAGCTGCACGTATGTGGTTAACTCACATGCAGATACCAGAGGGCTGTGATTTAGGGCATAAACTTGTCCTTCATCCTGAGTTCTATAATTCATAGCAACAGTCATTTTTGCCTAACTTAAAACACTATCCAGGCAGTCTGAGTACAATTCTCTCTCTGAATTTGGGATTTCACTGTTTTCCTGGACTATGGTAGTTTAATGTTCTTGATTTGCAATATGCTGTAACAGTGTCATTAAATGCGTCTTGTTCTAGTAAAAAGGGTCTGTATATTTTATTTTTTTCACTAGCCAATTTGAAAAAAAGTAATTTCATAAACTGATGAAGAAGCTTGACCTTTTAAAGACAGAGCAAAGTCAGTGATGTTCTATTTAATTTTGTTTTATCCTCTCCTTCTTAAAATGTCTAGTGGTTGTTGACTCATGGCCTGAATTCAGCAGGTAATTTATCCATGTGTTTCTTCCTTATCTTGCCCTCTATGATTTGTTGCTCTCGTGGGTGAAGTGGTGATTGGTGGCTTGCTGGGCCACAGCAACCATGCAGTGTTGAATTTCAAACCTCTGGTGCCTTGCCTTCCCCCTCCTTTCCTGCTCCCAAGATGGGCCAGGCACATGAAAGCATGGTTGGAAAATCAGCATGTTTTATTAATGTGTCTTCAGCAAAGCTGTTATCCCAAAATGGGTTCTTTCACCCGGGGCACAAGAAGCCAGTCCTCACACAGAGTCAAGGTATTTACTTTATTTACAGCTCTGAACAGAAAGGGGTGCTGAGTGGCTAATCCATAAGCCAGCACAATGATTAACACAACTTTTCATTCTTTTTAAACATTTTAGCAAAGGTGGTAATGTTCACTGACTAGAAGTTATATGGTTCTCTTACTAATTAGTATTCTATCTTCTATTGGTTGAGAGATTCCCTCATTCTGATACTAATTAATCTGCATGCTCAGTCTTTCTCCTCTTATGAGTTGATGGTTTTCTTAGGTCAATGGGCTGTGAGTAAGTGGTTGTGATCTCCTCCTGCTAGAATTATGTTTTACCCAGAGAGAGCTTATTTCAGCACAGTGGTTGAGTTGGCTTTATGAGTTTCTTCCTTATCGTGGGAGTTCTGCCCATAAATTCTGCTTTCATTCGGTCCACTATCAGTAAGTAGTACATCCTTCTCCCCAGGCTTGTCAGCCTCACCTTAGGTCTGAGACCACTGAAGCATGTCCCACCCTAAACCTTAGCCAGGTAATTCTACTGACAAGTGATTTATCTTTCTAACACCTGGAAATCAAAACCACCCTGAGCTGCTCCCTCAGGATGCTGTGCAGGCTCCAGGCCAGCTGTCACCTCCAGGGCCTGGTCTGGTGCTGGCAGTGGGCATTAATCTTCCAGCTGTCCTGCCATGAAGGAGACTGGGAACAGCATGTGCAGAGTGCAGAGAGCCCACCTGAAGCAGGAGAGCCATTGCTTGTGGAGTGTCTGCTGCTCGCTGAGGACACAGGCTGCTAGCTGGTGGGGCCAGGGGCTGGGGGTCCACAGCACCTGTGTGGGGCAGGGGAAAAATGCTGCACAGCTGCAGCCCGAGGAGAGGAATGAGAACATGTGAGAGAAACAGCTCTGCAGACACCAAGGTCAGTGAAGGGGGGGCATAAGGTGCTCCAGGTACCAGCGCTGAGATTCCTGTGCAGCCCATGATGCAGCCCACGGTGAAGCAGCTCTGCCCCTGAAGCCCATGGGGATCCACAGAGATGCAGAGGTCTACCTGCAGCCCATGGAGGAGCCCCACACTGGGGCAGGTGGATGTACACAGGGGGATGTGACCATGTGGGAAGCCCATGCTGGAGCAGACTCCTGGCAGGACCTGTGGCACCATGGAGAGAGGAGCCCAGGCTGGAACTGGTCTGCTGGCAGGACTTGTGACACCATGGGGGACCCCCGCTAGAGCAGTCTGCTCCTGAAGGATGGTGCTCTGTGGAAGGGATCCACACAGGAGCATTTTGTGAAGAGCTTCAGCCCATAGGAAAGACTTACATTGGAGAAGTTCATGGAGGACTGTCTCCTACGGGAGGGACCCCACCCTGGAGCAGGGGAAGAGGAAGAGAAAGAAGGGGTAGCAGAGACAACGTGAATTGACCACAACCCCCATTCCTGTCCACCTGTGATGTTGAAAAAGAGGAGGTAGAGAATTGGGAGTGAAGCTGAGCCAGGGAAAAAGGGAGGGTTGGGGGAAAGGTGTTTAAAATTTGGTTATTATTTCTCATTATCCTCTGATTTGATTGGCAATAAATTCAGTTAATTTCTCCAAGTAGAACCTATTTTGCCCATGATGGTAATTGGTGAGTGACCTCTCCCTGTTCTTAGCTCTCAAGCCTTTCATTATATTTTCTCTCTCTTGCCCAGCTGAGGAGGGGAGTGATAGAGCAGCTTTGGTGGGCACTTGGTGTCCAACCAGGGCCAACACACTGTCCTTTGATTTGATACATGAGTTTCATGCACTAGCATCATTAATAATAAATAAATAGCTAATTGTTTTGTTTTATGCTTCATCCTGGGTGTAAAACTCTCCCTGTAGGCTATCATTTTTGCTTATTGTGCATCTATTCTTTCCCACTCCTGCAGTCCTCCAGGGTCAACTTTTAGTTGAAACAAAGATGTCAACCCTACAGGGCTGTCCCCTTCTCTATTTTAGTTCATTTTATGACCAGAATATTAATTTAATGGGTGGTTCCCAAGAGTTCAAATGGTGCCAGTGTGTATCCGCGTATTTGTTTTACCTTCTGACTAAACTTAGTGACAAGACATTGCTATCAATGTAATATCTCACTTGAAATATCAGAACAATAGCAAGAATTTAAATTCATACACTTGAATTTTACCACCTCTTAGAATATTCAACAGTAATATCTTTATGTTCTGCAAGAGATGCTATTAAAATGTCAGTATTTGTTAGAACTACCCAGTGTAGCAGTTCAGGTACTGCTTTCTCATTGCTATTCTTTCATTAGACATTTTGGGGCAGCTCTGGGTACCTCAAAATAATGGGGTATCTGCTAAAAGTGGGCAGAAGAGTGGATAAGAAAGATGTCGACATGAGTGTTACTGTCCTCTGATACAATTGTGAACAGGCTCCTTTGCACAGACTGTGAGGGATTTCCTTCTGCCAGCTGACAAAGCATCCTTTATCAATAAAGACAAGTTCTCTGGAATTCAAAAATAACAGCTGGGTTTCCATCCTACTTGAAAGCCAAGAGACTGGTCCTCATTCTAGATATCTTTCTGTTGTTATCCTCACTATTCTCAACAATACATGTATCAGAGTCTATTCCAGAGATAAACATACTGTGTCTCGGAGATGGAACTTATCCAGTCAGATTGTAATTTATTTATAGAGATGACTAAAAAACACAAGGATACAACTTGTTATTAGTAATAATCTTTGGATTAACAATTCAGTGATTATTTTGTTTTAAGTAATTCCATTTATTATGTAAAAGTTCCAAGGCAACAATCTCTGAAAAAGTGAGTTAATTCTTTTCCTATTTACAGCAGTACTAATCTTATTTGGAGCACTGGGAAGGGTGGGAATCTTCCTTAGAGAAAATAAAGTCTGACTTGTGTGATTTAATATTCCTTGATGTGTGCAGTCATTTGAATTTTCATACCAGTGAGACACTGTGCCATAAACTATGGCTGCCTTTACACAAAAATAAGAAGATTCAGTTCTCTGGTTGAGGCACTTTTCATGAGTGAAGGTGCAGTTTGCAGTTCCTCAAAGCCTGATGTCCCAGGACAGCTCACAAACTTGATTCTGCAAGGTCAGCTGTGGGAGGTCCAACCCTGATTGCTGCTGAAGAAAGGCGTGTCCAGAGCCTTGGACCAGCCCCATCTTCCCGAAAGTTCTGTTATGTTTGAAGTTTTATTGGTTCCAAATTGTTGTACCCCTCCCTCAAATGTTTTTATTGGACCCTTGTACCTTCCCCTTGTCTCTTACCCCATTGGTTGTTACCGTCCCTTAAAACCAGCTGCACGGGGACATTTCCCTGGTGTTCTCCTCCACAACTCTCCCTCCTGGATCCCCTCGCCCTTTCCCTCATAAAGGAGAGTTCAGGGGAGACCCCTCCCGCAACCCTTTCTCCTTATTCCATCATTCCATCCATTCCGCCTCTTTCGCCTTATTCCATCGGCACCTCGTCGGTCCCTCGCTGGGGGCAGCCCTGCCTCTGCGTGAGCCACCCACGCCAGGCTCGGAGCGGCGCGGTGAGCAACCAAACATTCAGGGGCTGGCACCTCAGTCAAGGACGGCCAGGAAAAGCCAGGCACTATACAACAGTGAGCTGTTGCTGATGCAGCTGTGCAAACCGCAGTGCAGGTTTGATTGATTTTCTTTACGGGGAGCTCTTTTTCGCAAGCATATTGCAGTTGGCGCTTTTAACCTATAAACTACTGGGGTGTGAGGGTTTTGGTGCTTTGTTTTTTTGCTTTTTTTAACACCCTTTTCTTCTGGAGAAGTAAGGGGGAAATGGAGTGCTCAATATGAAGAGAAAAAATGGTATTTGCTGCAGTAAGTATGGTTTATAGGAAATAACTCAATGGGAGGCAGATTCAGGAGTCAGATCCTACTTTCTAATCATTCTTGGTTCTCATTGTAGGACAACTTACATGGAGCTGGTATGTCCACAGTAAGGCAGAGCTTTTGAGCTGTTGTGTTGCTCCAGTAAGGCCAAATTCAATTCCTCAACAGCAACCTTGCGCAAGGCTCTGTACCATAGGTGTCCTGTAGTGACATTGCTGAGGAAGGTATCAGGGAAAGAGAGACACAGTTCAAAACTTTGGGTCTCTTCTCTCCCTCCTGCCATATTAAGACACATGCAGCACTCAGCATGTTTCAACCCTTTGGGATAATCACCCAGTGAGGATTTAGTCAATGTTTTAAATTGTATTTTTCTTGCAATAAACCTCCCTGCATTTACCACTAAGGTGCTGAGATGCTTTGGATTGCAAGTACTCCTTGCCATCAAAGTATAAATATTTCTAGCTTGGGGAGTGGTGGGAGAGGTTGCTGTTGGGATGGGATGGGTGGTGATGCAATCCTGGGCACACATTATTATCACATATCATATTATTATCATACAGATAACTCATAGATTTCATTTCCATGAGGTGAGCATTATGCAACTGGACATATTTGATGGTGATATTTTCCTCCTGCAAAAGTTCTGTGGAGAATATATGGTCCAGTTAATAGTGAAGTAAATAAAACAACTAAGAACTATGAGAAAGTTCAAAAAAACCATACCGCATAGATTATTCCTTTGGTTTTGCTCTTGTGTTTTCAGCAGCATTAAACTCTTATTTAAAAGGTTAAATAAATTGGCTATCAGTTGTATCCATACATATGGGCATGTGCCACAGGCTTGGGGAAGGTGCCTGGTGGAAAAGGGCCTGGGGGTGTTGTTTGACAGTGGCTGAACACGAGTCAGCTGTGCCCAGGTAACCAAGAAGTTCGATGGCATCCTGGTTTGCATTAGGAATAGTGTGGCCAGCAGGACCAGGGATTGTCCCCCTATACTCAACGCTGGTGAGGCCACACCTTGAATTGTGTGTCCAGTTCTGGGTCCCTCAGCTCATGAAAGACATTGAGGCGCTGGAGCGAGTCCAGAGAAGGGCAACGGAGCGGCTGCAAGGTCTGGAGCACAAATCCTGTGAGGAGCAGCTGAGGGAGCTGGGGGTGTTTATCCTGGAGAAAAGGAGGCTCAGGGGTCACCTTATCACTCTCTACAACTGCCTGAAAGGAAGCTGTAGCCAAGTGGGGGTCAGCCTCTTCTCCCAAGTAAGAAGTGATGAGAGGAAATGGACTCAAGTTGAGTCAGGGAAGGTTTAGGTTGGATATCAGGAAAATTTTCTTCACTGAAAGGGTTGTCAAGCATTGGAACAGAGTGTCAGGGAAGTTGTGGAGTCACTATCCCTGAAAGCATCCAAAATCCACATAGATGTGGTGCTTAGGGACATGATTTAGTGACGGATCTAGCAGTGCTGGGTTAATGGCTGGACTAGATCTTAGAGGTAGTAACCTAAGTTACCCTTTGATTCTATGTAGGGAAAGTAAGTTTGATTCCCTTGTCTGCAAAGAGAGATGTTCTTCCAGCAAGTAACTCCTAATGGTATCATAATTTAGGTGGTCTGCATCAATTTCCAGGAGAACTTTGCTTTTCATAAACTTAGCCTCCCAACCAAGACCTAATGTACTTTGTCATGTTAGTGTGTATGCGTCATGTTACAACCCACCTCTGAGGCAGGACAGCTGAGGTTCTTGTTGATGGATCCCTTGGGGTGGCTAGGGTGAAGTGACTGGTGTATATATGAAGCAGGTTTATTTTGGATCAATTTGATTTCAACAGAAGGGAGGCATATAGCCATCTTGGTTCTTTCCTAAAAAAAAAAAAAAAAAAAAAAGAGGAAAATATATGAGGAAAAGAAAGGAGATGGTACGAAGAGTAGATAGAGGAGAGGAAAGGTATCACCAGCCATAGATGGAGGGACAAGACCCGACAGATGCAATTTCAATGTCCATGGTTGGAGTGGTGGTTGCAGTCTCAATCAATCCTTTGCTGGTGGGGATGAGGGTAGCACAACAAGGAGTTTGATGGATTACATACATCCACACCTACTGGGAACACCCTGATACCTCCCTGGGGGGGAGTTTTACACTGTCCAGTGCAATAAGCCAATGAGAAGGGAGGAATACCTTCAGGCTTACCTGTGAGTCCTGGATACTTCCCTTGGGGCAGGGAGTAGTTTTGCACTGCCAGCCTTATCAGAAGGAAGGAAACTGGCAGGATAAAAAGCATTACCCCATCTCTGAGGGATCTGCATCTTACCAGCCTTCCCTCTTATCTGGTATGAAAGTCCTTTGTTTAATACATGAGTCCTGGGTCATCAGGGAAACAATAGATCCCAGGGCTCACCCAATCCATCGAAGCAAAATTATGTAGTTCACACACCAGACTGACAGAGTTCACTTGTAATGATAACTTGATGCAAAACTGGCTGGGAATTACGCTGCAGTTCATGGACATATAGGATCAGTAAATTTAAAAAAAAAAATCTCTTCATCACTCCAAACACACAATACAGAAAAACAAATTACATACTTAATACCTTTGTCTTCTCAGAGGAAAACTGTGGATTATGTAATCACAATAGGACCAACACTCTTCATTCCTGCAGTGTTTTCTCTGTGGTATGGCAGAGGTTTTCCTATCCTGAGGTATTTAATGCAATTTTTCCAGGAAAATATTTTCATGCACTGATCAAAGAGAGAAGTTATCTGTGCTACAAATGCCAGCTCTCTTATTTTGTATCATTTTAAACACAAAAAGGTACAAACCACAGCCTGTTTAGAACGTTGCTTGCTTTTAATGTTTTTACTGTCAGAGGTCTATTCTGTCTCAAATATGAAGATACATGGGATGAAGGAAAAAGTAAGGTTGTGTCTCCTTGCTGCATTTAACCAAAACAAAATAGGAGAACAACTGACTTCTCTCAGGCGCTCTCAATAATCTTTGTTGAAATTTTTGCAGCCTTAAACCAGGGCCAGGGCATCTGATTGCACAAGGTTAAGTGAAGTTTCAGAAGTTTTGCAGAACTTTTCTCCAGCAAACATAGAAAATCTTTTCAGTTTTGTGGGGGTGGAGTAAAGGAAAGCTGTAGAATTCTAGCAGAGTTTTAATACTGAGAAAAAGCTAAGCCAGAGTCTGTGTGATGTGTAGACCTCTTTCAGTTGCCTAAATATGAGATACTTGAAGTTCATTTTTATGAGCTTTTCTCAGAAGTCTTCCCATTTTTCTTGATCCCTGCTTCTTTCCACCCAAACCTCTGTTTTGCTCTGCTTTTAAACACCATGTAGAGTGTTTTTCAGGCAAAGCACACTTATCTGTGATTTCACGAGACAATGATTCTCTCAGCATAGTGTAAATGTGGTCCAGACCTGCAGTTGCTGCAACAAATGGCTTCAGTAGCCTTCCTAATACCACACCAGAAACCATCGTGACAGTTCTCTGCTGCATGAAGAATATCACTGTTAAGAACTTGATTCCACTATAAATTGGATTTTTAATGTGATGGCACTTAAAAAAGCTACTAGTACTTTCCAATTACCCCAACTGTGATTAAAGCTAGCATCAGGGAGAGGAGAATTTTCATGTACAGCTGCAGTGTCTCTAGCTAAAGATCTTTTACCATCTGGGTCACCATGAATGATTTTACCTTGGAGGCTTTTTATGTACATATTTCTTTTCATCTGCTCTGGCAACCATCCTGCACTGATTGTATAGTGGTTAGAAGGCAAGGGAGGTTAGTGCTCTTTAGTTTTCAGAAGACCTTCTATTCTTTAGGCAAAACCTAACAGTTCTTGTTTGCACTCAAGAGAAATTAGTAATAGAGCTGAAATTTTTTGACTTTACTAAATCAGTAGAGTGAGACACTCATTTAGGCTGGATATCTGTGTTTATGATCCATTTGCAGTTATAAAATATACCACTGTAATGAAATCATTGTATCTTTTTGACAAAGTAGTAGGACTGGATCTTTCTTTTGAGTGACAGTTTTGATAAAGGACTGATCTGACTGTGGTCTGGGTTAGAAGAATGCGACAGGTGTCCATGAAATGCTGTTACACGGACAAGAGGTGACACTGTGCCAAAGGGTGCAAAGCAGTTGAGGAAAATCTTACAGTAAATGCCCTCTTGTTTTTTTTCTTGATTCACTCTCTGATTATTCAGAGGTTGGTCTTGGCCTTAACTTGTTTAGCAATGTTAGAAGAAAAGTGAGGCAGAGAAGTAAATTTTCCAAATGCATGTATTGATTGTTCAGACACTGTGTGTTGATTAACAGCACCAGAAGACACATGGTTTTGGCACCTCATTAATCAAGAACCATTTTTATATGAAGACTCAGATTAAAGTTTCTAGCACCTACTTCAAAGCGAGTTTTTTTTCACTAAGATCAGCTTGCGCTCCTGCAGAGGCTGGTAGAGAGTTCACCCAGCTGGTGAGAATTCAGTTATGTAGTTCATCTGTTTTTCAGCCAAGAGAAGAATCTGTCTCTATCCTGAATTCCCTGTACTGCAACTTGGTACACCATGGCCTTTCCATTGCAAGTGCTGAATAGGTCTGCTGCTGCTATCCGGTGATTTACAGAGGGTTAAAAACTAATGTCTCAAAATAGCGAAAAAGACGGTGACAGTGTCACCGCCCCAGAGAGTGCTTTATTTTCTCGGCAGTGTGTGCTGATTCTAGACTAGCTCAATGACTTGCATATTCCTAGTGAACCTTTAGAATTCTGACACTGAGCCCTGTTTTGCTTGCTATATTGGATGGGCATGAAACCAAAAGAAAACAATATATCTCTGTTTATCCAATTTCTTGTTTGTATTTCAGCCTCTTTATATGTACATAGACTAAAACAGTAAATGAAGTATCTAGTAGCACCGAAATCTTAAGCTCTTCTCTTCCATTTTATAGCCCTAGTTTTAAAATGAGAAGCTCATCTCTGATCAAACAAAAGACAAATTGAATTTTCTTCTCCATACCAATTCAGTTAGAAGTGTATGAAATACGTCCCAGTGAAGCAAATTGTTGAATGTCGCATTTTAATCTACGAACAATTACTGTGTTTTCATTAGGAAAAAGAATAAACTTTCATATACTGTTGTATATATTAATGAAAAGCTGTCCATATTCATGAAAAGAAAGATACGGCCTACAGTTCTTTTTGCCTCAAAAGTTTCTGTTGAGAATAATATTCAAATATCTATCTGTACAGAAGAGATTATGCCATGTACTAAATGAAGCAGCGTAGACTGGATGCCATGACCCAGAAAGACTATCAATTTTCTCTGAAATTAACGGGAATTTTGTTGCAGACATGCAGAGTCTTCACAGCATCTACATTTGGCAAACCAACAAGAGCATAACAGGTAGGAATATGAGTCTTAGACAGTGTGGCTCATTTAAATCACACGCACTGAGGGATTGTTGGCCCAAAGCTAGTTGATTGAGACCATTGGCGGGATTAAACAGCACTTAGGAAATTAAAGAGCTCCCTGAAATAAAGAAAAAAGAATCAGCCTAAAAAGAGGTCCAGGAGAAGCATGAGGGCTGCAATGGCAGAAGGGATGGTGCTGCGGGAGCAGATGCCACCAAAGCTCAGTTTGACACCACACAAGTCACCCAGGGGTGGCCTCTGCCCTTCCAGGGGTGCTGTGAGCAGCCTCTCCTCCTTCCCCCGGTCCAGGTGTTTGGGGATGAAGAAGGACTCGTGCCAGGGCGCTGGCTGGGAGCTCTCATGGCAGCTCCACCCCAGCAGGGTTTGCAGCCAGGGATCTCACAGAGGATAGCCTCCATTGCCTGGGGGCTTCTCCGGAGGGGCAGCAGGGGATTGCACTTCCTGGGATTAGTTACAGAGGGGTGCTCAGAGACTGGGGATGTTTATCAGCATTTTCTGAAGGGGTCGCAATGGGTGGTTTATTAGTTGGTCCGCTGACACTGATCTCAGAAGTGTAGCTCACTGATTGCCTGTTAATTACACTTCAATAATAAATGAATAAACCACTTTGATCCTGATTTGGTTTAACACCATAAACATTTTTTTCCCTGTGATACACGGTTTATACAAATAACTGAACAGAACAAGGGCAAACACAAAAAGCCAGGAAAGTTTCCTGAAATTGTTATACATACACTATATATAGCTATAAATGAGCTTAATCATTGTAAGTGCAGAAATTATCTCTTTCTGAACATCAAAGATTGTGTGCCAGCAATTTTTTTCTATATGCATGTCTGAAAGGCTGAATTGCAAGAACTGAATCCTTTCAAGTGGAGATGCCTGATATCTGCAAAACGTACTTTGTTATTCTGATGGCCTACAGCACTTTCCTAAATCTAACAAAACATAACAGACAGTTGGATGGATTTGGCTGACAAAGCTGGTGACATGCAATATGCAAAAAAAATAGTGAGGACAGTAAGAGATTTCCCCTCTGCTCCCTCCCCTCCCTGGCCTTCTCTCTTCCCTTCCCATCTCTCTTCCCCTCTTTTCTTTTTGCCTTAGGTGTCTATATACTTGTCTGCTTCTGGGCATGCTGTTGAAGGAAGAAAGATATGGTGGGTTTTGTTCAAGGCATAAAATATGTATGACAAAGATTTTCTTACAGAAGAAGCCTGAGGGGTCTTCCCAGCTATTCCTCATGCAGCGTGTGGATAGCTTTGAGATGTCTGGGTCAGGCTTCTCGTTGCTGCAGTACTGGCAAAGAGAAAGAATCACTGGTTAAATTTTATTTGTCTCTGATCGTTCAGTCTTCTGGCATGTTTTGTGGATTTATATTTTGTTTGTTTTCTGCCTGCTTTTATACTCATACATTTTTGTATTATATCTCTTCGATCCTGCCTAACAAAATTCAGCGGTAGTCATGATGATGGTAACATTAGCTGTGAAGCATACCAAATGATTTCTTTCTGAACCTCTTCTAACCTGTGTCTTCCTCTTTCTTCCTCTTGGTTTTTATTCTTTACGCACTTATCACCTGTGGTGTGATGACCCTGGCTGGACACCAGGTGCCCACCAAAGCTGCTCTATCAGTCCCCTCCCCAGCTGGACAGTGTAGAGAAAATACAATGAAAGATTCACGGGTCGAGAGAGGGTCAGGGAGGAATCACTCACCAGTTACCATCAAGGGCAAAACAGGCTTGACTTTGGGAAACTTAAACTTGGGAAATTCAATTTATTTTCAATCAGATTGGAGTAGGATAGTGAGAAACAAAGCCAACTATTAAAACACCTTTGTGGCAAAATCTCCAAAAACAAGGATAAGGCTCCTTAACACCAATTTTTTGTGTTAAAGAGGCATCATTTAGTCAGGCACCTGGAAGGGCATGAGGGACCACTCCTCCTAACATCCCCCTGGTTTCTACAAGCGTGTTGCTAATATACAGTTACTATATGCATATTATAATTTACTCATTACCATAAAACCCCTCCCCATGTTCCCCAAGTTCCAAAACGCAGTCCTTGTTTTGGCTGTAGCTGCATTCCTAAGCCAGATATCTCCTTTTTATCTTCAATCATTCTTGCTTATAGAACAACTTCTTCATGCCTTTCTTCCTTGCTAAAGGTCCGCAGACACCATGTCTCCTCTGCTAAAATTACACAGTCACAGTGTATTTCTACTAAAAGCTCACCGTTACAGTAGAAACTGAATTAACATTTTTGGCATCACCTTTCTCCCATGCCTCCCTCCTTCCCCGGCTTATCTCTGTTCCTGATTCTCTATGTCCCCTCCTCCAGCAGCACAGAAGGATGGGAATGCAGGTTGCAATCTGTTAATCACATGCAGTCTCTGCTGCTCCTTCTTCCTCTGGGGGACGACTCCTCACACTCTTCCCCTGTTCCAGCTTGGGGTCCCTTCCACAGGAGACAGTCCTCCATGAGTTTCTCCAATGCCTTCATGCATTATGGTTTCCACATCATTACGAGGATATATGAAGCCAATGGTTGTCTCCAGTTATAGCACTTAATTATGCATGTCCAACCAAAACCTGTGGATTATCCTGGAGTGTTTTATTTTTCCTATGCTTTTATTGTTTGGTTTATGAAGGGGTAAATACAATAACTTTTGAACAAGCAAACTGGCACTGTTGCAAATGTAGCAATCAGCTAATGACAAAATGCTATTGTATAGGGGGAAAAAATTCCTAGTCTTTTAATTCAAGGAGCTGCAGTGAACAAAAGACCTAGAATAACACCAAGACAAAATTTTAAGCTAAACACTAAGGGAGTATTCCTGTTTGTAATAAAATTTCAGTGATACCGTCTTTTTTTTGTTAAGTGTTCATTCACATCCTGGTGTATCTTTGAGTTACCAGTGAAGAAATTTCCTTCCTTAGTATTCAACTATGAAAAGTATTTCATGCATTAGACTAAAATAGTTCACATCAAATAGAAATGCAGTTCTTAAAATGGAAATTCATTGCTCTTTTATCATCCAAAGTGTGGTTTCTTTGTTTTAGATAGTGACTTTGCTGAGCTGTTTTAGAGTGGGTACCATCAGCCTTGTAGCAATGACTTAGACAGCAATGGTATTGTTGTAAATATGCGGTGGAAACTTGAATCACCGGCTTATCACACTGGTGGAAATAACAGAAGAAACACAGGCTTGCACAGGAAACACTTTTGGTATTTTCTTTGAAACCACAGATATAAAGTGTCAGGGAAAAGAGGTACTGGTATTGCCTTGTTACAGTGCCGTGAGTAATAACTACTAAAATTACCATTGACAGCAAGGCCTCTGACTGTAGTTGTACTTCTGAAAACAGATGCAAATGTAATGGCTTTTCTTAATCATGTACTTCTCATCCCAGTGAGATGTTGTCTCCCAGGAATATTGTTTGGAAAAGTTATCCGCAGGATTTAAAAAATGCTAATGCGCTATAATGACGTACTCAGCAACACATCAATAGATGGTAATTAATTGTCTTTCATCCAGCAGATTTTATTTCAGGGTTCTGAGTTAATAGTATTAGTCTCACTTCTCTTGTTGGCCATAATCTTCTGTTACGGGATTTTAATTTTATTTTTGTCTTAGACAGCAAAAGTAATGTCTCAGCCCAAAATTAAACAAATCCTAATTATTGATTTTTTAAATTTAATATTCACAAACTTCAGTATTGTTTAAGATAGTCAGAGGTAAGACGTTTCTGGAATATATCTCAACTCTGAGAGACAGCATCAATATTAATGGAGATAGTAGAATAAAATACAATTCTATTTTTATTCTTTGAATCAGTGTCAGAACGGTGGTATGTTATATATTGCCTGGCTTTCCTGCTGTCCTCGACAGGGATGCCAGCCCCTTGAATGCTCAGCAGAGCTTGGCTTGGGTGGCTCACACTACCTATTCAAGTAGATTCTGTTGTAATCTGGGTTTTTATCCAGCAGATTTGTAGAGAATTATTTCAAAGAGAGATTTTGATCCTTGGTACTAAACTGACACCTGACTTCTGTTGTTTTATATGTTGATACTGAAGGTGTCCTCAGTGAAAACTGCACTATGGATGAATTTGCCTTACGACAGCAGATTTATTATGATGTAATGTATTACTTACATAAATGACAGGCAAGTGAAAGACATTCCATCTGTTTCGAAATAGAGCAACAACAATCATATTTTTTAAACAATATGCTTTTGCAATTTCATAATCTGTTTCTACACTTCCTGTATATTAAGAATATTTCTTAACTTTTCTGATCTTTTCCAACAGATCTCATAGGCTGCTGGTTCAGCAAAAGAATTATACCTGGTTTATTTAATTTTTTTCTTCTTTTTTTTCCCCCCTCTTAAGATCAAGCTTTGTGTTTAGCTTTATGGAATTAAATATTGAGGTAATTTTACGTTGTGGTCTGCTAAAAAACAATTGTAAATTAAGGGTTATTTCTTTACAAATTACTGCAAATATTGAAGCTTATTCCAAGTTCTATCCCATAGTCACTGTGATGCTAACAATCTTCCTGAATTCCTATCTTATTTGATGTTTTTTCTTTCTTGTTTTCAACCCTAGAACAAGCAAATGTGTAAGATGAAGCATTCTTGTGCAGCACCTGAGGGTTCAGCTATCCCATTAACTTTATTGTTTTTCTTTCTTTTTCCAGCTCTCCAGTGGTAGGGAATAGGGAAAATTGACAAATAAACATTGGATATTCTTAGTGATTTGATTTACTCTTCATAAACTGTTAAGGAACTGATTACTGCATCTGGTAGCTAATCAAGGGACTGAGTGAAACTTTCATAAGCTTGGAAAAGATTGCGTAACTGTTTCGGTATAGAGTTTAAATGCTACACATGCTTCTGAAAGAATAGAATCTGTTAATTGTCTTTTCAAATTAAATGCTACCTCCTCCCTTGGTTTCAATGTTAAAATAACACCTTGTTTAACCAAGTGACTAAGCACAGCAGTTCTACAGAAAACAAAGATCCACGTAGGCTGTTTAAAAGACTTTCTATAGATGCATGACATTCTCTGCTTTATATTGCTGCAGTTTAAATGCACCAACAAGAAATCAAGAACTTGACTTGATCTTTAGCCATTGCTTTGGAGAAAATTTAACAGTTATGGTAATAAATTTTTAACTACCCTTTTGGAGCTATAATAACAATGTAATTAGTATTTCTGACAGAAACCTGAAAGACAATTATGCATCATGAATTATTCATAAAAGTGATGTTACTGCCTGGAAAACAAGTAATAGATCTAGGATTTTCTCACCTGAAGGAAGCTTACGGAAACCTTCTAGCTTGTGTGTCCTGTGGCTTCTGTGGTACAGCTGTTTGAATAATAAATATCAGAACTTAGCAGAACAGTTGCAGTGCTTTTAAAATTTCAGTGGCTCTGCCTTAACTTTTCTGCTTTGTGAAAAAAAAGGTGCTATTTACACTATCTAGGAAACTATGTACTAAAACACGAGGAAAGAATCCTAAAACTTGGTGAAGCTTTCTTCATGATTTATGTTCCAGTTCTATGCTAAAAAAAATTTGGCAAATTCAGTCCATTCTTGACCCCTTTTCCACGTTAAGAGAAAGCTATGGTTTTTTTTAGTGGGGTGTTTGTTCACAAAAGAGGTAACTTTCTGCTTCTAAGGGATTTTTGATTCAATTTGTTTTATGTTACCTTTACTTCAACATAAGTGGTGTGGGTACACATGCAATCACAACCACCCTCACTGGTAATTTATGTAATTTATAAGAAGAGGCATTAATCTTTTTCTAAGAAAAGTATGGGTTTGTATCTGCCTGTACAAGTAATAGCGTAAAGAATTTTATCCAATTTCATCTTAGAAGGCACAAAACAAACAACCGTTAATCAACAGAAGGGCCCCTAACCCAAAATTTTCAAAAATATCAACCTTTTTTTGGCTATGCGTTTCAATAAAGGAAGGTGTTATGGACATATGCATTTTGAATTGACAAGAATTCTTGTTTAGTATGTTTTCAAGAAACAAGGAAATGTTGTGCAGATAATATACGCAGGGATGCAAGCAAGGAATTATTGCTCAGTGCTTTCTATTTGACTTTCTATAAAAGTTTTTGGAGTCAGGACAGATTACTGCATTTCAGAAAATTAAACATAGAAATGATATCTCTGTAAGTATTTGCTCTGCATGCTCATGCTTCATCTGTATCATGGCAAAGGAAATTTCATGGGACCATCTGTTTTATTTCTATAAATTTCCTGTCTGCCCCAATGAAAAAGATAATCACTATTTCTCAAATGTGTTAATTTCTTTACCTCTTACAAACAGAGTATTGGATAACAGAACTTTCAAGCTAATCTTAATTTTTTTTCCTTTCAGATTTTGTGGAAGTATGAAATATTTAATAACTAGCATTTGCGAAAATGCATGTAGGTATGTGGCAGCTTTACCTGAGTCCTGGTACAGTTCTGCTTCATGCTGATGGCAGAACAGCAGTAACTTGGAGAGATTCAGATAATATTTTCACTGATAAGATGAATCAGTGCTTTGACAGAGCATCCAAAGTGGAGGAGGGCCTAAGACACAATACTTGGGCTAGTCTTTTTCAAGTTTTGGAAACACAGATGAGTTCTAGTTCCATTTTTTTAGTTGTATGTGTTGCAGCCGTATGATTCCTAATGTATTTATGATTTATCTTACAGACTGGGTCCACACTCAGCAGTCCTTCGATTTGCTTCTTTGGGTTATGTCCTTTAAAACACCCTCTTTTGCACTGAGTGCCTCTAAAAATACACAGAATGATATTCATGCTACTCTGCTTGCTGTAACATTGAGCTCAAGAACAATGTAAAGTCTGAAAAAAGTGAAGAATACACAGAAATTCCTACAACAAAGAGCTGTTGAAGGAACAGAAAAAGAAAGTGTGCGACTAACATCTGGTAAATTACAGGTTTTTCACGTACACATTGCAAAAAAAATGGTCAAAAAGATTAATGTAAAAGAAAGTTGTGACTTAGTTTTAAGCTCTGCAGTTGTTAAATATCTTATTCTTGATATATAGCTAGGGTTTATTAGCAGTCTTGATAAAGTGCAGCAGACTTTCGAATCCATTAAATAAATATAAGAGGCATAATTTTACACTGTTGTTACATTGCAAAATCAGTGATCAATCTTATTTTCTTCCTGTTTCTTAAATATGAAAGCACAGAGGTAGTTTAGGGTTCTGCAGGCTGACTTGCTGATTCTAAGTGCTACTGGAAGAAACAGTTTTACTTTGCTCTATCAAAAATAGCTGAACTCCCTACCTGAATGTGTGATTTAAGTGTGTCCCTTGTTTAACTGGTGCAATGTAATGTGAGAAATGTTTAGAATCAGGTTGGATATTGAAACCAGATGATTTGTGATGCATGAAGTTAGTTAAAAAAAACCATTTCAGACAGTATATGAACATAAAACACTACATAAAAATAGCAGGATGAAAATGCAAATTAAAATTTGGCCTGATTGACAGCAATCTCAGAGGTTTCTGAGATGATTGAACAGCCTCCTAAGGAAACCATCTGGCACTGGCAAGGAGATTGGCACGGCGTTTGGCAGGGGAGCGTTCGTCACTCCTGAGTCTAATGACTCAATTTTGTTTCTTCTTTTTTACTAATAACATCATGTTCTCCTGCAAATGTGACTGATTTCTGGTCCCTTTTACTGCCTTATGGTCAAATGAAAGAATACATAAGAACAGACTCTGGGCGTTTGGCAGACATAAGAAATCATGGTCGACATGAGGCTTCATCATACAGGAGTATCTGAAAAACTGATTTTTAATATGAAGCTGTTGTCAGTGAAATTATAATTTTTTTTTTTGCTAATGGGGTAGAACGCTTTTCCCATTCCATCTCTGTGTGATGCCAGCACTGGGTGGTAGATTCCACAGCACAAACTTACCAGGTCTATTGAATGGAAGAAAATGGTTTGAATAGGAAGCATGTGTCTAACCAGCTTGTGAATTCTGTGCTTTTAATGACAATATGTATGTTCTACAGGCAGTAGTTATGCAAAGATATTTCTGGGGTAGTATAAGTCTCTTTTATGACAAATAATGTAAAATACTATTTAAATTTACCAGAAACTGTAAGCCAACAAATTTTCTGAATCTTTTAATTTTTGTAAAGAAGACAAATACTTCTGCATTGGTTCAGTAGTTCTGTCTTAGCAGTTTGACTATTGTTTTGTTAAGTCAGATCAGAAGCCAGATTACTGATGTTAAAAAACACCAGTATATCCCCTTTTCTCATTGTTTTCTTATACATGAACTGCCCTCACATGGTGACATAAATTGTCACAGTGATGTTCCCCATTTAGGTGATATTGTTTGAAATTGGAGTCATCATTATATTACACCTTAGGTGTGTCTTTCTGATCCAGTGTGTCTGCCATGTTCAATGTTTCTCCTAACCATCACACAGTGATTGGAGACTTCACATTGTTGCAGTGTCTTTATATTTTTAATGTCCTGTGCTCTTTGTCACTAATATACAGAGCTAAGATGCTGCTGCTTAATTCCCAGGAACTCACTTCATAATCAAACTAAATGTCATGCAAACACTATAACATTTGTCCTACCTGTCAAATCTCATTTTATTTTCAGCAGCCACCCTAAATAAGAGTGACATAAGTGCTCTTAAACTCCAAGGATATAAAACAGAATTCAAGGTCCTCAGAGGTTATTTCCTTGCTAGAATGAATGAGCCCTGCTGTCACTATTAGTGTAGTTTCAGACCTTTGAATTGATCCATGAGGATACAGATGAATATTAAATAAATAAATGAGTAGATATTTTTCTTAGTGCTTGTTCCATCACTTCTCAAAGAACTAAATCTCACACATTTGTTATTCAAGCTACACCAATAGTATCTTTAGAGCACCATTCATCTGAAGTTATTGTATGTGAATTTATTTAAGCTTTGCTTTCTTTACAACCTGGCAGATAAGTAATTCTTCCCTAAATGAACTGGCTGTATCTTGGCTGAGGATAAAGAACAGGTCTGAAGTGGTGAAGTTTCAGTGTGAGAATCTTTTACTACTTGACTTGAAATATACTAATTTAAATAGGCTTAGATATTCACTTCTCTAAGATACAGAGGATATCTTTTAAGTAAGGTCATGAATTATGCATATTTTAAACTGATCGAATTCTTATAAGAAACCAGAAAAAAATAGTCTGAATTCTCAAGAAGAAATACACAGTTGTTTTCCCCACTTAATTCAGTGTTTGGACAAATATCCTGTTCTTATATAAATTTGTACAATGTCTAGTTCAGTGATTGTATCTAGGCCTGGCTGCAATTTAAGTAGTATACTAGCTGAAAAAAATCTTTATCAGCTTGATTTATGTCCTAATAGAGAAAGTTGCCTCCTGTTCAACAACAGTGGCTATTCAAGGCTCCAATCCCAGTGCGAAATTTCTTCAGCTACACTTCAGTAAATACAACTGGTTAAAATATTTTGATGTACACAATGAATTAATTGTTCTTTTGGCATTACAAAGTGGTTCTGAAAATTTTCCAGAAAAAAAGGAAGGAAAAAGGCCTACGGTCTGAAAAACTATTTGTATTTTCATGTCACGAGCATGGTATGTCTAAATATCTCAATAAATAGATCTATATATGGGTGGTTTCAGCATGTTTTTGGCAGTTAGTATTTGGTATATGAAACTCTTTTATTGCCTTTCTTAGGTAGGCAGATTTTGAACAACATAAGCAATTATATATTGGGTTTAACTAGCAGAATGAGGAGCTCTGCTGTCTTTTTTTCATCCCATTTGAACTGTCTGTTGAGCAGTTGAATATCTATTTACAGCACTTCCTCTCTCAAAGGTGCCGCCAGGTCTTTTCATCTGACATCCTTCAAAGTACCCTACTTTGATTAGTTTCCATGCTTTCTCTGCACTACAGAATGCAACTTTCTTTAAAGAAAAGCCTTTTTTGGCATGGAAAGAAAACTCCTGCTGTTAGCTGAAAAGCTCTTGGAAAAGCTCTTTAATGCTCAATTACATGTGTTGAAACTTGGCTAGAAATAAAACCTTCATGTTCCTGTTACACAGCCTCTATTCTAAAACTGGAAGACACTGGCCACCCAGCCACTTTAACCATTACAAAACGAGCTTTCCTGTTTTTGTGGAACTTTTTATAAAACCAGTTGCTTAGGGGGAAGTCAGCTCTGGGCTGAAGATCCACAAGCTCTCTGATGGCCACTTAAATACTACTGGAATGTTACATCCTGCACAAATTGCACAGAACCTTTACACAAAGGTCAATTGTTTAAGTTCAAGTTGTGGTCATTTGAAATTCCTTAGAAACAAACAAATAAATTGTTGAGATACAGGCTTTTGTTGCAGGGATTGCTTTAGCAAAACAATATACACAATACCTGTGCAGCATAACAGTTTAAAAGCATTTTTCATCTGGGATTTAGTTGACAAAAGAAAACATAATTAAATGTCATGTGATAGAAAGATACAGTAGTTTGTAGGACTTCAATATGCCTAAAAGTGGCAAAGGGCTGTACACACCTTTCTTCTGGCCATTTAATGACTCTTCCCTAGTCTTCCCAGACACTACTGAAAGGTTTTATGACAGAAGTCTGATATCTGCTAGACAATATGCTTACTGTTAGCAGTAGGATCAAAGTGGACTGGGAAAAGGATAGATCACTAAAACATAGTTTATGTTCTAGGCAGTGAAAGCAACATATGCGGGTGTGCTCATAATAGAAAAACAGTACTTACATAATAATGCTGACCCTCACATTTCCCTAAATAAATTTTTCTTACATTTCTCTCCCTTATCCAGAATGCTGAAGAGTATCCTACTACAACAACCTTGTTTGCTCCTACATTTATTAATAGTGCTTCAAATTATTTAATATTTGTGTAATGGAATGGGAATTCATTAGAAATGAACTGCATGATGATGTTTTAGCAGAAAACTAGCAATGACCTATGGGGAACAAGGAGAACAAAATGCTTGGAATTTCTATGTGAACTGGATAGCTTGAGAATGGACTGGAAAATATGACTACTAATTTTTCCCTGATTTGATGGAGGAACACTAAAACTTTTTGCTATTGTCATAGAGTCAAAACCTGATCATGGTTAAGAAAACACTGAAAGGGGTTTGTCAGCTTTGTACTACAGAAAGTATTGAATTTTAAACAATGCTTTAAAATTGTACAGAAGTACTAATGATTAAAACAAAAAGAAAACAAAAGAGCTCAGAGACAAAAAAAATTGAAAGCCAAGCAAGTGAATACCTCTTGAAAGAAAATGAAAAAAGATCCGGGATGAGCAATATGCAAGGTCAAAATGCAGAATGAACATTTTTAATAATGTGGAAAAGCTTAAAGAGGTGAGGAGAACATGGAGAACAGATTCAAAGGGAAGAACAGCCTAAATACGTTTTAATAGAAAAGAAAGAGTCTGTGGCACACTTGGTAAAGACAGTTTTCTAAGAAAACAGCAAGCCTGGCTGTTGTAACAAAAAGTGTCACTTTCAATTGCAGATAACAGAAGAACCATCAACAATTAATTGAAAACATACAAAAAATGCTGCAGTCCCACTGAGTAGGTAATCTCCCTTTTAAATCTCAGAAATTTGGAACTGCTTGCCGTTTTAAGGGGGTTTTTTGCCCTTAACTGAACTTTCTGTGTCATCATGCATGTTCGTATTTTAAAGGTCTTTGATAATCAAAGGACAGCGACTTGTAACAGTGTTGATAGAGGACATATGCATTGACTTCAATGTGTGAGAAAACAGAAACTGTCGGATCAAAAGTGCACCGTATTTTATGTGGCCTTCTCTTGATTGTTTTCTCCTCCCTGGAGAAAACTTGGCAACATTTGATCTTGTAGATGATAAACCTAAAAAAACCTAGACTTATTCTGCAGAACAAAAGTATTTGTGACAGTAAACATGAGCAAAGGAAACCCTTGACATCCTCTCAGGGGTGAGATGACAGTCGCACACCACAACGTGGTGCTCAAGCTGCCCTGTCCTGGAGATCGGGTGTGTGTGCAATCACTGCTTAGGGAAGCAAGGAAGTGTAGGCGTTTGGCATTTTGAGGATGGGTATGATCGTATAAGTAAGACCCTGAGATAAAAGGCAGTATATGTTGCATAAATAAATTAACAGAGTACATTTTAATGACATCTTCAATGTTTTGAGAAATAACTTAAAAATCAAAGGGACTTTGGAGACTCACCACCATGAGCAATGGCTTGCGTTAGTTTCCTCCATGACATTGATTTTGGCAAAGCCCGTTGCTCCTGACTTGGAAGGGACCCTTAGGTAGGTGTGTAGGTATGAAGCGTCTATTCAGCTTTTCTCATAGCTTCATACCTGTCACTGTAGCAGTGCTCATTTTGCTGCAAGAGCCCACAAGCCAATGCATCTATTGCCACTGAGTGCTGAGGGCCATCACCAGGGCTAGCACAGCCCTTCCATCAGAAAGGACTAAGCATGTAAAAATTTTCATCAACTATGTCACAGAAAATTAGGAGGATTTTTGCTTCCTAAGCATTTGTGTGGATGCGCATGCAGGCAGGCTAACTTCATGGCTGAGTTCTGGGGGCTTGTTCTACCAACAGGTGGAAGCAGAGAACTCTTTAACTTCTGCAGTGTAAGAGGACAGGGTTTAAAGTCATTCCCCATCTTCATTTTGATGGCTTTTAACCTAATACTAGCTTCTGCTCTTGACGATTATGCATTACAGTAATTGAAAATCCAAAACAGGAGTACATTAGTTGCAAAAGCAGAGTAAATTACCACCTCTAAACATATACTTACAAGTAGAAGGAGCTCACAGTCAAAACCCAGATTAATGCAGTTCTTAAAAGTTCTATGTCATGACCTAAATAAATACAAGAGAACATACTCATGCAACCAAATCACCTGTAATGGATAATTTTCTTTAATGTTTCATAACCAGTCTTTGTGTTAGCACAGGATCAAGGTTTGTATTTGGATCAGACTGCTGGGGATTTACAATTGTCTACAAAATGAATGTCAGATCTACCAGATTGAAGTATCAACCCTGGTCTTGCTGGTTTTCAATTCAGTATCAGATGAAAAAATCATCACTTGGTTTCAAGTTCTTTTCTGTTTTTATATGGCAGGCACCTGCTTATGTAGGCTTAAGACGATGATGTTTTCTAGTCTTACAATTTTTCTGCATCTCTTTTACACATACACTGGTAGTTACATAAGATTTTTGGCTGTAATCCACAATAAATGTGTTCTATTTGTTGAAAATATTTATTGTAGATCCTTCACCTATATTACTTTTATCTTGTAGAAGTTGAATATCTTACTAGTTTTCAGGTTTTGGAATACCCTATACCTTCTGACAAAGATCCTATTCAAGATATTTGTCTCTTCAAACAAGTTTAGTGACAATTAAATTCAAACTTGAAAAATAGAAATTCTTATTTTTCCCCCCTCCCTTACCTATCTTATACAGGAGACATGATCTGTCCTTGATATTTCCGACTCTCGATGTGTATGGCTCCACGAGGTTAACACAACTACTCACATGCATAAAGGTGCTCCTACACACAGAAGAAAATTGTAGCCAGAGCTGCTGAACACAAAGGCACTATTTATAGCTTACAGCGTCCCTGGGCTGGAGATCACTGCCAAATGTTAGTGTATTCAGGGGCAGTGTCAGCATTCGGCTGCTGATCACCATCTGCCCTTGCCCAGTGCTGGAGACTATGCTGGCAGGGGTGGACTTTGGTCTGAGCTGCTATGGTCCTTCTGACCAGAATTTCACATTTGTGAAACTGAGAATAGAAACGGCAGATAAATAACTAAATATTTCCTTTATCTGTACAGGCAAGTAAGTTCTTAAATGCCTTTTGTCAACTGATATTGAAGGAGCTCATTTGATAGTTTTTTTGTATATGAATGAAAAAGAAAATACATACTTTAAGTCAAACTTATCAACTAAATATTTAGTTTTGCTTTAAGTTTTGGGATCCAGGTATAGTAGAAATTCTGCCTTTGTAGTTAATGTCTTTAGCCTCTTATGTATCAAATGAAACACAATCTGAATATAAAAAATATAACAACACTGTTAGTATTAAAGCATATGCTTGTCTCCACTGCTTCTTTTTACTCAAGAAAGGCATATGTTAAATTCCTGAAAGATTTGGTGGGCTGGATGGCAGATAAAAGACATATGATGGAAATTTCATATGCAGTACAGAGTAAATGAACCTTGTTCTCATGTTTTTCCACAGGTATCTAATTCTTTCTATGGTTAGTTAAGAGTTACAAAATGTTTTGGTTTTGTTTGTGTTTTTTTTCTTAATGTGATCTTTGCATATTAAATTATGCAAAAATGTATTCTGAAACCTCATTCTGATGAACTGATCAAATACAAGAAAGAAACTTGTGTGTCAAGGCTTATAAATTAATTCAAGAAAACAATGTCATTTTTCTTAAGATATAATGGATGCAACAAGAATGAAAAGTGAAGCTGATTAAACATAAAATGAATTTCAGGTATTTTTGCCTTGACAAATATAGAATGATGTGTCATTTTTCAAGCTATGGCATATTTCAGTTGAATTGCATCCTGCTAAGATTTGAATGCTCTATTTTTTTCCATTATTCTTCTTTTCATAGATGTCCATGTTACTCAATCATGAGAACAAAATCAGAAATGCTTAAAAAATCTATGAAGGAATAGAACTGTATTCAGCTCAGCCGTAATAGAGAACTGAGAACCTCAGTTCTCAGACCCTGAGGAATCTTGATTTGTGATGAAAGAGGAAAGGAGAAGACAGCTTTTCATGATCAACAAGATTAAAAAAAAAACCAAAACAACACACCAAAGAGTCCAGGAAAAAAAAAAAAAAGCATGGTTCAGGAGGTTGGACTGCATAAAAGCTTGATGTTAATGCTGCTGAAAGCATCCTGCTCTCTTAAAGTATCATTCTAATGTGTTTTTGTTTACCTACAGTTCTGGGAAATAGGACAGAATGGAATTACATGCATCATGGTGGAAGAAGAGAATTGTAGCTTTGTTAGAACAGCACGTCAAAACCTGTTATTTCCAGATCATGAAACTCCTTAATATTCTGACCTTTTAATCCAGAGCTTACCAGCAAGCTGAAATGTTTCAATTTGTGAAAATATCATAGATTCCAGAGTATTGAAACAATTTGGATCCGTTCAGTATGTATCTTTAATGAAATGGAAATGCACTTGACCAAGAGTTACCCCTTGGGCATGTCCTGTTTGCCCTCCAGTCAGACAAAATCTGTCACATCACACACCGGTGCTTTGCCCCAGAGGAAGGTCCAGAGGAAGGTCTCTGTGCACCGGCAGGCTTGTGGAACAAAAGCCGGCACTTGAGGTTTAATAGTTAAGCAGGTGGCATCATCAGCACTGAGATGTGTTTTCCTCCTGGTAGAATTGCTATTCAGTGGAAATGGTTCTTTAGCAATGCAGGCTATACTGTAATTAACCATAATGACTGCATATAAAAGGAAGCCCTCCCTTTGCCTTTGTTGTCAGGATGCAGTTTGGGGCCTTTCAGAGAAGCTACAATTAAATTTTATGAACCTGTGGAGTAATGGCACTTTAGAAACACACTTTATATATTAAGCAACAAACAAATGTGCATTAACAGTTGCTGATTAAAAAGACTTGATAAAAGAAATGTTAGCCTAGTTTTACAAGAAGGACTGAAAAGCAGTCTTGCCTAAAGCTATACACTGATTCTGCAGTAGAGACAGCTCTTCCACTCCAGTGCTTTAATTACAGGAACAAATCTTCATTTCACTGAATGTAGGTTCACCTGAATCTCTTAGCAGACAAGCAAGGGGTTGATCGAAATGTTTAGATGCATTACATTTCTGTTACAGCCTTTCTCTGGTAGGGGTACCTTCTCTGAAGAGCTTATTTTTATTTTTTAAATGTACCTTGGGATGTATTTTACCTTTTACCTGATACATAAATAAAAATTTTAAACCAATTAACTTCTTTATCTTATCAAAAAGAAATGTCCTGGGGTTTTTATTTTGCTTAGGGCAGTATTTAAGGAATCACCAGTTGCAGTGTATAACCAAAAGAAGGTGCCATTGGTCTCATAAGAATAAAACTTTGTCATGAAGTGAGATTTTTCACTGACCCTATATGTTAGAAAATGCTAGTATCTCCTTTTCTAGTCTTTTGTAGAGGGTGATTCTATATATTTATTTGTTTGTGATTCTGACTGGGGTTTTTAGTGGATTTGTTTTACACCTAAGTCTCTTAAATGCGTGTTGTTTGAAACAATATTCAGCTGCGGCAGATCTAATATATGGTATTCTGAAGTCATTTTATAGCTAGGAGAGTTGAACTCTTTAGACATTGAACTACCAATATTTGTCTTCACACAGCAGTGCCTCAGTGATGAATCAGCTCACATAGCATTTCATGAAGATGCTCAGAAGCACAAGTTCAGTCATCTATCTATGTCTAACAGAATATCATTCTTTTGGAAGGGTTTGCCATACACTGGACACTGGATTGCGCAACTGCATGCTTAATTAAAATTCCTAAACCAAGTGAAAAGAAAGTAAATCCACAGCAAATACTACTGTCTTGCAATTAAAGTATAATATGTTTAACTGGACAAGAATTTACTGATGACTTGGAAAATGAAATTAAATAATATTAACTGGGAACATTAATAGAGGAAACAATTTCATAAAGCAGGTGGCATAATTCAGTTGTGGCATAATTCAGTTGATCACAGGCATCACTGTGATCACCCTTGAAGCATCAGGTAAAGACCGGGACTGTCCGTATTCCTCAGATTTACACAGGTGTTTTCATGTGACCCTTCCTTGAATATGCAGTGTAAAGTCTGCATGCTTGTCTGGAGAAGATCTTGTGGTTGGTCATGGCATTATAACTGTGACTTAACCAATATTGTTTACCGTAGTCTTAAAGGGGAATGTCCTTGGAGACATTGGATTTTTATGCTATTGTTTATCTTAGGAAATTGATTTTTTTTCTTTAAGTAATTTTTCTATTCCAAAGGAGGACACATTAACAGTTTGCAAAAAAATGTAACCAAATACTACCAGTAGGAAAGGAGCAGAATAAGATCCTTTCATTTTTATTAATTCCACTGAGTAATCAATGAAGTCACCATGAACAGCATTGTTACTTTGGGATGGTTTTCCAGTATTTCATACTGTGAAAATGGCTCTTTGTCAAAGATTTTGGTGTTGATTTTTTCACCTGTTTGAATAAGAATTTTTTAAGCAGCTAATCAGGCTTTCTTGTGAAAGGAGGAGATGGGAACTAAAGTGTGACTTACATTCAGAAATAGCAAACAAGCTAAACTGAGGATGTCTGCAGTCAGACTTGGTCTTGGATATTTGAGGCTTTGGAACAATTGGATAGGTAAGGAACTGAGACTCTTCAGAGCTGCTGAATATAAAGAAATGCAGAACCCTTGTAGCTGCTAGTTTTAGTTTCAATAAATCAAGTTTATATTTAGAAACACAGGCACAGAAATTTATAGCACTATAAAAGGATTTTTATGTGACCCAAAAGAACACATTTTCTCTATGCTGAACAGGCATTGGTGGAAAACCCTTTCTTTACTAGCTCATTGTGCAGATAATGAGTTAGTTACTCAAAAGGGCTGAAACATTTTTCAAGTTTTGATTTTTTTATATTTCTCATTCCTTATTATATGGGTAGATTAGCACGAAAGACTGAGATAAGGATAGGTGGACTTACCTCTTTGCTTCCTCAGATTCAATCTAAGTTAATTTCTTTTTGAATTTCACCTCTAGTTTTGTTTGGAGTGAAGAAATCTTCTAGAGAAAGTTCTGATTCAGGCTCTTTCTTTGTGATTCTGGTTTCGGTTTCGGGTAGATTTTTGGAGTTTGGGTTGTTTTTGCAGTTTACCATACTGGCATTTTTTATATAAGTATCACAGGAAAAAAGCCTCCACCTTGTCAGTCTTTTCCATGGGCTATGTTATAAATAGGTTAATTCTTGGTGTGCATCTGTTCTTACTCTGCCCTTGGCACTTAAAATATGTCTGCATTTATTAATACATACCAAACAATACGGGGTTTTCTTGGTGTTTTACTCTACGGCTTATTATGCTGTGTTAGTGGTAGGAAAACCCCTACACTGAAACGTTGAAAGACCTAGTAAAAGGCATTCTTTTCCCCTTTAGATAGGTAGAATAGATATCACACCACTGTTGTGGTTTAAGCCCAGGTCTCAGGTGACAGAGACTAAAGCCAGAGATCCTGAGCAGAGATTTTTCTTTCTTCCAAAAGAGTGTTTGTCAGTTTGTACCTCTTACCTGCATAACTGCCTGAAATTTCTTCTAAAATAAGAAATGTAGTTGATTTGCTTTAAGAATGACTCAATTTTATTTTGTTTTATCTATTATCATATGAGTTTGTTTTAAAGGTAAAGGGGCATCAGATTTATCTTTACTCTGACATGTCAGTTCCTGATGTGTTAGTATATTTACTGTCAGTGGAAAGCCAACATATCTCCTTTACCATTTTGACGGTGCTTTACTGGGGGCAGTTGCCGTAAATCTATGTACTTTTTCCAACTTTCCCTTCAGTAAATTCCACTATCCATTATCACTTCATCTTTAATAAAATTACTTAATTATTATTTGTGCCTTGGTACTGTCCCCTCCCTTCATTTCCATGCCAGATTGTACCAGAAAGGAAATGTACACTGCCTATGAGTAATGTGTATCATTCTGCAAAACACATTGGAAATAAATTAAAATTTTGGTCCTTGGTGTTTAAATAAAGCCACAGGTCTTTCTAGAAAGGGGTTTGCTACTAGAGTGCAGTTTCTGGAGCCAGCTGGTCAGAGTAAAGGTAGCTGACTCCATCAAACAGGAGCACACAGTTCTGTTGTAAAGTCCACTGCAGTATAAGCTCAGGTGTGAGGGACCTGAACTTGCATTTATCTAGGTGCCTGCAGGCACTTGGCTGAGTAGGATTCAGCTGAGTACAGCACATAAATTTTTCTGTTACCAGGTAACCAAAAAGGAGTGGATTAATGTGGTGGCTTCTCTGTCAGTTGAGGTGTCACCTCCAGTTCCTCTTGCTTTACATCTGTCCAAAATTACACAGCTATGGCATTGTTAGCTATGCCAAGAGTGCAGGAAGAGCAGCTAGATACCTGTGTTTGTAGTGCTACTATTTGGCTCACAAGGAAGAACAAAAAACCCCACCTCTTAAGAGAAGATGCCTGAGAAAGCTAAACACAAAATACTGTTAGAAAACAGTATTCCTTAAGCTGACTGATGCACCATAACATCATTCAGGTATGTCCTTTAGTATTTCTAATGTGAATTTCTGATTTGAATTCTACATTGACATAAATAATTAAGAGTGACAGGTGCTTGAGAGTACATTTCTTCAATGCATGATAGAAGACATCAGTCACTTCACGTATTGAGCAGTTGCCTAGCTATTCCTGAGTCGCTCAGGTCTCTACAACTTCTCCAGGTGGCTCCTATAAGTGATTTATTTTGAAGACAGATACTTAAAGCTCTCATAGAAGGTTATTCTTTTTTGTCTACTCTAATTTCCATGTAGTGTTCAAAACTGATGCCCTGACCTCTGTTATTTCCATTTGCAGTTCTCTTCTGCTCCTAGGCTGCAGTGGGTCAAAATTTCTTTCTGCTTTGCAATGAGACAAGATTTATTTGTTTTGATTGATAAAAATCTGGAGAGGACATTTAAAAATAAAAACAGAACAAAAAATTGTTCTAAACTGATTTGGGGTAACAGAGGTTTCACAGTAGCTATGTTCCAATGACTTTCTTGAATTCAAGTGTCACTTCATGGATTTGGTCTAGGAGGGTGTGGGCCAATGGCATCCTGGCTTGCATCAGGAATAGTGTGGACCAGGGCAGGGATTGTACCCCTGTGCTCAGCACAGGTGAGGCTGCACCTTGAATCCTGTCCAGTTCTGGGCCCCTCAGTTCAAGAAGGACATAGAGGTGCTGGAGCATGTCCAGAGAAAGGCAACTAAGCTGGTGAAGGGTCTGGAGCACAAGTCCTGCAAGGAACAGCTGAGGGAGCTGGGAGTGTTTAGCCCAGAGAAAAGGAGGCTCAGGGGTGACCTTATTGTTCTCTGCAACCACCTGAAAGAAGGGTTCAGTCACATGGAGGTTGGTCTTTTCTCCCAGGGAGCCAGCGACAGGACAGGAGGCAATGGCCTCAAACTGCACTAGAGAAGGTTCAAGTTGAACATCTGGAAGAATTTCTTCACTGAAAGGGCGGCTAAGCATTGGAATGGGCTTCCCAGGGAACTACTGGAGTCTCAACCCTGGAAGTGTAAAAAAGACTTGTGGTTGTGCCACCTGGAGTTATGATTTTAGAGGGGAAGTAGTGCTGGGTTAATGGCTGCACTCAATGACCCTGGAGATCTTTTCCAACCTAAATTATTCTATGAACTAATGTGTAAAAAAATGATATTACATGGTTTTAAATTCTACATCTGCAATGACTGAAGTGAGCAAGGAGGAAAAATGTTACCTGCATGTTTCCACTCTGAAGTGTACAGCTTACCCCTCAGTGCAAGGGAGCCTTGACATAAAAAAGCTTGTAAAGCAAATGAATGCTATAAAATATAAGATGGACCGTGGGAATTCTTTTCAGTATTCAAGTTGTAAAGCCTTAATATCTTCACGTAGGTGGTAGTTTTTTTTCCCCACATGTAATATTTTAAATATCTTAAACTTCTGCAAGAAGATAAGTTATCTTAAAAACAAAATGAAAGAATAGAAAATAGATTTTTTTTCAATTAACTCTTCCACTTTTCAATAAAAGTGATACAGAGATACTTAAAATGTGGTTAATTTTCAGAGAGATTGATAAAGACTACAGTGCATTTGGGTGCTGGAGACAGAAATGAAATGCAAGTTCCTTACATAACCAAGTTACTTCTGTTTTATGACCTCCCTGCAGTAGCTGATGTGAAAGGACTACAGCCTACTTTTACTGCAGATTTCCTTTGTAGCTAAAATTGAAACCTTGTAAAGACCGTGACTCAAATAGTACCAAAGAGACATGATGCAATCATTATCTATCTATCTATCTATCTATCTATCTATCTATCTATCTATCTATCTATCTATCTACCTACCTACCTACCTACCTACCTACCTACCTACCTACCTACCTATTTTTCTATCTATCCATTTATCTATCTCTCCCTTCCTCAAAATTAGTTATGTAGATATATTAATAAAATAAAAACTTAGCACAACCTTTTAGGACTGCCATCCCCTTTCTACAGTAACTGCCAGTACATTCATCGAATTGTTATAATGGCCCATTCCAGTCCTTTTTAGTGTGTGTGTGAAAACTGTTTTACTGAAACTACTAATGAATTAATTGAACCTTCCTTGGGCAATCACTTAGTATTTTATATTTGCAGTGTAAATTTTTTTTAAATGAAAGCTGTTCATTCAACAATTGGGAGGAAGCTGTGAAGATCATGTTGATCAGGTGGAGTATCCATGAAATAGAGAGCATGTTTTCAGGTCAGGATTTCAGACACAGTTTCCAGAAAGACAGATATGAATCTAGCATATCTCAAGAGACAAAATCCTAACATATCCCTTTCCCTTTTAGGTGCTTGCCTTGATATAGTCCAGGTCAGAACTGTTGGATTTTTCCCCTGTAAGACTGCCTAAAAGAATTGTTGTAAATAGCTTCAGACATTGCTCAAATTTTCACAGGAACAGCTTGCAGCATCTTACAGCAGAAATCAGAATATGCACTGTTTGTAGTGTCTGAATTAATAATTTCTCATACATTGTGGTTGAAAAGTATAATGCACATGGAGAACAGATCTTTTCCTGTTGAAAAGATACTTTCCTACTGACCCCTATATGAATGGGGATAGTAAGCATGGAAATACATTTTAATAGGCTCTCTAAGCTAGAATTTTGAATATATATATGCATATGGCATTTACAGCACTTAACAGTTTTGTGACACTTCATTTATATATACATTTGATATATGGATGTGTCATATGTATATATGTTCAGAACTCTAACCTTAAAAATCTGTTTTTTATAAATATATGTATGAAGATACCATGTGTATTTGTATTTTATGTGTATATATTTTAGACTAGAAATTACTATCAGTTATTCCTCTTTATGTGAATCAAGAACCGAGATGATGACATGAATGACTTCAACATTTACCAAGATTTTCTGCAGCTTTTTTACAGCTGAAATTATTCAGAAAAGCCTAGTTACTTTCAGATGCTTTGAAACAGAAGGTTTTGTAGGCCATATGACTCACAGAAGCATTTTTGCCCAGCTTCACATGCAAAAGCAGATACCAGTTTTGCATAGACTACATCAATGACTTTGGTTTCATGGTTTGTTTATATAGCTACAAATTTTTACCTCTAATACATTAAAATATTCTTTCATGTATTTCAGAACTAGAATCAGGAAGACATATGTATTTAATATATTGCAAATCTTTTCAACAAACTATGATAATTTCTTTCAGAGCAAAAGATATTTCATATACCTTGCTAGCTAGGGACTTGGATTTTCATAACAAATATCTCCTTTTTATTTGTTTAGACTCATCTACTATCTACAAAACTGTGGTTCTTAATCCTGCAATTTCAGTGGAAGTACGAGAGCACTTCAAGACCTGAATATAGGAGGATACCAAATTGTCTAATTCCTTACTACGTTTAAAGCTTAGCCATAGCTATTTGCTGTAGACCTGAAAAGAAAGCATTTGAAATTACAACAAATCTGAATGGATGTAAAGTGGGTTGACCCTGAAAATCCTTGTTTAATCTTTTCTTGGCTTTCATCAACAAATCAGTGCCTGTTATGCAATAAGCCTGCAGAGTTATCAACTGGGATTTCATCTGGTGACTGCAGACATGCCATATGGGAAGAAAACAAGTATTTAGTGTGCAGTTTTTAGGCTGTACTATATATGTCATGCTTATGGTTTCCTTTTTTATATTGTACTGACATACTGCATGTGTAGTTCTGAGTCTCTGTTTTTTACAACCATACTTTTTAAAATATCTCTCTCTCTTTTGTGTGTGTTTGTGTCCATCCATTTGTTCTTCTTTATTCCTCTTCTGTACCACTTCCCTTGCATAGTTTTATATTTGCTTTTCTTTTCAATCTTCAGAGCAACCTCACAGCTGGAAAAAAGCAAACCAAAAAAAACTAGTATAAAATCAAGCTTGAAAAAGTGAAGAAACAGTCTTTACGTTAAAAAATTGTGGACTTGTGATTTTAGCAGACTATCTTATAAAATATCCTCTAAAATATTTTTTAAAAAATTGTACATATATGTTGTGATGGAAAGCTGAAAGGTTTTTTCCTACTTGGTAGAACTGTTATTTTTCTTTCTTCAAAGAAATGTTTGCTTGTTTCCATTTTTGATAATTCTGCATTAGATGTGCAGAGTAAAATAGCACTTCTTAACTAAATTATAGATAGGCGTGAGAATCTAGATTACAGAAATCTGTCACCATTGATCTTGAGGGAAAGAGTTCCCTGTTAGCAAGATGATATCAATATAAATGCATATAGATAGCTGTGTTTTAAAATACAAATACAGTAAGTAAGAAAAGGCTAACAGCACTGCTCTCAGTAGTTAAAAATAAAAAGATCAAAAGCATTATGCAACATTGTTTAAGAAAAAATTAATTCTACTTGGATACCCCCAGAAAGGAGGAATTTCAGAAGAGAAATTTCAGAAGGAATCTGTCTTCTTGCCAAGATATTTATATCATATTCAGTAGTTGTCTTGACTGCCTTCCTAAACTCTGACCTTCCTTGTGCAATTTCTGTCTAAACCAGGATAATAGCAATTTGTTTAGCAGGGTAGCAGAAGTTACCTATTGTGTACAGATTTTAATAGAAGAGCAACATCTGTATGGATAGATTTGCAACTATATCCTCCTCCTGTTAGAACACTGGGGTCTTTCCCGATGATATATTTCAAACCTTCCTAGAGAAAAAAAAATCATTTTTCAACCTTTTTTTGATGGTACATTATATAGGAACAAATAAGCAAGCTCAATTGGAAGCATATTTAAGATTAACCTAAAAAGTAATTTTATTATTTAAATGGAGACTCTGATTTGAAACAATGGGGTTAAACATTATTATGACTGACCAACAAGTTGTCACACTATTTGCTTGCCATACTGCAGTGAGCATAGTGTGCAAGCTGAGGTATCATCTTCTCTCCTTCATGAGTATTGTGTATTAATTTCTGCCTTCAGTTATGTTGGAGATTTTCACATTTTGAATAGCCTAGATGGCAATTGCTAGTCATAGATATGCCTACTCTGGCCACTCATATGTCTAAAGAAATATCTGTTTCCATTGTTAGAAGGCTCTTGAATATATTTTCCTAATATCTTTCAGGTTGGTTCATGTAATAAATATTTATGAAGTAGTGTGGCAAAAATATTTTTGGTTTGAAATTAGTAAAGACTTTAGAGATGAGAATGTCCAGGGGTTTCTTGAAAAGAATATTTATTTAACCCTACTTAATTTTCCCTTTACTGAAAGTTTCCAGAAGCCTCTCCTGCATAAAATCTATGCTTCCTTGTTGAACTGTCAATTACAACAGTGAAAATAACTGGTTTCCAGCTCTTAACACATCTTTCACATATACTGAGAAAACCTCCTTAAAGTGGAAGACTTTTTTTTTGCAATAGCCAGGTTATCAGCTGTCATTTAAAAATTAAAGTTCTAGATATTAATGATTGGCTGAAAAGTTGAAAATATGAACTAGACTCAGATGAGCAATCAGAAAAATTTAAACCTTGTAGTTAAAACAAAACCCACAATGCAAATGCTTAAATGCTGGAAGGAAGGGATGCCATCCAGAGGGACCTTAACAGGCTTGAGTGGTGGGTCTGTGAGAAACTCATGAAGCTGGATAAAGCCAAGTGCAAGGTGCTGCACCTGGATCAGGGCAACCCCAAACAGAAATACAGGCTGGGCAGGGAGTGTGTTGAAGCTGCTCTGAGAGCAGGATTTGGGAAGGTTAGCAGATGAGGTCAACATTACCTGGAAATGCACACTTTTAGCCCAGAATTGTATCCATATCCTGGGCTCTATCAAAAGATTTGTGATCAGCAGGTTGAGGGAGGAGATTCTCACCTTCTATTCTGCTCTGGTGAGACCACACCAGGAGTGCTCTGTCCAGGTCTGGGGCCCCCAACATAAGAAGGACATGGAACTGTTGGTGTGAGTTTAGAGGAGGACCATGAAGATCACCAGAGGGATGAAGAACTTCTCCTATGAGGAAAGGTTGAGAGTGGTGGGCTTATTCAGTCTGGAGGAGTCTCTGAGGACACCTGGTAGCTGTCTTTCACTACCTAAAGGGCAGCTACAGGAAAGTTAGAGACGGACTTTTTCAAAGACATGTAGTGATGGGACAAGGGGGAGTGGCATTAAACTGAGAGACCCTAAGTTTAGGATATAAAGAATAGACATAAAGACGAAGCTCTTTGCTGTGAAGCACTGGAACAGTTTTCTCAGAAAAGTTGTGGATGTCCCATTCCTGGAAGTGTTCAGGAGTGGATGGGATGGAGCTCTGAGCAGCCTCGACTAATGGAAGGTGTCCCTGTCCACAACAAGGAGCTGAAACTAGATGACTTGCAAGATTCTGTCCAACCCAGGCGATTCTATGATTTTATGATATCGTCATGTGTGAATGCAGACAAATCACCTTATTCTTTGTTCCTCTGCCCTGATTTTGCACAGCTGATTTAAATAAAGCCAAAGTCTCCTTATTAATGGGTTTGCCTGGCAGAATATGTGTCTGTCACCACAATACATTTGTATCCTATAGCATCTGTGTACGTGTATCTCTTTGATCAATCTGTCATGTGTATTGCATAAACGGTAACTTTTCCTTCCTTTGCCTCTGAAGAATTGCATTATTTTTCAGTTAAACACAAATTCGTTTACAATAGAAGTAGAACAGCCCATAATTTAATGTTGAGGGATTTAATCACAAAATGAAAGTAATCCTGAATGAATCTTGAGAGATTAACTGACAGCTTGAATGAGGAAAGATGACATTTGCAGTCTACAAAAGCTTAAGATGAAAAAAATGTAGTATGATAGCATTTCAGAATACAAAAAATGTTGCTATGGCAACTGTGTGCTCTCCATAGGCTGTCTTTCTAAGAAACACTGTATGTGGGTGCATGCTAAAAAATTCTGTGTATGATATAGACAACAGAGAAGAATGTTAATCATGATTCACAAGAAAACCTGCTGCAAAAACAATCCTTTGTACAAGGATGTGGGTGGTTTTGAATGATTGCTTAAGCTTCTGATGAAACAGATGTCAGAAAAGATTTATCCATAAGCTAAGCAAGTACCAGTTTAACCGTAAGTGATTTTCTTGTGTTCAGAAATACTTTTCTTGGAAGTATTAAAAATGTCTCCTTTGTCTTAGTTCCAAGGGGGGCACTACTACTGGCTGTAAATAATCTAGGAGGAGGCTTATTTTTTTCTGAATATTAGAGCAGGAAATTAGTTGATAGGAACAGTGAGACAAGGAAAAACTCTGCTTCAAAAACACATCTTTAAAGTTTGCTTTTCACGTCATCTTGCACTACAAAGTGGAAATAGTGAAACACGTGACTGGTCGAAACATGTGATGACATGGAGAGAAACAGCACTAAGCTAAACAGCCTGAGGCGATACAGACTTACGCCAGCATTTCTGGGTCAGTGTGGGTACACATCTGTTTGCAAACACGGAGAACTCAACAGTATGCCAGGATTTCAGAATCCTGTGAAAATGTAATCAAATGGCAGAGACACTAAAAGAATAAGTAATTAAATTAAATTAAAAGAAATAAAATAAAACCTAGCACTTTTCCCTAGATTTCAATTTTTTAAAATAACATGCTTATTTTAAGTCCTAGTTTAGGGACAGAATTCCTTTACTTGCTTCGCTGATGAATTCATTACCAAATTTTAGAAATGAAGTTGTATTTTTCTGCTTCCACACAACATTAACACATGTCTAGCCACACGGCAACACATCTGTTCTGTATTCTCCTCCAAACAGATGCCAATTCTAGATAGTCTAGGAGGGAGGTGAAAAATTCCATCTTTAGCTGTGAGAGAATCTGCATGTTTATTCAACCTCATGTCACCAATTTAGCTTTTCTTACTTACATAATGTATTATGAACCATGTGGTTTAATTTTGTTTCAAACGTTTTCCCTAATCCTGAATCGTGCTGCTAGTAGTAGTAATACTCTGTACCTCTTTAAACCCTCCAGGATTCTTGATCTCCATCCCTTTCTGTGATGTATAAAAATATACAAGCAGAAAAGGAAGCACTAAAGACATGAGGGGACACAGCGATCCATTTTGACACATCCTTTGATAACAATTGAGAGACTAATTCAAGAGGCACCACTGGCCTAAGATCAGAATATTTGTGTGTTGCCTCCCTAAACCTGTGTTCTCTCCCAGCCTTTGGGTCAAGGAGGATGGACCAAGTTCTGGCTGAGCAAGGTAACAAATGCTGTGTGGCATCATAGACTTTGAAGCATGTGAACTCTGAAAAGGATAAGAAATAATGTGGCCACATGCACGTGTATGTGTGTCTGCATGTGTGTATACATATATATATATATATATATATATAGATGTGTTTATATACATATATACACTTCTTTTTTTTTTTCAGACATGTATGATAGTTTATGTGATAAAGCACCTCTGAATCCCTACAAGTCTCTGAAACAGCCTCCCGATCACATTTCAGATGGGGGGGGGGGGGATGCATTGTTGCCCAGGAGTGGGAGAAACATTGTGGATGCAGGGGAAAAGCATTTTGGGATGGAATAGGATTTATTATGGGATTTTAGAAAAGGAGAAGGGAGCAGGATGAAGCCCTCAGTACACTCTGTGCCCATGTGAATGCTCTAGGTATCTGTTTGATTCATGTGGCTGGATGTGTGTGTTGGCAGGGATGTGGCATGTACACGTGCTCTGTGTACATCTGCCTGCTGGGAATGTGTCTCCTCACTGCTGGTTGGACCAGGGATATGGAACTGAGCAGCTGTGCCTCTCCCAGGCTCTAAGATATAATTTTTCTCTAACAGTATTTGAACAATTTGTAAATACCCACATACACGCAGGGCAACCCAGTACAAGGATGCACTAAAGCCAATGGAAGCGAAGGCAGCAACCAGTGCTCAGTTACACAATGTTAATTTACCTGCTCCACAGAGGCTGGGTTGATATACCTGGTCATCCTGTGTCTCCAAAATGTACATTTCACTAGTAACAAAGATACTGTTTTAGCATGCATTTGTAAAATTCCAGGTCATTAGACGATTCCTTACGAAATTTGCGGACATGTCCTTGAGAATGAGAAAAACACTACCAGACCATCAAACTGCTCACAACATTTCAGGTGAAGGAAAAGCAGGCACTGGGATTCTGGCTATATGGATGAGAGGTGTTGATGAGGGAGTACTTCAACTCCAGTGATTTCTTTTCCTTTGGAAATATCAGTCATTTGAAACAAGTAAGCATCACTGATTTTATGCTTGTCTTTATTTTATTTATTTTGTGCTTCTCTTTCAATTTTGTTGTCAAATTAAAACATTTTTTTTCATGCATGGTGTTTTGTATTTTGAACATGAAGCAGCAATAAAGCCAGATATGTGAGGCAGTCATATATCATTCACTTAAAAATCTAGGGTTGGAATAAGGTGAAAATCTTCCAAAGAGGGGAGAGGAAGAAGAGAAGGGCAAAAGGAGGAGCAAGAAATTAAATGAACGTGTCTGAGAAAATAGGGGTGGAAATATCATTACCAGTCAATCATGAAGAATATTTCAAGATAAAGACAAAAGCTGTCTGTGGAAGAATGGAGGAAAGATGCATTGTAATGCATGGCTTATTCAGATGGACAACATCATGAGTATTGAAGATTTGGATCAAAAATTTTATGGAATAAAATAGTGGGATCTGTAGATCAGAGATTTTGTTAACAAAATGAATAGATGCAGCTAGAATACTGCAGGCAAATTGTAGGTCAAAGGGTGTGGGAGACAAAGCTAAGCCTCTGTATTCACCAGCAGACTAACGACAGCTCCAATCTTGGCCTTCACCAAGCTGCACCTTTGCCTCCAGCTCCTGCACTCTCAGGAGGGATGGAGGCAGCGCATGAAAATAGGACACTAGGCTTAGCAGTGGCTGCAAAATGTACATAACTCTTGTTTTAAAACTGTTGCAGGAAACTGTGCAGTTGAAACAGGCTGAAGAAAAACAGTCAACATGGAAAATAGGCTGTTTTGACATGTTTCATCTTGCCTTTTGTTTTGAAATTTTAAAAAAATCTTTTAATAAATACATTTGTGCTGTCTGTGAGCAAATTACTACAATAATGCAGCAGATAAGAAAATGGCATGACAGTAAATCCCTTTGTACGTTAAAAAAAAAGGTTTAAACTGCACTGAAACAGAAGTTATGTACATAAATATTTTGACAGTGGCAAAAATGAATGAAAAGGTATACTTTTATATATAACTACACACATACTGATGCGTTTTCATGAAGCTGGGTACAGTGGTCTGGTGATAGCTGGATTTATATTTCTAAAATATCTTAAACACAATTAGCTTATAGGGATAAAGCGTTCTGGAATGCAGTTAAGAATAAATATTTACCCCAGAGTTTGCCTTTTGCTTTTTGCATCAACTCAGTTTCTGTAACAAATGTCTGTGAACTATAGTCAATTATTAACCTTGTACTATGCTAATATGTGTAGTTTGTAGTCTTAATTTCCATTAAAGATTTGTTCAATAAGTCACTGTTAAGCTAGCTATTAGTTTGGCATTCAAATAATACTAAATTTGTTCATGGAAATTTGAATACAATATGAAATTAATGGCAAGGAGAACTATCACAAGCAGTAGTAATAACAATGAATTTTAATTTGTGATACCTGTTTTGCGATTCAGACTGTCCATTAGCAGATATACTGCAATTGTAGAACAACAACCTTTTTTTAAAAAAGCCTCATGATTTGTCTAGCAATGGTTTGGATTGTGAATCCCATATCTTTTTGTGTGCTTTCTCTTGCCTACTGTTGCCTATATTTGTGTTCTATTTTTGCTTCACCAGTACTCCTGTCTCATAGTCAAAACTGGATTCTGACATTTTCAGATGTGAATGTTTTCCTATCTGAGTGTGGTGTGAAATTGGATGCAGGAAAAAAAATTGTGATCAAGGGAGGACTTCAGAACGTATTTGCTTTTTATCTTCAATTTCTCTAAACTCCATGGTGAAATGCACTTATACGGCTTTTTGAATAGGGTCTCATGGGAAAAGAAAAAAGTGTTGTCAGGCTTCAGATTTGTGTCTGGCTGAAGACAAGATTGGAAGAGATGCCTCTCCATGCAGAAGTGTACGGTACATGTAACCCATATACACATTTAGCCTGTGTTGTGCTTCCATGGTAATCATCTTCTGCAAAATTTTTGTCAGGTAAACTGGATTAATTATGAGCTTCAAAATATTCAAAGGCAAGTGTTTGTGTAGTTCACATCAATTTGTTGAAAAATCATTTTAAGTTATAAGAGTCTTGTTCTTATGACACATTCTTTCATTTATTCACTCAAAAAACCTTTGTACCCTGTAAAGGTAATAAGAATTTGAATGCTTTTCTACTTTAGTCAAAAACTGATGTGTCTTAGAAAAATGCCCTGCCTAGATGACCTTATTATTTCCTTAGAAAAGAAGAAAATGTCATCAAAATTCTTCTGTGAATGTCTGCTGAATTACTTGGAAAATGACGATAGAACAACAAAACCTAGTGTGGAGAAAGGAATCCACAGAAAAGTCTCTGGGGCTTGCTGCTTCACACCACTACATTGAACTGGAGCACAGCCATCAGTAGAGGGAATAGGATGGAGTCAGACCTGAGTTATTTCTGTAGGCTTGGAAGAACATCATGGACTAGAACAATAAATTCACAGCTAAAATTTCTCTGATGAGAACAAGTTGCTGGAAAGTAGCTGTGAGAGAACAGTAATAAGCTGAAGACCTAAAAGTGGGATAAATCAATTCTCTGTAAATGATTGGATATGTATTTTCCAGATAAGGTCTAGTCTGAATTTTCATGGGCTGTTTCAGAAGATAAGGGAAGCTGGCAAACGGAAAGCCTTGACTGATTTGCTGAAAAATATATTACCTCTTCTGTATAGGCTTATGAATGTGATGAGAGGGAAAAATAGGGTTGTAGTGACACATGAATCCATAAAAATAAAGAATAACTTTACACAGAATCACTGTCTCATATGTTAGAACATATAGTCAGTGATGATGGCTTAACAGCCAGATATCTTGTTTGGGATCTATTCCCAGCATCAGCATGACAGAAACCAGCCAGGATCAGAGTCACGGCTGAAGGCAACCAGTGTGGCTTAGACTACAGACTCAAGTAACAAACAGACTTGTGGATTGCCATCACCAAAGGTTAAATCAGGAGTAATAATTTTAAGTCAAGTGGGAGTTTTTTCAGTACCATACTCCATGTAGTGCCCTCAAACATTTCAGAATCACAGATGGAAATTGCATCATACAGTTGCAGCTAACCTGGATAAAGAGATTGCTATTGAAAGCACCAGTGTAAAGCATCTGTCAAGTTCTATCTTTAGACTGATGGATTTGTTGAAATTATTGGATTTATATAATTTCATCAAATACTTTTAAGATCTCAAAATAGGCTGATGTTTTCACACTGTCTTTTTAAACTAACCTCCTAAAAGGTACGTGAAAACAAAGATCCTCATAAACCTCTTATTAATTCATGCTTGTTTGAACCTGGAATCATTGATCCTGGAGGTAAATCCATAAAGAAGAGATCCCTGGACCAGACATGCCAATATGCTCTGTCATTAATTAAGCTCATAGGACACACTATATTTGTAGGACAAGTGTTGACAGGAATGTGCATGTTGGAATAGATGGAAGACAGTGCCACTTGCAGAAAATTTGCACATTTTATATGCACATAAACCTTATACCAGGACCTCTGCAGCACTGCTTAGTCTGTTTGGGTAACCTGGGATCTGCCGTGCCTTCTCAGCTGCCTGTACTTGTGCTGGAATTGCTGCTCTTAGGGTACAGTGAGAGAGGGGACAGTCAGATAAAGGCATGAAAACAAATTATTATGCCCAGCTATAAAGGTTATGTGGATTTACTCCTACATAGAGGCTAATGTGGCAAAAGATATTATTCTGGCAAAGATGAACTTGCTTAGTTATGCAAGTAGGATGAGTCTCTCATATGGTTAACATTTTCAGAACCCACTGTCTCTGTCTGGCCCACTTTATAGCTTTAATTTTTATACATACTGCAATCTATGATGCTACAGAGAGCTCAGGGTAATACCTCAGGCCTACAGCCCTCTTTAAACCATTACAGACTACAGTCCATAAAGGCCTTTGACTAGCTTATTTCAGGAGATGTGCAAGTTTCTTTCCTCTCTGTGGAGAACAGAGGTGAGAAAGCAACAGAAGAAGACCCCATGCGCATTTACTCTGTGGTTTGCAGTTCTCTGCAGGAAAGGCTGGATTTGCTTCCAGGATCCATCTCTCTTCCTACTCGGTGTAAAGTGCATCATTGCAGCACAGCTCAGCTGCAAAGCTCTAAGCTTTTCTCCCAAGCCACAGAAACAAAGACTTTGTTGCAATTCAAGCATAAGGAAGGCAAAAATAAACAAGGAAGAGAACCAAGAGAAATGCACCTTTTTGATGTTAATTACTCCATAAATTTCCTGCATATAACATTACATACAAAATTTCAGGTGTTAGCTGTAAGTTACATAATTATTCTGAGTCTTGTTAACAAAAGGCACTACATTCTGTTGACTTCCCACAGAACAGCTAATTCATGCTAGATTATTGGCCTGGAGAGTTTTTATGTCTCCATCTCAAAACATTGGGGGGGTCTATTTCTCAAAGTGTAGAATTTGTAGAATTTGTGCTTCTTCTTTTCTGATTTACTGACTTACATAACATTTCTTTAGTTTTATGATTGCTTGGCTGATGTGGTCCAGTTGGCCTCATGAGATTTAGTTTGCTCAGTATAGCCTGATGGTAAATTGAAGGGTGATTATGGGTCTTTAGAAGGTGATTCTTTGGTAACTTTAATTGACAAAATTTGCTGGTAAGGCATATTGTGCATATGACCTCAAAATAACTGCCAAGTAAAAACATTGGAGAACAAGTTGTGCAAGCTACTATGCTGACAAAGGTCACTGCTTATGACTTAATTATATGAAATATTGAGGGACAGCATTTCTCTGTTATCTGATGAGAAAGCACTGTTTTTAGTAGTGTATTCATTCTGATTGGGGTATTAAGGAGGAAGACTGAAACAATAAAAGCCTTTGAAATAGAAAAGATTTTGGAACATGTTAGATATTTGCGGGACAAATATTAGCATGGGAATGGAAATATTAGTTTGGTTTATTCTATTTGCATAACCTATTGCCAATACCAAGGGACAATGAGCCTGAGTTATATCAGGTCCTTTTGAAAGCACATCAGAAGATAAATGCTGCTAATGTGATGTTTTATGAATACTATATCTTATTATCCTGAGGGAAGTTTGAGATAGCTGTATTTAATTTATGCTGGGATTGGTGCTCAGTGAGTAACCCCAGCTCAGGCAAAGGTAAAGTGAGTTCCCATTGACTCATTTTTATGACTCAGCTCACAACCACACGCTTGTTTTTACCCCCACTAGCTAGAGCATTTGTTTAACATGATCAGCATTTAACCAGAGTGGACACTAAAGTGAACAGACTCTTAATATTTCCTGATCCATCCAAAGACTGAAAGTATTTTCCTTCTTTTTAACCTTTTCTAAAATAAGATAATTCAAGTTACTCATGGATTGTCTAAATCTGCAGATGACTTAGTCTTCACATAGCTCTAAAAATACCTTTCCCAGAACCCTTTCTCTCTCTGTAGTCTAATATTTAAATTTTAATTAAAATGGATTTTCTGATTAATTACATTCTTTTTTTTTTTTTTAAACTTGATTAGGAATTTCTGCAGTTATAGCTCTTACAATGATTCATTGCACTTCTCTTTTTCCTAGCTTTTCTAATTCCTCTGATCAAAGGCCATTGTCTGTGACAATTATAGAGACAAAATGGATTTTATAGGTGGGGTTTTTAAAGAGGTGCATATGACTAGACCATGCACACTGTCAGTGAGTGCACCTGCATTCGGAGTGGTGAACAGAAGGAAGGACAGATTCACACCATCTTTCCCAGCAGTGATGTTCATGTTTTCTGGTCCTCAATATGTGCTGTGGATGGGCAGAGCACTAAGTGCACCCACACTTCATCTCTAGAACTCTCGTTAGTGTTTCATGTGCATAGCTCCAGCCTGCTTTCACCCAAAGCAGAAACTCCTGAGGCTCACCCCTGGAGTACTCCAGAGCATCCCATAAAACTCAGACCACAGACTTAATGAAAATACACACCAAAAAGGGCAGCACATACCAAGTACCAAGGTACTCATGTGCAACCTTGGTAATACAGATGGGCCAAGCTGGGTAGCTAGGACAAGGGTCACAGAAGGATTTAAGTACCTAAACATAACTGATTTGAATATTAGGAGCTACTTTCAGAATTAATTAAGACATACAAACTGTACCCTATCACTGAGTAAGAATATTTGCAGACTGGGAGAGTAGACAGAGAAACATCATCTGTACTGGCTCAGCTCTTCTCCACTTTCCTGGATGTTGGCATTTGGCTGATCCTGAGGTTTGGATCTTGGCAATCAGATCCATCAACATTTCAGCTATCTGTTTTGATAGAGACTTTTACCTGCATTCAAAAGTGTAGGTGCTACTGACAGAGGTAAGTTAGCAATGAAAGCTTTATGTCACATATAATTAAATCAATGTACTCTTCTTGTACATTTATTGTAAATTATGTATAAGCCTGAAAGCAGCAATCAAAATCGACATCTTTTCATTTCCAGCTGACTGCCTCAAATGACAGATTTCAGTCATTTTCCTTAATATTTTTTTTGGCGTCATGAATTTTAAATTCTCTCTTTTGCTATGCCACAGATTCAAAAAGGAGTGGGTTTTGACTATCCCGAACCCTGAAAATGACAGTGTTATACAGATGTGATGTAGAATTAAATCTCTTCAAACCAAGGAAGCCAAGAGCAATTTCTGTCTCCTACCCAATTGCTTTTACAATTACTTATTTGGGAATGAGACTATCATCAGCCATTGAATTTTTCAAAGATCTAAGAGTCATTCTGTCTTTCAAAAGATTTATTTTCTTTCATTAAAAATATATATGTACTCCCCCACACTCTTCATCAGCTTTGTTAATCCCAAATGATTGATCTGAGGTGGATCTGAGGTGGCCTGATTCAGACATCTAAGCCGTGGAAAATACTAACAGTTCAGTTCTAAATGCTAATTTTATTGTTTCTTTGAAAACAAGCATATCAAGGCTTCATGGGATAGAGCTGAACGAATATGATTGGGATTCCAGTCCTCTATGATAATCATAGCTCTGTACAACTTGGGGCCTGCAGGGAAGACAGACTTCTATTTTCTTTGACAATTTTTATTTGCAGTTTTGCAAAAGCAATCTTAGACAAGTGCTCAGTCACAGAGAAGCAAAAAAACAAGCAAACAGATGCCTATGCTAAATAGTACTACTCTTTTGCAGTACCGTGATTTATTTTAAATGTACTGTTCTGTACAAGAATGGGGTGGGTGGAGGACTGAGGAGCTGTAATGGCAGCCTTGGACAAGATATTGGTACAAACAACTGGTTTTGGGGAATGGAGATCATGACTGAAACTGCCACTTTGTTACCTCAGTGCATTTATACAGCAGAAAAGCGTATATTTTTAAAGTGATTAATCTAAAATTGCTTCAGGGTGGGTTTTTTTTAGCATTTTGCCATGCTGCCCACTGAATTAGTAGGAGGATGTATTACTAATTTACCATCTACAGGTCTAATAATGCACATCTAAGAATGTGGCTCTGTTTTGCTTCCCAAATAGAATAACCTCAATTACCATGGAAAGTGTGCTGTACCAAACTGTCTGAGCTCTGCAGGCATCTTCTACCTTTATCTAGTCCATTTGAAATCATATATGTGTGTGTGTTACATAGAACAGGGGAATCCACCTGATCAACATGTGGGTTAAAGCCATTGGCAGAGTTTTGGGTCTTTTTGAGTATAGGACAGTCAGCACCAGGCCTGCTGGACACAGATGGGATTCGTGTGTCTAAAAGCGGGGGAAAGGATTTTAGTCCATGAGTTGGCAGTGCTGACTGAGCAGGCTTTAAACCAGGGTCAAAGGGGGAAGAGGACAAGACCAGGCTGGCTAAAGATGAGCCTGGGGTGACACACCAGTGTTGGGGGTGAAATCAACAGCCCAGCTGAAGAGCATCCGCACCAATGCACCCAGCATGGGTAAGGAGCAATGGAAGGCACTCGCAGAAGGAAGCTGTGCCAGAGTTATCACCATGGAAATGTGGTGGGATGAGTGGAGTGCTGCAGTGGATGGCTACAAGCTCTTCTGAAGGGACAGGTGAGGAGGGAGAGGAACTGGGGGGACTCTGTACATTGGGGAGAGTTTCGACTGCACAGAGCTCAGGGACAGTGGGGATAAGGCTGAGTGCCTGAGGGTGACAATCACAGGGATGGCCAGCAAGGCAGAGATCCTGCTGGGAGTCTGCTGCAGACCACCCAGCCAGGGTGAGGAGGCAGGAAAGGTATTCTATCAGTGGATGTTTCATGATCATTAGCCCTTATTCTTGTGGGAGACTTTAACTTGCCAAATGTCTGCTGGAAACCCAACACAGTGGAGAGGAGGCAGCCTAGGAGGTTCTTGGAGTGTGGGGAAGGTAACTGCCTGACACAGCTGGTAAGGGAATCTACCAGGACAGGGCCCTGCCAGATCTGCTGTTTACAAACAGAGAAGAGCTCTGGGAGATGTGGTGGTTGGGGGCCACCATGGGTGCAGTGGCCATGGAATCAGTGATTGAGTTTTTGATTCTTGGAGAAGTAAGGAAGAGGATCACCAAAATGCTTGGACCTTGGACTTCCAGAGGGTTGACTTTGGCTTGTTCAGGACACTGGTTCAGAAAGTGCTCTGGGAAAGAGCCCTTAGTAACAAACGGGTCCCAGAAGCCTGGATATAATTTAAGGAGGAAATCTTAAAGTGCAGGAGCAGGCCATCCCTATTTGCCAAAAGACAAGTCAGTGGTCTGACTTGTCATCCAGGATGAACAGGGAGCTTTCAACGTAACCCAAGGGAAATAAGAGTTTATGACTTTTCAAAGAAGGGGCAGGCAACTCAGAGAGAGTACAACGATGTTGTTAGGTCATGTAGAGAGGAAATTAGAAAGGTGAAAGCTTAGCTAGAGCCCACGCTGGCTACTGTTGTGAAAGATAATAAAAGGTGTGTTTAAAAATACATTAACAGCAAAAAGAGTTACAAGGAAAATCCTCATTTATTGGACACGGGGAGAGGGGGAACATTGTCACCAAGGAAGAAGAAAAAGGCTGGGTTGCTTGATGCCATCTTTGCCTCAGTTATTAACAGAAAGCCCAGTTATCCTTAGGGCAGCCAGCCCCCTGAGCTGGCCGACAGGGAGGGCAGCAGGACAGACCCCTTGCAATCCAGGAGGAGGTAGTTAATGACCTGCTGTGCTACTCAGACAATCACAAGTGTATGGGGCGGATGTGATGTATCCAAGAGTACTGAGGGAGCTGGAGGAAGGGCTCACCAAGCCACTCTCCATCATTTGCCATCAATCATGGTTAACCAGGGAGCCTCCAGACCACTGGATGTTAGCCAGTGGGATGTCCATCTACAAGAAGGTTCAGAAGGAGGATCTGGGGAACTGCAGATCTGTCAGCTTGACCTCAGTGCTAGGGAAGTTCATGGAAGATTGAGTGCCATCACACAGCACATACAGGACAACCAGGAGATCAGGACACGCACTGGCCCAGCCAGTGCAGGTTTAGGAAAGGCAGGTTCTGCTCAACCTCCTGACTTCCTTCTGTGACCGGGTAGGGGGCTAAAGCTACCCTTTGTAGCATGGCCTGAAGGTTGCTTGCTGAGAGCTTTTTTGCCAGCACACCCATGCGCAGCAGCTGTCTGTGACATGCTATGCGTACTCTGAACTTATGTCACCTGAGCACTGTGGGGTGGCAGTGGTGGGTCTGTGTAGGGTATCCACTGCGCTGCCATTCAGCCGCAGCTCATCATGTTCTGGCACCTCTGCTGCCCTCTAAATGGGTCTGGGGTTTCCCAAAACATCTGTAACTTTTAATTCACAGGGCTGCATCTGAACAGGTAAGATGCTTATAGTGCTCTCATGGGTTTTGCTTTATTGAGAAATAACTAACATGGGAGCTAGTCCTGCTTTGTTCAGCTATAGAAGCCAAAAGCAACAGTAAAAGTGAGCACTGAACATCTCAAAGGTCTCCTTTTGATTTGGCAGCTATTATTCCTGTAAGAGTTGCTATTTTTTTTTTATGTTGTTTACTCACACATTTCAGTATATTGATCTGGTAAAAAGCAAAGGAAAAAAGTTTTTTTATTACAGCTGTTGTACAGTAGAGGACCAGAGAAGTATTTTGTTTTGCTTTAGATTTGTTCCATAGACTGAAATTAATGCATGGCATGGAGGATACGGAAGATCATCAAGAAACATTGATTTTCTGCTGCTTTCTTTGCATTTTTACTGTTAAAAAGGCTATAGAAATGATCATTAACCTTTTAATTAAAAAGGCCTTAAACTAGAAATATATCACACATTTAATTTGGCTTCCACCAAGAAACTTTAAAAGATGCTAGTTATAAATTATTAAGAGAAATAGTTCATTAGCAATTCCAGTTTTAAAACTGCCGTTTTGAAAATAGCTTGCTTAAATGCACATGAAAATAACAATTATGCTTCTTAGACATGATTGACTTTATTTTTTTTATTGACTAGTCACATGAAGATGAGCAATCTATGTGTAATACTTGCTTTCATTTTCTTCATTGCTCTTAGGTCAATCAAATAATTTACGGAGTAAATCAATCTTCTCAAAAAATTATTCAACACACTGATTCAGCAATTAAACATAGTGAACCTGTTCAAATGCATGCAGTTGAACTGAACTCTAAACAAGTATACAATATCTCCTTAATATCTTTCTCATGCAGAAGATACAGGCTATACTGTGACAGCAAAGGGGACAGTCCTGCTGTGTTGTGCATGTCAACTATTCTCCATTTGCAAAAGAGGTGACCAAGGTTATCCTACAGGTTTATATAAAACCTAATTTTGAATATATTTTTACTATCCAAAACTAATCTTTCCAGAAAACACGACTGATTTGTTTTCGTTGATTAGTTACTGTGCGAATGATACCTCATCGGCATTCATTGCGTTCCCACTATACTGGGGTGATGTGGGGGGTTGGAAGCGGATGGTGGAGTTCTTGCATTAGCTGTTGTGATAGCTCTTTTTAAGCAAATATCTGACTTTATTCGAAATTTCTTTTTGTCTTCAGTCTGTTACTAGATCATCTGAAGTGCAGTATCAAGTCATTGTAGTTGGTCCCTTCCACACCTGAGCCTTTGCCTGCGAGGTGGCTTGGCTAAGATCAGCCTTCCTGAAACCAGGGACAATTCCACTGCAGGTCACCAAGTGGCACTCTGAATTTTTCTTTCTCCTCCATGTTGAGAAGTGTGTTAGCAAAATCTTATGATGTTATGAATGTACAGAAACAGCTAATGAAGCAGTAAAACTCCGCATCTGACTGAGGATAAGTATCCTTTGCACTGGGAGGTATGACTGCAGCTTCAAGGCAGCTAGCTCAGATGCTCAATAAGCACATAGCTGGGATCACAAGAAGTGTGGGGCAGGCTGTCCTTTTGGAAAAATTTCTGACCAGGTCCCTACCACCTTCAATGAACTTGATACCACTGCTAAAGTTAGCTATAGCGTATAGTCACAGAAAAGGCAACCATTCTTTTATCTACATGGCAATAGAAATGAAAGAGTTACTTGTCTTTGTTCTTTTCTTCTTTGATACTTCAAGTCATGAAGCCTTACAGACTCACAAAGTACCCCCAGGTCGACAATTTTCAAGCAGTAGAAAGATGAAAGACACTTGAGTTGGCATTTCTTTTATGCTTATCAAGTGGGAATTCGCTAGACATAGTTTACTCATGGGAACATCTGGGATCATTTAGCACTACAATAAAAAAGTGACAATCACAACACTATTGTCAGCATTCGGTCTCCAGAAAGCGTCTCTACTGTATCTTCTACCTGTGGCAGAACACTATGTCTTCTTTGTTTCTCTGGTTCTTTGTCTTGCCTAACAGCTGTGCAACATTTTTGAGGTTGTTTTCCACTAGAAAACAGAAATCTTCAGTACTAATAGACTGTGTCCTCTCTTTATATATAAATATATATATTTCTTTTTAAGTATAGCATGGCACTAATCCCTGCCTGAGGTATTTTTTCATTACAACAATGAAAGAATAATATAAAATTTTGTGAAGTTAAGTAGGATTTGGTGAGTCCCTGACTCATATCTTGAAAACAATACTGTGAATTCTAATATCCAGAAGTAGTAATGAATTTTCATGGTAGAGGACTGAGTCCTGTAGACTATTACAAAACATTTGAAAGGAAAGTGAACAAATTACATTAAGCAAATGACACACTTGAACAAAGAACAACAAACAATTTCTGGGACTTATAAATCTTTATCCAGTTCTACAAAAACATTGCTTGTATCCAGTTAGTAGAACTGTGCAATATTCTGCTGTAGTTCTGAAGACTACTTGGGGTTTTATATGTTGCATTATAATTTTTTTTTTCAGACTGATTCTTACTTACTATGTGGCTTGAAATAGAGGAGATAACTGAAAAGGGAAAATATTGATTTCAAACTGTTATGGAATACTTTTTCCAGCACCAATATATTAATTTCACACATTGCATAAAAAATATTATTTATTTTTACAGACTCTTCTTCAAATTATTTACATTGGTGTATTCTTTTCTAAGTGCCTTTCATATGTTTGTTGCATCTCATAGTGTGTCTTCCCTCAACAGATGGTGTTGTTGAATGCACAGCCAAGTTTTTTTAGCACCTGTGAGAATGGGGGAAAACATACTGTCCCAAGATATCCATAACCCACATATAAAGAACCAGTATATGAAATGAAATGGATAGAGATACATCTCTCATTTTAAATCAAGAATTCATTCTATGAGATTTTGAACCAAGGTTATAATTTAAAAAAACCCATGACTGAGTCAGTGAAATGATCCTGCCAGACACTGATCATAACTTAGGTTAATGAAAAAATTGATGGTGTGAGCAAACATGCTCATTTCTTTCTTGTAGAGAGGTAGGGACACAGACATGGTGATCTGTCTTGGCTTGGCTGACAAGTGACAAGTCATTAAGCTGTGGTAACTTAGTTACTTTCAATTATTCCCCATAAAGTTCATGCAGAAGCAGCTTGCTCTAGAGGAAAACAGCACCTGATCAACCAAGTGTCCACAGGAGACTTCACTTCTCTCAGCTCCCCTTACATAGATAAAACCCAATGAAATCACTGTCTACACAGGCAAGTTTTGTAGAACTGCAACCAGAAAGAAAAGCCCTGAAATATTTACAATGCATCTAGTTTTATGGCTAAATTTTCACTGGCTCAAGCCTGAAAAGAAACAAGAAAGCCAGCTAGTCGGCTAATTAGGTTGGTTATTATTATTGTTCTCTATTATCAAGCCAACAAAGAATGGTCATATGTTGTACACGAGGTTTCGTCTCAGTCATTCTGTGTGTTCATTGCTATTAAATTTTCAGTGCATATGTACAAAACCGGAGAACTATTTTTCCATAAAATAATTTTAATACAGACACTGAATAAGCAACCTTGAATTTTGAGTTTGTTGTTCAAAAAGTGTGAAAGCAGCACATAACATCTGCAATTTATTTATCCTTGCAGAATTAAAACTGAGCAGGCATTGTTCCTTTTAGGTGCTTAAGAGACTATTATAGGCAGCCGATGATACATAGGTAATAATAGAAAAACTATGTGATTTTTCCCTTTTTGAGGCAAAACATGAGTTTAGAGCAAAGGCATATACATAATCCCATCAAGTGTTACTTTTAAGGAGGCCAAATCCCACTGTGTAAAATCCTCAAAAAGTCCTTCAGCAGTTTTCTTTTAAGGTCACCTTGGTAAACCATTGACATGTAAACTGATTAGTGCCAGTTTTGGTTTTATTAATTGCTGTGTAATTTTTAATCAACACTTCATTGTTGTATGAAACTAACAACCTGATTTGGTTATTTTCTCATTGTACTTCATAGAATTCATTGGGGTTTATTGCTGTAAGGGAAACTGAGATTAAGAGTTAAGACTGATTTTTCAGTGAGGAACACTGAATATTTTATCTGTTTTAAGGAGAAGTACCATGTTTACAGTTTAGACACACAACCACCAGATTGACGAGGGTGGTATAAAAATTTGGGTGAAAGAAGCACACCTTGATGCCTCAAAAGCAGTGACCTATATTTATAGGATTATATAACATCGATGAAAACACTATGTACCAGAAGGGAAGAGAATCTTATTTTAAAATGTCTTTCCTCAGCATCTTTCAAAAGCCAGTGTCTGTACATGGCAAATAGAATCACAGAATTACAGAAAATGCTGAATTGGAAGGGATTATCCGGTCCAGTTCCTGCCCCTGCACGACACGATCCCTAAGAGTCACACCACACACCTGAGAGTATTGTTCAAACATTTCTTGAACTCTGGGAGGCTGGTGCTGTGACCACTTCCCTGGGGAGCCTGTTCCATGCCTCATGTTTTTTGTGACAAATTCTTTGTCACAAAAAAACCCCTCATTTTTGTGACAAATGCAGCTGTAGTGGGTTGACCCTGGGTGGATGCCAGGCACTCACCAAAACTGCTCTATCATTCCTGTCTGCAACTGGACAGGACAGACAAAATATAAGAAAGGTTCAGGGGTTGAGATAAGGCCTGGGAGAGATCACTCACCAAATACTGCCCTGGGCAAAAGGGACTCCACTTGGCGGTATTAATTAAATTTGTTACTAACAAAATCAGAGCAGGATAATGAGAAGTAAAATAAATCTTAAAAATGCCTTCCACCCACCCCTCCCTCCTTCCAAAGTTCTGCCTCCCAGTAGCAGCGCAGAGAAAGTGGAAATGAGGGGTTACACTGTCGTGGGTTGACCCTGGCTAAATGCCAGGCACCTAGGATGTCTGCTCTCTATGCTCTCTCCTGCCGCAACTGTGCAGAGGAGAGGAGAAAACTAAAACACACTGGCCTCATGAGTTGAGATAAGCTGCTGGCGGGAGACCACGCTGAAAAAGGGCAAAAACATGTTGCAAAACTTAAAGTTGCAAAGTCATTTATTAATCTAACAGAGTTGGAGGATAAATCAGAAGTAAAAATAAGCTCTTAAGATGCCATTTCTTCACTTATCCCCTTCCCTCTTAAGGCACTGCTTCTCTGCTCACCCCCTTCCCTCCTTCCAACCAACAGTTCTGGGGCAGGGGCAGGGTGTGGGGTTTTTTCTCTTAGTCAGTCCATCACCACAATTCTTCTGCTACAAACAGTTTCTCTACTCACCCCCCTCCCTATTAAGACACCATTTCTCAGCTCACCCCCTCCCTCCTTCCTTCCAACCAACAGCTCTGGGGTGGGGGCAGGGTATGGGGGTTTCCTTTGGTCAGTTCATTAGAGAGAAGAGTCCTCTACTTAGCCATGGGGTCCCTCCCACGAGAGACAGTCCTCTGTGAACTTCTTTGGTGTGGGTCCAATCTCATGAGCAGCATTTCTGCCCAAATCTGATGCAGCACGAGTTCTTGTCCATAGGGTGCAGACTTCCGAGTCAAGGCAATCCTGGGAGCAAGGCCTCTCTCTCTCCTGCAAGGCCTTTGCAACTCTCAGTCTCTGGGACTCCCACTGGATCACAGCTTCCTGCAGGCATCCACCTGCTCCTCTGGCGTGGGCACCTCCCCAGGGGCTGTGGGTGGTTCTCTGCATCCCCCCAGACTCCATGGGCTGCAGGGGGACCACCTGCTCCCCCACGGTCTTCACCACGGCTGGCAGAAGGTTTTCAGCTCCGGTGCCTGGAGCACCTCCTCCCCCACCTTCTCCACTGACCTTGGTGCCTCCATGTTGTTTTCCCTCACATATTTTTACCTCCTCCTCCTTCTCTGGCTAAAAAGAAGTGCGTGCTCACATTGTTTTGATTTCTTCTTAAATATGTTATCACAGAGGTGTAACTAACATCTCTAATTGGCCTAGGCTTGGCCAGCAGCATTTCCATCATCTTCAGAGTCATCAGAGATTGGCTCTGCTGGACATGGTGAAAAACTTCCAGGACCATCACACAGAACACACAGGAGCCATCTTTGTACCCCACTCTACTCACAAGCAAAAACTGGGCCAAGCAAACCAACACATACACTCAGTTCATCACATGTTGTTCCTGCTGCTGCTCAGGGAGAGGAGTTCTCTCACTACTCCGGTGTGGGATCCCTCTCACCAGAGACAGTTCTCCATGAACTTCTCCAACGCAAGTCCATCCCACAGGCAACAGTTCCCCATTAGCTGCTCCAATGTGGATCGCTGTTCCACAGGGTGCAGTCCTTCAGGCACTGCCTACTCCAGAGTGGGTCCCCATAAGGTCACAAATCCTTCCAGGATTCCAGCGTGGGCTCCTCTCTCCATGGCTCTGACAGGAGCCTGTTCCAGCAGAGACCTCCCAAGGGGTCACAGCCTCCTCTCAGGTATTCACCTGCTTCAGTGTGGGCTCCTCCATGGGCTGCAGGTGGATCTCTGCATCCATTGTGGAGGGGCTCTCTGCATCCTCATGGGCTGCAGGGCACAGCTGCTTCACCATGGGCTGCACCAGGGGCTGCAGGGGAATCTCAGCTCAGGTGCCTGGAGCATCTCCTGTCCCTCCTCCACTGACCTTGGTGTCTGCAGGGGTGTTCCTCTGAAGTATTCTCACTTCATTCTTCTCTGGCCACAATAACATCTGCACCATGTTTTCTTTTCCTTAAATATGCCTCCCAGAGGCTTTACCACCATCTCTAATTGCCTCGGCCTTGTCCAGCAGAATATCCAACCTGGAGCCGGCTGGCACTGGCTGTACCAGACATGGAGGAAGATTCTGGCAACTTCTCACAGAAGCTACTGCTGTAGCCCCCCCACTACCAAACCTGGCCACACAAACCCAGCAGAGCAGGGATTCAGTCAGACATCAGAATAGTTTTGAAATACTGTCTTAGTATCTCTAAAAGTAGTGTTTTGGTACTTGAAAAAAATTCAGTGTTCCAAGATAACATTATTTATTTACAATATAATTAATGTTTAATGGCACTTACAGGTAAGAAGTGCTAATACGCTAAACATTCTAAAGTACTTTTTGATTCTAACAAGGGTTCAGAGAGCAAATGCATAACAAACTGTCACTGATTACTGCTTCTGCCTGACATGGAGTTTTCAGAATTTTTTATTTTTTTCAATGCCAATGAGAAACATAAAGTGACACATTCAGAAACAATTTCTCTATTAAAAGCCCACATGAGGATAATATTTTTGTTTCTGAAAAAATAATTAAATACACCCCCAAGTTAAATTATTGTGATGAAAACCACGAATATATTAGTACATTGGTTTTTACATTAACACCAATCCCCAAGATCTAAGTCATAAATTAAATGAAAAATAAGGAAAAGCTGTTTCATACATTTGAGTTACTAACATGTACCTCATGCATGGTTATTTCCTTTTTTGCTGTGGCCCTCAAGTTCTGAATTGATTTTAAATTCAATTTTATTTAATCTAATCCTAACCAGATACCCTACTTAATCATGGGTATTCATCCATGTTAGTGGAAAATGCTGAAGGAGAAGGATTCAAGTAATTCCTTCCAAAAAAAAAAAAAAAAAAAAAAAAAAAGAAAAGAAAATTAAATATAGTTTATTTAGAAAAATAGTTTTGCAATTTATCAAAAGTCCAAGAGACACCATGACAAAGTTTGTCCAGAAAAGTCTAAGGCTCCCTCTAAGACTTAACTGGAAAACTTCTGATTTGGGAGAGAAAGGTACGACATTAGGGCTACTTTATATCAGAAGAATGCCAGAATCCTTAAGATTTTTTACAGAAATGTCTCATTTTGTAATGTGTATGCCTACTACCCTACTATCTTTTTCCTTATCCATATGGTAAGAAAACTTTGACTTGCAAGCATGGTAAATCATAATTTGGAGAGCTAGCTCAGTGATTGTTTTTATGAACCACTAATTTTAGAATACTTCCACACAAAGTTTCACTCTGCTTTCTGCAATTAGTCACTTGCAAAGTTGTAATGTCCTGTACCTTAAGGAAATTTAGCTCCTTGAGTGCAGCTACATCTAATTTCTAAGTATAATCTCATACATTCACACTATTTATTCATAGAACGTATATTGAATAAATATAGAAGAGAAATTAAGTCTACCCTTTTGAAGACTGGTAGGCTGGTCCATAGCAGCATTTACCATTGTTATTAATTGTTAAAATGTTGCCCACGAACATAAAATTGTTTACTAAAATAAAAAAATAGAATTGTTTTGAGGTCTTCTGAATATTATTTTTACATCTTATAATAAAATCTATGTGTGTGTTTAAAGGAGATGTTAACAGTTATTGACTTTAGATGCAGTTGAATCAGATTTCTTGTGGAGGCAGTGGGGATAGTGCCTCCTCAGCAGGCAGTTTGTAGTTCTCAGCTCTCTGGAAACAACCTTTTGGAAGGCTTCCCACTTCCCCACCCAGCAACAACATAATCAGAATTATTCCTCCACGTGGCATTTCTTTTATACCCATAAAATATCACATCTTCTCCAGTCTCAGGAGAAGAGCTCAACAAAAGCAACTCTGACCTGTACCCACCCTCAGGTTTTCCAAGGACCATGAAGATAATAATCCATCTGGCAAGAACCATCCACTGTGTTTTTCTTTCCTTCATCTATTGGAACTGCAAAGTTAGGGTCTAGTCTTAAAATTTATCTTGGGATGGGAGAGGTTAAGTATCAAGAAAGCTTAAAATATCTGAGAAATGTAGTTAGTTTAAACTTCATAAAGTAAATCAGAGCATTCTGATTTACAGAGTGTGTGAAGATGAAATGACCATTTCTGTAATAAAATTTCATGCTCCCAAATATGATGTGAGAAGCATTCCTTCTGCATGAAGACAGTTTATCTAAATAAATGAATTTGAATATACTTAAATAAATAGATCATAAGCCTAGAAATGAGAATACAAGGTGACAGGATTAGTGGAATGATAATATCAGAATCCTGTTACAGTACATCGCACAAAATAATGGCGCACAATCTAAATATTCTAATATAATCTTAGAGGGCCTAATCTTTCTGTGTGGGTAACATTGTTGAACGCTTTTTATACCATGTGACAATTTCTTGAATATACTAATCAGTGCATCTATTTATTTTTTTTTTGTGTACCTTATAGTGTTTCTATGTTTTTATACCACAATCCCCTCAGACATTTTCAAGCAAGAAAACTGTAACTTTTATGTGGAATCAGCTTTAAAATATCCATTACATTTTGGCAGAAATTCTTGTTAATATTAGTTGCAACACTATGTTTGGAGTTTTAAATTATGCTTTTTCATACTATCAACTCTATTTTAGTAGCTTATTTAGCAAAAATCATTAGAAAAAAGTATTGAAAAAGGTTTTCTTGTCCCTGAAAACATTTTACTAATTTTCCAATTGCAGATTGTGACTACAAATAAAAATGTAAAACATTTTCATAAAGCACTGTATAAACGCTCTGGTTTATGCCAGGTTTAGAGCTGTATCTGTGGGGATCATTGGGCTATGGTTTAGGCTAGTATGGAGAGAAACCACTCTGCAATGTTTAAGGCTAAACAAAGGCTAAACCACCCTGCAATGTTTAAGGCTGAGAAATGCTTGTGTTTATCCTGATGAACAATGAACTTATGACTTTGAAGAGGAAGCTCCACTGGCACATCCACTGGAAGATCCACAGCACAATCACGTCAGAAGTGCCTGAATGTTTACCTGCCTTTCTGTGCTCCAGACTGTAAGCAGTCGTAGGTTCTGAATAAAACAGGCAGAGCTGTAGCCATATTTGTCATTGGATCAGAACAGGCTCATGAACTGTTTTTGCAGCTCATCTCTGATGCAGTGAGCAGATGAGTTTTTGGGCTAAGGCCAGCATCATTTTTATTTCCATACCTGGACAGGTTAATAGATCAGAGCCCTGAGGAGCCAAGTTTAAGTCAAAGTCCAGAAAGGTTCACTACAAATTAAACTGTCTTTTTGACAATCATTGCATAGATGTCTTGTTCCTTTGTAGCTTAATTGCCACCCAATAGACTTTTTAAGTATCTCTTACTTTCTTTGTAATTTATGCTATCTATGTGGAAGTTCTGCTTCTGTAAACTTATTCTGGTGAAGAACTTATATAATTAGACCGAAATTTGCTCTTTCACACCAGAGGGTACCCCAGAATTTTTATTACCACAATGCAGAAAACCTCAAGCTGACTGCACTTTCCCCCAGATTTTTCCTCAAAATGCCAATTACTATCACGAGAATTTTTTCTCCTTTATGAAATCCACAACCAGGGCCATGAACTGGCACAAACTAGCTCTCTAACCAAAACACTGAAGACTGGCTATCTCTGCACACGGTGACATATGGTGCTCAGGTTTGCTATGTCATAAGGCAAGAGCATTCACTGCACACATTTAGCCAGTAAAAGAGCAGTTGATTATCTATTGTTGATAACAAAGATTGCATGTAAGAGATATTGTCAGAGACTGAAATATTTAATGTCTCAAATATATTGTTACAGATGATATAACAAAACTGTATAAAGAAACTGCAACCAAAGAAGCCTCCATGAAGATACCTGACTGGGACTTTGGACTGAAAGTCAAACTGCTGAGATTAGGTAAAGGGAAGCCTATTGTTCAGTCATCTCAGGCTGAAGGAAAGGAATGCATCCACAAAAGGCCAAAGCCACCAGCTGCACTGAGAATCATCCCCGGCTGAGTTTGTGGTGGGGGAGAGCACAGCTCACTAAGCCAGGTTTGCACAGACTTCTCCCCCAACCAAGGGGGGAGGAGGAGGTTTTGGGTGCGTGGTGTAACCTCTGGTAAGAGGCAATAAACCCTCATCCTCCGTTACACAAACTGGCCCAGCGTGGAACCCCCAGCCCCACAGGTCACATCCACGGGACTTTCACATGAGAAGCAGCTGAGGGGGTGTCATAATCCATCACAGACCCCCCAAAGTGCTCGGCCTTGCCCCACAGGACTGCACATGATGCAAGCAGAGTCTGCTGCGAGAGACTGTCCCTCCCCTGGGGGGACATGCCTGGACATTGCCACCTGGCCTGAGAGTATATTAACCCATGGGATTCTGTGCTTTTCGGAGGGACCATCACTACCAAGAAGAGCAGCTGGAGAGGATCAACGCAACATCATTGGGATCCATGGATGGTGATATTCTTTTATTCTGTCTCTGTCACTCTCTTTCCGTCCCCCCCCCTTCTTTCCTACTTCTCCCTTTCTCTCTTTTCTTCTCTCTCTCTCATATTTACTATCAAATAAAACCCATACTATTGACTGGCATATGTTCTCGTTTGCACCTTAATTCAGGCAGAGATATTTCTAAAGAACCTTAATAATTGGATCATAACAGATATACAACAGAGCTACACTAGATTCAGCTAGCCAAGACTGCATCTATTAAGAATATAGAAGCCTCTGCAATGTTCCATTCAGTGTTTCTAAAAGCTTAATAAAAACTTTTAACTGAATACAAAGGCAACTTCCTGTTTCTTGCTCCATACATTAGATTATTTTTGTATATTTTATATGGAAACACCAACGCATCTAGGTTTACTTGTCAGTGAGATGCAAGCTGTTTATACCATGCTTTATGGAAATGTTTCCAATTTTTACTTATAATCCATCAGTGGAAGGAAAACAATTTTAGTTGTCAGCAAGTTTTGGAAGTAGGCGCCGTGTTTTCAGGTTTTGCTTGTAACTAAACAAAGAGATTGTCTCTATAAAAGGCAAGAACAGATATTTAACAGACACCTGAAAATTCAACTGAGCTTGTCACAAAGAATCCTCGTGAAAGAACTAGTAGTGTAGGTTGTCTGAAGGACCCAGGAAGATAGGTTAGAGCTGTGTATCTGAAAAAATAATTTCTTCCCTAAACTGTCAGTTCTGTAAATCTCTCAAATTATTACTGATTTGGGTTTATTTCAACTCCTTTTTTACACAGACAATATAATTTGAAGTGCCAGGACTTCAGTGTTCAGAGCTGACCTTACAATCCCAGAAAACCAGAGCTTAAGATCTGAACTGAACCTTTAAAAGAGGTAGAGATCTTCACACATGGAAGCAAAATGGTGTAAGACACTTTCTAGTGATAGGGGTTAGGCTGCCCAAAATTGACACATAAATTGTTTCACACCAGAGTCTAATTTCCAGTTTCTCTCTCTAACTCTACAATAATATTTATTTGATTCTATGTTTTGACTGGAAATATCTACAAATATAGCGTTCACCAGAAATCTTTGGCTTGATTCATTGTCATTTCTGTAAATGTTATCCACATAAAAATTCATCCATATTTCTGATACACGATTTTCCTCTTATATGGACATAGTGACTCTGTAGGATTTCCAGGAATAAAATTAATTACAGTGTAGATTGAAGTTTCCTTTTCCTCAGAAAACAGTTATTATTTCAAATACCAATTTGGGCAGTTGCTTAGCTTTAAAATAGAAGTAGCAATATGAAAAAGCTAAGTACTGTGTATGTTGACTATAACGACAAAAATGTTTTTGTTCCATTTTTACAGACATGAATAACAACAAAATCCTCAAAAATAAAATTAATCAAGTCAGATTATTCAGGGCTTGATTGTGCTGCTCTTATTAATTTTGTTTTGAGTTGGAGGGAATTGTGTTGCTAAATGTGAACAAATACAGCACGGCTAAAAATAAGAGCTGATTTTGAGGATATTTTAGTCAGTTTTTAGAACTATTAATTTTTTTCCCATGAAAACGAATGTTTATGTAAAATAAGCTCCCTGAAAATATATTCTATTATGTTATATTCCAAGTGGAATGAAAACAAACTTTAGTACTTAACAATATTTAAGAAAATTTAGCATAACCTTTGATAGGACAGAATAAAAAAGCATATACGAGCATCCACATATTATGTGCAGATACATATGTATGATTTAGATGTGTATTTGAAGCCAGAAATACTCACCAGAGAAGTCTATTCGATTTTTAAATCAAATTTTAAATTAATTTCAGCTGCCAAAATTATGTCTCTCTCTCTGTCTAACTATCTGTCTGTCTGTCTATCCATCTATCTGTCCAGTTAGGAATTATAAACTTACAAAGTAAATGCTGAAAAAGTTACTGTATTGGCTTCATATTTAAAACTACATGTATACCTCTAATAGTGACTATATTAATACCTTGTAGGGACATGAATCTACCTTCCACCCTGCTTATAAGCCTGAAAAAGGCATTCAATGTTAAAAAGCCAGCACCTGGTGAGAAAGCAAATTTTTTCAGTGGTCCTTGAACAAAAGATTTCTGTTCAGGGGTATTAGGACCAAAACAACCCCTCTCTCTGTTTTGGCCTGAGAGGTTTTGTGGAGGAAGGTCTTGGGCCATCACTCCAAGCTCTACATTAACCACTCTTGCTGCCGAATGAGGCAGAGCTAATGAAATGCACTGTTGAATTTACAGTTAGGAAGCTCAATAAAAAGACTCCCTGAACTGCTTTTCCAGTACCTCCTTGAAGTTACTCTGCAAAGCTCGTATTTCCAGAGAATATCCATCCTCCTGAACTCCAGAATGTAAACTGGACCCCCTGCCTGAAGGTTTTGTTGAAGAAATTATTTCCTGTTCCCTCAGCCTCTTGTGAATTTCTCTTTGCACCAGTAATTCTTATTTTGACACCTGATTGCAGAGAAATGCAATGAATAACAACCAATGACCAGCACAAACTCATGACTTACGATTTGTAATAATTCTATTTTACTTCAAACATTTCTCAGATAACTCTGGAAACAATTTAATAATAGCAATTGAAAAATGCTCCATTTAAATGACCACATAGTCTGCCTGTGATTTTTTGAGGGAGATTTAAAGTTCACAGATTTCAAATTCAACTCTTTGAAAGAAATATTTGTGAGAAGGATGGACCCCCAAATGGTGGCTGTAGCTAATGAATACTGGGAGTAGGAATCAAACCTGCAGAAATTCACTGTTCTTTGACCCTTTTTTCCCAAAGTCTTCATTGGTATTCCCACAGAAAGTGAGAGCTTTCCACAATTTATGGCATGTGGTGATGTTGGAGGTTTTAATCCAGCTTCAGGTGCACTGAGTGACTGCAGTATGGATATTTCTGTTTACTTTGGAAGACGACAGAATTTCATCCAAAAAAGCATGTTTGCCCCTGATGTACAAATCATGTACAACTTGCCATGTATATATGCATGTATAACGTATGCATATATGCATATATATATGTGTGTGTATGTATGTATGTATGTATGCATGCATGCATGCATGTATGCATGTGTGTAAAAATGTCATTGTCCCATCCCAGGTGGAGAATTTGCTTAAGTTTGATGTGGCTGGGATTGCCTAGCTTCCTATTCTTAGTCTATCCAGATCTCTCTGCAAGGCCTCTACACCCTTGAGAGAGTCCACAGATCCTCCTAATTTAGTGTCATCCACAAACTTAATGTATATTCAATTTCTGCATCTGTATCCTTAATAAAAAGCATTAAAAACCACTGGACCTAAGCCAGAGCCCTGTGGAACCTGGTGACAGGCTTCCTGTTTGATGCCAGCCCATTTAATGTAACCCTTTGAGCCCAATCCCACAGCCAGGTGTTTATCCAACATATTATGGACTTGTCTACATCTGTGCTGGACACTTTGTCCAGAAGGACACTGTGTGAGACAGTATCAAGAGCTTTGCAAAACTCTAACATAGCCCACATCTTCTGGGTTCCTTAGTCAACTTAACAGGTGTCTGTAACCTTCTGTGTTTGTGGTTTTAAGGGGAATTCAATACTGATCAACTCAATTGTGTGGGTTCCTTACCATGAGGCAAATAGTCTGAAATTGTCACAATGATATTTTACATAGTGTCTCTTTGATTTTTCTGAATAACATATGCAAAACAAGCCTTAGGATCATGTGAAAAGGCCAATTTTGCACTTCTCAGAATGGCAGGTTGATAGCCTCACACGATGGCTTTTATGAGATCCATCTTTATGACAGAGTAATCAGGTGAAACTAGAAAGCTATTGCAGATCAAGGGATGAGAAGAGATGAAGATCAAGCCAAAACTGAAGGTGTGTGCATTCACTACTGGTGTCCTGCTCTTTAACATAGCTTATTAGTCCCCCCATAGTGGACTGGCTGCTTATCACCAAAAGCAGTTTTTAAAATGCAAAGTGAAAGAACTCAATAATTAAATTACAGTTTAGAACTTAGAACAATCCCCATCGTTTTTTTATTTTTTCCTTTTAGTTTTTGCTAAAAGGACAAAAGAGAACCATATCCATATCCAAATTTTGAGAATCTAGGATAATCTAGCAAAATTCTTGTCTACTGGGACAGACCACTAATGATAGAGCAGCATGTTACAATTCTTCTTGGTTCATTAACATCAGAATCTGTTAATACAGCTATGCTCTGGCTAACCTTATATGCCCAATAGGATGCTAATTAATTTCAATGAAAATTCTTAGTTAATTAGTGTGAACTGCAATTACATCTGTTATGTCATACAGGTTTCTGTTCTCCTCAGAAAACATTTAATGATGATCATTTGCAGTTTCCTCTTTAAATGAATATTATGCAGGTAAGTTTTTAGTGGATAGAAATGCAAATTTTACATTCCCTGAAGTTTAATGGATGAAACAGGCTTTTGTTTTTTCCTTAATTATGAATATATTAGAGCGCAGAATATGATACTTGAAGAATGATCAGTTTAAATTCTATTTATTTTATAATATGGAGGGGGTAAATTATTCCTCTTTTTCCTTTTTTTTTCCTACTTAGAGAGAACCTTATGTATGTTGACTATATCATTCAATGCAGAGATGTGGCTGCATTTGCAGATTGGAATGAAAATGATGAGCGAAAACATCCTCATCCAGATATCCAGGTTCTGATTGGGTGTAAAGCTTTATATCAGGTTATCTACAAATCTACTTTTTAGTGCTCTTGTAGAAATATAAGCTCATTTAAGCAGGGTCTGCTTCTTTGCACAGCACAATGGAGCACTCATATCCCCAGGGAAATTCAAAATAAAAATATTAGACTAATACCTAGAATAAACTGAAGCCAGAGTGAATGTTAGCATTACATGATCTGTGAATAATATTGAAAACATTTGAATTTAGCATCTTCATACTGCAGGACTGTGAATATCTTGTGAGAAACCCTGGGTCTGAGGACAGACTGAGCAGCTGGCTTCTGTGGTTAATTCTGACAGCTGCGGCAGACAGTGACTAGTAGAAATTTTTCTTTTAATGCTAAGCAGATAATTTTATTAAAATATCACCTGTTTATTCTGTCTTTTGCTTAGTGGAGAACATCTCCCTGTTGTGACAAGAGAAACAAGAACATGATATGGTGGCTAGATTACTGAAGAAATGTGGAGTTTCAGGCACATCAGCTGAATCCAGTCGGATTTAGTCGAGATATTTCAAGGCTGACATTTTAAAATGAGTCTGGTTTTGGCTGCTTTTTATAATTTGAATGTAAAAAATGGTCTTCTAAATTTTTTCTTTTTAAAAAAATTTCTACAGGGGTAGAACTTTTGGAAGATGGTCAGACGAGGGAGACTATGTGCTTGGCATTATGTTTTGATAAATGTACAGGCTGGACAGCAGGAGACAGTCTCACACCTAGCAAGGGTCTCTGAAATGGAGTTAATATCAGGGTTTTGTTGTTGCTTTCTTAGCAAACAACTAAATCTGCTGTATGATATGCGCTGGATTAAAATGAAAATTTTAAGTAGGCAAAGGTAGAAGCAATGTCATGGCAAGAAACATTGAGAAATTTCTGCCTCAATTTGCCCAAATTCCTGCTGCAATATCTTCTGTATTGCCTTATATTCCCTGTGTGGCCTGTCTGTCCTTGTCGTGGCACTCAGCATTCCTTGCAAGTTACACAGCACCAGGAGCAGTTTGCACAGCACAGCACCAGGAGAGACAGATTGCACTCTGGGAGTGGAAGACATAACTGTCATGGTCATGGTCAGGTACGGCACCTAAAGACTAAGGGACATCCTGCCCTCTAATCACACCAATTCTGACCTTTACCATCAATGTCAATTCAGTCACAAAGTGTTCCACCTGAAAAGTGACGCACACTTCCAAAGGAAATGTGTGAAATGGTGGTTGCAAGCTATCTGCACCTGTCGCCTGTAGTAAGTCTTACTATTAGACTTCCAAAAGTCTTAAATAAAAAAACCGCTTTCAGCTGCAGCAACATGGCTGTTCTCCTCTCCCTGAATGTCCAATGGTGATGCTCCACTAGAAAAAAGCGTAAGAAAATCTAATGCTGAATTAGTAATTTGCAATAACAGCTGCTAACTCTGCTCTCAGGGAATATAGATAGACTAGAAAGAGCATCTACTGAGACTAGTGTCAGTCATTATTAACATGGGGACAGCTGCTACAGGGGGTAATTTAAAGATAAATGCTAATTTCATCAAAGTCCCACTTTCAGGAATCCTCAAACCCTTCCTTGTTACTTGTTTACATAATATCTCTCCCTCAATATTACTAGGAATGAATTGCTTCTATAAGCATGTGGCACATGATGCTCATCTATATGGCATTCTGCATTCTCCAAAGGACACCAGAAACATTCCAGACAATGTTGTTTTCCTTTGAACTCTGCTTCTAGGTTATTTATGAATTTGAAACTTATTTAATAAATCAATCCAGTAAGATATGCCCAAAATCTCAAAAACAGAAGTGAAAAATTAGATTTAAAAGGTTTAATTTTTTAAGATTTATATGCATAATTATAAATAATTCCATTTGCCTGGAAGATGAATCACCACTAGAAGGTTGTTTGGAAGAGACTGATTAAATATTTGAGCCTAAGGCTTTGGTATTTGTTACTCTTGGGAAAAAATACACTGCTTTTGGATTTCAGAGGTTTTTTAAATTCTGCAAAGAAACTGCAAGTTATCTGAGGTTTATTTATGTAACTTAGTCTTCTTTCCTCGTTTTGAAACTCAAATATAAAGCTTTTCTAAGCTCAAACTGTGTTGCCAATTATCACAATATGAGAAGCACTCCTAGCACTTGTTTAGGCACATAAATACATGTTATATATTCCACATTACACTTTTTGTGGAATTTTGATGTTTCAGTGGCACTGTCAGGGTAGCAGTTACGTACCTGTGGGGTCAGGCATGGCCCCGTTCAGAGGGCACAGCAAGCAAAGAGAATGTTCGCACACATTCTCTCTGCCTTCTACACTACAGTAACATCCATCAGTTCCGCATAAAGCCTGAAAGTCAGGACTGAGTGAGTGTGTAATGGCAAAGGGAAACAGATGTGATCAAAACTTGGGCAAAGTCAAGAGTGACTATCCCCTGTAAAGCACGAACAAAGCATCCTTGCCACTTTTCTCTACGCTGTTATGCAATAGGGCAGCTTCCAGGCAAAAATGTTTGAAATTTTTTTGTGAACACATTTTGCCCATCAGATTTCTTTCCTTGTTTGGATCTATTCCTCATGACCCCCAGCAGAGAGGGAAGTTTCAGACCACCACAGTCTATATATTTTATTATTGTTCACATGTCATGTTAAGCACACAGCATTTGCCAAGTAAGTGTGAAAACTAGGCAGTGCTACATTTAAGGTTTCTCTTTTCCTTCCTTTTTTCTTCCAGAAAAACAATTTTAGCACTTCAAAGAGACATTCCTTAGAGCAAATATTTTGCCTAATGGTACTAAATGATGTTGAGAGGACATTTTCAACTGCAGTATTTACAAAGCTCTTATTGTGTACCCTTAATTACAGGTTAAGTGCATATTTAGTTCCTAAGATGGGTAATAAATATAATGCAATCAAAGTGCTCTTTGCAGTGGCTCTTTTCCATTAGCAAAAAATTGCTACATTTCCATTAATTATGAATGGAAATAATAATACATAAGCCAAATAATACATGCCATTTAGAAAACTCTTTTAGGTAACATAAGGCCTTTTTTCTGTTGTCGCTTTAATATAGAATGTCACTGATACAGATGTTAAATAATGAAGTTTTCTGCAAATCTGAAGATTGTATTTTTGAGTGTTTTACTGCTTGGTGAAAGCAGAGTAATGACCCTTGTAGTCACTAGCATGCATCATGGCGCTGGTTGTATCAGGCATATTTTGTGGGAACGCAGGTGTCTTGGCATAAATACATGATTGCTTTGCTTTATGCTGAGAGAGAAATTCATCCCCTCCCAGCATGCGTGATGCTCTCAGTGATACCTATGGGAGATGTGGCCTGGATCCCACTGGTGCCATCAGTCCCTCATGTCTTTCCCTTTCTAGCACCAACTCGTCGCTGTCTCGGGCAGCTGCAGCTCGCTGGAGGTTTTGAGGCAGTGGAAGGCGGTGTCCCAGCCATCGGGGAGCAACAGAGGAAATGTCGTCTCCCCACAGATTCTGCACCCATTCTTGTCACAGCAGCAAGGCTCGACCCTTTGCCCCTTGAGAAGGTGTAAAGGCATCCAACGTGAGCACTTCCCTGAACTCCAGAGGAATTTTTATAGGCCTATACCTTGTGCATGCTCCTTCAGGCCTGTGCATGTACAAGTGTGAATGTGCTACAGCAAATGCACTGTGAATGTTGCTCTCTCAGATCCTTAAGTGCTTTAGATTGGTAAGCTAGACCTTTAAGTGACACTAGGATAAGATAACCCTGCTGCTGTGCTTATAGTAAATTGTATAGAATTTTTTATTAAGTTATTTAAGTTAGACTATCAATTCAGTGCTGCTAGGTTTAAGGGAAGTCTTTAGGCCTTTAGGCCTAAACCCTTGGTAGAGTCTGGAGCTAAGTTTGGCAAGGGCATGCCAGAGTCTGAACCTTGTTAGTCTTCCTCATTCCTTCTTACCCTTACTCTTCCCCACCTTATCCCTTTTCTATCCCCAGCCTCTGCATAGATCATTTTAGGTTGACTTTGGGTTTGATTGATTGCTCTTAGATTTTAGTTTGATTTTTCTGGGCATGCTTTAGCTGTCTAGCAAGCAGTAGAGTGAGCCTTGGCAGTGAACCCTGTCATGCTGTCGCTGCTACATTAAAACTGCTTTTGCCAACGCCTTTGCTGGTGATTCTTCAAGTGACCTAAATCACTCATTCACAACATTGCCAGTCCAATTTTATGGAGGACATGATATTTCCCTTGTCTAAGGACTTGGAACTGATGAACTTGTCATTGGTAGCTCCTAGCCTGGCAGATTTCTTCTGCCAGTTTTTGTTTCCTCTGTATTCATGATCACTTTTCTTTCTATTGCCATGCACTTTCCCCTGGAAGAAAGAAGACCAATATACTTTAGCTGGCAGAGCTAGACAGTCAGCTAAAGGTATAGGGAGTCTTCACTTTCTGTAGGTTTTATCAGTATTTTCATTAACATTTCCAGAAACGGACTTGCAGCAGAAAACACTTTAAAAAAAGGAAAAAAAAGCCACCAAACAATAACCTTCATAAAAAAATTCCTTAACGTGGGAAAGGGATTGATGACTTGCTAAAAATCGGCTGTGACAAATCAAAAACGGAAAGTGCGTAGTGAGGAAGAGTTGCAGACCACTTTGTACCCCAAAGGCTCTGTTTTACAGAAGCCACTCAGGAGATATTCTGGCAGCTGTGAGCTGTGAGAAGGGGCTACATAGAGTGGACAGTCTCTTACTGGAGCTTCCAGAAACGGGTTTTCCTTACGTCATCCTTGTTACTTGTAGTGGATTTTCCTGTCAGCAAATAATGGCTCAGAGAGCGAAGAAGTCTATGATAAGGTTCAAGCAAACTGCAAGAGAGGATCCAAAAAGGAAGGAGAACTTTCCTGGGCCCTAGAGAAGCACTACAGTCAGCCATGCCAATGTAGCTGATCCTGTCTAATTCTCCAGAGTTTGGAACTACATGAGCAAGAACTGGGTATGCTGTAAGGTGACTGCTAATATTATATTTCCAATTTCATTTTCATAGTGTGGATGTCTACATTTAGAGAAACGGAGGCTGTGACATGGTTAGTACAAGCTTCAAAAGGACTTCTCAACCTAATACCATAAAATTTAGTGGTGTCCTTGATTGGGGGTTTTTTTCAGTGAAAAGAAAGCAACTGCAATTGTAGAATAAATTCATCAAAATCTGCTTACTGTGTTTTCTACTTTCATCATGTTTACCCTTAAGGTGATTATTACTGCTTGCTTAGAAATCTTTGTCCAGGGGAGAATAGCAAGGAAATTGCAGGTCATAAGTTAACAAGATAAAGGCAGTCGAGTATGGAAAATATCCATAGCGTCTTCTAAAGCAGTTCTGAATTCATCGGCTGTATTCATGTTCATACATTATCAGCTCTCCCTCATCTCACTACTGAGAAACATTCAAAAGATGTGGCTGGCCCTTGGAGAGATCCCTTTAAAAAATAATTCTATTTTTAACAAAAGCATGTCTTTGGAATTTTCATCCTCTTAGGAGAACCTTAATCTATTCCATAAATATCACTTATCAAAAGAACTTTAGCTTTTATAGAATTTCAAACAGATTGTGTGGAAATAAGAAGGAAGCCTGTTGTAAACAAAATCTCATGGTTGATGTTTAAAAAGACTGCTTTAGAATTTATCCCTGAAAGCTACATATTTGTAAGATTCTTATCATTCATTTCTCTTTCTTCCAGAAAATGCTTGGCAATTTACAAAGTTTTTTTTTTAATTTTTATTTCTCTTTGAATATTTTCACCAAAACAGGGTAGAAAGTAAGAACAAAACTATTCTGAAATTTATCACTCAAGTTCATGCTGGAATTTGAGGACCTGAATAAAATAAATTCATAATTTTACAACCTCCTTTTTTTTAGAAATTAAGATGAAATTGCAGTCTCCAGAAGTTACTGCTGGTGTAAATAACTAATAGACTAAAAGAGGCTTCTGTTTAATAACATAGAGAAAGATGTTACCTTTCCTTTTATTGTAGATACCAGGGTGTGATTTAGGTGTGTGGATGCTGTTGCCCACCTGTCTGCCTTCTTCCTTTCTGACTGTGGCAGGTCATCTAGATTCTTTTACTTTTATTGAGTAAGACCGTACTAGGTTAAGCTCTCTGTTGTTTGTAGAGAATACAGTCTTAAGCTGTGCCAGGAGAGGTTTAAATTGGATATTAGAAAGAATTTCTTCACAAAAGGGGTGTTTGGGCTTTGGAATGGGCTACCCAGGGAGGTGGGGGAGTCACCATCCCTGAAGGTGTTTAAGGAAAGACTGGACATGGCACTCAGTGCCATGGTCTAGGTGACAAGGTGGTATTGGGTCACAGGTTGGACTTGATGCTCTTAAAGGCCTTTTCAGACCTAGTTGATTCTGTGATTGTGTAATGTACTGTCATGTTTTAATACTTGAATCTGAGTCAAAGTTAGCTATGTAAATGTTGACCCTGGAGGTCTGGAAGTAATTTCAGAAATAGCAATCTTTTTACACCAGTGACAAATATAGGTTTTGCCTTTTTGCCTCTGCACTTTTTAGGGTTGATAGAATGGATGATTTGAACACCGAGATCAGATGTTACTCTCTACAGATTTTCGAATGACATTTCATGACTGGTACTCATTTAACCTGTGAGAAAAAGCTGGAGGTTAGGTTTTTTTCCTTTTGTTTTCTTTCTCTTAGGGAATTTTTCCCATTTGTCACTAAGAGACAATGATTGGTACTTAAGAGAGACAAAAGAAGTAACCAAGCTCCACGGGAAGGGTGCAGCTGGCTACTCTCATATCTGGGGTGGTTCCCTTGGAGGGGCAGAGATACCCTGAGATTTGGGCTGGGGGAAGGGACTGGGTGCAGCTCCTAGCTAGCTGTCTCTTGCTTGGTATCAGAGGAGCACAGTTGAGCTGTTGTTTACTGTGGGGGAATTCACTGCCACTGCTGGAGCCCAGCCCTGCATTGTTTCTTCCTTACTGTGGGTGAGCCTTTGCTCATAATAGCAGCCGTTGAACTGGGACCTTATTAACACCCAGCTTGACTGGGAAGGACTCTCATCATCCACTTGGGTGCCTCAGGGGAAACCCCAGGACCCCGACCCCTTCCCCTCTCCTGGAGGGCAGGTCTCCCCGGCTGCATGTGGCAGTTGCTATTGAGAAGCCCAGCTGACACTGCCCAGTCCCTGCTGCTTTCTGCTTTTTTGCTACACGCTAACCCTGCACCCCATGTCCACCCAACTCCCACACTCCCTGCCAAGGCTGTGGAGTTTCTGTTACACTTTGTTTGCCACTCCAGGGGTGTACCCGCCTTTGCCTCCAACCACTGCTTGGAGGTCCCTGCTGCAGCCCATCCCACCATCCAGCCCTCCCGCCATTGCCGTACAAAGGAGACGTGGCTGAACTCGCACCACAGCGCCCCCTGCAGCCACGGCGGAATCACTGCACCTGCCCTGCTCAGCTGGGAGCCAACAGCACCCCTGCCGGCTGTGACTGTAACTGCACCAAAGGGGAAGGGCCTGGCAGCCCAGAGAAGGCTGCTACTGGATTTCTGGTTTGTTTGTTGTTGCTTGTTTGCCTTGTTACACATACTTGTAAAGAACTGTTATTCCTTTTCCCGTATCTTTGCCTGAAAGACCCTTAATTTCAAAGCTATAATAATTCAAAGGGGCATCATATTCTCCATTTCAAGGGAGGTTCCTGCCTTCCTTGGCACGCACCTGTCTTTCAAGCCAAGACAAAACTGTTGACTTTAGCTTTATCATCTCAGTAAGTTCTAATTTTCCAACACTGAACAATCACGGGCAAGTACGTTTTTATTCAGAATGATCACTTTAGATGATGCAAATAATGATCAAAATTAGCTAAGATACTTTTTAACTCTGAAATAAAATGGAACTGTCTGTTGTAGTAAGTTGCAACATATTTTACCAGCTGTAGCTAAATGGAAAATAAAATCACCATATTATTTGGAAAAGGTCAAACTACTACAGTTTCCTTTTGTTGTTTCAAGTAAGAAACTTTTGAGATGACATTTTACATTCTTTAACATACATTTTAGCTATTGCCACCAAACCCCTTCTACTTTCTAAGATGCTTTCAATTTGCCTCATTATTTCACTCAGTGTGGCTATAGATCTCTTTGTCAGTCTGCAAGTTATCAGTTACTTCAGTAAAAATGTTTGATCTCACAAGCCTGTGAACATTAGAACAGCTGCCACAGAACATGCCACCCTTGAGGAGAGATTTTATATTCTCTTGTCTTGCTGAGTTGCAAGGGAAGCAGAACACTTCCTCAGCATTTGTTCACAGTGCTGCCTTGATACAGACAGCACAAATCAAGCAGAAGACACCTTCCCTCCCCCCAGCATCACGAGATACTAAAGCTTTTGCTGAAGATGATTTTTGTGTATGCATATAGAGTCACAGTTTTTGACAGTGAATTTTGATTTGCATCAGTAAAAATGTGCACAACATTTTTCTGTAAGGAATTTTCTTATTTGCTAGCTAAGCTGTGGAAATATAACAAGGCTTTTAATTTACTGTGAGATTCTATCGGTTGGCATTATCTCATGCGAATAACTACCTGGTCTTTGTGACTTAAGCCCTTCTGATAGTGGAATGTTCCAGGATGAACATCTTTACTTGTTTTCCTTTCATTCTCTTTCACTATTAATCTCCATTTAATATTTTTCTGCTGTTACAATTTACTCTGTGAAGTTTAATTAATTCAGCTTTTGGCTATATATAAAAATGCTATTAACACGAGGGACTGCTTTCCGAATTCCCAGATAAGACTGTTGTTGCGAAGGCAGATCCTTCTCTGAGTGGGATCAGTCTAGTTTCATCTTTGAATATATCCCACTAGGATTTTCTGATTCTAAAGATAGTGGGAAAAATAGTGAAGAAGCATGTAGATGAGTGATTGTTTGGCTCTTGTGGAAGAAGCCCACTAAATATTGGTAATGGTTTTGTTTTCAGTTTCTGTGTTCTGTAATAGATTAGCTGCAAGAACAGAGTAAGATTATCTAAAAATTCTCTGTTCTCCTTACTTTTCTTTCTGATTATAAAGTAGAAATAGAAGTAGTCCTATTGGGACTTATACTTTTAGTGATTATAAATAATCCCTGAAACTGATCTGATATATAGTATCTAGTGCCTTGTGGCAAAATTTAAATAAACCTAACATACATGCAGGGCTGCATGATTCTTCTCAGGAGATATATAAACAAGGTTTGAAACTTGACACAGAGCTTGTTTTGTTGCTTTCAGGGGAATGATAGTGGGCAATTACATTCTCAAGTAATTGCATTCCTCAACATATAAAAATGGAAAACACATTTGAGCTTTTTGCATACTAATCCTGACAATTCCCATGCTTTTTCTTCAATGCCTGTGACTTCTTGTACAAAATAAGCAGATGCTTATCAGTAGATGAGTCTTTCACATTTGTTTTTATTTCTTTAACTTCACTTAACCTAAACTAAGCTCTGAATTGTAGTTTGGAGTTGTCCACCACTCTCTTTTTATTTTATGTCTGACTTAATTTTTTGAGCCTTATGAGAAAAACAAGCTGGATTGCTGCCTTTCTGAGTTTATTTACCAGGTATACCCCAGTATTTCAGGTAGCTCTGAAAGTATTGGCAGTAATTTAATGGAGACAGTGATGTCATGTTGTTTATAGTATAGAAGGACATCATCTTCAAACACCCCTTTGCAAAATTCAGACCTCCAGCTGGAGGAAGAACTTGCACAGAATTTAAAAAAAAAATCTTTATTTTCTAAGTCCAGATCAAAGGCTAAACTGCAGTTTTGATTGGCTGTGTGCCCTTTAAAGCCATAAATCACAGTAGGGGTACCTGGGTATTGCAATAAAAATCAGTGGACTTCTTAGATTTGAACATGGAAAGAGGTAATCTGCAACTCAGGGTTAAGTCAAAATTGTGAAGACAGTTTACCGCCAATGAAATTAGAATATTGATGAAGAAAAAGGACTATTTAAGTTAAGCTATGAAAAGCAAAAACATTTCAGCACTGCCTGTAAATTTCTTGGGTTTGGTAGTTGTGAGCCAGTTCCCCTACATTTATATTACAATTATATTTAAGTGGGGAAAAGTGAGGAAAGCAAAAACCATGAATGAAAATTTTCAATTTTCCTATTTTTTTTCCATGTAGCTGCTATTTGGTAGGGGTCAGAACAATGTGAATGGAACATCAGCACTAGATTTACTAGATTCCCACTGTGAATGGAGCTATCACTAGAGCTAGAGAGAGGAATTGAAAAACAGGATAACATGATGAGGCCTGTAAGGTCTCTAAAGCCTAAGTCTATAAGGTGTATGGAACCAGAGGATGTACTATCCCTTCCAAAGTTGAATAAGACAGTGGATACAGATAGACCCTTCCCCTCTAGCAGACAGCAGTATCTTTTTCCCCCTGCTTCACAGCTCCCTTGTTGCTACAGTCAACTGCTGCTCTCTTTCTACAACTACCAAGGTTGGCTAAAGAGGAATTAATCAACATATGCCACAAAAAACACACACCCTTTCCCATACCTGAAAAAGAATGTAGATAGTGTTCACTATGGCACAAAATTTAAAAAAAAAAACCAAAACAAAAAACCAAACAAACAAAAAAAACCCTTAAAAATTTGGAATCACTGTAGTTACACAAAATCTAAAAAACTCTTCATTTGTATCATAGGCATCTTTCATAAAGTGGTGCTGTTGTAGTAACACTTTCACATGCTTCACTTGCTGAAGCAGTAATCCAGTACTTTAAACTACAAAGAAAATTTCTTATATTGATCTTCTACTTCTCCAAAGGTCACCCTTAGTCCCAAAACAGCCTTTCGCTTAAAAAAATCACCAGGGAGGAAATGCCTTTGCATGCTTTCTAAAAAACTTAACTCTGAACACAAAAGGCTCAAGTGTTTGTAGGCATTCAGTTCTTGTCTGTAACACTCAAATAGCTTAAAAATACATGCATTTTAAATGAATTACAAAAAGGTGTTAAATCAGTGTTAAATCTCTCTTTGGATTTTGTCTTCAAGGTTTAACATGTCCAAATGATTTGGCTTGAAAATGCATCTTGTCTATTCAGCTACAATAATTATTTTAACAGTAGCAGCCTGTTATGTTGTTAGATTTTTAGCGTTCAAAATTAGGACAATTGCCTACGGCATTACTGGGGGCTTCATGGATGTCTGTTTGGCTGCTATAGCTTTGAACGTGTGGTAGAACGCAAACTTCGAGAATATGTTCTGTGCAGCAGCATCTTGCTTGCTTTTCACGTGACCATGTAGAGGTCAAGACTGGAAAAATGCATACAACTTTGTTAAAGTGTATACAATGCTGCAGTCCTACTGCATTTTTGGAGCCAGCTTCTTACTTCTGGTTAATGGCTGTTAGCTCATTTAACTTTTCATTAGAAAAAAAAAAAAGAAACAAAGTAAACCAACATCTGTTCTGTTTTCTTTTTCCTGCTACTAAAATCAGAGCTTCACCTTAATAAGAAAACACTATTTACACTGATGCTCTAAAAATTATATCATCTTCCTCTTTCTAGAAACAGATTTTGTCAGGATCCACTGCAGCAACTTTTAACCATGTTGGTGTAGGGATGTGGACTATCAAAAATAGAATCAAAAAAGTCAATGATGCCTTGCTGTAAGGAATTCATAGTGGATAAAACCTGCTAATTCAGCTTTCCAGCTAACCTTCTGCTTTCTTGGTAGGCAATGTAGTTAATACGTACAATTCAGAGAGTCCTGAACCTGCAGCACAGCATAAAGAGACTCCTACAGAGCCAGCAAATTACAAGCAGGCTTTATCTGAGTGCTAAGTATCCACTGAGTTTTTATTTTAATGAATGCAACTCTTACAATAGTCTAGAAGAGGCATAAAGCAGCAACTTCAATGTACCATGAGTACCTGATGTTTGCTGCACTATTATATTTTCCCTCGTAAGCATTTTTGGTGTAATATGTGGCATTTTCAGACACATACTGTTTTGTATTGTGGTCTTAGAAATTGCCCAGAGCAAACAGCCCTATTTATTTGCAAGGGAAAGTATACTGGGTACTGAATTAAGGTGTTGAAAATAATTTTTGCACAAGTAAACAGGAAAATAAAATTAATTTGTTCAAAGATCCTGTACATCTGCAGTATGAGGTATTGTTGGGAATCAGAAATAGTTCAGGTACAGGGGAGTCCTAGATGAGTGTTGGAATAGGAAATAGGCCATACACAATATTCCACTGCTCCTCAGGTCTTCCTGTACCAGTGCAGGCAAACCTATGCAGACAACCTCCAACACTACCCAGCAACACTAGTGATGTACCTATGTCCATGTGCATTGTTAGGTGCTATGAAATTAGACCACTACCCCTTTTGTCTTAGAAATTGCTACACCCTAAACAGAAGCTCACTGGTACTCTTAAGTACATGTTCTTGAAAACATGATCTGGACAGCTGTTTCAGGATTTGTAGCAGCTGTTTCACTTTAAAGCACATTCAAAATAAACAGCCATTTCACAGCATTTCATTGGGAAATTACAGTATTATTCACTTTGCAGAGGATAAGCTCCCAGTAAACAGCTTCAAATCTTCACAAAGACCAAGATATGCTTGAGAATCCACACCCCTTTCTCCTTTTTCTATCATTCACTTTGATCAGAGCTATTTTTATTCCCTATATCCTTTTCCCCAAATGGAATCTTGCAACCCTTGCTGTAGGCTCTGTAATGCAGCCTGTGCTTTCTGATGTAATGAATAGTCCCCTAAGGCTGTCAGCAACCTTTTTCTATCCCGTACTAACACAGTATCAGCAAGAAATTAATGAACAATCCTTGATGTTTTGGCATTGTGAGTTACAATTCATAATGGCAAGGTAAAGAACTAATGGTAGAAAAAAATACCTAAACACCTGAACTATTTGTGGTTAGTACCTCACAAAGACTTAAGGGTCCAAGATCAGGATTTCACTTACATTTCTTGTTACCTAGTCACATACACCTAAGAATAGGTACTTTGTAAAAAAAACAAACAAACAATGCATTTACAGGAGTAAAAAGAGGAGAAAAATGAAAATGAAAGAGAAGAAGATACAAGGAACAGAGTGCAGATGTTTGATGTTTAATTGCTAGGTGTAATACCAATCTGACATATCTAATATTGGTATATCTAATATTGGTATATCAAATTTTGGTAAGTAGTGGCTACTTATCTTGGAGTTATTCTATGATTAATTCGATAAATTACTTGTTATTCTCTGAAATGTTGTATTGTATATTCTGCTCTGATAAACCTGAAATAATTTAGGGATATTTTGTGTGCTAACTGATGTAGAAATACTTAGCAAAGTAAAGTTACCTTAGTTGGAATAATCCAGAGCAGTCATACTATCCCAGAGTGCCATGATATTTCTACCACGCACTGACTCCTATTAGTTAGTATGGAGAGGAGGAGGAAGTAAAATAAAATGGATATATGGGTGTCTTGAATGCTTCTCTTGAGAGTTTAGGTTTTTTTAAATTTAATTCTTCCACTTTCATTCTCAATGATACTTGTATCTTCCAGTTGACTGTTCTGCACACGTTCCTACATATTTTTGCAGTGTCAGGCAATAGACCCCTAAACTGCCAGAGGTGATCTTGAAAAACTGTGGCCTTTCAACTAGCCAACTTCATTTTTCTCTAATTCCCTATAGTCCATATCCTGTACAAATGCAAAAAAACCCCAAACCAAAACCAAAGAAAAATAAATAAGACCCAAACACATAAACACGAAAACAAACAGAACTAAGAAAAAGAAACCAAACCCAACAACCAACCCCAAACCACCAGGTTAAGATTTTTATTTTCTTTTCCTCTATCTTTCAGATATTTAATGCAAAATAGAATGATATCTAAGTCCTTTACCATTCCTTTCACTGCCCAAATTCATGAATGTAATTAGTTATTCTCACTGTGGGTCTTTATAAGAACATGCTTTTTTTACTGTATATCATGCATGTGATATAGGTCCTTTCCACACAATTTATTTTTGCAAATATACCAAAGGTTTCACACATACAAAGGAAACACAAGTTGTCTTTAACTGCTGCTTAGGGAGTAAGAAAGAGAAGAAACAAGTCCAAATGCAGTCAACAACTGCAACAAAAAAATGGTCCCAGTTGTCATTGCTAGCATCAGTCAATTTATGTTTCCTTAAGAGATCCATATGCATTTTCTCAAACCTTTGTGAGATGTATTAATGTTCGGAAGTCATGCCCTTGGCTTGAGTCACACTCTGAAATGAAAGCATTATGCCTTTTCTTTCTTTTGGCTAGCTGGGTACTAACTTTCTCCACCCCATTTTCTTCATCCACCACTTTTCATTTATGTTGATAATTTATAATAATCATGTGCTGATATTTTATTTATATATATCCTATGTGTCTTACTTGTATCTACTCTGCTGCCTTTTTACATTCCTCACCAGGACTGAGCATGCCTTTGTGAGAGCAGAGGTCCACTGCCTGCAGATCAATATCCACAGACTACATTTTTAACAACATTTTGCTGAAATTTGTTCTCTTGTTTTCTAAAATATTAATCAAGTCTAAATGCAAAATGCAAAAATTGCAACAACAACAACATTAACCAGGAAGGAAAGTTGCTAGTGTCCATAGACTTAGTAGGTGGTATAGAAACACGTCTAACAACTACAGAAGGAGCTCAGTGTGCCTAAACTCCTAAATTATATCACAACTAGCAAGCTGAGCAGTTTTGAGCATATTTCTGGACTCTCAGTTTGGGCAGTGATCTTGCTAATGGTGGTAAATTATTGAAGTGACACTTGTGCCCTCTGAAATTCTCAAAAACTGCCAGGTGGTTCAAGAATTAGCAGTGGGAAAAGGGCATGTGATTTGTATGCTGGTATTAGCTAGGAGCAAGATTAGTCTTTGAGAAGAGAATCAATGTAGAGTGTAAGCAGAAGCCAATGTACTTCCAGATTTAGATACAGAATAGGCTGCAGTGGGAGACAGCAAGTGAACAATGCTGCAGCCTTACCATCATGTGAATGTAGTTGCATTAATAAGTAAACGAAGAACCTTAAATCTCCTGACCATACATTTCTAATGTTGCACACCTATCTACCTTGTACCTCATTATTTTTTAAATGAAACGACCAATTACTTTCTAGGAAACACAAAGATATTTAATACCACCATGACTTAGCTAATTAGTCCCTCCACACATCCCAGGGAGCAAACAAATTAACCAGCAGTTTCCCCAGTTGAAACAGGCAATTTTTCTCTGGTTTTTTGATCACTGTAATTACCAAAGGGATTAATGCTATTGGTGCTGTTATTTGGCTTCTTTAAAACACCCGCATGTGGAGGGAAGGTCGTTATAGCTAGATACTAGATGTGTAGTTAACAAATTCATAGTATCTGGCTCAGAAAACACTTTCTTCATGGATCCAGGGAGGAGGTAAGGGGGAGTGGTGAGCAGTCACAGAGGTGAGAATTTTCTTTCCACAAACTGGTATTGTATCTTTGCAGATGAGACCCTGCTCCCATTTGTTTGCATGTACATTTCTGGAATCTTTGCATAGACAGGTTTCCTACCCTAAGACCAGTATAACTCCCTGTACATTGTTGTAGTGAAACAATGCCCAAAAATGCCACTGTTTTCCCATAGACTTCTAACTAGCAGCTGCAAGCCAATGGTACTTGAGTAGATGTGATGTAGAGATAAGAAATAATTTTATAAGTATATTTGCACAGCATTCTCTTATACAGGCTGAAGGCAGCAGAAGTGTGATGCTTCTGTAAATACCAACCAGCTGGGATTCCTTTTCCTCTTCTTTCCCTTTTATGTTCCTGGATGCAATTTGTATGATTGTACTTTATGTCACATTATCTGTCACACTTCATTTTCTTCCTCCAATTTTCCTGAACCCATTATCTCAGACATTACTATTGTATCATAGTATTATCAAGATTTCATTGGGAGTAATAGCAAATCTGTGGAACTGACGGCTTCAGAAGAGCAAAGCATATTAGCTGTCCATATGACCCTGACTGTGCTGGCCCTACCTCAGCATGCTGAGGGTCATATGGTCAGACCGTTGATTAAACCATGTTACAGATTTTACATCTCTCCAAATATTGCTAATATAATTCTGAATATTTGTAGAAAACTTTTTAAAAAGTACGCTGTAACCAGTAGGCTGAATTGCACACAGCAAACAGTCCAGCAAAGGCAATATCAAAAACCAAATAACTTTTTCTACATCAGAAATTTAGGATAGATCGTTTTGGGTTTTTTTTCCCAGGAGCAGGTTTCTCTGAAAAACAGTTGAGGAAAGACTGTGATCTTCCTTATTGTTGAGAGTATCCTTATTTTCCTGTTTTGTTTAATGCCATTGCTTGTAAAGAAGCAATTCCTGAAGTTGTTTCAAGATGTTTCTGTAGCAGATGTCTGTATACACCTCTCTCTGAGGCAACCTTTTTAGTCTGACTTTTTGTATAGCTTTCTATGGATCTATGCTTCTGAGGAGGCATTTTTCTGGATAAGAGCTAGATGAAAGGTTCTACCATCTGCTTGTTACCCAGGACAAAGAAAGGAATAATTTTCCCCACAGGAACTTTAGTAGTTGCAACAGATGCTTCCATTTCCTCTCTGCATAAGTATGCAGAAGATCTCTAAATAACCACTAGACTGCATGTTCTCACAGATGTGTGTCTCTGTGCCTGGGTCAAATCCAATCCACATAATTTTTATAGTAGTGTGACATCCTTATGTGAAGCACTGGAGATAATGGGGTGTGTAGGCTTACAATTTGTAGGCTGAAAAATAGTGATATTTACAAGCTGTGTTAAGACTCGAGTGGCCTCATTGTAACACTTGGAACTGAAAATAATGATTATATGGGTCTGTCTGCAATCATAGGATATGGATTGGTCCTCAGTCTGAAAACTGGCATTTCTAACATAATGTTATGTTACAGAGGCCTGTATAATTCACATGTTGGTTCCTGATACGTTTGTATACGGAGCAGGAAAAAAAGTGTGAATTGCTATACCTTTATAAGGATGGCCAGATTGCTATGGTCTTTTTTTTTTTTTTTTAAAAAAGGTATCTTTTATATGACTAAAACACTTTTATTTGGCTAAAACCAGCCTGGATGATGCATGATGAATAAGAAAATATGCAAAGGGGCAACTGTATTTCAATCTTTTGTGCAACTCTTGTCAGCTGAGAGGACTTAGCCACCAATTTTTCTCCTTAGTGGCTCAAGTTTTCTCCCACTGTTGGCCTGATGCCATGTTCCAGAGCTGTTCATTTTTCTGAAACTGATTTTTTTTTTTCCAGGTTATAATATTTTTATGCTTACTTTAATGTTCTGAATCCATTTTGTAAAGAATTTATGCATGTTTAATTTTAATAAGAATTCTTTACAGGAGGCTTTTTTATAAAAACATTAACCTTTATGGATATTACATGCATTCAGCTAATTTAAAAATTAAGTCAATTATTTAAATGTCAAACTGCATCCTAGTTGACTGAGCCTTAAATTTTGAGTTAAATTATTAGATACCCATACTAGCTTTCTGCTTGTACTGAATTTGTGCATGAACTGTACTAAAAGATAATCACTATAATTTATATAGAAATAGTCATTTTGCCTTTTTGTACCAGGCATAAACAAAAGTTCTGATGACATAAATAAAGATGATTTGGATATATTTCCCTTTTTGCACAAACATTTATTCTGCATCATTCATAAATGAAAATGGGGCTCTTACTGCATTCTGGTGATTGGGTTTTTTCCCTAACAGTCATTAAAACAAAATTACTTTAGTAAAGATGGTAAATATTATACAATACACTATTCCATTATGTGTGGAGCGCTTTCTGAAAAAATGATAGTAGCTCCCAATGACGTAAAAATCCCTGGTATTGATAGATGATTTTCCCTTGACAGCTGAAGAACGCCCAACACATTGTTCATAAAAAAATTTTTCATAAATAAAATTCTTCAGTTATGTTTTGGAGTTCGAACCACTTCAACTTTTCTTCAAGTACCATGAAAGTAGCCCTGCATTTCAGCCATGAAGTCTCCTAGGAAAGACTGAGTGAAAAATAACTCTGTTCTAATAGTCTGTAGGAACAAGCATCTGAAGAGAAGCAATTTTAACAAGGGTACCATTTTTTAGGTCCTACTGTATCATCAATTTGATAATAGAAGTAAATGCAATTATTTGCCCTTTCCCCTTCCACAGTATAAAGGTAAAGGAAATAAGTATATTATTTTGACATCTTACTGTATTGCAATGATAACTAAAGATTTATAAATAGACACATAATTCCTGTCTGCTTTATAGTGAGATGTAATAATATAATAATATCTTGCTGCAAGCAGCTAACTTGGATAACCTGAATCACTATCTTGAGAAGTCACTTAATATGCAAGGACTTTGAATTAAGACCATGAAAACTATAGGCCTTAAAAAGAAAGACTGCCATTGCCCTCTCCCCTAGGTGCCTCTGCTATGGTGGTTTTATTCCTCCTAGCACTAGAATTCACTAGAGAATTAAATAAATTCACTAAATTCACTAGAGAATAAGGAATGCAGAAACCACGTGGTACAATTCTGGGCATGGTTAGAAACAGAACTTCAATCTCCTAGGGATTAAAGCTTCTCTCTCTTTTATTTACCATGTAGTTCTGTTTCTGAGACAGCACTGAGCTTCCCAATCCCAATACTTTGAAATGTTCAAAGCATCTGTCTTGGTGCTTGCTGCTTTAATGTTACCAAAACAAAAGTTATTTTTCTGGAATAACAGAGTAGCAGACACAAACCAAGCACAATATTTCCTAGTCTGGTTCCCTTTTTTCTTCAAAAATTCAGTAACTAGAAGGCTTACCCAGGGTGTGGTAGTCCTCTTGTCAGCTAACCCTTCAGTCTGAGGCACTTAAGCGTTGCCTTCCTCTTGACGGATGAGTACGTGTATCAGCAAGTTAGAGGTTGTTCTTGTGTTCATATCCTTTCCATATTGCATATAACTGCCAAATAGCCTGTAGTCAGAAAACAAAAATAGGAGTGAACATAATTATCTTGCCTAGTAATGAGAGTCTGACTCAAAAAAAAGTAGACCTAATTTCCAGCCTCTGCTCTTGTTATTTAAGCATCTTATCTAACGTCTCTTTCATTTGCATTCAAGCAGCTGAGAAAAGCTCTTGTTAATTTCTAAGCAGCAAGAACTATGAGATTTTCAAGTGACAGAAGTATGTTGTGCTTGAAAACAGCAGAATATAAACAGAGTATGTGGTAATGACAAGTAGATTGCACATGCCATTTAGAGTTTCTGCAAATGCAACCTTGTTTGTGCCCTATTCCAACAAAGTGATTTTCTTGTTCATTATTGTAATTATTGTGCATTATTTATAAGATAATTTCTGTAGCAGTTCAGTTTTTGGTACTTTAGCAAAGCTCTTCTTGTGCTTTCAAAAAATTTAGGGTGTGTGAGTGATTGTTAACAGATGTGATTTCAAATTATATAATTAAAGAAAACTACTTCTATTTGTGGTACACAAACGTAAAACGCATCTTTTCATGCCTTCTTCCTAAACATGAATTTCAGAATGTATCTATTTAAAAACATAACCATATTTTCTAGTAATGCAGTCTTATATTCATAAAAGGATGAGGAAATAAAGAAAAATATTAAAGTTTAACATATCAGCATATTGCTGGGTGAAGGCAAGCTTATTGTCCTGTATTGTCAAGCTGAGATAAAAGTCACATGGCTAGGTGATTATTTGGGTGATCTTTTTTCCAGTGAAATTCATGTTTTTCACTCTGGTTTCTGTTACCTAACTAATAAATTTCAGTTTGCTGGCTGTTTTTATGGTTTTGTGGTATGAAAGGCTGATGGTAAAGGTCTAAAAGAGGTTCAGTTCCTTACTCTGAGTTCTGAGTGATCCCAGAAAAATTGCTAACCTTTACCCCAAAAGCAATATTTCTTGCTCATTCCCATCTACAGGAATAAGGAATATACAGAAAATAAGGAACATACACCTTCGGTACGCATTTATTAATGCAAGAACTATAGGGGTTGATGCAGTGTCAAGAGCAATTTTGCTGGGCAGTGTATGCATGAAGAACTCACATAAAAAATGTAAATTCATAGATTCAAAAATTTCTTAAACCTGAAGGGATTTGCTTTTTTGTTGCACTTGGGTTAACATTGTATCTTGTTTTGTAAATGGCTGCTTTACATTTTTCTTAGTATTGTTTTCTACAATTGAAAATATCCTTGCTTATGTTTCTAAGGAGCACTTCCTCTTTTTAATTTAATGACAAATAGAATTAAATCTCTGTAAAGTCCAATTATTTAAGGCCCACTCAGAGGAACTCAGCCAATGGAGGGAGTTTATCTGACTTGGATATGAAACCTCAAAAAGCTGATGGTGTGCTGTACAAAGTGATGACTAGTAAATATTCCATGTGATGACAAAAAGGCCTTTCTCTTTTAAATAAGAGACTGTACCTTTTAGAAAGAAGTGGCTATATATTGCAAAGAAGGGCTTACGTTTCTGTCTCCTGTGCCATAGTGTATAAGGTTTTAGTGATGTCTTCAGGGAGAGTGATAAATAGAAGGTGGATGTACTTCTAAAAAGCTGTTTTCAGCTCAGAGGCAATATTCAGCTAATTCAGCTTCTGTGTTAGAAATTTAGCACCACTAAAGGCTTTTGGCTGTGTTACTGGCTGACTCTTTTAAAATGTTTTTCTGAGGGGCCAGGTTAGAAAGCCTGCGCTTCTGCTCATGCTAACAAAAGAAAACAACGCTGCTCAGAAGTTTGTTTTCGGGATACTGATATACAGTCCACCCCGAAAAAACAGCTCCAGAGACAACAGCCTAACCTTGGGACAAAACCATTGTGTTCTATGAGGTTTCAGGAAGCCATTGCTTCCTCTGTATAAATAGAAGTAACTATAAAAATGCAATGTCATCTGACCAGTTTCTCACATCGAAACTGACACTTTGGTTACAACCCTTTACCAAATGCCACTTCCACCTCCATCTCTCAGAGTCATCCTGGTATTCTCCAGGGTGTTCTGCTTCAGCTGCCTTTGGTAGAGAATACTATTCTTCCTTTCACCTCTTTCAATTGTGAACTAACTGGATTTTAGTACAAATATCTAGAATCTGATAAGTTTCTAAGCAAATCTCATCATGGACAGACAGAAAAACAGAGGTACAAAGGAAGATGCTAAGTCTGCAGGTTACGGGCCAGCATGCCACACAGGTTGAGAGGTAAAAGTGGCTGAAATGCAAAAAACAAAGTTGCAATGGACTATACCTGTATATCACACCTAGTTTTGCTTTACAAAGTTCCTTTCAGAGGAACAGTGGAAGTTAAAGATTCAAGATAAGAATTAGTCCCTTCTTTTTTGTAAAAAAGTATGATCTGAAAGTGAGAAATATCAATCTCTATTTCTGAGGGTCATATCTTGTTTAAACAGCTTGCTTGTAGATGTATAGCAAACACGCAACCTCCTGAACCAAAATTTCACTTTAATACTATAGATATTTCAACCTATGCTGATCAGTTTCTATTAAGTGCTTGCTTCCTAACATGTACTTTAACATATTTTCAGTAAATTTAACATGGTCTTGTACAGCAACCCTATAAAAGTTACTTACCTAAAAAACCCCTAAAAATAGAGCACTTAATGTCTCCAGGATCTAAAGCACTTTTTACTGTAAAATTTTAAATGTTTATAAATTTTCATTAAATTCTGTTTATTCAATTATATTAGAATTTAATTAAAATTTAATTTTTAAAATGCAGAACACTTGTGGCAGCTTTTATGATTTTAATTGCTCTTCATTTTTAATGGAGGTGTTTAGTGCTTCTTAAACAGAAAGATCATCTTTTCCCATGAATGCACAAATGACTGGTGAACTGCATATAGGTACGTCTAACATAAAAATAATATAAGGCTAAATAATTACATTTCAATACTGGCTTAGTTAAAAAAAAAAGAAAAAAAAAAAAAAGAAGAAGAAAAGAGGCATACTTGATTACCGAATGTGTGTTTTGCTACTGGAATTATGACTGTAACAGACCGGTGCATATTTTTAAAGAACTTAACAGGTTTGGGCAGCACAGTGGTGAAAGACTTCATGGCTCTGAAATCACCATGGCTGAGTAACCCTTAAACCCATCCTAGATAGGTGTATGGTTAGCTAGTTTACGCTGTGGTCAGTGCATCACAACATTTCTGCTACTCTTTGCCCATAGCACGTATGTTAAATAACCTGGGTGTTCTCATTATACTTTCAGAGTTTTGATATAACTTAGGCTTGTGTTTGAGAAGTCCTTCCCAACATGAAATGACGTGGACATCTTCTTTTGGAAAAACTTATTTTAAACATAAAATTCTGCATGTAACTTTTCCCACTTAAGTCAGTGCCTTCCTCCATGCAACATTCACACTTGCTATGATAAACTTTTTTTTTCTAATTCTGATGGAATCAGTCATCCACTCCTTTTTCTTTCCGTAAGCTTTCTGCTATACAAACCATGGCTTCTTTCAGTATTCCCTGTGAAAGGATATTCATTCTGATGGGTAATAGAAGAACTGAGTCTGGAGGCAGAAAAATTTTGCAGCTCAGTCTAAGAAGCTTCAGTGGATTTATCTTTCAACCAACTTCTGCTGATCTGTAAAGGCTTTGTGAGAGAATAATGCTTCAGTGTTACCATAATAGTAGTTAAGAAGGTGGAAAACCCAACAATGTAAAGCAGTGTCAAGTCAAATTTTATCAGAACATTTTAGTTGACAGTTACTTTTTTGCAGACTTTTCGCTGTGAATTTGGAAATGCCTGTTTCTATTCCAAATGAATTCAGGATTTAATAGAAAGGTGACAAAATGTAAACAGCATCATGAAGGAGAAAACCTGTCAGTCCCCAGATAAGTCTGGAAAGCACTAAGGAGCAAAAGTTTCTGTTGCCATCTCTTACCACTGTATGCTCTTAGTAAAGGATAAAGTCCTCATTAAATAGAGACTTTATTCAAGGAGTTGCTAGATGTGGCAAAACAATTTCCATCTACCCAATGCTCAAGATGGCAAGCCATTAGTTCAGATACGGGTGTCCAGACTCTCTTCCACATTTTTCTGACTTATAAAATGGGCCTCAAAATAATGGAACCTTGCTCTTAGAGATCATACAGGAATTGGCAGGGCCCTGGGAAAGGCTGCATCATACTAAAGCATATGTGGTGTCATATCAGTAGATATTTCTTTTGTGCAATTTGCTGAATTATTGGTAATTATAGGTTGAAGTACACTTCAATTATTTTGAGACAGAGATACATATACAGGAGTGTGATTTAGCATTACAAGTTGAAGCGTTTAATGGAATGCAGCAGAAATTAGGGAATGAAAGGCGAAGGCTGAAGGTGCATTTACTTCCTTCAGAGTTTTATGTGGCTTTTTTAAAGTGAAATTACTTAATTTAATTAATTGAATTCCATTTTTAATTTTAATTTTATTCCATGAATTTAATTAATTTGCTTATTTCACTAGAGGAAATGCAGTGATGAGAAATAAAAAGAATTAATAAAATATGTGGTGTCTGCAGGGTTTTTATTTTCTTCTACTTTACCCTGTATACGGTATTTCAAGAGTAGCAAGCATTCAATTTCTCTTGACAGTCTGGGCTTCTTCTGCAAAAACTAATGAAATGTTTGCCAAGTGTTTGATGTCAAGTGAGCCAGTCAGAACAAATCACTTTATCAGTAGTAAGCTATTTATAGTATTCATGCATGTGTCATCTCTGTTTGCTTTGCTTTCTGTCCTGCTGGAAATCTAATTCAGTTGTAACTACCACAGTAGTTTGCAGTGTGTGTTGTTCCCTTTCTTTCTCCTTCGTTTTGTATCTTTAATATGTGGGGACAGCTTGGGTGTGGGTGCCCATTCTTTTGGACATAGTTTGGGTTCAGAGATGAGCAGGAGGAACAGTGACCGTGATATTGACAGAAATGTCCACTCTTTCCCTTAAAACTCTTTCTGCTGTCAAAACTGAGGTGTGCAGGTTGAGCAGTTGATGAGAAGGAAGGACACCAAAGGTGTTTACATTGAGTTATTCCTTATTGCACTGCTTCTTTGTATTGGCAGTGCGCCTCGCTTCTTTCAGAGACCGGCTCAGCTCTCCTCTGCTGTTTACATATGCTATCATTTCCTTCTCCAGTTAACTCCTTTTTCTATGTTGCATGCTACATCTATTTTCTTTCATTTTTCCTTTCCTTCATTTTCACATAGAGTCTATGAACACCATCTAGCAGCAAAGAGGCAAAGGTGAAGTGAAAGAAAGAGTGGCTCAGAGGGCTGCCTAGTTATATGGAAATGCACATGTTATTTATGCATTTTCCTTTAGTTCTGCATATCTTAACAGCTATTCATCAGTAAACACTATGCTGAAGGCCATTTTTGTATAAAGGCAAAATTAAAATTGTACTTTATACTGTCATTTTACATTCTTCTTTTGTGTTATTTTAATTAAATCCAAAGATTGTCTAGCATTTCATGTTGAACTATTTAAGTAGCTTTACTTCATTCATGTCTCATGTAAGTAGATGTATTTAATGCAATGATTATGAAGGATTTAAATGTGATGTTTGTGAACATACAGTTAGAATTATCTTGAATGCAAGTGCAATTAAGGTTGCATCATGTGCTTATTTTTTATGCAAGTATGTTTTCATGAACAGCTTTAAAAATATGGGCATAATATATGCCCCTGAGAACTGGGTTTCTGTAAACCATACATATTTTAATAAAATATTCCTGTTCTGAGAAAGTATAATAGACAAAATCTGAAGTGAAGAGTGTGCATTCCAGTTCCAAATGAAGAGTGAAAACTCCTGTATTTCCATATTTATTTTGTATATGATTAATCATGCATGAGCAACTCAAAACTTCTAAATGGAAATTCGTCCATTTCCTCATCTCATGGTAACTTTTAACAGAGACAGGTCCTGTGTTTCTGATAGGAATTTAGAAAGGAGGACAAATGAGTTTAGTGAATGCTGCCAAGGGTTGAGCTGAGATGAGAATACAGTGGTTATATAGCATAGCAGGAGCCGAGGGTACATGGAAATGGTGGAGTACTGCTTTAGGTCACACATACCCACACACCTGGGGTTCTGCAAGTTGAAGACCTGCACGTCACTCCTAAAGCAGGCGATTGAGCATTTGGCTCCATTCAAAGGTAACTGTGAGATAATATATTCAGAACTCAGTGATTTACTGGTTTTACTCCTGTCTAAATTAAACAGGTTTTTACGGGAAAGAAAAGGATTGCTATACTTTTTTCCTTTAAAGGTACACATGTCTTTTTGTGTACCTACACAAAACTTTGTGGGCCATTCTTTTATTTCTTTTAGGAAAACAGGTTCAATTTTGTTTCTTGAGTCTTTGTAATGATCTTTCCCATGGAAAAGAGAATTTGGAAAGTGCTCTGTTATGCTAGTTTGTCTAAAGTTTGAGAGAGTTTTGTCTGTGGTTTTGTTTTCTCTTACACAGAACACAAAATTTAAAGAAAGGTCAAAGCCACAAATATGCCTTCATGCATGCATTTTCACTAATCATTTAATCCTGAGGCACTAGAGGTTCAATAAGAACTGTATGTGTCTGTGTGTCGGAGAAGGGAATTAAACAGGAGTGTTGGAACAGAGGCTTTCAGTAAAACACCCAGTCTCACTTTCTTCTTTTATCTGACAATACTTATCCACAAGTTAGAGAGCTGATGGGTGATGGTAGCAGATTTAAGGCCATAGCAGATGTGACAGATCTGATACGTGGGAGTAGTCAATCAGATAAGGGGTGATCTTCTGAAACACCTCAGTACCCTTTAAGTTCTGTTTCCAGTGTGAAAGCTGAAGTATGGTGAGAGGAAGATGACTCCTCCAGGGGAGGATTTAGCGATTGGTTTCGTTCAATTTGTCTGACTCATGTCTGTCTAAGAGTATGTAATGCCAGCATCACAAATAGAAGTTGTGAGGTACACCATCTACTAAAAACTTCTGTTAGGATACCTGTTTTGTCTTATGATATTTGTCATTATTTGATCCTTTTAGTGGCTGTCTTAATGAGTCAGCAAACTCTCAGCAATTGCAAAATCTTGATTTCCATTTAGTGTTGCCTTATTACAGCCATTAATTCAGTAAAAGTAGGAGAAAAAAAATTTTACAAAATCTGTAGTTTAGGTGATGAGAATGAGCAAAGTGTTGTATGGTTGAGGACTTTGAAAAGCTTGTATCTCAAACAGATCAGAACTGATGCCTGTCCTGGTGACAAGGAGGGGGTGGCACTTAGTACAGTGTGGGTGTGGCCAGGTTGTTATTCTATACCAGGCACATCATCACTGGGGGGGCCTGGTTTCGGAAGAATAGCTGAGTATCCTGCCAAAAGTGTACCATTTTGCCTCCCCCTCTCCAGCAGGAAAATATTGACACCAGACCCCTCAAGAACTGTCCCCCATCACTGGTCCTCCTCCCATTTTCTGCAGAGCAGGGCTACAGGACATGTTGCTGAAAGGAAAGCAGCAAAACGCTAATCCACACTAGTGCTGAACTGACAGTACTGGCATGGAGCCTGCTGTGGGGAAAGGAGTGCAGGGCCGGGACTCCAGGCCAGCTAAGATGGTCAAGCCAAGTGGAAGGGAGCCCAGATGAGCCCAGACAAATGAAGCCAAAAGAGGAACCAGAATGTTTGGAAAAATGGGCAGCAACCCAGGGGATTGTCCCCCCAGCGCAGCAGAGCAGTAAAAATGGTGGTGCAGGCACCTGCATGGAACTGAGCTCAGCAGAGTGGCAGTGAGACCTGACTGGAATGACTTAGATTTTGGGGAGCCTGTTTATCATTTGTCATTATTTCAGGCTGGGGGGTGGGAAGCACTAGCTGTGGGAGCATCCCCACCCTCTAGCCTTAGTTCCCAATGGCCACGTGGGCGGCACATGGGAATGGTCAGCATAAAGCCTTTGTCTGGGGCAGCCACACAGCTGTGATCTACAGGGGGTGTCTGCCGTCTTGGCTTTGTGTTCCCAGTGGTAAACACCTTTTAGTGTATAAAGCATCTTCTCTTTTTGTATATTTTTGCTATTAATACTACTGTTGTTATTGTGTGTGTCTTCTTCCACTGCTTTGTGCTTTCAGTGAATTGTTATCTCAACCCATAGTCTCTGCTTTTTGTCCTTCCCTTACCATAACGGCTGGGTGAAGGGGAGTGGCTTATTTGGAGTTTATTTTTCTGTCTGTTGTTAAAACCAGCATAACAGTAAAACTGACTTTCATTAAAGACCAATACTTTGTGAGAAACTGGGAAATAAAAGCCTACCTGACATTATAGGAACACAATGTCATCCTTCATGATAAAAAAATGGCAAAAGAATGTGTGATCTCTTCCCTCATGGGGCACATAGAGAAGCAGTTTGAATTATGCACACATCAATATCTTTTAAAAAACAACATTTTTGTTTTTTATAAAAAAGACAGCTTCATTGTTTTTAAATATAGGAACGAGCAAAGTGCACACTGTGCAGTTGGCCTGATCATTTAATTCTGTTTCTTTAACCTCACGCAAAAATGAACTTGTGAAAATAGCCTCTTAGAAGGTAGAAAGATTTCTGGAAAATAGTTTTGCCAGGAGTTGGATAATTTTCTCCCAAAGTGCTACTGACTTTTCCTAATAGCTGAAAATAATGTCTGTATTTCTTGTAAATATTAGTATTTATACACATTTCATCATTACTTACTGTGGTGGTTTGACCTTGGCTGGATGCCAGGTGCCAAGTGCTCTACCACTCCCTTTTCCAGCAGGACAGAGGAGAGAGAAATAAGATGGAGAACGACTAGTCAGTTAAGATAAGGCAGTTTAATTAAAAAAAACAAGAAAAGCACTTGCACAAGGAAAAGTCAGCCTCTACTTCCCATCAGCAAGAAACTTTCAGACACTTCCTGGGAAGCAGGGCTTCAGCACACATAGCAGCAGCTCTCAAAGGAAAATATCATAGTTGAGATGGTCACGATACATAAAAAGTTCACCACAACAGCTTCTTGGTCAGAGAAAAGGAGCCGTCCTTTATTTTACTAGGCCTCTTTTAATACTATTTCTAACATTCATGTCACACATCCATTGCCTCTCAATTCACCACCCCACAATGTCATTGGTTACCTATAGTTAGAACAACATCTTGCAATAACAACACCTGTGAGTCTCTTATTATCATTGTTTATGGATTCCTGCTTGTTTTGAGCTAGAGAGAAATAGTGCAAACTGGGACAAACAGGCCTCTCTCACGGCAAGGTAGTTCTCACTACATGCCTACAGTTCCCACAGAAAAACGTAGAACACCAAATGCCCCACCCTGTTCCTCCTCCTTTGCGTACCTTTCAAATCTGAGGTGATGTCATATGGTGTGGAGCATCCCTTTGGTTCATTGGGGTCGGCTTATCCTTTATACCTGAGCTGATGTCATTATGGTATGGAGTATCCCTTTGGTTCATTGGGGTCAGCTGGCCTGGCTATGTCCCCTACTAGCCCAGAGGGACAGAGCTGCTCAGCAGCACCAAAGCACTGATGAGTTCCCAACACCCTGCCAGCGCCCAGTGCACAGCACTGTGAGGGCTGCTAAGGGGAATGAACCCTTTCTCAGCCAGACCCAGTAGACTTACAAAATGTGCTCAACAATAAGTTAGATATAGCAGCACAATACAGTAATGATACAATAGGATAGTGGTACAATCTTATCAATTTAGTAAAATTTATTATAATTTAACAACATTGTTGCTATCATCAAATATATTGTTTATTGGTAAAATAGACATACTTGGAAGAAATTATTGGGTTTTTTTTAAACATTTTGTGAATATTGGGGAGCATACTAGTTACTATGCATACATAAATATGTATAACTGTAAACTGAACTTCATTTACGCATTCCTCTTCAGTGAAATGTTAACAGTATCATAGTTCATGATAGGAAGAAGAAAATTCTTACTTCACTTCCTCTTTTTCAGAGAGGTTTAAAAACCTTATTGAAACTGAAGTTGTTTTATGGCATTTGGCAAAGCTTTCTTTTTTTCTCTCATGTTAATGACTAGTAGAAGTTAATATTTATCGAGCCTTCATTTTTAGAGATTTTGTGCACCAGAAGCATGCTGGCTAAGCATTAGTTTTACAAGCAATTAATTTGTATTAGCAGATACTAATGCTACAGCCTAACAAGTACTGGCGATCTGTTCTCTGCAATGGGACCAGAGCTAGGTTCATCGACTTTGGAAAGACTCCCACTGACTGAGCACAAGTCATGTTCAAGCTGCTGCTGGTTGTACTTTCAAGATATGCCAAAATCTTACATCACTGACAAAATCTGTCAAACTACCGTCTTGTAAGAGACATCCAGGCAGCTCTGTTCTGAGTTGTTTGTGTGCTTTTATTGAAATACAGATTTTGCAGAAGACCTTCTATCTTTCTGTGATTTCAGGAATCCTTGTTACTTTCCAACAAGGTACTCCAAGGTCCTTGAAAGCACTGATGGTACATGTGATTTGTGTTTCAGACAATGGGCAGAAGAGAAGCTTCAGTCATTAATTTGCACTTACTTTTGACCACAAGCTGTATAGGTGATCTCAGGCTTGAGTTCCAAAGGAGGAATCAAGGATGTTTGTGCTGACATTTACCTAAGTTAATTATAAAGCAGCAGCTCTCAGAGGAGGGATAGCGCACATCTCCCATTTTTTCAAGAGCTCGCAGATTCAGCTGAGGTACACAGATCTGTAAAAGCTGGCTATAATCTAAGATGAAACCAAAAGCATTTTAATTGGTTTTTGTCAAATGTTTTAATTGGTTTTTTGTCAGGCTGTTTGGGGGTTTTTTCTGTCTAGTAGTTTACTGTGGAGATGTTTACAGAAGAGTCTTTTGAAATACTCTGGCATTCTTCTACTGGACCTGGCTAAATTCCTGAACTTGGGATTCTTAAAAAATGTAAATTAATAGGAAATAAAAGTTAACCACACTTTTTCTGATCTTAGATATGATCAATTTTGAATCTGAGTCATAGAGTAAGGAGATTTTCCCAAGACTGCCTATCCTTTAATACACATGAACTAAGATTTATTGAGCTGTACCTTTTAACAGTGCAATAATCTTTTGATATTTCTATTTTCTTATTTGCCTTTCTCTCCTCTAATAGAACAGTAGCTCATCATCTGGAGGTCTCTTACGTACTTTAAAAACCTACTTTAGAGTTTTCACTCCACTGTACAAATTATTCCGACATAGATGTGACTCTAACTGACTTCAGTGACATCTCTTCAATTTAAAACTTGTGTGAAGAAGAACAGTCAGATCTTTTTTGTGCACTAAAGAGAAATCTTCACATCTTTTACTCAGCAAAAGGTTCATGCTGCCTCTTTTTTTGATTCCCAAAACCTTTTTCATAATCAGACTTTTATGAGATATTTTCTTAGCCACAGCTGCATTTCATTCAGGGAAAAAAAGAATAATGACGTCAATCTGTACAGAAAATACAATTAAGTAGAACTGAACTATCCTTTCAATAATGACCTTGCTGTATGATACTGCTGCCATGATTTCAGTGAATTAGTCCTGTTTGAATTTGTAGCTAATATGTGACTTTATTTGACTTTATATTTTCTGACATGGCCTTTCCAGTCTTTATGTTTTGGTTTATCCTCATCATGTTTTTTGAACTTAACTGTTCAGGCGGACAGACTATCACTATTTAACTCAGAGAGTCTAAGTAGCTGAGTCAGCTTAAATAGAGTAATTGTGACCTGTTAGAAGTGTTAGGTGACAAGTGTATACACATTGTCACTTAATATAAATGCTTGAGGAACAGTAATTTATTGAAGAACTAATTAAGAAATATAACTTAAAATCCATAAATAAATTTTTTTATCCATATAGATGTAATTTCTGAGCTTCCTCTACAATGGCAAATGGAATTAAAGTGGAAGAAAATATGCTGAAGTGTACTAGTGGGTGGTGATTCATAACTAATTGTCTCAGAATTGTTTGTTATCAAATTATTCACTCTTGAAATGAAAACATGCTACAAGTGGATATTTCTTTTCTATTTCTTTTTCCTCCTTGATGACAAACAGTTACATCTTAACCGTACTCCAAATGTAAGTAAAATAGGTATTCCAGGAACAGATGTAATAGTTTTAATTTTCTCAGAGTTTTAAAGAAATTGAAATAAAATGTAAATTTCTATACTATAAGGCTATATTGCTATATATTATAATAAAAATGCATTCAGCTATAAATTAACTGTATCTAGTACCTCATAAGCAAATACTGCATCAATGATAGTATTTCATTACTTTCATAAGGTAGTTTTATACCAATATACATTGCTACTAGCAGGTAGTGAATATGTCTGTTCCATGATTACACAAGAAATTAAATTTTTTAGGAAAATTATAGTTGTCCTTGTTAACTCTAATTTAGACAAAATTGTCAGTGATATACATTGACTCCTGTTATAACTATCAGACTTAGAGAACATTTCTTATAGTCATGAAGCATCAGTGCTGCTCAAATTAAAATGAATATTTGCATGAAAGAACCGCAAGTCCTGTGCCTCAAAGCTAGCACTTCTATGAGGATGCCATATGTCAACACTCTCTGTTCTTTTTAGAGCAAACAACTAATCCCTAAGATTTACATAATCTTTTAGTCTTGAAATACATGGAAGGGAAATATTCAGAAGCTTCAGCTGGAATGATCCATTAGCTTGTGAAACTTTTTAGGAAGAAAAGATGGAAATTAATTATGCTAGGTGACTATTTTTTATAATTTTTCTTTAAAAAACTTGAATCTGCTCACCAGTAAATATTTTATTAATTTTTAATTATTTTTTCTTAGGCATTTATCTCCTAATATACAGTATTTAATAATTCTTTTATAGACGAGTGTATAGGTTTGTTACATATTGTAAGTTCACTCATATTTGTAGAAGATAAATACTTGTGATATTTGAGACAAGGTATCTCAGTGTTTGAGAGCAGAGGAATGCATAAAGAGAAAAAGTATTAATTTTTTAAATTTGGGTAATTTTCATTGGTTTTACACATGATATTTCATAAATTTCCATTCAATATGATACAATAATTCCTTTCTATTTATTGATATTTCTAGTTTACCCCTTCAATTTTGTTCTTTTCACATTTTTCCTCTATTTTTTTTTAGTTTTTTCTTGCAATGAAAGAAGAATACTTCTTTCCAAACTAGATATTAAATAATTACATTGGAATTACCTAATAGCACTCAGAAAAAACACCTATCTTTTCCTTGTTTTCTGAAGTACAAAGCACCATGACCTTAAGTACTGCAAGGAAACACAGGGAAATTTTTGAAACTTAGGGTTGGTGGGGTAATGCCTGCTCCCCAAAAGGGGAAGGCAAATAGTAGGGAAGAAGTGGGAAGAAAAAAGGAGAGACAGATCAGTAGCTGGTTTTAGGAGAAGGTCTTGCAGCAGAGCCCACCCAGCAATTTTCCATTCAGTATGATGGGAAGCTTGGGTGGCACCAGCCAGGTCAATGCCCCAAGAACTGAGATTCTTGCAATGAGAGTTGGTGTCTCCTTGGAAAAGGACACCATGCACTCCCTATCCTGAGGAGAAGGCACTTTGTGAAAACTTTTAATTTCAGTGGTATGCACTAATTTCAGAATTATGCTGTTTTCTTTGCTTCTTTGCAAAAGTTCATTAGGTAGAAGCTAAGCTTCAAAACCCTTTATTTACCTGATATAACTGAACAGATCAGAAAAAATGTCAATTTGGCAAATGAAAATTATGCCAAAACATTTAGTCTTATGTTTCCATTTTATAATATGTATCTTTATAAAACTTAATCTAAAATACTCTTTTAGCAAATGGACACAGAAAGCAAATTCTGACCTGACAATCAAGTGAAACCATAAAAATGGAGCTGATCTCATCAAGTTAGCAACAGTTTTAGTAGAAATCCAGAATATTTTAAAAAAATAATCATATTTCAGGCAATAATTTAGTCTGGCTAAGAATTAGTAAAAAAGTTCTTTCGTCTTTCATCAAAGGAGAAACTGTTTATTATTTCAAGATTTCCCAGAGAGTCTCCACTTGGGCTGCTTAAAATGTATCAGAGTAACTACTACATAAAACATCTCTTTTTCACAACATTAATACCACATAAAAGCAAAGAATATGGCAGCAGTTACTTAAAAAAAAAAGAAATAGCATGCTGTTTCACCAGTCATTTTCTCCTTCCACAATGGAGTGAAGGGGTTTTGATGAGAAATGTAGCCTAGTGCATAAGAACAGGATGTTACTCATTCCAGCTGAAATGAAGACCTCTGACAGATTTCTAATGTATGCAAAAAAAAAGTGTTCTCATTCTTATCAAACATGAAGGCTACATTAAGCTTGGAAAAGGACATAAAATCAACAGCAGAAAAATTAAAACCTGAAAGTAAAGAATAAAATATCGGATAAAACAATATTAAGGGGTTTTTTCTGCTAGTTTTAAGTACAGTTGAAGTACTTTGTTAATAGAATGTACTTATTTTTCCACCTCTAATTTATTCATTCTTTATCACTTTCAGGACTTGTTTCTTTTTATGACAGCAAGACATTCAATGTTCCTTACTGAGTAAGCATAGCAAGGGTAAAAAGTGGCATTTAGTTGCAGATCAGGATTGTGATGTTTTCTCTAGATAGTGAAGTAGGGGAATGTTGTGCTACAGCACAATCTTAGCTAGAGCTATTTGCCTTTAGTCAGGTTCACAGTGGATGACATTTAATGACGCATTGTCAGGTTACATCACATTGTTGTCAAAATTAGAGCTTTTATGCTCCCTGCCTCAGGAAGAATATCTCCATGGCATTTCAGGAAAGTACGACAGAATGAGCAACAACGGGCAGAAAAGAACAGGGCAGGCTCTCAGCCACATTAAAAGAAGGAAATGCTCAAGAGCTGAGGCCATGCTACAGAGACAAAATATAAAGACATTATGTGTCGAAGAAGATCTATTTCTGCTACCACAAGTGTGGAGCTCATAAGCCTTAAGTTAAGTTGAGTTCATGAAGCCTTCCTTTGTAAGAACACCTGGATAACTTCTACAATACAGTCAGAATAATTTTTCTGTTTCTTCTCATATGTTGCATAAATGTCCTGTTGAGAAAATAAGGTTCACTTCAGCCACAAATTGATGTTCACATTACAATCCTAAGTTATTTAATAACACAGTACTACTAAATAGATAGGTTTAAGCAAATGGTAATGAATTGAAGGATTCAATTGAATTGAATTTTATTTGGTTTGGAATGACAGAATTATTTTAAAACTTGAAAGATTTTGTGCTTGAGAATTATTTCTTCCGTTTGAAGTCAGGTTTTTTGGTTGGTGTGACCTTGTCTTGAAGAGGGAAAGAAGCTTGTCTGATTTTCCCCCACTACAGATTAGAGTAATAATAAATTTGCAGTCTTCAGTTTCTTCTAGAAAACCAGTTGTATCCTGGGCTGCATCCAAAGCAGTGTGGCCAGCAGGGAGAGGGAGGGCATTCTGCCCCTCTGCTGCGCCCTCATACCTGGATTACTGAACATAGCTCTGGGCTCTTCAGAATAAGAAGGACTTAGGGCCATTCCCGTGAGTCCAGAGGAGGGCCACAGAGATGATCTGAGGGCTGGAGCACCTCTCGTATGAAGAAAGGTTGCAAGACCTGGGGTTGTTCAGCCAGAGAAAAGAAGTGTTCAGGAAGACATTACAGCAGCCCTCCAGTACCTGAAGGGGGCCGACAAGAGAAACAGAAAGGGACACCCCTGGAAGTGTTTGAGGCCAGGTCAGATGGGGCTATGAGCAACCTGATATATTGGCAGGGCAGCTTAAACTAGATGACCTTTTAAGGTCACTCCCAACTCTGAGTACTTTACTATTCTATACAATTCTGATATATTGCAAGCTTATATTCATGTCTGTTATTTCTTTGGTTTTCTTAAGTGGAGATTTACAGTGATTCTCTCACACTTTGGTATGTTAATGGATTCCCACCTGGAATAAAAATATCTCTCTGCACTTTAGTGCACAGTCTCAGAAAAAAAAATAAATCTCTAAAATTAGTATGAATTTGTTTATTGGCAGGGGACTTCAAGAGTAATTTAGCAGAAAAATCTTTGATTATTGTATTTGGCCACACGCACTTCTTTCTCTTCTTTAGCGCATTCCTGCTCTAGTTTTGGCTGGTTTGGACATCTCATTTGTGGATTGCATGGTGCATATCTCAAAGCTTATCTTGTTGTTCACTGAGTTGCTATGTTTCCCCTAACTTTGCTGCCCCAGTAAAATCAGTGCTTTCTTTCTGGAGTCATGTCTCCAGTAAAAGGGTTTTTTTGTGAATGTAGACAACTCCGCCTGAAAGTGAACATTGTTACATAATTTTCATGGTTATTGATAGGGATCCTAAGATGAAGTCTAAATATTCAGATTCCTCTAAGTGGAAGATAATATTTAATTTAGCTATTGGTTGGGGTTTTTTGGAGTCAGTATTTTATGACAACTGTCATTTCCAGAAATTAGTTTAAGAATCCCTGGTCTCCTCAAATTCCTTCTTGGCTTTTGGGATTTTTACTCCTGGGGCTACAGTGTACTATCTAGAAGTCCTGAGTGGCCAAGATCCTTCTTGAAGAACCAGAAGACTTGAAATTCCTGGAACAGAACTTCATTATCCTTACTAGGGTGTTTCTATAGACTGGATTCTATGAAACATACACACACACAGAGCAGAATCTTCTACCAAATCAGATCAAAATTGCAAAATACTGAAATAAATCCCTTGCAAACTAGGAACATCGTATTTCATCTAATTCTGTCTTGGAAGACTATTTTAATTGAAGGGTAATCCCACTATTGGTGAAATTCAGTTTCTTTTTTTCTAGTGAGCTGTTACAAATTGCAATTAGGGAAAAATAATGTTCTTTTTAACAATGTTTAATATTGACCCTGTAAAACTTCTAACCCAATTATTCTAACAAAATGCGAAATGCATATGCCAGCAGCATAGACTAATTGTGCAAAATCAAACCATGGAAACAATTTCGTAATTTAACTGAGGGTAGAGGTTGTCCAGGTTTAAAATTATAAAGTATTAGGGCAAGATACCTCTTTTGGAGCCAGTATGGGAACATCAACACTATTTGAAAAGAAGGAAAACAACTGCATTGAATCTAATCTCGAAATTTTTTTCTGGCTTTTTTTTTTCCAGTCATTGGGCTGGGCTCCAAGTGCAATTCAACAAAGTAAAAAAAATTATTATAAGCTTTGTAAATTTTATTCAAATCTATATACTATGTCTTGCTCTGAATTTTGTGCTGAAAATAGACCATCCCTCAGTCAGGATGATAAAAATGCAGCATGTACAGGATGTGAGATCACTCTCCTTATGAAATCTCCACATGATCCTATAAAAATAATGCACTCTTTGAGGCAACTGGAACGGTGCAAGATAGAATCAGAATAACTATTGATATGTTTTAATGAAGTGCAAGACAGAATATTTCTTCATAGTATTTAAAAGAGAGGTTTTAAAATCCAAGTCCCAAATAAGCACATCCATGATTTATGGCCTAAATCCAGTTTGCATGAGCCAAGAAAAGTAACATGGAAGAGTACTTTTTCTACCTAAACAGAAATAAGTACTTCTTGGTCATACATAGCCAGATGTATTAAGCAGTGTGGTCCTTTTTGGCCCAGAGAAGGAACTCTCAATGCCCTGAAGATGTCTTTGAGAACATTTTATTTCCTGGCACGTTGGTGCACCAAGCTATCGGGACACACTCAAAACACAGAACTTAGCTGCTGTGTTAGAAGGAAATATCAGCGTACCTGAATTTTTATTACATGCTCCATTGCATGACAAAGTCTCTACCCATAAAATGTGCGTATTCCAAAACAACAAGACTGGAATAGTCAGCCTAGATTTTAGACAGGACACACTGCGTATGACCAACCAGACTGCCCTCTTTTGGTGTGTTAGTTGAGAGCTGGAGAGCAGCAGCTATTTTTTGTCTTCACCTTAGCCTTTGAGAATGGTATCTCTCATCCTAACAACCAGGGAGAGGTACAGACTGTATGAATGGACTACGGGGGAGTTGAAAGTGTTAGGATCGTTATGCTCAAAGGCTCCTGCTGACAGCTGGAAGGTCAGTTACAAATGCTGTCAGGCATTTGACAGGAGCTGATCCTGAAACCAACGCTGTTTAATGTCTTTAGCAACTCATATGATGGCATGTAGCTCCTTGGCAAGTTTGCAAATGAGACTAAGCTGTATGGAGCAGTTGATGAACTGAAGAGCAGTGCTGTTTAAAGCAACCTACCAAAATCAAAGACTACCCCAAATTATTATCTGAAGAAAAGAGAAGACGGGAATCACAAAATTCAACAACACTTGCAGTCATGTCCATATGATAAACAAATTCAATACACCCATATGACAGCTGGAAAGGGATGTTGAAGAAAAAGTTTTGAGGGTTCTAGCAGACAAAAAATTGAAGATGGGCCAGCAGTATGTCCTTGCAGTAGAGAAGGCTAACTGAATACTGGGTTGCACTGGCAAAGTTTAAGGAGGCAGGAAGTTTAAGGAAGTGGCTGTTTGCCTTTTTACAATATTCATAAACCATCAACTGGACTATTATTCTGAGTTTCGTGTCTCCCAGCTCAAACAAGATACTGACAAATTTTGAGATGTCCACCAAGATAACTGGGGAATTGGAGCACATTTATTAAGAGAGGCTGGGAGTACTGGGTTTGCAGAACATGGATGGTGGGACCCAGGCTTGCCAGTAGGCAGAAATATGCAGCAACAGGATGAAAGGTAGCAGGCTTAAATTACAAGGGAAAACCAAAATATTTCCACTGTGCCACTTCTAATCTAAGAGATGTGGAGATTTTACTGAAAAAGATTTTGACTAACATGATACACCTTTGATTTTTTTGCTTTCCGCAGGAGATGGTTCTGGATGACTACCAGAAGTGCCTTCCAACCTATGCTTTCTGAGGTTTTGCACTGTGGCACCCTCAAACGACACTCCTGGTGCTACAGCCAGTGGTTGTCTAGATGGACCAAAATTTTTATAGTATCATCATTTCCCCACGTCATCAGCCATCTCCAGCTCACAGACTTTCATAGCTCAATGCTACTACCACTTGCATGCTGCTGCCTACTTCAGTATTGCAATTGCATCCAGCTGCTCCTACCAGCCAAGATCTGCTTTTCACATACAGACATGACTATAAATTATGTAATTTCATTATTTATCAAGTGCTATACACAGCTGAAGCCATTACCTGTTCAGCATATAATCCTTCCAGTTAGGATGCTCATTTTTGAGCAGACACTTGCGCAACTATGCAAACTTCCATGCTTAAAAGCAAAAAGCCCTGAGAGTAGAATTCTTCATTTACCTGTAAATTGTACCTTGAACTCCATTTGCAATAATTTGCTCATCTCTCATAGCCTTGACTAATTTTTCTCACCTTCTACCTTTCTTTGAGTGTCAACACTTACAAAAGAACAGGTTGTGAATTACTCAGGCAACTTGCACAGGGTTAATATGCTCTGAGGCTGAAGGTTAATTAAATCTGCAGATGTACCTCAGAAACACAGCCCAAAGCATCTACCTCTGGGAGGCATCTTTTTGGGAGATAAAAGGTTTGTGGCACTATAGTCCACCCAGAACTGGAACATGGCTGTAATTTTGTTTTATTTTTTGTCTTTATCCTGGTGAAATCAGGTACAATGTGCAAACCACTAGCACAGTAGCTACATCATGTCAATAAAAGTCCTCCCTTTGTTACAGTTTGTTTGTGTCAGCTGGTCCTCTGCCCTTCATAACTGTGAGGAAGTGTAATGAGGTTTCTCAACTCTGATTACATTCAGTAAAAAGTGCTGTGAGAGAGATACTGTAGTAGCATGGTATATACCTTTGGTACATATGCTCTTGCTATTTTTGCTAATAGATGCTTAATAAATTATGTCTTTATGAGTATGTCAAGTTCTATTTTAGACTTTATTTTCTTTCCTCCAAATTTAATAAAAAGTCTGACTTTTCCCCTGACAGCTAAATTCTCTGACTTGCATTCTAGACATTTAAATAAGATAATATAGAACATGAAGAAATAAAGAGGTGGGGAAAAGATTTCACACACACACACACTACGCTATAACATTAGTTATAACTTTTGATCTTCTTAGACTGAATTCTTCTTCTGTTGGTAGCTCTAGCACAAATTTTATGGCCTTGTGGTGATTCAACTCTAAAAGTCTGCTGGCAATTTTTGTTACATGCTTCCAGATTCTATGTCAGAATCCTTACCTACATTTTTGTAGTTTTATTGCTGGCCCTGGACAGTCAACAATATGAACAAACTGTTGTGTCACATATGCTAACATATTTTAATCTCCAAGACATTTAAGAGGAAAAAATTAATCTGAAAAATATTAAAAGAAGTGATTTTCCTCTTAAGGATGTAGCTGACTTATTTGGTTTCAAAAATGAAACCCTATCATCTGTATTAAGCATATAGAAATAAGTTATTCTGAAATATGGGAAAAATCTAAACTAAGCTGATTATCATGTGATTTGTCGCTGTGGGTTTTACCATATTTTTTTAAAAGCAATCTGTAAAGTAAGGCAGTGCCACTCATTTCAAATGTAAGAGAAAATTATTTTCCAACCTTGAAGCAGTGGTAAAGGCAAAGATTATCAAATCAAAATCTTTAAAATTTATTTGTCGTAACAACTTTTAAACATACTTACTGGTGTATGCAGGATAGAAATATTAATAAAAAAATGTCCTGCAGTTTTTTTCTTTATTTTACTTAAGATCCTGCACTCTGTAATCATCAATAATCTGGGATTATACCTATGTTGGATTATCCAACAGGCTTTCTGGGTATGGAAATTAATTTTTGCTATTACATTGTCATGTCTCATTTAAAATGAAGTTGTTAAGAAGACCACATAAATTAGTGTCACTGTGAAAGTGGAAATTACACTTGTATTTTACTGAACTATTGTTCATGTTTAAAGATTAGAAATTTTTAGTTTAAACACTAAAGCATAGTAGTAATGCCATACACTTAAGTGAACTTCTAATGTATGTCTCATTTTCAGATTTTATATGCAAATACGTCTGATTTTTACCTACATTTTGCTAGAATATCCTTATTCATTCTGAATTATGTAAGAATTTATTTACCATAAAATTAGTACTTGCAACTGGTATATAAAAGGAATGTTTCCTTTGCATTTCTTCACCTTGTTAATTTGCTTTCAGATTTTAAAGTTGTTGGTTAAGAAAAACATCATGAAGACATTAGTATAAAAGTAACAGAGTAGTATAATCCATTTTAAGAAAACAAATGGAACTTTTTCTTTGCCAGACAGTTTCTAACTGCTCAGCTAAAGTGAAAAAAATCTAGGACAATTCGCAGTAAGAACTAAAGATACTAATCTGATCCTCTCTCTACAGAGAATTAATACATACCAAGAAGTACTTCCAATATTTGTGTTCAATATTTGATTTCAGTTTTAATGCTGAGATTTCCACCTAAAGTTTCCTGTGTAAAGTTATTCTGAAGTAATCACACTTTATCTTTCCAACAGCTTGCGTGTGCAAGTCCATTGTCCAAGTAGCAAGGAGAGTACCTGTGGTAGTATTTGAAGAAGAGCAATGAGGCTGAGTCTAGAGAGGAGCTGAAGGAGCTGGGGGTGTTTAGCCTGGAGAAAAAAAGGCTCGGGAGGGACCTTATTGCTCTCTGCAACTGCCTGAAAGGATGGTGTAGCCAGGTGGGTTCAGTCCCTTTTCCAAGGCAGTAAGTGACAGGATGAGAGGAAATGGCCTCAAGTTCCATCAGGAGAGGTTTAGATTAGATACTAGAAAACAATTCCTCACTGAAATGGTGGTCCAGTGCTGGAACAAGCTGCCTAGAACCTAGAACCTTCCCTAGAAGTGTTTTAAAGGTGTGCAGGCTGAGGCACGTTGAGACACAGTGTGACCACCACGAAAGATAGTCAGGTCTTTGTGTGTATGTCCCTACACACACCTTGGAGGGAGCTGTGATGGTTGTGATTGACTTGGATAAACATCTGCCTGAATAGGGTGTAAAATGTTGCTGGAGACTGGATAAACCGGACCAATTGTCTCCACATATTGCAAGTACCTTCCGTGTGGATCCTCTCCCTGTCAGAGTAAATCCAGGCTGCCTTTCAAGAGCAGCAGACACCACTATTTGTCTTGATATTAGCAATAATTTTATTGTCTCACATCTCCAACTAAGAAAACAGTTGGGTGAAAGTAAATCTATAAAAACATGCTTAGTTGGGTGATAACAAATACGTTGATACAGTATATTTCCCAAAGATTTTGGAATAGATGAGTTTTATTACTACCTCTCTTTGTGATACAACAGATTTCAGATTTATTGTATCTTTTTCCTGACATTTAGCATTATGCTTTGCTGGCCACAATCTTCTACACGTCAGATATTGTCAGCTCTCCTCTTGATTTGATGGCATGTAATTGAATAGGACATGACTTCAAGTGGTAGTATTTTTCAGCCAAACTTTTTATAATTGTATTTATTCATCGGTCAGTAAATGTGCTCTTAGAAAATAAATAGTTACAAAGTTTTCACATATTGTGAATACCTAAAGTTTCATTTCTGGTGCAGCTGCCTCTCTATTTTTCTCCTTTCCTGAAGACATCACCATTCACAACCCAGGATGTGGGATGGTTTTCTAGAAGAAGTCTCTGTAAAGTTTCTTGCACCTGAGACATAGCTACTTCCCTGTGCCAGCGAGGAACTTGTCCTGGTAATTGCTGCAGGCATCACTCAGCTCTTCACCTTCCTTTTGCTGTGTTGCCAAGAACAACTCTCTCCCATCAAGGATATCTGGGCAGCAATAGGCTCATAGGCTTGCTGGTTTTCCACAATTTGGAAGCACATTTTGCACTTATGGGGAGAAATTGTTAAGTGAAACCTAGCTCCACATTGTGCAATGCCTTGGCTTCTTACTCAATACATCCCCAGGAAAGGAGTTCAGGCAGGAGCCCTCAGAACAGGAAAACTGGCTTTGTCTCAGATTGTGAAGGAAACCTGCCAGTGAACTAACAAAAAGTAGCATCACTGACCAGTAAAAGCAGAGTACTAAAACTCATAAATGCTTCCTTCTTGACAAGGCTGGGCTGGTGTGACACTGTATTCCTAACATGAAATTAGGATTTCTCTGTGACTTTGTTTTAAAACTAATGTTTTTAAGGGTTGCAAAACAGCATCCTTCCAAAAGCATGACAGTTAGCTGTGTGTATTCTTGTCACTGACAAAAATCCCCGGAGACTATATTGCTGGCTGGGTTTTTTCACCCCACATAAAAGTGATATGCTTCTCTGTGTGGTGGGGCATGTCAGCTACATGTCATGCTGTCCAGAAAGATGAATCTATAGGAAGACAATTTATCTAGTCAGATTCAATTACCTCATTTATAATTTGTGCCTAACTAAACAGTGCAAAAATCTCAATTTTCTGTTAAGTGTCATACTGTTTGGCTTTTTTATTTTTTGCCTGCTTTTGTGAAACAGGTTTTTTTCTTGGTTTGGTTTGGTTTAGTTTGGTTTGGTTTGATTTGGTTTGGTTTGGTTTGGTTTGGTTTGGGGGTTTTTGTTTGGTTTTGTGGGTTTTGAGGGGTTTTTTAATGTTTTATCTTGAGAACATTTCTGAAAATAATAGTGTGGCATCAAACCAAAACAGCAAACCTGTATTAACCTCAATGAAAAATTGCTACCTAGATTATCAGTATATTTATTGATTTTCAGTTAGTGACTTTTGAAAAATATTTATGAGATAACTCCCCAGTTAATTTTGGAATAATCTACTGGTATTTTCATCCTAAATACTCAAAAAGTCGTTCTTTTGGAAGAGTTGTATCTGGAGGTTACATTATTTTGTAGTCTGAATGATTGACCAGAAAGTCTGAATTAAATAACACATTCAATTTGTATTTGAAGGCGACATTTCAAGCAGTAGCTATTTCAGCATAGTCTGATATTACCAAACTTGGAAAAAGCAATTGCCTTTCTCTCAGACACTCAAGTAGCAGACAACAAGAAAGCAAGACCCTCCGAGCCTGAAGGTTCTGGATCTTTGTCTTCCTCATTCTGAGTTCAGTAAATCTTCTCAGCTTTGCAGTTACATACAAATTTAGAAAATGACCTGACCATCTATCCTTCATGTAGGCAGAAGAACACTGTGATTGTTAAAAAACAACCATAAGTCTTCTGAAAAGAATGCACAGAAAAATGAAACACAACCTGGATATCAATAATCTTCTGCCTCTTTAGGTACCAATAATACCTCACACAATATACACAGAAGCTTCCCTGTATGTTGAGGGAACCATGGTATAGCTCTTGTGTTCTTCTAAAGTTTTAGATAGTGCATTTAGATCTGTATATTTTTAAAAATGGTCATTCTAATAGCTACATTGCTTTTCCATAGCAAACTGGCTTTCAAAAGTGCTAGGTAATTATATTTAATAGCCCACCATAACTAAATAGAGGCAACCGAAAATGAAATTAAATGGGAATTAATAACAAATTTATGTACTCTAGATTTTATTGCTCTCTATATAAAATATAATAAAATGAAGAGTCTTTAATCTGCAACCTTATAAGCTACATTGTTTAGCATAGTCTCAAGCGGAGAAGCGTGCATCTCAAAGTATCACATTATGGCTCATTAAAACATGGAAGACATATATAGTGCTGAACCAAGACTTGTCTTTTTCAAGTCCACCAAGATTTTTTCTTCTCAGGAGAGAAAAAAAGACCCATTGCAAACCAAGCTAGTAAAGCCAAACCTTTATTTTCCCAGTTGACAGAAATAAAGCAGAATTTAAAAAAATTAAAATTATCATCCTCAAATTCCATTGGGATTTTCCATGTAGGCATAATGACCTTTCCAAGAATGTTTTAAGACATTAAGAAACAAAAGAATAGTTTCATAAAAAACTGAGCCATCCAATTGTGAACACTCTTGGGAAATGTTCATCTTTCTATAGGTTATTTTGCTGTTTTCTAATGGTTTGGGGTATTTTTCAATGAATGTATCATGATTAATCTCCCTTTGAGACTGCTTGCTATATTAATCATATTGTCCATATGGTGTTAATTTGTAGAGTACTAAGGTTCTTATTCATCTATACTTCAGATTTTTCATAAAATAAATCTTGCATAATTTTTGTTGGAAAACACATTTGTGATTCATAAATTACTAAATCCAGTCTATTTTTCCTCATATCTGGAAATATTAAAGATAATTAAAAAAAATCCAGAAAGTAATCCTCTGGCAGATACACTTCTTCTCTGTGCAATGATGAACTCAAGGATAAAAAAATGCAGTGAAACACACTTTTCCTACCCACACTGCTGTGAATCTGACAACATCTCTTTCCAGGTGGGGATTTTTCTACTCAATCATAATATGTCCACGTGCCAGAAAAAGTCCACTAACATGGAAACTGTAATTACTGAAGAAAGCCACCTTGTACGTATTATTTTCTCCCGAAATGTTTAGCCATAGACATGAGTGAAGAAAGATGGAAAATAATTATGAGCTGTTATGAGGATTTCCCAGGATCTTCTCTTTAGTTGAGGGGAAAACAAAAGGGCAAAAAACTAAGAAAAATGCAGAGTTTAAAAGAAAAAAGATCATTAAAAATACAGTATCAGATTTGCCTTTCTCTCTTTGTTTTGATTTTTAACAAAGTCTAAACTCTATTGCCCCTGGCATTTCAGCTGAAAATTTTGGAAAGAATAAAAGAAATCCCCTCTCAATTTTCTTTTCTCAAGACTGAATAGGGCCAGCTCCCTCAGCCTTTCCTCACAAGAGAGATGCTCCAGTCCTTTAATCATCTTGTTTGCTCTTTGCTAGACCTGCTCCAGGAACTCCATATCTTTCTGGTGCTTTGGCAATCAGACCTGAACACAGTGCTCCTGCTGTTGCCTCCACTGGAGAAAAAGCACTACCCTGAGACAGAAAAGCTAAATCACATCTCATCATTCATTAGTTTGCAAACCCTAACCAAGACTTTGTGTGATATGTTCCCTCTGTGCTAAACAGCACAAATTTTCATGTTCATCTGTTGATGTAAAAAGTAATATAAAAGTATTATGCTCTTCATATCTCATTCAGCTATAGCAACAGAAATTGCTGATATCTGATAATCTTATTATTCAATAAGAAAAAATGAAACGGCAGAAGTTCAGTATTTAATTTTCACTGAAGATCATTGGTCAATGTTATTTCCAGAAAGAACACCCATTCACATTCATTCATCATCTGTCTTCGAAAGCCAGTTGGATGTGTCAAAAAACACTGAAAGTTTTCTCAGTAGATCTGGGAAATTCTACTTTTGCGTGTTGGAAATACGATATTCCAAAAATCAGGCAACCTGCGCTTGCTGTTCCCACTAATCTGGGGGTTTTCTATTTCTAATCCTGGCCAAAGTCATAGGATGGCAGAAGTGGAGTGGTACCTATTAATTTATTTATTTTAAAATAGGCAGGCTTCATCAAAGACCAAATGAGCTGCTGGTCACTCAGTGCACATGTCCAGCCAATGAGCAAATCTAAGCCAGAGTCTACTAAACTTCTCTCTGCTTAAATTCTCTCAAGGATTGAACATCTGTTCTTTACAATTCAAAGATTCTTATGAGAATATTACCTATTTTACCACAGATGATGGATTAAAAGCAAAATTGATCGACACCATAATCTCCTGCAGTAAATTTTTACTATTCACACCATGGTGCAATGAAGACCTTTTGTCATTTTAGTCTTTCTCCCAGTATGCAAAGACAAGCATGCCAATGAAAGCAGAAGTCAACAGGTTTATGTTATTTTTCCTTTTGAGACTGAGATGAGAGTTCAAATTTTTTTCGTGGGAAAGCTATCTTCAAATGAATGCTCAAGAAAACTTTCATCTAACATGCACTTTCATTTTTGATTTATTTTTTTTTAGTTTTTAACAAAATCTCCTTCAAGGAATACATAAATAATGTCATACCTTGGAAACCAAACAAAACTTTAGTATGAGAACCATGGGAGTAAGTACTGGTGTATCCAAAGAGAACAGATTTTCACCCTGTGCTGTGAGTTTGGAAGAGATTATAAGCTTTGAAAAATTGATACTTATTTTATAAACCAGTATTCAAAGGACATAGAGAAATGCAATTTGCACTTTATATGCCTTGTAAGTTTCCTGCATCTTCAAGAACAAAAAGAAAGTTGCTGCAGTTGTATACAAAAGGTATTTGGACACATGGTATTAGTCATTTTGCTGTAGTTTAAATAAAGTTTGAGTTAGAAAACAGAAAAGAATAACATTTCCTAGAAGTGTCCTTTTTTAACTTACAATTTTGTCTTTCTCTTGGTTTAGTAGTTTCCCATACAAAAAAGTCTACAATGAATCACCATAGAGTGCAAAAAACCTGCCGTTTACTTCCATAGCAAGTCCATTGTGTCCATCCCAAATACAGTGCTGCTGAAAACAAGCTGGAAAATATAAGGATAAATTTATTACAAACTAAAGCAAGAATATGTTTGGTCCCTGGCGTTTAGAAAAAATTGAATGTGCACATGCTTCAATGCATTTGAAAGTAAAAATACAAGCTAAACCTTGTATGCTAAAAAATACAAGCTGAATTACATCTCACCATTCACTAGCTGGTAAACTGTAACCAAGTTTTTGTGTGGTATTTTATGTATGAAAGTTAAAATAAAAGCTAAATCTGAAGTTCCTATACAAACTTCTGGTTTGTGCTCTAAAATACCCATTTTAGTGACATTTCATACCATAAAACATATTTTTTGGGGGAAAGGATGACTACTACTATCTCTACAAAGGACTGTTAAATTTTTCTGTTGAACTACAAATTCTAATTTACATTGAATTTACTTTAAAAATCTCTTGCTGAAGATAATGTTGATATGAAAGTCTCTTTTCCTAAACTCATATTAAGACCCAGTAGATGAGCACTGTTTCAAGCTTCTGAGGAAACAAAACGGACAAGTTGAAAAAATCACAAAAATAGAACACAGTTTTAACCACTAGCTTGCATTTAATGATACATTGTCTCCTACATTTATGTAGTGCAGAATAATATATTTTCTTGACGGTAGCTGATCCTTTAAAATTAAACAATCTAGCTTCCATAAGGAGTTTAAAGTTGTGCTGTGTAACCAAATTGACCCAAGAATGTTTAGGCATGGTAACTTCTGAGAGATGCAGAACTATATCTTAATGTACAGCCAACGGAGGCTATATAATAATGCTGAGGTTTATTACTTTTGAGTCACACACTTTTTGAATCCTCTCACACCGTCATGCTTGCCAACATACAAGCATCACTAATTTGTGCCCCAAGTGGTGGTCTTTCAATTTTTCTTTTTGCTCTATAAATCTTTTCCTGCAGAAAAGTGGCAAAGGAAGTCTAGCTGGCTGCTCTTCCCAGGGCATGGACAGTCAGGGAAAACAGAGAGATTTCCTTCCCCGGTCCAAACCCCACCCTCCCTCCAGCTCCCCAGCCACCCTCCCCCCCACCCCCACCCCCACCCCCACCAAAATTCTGAATGTGCATCCATCTGGTTTTCATGGTATTTTCCAGTTCTAGAATCTGCACACAGTTTATGTACTGTTACATAACTGACAGGTTTTGTTTTTTTTTTTCATGGGAAGGATTTAACAGAGTGGCTGCCTACTGACCACTCTGCTTACTCTATTATTACATTATTTTGAACTGTTTTCTAGTAAGTAATAAATAATTTTAAATTGTTCTCTACCGCAGTGGGATAACTTGGTGTTTTTGCAAAATGATATTCAGATTTTTTTCACTAGGTAAACAAAGGAGTATGAAACAATTAGACGTAGATCAAACTTTCAGAATTAAACCAGTCTTAGATTCAGGTTTGAATTTGAAAAGAAACAGGAGAGTAACCATAGACAAATATGGTTATGGCTGCAAAAAAGAATGACAGAATTTGAGATTATTTCTTTTACCCCAGACTTTTTTTTAAGGTTAATATTGACTGCTACTTGCTCTGAGTGATTCATCTGTGACCTAATGGATTTTATTATTAGGATAATTCCAAGAATATTCAGCTGTTTTTTTCCTTCTTTATTTCATATTTCTGAAATATTACCACTGAAACGAAGCACATTCACCTTCTCTCTGCATTCGGCACCCCCAGAAAAGCCATCATCCATAATTTTGCCTCTTTGTTCTAACACAGTGTTTTACCATTTGTTAGTACATGAACATGCACTTCCTAGAGCTACATATAAAGATGCTGTTATTTAGACACTTACAGACATGTTTCTGTAAAACTGTCTTGCTTTCCCTTGCTGCTTTATTAGACTTTGTTGTTCCAGTTGGGTTTTAGTTTCATTAAAAAGGCAAGCCTTGATTCAGTGTGAGGTTTGTAGAACAAAAGGAGCTGGTGTTCATGGTTGTAGAGGTCGTCTCCTCTCTGTCTCCCTTCATGTAGTGGGAAAGAGGACTGCCTAGACTAAATAGGAGTCATGCTTAACCCCAGCAGGCAAATAAGCACCACGGCAGCTGCTTGTGGGTCCCACCAGTGGGATCAGGCAGAGAATTGCAAAAGTACAAGTGAAAAGTATCATGGGATGTGATAGACATTAGCAGGTTACTCAGTAAAGCAAAAACTGTGCATGCAAACAAAGCCACATAAGGAATTAATTCACTGCTTTCTGTGGGTAAGCAGATGTTCAGCCATCTCCAGCAGAGCAGGGCCCCATCACACATAAGTGTGACATGGGAAGACAAATGCCATCACCCCAAATGTCCCCTCTCTTCTTTCTTGATCACCCAGCTTTACATATTGAGCCTGATGCCATATGGTCTGGTGGGGTTGATTGGGATCAACTGCCCCAGCTGTGTCCGCTCCCAGACTCTCCAGCACCCCTACCCTCCTCACCAGCATGGCAGTACAAAAAGCAGAAAAGGCCTTGGCTCTGTGCAAGCTCTGCTCAACAATGATGAAAACATCTCTATATTATCAACCCTGTGTTCAGCACAAATACAAGACACAGACCCATACCAGCCACTGGAAAGAAAATTAACGCTACCCCAGTCAAAACTAGCAAGAGAAGAAAGAGAGTGCTAAAACCCTGTGGTTATAGAGTGTATTCTCCCACATAGGCATGAAAGTCAGCCATCCAGGATAAAGTTATTTTTATAAGGAGTTACAGGTTTGATTAGATCACTGAGGGAGCAGCAATTGCTCTCCCTGTGTAACCTACTGTTATGATGCTCATAAAAGCTGTGTTCATTAGTGCAGCTTGGCATGACTGCCCTATATTGCCTTTTCTCTTGAAAATGCTTGTATGAGTCCTTGCCGATCTCAGAATTTTCTGAGAAATAGTGAGTTCTGTAAAATGTAAGATTTTCTGATATTCCCATTATCTTTGAGCATACATCCCCTCCCAAATTATAATTCTCCTACTTTTTTGTTAGAATAATCCCACTGAACAGGGGATATCTGGCCTATAGGAAAAATCTGGAATTAAATCTATGTGCCATAAATACAATGCCTGTGTCATTGTATTGTGATAATAAATTAATAAATAAACCAAGAATAATTTTTTAGCACCAGCCTGACCAGCAACAGGAACTGAACCACTAAAGAAGGAAGGGAAATTTGGAAGGCAAAGTATCTTTACAAAAACACTGAACAAAAGCTGCAGCAAAGCAGATACAAATTGGGGTGAACGACTCCTCAATGGTCTTCCAATCTCTCTTTAAAAGATGATGTAGAATGATCTTTCTCCTCTTATATATTAAAAAAATATTTGCCCTACATGTCTTATGGAAGAACACCACTTCTGCTTCATTTGTTGCTTTCTCTACTGAAATGAATACAAACACAATGGTTATTTCCATGTGACAGACACTGTCATCCACAGTTTTCAGAGCATCAGGTGTAGAGGCTGAGTAGCTGCCTTTAGTTTTGGGATGGATTGTGGTGGTGCATCCCTGCACCTCCCCTTCCCCTTGACTGTTGCACTATGATCTGAGAATCTGAGAATAGAGATGCTCTTGTAGGATCCATAGTGGGCCACTTCTTGGCATCTGAGTGTGAAATAAATACATCAGACTGAATAACATCTCCTCCTTTGCACTTCAGTTTCATTATGATTTCAGTAGGACCCCTACAACTCATTGTAAAATAGAGTACACAACCAAGATAAATTATATGAAACAAAAGGTTTAATGCTTTTTTAAATTGCATATTCCTCTGGTTAATTTACAGAAGAGCTTGTGTCCTTCACAAGGAACATCCAGGTATGTGTTTTCAAAGCTCTGCTCTCCCTCTCTTTGCAGTTTTAGTGGAGTTAAATTTTAGACACATTTGACAACATGAAATAAAGTTGTGGATTGTTTAGAAAATGTGCTTCGAAGGTGGGTGAGACATGTCAGTTAAATGCCAGTGAAATAAGTGTGGCAGGTATTCACAAATTTCAATGAGGGTATGAGTTAAAAATTAAATATTTTCCATTGGGAAACAGGAGTAGTAACCAATGATAAAAAAAAAAAAAAAAATTAATGGCGATGACATTTTGTAATGCTTCTGGTGTTTCTGTGGAATATAACATAGTAAACATTTATAAAGTAATTAGTGACTGTATTGCATAAAATCTGACACTGTATTGGCACATCCATTCCTCTACCAAACACTGTGACAGAACCAGGACCAAGAACAGTAAACGATAGCATATTGGATGAAAAAAAAGAAAAAAAGAAGAAGAAGAATTAATAAGAGCTCTGGGGTGTCTTTTACTAAACATAAAAATATTTGTGGGCTGACATATGCAATTACTTCACAGTGACATGAAATTTATGTCCAATGCTCAGTATTTTGTCACTGGTTCAAATGCCTATCAATGTGCCTCTGTACTCAAGACTGTCTGTTGATTCCTTCTTCTGTTGAATATGAATTATTGCTTACATATGGAAATATTTATTTAACTGAACAACTGTTACTGCATCTTCTGAATTGCAAGATGGTTTAAAGTATCATATTTGATTTTTTTTGAACAGGTGGTAATATAAAATGTAATAGTAGGAAATTTTGCAATAGCATTTGAAATTTCCTATAAATGAGCAGGTGTAGCAGGATCCATGCAGTAATTAGCTATTTTTCACAAGCACACAGTTCTTTCTGTACCATTATTTTTAAGCAAATAATAAAATATAGACTGTCTTCTAGAATTGTTTTTCTTTTTGCTGGCCGAGAGAAGCACCAACTAACAAACGATTTGGGTTTGGTTTTGTTGTTTTTTTTTTTAATGAAGGTAGACTGCTATGAAAAGTGTGTGTTTGCAACAGTATACTAGGAGAAGAGATAATACTTTTCCAATTTTCTCAGAACTAATTTGTATAACTGAAGACTTTGGGATAAAGTAATGTAAGATTTGGAGAATTGCCTTCACAATTTAAAAAAATATATAATATGAAACAAACAAAATGCAGGCGCCAACAAGACTTCTTCCAAATTTGTGTTAAGATTTAAAACTTTATTTGAAATGTTCAGAACATCACCACAAACATGGAAACTAATAGACACAAATGACTTCATATCCAGTTTTAAAATAAAATATTTACTAAAGAAATTGCAACAGCACATTTTCATGACAACAATATACCTCAATATTTCATATCTACATATAAAAGTCATGCATTTTAAAGATTCCTTTTGGCTAGATTGTGTTTTCTGGGTGCTAAAATTCACTGAAGACCTTACATATTTTAAATATTTTGTATACAGGTTATTATAATGATACCACATTCCCAAATAAAACACAAAATGTAATAAAGCTTTATATTTTCTTTATCTACTTTATTTTTTTCCATATTAAAAAAAATAATTATATACGTAATAGCAAAACAAACATTTTAAACCAGCTCACATGTATGCAAGATATGTAAAATCTAATAGTATAAACTAGGATGGCAATGCAAGGGTATAAAATATGCTCTCTTTTGAGTCTGTGGTCCTTGAGTAATATTGCTTCTGTTCTGGCCTTGCTTTGATACATGCAAGTCCATGAAATACTTCATGGCTTATTATGTAGCAGGTGAGGAGTCAACAGGGAGCTAAAGGAAATGGTCCTCAAGCCTAACATTGGCAGCTACTTGTTTTATTTCTACCTTTGCTATACAATTATTCTATTCTTACTATGAGGCACATTCAAAAAAAAGTCCAGGGCTAAATTTCAGCCTGTAATATCTTTGCAGTCAGTACATTTTATGTAATTCAGATCCCCTATATTGTACTTCTGCAAGATATTTTACTATGTAAATAATTCCTTCAGTTAAAGCAATAATGTTAAAAGGTTCTATATATAGCTTTGTTTTTCTCTTTGAGATTCTATCATTTTTCTGTGCTGGCTGCTAAGGCATGTGCCACGCATGATGACCTTTGGCACCGGTGTGTTAGCGTCTGAGGGCAACCTCTCTACTTTCCACCTCTGTATTTGTCCCATTATGCCTTAAGATTGATCATTCTTCTGATTTTCCAGCTTCATCCATGGAATCCAGTGCTGTGACACTGAGTATCATCAGCAAATTTTTTTACAAACAGAGTCGATGTATAAAGATCTATAAAAGTCTTACTAAACGTAGTGCTTTTAAGTGTTTTGCATCCCTGATCTGGAAATAACATTTGATCTATTGACAGACTGTCAAGAAAGATGCACTTGACTGTGTAAGTCAAACCAGGCTTCTTTATGTGTTTCAGGAGCTATTCAAGAATGTGAAGAGACAGTCTGACAAAACACAGAGTCAGCACTGGACTGTGACAGACGAGATCAGCTTTTGTTCCTGGGTCTGCCACTATCCTGCTGGACAATCTATGCGCAGCTGTTTCCTCTCTTCGTGCCTCACTTTCACCACCTGAGAAGTTAAGATAATGATGTCATTTTTGCAAAGTGCTTTGAGGTTTATGGAGAAAGAGTGTTGTGTAAGAGCCTGGAATTTACTCTTAGTGAAGAGTATTAGCTTTTTGCATGCTCTTTCCAGTTTTCTCTTCGAATGCAATGAAGTAAACACAAAAAAGTTGTTTCTTTGAAATCAGTAGGAGTTTCACACTCAATTCTACTGATACCAGAATTTCTTCTGAGTGAATGACAGAAGTTGTGCTCCTTTCTAGACAGTGCTAGTAGCAATTCTTGTGTATACTATTACTCTAGCTCTGAAATATCTGCGTAGTTGTTAGAAAGGTGGAAGGTAAGCAAATAATAACTCTGAAAGGAACAAGGTAACATTTTTTAATGCAAATACTGCATTTGAGCATCTCCTGGTAGGTATTTATAATGCAATAGCATGCAGGCTAATAATATTAGTACTCAGCTTCATTTTCCCGTGTTTCTTGACACAAGTATTTACTAAAAATATGATAGGCTCTTCTTATTGGTTCAAAGCAGCTCCTAAGGTACAAATTATGACATGTAATTTTAATATGTCCTTTAAAAATTGTATGTGCTTATTTTATTTTAGATGGCCTTTGTTATCACTAGGATACATATTTGAGTCATTCATATTAGTTTTTTTAAAAGTTTTGGAGAGATATCCAGGAAAGCTCACATTTTGTACCATTTTTCCCCTTTTGAAGGTTTTGAGAAGAGCAGCTTCCCCTGACAGAATGTTTTAAGTAATGTGTTTTCTATTCTCAACTTTGTATTGCATTAAAACACAGTCCTGACTGCAACTCTAAATATGCCAAATACTGTATTGCTTATCCCAGAAAACCTTCTTTTAGAGACTCTGGTGAGCCCTAACTAGGTGTAAATTTGGTTTTATAAGTAGTCACAGCAATTCAAATAATGAGTTTAAATGGCAAATATAAAATACTTCAGATGATATAAAGGTAATAGATCTTGTAGTGCATGAACATAAACACTTCCAATTGGAACATAGTAATGTAAAGAAGTATAACGCAACTAATTTGATAATTTGAATAAAAACTTTGTATACTACACCAACCCTTCTCCAAGCGTAACACCAGTTCAAAAGACATTCCATTCACTCACTAAACACACCATGTGTTCATTTAACCGGCAGCAGCATTAGAACTGAGTCTTTTCCACAGAGGCTTTTGTAGGGGACTCCCCAGTCAGTTCTCCCTGGGAAAGCTTCCTAGTTTTCATATGTACACCTTTTTATCTGGCGTTCTCCACAAACAAATGTCTGTTCTTCTGAAATATATTTGGGCCAGAAACTCAGGTCATTCTTGAAGCAATGAGTCCAGAAAGGATGATCTCCAACTCTCTTGCAGGTACTGGCTTTTCCACAACCTTCAGTTAAAACACCGCATCACACTAGACAGAAGTATCATGCTGGGAGGGTAGAGACAATATCTCTTCCTCTTGACTGCTATCCCCATACTTCCTTTTACTGTGCAATAGTTCATTTATTTAGCGGGTCCAAGACTATCTTATGCACACTCCCCTACCAGTCAGTAATGAAAATGGCACTGAATCATTTAGCCGCAGCATTCTTGAAGGAAATTATTAACGCCATCCAGCATGCATTTTTATATTCTAGGTTTCTTCACAACCATTTCTTTGTTTTTTTTCTGACACTATACATTGCTTTTTTCTCACAATTATATGCAAATGCAAATAGTATTAAGTTGACTTTCCAAATCTTTCACATTATGTGAATGATGAAAATTCTTCTTTTTTGTAAATTAAAAAATAAGGTATTCTGGGACATCTTTCCTTTTCTTCCTGATTTATTTCAATTGATAGCGAGGGTACACATTTTTTATTTTTCAGTTTTTTTCATAGCAATCACAGTACCTAATTTTTTCAATTTTCAAATATTTCTTTTGAAACAGATACTAATAAATAGGATCTTGCATGGTTGTTTGCTGTCTACGGGTTTTACATGCGTATTGTCAGATGAGACTTCACAGCTGACGTCTGACAGTGCAATTTCACATCACCACACATTTTCCTTTCAGCTTCTCCTTCCTTTTCTGTTGCTTGCTTTTTTTGCCATCAATTTGCAAACTCACAGTCCTGCGTTTCTCCAGGTTTAGCAATTCTTGGAATAACTCTTTCACATTGTGGTTCGTCTTGGCAGAGGTCTCCATGAAGGCACATTTCCACTTCTTGGCCATGGCTTCTCCTTCACTGCTTTCTACCTCTCGATTTTGGTTCTCATCATTTTTGTTCCCCACCAACATTATTGGGATGCTTTCTATGTCTCCTTTAATCTGACATATTTGTTCGTAGATTGGCTTGAGTTCCTCCAAGGACTGTCGGCTGGTGATAGAGTAAACCAAAATAAAAGCATGTCCTTTAGAAATAGAGAGACGTTGCATGGCTGGAAATTGATGGCTCCCTGTAGTGTCAGTGATCTGCAAAGTGCATATGCTCTTATCACAGCTGATCACCTGACGATAGGTGTCTTCAATGGTAGGGATGTAGCTCTCTCTGAAAGTGCCCTTCACAAACCTCAAGACCAAAGAACTTTTTCCCACTCCTCCAGCTCCAAACACAACTACCCTGTAATCATTGCTTTGCTCAGGCATGTTTCTCTGTGTGTCACTTGCTCAGCTAGGGGGGAAAACCTAGGAGAGAAAACAATGAAAACAAGAAGACAGTCATTAGTCCGGGTACATGTGTAGAGTGGATGCTGTGATATCTTTCCCAATAGGAGAAATAAATGTGATGTAAGTGATGGCATACTAGTTGTAATAATTTAAGAAGATTTGCAGGGGTTTACAGAATTATTTATTTCAGTAGTAAATTTAGGGTTTGCAATCTGGTTGGGACTGATAACAAAATATCATGTTCACTTTGCGGCTGATTTTAAATTAACATTGTATGTTTTAGTAGTCTTCCTATTGGATTAATATTCACAGAACTAAAAGGTTGCATCTGAGAATTTTCAACAAGGCCAAGGCCTGAACAAACTGTAACTCAAACAGGTCTAAAATAATAGTTGAAACAAATCACTGTACAGGTGTATGGCACTCAATTACTCTGAACATGACAGCTCTTCAGTAGTTACGGAATTTATCTCTACTACAACTGGACTACAGTTCTGAGTAACAACTGAGATGTATTTGTAGATTATTCAACAACAGCACCTAGTGAGCTTTGTTTAAAACTCCATGGGAAAGTGTGTCCCACTTTGCTGTGTTTTGCCACTGGCATTTCAGGTCAAGGAGTCCATTTTGATAAACTCAGATTGCTCACATTCAGTCTGCCTTTTCATTCCAACATTTATCTTGCAGCAGATGATATTTGACACGAGACTTGCTATACTTATCAGAGAGGTTCTGCAGACATATTCATAACACTTTTAGTGGCTTGTATTACCAAGGTTGGCAAGTGTGTATGTCAAAGTTCACAAAACTCTGTGATTGCAGAAGACAGCTCCCTGTGACAAAACCCATCTGTATATAGAAACCAAATACACATGCCACATATATTGATGAAACCATACCACAAATATTGATGTAATTGTTAAATAACAGAAATGGTAGTTTTCATGTTTGCAAGCTGTAGCTGTTTTATAATTCATTGAAATAAATGTAAAGATGAATTTGTCCTCCCATCAGCAGCAGATCAATAATTACATATCACATAAAAAAATTTTTATATTTAGTGACATTTAAGCAAATAAGCATTAAAAATTGAGCCCTAAAAATTGAAGAGAGCATAGGATATTGCTTCTTTTCAGACAAAATCTAGATGTATAAGGGGTACATGTTGAAAAAACTGCAAAATTTACTGCATCTGTACTTGTTTTGAAGAAAATGGGCAGGTTTTGTAGGGAACTTGGTCCAAATGCCTTAATGGCACCAAGTGATTAAATTTGCCTGTTGTAATTTTGCCTGAGGAGCAGTAAGTCCAGAGCAACTCAAAGAATTTCCTTCCTTTTGAAATAAAGCCTCCAAGCTATTTCTTCAATGCAGCGGAAGGAGTGACTGCATTGCAGGGGGTGATTTTAAGTTGCCTTTTGCCTGTCTAGCAGTGGGACAGTACTGATGCCATAGAGGTAGGGATGTTAGTAGACCCCCCATGCCTTTATCCCAGTTGCAAGCTCATGCCAAAATGTCTGTTTCTGCATTTTGATGCTGTTGCTGTTTGTGCCAGTTAGGCTTAAGCTAAGGCAACCCATGCTGCACTAATGTTTTCAATTTGTTGTTCAAGCATATCCTGATGTTGTTATCCTTCTTGTCCAGGGCATCCTATAGTGTCCTAATTCTAATGTCTGAGTAAGCTGAAAACATCTGTCTTTACGTAATATGTTGGATGAAAGAGTTGTACTTCCTCATCTGCCATCCCATAGGCAGAATAACCAGTGCAACTGGGGATGCTGATCCCGAGGCAAAGTGCAGAGCTGTCTGCCCAGCCTGGCTTCAGGCAGAACACAGCTTCGCCCCTTCCATCTCTCCTGTGCCGCTTTCACTGTCACTCTGAGAGGTTTTTTTAAATAGAGGAAAGATTGATAAATAAGTGTGTTCATCCTGAGGCACTAAAGTAAAATTGTTTTTCTGACAGTGGAATTCAAGGAATGGAAGGAAAAAATAGCCTCAGAAAAAATGTTCATGTATATGTTTATAGAAGAAGAAAAACCCTCTGAGGAACAAATAAAATGAGTGAGGAGCTCATGATGATAAGAAAGAAAGGAAAAAAAGCAGCTGGAAAAAATGAGAAGGAAGAAGAGGAAGCTAGAATAATGCTGTTCCACTGAGAATAAATCTGTACCTAAGAGCTGCAGACATGCAAATTCAAAACAGTCATAGAGCTTACAGTTGCGGATGACTGCACAGAATGAGCTACCATAAGAATTATAGTTTAATAATTTCTTGCAAAAAGGCAAGAGAGCAAAATCTACGAATTCCACCTCAAATCAGCTTAAGCATTGCACAATCATATTATATGTAGCCTAGGAACTACAGGACAAGGAGAAAAAATGCACTATGAAAATTTTTTCCTAAGAAAATTAGTGAAATATGAAGTGGAGAAATAAAATTTAAAAAGCTAGCTGAGTGTACTCCTGCTCTATTACACTGCATCCTTTAAGCATACTCATAAATCTCCAAGAAAACTGACGTATATAGTAGCCCAAAACACAGAACAAATTGAAATGTGGATTTAATGGCATGAAGTATTCAGCAAACAGAAAAATTCTAAGGGATCCTGAAAGAGCATGGTAACAGTCTTCAAAACATAGTAAGTTGTTGCAAAGAGGGAGAGTGTAGTGGAATAAAAACGAGTTTATGGGCTCACATTGTAGAAGAGATTCACATTAGACAATAGGAAAACTTCACAGTGGTAAGAATAGCACACCTATTGTGTAGGGAAATGTTGCAGATATTCTTTAGAAATCACCATAGTATCAAGGGATAATTCCAGCTGGAAGGGCCCTAAGTAGGTTTCTGGTTCAGACTGCTCACCACAGCAGGGTCAGCCATGAGACCAGAGAAGGCACAGTCCTGTACAGATGTGAAAATCTCCAGTTTCCTACAGTCTTTCTGGGAAACGTCATCCAATGCAAAATTACCATCAGGATGATTTTTTCCCCTTATACCTAATCTAACATACTCTCTCAACTCATACCTGTCGTTTCTCCCCCCAGCATCCACTGCTGCTTGAGTTTGACTCCACCTTTTTGACAGCTTTCCCGTAGGTGTTGAGGGCTACTCTTTGGTGTCCCTTGAGCTGTGCCTTCCCCAGGCTGAACTGGCCCTGGTCCCTCAGGCTGCAGAGCAGGACAGTGCCGCAGCTCTGGACACCTCTGTGCCCTCACCAGCACTTGCTCTAGTTTATCGATGTGTTTCCTCTCCTGGGGCTGCCCAAACCGGATAAACTGCATTGCTGCTGTCCCGGGAGTGCTGAGCAGAGGGGGATTATCACCTCCCTCGGCCGGCTGGCCATGCTCCTGTTCATACAGCCCAGGGCACAGGGGGCTTTGCTGCAGCCGGGGCCACTGCTGACCAGGACCAGGTCACTGCCCAGTACAGACCCAGGACCTTCTCTACAGAGCTGTTTCTCCCCAGCCTGGGTGACTGCAAAGGAGCAGTAACCTTAGTTGCTAGTTTGGTCTGTCTATCCTAATGATCCTCAGTTCTGCTAAAATTAAAATCACAGATTTTTCTAAATTTATCCTGCTCAGGAACTAAAAGGAAAAAAAACCCCTAACTCATGCAAGGCTTTATGATCACAGGAGAAAGGATTCCCTGAATATTTTTTATCATTTGTGTTCTCTGTGTGGATGCGTTCAGAGAATATCCTACAGCTACAATAATTCTGCATAAATGTGGTGGTCTTGTACATGAGTGTTCACTTACTAATGCTTTTCATAGCATCCTATTAGCTTACTAATGTTTCTTTGTCTTAAAATGTGTTAACTGAAACACACAGGAGGATCAAATAAAGTATGCCATTCTTTCTTCAGCTTATGGCATTCTGGCCAGTGATAGTATGGAAAAATTAACTTGAAGAAATCTGACTTTTCAGACATACAAGATCATTTCTGATTCAGAAAACCTGCCTGTTTCATAATCTGCACAGAAAAAAATAGTTGCTTTTCACCCGTTAGAATGGACTTATTCCGTAATGAAGCCTCAATTTCTGCCTTTGCTACTTTCACGAACTACGTCACTGAAAACTTACTATGATCCCCTAAATTGTCAGCTTATCAAGTCTATCCTTACTAGAAAAGGCAAAGCACTTTTCATAACATACCTTTATACCCTCCATTTTTGATTGTCTGATGGCAAAGTTCAGCAAACCAGTGAGAGCGTACCTCTGCTGACTTAGCTGTGTTTCCTGCAGGTGCCCTGCTAGCACCAGGCTGGAGTTGCTCTGCTTCAGCTGCTGCAGGTGAGGCTGATGGGCTGCTCCCTGTGGCAAACCACTGCCTCCAGTTCCAACTCAGCTGCAGACCTTTGTGTCAGTCTGCATGCTTTCCCTGCTTATTTCTGACATGCCAGGTGAAAGAATTGAAGGGGCTTTTTCTGACGGATACAGTTCAAAGTCTGAGTAATTACGACATAAAATCAAGTTTTTTATTATATAGTGGGAAAAAATATGCATTTAAAATATTTAAACGAGTACCTCATGTTACAGATTATGTTCCTCATAGTTTAAACTCTTAGTTTTGTTTGGCTGACTGATTAATTACATGTGGGTATATTAGCATTTACTAAATCTATCTCACTCATCATGTGCTTAGCTACTGGATCTCCATTGTTCTCTCTTGTCTTGAATTAGGCTTTTTATGGTCTAACTTTTCTATCAATTGTATTTATGACTTGCTGGATAGATAGCATATGCAATAACAGCCAAAAGATATAGGAGGCCTGCAAAATAACATCTGAAAATTAATCTACTTGAATATCTACCCTGAGAGTAACAATAGATTAGAATCTCACAGCTGGTGAACTCCTTCTGTTTATGCTTGAAAATGGCCACAGAAAATAACCACCCTATCTCCACTGTTTCCAGTCTTGTGTTTGTTGCATTGTTAACTACCATGAAATGTCACAAGTTGTAGATTTAGTAGATTTTTTTTTTTTACTACATTGTATCCTTTAGTATAGCATTCATTTTACAAAACAGTGTGACATTACCTTTGCTTTATGGAGTCAGAGGCTTTGATTGCATCTTAACTGATCTAGCTTCTTGAGGTTTTATGATGTCCTACTCAGATGTCAGTCTGATATGAAATACAGCAATTGTCAGATGCTGTGTATTAATTTCCTGAAAGCTCTTTTTCCTCAGGTAAAACTGTCTCATGTCAGTCACAGAATTTATTTTTTTTTTTTTGTAAACTCTAGGGCAATGTCTCTGTTTATATTGTCATTGTTATTGTGAAAAACCAATAAAGTACAAGCAATGCATTTAGTTCAAAATCTTGCCTCAATTTAAATTAACAGTCCATGAGGCTATCCAGTGATGACACCACTATACAAAGATACAAGGTGAAGAATGTAGATATAGATAAGATGGATTTCAGCATGGTCGTAAGATTAATGTCCATTTTCCAATATCAAAGGTGAAAAATGTCAAATTATTTATATAAAAGAGGGAAAGAGAGCCCTGAAAGGAGCTTTTTCTTGTTGTACATATAAACAAGCATTTCTGAGGGAGTATTTTCCCCATATCTGCTAATGAACATGCCTTTTAAGGATAGGGACTTTTCCTACTTCCAATGTCTTCATCTTTTGATATAAGACTTGTTTTTTCATTCTATTTCTTCACTTGTATTCTTTGGTCTTTTCAAGTCAATGGAAAGTTGGACACATTCTAAGACCAAATGACAACTGTTAAAACAGCTTTTTCTTACAACATGAGGTTCTAGTCCATATGGAAAGAACTTCTTTATTGTCATGTGGAACAAAATGTTCTTTGAAAATCTGCTTCTTGATGATCAGCTAGTGTAAATCATGATTTTTTTTTTTCACTGCATAAATGCAGTAACACTTTTTATTTATGTTGTTCTCAACTACAGTTGGAGAGAGAAACATTTATAGCTTTTCTCTCCAGCAATAGAAAGAAGATGACCAGAGAGATTTCCTGAGAAAATGGCATCTTCTGGAGAAAAAAAATAGTGTGTTATAAACCTGCTCCTTTTCTCTGATACATTTTCCTTATTGTAAAATTTGCTTGATTATCTGAAAATAAGGGACAAACCCAGACATTTTTCTTATTCAATGTACTCACAGTAATTAAAAATTCAAACTACAAATTCAATTTGCTTAAACTGAAACAGATTTCATTGACAGCTAGGTTCTCTAAAATGTTGAAAATGTTTGAATTTGCATGGAAAATTAATAATTTAGAATCTATTCACTGAAATTAACTTTACAAAGTCTTTTAGAGAGGTTCCCAAGAGGTTTTGTGGGTTTCCTTCATGCTCCTGGACTAACACAGAGGGGAAATAGAAAGGACAGGAGGCTTTCAGGTTAATTTGTTGGAGTATTTTTCTGTATTTACAGAAGGAGGCTACTGCCATAAGTACATCTGTGTGTAAAGGAAGTAGAATCCAGCCTCTATACTGTCCTGCAGTCACAGGTGTTATGCTCTGCCTGAGCAAATTGTCATATAGTCGTCACACCCATGTTGAAAATCTCATTCCCAAAATGATGCTTTTTCAAAATTGTTTTAAACCCTATGGAACCCTTGGTAAAAGAAAAACATCCCACATGCATAGTTGTCACTCTAAGAAGATCTTTACTAGTTCTTTGGCTAACATATGGCCAGCAGATGTTGTGGCAGAAATAGTTTTGCTAGGCAAGAAAAAACTGGAAAAAGGAAGGGGAGATGAATAGACAGATTTCCTGTGGGAACAACAGGTAGCATGGGGTTTTGGAACTAATCTTAACTAAAGTGGCACTGCTTGTTGAAGAGGGCAGGACTGGTGGCAGAAGAATGAATGACGCAGAAGGGTCTATTGATTCCCTTCCCTGCTGAGGGTTCATGTGCAGAAAATGCAGAAGGTGCTGGACCTGATCCAGCAAAGAGCTTTACACCTAGGAATACACTGAAATCGTTTGCTTTGATGTTGCCCGAGAGCTTACAGAACTCACCCTTTTGAAACAGATATGTACTAATGAACCATTACTGTAAAAAAAGATTCAGCATCATTGAACACGTGTACCATGTGAAAAAAATCTGCCTTACTTTCATTTAGAATCAGAAGTATTATGCAAAATTTATCCAGGATGGACAAGTGAATACACTTACCACATGAAAAAACCCCTTTGTTTCAGAAACAGAAATATTGTGCTGGGCTTGCCCAGGGTGGACAGGTGTCCTATTGGCCGTCACTTACTATTTAGTGGATTGGTTAATCTTAAAATTAAAAAGAGGGAATTTCATGAGAGTTCCTGTCTAAATTCAGGGTTTGCTTTAGGCACGTTAGATATTTCATTGATTTATCTGTTTGAGCATTTTGGTAAACCAGTGTCTTAATCTTTAACTCAGAGAGATATTACCCAGAAGCCTTTCCATGTGAGTAGTTAGGTATTCATCAATGTGAATTTAGAAATAAAAATGTCAAGAGAACAACATTGTATTCAGCTCCCCTTAGAACTGATTTTTTTTTAAGTTTCTTCCCAAGTTAACTAACCAAATACAGTAGTTTTTCCTCAGTTTTCAATGGATTTAATTTAAATGATTAAAGACGGAAAGACCAACTTACAACATTGTATGTTTGCCTTTGAACAAGTAAGGACATAATGCCATTGGGCATAGCAGTATGATTGTAAACTGGAATTTGTCAGCCATACAAATGCAGGATCAGAGACTCAGTCTGAATTTTCAGACCTTCTGGTTTCTAATAATAGAATCATTTTTGGTGTTGAGCAACAACTTTACATGTTTTAGTGAACTTCTGTTTCTCCAGAGGTACACTAGAAATTATAGGTTCTGCCTTATGGATAACAGTATGTTTTTACAAGTTTTCCTGAATGGAGAAGCTTGGAAAAGTACAAAGCACTAAAAAAAAATCCCTCAAGCCAAGAAAGAACATTTCCCAAACAACTGTTTTACTTTAGAGGTTGTGGGTGATTCTATATATTGAGAGATTCATGGCAAAAATCCCAGCATCAGCAACAAGCTATTTCCATATAAATATGTGTGTTTACGTAGAAGAATAGTACACTCGTGGAAGACTGTTTTCCATTCATCAGAAGAAACTGTGAAGACCGGTGGCCATTTTGCCTTACACTGCAGTTCTCAATTCCGTAATGTTAATTTGAGACTACTTATGCAAATCTTCTGTAGAAGCAAAATTATTAAAGGTTAAGAGCTTGGGACTTCTTATGACATAACTCCTGTCATTAATTTTCCTTGCTTGGCTGGGAAGGACAGCTAGAATACTATCCTGACCACTGGAATACTTCTGATGCTCTTACACAGCCCAAGTAACATCCCAATCAAAGCAATGGCTTAAACAGAGCATTTTGCCATGGGTTTGCTGGACAATAACTTGTGAATAGATCAATGCAGTGGGTTTCAGGACCTGAAACGATCCCTGACAATTAATCAAATAATGTAATACCATTGTTGATATACTTCCAGGCACTAATAAGAAGCCTGAGCTTCCGCCAATATTTTTCTTCAAATCAGAGTGTTTTGAAAACCAACAATTAAATAGTAACTGTGGGGTACAATATAAGAGGAACTTTCTGAGAGTTTATAAATGTTCACCACCCTAGCTTGTAATACTTTCAATTCTGAAGACAGGTAGGTTTAGCCTTACAAGGAGTTTCTTCTTAATTCATGTTTCTTTTCCTTGTAGTATTAAACAAAATTGTAAAAATTATATTCTGAAAATTAGAAAATAGTTAGTAACACATAGTAGCGTTAGGTTTGCATGTACAGATTGGGAAAGAAGTAATGTTATTTATTTGGGTTAACCGCAATATTTTACCTACAAATGGTAGTTAATATTTGATTATTTAAAAAACTAACTTTTTCAGAAGAGGTAGAAGTTGTCAGCCTAAATTTTCAGGGAAGAATATAGAAATAAATAAAAATAAATTTAAAAAGGGAACTATTATTTTCGTAGCTTCAGATTTATTTTAAGTAAGAACTACTGGGCATATTGGGAAGGAAACAGTTGGAGTTCATGAATGGATTTGCCCTTTTCATGTGCTTTAATACGTTCATTTTTGAATGAGGATGCTGAAAGGCTGACGTGACTTCACTGACACTTTTACAGATCCAACTAAAACCGGTTTTATTATCTGCAGTCAGGTTGATGCTGACTGAATTTTACTGCCATAGCATATTGCAGAACTGCATAGCCAGAGAGACTAATTTTAATCTCAGATACAGAAGCCTAACATTCAACTTAAAATTATTTTCTTGAGAGGAGGTGCACCTGACCTCAGTGTCAGTCAAAAGTGCATTTGCCATAGACCTGACACACACTTTTTCATATTTTGCTCCTCTCTTTCTTTAATATGCCTCAAGAATTATCCTGTTATCAATATTTTGTGGATGAAAACTAATCAATATTTGTTTTCTTAAAAAGGCAAATTAGACTATGTTCTGTTTCAATTAATACATTCAGCTGCATTGACACTCAGAGGTTCTTTTCCACTGCTTTTCCAGCAGGAAGGTAAGATATTAATGCATATTTTGATTTAAATGTTGCAATAAAAATGCAGTGAAGATATCTGTTTGCTGATACTTGGAAACATTTGTGTGCAAAGCAAAAATACCAAATGGAAAGAAAAATATTTCCAGAAATTTATTTTCCTGGTACATTTTTGGAAATTCTTAATTTTAAAGAGAATACTAATTTTAAAGAGAATATGCTAATACCCATATTTTACAAAATCGTCATTTTCTTCCTCTACATAATATTGATTATTGCTCAATTAGTCCTAGTAATATCAAATATTAAGGGGAAATTAACTAGCATTTGGTATCAGTCTAGATACCAAACCAAATGTCCCACTATGCGTAGTGTTTCAGCTTACGTGTGCAAATGCTCTGATACTCACTGGAAGTGTGGCAGAAGAATCATTCAAATGCAGTTTATTATGTATTACAGAACAGTTACGGAGGAACACTGTGAATTGAATGTAATCCCATGTAGTACATAAACCAAAACCATTAAAAAAAAAGGAATAAAAGGATAAGTTTCTAAACATAAAGAATGAGAGAAAAGGGGAATATGGAATTGAATGTAGTCTTTCCATAGGAGCATCTTTGAACCAGAATATTATTTATTGCACATTTATTTAAAAAATCTAATTTTGGGCGCAATAGCACATACTCTGTCACAATGAAAGTCTGAGTCTGATTTTTCACACATGACACTGGGATCTCTACATGGGCAGCTGTGTTGGTTAGCACAAGAGAAAGCCAGAAAAGAAAGTTATCAGGTTATCCTCAGAGCAGACTAGGAACAGTGCTAGTAACAACTTCAGGAGCAGCAGTATCAGTTTATATATAGTCTGCTATTTTTATTGGTACTACAGAGACTGCAGTGCCGGTGTAATATAATCATGACCACTTGGCCAGAAGGAGCTTCTGAACTCCAATCAACTTCTAAAGAGCTCTGCTCTGCACTGTGAGAGAGGAATATTATTCAGCCTGAGGTCCATCAGGGCTTGTGAGTGTGCTGGTGTAAACAATAGCGCAGCAAAGAGCAGAAATATGCCTTCATGTGACCGATGTGAGATATGTGGAAAACTGTATTTCCAAAGATCTTGACTCACTTGCAAAGGGACTCCTTAATGCAGGCAACTTCCAGAGAAAAGTAAAGATGGTATTTAGTATTGAAAGAGACTTTCTGGTTTATCAAATTCAATGCTTTGCCTTTGCAGGCAGCCATTTAATAAAAGCCCTTCCATTAAGTTACAACTAAAAAGCATTTTAAATGTTTTCTTTATATTACTTCAACTAGAATGTAATTTCAGAACCTTGCTGCTCTAATGGTTTGAAACCTTCCAGCCTAAGTGTATTCACAGCTCATTTATACCAATTTGTTCTTCTCTCTTACCAGGGATAAAGATAAATAGCTCTACATCACAATCATTCATCCAGATCCATGGGACCACTGATTTACAGCTGTGTACCTGAACTTGTTCCATGTTTGCACAGTTCTTCACGCAAGAGATTCAGAAATGTTGTGTGGTGTGAGTGAGAAAATTAAGCCTGGAGGAATACCACATTTCATAGACCCAGAACAATGGCACCAGACCTATTCTGCATGAATTGGGCACTACTGCATTTAATAAGGACAGACAGACCTCAGAGAGCAGCTCCTGAGCATAAGTGAAGTCCATTAGTCAGAAAAGTAAAAAAAGGGAGGGAGAGGTGGGGGGAAGCCAAAATAGCCCTCTAAGCCAGAATTAAAAATGTTGAGACCTGCAAACATTGTAGATAACAGTAAACCGTAAAGCTTGGCAAAGATACAACAGCAATCAGTTTCATCAGCTTTGATTACCTAGAAAGGTATGGGGGTGTACAGTTTATGTAGCTGTATGTGTGCGCATTTATAAACAGGCATATATGCGTTCACTTACTAGGCACTCATGAAAGCAGGACATTCAGAAAATTCTTTAAAATTAAAATTCATCCAATTTTGTTGCTCCACTCTCTGCTCACCCTTCTGTGGCTGAGTGGTGCAGCATACTGATCATCCCACATTTCATGGGCAAGATAGCAAGAGAGAAAGTGTTATCAAATCAGAATTCAGCAACTCTCAGGCACTTGAGAATGGTCTTTCATGATTTATTTCCTTTCATTCAGTTGGAAGAAGGACAATCTACTGAACAAAAAAAATTTCCTGCCTGACAGTGGGATGATGCAAACTGGTGTCTGTCTCAAAGAAAAAAATACCTTGCGTTATTTTATCCAGAGTTCACATTTTTGTATTCTTCTATCAGTTAAGTTAAAATGTAGTTTTCATTTAAAAGAAGTAAAAAATTAATCTCTCCTTCAGCCATTACGGTGGCAGTGCTATAAACTAGGGCAAAATTCAGCATATTGAGTTTTAATGAAAGACAGCTTGAAAAAAAAGGTCATTACTAGCACCCCAGCACACAGAAAAATAATATCATTAACTGGCCAGTATGTGTATGACCAGAGTCTGGCTTCCTTGCTAGTCCCAGTTTACAACATGCCATGTTCTCTACGTAAGATTAGAGCAAATCTTGCAGTCGTAACTCATGCAAAACTCTATTGACTTTAGAGGAAATTTTTCCTGAGTGAGCATTGTGGATTTTGGCTGAAGAAAATTAACACCTCTAATCTCAATGCAAAGCTGTGCCTATTGTACAAGACGGTACAGAAAAAAAAAAAAAAAAAAAACACAATGGAAAGAAATTACCTGTGTAGGAACAGAAAGCTTCAAATGCTCTTCAGTTTCTGCCTGTCATTGCACCAGCTCTTCAGCCTCTCTGCCCTGGGCTCCCTCCACCAGAAAGGAGTCCCTGTCTCAGTCGAGGGGGCTGCAGCTCCGCCGCCCGCAGCTTCCCTGTGCTGGCTGCTGCCGTCCTCAGCTCCCGCAGCTCCGCTCCCCTCCCGCGATCCCCAGGATCCTCGTGGATAATGCTCTTGGCTGGATCGCAGCCTCTCTCTGTCTGCTTTTATGGACGGACTGACTCCAGCCTCTGCTAGTGCTATTGCCTAAATGGCGACTGCAAAGCTCCTCTAGGCTTTTAACTGCCACCTACTGAATAATCGTGGAATATATATATATATATATATATAGGCATATATACATATAAGCTGTAACTTTATGGTTTTCTAAAGCAATGTAATAGATTTTTACAATTAGTCTTTAAAGCCTCCAAATATCCTGTAGTTTATCATTTAAAGCTGTAGGTTACATTAACCTGAGCTCACAATTCTCCCTTTCTTTCAGCACCAAAACACAGTACGAGCCTGTCCCTTTAACTTTAAAAAGCTTACAAAGCCTTTGGTAAGGCTAATCCCCAGGGCATAAAACAGCATAGCCCTATTCAGATCAATGGAGCTGTGCTGATTTTTATTAGTTGAGAAATTAATCCCTTAAGCATAATATTTATTCACCAAAAAAAAAAACCCAAAACAAACCAATAGAAAAGAAAATGTGCCCTAAAAATAGCTTTTGTCCAACATAGGCCCTCAGAATTTCACTCATCTGAAACAGATTAGACATTTTTTTCCCTGACAGCAGTGTAAAACAGGATCCCTGAGGTTTATAGGCAAACATAAATAAAGAGATTTTCTCCACTCTTAATGGTGAATTTTTTTAAATTTTTTTAATTTTTTTTTTTTTAAGTGGAAAATCCAAAGGCAAAATCCAATGTCTCCTTCAGCTTTTTATTTTTAAAGCAGCTCCTAGCTCTTTTCTTCGTAGGCTAGATGTGGGGTCCACTGGAGGTGTTTGATCTGCTGCTGCAGAAAGGAAGCTTAAGTACAGGGTTTCTCTGTGAATCTGTGCAATTCCCCAGGGAAGGTGTGTGGATCCTGAGATTTGCTCAGCTGATTAGAGCATGGTGCTTAAAACACCACAGTTGTGGGTTCAATCCCACAACAAGTATGTCAAGGGTTGGACTTGATGATCCCTGTGGGTCTCTTCCAGCTCAGAATATTCTGTGATTTGTGAGACGCTACCTTAATAACCAAATAGCTCGAGTATGTAGGATTGTGGCTCCTCTAAGCCAGCTGCTAACATGTGGCTGAGTTGAGTTCTGATATAAAAGGGCTCTATGCCCATTTTAAGGAGCACTACCCTGTGGAGGACTAGTGGCACCCAGCACCTGTCACAGCAGCAAGGAAAGAGTTCAGTTTTTATGCTTGCTGTGCCTGACAAGCAGAGTAGCTAAATCCTTAAAGCTGGTGTGATAATTTTTAAATGACACCTTTGGTGGCATTTAAAATATGTTTTGTTTGTTTTTTTAAAAGTGTATGTTTTGACAGCTTTTATGAAAGATTCGTTTATTGTGTTAACACTTTTGTTATGGGCTTCAGAGAAAATAAGAGGTTTCTCCTCTATGTGTGTGTCTTACGGAGTATATGTGTATCAGGATACGTGATGACCTGCAAAACATGCCCTGAGGAAACAATTTGCATTAGCGTACGGTTCTGCTACAAATTAATCCTGAGCCCTGTTTCCACAGGCTCACAGGCAGCAAGCTGTGGTTCAAACCATGTGTTACAGGCCTGCTCCTAGAGCCTGACAGCAAAGCCCTGCCTTTGGTTTTGTCACTGCTTTTCAGCAATATCTTAATCCTGCGTGTGTCAAGAATTAGCTAATCAATATCTCAAAATGAAAAAATTGTATTATAAATTAAAAAATGTAATATAATTACTGCAACACAGCAATGGTCAATCTATAAAATTTATAATATTGCTCAGAGCTTTAGCCAGTGATTTTGCTGATTCTACCCTATGGTTGCATGGGTGCAGAATCCAGACCCATTTATTCAAAAAGTCAAAGTGCTCTTGTATTTACAAAGAATATGGCTTCTCAGTAACTTTCAAATGTTAAAAGATCTCAGTCCTCAGCAAGTGCATCCTTATTGCAAATACACCTTTAAATTTTCCTTAAACACAGTGGAAGTATCTGAAAAATTTTGGAGTCATGGCTTCCCACAACTTTTACTCACTCAGCTCATATTACAAGTCTGGAAAAATCTAGTTTTTGCACTGTATTCCAATAGGATGGATGTTCAAACTTTAGAAAACATACCTTTTCAAAATGCTGATTCTTTCCAAAACTGAATTTATTTCAAATACAAGTAAAGCTTGTCTTCATTCTTTCCTTACCTGTCCAAAGAACTAATATTTTTTGTGTACAGGTGGCAGATATGTACCTCAACAAGAGACACAAAGTCCATTTCTACAGCTTCCACCTAGGCTCTATCCCACCAAAACCACCATGAGATTTTTCTGATCAGAAGCACAGTACTGAATTGCCATGCTATAATTCACTGTAAAGGAGTCTTGTGTGGCATTTCCCTGATTATCTCTGCTGAAAAATAACATGGCAGTTCCTGCCCTCAGCAATGGTTTTGTAACATTTCTGCTTTAAATGATGTTGTTCAAGTGTGCCAGGCAAGACAGACTTTCAAAATCTCAGATCCGCCTCACCTAATGATATTATTCACACGTGGTCCCAGCAGAGGATCCCACAGGACTAAACCCAGGACAGTCCCACTCAGGCCAGCAGAAACACGGCTGGGTAAGTATTTTCCTACCCTAAGCTGCAGGGAGGATGCATTTGTCTGGTTGCTGATGCATGTGAATTTGGGGCAGAATGGACAGGGTCTGTTTGCAGTGAAGACCTTCCCTTCTCCTGGTGGCACCACAGACCTCCTCTCTACAAAATACGTACCAGTGCGCATCATCTGTTACTGTGTAGAAAGGAAAGTGCAGAAGGCAAGGGCACAAGGCCCTACCAAGAGTATTTCTGTTACAAGCTTCCCTCATGAAGAAAAGTCTTAGGCAAGCTACGTGATTGTCAGGTTTCTGTGCTGCATCCGAGCTGGAGAGGGCATTTAAGGAACAAGACATCTGCTTAGTTAGCAAAATATGAGCTGCCTAAAGCTTGAATGCACATTTAGCACAAACCTGCATGAGCACTGAAAGTACAGCTTTTGAGTCAAAATTCTATCCATGGCCTATATACAGTATGGGAAAATGAGAAAGTCTTCAGTTTCCCTGGAAAAGTTTAAGATGTGAAACTGTGGCCCACATGTAAAGATTTTTTCTCTGCAAGAGGGAACATAATCTTGACAAAGAGAACCCAGCAGAGAGCAAGGTCTAAGCTCAATTTTGTCTGTTCTGGGATGTTTTCCCTCCTGTTAACCTCTGTTTGTCTGGAATGCTTTCACTAAGCCACAACCTGGCTAAAATATATCCTTCGTCTCTTGCATGCTTAGAAAGTTAATGTCTTAGCTATGCAATGCCATAAAGAAATTTAGTTCTTCCTTCCAACTGTCCTTCAAAATAGTTACTGTAATTTTACAATACTTTGGTGTCTTCCTATACTGTATTTAGTTGTACTAAAAAATTAGCTAATCTGTTGTCTACATCATCAGTATGGAGGAATCTGCAAAAGATCTTAGCATCAGAAATATTTACTGGAGTTTTTGTACAACAGGAAGAAATTAGTCTTCAGAAAAAGTTATTGTTAAGAGTGATTCTCTGGGACACCTGACTGTCAGCAGTGGATCTTTTAATGCCCTGTATTTGGTCCAGTAATTAGATTCCTGCTCCATGATTATGATGTGGCAGTAGCTACAGGACAGCTTACCATAAAGACCATACCTCGTATTTGTGTACTGCATCAGAATACTAGGCAACTTCTACCATTTTGTAAATGAAGCATAAAATTGTAATGGTATTTTTAGTGCCTGCATACTGCTTAGAACCTGAGAAACTTAAAAAAATAAAAAAAAAAAAAAGATAGCTATCAAGTAACTATTGCATAGAATTTCAAAAATATAATAATCAAATTATTTATAATCAAATTATTTACTGTACTTTCACAATTCAGCTAAGTGCATCATAGTCGATTTACAATGCACTAGAGCAAGTGACTACCTCTGGTAGAATTACATCTTACGTATAAATCAAATGTGATTAAAATATGTAATATATCAGGCTGTTTGTGGTCTACACCCAAACCATGAGATGATGGGACCAAATTCTTCCTGGGTATAATTGAGGTTCTCACTCATGTTAAAGAGACTCCAGACTACCTCTTCATCTGATTGCATTGGAAAGACAGGTCCTTACCCAATATGTTTAAACAGCAAAGTTTCACCTGACAACCAGTGTTGCTCTGTGTTGTGGAGAAAGCAATTCTTCTGGAGAGGGACGCATTATGCTGTATTATTTTCAGCTCCAGTGGGCAGATAGAGGAAATCTGGTTTTACTAGCTGTGGACCTTTAGCTTTTTGGGTTGTTTGCAAGGAACCTTTCTGTTGCACACAAAAGTTACAAACAAATTTTTTAAAAGTATTGTCACAATAAAATCCTGCCTAGCTCTTAGCTTGCGATAGAAGAAAGCAGCTAGTCCAGCAAAATTGTTAGACATGTCATTCTTTACAGACTGTAGATGAAATTGGTAGTTTGGAGAAAATATTGTCAGATTCCATAGAGTGCCATTTTCTTCTCCTTCAGTTTTCAGTGGATTTCAGCCCAGTCTTTCTCACTCACACCTCAATAGGATGAATATAGTTGCCTTTAGACACCTTTTTGACTTGCAATCTTCATTATTGACTGTACTACTCTGAACCAAAATTTTCAAAGTTTTAACCTGATTTCTGATGAAGAGAACAGAACAAGAAGACATTTTTGCCTTATTGTCTGTATGAAGTCATAACTCCAGAGCTTGCTTCTGAACATTTGAGAGCAAGGGATTTGCTGCTGATTTACAGGTAACCCTCACTGGCTTCTCGGATGTCAGATACCATAAAGGCGATTGAATGAGATAGGCCATTGAGTCCATTCTCTAATATCTTTCTGGGGTACGCAGGGGAGAGTGTAATTGTCACTGAAAATTGATAGCTAACTGCATCTAACCCAATTTTCTGTGAAATGGTAAGAGAGTGTAGCACTGTTCAGTATTTTACATGATTGTTTCAAAGAAAATATATTGATGGCATTTATAATGACCAAAGAGGAACAGAAAAAGAAAATTTCTTTACTGTGGGCATAAAAAGGGTCATGTTCAACTTACTTGAGGAGAAAAAAGTAACTAAGCTTTGTTAGAAAACTATAAACCATATTTACCATTATTAGGAATGTTATTAGAAAGTTGTGAAATCTCTTAGTTGTTAAGAACCCTTTATAGAAAACCAGAGTATTTCTGTCTTTATTAGTTTGTATAAGCTCCTATGGCACAATATACTGGATATAAATTTGTTTGTTAAGAGTCTTTCCATTTACTGATCAATACTCACACTAAACCCCACAGTGTGCTTGATCCATAATCATCCAAGCATCCTGAAAGAAAATTCCATGGAGGAAGGTTAAGAAACTTGTAACTTGATAAACACAGATGAATGACATTAACCACAGGTCATTCGGTGACTTTACCTCTGCTGTTCACAGCTGACAGTATATTAGTGTACATAAGTTCTTTTTGGATCAAGTGTTTAGATGCCACTGGAAATAAAGAAGAAGCAGAATTTCAGAACTGGGATTACTCTTTTCTTTGGCATTTACATGGGGCTGACAATCAGCAAAGACAGCTCAGCTATTGCAAATGTAACTACAGCTCACAGGACAAATGATGGTCTAGGTAGCCAAGAACTTAAATCCAAATGAACATAATGCCTTAAAAATTTGAGACATTATGTGAGCTACTTGCATTGCGCCTGAAACAAAGAACTTTAAAAAGTAAAGGAGTTTCTATAACTCTGCTGTCCTCCTGTTCTTAATACATCCATTTATCTTGTGCCCCTTGTTAGGAGGGCAATCCATCCAGGTTTTATAGCAACTCATAGGTGTAAATGATTGAAGGGATGTATTGGGTTTGCATGGCATAGTTTTGGTAGTGGAGAGGTTACAGGGGAGGCTTCTGTGAGCAGATGCCAGAATATTCCCCTGTGTCCACTAGATCTTGTTGATTCCAGCATGGCAGTCCAGGGCCTAGCCCATCAGCAATAGGGGCAGCACCTCTTGACATTTTTAAAGAACAGGTCAAAAAACACGACATCTGCAGCCAGAGGAGAGGAGCAAGAGCAGCTACCCTGCTGACATGAAGGGCAGTGCAGAAGGAGGGAGAGAGGTGCTCCACATGTCCAAGAAGAAATTTCCCTGCATCCCATGCTGAAGACCACAGTGAAGCAGTGTGTGTCCCTGAAACCCATGGAAGTCCATGGTGGAGAAGATATCCACCTGCAGTCCATGGAGAACCCCACGCTGGAGCAGATGGATGTGCCCAAATGAGGCTGTGACCCTGTGGGAAGCCCATGCTGGATCAGGCTCCTGGCAGGGCATGTGGACCTGGGGAGAGAGAAGCCCACAGAGGAGCAGAGCTTGTGACTCCATTGGGGACCCGTGCTGGAGCAGTTCCGTAAGAACTGCAGCCTGTTGGAAGGGTTGATGTGGAGAAGTTTGTGGAGGACCGTTTCCTGTAGGAGGGACCCCACACTGGAGTGTGAGGGGTCCTTTCCCTGAGGAGGAAGGAGCAGTGGAGCACATGTGTGAGGAAATTATGGCAACCCTCACTGCCCTTTCTCCTGTGCCACTGGAGTGGAGAAGGTATGGAAATTGGAAGTAAAATGGAGCCCAGTAAGAAGGCTGGTGTTTTAAGGTTTATTTTCCTTTCTCATTATTCTGCACTGATTTGATTAACAATGAATTAAACTAACTTCCCCTAGTCAAACCCGTTTTGCCTGTGAGTGTAATTGATGAGTGACTTCCTTCTGACCTGTATCCTGACCCACAAGACTTTAATATATTTTCTCTCCCATCTCCATCTGAGAAGAGGAGGGATAGAGGAGATTTGGTATAAGAATGTATTAATTATTTACCATTAACACATTCTTTATTAATTTTACAATATTTTAAAAGTATATAGCCTATATCCATGTTAATGGTTGTTATTCATATCAGTTATAATAGGAGACATAGCAGGCTGGATTGATTCGCCAAGCCAGTTGTATGATTCAACAGGGTGAAGTTCTGGGTCCTACCATGGGGTCTCAACATCCTCAGGCAGCACTACAGGCTGGGGCAAGAGTGGTTGGAAATCTGCGTGGTGGAAAAGGACCTGGGGATGCTGGTCAACGGTGACTGAACATGAGCCAGCTGTGCCCAGGTGACCAAGAACGTCAAAGGCATCCTGGACTGTCTCAGGAATAGTGTGGCCAGCAGGACCAGGGCAGTGATTGTCCCCATGTACTCAGCACTGGTGAGGCGTCACCTCAAATTTTGTGTCCGGTTCTGGGTCTCTCAGTTCAAGAAAGGCATTGAGGTTTCCAGAGAAGGGCAACAGAGCTGGAGAAGGGTCTGGAGCACAAGTCCTGTGAAAAGCAGCTGAAGAAGCTGGGGTTGCTTAGCCTGGAGAAAAGAAGGCTCAGGGGTGACCTTATTGCTTTCTACAAGCACCTGAAAGGAAGTTGAAGCAAGGTGAAGGCTGATCTCTTCTCTCAAGTAACAAGTAATAGGGCAAGAGGAAATTACTTTATTTTCAACTTGGGGAAGTTTAGATTGGATATAAGGAAAAATTTTCTCACCAAAAAGCTGGTCAAGGACTAGCTGACCAGAGAAATGGTCAATTGACCATCCCTGGAGGTAATTAAAAGGTGTGTAGATGAGATGTTTAGGGACACAGTTAAGTGGACTTGGCAGCGCTTAGTTAGCTGTTGGACTCAATGATCTTAAAGGTGTTTTCCAATCTAAATTATTCTTTGATTCCATACAGTCATCTTATTACTTTTGCACTTTCAATACCACATAACATTCCTATCCAAGAACTGCTCATTTGTTGACAAACAGCAGCCACCTGAAACTCGCTATTACTTTCTGTGTTTAAGGCTAACTGCTTGACATGTCACCTATATATTAATATTTGGATTACTTCAAACATTTGGAGAAAGATACTGCCTTTTTAGTTACAGACAGTGTATTACACTCTCTGCAATTACTTTTGTTTTATTCAGGCCTTGTTGTTGCCTATTTGAAATGAAAACTTTCATCATAGGTTGTCCTTAAATAACAGATCTAACTGGTACTCAAATCCTCCAATTGCAACAAATAGTAAGATAAGAGGAGTGAGGGGAAGAAAGCCCTCTATCATTTGCTGCTGAACTTCATTCTGCATAAGGTGTACAATCAGAGTAATGATACAGGGAAAATTGACAACTGCTCATTAGACATGAATTCTACAATTTGAAACTCTTCCTAGTATCTGTAGTTTAGCCTTCTCCCTTTGCAGAAATCTCCCATGAAATGAATTGTGTTTGACTTAGAAACCTTTAGTGTATCTGCATAAAATTTGCACATTAGCAGTTCTTCGGCTTCTGCAATATACACAGAATATCAGCAGGAGATTTTCATGCTCTCTTCTTGACCCCGTGCTAAGTCTATTATTACCTCACCCTTATATCAACCGGATTTGAAGCAAAAAACTCTGTGTAAGAAGAATGCTTTTCGCTATTCTCCACATTGCTGTTGTATGCAGAGGTGCGCACTGCTGTTACTAACCCTTTTCTTGAGGATATTCACAGTCGGAAACAGAGTCAAGTATCTGTCAATGGCATCTGCTAAGCTGAGCCCTATGGTCTGTCAAGTGCTTGACCACCAAATGGATTGGTCTCCTAACCGTGTCATGAAATGTCAAATACTACAGCAGTTCTTGACGCAGTGGACAAACCTTTTGAAATCAACATCAGTCAGAAACTAGACCCTGAATAAGATATCTGGCATGAAGCAAGTTTAAGAACATGTCTTTTTCTTTTTTGTTGTTATGTAATACAGTAATAGACCAATCTGCTTCACTTTGCCTGTCCCACTGTATCACCCCTTTATACCATTGTGTATCAAAATCAACACTCTCATCAGCATTTCTGTTGTTACAGATATCCTGTGTGCCTCTGGAAATGTTTTGACAAGCAGTGTTCCATCACCTTGATTCCTGCTATCAGAATAGCTGATGATTTTACAGGTTACTCCCTCTCAGCTGGAAGAAACACTGCCCTTCACCTGATCAAATGAAATTAATTTTTACCTATCAAGGCTGAAAGAGAGACAGGGAATGCCACAGCCACTTGTCTGTGCTCCGACAAGACTGGCTAAGTCTGCTACAATCTCCCAGGTGACTAGGACATTTGGGCTAGGACAGCAGCTCTGACAACCTTGTGCAGAAAGCATGTTGTGCTCTTCACAGCTTCTGTAGGGCAGTTCACTCAGCTGACACTTGACAGAGTGAAAGCTGAGCAGACTACTCTTTCCACATATCCTGCTCTGGCATTGATCAGGAAGGTTTGTGTCAGCAAGGCAGAAACCCAGTGCGACCTCGTGTTACAGGGATCCACCTCCTCCCCTCAAAGATACCCTGCATTTGCCAACCAAAGCTAGGAAAGAGGTTGCATTCATTTTCAGAGATGAAAGTTCTGTCAATAGTGGGAATTAAAAAACCTTGACAATATTACTGTCAGATTCCCCCTTGTCACCACACTGCTAAATTTTCTTTGGGGTTCCATGTAAATGATGGAAATATTTCTATCTGCCCTTTACTTTTAGATGACTTTTTAGTTTTCTTCATGGTCCTTGTGACATATATATATCTATGAAATTTATTAGCATTTTTATGGCCTTTGCTGGCACTGTACACTAATGTATATCCATAGAGCCATATAAAACGTCATGGCATCAGTGACGCCTGATCCTTCTTACCAACTGCCATTGCTGTTCATCATATTGCTGTGGACTCCCCGCAGAAGCCAGTAGTTCAGACACATTTATTCTCCTTGCAAACACAGTCTCTCTTCTGAACAGCTCTTATCCGTAGTATATCACAATATCCTTAGTATTACATAATCTTGTGTGAATTTCTTAGCCACACAAAAAGCATGGAATTGCCACATAGGAACAGAAAACCACAATAGACTGAAGCTCTTTCCTCTGAATTAGCATATTAAATAGCTTGATCAAGCAATATTAAATATATCGATGAAGCAAACAGATAATTAAAACACTTACTAATATTTTCTTTTTTGTTCATGAATTGTCTTAGAGAATGCAAAATGAAGATTGCTTAGCAGATATTACAAAATTCAAAGACAGTTTGGAAATTATGTTAGCCAAGGTGATAGGTGTCCCAAAGGACAGTTTTGGGTAGGCAAAATTTCTTGGCAGAGGTTCCATTCATTTGGAGGATGACAGAGGGTATTTACCCTTCTAATCAGTATGCCAAGTAACTGAATGTATAGACCTTCAATTGTTAGAATACAGCTCAAATTGTAATAGATTATAGGCAGTTTTCATGTTCTTCACTTACCCATAAACATGAACAATAAGAGGGGTATTAAAACTTTCCCAGTTATGTATCAGATCATAACCCAAGGGCAAATAGATGTCACTGTACTTCCGTGAGTAGAGTTGAGATCTGGAGAGGTGAATTCACATGTCCAAGCTCATTTAGTTTACTGGTAACAGCGTTAAGAATAGATATTGCTGAGTCTTAACAGTGCTTTCTGGTCACTAGCCCTTCCTCCAAGTCATGGATAGCTCCCTTGAATATGTGAAAGCTGCATATCAATTGACAATAAAGACACAACCTAAGCCACATGGAAAGATTAACAAAAATGTATCTGTCCATTTTGATGCCTAGACGTGTATACTCCCTTATGTGTAGTAGCATTAAAATGTGTGCATTTTTATGAATTGCAAGATGTGTTTGTTTTCTTTTTTAGGTGATACAGATCTTACAAATGGTCATTTGAACACAGAAATTCCCAGTCTTTTAGCTCATTTTATTTGGGTGTCAGGTCTTTAGAAAGGAATTTCCATGGCTGGGAGAGCACGACTAATGAACTGCAGTTCATTATAATGAACTACAACTTCTGTAGCCTTGAAATGGAAAGAGACAGTGAGGATGAGGAAGGAGGAAGCTGAAGAGGTGAGAAAGTAAACACAGATTAAAGATGTGGGTGTTAAGTCTACAGTCTGAGTCCTCATATAGCTACAGGAAGAATGGCTGATCTTTTTCAGAGAAAGAAGGAAGCATCTAATGCTGTATCAAGGTCCAAAGCATGATAAAAGGTCAAACACTAATAGAAAATATTGAGCTGCCACCTCCCTTCAGTGCTGTGTTAATACTTTCGGAAAGCCCCATTACACAAACCCCTGCTCACTGGGGTGAATAACGCCATTAGTAGCTGTCTGCTCTGAATGAAACTGTGCATCACTGATTGTATGTGATGAGGCTTCCTGCATGTAATTCATGGTACAGTTCCTGAGAATAAAATAGAGTTTTCTCTTGGTACAAAATATCCCAGCATCAAAACACTGAGGTACCTGTATCTGTAAACCGTTCATGGGTATTTCACTAATGCCCACTTATTCCAGCTAGTTGCCCATTAGTCTGATATCAATAGAGAAGAAAAAATGTATATGCATCCTGTAGGATGTCAAGAATGTGACTGTAATAAAAATGTTCTCTGCTTGAAATGTAACAGCCCTTTTAGTGTAATTTGAAGGCCTGCTGTTCATTCAAATTACCCACTGTGTGGGCTGTGTGCCATTATACTGCACAACATGTAGGAATAGTTCTTTCCCTGAACGAAATAAGAAATGTTAGCCTGGAACGTTTTCAGAGTAGCATAATCATATTTGTTAAAGAAAACTAGTACTCTAAAAATGAAGAAAAAATTAAAGAATTATACCATTCACGCAAGCTGATTCTGCCCTTTTCTCTGCCACTCTTGTAATACTGGTTCTTATTAATAAAAAAAATATGTCTTTGCTTGGAGCTTTAAAGGCCTCAAAACACCTGGATTGTAACAGCAATCATGAGAGTCTTTGTGCAGACAACCAGCTAGGCACCTACTAAATCAAAACTTGAGTCGCCTGAACATTTCAGGTTGAAATTCTTCGCCTGACTTCTTCAGGTTGAAGAAAGGTGATAGGATTGGATGGTAGGTATATCACTTGTGTTTATAGGCTCAGGGTCATCTAGAATATGTCTCAAGAACATCTACAGTGTGGACTGTACAGAGAAATCTGAGCCTGTGTTAGATAAGTTAGCTCTAAAGTCAAAACCAGTACAATCATCTTGGCTCATCAGTTCCCTCAAATTAATTGGTTCTGCCGGAAAATGCAGTGCAATGCCTTCAGTGACACTCTGATTGCTCACCTGGGACCTTTGCTAGTGCCCACATCCTGTGCTGCACAGATATATGCTGCATGCAGACATGTCCAAAGAGCCCACAACCCACACAATGAGCAAAAGATCAAAGGTTTGCATTGCCAGAAGAGGTTTACTTACTGTGTAGCCATGCAACAACTAACACTACTGCATTCATTCTGAGAGTCATTCAAGTATATAAATGATGACGTTCCTCAGAACATAATTTTCCTGAAAAGCCCACTTGACTGCTAGATAATTACGACATGACTATAATAATAATAATACCTGTGGAGTCAGTCTCATTGTTTTTACAATGGAACTTTGCAAACTTGACTTGAAGCTAGAACTTGTGTAGTAACCTTTCTTTCTTTTTTCTTTTTCTTTTTTTCTTTTTCCTGCAATAGAACTTGCTAAAAAATTGGATTTCTCATAATAAACTGGAATTGTAAGAGGTCAAGCAGCCTTAAGCCTCATTCAGTGGGTGATAACCTGTCATCATCAAAATTGGACTTCAAGATGTACTAGTTGGCAGAGCTGAGACTTTGAACCTTTCTGAGTAAGTTGGTTCTAAATAAATGAGCCCTCTCCATCCTGTAACAGTGCTGCAGTGTTGGAACAAGGATGAATGCAGCTGTATTCTGCCCAAATCATTTGTGCTGGCACAGACAGAGACAATACACTTGCATTAACTGCTACCACTTCATCATTCTGTGAGTGAAACAATCTCACCAAATCTAGCAAATGCTCTTCCCTTGTTAAATTTGCCGACATCCCACAGCTAAACTCTAATTCATTGCTGTGTGAATATTAAATATTTCATTTTATAAAACACTCTCAATATAATTTCTGGAAGAATTATGTCAACGAATACAAATTGGAATCAGGTGAATAGTTTATTAAATCAAATTTTGGTTGGAAACACTATGGATAGAAGAGATTTGCTTAGAGATGGATTCTTAATATGTTCTAGTTAAACACAAAGGATTCTCCCTAGGGAAGAGAGCTATCAGAGAAAGCAAGAAAGAAGAATAGTTTAAAAGATTCCATTCAAGCTCTTTACCTGTCTTTCAGCAAAAGATAAGCTGCTCCATGTAAGTCTGTAATTTTTTACTTTAATTAAATGAAAATTTTGTATATGTATGCCTGTTTGGTTTGGGGGATTTGACTAAATGCAGTATGTCAGCTTCTTTTTCTGTTGGTTTTGAGTGTATACTGTTGCTTTACAAAACTTCACCATAATCTTCTGATCTTCAGTCACCACAAAATAACCCCAAACTCACTGAATTTCTATTGGCAAAAGATTATCTGGATATTGTCACAGTTCTCTCTTCATAATGAATCCAGTAATCTCACAGGATTTTTTTTTTGGGGTTTTGAAATAGATATTAGCCCAGCAGTGTCAGATTTGTCATACTCTGTCATAGTGCCAAAAGTTGGGAGGTGCTGGCATTTCTATTGTTCCACAAAGTAAAATCTAGAGCTCAGTTCAGGAGTTTGAGCAAGTGTCCGAATTACTATCAGCAAGGAACAGCACTTCCAACCTCACCCTCAGAGTCAGTAACACCAAAAAAGCATCAGCACAAATATCCTGGGCCAGTACAGAGACACATTTTTTTACCTACCATTTTATAAAGTATCCAAACCCCGCCTCCCAACAAAAACAAAGCAAACGAACAAAAAATCACAAACAAACAAAAACCAAACAAAGAAAAATATATTGCTAAATACCTTTTAGTCTTGAACGAGTCAGCATCTTTTACCAAGGCATTATGTGTGGTTGTGTTATGGCCTCACATTACTCGTGGTAGGTTATTCTGTACTCAGTAGCCTTGCCTTCTCTGCTCGCTTTTGTACAGGTCTGTGCACCCCACACCAGGCCCCTGACCTCATCAGCACTCAAAAGTCTGCAAAATACATGCACAGCTAATGATCAGTTCCCAAAAGTACTGCATCAATCTGTGTTTCAGTGAAGCCTTTCTATGTTCCAAAGTTCTGATGCAGTCCTTACCATTGCTCCACTAGAAAGGCAATAAACTTCACCACAAATGGCCTGAGCTCTTCACAGCTCACTTTAACAGCTGAAAACAAGGATTTATAACACAGCTTCTCCAATTAAATCCACTGAACTTCCTGTACCCTCAGTATGAGAGTAGCTTAAGCTCTGCAGATTGAAAGCTTCCCCTCACAGCCTGTTGCTCTGCTTTCAGGATATGAATATTAAACGATGAATGCCTTGTGTGATCCCTCATGCTATGAAAAAAATGAGGTCCCTCTTTCACAACAAGGAGAATTCTGGCCCCAGCGTCTGCGTAAAGTCCTGCTCTGCCCAGGAGAGCAGGACTATGCTTCAGCACCACAGTCAGGGCTGCCTTGCTGCCTTCCCTTGCACTGCAGTCTCTTTATGCAGGTTTCTCTGAACAGGGTTCAACACAAGTTGGTCTAAGGTTTCTGCTAAAGGAATTTCCAGGAGCATGGAGTCCAGGCATTCACCCCAAGAATCAGAAAATGGAAGCTTCTCAGTAGGATTACCAACATCTTACATCTCTTTTTTTGAATGCTGTTTTGAAGTTCCACTGTCTGGAAATTCAGTACAGAAAGCTACAGTGAGAGCAAGCACAGTCATTAGAATCGATTCCCCACTTATCAAACCCTAAAGAAGGCTGTGAAGGAGAGTTTATACCATGTCTTAGATTACACCTTGTTAGGAATTCACAGAGTGAAAGTTCTCTGTCTGTTCCATTTTCAGCAGTTCTGCTGTGCTTGTCTAGCCAATAATGACAACCTTGTGTGTTCCCTGGTGCTGCAGCAGTAAGAAAAAACCATTAGAAAAAATCTCACCCTGAAAAAGAGCAAGCCTTAGAGAGATTTTTTTTTTTAATTACCAAGTTATATGTGGGAAGATATTCATTTTGGTTCTACCTCTTCAAGAAAAGATTAAAAAGACAATGTAAAAAACAATTCCATTGTAGTTCTGCTGAAACCAATGGTGCTAAAATTATTTATTCCAGCAACAAATTTATCCTATAGGATACATTACATAAATAGTTTTTTAAAAATAAAAAACAATATCCAAAAGTGTAATTAGTATGGAAAGGCAAATATGGATCTTTATACAATCTATCTTTTTATCAAAATTTCTGTGTCATTAAGACTAACTTTAATTTCTACTGGCTTTAAATAAAAGGTTGGGATTTTTTAAAATTTCCACTTCTTATACTCACAAACAAAAGTACTGACAGTGTCCTAGAAATCTTTGAGACAAATGAATGTTTAACCAAGAGTAAAATGAAGAATACATTGTTACAATGAACAGAAGAATACAATGAATACATTGTTAAAAATTACATATTTTTGATAACTTCTTGCACTGTGCTATATGACATAAAGGTGTACTAAGCAGCTATTACCAGAGTATTTCTCCACTGCCTCTTGAAAACATTGATGTGTTTGTTCATTTCATAGAAACTTCAGTATTGTGAAAACTCATAGAAATAATGTACTACAGCAGCATGCTGGTGAACATTTGTGGAAGCTAAAGGAAAGGAATTTGAGTGGCCAGTAGAAATGATAAAATAAAATTTACTAATTAAAATAACTAAGACAAACTTTAAAAATATATTTTTGCGGTAGATTAAATGAGATATAGAAAACAATTAAGGGCATATCACCATCCATCTTTCCCTGAGAAGGTATTTTTGGACACCAGGCCACCACACTATCACCAGGATTTGTGACATGTTAATATGCCTTGATTTTTTCAGTAGAGAATTTTTTGTTCCATCTTTTAATAGCTGTGTAAATTAACCAGAACTGTTCTACAGTTATAACATTCTGACTAATCACAAACAAAGCTAAGAAAGTGAAAACAGAAGTCCATGAGCAACAAATCACTAGCACTCTGCTCTGGCTCAGTTTCTTGGCATATAGGTGCAGATTTCCACACTGCAGTACTTCCTTCAAACCTTATCTCACAAATACCTCTTTCCAAGCCAGTACAGCACATCAGGACCTGACATGGTCAGGGGACATGGGATTCAAATATAGATAGAATACATTTCACAGCATCTGTTGGTGCCAGGTCTGTGCCAACTGGAGTGTCCCACAGCAGCTGGCCGTGGCTCTGCAATGGTCTCAGGAGTGCCACAACTGTACTTGGAAGCCTTGCAGACTGCTCCGTTCACAAAGACATCTGCTGGCTGGTGCCTGACCTCAGAACAGGCAATGCCAGGGTGACATGTGCTGATGGCACACCTCATCTCTGACTCATCCTACTGAGCACCAGGGCTGGCTGGGTCATTTGTCCATCCAATTTTCCTGCTTTAGGCCCTTCGTGATGCCAGTTCTGGATCTCTCGGGCTTCAAATGGGGCACTGGTGACTTTGCCATCCAGCTTTTAACCATCACTGAGATGTTTTATCACCAGGCCTATGAGAGACCAAGTTAATGTTATGGCTTTCCCTTCTCAGCACATGGTCATACAAGATGTGGATCAAGACCAAATATATGACTCTAGGACTCCAGTGATATTTTTAATAGTATTTTTTAAATACTGTTAACCAGGATACTTTTTTTACTGGTCTTTCTAAGTATGGTCCATATAAAGACAGCAGTCCTGTGTGAAATCCAATACATGTGGCTCAAGACAATATTATATTTGTTGCTGAAAATTTAGGCAACACTAGAAATTTAAACTGAGTTAACTGATGTTCAGTGTTCTGTTCTGCATTTTCTTGGGTAATGCAGAACAGAAACAGGGAAAAGAACAGTTACTGATTCAAAACACCACATACTACTTGCTGATGTCAAAACAGTTGACCCAAAACTCAGCTTCTGAAACTGGGTGCATGTTTTACAACAAGAAATACTGTCAGTACTCTTACTGATTTCATGTCTTTAAGGGGTGTTGCCTACATGAATGCAGTAAGTTTGGTTTGGGTTTTTTGTTTGTTTTAATTTTTTGGTTGTTGTTTTGTTGTTTTGGGGGGCGAGGTTTTTGTTTTGTTTTGTTTGTTTGTTGGGGTTTTTGTTGTCTTTTGTTTGTTTTGTTGTTGTTGTTGGGTTGGGGTGGGTTTTCTTTGTTTGTTTGTTTGTGTCTTTGGGGTTTTTCTTTTTTGCTTTACCTTCTGCATCCTATCAAAAAAATGGTGAATTTAAGCTAATGCTGTACTCATTTGATCTTCCAGTGATTCTTTGTCTTTTTGTCCTGCTGGACAGACTAAATTGCTTCATACCAGGGACAGTTTCAGGGTCCAGCTCCCAGAAAGATCACTTTAATGTACTGGACATGGGCATGATAAAGGGTAATCAGAAAATGGAATAGAAATGGGAAATGAAAACTACAGTATCTGTAGCCCTTTGAGGGACAAAAAGTGTGGGAACAAAGTTAAAATAGCATCTTTGACTTGAATGACGTGATAAAGGTTATTCTGTCTCTAACAGAATGTACCAAAATTGCATTAAGTTGGAGATTACCAAAATTTTAACAGATGACAAAGAAGTACTTCTATAAAAAAGACAGTATGAAAGCTGCCTTGTTTGGTTACACCACAATTAAATCTGCAGGCCAAAATAGGGAGCATTTGTTTTACTGTAGCTAGAATTTTTCCATAATTGTCTAAATTACAGTTTTAGGTGAGCGTAACAAGTCATCAAGCAGAATTGTACTCTATGTTCCACTGAGTTCATTGTTTTTCAGAACAGGCATACTTTTCACATTCGTGTATTTCATGGGTTAAACATCTCAAATGCAGTAACAAAAATCTGTTCATGTCTATGCAATTTTGCAGTTCTAATTACACTGCATTTAAAAATTATGCATTTATTTCTCTGTGTATATTTTTTCTCAGTATGTAACTATATGTAAACATATAAATAAATTTGTTTAATTTATTTGCACATTTAAAACTTGAAAACAAGATTTAGTCTTTTTTTTATAATGGCGTATATAACAGAAATTATGTGTCAGCCAAATAATTATTAATTATTTCTAACAATGAATAACATGGTATCATTGGTACTACAGTATATTCAGGTAGTAAATAGAACATACTATGCTCAAAATACTGTACAAAACCCCCGCTCTTCTTTGTATTCATGGCTACTTTGTCAGTTCCCTATCTCCGTTTCAAAATTCGGGGCAAACAGAGACATTTAAATTAAAGGATCTTGGCATTTTCCCAGTGTCTTGCTCATTCATTAGACACATGCTGCTGCCTGATTTTTTTGAGAATCTCAGCTACAGTGATCATTGAATCTGTGCTGATTACTGGCCACATCACAGCGTTTGTATTTATTGGAGGGATTGGATACTGTGCAGTTATGTATTCAATTTCCACAGGCCAACCAATGCAAAAATCCCAGGAAAAAAAATATTTGACAGGATAGTTCATGCAATTTTTAAAATTTATCCAGAAAATGCAATTAGTACAGATCTTGCAGACCTTTTTATCATCTGAGATGATGGTCACAAAGTAAGAAAATTCAGTGTTAAGTCTTTTTCTGCTTCAAGCAGTTCAACATGGCTGATGTAATTGAATTGGAAACCAGTGGGCAACTGCCAACCATGTGCTTCTTAGACTGATCACATGTGAACACTTTTAGGAACTGAAACCCACATAAGCTAACATTTCCTGAGGGTTTGGAAATTTGCCCAGTAGACACAACCAAAATAAAAAACCTAAAACAAAGCAAAATCACCCTAAAAAAAAATCAAACAGAAACAACTACAAAACCAGCCTTAAAATGGAAATGGTTGAAATACACCAATAAATAGATTTGAGTATTTTTAGGATGGGATGGTATCAAAGCCCAGCACAGTGCTCTTCTTATACCCAGCCTGCTTAGGAGCCTTAGGAGAAGGATTGTATTTCAGAAATAATGATGATGATGATGATGATGATGATGATGATGATGATGAAGAAACATTCAACTAATTACTTTTCATGAGATATTTTCATTTAAAATCGCTGGTACTTGTGCGTCAGAACTCCCTAACAAACTGCACCTCTATTTAAACTAAATTTATGTGAAAAAATAATAAGTCCACAAATATATTACTCCGCCTTTCAGTATTATTTACATATTTTGGCAGGAAACATTTAGAGTTATTCTTCTTCATTCAGTCTTGAAAAGTCAGATGGGATACTGAAGCACAAACTGTGCTTTTCAGTTTTCATCTCCTCATCTGGGGTTACTGCAAGTGAGTACTCTTCCTGAGCTCAAAAGTTAACACAGTCTTAAAGTGCATCAGGCCAATCCCTCCAAATAATTGTGAAAATTCTGAGAAACTCTGCTTTTCACCCACCTACAGCTGCAATTGCTGAACGATTCTCAAGTGCCTACACGGCACTTAATGGTACCTCGCTCCTTTCAGGTGCAGTCTGTGACCAGAATAAAAGGTACCTATGCAGCTGCAGCAGGGAAATCTTAACCAAGCACGTGCAATGGGCATGCTTCAGATTAAGTTGGTTGTTTTGCACATCTTTTCTTATAGTCATTCTTGTTGCCCGTCTGAATCGGAGTAAGCATTAGAAATGGTTAGAAAAAGAATCAAGGAAGCTTTGGATTCTATAAAGTATTGACTATAAAGATCAAATTGTTTTAGTGGCATGATGGTTAGGATGTATTTCTTACCCCATATCAGCTCAGATCTGTCATGTTGAGTATAATTTAGCTGGACATATAAGTCCTACTGGTATCCTGCAGAACCAGAAAATGATTATGTTCACAGAAAATGGAAAATGGTTAACTGTAAAAAAAATAAAATTAAGCTATTATTTTTATGGATTGATTTGTCTTCTATTTCTAAACAGTTCTATCATCTTCTAATGAATAACAGTTCATAATGACCTTTGATGGAATCTATAAGCAGGTGGAAGAAGGAAAGTGACTTTTGATCCCCAAATTAATGAACAAACAAGCAAAAATTTTTAAATATCCAGATCAAAAAAGAAAATTTAGCTCTCTGCAACAACTCTCTTTAAGCAAGACATCAAGTTGCCAAAGTGCTACTTAAAAATTAGTGACATTTTTGAAAACTTCTTTGTTTGTATGAAACATGTCAACTATAAATCAAGACATAAAATAAAGAAAATAGTCTTTTTGTTCTAAAGAAAATATTAAAAAGGAGTTAGTAATATATGATGGGAAAAATGAATCCTTGGTTCACCTGTTACAGAGTCAGCACTAAAGAGGAAGGCCAGCCAAAGGGAAACATGGTAAAGTAATATTTTATTAACCAATAAAGGGAAAAGAACCAATTTTATTTACTTCCATGTAACATGAGTGTTTTGCTTGCTGTTGCTGTTAATAATTAATAGGGTTGTTATGGTTATGTCCAAGCCTTAATCTGTTCACTGACAGGAATCTGAAGAGTGAATGACGAGTCTTGAGGATGTGAATTTTTGCCCATTTCCATGTACACAAGCCTGTTACTAATTCTCAGCATTATCCTTCTGCTGCTTAAAGAACCCAAAAACCCTTCAGAAAACAAAAAAAACCCCTAACTACCACAGAAAACCGAACTTCTACTTCCACTTCTGATTATGAGAGGAGAAAAGAAATTACAGTGAATCCCTTGCTTCATCTGGATAAGCAGTCGAGAGGGAAGTGTTCTGTTGACAAAGATATTCTTGTCTGTGACCCTGGGTCAATGGCTGTGGCTGTGCAATTGCAGATTGTGAAAATGCTCCTGTTTTTCCTCCATCTGCTCCATCTCCTCTATCTACCTTAATGCACTTATGATGATATCCCAGGACACTGTATTCAGTGCTAAAACATTACCTATTAAAACATGGAGCCATCAGTCACCATTATCATCCTGATCACGGCATTACTTGGCCATGGCAAACAGTGTCTCTGCACTGACATCCTGGAAATATTGGTGTGAGTCTTGTGCCAAACACAGCTGCAATAACAATTATAGGTCCCAAAAATTTTTCCCAACAAATAATATATTTAGAAAACAGAGAAGAGATACTAAAAGGCACTCTCTTGCTTTCAGCAAACCACTTGAGCAAGGCTGTGGTAAAAATCATTCCCCTAAACCCAGGAGAGTCTGTTGCTTCCCCTACTATGCTCTTCAGAAGAAATCTTTGCATCCTCTGTATTCCCCATTCTCTAGTTAAATACTGATGAAAGTTTATATGCCTTTGTTTTTGCGTATGTGCATAAAATAAGTTTGGATCTACTCCATTTTATAACCCACTCAATGTTTTTGTAAGATCAAAGTTATCTTTTCTGAAGATCTCATCTCTGACATCTAGAAATTTCATAGAATTTATTGGCATTTCTTCCATAAATATTAAAATGCAGTAGAAGAAAGGCATGGGACTGGTCACAGGTTACTTTAGTCTACTGTTGATCCACGGACTTGTATCAGGCCCTGGCAGAGGATAAGAAAATTGTAGTTATCTGACTCTACCCAAGAGAGTTTAAGTGGCATGATATCCAAGGGAGCTAAAGAGAAAGTCAACTGCATCCTGAGCTTCCTGGGCTGCATCAAAAGCAGCACAACCAGCAGGTCAGGAGAGGTTCCAGTGGGAGAACTGCATCCAGCTCTGAGATGCAGAGCACGGGAAGGACGTCAACCTGCTGAAGTGAGTACAGAGGAGGCAATGAATGTGATCAGAGGGATGGAGCACCTCTCCTGTGAGGAAAGGCTGAGAGACTTGGGATTGCTCAGTCTGGAAAAGAGAAGCCTTCATTGTGACCAAGTTTCAGCCTTCCTGAACCTGAGGGAACTTAAAAGGAAAGATGGAGAGCAATTAGTTACAAGAGTAACTAATGACTATCTAGCTATTCGCAAGAGCATGCAGTGATAGGAGAAGGGAATATGGCACTAAACTGAGTAGGTTTAGATTAGATATTAGGAAGCAGTTCGTTACTGTGAGGATGGTGAGGCACAGGCCCAGGGAAGTTGTGGATGCCCCATCCCTGGAAGTGTTCAAGGTCAGGTTGGACAGGACTCTGAGCAGCCTGGGCTGGTGGGAAGTGTGCCTGTCCATGGCAGGTGGCTGGAATTAGGTGATCTTTAATGTCCCCTGCAACCCAGGCCATTCTAAGATTCTATGATGTTTGTGTTTACATATGATTTTGGTTTTGAGTTACAGAACCACAAAGGTGGTTTTCTTGAGCACTCATTTAACTGTGTTCCTGAGTTATATATTGCTGAACTTTAACAAGCAGTATTTTCATGTTCTTTAAGCAAGCAGCTCTTCTACAAGCTAGTTGTTGGCACCCTTGCAACAGCATATGAACTAAATCCAGTTTTAGCTCTAGCATCCTTCACCTTTAGTGTTTGATTAAGCCATCTTGTTAGCTCTTGAAGTAGCCATCTGGACACTAATCCTTCACCAGATGTCTTTCTTGCTTCACATGGGAGCAGCTGATTGTAAAATACTTTGATAGATTTTCATGGTCACTGATGACAAAATCCCTCCAGGAATTTTTATGCCTCTTTTCCTTGTCCCACATTGTCCTGGTTCCACCTCAGACAAGGTTAGTTTTTGTAGTAGCCAGGAAGACACAGGAGTTACTCCATACAACCACACATCACTTTGTGGGAACAGGGGAAGAGATCCCTTCCGGGTCATGTGTTGTGTCAGAGAGGGCAATTGGGTATTCTCTGTTGTCAGGGGTTCCTCAGGGAGCAACGACATGTGAATTGTTCACGTTTTTTTTGTACATGCTGTCATTAGGATTGTTGTTACTGTTTGTTGTCTCATTTCATTGCTGATTCCAGTGCATTGTACTTACCTCAACCCATGATCTTTACCATTCATGCCTCCAATTCTCTTCTCTATCCCACTGCAGGGGCAGGTGGGGAGTGGGGAGCAATGAAAGCATGGTTTGCAGTAATTCAGTGGGAACACTAAATTGTTTCTAAACCAAAACATATTTTCATGTCAGGGCACTGAAAAAAACTGCATCTTTGCTTTCATACTGAGACAAGCTCTTCCCTGGGAAGAGTTCTAGGGATAGAGGAAGAAGCAGAAAAAAAATCACATAAAAATACAAATCTCCATTATTTTAAAATTGCACTCCTTTTTACATGATAAGCATTGAATAATATTTTTTTGCACTCAGTTTTACCAGTGCTAAAATGAAAGATTTAGATTCCAACAACTCCTTTTTGCCTAATCAAAATGCCCATGGAAACAGATATTGGCAAATCCCTTTGAAGATTTCTGTAATATCTCTACACTAGGTATTTCTCTTTTTTTCTGGAATTTTTACTGTTTAATTTTTAAAATTTCTTCCTTTTATTTTTTTTCTTCCTTTTTCAACTTGAAGGAAAGAAACCCCAACAAAATAGGAACAATTCTGGAGAAAAGTAAAAATTACAAATTCTTTATAATTATACTAATCATAAAACTAATTATAAAGTCACTAGAATATTCTGTTATTGTGATGTGGAATGGTGCCATCTTTCAGTCATTTATGTTCAGTGGTTTCTGATACAATATTTCAAGAAGTCAAGAAAATTTGCATTAATGAAGCAGAGAGTTTGGCTCCTTCCTTTAATATTTGCTTTTTTATTGGCAGCTCCTGACAGCAGATTTGGCCTTTGACAAGCATGGTTTTTCTGACAGGTGTTTGCACAGGACAAGGTTTCAAATAAGTCTATTAATAAAGTTAGTACTCACTACCTGCATGCAATTCTCCTTTAACATCAGGGGAGCAGCTAAGGGCAGGGATGGAAGGGCAGGGATGCCCCACAGCTGGGGGGATGAGAGCAAGACAGGCACTGTCCTGGCCACTAGGAGGGCAGGGCAGGGCTAGTGACAGAAATCAGGATCAGCTGGCAGGGCCAGTGGGCGAGCCACACGCTTGAGGCAGGAGCAAGGCCAAGCCAAGGTGTCAGATCTGCCAGCCAGGACAGGAGGGTGCATGGCCAGGAAGGGGCAGGGTCACTGCTGTGATGCAGCCCTGGTAAGGGCTTGAACGGTACCCTGGCTTCTGAGCCAAGGGCAGGACGCTCTACGGAGACATCTCCCGGCTCTTTCCCAAGCAGTTCTTTCCCAGGAGCCTGATGTAAGGACACGTAGTACCAGGACTGGCCCTGAGGACAGCCAGCCAAAAGCTTGGGGCAGCGGAGGTGACAAAGACTGCTGCTGTACGTAGGCTCCCTGGCACTTAGTTCCTCCATTTTTTCAAGGAAATCAAGAAATTTCCAAACTCTGAAAGCTATTTCGAACCAGAGTTTTACCCTGAGTCATTGATCACAACAAGATTTTGCACTGACAAGCAGACAGGTGTAACGTATTAACTGTTATACAAGTATAGGGGAACACTCTAGTACAGGGATACAGTCCCAAGAATGATGTTATATCAAGATTCTGAAGGATGATTACTTTATGCTTCACAGCTGATACACCAAATTCCAAAGGGGATTTTTAGGAATGTGCATATAAGTGAGATAAGTGCCTCCAGCAGCAATCAGCTCGTCTGTTGTTCTGAAATAATCATGCAGCTAAGCAAGAGAGGTATAAATTATCTTCATTAGGAAATTGCATGAGGCTTGGCATCGCCATCTTGCTTGTCCATTCAGATGGACATGAACAAGAGAAGTTCTGTGTGCAGCGACTGTATCAGGCTGATGATTTGAAGATGTCTCTAACTTGTTAACAATGATGAATACTAAAAATTTGTCTATCATTTTATAATGTAGAAATCAGAAAGGAACCCTTCATTCATTCATCTTGAACCATAATGAGCTCCTTCACATCCATGTGTTTTACCAAATCAGTAATAATCAGAGCCATGATGAGTCATTTCCTCCACAGCTTGAAAGTAATTCTTTTGGCTTATTTGAGAAGCAAGAGTTTGACATCGGTGTCAAATAAATTAAAAATCAGCTTAATGGTGGCAAATAACATGATAACTCCTCAGCAGTACAGACAATAGCATTTTACTTTTCTCTGTGTGTAGAGAAAAGTAAAAGAAAAAAAAAAGATTCAAAACATAGCACAGTGCAGGTAAGGGTCCTTTCACTTCTTAATAATGCATTATTAAATTACTTTTTGTGCTACAATTTCTAAGTATGTGGTGCTGCATATCAATGCTGAATCTGCATAGCCAACCCAGCCTGCCGTAAAAAACTGCTTTTGAAGATTAATCTAGTCCTGAACCCAGACTGCATCAGAACATTCTAGTCTGAAGGCTGTTTCCAACAGCGTCACAGACGACAAGTAGGATGTGAACACAGTTGCACACTTTGGGTGCAATATAAAAGAAGAAAATAGTGATTTTAAACTGAAATTGTAGGGGAAAAAATAAAAATTTTTTGTTTCATAGCATACAGACTCTAACAAAATTATATGAGTATCAAGAGAAGATATGATATACAGGCTCCCCAATCAAATTACAGTGGATGAAAAACCCAATAAAAAGCAGTGAGAAACCAGAGTTTCTACAGAATTTGGCTGGGGAAAAAGTCTCTCCAAAAGGTAAAAAAATAACAAAATTTATTGATAGACTTCCTTGCTTTAAAACTTCCATATTTTTTATTTTCTTTTAGTATTATAACTCAGATGAATATTTTCTTCTGTCTTCTTTTTGTCTTCTAGATATTAAATAAGACTTTGGAGCTCAGGAAAATGAGATACTAAAAGTATTATTGTCAGCCAAAGACTGTAAAGTAATGTACAAAAAGCACCTACCTACTACAACAACTACTTAGAACACATAACCCCTCCCCTACTCAGAATCTGAAATTTCTGAGCTAAAAATCTGTCATAGTGTATTGTTAGAGGAGAAAAACACACAAAAATCCCAGAACAAAATCAAAAGCCAAAACTGAAACGAAAATATCCTAGGAATAAATGAGCAGGTACATTTTCATTTGTGAACTATGAAGAATTAGGAACTTGATTTCTCACAGTGTGTTTGAATATACTCTATTATATAAAATCTGTGTATCACTATGCTTTCAAACCCTTATAAACACATCAAAAGCATCATTTTCAAAACCTTTTAAAATCAGTTTCCTTCTCTCGTTATTAATTTATCTTACACAAGTTCCCCCTGAAAAGGAGTTGTTCACTAAAAAAACCTCACAAAAACACAGAAAAGGACCCACAGAGTCTTGTTTGAGTCTTATTCCTGGCTGAAATGCTTTCTTCACAAATTTTCCTCCTGTTCTGTTGTTCTCCTTGATGCATAGTTAATATGATACACAGGCTCCACAATGACATTACAGTGAATGAAAAAGACGATTAAAAAAGCCTTAACATCAAGAAAAAGCACAGCTTTTCCTGTTACCATTACCATTCCATGGCAGTCTGTGTGCAAGATATTGCAGAGGCAAACTCATGTCCCTGATCAAAGGGAGGCTACGGATGAAGCCTTCTTTCTCAGGCTACTGGAGGCGTTACGCTTGCTGGCTCCCGTCCTGCTGGGGCACTTCAACCACCCTGGCATCTGCTGGGAAAGTAGCAGAGTGAGCTGTAGCAATCCAGGAGGCTCCTGGAATGCATGGAGGAAAACTTCTTGAGGCAGGTTATAGCCCTGCTAGGGGGGATGTGATACTGAATCTGATGGTCACCAAGGCAAGGGAGCAAACGACGAGGCAACCTGGGCTGCTGCGATCACGCACTGGTGGGGTTTGCAGTGCTGAGGGATATGGGTGAGGTAAGGAGTAAAGTTAGGCTCCTGAACTTTAGGAAAGCCTATTTTCAGCTGTTCAAGGAGGTGAGTCAGTAGGATCCCCTGGGAGACTGCCCTGAGGGACAAGGGGACAGAACTGAGCTGGCTGATCTTTAAGGACACCTTCCAAAGAGGGCAAGATCTGGCAATCCCCAGGAGCAAGAAACTGGGCAAGGAAGGCAAGAGACCATCATGGCTGAGTAGGGAACAGCTGGTCAAATTAAAGGGAATTAATCAAATGCAGAGACAGTTGAAGGTAAGACTACTGACATGAGAAGAGTATAGACATGAAGTTCAGTTCTGTAGGGATAGGCTAGACCAAGGCGAAGCTGGGATGGAGCCCAGCATGGGACACAAAGAAAAACCAGAAGGGCTTCTGTAGGTACACTAACCAGAAAAGGAGGGTGAAAGAAGGTGAACCTGCCTGATAAACATTTCTGGGAAACTGCTAACCAGGGATAATGAGTAGGTTGAGGTATTCAACAATTTTTTGACTCAGTCTTCAATGGCAGCCTCCCCTCTCACACCTCTCAAGTGGATGAATGGAAGGATGGGGACCAGGGGAGCAAAATTCCTCCCACTCTATGTAAAGATCTGGCTCATGGCCACTTGAAGAACCAGAATGTGCGTAAGAGTGTGGGACCCAATGAGTTACATCCCAGAGTTCTGGGAGAACTGGCTGATGGAGTTGCCAAGCCACTCTCCATGGTATTTGTAAAGTCATGGCAGTCAGGGAAAATTCCAGGTGACTGGAAAAGGGGAAACATTGTACCCATCTCTTAAAAGGAAAAAGGACCCTAGAAACTACCAACATCAGCCTCACCTCTGTGCCTGGGAATTTCATGGAACAGATCCTCTTGGAAGTTGTACTAAGGCACATGGAGGACAGGAAGGTGATTCCAGACAGCCAGCAGGGCTTCACCAAGGGTGAGTCCTGCCTGACCAGCCCAGCAGCCTTGAATGATGGAGTGACTCCATCAGTGGACAAGGGAATGGTTACAGATGCCATTTATCTGGACTTCTGTAAAGCCTTTGACACCGTTCTACACAACACCCCTGTCTCAAAATTGGAGGCAGATGAATTTGATGAGTGGATTGTTAGATGGGTTAGAAAATGGTTGGATAGTAGTATCCAGAGGGTAGTGGTCAGTGCTTAGAGTCCCAATAGGAATTAGTGACAAGCAGTGTTTCTCAGGAATCCATTTGGCCCAGTGTTGTATGATACATTAATCAATTACATAGACAAGGGATTGAGTGCACCCTCAGCAAATGTTTAGATGACACCTAGGTAAGTGGTACGGTTGACACACCTGAAGGATGAGATGCCATCCAGAGGGACCTGGACAAGCTCATGAAGTGGGCCTGTGGAAGCCTCATGAGGTTTAACAAGACCAAGTGCAAGGTGCTGCACTGGACACCCCCTGGCATCAGCAGAGGCTGGGGATGAACAGATGGAGAGCAGCCCTGTGAGAATGACTTGGGGTGCTGTGGGTGAGAGGCTGGACATGACCCAGCCATGAGCACTCCCAGCCCAGAAAGCCAAACGTGTCCTGGGCTGCATCCAGAGCAGTGTGGGCAGCAGGGCCAGGGAGGGGATTCTGCCCCTCTGCTCTGCTCTGGTGAGACCCACCTGGAACACTGCATCAGCTCTGGTTTTTATGTAAACCCATATTTGTATTCTGTTTCTCAAGATTCTCAGGCTGTATATCTTCACTTTCAAGCTTTCTTATTTATTCACAAGTTCTGCTCCTATAAGAAAATTATTCATAGATTGTCAGGTTCCGCTCCATTATTAAAAATATTTTAGATGGCAATTTATAAATACAAGTGTATAAAAGACAACAGAAACGTAGATCAAAATCTTGATTACACCAATGTCTAAACACAAATGGCAAAGGAAGTCTTCATGAAAAGAACAAACCTGATGAACATTTCCTGACTGTCAGCTACTTGAGTCTGAGGGATGTCTAATTCAGGCATGGTATCTTCAAATAGAAAGGTTTTTGTATTGAAAACTCTTCAGAGAATTCTCTTTTGTGAGTACGTCCATTTTCCTCTTAATCTAGCACCAACTTTTTGAAGTCTCCAGCAACATGTATCAAGGTGTTCTGCAGATCACCCAGACCCTTTGCGAAGATCAAAGCCTTTTCTTGAGCATGTCCTCTCAACTTCAACTGATGCCCTTACTCACTCCATGCAACTCAATCTTTTATAGACCTCTGTGAAATCTTTCCTGTCTGATTCTTTGCTAGGTTGAAGAGGCTTAGTGATTTGCTCTCTATCTTAATAACTCCTGTCAAAATAGAAGCCCTCATTGTATTAGCTATCATGGCATAAACAGCTGCATTTAAAGTACAAATTCAGTGGAAGTGTAAGGACCCAGCCTAAAACAGTTAAGTGGTAATACAGAGGGTTTTTCTACAATCATATAACACAAGACTATTCTTAGCCAAAGGTTTTTTCCCCTTAAGTGATACAGTAATGCATAAACAAAATCATAAGGTTTGTGCTTGCCTGTCTACCTGACCTACCTAACCATGAGAGAGAAAATGTCATAATAAATTTGCCTCAGAATCTACTTTTCATGTCTCTTTCTACTTATCTTCTGATTTTCTAGCCAGAAATCCACATGAACTCCTGCTCTGGAATACAACAAATAGGACTTTTCTTCTAATTTTTGCATGATGCCATCACACCTTGGCAGCTGATTTAGGATGTAATGACAGCCACACAAGCACACACATACACACACACATTCACACATACACATACACATACACATACACTATGGAAATGCAAAGTCATTCTAGGCTACTTGTAAAAAATAATGGCTTTTTTGTCACTGAGTCTCTAGTTGGTAGATCATTTTCCCAAAAAAATTCCCTCTTGATGCACAATGTGAATTTCCTTTCTGATATGTACTAATTGAAATTTTAAAAAACATGTCCTATGTGACAAATGAAAAGCAAGAAATCAGACATAAACGTCTCTGTACAAATTTACCTTACATAATTTTGATGATGTAAACATATGCAAAACCAAGAGTCTAACAATTTTACAGAAAAGCCAAGTGAAAATGAGAATTAATCCAAAACAAAAATGTAAGACACAACATCCTCTACAGTCCTCAAAAAATTACATTATAGATCAGGTGTGGAACATCAACTTTATAACACAATATATAGCGAGCATGAAATAAAAGTTCCATTTTAGAATGGGTACATAATAAAGAAAAGCCTTTTTCTTTTCTTTTTCAAAGAAGAAAAGTGGGTCAGTTTGTAAGATTGAAACAATATTATTCCATTTAATATGTATATTGAATATATATTGAATATTCAATGTATGTATCAATATTCAAGATGAAATTGTGTTCTCCACTGTGATGAGGAGGGATAATCCCCTTTACAGGGGGATCCCTTTACAGGGATTATCATCCAAGTTCTTAGAAACTCTCATTTTGTCCTCCATGTTAACATGCAGATCAGACTATATTCTATATCAACTATCTAAATAATAGTTGATAAATACTGTGCATGGTTAGACATGGAGTTGAAGAAGAGAAGCCCAAAAACCAAGCAGGAACTGAATCCTAAAGCACTGTGCTAATACATGAACTGCAGGCTAATGCGAGCAATTACATTTTTATCGATTGCTTATCAGCCTGGTTTACCAAACATGATTTCTTCTGTTGTGGGTACAAGAAGACTGCAAGACTTGTTAACAGAATAGTGGTGCTCTGGGACAATTCATAGAATCCAAGATAATTGACTGCACAGTACTTCAGGAGGGTAGGAGATGATGCTGTCAAGGAACCTCTGGACATGCTCACACTTAACCAGGTCAAGCTGATCTTTTTCAGGCTGTATGTTGTCAGCACCAGAGACAAAGTCAAGAGGTGTGAGAAGAGTATGTCAGAAGTCTTGTAATTGGGAAAAGAGGAAGAAATAGAAACTTTCTCAAATGCTGTTGAGTCCTACAGCACCAGGAACAATCTGGAGGCAGTGAGGTCTGGAGCACTGGCTGCTTCTTCTGTTGAGGCTTGCTTACAGTGATACTGCAAATTACTCATGTCTCCTTTAGTACTGTATTTATTCTGGCTCTGAGTGAGGAACTGAGCTCCAACATCACTGAACAGCGCCTATTTCAATAGCCCTGTGAACCTAGCACGTGAGCTGTCTCCCAGTGCGCTCACCTGGCATGGCAGAATGGAGGAAAGGGACTATACAATCTGCTACCTAACGCTCATTCTGCCACAATGAATGCAAACAGCACATTGCTGAGATCTCTGAAAATCCCCCTGAAGCACCAGAGAAAATGCTGCTCCTGCAAGACATCAAATGCAGTAACAGATTCTATAGCCACTCTGACAATCAAGGGATTTCACATGACTTAAACGACATCAAATGGATACTGAGAACACAGCAAAAAAACCTGTGATGCTGCTTAGTGCCAGACATTTCGAGGAGGAAAAGGACAGGAGGTCTTTCAAGGGACTCCTGTGCATTTTAAGGTGAATGGAAAGTTCCTTATTGATATCCAATATGACCTCTTACTCCTGCCAGAGCTTACTAAGGGTTTATCATGCCAAGTTTTGCTCAGCATTGAAATATAATTTTCTAGGAAGCCTTTTTTATTTTAAAAGGATTACATATGGTTTTCTGGACATTAAATCCTAAATTATGAAGCTCTGAGTAGAGTTTTTGTTAGCAAATTAATTTACCTTTTGACCAGCCTACTGTGGTAAGACATGGATTAAGTAAATGGACTGCATTTTCAGTGGTCACACTTTATAGCAATATTGAGACATTCTGACTGAATACAGCCATTACAAAATTCGGTAGCTGGATAAAAATGCTGCAAGTAATACATTGAAGTTTTTCCACAGAAATCTCAGTATGATGTCCTCTGCTTGACTAGCAGCTTATGCTCACCCCCCACCAGGAATTATACAAAGGGACCAAACAAAATTATTTCAGGCAAATGCTTCCCACTGACTGTGAGGAAAGATGGAATCTCCATGAAGCCCATTAAGTGGTACTTCACCGATGACAGTATTATAAAATGTGCGTATGTATGCAACGGTTACAGACCTCTGATTGTAGAAGTACCTTTTAAACCAGACTGAAAAAGAAATAACTTTTAAAATTGAGAATTTTTAGTCCTTATTTCAAATCTTTTCCGAATAGCAGCCATCAGCATATCTCCCTGAAGGAATGTTGATAAAAGGCTGTATCCTAATGGGCACAGCTCAATAATGCTTTATGATCACAGAGGACATTAACAATTTATGGAGTACAATATGAAGCAGTGGACTAAGAGTTAAATAGCAACAATTTTATATCTGTAAAAGCTGCCTTCTAGCTTTTTATTGTCCAATGCCAATTGGACATTGTATTAATTTCTACAGAGTGAGAAATGCTAGTTAGGACATTGCATCAAAAGCAGCAATTCCTGAGATAAAGGTAATGACCTCAGCAGAAGCTGTGGCATGCAATAGAGGAATGAACTGAACAAAAATAAACTTGCAGAAGTGAGTATCATAAAAAGAGTTTTAAACCAGGAGGTGAAACTGCAACTGAGGTCATATTTGGAAAATGACAATTGAAGATACTTTGATTCTTTACCCAGTTCTATTTTATGGTTAATATATGCAAGTATTTCTTATTAATTCACCATGAACTTATAGGAGCACTCCATAATCTGCTCTAGAGTTTACCATTTACCTGTCACTCTGCTGATTATTTCAAATTACTTTGTCTACCATGTAGTGCACGGCAATATTCTGAATAAGAATCTTTACCTGTAAATCAGAAACAGCAATACTCGGTGTGGTGGTTTAACCCCACCTGGCAACTAAGCCCCTGCTCATCTGCTCAGTCACTCACCCCAAGAGAGATGGGGGAAGAGAATCAAAAGGGTAAAACTAAGAAAAACAGTGAGTTGAGATAAAAAGAGTTTAATAATGAAAATTTAAAAAAAATAATGATGGAAATAATACAAATACTAATGTTAATATTAATAATATTTTAGCAAAAAGAGATAAAACAAAGAGAGAGAGATAAAGGCCAAAAAAGACAAGTAATGCAACTGAAAACAATTACTCAGCACCCACCAGCCAAAGCCCGGCCAGCCCTGAGCAGCAGTCCTCACAGCAACCTCCTCCCTACTCTGCTGAGCATGGTGGTACTTGGTGTGGGATATCCATTTGTTCAATTGAGGCCAGCTGTCCTGGCTGAGTGATCTTCCTATTCATGTTTAAAAAAAAAAAAAAAAAAAAAAAAAAAAAAAAAAGAGAATAAAAGCTTGTCAAGTTAATTCTTGCGGACTCTTCTGAATCGATATTTGTTGTTGACACACCTCCTAGCTAAGACATCCAAGAACGAAAATACAGCGTCAAAATAAACTCTGCAAACCCATCTGACTTTTCATGTAAGTCCACTGACCTTCATTCAGATTGTGAAAAATTGTAGCCCAAAGCAGAAGTTAGTATTTTGTTTTTAGACAATACAAATCAGCTTGGGCATTGAAGATATTAATATGTTCCTTTTTTTAAAGCAGTGGTTGCACTCTTGTCTTCACAACTACCGATATTATGAAAAACATATACAATATTTAATATTGAGTCTTACTTTATAGATAAATTGGTGCTTTAACTTAAAATAAATATTTAAATGTCTGTAGTCACTTAGAGAAATGCACACAGTTAACAGAACTTGCTGATTTATTTAATTATTGAGAATGTTACCATATTTCATTGAAAGATTAGTTCATTACCTCAATTAAGCTACAGTCTTGTCATCTTAATCAAGTCCCTGTCTAAATACAATTAATTCATTCTTCTATTTTGGTCTCTCTCCTCAACCATTTATATGCAAAAATCTAAGTTAGGAAATTATTTTAGAAGCCAATGAAACAAAAACCCATGTGTCAAAATGTATGTCCAATGTTCCTAAATGCTATGACTGAGGTGACTCCACAAGGTAAACCTGTAATTAGACTACCATTCAGCCAGTGACAATGAAGAAGAAATCACCACTCACATAATTTCAGCCGTTCAGAAGTTAGATATTTAGCCTAAAGCGTTTCCAGTTTTTAAAGAAAGAATGCAATACACAGAAGATAAGTTGTTCCATTTAAGTAATTGACCATCTTTCAGCATGGCCTTTCTTCTTTGTTGGATTCCAGATGACTGATTTTTACTAGATAAACATTCCATCATCTAAGATGATGGATGTCTGAAATTAGATGGGATGACTCTCACCCTTTCTGTGTGCGGTGGGCTAACACAGATACTTCACGCAGAATATGAACTGTAAATTTGCATCACAACACGTCAGAAATTATTCTGCTCAAGCAGGCTACCTCCAAGCCTGACACACTCATTTTATCACGTTGAATTGTGTCCCAACATATTCATGTTTTCACCCAGGCATGAGATTCCAAAAGATGGAGCAATGCATTATTCCAGTACTGTTGCTGGAGGAAGATATGACAGTAATAGAATAAATATGCAAAAAGTGATGTTACCAGTATACCTGTAAGGGGTACACTGGAACATTTTTCAGTATATTTGATGCAATTTGTAATTTCCAGATACCAAAATATCAGGTTGAGGGTATTTTTTAGGTTATGTCTCTTTAGCAAAATAAGGCAAAAAACTTACCCCTATGCAATCAAGAAATAACTAAGGATTGTGGACATTTGCCTGTGTCTGGGACTAGGGGTGCTATAAGCTGCCCACTGGAAACAAAAAGCAATCTTGTATGGATCTGTATTAATGTCAAATTTACTGTAGAAATAAAACTTACTTGTTTTCTGTGATCAGACTTGTAGAAAACAAAACCTGGAAGGAAGAGAGAGGGATCTTCCATGTTAAGCTTTCCCAGAAGAGGACTGGATGAGGTCTATGCCACAGACTTGTTTTATAGAATTTCAAAGACAGTGATTCCACAACCTGCCCATGTTATTTATTCCAGTTACTCACTGCCCTCCTTATTAGAATGTTTTTCCTCATTTCTATCCTGGACATTTTTGGCTGTCGCTTAAGCAAATTAATTCTCATCCAAGCTATTTTTCAAGACAGACTGAACAGATTATTTCTTTTTCCATGTTCCTTCTGTTACATAAATGTCATTGTCTTTAGTTCGATCTTTTACTCATGCTAACAATCCCACAGGGCATGATTCCTGCATCTCACACCAGTCCTGTGGACTGGACTGGATTACCTCTAAATAACTTTTCTCTAGACAGTGTCTCTACATATTTCTGGAAATATGTGAGCTCACAACTGAAAATTACACTCCAACCACAATTGTAGTAATGCTGTCTAGAATAGAAGAAGTATTTTACATGCCTTGATGATTGTTCTCTTTCTCTTAAATTCTAATACAATATGTTTAGTAGTATCATAGTTTTCATTCACACTGAGGCTGTTATAAAATCTAACATCTTGATCACTTTCAGAACAGTTATCTTTAGCTGACTCTTCTCCCTCATTTGTGCTATTACCACTCATTCCTACATGTAGTTTCTGGTATTTGTTTATGTCAAAAATTGAATTAGTTTTTCTAAACATTCATCCAATCTGTTGTCTGTTTTGAAATCTAATACTGTTTTCCAGCCAGGGAAGCCTTCCAGTTTCACTACACCCACAATTTTTACTATTTATATTTTTACAATTTATATTCAGGCATAATTGGATAAATGGTCTGTGCAGAAAAACGGCAATGCCATGAGCTCCATGTTCTACCTTGTCATGTCAGTAAAAGCCTGCAGTTCCGTGTAACAATGTACTTAACCACACTTCCCTAAGTGCATGAGATAAGGACTTAGATGTTGTCGCTGCTGTTAGGGAAATTCGAACCACCCTATGGCTTTTTAGGTTCTTTTTTGTCTGAACTACTTCTTTGTCTCAACTGCGACATTTCAAGGCTAAAACAGCAGCAGGCAGAGATTTGTTGTGTCATAGAGCCCTCTGCCTCGCTCGCATTTTCAAGGTCATCCTTTTCTCACAACGGAGTGTAGTTAGGGAATGTGCGGCACACTGAGACGGCAGATTGTTTCTATTATCTGCTTCTGTGACTGAGTAACACTTATGGCAGGTCAGAATGACATTAGGGAAGTCCTCCTCACCACACTAGCTGACTTTGTTTCATTGATATTTGCTTTTTCTAAATTAACAAATATTTGCATAACTAAATATTATATACAGCCATCTCATATTGACTGAAGTGTGCATTACAAAAGTAGTTTTACACCCCAAGAATCATTTCATCCACTCTTCTGGCATTCAACACCTAAGTGCCCATTAAGTAATCAAGCGCTGTCATCCATTAAGAAAACAAATCAAAAGGAAAGAAATGGTGGATAGGCATAGCAGTAATTACTAGTAACAGACTGACAATACAGGATAAAGATGCTTTTTAACTGATTCACAGAACAGGCATAGCTTCAGCTTGGAAACACTACTTGAAAAACCTGCCTCAGGTAAAACAGCTCAATTACTTTTAGTGTCCAGTCTATGCAGATCCCGCTATCCATTGTTCTCTGTTTTCTTCAAAACTACTAAATAAAGTATCAGTTAAATACTTTGGTGAAGGTAATTATTTTCATTTAGCAGGTACTTAATTTTTTTCAAGTAGACAAAGATTTCTGTATAAATCAGCCATCTATTTCATGTTACTCATATTTACCTGATGCATACGTATTGCCTCTCTTCTGTTTTAATTCCTGGGATGATGCAGTTCAGCTGATCACACAGTTCACAAATTTTCTTGTAGGCCCTGAAATTGACAAGGAGAGCTTTCAAGAATAGTTGTGAAACATAAAAGAACATTTGAATAAAAGAAAATCATATTAAACACTTAGTTAGATTTTCCTCCTTCTCACTTCCAAGTCTTGAAATCATCTCGGAATATTTTTATCCATTGCGATAAAAGAATATAAACAAAAAATTGAAAAAGGCAAGTGCTGTAGATGGAGTTGTAGTGTTGTATAGAGTTGAGGTTCATGACCTTTCCAGAAAGCCCTGATGTCAGTTGTTTATAACTTCATCAGACCATGACCTTTAACAATGATTTTTTGCATGCTTCATTGTCTGCATAAAATGGAATCTTTCATAATTTCATTTAAACTTTATCAGAAGCAGCATGTTTTTCCCCTCAGAATGCTAAAATAAAAGTATTTTTTGTTTTTCAGCCATTCAGTGATGAACTGTAGTATTTTGTATGGTGAAATAAGGATCTGATATATGTTATGGTATATTTTGTGCGAAATGTATTTTTTTAAATCTTATTCTGGCTAAGTAATGCATTACAGCTACAAAGCTAGGATCCCAAAAGATAAAATTCAGGACTGAAGTCACATGTGTAACCCACTATAAATCCATTATGTGCATGCTTTATAGTACACAATCCCTAGTTGTATAAACACAAATTTTTCGCAAGACCCCTGATTCGTTCACTTCATAACGGCATTGGCAGTTATTTCATAAGCAAGTTGTCAGCATTTTGGGTTTTTTATTAATGCTCATCTACCATCAAAATGTGCAGTGCAGTAAGCTATAATCCGGGCTGACAGGACATCAGCTGTCCTCCTAACCCCCTTGCGCAGGCTGTCACTGCCACCCCCCAGCACAGGGAGGGAGGAGGAGAGGCAGATGGGAGGAAGGGCCTTCCTCTCTGAAAGTACAGTAAAATAATACACAGAAAGACATTCTCAGCTGTAGTGGAGAATAACCACAGAGAAGGCTCAGTGCAAAATTGCTGTCCTTTAAACGTCTGTGTTTAAATAATGCATAGATTCCCTTCATAGGGAAAATCTTCGGTCATCAAATAATGTCCAGTCCAGCTAAAAAATTTCATGAACAAAATTCATCTTTATCCAACCTGATTCCACCAGAGCAAGTCAACCCTATCTATGCTGTGAGTCAGGGTTCCTGGAAAAGACAGCTTACAGGCCACGCAATCTCAAAAGACAGATGATGCAGTCATGCAGGATGACTTAAAACACTGCATGGGGTCTCCAATTCTAGCATTTATTAACTTCAAATATTTAATTTTGTGAGACTTCAGTGGTCTTTTATTGTATTATTTCTATATATGTGTCAACGCATACTGCTCCTTAGGCAACGTCTTTTTTTTTTTCTTTCTTTTTAAATTTTTTTTTATTTTCACACTGTTCCTATCTACAGACATTAACATTATTAATTGTCATGTTTGATTTTACATCCACAGGGCTGGGGATTTGCCTTATAGTGAAATGTCTTGCACCCCTGTGGTGTTATATAAATAATAATAAATTGAAAAAAACAAATCAGAAGCTTATGCTATGGAGTCATATTATGAAGTATAACTGAACATCTGAATTGGGTGCTGTTGTGAGGAATGGGTTGAAAGCAGAAGAATGGTGAGGAGGTTGGTAGATTCTCTCAAGTAACCTTGCAGCTGGGAATGCCAAGGCCTGGAAAACAACAGTGTGGGAAACCCCATATTTTATGCCCACTACTGTTTATACTTTGTCTGTTTTGAGAAGTAGAATTTCTGTGTAGAAATAACACAGGTGTCTGGAGAGATTTGGAGGCACTCTCACGAGCATGCTTGAGCCTCCTGTCTCAGGGAAGAGAAGATCAAAGCTCGGGGATCATAAAAAAGTACAGAGGAGGTCACAGCATGGTGGTAAACTCCATGTGCAAGAGACCTTGATAAATGGGCATGAACAGAAGTCCCACCAGACAGTAGGATGGGCTGAATCTGACAGTGCCTCTGTTACTGCCTGAGCATCCCTGCCCAGGTGTCGCTCCAAGATCCTCCCTCTAGCGTGGTAATGGAATAGATTAACTCTTTGCATTTCAGCTGCGTTTTTGTGCTGCCTGCCTGTGTCAACTCACACAGGTATTTATTGACTTGGTGCAATTAAAAATAGATTTGATGTGCTGACAAAATGTTTTTCTGTACTTTATTGCATTTAATACAGAATTGTATTCGCTTAGTTGGTCTGATGCAGCACATGGTCCTACTATGGAGAGAGAAGTTCAAAGGTAGTAATTCTTACAGCCAGTATTTTTATGTGGCAGAGCTCTTCAAAAACTGTGCTGCCCTTTCACTGACATTTACTTCACTGAAAAAAATTTTTTCATCTTACAAGAGCAGAGATGTGACAAAAGAAGATCTATTGCAGAGCGAGGGGGAGAGAAAAAGAGAGAGAGAGAGAGAGAGAGAGAGAAGCTTGCTGGTACCTCCAAATGTACACATGTGAATGATTGGATGCAGGAAATCACAGAAAGTAAATCAAGTGTCCCTAGAGTCGTGGATCTACCACTGCCTCATAGCAATAAAGATACATACAGCTGAAATATTAGTATGTTCATCACAGATTTCTAAGCATTTAAACATGAATGAGATAAGATATACTAACAGAAACTTAGAAAATGAAAATTACAACAATCTAAATGTTGGAAACTAAGGCAACAGCAGTTTCTAAAAATATGAACACAGGGTTAACCTCAAAGTTGACAAAAATCTCTCATAAAAAATGATGATTCCGTGTAATCAAAATCACCACAATACTCCACTGTTTCTCTTAACACATTTAATGAAGAAACCTGGAGACACCTTCAGGATGTCCCGAATTCTGTGAAATACCCAGCTAAAGGAATCAAAAACCTATGTGCCTCCTTTGATCCAAAGGCCAACTAGGACCACCTGTCTCTGTTTCTATTGATCAATTTTTCAAGCTATAAAAAGTGTATGAATTAAGTTGGGAAAGTAATTACCACTTGGCTGTAACTACTGCAGCCCATGCAGAGAAAAGAATAATTAATTAAGATAAAAAGGTAGTCTTTTATAAAAATAAGTGAGTTCTAAGTAAATAATAAGTGAGTTCTAAGTCTAATTAAATAAGAATGTTCTTCTAGCTGGATTTTGAAAGGCCTGAAAGTGAGGTCTGAAAAAGTATACACTCCCCAGCAAGACTAAAGTACATCTCACAGTTGAAATGACTCTTCAAAACAGAGTCCAAGGACAGCTGTTACAGTATAAATATTTCTCTAACCTCCAATTTCACAATCACATCAACATCTTCCTTCATCTATCAACATCTCTTTATAAACTTTTTCTTGTATGGCTAATGAGATTGATAAAAAGTGCTACCACCATGGAGGTGTTTTTAAATAATTTGAAAGACTACAAGATGGAAGAATAATTGAATACAGTCAGGGAAATGCTATACATTTACATTGTCTTTCTAAAAGCCTGGTGAAATTAAATTATTTCTGTTTTCCACAGTGCATGCCTTCCACCCTTGCAAGTACATCATGCAGAGGTCAGATATACACTTTTTTTAGCATCCTGGGTTCTAGATTGTGCATGATTTGCAAGAGATGAATCAGGCTACCTAGGGACTAAGAGCCAAGCATCAGCTCTCCATGTATTTCAGTGAGACTCCAACACTCCAGACCAGATCTGAGTGTTATTTGGTTATCTGGAGCCATCTGGAGTCTTTTGAACACATCTGCCTCCAAATTTTTCCTGTAGTCTACCTGTCTTCAGTTTCAGTTCTGGTTTCCCTGTTTTAACATGACAATATGTACAGCATTCACACACAGAGCTTTATGATTCACCCTTGAAAAATGTTCTGTATAGAAAAGAGATTTTTTGCTTAACAAAAAACCCTGACAAAACCACTCCATCTTGCTCTACAGATGCAGACAGGCAAAGAAAAACTGACTGTCTTAAGTAACTCCAAATTTCAAACTGTTTTATTTGAATTATTTATGCCTGTTGCATCACATATTTAGAAACACATCAAAATAAAAAAAATACTAACACAAAAAGAGCCATCTTTTGATACTTCTTAGATAGCAAGCCTCTTTACCACTCACTTGTGATTAGAAGTGCTGTGGTTGTGACTCTTCTGAAAGGGCATTATTCATATGTGATTAATGCTGCAAGGCATAATTAAGTGCTTCTACTTCCACCCCCAATGAGGGATACCTGCAGTACAGTGTCTGACTAAACCCCCTCGCTACTACTCTTTGACTTGTTTTTTTCTGTGTCTCAAGCACCATGTCTACATTTTTTAAATAGTCTAGACAAATGTTACTTTTTCATATCAGGTTTCTTATTCTATTTCTCTGTGCAGCTTCTTAAGAGTTTTGTTTCACTATGAAAATGGCTAAAAACAACATATATTATAGGCACAAAGGAAACTTTGACAGCATTAATTAAGAAGTCTACCAGACATAGAGAAGTCATTGTTGTATAACATCAATGTAAATAAGATTAAAATCAAAGTAACTTCTGCTTTCTGTTTTAAAACTATGAGATCTCACACAGTTTCAGTTCACAAGGAGCTACAAATGCTTTTATAGGTGCACTTGGGTCAACTTGACAGAAATTTGGTTGATATTATTTTTCCAATGTTTATATTCAGGGAAGATAAAAAAGATCTTTCAGCTTCCCATATTCATGATTAATTCTAAATACTTTCAAAGCATAGTTTGTATTTAAAATGGATGCTTCTCCTTTCTTGCCACCTAGAGCTCTAAAGGTTTTGTACAGCCATGCAATGCTTCCGTTCTTGCACAGAGCACCTGCACCTTTTCTGTTAACAATGGGAAAAAATAAAAAAGCTATTATCATGTTGGTTTAATTCTTTCTGATGGCTTTGCATAATTCTAAAGTTAAGTGTTTTTAAAATAATGTTTTAGTTCAAACTGATCTAGTCCAAGATAGAATGTTAGAGACTGTTTAAAGACATTTAAAAAATGTGTGTGGGCATATTTGTACACATAGAGAGAAAAGTAAGTTCTTACCAAGTGGTACAACTTTCTTATCATATGGACTTGTCTTTCTTATCATATGGACTAAAGAAAAACTTGAAAACCAGCCTAAAATTTCAGGATTAGTAAACTCTGATTGGGCAATCCTTCTGCTATGTGGCAGAAAATCTGTCTTTTTGATGACATACATTATTATAGATGTTAGAAGTTCAGTTTCTTTCTGGTAAAATTCTATTGTATGCACAAAATTAGGTAACAAGTACTGGTACAAAAGGTATACTTATTTAAATAGCCAAACTTCTGTTCTTCCTATAGATTGGAAGGAATGTTAACATTCTCGCAGTCCAAAGATTCCCAAATCAATTCCGTCACAGGTAAAATAGTGGTGCTCAAAGCACTTGGAAGAGTTCAGGTTTGGTTTTTTTAACACATTTTAGTGCAGTTTTTATTTAGACACAGGCTGTGGAAAAGTTAAGTCACTGTTAAATCAAGTCTCAGAAAATAAAATACAATGAAAGACTGAAAAGGGCCATTTGTGCAACTTCAAGATATTCTAGATATTCATATATATTACTTCAGCACGAAGATCCCAGACACCTTAGAGAATAAACAAATTAAAATTAAATTATTCTTGACAATACTGATATTAACTAAATATTTATTCTGACTATAAAGGCAGGAATGTGGGTTATGTGAACAGATAGTTTATATTTTGCATTATAATTTTATAGTACTGTATAGCCTGATTCATGTGACAGTGAATCCTGAAATGGAGGTGCCCACACTGGCTGGAAGAATAATTATGACTGGGATGCAAGGTCAGCTCAGATCTGGCAGGACTCATTAGTTCAGGTGCAGTGATGTGGAAACGCTTCACAGCTCTTCCAGAGCTAGCATTAATCCAGAAATAGTACATCTGCCTTTTGTGCATCAACCAGATACTCAGACAATTATAAACTGGCTTCAGAAAAAGACATACTGGGTGTCTGTCCAACCTGTTCTCACAAAGAGGAGTATTTCTTGCTATTTGGAATACCCTTTCTGCTGCTTCAGAAAGCACTGTGGGTCCATTTCAGATTATTAGTTCTGAGTACTATGGGTGACAGCTAATTCATTTTTTAGAAGGGTTTAATAGATTAAAGCACAAATGCACAGATGCAGACTGTGCCAGCACTGCATTTAAGCAAATACAAGGTCCTTGACCACAGTGCAAAGATCAAGTGACTGGCTCTGTAGGAAACAGCTGACAAATGTTACAGACAGACTACAACTACAACTGCATCCAAGCTGATTCTTGCAGGGTCTCTCTCTCTCTCATGTCTGCTCACTGTTCTTTGAGATTAGAGAGGGGCTCGTTAACAAATCATGACATGAGAATTTAGGACAAATAGTATGGAAAAGTCCTGTAAGTGGGTTTATACTGAATTGATTTCACTTTATGCATAAGTGTGTGTGTGTGTGTCTGTGTGTGTGTGTGTGTGTGTGTGTGTGTGTGTACATATATATGTATATACTATTGAAGTAATTTGTACTACTTACAGGATATACTATGTCCAACCATGTTTCAGTTGAAAGTAAAAAATCAGGAGTTTTGTGTGTCACTGGTAGGCTTTTGGTGGGAACATTTTTTACTGTTTTCATTTCTACATCTCTCAAGGTCCTGGAAATTTGGTCCATTTGTCTCTATTTACTTACATCCTTGATACAGCATAAACGTGGCTGCTTTCATTAAAATATAATAGTCTTAGAATGAAACTGGAGATGCATAAAGGCCAATGCATATGACCAGGAATTGTGACAGCTAATAACACCACACGTCTCCCCCATTGCAGTCCCCCCACAGTGCAGTCCCCCCCCAGGATGCTTCCATCCAGTAGTGCTCTGCTTTGTATTTCTAAGGGGCTGCAGAGGAATGCCTATCTAGCCACTAATTATTACAGTACACAGAGGAGGAAAGCTGGATCACCCATGCATTTACTGATCCTGCAACTAGGGGGAATCACAAATGGAACAGGATGAAGGCAAACAGCATCTCAGTAGACAACCAATGATGAAAACAAGGCTTCTGTTGATGGTGTAGCTTCATGTCAATGCAATCACCAGTTCTGACACAAAGGCTTCTAACACTGTTCTTTTTTGCTGATTGTGACAGTCCAAGATGGCTTTCAGAGGCTGCATACACTTCCAGCAGTTTACAGACTGAAATGCCTCTGGAAATGGTGCTGAAACAGAATCCCCCCATAGCTACTCAGTCTTCTGACAGTTAAAAGGTGGTTATGTATCCTCCCTCTCTTGTTATTTATCTTTATGGTGGTTTTCATTCAAAACAGAGATTACTAACGTTAATAAATTCTTCTTGAGAGTTTTGCTCAAATTTTCTTAAAAATCATTTTATCATCTCCGTGTTGCCCAGTGTCATGGTTATTTTCTGTGCTACAATTAGGTAATTATTTTAAAGGGAAACATACTGTTTAAAAAGCCCTGTTTTTTGTCCAATCATAACTTGCTATTGTATATTCTTTTCCTTCTTTCAGACATTTTTTTCTCATGCAGTGTACCATTCTTTAATATTCATTTAAAGAGACACATCACTGCTATAAAAACAAAAGCTAGAACCAGTAACTAGTCATGGGCATGTAGTGCAGGAAGTCATAAAAACCAGACTGACTCAAATCTTCATTTCAATGTAAGTATGTATTTTATCAAGCCATCTAAGCTCAGAATACAACTTTTCTCAACTAATCTACAATCTTAGCCTGCATTGTCTCACATAAAATTTTAATTTTAGACATCATACCTCCTCATATCACAATCTTTAATGTGTAAAAAGTACATCCCGGTGAAAAAAATTATCAATATTTTATAACAGACATGTCTAATAAGTGTGATGCATTTCTTGCTTTAAAGTAAAAATAGAGTGGAGAGGTGATAAATGTGGCTATTACATGAAAAAATACATCAGTAAAATAGTTATACTTATATAGACATAAAATAACACAGATATAATTATAATTACTGTGAACTGATAAACAAAATACCTTCACAGCACTGAATTATTACTCTTGACTTCATATAGCAAAGAGTATTGCTACTGACACTTCTGGTCAAAGTAGTAACTTGGTATGTAACCAAAACAGTCATAATTTATAGATTCTTACAGTGAGCAGGCAATTCAATTAATTTGTTGGACGTCTCCCCCTGTTTGGTCTGTTTAATTGTACTCAGTTTCCCCTAGGCATTGCCACTACTGTTTTCCACTTAAACTGAGCTATAAGTGACATTCTTATGGAACACATATACCTGGTATTTAAAATCTATGAAACATCTTCAGCCCCGGTTCTTATATAAAATAGGGGTCTTTGTAACTTCTTGGATAACAGAAGGACACCAAAGGATATGAGACTATGGTACTTGCGTTTTGAAGCTTCTTATCCAGTTCAGTTTTTCTGACTAATACAGGACATCTCTAGTGAAAGGTGTCTCTGCCTGTGGCAGAGGGTTGAAGTGATCTTTAAGGTCACTTTCAATCCAACCCATTCTATGATTCTATGACATCTGCTTTTGTGTCACAACATTGTTTTCAGGCTATTGGCTTTTGATTTTCTCTAAATGTTGTTTACTGCTACTGTGCTAACATGGAATCACTGTTTCCATCAAAATTAAAATTAAGTAGATAATAAATAACTCCCAAATAGCACATATTTTTGTTCAAACCATGACTGAATTCAATGAGCTGTGCAGAAATTTTATGTGCCTTAAGCAAAATGAGTCACTTCTGCATTCTTTTTGTAGAGATGTACAGTCCCATCTTACTGACACTAACTTCTTCTATCATAGGCACCCTTTACTTTTAGCTGTAGGTATGGTCACACGTTGAGAATTTGAACCTCAAATAAAATTGTCAGTCAGTGGCATTGTATCTCTTGTTGCTATGCATTTTAGGGAATTGCACTTTCAATCAGACAACAAAGCATCAGTTTAGCTTCAGCATTCCCTACTATAGAAATGCAGATGGCATTTTAGAAAACTATCAGCTTCAGCCTGTAATTAGCTAAAGGATAAACCACAGTAGCTTGTGCTTGAGCAGAATTCTAGCAGTGCAAACAGCATCTGCAAAAGTTGCACTATGCTTTTAAGACAGAAACCAAATTCCCTCTTGGGGGATGAAATAAAAAATAATGCCTCAGTATGGCACCTTCACTGAAGAAAGGCTTATTTCAGCATACCGACTTGTATTTTCTCCAAACCATGTAGTTTGACTACCTCCAAACAGAGGCAGTCAAAAGGCAACAGAATAGACACTTTATAACTCTAAATTTGCAAATTTTGGAGACACTTAATTTTGTAACTTGTTCTTATAAATTATACTGATCTAGAGTCAGTATAGTAAAGAAATTAGCTTTGGGAATATCCTTTTAAATAATTTAACCAAACAGTCATGACTGTTTGCTCTGAAAGCGGAGGACTTTCAAACTGTATTGCCATAGTGAAAGCATTGAAATTCCCTCAGATACTCCCAAAAAGTATGGAGTATTACAAAGTTAACTGTTGCAGTTATTATGCTGTACAACTAGTTGGAGATCATGTACAAATTATTAATTTCTACTATATATATTCATGCTGGGTAGGAAATTCCACAAATTTACTGAATCTTTCTATAAAATCCAGATTTGCACTTATCAAAATTTTCCAGAAAAAGAGAGGAATTATCTTACTTTATTGATTACTGGTCTTTGATTGAGCTGGCTACACATCACAGGAAGGCTTCAGAATGATAATATGTATTTTAAGATACTCTAATATGCAACATTACATGTAACACATTAAATAAGATACTCTGCTGTTGAGAGGACGGACCTTATCAAAATCAGTATGGCAAAACTCAGCTATTTGTGTTAAATCTCACATGAAATGAAAGAAAAAGTAAACTGTGGACAGCCTAGCAATTATTTACTTCGCTTACTGGAATTCCCCTCTGCTGGTGCTGCAAGTTGACCTACACCAGCAGCCAAGCACCCACACAACCAAATGCTTAGTTCCCCCTGCCCAGGAGGACCGAGGACAGAACAGGGGGATTAAAAAAAGCCAAGTGTCAAGATAAACATAATTTAATAGGTGAAGGAAAAACCCGAGATCATAACCACACCAAATGATGCAGAGTTGGTCACTTACCACCTCCCACAAGCACAGTGACAACCAGCAAATCTCAGATTGGTGGCCACCTTGGAAGAAGCCCACACACTTCCACGCTTCTTCATCTATCCCCAGTTTTGAGGGCAGCTGCCCCTGCTCTGTCCCTTTCTAACTTCATGTGCGCCTCTAGCTTACACACTAGGAACAGGGGCAGAGTGAAATATGGAGAAAGCCTTGACATTGTGCAAGTAGCATGCAGGAATAGACAAAATATTAGTGTGGGATCAAAACTCTTTTAGCCAAAATCAAAGATATAGCACTGCTATAGGCTGCTGTGATGAAAGCTAATTCCTTCCCAACTAAGTCCAGTACAATTGCTTATGCAGTACTGGTGATTTTTTCACCAATTTAAGAGGAGACTTCCTCTTTAAAACTGGGTCATAATCCAATCATGACTTTCCAAAACCTATGTGCTGCAGATCTCTTCATACTTAGATGTTGATAGGAAACGAACAATACCATCAAAACAGGTCCACGAATTAGGTTTTCTAAGTAATTCCCTTTTTTCTGTAGACATGTAGACAGTGCCAATAAGAAATGTACTGCCATTACAGCAATTACCAAAAGTCTCACTGAAATGAACCAAAACCAGAGACCTTTTTAACTGTCATGAAATATGAGAGCTTTGTACTTTGGCAGCTCTATTGAGTATCAGATGGGTGTACAGTCCATTTTGCAATAAGGAAAGAGAGACAGGGTTTTGACACTGAAAATAATGCCTGTATCCCACATTAGCGATAAAATCAATGTATTATGGGGAAGAAGGAAGTGGACTTTTCCTGCTGCAAGCGCTGCCCATCATGGGACACCACACTGCGTCACGCCGCACAGTCACCGCTGAAGGAGACCTGCCCATTCAGGCCTTACCCAAGGTCCCTTGTGCCATTCATCAGTCCCATATGACCCACATCAGGAGCAGTTTGTGCCTGGGCAGTCCCTGGCAAAGGATAGTGGCACTTTCGGGCTATGTGGTCTCATCTGCCACAGGAATTAATTCCATCACACAGAGCGCTGAGGAGACCTTGAAGAGGGACTTTCCTTCTAAGGAAAAGCTAAGTGTCTGGGTACACTGGAGCCTCCACACCTGGAGCTGCTACAAATGTTTGATCAGAATACAGGAAGATTTTTTTGTGTGGAATATAACAGGAAGGGTGATATTGCGCTATGGCAGGCGCGTGTGTTGCTCCAAAAGGAAACCCTCAAGAGTCCTTTTCTCAGCGAAGTACACACAAAGCGCCAAAAGACACAGAACTTTAATATTTCAGAATCCACCAATTCACAGCTGGTGTGTGCACCAATATGCACACATTCGTTTCTCCCTTCCGAGAAGCCTGCAATTCACACACTTCGATCCTCTGTCCCCAGCACGGTGCTGAGCCACGGCACGTCCATCTTCCAGAGCCAGATGCCCGCGAGGCAACGCCGCCGCTACAAGCAGCCCAGGCCAGGGGTCCCAAGGGCACCGCGGGGTCCCGGGGACAGCCCGGTCACGCGGCAACAAGGGACCACGTCACGGGGTCCCCAGCAGCCCGAGCCGCGGGTCCGCAGGGCACGGACGGCAGAGGGACGCCGGCAGGACCGGGGGCTGCAGCGGTGCCCGGCCGGGCGCTCTCCCGCCGGGGCCGCCGCCCGAAAGAGAGGTCCGGGGCACGGCGGCCGCGCCCGCTGAAGAGGAGGGAGCGCTCGCCCACACCGCGCTGAGGAAGTGGCCGCGGCTGCGAGCGAAAACGAGGAAGCGGCGGCTCCGGCGGCGCTGAGAGAGGGTCAGCCCCGCTCGCGGCCGCACCCGGCGCGGCTCGGCACGGCACGGCACGGCTCGGCTCGGCCCGCCCGAGGGCTGCTCCACTGCCGGCGGCGGCAGAAGGCGGCGGCGCGGAGCCGAGTGACCCCGAGGCAGCGGTGAGTAGCGGCCCGCGGCCGCCAGCACGGGGAGCCGGGGGGCGAGCGGCCCGGAGCCACCGCCCCTTCCCCTCCAGCGCCGCGCCGGGGCCGGGGCCGGGGCCGGGGCCGGGGCCGGGGCTGTGGGAGCGGGCGGCGCTGCTGCCGCCGCTGCGGGGTTCGGGGTGTCGGGGCTGCGGGCACCGGCAGAAACGAGCGCCGGAGCGCTCGGCAGAGGGGGCGAGGAAGGTGAAGGCTTGGGACACAGCAGAGTCGTAAGGAGCGGCAGCAGCGAGGGGCACTCGTGTCGGAGAGGGAGCGGGCGGCTGGAAACGCACCACCAACCTGAAACCTCCCTGAACTGCAGTCCTTCACGAAATAAATACCGCTAGCCCAGCCGCTCAGGAATTTAAATCTAAAACTTAGGTGGAAGAGTGATTTTGCTTTATCTCGAGACGTTCTTGTGGTGGCCGGTTTTAAACAAAGCCAAGTGTACACAAAAGTAGGGCTACTGTCTGAATGGTGCATAGCCTGTGAAAGCTTTGTGCCTGACAAAGTATCTTTTAAAATGCGTGTTTTCTTACCAAACTTCCCTATTTTGTTTCCAAGAAAACAACTGTGGTTATTGTATCGCTAGAAGTGCCAAAAGTAGTTGATTCTACAAAACCTGGTGCCAGAGTAATTCCTCTTCGTTTTGTGTTCTGCCGGCATTATTTGTGAGCACTGTGCTGCATACACTTCATGTTGTAGCTGTCTGGATTAGTTTGAAGTGATGTTATTTTGGATAAAGTTAAACAATACTTTTGTTAGGTGAAACAATCCATTAGAAGAGTGGCAAGTGGAGTCCCAGTCTGGCCAAGCTACATGATATATTCTAAAATAATTATTTATAACAAATTTTAAACGAAATTATTCTTCTTTAGGGCATTAACAGTCCTGGGGTTTTCTGAATGTTCTTTTCTGTTAGTTTTCCTTCATGCTCTCTTTGTCCAGAGGCTTAGATCTCCTGAGTCCTTGGTTTGAATCCTCAGAATAATCCATGGACAGAGCCATCCGGTACAGATGCATCCGGTTTCAGCATGCAAAGCTCTGTATTTTTACAGTCTTGAAGACCATACACTGTAGCAGTGCAAATTGAAGCAGTCCACTTAGAGGAACTGTGGCTTCTTTTTTTTTCTTTTTTTTTTCCCCCTTCATCCCTCTGTTGAGCGTTGAGAGATAAATAAGGAAGTTTCAATGTTCTTTATATTGTGACAGTTATCTTGTGGGGGGGAAAGATCATAGTCATAGATATGAACTAAAGGAACTATTTGAACTAAAGGATTTGAAATCAGCTGTGATTCTTAAAAATTGGCTGAAATAAATAAAAATATATAATTGTTTTGTTTTCATAATCACTTGAAACAACTGCAAAATACCACGAGAAATACAGTTCACATCTTCTGGTTTTATTTCAGTTAAAAAATATTAACACTCTGTCAAAGCAAGGGTGAACTGTGCAGCTTTCTCTTTTGCACACTGTTGCAATTCTGATACAAGAGCAAAATTAGATCCGAAGTCACAGGAAGACAAAAACAAATTTATTTTTAGAAGTAGCTGGTGGTTTATGTTGAGCACAAAAAAAAGTTTAGAAGATTGATGGTGAAATTATAAGCTTGTCTTAAGCACCTTTGAAGGTACAAATGACCAAAAAAAAATTAAAATTTAAAATTAAAAAAAAAAAAAGTAGAGTCGTTTCCTTGATCTACCATCCTTTCTTCTGTATATGTTTTGACAGAAGTATTGGAAGTGGGAGAAATCACTTCTAAAATGTATGTTTTGTTCAGAAGTCATGGTCTTTCAACGGTAATCTTCTCTTTTTGTTTGCAAATTACACTTCTTTTTTCCTTCCTAATCCTTTTTTCAAGACACCATGAGTCAAGAAAACAATGAGTCTGATGCCATTGCTGGTTTGAATACTGTGACTGTAAGAAATTCTGTTTGCCTCTGAATCTAGTGAAGACTCTAGGTAGTGTCATCCTTTTTCCAGCTTTATGGACTTTTGGATCAGTGCCGCAAGATCTGTTGTGTACACATTACACAGACTGTGCCAGAATCTGCCTCCAGTTTCATGTGTTTAGCTCCAGAATAGCACAGATGAAAAGGGGAACTTGTCAGGCTTTGTATCACAATTACACAGAATACAAGAGTTATCTATGAATGTAAGAGTCAAAGAAAAATCATTCCAAGTGAGTGTTTTAATCTGTTATTTTGTGCTCAACATAAACAGCCAGCTACTTAAAAACACTACTTCTTTTTTACTTAAATGCAAACACGTGCTTAAGTGAGTTGTTCCACTGGGACAAGAGTACTTGTGCCACTCAAGGTATCTGTGGAAAAACTGAATATGGACTTGCCAGTGTTTGGGAGTGTTAGTAGTAAGGTTTAGTCATAAGGATGAAAACTTCTCATCTTGCAAGGATTTACAGTATCATCTTCTTAATTTCTAATTTAAGAAACAGTAAAATCCCACTATATTGCAGGGAAACAATTTTGTAGCTCACTTTAACAGTAGCTCTGCTTTCATTTGAGAAAATAAGAAAATCTTGGTGGAGGAGGAGAGGGCAGCTCACTTTATGTCTCAGCTGGCATTTCTAGAAATGCTTTTACAAAAAATGGTTCTTAATATCTGCACTACTTTTACAGAAAGATATTATAAATTTCTGCAGTTGGATTTAAGCCTTTAAACCACTCTTGTGAGAAAAAGAAACCTTGGGCGTTGCAGTATCCTTTCCTAATCTTTTGTGCAGTATAGGACAGTATGATACATAATTATTAGTATTTATTTGAGTCATGGTAAAATAATGTGATCACAAAGCTCCCGGTTAGTATTTGCATTTCATTTTAAGGTTCCAGCAGCAAAGGTACACAGCTGATATTGTTCAACTTTTAATTTCATGACACAGATTAATGTGGAGGCACACAGTTAAGCAGAAGAAAATATTTCCCACTGCCTTCTGAATTGCTTGTTGGGGTGACTGGAAAACATCAGCATTGCAAGTGCAAGAAGTGTGAAGGAGCCTGTGTGGTCCTGAACCAAAAAAAAACCAGTTCAGGGATTTGCTGTAGAAAATGATAATTAATAAATAAATATCATGTCTGACACAAAAATATCACCTGCCTCAAAGAAATAAAACACAATTTTGTAGTTTGTCCATTCCAAATTTAAAATTAGGCTATACCTTCCTGTCCTTTTGCATACAATGATTAAATGACTGCTTCTCTAAGAGTAGCTTTTCTAAAAATGAAAGAATATAAAGACACTTTTAAGACTCCCAAGGATCCTAATGTTACAAAGAAACTTCAGTATATCCATACTGGGGCGAGTGTTATTTAGTATCTTCATTAATGACATAGACAATGGGATCAAGTACACCCTTAGAAAATTTTTAGAAGACACCAAGCTGCAAGGTGCAGTTGACAGACTTGAAGGATAGGATGCCATCCAGAGGGACTTGGACAAGCTCAGGGTGTGTCCATGGGAACCTCAGGAGATTTAACAAGTCCAAGTGCAAGGTGCTGCACCTGGGTTGGGGCAGTCCCCAGTATCGGCAGAGGCTGGGGATGAACAGATGGAGAGCAGCCCTGGGGAGAAGGACTTGGGGGTGCTGTGCGTGAGAGGCTGGACATGACCCAGCCATGAGCACTCCCAGCCCAGAAAGCCAAACGTGTCCTGGGCTGCATCCAGAGCAGCGTGGGCAGCAGGGCTAGGGAGGGGATTCTGCCCCTCTGCTCTGCTCTGGTGAGACCCACCTGGAACACTGCATCAGCTCTGGAGGCCCAGCACAGGAAGGACATGGACCTGTTGGAGCAAGTCCAGAGGAGGGACACTAAGATGTTAAGAGGGATGAAGCATGTCTCCTATGAGGAAAGACAGAGAATGGTGATTGCTCAGCCTGGAAAGGAGAAGCCTTCAGGTTGACCTAATTGTAGCCTTCCAGTACCTGAAGGGAACCCACAAGAATGATGGCGAGACATTTAATAAGAGCATGTATATAGGACAAGGCAGAATGGTTTAAAACCGAGTATGTTTACATTAGATATGAGGAAGAATTTCTTTCCTGTGAGGGTGGTGGAGCATGGAACAGTTTGCCCAGGGAAGCTGTGGAGGCCCCAGCCCTGGGAGTGTTCGAAGCCAGGCTGGGGCTGGCCCCCCAGGATGGGCCCCTGAGCAAACCTGGTCTAGTGAAAGGTGTTTCTGCCCATGACAGTGGGGTTGGATCTAGATGATCTTTAAGGTCCCTCCAACCCAAGACATCCTATGGTTCTATGATATGCAAAATGCCGCAAGCCTTCCCTTTGTACCAGCTACCAGAGCAACTAATGAAAGATTAACATGTATTAGAATCTAAATAAGCAGCATATAGGAGTATGATACAGATAGCTGGTCCAGTTTCACTATTGCTCAGTATGTAATAAACTGATGTTGGAATTTATTGGTTCACCTAGGACCACTCTGTCATTTCTCCAGTTTTGTCCTCATTTGCTTTGAGATAGTGTTCCTCCAAACAGATATGGATTTTCAGGTGTCTTGAATGGCTAAAATGTCCAGAAGTAATTCCAACTTCTCTTCCTTTCAAAATGGAAAAAGGCAGCAGAAGGAATCTTTCAGCACCGACACTGCGTAGGAGTAAGATGTGAGATGCTAAAGCTTTGATAAAGAAGTAGGACTTTTGGCATGCTAGTATGTAAGTCCAGCCACGTAAATCCATGAGACAATGTCTAGGCGAAGGGTGGAGTTGAAATTGACAGAAAACAGAACTGTGATTGAAGGCAACTAGAGAAAACACATTCAGGAAGTGTTAAGAGTAGGATATGTACCAAGGAAACAGGCAATTGCTTAAATATTTTAGTATCACATATCCTTATCTAAAACAACAGATTCATTAAAATGAGTAAGGTGTCACCATTAAATGCATCAGCCACAGCCTACTCCTACCCTCTTGGATAGACTTTCTCTTATTTTTTCCCCCCTGTTTGTACGAAATAATGAAGTCAATGAGTGGAGGGAAATAAAAGAGAAAGAAACCCCAAAACTTCTAAGACCAGAGCACACAGAAAAAATAGAATCCAGAATATATAGAGACAGTATGTGTCTTAGCTAAAGCCAGTGTGACTGACAATATGTGTGGGATGCTCAATCTAAAATACTGAAATGTGTAAAATGTGTGTTGCTGCTGACCACTGATTGTATAGTTCTGCTTTTAAAAATTCTAGTATCAATTTCAAAATTAGCTCAGTTTAAAACAGTGTCTACATTGTTTATATAAAATGTATTTCTTAATTTTTAAAATTTTTTATAGTTTTGCCAGAAAAGTTGATTTCTTTGTGTAGATTCAAAAACTGAGGTTAAAAATCTGCCGTAAAGACAACTTCCCCCCGCCCCCCAATTCTTGTAAAGCTCATTACAGAAAAACTTCAACTGAAAAAAAATCTTTTCATCATTTTGTTTGGAGATAACATAGAAAAATAAGCGGTTGCCTGCATATTAAGCAGTTGCTTATGGGTAAGTTCCTACTCTGGGAAACTCAGACCAAATTTGATAACTTGAATCAAAAAGTTCACTCTATGCAAAAAAACCCAAACCTAAGATTTTGTCAAGGTGATAATCTTTGATATCACAGAATCATACAAAGTTCTGTATTGGAAGGGACCTTAAAGATTATTTTGCTTCAACTGCTCTACCGTGAGCAGGGGCACATTTTGTTGGACCATGATGCTCAATATCTGAAATAGGGGGAATGTTAAGCAAAGGACACAACATTAATATTGTCAACTTTGACATAAAATGATGCATTTCACTGCTGCATTTCATAGAATTCATATGAATTCCACAGTGCTTTGCTCAAGAGTTAGTAAAGCAAGCAGGATGTTTAAGTAAAGATTATTTTTGCAAATTGGATAACGGGATTAGCTGTCTCTTGAATCAGTGGAGCAACTTGCTGCTGTGAAGTGAAAATGATCACTTATTTAAAATAAGTATGAAGCAGAAGAGCACTACACTGGACAGTTCTGACACCTCAGAATTGAAGTGTTCATTGAGGGAGGTTTTAAATAACCTTTCTATCGTCAGGTGCAGTTGGCAAGAAATCTCATGCTGCCTCAGGTGCACTGAACAACTGTGTGACAATCATCACCTAGTAAATGCATCAAAGATCTGGTCAGCAGCTATTTCCATGCACAGAAGTCCAGGAAAAAAATCCAGTAAGGGATGACTGAACTCAGAGCCACTGGAACATGCTTTCTGAAAAGATACAGAGCTGGGTTCACTTGGAAGCAGTGGTGTGTTGAGGCAGTGTTGTTGCTAGTGTGAAATCCAGTTGCCTCCAACTCTCAAGGGAGAAGTTTGATCAAATGGAGGTAGCTTTTTGTTGTCCTTATGTGGCAGCTATCCATAGCAACAATTTCCAACGGACCATTTAGCGATGTAACCATTGATGCTGTGCTGAGCACAGCACACCATGAGAAAAGAAGCCTGACTACGAGCTGCTTTTTCCAGCCTGGCTGTTTGTCGTGCAAGAGATAGGGAAATACTGCCTATTGGCCCAGAACATGCTGAGGCAGGTGCATCCTCTCTCTGCCCAGAGTGATAAATTGGCCTTGTCAAGAGCATTTCATTGGTCCAGGGGTTGCAAATGGGCTTACTTTGCAGGAGGGGCAGAGAGGGCTCATGCTTCTTTCTCTGTGTAGGGTTTCTGGAACATTCTATGTTTAATGTGAGAGGAGACGTAAGGTTTTGGTTTGTTTGCTGGCTAAAATGGGTTCCTGCCTCCTAAGGGACTGTTTAATTCTCTCTTTATACAAAAGAGAAGTAAGTTTTATCTGTGCTGCTTGTTCTGATGATAAATGCTGATATGAGGAGACAAGCAGACTTAGTATTTTCTGGATGGCTGATTGACTGATGGACTAATTGTTGTGAAGAGTCTCTTTTGCAATGCAGTCTGTCTTTTATGATGCGCATATCCTCATAAAACCTAGTCAGGAAGAGCTGGCACAATTGTTGGCCGATAGTATTTTTCAAGAGAAGCATTCCTTTATCTCCTAACAAAAATGCTGTTGAAATAAAAATTCTTGACTGTGGCGGTGTTGAGGCACTGGCACAGGTTGCCCAGAGAAGTTGTGGCTGCCCCATCCCTGGCAGTGTTCAAGGCCATATTGGATGGGGCTCTGAGCAACTTGGTCTGGTGAAAGGTGTTTCTGCCCATAACAGGGGGATTGAGACTAGGTGATCTTTAGGATCTCTTCCAACCTGAACAATGCTATAGCTCTATAATTCTAATTATTAGATAGATTTTAAGAAAGTGATCCTTAATGTTGGCAGTCTGGCTGTATGAGCAAGTATCATATCTTCCTTTCAAAAAACAAAAATTTTTGGCCTTTCTTCCACACCTCTGTGGGTGTGAATTCTTTCTGAGTGTAATTGCCAGTAAGGGATGAGCCATTGCTGCTTACAGCTTACATTGCTGCCATTGCTGTCTATAGCTGAACATTTACATGGCCTGTGCTCCTAGCAGAAGCTTTTTAAAATATAAGGTAATATGACGTAGTTTTTATAGACTCTAGAAAGTGGCACTGAGAAGGCTTGGCCAGTTTTGTAGATGCTTGCCTATTCTAGGAGTATGAAAGGCAAGTTATTTTTGTTCCTGCAATAATTTCTGTAATTTATATATAAAGCAGGTTACTGCAGACTGTTTCAGATGACAAAATAACCTTGGTCTGAAAGAGGAACCTGCCACCCTGACTCAGGGGCCAATCAATTGAGGCATCTATTGAGCAAAGATTTTAGCAATTCTGAAGAGTGACCAATAAATTTCACATAAATAAGTGAAGTATAATGGGGTCCAACTGTTCTTGGCTTGCCGTTTGCTTAACAGTGAGTGAAGGCTAATATTCATGGCTAAGAAACTGAGATCATCTCTACATATGTAGTCTCTAGACTTGGAACTAAGTAGAGACAGAGCAGCACAATGCAGGGGAGTTCATACTTTCATAATAGCTTTGGAAATGTCAGCCTACAACAATTACTACTTTTTAAAAAAGTTAAACAAAGATACTTACTGAAACATAAAATAAACCTACCTTTTGGGTAGGTTTACTGCCAACCAGTAAAACCGGAGTGGTCTTTATCCAAAATTTTGAATGGAACATGGCATTTTGTCGTAGGACTGTAAGGCTATAAAAGTTCAAGACTGCTGTAATGACATTGAATTTCTCCTGGGTTGTATTCTTTTGTGGATGGAGCTTTTCTTTTACTTTCTATTTGATTGTAGCAACTTCCTTCTAGAACTGATGATGCTTTAGTTCTGAGATGTCTCGTGTGCCAGGGAATTTGCTAAAAATGTTCACAAGGAATGAAAAACAAAGTTATGGATTGTGGATCCATCCACACTTGGACCCTGATCCTTCTGAATGAAGAAGCCAGCCTTTCTCAGTTCTCATGGTAATAAAAATTCGCAGTATCACCAGCTCTGTGCCCAAAGCACTATTTTTGTGTGCGTTTGGAAATTGGACTGATATTGCAAGTTTTGCCTTCCTGGAAAAGGAGGAATATTTTGAATCAACATTGTTGTTGGTGTACCACTCTGATAGATCCCATTTGTCCCTCAACTTCTTTTCAAGTTGTGAAAAACTATAGATAGAAGCGAACCTTGAAAGAAGATTTTGGAGTAATTTTGGGGTTGGGGGGAAATTCAGTGGTAGTTAGATGTGTCTTAGTTTTACTGTGCTATTACTATCTTGTCCATAATAGTTTTGATATTGCTGTCTCTGTAAAAACTCTTCTGTAAAAATGAAAATATATTCCACCTGGAAACATGCTATGCTGCCGTATTTAATGTCACTTAACTTTGAGCCTGAAAATATGCAGGCCATTGACTAGGCAGTTCCATCTCTTTTTAGTGATTCTCCTTGCAGGAGAGATGGTAATTGTTTTGGTTTAGGTTTTCTCTTTACATGTTTTCACTGACTTTATAAGTTCATTTTACAGCTCCCTCTGTGTAGTCGTAGTAGGCTCTGTGGTACGCTAAGGAGTTTTACTTTTTGTTGTAATTCTGGAAAGGAAATACATTTTTGAAACAAAACCATAAAGGAAATATACATATATTTACACATAGATATAGATTATATAGATAGATATAGATATAGATAAAGACAAAATGTAGATAAGCTCAGTAGTTTCTGAAAAGATGTAGTAGGGGTCCCTGAGTAAGGCTTCTGCAGCCGCTCCCCAACACAGGCTTCTTTTATTTTTTTTTTTTTGCCAGCACTGTGAGGAAACAGCTATGCCTGTACTATTCTGCAGTCACTACAGAGCCACAGCTGGTCTTGGTGAAGGTCTGTCTGTGCCCAAAGAAGTTTGTTTACATCTCATCACAGCAGGAAAATGGGAGATTAGGGAAGGATCTGCCTGCAGTATCTTGAATGCTTTCCTTCAGATGTAGCTCATCCAAGAGGTTCCATTACTTACATGGTGAATTAATAGGGACCAATCACAGTTGAGTACATTGTCCAAAAGGGAGCAGGCTTCCATACAAATGATGCCACCCATTTTAAGCCTTGCTTGCTTTAACAAGAGACATGTTTAGCGAGAGGCAGTGTTTGCATTTGTGACAGTGTGAAAGCAGAAAAGGATGTAAGGGAATGACTAATAGGTCATGGTAAGAATGTAGAAGAAAATGTTCACATTTTTGTGTAAGTGGTTTTGGAATTTCTTTTTCAAAAAGGAAAAATATATTTGTTTTGGGTTTGGGGTGTTTTTTGTTGCTTGTTTTTATTTTTCTTTTTAATATGAGTAAAAATCATAGGGTTTGTACTTCCAGGGAAAGAATTACTGTAATCCATAAACACCTGTTGGGTTTTTTTCTTTCTCAGTAGCATTCTGAGGTCTTTAAAAGATCAAAGCAGAAAAACTTTATTAGTGGAAAACTTTTAGAGGAAAAGATAACCGGAGACATGAGAGCCCCAAAAGAAAGGTGCTGTGTAAGAGAGACAGTAGATTCCTACCATCAGTGAAGAGTGCTTTTTCAGAGATGAATGCTCCTCCATGAGCTCAGTACAGAAGCTTATAAAGAAAAGCCCTGAATAGAACACGAATGCTGTGGTGCTTTTTCTAAGCATCTGTTTGCCGTGTAATAGGGCAGTAATTGTGTTGACAGGTCAAGTAGTTTTTCCTCAGGAAATGTTTCAATAGCTACAGTGCCTGTGTAGTCTGATGATATCAGAATGTCAGATGAAATTTAGAGTAAATGAGGGCATTTCTGGCATGTTTCAGTGGAGGAAAAAACATTCCTCTCTCTGTCTGCAGCATTGATTAAGATGACTTCAGAAAGTAAATCTATAGGAAAATATTTTTTTAAATCACAATTTTTTGAAGCTAATGATAAATTTTGTTTAGATCTGTTTATGATATTTCTTTTCAGTTCTTTTCATTAATGACTCCTTGATACAGACAGGGAGATATATGGTGTCTTTCCTAACCTAATAAATTAAATACAAATCCAACCTGCTTAGTAGACAATTTTTTGTTCTGATATGGCCAAAATGCTGAGGATTTACATGAACAAGAGCAAACACTGTTTTCTCTTAAGCTGAGAAGGGTGCTAGCAAGGCCACTAACGTTCAGAATAATGATGAAACACGAACCTGCTCCAGATGGGAGCATCGCAAAGCTCACTGATCATATTTTTAAATTCAGGTTTTGAGCTCCCCGTCAGAAAAGTCCCTATCTGAAAGCTACCAAATTCTCTGTTTTCCCCAGACAGACTTTAATTAAGCTATATTTCTGGTAAAGAATACATCTCACTGTTTAAAAACCCCAGGAGAAACACCACTGCCATCCTAAAAGCATCACAATAAATCAAAAATATTTGAAAGAAAGAAAATGCTTCTGAAACCAAAATGTTACAAAGTAAAATATGGAACCTGACACCCAAGACAAGTATTTTTGATAGAAGTGCTAAGAAAAGAGACCAGTGTTGAAGAAATAATAAAAGTGAAACTTGCTAAAAACTAACATATGCTTTGTGTATCTGTCAGCACTGGGCAGGAGCATGTGTGGAATAACAGGAAAATCTTTGGAGATGAAAGAAGACATATTTTTAGAGTCTGAAGTACAAGGCAAAAGCCAGTACAGCAAAGCTTAAATTGTCAGTAAAAGGTTGCAGAATTCAGAGATGAGTGTTTGATTGCATGAGGAAAATTTTCATGGAGAACCTGGAGAAAGCACATGGAGAAGGAGGCCCGAGCATGAGTGCTGGAAATGTTGCTGCAGTCTGTAAGGTGATTGGAGACGCAGTAGGTGCCGACTGAGACACAGTGCCCTAAGCAGCAGCACTCAACAAGGGCATTTCCCTGGGGAAGGTCAGCAGCTCAAAGAGATAGGAACGGCACTTTTCCCTTTGGAGATGCTTACAGAAGTTGCAAAAATCACTAATGTAACCAGTTGAATTACAAAGGATTTCAAATGTTTTTCGGCAGGTCAGAAAGTTTACTCTAGTGTCCTGATCAAACACTAGTTTGTTTGATTTCCTTGATAAAATTATATTCTGCTTCATTTCCTCCCCCAATGGCTTACTTTTAAACACTTGCAGTGTTCTTTTATTTCTGCATAATTTGCTCATGAAAACTCCTAAGGTCTAGGTAGAAATTAAATCTTCATGTCTATGCAAAAAGGTAAAGCAGACATTTAAAGTTAATCTGATTAATCCAATTAGCACCACCCTCAGCTGCCTATGCACACTGGAAGGTGATTTTAAAAGTGGAAAAATGAGAATAGAACAGTAATTCAAATCTACTTTATTTGTTATAATTCTTTAAATTTGGTTTCTTTAAAAGTAAGACAATAAAAATGGATTTATAATACTTTGATGGTTATGAGGTCAAAGTGTACATCAGTATGGAGTATACCTTTCAGATTCTCCTTAAACCCTAAAAGCACCAAAATATTTAATACAGTACATCAAGTCACCATCAAATATGTACTTCTAATTCTATGCATGTTGAATTCCTTATAGCTTTCAGGTGTGTTATCTAAATTGAAAATGTAGAGAAGAATATTAAAAAAAAACTTGTACTGCTTTTCTTGGAGGCACACATCTTGATTCCAAAAATCCTAATTAAATAAGAACTTCAGAAAGAAATCAATATTCATATTTTTTTATGATTAATGTTTTTCTGTGTGTAACTAAAGAACTGTTGAGGTTCTGTGGGTGCTTAAAATATCACCCTGTGCTAGAACGAATTGTTTCAGTAAGCATATTTTCATCATTCTGCACTGTCTAGTGAGCTTTATGCATACTTATGCATGCAAAAAACACTTGCTTTAAACCTTGCTCTTTTACTTTCATACACTGCTCAAAGAATACTACTTTGAAAAACAAGGAAAGGTAAAAAAAAAAACTGTTTAAATCGGGAATATTTTTGTAACACTATTTCACCTCTACATGGCTTTTGATCTTCTGTCACACTTCAGTCATTTTACCCATGGAGGAGTAAACTAATGAATCAGAAATCCCCAAGTCTCCCTCCAAATTACTGTTTGGTCTTTTTAGAAAGATTCATACTTCTATTTATAATTTTTTATGTTAGATTGGAGATCAGGACCTCGGTAATATACTCTTTGCTAGGCAAATTTTTCAATACAACAATTATTCTCCCTTTATCCTTATCTAGATATGAGATGAAATAAAATTAAGATAAGGGCAGCAGCATGGTTAGCACAGATTTTTTTCTAGCACCTTCCAGGTGAGTTTTCCTGAGTTTTGCTCATTTGTTTTGAGAAAGTGTTTCACTTCCTTCTATGCATGAAATGCGTGAGATTCTAAACTCTTGTGCTGTCTGGAGTACCCTGCTGAGTTGAAGAGGAACCTACCTGAGGGGAAGTGGGTACCTAATTTTCCTATGTATTTGCGTAATATTTTTTCTTTCATGTAGGATAAGCCTGATATTTGCATGCATTTGTAACTTCCTTAACAGTCAAATTTAACAGCTAAGGGGAGAGTTGCACTTTAGACCTCCTTTAGCTGTTATGCTCAAGCACCTCTCTTGGGTAACCAGCTGGACTTCCTTCAGCACTCTTACGGGTAAAGCCTTACACTCAACCCTTAGGGGGCCTGATCTCCATTTTACAGCCAAAATTGTTTATAAGTTTTTAACCATTATCTAAAGTTTTGTGTGTTTATTTGAGTCTGTGCATGCCCAGGAGATGCTGCGCAGTCCAAACATTTCCTACCATTGCTAAACACTGAATATTCTTCACATATTGGAATATGGAGTAGAGAAAGTTTGCCGTAAATCTACCAACAGTAACCTATTTTGCAAAAATAAATCAGGCCATTGTTTTCTGAAACAGTTATAAATAAATCATTTGTGAAAATGAAGAGATCATAAGAATCTGGCTGCTGTTCTTTCTGTAACTGAGAAATATTCTTCATATTCTAGAAACTTCTTTTAAGCAGGCCTTCTCATTTTTTTGAGGGTTGAACTTCTCTATTTCACATTCTGAAGATTTAAGAGACAGTCCCTCACCACTGCCATCACTGGCATTTCATCTAAATTGCAAGCAGTGGATTTTTTTCCCCCTCTCTTTTAGAAACTTGTTTCTGGGCAAATCATCCTGAAGAATGTGTAGAAAATACTGAGATTAATTTGAGACAAAACAATACTCTGAGGTGTAGTCTGATCTGAAACACATCGTAGTCAAAGTGAATTTAAATTTCAATACCATAGAGGTTTTAGTAGCCAGGGAAGATGATTTTATCCCCTCTAACCCTGTCCCATGCCCCACTTTTATTTTATTAACCGCTATTTTTGTTCTAAAGTTCTTTTATCTTTTTTAGGTTGTAAAATTATTTTAAGTCTGAAACTAGAAGTATGACAAAAACTAGCTTTAATGAAATACATTCATGAAAACAAATTTCTACAGATTAAGAGTGTGGTGGTATTTTTCTGCTTGATATTTTTTCACTACATATTACTAAGGTGTATTGAGAAATTCTTGGCATGAGACATGTTATGCTTGCCTTGTGCTAGGAGTAGAAAAGTCAGGGAGGCATCAGAAGGTTGTGGGAGAGGGGGTACAATGGAAGAGCCTCCTGATGGCTCTCCCTGAAGGCTTGAAAGCAGCAGCTGCAGCCCTGGGGCAGGGCAGAGAGATGTGGGGCTCAGCTGGCCTGTGCCCCTATCTCTGCACCCTTGGAGGGCCGGGAAAGATGGCAGGGATGGAGAGCAGGAGGAGAGCGCCAATCTCCTCCCTGCCTCCCACATGCTCAGGCTAAGATGTGTGAGCTGCATGCGCTAGGCTCTGGCAAGGTGTCGGGGTCCCTGGGAGAAGAGCTTGGATACTCACAGCCCTCATATCCTCCCCCAGCCACCGCCAGGTCAGCGCAGTGTACCTGGAGAAAGTGGTCAGGAGAGGAAGAGGAACTTTCCGGGTGTGTTCCCTGCTCCCTGTGCACCGGCAATCTTGCACCCGCTGTCCCAGGATGGCTCCTGTGGACCCTGCAGTGCTGTGCCCTGGGCAGGGAAAGTGAGACACCGGGACAGGCTGCCCTTGTGCAGTACCCAGACCTGCTGCTGTCCCCTGTGCCAAAGCTGGCAGAGCAAGCCAGGTGTCCTGGAGCCTGCGTGCCTTGTGTGTGCACCTGCAGGGGCCCTGGGCAAGCTGTAAAACACCAAGGTTACAGGCTCTCACAGCCCTTCCGTGGTGACATTACAAGGGTGTGAGATGCCACCCAGCCAGGAAGGCAGATGCTCCAAAAGGGGCAAAGTCTGCTCCACAGGATGTTTCCCCTTGTTGAAATTCCTTTCATTCCGATTCTTTAGCCTTTCCAGATCCCTTTAAATGGCATCACATCCCTGTGATGTTTTAGCCACTGCTCCCTGTTTTGTATTATTGCTGGGGCTGCACTCTCCCTACTGTCCACCAGCTCAATGAAAATCTTAAATAACATTGATCCCAGTCCTGACCCGGGGTTATGACACTATTAACTAGCCTCCAAATGACCCTTGTAGTCATTGATTTCAATCCTTTGGCCCTGCATTAAGTTATTGAATGAATCTATTCCATTTGAGAAAAGCTTTGTCTGGGGCAGTGAGAATGGTCATTTTGCATCGTATTTTATATAGAATCAATGTTTGGTGGTGACTTACTGAGGACTGCCTTCTGTCTGTTCAGTAACAACTTTCTTTTGCAATTAACATGAGAAAGTTATGTTGCTGGATTAGCGTGGGAACTTAAACCAGCAACTTTTAGTCGCAGATCACAAGAGTAACAAATAACATGTTCCACAAAGCTGTATTTTGTAGGGTTGCAATATCTTTGCAACTTTGATGTCTCCCTTATTTGGGAAGGTGGGAGACGACCGGAAGATCTGCACAACATGTGGTTTGTCATGACTGTGCCCTGTCTAGTTTTCTATAGTGGTAAGCCTCGCTGGTTTGCCTTTGTGTTCCTCTCTCTCTTTCCCTCCCAACACCACCCCTTCACATATTCACAGTGTAGCACAGGTATTTCTCTACTGTTTTTTGACACAAACACAAGTGACAGCAAATCAGCTGTGATCCGCTGATGGATCATACATGAATTAAGCAGTAGGTGCAAACAGCTCTGCCTGCTGCGGAAATGCCAGGAAAGAGGTCAGTCTGAAGTGCAGTGTGCCCAAATGCCCTGCATTAAGACTCCCGTTCCTCAGTTACCCCTTTGCACTATGGACCCTTCCTTTTTACATAGTTGTCCATAAAGTCTGCTATACTTTTCCTCACATACCCCAGTTCAGCCAGCTGCAAGACAAATGGGGTATTAACCCCATTCCCATACAACTGGAATTGTTTAATGCTAATTCCACAGATTGCTGCATGGCTTCCCTAAAATCATGCTTCGTTTTATTGTGAAGGGCTCATATTTTACCTCCAATGTGCTTCACAGCAATAGAAGCAGAAACTGAACTTCTGTTCATTTTGTCCACTTCTAGCCAAGGTGATGGGAAGTGGGAAAAGAGAGCTGGTGGGGTTTAGAAAGACAACTTCTAACAAGATAAAAATAAAAATGTGATCTTCATTTTAAAATATTTTTTTGCATTGTCAGCATATGCATCACCAACCAATATATTACCAAAATAGCCTCAAGCTGTGCCAAGGGAGGTTAAGGCTGGACATCAGGAGAAATTTCTTCACAGAAAGGGCTGTTAAACATTGGAATGTTCTACCCAGGGAGGTGATGGAGTCACCATCCCTGAGGGTGTTCAAGAAACAACCGGGCAGAGCACTTTGTGCCATGGTCTTGTTGATAAGGTGGTGATTGGTGGTTGAAGTTTGGATTCCATGACCTTATAGGTCTTTTCAACCTAAATCATTCTGTGATTCTGTGAACATACTGCTTGTGAACTGCCATCTTACTGGTTTATCCTTTTTCTTCTACTGATATCCATGTCTCTGTCTTTGTATTTTCAGCTATAGTATTCTAGGTGTGCTGCTTGGAAAAGAAAGACCATGGCTTCCAGCGCATCAAACCCTGCTAACCATTTGCCATACTTCTTTGGTAATATCACACGTGAGGATGCCGAGGAGTATCTGATGCAAGGAGGAGCAAGTGATGGACTATACTTGCTCCGCCAAAGCCGAAATTACCTGGGAGGCTTTGCTTTATCCCTGGCCCACGGAAGGAAGGTTCATCACTATACAATTGAGAGGGAGCTGAGTGGCTCGTATGCTATTGCAGGAGGCAAGTCGCATGCCAGTCCTGCTGAACTCATTAACTATTACTCCGAGGAAGCAGATGGCCTTATCTGTCTACTGAGAAAACCTTTCAACCGACCACCAGGTGTTGAACCCAAAACAGGACCCTTTGAAGATTTGAAAGAGAACCTCATCAGAGAGTATGTCAAGCAAACTTGGAATCTACAGGTAAAACCAGGCTGATCTTGCCATAAAGTAGTCTTTGAGCTAGGAGAAAAAGAGATTGCAGTGTTTGTTTCCAGCTGTTGTTGCTGCTAGGTAGTATTTTTTCGCAATGAAATCATAGATGTTTGAATTTTAAACATGAAGGGTTTCTTCTCCCCAGTACATGCATTAACTTGGTGATGTGTAGTTTTCCTGAAGTTTTAAAACCGTAGAATTTCTATGATGTATTGGGCTAGCATAATCTTATCTACCACTGCACTAATATATGTTATCAGATTTGGGCCAAAAATTACTAGAAGTAATGAACAAGACAGAGAAATGGTTTGTTTCATTGCTTTTAATTCTGATTTTTTATGGATAGATATGCAGTCAGGAATGGTGATGTGATGGCTTGTTTTACATCCTTCTCTCTTAGCTGGCCTTGTTTCTGTGATGCTAATTTAGATTCTGTCCAAAACAGAAGCTGTTCTTGAAACAGAACAATTTCTACACTGCAGAGCACTGCCTGTACATCTTCAGTGCTGGATGCGTAAAGCAGGAATTTTCCATATGGAGGACAAGAGGCTGGTTTTTTTCTTGAGAATGACTATGAAAAAGCCAGTCTTAACATGGAAACCCTGGTGTGGGAGGCTGCAAAAGGTTATTTCACCTTAAGATGCCATGAGTTACATTTATGGAGGCAACTCATGGAGCTGCGCAAGGTTTTTAATCTCTTTTGCTGCTAACAAGTAACCCTATGAATTATGCTCTGTAAAATATATGGAGCAATCCCTAAAATGGGAAAGTCTGAAACTTATACGGCATTTTCTATAACTGCTGAGGCTCACAGTATCTTTTCTGATGAGTCTGAGCTCATTCTAGAGGTGATGAACTCTAGTTAAAAGCTGTTGAAACTAGTGGGGGTTGCCCTCAGATTCTGGGCCCAATTTAGAAGTGGTAGGTTGTAGATAAGGTTAGAAGTGTCTGAGCTAATATTACTCTAAATAATTCACTCTAAAATGGGGACTGTTCTGTCTGGGAAAATTTGCATTGATGTCTTTGACATAGACATGCTGCCACAGTGCAAAGCGTATTCAGTTTATTTTAGTACACTGCCACAGGATATGCAATTTGCAGGTATGTTTGAAATCTCAGACTGACAGTCTATTTAGCTATGTCTCATTAGCATAAAAATATGACTTTAAGTTTAAATGCTGTTATATCAGTGGTTTCATTTACAGGTTAATTTTCCTTTGTTTTCTCAGGTAAAGGGAGAACTCTGGTTTTGTGATGTCTAGATTACCATATGCTAGTTTCTGGTTCAAAATCTTTATAGCAACTAGGCCTTTTCTTCACATGCAATGAATATGTGCAGATTTTGGATGTCCCAAAAGCAAGTCCCAAAAGACTAGGAGTCTATCTGTCATGACTTTATTGCAGAAGGTAGTTTGACAGTTTCACGGTGTTTTTACTGCTGTCTAGGGGCATGCTCTTGAACAAGCTATCATTAGTCAGAAGCCTCAGCTGGAGAAGCTGATTGCCACTACAGCCCATGAGAAGATGCCATGGTTCCATGGGAGGATCTCTCGGGAGGAGTCAGAACACCGTATCCTCATTGGGTCAAGAAACAATGGAAAATTCCTGTGAGTGCATTTTTCTATAGTATTGCTGTTTGCCTCCAAACTGCTGTTTGTACCGTTCCTTCGAATAAATCTCAAATGAGAATATGCCCTAAAAGGTGGCTCATCCACAGTGAGTGAACCCAGCTCAGCATGATTTACGTGACATGATGCTTCCTGCCCGAAGCAAGTCCCTCACTTAACTAAGGGTACAAAACCATAACAAAAGCATGGAACACCTGCAGGGGTGTCCACTGGGACCTGCTGGAACCAGTCATGACCAGCCCAGGGCAGCCCCTGCCCTTTGTAACCCCACTGTCAAAGTCTGACCATCTGCACCCAACCCACAGACTTATTAAACTGGTACGATTATAGACAAACTGCCTCTGTCTGCAGTGGCTGGGATCTGTATCTGCCAGGTCTCTCAGGGACAGTGGTGGTGCTTTATTTTGTAGTTAAGCAACAGAATTAATTGCTTCTACCTTGACAGCGTTATTTTGTGTCTGCTGCTTACCCTCTGCATTTGCCCAGCCTGATGATCTTTCGTTTTCTGAGCACAAATGTCTCATTTAGGATAGAGAAGGACAGCCATCTTCTTATGAGGACTAGAGCCAAAGTCTTCTAACAAAACAGGAGGGTTTTTTGGAAAATCCTCATTTGAAAAATATTGGTGTTTTAACAGTTTCGTCATTCCATTCCCCCACCTCTCCCCCCGAAAGTATTTTTATAATGGTAGAAAATTAAGCTTAAAAGTCATGGCCAAAAAAGGATCACTTAGAGCTGTATAATTTCTGATGGAAATTTCATGTCCTACCTATGCAGCCTTCTCTGGCTTTTTTAGAGCTAGTCCAAACTGAAACCTCGTGAGCGAGTGGAGGAAAGATATGCTTCTTCAGTACCAACTCTTTCACTTTACTGATTTGACATAATTGTGCCATACTGATTGCTAAGGTGGGTGCAACCCTCACGTGTTTCCATGTTTTAGTCTTGGTTGACAGGAACCAGTAATTCCCTTAAATCCTGTTTCCAGTAGAGTGAATTCCTATGAGGTCTTACCTGCAAACACCTTGACTGTAGTGACATCTCATTTCTTGAACTTTCCTTTCTTCCTTCAGTTCTTGAATTTTTTGTGTGTCATAGCCACTCTCACCCGAGTCGCTATGCATCCCTGCTTTCAACCTCATACTCCCAATTGTCAGGGATTACATCCAGAGGGTCATTTACTTTTGTTGCCGTGTGCAACAAAACCTTGTAAAAAACTTATTACAGATTTTGTTACACTCATAATAAAACAATTATTACAAAAGTTACAAAAATTTGTGGAGATATAGATTTCTTCCCATTGCATAGGAGTTTAGAGGATCTGGTGGACACACTTGCTGCTGTAGATTACCAGCCCAGCATTACCACACAATTTCTCCTGTTTCTTGCCTTGTGACTTTGCTAGCTTCTTTTTCTACATTTTAGACATAAGATCTGGTGGATATGTAATCTGAAACAGAACAGCGATCCTTTCTTTAACGACGCTTTTGTGCCTAAAAATATATTGCTTTATTGCTTTCTGTTTTAATACCTCAGCAAATCAACTTTGTATCAGCTGAGTCATGATGTTGATTATGTATTAAAACTGGCAGCTTTTCCAGTTTGCTTTAGGCATATATTGGTTTCTATGTGGACAAAGTACTTTTCTTTGGGGCGGGGGGGAAGGGAGGAGGCAGGAGGTGGGGGCAGGGGGGAAAAGAAAAAAAAAGGATGCCAATTTTTCTTCAAAGGAAAGAATCCATTAGCTAACATTTCTTAACAACAGGGATAGGTTTTTGAGTAAGGGAGTGAAATTTTTTAGGAGATTTGACATTTTCAGCCTCCATTAAAAACCCTGGTCCCTTTTAAATCTTCTATAAGCATTCCTACTGCTCTGACTGGAAATATTTTACCAGCTTTTTCCTGTGCAACTTAAAGATGGCCTAGGAGGCATTTCTGCTGTGGTTTGCAGTGATGTGTTCAATGAGTTGTGGGGAAGCATTCAGACCTTCTCCCATGGGACTGGTTATTTCAATGGATCCATATTTTGTACAGCTTTGATGGAACTCAGGTGGCTGCTTTTGTATCAGGTAGACAAACCCACAGATGAGAAAATGCTAATTTTAAGGCTCTGTTTAAACCATGAGAAGTGCCACTGAAGCTTAAATAATATGAATATATAACTGCTAGTGTGTTGAACTTAGGTCCTGCCTACTAAGGACCACACTTTTTACTTCTGTGTCTGTAGGATGCTTTCCAATGTATTAATTATTCTTGCACAGACTTCCTATCTGGCCATTTTAGACCTTCATAACCACTCAGCTGCCATTTGCTCTTATGGTCCCAGGGAAGAAACAGGGAGAGAACTCTATCTACCCCCTAATTCAGCAGACAGTGCAGCAAGAGAAATAATGTGGTGTTCATTTGCGTCAGAAATCAGTTATTTTACATTTCTGAGCCATTCTAGCTCTCTGACCCATAGACAGAGGCTCATTGCAAATAACAAAAGAGCTGTCTGATTCAGAGAGGTTTATTGTCTTCTACAGTGGTTTGGCTAATATGGGCTTGCTCAGTGGGTGTTGAGAAATAAACCACTAATTTCTGGCTAACTGAAACAGTAGCTGCAAAATCGTTGAGGGTGAGAGCAGAGCATTGTTTTACATTTCAGGCACAGACATCACATAATTTTACTTAGCCAGCAGCAGTACTTGTCAGAATATTCTGTTCATCTGTGGATTGAAGGCTTTGAATTTGTGCCTGTGAATGTAGATGCTCAGGGACTGTTTCGTACATTGGTTGAGGTACTAAAGCCCGGTAGCTGACAGAAAGGTAAAACTTTAAAACATTCAAGGTCTATGAGATATTTGCTTGTTGAGGTAGGAATGGGAACCTGGGAACAAAGAGAGGAGCTAGATTTTTTAAGAGATTAGGTACTCCAAGGCTATTTAACAAGTCCAAAAGTGGATGCTTGTATATGACAAAAATCATATTATTCATCCTGGAGAAAATAATAAATATTAGAAGGCTCAAATATTTCTGTGTATTTTTAACAAGGGTCTCCAAAATATCATTACATCAGAAATTTTCTATCCATCTGACCTACCTAACTTAAAACAAAATCCAGTACAACAGTCTCTGTAATAATACAACTAACATCTAGATTTCCTTACACTGCTTTGCAGAGGAATAAGATTATCAAATCTAGAATTATTTTTAACATATTAAATATGAAAATAGTAGAAAAGCTTCCTGAATGCAATTCAAAATGTGATGAATAACATCATAAAGGTAACACTACAATGCATCCAAGGAAAAATTCTGAGATAACTGTGGGTGTTTTACCAGGGAATTTTCAAAAATCTTTGTAAAGTTTTGGTCATGGCTTAAAAGTCAGTGAAGTATGTATGCTGATGATAGAGAGTTTGTTTTCAACCCCAAACACAGAAACCATGTAATGAAATTGTATGAAGTAGGAAGTAATGCCTACCTCTTCTGCAAAGAAAATTTATGTAAGATTGTCACTCTAGGCACAAACTTCGGAGAAAAAAATATAGCAGTGGAGTAGTAGCAAATTAACTCTAAAATTACATGAAGAGAAACTGAAAACAGAGAACTTTATGTCTGAAGCCCCACTTAACTTCATTAACACTATTTTTATATTTTATATTGAATGATGGTTCTTCCATCAAATAGACCAAATAGACTGGGGTTTATTACATTTTGCCAGGTAGGGAACATTGATCATAGATCAAACTATTAATATTGGTAGTACTTTTATTAATATTGTAATAATATTTGTATTAACAATGCATCATTAAATATTTATAATATTGTTAATATTATCTATGTGAGTGCAAGCATGTGTGGAACAGTTGAAAAATAAATTATATCTTTACTAGAAGCAAACAGCAAAAAAATTCATTTTCTCTGTAGTTTCACATAGGAAACAATTCTGGTATGTGGTATGTGTTGGCACATCTTGATTCATCATCAGTAATGATGACTTATGTTATATGAATATGTGGTCTTGAATATGTGTTAAAAACCAGAATTTCTGAATTTGGAGGAGGATAAAGAATATTCAGAAATACTATTAAACTTTAAAATTTAGCATTAGGGAAAGTGGGAGTGAAGGCATTGCAGTTTAGTCTATACAAACTTTTTACATCTGTCAATAGCTGTGTGTAGTTCACATGAAATATGAACAGTTGTCTAAAAGGAAGGTAGAAAACTAGTTTTGGTGTCTGTTGTGATCCAGCTATTAAGGTTCTTGGAAATACCTCTGCCTGAATTAAGGTGTAAAGGAAACCATATACCAGTCAATAGTATGGGTTTTATTTGATAGTAAATATGAGAGAGAGGGAGAGAAAAGAGAGGAAAGGAGAAGTAGGAAAGACGGGGGGGGACACAGAAAGAGAGTGACAGAGACAGAATAAAAGAATATCACCATCCATGGATCCCAACGATGTTGCGCTGAGCCTCTCCAGGGTACTTCCTGGTTGTGATGGTCCCCCAAAAAAAACCACAGAATCCCATGGGTTAATATACTCTCAGGCCAGGTGGCAATGTCCAGGCATGTCCCCCGGGGGAGGGACAGTCTCTCGCAGCAGACTCTGCTTGCATCATGTGCAGTCCTGTGGGGCAAGGCCGAGCACTTTGGGGGGTCTGTGACGGATTGTGACACCCCCTCAGCTGCTTCTCATGTGAAAGATGTGGATGTGGCTTGTGGGGTTGGAGGTTCCACGCTGGGCCAGTTTGTGTAACGGAGGATGGGTGTTTATTGCCTCTTACCAGAGGTTACACCAGGCACCCAAAACCTCCTCCTCCCCCTCTCAGCTGGGGGAGAAGTCTGTGCAAACCTGGCTTTGTGAGCTGTGCTCTCCCCCACCCCAAACCTAGCCGGGGATGATTCTCAGTGCAGCTGGTGGCTTTGGCCTTTGAGGATGCAAACCTTTCCTTCAGCCTGAGATGACTGAACAATAGGCTTCCCTTTATCTAATCTCAGCAGTTTCACTCTCAGTCCAAAGTCCCAGTAAGGTATCTTCATGGAGGCTTCTTTGGTTGCAGTTTCTTCATACAGTTTTTGTTATAATGAGCAAAACTTTACATCAATGTTTGAGGCGTGAACTATTTAAGTCTCTGACAGATGTCATATGAGTGTCTTCAGTATGTAATGAGAACATTAAAGAGAATAAAAGTTGTTTAGACTATTATAGTGAGTCACAGTAATATTCATAATGACATTCCATGACGACTAGAAACTAAACTGTCTCTTGTATGTCACAATAATTAACACTTTACTGCCCTGTTCTAGGAGTTTGCCAGTACTAGACTGCATACAGAGTTAGGTCACTTTTCTGACCTGGTAGAGAATTCCTTAAATAATTCTATCAGTGTTAAGTTTGTGTCCACAAAAGGGACTGGACATTGTTGACATCATAGAAGATGAAAACAGTTCTATTAAATGTGACCTTAATTCGGGGACATTAATTAATGGTGAAGTTCCTCTTCAAAGTGCCAAGGATTTGCTAGGCCTAGATGACCATAAAAATTTTCCAAGATAAATGACAATGTGTAGACAGTGAATTCTGTTTCTGGAGGTGCTGTCCTCCTCTCCACAGCAGCCTGGATGATGCCCATGACCCTTTGGGAGAGCTGCTACTGATTTTCAATTAGGTGCATGTTGGGTGCCACTTGCAGACCAGTGCAGCAGAGCTGTGGCTTCTCAAGGCAGGCTCTGCAGCAGAGTGGGTCCGAGGTGTGAAAAAAAGCTGTGATCCCTAACTCAGATAGCTGTACCAAGAAGATCCCCTATTGCAGACGCAGTTTTACAGCAGAGCTGTTTGTTAGGGGTTTGGTGGAGCAAGGTATATTTTCCAGCCAGGGTGAAGTCAGCTAAATAGACTAATGTGATGCAATCCTTCTCATGAAAGTATTCAGTGCCTGTGCAGCAGACTCACCAGGAGATGAATTTTTAAGTTCCATTGTAGATAGCAGTAGTGTGAAGCTGAGATATCTCCTAAATTCTGTAGTGTTCTGACATTTCTGAAACAGGTTTGAATGTGTTACTGAACAGAGGAGAAGAAATGATGACAGCAAATGAAGACAGCAGTCAATCCATTTTACCCTTTATATAATTCTTTTACAGATGACACCAAGTTCATTTCTTATTACCCTCAAACTTGGAACATATGCCCTGTGCAGCAGATCTTTAAAGTGATAATGAGTAGCCATGTTGTTAAGAGCATTTCCAGAGAGATGGTCAGAAGAGCAGACATGCAGGGAGTGGCTGGAGCTCCACCAGCAGTGGGGAATGTCAATATCTCTGGCGTCAACAAAGCTGTTATTGCTGAGAAGGCAAAGCAATGCTGAGAATAAAATTAGGATGCTTTTGGATTAATGAGCAAGAATAATTTCAGACTATTCCTAAAGCAAGCATTTTGCTCGTTTATTTTCTTCATAATTCTCTGCTGCAGAATGCTGTGACTTCTGGTTTTTTCTACATAGTCAATGAGGCATGTTGTAATAGCAATTTATTTCTTTGACCCTTAGGATATTTTTCTTTAGAAAGAGAAGGATCATTTGGGTTTTCAGATGGAAGCAGAAAAAATTGGGACATTGTTCTTTTTGCTTCCAAATGAAAATATCGAAGGAGGGAATGGATAGCTGTTTACACTGTCTGTAATGATGCTCCAAATTGTTATTAGTTGCTATCTGGGTTGCAATCCCAAAACTACAAAAAATATTCAAACACAAATTGCATGAAATATAAAATCAATACCTAAACTTCCTTTGCATTGCATCAGGTAACAATTTGAATTTCTACATTCTTTCTTCTGCTGTTTTAAAAATGTATGTCATAAAAAATCTAGATACCTTGGCACTTCTCTAATATATTTATCTATTCAAATTTGTTCTCAATGAAGTTGTTCACATTTCTGATTAATCTCAGTAGATGAAACATTTGTGATTCTCTGCAATAGCATGAATTGGAAGACCAGGTGATACCTAACTGCTGGCTTCCTTTCTTGCCAAGATACTTTTTTCTTTTAAATAAAAGTAAGCTTTTTAAAATTAATACCTTTTTTATTAGCAGTTTTCATTGAAGAGCAGTAAATATTGTGTTTAATTTCAGAACACTTTAAAGCAGAGAGTGTATGTGAAATTTTTGAATTTTTTCTCAACATTCTAAAAATTGTTACGTTTCACAGAAGGAAGGTTCCATATATGAAGAGAGCTCGCAGTTCTGATGTGAATGCTCTGGGTTATACAGATGATGTGAAACCTTCATTTCCATTCAAAGCGGTTTCTATTTACAATCTTTCAGTTTGAACAGCATTTTCCTTTGATTATATTTTTTACAGCATCTGTTGACATCAAACTAGATACTGTTACCCAGCTGCAGTTCTGGAGGCTTAGCCTAACCTAGACAGCCATTACCACAGTCAAGAAAACCAAAATGAAATTGTGAAACGTGGCTTAGGGCAATCCATGTCACTCAATAAGGGATCTTTTTGCCAAAACTAAGACTTAGGCTGTCAATTCAATGCACGTGATACTTCTGCTCTTCAGACATGTTTGGAAAGATGGTAGTACCTCCTGGTTTTGTGTTTTGCAGGGGTCCAGGTTGTGCTGGAATTGACTGACTACAGTTTAAAACCCACCTGCTCCATAACCCTAAGAGAACAGGGCTCCATCTGGAGCCTGATTAATCACAAGTGTTAGAATGGAGGCATTTTTAGGATGTGCAGTGATAGAGCTGTCTGACAGAAGTTGCCATGACTGTGAATTGCAGATGGCTTCAGAGTTATGTAGCTGTGGGGTTAGGAGAAGGCAAAGTTCCAAAATGCAATACAGCCTTATAAACCTGAATTCTGACTAAATCATGCCCTGAAGAGTGATAGAGCTGTTTGGGTCTGTGCCATGGTCTTTAGAAATCAGGACTCTCCCCTCCCATGGGTGCCTGTGCTCTCAAGAAATGTTTACAATGCCCCTCGTGAGAGTAACAACCCTAGCAAATGAGAACCAGTTTCAGAAGAATGAATTGTATTGGAGCCTCCATTTCCTCATGTGAAGCATGAAGGATATTTGTTACTGAGAAACAATCCATTGCATTTTTATAGTCTTATATGAACAGACGTCTGATTGCAATGAAATGCCATTTGTCTGTGTTTTGGAAACAATGCCCTCTATTCTGAAAATGTTTTTCTAAGCTTTATTTGCTTAGAGAAAGTCAGAACAAGAAAAAAGAAAAGCCACTCTTCATTTTGGCAGGTCTTCTTCTTTAGTTGTTCTTCACTGGTCAGTTAGCACAGGAAATCAGCGTGTTGAGAAAACACCTGCATGTCATGAAGAAACCACAATGTGTTTCAATTTGCTTTAGAGACTTAGGCTGGTTACCTTGGTTTCAGACAAAAAACTGACCCTACTTCCCTTTTCCTTTAGCCAGTGTCCTGTTCACATCTTAGGCAACAAAATCACTCTACTTGAAAGAAATAGGTGCATGAGTAATTCAGACAAAGCACAGTTTTTTTTCAGCCTTGATTGAGTCAGCTGAGGAGCAGAATTTAATACTTGCCTCTACAATCTTCTGAAATATAATAGCAAGTAGCAGTGTTGCACCGGCAAAGCTTCTTAACTCCTCAGTGAGCATATACTGCTACATTTCTTTTCAGGGCTGATCAAAAATTCAAGGGAGAGTAAGTAGATTTCTGTGCACACCAGAACGAGGAATGTTTTAGTGTTGCAGAATCTAGGCTTTTCATTAAAAAAAGAAGAAAAAAAAAAAAAAAAAAAGCCAGGCAGTTTTAATTTAACTCTATTGCTGTCTCACTGTCAGCTGTAAGTGAGCATGGGAGCCCAGTTGAAAGAAAAAGCCTTCTTTCTAAACTCAGAAGTGTTGCACCAACGATGATGGAGCAAGTAATAAATTCCTATCTACTCTGGGTCCAGTCATCAGGTCTCAGTGTCAACTAGCCCTGACTACATGTTAAACAACTCTGTCATGCTTTATAGGCATCTGAGATGGTGCTTACAGGTCTCCTGGAAGAAGGAGATAATCCTGGCTACCTATGAATTTTAGACAAAAGGTTTTATATTACATTCAATGACAATATTGTAATATATAGCAACAATTTACATACACGCACACTTCTAAAGAGACAATACATTTAAGGATACCACCCTTATATTTTCATATTTTCACCCTCTCTCTATGGTGAAGTTTAGATGCAATATGTACCCTCCAATACCATGAGAAGTTTCGTATGAGTTTTAGGTGAAATCCACAACATAGCATTAATGTCTTTACTGAAATAAGAATTAATGATTACAGAAATGTACTATTTTCTTCGTATTCCGAGCCATTCAACAAGCTATTTCAGACACAAAAATTTTCCCTTTCTTTGACTTTTTGCATTACATTCTTTTAGTATTTTATCTTCTGCTCTTACTGTCATCTCTTTATTTCAAAATAAAAGATACCAGAAAAGTAAGCCAGGACTGCAGATATTTTCTAATGCATATTTGCTCAGAAAGTGCTTTATGTAGTGCACGGTGTTCTGTAGCTGCCCAACAGAGTGCCTTACATCATTGACTTTTCTGGTTTAATCTGTTGCCTTTTTGGAAGAAAAAAAGAGAAACTTCAGGCAATTTATCTGAAAATGAATTACACTAAGAAATAAATTAAAGGCTTAACAAAATGTCTTCAGAACTTGCAGTGCTGATTTTGTTTTGTTTTTAATTCAAAAGCTTTAAGGAAAGGGTGATTTAAAACAGAATGCTCATTGCTAGTAAAGTGTAACCCTGAAAATCTTCCTTATTCCTACAGTATCCGAGAAAGGGACAGCAATGGTTCCTACGCCCTGTGCCTACTGAATGATGGAAAAGTATTGCACTATCGTATTGACAGAGATAAGACAGGAAAGCTATCCATACCAGATGGAAAAAGATTTGACACCCTGTGGCAGGTCTGTTAATTTTGTGTTACGTGGATATCTGTCATCACATTTCCATATAACTGATCAAGGCAGCTTTGTTTTATTTTGACTTCTGACAATAGTCTTTGGTTAAAACAAACACGTTTTGGCAGGTTATTTGTCACACATTTCCAACATTTTGGGGTTTCTATATATGAAGATTTCTATATATGTACATACATATATGAGCTCTCTATATATGTTAATATTGAAAGCAATGTGAGTGTAGAGTGTTTAATCATTTTTAAATGTGATGTTGCAGCCTGGCCAAGTTCAAAACTGTGATTAATTATTCATTTAGCTGAACACTCTCTAGAATGAAAGCCCATTTGCATTTGCAAGTAACCATATTCAATAATGGAAATGCTTCATTTAGTCTTTTGCTAATGTCCTTTATGACAGCAACAAACAGAATTCTAGGAGGCAAAAAGGGGATAGTTCAAGATGCTGCACACATAATGCAGTCTTTAGCTTTGAAATGCTTTACCTTCAAGTCTGTGAAAGCACAGCTTGCTAAGGCTTACGACCAAAATATGTCTGAATCCTGGTAAAGATTAAGCAATTAAGAAGTCCATAGGTGACTATGCCATAGTTGATAATAAAACTGAATACTGATTAAATGACTGTGCAAACTGAAATTACCAAGGGAATTGAAACCCCTGCAGAAATCTCTAATGTTGTCTTGCTTAGAAATCTATTAAAACAAGTAAAGTGAGTAAAAAAGAAGAATCTTTGCTTGCATATATTAATTCTTAGTCCTTTTGTAAATGTTCTACATATTTCTTTCCTGGTGTCACTGGAAATTTAAAAGTAGCGCTGCTGTCTTAAAATTTCTTTGAACATGTCTGAAACTGTTACACTCACAGACCTTCTCCTTTATACCCAAATACTCCAAATGGAAAATTGCAGTAATAAACCTGTAAAAAATGGCATGCAGAGTACAATCCAGGAGGACAAATGGCCACAACTACTGGTATTGTACATTTATTAACTGCTCATATCCCATTGCAATTCTGAGGTCCAAAGAAAGCATTGCATATTAGGATAATTCTTGCATTGTAATTATGCCCAAAAATTTAAAAAAAAAATTAGGATGGGAACTCAGAGATATAAAAATAATTTATTTGCTCAGTTACAAAGCTGTTAAGAACCAGGTAGGAAATACTGACCTTTACAAATCCAATTCCTGGATCATGTTCTGCATTTATCCACAGGGTTACTTCAGAAACATGTACCCCCCACTAAATAGATGTAAAGAATACGTGCAGTAAAAAAAATCTGTTGTATGCCAAAGTCATTTGTTGCAACGTTTTCCAACTGTTTTACATATGCACACAGTTCTTAACAGACAATGTATTTAACGATACTACACTTATATTTTGATATCTTTTTCTCTCATTGTTTCTTTTTTTTTCTCTCATTCTGCTAGTTAGTTGAGCACTATTCATACAAACCTGATGGATTATTAAGGGTTCTTACTATTCCTTGTCCACAACATGGCCCAGAAAATGGTGAGTTATTCCTATTATTTTTGTATATGTAAAAAGACAGGATAATTATGATAAAGATGTGTGCCTTTTTTCCACTTGCCAGATTTTCTGCTTTTCAAATGAGTTAATATCTGCCAGACCGTGCAGGATGGAGGCAGATCCTATAGCTTAAGGCTACCAAACAAATTGCTGCTGGGTCTAAATTATTGTCAGATTAGAAATGTGCTTTGCTGTTCAAAGTGGCAGACTTGTGGGAAAGGAGGGGATGTGGGGAAAGTCTCCTGAGGTTCAGTGTGCTTTTTATCCTGCTGCTTCTTTGATGTCATGTCATGAAGAGACACTGTCCTCCCTCTTGCCCTGACTGAAAAGGGAAAGGCTCGTCTATGTCCAACTTGTGCTCTTCAGAAGTGGTTTTGTCTCTCTAAGGCTGCCTTCTGTCATTCTAACCGTGCACCAGCGCCACGCTGAGATGATATAGAATAATGGAATCGTAGAACCATTTAGGTTGGAAAATGTGCTTAAGATCATCAAGTCCAACCCTGAAGTTTTTACTTTTTCTACTCCTTTGGATCACTACATGCTTTTCCCACCACTTCTTTTCTGCTCCTTTGAATCATTTAGGCTCTGCACATACCTTTGTCTCTGCAGCTGCAAGTACCAGAATATGCTGCCTATAAGAGACAAAAGCAAAGAAGATAAGTCCAGGAGAAACACTGTAGTATGATTTAAAAAGTAGACAGTTGGTCCCCTCTGTAAAATTCTGTGTTCTTACACAAATTTCTCACCTTTCTCAGTATTATTTTACATTTGATTATTTTACAGATAATTTTGGTTTTAATACTCATCCTTCTTCTGGAACACTTCCTAAGGTAAGTGTAGTTGGTGATATAGCAAGAGCATTCTTTTGAGAAGGCTTACAGTCACATACTGCTCTGGGAATCCTAATTCTTGGATATTACTGCCTATGTGAGTTTATTTTTCTAGAGTTATAGGCAGTGAGTTGAAAAGAAACTTAGCATATTCTAGCATGGTATTGCTTTCATCAGTGTTTTATTTGTGCTAATCATCATTTAATTTTGTGAACTTATTATAAAATGTATGTGAAAAGCCAGTATTTTACATAGGCAAAGTGCTTCACTGATGGTCATATTCTATAGCGATTGTTACCAACACTAGGGGGAGAGATACCACGTTGCTTACATTGTTCACTTTGAGAATCTGCTGGCTGAAGCAGAAATGGAGGTTCGATTTATTTTCAAATATGGTGTGCTCAGTTAACATCAGACTTTCCACAAGGGTTTAATTTCTTGTGCACTGCATTAGGAGTGTCTCTTTCATCAATGCCATGAAGAGTGAGCAAGTCCACCTATTATTATAATTACCTAAGTTCTTGGAGTGCATTGACTAGAGGAGCCACATGAGGTGTGATACATACACAGACTCACATAATATTATCTTGTTCAATGTAGTTGATTTCATCTGAAAGAGGGAGTTAATTTTAGTCATCTCCCTGGAGAACTTAATCATCTAGGTCAGTATCTTGATGCAGTCCCACATTATAGAAAAAAATCTTTTGTTCAAATAGGCAATTGCATTTATTTCAATACTATTGAGTCCTAGCAGGCCTGTGAACAACAATTCTCGTACCTTCACTCCTGAAAATCAGGTACCTTTTAAAATCATTGGAAATTAAGCTACCAAAATCAGTCTCTTTTCAATTAAATATTTCCTTGAGGTTTAGATCTGTGCCATTTACAAGGATGTCCATGAAGTTTAGGCATATGAGACCAAATGTTTATCATCTGGTATACATGGAGTTGTAGACATAGGGCAAGCACATTCTGTGTCAGAATACTGTGTACTTTTCATAATATCCACAGAAAAATTCACAGTATAAGTATAAATTTTACTATTACTGCATAAGTCCTGTCACGATAGCTAGAAAGAAGGTCACCAAAGCTAAGAATGAGAATGCATATTTTGCAAAGAGTCTACTAAAATACTGTTTAAAGCTTCAATATATTTGACATTCTGAACATCGTAAAACTGAAATCTGAATTGCGCTCTTTGGGATTTTTATAAATGAGCCTGCTAAGTTACTTCCTTGTAATATAAACATAAACATAGGAAATGGAAAATTTAAAATTACTGTTACTGTTTATGGAGCTCAAAGACTGCACTTAATACTTCCAGGTTCTCGCACATTAATGCCTTTGTGCAAAAGCAGTAACTCATGAAGATTTTTAGTATGCCTGAAATACAATTATACAGATTACAGCAACAAAAAAAAAAAAAAGAAAAAAAAAAAAAAAGCCTGAAAAGAATGAGCACAATTGCAAACATATATAATACAAACACAGTCTTATGTGGAAGATGTGCAATCTATATTCATTAATTACACCATGACAATTAAGATTTAAGAGTTTTTGGCATTTCTAGTATACTACACATTTTTTTATTTATGAAAAAGATTGCCAAAATATGTAAATTGGAATTGTAAATTTTTGAATTGGGTATCAAAACAATTGTGATGAATTAGAGGAATGTCCTGGGAAGAAAAAGGGTGAGCTCACTAGAAACTAGTGCAAGATATTACACTTCTAAAAGTCAGATGTAGACGACAAAATGAGGAGGAGAGACAGTTTTTCAGAGTTTGTGATGCCTGCAATGAATCAGAATGGGAGCAAGGATGAGCAACCATCATTCTGGTAAAGGGAAGCATCAATGTGTTTCCAGCTTGTTCAACACTGGCAAGGTTCTCAACTGAGACTTCCACCAGTTTTTGACACTGCACCAAAGAATGTTGTCCAGCAGGAGATAATCCAAAGCAAGGCAACAGGAACAGTCATGATTTTTGAGAAAGGATTGATTATAATGAAGAAGCAAAAGAGAGAGAGTAGAGAAACAAAACATAATGAATGGCCAGTTCTAACCAACAATCTAATACTGATGTTCCGATCCAGACCAGTTTTTCCATTTTTAAATCTTTAATATATATATATGACAGACTGAAACACAGTGGTGTTATTTCAAAATCTTAATGGACTTGCTTGCCTAAATCTGAAGTTGAAGTTAAGAAAGTGTATGAAAGGTAGAAAGACCTGCTGGGTGATATGCAAGGCAGACTGTCCAACTAATTTACCTGTAAACTGTTGGTGTATAAGGGCTTGGAGTAAAATTTGCATCAGGGACGTAAATCTACATCAGATTTGTGTAATATTTGCTATTATTCCATTAACAAACTTGGAGTAACAAAATGCTTAAGTTTGTTTTAATATGGACATCTCCTTATTAGTGACACTAATACGCTTCTTCTGCAGAAGAAAGGACTTCATGCTAAAAGTCTGTATTGAAGCTCATTTTCCCATGCAATAGATGGAGACTTGCTCATTCTTGCTTCTTTCAGAATAGACTGGGACTTTTCTTGCCTTTCACCAGAGGTTCCATGGCTAGGTTTAAGGTGATTTTGATTTCTTTCATGTTGTAAATTACTTTTTTCTCCCTGTAATCAATTTCATCCCGATATGTATTTCAACCTGCAGAGGGGCTTTTGAAATTAATCTTTAGTTCAGTTCTCCACCTGAGGACACTGCACTGAAGCTGCCAAATTCTGGCCATTTCCAAAGTCCCCTCTTAACATTTCTCAGTATTTTATTTGTTTAGTCACAGTTTTTCAGGTAGTAACTATACCAAACTAAACTTTATGAGCACAGCCTAACTGTAACTAGTACTGTTGCTGTCCCTGATGAAGTATTCATCTCAACATGCATTTGTAGGTCTAATACAAGCACATGAATGAAGCAGTATTACCATCAAGACGCTACAGCTGGTTGCTTGCTCAAGTGCTGGGAGACACTCTCATTGGAGAAGTATATTGAGAACCACGCTTAGCTTGTGCAAAGGAGTGCCTGACCTCTTAGAAAATTAATCTGTTGCACAGCTGTAGCTAAGTAGTACTTCAGGTTTCATTTATTCCCAGTATGGAAAGGAAATTCCATGAAGAAAAAGAAAATAGCTGACTCAGTAACCTTTTTCAATAAACACTAACTGAATTTTTATGTATCACAGCTATGAGGAATGTCAAGCATCAAAAGGTTTTCTGTTCTTTCAGCAGCAACAGAGACCACATGGTTGTCCTTGGTGTTTTGAAACAAAAGACACCTTTTTTATGTGAAGTCATTCATTTTCTTTTAAAAGATAACCAAGATATATACCAATCCTATCAATTAAAAAATAAATATTTTCAGGAAAAAATAGTCCAAAAAGGGCTATTAAAAAGTTCAGAACATCTAAGTGAGTTCAAAGGCTGTTTAAAGTGACTGGGAATGTAGCTTAGATTATTATTTCAGCCTCAGCTTCAGTCTAAATGTTTGAACAAGAAGTACTCCATTGCAGTTTTAAATAGTCAGGTGTGATGTCTCAGTAACCCCTAGAAATGCTAATATGTCACATTTAATTAAATTAATGTATTTTTGGAAAATATATTCAGATATCTTTTAAAGGTATCACTACACAGAACATAAGTGAATGTGTATTATGTAAAGTCTGTTCATTTTTGCTTGGAATTAATATCACTTTGCCTGCTTTCTGCTTCAATAACCACATTGTTTGTTGTATGACCAAAGTGTGCTGCAAATTTTGCTCGATACATTAGTCATACTTCCAGGCACAAAAGTTATCAAACTCATTTACGTTGCTAAATATATTCGGGGGTGGGGGGAGGGTGGCTGAAGTTCAGTAAGAGACAGGAGAAATATGAAACGTACTTTATAAATAAAGATATGGAGAAAGGGCAATATGTTTGAATTTAAAAACTGCCTTAAGGTATGTCTGTCTACAGGTTCAGGATGGTTTGATGGTAATAGAGATGAAAGAAAATTAAGTACTATGGTTTCCTATCCTACATTTGTTTGATGTATCATATGTGTACTTGCAGGCACAAGCAACAGAAAGGTTGGGAGTATTTTGTTCTTGTAGAGTATTTTTGTTTTGTGAAATACCTTTAGCTAATTTCATGACAAATTTACTGTTCCTCTTTGACGTTGTGGTTTCTAGAGTTGGGCAGGAGGTGGAATTATCTCAAGACTCAAATCGTACACCTTTCCAAAGCCTGGCAGCAAAAAGGTGCCTCATATACTTTTTTTAGGTTTTTGACTGAGTTAAAAATACTTACACGACTAATTTCACTCTTTTCTCCCCCTCTTTTCACTTGCTGTCTTGACTACTAACAATTAGATTGTGAAGATTTTGTAAGCTTTCTGCGTCTATCCTGATCATCTGCATAATTATGGGCTTGATTTTATAACTGAAGCATAAAGGTTTTGAAGAAGTTTCAAAAATAGAGGGAGTCTTTTTATGTAATTTCTGACATACCAAAATATTAGTGCAGATCTCAATATTTCTGCAAATTAAATGTAAGTGATAAAATATTTTTCAAAACCATTCAGTTATAGCAGAACAAAATTATATTCATACTCTTCTTCTTAATCAGAAAATTGTCTTGCTTACACAATTATGTTGTTACTGAGCACATTCAGGGAACAATAAGAACAAAATATATATTTACATAACCTATGTGCACAAATCTTGTTATGCATTCAGTTACATTTAGGCAAGTGCAAGATGTCACAAGACCAATCAGAATGGGAAAATTGGTAAAATGCCAGGGAGCCAAGGGGAGCCCAGTCCTGTCCTAGTGAAAATGCTGTTGCATGGCCTGAAAATGGTGTTGTCCAGTAATTGATGTAGTTCTGAAGCATGTAGCTATGAGTTTGTTTGCATGCTGAGAATAACATGTATGCCCCTGTTCGATCCATGAGTCTCTCTTTATGTTTATTGATTTATTTCCAGTTGCTCTTCAACAAAAATGAGCAGGCATGAAAAGCCTTAGAGGTATGCTACTGTTCAGAATGAAAAACTGTGTTTGATATATACTGTATTTGATAATCCTGATACATAAAAAATGTTTTTTTCCTACAACTTCAGTTCCCTTTTATGCTGAGGTACCAATAGCTGTTGTCAGCTGTGCCTCCCTGCAGGATCCACATCTCTTTTTCAAAGTGTGTTTATCATATACAAATACAGACACAGGCTCACAATCTGCTCTAGACCATCTGAAATACAACACTGTCACACATTTTGGCTTGATTCAGAAAAGTGAGTGTGTAGACTATGGTTCTGGTCACACTGCTGTCTGTTAACCTGGTGAAACCTGCGTCTTGCTCTGGTCGCTTTCTGCTGTCAAATACCTATTTCCTGCCTTCTGTGCAACATGCACAGAGTAGAAACTGAAGAATATTGGCAGAGAAGGACCAATAATTTTAAAAAAATAATTTCAGAAATCTGATTTGATCACCATTTACATGTACTTAGCCCTGAATACTCAGACTCACATCATACTGTCAGATTTTAGACTTTAGACAAAAGTCCTGCTCGGAATGATTCAAAAATTTACCATTCAATAACCCCAACAAGCAGAGTTTACTTCAGACCTGGTTAATTAGGCAATTACTTCTACTATAACAAAAGCTTTCAGGCAGTAAACCAGAAGAATTATTTTTATTATATTTCTTATGTTATATTTACTCATCCTTGGGAATACATATATATTGTATTTCACAAATGCACTATTTGTAATAAATTTTAGGATCCAGATCAAAATTTTTCAGGCTGTTTTACCTCTCTGAAATTGTTGATTTAGACCATTTAAATGAACTCCTGCCACCTAGTGGCAACTGAGATGCCTTAGCCAAAGCTCATTGAGGCTATGATTAATGAGATGTTTGTCATGCAAAATTTCACTATTCTGTTTTAATAAAATAGGATTACTTTATGGTCTGCATTTTTTAAAATCAGAATTATTAACCTGAAAGAAAATTTCACAGGCTGTACAGATTGCCTTCATGACAATATTACTCTACTATTTACAATAAAATTATCATCTTTATTGTAAAAGTCAGATTTAGAGTAGTTTGAGCCCTTTCATTTGTGTGTCACGTACTTAACAAGCTACTCTAGAGGACTCTTCTTGTATTCCTTTTTTACTGGTTGAATAAATACATGGCCATTTTGCCCATTCTCTGTTTCTTGTAAGAATACAAGAAGTAATCTGTTATCCTATACCTTAGTTGGATTAGAAGAAAGATCCTTTTGTTCCAAAAAGATCTGCAGAATTAAACTTGTTGTTTTAAAAGTGTAGGGCAGAAAGGACTCTAGATTTAAATGACAGTTAAATAAAAAGGAAATTTTATTTTACTATCACCCAGATCACTGTACGTGCAATGATGCATACCTTCTGCCCCATTTCTAGTCAGTGTTGCTTGACTTAAAAAGAAAAAAAATCCAACTCCTGGTAGAAATTTCTAATTTCTGGTAGAAAATCCTATTCAAAATTATACAGGGTGCTGCCTGCCATGAATATATGACTGGCAGGACTAAAGAAAAATGTTTGAGGTTTTCTGAGTGCTGCACAATTTTCCCAGGTTACTATTAGGAGCTGAAAATGTGCCTGTGAAGTACTAAATTGTAGTTCAACCAGAAATCGTAGAATCATAGAAGGCCTATGAGAGACCTTAAAGAACATCTAGTCTCAACCCCCTCTGTCAGGAGCAGGGACACCTTCCACTAGACCAGGTTGTTCAAGACCTTATCCAATCTCTGCTTGAATGCTTCCAGGGAGAAGCATCTACAACCTCCCTTGGCAATCTGTTAGAGTGCCTCACCACCCTGGTAGTCAAGAATTCCTTCCTGTTATCTAAACTGAATTTTCCTTCTTTCAGTTTGTGCCCATTACTCCTTGTTCTATCACTACAGATCCTGATGAAGAGTCCCACTCCAGCTTCCCTGCAGGCCCATTTCAGATATTGGAAGGGTGCTGTGAGTTCTCCACACAGCCTTCTCTTCTTCAGGATGAACAGCCCCAACTTCCTCAGCCTCTCTTTGTAGGGGACATGCTCCAGTCCTCTGGCCTCCTCTGGACTTGCTTCATCCGTTCCATGTCCTTCCCATGTTGAGGGCACCAGAGCTAGACGCAGCACTCCCCCAGAGTGAGACACCAGGGTCTCACCAGAGTGGAGTTAAGGGGGAGAATCTCCTCCCTCATTCTGCTGGCCATGCTGCTTTGGATGTTGGGATTTTCATAACTCCCAAGTCTTTCTCCTCAGAGCTTCTCTCAATCACTTCTCTGCCCAGCCCATAGGTGTGTCTGGGATTGCCCTGACCCAGATGTAGGACCCTGCACTTGGCCTTGTTGAGCTTCATGAGTTTCACACTGACCCATGTCTCAAGCCTGTCACAGATGGCATCCCTTGCCTCCAGAGTGACTGCCCCACACAGCTTGGTGCTGTCAGTGACCTTGCTGAGGGTGCCCTCCATCTCACTGTCTGTGTCACCAGCAAAGATGTTGAGCAGTACCAGCACCAGTACTGACCCCTGCGGGACACCACTCATCACTGGTCTCTACATGGACATTGAGCCCTTGAACCCCACTCTTCACATGTGGTCATCAAGCCAGTTCTTTATCCACCGAGTGGTTCATCTGTCAAATCCACATGTCTCCAATTTGGACATAAGGATGTCAAACACTTTGCATAAATCCATGTAGACAATGTCAGCCGCTCTACCCCATTCACCAATGCTGTATCCCTATCATAGAAGGTCACCAAATTTGTCAGGTATGATTTCCGCTTAGTAAAGTCATGTTGGCTGTTATCAAACACACCTTTTTTTCCCATGTGCTTTAGCATAGTTTTCAGGAGAATCTGCTCCATGATCTTGCCTAGTAAAAAGGTGAGACTAACTGGTATGTAGTTCCCTGGGTCTTCTGCTTTCCCCTTTTTAAAAATGAGGGTCATGTTTCCTTTTTCCCAGTCATCAGAGACTTGACCTTACTGCCATGATTTTTCAAAAATTACTGGCTTAGCAACTTTGTCTGCCAGGTGTCTCAGTACATTCAGATGAATCTAACTGGGTGCCATGGACTTGTACACATTCAAATTCCTTAGATGATCACAGACCTGATCCTCTCCTACAGTGGACACAGCGTGTTCATTCTCCCAGTCCCTGCATTTGCATTTCTCATCTTGGGCGGTGTGGCTACAGCACTCGCCATTGAATACTGAGGGATGGAAGTCATTGAGAACCTCAGGCTTCTCTTTCTCCAGGGTAGCCAGGTCTCCCATTTCCTTCTAGAGAGGAAGGATGGAATATTAATGAACAAGACATTAGTAAGCTATTTAATCCATCTGCAACAATTAGAAATAACATTCCACACATATTAGTTAACCAAGCTAAGTAATAACACATAAGACATTATGATTCCTCTTAAACATGAGCAGCTCTGTAAGAAAGAGAACCCGCTTTGTTATATTTGATGTCCCTATGTGATTTCCAATTCACAGCTGCAGAACTTTATTTACAAGCATGGAATTGATGTACTTATTTTTTTAATGCAGTTGCTGAGCAAGAGAATCCAATCTTTTCTGTTTTTTTTGTCATTGTTGTTGGTTTTGTTTTGGGTTTTTTTTGTTCTTGAATTGCAAAGAGCAGAAATGTCCCTACATGTCCAGTTTGAAGACTCAGCTATGTCTTGGCCGGGGCTGTTTTTACCAGCTGCTCTTCACTGGTGAATGGATTCTTGAGGTCTACGAATTTGGTGCACATTACATTTGGCCAGTTGACTTCCAGTCTTAGGGGAGGTTTGGGGTTAGTGAATTACCTCTGTGAAAGAGTGACACAGGTCTTGGAAAGCTGGCAGGGTGAATCAGTCTAGAAAAAATAAACTAGAGCCAAGGATCTTGGTTTACTCTTTCATTTGCCTTCCTTTTTCTTGAGATTGGCAGGTCGGTTTGTTCCTTGATCTGTATCAGAACTGTCTCAGGGTTTTTGTGACTTGCCTTGACAACAAACGGCCTTTTAACACTGTTCCTAATACCGAGCAATTCAAGTCTGAAACATTACCCTTACTGTGCCTGATGTCACTGTGCTCATCCCACTAGGCCAGAATATTGCTGAAAGCTGGCTTCCTGTGCATGGTTTGAGATAAAATCTATGTAGAGAAATTTCTTCTACTTCATCCAACTAGGCAGACATTTCAAATCATTATGATTTCAAGGTCTGTAGTGCCCAGGTCAGGTGTTTCCCCTATTAAATGCAGTTTCCAAATGATAAAACTTCTATTACGTCCAATAATTCAGTATAGGAAACTTCACAGAATCATAGAATGATTTGTGTTGGAAAAAACCTTAGAGTTCATCTCGTTCCAATCCCTTTGCCACAGGCAGGGACAGCTTCCACTAAAGCTTTGTTTCTCATTAGTTGAAAAGGAACTAACCTGCAGAAATAGGTCCAGTAATTCCATGCTCCCAACAGCTCACGAACAGAAGCGACCAGATTAGTAGTTTCTCTCATCTATTTTTTATTGTGCCATAGCCAGGCAAGGAGCTCCACAACACACAATGGATGAGATACTTTGTGTACTCCATATTATTTCTCTGACAAGAGTAAAGGCAGCGGAATTGTAACTGGACCAGATGCTCAATTAATTCTGTAATTTTCTCCCTCCTCAAAGCAAATAGACTGACCTAAGGTCTGGTCCACAATGTTTGTCCCTGATGTTACACAAGCCTATTAAAGTAGTAACTTTTTACTCCAGTTTCTTCCACTTCTTTAAAATAGAGTCCCTCTGCAATATCCACAAGAGAAACAGGAAATTGTTTTTTGTTTTCATTTGTGCTAGCAATTTCTCTATGGTCAAGATAGGGGGAGAGATAACTTGGAGAAGGAGGAGGGACAGATTAAAGAGAAATCCTTATGACTGCTTGTGTTACATGGCAGATTTGAAAAGCGCATGTAAATTTAATATCTGCAGAATAAGATTTGTGCATGACCCACTACAGTTAATTCTCTCTTATCTAATGCTCTGAAATATTTGTAATATCTTTCTATGCTTTTGGCCGGCTCTAACAATAACCTCCAGAATGAAATAACCTCTTTTGGATAGCTTTCTTTCTGATTCTCACCTTTGGGTCTCGTGCAATTATTATGCCAAAATCCTTGGGGGAAAAAGGTTCTTTTAACTTACCTATTCATTGTTAATCAGAAAAACTTTATTTGTGTGCTACAGCTTCAGTCAACTATTGGCCACCCACCAGAAGAAGCACCTTTTAATCCTTATGTGATGCAAAGGAACAGAGCTCTTACAGGAGCAGAAAGAGGTAGGCAGAATAATATACATCATTAATGCAATTTTCTTCTTTATGGCAGAGATCTCTCTCAATGCATATTTCTCTTTTCTTGCATATATTTCACATTCTGTTATGTATTGGTATAGCCACTATCATAACTCAAGCCTGGTAGCTGAAAATACCAGGTGTCACCATCTATAACAAAAATCATTTAGCAGAAGCCCCTTTTTCCATTTTGAAGTGGAGTATTCTTCTTTCTTTGACTCTGAAAACTATGTCCTTGCATGTCATAAAAAAAATTATGCACTGTTGCGTCCACAGTGCCAAGCATAATGCAATTAAAGTTGGGTGCCCAAGAATGAAATCCATAGAAGGCAGCATTCTGAGTGAAGAATTGTGTGAGGTACTAAGGGAAGGGTATTGATGGGAAGTACTAAGGGGAAGGGCCATACTTTAACCCTCCTACTGTTAAGGAACCTCCTGGTTTCACACAGCACAAATGTTCAGTAGTTACAGCATGTCACTGGGGGAGGCCACAGTCTTTTGATGTGTTCTAGAGTGCATTTAGATGGACTGTACGTAGTTTCTTTATGATGCCCTTACAAGTCAAACACACTGATGATCTTGAATATAGAAAAGGTGAATGTATTAGCTGTGGCAGTAAAAATGTCTAAAATCATGTCTAATTTTTTTCATTGTTTGAACTGCAGGTGATCAGAGAGAGGCCTTACCCATGGATACTGAGGTCTATGAAAGTCCATATGCCGATCCAGATGAAATTAAACCAAAAAATGTCACTCTTGACAGGAAGTTGTTAACTTTGGAGGAAGGTGAACTTGGCTCTGGCAACTTTGGTACTGTAAAGAAAGGGTTTTATAAGATGAAAAAGTGAGTGTTTCCTTCTGTTTTCGTTGAGTCTAATATATAAAAGCTAAAACCTTTCCTTTTGTGGAGCAGCACTAATCTTTTTATGTCATTTGGGGTGATAGACTGTAACTGATTTGGGCTAATATTCACGAGTTTGTCTCTTCCTACATACACTTATGCATTTATTTTTTTCTCTAAAGCAGGAAAGTGCTGCTTATGATTGTTTTCTCTCCAGACAGGGATAGTAGAGTGGGAATTCCACTGCCTTCCTCCATAGTTTGGAAAAAAAATGTTACCACAGCATTTCCCATCTGCACAACATCTCTTTCAGAAATAGTGTAGAGTGCCATGGACAGTTTACCGATAGCAAAGTGATTTTTGACTAAAATAAATGTGATAAATACCAGTTTCATGAAGCTGGAATGTTGATTTTCAAGAAGACAGAACATGTTGTAACATTTCTTATCATGTAATGTCAGTAGGAACAGACTCTGTTTATACTTCACTGTTCATGCATTTTCATAGTAAAATGTTATCAGTATGCTGTTTACGTGCATGGACTGATTATGTACACACTCTCACCTCTTGAAGTTGGAGGCATTTCTTTAACCAAGGTTTTCAGTGGCAGGAAGGATTTTTATTTTTCCAATACAGGCTGTAGGGATTTGAAGAGCTCTGATCTCGGCTTGTGTATTTTTAAATCTTGTTTCACAGCTGAGGTCTGTTGATCTCATCAGTCACTGTTTCAGTTTGCTGTATGAATGGAAGGTTGCAGAAGTAGGCTTGGATTCTCTGGATTTCAGAGCGCTGCCTTGGGGCCTTGCAATGCCGCATGTTCCAGTCTCACCCTCAAAACACTCCAGTGCTTAGAAAGTGCTTTATATCTTTTCTTGCCAGAAGAGCTTTATGCCATCCTTGCCAGAGTGTGCAAGAAAATTTTGTCCTGTTTTTTTCAGGTTTCTTAAGGCAATTTTATGACAATCTGTAATTTTCTCACGTTCTTTTCATCCTCACTCTTTTGCCTAACTGTCTTCTGAGCATTTGATAGAGAGATGTTCCCATTATGGCTGTTTTTTTTCTCCTCTGAATGTCAATTCCGTTTTTGTCACAATTTTTACTATGTGCATGGAAATATCTGATGAAGATTGTATGCATTAGTGCACAGATTTTTCAGCAACTATTCCCAGAACTGGATTCTCTTTGCAGGGGTGCCAAGCCAGTAGCTGTAAAAATTCTGAAGAATGAGAGTAATGATCCAGCCATAAAGGATGAATTACTGAGAGAAGCAAATGTAATGCAGCAACTGGATAACCCATATATTGTCCGAATGATTGGTATATGTGAAGCTGAAGCCTGGATGTTAGTAATGGAAATGGCTGAACTTGGGCCATTGAACAGATTTTTGCAAAAAAATAGGTATGTAAACTTTGATTCCATTCCATAGGATACGGGTATTTTATTTTTTCTTTAAGGACAATTAAAATTGATATGTTTTTAGTGTAATAATTAATGATTGTAGCTATTTTTCACTGCCACATGATTATCTTCTATGTGTCGCCAAACTGTCAAATATTTCTGCCAAGATAGTGGTTTTTTTAATAAATGAAAGGATTTTCACCTATCCTTCAATTTCTCCTTTATTGATGTGATCACACATCATCTTGCCCAGGACAAGCAGCCTAGATTGCCTTTTCTAATGGATGTTTAGTTAAATGTAAATGGATCACATTCCCAGAGTGATGTGGACAAGTTCATAGTAAAGATTTGTATTTGAACTCCATGAAAAGTCTGGAAAGTGAACTACTGACCTCTTTAAAATTCAATTGTGATTTTCAGACATGTCACAGAGAAGAATATAACAGAGCTGGTGCATCAGGTTTCCATGGGGATGAAATACCTGGAGGAGAATAACTTTGTTCATAGGGATCTGGCTGCAAGAAATGTGCTATTAGTCACCCAACATTATGCCAAAATTAGTGACTTCGGACTTTCTAAAGCTCTTAGTGCTGACGAAAATTATTACAAGGTAAGGTTTGAACAAGACACAAAAGCTGTGTAGTATCATAGCTTAATAAGGTTCTTTTCAGTTGAAATACAGTTGGTTTTGCAAGTTGAAAATTAGAAATATTATATATCATTTATTATTTTATAACCTGATATTAGATTACCAATATTCATAATATGTGACCAACACTAAGAGATGTGTAGGGAGAAAAAGCTTGTCCTTCCTTTTACTTGTCTACTTTCATTTACTTTTGGTAAACTCATCATTAAAAGATTGAAATTTATTGTGGAAATGAGATTCCATCTTATATAAAAGGAGGAAAATTGATTTGTTGCGAAACAGTTCTTATCATTTCCAAGGAAAATGTAGGCTAGCACTGATAGACTGACTAATAGAACAGAATTAGGGGAGGATTTTGACAGAATACCATTGTTAAATAATAAATTAATCTAAGCAAAATTTGTTTATCTTGGTTTTAAATTCATTGGACCTCTGTACAGCTTAAGTGATTAAAATAATTGTGACATTTAATAAGGTAAAAAGTGGGAGACAAACGCTGTTATTATATCTGTATTTTTTTTCCTAATATCTTGCTCTTGCAATTCAAACTACTCCTTCCTTCTGCCTATTCCCTTTTATTAGTCCTTTAAAACTAATAATCCAGCCTATGAAGCACAGCAGAGGAAGAGCAAGCACATGCTCCTTTCTCATAATTTTCCTATATAGGAACAGCAACTGCTGCCAGAAAAGGCATTTGAAATCACTGCCCAGCGAGAGTTGCTTGTCAATCTCAGTCTCAGAGCCTTGAGAATTAGTATCAAAAGTCCATTTTCTTTACAGCTCCAGAGGATGCCGTAGGGTTCTGTCACTGGATCTAGCTCTGTGCTGGTGTAGCTTGACACTTGAACGGTCGTAATGCAGTGTTATGGCATAATTGAGGCAAACTGCAGTTTGCCACAAGGCAGTCACTGTGCCTTGAAATAGAGAATCCACTCCAACTGTCTGGACATGTCTCTCTTACCCTTTGTGGAGAGCCTAAATGGAAAAAACTAATTTTAAAGAGCAACTTTAAATTAAATTATGCTAAAAACGTGATTTCAGATCATTTAGCTAAGCTTTCTTTTTACCATAGATTTCATTTCTGTGCATTATTTTGGAAGTGGAAGATTAGGAACAATTTTGTAACACTTTTGAAGAAGCTGTCACCCATTCTCTCTAATGCTAACTGCATCAGAAATGTTATGGTGGTTAGTACAAATGTGTGAAGATCTAAGATAACTTGGATTATGTGCATTCAGTTGGTGTTTACTACTTATCGTTGTATCTAGCCTGCTTTTTTTACTTTCTGTTATGGCATATTTTAGGCACAAAGTCATGGAAAATGGCCAGTCAAATGGTATGCTCCAGAATGCATGAATTTCTACAAATTTTCTAGCAAAAGTGATGTCTGGAGCTTTGGGGTTTTGATGTGGGAAGCTTTTTCTTATGGACAAAAACCGTATAAGGTGAGTGGTTATATTTGGCTGTGTTTTTTCTGTAAAAATTCAGTGTAAGTTTGAACCAATATCTTTTCCTACCTAAAAGGAGTTGCTGCAACAAATGAGTCAAAGGATAGCCCAAAAATCAGTTCCAGGCCTCCCTTTGATTTATGCTATCCTGTGTACTGCAGTCATTTGCAACTTCGATGACTGCTCTGCTCGTGCTGTTGCAGGGAATGAAAGGTGGTGAAGTTGCACAGATGATTGAAAGAGGAGAGAGAATGGAACGTCCTGAAGTCTGCCCAACAGAAGTCTACAGTCTGATGAAATTGTGTTGGACATACAAGTGAGTGCGATGGGATGCCCTCTTCATAGAAGGATATTTTAATCTACGTAGTTAATAGCTAGAAAGGGGTGAGGAGGGGTTATGTCAGAATACATCTTTTAATCTTTAACTTGCAATCATCCTGCCAGCTAAGGAGTCAATGGCACTTTCAGGTGAAAATTATTTGAGTTATAGATTGTACTACAAAATGCCCATTTTGTATAACAGAGTGTGCCAGAATAGTTATATACAAAATACAGAGTGTCATAAAAAAAGTAAGTCCACAGAAAGGTCAGTCTAATGTATTTTCAAAAGAAAGTTTGAAACTAAGCAAATGTTTTTGTTTCATTTTAGATTATATTTTGTTCAATTTTCATTTCCAAGACTTTACTGAAATTTCAAAATCATATTGCCAAAATATTTATTCCATTTCTCAACAGTTAATTGTTCTGACCTATTTTTCTCTTGTCTCGTTATTGAGTATATTCAGATTGGATCCCACACTGACTTCTTATCAGTGAGAGACAAACATCTTTTCAGGTCATACCTGATATGTCAGAAACATTTTTTCTGTTTCATACCCATTTAGAAATTAGCATTATGGCACATAGAAAAAAAAAAAAAAGCCTATCTGATTTTTTTAAATTAGTATATTCCAAAAATATATTAAAACTGTTTTATAATTTATTGTTTTAAACTATTTTGCTGAAGTTACTTTTACCTGTAGGAATTCTCCAGAAAGCACCCAAAGTGACTGTAATGTCACTTATTCTTCCAGTTCACCATCTGGAGGACAGGTCTGTCCAACAAAGATCTACATTTAAGGAGCTGTGGTACTTCATTTTTAGGTACCCTGCTTCTTTGTTAGCTTTATTACATCTAGTATTCCAGAAAGAAAGTGCGGCCAAAAATTTCCTGCCTTTTGGTTTGACTCGAAGAATGCTGTAAAAGTTCTACAATGAAAAGGATCAGGTTTTGTTATTACTAACAAACATATCATAAAGCATGCTGGTTTATATTTTTTTGTACTAAAATATCTTTATTATTGGAGAGAAAAAAAATGTTTAAAAGAAGGTTTAGGTCAGGCAGTGTAGTTATCTCATCATGTAACATAAAATTGCAAGGGCTTGTCAGTTTAACTGTGTTCTCCAAATAAAGAAACAATTACAGATATAAAAGAAAGGTGGCACAGTCACAAAGTGTGTGGGTAGGCTCCTCTCAGTGGTTCTAACCCCTCTGTGTGACTGTACTACCTATTATAAGGCAGATATTGCACTGCAAATATTCTTTTCTCCAGATTATTACCAAAGTAAATGAAGTAGGTCATTAAATGGAGCTGATTTACCCTTTCTTTCTTCTAGTATCTTCACCAACACAAAGTAACACGCATGGTAGTAAATCCATACTTTACAGTAGTATTTGCCACTTGGTATTAATTTTGTAGCCTCATTTTGGTAGCCTTAAAATTTTGTAAACATCTTTAAATGATCTATCACTGAGGTAGAGTCCCAAGTGTTATGAGGCCCATGTACATTTACAGCTCTCTCTTTCCCACACAATGACACTTTTCATCTTTCCACAGTGTTGACGACAGACCAGGATTTGTTGCAGTCGAGATGAAGTTACGTAACTACTATTACGACATTTCCCACTAACACCATGAAGAACAGCAGCTTCCCCATCTCCAGCCAGCACCCTCTGAGAAGCCATTCATTTTTAAAAACCAAGCAAACTCGATTTTTGTACTTCCATTTTCAACCTGCAAAGCTCAGAGCTGAGCCTTGTGTCTGTCAGGTTGCCTTTTCTCACTTTCTGCACAAAATCCAACCCCAAAAGAGTATTGGAAGTGTAATGGTCTCAAAGTGAGCAGCAAGGATGTCAGACCAGATTCTTATAATTTTGCTACATTCCATTTCATTATATTTACAGCTTTATTTGCATTACATTTTGCCATCCTGTAAAGCCTATTTAATGACTTTAAGCCCTCTTTCTCTCCTGTGTTGGAATGCAGATTGAAATTTGGATTCTTCTCATTAATATTCTTAGCCTTTAAATGTGTTGAGTTGTTCCAGCCTTCTTTGTCCTCAAGGAAGAATAGCATAAACATTTCTCACTATGAAGCAAATTCACTGTGCATGTGTGTCAGTCGCTTTGACTGACGGTGTGTTTGATTTCATCACCAAGCCCCTTTAAAATCAAATCACATTCTTCTTAAAAGTAAAGTAGGCAGAGGGGATTTGAGAGTTTTGACCTTCTAACATCATCATGTCCTTTAAATGTGACCATCTTCTTTTGTCCCTCATCTCATATGTGGAGCACAGCCATTCCTCAGAGAGTCATTTTTTTTCCCAGTGAAAACTGGGAACTCAGGGGTTTGTTCTTGTCTTGGAAGAAAACCGGCACCTAAGATGATTTTGGATTTTAGCATAAACTCCAACACTGCATTCCTGAAAGTACGCCTGTGATGGAGCAGCACTTGCCTATCTCTGTGCTTCTTCATCCTTCTCCGGACATATCTTTTCCATGTGTCTGTTTGGGTGTACCACAGCGCCTTGTGTTGTGTTTTGAGCAGCAATCATTTATATCTGTTCTTCAAACCTTTCTTAAAAAGCATCTGTGAGAATATCACCACACCTTATTGCTTCTACAGTTAAATTTCACCTCTAGTTCAAATATTTTATAATGGCCATATGGTCGACAAAATTACTTTTGTCTACTCCAAAATCGTAGTATTTGTCCTGTTATCAATCCCTGTGGGCATCTCAGGAAAAGGCATTTCTCTTATCACTCTTCCATAATGTAGTGTGCATCTCCATTAAATTGGAAGGAGTAGTAATAACAAATACTGTAATCAACTTCTGATTCTGTTTTCAGCCTTATACTTTGCTTGCCCAATCTCATTTCAAATATTATCAGTATCAACATTTCTATCACTCATTACTCACAAGCAGCTACTTTATTGTGATTTGCATATATCTCAGGAGTCTACATACAGTGCGTCTGCTAGATATAGAGATTTTAGAAGAATATAAAGAATAAGATTTAGAGTTAGATATATTTATTGCATATGGCTGGTTAGAGTATATGTGTATAATTTTTGTGTGAACAGGGTATTCTTAGAGATGCAGTGGTATTTTTTTCTCTATCAAAGAAATTGTGTGAGCAATTAGACTGAGAAAGTGTGAAATCATTTTCATAAAAGACAGGACTATAAACAAATGTAGAAGCTACTGTACTCTTTTTCTCTTTACTAAGTTTACTAAGTAAGACTATGGTCTACTTGTTAAATAATACCAGGTGACTTTTGGTAGTTTAGTCTTGGCTGTCCAGTGCAAGACACTTTAGAAACCACAGGCTACTGAAAGATACCAAGTGCAATAGACCATGTTTCAAATGTGACCAAATGTGATTGACCTTGAAGATGATTTACTTTTTGTTTTGTTTTTAAGAAATGTTTTTCTACAAGACCAGCTTGTGTAGAAGTTAGTCATAGTTATATGTAGGTGTTTTGTCACTTTTGTTATGTTGCAGAGAATTTGTTATCTCTACATGTGCAATTAGTACATTAATGGGGATATTAGGTATGAACAAATTGCACAAATCTCTATGAACCAGTGAGTGACAGTACTCAATTTGCCAGAATGAGAGATATATTCCACTATATCTCTCACTCTCTTTAAAAGTGGTGTCTGATACAACAAAACTGGAGGATTATTTCTTCTCCTCTCTTTTGAGTGAATGTCAACATCACTTTCTGGAGTTGCTTGATTACTTTGAAATTCACTATTACATAATAAAAGTTTACAATGAGAATATAAAGTATTGTGAAATAAATGGATTAGGTTTTAAAATTTTAATTAAAGCTACTTTTACAAAATATGCTGTCTTAACAAGAATCCTTTCCTAATCACATGCTTTGTAAAAAATCCTGATGCAGTTCAGAGTGCATATATTTACTGAGTTACTGTGATTGTTGTGGAAGATTGAGATTTGCCTACTGACAATGAAAGGTACTTGACAGGACACATAAGCCCTCTGAAGCCTGGACTTCTTTTGGAGCTATTCAGGAACAGCAGGAAATTCCCAAAATATGCAGGTTGTTATTGCACCTAAGTTTTTTCAAAGGGCTTTACAACGGTACTGTGCTGGCTCTGGAAGGTTAGAGGTACTAGGAGTCAGTGCAGTGTATCAGCTAGCCAAGAATTTCTGCCTTAAAAACGTCAACTGTGCAGGATTTAAGTCACATTGTACTCCATGGAACATCCCTCATAGGTGGACTCTAGGTGTTCTAAAATAAAAACAGCATTATCATAGTCTTTCATTTAGCTTTTGCTGCATGCTCAAGTTCTCAGGAAAGCTAAGGCTAGATGGGTGTGAATGTGAATGTGAATTTGAATAATAAACAAGAAAGGCAGAAAGGCAGACAACTCTTCAAGCAGGTATTTACCTTTGGGGGGCATCAGTCAGTGAGTGTCTGACCCTGTTCTGCTGGAATTTTTTCCCTGCATAGCAAATCTGGGGTAATTGTCACACCTTCCCACTTGTGGGACTGCACCATCAACTGATATGGAGGGACTTTTGTGTCTGTAGCTGGTTGTCTTTTTAGACTGACTTGTCTCAGAAATGCCACTTGGTGGTGTTGGCCCACAAGTAATTGTCATGACAGAGTTAATGGGTCGAAAACTGCAGCATGCAGTTAGGGAGGCTGGTGGAGAAGAAAGACCTGGTGATAACATGCTAAGAGGGCTTTTCATTGTAGGAAAACATTGTAATTATGCCTTTGGTTAGGACTCAAATTTACAAAATCATAGAGTTTTTTTGAAGGATGGGCAGCCATGTGCCCTTCCCCATAAAGACACACCCAAACATCTTAAAAGCCCTGGTCCAGCCCATCCTTGCTTCTAACACTATGCAAAAAGGGAACTTTTAATCAGACAGGGAGAAACACCCATATTTTTCACCCCTGGAATCATCACAGTCAGCACTGCAAGTTTGCTAGAGATCAAGTGGCCTGCATAGCCAGGTTGTGCACCGAGGCAACAGCATGTCCTCACCCCAGCCCCGCCAGGAGGTGGCAATGCCTGAACACTGTTCGAGTGATGATGCACTTGTCTGGACATTTCTGGCACCCTCCCCTCTGCCCCGGCCGCTGCTGTGCCTGTGTGTTACGGAGGACACACTCTCTTTGCTCCTTGCTCTGAAGCAATGTTGCACGTGAGGACAAATCATCACTTATTTATATTGTGAATGGTCAGCTGTGGATGATTAACAGAGACTCAGTTTACCCTTGTCTTTTAAGGAATCGCAACAGTCAGAGATTGCATGCAAAAAGATACAGACTCTGTCCCACACGTACCTAGAAGGGAGTGAGGGTGGCATATGGATTGAATAATACAGGGAAACATTAGGCAAGACATTGTAATTACCAGCCCTAAGTTCAGTGAGGACAGAAAGATTGCAAGTTATGCAGAGGAAAAAAATGGTTTCCTATTAAAAAACAGACAGAGAGATGTAACACAAATCCTGAGAACGGTCCCCCAATTACTCAGAGTTCCCTGAAGCCAGGCTAGAGCTATGCATCTATCTCCAATTAGGTATTTTTTTATTTTGTGTCATATATGTGATAATTGAGACAAAGACCCACTGAGTTCCTTGGCATATAATTAACTCTGCATGGAGTGTAACCACTGCTTCCCTGAGGCAGTGGAGGTGTGCACATTTCTGGATAACCAGAGAAGAGAGGAAATAAGAGGCAGCTGGGGAGAGCATGACACTGCTGTCCATTAAAATTCATTACTTCAAATGTAAATAGTCCCTGAATGACAAGTCCTGTATAAATGTGCACAGATCATTAACTCCTCGTCTGTCCACCACTGCAAATGCCTTAAAATGTCAGGTCAAGAAACTGTTAGGTCCAAGTCTTGCTTAACTGTGTCAAAGTGCTTTTGGAGGAATGGCATTGCCATGCACCCTCAGCTACACGGCTCACCTGGCACGCTCCATGTGTCAGCGGGCTGGTCAGCTGAATGCCAGGCTCCTTGTGCCTCTGCCGTGCTAGAAATGCAACACACAACAGGGAAAAATGGGAAAAAAATTGTGAAAAGCAGTTCTTGTCTTGTCACATTGCCACCTGCCAGTGGCTGCATTGACATCAACACATGTTCCTTCTCCTTCCTTCTTTGATAAAGAGAAATTGTGCCCATTTCAGCAAAAGCAAAGTGCCAAGACTATAATTACATGACCGAGCAGCAGAACGGGTAGCAGAGAACTTCTACAGCTGTCTCTAGAACAGCTTGAAGACTTCCCTTTAAAAACATTGCACACTTATGCACACATGCACATGTATTTCTTGTCATTCTTTCATACTTGAGTTCAATAATGACTTGCCCTCGGTTTTTACTGCACAGCCATTGTAGCTATATCTTCATGTCTGTTCTAATTTATGTGCAGATCGCACCAGTGTCACCAAATTATTTCTCTGTGACTGGTGTATCAGGTTCCACCTCTGAGGCTGAGACCAGCTGGCAAAGAACTAATGATGTCGGTTTTCAGTGATAGTTGTAGAAGATAACAAGAAAATTGCATGGAAGGGAATGGCTGTGGGGAGCATGGGTCCATGAAGAAATGCATGAGAGCAGCAAGGTTACTGAGCATGTCAAAGAGCAGCCCTTTGAGGCATTTTTTCCTCTCTACTTTGGAGCAGATGTAAATTGACTGTTTGGCTTGGTTTGATGTTTCTTTTCCCAATAGATATATATTTACAGCCAATGTTTCCTTATTTTTCCCCAGTAATTACATGTCTTTATGCCCATAGTTGGGTATAAAAACCTAGATTATCTATGTCATTATGTTTCAGCAGGATTTCCACTGTTGATGTAAATACCCTAAACAAGGCTGTTTCTATGTGCACAGCGTTTCTGTTCTAGCAGCTTCCACGGGCCTCATTCCTCTGACAATTATGTAAGCACCTGCCTAAGTTAAACAGGAGCACCAGCAGACAGCCATCTTCCAAAGCTCTCATGCTCCCCCTGAAAATCAAAGAACAATGCAGAGAAGCAATCCACAATAAAGTTCAGTCACCGCCACAAGGAAGGTTCCCATCCTCCTTCTCCCAGTGTGTCTGTTTTTTTAGAAAATATAGCCCCTTCAAGACAGCAAAAACAAAATGGTACAGATATTTTTTTTTTCAGATTGTTATGTTGGTGTAACGGGACCCTACACATATCTTGCACTGAGGAGCCACCTCAATTTTTGCAGACTTCTAATGCAATAGAGCACAAATTCTTTTTTCTTCTTCTGTTTTTTTGTTGTGTTTTTTTTTTTTGTAAATGTGTTGTTGACTCTGTCATAGATACATGCATATCTTTGGCTATTTTAAAGTTGTATATTCACTGGTATTAGTGCTTCCCCAGGGGCATGCAGCAATGAGGTACTATTTTTAAACTCCTCAGTCAGCCATGACTTCCTTTTTATCAGTCCACTCTGTAGCTGCCATAGGGGGTGAGCATGGCATTCCTCATCTTTTTGTGGTTTCTACTTATAAGGAATAAGCAGAACAAGTAGTGGTTCTTGTTGGTGCTGGAGTACTACACAAGTTAGATTACAGGAAAAAGCACAGACTGAATCATGTCTCAGAAATTCACCCTCCAGTGTCACATTGTACCCGAGTTAATGCAAACCAGAACTCCTGCTACACAAGCGCAAGTACAAAGCTCACAGTTTGTTCCCAAAACTCCCACAGCTTTTTCCATGCCAGCTATATAAAACAGAAAAAACAAAAACAAAAACCTAACCAAACACCAAAACCCAACAAGATTTAATAATATGACACATTCTTGTGTTTGTTTGCAGAACTGTATGTGAGCAATTTTATGAGTCATTTAATTACAAGGAAGCTAAGGCCTGAACAAAGAAATACACTCAAGGTTTGCCTGGGTTGAGGACAGTCTCTCTCTTTCTTTGCCCCAAAGTGAAAGGGTCCCTGTGTGTGTGAAGTGCAGCTAGAAGGGATGAAGATATCAGATGCCACACCGAAACTGGGCTCTGAGACAGCTGAGATTGGTGGTACCTACATCTTTTGCTTGAAAACTGCCTTACTTGGTGGTGATAAGCTGCCAGGCCCATAAAGCCAGCGTGCCTCACTGCTTGGCCACCAAGCCTCAGCAGGAACCTGCTGACTGCTACATTTACAAGCATTTAAATGGAGCAAAACCCTGAATACTGCATCCTCTTCACATAACATAAACATCATACACTGAAAGCATCATCCAAAATGGGACTTGTACATGAAAGGGAAGGAGCATTTATCCCTATAACCAGGGAGTTACAGGGATAAATGCAGCCAGTCCTTCTCACCCAAGGAGCTGACCTGCTGCCAGCATGCTGTGTCCTGGCTAGGAGATGTTATTGCACGCCTTTTGGAGACCACCAGGAAATCAGTAACTTCAAAAGCACAGGCGGATAGAAGGGAAGGAGGACAGACCCTACACTTGTCACTTGCAAAAAAACCTATGAAACACATTTTAACTCATAAGCTAAAAAATTTATAGCTGGAAACTGGGTCTGGAACATTCAGGTTACCAATAAGGCTCAACTTGCAGCCTAGGAAGTTGTACCATGTTTGTAGAGGCAATGTGATCAAGCACAATTTTAAAAAGGCCTTGCATTTTGTAAAAGCAATGCCTTCGTAAGATTAAATTCATGTGCCTTGTTTGGTTGATTTATTTATTTTCCTTAAGCTGCGCTTAGCAACATGCCACCATGTATAAATATGCCTTACTTCAGAAATATTTTACTCTCGCCACTAATTAACAGGCAAGTACCTTCCAGTCTTGCTGTTGGTTGCAGAAGCCCACAGCAGCAGGACAAACTTGGTCCAGACCTATCCACTTCAAGGAGGAAAATCTTACAGATTCTGCTGTGTGCCCACTGTTCCCGTGCTTCTGCATGGCCTTCTGTACTCCTGTCGGCTGACCATAACGCGTCAGCAATTCCTCTGGCACCCAGAGAAACTCCTCTGACCCTTGGCAAGTCGTGCGAAGGGCACTGGACAGCTGCCAGCCATAAGAAACTTCTGTGGGAAAATGCTCCAGACAATGGTGAAATGGCAAAGAACACCTGGTACCACCTTCTGCCACTGCTGGGGAGCAGGATCTGGGATCCTGTTCCACTGAGGTGGCAGCAGCCCTGACACAGCCATGCAGCACAGCTGTTCTGCAGGACAGCCAGGGGCGGAGACTGAGGATGACAATTCCAGCCTCAGATGAAGGCTTGCTAGCAGTGTTCTTTCTGTCTTTTAGGCAACGGCTGGACAGTTTAATGAATTGTTTCCTCTTTCTATATTTCAGATAGGGTGTTTTGTGGCAGTCCCAGCAAGAATGCCAGTCTGCCCATCTGTGCAAGAAAAACAAGGGAAGAAATGAGGCTCTAGATGTCATCACAGGAATGATGATGTGCAGTGCAAATGTGCATGTTGTTGGTGGGGAAATTATCCTATATTCTGGAAAGGTGTCTCTTTTCTGTGGCAGAGTGTGGTTTCTGAGCTGAACTTTCCCCCCTTTTATTACAGCATGTGACTTCTCTTAGATTGAAAAACATATACTTAGCTTTAGGTGATCAAGTGAAGCTAAAGGACCCAGAAAGAAGGCTTTTAGAGTGAGTAGCCAAGTACCCATAAATTTCAAGGTTTTGTTTTGTTTTTTTTTCTTTCTGACCTGTAACACAAAACCACTTCAAATTGTTTCTATGATGCCAACAACTTAATTGTTTCTATTCCTCACAGTCTGCATGTGACAATGAGTAAACCAAAAGGTCACTTCCCTTAAAGCTCTCCAGGACATGCTCCCCAGCCATAAACTCCACAACATCACAAAGTAAACCAGCTCAAACCAGCCAGGTTTCCCAAACTGCAGAGATTGACTAGGAAGTTGGGACACACGCCTGTAGATCTGAATGGCCTCAACAGGTATTCTCATCCAACCTCTCTCTGAGCTGAAGGACAAAACCACCTTTCAGCTGAAGAGCTCTTGGGTAGAGTGAGTGTGCAAGAAGCTCACCAGAGGTCACCAAAGTTTAACAAAAAAGATAACAGTGTTATCTCTATCCTTGTATGTGTGCTCATATGCACGCACATAGACACAGAGGCATGTAGGGTCAGGGATACTTATGCAAAATGCTTTATTAAGTAAAAGGCAAATAAAAAGATCTAATTCTAACATTTCCTGCCATCTCTATACTCCTGTTTCTCTAGAAAATCTCTGTTTCTGTTGTCATCTGCAAATTTTATTACAAGCAATTTTTCCTGTATTTTCAACTGCCCAGTAAAATAATGAAGAGGCATTGGGCCTAACATGAAATGTAGCAGATTCCTCTCAAAGACAGAAAGGAAAAACATCTCCTGTGATCTGTCACCTTGCAGTCGCAAAATTCATTTAACTTGGAGGAAAGGGGTTTTAAGAGCTGTCCTCTAGAGTAATAGCACAGAACTGACAGATCACACAACAAAATTGTTTTAATACATTCCAGATGTATTGCTTCAGTGAATTTAATACAAAGATTAATCTGAATCACTGTTCCTATGGCTGTCACTCCTCAATTCTCTCAGGGCTACATGCCAAATTTTTTCTGCTTTCAACTGCATGGCTTTCAACAAAATCAGACCAAGGGAGTACAGTTTGGTCCCAAGTAACTAGTTAAGTATTTGAAGCTGTTGCCAGCCTTTTATAAGCTCAGTTCAAAATGACATTTAGGGAGGTTTGAAGCATCTTAGATAAGACAGTTGCTGAAGGAATAGAGGAGCATCAGCAGCAGCAAAAAAAAAAGGAAAAGCAGTATCCTACTGAAATAATAGAAATTACATATATAAACAGACATGCCCACATGCTATTCCCCTGTTCCCAAAGTAAATGTGCACCACTAACAGAAATTCTCAAATTATGAAAGGATATGCAAAGTTGCTTAAATCCTAAACCTTCTGTTGTAAGGAAGTGATTTATTCTGTACCATTAAAATGTTTAGCTGCAAAACATACACCAGAATTGAATGTTCTGTTCAAATACTTACGTAAATCCACAATAAAGTTGGAAGACATCTCTGATACCATCTTAATGGAATCAGCTTTATTTACTTAAGGAAAAACAGTGTTTTGAAAAGACTAAAAAGGACCAAAAAAAAAGAAGTTAGGGCAATGGTAATGGTGAAGCAATCCAAACTACCTCTGCAGAAATAGCAGAAACTCAGAAGATTAATGTCTGAAATTCTTTTGTAGGCAAGAATATTAACTTCTGCTGTTATGAATAAATGAATTCTAAATTATTCTTTGTCTGCCGGATTTTATGGACTTTACCATAATCACATAAACTCCCTTTTTTTCATACAAAGCTATGTATAGCATAAGACTTCCCTTTCAGTGCCATGATCAGAGAAACTGTTTGAATGAAGACATTAAAGCAGTGAGATTCCAATTAACGTATGAAACACTCTAAATCTGTCAAAATGAGCTGCTTGGATTACCGCTAGACCCAGAAAGCCCCAAACGACGGAAGATGAAGGTGAATAGAAACTCAGATGTGGAGCTGTATCCATTCCACGAGCCCCCCTCCCCCGCTCTGTTTGATCCCAGAGCATGTCCTTTTGCAGCCAAATTCTCCTTTTCCTGGTGTACAAGTAGATTTATTTAAAATGAGAGTCGAGAAGGAGAATGTATTACATAGCGCAAGTTTGAAAGGCAGTGACTTTAGCTGTCTTGCTGAACGAATATAATCTGTCTGATGTAGATATATGTGGAAAGAGGAGAAAAGGGAGCAATGCTGATGTCTGGGCTTAAAAGAGAAGTTTTACATAATAGCTGAAAGAACAAGATTCTTGCACTGAAAAAATTGAAGATACTTGTCAGAAATTAGCATAAAGCTAAAGAGACCTGGCAAACAGCTGTTTCATGTAAAAATATTTAATGGAATTTCTTTTCAATATTTTCAGTTCTTTACTGCATCTTTTGTGTGTGTCAGACATGCACACACACACAATCAAGAAAACTTTTATGGACATATAGATCAAACTGTTGTTCAAAGGAATAAATTAGGACAAATTTACCAACCCTGCACTGGAGTGACACTCTTCGTGCCTCAGTGCCTCCCAAGCAAACTCAAAGTCCTTGTTCTTTATTGGAAAACAAACATGGAAAACTATGTTTCTGCACTGTCCTGGGGTCTCTGATGAGCTACAGACCACTTAGTGAGCCCACAGAAATAAATGAAGAAATTATCCACTCTTACCCCTGTGCTGAACCACTGACTTTACTGAGAATATCCCTCTAGTAAAAATAAATGTTTACAAAAAAACAGATTCCTTCTCTGTCCATGAAAATCACCTGTCTCTCTTTTCACAGGCCAAGAACAGGTAGTTTGATTATTTCCTCTTTGTCCTGTACAGGAAATATGTGCTGTAGGGGGGCAGACAGAAAAATGTCCTTCTCCTGGGAATTCGTCTAGGCTGGGTGATATTTAGTGGTCATTGCAGGGGCAAGTGCCTGGTCCTGGCAGAGCAAGGCTCTGTGATGGTGAGGGATGAGTCAAGGTGTCCCCAGCAGTGACAGGGTGGATGGCAGAGGACAGGTGTCAAAGCCCACAGCACTTGCACCACGTGGGAAAATTGCCTGTTGGGCAAGTTGCCCCTGCGGCTGCTGGCCACCCCCTCCTCCTTTGGCTGTCCCACACATGACACTCTGCAGCTGCTGCAGCCACTTTGGCCATAGTAAGGCTGAGCAGGAGGAAGGCTTGCTGTGGAGGAAAGGTAATGCTGCCCAAAGCAGTATTAGACTGCATTTCTTTCACATTTCTCACTCATTATTTCATTAATAGGAGCATGCACTTACCCTCTGTGTTTAGAAGGGGCTGAAGCAGAAGTGAAACAACCAATGCCTTCCCTTCAGACTCCGAGTGCATACACATTTACATATTTTCTCAGTGTTGCTGCTAGTCTGCCTAGCAGTCATACTGCAGGTTTGACAGCTCACGGAGGCACTGAGCGCGATCATGGCCAGTGCTTGGTCCAGACAAATGGTAAGTATGACCTATGTCATCACTACCCTTCAGAGGCTTGTGCAGTTTCTTACACAAATTTTATGCTAGTTTCACTTCAATATGCTCCTCAAGCTGCCTGTAGGAGGAAGTGGATTTAAAAAGGTACATAAACATAAGGATGAGCCAGTTGTCTTAGCAAGTTTCAGCCAGCATTCTCTTGCTTTCTTGGGTACCTTTAGGATCAATGTGCTGGTTGGAACTGAACTTAGCTGGAGAGCTGAAGAATATTTGCTCCTCAAGCACTATTCCAACATGAGTGGTCTGGCACAGCCTCCTCTCTTAACTATTGATCTTACCATGTTTCATTCCTTCACTTTTCTCTGACAGTAATACTGGTGTGAAATCTTCGCATGGTCTAGATGCACCTTGTAATCTTGACCTCTGCAAAGAAGTCACTTTATTTCATAACAATTTCTGAGTATTTACTCCTTGGAATTATCACACTTAATTTCAAGAATCACTGTTAAGCCTAGAGAATGTATTCTGGTCAGACCACAAAACTTAATTTTAAGGACACTGCAGCTGTATTTTGAAGTTGTTTGTTATAGGGATATTGGCAGAATAATCATCCTCTCTCAAATTAATTCAGAACTTACTGTGGTCTATGGTATCACTTCAAAATGTTGTAGTAATACACAGGTATGCCACTTTGCTGCATCACTCCCAAAACTAAAAAGAATTCTTAGATAAATGCTTTTACAAGCTAACTCATTAGGAAATGCAGCATTTAATAATATTATTAAAAGTGATTACTAACATATTATAAAGGTCTTTTTCACATATATTGAAAATGTTGGAGTCATATATATAATTTCTATATGATAAGTTGAGTCATATTCATTGCCAGGGTAATATGTACCAATTCCACTGAAGCTATATTAGGAAATAATTTTGCTTAAGATGTATGTGTTTCTATTTTATATTAGCTACATTATATTATCTCCCTCCACAGGCACAATTGCATGTACGTCAAACTTGATTCGATGCAATTATCTAGGAATAAATAATCTTGGTTTAGATTGTTTCAACAACTTGAGCCATTTCCACCCTGTTCCCACAAGATCTTTCTGCCTGCAGAAGTCTCTTGGCAGTTTTTCAACTCTGATCTAAAATCAATCTGAAAAGGTACAAATCTTTTGAGTGTACTTACTGTACAAATGCAGTTGTTGCTGCTTATTTTTTTCTACACCGTGTCACAGCTTTTGCAGAGAAATATTAATTTAAACCATTTTTTAGGGCCAATACACTTGCATATGAAAAGCAAGGGTGTCTATAACATTCCAAATACTTGTGAGAAACACACCTTTAGATATCCATTGCAACTTAAGCTCCTAAATTTCTTCCTTCCTTACGGAAAAGTATTTGTAAGACATCAGTTGTGTGTGGTCATTCAGACATATTCTGGTCTATTGACAAAAAAAAAGTATAGGGGTTATGTTTTTATCACTAGTTGGGAAATTGACAATTCAAAACACACTGCAGCTAGCAGAGGCAGAGGCTGTCTTGTCTTCACTGTCAGACAATCATTCAGGCTTCAAATATCTTGGAGAAGGCAAAGAGCAAAGACAGGGATCTGGGCACCCTACCCTTCAAGCTCCTCCTCAGGGAAGCTCTGTGTTGGCTGTATGCAGATACACACTTCTGTTGCCTTACTGGGAGTCTAGTGTTGACAAAAAGAGAGTCTCGCTTTGGACTGAACTAACACCTTCAGGGCATATCAGGAGCAGAAATGAATTTGGCAGATATATCAGACAAAGCCCCACACTTCATCCCAGGGCAGAGGATGCTTCAAAGAGCATCATAATTTGCTGAGAAAGCAACTGGTATTCCTCATTTCTCTGCTTATGGTCTAACAGATGTTCCTGAAACCTACACAGTCTATCGCAAAATCAGGCACCCAGCAAATATAGGAATAGCAAAAGAAAGGTAGGGGCTATCTACAGCACCCACTGAAATCTGTCTGCTCTTGTTCACTAAAGATTCCAGTGGCCAGCTCTGGTGAGTTCAGATGATTTTTGCTGCATTTGAAGAATGCAGATCAGATCCAAGGCCTTTAGGTAATTCTGGAATAAAACTGATCCATATTACTGATACCCTAGGAGTCAGAAGCTCACCTAGGACCAGGACCTGGCACCAGCCCTCTATACCAATCTAACTTGGAAGGAAGCTAACAATAAAATTCATTTAGTAGTAGATGTTGCTGCTCCACAGCGCAGGACAAATCCCACTCCAGCTTACATCTCTGATTTTCACATCAGTACTTGATGTTGACATCCAGTGGGGTTCCCTGTTCTCTCTGTGTTTTTGCGCTCTTGCAGCAGGCTGAAGAATGACAGCCGCTCAATCTGTCCTCATTTTGTGAAATGGAGAAACTCACCACCACAAGATGCTTTGTTTAACAGAATTATAAAACGTTTCAGTTTTCAGAAAGCCATGGATGGAAGATCCTTAAAAGGGCTACTGAAGAGAGAAAGGAAACAACTTCCAGAATGGCAAGTCTCTGCGCCTGACAGGTAGCTAGGAAGTTTTATACTGGAGGATGATCCAGGAGCACATGTTTTTTCTGATTTAAACATATGTCAGAGCTGGACATGTGAGTGAATGAATTTTTCTTCTGAACTTGTGTGGCTAGTTTTGCACTGTCAGTTTAGTTTCCTTGCTTTCCAGATCTAGTGAGATATTGCAGGAAGAAAATTAGAAGGGCCAAAGGTCAACTAGAATTTCATAGGGTTGCAGCTGTAAAAGGCAATGAAAAATGTTTCTATAAATACATCAGCAACACAAGGAGGGCTAAGGAGAATCTCCACCCTTTAGTGGAAGCAGGGCGAGAACAGAGAGACTAAGGATGAGAAAAAAGACTGAGATGGTTAATGCCTGCTTTGCCTCAGTCTTTCATAGTAAGACCAGTTGTGCTCCAAGTACCCAACCCTCTGAGCTGGAAGAAAGGGATGGGGAGCAGAATGAAGCTCCCTAATCCAAACAGCAATGGTCAGCAACCAGCTACACAATATTCATACATGAGTTTGGGGGACCAGATGGAATCCACCAAAGGATACTGAGGGAACTAGTTAAGCTTTCACTGAGCCACATTCAACAGCTTACCATCAGTCCTGGTTAACCAAGGAGGTTCCAGGTAACTGGAGATTAGAAAATGTGATGCCCATCTATAAGAAATATGGGAAGGGGAATCCAGGGAACAACAGGCTTGTCAGCCTGATCTCAGTGCCAGGGAAGGTCACGAAACAGATCATTTTGAGTGCCATCATGCAATAAGTACAGGACAACCAGGTGATGGGACCCAGCCAGCAGGGATTTAGGAAAGGCAAATCCTGATTGACCACCATGATCTCCTTCTATGACAGGGTGACCTACCTGGTGGGTGAGGGAAAGGCTGTGGGTGTTGTCCATACGGATCTTAGCTAAGCATTTTACACCATTTCCCAGATATTATCCTGGAGGAACTGGCTTCCCATTGACACGGACACATGCTCTCTTTGGTGAGTTAAGAACTGTCAGTGTGGCCAGGCCCAGGGGCTGACCCAATGGCCGGTCACTAGTGCGGCTCCCTAGGGCTCAGTACCAGAGCCAGTCCTGATCTGGTGAGGGGATCATCCTCAATAACTTCTCAGATGACACCAAGATGGATGGGAGTGTTGTAGGGTAGAAACCATCTGCAAAAGGATCAGGATGGGTTGGATCAGTGGGCCAAGGCCAGTGGTATGAGATTCAGCAAGGCCAAGTGCCAGCTCCTGCACTTGAGTCACAACAACCCCAGGCAGGGCCACAGACTTCGGCCAGAGTGTCTGGAAAGCTGCATGGTGGAAAAGGACCGGGTGGTGCTGGTCAGCAGTGACTGAACATGAGCCAGCCGTGCCCAGGTGGCCAGAAGGCTAGTGGCATCCTGGCCTGTATCAGCAGTAGTGTGGCCAGCAGGACCAGGGCAGGGATTGTCCCCCTGTACTCAGCACTGGTGTGGCCACACCTCGAGTGCTGTATTCAATTCTGGATCCCTCATTACAAGAAAGTCATTGAGGTACTGGAGCAGTGAAGGGCAACGGAGCTAGTGAAGGGTCTGGAGGATGAATCCTATGATGAGTGGCTGAGGGAGCTGGGAGTGTTTAGCCTGGGGAAAAGGAGGCCCAGGTGTGACTTTATCACTCTCTGCAGCTGCCTGAAAGCAGGGTGTGGTGAAGTGGGAGTTGGCCTCTTCTCCCAGGTAACAAGACAGGGCAGGAGGAAATGGCCTCTATTTGCACCAGGGAAGGTTTAGGTTGGATATTAGTAAACATGTCTTCAGCAGACAAGCTGTCAAGCAGTGGAACAGGCTCCCTATGGAAGTGGCTGAGTCACCTCCCTGGACGTATTTAAAAGACAGTGTTTAAGAGCATGATCTAGTAGTGGACTTGGCAATGTTAGGTTAACAGTTTTACTCAATAATCTTAAAGGTCTTTTCTGACCTAAATGATTCTACAACTCTATTAACGTATTACTTTTTTCTCCCATTGCTTGTACTCTCAGTCTTGTCCTATAGTGCTTCTCCTAGAAAATAGAAAAATCTGCTGTGGTTAAAGATTCTTCTAAAAGAAATAAACAAACCAACTGCTAGCACACCATAAAATACTGCCTTTTGTAAGCTGTGAAGGCGCCTGGCCCATTTTCATAGTTCAGTTTGACAGTACACATCTCAGAAAGCCAAGAATGACAAAGACACCAGAGCCAGATTTCAGCCAGGTCTGAAACCCCCTGAAGAAAACATACGGGCTCTTCTGCCTAAGAACATTTTGTTCTCAAAAGCAACATTCTTTCATTATTTCACTGATTTGAATAGAATTGGGAAAATTTGTGGCATGATTTTTATAGTGAGATTTGCTGAAAAATATGTGTGGATGGTGATCAGTAGTGTTTATCACCTTCCAATTCTGCAAAGCACAACTCTGCCCCTGGCAAGGCTAGGAAAGGCTGCAGGTAGAAATCACATGATATTGAAAAGAGAAGGCTGACCAACAGCAGTCTTGACACTGGAAATGCTCTTGGGTGTGCAGGCTCCTTACCATCTCCAATTCTGCTGTGCAAAACACTCCACTTCTGCACAGCCAGGTGCCCAGACAGTGTAAAATCAGCCTTCCAGTGCTGCCATCACTGGTCTCTGTGGTTGTCATCAGCTGTGGGTTTGGCTGCAGGTCCTTCTTTTCCTGAAGCCAAACAACAGCCTTAAAAGTAGTCAGAAGCCTTAAGGCTTGCTATTTTTCTTCTCCTACCCCTCCTGGCATCAAACCTAGGGGCCAGCAGCCTGTTAGGGAAATGCATGTCAGTTTTTAAAAGCACAACTGTTTAAAAGTGAAGGGAAAACTGCCACATATCTCTTCCTTTTCTTGTTCCCACACAGAGGAATCTCACCATCCCAGGGAGGAAGAAGGCTTGCTGGACACAAACCGCAGGCCAAGTGGGACATTGCAACCCACTCAGTGAAGGGGAACAGTCCCATTGCTGTCAAGCCAGAGCCGATGCACAAACATTTTACACAGCTTTTTTTGTGGTGGGATGTAATGGCTCAGTACCTGAGACATCTGCTGGAAACCAGACACCGTTTGTACACAGTCCAACCAGTCCCATGCTGCTGGTTGCTGAAGCCACAGCTCTGGACTGCTTCTCAGGTTTGGTTAAGGGCAGAAAAAAACCCAACCAATCAGCTTGCTTTAAACTGATATTAATCATGTTCTGTGTTACTATGTCAGGTACACTTTGTGCAAAAACCAAAAACCTGCAACATCCCCCACACGTCTCTCTGCTTCCCCAAATCCTATTTTTGAATGAGGAGACAAAGTAAAAGCGTGGTTAAGGCAGGACCTCACAACCTGCAGCCTCTTGTTATAGGGGAGTCCTGATCTGTATGAACAGAAAAACATGCCCACACACACACACATTCACACTGCCCACACACACACACATTCACACTCACTTTCTCAAATGCAGTCATTCAAGCGCCAATTTCAGGCTCTGGTTCCTTCACGGCAACACAATACAAATATACAATAATGGCCTGAAAGTTTTTTTGTTTTTTTTTCTTCACTTTAACCATTGCGCTATTTTCATAGCTGATTCTTAAGGTCAATTTTGTGATGTGAAATCCAATTCTTTAAGGCCATTGTCTTAAACCCAGGTACCCATACTCTTAAACCACTATCTGTCAGCATCAATGGGTGCTCCAAGCACAAAGAGTGGGCAGGAAAGCAGTAGAAGGTTTTTCAGATCGACCCAATGTACTTTCGATGAGAGAAGGAAAACCTTGTCACAATCTAATTGCTCGGCATCTTGCAGAAAAACCACTTGTCACTGGTACCTGTAGTGAGAAAAAACACACAGATGTTTTGCATTTAGAGGTAATGCTGTTGGAGGTTTTGAGAAGGTAGTGTGCAGTCCAGATTTATAAGTCCTCCTAAGGGTTTTGTTTTATCTGTGGCACATATTCCAAATGAAGTCAGGGGATTACCTGTGTAAGAGCGGCAGCACCCAGCCCTGGCCTATACGCTCACTTAGCCATAGACGTATTCCCATATATGTATGGATATATGTGTTAAAAAGAGAATAACTTTCAAATTCTACTCTGGTCATTGTTACAATCTGGTCTAAATACAGAAGTGCAAGTAAAGCTAAGCTTCTGTGAATAAAACAGATCAAACACAGAAAGGTTCTGAATATACCCAAAAAATATTATTAAAAACAAATTAGTTTAGGCGTTGGTGCCAAAAAAAATGATATATTTTATTTAATAGTAAAAGAGACAAAGAGAAGGAAGGAAGGAAGGAAGGAAGGAAGGAAGGAAGGAAGGAAGGAAGGAAGGAAGGAAGGAAGGAAGGAAGGAAGGAAGGAAGGAAGGAAGGAAGGAAGGAAGGAAGGAAGGAAGGAAGGAAGGAAGGAAGGAAGGAGGGAGGGAGGGAGGGAGGGAGGGAGGGAGGGAAGGAGGGAAGGAGGGAAGGAGGGAAGGAGGGAAGGAGGGAAGGAGGGAAGGAGGGAAGGAGGGAAGGAGGGAAGGAAGGAAGGAAGGAAGGAAGGAAGGAAGGAAGGAAGGAAGGAAGGAAGGAAGGAAGGAAGGAAGGAAGGAAGGAAGGAAGGAAGGAAGGAAGGAAGGAAGGAAGGAAGGAAGGAAGGAAGGAAGGAAGGAAGGAAGGAAGGAAGGAAGGAAGGAAGGAAGGAAGGAAGGAAGGAAGGAAGGAAGGAAGGAAGGAAGGAAGGAAGGAAGGAAGGAAGAAAGAAAGAAAGAAAGAAAGAAAGAAAGAAAGAAAGAAAGAAAGAAAGAAAGAAAGAAAGAAAGAAAGAAAGAAAGAAAGAAAGAAAGAAAGAAAGAAAGAAAGAAAAGTAGAAAAAAGGTGGGTGGAAGAGGAAGAGAGTGACAGGAAAATGTGATGGAAATGTATCACCCTTCTGGGGGTTCCAATGATGTGTTGTTGCTTCCCTCCATCTGATCTTCTGGGTGGTGAGGGTCCCCTACCGTCATCGCCACAGCGAGGAGTATAGAATCCATGGATTAATATAAGTTTGGGCCAGGTGAGAACACCCATGTGCCTTCCCTGCAGGGGGCTAGGTTTGACACTGTCCCTTGCAACACTGCGAATCTGTTGCATTATTTCTGGTTTAGTGTCTGGGCACCCCTTTGGGGGTACTTTTGATGGCCATGACACCCCCTCAGCTGTCCTTCATGAGGATGAGTTTTTCCCAGAGTGAAGGGACCCTGCATCTGGGCTCCCCTTCACAGCAGAGGGTGGGCATTCACTGCCTCTGACCAGAGGCTTTCTCGCCACACACCCAAAACTTCTCCCCCCACCCACTGGTGAGAGAGTTTTTGCTGGCCTGGCAGCTGATAGTCCTGGGCCTGTGGCCTCCACCCCGAGGGTGCTAAGCTTTTACTCTGTGAACATATTCTTCTCCTGAGTTCATTCATCAGCAGGCAGTGAGCAGTGTGGTTCAGGGCCTCGGTCAGAAAGCCTATTCAGGGTTTTGGTGGTTTTCTCTGAGGCTTTTGTACAGTTTTGCTGTAACAGGCAAAAGTCCTTCATGAAGATGTTTAAGTCATAAAATACAACATTTCAGTCTCTGACAGACATTTTATAAAATTCCTCAAGAAAGGGAACCCTAATGTCTCCATGTAAAACTATATTTTTAGAGAACACAACTTAGCTTTTAAACATCACAGGGGAACAGAGGGCTTTGGCTTCATGACTCAACCACTTGGCTTCAAGAAATATGATTGAAGGGCAGAGTGCAATATGTTGTTTACCTACCACAAAAAGAAGTACTTGTCCATTTTTTCACTTGCTCATCTGCCGAGTGAGGGTTTTCATAGTCTGCGAATCAGCCAGGCTGAGGGATGGAGACCACCCAGACGATCCCATGGTTAATACCCTCCCTATGATCCAACCCATATACTTTGTGGCTGGGGAGATGGCTCACTGGTCTCTGAGCAGCTCCTGAGGACCCTCACCTCAAACATACCACATCTTTCCTTGGCAGGACAGTAGCAGGAGATTGGTTTGTTCTTTGTTGAACTTCAAATCCAAATCTGCATCCTTCGTTCCAAACTATGGTTTACTGAAGTGCAGTTTAACAAGGTCATATGCTATTTCGGATATGTAACAACCAAAATGTAGTTGCAAAATCAAAGAAAATGAAAAACGGCTTGTTACACTCAAATATTCAACAATTATATGTGAGTCCTCCATAATACACAGTTCAGAAAATAGGAGAGGGCAGGCAGAAACCCCAAGGAAATATAAATCACAGGGAAAGTGTAGGGGAGGATGGAAAGGATCTGGAAAAGATTTCAAGAAGATTTCCACTCTTTTTCTTAGGACAAAATCACTGGCTCTGTCATTCTCTACAAATGCTTGTTTTATTTTAGATGAGATAAGACAAACATCAAACACCAGTAGTGGGGATTCCAAAGCCTCTCCGGGCGATCTGTCCCAGCACTTCACTATCTCTGCTTTCATGCCTTGCCTAAGTATTTCATCCCTTATTTTGATTCTGTTCCTTTATGTCATACCCAAAAGGGACAAGAAAATGAGTAGGAATCAGTTTAGAGAAATTACATGTGTTTTGAACACAGGATAGCAAATAGTTTTCCTTTACAAGTTCATTTTAAGTAGTTCTGGTTTAAAATTATGGATTTGTCCCTTTTTAGATTCAGGCCAAATTCATTTCCACACTGCTGGCAAAATTATCTGCTTCAGAAAACCCATTAGTAACAGTAAATCCCTATATAGATGTGAAGATGAGAACTGAAATCTTTCCTGAACCTATTTAATAGTGTTCCTGTTAGAGGTCTGAATCAGTAAGACCTAGAGGCATGTTGGGGTCTTCAACACCAACCCTTTGAAAGGTGATTTCTTGTTCTTATCTGTAAGGATACATGCTGAAGTTTTCAGACAAATTCTTGTTTGGCCAGATAGTTCCTCTCAGGCAACAGAGATTTACCACCGATGTAGTTTAAGAGCTTTTAAGAAGAAACTGGTAAGAAATAGAGTCTGAGTGCAGGCTGTAGCATCATTATATTGCATTGCCAAAAAAACCAGTTCCTGTGAAGCACACAGTAACTTTGCAAAAGTTATGGTTTTGACAGCAGTGTCCTATTCCCATGGGAGGACATTAGTCACTGTGGATGGCCACGTTCAGCGTGTGCCACAAAATCCATACAAAGACACACTTGCAGAAGCCAAGGGGCAGATCCACTGCAGGGAATGAGCTGTCACAGCTTCACCAACTTCCACTGGGAAGCAGTGAGTTCCATAAATTAAGAAATTTGTTCCCAAACATCTGCATGCTTGATTTCCTTCACTGTTTACAGAAATACTCTCCACTAAATACGCAGGCTGGTCTCAGCTCTTATTTGGATGTGTTCCTGACCATCTTATGGCTGTTCAGCTTGGCGTGATTATAAATACTTCAGTACTTGCTAGTAGGTACAGAACAGCCAGATCTTTAGCAACTGAATTAAAAAAAAAAAAACAACCCTATGATTTACAGTCATGTTGGTTCTGCATTAAAAAGAATGTATTTAAAGTGGTATTGCTACAATTCATGTGGGACAGTTACAGCAATTAAATATTCAGTGTAATGTAAGATTTGACACAGGAATGAGTTTGATAGTTTGAAGTGGGCAGAACATCTTCAGACTTTAATAATACCTACATTGCATATCCAAAAAAAGACTAATCATGCTTATACAAAGACTTGACATTTGCCTTTTATTGAAATCCTACTCAAGATTTAAACTATGGCATAAAGATAACACTGCAAGATAAGACTGCCAGTCCTTGTGCAAACCTGAACACTTCAAATTTTGTGTATCAAAATCCTGCATGTCACAAACACTCAGGTTGATTCTGCAAGGCCCAGAGCAGCTGGAGACTCTGCTTGCCAAAGCTTCCAGACAGAAATTGTCTCACACCACCTAACACTACTAACAGCATGAAAACTTGATGGGGCGGGATACAATCTGCTATAAATCTCTGATCTATAGAAACATGGAAGTACACGCACAGCTTACCACTCATGATCAAATCATGTGCAATGTCAAGTCTGTTCTTTTACACAACCCAACCTGAGTCTGAGTTTCGTAAGAACAGACTTTTCATCTTTTGATATTGTAAATGCAACACATCCATCATCTGTATTGCACAATATTTTCCCTGGACTGAGAGAGAGAAAACCAGACACTAAATAGGCCATTTTTCAGAAGAGTATGTCTTCCTTTCTCTTCTCCATGACTTAATGCTATTACTTTCCAAAAGAATAGGGGCACATATCCAAAATCCCACAGCCCTGAGAGAGCTTCCTAAACAAACTGCTCTACTTTATTGTTCTTCAGCATATTGTCTCTGCATAGCTGGAGCAGAATGTGGCCTCGAGTCTCTTACTCACCTCCCATCTCTGTGTGTGATTCCTCATCAGTGTTGAAAGGTACTGTCAGCGCAGCTTTGATTTCTTTTTCACTCCCTGCCTGACACACTTACTACGGCAAAAGCTCTAGATGCAAGATTAATTTGGCAAATGCCAACAATTGCCAACACAGCCAAAAGGAAAAACTTTACACAAAAAAAAACCAACAAAACCCTTTCCTGTTGTATTAACAGAGGTCCTAGCAGAGGTTTTATTTTTTCTTCATTTGACTACAGAGCCCCTCTTTGATTACTCAAGGCAGGCAAGTGTTCACATACAACCTCCTGATTCCATGGAGCATCCTTGTGCCCACATCCTGCTGCATGTCCCAGTGGCATGGGGCAGCACATGCCCAGCAGGCCCCGCTCCCCTGCCCTGTGCTGGGCTTGGCAGCTAAGGGAAGGAATGCCCCAAGAACCTCAGGGGGACTTCCCAGCATTGGTGAACCCCTGGGAAGCTCTGCCAGCCCCCCAGGAGCTCATAGCAACAGGCAATAGCAAGACGGATGTAACAGCGTATTTATTATGTTAACATGCAAGGTTTAATAAATGTGAAGTAAGGAAGGAGATGCTGAGAAATAAAGTGCAGGTGTTTAGTTCAAGAGGGCTTGTCTTTATATTCAGACAGTAGTTACAAAGCCAGACTAGTCTTTGGGACATCTACCACAGCACTGAGCAATATCAAAGACTTTCTTTATAATTCTCTTTTCCTTGGTGGTTTCACCAATGTGCCTGTTCACACATCCCTAAGGATTTTCTGTCACCTCCAGCTCCAAAAACTGATTCAAGCAAGACATCAGCTTGCATCTATCTGCCTTACTGCTGAAATCCTACATATCACCAGCTCAGCAGCTGGAAGAAAAATGCCTTTTGAAATACATCTTCACAAAGGACAGGTGTAGAAGGGTGGCATAAAAGTCATATAAATTTTTAGTTCATGTAAGTCTATGTGCACAACATATCTGACAAAATCTAGTTATTTATAAACCCATAGACAGAATAAGGAATAAAGTTTATTAATACTGTGTAATAGAGTTTAAACATAGGGCATGCAGCTAAGGTTTGACAAACAGTATCATTAAAAAGGTGATTTCCAAACATAATTTGCTTAGTAAAAATAGGGAACAGCCAGTGAGTCTCCTTCCATTGTAACATTCTCTTTTACTCGCTGAAATCATCAGGACTTCCTCCCAGGAATTCAGAACAAGGCAATTTCTGACCCATGGATACTCTGCTACGCCTTCTGCCCAGGTCTTAGTAACTACTCTTACTCAAAAGGCAGCAAAACACACAGTTGCCATGTAACCATAAACTTGAGTGGTCTTGTATCAAATTACCCATAATTTGCTATTGGGGTTTTCTTTTCCAGGTGTAATCAGGACTCTCTTCTAAAGTAATCAAATTAATTAGGTTCACCAATAATGTGAGAGGTTTTCTAATTAACCTCCTCTGCAGCACAAACAAAACATCTTTCTTGTTCTGTCCCCATAATTCCTGCCCAACAGGACTTCAGCAGCATCTTGAGCAGGTACACCTGGGGAGAGACATTGAGCACCTTATTATAATTAATATTTTATGACACTTAAATTGGAGATCTCTGACTAATGGCATTAACTGCTATGAGCTAAGTGTTATGAAGACCTAGAGGAAAGCTACATTTTGTCCCAGGGAATATTGTTTACTTCTGCTGAGCAGCAGGGGGTATGGGAAGCCTTGGTTATAAGGAAGAGAAATCAGAAGAGCAGCCACCTAATTTCCTGTCATTTGTCAATTAATAAATCACACTTGGAGGCTGTTCCTTAAGTCAGAAACAAATTACAAATGTGCAAGATTGTTTGGGAAAAGCCAGCTAGCAGTGTCCTAGGGCACCTGTCCATCTGTCCCTGTCCATCATCCTCTCTCCCAAGTGAAGCATCACTCTTTTTTGATCTGTCCTCTGTTTTGGAAATCCTTACATCAAGTCTCTTCAAGAAGCAGGGCCCCGAATGGGAAGGGAAGTACAAGCATATCCCTTTTGCTGTGAAGGTGTTTCAAGATGTCAAGGAACTGCCAGGCCCTGTCTCTTAATTTGAAATCTGGGAGAGGTTAAGAGTCTGACAGATGCCCAAGTGCAGCTGCTACACAGTTGCTCCAGGTACATCTGCTACGCCAAATTTATCCAGTCATCGGCACACAGGTGTATGGATTCCAGTTATCATTTCCACACTTAGCATTATAGGAAAAAACTATTTACTTGTGTTCTCACTGATCTCCACATTCAGCCAGTTGTGTCTATGGAATAGACTCCTTTCAAGTTCCTTCGCCCCTATATATAGAAAGCCCTGTAAGTCCAATCACACCCAGGTACCAACTCCCCTTGTGTTGTGACAGCTTGCATGGAAGCAAAGTCGACTTCAACACCTCAACACCACCAGGCTAAGCTGGCCCAAGCTTAAAGCATTGCCAATACGTAAGCAGGAGCAGCTCCTGGAGCCTTTGATCTAACAGCTGCGTAAGTTCCCACGTTAACGGGACAATGAAGGCAAGGGAGTTTTCTCCAAGACAGGTATTCACGAGAAGATTTCTATGCCATGAGTCACTAGCACTGTACGCTGTAACCAGAACTCTGAAATGAACTCATTTGCTGAATTGTTGTAAGAGCAAGTTGCCCCCCACACACACCTCTTACCTTTAAGGCCAAAGTAAACTGGCTTTTAAGAAATACTGTTAATCCTTTACACTAAAGAGTGGTACGATTTTTCAAGGAAGTAATGGCAGCTTTCCCTGTGACTGAATAAAAAAAATATGTTACTTGCCTAGGGAACAGCCTTGAAAGAACAGTGTCTTACACACAAAGATGAAAAAATATTGTGTAAGATGCAGCTGTTCATTCACAGCCTTGTAAAATTTAATGATACCGTGTAGAGTGTGGCTGCTAATGTAAATTGTAAATAATTCATTGGAAGCAATTTATGTGAAGGGACCTTCCAAAAGCCTTATGTGTTTTTCTCTCCTAGACAGTTGCACTGACTTAGACCAGAACAGCTGTACACAGGCTTGGGGTTTACTGGGCTGAGGAAGTTAGGCCCAGAAAGAGGAAGACTCATTTCAGGCCCTTTAAGGATGGGGCTGTTGGTGCATCACAATGCCTGACGCCTCTTTGTAAGTAAGTGATTTTGATTTTTTTCCATTTCTCTTCTAGTAGGGAGAAAAGTGCTGGAAGTCCTGCCAGCTGGCCAGCTGCTTCATGCACACACATGCAGCAAAGTCATCTTCTATTTATCCACCCATTTGCCACGGCAGACAAAGCCAAGCTCTGGCCATGCTAGCAGCGCTGATGGCCCCAGGGCTGCACTGTGGTCACCGTAAAGTTGCTCCAGTTTAGAGTTCCTCCTTGCTCTTAATTACAAATGCCTTTTTCTCTCACAAATCTTCTGTGTGTGGCTATACTTGTTCTCCATCACCAACACAAGAAGCTGCAGGCTGGTTTAAGTTCTCCTTCCTGCCGCAGTATTCATAACTGATGGCAATTCACGCCCCTCTGGGTCACGCTTTATTCGTATTTCTGTAGCTGTAAATACCACCCAGCATGCAGGCAGAGCAGGTCTCACCTCATCGTTGCCTATAAACCTCTTAGGGTTTGCATTTTGTGGTCAGAGCAGAAACAGAAGGTGGGATTAGCCGTCAGTGCTACCATGGTTAGCCTAAACCTTCCTTGTGGCAACCGTTAAAGCCCTGTTCCTAAAACTGGAGGTTTTAACAGGAAAAAGAGGCATATTTCAAACAGAGGTGGATATTTTAACTTCCTCTCTTCTCCAAACCAATTCAGCCTTAAGATCCACCTTCCCCCCTCCCCAGGTTTTTAACCAACAGAATGTACACAGAGCAGAAGTCAGCATAGCAGGATTATTTCTCTTTGAGACTGTGTTTGCCTCGTGAGGAGATACCTCATTTTTCCTCAATGCCTCAGCCTCCCCAAAAAGGCTGCTCAGGTTTCTCAAAGACTTTCCTGGGAAAGCACTCTGTGTGTGTTAAACATTATGGTAAAGTCTCTCCGCTCACATTCACTGGAGAGCAAATTGAGCAGGCTCATCTTGCAGATGGTGCTGTTGATCTGCCTTGACCTGGCTCATTCTCCTTCAGCTTCAGTCCTAGGCCTGAGCCCTTCTCTTTTCCCACACGCCCATTTCATACGCAGCCTTTATTTCTCGAGAGATGTCACAACCAAAGCCTCAAGTGTACCAAGGTTAAAAATCACATTTTGAAAGCAAAAATAATGATTTTTCCCTGCCATGGTTTAGCCCCAATAGGTAACTAAGTACCACACTGCCACTCACTTATTGCACCCTAAACACCAGTGGGGGTGTGGAGGTGGGTTTACATAAGAACAGTTTAATAATTGAAATAGAATGTAATAATAACATAAATATAATGCCAATTGTAATTAAAAGGGAGTCAACAAAAACACAGAGAGAAACAAAACCCAAGAATGACAAGTGATGTAGAGCTTGGTTGCTCAGCACCTGCTGACCGCTGTCCAGCCCGTCTCCCAGCAGAGATCAGCAGCTCCTAAACAACTCCCCCCAGTTTAGACTCTGGGCATGATATTCTACCAGCTCAGGCCAGTTGTCCTTGACTTAGGGTTAGCACTACTTAGCAACAACCAAAACATAGGTGTGTTATCAACATTATTATCATTATTAATTCAAACCGCAGCTACTAGGAAGAAAATTAACTGTATCCCAGGTGAAACCAAAACATTCGCTCACCATTTTAAGCCTCCTGCCTGTGAATAATGCATAGATTTATAGTTTTCCCTTACAAAAGGATAGCAAATGGATATTTTATCCATTTTCAACATGGTGAAACTTAATCACACACACCTTAAAAGCCCCTTTGCACCCCAATCAAAGGTCCATCAATCAGACCTATTCTGGCAGACAGTTTTGGTAGGTTTGTTCCAGATGTTCCATAAAGGATGAACTGCACATCCCACATGCCTCTGAAATGTCTTGTTTACAGGATGCAAGTCTCTGCAGTCCTCTCCTACCTTCCACGTTACATCCTCCTGCTCCTCTGATTTTCCTTTCTGCCTCTGTCTGGAAAGTGTCTGCTCAGACTGCTTGGGCTGCGGCCTCAGCCAGGGTCCCCATCTGCCCAGGGTGTGCCAGCACCTCTGCAGCAGGAGTGCAGGAGACACCTGCAGGGTATCCTCATTTACTGGATATCTACAGTCATTCAGGAACTGGGGATAATAAAAAAATTATATTTCTCTTTCTGTTTCTGTTTCTGTTTTTATATCAACTGAAAGTAACATAAAAAGGATTCTGGCTGGAGGATTAGGTATGTAGAAGCAGGCTGGGAGCAGGCAGTAAGAAACAGAGGGAACCTGCAGGGAGGCAGGAGAGTAAAGACTGTTCCATTCACCGTAATGAGCATCCTCAATGCTTTTCTGTCTGTGCATCTCTTAATTTCTAAAGCTAGAATTTTGGAATGAACAGTACGACATTGTTAATGTTGGTTAATGTATAAGCGTTTCAACTTTAATAAATGCAAGAGATACATAAAAACAAGGTGGAAGCATATGTATGCAGTCTCACATAATAAGACTCAAATCATCAGAGCATCCTCAAAATTTAAATATTTCCAGTTTATCAACACTACTGAGCTATATCATGGACTGAACATTTCCACCAGAAGAAAATGTAATTGTTTTAATTAGTTAGGAAGCATATCAAGAGAGCTTCAACTACAAATTCCCGGAATCTCAGATAACATGAAATCTTTATTCACAAGCGTACCCAGAAAAAAAACAGTAACAATTCGGGCTAATGTTACCCTGATGCATTATAAGACTTGAACCTACTGCACGTGCTACTGACATTACTGGCAGAAAATAACCAGTTCAAGTCCAGTAGTTGCACTCTTTGATGGGCACCCTTCCTTTGATTTTCAGCAGTTTTAAGCTGTAACCCAGCTCACATGAACTGCTAATGAAGCTCAGTGCAACAGACCAGATTACATGTTGCATAAAATGAAGAACTGAACCAATAGTGAGAAGAGGAAGAAAAGAAGGAGCAGGAGAAGGAAGGACAATTGCAGCCTTCAGACAAAGAGTTTGCAAGGAGACACAAATGCTCTCCATGTGCCTGTTCAGAAAGCTGCCAGACTTCCTGCAGCTTCGGATGTGAGGATGGAAAGCAACAGCCAAATACCAAGAAGGGGTCTAGAGCTGGGAGTCTGTCCTGGTGCATGGCTCACTCACCACCAGACACATCAGCCCCCCAGGGGTTAGACAATACACAGGAGAAGCAGCGCCCAGCACTGCCCTTTTTCTGCTCCCTTCACAGACCTGAGGCTGTCTGCACTAGTATGGGGCTATTTCTTCGCCAGCATGGCTATGTCCTGAAATGTCAGTGCTCACCAGGGCGGGAAGCTTGGTGCAGAATAGCAAAACCAACTCTAGCACCCCACAGCACTGGGGAGGCAGCAGAAATCAGAGCACCAGCTGAGTGCTACAGCACTTATGAAGAAAACAGTCTATTACAAACACAGGCAAGAGAATAATTATAAAAGCTAAACAATTTAGCATGTATAAATTAACAATTCATACCATTCATGACAATGTTTAGAAATGCCAGTAAGAAATAAATATTTAGAAATGGACTTGTAGTCACATTAAAAAAAATCTTTTTGCATGAGCAGCCCAATTAATTATTAACAATGCAATTGGGTCAGTAGTTCAGATTTTACTCCAGTGGCCAGTGACTGACATCCATTGCTGTCTAGGCTGAATGTCAGCAGCAGATAGCCATGCACCAAACCGTTGTAAAAGGCCCAAAGACTCTAGCAGACCCAGAAATGAAGGAAAAGGGGACACACTTTTCACACAGATGCAGAGATCTCGTTTCCACTTCAGAAGGCCACTCGGTGTCTCTCCGGAACGACGCCCAGCAGGGCTCCCTTGCCAGGAGGCCATGCAGTGGAGGAGGAGAGGGCTGTGAAGTTTGAGTCACTGCCCACTCAGCCATTAGCTGAACCCTTGCTGTCGATGGCCACACGAAGATCTGAGCTCCCTGAGCTGCCTTCGACTTCAGTGCTGTTTCCAGCCAGGGGCGACACAGCACTGACAAAGCCTGAGTGAGCCCCAGTGCTGCCTTCACTCACAGCCTTGCACTGCCCTTTTTCTTGCACTTCTGTGAGCAATAGCAGCACTGCATACAAACCTGTACACAGTGCACGTGGAGACATTCACACTCTCTAGGCTGATTATCTACAGTTTAAAAAACACGCACACATATTCAAGAAATACTTATTTTTCCCAAGTACTGTATTCAAATTAAATATTCATCTCCCTTAAAAACCAATTAAATTTTACTCTCTAGCAATTTGCAAATCTAAACAGCAAATGTAGAAAAATAATTAGCATAGTAAGAAATCAGTTATTTCTCTGATAAGCTCATAAACCCTTTTAATTAAAGTCACAATATTTTTAATTGCTAAAGGGAATATTTTGTTTATAATAGCAAACATTTCTAAGTTTTAATTTAAGTTTCAATCTAATATTGTGATAACTGAGAAATGGCCTCCAGGGGGCAACAGTATCCACCAAACGAAATAATGTGCATTTAAACTTTATCAAAGGATTTTCTTGAGTGTATCTTCTTGGGATACAGGAAAGTTAAGTTAGCTTATTCAAACTCTGACAAGTCTCCTGTGAGAAGACACAAAAGAAAACAATCACCTTCATTCAAAACCCCTCTTATTAAAAAGAAGATAATATTAATCAAACTACAAGAGTGTACTACCAGTAACTTTATGCATGCAAACTAAAATTCCTAACAAATGTGTAAATATGCATTATTTGCTTTTTAAGCATAATGCATATTTTTAAGCTTTTTAGACATGCTTTTTTGAAGACATTTGAAATATCTTGGAATTGCTGTATTGTGTCACTTTCCCTGTCAGCAGCGACCTATTGACGTGCAAAGGATTTATGAAACTCTGGGGCTGACGGCGCTGGTGGCCCGACAGAGGTCAGGGTGACACCACCCCGTGTGCCCCAGTACAGCCACTGTGAGGGCAGGGCCAACCACACACAGGGGCATGCTCAGCTCTCACGCAAACACAAACGTTATCGGCAGCCTCGTCCTGTTCCCTTCCTGGCTGGTCACAACGATGGCCCTTAGTGAGAAATAAATCCATACACGTACACGGTACGTATCACTCCAGCAGCTGGCTCCTCGAGCAGCCCAAGGAAGATGGGGCAGGGTCTCTCACAGGGTTCTTGGGGCTCTCCAGCATTCCAGCAGCACACTGGGCTGCCCTGTCAGGCTGAGGATCTATACATAATCACATAATTAATCACATAATTAATCACACAATCTAACAATGAGCACATCCAAGTTGCACATGTTGGATAACAAGAAGCACATGTTTCAGTGCTAGGACACCAATATTCATCAACCAGGAGAAGGATTTTTTAAAAAGCCATTGAGATTTTACCATGGGTACTTTTGAAACTTCCACTCCTGTGGACCTTGATCACAAGGTGTTACTATCAGGCCACTAACTGGCAGCTGCCTGATAGTCACTTTACAAAATATTGTCATCCCTGTTTTAAGTAACAGTCACACTAAAATCCAGCACTTTGCTACTATAGATAAAAGAAAACTGTTCATTATTCATTATTTACCATGCTACTATGTTTAAGCACCTACTCAAGATCATGCTGCCCAGCTTTTTGGGAATGGAATTATCCCAGAAAGCCTGTACTCCAAAACTACAAGAATACACATAGGACTGAAGGTAAATGCAGGTGTCACCTTGTGAAGCAGTGTGAGACATGAGGTTAGTAGCTGGGGAAAGAAGAAGGCATCTAAAGGAAAAAGAATATTGTGATACCTCCGTGTGCCATTTCTTAAAGTAAATAAAGGAGAATATCATTAAAGAAGGAGACTGAATATCAGAGGAAATCACCGTAATCAAAAACCTCACATTCAAGGAGACGGAACTTCCACCTTTGTTCTGGACGCTATCCACAGAGATCTAGCGGCACATGACAGGAGGAGAGACAGGTTAGTCCAGGAATGTGGTCAAATACCATCACTTTTCTTAGATTTTTCAAGATGCTTGAGTAATGTTGAGATCCAAAGGTAACATTGCCTAGTCCACTTGTTGATCTGTCTTGTTCTGTTTGACTTTTTCCTTCAATGTGTACATGGCAGACAGAATATAATCTTAAATTAAATTTGTCATGTTTAACTTGGCAGGGTTTTTTTGATCCGAGGTGTTGGTGGAGTATTTTCCCTCATTTTGATCAGAAAGAAGGAACTCTATTTTGAAACACATTTTAAATTCCATTCATCACGTTGCTTTTGTAGTTTGCCATGTCCAGGCTTGATGAAGTGTTGATCAATCACCCATTGAGAACATGACTCAGATAGGAAAAAGCACAATGAAAGCTGTGTTTCTCTGACTGCAGATTTTAATAAAAGGAAACTGCTCTTTGAAGAATGCCAAGTTTTTTCACCCTACAGCCAAAGGGAGGTCCAATAAACCTTAGGGAAAAAAGTCAAAATAACTATCTTCCTCCGTATGAACCAGTATTACAGAGTCCATTCCAAATTCCTTTAGCAGAAATACTTCAAAAGGAGTTGGATTAAGCATCAATTAGCATGGTGTTAGTAAAGCTGTCCTCAACAAAATAAACATTTTTTATTGTTGCCATTAGCTAGAAATGGAAATATTTTCATTGTTGAAGGAGGGAAATTCTGTGTCATGTCATTATTTAAAATTATTTTTACATTTTAACATAATTCTGTGTAATAAAAAACATATGCTATTTTTCTTGGGAAAAAAAATATAGGAAAAAGACATATAAAGGTGTAATTGCATTAAGAGAAATATGGGAGAATAGAGTCACAAAATCAATATATTCCAAAGTTATTTAATTTAAAAAACCTAAGGTAAGCACAGTTTTTTCCAAGGCCAAAAACATAATGGCCATTTCATTTTGAGTGGTATTCCATAGTTTTCTACTCCAGTAAATTGTGCCCAGTTATCTGCACTTCAGTCATTTACTTGTTCACAGGAAACATTTTTTGTAGCAAGTTGCAACAACTACAAGATTTCACATTTAAAAAGAAAAATAGGGCTTATTTGGGCATCAGCTATTCATGAACTGGTTTGTATAATTTCTGACCTTTTGTAGCCAGATATTAAGATACATTAACATAATTCTTCCTATGTGTAATGAGGAAACCCACATGGTTAGAAGACTAAGCATCAGAGGAAAACTGAACGTCGTCAGCCAGCTAAGCTCAATAGAAACATAAAGAAATGCTGATAGGTAACACAGAAAACCAAACACCTGAAGCTGTGTGCATTAAGGAGGAACTTATCTGGGAACAGCAACAGCTCTGAGGTCATTCTCTTACAACCACCGAATAGCTGAAAAGTGGAAGCTGAGAACATCTTTTGCTACGGGTAAGTGGCTGGGAGTGCGGGACTGCCTCGCAGGGCATGTCTGCACATATCACACATTAGTCGTCATGACAACACGAACTTTCCTTGCGTCAGAGTAGACCATTACTGTGGGTTTTCCACCTGATTCTCGCCAGTGCAACATGTCTAATCAACTGTGCAACTTGTTTAAGTAATTTTCCACAGATGTTATTAAAGTAGAGTGTTTACTAGAAGTTCAGGTCCCGTGCAAATCTTTGCCTCTGGAGAGTTTCCTCATTCATTTTTATTAATTATATTGGCTTCAAAGCTCTTATTTTCTTATTATTTCCTTATTTAGTAAGGAATTGTTGGATAATAGAAGAATATCTATCTGGCTGCTTTATTTTGGAAATCATTAGTCCAATTTAGTGGGTGTGTCCTTGTGTCCCTTTTTTTTTTGTTTGTTTTTTGTTTTTTTCCGTAAAATCTGGAAGCATCTGGATTTGTTCCTTAGCAACACTTTTCAGTTTGCCGTTTGCTTTTATTCAGCTCCCCAAAGAGTGCTTTTAAAGCTGTAGTAAGATTGGCCATTTCAGAAAAGAAGCTTTTATTTTTCCTCTTGAATGAATGGTGAGATCACGCCCAGATATCACAGCCTGACAGGAACATTCTCCAGTATATTAAAAACTGTCCTTGAAACAATGAAATACTTTTTAACTGAGATAATAGGTGAATTACTGGCAAGAATACTGATAACTTTGTCTATTGTGCTTGGCAAGGGCACAAGAGGAAAAGGATGGCTAATTACTCAGTGTTCTGTATAGAAAGTTAATTTTGACTAAACCAAAGCTTAGACATTTATCCAAGTGTACAAAGGTACTTCTCACCTCGTTCATGTACGTCTAGCACCTTGTTTTGCCTACTCACACACAGAGGGCAGTCTGGTTATCCAGCACACCACACAGTGGTGTGGTGTGTAATTACCCTGCATACTGCAAAATACCAAATCAATAGCACGAATTTTATGTGTAGTGAGACCAAATCACTTCAGTGTTGCCCCCTTTGGACATAATAGGTACCACAAAATATACATCACCCATACAAATAGTGAAAGTCCTTCCAAGTAGTTCAAGGTCAATACATTGATGGCTGCCTCTGTATTTTGCTGTTCCGCCCTTCATCACACAAAGAGCAGTTATACACTGTTTCAAAGGTGAGGTTTTTCACAGCATGCTCAGACAATGGTAAACCTGACTCTTGTAAGTTAATTTATAGTGAAATAAAAGAGCAGGACAGAGTGCCACAATGGAAAATTTGTGCCAGCAGAAGTCGGTTCACCCATTAACTTCTGTAGAAAGGCCCTGAGACACACAATGGGCTGCTGATTAAACAGAGATTCTGTGCCTGCTCACTCACTGCCCAGTCCCCGAAATGTATGGTGCTCTCTTTGCTCCCTGACATTCCTCCAAGTTTAATGGGTGCCTTGTACCACAGACTGATCAGTTTACCTATATATAAATATATTCCAGCACAATCGTTCCATTTCTGTATGCAGGCTTCAGCACATTTTGTGACCTGTATTATTTCTGTCCAAATACAGAAATACAAGTACATTACCGAAACCTAGCCACAAACAGACCCTTTGGGTAGACCACTGCCCTACTCTACTCCCCTTCTGCTGTTTCACCAGAGCAAAAGGCACTTCACATTCCTGAGGAGAGATAATCAGTTTGCCACCCACCACAACTCTGTGTAGCTGCTTTGGACATGGTTTCTGGCTGCAGTGTGGCAATTCAGGCAATGGACTGCAGCATGACAAGGAGCAGTTATTGCTGTGTGCAATGTAAAATGGCTTTTTCGCATCACTCTTTTGCCCCAACATCCGGCATGGAGAAATGCAACTGGAGTTTCAACACACTTGGGTATCTATTGCTTGAATAAACTAAAATTCAGAAGGCTGTAAGACTGATACAAACCCTCCTTTAGTCACACTCGTGTACGAACTGAAAATCTAAAGACCAGTCAGAAACCTGTAATCTATGGGCAAGCCAGGATGAAACTGTCTTGGAGGACACTGGATAATACCCAGCTTGTTTTTTCTGTTGGATCCCTGGTGTTCATACACACAAGTCTGGGCCTTGCCCCCAGGGCAGCTATCGATATGGGTAGCACTGGGATCAATAGCAGCAGCAGGAGGGCCAAAATGGAGCTGTTAATGGCCAGCTCTGTAACTTAGGTTACCTGTTAGGAGGTCCTGTGACACGCACCAGCCCTACTAAAGAGAGATAAGGTGTATCACACCATCATCTGACACAGCACAGCACTGACACAGATAGTGCAGTGTCAACGGTGAGCACTCAGAGAGATAAGCAAAATGGAACAGAGAGACAAACTGGATAGATACCCAGCGTTATGCCTGTTTTTCTGCCACAGACATTTCACCTTTATCAGATTTCCAGAGGCTGCTCTTGCACTTCAATAGAATAATAATTAGAACTCCTCTCACTCCAACAGAATTCACTGTCTCTGAGATGTCCCTCTTAAAATCACAGAACTTTGTGGTGCAATGTTGTTTTTGCGCCCACGTAAGACCTGGGCTTTCATATCCGGCAGGAAGACACTTGGTGGCGCTCATTCAACATTTTTACTTCCCATACCAAGGACTCTCTGGGCTAACCTAAAAACATGCAAAAAGTTCTGCTTAGTAAGTTTATCCTATGAACTCTGTAACTAAGGCCAATTTTTGCAGTCATTTCTCACTTTTTGACTTAATCATTAATGATGTAAAGAAATAATTCTTTTTAAAAAAAAAAACCCCTAAGGATCACTTTGTGATACTAAACTGATGACTAAATTTGAGCTGAGATGTTTTTGCCTACCCATTTTACTTTGCATTTACTTTGCAGAACCTTCATTTTTCTGCTTTGATGGGTAACTAAGATTTACTTGCTGTGTAAAGTGCAAATTCTTTGTCCCTACACACATAGTTTTTCACTACAACTTGCACAGAGCTCTTTGAAAACAAACAAAAGAAACAAACCCTGACTGAACCATCTGGTAACCAGGGTAGTTACTCAGAGACAACTGCAAAGGAGGTAGAGAGTTTCACTGGCTGTAGCCCTCAGTCCTTCTAATTTATATTTCTGAGTGACAGCCATCTGCAACCCAATATTCATACCATGTTTTGAGAAAGACATAGGGGAAGCAGCAGCACCCTGACCCATTTAGATGAACAAATACCTATAATCCATCTATAAAATCCTGCTTTTCCAGGAATTACTCCAGTATCTCATGGACAGTACCCTAAAGTGCTGCCAAGGACCACAGTCTTATCACTGACACCTGGCAGTTATTGCTATCAAGGCTGCTGAAAGATCTGACAGTCAGGAGGGGATTTATTTATTACCCACAACAGCAGGACAGTATGACATTAGCTAAAGATAATCGAGCACCGTTAGATAGCCCAAAACTTGACTGAAGGTGCCTCCTTTGTGGGAGCGGGAAGATCAAGCCCAGATGTCCCTGCAACTCTCCGCTTACCACACTCAAAATAAAACTTCTGCGAAACACAGGTTACAAATAGGTCAGTGCCCACTCAGGGGGAACCTGTTAAAGCAACAGAGCACAGCTAAGCACTTTCTTAAAACGAAGATAACGCTCTCACCTATGGCGTAAGTGGCCTTCCTCTAGACGAGAAACAAGGCCCATTGTCCACCCCCACCATCCTTCATCAGCAGCCAAAAGAGTGACCCACAGCTGTTACTCCACGGTCACAGTGACCACAGAGCTTGATTGCTCCATGGATGCCCATTGGTCCTGAACCTATCAAATCCATGCTGCTGGGAAACTCCTTTCCCAGCAGTTTTACTTTTGTTCCAAGTTTCACCAGCTGCACCAGAGAAAGATAACTTTTTCGGACAAAGTGACCATTCCATTATCTTCATGTACTTCAATGCAATTTGTTTGTATACTCAGCAGTGTTTACATACTTGAGGAAATGTTTTGCTGACAAGTTCCAGAGCTGTCTAATAATCTTTACTAAAACCCGGCAGGCACTTTTCAGTCCAAGCCAAAATTTTTGCGTGTTAAAAGGTGCGCACACAAGGCAAATTTTTTATTTCAGAACATTTTATTTCTGGCCTTTCTAGAAAGAAACTTATATTTAAAAATGTGAGAGCATTATCTTCCCCCTTTCCAAAGATTTATGCAACTAAGGGGCTTTTCCACTAAAAGTCTTCTAAAAAGGGAAATAGACATCCTGCTCTTCTAGCAAAAACACAGGAAGACAAAATGCAATCCAAAAGTGAGTTACAATTTATCAGCTGAATATCATACTGAGCACTATTTGACCACATTAAGCACATCAAATACAAAGCACCTACATGCGCTCTTCACCCCAAGCCAGTATTCAGTGTATGCTGTGTCAGACGTGTTTTGTCACCATAATCATGCAGCCTTTCCCAAGACCAAGTGCCAGGGCATGAGCCACAAAGGGCTGTCCAAAACGCTTTGATGACCTGTCCCTTACAGGAAGGTGGGGCTGCATTGTACAGAAACGCCAGCAAGCACCATTTCTGTGAATTCTAGGCACTCTGCATTTCATCACGGTTATTATTTGCTTTGTTAAGGGTTCCTTACTGAGAGAATCACGGGTGGCCGAGTGGACAGCAGCGGCGGGGAAGCTGGGGGCAATAGCCGAGCGAGCAGAAGCGGCGGCTCGGTGTCCGCACGCTGCCCGGTGGGTGGTGCTGCGGGCCCGGGCTGGGGGGCGGCACAGCCCCACATGCCCGCGCTGCCAGCCCCGGGCCCGCCGCCGCCGGGAGCCGCGGCCGCTGCCGCACCGCGAAGGGTTAAAAGCCTTCGAGCCCCGCGCGTGGGAGGGGTCGGGGCAGCGTGGGGAGAAAGGCAGGAAAAGTAGGTCAGCTGCGCCCAGCGGCGGAGCGGGACGGGACGGGATAAAATGGGATGGGATGGGATGGGATGGGATAAAATGGGATGGGATGGGATAAAATGGGATGGGATGGGACGGGCCGGGGGCAGGGGGCGGCGGGGGGCTCTCCCTTGCCGGGGGCTGCAGGCGCTCCCGCCCTGACTGCAGGCGTCTGCAGACAATTTGCTCCCAGCCATTAGCAGGTACTCATAGTATTTACAACCCGATAGCTCTACCGCTCGGTACACATTTGTATTTTGGTAAATACACAGACACATTCAAGGAATTTCGGAGGGGGAGGGGGCAGAGGGGGAGGGGGGAGGAGGGGAGGGAAGGGCACTGGAAATTAAAAGTGAAGCACAATTTGAAACTCTGCCTACACCACAGCTTTTATAATCAGCTTGTGACATGCTTGGCACTAAACACTGTTTATGTCCACAATTAATGCAGTTAATACTAGGTTAGTAACTGTGGCAGCCAGCCACGTGCATCGCCTGGCACATGGGTGCCTGCTCCCAGCCGAAGAGGCAGGCTCTGCTCTCCAGTGCACAGCCAGGCCAGTGCGAGCACATCTGGAGCCAGTTTAACTGGGGCCTCCCTCCAATGCAGCACTCAGCACTGCCAGTGTATTCTTTCATACAAAACGCTATAAAAAGCGGAGAAGGAATTACGACAAAAATGGGAGTGAGAGAGGATTTTAAAAAATGGGAGTGCAAGGCTCTTTGCAGTGGAAGCCACCCTGTCGCACCGCACTTCAGAACCTGCCTGAACAAGACCCAGCATCAGGGAGCCCCCAACGGGGCCTCCAGAACCAGTCTGGCCAGTTCCCGTTTCTCCTATCTCTCCGTGCAGTTGGACATCTCAGCGAGCATTACACACCTGTAGCTGCTGCTGTCGTCTCCACCTGATGTGGGACAGTGGCAAAATGTGGTTCACATAAGGACTGTACACCTACCAATCATAAGCATGCAACCCCAAGTAAAGTTTTCCAAAAAAGTCTTTCTCAAGACAGAGTCACCATGTTGCAATGGGAAGATTTTAGGAGCTGGTTGCAAAAATTAATTTGTACTTTTTGGGTAGGAGGTGAATTTTGAAACTGAATTTTTACAAAGCTCAAAATCTCTAGCAAGACTTCTGCATCGAGTTCAGTGCTTCCTTGGGAAATCCAATATCTTCAAACATTGCATCTATGTAGAGGAATATGCCTGCAGAGCTGCTCACTAGTACACCAGGCACACCAGTAACATGACCTGTTTTTCTTTTGTGGCTACTTACAGCCTCAGTGAGAGCAGAATATACGTGCGAATTGGTCACGCATTAAGTAACGTCACTATCATCTGTCACGTGTTTGTTCACTTATCTGTTCCCCAAGGAGAGGAGTGTTTGTTTTGAGATTTTACATGCCCCTAAACGTTTATTCCAGAAATGTCAAGGTCAAAGAAAGGTGTTCTTCACTTGCAGTAGGAGCTGGTGTAATCTGAGATAAGGTCCCAGAGGAAAGGAAGGCTACTTCACAGTCATGGCTTGGCCGTCGAAAACAAATGTCTTCTGCACAGACACACATCATCCTTCATCTGGAGGGCTACCTCATGCTAGAAGAACATCCCTGTCAACCCTCATCCTGGAACCCAGTTCTTCATATAGTCTGAAATGATCTGTCATATCAATTCCCACTTTCCTTGGCATGGTTGCATTAGAGGCAAATTCTGTATCTCATTTCTGTTCAAAACAAGCCCAAAAATACTAGAGGCATAGCTTCTTCAGTAATATTTTGATCAAAATTATTAGTATTCTCTTACTTTGTGCTGAGCAAAAGGGAAAATTCAGTTTGTTTGTTGTTTTGGTTTTGTTTGGGGTTTTTTTAATTAAGCCACAAATTCACTAAAGGAAATTAATACTTCATAGGATACAAAAGAATACAAAAGGCCACGTGTGTTTGCTGTTACTGTTCTCCACATTTCTTTCCTTTATTGCATTCTTAGTCACCCATTACTGCTTTTTCACCTGCTGCAAGCTATAAGAAAGAGGGTAGCAAATACATGGCAACACATGCCTTAAAGTGCCCTACTCTTTCCTCTTTCAAGGTTTTAGAAGTAACTTTAACGTACATACCTCCAAAACACACCAAGAAACCCAAAATAACTGGCTTTTTACCAGAAAAAGAACCACTGAAAATGATCTTCAGCTGAGACACTTTTCATTTAAACATGCTTAAATACCACAGAATTAACACTGCATATAGACAACAAAAGGGTCACACACTCATCAGCAATTTTAAAAAAAATCATCTAGCAATGGAACTATGCAAATGTACAAAAAAGGATTGTGTCCAAACAATGCAAGGACTATGAGGATAGAAACTTCTACGCCTATTGAAGGGAAATGGCATCCTACACAGGGTGCAAACATTGGGTATACTAGAGAGATATTTCATCTTCTAAATAATGAAGAAGGGGGATTAGTTGGAGTCCCTGTTCATTGCTGAGTAAAACTGCTCACTGTTTTTTCATCAGTGCAAACTTGTGTTTAGGAAGACAGGATAGTGTATGAGCTATCTGTCCCTCTCCCTGTTGTTGAGCTCCTTACTATACTAAGTCAGGTAGGGAGACTTCCCTGGTTCAAAAAGTCTTTTTTATCCATTTGGCTGTTGAGGATAATCAGTGTTTAGGCGTGGTGCATAGCCCTAGCTCCTGGGGACAGGGATGGGCTGACCAAAGCCAACTGAGCTAACAATAGTTAGTGGGTTTATAAGTAGGATTCCTTGGATTCACGGATATATTTTAAAACTTCGAAGATGAAAATACACAAAGCTCAGAATGGACATGGAGTATACCTGGTTTTATCATTGAAATCATTGTGTGTCAATTATTGTCACCATATTAATGAAGTTAGTCAGACGCTCTTCTATGTGCAGCTGGAGGGCACTGACTGCAGGTGTAGTTCTCTTGGATAACTCCTTGTGGAAAGACACATGTGGGAAGCCCTGGTTTCAATACAGTGGTGAAGACTATGGAATCATTAAAATCAATTGGCAGAGAGGTAATTTTAATTTATGGTGAAATCTAAGAGTAAGTGTGATGAATTTATGTGCTCACAGGGAGCCTTTCTCTGCTCAAGTGGATGCAGAGTACTTCACTTCTTAGCAGCATGTTCAGGACGAATCAAAGAGTGGGAGAGTGAGCTGAAGGACACCTAGGCAATGGCCATTGGAAGTGGAATGTAAATGTGGAACGCAAACAATGCCACCTCTCACTGTCAGACTATCAGCCCTGTAAGCAGTATCAATCCTCAGAATAAGCACTGCCTGTGGGAGTCAGTGCACAGTCAAACCATATTTTAACAGCTGAAAGAGGAAGAAAGGAGAATTTTACTCACTTTCTACTTCTTCATCCTGTTTCCTCAGATATGCAGGAGTTATGAGAGCAAGGGATCATTATAAGATAGTCTTTGACCCACAATATAGAATAATTGCCCTGTTAGTTACAGCTGTAACTGGGTTCTGCTGTACACTGTGTGGGGTAGAGCTGACTAAAATGTGCGCCTTCAGTCATTTGTTGACTAACCCAGTCTTTGTGGCCAACTCATGCACGTTCACTGCAAATGCTTTTGATAATGCTGCTATAAAGGCTTGTGAATGTCAGTGTAGGAGGGCAAAATATTTTGAGCTGCTCAGCTTCACTTTATAAATATTTTTGGAAGCCACCAGTGTGAAATGCTCCATTCACATTCAGCACTGAAAAAAATAATGACTTCTTCTAAAACAAAGACACATCTGTCAGTGCAGTAGAGTATATGAATTTACATAATCTGCAGCACAGAAAAAGTACTTTCTCAAACAAATTAAGTCAAAGCAGGCAGAGAAAGAACAGCATGAAGCTCTCTATGCAATGTCAACAATAATTAACAGAGTACTTTATAGTCTGCCAGTGCTTCCCGTGAATAAGGTACTCTCAGACATTTGGTATGAACAGGCTACCCTCCTGTTTCTCTGCTGCAACCCGAAGCTGCAAGTCTCTGCTTTTACTGGCTAGCCTATCATTAACTTTTTAAATGTTGTATGCCACCCAACATTTCCCCTTAGAAGGACAAAGGGCAGAGGGCATGAAGACACTGTTGCAACTGCTGCAGGGATTCACAGGGTTTGCTTTGCCATGTCTTGCTGGGAAGGTCAGGGAATTTGCTTCTTTCTCAAATGAATTTAAAAAACCCTAAAAAAACCAAAAAACCCCAATCAAACAAACAAACAAACAAACAAAACAAACAAAAGAGAAAACAACAACCAAAAAAACCCCCAAACAAAACAACAAAAACCAACATCAACAAAACCACCCAACACCCAAAGATCCCTCCCCCCACTAAAAACCACCAAAACACATTGCACCATGCACAGGAGTTTATTCCTGAATTTCCCTGTTGATATCTTGGGAGAAGGCAGCTTTCTTTTTTCCCTCACAGATGCATAAAACATTCGAAAGTTCTCTTCAACTCCACCTGATTCTCCAGGGACACAGACTGCAGACATTTTGAATCAAAAAAGTCTCTTCTCTTAGGCTGCCCGTGCACAAAATGCAGAACTGATGTGAGCCTGCTCTCGCACACAGAATAGCATTGTATTGCTCTCGTACCTCTGATTTAATCACATTGCCTTTGCATGTACTTACAGATTAAATTTCCAGTATTGCCACAGAATGGGATACTGCTGCCATCTTTCTCTCTTTACAAATGGCAAAATTGCAGCCTTGTCTAGAGCAGAGAGATGATTTTGACTGATTTCTTCCATGTGTAAGAGTGCTCACAAGGTTGTCAGGGAGACAACTGTTGACACAGCTTTACCCTGGTATTTGAAGGGCTTGGGCAGTTGAGTGCCTTTCAGCAGATTGTGCATTCGTGCAGATGCAAGCACACTGCCAGACTACGGACCTGACTTTTTCATTTGCCAGTCTGAGCTCACGAGCAAGCACTGCCTCCAAACTACAGCTGAGAGGAGGCCAGCATACCTCAGCTAGTGTTATTTGAACTAGTTTGAGCAACAGCAAAAGCCTGGTGACCAAAAGTCAAGTGCAGTCAGTGTGAGACACAGGACTTATTTGGAAGGTTGGCCTGCATTGTGTACATTGCTGCTAGAGGCTCAGCTGGTTGTTTAAACTCATCCAGGCCAACATAAAACACTGTAATAATGCTTCTCTGATGCCAGCATCCTTTGTAAAATACAGCCGTGAGCCCAGAAATTCCCATCAGCCTTCAGTCTGTGACATTGCCTTCAGCTCCTCTGTGGATCTCAGTGCTTTCTTCCTTTCCCTCCTGCAAGCTGTGACCAAAATTAAATCAAAACCAGCCATCACCAGTTCCCTGAATTGGTGTAAAGGTTGAAAACAAGTATAATAAACTTTGCACTGACTGTGGCTAATTAGCACACAGGCAATCATTTATGATTAAGCCATGCAAAATGTTTGTTATTAGCACAAGAGCTGAACGCTACAGTACATAGCAAAGGTCCAGGGCACAGAGAAGTTAAGTGACTTGCTCAGTTTGATGCAGCAATTCAGTGACAGAGGTAGAAATAGGCCACTCAGTTTTCTCTCTCAAAACAGGTCTAATCTCTAGATCATACTTTGATCTCCCTTTAGCAGCAGAAAATAAAACCCCCTCTGTTCATGGTATAAGTCTTTACAGAAATTACTTTCAAGTTACAGACTCACTATTATCACATCACTGCAAGATCAAACAAAGAGGGGGGCAGTAGGAGAGGAAAAGAAGGGTTACTTTGTGTCATTTACTTCTACAGTCTGTTCAACAAAGCCAGAGGAAAAACATGTTTTTTTTCAGACAGATGTCTTTTACAGCACATCAAACACTTCTCATGGGCGTATGTCAAAGACATTTTACTACAAAGGCTTTGTCCTTTGCATTCACAGCAGCCCGGATGTTTATCAGGATTTTCCATTCCTTAAATTCAAAATCACATTGGGATCTGCATTAAGATGGCAGGAGAAGTACATCAACAAAGTCCAAAATACAAAATTCTTAGTAAAAAGAAAGCACTAGTCAACTTGTTCCTGTGTTAAGGATGCGGTGGGGGAGTTCCTGTCATCTCTAAAGGAATGTCTGAAGAAGGAAACAGTCTATTTTCAATGTGCTGGCTTGGAGAAAGTCAATATGAGGTAACAATTTTTGCTCCTAATGGATTTACTTCTAGGAAAATATTTAGGTCCTCCATGCGAAGCATGTGGCCGCAATATCACAAAGACAGCATCCCATTATTTACTACATAACATCTCATGTGCATATTGTGCTCTCAGTGTGCCTGCAGCAATCCTCTGATTTGTTTATTCATAAGTGCAGTTTGTAATTCTTTAAATTATCTAGCACAACAAAGAGCATTACACACAGAGACAAACTAGATTTAACATTGCTACATACTCTTCCTCTCCTAGGCCAAGACTCAACAGCATCTTTCATTTCCTCTCTCCTCACCCCATGCACTGGTATGCATAATCTCAGTCCACAAATTACTACAGGGTCCTTCAAAAAGCTCTTGTATCCTTTCTGGGTGAGGTGGTGTTCTTTCTAGGAACAAACCAGGTCAGTGAGTGTTGTTCTAAGGCAGTACCCCCAGCCCCTCTGCCAGTAAAAGCGGACAGCAGAGGATGGCACGTGCTCCCTCAGCAAGCTGATCTGCTCCATTCCCCAGAAATGGTCATGCCTGAAGGTTTTCAAATCAGTGAGATAACTCAGCAACAGTAGAAGCACCTGTCCCCAAACCCAACACATCTCTCTTTTCACTTCGGGTGATGCAGAGCTCCTACAAGACACTCTGCTCCCTGAGACCACCATAGATTTAAATGCTTCACTTGAAAGGAGATTTCACTGTAAGCCAGAAAGACAGCATGCTTCAACATTTATTGCAGAAAAAGAGGTTAGGCAGAAATAGCAGAGATGTCTGCAGTCCCTTCTTTTGCTTCTGTTTAGAATATAAAATAGTCTCACAATTCTTCTTTATGCCAATTCTCTTGTAGATTGAAGTAACTGTTTTCCAGTTTTAGTGATCCTAGTTTCTCAAGAAGGTAAGACTTCAAATAATCCTATACTTTGCTGTCTACCACCACTGCTGCTGCGTAGTCTCACACAGCATTTGTGCATTGCCCTTGCCTTCACTGGCAAGGAACAGACCCATCCATCAGGTTCCAGCAAACATGTATCTGCAGCGAAGGGCACTCATGCCTGTTACTGGTAGCAGGAACTCCTTCTCCAGTGAGTATGAACAGCCTCTCTCTCCAGGTTAAACCAAATGGCTTTAGTTCTGTCTCAGAGACGTGAGTGAATGGATGTGCCACCCCAAAACTCCCACCTCTCAGATCATATACTACTTATGTGAAAACAGTGGGTAAGCTTCTGGCAGCTCTTCCTGTTCATAATGGGCTGGGGAAAAGCAGCATGTAATTTTCTGGCAGCAACAGTGGAACAGTAAAACTAATGAGTCCCCACAGCTATTCCCACCTGTTCTTAGAGCAATATATGTATTGGATATATACCCACCCATGAGTCTATCTGTGATGTTAACTCAAACTCTAAAAAAAAAACCCCAAAACAACCCAACCCAAACCTCAGACTTTCTTGCGTAGGAAAAAGGGTGTAAAAGTACAGGTGGAAATGTCACCTGTTTCCACATCTCGCTTAAGTGGGGTCTAAGCTCCTTCCATAGAAGGGAATAAAAGCAGGGTAGATGAGTAAGGAGCAGCATCAACCCAAGGGTGATACTGACCAGAGATACTGCAATATATGAATATGGAGCAAGATGAGGGTGAGTCAGCAGAAGATGTTTGTCTTCTATGCAGTGTCCAAAAATTTGGCTGTTACAGGAAATTACACTAATATTGAATCACAGTTCTGTACACATCATCATCCTGTACAGATGTTTTCCATGGTGAGGAAGTTGCTGTTAGGTAGGTTTTACAATCTTATGCAACAATTTTATTTCAAAATGTGTCCTAGAGCATCCAGTTTTCCTACTTTTAACACTTTCCTTGGGCAGAAAAGTATCTGAAGTACACATGATTTCTGTTCTCTTCAGTAAAAACTCTGACCAAGACACTCAAGGATAGGTGCAACAACCCCTTCATATTCTACCTGGAAAAGACAAATAGTTTGCAATTATTCTCTCACAAAACATACAGAAGAGAAGATGAAAGAACTGGAAGGGATCAGTGGAATGCTCATAAAATGGAGATCTATCTCATGACAAATGCACTAGGATTGCCTGGGATTTTTCTGAGATATTTTTAATTTTTTTCCATATAATTTGTGTGTTAGTGGACATATTTTCAGAATGAATATACTAATTTAAAAATGCTTCCATTAGAATAGGCAAGCTTTCTATGCTCCAGAAACTTTTTAAAAAGCCCTGGCAAATTAATGTTTAAAAAGTCCTAGCAAATTACTGTTTAAAGAGTTCTAAAGATTTTAGAGGTTGACAGGGGGTTAATTCAAACTCATCTGTAGCAAAACATGTTTAAAATTTATTTCTTTTAACAGCTATTAAATGTTGAAAGTGCAGTAAAGGAGATATATTGATAATAGAAAAATTATCCCTTTTGCAAATAATAACAGTAATGAGGTATTATTGCACCAGGGGAAAAAGAAGAAAAGCATTTCATCCTGGATACTCTTTCCCCTTAGACAATATGGCCTTTGGCAAACTGTGATGTTATCTAGGTCTTTAAATAGTGAAGTTTCCAAACAAAAGATTGTGTAAAATAGATTCGAAGAAGATATATTTATAATTAATGATGGAGCTTGGAAGAGGTCCAACAATGAAAGCAATTCTTGTTTTCTAACCTGGAGAACAAGCTTTCTATAAACAAATGCAGTGAAGATTACCCCAGTAATGAAGCAAAGTGATGAAGTAAAACAGGGTACACACACTATACTTGAAAATGTTTCAGACTTTCAGCTATTCTCAGCCAAGATGCAAGCTATCTATCGCAGGTAGATTTGGGATGTAACATCAGTAGAACTCTGTGGAGACAGCCTTGCTGCTACATCAATAAACTCCATGTTCCCCAAACGATCCTGCTTCCTTTCACAGTTTCTTCTGGGTGGAAACATTTCTACTATCTTTTCAGTATCCCATAAGTCTGCATTGCATAGAGTGAAGTAGCTGTATTGCAGTTGTTCTTCTAGTGTTTAGTGTTTTTCCTTCTCCTAGTGTGTGCTGCTTTTATACATTCCCTGCTAGGTCTCTGACTGAGCCTTTAGCCTAACTACAGGAGGGAAGGGGAAGGGGTGGTTTGGTCTTTGCAAAAGCCAAACCAAAGCTGTTTCAGTTCCAGGTCCCATTTTTTCTGAACCCTGAAAGTTAAAGACTGGATGGTTTGGCTAAGTGCTTCTAATTCTAGCATACCCCTATTTAAAACTAGAGGGAGGATATGTTTTTAAAAAGCTAAAACTAGTATGGTCTGGAATGAAGTCTCTGAAGACATTTAGGGAGGATTCAGATAAACAATTCCATTCCTCTCCCCACCCCTTATATCTCTCATTAATTTTTATCCTACCCTTTCCTTGCTTTCTATCTCTCAGATATTGTTTGTTTCCCCTCAATTTCCAATGGAGCTTGAAATTAGATTTCCTTTACCTCCTTGTTAGAGAACAAAACCCTGAACTGCACATCTCGGTGAAAGTTAAATCCCAGACTGAGTCACTGAGTTATCTTCCACCTCTACACCTGAGCTGGCTGAAACCGCACAACAGAAATTACCATGTATGCCTTTGTTCATCTCACATCACCATTATTTGATTGTTGGAAGGATAACTCTGAGTTTAGTTGGACAGAAATAGAACCATCCAGTTGTAATGGTTTTAGTCTCCATTTATGACAGCAGAAATTGGGCCACACTGTTACTCAAGATAGAAACAGCACTCATTGTCACAATTTATAACTTCATCAGGAGTTAACTTGGGAACTGCAAGCTGGCAGCAATAATTCATACATTGCTGCAAACTGTATTTTCATAATTTCTGTTGATACTGGCAAAGTGCTTGTTTTGGCTTTCTGCATGTTGCAGTCATTAGTATAATATAACATAGCCACTCAGATATATTTAGGGGAAGGTCATTTTTATACAAATGATTATGTACTGGGAAGTTAAATAAACAAGCAAGTTAAAGACATCAGTAATCCCACTCCTTGATCCATGCCAAAGTGAATTTTAAACACCAGTTGGTTCAATTAGAGGAAAAGTCAAGCAGTGATTATGCCAGTTGGAAGAGAGAGGACATCACGTTTCCTTTTATTTGAGGACTCACCTGGAACACTACTCCTTGAAAATGGCTAAATATATCCATAAAGCCAGAGGTGTTCAAAGACAAACTAGAACACACTTGGTCATTATACCATCAGCAAGATTACTCATCCTGTTCATAATAATGAAAATTTCCTATTGAGATTTCACTGAGCAGAAAGTACAGTATCCTGACTATTTATTAGCAGCTCTTTGGAATGCGTTTCCAAGGCACAGAAGAACACTGACCTTGAAAATAGAATTTGGGTGGAAGTAAATGTCCACGGTTTTCATTTTGCAAGTTTGTAACCATAAAAGTTACAAAATAAGTCACTTTTAAGAAGTACTCATCTTTTACGCTCATTAGATTGCAATCCAGCGATGACTGAACATGATATTTAAACAGTAGTGTTTTTGCCAATGAGTTGCATGATCAACACGAACTGCTAATGTTTTCTATTCTAAACCTTCTCAAAATGTCAAGTGTTCTTGTCAGCTGAGTGGAAGTGGCATAAAAGTAACTTTTGAAGTTGTTGTTGATGAGATACCCTTGGGAAACTCAGTATATATACTGAAATCATATTCACAATATTCTCTAATCTCCCCTGCTGCAAAAGAATTAGGCTCCCAGCTCACATTTCCATTGATGGTAATGTAGCACAGTCTGGGTCTTCCTTAGAAGAAAACACCCAGCATTTTGAAATAACACAGGTCTTGTGAAATGAATTTTCTCAAGTGGCAAGAAAACAAAAACCTAAAATAAAGAAATTCCTTTTGAAAAAGTAGGCCTGTTAACTAACTCTGTTACAACCCTCATATTTGCAGCACTGTTAATTTTTATATATATTTTTTTACACAGCAGATCACCAAAACAGCAAAAAAATTCACAGTTGTCTGAGTCACACTGGCTGTAAGCAGCTTCCCTGTTTCTTCAATCCCAGTTTCTTCTGTGCCTTAAAACACTAGAGAAAGGTAAGTAAATTGGTGCATTCCCTAAGGTCCTTCCCAAGGATGTGGAATACCTGAGCTCACTCTGGGCTACTCACGGTTATTGTGTGTGAACCTGTACAAGCCAGACAGAGCTATTTCCAGTAAGAAACTTATTATTTATGCACAAATATCTGATTGCAGAAATAAAGAGTATTTTGGACAGTGAAACTCAAGTTTTCAGTTTTAGCACATCACAGCAACTCCAGTGGTGCAAAGCATAAGCATTTACAAAAATGAGCTTTTGTACATGGCACTTCATAGGTAAAGTGAAAATAAGCATAAAAATCAGAAAGCAGGGTAGAATTTGGTATGTATTTTTATTTTATCTGATTTCATATCCACATTTTTTCACTTGACCTGTAGCAAGCATTAGTTAGGATATCAGTTCCATTAAATAAACATTTTAGAATTTGAGTGCTTTCAAATGGCTAACTGTTCGTTTGTGATCATTTAGTAACACTCAGTGATGATGTCTCTATAACAAGTAATTCATGTCTAAACTGGCTTTCACACTGCTGAAACGTAAAAGTTCAAGCATGCTGGTAGAACAAGTTTGGCCTCCAAAAAACATTTCAGGGTCATTTCACATGTTTGATCACATCTGGTCTTGTAACTATGTTATGACACTCCTGGATCTAAAAGCCTGTTTTCACCCAGGTAATATGCAGAACTGCAGCCTCATTGTATTCACAAACCCAGTGAGTGGGTTGAAAAATGCGCAGGGATGTTCAGCAGTGAGGTTAACCCACATCCAGAGTTATCCAGAATGTGGGTTACATATAGGTAGGAGAGTACAGCTGCCACATCCAGGTCAATGAGATGCATCTGGGTTCCGAGCCCATCCTTGCCTCAGCTGGCTTCCTCTGCAAACCAGGCAACTGGGCCAGCCGCTGCTGCTGCTTAGCAGCTCACCCTGCACGCAGGGCACTTTCGCTGTTAGCCCAAACTGCTTATACAGTCTTGACAGCTGTAAAGCCCGGCATTTCGCAATATCAGCTTACTGCCGTGAAGTATGAAATTAATCTCTGGAACATCAGCTAAGGTAGGAGCTTTCTTAATTAGTAACAAGCATCACAAACCCCTCAACAAAGTACAGAGCCACAAATGCAGCAAAAAACATCCCACCGGTATGAATTTTTTACTGAAACATTAGAAGCCAGGGGACTGATTAGAAGCAAGAGGCTACTGATTTTTGTATGAAGTAATAGTAACTTTAATGCTTGTAATTTTCAGGTGATGTGTTTAATCTTCACATACACTCACAATGAAGGAAGGCAAAACATTTTTGTCTGTGCTGCACGGGGATGACAAGGCAACAAGAATACAGAATCTGCCCAAGGCCAGCATGAGGAGTCTGGAATGCCTGGCTGCCAGCCCCATTCTCAAAATACATCGTTCCTTTCTAGAGCCAGCAGCTGTTTGTTCTCTGACACTTATAGAGCATCTAAGATTATTTCCATTGAAGTTAATAATCTGTGCAGTCCAGTGAGAACAAAATTGGGTCATAAATATTTAAACTGGTCCAGTTTCACTGAAGACTCCTGTTAAACTCATGGTTGAACATAACTCTGTAATTGTCAGGTTCAGTTTGGGAAGCTGACGGGCACACTGGGAAGGCTGGGGCAATAACACGCAAGCTGTGCACCCAGCTCTTTGTTCTGCCGCAAGCGTGGCCGATATTTTGGCCAGGGCAATTCCTGTAGCCTGAAATGGAGCTGAGGGTTGCATACACTCTGGGTGTTCTCCTGCACCATCACTAGAGGTGTGTACTTTCTGCAAGGCAAATCCAAGCTTTTCCCCAGCCCATGACTGATGCAGGCACCAGAGACATGAAGGCACAGTACCTTGGGCAAAAAGGCTTCCCCTAGGATGTATGGGCATGCATCTGCATTTTAGTCATGTGATGGGCTTGCCCATCCCACGACAAACGAGGCATAGTGGGGTCCCAAGGAAAGTGGCAAATAAGGGAGTCTAGACAGGAGGATTGTCCCAACAAAGCAGGATCCAGGTTTGAAGCCCCAGGTAGGATGTCCTTGTTACACTCTAGTCTTTTTGTGAGACCTCAGGCAAAACATAAACATTTAAAATTTTTTCCACAACAAAGCTGAGGAAATTTTTTTTAATGCTATGTTCACCAAAATTTCATCATTTTAAAGTAGCAGAATGGCATTGAAGCTGGTGGGCAATACCTTGTGTCTGCAACAAAAGCCTCAGCACTTCTGACTTCCATCAAGTTCCTGCACAAGCAGGACACAGAAGCCAGGAGCCATGAGCCACAGACATTCACACACCAGGAACAGTACCATTTAAATGATCATGCTAATTTCCATTGAATAAATCTGTCCTTATCCCTTTTTTTTTTTTTTGAGCAGTGGTAGGCAGAGTGAAAATTGATGTCAATCTGACTGCTTATTACAAACCTTCTCCTGCTTTTTGTACCAGATCTGGCCCTTTCCATATGTCCAGAGGGCACACTGAGATACTATAAGCATTTCACTGGGACAATCCTGAGTTGCCGCCTAGCGCTTTGGACATCCTTACTGTCACCAAAGAAACGCAGGTACCACGAAAGGATAATTAAGCCCACCTAAGAACCCCAAAGTGTGTCAAACAGCTAATACCGAGTCTTGTGTAATAACCTACAATTCGCATGTAATGCCCAAGGCATTTGCACATTGACAACATGGTTTAATCCAGTAATAAAGTAGGCTAAAATTATTATTATAGCTAATAGTATTTTTAACAGAAGTCAAACTACAGAAAAGAAGCTACAGAAACATATTGATTTCAGCTGTGCCTTCCTGACAAGTCTATATAGATTTTGTTATTTATGGTCCATTTTTTCAAAAAGGACCCAAGGCAAATGTAGAAATCCCTGGTTGCATGAAATGGATGGTTGTGCATCAAAATGAGGGATTTGCATGTTTAACTGCCCATATTTGTATCCTTCTATCCAGTTTGCATATGCAAAGGCAAAGATTGTTATATTTATCAGTGCATAAATGAAAGGAGAAGAGATAAATGACCTGGTTTGCAGAGGTGCTGAGCACATGCAGTTTCCATTTATTTCAACTGGAGTGTGAAAAACAGGCCCTAAGTGACTGGCTCAAGCTCACACAATGCATGATTGTCAGTGCCAGGAAGAAAACCCAGAAATCCTTCCAGTCTAATCCTCCCAGTCTAAATCCTCCCCAGTCTAAACTCTAGACACAGTCTCTCCAAGAAATAAAAAAAAGGAAAAAAAAAATACCCCCCCCCCAAAAAACAAACAAAAACCCCCTGTACAACAGCCTGAGCACACTCTTATTCCTATCTTAATTTGCTAAGAGAATAAAAATAAGTGACATGAAAAACTCCTGCATAATCTTTAATGACTAGCAAATAATGCCAAGTAGGGCAAGTAAATATGTGTGAAGCATTGCTCACACACCCATCAACTTGCATGTGTGTCACAGATGGTTTTAGTGAAGAGCCAAAAAGAGAAGGAGAGAAAGGAAAAGGAAAACAAGTCCAGATAAAGAGTAAGCTAGAAAGAGAGACAAAGACATTCTCTGTTGTTAAAAAAAACCTTAAAAATGTTACAAAAACTAATGATAAAAAAAATAGCACCATTCCCTCTCCTTGATAACATGTAGGCTAATCTCTACATAAATAGAAATAACAGCCCTTTGAAATGGCAATGATTTGCTTGGAAAACATTCATTAAAAACGTCCTGCAATTATTGACTCTATCATTATTTCTTGGCAGCAGCTGAGTCTCACTGCATCTTGTGTTGTTTTTCCAATGAAATGCAGAGCATTGTTTGGGAAAAAAACCCACAAAAACAGAAACAAAAAAAAAACTCAGACCAAAAAAACCCACAAGGACATTGTATTTGAAATATGTGCTTGGTGACATGGAGCTGATTGCCCAAAGGAATCAGGATACATATATTTGTATTATTGTACACGTGAGTAGCTTGAATCATGTACTGCTCGCTCTCTTTGTTTGGATTATGCAGCTTGGCTGGGCAGCCATCCAAAAGATTCACATTAAATTCTAGCTATATTCAGCACAAAAGTCATCTAGCATCAGAGGATCAAAGTTACATCAACCAACAAGCACTAAGGAATTGATAAGCCACTAAAATTAGGTCATCTCCTAGCAGCTGCTTTTGATGGATGAAGTAGAATTTAGCCTCAGGTTTTCTATTTAAAGATCTGTTACAGCATCTTTTCCTGCAGCTACAATGAGAACACAACAAAGTATAATGCTTCTGATTAAATGTTTAATCATTACTCTTTACTCTTCTGATTGTTTCTGCCATGGCACAGATTTACTGCACATACTATTTGCAGCTTTTTTAGCCCTTTTTAAACTGACATTAAAACAGTCAGGATTTTTAATTCCTTAGTTGAAAAACCTAAGAAATTATTTTTTAAAAATGTGAATAAAAATGTCTCAAAGCTGTTTACTTGCCATACTTAAAGAGACAGACTGTCATTTACTGGAACTGAAAATTAGTAGCTAAGCAATTATTGCACCACTGTACCCACTGGAAGAATCACCACATCAGTAGGAATTGTATGAATATGAAAGTACATATCTGTGCATAAGTACATGTGGGGCTATAGAAATTCTTATGTTTTCATGATTTTATTTGTGGCTACTTTTCAGGAAATTATCTCATTAATCTAATTAACACATATTTTTAAAGGTACTTGCTGGTGCATTGGGCTATCTTTGGTCATTAGCAACTGGTATTATAATTGCTAGAGTACAACATACGCCCTACGAAGACATGCTTGTGGTATCAGGGTAATGCAAATAGTGCCATCATTATCATCATTAGTATCAAAACCACGACACAGCTTTAGAAGAGAGTTCAAAAGGAAATAAACAAAAAAACCCTGAATTAGTTTCAAATGCATAGAGCCTGCCCTTGACCTGTTCAGAAGGTCTGCTGGCTGCAGCCTGTGTAAAACACTGTTTGTGTCATCATTTCATAAATGAAGCTAATGCAGGACTTCATTGTCACAGTTTTCAATATGACGTCTCTCATGTCTGTTAAAATCACTAAAATCTAATTTAAATAACGTTGAGAAACAGGAAGGGAAAAGAAATTACATCTGTCCAATGGAAATGATGAAGTCAATAGTCTTCTGCCTTTTCAAGTAAAAAAATGATGGCGAGAAAGGCTGAGAAATATAGTACATGACAATACCACATAAGACACATAACTTTCTACAAATGACACACATGCATGCATGCTGATCTATAGCAGTTACCCTCTGTGCTCCCTTCTGTCAGCCTTGTAAGTGGGCTGTTGCTGGGTAAGAGTTGTAAGAGGTCGAAACTTGCTGTCGTTTCCATTCCAAATTTGGTGTGCCCAGTCTTTATTACTTGCGAAAGCCACATTATGCACTGCAATTCAAAGTCTAGATCTAGCTTTTTCCAGCTACATACCTCTTCTTCAACAGAAAACCTAAGCTGGGGAGGGAGGGGGAATATGTAATAGCATGTCTGGAGTAGACAACCCATCTGAAACTTTTTCTTTTCAAGGAAGAATCTTTATGAGAAGAATGTAAATGAGTTTAATTTATCAGTAGTGCTTAGTACTGTATTCTGCTTGGATCTCAAGCTAATCAGCTTTGTCTTTTGCTCGGGGCCTCTGAGAAAAAGCCAGCCAGGGAGCCAGCTTGTAGGTGCCTATCTGGCTCATGGAGTAGGACATCTGGTGAGATGGGGATGCTTTGATGCCACATAAATTTCTGACAACCTCAGCTGAAGGCTGTCTGTCATAACATCTGCTGTCTTACTGTGCTATGACCATGCTATGCATTGAGCGTATCTGATATTACACCGCGTAAATCTTGGGATTTCAGTTTCGACTGGCCTAAGTAGAAGTAGGACAAAAGTGCTTCTCCTGTGCTCTCACTGGCCTCCTTTGCATATCTTAGCATTAATGTGCTTTCTGTTCATTTATTTACTAACAGTTACCTCATCACCTACTAAAAACACTGTGCTTAAAACAAAATTGGCCAAAGATGCCAGGATGCAGCAAGAGTTTGCTTACTTTGTGATATCGCATCTCCGCATTGATCTAGGGAAATAAACACAACATCCTCTATTGTTAAACAAAATACCCAACACTTTTTCCACTGAATAAAACTGCGTATTTCCACTAGGTCCATGAGGTTTGTTTAACTGAGGACAGAAAAGAAGAACAACACTTGCAGGAGAAACTGTGTTACTCTGGTAACTTTTTCTGCCAGTGGATCTCATTTAAAGTTAAACCAGTTACTGAATATTTTCTTCTTTCAACTTATTTGTATTCTTGACAGTGACAAACACTCATAAATGACAGTGGAAGTTTAGTATACATATTACACTGTGTCTGGTACTAATCTCAATGCAATATAACATTACTTAACCCATGACCATAAACTAAAACTCGATTGTTCAAAAATGCACCTGAGACACTTCTGAAAAATCCAATGGGCCGATATTCCATTTGACAGTTAGAAAAACTACTTTTTTCCTTTATTATTTGTTTAAAAAATTCTTTCTTTTACCTTTTTCTTTTCTTAGGGTCATTTACTGCAACAAATCATGTGATGATCAGAATTTGGGGATAATCTAAGAAGAAAGAATAGCTGCCTTTCTCTTTTGTGCTGTTACCAGCTTTATCAACTGTCAATATCCTTGAAAAGATAAATGGAGAAGAAATAAAACATCAGAAAAAATAATATAAAAAAGAAGTTAGTACAGTAGTTTTTCATATTTAGGACCTTTGTTTGGTATATTACAGTTCCTAGTTTTGATAAAATGCTGTGTTTTTAAATATCAGATTTATCATTGTGATTGTGAGAAATTGTATTTTGTTATAAATTATGTGAGGAATCATTGAAAACAGACCAAATCACATTATTATGAGCCGTAGTTCTATTCACCAGGTATGAAAGCTCTAGTAGTTGTAGCTCTTCTTGCTTGCCCACACACGGTTGCTATGCATTATGTTCCAAAACACAAATGCACAAACCTGCTGGCAAGAGTCAGTAAGAAGAGGAAAATTGTGGTTACACATCTTAGATGAGAGGATCTGCTTCTTTTGGGTCTCTTTGCCTCTGCCTGTGTCAGAGGAGTGGTGCTATCCTACCCGTGTCTTCTTGGAAGGGCAATATGTCCTATTTCCACTGAAAGGTTGGGGGTTTGGCAAGGAACGTTCTGATCTTCTAAGAGTGAACAAACATTGTGCAAGATCTCATTACAGACATCCCACATTGCCAGCCTAAAATGCTTTACCAGGCAATCTCTGTTTCCTGGGTATGCTTACGAACTGCAAGGAGCTTGATACTTACACAGCTTGCAGTATGCTGTGCATATAAAAATCAGCTACAAGAAGGAAAAAGTGTTTATGGAAGAAAAGGTTGGTATACACTGACACATTCTGATGGGTCACTAATCTAAACAAACCAAAGCAAAGATTAAGCTGACAGTGTGAGGTTTGGTTTGTGGTCATACGTGCTGAGGAACCAGCTGTGCCAGCTGTCTTTCAGAAAGTGTACTCATTGTTTTCCATACCCATGAACTGCACTGCAGAGGAAAACTGTGAAAAGAATAATTAGACACAAAATCAAGCCCTTGAACATGGGTAAATTAAGCAAGAGGATTAAGGTTTTTCTCTGCCTCTTAGTTGAGCACCCCCACCATGCTCCACAAGCTCAGTTCCTGAAGCCAAGTTCAGTTACACATCTCATACCTATAGACAAGTACATAACATAAACCATGGGCAGACATTCTTCTGCTGCAACCTTGCCTTCTTCCAGTAAATGGGCAGTTACTCCATACTTACTTATCCTACTCATTCAGCATGAGATCTCAGGTGTCATTTGCTGCATGCTTTTCAAACCTCACAAGCAAAAGAGAAATTTTCTTTTTCTCAGGCTTTTATCTGGCTTCTACATACTACGTTCACATTGCATCCTTTTTGGGTTTTTTCCCTTTAAGTAAACCTGAATACATTTACTAAAAGTGTGAAGTCATTACTACCATTTTTAGATGCACAAAAAGTTGAGTCTCAGTGAGAAAAAAGCTAAATTTGTCTATATTGTAAGCTAATTTGGGTGGCTAGTTTGAGTTGCCAGCTACAATTCTCAGTACTCAAGAGGACTCTATATTTGCTGAATATGATTCTCACTGCCATCATTTTCTGCTGTGAGGGTTTAGTATTTCTGCATATCAGATCAAGACATCTAAACATGGATATTCCTAAATGAAGAAACTACTGTTCTTCCCCACCCATCCAGGATCCTTCTTTTCACCTGCTACTTCTTACCCTTCCAGTGACTGCATGGCACCAAAGCTGCCAACTTCCTCCTCCTACCAGGTCAGTAAGATTTGGATTGCAGCAAGGGCAGCATCTTTACTCTAGTATTTAGCTCCAGATAACTGCTGATAGCAGCAATTTCAAGGGATTTGCAATGAAAAGTCTCTCCTTCCATTTGTGTATGTGCATGCATATGGGTGGTGTGGCAGAGGTGACTGAAGCAGAAAACTATCATTTTCCCTTGTCTTTATCTAGCATCTTCTCTAAAAGCCTTTGATCACATCTTTTCTACCCTGCTGCTTGCTGCTGAAGGTAGAGAACCCAGCTTGGGTGCTCTACCCATTTAACCTTTCCCCCACTGCTTCCACAGAAGTTTGGGCTGGGGTTGCTTAGCTAGGGCCAAGACCCAAAATTGGGTGAGTGGTTTAAAAGGTATAGTAACTGAAAAAAGGAAAAAGAAGAATGTTCACTAAGTAAAAAGGAAAAAAACACACTCAGAAATTTATTTAAATCCAGACAAGGCTTCTCTAAGTGCAATGGTGAAAGACCGATAGTTGAGAGCTGTGAAATCAAGTGGACAAACTCCATTTTACGTGTGTTTGTAGAGGATGATTTGAACACAGTGTACCAGACCTTTTCCGGCTAAGATTTCTAGAATTAAAGTTTACTCTTGTGATGCTGCCAGCAGCCTGTGTCAGCTTTGCCTAGCTGCAGTGGTCAAGAAAGGTACATTCACAGCTATATCAAGGCCTTTCCAACTTACTTGCAATAGCAGTAATGAATATACAAAATATTTCACTTCCCTTTTCCTTGCCATATATAGTAATTATTGTCATTCATCAAATGTACACAAATTTCTTTTCATATGTAAATACACCATTTGCTTCACAGCTCTAGCCAAACAGTTGTGCAGTTCTTTGTTAAGAAGATAATATATTTGATGATGGAGTGCCTTGTTTCCATTGTATGGAACAGGTGTTGTTTAATGGCACAGGCATTGTAACATTATATTCATTTATTAATGTGAGTGTAACGAACACATTGTAGAGACATGAATGTACTGGTGCCATGGTTAGGGTTAGTGGTTTCTTATGATGTGGTGAGTGTAGGATAGTGGCTTAGATTCAGACTGCAGAGAAGCAGGAGTTCATTATAGCAAATCCAAGTGATGTGGCTGGTTTTGGCCCTTGTTCACTTTTGAAAAGCAGAGAATACATGAAAGACTTCATTGAAAATGTGCAAGTTATTCACTGTGGTTAATTCTACGTTGGCTTCACTCCCACCTTCTTTCAAGACTGTGTATGTGAACATGCTTTCTGAAACAGCAAAACTAATCTGCAATGCATTTATGTTGCTTTTGGATACGTGCACAACCCCTAGTATCTTATTTCATGAAGTAACCTGTCTTCAAATGTGAGGGAAGAAGTCTGTAGGTGATCCACTAAAGCCATGAAACGATGTTTCCTTGGATAGCGCAGCTACAGAAGGTCTGTCCTTTGCTCATTTTCACACATGATGTCACATTTTAAGAGTTTCTGCTCTGTTTCTTACCTAGAATTACCTCTCAGCCAACTGGCAGGGTAGCTAGAGTTGCACAGGGAAATCAGGTGAGCGAGCGGAGTAACTAAAGCATTCTAATTCTCTGAAATTACTCATTTAGCATCAGTCAGGGGTCCAGAGTTTATAAATGCAGGTAAATGCAGTGCCCATTTGCTTTACGGAACTCAAATGCCTGCTTCAGTTTGTTTGGACACATCTAATTGTTTCTCAAGTGGTTTATGCTAACTTTGATGCCCTCTATCACCATAATGCAGTGCATTAGAAGTAACTTTTTTTTTTTTACCTACCTTTTTGAAACATTGCCTTTAAAAATCATGGTATGCAATGAAGTGGTTTTGGTAGAGAAAAGTTAGTAAATGTGACTAAATCCTCACCTCTCTACTCTGCCTTCTAATATATGACGTATCTTAGTTTTTGTTTTGTCTGACAATTTAATAATCTTAATCACATTAATCTGTATTTCACTTTTTTTTTGTAATTCTAACTGACCCTTTCACATCATTTTGTATTAGTCAACCACAACCACTTTCCTAGGAAAGCAAATTACAGCATTCCATTAATGATTTTCATTGCTACTTTCTGAACTCCATCAGTTCCCAAAGTTTTACTTTTACTGAAGGATCAACAATGGAAAAAGGTAGCTGCGAAATAAAATAAATCTATAATGTTATTCAAATATTTTCTGCACTCTTCTCTTGACTCTTCTTTACATTTTTAAAAGAAACTGAAGAAATGCCATCATGAAGTTGCCCAGATTTTCTTCTTGCTTAAACTTAAAAACATATTGCCCTTATTTTCTTCTCACTAACACCATTTTTGCAATGTTCCGTCTCCAGCTGCAGCTGAATTTCTTTACACTTACAACTCAGTAAACAAGATGAGAAACAGATTAATTATCTGCTTTCCAATTTTCTCCCAAAAGGCGTGGGATCAAGGCATGGAGTGTTCAATTCCAACAGGAGAGGAAATCACTTCTGTGTTCGTGGTCAGTTACAAATTGGGCAGAGTGCAAAAGCCCCATGGACAATGATCCCTAAGCCCTGGAAGCAGAGCCCAGATAACTGAGCTTGAAGTTGCCATGGCTATGTAGAACAGGCAAACCATTTGGGACTCCTGCTTGAGCCATTTCACAGATTTGCTGTCTTACATTATGTCAGTTTCAAACATTGTGCCTTTGCTCTCAAACCATACATCCCACATCTCTTACCTCTTACCTTACATGTCTTAACTCAGGCAATAGCATCAGTCTTCTTGTCCCTGTCATTTCACTGTCTCTTCCCTGAAGACATGATTTCTTCTATAAAAACTGGTTTTTACTGAGCCACCTCCCAAACCTGCTGCAGGTTACGGACGGCAGGGGACTCATCGTCCAAGGGCACATTGGTTCATTTCAAACTGTAACAGTGACACGTGGCACAGATGCTCATATGTGTTAGGGGTTCCTGTCTTTGCCATGACCTATCTGGACATCACAGAAGCAAACCCTGAAACACAGCCTCTTCCCAAAGCAATTTGTCTGCCCAACAATCAGGGCTGACAATGGATTTGTTTTGAGTGGAGGCATGGGCAATTTGCCTACTGTTACAAAACAAGACAGAAAACTGGGAGCAAAAGCATCTTCTGGCTTCCCAACACAATACTGTATTTGACGAGCCATGTCAGGCTGTTTTACTTAAATAGTTTTTAACTGAATTTATGATTAACCAGAATGAATTTTATAACAAGATGGGAATAATAGCCAGCAGCCAGCTGTGGCAGACCACACGGTTGTCCTAGCAGCCTGGCTGCTGCTCATGCCTTTGAGGACACAGATCACAGCTCTGAGGATCAATTACACAGGCTGCATTATCAGCTCTTCTCTTTATTAATACCTCAGTTTTGTCACGTGCCACCAGAAACCTCACGACAGGCTTTTTAAGCATGCCTGTCATGTAAATCAGATTGGGAAAAAAAAAATCACCCTCTCTGGGGTGAAACTGACAGCACAGCCAGGTTTACCTACCAAATCACTATGCAACCTGGACTTCAAAAGGAGAGACAGCAGGGACAGCTAAAACCATGCACGGCCCTGAGCGGACTTTGCTCAGACATCTTTGCTACACAGACTTGAAGGCTACAATATCACAGCTTTATACCTGAACTGGAGCTGGAGTGGGAAAAGTAGTTCTCCTGTCTTCCCCATGGTAAAGATAGTGTAAAACTTTCAACAGCATCCTCTGAACTAGCTGTCCTGTGAAATACAAACATAAGGCATTACATGCCAGTTAGAGACACCTGAGATATCACACTCAATATTAATTTTTGACAGAGTACCCTTCTACCCACGTCAGGAGATTATAGTGTTATCCGCAGAAAGAACTTCTGTTAACTGATGGAAAAAATATTCAGATGTCAGCCAAGAGAAACACGATTTCACTACACAGGAAGATGAAGAGAATATATTCTTTAACGGACAAAAAGAAATGTCTGATGGATAAAAAAAGGTGAACCAATTCTGTTCACAACCCAGCATCTGTCAATGATATGGGCCAACTTACTCTGAATTACTAGCAACGTAGCTAAGAGCAAACACTGACCAGTAACTACGATGCATTTTATCGTACTATATAAAGAACTACTAGCATGCAAAGTGATACCAAATCACAGCAGCATGAAAATAGCAAAGCAGGTAGGTAGGGAAGACAGGTGATAGGAGGTTTTCCAGAAATAAATGTCCCTGAACAATAGAGGTTCTCTGTGCAAAACCTTTCTAGTGGGAAGATCAGTATCTTTCAATGATTATTTCAATAACACTATTCTTCCTTAATAGAATAAACTTATTAATATTGTCCTGAAGCACTTAAGTGACAATAAAGGCAATACAGTATTTTAAGAAGAAATCCTCTGTCTCCAGATTCATGGTTTCCACCCTAAAAGGAATAATATTATTAAAAATAATTGGTAGAGCCTTTCCTTTAGGAAACTATTAATGCTTTTTCTTCAAAGATTTGTGAAGATTTAAGAAGGCTCAGGCATCTGTGTAGTAAATCTAGAGCCTATACAGCTGAAGGAGATGCAGTAATCAGTGACAGTATAATTCCCTCTTTCTAAAAATTTGACAGTGCCTGAAGTGATGTGACATATATAGGTACAACGCAGCTGTTGTATGGTCTCAGGCAGAGTACAAGGCAGAGTCAAGTCATATGGGTGCTAAAATGATGTCACTAAACATAGCTATCATTAAATTATTTTTAAAGTTTTAACACGGAAACATGATACCACTAGTCAACAGTTACTGGACAGACCAGCTGGAGGGATCTACTAGTAGCATAATTCAGGACACAGACATTCAAGACATTGCATACGAATCTTAAAATAAGCAAAAAGAGGGGTAGGATTCCAGAATTATTTTTAAAAACAATTTCATAACAACCCTCTCCACCATGCCAGCTACTCAGTGCTCCAGGACACCCCCGGGTAACTGCTGTGGTCTTGTTATCATGATTTCATCTTGAATTCTCATTACATAATGAGCTAAAAAAAATTGTCTTGTTATCAGTGTGGAAAACCCCCTAATATTCTAAACAGAAAATGCACTCACAATTTATAGATATTGGTTGCTGTGCTTTCGTCCATCAACTTCCTAAAAACCTACTTGCTAATGAATCCATGGGATTCAAATTTTCTTCTTTTCCTGTTGACAGCTGCGGGGTGGCACACAGGCTAGAATGGGCCAGAATGGAGAAAATGGCACAGCAATAATATCTACAGCAGCACCACATGTGGCACATTTAGCAAGGAAACTCAGAGCAGAGGTTGTGCTGTGCCAACACGTAGGATGAGCATTAGTAAGTGACAGGACTCCAGAGCAGAAGGGTTTTCTTGCAACATCTACCATTACCTGGAGCTACTATGATGTCGTATTGTGAGAACACTACTTAAGAAATAAAGCTTTTTTTTCTTTTTTGGTGATACTAATCATGTTTACCCATCCTCACACTACAGACTTCCAGCTAATGAGCTATTATATTCCTCAAGTTATGCAACACTCCCATAAGATTTTTCAGATTACAAATGGATTTTTTTTCTAGGCACCATATTGTCATGTAGCTCCAAATTATCAACTGACCTGCATTAATTCAGAACTTCTGAAAAGTCATTATGCAACATAGCAACAGAGGTACAGGAGCAGAGGTTAGTCATTACCATGCCCCTAATTGAAGTGACAGCACTAAAATCACATTAGGGAAGAATTTCAAAAGGCTACACCTACAGTGTCTAAGTAAAGAACGCAAATGAAGTGTTAATTGAAAGTCAGAGAAGTAGCAAGTTATGAAAATAAGTCCAGAATAAGAGTTACAGAGGAAAGAGAGACTGCTGATTGGAGAGAAATTATTTGTAAGGCCAACTGCTGTAATTTGGATAAAAAGCCCTCCAGGAGCAGACAATTTGATATTACCTTATTTATGTTAAATTGAGCACCATGAGAGATAATTCCTGAAGAAACTAAATCCATACACTGGTGAACTCACCAGGGAGGACTGACCATGCCTGACATTTAGGATAAAATGCCATGAGGTTGCACTGTTCTTTTAATCTGCCCTCTGTACTCCTCCATTACTGCCTGCTGGTGATACGCTCAGAAGGAAACCTGAGCTGCCCTGAACAGTAATGAAGTGCCATTGTGTTATAACAGCATGCTTAACTTACATGTTTCAGTGCTATTTTTGGCAGCTATGTAATAAAACCCAAAAACTCTGTGTGTGTGTGTGTATATGCAAGTACATGAAATTCAATTCACATAAGCAGCAGGCATAATTCTGTCCCAGAAATGAAAGTAGTATCAAGGCTTAAGTTTTCTAAAAGTATTTTTTCCTATCTGATGTGTACTTGGGCAAAGAGAAATCAGCTTGTCTTACTGGGAGACACAGAAGCAGTTGGCAGTAGTACATCTGCCTTCCATCCCAACATGCAGCATTTTCCCAGTGCTGCTGTACTCCTGTGTACAAACTAACCACAGTACTGGAAGCAAATCTCAGTCCTTGCCTCCTGCCTCCTCCACCTCAGGACCCAGAGCAGTCTTCAATGGATCACCGCGCTTCAACACAGAGCTCCAGCAGTGCAGCAGTACTGAAGCAGTGCTCTGTATGTAAGGGTAATGCCATTTCTAAAGCAAATGTAAGGTGTTTGCAAACCCATCTGCACCAGTGCTGAGAAACCCAAACTGCTGATAAGTTTTTGTCCAGGCCGGGTAGCGTCTGAAGAGAAGACACAGAGTGTTTCCAGTGATTACTCCTCCCCATGGTCTCAGAGTGTCCTTCATATGATGGACAGGTCAGGAAAGAAGAGCAGTATGGAAAAGCATGAACTATTATCTGCCATATCTAAGGAAGGTGAGCAGCACAGGATGCTATGGACAACCCCAAGTAAACTTCAAACAAATCCAACTCAGGTATCAGGCTGCTTTGGTCCGTACTACCTGCAGCTCTCTGCAGGCTACTTTTTCAGCAGCACGGCCTCATTTCTGGCAGAAAAGCAAAACAACCAGTGGCATTTGGAAGATGTTTTCCTTGTCATGGCAATACATACAACAGCCTATGTGGATGGCAAGAGACTGCTGGGCTTGAACAGGCAACGCTCTCCTCTTGCAATACTAACAGACACAGATTTAAAGGACCCAAAGAGCAACACAACAAGCAGGAATGGGGAGCACTGATGAGCTCCAGGGCCTTGAGGAAGAAGAGTATTTGCCATGGCTAGGACATATGGTGGGTGAAGATCTGTGTAAGCTGCTGGCCACATGGGCCAGGACCAGGATAGTGATTGTCCCCTTATACTCAGTACTGGTGAGGCCAAACCTTGAATTCTTTGTTCACTTTTGGACCACTCACTACAGGAAGGACATTGAGGTGCTGAAGATTGTCCAGAAGGGCAATGGAGCTGGAGAAGGGTTTGGAGCACAAGTCCTTTGAGGAGCAGCTGAGAGAGCTGTGAGTATTTAGCATGGACAAAAAGAGGTTCAGGGGACACCTTTTGCTCTCTAGAACTGCCTGAAAGGAGATTGTGGCAAGGTGGGGGTCAGCCTCTTTCCCAGATTATAAGTGACAGGATGAGAGGAAATAGCTTCTAGTTGCACCTCATTTCAGGGAGGGATTACATATGGGAAAAAATTTCTTCAGCAGAAGCACTATCAAAGCTGGAACTGGCTGTCCAGGAAGTGGTTAAGTCACTACCATCCCTGGAGATATTTAAAAGATGTGTAGATGTGGTGCTTAGGAGTATGGTCTACTGGTGGGCTTAGCAGAGTTAGGGTTATGTTTGGACTTGATGACCTTTAGGGTCTTTTCCAATGTAAACTATTACATGATTCCAAGCTACCTAAACAGGTCTCTATGCTGTACCTGGTTGCTGCTGAGTCATTTGGTGCCTTTGAGCAAGTCAAAACTCTGTGAAGAAAGTGTCTAAGTTTCTTCCCTTTGAAAGCAGAATGCTTACTTAGCAGAGGAAACCTCAGAAACACCAAAAGACTGCCCTGCTCTTTGAAGCTCACAGATATCATTTTACAACACAGAGTCATTCCCTTTCCTCCTGCTGCTGTTTTCCATATGAAAATGAAATTATTCCATGAACACTGAAATGAAACCTGGTTACTAATGGAGGTCAAACCTTTGTCCCTTCAGATTTCTTTCCCCAGTCACCTGTGCCCGAACCGGTCTCATTAGTCCACACTGCATTCCTTTATGCACAAAACTCTGTGTACTCTTCCAAGGAGCCCCATGTTGACTGCTGATCTGACAATTTCTTTACCTGTCTTCCCCTCTGCAGAGGTACTACCTCTGCCTCTCTTCTTCTAGACAGAAAGCAGTTTCCACAAATCTAGTCAAAATATAATTAACTGCAAACACTCTCCAAATCCAGCTGAAGACTGAACAAGCTCAGAAACTGCTTGTGAGGGCAAGTAGAAGAGAGACAGACTGACTATAAAGAAAGATTGCAAAAGCATCATTTTTTTTATGAAACCAAGCTAAAGTAGAGTTAGGAGATTCAACATGATGTTCCACAAGGACTGTAATTCATCCACCTTATACAACTTATTACAGACCAACATTATTCATTTCACACAGCAACACAAAACATTACACAGGAAAAAGAAGAGCTGATCCCTCATTATAGTTGTTCTAGGGGTCATGAACCTCATCATGGGTTTTGCAAGCAAATATAAAAAAAAATTAACTACTGCATTGAAGAATTTCACTTAGAGTTAAAACCTACAGAAAGGTGAATAAACAGAGTCGGGATTTGGATTTATTGTCATATCACTATAAAGCTAAGATAGACAATTTTAACTAAAAAAAAATCAATGAATCACAGACACCTACAGGAATACTGATCACTACTTCTACATTTCAGTAGATACAGCACAGTCTTCCTCACAAAGATTCATGTCTATATACTTAAATGTAGTTCACACAACTGAGCTCCATTCTGTGGCTGTTTTGCAGTGGTGTACGTGCTTTATATTTTGGTATTATGCACACTTCACTTTATAATGCGTGAGTTTTCTGTTTAATGTAAGTTACTCATTCCATTTGTGGTTGCCATCAAAGTATTTAACCTCGTTTAAAACTCTAATTTTACATAGAACTGAAGAGTTACCTCAACAATGTTGAAGCCTATGCCTTCCTGATGACCTGCATCCAGCCATTTTAAATCAACAAACATGTCTTTTCCCTGACCCTTTTGAGCTTTTGTTCAAAAGTTTGAAGGCTGCTTACTGACAAGTGATTTGTTTCCATTAGAACATGCCTCATTCCAGCCATCCGTGACCATTTTGTACTTAGGGCTTTATAACCAGCACGTCTCAACATTCCTAAAATCCCAGAGAGGATCTGAAAATAGAATAAGAAATGAGCATTTAAATTAAAAGCAACAGCACTTGCATGAAGCTGCCAGGTTTTTATGGTAGATAGTGTCTTTTTGCCCACCCCCACTCTCTCTACTCCCCCTTTTTCTCAGGGTTGTAAGCCATGTTTTCCATAATATTTTGCAATGCCACCTAGGGTTACATTCACTCTATTTATAGGGGTCTGTTTTAAAGTGAAACAGGTGTCAGATTGAATGAGGCTGTTGTCAGCATACATGTCCTCTTGGGGAGGGGATGGGCAGTTTACTACTTTCTGTACTGGTAGAATTTACAGTCTGATCACTAATCTCTCTGCAGGGCTCAGCAGGAGGAGGGGAAAAGGCAGAGGAACACTGGAAGGAAAGGTTAGCTTTCTACTGGAGCTATGCAGTGCTGCCTCTCCCCCAGATCCATGCAACCAGACCTTTGCTTTTTCCATGTGCTGAAACTGATCTGAGTGTTTGCAAAAGGGGCCAGCCAGCCTGTCCTGAGGAATTAAACCCTTTGAACAGACATGAAACAGAGAGAGCTCAGCTGAGAAGGGAGCAACTGAAGCCCCCTATCCCACCTGTAACCCACCCATCCCCTTCTGCTGATTGCACCAGGGACCACTCCCAGGGAACAAAGACCAGCTGAATGCTTCCATGCCTCTCCATCTCACGCCACCGTTGCCATTATTATATCCTGAACAGCAATCCATTAACATCACAATCAGGAACTCTGAGAGAACACAAGCTACAGAACACTGTGCTAATAGTGTGTAGCAGTAAATACCAGCATAAAGAGTCCCTGGCACACCGAGCTCAGAGTCAGACCAAGAAAGAAATGAGTATGTGAATACACGTAGGGGGTGGCATGGGAAGATGGGGTAACACTTAAAAAGTAATTTAGAGAAAAGAAGTCACAGCTCGTTGCTCGCCTTCACTTTGCTTGCAGGTTGACCTAGGTAGTGATTTGAAAGATTTAAAGAGAGACCACTAAGACAGCTGACACAGACCAGTAGCAGTTCACGAATTGTTGCAACTATTAATTACTACCTGTATCAAAACTAAGACTTCAGAACATGCCAGACATGATACAGTGGCAAGGAAAAGAGTTGCTGCTTGTTCAGGAACACATCCAAACTACAGAAGTCAACTTGACAAACAGAGGGAGGACAAAGGTAATGTGATAGATGTCAGACAGCTGACATGAGGAAGGAGAATGGAACAACAGAAATCATGGCTGGCTTTTCTTGCTGATAACATTTAATGCAGAAATTAGTTCCTTTTTGGCACAGTATATAAAGCAGGTCTTTGGGAATCTCTTTGCAATGTGAACCTCACAAACGGCATCAATGTGTAGGGAGAACCTGAGAGACGCGCAGCATCAGTGCCAAGGGCGTGGTGTGCACCATGAAGACTGGAAGCAGAGCTGTCAGGGTGAAGATAGAGTTGTGTGGAAAGACACCAAGAGAGACTATTTGATAAGTAAGATGACACTGGTGACAATGATTTAAAGGTATCTTGGATTTATCTGGCATCATCAGCATACCAATCCAGCCATATCATGTGTATTTTTTTAACAGGAACTGTAAGCTAACAGCTTCCACAACACCTGAAACTGAGAGGATAGTTCAAGAAAACACTTAAGAGAGGAATATTTAATGTGGGTTAGGCCACCACACTGATTTCCATTGCAAGAAAGTCATCTGTAGTTCTTGGAAAGATGTAAGTCAGATAAAACTGCCATATTTATCCAAGGAACAAGGCGTTAAGGCAAATGGATCTACATGTGCAAAAATCCCAGTTCGGCATGTGTTTGTGGATTTACTGTGATTCATCAGTCATTCATGTTAATTGGCTATACAAATAACAACTTACATTTTAAATTTAGTATTTGTACTTGGAGTTATCACTACTGTAGAACTCATCATGGTATTTGTGGTTTCTTTTGTGTACTTATTTATGAACACTTGGGGTTTAAATATAATGAAAATCACAAAAATATGAACAAATAATCACAAAAATATGAAAATCCCACTGCACAGAAATGCAGTGGGACTCTTGTAGAACTATTTAGGTTTGTTTATTGAGCAAGGAAACAAACTCTGAAAATAACAATGAAAAAATATCACATAACTTCATGGAAAATGGGATTGGGAGAAAATGCACAAATATTTAAGTACAAAAGGCTACATTTGCAGAAGAGCTCACCAGCTCCCATTTCTGAAAATGAACACCAGACCCACTGGATGCTGAGTGCTGTCAAAAATCTAACCACTGAAGAGCCTAACTGGGAGCTGAGCACTCTTTGTAATCTGATCCCATTTGGGAGATGTGGCATACCAAATTCTTTGGAAAGAACTAGATCTTATCACTGCCATTCCAGAATTAATAAAACATAGTTGATAAAGCGCTTTGTGCAATCTAAATAATTTTAATAACAAATTTGCATACTGCAAAAACAAACAAGCAAACAAAATCTCTGAAGAATCTAAGGTTTTTTAGCAGGTTGTTCTTACATTTGATAGAGGGCTTTAAAACAGGCAGCTGGATAAATCCCCACGTACTTAGAGACCCTGGGCACAACTTCACTGGACTTTGCCCTTCCCTACCCTCCAGGACTTCTGTTTCCCCTTATGCACAAGAGCAGAGGGAGAGCACTGGAGCACTATTAAAACAGCCATAGCTCTGTGGCTTACTGCACTATCTTCCAAAGGATGGTGCAACCCTCTATTCCGTTCCACCATCCCTAAAGCTGTGGTGCCAAAACCCTCCTTCATGGCAGGATTCAGGTATGAACCACATATATATGCATGCATGTTTATGTACATATACATATGAAAATACAAAACCTGAAACACTGCAGACAAGTTATCTGGAAGGGATTACAAAGCTGTTGCTTCCACCCCCTGAAAAGTGTTTGGGTCTTGAATTCAGCTGTAATAACGGAAATGCTTTCCAGGCAAGGTCTGCTATCAGTCCCCTGCATCCCTCCAGCTTTCGTCAGATCTCACACCTCTAAGCAAACGCTCGTACATTGAATTACAGGAAACAGAGATGACAATGACTGTAGTCTTTCTTGTCATTCTTATGTCCTTATCCCTCATATTCTTGGCAACTGATCACTTCAAAATGATCACTATCAGTCTCAGTAAATCTGCTACCTGATAGCTGTAGCTCTTTGTTTTGCTCTACTCTCCTACAGATTCAGTTCATTTTGCTTTTTTTCTCAGATCACAGTTCTTACAATTATTTCTGCAAAATGTCCTTGCTGTCTTCAGCATCACACAATTCTGCATTATATTTTCATTGTGTGACAGCCTTCATTCTTGAGGGTCACCAAATCTGCATTTGCAAATTTCTTGATGGCTACAGAAGAAGCCTGTACACCACTCTTTGTGCTGTACAAGTAACAAAATAATAAAAGCATCACTGTGCAGCAGGCACATCACATTCACCTTTCAAAGGGTTTGCCACCCTTACGGAGTTAATTTACATTAACATAAATATTCCATTAGTAGAAATGTTTATAACATACTTCTCTCTCAAGAGGCATTCTGCAACAAGATTCTTCAACCACTTATGTTTAACTAATGTGTATCACATTTGAATAATATAAAAAGACAACTGAGTTAAGTGATTGAATGCCTGGAGAAAACCAATGTTAATTTCCACTAAAAGCAAAGCACATTCCCTTCATTTTGCAGCTTAATTACTGCAGTATTTGGCTCACAAATAAAAAAATGGTTCAAGAAGTCTCCAATAATAAGTTGCTGAAGCTTATTTTTCCCCTCCCACATATCTCTAAAAAGGATTTTTCATATGCATTATTTCAAGCATGTTCCTGTGACCCAGAGCAAGGCTGGTAATGCTGAATACCTGTTTCCCAATATGTTGTTGATGTAATCTGATAACCTTGCAGGAGCTTGGCACGGGGAGGCTTCTACATCCTAGGCTCCATTAGTGCCAAAAATCCACACAAAGAATATGTAAAACATTGCTCTTCTTCTCAATTCTGATAGGAAAGTCTCCATGGTTCTGCAGAATTTTTCAGAAGAATCTTTATAAGTAAATTTTAGCAATGAGCTGATACCCATGCTATTCGGCTAGTGTGACTTGTTGGCCATGTATTTTTAGAAATAGAAGCAATGACTTGCCCAAGGTAGTTGGTTAAGACGAAGGACATACTGTGTTTCATCTCACTGATATCCAAAATAGATCGAGTCAGTTTTCCAGTCATATAAAAGGCAATCTTAAAAAAATTCCATTAAAATGAAGCAAAGGCAAAGGCAAGTCAGTAAGTAAAGAATGTATTAAAAAGCTTAACAAGACTTCTAGTTTTTGCATAGAAAACATATCACTGATAAAGTTCAGACAAGCTCAGAACAAACTCATGGCCAAGAGCAGGATCACTCCCTTGACTTCGGCAGGACAAGGGCCATTTATTTTATCTGGAATACAGCAGTGTACTGATGTCTTACATCATTGCTCAGTGAAGTTGTGACCCAGATTTCTACTCCAGGCAGCTGGAAACTTATCATAAGGGTCACTTTAAGTGTAATTATTCCTACTTTATCATGGTTATAGAAAGTTAACCTGCTTTGTGCAAACTTCTGTGAAATTTCTAAAAGCCAGTTGCTAAAAATTCAGTTCTTGGGACTGGTTTTCAAGCAGTCAGATGTACATGCAAGAGAAAAACCAAGAAAAATTAATCTGAGCCTTGTAAAGCTTTTGTTCTTTAATGCCCTGCCTGTTAATTATTTCTTTCTGTAAGTAATACAATCTTTGATTCTTCACTAAAGTATGTGAAAAAATCTGTAAAATGACATTAGCAGAAAGCAAATGTTTAATTTCAACTCTAAGCTCCCATGACTTTTAAGAATGGAGGGCATATTTCCCTGAATAAACCATATGATCTCTTGTGTGCTCAGCCCACCCCAATTCTCTAGTTTCTTAGCTTTGTGTCTAGAGTGCACACAAGGGCACACCAGTGCACTCTACACAGAGTCTTACAGGACCGTCCTTTCATGCAAATGGACATTCATGCTCTAGCAGGACTTTTCAAATTCCTGATACTGTATGTGGTTCATTGAGACAGCTGGCTTAGATTATTGACTTCTATGGACAATGCATATTGAGAACTGGCTGAATTAATAATCTCAGAGGGCTGTAATCAGTGGCACAGGGTCTAGCTGCAGGTCTTTCATTAGTGGTGTCCTCTAAGGTTCCATACTGGACCCAGAATTGTTTAGTTATCAATGACCTGGATGAAGGGGCAGAGGCCTCCTCAGCAAGTTCCCTGATGACACAAAGCTGGGAGGAGTGGCCGATACCCCAGAGGGCTGTGCAGCCCTTCAGAAAGGCCTCAGCAAGCTGGAGGGATCAGCAGAGAGGAACTGTCTGAAATTCAACCAAGGCCAACAAAGGGAGGAACAACCCCAGGCACCAGCACAGGCTGGGGGTGACCTGCTGGGGAGCAGCTCTGAGGAGAAGAACCTGGGGTCCCAGTGGACAACAAGCTGTCCATGAGCCAGCAGTGTGTCCTGGGGGCCAAGAAGGGCAATGGGATCCTGGGGTGCAAAAGGAAGAGCATTGCCAGCAGAGGGAGTTGATCCTGCCCATTTCCAGTGTCCTGGTGAGGCACATCTGGAGTCCTGTGTCCAGCTCTGGGCTCCTCCGGACCAGAGAGACATGGAGCTCCTGGAGCGGTCCAGTGGAGAACAATGAAGATGATTAAAGGACTGGAACACCTCTCGTATAAGGAAAGTTTGAGGGAAATATTCCTGTTCAGCCTCCAGAACAGGGGGAAACCTCATCAATGTCTATCAGCATCTGAAGGGAGGTGTCAGAGGACAGATGCAGGCTGTTCTCAATGGCGCCAAGCAATAGTACAAGAGACAGAAATTGATGCACAGGAAGTTCCACCTGAACTTGAGGAAGAACTTCTTTACTGTGCAGGTGACCAATCACTGGTACAGTTTGCCCAAAAAGGTTGTGGAGTCTCCCTCGCTGAAGATATTCAAGAACCTTCCAGACATAATCCGGTGCCATGTGCTCTAGGACAAGCCTGCTTGAGCAGCGAAGTTGGAGCAGATGACCCACTGTGGTCCCTGCAAACCTGACCCGGTCTGTGACTCTGTAACAGACTTATGCAGCATGGGTATAAAAATGTGCACAATATCCATTAGGACAAATGACTAATGAGAAACAGAGGAATAAATGTTAAAAAAATTGATGCAATTTTATTTTTAAGAGCCTCCCATTTCTCACATCTAACATTTGAGGTCAGTTTAATACAAAGGCATAAGCAATTTGTTATTTCCCTGCTCATACAAGAGGTCATTTGAAGCAATCAAGCAGTGCTGAGAATACCTACTACACCCACAGAGAGATTCTCCACAGCCATGAGCAAAAGGGTATGCACTAAGTTAGTCTCATTATAGCTTGTGTTTGTTTTTTTTCTGATTTGTAGAGAGTTGTACAAGTTCAGAGACCCTTTTTATTTCCAGATGTTATTATCTGCTGAGTGAAGGAGATGTCTTATTTTCAACAGCTGTTGAAGGAAGCAGTTATATCTATGTGACTCCTACCCAGTATTTTTGTCTTTGAGGATTAGAGCCCAAACCAGCTGAGCTGCTCTTCTGAACATCAATCCAAAATGGAATCTAAATGTATACTTGATTTTACACATGTAAGTGTATAGATGAAATCTGCTCATATTTTTGAATCTAGACAGGTACTACAATTCCTTATGTGAAGCCAATTTCTTAATGATGATGGACTGAGACTAGACCTTGGAAGAAAGACTTGGGGGTGTCTGCAGATAAAAAGCTCAATATGATTCAACAATGTGCACTTCAAGCCCATAAATCCAACTGTATCCTGGGCTGCATCCAGAACAGTGTGGGCAGCAGGGCCAGGGAGGGGATTCTGTCCCTCTGCTCTGCTCTGGTGAGACCCACCTGGAACACTGCATCAGCTCTGGGGTCCCTAACAAAAGAAAGACATGATCCCATTGGAACAGATCTAGATGAGAGTCACTAATTTGTTCAGAGGTCTGGAGCACCTCTCCTACTATAGGGAAGATAATGCTCTGGGAAGGCCTTACAGCAGTAAGTACCTAAAAGGGGCCTACAAGTACTTAAAGGGGGCCTACAAGAAGGCTGGAGAGGGACTTTTCACAAGAGAATGTAGGAAAAAGGACAAGGGGGAATGGCCTTAAGATGAAAGAGGCTAGGCTGAGATTAGATATTAATAAGAAATTTTTTACTGTGAAAGTGGTGAGGCACTGGAACAGGTTACCCAGAGACATTGTGGGTTATTCATCCCTAGAAATGTTCAAGATCAGGCTGAATTGGGCTCTGAGCAACCTAGTCCCATGCAGGGTGTCCCTGCCCATAGAAGAGGGAATTGGAACCAGATGATCCTATCGTCCATTCTATGATTCTAATTAAATTTTTATTCGTATGTTTAATGTTCATTTGAGTACACTACCATAAACAATTCAAAAGAGTACTTTAATGTTTCATGGCACTTCTGTGGACCCCAGATATTTCTAATCTGCTAGCTAAGTAGTAGAAGAATACTTATTTTGCAACTGCCTTATTTTGCAATGGCAAACATCTCTGCATTGAACAGCAAACACAGTTTCTCTGTTTTAGTGATCACTGATATCATTAACGTTGCCATAAGAATGAACAGTGCTACTTGCATCCAATGCAGGAGAGCACTGAAATCAAATAAAAACTGTGATGTGTGTTAATGGAAATAAAAACTGGGTTATAGAAAGGAAGAAATCCTCAATCTGATTTGGTAAAACACAGGGCACTAGAGCAGAATGGAGGGATTTCTGAGTGTGCATGGAAGTAACCAGCATGAAGCCGTTGGGGAGAACTTTCTGTGCTGGGGGGATTTCTAGCATGGACAGAGAGGATGCACATCAGATCAGCAAACACGGTACAGCAGACAGCTGGGGAGAAATGTGGCAAGACTCAGAAGAGCCACGGGGCAAGAAGACCTGTGCACCCACCATGAACCACATCCTCCCTTTCTGGGAAAACTAACAGTGAGTTCCATGCCACTGTCACAGCATCATCTATCAGATGTCAAAAAAAACCCCATCTGAAACATACAACCACAAAATAAAATAAAATAGTAATTCTAGCACTTAAAGAGTACTGACACTTAATACCTGTAACTGCATTTCAAACAATAAACTCCAAGCAGCCAGACATTCACAGTACACTTGATCATAAAGAGCAGAGAAGCAGTGTCAAAAAAGATGAAGCCTTTCAGAGGACTTCTTTGTAAGCACACCTGATGAAGGATGCTTGTCTGATAGCTATGTGAAGGATTTAAACCTCAAATTTATGTAAGCAATGCAAAGAGGTACACTGCTCTGGAAGCTCCACTCTTCCCTAGATGTAGGAAGCAGAAGCTATAGTATGCCGAAAGGACTACACACACCTGAAACTCACATTATCTATATCTATATCTATATCTATATCTATATCTATATCTATATCTATATCTATATCTATATCTAGATCTATATCTGTATCTATATCTATATGTATATCTATATCTGTATCTATATCTATGTCTATATGTCTATATCTATATCCACACATATATATACATATACACACACACACAGATATATATACGTATATATATGTGCATATGTACATACACACACACATATACATATATATGTGTAAAACCACCATTATCATGTGGAGTTACTCTCAGCTCTGCTCACAAAAAGGTAACCACAGAGCTACCTGGCTTTCCCTTTACACTTTCATACACCATCATAAACTTTGCCCCTGGAGAACCACAGCCTGAAGAAGAATCACCAAAGTGCCCTCCTGGAGAACAGTATCTGAGAGGAGACATCACCAAGAAGCAGCTATCTTCCTAATAGGCATATTTCTTTTTTTGCTTTACAGGAGAAATATATTCTTAGCATTGGCAGTAGTACTTTTTCAAAGACAGGTTATATAAAGCAATACAACACACACACACAGAGGCATGCAAAAATAAAATATGAATGACTCACTGCACTTATGCAAACTAAGTTGCGTAAGCCTGTTTTTCTCAACTCTTAAAAAACCCCAAAACAGCACATACACAACCCTACAAAATGAGCTAAAATGCTCAGTTATGAAAGCTAAAATTGTTGAATAAAAGCAGAACTCCCTCAGCTTCTCAGGGTCCTTCACACCCACATCTGGTATAGTGTTTACCAAAGGATAAAAATAGAAAGTTGAAACTTAACAGACCCTAACATTTATCACAGTATCTAAGAATCAAAACAGAAAACATCTGAGAAGTGGCATTCACTTAAGGCAAAAAAAACCTAAAGAGGGAAAGATCAACAGCTTCATTTTGAAGGGGATCCAGTTAACTCTCACTGAAATACAACCCTCTAGGTACTTAACAAGGACAAGCTTGAAAGAAAATAATCAACTGTACTTCAATTCAACAGGTAGGTAATTATAACGTAACCTGAAAAGAATTTAATCTTTTTTAAAAATCTTGCAGAATTTCCTCTAAACCATTACATTCAACATGTTTTTGGCAGAGGACATCACAGGACTTGGTTCCTTTAGACATGTACAAAATGCATTTTTCTTGCAAAAGAGCAGGTTATTTTCCTATCTGGTAGAACCAGCAGATGACAGTATGAATGCTAGAGGTGGGACATGAACACATGGGTCACTGTTCAGGGGTTCAATAACCATTATCTGTCCCATGGGCAAGAAATCCCTGATCAGCCCAAAAAGCAATAGATGTTCAATTGCAGATTCAGAAAAGTTTGGCACACCAAACTTGAGAGCTGCCAAATCATGCTTTTGAACAGATAGGCCACAACATTTAGATACAATAAGCCCTGAATTAAGGAAGGTATAGCATGAAATGAACCTTCTAATGTATTCTCAGAAGTGTGATCCAAAATAATCTGAGAGCGTTTGCAAATAATCCTTCTTTTAATTGCAGTAGTAGCATTATTTTGGTGAATTATTCAAATCTACTGCTGATGAGAAGGTGTCAGGCTAGAAAATCGTATGAGTCAGCTAACTTATGCTCACAGGGTTCTGTTCTCTCTCTCTCATACACAGTACACAGACAAATAGCACACAGGTGGGGCATGCCATTGATTAGCCATTGGATCCTATGAGCACATGAATATCACAGAATGTCTGTGGATGGAAGAAACCTTAAAGAACATCTAATTTCAACCTCTGACATGAGCAGGGGTGCCTCTCATTGGACTAGGTTACTCAGAGTCTTGTCCAACCTGGCTGCGAACACTTCCAGGGATGGGCATCCTCAGCTTCTCTGGAAAACCCGCTCTAGAGTCTCACCCCTCCCATAGTAAAGATTTTCTTCCTACTACCTAATCTAAACCTACTCCCTTTCTGTTGGAAGCCATCTCCCCTTGTCCTATCACTGCAGTTCCTGGTGAAGGATCCCTCTTTGGCTTCCCGGTAGGTCCCCTTCAGACATTGGAAGGTTGCTATGAGGTCTCCATACAACCTTCTCCAGGCTGAACAGCCCCAACTTCCCCTCCCTGTCTTCACAGGGGAGGTGCTCCATTCCCATTATCAACGCCGTGGCCTCTCCTGGACTTGTTCCAACAGTTCCATGTGCTTTTTGTCTTGGGAGCACCAGAACTGCATGCAATGCTCCAGGTGGAGTCTCAAAAGAGCTGAGTAGAGGGGGAGAATCACCTCCCTTGAGCTGCTGGTCACACCTCTCTTGATGCAGCCCAGGATGTGGTTGGTTTCATCAGCCATCGTCAGCCATTTGTCAGCCCAAGTCCTCGTCAGGGCTGCTCTCCATCACTTCTCCGCTCAACCTGTAGCTGTGTCTGGGATTGCCACAACCCAGGTACAGGACTCTGCACTTAGCTTTGTTGAACTTCAAGAAGTTCAGACAGGCCCAGCTCTGAAGTGTGTCCAGGTCCCTGTGGATGACACCCCTCCCATGTGACTGCACCACACAGCTTGGTGTCACTGGCAAACTGGCCGAGGGAGCACTCAGTGTCAAATCTGAGTGACTGCTCAGAGGCTGCAGCACTGCTCAGATGGAGGGCAGGTGGCACACCTGAGAGTGCCAGTGCCTGTGCCAGCGCTGAGCAGAGCTGCAGCGCCAGGGCAGGCACAGGTGGAGGACCCCGCACCTGATGGGAGAGAATGATGCACTGGTAAAGGACAGCAAAGAAGGGAACAGAGGAGGGAAGCTGCAGGATGGCTCAGGAGGAACCTGAGGCAAGGTAACAAGAAATTTTAAAAGTGAGGCTGCTTTACAGAGGACGCCAAACAGGAAGTAGAACAGTACATATGATATGTAACAAGAACACTCTTAGCACATCTTGTGTTAGAAGCAGCAGCTCTGTCTCAGGGTTCCAGCACCTCCATTCCAGCTCTGTGACTGGAGAAGAAGCCCCTGATGGCATTCTAGCCTCACAATTGAAAGAGCTGCCTGTTTTGTTTTACATAATGCATGGGACACAAGTCCTGGTTCTGTGCCCACTGCCTGTTACTTATTCAACATGACAGACACATAGAAAACAGAACAGAGTATATTTAGAGGAAATAAAAGCCTAGACTTTAAGGCCACAAACCACAGCTCAATAGTTTTGTAAGATATCTTTAGAAAAATACAATTTTCTGTGTTGTGGTAAATTAAGAGCTTCTATTTGGAGAAAATATTGATTTTTTGAACAACAGAGCTGGCAATATAAAAACAAATTCTTGCTCTCTGTCACAAAAGCAATCAAAGCAACACTGATTTTCAGAGAGCTCATGGATGATCAGACTTCAGTTTTAAACTGTTGCCAGTACATCAGCTTGGAAGTACAGGTTTCGAGCACACTGGTAACCCAAAAGTCTGCCTGCACTACTGCCTCAGAGCCACAGAGACAGACAGCATTCAGGAACCAGTTCTGTCTGCTCTGGAAGACAGCCTAAGGCAGAATCAGCAGTTCCCTTGCCTTCACGTTAATCTCACTTAACACCAGGTAAAGGCCAAGAACAACTACATTCAGGGACTCCACTTTTCCCAAGATGCTTCTGGTGCTAGAGTGAAATGTCCTTCAAAACTGAAAGCTAGCCTAGGTTTGGTTTGAGAAAAGACTTGTAGATATCACACAGTGTCAGCTGCTGCAAGGCTCTGCCCTCCACTTCAACACACTTTGGGTCAGTGTGGGGTCAGGTTGAGCTGGGGGAAGTACACCATGCTAGGCAACAGCAACACCAAGACAGCGTCTTGATGAAGATCTAAGCAGTAAAACACTGATGAAACATATTTCAATAACAAAACCACTGAAAAATATTCCATTTTGGGAAACCAGATGAAGGACAGTCTGTACTGCTGACTGTTTTAACATGCTTTAAGCAAGTTGCTGCGGGTATCAGAAACTTCCAGCACTGCAACACAGAGTTTTGCATGGGTCATTTATGATGCACCGTGACATACAGATGACATCCTGAAATTATATAATCTTGTCAGCTAAAACAAACAAACAAACAAAACCTTGTATTAATGGAACTTAAATGCATAATCACAGATAAATCTATCTTGACTGGTATGAACAATACTACGGTTGAGAAAGACACAAGGAGGAGCTGAAAGAAATAATGTGGCACATATCTAAGACCTATCCTCAAATCTTAACTCTACCCGTTTTGTCCTGTCAGAAGTCATATAAATTAACTTTCAGATCTTAAGATGCTTTTCAATTCTGGCAAATAAAACAAAGCAGAAGAAAGTTTCAGTCCTACCAAGTGGGTGGTTAACTTTATTTCCACAGTTTGTCAAGTCACATAAAGTCAAATCATGTATAAGTTTTCGCATAATGCAAATTTTTCCATGTAAGCCTTTTCAGAGAAGGAAACATTTTGAATGACTAATACAAGCCAGAATATTGTGAATGTACAATTAATACTATTTCAGTATATTTGGATTTCCATTCAATTTTTGTCTTTATTTAATAGAGTCACAAACAACCAAACCAGTTTATTTCCTGCATTCTGTCTTTCAAACAACATGACAGAGAACAAAGAAAAAATGCCCTGTCAGACAGGGCAAAATGCAGTTTTACAAGAATTTATTTTACTGAAATCTGCTAAAAATATCTACTCGGGTTTCACAACTTCATCCTGACCAATGATAAGGAGTTCTGAATTCCACTGGAGATGGAGAAGATCACATGCTGGTACTCCATAGTGCTTACACTGATAAATTAACTTTATTTTTAGGAAGGACAGACTCTACTTTCAGAAAGTACCACCACTACACCCAGGTTCTATTTTTAGGGACAGGCAAGAATCTATGAATTCAAACCAGACAGTTATACCACTAATTCAAGGCAAAGGTAGGGATTTTTTCCCTGTGTTCTTCGCCAGTTTTTCCCAACTTCCTAATCGTTCTTCCTTTTGAGCAGTAGGATAAAGAACAGGAATATCACTATATTCAATGTGAGACAACATGAGCGCAAAGAAGCAATGATGACTGAAAAAGGAAACTGACAACAACTCAGAAATTTTCTATTACGCATTTGCTGTGGACAAAACCATGCTTTCTCTGAAAATGACAGTTGAGCTTTCAGATTATGCACGGGGGTTTTGCTGAGACTGTAGTTTGAGCAAAAATGAGCTGATACCACAATTACAAATGCTAAATGTTAAATGATTGGCCCAATTCAGAAGACAGACACCCTAGCCCTGAGAAATGTCAGTCTAAGTGAAGCTCGATAGCTGGAACATAGTAACTCACACACACAAGGTCTCTGCTGCTCCAATCCAGCCAAATTAGGTAAATCAGTTCCTGACTGAAAAGCATCACTGCTGGGCACACTTCTCGAGCAGACAACTCCAAAAGGATAATGATGGAATGAAACTGTTCTTCCAGCCCCAGAGGCAGGGCTGTGCCACATTGGCAGGGCTGCTCTTCAAAGTCAAAATGACTCTGGTTCTGCCAGCCGTGGTGTTGATGGAAGATGTTAGGCTCAGCGATTACTCTAGACAAGTCACACATGATGCCCAAATTCACTTCCTGGTCCTTACGAGATACTTGAAAAGTCAGACAAAGAGGCTGTCTGCTTTTCATAAAAAACATTTAAGGTATGCTGCCTGCACGAGGGAATGATGAGCACACAGGTATATATATGACTACATTAATTACGTATTAGTGTCTGTATGTAGTAGAGACATATTAAACATATATAAATGTAGTGTGTTTTGCATGTGTATTTCACAGAATTACACATCACTCCTTTCTGTAATCATCACCTCAGTTACACACACAGTCAGTGCTCACCTGAAGAGTGCTTGTGCCAGTTCTTCTACATTTATTTTTTAAAACTTTAGTGCTAAATTTAAGGTATACTTAATTCATAATAATTCCAATATAAAAGGACTTGGGTAACAAAAGAGTAGCAACAGTTCATGCAAATTCCAACTTTACAGCTATTAAATAGACACAGGCATTGCCCCCACAGGCAGGCAGTCGAAATGTTACACATCATTTTTTAATATATACACCTATTTTATTCTCATTTTCAAGGATGAAAACTCTGATAATATAAACAATTGTATGAAAAGTTGTCATCTATTTGATTATTGAAATAGTTGACAAGTGCAGTCCTACAAGTCAGTTCAAAGAATACCGTAAGGGAAGCCTACTCAGAGGAATGGTAATGAAGTGGGCATGTGCTGGCACATCATACATGCTATATAAGCAAGACCCCTCTCAGCTGCTGCATCTCTAGCTCCTTTCAATCACTCACAAATTAAGTCCAGCTGACTACCAGCTGCAGTTGCAAGTTCTTTATAAAGACTTCTCTGTTAGTAGTTCAGGGTAACCTGACCAATCCTGGAGTTTTGTCTTCTCTCCTATCTGCAGAAGTATGTTTGTATTTAGGGTAAGCGAAGAATGAAAAATGTGATACACCAGGCTTGAAAGACTAAGAGGTCAGATGTGTTACACCGAGTTACGACTTCAATCCACCTCTGCCAAGCGAAGATATGTCCTGCATGGTCACACAGATGGAAGCCCCCTGTCTTCTGAGTGCATGGTCAGTCAAATACTGTCTTACAGGTAGCTGAGATGTGGGGGCACCTGGAAGGGGCTGTGAGAAGAAGGGGATAAGGGGACTCACAAGGTAGCAGTGGTTGTAGGATATAGATCAGAGGTGTGGGAAATATTTGGATGGTGCTAGTTGCCAAAAAATCGTGCATAACTTTTAGTCGTGCACTTCTATAATAACATCTTCTGATGTGTTTCACAAGGAGACTGTGTAATGTAGAAACAGGTGAATGAGCACAAGCACAAATTATTTCCCAGCACTGCCCTGTAAAAGCAGTTCTTACCACTTTTCTTTGAATTAGGAAGCCTCAAGATGGCATACAGGAATTAAGTCCTGTCATCTTGGGGTGAAGTATTAGCCTTTTTTGCACATGCAATGCCACAGCAAGCTCAGAAACATGTTGTATACCCTGATTGCTAGTGTCACCTGTTAAGCTCCAGGCCAAATCTACGTACCATAAAGACCTTTTTTTCAACAGAGTTCAGCTGGAGGAGAAAGATGGCAGCAGAGCACACATTCGCTCCCAAGTTGCCTTACGTCTGACCAAGAAGGAACTTCCTGACCTGTGAGGGGAATTCCTCCAACTAACAGTGAAGTTTCCATTCCATCAAGCTAACTCCCCCGTTCCAGCTCAGCAGGTAAGAATTTAAGGCAGTGGAACTATGAAAAGGAGACTGTGGACAGCGTCCTCTTGCTTGTCACCCAGAGCCTGGTTTGCCCTCTGAGAACACTCCCTCCTGCTGGTGTTCCATGAAAGGGATAGATGGTCCCACAAATGGCAGAGGATAAAGGGTCCCAAGAAGGATAGAGGGATAGAAGATCCCAAGTACCACTTGTAGGGGGTTTTTTTTGTTTGTTTTTTTGGGGCTTTATGTTTTAGTTTCACAGCATTAATCCAGAATTCTGGAGAGAAGAATAAAAAGCCCTAAAAGGCACTTTGAAAAATTATGTTTGAGACCAGATGCATGTTTTAACTTAAAAATCTTGAGGATCCATTGCCACTAGGTGCTACATCTCCCATCAGTACACTAGACATCATTGTTGTCTTGTAGTGGAGTTCCTTGCACTCCACAGATAGTCTTTCATACCTCATACAATCCCATTAGGATCATATAATCATAGAATCATAAAATATGCTGAGTTGGAAGGGACCCATCAGGATCATCAAGTCCAACTCCTGGCCATGTGTAGAATGCCACAAGTATAAATCACACCATCTACATGAAAGCATTGCCCAAAATCTTCTTGAACTCAGACAGGTTTGGTGCTGGGACCACTTCTCTGGGGAGCCAGGACACAGAGAAATAAGCCCTATTCTATAAAAGAATTAGGCCTGTGTATCAAACCCAGTATTTTGCAAATCATAAGCTCATGCAAATTCTAACTCATAGAGACAACAAAAGAACTATGTAACCACATTACAATCTTCAGAACTAAAAACCCCAAAATGCTCAGCCCCAGTCTGTCCATGACAGCACCTGAACCCTCCCAGGATTGTGTCAGATTTTGCACTCCAGAATAACTTAAAACTGTCTCAATCTAGCTGATTATACACCTCATTCATGGCCAAGCCCTTGTCTTAAAACACAGAAACCAGGTGTTCCTGCTATCAACCCCTGAAGAGGCTGAGTCTGACACAAATATGCCAATGTACATCTACTCCACTCATTGGGTCAGGCTGATGTAAAAAAATGATAGCCTTTCTTCACTTTCCTTTTCAGCACAGCTGCAGGTGATATGGGTTTACCTTGGATATGGGACATCACAAGTCACTGCCTCTTTTCCTGAAGAGCTATAGGTCTTCATTTCACAGGAAAGCATCCTGAGTAGTGCCTCAGCCTAGAGAGCCAAATCTTCCAAGCCACTGAAATTGCACTATTGGCCAGCAAATTACTGGTGTGGATGCAGGATATGCATGAACATATGTGGAAAAAAATGAGCCTACATGGGCAGGAGACTTAGAAACCCACCTGAGGGTGGTGAGTTGCCCATTTTGGTCACTAAATGAAGTATGGAAACAATCATATGAGCCAGAACAAGAACACAGGTCTTCTTGTCACCAGACATGGAAAAAAAAAAACAAACCACCAAACCAACAAAATTTTATACACTGAAAAGATCTTCAACATGGAAAGGCACAGGAAGTAGCCAATTGCATTACTGCCTTACAGGAAGAAACAAATATGGATTTGAACAGAGGAGACAGGTAACTGAATTAATTTGTATTAGAAGTGTCAGCAATCCACTTGCAGTCTAGAGAATGCAGAAGTTTAACACCAGTGTCTGGATTCTACTAGGAGAACCAAATATCTGCTGTTCACCAATGTCCACACCTATGACAATCTTTCACACAGCTGCTTTCCCTCCGAAAGGGCTGCTTTCCCCTCAGCTTAAATGGTCAACATCAGCCCAATAAGCTCATTATAATCAACCACGCTGGCACTTCCTGCATAGCTTCTCACATTCTTGTCTGTTGAAACTCCTCTGACCTTGGGGCTGTATCCCACGGATCCTGCTTTAATCCACCCCTACGTTTTTCCATAATGAGGTTCATATACCCCTATACAACAAATACAAACACACATACAGACAATGTTTTAAATAATTAGTAGTTTTCCCTTAAGGGTAAAAATGTTCTGTAATAGTATTTCTTTTTGTTATGAAATAATGTAAACGAACTTGGTGTGGTAATATTTTGTAATATGTCTGCGTTATGCAATTAAGGCTGTAGAATTCAGATAACTTACATACACCTGGAAATACTGACAGATGCTGGAGACCTGGAGCTGTTGAAAAGTACTTCTATATCCTTGTGCTTATATAGATACATACAGATAAACACAAAAAATGACATACCCATCATCAGTTTACATCCCTTTACAAAAAAATACTAGGTACAATAAGTTCTGTGTAGTTTAATTTCTGCTCATTTCTTATTCTCTTCAAACAGAAATCCCTTTATAACCCTTAAAACCCAAAATTTGTGCCTCTTTTTTAGGGAGGTACATCTCCCACCTTCTCTTCTGCTAAGACATTTTAACCTTGTTGGCTTCAGCTAGGCCAGGGCAACTCAATATCCTCAACTTTGATTTTGATTCTTTTTCTCAGCTTTCAAATCAGCTTGAATAGAAAAATGTAGAAACTTGCCAAATGTTCATGCTTGCAAAGCAAATCCTACTGCCAGGAACGAAATAATTTGTTTGTTTAGTGACATATTTTCTTCTTCTCTTTTAAGATCATCATTGGGTTAAGGTGATGCGAATGACAATATTCACATGAAAAACAGTTTCACACTTCATCTTCCTCTTTTTTTAATTCCAGCAAAGACAGTGGCTGACTGCATAACCAAAAGTTTATCTCAAAATCATCACAGACCATGCAGTTGTGCCTAGGGAAGTTAACCCTCAGTGGAGTTAAGCATCAGATTGCTGGTTGCCTCAGCACAAGCATCACAGTAAATCATATGCCTCTCGTGGCAGCATCAGGCATTTTTTCACACTTTCCATCATCCCACAGATTCTCTCATCTCAGGATTGTGAGATAGCAAATCTGTGTAGGAAAGGTAGGCTTTTAACACTCACCAAAGAGTTGGTGTGAGAAGGGAATTAAGCTGGTACTGCAGGGAAAGACAACAGAAATATCAATGCTTGGGGGATAAGGAAGATGACAAGGTTCAGGATCAGTCTTAGAAGATAATACTGCGATAATGAGAAATGTGGTCAAAAGGTGTCAAGCCTGTGCAAGGTTGAAAGGTAGAGATGGGTTTTCTTAAAACACAGTTTTACTAGTTCACCACTCCAAAAAGAAATTAGACTGCTTCCATGTGGTTTCCTTTTACCCCTCTAACTCACATTCTGCCCACCCAGTCCTACAGTTCTGTGCAGGGCCAGATCCAGGTGAGGACACAGTGTGATTCCACCATGTGAGCAAACACACAGGTGTGTGTGGTACCAAGAACTTCACAGCTATAAATATGAAACTCAGAGCAACAAACTGACACCAGAGTGTCTCTATGTATACCTTCACAGATACAACAATTGCTTGAAATTGTCTATAATCTACAGCACTTCCAAGACCCTAGCACACACTGCTGATGTCATGCACGTACAATCTATCTGTCCTTGTTGCAAGCAGCATCAAGCTCCTGTAGGTAGGCTCTCATATTACACTGTACAGTCAGTGCTGGGCATCATGAGATGGATCTGAGAGGCGAAGCCATAGGTCAGGGCAGAATCCAGTCTTTGGCACTCAGGAGGTAGGTGCACTCTTCAGTAAACTACAACAAAACCTGTCTCAGAGGCTCCTCTCCCACCTTTCGTTTACATGACAGTTTGCATGCTCTAGAGCTTCTCTCCAGGAGTACTTCCAGCCCAATGGATTCCACTTCACAGTTGCCAAAATACTGATAATATACCTACAGGGAGACAGTTTTTCAAACTGAACATTGCAAGTGTAGTTCAGGGGTCTTTGAAGGAAGGTCTGCTATGGAGCAGAACTCTGAACTCTGGCAAGAAGTGCCACACTGGTTGCTGTAAGCACGTAACTTACGTAGGAATGAAGACCAAACTATGGAGCCTAAGTTAACCCAGGAGTCAATGGAAAGGAGTCGATGCTGTCAGTAGGGATGATCTAACATGATTCATCTATCTGAGCACCTCCAGATACGAAGTGAGCATTCACAGCACTTAAGTAGTAAAATAAAGTATTGATCTGAGGAATTATTGAACTTTCCAATCCGAAAAAAGTAATAATTCTTAATACTTCACAGGATTTGACTCTAAGGAGCTGTACCTCAGATACAAATGCTGTCAGACAAAATATTTTGCACTGAGATCACTAAAATGAAATACCTACCTTAGAGAGCTGGTTTTGGTTCAGCTTTCTGCACCCATCATTTTAGAATACGTTAATGTGCTATAGAGATAACAGATACCACATTCTTTCACCTGAACTCTTGTATTTTGTCCTTATGCCAAGAATTATGTCAAAATCATCTAATACTGAAAACACTTCTGAAAATAACTGTGCTACCAGTCTCTCTTATGTCAGTCACCTGTAGGTGCACAGGGAATCCAAAAGTCTTACTCCTTTCCCATTCAGTAATTTTGTCAAACCACACTTTTAGTACAAGAAATGTATTAAATTATAAGGCAAACATAAGAGGCCTATTTGACTCAGATGCATTACCAGAGCTTTTTTTTTTCCTGCATGAATAACTGTCACTCTCATTTTCATTTTGGTAATTACAGAAAATGGGCTGATTTTTAATGTCTGTTCCAGCAGAGCTGAAGATGTTGATTTCAGACTGATTCAGACTTTAAGGTCTAATTCATGCAGTTGATCCACAACATTAACTGGAGTGCAGGTTTCATCAATTTGATAAAATGTCTTTATAAAAACAGATGGTAATTTTTTATACGCAAAGCTTTAAACGGACTCTGTTACAAAACCACTTAAAATGCTATCTTTAAAAAAACCCAACCAACCAACCAAACCAAAAACCACCAGAAATCTAGAAAAATTGCTCCCCCCACAGTGCTCAGATACTTTAACCCAAAGAAATTGCTGACAGATTTGTTTTCAGCCCAGCAGAGTAAAGAGCTGACAACGTATTTTTTTTTTGCTGGATATGGTAACTTAGGTCTATTTTTAGGGCTTTTTCTTCTTTTTTTAAAGTACACCAAAATAGCAGTGGGCTCAAAAATCACCATCTGCTTCTAGAAATTAAATAATTCTCTGAAGAATAGATAAGAGGCATAAAAAGCCTACCCCCACTCTTACATTTTTCACAGCAAGATTAAAAGTCACAATTACATATTACTTTTAAACATTATTTATTTTATCAAACAATACTGCAGGGTCACAACACCCCTGTAAATATTCAATATACCTATTTATCAGTTATCACCAGCATAAACTGTTTACATTCCAGTCGTGAATGACTGACTGGCAAGTGCTATTGCTATTGCTTTATGACTTAGAATAAAGCTGCTGATATTTACAGCACAATAAAGACTCTCCCAATTTCTTTAACTTTGATTTAGTTAAGGTGGTAATGATTCTAATTTGTAGGGACTTTTTTTTTTTTTTTAAATGCCCATTAGAACTATTCTGCAATTAGCATGTTAGCATTATTTGCAAATGCATGTAAAGAAATCTGAGCTTGTTTGCATCTGGCTAGTTTGGATCCTGTTAACAATGAATCAGCGTCCGTTCAAGATGGCTCAGGACATGGACACTTGCTCACTGGCTGAAGCCTGTCAGCAGTTTCCCCATCCTTAGCATTTGTGCTCCTGACAGCTCAAATGACCGACTGCTCAAGAAGACAAAACTCAGCCCCTATCTCCAGTGGTCTACCCATGCATCAATAGCCTTAGAAAATAACATGGCATCACTATCAGTCAGCTCTCACCCTTGTATCTTTTGAACCTTATGCAATGTAAACGAAGTTTGAACAACACGGCGAAGGAGAATCCATTAGTTTTTCTTGAAAGTAGTTTGATGAAGGAAAAAAGTCTCCAGCTAAAGTCCCTGTCCCACTTCCTTCCTGAAGAAAAACTTCCACAACTTGGTCATCACACATTCTGGGAGGGCTCCAGCCACAAACAGCACATACCCAAAGTTAGTTGGCACACATCCCCCCTCCTCAGCAGGGAATACTGGGGAAGCAGGAGAAGGGACTGTACAAAAAAATGGGCAGAAGGTGGCAAAGGCCAAAGAGGAGGAGAAAACCAGCTTCACTAGTACGAATGCTGGTGGGATGGTGTTCGCTAGTTCTGTGATTTCACTAAAGATGACAAATTTTCAATTGCATTAATTTCAGTTTAGAACATTTCCAGTTTTTTTCCACAAAACAGCATTTATCTTTTTAGTATCATTTTCAAGAAAGGTAGTTTGGTTTAGTTTTTTTTTCCCATGATATTCCATTAAAAAACAATGTCTCTTTCAGAGATTAAGACTAAATCTTCTAAAGTAGAGAATAAGATAAGATACCACAAGATACTTCAAATGACACATAGGATGAATTATAAACAAGTTTACAAAATGAAGACATTTTGAAAGTAGTAGTATTTAACAAGCACCATTTCTAACACGTTCATCTTATTGTAGTTATTTAAAATCAAACTTCACAACAGCAACAGTTAAAAAAAGGAGACGTCCATAATTCATATTTCTTGGTGGATCAGAATTTTTGTGAAATGAATTATCTAACCTTTGAAAGACCTGCTAGTGACCACTGCAGCAACAGTATTTAGGCTAACTTCCTGACAAAAAGAGAGCAGAAAAATCACAGAGAAACTTATGCTTGTTGGTATATCCTGCTTTGGCAGGGACAGGAATTCTTCAAATAATGTGCAAGAATCACCCATTTCTAGGAAACAATTAAGAAATATTTTATTTGTGAAGGAAATGAATTCTTATTTTTTTCTGAGTCAGTAGTCAGTAACTAAAGAAAGGAACTTTCCCAAGAAAGGGAAGAAAAAAGTAATTAAGGGAAGTGGTGGGTTTGAAAACTTTAATGTTCCCCCGACATTTTCAAAGGGGACCCTCTTCACTGAAGAACAGTTGCAGAGAAAAAAAGAAAAAACAGACTATGAATAGCCAAGATTCCTAGTGATCTCATTGGGAATTACACATTTATTTGGAAGGCATTAAAGCAATAAGATTATAGAAGTAAGGCCTGATCCAAATTCCATTATGTAAATGGAAAAAGAAAATTTTGTTGTCTTAAAAGGAAATTGAATTGAGCTTTTAGTTCCCAGTTAATGAGATACTAGTAGATGTTGAGAATTGCAGGGAAAGTGATAAAGGAGAGATGTCATTTTGGGTTGGGTTAGTTTTTTCATATTAAATACTTATTTAGATTGTGATTTACTCAGATTTCTCATCAGAAGGCTCTCCCTCCTACTGACTATATCTATCTAAAGTGGCATTCAGGTACAATGGAAATGGGGCATATCACAGATTCTAAATATTTCATTAGAGTCTATGGGTGAGCAATGAAACCTATTTAACCTGCACAGGATCCATGGCTTAATCCAGACAATTTACTCCTTTCTTCAATAGCACAGAGTTACTGCTGGTTCTAATGGTATTGCTTGGTTTGAAACAAACCCTTCATGGATTCCTCTTTCTTTTAGTCTGGACAATTTCGTGATTTGCTTGATTCCACTAAAGTTGCTTTTGTCAGTGCATGGAATCACCTAAATGGGTGCCAAGGCTGCAAAATGATCTCATAAACAGGTTCTCCCACCACTGCTAAGTAACACTTAGGCCAAGTGGGCTTGTACTGTGCACATATGTCCTGGAATCTGAACCCAACGCCAGGATAAAGGATTAACCTTATGTGCTGCAAGGCTCCCAAAACTCTCAGCTTTTGCTGGACCCAGAGTAAGTCCAAGGCACTCAGTAACTGAGTTTGCACAGCAGGACCGTTCTAGCAGCATATTACAGGTATGAGACTTCTAGTTTCTTCTCTGAAGTTATAGGTACACATAGGGGACTACAAATAATGTGAATTTCAAGAGAGAAATGGATCCAATTTGATCTGCTATTTTTCTTTAAAATTAATAAATTCAGGCGGTGTATAAACTATCCAGTCACATCCTGTAAAAGTTTAAACAGTGAAACCACAAGGGAAAATAAACTAACATCTCTTCCCTTTTTATCTTAAAAGTCTCTGAAATGAATTGGTTGCTAAAGAAACCTGATATAATTGTGACAGAGTGTTTTGAAACCCTTAGTGGAGTTCATCTGAAACCTCAGCATAACAAGTGGCCTCTTATCTGCGTACTATTCCAGGAAGAAATGCATGGCATTTCGTCATCACAGCTGAAAGACTCGCTGGCTCTGCACGTAGGCTAGGCGAGAATAAGAGCCCTCAGCTATAATGAGGGCACACTGGTAGCTAATGCTTAGTCAGAGGCCATTTCCTTTAGCCTTTGCTACTGCTTGTAGGAGCTGGAATGCAGGAAAAGGCAAAAACTAAAGTGAACATACTGAAGGTCAATGTTTACCTTGCCTACTTTTTCTCAATGAAGATTATTTCTGAAGAAATGGCACGTGCATTAATGTGCTGGCATCCTGAACCATCCCCCTTATTGCAAGGACTTTAAGTAGCTTTATTTAATGTGGCAGTTCATGAACAAAATTACTTACAGGAGAATCATAAAAAGGCAGATGTCTTTTTTTTTTTTTTTTCAGTCTGACATTTAAAGGCAAATTAGTAAGTGGGAGTTTAATATAGATATTTCCTTGTGAACACTGATCATGAATTTCCAAGCAGGCAAACCGACCTTCTCCTTAATAAAGCTGTTGAAACATAGATAACTTGTAGCAATTACTTCAAAACCAGGGATGAATCTTCGTATGTGAGGGAATATGGTAAGGAACATTTCTTTTTATAGGCTTTTCCTCTTCTGTACATCCTGAAGATGATCATATGAGTGATGTACTGTTATGATGCTTTTTAACATAGGAATCTGCATAATTTGACCATGCAATGATTAATCAATAGAATATGAAAATGTTAAATGTGAATCTGTAGCAGTGTTCAGTCTGTAAGTTTGCAAGACGCTTCATTTGGGACCACACGTTGCTTTCTTACTCTGCCTGCAGAAACATCAGCAATTTTTGCAAACTTAATGTGGTATAACTATGCTGATTTAAGCATACAACTGTATGTACTGTACTGCTGAATACACTGCACTGAGTCATTTTACATACATGCAGTTTCTGGTCTAAATAAGGGCTAGATTCGACTTGTTCTGTTTAACTCACTGGCTGAACACTGAAAATAGTTGGCACAGATTTTTCTCAGGAAATTCAAACTTACACAAGCAGAGGAAAAACATTGCAAATGAGATGCTGCTGTGTGCAAAAATTCATGTTGGGTAAAACTTTAAACCCTAGAAATAAATCTTGTTTTCAGTTCTCACAAATACGCTTTTCTATTCAACTCTGAAGGTTTAAAGCAGTTGTTAATCAAATATTGTACACAGTACTAAGCAGGAGAGTGTTCAGTTATTTCTGAAACACGTTATTTTGAGGCTATGTTTGAATCTTCCATATTTATGTGATGAGAGTTATGTCACAAAGTTAATCATTCCCAGGATGCTAGCATTCGGGGTAATGAAAAACTTCTTGTGCAAGCAGTCATTAATCAGTGAGTCTAACATTGCATAATGCTTTCTGAAGCATGTGTTATGTGATCAGAGTACAAGGCTGCATAATACAGCAAAGTGTTTATGCCATATGCTGACCTTTTCTAAAGCAGAAATGGAGCCGTGTGATGTGCCGCTCCTGCCAGCATTTGCTTATTGCCAATAATTAAGTCTGATGATATGAAGAAACACAAACTTGTATTGCTTTAGAGTTCTTAAAGGAAGAAGCTTTGAAGTTTTTGGCACTGTAGAGTACAAAGATAGCCAACTTGGCTTGGATACACTACCGTTGTCCATTATAGGCACCGCCCATCAAAACTGGAATCAAGTGCCCTGCTCAAGTGGTTACTGGCATTTGTGTAAAGGAAAACGTGCATTGTTACAGGACTGCTGTATTAACCAGAAGAGCATAAAGGTCACAGGAGCAAAGCAGCCAAAAGCATGCTTGGTACCTCAAATCTCAGAACATCATAATAACATTTGATGTTCTTGTGCAATAGTGCTAGTAAGCAGTTATTACTTAATCTCCTACCACTATTACACAAAACTATACTTGCAAAATACTTCAGATAAATATGCTGTAATTATATGAAATATAAAAAACATGTATAGGGCAAAATGTTTTTGTAACTCTAAACACACATACCTGTGGGAATGTGGTTTTAGTGAACTATTTTAAAAATTGAATCAATGCTTTAAAAGCTTTTATGAATAACCTTAAAACTATGTGCTGGAAGAAGACTGGACATATGGACATACATTTTATATAGTGTGCATATACACACGCACAGAGTCCTGTACACAGCTACTTTGTGTCTGTTGGCAGAACCAGGCTACTGAGCTGGAATAACCAGCTTCACACAACTTTTTAAGCACAGCCAACTGTAGCCATGCCACTGCTGCTCCTACACCACCTCCCCTCTAACACACTAGCGTTTCCTTCTCTCTCAATGATGACAGTCTTGACTACTTTGGAGAGCTGGTACAGACAGGGGTAGCTACTATCCGTAAGTATTATCACCTGTTAACAGCAAGTCGGTTCTATCATGTGATCTATGATATGATACCAATGGCTGAAAAGTGATTTCTGATATCCCTTGCTTAACATCGAGGAAGTACTTTCAAGCTTAACTAAGAAACCTAGAGAGTAAAGCAGCCTAGAAGCACAACCACAAAGCTAAGACCATGTCTATATAGATATATAGGTGTCCTAGTCCAAAATTTAGATTCTTAAAATTCCTGCTGAGATTTTGCATCAGAAAGTGATGATATTAGACAACAGCAATTAGAAAGTGCTGTATCCAAGGACTTTTTAGGTTTCATGAATTAAACCTTCCACACCTAAGGAGTCTGATTCAATAGGCATCTTCACGTTTAGCAGACAGGACTCCATTCACTAGAAAGGAGATGCTGGGGATGAGGGGAAACTGAACAGGACTCTCGTCCTTGCTACAGCATCTGTTATAAAACCAGTGTGATACTTGCTGCATGAGGGAACTGCAAGACAGGCCTTAGCTCTCTAAACTATTAGGTGGATGTCATTATCTCTACATCCCAACAAATTAACTCGTAGAATAAGTAATTAAAGTAGAGAAATTTCATCATGAGTGACTTCAGAGAATCTAGTGAACAGGTCACTACTGTGGGACATTTGGCTCAAGTCAATTAAGTGAGAGAGCAGAAGCTAAGTTGCTTTGGTGTTTCATGAGTCCTTCAACTACTGAGCAGTTGCACAGATGGAAGCACTGTAGCATACACTCTTCACTTTTTCAAAAAAGGACTGATGTCAGATAAGATTTGTAAAATCCAAAATGAAGAGAAGAATATCATTCTACCCAAAGTCGAAAAACCTCATGTCCACATGTTCATTTATGAACTAGTAACTCAGGCAGAATCCTTCTTGTTAGGCCATTTTTGTGGCTCCCACCTCCTTTTATGCTTTACAGACACTCTAGGAATCACGCTTGGAGGTTACAATCTCTACTAGTCATTTGTGTACAGAACTCAGGCGCTGTAACCAACCAATACAGAAAGATCCACTTTGTGGACCTGCTCATGAAAATACTAGAAATTACTGCATTGAAATCAACTGTGACTTAAACACACAGTCTGAACCCACCCTACAAAACCTCTTTCCTATACACCCTTTCAAGACCCACTGCTTCTCAGAAGCATGCTCCTTGGCTCTCTTCTCCTTTCACCCCTACTTGGAAGGGGTAGCCAAAAGACTACAGGACAACATGAACCACACACCCTGAGGGGTCACTAGCTGGGGATACTCACATGTATTTACAAAAATACTTCCGCTCTGAAGTGAACAGTCTCAGCAATAAGGACTTATTACACAAATGATGCAGAGTCAAACTTTCTACACAAGCATACACACATATTATTAACATTCATATGTCATGAAAACACAACCTTCACAACTCTACCCTTACAATTATATTTTTTAACTTTTTCTTCTAAGCTGCATGGAAGAGACACATTTTTTTAAAAAATTGTACAACTGGCATCAGAATTTTTAACATACTAAAAAGAATTGAGCCAAAGATGATATCACAAAGTCCCTTATGCTTAAGGGAAAATGTTAAATCAATTAGCAGTTGCCAGAATAAAGAACCAACAATTTGATATATAAGTTCCTTACAAAAATAACAAACTTTCCATGTTCTTCTGAAAGTGGTTATATTATGCAACAAGAAAACTGCACCATTTTCTCAACTCTTTATTGTTACAAAGGCTTTATTAGCATATGCTTCATAAATTATAATCAAAGCATAGTACTCACTAGCCAGAACTTTGAAGAGTTTATAAACATACACGTACAGACTATGCCTTAGAGGGTTAATGTACTATTTTGAACTCAAGTATTGCAATAGGAGTTAGCTTTGACACAGAATGTTCACACCCTCTGTAATAAATTCTTTTAACATACTTCATATTTCTTCCCATGTGAATGTGTGTCCTTGGAAGAATTATCTACTAGATAAAAGCTGAAGATGAAATCTAAGTCTAGACTTATTTAAAGGGGGTAGACACTGATCTTATAATCTATGACAGCGACTGATTAATGAGCTGCTCATGATTGCTGCAGGCCTCTCCAAACTGCAGGAGTAAATGATATTATAGGACTGGGAGGAATGTGCTATCTGGATGCCACACCTTTGTTGAAACTTAAGAACTCACTTTGACTCCTACTGCATTTATTCTAGCCTTGAACTACCATATGTAAATGGCCAGATATATGGTAATATACGTGCATCCCCCCACTACTTGCCTGCTGCTTCTGCAGCAGAGTTTCTGTGCTACAGAACTCATGGTAAGTATGGCCACTTGTAGCTGTCATGGTATGTGCTGTGTGGGGTCCACTGTTTTGGTGGTTGTGCTCTTGCACAAACAAATACAAATTTCCTGAAGCAGAATAGTAGTATCACATCCTGAGGGATTGATTTGATCTTGCCTGACAGTCTGGATAATTTTATTTACACATACACACATACACAGGCACATACAGATACATATGTATGCATATGACATGCCAGTACACACATACATATATCATAAAGCATAATGAACACATCGTGTAAACACAGCATATTCTGCATAACTATAGAAACTTCTATTCAGCTTGGTTCCAAGGCTGAAACAGAACATTATTTAAATCTATAATAAAAAAGGTATATTACCTAATCATTAGTGATAACATGGTAATTTCTGATTAGATCTTTCAAAGACATTTCAGGAAATTTCTTCAAAGTCTACTAACTTAGTTTATAAAATACCAATGTTCCTAAAGTGAAAACAACTCATAAAAATTTGTTAAAATGTTCCCTCCACACTCATGTCTGAGAATTGGAGGAAAGAAAAGCCAGCAGGAAAAAAAAGGGTACTAACAGAAAAACTAGTCATTGTAATCCCACAAAGTACACAAGAATTTTATTACCTTTAGCTGAACACAACTCTTCTTTTGGGTTATCTTCTTGCAATTATTCTTTTTCTCATTTTTGGAGATGGCTGTCTTTCTAAAAGTGTGCAGAAAAAGAACATCTTAATCACATCATCATGAACTTTATCACACCTCAAGTACACAGACTGTATCAGCCTCAGTCGACAAGGAAGCCCTACAGCTTTTCAGCAGTGTCATTAGGTACAAGAACAAGGCTAAACTTCCAAGGCTAAACTTGTTCAATGCACACTACAAAAATGAACAATGATTTTTAAGTACACTTTTAAAAATTGTAAATAAATCCCCTCTCTAAGCAGACACCTTTTCAGGGAATTTCTTGCATAAAAAAGGAGTAAGTAAAAACTATGCAGTGATAAATTAAGATTTTGACTACCCTTTTCACTTTGCATCTGTGAGTTGGGTTTGGGATGTGGAGTGACACTAGTACTAAAACCCCTTACTTTACTCCCTAAGTCTCCCAAAACCAGATTCCAAGTCTCATGATATTCTGCTCTCTCCTGTGTTGACCTCTTCAACAAATGCAACTACGATTAAATGCATCAAAGAGCAATGACTGAGTAAAATATGAAGCAGCTGAGAATGATACATCCTGATGTTTACTTTTCTGAATGCAGCTGGTTAAAAACAATTCTAGAAAAGCCCTGATATGAACCTTGATGTAAGTTCATGTCAGAGGACTAGGACTAATTTCACATAGACTGACAGAATTTCAACAATAATTGGGCACCAATGACTCTGCAAATGCCATAAAAAGGTTCCATGGAGAACATCTCCAAGAGCACTTAACTGTATCATTACATAACCTCGGAATAAATAAAAGACACCTTTCCTTCATTACAGGTGAGCCACTGAAAAGCGCTGGACTGACAAAAGCCATGCAGACAATCATGAAAACTTTATTCAGAAATTTAGTAAAACTACGAAGAATGTGAGTTACTTCAGTAATATTGAACATACAAACAGTTTGCTAGATTAAAAGCTAAAATGATATGTGTAATGTAAAGTCACACATTAATTTCTGCATGAAACTGAGAATTTCTAGGCAATTTACTAAGTTGAACTTACAAATGTTGAGAAGTTATCAGCTGAAGGTAATGGACCTACCTGTGTTATAACTTTTCAATATCCAACTCACTGAAGTGCAGAAAAACTCACTATCCACTTGAGCTCAACAGGAGCAGGAGAAAAAGTTGCTTATGTGTAGGGACCACGAGATAACCTTTCAGAAAACCAGCAGAGACCCAGGGCTCACTCATCCATGAGGTATTGTGGAGAAAAGCAAGGCTTTACCAGGAACTGAAAGAGTTGAGTGTAAATGCTTGAAGGAGGATTTACCAGATCATACATTCCATGAGGAAAAGTCAGCCTTTATATTAACATTTCTGTTACAAATAACTCTCTTGTGGAAGCAGAGTTCTAATATTGCTATTAATCACGAGCACTGCAGCCATCATAACATATCACTTAATAAACGAGACAGTAAGTGATTAACACATCTTTTGCTAAAATATTGTTCCTCCAGAACTATTTCAGCATCACTCCAAAGTACCTTTAAAAATTGTCTTACTGATACTCACTTTGTAATAATATTCAAACTGTTGACTTCAAAGAAGGGACTCAAATTGCTAAGATATGACACTATCTTCTCCTGAGAAAAGGAATGGAGAGACCACTGTGCAGCAAAATTATTTTCTGAGATCAAAACTACTAGTTAAAAGCACAAATCTACACAGTCTTATGCCACAGTTTTAAAGTTCTTAGATGTTTTAAATAGACATCCACAGAAGCCACTTAATCAGTGTTTGGTAGAAAAAGAGGCAGCTCAATAACCAGACTGTATATCAAAGTTATGAAACAGAAACCCGTCAGCGTAGACTTAATATTTTTTTCCTATTAACATAATTATTTCCTAGTCAGTAAAAATGAAAATGACATGTTAGCATTTCAAAAACACAAGAAAATGACCCTCTAGGCTTTATATGACTATCAAAACAAGTACCAGTACTTTATTTGCAAATTATTGTGCAAGAAATGATCGACTCAGCAAGTTTACCAGTCAACAAAGTGTGAGCTCTACCAGTTATAATCAATTTACATGTAATGATATGTCTAAATATGAATTTAAATGAGTTCTTGTCATTTCATGTTGATGAGCTGCTTTATCATCATAGATATGGACAGTGACCATAGCTAATGTTGCAGAAACAGCAAAGCATGCACAAGTTCCATGAGCCAATGGTAACCCAGCACGAATAAATTTGTTTTCATATAAAAACACAGCCTTGCACTGCTAAGCTATGTTTATTTTCCAGTCAAATTAACAAAAATACTTTCTACAAGGTTATTTCCAGACATTTGCTATATATGCCGTGTCCACCGCAAATACACAGTATGAATCACAACAGTTTTCTTACGTCATAACCTACTGCATTTCTCTTTTAATGTATGAAAAGAACTCTGAGGCCACCATAAAATAAAGAACCTTTCAATATCATCCCTGCTGCATATAAATATACATTCATAAAACTTGCAAAAGGAATATACTGGAGATTAAGATAATTCTAGGTTATGTAAGAGCACATTAGTCACACCCCTGCACAACCATCTTTAATACAATCATCAAAAATTTAAAATAACTGGGGCAGGTGAAATACAGTTCCTTCACAGCCAACAGTACTGATCAGATGATATGGTGGAAAAATGCAAGACAAAGACAGGATCAACATACAAGAATGCACAATTAAAGGCTGGCCTCGAAAATGTCTTCATTTAATAAATTAAATGAATGTAATGGCAACAACTTTATCAAAAGGACACCATTAAGTGCTAAAGTCAATTTCATTTTGCTTAGAATAGTGTAAGTAAGACAAATAAAACTTAATATTTTCTAAATTATAATCCTTTTCATTTCCCCTAGCTTTATTAATAATATAGATATTCTGGTAGAATATGCAAATATATTTTTACTGATATACAGAATCATTTAAATGCATATTTGGTACAATTTCTTTTTTTTGGTGTTCGGTAGTTGCTTTTGTTTTGATAAAATGATATAGCAGATTTATGCTTAACATCACAGATACATTTTGTCTATGTAAAGAATTTACAAAGCTTTTTCAATTGTGAAATGGTATGTTTCATACATGTGAAATTTTAAAAATGCTACATGTACCTGTGACTTTGCCAATACACAGATCAGCCACCAGGAACTGTAAGGAGCATGAGCTGACACACAGTTCTATCTGCGCTTCGTACAAGTATGGACACATTCAAAATGAAACATCATTATGATTTGCTGTTACTTTGGTGATTGTGATACTCCAGGTGCGGATGCAAAGTGCACCTTAATGGTCCTCATAGAAGTACTTTTATCCCCCTGTATTTTAAAGGCATCAGATTCTTTTATTCTCCCTTGTAGCGAGGAGGTCTCTTCTCCTTAAACGCAAGAAGGCCTTCAATTCTATCTTTTGTTGGAATAGTCTGCAATGAGCAGAGTAATAATTCATTATTGACACCAAAAGCAATACCAAGAAAAATATTTTCATACAGATCACAGTTCTTCGATGAATCTGCGGTGCAACATATAATACAATTGAAAAATTAAAACTATCTAGACAGATATAGGAATGTATCAGACACTCACTCAAGGGCATGACATAAGGTTGATAAACAATTTCGGTGGAGAAGTACTTTTTCTCCAAACCGATGAGTGTAAGAAATTCCCTAGGGTTTGTTTTTGAAGTTTTTTGGGGGCAGGGAGGTTGGGGGGCTTGGGTTTGTTGGGTTTTTTTTTTGTTGGGTTCATTTTCGGTTTTTTGTGGGAAGGAAGATTATTAATCTGATTACCACATCTTAAATAAGCATGTAATGCTGATGGTTCTATTTCCATCATAAAAACTTGTCTCTAAGTCCAAGAACATACAATCTCAAACATGTCATTCCCCTGTTTCACTGGCAAAGAGGTTTGTCTCCATTTTTTATTGGTTAGCACGTATGCCATTAGTGGCACATGTTAGTGAAGTGTCCTTTGTGTTATTTCATGTCAAACCAAAACAAAAGCAAGGCAGTTCTTGGACTGGCATGGTAGTGTATGACTGGCTAGGTATATGGCAGGTAGTGCTTCACTACATTCACCATAACATTACTGGCAGGGAAATGTTACTGTCCTGAACTACACCTCCTTCCTTAAATTCCTTATAAAATCAGACTAAGTACATGGAAGGTTTTAATAAAATGCCAAAAAAGTTTGCAGAAGAAATCACAGAGTAATTTCTAGTTGAATTTCTGCATGTTTCATGATAGGCACCAACAGAGCCTGTTTTCTGTGTTTTTTTCATGTAATCATATTTACATACCTGAGCATAACAAGCTTCTTCAATTGCTAAACCTGTAACTAAGTCGACCTGAGGAATAAGAACACAACGGTTTTTAAAAGAATTTTTTTAAAAAATTTTATATATTATTTCCTCACAGCTAACATAAATATTGTGTTTCTCTATGACACATACTAAAACACTCCAGTAAAATTCTTCTACACTACTTTAACATAGCAATACTATGCTGACATGTGGTGAGAGTGGCTAATATTTCTGTAACGGAATCCTGATTTGGCAATACTAATACACAATACTATACTAACACACAATACTAATACACAATACTAACTAATACACAATATACTCAAAAAATGTCTACTCTCTACTACAAATCATCTGGTTAGGTAAAAGCCATTAGCTACCTGCACATTTATAGTAATTTCGTTTACTACAGGGGAAAAGATGCACTGCATGATTATTTAAAAATTTTTCTGAAACAATGTATCTTCAAAGTGTCATATAAGGACAAGATAGCATGCCACCAAATAAACACAAATTCAAGTTTAAAAGTATTTAAAATAGAAAAAAAAGAGGCCAATGGTTATGCTGCATCATCATAATCTATTTTTAATACATTTAGCTTCTTCATGAGCTGTCCTGAACAGTTGAAAAGGCTGAATTTTGCCTTCACTATTTCTCTGTCTGTCTTAAGCACCAGATGCTGCAGAATTCACTAGCTCTCCATTTGACCACTGAAAGGACTATGGCTATGCACCACAAGCAGTTTTTGAGGGGAGATAAGCTATAGAATAAGTTGTCAAAGGAAGCCATGAAATCTGTGCCATGGAAGTTCTGTAAAGACAGCTTGGATGACCAATTGGTTTTATTGGTTTTGATGTAATAGATCTTGTCTTGGGGCCTCAAGACTGAACTAGAGATGATCATTCAGTGTCCATCTAACCTTAACATCCCTAAGTCTATAAACATAATTATTTTGACCTTTCAATCCATTATATCTGGTAGCCAGACAACTTAGCTTGTAGCATTTTGAACCTTGGGTACTGAAATAAGTCTTGAATTTCATTACTACTTGCTGTGAAAACCTAACAAACATACTCTTTGTGCAATGGCATCTGAGTTTGGCTCTTAGGTCACCACTTACTGGTGTTACACTTTGCTGAACTCAATTATATCACTCATTGCTTTTGGGACTTTAAGAACAAAGAACCACTCTCAAATTCATCTTCTTGGATTCAGATGTTGCACATGGTGTGATCCCCTTTCTCTTGTACCAGATTGAGCTACAAGGTGTCCTGATGCAGAGCCTAACTTTAAATATGAATAGGCCTGCTGAACTCAGCAAGGGCATTGTACAACTAAAGTAAAACACATGTCCAGACTGGATTTTAATGAGCTTTAGAGCTAGGTCAATAGTGTGCAAAACAGAGTGGCAATCAGAATCAAACATTAAATCAGGCTCCAGATACAATTTTAACACTAACAGCTATTAAACGCTTAAAAATAAATAATATGCCCTTCATCCTTTAACTTTATTAGATACTGAACACGGACAGAATATGACTTCGATAACTTTTCCCACCTGGGATTTGAAACACAATTTGCTCATAGTAGTTCATGTTTACTTTCTGCTATTAATAATTAGCAGAGTGCACTACTCCTGAGGTTTCTAAGCCTTGCTAAAGAAACCAGCATCTCAGGAGTCTGAGACATTAAAAAATTGCATTTTATTCTTTAGAAAGTTTTGACCAAATAGACTTCAAAAGACTACACAGTGAGAAACTAAAAACAGTTCTAGAAAAAGAATTTCACCACAGTAGAACTGTTGCCAACCTGACTTCTGTCCTACTGTCATGGAAAGTACATATCCTTACCTCCATTCCCTGATTGATAGCCAGTTTTGCAACTCTCATTGCTACTGGTCCCTAAAATGAAAGAAAAAGTTTATTCACATATCATCAAAACCTACAAGATTTGTAGTTGAAGAGTCTGCACATCATTGTTCTTATACTGGGACAATCTAGACTTTGGACTTTCGTTCAATTTATAGTATATAAGTCATATATTGTAGGTTTTATTACTGTAATAGACACTTGCATCCAAATTGATAGCTTGAATATTGAGCAAAAGTAAAAGGATACCATTTTCAAAAGAACCTAATTATTGTATTTGGTTTATGTTTCAAAGGTGTTCAGTGTGTCCACATTTGTCAAGCTTCATCAATTCCCTTCAAAACAAGGCTCAGAACAGCCACCTTAAGATACATCATTATGGATCTTTGGAAGGTCAGTCCTACGTCCCTATCACACAATGGAAACACATGAAAATATGTGACCATGAAATAAAATTAATTGATGCAAGCTTCAAACCTACAGTACACTATTGCAAAGCCTGCACTGGTCAAGTGGTGACACTCCCACGAGTGACTGATGTCCCCAGTGAGCAGAGGGATTTCCACACTCGCCTCCAATGTGCTGCAGAACAGCAAGACATCTCTGGGAATCGTCTCACTCCTGTGCCTATCCATCAGCATTAGCTTCCGGATGGTCAGGCCTGCTGATTCAGGAAAAGCCAAACGCTTATGAGGCAGTTCCAATAAGAAGTTGTAACCATAAATCAACCTTCCAGAACCATTGTATGTTAAAATTTTTACTGTACTTTTCATTTTTGTCTTTCTATCAGGGTGTTCAAGACATAAATAACCACCATTAAATGCCATATCTAAGCTATAACATTTTACATTTACAATTTTAAAAATTTTAAAAATTTTAAAAATCTTAAAAATTTTAGCTGTTACACTCATGATCCAATGAAGTGGTTCACTAATTACTTCCTTTTTCTGCCTCCTATGAATTTTTTACCTGGGACCTTTTGCCTCTCTTCTGAAATGTTCAAGAGCAATAAAATAACCTATTATGATAATTGCTATACTAAAAAATAAAAACTGCACACTATCTTTTTCTTGTTTAAAGGTTGAAATCCAGAACATGTAATGAAAACAGATCAATCATGATGAGATGAGGATTGACAGAGGTTTTTTTTTCACTATGAAATAATTACCAAATAACATTCAATATAAGAGAGAAAACTTCTTATTGCTTGCCACATAACTAGCATGGCTTTTTAATACACAACATGACACTTCTCTTTAATAAAGCTGTTCCTTTTTCAGTCCTAGTATTTGGTAAAAAATAAAAACCAAAATCAAAATAGTTTGTTATACCTGAGGTAAGAATTCTCTCGCCAGAGCTAATGCTCTTCTGTATGCAGCATCCCCTGCTTCATTCTGTTGTACCACATGGCTAATCAATCCTATTGATTTTGCTTCCTCACCGTCTACAATGCGTGCAGAGAAGATGAGTTCTTTTGCCAAAGCCACTCCAATTGTGCGAGGTAACCTCTGCGTCCCCCCTAGAGTTTGTAAAAAGAGAAAATGCAACTATTAGTTTCCCATGTACCTATACCGCAAATGAAGATGCCTCGTTCATTTTAAGTATTTTCATTTAAAATTCCATAAACAATTACAAGAACATATAGAAATTCAATTAGCTCAAAGGCATTATTAAATACTTTCTTCAGTTTTCAAACTACATCTAAACTGAAATCAATTGCCCTGTTTCTTAGAAAGACGAGTAAATAACTGAGAAGAGGTACTATTAATAGAGTTTCTGTTCTATTACAGACAAGCTACCTTACTCATATCAGCCAAAAGCTGAACAAAAACTACTTGACAGTAAATTAACATATCCAAAACCTCTGCTTCTTTTTAGCACAATGTATTTTTATGATATAAATCACCACTTTCAAAAAACTGCACTTGAAAAGAATATACACCTATACACCTTAGGGACAATATTTATATGTAAACTAAACTAAAACCATTACTAGACAAGGTCTCTAAGAAGCCATGGTTTTGTCTCTTCTTACTCCCATATTATTGTTGCAGCCTTAAAGCATGATTACAAAAACTAGGGAACAACGGCAGGTGCAGATCAGCATAACTTTATAACAGCTGTTCTTAGCACATTAGAAACTTCTTTGACTTATCAGCATTCTCAGAAGGTCAATAAACGGTAACTGCATTAGCCAGACAGGCGAAGATTGCTTAGCTGGACTAACAATTAACTTTTGAGAACTAACAAATAATGAGAATGTGGGAATAATCATTATCAAAATGGGAGATGTAGATTGAAATCACTGTAGCACATGTTTATGAATTAAAACAGTGAAAATGGCTTTTATCCAGGAGAAAGAATTTTGGAAATCACAAGGTCTACCATTTTGACGTGGATCTGAAACAAGTACTCTATTTATACAAACAGTCTGTAAGCAAAAATATCTTTCCAAATAGTTATTTCTGCAAGAGTATGCTAATATATTAAAATATAAATATATGTATATATGCAAGAAGAATATTTATAGGAGTTGTTCAAAGTGAGGTGGTATAACACTGTGCAAACGTGTTTTCAACTAAAAAGTACAGTAATTTCCACTACATAATGGTGGACTAAGCCACCAGCATTTTATTGAAACCATTCAATTCTCTTACTGATGTTTCCTGAAAATACTTTCAATACATTTCTGATATAAAGAAACTGGTTGGAAACAAGTTAAGAGTTTCAGTGATTTAATGATTAGCTTTCAATTACTGCTTTTTTCTGAACCACAAGCTTCGGTACTACTGCATTCCCTTCCACAAAAACAGATCTGCCTTTGAACACCTCATATAATACAAAATTGCAGAAGGTTTGGAGGCTTTCTGCCTTATGCTTTTCTAGAATATTAGAAGATGATGATCTATAACAAAAACTAAGATATATTTTCTAGGCAAAAACTGGAGGAATTAAAAGAATTATTATAACAAAATAAAATTTGTAGAACAAAAATATTAGTAAATATGAATAATGTGATATTCTCTACGATCCCACAATGCTTGAGAGGACTTTAGTAAGACTGTCCTAATGGTCAATGGCAACAGGCAATAGCAAGAGGAATTCCTATTCAATAAATGCTGCTAATTCTCCTAATTTTCTAAAGCTAACCCTGTGGTGGTGCTAGCAGTAAAATTTTGCTAACAGCACAATTTAGAGACATTTCTATGAAAGGCGCAAGGGATACAGATACACTAAAGTAACCCTGCACCAGAACCCAAAAAACACTACATACCCGGAAGCATAACCTTCCCTTCAGCCTTGGCTTGCCTCACTGGTGACATTCATGGAGAATGACTAAAGCTGTATCCATCAAATTTATACCAGACCTACATGCCAGAAAAATGTAAGCCATGTTTTCAAGAAACTTGCTGCTTCTTATATTGAGCTGTACCACTACCACCATCACCACAAATAAATATTTATTGGCTTTTTATTTAAATATTGAACATCTTTTAATTCCTCACATAAATAAGCTGTCACACTCTAATCAACATCTATTCTTATACACATTTTAAGCACACATTGGAACACAGCAAATGTCTACCTTATTCTCCTTAAGAATATTTTAGTCACAAATTCCTTTCGCCACAGCCGTGGAATCTAGAAAAGCATCCAGTTTGGCTTTTGATTAAAAAGACTATTTGTCCAAATCATAAGACCTGAAACCATATGAGGCTGAATTTATTGACTCTGCATCTTCTGCTTCTTTCTTGCACGTATTCCTAGTATTTTTCTTTACTTAATTATCTGCCCCTTCCTTTACTGTTTTATCTCTTCTATTACTGCTTTACCAGGAAATGTTGAAAACAAAATTTCATTGAGCAACAATATTTCATAACTTTGACCAAACAATGGATATGTTTAAGCATGAAATAGTGTTCATAGATTAAAAAAAACTGTTCTTGCCAGTGTCTTACACAATAATTATTAAAGAGCAAAAAAAAAAAGCAGACTATAGCTGTTTGGCTGCCTCCTACACTGAAAAGCCATTAAGCAGAGGAGCATACTCTTTGATTAATATTCACAGAACAGAAGCCAACAGTTCACTGCATCAATCACATATATTTAGAAGTAGGCGTAAGATACATGCACACAGAAAAGCTGTAAGACCAAATTAATCAAATGCAAACAACACACTAAAATACATCCAATACACTAAAGTTGCACCCATTTATGAAGAAAAGACAGAGTACACCGCAGATAGATGTTCTGTTTTGGTAATACACAAAAAACACATAATGCCTGCCAACTACAATCAGAGCTAAAGGAAGTAACACCCAGTCTTCAAAGACGTTACTTAACCAAAGCATTTCATCTAAATGTAGTGCAGAATTTGACAGGAGAATAATTGTTTCATCTTCACAAGTTTAATGACATGTTATTTCAAGGACTAGTGATCTGGCATTACTCATTGTATTGATGAAAGTATTTAACATACAGTTGCAATGTAAATTTGTTCTTACCTGAAAAGGTATATATAGTCAATGTTGTAATAATTGTAAATAGCGTTTTTAGATTACACTAGTTCATGTTTAAAGTTTGTTTACTGTGAAAAGACATAGTAAACAAAAGACTGCTAATTTCTGGTACAAAAAAGTATTTTTTCTAATTTAACAAATAGTTGATTTTGTATGAGTATTTATTTACTGTCAGTAATTCATCAATTACAAAATACGTACACAACTGGTTTGAATTAAGGGAATTACGTGATAAATGCCCAAGAGTATATCCAACAAGATGAAGCAACTAGCTTACTGGAAATAGATTCATCATTCTGGCAGAGAATATCTACAGTCAGTAGTTTCTCATAGCTGACGGCACTGTCAAAACATATTGGAAAAAATCAAGTTCTCACAAAAAAACCCCTAACTTTATTTCAGTAATAATCCTATTTATTAAGTCAAGTAAATACTAGTCATCCTATCCTATCCTATCCTATCCTATCCTATCCTGTCCTGTCCTGTCCTGTCCTGTCCTGTCCTGTCCTGTCTTGTCCTGTCCTGTCCTGTCCTGTCCTACCCTACCCTACCCTTTCCCATCCCATCCCATCCCATCCCATCCCATCCCATCCCATCCCATCCCATCCCATCCCATCCCATCCCATCCCACCCTACCCTACCCTACCCTACCCTATCCTATCGTAAGCTTTGTTTGATTCAGAGTGGATTAATTTAACTGACAGGTTTAGCTTCCTTCTTTTAGAGTACTGTGCACTTCTTACATTTTATTAATAATCAGTGGTGAAACCAAAGCCTGTCATCCACAAACCTTCCAATTATTCAAGTAAAATGTATTCTTGTGGTTTTTTTGCAGAAAACTGTAAGTAGATTTTTCATTCTTCCATTGAAACTCATAAAAATATGGAATACAGAAAGCTGCTGCTCATAATAATGAATCTTCAACAATACAAGTACATAAATAAGCTAATATGGATAAAATTATTATTCTAGTATAACACTTTTCAGTCATGTGATGTCATATTTTAAAAGACTCTGTAACAAACACAGGTTCTGCTTTTAAAGTACCTGCTAAGTTAAGCAATTTTCAAAATATAAAACATGCTAAATGTCTAAACATTCTACCTAGATAATATTTAACACCAAGTTTCCAACACATTCTTTCCAAGATTAGGCCTTGATACTGAGAAGTTGTGCATGTTTTAGTTAACTTAAACCCAGATATAAATCTTTATGGGCTCAGGCATCCCTAATTTTGTCTCAGAAGAAAAAATGAAGAGCTCTTATCCAGCCCAAACCAGATAACCAACTGACAACCAAACCCAGCTGAGACCAGGAAAGACACCAATAAAGATGCAAAAAGATGACAGGGTGAAAACGTGATGGAGAAGAAAAAAACATTATCTCTGCAAGAGGAAAAAAAAGCACTGAAATGAGAAAGAGCAGGCAGTAGGTAAGGCCACTCTTAGATCTGGCCATGTAAGTAGTATTTTGGAAAAAGACTGGAGATCTGAGGACAGCCTGAGACAGTGGCCTCAGGCTGACTCAGAGGTTGCCCCAGGGTCTGTGATGACTGAGAAAAGAAGCTTTTTGAGCAAAATGCCACAGTTGGTTGCCCAAAGGGCTCATAGAAGTCTGGCTTGTCAGTCAAGCCAAAGAAAGCCCCACAGGCATGCCAGACACAACCCCCTAGCTGAAGTCCAAGAGGCAGGACAACTTGCTATCTATGACAGCCTGGCTGTGGCAAACCCCATCTCCAAAGCAACCCACTTCATTTGCAAATCATCCTTAAATTTCACAAACCGTTCTATTCATTTGCATCTGTGGACTGGTTTATTTAAAAACCTATCTGAAAAATGCCTTTACGAAACCGCCATGCGTGGGTGGCTTGAAGGTGACAGCTTGAATCAGAAGAAAGTAGTACTTGGCTTGAAGATGTACAAATGCTTAAGATGCATGAGAGGAAGTGTAAATACACTTTAAGAATTCACTAGCAGTTAAATAATTACAGCTTTTGTACTGGAAGATTAAATGGTCATGTAATTTAGAAAAACTAATTTATTTTCAAAATAAGCAATTGTCTCGTAGATTGAGAAAACAGAAGATGGTTTCCTAGCAGATGGCTGAGCACGTGACATGGATGGAACCAAAGAAATGCATCTGGAACCCCAAGTTTATGAAATGGACTCCAAAAGTGATTCTACACCTGGTGTAAGGAGGTCACTACACATTTCACTCACAAACATGGCACAAACAACTCCATTGTCAGACAAAACATAATTTGAGAAGCATGGATCTGCATTACACCCCATGGACCCCTAGGACTGGCGGTATTGCTAATGCACACCCTGGCACTATGTCTTATTTAGTTTTAAACTGGAATTACTTGAGAGAAAAAAAACAGAAATGTCAAAGACCGTTAATCTACTTATTAACTTTTACTTAAGTGTACACAAGTGCAACAAGTACGAGCATACAGACATATTCAGTAAGACCATGTGCCTTCCTATTACTCCATATAGGAACGCGGTATTTCGTTTCAGGATGCAGTAAGTCACCTTAAATGAAATTCAGAAGTAGATACACATTAAAATATAAGTCTTCTTGCCGCAGATAGAAATTAATGGCCTACAAGAAGGCATTTTCCAGTTTCAAAATTACACCCACACATTTATGAAGTCATTACTCAGCCGTAACAACAGGTAGGAGGTTTAGACCAGTGCTGCAGTGTATGATCATAGTTCACAAATCATGTGGGATTTATGCATAATATTAAGTAAAAACTTTTATTTAACTTGTATTTTAAATAAATAATTTTACTAGTCCATATCCTTATACTTTTTAATTGACTATGACAGCAAAAGTTCATTTAATGTGGAAATCAACACAAGAAAAAAATGGACACGAGAGAAAATTTTGTCCCTGTCTAGGGCAAGTGAAACAGAAAAGTTAATTACCATGGTAGTATCCTATTTTTACTTATGTTTTTAATGAGATTATAGTCTGAAATTGGGACAATTACGATAGTTTTCAATGGACAGAATTGAAATCAAGAAACAACAGTTTCTTCTGTTTCTTCTCTTAGTCTGGTTTTGCTGCAAAAAACAGACTAATAAATCTGAACTGTTCACCACCTAAAAGCAGGTGGCTTGAATGTTTTCCTCACTTCAGTGCTCTCCTTACGGAAATCTACTATTTTATTCTTCCACACAGCAAAGAAATCTGCTAAACCCCCAAAACCAATTCCTATTCTTAACCCTATTCTTTCTCCCATCCTGACTATCAAATGAATCTGCTTTCAACTCTTCCAGGGTAATGGGTTTTTAAGAATTTATGTCTGAAATTATTCATCCCTGAAATTCTCTGACTTGAGCAGCACTAAAGAAAGGAGAATTGGTGGCTAATAAGATGGGAGCTCTGGGAAAAAGGCAAAGCCAACGAGACATAGGAGGACAAAATCCCACCTGGTTCAGCTACCAAATCCCGAGAAGGCAGAGCACTCTCTCTACTGATAAATATATGCAAAATGAACTTATCCATATGAACGCATTTTTCATCTTAAGTAAAATCTCCTCCCAGCGGAGAAAGCATACCCTGCAGCTACACTGCACCTAGCCTAGTACTTAGGCTATAACATAATGTCTACAGCAAACTCGGGGGGGGGGCTTTGAAAACACAGATTCTACAAAAAAATTTGCCAAATCCTTCAAAGATGGTATGCATTAATAGAACAATATGCAATGCAAAAAGGAAACTCTGCCGTAAATTGGAACTGGAGACACTCTAGTATAAACGTTTCAATTTGAAGCCAGTTCCTGTACAACAGTGGACCTACCCCAATAAGCACAAACTGGTATTTGAACACTTTATTGTCTGGGACTACTCAGACTTTTTCCTTAACTACAGCATGTTCCATCACCTTCTAGACATTTTTTAATTCTTGAAAAAAACCCAGAAAACAATAAATGAGAGGATATCAACAAAGAAAGAGACTAAAAAAGTTATTATTCCCAGTCTTCAGCTGTCAAACTGTTAGAATACTAAGAAAATGACATACATTAAGAAAACACCTTTTATGGTCCTCTTGCCTGCTGCTGTGACATAGCAATACATAACAGACATCACTGTTTTTAGCATGCAATGCAACATGGCTGTATGCAACGGCAAGTCTTTCCCCATAGATGGAGAAACTAGTGCTAACTATATTCTTCTGTCACCTAATCAGGCACACACAAGTTGGATTTCATGGACCTTTACAGTTTCAAGGATCAAAGAAATTAGACACTAATTTTGTTTTCCTTACATCTTACATCCAAATTCCAGGAAGAGAGACATTAGGGGCTATATAGGCATGAGGTAATGAAGAAACAAACCTGTATCAACATCAAGAACTAGAATAGCTGTCCTGCATCTGTGGGGCCCCGCACTGCATTTATTAAAAAAAATTGTACATATATTTTAATTAACATAAGTTATTAAGAATAGTTTGTGTAACAAACGCTAAGGTTCAATGAGATAGGGAGCACCTCTCACTTCTGTCTCGCTGGACCCGTCCTGGCCTTCAGGAAGGACTGTTGCGAAGTGAGCAGAGCTCGCTGCTGAACAGTTTGTGCTTCTAGTTGTGGATACAGCCCAGCTGCTGCTCCTAGTTCCTGGATCTCTTACGGCACTCCTACATGCAAGTCCTTTGACCCTTCTCTGGCAGCAATCCAACTCCTTGACTACAGATTCAATGGTAGAACTCTCCCAAATCCTCAGCAGGCTAGGAACATTTTACTGGAGCCTGGAGACATCAAAATCTCTATTACTGCCTAAGTCTTTCAGAGAAAACATGGCATTTGAGCAAGAAACAAAAAAAAAATTCTTTAAAAAAGGACACTTTACTCTTGAAATTTGAAGAGAATCATGGAATCTTGAAGAAAAAATGCTGAATGACAAGCCTTGTAAGAGTCCATTGCCTGCAAGGCCAGAAATTTGATGAGCAAGCATGAACCAACATCACCTTCTTGGCCTCACTCTCTTTTCTCTTTCTTTCTCAGATAAAATGGTGGTTTTTAACAAACTTACTACTTCTCTTTCATTTTAAGCATAGGATGTGTTTAACCCTAGTTACTGTCAGCCTTCTTCCCTATCCAGACTCAGCTGTAACATTTATCCTGCTTGGAAGTAGACCACTGAAACAGTTCGGAAATTGGAAGCATTTATCACACCTCCGTTTTTAATCCTAGTCAAACAGGGTTGTATCTTACCATGCACATGTAATTGAAGGTCACCCAGGGAGCTGTAGGTGTTCTGTGGAGATATCGGGTGGAACACCAGAAGCAAGATAAGCTTGCAATGTGTTAGCATGGCCCTTCCACCTTTTTTATGTTACAAAACAAAAATATTATTTGAGACAGTCTACTTTGCTATCTCAGTCTCTCTCATCTGTTACCTTGTTCATACATACATATTTCCTCAGGTTTTTTAAGATTCTAAAACAACACTTCTGGTGAAAGAAAAAACCAGTATTTTAATCTGAATCAAAACATTTTGGTTTTGCAACTTGGTTTTGGTTGATAATTAAGTTCAGCCATTGAACTGAACACTCAGAATTTGAATAGTCCCACCTACACCTGAAAAAGACTTATTAAAGCAAGTTTAATATTTACTTCTAGCCTGCTGCTTGTACTCAAGTCATGAACTTTTTCATACCAGTGAGAATTTCTGTGAAAGAAAATCCTGGTTGTTTGAACTGATAAAAATAAAATATAATCAGTAAAAATGAGACCATTAATATGACAGTGATCTTACATGGTGGTACTCACACTGAATGTATGGAGTATCCTTGAGCAGAAGTAATTTTAGTTGTTTTAATTCCGCAGCCCTGTTAATAAGGGGTGATTTTTTAAAAAATTATTATTATTTATTATTTCCTTGCTGGTTCATAACAGAACAGAGGGCTAGGTGCAGCTGTGAGCTCAGACTGCTAGGTTTGAATCCCATGGACAACCTCGGCTTCCTTATTTGACTAAACACAGTCACGGTCTCCCACAATATTCTGGGGCTCAGGTCGTTTTAGCTCCCTAAATATGAGAGCAGTGGTGGTTTCTTGCAAGCACGCTGAATGAAAAAACAACTACTTCCCCCTCAAAAATTCAGAAACATTTTCTGAAAATATAAATTACATATAGCTGATGCTCAAGGCACACATAAAGGAAGGCAGGGTATGGGGGGAAAGACTTTTAAAGAAAAAACACTGGGAAATTGTGGGTAGGGAGTGAGCCTGCAATTGCAGGGAGTTAGAACAGACGACTGTAATTGGAAGCAAAGTTTCAAGTGACCGTGTGCAAAGCTCCTAAATGTCTTCTGTTTGTGCATGATCATTACTCTGTTTCCTAGAAAATGGTCAAATAAAGGCTTCCTTTAGCTTGTTTTCTAGAAATGTCTAGAAAAAAAATTCTTAGGACTATCCTAATTCTCTCTGGCCAATAAATATGTTTCATCATTCTCCATAATCAAGGAAGCCAAGAAGCTATGAGGACCTCATAGGGCCCAAGATAAGAGGAGAATTTCACTCGATTCATAATGAAATAAGAAATTATGTCTGTCAGGTATTCTTGATATTAGCATATTGAACTAAAAGGTCAAAATTAAACTAACTTCCTTCATACTTTTAGTTTGGATAAATCAAATTTCAGCATAGTCATTCATATTTCTTGATGCCCAGGTGCAAAATAATGTCCAAATATTCATCAGGGTAGGCTTCTGAGAGACTGAATTCTTAAAACACTCATGTCTACGTCAAGTACATTGCACTCTATTCTGGTTTTCCTTACAGTTTCACAGAACTGCCAGAGAAAGAATTAGCTTAGATTTAGTCAAGAGAAAACTTAGATTAACTCAGTCATCTGATTAACACTGGTTTCGCAGATCACAATTTCTTATTAAAATATGAAGAATGATAACATAGAGTTGTTAGCATAAAGTTACAAAGGATTAACAGCTTTTGTTTTCGTGATGAAAAATGGAAGTAAAGAAGGAAGGACAGGAATCTACTATTTCTGGAATTCACAGATTTGCAATAGTTGGCTCAAATAAGTCCCCAGAGCCAGAAAGGTTCTGTGAAATAATTAAGGAAACAGTACTCCATAAATCATTTTGTCCAACTTGTTTTGTGGTGAACTAACATGTGCAGCTGTTCTTCTGAGGCAGACTACACAATTGCCATTTCATTTGTTGAATTTTCTGGATGCTGAAGAAAAATGCCAGACATAGAGTGAATTTGTTATGAATTTGGAAGCTATTTTTCTTTCTCATATAATACAGTCATAAATGAAAATTAAATGGAAGTAATTAGACTCTGTACTATTATTCAGTAATGACAGTTCTCCAAATAAGTAAACTATTCAATTAAAAAGAGTTACACTATTCATACTGATATAAAATATGTATTTTTCATTTGCTTCAAATTTAACATTGACCATCAGCATATCAAATTTAGTGTTTTGTCTTACCTTGGCCTACTACATTTATCCAACTTACTTCAAGGTCATGAAAACCCTGTGGCAGCCGAAAATGAGGCCAAAACAAACTAGAAAGCTGTACTTCAGTATCAGAGGTGTAAGATGTTTCAACCTTTACACTATCCTGAGATATCAGGAGATGGCTTCGTTGTGTTTTCCAAGTATCCTTCTGTGTTCTGTAATGCCATGATGGCAACCATACAATGTAATTTTTGAACAACTGCATTTTATATATTACAGGATAAATGATGCATGACCGTATTTTGCATCAGTATCCTAAATTCAGTTACTGTACCTCCAAAACAAATGTTTGATTATCTTTTAAGCCTAATCAGGTGGTTTTGTTTATTCCATTTAGTAGAAACAAAAGATTACCACTTCTGATCTTCTGTTCCTCAAAATCCTTAAGTAATTTATTATTTAGCAAGAACAAAAGTTTAGCCTAATATTTTCCATCTTCTATGCCTCAAAACTCTTAAGTAGTAATATTTGTAATACACAAAAGATGTCCACTTGTAATATTAATAAAGGAGTAGTTGGGAGGGTTGCAATTTTAATTTATTTATTAACACAAAAAAGTGCTAAAACTTGTATGCACTAACAAAAGCTTTTTTCCTACCCATTTCCTCCTCTTAGTAACAGGTCATAGTCTTACAGCTCCCTACATGCAAAGACATCGATTTCTTTTGATTGAATATTAGAATTTTCGAATTCAAACCAACGGTAGCAGTATGAAATAGGTTTCATATTTTCAGTTTGCTCTAACACATTATATACATATCCGTGAATAAGGGAAGTGAGATACATCAGAATCAGTTTTGCAGCCTCTGTGGTCATTACTAATCCAAATCCGGAAACCACCGCGCAATAGGCTAAATCGGCTTTTCTAACAGCAGAGGGGTGGAACCTAAGATGATATGTTACAGCAGATGTGGAAGTTTCAAATTTACAAGTCTGATTATACCTGCCACAATTTACAAACTACACAGGAAAATACCTCAGTGTATCACAAATTGACTAACGTGATTTTATTTTATTTAATGAAAAAGCAGAGATTAACATTTTTTGACCACTTAACATTTTCTCTAAAAAGTCACGACTATTAGGAGATGAAGGAAGCTGTTGTTTGCTTGATTTTCACCTTGTTGACAAAACAGCACTATTTATACTCCTTCACTCCACAGGAGTCTTGGAAAAAACAAACTTTTTATCATCACCACAACACAGTTTCCTCACAGATACTACTGAAATCTGTATCTATAACATTCCTGTAAGATGAAGTTTTATCACCTTCATGTACTTTTATATGGAGGAATAAATAATTGTGTCCCCAAAACTAGGCTAAAAAAAGTAAAAGAAATATGGAACTACGTTCATTTTACTTAAGTGGGAAAAAAAGATACAAAATATTGAGTATTAGATGATCAAAGAAGAACCATCTATTTTATGGAGGGGATCAGTGAAAAAAGGTATCATGTTTCACAATGCTTATGTAAAAGGTGATCATTACAGTCAAAGGGTATTATAGTGACAGTCAAACTTGTTAAGAGTTTTTCTGATAATCATTAGAAAATGTGAATTCATCAGTAAGTGTTGTAATAAAACACACTTGTTTTTACTGAGTGAACACAGGTGGGTTTCCTCTCAAAGCAACTCTGCTTCCTACCGGTTAATGTGCTTAGCTCATTTAAGTTCACCAGACTCCTCACTCTGTGGATGCATAGCCAAGACGACTGTCCACTGCACACTGAAGGACTGGCAAGGTTACAGGCCTGTGGTGGACTGACCAGGCTAAAAATGGTAGGTGTAAGAATAAAGAAATACTAGGCTACCTGGACAGTTGGCTGAAGTATACCAAGCTCTGGCCAAAGTGAATGCCTAAGGCCATTAACCAAAGGAAAAAGCTGGCCAAGACGCCTGGCATCTCTTCAAGGTTCTCCCAGTTAAGGCCCCAGAATCAATGGTTGCTACATCAGTAGCTCCAATGCCTCATTTAAGATGATTCTCAGGCTCTAGATGTGGAGTGGAAAATCTATGTATGAGGTAGAAAGGTTGCATGAACAGCTAGCCAAAAATCTAGAAACCCACAGACTTCATACAATTAATTTCTTACCATTTTATTTCATTTGCTTCTTACTAATTCCTTCCTTAGCTTTATGTGTCAAAAAACTTACTACTCTTCTCTGCCATACCAGCTATCGTTCTTAGGCTCTTCAGTTGTCTTCATCATTTACCACAAAACAAAATGGGTTCAGTGCATAATGCACAGTTTTGTTTCCTTCCTGGAATTATTGTCCATTTTGTCTCTCCAATCTGATTTCATTATGAGATTAAGTCTCCCTTGTAAATTTAGCAGGTTAAAGTTGAAGGTTAATAACTTTCCTGAGTTCTGGCGATTTGCAAGAAACAGGCTGAGGCAGCATGTCACACCCTACTGCTCGAACTCTGGAAGTCAGGATGAAACCTGGATATGAGGATCAGGTAACAGTAAGAGAGTCTGCAAAAGAGTAGATGTTAATTATCTCTGGCAGGAGGAGAAATAGCTAAATGCTACTTGGTTCAATTTCTAGTACCCCCTGCAGGTTAATACAAAGGAGTAGCATTTGGCTTCAAAGTGAATGGCATATATATCCTCCCTAATTAAAATGAAAATAAGACCAAAGGTCTTTTATGTTGTTATTAATATTTAATAAAATATTTCTAGGCTTCTGTGTGAAGAGAATACCAAAGGGAGTTCTGACTATATTTCACCCATCTCCTCAATTTCAGGAAATGATAGTATCTTTTGCACAATACCATAGTACCTACTATTATTGTTGGGATTATACTTAATAGTCTTCCTTGTTTTCAGTTTCCTCACATCCATATCAAGTTGTCCAGACTACTAACACTCCTCTGGTCAAGTAGATAAAAGTGACAGTTCATTTAATTTAGCTACTTCAAGTGCAAACTACTCTTCTTAAGATAAATTCAGGATTCAAAAATAAAGATGGAATTTCGTGAATTCTCTGAATTACTGTGTTATATTTTTCATTTTTTTATTGTATTGTCTAACAACTTTGCCCTTTATACTATTGTGCAATCAGTTTTCATTTCACACCCAAATTAATTTCCTTTGTATGAAACAGTATGGTAAGCAGATTATCACAGGTCTCATTTTTCTTAAATCAAGTGCTAAAAAAGTTAAAATCCATCTAAAAGTTAACCCTTAATATGATGCATTTCTATTTCTACTTCAGGCAGTGCTGGTAGCATCATCATCTTTATTATTGGAATATAAAATTTTCCAAATTTCAGGTGTACCTAAGAATGAAACTCATGGAAAAATGGAAATGAAAAAAGAAGGGAAAAAGACAAAGAAGGAAAGGGAAAGGGAAAGGGAAGGGGAAAGGGAAAGGGAAAGGGAAAGGGAAAGGGAAAGGGAAAGGGAAAGGGAAAGGGAAAGGGAGCGGGAGGGGAAAAAGGAAAAAGGAAGCCTTGTTTTGAGTCACCCTATCATTTTTAATTTGGAATACAGAGTTAAATTTGTCTTGTCATTCGTAATCAACACAACATATCTGGAGAAGTTTCAGTCTTAAGAAAATTCTCACTATGAACAGCACTTGTATACATGCCTATGAAATGAAATAATATACAGAATAAAGCACGAAGCGCTGGCTTAAAACTTTACAAGCTATATTGTACAGCTTTGTGCAAAATTGCATCTAAGTAGCTAATTTTTGTGTGCTTTAATTTTCAATCACTTTCTACCAAAATACATTTTACATATGTCAGTATAATATTCAAGGCATTGCCCCTGTTCCTGTTTTTTCAGGATCTGTATGAGGAACCATGTAAGGTAGACTTTTCGAAGAACCATATAAGGTATCTTATCTTCAGCTGCAAGGTCCTGGATTTCTCCACTGCTAAAAGAGAACAACAAAATTTTCCTACAGCAACACCAAATTCCATGTAGAGCACAGTACATACTGCAGTTGGGACCACTGATGACAGGAGAGTAATATAACTTGCAGGATGACTGCATGGAAGCATTCTAAAATATTAGACTGATTTATATTGAAGTAAAAAAATTCAAAGTGAATTAAATGAAGCAAGTTAAGTCCATTCTGAGAATCATTTGTGTCCACTCTTAAATTAACAAAGCTTAAGTAATACTTTAAACAAACAAAGTTTGAAGTGATCTCCCGCTCTTCCAGCATAGATAAGTCTTTAAAAAACACTGGCTTGATTCCCAACTCCATAAGGGACTGTGTTTTAGCAGGCACAGTAATTTCTGGTATGTTCCCATCAAAACGTTTTTGATGTACCATCTGTCCATTTGGACACTCAAACTGTGCCCTGCCCTTTTTCCCATTTGCTTGCTGACTTATCAGCCCCAGCCCCCTCCTCAGAGTTATGACTCTTTAACAGGCTTTTCTCCCTTTGTCCTTAGTTACTGGTTCCTTAAAACTTTGTCCTTTAAGTTCCAGGATCACCTACCAATTTTCTCTACCTGAAAAAACTAATGCAACTCCCCCACAAAACCCCATTTCTTCTCCTATTTTGCTCCCTGTTGAAGTACAGTTTCCTGCTAAAAAAGTCCTGAGCTGCGTCTTCCTTCCACACAGCCCCTATGAGCTGGGGTGCTCAGTCTCCACCCACTGTAATTTGGTGGGCGTTGACAAAAAGGGTAACCAAGAGTACAGGAAAAGGCCTAAGATTTCTGCTCAGGAGCCTGACTTCAGCCTCTCAGTAAAAGGAAAATACTGCTCAGGCCTGAACAGAAACAAATAAATGTCATTGGGAATCGGCAGATAAATCTATAAATAGTATGAAAAGACTCAACAATTTTTTTGCTTCCATCTTCAAAGGCGGCCCCTCCTCCCACCCCTTTGAAGTGGACAGACCACGGGACAGGGATTAGGGGACAGAAGTCCCTCCACTGTAAGAGATCAGGTTCATGACCACCTGAGGAACTTGACCATACATAAGTCTGTGGGACCTGATCAGATGCACTGCAGAGACATGAGGCAACCGGCTTATGAGACCCTGACACGAGATCAGTTGATCAGAGCCTGGTGCTAATAAGACCAAGATTGTCTTGAACCAAGAGGGTTGAATCCTCATATGGGCCATTCACTTAAAAGTTGATCTTGATGATCCTTGTGGGTCCCTTCCAACTTAGAATATTCTGTAATTCCCTAATTTTGTAGTTGCCAAACCACACCCCATGATATTTGAAAAGTCATGTCAGCAAGGTGAAGTCCCAGGTGGATGGGAAAAGGGGAAACAATGTACCTATCTCGGAACTAGGGACCCAACAGCCATACTTCTATGCCTCGGAAGGTCATGGAACAGAGCCTTCTAAAAGCTCTGAAGCACATGTGGGACAGGGAGGTGATTCAATACATCCAGCATAGCTTCATGGAAGGCAAGTCCTGCCTGACCAACCTAGTGGCCTTGAATGATGGAATAACTCCATCAGTGGACAAGGAAAGGACTACAGCTAACATTTATCTAGACTTCTGTAAAGAATTTGACACATTCCCCTTTAACATCCTTCTCTCTAGAATGGAGAGAGATTGATTTGATAGGTGGATTGTTTGGTGGATGAGGAATTGGTTGGACAGTCACATCCTGACAGCACTGGTTAACAGTTCAGTGTCCAGATGGACATCAGTGACAGGTGATGTCCCTCAGGGGGTCTGTATTGGGACCAGTGCTGTTTATTATCTTCAGCAATGACACAGACATCAAGACTGAGTGCACCCTCAGCAAGCCTAAAGATGACACCAAGCTGACTGGAGCAGTTGACACACCTGAAGGATGGGATGCCAGCCAGAGGGACCTGGACAAGCTCAAGAACTGGGCCCATGGGAATCTCATGAGGTTTAACAAGACCAAGGGCAAGGTGCTGCACCTGGGCTATGGAGATCCTCGGTATTAGCACAGGCTGGGGATGAACAGATGGAGAGCAGCCCTGGGGAGAAGAACTTGGGAGTGCTGGTGGGTGAGAGGCTGGACATGACCCAGCCATGAGCACTCCCAGCCCAGAAAGCCAAATGTGTCCTGGGCTGCATCCAGAGCAGCGTGGGCAGCAGGGCCAGGGAGGGGATTCTGCCCCTCTGCTCTGCTCTGGTGAGACCCACCTGGAACACTGCATCAGCTCTGGCGTCCCAGCACAGGAAGGACGTGGACCTGTTGGAGTCGGAACAGAGGAGAGACACAGAAATGATCCAAGGGCTGGAGTACCTCTGTCACGAGGAAAGGCTGAGAGAGTTGGGGTTGGAAGGCTCCAGGGTGACTTAATTGTGGCCTTTCAATACTTCAGTGGGGCTTATAAGAAAGATAGATTTGCCTGTTGCAATAGAACAAGAGTTAATCGCTCTAAACAAAAAGATGGTAGATTTATACTAGATATAAGGAAGAATTTTTCTTTTATTTTTTTATTTTTACAATGAGGGTGGTGAGGTACCACCTCACCTGAGGAACAGGTTGCCCAGGGAAGTTGTTAATGCCCTCCCACTGAAGGTGTCCAAAGCCAGGCTGGATGAGGCTTTGAGCTACCTGCTCTAGTGGAAGGTGTCCTTTGCAAGCTTTGCAAGGGATCTCATGTCCTCCTCTGAATACCTTAAAGCATTCAGAGAGAGGTAAAGTCCTCTCAAACTATTCTTTGTGCTCTTCCTTCCTTATACATTGCTTCTCTATCATATACCTGAAGTGTTGTTTCTTGCAATAATTTGACCTCTTCAGAGAAGAAACTGAAAACTGAACCACACACAAATCTCTTCATCACACACAGCACTGCAACCAGAATCAGTATCACGACATATTCTGTCAAACACCTCAACTCATATATATACTTATTTCATCACACCATTTTAATAGTTTCAGATAGAAAAAGTTAAAACAGAGTGAATAATAACAATTTCTTTAATTTATTAGAATTAAACAGGAGATTACTTAACTTGTAGTACACTTTTCAAAATCAATTTTGAAACACCAATGCCATTGAAATATTAGAAGATCTACTTTGTTTTCTAACTGCATGTATCTGTCTTTCCAAATTTAGAAAACCACAGCTGCAACAAATATATAATATATACACACATTATGCATATACACATATTTGAGTCACTTTAAGATAGCATTAACGATTAGGTTTGTACAGAGCTCCTTCTGGCTTTCTGAAACTCTTTGTGCCAAGAAGAAATTATAATTTTTATTGACATTCAAAAACAAACAATGGCTTATGTTTAAAGCAAATCAGTGAACACTACACAGAGAAATGTAACATCACGTTTGCACTTGTTAAGAGCTATTACCCTTTGCATCTGCAAAGTACATCAGTATTTGACATGAGATATTAGAGATGCATAGATCTACATCTCCAGGAAATCAGTTGGTACCTTATATTCAAAACAATTACTTGCCTTAGCAATTTGTTGTATTGAAGCTTTACAACTTTTCACCCTCAACAGTACCACAGTTAAACTGACAGACTGCTTCAAAATGTGAACTTTTCAGACCACAAATAACATAAAAGTTCTCAAATGCAAAACAAGGAAACTAAAACTGGAAAACTGAAAATATGGCAACAAATCCTGAACGTAATGAGCACTTCCTTTTTCCTTCTGGGCAGTCCCTCAGAGAGTTTCCTCAAAAACCTTAATTAAGACAGGTTCACTCTTTATCACATAGAGATTTGTGTCCATCTAAGTGTTTCACTTTCATTTCTGAAGCTGAGATATAGCAATATGCTCCAAAGCTTTGCTCTCTGAGTCAAGACAAAAATAACACATGCTAACGTCATACTTAAATATATCATGCCCCTAGTACAATCTTGACATATATTTATGTAAAAAAAACCATGTACCTACTGGTATGATAACCTTTCATGCTTAAATTCTGTATGTGTCATAGAATTTGTCACCACTGGGGGCTTTCCAGTTCTTTTATTACTAAAATGAATGGAAACGGAAACTTATAAGGGCAAGCTCAACATAACTGTGGGCACAGTGATGCATACGTTAACAGGAGATACTAAATATCTTCCAGAACAAGTTATACAAAGTGCATTTTCCTATTCAGTACAATCTGCAGCAACACAATTTGATGATAAAATGTCATCCATCTGCATGATTCTAAATGCTCCAATACCCTCCTGCATGTCAAACACCTTCTCTTCAAACTTTTAGCTTCTGTTGACACTTCATTAGGGAACATTTTGAAAATCCCTTTGATTTGAAATGTATGCATTTTGAAACACAGAGTCTCTGGAAGACTTCTAGCAATTCTCTCTTGGTTTTGGATATGAAGTTTATCTTGCATCTTTTAACTCTAGTTTTGTACACTCATATAACACAAAAGCCCTCAGTGGCAATTCAATCAACATACTAGAGCCTTCCTAGTCTCCCAGCAATTCATATATTGATGACAGAGCTGAACTAAGGACTTTAAGGCCTCCAAAATCCATTCCTCTGCAAAGCCTTGGTATATAATTTTTAGGCTGAGACACAAAATTAATCCAAACCCCCTGCTGCAGAGCTAAGAAATCTTACAGACTCTAATATGAATTTAAGAAGAATGTAGACTTTAGAAGGAAAAGATCTTAGTCAAGCAGCTGGTACACCTAAACAAATAATGGTGGGTATTAGCTTTCACCAGAAAAAAAAAGAAATAGAAGAAAAAAAAAGAAAAAAATCTCTAAACCAGCATCTTTGATGGTCTGCTACATTTCAATCCAATTCTGATTAGAAATTCATTATTTTTACTCATATCAGCCTTGCATGTAATTTCTCATCTCAGAGCTCAGTGAACTTGTACAGGAATGCTCCCTAAGCAGCACAGTGTAAGTCAGGATGCTCAAGTCACACAACTGAGACCCTGTTTGGGCTGACGTTCAGACCAGGAATTGTGAGAATACAGAACTGAGAGTCGTGCTGAGAAGTGTAAAAGTTTGATGCATCTGGTCCAGCACCAGTTTTCAATTTTCTGATAAACTCGCTGCAGTTTCTTCCAATGCCACAGATAATTTCTGAAACCTTAATGTTAATTCTGCCACATCATTACTTTCCCCACAATCATTTATGATGTTTAACAGATACAATGCACATATTCATCTACTACTTATGTAAAAGTAGCTTCTACAGAAAATCAACAACTGAGAGGATATTTTAGATAGCTGTATATTATTTGCATTCTCTATCTGTCCAAGATTTTTCTTCTGGTCATTATTGTCCCTGCAGCAGTGTATTTTATGTCTGAATGTAACTTCTAAAACTATTCCTATAACTCACAGATGAAATTGAATTGAAAAAGGATAGCTATTCAAAAGCGGCAGGACTGACAGTGCAGAAATACCAACTGGAATTTCATGGTGGAAGATGTCAGTATTTTATCATTCATTTACCTCCTAATTCAGAAGTCCCTGACCAGGGGACTGAACAGTAAGATTTTGGTCACGAGTTTCTTTCTTATTTCATCTCCAAAGTTAACTTTCCAAAAAAATATTTTTGTAGTACTTCAAAAAAATCTAGTAGAAGAGGCTTTTGACCTGCATACAAATAATTCTATTTTAGGTTCAACCAGAAGCTGAAGAATGAAACAGCATACTGAGACTCTTCCTTTTCTCTTGTTACATGTCAAATGCAATTTTCTATAATAATTACACTGTGACTATGTTTTGTTCCTTTATCACTGAAAGATCATCAGGAAGGATTTCAATACTTTAAGTAGATTACAGAAAGAACATGCATTTTAAAAGCCTTGAAATATAACATATCTGCTTTTAATTTTAAAAGTATAATATTTTTCAATTTGGGCTGATTATGAGGGAGGTTAACCATTAAAACATGAATTACTTGAACTGCAAACACAGTACAAAAGTTGTTTCACTTATTCCTACAGACTTCCCAACATGCAGCACCATTCAACAAGTTACTAAAACCATCATATTCTGAACCACAAGTGAATCATTGTACACATTCCACCCTCGAGGATCAAAGCTAAAATCTTACTTTGTTCAACATGAAGTCATCAGAGTTTAAAACTCATTTTACTTTACCACATAAAGCTTGAAACTGTCACCAAACATCCTACATGTCTGTAAACTATTAAACCAAACCGTTTGAAAGCTATGATCTGTGCCTTTTAAACTGCTTTACACCAACAGAGCAATTTGCCTTTTCAGACAAGTCATCATCTCATAAGACAATATTAGGGAAAGAGCTCTTTTTAGGAAAGGCATGATTAAATAGCTTCGGATGCAGTTAAACTCCTCATTTAAAAACCACTAGAGTTGCCCAATTTAAGATACTGACAAAAAAAACCCTCTGTACTTCTTCATGCATCATACAAAATGTAAATACACAACTATTGCACACGGTAAGTGCTGCAAACACAATAATATTATGAGAAAATTGTAATCAGCCCATTAAACTGGTTAGTGAGCCCTGAACTGTGTTAAACATATATCCATTACATCTACAGATTGCAGTAATTAAGCTTTCTGCACTTTATTGACATAAAATAACTCTTCATGAACAGTGAAACATTTTATAAATTTCTCTCAACGAAATAAAATTAAACATACATTTGCTAATAAAGCCACTATAATAAGGATATTAACAGCAATCTTTCTAATTCTCTGAATTGCTGTTAAAAATAAACTTATTCATCACAGAATGACTGATTCTTTAAAAAAAAGCCACAAAACAGGTATTCAGAGCTGCTTAATTTTTAATGGAATAGCTCAAATACTGGAAAAAGAAAAGAGAAGGAAAACTGCTTAAATACACACTTGAAAGACCTGAATACCACTCATAAGGTTTGAACAAGAAGACTTACCTCAACAATTGCCTCTGCCCATTTTATGAACAGACTAAACAGAAACAACCACTCTAAAAATCAGAAAAAGGTTGATCTCATTTTACTGTACATTCTTCTATATAAATTGGTAATTATTATATGGGTTTGGCCTGCACTCTAGCTGTCATATTTCAGACCATACTTCTAGTATCGCATTCCCACATGAGCTAGCAGGAGCTGCAATTCAATTATGGAACACAGTCAATTACTCATGAGAAGAGACTTCAGGTTATTGAATTATTTGCTCAAAGATAGGTATTTCTCCAGCTGAATGCAGACAAAATTTCAGCAGCAGTCATCAAGTAAAAAAACTGGGCATGCAAAAAGCCTCATGATAAATTCCCTCTGCTAATACAGATGCAGCAAATACATCTCAAAGGAAAGTGAGGAAAAACTCCAGAATGTCAGAAAGTGTATGTAAAGTGGAAGTGGGGACAGACTACTTGAGAACAATACAGAAACACCACCCACATGAGCACAGGAGGAAGTAAGAGCTGGAGTTGGAGTGGAACAAGAAGAGCTTCATTAGGTACGTTAGCACCAAAATTGAACAAAGAGTGGGTCTCATGAATAAGGCACGAGACCAAGCAACAAATGACAGGGGAGAAGTATGGCAAAGAACAAAGAAAGCTTTAAGTATTATTCAGTGCTTTCTTTACCTTGTTTTTCATCATCCAGATCTGCTCCCTGGCCCACCAGAGTTCGTGAGCATCATGGTAGTGTCTGTGGGACCGAAGTACTGCACACAGCAGCAGATGGCTGGGTCAGGGTCCAGATGAGCAGAATCAGACATTTCCAAGTCTCCAGGGACAAGACGGGATGCAGCCAAGGGTGCTAAAGAAGTTGACTAACGTCACTGTTATACAAGTCTCTTCTTCAGAAGGTCACAGTAATCAAGTACAGCATCCTGAAAGTCATTTGTATTCACAGGAGAGGAAGTGCCTGACCAACCTGACAGAGAGATGGCTGACTAAAAAGATGAGGGGAGAGCAAAGACTGTAATTTACCACAAATTTACAGAGGTTTCGGCAGTCTACCACAGTGTCCTTTTTGTTATCCTCAACTAGCTAAATGATAATTATAGAAAAGACAGAGATCAACTCATCCCAGAGATAAACACGAAAAGCCTCAGATGGAAAAGGCACAAGTTGCACCAAGCGAAATTCTAATCAAATAGGAGGAATGAAGTCTTCACAAGGAGGGGGATCAAACCACAGAACCGGTTGGTCAGAGAGACTGAGAAATTACTAACATTTAAAATATAAAAAAATGGCAGGAAAAGGACCTGACTAACCTGACCAAACTTCAACAGGGAACTGAAGTATATGACCTCAAAAGTGCCTGCCCAAACTAAGTTACTCTATCATTCTAGAATACACAAGAGATGTTCATCTTACATGGTACCAGCTTTAGTCTACCAGAAAGGTCCAGCTTCTCCAATAAAAGAGGTTACTGCTACTCTAAACACCCATGAGGCTGTTTCTACAACTGATTCCTGGACTCAGAATCAGATTCTTTGAGCCTGCTTTAGTCAAAATTAGCCTGGACAGCTTAAATTGTAGCTCTTTTGTAGACCTTTTATTTTGACTATACTAAAGAAGAATTTGAACAGGCTGTCCTAGAAGATCACAAGTAGATCTAAATGGGTGATGACTTCTGGCAGGAGGGCAAGACAGGCAGCTGAGGTTATGATAGTAAGCAGTAATCTCCTGACACAGCTGCTTGTAATATGCTGACACCCTTCCATGTACCTATTTAAATTGTTTAACCGATCACATCAGGAAAAAGTGCATCATGACTAGGTCACCAGAGCTGGCATTTGACAAAGCAAGTGTTCTTTGTCAGGTAACACAGGGACTCAAATAAGCTAGTCTGAGTGAGGTAAGGAGGAAGGTCCAAGGGAGCAGAAAATCAAAAAATGCATGAGTTTTGTCAGCACTTCCCTTACTGCTCAGAGAACCCACAGTTACAGGCACTGGCAATGATGTAATGGCCATTTAAAAAAAAAAGGTACTTAGATCATTCAATCACTTAGCTATCAGGTCACTGTTACATTAGGATCTACAGATCCCTCTGTGCAAAATCAGCTCAGCGGTACAAGTTCTGAACAAAGCTTGTAACAAAGCAGGGGTTTAAGGGAAGGAAAGATCAGACACATTCGTGGAAGCAAAATCCCGCAAGAGTTATTAAAAATATATAAACCTCATCCAGCTCAGAAAACCCTTAATCAAAAAACCAGAGACTGGGAAAGTAATAAAGTGAAGTTTCATTTATATACACTTGCCCTGTGGGAGACAAGACATAAGACTAGACAGACCTTTGGGGTATGCAATACAAGCTTTTTGGTTCTAAAGTCTCACTTGCTCAAATAAGCCCATCCATAAGCTGGAGAATCATATGTAGAAAACTATACCCTCTATTCATCCTTGTACTTGAAAGTTTAAATTTGAGCTTACAGACTTCAACCAGTTCTTAAACTTCTCTGTGGACCAAACAGGAATTGAGGAATTTTAGACCGTGTGAACATCAGCAGATAAAATAATTAACTCAAAAACATTTAGTCCATTGTAGTTTAACTCGCAATGCATTTTAAATTTTGTTTGATTTAAAATTTTATTCGTGTTTCAATATAGAGAAAACAAGACAAGTGTATAAAATTGTAAATCTGTGTCAGAAACAGAAGTTCTAATAACATCTTCATCTATGCCTTAAGGGAATCATTAAAGGATCAGACAGAAAAGGAGGCCATGAAACGCTCTTCACAATCACTTCAACTGGTGGAAACTATACATGAGAGATTCACAATTCAAGCTCAATCAACTGTACTCTCACTTCCGGTAGTGGTTTCCTACAACTCCTTTGCCAGTTCAAAACCTTTCTTCCATACTGCATCTCCATACTGTATCCCCCATACTGAGCTTCATTTGCAGCATCAAATAACTATTCTTCAGGTCAAAAAAGGTTTGTCATAAAGAAGTAATCTATTGAGAGAGTACTGAAAACAGTTTATTTTTCTTCACCTAGAGATGCTTGGGAATGTCAGAGGCATTATTCCCTAGTCCTGTTGACAGAAACAATGGGTTTAGATTACAGCACATACAATTATCTTTTAACACCTCTCCTGATCAGCATATGAGGATGCAACTGCAGAAAATTCTTCATTCTCTACATGTTGAAGACAGAATCTCTGCTCTGTTTCTGATCTTGACATTCCTCTCTCTGCATCTCTTGTTGACTCTACACTGCTTGTATTCAGTAAAAATATCAGTGTAATGCTTGAAATCTCATTGCATCCATGAAATCTCATTCTGTACTGAGAGATTTAATCTGCTCTTTGAGCTATAGCAGTAATTCCAGCCTCCACCATTCACTTCTCATATTGTGAAATAAGCACCACTGTGCCTTCTTCCCTCATAGAGCTCATGCTGGAGAGTGATCTCGTGGACACATTAACTATCCTCTTAAACTCAGGTTTCCAATTTTCTTCTACTCCAATGCCTAAAGAAAACTGAAGAGACTGCATCATTACTCAAACCATTACCTATCACACCAAATATTGTGGTCTCATGGTTTCCTTACAGTCTGAAACAATACATTGCATCTTTTCTACATTTATACTTACACTTATATTGTAAGTATTTTCCATCAGGAGCAATTACCTTCCTCCGTTTTGCACCTTGCCTTAAAATACAGGCTTCTTATCCTTATCCAGAGAATTATTGTGCTACAATAGTAAAAATTAATTGCACCAAGTAATTTTAAAAATATTCCTTGTTATTAGAGATTTTAGAAAATATTCAAAATTACTTAGTTCTATTCTGAGTGTGTTAGATTTACAGTTACCAGAAGAAAACCACTCTTTTATATGAAACCAATTGGAAGATTCATTTAAATCACTCACCTATATATCACAGAGATAAAGTAGGACATGCAAATAATTTGGGTTTGAAGTGGGTTGATCATTTAAGAAAAAATCATATTCAAAATTGAAGTGATATAATGAACTTTAAAATAAATGACAAATTAACAGACTGCTGCCATTACATCATTGCAGAACAATTGTCCAGGTATAAATACATAGTATTTTTCCAACGTGTAACATAACAGCCTAATTCTACTGCACTGGCTTCATGGTATGAATAACATAATACCCAAACACTGATTCATATGACTATAAAACAAGAGGCTGATGTGGATCACAGTTCAATGAGTTTTTATTCCACTGAGACAAAGTGATTCATATAATAGACATTTTCTAAACTTCTGAGAAACTATGCCACATTAACTCTTCCATAAAAGAAGGATTAAAGTATGATACAAATCCTTAACTGTCCAAAAGGCTTGATATACAGACCTTTGCTAGTGTCAAAGAAGTGCTCTAACACAAAACGTATTTAGTAAAATCTAAACACTGTTATCATTTCTTGTTCTGCCACAGTCATTAAAAGATCTTTGCCTATTTTTCACAAGCTTTACAGGAGTTTTTCAGCTCCTCCATTTTAATATACCAGGTTTCACCTATTAGGTCTTCTGAAATGTGAGAAAACACTTTCTGTTGTTTATGACATTACTATAAATCCCCTTGAGCTTCTTCACTGATGGTCTTCAAAAATTAATATTTTTTCCTTTTCAGTGTGATAACTGTTGTCAGGTAACTGGTGCTACCTGTTGAGACCAGGCAATCGTTTCTCTCTCATATCATCAAACATTGAATAAAATGCCTCAATCCTGAAGCCAGTGCAAAAATGTAACATCACTGGCTTAGAGTGATCAATAGCATGAACATCTATAACAGCTCAAATGCAAATGAATAAGCTGCACATCATAACAATGGGAATACAACAGCTAATAACCTGCATGCAATGAAAGCAAATACTTTTACTATAATTAGTAGTCTAAAAGAATAAGAAAAAAGAAAAAGAACGATGTTTAACAACCACCAGTATCACTTTTGCACCTATTTTAGGTTTGAAATTTTCACAGGTAAACATTCAAAGAAATACAAATATCACACAGCGCTAGTCAAAACAGGCGCCTTTGAATGTTTAGTTGTCAAGAATTGAACAAAGTCATTATCTGTACTTCTTCAGCGTCAATAGAAGGCAGTACTGGTGGCTACAAGCCTTTGTTGCCTGAATCTATTTTCTTTCCTAGCAAACAGATACTTTGGTAGCTTACCCTGTTACAAAGCACTTAACAGGAATTTTGGAGTCATCATCATATAGATTTTTCAACACAGTTCCACAAACTGTTTCTAAAATAAAAAAATCAAGCTGGAAATATGTTAAATTTATCCACAAAAACGAATGTGAAGAAAAAAAAATTGTAGCTAGTGAACTACCTTTCACCTAAATACATGAGTGTATGGATGCATACATGTGTATACAACACTCAGCAAAAGGTGAAAATAGAACTTATTTTAAACTGTTCTTACATTTACAATTAATTAAAATGTTTTGGGTATTGTACTAATCCTTTCAACACCATCTTTTTTTTCACATTGAGAATATGACACGAGCTGTTGCAGAATACCAAGTCCAAGGGAATAGCAAGACAAAACTTTATTCAGAGGCATTACAAATTTAAACTTTCACCTATCAAAGAAAAATACCTAACATTTTTATATGCTCTGTCCTTCAAAGTGAACACTATTTCTAACTAAATCATAATATATTACACTTTCTTTTCTGCACCTAATACGTTTATATAAGTCTTTACTACAATAAATTAGTCAAGTAAATAACAGACTTGATCTTAAAAATCTTTTCCAACCTAAAGGATTCTGTTATTCTAGCTTTTACTAAGCATTCCCTGAACTACTTTTCATCAGCTCTACTTAAAGTAATTCAAAAGAGCAAGCATAATAAGCAGTAGTCTATACACAGAACTAGGCATCCTACAACATCCTGAAGTCAGGGAACACTGGGAGTAGAAATAAGTATCAAACAACTAAAATTTCTTAGATACAGTGTAACATTATGTATACATCTTTACTAAGTTATCTTCTAAGTCTATATTCAGTTAGATTCATGAAAATACAACAACTATGGTATCAGCTTCCACAAGTTTAACATAAGTTAAATAGTTCATTAAAACCTCAGTTCTAGGTAAATGATAGAGTCATTAGCTGTGTGAAATTCCATTCTAATTATTCAGAACCATTTGTATTTGCCTTGCATCACAAGGCAGGGTCAGTGATACCAAGCACAGATAAGCAGTATGGACTTTATAGTAGGGATATATATTCTTGTTTATCTTATCAGCAAAGTTCTGTTGACAAATTTTAATGAAGCTTCAGATGCCTGCTTTCTAAACAGACTGGAAGTAGAAGACTAGAAGTACACTTCTGTTATATCATTTTTAATGTTGCAAACATGAACTTGATCTAGAATAATTTATTAAGTAGATGACTTCTACAAAGTTTCTCCATTTTCTTCAAGCTGTAGGATTTTCAAACTGATGAATTATTTAATTGGTTACTTTCTGCTTCTGCACTATTAAACTACAGGTATGATGGCAAAGCATTATGAAATAGCCTTTGTAACAACACCACATTACCTACTATCACCTATTTTTATATCCAGCATCTTATTTCTTCCCCAGAAAGATAGAGGAAGGAGTGTGGCACATTATTGAATCAATCTGGATTTTCTTTAATCACACATTGTAAAAGATTGACTTAGTTAAGTAGAGAGGTTTGTATCTTTTTCGAATTATTTGGAGTCTACAGAACAATAAGTAAGTAATTAAAAAAAAAAATATTCCTAGCATCTGAAGAAAATTATTTTGTAAAGTAAGTACCTTGCTTAATTCTGATTGTGTTTAGAAGTAGAAGATTTTAAGCTTTTGACTTAATCAGCCACATACTTGTATGAGGCTAATACACAAATCAGTCCTTTTCACCATTAAAAGAACTTAGTAAATCACCGTGAAAGATGACAGAGATAACTGCCAGACTGACCATGGAAATAACTAACAAACAACGGCTGAAAATATTTGACTCACCATATGATGCAATGAAAATCAGAGCATTTTTTTGTGTAGAGAAACAAAACTTAGTCAGCCAATGTTCAAGAGATTGGATCAAAAGCAACTTCTCACAAAGAATGTCAATGATTACTAAAAATGAAAATATCAGTCATATGGTGGTGTGTTCTATTTAGATGAAATGATATTCAAATGCAGTTAATTCTTGAGAAAAAATTTCCTCCTACACACATTCTTATAGCTGACTTTTTCATTGTGGAAAAGATTACTACTATTACACCACTTCCATATTTCTACAGTGCCATCCCAGTGATTGATGTGATTTACTTTAATCAGACATTCAAAAATCAATGAGCTACACTGTGAACAGTTTATGTCCCAATATCCTACTTCTGTGGTAGTGCAGGTTAGTCTGAAGTTATTTTACATTTGCAAGAATAGGCAAAAAAATCCCTACTCATACTTTACTTCACACATATCTGATGATCAAAATCACTAACATTTTCTATACAAAATAAATTTTCAAGTTATTTAACAATACTTTTCACAACAACAGTTTTCATAACCTACAATTATTTAAAACAGAAAAACTACGTCATTATACCTTGCTAAAGCTGACTTGTCATCATTTAAATTCTTCAAAGCTATTATGTTCACCTGCTTAAATCTCCAAATATAAGAGAAATACCAGGAAGAAAAATCAGCATCATCTCAACTTTTCCCCAGAAATTACTTCAATTTTAGTGTGCATCACTATTTTGTAGATGAAAAGGACAGTAAAGATCATGTATACAGCTATGAAAACTGCCAGACCTCTTAGTAAATGTCAAAAGTCATGTTTGTTCACATAGAGTCAGCCAACCAAACTCTACACTCAGTCTGTGCTTATGATTCTATTAACTATTCTTCTAAAAATGTATCATTAGTGTTACTTTACAATCTATTCAGGTGTATACTAAAGATTCACTGTAAAATATCATCTACGTTCATCCTTTCAGAAACCTGTGATCTGACAATGATGTCACAGGAACAATAGAAATACACATTATATTAATAAGCATTCATTTCTCTGTCTGAGAAAAAAACCTACATCATCACACAGAGAAATGATGGATCCATGATTTTGAAAATGCACTTCCCCTAAGCTAAATGCTTATTGATCTGTTTATGTAAATGCGTAACAGTAACACTGTCCCTGACAGAATTAGACTATGTATATATAAATAAGAGATCATTCCCTTAAGCGAAGAAAATTTGACACTTGCATTAGTTGTGGGTTTTTTCGTATCTGTTTACTTAGGCATTCTTGATGGATTTCAGCCGCAATTCTTCAGCCAGTGCAGAACCTTACCTCTATAAATGGCTGCTTTGGAGAATGATGAAAACTCTGCAACCGCTAAACTACATCCTCAATAAGAATAAACAAATAAAACAAAAAAAGCTTCTCATTTTCCTCCTGAATATCAAAACAAAACAATTATCCCAATATTATTTTCGAAAGATAACCTTTTTGTTAAGATCATTCCATATATCATTTGCATCTGCAGAGACACTAGACATATGGTGAAAGAAAGACTATTACATGGTGTTTGGTCCTAGTTAGAAGCAAACAACCCAATGTGACCCAGCAAAACCTGGAACAAACACCCTAATGCAACTCAGTAATGTCAGACATGCTAGAGCATAGTAATGCTCAGTTCAGACAAACACTTCTTCAGCCACATACAAAACCTTTAACTCTAGAAATTCACTACCAATCTCAGAATGCTTCTTAGAATAGTATCTCTACAGTTTGGTGATACACTTTGAAATTAATTACTAAAACAATTTTATCCTTATATTTATATCCTCACACACACTCATTCCTTTTTATCTTCTGTCCTGCCACCCTCTGGGTCAAGAATCACTGTACCTTGCAGATCTCTTGCCCCTTAAACGTAACTGTTTACAATAATCCCATTTTCTGTAAGATACAGAACATATTTTACTTTTAGAGCAGGAGAAGATCTTCAACTAAACAGCCAAATTCATCCCAACCTTAGCTGTAGCAGTACTACTGGTCCACTGTTCTGCATTTATTTGTAAGGATAACTTCATTTTCCTTCCTGTTACTCAAGTTGGCTTCCTGATGTGACAGCCTAAGCCAAACTCCCTTTGGCAGGAACTCATTAACTGCACACATCTTACATACCTTATCCTTGATTAAGCAGGAGTACACTAAAGATCTGCAGCAAGCCTATTACAATCAATAAAAGAATATAAAAGTGAGTTTACTATCCACATGACAAGGAGTAAGATGGCAAAAATCACAAAACACCCTTGTTTAAAAGACTAAAACATTTTTCTTTTAAAGACTGAAGTACAAATCATACATATAATGAAATATCTGTAGTAGGGGTTTTGTCAGAAGTGATAATATCAAGTCCTAATAATGAGGAAAGAAGCAAATGACAAAAAATAACAAATCAGAAAAATAGCATGAGACTGCAATAGTTTCTATGAACATTGTTTTCAGGAAATTCAACGATTTTTCCATTGACACATCATACTTCACCACTGTGAAGCACTACTTCCCTTTTCTATGCAAAGGGCAGGGGAAAGGAAAAAGAAACAACTGGATTTAGACTCACATACATATTTAACATCGCTCTTTATGTTGTGCTAGTACTTGTGCTTAAAACCAGCAAGCTTATTTTAACCTGATTCTGAGAAGAAAAAAACCAAAATCTAGAAGAACATGTTTTTCACTCTTTTTTGATACTTCATTGAACTCCTAAAATCACAGAATCACTAAATTCTAGGGAACTGAATGGAAGGGACCTCTGGTGATCACCTTGTCCAATATCCATGAAAGGTAATTTTAAAAAAGTTCATGCCCAGATCAAGGAATTCTGAAGACCAGATTTTTCTAATGCAGTAGCTAGCTCCTGAATGACATGATGAGCCAACAGGCAACTACACAAATCTGCTAAAATATAACCTGAAAAACATGAAACAGCTACTAGTCCAACAATTATTTTATTCGGGCCATGAGAACAAGAAATGTGGGGACCTGGAGGGCTTTTTTTTTTTCAGGGGTGTTGGGGTGGGTTTTTTAAAAAGGAAACAATAGAGATACTGTGTGACTACCATTGGTTCCATTATGTATAAACCTTTTCTCTAGGAATAGAAAAGTGGAAAAGTGTATGTCTTTGCACACATTCAACCATACCAAACTGAATTCAGGTTTCCAAAAAAAAAAAAAAAGTATTGTAAAGACAAACTTTTAGTAAAGGCCAAAGTAGAGAGGAGAGCTCTCTGACCTGGAACAAAGGTCTTGACTAGAGACATTACATATGTATTGCATGGAATTCAAGAGCATCAGAAATCTGTAGCTACAACACAATCCATAGTTACATTACATATCCTAATTTAGGACACCTCTTTTTAGAGAACATGAAAACAATTTACTTGTGGTTCAGCCCATTTTATAATGGACAAGTATGGAGAAGCATGTCAGAACTGACAACATATCAGCCTTTTTCACTACTTGGACCTTTGACATTTCCAAGACTACCTTAAGTGCTTCTTAATTCACAGGGGCTTATTTTTTCCATACGAACAATGAGTAAGCATATGTACTATTATTTTTGTACTCCCAATGTTTCTTTCTTCCTCTCTATTTCTCATTTCATGATTGAAGAAAAGAAAGCTTTTCAATGGCAATAGTGTTATGCTCTGGGTGACCTATTCTGTTGAAGACATGGATATCCAGAAATCTGACACTTCTAAAGCGTTCAGCATGAAGACTTTTGATCATCTGTAGTAGTTATAAAGCTGGCTAAGCATAGCACCCTTTTGAGCAACTTAAGTATCAAAATTCAGACACTCATTTCTGCTTCTAATGGCAAATCTTGAAGAAGCAGTAAGAAATCATTCACTGCTATGGGTTCAGTGGTTCAGTCCTGTGGGAAGTCAAAGCCCAATATAACCGGGTTAAAACTGTCTATTAATTTCCTCAGTTGAAAGAACTTTAATGTACTATGCTATCATGTACAATGCTCTATATTTCCTTGCTCAAACTCATGGTAATTAGTACATGAATCTAGCATCAAACTTCAGGAATTTCAATAAAAGATCAATAGCAAACAGCTAATTTTCAGATAGAATTACAATAGCAGGGAGCATTTGGTCTTCAAATGATCATGTTTCTCTTCCATACTGGCAGCAGTCAATTCTGTATCAACTCTTCTCTTTCTGACTTTTTAAAAAATTTTATGTAAAATGAAGTCTCAAATGGAAAACAAAGAATAAAAATATGAATATTTACTCTATTTTTATGACATTACTTACAAAAGAGTTGCTACCATCTTTTATGTGAGCCTTTACATATCAAAATTCAAAGGATGGCCATGCAACCTTCACTTACCAAATATTTATTCTGAAGTGCACTTTTTCCTCTTGGATTTTATTTGGCATGTTTATGATGTTTATATGCAGAGCTATGGTGTACCCCTGTACCTGCATGAGTTTTTTTTCAGAACAAACTATACACACGTAATTGTAAATTGCCTGTCCCTTCAAAGGTAAAGAAAGGGAAAAATAAGGGGTGGGGGGGGGGGGAGAAAAAAATAGAGGAGGGGAAAAAAAACCCAAAAAAACCCCCAAACAAAAAACAAACAAACAAAAAAACCCCAAAAAACAAAAAACAAAACCAGACACATCCATTTGAAAGAAGATAAAACCAATTTTCTCTTATGTTCTCTATTTCACAAAAAACTCCCCTTTAAGCTTTCTGTGCTTGCAGCCTTGTATCACCGACATTATGCATGGGATTCAACTTAATACACCTAAGTTTGAAAAGTGCTTTTGGATGTCACAGTATCTCTACAACTGCTGTACTGACAGCAAGACCACAGAAGTAATCAAAACCCCAGCCACACACCCCAGGGCATAAGGACACCATGTTTAGGGAACTGAATTCCACATGCTATCCTCTGCTGGCAAGAAGAGCTTTCTAGGAACTGCCTGAAGAGAAAGGTTGGCTTCTGCTTCAAGGTATGAAAACTCAGAAACACTTAGGTCCTTAAAGGTCCACTGTGTGCCTTTATCCTGACAATTAAGATTAACCTAGTTACTGGATGTCTGAATTGAGAATTGTCCAACCAGTTAGCAGGGGTACACAGAGATAAACTTTAACTTAGCCTTGCCAATGTTTGAATCCAGGTGTGGCAGCACTCTAAGACTCTTCTAGAAAGAGGATGGTAGAAATTATACAGAAAATATCAGCTTTCCAATTAAAGAAGCTACTCTTCACTGATCCCTTTTAAGAGGACAACTTCTCCCATGTTTATTGCTATACTGGGACAGACTTCCACTACAAGAAAAATGGTGGGAAAGTCTATGATCTAAGATGAATTTACCAGAATTTTTTTCCTTCTAATTTAGCTAATACCCACCTAGCACCTCACTCATTCATATATGCTAGAAGAAGAGACTTGAGAGATATTTAAATTTTCCCTTCTATTTAGAAGACATGTGAATTCACTGAAATTTTAGATGCAATTGAGATCAAGGCACCTGAGAATGGCTTGATGATTTTGAAGGTGAGAGTTACAGTAAAGTCTTATAGTGTACAGTGAAAATTCAACACATAAAATGTTCAAATCTATGGATACTTTCAAGATTTTTAATTGGTTATAACTCATCTACTTTCTGCAAGACTTGCTTTTACTCCAGCTCTGCTGGGGTAAGTATCAGCTGCTGACTCTTTACATGAAAACACAGAGTTAAGAGAGAGATTTTCCAACGAACATTCCCCATTAAAAACAGGTGAAAAAAGTGACCTCATGACAAAAGAGGAAAATGGCACTTAGCTTATGTCCTTGGTAAATGCAAACCTTTGGCAAACAGAAATACATTTGAAACAGTCAATAAAGCAGATTACAAGCTCAGCAAAATGGAATAAACTCTGTCACAGTAATGACAAAAAAACCAGCGAACCCCTGGCATACTGGTATTTTCAAGAACAACATTCACTCAAATGTTTAGATGATTGAACTGCTCTATTTTTTGCCTCTTACAATACAGGTGAACTAGTGATTCAGGCTGAGGGATTTTCCAAACATGTCATTTTCAAGGTCCCAAAACAACTATGAGTTTAGAAAGTCACTAATTATTAACATATTTCTCTATTTCTTGCTGAAATATAAAAACAGACACCCTCTCCCCAAAAAAAAAAAATCATGTGCTTCATGACCTCACTAGGTACTAATAATATAATAGTATAAGAACATTATAAACTACTAACAGATTTTTCCAAAAAGTAATTTAAAAATTAATACAACCAAAATTACTTCAATAGCATGTTTTTTAAAAAAACATGTCTCTAACACTTTTGGATACATCTGAAAGATGTATCCAAATCATTTTCATTTGATTTACCTGGCATGAAAAACCAAGTAAGTATGCCCTGCATCTACGTGATTTACTAGATCAGAATGTTCTTTCACATTGTTCATTCCCAGTTTTGGTTTTATGTTTTATCACATTAGAAAATGAATCACTGATAATATACTTTGCTTTCACTCATTTTTTATTACAAAGACTTTGGGGAGCAGTCAGCAGATGCAGAGAATAGAGAACTGCTTAATTTACTGTCACTTGAAAGAATCTGAAAACAAAGGAGACATCAAAAGATGTATTGGACCAAGTCATCAAAATTTGCAAGTAATCCATACACCAAAAGACTGGATATTATGCAAAGCAGCCAGACCTTTCTTTGTTCCATGCAGTCTGAGAAGATAAATATCATAAAACAGAGGAGTATGCAGTAGCTACTGCCCTTTATACAACTCTCCATTGAAAAGCCTAGTTTTAGCAAGAGTCAATGAGAAAGCTGCAATCTTTTGTCTCATTTTGCCATTTCTGTAATTAAAACAATGCATTTCCTATGCATATCCTATTCCTTCAAATTGGATTTCATAAATTCTCTTTGACCACTACAGAGGTATAGGACAGTACTTCTATGGACAACATAACAAAATGTTTGGCTCCTCAACAGTGTTTCAGTACACTGTATAAAGCTGGAATTTTCAAAGATACTCCATTTCAACATAAAAGCTACCATGAAAAAAAATCTCTAGTGTTTTTCTATCCTCAAATGCTGTCAAGACATTTAAACAAGGCTCAGAGAAAATCAGATTAGAAACTAAAATAACCATTCACTTACACCACCTTTCCAAGGCACTACGAAGAAGGGACATGTTTTCAACTATCATGGCTCTGCCATGGAAGTTCAGGACACAAGTTTCATCTGAAAATAAAACTTAAAAAAAACAACTACTGATCATGAAACCTGAGATCAAAAAAAGGGCAATTCTTTCCATGCGTGCAATGGCAGAGATAGCACATCAACACTATGCTCTGCTGTAATTTCATCAGAAATTTAATAACTCAGATATCATAAGAAGTACCCTAACTCAGAAGCTCCTCAGCTGTATTAAATTGCACATCAAAATCTCTCAAAACCACAAAAAAAAATAAACCAAACAAACAATCAAAAAAAATCCCATAAAAATAATTTTCATTGTTAAGCTTTAATTTGTGCCCAAAAAGATCAGTTTTGTACAAGTCCAGAAAAGCCTTTACCCATATATACCCAGGAGTAGGGTTTACTACTTGCAGTGATGATGCCTGATACTTTAATCAGAGCCAGCTTACTGCTATAGGCAAAATTTAATTTTTCAAGACGGTGGATTAAGGTCCAGGATGCTGTGCAGCTTGTACCATGGGGAATGGTAAATGAGGAACAGGAGAAATATTCAGATCTAAAGTGAGGTAAAAGGCTCAGAGCTAGGATGCACACAGAGAGGGAGGGGGGGATCCCTGTAGAGCTAGGTTTGATGCTTCTCTACAGCACAAATAGAAAAATTGAAGACAGCAGCAGCATTGCTAGGAACAGCCAGCTGTGTCACTGTGCAGTAAGAACTGTTTTCTGACCACTGAACCCTTCTCCCCCAATGGCAGCAGCAAGCTTGTCTCTCCAGGGCTCTGGCTCATGTGAAGTAGAAAAGGGCTAACAGCTATTTTGCTCTCCAGAGTAACCCACTGCCACAAGCGACTGCCAGCCATGCCTGTGGCAAAAGACAATCCTGATTTCAACAAAAACATTGCTGAGTTGGCGATGAGAATAAACCTGAAACACCAGTAAATTCAAATTACTAAGCTTCTTTTTATTTAGCAACAGTAACATTATAATATGCTTGTTCAAACAATTATATACCATCTACAGATGCTGAATTTCTGTACTTTTTCAAAGGTAACCAGAAGAGTTCTCAGGTACACTGCAGTTTAATGTGGGGTAAAGCCACCACTTCAATCAATTCTCTCCCCAATATTTACTAATTACATGTATTTTCCTTTTGATGAAGTTGCTGGTCTGTTTTCATTACCAGTCAGACTCTTCTGCATGATCAAAACCAAAAAATGTTACATTGAACAGAAATCCTGTAACTGATCACCTGGTAGGGTGACCATGACTATTTCCAGACACCTCCTCAGTCTCTGTTAAGCCAGTGACAGATTGCAGTTATTAACAGGTCAGTGAATAAATTAATTCCAGGGCACTGAAAATGATGTTCATGAAATGAAAAGTGGCCTTGCTGACATTGCATCACTATTTCTAGACAGTGTGCTTGAACATCAAATAAATCTCACAACTTGGATGAGTGCCAAAAACTAGTGACCTAGTTTCATTAGTGTGGGAAAAGACTAGCAATTGGTCCTAAGAGAGCAGATTACCAAAATAACTTCACACAAAAACATTCAATAAAGAATTTTCTTTAAATCAGACATTCTCCAATCTAAAAAGTCATGGAAAAGCCTTCTCTTCCCCCGAAATGTCAATCTGACATCCATTAAATTCTAAAGTTACAATGCATTTATATTACTCACACTGACATTCCTATACAACATTTCGATTAAATAGAATAAATATTATCTTCTTTCCATCTCATTATCTCTTTCCATCTCATTCATAATAATTTAATACTGTTTTAAATCAAAACAGCTTTTGCATTTTCAGTGAAAAATGTAACACTTCAGGCTTAAACAAAAAGTCTTACTAATAAAAGTAAGTCTATTTTTAAGCACACAGTAATCTGCTCAGTAATCTTCCTTGATTAAAAATTCCTTGGCTTGTCTTCAAAAAACACACTGAGTATAGATGAGCTCAACAGCTGTCAACATAATTTTTAGGAACTTACCAAGTATTGTTGCGTCTATACTAGCCCCCATTTATACACTCCAGCTGGTCCACCAGAGCCCCACTCCCAATCCTTCGCCTCCAGTAACATCTATATTAAGATGAAGACATTTTGAAGAGGGGAATCTTAATAACAACACAAAGTAAAAGATATTTCATCTCCTTTTCATCTTTCCAAAGCCTGTTGCTTTCTGTAAATTGCTTTCCATTCATTAATCCAGCAAAGTGCAGAAGGTAAACTGAAATACTGTAAGAAAACTATTACAGCACTGGTAAAAATCCCAGAACATTCTTTCATAAGTCAGACTTGAACATGACATAAGTAATGCAATGCAATTAATTTCATTCAGCAACCCCTGCTTACAAGTCCTTACTAAGACATCCCAATGACTAAACCGCAACTGCTCTCTGCAAGCTACGAGCAGTAAGGGTCACTTGCGCAATGACTTACACAAAAGGTCTAGAATTTAAAAGGCTGAAAAAACCCCTGATCATTTAATCTCCTCAAAATGCAAGGTTTTCTTTTATCCTCCAGATTCCCTCTGGATTCATGACTACTGAAAAAATCCTAAAGGATGATCATAGCTTTTGTAGGCTTTACTGCGGCAAACTCATGTCATTGGAAATTTTGAGCAAATAATGTCATGAAGACTGGTGACTAAGTTTTGGAAGGACATGCCCATCATTTAAATTTCAAAAATGCTGTGGGAGTATCTGGGAAAAAAATAAACAGAATGAAACCCCATACTAATTACTTTCTTCTTAATAAACCATTTATGTAAGAGAACCAATAGGAAAGTTTTAGTGTCTTCTTTATTTCTCCTCAGTAATTAAAATCTTTTTAAGTCCTCATGTTTGTATCCCCAACCCATCTTGTTTATCTGTCAGTAACCTCCTGATAGGTGTGCATATTTTTTCACTCCTTTTTCTCTCCTACACCTTCTGTGTCTGTGTCTATGCACAATCTCTTTGTAGACTACCATCTCAACTACACATACAGGCTATGGCAGTATCATCACCAGGTGTTGTCAATTGTAGCTTTAAAAATAATAAAGGACAGGGATGGGGACAGGGGGATGCACCAAAGAAGCTGACTTTAAACCACTTAAAGGCTTATGAGCTGTTTGGCTCCAATTTATGAAGGTTGCTTATCTCACCTGTGAAGATTATGCGGTTCTTCTTTTGAGAGACTAAAGGAAATACCTTTTGTCTCCAACTGAAATGCACATTGGTCACCACTTTTACAGGACTACTGAAAACTACCAAGTGATATGTAATATGATCAGCTATATGGGTTTGCATCCAACGTCTCATCTTCACCATCTTGTACTAAATTGTGTCTATCACTGTGAAGATTAACAAGCTTCTTAACACTACAAGGAGTATTTTCATCACCCTTTTTACACATCGCATTTAGTGACAAACCAAGGACTAAAATAAGGATTCAATGTTTCTTGGGCTGTCAATGCAGAAAGACAGGATAGGAACTAAGTCTTCCAAAATTGCCTAGACAGTATGAATAATCTTCTTTACTCCTTTTATTTTGCTGTATTCTACCGCCCTAGTATGTTTTTTATGTAAACACACTGGCAGTTTGGTAATATTTCAGCTTGAATCTATACTAAAAGATAAAATTAGATTTTTCCCTCAGCACTTCAAGGAATTAGAAAATAAATTCCCAACCCAGACTGACTTGCTTATGCATTTTCACCTTCATTCTTCATTGATTCTTTAAGGTTAATAATTTCCTGAACTTCATCCACTTATTTTTTCTGCCTCTCCTAAAACTCCTAAGGAGTTCTTTCTCCTTACCACTTCTGCTACTGTAGAGATAGGAAGAATAGAGAAAAAGCTGCATTAGTTTGTCAAATAGAGTGGCTAAGTGAAGCTGCAGGAAGAAAGGATGCTATTGAGACAATATTTAATCTCTGGCAATGGGCTGAAGTAGCAACGAGTCTCTTTAACAGAGGAATTTGGAAAGGTAGTCAGAAAAGGTAGAGATCCTTAAAACTCAGAAATGCTGACTATGGAAGAAGCTGAGCCTAGAAATCTAAGTTCAGGATTTTTGTTTTAACCTCTAGACCACCAGAAGGAAACAAGTCCTTCATTTGTCCAATATTTATTTCCAAAATGCAATTCTTTTCTCAATTTAAAAAAACCCAAAAAACAAAACAACAACAAAAAAAAAACCCCAAAAAACCCAAAAAAAAAACCAAACCAAAAAAACCCCACACAAAAAAAGGCAAAAAACCCCAAAACAACCAAACCGCCAATTCCTAATAGAAAATTTCATGCAATTTTATTTTCCATAACCAGCAAATTTTTATTTTTCTCATGCCCCATTTTTCCCCAGAAACACCAGCTATTATTACTTCGTCTTCCTTTTGGTTTTGCATCGGCTTAGAAATAAGATACTGAAAAAAACCAATAAAAAAACTTCACATGAAAGTGTGCCATTGGGAGTTTCTATCATGATTTTCAGTGGACAAGAGAGCTTGAGACAGACACTAGGTTCTGGTTTCAGGATTCATTTGAGGAATGAAAGGGTGGTCTTTCACAAAGTGAAGAAGGGTGGTCTCGTATAAAGACTTTGCACAACTTTTTAAATTAAGTCCAAACTCTGTGCAAGGGAAAATCATTTCATCAAGGGCATTCATGAACTGTGATAGATACTTATGCGTGAATAGAAAAGTCATTTAACTGATTAGGTACAAGTGTGTACACAGATAATTTTTTTATTTTAACTGGCTTTGAAAAAATATAAGGTTCCTTACTCAGCAGCATCTTAGATCATTCTTTTCTCTATTTACTTTATTCTCTCCATGTCTTCTTCACTTGAGTAACCAAAGTGAATATAACCTACTTTGCACCTATGTTATGAAACCTACTGTGAATTTCATTCATATTGTTACAGTTGGCCCAGACCATAATTTCTATTCAGTGTCATACTGTTCTAAATATGTAGTGAGAAAAACCAAGCTGCAAAAGTGAAGTCTGGGCTTGCTTTCTTTTCAAAGCTTCCCGCTGTAGTTCCCTCCACAGTACAGAGATGGTCTGGAAAAGATACAAACCTGATTGCAGAAACCATGTTCAAGGAAATAGTACCCGAATGGGGTCTAAGTCCACATTATTTAAGGAGAATGGAAGAAAACAAATAACTTATTGCATTTGCTTCATTTTTCTGGCTGTAATTCTAAAATGGGCAATCCATCAATCTCACAAAACAATATTCCAACTCATAAAAGCTTTCTTACATACCCATGATAATTAGGAAAGCAATTGATAACATTGCTCAGGTTGCAACAATTAATTTTAATAACAACAGTACTTCAAAATTCAGTTTTGATATAAAGAACAATGGTTTTGGTCTCCAAAGACATGACAAAAATCTAAGGAACATTGAATTTGTTTATTGCTAAGGTTTGATTTCTCCATTGGTATATCATACTGATCTCAGAACTTCTATGCTCTGCTTTCCAAGATCAAGAAAATTCCCCATCTCTGCTCTTGTACTTCCTCTAATGCTCAACTAGGCTTCTGGGGCTTTCTTTTGTCCTTGTTTTACTTCCTTCTTCCTCTGAGCATCAGGGGGCAAACTTTAAATGTTGTATATGCAGTGCTGCTACTTAAGAAACCAAAATTTCTCAAACATCTGACTGTTAATTCTGCTTTGTAAACAAGACATCTCCAAACTTACATCAAGAAGAAATGTTCTACAATCTCTGCTAGCAGAATAAACCAGAATGTCAAAAGTGGTCAATTTTTTACACTGAACTTGACATTTCAAATATCGTTCTATACAATTGCGGACACCTGGGACACACTTGATAGCCTTGGACACCTCCTTTTCCTATAGGAAGGAAAGGCTGAGTTTTTAATATGGCTTTGGAAAGTGTTCTATGGCTAGCAGGCAAGAGGAAAAGGTTGACCTGATGATCCCTATGCAAGGTTTAGTATTGGAGATATCTGCTTCATGAAGGTACAGGGGATAGTTCGGATGACATGAAAAATCTTCTCTTTTGCTGTATGTTGCTAGCACTTGGGAAGTATTCTATTTATAAAAATGAAATAATTTTGTATATAAAATTTGCAAAACATTAGTTCTATGTATGGAGCTTTTGCGGTGTTAGTGTTGCAAGAGATTTTGCAGTTTTACCTCAGCATCACCACTACAACTGATTACAAAGCCAGGGAGAAAATGAGTCACTTGATGAAAATCAACTTATTCAAGAAAACGAAACTGTAAGAACCATAGTTCTCTTTAACTTTCAGAGGCAGAACAAATTTACCCCCCTCTAGAAGCATTCTATATATTGTGTTTAATTACTTTGAGGAAAATGTAGATGTTGAGACATGTGTTTTCTACACTACTAGCAATGTCTTATTTCAGGCCATTTATTAAGTACAACTCATGACAAAAACATTAAAAATATTAAAATGCAACTAGAGGTATCCAGACTTCAGATGACTGAAGGAAAACAAGCAGACATTGTTAGAAAAACTCATTTAGGGTTTTTACTGTATCAAATTGTAACTGGATTGCTAAATGCTCAACAGCCACTATTAGACCACAGTAAAAAAAAAATTAAAAGCTTTTCTTGTAATTTTAAGTCAAGAAGAAGAAGAAAATGCATCTTCTTGGTTGTTCCACAGTAAATAAAATTTTAAACACAGTATTGATGAAATGCTGAAGATGTTGATCCATGAGCTTATTTAAAACTGTCTTCTACTAGTATTTAATTTGTATACTTCACAACATTAAAACTCTGATACAGGACTGAGATAAAGAAACAGGAGAAGTAATAGAAGCCACAAGAGACTTTATGGACTAACTGAAAAAAAAAAGAAAAAAGAAATAAGCTTACAGCTAACTGTTCACTTTGGTTTATTTCTTCCCAATCAGTCAGTCAACTGTCACAGGACTAAGAGCAGAACTTTAAAAACTTAAGAAGACTCTTATATAGGTTTCCTTATGGAAGTTAAAAAAAAAAAAAAAGTATGTAAAAATTTGGGAGACTGTATGAAAAAATTAAACGAGAAGAAAAGATAGGCTAGGGAGGGTAGGAATAAAGATGGACAAGAAAGGTACAGAATTACCCAAGTAAGATGTATAAAGTTATAGAAAATAAGCAGATTTTTCATTCTAAGTATGTCTGTGATGATGTACTGTCAGGAAGCACCTATATACAGAAAAACTACACTAAATGTGCAAAAGCTTTCAAGTCCTACCTCAGACATTGCCACAAATAGCAACACTTTAATTTTTCAGCATTTGTCAAATGCTATTCCTATTACTAGTGAAACTGAAACATAGAAATCTAAAGAATATTCTAGGAGTCCATTGTAATGCGCATTGGATTCCAACTTGAAATGTCTGACATTCAATTTAACCTTTATACTTGGCTGAATTGGACAACTACTGCTGTTAGCAAGAACACATTCTGTGTGAGTTTTTCACATTCGGAAATTCCCTTGACATCTTTCTCATCTAATATAGAAATTTTTTTCAGCTTTAAAATAAATACTGAAACAGAGACCATAAGGATGTCTATAAAAGCAAAGAATTAATACTTTCATAGAAAAGGAAAATGCAGTATGATTACATAAATCCAGTTTTCATTCTTAGACTTGTTTTCTTCCTATGCAAAATATCCTAATATTTCAGTGATCCACTCTCTTATTTTACAGTCTTGTAATTGGCAAGTACTAGAATTTCTCCAAATACAATTTAAAGTCTAGAAAAACAGTGAAAACAATACTGCTATCAAAGTAAGGGGAGAACACAGAAACACTGTCATTTAATCTCTCCCTTGTTTCTATATTTGTAAGATAAAACCAGTCCAGTCTCTTACAGATTTAGTTTCACCTTTGGAAAAGAGGGTTCAAAGCAATCTTTAGATGCAGAAAGAATATATAGCTTATTTACAAAGACTTTCTTAGAGAGTTAACAGAGTTTCTTTTTGTTTCCTTTCTTTTTTTTTTAAGTCTTCATAAAATACGCTTTTCAACTAAACACTCTCTCGGAAAGCATGACTCCAGGGCTTAGGCGTTTGGTTTTTATTTTAATATTAAACAGTGGTAGACAGCTTGGAAATGAAGTAGTGAGATTTTTGGGAGGAGGAAGAATATGGAAGAATAAAGGCAAAATTATAATGAAATTAACAAAGCCTTGCTAATTAAAATGCCTTGACAGACAAAACAAACAAACAAACAAAAGAGTGACAGCTGTAAGTATGCAGGCCAATAGCCACAGTTTTTATCTTTATCTATTTTATCTAGGGTCAACTTACCTGCTGACACAAATGTATTAATTTCAATGAACTTCTGTTCTTTTTTTGGGTGGAAAAATAGTTGTGATGTATACCAATACCTCTACCTTACACATAAATCTCTCATGGAAATAAACTGCATAAAGAAAACACAAATTATTTTTATATATATATGCCTGTCTTTCCCACTTCTTGGGATTACAGAATACTTCCCCTTGTCCAACTGATACATCTTATTCTATTAATAGAGTATAAAGTTTATGTATGTTTTTTACAAGCATTTTTATCTTCTCACAACGGATCTAATACTGAGTGGCATATAAATACGATACCAACAAATAAAAGCAGATCTGCCAGCAAGGCATCATCTATCAATTGCAGGCTTAGCATGCATGAGAATCTAGAGATAAACAACTGAATTACAACATGGATGGAGACAGTTTTAGAAAGTTACAAAGCAGAAAAACAAAGGACTTCAACAACCAAATGCTCCAAAAGACAATTTTTGGCTGAGGAGAAAGTTGTCAATGAGAAACACTTTCTTTGCAGCTCGAGAGACATAAAAAACTACATTCATTTAATGGCATATATTTACACTTTTTTTAATGTCAGTTTGAGAAACAAAAACAAAGAGAATGAACATAATTTTCTTGTGTAAAAAGACTCTTCCCACACTATTTCAAGTTCTGTACAGATACAGGATTACACAGAAAATAAGTTGTTTAAACAGTTTTTTGACTAAGAGATCAAAAAATAGTCACTTTTTTTAGCAATGAATACGTTTGAGAAAAGTCGCTTGGACTGATAATAAGCATCTCCTTAAACTGTAAAGCTAATGAAGTCTAGTTTCTCATGAAATCCTGCCTCATACAAACTCAATGCCATCCAGTGAGATGATATTCTGACTGAAACATTATCCACAGCTAAGTCATACATGACAATTCTCTTCTGTGCCCTTTCTTTCATGCCCAAGAATAGGTTAGATCATGCTGAAACCTTTTCATCTGAGGCAAATAAAATTTTCCCTTCATCTGGCCACCTACTTTTAATAAAATTCCAGGGACTGTTTGTTTTTGCAACCTCTACTCTGTAAACCACAAATTATACCAAAACGGGCTAACAGACACCAAGCTCACAGTGAAGAAACCTGAGGAAGAGAGGGGATGAACAGAGCCATATACACTCTGAAATACAATACAGCAAAGAAGAAATAGTCTAAGAGATTCCTGGACTATGTGAAAGATAATTTCCTGACAGAGTTGGTGAGTGAGCCAAGAGGCCAGGTGCCCTACTTCTATTTGTGAAAAGTGAAGGATGATGCAATGCTCAGAGGCCATCTAGGGCACAGGCGAACATGAAATGACAGTTTTCAGTTCTCAGAGAAGTAAGGAAAGGGGTCAGCAGAACTGCCACCTCAGACTTCCAGAAGTCAGGCTTTGTCTGTTTAGGAGACTAGTTGACAGAGTCCCCCAGGAGGCAGTCCAGAAGGGCCAAGGCTTTCAGGAAGGCTGGACATTCTTCAAGAAGAAAATCTTAAAGGCAGAGGAGCAGACTATCCCTATGTGGCAAAAGAAGAGTCAATAGGAAAGAAGACCAGACTAACTGAACAGAGAGTTTTACTGGAACTCAATACAAAAAAGCAGAGAAGCTTGGGAGACAGCTCCATGCAATGCTTCAGGCTTGAGGCAGAGTGGCTGGAATGCTACCTGGCAGAAAAGGACCTGGGGGTGCTGGTTGACAGCAGCTGAACATGAGCCAACTGTGCCCAGGTGGCCAACAAGGCCAATGGCATCCTGGCCTGTATCAGCAATAGTGTGGCCAGCAGGACCAGGGCAGGGATTGTCCCCCTGTACTCAGCACTGTTAAGGTCACACCTCGAATCCTATGTTCAGTTCTGGATCCCTACAAGAAAGACATTATGGTGCTGCAGCATGTCCAGAGAAGGGCAATGGAGCCAGTGAAGAGAGCACAAGTCCTACGAGGAACTGCTGAGGGAGCTGGGATTGTTAAGCCTAGAGAAAATGAAGTTCAAGGGAGACCTTATTGCTCTCTACTACCTGGAAAGCTCTCTACTACCTCTCAGCTACTTGGAAGGAGGTTGGGGTCAATCTCTTTTACCAGGTTACAAATGCTTCAAATTGTGCCAAGGGAGGTTTACACTGGATATCAGGAAAAGTTTGTCCACTGAAGGGTTGTCAAGCACTGGAACAGCCTGTCCAGGGAAGTGGCTGAGTCACATGTAGATATGGCACTTAGTGACATGATTTAGTGGTGAACTTGGCAGTGCTTATTTGACAGTTGGACTTCATGACCTAAAAGGTCTTTTCCAACATAAATGATTCTGTGACACATGCTTTCTGTGTTCGTGTGAGACCACTTGTGCAATGATGATTGGAACACTCTCCTTAGAAACCAGTCAGTCATCAATATTCATTCTCAGGTAACTGTCCCATCACCAAGTTACCAAGCTTTCCTCTCTGTTCCACATTTCCACTAGTTCTCTGAATCTTGACTTCCTTTCTAGAAAGTGGGGTATACTGAAGAGGGAAAACAGAAAGATTTTCTGTATTTCCTAGTTCACATTCTGGCAGTTAAGCTTTTTTCCATAGTGCAAAAAACTGGGTCTAAATTTCCAAATGCAGAAGAATAATCCTGCTCCCTCACAACACAAACAGCAGGTCTGTCAAGATAGCTATTGTATAAAAGGAGGCACTGCTGTCACCCCACTTAGTCTTGCAATGCTGTCTGCCATGGATGAATTTTCTGAGGAGATTCAACCTGCAACAATACAGCACACTCTGTAAATGCGTACTTGGTCAATATCCTCAGCAGACTTAGAAGGAACAACTCATTTTGGTTAACCCAGCTAACTACTGCTCAAACTTAGCCTTTAGAAAGTTGCAGTACATCTGTACGCAATCCAAAGCAAAATTTCTTGCATCTGGGAAATTTGTGTTAAAACTGCTTGGCCAACAGACAGCACCTCGCTGGGGTTTTTGATAACCACATTTAATTAAGAACAGAATAAAACATAACATACAACAAGGTCCGAAACACCTGTAGGCCTCTTCAGAGCTACAGCCCACTTTTCAGCTCCATTCCCCAGTTCTGTTTTGGCTCAGACCAGCTTGAAATAAACACTCTCAGAAAATATTCCATTAACCAATGAAGCCTATTATTCAAGTGTGTATACCTGGCTTCTCTACCTAAATGAAATAGTTGAAATTCCTTCACTCACTCTTCACTTTCTGAAGACAAAAAGCATGATCAGTTACTATTCAGATGACAAGAAGCAAAAAGGGTTGAAACATTGCCATTGCTCAACAGGACTGATGCAAGTACAGGCTGACCAGGAAAAGGTTGTGACAAACACCAATATATTCAACAAAAATAGTTGTCAGAAAGGCCAATAGGAATAGGGAAAAAAAATCATCACTGAATGTACCCCAAAATGTTTGAAGTGGAAAAGTCAATGTAACAAGGTTAAATATGTCATATTTTCAAGGAGCTGAAGACAAACACCCAAAGCATTATTTTAGGGGGGGGGGGGTTGGGAAAGGGACTTTTTAAACCTCAGTCTTTGAATAGGACCAAAATATTCTGAATGAAACTTACAATGACTCATTTCAAGGTAAGAGCACAGAAGTTTGAAACATCTATAATTAACTGAAGACAAGGAAATTATACAACCTAACAAAGTTGAATACTGAGAATATATGGAGAATTTGATCTGAATTTCTTGAACTGGAGAGTAAGTTTCCAATACTGTCCTACAGAATTTCTTAGGAAGGAGAGAGTGGGAGAACAAAGAGGAAAAACTGACAACTAAGATACACAACATCAGTTTCTGTCTTTTTCTTCACTGGGACCTATTTTCAAGGCATATTATTTCATGACAACACCACTACAAGTAAATACATCTTTAAAACCATCTGCATTATTATCTTTATCCAGCACTGAAAAGAAACCAGGCAGCAATCATAACTGTTTTCCTTATGTAAAATATAGCTCTGACTACAGAAAGTATTGATTGAATCACATCTCAAAAATAACCATAATAATACAGTAACTGAAATTGCATAATAATTGTCCAGATTAGTCATAGGATGGGACAGTTTTATACACAAAGTTTATACCACTACTGCCATTAACTGTTTTTTCTACATGACCTGCAATGGTATCCACTAGAATTAGATATAGTGCTTTCAAAATAGGTTCCACCCATTAAGAAGAAAACAAGAGTAAAGAAACAGTATAAAGTTCCCCAGAACTTCCAGAAATTAAGGCCAAAGATCACAGGGACGCACTTTTGTCCAAGTTATTGCCCTTTTCCCAGACCAGCAAATACCTTAATTCAAGTAGCAATGACTTATACATAAAACAAAAGGTTGTGTAACACCTCCTAGAACATTATTTGTTACATAACTTTCATTCACCTCGAATCTAGGAAAAGCAGGTCAACTGGCCTTCCAAATATTAAAGAGGTTTTTAACTGAAAAAGTCTTGGCAAGATAACAGAATTATTCACAGATACATTTTCAGTTCTTAAACTCTTTACAACTAATACACAAGGAGCTTGAAAACAGAATTTGAATCCTAAAGTACCAAATGTTTTGTAAAAGTGGATCTTAGTTCAAGTAATTGCTTTTGTACAGTGACAGTTAATCCTTTTTCCTCACCTGACCCTTAGCAAAATTATTCAGCCTTCAGATCAAGACATCAGATGTCATCTACAGAATCACTCAATGTTGACTTAGTCAATGAAGGCTTTGTTTAAAAACATTATATATAAGTGAACCCCCCTGAAAATAAGAAATACTATTTTTATTTGATTTTATTAAATAATACAAGCAATAAGCTGTAAAACATACTATAATACTTAGTATAAATATAAAAATAAGCAGACATCCATAAACAATTCAAAATCTAATACTAAGTGCATATGTTATTTAGTTATCTGTGGTAGCAAAAGCAAAACATTCATACCTGCACCTGGAATGATTGCTAACTTCGTTTCAACTAGGCCCATTTTAGCAGAAGAAGCTAAAACACAGAATGCAAAGGAGATCTTACTATAATGTAGAGGGCAAAAAACCTATGGAAAATAGTAATGATGACCTAGAAGTTTGATAATTTATTCATTTTTCTTCAAAAACAACAAATCACTTTAAAAAGCATTTGTTTATTAAAAATGCCTCAAATAGATTAACTGATCTGCCTTTAGTAAAAGATCCAACTACCTCCATCAAGGCAAATTTTTACACAGCAAATAAGCAATCACAGTGAGTAACAGAGACTTGCTCCCAAATGGAAAGTACTAAAAGAAAATGGCTGTTATTGCTTAACATCTTAGAATGGGGTAGAATTCTGTATCTGATTATTTGAATTCTTCAGGTGATAGAATATTCTCTAAGGTCAAATAACTTTATAAATCATAAATTACTGGCAATTGTCCAGGACCAAGTTTCCATTTACTTTCCATCAATTTTCTTTACAGTTCTGACAGCTTATTAGCTCAAGGTTCCTCTTTTCAAAAGTTGTTGTCACTTTTATAATTCAATTTCTTCTGTAACAATACTCTCACTAGCAACTTTTGTTCTTTTCCTGCACCCCATTTAGATGAAATCAAATCTCTATCTAGAGCACTTCAAATGCAGAAGAGTTTAAAAAAAAAAAAAAGAAAAAAAGGAAAATAGTTACATAACCCTTCTGGCAATACCAATAAAATTAGGGTCAGAAGAATCAAATAAACATTTAACAAAACCAATCCAGCTAACAGTTAAGTTGTTTTAAATGAAACATTAGCAAGCACTTAGACAGATTTCTGCTAAAGTCCTTTAAAATAATCGGTTATAAACGTCAAATACAAAGTAAGTTTTATAAGACTGTTGCCAACAGATGGATTAGTCAAGCCAGCTATAACACTAATAATCCTATATTCTATAGCAGGATTCAGACCTACCTGCCACCCGTATATCACAGGCTAATGCAAGCTCTAGGCCACCACCTAAGGCAGTTCCATCTATTGCAGCAATAGTAGGTACAGGCAAATTAGCTGAAATGAAAAAGAAAGCACCAATTAACACCAACCTCATAAAAAACATCTCTGGAACATGATTTCATTACATTTTGCTCGTTGTACAGTCATACTATGGGAAAAAAGTTTCATAAAATAAACTGTGACTAAAAATTGATTGATCAGCCACACTTTGGCCAAAAAAATGACCCTTCCTATCCCTCTGTGGCTGAATAGGTTTCCATGTATTTTTCTCTGGCTTCTGCGCACTTCTGACACAAATCTGAAAAGTAAACTTCAAGAACACAGATAGCAAAGCTAGACAAAGCACTTATACAAACAGTCCCAGATGAAATAGAGGTGTATGTATGTGCCTTTGAGGCTTGTACAGTTAGCAGCTCTCTGTGTCTTGACATTCTCAGACCACCACTGGGAATAGTGGCCACCACTATTGCCCCTTTTCTCCTGTAAAGCAGCAGCTAACAGCTTAGTAGAGGTGGGAAAGTCTTCAGCTTGACAAACAGATGCACGTGCTGCCAGCACACATGACAGGCAGAAGGGCTCCAGAGGCCTGTGCAACCATGGCATAGTTTGTATGTAACTTATCATCAGTGTTCTGACACAGGAAAGTCATTTAAACAATCAGCTTAAAGTACTGATTTCACTTTCTCCAAGCTTAAGTTCTCTTCATCCCTCTTCACCACAAACTCAAATTTGACGAAAAATGCATTTTCATTTGAGAAATAAACTTGCATATTACAGTTTTAATTATATTTAATATAACAGTTACCACAAGCTATCCATTTTAAAGTATATTCAAACAGTATTGCAGTAGTACATTATTGCTACTGAAGCTTCAAAGATAGTCAAAAGCAATGCATTAGCTGGACACTTGGGTGTACAGCTTGTTGAAATGGTAAACCAGCTCTTGACAGCAATAGCTTTTTCCACAGATGTTAAAAAATATTTTCTTTGTTTTAATGTTTCAGCTAATTGAATTCAATGACCAGTTCATTCAGTCTTAGCCGAAAATAGAAAAAACCATCCGTCAGAATATAAATTAAAATCAGATGTGAGGGACTTATTTCCTTTTAAAATCTAGAAGAGTAATATGAAAAAAATTATTCGTTTAATGTACTAACTACAAATAATACTTCCTTTTCCTAGTGAACTAGCTAATTCTAAATTTAGAAATTGTGCTACCTAGTTTACTTTTTCCTGACAGATACACCTCAGTTAACTTCATTTTTAAAAAAAATCTATTAAATATTGGTGTACATCCGCATTACAATTAGTACACAAACCTGTGATCTCTCATTGGGTAAGGAACAAAATATGTAATTAAACAAAGGTTATTTTAGCTGCAAATTGACCTGCTTTCATGATTAACAACTAATGAAAATCCAATTGTCATTAAAAAAAGAACAAAAACTTAGCAATGCTTTTCAAGATTCTAACAGATGGTTTAAAACAAAGCCCCTGGGTTACTGTTTTAGATCATGATTAATAGTGATTATCTGAATCAATTTCAGTGTCAGAAGAGGCTACTGATTACTGTTTGCAAGAGCTCTTTTAGTGACTTAAAAGAGCTCAAGGTATCCATTATACTTGCCACCTGCCCCAGAAAGTATTGGAGACAGAGTAGTAGTAGAAAAATCTGCTCTTTCTTTATTTACTTCTTCTTAGTTATATGGAAAGGCAACTCTCATTTCCAGCAGGGCCAGGTTGCTGACAGAAACTTATAACCCTGTCAACAGAACCAATTTGCCAAACAGTCTCGCAATTTTGCTAGCTGACACAGCTAGCCTTTCTCTTAAGGGAATATGCCTTTGCCATGGGTAAATAAAAAATAGTTTGCCTGAACATGAAGACAGGGTCATTGTTAACTGCAGTTTCCAGCAGTTACTGTCTGTATGAATGTTCCATTTATCAGAGACCAGCAAACAGTATCTTGAGCACTATTTGCATGGCTTTTGCAGTACTCCAAAGCAGAATACTTTCCTAAGATAAGCAGCTTCCGGAATTAGCTATGGTGCAAATCAAGTAGACTATTACACATGGAAATGAAAGTTAAAGAACGAGTATTATAAAACAGCTTAGTTTCAAGAATTACAGCCAGCATTCCTATAATGAAATAATAAAAATACATAATTCAAAGAGACAAAAAGGATCTTGAGAATGTATGTTAGAATCACCACTTCCCAAGGATATTAACTTGAAAGGATCACCTGACATAAGAGTTGACAATGAATGGAAAGCAAAATAAAAATTCTCTGTAATTGCTTTGTGCATATCTATTAAATGAATTTAAGAAATTAATCCTCTTAACATGTTCCTGTGAAGCATCAGAACTAGCACAGAAATCACTTGCAATCACTCACAAAAAACTAGCAATCACTTGGGATTGTAAACTGAGTTTCTAGGCTACTAGAATGTGTTAACAAATGTAAAGTTTCCTGGAGTATTAATATTTTGTAGCATAAGAGGCATCTGATCACATTTATCTGTATGACTTTAATATACAACTGCCAAAACTGTTGAGCCCACAACAAATACAGAGATGATGTTTGACAAATAATGCCCTGTAGACTTGAGTTGTATACACTCAAATTTTAGGAACAATAAATTACACAAATAGACATGTCAATCTCCACAATGATTCTACATAAGAAGGCTCATTTGCTATGAGTGATAAAAAAAGTATTTAAAGCTTTGCCAAGAAGCCTAGTGGTTTTACACTTTAACATTCCGCACTTTTGTCACACTTCACAGGATATAAATTTCAGGCAATTGTTGTACTACTAATCATTAGTGCTAAATTCTAGATCTGATACAGGTTTATCAGGATGCAATCATGAGCTGCATAGTGAAGTCAAAAAGGAATTTGAGATAGATGTAAAAGAAACAGATTAACTAAACTAAAGGAGAGAGTACAACACAGAGACAAGAGTAGACCATGTAGATACACAATAAATGTTGTTAGAAGTGGTTAAAAAGACTAAGTAATGAGCAGCATTAAACTTTAGTTAGAGAATTTCACTGAGTTACCATAATACATCAAAGTGTGGAATATGAAATAAATAAAGGTAATTCACACAATGAATTCAGAAAGGATACTTCACACATCTATTCTGTTATAAAACATGCTGCTTGTTCTCTAAATACTCTTCTATTCTGCGTAGTAAACACATCCCAAGCAAACGCCAATAGTCACATCCTAATGTAAAATCAATGCTTAATTATATAACAGAAAAGTAAGATTCTAAGTACAGTAAAGAAATAGAAGAGTCCAATTCAGTTTATATTATGTCAGCAACAGAGACAGATATAAGACAAAAACACATCCCTATATTTGGAATCTCAGGAGCAGAGAGTTCTAGCTGAAGACAAACATGAACAAGCAGATCAAAATAAATTTTATGTATTAAGTTATTTGAGGAATAATCTGTTACCACAGAAGCTGACACTACCTGTAAAAAAGGATGTTTGCTGGCCATTCAAGACATGATACACCTAGACTGACCAACAGGTAAAGTGAAGAACTCCAGTAAGAGAAAATAAACTTAGTAACATTAGATAGCTAAACTAAACCTGAAAAAGCTCAAACAAAATAGAAAATATTATCTATAGCAATATAAAGAAATGGACCTGCTTCCTACTCTGCATTAACTGTGAATCTTCAGCTCAACTTCAGGAATACATCCCTGGTAAACAGATGTGTAACATGTAGCTTTAGATTAGGCTGGCCAGCAGCATCTTGTAGTCTTTGGATAACTCCTGCTCTCCTGTGACTCTCCATTACTGAAAGATGTAGAATAGAGTAAGCTAAATTCTCCCACAATTTTGCCATGAGTACAGAATGCCACAGGAGGAGCACTTTGCAATTAAGCATATAAAAACACATGCAATGTGTTGGAAGTTAATTTCAAAGAATCACAATTGTTCTGAGGCAGGTAATTGTTACTTCATCTTCAAGTGACTTTCCACATGATGACTACCACTGGTGACTAACAAGGGATTTCCTTTCAACTTAGAGATCACGATATGACAAACAACAGGCCAGCATATGAATACAACCAACTGGTCTGGAGGACTTGACCACTAAATAGTTTTCTCAGATGTGTGCCATAAAGCCCACACAGCTGATTCATATTATTGCGGACACTGCCATTCCCCAAATAGAAAGCAGAAATTGCCTGGATTCTACCGACCTGAATCATATGTGACTATTTAGTCCTCTGACTAATTTATTAAGAAAGTTCTTATAAAATTACAAATATGTAAGATAATAGCTGAGAGGAAACTGGATTACATGTGACACTTTCTTGGCAACTCTCAAGCACCCTTTTCCTGTTCCTGTACAACCTCATTTTCTCACTATTGATAAAAAATAAATGGTCTGATCGACTAGGAAAAATTTACTTTCCACAGTTACCGAGGAAGAAATAACTATGAAGAATGAATACATATAGTAAAACCAAAATGGCAACATTTACATATGAAAGTAGCCTTGTTTTTACGAAACATTGCATACAGTAGATTTTACGTAACAGGCAAAAAACAGATTCTTCAAATGGTGTCCAATTACTCTGAGGAAGACCTATCACTAACACTGATCCCTTACTATGAGTTCCTGAAACAGGCAGAGGAAGAATAACACGGTTATCCAGAATTCCAGACTTTGTTATTTGTGTTCCTGGTCAACCTGCATGGTCTTGTCCAAACTGATTAGCTTAAAAATATTTAACACCCACAAAAGAGAATTACTAATTCAGAATATCAAATTCAAAAAGACCAACCTCCTAGGAGTGTCCTCCTTGCTTGCTAAATAAATTTATACTTGTAATGTTTTCTGTAAGCAACTGTACTACTTCTATAAACTGCATATAACTGTACCTACATAAAAGAAAAAGAAAACATTCCTGAGTTTGGCACAAGATTTTGAGATTTAGACTATTCAAGTGCCAATGAAGTGTATGAGAATGACCCATTTGTAGCTTGACAGCAGTTCCAATCAACCTGAAGAATACCTGCAGTATTCCCGTCCTTTAGCTAGGACATACAGGTCATCATGAAAGAACCGAAGTCCAGCAGAAGTAGAATTCAGTTTCTCTTAAAGTAAAAGGTCTGCACTGTTACTGCAGCAACACTTCATGATTCTCATGAATCAGAAAATTCCACAAAAGCACACTGAAGCCCTAACAATGCACAAATTCTCTGCAGTCCCTTAGATATAATTAACTTCTATTTTTGAAGTACCTTTTTATAGATTAGGACAAATATTTTCAATTCAACTAATTACAGCAGTCTGAATTTCGTGTCTATGGACATTCAGATGAAGCCCCAGTTTAAAGCATGCCTTTTTATGCATTTGATATAAAACATTAAAATGAAAGACAATCATCTTAACTTCCCTTGCTATTCCTGTTTTGTCCTATACCTGAACAATGCTCAAAAAAGGTCCTTATTGTTTCTTTCTCATCTTAATTTAGTGACGTCTGGAAATCAATCTTCAGAAAGAACAGCTATTCAGATATGAATCAGAAGCTGGTCACTACCTCTAGTACCTACTGAACCACATTCATAAGCCTGACTTGTTTTTAATTATAAACAGAAGAATTCTTGTTTCATAGAATGAAACAGAAAAGAAGGTAGTGAGCGTACTCTACTTGCCTCAAAAACTGTATCCATCTAAGACAGAAGTAGCTAGAGAATTCAATTGTAAATGACAACACAATTGAGTTGCCACAGAAGAAAGAATTTGATTGTCCAAGCTATTTATTCCATATACGCATTTCTGATTATTTGACAAATAAGGCTGATTAGCGAACAGCTTACTAGGACAAGCAACTTCAGGGGGCATTTCCAGCAGCTCATTTTTCCTTTTGAATAATGGATTTCATAAAACATAAAGCCAGAAGGATGAATTGTATAAAAATATCCTGCATACTGTCAGTATTACATGGATTACTAGAAGAAAGTATGCTATAAACGGAAGAATTGATTAACAGTTCCACAATTTGTTATCTAACTCTAGCAGATTAAGAAAGTGTGGCAAATATCTGCCTACATATGTCTGCATCACATGAGAAACCTCCAAATCACAGAATGATTGAGGCTGAAAGAGACCTCTGGAGCTCACCTTATCCAGCCTGGCTGCTCAACCAGCATCACCTTGAACAGGCTGCTCAGGCTCGTATCCAGACGACTTCTGAAGTTCTCTAAAGAGGAAGACTCCACAACCTGACTGAGTAAACTGTATCAATGCTCAGTCCCCCTCACAGTGAATAAGGACTTCCTCATGCCTAGCGAGAATCTCTCTTCTGTCCCAGTTTGTGCGCATTGCCTCTGGTCCTGTCACTAGACACCACCGGAGACAGCCCAGCTTCATCTTCTAACACCCTCCCCTTTAGATATTTATATATATTGCTGAGATCACCTCCCAAGACTTCTCTTCTCTAGGCTGAACAGTCCTAGCTTGCTCCACTTTTTCTCACAGAAGAGATGCTCTGGAGCATTCATCACCTTCAGGGCCCTTCACGGGACTCTGCAGTACTCTGAGTTTTTTCCTGGGGAACCTTGAACAGGCCATAGTACTCCAGCAGAGGCCTCACCTGGGCTGGTGATAGGGGAAGGATCACCTCCCTCAACTCCTGGCAACACATCCTAACACAGCCCAGAATACCACTGTCCTTCCTTGCCACAAGGTCACAGTGTCGTCTCATGTTCAACTTCGTGTCCCATTCAGACCTGCAGGGCTTTTCTGCACTGCTGCTTTTCATATCATTACCCCCAGCATGTACTCAGTGCATGAGGTTGGTTTGCATTTTCCTTCATTGAAATTTATGAGGTTCCTGTTAGTTGATTTCTCCAGCTTGCTGAATTCCCTCTGAATGGTAGCACAACCCATTCCTTACAATTTTACATCACCAGTCAACTTGCTGAGGCTACACTCTACACCATCATCCAGACGATCAAAGATGTTGAACAGGACTGAACCCAGCACTGCCCCTGAGATACACACTGCTGGCTAGGGGCCTCCAAGCAGATTTCATGCTGCTAATGCCCAGTCTGTACCCATTCATTTAGCCAATTTTCAATCCATTTCACCACCTTTTCATCTGGTCCATACTCCCCAGTTACTCTATGAAAATCTTACACAAGAGACTTAAACTGTCAAAAGCCTTACTGAAGTCAAGGTATACAATGGCCACTGCTCTCATCTAACAAACTAGTCATTTCATCATAGGTTGTAAGACTGGTTAAGCAAGATTTTCCTCTTCTGACCCCATGCTGACTACACCGCATGACTTTCGAGTCCCTCATGCGCCCAAATAGTAGTTTCCACGTTTAGTTGTTCCAGAACCTTTCCAAGGACAAATTTTAATCTACTGATAAGAAAGGTCCCTCCCCATTTCTTAGTACATTTATTTAAAGGTAGTAACAATGGAGACTTCAAATTAATGAAAAGAATGGCCACATGCCCCCAAAATGTTTAAATACCACTAAGTGTGTATCTGTAGATTCATTCCATAATTGAAGGATCACCCATTAGGAATGCAAGAAAAAGGAAAAAAGAGTCCTATCTCAAGAGTGAGAATGTAAAATAAAGAATTACAAATTTTAGTCTTGTTATTACAAAGCAATGCACTTATTTACATACTATTTATCTTCAGTCTATATTTCAACCAACAATAGCTTACACCCATAAAATACTGCAAATCTATGGGCTGATTCTTACACCAACAATGTTGAAAGAAAGGCTTGAGATCTGTTTCTTTAGAGAGTTTATTTACGAACACAAAATCTCCAAGTTGTCTGGTTAAAAGTTAGAAAAGAATTTTCGATAGGTCACAGACATAAATAGGAATTTTGAATCAGCACTACTGATAATTTAAAACTACATCCTCACTTGCATAATAACTGGGAATAGATTTTTAATTTGTTCTTAAAATTATAAAGTTTATACCTAAATTCTTATTTTGTAACTCAGAATAGACTTCTCTTCCACCTCTTCACTACCCAGATTCGTGATGGCTCTTGGTGATGGGGCTCTTGATTATAAAAACTAAGATTTTTTAACTTAAAAAAATAAAAAGGGGGCACGAAGGGCATAAACTATGTACCTTGAGGGGCAAGTAGAGGCAGCCCCTGTGCAATTCTGATAAATGGAATATTCTTTACACTAGGAACATTATAATCACAAAATTACACAACATATTAAACAATTTCTGTCCCAGGAAATCAGAAAACTAATTGCAAAACAGTATTATATCTTGATTGCATTTTTGGGGACCTTTTCCTGAAGAACATTACAATGGCATATAACCTTCACAATGACAGTTTTGTTTCAAGGCAGTAACCTTGCCTTGTAAAATGTGCTATCAAGTCAGTGACTACAACAGTTCGCTTGCATTTTCAGTTGCAAGCATTACCAGCAAAAAAAAGATTTTCTAAGGGGAGAAAAGCTAACAGAAACAAAATACTTCAATAAGTACTTTAATCCATTCTGTAACACTAAGAAAACCAACCAGTGTATGCAGCAACATATGAAAATGGCTAGGAGAAACTGTCAAATATTCCTACAAGAACTTCAAGGTAAAGAAGATTGGTCAAACCATTTTTGTACAAGGTAAGTAATTAAATGTTACAAAGCTTTACCTCTCATAAGTGCAAAAATAATCACAAAGTGATTATTCAATTAATTTCTCTATCTCTGTATGTTTCAAAAGTATATCCATCTGCAAAAACAACCACACTTTCAAGTCTGAATAGGCTAAGTGTGTATTTGGATACATGCAATTCTTTGCCATACACTTACTAGTTACACCTGTGAAAGGCTTTGAGGTACCCTCTAATTTCTGTGCTTTCAATAAGAAGCTTAACAGACTACAACTGTTGATAGACTTGGTTGAACATTATTGCATTTCCTTTAATACCTTCAAAGTTCAGGCAGACAATCAAGCACAAGAAATAGCTGCATAAAACGTATATATTTTTAGTATTTGTAAAGAAATTTTGCTTTTTAATGAGAATGGTTACTGCACATTGTTTACAGCTAATTATTAAGCAAAACGTACTAATAAACTTCTATTTATTTTGACAGTGGCTCGAGCACTTCACTCAATCCTATTAATTTCCCAGTTTCCTCCATTAATCACTCTTATATTTGACCTAGAAATAATATATTTTTGAATTGACAAAAAACATTCCAACTTTAATAGAGGAATATTATATTCTTTATTTTAAAATTTTCTATTTGGTTCTTTATTATGGAAAAGTAAGAGAGACAGCGTGTTCTACATTCTTGGTAATAGAAACAGAAACTGGGAAACTAATGGGAATGAAAGAGGGGTTTAACTAAATCCTTTAGCTACAGTTTTTGGTATCCAACTCTTCCATGATTTTCTTGTACTATATAAAATCATCTGGATATTTCATTCATCTCCAGTAACACACTTCAGTTTGATAAACAGATTCTTCAGTTTCTTCATATTTACTAATGTTTCATCTTGTAGTCTCATTTTGCCCTCAGTAAGACAATAATGAAGTACACCTAGATGACAGAATCCACTTTCTGTGTAAAAGAATGAAAGCTTTGGATAGAAGAAAACTCAAATTTATTTATTTTTTACTCTTGCTAAGTACATTTAAGAACTTACCGTTCACAGAAACAGCACAGCACATAATCAAACAGTGAATTTACAAAACACAAAGGAGTTAAATGAATTCAGTTACATTTTTACATTCTACTTCTATTTAGGTTTTTCTTTCTTAAAGAGCACACAGATTTAAACTCAAACTGTAGTCTCTATATAATATACACACACAACTATAGTCTCTAATATAATCTCTGGTTGTTAAGAGAATCAAATGGGATATGGTTTTCATTCTTTTATTGTCTACTTGTTTGATTTACAGTACAAAGATAACACATACTCTTTTATTACTGCACTCATTTGACACAATACATTCCCCAGTCTAGTGCTAAAATATTTTTATTTCCTAATTAGCATAATTTATGAAGTAATAGTTTCAAGCCAGTTCATTCACAGAACACTACAGAAGGAACACTCCCTAACATTTCACATTGAGCATATTTTTTTTTTTTTTTAATAAGCTAGCTTAGCCATATCATCAAGCCAGTGCCTACCTAGGCAAAAGATGTATTCAATATAAGACTTGAAAATGCTATTCTGAAGTCAAAGCCTCATGCTTGGTCCAAGCGGTAGGTAAGCTCAGGACTTCCTCGATATAAGAGAAATACTATGCTTTCAGGACCATGTCAGGAGTTGCTACCCTTTGAATAGCAATTCATTCAACGAGCAGAGCGAGAGACCAAGACAGGCAAAACAAAGAGTTAACAAACTGTTCTTTGTCATTCAGTGATTGAAACCTGAAATTCCAAACCTGTACAGGGTGAGGAAAGGATAGTGTTTTCCAATGCATCAAACATGCATAGTGTGGCTCCCTAGAAAGGGAATGGAAGCCCTGGACAGCAAGTGATACAGGAGGCCTGTGCAAACTGGTTACATTGATCTCAACAAACCATTTGGGCAAGTAGCACTGTCCTTTTGGTTTAGACACCTTCGTGGAAGGAAACTTTAAGAGCCATGTCCACAGCATAGCCTCTTCTCCTCACAGAATGACATTTGGAATTATTACCAGAAGGAAAACTAAACTACTGCTAAGGTTACGTTGATATTTGTCATTGCTGTACAGCAGCACCAGGATCAGACAACACTTAGTCAAAGGCTATCTTAAATTAATTCAATATCAAGAGAAGAAATAAGTCTACTGTTGGAAAACAACCAAGAGCTCAGCAATACACTCAGAATGCTAGCAGTTAAGGACTGTATGAGTTATGCTGTACAATTAACCAAACAGGTAACATCATAAAACAGCAAGAGAAATACTGTGTTGAAATCTACCTTTCACAGGGTCAGCAACACAGAAAGACCATGATGCCTGAGGCCTGCTGTTAAGCATGGCTCTGCTAGCTGTAATTTGCCCTCTTTCAAATTTCATAGTTACCTGAAATTTCACTCAGCTTTCCAGTAAATGCAACTCATAACCTGTATCTCTCTCTTCCCTAAGAGAAATCCACAGTTCTTACCAAAGGATTTCCAAACTAGAGTACTCCATCTTTGATGGCCAGATCAACCTACAGCAAACAGATGGATTTGATAAATTTGGTAAATTCTGAGTGTTCATTACTAAATCAGGGTTTAAAATGCTAGCCAAAGCTCCACACAAGCCTCAGAAATTCAAATACGAAAACAAGGCACAGCACTGACCTCATCAATGATAATTCTTGCTTGTTTTTTAGACTTCACAATGGCAAAGTGGCGTAGCAGTTAGCAGACCAGATATCAAGTGAAAATTTTTATAATTCTGATACCATTCTTGAGACCTCTGAAACCAATTTTTGACAGCTTGTATCCAAAACCAAACTGTGGTATATAACGTGGCACCAAAAATACATGTATGCATGATCTTCAATAGTTAAACTAGGAGCTTCTTTGAAAAGATTATGTTCTTCTGAAGGATGAACAAGCACACTCTTTCATGTTAAATTAGAGTTTGGTGGTGACTGAAAGAAGCCAAAACAGAAAAAATGCTAAAGAAGGGGGAAAAAAAACCTGTAAATATAGAACTGTATCTACTCTGAATAAAATAAAAAGCACACAATAAAAAACACACATGCAAGCGACTGACCACAAGGTGCTTTCATTCAGGATGATCTCATTCAAAGTGGACTATGTTAAAAATAATCGTATCTGATAGAACTATGGATAAATAAAGTTACTAAATATCGCCACTTATTAAGTTGTATCACAGCTTATGAATCAACACTAATCAGATATTTTTAACAAAGAACTGTAAGATTTGTTATAATGCAACATGACCAACAAAAAGCAAGTAACTTTAGTATTTTATTAAAAAAATTCATTAAAAATTAGTTTTACTAAAAAATCCTTAACTTAGCTCAGATCTAGGTTCCATCAGGCCATGAGTAAGGTGCTTTGTCTCCAAACACAAAATAAAAAAACAAGTCTGACCACACTTTAATTTTAAAAAGTAACCAAGAAAGTCAGTCACCAACTTTGTGGGATTTGGGCATTTACGCCTACATTCTTTGGAAGAGCTTTGCTAATCAATGGTGTTTCTCACTTAAGAGAGGTTGGGGCCAAATGTCACTTTGAGTAATTACATGTATTTGCTGAATTTAAATTTTTCCTACAGCTCCAGTTTTTATTTCTATTAAACATGGTGTTTTATTGAGGAGTGTGGTTATTGCATTCAGCTCCGTACACAGCCTCAGTCTGTTCTGCAACTGAAATCCCAAAAGATAACATATATACACCATCACAGGCCTGACCCAGCCTGTATAAGGAACAACATGGGCTTAATGAGAGGCATACTATAAAATACATATTGAAGATCTGACTTACAATGATGGGGTCTTTTCCCGCCCCAAAAGCATCAAAAACAAAGCTTCTGGAAACCATTATCATTTGATTTTATTTAGCCATGACTGCCTTTTTGTGTATGGTTACAAGACATTTATTAAGGCTTTTCTCTCCTACTTTCTTGAGGGTAAAGACAGCCTCACATTAGTAACTAAGTGCTTCAAGGCAGAATATAGTAATGGCAAGTAGTCTTATAATTTCTACTATTAAAAAAACAACCAACAAAGAAAAAAATACAAAACGCCCCAGACACACACACACACACAAAAACAAGCCCCAAAGAAACCTCCACAATTCTGGTATAATTTTAGCAAAAGCAACCACTGCTAAAAATAGAGGCTGTTTTGATTTCTCCCCTCCCCAACTTAAAGCTCTAAGTGCCACAACTAATGGCTCAGTTCAATTTTTTCAGCTCTTTTTTAATGCATTTATTTTTACACAAAGTGATATTTACTGCAGTCATACTACTTCACCCAAATTTGGCAAGAAGTTATAAATTATTCCCATAAAAACAAGTGTAGTGTGCTTTTAATTTCCAGAAAATTCCCTTCTGTAGCTGTATTCCAAAATGATACTACAGCTTTTTACAAAACCATCAGCGTAAGGATTTTAAATGTAATGAAATTTACAGAAATTAAATAAAGCCAAAGCATGTCAATTTTAAAAAGCTAAGTTTATCTAGTTGTTCAAGACACAATTAACCTTTATCACACTTCATCTGTAAAGGTAACTTAATGGTCTTCTTTCTGAAAATATAGCTAAAAAGACATATCTCCTTACTAGGTCACACATCTGAATACAAACACAATTATCAAAACATGACCTAGTTCTGAAAAGCAAAAAGCAGAATACATTTTAAATGAGATTACAGCATTAAACTCAGATAGAAAAAAAGAAAAAATAGGAGATTGGAAATATTGTTCCCTGGCTGCATAACATTTTGCAGTGGCAAATAGTAATTTGAAAATTGTCTCCCCCCTTTAACTATCTCACAGCATTCTAGTTGTTGCTGGGCAAGAAAAATACCATTATTATTTTCAATATACAACTTAATTGCAGTGACCAAACGCAAATACAATGCCTCTAGAGTTCGACATAAATTACATTTTGTAATGACAGATCACTTCTTCAGAAGAATAAAAAAAAGAACTAAGAACCTCTGACTTGCTATGAAATTAATGTTCATTTCTATTCAGAAGCGCATCAGCAGCAATGTGTTATGTTATGTACCCATCTAATCTAACCTCATATATATATAATTTTTTTTTTAATATTGTCCACCATTTCCTGATGTCAGGAACAACATAATGAGACCCCCACTTGGAGTAATGCATCCAGCTCTGGGATCCTCAGCACAGGATGGACACTGACCTGCTGCAGTGAGTCCAGAGGCAGGACACAAAGTTGATCAGAGGGATGGAGCACCTCTCCTGTGATGAAAGGCTGACAGAAATGGGATTGTTCAGCCTGGAAAAGAGAAGGCTTTTGCAGCCTTCCAGTATCTGAAGGGAGCTTACAAGAAAGCTGGAGAAGGACTTTTTACAAGAGCATGTAGTAACAGGACAAGACAAATGGATTCAAACAGGTTTAGATTAGGGAGAAATTCTTTACGGTGAGGGTGGTGAGGCCCTGGAGCAGGTTGCCCAGAGAAGTTGTGGATGCCCCATCCCTGGAAGTGTTCAAGGCCAGGCTGTTGGGATGGAACAAGACAATCTTTAAGGTCCCTTCCAACCCAAACCATTCTATGGCTCTACAATTTTCAAATTGACTGCAAAGACCCCTCAGAAAACTCTTTAATCCATCCTGTAACTACACCTACTGTTCAGGGAGGGAGAAAGGGAGTGAGGAAAGGGAAAGGCGGAAAAAGAGGCGAAGATGAGACAGCACGGAGACACTTGGTCAACCTAAGCAAAAAGTTTTGTTAGAGTATCAGGCCAAGGCTATATCTTCAAATTCTTTCTCTTTTCCAACCAATGTCATACATGTCAATTGCTAGTACATTCCCACACAAACTTTCTTGACTAGGTACTTCAGTGACCTCGATTCTCAAATATTAATTCCACTTGCTCACAATTCCATGCTTCTTTCTCAAGTGACTAGATATCAATGAATGAAAGCACTCACACTGGTTTCCTAAACTTCAAGTAATTCACTGTAAGCCTTTTAGATAACAGTGAAAGTTTGCTTACATATTCAGTAGTTAAATACTCTCACAGGAACCTTAATGATGATCAAGACAATCATACATTTTTCTAACAGCTTTTTCAACCCTGATACAAAACAAAGCATTGAGTAACCGTGAGCATTTTCCACTCATTCAGTGAAGAATGCCAAATCCAAATATTCCTTCAGACTTTAGAAATTTTCTCACTTAAAAATTTGAAAATACCCGAATTCTAAAGAACTATTTACTAATCATAGGAAAATCTTGAAACCAGTTGCCTATATTTGAACGCTAACAGCAGCTTGAAGTATTTCCAGTAACTTCAAGACAAGGAAGCCTGAAAAAACATTACTTAATGCTAAGAAAGCCTCCCAAAATTCTTACAAAGTAAATGAATGGAATAACCTGTTGCCACTTGCTTGGCATTCCAATAAAAGGACAAATACCAGCATGACATACAGTATCAGCTGCATGAAATTAATGATCTATTCACTTCTAGGTATTTTACAGATTTCACTTATTTAACTAGCCTCGAGTGTCTACTTCACTTCAAAGACATGACATTCATTTCAGGACTCCATGCATTACCTAATCAAGGATTCATTCTTCAGCAGTTTGTCATTTATCTAAAAAAAAAAATACTGGTATCCATTCATAACATTTTGCCAAACCAAAATCTGACATAGTGTTCTTAAGGAAATGCATCTAAATACATTTTCTGAGTAATTATTTATTCCTCAGAGCTGTGTGCAAAAATTTCAAGCGACAGAATACATTTTATATATAAGTTAAATGTAGAAAATTAATTTCTTCAAACTTGGAATGCTACACTTCTCTTTTCAACAGATCATATTGGCAATAACCTGTTGAAAAAGTAGTTATATTTAAACTGATCAGCAGAGACGTAGAAATATAATTATTTGATGGCAAATTCATAATGTAAAACTTACAGAGAAATTACTATCCTTAAAAACTGGTACAAGTTGATTAAAATCCAAAACTATTAACAGGTTTTACTACACCAGAACACATCGAACTAAATTTTAGAAGACCTTAGTAGCTAAATTTCTATCAGCAGCTGATGTTTAACATGTTTCTAAAATGTATTAGACTGTGCTAATTATACCAACCACAAGAATGCAATCGCATGAATTCTAAAGGACTCTGATGTCACTGAACAATTCATCCTTTATGAAAACATCACGGCAAATCACCTCTATTTCAGTTCAGATTTAGTTTTTCTAGCATTCTTTTTAAAAGTACAACCCAACTTGGGACATTTTAAAAGAATAAACACACCATTATTCGTATTTATCAATATAGTAAATAATCCTTATGGGTCCCTTCCAATTCAAGATCTGTAATGTGATACTACATATTTAGGGATACTCTGCTACCTGTCAAAAATCAACTATGCATGTTTATGTCATCCCTCTGATCTAACATTCTCAGGTTAAAGTTATAATAACATTTTTCAAGGGAGAAGTTACTTACCCAATTCATTAATAGTTGATCTTGCTCTGGAGACAAAAGAACTAACTTCACTTGAGTGCATTTTTGCCCTTTCTTTAAGGTCAGCACCTGTAAGTGACATTTCATATATATGTTAGCAAGCTATAAATGGTATTAGAAATACATTTTCAAAAGTAACATAATTCTTCATTCATAAAAATTTTAAGCCTATTTCTAGACAAGAAGTTTAAATTTTAAAGAAATTTTCCACAGATTTCAAGGAAAACATGAACTATTTATCAAGGAAAAACAGAAACAAAATTAAAAAGCCCCAAACAAACAAAAAACAAATTATCCATAACCAGATTTTCACTACGTATATTCTTCCCAGTGGCATTTATTTTTCTCTTATTAAAACAGTTTATGAACAGTAGCATTTATGCTTATAGTTCATCTGTCATACTATTTTAATTTCTCAACTGTGTCACAAAGTCTGACAAATATGTTTTTTCCACATTGTACTCTTTGTTATTCTCTGATTGGAAGATCATACAGTACATACATTGCATGGTTTTACATTAACAGACTGTATTTATTTAAATAAAAATTCTATAGTGGACCAATTTTTCAGCTCACTTTCAACTAATTTCCTTATATGCATTTTAGAATAAGTTACATAACATCATTTTTTCTTCACAAAAAATGCCACAACTTGAAAATTTTTACCTATTTCTTCATGAATATATAAAAATTTTTCTGTTTAATAAGCACACTATAAGTAGACATGGACATAGATGTATTTTTTAAACTCACTTATAGGAAAAACTGACATTTCCTCTCATGAATGTGTAAAAAAAAAATAAACTAACAATAATTATAGCTCAATACAGAAGCCTATCTTTCTTATAGAGGAACAATACATAAAACAGACAAAACCTGCATAGGCACATTTATTCTCCAAAGAAGTGAAACAGTAACATGGCAACTTAGCCTGTATTTTTTCCATTTGGTAAGAATTAACCTATTGAGCTAGTCTCTTTGCATACCTGAAAAGGCTAAAGAAGACAACAACAAAAAAAAGCCAAAAAAAAAAAGTTTTATGTTTCTTTACCCTGAGAATACTATCCCTTCAGGAAAATGCACTGAACTCAGATTAAGTTAAGATTGTAGCTCAGAACTTCAAATCATGCAGTCACGGGTTTGGTTTCCCCTTTACCTTTCTGGATTTAACCCATGCTAGGCCTCCTGACCTTCTTCATCAAACGCAGTTTTAGACATACTTTTTTTTGACAGCATTAGCTATAATGCTAAGCAACTCTAGGCTAGCCGTGTGAAAATCAGTATGTCAATCTGACATTATCTGATGGACATATGGTTGTTTCTTTCAAGCACCATGCCCAATAATGCAGCTCGAAAACTTTCCTTCTACTTCCATCATAGCAAAGCTCCTAATTTCACCTTCTGTGAAGTCACCTTCTGTGACTTCTGTTCTACTTCAATGTATGTCAATATAAAAACACTGAAGCATCAGTCCTGGCTGCATTTGAATATTTCCTGCTAAGTAATGTTAAGCTGAATTTACACTAAGAGGCACTTTGCCAAAAACTTCCAAACAACCTTCTAGCATGTGTCCCACTGAGACAGTAGGACAGGCCAGTTGACCAGAGAGTACAAAACTGGAATTACTGTGGTCAAGCCTGCACTGCAGCAAAATTGCAACTGTTACCTCTGTAACTCACAAACAGTGCATACAGAAACCTTGTCAGGAACTCAAAAAGCAAACAAAATTTGCATCCCTAAATCTGGATAGAACTTTAAATCATATAAAACTGCACGCGACTTTCACAAATCCATTTATATATAGAGTTCTGGAGCTAAAAGGGGCTTTTGAAACATCACGTTTAAGAAGTTAAATTGCAAATTGCTTTCAAAGTCTGATCAGCAAGCGTGTGAATCAAAAAATATCATTTACTTGATATCAGTTAATATCTGGATCTAGCTTCTTCAACTCTGTTCAAATCACTGCCTATGTAAGAAACTGTATGTTTTATGAGCAAAAAACCTCTTTGGCTGTGCAGTCCAACTCAAAATTTCCACACACTGAAATCCTGCTCACTGGGCATCCCCTTGAAAAGTATTATAAAGAAAACATCCAGCATCACTGCTAAGAAAATCTTCTGACAATATAAGATTAAGGTAATTTTTAGGGTTTGATTTATGCAGACTAGAATATATGAATAGAAAAATGGAGTCAACCAAAAGAAACCTCAAACCTTCTAAAAAAATGCACTGCAGACTTCTTCTTTCGGTTAGAACATACATTTCCTTGAAGACATTTATATAAATCTATTAAATATTCAACAAAAGCCTTGTTTAAGAATGGATTAAAATATAGCTGCTGATTTAAGATTAATGATTTTGAGTAATGTAAAGAAATTTCAAGTATAACAGCTGATCTTAGTGCCTTAACCAACTTTTGTAAACTAACATTTTCTTCTTTTAAGTGTTTCTCCATAACAAATGTCAAGGAAACTGAAAGAGCCCTTTTGGTAGCCCTTTTTCTATTTTAGCTCTCCAAAGAATAATAATAGTAACTGAAGCTTTGTCAGAAGAATTTTAGTCAGAAGCCATTCACTGCACTCCAAAAGAACACACTCCTTGGCATCCTCTGGGTCACAGGAGATGGAACTGCCACCTACTTAATACTTTTGTTCCTGCTGTAAGATTTGAGTACTGGTCAAAGAATTATTGAAGAATTCTGTGACCCATATAACAGAGAACTATTCACATATTTCTTCAAAATCTGTTCTCAAGTCACAAGTAGAAAAGGTTACATTTCTGAAGCTAGCCATGAAGGAGAATGCAGCCTGAACCAGAGAGTTCTGCACTCTCAGTGACTGAAATCAAAGACCCCTCCTCTCACCCCGGTTTTCTACTTCAAAGTAGCTGAAAATAGTATTTGCTTAACTGCTGAGAGCAACAAAGTAGCTAAGGTTTTCAAACCACAAAGTCTGACACAACAAAACTCTGCAGTTTTTCTATGGACCACAGCTGAAATCTGTGGACAGTTTGACCCATCTGCTCCCCCACATCCAATCCCAACAGACTCCAAGGGCTCTACTGTGGATCCATTCCTCCCCACCACAATGAACACAGAACTCTCAAAGTCCTCCTACCCAAGAAAGAAAAGGCCAAACCCGAGCTACCAGTGAGCTGAGGCAAACTAACTGTTGCAGTTTGATGGTACACTGTAATTATATCCCCACAACTATCCCATCCTTGTTTTCTCCGTATTACACTTCCTGGTGTCTCGATGCTTTGTCCCACAAATTGATTTTCATCCATTCAGAACAATAACAGAAGCTGTGATCTTAGGAATTATGCTCCCCAATTCTCACCTCACTGCTCCCAGCATTTTATGAACGACATTTTAAACATCATGAAATGCCATTTTCAAATCACTGGCTGCTACTACAGGACAAAAGAGAAGTGCCACCGTGAAAGACTACATTGACAGTACCATCAACCACTTCCTCCTACAGCTATATTAAGATTTGGTCAGGCACTCTCCACTAGTAAATAAACTCTTCTTGAATCAATTTAATTCACAGAAGCATCACTTCAAAATTCACCCAGCAAACTGGTAGAAGTCTCCTGCACACTTCCAGTGAACAGATATGATTGAAAAATACCAGTATAAACAGCAGTCTTTTAGAGGTCTGCTGTGCAGCAAGTACATAAACTGGTCTTTCCAGATCAATCCTTGAAACTGGTGTAAGGAAGACACACGCAGTTTTAAATACTACCCACACTTGTATTGAGGTTTGTCAGTCAAAAAGAAAACCTATGGTTGATTTTGATCCATCACTTTCTCATTTCCCTCCTCCAATACTGGAAGAAAATAGGAAGGTTAGTTTGTTTGGCTTTTTTACGTTACTTCCCCTAAGTATGACAACCCTATCATAATAACTCTATTTTGCATGGTTTCAAACATTTGGCTATTCAATGGATGGCTATAGTACACTGTCAGCTGAGAGAATTATTGCAGCATGTGCCTGACTTCCAGTTCATAATGATGCCAGAGAAAATGTTTATTTGAGAAAGTCAAGGGCAGTCCAGCAAGATAGGGATATTGCTGTTATTCACCAGAATTTTTCCACCTACATATATGTATGACAAGGATGGCTATTCAACTCGGAGAACACACCAAAAGAAACTAATTTTTACGATGATTATTCTGACCCCATGCTTCCTGCCTTATTTGGATATTTTCACAAACTTGTTAGTCAGAATTTATATACTGTTGAAAAGCTGTATTTTATGTTTGCAAGATATGTTCCAACTGTAAGCCGCACTCTCCAAATAACATAAATGCCTAGAAATCTTCTTGTACAAATTATTCTATATGACTTCCAAAACACACCACAAAATCTCTAAATTAAAAAGGCATAAAATTTAATGCTTTGTATATGACACTTTAAAAATTAACTTTCTTCAATAAATACTTCGTATTAAAAAATTGGTCTTTTAGAAAGCTGGCACACCAAAATTAATCAGGGAAGTTATTCTACCAAGTGTCAAAAGGTGCTCGAAGTGTCTTTTGTCTGAGAAGAGGAAAGGAAGTGACACATGTACAGGCATTCGAGGCAGAATAAAGTATTAAATTCTTAGTGCAGCAGTGTTATTGTGAGCTTGCCCTTTGATCTTACCAAACACAGATCGACCAATTCTGTCAACACACCAAAATCTCAATAAGGAAGTGACACTGGGGAGTGTCAGAAGACACTGTCTTGAATACTGCATCCAATTTTTCTGTATCTTGTCAGCAAGAACAAAGAATGCTCAAAAGAGCAAAACACAAAGGCACCACCTATGCAATCAAACAGGTTAAAGAATTTATAAAGGAAACTTACAATGCTTTCAGCTAGAAGTACAAAACACACACTATCCCACCAATTAAAATGTTAAGAATTCCTATGAATCCACATTTTATTCCCACACAAAGCATTTAATCAGACTAAGAATTAATATGCCTCCTTCTCCACACATACTGAACTAAATAAAATACTGAGCGCAAAGGGCCAACTTTGACATACATTATAGATTAACTTATAACCACTAAAGAAAAGAATAATCCATTAAGGTACACAGAAATATCTTTCCTCAAAAGCAGATGTGTGCAACTCCTAGAGAAGCCATTGCAAAAAATCCAAGATTAGTTGAAATCATTAGCAGAACACCAATAAACTATAAGGTTAGTAATACCCCAAAAGGAAGTTGTACAAACATATATGAGGACAACACTATGGTCAACTTGCACTCACCACCAGAAAGGTTTATCTTTTTTTTTCTCCAAATTTCAAAGAATTTCAGAAATAAAGCTTTGACATCTTGAAATCTATTCACGACAACTTAAATCTCAATTTTAAAATTACAATACCTCATAAAACAAATATATTTATTTAAAGATAGTGTCAGGTCTAACACATGTAGAACTTTGTTAACTCAGTAATAAGTCATGAGTATTATTCTGTTGATATATACTTCCAATTTATATCCTTATAATCCTTTTAGAAATCCATAAAAGCATAATTTAAATTTGATCATAATAATGTTACCCTGTAGATTAATGGTTTTTATTTTGCTTTCAACTAAAATTTTTCTGTATGTAAAGCTACATGCTTGACAAATCACAGTACAAAACAATGTCAGTCACTACTGAAATCTCTTGCCTGTGTAAAAGTAAAACATCTTACGCTTTGCAGACAAAATATGCATGCATGCCAGTAATAATTCCATTACTTCCAGCTCAGCCAGACCCAGGATACTCAGATCATCAGTCTCTAACCATTAGAGCTATTACTGACTGTACTCTTGAATACAAATGAGTTCAACCTGCTCAATCACGAACAGGCACAATGCATCATAACTACTGACATTTCTGGACCACCTTTCACAAAGTAACAAAAAAATCACCTATTTGACAGAATGACAGACAAGTCTAGACTGTAGATTTCATTTTTATCTTCTCATATAAAATCTCTAGAGATCACCTGGTCCAAACTTCTACCAAATGCACAGCCCTAGATCAGGTTGTCCAGGGTCCTTCCAAATCTTTAATACTGTTGGCAAGGGAGTTTCCACCCTTCCTCTGGGAAAGCTATTCCTATGATTAATTTTTAGTTAATCCTCTCACACTGGAATTTATTTTTTTTAAAATTTGAATGCTATTCCCATAGGGCAACCTGTGCCCACTGCCTCTTCTGTCACTGTATAAACCCTTGTAAACAGAGTACTTTCCCCTGAATCTATGAGGCACAGGAAGACCATTTATCTCTCCCCCTTCATCAACCTCTAATCACCTTATGCTGGCCTACTAAGTGCTGAGCAGAGTAAGCACATGCCTTGAACTGCTGATGATTCTCTTCCTGAAGCAGTCCATGACACTGTTTGCCTCCTTTATGCCATATTATACTACTAGCTCATGTTAAGTTCGCTGTCCCCCAGAACCCACAGGTGCTTTACAGCAGAGCTATACCCCAGCCAATGCGTTCCCTGACTGTTCACTTAAGTTTATTCCATTCCAGATGCAGTTCCTATTTATCTTTGTTTAAATTCATGCAATTCTTGTTGGTCCACCTTTCCAGCCTGTCAATGTTTCTGTGAATGAATGGTGGCTCCTTCTTTCCAGACATCTCCCTCTCCTTCCACTTTGAAGCCATCTGCAAACTCAGCAACAGTTCAATCCTATCATTAGAGTATTTACAAAGATATTGAATAGCACTACCAGACCCAGCATCAGCTTTCAAGGAACTCCAAGGACCACCTCCCAGATTGACTTTGAGCCACTAACTTTACATTGTACTTTGATCTTTAGCGGTAAGGCACTTCTCACAGACTGTATGTCCGACCTGAATCTTGCCAACTTGTCTACAGGAATACTCGGGGTAAATATGTCAAGTGCCTTGTTAAAGTCAAGGTACAGAATATCCATAACTCTTATTTCATCCACTGAACAAGTGGTTTCATCACAGAAAGCATCATGTTGGTCAAGCACAATTCACCCTTGGTAAATCTGAGTTGGGTTTCCACAGCCGTTCTCTTTCTTGTCTTTCAAGTGCTTGGAAACAACTTCCACAAACACTTGTTCCACAACTTCCCCCGAAAATGTAGTGAGACTGACAGCTCTGCAGTTTCTCAAATTTTCACTTTTGTAGATAGGTATAATATTTGCCCTTTTTCTGTCACTTAGGCCTTCAATAACCTTTCAGGTAAGAGAGATGGTGGACCAATACAGATGCATCCCACCAGATTCTGTTCATGTGTATGTGTCCAACTGCTACAGTTGGACCTTAACTCAGTCCTACTCTGTCAATATTCTCCTAGAGCTGGATCTTAACTCAGTCCTACTCTGTTTTGCTGTTGACTTTGTTATTGTTTCTTGACATAGAGACTTGGGAGCTCACCTTTCCCATGCAGAACAAGGCAAAGAGAAAATTGAATACTTCTACCTTTACTGTGCTGCCTATAAGTAAGCTGTCAGTCCCATGCAAAAGTACACCTACATTTTCCTTGACCTTATGTTTGGTATTAACACACCTACAGGAGTTTTTCTTGTTACTCTGAACACCTTTTGCCAGTTCAAACTCCAGCTGAACTTCTTCCATCCTAAGCATATCTCTGCATAACTGAGTGCTTTAGAAGTCTGTCCCATTTTCCAAGGGTGAATAAACAACTCCTCCAAAAAGATAAAAAGGACATTCAAGAGATTAAAAGACAGGAAGAATGTTTTTTTTCAGAATAAAAATGAATATTCAAGTCCAAATGTTCAAATGGTATAGAATACACAAAATGTATTTATAATGTTCTGAATATGCTACAGTGTATTCCTAAATATTTTCAAGATTTTAGATTCAAACTGACTCTATCAATACTTACAAATCAGTTACTAACTCAGAATATTAAGAAATTAAACATTGTTTCTTCAAGGATAATGAATTTAGCTTGTGAGCTACGAGAGATCTGAAACTTAAGGATAAAAAAAATAGTGCCAAAATATCTACTAAACAAAGGACTGCTAGCAACTTGCTTCTGAGGATCAGCTTCTTTTGCGAGTACTACCGAAAAGGAAGATCTTACAAACCAGTACAACTTACTCTACATTTTCTGTTCTCTGAGATTTTAAAGAAATATTTAGATTTTAAATCAAACATGCATGTAACAGGTAAAATTTATATCGAAATATCATTTCCTCAAAGAACAAGCTGTAGAAGAATAATGTATTGTTGGTAAAACACAGCTTTGCATAACCCTAATTTTTTTAAGGTTTTCTTATTCCTTAAGCATAGATTTAAAAAACTAAGATTCACATTAACTTTGTGTATGCTGCAGAGTACCCTGAAATTTTTCAATGAGGAAAGAATCCCACAACATTTATTCCAAGTTTATTCAAACTCTCAAATGGTCTCATTCTTAGTTTTTCCATTACACTTATTTCTTAATTTGAAGTTAAACATATGATCACCACTTCTATGCGGCAAAATTGACTTGGTTCTCTACATTTTAGTGCATTTCTGTTGTGGTTTAACCCAAGCTGGCAACTAAATACACCACACAGCCATTTGCTCACTCCACCTCCCTTACCTGTGGGATGGGAATGAGAATCAGAAAAAGGGCTGAGATAAGAAAATTTAAAAGAAAATTGAGATAAGTACAATTTAAAAATGAGAATAAAATAAGAATCATCATCCATCATCATGATGACAAAAACAACAGAAACTGATGTAACAAAAATGAGAGAGAGAAATGAAGGCCAAGGAGAAAAAACACATGACGCACAATGGCTCACTACTCTCTGAACAATGCCCAGCCTATCCCCCAGCAGCAATCGGCAGCTGCCAGCCAACTGCCCCCAGTTTATAAGCTGGGCATGATGTTCCATGGTATGAAATATCCCTTTGGCCAGTTTGGGTCAGCTGTCCTGCCTCTATTCCCTCCCAGCTTCTTGTGCACCTGCAAAGCCTTTGGCTTCCCCTAAGCACTACTTAGCAACAACCAAAACATCAGTGTGTTATCCACATTATTCTCATACTGAATCCTAACAACAGCACTATACCAGCTATTAGGAAGAAAATTAACTCTGTCCCAGCCAAAACAAAAAACAATATAATGATTTCAACAAAGGAAGGAAATAAAAAACCCAATGGTAAAGAAATCAGTAATATACCACAAAATATTATGCAAGTGCTTAAAATCTTCTCATATAAAATGGAATGGAGAACTTCAAAAGTTACATATAAGTATTTGGAACTCTATTTTCCAGATGCACAAAATTCTTAGAAAGTCAGCAACTGCAAAGATACAACATTATTTGAAACTGATATAAGTAAGGGCACATATGTTCATGGGCATTAGGAAGATATTTGAGTATGCAACACATAAGGAACCAAAAAAGTAAAACCAGAACACTATCACGGGACACAGCTTTAACAGTGAATTAATATACTAAGATATGGCTCTAAAGTGCCAAAGAGCTATAAACAAACAGTCACTGGCTGCAAACACAGACCTTGGCCCTATGCCTATCTAACTGGGTTATCTCTCAGCCTTTGGTACTGTTACACAAACACACTACGGAGATTATGACACATTTTTCATAATTGCCTGTTAAATATCATTTTATCTAAGAAACTAGTTCACAATATACAGTTAAAGCATATTTCATAACTTAGGAAAAACCCCCTTTCACAACAAAAGAGTAACCATCTACTTTCTATTGTAGCCATTTGCTTTACTGAACAGCAACCACCTATCCTGTTGTGCACCTGAACAGACACAAATCTTTGCAAACACCATCTGAACTGAGCACAAAGGAAAATACATTTACATGTAACAACAATAAAAAGCAAGCTGTATTCTATATTTGAAAACAAAATGAGAAGGGTGCTCACTGCAGTCATTTTAGTTGATGGAAAACTAGTTTGGCATAAAGGCCACCATGTGTATTTCCTACATAAGAAAGTAATTTAAATTAATAAAACCAATTTTTTAATATATACTGTATATTCCTGAAGTTATCTAAATGTGGATATATGATTTTTAAGCCAAAATGGATATTGGTATTTTTCCATATGATTTGCTATTATAATTTATTAGCATGACTTGATATCTGTGACTTTTGCACATATGCCCTCTGTGTCACAGAAACATTCCTGAGACCCATCAAACCGTGAAACACAAACAAAATGCCTGCAATTTCTATATATTTGAGCCTGTGGCAAGATGCCAGTCCTAAACATTCCCTCTGGTAAGATGGCAGCATTACAGCTCCACTACAAGTTATCTTACATATCTTGCAATAATTTACACGCAGATCAGCATATTTAAAGCACTATCTTCTATATCAGTTCTCATAAATAGGATATTTCAGAAAGTACAACTTCAGGGATTGCGGGGGAGGGGGGTTGGGCAGGTTGCTTTTTTTTTTCCTGTAAGCTTCAGAATTCTGAGATTATCTGAAAGGCCCAGGCACTAATTCACATAGGTTTCCACCTAAAATCCTGAATATAAACAACTAACTTCATATACAAAAGGTCTACAATCTTCTTCCAATGTCTGTGCAGATTCAAACCAGATATAGATTAAAGTCAGCTGTCTCTTTTTCCATCCTGTACATCCAGCTCTAAATTTAGACACACACAATATTCCTCCTGTTAACCTCTTCAGCTGCAAAAAAAAAAAAAAGCAGCTTACACCTCACACACATTTCCTGAATTCATCTTCACTTGCAGAAGTAGTAAAAAAACGAAAAATTATAAAGATACAAACCTCGCCTCTTAAAGACAATTTTTCCCAAACACCAACCAGTTTTCTTTGTGAAACTTCCATCATCCAGTAACTGTCTCAGTCACTCCCTCGTACCTATCATCTTGTAGCCCTATTACAGCAGGACTTCTGCAGTTTCCTCCACAAAACATTTAAGAGACCAGTTGTGCTGGTTCTGGCTGGGGTAGAGTTCATTTTTTTTCTTTTCGGTTGCTATGGGTCTGTGTTTTGTATTTGTGCTGAACACAGGGCTGCAGAGATGTTTTTGTTATTGCTGAGCAGGGCTTGCACAGAGCCAAAGCCTTTCCTGCTTTTCGTACTGCCGTGCCGGTGAGGAGACTGGGAGTGCATGGCAGGTTGGGACGGGACACAGCCAGGACAGGTGACCCAAGATGATCAAAGAGATTTTCCAGACCACATGACATCATGCTCAGGATATAAAGTGGGGGGAAGAAGGATGAAGGGAAGTACATTTGGAGTGATATCATTTTTCTTTCCAAGTCACCGTTACACTTGATGGGGCCCTCCTCTCCTGGAGATGGCTGAACACCTCCCTGTCCATGGGAAGTGGTGAATGAATTATTTGTTTTACTTTCCTTGTGTCAGCAGCTTCTGATTTCCCTCTTAAGCTGTCTTTATCTCAATCCATAGGTTTTCTACATTTTACTCTTCCGATTCACTCTCTCATTCCACTGGTGAGGGACTGAGCAAGCAGCTGTGTGTGCTCAGTTGCCAGCTGGGGTTAAACCACAGCACCAGTATTGGTGGAAAAGTTCCAGGATTGGACAGTTACATTTCAAATAGTAAATTAATACATTATTTTTGATTCTGTGCTGTCTCAGTGCTAGTTACTTCTGTCAGTCTAAAAAATCAGAACCACCAGAAGACCAGCACTAAGGCTGCATAATTTTTGATTCTCACATAGAGAGGGAATCAATGGAGAAGATCCAGAAAGAGAAAACAGTAGTAGCAGTAGTGAAGGTCAGCTGGTAAGCGGCTAGGAACCGCAACCATGGGCCTTTAAAACAATCAAATCATGACAAACTCGTGTGCCCCAAGCTTAGAATAATATCTCACAAAACTTCCCAGCTACAGGACAAGACTGTGAGTTTACAACTCACATCGTGGTAATGATAATATCAGCATTTAATAAAACACACTGTATGTTGCAATTATTATTCAACACAGAGCTTAGAGCTTTTTCTTTCCAAAAAAAAAAAAAAGAAAAAAGAAACACACAAAACAAAACAAACAAAAAAAAAAGCTATTTCCTATACCACTTGTACTTCTATGTTTTTTCCACAACAAGCATTACAGAAGTACTTCTTTAGTCATTCTGGTAGTCTGAACACTCAACCTCCCCAAACAACTTTTCATTTTCAAATTTAACTTTCACTAAGAGAACTTCTACATTAAACATAACCAAATTCTTATAACCTAGGCAATCATAAAAGCTGTATTTTTACCCTATTTAGCACCAAACTAATGGTGCAATCATTGTGATTTCTATTTATTCTATATCTTCCATAACAAAATCCTCTGAAGAGATCAGCACGAAAGTAATTTTTCTTAAACAAAAACCTGATTTACTTAATAGAATAATCATATATGGCTATTCTAACACTAATACAACTGAAAAAAAGAGTATTACTGTAGTACCATGTTTCATTTGTATCAATTTCAATAGCTTCACAGTAAAGTCTGCTAACATCTAATCCCTATAATAACAACTGAGTTTTTCATCTTCTGATTCATAAGAAAGACTCCCAAAACTTGCTAGTGGTGAGATTCTTCATCTTTCTTCTCTAACTTTAAATGAATATTCAGACCAAACATACTTAGTAAATAGTATTAAGCCTTTCAACTCAAAAAAATATGAACACAGACAAAATTCTCAGCAACTGGCTTGCTCCACTTTGATTTCTAGTAAATTCAGTAACCAAAAAAAAAGACATTTCATAGCACTATCACAGATGACTGACTCAAATATTTTGCATATCCCGTACATCTGACCATTGCAGATATGGGGGGTTAATATTAAAAGGAATTGATACTGCTGGGTTTATCTATTTTGATTAGCGATAAGTACAAAAATAGTTAACCAACAGCACACCCAGTTTTATGAGCTGTAAACAGAAAAGGAGGAAGTGTGCTATGCGGTAAAAAAGAGAAAGTCAGAATTTCTTCTTTAGAAGTCCCAAAGCCAATATTCAAGCACAAATCCTATTAAAGAAAGGAGGAGTTTTTCCTGAGAAAAATCACAGTTTGAACTCCTAGATCACCTGAATGCAGATGAAGACATGGGTGAAAGTCTTCTTCTTTTTCACTACCCTTCATTCCTTCCCTTGATTTCACAGGCATCCCCCAATATCTCTTTGGCTGCCTTTTTTTTTTTTTTTGTTTTTTCAATGATCTGTATTAATCATGATGGTATCTTAGCTTTAAACTTCTCACAGGTCAAGATTCAATGACACTGAATTCTGTGCTGCTATGCAGCAAGTGATACTGTCAGCGGAACATTTAAAGATGCTGGTAAATAATACATACAGTATATGAAAATACAGACACCTTGTAAAGAATATCTGCAACAATAATCACATTCTGTTGCCTCCAAATTACAAAATGACCATTCTCTGCATACACCAGACTGCAAAGAAACTTGAAGACAGACTTCAAGTCATGGCCTTACTGTATGAGGTGAAAACTGAGTTTGACTAGAAAACTTTCCAAGCTACACTAGATAAGAAGAACAAGGACTTTCGTGGGAAAACCCAAACTGAAGAAGAAGAACCTTCCAGGTTAAAGATACAGAATTCAGGTTTGGCCACTCTGGGTCTATTCAGAAAGCTTAAATCATGCACAAAGAAAAAAAAAAGCATTAAAATGGCTGGCATTCCCGCACAGACATCTCTGGCTCAAATTAATACTAGAGCAGCACTCAAGGCCAAAGTCTTGCCATTTTACACAGCAGAATGTGCTCTTCTGTGTGAAACTAAGGACAAGTAAGTAAGTAAGTGAGTCATGAGCAGGAACATCTCTTAATTACCCTTTGTTCACACAAAACTCAGACGTGAAAACAGCAGCTGCAGTTCTATTTGTCACTATACCAAGTTAAGCAGCTCACAAGCAGTACTTCCCCTTACTCCCAGGGTCCCCAAAGGCCTCAAACTGACTCAGAGAAATAAATCAAAGTGCTTGCAAATAGCAAAATTTCCCATCCATTTAATATATTTTCAACACCAATATTACAGACTCAATTCTATTTTCTAAGAACTTGTTATTTTAAAATACTTCAGAGATATTTGTTCTCTAGTATTTTTAAAACACTACCCAATAGACTTGTCAGCAAATTACTTAAGAGAAAGAAAAGAAAGGAGATACAACACAAGACTATTACCCGCCATTTGGAGGGGTTTAACAAGTTATACAGACTGGTGATATTTGCACGCAGAGCTCAATCACTTAAAAACCATGTCCATCCACATGCACTCAGTAAGTTTTCAGCTGGTGACAGGAACACCATAAAGAAAAAATATCAAAAAATACCATTTTAGATCTAAATTTCTTATATCCCACAAAACCCTGATGCTTCATATTTAACACAAACTACATGCATTAGATTGGTAGATGCTGCAGGAAATTGAAGACTACTACCTATCTGCTGACAGACAACACAGAGAATAGAAATTTTCAGTTCCTTGAAGCTGCAAAATAAAGCTCAAATTCTAACTAGAAAATTAGATAAAAGAATGTAAAAGTAGACACACAGGATGCTAACCTGGTAGCTGGAATCAATGGATAAACAGATAATGAGGAACATTAAGTGGGTCTTGTGGCAAAGTTATGTAACAAGAAACAACAGTGCATGCCCAAAGAGAGGTTCAAGGCAAAGCCATCACAATATTGGGGCACCCAGTGAATACGACCACCAAAAACCCCTCTGGACACCCCTCTAGGATCATAAAAGGACTTCCAGTAGGAGGCAGATGCATGTAAATTAGTTCTAGGAAAAGTGATGTTTATGTATTACCTAGGAAGTATGCTGTAATGAATATGTATGATCATGGTGGAATAAATACCCTGTTGTAAAGATTCATGACACACATTCAATTAGATGAAAAATCCTCCGAATGTGTCCAGCACTGCAATACAGAATGCCTGCTTTCTAATACTTCAAATTATGTTAGAAAGTTCATTCTTAGCCAACTTTGGTATCACTGCAGCTTTTAATAATTAAATAATTTTGAGGGAACTGCATTTTGTTACAACAGGCAGAATCTGACTAAAAGACACAGCATTTCTTTTACTTGTCTTATAAATTTGGTGTAAAACAACAGAAGAGTTGCCTGATCTGTATAAACAGAAGCACACATGTATTTCTATTTATTAAATCTCATACACAGAATCAGTGCTTAGCTAGGAAAAAAAGTAAAAATTTTACAAGAAAAAAGTCAAAAGGGAAATTTCATATTTTCTTTATTTTCATATTACCTATATTACTTTTACAAATAAGAACATTTTTTTAAATGTTCAAAACAAATGTCCACAGACTGCACATTAAAAAAAATCTACATACAAAATTCAAACCATTTTCACTACGGACAGGTCTCTACATTTTCCTACACCTCTGCACAAACATATTATAAAGGTGATGTTACATATGCATATATATATATAAGCAATTCTATGCTACATTTATGTAAATTCCTCTGAGACTTTATATAACCAATTCACCCTCAATTTCATAGCTCTTCAATAATAAAGGTCTTGCCTCAATCTTACTTTGAAAAATCCAAAATAACTGGATGTGGTAGGTTAACTTAGGCTGTCTGCTAGTTCCCATCCTCAGTAGGCAGATAGGGAAGAAACTACAATTAAAAGCTCATGGATCAAGATAAAGACAGGGAGATCACACACTGCAAAACATGCAGGACCTAGGAAAGATAAACTTAATTTATTGCCAATAAAAGATAGATAGTGAGAAACAAAAACCAAAATAAATCCATCTTCCCCCCACCCTTCCTTCTTCCCTTTTTCCTGGCTTAACTTCATTACTAACTCCCCCACCCCTCCCCACTGCTGTGCAGAGCAAAAGGAAGGGGGAACGTGGCTTGCAGTTAGGCCATTACACTTCATCCCTGCCACTCCTTCCCCCTTACTCTTTTACCCTGTTCCAGCATAAGATCCCTCCTACACAACACAGACTTTCACAGGACTTCCTATGGGAGACAATTCTTCAAGAACTGCTTCAGCATGGTCCTTTCCACAGGGCAGAGTCCTTTAGAAACAGACTTCTCCAGCATAGGTCCCCAATGGGCTGCAGCTTCCAGAACATTTGGTCCTGCATCGGTCCTGTATAGGCTGTTCTCCACAAGTCACAACTCCTGCCAGGAACCTGCTCCTCATTGGGCTCTTCAGGGGCTGCAGCTTCCATCAGGGCATGTCCACCTGCTTCAGCATGGGGTCCCTCATGGACTGCAGTGTGGATATCTGCTCCAGATTGGTCCTCCATGATCTCCAGGGTGACAACCTGCATTACCATGGTCTTCTCCTTGGGCTGCAAGGGAATCTTTGCTTTGGCACTTGGAGAACCTCCTTCCTTTCCTTGCTACTGATCTGGGTGTCTGCAGGGCTGTTCCTCTTGTATTTTTTTTCTCACTGCTCTCTCATGCCTGCTGCACGTGGTTCTTTACAATTTCTAATATATATGTTATCACTGAAGTGCCGCCAGCATCACTTACAGACTCAGCACTGGGCAGTCATGGGTCTGTTTTGGAACTGGCTGCAGCTTGCTCTGGCGAGTACCAGGACAGCTCCTGGTCTCTTCTCAGAGAGGCCCATGTGAACTGAATACATTGGTTTAAAAGCTCTATTCCCAACTAGAGAATAATTTTCAGAAGGTTGAACAAATTAAAACCAAATTCCAGAATTTTCCCAAGTAAGGCACTGCAATGACTAATAAGAAGACAGACAACTGATTCTTAGCCTAAAGTTTTATAGTTTATTAGATGCTGATTTAAAGACTGTACAGTTAAGTACAGTCCCACCCAATTTCCTACCACATTCCTTGTGCCTGCTTCCTCAACAGAAATGGACAGGTCTTTTGGAGATTGAAAAAAATGAACACACTTAGATTTTCATATTCTTACTGAAAAACTTCCTGGAAAACTCCTATTTGCAATTTTTAGCTCTGAAAAAATCCACTGTCATTCCAATTTCTCCAGGAATCCAGTATGTGTTGTCAGAATAGAAGGTAGAGAAGCATTTGTAGTTAGCTGACTGACATACTTCCAAAAGAAAGATATTTAAACCAGCGATTCTTATTGGGATTTTTTTCTGTATAGAGACTAGAGAATCAAACCACAATCCTAACTGCACTCTTTATTGGTTCAGTTGTTCAAAATGGTCTCTAGAAAATCATGACAGGAATTTGTCATTCCAGAAAGTCAACAACAAAATTAAGAAGCAAAATCATCTATGTCGGACAAATGCAAGCTGTAGAATCCAAATGCAACAGATGACTGTGTACACACTCACAAAACAGAGCTGCTGCACAGCTGACCAACCCGACGCATTTCATGTCAGTGATGCTGCTCTAGGGGAAATGCAACTGTCATTGAGCCTAACAGTCTACAAGCAGCTAACATCAGTTGGAGTCTGAACACTGGTGAAAGCATGGAATGAAAAAGGCGAAGGAAACTAGCTACAGTCTACATCAAAAGGCATTTATCTGGGGGAATGAAAGGTATGTGCAGCAACAGAAATATTCAGAAGACAGTAAAACATTTTCATGTGTGATCGGAATGCTCAAGAGGGAAGAGTGGAGTCATACACAAACTCTCTTCTCAGTTTCTGTGCAGGCACCGGAATCTGGAGAACCAAATATGCCCTGGGAAAATATACACTTTCTCCATGCTTGCTTAACAGACACTGCAATAAAAAAGGAGACTACACCCACAGTAATACCTCCCTACTACTCTTGCTAGTTCCATAAAAATAAGAGTAGGTCAAGTATTTGAGAGCTATTATGAAACTTCTCTACTCCTCCACATTAAAACCTCATAAACAAAGAAGTCTTCAAGGATCTGCCCTACCAGGCTTGTCTGCTTCATAAACTTCTGCCAGAAGAACTGCACCAGCTGGAAGTGGCAGCCGGGAATTAGACTCCATGTAGCAAATTCAACCCTGCTGGAAACAAAATTCTGATGCCAACTATTTATGCCAACAGGAATAGCATTTGGGTTGGCTTTACTCACACCACACATTCAAATGGTGAATTTTTGCTGGCAGAGAGATTACTTCTTCTTTTCCAAGAAGGGACTTTATTGGCCAAGCTGCAGTAACTTTTAGGTCAAAGTGGTTTAAAGAGCTCAAATACCAAAATTTTTCAAACTGTCTTGAAAGCCTGTTACAGCAACAACAACAAAAAGTTAACTGTCTATATTCTGATACACGTCAAAGATTTTTGAAAAAAGGTCTCCAAAGAACATTTTTTCCAAATATGTCAAGTAAAATTGTTCCACAGCCTCCTCTCTTTCAATGCACACATATACAAAGCAAATAACCCATCAACCTCACAACCTCTATTTCAGATAGATCAGTTCACTTTGAAAAAACAATAGTGAAGAGAGACTGTTCTAAACACTTATACACTAAACACGGGCATCACAAAAATCTCAAAATGTTACAAGTTCTTGTTCGAAAAAGCTCTCCTAACTCTCCAATGAAAATCAAAACCCAGAACTAGGGTGTTCCTCTACTCATTCTTCTCTTTCATAAGATGGTAGGATTTCTTTTGCATATCAACAGAGGAGGGATGGATGCAGGGAAACTGACAACAACTCACATGTGGATTTTGAGGTAACAAACAATCCCTGACTGAACTTGGACAGTAAGAGTTAAGCAACTGTCCTGGTTGTTCAGGCACAAAGAGAACTACTCTGAATGGTAAAACAGTAGTAAGGGGTTTTATTTATTAGCATGAACTGTAAACTGAATGAGTGGACTTGGGCAACTAAGTTACTGCCTGAAACAAATACAGGAGGAATACTTTTTTTAATGCCTTATTGACAGGACATGAAAGGAGGGCTGGAGGAACATGACAATACCAAGGAAAACGATACAAAGAACAGTGAGTAAAATGTGGAAGGAAAATAATATAAAAGGAATCTGTTTCTTTAATCACTATAAAACTGTTCAACAAATAAATCTGTTTAAAATAACAAATAAAACTGTTTAAAAAGGAAAGAATATTACCTGATCTCAAATATCCATAGTTTTCAATTGAAAAATATAGCATAATCCCTATTTCAGATCATCAAACACACTGAAAAGAGTGGATGAGATGGGAAAAATTATAAGAAAGCGTAAGACCTGGAACCAGGTAGCAGTCTTCAGCTTCAGCCAAAACATTTCTAAAGATAAAACTCTATAACAACTAGAAGTTCTATAAATATTATTTTGGCTTTTACTCCAAGCCTTAGAAAATTGAACAACAAAAGCTTTAAGGTGCAATATTGGCTTGTTCAACCCTTCAGACCAAAGCCATTTTGTCTGATAACAAAAAAAAAAGTAGATCTTAAGCAATCTATTTTATTTGGACCTTTTTTTAGACCTCATGTAGTTAAAATCAGAAGCTCTAAGATCGTCTCCAGAATGACCCTAATTGAGGAGGGAGGCTGGACCAGATGACCTCACTGGTCATCTGGTCCAGAAGTCTCTTCCAACATTATCCATTCTGTGAACACACTGACACAAAACTGGTTTATGCAACTACATGTGGATACTGCCTCCTCTCTTGTTCACAGTACCGTATCTCCCAACACTACTACAAAGTATCCAGAAATACTTTGAAGATGAAAAAGCCTAAAAATCTGCTCACAAAAAGTATTTCAGCAATATCACTAATATACATATGTTAAAATTACATTAATAACGAAAAATCAAGCTATTCAAACTGTCTATGTAAATGTAATTCAGTTCCTTGTGTGTTCACACCACAGCCCACGATTACTTGATCACAGACACTTTACCCATGGGACACCTGCCTGATTCCATGCATAAGACTGTGCCTTCCTCAAGAATGGAACACCGTCTGAAAATAAAAAAACTCCTGTAAAGACTCACCCGCTTTGGCTGCAGAACGGGGCAAGCACACAGCCTCCACTTACACAGGCCAGGACTGGTCATACATGCTCACTCCAGAAAGGCCAATACTTTACTTATTTGGCTTCAGATGGAGAAAGAAAGGAGTCAAGAAGTGACTCTGTGCCGGAGCATTTCTAATGGAAGCACAAGAAGCCCTCATAGACATAAATACTCATAGACACAGTCTATGTATAAACATAGACATCCTTAACCCCAGACATGAAAGTCTTTGACTTCTGTGTGTCCCTTTTGATCACTGCTAGAACATTAATGAGGAACCTTCTGCACCCATGGATGTATGAAGTATTAAATGGAAGACACAAAGAAAATGGTAGTTAAAGACTCAAAGTGAATTTTTATGCAGAAATGAAAGGATATGATTTCTGGCACATCTCTACACTCTTTTATACAATTCCATTTTGTCACCCTCCCATTTCACCATGTGAAAATTTTGTAATTTGAAATCATACTCAAATCTACATCAGTCATCAACAGAGTTTAAATCTTTTAATCATCCACACTGTTACTTTGTGAAAAACAGTTGGATGTCATGTTTTGTGGACTAGGCCTTAGAAGGAAACAAGACACTTGGCTTATGGCTTTCACAGGCATTTGTTGATAGCTAAGGAATGGCAAGATTTAATGATCTTGGACTTCATTCCACACATAAAAGGGAACTACATTCTAGGACAAAGTTTCTCAATATGCGGTCTGTTAAACATCAGATGGTGGTCCAAAAAATCTTCATTAAAGTGTATTTTTAAAAACATATATTCCCGTACATGTTAGCAAGAAAACATTATTGAGGAAACACAAAAAAATAAAAACATTCCAGGTTTAGCCTAACTAAATTGCACTATAAGGCATAAGAAAATGTGACATTTCACAAGATGATCCTTGCATTTTCAAGAAAATTAAATGTTCTTGAAGTAACACATTCTCTCTTAACATTTAAGTTTGAAAATACTTTCTTCTGTTCTACTGAATTTCCTGAGTCCCCTCCAGAAAATGCCTTCTTACATCCAGTATGTTCCTGTCTTCATCTTCCTTCCCTAAGCTGTTGCCTGTTTTTTCCACATCTTACTATGCCTTCTCTATTATCATTCTCTTTACATCCGTTAAAGTCTCCCACCGCAGGCAACCCATCCACCCACTGTGTACTTTTGCCTATTTTCATTAACAAACTCTGCCACAAGTGTTCTGATTCACTTTGAATTTCTGTTACCACTGTTGGAATGATCTTTATTTCACTTGTTCAGCTGCAGGAATCTCCTTTCTTGGGACCTTCCTAAAGGATTTTACCAATCACTTTTTTTAAATTATAGACCCCTAGTTCACACCCAATTTCTACTCTCTGGGTTAATATGCAGATATAACTAATCAGCCCTTGTCTTTCGCAGTCTTCAGGACTAATTTGCCTTCCTAATAGCCAACATAAACATCATTGTATCTTGTCTATTGCTATGTGTTAACACATAAACTGACCTGCTTGGTTTTTTTAAGCCAGACAAACAAGCAGCAATGACAATGTTAAATCTTAATACCAAAACAGCTCTGAAGAGACAGCTAACATAGAATACTGGACACATACTGGAGCTCCCAAATACAATAATAGTAGTATACCTGGGATACTCTCCCTAAAAATCAGTATTTCTGCTCTCCTATTTGCAATATAACACTATTACAAAATTCAAGAATTTCAAATAAGAAGTATCATTAAAAAAAAATCAGCCACCTTTTTATTTCAAGTACATAACATTTAACTTGAAACACCATTTGCACATGTCGCACTGATGATTCATTCTTCATCAGTTTAAAAACTACAGTGTTTAAACCTTCTTTTCTGAGATGACTAAAACTTAAAACTTCTTGATTTAAAACAAGATACAGCCTTTAAATCAAATATGCTGATTAATACATACACATTTAACCTATTCATATGTATTACTAAGTACTGAATTGATTATTCCCTTTTTTCCAAGACAATTAATTTCACAAGTCTTGTAAGTGACAAACTGTATCCGCATGAGAAGAGACTTACTAAAAGCAACAAAAAGAATTTTGAACTCAACTAGAAGTGCTTAGGTATGTTACATACAAAAAAATTGGAAAAACTATTTTGCATCTAAAACTGAAATAATTATGTTATTTGGGGCTATCAAGCATAACAACTACATAAATGATCAGAAAAGTAAAATTTCAGAACTGATCTCCTCTTTCTTGACAGTTCTATCAATATATTAGAAAGAACAAACTGTCTTCTGTTTTCAGTTTCAAATGGCTTTAAATTAAATTTGAATAAAGTAAGAACTGGTTGAAAAATTTTTAAATAAGAAGACTATTCACTTGATATTTATAAAAGATACTGCTGTATGAATTGATCTTGACATGTCAGTAAATTTTGTTTCCCAGCATCTGGTAGTTGATAGCTTTTGTTTTTCTGAGCACTTTGGCAAGACACATGTACTGTAGGATATGTGGGCTGGGGTGTGTGTTTTTTGTTTTGATTTGTTTTTAATTCGGGAATACATTCAACCTGCAGTAACATGCATATTCATTGTGAAATTTTAAGTTTACAAATGTTCCTTTAATTAAAAGTTCAAGTTAATGCATTTAAAATACAGGTCTGATACAGCTTTCTAGAAAGTCTCTTTATATGGCCTCTAAAATTACTTGTACCTTATTCTGACATACTTGCAAGAGCTTCTAGTTCAATTAAATGATTTTTCACCACCATGGATAAACTATTACATATTTTGAAATACTTTATGACACAGAAAGAATAAACCCAATATTTTTTTTGTGTTACCAATTGAGGAAAATCACACAAAAATGTTTTGTTTGCTACTGAGATGAATATATGAAAAAGACATGTTTCCTTGGAATCTGGGCCTTTTTATTTCTTTTCTTTCTTTTTTTTTTTTTGTTTTTTTTTGGCGTGTGTGTGGGTGTGTGTGGGTGTGTGGGTGTGTGGGTATGTGGGTGTGTGGGTGTGTGCAATAAGAGAATACAGATTTCCAGTTCTCAGGAAAATTAAGTTTGCATACCAGCACAGAATATCCCCGGGACTTCACTCCGGAATATAACAGTTCGTACTTTCTTATCAGATTTCAAAGCATCCACAGCTTTTGACATCTACAGAGAAAAGGAGGAAGGGGAATAACCAAACACTTTTTAAAGAGCTTCATTCCAATACTTCACCTTTATACTAAAAACTGTTCTTTTCACTTACCATTTTTACAAGATTTTTGCTAAGTGCATTCTTGGCATGAGATCTGTTTAATCCAAGCACCACAATTCCTGGAGGGGAAAAAAAAAAAATCACATCACTGTTACAATGTAGTGAAATATGCATAATCTATGTAAATTATTATTATTTGGAAATGATACAAAAGACATTGAGGACAACAAAAAAAATTCTAGTGTAATCACTACAGAGTTTCTGAGAGAAAATAAACTGATTTACACTTTTCAGTAGTCAACAGAAATTCCACTTACTTAAAGAACAAAAATATGGCCCTAATACCTTCATGTCGAAACAGTGTTCACAAAGGTTGAATGCAGAATTACACGTTGGCATGCACAAATTCCATGTTTGTGCATGAAGTGCTGACATGCAATCAGCAAAGATGGTTTAATTATAAAGCACATGTTTCCATATTTAGAGAGCCTGCGTCCAGAGACTTCTTAAAAGTGCCACCACAATAGACTAGAAACTCCGATACAGGTAAAAGGAAGTTCTCAACATAGAAACTATGCCACCAGGGGGAAACTTGTACTTTGGTTTAAAAAGGAACAAAATCACACAAAAATACACAAAAACCAAGCTCAGTTTTGGTACATGGCTCCAAGGACACATTCACAGCTCCCTTAGTCCACTTACAGATTAATTGTCTCACTGACTGATTACCTGTGCACTGGTTTGAATGCTGCAGCAGAAACAAAATTTATCTTTATTTTGTCCTCCTCACCTTATCAGTCACGATTATCTAAGTTTATTTTGGCAATGCCTAAATTTACTATTCCTATAGCAGCCTGAACCCAACACAACTGCCTGAGTTCAAACCACCTTGATCCTGGGTGGTTTGAACTCAAGATCAAGATCCTATGGTCTTGATCCTGGCCTAGTAACATTTTATCAGTTCAGACCTCTTATGCATAGAATGAAAGGATAACAGGAGCAAAAGGCCTAGGGCAGGGACCAGAAATGAAAGGCAGAAAAGGAGCTCTATCTCAAACAAAAATGCCCACCATATTGCCATCAACCTACAAAATGAAAAAACAAATTCCAGAAACTCCGTATTTGCCCAGGTGATTAGTACTTCACCATTCAGCTTTGAATGCACAATCTATATGTAATCTGGCTCTCGTGGCCTTCCTTGTCATCTCAGCACCTATTGCTTCTTCTATTTCAGGAAAACCTGTCCTTACTAAGGACTGACCCATTCGTGCTCGAGCTCCCTTCCTCTGCTTCCTCCTCCATGTATGCACACACCTGCACACAAGACAAGACCTAAGAGACCTCCTGCTCCTTCTGCAGTTACCAGTTTGAAGGCAAAATCTGCCATTTGTCAGCTAGCACTCTCAAGATTCAAATAAAAATGGTGTCAAATACAAGTAATAAAGCATATATGCCTCTTTCTTGTTCCTAAGGTACAGTCAATTGCCATGTACAGATATCTCCTAAAAGGGGAGAGGAACTAGACCAACCCAAATGATCTTCACTCCCATTTTCTGTAAGCCTAATAAATTCCCACCTGTTTATCCCCATGGCTGAAAGTATTCACACAGGACCGCCTGCAAAGGTTATTATTCAGCACTTCGATAGGAATCTGTTTGTGTTCTGTTAAGCAAAAAGGAGTGGTGCTGTAGCACTTTTCTTCAGCTGTTACAACTTCTTCTCCAGGAAGAAGATCACTCCAAATTCAAATACTCCATATGTTCAACACAAGTAGATTAAGTAAAGCAACATCCCACGTTAAAGCGACAAAAAGACCCTTCACCCTGACTTCACTTTGATTTTCAGGCACTACAAATGCCATGCTTGAATAAACTAGAGATGCTATTATCCCACACCATACTTCAGTCAGGAAATATAGTCCTTTTCAGAAGCATATTATACTTAATGGCAATGACACTTAAGGACACTTGAATTTTTCTTCTCCCCACTGGGACAAAGACTGCTACTCCACCACCAACAATGTATTCAGAAGGATGCTCCAGTTAACATTAATGCACTTTCAATATTTTTCCTACAAAGGAAAGATCATTGAAGACAAATCATACAAGTTGATTTATCTCAGCAGTGCTGCAACAGAACATAAAACTACCACTTCTGATTCCTTCTACAGAAGTAAAAGATAAAGATGGCACCCACCCAGCCGTTCTATTTAAGTAAGAAAAAAAAGTATGAAGCAAAAACTGCAAGAGGAAAAGTATAAAAGGTTTGCAAGGGACACCTACATATTGCAGTGATGTATAGAATAGAAATTCCTTGCATTCACATTTGAATCAGTTTTGTTTTTATATGCCATTACTACAAGACCTGAGCATCCTGAGGACAGAAAGCACCTTGAACATCTAGTTCCAAGCCCCGTGCAGGGACACATTGCACTAGACAAGGTTGTTCAGAGCCCCATCCAACCTGGCCTTGAACACATCCAGGGATGGGGAATCCACAACTTCTCTAGGCAACCCGTTTCAGTCCCTAACAGCAAAGAATTTTTTCCTAATATATAATCTAAAGATGCTTTCTTTCAGTTTAAAGACCTTGTCCTGCTGTACTAAATGGCACTGTAAAAAGTCCCTCTTTCTTGTAGGTTCCTTAGAAGTACTGGAAGGTCACAGTAAAGTCATCCCAAAGCCTAATCTTCACATTGAACAATCCCAATTCCCTCAGCTTTTTCACACAGGAGAGGTGCTCCATCCCTCTAATCATCTTCCTGGCCTCCTGTGGACTTTTCTCCCAACAGGTCCATGTCCTTTCTGTGCTGGAACCCCAGAGCTGATGCAGTGTTCCAGGTGGGTCTCATCAGAGCAGAGCAGAGGGGCAGAATCCCCTCCCTGGCCCTGCTGCCCACGCTGCTCTGGATGCAGCCCAGGACACGTTTGGCTTTCTGGGCTGGGAGTGCACATGGCTGGGTCATGTCCAGCCTCTCACCCACAGCACCCCAAGTCATTCTCACAGGGCTGCTCTCCATCTGTTCATCCCCAGCCTGTGCTGATGCCAGGGGGTGTCCAGTGCAGCACCTTGCACTTGGACTTGCTGGACCTCATGAGGTTCCCATGGGCCCACTTCATGAGCTTGTCCAGGTCCCTCTGGATGGCATCTCACCTTTCAGGTGTGTCAACCGCACCACTCAGCTTGGTGTCATCTAAACATTTGCTGAGGATGCACTTGATCCCTTCATCTATGTCATCAATGAAGATATTAAATCACATTGGTCCCAGTATGGACCCCTGAGGCATATCACTTGTCACTGACGTCCATTAGGATCCTGAGCCATTCACCACTACATGCTGGATGCCACCATCCAACCAACTTCTCATCAGCGAAGAGTCCACTGTTGAAATCCACTCATTAAATCCATCTCTCTCTAGTTTAGAGAGAAGGATGCTGTGGGGAACTCTGTAAAAGTCCAGAAAAATGACATCTCTAGCCCTTCCCTTGACCACTGATGGAGTCATTCCATCATTCAAGGCCATTGTGTTGGTCAGGAAGGGCCCACCTTGGTGAAGCCATGCTGGCTGTCTTGAATCACCACCCTGTCCTCCATGGGCATTAGCACAACTTCCATGACTCTTCCAGGCACAGACATGAGGCTGATGGGTCAGTAGTTCCAGGCTTTCTGCCCCTTTGAAAGACGGGCACAATGTTTCCTCTTTTCCAGTCACCTGGGACTTGACCTGATGGCTGTGAGTTTTCAGTAATACCTGTTACATTGTCATCTGAAGCATTTAATCATGGTTCATTCTTCACAAAGCACCCACATACAGATATGCTTTCCAAAATCCTTTAAAATAAAACTGTTTGAAATATCTACTCATAAAAGAAAAAATATTAGAAGTAGTCATTAATAACTGTAAGTTGAAACCATATTGTTATTGTTGATATTATTATTATTAATTATTATTATTGTTGTTGTTATAATTATTATTATTGTTTTGTTGCTGTATCTGTATGGTGTCAAAACTGTGACAGATATACTAAGAAGGAATAAGCATTCACATAATGCTAACCTCAATATTAACTTCATAGTTTTTCCTGGGAGACATCCCCACATTATTTCTGGGACACACTACAGCACACAATGTGCATCTATTAAAAATTACATCTGCATACTGAAAACTAAGTTCGTCTTAACTGGCTAGGCTCTCCAAGAGACAATGATTCCCAGTGTTGTCTAATATAAGCAGCAATATTCCTGTATACTACTTTCCTAGCCAACCATTAGAGGGAAAGCATATGCAAATGTACAATATGTTCTCTGCTTATAAGTTGCCTCTGTCAAAAGTGAAAGCTGCCTATGGTAGAATTCTCAATGTTTAAGAAAAAAAATATGAAAGTCATGAATAATAAAAGCAAAAAATGTCTTTTAGTGAAATAAAGATACATACATACGTATCTTGAAGATAGCTTCAAAATATTCATAAATTTCCAGAAACATCCTTATTTCATAGAATCCACTAAATTTAAGACTTGAATAAAGTGAAGAGATTAGATACTGATTTAACTACTGTTTGTATCAGCACACAGGAAATCTTACTTTTAATAATGGTTTTTCTCTTTTATCTTGTACTTTTTAGGGATCAAAACATTCATCCCCAATGTTTGGTAGAAACACATTTAAATGGTTAACTAAAAATAAATCTCATCTTTAAACCCATATTAGCAATTTTGTCAGAGTTCGAAAGATTCACTACCTCTGCATATAAAGTACTTGCAGATTTTTTTTTTAATTTGTATTTATATTTATGTATTATTCTTTATTTGCATTAAATACAAACTCACACAAATGTAATCTTCCATAATTAAAAAAAAAATTTGAAAGTCTGAATTATGCCTTGAAAAATGGAAGGAGGATCAAAGAGAGGTAAGTTATTTTTAAGCTTGTTTCACTTAACTACTCAGATAAACTAAGGCAGACAAGTGGACTTAGATATTTATTATTCTAAAGTAGTTTCTTAAACAAAACAAGAACATATGGTGAATATATCATGCACAATTCTGGTGGCTTGCATTAATCATCTTATCAAGAAGTATTTAAGTGAAAAATCACACAGATGTGTACTAAGTAGTACTTTTTAAAAGCACCGAAACACTCTTCAAAATCCCCTATCTGTCCCTGGTTCATCTCTAAATTCTGCTTTAACTCTTTTCTGAACTTCTTAAATTAGTAGATCTCACCTGCTCAGCCCTGTTTTAAACACAGCAAAAGAAGGGGAAGTTTTCCCAATTTATCAGCCAGCTATCAGTTTCCAACCTCTGAGCAAACAACTTCAACCAAGACTGCATTTGTTCTGGCCATTCCATGTATATTAAAATTCTAACTGATGAAGGCCAAAGGCTGTCTTACTCTAAACTGAACTAAAACCAGCTGGGGAATTTAACGTCAGCAGCTGTAATATATTTCAGCCGTAATGATGATCACATAGAACCTCAAATAAAGCAAAAGATATAGACTTAATTAAAAAAAACTAATGCACTGACAGTCATCTTTACTCATAGAAAACTGATACTAAGAGCTTCCCAAGTTGCAACATGTGCAGCATGCACAGGTATTTTTCAAGCACATTCTTCAAAATCTTGCCCCTCTTGTATTCTAGTTCAGCTTAAATTTGGAAGCTGGGAAGCCTCAAGTTAAAATTTCAATAACTAGCCTTTTCAAATATAGCCCCATTTAGTTTATGTTTAAAAACTTCCCAAGAGCTGGGGTATGCAAACCATATGGAAGTGATATGAAGCAGAACAGTTCGCAACTTTGCCTGTAGGCAAAGATTTGTCTGGTGCCACAACACGTGCCAAATGTGCTGATACACGAGGCAGGTACTGACAGTTTTCCTGTCTCCCCAATATTCACAATACATCCTTCTCTGAGCAACACAGAAATAATAGGCATGTGCAAGAGCACAACCACAGCATGAACAAGCATATGTGTGCCATAAAAGGTAGGCAGAGGAACAGGGTCTGAGCTCGAATGGAGTCAAGAACAATGCAATGGGAAATTGTGATGAGGCCACGGGGACACCAGAGCTCCATATGGGAAAGTCTAGAACATGAAATGGTAAATCAAGGAATGGCAGGGTAGAAAAGAGCAAGAAAGACCACAGGGGTGTTTACAGATGTGGTGTCCTCATTCAGCAGGGATACTACATGCTGTAAGCAGATAAATATAGATGAACTTGGCATACAAGGTGAGGAGGAGGGTATGTGATAGCACTATGAGAAGGAAGCAGAGCAATGTTCCTTTTGCAGAAACACTGCCTGCTCTCCGTGCTGCTGAAGAAGGCATATGAAGTTTATACCTCCTTCTGGCCTACTTCTAGATCCTTGTTCTTATCTTTTTGTAACAGTGTTTGCTTCTATGTCCTTCTGAAAGTCAAATACCAAAGAAAATTCCAGCTGCTGAAGAGAATTCATTAATTAAAAATATACTGATCGAATCCTTCCTTATGATAGTGACAGTTGATTTAACATTCCAAATACTATCTCCATGTTTTGGGATATTAGGTTAGATATTCAGTAAAAAACACCTATAACATTACAAAAACAATGATTCCTAGCTGATTCAACAGCTGGAACACACTGCCTAATTCTACATTTGTCGTTTAATAGTAGAAATAAAAGTTCGGTAGTAAGAAAGATCATGATATTTTCTACCACTTCTTGGTAAAGCACAAAACAAACAAGAAAAACACTCTTTAACATTTTACAAACTCTTCTTTGCTCCTGTCTCTTCCCCAACTTAAAATAACACCAAAAAAACCTGAATAGATGTTTAATTCCAAGTTCCACAGTTGGCTGGAGAAACAGGAGTAAAATAATACATCTTAAAGGACGTGGAAAGAGTAGGGAACAGAACTACAATTAAGACAGAAAATGATTTCAGGATCAGATTACATAATCTTTACTATGAACCCTAAATAATGACAAAAACCTGCCCTCGGATGAAAGCACAACATCAATTTTCCCTTAAAAAAAAAGAATAATCTGCTAAGCCTCATGCTAAAATTCAGTTCTAAAGTTACCTCTCTGTATATATATATACAAATCTATATGCAGGCATACTCAGCTGACAGGCATTCACCTGAATTTGCAGCAGGTCTGAAATAGCTGAATTAACGTGCTCAAAGACGTAAACTGAACTGTGCACCTCAACACTTGGTGGTTCCAAGATAGATTCTCCATATAAAGAGATTCATGTGCTGCAGATAATCAAAACTCCATACTATGGCACTCTTCATAAAAGCAAGTATAACATCATGGCTATAAAAACAAATCCTCAGGCACAGAGCTTGCACTTACTTCTGGTCCACCATTCCTAGCCCTGCCGCATCCACAGGGGAAGGAAGTGAAAAAAAACCAAAGGAAGTTTAACATCTCCAAAATCTGGTGAGCACCAAATCAGAAGAGGAAGTACAAAGTCTCTGTGCTGTGATGTACTGATGGCAGGTCACTAAGGAGCACAAATTTCCTTTCTTTTTTCAACCAGGAGGGTTAAAACAAGCCTCTTGGTATAGCTGAGTAAAACAAGGTGAGTAGTAGTTGATAACACTAAAAGTAAGGAGGATAATGAGATGGTTATTAGGAAAAGTGGCATGAGATGAGAGAATACTGAAGCCATACCTCCCATCACAGAAAACATCAATATAAGTTCTGTGTCTGTCCCTGCACAGAAGCACAAAACTGATGTCGGAACCAGCATGACTCCAGTAGTTTGCTGCTGAACTTCATTTACTCACAATTAGAATGGCCAACAGATGCCAACTCAGAAAGGTGTACCTCACACACACAGTACATACACTGCAGTACTCTGGAAAAGAAGACTGGTGCTGTTGACACACCTCAAGGACAGGATGCCTTTCACAGCAACCTAGACAAGCTCCTGAAGCGGGCCCATGGGAACCTCATGAGGTCCAGCAAGTCCAAGTGCAAGGTGCTGCACCTGCATTGGGTAACCCTGGTATCAACACAGGCTGGGGATAAACAGATGGAGAGCAGCCCTGGGGAGAAGGACTTGGAGGTGCTGTGGGTGAGAGGCTGGACATGACCCAGCCATGAGCACTCCCAGTGTCCTGGGCTGCATCCAGAGCAGTGTGGGCAACAGGGCCAGGGAGGGGATTCTGCCCCTCTGCTCTGCTCTGCTCTGCTCTGGTGAGACCCACCTGGAACACTGCATCAGCGCTGGGGTCCCAGCACAGAAAGGACATGGACCTGTTGGAGTGAGTCCACAGGAGGCCACCAGGATGATAAGAAGAATGGCACACCTCTCCTATGAAGAAAAGCTGACAGAATTGGAACTGTTCACTGTAGAAAAGAGAAGGCTTTGAAGTGACCTAACTGCAGCCTTCCAGTAACTGAAGGGAACTACATGAAAGATGAAGCAAGACTATTTACAAGGGCATGTAGTGTCAGGACAAAATGGAATGGGTTCAAACCGAAAAAGAGTACATCTAGATTAGGTAAGGGGAGGAAAATCGCTACTGTGAGGGTGGTGAGGCACTGGGATAGGATGCCCAGAGTCGTGGATGCCCCATCGCTGGAGGTGTACAAGACCAGGTTGGATGAGGTTCTAAGCAAACCTGGCCTAGTACGGGGTATCCCTGGCCATGGCAGAGGAGTTGGAACCAGACAGTCTTCAAGGTCCTTTCCAACCCAAACCGTGCTACGATCCTGCGAATAGCCAAGAGGCACCACACCAGCAGCTTCCAGCACCCTGCGGCGCAACCCCGGCCTCGGTGACGAGAAGGAGGAGCCGCCGCTCTCTTCCCGCCCCTCGCCGCCGGGCAGCTCCCCCAGGGCCGCCCTCTCCCAGCCCGCAGGGGTCACCCCGGCCAGGCCGGGACCGCGGGTGCAGGGCCGCTTTCCCCTCGTTACCTTTGTGCTCATCATCCAGGTACCGGACGCGCAGCTCCTCCTCTTCCTTCGCCTGGGAGCCGTAGCTCCTCCCGGCCGAAGGGAGAGCGGCGGCGGCGCCTCCCTGCAGCGGCGGCGCCCGGTGGCTGGTCCGGCCGAGGGCGGCGGAGGTCGCGGCGGCTGCGGCTGCGAGCCTGAGCCGGGCGCGCAGGAGGCCGAGCCTGCCCAGCGCCGCCGCCGCCGCCGCCATCGCTGCTGCCGCGCCGCCTCAGCCTCTCGCGGCCCCGGCCCCGGTCCCGCCGCCCACGTGACCGGCTGCGGCACGCACGGGGCGCCGTTCCCCCCCGCCCCGCGCCGCCGCCGCCCGGGGCCGCGGGGAGGGGGCGGCTCGGCCCGGCCGGGCCCGGCTCCTGCGCCGCCCGCGTCCCGCCTGCTGCTTGTGGCAGGAAAAAGCTCGTCGGCCAGGACAGATCTGAGACTTTGCAGAAAGCCAGCCGCATCCTGGGCCGCGTCAAAAAGAGCGTGGCCAGCAGGGCGAGGGAGGGATTCTGCCCCTCTGCTCTGCTCTGGTGAGAGCCCACCTGGAACACTGCATCAGCTCTGGGGTCCTCAGCAGAAGGACATGGAACTGATGGAGGAAGCCCAGAGGAGCCCGTGAAGTTGATAAGGGGGCTGGAGCACCTCCCCTTCAAGGACAGGCTGAGGGCGCTGGGGCTGTTCAGCCGGAGAAGGCTCTGTGGGGACCCCATGGCAACCTATCGGTATCTGAAGGGAAGGTCATCAGGAACTTTAGTGGTAGGACAAGCAGTAATGGGTGCAAATTAAAAGAGGGGAAATTTAGGTGAAGTTTTGGGAAGAAATTCTTTACTGTGGCAATGGAGGAGACACTTGCATAGGTTGCCCAGAGAAGCTGTGGGTGCCCTAATCTTGAGCGTGTTGAAGGTGAAGCTGGATAACGCCTTGAGCAACCTGGTCTCGTGGGAGATGTCCCTGCCTGTGGCATGGAAAGGAGGTTGGGACAGGATGATCTTTAAGGTCCATTCCCAATGCCTTGGCAGTCTTTCATTCTGAGAGTCTCACACACAGCTTGAAATACACAGGTGCATGGACAAATTTCTCATCAGTAAAAGCAGATGTTTAGTTTTATCAGGCCTTCATGATCCTGGTGGAAGTTGTGCAACACATTTATTTGCAGTGAACTTGAGAACATCCCACCTTAGAGGCAACATGCTCAGTGTTTTGCCGTGTGTGGTGGCACCAGAATGAACATTCATGACCTCTACAGCACTTACTTCTTCCCCTGCATCACAGCCGTGGCCAGGCCCAGTCATACAATCAGCACTGAATTAAGAAAGCAGCTATGGTCAGTAAAAGGAACCAGGTAGCACATGATTCTGCATATTGCAATAAAAGACTGTTTGGATTGGCCATCCTCCTATTTTGGGGTGCTCAGAATTGCCATTGTGTTGCAAAACTAAGGATCAAATTAACACACGGTGTTTAAGTCTGGGTTTAGGTCTCTAAGCAGCACTGCCATGGTGTCTGCATTCCATGCACACCAACAAATGTACCAGCCTGAAACAAGTCAAACAATAAAAGCAGTAACAATGGAGGTCGGAGGTAGTTGCTATGTTTTGTTGTAAATTCACATGATACAACACTGCTATGGCCTGTTTCAAAGTGGTTTCAATTTCACCAGCCAATATGTTAATACCATAACAATTTACTTGAGCCAGAGTATGTGTACATGCATTTGATATAAAAGAAGTTGGCTCGACTCCTTACACAGGACCTGGGAAAGGTTGCAGTTATAACTGCAGTTAATGCAGGTCAGTAATGAGGCTCTTAAAAGCTGTGAAGTTTGTCTTCAAGTTTATTTGCTTTGAATTAAGCCTTGAGAATTGAAATCATGCCTTTGAGCTGCCCCCTGTCATTTTCATAATTCAGTATTGCTTAATCAGGGGAATAAAGCTGTACTGCTTCTGAGCAGAGGCTCAGATGGAGCCATTTTGGTTGTTGTTTCGGAAAACTAGCTACTGCATTCCTTCTGCAGTTGCTCAGCAGCTCCTCCATGCCTTCCTTCTGGAGAAACGAAAGTCTAAAAATAATGTCCTATTTGTTCTTGTGGAGCACACGAAGGGCAAATGTGTGTATGGGGGGAGGAATAGGCAGACTATCGCCTTGCATTTATTATGTTTTACTATTTAAACAGGGTGATAGCTTGTGATTTATGGCCCTTTCCAGTAGAGCCCGCAGTATGCTAAAGATTTCCAGTAGAAAGAAATAAGGAAATTTTGTTTGCAGTTGAAGAATATTCTATTTTATGAGAAGGAATTTTGAAAGTTCATATCCAATTACATGAATAGAGGGGCAGCACTATTCTAAAAGACACAGGAGAAGGTAAAAAGGCATTAAAAACAGAACTAGATTCATTGCAGCATTGTAGTGTTGCCTTGAAGCTGAAGACAGGCATTTAGTCATTTGCAGTGGTTCCCAGACTCAAGGACTAGTGAACACTTTTCTGAGCAGAGGTCAGTAAGTGCAATCAAGCCAACAGACTCATATCCATTGTAGAAACACCCAACCATATTTTTAAAAAAGAATTTTAGAAATGCAGTTTTCTTTTAGATGCTACTTGCTGAATTTACTTTCGTTGTGTGAGAAGTGAAAAGAAAATTTAATTTCTATTTACTTTTTTTCTATTAATATGTAAAACTGCATAATATGATATGCATATGTGTGTTTTATTGTGGTCATTTAATACTACACTGCATTTTGTAATACTGTATGTTGAATTCCTCCCATTCTACTGACATTCAAGCGTAATTCAGGACTAGGATGAAAGAGTTTTCCATATTCTCTTGTTACCTCCTTTCTCGCTGTAGTTTAGTTCTTAACCACAGCTTTGGGGTCTAGGTAGTACACAGAAAGGTAAAGTATGTTGGCCTCTAGATTATTATTTAAAGATATATCCTAATTTTAAAAAAATGGGCAACTAGAAGACAGTTGTAAGTAACTACCTAAACAACATGTCACATTGCTTGGTAGCCTGATTGCTGCTGCACACAGAAATCCAAATATTGATACTTGGTGATGGGAAAAATAAATTTATTATAATAAATCTTGACTCAGCCTCCCTTATGTCCACAGAAGCAGTGTTAGCATGAATAAAAATAGAAAAAGTGTAGATGGAGACTATTCACCAAATTCTCTGCACTCAGTTGTAACTATTAGTGTGGTCCCTCAGTCATAATCTAATCCAAGGGAAAAAATTGAAGGTCCTTCACCCTAATTAATGTTATGTTTGGAGCTGCCTTGGAAAGCCCATTTACATCAGGTTGCAAGTTCTCACAGTGTACATGCATGAAACTGAAAGGTGAAATGTGCAGCCCCTTTTTTGGTTTGGCTTACGGCTTTTGTTGATAATACAGTCTGAAGGGGGGTGGGGCTTGGGGTTAGTACTGTTGCAACTTACACAGCACAGTGCAGACGTGCAGAAATTGGGAGACTGATTATGTGGTTTGTGGAGAGAAATTTCTTCCTAACACTCTTCTGCATGCTTCAGTGCAGGGTACCTGCCTTGGTTGATTTTCTAGAGGAACAATCTCACTGTTAATTAAGTATAGCAGAAGCATGTGGTCTCTAAACTTTAGATCTAAATTAAGTACCTAAAACCAAAGAGTGTGAAAGTGCTTGTGGATGTTGAGTTAGGGATCTAGTGCTATTAAAAATGCTAATAAATCTTTTGAAATGAGACAGAAAAATAATTTCATGTGTATTTATATAATATGCAATTTTACAGTGAACAATGAAAATGCAGACAGTATGTACAGTGAAGCAGGAATATGAACAAGGAATCTCACCTAGTTCTAAGTTGCTTTACTTTTCATTCATTGAATCATGTAGTTGAGGTGTAACAAGTAGTTTCATTTTATCTGGATGAGCATATCAGTGTCAATGGATAAAGTAAAAAGGGAACATTTTAGGGGGAAAATGTGGCACCCAGTTTTGCTTTTCAAGCTAAGTCCTTTGTCTTTCTTGCAAACTGAAAAGTAATTGTCTCTGTAAAGGGGCTGTGATATTTGAGAGTGAGATCCATTAGCTACCCATCCTCTTAAGCTGGTTTATAGCGGTTGTTTCAATTTCACACCACCCACCAGAAGCATTTGTCTCTTCTAGTTTTCACATGTTTGCTTTTTACTAACAGCAGAATTTTTCTGATTATTGTGTTATGCAGTTAGTACACTTGCCTTTCCAATCTTGATTTTTAACTTTTTGTAAAGCCTTTTTGATCTTTTAACACAGATACTGATGAAGACCTAACCCTCGTTTTTATGTATTTATTATTAGTAAGCATATAGCGCACACAGCATGTTCCCTTTTTGGCACTGTGCCTATTCAATATGTTTTGCAGGCAGCTGTTTCCTTAGATTGTCTATTTTCTTTCTTCTTAGTGCAGCTTTAAGACTGTAATGCCAAGATACATGATGTTTTTACAGCTTACTTTTTCTCTTCAGGAATTACTCTTACTAAACTTAGTCTACTTTGGTATGCTTACAAGCTTGCTTACTTGGCACTTGTCACCTGGCTCCCGTACATGTTATTGAGAACTGTTCTGTGTCACTCATGTCTTGGAGCATGGGGCAGATTTTGGCTTTGAAGTAATGTCAGCCCCATTTATTTGTGCATGTACTCCTTCGTCTTGGAAATGGAGACAACTGCATTGGATTGATATAGTGGACAAGCACCTGGCATATGTATGCCAATTACAGGGACTTCTTAAAATCCTGCTTCCCAAAATTGTCTGCCCATTCTCTTCAGGTCACAAACAAGACATAATGCTAAAACAATTACAGGAACACAAACATGCTGAGCAAGGCCTCTTCCATGGGTAGATTGGCACTAACAGCCGCAGAACTACTGCCCAGTAATACTGGAAGATCAGAGCCTAGGGAGGCCCTTAGGTACTTAAACCTGGAATTGGGCAAGTATTTATTTTAAAAATATATATAGAATGTTTTATTTTGAAGCAGGACACACAGTTTATCCCAACAGGACATGAAATAAAGATATTTTTATGAGATTAGATATAAACAGATATTGAAAACAGAATTTACAGACAGTGAAGATTCTTAAAAGTTGATGTATTTTATCTAGTTACAACTCCCAAGTAAGTGCATGAGACTGATATATCTCCTTTTGGCAAAGCATTTAAAAAGCTTTCTCGTGTTTTTTACGTAGCTCAAGACGTCAGAAATTTACTGAGCCAGCTAAATAACTATGCATTCAGGCAAACTGCAAACCAACTCTAACGTCATTGAATACTTTTCTTACAGTGAATGCACCCCATTCAGCTATTTATTAAGATTGTTTAAATCATTTATTTTCTCCATGATCGGGCAGACCTTTGCCTGAAGCAAAACTCCCCTTCCCTATCTGTATCCTTCTGAAGAACTCCAGAGCCAGCATTAATGTTAACTGTGCCTGAGAGAGTCTTTGCTCTGGCAACTGGCAGGGCAAGCTGTCCCATAGTATGGATGAGTCAGTGAAAGTTGCTGAAGAAGCACAGAAACTAGGGAGAACAGTGCTAATGTAATCAGCATTTGATTTAAGATATTTGACATGAAATTCTGGTAGAAAATGGCTTTCCCAGTTTTATCAGGGTACTTTTATGTGTGGTAAAATGCTATCAGGGCTGCTGAGGAAGGAGGAAGTAAAACAATCCTGTGAAATCTGTGATATCAAGAAGGATGAAATAGAACTAGGTATTAGCCCACAGAAGGAAGTATTTTGGAATAAATAATTACTATCTTCATCAAAACAGTATCTAAATGCAGAGAGTGGGCTTTTCAATGAAGCAAGCATTTAGTGAAATAAAAGGGGAAAGTCATTTGAATAACATTTTGTTTAAAAGGTTTTTTTAGTTAAAGTAATAAAGGACATTTCAGTAGAACTCTCTATGAAACAAATTAAAAATTTCTGTCGCTATTACAATCAGGAGATGAGAAATATTTTAATATGTCTGTCCTTATTTAATGCATTTTCTAGTGAAAAGAAGTTACCAAGAACCTTTGCTCTATTTGAAAGCAATACATTTGTCATGAAAGCCAGCTCACTATGAGGAGTTAAGAGAAGCCTGATCTTTTATGCTCAAGTAATGTAAAAAAAATGTGGCAGAAAAATGAATACCTAGCCTGTTTTTGGTAGTTGCAATTCTTTATTACTCTCCATGAGCAAACCAAGAGTTAAGATGTGTATTACATTCTTGAATAGCATAATTACATTTCCCTTCTGTTTAACTAATTTTTTTGGGGGGGGGGGGAGGGTTGGTTTTTTGGTTTAAACACAAAACTCAGCTTATAGTCAATGTAATGTAGATAATACATGAATTTTAAGGTATTGTTCACTTTTTTGCTAAAACCTGCACCATTTTTAAAGAAAATTGCATAGTTACTGCTTGAAAAATACAAAGCATTATGCACAAATCACTGTAAGAAAATGTAAGCTGTTATGATGTAAAATGTATTTATTACCTTTTCCCGTTTTCATTACCTTTCCCTTTTAGTCTTTTATGATTAACAGTATGTTGTGCAGAGTTGTACTGAATATAATACATTCTTTCTAAGAAATGCCTCACATTGATTTTCATACTATATGGGGAAAACATTGGAACCTTTTTTGATCTTCTATTCAATTTCATTAGACTAGATTACATTTTACGTTCTAGTCTTAACTATATTTTCCTGCATTCTTCGCTTTTTGCATGTTGATGCAATTAAGATACTCTGATAAGCTGAATAAGCATTTTTAGTGAAAGCCTATTCAGTCCTATACGGAATTCTTCTAATGTCACAAAGAATCTGCATGACCTTATGACCTGAATTTCCAGGACAGAGCAAAGGTTAAATAATCACAGTGTTCCCATCTCACATGGATTCAAGAATAGATGAACTGGGAAACTACATAAGCTAAGGACTCTGTTTTGTCAAAATGGATTCATCATAACCCAACTGCAATTTAATCACCCCGGTGTAAGTCACGTGTCTATGTAAGAAAGCAGGATCCTTAAGATCAAGAACAATGAACCTAGCAACTGGTATATGAAAACAAAAGAAAAATATGTACTAAGTGGGTAACATGCACTTACGTGCCGGGTCACAGACTCAGTAAGAATTATTCACCAATGCCAGTGAAAAGCCACTTCCAACACAGCATTTTTCAGACTTCTAATTTCTTAGCATTCCTTAAGGACGTGTTTTTGTAGATCTTTAAAAATAGAATCTCATCTAGGAATTAATTTTTGCTATTCTTTAAAATAAAACATTGATTAAAGAAAACATATCTACTGAAAAACAACCCCTATCTGCAAAGTCATAGTTAACATTTTCTTTCTATATATATCTAGGTATATTTTTGTGTGTGTGTCACTGTGTATGTCTGAAAAGTGAAATTATAACCCAGTTCCCTTATGCCTGTTGAAGTATGTTTTACCTGCTAAACAGAACAAAATATACCATATCTAAGGCTTAAGAAAACATAAACCAAATTTCCAAGGTTAAGGCCAGAATGTTAAACTAATATTGCCTACAGCCTTCTACTTCAGAAATGGCCCATAACTTTCAGAAACTTTGCAGCATGTGTGCTCTTTCAACAGTGTACCTGAAAAAAAAATTAAGTTTATGGTTTTCCTCTTCATTGACGTTTTTCTAACATGCCATTTTCCTGTGGAAGATGCCGTCTATTAATAGGTTAAAGAAGTAAAACGCATTTCCGTGTTCTGAAGCAGTATTTTAAAACTACTTAGTGAAAGAAGTTCCCAAGATGTTCAGAAGAGCTAGTAAACTGTAAAGACTGGAATGTATTTAATACAATTAGGTGTATTGGGACAGTTCTTAGTATTATTGTTAATCTCTGCGTTAATCAGACTCCAATTACAACTTCAAGATTGATATTTCTTGCAATGGAGGGATTGAATATCCTTGGCGTCATTCTACTATCTCATCTGGCACCTTCTGCCACTGAAGCTCACAAGGAGTATGCCATAGTTCTTTGAATGCGTACATCTTCAGTAGAGCGGGACTAGAATTGTCAATCCTTCCAGTAGCCACTGCACAGAAACATAGAATACCATAGCTTCACCACAGAATAAAACTTTTGCAATTTTCTTTGTAGTTTTGATATCACCACAGCTTCTGGTTCCTTAGTGTTACTATGAGCCTTGTCAGTACAGCTTCAATTGTATGCACTGTAGGATGAGTTGGGAACAAGATAGAACCACTGAAGTCTGCTTTCACCCTTGAATGAGATTTTTAGTAAAATTACTTATGCAACTTATAGCTATTTAGTCTGGAAAACAGAGTAGGGATTTGACCCAACAGAAATCTACATGCATGTATATGTCTGCATTATACTCACGGTGCTTCATAGTACCAGAATTCAGCTACAAGGAGTGCCATTTACAGAAGACAGACCTTTTTTCTTTTTCGTTACGTAAATTGGATTATGCTGAACTCTAAATATATTTTAAAATAAGTGTTTTTTTTCACTCATTGTGTTAAACATAGAATTTCTTAACATAAACGTACTAAGACAAATTAATCTACAGCCATATTTTTCAACAGTTGGCTTGTGTTCCACTTTTTCCAGGTTAAACCTGAAATGTTCTAAGCATGATTTTTCAGAGGTGATGAGAACCTACTACCTCTACTGAGCATATGTACCACTGCAAGAAGTCATGAAAACCCACCGTTTCTTTACTTAGGTACACAAAAATAAGACTAATGAATATGTCTGAAACTTTTGGCAATGTCTGAGTTCCACAGAGGTTGTATCAAATATTGTAAATATCTAAAATAAATAACCACAGTGTATGGATCATCACATAGAACTGTAATGCTAAAAAGTGGAAGTATATTCAGCATTTATATTCCTTTCTCCACTCTTTTAACAGAACACCATTGAGTCTAATGAAATCTTGCTTGCTCATGGTCTTGTTTCCCTTCTACTAAATCCTGTGTTGAATTCATCATAATCCTGTGTTTAAAACGTCAGTCTGTTGCCATGGAAGTGAGTGATGTCACAAATTAGTTAGAACTTCATGACACAATCAAATATTTTTAAAAAATCGGACTAGAGAAGAAAAAAATCATTGTTCAAATAGCAAAGCTTAGGTAACAAGCTAAAAGTAAAAAGTACACAGGGATATACAAAGAGTAAGGCGATTTGTTACTGAAGTCTATTGGATGAAATTTCCTTTTCAAATACATAGTGCTGTTTTAGAGTTGTATATAAAATACATGTACAAGTGCATCATAAAACCAACCTTGAACTATCACATATACCAAAACAGGAGTACACAAAATAGACACAATAGTGAACATGAAATGAAAAAAGTGGGTTATTTTAATGTTAACTATTGGAAAATAAATATGTTTTAATTAAGAGTTGGTACATATACTCTTTACTCATTACTGGAAAAGTTAATTGAAGTACCATTTAAAGATTTATTCAAATTAATGTTGGTATGCTCACAAAATGCCATTTTTCTGAGATCAGATTTTGCATCTTTTTAGTCATTTTTACTGTATCCAAGTCTTCAATTACATGTGTTGGCTGAAAACTTCTTACTGGCTGTATTATGTGGTCTGTCAGACTTGTCAGATACAGTATGTCTTTGAGTAAAAATGCACTTACAAGATGCTCAGTGGCACCAAGTGAGCTACTTCCCCATTCCCACCATAGAACGTAACCAGCTGTTAAGCTTTTACTAATAGAACAGTAGCAACAGAGGTAAGAAACAGATAATTGCTAACAATTTGAAGACAGCAATTCTGAAAGAAAAGAAATTAAGGAGTTGCTGCAGCCTTCTGAATATATTTGTTCGAATCCCAGTAAGTGGAAAAGCAATTTCTTTCTTCATAATGGGACTAAACAGCTTTGTGGATAAGATAAAGTTTTTGAAATATATTGTTTTCCTCAGTATTTCCCTATTGGCTAGCTTAGATTGTTTGCTGCTTACATTGCTTTTTTTGGCTGTCCCAGACTTAAAATGTCTATCTTTCCTTATGGGGGTTCCAAAAGCCTGTATAGCCCAGCAGCCCAAGTAGGTGTCCTAAAAGCTGAGTGTTGAAATATTCTCTATCATGATAGCTGGTTTGCTTTTTGAAGAATTTAACAGTAAAGTTCACTTTTTTCATCTAAAAAAACCCGATGAACATGCTGTTTGTACAGAGTAATAGTGGCCAAAGTGCTTACATTAACAACACATCATAAAGGTAGGGCTCATAAAAGGTGCAGGTGGAGATGTATAATGTAGACCCTTTCTGTTTTGTCCCTTTTCTAATAGAGGTACAAATGCCCAGATCTTGCCTAAACTTTGAGCCAGGGGATAGATGAAATGCGCAATGTGATCTGAATAGACGGAGAACCACCAGCTACATATGACCTGGGAGATCTAAGAAAAAGGACTAGATATCCTCTTGTCTTTTGTTCTATCTCCAGGTTAGATTTTTGTACAAGGTAAATTTATAAACTACTTCTTGTACTCATTTGGTGTAGTATTTGAATAATTACCCTGTATTAGCCACAGCTGCACATCTAAGACACCAATCCAAACAACACTGGAATCAATGGCGGAGAGTCCCACTGGAAAAAAAATACTGACAATGTTATAAAGTTGGGAAGTCAGAGGTTACTGATAGCTAACATAATCCATCTCAATAATAACAGGGAGTTTATGCTACCTAAGCTTATCTTATTAGTATTTAATTGGAAGCCAGGCATAAACTTCTTTCAGTCAGCACTTCATTAAATTTACAAGCATTCCCACACACACTTGTGTGTGGGATGCAGAATAGATGAGAGACATTTGACTACTTGGAGGCTGACTTTGGCACAGAAATATTCATCCAGACACACTGTTTCTTTTCCATATTTGAAGAGCAAAAGCAGAAAAATATTTCATGCTATACACAGATGCTGCCTACGTTTGTCCCCCTGTCCACATTATAAAACAGTTTACACATTATAAAACAGTTTACAATTTGAATAAATGTAGCCATTCAGATTAAGATTTGCCATGATGAGTACCTGCCTCAGGCTTTGCCTAAGTTTAAACCCAAATGGCCCAGTCATTTCTAAGGTTGGTTTTGGAGGAAATGAATTATCTTGAAAGATACACCAGCTAGCCTTGTTATCTCCATGTCTTGTTACAGAATACTACACTTTGTCAGTGACATCACCGGAATGCCAAGGATGTGCCTTTTGCTGACTTTCATGTTTCTGTCAAAAGTCATGCAAGTGGGCTATGTTGCAGTATTTCCATCTTGAAGGACCTAAAATTTAGAAATAAGCCATATTAAAACACAACTATGTCTTAAAGAAAAGTGGTGCCATATGGTAATATTGAGGCAGTATCACAGCAGTAATTAAATCCATGCAAATATCTGCTAAATACGTTTGAAACCACTTTTAAAGCTACATTTTCTATATATTGACTATAAAGACCAAAGCAAGGTATTGACTGTATACATTTAAGCTTTTTTCCCCTTGGTAGAACAATGAACTTCTTTAAGAAGTTATTCATTCAAGCTGGGTAAGATTTTAAAAAATAATATGAATAACATCGTATGACCTATTAGCATCAGTTCAGGTCATGTCCTTGCATAGAAAGGTTGCCTGAACTGAGAGATAAATGGGGAAAAATGCTTTGCTTCAAGGTGGCATAATCACCTATATGAGAGACATCAAGGACGGGGAGGAAATACTTAGGAAACTCTCTCAGACTCTCAATTTCTGTTGTCCAAACCAAACCATAGAAGTTTTCAAGCAATACGGTGTAAGACCAATTAATTGTCTGGGGCATCAGGCTAGTCAGTCATAAAGGACCCCTAAAATATCTCGAGTACTTTGTGGGTCACCTTGTTTTTCTGCTTTCATCTGCCTCTCTGCCTTCTGAAAGAATACCTTGTATACACGAATGGTGGCAACAAGGTTTCCATGAGGCCAAATGTAAAGAAGTAAATGCAATCTGATCTCAAGGACTCCCAATACCACTGGCAAGACTCTTACTACAAAAGGAAAGAAACTTTCTCCCCCTCTCCCAGGAAAATTCCAAAAGTGACTGTAAGACCTGCAATTTCCCCTCCTAATAAGCACTAAAGATACGGGAATTACTTTTCATAAAATTGAACTTTCACCTCTGACCTACATATTTGTTTTTCTCTTCTTAAGGACAAATTACACAAGCAAAATTACATGCATTTGCTAATGCTTTTTTCCCCTAAACAGTTTCATAGCACGCTCAGATTCAGTTCCCCAGTTATGCCCTAACATTGCTGGCTATATCTTTTGTTATGCTATAATGCTACTGAATTATTCTCTTTTATACATGTAGGAGTTTCCAAAGATTTCAAAAGAAACTCCTTTTACAAGACTTGGCAGACAAACAACAAAACCTTATTGAATATTTAAAGAAAAAGAAAAAGAAAAAGAAAAAGAAAAAGAAAAAGAAAAAGAAAAAGAAAAAGAAAAAGAAAAAGAAAAAGAGAAAAAGAGGTATCTTAACTGACTAAATATTCAGTTTTTATGTACATTGGGAATTTTTACCACAAAATAATGTAACTTCTTTAATTTGGGGTTTTAAATTAAATCAAACAACTGAAATTGGATTATTGTTGGGCAATTTATAAAAGATAACATTTTCATTCATTCAGCACTATGAAAAAATAGTAGAAAACCTTCACAGTGTTTTCAGATTAAATTAAAAATATTGAATATGTTTCAAGTATAAACACAGTAAAAATCCTGGTACCACTGGACTGAATGGCTATATCCCTTATGACATTAGGGGCAGGATCTCACTTTATTTCACCCTGGAAAAAAAAGGTTTCTCAGTTATTTTTATTCATTTTAATCTGAATTATGAATATGTCTTCTGCCTCCTCTGCCTTTATGCTAATTTAGATGTATTTTCTCATTAACCATGTTACTAGAAAGACACAATGCAATTCATTTATTTTGCCTGCATTTCGAAGTGACTGTGGATTTTTACTGCTTTAATCTGAGTACATAAAAAGATCTTAATTTTAGAAATTTTCAGTTCCTCACTCTGAGAAACCCATGGTCCTTAAAAAGTAAGGTAACTGAAAAGAGGTGACTCATAAAACCAAGGAAAGATACAGAGTCTAGGCAGATCTCTGTTTACAGTGGTACATGGTACAGTCAGAAAGAGAAACTTGTATTTAAATTGTTTTAGGAAAAAACTGATTCATTTCTATGAAAACAAGTTAGGGAAGTGCTACAGTATGAGCTGAAAAATCCAATAATTTGACAATTTTTAGATTAGCCTAGAAAAATAATGAAGAGTATGTCCTTTTGCATTGATGGTAGATGTGTCTTAACTGGATTTTTCCAACCCTGGTGTATGTGATTCATTATGAGATCAAAGTAAGGAAAAGGGTCAGAAATAAAAAATTAATGTCTAGTCAAAGGTATTACGAATGCCTTTTCTAAAGAATTATATTTTCCAAAATAATTAATATGTATTTCTACTACTACAGCCTAACTAATATTTCAAAAATATCTTTGTTGGACTGTACAGATATTTTACATTATACAAGCTATCACAGCTTTCTGTTGATAAATTTCTGCATTTTTAAGTGAATCAAGTTCCTTCTTTGATTTTTAGGTAAATTTTCATCCAATGACTTAAAGCTTTTTAAAGATATTGGATTTTCTTACCAATATAGTTCTTATTGCTGTGCAGTGAAATAATAGTAGCAATGATGTGATATTTCAAACAGGAATTGATGAGGTGAGATAAGTGTTTAATTAGGTAGGAGTCAGATACAGTGTCATAGCAACTCTAAAAGATAATGAAAATTATTTATAAATCAAACATTCCTTTCAAAAAGCACGATTATAATAAACATATCTTTGTAGAATAGAAGCATATTTCAAAAATCATTCAGGGAGCAGAGATAGCTGAACTACTGTCTGACATTTCCCTGTATTATAAGGGAGCAGTAAATTTTCTGTAGTGGCTAAAGTCTGACCCAGAGCAAATCATAATGGATCTATATGTATTCATACATGCTATAAAAAATAACATGCCATCCAATGATATTAAACTTCACTCTGTAAGCTTTTACTTGTACCAGTTTTACAGGTGCACAGGTGCAAGTGTACCGCTTGTAACAGGTGGTAAGCTGCAGAAAAAATATTTGATGAACTGGAGATGGGGATAAGAGTAAAACACTAACATCTAATGAAAGGTAGTCAACAATACAACCATCTTGCCCCCTCTTCATAAGGAAAGACAGGGAATATTCCTTTTTCTACATACTAGTGACTTCTGTGGCATCTCCACTACTACATATAATTTGGTCATATGTTTACTTTCATGTAATTCTATGGGGAGCGGGGAGTTGGACTCGATGAACCTTATGTGTCACTTCCAGCTTGAGATGTTCAGTGATTCTGTGAGTCTGTGACATTGCTGGCAGTGGTAAATCCAGATAGAGCTGAGCCTATTTTCCCTGGTAGGGGCACTCATAGTTTGTATAGATAACTGCATGATTTCCTTGAAAATCATGTAAACATTGATTCTTCTATAGTACTCATAAGACAGCAATCTGATCAGCGCTATTCCCAAGTACATTGCAAATACTGATTTTTATACATGCATTCTGAGATAGAGAAGGTTTGTTAAGGGGATGAGCAACTAGGGCAAAGACAGATTACAGAACTGCACAAAGATTGGTCTAAAGAAACTTCAAGAGACAGACTTATTTATCCCCTTTCCCAAAAAACTAACATCCTGTCAGAGCCTTATTTAAGGTGCCTTTAAATAGGTCCAGCAAGGAAGACTTCACAGCCTTCACAAGTGACCTCAGCCAGTACTTTTCAACACTTTCTGTGAGTAGCTCTTAATGTGCAGTTCTGACTTTTCTTGTTTTTTTGAAACCTATTACTTCCCATCTTATCACTATTGAATAGACTCTTTTAGTCTTTGCAGCAACATTTTATGTATGTGGAGATTCTTGTCTGTATTGCTCCGTAGTCTTTTCATCATTCAGGTTAATTAACCTGAGTTTTCCCAGTTTTTCGTGTCGGTCCTGCTTTTGGTGAGGTCCTTTTCATGGCCCTATTCTGGATTCTCTGCTATTGTTTGGATTTTGCTTTGTGTTTTTCTTGAAAGTAGTGTCCAAAACTGAAAACACCCAACGCCATATTAATGCGGAATTTCTATCTGCATCTTTTAAACTATTCTTCCATTCGCATGTCCCAATATACTTTTCTCCCAACATCATGATCTTGTTAACTCATGATCAACTGGTAATCCAAGTCACAGGTCACACCCATGGAAGCTTGTTGTGAGACAGTTGCTGCTCATCATACAATTGTGCAATTGAACATTTGCATCTGAATAAAGTGTCTAATGTTTACTGTTGAGAATCATCCATTCACTTGCATATCCTTTATCCAGTTTTGCCAACACCATTTTCCGTCTTAAACCTCTTTCACTTCACACGGTTTCTTTTAGCTTCACATTGTCTGCAAATTTAATAAGCACATCATTACAGTTTTGTAGTTTTACTGAAAATATTTAACATAGGAAACTGGGTGCAGGTTACTGAAAAATCCCATTTGCTCCAGGTTTTGATTAAAAAACTGGCAACTCACTGTGAGGTATTTTCATGTGACTGCTTTTGCATACCCGTTTTAGCAATTTCATCTTGAGCAGATATCCCTGCCCTATTATGCTTTTGTCATGTGAGAAAAAAGACCCTTACAGTAGTCAATCTGTTTTTTCTTCCTTACCCTATCGCCTACAGGGGCTGTGGTAGAGTAAGATAAATTAATGTGTTCATGATAAACTCCTGTGTATTTTCATCTGTTTCCTCACTAATGTTGTAGTGTTTGCAAATAGATTGATTCATAATTTTTCAGTTTGCCTCCCATTTTTTAAAGAAGCAATGCATTTATTTCTTTTTCCCTAGGGCTTCACTCAATTTCTCAAGAATAGCTGCTACAAATTCTGAGATAACTTCAGATGATTGTTTGAGCAAGAATCTCGTCAATACTTAGTTTGAATTTGTATTCCACAGGTTAAATACTTTGGTGGCTGCCAATTGGAGATCATCAAGCTCACTGAAGTATTCTTATGCTCTCCTGTACAGATACTGTCTTGACCTGTGCTTACCTTTATATTGTTAGAGAATACTAATCCAAAAATGTGAAACCTTTGAATTTTGTGTGCATTATCTATCGTTATTTCCTCTTTTTTTTCTTCTTGTGTTTACATAACTGAACCTAGTTTCCACCTTCTGTATGTTTTGCTTATGTTTGGTGCCAGTGAAATCCATCATTAGGCAAATTGCTCCCTTCCTCATTTCCTTACTTTGTGTCCTTAGTATCACTGCTTTACCAGTTCTACTAAAACTTTTACTTCTTTGACTTTGACTTGATGTCATGATTTCTGGGGGTTTTTTTTCAGTTTGCTGATTTCATTCTACATTGCTCCATCTCTTTTAAAAGTAAATCAGCTCTTACGTTGTGGTCCGTAAGTCACTTTACTTTGCACTCTCAACATTCTCAAACTCGTTGGTGAGAATGAAACTTAAAAGCTCTTTCACTACTGCATACTTCACTGTCTGCACCAAAATATTATTGCTAATACATCCCAAGAACTTGGTGAGCAGTCTGCACACTGTTCTGTAACTTCCCCAAAATTACACCGAATTTCTGTAGAATTTAGGTGAAGTTACTTTGGTTAACCACAGAACATCTTTGTCCTGTGAAAACCCAAATAAAGATAATCATGCATTCTTTGATCTAATATGTACTGCACACACCTACATCACCAGATCTGCCTGCCCCTCCCCACAGTTTGGAGGGTTACAAGTAGAACTATTCTTCACATATTTGGAATAATTTTTGCTTCTTTCATGCTATCAACCCTTCAAGATGAATGGTAAGGGAACATAAGAGAGCTTTTTGTCAAGTCTGAAAGGCACAGAGGTTGTTTGGGCTCATGTCCTTCATGAGACATTCTGGGTACAAAAAGGAAAGGATGGTGCAAAGTTTAGAAAACAAAACCCTAAACTCTACATCCATATCATATCTTTGGTAACACCAACACGAGACAGAATACAGTGTTCAGTGCACATTCATAGGTCTGATCCACATGTTGTAATGATGGCATAGGAAATTAGACCAGTTGGTTTTCCTTACAGTTGGAATATGCATTACTTTGTAATTTACACAATGAAAGTAATGAGATGATAGACCCTATGATTATTTTCTTAACTATACATCCTATTTTATTCAGTAAGACAAGACTTTAACCAAGGGTCTGGAAGATTAATAAGTGGGCAACATCCTCTAGTTAAAATGTTCTCGTATTTATAATGTACTCTTAATGTTCCCTAAATCTTTAGGTAATGATTGAAATGCTTTTTGGTTAATAATATATGCTATATTATCTAGTTTAGGGTATTTTTCTCTATAAGTATCTGTAAAACAGAATGGATGAGACTTTCTCTTAAAAATTGTGGGAACACATAAAATATACAGTACACTTCCTGTTATAGAAGGCTATTTATTAGTTTAAATACTTGTGCAATATTTGGCAAATGATCAGAACTAGTTCCCCCTAGTGTGTTTACAGTGTTCTAAATTAAAAGCAAAGCCCATTTTCAAGTGGCATTTGTCATAGAGACTGAAATGTTTCTCTCATGCTGCATGTAGTTGTACTTTCTACTTGACAGGATAAGCTCCAAATGTTAACACAAAGTTTGCAACAAAGTTCTTGAGAGAATTAGACTTGCCATCTAGCAATTCTTTCTATAAGAAAGATGAAAAGAGTCTTTTCCCAAGTGTAGGATCTTTTTTTTTTTTTTTCTGTGGCTGTATGTTTACTTAACTTTCTGCCTGATGCTGTACTTAATCAGCTACACTGAGGGAAATTCTTTCGATTTCATTGCAAATGCTGTTGCTCTTTATCCCATTTTAATGTTCTTTCCCATAACCTTTGAGTGGTAAAATGGTCACAGACAAGAACAGAAGAGTTCCCATTTCTCTAGTGAATGCTTCAGAAATGTACTAAGGCATAAATTTAGCAAAAGTTTTGAACAGACACTGCTTCTGCATCAAACTCTGAAAAAGTGGCTTGGAAAGCTGCAGAAATGCATTTTCAGTGAAACAAAAATTACTCACCACCCTATGCAAAACATTTTCTTTTCAACTCGTCTTCAAAATCTGATGGAACAACAAACTGGTTTATTAATTATCATTTATTGTTACTAAAGGGGTTTTGACAAGTTTGAAAAAAACTGGGCCAGTTCATAATAGCAGCTTTTGAGTGTATTTCACCATTACCTAAGCATTCAAAAGCATGCAACACTTAATAAAATGTTGCACAAGAAAAATGTGCTTGGGTCATGTTTCATGTTATAAATAGACAGATAGGCAAACACATACACTGTATCATTTCCAAGAGAAACACCTCCTATTGCAGTAACCTGTCTCTCTTTTCATATCTCAGATTTAGTAATCTTTTTACTGAATTGCAGACTGCCCTTGGACTTTCAGTCATCCTTGAATTTCAATAAAAACTATTGGCATCTGTAGTTTTACTTCTTTTTTCCTTTACCTAAGTACTTTAATAACCATGAATAGGCCTGACTGAAATTCCGATGAGACACTCTACTGCACTTCGGGAAAACCACCATTTGCCTTATGCAGTCAACTGCTCTATGGATATTTTAGGACTGTGGCTTCAGCTGAGTCAGGGATACTTCAAAAGAGAATGAGTCAAAAAAAGTGTGTGTATGCAGCCTTCTAAAAAAAATCTGCCTTTTGTCCAAGTGCTTGAGTAGCTTTCTAAGGAATACTTGTGTCTCTAAGGAGCATATTTTGCTTCATGTTCTAAAGGATTCAATTAGGGATTTCTCCTATGAAATAACTATGACATAATTAACTAACAATTTTTTGAGCCAAGCATTTTCTAAGATGTTGCAGAAAATAGTTCTATCAAAGTTGAGACAGACAATCCGAGAATATAGTACTGAAATCTAATTATTGCATCACATTGTGTAGCAAAAGACTTGTAGAATAAATAACAAATATGGTCCAAGGTGTCAAACCACGCTTATATGATGAAGAATACACTGCTGTTGCTTTCCCTTTTACATTCTCCCCATTGCCAGCACCCCTATTACATCACACAGACAGATTCTACTATAAAAATATAAAATTCTTATTGAAGGCTGGATCTTTTTTATCTGATGTAAATACAATACTGCCAGAAATTTATACCAAATTAAAGCAGCAGTAGGGTAGTAGAATTCTTATTATCTAATTTCACGGGAGTAAGAAGAAAATGTAGATGGAAAGCAGTCCATGTATACATGAACACACCATAATACTCAGCTTGATATTGAGAGGTACAGTCTGTAAAACAGAAATAAACAAGAAGGCCAACTTTCTTTAGGATCAACTCCAAATATTTTAATTTTTAAATTTAACTAGGATTACTCATTTATACTTAGAAGCTGTAAATGCTTTATGAGGAGAAGCTGATAAGGACCATAGAGATAGAAAGAAACATTTCATACTGCGCAAGAATGTTGAAATCAAGACAGCAGGCCTTGGCTTACCTGAGATTTTAGTCAACAGGTGCTCATGGCACTGAACTAATGACTGTGATTTCCTTATTTCAGGAGGTAGCTTCAGCAGCCTATAGAAAATCTGAGCATCTGGAATATAAACTGACTGCAATGGATAGGAAAGTGAAACAGCTTCAGGTAGTTCATTACTGGCACAGACAGAAATTTTCTGAGATCTGACCATGGGAATTGACGGGAGGGAAAAACCTCTCAATCAACAATTGTGGGACGTGTGGAACTCACTGTGGAGCAGCAGCAGTGTATTTAAGTCCATTGTTACCCTGATAAACTCCAATGCTCTTTTAAGAAAAAACGCCACTTCCAGTCGTTCTATGAAGACGTGGTATGTACATGTGATAGAGACTGGTATGTAGTCTCTGGAGTGTTTCTGTAATCTCTTGGGGCCACACATGAGCAGAAAGAGAGTATTTTCCTTAAGAAATACTATCACATGGATTTAACATGAGCAGGATTTCCCAAAGAAAAATAAAATTAACAAAATCATGAAGTGAGCTAGCGAGTGAAAGCATCAGATTCGCAAATGTCGCATGGACAGATTGAAACAGGTAGGGATAAAATGGCACCAGGAGGCTCTCAGGCTTTTCTTACTGTTCAGATTCATTATATCACATGCTACTTATAATCTTCTGAGAGCCACCTGACTTTTTGTAAAATCTGACATGATACTTAACTGTTTATTCACATCAAACATAACATGTGAAAGTGAGAAATTTGTAGCACTTTTAACAAAGGCAGTTTCCTTCTCAACCTGCACTTGTTAAGAAGATGAGAGACATGAAGAAAACCAGAGTGGTTTCTAAAGAATTCAGGCTGCAGAAGTGGTTTTCTTCTCTCTGAATGTCATCTACAGGCCACACTTTCATTTTTTTTATTTGTGGAGAGACCAGTGCACAGATATTACATGAATCATATATGAGGTACTCAGTATCAACAGACAAAATTCCTTAGTGGACTCTCAGATACAAGCCATTCTTTTTTATTTCCATGTATATATCACTGTATTGCTAGGATTTACAGTGAAATTTACTGTTGATACAGAAATTGATGTGGGTTAATGTATAAACTAAAAGACTGTATCTCCCTTCCATGCCCTGTTAACACCAGCACTGATGAGTAATTCTATAGGCAATTAAGAGATTAATTGTTAGCCCTTGGATTGTTAGCCCTTGTCTTTGTGGGAGACTTCAAATTCTCAGATATGTACTGGAAATGCCATACTGATGTAACAAGCAAGTCTGGGCAATTCCTGGAGCTGACAGAAGATAATTTCTAGCTACAAATCCTCCAACTAGAAAAGCTGCCTTCCTATATATGTTATTTGTGAATAGAGAAGTACTCATGAATGTGATGGTAGATGGTTGTCTTGGCCACAGTGATGATGAAATGGTTAAGTTTAAAATTCTTAATGTAATGAGAAAAAAGTTCAACAGTTTCTACTGTATATTTCAAGAGAGCAAATTCTCAGCTGCTCAAGTAGCTACTTTGCAGTGTCCCCTAGGAATATGCTTTTGAGGCCCCCATGAATGCTGGTCAGTCTTAAAGACCACTGTTTAAAAGCGTGGGAGCAGGCCACTCCATCATGTCACAAGTCAAGAGGGACAGAAGACCAGCTTGGCTTAGCAGGGAACTCCTATTAGAACTCAGGAAGAAAAAGAGATTGGATGATATCAATAAATAAGATCAGACCTTGCAGGAAGATCACAGATGTCCACAAATGCAGGAGATGGCATACAAGGCCAAAGCTCAATAAAAGTTGAAAATTACCAGTGTTGTCCTCAACAAGAAGGACTTGTAAAGTATGTTAATAACAAGGGCAGATCTAAGGAAAACACTGGACATAGACTTGTTGAAGATGGTCCCCTGGAATAGGAATGCAGAAAAACTGGAGGTATTCAGTGCTTTTTTTTTCCTCAGGACTTAATAATACTGGTAGACCTCAGAGTTGCAGGACCACAAGTGCAGGAACAGTGACTCTCCATTTATGCACAGAAATTGTAAGGGGCTAGCTGTATCACCTGACTGTTCATAAGATCATGGGATTCATCCCAGAGTACCACAGGAGCTGTTGGATGTGACAGCAGGACCCTACTCAATCATCTACTAAAGCTCCTGGGTGTCTGGAGAGGTCCCTGCTGACTGGAAGCTGGCCAGTGTTACAACAAGTTAGAAAGATGGGAAAGAAGACACAGGAAATTACAGACCTGTGAGTCTAACCTCAGTACCTGGAAAAATTATGGAGCAGATACCACTGGTAATGAAAGGCATTTCAAGTAAATTCAAGCATCAGGCATAGCACAGGTTCACAAAGGGAAAACCATGTCTGACTAATGCAAGATGCTTCTACAATTAGGTCACCTGCCTGATGGGTAAAGAGAAAGTGGATTTGGCTTTCCTGGATTTTCATAATGCTTTTGATCCTATCCCTTAGACCATCCTTTTGGAGAAGCTGTCCAGCTGTGAGATGAGAAGATGCACACTGTGCTGTGTCAAGAACTGGCCTGTTGACATTCAGAAGCGTTTCCTTGCTGAGAGGCTGGTTTCACATGGGAAAAACCTCCCTAAAAAGATGGTTGATGTCCCATGTCTGATAGTGCCTTAAAAGGAGGCATTTGGACTATGTCCTTAATAATGGGCTTTAACTGCTGATCAGCTGTGTTCAGGCAATGGGATTAGATGAGTGTTGTATGCCCCTGCCAACTGGAGCTATTCAATTCTCTCCTAATTAAAAAATTGCAAAAGCTGCTGAACTAAATGCTATCAGAAAGTAGAAACCTTCTGGAAACTGTTGCTCCTTTGGAGACCTTTGCTGTGTTTCCCACTGTCAATGCTTTCTCTTCCAGGACTTCAGCCAGCATCTCTTCATGGGCTTGTGACTATTGTACTCTCTGGGTTATAGCCACTCAGAATTTGAAGACCTCCAGGCTTACAGATCCCACAATTTCTCTGGGCATCCCACTTCACTGCTTCATGATTCTCGCAGAAATTTTGTTTTGATTCCTTATCGCTGGTTTGAACTTCTCTAGTTTCAGGAGATGCCACCATCTCTCATCCTCCTGTGAATCCATCCCCACCGCTTTGATGGGGGATGTCCCCATCCTCAGAAGCGCTGGGCTGTGCTGTGACATGTCCCAACACCTTGTCTGCTCCATGTTGAACCAGCCCCAGTCTCACAGAGAATCCTTGTTTTAAAGCATGGAGCCTCTCTGATTTGTCAATCTGTCTCTGGGACCCCAAAGACGACGCAGGGCCTGGATGAAGTCTGATGGGTGCTGAGCAGAGGGAATCCGCCTTGTGCCTTCTGGCTAGAGAAGAAAGATAGGAAAATATGTGCCAGAGAAGACAAGTGCTGCCTGTGGCCCATTGTGGGAGAAAGCAGGTGAGCCCAAAGGGCTGGCCAGCAGTGTGGAGTGTGTGAAGAGCCTGTAGACTTTGTCTTGAAGCTTTCCAGGGAGGCACAAGTTATTGCTGAGTGAGCCCTCATGGTGCATGTCCCTGAAGATATCTGTCATGGCAGGAACAACATGGCAGGACCCTGGGAAGACACAACCAAGGCCTCAGTGACTGCCATATAACATCAATGCTTAATAAAAATGAGAGATGGGAAACGGAGCTGGCACTGGTGTGGCAGTAACCCCAGATGCATGTACTGAGATGGTGTACCATGGGTGTTGATGGCCCATTGTGATATCATCTAGAGATGGATTGTGATGCCCTTGAGGGATGGATTGTGACCCAGCATCCCTCACTGCTTACAGCTGAGCCTCAAGTTTCACCCAGCCAACTCATGCCCAGACACATCTGAAGGACAGGATGCCATCTATAGGAACCTAGACAGGCTCCTGAAGTGGGCCCATGACAACCTCATGAGGTTTAAGACCAAGTGCAAGGTGCTGCACCTGGGTCAGGGCAATCCCTGGTATCAGCAGAGGCTGGGGATGAACAGATGGAGAGCAGCCCTGGGGAGAAGGACTTGGGGGTGCCAATGTGTGAGGCTGGACATGACCCAGCCATGTGCACTTCCAGCCCAGAAAGCCAAACGTGTCCTGGGCTGCATCCAGAGCAGTGTGGGCAGCAGGGCCAGGGAGGGGATTCTGCCCCTCTGCTCTGCTCTGCTCTGCTCTGCTCTGCTCTGCTCTGCTCTGCTCTGGTGAGACCCACCTGGAACACTGCATCCAGCTCTGGGGTCCCAGCACAGGAAGGACATGGACCTGTTGGGAGAAAAGTCCAGAGGAGGCCACCAAAATGATTAGAGGGATGGAGCATCTCACCTATGAGGAAAGGCTGACAGAATTGGGATTGATTAGCCTGAAAAAGAGAGGGCTTTGGGGTGACTTTATTACAGCCCTCCAGTACCTGAAGGGAACCTACCTGAAAGATGAAGCAAGACTATTTACAAGAGCATGTAGTGACGGGACAAGGTGGAATGGTTTCAAATTGAAAGAGAATAGGTTTAGTTTAGATATTAGGAAGGAATTCTTTACTTTGAGAGTAGTAAGGCACTGGAACAGGTTGCCCAGGAAAGTTGTGGATGCTGTGGATGTTGTCCTTGGAGCTGCTTAAGAGCAGATTGGATGGGGCTCTGGGCAACCTGTTCTAGTTGAAGGTGTCTCTGACCATGGCAGTAGGGTTGGAACCAGATGGTCATCAAGGTCCCCATCCAACACAAATACAAACCAAAATGATGCTTGCTGACCATTTGGTGAGGTTTGGAGTGCTGAGTGAGGCCTTTGATGTTGTCATTGTGCAAGGAGAGTTGTTTATTGCAACTCTCTGCTTGAGTCCAGAACCCTTGGAGGATTTCTCCCTCCCTGCCAGGTTCAGGTATCCAGGACACTGAGGAGGTGCATTTGCAGCAGCAGGGGTGAGCTGGGAGGGGAAACCACCTACTGGGGAGCTGGAATGGTTTTCTTCCTGAGGGACTGGGGCATTTCTTCTGCTCCTCCCGGGTCCAGGCAATGGCCATGGTGCTTCTTTGCCTTCTAGAGTGAAACCCACTGCTGCGATGCTGGTGAAAGGGAGCAACTCATAACCCCAGCTCCTGTCAGGCCACTGCAGACAGTGAAGAGCATGGCCACAGACACGGACAACTGCTGTCCCATCTGCCTGGACAGCTGGAAGGAGGTCAGCTACATACTACCATGCCTCCACCAGTTCTGTTACACCTGCATCCTGCAGTGGGCAGAGAACACGCCCAAGTGCCCTCTCTGCAAGAGGAGGATTCTATCCATCTTGTACTCAGTTGGGACAGAAAATGACTACATGGAGCATGTCATTGCTCTATCTGAGACACCATCAGTCATGGTCCACCAGGCAAGAGGAGACCCCAGACACCTTGACCTCCATTTCTCTGGAGCATCCCAAACATGGGCTGCAGAAGAAGTGTCCAGGCATCCTGTGGGCTGCCTCCAGCCTGGGGACTGGGTAGTACTTTTCCGGGACCATCCATGCCTCCTAGATACCCTGGTGCCCTGGGTCCGACCAAGGCTGAGGCAGATTTTCAGGAACAACTGGATGGAGGCGGACCTAGTGGAGGACGCTGTCATGGACATCCTGACCAACCATGGAATCGATGAAGACCAGCTGGTCCAGATGCTGGGGGTCTCCCTCCAAAACCACGCAGCGACATTCGTGCAACAGCTTATCCGTGTTGCTGTGCGACGCTGCAGCAGGGAGGCCTGTCGTCTGCTGGCGCACCAGCCCCATCTCCCTGCCCAGGTCCCAGCCCTTCTGACAGCCCTGCAAGATGCACCATGGATGAGGTGCCCAACACCTCCTCCACTGCCATGGATGGGGATTCCAGAAACTACCCCTCTGTACCCATTACCATCACTGTTGGAGCAGGAAGAGCCCCAGGACGAGCCAGAGAAGTCTGTTCCTGGGTCCTCCCCTTCCAGACAGGGCAGTGAACCCTGCCCTGAGGGGCCATGGTGACCCCTGAAGAGGCAGGCAAGCAGTCCTGGGGCCTCTTCAGCCACCCCTGCCTCTGCCACTTTGGAGGATGCCTCAGGGATTGGCCAAACTGGGAATGGGCCACCAGCTGGGGCATGCACCAGCCCTCTAGGGCTCCCAGCCCCTCAGATCGACTATCCAAATAAAAAAAATGCATGAAAATTCAGAAAAAGTCTCAGTGTTATGAACAGGGCAGGTGTCATTGCTGTCCTTGTTACTGTCCCTTAAGAAAAGTGATGGCCAGTTCCAGGCCCAATCCTGTGGCCGGCCTCAGGGCAGATATTGCCAGCTGGGGGTCTCCAGGTCCAGACTGTGCCCAACCACTCATCACCCCAGGCCACCCATGAACTCTTCAGTGCCACCCTCTGCCCCCACATCCTGGTTCTCTGCTCTCCTACCATCCTGCACTGCCTGGTGCAGCCTTACTACGGTTGCAACCAATTCCCTCCTCCTGCCTTGAGTCATGACTTGGTGTTGCTAAGGGTCACACTTGGTGTGGTCAGGGTCATACCCTGCCAAGGCAGGAGCCCCGAGGAGTTCATCAAGGAGAGGTGCAAAGTCCTGCCCCTGGGAAGGGGCAATGCCAGACCAACACATGCATCAGGCTTCCCAGCTGGTGAGCAGCCAGGGTAACGCTGCCCTTAAACATAGACTTTCCTCCTGCTCTTCTAGATCCAGCCTTGGTGCTCAACTCAGCTAAGCTCAGCTTAGAGAGGGCCTATCTGTGCCAGATGTTCAGCAGATGGATGCCAAGCAGCTGAGGACTTTGTCTAGTTTGGAGAGAAACAGGCTGAGGGGTGCCTTCACTGCTCTCTACAGCTTCCTGAGGACGGAAGTGGAGAGAGGTTTGCTGATCTCTTCTCCCTGGGATCCAGCAACAGGACATGTGGGAATAGTTCAAAGCTGCATCAGGAAGGTTCAGACCGGACATAAGAAACTATTTCCTTACTGAGAGTGTGGTCAGACACTGAAACAGGCTCCCTGACTGTCAGGGCCTTAAAAGGAGGTATTTGGACTATGCTTTATGTGATGGGTTTTAACTTCTGGTCAGCCCCAAAGTGGTGAGGCACTAGATGATCATTGTGGGCCCCTGACAACTGGAAGTACTCCATTCTAATACCTGTCAATACCATCAAATAAGTGCTGTTTGCCCTCCTCCCATTTATTTTCAGTGACATATATTATTTAATAAAAGAAGCTAAAATTTGGATTTCTTAATCTCATTGCACTTTACAGAAAATTGGAAAATGTAAACAATTCCTTCCAGTCCCATGCAATATTGATAGTTCATACATGTTGTCCATTATTGTCACTTGTCCAATATAGTTTTGCTTATACACATATTTTTGATGTTTGCTTGATCATATTTTTAACCATAAGGCTTTTATAAAACATATGTCATCAAGTCTTCTATTGAGAATGAGATGTTTGAGCACATATATTGTCTATTCATGTGTATAATGTCAAGAACACAGAGAAAAGAACACAGTGTTCTGCTACAATGGCCCTCATTGCATTTTATCATCTTTTCAGCTATTTGATGTGATACAATATTTTGCTTTGATATTTTCTGATTTTTATACAAACCATTAATATCTCAGCTTTCAGGGTTTCATAACACAACTGCCATGGAAATGAATGCAGTATGTCCTCAGAATATTTATATACCAAATTTAAGAGCATTTTTGGAGGTCCAAATTGTTAGAAACTTTTTTAGTATGATGCCTCAGAATGCAGACATAACGGATACTGATGCTGGTACGTACGGATAGTGGGGTAGCCTGATTCTTTTACTTGTGTAAGTTATTAACTGAGATGCCCATTTAGGCACTTGCACATCCAAGAATCTGAATAGCATGGGAAGTCTGACAATTGGCTAACATTTTGAGTGGTGCATTGATTTGTAGGGGGAGTGAAGGGTGGTGGTGGAAAAATTGGCCATGTTACCTGAATGTTGGTAGTATTAGATGGTCATTATCTTCCTCAGAACCTTTGGACTGATGCAGGCTTTTTCAGATCAGATCTCTTGCCAATGTACTAGGAGGAAGGATGCTTGCATGCAGGAGACAAACCCATATCAAATCATGGCAGACTTGCATGCCCTGCATTTGTTCCTCCCAGGCATTTCTGTTTGTAATCTTGTGGAGCTCCTTAGTGTTTAAGGAGAAGGAATTACCGTAACTCTAGTCACAGGCACAGGTGCACAGGTAGTAGCTGGTCAACTCATAAAAAGCATAGATGCATTCCTACTAATTTTTTTGGAGTCCTGAAATCAAATGTCTTCTAACACTTTCAAGCAAATAAACACTTTCTACTCTGACCTTTTGCTCCTAATTCACCAAGTCCTTCTAGAGCTGTCATTAAATAGTAGTTGTGTATCTGGCTGCCTTCTCTTTTGTAGTAAGAATTCTACAGCTCCAATGATATGAATAAAGTGACATATATCACTGTTTTGTCACGAGAGTTAGCCTTAGAGATAGAAAAATCAGTAAGAGTCTGTGCCAGACAGGAAATGTAAAGTTTCTATCCTGGTGATGTTGACTCCTCTTGAGTGAATCCCTTATTGCACACAGAAAAAGTCTACTTCATCAAGGGAAGTAGAACTTAACACTGAATTAAAAGCCCTGGGATTTTGCCTCGTGTTTTTAACTTTTGATTTGGCACTGTAATGGAACAATATGTGCTACTCATTCTTATGCAAGAAATACCAAAAATTCTTTTGTTGTATTCTTGTAGTTACCAATCTTGTATTGTGCAATAAGCTCTAGAAGTATTTTTAAGACAATATGGTAATAACGGCCATATTAATTGGATTCTCTGAGTTTCTCGCTAAATTCATTGTAAACAATTTTCAACAGCACTAGTGGGTAGAAAAGATTTTTAGAAGCTGGGATTTTAACCAAACTTCAGAAATGTGTTGATTGGACTCTTTTGCATTTCGGTTCCACAGAGGTGTTTTTGGTCTCATAAACTACTCAAATACATATTAGGGGCAAAATAACAAGAGAAGAATAATCAGGACTTTTCAGTTACCTCTCTTCTATCCATGAACAAGGGGATATTTGGCTGTACAGAGTATTAATAAAATGTAAATATATCCCATGCCATCTAAGTTTTACTAAAGGCAGAGATTTGAGAGTATTCAGAAAATCATGTTTGGGCTCAGTATATGTATGGGCATACCCATGTTTCGCCTCTCTATCAAAATATTGGCATTGATAGAACATGAGGCTACATTACTGTGTATATGCATAATTAAGTTAGGCAAATTTAACAAAGGAGCTGTACTCACACGTCACAGTGCTAATTAGCCACCAGTGGATATCACTGGGAAAAAATTTGCCTAATCAACAGTCATTAGTCAGACTTTTCTTAAAACTTTCCATGAAGCTCTTCACACTAACAGTTATCACGACTATTTATATTGACGTCTCAGAGTTACCGGTTTCTGTATGTGGCCTTTCTTAACATTTGCATCTGAAGACACATTAGAATGAGAAAGATTCCCCTTTTGCCATGTTTCATGTTGTTTTGTCAGTTGATCGCTGAGTTTACAGTTTTTTTATGTTAGAGGATGCTATGCCAGTTTATACACACTTAGATAAAGCCCATGTTGTGCTCACAGTCAATGTTCTGATGTCCAGTTGCGAGACTAGATGACCAGCTAAGGATATTCTTTGCATGGAGGCTGATTCTGTTTCCTGCAGTGCAAGGAAGCAAAGCGGGAAGGGCACAGCTATCCACTTCCCCAGCCTCTCTGATCCTTCTTACATGTACAAAATTCTGTACCAGCTGAAGGCTAGAGCAGGGCAGTCCCACTGCATTCTCTCCCTCCCCGGTCCCCCAGTGACACTCCATCTTTCTCATTTCACATCCCGAAGGGAAGCAGGCTAAAAATGGGCAATGCAGTGAGGGCTCTGGGTGAGGAGAACGTATACACGACAGTAAATGCAGTTGAGAAGTTCAGAGTTGGCAACTGCAGCCAACAGTGGGGCTTTGCATGTACCACCCACACTCCTGCATTTTGTGCCCTTAAAGGTATGTGAAAGATATTCCAAATATTAGATGGAGAAACAGCAACTTCAGCACGGGAAGATTTGTCATCAACTCAAGTTAATGCCCCTTGTTGGACTATGACGATAAACATAATAGAAAAACATGTTGTAGTTAGATCTGGTTTTGAACAAAAGACAAATTATTTATTTCTTTCTTCAAATGAAGCATAACACTAAGGTATAAAGGGAGTATAAATAACATCTGATTGTGCTCCTAAGCTCCATGCTATAACTTTCTTGCAATGACATCCTTCAACAAATTAACTACATCATTACTGTTAAGTATTAATTGCACAAAACAGATACACAAAATATATAATGAGCTAGAAAGAGGACAACATTCTTCCATTATGACAAACAATTCTAACAAGAAATGGAAAAAAAACCCAATAGATCTAGGCTTACACTGATGGCAACACTGAGAGTTTTAAGTCCTCTCCTTGAACACATTACATGTGATAAATAATATGCAAAATATTTAAAGAATTTTATTGTTGCTTACAGAAGATACTTAGCAAGCAAGGAGACAGTAGCAATCACTGCCTCATGTCTCATATCCCCATCATTCAATGCAAATTTTTACATTTCATGCAATAATCCTGAGCTTATTTTCAGTAACATTGAAATGTCATCTATGTTAATTACCAAATACATACAGAGCCCAGCTATGGGGTCTATTGTATTATTAAGGCATGAAAAAAGAATAGCAGTTTATCAACTCTGAATGCCACAAATACAGCACAGCAGTTAGAAGGCTCAAAAAAGCTCAGAAAGTACCAGTGATTTCTGTGCGAAAGTCCTCCCAGAACACAACCGAATCATCAGCTCCTGAAAAGGCACAGAATCAAATCCTGTCCTCACTGACATCAGGGAGTTCTGCCATTGCCTTGACTGCTGGACCAAGCTTCAGAGCTATCAGGAGTCACTCAGACTCCTCTTCATATCCCCAAAAAATAGACAAACTTCCTCTCACTCAAGTCAAGTATGAATTTGAAAAAACAATACCTATATATTGTTTTGTTAATTAGTATTTTAAGCCTATGGAAAGGTTCAATTCATTATACAGTATGGCAATTAATAAAAAGCCTTTTCAGAAAAAGCTTTTTGTTAGTCTGATTTATTAGTACTTTAAAAGAAGGGGGAAGTATCATGAAAAGAACCTCTGCCAAGTTCAAGCTCTATTTATAAATTATTTTTAATATTAAAATGAAAGATTTCAGTAAGCCAAACCAAGGATATGTGTTACAATTCGAGATTCCATGGTTCAATGGCTCTTCTCAAAGACAAAGAGCACCACAGCCGTGTCCAGTCATCAAGAGAAGAACTGATTATCTGCATAAGTCATAAGGGGCTAGAGGTCTAGATTGTGCAGCTCTTCACACAGTCTCTATTTTATATTTGAGAAGTTCTTGCAAAATGCCCTTTAGCAAGCCAGGGTATTCCAGTTCAGTTAATTAAGCCATTGAAACCAGGGACAAATTGCTGGCAAGACTTACTTCATGCAAAACTGCATTATGTCCCATTCTGGGAACTAAAACAGCAGATGATCTCCTCTAACTCTGCAACTGCTATTGCCTAGCCTTTGTGTAAGTATTTGCCCAGCTGAGCTCAGTTTACAAATCCAGTAGCCTTATACTTCATCTACAGGTGGCCCACGGTCTGCCATGGACTGAATGCTGGTATGCAAGAGGGGTGGATTTTCCATGGCTGCACCCCTTGCAGACACAAGCCACCCCTTGGCAGAGATGGTGCTGTCCAATTCTGTCACTGCAAGGCTCTGAAAACTTTGCAGATGCACAAATCTGACTTAACTAATTTCACCTAAAACACCAAGTTATAATATTGAAAAATTGTTTGTCACACTAAAACATTCAGGAAATTTATTACTGTCTCATTTGAGATTGAAGGAGAAAAAAAGGTTGTTGATATTAGTTACTGGGTTAGAATTTGCAGGGGTTTTGGTTAATTTCTACTAGCAAATAAGTTAAAGAAGGCTAAGGCTATAAATTGGTACTGTTTCATTTATAAATATTCACTTTACTTCTCTTCTAAAAAACATGTTAAGGAAAAAGGTGGCCAGAAGGATCACACATGTTGTAAATTGCAATTTGGTTGTTAGGCTGTAAAAACCAAAAACATAAGTGAAGTTGAGCACAGTGTAAGAAAAAACCCAGTTTTTAATTAACAACTTATTTACAAGTTCATAAAATCAACTGAACTGGAGTAGATGTTCTATGTTTGTCACCAATATTTTATTGTAACTGGTAACTTGCACGCTTTGTAGTAGAACAAAAAGAAATTAAAGTTCACTATATACAGCCTTTGTACAGGCTACTTGACTATACTCAAGGCATAGTGATCATAGCACAACCTAGTCTTCATAATAATTTGTGCACAAAAAGACACCAATCAGACATTATGTGAACATTACAGTGAAATGACATCACAAGTCCAGTGAAAATTCAGCATCATACAAAACATATTGATCTACTGCAAATGACATCCTTTAAAACAATAAGCCTTTATTCAGTAGTAACTTAACCAGAGTCTGATGCAGAGATTTGTGTAGTTATAAGTCTTTTAAGTGAAGCAACCTCTGCAGATAAGCTTGCTATGCCCTGCTTCAAATAGAGGTTCTCTGACTCAGAGACATTGTAGATATTGTCTTTTATTTCAACAACTCCAGTTTTGCAACCACTCTGAATTTTAACGTTGAGTTCCTTCTGATGCCAGAGCTCTGGTTTAAGTGACCAGTCTTGGATATTAGTCACTTGAACCGAGAAAGGAGTGTGAGAAGAATGCACCAAATTTTGCGCACCATGTTTTTCAAGCTCAAAATGTCTTTTTGAGGACATGTCAATGGGTGATGACAACTTCTGTGTTGCATCATAGTCATTATCCATTGCTTCCACTTTAACTTGCATGGCTTTGGCTTTGATTCGAAGCTTGTGAGGCAAAGCTGAAGAATTCACTTCTGGAACTTTAACTGTTGCATGAACATTTTTATGTTCGACTGGGGAATGAATTGGACCCTTAGGAACCTGCTGTTCATCTTCTCCATCAGATGACTTTCCAACTACACCATCATCGGTTTCTGATGTTCTCGGGGAATTACTGGAGGACCTATTGACTTGCAAGAGAGGAGGAGAATGTGAGTACACATTAAAAGTAGCTCCCATGTAGTTTGGATATATAGATGCTTTATATGAACCTCTGTCGTCTCTTGGCTCTCTTTCTAATTCCATGGGCTCCTGCTTTATAATCTGGAACTTATTTTCTGGACTTCTACAGTTGCTTTGTATACGGCTTGGCTGGGTATGCTCTACGGTTGATGTTTCAGATACATCAGACATTGAGCTTTGAGGAGAATGTTTAATGACAGAGATACAACTGCTACCAACTATAGATGGTTCATGTTCATCTACAAATGAGTTAATATTTGATTTGGAACTCTGATAATCTTGAAAATACACCGTTGTTGAGCTACTGAGTTTCTGTATCTCTTGGGCATAGGCCGCAGAACTAATTAAACCAAACTTTAACTTCAACGAGAGCAGCTCCGCCTTCAAAGTGGCATTCTCTTCTCCCAGTGCAATTAGTTTGTTCTCTAAGACAAGGTCATTCAGTCGTCGCTTTTCACGAGATCTTTTGGCAGCTTCGTTATTTTTCCGCCTTTTCTCCCAATACATAGCATCTTTCTTTTCATCTGGAATGAATTCTCGCTTTCTCCGGCAAGCTGAAGATTTGCTCTTTCCACTACTTGCTTCAGTAAGTAGTATATCTTCATTTGTAGACAATTCTTCAGATACTTCTGCTAAGGTCGACTTAAGTACCATGATTTTGTCCACATTGCTACTTGTGTCAACAGGTCTGTGCTCCTTTTTAAGGGTCTGCATTTTTCTCAGCTGCATCAGAAACAATTTGTAGAAGATCTACAATAAGCAACAGAGCAAGCTATTTCCCCAGTACTTCTCACTCCACAACTCGGTAAATACAGTAATTTTAAATCCACACACATTCTTCCTTTTCTTTCATAATCTCAGACAGAAGTGCCTGTCTAGAACCAATTTTCTTAGTAGATTCAATGGGAATCTTCTTAAAAACCTGAAATAGACAGAGAATTTTATTACTATTAAGGAATTGCTAGTATAAGACATGCAAAAGTAGCTTTTGACAAATAGCTTAGAGTAGCACTTGGTTCATCAAACCAGCTGTAATATGAAGACAACTCAACATTGAAACAACTGATATTCTAAATTTCATGATACCTAGAGGTAGCAGATTTGCTTCCAAAACAAATATTATATGATCCAAGGAAAAATCAATTAAAAAATATTTGAGTTTTGATCCTACAGTAATGCTGTCACAGAACTTTCCTTTATATCAGTGGCCAAGCTAAAACCTCCAACACTTAACACTGCAGGACACCAAGCATGTTGATGGGCAGCACTGCAAAGTATCTTGTTCCACATTAAAGCATTTCTTCTGAAAACAGCTGTGGCATATGACTTAGAAATGCAATATATTTGGGTCCTTCATGGATTAAAAATAACATAAGCTGATTTAGAGAAGATGGAGTGCTTTCTATTGTCTTAAAATACCACCACTATCCATTATATCTGTTAAGCATTTAACTGCTGTTTTCGAATCCTGTAAAAATATGTAAACATAAATATCTATATACAAATGTTTGTATCCATCATGTTAATTCAAACTAGCAAGTTCACACATAATTTGGGTAAGTACCTAGTGATTAAAAAATACTGACAATTAAATTACTTTTTTTTTGTATGTTACAAAGAAAACTTTAAAATCAGTATTGAAAGACACCCTAGAGAAAAAACATTTAATTAAAAATCTGAATTTGACAAAGTTAAATACCATTGAGGCATGTGCACCTCCAAGAAACAGTATTTGCATTGAAGTAAAAGTTTAGACCCAGAAGTCTTACCATTAACAAAGAAAAACTAGCTTAACCTTTAGCTTCAGACATTTTAATCATTAAATTTGAACTTAAAGAGTTTAAATTGGCCTTTGTTTTATTTAGTCCCTTTTAATGCAAAAATATTTATTCTCATAAGATCATTTGGTCTTGATCTTAGACGCAGTATCTCAGTATATCATTTTCCACAGTCAGTCATGGTCCTGGTAAAATGAATGTAATATGCCAAGTGCCTTTATAGAACTGACTATCAAGACAGCAATCATTCTTGCCTGTACAACAACAACAACAACAACAAAAAATTAAATAATCAGCCACTTCTGATTAATGTCTCTATTTACTGGGAATATTTTTACAATGACTAATGAAACTAATTTTAACATTATCAGTCAAGAAAGTTATGAAAGAATTAATGAATTGTATTCTGCCAGTTTCTCTTGTCTTTTCCAGAAGGCAGAGTGGAGTGAGTGATGTAATAACAATTAAGCAGGGTCGTAAAGACTAAGGTTTCAAGCTGGGTTCTGTTCCATCAAACCATGCCAACTCTTCCGTCATGAAAAAATTAACACATTTAATAGAATAACTAAGCAGAATTTCCTAAAATCCGTGGTTAATTACTGGCATGTAACTATTTGTCTTCGATAATACAGCCGTAATGAAAAATAGTTTGAACCCAGCCACACCAAAGACAGCATCTAATATTTTAGTGCAAAAGCCGCACCACAAATTGCCATGTTTGAAAATAAATGGACCTCTAATACACAAGCAGTTACGTAGTTAGACCCTGATCCAAAATTCTAAGTGGAGCCAAAAGGGAGCTTTTTGTCAAGATAAACCAGAGTTGGATCAGGTTTAAAAGCAAAAAATAACCCTACAGTAAAGCAACATCTGTTTGTCCAAACTTTCAGTACAGTTTGATTTGCTGAAGTAGGTGTATAGCCATTTTGTCCATTTCAGTGATACATGTAATCAATGGCTTAATTAATATGCATACCAGTTTAAACCTCGTGCAACTCAACACTTAAAAAATAACCATTGCTGAAACTTTAAAATGAAGAAAAAAAAAAAGAAAAAAGAGAAGACAAGGTCACTTGACCTTTTGTCACATTTGTAGAGTATTCAGTCTCTGTAACATCAGTTTACATTAATAGAGTACTGGGATTTAATTTCATTATCCTGTAGAATTGGGAGTACAGGGTAACTGATCTCATTGTCTCAATACACTACAATCATTGTATTCACTTGTGCCAGGAGCAGACACCTTCCATGGCATGCAGAAGGAAACAGCGCATCATGTACTGAATACCTATGAAATCCTTACTTGTATCTTAGTATGTAACTCAGCCAGCTCTCACCTGAGTAAAAAGTGTTCAAAACAACTTTTGTGAAATTTCATGTCCTTACCAATTCAGGGCTCTTACTGAATTTAAACAGTACTAGAGAGCTACACTCAAACCCAAATATTTGTTCTCCCAGAAAATACACACTAATATGCATACATCATCATTATTATAATATAAGTATATATGTATGTATATATATGCCATATACCCTAGAACATCTACACTTACTTGAAACGGTAGCAACAGCAAGAAAGTACCTATAGAATCAATGGATATTTTAGAACAAAACCATACCTATACATATTTAATACAACTTTTTTCCCCTTTTATATTCCCATCTTTTATTTCCACATGATATAAAAGCAGTGTTTAGTCTTGAGCAAGACTGTATCACAATAAGAACTTGGACTGTGTCAAATATGTATGGTCTCCAGCTCAAAATTAACCCACTTCAGTATTTGTCCAACACTGTGTCTAGGAAAAACACTAATAATGATTATAAAAATTAGCAACAGGTTTTTGGATTGTGGATTGGGGTTTTTTCTTAAATTAACGTAGATTAATGACACAGTTCATCAGTATGACCATTTTGATGCACAAAAACTCGACTGCATGTCCAAATATCCACCTGCAAGGCTAACACTGGCACTGAGCTGCACTTAGCCCAACAAGCTGCAGAGTTCATGTCCCTTGTTCCCTGGGACATCTGCAGATTGGGCCATTCCAGTGTACGATCTGCTCACTGTAGCACTGTTAACTCCTGTTTTGGCCAGTCTCCCTCCTGTACACATTGTTCCTGGCACAAACACACGGAACGTAAGTAGCATGCAATCTAAAGCAAATATTAAGCATGTATCAAAACGACCGTGTTTTTGCACGCAATATTCAACTTTGCTCTCTGCCAGAGTCCATCAGTAAAGCTGTCAAGACAGACATGCAACCCACTGACATAGTCAGTATGGGTTTGCTATGTATGCAGTTAGACCTAAAGCTATTACTTTACTGAATTAACAAAAAAACAATAGATCTTCAACTCTTTCTATATTTCTTGAGCACTTTTATTATGGTAACTGTTATGGCAGCTTTACAAACAGGAGTCAAAATCCTTGTTTATTAATACTTCTCCATGTGGATCAGCCCAAAGCTGAGTCTGTAAACAAATTAAATTCCATCTGATGATAATGGCAACATGCCTTCAATGGAACCAGCCATTTCACTTCACTTCACTTGCATTTTATAATTCCATTGGAAAACATGAGTATTTACACATAAATTAATGAACTGTAATGATTCCTCTGACTACATTTCAAATTCCAATATTTTCCCTTATGATTAATTTTTCAATTGCTTTATCACTCCCTCATAAAGTGTTATAAAACCAACATTTGGTTGGTTGATGTTAATGGCATTGAGTGCCAATTCTACAATGTAATAACACTCGACCCTATTAACTTAATTACAGAGCCAGTCTTGCTCCCACAGCAATTTTGCCATTGGCTTCTACAGAAGCAGGATACAATCCCAGATCCAAGTATTAATGAGACTGTTGTATAGGACTCATGCGATTGAAGCAAAAAATTATGTATGCAGAAATCACAAGAAGTTAATTTATCCATGGGACTTCAAAAAATACTGAAGTGACAACACAGCACATTCAAGATCTGATCCTAGGGATTTATGTATTCACACTGTAATAATTGAAAGGTCTCAAAGGTTGGAGGACAGAGCCAGAATCTTGCTCTCTTCTGTGTAATTTAATTACATAAGTCATGTCTGCTTTAGAGAATGCATGTGGGCCTCCTCATGTACATAAGTTTCCCCACAGAATAACTGCATGGGTTTATTTATAGTTAGCAAAATAATTCATTCTATTTCCAAGCATAATTTTTCAAATATATCCTAGAATAGATAAAACAACTGTTTAATTCTACTGCTCTAGCATTTTGATAGTGATTCTATCAAACTAAATGAAATCCCATTTCTAGCACTGGATGCTCAAACAACAACAACAACAAATATATATATATTTATATATATATCTCTCAGTCCTTAAAAAATGGAAGAAAATAACAGTTAAGTATAGTTTCTTGTTTTAGAATAAAAATGTGCCTCTATCATCACCACCACTATATAGCACACTCTAGACAAACAACTGCACTTGTATTGATGTCTCTGCTTATTTTTAGTTACTCTTATCCATGTTTTGCATAGGTATCATTAATTATATTACTGCCAATATTACGCCAGTCTACTGATTTTGAAAATCTGTCTATATATCAGATGAGCTGCTATAGATTGTTCATAGATTCCAAAGTCACCAGTTTGCGTTCCAGATTTTGGAAAACAAAGATATATTTTGCACTTTATCTTCAAAGTATTCTAAAAACAGTTGCTATCTATCTCAATACTTTTATGAGGTACAGAAAAAATACCATAAGCTCAAGTGGTGCATGCACAGTCTCTCTAAACACTGCTAAAAAACTTTGGAGATACTCTACCTCTACTGCTTTCCACAGATAAAAATTATGCCATGAAATCCTGCACCTATCATTAGGTCTGTCGTGATTCAGAAATCCTCTCCAACAGAGAGAGGATTTCCAATCTCCACTGAAAATCCTTCAACATACTACTATTTCTTGCCCCTTACCTACAAGAGTTCATAAGATTACGTTCTTGTTGAAGAAAAGCTTAAATGCTGGCTACACTGAAAGAGTAATATCCCTGGGACAGATTTGTAGGCCAGAGGGTCTAGACAATGTAGAACAGAAGTTGTTAAAACTTCTGGAAAAAAAACCTAGATGACTGCATTTTATGCTATGATGGACAAGTTATCCAGTCACAAAGGGGAAAAGCATTTACAGTATGAACATGACAACCAATTACTGCTGTTGTACAGTAATGTGCATAAGGACCATGAATATGTTACAACAGCATGGAGAAATGCAGAACTATTGATCCAGTACACAGTTTCCTTTTCCTACAACTTCATGGACATCTTAAGTGCTTACTGTTTCAGGACCAATGTGTAATTAGGTCAGTGGAACACTGATGATGATAGCTTTGTACAAGATGACCCACTTTTGCTAAAATGTTGATCGCGTTATTGAAAGAAAAAAATGGAATATGTCCACAAAATATATTTCATTGGGCACATCCAAAATCATTTATTATGACACTGTTCAATCAAATTTAAGAAAAAAATGAGTAAGATTATCATGGAACTTGAAACACTATTGCAAATTCATATTACCCAACTTCATGTCGTACCCAGAAAGCTGATGTCATATGTAATTTTTACAAAGGCTTTCATTGTTAGAAAAATTACTTAAGATACTGTTTATCTTAATAACTACAAATTAATTCATTAAAGTACAGCCTGCTTACCAAAGGTAAATTACACAAATAAAATTACTATTCAGAGAGCACAAAACATATGTTAAGGGTAGCTGTTGTTCAAAAAGGTCAGTCAAGCTTAATAAGTGCAAATTTGCCCCATGTTTTTCTTTCATTTTCTTTTGAAGACTGTATGATTCTACCAGATCTGTCCATTTCCCCCAAAACAAACTGTTTATTGCTCTGGTTTAAAGGATGAAAAACAAGATCTAAGAATATTACTCAAATCAGCAGGAAAAAAATTAAAACAGAGAAACTAAAGGAAATATATATGTAACTTGGGTAAATATATAATTCCCTATGTAAAATATACATAATATGCCCATGTAAACACGCTATTTAATAACTATCACATCACTTTCCAGTATTTTTAATAAAACCTCAATAGAAACAACTGTTACTGAAGTTACAGTACTATGACAGTATGTTTCTCATTTCAATAGCTACTTGACAGCAGGAAGAACTAGACTGCAAAAAGCTATAACTTAATAGCAACCATGTTCTGGAAATACAATCTCAGCTTTCCCTTAGTTACAAACCATTAAAAAAAAAAAAGCCCACAAAATCAAATATTAATTATTCTGACAACAAATGGCTTTCTGTTATTGAACTCTGTTCTTAAAATGCCAAGCATGGGCCAGACCTTCAGCTGACCTAAATTTATAGGACTCTATTTAAAGGCAGCAGAATTATGTCAATTAATCCCAGCTGATGCTCTAAACATGCTTCTTGTTATATAACAACTGAAGTAAATATATAAAATAAACACTGGCTGTAAAATGTCATTATCTACCACTCACTGTGAGCAGAGCACAGAAATAGAGCAATCTTTAGACCTCCAGTTCTGTGAGATAGTCCAGACCACTGCCCATGCTGAGCATTATTTTCTTTGTGGGGTTGCATTCTGCTTGTAAAAGGAAGTCTTGCAGCACTGGCACTTATATTGTCAGCTGCTGTGCAGACACCTCTGTAGCAAAAATTGGTTAATTATTCAAATACTGCAGGACAGACTGAAAATTACACCCAGGTGGAGCAACTCAAGAAAGGGAAAAAAGCCATGTCTTCAATAAGGCAATCCTTCTAGTAGAATGTAGATTTGTTTAATACCTGTAATGAAATTCAGTCTCATAGTATGCCATTTTGGACATGGACAAATTCAACAAGTGAATTAGGAAAAAACATGGAATTAAGAAAAAACACAGGGTATCTGAGGTAGCTTTAGTAATAATTCATTTCAGATCCACCTTCTAATACAAATTTTAAGGATGGTGCTTCTATCATATTTTTAGTCAAGATCAAGTATTCCCTTGCTTACGCAATCTTATTTTTGACAGTCATGCTTATCAGTATTAGACAGTTACATTAGTTTGTAGCTATTAAAAAATATTTTTAAATAGTGGAAGGTAATGTTTTAATACTGTAAAATACTAACACAGAAATCAATTGTCATTTTCTTTTAGAATGGACTGCAGGAATTGGCCATCTATGTGCATTTTTTTTCTATTACATAGCCTAAGCACATTTATATCTCATAACTGGCTGTAATGATCATGGCAAGGTCACCTAGAAGAGTCAATTAAGCTGATGAGTCAGATACATTGCTTAACAGTGTGTAATAAGACTCAAACAGAGGATTTTATTGTTCATATTATTGCATCACAGTGATGTTATAACAGCAGTGAGATTGCTGTCTGGAAAAAAACTATTGCATAAGGATAGTTTGCATAACTATTTGTTAAAATAAGTCAATTTAAAAGGAGCTAAAGGTTTATTTTATTTAAGGTTTTATTTCAAGATAAAGGATTGGGAAAAAGCAGCACGGTACTGATATCTTTCTCAGATTCTATTTTGACTCTATTGCAATAGAAAGAATGTCTGTATGTTCTATAAATTTTGTCCAAAGCAAGGCAAATACTGTTTCTTCTTAAGATGAGATAAGCTGTGTGGAGGTCATGTAAGTTCATACTGCCCATGGGAAGACTCTTAGCCTTTGACAGCTTTGATCAGTTTGTTAAAAAAAAAACAACCAAAAAACCAAAAAAACCCCAGAAAACCAACCCCCTCCCAAAAAACCACCAAAAAAACCCCAAAAACCCCACTCCCAAAAAAATCCAGACCCCAAAACAAAATGAAAAAAATTCCCCACCAAAACAGCAGAAACTTGAGGTTTTGGATGCAAATTCAGGAAGCTGGATATTTCAAAAGCTAGCTAAGAGTCCTTTGGAGCATGAGTTAAAAATATAAAGTAAATAAAAATGGCAAGTGGAGGCAGAATATTCTAAAGAGTGTTAGCACTTCACCAGTAAAAGACTGAAATGTGAGAACTTTTGTAACAATAACTGTTAGTGCCAATGTTATTAACGATCCTTATTCAGTAGTCCTTGAACTTGCTGGCTTAAATCAAGTCTTTGGGCCAAAAAACCAAATCCTTATTCATTCGAGTTTCCCATCAAAGTCAACATTTTGATTGAATAAGGACCATAAAAGCAATGCACGTAGCAATATTTCAAACGATGCTCTGGATTGAATTAATTACTGAGGAGGGCAAAGATAACTCAAAGTAGGTTACATACACACTGGAGCGAACATAATGAAACTCAGTGCAATCATTCAAGTTACAAGGACAACGAAAAAAATAGGGTTGTTTTTAACACAACAGCAACTCCAAAAGAGCCTCACTGTCTAGGCTGTACGTGGCCCCAACAATTAAGTAGCAGAAAAGTTTCTGCAGTTACCAAGAATATTACATTTTTAAAACACTTTGCTGCTACTTCCTGCAGCAGGTACAACGAACATAAAACCTCTGGCTGGGGTGCTCAGTTTGGAGGTTTTTTGTCAGAAGCACAGTGATGTTGGTTTCATCTACTGGAGAACCGTTTTAGCCACCAAAAATAATAATAATTAAAAAAAAAATTTAAAATCACCTCATTTGAAAGACAAGTTATTGCCAGCAACTTTCAAGCTATGCTCCCGTCGAGGACACAGCACAAGCTGGTCCCCAGAGTACAAAACATACAGCCGCAGCAGCGCCGAAGTGACTTGGGAAAAAAATTACAGAATTGGGCAACGATGATTTTTTTTTTTCCCCTTTATGATGTTGTTGTCGCTCGTTACGTAAGAAACGAACGAAAACGTTCATCTCGTGCCTACCTGCGAGGGCCTTTGTCTGGCGATCCCTGCCTGCAGGCGACAGTGGGACTGGGGGGGTGATGGGCAGCGGGGTGGGGACGCTCCGCGGGCGCGGTGCGGGGCCGAGCTGCGGGGAGGCGGCGTCCGCCGCTCGGCCCCACGCCGCGCCCCGCCACAAAGGCTGCCCGGCTCGGCCCCCCGGCCCCCTACGTGACCGGCGGCGCATGGCCCCGGCCCGCTCGGCCCCGCGCTATCAGCCCGCCGCCCCCCCGCCGCCGCCGCCGCCCCAGCCCAGAACAAAGGGCTGAGGGGGAGCGCCAGCGCCCCCAGCCCTCGCTCGCCCGCCGCCGCCGCGCCCCGTCGGCCGCCGGGGAAGGGAGGCAGCGGCGACCCCCGCGAGCCTCCCGGAGGAGAAGGTGGGCGAGGAGGAATCGTCGAGCTCCGCGCCCCGGCTCCGCTCCCCCGCCCGCCGGCTCTGTCACACTGACCTACTACCGGCGGCCGCCCCCGGAGCCCGGCTCCGCTGCCCCAGGGGGGCCGGCGACACCTGGCCCCCAGCCCGCTGCGGCGGTCAGGGCACGGCCGGGACGGTTCTTCCTCTCCCCTCCAGCGCGGCTGCGATCTCCTGTAAACGCCTTTCTTCCTTAAATTAAGCCATTCCCGTTTGTTTTGGTTTCTTGTTTTGTTGCGGCTTTTTAAAAATTATTTTTCATTCTTTTTTCCCGCTGAAAGCCCGTGCCGGAGAGATGGCACGGCGTCTGGGCGAAACGCCTTCCCTAAAAATACAGCCTGATCTAAAACGCCTCCGAAGGCGTGGAGTTAAAAATCCGAGCAAATGCCTCGAACGTCTTACACACGCACGGCTCTGGAGAAAAGACCAGAAATAGCACATGAAGCCACAATTGCTAAAACGCGAAGGGGCTAAATATAGACCCAACACAAATCTCGTTTTAAGGCACCCGGCACGCAACCGGCGAGCGCGCCTCGCCTCCCCACTTACCCAGTTGTCTACTTCCCTTAATAAACATACTTTAACAAAACCTGTTACAGTTACGGGTTTTGGGGGGGCTTTTTTTTTTTTTTTTTCGGGGCGAGATTGCCCTAGTTTCTTTGTAGGGAGATTATAAAATCGCATAATTAGCTCCCTCTCCCCAGCCCGGCTGCCAGCAAATTTTGTGGTTACATAATGCAACATTTCCAGGAACTATTATGCGATCGGTCCCGCAGCGCCTAAAAAACAGCGTCGAAAAGTGACGGAAAGGGCTGGCTGAGGCAAGCGCAGCCCCGGTCCCGGGCCGCTGCCATTGATCCCGACTGCCGGCGGGCAACATGCCCGTACGCCGCCCGAGAGAAGGCTGGGTCTGGCCGGCGGGCTCCGGCAGCAACTCCCGGTGGTTTTGCGGCCGAGGCAAGGCTGGCGCTGCCCGGGACACAGCCCTCCGCCCCGCACGGCGTCCGCCGTGGCAGCTCCGCTCCCCGCCGGCACATTATGCAACGCGGGAGAGCCGCTCCGGCGGCGCTGCCCGGGGCTCGCTGCGGGGACACACGGCGGGCAGCGCGGCACGTCAGGGAAAGCCGTCGGCCGGCACCTCCCGGGCCGCCTCACGCGCTGCCACCCCCCCGCCGAGCCGCCCGCCGCCGCGCAGAACGGAGCCGCCGACGGACCCCTCCCCGCCCGGCGGCGGCCGGAGCCGGCTGGGCTCGCCTTATGCAATAGCCGACCCCCGCCCGAAGATACAACGAGGCACCGAGAGGGCACCCCAACTTTGTACGCGCGCCTTCCTTCCTACCTGCAGCGCACCGCGGAGCGCCGAGCATCCCCCGCCCCGCGCCGGCCCTCGGGCGAGGCGGGCGGCGGTGCGGTGGGTGCGATGCGGTACGATACGATGTGATGCGATACGACGCGGTGCGGTGCGGTGCGGTGCCGCGCCGTGCGGGCGGCAGCGGAGCGGCGGGCGGGAGCGCGCGGCGGCGGCGCGGAGGGATGTGTGTTAGTAGGTCAGGGCTGCGCGGCGCGGGGCTCATAGCCCGCATGCCGGCCGCGCCGCGCCGTGACTGGCGGCCGCGCCCGGCCAATCGGCGCAGGGCGCCGCCGGGGAGCGACCAATGGGAGCGCTCGGGGGCGGGGCGGGGCGGTGCGCGGGGCGGCGCGCGGTACAGTAGGTCTGTGTGCTGCGATTGCATAACCGCCGGCGGGGGCGGGGGGGCGGCGCGGGGGGTGCCCGCGCTTACGTAACCGGCGCGGCGGCAGCGCGCTGGGGGGCGCTCGCCGCGCGCAGCCTCCGCCCGCCGGGGCGCGGCGGCTCCGCTCCGCTCCGCTCCGCTCCGGCGCGGCGGGGCCCGAGCGCCGCCCCCGCCCCGCGCTGCCGCCTCGGCTCCCGCCGCCGTGCCGGGGTGCGCGGCGTTACCCGGGCGCGTCTGCGCGGCGTGCGGAACCGAGCCCGAGCCCCGCCGTCTCCGCGCGATTGAACAAGGACGCGGGAGCCGCGCTCCCGAGGCGCGTACCCGCCGCCTCGCCCCGCGCACGGGCGATCCGCCGGTGGGTCGCGTTGCGGCTGCTGTCACTCGCGGAAAACAGTCGCGGTACTCATGAAAGGACAAAGAGGAGAGCAATGTCAGGGGGGAAGCAGCCCGGCCTTGCCGGGCACCGCCTGGCCCTGGGCTCCGCGGGCGCCAGCGCTGGCCCGCCGGCCGCCGTGGCCGTCAAGACTGAAGGATTTCGGTGGTGTTGCTTCATCTCCGCCCTCGACCGTGAGCCGGCAGCGCGGAAATGCTGCGCAGAAGCTGGGGCGCGCTTTGGAGAAGCTCGGTTCTGCTGGCCCTCCCAGGACGATGATCGCCGGCAGCCCCCCGTCCTTGCCTTCCAAAAAGCAGAGATGCCATGGGGGGTCTGGTGCTTGTTTGCCCCCTCTTCAACCTTCGTTTTAGAAAGGGACACATGGCCAGCAAAAAATCCAGTTCTGATCTCAGAATGTGTTTGAATGTGCACATGTTTGATTAGGTGTGAGATAAGTGTCTTCCTCATTTTTATCCTCCCAGAGGGTTTGTATCTCCATCTTTTTTTTTTTTTCTTTCACAAGTAAAATTTATGGAGACAACAGAATTTTTTCTTTATTAAATCCAGTTCCAGAACATAAATGGTTCCCGATTTCAGTCTGTTAAACACTTACCAAAATAATATAGTCCTCACCAGTCCTGTTCTATTACTCTGTCATCCTGTATTTATGTCAACAAAGATAGCCCTCTGGAGTAAAGCAAACCTAAGAGAAAGCAAATTCAGAGTATTTTCCTGTTTTTCTCAGCCCTCAGTCTTTACCACATGTACCCATAGTCTCCCTCCAGCATAAATCTAAGTGCCTGGAATCCATTTCTGTCTATCTCCCTAGATTATTTAATATGAAAGATCTAATGACCTTTACTCACATTGGTTTACCCCTCTTCCTTTCCTGTTTCTAATATCTAGAATATGCAGCCTTGTTAAAGGTAACAGACTGTGGAGCCCACCATGACTGGAAAGGGGACTCAAAAGCAGCCCAAGCCTGAGAGATCAACCACTGCCTCCACCTGGAGGCTGCACAGTCAATTTTTTTTTGCCACACTTCCATTTGCCAGTGGATAACAGACACGCAGAGACAGTTGGCATGCTGCTGGAAATGTCAGACATGAGATCTAGCAATAAGCTTGAAGACCTGCTTGCTCATGAATATTGGTGGCTTACTTAAGGCTATAGGCACACCGAAGAGGATACACCTATGTGAGGAATCTTGTGCAGCACACACTATTTCCCACATGCCTTGTACCAATCTGATGCACTGAGTTCACAGGATTGCCAAAAACCAAAGTAAATCCTGAAACTTCAGTTTTTTAAATGAAAAGGTGCATAGTGTTTTCACTATGATAAATAGTTTCTGATGAATCTTGGGCATATACTTTTAACAACTTTAAGTCATATCTAGAAAAAGAAAGCAGTAATTCAAATTTGCCTTCATGACTCAGGTTCTTGAAATTCTAGAATTCTAGAAAGAAGTCTCCAAGGCAAATAATATCCTTCCTATGTGGGTGGACAGTCTTGGAAATAATATTCCAGATGGAGTTTGGTCGCCTATTTGCTTATATGTTTGTCACTAATTATAATCAGCCATAAAAACAGACCTGATCTTTCTCCCAAATTAGTAACAAAGATGTTTTCTATATTTTTCATTGCTTCTACCTGATGGAGGTCAGGAGAGTCAAAACCTTTTACAGCAAAATCTGGTCTTACTCTCCAAATCTTACAGTGAGTGCTTGACAGATTCAGAGATAAGGTGGTATACAGGGCTGAATGCTGATGATGCTGAAGGAATATATTCACCATTTTTCCAGCTCTCCTGAGGTACAGAAAAAAATAGCATGGATGAAAGCCATAGCTTTGTGGATTCTGCACAAAAGCAGTCTAAGGCTTTTGGGAAAACTGTAAAAAAGAAAATCATTCTATGATTATCCACCTCTGCTGATTTTCCTATTGGAGGGACGAAGTAGGTCATGAAGATCCTTAGCTGAATTCTCAGCTGACTTTAGCATGGTATGATTTATACTTGCTTTTGGACAGCACAATATTAACTTCAACTCCTTTAGATTCATTGGTATTTACTGCTACATGACTTAAACTCTCTTATCACTACCTCTGATTTTGGCTTAATGAGTATTGCTAAGGCTATGCTGAGTCACAGTACTACATGGCAAGGTCTAGAAAAGGCATTTGTGAAGTAACTAACAGAAATATAACAGAAGTAATGCCTGTCATCTCTTACATTTGTTGACTCCTTGGCATTCAGTTATGTCCATGCCTCTTGGGCTTTCTGTAATATCAGCTTTGAATATGACCCAACTTGAAACATAGAATTAGTTGAAAGTAAAAGTTCCAGTGCCTCCAAAGAAGAGAGGCTTTAATTCCTCACTTTTATTGTAGTCCACATGCAGTACAATGTAATAATTGAAATAAGTCTGCAACAAAATAAGAATAAAACATGTATTAATATTATGCTCTACTAAACACAGTTTAATGATTTATTTATATGTGTATGTGTATACACACACTCTCTGAAATTAACTGAAGAGATGGTGGCTTCTGCTATTATCCTTTGTTCCCTTGCATTACTTTCTTCATATCTGTGGGAGGTTTACTAAATAGAAATGCAGTTACAGAAAACTATATTCACCAATCTTTTTATATATTTAATGTGATCAGTGCTCAAAAATGTTTAAGACTAACCGAGTCCTCCAGGGCTTCCTGCTCAAGAAGAGCAGTAGTGAAAGTTCCATAAAATAGATGGTATTGTGATTTTATAAAAATCAAAGACAGAAATAAAATGTGTTAACGAAAAAGGCAAGTCATTTGACTGCAGTTCAAAGTATTAATCAAAATATTTCCATGCATCTGGGAACATTTGTGGAAACTGTTCTGGAAAAATATTTGTGCTGTAATGTACTCTTGCTAAAAGCAAACCCAAGAGAAATAGATGTTCACATTGTAACTTAGGCAGACATAAGTGAGGCAATGTTTACTGGAACTGTTAAGTGTGAAGAAACACCAAAAATTGCACAATAAGTGCATGGACTAAATAAAGAATATTTGCATGATACTTTTGCACTGCAACAGCCAACTTAAGGCTTCATAGCTATTCATACGACAAATGTAGAAAACTAAGAAGGTTATGATGTTCAAGTATTTTAGATGAGTCTAAAAGCAAACAATGTCCTGTTTCTTAGGTCACAAATGACAATTCTGCCCATAGGGCCACTGCCCTGTTACCCACTTAGACTGAGAGACAGTATGGAGAACAGCAGTATCTCCAGGACTGACAGAAGTATCTGATTTCACCTGAATATTTTAAACACAAAAAGAAGTATTTTCAAAAAGGTGCTTTTCGTTCATCAACATGTATACTGCTAATGTGTATGACACTGCCCTTAGTGACACTCTTGAGATAGTGCTGCCAATGTTGTGGAAAGTAGAAACATGCATCACCATTCATTTTCAATATTGGACTGGAAAAAAAATCACTGGAAAGCCCTCAAAATGTGAAAATGTGTCATTTTATGAAGTGCATAGTATTCATATAGAAAGTGGGAAATGTTAGGAATATCACTGAAAAGAAAAAAAGAGTTGAGTCCTAGCTTCCCTCTTCCTATGACTGAGTAGCAGACATGAGTAGGAAATCTGGACCGCACTACATAAAAACACAGGAGAAGGAAAGTCAGCAGGCACCCTGAGTGACTGAGATGGCAAGGCACACCTTACACCCACATTAATTTAAAAGAAAAGTGGAGGTGACACATAGATAGGAAGATCAGCAGTTTCTCATGGCCAACAGCACAGGAGGGAGACAGGTGACAAGTCATTGCCATTGGGAACTGTTTCAGTGTGGTGAAACAAGCTCACCATACTGAGTTCTATTCCGCAGCACCTTGCTCAGAGTTTGCCAAGGACCAGTGGGGTTTGACATGTACTTACTCAGCTGCCTCGCTGCTGACATTTGAATCACTCTGATTAAATAAGACAGGCCAATAATTTGGAGGATTTTGATGTGAAGTGATGATTTCTTGAGAAGTGAGACCAGTTCTACTAGTAGGGGCCCAAAGGTCCTTCATGTCCCAGTCTGCAGCAACTGAAGCTACTGCTGGCAGGATCTTGTCTAAAGCCCCAGCAAGTGAAGTTTCCTGACAAAGAAGCAAACAACATCCCTCAACACCTTTTCACACTTTCCCTTTAAACAGTTTTCTGTCCATGTGGACATGAGCAATCTTATCTCCAAAACAAAATAAAATTGTCTTACATAAAAGTTCCCCAAGTAACAGAATTAACACAAACCTCATTCAGTTAGTCATCTAAATGAGATTACTCAAAAATGATAGTACAAGTAAAAAAATTCACTGCCTGGTCTCCAGCAGAGCCAAGACAAGGAAAAGTCAAAATTCTTAGTCAGAGTCTTTTAGATATGATCTAACACTATTCACTGCTGCTTTTCTAGTCATCTACTTTTCTACTTCATTCGTCATACTCCAAGGTGAGAAATGTGTAAAGAAACCAGTGGGATGGGGGTTTTTAGCAGTCATTTCTTAAACACAATTGAGACTTGGTCTTGCCATTTAATCTTTGATCATATTAGTCATCTCACTGACTTTGATGATTTACGTTTGTGATTAATCCTGACTTAAGTTACAGCACTAAATCTGTAACAAATATACCTCACTTGATTTACCAAAATGTTTGGAAGTCTGTATGCTTGACCACTGCAGGCAGAAAGACACTGGGGACAGATATTTTTCTATGATATTGTGTTTTGATATAGGACACTGGGAGCAAACATCTCACGATGGATTTTTACAGCCACCATAACAACCAAGAATAGTAAAATGCATACTAACATACTGAGCAGTTGGCTCTTCTATGACACTAATTATCAGTGAGTCACTTGGTGAAGCCACTATACTTTGCAAAATAGTTGGAAATGTGTTCTATTGAAGTGAAAAATGAATAGTAAACTTAAAGACATGAGGAGCTATAAAAAGTTTGTCACACAGCAGTGATTAACAGAAAGACAAGAAGAAGCCTTTGTTCTGTGCAGGGGATGTCTCTGCTACTGCTTTATGGTTACTGTGCATTAAAGCTGTGCAAGCACCGGACAGGTTAATTATAGCCTTATTGAGAGAATGGAGTACAATTCTTAGTCTTAGACCCTTGCTCTCAAGGACTGTAGAGAGCCTGAAAAACACCTTCAACAGGGATCACTGAAAGGCATGCTTTTGGTGGTTCAATAGCTGTTGTTGCATGGTCTTCACCATTTAAAGACTGGCAGATGGCTTAATTCAAAGTTTTGCTCCTGAAATTCTCAGCTCAGCTGCTTGGTAACCTTGGAGGACTAGACATTACGTTGCCATAATTCCTTTTCACCCTCAACATGCTCAGGTGACTAAAGCTTTTCCTTTAGGGAAGTATCTTTCTTGCCAGTGAGTCTGACTGGTACCTAGAGATGTGGGAAACTGGGACCACTATTACTCAAGTCCAGAGCAGGGCTTTGTCTGATAGACATTTGGAGAAATCTCTACCAACCACTGCTGCTATAAACCTGTTTTGCACTGGTGGCTTCCTATCTTTTGAGCTGCAGAGTTCTAAATCTGGCTTCCAGAAGGATGGGTAGAAAGCGGCCTGGTATGCAGAAAAAGAGTTAGACACGAAGAACAAAAGTGAGCTTGCCTTTTGTAGTGTAGCCATCACTCCCTGGCACTCACCATGGGAGAAGGGTATCTGTGTTTCACTACTTACAGGATAGTTTATGCATTGGGCTGGATGGACCCTACCCTGAAGAACACCCTGTATTAATAAGTGTACCTGTGGTAATAAACAGATAGTCATCATGGATTTAGAACCATAGATTCACACAGTGGCATTGTGGGTGACTCTGGGTGGATGCCAGATACCCACCAAAGCCTCTCTATCACTTCCCTCTGCAAATGGACATGGGAAAGAAAATATAATAAAGGGTTCATGGGTTGAGAGAAGGAGTGGGAGAGATCACTCACTGTCATGGGCAAAACTGACTAAAATTTGGGATATTAATTGAATTTATTGCTAACAAAATCAGAGCAGGGTAATGAAAAATAAAATAAATCTTAAAGACACCTTCCCTCCTCTCCTCCTCCTTCCCTGCTCTACCTCCTCCATCCCAGTGAGAGCGGGACAGAGAGATGGGGAATCGGGGTTACAGTCAGTGCACCACATGTTGTTCCTACTGCTGCTCAGGGAGAGGAATTCTCTCAGTACTCCAGAGTGGGATCCCTCTCACCAGAGACAGTTCTCCATGAATTTCTCCAACCAAGTCCATCCCACAGGCAACAGTTCCCCATTAACTACTCCAGTGTAGATCACTCTTCCACAGGGTGCAGTCCTTCAGGCACAGCCTGCTCCAGTGTGGGTCCCCACAAGGTCACAAGTCCTGCCAGGACCCTGCTCCAGCGTGGGCTCCTCTCCCCATGGCTCTGCAGGTCCCTGCCAGGAGCCTGTTCCAGCAGAGACCTCCCAAGGGGTCACAGCCTCCTCGCAGGCGCCCACCTGCTCCAGTGTGGGCTCCTCCGTGGGCTGCAACTCTAGCTCTACATTCCCATGGACCTCTGGGGGCTGCAGGGGCACAGCTGCCTCAACATGGTCTGCACCAGGGGCTGCAGGGCAATCTCAGCTCCAGCACCTGGAACACCCCCTGCACTCCTTTTCCACTGACCTTGGTGTCTGCAGGGTTGTTCCTCTCCCATATTCTCTGGCCATAATTACATCTGTCCAATAAGGGGTGTTTTTTTCTTCTTAAATATGCTATTCCAGGGCTCTTACCATCATTCCCGATTGGCTGGCCCTGACCAGCAGCAAGTCTGTCTGGAGCTGGCTGGCACTGGCTCTGTCTCACATGGGGGACGCTTCTGGCAGCTTCTCACAGAAACCACCCCTGAAGTCCCAAAACCTGGCCATGCAAACCCAACACAAATGGTTTGGGTTGGAAAGGACCTTTAGGATCATCTAGGTGCAACCCTCACACTTTGTCCAAACATGTCCTGAACAGCCCTTATTCATTCATAGAACACCACATGGGAAAACTTACTTACTAGCTGGCTCTACAGTAGTTGTCTAAAAATAAGTATGACAGAGACTTACACAATAATGTATACACAGTTTACTTCATTGTGTTTCATGCAAGATACAAGTCTCAAATACAAAAAGTATTTAAATGTAGTAAAAGAGTAGGATTGGAGAATATGTGGTCCAATTAAGCCATTCAGGCTCAGCAGTCTTTAAACAAAGCTATTTCAGAGGTATCTCATGTCTCAATGCCTGTGTTTTTCATTTAGACAGGAAATAGAAATATAGTGTGTTAATGTATTTTGACTATCATGTTCTTGTTCTTCATGCATAAACACCAGTACCTCAAGAATATTCAGTATAAATGTCTTACATTAGAATGGATAGACATGGATCGAATTTATAATGAAATTAAACTGGAACTAGAGAAAAGGAAATCCTGATTTAGTGTTGCATATACCTATGTGGGAGCAACACTTCGAAGTTAAAAGTGTCTTCTCTACAGAAAAATTAATTCATTTATTGCTTCAGACCTGCTGCTAACAAAAGCAATATGTGAAAAGAAGAAAACAGACAAGAAAACATTGTTTGACTGTAATCTTGCTTTTACATTGAGCTGTTTGAAATAGTGCACTGAGTAATGGTTCAAAATGTCTGTAGTTAGTGGCTAGCTAAGTTTATCTGGTATTGTTAGCCAGCCAGTATTCCATTGAAATATTTTTATGTTAGAGCAGCTAGAGAAGTTCTTTGAATTAGCTCTAAAAGCTGAGCTGTGGCACCCCAAGAAGGAATGAGGCAACAAACAGAAAGGATGGAGGTTTCTTTCCTGCCATCTCATTATTGTTGCCTGCACATGGCACACTCTTGCAATCCACCCAGCCTCCGCTCAGAACGTGGCAGAATCTGTTCCTTATGTCTGCTAGTGATGACATATCCTGGAGAAAATTTTCTTGAGATTTGTTAGCTTCTGAGGTGCCTTTCCTCATGTTCAAGCAGAGGAGACACCAGAAAGGGAGAATGATGGAGCTGGGAAGTGTTGGTGTTTGTCCAGGGGCAAAAGCTGTTGTAGCTGCATTAGATTGTGTTGGTGTGAAGTATTAGCTGTGAACTTCTTACTGAGCAGTGAGAGAGCCATGCTCCAGGACTAAGTCAAAGGAACCAAACTTCCACTGCTGGTGGCGATGAGCACAAAAAGATCCATGAACTAAATATTCTCTCAAGTGTCCCCAGAAAAAAAGTCTGAGGAAAATCAGGGATCAGTGCAGCAAGATTTCCTGAAAATATTTAACAGTGAGCAAACATGGAAAGAGTAAGAGATTGTTTCTTTATCTAGGCCAAGTCCCAAATGCTGCCCATGCAATTGGTGAAAATAGACATAGTATTTGCCTCTATAGTCCCTATAAGTTCTTAGGAAAATACCATGCTTTTATTTTGATCCTAGTTATGTTTGGCTCTAAACACATGTGAGAAGTAAAATGCTATTTCCTTGGTACAAATAGTCCTCACAAACATGAACCGTTTCTCTTTTAAACAGAATATATTTCTAGAAGGCCCAACACACACCATAGAAACACTGTTTTGTAACAAACATCAACTAAAAGGTAGTTGATGCAGCTGTACTCCTGCCCTATGTACCTAAGCTAAATTCTGCTTGGGCTAATTAGCCGTGAAAGAACGTCGTCAAGTCTCAGAAGAATAAGCATGGACAATTCCTTCCAGACTGACATATTATTCTCTAACACAAAGCTGTTTTAGTTTTCTGTCAACAATTCTCATGGAGATGAATTGATGTCAGTTAAGCCCAGTGCCCAGTAACAGGAGTGCAATAAAATGGTCAAGAACACTTGTCATCCAAAGCCCCAATTTGCCATTTTTGTTTACTGTTCCTCAGCTATTATTCTTAGAATAAAATCTATTGCCTCATAAACAGAAAGAAAATAATAACACCTACTAAAAGAGATTGTTTAAAGAAATGTTTAGCAAGACCATTTTCTCAACCACAGGGTCTCAGCCTTCATTCCTATCCCAGGCTATAGGTAACAAGCTCACGCAGTTTGTGAGCTGGTTTCCTAAAGAAAACTTGAGATCAAGCAAGCAGCAGATGACGGGGAGTCATTATATAGTTTGAGAACTGACAAAAGCCCACCGGTACTCACCAGTATTTGTAGAGATCGTTAATGTTCTCTTCCGTTACAGGACAGGAGCACATCCTTTAAAGGATGAAGAGGGCATTAAGAGACTCCAAAGTTGCAAGTAAAGATAGACTACCACTATGATTACCACTGCCAGAATGCCTTACCCAATGTATTTCCTATTCCCTTTTACATTTCTGAGTAGTTCTTGAGGAAAACCAAAACAGAAAAAAACACCCCCAAAACTCAGAGTAAAAAAACCAAAAAACAAACTAACTAAAAAACCTCCAAACAAACAAAACCCCTCACAAAACAAAACAAGAAAAAAGGGCATTTAGGACAGCTTGCTTGAATTTCCATTGAAACTCTGGGTGGTTCTTGGGGCAATCACAGGTCTGTGGACATGGTGAATCCTTTGCTGCTGGAAAGAACTTCGTCTATTATCTACATGCATGAAGTCACTCTGCAGTACACATCAGGAAACTGGGCTTGGTACAAGGACACCATATGACAAAAAAGGGACTCTGCCGCTCTGCCCACCCCAGCAAGGAAAAGAAGTTAAACTGAACCTGGAAAGAAGAAAAGGTCAAAATAGTTCTTTACATGCGCAGACACTTTAATTGATAGGGGTCTTCCAGTAATTAAGCCAATTTAGTGCTCCCCTTCTCAATGGGTATTGGATCCAGAAGTGAACCCCTCCCAAAACAGGGTCTGTTGCAGCCTGTTCACTAATTGGAGCAGAAGGAAATGGATGTTTCACTGTCCTTCATGCAGCCTGACTCCTCCTCACCCTTCATTTACTGCTCCCATTACAGAACTCCTCATCAAACATCCTTCTTGCCCTTGTCAGGGCAGGCAGTTCTGGTCTTGCCTGCCTTCAAGGTTGATGACCATTCTAGCTTTGTGATGAACAGCCTGCAAGTCCAGGGTCACCCAACACTGAAGTTCTTAATTCAATGGGCTGCCCTAGCACTGGGAAATCTGAAGGCCTGGCATTTTTTCTCCACAGCAGACTGCTGGGCAGACTGCTAAGGAGCTGGGTTGGCAAGCTGGCATGAAACTGGGCAGGCTTTTGACTGAAACCTGCCTGGCAGGCGAGTTTGGAAATGTGCCTGTGTTTTGTCAGAAGATTTGTTAAAACAGACACATTCCCACAGAATGTTCTGATTTTGATTAATCAGCATTTCAGGGTGGGTACAGTGTTCCCCTGGAAGATTTCTGACCATCTTTGCTGACAATAAGCTGCACATTTGCAGCATTCCTGACTGCAATGATCCTTCACTGCCTTCCACTCAAAATGCTCATGGCTGAGAATAGTCTGAGTGCTTCCCTGCAGGAATGCTAAGCTCCACCATGTCTGTCATGAAGAAGGGCAGGGTGTGACACAGGCAAAGACTCCAGGCCTGGAGTCAATATTAGAGCAATATTTTGTAGGCAAACAGAGAGAAAATGTCCTTACCATTCATTAAAGTACCTCACAAATATTCATAAATATGAATTGCTTTGCTCAGGTTAGTTCTCACACAAAACTACTCTCAGTTTGCAATTTAATACTATGAATTACAGGCACTGGAACAGCTAAATTAGAAAAACAAAGAAAACATACAGGTTAAAGAGAAGAAATTCGTACTGTTCTCTGCTTTGCTCTCTGTGTTCTCACTTTTCATTATCACCCTGCCTTCCTGTCTACTCCCTGCCCTCCCTCCCCCTCAGTGTGTCTGGTATACATTTTAAAAGCCAATGTTATTTGTTTTCTTCCTTGTCTTTCTGAGAATAACAACAAGGTTCTGCTTGCTCTGACAAACTGAACTTATTCTCAGACCCGGTATTTCAAGGCAGGATTTGACACACAGGAAACCCAGAGGAGTATAAGCCTGTCACATTTGGTTTTGGTTTTGGTTTAACTGATTCATTTATTTTCTTTTAAGATATCTTAGAGCATGTAATGATTCTCCTGCACTTTTGTGCATCTGTGAGTCATGAGGTAGGCTGGGTTTAAGAGATAGCCAAGTCACAAAGTTCACATACAGATTTTGTTTTTCCAAGGTCTGATGAAGTTCAGACTTGAGGATTTGGGTTTAGACCATCTCAGGAATGTACAAGGATTTGGTTCCTATCTAGTTAGTTGTGAAACATTTCTTTTTCCTTTCCCTTTCATTTCTACCACTCAGAATTTTATTTCAGTGATTGTGTTTGCCATGATTGGAAAAATGAACAAAAAAGTCATCACTATTACATTATCCTTCTGCTATGATTAGAAGGAAGAATAGACAGAAATGTTCCACTGGATGATAATAGTATTTCCCACCCTTGCAGTCATCTGCAAGGTGGACTGCAGGTGTTTGTTGCAACACCTGACCTCAGGTGATGTGACACAATAATCTAGTTTTCAGTTAAATTTTCTCAGTATGGAACTGGGATATTCTTTATGTTCTCTCTTCACAGCTGTGCTTCATGACTTAAATTGACCCAGTTTATTCCAATCATAAATTCTGCCTAAATATCCTTCTGTAATTTGAAAAGAATTAGCCATAGTCATTCTGAAAAAAAATTAAAAACTCAAATGCTTTAGTAATAAACCATATCACTGCATGTAGAAATACCACTTGTTATATTATTATTCTATTTCAACTTGAAGATTAACAGAAACATAAAACCATTTTTGCTGCCATTCTGTTCAACCTCCTTCCTTTTTTCTCTGTTTGCAGTAAATAGAAATAAATCTATTTTCATCAACAAACTCCAAATATTTCTCACACAACAGTCTTCTGCAAGAAATTAAACAAACTACCAGTGTCAACTCTTCTGCCCTGACTGCCTCTACCAACCAAGCCAATTTTTAACTGACTATTCTTATGGACTCTTTCTTCTGAACCTTATTCTACACAGGATGCAGCAGCAAGAGAGAAGGAGAGTCTTATGTTCCTCTTTTCAGAATTTGGTGGCTCAGAAGTACACATTAGAGAAAACTTCCTTTTTGCAGAGGATACAAATCTTTTTGGCAAGGGTATGCCCAGGTACTCCAGTGACTGATTTGTCATCTGTTATCCAGGAACATGCTCTGCTACTCTTTGGTTCACTACACCCTTTCTGAGTGCAGAAGAACACCTCTCATGCTTGTCAGTAGTTTTTATTTAATTCTTGGCCTCTACAGAGCAATAACCTCACCTCCTCAGTGGAAGAAATGAGGGCAGGCTCCTCTATATCAGAGCATATGTCAAGGTTTAACTCCAATGACACCTCACAGCTAAAGAGCAAAATGAGGTTTTGTGAGATTTGCACACTTCTCTGTAGATCATGGTCAAATAAAGCCCATGAAATCTAACTTCATGTAAATTGGATGGGATTTTAACTGCACTCTATGTGTGCCTACTTTCAGACACATTGTGTCTGTATAACACTGCCAGTTCTCATGCTTTAACTGCTGACAGGGATTTATGCAGTGGCCACTGCACCAGCACAGAGTGTCTTCTACTCTTCTGAACTTGGCTAGAAGCAAGCAGCAGTGCTCCCTGTTACTGCTTGAAGTAGCCACACTGACACAGGGTCATGCCTCTCCCAGCCGAAAATGTTGTGTGTTCACTGCTGGCTATGGGCTGGGCACGTAAGTGTTTCACAGCAGAGCAGAGTGAGCTCAAGTTTCCCATTGTGAAGCACCAAGGCTTTTATTACAGGCTCGCTAGAACAGATGCTCTGTGGGTTGTGCAGCCATAAAATAGTTCTTGATTAGTGTTACCTCACTGCTAGTAAGTTGTTGGTGATTGTTACTGCAGCTGGACTTTGGAACAAAGCCAATTTGGTGCTAGTTCTTTCTTTTTAGGCAGCAAATTTTCTTGCTTCTTTCTTTTTCTATCTGATATCCCTTACTCCAAATTTAATGTCTACTCATGCTTTTGATATGTCTGAAAGTGATCTGTCTATGTTATGGTCGTGGCTCATCAGCAGGGTTTTCAGGGAAAGAAACTGCCAAGAAACATGAAGCTTGTCCAGTCGTCATATAAATATCTGTATGCTGCTCCAAATTGAAGAGCATTACTAGCATCCAGCTTCCTATCAGGTTCACATCAAAATTTACAATGCCTGGAAGCTGCAAGCCAGTCCTTGACTTGAGGAGTAGATTAGGCTCTGACTTACAGCTAGAAAAACCTCCACAGCACCTAGGGCCGGCAACATGCATTCCCTGGCAGATTCTTTGTCTGACATATTTCTATATCCTGTCTCTTTGTACAGTACATGCACAGTTTTGAATAACATGGGTTTAAGACTCTTTCAAAAATTTTATTTGTTCTCTAGAGTAGTATCAGGTGTGTATTTCCATTTCCAGGCTCTGTTTAAGTATCTGATCATCACCCATGCACAGATGCCAACAGTTTCTATTTCCTTTTGCAAGATGCTTAAACAAATCAGGTCATTACCAACCGTCTGTGTTTGTTGCTGAAGCTGCAGTAACACAAATGAACATTACCAGCAAAAAATCTCCAAGAAAAAGGTTTCTCTTTGTCAAGGACTGGCATATGTTTCTTGAAATCATAAAGGATTCACTTTCAAAGCATCTTGCTGCTGTTACTGAGCAGTATCAGAATTGCTACTGCGCTGATAAAGCTCAGCACTGTGCTGGGCACAATTTTATGAGGATGCCCACACCGGCATGTGCAAGGAGAGCTGGCCAGAAGATTTTTATTTGCTGAAGCCCGAGGTGCATACAGGGCCTGAGTGGTGTGCTGGGCTGGGGTCAAAAGGCTTCCTGCCCAGTGCCACACTGGTTAGGATGTGGCGCATCAGGTGCCCAGCAAGATGGGATGTCACCAAGCAGCAGCCTCAGCACAGCTCTTTTTTAATTAGGCACATCCTAGGCAGTATTAAGCACTGCAAGGAGATGCCCAGCTGGGAAATGCCAGCATGTGGTCCTCACCATTGGGCTGGAGTTACTGAATCCTGAAGCGTCACTTATGCCACTCTCTCCACTTTGCTTCTTCATCAGCTTGCCTCTTCACTCATCCAGTTATCTTTCCTCCTGACCTTCAGTGAAGTGTTTAGAATAAAGATTATTGCACAGGTTTTACATTAAAAACTTTATTTTACATTGCAAAAGTTGTGGGTTTGATATAAGTTTAAATAAAGTGTTGAATTATGTTGTTGACAAAACTGAAAAGCAGTAACATGATGGAGAGAAAAATAAGATAAAAGGTGGAGTCAAAGAAACAGCTGTGAGGGTGGAAAGAGATCTCTACATCTGGCTGCACAGGCGGCACACCCTGCCCCAGCCAAGCCTTGCTTAGGCCCTGCATGCATACACAGACTCCACTGGTTCTGCTTGGCCTACAGCAAGCTTGCAAAGTAATTGATATCTACAGAGAGGAGCTCGGAGCGCTCGCAGCCTGCTTCAGTTGGATGTGCTTTCCACAAACCTAACCACCTGGCTGGTGAGCAATATCCTAGAGCCAGTTTCAGTGGGAGGACACTGATGTAAGGGCGTGCATGATTCAGGAACCCCCTGTAATGACAAGCTGCCATTTTTACGCACTGCTGTTTCAACTGTAGTGGGGGAAAGTACTATGAGATGACAGAGGTGAGGTCTGAAACTTGAAAAAGATCTGTAGAAAGTTATATTTGTGATAGCACAATATCACAGCGTACCAGACCCAGTGTGTTCTCCCACCTCCACAACAAGGGGTGTACTAGTAGTTTTGACCTTCACACCACAAGCTGCTTCATATTTCTAAATGTCTGTGTGTCTTAAATGTAGCCATATTGTTGATGATGATTTTTTGTGAACCATGTGGTATTAGTATTAGTTCTGCAGCTAGATTAGATGCACAGAGCTGTTGAAGCTGGTTAAGATAGTGACAGCTAAGCAAGAAACTCCTACTCTCCTATTTAGACCAAACAAAACCTTCAAGTAGTCTTGCAAGTTCTCTAGTTTTAAGCATATATGAAGTGCAGCCCTCAGAAGTGACTTCAAAATAGAGGTAAATTTAAGAAAAATAAATTGGATTTTCTTTTACCATTTTCTGTGTTCATAAAAATAAAATTGCCATAATACGAACAGCAGGGGGAAAATAAGCAGTGAAAGAACATCACCATTAAAGCACTAATCGCGAAGCTGACAAATGTATTTTCATAGTATTATTTGAGTTCCAAAGATAGCTCTGAAAAAGGAGGTCAGCCTGGAATTGGGGCATTAAAAAAAATGTTGGTTAAAGACGGGAAAGGTCATGACTGTTTGCACAGTGCTCTACTTTCTCCATTAAAAAAAAAAACACCCCCCCCAAAAAAAAAAAAAAAAAAACCAACAAAACAGTTAAGGAGAGATGATGATTCAGTGCTGGGGGAAAAAAAAGCAATGTGTGTGATTGGTGAGCACACTCGCCCCATCTATGAAATCATCTACATGCGTGGCTAGATGAACATCTGCTGCATAAAGTCAGCACTGGTTTCAGTATGCCACAAAACAATTTGGCTTTTGCTTATTTTGTGAGGAATGGTACAGGAAGAATGTATACTATACCCGAGTAGCTAATAATGTAGCATTTAATAATGACATCAGTGAGCAAGCAATGCTAATAAAATTCAGCATCTTTGTCTCAAATGTGTTGTTAATCCAACATGATTCAGAAATGGATGAACGGGGGTGGGAAAGTAATCAAGCATACTTGTTTATGTTATTTCCTCTATTCTTTATCAAGAAAACTAAATGCCAGCATGTGATCAGCTCTGATTCCAGCATACAGTCATTTGCAATGAGTGTTTTAATGGACTGCTCGAACTGATGGTAGAATGAGAAAGATCATCCGATAAATTCAGCATATACATACAATATAAATCTGGCCTGTATTTATCAGTGATTAAGTATGACAGGGAGTAGTAGCTTATCCAGGAAATTCCATATGCTATGTGGGCCAGATCCTCAGCTGGTACAAACCAGTTTAGCACCAGTGAAGTACTAGCAGTACAGTAGGGACGATTGTAGCTGCCAAGTTTGATGCTGCACCATGTGTGATATTCTATGCCAATTATTTAACAAGCTTATTAGGTATTTGCATCTAATTTGCATATAACCAACTTCCTTTTTTGAAAGCCTACACTCTAGTACTGTGGGGGTGGAAAGCAGTGTTTCTGCACAGAACCCTCAGCTTAACTACTGAGCACGTAAAACTGGTGGAGGTTTTTATAGCCACTCGTGTTCTGTAGTTCTTCCCCTATGACTGACAGACTTTTGCTGCATCTTCTAGTAACTAAAAATGGTCGCAAGAAATTACTGTCTAGGGACTGCCACTAAGAGTCCTTGCCTTCCAATCCTGCCCCAAAATCCTATGCCTTAGAGCAGCCACAAAACATCAATTACGTGTAAGCAGGTTTAACTCTACAAATTCAGCTGAGATTTGTGCTGGTAAACCTCAGTCAAAATATGAAGATCAGCCATACTCCCAGGTATTTATTCTTCTAGTAGAATGCTAGTAGCCTTCACAAGAGAGTTACTAGGGGCTCTTGGGAAGGTACCTCCATGAAAGTGATGGCTGAGATTTGGTAGCCACCAGTATGCAGGCACACGTTATTTCAGTTGCCCTACCCCACCCAATTCCTAAAGAGTCAGCTCTCATCAACTCTCAGATAGTAGACTTCACGTGCAAATTTACTTCTCTAATGCAATATTTACGTCAGAGGAGTGTATGTTAGGATGCTGACATGTACACTTTTTTCATTGACGTGGCTTTGGAATGGCAAACTGGGAAGGCATTGCCCAGTCTGCTTGTATTCTTCCTGCAGAGGAAGGGGTGGAGAAAGTCACCACTGAATGGTGGAGAACAGCCTCCTGAGTGCAACACTGTTTGGGAGTGCAAAAGCTGGATTTCAGGATTTCCTGGGCTCTTCCCTTACTCCCAGAGTAGATTATAAGTCGTTAAAAGTCAGATATCTGTGAACTTTGCAATAAACTAATTTCAGGGCAATTCTCTTCAATCCATAGATTTCATCACTTGAAAAAATCATGCACATTAAAAAGGAAACTTATGAAAATCTATGCATCACCTAACCTGCTCAAGGATAAAGACATGTCCTGCACCATGAGCTTGGTTCCTTACTCTGAGAGGCAACATGGCAAAGCAGTGGAGAATGAAGCCTAGAATGCCTGAGAAATAACTTTTTTAACCCTTCTGTAAACTAACTGTTAAATAGATAAACAGTTGTTGGTTTTCTGTTTTGGAGCAGGATCCATTGATTGGCAAGTTCATTAAGAGCCCAGGAACACAAGAAGTTGTCTTAAAAAGCTGCAGTTTCCTGGCTTGTGTTTCATTACACTTTCCCCCTTAAGTTAGGGAAAGTACAGGAATAGCCCTCAATCAGCAAAAAGTGAGTTGCAGCTGAGCTAAGAGACACTAGTAAAATGTGAAGATCATATAGGGCCTACAACCTCTAGCAGGGTGGATGAGGGACCGGGCTCTGACACACTCCTCAGTCAGCTGGGGCATCACACTCTGACCTAGATGGGAAGCTTGTCTGAGAGGATACCAGACTGACGATAACATCCCAGTACAAATTATTGCTGGTAGCATGAGCTGAATGTCTTACAACACATTCTCTGAAATAATGAACTAAAGTAAGATGAATGCAGCAGAGATTTTCTTCAACTAGTGCGGAGACTGTCTGCTACCTCAGCTGCTCCCTTTGGTGCTCTCCAGGAGCATCCCACAAAGCCTAGGTCTCAGGCAGTGTTCTTCCCCTTGATCTTGTTTAATATTTTTCCTTTGCTGTGTTAATTTTCACTGTGTTCCTTCTTCTGGCTCTTCATTAATTTGAAAGGTCAATATCAACACATTTTGGCACTTGCTGTGCAAATACATACCCAAGGTGTGCTCAGTGTGGTATTACCAATTCCAGCTCCAGCACTGTCATTAGCTCTCTCAGCGCAGACATCAAACTACAATACATTATCTTAATGCAAAGCTGTCAACTGTTTACTTCATTATACCTACTGTATAGTATTCCCAGGCCAAGACTATATTAACAACAGAGTTAGGACAGAGAGCATAGATTTAAAATGTGGACAAAATAACCATTGCAAGAACATTGCAATTATCCCCAAAACAAATATTAAAACCCTTACAATTCAAAGTTCAATTTATACTAATAGAAATTCACAGTAAGGTCATCGAAACAATCTCAACTGTGACAAGCAGTGACAGCCTCCAATAAACAAGCATGTTAATCTTGTAACACCAACAGTTGCAGTAGCATGAAATATTTCTACAGTTTAAAAGTAATTCTTTCTTTTTCATATTCTATCTTTACAGTGAACTCATATGTGAACAGCAAATACATGCATTTTTTAACATGTAGAATGGCCACCTTCTAAAATAGAGAGGAAAATACAGGAAAAATGTATTTATGTTGTACATAGAAACAGCCTTGATCAATATCTACGTGTCTTAATGGTAAGAGACTCCAAAAAGAGTCTTAGCTCTGATGTAAATCTGATCACCTGCTTTTATAATGTATATTTTGACTTGCATCCACAGAGTTCATGACAGTAAAATAGCACACATCCTTAGCATGTAATTACATGTTCAACTGCCTACAGTGTAAATCGTGTGCCCTCTAAAAACAGTTACTGTATATAACTAATTAATGAAATTATTCAGGGCTATTGCCCACATACCAGCAATATTCGTTATAGAACAGTTTATATTCAGGTTTAACCAGTTTGCAGCCCCGCTGGCTTACCACACTATTTTCCATGATAATGCTTTTATCTGGTTTAAGAAAACCACATTTTAAAGAAAAAAAAGCTGTGGTACAAAATAAGGCTGGAAATAAACAGCACTGAAGGCAGTGGCATCGAGGAACAGCACACAGCTACAAGGGAAGAGCCTGTAACCCATCAGACTCAGGCAGAAAGGGTGAGAGCAGCCATTTGGGGAGGAGGAGGGCTAGGGGTCACTTATGCTTGGCAGCATGTTTTGAGAAATTGCGTATGATCTCCCTTATGGGTCCTATTGGGAAAGGAAACATCAGCCAAAAGGAACCAGGAGCTTCTCCCATAACCTGGCACTCAGGGGGAGGCTTTGGCTGGAAAATGACCCCATTCCACATTGTATGTGTTGCTCTGACCTTTCTCTCTCTTTTGGAGTCCAGCCTGTCAAATTTTCTCCTTTAACACCCAAGCCCCAGCAATGTGAGCTGAAGTTATGCCATTGGCCCTAGAACTGTATTTCCTTTGTTTGCAGCAGTTTAAGCAAATTCCTCTTAATCACTTAATGTAATTTATACATATAATTGTGGGCCACATGAGCATAAAGAGGTAGACACGGCACCAGAAGTTTTTGTGGAACTGCCTTTGCTTACACCGAAGGCTGAATTTGGTCCAGTATTTTTGCACAGAAAGGCAATATGTAATGTTACTGCAACACATTTTCTCTGGCACTGTCTCACTGCTGCTGGCACAGACACAACTCTTTGATATTGAGTAGGTAAATGGTTTTCCTTGCCAGCTTTCTATCTGTAACTTTGACTACCAGTAATATTTGCTAGCTACCATCAGTATGGCAGCTTTTAAGTTTCATTTCAGCTGCAGCCCAGACGTTAAAACAAAGCTAGAGGCAATGCCTGTCCTAGCAAGTCACGATATTCTGTGATGATGCACTTCTGCGTCATCTCAAAATGACAGTATGTTCCATGAAAGAGAAAAGGAAGGGGGAGTAGGCTTATGTCTGCATTTATCAGAAAGCACAAATACATATTTCTGTCTTCATTCCTGTGAACAAAATGCATCTACAACTCTCTGTCAAAGAACAGACTGCAACACTGTAAAACAGTCAATAACACCAAGTGGGTGAGGCTGGATTCTGGGACGGGAAAGGAAAAAGGTGAACACTGATTAATACCATATTTTAACTCCTACATCTTAAAATTTTAAGACATTAAAGGAGGATAGTTTCTTACCAGCAACTACCCATAAACCACAGGAACCAACTTGTACTTTAACTGTACTTTAATTTGTATTTTAACTTTATATCAAAATATCAACAAATGTGATTCAACCTATAGGGCTAACTGTACAAATCCTGCACAATTTATTGTCTCCCTTCTTCTGTGCTGGTGTGTTAGTCTATTGAGTTACAATACAGCACTGTAAATACAATGCTTTTTGAGTGTCTAATAAGAGATGTAACAATTTCATACAATTACCATTAGCACTGTAATCAAAACATGGGCTCTGAATTAGAAAGGTGCAGTGTTCCTACGTATGGAGAAGAGTATGTCTCACAAATGGGAAGGGATTTGTGCAGGAGAAACAGGGAGGATATTTGAGTCCACATGTACACGTGCTTTGCTCGATGTGCAGTTTCACACGACAGCCAGCTGAATGCAACTGGGAGATTACATCAAATGAGCTCCTACTTCTTGTCCTCTCTTCTGCATTTTCCACTTGTTCCTGCTCATATCCCATTTTGCTCTCAGGAGTTGCAGGGCAGCTCAGACAGATGGTGGATTAGCCCCTGTGCTGGCTCAGTGAGCTGATCCAATGCTCCCTTTGGCAGAAACATCACTGGATCTGCTGCACTTCTTATGCCAGTGCTTGCACCAGAGCTGTAGCCATCTCTGGCTCTACCTCAGACCCAGAATATGAAGTGCCTTGTAATCCTGTGACTTGAATCTGTGGGGCTGACAATCAATCAGCTATTCCCAGCCCCTGCTAAATTGAGTTAAACAAAGACAGCTAATTTTGTAATTTAGAGGGACGTTGTTGATGTTACACCCAGTGCGGCTTTTCTTTGAATGCTGCCTGTCAGCCTGCCCTACTTTCTGAAGGTTGTGAGGGTGCTGTAATGAAAGGGATGCAAATATTTCATAATACCAGCAGAACTTCATAAAGACACGATTTCTGAAAGTTACCAATCATCACTCAGGGCCTGTTATTGCTAACAGCACTTGTGGCTCACAGCCCGAGGAGCACCACTGCTGCCTCTGCTCCTTTACATGACTTGTTTGTCCTGTATCCTCCACTGACAGGTCAGATTGTAATCTCGGGTGAATTGTGAGCAGCACCATGTATCTGGAAATGTCTGCTGAGATATGTGTTTATGTATGCTGTGTGCCCAAGATTAGAGCTTGGCCCAGCACCAGGAGTTAGGAAACCAGACCCTACCCAGGAGTTAAGAAACTTGCTTACATTTGTTGTGTACTATTTTAAACATAAGAACAAAGAGGAAAATACTCTGCACTGATCCTTGCTGATGTGGAAAGTCAGACTAAGACACCTATTTATGTTTCACCATGTTGAGGAATATCTATTACTTCAGGATGACAGTCGTGCAGAGCTTGTTGTGCAATAGGGATTTACAAGAACTTCTGCAAACTTACCCTCTTAGGTACTAAATGAACTTAAGCCTCCCCATGTTTGCTACACAAAGTTCATTTTAGCACTGAAATAGTTCATGGCACTCTTTGTCCCATACTTGCTTCACACCCTTCAGCAAGCAGCATGTCATGCAGGCCTGGAGGCTGATCCCTGCTGACACATAGGGGATGATCTTTCACTCAAGAGAGGGGTCTTTTTTTGCAGGATTTTTCCACAGGGTTGTTGTTTGGTTGTTTGGTTTTTCTCCTTTTCTAAAGGGAACTGAATAAAGCCAGTAAATACTTAGAATTTCCAGGGCTAATGTTTAAATGAGGCAAACCCTTTGAAGTGTCCCCTCTGTCATTTCGGATGTCCAGGCAGGCTCCAGGACTGGAATCTGGCAGCCCCTGGTCTCTCAGAGGCAGTCAGAGGGATCCAGGGAGGTGACCCAGGTGCGGGTAGCTCTCAGTGCATTCACTGCAGCCTGGAGGAGCCACAGCCTCCAAATCACAGAGAGCAGCTGTAAACCCACAGCCCCAGATGGCACACCTGCCTGAGACAAGTTAAAAAGGTACATGAGACAAACCCCAGCCTGCCAGAGGTGGTTTGCTGGTAAGGAAACCGCAGTCAGGGCCTCCACTCAGGTCAGCAGTGAGCGCAAGACTGATGCCAAATTTTGAAAGATGTCTGGGCAAAGCAACATTGAGCCCTTGTAAAACTAGGTGCTGAAGTTGGGCTCTTACTGCAACAATTAGTTGGTTACATAAGTGACCTGATTTTTCAAATGTGCTGAACATCCAACAGTTCCCATGGACTCCAATTAGGACTGCTGGCTGCTCAGCAGTTTTGGAAATCGGACCATTTCTTTGGATGCCTAAATATGGGCTTGGGGATGCTGGCTCTAGCCACTCCAACTTACAAATTCTGGTCATGCTATTTCTGCAGCAAAGGCAACCCCAATTAAGCCGAGCAGAGTTAGAAGTCATTCTAGAAAAGGAACATGACTGCACTTGGAAAATCTGTCTGGTCTGCTGACATGAAGAAATGAAATTGAAATTCCTGTGTTATTTATTGATAATCATCTATAAGATAAAATAAGAATGCACATGTCCTTCATACTTCACTATTTGCCATTTTGCTTGCACTTCAAGAGAAATTGCAGAACACCAGGAACTGATTTTGAAAAAATGTTAATTTAGTGTACATTCCACTTTCCCAACCCAAAACACAATGTACTTTACCACAGGGAAAGACTTGGACTTCTTTTCATAACAAAGAAAAGAAAACAGCAATAAATAAAAGAACTAGGAGGCAACGGTCAGTGTTGAAACTTGTTCTCAGGTTGCTCTGCAAGACTTCCAACAGTCTGCCCCCTCCTTCTTACCCTCCACAGGGAGAAATGCTTGGGGTGACAGGTAGCAACTGGCTTTAGAAACATTCTGACAGTAACGAAAATTTAACATACCCCTTCAAACTCCAGCCAATCGAAAGGAGGCTCTTGTTTGCCATCAATAACATTTAACAGTTTTCTAACAGCAGTGAAAGTGTGCAGCGCAACCTGAGCTGGCTCAGGTTCCTTGTAGCACTGGTGTGAATTAGACAAACTCTCTTAGATATTCATACCTCTGTTCCTTTAGCAAGTGTTTCTAAATGCCTCCTGACATCCCTGTCACTGCAATCTCTTTCACCACTGTCTGTTTAATGTACTCCCATGTTAAGCTGGAAACGTGAAAGCAAAGTTGAGAGCCAGTGCGAGATGTCTGAGCAGCGATGGAAAGGTGCTCTTGCTAGAGTATTCAGCTTAAGATTCTGTATTAGGTTCCCCCAAAATAGGCACGCTTGGCAGGTTTGATTTTAAATGAATTAGTAATACTGCCTTTCAGCAAATGTCCTGTAAGGCTTTTACATTGATTTATTCTTCTGGCAAGATTTTTCTAAGTTCTGAAAACATATTTAGATATTATCACTAACTTATGTAACACTTACAGAAAGCATGGCAAGTAGTATGGAAAGGGAGCTAATTTTCATTTGTATAGCTGATAGAATCATGTAACTATATGTTTGCCCGTGGCCTGTTTGCATGCTGATTCCTGTCCCCATAATGTTAATGTAATTATGTAAAGTCTTCACCATGACTCACATAGGAAACTTCAAAGACAATGAAGTTCATTCATTTGTACACTATGTATTTCCCGAATTTAAACAGGAAAGTTATCATCACAGCATCCCCCAAGGGGGCAGCTCAAGTGATAACAGTTGCCTTGCTTTTCCCTGTAAATACTGCTCAGAGTATTAAGTAACTTTCTCATGGACATTCCAGAGAGGTTAATGTGTAATCTATGCCTTCACCTAAGACAAAGAAACCCCTGCTCATCTCCTATAATGGATCTCCACTGAATTAAGACAATTCATTCTTAAACATATTTACTTTGAGGTGACAGGGGCATTTCATAGCCTGTGATAGCAGTTTCATAAAAGTATCCTTTTATTCAGGACAGCTTTTGCTGCAGTACTGGAGGTAATGCTGCTTGTAACACTATTTCTCTTTCTCTTCCATTTTTACTCCACCCTAAATGTCTAAACACTGATGCCCAGTCTTCTGGAAGGTGTTTCTTCTAAATAAATAGAAGAAGGAGTAGCAGTCTGGGGCTGGCTGGCGTAAGGCTGTGCTCCCTGAGAAAAACCTGGCATCCACTTTTTAGATCCACTGGTTGAAGAGATCTGGACATAGAGCAGAAAAACTATCTATATGGGCTGTCCAGGAACTCCATTCCTGGAGTTTCAAATGAATCTCTGGCTGGACACTTTGAAAAAAAAGTGAAAGAGTTTTGTTACACTGGTGAGTGAATCTTACAATTCAAAACAGGAGAATTTATGTATTTTTTTCTTTCTGTCCCATCAGAGCACCGAACAGTTATATTTAGGATTTGATTTGCCGTTCCTCATTACTGACAGCAAGGGAAGTTTTTATTTGTTAGTCTTAAGAAGAATAGAGAATGCCTTATTTCACAAGACATCAAAAAATTGCGTTGCAGATCCAGAAGTTTCCATCAGCGCTACACATATAGCTGTAAGTCATTGGTGATGTGATATTCTCAGATAGCTGTCAAACTTTAGAGACTGAGCCACTGATTCCTGAGTTTAAAAGGCACCTTCACTCCTTGGACTACCCTTACCTCTTTCTCATGTGTTTCTGCCCCGAATTCCACTGCAGTTTTGTAGGTTCAAAGCAGGCCCCAGCTGGTGAAAATTTTCAGCAAGCTGGTAACAGGCAGTCATTGTAGCTAGGTAAGGACTATGCTTGTGTACGAGAAAGAGCTTAAGTTGATTGGGGACCTTAAAAACATATTAATTACAAAATTATTGTTTCTCCACTCCTGCATAGATCAATGTACTTAACTTTAATAAACATACTAATGAAATGTAATTCCAGCTCCTATTTAGAAATAACAGTATCAACCAAACTCATCCCAATAAAACCTTTCTGTCAAACATTTGCTGTATATTTTCTCTGTAGATTATACCTGTATTACCCACAAAAAGCCCACCTTAACGCTGTTCTTCTAAAAGACAACAATGTTAAGCATTCAAGATCTAGGAAGTCCTGGCAATTAAAGCCCCCTGCTCAACCTTAATTCATCCTCTGTGGTACACATGTATTGTCATCACGTATAGTGATACAGCCACATAGCGGTTTCTTCTTACACGACCTCTGCCTCTTTCAATTACTTAGGAAGGACAGTGCCCTGTAGGTTTTTAATATTTAATTCTTTCCTCATTCAGTACACTGTTGCCTAATGTGTTATTTATTTAACACTATTCAAGTCTACTCTGAAAAAAACACATGAAATTTCCTCAAGGGCTTTTCTGTAGTGCTTACCATAACAGTGCTGCAATGATACACAAATGTTAATGAATCATTTCACAGTTTAAGAAGTGAGGCAGTGACATTAAAAGTTGGTAAGCAATTTCAAATGTCTGCAACCTTTCTTATGATTATTTAGCATTGTATTTTCAAAGCTTATCTTCCCCTAACTACAGCTACAGCTCTGAGCATACAGCATTTCTGCAGCATAGACTTACAGCCTCAAGTCAGAAGACCAAGAAGTATGGAGAAAAAAAATAATGGCCCAGCCTAGGAAGTCACTTAGATGTTGCCTAGTTAGGACTTCCTTCTGGAACAAGCTAGGTTCACTAATCTGGTCTGATCCAGCCCTAAATTAAATTTCTAATCATAAAGATTCCAGTCTGGACTTTAGAAAAGTTACGTCAAAACTGAAATGTGTACATTGTTTGGGTTTTGACAGACTAGAGTTTTTGACAAAAACAGTGTGTAGAAAAATTCCCAAATAGTTCCCTATTCAGTAAAGACACACCAAGAAACCAAATTAAGGTTACTCCAGCAACATTCCTTTTTTTGGTATTTCTTAGCTTTTGAGCACTTTAGAATGCATCCATAATAATAATAAAAATAATTTACCAGTGTGTGTGGGCAATCTTGTTCCATATCACTGAAGGCAGATGCGCCTATTGACACCTGCACATTGACACAGATGTGCTGAGATATGGTACTACGTTGACTGTCAGCATTCTTACTTTCATTTGTGTATTGTCATTAACCAAGATAGAAGTAGTATATAAACAAGCAGATAATCTGCTACTTCTGACATATTTTTTAAGCAATGGCAGATGTGTCATTTAGGAATATGATTTAGTGGTGGACTTGGCAGAGCTTGGTTAACAGTTGCACTCAATGATCTGAAAGGCCTTTCCCTACTTAAATGATTCTATGTTTCTATGAAGGTGTCTCAAGCTTTAGCTTACACTGTAGAATTGGGTTCTTAGCAATTTTTACAGCTATGAACAACTATACACAGACAATAAATAGATTTTCAAAATATTGCTGTATTCATTATCGTTGTATTGTTTACCGCTCTAGACAGGTTTCTAATTCATTCAGGAAGGGGAGGGTTAGGAGATGGGGAGGACTTTGCAATGGGAATAGGCTATACTTTTACCCTAGATGTTATACAGAAAGAATTTTAATAAAACCACCAATTGTATTACATCAGTGCATGCTCTTAAATCCCATGGCGATTTTCCTAAACAGAGCTAAGCCATTTGCTTCAAACATCTTATCTATTTCTGTCACTACACAAATCCCCTAAATATTTCAGTCACTGCAAGGCCAACTAAAATGGTAAATTACCTCGTATACTAAAGGGAAAAGTGTTGAATAGCACTAGGTTTGGATCCTGCTGAAAATGAGGCTGCTGGGATTGAAGACAACTGCAGGAAAATCAGAATTATAAGCAGTATCATCCCCATCCAACAATTACACTAGTGTCTATTGGTAACATTCCTTTATACTTCTCCTTGCTTTTATTTTGTCTGATGAGACATTCTGCTATTTTTCTAAGAGCATGTTGAAAGAGAACTGACAAAGGATGGCCTCACCTATTATTCTTTGCAATGGAACTGTTTGCAGACGGGTCATCAGAGGCTATTGCAGCTTTTGGAAAAGCTGACAATAATACAATAAAAGCATTTCTAAAACCTAAGGCTGCCTCTACTGTACTTTTCCTTCTCCATTTTGCAGTGTGAAATGCTTTTCTTAGTGCCCCTTAGCTAATTTTGGAAGCAGGGACTTTTATTAGATGGCTGGTTTTAACCTGGGAATAAAGCTAGCAGCACGAGGGCACAAACCCAAGTGACTCAGATAAGGTTCAAATTCACTTACAAACTTACTCATAAAATTCTACAATGAAGGACAAATCCAAAGAACAATTAGCTTCTGCCACTACATGAATTATCTTTCTAACAAAACCACCAGAGCGTTAAGTGTGATCCCAGGAACTGACAATTCATAATGATGACATCAGCCTACAAAGGGAAAGCAGAAAAAATGCATGGAAAGTATTATTATCCTCCCTTATTCTCTAGGATTATTATTTGTGGTTTGCGGTACCATCACACTTGGGACACAGACATTCAGCTGTAAGCTTTGCCACTGAATCTTTTTTGCAAGATGCCCTTATCAGGAAAAGACATAAGGACTCTATTTTCAACAAAGATCCTGAGTTTTGTGGCTTTTCCACACCCCTTATAAATGATTCTGAAGTTTAAGGGAAAGCCAGGAAGCAAATGGCATCTTTAGTAATGGAGAGCAGAAGTCCAGACCACATGCGTGTAATTCTCATGTACTATTAAAGTACCTATATTTGCATATTATTAAAAACAGTAGGGACAATTTAGCCACAGAATTCTGATTGATTCTTCAAAATTTGACCTTATTTACACTAGTAAACAACTTGCTGGTAACTGTAGCGTGAAATGGGCTCTGCTCTCAAATCATGGAGGAGACCTTCAGGAAAAGGCTGGGCACACACGTTGCTGTATGCCAGCAGATACACTTCATTAGTGCAACCCCACCCCAAAGCCATGTTTTGGACTCTGCCCCAATACCATACTAGCTGTGTCATGGACATCTTTTTTCCCCGACCACCTCTCAAGACAACTCCAAGTCACAGTGGCACATTAGAGAGATGGCATCTGTGTGGCCATGGGTCTCAGAAGTGGCACACTGTTTTGCATTAGAGACTTCCTGCTCTCCTCATTTCTGCAGCCTGCTCCTTGCCCCAGTAGTGCTGGCCTCTGCATTGTCCTGCTCCTCTATAACGTAAGGCATTTGGTACCTTCTTTTCATGTTAGATGCCAGCGGCATCTCCTCCTGACCCAAACAGCCCCTCGCCCGACTTGCTGCAATGCCTTTCCATGAGACAAATGCATGCCTTGGGCCTGTCCTGCTTGGTCTTATAACAAAGCTGCTCACTGTTTGCCAGGGACTGGCCTTAAGAGCTTGGAGTGTTGCCATCCTGCTGTCAAACATCCCCCCCTGCCACCCTGTCTTTGTTGTCACTGATGCCTAGTATTTTAAAGCATTAAGTCTGCCTGGGTATGTATTGGATTTCAAGTGGGATGACAGCATAGAAATGCTGTCACAGAGGAAAATTAACAGCATATTTCTATTTTGGCAGAAACCAGTTGTTCATGTGGGACTGGAATGTCATTGAACTGTGGCTTGTGCCACTTGTACCTTAAGAGCAAGCCGCATGGACAAGATGCCTGGTTGAACACACGTCTTCTTAGCATCTAGATTTTAAAATACAGCTATGGGTGCATTAGAAGAAATACGTATTTTCCTGTGAACTAACCGTGGTGTGTGGATTCAGAAAATTCCCTCCTGGGCTTTTTAAATAGGCTGTCATATTTACATGCCTCCAAGAAGGAACTTCAAAAAATTAGAAATAGTTCTCTCTCGTACAATGATGACTCAATGGTACCAGCTTTTTTTTCCTGTTCTGAATTGAAACTCGTGCTCAGAAGGAAGGGGAAGGGAATCTTCATATCTCTTTTTATTTTACTTTGTTGAAGGCTGACACCAAAATGTAGTTATATGGGTTGGGCACATTTTTTCCTTGAAAGAGGTCAGACGGGTGAAATCCCAATTTTCTCTGACTTCACTGTGGAAAGAGGCCACAGCATATTTCTGCTGAATGTTTATACTTTTCTTGGGAAATGTCTTTCTTTTTCTTCTTTAAAAAATTTATGACATTTTCTGGAGAGCAAGGGCAACAGCAGTGTGTTCAGACCAACTTGAAAATCCAGAAGTTCACACAGATGTTGGGACAAAAACTTTCCGGTTCATCGTTTTGTAACAAACTCAAAGAGAGTGGTCTAATGCCACGATGCTTGGTTTTGTTTGGTTTGTAATTATTTGAAATACAATGGCAGCCTCTCCTGAAGAGGACCCTGAGTAGAAATTGAGGATGAAGAAAGAATGCAATTTCCAATTGGTCCCTGTGCACTTGCATGCATGCACATGCACGCTGTGTTTACAGATGTTTGGCTGCAACTGCAGTGTCCCAGGTACAGCACCCAAGGACTGATCCTGATCTGTGCATGTCAAGAGAAGAAGCAGGTTTGGTTCTGCAATGAGCACACACTCTCCCAGCAGGTGAGGGTTGCCCAGTGACCTCCACTCTCCTTCTGGCATGGCTGGAAACTTTAGTGTTCCTGCCATGGGGCCCTTGTTCAATGCTCTAGTCCAGCCACAGGCCTGGAAAGCAAAGCTAGAACTATTAGAAAAGGCAAAATCATTGTTGCAGTTACTGCTGAAAGTCAATTCAATCCACTATAGAAAACACTGCTTGCTTGAAAGAAAAAGTACACTATACCTGTACTTAAAAAAAGAAATAAAGTCAGCAATAAAAGAAAAATTAGCTGACCTGTGAAGTATTTACTGAATTCCCCCAACTACAGTATACTGTTTCCTTGAATTTAATACCTTAATTGCATCCACAATTCTTTGGACACAAAATCTCAAAGGTTAATGCAAAAATGCCACATTCCCTGGTGTGCAGGCCCTTGTCAGCTTCCATCTCTTCGTCTAACCTTCCAAGTACAAATCAGTTCTTAGATATGAGAGAAACTAAGAAAGATGTGGTTAATACTTGAAGCTGTTCTCCGGTTTCTGTCCTCTTGGCAAGAGGCTGTAGCAGCAATGATCAGAACAGTGCCAGCCTTCCTACATCACTCTTTGCACAATCAAAATCCCTGAAGATTTGGTGCAATCTGCAAAAATACTGGAAGACTGTATTTGAACCACTGATTTCTGATGTTGCCTTTGCCCTTTGTTTTAAAACTTAAGCACTTGCGTTTATTTTCATTGAGATCACTGGGAGTTAATACAACTGTTCTCTCAACATGGGATGTGCAAGCATTAGAACCAAAACTCATCCTGAATAGTTTTCATTCTGGAAACACCTTCTAGTCAAAGATTTCAAACCACCTTGCTAAGCACTAATGGAAAAGCCGAGACTCACAATACTCCTTGGAGCTTAATAGGATTCACTCTTACCTTTTCTGATCCTTCCTTTCCGCATGAAGAAGATGAGACACCATAGTTATAAGCAATTTGACCAGATTTTACAGCCCAAAACAGTGGAATGTTGTCTATGAAGAAACATGGCCAAAAATGGCAACAGAGCCTTATGCTCCAGATACCATAGCTTACACTCACTTGTCCATGAATTAATTTTAACTTAATTAATTTTAACTTTCCTGATAATTACCACTTGCACACAGGCTGTAAACTAGACATATATCTAGATAAGACTCCATCTCAGCTTATCCATGCTTGATTTCCTCTACTTCTGCATAAAGTCCAGGATGTTATTTTTAGACACCAAGCAATGTGTTTCAAGTATTCCATCACAGATGCCATTTAAAATGGCTCTTTACTATTTGATGTGTCTGATTAATCTGAAAAAAAAGAGAGCAAAACTGATCAGCAACATCAAAAAATACTGAAAGCAAGCCTCTTATTCTGTTCACATGGAGCTATTTCTTAGGAAAAATAATAATGCAGACTTGACAGATTAGAAAGAAACTATTGCAGTTGAGAACTTTAACATGAAACAAAAATAAAAGTACAGCACAAGAAAGAATTAGGCTAACATTGAGGTCTTCAGACTAAACTTACATATTGCACAAAGATCATATTTTTTCCACTAAGAGAAATACCTCTCTGAATCACTCCTGATGGGAGAATCCCTTCCAAGTTAGATGTAGGAGCTTAGATAGGAGAAAGAAATTCTGCATCAGGAAATTAGCCAGTTAATTAAGTATTTGTCAACAGGAAAAAAGGCTACAGGCACAGATGGATTCCCAACTGAGATTTTTAAGCTTTTGGAAGTAATATCATCTTCTAAGCTGTTTAGAATCTTTAATGATGTTTTTTAAGACAAGGGCAGTTAAAACTCAATGAATCTGATGGAAATACTGTCACCTCTAATGAAGATAAACCAGTGAGCCTGTTGCCATTTGCCAAGTTATTTCAATATAAAAAATGCCTACAAATAATTTGGCAAACAGATTGGAAAACTGAATAAAGCACTTGATTGGCAGAGATCAGGTTAGTTTAAATTCTGGCAGGTGGATAACATCTGGCATCTTATGGATTGAGTCGTTAGAGGAATGAAAGTGACACAATTAAATGCTGTAAAAGTTTTTGTTACAGTTTATGGGGATAATTATTATAAGCATGACAGATAATGGAGAAAGAGCACATCTGAACAGCTAGACAGCAGTAACATTAAGCTAACCATTTTGCATGAAGGAAGAACTGTACACTTTGGAAGGAATGTGTAAGCAACAGTGACCTCTCCTTTCCACCTCTGATTTTCAATCTATTAGAAAAGGATAAGTACAGCAGATCCAGAGAGTGATAAATAAGGAAACAGCAATAATTTGCTAAGCCAGATTAATAGATAACTGCACCAATGCAGACGTAAGAGGTGTGTTAAATAAAAGTTTTGTAAAATCTACTGACAAATATCTACTGATAGCTGACTGTTAACTGGTTAACACTGGAGAACAAACAAGCTGCCTTTTTAGAGTACTAACAAAGGACACGAGTATGTCCCTAACCCTAACACCTGATGTGGCTAAACTGCTCCAAATTGTTTTAGGCTGATGTTATCCAAGATACAAAATTGCACTAGTGACTAACTTACCGACTATCTGGCAAGTACATCTTGGCTGGATGCAGCCAGTGCTGTCTCCATGACCGCATCTTTTGCCTCTTCATATTCCCAAGTATTTTTAAGAGGCAAAAAATAAGTGTAGAATTGCTGGAAGAAAATGTAAAACACTTGCTAAGATACCATGGAATTTTTTTATTGCTTTAAGAAACAAGAGAATTCACCCCATGGGATTTTCAAGATGTCCCCCAAATCTGGTGGGCTGGGGGTGGGCTGTCCCCAAATTGGTAGACGGAGATACCAACTGAACTCATTCCAGGCTAAATACAAATATTGCACCTTTGCTATTCTGGTACAGAAAGTCCTTAAATATTTGATACAGGACAAACAGTATTAACTGCATTTTCAGGGGAGCCAAATGAACTAAAGTGTCCAGATCCCACTAAATTTTCTGCCTAAATCAAATAAGCTCGAAAAATTCCATCAATTTGTACAGAAAGATGAAAATTACCCTGTTTTCCCAATTTCATTTACAATTATATTGCATTTCAGTTGAAATTCCCCTCAAAGTTTAAGAACTTCACTGAAAGTTCTCTCATTCTCTAAGCATTTAATTTTCACCAAGATTCAAAGTTAAAACACAAATATTATATTAGTCGCGCTTCAGTCCTTCCCTAAAAAAAAGTATTAGCACCAATATAATGAAGATTTCCCAGAAATTTTTGTCAAATTTTTATCTTTGAGGGAAGAAAAACCTTATATTAAAATATTTTATCTTGGGTTTTTATGGTTATGTTTAGAGGAATTGTTTTTGTGTTGTTCTTTATAATATAAACCACAGAAAAACCAACCAAACAACATTTTGAGGACAAAGAATAATGAGACAAATACAGAATACAAACTGTAATTCAGATTCTTCCTTTTCACTTTGGCCACAGGATCCAGCAACCTCTTCAACAACTCCCAGTTCCCAAACGATACTAAGCCTTTTTTTTCTTCATAAATGGGAAAAAGCAGGACCCCAAAGCACAAGAGAATTAACAAAAGTCATTGGATTTTGAGTTATCACAAAAGCATTTATATAAAATTAATTTGAAAATGTTGTTATTTCAAACCTCAGAGAAAGGGTAGAGTTTGCAGACCACATGCAGAGGCAAAGAGGTGATAATTAATTCTGTGAAAGGACCACGGACATAATTTCAAAACACAGCAGTGAACCTAATAAGGCTGATACAGGAGACGAAAGTTAATTATAGGAGTAAGTAGGGGAAAGACTTCTGATAAGAAAATTCCCCATTGTGTTTTGGACCCCTAAAGTGAAGGAAGGTGGCTTTCTCTTCAAAATTTTTTCGTAGCAGTAAAAGAAAATAATTAAAAGTTATTAATTCAGAAGCACAAAAAAAATAACTTGCTTCAAGATAATTTACAAAGATGTGTGTCACTGGCTATCAGAGACAGTGTGGGCTGAAAGGCAGACAACTTTTATTCAGATATCGTAGATTCAACCAGGACATATGGACTTTAATTGGATGATAAAATGATGCAATATTGGATAAAAGGTAAAATTATCACTTCCTGCATTCAGTGCTATAATAAGACTCATGAGTATATGCCATAAAAAGAAATGCCTTTAGCAACAAAATGTGAGTAATAAGCCTAATTTTATTAATTCTGGACAGTGAGCATGCATGTTTAAAACCTGGATACATAGATGGCAACCTCAAAGCTCTCTTCTAGAGAAGAAAAAATACTAGAGCAATGCAGACTTCCTCCAGTATTTTGAAGAGATGATGTGGTTTTGTTGTGGGCATATGGAATTAGTTTTTATTAGCAGAAGAAATATATACAGTACACTGAGAATTGATTTATCCCACAGTGCACATAAACACATGGGATATCATGATGAAATCCACAGTATCCAAAACCTAAGTGAGTATTTAGATGCAGATTGAGCTGACTCAGAGGAGAGTAAAGATGGTAAACTAGGGCTATGTTAGAATATCCTAAATTAGATTGAAAATGGGCTGCCAAGAAGATACCAAACACAGAAGCAAAATCTTAGAATTTGGTACATGCTAGAAAAAAATATTAATGGCACAAGCAGTAATATTTTGTTATTTTGCTTCCATCTTTCTATCTTATGATTTTATTAATGAAACTTGAAAGGTGCAGGGAAAAGAATAAAAGAGGTCAAATACGGAACAGACACCTGATTTTAAAACATCTATTGGTCTTGTAAGAAGCTACTGTTATTTCCTCTGTGATATACACCTTTGTCTTCCAAGTAAGGTTATTGGTAATTCACTTTTGAAAGCCAATTTAGAGTGCACTCAAAGAACATCCAGTCCATCAGGCATGTTTATTTCAGGCATGTCTACAGCTTGTATTTTCTGCACTGAAATATTTTGAAGTGCCAGGGGTATGAAATGCTCATACCCCTGGCCTTATTCAATGTTTTGATCCTCCTCAGCTCACAAAATATTTTAAAATGTTGTAGAAGACGGCATGAAAAGCAGAAGCAGATATAAAGGAATTTTCCTGGCAAAGTCCCCCTGCCATCCGTACAGCCTTATATGTAACCAGGAACTACAAGCTTCCATTTGTACAGACCACACTTGAGAGTGATATACAAGATACTTTTCATAGATTTTCTTTTTTTTTTTAATGTTCCATTCGGAAGAGTGGATTGGAAAGACAGGAGCATACAGGCAACAAGCACTTTGGCCATGCAGGTTTCCTGACAGTTCGCCAGGAACGCTCACAACGAGTCATAAACTTTACAGACCAGGACACAAACCACACCAGTTCCTCTCTGCAACTCTTAAACAAACATTGTGATTCTTTGACACTGTAGCCCTTGGAGCACAAGAGGAGGCGCTGGAATTATTACTAAGCACTCTCGTTATCCTAAATCAACCCTCCCCTTAAACCTCCCCTTTACCATACTAACACTGCTTGGTTTGTAGCAATAGATACTCTGTGCTGTTCAGTGCTACCTTGAACCTCCTGATCCCTCGCCCCAGTCCGCTGTGCATACCTACAGGCCGTGGATGCTTTTGGAGCTGCTGGTTCAGTTTCATTGGGTGATTCCCAATGGTTAGGGTGACTCCATCAGCTTGTGGCTGACTCCACAGACTGAGCCTATTTGGCCCATTTTATTTTGTTTGGTTTGCTAGTGTGTCTAAGAAGCTCCAGCTAATGAAGACACGCTTAATAATAGTCTTGCCTTATAAAGAAAGCTAGCACAAAAAGTTATTTTTCTTCAGCTGATACACACTGCTTACAGTTTAGCAACTTATTCAAAGAAGCCAGTCCATTCCTTTTTCTAGTCTCCTCTCGCCTCCTCTCCTCCCCTCTGCCTCTCATTTCTGTAGTGGATTTAATCCTGTTGGGCACTGCCTTCTGGTTTTCCATAAGACTTCCAGTAGAAACACATGAAACAAGGGTTTTGTATTTCAAGGTTAAATTGTTCCTCCTGTCTCTTAAAGCACTGCCTAACAAATAAGTCTCTAAATAGTAAAAATAAAGCTGTTTGTCCTGGAAGGAAGTGAAGGCCAAGCTGATCAGCCCTCTAGGGTTCTTCTCTATTCCCAAGCAGCAGAAATCAGTCTTGAGAACAAGCATAGGCAGCAAGACTATGTATTTTTCCAGGCCAGAAACATCCCAAGAAAGATCTGAATGGTGGAGAGAGCTTTCTAGCGGGTTCTGCATTCATGCTCTGCAGTTTCTCTCCATGATCATAAATGCCACAAAGACCTTGGGTCACATGCTGGAGGTCAACAAACCTTTCCTCCTCATTTTCAACATATGAAGGGCACTGACACTCTGCAAAGGCTATAAGATTGTCTTCAAGATTTTTCCCTCCTCAATTCCTGAACTTGAATAGCAGCTGAGCAGGAAGGAGATACATGCCCAGATGAACGATGAAGGTCCCATAGCCTGCAGTCCACATTTGGGTCCTGTACAGAAAATAGAGCCTCACACATGAAAGATGAAGATGTATCCAGAAAAGCAATCAAGGACCCTAAATAAAAATATTGGTTCACATAATGCTTATATTCTTTAACTTCTTTTGTTTCTTCACAGTCTCTTGCACATAAATGGATATGGGATGTGAACAAGTTTGAGGTATTTGCAAAGTACCTTCATTATCCAGGCTGTAAAGGAATTCAGTGGGGTAACAGAGAGTAGCTAACCTTGAAGAGAAATTCTTCTAAGCCTCTGTGCTATTCACCACCTTTCATATTTGCTTGTAATACCCCAGAATCTGTTACAAGTTGTCATAGCTACCAAAGGGGTAGATTTTTAAAGTTAAGTGCATGCCAACATCCATCTAAGAGAAAGACACAGCACATTTTAGATCTATAGTTCTTTTCACCAGGAGTTAATGATGCAGCCAATTTGAGCATCATAAGGCATACACACATTAAAAATATAATTATTTAAAGAAAATAAGTTATGACAAGGCAATTTTAAAAATGTACTTACAATCACTGATCCAACCCAAAGCAAACAAAACCAATCATTTCACAAAACTGAAGCATGCGCCACAAGAATGTTCTGCTGGCTGGTGTTTTCAAAAGAGTTCTGTTGTTCAAAGTAGCTGACATTGCCAAAAGATACAACAATTTTATTACATTTTCTTAGTGAACAGTAAACTTCTCTGTGTACCACAAAATGGAGGAAAAACTGCAGGATTTTGAAAAGTAGAAAAATCTGCATACCAAAACATCTCTGCTGCAGGTCTCAGACATGAAACAGTTCAAAGGAAATACAAAATACAGAAATAAATTACCCAAATTTTACTAAAGGATCAACACCTAGCTGTTTGTTTCTATGATTAATTACCTATAGGCAGCTCTAAGAGCAGAAGTTTCTAGGTCTGTGCTTAAGGTAATTGCAAAAGGCATGTAAATTTAGACAGTTAGTCAGTGGAGAAAAAGGAAGATGTGATTAATCAACAGGATTAGATAGAAAATTTCTTTGCATATAAATGTAAGGAGCAACTGTGCTTTAATTGTAGCATTGAGAGAATATGTCTTTCAAATGTTAAATTATTCATTGTGTTACATACTTGAATGATCTTATCTTAAATGTTCATGTAGGAGGTAAAAATTCTACAGACAATACTTAAGGGAAGATACTGTAGGAAAATTTATATGAAAATTTTAAAAGTCTTTTATCTGCCTAGACTGATAAATAGTAAATATGAAAAGATTAAAAAAAAAGAAAAAGAACTTTGAGAGATATCATTTGAGAAGCCTGTTTCTTAGAACAACAAATAGTGAGTCATCACAATAGAGAAAGAATTAGTCATTCTTTGCAACACTACAGTACATTCTCTGCATGAGTTATGCAGAAGATATGCAGAATATGGAGTAGACTCTAAATCAGGACATAAATGGCTGATTTTTAACAAAGGTTCATAAAACAATCAACCAAAGGATGAAATCCTGTGCTATATAGTGTTCTGTAGCTGCAGCATCAAGCCAACAACAGAATACAAGCCAACAGAATACAAACTGGGTTCAGGCAGGCAGCTTGGAGACGCAGTTAATAGCAGAACCCAATCCTGACATCTCACACAGGTAAAGCTACCCTGGGTTACATGAAGAGATCTTGCCAGAATGAGGATGACATGAACAGAATTAGGCATTCTTTGCAAAAACCATTCTTCTAACATATAGGTGTCATCTATCAGGATTGCACCAGTAATTTGGCTTCCTGACACCATTTTCGTAAGCAAATGGGGCAAAATTGAACCAAAGCATTTTTTTTTAAATGTGAGAAGTAGTCCAGACTAAAATATGTAAACCAGAATATTTTATTCCACCCTAAAACATCATCCCACATAAAGTTAGAACAAGTCCCACCAAAAAAACATAGAGGGTGTTAGTTATTGTTGACATATCACTGAGCGGCACAGAAGCAGCTGTTTTTCATCCTCATAACCTCTCTAGAGCAGTTTGCTGCCTACAGAACACAGTTTGAGTTGGCATTTGGGATGTCATAAAGAGGATAGCCTGCTAAAAGCTGAAGACTATCATCCACTCCTACTCTTTCTGTAGGATCAAATGATGCCATGACGAAGAGGTTCTGAAATGCCACTTCTGAGGCACTTCACGTATCTCAGAAAGATGCTGAAGGAATCTGGAGAACAGATAGTATTATCTTCTATCTTCCCAAGATGGGGACTGGGACCCAGCCAGAGCTAGACAAGTGACAAGTGACAGAGTGAATAACAAGACCAGTGTCTGTTCAGGACTTTGGGTTTTTTGATCTGGGACATGACTTTGAGGGACAAGGGATGTTAGCTGATGGGGCACACCTGACTAAGCAGGGCATGAGTGTTCTGTGGAGCAAGCTGGCAGGACTTATTAATAGGGCTTTAACCTAGATTTAACAGGGGAAGAGGGTGCTCTACTGGGTGTCAGTAAGGAACTAGAAAACAACAGCATATTAGGAAAAAGGAAGAAAACACCTGTAGATTATCCCAAAGGAATTGGAGAGGGCTTCTCCCAAAAGATGAAGAGGTTGCTGTCCCAGATGAAGTGCCTCCTCACCAATGTACACTTCATGGGTTAAAAGCAGGAGGAACTCGAAATCTTGGTACTTTTGGAAAATCACAACCTAATTGCTGTCATGGAAGCAGGTGGAACAAATTACAGGACTGGAGCATTGCAATTGAGGGCTACGAATGTTTCAGAAGACATAGGCTAGGAAGGAGAGGCAGGGTCATTGCAATCTAAGTTTAGGATGGGATAGATTGTGAAGAGCTGCCTCTAAAATCAAGACGAACAGGTTGAGAGGCTGTGGGTGAAAACCAAGGAGAGGACCAAATTTGTGGTGGGGGTTTACTACAGGCTGCCTGACCAGGGCAAGCCCGCTAAAGAGACCTTTCTCTTTGGATACAGGTATCATTGCACACCCAAGGTTCATCCCAATGCGGGATTCCAACCACCCAGACATCTGCTGGGAAAACAACACAGCCAGCTGCAAGCAATCCAGGAGACTCTTGGAGGACAAGTTCCTGGTCCAGGTATTAGAGAAACCAGCTAGGGGTGAGGTGATCCTGGAGCTGGTGCTTGCCAGTGAGGATGAGTTCATTAAAGGAGTTGAGGTTGAAGGCAGCCTAGGATGTAGTGACTGAAGCCCGGTCGAGTTTGGAGTCTCAATGAGCAGAAGGTTAGGAGCAAAGTCAGAACGCTGAACTTAAAAGAGTGAAATTCCAGCATTTTAATGAGTTGGTGAATGACATCCCCTGGGAAATAGTCTTCAAAGACACAGAGGTTGACCAGAGCTGGCAGCTTTTTAAGGACACTTTTCTAAGAGCACAAGAGCTCTCTCTCTATCCCATGTGTAGGAAATAGAGCAAGGCAGACTGGAAAATGGCATGGTGGAGCAAGGATATGCTTCTCAAACTGAGTAGGAAAGAAATGCACAGCCAGTCAAAGCAAAGAATGTGACCTAGGGAGAGTATAGGGATACAGTTTGAATGTGTAAGGATGAGGTCAGGACAGGAAAGCTAACGCAAAGTTGGAACAGGACTTGGAAAGGGACTTGAAAAATAACAAGAAGAGATTCTGTGAGTGCACAGGTGACAAAAGAAAGGCCAAGGAGAGTGTACCCCATGATAAGAAAGAAGGATGAACTGGTGGTGACTGATATGGAAAAACACGAGGTATTCAATGACTTCTTTGCCTCAGTCTTCGCTGGCAGTCACCCTTCCCACTTGTCTCAAGTCCTTGATCCTCTGTGTGGATATGGGGGAGTGAAGTCCCTCCCACTATAAGTGAAGAGCAGGTTTGGGATCACTTGATGAAGCTGAATAGCCATGAGACTATGGGACCTGATGAGATACATCCCAGGGTCCTGAGGGAACTGACTGATGTTGTTGCCAAACCAATCTCATCAGATTTGAAAAGTCAAGGCAGTCATGCAAAGACACAAGAGACTGGAAAAAGGACTCACTCCCATTTTTAAAAAGTGGAGAAAGGAAGATCTGGAGAAGTACAGACCAATGAGCCTCCCCTCTGTGCCTGGGAAGATCACAGAGCAGATCCTCCTGGAAACTACACGATGGCACACAAAAGACGTGGAGGTGACCTGAGGCAACCAGAACAGCTTTCCTAATGGCAAATTGTGCCTGACCAATCTGGTGACCTTCTGTGATGGAATGATGGCAACAGCTGATATGGAAAGGCCAACAAATGTCTTCTGTCTAGAATTCTGTAATGCCTTTGATACAGACCCACATCACATCCTTATCTCCATACTGGAGACACACGGATACAGAATTGGCTGGATGGATGCAGTCAGGGTGTTGTGGTCGACAGCTGTGTCTAGGAGGCCAGTGATGAGCGGTGTCACTCAGGCTCTCTTCTGGAACCAGTGCTCTTCAATATCTTCATCACAGACAGTAGGATGGAGTAGGATCAAGTGGAGGGTGGAGTCTCTAGTGTTAATTAACAAGGTAGCCTTCACTAAATGCAGATCCCAATATTTGAAGATTTCAAAGGCCCCATTGCTTTCCATGAGATTTTTAACAGTCCGTTGTACGGTTCAATTTCTCAAGAGGCTAGTGCGCGATAGGTGTCAGGTGTCATGATTTAGGAACAGTACTCCCCAATTCAGTGCCCCCACTGAGACCCTCCCAAACCAGACCACTCCCCCTTTTCCTCCCCCTTTTTGCTGCAGTAAGATGGAGGTGAGAATTGGAGGTGAAGGATCCCAGGCTGAGATCACAGACTGAGATAAGAACAATTTACTGGAAACAGTAGAGATAAGAAAATGGACAGTGACAGCAACAATACTAATATCAAAAGTATACATACAGGAGAAAGAGCACTTCACATGCAAAATACTCACTGAATGTGATCCAGCCCAACCTTCAGACAGTGCCACCATACCACTCTCCCTGGCTCAGGACCTCTGCCAGGTTACCCCGACCACTCCATCTGCCACATTTTTCCTGACCAGAAGCCACACCCTTCTTCTCAGAAGCCTAATAGTCCCTTCCCTTCCTCTCCCCCCGCCCCCGGCAATGTCCTGAAGTGGTATCAAATAACATCTGGGTCCTGGCCATGCCCTCTCAGCCACACCCCCTCTTGGCTGCTTCAAAAAATTAATCCTGTCCTTGGCTGAAACCAGGACAAAAGGGAATATGATGCACCCACTCACTACTGTGCTCTCTGGCCCAGATGTTTATGAGGCTATTTTTGAAATGAGTCCCATTGTCCAACTCAATTCTTTCTAGGGTGCCACATTGGCACAGAACTTGCATCTCAAGTCCCAGGATGGTGTTCCAGGGAGTGGCTCTAAGTGTGAGGCATGGGATAGGTCTCCAGACATCCAGCGGTTGTTCCCACCATTGTGAGCATGCAGCACTTGCCTTGGCAGGTTTGCAGCAGTATGATGTAATCAATTTTCCAGGCTTCCCATATTTATATTTTGACCATCGTCCACCACACCAGAGAGGGTTTGCCCACTTGGCCTGCTTTGATTGCAGCACATGTTTCACAGTTATGGATAACTGGGGGATAATGTCCGTGGTTAAGTCCACTCCTTGATCACAAGCCCACATGTATTTTGCATCTCTTCTCTGATGACCTGGACAGTTTTTCCACAGCTAAGGTACATGCCATTAGGGCGGAAAAACATGATCTTCATATTCCCAGAGTCAGGTAGTCATCTGAATTACTGTTCTTCTTTCATTGACATCAGTGCCAATGAGCTGGTGCACAAGAATGGCGCCTTCCTTATAAACTTCTGCTATGTGGATTTTGTACATTGGACCTCATCAGGGTCTACAGAAGACTGCCCATTATTTGAATCCTCATAGCTTGCCTCCAGCACAGGTAATTCCCTCAAGTACTGGATACTTTTCTTCGTTGTGCTCCAACAGCTTTGGTGCATTATTAGATCATCCTTGATCATACCTTTCCCTCATGCTTGGCAGGAGTCACCTCCAAAGGCTGAGAGTTTCTGTCCTCTTCCTAATTTTCTTCACAATGCTCACACCCCAGGACAGGAATCTCAGTTTCTTGGCCTCACTATCAGCTATTTTCATTTTGTGGGCCATGACATCCCAGCATCAGAGCAGGCAGGTCACTCGGGACTCATTCAATTGGCAGCTGAAATCTATTTGCATATCTTACAGATCACCCAGGGGTAGGGGTCAGCTGCTTATCTCTGGCCCTGCCTCTTCCTCCTGTTCTGAGGGCCCTGCTTCCTCTTAATCCCTCACCATGAGAACTGTTCTTGAATTTTTTTCTTCTGTATAGGGACAACTGCTACTCCCATGGGCTGTTCCTCTGGTTCAGCTGCAGTTTGAATGGCCTTGGTGCCTGCTGATTTGCTTTCTTCCTTCTCTCCACGAGGGTGCTGTATAGTGACAAGCAGTGTCCAACACAAAGTAGCCAGGGCCCAGCATGTTGCATAACTTCATGCCTCTCTGGAGCTGCCACAGCATTTTTCTTACACTTTTTTTATCACTCTAATTGGATGTAAGGCCCCAGATGACTTGTTGAAAGGGGTTTACAGTGGTTCCTGTACTCTGGGTTAAACACACAGAAGAAATACTGACTAGATATTCTCAAGAGGTCAAAACAAGACAAAAGTGTATCAGCAAATTATAGAAAAGTCAAGGAACTTGGTCAAAATGTTTGCTGCAACATCCAGTCAACACTAAACACTTCTCATAGCATTAATTTGGCCCATTCAACTTAGCAAACTTTAGAACCATTTGATATTAAGTTACTCAAAATATTCCAAGAATACGGAATTAGAAGCAGAGAAAGACAGAAAAGATATAGAGAAGCACACATATACCCACCAACTCCTGGGTTCCAGCAGTGTTCAGACTCCAAGAGGAGGGTAGGGCCAAGATGTACTGGCTTTGTTCTCAGCCTTAAATACCCCGGGTCTTCATGGGTGTGGGGGGCCAGGTGGGACTTTGGGTCATTCGGCCACTCAGGAGCTGGGGGAGGGAAGAGTGGAGCCCTGCCTCCAGTGTGCCAGTGACTGGCAGCTCTGCCAGGCTGGGATACAGGCTCTGGGGTGGGGGGCAGTCCACTGCCTGACAGGAGTAAAGCCCAGCCTGCTCCCTCACACACACATAGGCATCCCAAAATGTCTTGAGACATCAATCCCTCCAGGCTCTGATGCAGGATACTGTAGATTCTCAGGGGTTAACTTCCGAATCATTGGAGAAGTCTTCCAAATATTATCCCATGTCCTCTCCCATCCCATGCCATTCATGACTACGCACCCTCGGGGCAGATCTCTGAAAGGCTTCCCCACAAATCTCTTCTGTAACTCTAAATATGGTGTGGACAGCACTAAGGAGACCTGGCAGATCTAGCAAGAAGGACATGCTTTTGCAAACATCCAGGGGAAATGAAAAATTCTCAACAGGTGTTGCAATAGGACTGAGGGAGAAAAAGGGGGTGAAAAGCTGGGAAAAATAATCCTCCCCTCTTCCCCCTACAAACTGAATATAGTCTGGGCTCCCAAAGGTAACACCTGAGGTAAAGGTAGGAGAGCAACACTGAATTCACATCCCAAATAACCCCATTGCCTATGATGTTGTCATGGTATAAGCTGATACCACATGGTACAGCAACAAAGCAATCCCTCTCCCTGCTCTGAGAAAGAACACTGCAAGGAACATGAACAGGAATATAGACAGGGTTTGGTAGAACACCCACAGCAACATTGTGACCAGGGGCTCCCTATCTAGTGCAACAAATGCTTAGGTCCAAATCAGCAGATGTGCTGTTATCTCAACCCTTTGTGCTGCTCGTTGTGCACCAAATAAAGCTGTAATAGTTTAGGAATGGTATATAATTCAGTACTCCCACTAAGACCATGCATCGCACGCCGCCCCCTCCATTTCCCTGCAGCACCCTGGAGACAGGAATTGGAGGCACAGAAGGCAAAGATCATACGATGAGATAAGAACAATTTACTGGAAACAGCAATGAGATAAGAAAATGAACAGTAACAGAAACAATACTAATGACAGAGGGTACAAGAAAAGAAATTAATAACATGAACCCCCCGACAATAGACAATATTGGGTGGCTCTCTCCACCACGTGTACTTGCCTGGACTAGAACCCCTTCTCCCCTTCTCCCTGACTCCAAGCAATGACATGAAGTGGTATAGAAAAACCTTCATGCCCCCTCCTGGCTACTGCAAAAATTAACCCTGTCCTACCTGGAAGCAGGACAGGTGAGTACACAAAATAGTTTCAAGGCAGTATAGTAGCCCATTAATACATTTCTTAACTTCCACATGTTACCTACATTAATTCTGTAAAAAAGGACATTTGAACACATTTGTAACCACAGTATCAGAAAAGCATGCCAACAAAACACAGGATCAAATGAAAAACTACAAAACATGCTCAAAAGAAGAAGTGATTCACTGCTCTGTTAGTGAACAAAAACAGGTTTGTCTGGCTGTGGAACACAGGTTACATCTTGCACTGCAGACATGAGCTCAGTAAAACACAATTAAACAATTATAGAACAGTTGTGGATCTGTAATAGACAAAGGACACCCCAGAGCCCCCAGTCTTCTCCATGGAAGAGAGACGCTTGTCTTTTAGGAATGTGTTGAAAGATTCTTGCCTTGCTTTACTTTCACCAGTGCTGAAAGGCACAGATTATTCCTTCTCATCACTCTGTGTTAGCATGTCAGTGTTTTCTGCTTCTTTCCACTAGAACTAGCACAGTCAACAAACTGAACGGCAGCTGACTCAGTCTGACCAGGAGTGTCTTCCATAAATTACACTTATATTTATGACATGCTCAGGTTTTTGTTGCGCTCAGTATCTGTTCCAAAATATTTCAGTTGTTAAAGAAGAGCCAAGTTTGCCAAAAGAACAGTTTATCTACACAAAGAACTGATACATGGAAATCCCGCCAAGTGAGAAAAAGGTCATCTATTTAAGCAAACACTGAAGTTAACAAATAGTCCCCCCACTCCCCAGCACAAGCCTGTTCAGATCTATCATGTGTGAACTGTGCATCTGAAGAAGGACAAGCTAGCTTTACTCTTGACTTGTATAACATGACCATTTCACAGCCGACTTTTTTTTTCAGCGGGGGCTCATTGTAGAGTGGGCATATTTTATTCTCATTTCCCAAGGTGTTTCATCTCCTAACGTCGTTTTTTCTACAAAGTGGTTTGAATCCAAGGGAGGTGAAGTGCCCTTTCTTTAAAATATCTCTTTACTTGAATGAGTTTATAATCAAAGAATTTTTAAGAAGCTAGATCTGCTGGAGAACTGCCTCAGGATTTATGTAGAACATCCAAGACATCAGAGTTTGGGGCTTCAGCTCTGAACCCTCCAAGCTCAGGTGCCAGCAAATCCTGGAGCTGCCCAGTGCATCCTCTGATTCCCACATTCCCAGGCACCTACAGTAGTAACACTGTGGATTGGCCAGAACCACCCATGGCTTTGAAGCCAAATTTAGCGGCTGACCAAAGTAATAAGAAATCAAGAATAGGCTCTGTTTCTGCCCAAGCCCTCTGTGAGATGTACATTACAGTAGGCACTCCTGACGCTCACCTAACCTTTGGCAACAAGTCACATTACAGTATCCTCTTACAGTGTTCCCCTTGTTCCTAATGTTTCCTGTATTTCTTGTTTTGCAGGAGAAAAGCTTACACAGGAAGGGTGGGGATTGCCTCTAGCCAACTTCAGAGCTAGTCTGATGCTGACGGCACTTTCCTAGAAGAGGGGTAGGAGATAACGTTTTTGACAGCCTCAGGCTGAGTAGGGTAAGCAAATCCACTCTCCTGTTTCCTAAGAGAACAGTCCAAACACTGTTTGACTATAATGCTTAAGGCAAGTCCAGCTACCATCTTCTTCCTTCTCTGTCCCAGTTTCGAGTCCTGAACAGTCATTTTTCTCTTGAATCTGAAGAGAGCATTAACCTGTGAATCTGAGGCAAAGTGAAGAATTAAGTGCTTAAATAGCATGCCTTTGCTCTCTGCCTGGTTAGGATTTCCAGCATCTTGCTTTTTGTGAACATTTCTGGTATTCTAGGAGCCAATGCACTCAGTAGGAAGGCTGTAATTTCCCCCATGTGGTCCTTCCAAATGCCTGCGTCTCAGCATGAAGCCTTTAGAGAGCTTATATGCACTATGTAGGAGCCTGTGTTGTTTTTCCCAGGCCAGACAAGCTGCACTGCTGGGTGGATAAGGAGATCACCATCCCAGGTCTTTTCCATCTCCTCCCATTTGCCTGGCTGCCACTGTGCGTTTTTCCACACCAAGCTATGCAGTTACAGCTGTGCATCCTTCTCCGTTGGAACTGCAGCTGTCAATCTCTAGGTTGCTCAGCTGAAATGAGAGGCCTGTCCTCAAGGCATTTGTGAATCTCATTATTAGGAAAGTTCAAAATACATTCTTGAGTTCAAAGCTAAAAATGACATACAGAAAGAATCCTTTACAAATTAAACTCCTAGGACTGAATTTGATATACCATGCAATTAAAACCACCATCCCTAAAATAGTGATTAGGCAAAGTTGCAGTGCTTTGATAGATTTCAGTGGACTTAATAATAGCAAATACTAGTTCAGGTTTTACCCTGGACAGCATAAAAACATTAGGCAAACCACTGTGTTGAAAGCAGTTGCACTTCGTGTGTACGTGTGTGTGTCTGTGTTTGTGAGAAATAGGAAATATTAATAAGATTTTGAGAATTAGAGAATTAGATTAAATTAAATCCCTCATTGAAATGTTAGTGCCTGCTATGGCCAGGGTTGTGCTCCAGATTCATGATCAAATTCAGTACTTTGTACTGACTCCCAAAAAAAGATGGCAGACAACTGAAATCAAAATAATAATAATAAAGGAACTATTCACTTGTGGTCTGATTGGGACTCCAAATTCTCATCAAACCAGGAGCAAATACAAAAAGTGAATTTGATCACTTCTATTTTAGGGGTCTTTTTTGATTTGTATTCAACAAGCAGATATGGAAAGATGTTGTTTTCTTTTTCAAAAACATGACTCGATTTTGTTGATTGTTGAAAATTAGCTTCATGAATATTTCAGTATGGAAAAAGCATTTCATCAAGTATTCACTGACTTCATAGAGCTAATACACAATTGACTTAAAATAACTTATGTTTACAAGACTGTATTACATGGAAAATATGTTACTTACTTGGTCCATGCTGGGTATTATTCAACCCAGATTTCAAGGCAAAAGATCTCTGAGCATTTTGGAGCCAGTCAGTGTGAAAAATTCTGCAAAGGGTATTCCTAACCAGACTGTATATTTTAGAGAGTAATGGGTCTGAGTCGGGTCCAGAACTCCTAAACTGAATTCCCTTGTTTTGACTTCTGAATGCATTCCAGCATTTCCGTGAATGGACTAGACAAATTCAGGTAGAATGCTGAGAATTTTTAAAGAGTTAATTTTAAACATTTAATACTGAAAATGAAAATCACATATTTCTAATGATGCATAGACTGTAGCAAGATTTCCTTGGGAAATCACAACTTTGTGACAGAGAACGAGAACAAATTTGGCTACGAGGGTTGATAAGTAGGAATATTCCTGTATGACAAACTGTCCAGAAGGCCATTTACTAAAAGCTGTTATCATCTTTACACTGATCTACTAAACACAAGTTTACAAAAATTCAATTGTGTGGGTTTGAATTCATACATCAAATTTAGAAGGCATACAGTTTCCAAATACAAAGTGCTTGTGTCATGTACTTACTGTTATTTTGAAAACACATGTAATAGAATTAATCAGTTACATGTTTACTACATTTTTCATAAAAGCAAGCCACCATCAAATCTACTGCTATAATGGGATTGTTCTAGGTCTTGTTATGAAAGAATAATTTAATAGTGAATCTAAAATTCTGCATTTATACCTTGCATTTTCTCAGTGGTAATAAACAGCTAAGTTGCTATGAATGTCAGTGATTTTAACTGCTTACAACTTTAACATTTTTTATTTGGTACCTCTTAGACTTCATAAAAAGAAGGGTGTGCAAGAAACATTTTGTGCATATACAACACATTGTGGAAGGCCAGGGCAGACCCAGAAATATGATGAACTAGTGTAGAAATAGCATTTAGACTTGTGTTTTTGGAATTACGCTGCTGAAACTAAATGTAAATATACATAATTTCATTTTTATAATGTAAACCATATTACCTGAAAGCATGGCAATCTCTGAAAAGCAGTTGATCCTACAATTTTTGCCATCTTTAAAAAAAAATCTGTCTAGAAAGACATCCCGCTGTGGGTAAGTACAACTATTCTGGTTATCACCAGAATCTGCTCTAGCTTAAGGGAATAGCAGAAAAAAATCTCCCATTGCATATAAAACCCCAACTCCGTGGATAAACAAAATCAGATTAAACCCAAGAATTATTTTAATTTGAAGACACTACTTCTAGGATAACCTTAAGCTTCAGAAAAATGTCAGTTCTTATCAAAGTAAAGGTTACATTGATGTCTACAGTATGTGTCATATTTGTATGATACTACTAAAGACCTCTCTAAACTGAAGGCCAATGTGTCAATTACTAATGGTTCATATACTGTAGTCATAACTGCTGGGTTTGTCTCATGGAGTCCTTTTTTTTTTTTTTTTTTTTAATGAAGAGTATATCATACAGGCATTTACACAAACTTTTAAGTAATCATGTTACCTTGGTTGATTTTATGTTCTGAAGTTTTAGCTGCTTTCCATGTCAAAGCCCTGCAAAAGCTAACTGATTGATTATCGTTGGTGTGCTTGACAATTTCTATATTTAAATTCTTTTATTTCTGGCATCATACCATGTCAAAATTTTTCAATTTTCATCTTTGACTAAAGCACACAATATTCTTCTTTTTCTAATTAAATTTGAGAATGATTTTGGAGAAATATCATTATTCTCAATGCATATTTGGCAGAATGACAAAGAAAAACAATGCAGCGCCCAAATATACTTCACAACTAGTATTCAGTTGTGTCACATGGGCTCAGCTGAACTCAAAAGCAGAGACAAGTGATTATCTCCCTTCTTCCCCTATTGCTCCCCCAAAATGAGGCCTAGTTCATACAATTGGCAATGACAATATACAACAGAGTTCCAGGTATATATGGATGTTACCTGAGAAGACCACACCACTGCTCTGTGAGAGCACAGATTTGCTATTACTGCTAGCATGAATTTTTTTTGAACCAAAAGAATGCTGTCAAACACTAAAACAGTGCTGATTTGAGATACCATTGACTAGTTTGTGTCACAGAAGTCTTTAATGAAAATCAGTTTCTTTCACAGTGAGTCCTAAATGTTATCAATCAAAATCCAGTTTCCTATGGATGTGGACACTCTTTGAAATTATATGCTATCAGGATAAATAAGGACACTTCCATTTCTCATCATCAATGGAAAAGTGCTCAAAGCTTTTGGCTGCCTGTTTATGAATTTTAATGAGGCCTGGATTTGTCTCAGAAGGAGGCAGCCCTAATTTTCAAAGTGATTCAGACAAGTCAGTACAATATTCGAAAACAGTACAAAAGCATGAGCGATAATATAATAAAGCACTTTGATGAAGCTATGTTGAGGAGGGGAAGGCGGCTTATATAAAAATCACCCCCGCTGTTTCTCCTCCTAAACTACAAAATTACCAACTTTAGATCTCAGTTTCCAATGTCATTTTCACCCTTTTTTTGCTAAATACTTTGTGGTATGGAATGAACAGCAAAAATAGCGGTTGATTGTTATATTTTAGTCTCAGACAGAGGATGATTTGACATTTCTCAACCATCACACAATTACAGGACAGACACAAGTTAATTTTGGTTTTAGAAAATGTTTGCTTATTTGAATTAATTTAGTAGGACATTTAAATCCAGAAACTGATTAATCCTTAGCAGAAGCAACTCTATCATTAACAAGCACTTCAAGGTTCCTGGTCCAAACTCTACTCTTGGTGTCTCCCAGACACAGCGATGTACTGCAGCAGCCTGGCAAAGCCTTCATCCCAACTTCAGTCACATGTAAAGGGAACAGCTGCCCCAACAGGCCCCAGGATCCTAGTCCATCCTCTCTCCTCACTGTATTTCTTACATTTCATATGTGTCCTCACTGTGGGCAGGCCTATGTGTTGTTTTCTTAACTGCAAAATGGACAATATCACTGCCCAGTGTTGCAATACCAGCACGAGGCTCATTTATGCAGCATCCTTGATCTCTTCAACAAACCAGCTTTCAGGGCTCTGTGGAAACCTGGGCTCTGCTTGTGTGGGCTTAGGAAGAAGCAATAGATGAGAAGAGTCAATATTTGCCAGACAGAAAAGACCAGCTCCTGCATAAGGTTTCCACATCCTAGAGGGTCATGTGGAGTGAGAAAGGTTGTGACCACTCAATTCGTTACAAACTGGTGGCTTTAGGTGAATGCCATGGTGGCTACAGGAGATCAATTTAGAGTAAAGAGACAGCTCCTAGGTGGTCCCTCCCTGAGCCAGGTATGAGTCACCAAAGACCTGAGAGATGGAGGGAGGAAGGGTATCTCTCATGTACTTGTAAGAAAAAGGCAATCCAGGACCCCGAAGAGTTGGGAGAACAAACTGATTTCTTCCACTCGCCCAGCTGTATTGCCTCAACTTTCAGCACAAGCAACATGGTCCTTTCTTTTCTGCTGGAAAAACATAGGATAGGAGGATTCCTTATTCAGACACCCTTTTGCAGTTATTCCTGATGGATAAATGGCACTTCCATGAGACCTAGCAGGTGAGCAGAAACGGAATAACATAACAATTTCCACCCATGATAGGCAGCAGAGCATGGGGCTGTTCAAAGTCTCTCAGGAAAGACCTTCCTTTGCTCTCTCATCTGAGTTACTTAGAACTTGCCGTACTTATTTTCAGGATCTGCATTTGAATTTGCATTCTGAAGTCAGACCCTTAAATGCAACAGCAGATGGAAGCCCCAGGCTTGTTGGGAGGTTATGTGTGTTTTTGCATGTTCAAATAAAATTGTCTTGGTTCCTCTGTTGACCTTACTGCCATGGACTTCAAGAAACATTTAACATTCTGTAGAAAAGAATTAAAGTCATGTAAACTCAATGCTGCTGTTCTCGTCATATTTTTTTTCCATGTTGTTATGCTCATTTTGTTCCTTCTCCCTGTTTTATTCTCATCTTTACCTACTGGATTGTTTTTCTTCTCCAGCCTTATTCCACTTTCTCATATTCTTTATTTTCTTTCTTATATAGCTCTTCAAAGAGGTATCTATTCTTCCGAATTCTATTACTTTTAATTTTCCTTCTGCTCCCACTTCCTTCAAATTGCTTACTTGTACTGTGGTCGAGCTTTCAAATTCTTTTTAATTCCCCTGCACTTATGCTTAGTGTCAGCCCCTCAGCTGACCTATTTAATCCTGTTGCATTTCTCTCCTCTCTCCCATATTTCATATATTTGTTGAGAAAGACAAAGGAGACAGTATTCTTAGAACGGCAAAGACACAAACAAAACAACTGCACATTTGCAAAAAACTTGTTCTTTTTAGCCAAGAATGGTAGACTCTAAGCCAAGTATTGTCACACTATCCTTCAAAAAAAGGTGAGAAATAGGCAGGGAAAATTTGTTTTACTCCTAAGATAAGCACTGGTTCCTACTGCATAAGAACACGTGATATGTTATATTCATCACGCTCAGTTAATGAGATCAGTTGAGAGTAAAAAGAACATCTAGGCAGTTTACATTTACACAATATATAAAACGCTTCGTTTTGACATTGAAACACTACCACACCCAGGAAAAGAAGTTTTCTGCTTTTGTGCCTTGCAATACATTAACCATTAGCCCAACACTAGAGTAGTTGTTATCTGGCTCTGTTTACTAAATGGGCAGGTGATAACCACACCTATCAATGATGAGAGTCCTTAACATTTTCCTGGAAGGGGCATAAAATAGTTTGGATTTCTGAAACTTTTACCTAGTAAAGGACTAGGGATTTGCTACAGGCACATAGCATACTTTTGGATCACTACCAAAAAACTGTGATCTCCCAAATTCCTTCTACCATTTGTAAATGGAAAATAGATCGAGCACTGACCTCAGAACCACAGAAAAGTCATGCAGTTGCAAAGCATCGTAACCAGCCAGCAGTCAGGCAATACCAAGCAAAGGACACTTTGGATCTAATCTGGTAGGTAGGTGGATTTTATCTTCCTTTTGCTCAAATGCTTCTGTAACCATTGGAATTTCATGACCTATGTTGGGACTCTGCCAGACAAAGTATTTCATATTCTTTTAACTTAGTTTTTCTTAGAGCAGTTATATGGTAAGTTGCAAATGTGAAGGTCTTTGTAGGCTTTACAGCAGTAAATCTTTAAACACACAGTAGTATTCCAGTTTCTCAGACAGATCACAACCCTAGGACATTGTTACAGGACATCTAAAGAGCAAGCCTGAATTTCTTGAATTTGTGGTATTCATACTGTAGCTAATAGTCACGTCTCTTCCACGTTTCTATTTCTAATTACTTTTTTTGCATTGTCCTAAGAGTCACAGTAATGGATTTGTGTTTCCTATGTGCCAGCTTGGGAAACACCCTGCAAGATAACTAGTCGTTGGCTCTGAAACTGTGCTGCCCCCAGCCTCCCAGTGACACTTTTTGTTGTCCAGGAATGTATACCACAAAGTCTCATCTGCCAAGAAAATGTATATATATAAGATCAGAAAGTTCCCTCACTAAATAGGTCATGCAGCTAAGCCGCATGAAAAGGCTGCACATTGGTCCAGGGGACAATTAACAGAATTTCTGTTTATATGAGTCTTTTGCTCAGGATTACCAATCTACTAACAAAAGGGCTGCTTAAGAATGCAGTAAAGATTATGAAATCAGATAAGAATGTACAAAGATTTCAAGCAGGGTTATAAAGATAGTAGTATTTATTAAAAGACACATTCTCATGCATCTCAGAGCAACCCATCCAAGGAAAACAATCAAAATATTTAACAAGCATGTGAATTTGAATCTCAGAGGTCTGATGCTGTCTTAATATAAAAGTGACATTTATTGTCCAGTAGATGAAAAAAACATTTTATATCCAAAATGGCAAATCAGATCATTGTAATGTTCATGAGATGCAACATCTATTTTGCTAAGAAGGAAACAGAGGGTGTAGAATTTGTATAATGACAGGAGATTTCATGCCCAAGCCATGGACAGCATTGATGATACCTGGGATTACAGGTTAGGGATTCCTGGGACCCAGTCCCACAATGACATTTGGAAACTTATGTCCATACAATGAAGAGTAAGCAGTAATAATAAGCCTTTGCCAGAACATTCTTGAATATCAAAACAACTGTCAAGCTCTAGCCTCATCAGGTGGGTATGAACTTCAAAACAGGAAAGCATTAAGAAGTACAAGCCCTAAAGCCACATTCTGTGTCTTGAGATAGATGTTATGAACCACAGAAATCCTGTGTCAGCAGACCTCAAATCATGTCAGGCATGCAGGGAATAAAGAGATTATCAAAACTGGGATGAAGTAAGCCCATGACGTACAACCCTGCAAACGATCTGCTATACAACAGGTGCCAGCACAGAGCTTTCAACACTGGGGACAGATGTTGGAAATGCTTAATGGGAACAAGAAGCCCTGCCTCTGCATGTTGAACCTGCTCCTGGAGCATCCACAAGTGCTTGGCCAGGCAAGTTCAGCAGCAGTTTAATTTTCTCTTCCCAGAATTATGACTTCCTACACAAGCTGCTAAATCTAGGTGAAATGCTCCAGTTTTATGTTTTGGCATAAGCAAGTCTCTGGCAGCTGCATGAAATTTGATTGTTGTTCATATATACAAAAAGGGCAACTCTAAGCATTGCAACTAAAAGCAAACATGAAAATTTGTTATAGAGGATGTGTATTCACATCCTCTATAACACACAGGCTACTGGGTACCTATAAATTTAGTCTTATGGTATATTAGGAGAAAATAATGTGTTTAGTCAAGTGATCTATATCTTAATAAAAATACAGTGGTACATATTTCTAGCCACTGCAAATACATAATCTTAAATATATCCTCTCAGGTATTGGGAATGATACTCTTTTTTACATAATTTGCATCTAAGAGAAAACTCTTTCCAGCTGTAACTTGAATTACCTTTATTCCTCTTTTGGGTGTATATGATTCTTTCAAGACCTTGAAATGGGAACAGGACTATTTGAGCTAAGGCTCAAATTATCCTCTAACATAAATAAGCATACTTTCCTATGTTTGACTGGACCAAGGAAAATACATGCACCCATATGCTCCTACTTTTTTATTTTATGTGAATCTGAAAGTATTAAGCAGTTCTGACCTGCCTTTCTTAATAATTATCATTAGGGGAACTTCTTTAAAAGGATAACTACATCAAAACAGTAAACTTTATTGTGCTATAAAGTCTGTCTTTGCTGCCAGCTGATTTTTCCTTGTCATATCCACTGCTGAGAGGGTTTTTTAGGGATTAATTTTTCTAGATAATGTCCTGGATTGAAGTTCTCTTCTTTGCCTCATAAGTTCTGCCTGTACAGATTTTTTCTCTAAATTTGGAAAGGAAAGTTGAAAAGGCTTAATTTGGTCTGAAAATTAAATAGGAAATAGGAAATGGAAAGAACATACAAACACTGTCGTTCTCTCTACATTACATTTTGAACTGTGTACTGCTGCTGTATGGACGCTACAGTGTAGGGTACAGATGCTTGTACAAGAACAGAGAAAGCAGGAAAATATTTCTCTTTTCAGAAGATTTTTACTCTGTACTTATAAGGCCAAGCTCCCCATCAAAAGAGCCTTTGGTCACCTTTTCCCCATCATGATGAGTACCAAATGAAAAAGATTCAGCATGAAAGAAAAGCGGACAGATTGATATTCTCCATAGCTGTATACTGAACTTCACCTAGAGAAAGGCCGTAACAGGGCTTAGAAAGAGAGGACACCATTAATTCTTTTTGGAGTTTGTCTCCCACAGAAAAGGGCTGGTTGAAAAGCGCTGGATTTTTCTTACAGAACTTTCTATAACCTGTCCAGTTTAAAATGTCACCAAAGCTACAAAATGCCTTGGATATTCACAGAAAAGTCCAGAAATTCTTCCTCTGGATATTTTAATAGAGGTGCTGGGGGATCTTGAAATTTATGCAGAGACATTAATATCTGCACAATGAAAATAATTTTTCAAGATCTCAAACGTTTTTTCCAGCTTCTCAGATTTCTCCAGACTTGTGATTCCAGACTTCAGTCATTCTTTCCCCACCCCTTAAAAACGAACGTATTAGGCTACACCACATTCTTTATTCCCCATTTCAGGAAAAATAAATACATCTGCTCCTGCCTGAAATATTCTTTTTCCCAGTGAGCCACTCCTCCCCCCTGTCCAACACTGAATTTAAATCTGAAAAACATGGTGAAGAATCATACATTTTGTGGGATCCCAAGTCATTAGGGAATCAGCAAGTACTCTTCTTGTATTTTGCAGCAGTGCTAACAAAATACATAATTGCCAGAGTTATTTTTTTCTTCTTTGTAATCAAAGGCAATTAAACATTATTTACTGTGTGGTCAGTATGAGCCTGAATAATATGAATTATAATCACAAAAGAGCTTTTAGGTGAGTGGAAAATAGCAGCCATGGTTTTTTCCTCCCTTAAAAAAAAAGCAACAAGCAAACCCAGGAACACAACAAACACAATGCCATTTTAGTGCGTTTCTGGGAATACTTAATTAGAACTACACAGCGCAAGTCAATATTAAAGCTCCATAACAAATTTATACCTTTTAAAAATTCACTGGGATTCAAATCCAAACAAAAGCTGCTAAGTGACAGAGAAATAATAGAATTACAGCTCTATGCTTGGATACTGGCTAAAACAAAGAATCATGCCATTCCCTGTTGTCAGTCCCATGGAGGTTCCGGTAGAATTGATTCTTCTTGTGCTCCAGAAGAGGAAAACAAAAATACAAATATTCCCAAACATGTTCCAGTTGTACAGGTGTTTCATACTTTCTAAATGAAGTGCTAGTCAAACAATTTAAAGGAGCGGGTCCTATATTGCAAAAGATAAGTACTGTGAACTAATTTCTCTTTTTTAGAAAAAAAATATGGGGACATCATATGGCATAAAAATGGCAAATTACATGCTAAAGTATACATTTAAACTGTTACTAGACAAAAATTTTAAGACCTTTGTGGGCCTTTATACAACACAACTTCATTAGCAGCAACACCCCTTCTACAGACACCTTCATTTTCATAATAAATGTTCCATTTTGTTTCAATACAGAAACACATTCAAAATCAGTCAGCTTCATGTGGAGACAACCTAACATTTGTATTACAAAGTAAGATGACCAGCAAGAAATCTGGCTCCAATTAATCACATCTACAGTTTGGCTTCAGTTTTTTTCCATATGATATTATTATTACATAGAAACATTTTTCTCCTACCCATCCAGTCTTAAAAATTATATATGGCCTATTTTTTACAGCTCAGCCACTGACAGGTCTTCCTCATGGGCCTTGACAAATGCTGCAACACACCTTCCACGTTCATTCACAGCCGTTCCTTCTGACCTGGCTATTTTTCTCACTGACTCTGCTTCACATCTGCCGCAGCTTTTCTTCCTCCCACACACCAGCCTAAGCTGAGCTCCCTGGCTTATCTACGATCCATCCTCTCCCAGTCCCTGCATCTGACTCCTGCCTACACACAGCCAGCTACACCAGACATTGCTTTTCCAGCCAGCACCATCCAGCTTTTCCAGGTTCTCCTCTGAGAGATGGAAGGGGTACACAGGGAAGGGACAGGAGCCATGTCCCCTGTGAGGATGCTTGGCAAAATACTCATGGTGGTTGTGTCCCTGCCATGCTCATCAGTATTTCGTGTCCAGGTACAGCTGATGTTCAAGAGAGACTCAGTGACTGACGTTGCAAGACCCTGCAAAATTGCATCTGTGTTGCACCAGTGCAGTGACTTTTGGCTGGTGGATGTCCCCAGCCCCCTGGGACTCTTGATGACAATTTGCTTAGCTGTATTAGCAAAGAATGCAGAGCGAGGGTAGCAGCAACCCACAGAGTTCAGACCTGACTTTTTTAAAAACTCCAACGTTTGATTTCCTTCAGTCTTATTAATTTTTTAGCATAAAGTAAAACTGGTTTTTAAACCTGGTATTACAGGGCTATCAGAGGAAATTTACAAAAGTCACTATTGGCTTGTTACACAGTGCAAAAAGTACTTTAAGTGTGATGTTTACATAGTTCTTCCACAGTGGCTGGTTGAGAAAAGACATGACATAAAAGTTATGTTTATAAAATGTCATATAACCAAAAACTTTGTTCAAGGAGTTACATGGCAGAAGCATGAAACTGTCTTAATATAAAACAAAAAATCCCTGACTTTGATTAGCGCTTAGAAGTGAAAGCTATCCCTAGGCCACTTCTTTGAAACACAGGCATTGAGAGAGCAGAGCAGCATCTTGTTATAGAGTAGGCAAAGAAGGGGCTAAATGAGAAAGACCTTTACAGACCCTTAGTATCAAGTGCTTACTAGAAACCCAGTAAGTGTCTCAATCAGCATACCTCCATGGAGAAACAGCATTTCATAGTCCAGTGTTAATTATCCCTTCTTTTATATTAAATTCTACATCTGTGACCTTGCTGGTTTTCAAAGGAAATGTGGAATAAGAAAAGGCTTTGCATTCTTGATAGCATTCATATTTTATACACGCCCTGAAGTCTGAACATGTTTTTAAAAATTCAAGTATAACCAAGATGTGGCAAAGCAGATCATACATATTAAAGTGTGCTGTGGATTGCATATACTGAAGTCTCTGCATCTATCTAGGCACACAGCTGGAAACCAGCCTCTTTTCAGAGAAGCTTTGACTAAGCACATGCATCCTAGATGTTTAAATATTTCGTGGTGTAGATTTTCACCCTTTAGGTTTTGGTGTGTGAATTTAATTTTCCAAATAAATGTTTGTGGATTAGTTTTGGTCTGCAGACTACAATTTAGCACATGGATGAAAATGAGACAGACTCAAATCTAATTCACACTATAAAATGCAGCTGGATGTACTGAAGTACAGCTGGGATGCACAGGCATGGAGTTTTTTGATGGTTACAAATATTGTGAAGTATGTGAGCATGTCCAAAAGCAGTTAATATAACACTATGAAATCACATTTTATTTTTTCAACATTCCATTTTGAAGAATGAAAGGTAGAAATGTTTTGTCTTTCCCAGCAAAGTATTTCTCCCTTTTTCTATACAATTTATGTTGAAATGATCAACCTGAATTGATTTACTTTTCAATATACACCACATATCAACACAATCCTGAACTGAATTTTACATTCCATAATCCTATCCAGAAATTATTTTATCACAAAATAATAACTGCCCCCTTGAAATTCAAATCTATAACACATAATTGAGACACTAACTCTAGAATTGTAAGAGGATACGTGGAACTATTTTCAGCTGCTATCAATTGTACATGACTGCGCGCTTCTGAAGCACTTAGAACATGGGGGTTGCAGAAACATTTTCTGAAGGGGATGGGTTTTGTAAAATGATTATTTCTGTAAAGAGATACATTGTAGGTTTTTCCCTTCACTTTTCATAATGCATACAGTAATGTCTGGGAAAGTTAAACACATTGTAAAGGCAGACCATACAAAAAAATTGAAATTGCATTTTAAACTCGCTGTACTCTGGCAGTGACATTGCTTTATATATCAAGAACACAGGATGCACAAATATTTTCTCATCTGGCTCCTGAGTTGAAGATGACATGACTGGAAAAAATTGCTTATACAACTAAAATTTCGTCTGAATAGTTGTGTGTGTGATTCATGCCATTCTATTCAAAGTATAATTTTAGTCTCCTTTTACTTGCCCTTGAAAAGCTTTTCAAGAGAATCTTAAGAAAGTCTAAAAGGGAGAAAAATGACAGGATGTAGAAAAATATTATCATCTTTGTTCTCTCTGTATTTAAAGAGGCACCAAAAGAGCTTATTGTGGTTATAGGCCATGTCCAGTAAGAGATGAGCTACAAAGGAATTTAACAACAGATTAGGTGTCTAAATTGTAATCCCAAGAGACTTTCCTGTCCAACTCCATTATGTCTTCATTAAAGACTAATGTTTCCCGTGTAAATTGATGGGCTTGTTTTGTGAGCCCTGGTGCAGGATGCAACCTGTCCACAGCAGCAGGGACAATGCTTAGCATGGCACCAGGCTTCGCCGCTCTTCTCCCAGAAGAGGACAGCCCTCTGCCACTTGAAGCATCACCAGGCCACACAGTCCTGGTCTGGGCCAGGCTCCAAAAGTCCTTCCCTAAAAGGAGATGAAAGATAATTTTCTTACAAATTGAAATAGTGGATGCAACCTCAAAAGTGTACACTGAAACACAGAGAGTCAGCAGCCCAGCATCACGGACACTAAAGGAAGATGGTTTTTATGGTGTGATGAGAAATAGCTCCATCTTTCAGCAGAGCTGTGAAAGATCTCATCTGAGCCACACAGATGACACCAGCAGTCAGAAGACCAAGGAGGTGCCTGTCATGTCCCTAACTCATCATTTCCTTGTGCATATATGCACACCTCTCATCAGCTGAGCCAGTGACCATTTCAGCACATTTCCTCGTTGTCCTGATTTACTGAGGAAGGGAAAGTTAAGTACCTCCAGCTTCTTTTACGCTGAAAACTAAGCCCTAATCCTAGTGTAAACTTGTCACCTGGTTGTGTTTATGCTTAAAGAATTACTGAATAAACTTTTGGTGAGCTGTACTCACACTCCAGGTTAGAACCTGCCTACCTTTCACATAGTATCCGTCCACACTCCAAGTAGTGTACGCGCTTGGATGGAGCATCTATTAAAATAGATCTTTTCCTGGCAAAATGTGGTTTTAGGGCTTTTGCAATGTAAGTATTAGATTTCAAATACATTCAGCATATTGCTGCAGATCAGTTTAGTGAACTTTGCTAAGTGGCTGCAATTTGTATGATGTGGTTTTATGTTTACAAAACACACACCTTTGACTTTGTAAAAATACTTATTAATTCTGTAGCACAGAGAGTATGTAGAACGCAAAGCTTTCTCCCTATCTTCACTAAAACATTTCTCTTGATATGCTCCACCAGAACTCTCCTGCAGGTTTCCCTGCTGATGCAAGTGGGTTTTCTTGTTGGGATTTTCCTAACATTTCTTCTTTCTGTGTCTCACAGTGATCTTTACAACATGGCCATTAGGCCATTAAGGTTGTTAAGCAATAGAAGGAATAAAGTCCAGCTTGCCATGACCAGCCAAACTTTGTACCTATTACAGATTCTTCTTCCACACTGTTCTCCTGTGTCTTTTCTAACAGGCCACAGACAGGGCATATCAGAACTCCTCATCCGGAGCTGAGTGTGCGCTCATCGTACCAGCCCATTCACATAGATGACTAGATCATTTCTGCCAAACACATTCTACCTTTGTAGGGAGAACTGACCTGTTACAGGGACTCAAGTCTCTCTCTTCCACCTTCTCTCTCTCTGTTGTTGTAGGCAATGATTTCAATAGGTTTTGAAGGAAAATCCCTTCGAGACGTCTATTCCAAAGCTGATAAAAATGGGCCAACAGATTCAAAGTTCTCAAGCAAAAAGGAAGACAGATAGACAGACAAGTAAGGATTGCATAATGATAATTTCATCAGGAAACCATGTTAAAAACAAGTTCCTGAGCCCTTAGATGTAATAATTACAGTCATTACTGCATAAAACACATTTCTATTAGCATTAACTCACTAAATACAAATAGCCTTTGGAATTTTCAGTGGATAATTCTTTTTTTGGTCATTTAAAAAAGAACTAAATCTGAGGCAATTATGAGTCATTAAACATGGAGATACAGTTTTCAAATCTGAAGGCAGATGTTACCAAGATTTCTATATTTATATCTTTAACCAATATGCTAGATGATATTTATCACATACCCAAGTACTGTTGGAAATTTCAAATTCAGATATGGTCTTGATCTCATTAATTCACACGGAGGTATTTGCATGGCATTGTATCTGTATTGGTTATACAGAGATCGCTACACAGATTCTCGGTTTAAAGGTCTTATGTTTGTCCAGGTACAGAAGACTATATAGCCTGCTTATGATAAGGCATGTAACAGATCAGATAGGGCATATAATAATTTTTTATGATCACAAGCAGTGGAAATGTATAGAATAATTATTCCCTGTTGAAAAACTGGTGAACTTCATATGAAGCTAGTCGGTGGCAATTTCAAAGCAAGGAGGAGAAGACATTTCTTCATACAACATGTTAAAACTTCTCTCTGGAGATGATTGAAGATGTTATCTGACAAACTGACAAAACCACTAATGATCTGCAAGCCACAAATTATTCTGGGATAGTACCTATTTCTTGGGCATTTGCTGCTGACCAGTATTTCTTTTGTTTCTCATTTTGTGAAGAAAAAGGATTTTATTCAGGCCAGTATCTGTACAGTTGCATATATCCGTCAAGCATCGCAGTCCCTACACACAGCAGCAGAGTCTTCTCAGCTCCCACGCCCTGTGGTCAAGACCACACCCTGGTAGCTGCTTGTCACTGGAGCATGGAAAACAGTCAGGCCATTTTGGTTGTCCAGATGCCAAATTTTAGCAAGCAAGCAGAACTAGGGGGAAAGAGACTTTTAGGTTCAAAACAGTTCTTGGATTCTTCTTGTAAGCTGAGCTTCCAGTCTATGAAAGAGAGGTCCCAGTCGTCACACCGTACTGGGACCTGGTACATAAAATACTGATGGTAAACCCACAATATATTTTGACATCACTTTTAATTAGCTATTTTATATGAAAGGAGTGTTTTATCTTGTTATTTGTTTTCATACTAATTGTTTTCATGTTACTTCTGTTCTTCAGAAGTCGTACCACATAAGGTGTTACGTGTGTTTCCTTATAAAAGTTGGCACTTCTGGAACTGCTGAAAACACAGCAGTCAGAAGGCATCAATAACATTTTTTCATCAGATCATATTTCATTCCTTAAATACAGCTTTGCAAAGCCCTTTCAAACTAATGCTTTATAAATTAATCATCATGAAAGGATGCCAAGTAGGTTATATATTTTCTTGGTAAAGGGGAAATGCAAAAGGCCAATCTTCTATTTGCTCTAAAACAGAGGCCTCCTGTTTATATCTTGTTGCCTATTTAATAGAAAAAGCTCTGTTTGTATTTTCAAGAAAGTTCCCATGCTATTCCTATGTTGCAAAAAATGTGGCACTTTCCCAAATGAAATGCACCTAGATTGTCCTTGATTTGAAGCATGCTAGTTAAGTGTGCATTTATAAATATGAGGAACATCCTATGCACCTAATTTGTTTGTACAAAGTAAACTATGTTCAGGAAAATAAAGGTAGCATAATACAATGCAATTCACAGGAAGAAACAGGGAGCATTTTTCAGATGAAGTGTGCTGAAAAATGCCTTTTCATATTGATGATGAGCATGCAAATGACCTCCAGCATAAGAAATACTAAATACAAGAGATTTTGAACATTTTAAAATGAATGCATCTCATTGTATTATCTGGAGGGAAATAAAAAGCTTTTATATTTTCAATTAAGTCTTAAATAAAAATTATTGTCAAAGAGAATATATCAGTTGAATAAGAATCAATTTTATTTTCTTGTGCAGATGTGAAATTGACTCAATAATTATCTGCAGAGTTCAGCTTATAGGTAGTCGAAAGGGGACATTTGCATAAACTACATAGAACTGCCTTCATTAAAACCTGAATATTGCCAAGATAAACTTCCAAGGCCACACTTACAGAAGAATACTTAGAATTTGTTTCTGTAAAAGCCTAAATCTTATCTAATGTTCACTGATTTACCTAAAATGGATATACATGATACGCATGCCTAGAGAAGGTACTTGTCAAAAAATATATGTAACTTCATTATTTCCTCAGGTCTCTCTAATTCTTTTGATTTATACATGCATGAAAATCAGCATATGAAATAGTTTTAAATGTTACCTAATACTGATTATTCTCAAGTTTACATTAGAACAAACAATTGATTTCTTGCTTGTATATATTGTATATATTGATTTCTTGCTTGTATATATTCAGAAAGGCAGCCTTTATGTATTGAAGAAGTAAAATAGTATCAAGAGAATATCAGAACTGTGTAGACACCCTACAAAGAATTGCAAATTAAAACACAAAATCTTTAAGCTCACTATATTTCCTCTTTCAAGTAAGAAACAATACCAATACTTTTCTGACAAGGTTTTAAAAACCCAATGGTAGAGCCAGGCAGCTCCCCCAGTGATGCTGGGATGGTGAGAAATTTTTATTCCAGTAAAGATAGAACATTTTATTCAGTTTATCCAATTAAATCAGACCAATGCACAATACTACTGGTAGCCTGAATGAGATATTAAGAAAAAAGCAACACCACAATCTAGAACTTTTTCAGTTTGTATGAAAATAGACTATAGAAACTGAGATCTTCTAGAAGTAGAAGGTCTTGGTGATGAGAACAATTCTTTCATTTTCATTTCTGTACATAGCGCTTAATTGCTTGACTAGATACATTCACTTCGTGTCTAAATGATATTTTAACTTTTGAAAATGGATTACATGCCAATACATTTATGATAATGCTACCGCTTAATAGAAATACTTTTTTTAATGCCATTTGTCTTCATTTTAATTGCATTCCTACTCTATTCAAAAGCAATTTGGCATCAGCTATAAAGAAAAGAATAATCATAGAGTAACTTTGAAATGCATCACTGACCATTTTTAACATAATTAGGTACAAACTATTTAATAAATATGCACAGGTATATAATTAGGTATTTGTTAACCTTATGTATAAATCTCAAAACTAAGTTCATTAATTTGATAGTCAAAATGTTTTGGTTCTTACCAAACAATAACAATCTAATACTCTTTAAGAAACTAATATTACTATTACAAAAAAAACAAAAAAACAAAAAAACCCAAAGAAACAAAAACAAAAACAAAAAAATCACCAAAACTACTTATATCAAGTTTGCTTGCTTACTGATGTAAATCAACCTATCTGCAAAAAAATTGGCTTTGACTACCTTAAGGTATTGTGAGCTGATCCCTTTCTTCCTGCAAAGGAAGATATTAATTTTCAGAGAATCCACAATTATGCAGATTTGTTGTTCTGTAGGTGTAACAAAATGATGTTGAATCTCCTGTGTCTTAGACTAGTCTAAAATGGGGCTATTACTTGGAATGTTTTCTGATAACTGAATCTTCACAAATCATCATAACAAGATGTTGGAATTGACAATTACATCAATGACTCTGCACTATGCATTGTACATGACCTGCATACTGAAGCATAAGAGTACAAGCAGGAAGGAATGTATTTTTGCAGTTGCTGAAACTTACCTCATGTCATTATATCCACTGTGTTCAGTCTAACTCTCTTAGAAGACAGATGTAAAACCAGCAGCACCCAACAATCCACATGCTGCATGCTGTTACTGTTTGAGTTCTCAAGAAATCCTAAAATAATGATGAAATATCCTGAGATAAGCTGCTGAAAAAACACCAGAAAAACATTCTGACACAGGTTCATATTTGTATAAATGTTGCAAGATATTTAAAAGACTCTAGCTGAAGTTTCAGATGTGTGAAGAAATGCAAGTGAAGTACTTAAGCAAAATTGGCCTGATTTTCAGAGACACTCAGCAGTTTCAGCTCCCATTTAGTTCACCTCTAAAATTACATAAAACAGTCTATTTGTGTAATCTACAGCCTTGAAAAAAAAGGTCTCCTGTGATCTCTCATAAAAGATTCCTGGCAGATAAATGTGAGTAACAGAAGAGACATTGTCTCTCTTTCCTGAAAGTGAGTGCTGAAAGCCCAATAGCTTTTCCAAACACATTGTTACAAGCATTTTCTTCAAAGAGAATGAAACTATAACACTTTTAATGTTCTCTTTTCCTCAAAGTGTATTTCTGTTTGGTGGCTTTCCTCCAAGGTTTTTCCAAATTATGTTGTGATAAAGAATACTTGATGGAAATAGGAATAGCAAATACTACATAGAAAAGACAGCAATGACTCTGAAGACATTGATAAAAAAATTCAAATCTGTTCCAAAATAGAATTTTGTTTTCTTTCTAGTTAAAAAGAGAAATGTTCTGCTTCAGAATGTTTTGCCTAAAATGGACACACTATATCTTCTAGGTGAGCAATTGGCTGGCTTGAAACAGACATTATACAAGTGTATATTTATATAAACATGTATATATGTCAACACACACACACACACACAAACACACACACATACATATATATGTATCACGTATCAGTGCATATTTAACAGCTTCCCACTGAATATAGTTTATGGTTTACTGCTTCAATTTTTTTTTTATTTTCACTCTTACTTCCACATTTTCATTTAAGAAACAGAAGTCACAGTCTTTGAGAAGAGAGTCCACTGCAGGCTCTGAAACTCAAGAGTATGTTTCCCCCTGCCATCATTAAATGACCTGTCTTTAATTAGACTAGGAAGTTATGATATTGTTTAATAGCTAAATAGACGCTAGGTATGAGTGTGCTGCCTCACTTTCAAATGCTCTTCCCTTGGATTCTTTCTGTAAAGGGGAACTGCAAACTGGAAATGCACAGTGTCTCACCAAGGAAAGATCATGTGTAAATACAAGAGCTGAGTCCTGGGAGGTCCTCCCAGGGCATTGCAAGATTCTGCAGGGCTCGGGGAGCAGCAGAGGAGCTTAGACAATGCTCAGGATGCCAAGGTTGTAGCATGGGTGCCAGAGATTATGAGCTAATGTGCCTGTAAAATCTCTTCCCACACAATACCCAGGGCTACAGGTTTACCTCTGTCTTGTGATGTGGCACAGAGATTAGAGACAGGGGTGTTGGAGAGTCACCTGGGCAGCAACCAGGTCAGACCACAACTTGTCACCACTGCAATTAAGGTTCCCTTCTCACAGGATGGGCCAACACTCCAACAACCAAAGCTGTTACCAAAGATCTAATCTTCATTCTGTCAGCTGATAAAATAAAAAGAGAAGTATTAAGAAACTTGCCTAACAGATCCTAAATGTGTTTTAACACAAAGAGGACAAGAATATTTAACTATTGATGAGTAACTTTCCTGCAGCATCTGGAGAAAAAATCAGATCAGAGTAGACTTTAGGTTAGAACTCCCCACTGGGCGGTGGGAGATAAATGTCTGTGGGTCACAACAGGCAGGGAAGCAACTTGATCCCAGGTGGTGCAGGTCTCAGTATTGCTGTCCTTTATAGTGGAAAGTGAAGGAGCAAAAAGGGATTCAGCTTTGTCATAATGCAGAGGGGAAGGCCAGGGGAGAGCAAACCCTTGCTTCATTTCACCCTTACTTCCTTTTACCCTGGTAAGGTCATTCACATCAGTGCAAGCACTATCACACAGTGCTTTGTTCCTGCCAGCTCCGCTCTCAGACCTTGGAACATAACACAAGTAACCGATTTCATCTTAATCCGTTTTGGAACACAGCAGAATGTTAGTCTTGTTTAGTGTTTATAAACTCTTATTAAAGGCATATAGGAAGACTGGATGAAAGGTAAAAGTTCATAACTGTCCTGAGCCCAGCATATTCTGTACGCAGCCAAAACAACACCCAGCTTGCATGACTTACATCTGTGAAATACAGATGGAAGTAACAAAGCTTGTAAGTTCTTATTCTTACAGTTACTTCAGAAGAAAATACTTTTAATGGAATGAATCCAAACTACTAGATAAGACAAGTAAGATTTCCCCAATGATTACCTTCAATCTTTGTTTACAACATCACCAAAAAAAATTAAAACAAAAAAACCACCAAAAAACCAACAAAACAAAATAAAAAAAAACCCCTATGACTCAATTATTTATCTATCTATTATTTATTCATTTACCTAGTAGTATCTCAGTAAACTAGCATATGGTTTGGCTGCTCAGTTATCCCCTAAGGATTCTGGCCAAACACTCCTGCACAAAGGAAAGCCAAGGAGTATTTTTATTTGAAAACACAAAGCAAGCAGCCATACCTTTTCTAATCTCTTTCACTATAGCTTTAACTGGTTGCGGACATATTCCAGACAGTCTAGTTCAAGCTTGGTTAAAGTCTTCAAATATTTGAAGACTTCTGAAGTACCCTTGTGCTCTATTGTGCCCCTGAAAGCAGCTCCCAGAAAGACTCCTTATCTCTGGAATACACTGAAAAGGTGTATTTGGTTACACATTCCAAATACAGAGAAGAAGAAATGAATGTGGGCTTACACACACCCCTGCTCATGTAAGCTGAACTGGTTAATTTGAGGATATTTTTATTCTCAGAAAGTGTAACTCACAAGTCCAGTAGGCTTGTTCTGTCTCACTTTGACTTCCCCTTTTTTGCTTTTTGCTTGAGAATCATAGCTCCTACCCTAACTATGCAAAACCTGCTGCTTTCACTTCACATCATTTCCCCAAAATTAATTTCTCTATCTTGTTCTCTTTAGTGAAAAAGAAAAAAAATCTCTCACAATAAACACAGTGGGGAAGGAAGGATTTGGACAAAATTTGGTCAGGTTCCAGTAAAGAAAAATACTCAGAAATGTAGAGAAATCCTTCTCTACATTTCTGAATATGTAGAAGTGGGCCAATCTTCACCATTAAAGGATCTCACCTCTCTAGTCTAACTACACCCTCTTGTAAAGAAACCGTTTATAAGTGGAGTTCAGCATGAATGGATCAAAGCTCAGCCACCACAGCAACTACCTATTACGGCAAACAAAGAGAGAAAAAACACACCCCACACACATCTTCAGACTAAAAGAAGTCAGAAGCTGGTGGCTGGAGAACGCCAGCCCTCAGTGTAATAAATGTAGTGAGGAAAGTCTGAAGGGAAGTGTCATGCTTTCCTTACTAAGGAATAGACTTGGTAAGAGGCAGGAAAACCTAAATGACCTGAGGAAGAATAGCAAAAAAAAATTTGGTGGATGAATGAGATTTGGGGTGGGCCGGAGCTGTAGCCAACCACTCACTCAAGCAATCCATATTTTAAACACAATTGGTATGTTCTGAGGACAACTGTGATTCAATAAGACTATATTATCTGGGTATCTAGAGGCTCTGAAGTATTACAAAACTGTGTCAGTCACTAAATGTTATCTATTTAATGGGTTATAAAAATCCTGATTAAAAAAAATTTATAAATTGGACTTAGAAACGGAAGTCTTTTCAATACTGAAATAAAGAGTAAGACAGCTAGCTATGACTCTGTAGAGTATGGCTGGAGAGAAAAAAAAAGTGTTTTTCAAGTCATCACCTTCACAGGAGGAGACAGTAAATATATGGAAAGGCACAGAGAGAGAGATGTTTTCATTTATAGCACAGCAAATTAATCCATCTACATTTACTGTGACTCTTGTCAATTCACTTCCCAGTCCCAAGGTTTAATTGTAAAGTTTCTTGAGATCCCAGGAGATAAAGTAAGGCACCCAAGTCCAAAGTACTACAATATTATAAAACTGCAGTGAGAATGAATTTCGTCCCAAATATAATTTAAATCAAATTTAAGTACTGAATGCCATTCTTCTGTCAAGATGATTTTGCCCTGGCTTTTTTTTTCAAGGTTGATATTTACTTATTGTATATTTATCAGAACAAAAAGACTATGTCTAAAGAACTGAAAGAATTTCAGGGTTTGTAATAAAACAAAACCTCTCTAACGACTCTGTAATTAATGTAATGTAATTCAGGAATTCAAAAGATCTAGAGATTTTAATAAACTGAAACACTTCACTGCATTTGCTTTTGTTCAGGCATGTCCTGCATTTACTTTCTCATAAATCCTCTTTAGACCAGCAATTTATCTAAAACTAGCATAATTGAGCATATTTGTAATAATACACATGGTAATGCTTCTCACTAGGAGACCAAAGCCTAAATTTTCTTATTTCAAAAAAAGAACAATATATGAATGATTGCACTTCAGAACATGAAGCTTTTAAATTGTACTCATGCACCTCAAAATATGACACCACAGTGGTCAAATACAAGCCATGAAAAACTAATTTCTAGAGAGCCATGCACTTTTGGTAGGAGCTGGTATGGTATGGGCTCGTGTCCCATTCAGACTCTGCAATCAGACCAGCAGTACCAGCAGGACTGGAAAAGAAGAAAATAGCTTTCTCCTGGATCACAGAACAAAAGGGAGGCTGATTTCTTCCCTTGCCAGTATGACCATTTTTATTAGGTAGAATGGTTGCAATAAAAATACTGATGTTCTAGTGTTTCCTGTTTAAAAAAAAAAAAAAAAAAGAAAAAAGAAAAGAAAAAAAAAGAAAAAAGAAAAAAGAAAAAAGAAAAAAGAAAAAAGAAAAAAGAAAAAAGAAAAAAGAAAAAAGAAAAAAGAAAAAAGAAAAAAGAAAAAAAAAAAAAAAGAAAAAAGAAAAAAGACCCTTCACAACCTGTAATATGCAGAGGTAGAAACCAACTTGCCAGATACTGATATCTGCAAATAGATAATATAATGATTATGTATCTCTAAAGAGAAACCTCAGACTGTCCACTTCAGAAAGATTGGATGAAGTTTGATCAAAACCCACTGTTATTTCTCATAGATGCCGTGTAGGCCATGCTTGCAGTTTCCCAGCTGTAAATTGTACTCTTATAATATTATTTATTATTCCTTCAAACCATTCCTATCCGACAAGGAAAACTGAGACATTTCATCGCAGCCAGTTAAGAAAGTATCTTTCAGTGGAACTTGCAAAGAATTCAGATTGAAACTGCCACTACCTATCCTTTAATTTTTTTTATTCCCTCATAAACTCATGATGCTTAATATTCCAGTGGATTCCACCAGGGATTTATTACAAATTTTAGTATCTTAGCCACGTGAAGAGAGTTTGGTTTGAGAAGGTTTTTTTAGATGTCGTTTTCTAATTGAGCATTAAGTGCCCATTGTAGCACTAAGTCCCTCATGGTGTAACAGATGCCTTTGTGTTTTAATTCATGTAAGTTCCATGAATATTTATGTATATTAGTTAAAAACAATTCAGCTACAGCAATACTATTCTGTGTTCCCTAGTCAACAAATAAGAAGTGTTCCCCTTGCCACATGCTTATCTCTCAGTTATTAATGTACAATAACAAATTCCAAGCTCTCAGCTGGGAACATTATATTGTAATTGCTTAGTAGGCTATTAGGGCATACCTGTCTGTCAGAATCAAAATACAGGAATTAACAGTCCTGGTACGGGTAGAGAAAGATTGATTTCTTGTGCCATCTCGTGGAAAAGTTCTTAATTGCAAGACAATCTCCAACTATTTCACACGATTCTCTATACGAAGAAATCCAACGAACGTGGTCCAAGACAGCTTTGCTTCCTTCACAAAAAAAAAGCTGCTGCTTATAAAGTAGTAATCTCGTTTGGTAATGTCTTATAGTCAAATATCTTCAATTAGTCGACCTAAACTGCACAGCTTATTTTTCTGTATGCTGTGTGTATTGTACATGATAGAGCTTTGATTTATTGTGTTCAATTTTTTTTCTACAAACTATTTTTAGATCTTCCTTCATTTTCAGATTCATACAGAAAGCTACTATGCTTCTTTTAAAATTCATTGCACAACAGAAGCATTTATTTTCACCTGGACTGCTGGTTGGAATCTATTTTTTTCCCCCGTACTTTTTGAAAATCACAAACTGATTGTTCTGAAAATAAATATTCACTGATTGCTTAATTAAACTTATTAAAATGCAAATTAAAATCCCAAACTAATGACAATAATTAAAAAAGAACACATTACCACAATGATGAAAGATCAGATTTAACTTTTTCCATTATCCAATATAATGCCAATTAAGTATAATTGGAAAATGAGAAAACACCAAAAAAAGTCTGAAAACTGCTTTTGCCTCAAAAACTTAGCCAGGAATGGGTTACCTCATGCATAGCTCAGAACAGGACGACAGGGTGTCATTCTGCAAGGGGGTTTGGATACTTTTGTGTTTTAAGTCCACTTGCAGTTCATGAGAATTTGAAACACAAGCTAAATCTTCTTTCTGTCTTCTCCCCTCCAGCCATGATATTTCAACTGTACAAAACCTAAACAATTTTCTAGAAGATGTATCTTTAATATATTACCATTTGCTAAACTATATTCACAGAAGAATATAGGTGATAAGCTCCAGGAAACCCCATCGAGTGTGTGGTGGAATAACAGTAATACTTGAGGATTTAACCATGCCATTCTTTTTAGCATTACTGTGAGTCAATAAAGTTAATCTCTATATTCCACTTTGAAATTACATGTGGGAGGGCTTGGATGATTTCCTTTTCTTTATGATTATCCTTTGATATCCTTCAGCATGTGAATGCTAGCAAACACAATGACAGCGGAGTTCAGCACCTTTTACTCATCGTAAAATGAATTAGAATTCATTCAGGGCGCAATCTAACCCAGCAAACATTTCAGGAACTGCTTCATCCCACTCTCAGAAGTAACAGACTGTTTTGTCCTACTTCTGAATCTTTGTAGAGCAGATATTACTCTCTTACGCTACTGCATTATATTTCAATTGGTCAAGAATCCTCTACAGACAATGTCAAGACAAACAAATTGAGTGATTATTTAAATAAAAGCCACTTGACATGGCAAGCTACTGCGCTAACATATTGCTGCATAGACCTCCTTCAAATTGTACTATTTAAATTCCTCTGGCCTCTTAAATGCCCCTTTGTGCTTTGATGTTGCTGCAACACCTGTGCTATAAAAGACACTGGACCTGTCAGAGGGACACCAGTTCTTGTGGAAGAGAGCAGTTATTCTTTTGATTGTGTTCAGCTATCGTTACATGTGGGTCAATCACAGCAGGAAGAAACACAGAAGCATCAATTGGTAACCCACTGCTGTGAGTGGACTCAGAAACAAGGTGGAGTCCCAGCCCCTGACATCCTGGTCTCAGGCATGTGGTACAGTAGGAGACTATACAGGCTTAAGTTCCTACCTGAGTGCTCTCGCCACTTTTATTGCATGCCCTTGTTTCAGAGGCTTTGCAATCTCAATAGCAAGGTTGCAAATAGCAAAGTGTTGAATTACAATCTACCTGTACAGGCCTAGTCCAAGTCACGCTAATATAAGAGCTGACATGAGTCAGTTTTACTCTGACACAAAGAATTTGTTTCTTAACATGGGATACAGCTTACGTACTGTTCTCCATAGCAGAAACCTATGGAAAGATTTGCTCCAGTACCATCTTTCACATCACTAGCAAAACTGGACGTGTTGTAGGTGGTTATTGTTGACTTTTTTTTAATAGGAGGAGAAATGAATCATATTCAAATCACATAAAAATTAATGAGACTATAAAATTAAGTGTTGACAAAGTACAAAAGATTATGCCCTCTTCCCTTCAGAATGCGTAATGTATGTTCTTTTGTAGCAAGGGTTCACATAAGCACACTTTTCTGTTTGTATGTTTTATTTCTACTGTATATCTGCTGAAAAAAGCATTGTTTTCTGGTCAAAATCTCTCAGTCAATATTCAATTACAGTAGTAAAAACTGCTGTCAAAATGTTATCCCTGGTATCTTCTCAAGAAACTTTCCTGCCTTGCCTCAGATATGACCCCGAGATTCATACGTGCTGAGGATTCCTACAGCACTTCAGCATAATTTCCAGACCCCACATCCATTCCCTTGACCATCTGGATGCGGATGATTATGGATTGGGTAAGAGACCTGGCGATAGCTGGTTTTCTTGTGTTGCCAGCCCTAAGCATACAGAAACACTAACCACTGAAAATTACAATATTTGACCAAATGAAGTTGATTCAAGGGAACTTTCTTGGGTTTGAGGTTTTGAAATCCTGTTAAATCTTGTTTTCCAAGTCTTTGAAGGATTAAGTACTGATAGTTTCTTTTCTCCAGGTTTCAGAATTCTGCCACATATTATGTGTGAGGTCTGGTAAAGCTCTAGCTCCCACGGCCCATTAAAAATTAAATCTAAGTACCCTTGACATAGTGAAGTCAATGAAGTTTTCTGAGGTCAGCTCAAGTCAAAGGACAATTTGGTAACTATGTTAATGGACCATATTCAAGGAACTGAAGTACATAATCAGCAGTAATAACAATTCTGCAAGACAAATTAGATGCTTAATAACATGTAAATAGAACCACGGTATTCAGATTATGTCATTAGTAATAGCTGTGCAACTGCAATGTCGTCAGAGGGAACGCACACACAGACCTAAATGGAAATTGCCAAACTGTTTTGTTGATAGGCAAGAAAGAGAGGAGAGCTGGATTGCGCCCTCCCAGCTGTGTTGGTTGTGTAAGGTTAACAGAGTGGAAAGTAGTACAAATTTAATTCTGCCATTGGAAAGCCTGCCAATTTTCCATATTCACACTACTTTTACAGACAATGTGTAACTCTTCCCCTCTACCCTCTTGCTTGCTATGACGCCTTTTATTTTCAATTCATTTCTGCACTGCTTCTTGGCATGTTTTATTTCTTCCATTTAATCTCCTTGTACATAAAGCAGTGGTGGTACGCAAAGTGTCATCACTGCCTCAGAGAGGACATGGAGGCGACTTACAGTTCCTCTAGTCCTTCCACAAGGAACCACAACTCTTTGGTGTCTAACCTGCATGAATAAAGAAGAGGGATATGACCCTCCATGTCCCCATGGATATGACACTGGCCACAATGCCCTTATCTGTTTGCAGTGGAAATGGCATCAGCTTCAAAGTTAAAGATTCTTGTTGTTACAAGCCTATGCAATGACAGGATAGTAACGCATATTTACAGAGTGTTTTGGTGATCCATTCTCAGACAGTTATAAATTATTTCTTAGATGAGAGCTTTTTATACTTGATGAATAGCAGATGGTTGTCACTACTTTACTGTTTAATTTTTAAATTAATTTGAAGTATAATTCTCCAACTATAAAGTGCTCTGAGACTACTAAGAAATTAATCACATTAAATGAACTTCATTATAAATCATCATCCTTACATGACTCTCAAAATCAGGCACTGGAAGAAATTAATGCATCAAAGCAGGATTCTTAAGGCTTCATTTGAACAGAAAATGCATTTTGGAATTAATTAAAATGAGAAAACACCAGGTATGTATTGAATTGTGTGGAACTTCTCTATCAGAGTTATGTAAAATGCAAGTTTATACTGAGTAACAGCATGCATGTTTTTAACACCTGTAAATTTTAAACTTATGCATTAAGTTCATACTATTAAAAAAAATTGAAAAAGCATTATAAATCTGAGCAGTGACCTACAGTCTTATACCACTGATGAACTTCCAGTAATTACATTTAAGACAAAACACCAGTCATGCATGAATAAAAGCAAATACATTGCCCTTTCTATGTAAAACCATGACATCTTCATACTGAAAAGAAAAACACCAAACACACAAAACATAATTATTAAACTTACTATCAAATGGTGATTAAGCTCACTTCTTGTAAAAAAAAAACAACTATACAAAGTTTAAAGAGACATTGTAAGATAAAATGTGATGCACATGTTGGAAGCTAGAGTTTGTGACTATAGTTTGGTCTTCTTGTAAAATCCAGTACTTTGAAATGAGAAAGAAAAAGGAACAAACTGCTTCTGAATACGGGGCCACCAATTTTTTATAACCATATGGATATTTGCAAGTCTTTAGTGCAATGTCAGTAAGCAAAGGCAACAGGCTGAATGTCCAAGCTATTCAGCTGAGGCAGCCACACGGAAGATTCATACTGAAACAGGAAATTACAAATTAAGAAGACATAACTTATTTTTTCCAAATACAGTTTTAAATTATTTTTAATGAAGTACAGAGGGTTTGAACTTGAGTAGGAGGCTTCTTGTGTTAGATTTTCTGCTAAATGCTCACCTATCTAGAGGTGCTATCACGGTGGCATACACTAAACTCCAGATACCGCTCTTATGATCAGATTAGGACCTTGTCTCTGCTCTACTCATCCATTTTTTCTAGCACCTGCCAGGTTGGTTTTTTTTTAATTTTACCACACAGAATATAAATGAAAAATATAAGCCTGAAAAGCTAAGTTTGTAAAAATTTTGTAAAATTTGTCAAAACAAACAGGTGCTGAGAATGAAATGCTACAGTAAAATGTTGGAAACCAACACAAATTAAATTTTAGAAACCACTCACCTCTTCAGAATTGTTTTAAAGAAACTGATATACAATACACAGATTTAAACCTGAAATTGGAAATACAATATCTGAGCATTTTTTGCATGGAGTTTCAGTGTCTTATTTGTAAAAAGGTTTGCTAAGGTTAACGAAGGGGGCTGCAGATCTATTGAACACACAGGAAACAGAATGCAAAAGAAAAATTATCCAGACCCATATTAACTAGATTTAAACTTAATATGCAACATAATTCTTAGACTTCAATAAGGTTTTACACTCCACAGAGCTAAAAACTTTGATCCAGCTGGTTTTTGAAATTTCAAAAAAGTTTTGGTATTACTGGCAGACTTTCCATAAACAAACCAAAAATATTCCTCAGTTTGAGTGAACTCACTGAAGTATCCTCATATTAAAAAGGTTTGGCGAAGAGTGGAGTTAATTCTTCTGCGTCCTTATTTTGCTACACATGAGCAGACACTTCATGGTCAACAGCTGAAAGTACAAAATACTAATGTACAGAGTCCAGACAGCACAGTCTAAAATGGTTTGTTTTTCTTAGCTGGTTTATGCCTACTTGATGAGGCAAAGGTCTACAAAATGAGTATTTTACGACCCCAGACCAAAAACCAAAAGGCAACTTTGCTGCCCCTGACCCTAAGCACCAGAAAAAAAGAAGGAAAAAAATAAAGTGTGGTAGAGGTGCTGCCTTAATTTTGCTCCAAAATAAACATTTACTTGCTTTTTAAAGGAGAGAGGGAGGAGGGAAGGAAAACATTGACTTAATGGAGCATAAAAGAAAACAAAGTTTGCTAAGTTCCTTTGTCCCTCCCTAGAGAATTACCTCATTTAAATGCAAGACCTATTCATGGATAATGGGAAAAATAAAAGCTTTGTGAATGTAGGCATGAAAAATTCTTATACTTGCAGAAAACATTGATGAGTCAATATCTATTTATTTGGAAGATTTATTTGGTGTAATAGATAAGTTCTTTAATTAAAGCCTCCATCTGTGGAAGTTGACAAACACTGCACCTTTACTGTTTCAGACCATGATAACGCTGAAGGGGAATGTTTCTGTGTAATAATGTCACCAAGGTCATTACATGTATTTAATTATTATGTTGAAAAAATGGAGCGTCACACACTTATCTCTGATGTGAATGTAAATGTAACCTTTTCTAAAACTAAAAAGGACATGAATATAAAGAAGGAGCAGCATATTCCACTTATTTCACAGTATTTCAGCAAGAACACAGATCTAAATGAAGAGTTACAATTGAATATGACACTGCAGTAACTGTACTTCAATTTATAAAAAATAAAATCTACAGATACAAGAGGTATAGGGTGTTGATATCTCTGGATGTTCTTTTGGATTGTGTGTTCATTATATTTTAGGTATATTTGCCATGTGTACTGAAACTGCTTAACAGAATGCTCCTTTGTCACCAGAGAAAGTATATCATCAAGAAGCAGAAATACAAATTCTCTAATCAAACAGAAGTAAATAGCATAAACAATGCCTTATAAGTAAACCTACTGGAGATACAAGGAGAACTGCAGAAGAAACATCAAGTATAATAGATTATATGTGGATTGCAAAATATGTGCATAGCTGCAAATAAAATTTATGTGACTGGCAATAAAGGCAAACATATACCAAAGTGTCATCTGCAATTGCAGACCACTCTCACTAGCGTGAGAGACCAAGTGCAAAGGTGGAAGCCTGGAAGACTGGTGTACAGGTAAATCAAAATTACTGCTCAAGCAATTGAATTATCCAAGTAAAGAGCTTCATTTTAAAGGAGATAAAATAGGCAGTAAACGATCAACTCAATTACCTAGTTTTCCATAAGGTTGTCATACAATTGTCAACACAAGATGTTTTGTTACATAACAAAAGATTCCAAATAATCTCATAGTTACAGTGCCATCATGGGTAACACATCTTAATACTCTGCTGTTGGCAATGCTATGCTCATACAACACTTCAACCAAATCAATAAAAACCTTTGAGAAAGTGTGAAAAGAAGCATATGGGCAAATCTGCCTTACTATCACAACTCTGGGATATTCCAGAAAGCATCTTCCTCATTCAGTGCCCTTCATTTTATTAAATCCTAGAGGTTCCAAGTGTTCTTTTTTCTAAGACTGTGAAATTAATTGACAACATATAAATACTGATTTAATTGTTTTTAACAACAGTACCTAGTTTCAGGATTACTGATAATAGGCTTGAGCTTCTGAGAAAAATGCATGAACTTTGGCCTGTTAAAAAATTTGTTGAGTGTCTGGTAAATCAAGGCATGCTGATGCACAATTATGTAAGTGGTTTCATCCCATTATAGAGCACTGTACTGCAAAAGTTTAGAAGTTCTCAATTATGCACATGCGCAAAGTGCATTTCAAAAGTACAACCATGAAATATCTCACGGCTTATCTCTCTTATCCTATCTTGCACTTGCAAAAAGAGCTGGCATATTTCTTAGAAGTCTTTCTGTGATTTATGTTTTCTATAATCACATTTTTCTCATTGCTCCTACAGTTACTTAACACTGTCCTATTGCAAGCATACTTGCAAAAATCTGCCTCTGCAGACACATAACAATGTTCAAAATATCTCTGTATTTTGATGAAAAATGGTTTTTGTTAAACTTTTCCCTTGTTGCATCTTCATGTTTCAGAAGTAATTACTTAGAAACACCCACACTCCAACTTCATTTGACAGGCAAAAAACGCTTATCCTCTCCAGCCAAAAAATCACAGGTCAGAGCCGTAATTATGGTTGCAGTACACATTGAGATACATCACGTCCTCTAGTGATGCCAGCAGAATCTGTAGTCAGTTGCTACAGAGGCTGTTGCTGTCTCTAGCTACACATCTTTTCCCCCAGTTTGCTAATGTGACCAATGGCCCGTGCTGCCACCTGTGGTACCATAAACAGGGAACACCAAGCGAGCATGGCCATTACCTCTAATGAGATGTAATTTCTGCACTGCCAGCAATATTCAGTAATACATGCTCAGTAACATTCCAAGGTAATGGAGAAAATGGATTTTTTAAACATGACTCTTGGGACATTGTCCCCTCTCATTACATTACAGTTCTCAATTTTGAAGTTTGTGTTCAGCATTAGTGGCAAGAATTAGCCTCAAGAATTAATTTTGTGTCTTATGTTAAACATACACTCACAAGTCTTACCAGACCTGGGCTTATATGGGAAAGAATAGCCAAGAATAAATGTCAAACATAAAAAGGAATCTCCTTCCTCCTTATCCTTTTTCTTGAAAAATGAGAACTACATGGTTTTGGTGTAGCAGCAAGGTTAATTCTTTAAAGAGTCTTCTAGCACATCGTTTAGTGTTATTTTATTTCTGATATGACAGCATTTTTCCTGTTTAGCATAAACTGAAAATCTCACTTCTGTTACCTAACAAGACTTTTATGCAACCTGGACATCTGTAGACCCGAAATGTAAGGTGTCTTAATAATTGTAGGCCCTTAGAAAAGATGTATTTTGAAGTATTGCTCTAGCCAAGACAAAGAGACCAAGGTCAGAGACCTAGACCAAACCTAGTTTTACAGTGAGATTTTTTAATTTGATTTTCACTGCCATCTGGAAATTGAACTGTAATAAAATTAACCAGCATAGTTTCTCTCTACTATGTTTTATTATAAAGGAAAGTCAGCTGTCAAAATTGGAAGATTTTCAAATTATATCTTGCTGACCAGAAATGCCAAAACCTTGTGACAGTCAGGATTCACTCTAAAGAACTGGTGATACAGCATCTCTCTCCAAGTTCAACAAAACCAGAACAATTATGGCAGAGTTTATCTGCTCAGTTACTTCTCCCTTGCTTTGTCAAATGTGACTGGGATCTCCTTGCAGGGATGGGACCGTGGCACAAGCAAAAATAATGCAATAAGAAAGAAAATTATTTTTTAGGTTGGTTCCTAAATATGCTGGATGAATTTTTATCTTCTAATCAACATCAGTGCAGAAAACTACACTGAAAAGAGAGGCAATGGTCTATAAAAGCAAAAGGCCAAATTAATAATTCACAGTTTCCTTAATTCATAAGAATTTATAATGCCAGGTGAAAGGTCAATGTACTGCTCAAAACACAAGAAATTCTTTGCCAATAGCTCATTGGATTCCATTCCTGAAACTTACTGCTCAGTCTTTTCCTTGAACTTTTTCCAGGGACATTTTTTAGTTTTTATATGAATTTTAAAAGGCATTACATTTAAAATCCCTTTTAAAAAGTGCTGAAAGTGCACCCTGTGCCAAAACAGAATTGTATTTGACTATGTTATGTGAGAATGACATTCAGTTTAATACAGCTTCTAAAATAGTTGAAAATATTGACCTGTCTTGCAAGTATGTATTCATTCAATAGTCCGATCAGCACTGTGAGAGTACACAGGTATGCCCAGGCCTGTGTGCACAGCAGGAATCTAAACAAACAAGAATTTAAAATATGTGCAATTCATTTCCAGGTCAAGGTTAAAACTACCCTGGCTTTAGTGAAATTTCTGTGAAAAACATTGAAGAGGTCTAGCACTTCCTCAGAGGCTTAGCAGAAATATAAAATCTTGACTTGTAACCCAGTATTCACAGCAAAACCAATCAGGAAGAAAGACTAGGTGAAAGTGTGCACACAAGAACGCACGTTGGTAACAGCATCTTGGAAAGCTGCAAATTAAAGAACCTAGAACACGGAAATTGTTATCAAAGCACCACATTAAGGACTAACATAATAACCTTGCATATTAAACCCACAAAATATCATGTAAATTGATTTTTATTAAAAAATTCATCAATTCATCTAACCCCTGCATTGTACTTGCACAAAATGCCTTCTAGGCCCCCCAGAAAGCGCCCTTTCTCCTCACTGTGGCATGTTTCCCTGCCTTCAGGAGCCATCCAGAAGCAGAAGTGCTGGAGCAGCAGGTGAGGTTTCGCAGGGCCGTGCTTCTGTCCTGGGGAAAGGAAGCATTAATTTGCTGGCAGAGCAAATGCCTGACAGTATGAAGACAATCATCTTCTTACTGTGGGTGCATTTCCTAGAGTGGGTCAGGTGAAGTCTCACCAGGCTCCAGAACGGGGTTTGTGTCCCCACCCAAGACAACAGCTTGCTGTGGAGCTGGGCAGCTGTGAGTGTCCACCACGGCATTCCCTGGAGCCACACAGTGTTCCACAGTGGCCCTGCAGTGCTCAGTGCCATGGCACACACAGCTATCAGGCCCCTGGAAGAAAGGACTAAAGGCGCTGGAGCCAGTGGCCAGCAGGAGAGGGTCCAGGCTGGCCAAGATGTGCTCAGGTGGGGCACGGACCCTGTTTTATCCCCCAGGCTCTGTGGCCCACAGAGTACCACTGTGATGTTGTTTGTTTTCGATAAATGCTGCCATGGGGCAAAGCAAAACCTTGCTCAGGCACAGTCTGTCAGACCTGCACCTCAGACTCGAGGCGGACCTTTTCCAAAGAGGCAGGATTCCAACTCTACCTCCCCCCGCCCCAAAAGACCCTCTTATACTAGCACACTTTAAAATGCATGAACAAGGTAGGTATATTAACTCCCACTTATTAAAATTAGATAATTGTAAATATGTATGTGGATTTCCAAGCAAAGTCAGAAAAAAAAGAGGTTTTCATAAATGTTATTTTGGCAAATATTTTTCCCAGGGGCATAGGCTAGCGAACAAAATGATTACAAGAAATTACAGTATGTACCATGAGTACTTTTTGGTATGCACAGAACAATTTAAGGCATTATAATGTCACACTGCCACACGATTAAAAAAAAAAAAAAAAGAAAAAAAACACAGACTTTTTAATTTATTCTGAAAATCATACTCTCTATACTGCCTGATACAGAAACTTTAAAAGAAAAAAAAGAGATTTTTAAACTGTGCTTTGATAACAATGTCGATTACAAGCTGGGGAGTGTTAATTTCAAAGAACAAGATGAAAATTTCATACAGCCTTAATCCAAACCCCGTTGAAGCTGAAAAGTTTTTCCCAATGACTTCAACTAGCTTTGGTTCAGGCCTCAAAACCATTTGTCATTATGAGATGTACCCACTGATTTCAGCCCAGTGTCCCCCAAGAAGTGCCACATCTGCACCCGGTGTACCTACAGTCAGGCAGCCTGCACCAAGCCCAGGGCTCCCAGCAGCCTGTGAATGCACTGATCTCCTGGGGAACAGAGGATGCCTTTCTGTAATGCCCTCCTGCTGTGTTTTGCATGACGCCTCACCTACCATCGGGGTGCTAATCTTGCCTGCAGTAAGCATTCCCTTGTATCCCATGTGCTTCCCTTCACAACGCCTGGAGAAGCACCCACAATTTTTTTAGAGGAGAAACGATTGGCTTGAGGCTAAGGTAAGTAAGGACTAATCACACTGTCCCCTGCTGTGCTGTTTTCTGGGTGCCCCAGGGCACAAGAAGGTTGGAGCTTAACGCATCCCATCTGTTTTGGAAGTGAATTCCTCATTAGTTTGGTTAGATTTGCTTCTTTTATAGTGGGGAAGTCAACAAAAGTAGCACAAACCAACAGAAAAGGACTGTTAGAGCAGACACTTGGATAACAGAGCAGGTAAAGAAATCACAAAAATATTCACTAAGTATAAGCAGAGACATGAAAAATGTCAATGAACATCTAGAATTTACATTTTATAAGACACAAAATTGCAGGCCATAACAATGTCAGGAATGAACCTGTGCTGAAAACCAAAATTCTTTCTTCCACACACCCTTTCATTTGGGAATGTTTGAATCTGCAAGTTAGTGAACAACAAAATTCTCACTCTTTCACTGGCTTTTCAAAATGTCAAGACAGAGTCCATTCATAAATATACCTAATTATAAATATATAAATTGTGTCTCTTAGTCTGCCTTAAGAGAACAGTATTTCAAGTAGAGGAGATGTAACAGCAAATGCTGTGGTTGTCCTCTGAGAAATATCTACGAGAGGACAAGGAAGAGTGATATATTAAAGGCATAAGGAACAGAGGACACAAAGACAGCATGAAATACCTTCCCTTCATAATAGCAGTGTACAATTTGAAATGCTTCCTCAGTAATTTGTTGTGAAATTATCAACTGAGCTGGGAAGAGAAGGATTCACAGAGGAGACATCCACTTGGTGTGGACACAAGACAATGGAACACAAATGGAGTGCTACATCTCTTCCTTGATATGAAAAGCACATGGCTGCTGGCACTTTGTAAGATACTTCTCCCAACACTTCAGGTTAATTCTCATAAAAATATTTAATTTAAATCTGATGTGAAAGTAATTAAATGGAAAACCACATCAAGTTATGAAATAAGTATCCATAGGATTAACAACAGAGCAAGACAATGATCTTTATCATAACTGTAAAACCTCAGACTACATTTGAGAATAATCAGCCTCAGCTGAAGTCATATTATATCTAAATTAAATTAATGTACCTTAAATGTTTCTGGTTTTAAATTACTTAGAGACAGTCCCAATTACTTCTTTAGTTTGCTGTCTATTTTCCTACCCAACATCTCATCTGTTAATTATTTTGTCATTCTGAAAGGATTTCTTTTGTTTGATATTGCTGCAGTATATCAAATAGCTACTTCTAAAGCAGACTAAGAATTAAAGTTAAACTTCTTGATAAGATTTTTAAAACTGATTGTTGTGAAGCAAAACAACAGCAGCTACCAACATCTCCAGCGACTATTTTATTAGTTAAAAAGGAAATTTGCAAGAAGTCTATGGGAAGGCTGGCTTCTGCAAAAAAATTATTCTTCAGTAACAAAATATGGAGCAACAAAAACATTTTCTGTAAATTTCCATTATGATTATTTACTACTTGGTGTATGGAATAAACATTCAATGTAATGAATATGGTAATTTTAATTTAAATTCCCTCCTCTAATTCCACTGCTTTTAAAGTCAACAACCTACCGAACAGATAGATTATTTCAGTTTTAGACAGAGGTTTTAAAAAGGACAGTTAAACCATCAGGTACACTGTAATCGAGATAAAGTACAGTTCCTCTTTCAGATCAATAGAAATGAGAAGTAGCTACATGGGATTCTGTGCTCCCTCAGTATTGTATTATTTTAGATTCCGACTCTCCTGGAGATTTACAGCCCTGTGAACCCATACTATTTCCAGCTCCTGCCATAACCTCTGTTACACTACTTCCCCCTGCTTGTGCAATCTTGAGGTATTCAGCTAAGATTTAGAACCATATTTTTCCTTTTTAAGCAAAAATGGGCCTGGATGGGGCCTGTAGTGTCTTGATCAAGGTGTAGACCAAGACCCTCAGCATGGGTGTCACAGGAAAAGTGGGACACTGACAGTGAAAACCCCCGTGCGAATTCTGCCTGGGGGCAGTGCTCCATGGGTGCTGCTGCAGGATTCCTCACGGAAGGTCTGTCCCGTGAGTCTGCCCCTGCCACAGCCCCAATGCCTGCGACTGACTGGTCACTGGAAGTGCCCAGTAAACACACCAGCTGAAACTGGATTTGTGTTCAGGGCTGCAAAAGATTTCACACAGCCCTGGAACAACAGCGCATCACGGAAGGCAAAGAGAAAAACACGCTCCAATGAACTGAAACCATCTGAATATGCACTGGCCACTGCTGGTCCATGTCTGTGTGAGCTGGTGTGTGCATACACGTGCAAGTGTGTTCATACATTGCATTTGGCCCTGTGAGGAGTGAATTTAATTTTGATTTGTCTCAACACTGATTGTCAGAGGCAGGTGAGGGAAGGGTTGCACATGTGCCAATGCAGGAGTCAACTAGAAGAAAATGGGAGAAGGTCATGTTCCTGGGGGGACTTCACCTGGCAACCATTTCATGTCTCACATGGGACAGGCTGTCAGCAGGTGAACACCACACACTGGACCCTCCCGAGACATTCTCCAATGGGATGGCGAAAGGTTTCCACCAATGGACTGCGGTGGAAGGTTGGACTGGGCCAATGGACTCCTGTAGCAAGCGGACTTTGAGAGGGGCCAGGGGCTATAAAAACTAACTGTGGCACAAGCTCAGGAGACTCAGGAACTGGGGCTCTGTGATTCTGCGGGCTCTTTGAATCTTGCCTGGTTTTGGTTGGGACTTTGGAGCTGGGGCTTTTTGCTTGGGGCTTCTTTGAGTTGGGGCTTTTGAGTCTTGTCCTTTTGGTGTTTTGAGTCTTGTGTTTTTAGGTCTGCTCCTTGCCCTGGCTCTAGCCTGCTTTTTGTCCTCTTTGCCATGGCTCCAGTCTGTCTTCTGGCTCTTCTGCCCTTGCTAGCCCTTACTCACTTCACATCTGTCCTGCCTCCCTGTGTCCCTGGCTGACATCTGCTTCATCCCTGCGTTCCTGCCTGAGCCACCTTGTCCAACTCCGCCCGCCTCTGATCCAATCCTCCTGCCTCCCATCCAACCCTGCCTGCCTCCCATCCAACCCTCCTGCCTCTGATCCAGCCCTACCTGACTCTGATGCAACCCTGCCTGCCTCCAACACACACTCTGCCCTATGGACATCGATGGCACTCCCTGACCCTCTGGTGGTAAAGCCCGATTTCTCTCTCTCTCCCCTCCTGCCATCCTTTTCCATTTTCCTTTCTCCTTTTCTTTCTTAGTCCTCTTTAGTGGGGCAATTACATCTATCTCTTTTTGTTCATTACCAATAAACAGCTCACAGATACAATGTTGTCTCGGTTGACTTAATTTCGTCCTAGACGGTCTATTTTTAAAATAACTCCGCGGGGCTCCCCACAGTGGAACGTGACAAACCCCAAACACAGAGTTGTTGCCTTACATTCCGGTATAATTCTTCTTGCAAAATCAGACAAACAGGCAGGGGTTGCCTTCTACTTGAGGTCACAAAGCAAGCCAGGTGGCCCAGTATTCTGCAGTGGCAACCCAGTGTTAGGAGCCCCCACTGCTTATTTTTTAAGAAGCAGTTGTTATAGAGTCCAGACACTACAACTTTACAACATCAACCATAGGACAAGCCAGGAACAGTAGGTGCAAAACATTTTCACAGCACTTTTCTGGAAAGGAAATCCAGCTGAAGCAACTCTCCTCTATTTTATCACAGTAGATACAGTACATTTTGCCCTAGAGAAAGATCAGACTGACCTAGATAACACAAACTTGGTTTATCTTGCCAAGTCAACACATTTAGTATTGCTCAATAGTCCTTAGATTGCTTAGGCTTCATATTGATGTCTGAAGGAGACAAAAACTTGGCATATTTGGAACCTGTGAAAAACAGACTACACAAGGCCCCTTTTGAAAAACAAACAAAATTCACTCTTCTGGTAAGGTGGAACTAAAACTCACTGAGCCATGTCATTGTTTGTGTTGTATGCCACTACTCATCTAATAACACTTTTCCACTGTTTGAACAAATCCCCAAAATTTGATTCCAGTCATGGATTCCACTAACGTTTGGTAGATTAGTTTATAGAACAGGAACATACATTGTTGTTCCTTACAATATGAATTCACTCCCTTTCCTCAAAAAGAGGATTGTTTGGCCAGTTGATTCTTTCTTCGTCTTTTGGGTAACTGAAATGCCGTTTCAGAGAATAGCTTGCAGTAGCATTTGCCTGTCTAGAAACAGAATTACTTTCTATGCATGGTGAAACTGTGGCTTAGGCTTTATTTGAAAATACTGCTGTGCTTGCAGCTGAATGATGCTTCTCAGCCTTGCATCTGTTTTATGAAACATCTCAAGGTCTAACATCTTTGAGAGTGCTCCAACTTAGCAAATGTTCCTGAGCTCTTTTCCAGAAAGCATCAGACATCTTCCCTTCATTCCCACACAGCTGAAGCATGGTGATTCCTCTGAAGACAAAAGGAAGTGGCATCTGATGAGCTACTTAGACAGTAAGTGAGGAAAAAAATTCAAGTTCATTAATAGAAGTTTGAGGTACTGTTTCTGTGAAGTAAATTTCCTATGACTTATTGTGATGTTCACAGATATGGCAGATACAGGAAGCAAAGGATTCTTATTTCAGCAGGAAGCTTGTTCCTCTGGATGAGTCTTTAGGGAAATCACTAGATGAAACTAAAGAGTAGTGACATTAAGATGAAGGAATGAACCTACCTATCAAAGTTTGTAATAATGTCTGTTTGTACTTAGCATTGTGGGTGAATCTGCTGTTCTTATACAGCTGCCTATACTGCATTCCTTGATATCTTTGTCTTCCCTACAGTCTCAGTGGGTAAAACAGATGAGAGGACCCTGCAATAATGCAGATCTCAGACAATATCAGAACAGGAGTCAAATTGGAACTACTGACACATCCATAGTCAGTTTCTCCATTCAGACTAGGAGCCATTAGTCAAGTTTCCTGCTCTGTGATTGCAAATCCATTCCCCATCTATGCCATATGCTTTTGCAAACAGGGACCTTCCTGACTCACCAATGGGCAGCTGTGGACAGTGTCAGTGTCCACAATCCACTTTTTCTAAGATCAGACCCTGTCTTCTAATGAAAATCCTATAGACAGGGGTAGGATACTAGAAGCAAGTGAAAATTTTTGAAGCATCACCCAGTCTTGTCAAAAACACCTTGCCCTTTCCTGACCATCCAGACAAGTATTTGTTGCCTAGAAAAGCTGTTCTGCCCTCACGAAAAATTCCAGCTATGCTAGACCTGGCAGGAAGAAGTACCTTTGCAAGCCCAAATGAGCAGTATTGTACTGGCTTTCTTTGGCCCCAGCCCCAGCCCTTCCATCACTTATTGCCATTTTACCACCTTGTCCCATCCACTTACCTCCTCATTCCTTCCCTGATCTCCCTTGGCCTTGCGTCCAAGTCTTGTGGAGGAAAGGCAGACTCTGACACTGGCTGGGTCACAGGCGAGGGCAGTCTGGGAAGTTGCAGAACAAGAAGTTACTGCCAATCCTCATGACTTAGAGAAGCCACTAACATGCCGGCAGTGGTGCTTGTGCAGAGATGCTCACCTGAAGTGAGGAGGAGGTGTTTGCATGCCATCATGGCTCCAATCCTGGCAGCTCAGGTGAGTCTACCCAGATCAACAGAGGGAGAAAATCCCTCTTCAGTATAATACACCTTTTGGTGTATTACCAAGGCTGACCGAGAAAATTCTATACTGCTCCTCAACCATCACTTTGAGAGCACATCCACATTCAGCGGGGATCAGAAAATCAGTATAGGAATCTGGACTTTTTCTTCTGTCTGTAGTGAATTAATGAGGTTTAAAGAAGAGAATTAGGCATTTGCCAAACTGTACTCAAAGAACACAAAGTTGTAATGCTGTTTGACTACTAGAAACAGGCTGCACTTCAGACAGTGCGGGACAGAAGATTCCACTGACTTCCATTCATTTGCTTACTACATCTTTTCTCTCACTGAAAAATCTGTGGTGTAATAGGACCATTTGCTCTCCACTTACTCCAAACTAAGTTAGCAAAGGAACAAAGAAAAACAATGTGGTTGATTAATCAAGTTCATTTATCTGAGATCAAGAAACTAGAAAAAACAAAGAACTTCACGTAAATAAATTTCACCTTTTTTTCTTTTTTATTTATCCTTTATTTAGTAAAAGCACCCAAAGCTGCATTATATTAACACAAGTAATAAAGCTTTCATATTTTATTCCTACCAGTGCATTTCCAAGTCCAGGTGAAATGCTGAAAATAAGGAATGCTGCCATACCTTGAACACAGGGTGTAGATCACAATGATATATGACTTACAAGTGAATCCCAATGTAACAAAATAAAAAACTGTAGTTTAGGTGTGAAACCTGTAACTTAAGGAATTGTGGCCATTTTTATTTCCACAAAGTACCTTAACAAAACAGCGGCTGTGGGATAACATACTTCATCATACTTGTTGCATCACTTTATTGAATAGTCCATGTTGGATGTACAACTTATAGCTATAGTGTGTGTTGGCTACAATGCTACAATGAGAATGTGTACTGCTTGTATTACAGAAAGGGGTCATGAAATGTATGGACCTGTCTGCGTGTTTAACAAAATGTAACAGCAATACCATAAAACTGCACCACTTGTGAATATTGTAAATGGTTAAGTTATAAAGTCATTCATTCAAAAATCCAATATTTCAATGAAAAAATGTATATAAAATGTAGTAAAACATAAATTACATTTAAAGGTCTGTACATGATTCATCCTGCAAATAGAAGCACAAAAACAGCACCTTGTACAGTATTGCTTATTTTGGTCTTCTAAAGTTCAAAGGTAATTTTTACTAAAAAGTCAGGAAAAAATATGGTTTCACATGCAATCCAGCTGTTGCTGTGGTAAATCAAGTAAGTCTATAAACCCCAAACAAAATCCCACACTTTTACAATGCAGGAACATACATGTGGAGCCCTTTTCTATACTCAACAACCAATATGCAATTAAAGTTGGATTTATTAAGTTAGTGCACACCTATAATATCCCCTACAATATCCCCATTTTGGTTAACAGTGTATTAAGGCTGTTTGCTGCTGACAGTACACAGCAGAGAAGGAATACTTTCATCCACAAATGCAGTCAGATGATCTCATTTGGAAGCTTCTGTCCCAGTCATTCACCGGAAGTGATGAAAGAAAACCATCCTTTCTCCTCTCATGTTATTCCACAAGCTGTTGTGGATACTCTAACTTTATGTGAGTTCAAAATCATTTGGATAAATTCATGGTAGAAAATTCCATCGAGGGCTATTTAGCAGAAAAAAAAAATCCACTTCTGGCGTGGGAAGACGCTAAGCCACAAATTGCTGGAGGCTGGGGAAATACCCTGGGAAAACTCTACATGGGAAATTGCCCTTGCAGTCTCTCCCTGGGAAGGCATCATCAATGGCCTTTCAAGACATGCTACTGGGCTGGACAGACCCATGGTCTTACTCAGCACAGTCAATTTTATGTTCAGTTCCCCCCCTTTTCTTGTTATTGTAATACAAACACAGATCATTATTCTCAACTTAGTTTTTCAGACTCAAAAAGCAAACAACAGTCTTATGTCCATTATGTCGAAGAGATAAATACTACAAACTAAGCTGTCCATCACATCCAGGGCACTTCTTTATGCTTAGAGCAATTCTGCAACCATAGTTGGATTTCTTTTTGTGTTACTGGTTTAAGCATAATTCACTAACATTACACTCACATATCATGATATACATGATGTGCAATGCTACTCTGCAATATGTTGCACAGCAACAGTACATATTTGAAAAGCAGCTTCTCTCAAGAACTGTAGGACAGTAAAAAAAGATTAAACCCAGCAATTCTATACCATCACAATGAAAAATCTGATGGTGGCAATGGTCAATAAACCTGGTATGTCATTACTGCTGCAATTTACATGGATGTTGCTTTTTTAGCTCTGTTCCTTTGAGTCAGATCAAAATCACCCTATTAAACCTAAGGATCTGCTATATCCATGCATGGAAGTGATGTGGAATTCTTAGCAATGAGGCCAAATCCCTTAGGCTTCTGATTGAATTTCTGCTTCGTCCATCTGAAGTGTGTCATTATCACCCAGCAATTCTGTTTCCGGCACAGAGCCCTCTTCTTCCTCCTCCTCCTGGACAGGGTTCTGGGCAATATCTTCCGCTCCATTGTGTGTGTCATCCGTGCCTTCCGAGAGCAGAGCAGCCCTGTCGGCCACTGACGCGTTGGAAGGAGCCGTTGTTACATAGCCTGTGCTGGTAGATCCGCTCCCGCTGTGGTGGGAGCCTGGCTTGGGAATGATCTGGGGAGGTATCTGCTGAGGAGCCATTTGCATTGGAATTTGGACGGGATAAAAATTTGGCAAGTAAGCACCATAGGCAGGCATTGGCTGGTAACCATTGACTGGAATGTAGAGCTGAGGAGGTGGGACCATTGGTCTCATCTGGCCTTTCATTTGTATGAACTGCGGCTGAGGGAAGGCTGGAGCTTTCTGCTTTGGTCCAATGTATCTAGCATTGCTGACATTGCTAACAGGGCTTGTGCTGAGAGAACTTGTTTGTGTGGTGTTGCTTGCCCCAGAAGTTTGCGCTGAGCTGTTGTAATTGGAAAGGTTTCCCCATGTTCTTAGTCTGTTATGTATATCTTTAAATCTTGGTCTTCTGTTAGGAAATTCATTCCAACACTCCAACATCAAAGTGTATATCCATGTGGGGCAGTCATCAGGACATGGCAAAACCTGTCGGTTCCTGATCATCTCAATGACATCCTGGTTAGAATAACCACAGTAAGGCTGCAGGCCATAGCTGAAAACTTCCCACAACACAACTCCGTATGACCATATATCTGAATCAATCGAAAACTTGCCATACATAATAGCCTCAGGGGACATCCACCGGATAGGAAGAAGGGAATTTCCCATCAGTTTGTAGTAATCAGCAGCATAAACTTCCCTGAAAAGGCCCAAATCAGATATTTTCACATTCAGTTTATCGAACACCAGTATATTTCTAGTGGCCAAGTCCTTGTGGACAACATGGTGGCTAGAAAGGTATTCCATTCCTGCAGCTATCTGAGTCACAATATGAAAAAAGTCTGCTGGTTCCAGAGTGGATTTTACTGTCTTGTCATCATCAGTACTGCCAACATCCGAATGGGGAGACCTCATCACCAAGAACTCATGGAGATCACTGTGGGAACAGTAACTGAAAATCATACTTATAGGTTGTTCCTTTGTCACAATTCCCAGCAAGCAAACTATGTTTGGGTGCTGTAATCGTGATCTCATCATTGCCTCGTGTTTAAATTCTTCCCGAAGAGCCAGTTCCGCTTTGTCTTTAAGTGTCTTAATGGCAACAGCTTGTGTCTGTTCACCTGGTGCTGTACCGAAGAGATGCCCCTTGTAGACTTTGCCAAACCTCTCCTCTCCCAGCTCCTCCATAAACCGCACAGTGGACAGATTAATTTCTTTAAGCTTAGCCTGAAATGAAGTAAAGACCGTCAGTAAAAAATCACAATGTTTTCTGAACAACAGAATGTCTTATTAAAGAAAATCTCCCAATGGTTAGGTCTCTGAAAGGAAGATAAATTGGGCCAAAAGGACTTTTCAGGTTTTTTTTTTCACATCAGTATATCCATTTCACAGTTAACCTTGAAATGAGCTACACTATTATCAGAAGTATAAATTGAATTATAGTGCAGGATAATGGGTATGATTATTTTCACAAAGGAGTGGCCACATTTCCTGCAAGCTAAATATTGGACTCAGAGCAAATCTGGCAAGCAATGACATCTATTAAGTGCATCTGTATTTTCTCTGCAGACCAGCCCCAAGCTGCCCAGAGGAGGTCTGTCAGAAAAACACTGGCTGAGGAGGCTACAGTCTTGGAGTGAACTGAAACAGCCTTTCCAGCAGAAGGAACAAAACCTCTCCCTTTCAGCTCTGCGGCAGCAGGTAACAACTTTTCTTCTCAGTTACACCACAGGAACAGCCCCTGCCCATGGGCAGCCGTGTACGGTACTCCTGCTGAGGAGCCTTGAGTTAGCTTCAATAAAGAGGGGTGTGGAATTGGAGCAGAAGGAAGGAGAAATTCCTCCCTGGCACTTGAAGGAAAAGGTTGCAAACCCAAGAATGAGAAATCCCTAGAGCCTGCCTCCTGCAGCTGGGAGGGAAAGCAAAGGAATTTGTGATGGTGATGTAATGGGTCTGTCCTGACCAGCATGGGATGGAGGAGCCCCTGACCAAGTGAGATGTAGCTGGCACAGCTTCACACACCGGACACCACAGCATGAGGGATCAGAGCAGGCTGGAAAGACATTTTAGCAGGTGATTTGGGACCAACCTCTGATTTTAATGTCCAACAGACTGAGTCAGTGGACTGAGCTGGAAAAGTTCCAGTGCAGTTCAGGCTCAGCCTTTAAATATTCCCATTAACGCACAAAATCAACGCAATTTGTTACAACTGGTAATATTCATCAAATATTCTACAGCTTCCTGAACAAATGTTGCCAATTGTTCCAAAATAAGCATTGTTTTTCAAAGCTTGCATCTTGTAAATGCTGTGATTAAAAATTCAACATTAGCTCTGAACACAATTTAAGTGCAGAGATCAGTTAGTTGACCCAGAAAATCCTGTTCAGGAGCTGACATCTATAGACATGAGTTCAAAGCCATTTTCGTTTCAACATCCTTTGTGATATACAGCCTTGGAAACATGTTGCACCCCATCTCAGCTGTCCACTCACTTGTGGATCAGAACACCAGAGGTCTTGAGCTGAAGGATTAGACAAGGGACCCCATCATGCATCATGCTTTAAACAGGCAAACAGCCCATGTCATTACTAGGTGCAAAAATGAGCTGCAGGCTGAAGACTGGATCAGAAATAACGTTTCCTGTCACTCAGACAGTAGGCAGAATGGCGACTGACAGGTAAGGAAAATGCCATCAAATACTTTGTGCTGTTGCCCAAGGCCAGGATTTCTAGATGCAGCTACAAAGTGCAAAACCTGGTTTTCCCTGAAGTCGATAGCCTGCACAGTATGAAAATTAGGACCCCTACAACACGGCTCGATTTGAACACAGAAAACCTGAGATGCTGAAAATCATGACGCTTTGGAAATACGTGAGCCTAAGCAAATTGAGTAAGAAATACCTGTTTGTGTTGATTAATGAGTGGCATTTCCATGTCTTGGCTGGGAGATGCCATCAGCTGGCGGCGCTGTGGTGTAGCAGCAGACGCCTTCTGCTTGTTTCTGCACATGCAGACCAGGAAGAAAAGGCAGGCTATCACCAGAGGGATGGCTATGCTGGGAACAAGGATGTAGAGGATTCCCATTTTGCTGCTGTCACGTGGACCTGTTGAGCACAGAAATGCTCATAGCTTAGAATAAGTATTTTTAAGGCATTTGATAGTAAAATAAATTATTATGGTTATTAATACTATATTTTAAACAAAAAGTAAACTATACTCTGGAAACAGAGTACCATTACCCTCTCCCCCTTCTTCATAATTTTCCATTAAATATTTTAAAAAAACTTGAATGGACATTGCAAGAAACAACATGAAGATAAACTAGGAGCCCCGCATTTAATGTGTGGGCTGTAATAGTATGTGGTTAATTTTACTTTATTTTTGAAGCTTCTAGATGAGGACACTGCAGAACACAGACCAGAGTATCACTGCATTATCTTGTTCACAGTATAAAAAACAAGTGAGCAGTCTCTATGACAATATATAAACCAATGACCTCAGTGTGATGCAGCACAACAATGCAGTCTGACCCACTCTCATAGCTTCAGCAATTTCATCAACACTTGGCCCAGGCTTTACCTCCACTGGAGCTACTTCTGCCCAGAATAAAATAAATTTTGCATCTCATTAACAGAGATATTATTTGTTCTGTACTTGATAGAATTGCAGAGCTTTTATGTTAGAGTGAGGCAGACATGACAGAGTCATCAATACACTTAGTTCTGGAACCTTCCTAAAATACTTTTCACTTAATACTTAGAGCCTCTAGGAGAGCCTAGTGATGTCCAAGATACTCGCTGAAACTGCCTGGGATGTTTTCTGTAACCCGTGGTTTTGCTATTTGTGGCAACTGCTTTCACCACAACCACATCCCAGTGTTATCTTTACCTTATGTTACATGCAATGTAGAAATTTATTATAAATGTCAAATCATGTTACTGCGAAAAAGTGAAGTAACTTAAGACTTGATATTAGTTCTGACCAGTTTTAGAGATCCAGGTGATCCACTTTTATGTCTTCCACTACACATCTGTATCTTGTTTCAGGAAACATGCTTTTCTTCCTAATGAAGCACAGTCTTATCCAAAAACACTGTCATATCCAAAGACCATTACCAGTGTGGGAAGTCTGTACCAATATAGATGACTAAGCAGAACAGTATGAAGCTGTGAGTGGTAAAATTTATTTTTGCAAACAGTTGTGCAGTACAGAGCCACTAGCAGTTAATATGGGACTTTTCTGGTAAGATCATCTGCTTTATGCACTTCAAACTGCTCTGTTTCTGCACTTCAAATGTTTTCTTTCCAACCAAGCATGGTGCTATATCTCCCTCTATAGGATTTGAAAATCCTTGCTCTCCGCAAGATGTCATACAGAGTAAGAGCAAAGTACCCTTGATTAGCATGAGCAAACCAAACACACACAGGTGATTTATGTGTTCAGTCTGTCATTTGACAGGTCAAAATACAAACTGCAGCATTATAATAAATCATTACTTGAGACTAAGCCTCCAATACGTAATAAGAAAGTGTCGCAGTATCTCACAAGCTCTGATTTCCAGAAAATATTAAACAATTCAAATACAAAACAAAGTTGCTGAAAGTTAAACATTTAAAAGCTTAACCCTCTTAAATGAATTGTACTTCTAATAATCAGGAACATGCAAAATTACACAGGATTCAGGACAGTAGTAGGGGAAAAAAGAAAGAGAATACATACTACAAGAAGGTATGTCACACAGTTCCATGCGTACGTTTTTATTCTTTGTAAAACACCAGGGACCATCCATTTGACCTCCAGGATTTCGACAATACGCATGTCCTCCTCCTAGCTCTGGAAACTGTGTGCTTGTCAGATCATGGCTGTGGGGACTCTGTGAGTCCCAGAGTTGGCAAGTGTGGCCAGACTTGGTAACGCCCACGGTGCCTCTGTAGTCTGCTCCAGAGCCGTTGTAGCACTGATGATCTAAAATGCAGGGTTGGGGAAAATGTTGGAAAAACCAAAACAATCAAGGGACACCAAGACCAAACCACCTGAAGTAAACAGAACATGTATGCAAAACAATTAAATTACTTGCCTACTTAAATTTAGGTACTTCAAGATTTAAATGAAAGCTGTTTGTTTTGAAATTTCAGTTCTGTGGGTACCTGTACTCTTATACCCAGATATTTCTGGATTCAGTCCTGGAATGCCTCAGCTCTATGGCACACATGTGAGTATTCACAATTCTGAATTCAAATTGAGACTAAGGAGCATGTGTGGATTTTTACCTACAGAACACGGTACATTAAACTAAATTAGAGATATGAGTTTCCCATCAGGAAATGTCCTCAGAAGTCAACAACAGAAACCTGTATTTCTCATGATCTTCCCATTTTCTTCACACTGCTCACTTGGTATAGAAATCAGCGCTGCACTTTCTAATGCCTCTTGTCTATTTTTCCTTATTTTGATTTTAGAAAGAAAGGATTCAGGCTTTTCTTCTCTTTAGATGCATCATTTTCATATCTGCAGAACTCATGCCTTTATTCTGTTCTGCTGCTATCATGGCTTCATATTTTGACTGCTTGTCTTCTATATGCATCATCTGAGCTGAATAATGCATTTTCCTGCAGGTTTGCTACATTACCTTCTCCATTTTTCTGTTCTCCCCTCTCTAGCTTTCAGGAATACAGCTCTTTCAAACCCCACAAATATTCAAGTTGTAGCTGTTCCACCAGTGGCAGCATCCCTGGCTCTGAGGATCATGGACAACTTTCGCCAGACTTCGTATTGGTTTTGTTCTTATGCCTTTTGCTTGATACCTCTTCCCTGGCTGATTTGTCGCTGTCATTGTATTCTCAGTTACTTCTGCTTCTCAGCTACAGTTCATTATTAACATAAAAGCACAGAGCTAGTCTTTCATAGCAACCATTATGCCATGGTTCCTGCTCCTAACTGTGGATTCAGACAATGGATATTCTGAATAGTCTTACACACTTGGAGCTTTAAACATCTTTGGTCTGTTGGAGTTTTCTTGTTGAACAATATATGGGGTTGTGATTAATTGCTATGAGACAGAGTAGTCAGAAAGACTGTCTGCACATAATTAGTGACAACAGAACAGCCGTTCTACTCCTGGATGTAAGTATAAGTTCATGGAAGCAAGATCAATGTTTTCATCCATCCTGTGTGGGTCAAGAAAGACAATTGCATCCCATATTCAATTTGCAGTATTAATATCCTTGTGGGATTCCACATAGAAAGAATGAACACTAGGTGTTTCATTTCTTTACAGATCTTACAGATCTTCCAGAACCTTCGACAGACTACTCGAGGTTTACTGAGAGGTAAACAAAACTCACAAATAGATGTATGGCGAGGCTCCCCAAAAAACGCAAGGACCGAGCCATAGGTGGAGGCCACACACTGCTGCCCCTTGCAAATCTGCATCAAATCAGCCACGTGAACACAGAGTTTTATAGCCCAGGGTGGTTGATATAACACTCTCTGGTACAAGCAGCACCTTTAGGTTCCCTTGCCATCCTAAACTGTACCTTACAGCACTGCACTATCATGGTCAGTATCAACAAGACAAAAACAAGTAGTACAGAGCTTTCTTTACAAAAAGAATGGCTGATAAAATATTGTCTCTCAGGGTCAACCTGAGGAAGCAACAAGCAGCACTTTTCCCCAGTGATGAAGCACCCAGACTTACATCGGCTCAGTCTCTCCACAGGGATCCCAATTCTGATGCAGTTGGCAGCTTCCAAGGTGTCAGGTCGTGGGAGGTCCTCACACTTCGGCAACTGTAGCTGCATCAAGATGAGGGGGTTTGACCTGGCAATGTTGTACTCCTGCCTACAGAGATCATTCTCCAGAACTTCGCATTCGTCCCGGCACAGCTCCCGAGGCTTAGGGGTCCGAGAGCGCTCATCACACAGGGGAAACACAAAGTGGCAGAAGGAAGGGATAGCGAACTGCGAGCACTGGTCGGACAAATGTGTCGAAGTGCCAATCATGGTAAACGCAGCTGCAAAGGAACAAAGACACTGACAAGCATTGATACACAAACAACAACAGAAACAGCTTAATTTTCATGCCATTTGCCTTTAACACCTTTAAGCTTTCCTTAAGGATCTGAAAGCCCTCTGAGCAACAGGTAAATGAGGCAATTTCTGCTGTAAAGGAGAGTTGACAAACGCAGGAAGAAAACCCAGTATCCCAGTGTTCCTCTGACATCTGCACGGAGCTTGTAGGATCTCAGTCCTTAGGAAGTAACCCAGGTGATTACCATTGCTCAGACTACAGGCAATTGGCTAATTTTAACCTGAAAGGACCAAGAGCAAAAGCAAAATACACCTGCCAGGGTACTGGTCTGTACTTTCCAAGTTCCTAATTAGCTAAAATCTGAACAAGGATCACCTAACTTCTTCCTCCTCTAGACACTGTGATAAATAAACAAAGTGTTTTTCAAGTCTTGTCAGGCAAAAGGAAGTATACCACTGATATTTGGGGGGACGTGGCTTATAATAGACACGAGAAGCCTAACAGGCAGCAGCTTTGGGGAAAATTCATGTAATCAGTCTCAGCATGCTGATCACATTAAGATGAATGTCATAATGAGTTAAGAATGTAATTCTCCCCTTCAGCTCTCAGCACCTACACACTAACATTTATCTCAAGTCTTCTTGCACATTGCAAAGAAATGACAAATGTGCGTGTGCATCATGTATCTGGTGCTGAATCAACCTTTAAATGTAGGAACATTTACTCCCCCAGTAAAGCATCATTTGTGAGTGAGAGTTGCTAGACGGCATGATCCACCAACTCACACTGTAAAAAGAGAGGAAATGTCATTCAGCAGTCTATTTGCAACCCACAAATAAATTCTTTTTGTCCAGCTCTCACCTTTCAGTAATCTATTTCCTGAAGACACATGCTGTCAGAGGGTCTCTTCCTGAACACCAAATATGCAACGAGCAGCCTCAAATCTGGCCTTTTAGAAAGTTTACCCCTTTGCTTATTTTAATTCCAAAGTATTAATGCAGGAACATAACCATTTATCAGTCATGTTGGAAACACTGCATGCAAGCAAACCATCAGGCCTCAAATATAGCTGTGACATATGCTTGTACCAAAGACTAACAGGGAAAAATAAAACTGAAGGACTGAATTAGTCACTGTTCATTGTTTGAAGCCCCACTCTAAGTTTTGTGAAGGCATCGCATTACAGAATTTAGATCATCAAGAGAGAAGAGTACACAATTTGCAACCATATCTTTATTTGATGGAAGGTGCAAAAGCAAGCAGTACTGTGTGGTAGCATCTAAGGGCTTTACACCTTAGTTATTAAACAGATGTTAAACAGCATAGCAGAGACCTTGCTAGCCAAACACATATATACAGGTCAGGCATCAGGTCTGTGCACTATTCATTGTTGGCCTTCCAGTCTTTCAAGTATAAAGTTCTTCTCCAGAAATGTAGTTCTTTTTTTAATCAAAGGCTGCAATTCTCACCTATCACATGGCGTGCCACAGCATGAGGGGCCACAGATGCAAAGAATATGTATTTGTCACATCAGCACAGCAGGGAAATGGAAATCCAGAATGAATTTCCCCACAGATGTAACCTTGCTAAATGTTCCTGGCATTGGACAGTAGGTGTCCTCACTTCCCACGCACATCAGAATACAAATATCTACTATCAAAAATTGCGTTTAGGAGGTATGGACAAAACTATCAACAAAATCTCAGTAGCAATTATTCAGTATATTTTTTCCTCTACCTAAAAAGTCACCGCAATTTCAAAAATATCCTCCCATTTGGGTATAGAACACCCAGTCTTGCAATATTTGTTTTACATATAATATGACTCATAAGAACCAATAATGCTATGTAATCCTCAGGGTAATTTTGCAGAATGTGCTGGTATGACCTTCAAAAGTATATAGTTTGAAAATTCTGTGCTGTTAACAGATTGCCATTATTGCCTAGCTAGGAATTGGGCAGCTCTACATGGCTGTTCTCAGTGCCTTCCAGAAAGAGAACATTTCAGAAATTCAGAAATTCTCAACTCCACAACAGTGAGTTCCAGCACCCTAGCACTGGAAATCTAACCAATAATTGGTAGTAGTAGGAAACCAGCAGCCAGGTCATCAGTGCACATGTTCCATATTCCAGGAACAAGTACAACTCGATCAATAAACATTTCTGGATAATATCACTGGTTTTTGCATTGTTGGGTTTAGTTTGGGTTTTTGAAAAGAACACTATGAACTTAATTCACAGAGTTACAGATTTAATAATTTCAGATAGTTGAATATTTCCATATTGCTAAAAAACATCCAAACAGGACAGAGATTATGTAGCTGGGAAAAAATAGTATCAATAGTATGTATTAATTAATGGCATAATGTTTAAAGAGGCTGGAATTTCAGCAGAGTGCAGGAGAAGAGAGAGAGGAGAATCCATTGTAATAGCATAAGTAAAGGTCAGCGTTTAAAAGTCTGGATTTTGCCAGTCCCAGAATCTGGTCACCATTTCAAGAACAGAAAAAAAAATGGATCTGGATTTCTGGCTTAACACTGAATCGTTAAGGTAATATCTTTAGGGAGCTGGAGCTGACAAGTGAAGCTAAACTCTTTTTGGCAACTAGTAATGCTGGAGTTGGAGAGTCCATCAGTGAGCTGCATCTGGCTGGATGCAAATCAGCTCCTGCTGGATTGAGTTAATTTGCTACGTATTATGACAAACAGTTTGCTCTATTCCATTGGTTCATTCACTTGCTCTACTTTGTGTACATCAGAGTCACAGCTGCTAATGTCAGCTAAGTGAGATCCAGTGAAGAAAACCCATGATGGTGTACAGCCCATTAAAAGTCATTAAGGTTTTGGATGCATGTTTGTGACTCTGTATAAAAGCTATGTTCAGAGAAAGATTAAGCATAGGCAGAGCACAGGAAGGTCAGCTCTTGTTTTTATATAAATCACTGTGAAATGCAGACTCTGCCAGAATTATGCAAAAAGGAAGGAAGCCCAAGGGAAAGGCCACCATACATTTTCTTCAAGAAAATAAAAAATCAATACTTTTTCACTATGTCACAAATCCCTTTAAAAAACCCAAAATCTTATTTTTGAATCCATCAATCAAAAAGCTGCAGTTTAAACTAGAAGCTGTTAACTAAGCTACTAGTCAGTAGTCTGACATTTTACTTAAGGACATGGAAGAAGCTTTACACAGTACCACAGATACTCATCTTCCTTGCTCTAAATTTTACTAACTGCTCAAGTGGGAAACAGACTCACCCCCTCTAAACCTTAATATAAAGACATTTTCGTCATTGGCTGACAAAACTAGAAGGATGATAGCACTGTTTATACCTGAATTGGATACTTTCATGAATGTTTCCTTCTCTCTGCTAAAGAGATGTATAAGCTTACCAGTAATTCGGTTTTCAATTTCCCCTTGCATCTGGAGGGAGTCCACGTAAATGGTTCTGTTTCCAATGATTCGTGCACATGCAATTCCTCTGTATGGCTGACAGAACCCATCTTCATGGTAATCTTCTCTGCAAAAGACGTGTTAGGATTTTAGATGCAGATGTCTCTCTGTCCCAATGGATTTTTACAAAACATATTCTTATAAAAGAGGAAAAATTCAAAATACTGTAAATCTGAAATTGTCCAATTCCCCAGATGCAGCTTTTTCCTCCAATTTTCTCTTACCTTAGAAATATTAATGAAGGAATCTGTAAATAGCTCATTACAGAAAGAAGAAAGCAAAACCAACACTAATTTTAAAATAATAAGCTAATAATAATGGGATTTGACAGATGAATCCATTAAAAAGCCTTTAGACTGAGACAGCAATATAGATCTAGTTACATGTCCCCATGCATTTTTGGCATCCAGCTGTATCCCATAAAATTAGGCAGTTTGTTCTCTTCTCCCACTTCTCTCTCCTGCTCTTCATTTCCTGTAGTGGATAGCAGAGGAGATCTTGCCAAACTTGAATTAAAACACGGAATAATTTTGAACTCTGAATTAGGTAAACAGAATAAAGAGTAATCAAGGCTATAACCTCTCTTCCTCTTCTCTCTTGTGAGAGTTAGTGCCAAATTTAACTTTCAACATACATTTTAATGCAGTTTTCAATTCAATGAGGCTTTGGGCCTTTCACTCCCTTACATCAACATAAATATTTTGGCACAAAAGCCCTAGCCTAAAGGCTCAGTGGTTCAACACTTCATCCCCAAAGCCCTGTAAATAATACAGGGCTGATCTGCAGATCATAACTGTCAGAGCACTGAAAAGGGACTTCAGAGTGAGTGCACTCTCAGAGTAAATATCCAGTATGCCATGTTTTTCCTCTAGCATGGCACAGCCCCTGTGCTAGGATTCACCAGCCTGATGTATTCACACCATGTCATTTACTGTATGATGGACCAAAAATAGGTATAAAACATAATTTAAAAAAAAGTGTCTCTGGAGTAGAACATCTAAACACTTAATCAGCTTTGTAACTAAACTGTTCAAAAGTCTGAGATACCTCTCTAATGCCAGCAACTTTTGAAGTATTACTTCAGTGCTCCTCTACACTTTGTACTTTATTGTCTTTGGATATCAACACCTGCTTTGGTAACCCATGATCCCAATTCTCTTACAAAAACCTTCACCCTTCCTTCAGGTGTCACATGAGCAGGACAAAACTGTCAGTGACTACGTAAAACCCCATAACTTCAGCTGGGAAAAATCAGCATGGAAACCTGAACGACAGCTAGCCAACATCATCCAACACTACATGTGCCTATTGCAACCCCTCACATTGATACCTTACTCTGTCTTAGGAATCTTCTCATTTTTCCTCTGCTATGTCTCCCTGATAAAGCTCATCTCTTCAGGGAAATGTTACGAATATTTCTTACTCTTTGGCAGTGGAAAGGTGGGCAGGACTGTCTGTACAGTGTACCCAAAAGGTGGAACCACCGATCACCGCTTGAGCTGCGTCTCCTTTTCCTCCCAAAAAGACAATGACTCAAAAGGACTCTAGATAAGCCATGGTGATATAAAGTGTATCATGCAGTTGTTATCCAGATATGGCCTTTATTTCCTATCACAGTATTACTATTAAATATTCATAAAGCAACATTTTGTCTACAAACTCTGAAACAACTTCTGCTTCCACAAAGATTTGTAAGTTTTTGATTACAGTGGATGAAGTAAAGGAGGAGTCTTAGGATCAACTACTCCCTGCAGTGATATTCTTTCATTCTTACAACAAAACCTGTAATTTTGCAACAATTGCATCATGCCTGAAGGGACAAAAATATCAAAGCATTTTGTCTGTGCCTGTTTTATGATCCTTGACCACCTCAGTAGGAAGTCAGCAATTCCCAAAAGGCGCTGAATGAATATGAAACCTCTGTTTGACCTCTTTCTCAAGAGTAAATTCATAGCCCTATCCTGCAGAACAAAGTCTGCAATGTATCTTACTGAAACTGTATCTCACACTTCAGGTCTCAGTTCAGGGTTCTCTTGCCAGTACCAAAAATAAAAAAGCACACTCCAAACACCATTGGTTTGGTGACAAAAGCAGTGTGATCTCTTACTTAGCTCAGTTTATTTGTTTCTGTCAAGAACTTTTAAACACAGCTTAGATACTATAAATACACACATATGCTCCCCTCTCCCATATTATAGTCAACTGCTGATTATACTAAACTGGATATGACCATTACCATGGACACAAGCAAAAGTAAACAGTAACCTGATGTCAGATACTCTCTTGACAGAATCGGGGCTGTTATTCTACATGCATCTTTGTCAGGTCAGGAAACTCACTGAATACTGTTTGACTAGTACCAGTACTGAGAGAACAGAATTACATTAGCCTTCTTAGGAAAAAGATTTCTGAATAATTGGAGGCACTAAGAGTGTCCTTATAGATTACTCTGTCCTTCAGCTACATGAACACTTGGGATGTAGTAAAAAATCTGCAACAAAAAGCAACTTGGGGAGAGTCTGATAAAACAACACAGGAGTGGCATAATGCTCAGTTCCAACAGGAGCCCTTGGAACCATGTGTGGCTTTGAATCATGTTCCAAACCATATGCCAGCAATTCAGTTGCTGATCAGAGCAATAATTACAAGCTGCTGAAAATAGGCAGAAATACTGACTCTTCAATTTCCTGCTGCTTGAGCTATAATGTCCACTCTGATCAAGAACCCTGGTGAAAGCTGAAATCTGACTCCACAAAAGGAACCCAGAAAAGTTCATTTTGTTCCCCCTGAAAAAATCTCACAAGGTAGCCACAGGTATTTTTTTACCTTTGTTCTTTAGTTTGTGCGTGTTTCAAGACAGTATGAACTTTTCTCTCTAGTGATTTTCTTCCATTTTTTTTTAATAGAGTCAGGCACATGCTAAGTGTTGGTCTTTCTTTGCACCTTTGCTGGAAGACTGTGTCAAAGACAGTGCACAAGAAAACTGAATACTCTCAGCACTCAGTGAGAATGTATTCCCTTACTGAGTGAACTCTCTTCCCAAGCACTCATCATATGTTTGACCAGAGTTTGGATTTAAAAATAAAATTGTAAAGTATATGACTAATATTCCTAAAACCCCATCTTCCGCTGCTCCAGATCAGTATCATCAGTTTACCAAGCCCAAGATGTGATCTTCTCCCAGAACAAATCAGTTAAGAACTAGGCTTTCTAAGCAAAACCAAAAGCAGGAGAACCTTCAACCTCAGTCACACATAAATAAAACCAAAATATTGATACTGCTTTTATGTAAGACATGGAATTTGATCAGGTTTACCAGGTCTGGAAACATGTTGAAGAGCAAAGCACTGATAAGCGTTTACAAGTTCCTTCTCACACATGCACTGCAACACCTCATAAAATACAGCCTGCCTTCAGGTTTGTGGGCAGAAGTCTGTATGAAATGCAGAATTAACCAAGCAGGGAGTGTAGAAGAAAGATGCAGATTCAATCGTATGCTGCCACTCCTCCCACTGATAAAAGTCAGAACTTCCAGGGACACCTGAGTCCATAAAGGAAGCATTGGAAGAATCAGGTGCCTCTGAAGAGGAATAAAACCTAGCAGGCATGAATAGAAACTCTCTAGAAGAAGGTCATGCAACACTTCCATAAGGTAGATATCTGCTCCAGAAATACATAAACAAATTTCTAGGTGTCCTAGGAAAAAAAAGTGGACATTGGTACCCCCACCCCCCATTAAACATTACCTTAATTTCACATATGGCACAGAAAGGACACCAAACAAAATACTACAGAAGAAAATACACAGGAAACAAAGAGCCTTTTCTTCATGGAAAATCTGGAATGCTGAAAAAATACATCTCAGCACAATACGCTATATGCTATCTATGTAACACCATCTATTGTTTCCAACAGTCAGAGCTGAACAGACCAGAGGGCATACGGAAGAAAAATGTCCCAGTAGGAAAAAAGGCAACCATGGAAACTCTTTTCAATACTAAAATCACCTTCTGAAGCACCTAAGTCTGATGAGCATTTTCAGTATGCATTTGGTGCCCCTGAAATCACAGTAGAGTGCAGACCTTGTGGTTTTCCTCAGACATAGAGAAAACACATGAAGCTCTCACAGTTTTTAACATGGATTCACACAGGGAAGTATGAAAGCAGGATTGAGAGGTACCACACATTCATTTGCTAGTGAGATGCCTTTTCTGATTGCATACTGCAAGTTTTACTTCCAAAGACAGCAGAAACTTCTAAGTGTAAACTATTTTCCTGAAAATGGAAGAGATAAAACACTGTGCACCAGCCACAGAAAAAAACCTCAGAAATCCTCCAGAAAACTCAGAGTAAGTTTTTCAGTTAAATACACAGAAAGAAAAATCTCATTTAATAATACTCTACCAACCTACCCTAGCAGTTATATGGATAGACAAATTCTCAGCCTACACTTTATCAAAGTAAACAACACCAAGCCAAATCATAGACTATAATAGGATATTCCAAAGGTTAGCTTTTAAAAGGTAGTAGAAACTTTGTTACAGAAGTTTCCCACAAGCAACTAAATACAATTAAAATTTCCTATAAATTTTTCCACAACAAAAAACAAACCTAAAGCTTTGACCCTCTTGCATGTTGTCCAGGGATTATGCAGTTTTTAATTAAGAACTGTTAAATACTGAGAGCGTTAGACCTCCCCTTCATGTTCCATTACAAGCAGAATGGCAAAGCAAGGAGAAATGCACAGAAAACCACAGACTGTGATAGATGAAAGAAAGCACAAATTATTTATGTCAGCCTATTTGCTATTCATAGAGAAATAGAACATTTGGTATACAGTTGCTCATCTAGTTGGGAAATCTCAGGATTTTTGATAGTTACAACTTGATAACTAATGTCAGAAGCTGTGTTAAGAGAATGATTATGACTGACAGTAAGATCAGAGGGAAAAGGACAGGCATCATATTTCAGATTATGAGTTTACTTAACCCAGTGTGTGGCTACTTCATAAATATAAAGAGGCAAGTTAAATGTCCTGCAATAGAAAAAGAATAAAGGAATAAAATGTTTATATTTAATCAAAGGGGGGCAAATCTCTCTGACTTGTGGGGAGGGCATTATAGAGGGCTGCAGTAAAAAAATCAGGAATCTCTGCTTTTTAATATGCATATGTATTCATCATTTGTTTATACTCAATCTCAAAATCAGGACCTCTTATAATGTTGCACCACAGTCCTTGTAATTTGTTGCCCTTACTCTTGACCTGTACCATGTCATAGGGCTGGGCAGCCAAGTTCATTCACAAGAAGATCCCTTTTCAATGGTTAAAATGAGGTTACATTTTATTCCCAAATATTCCCTTCCTCAACAGGCCACAGATAAAACCTGAGAGAAGAGAAACATACTACCCTTGTCATATGCCATATCACATCTATTTGCTTCCTGTCAAAAACATAGGGAATATATATGAATTATATTACAGAAAAATACTTGGTACCTTCTGGCCAGGTTTGTATATTTGCCTTCAGAGAAAATATCAAATAAAACACTCAATTTCTTTTTTCACTGTTAAATAAAATTTGTCAGGAAAGGTTTTCTTTTAAAGTAGTAGTTACAATGGGCTATAAAATTGCTCCTTCTCATAGGCCTCCCATTGCACACAGATCACCGAGGGAAGTTTTACTACTGACATTCAAAGCAACTGGCATTCAAGGATTGTGGTGTAAATATTTGATAGAGGAAAAGAACATTTTTTTTCTTAAAGTATGGTTTGAACTATTACTATCTATTGAAGGGCTGGGCTGATGCCAAGTGCCTCTGACATCATCCCTAACTTCTGTCCACACAGGGCAGAAATTCAGTAACACACACAAATAGGTTGTTGGTTTTAGCGTAGTTTCCAAAACCCAGGTGTACAGGAAAACCTCAAAAAAAAACCCAGACCCACAAACCATAAAACACCCAGAACTCCACACACACACGTCTGTGTCCTTCCTGCTGAAGCCAAGAAACTAAAGGGTGGCAGTGACACTCACTGCTGCATCGGGCCCCTGCCTGGATGGAGATTACCCTGCACCCACATCACGGGAGAAGGGCACAGGCTTCCTGCCCTTCCTGTATGCATTCTCTGAACAAACAGTTTCATCCTTTGACCAAAGGGTTCTGCAAATAACCCACCTTTCCAGCACTTAAAGTCATTGTTTGCGCATCTTCACCTGTGCCTAAAGATCAGTGCTCCCGGGATATCAGCAAATGCACATTGATGCACTTAACTCCTTAAAGAGAGACTTAGAATACTACAATACAAGAGTCAAACTTTTCCTTTGCACTAAAGGAATGTAGGAAATACTATCAGAAAAGGAGTCTTGTGTTAAAAATAAAGAACTAACAGGCAGGGGAATTTGTAGAAATAGTCATAGCTCAGTTGAAGTTAATGGGCCTATGGCAATTTACACTCACAATGGCTATGGCCCGTGACTTTTGCTACCAGATGCTTATTGAGTGTAACGACAGACTCAAAAAGCAAGATTCCCTTACATTTAGCATACAACATGGACAAATATATCCTGCTTTTTGTCTGAAAAACTGTCATCAGAGAATCCCTAAAAGAATTTACCAGAAGTTCCAATTACTGAACAGAACAATCATGTTGGGTTTGATTTGAATTTTTATCTACTAGTTACTAAAAGTAACATTGTGAACTGATTTGAATATTTATCTACTTACTACTAAAAAGTACAGTGTGAACCGGAACTCCAGATTCAATGTCTAAGATCCGTAAAAAATAACAGTTGATCTTTATTCTATTGGTTCTATTAGATTATTAATTCATTCATATTAATCATAGGACTTGAGACAGAGTATAAAGCCAGCTAAAAGATAAAGCAACTAATTGAAACATCTTTAGTAAAAACACAGCTACAAATGGACTTTGTGTTTGTGACAAAGACGTTTGTTTGTCAAAGAACAACTTATAAACTTTACAATAACCTAATCTTTAGAGTATTGAAAATATTGCCACAAAGAATTATAAAATCAGCATTTTTAAATATGAAACTCAGGCTCCAAAGTCTGCCTCTAAAACATAGTCCAAATAATGGTTTAAACATATATTCTGGTGTTACTGTGGAAGGAGGATTCTTTTACTACAAAGTAGTAAAAGATTTATAAATCACTTAAACACAAGAAAGGTAGAGAACATCAGTAGGGTTTAACCATTCTCCTTCACTGTACCATGACCCAAATCGGCCTCCTCAGTAGGCATTACCTTAAGTGGTTGCCAGCCCTCTTAGCTGAGCTGTGTCCTTGATAAAAGATACTACGTTCAATTATTTAATTGGACAAAACTAACAGAAAATGGTGTTGCCTTCCTTTTTTTCACATACTCAACCTCCATCGCTCCTATAAAAGGCAAAACAGCCCTCACAGGCAAACACATACAAAAGAAGTGAACACATAAAACTGTGTCAGGCTGCTCATTAGATAACACTGCTGCTGTGGTTTCTTGGTATCATATTCATTCAGCTATTTATTACCGCTTTGCATCTTTAGAAAAGTTTTCAGTGTACCAAAAATTGCTGCAATTTCCAAGTACAACACATACAGAAGTAGAGACATAGGTGGCAGGATTGCTTTTACTACAATAACCCGGGTGAAACAGTTGAGGGAGCAAAACTAAACAAGGACGTCAATGTTCTGAATTTCTGCAAGAAACAGACGATTGTCCCTCGCTGGCGTAACCAGCCACAATCCTCTTGATTAACACATGTAACTTCAAACAGATGACAGAATATTCTGCCAACAACATTCTAACTTCAGCCTACAAACTCTCTCAGTTTACTCAAAGGACATTTTTGTAAATTCTCCCTCTGCTTTCATAGGTGTTAGCATGTTGGGATGAAATCTTGAAATCACAGGAGTCAGCTGGCAATCCAAGGAAGGCTGCAGATCTGTTTTGCTGAGTGTCAGATACTTTCAACAGAAACATTTCTGTTATAACCACGGTTACTGAAAATTTGAAAAGAAAAACCTTCAGAAAACTAATTTCAACGTATGGGAACATGAACCTTGCCATGCAGCATTCCAGCTTCTCACTCACCAAAGAAACCATTATGAGTCTTCTTCCCCACCCCTTTTTTTTACAGCATGTTATCCCCCTCAGTGTGTTATGACTGTCTAATAAATTGTCTTTCTCTGACATCTCCAAGGAAAGCAAGCAGGGCCAACAGACCCTCTCTGAAGAGCCCCTAACAAGCAGCTCGCTATTCCCTGTGCTGACAGAGGAAAGCAAAACTCTTAGCTTTTTTCCTTCCTCAGCCCGCCGTGCCACCCTGAGTACACATAGGTCAGCTCCAAAAAGGTCTCATAAGAGCCCACCAGCTGAAAATGTCATTATAATTGCTGCTGTATCAGGCATCAATGCCAGGAGCCATCCTGGGCAGCTCAGAGAGGGCTGCGGCAATGGGGGTGCCCCTGCTTTGGGTTCAGTGCAGGGGATCAGACAGCTCCACCTGGGAGGGCTTCAGAAAGGGAGGGATGGGACTGGGGACGGAGCGAGAGATCATATTGGCTACCACGGAAGGTGGGAACACCACGCAGGACAAGGAGCAAAGAACTCTGAAGGCTGCGGTGCTGAGGGTGGGGGGAAGGGATATCTGGGAATTAGGGTCCCTCCTCACCCTGTGAATGGGCGAGAGGAGAGCAGCCCACCAGGCTGTTCTGACCTTCTCCAGTGCAGTCCTCACCCCACCCTATAAATGCCATCAGGGATAAGCTCAACATGGTAATTTTTTCTTTTAAAAAATCCTGCAAGTTTTCAGGTAGATGTTAATACACAGTGATTTACCTACAGAGGAAGATTTCATGCACAAATAGGAATTTTTCAGTATTGTTCAGCTGATTTAAATCCATTGATAGAATTTTGTATGTATGCCACGAAGACAGGTAGGAAGTAGAAAGTCTTGAGAGAAAAGACTGTGAAAGTGTGGTTAAAAATTGCCAATTATAAAAATCCAAAGAGAAGGGGAGGCTAAAAGAAGGACAAAAGAATAATTTAAAACAAAAAAATAAAATCCCAAAGAAGTGTCTCAAGCTTTTCATTTTGGTTGGGTCTTTTTTTTTTTTGCCCTTGAATGATGGGGAATACAAGCTTTCTACAAAATGCTTCCTGGCCTTTTATTAGAGGTTGAAAAGTTAAAACATTTTTTGTAAAAAGAAAAAAATGTCAAAAGTATTTTTTCTCTTTTTTTTTTAAACAAAATAATCATGGCTTTTCTATCTCAGTTATCACAGAGATTATACATCTTATAGCAGAGAGCTTTGTAAAACAGGTAGAAATTACCATAGCACCATCTATAAATTAGCTACATAATTACAGGTACAAGTGTTCATCTTCAAAGTCTTTTGCAGAACACTTGTAATAAAACTACAGAATCATCAAGTATTTATGAACATATAATACTGAAGTGTCAGCTTTCCAGTCTTAAGGAAAATTTGGCATATTCCATATAGCTGAAAAACCTGACATCATCTAAAGTAAGTCTTTAAAAACATCTAAGTGACAATACAAAATATTTTATAGTTTCTCTGCTACTTTTTATGGATGCATTATGAAATAATTCTATGCAATGTTGCAGACAGTTGGAGTTTGTGAATACTTCCCAGTATCAGAGACTATTACCATAGCTTCTCTTTGATAAGGTTTATTTGAGATTAAATTTTCCAGAGTCCAAGAAAAATTTTTGCTTTTTTTGTAATTTTTAAAGAAATTGTTAGACGTTTCAAAAAATAAGGCCAGCAAATTTTTTGGTATTTAATTTCTCTTTAGAAAAAAAAATTAAAACCCTGAGCAAAACCACTACTAGGAGAAGGAGCAGCCACTTGGTTGTGATGCTGTCACATTGTCTTGCTATTGAGCAGACACGTGGGACTTGCTGGAACAGACCTTTGGCTGTTCCCATGAAACACTGCCTGACTTTGCTCTATATATAACAGCTTTTATATAACTTCCACCTTAATGCACTCACCAGCCCCGTCTACGAGAGTATACCTGGTATTCTCCGAACACTGTTTCTACTGCAGTCTTTGCACCTGCTTGGCTCCCATGGTTATCACACTCCTGGAGTGTGGAGTTTGCAGGGGGCCCAGGAGGACAGGGACTGTGGAAGCGGGATGAAGAGGCACCTCAGGGATGCATACAGTGGCTACCACCAGGGGAGCATGTTTCCCTCAAATTCGGAGCAGCAATTTTTGTGTCTCACCATTTCTTTCTGTCAGTGGATGAATAAGTATGTCTCCACTTCTCGGCTGGTCTGTACTGGAGACAGCAGTCTATTATTAGTGCTATCCTCTTGTCGTCTGGCTCCAGCAGCCGAGGTCTGGCTGGTATGGTTCAGGAATCCAGAATTCATGAAATAATTTTGGTGTGTCATCATTATTTCACATAATGGGATTGTTGATTTTTTCCAAATTAGGAAAATTAGCTTTTTCTCCACAGGAAATTCTATGCCAGTTTCAATCAAGACCTCTAGAGTTCTCAAAAATTAAAAATAAACAGACAGTCTTTTCCTTCAGCCTGGAAGAGGGTAGAAATGAACAAACTTTGGCTCTGCAGCTTCTCTTTTCTGGAGCTGCAGTAAGAGCACCCTGAATCACACAAAACTGCTAGGAAGCCAGGGTATTCATCCAGTCTTGATGTAATACTAAGTGATAACTTCCCTTTACATTTCTTCCTTTGGACTTAAAATTATGTACTGAATGTTTATCAGACTTTGTATTCAAAGACTCCTCCCTTCTTTTTCTTTTTTTTCCCCTGTGTATAACCAATTAATGCCTGACTGTCACATTTTTCCATTTAAATCTTTCCACAGTATAATAGTGGATGCTGCATTGCTCCACAGGCAAAATAGCTCACATTCCGAAGTCAGAATTAATTTATTTTCAGATGCCACACTCATGATGCTATGCAAACATCATTAGCTTGATACTCTGTGAGTAGCAATTGTACCAACGACACAACTCTGTAAATTAATATAATCGGGTTTAACATCAATAAACTCTTCATGAATCAACACATGTGGAAAACTCAATTATGAGAACAAATGTTTCCCCAAGTTTAGCATTTCAGCATTTAATTCTTAATGCTTAAAAATGGAGATCCTGTATATACCGATATATCTGTCAGTCTGAACCACAGAGAATATAAAAGAACAGTGATCACCCGTTGTACATTCTTGATGGAGAGTCTGAATCCTGCAACTACTGATTCCGTGTTACATTTTTGCTTTTCTCTCCACTCTTCAACCTAATGTTAAAATAAAATGAGCTAAACTGCATTACACACTGAGGTTGTCTTCTCTACATTAATTACCACGTACAGTATGAAAACACTACTTTGCAGCTATCTAGAAATTAATATCACCACAGCAGCTCCAACCTGGAAAGTGACTACAGCTTTAGCTCTGTAACATGGCACACCTACAGGCATGCCTTAGCTCTAAGATTCAGATTCCTGCATAATTTAGCAGATCTTTGAGCTCACAATATGTTTTTATGAAATGTAGCATTTTATGGTTGCACTCAATGAACTAACAGGTCTTTTCCTACTTAAATGGTTCTACGGCTGGAGAGCAGCCCTGCAGAGAGGGATCTGGGGGTGCTGGTGGGCAGCAGCTCAGTGTGGGTCAGCAGTGTGTGCCCGGGCAGCCAGGAGGGCAAAGCCCATCCCGGGCTGCAGCAGACACAGCAGCACCAGCGGCCAATGGACAGGATCATCCCGCTGGATTCAGCCGTGCCGCGGCCTCACCCCGAGCCCTGTGTGCTGTGCTGGGCCCCACAGTGTGAGAAGGATGGGAAGGTCCTTCAATGGTCCAGAGGAGGACAGCAGAGCTGGTGGAAGGGCTTGAAGCAATATACCATGAGGAGAGGCTGAGGATTCAGATACTTTCGGAGAGAAGTAGGCTGAGGGGTGACCTCACTGCTCTCTATGGCTTCCTGAGAAGGGGAGGAGGAGATGGAGGTCTCCTCTCCCTGGGGTCCCTCCACAGTACATGTGGGAATGGTTTAAAGTGGCACTGGGGGAGGTTCAGAATGGACATTAGGAAACATTTCCTTACCAAGAGGATGGTCAAACTTAAACAGGCTCCCTAAAGAAGTGGTCAATGCCCTGTGCCTGTTAGTGCCTTAAAAAAGGCATTTGAATAATGCCCTTAATAATGGGCTTTAAATTTTTTCAACCCATGGAGTGATCAGGAAGCTGGACTAAACGATCCTTGTAGGTCCCTGCCAACTGGAGCTATAATACAATATTGTATGGTACTGTATTGTATTGTGTTGTGTTCTATTCTATTCTATTCTATTCTATTTTATTCTTTTTTATTATGCGTTTCTATTCTACTCCTCTACTAATTGTTTTGCAATATGGAACTACTTTGCTGTCGTTAGGCAGGTGGAAAAATGGAGGCTTGTCAACATAATTTTGCAAAATTGAGTCAGATATAAGATATTTCTATATGCAGGTCAGCCTGCTGATCTCAGGTGACATTTCCCAGCCCGAAGGAAAGCATGGTGAGACATGAGTAAAAATGCATTCTGATGAAAAAAAACCTGCTGATGACATGAGCTTCTTGCAACCTTATTTTCTGAGCAGTATTACCTCAAATACTTCAGATTTTAGACTTAACAGACCAGTTCCAATTTAAAAGAGCAGATTTCCTTACTGAATTTTCTTTTTCCTTTTCAAAAAACAATCTCTTCCATCACTGTTAATGCCATTTAGTTTTGAACAGAATTGTTCAAATATTATCCATTCATTCCGTTTGACTTTTTCTCAAGTACACTACATTAGTTGCATCTAGTTTGTTTACCTCTTTCAAACTGAAATAGAGAACATAATAATACAAAAGTAGGGAAAAAACAACCATAAAGCTATAAAAATTGAAAGGGTGATTTATGGTGTGGTGTTCCAGCACTATCTCATTTTGTTAAATTACCTACTTTTCATTAGAATAGTGTTCCTTTATCTTTGTGCCTAACTACAACATTCACCCTTTCCTTGTATGCACTTAGAGGCTATTCAGCATCCTAAGGAACTCTAATTAAACTCAATGTGGCATCAAATGCCTACAGGAAGTCTCAGGGACATATAACTGTCCTTTTGTAAGACATACAATAAATACTTTGAAAGCCATTTAAGCTACTGAACGAATGAGAGTAGGGGAGGGAGAGAGGGATGAAGTAAAATCTAAACACACTAAAGATTGCTGGTTATACCAGGGATGTCCAACAGCTGCAGTAGCTACTTGCCAAAAGCCCAAGGGCCATTACCACTTTGAATATCAATTTACATATATCTTAAAGGGAGTTACACGTGTCTTACTTTGCTTGCAACTTCTTTGGAGTTTAATACAAATTGTTTCTCTGAGCTGCTAAAACCTAAGCACCTGCTGCTGATCTGGAATTTGCTGGAAGAGGGCGTGTTGGGGTCACGTATTTACAAAGAGCTGTAACTGGCTCTTTGCCATGTATTGCACAGTTTATGAGTCGCACCTTCAGCTTGCCTGACAAGACTGCCTAGGCTTTTTTGGCTATCAAAAATCTATCCACTCCTCTGCGGGGTAGGAGGCAGGCTCTCCCAACACACAGGCTGTGAGTGAATTCTCACCCACAGCAAACATCAACTCCCTTTAATATTCAGGTGCAAGCTAAAGGTCCAAATTTTGGAAAAAAGAACTCTTAGGAAAGAAAGTGTTTGTGTTCTTTGGTGTACGGCATGCCTGCAGCCCTATATATAAATGAATTACATTCAGTACAATGCCTGATCCAACCCATGTAGAAGTGTCTTGACAGTACTGCTAATCACAAGTGGGAAGGTGCTTTCTGTATATAACCATAAGTTAGCCTGACTGTAGGAAATACAACTAACTACTACTTTTTCCTAATATATTTGGACACCTTGCCCAACTACAGACCAAGTCCTGTAGGGTTGCCTTTTTGTCTTTGCCACCAGTCTCTTGGTAAACCAGTGCGCTACACTTTAAGTTACATAATCTACACAATCTGCGCTACACTTTAATGTACATAAGGGCATTTGATTTATAGAGTAGCAAAAAGAAGGTAAAGCTTTCCCAAATACTTATTTTTAGTCATCTATGCATATTCTTGGCTTAGTTTTGGGGGGTTCTGAACAATATGGGTTAGTGAGCATAACAGATTGAAACAAACTATTATCCTTTCTTCTCCCTATACATTCCCTGTCAGCCTCTTCAGCTCTTCCTTTCCTTTAAAATAAAAGGAAAAAACCTTCCACTTGTAATAGTTTCCCCAGATAACAACTTGCAGGATATACAGACACTTGTGTCTACTCCAAAATGCTATGAATATTAGTTTAAATACACATATGGCTTTTAAAATTCATCAATTTTGTAAGCACATTGAATTTCTACTTCTATGACTAAATAATGTAAAATACATTGGATTGTTCGTCATCTATTCACTTGTGTTTAGAAGGCATTTGAGTGCAAGACCAAAGTTGAAGAAACATTTTCATGTGGGAAGAAGTTGTGATCTGACGTGGTGCAAAGCAACCCAAAACTGTATTTCCACTGTTCTTTAACACTGTCTTGAATTACACATATTCTTGGGTTTAAAATGAGGGGGGAAACATATTTTTTAAATGTATGAGTAATATTAAGACAAAAAATTCAGTTTTTGTTCCAAGACAGACTGTCAGCTTCCTCTGAGTACAGCCTACACCACTGGGAAGAACAGAGTATAAATTTTAGTTATATGTTAATTTGTGATGTCGTAAGCTTCTGAGCCTTTCTAGGCTGTATCCTACACAAATAGAGGAAAAAACTGCACTCTAAAATAGGTGAGAGAGAAAAAATTTAGTGCAAACTTGGTTTTAGTCCTGTCCTTCCTCCAAACTTCCTGTCTTGGCCTGTAAGACTGTCAAAGGACAATTAAAATGATGAAGTCAAAAGTAGATCTGAGATTGTGGATCAAAATCCCCTGAAAGGAGCCCCAAACCCACAGGAGGGTGAAATACAGCCTCCCCCTCAGCCTTGAGAGAAAAAAGGAAACTGACACACAGGAGCTAGGAGGGAATTGCAGCATGTTCCAGCCAGATCCCCAAATCGGATTGTCAGGGCGTCAGGAAATCTGCCAAGACAAACACATGCTGTTTAATGTAGACCAGCCCAAGATAATCTGTGCCTCAGTTCCTCACTCATAAAACAGGATAACATTCCCTGCTTTATGGGGAGAAGAATGTACCCAAAACATTTTGAAATAATCTGATCCCCAAGTAGAGGAAGGCAAAAAATTCCCAAGATCCACCATCTCCATTTGATATACAAAGCATGGAGAGGCAAAGGTTAAACAACTTGCTACAATCACACAGGAGTACAGTCATAAATTGAATCCAGACCTCTGAAATTACAGTCCAGTGTTTTAATCACAAAATTCCTCTTTTTCCTTGATTAAAACAGGAAATGAAAACACAAGTATGAGCTTATCCTGTGACTTCAACATATTACCACAAGCATCTTAGAAAAACATACATAGTTCAAATATGGTTGTCTCAGCCACAGGAATATTTTTATGAAACGAAAGGCGTGCATGACATTCTGGAGGAAGCACATCATCAAACACCTGGTTCTCATGGGCCTGAATAAACACTGTAACTTCTGAGTTGGGACAACCTTGTATTGGTTTTAAAAAACATCTGTTTATGTGAATTTTAAGATAATCTTGTATAATTTACAAGATTAACAATGTTATCACTGGCTAAACTACACTGAGATTAAAGAAATTTGCCACACCACCTGAGGAAAGAAGGAAAATACAAGTGGTCCTGCTATTTGATGGCAAGGAAAGCATTCTCACTTTTTAGTGTGATTTTAGATACCTTTGGTTTGCCAGACAGATTCAGTTTACATTATTTTCCCTCTACTGTCTTTTACCTGGAAGACCCCAGTCAGAGGCAGGGAAGTGGCTGAGGGGGAAGTGCTTTGATGATCCACTCCTTTCCACCTTCATTTCCAAGATCTTATATTCTCTTTTCCATCTTGTAATTACATGAAGATTAGTCATATGATGAAAATACACTTTTTTCCATTATAAAGATATTTGAGTGACCCTCACATCGTGCAGAAAATTCCCTTTGGGGTCACAGAAAACATGTGCTTTGGGATATGTAGACCATGGAGAATAAACTGCCCAGGAACCCAGCCTTGGGGCTCCTCACTGGAGTTTTAACACAGATACATTACTAGTTTTTAGACATTCTGTCTTCCACTGTTTGAAATAATTGTCTTTTTCCCCACTACAATTGCTTCATCCTTTTTCTTCAGTGGACTGAATCTTAAAAAAAATTACCGTTGTCCCAAACTACTTGAAAATTAGGCATGAGAACACGCAAATTTATTTTGAATAATCAATACCTCAAAAATTCTCCCACAAAGTAATGATCATTTTTACTTGGTGGCAGTGTTTCTTTCCACCCATTTCTCCTTCTAAACATCCAGCATACAGGCGCCAAAGGCTGCAAACCCATAACTGATCTTAGTCAGAGTTCAATAAACTCAGAGTTTCTTGGAAAGCCCAGTTCCCCTGCACAGGGCTCTGGAACGAAATGTTCAGCTCCTGGCATCCTGAGCAGATTGCACAAAGGCATGTAGGGAACAGTGCAGCACTGAGGCAGTTTCACATACACTTGGCAAGGACTGAGCTTAAGGGCCCTTCTTTCCGCCTCTATTCTGTGGTGCCTTCCTCACGTCTGCAATGGCCTCATCAGATTTTCCAGAAGCCCTTAAAAGCCAATGAACTGAATATTTGAACACTAGATATCTTCCATCCCAAGCTCCCTTCAAGGAGGCACTACTACAGTTAAACTCTTTCAAAATGGGAATTTGCCCAATGGGTAAAATTTAATCTAACCATTCAATTCAAAAGAAAAATCTGTAAGACTAGAGAACATGCAGTCTTATAGAATGGCATTATCTTCTAAGAGTAACACTTCTAGAAGGAAAGACAACCATTTCTGCCCTTCTACTCTTAGACTAAAAGACATTAACATCCATTGCTTTGTTTTAATAAAAACATTCTCAGGTATTTGCTAACCATTTATTTTATTTTCACACACTTGTATCTTTCTGAACAGACAGGATGTCTCTCTTTTGAGAGGCAAAACAAGTAATACTCATGATGCAAAATGTAAAAGCATAATACAATGACAGAAAAAACTGGTGTCCGCACTCTTGTAAAACAACCCTTTAGTAGCACAGTCCTCTGGATAGTAAAGGCTAAGCAGAGACTATTTTTTGATCATGTTTTATTTCCTTTGTTAAACATTTTATGTCATCTATTACTATCTTCAACATTTTTAATACTTTAGATAAATAATTAGGATAGATTGTATTTCTCCATTTCTACAGAAAATTCCCTAGAATTTTTTGGACATATGGATCTTAACAGAAAATAAAGACATCTCCAAATAATCCACAGCAATTTAAGACTATGTATTTGGTTGAAAGTTTTTATATTCAGATTTTTACAAAAACATCTCAACTTCATTACCTGAAGGTCAGGATGCTTTTTTGAACTGGCAAGTCTGACTGCATAGCACACATTTTCTCTCTGGCAATCTTTAATTGCAGATTAATTCTAGAAATCCACTGCACAGATTGCATAAAAATACCTCACTAGATGGTATCTACATAGGTAATGTTTCTTATTCCTTTATATTCATTAGGTATAGTTTTAAACCAAGTTGCAATGGTTTTATGTTTCAGGTTTCCACTGAAGCATGTCTTTTTTGAAGCACTAATACCAGCAGCAACAGCTCTCGTGTGGCTCAGTGAGAGGCTGCACTGTGCAGACAGCAAATGGAAAGAGTCCTTTGTTCCACGAGAGCTTTTTCCAAGCACTTAGGTATTCATATGCCTTTTTCACCTTTCGTCTTTTCTGGCTTACAAAATGGTCTGCAAGATTTTATACAAAATACTCAGTTTTGAGAAAATCATTATCTGTTTCTGAAAATAAAATTCTTATACCACCGAAACATGGTATTTTATTTAAAGGACTGATCTTGAAAAAAATTGAAACAGAAATAAGCATGCAATGAGGCAAAGATCTCTAATCCCTGAAAGCTCCTGGGCCTCATATGATAAGACCCTCGTGACTTCTCAGTAGACCTTTGACCTGACCTCATTTTTCTGAAGTTTCAGGTTTCTATTCAATCTAGTCCATATTAAAAAGAAAATAATCTACCAGCAGTGTAGTCTTCACCTTTTAATGGCAGGTCTAGAACAATGATGGCACACTACTGATCCAATACCAATGGTTCAAGATCCATTGTGAAGCGTCATAAGCCGATGACACGATTTTTTAAATTTCTTTGGTTTTATAGTTATTTCTTTCTATATTTTAACTCAGGGTTCCAAATCAGCAAAGATTGCATAGAAAAGCACTAAAAACCTAGGAAAAGCTAGGATGAAAGATGTCTTGGGAACCGTAATTTACTTCCGGATGAAGGAGGGCATATAATTAAGAACTACGCATCACATACACAGTAATTTTCACTATATCAGCTGAAATGTTTTATTTATGTTGATATTTGTGAAATATTAACAAGTTCATTCTCAGTACAGAAGCACTTGGAAAATACTAGGGAAGCCAAAAGAAATAAAATTAATTACTTGCTCTATAACAAAAGTGAATCAATGTAAAACTTTGTTCCCAGGTTTCTTGGTCTGACACAGGCCAAAAAAAAAAGTGCCAAGGAGAATGTACCCCATGATAAGCAAGAAGGATGAACTGGTGGTGACTGATACAGAGAAACACAAGGTGTTCAGTGACTTCTTTGCCTCAGTCTTCACTGGCAGGCACCCTTCCCACTTCTCTCAAGTCCTTGATCCTCTGTGTGGATATGGGGGAGTGAAGTCCCTTCCACTATGAGTGAAGAGCAGGTTTGGGATCACTTGATGAAGCTGAATAGCCATGAGACTATGGGACCTGATGAGATACATCCCAGGGTTCTGAGTGAACAGACTGATATTCTTGCCAAGACAAACATATCTGAAAAGTCAAGGCAGTCAGGTGAACGCCCTGGTGACTGAGAAAAGGAAACATCACACCCATTTTTAAAAAGAGGAGAAAGGAAGATCTGAGGAACCACAGACTGGTGAACCTCACCCCTGTGCCTGGGCAGATCATGGAGCAGATCCTCCTAAAAGATGTGTCATGGCACATAAAAGACAATTAAGTGACCCAAGGGAGCCAGCACCGCTTTACTAATGGCAAATTGCGCCTCACTAATTGGGTGGCTTTTTATGATGAAATGGTCAATAAGAGAAGACCAACAGACATCATCTAGCTAGACTTTTGTAGGCCTTGATACCATCTCACATGGCACCCTTATCTGCAAATTTGAGAGACACGGATTTGATGGACTATTCAGTGGATAGGGAGCTGAATGGATGGATGAAGCCAGAAAGTTGTGGTCTAAGGATCTGTGTCAAGATAGAGGCCAGTGATGAGTGGTGCCCCCTCAGGGCTTTCTCTTGGGACTGGTGCTCTTCAATATTTTCATCAATGACACAGACAGTGGGATCAGGTGCACCCTCAGCGAGTTTGAAGATGACACGAAGCTGAGCAGTGTCATTGGCACAACAGAGGGATCTGGACAAACTTGAGATATGGGTCCACAAGAACCTCATGAAGTTCTGCAAATCCAAGTGCCAAGTGCTGCACCAGGGATGGGGAAGTCCCAGACATGAGCAAGACTGGGAGTTCAAGTCACTGGAAACAGCCCTTTGAAGAAGGACTCAGGGGTTCTTGTGGATGAAAAGGTGGACATGACTCCCTGGTGGGAGCTCTCAGCCCTGAAGATCAATTGTGTCCCAGATTGCATCAAAAGCACCATGTCCAGGAGCGCAAGGGAGGGGATTCTACCACTCTACATGGTCCTCATGAGACCCCAGCCGGAGTCCTGGGTCCAGTTCTGGGGTCCTCAGCACAAGAAGGATGTGAACCTCTTAGAGTGGGTCCACAGGAGGTGGTGAAGATGATCAGAGAGCTGGAGCACCTCTCCTGTGAAGACAGGCTGAGAGAGCTGGCGTTGTTAAGCTTGGAGCAAGAGAAGGTTTTGGGGAGATGCCACTGCAGCCTTAAGGGGTTCTCATAAAAAGGAAAGAGGTGGACTTTTTATACTTGTAAATAGTGCAGAACTAGGGGCAGTGGATTTAAACTGGAAAAGGGCAGGTTTTGATTATATGTTAAAAAGAAATTCTTTATTTAGAGGGCAGTGAAGAGCTGGAACAGGCTGCCCTGATACTGCTGTGGATACTTCACCCCTGAAAGTGTTCAAGGCCAGGCTGGATGGGACTTTGTATGACCTGATATATCAGAAGGTGTCCCTGCCCAAGGCAGTGGGGTTGGAACTGGATGATTTTTAAGGTTCCTTCCAATCCAGACCATTCTATGGTTCCCTTTCCATCCTCATGAATGGGTCAGCAAGAGAGCCCAGGCATCAAACAGAAATCACCAAATCACCACTGAAGTCAAAATGATACTAGCAAACAGAGGTTTTGCCTAACTACTCAACAACAGTATTCTAGTCTTGTTTTACCTGACTTTTCAAGTTACAATAACATAAAATGGGTAAATTTGCAACCACAGCAACTGAAACACTTCATCCATTCATTTTTAACCATTCTTCCAGCCCATACTTGCCCTGTAAACAATTACTGTTCCAACGTGACTTTGTGGTAATTTGCTGGTTCAAAATATGAAATGAGCAAGCAGAAGTTGCTCAAGAATACTCAATCAAATCAAAATCCACTGTAACACAATATTACCTCTGTCTGAAAAAGTTGCATCCATTCTGTGAGTTTTTGACCAAATTAGATATTTTTAGCAAGAACACTGTGGTTGCAGCCAGTGTTTATTGAGTTTATAAACTAAATTCTGACAGAACAAAAGTAGGCAGAGTACATTAAGCAATTTTCCAAAGAGTACTTACTGAAGATTGTGATTTGGGCTGTTTGTTGGACCTGCAAACATAAAACAAACAAGTATTGCTGACAAGTTTAGCTCAAGGACAACATCATAAAAAAAGTCAATAGCAATCTAAAGGAAATGGTCTCTTTAAGAAAGGTTTGTCTCAAGATTCAAACAAAACCCTCTGCATTCCTGAACGTAATTATATATTGTTATTTTCAAAGCCACAAATAAAAATCACATGAATCTACTTTCTACTCCAGCAGCAATTTGAACAGATTTCATTTTCTAAATAAAGTATCTTCCACCATAAAAATACACGCAGTTAGACAAGGTGTTACCTTGACAAATCACTTACCTTTCAATAAGCCTCACCTGAGACTTACTATCGGAATTTTTGATGTGGCAAGGGGATGCTCAACTTTTGTCACAGCAGGAAAAAGGTTCAACACCCAGCATTTCACTTCAATACCCAATCAATACAAACTAAACTGTGGAATTAATTATTTACATTACAAAATTAGAAAAAAAATCTAGAAGAATGCATCTAGAATTTTTCCTCCCATTGCTCCAGAGGCAAACTAAGTAAAAGGCTGAGTTCCAGATTGGATGATTAAGTCTCCAAAATGCAATATATGCACTTGTAGAAAAGTGTGGTATACCTTCACATGTCAAAAGACGGAATTTGAGGCTAGGCTTCATGTAGCAGTACAGAATTGATATTCACAAGGATGGGCCCAGAACTATGAACATCACACAGAAAACTGCTTCTCATTCTTCTCTTCAATTTTTGTTTTTTTCACAGACTGAGTTCAGCAGTAGAGTGAAAACTCCAGGCAATGAAATGTTACCTTTTTGTACTTTATACTGGCACTTCTTTAATTTTTTTTCTTCACTGTGTATTTACAGACCTCTACATCTGTATTTACTTTCTTTTATTACCAGTAAAGGGGTATCAAGTTCAACCGAGAAGTTCTGTGCTGGGAGAGAGGCCCCAGGCACTGACTTTATTTTCTTTTGTGTTGAGAATTTTTCTTAAAACATTAAATTCATTTCTCATTATACTATGGTTAAAACTAATACCTAGTCTATAAAGCAGTCTGAGTAGTTATAAAAACCAGGAACTCACCAAGCCTGACAAACAAAACTCCTGTTGCAGTTATTGTCTTCATCCCATTTGAAGCCACGCACTGATAGTATCCTGTGTCTGTGGTGTCCAGATCCTGGATTCTCAGACGTGAACCATAATCTGTTTTTCTGATGATGATTCGTCTTGGCTCCTGAACCACTGGAGCATCATTCTTTAGCCATCTGACATTCGGAGATGGATTTCCTGCTACCTTGCAGTGGAGGATTGCTGTTTGCCCTTGGACTACAGTGATATTGTTTACTGGCTCCAAGAAAGTCAGAAAGTAACCTAAGAGGATGAAAGATCATAAAAGATCAAACTTTACAGTAAATGCCTGCTCAACACACTTTTCTAAGACAGAACCTTGGAAACAACTTCAGTTTTCTTTCAAGCATATACTCATAAAAATGCAATTCGCTGTCCTAAGGACACCATGGCACCACACTTCAATTTGTGTTTCATTGTTGACTTTGTGTTTGGTGCAGGTAGGTATACAGATTAGAAGGTCAAGCACGAATTGATAACATTACCAAACTGCCTATTTGGACACCTATTTTGAAGCAGTAGTGACTTTTTCTATATCTGACGTGCTAAAATACTAACCACTTAACATACATCTAATGCTGTTCTGTTCTAACAGCAAACTACACCTTTGTTCCATAAAAGAGTAATCCGTAGTAACCATCTTGGAATATCATTGTAATTTTACCACATAATCCTCTTACATGATCATAGATTTGTCTCAAAAAGAACAACAACTGGAAAAGCTACTTTTAAATATTAATTTGACTTGTCAGTTACTCAAAAAAATCTTCAAATCAGTCTGATTTGGACAGACTTATCTTATAATAAGTTTTAAGGATTATATATCTCACATTCAATTTAAAGAAATAATGTCTCAATTGCAGAAGTAACCTGTGATAAAGAGGGGACCTTTAAGCTGATTATAGACCGCTATTTTTTAAATCAAGTCAAAAAATATGGTGAATGAAAGGTCTGTGTGGATATTGTGTAATAACATTTTGTAGTTATTTTGTAAGTGAAAATTACAAGCCCTAATTTGTGGTTTGTTGAAAGCAAAGGGCCTGTCAAGAAGGCTGCATTGGTGATCTCTAGGGATGACAAAAAAAGAAATAAATTATGGAAGAACACTGTCAAAACCTGACAATCAAATCTTTTGTAGGTTATTATTTATAAATTTAATTTGGTGTTAGGAGTCCTGCAACTGACACACATCACACACTGAAAGCTTGACAACGTGTAATTCCACTGAAACCAAAACACTGTTACATTACCTTACAAAACAGGTAAGAAAAGTATCTAGCTGTCATGCTCATAGGTTTGCTTTGGTGAATTTAGACCATCTAGACATAAAACACCAGGAATTCAAATGACATTACATTTTTATGGAAGCTGGATCCAAATACCAAATAACTCTGAAGGATGCTCACATGTGGACATTTCTTATCAGTCAGATTGCTTTGCAATTGTTTAATTAAGAAATAGCGTATTACTGCGCAGGAATCTAACACCAGTAAAGAAATGGTCAACACACTCTAATCGCTGAAATACCTTAATTGATGATGTGCTTTGATTTATGTATGACAGGACCATGAAAATCAGTTCCTCCATAATGGCTAGGTATAGCACTGGAGAAGGGAGCAGTAGAAACATCAGAATATAATAAATTGTGCAAAGCCAGATTTTGCTGGAAGACTGGATTTTCCTGTATATTACAGTGTTCCCTACCGTAGGCCTTTCCTGGTTTAATGAATAATACGAAAATACAATGTAGGCAAGTGTGAATTTAGTTTGCCATTAAATAGAAAATTAAGTAAATCCAAGTATATATAGCTCCACATCATATTGAAAACTTACAGGAAAATTATTTTATCTTTTTTTGTCATAAAATAATAAGTTATTGTTTATGTAATTTTATATTAGTTTTCCCTATTTTTAATTTAAAATATTTCACAGACTTCAAAACATTTTGACGAACACAAACAATATTTATTTTCATATACTTCGTATAAAAGGGAGAAAAAGTGTATTAATGCTTTCAGCAATGGAACACCACAAAAATGTCATTTGTTATTGTTTCCAGTTACATTTCATAGCAGAAAAAACAGAAATACTATGATGACATTCTGTCAGGGAACAGCAAAGCAGTAAATTACCTTCTTGATATAGGAAATTGAAGCCATTGATTAAAACTTCTATTTAAGGAAGTATTTTCCATACATAAGCATTCCTAGAAGCATGAAAGAAAGCATGATCGGTCCTACCACAAGTTAGAAAAGGATTTTCTATGGCTGTTTCACTCTTAGCTTGTTATTTCACCACTTTTTCATAATCTGCATCTATTTTATTCTTATTAGCACCATTGAGATCCTGGGCTGCATCCACAGGGGCATTACCTAGCAGAAATAGAGATACAATAATCCCTATCTACTCATTGCCTGTCAGGCCACACCTGTACTATCATCTCCAGTTCAGGTCCCCAGAATTCAAGAATTACACAGAAAGACAGAAGGGCATCCAAAAGAGGGCTACTAGAGAACCTGTCCTGTGAGGAAGGCTTGTTGGGGGAGGGGGGGGCATCATCACAGCTCTTCAGTACTTAAAAGGTATCTACAAAGAGAACAGAGACACTTGCCAGAAGGAGCTACATGGAGAAGACAAAGGGCAATAGGCGAAAGTAGCCAGAAAATGTCTCATTTCAACAGAATAAAGACTTTTTTTTGCAGTGAGAACAATCATTCACTGGAAAATGAACTGCCTAAAGATGTGGTGGAGTCCTATCACTGGAGGTTTTCAAGATGTGATTGGACAGAGTATTAAATCATTTTGTCTAGGCTTTCTCTCCCCAAAAACGTTGGACTGGATGATCTTTTGAGGTGCTTCCCAGTCTGGGATGTTCTCTAGATGATTCAGCAATTGTGGGGACAGGCTGAATGTGCTCATACAAGGAAGGCAGAAGAGACTGTTTAAGACCATTTTTGAGAAGAGGCTGGGTCACTCCAGCATGGAGCCAGCACAGATGTACATTCATCTGGCTTGTGATACCCAAGAAATGAGAGAAGCACAGAAGATCTGTCTAAAAGGTAGGGCAAATTCACTGTAAGATGACAGACAGGGATTGTGATTTGTCTGGCTCTTCGATACAATTTTTGCTCTTCACGTGCAAGTGCATGGAGGGTACATTGTTCTTGTGCTATCAGTCAGCTTTTATGACATTGGTCAGCTTATATCTTGCTCAAACACTTACCACTATTTTCCTTTTTCTGATTTAAAATCAGCTGGGTGAAGTCTTCTCTTTAGTATAGTCATGGATATTACACTCAAATAAATTTGGATGAAAACAGATAGTAAATTTACTTACTAGGACTTATTAACTCAGGATTACATCCATGTTAGATCTTCCTGTTTTGCTAATTAAAATAGAGCTTCTGCAGGAAGCAATTAGATCCATATCTTTCAAGCCCTCCAAAACATTTCATACAAATCTATGAATCTGATCCCAATAACAACTAGAACAAAACTATTACCACAAAAAACAATGCCAAAGATTTATGGATTAGTTCAGACCAGTGCAATTAGATAGACTTCCCCTGGAGTCAGTGTAACTGCATCTATTTCCTGCAGGTCAGAATTCGGCTTTAGTTCATCATTACTCCGGCCAATTTTACAGGTATTTTCTGCAGAGTTTTATATTACCTTGTTATTACAAACCAAGTAATAAATATTTTAACCTAATGAATTTTGAAGCATGTGTGTTTTCCAAAGTTCTCCAGAGCAGCCTAAGAGCAATAGGGCAGCACGAGGCCTATCCTCTGCCTCTGTTCGCTGTGAACTGCACACTCTCTATTTGTTGGTTCCATTTCCGCTTTGAGAAGTGATGTTTATATACTCACTGATTCTGAAGTATTTGTATGACAGAGCGGGCAGCCATTTGTTGAGCTGCTCTGTTATTTGGTGTCCACTTTAGATGACCCATAATTGCAATTCTTTCAAACAAAGTGGAAAATTTAACCAACCATGTTCTAAAGAATGTTTTCTTTATTTAATTTCTGTGGTGATAATCAGCAGTTACTTTTATTGTAATGTACGTCACACCACAAACACAGTGTAAATGCCAGTTTGATGCAATGGTTTGGGGAAAAAACAAATTTTCCCAGGATAAATTAAGACCTCAACAATGTGCAAAGCAATCTTTTTCCAATGTAGCTCTCCTTCTGTCTTAGTAAACTTTAATTTGGACAGGTATGAAGGAAAATTAAATGAGAAAATGCTAGAACTTGTATTTAACTTGTGTCTTGTATTTTGTTTAATGCATCAGTCAAGCAGAATTCTTTAAAAGTAGCAGAGAAATGCTAATTTATTTTAATACTAACAAAATTTTGAAACAGAGAATAAATACCCTCCATAAAATATTTTGTGCCTGTTATATGTTGCCAAACTTTAAAATGTCTTATTGTAAAATTCATATTATAAAGAATAATATTTTATTTGGGAATGGATAACAAATAGAATTTTTTAAAAATACAAGTATGATGTCCAGAAATTTCCTGTGTTGCACAAATAATACTGTTATATACTGTTTTTTATACTCTGGCTTGTTTCCAAGGGTCATTGAAATGAAGGAAAATGCTTTTTTTGCCTTCAGTGGTCTTTGGCATGGTTTAGGTATTTCAAAAGGAAAATCTATCTGTTGGATATTTCTGCATTTGCTATAGGCAACAATGCTGTAAATTAAATTTCTTTTTTATTACGCTTTCTAACATAGTCTACAACCAATACTAGTATTTATTTTGTTTGAACAGATTAAAAACTGTTCTGTCAAGAAGCCATGAGAGGATAATGCAACTTAATCTATATATTATGTTATGCTATCGTATTCTATGTACTCTATTAATAACATAGCTTACGGAAATGATTGACATGAATTCCTGCAAAACTCTTTCATATTTTGAAAAACCTTTGTTAGGCTGCCAGATCTTCGTATTTTTAAATGGAATAATTTTTATATAAATATATCAAACAGAATCCCACAGCAAATCAACATTAAGATGACAGGTCTATTATTCATGTTTTGGCAAGAATATAAAAATAAACTTTTCCAGTGTGTGTCAAATCATTGTCAAGATATGCACAAGAATAGATACTAAACTAAAAAGCTAAAGGGTGTAGCTATCACTAAGACCTCACATGCATATTATATTTCTTAGTTTTATTTACATTATTCTGGCACTTACATGTCCAAGTTATTGGCTCAAACCATATGTGTTATTCTTGGCATAAACACAATATAAAATGATTGCTCTGCTTTTGTTATTTTAAGATCTTAGCTGTGATTTTGAAGTTCATTCTAAAAAAAAGTTTTAAACCTCCTTAGTTACTTCAGATCAAGTAAATTCTGGCTTAATTGTTTTCAATTCAAGTTTTAGTTTTGTTCATTTTTTTATCGCTTTTACTCCTTTATCCCTATGTGATTTTAAAAATAATTATGCATTCATAATTTAAAAACAAGCTTCAATATGGCAACCATGAATAGCAGATAGTAAAAATTTGTTGTTCTTTTTATCTGATGACTTCTAAATCATTTATGAATATTAAAGTCTCATGTGATGTGATGATACCATCACCCTTATTTTCCAAATGCAGAAAGCAGATCAATGAGTGACTTCCCAATTCACACATGGCCTAAGTGGCAATGTCTATGCTACCACACTGAGATTTACATCTTTCTGTATTCCTGAGATGACATGAGGTAATCATCAATTTTGGCTTCTATCCAAGTTGATTCACCTTTCTTTCTGCATTGCACAAAGGAAACAACCACTGAATATCCAGTTTTTGAGAAAGAGAAAAGAATATTTGGGTCATGAATTGCTAGATACATGAAGATACAAGAGTCTTTTCAGACCAAGTAGTAAAAATTGCATATATGTTTTATCACTTTTCAGAATACTTATTTGTCCACAAGACATATATATTTATTTAAATAACTTCACCCAATGGTCAGAAAAGTCCATAAAGTCTTCAGTTTGGTATTACTGAACACATCACAACTTACAAGACTCTAGGCTTGAGATATTCAGAATTTGAAATCAGCTGATTTAAAAAAGGGCAAATACTTTTTTCCTGCACAACTGCACACAATTTAGACCATTTTCAGATTAATGGAATAAAACCTTCCAGTGTTCAAAACCCTTATAAAAATATGTATATTATGATTTGTGTAAAAAACAACGTGGGATTTTTTTTCTCTAAACCATCTTGCTTTCTCTTTTTTTAATGCCTTCCCACCTTTTTTCTTTTTTGTCTTCAAATAACTCTTTTTTTTTTTTTTTAAGATATAAGTAAAAGACCATGCTCTTTCTCACCACAACTCTTTCAAATGTCAACCTCCTGCACTGGCACTTTAAAACTAATATAAATTTATATCCAATCAAAAAGATTTTTGGGAAAATATTTTGAATAATTAAACTAATAGTATTTCCACTAGAAGCAAAGTCACATTTTCCCAAAATAAGATATAATTTTTCACCTAGGATGCATACATCAGTTTGTGGAATGCTGAGAAAGACAACATTGTTCCAAAATTTACTATGTTATGAGCACAGAAATAAGTATAAAATGTTCACAAAGTTGACAGGTATCTCTAAAGAATATAAAAGAGCTGCAGAATGTTCTAGGCTAGAAGAAGACTGAAGACTATAATAAGAGAAAATATATGTGGAAGTTGTTTGTGTCTTTCTAGAGGTGTGTGTAACACTGCTGTAAGTGCAGGAGTTTGGGGACATGAATGACACCACAACATCTTGGCAGGTGGTGGGAGTCCAGTAAAGTGACTCCTTCCACAAGTAAATCAAAATTCAAAACACACCGAGAAACACCATCCTAAGAAAGAGGGTAGATTAAAGCCTAAGAACCATGATTTCTTGCACAAAACATTTTCCTAAATAAAAAAGAGTCTCCCCAGCTCTTCGCCCTCTGTTTTTTTTAATCACAATAAGAAGATGAGTGACTTACAGTTTATTGGAGCCAGGTTAGGTAATGGAAGGGATGTTGGCAGGTCCCCCAAAATACACAGGAATAGTTAACAAAACTACCTGTTATATATTGACACATAATATTTCCAGATGAACCTTTACAGCCTAATTTAATCCAATTTGCATCTTATCCTTTATCCTATTTTTTGATCCCAATGTACTAAAGTCCAGCCAGAAACATGTAAAATAAGTTGATTCGGTTCACATACTCTTGAAATATCCTTAGGAAGAAGGAATGAACAGCTGCCAATCCAGGAATGAAGCAGAATTAGCCTTGAAATACTTCCACAATGTGCACACTGTCCTCTCCTCTGGGATCAATGGGTTTTTAGGACCCAGTGAGATTAGTGATAGTGTTTGTGCAAAAGAGAAAGACACCAAGCGAAGCTTACTCAAAAGTAAGATTGGGGAAAATACCATCTTTGCAAAGACTGACTGGACTGAGAGGAGAATTGTGCTCGAATGTCTTATTTTTATTCCAAAGCAGACCTAAGTTCTTCTACAGCAAACTCTCACAGCTCTGCTCTGGTTTTCAGTGAAACATTGCTCAGAGACGGTGCTTTTCTAGTCATTCAGGTGCTCATTTAAAGGAAACAGGGGAAGATAAATTCTCCTCCAAGCCGTAGCCAAGCTGTGTCCTTTCTCATGAACTATCAGAAGGCTAGCTTCGCTTGTAGGAAGATACTTGCAACTTTTTTTTTAAATGCACATTAAAAATAATACCTTCCTTAACCTGGTTATGTCTTTGGAGACAGAATCAGTTTTAGGACTTCTGGAAGATTCTAGAGAAGAGGATGACTAATATGCCTGGTATTTTTAAAGTGGCTTTTAATTCGGGTAGTATTAAAGCCTGTTATCTCCATGCCTGTTTTTTCTAAAATAAGAAAAATTTTTTTAAAAAAATTTAAGAAAGATTGATGTGATGGGAGGGCTGAAGAAATTTCTAATGGTCTCAACAGTATGCCCAAACTCTGAAGTAGAACTGTCCAGTGTTTCTTCGTAACAAAACGTGCTACCTTACTAGGCTAGGACACAGAAACACATGGGCTAACGTTCCAACTATTTTTGCTTGTATGGAGAATTTTGTATTCACATAAAAAAAAAAAAGGGGGGGAGCAAAATGAGGCCATTTCCAAAGCAGCCATGCTGGAAACTAACAACTGATTCTATACCAGTGAATCATTTAAGAACATGGGGCTCTTTTTTTTTTTTTTTTTTTTTTTTTCCCTGAAGGAAATACACAATTCTTATGATGTAGAAATGTTTGAGATGTGATTAATTACTTCCTCAGACAGGTATTGCCTGTGGCTCTACAACAGAAGGAAATAACTGGAACTCCTTTCTCTGCAAGAATTTAACCAAGCACTGTGACATGGAAAAAAAATTCTTTTATGCCCAAAGCCTTCAAAGCTCAGACATAAGAGAAAAGTGGGACCAACTTGTCAAGCAAACAAGCCTATCAGATGCAGTTAAACATGGCCCTTTTTCGTCAAAAGAAGTGTGTACTTCAGTGTGAGCAAAACAACTAGTAGTATAGAGTGCTGCTGACAGAAGTTACTGACATTTATTCCCTTAATAGATGGCAAATTCTAAACTTCTAAAATATTTTAGCAGTTTCAGAAAGTGGCAAAGAATTGAGAAATGGAGTATATCAGGTCCTCTTCCCAAACAGGAAGGACTTAACCTCACACTGGCTAATCAATAACAGGGTGGTTACATGCAAACAGAAACACATCCTTTTTTTAATGACTTATGGACAAAATTTAAAGGAAGATTCTGTAAAAAATCTTCTTATATGCACAGTCAGGGTAAGAAATAGAACTAATATTCAGGAGGAGGACAGTAAGGATTAAATGGCATTGGAAATCTACGAGAAGAGAGGCTATATTCCATAGTACCCTCAAAATCTATGTTCCTCTGAAAGAGACGCTACAAGAATACCTGGTGAACACCACAGAGCTCCACAGACTTCAACACGTGCTCATCTAATGGTGCTGACATGATTATCTGACACTTTCTTAGCTTAGAGTTGACATTACTACAGCAGTGCATCCATAAAATGACAAAAATCAGTACTACAAGTGAGAAAATATGACTCTTCAGGTAGAATACTTAAAATGTCCTGCTTTAGGAAGTTGCACCAAAGTGCAATTGGAAGCATAATTTGCAGTAAATATGCACATCTTCAGATCCAAGAATAGCATTTGGATCTATACTTTTAAGTGGTAAAGTATCCTAAAATATATGTTAATTAATAAATTACTAGAAATTCTGCCACTACAGTCAGTTTAAAAAACCAAAGCACTAATGCTCAGAGCTACTTGAAAAGTAAGTATTCTTGTGCTGTAATGGGCCAGATTTAATTACCTCAGACTAAAGGTATCAATACTTAAGTTTTACATTGAGATGCTGAATGTGGCGCTGTACAAAATTAAATCTATTTCATGGCAACAATGTGAAATAAAATATGCTAGGAAGTTAGTAATAGCCCTCTGTGTTTGGATCAAACATGTAACTCCTCCATGTGGGGGTACTCAACATGCTGAAAAATTAATTTTTGTAGATTCCTTTAACCTTTCTATCCCTGCTTAGAATCAGAAGTGTTAAGGCATGCAAGTTTACCTTCCTTACAGACTTATATTAATTGACAAATATAGGGAACATACAATAACAGGATTCTGCTGGTCCTCTCTGGAGACTGTTTATACTTAAGCAGGGTGAAGAAAAGAAATTACTATTCATTTTACCTTTAGGTGTTGGAATTGGTCTCTCAAGTCCATCCACGTGACCTAAGGGGTCATTTGAATCTGGAATTTCCATTTCACCTACAAAGAAAAAAAGATTTTGTAGAATTGAGATGTTGAGTTAATCTTTCTGTTAGACATTACAACAGTGAGTTCAGAAGAGTCAGTCAGTCATATTCTGCTTCCAGAGTAGCACACAGGAAACACATATAAACAAAGTCAAGATTTATTCATTGCAGATTAGAAAACTCTACAATAATTACTTTGTGGATTACTTTGTGTTTGGCAAATTAGACAGCATTAGAAACTACTTTCCAGTTCTTGCCAGAATAAAATTCACACATTTTTACAAAGAATGCAAATGTTTCCTGGAAGCAATGCTGGCTTAGCAAATTAAGCAGTACCTGAGCTTTACTGACAGTCTCAGTTACAAAACGGCATAAATTTGCTTTTAAATTTACATTATGGTAATTCAGATTTTATCTCCAGGGGTCAGACTCATCATTGCTGCTGGCTTTCTTATCCTATTCTGAGCCTCATTCCTAAAACATATCTTCAGAAATGAAAATATAGTAACTGTTATCCAAGGATTTCAAAGTGTGAGGAAATGGATAGACTTTTGTATGCCCTCCTTTTTTGTGTCTAACATATCAGAACAAGCTAGCAGACTGCAGACAGTACTTTCAAGTTCCTTTGCATTTGCAGGTCTTGCAAAACTCCGAACATTATAAATCAGGAGCTGATGTGTTTGCTCTCTCTTTCAAAAACATCAGGTAAGGAACAGAACCAAGCTTCTAACTCAGATAAAGGTATAGATGTGCTTTAACTAAAACAAATTCTAAAATTACACCCCCTATTTTTTTGTGTTTTCTAATTAATATTCAATCATCCAAATTCCTTATATCCTTAGAATGTTACTAATATATATAAATCTAAGGCCATCAAGATCTAAAGTGAAAGATCTGGAGTTTATTGTAGATCTGTTAGGGGTGTCCAGGGTATGGTTTTGGGTGAAATGAAGCTAGAGAAAAGGCTCTCCTTTTGTCCCCATTACCCTTTCTGCAAACTAACCCTACAGTAGTACTCTGACTGCAAGTCACACTGAAGAAATACAAGTTACATCCCTATCTTACACTATATTACGAAAGAAAAAAATACTTGAGACTTTGTTTGCTTTGTTGCTTTTGCCTATTATTTGAGAACAGATTTAGACTAATTTGCCTTTACATTTACGAGATAAAACACAGAAATCAGAGATACTCTCTACAACAGGCCAGGTCTGAAAGAATTTCTTTTGTCGTGGTATTGTCACCTCGTCACTACTTCACCTCTCCCACTTCTCAAGGTTCATCTTCATTTATCTCCCATTGCTCAAGGTTCTTTTTTTGGCAACAGTACAGATTCCACTTGGTTTGTATGCTCATTCCCAGGCACCCCAACTGGAGTAATGGTGAAGGTGGTGTTGTACCCTTGGTAACACACTCTTCCAAATTTGGAACAGATGAGGCTTAGGCAGACATCCCGCATCTTCTGCAATTCCTAGCAACAGCCAACAGAGATCTTAGATAATATTCATCTGCAGACTGGAGGCAGAAATGGAGAAGGGCGGCCAAGCTGGCCATTGCCAAGTTTGCCATTGTAAATCCTGCCAGAGTGTGTCCTCATACCCCTGCAGGCATGGTACAGACTTAGCACCTGACTTTTAACTGTATCAAAATTAACTGTATCAAGCTTTGTTGAATTGTTTGATTCAGTGTGAAGTGGTGAATGCCAGACAGGCCTATTCTGTCAAATTTCAGCAGAGAGGTATCACCTCTTGTTTTTACCAAGGGGCAGCAAGGCAAGCTCACCTCTGTTCCTTGCTCTTGCTTGACCTTCTCTGTGTCACCCATGAGGTTTAGAAGGGGCAGCAGCATTTACTGGCCACAAGGAAGGCAAATCCAAGATGAGACAAGCGGTGCAAAAACAAGAGTTGGAAAACCAGCTATTTTTTTGCCCACAAGCACGTGCCCGTATCGTACTCTAGTGATCATAACCCACCAGCACTCACAGGATGGAACATTATTACAAACCCATTCTTAAGGACACTTGATTGCTTAACAGTCAGATCTCAAGGCTCCATGTTGCCTAAGATCTGAGTGGCACTTTTGGTTTAGTACCATATGGTCAACTTAAAAATAGTTGTTTCTGTTTCTTCAGTAATCTCATGGGATTTACAACAGGAAAAGAAATTAGAGATTCAGATAAATGAGCACGGAAATGTTTTCCTCTCTCATCTCTCCTTCCCAGACTCATTGCTCTTAACTTTGTAGAGTTATTCTAAACAAAGGAGGAAAAAAACAAAAGCATTTGCTGTTTTGAAAAAAGTTTCAATAATAGTTTGATGTGATTCACTCTTGTACTTGATACGCTTCTGTCTGGAAAAAAACTAATCTCCAGATGTGCTTTACCAGAAAACAATTACAACCCATAGACGCCACCTACTATCAAAATCTCCAGAACTAATCAAAGTTAAAATTAAAATGCTTTGTATACTTTGCAAATTATAAATACAAATCAGATCTGTCACTTAAACTTGCTTTTATGAAAGAAATATGTATGTTTTCTGTAATCTGTGAAATTCCACTTCAACCACATTTATGACAAATTCCAAGCTTTAATCCTAAAGTTTGCATACCACAACTTAAAACACAAAAAAATTATTATCAATTTGAAAAATTAAGTTTTTAACACTATAAAGACAACCAGAAAGCTACTATAACAAAATAAAATCTTTTTCTGTTGCACTAAACTGAATTAAAAAATTCTAAATTCAAGAACCTGAAAGAAAAAGCTTTGTATTCCTGTTAAATATTATTTTCAGTGCTTTCTAATTTTGCATTAATAACATAGTCTGTTTTTCCTGCTAGGAGTGAATCTACAATGTTTACCTCTACAGCTAATAATTCTTGTCATGTTTTTCCCAATTTTCATCACTATAGTGCAGGTGCACCCTGGTCACATCCCATCACCAACTCTCTGCAGTCTTATTGTTTGAAGACCCCTATAAAACTATGTTCCTTTTGACTCCTGATTTTTGACTTATGTCCCTTTTCTCACTTTGTTTAATCAATATTTCCATAAGGGTATCCCATTTTGCTTTTTTTTCTTCCTGTTTTGGTATCTTTTCCTATAAGAATATTTATCTGCTGTTCCATTCCCTGAAGGGGGGAAATATCCAAGGAGTAATTTAAGGTGTCCAACAGTTAGCTTTCTTCAGTAAAAGGTTAGTGCTGGGAAAGACATAATTGTTCATTAAACTGGTTTTAGATGTCACAAAGATATCAGTATCTTCTTTTTATAGCTGTAACAAATACAGCATTGTCATACAATGCTATGAAAAGACGTAGACTTGCAAAACACAAAACTGGAAGAACAACAGCAATCCACTACACAGTTGTTACTAAAAACTGGTAAGAAAAGAAATGCTCAATATTTGAACCTTACATGTGATATTTCCAACTCACTCTGGAGGTAAGGATGCTCTCACACATTGAGAACATTGAACATTGTGTGCTGTTGAGGCTCTCTCAGTTTAAAAAGGATACAGAAGAGTTGGAAGGGTTTCAGAGAAGTAGAGTGAGAATATTTACTTATAAACCAGGTTTTGTACTGCTGCAGGATTTGTCACTCTGAGAAGGAGAGAGTTGAGTACAGCAACAGTAAAGCTCTATGGAGCACGGAGAGTCTATGGAGTAGATGGACGAACCTCTTGCTAAAAAGGGCAGTGTTAGAAAAAATAGCAACAATTGATTTCAAAATGAAACAAGGTAAAGTTTTCTCAGAGGAGATGTAGTTAGACTGAAAGCAGAGTTCACATGAGCTACAGGTGAGAATGGGCAAGTTCACTGAGACCTAACTTATCTCACAGAAATCCTATGTGGGCATGGAAATCCCAAGTTAAAAACGACTGGAGGCTGGGTAAATACCCAACAGAGAGTAGTACTGAGCACCTAGAACCCTTCTTACACTTCAGCATTTCCTCTATGCCCAGACACAGTGTAGCACAGATCACTCATCTGCTCCTGTGTGGTTATTCTCATGCTTTTCACTAGAACGTATTCTCTCCACAGACATCAAGTGTATCACAGCACATCACTGAAGACACACTTCTTAAATTTACATTTGCAGTGGAGTGTGAGGTAGAAGAGATAATGACTGCCCTGTCCTTGGACATTGCATTACCAGACAAGACTTCAAGAGAACCAGAACTCAGCCTGAGCCCCAAAGGCCAGTATGGGACAATGCATGTGCCAGATGTGCCACATGTCAGACGCTAAGGAATCCCTCTTTTTGTGGAACACACAGTCAAGCAAAATGCAGATGCTGTAAATATTATCTTCTTTAAACTGCTCACCAACAATAAAAAATTATTTCTTAACTTTTCAAGGCAGTAAAGCAAGCCATTTCAACTTACAGAAAATCCCACTCCAAAAGAAAAGCCATATTTAAAATAAGCATAATGATCTATATTTTTGATGTACAAAATGCACTCTGTTCCTTTGACTTACTACAGCAAACTGCAGCAAAGAAACAGGTGATACATAAAATTCTTTTCCTGTTTGTATGTAAATAATTATCACTTATTTTTTAGTTTCCCTTCTGAAAATACGAGGAAGACTTTCTTACTGACAAGGTACAACACAGGCAGCCCCACTGCCCTGTTTCAGGCACCAATGAGCAACAAAATACAGAGGCAAATATCCAGTGTTAATGAGACAGCAAGGCCCTTTTTCACTTTTGAAAACTAAGTTGCCCAACTGATCACAGTATCAACTCACAGGGCATACACCACTCATCAGAAAAGAGCTGCCTTTTTTCCTCTGAAATGGTTATGACTTCACAGATCATTCATTACTTGAGAGGTAACTGCAATAAACAGATTCCAAAATGCTCATTGCCACAAGCAGACATCAAAACAATGCATTAATCTTCATCAAAAATCCAGTCACAAGGAGTGGGCTACCATAATTGATACCAGGGACAAACCAAGGCCTCAGCCCTGCACCGAAAGAGAAAAACAGGACTCAGGTATTTTCGACCAGAGTGGGCCTGACTGATTTAAAGCAGTTAAGGGCTGGCTGATGCAATACCTTGCAACGTTAATAACTGTCTTTCATTATTTGCAGAGCACAGATGAGATCTTAAAAGATGAGAAATTGCACAAACATTTCCTATTATTTATTAAAAAGGGTAAAAAAAGGAGTGCCAGAGAATTATAGAGCTATCAGCTTAACTTCAATTCCTGGAAAAATAATGGAACAAAGAGGTTATTTTTAAGCATTTACGATAAAGCAGAGAGATGAGTAATAACTAAAATAGAAGCCAATGTTGACTTGGCTTACACGGATTAGAATCAAACGTAAGTCAACAATCACAAGCTATTGCGAACAAGGCAGACTTCACACCAGGACACATACACAGCGGCAATCTCCCCCATCTACTCGAAGCTAGAAAGGCCCTGGACTGCGTTCTCCTATTCTCTCTATTCCATTTAAAGATGAATGAGGATAAAACTAAAATACAATGACTAGCACCATGAAGAAAATCTACAAAACATGACTGAGAAAATCAGAAACATAATGACTACTACGCCTTCTTGGTCTGCAGAAGATTAGCCAGGACTGAGAACGAGTATTCTTCAAACACACAGGTCTCAGTAGATGAAATTTTCCAGCGTGGCAGATTTGGCAACCATCTATTTCATATGATACTGCACAGTTCATAGATGCTTCCTCTCCCAGGTGAAACAGGAATTCTTAAGATCTTTTCCAATCTTGTGATTCTATGAGGAAAACTACCATCCTTCTACCATTGTATTTTATATCCTAAAGCTTACAAATAAATCCTTCAACACTAAAAATTGCACAGGTCTACAATTAGGGAAACTGCAGATTTTTGTTCCAACATTTCTTCCTCTCATCAATAATCCTGTTTCTGTAGCTGAAACTATTTTCAGATTTAAACATCAATATGCAACCTTTGCTTCCTGCGGCTGTAACCTTTTACTCAGGTTCTAACTTTCTTCCAATAACATAAAACTCCCAAATTCTCTCTCTTCAGCCTAATACCCTCTAATATTCTGTTCTTTTCTTCATAAAACTTTGTTGACCTTCTGTCAATTACTGGCCTCTGGAGCTCCCAAACAAAGGGCTCACTGTACCCTTTGATTCAGCTGCCAATCTGATTACTTTGGCTGGGGGAGGCAGGCTGCTTGGGTTGCTGAATCAGGGCCTTTCATTGAAATTTCTCTTTTCCAACATCTGCAGCCCCTGGCAACCAATTGCAGAGTGGGCTTGGCAGACCTGTAAAGGGTGGTAAATAGCCTACAAAAGATGCAGTTTGTAGCATAAAATCAGTGCACCCCTTTCATAGTGATGGCAGATTAGAACCTTCACGGCACACGTTTCTTAACTGCTGCAGCTTCACATAAAAATAGCTGAAGGTGGGGGAAATAACCTTCACTTTCTGCTGCAGTTGCTCTGCTGAGACAACTGTGAAATCTGCAAAACAGTCACTTCTTACCTTGTTATCAGCTCGCAAAGCATACTGTTCATAGGTTAGTGTGTTAACTAATTAAATTTATTCTTTGGCCATCCAAAATTCTTCAAAATTACTTTTAGCTAAGTTCATAGTAATAAAAAGTTCTCACCATGAGACCATTAGAAAGGGAGTAAGCTTTTCTAAGCCTGCTCTGTTATAACATCAAAATAACATTAAATAAGTATATTTAGAGTAAAAGCAACATCAGCCTAAAAGTCACAGAACCTTCAGAAAGCTGGTAGAAAACACAGACAAGAAACCTTTTTAAAAAGCCAGGATTGAGTTATATAGAATACATTCCCACAATTCATAAGCATTCCTTGTTAAAGCAAACATCTTGTTTCATTAGCATGGATTTTCCCCCCTATAGATTTTTTTCTATTTTACTTAATAGTTATATTTAAATGTTCTCATTTCAGTAAGTATGAGGAAAAACATTCTGTTGCAAAATGTAGGAACTACACTACAGGACAAAAGTAGATACAAGGTTTATTAATTGTTGCAATAAAAAGAGTATTAGTATTTGAATGGAAAATATATAACTCATTTTAAATAAAATTCAAATAACTATAAATGTTAAATCACCTTCAAGCTGCAAAATCAAGACTCATTTCTCAAACACATGATTCAAAATTCTGTATTTTGTCAGTTAAATGCATAAGGGAGGAATCTGCATATTTCATTAATCTCTATTCTGTGAGTGTTCATTCACAGATTGATCCAGGATATACTAGCAGTCTGTTTCAGAAAAACTGCTGTCAAATGCATGATGAAAAAAACACTTTATAAATTTCACAATGCCCCTGCAGGAACTTCTTTTAATAAAATAATCCTTATTAACCTGCCATCAAACCAGTCTAAAACACAGTAAAAAAGATCAGCTGGCCATCAACACAACTACAAAGAAGGAATGATTCTTGATATTCACACAGAGCTGCAATGAACCCTCAGAACAGAAAAAACTGTACTGAAGATGCAGTTTATCTTCTTAGTCATCAGCCAGGCGCCTTAGCAATGATGAAGTCAGTGTGAGAAGAACGAAATCAGATAAGTCATTTAAAATATTATTAACAGGGATTCAAACACAGACTTCAATGAATACCTTGATTTATTTCAACGCCTCATACTGTTAAAGCATATTTTACATTAACCACACAGCTGCATTTTCAATTGCACTGTCAATCTTTATCCTTTCATTGCACAACTTTCATCATAAAGCTTAGCTATTAAATAGCTTAGATTCTTCCTCCTGCAGCTCCTACTTGCCACTTAAAATGAGAGTTCAGAAACTCTAATGAGACACACCAAAGATAAAGATTTGTTCAGATTTCAGTCACAAAAGAAGCCTGTGATTAACAGCTGTCAAAACATTACAGTAAAACAGGACCCATGGAAAAGAAGACACTCATTTAAAATCAACATTTTCAGTGTGCAAAAAAGTTTTGAAGGTGTTAAGATTTGGATTACAAATGGTTCTATTAATTCACAGCCAAAACACTCTGATGAAGTTACAATAAAATCCAGGTGCTCTTCTTTTACCGTGGAAAGTAGAGAACATTTAACAGAACACAGCCTGTATGATGAAGGAATATTCAGATCCTATTTTCAATTCTTAGGGCTTCCTGCGAAGTCCTGGCCAAGTCACCCAAGGCCAGATTAGAAAAGAATTTGATGCCAAAAGATGCAGACAGATGTCTACCAGGATTTTCAAAAACATGTGGGCACCTGAATCTCATGTCTGCAGTAAATATCCCTTAATCTTTTGTACCTCAGTTGCCCAGAGGCTGAGAGGGGAAAAGGTTAGCTCCCTGATGTGGCTCCCAGTGCAGCTGCATCAGTGCTTGAGTCAGCACAAAGAAGGCAGCAGCATGGAAGCCAGAAGTTAAGACAGAGAAAAGGTGGAAGAGAGTTTTTGGATGACTGTGGCGATTTATATCACTACAACTGATCACAGAATTTCAGGCAAACCTCTGACAGAGAAACTCCTCAATCACCCGGACCCCTAGTTTTGCACCTAGTTAAGAAAAGCAAAACATAAAGTACGATTTGGAAAGAAATTAAAATGTAATTATGCTAATAAAACTTTTCTGAATGTTTAATAAGCAAGAGTTAACTTCATGGTATTTACAGTGAAAAATACCTAAGGCTTTTTAAGACACAAATGTATTTCAATGAAATTTCTAATTTAGCAGAAATGTAACTAAGTCCACTAGCTATCACAAATACAGCTTTTCTGTACAATTGTATGCTAAGCTCTCAGAGACAATACACCAGAGAGCATATAAAAGCTTTGAATCACAGCAAAAAAACACAAGTAATTTGGGATTTCATAACGAGTGGTCTTTGCTTGCAATATGTTATGCTTAAGGAAAAAAAAAAAAGCAATTGTGGGTACATTCCAAAGCTCTTCACCACCTCAGTTGTAAAATCACAGTTTAAATACAACCAGTAGAGGCTCTGAACACACCTGCAGTAGCTCAAAGAACACCAAGCAACATGATAATTATCCATGGCATTATTACATGATTGATTATTTTACTGCTTCTGGCTGTGAAAACAAAATAATCTCAACCAAAAGGTTGAAAATAATAATGATTTATGAGTATAACACTCCATCAACTGGGATAAACAATGATTTTCACAGTGCTCTCTCTTTGTGAAAGAAAAAAAAGAGTAGAATCCAAAAATGCCAATGCTGTTTGCAGCCTTAGGCTGAAATGTTTAACACTTCAAGTCAGGAAAACACCCCTCGTCAGAAAAACACTTGAAAATGGGCTTATTTCTAAACACCCTCTTAAATGCTTCCCTATGTTTGAAACAAAACAACAATAATAATCTCCCTCAGACTAAGAGGCAAAATAAAAATAGCACAGATTACAACTGACTGTAACAATATAGTAGAAGTTATCTACCTAGTCTAATGATTATTCTGACTGGATTGACAACTACAGCAGAGGAACTGCCATAAATGAAAAAATCCCCTTCCTACAGTTGTTTAGTTTTCACTCTCTAATCGTATTTCAAAAGCAGCAATTGGAGCACCAGACTGTGGTGGTAGGGAGGTCAGAGCCAGCCGTGCTCCTCTCTGGAAAACAGTGAGGCTGAATAACATGTTCATATTAATCAGAGCACTTCTTGTATTATTTATGGTGAGTATTATAAACATCTCCCTGACCAAAAGCATACAATGGAAACTAAAGAATTACTGATTTTCAAACTGTAGGAGCTGATACTAATTTGAGAAACCCGGGCACCTAAGGAGGACATCAGGGGTATCAATACTTGAAGAAACCAAGGCTGGCAAGTGAGCCAATGAAAGGGCTCTATTCATCCTTCAGTAAAATCATTACATAGATGCTCATGTTTTTTTCTACCACCAAGTATCACAAATACATGTTCATGCTCTTTCCTATCACTCAACATCACTTTTTTTTTAAAGACCCAAGTAGATAGAATACTACACTGGCTATCTGAAGCATTTCCTAAACACTTGGGATTTGCTTCCCCTAAGCCAGAGTAAAATGGAACTTTACAAAATTACAGTGCTAACATTAGCATCAAATAATTCATTCAAAGAGAAGCAGCTGATCACAAGTAAAATTTGCTTCTTACTATTGGTTTTGATCATGAACAGTAGCAAAAGTAAGTTAAATATACCAGATTAAAATGTTAGAGATGGCAAATTTCTCTTTAACAGAAAGTATTTTGGTTTCTAGATCAAGAGTCAAAATTCATTATTTTCCACTGGAAGTTCTCTTTATACTGAGTAATTACCTATTGTCTGTATACACAGAAAATACTAATTACTCTCCACCAATAAACAGTACAGCTCTGATGGCAGTGGAGCAAGTATGGAGGGAGAATGTCAGTGTGCGGTCAGTACGGTCAGCCAGGTCACAAGTGAGCACGCCCAGCACTTTTGACCAGATCGAGAGTTGTTGTGGTTAAACATTACTGCGTGTGGACACATGCATGTGCATGTGTGAACATTTGCCTCCGTGACTAGAAAAGGGAGGAAAAAGATAAGAAAGGGTGCCAGCATGTAAAGGAAACTGACTCCTGATCTATAATTTAGGCATTGAAAAATGCAAACCAGCTGTTCTAACTGGAAGTTTTAAAGATATGTCATTCATTTGTTTTAGTAGCCTTTTCTACATTTCACAGCATGTGGTTATATAAATAACAGTAATAATAAAGTTTAAGTAATATTTGTATCTCTTCATTTGAGAGTAGATATCTAAACCCCAAATTATTTCTGCTGACAAGCTTTTTGTCCAGTCTACACAGGAAATATCTTCTTCCTGACTACAGAATCTGTTTGACTTCCTGGATTACAACTGAATGCATACAGTGAAGCTTAATGGTTGTCTGCCCTGAAAGAAACTCCCATTTCTCTTTCTGCTGTTGTTTAAACCACCTTTTCTTCTACAGAGGGGGAAAAAAGCCTCAGATGCTGAAGTGGACTTTGATACGGTTCCTCTTTGTTATTTAATTAACAGAGCTAAGCAAGTTTCCTGCACAAAAAGAGATGGTATATTATTTGCTTACATTCTTCTCAAGAACAATAATAAAACAAGAGTAGAGCCCTGAGGTGAAAAACGGTGTGTGCAGAGTGCTTCCAGATGTGGAGACACACTGCTTGCAGTGAGTGGGCAGTGAAAGAACTAAATGAAAACTCGGTCAGAGCCCCACTGACAACAGCCAACATGGTCACAAGGATGCACAGGAGCCCCTTTCTGCTGTGCCTGCCTGCAAGCAGAGCAAGGAACAGCTTCACTAACCCTGCAGTGCACACAGCCCAGGCATGCCCCATCAGCAAGCAAACTCAAAGCTTCCACCCAACTCACCTATTTCCCTACACCACGAAGGAATTTCCTGAGCTCCCACTATCACTGCTCTGGCCCAGCTTAATTATTGTGACTGAGCACAAGACCAGCCTTCAGCATTGCATCAGTCTTTTGTTTCAGCCGCCATGCTGCCATTTTAATGGGCTGAAAGGAACACTGGGTTACAAATGCAGTGCGCTTTCAAAGTTTTATCTTCTCCATTGAAGACCTCTGAATCTGACATGCATAAACTCCTGTTTTGAAAACTACAGACTTCACCATCTTTTTCTTACTTGGACAGCGGGACTGATATAGTTTTTTGTTCATCACATGGTCAGCCTTGTTTCTTTGTCATCAGAAATACTGTGGCTGTAAAACACCGGTTTTCTTGACATGCAAGTGAGAAACAATTTCACATTGCAAGGTTAACTTATGGCCCTGTGCTATGATCTCAAATTCATACTTACATATTGAATAAAACTTGTCAGAAAATCACATACAACCCCAGCTGAGATTTCATTAGACCTGTTTCCAGAAAAGCACTCACTTGAAGAGATAGCCTCTCATTTTGAACAAATGCAGCAAAAAGTTCACATGTCTGATCATGCAGACGTGATCACAGATGGCAGTGGAACAAGCTGTGTGGAAGCAGCAGCAGTTACTGCTGGAGAATTGGTTGGTTCCACCCCTGAAGTGCAAAGCGCACAGAAGACAACAGCAACTGTACGCAACTGCCAAATATGCTGGTCTTCATACCTAACACTTCTGAGCCATAATGTAGATTTCTCAGCTCTGAAATTGAAAAATATCATGTTTTAAGGAAGAGGAATGTTTTTCACAGTAAAAATTAAAATTGGGACGTGTTTGTATTCTGGTTTTGTGCATTTTGATATGTTTCAACATTTCAAAATATACACAGCAGGTATTCTCCTCAGATCCAAATGTTACTTCTCTATCTGATGCAGTCCCTCGCAGACACTCTTTACTTAATTGAAGTGGACAGCCGTGGTTTTCATTACCCTTAAGCAAATATTTGCACAGGTATTACTTACCTGTAATACCTGTGCTATATATTACCAAAAAGTTTTGTAAGCAAAAACTAACCATGCCAATCTAAATGTCCTCATATCAACTTTTTGTAACAAGTGCGAGCAATTGCCAAACAAATTGTTCCAACCTTACAAGCAGGTGCCCTTCTTTGTGTTGTAGACAGCTTTTGAACCATATTAGAAGCAGAATACATCTGGCTGCACAACAAACAAAGCAGCTATTATGACTGAGAATAACATTAAGAAATGGCATGATTTTAGGTACTTGTAGGAATCTGCGACTTTTGTTGATAACGAAGTTTAGTGAAAGTGTCCCATTTTGTGCGATGTACATGGAAGTAACATTTGCACAGCAGGCACGTACTATGCAATGTAAGACAGAAAATGCTAAGCTTAACAGGCAACTATTTAATGGCAAATGCTCTTCTTTATTCTCAATACTACAGATATTTTGCCAAATACCAAGTGGGTTTCCTCTGGTTTTAAAAAAATAAGTATAATCAAGTATTTCCATCCTAGCACATGCAGTCAAACCACTTTCTCTGCACTATGTGTATTTCCCAGGTCTGGCTGGTACAGAGCCCATCAGATAATTACCAGCTTGTTCCGCACTCCTGCGCAGGCTGTGATCTGTGGTGTTTGGCACAGCAGCAGATTCAGAGAGGGAACTGCCACAGATGGAGACGATAGATGTTTGAGCTCACCATGGACAACTGAGCGGCTCAGTCAAGACTGGAAGGAGCCAAGCTGCAGGACAGTGGCATGCCCAGTCCAGCAGGATGGAAGAAAGAAACTCACAACTACACAAGACAGTTGGCTGGCAAGATGACTTGAGAACAGAGTGCATTTCTTCTCATTCGCCTGACCATTTCGCTGCCCACACAAGTCAAAATTAATACAAGGTGAACAGTTTGTTTCCCAACAACAGTATGACTACCTGATACGAAATAAACCCAGTTGCCTGAGTTTAACCTGGCAAAGCATCACTGCAATAGAAATAGTTATCTAATGGTTGCCTGGGGGCTCAGCTTCATTTATGGCAAATAATCTTTACATGACAAAAGACTACCATAAAAATTAGCAACCACAAGCTATCTTTGCTAGGAGACACAGAGATGTCACCATTAAAGTGGTCGGAGTGATCTGTCATGTTACCTAAGACAAGGAATGTTTATTACATGTGCATCAGTTTAATGAAAACAGAGTTTTTTGTTCTCTAGTACTATCAGACATTAATTTCTCAGCAGTTTCCTTTTTAAAATGTTTGTTATTTACAACATTTTTAGTTTTTGTGAACATCCAGTTTTTCTTCCTCACTCTGGGATTTGTGAGAATCTACATCTTCTTGAAACTAAACTCAACTACAGCCAAAATTTTAAATCATGGTGGAGTACCTGCATTAGGTAGCAGTTATTATGTGAATTAATTGTATGGAAGATTATTTTTCCTGGTATATATGCATGTTCTCATCCTTTGGGAAAACATTTAGAAAATTTTCTTCAAAGCAGGAATTCAGATGCTAGCCCCAACCTAATCATTACCTGCATGCTGTGACTCTGAAGAAAAACATCTTTAAAAAGTCTGCAGCAGTTATTTGCATGTCCTGCACTTTCTGTTTGGTAGATATGAAATTAAGAATACACTGCAAAAAGCTCCTGCAGATCATCTACTCTGTCCACTACTTACTGCCTCTCAGACTTTCTACAAAGCAGCCAACTTGAAAGAGGCTGGGTGATTTACAGTCCAGCTCTATGAATGTAGATAAGATCTGGTCAAAGATCTAAAACAAAACAAAGAACTCTGTATTACTCTTGGAATGGATTCTCAAATATTTAAAACTACTATGACCCAGAAAGCCAAACGACTGATATATTACCCTCAACCTAGTCATTCTTGGCTAGTCTGTTTTACTCTGCTCTGTCTCTGTATTCTGCTTTGTATATATTAATCTGAAATATCTAACCTCTCTCATTTGATAAAGTGATCACTGTAGAGATAATTGGTTATTAAGTGCTCTGCTCAGTTACTTGGCTGTCCATAGGTATCTCCTGACTGCAATACAGCAGAGACATCAAATTTTGTAAATGTCACTATTCAGAAAAGAGTATCATTAGAAAAGCCCATTAAGATTCCTTGTAGGATAATGAAGGCAATACCTAAAACACAGTCTAGGAATATTTATTTTCATTTTGTATATTGATTCAATGGAATTATATATTATTTGTATTTTCTCCTACTTGGAAAAAAAGGAACAGTGAATTAATTTATTCACCAAAAAAGAAAATTCTCTATATATAAGTATCTCAAATAATACTAAACGTTATTCAGACTGAAGGAAATCTTATTTATAACACAAGGTAAATGAACTCCATTTTCTCCTTATATATGCCTCTCTAACACAGCGGTAAACCTGAACATTTAAACTTAACATGTCAACCTAAACATAATAAATGAACAGAAAAAAATTATTATGCATATAGAAGAAACAAAACAGACTGCATTACATACATATATTTCTTCCTTCTGTTTTTCTCTTCTTCTGCATGAAAATAAGTACACAACAAAGCCCCAGCCCTCCCTGAAAATCCCGTGAAATAATCTAAATTTCACACCTCATGAAGAAATTGGATAAGAAGTCAGAATTGAGTATCTGGCACTGCAATTCTTGCATGCTTACAACTGCTAATAGGAGTTTGAGAAAAGAACAGTAACAGATGAAGTCCTTAATTGGCATGAAACACTATTCTGGGTTTCCTGAAAAAGGTCTACAAAATGGCAAAAGTAAGATTAAATTACAGTGATGAAGAAGGACATTCACAGACTGCAAAATTCAGCTTTGAAGAACACATACCCTGGCCACAGCACTGCCACTCAACTTTTAGTAGTCACAGAAGGACTGAATTCATTTACCATAATCCACTTTCCCACTTACCAATTACCATGAGACAAAGGCTACCACAAACTTTCAAGCATTTGGTTTGGCAGGAGTTTGTGAAATTACTTCATATACAAAAGAGGTAACATATATACAGTATTATGTTACTGTAACAAGGCTTTTAAGCAGATTTTAAGTGACCTTATTGGCCCAAGTCATAAAACGGTAATTCTTAGTGGACTTAAAATTTATGGAGGAATTTGACATGAGCAACAGCCCCTTGCTGCTGCTTTAGTTAGTAAAAAAGGCTATAGCACACTCTGACTTATTGCATTCTAATTCCTATCATTTTAATTTATTTTTAAAAGAGATTTATACCAATACTATTAATAGAACTCCAGTTCAATAATAAAAAGCAAACCAATAACCAAACACTTTCATATGCATTTTGCTTTCCAAATAATGGATCCAGGACTCAACACCAACCTCTAAGTCCTAGCAAATCAACTACACACATAGCAATCAGGCCATTAAAAAATCCAGTTATGTCAGTTCACTGCAAGTGTGTCTAATGAGGTATATTCAGCAAAATCATTTATTCAGCAAAATTCAAGTATGATTAAAGTGCTGTAGCTTTCCCCCATTCCAGTGACTAAACATTCAGAAGTAAATGCTTAGGTGCAGTAATGCTTAACACAGAATAATAACGTGAAGCCTTTGTGTTCCAGCCGTGCGAGAAACAAACAACACTGAAGAAACAGACAGTCCCAGTCCATTACGGGAGTCTGCATGACTCCGTGACTGGTGCCACCACCAAAATTTTGTGGCTTTTGGCAATGGGAGGGCACACATAACACCAGGCATACTGGTATCAGCATCACCTCAAAAGGGGAGGAGAGCCTTTGCTCAGGAGCTAGCAGGACTTATTGACAAATCTTTTAAGTAGACTAGACAGAGGGAGGGGAATGACATCAGGTGTGCCCTTGGCAAACTGTGGGAGCGTGACGCACCAGTCCTAGAGGGATGGAGTGCTAGCAAGGGCCCTCAGCCAGCAACTCTGGCTACACTGGGGCACACCTGAAGTCTTCTGGAGTTGAGCCAGCGGCTTCTGAGGTAATAGAAATTAACAGGGAAACATCAGTGAAATCTCTCTGAAAAATTAAGGGGTGCTCCTCTACGAAGCTGATGTGGCCAACAGAAGTGTCTCGACACACCAGTGCATTCAGCATGAGCAACAAACAGGATGAGTTAGAAGCCACTGTGGTGCTCAAAAGCTGTTACCCATTTGCCATCCCTGCAACTGGGTGGGACAAAAGCCAGATGTGGCTCTTGAGTGCAGCTATCAATGGCTACAGGCTTTTCAGAAGGGACAGGAGAGGAAGGAGGGCTGGAGCGCTTGCCCTCAACCTCAAGAGGTGGATTGAGTGTGAAGAGCCATCTCTGAAGAGCACCCACGAGCAAGCTGAAAGCCTAGGATAACAATGAGAGTCTAAGGCAACAGAGGGAACCTTGTGGCTAGTGTCTACTACGGACTACCTGATCCAGGGCAGCCTGTGGATGAAGCCTTCTTGCTCAGGTTTCATCACTCTCAAAGGCTCTTACCCTGCCAGGGGATGTCAACCACCCTGACGTGTGCTGGGAAATTAGCATGACAAGCTTTAGGGAATTCAGGAGACTCCTGGATAACTTCTGGAGTCAGGTAACAGACACCCCTACCAGAGAGGGTGCAATACTGGACCTGCTGGTCACCAGCACGAGCAAGCTAAATGAGGACGCGGAGACTGAACGCAGCCTGGGCTGTGGTGAGCATGCACTGGAGGAGTTTGCAGACCTGAGAGATACAGCAAAGATCTGACAAAGAATAAAGACACGACCCTGAACTTTAAGAAAGCAAACTTCCATCTTTACAAGGAGATAGTCAATAGGACACCTGGGAAACTGTCCTCAGGAGTGAGGAAGCAGAAGAGAGCTGGCAGATCTCTAAGAATGTCTTCCATAGAGCACAAGAACTCTTGATCCCCAGTTGTAGGAAATCAAGCAAGGAAGGTAAGAGACGGGCATGGCTGAGTGGGGAAACAACTGCTGGTGAAACTAAAGGGCAGGAAGTAAATGCACAGGCAGTGAAAGGATGAACAGGTGTCTGGGGAAGAGTACAGGGATGCAGTCCAGCTGCATAAGGATGGAGTCAGGATGACCAAGGCAAAGCTGGAGCTGAACTTGGCAAGGGATGTAAAGAATTACAAGAGGGGGTTTCTACAGGTATGTGAGCCAGAAAAGGAAGGTCAGAGAAAGCATATTGCCCCTGCTCCTCCCCAAACCTGATAAGCAAGGCTGACAAACTGGTAACAATAGAAGAGGAGTACGCTGAGGTACTCAACAACTTTTTTGCCTCAGTTTTCACTGGCAACCTTTCTTCCCACACCTCTCGAGTCCACAGTACACAAAACTAGTACTGGGGAACCAAAAATTCCTCCCACTGTAAGAAAAGATCAGGTTTGTGGCCAGCTGCCACCAGCCTGCTTTAATTCTCTATCTTGTCTCAGTAACATAGCACAACACCTTGGTAGTTTACAATTGCTTATGTAGCCATTCTCAGATTAACAGACAGAAAAGGAGGCTGCAGCCAGGTTGGGGTCAGCCTCTTCTCCCAGGCAAGGTACAACAGAACAAGACAACATAGCCTCAAGCTGCACCAGGGAAGGTCCAGGTTGGACATCAGGAAGAAATTCTCCACTGAAGGGGTTGCCAAGGGGTTGCTCAGGGAGGTGGTAGAGTCAAAATCCCTAGAGGTGCTCAAGAAATGACTGGACATGGCACTCAGTGCCATAGTCTTGTTGAAAAGGTGGTGTTCGGTCATGGGTCGCACTTGATGATCTTGAAGGTCGTTTCCAAGTTTAATGATTCTATGATTCTATAGACATCAGTGTTTCTGTAAATACTGTGGACAAGAACCATAAAATATGGACCTTCTCTGTGCATTTACAAAATTTCCAGGCACAAGGATACTTTTCACCTCTGTAGGCTCATGGTCAGTTAGCCCTCTCTCCCTTTCCATCACTCTTTCCCATGTTTCCTCCCCCCCTTTCTTCATTTTTCCTCCCACCCAAGGAAAGGTCTTGATTTTCCTCATGTTTTCACTTCACCAATTTAAGCCAAAGGGTTTGCATTAAACCTAGTGAAAAATACGTAAATTTACTGACATAGAAAATTTTGTTCTCACTAAAATTGACCAAATCTAAGGTGTGTTTAAGCCATTTTCCACTGTGGCTCCCTTGGGTAACAGGTGTATATGCAATTATTTTAGGGTAGAGGGGAGAACTGACCTGCATCCATTTATCTGCTTAGATATGGGGCCTTGAAGACTCAGATCCAAATGTCTTAGGTCCCTTAACTTTCAAAGCATAAGAAACAGCAAACCTTTTAAATTATGATTTAATTAGATGCATACTTCTGACTCAGATAATTTTAAGAATTAAATTAATTTTAAATCTTAACAAGTCAAGAAATAAATTGCAACTATTGTTTTTTTTCTCTCATATTTTATCCGGGGAAAAGCTGTTTATGATCAGACTTCTCTAAAATGTTGAATTGTTACTCATCGTGCAGTAGAGCACTGTGCACTGTTTACACCACTGCAAAGCTTAAGGCATTTTGTGGAATTTTCTTCTGCCAGATGTTGCCCTATTCAAAATTTGTACACAGCGAAAGAAACATAACAGTCAGGCCCTGCCTTTTGGCAAAATGACAAAATAGACATACATTAAATGTCAGCTTTCTAGAGTTTACATCACTCACACCCTTCAGTCTACAAGGACCTACAAATTACAGCTGTCGAAGTTTTTGCATAACCTAAACTTTCAGCTCTAGAGAACCCTTACTTGTCTACATTTATTTATATTCTTGGTAATGGAGTGCTCATTATTTATACTAGCTGTTTAAACAGTAACTGGGTTGTTTTAGGAATTGTGCATTTGTGCAGAGATGGGCTGTGCATTTTATGTGTCTGAAGGAAATCAAGATTCATCGACAAAGTAAGTAGAACAAAATTGTGCAATCATAACAGTAAAATATTTTTCCATAAAATCTTTTGCAACAGTTTTTGCAAGCAAAGAATTTAGATTAGCTTATTTCTCACATCTACTAGTCATGGTTTTTGACTGTTAGGATTTAACATCATTAAATCTATAAACAGACACTGCTACATTTTCAAGTCTCCTTTCATTTTTAGAAATGTGTAACTTTGTTCATGTATAAACAGCTCTGGAGATGTGTTATGGAGGAGTTATTACCTACACACTAAAAAATCTCCTAACTGAACGTAAAACCAAGAAAGGTGCTCTGCAGACCTTCAAAAATAGAAACGAGTGAACCTTTTCAAATAGGGAGACTTTTGATCTTGCTGATTCAAGAGCCCACAGAAGTAGAAACTCTTGCATCTCTTACCTCCTTTGAATGCATGTTTCCTTTCAAAATAGACAGCATCAAGAGAATTGATCATTATTTTTAGGCAACTGGAAACCTGAAAAGTGTATGAATGAAAGATAGTCTGTACTACATTGCAAAGAGAACATTAACATAGGTAGGAATAACCTGCACATGCATAAATACGCACACAGTAAATATAAATTCAGAGTTTTTTCCTGCAGTCCCACTCCTCCAGTATCTTTTAGGCATGCACCTTTTACAAGATATTCAACAATGTAGAAATTTGAGTAATTTTTGGAAAACTAGCTAAAAAAGTTAGAAAACAGCATTCTGAGTTCCACATTTTAGACCTTAAAAAGCACTTAACAAAGAAATTAAGGGTTTCATGATAAAACACTGGTAGTGGCCATGTAACCCACACAAAGGTGAGTGTTTATGACCTTGGTGAGATGGGATTTCCATTTCCTTTAATGAGCCAAGACATCAGACTCACACTCTTAACTCACACAAACACAGAACAAGCCCCTGGGACAATATGTCTGTTTCTGCGGAAGCGCAGGAAAGTAGGTGTGGAGAAGAGGGGAGAAGGGGGAGATGGGGACGGGGACCTGTGTAACCAAACCAAGACAGTGATGGCATCTGTGGTTTGGCTGATCTTCAGGCCAAAGAGAAAGAAGAGGAACAAAGTACAACTGTGAAGTTTTGCGCTGGGAGCTGAGGGTGGCACCCCTGTTTCCCCGCTCTGGGTAGCACTGGGTGCATTTTTGCTCCAGAGGCTGACACCGTCAATAGCCCTGATCATTGCAAGATACTGATTTCCAATTTGCCCTCCCTGGAACAATGGTTCTTAAAGCCACAAAGCACAATGTGTTTTTCAGAGCTGTTTGGGTTTTGAGTTTGATGGGATGGCACACACATGCATTGCCTCAGCTTCCCTGTCGTAACATTTTATACTGGCAAAGACAGTAAAATGAGGTGCCAGCTATATCAGAAATCATCTGTGGTATTTAAAGGCATCTTGTTTAGTCCTGTCACTTGCTTCTTAACTAAGTCAACAGACACATATCAGACCTACAACCTGTGTGGGCAAAGTTAAAACTCTGCCTTTCCATACTGAGAGGCAGGCTGTGGTGTTTAGCCAAAGGGTCACAAAGCAGGCAAATCTGATGGAACAGTGGAGCTTGGCTGGTGAGTGAGGAAGGGCATATATTCCAGCTGTGTGGTTCACATCTGGCTGATCAGCCACGTTCCTTGTCCAGCAGCATATACTGCCACTTTACCCTGGCAAACCAAACAGAGCAAAGGGGAGGAATTCCATATGGAGATGAATTAAAAGACAGGCAGGACAGAGGGACTGATGGACTCTAGAAGAAAAGGTTAGATGTAGTGGTGTATGGGTAGAGGGAAAAGAAGTCCCAGAAGGAAAAACAGGAACCCAGCTGGTAAATGGAGTTCTCAGCAGAACATCTATTCACATGTCTAGTATAACATAAACCCCTTTAACCATACCACCTAAACCTGCACTTCTCATATATCAAAGACATGAAGACTAAAAGTAACCCAAGTCTTGGAAAGCTTTTTAGAAAATATATAAAACCAAGGGGCAAAGAGAAAAATAAACTATGGCATTTGAAATAGAATTTGGAGTTACATCTTGATGGGTAAGACAGAGAACATCAAGTGCACAACTTCTTTGCACAAAGATATTAATTTGAAGCATACGCTGTTTTATTTTTCATCCCAGTCTGAAAAGATTGAATCTGCATGAACAGTAACACTGAGATTATTTCTAGAAGAACACACTAATAGCATAATTTATAGATGAGAATGAGAGATGTTCAGGTAAAATACTTTTTAACTACGAAAACAATTAAATGTTGAATGGCTAATCCTCTTCCTGGAGCTTTTCAATTTCTTAATGTCTGTGAAAAGCTATTAACTGAAACTCATTTGTTGCAGCTGTAAAGTGCTGTTAAGTGTCAGACTGAGTAATTTCATTAATTCCTATTTCTGAAAGAACAGCTTGCTAATTCTATAAAGTCATTCAACCTCCCGGTAGCACATGTGAAGAAACATAAGCCAGCCCAAAGCTTCCTCAGCCACTCTTCCTGAGAACAGACTGGCAGTAACAGAATCAGAATCAGGGAATGGAAAAACCACATATGGCTTTTATCTGATCTCTTAGCCTCTGTCATAAGGAAATATAATCTGTACATAGAAGAAATTATGCTCTAGTCAAAATGCTTGTTTATGTATCTGCCTCAATTTTAAGCAGGGTTTTAGCTGTAATCTACAAGTTCATGAGACCTACAAGTCAGTTGTTTCACAATCAGAATAATGGAGCTTCTGCTGTTACAGAGAATGAAAACATTGTTTTGGATAAAACAGCCAGGTAGACATGATTGTTAATCCTCTTGTTTATACCATGTAACCTAAGTGCCAGCAAAGAGCATGGAAGCCAAAAGGACTTCAAGGGAGCAGAAATCTGAAATGGCTTTAATCCTCAGCAGCCGATACTCACCACTTAACATAGAAACAAGAGTTGTGACTGATGTAAGAAACAGGCATTTACTCTTTTAAATCAACCAGCCCAGATCGCTAAAGCTACACGTGCTAGTTTATGTGTGAAAATGTACTACAAACCTTCATCATTCATTATCAAAACCCTGCAGCCCAGTTATTTTCTTCTGAAAAACAACTTTATAATAAGTAAACAGTACATTTTAAACTCACAGCAGCATGCCTCAAAACATTTTCTTTCATTAACACAGTTTGTCACTTTACAAAAACATATACTAAGGCTATTTGTATTCCACACAAAGCTAGAATGTAGGACTTGAAACAGAACACTCAACATTTAAGACAAAATATGTACATTTCAATTCCAAATGAGGCACTAAATCAGCCAAGGCTTGTTTCTGATGGACTAGTGACAAATTGTATGATTTTCAGTAATCCTCCAATAAACAAAGTGAACACTGTTCTTCACGCAGGAACTGCTGGTTAAATCACACATGACATAGATCTGGTATTCTTGCTGGAAAATATGACATTACCCTGATTGTCAGGCAGCCTTCTAGAAACACTCAATTTTCCAGCTTGCCCCTATGTAAGCACACAGTTTAAAAGAAAAATTATGTGATAGAAGTCATAAACATACAAAGCCCCTACCTAGCAATGGAGATCTTGAAAGAGTTTTCTATACTGCTGATCAAGGGAGAAAAATACTTTCATAAATATACTGTGAAGGAAGGAAGAAAGATTACATGAAGGTGGAATTATTTTGCAAAAGAAAATGAAGCCTGTCATCCTGCTCTAACAGGCTGTAAAGATGCCTAACACTAGAACTGGTGTCTCACCCGTAAGAGGTAGAATTCTGCGTGGTGTTTGGAACAAGACCTGCCTTGCAGTGGTAAGCTCCCTAAATTTTGGCAGGGAAACAGTACCACCTGCAGTATATGGCAAAGCTTGTTTATTTGTGTACAAGGCCAAGATCATCATCAAACTCCTTGATGAAACATGTCTGCTTTAAACATGCTTGTAGGGCAAAAACATGGTGTATTTACTACTCTGTGCTTTAGAGTGAAAGTTTGCAATCTCAACTCCTCATTCAAAACAACTATCTAGTATAAATGGCAGATTGACAGAAAAAAAAACTACACCCCCCCCCCCCCCCCCCGCATCTGTCTGCTTTCAAAGTGATGAGCAAAACTATGTTTACTGAAGTGGAAAAACCTATCATTCCTATCTATTAAATTTATTTTCTTCAAAAAGCCACTTTCTCAGATCTCTGTAGGGATCTAGGAAGAGTGGATAAAAATAACTTTTTTATAGCTGCTTTTCAGATCTTTATTTAAAAACATTTTGTTTTCAACACCCCATTTATATTTAAATATTAAATTATTATATTCTGTGCAAAGCAGTAACCTAGTGGAAAAAATTAATTTAAGCTATAAAAATATAATGTAGCATTTGAAGTGTTCAAGAAAAATCAGATCTCTTAAGAAACAGAAGCCAAAGACAAAGGAATTGGAGCTACAATAAGCTGAAATGCTAAACCAGCTTTTGACAGAAACAGACCATTCCACAGGTGCATTGTGAGTCTTTGCTTCATTCCAAATTTCAACTACTTCATTCAAAGCTGAAAAACCAACTGGGATTTTAAAAGCCAGGAAACCTTATTTTTCTCTTACAACTCATGAATAAAAATGAGGTGAGAGGCTGAGATCCAGATTTAAAATCTCAAAGTCCATGGTAACGAGAAACAATCTGTTCAATTCACTACTACAGATAAAACTGTATTTACTAAGTCAATATGTTTCAAATTAAAAACATATTTTAGGAAAGTAATTTTCTCTTCCATATGAATGCTAAAGACATTTTATTTAACTGGGGTTTTTTCCAGCACTTCTTTTATACACAAATAGTACAACCATGGACAATAAATGCTTACACTAACATTGCTTAAATCTTGGGAAATGAGAAAACATAATAAATGTATACTGAAGCACATTACTGATGAAGTGCCTCACTCCATCACAAAAGAGGGATATTAGTAACATAGTCATAAACCTTTAAAATGTTTTAATTACCAAAACCAACCAATATTTCCCTAACAAAAACATAACAAAACAAATTAAAGAAGATTGAAAGTAACAGTTTTTCCAATTTTCCAATTTCAATTATGGTCAGAAGCGCCTAAGTTAAATTTTCCTACCCTATTTTTCTTTACCTAGAACCTGGAGGAAAAGAGAACCAGTGCTTGGAAACCAAAGAGTGCAAGATTTCATTTTCTTCTTAGAATAAAATATGGTGGCATGGTGCTGACAGTGCAATTTGCTAGTTGGCATCACCCTCCCCATTATCTGAACTTGAAAAAATTAAAAATAACTCATTTCTGGTTTAAGACAAATTTATTCCCCTTCTCATGGTATAGAGCAGTATTCTCCTTTTGTCCTTCAACAGCAAGGCATGGTGCCCAGGGGGGACGATAGAGGGAACTTCCCCAAAACTAAAACACCACAGTAAAAGTGACAAGAGAGGCACTAGCCTACCTACTCCATCTCAAACCACAGAATACAATTGCTTTAAAGTCGTGGGGTGGGAGCATAATAACTGCTTTGATATATAACAACACCTCCATAACTACATAAATTGTGTAGTGAAAAGACTTCATCAATGCTTTCAATTAAGTAATTTACTGTTACAAATTCATCTTCTTTTCCCTAAGAGAAATGAGCAGGGAGTTCAAAGGGTCTGTTTAGGCTACAAGGAGGTGTTTTCTGCAGCAGTCAAGTTGCCCAGGTGAAGTCAGAATACTTCAAATTGATGGTCTGGGCCAGCTGCCTAGTTCACCTGGTACTTGGATTCAGACTTCGATATTAATCAATGTTAGGAGACATGTTGAGAACCATTTAATGTAAAATAAAGGCAGAAACTAATGTTTTCCTTTTTTTCCCCTGTATAAACATCTAACAAACTGCTACAGCTGTGTTTATCAGCAGAAGCAGAACTAGCTAAGCCAGCTTTGTAATTACCCAAAAACTTGTATCACTAGCTCAGTTAATTTGATGCATACCTGATCCCAGTCTGAAGGTCTCTATTTTAAGCAGGCAGTTACATCACTTACACAAAATGTAAGTTGCTTAACAATGGAAATGGCCAGTTGCGATACAATGTAGGTGTTCTCAAGCAAAACCACAGGCTTTTACTATGGATGTACCATCTAGATATGTTGTTGAGACATACATATACATAATTGCTTATCACAATCATTTATGAATAAATTATAACAACTCTTCGTTATCAGCGAAAAGCAAACAACTTATAAAGCCTAATTTGTTCACAAACCGCAATGAGCTACCTGAAAGGTATGAAGCTGATCCTGTTTAACTATGCTGATACAATTAACTCCAGTTGCCTGACCTCTGATACCATATTAGGCAGTAAAAATGTTGCGAAGTGGGTAAGAGTGTACTGTTATAAAGACATTTGTATCCATGACCTCCTCAGGTACCAGTGGCCCCACAGATATTCTGGTTGCAGTGGGTGGCCACCCCTGCCTTCCAGCTATTTGCTCGCAGGATCAGAGACAGAGGAAACTGAGGACACACGAAACTGTACCAAAGACAAATGCCATACAACAGCAGTAAAATTCCACTCCTTTGAGCAGGGTTTTGGCTTTCTAAGCCTTTTCCTCTCCGCGCCACCATGAGGTCCAAGCACATACTATAATCACAGAAGAGCAATAATCACAGAATAATCTGAGGTGGAATGGACCCACAAGGACCACTGAGTCCAGCTCTTGAGCCAGTGGGTCCTACACAGATTGAGTCCATGACCCTGGCATTGTTAGCACCATGTTCTAATGAACTGAGCTAACCTCAAAGGAGCTCTGGCTCTGGCAGTGTTAGGCATTTTGCAGACATTGCGCAACAGCAGTTATTAACCTCCACTACAGCAGGAGATGGCTCAGCAGTAGAATTGGCATTTTGGGGCACAGGATGAAGGAACAGAAGAGCACAGCAAAGCCCTGAGTGATGCTCTCTGTGAACTTGGCTGTTCACCTTCTCCCCTGCACCCAAGCTTGCTTTCCTCAGAATCATCTTTCTGTTCGTCTTCCTTTACAGACACCTATGCATTGGCCCTCCTCAGACTCAAGGCTGAGCAGATGAAACACCTAAGTAAGAAAACTCTGGCTCACTGAAGTCCATAGAGCAATAGCTTTAGGCAATGTAAGAGCCTCACTCTCCCATTCACCTTCAGTGCCATGCAAGCACCTTCACCCTGGGGTTCCAGAGGTTGCCAGGAACATGTTGCAGGGAGCTGGAAACCTTGTCATCTTGCTAAGGAAGAGGTTTGCCCAGTCTTTCCTGGGAATACTGCAATGATCACAGCACTGAGAAATGGTGACATGGTATCTGAGCTAAAACTGAATGACTGAACGTGGCTACAACTGGTTGGAGCCAGGTGCAAGGGAGAACCGAAGCTTTCTTTCCTGGTACCCAGAGAGGGATACTTCTTCTCCAGTATCCAGCAGAGAACAGAAATCGTTTTCAGTTGGACTGTAAAAGGGAGACATCCAAAAGCAGGTGGGAAGGTTAAAGTCATCTCCAGCTGGGTACAAATGAAATAAACCCTACACACTCACTTCAGAAATACAGTTATATGTTTGTTAAACACAAATCAGAAACGATAGCAGCATTTGCTTTATCCCAAAACTTATGCAACTCAGATATATTCAGCTAAAGCCAGGCCATTGTGGTTACATGGCCTGCATTTGAAGCAGTAAGCATTCTTTCACCATCTCCACGTAAAAAAAATCAGGCCACACTTGAGCTGAAATAAAAATGTCTGTAATACATTTTACCAATTATTGTCTTTATTAATTTTTTTTTAATGTGATACTTTCTTGCAGTCACCCCTACACGTGACTTAAGATGTGGACAGGGTCCACAACTGATGTCACACTGGTCAAACAGTCAGTGAACCATCACACTTCAATTTTCAGTGTTTTGCCAAGCATGTAAGTTCCAAGCATACAAACCCTGCAGCACAGTAATTATGCAGTAGCAACAACGTAATTATAATTGCACTAGCCAAGCAGAGGCAGTTCTGGGGAAGAAAGAAATGGTAAAGGACCATCACTATGTAACAAAATGGTAAATACAGGATTCAACACTTGTGCCACATACAATATCTATCTTCTGTCATTCAGGCAGAACATCCCCTAGCAATCCAGAAGACCTCACTAGAACTGACTTCAAACAAACGCAGTTCACTGTATTTAATACATGTTTCAGAGTATCTGGTGAAGCAGACTTATTTTCTTGTTCTGCATTTAAAAAGAACAGTTTTGAGACATTGAAATGAAGATTTGACCTTTGGTAAACATTGTAGAAGCTAAAGGCTGGACTTTCATAAGAAGTCACCACCCCTAAACTCCCTTTTCATGGCTGCTGAGCATTGAGAGTATGGGGCTCTTACCACAGGGCTTTTATTACCAATTGTAAAATAATGCACTGCGTCTGCACCTGTATTTAGAGGTAAAAGCTGGAGGATCTAATGATGCAGTGTGATATGGATTTATTGGCTCAAACTGATGCTAAACCAAGTTTCTTACAGGTTTTGTAATCAACAATGCCCCTGGTTTTTCTCTCGTTTGTACCCTTGATTTATGTTTCTATATTCTGAGCAAAACTTTGTCAAAATTCTTGAATGCTCTCTTTTAGCCCAGATATAAGTTTTGTAATCTCTAACACGTACCACCTCAAGAAATCTCAATAAACAGAGAAAAACAGTCTTGGTGATTGAAGGGTGTTTTAACTAATATTCAACAATTTTAGAAAATCTTTTAGGGATCTTTTTGAAAAGATCTTATTTATTAGATAAATATATTCATAAAAGCATCAAACTGGCTAAGCAGGAATATTATTAAATACTAGTTCTGTTATTTTGTGTTTTTAATGAGAGTTTTAAGGACATTTTTGCTCATGTGTTTTCTGAAGACCTAACAAAACATTATGAATCTTGTGCTACACTACCTCTCTGAGATGAAAGAAACAAACCAACTAACTCTTATGCCCCTAAGCAGGCATTTTCAGAGAACCCATCTCAAATATTCACTAGAAATGCTCTTCAGAAGTCAAAGGCAGGTCTCTAGAGTAATATGAGGAAAGACAGTGTTGTGATGCCATTTAGCCAGCTTTCTCCTTATCTCATTAGTTATGTCTCAGGAACAGTGATCTAATTAAATCTGCAGTGCCAATCAACAGTAGTCACAGACTTGGATGTAAAAGCGACCTTGAGTTAAAGAAAACTTTAAGCATGTATTTTCATGTTGAGGACTTTCAGTTCTGTTCCGCAACCCTGTCAGCAGAATCACCTGAAACAAACAAAACCAGGGCACTACAGAGCGAGCAGGTGAGGATTTCAGCTGTTCCAAGTGAATAAGAGAAGGTGCTTTAAGAAAAACCTGGGAAAGTGATGTCTTTGGTGACCAGGGTACCTCAGAGACACCTCTGTTCCCCTGCATTCAGCTGGGGGATATTTGATGAGAGGAGCTCAAGTTCCTGCAGTGGAGAGAATAGCAGCATTCAGTTGCTAACATCTGTAGGGACCGAAAAGAAAACCTTATGTGCGAACCAGGTGAGGCCACGGCCAGCTCAGTCTTCCCTCCTGAGCAGCAGTAGGAAACATGTTATGGACACCCAGCAAAAGGCAGCGAAGTCCCAGGCATCAGAAACAAGAGATACTTGCAGCCAGCTCTTCGACAAAAAGGCCATGGTTAAAGACCATTGTGTAACTGGAAACGTGCAAGGGCTGTGAAGACACTTTTCTCAGGAAAACAGATTAAGACTGCAGACCCAGATCACTCCTTTTATTTGTGAAACAACCTAGAAGGCTACAGAGTTATCTCATTTTTATCTGCTGGATATGATCTGCTCTTTAAATGTGTCTATGAACAAAGTCACAGCCCCATTTTTCAGTTCTCTGCTAAATGTTCTCTGCTCTTATACATTCACTGAAATATGAACATGCCAGAACACACCTGTAATGCAGGCATGAGGCACCTTTTCCCAAAAATGTCATTCAGATATGCAGAAAACTTCCTTTAGACGTTTACATCCAAAATGAAGACAGTAAGGTCCAGGATACCTATCCAATGCACCTACTTCTCACCAGTTTTATGCTCTGCTCTGTTTTCCTACAAGCAGTGAAAAACTGTGCCATGTTTGCTTTTCCGCTCTTATTTGTTTTGTTTCCTACATTAAAGAAAAACAAACAACAAACAAACAACAAACAAACAACAAGGTGGTGAGGAAAAGACAGAAAAAAATAAATTCAGTAAAAGGTACCCAAAGTGTAGTAGTCTGATAAGAAAATAGCCCACTCACAATAAACCTGGACACTTATGAGCTGAAGGGTTAACAAATCTCTTTCTATCCTTACTTTCCCCAAACAGATGTTCCACACAACATTAAACAGGGGCTAGAAAGAGGGGGGAGGCAGTGAATGAACTCTGGCGCAATATGGAATTTTTAAAGGCATTTCCTTCTCCGTAAGAGCCAAAAGCTGTGATCACTTAAGTCTTTGCTTTTTTAAATACATATTAATTTTGTAGCTTTTGCCAAACTAAATGAATCCAGTCTTTGAAAGTCCTTTAAAAAAGAAAAAAGAAATCATAGTTTCCCCAGTCATACTTGAAGTCTGAGCTTTTTCCAAGAATGTCACCAAAAATGTATATTAATTTCTCTCTCAACAATGAATTCCTAAGTGTTCAGATGTGTAACACTATTGCAACAGTAACTTAGTGTTACAGACCTGAAAACTTTCATATCTAAGTAAAGTCATTTCACTCAATAATCAGGAACACACTAATTTCTTTATTGTTTGGGGGGGGCGTTCTTTGCTGGTTTGTTTGTTTTGATTCATTGCTTGGGGTTTTTAACTGGGTTGGGTTGGTTGATTTTTTTAATTTGCTAAAGATAATATCAAGCAATGATAATACAGCCGCCCAATCTGGAATCTGAATGTTACTTATGAGTATAGAATATTACCTTAAAACTTTATTAATCTGCATTTGGAAATATTTTTCTTAATGAATAATTTAAAAGTTGATCACATTTCCAAACATTGATCCAGTCTTCTGACCACACAGATGTTTGATACACCTTACTCTTCCTTTATTTGAAGTCCCAAAATGAAGTATGATTCAGAGAAGTGGACTCACAAATTAAGTATCTCTTTCACTCCTGAAGAGCTATAAAAGTATTTTCAAAAATCAGAACTTAAAAATGTTTTTAGAATGCTAAATATATTAAAAATGTTTAAAAATCAGAATACTGTTCTTTCCCAGGTAACAGTGTGCCTCAGTGGCCCTTGTTATAAGAAAGGGGAAAATTTGTCATTCGTTGCAGTAGTTCTACATTTGCTGAACTAGACAAATTACAGAAGTTAGAAGGAAAAAAATTCACAATAAATATGAAATATGTATGTACATTGTATGTTGATGGCATTCCCCATGTTGTGCTTTCTCACCTCCAGCTCCATGCCTCTTACATTTAAGAAAAGCCATCCTGAAAAACATTAGTCAATTTTAATAGGCATAATGAAAGGCAGGTGGTAAATGGAAACAGCACTGATAAATTATGGATGATGTGATAAAAAATTCTTGCAAGGTAGGGCCCCCAGTTTATGTGTATGTTGAGAGTGTTCACTGCAGAAACAACCTTCAGTCAACAAACAGTAGTAAATTAATGGTAGTCAATTGGACTGCATTGTAGGGAAAAAAAAAAAAAAGATAAATTAGTTACATACTCTGAAGATAAAGAAAACCTTAGATGTTCAAAAGACCCAAAATTAAAGTAGCTTTAGATTATTCCCATCCAGTGTTGGTGAGGATCCTTGTGTAGGTGGGGATTCCCCATGCAGGTGCCACCTATGCAAAGAGCAGAAACCACCACATCGCTTTGTGGTTCTAACACAGAAAAAGCAACCATTCTGGAAAGAAAAATAGGAATTCTTCTTTTGCACTGTGTAATGCAATGGTCAAGCCTTTTCAGACAGTTTTATTTTTAATTAATTCAATTCCAAAACATTAATGGAATGAAATTTATTTTTTATAATTTTCTCTTATTAATTTCTCCAGAAACTATGCTTTCATCTCCCTTAATCAGTTTACTGTGTGTCGGGAATTGATTTCTGTCCCAAGCTTCTCCTCCAACAAATGAAGTATTTTGTCTCTTTTACAAGGTCAAAGAGTAAAGAGCATTTATTTCTCTTTCTCTGCCTATATGCTTGATTTGTTTACTCACTGTATATCCAATAGCAAAAGTCAAAATAAACAGAAAAAAAATTAACAGACTCTCAATAAACTGAGAGCAAATTGTGGGGTTTTGAATGCTACACAGTCCAGCACACCAATAAATGCTCTGAAGATCTGTTATGTTACAACAACTTCCAGCTTTCCTTTGATGCAAAATTTTATCAGAAACCAAGGCACTGAAGACAGGAAGGAACTTCCTGGTTGTAAACAGCAAATGCTTATCATTAAAAAAAATATTAAAAATTCAAATCAACCATATAATAAAATTAATAAATCACTACTCATTTGGCAAATTATGGGACATCAAAGCTCCTGATACAGTTGTGCTACTTCAACACCACAAGTAAAACAAGTACCAAGACAGAGACTGGGAATATAGTGAATAAATTAAGTTCTCAGTGTCAGATTTGTATTAAAATTGCGTACTTTCTAAAAACATAATGAGCAAACTCTGAAAAGAGAAGCCATTTGACTACAATGGAAGCACCAGGCCTGAAGTCAAGACAGAACTCGATCCATACACACAACAGGCCAACTTTAACATGCAGCTCTTAGGAAAGCAGGCAGTACAAAGCCAGGATTTCTGGGAATCAGTGTAAGGGCTAAGTGACAGTTGTGTTCTCTTCTTCTCAAGCTCTTTCATTACATTTTTCTGTCTGTATCTCAGACTTGAAGGAAATGTGGCCTTTGCTCCTTCATATGCATCACACATGATGAAAAATAACAGCAAGAAGGAATACACAAAACACAAGCTAATTCAACTCTGATTGAAAGCATAGACTCACATCTTCTCTAAAACAGGAGACATAACACTTGCCTTTTAACTGCAAGGAAATTCAGCCCAAATAGGCAGGATTTTTCATCAAGAATAAAATAAAATGACCCTCACTAAAACAATAGCTTGAATCTCTCTCTCAAAACCGCTTTCTCTGTAAAGCATGTGTAAGGAACTTCGTACTCTCTGGTGATGAGAGAGGTAGCTGAACAAATGCCAAATACCAGTAAGAGTTGTTTCAAAATCTCTAATCCTCCTGGGTTTTCAGAGCTGGCTCTGTAGACAGCAAAAGACATAATGGTGCTGGATGGCTGCTCATGACAACACCCCAGATTCTGAGTACCTGGTTACAAAAAAAAAATTGCTAATAAACGATGATGTTTTTCCAAAAGCTAATCAAAATAGTCCTCAGGATATACTGGACATCATTAAAAACATAAATTGTGTTCACTTTTCAACAGTGTTGTGGCAAAGGAATAGTAACCATACATCTATATTTTACTCATCATTTCACATAAAATAAAAACAAAAAACCCACAAACCAACAACAAAACCCCCAGCCACTGAACAGTGAATAAACTGCTATTTACATGAAAATTACTAGAAACTTGACAGTCTTTTTTTCATTTTACCATGCTCCGCTTACACAAACATGACCCTTCTGGAGAAGAACAGTTCACAGGGGAAAAGAAAATGAACGATGTGTTCAATGCTTTAAGGCTGCGATGTCAGGGCCCTGCTGTGCATAGGCCAACATTTGTATTACAGCCATTACTTATTCTTGCTAAGTGTCATGTAACACTAAAAAGATAACAGAAATATGCAAGCTATTCCAATTCTCCTCAAATTTCCAAACACAGACAATGCACTGATAGAAGATAGAAAGCAAAAGTAAACTGTCTTTTATAATTTTTAGCAAGGCAACTGTTTTTTTCGAAATCTTTTTCCTCTTAGCATAAGCTATTTTCATTTTTTGGGGTGCCCACTGCCTGCAGAGCAGCTGTACTTCGTCACAGTGTGATAAAGCAGACCTGCTTTGACAGGGAGCAGGGTTACTAAGGGCTGTCATTCATATATGCTGAACCAGAGCAGGAGATCAGTCATTTTTGAGTCCATGCCCTGCTCTTTATAAATATTTCCATGTGTTTGCAATTAGTTAGTGGGCTATTCTGGCAGCAAAGGTTATTGAAGGCTGTTTTCCAGAAGTGGGTTGTTTCTTTTTTCCTGGTCTGTACAACTAAAACTAAACCTTAGCATGTTTAATAACAACCCAGCCAAACAGTAGGCTCCTGTACATATATATCAAAAAAACCCTTAAATGAAAGAGTTCATCTGCCTTCCCTTGCAAAAGCTGGATGTGCTTTAGATCCAGAGGGCTGCAGAATGCAATTGTATAGCTTTTAGCAACCTGTGACAAAGAACAGAAGCCTCACACTGCAGAAAGAAGATTTCTGAAACATTGTTTTAGCTGCCACAGTGTTTAGAGGGCACTAAACAGGGTGGAGGATTCGAACGCTGCTGTTCTGAAATGCCATTGCACTGATTTTTTAATTAAGAAATTAGGTTATTTAAGTATTCCCCTCCAAGGCATGTAAGTATTTACCCAATTAATGATGCATTATAAGTTACATCTCAGCAAATACATTCACTTGCGCCTGATAGAAGTGCAACCTACGTCTTCCTGGAGTAAATCAACACAGTCTTCACGAACATGTGGCACGACATACCAAATATACATCAAAATATTGACTGCTGCTTTACATTAGATGTTAACTTACCTATCAACCAAAGCGTTTATGTCTCATAAGCAGCTTGTTTTGTGAACAACAATGGAATAATACACAGCAAATATCCTCAACCACATACAGTATTCAGGACTATTCATAATATACCACCACAACATCAGGGAATATGTTGGATTCAGAACTAACACTGAATAAATAAATGTAACAAGATTAAGTACCTTTGTAAACAATGCTTGCATTTCAGCAGGCTGAGTCTATTCCTCACTGGAATTAAAACCATAGTGCTTACTTCAAAATCCTTGGATACAAAAGGTAAAAATAAACAGAGTAAAGGGGTACATATAAGAGAAGGGCTTTATGGGATTACTAATTTACCATCCAAACCCCCCTTTGTGGTCTATGTGGCTCATTAATTCAGTACACTAAGAACTGAAGATGTAGAATAAAATATGGGTTCCTTAATCTAACCTAATCAGTCATGTGGTTAAGTGACTTATACTCTCATATAAGAGAGTACTGCCCTGCGATGGCCAAGAGCATCCAAAGAGAATTAGAATATACCTAATTTGACAGCTAACATCAACTCTTTCTTATCCATATCATCCTATTATTGCAGTCTGCCTCTTCACTACAATACAAAGAAAGGCAACTGAGTCAATAACAAGCCTCAGATACACAGTCAGTAGTAGCAGAATTAACTCATGTGATTTTATTTGTTACAAGAACCATTTAAATATGTAATAAACCCCACCACTTCCATTTATTATAGAAATCCGAGAGAAATTAAAATATATGAGACTAGGAAAACCTGTGCAGGTGGAGCTATCAAAGTCAGGACAAGCCCAACACATTTCTCCTTTCATTCTCCTACTTACAAGCTAGGCCAGAAACAAGTAATCACAAGGAGAATAAAGCAGTTTGTTCTTGTACAGCACCACTGATACATATGCACTTTAAAGAAGAAGATAATGAGAGAACAGAGTCAAAAGAGTTGACTGAAAAGGTCTTTCACATTGAGTTACAATCAGTAGAATGATTCACATGACTACATAAAATTCATGTTATGGTTTAAGTTTCAAATTAAGAAAATGTCAGAATTAGCTAACACACAAGGAGGATGAGAAATAGGCTGGATGAAAGGGACGAATCTAAAATGATGAAATCTTCAAGCATACCACACTGGGCCTTAAAAAAGTCTGTTTAAAGGGAAAATCATCAGATGATTCTCAAATTCCATAGCTACATATAAACCATAACCAATTACATTTAAACCATATCTCCATATTATATATTTAATACAGATGTGTTAAAAAGCAAGCCTATGATCTAGTCCTCTTCAGTGCATGGAAGGAAATAAGACTTTGATCCAGAAACCAAATGCAATCTCATTATTCTGGTACCAACTCAAATACAGACATAACCTTACAAGATATTTTGATTTCAAGATCCTTTTACCATTGGGGAATGAAATAGTCTGATAGCAGCTTCCAGGAATTCAGCATAATTAAAGCCAGGCACAGCCAAAACCAGATTTGGTTTTGTTGGAGACCAGACCATAGGTGAAATTTCATTCCAATTGGCCTTTCAACTTCATCTCCAATATTTGTACTATTAAGTACATGAGAGGACCGGACCTGACTAGAAATATAGGGACATTAAGGGAAATTGTATTTTTTTGAAGTATTTACTGTTGTAATTTTTTTTTTAAAGGCACTTTGTTTATATAATGAAGAAAAACAAGTGAAAATCAAAGTTCCTCATGCACATCAAAATGATCAGTCAATAACTATCAGACATTTACAGTCCTAGACTACCAAGACTGAAAGTACTCCATGGAGAAGTGAAAATCTGTATTGCTGGTTCAGTACAGGATTATAGTTTGCTGTGTCCACTCTTTTATAAAAGGCTACAAACCATTTCACCATTGTGCAGGAAACTAGTTGAAAATTCCTGTCTCAAAATATTTCAATCAATAGCAACTCTGTCTACACAAGGAGGTTTGCTTTATAAACAGATAGCGTAGCTTAACTATAACACTCTGACCTCTGAAGTCGATTCAAGCGTCACTGGAATCCAGCCCAGCATCTCATTCATAGCTGACTGTTGCGAAGGAATGCTTGCAATATGAAGGAGCAAAAGCAAGCGAGCAGATAAAAGGTAGTAGGCACGGCCAATAACACCATTGCACAGCATACTCTGCATTCATTTTGAATTTCCCATCGGAGATACAGTTGTGGTCCTCAACAGCATTTGCCACCTTTGATTCCCAGTTGCTGAGAGACGTAAATGTGTAACAGATCACAGTCATTCATCTCTCTGCCAATGGAGAATTACTTCATACAGTATGTTATCTAGTATTTATCCAACTCAGCTTTATGAGTTCCAAGAAATTGAACCTCCCTGGAGAAGCTATTCCTGACGGCAACAGAAACCTTCTGATGCTACAATGCATTACATTGACAGTAAAAAAAAACAAAAAAAGAAACAAAACACTGAACTGAAAAACCAAACCAAAAAACCCAAACCTAGTAAGTTTATTGAGTTTTTTTCAGTGATGCTTACACCATTGAAGTATTTCTGCACTTGCACCTTCCTATGCCATCCTCACTTCTTTCAGTTTCCCTACACCTGGCCAATCTTCATGCATTTGTACACAAATACACAAGTGTGATTATTTTTGCTGCTTTACTCCAAGCACCTTTCAATTTATTAATATATCTCTTAATTAATGGCACATTCACATCCTCAACAACCAAGCCACATATTTTCCCACCTCACAGAACAGATTGTTTCACACAACAGTGTCTCTGTGCAGTCTACTTGCCAGCCCAGCCCTTCTCAAGAACATCCAGAGACCTTTCCTTCTGAAATCATGCTGTCTTAAATCTGTCTTTATCTTCCCTATCCTGATCCCTTTTTCTCAGTATGACTGTTGTAGTAGTGTATCTGTTTATTCAGCCATGCTGTGACTTGGGTCAAGCGACTAACCAGCCTAAAAATAACACAGCAAAAGATAAAAAGGTTATTTTTAATGCAAATCAGTTTTCCAATCCAGTTTACTACATGGCTGCACACCCTGTTACACCCGTTGATGATGTGATCTCTAGAGACTGGAATAAGCAGCAGAGAGCAGTGGCTGTAGCACAGAATAGCACTGCCAGAAAAGGATATGGCCATGAAACTATACAGTCTTCCCATGAAGAACATCTTGCCAAGGAGTGCCTGGAACTGCACTTCATCGCCTGCCCAGTGAGTCCTGTGCTGTGATGAAGTGCAAAGAAGCACTCGGTGGTGTAAGTGAGATACCGGCGAAATCAGGTCTATTTTTATTCTCCATTCCAAATAAAGCAATGTATATCTTTGAAAGTAGACTAAGGCGGTATATTTTCACTGCCAGTGAAGTTAGTGTAAGAATTTCTATCCTTCCTCTCCACAGAATATTTTCCTGTCATTTCAGCTATGCTCATGCAAGCACGATCACTGATATGACTGTTCATTTGAAATCTCACCTTTTAACAACGTGATCTTCAAAACAAAAAAAGAACCTTGTGGGGAAGAACCCCAAACCAAAACCAAACCACTATGACCCATGGATTCAGTAAAATAGTTACATATTTATGTAATTTGTGATGCAGGTGTCTACGGACTGTGTTGGATACAGCAAACCTTTGGCAGAGATTATCTTTCCAGTGAGCACACCAAAACTCTAATAGTTCACACTGGTTTAATTAACTTCAGTAAATAAAACAGAACCTGGTCTGAGAAAGGACCTGCTTCTAGAGGTCTTCACTTTTCTCTCATTGCTTAAAAAATGTAACCTGAAGTTACCCAAAATACAACTTTACTGTCAGAAGGAAATGTCACCTGCACACATCCTCTTTTAGGCAGTAGCCAGTTGCCAGTGCTCTTTTCTGCCTCATGCCCCACTCTGGCAGGAAGGCAGCCACTCCATTCACACTGCCTGCCGCGCCTCTCATCCCTTATGTTGGATTCCTCTCCTCCTTTTCAGAGCTCTCTAGCCACTATATTCTCCATTTACGTCACCCTTTTTTAGTTTCTTTCTGCTTTCCTTTCACTCTTTACAATACATTGTTCTGGATTCCCATAAACTCTCAGCCACAGTGCCCTCAAGAGAATTCCTTCTCACCATCTGTGGCCCTTCCTCCACAGCCTTACAAGTGAAGGCCAATGCTCAGAGCCTACTTAACCACCCAAATTCTCAATGTAATTGACCATATGGACTATCCTTCACAGTTTCCACCAGAAAACAAAACCAAGATATGAAGGATCATCTTTATGTAGAAAGCTGAATATTTTTTTACTCCACACCATGCAAGTTAGCAATTTTATTGTTAACAGAATTTTATTGGTGACCATTCTTTCATTGAGACAGGGACAATTTCCTCTCTCCACTTCAGACCCTCAAAAGGTAGTGACTGATTTTCACTTTTGCTACCGTAAGTATTTATATTAATTTCATTATTGTGACAACGCATTTTACTTTCTGCAGTTGAGAACTACCAAACTTCCACTGTGACTCAGGCAACTCTATTACTCACAGAAGAAGACCTAACTTCTTAGGCAAGATTTTTGAAAATATATATTTATCAGGAAGAGAATTTCAAGCAATTGTAAAGTAGACAATTATAAGTAAGTTTTAACAAATATTGATTTTAAATCTTGGCAGTGGGATCAAAAACCTTGCTTTAGTCAGATGTCCAATGCAGTGATGTCCAAAGCAGGGATAAAGAAGTTTAAAAATGAAGGACAGCACTACAGGAATTTGCAGCTTGTACAAAAAATATATGATTGGCTTGATCAAACCTACATGAAAGACTGACGTCCATGAACTAAAGAATGACATTTTGCACCAGTTTAAACTACCTTCAGTTTTGATCCAAGCACAGGACACAGCAACCTGGTACCTGCCACGTAGTAGAGACATGATATATATCCTCATCCACCCAAAGATGATAGACTGTTATGGAAACAGCTTCATGATTATTCAGTACAAAGTAGATTATGCCGTAAAAATATGCCTGTGCTTGTTGCAAAACCTTCTCCGCATTATATGGAAGGCAAACACTATGAACGTAATGATCTAACATCTAGTAAAGATCTAACATACAACACTGCTGACAAATCTGGATTTAAAAAAATACTGCAAAGGCTTTGTTGTTGATCCAGCAGAGGTAGCTTCATCACTTTCTTTTGTACTCCTTGTTCCGTATTTTGACAATACTCTTAAGCATAGTATGTTGCATAGAAGCAATACTCTTCCCATAGTATGTGTCTTATCACTTGTGCACTACAAAATTCTGCCTCCTCTATTGTTACATTTGCCTTAACACAATAAGTTAAAATCCACTCTCCAGTTTTGCCAGGCCTGCATTCCAGGCACCTGCTTTCCTTTTCTGAAGGACATAAAGAAAGGAAAAACAGCAATTCAAGAAATAGCAGACTGAGCCTTCAAAGGACTGTTTCAAAAGACAAAACAAAGACAGAGACACAGTACAACAAAACCCTTACTCTGGTCAATTTTTTTTGTAATCATTACTCCTCTCCTTCCTTTTCTGAACAGGATGAACAACAGAGAGGCTCTGCAACTCCCTTGCTATACAGGTTTGGATACTATAAGAAGGGAAGTTGCATTTTTTGTATGATTTGGATTACCTTTGTTTACTAGAAGCCAGCCATGGAAAGCTAGGTGCTACATAAACATAAGGAGAACAAGACGCTCAGCTCAACCTGAACATCTGGGGATGCAGACTTTTCTAAGTAAGGCTGGCGTGACTGAGAAGAGGAGCCACTAAGCAAAAGAGAAAAGGTTGTGATGTATTTGTAATTTCTATACCAAATACACAATAAAAGGTAAATCTGGCTGATAAGAGTACAGCAATAAAAAATAAAAAATAGTAAGTAGAGAATAGAAAGCATGAGAAAAGCCCTAACATGAGTGAGAAAAGCAATCAGATATGCATAAAAAGTAATTCATATGGCTGTGTCTTAAATAGCTAGGATTTAGCGTATAGACAATCAGAAGTAACCAAAATGTGATCAAGGAATTTCCAGGCCTTTACTTCATTAATAAGCAAAACTTCAGAACAGATTTTTAAGCAAAGAATAATTCATATGCAGCTCAATTGCAAATGAAATAAATTATAACAGGATCTATAACAATTCTATCAGTTTTACCAGGTAGCCTTTTCTAATAACAGCACTATATTTTTTTATAGACAATGTCCTAGCTTTGCTTAAGTAAAACATTTGACATATGGAAATTTATATTCAGTGTCAGATCAGGTATGATGAGGTACTGCAAGAGCAAGATGAAAAAGAGGAGGCAGTGAGTAACTGACAAAACGACTGGCAGGAATATCATTAGAGAGATCCAACATGGACTGGTGCTTGGTCCAACCTTGCTTAATACTTTTAATGATAAAACTGGAAGAAATATCAGAAATTTGATGCTGAAATCACTTAATTACAATGCATAGCAACAGAATCATAAAATGGCGAACAAGAATGACCTTGAGGTCTGGATCAGAAAAACTGAATGATTTGGAATCAAAATCATGAGATCAATGAGTTAGGGAATAACATAAAATTTCATTGTTTATTGGGAGCTCATCATTTAATCTAGATCAGTACTGGTCTGAATGCCCTAATAATACAGATATGAAACAGGAACATAAAATTCTTAAACATATGAGGTGAGACACTGCAACACTGCGGAACAGTTAGCGCTTCTGAATAGATCTTTGAATTTATGTCATATGCATTAAAGAATTAAACTGAAAGTCAAATAGATGCAGAAAAAGGAACTGAGAGACAGTACTTACAGAGTACATGAAAACCAGGTTTGCTTGTTTCCCATAGCAAAACAAAACCAAAGAGAACTCTTGTCTAGTCTTCATGGAAAGTTCGGGGAAAATAAGACCGGAATGAAAACTGCTTGCACAAAAATAAACAGATAAAATGAGGAGTGGATAAACTTCTGCTCCAAAGTGAAGATTCCTACCTGTTAAAGCAATCAAGTCCTAGCACAGCCTTTCCAATGGGAGTAGCAGAGGCAAGGACACACAAGCTGTTTTCATATAGACTTTGATAAGTTTAAGGAAGGGATTATATGGCACAGTGCCTTCAACAGCAGAAAACTGCTCAGTGATGCAGAAGGTTCCTTATAGTCCTAGGAAACTTGCTTTTTTCCCCTTGGGTTCAACAGCTCATAAAGAATTTGGACTTCTACTTTTTCCCTTCCAGCTGATCCCTGTTATAACTTATTGGCTGTGAAAAAGGAGTTCCTGAGACAGTACAGAATGTGGCCACCAAGAACCACAATGATTAATGCCAGAATGAGGAGGAAATAAGAAGCCAGCAATATGCTTCACACTTCATCCTGCAGATGTGGACTGACCCAGGCAGGATATTCCCCAGATAGATCTTTCCTGACTGAGAAGGTGATGGGTGTGTCACCCCAGCCACAGGGTCCTGTTTCATGTGAGACTCTAGGAAAACGCTGCTCTGAAAACAGCACCAGAGCAGAACAGCTGGGGCCAGAGGGAAAGTGATTGCCCCTTGTAGCAGCAGCAATACTACATCAGCTTAACTGTAGCATCAAATCTAAACATGTGCTGAATGTGGGCTAATTCAGGGCAAGACCAGCTTGGGTGGCTCTGCTCCATGCTTACAGACCTGGTGCTCTGGGGCATGTCATCTGGAGACAACCAAACACTTCTCTGAAAAGTCACAGCTTAGTCTGGATGAGTTTATTAGCTGATCCCAGTGCTCCTGGTGCAGATCTTGCTGCAGCACATCTGAGGATAAAAATCCTTGGCTGGATGTAATGACTTTTGGGTGTGGGGGTGAAGAGGTGGAAGAAAAAGAGTTAGATCCTGTGAATCTCAAGCACCATTGTTTTCCTCAGCTAGGCCACAGCAAGCACTGCTCTAGAGCGCACAGACCATGGGGTTTAGTGTTGCAAGAAAATCTGTACACAGGCCCTTTCTCTTTCTAAATTTGTACAACTTACCTTTCAGAGAAATGCACATAATTCTTAAGCCCATCTATCAAAGCAGCAGTGGCCTTTTGAAATGGATTTACTTTTATTTATTTTCTACTTTTTAACACATTTTTTTGTCAAGAGGCAATTTCTGAATTGACAAGAGATTTCAAAATTAAATAAAACATTTCTCCCCAGTCCCATACTTCATAAAGGCAAAACCTTTAGATGCAGCACAAGCGTTTACCTAAAATTTCCATTTCTCTTTACTCCCACAAGGCCCAAGATAAACAGTACCCTAATAAAAGTTGATAGCATGGGCTCTGTTCAAGTGAAACCACTTTATAACTTGACCAAGTTTGTTCTCTGCCAGGAAATGATTGCTTTTCCAGTTCAACCCAAGAATGCTGCTCTGCCTTATGTCTGCTGGCAACAACTTCTCTGTTTATGGGTGGGCTAGAAAAGGAGGATTCAAAGGCTAAGTTCGGGCCTCAGATAATGATGCTAGGATTAAGATTTGGTCCTAGATTTTACCATACCTAACATGCTGGTTTGGGAGGAAGAGCAGACAAACAAGAAAGTTACAATAATGTGTTGCATAGCTCACTGTCCTTCCGTTTTTCTTCTCCTTATGCTTACTTCAATACATCTCCATACAAATCAAAATCAGATCTACAGTGTGAATTAAACCACTAGCAGATTTGATTTTCCTATACACTAGCACATACTCTTCTGTCAAAGTCACTTACTTTCTTGTAAGTAATGTCCTTGAATCTTACTGCAGAAGATTTTTCCCGATTTGCAATGTAAAACCAATGCTGTAATTGGCAAACGTATTGCGATGTACCATGGCACTTTAACGAAGAGAAGGAAATTGGTTCCTCCCAAAAGAGAGTTACTGAAGAAGTGCTGCTGCAGTTGCAGTACACCACACAGCACCCTTGGGAGAGACTTGTGGTGGAACATGATGCCAGCATTCCCCACACAGCAAACAAAGAGAGTGAATACTAAAATTAAACTATGTCCTTGTCCTGCACCCAAAAGAAAAGCATCTCAACATTAAGCTACATACTTTGAATGCATTCATAGGAATTGCCCAGGCTTGAGGAATTACAAAGAAAATCTGATGTACGACAAAGTGTTATAGTGCCCTGCTTGAAAGTTTTATGTAATCATCTGCTAAAATAAAAAATAAACTGGGCTACACATCTCATTGATTGTTCTACCTGTACATTGACTTGTTTGCTTGGAGGAAAAGAAAAAACTACATTTTTTCAGAATAAAATTCTGTTACAGGCAAAACTGTCTGTAGCTGAGGAATTGTACTTTAATTCATTTATTGTCATGCAACACAAACCTCTGATCACTGACTTGAACACTGAGGAGAAGGACATAAATTGTTACATTTACATAAGAAATAACAACTTTTTTCCCCAGTCTCAACTTACCTGATCTTCACCAGAGATTAAGTTCAACCCATTCATGTGTATCTAGCGAGGCAAAAGGCAGTAGAAGAGGTTGAAGAGTTGCACTTGAGGGGTTTGGTCTGCTACTTTGTGCTTATGATTTCTGCTGCCATAAGCCGAATAGTTTGTTGCAGCTTCCCATGATTGTTTCTACCCTTCTGTTCCTCGGTGCCCCTGCCTCATCCATGGGTTGTTCTGGTCTGGCTGTATGCTGCAGTCTTTTGGGGGTGAACTGCTCCATGTGGCTCACCCCTGGGGTCCCCTGGAGTCCTCCTACACCATTGCTGCGCCCTCCTCCTTACAGCCTGCGACCTATTTGTGTTCAACCTGCCACCCTGCCAAGTGCATTCTTAACCCTAGGTAACAGGAGTCAGCGTCCTAAGAGTCTGGACATATTTTTATCAGAGAGACCTTTTGGAGCAGAATTATTTCAGGCAGAACTGCCAGAACAGTTGCAAGAATGGGTAACAGAAATAGCCATCAACAATACAGCTTGGAAAATATGCATACATATGTCTAAGCAAGAACAGCAGAAGAGGGAGAAACAGCTTAAAAGAACTTCTACATACAAAAACAAGATATGGACGTAAAAATCTAAATGTCCCCATAACTAGTCTATCAGAAAAACAATTTATCACCTGAGTATTTTATACACCAGAATCAACTTCTAAAATGATTCCAGGATAGCAAGGCTTGCCTTCACAGTCTGAGTTAAAAAACCCAAACAAGCATAATTACAGACTTTTCAGCAATGTCCAATATCTTCAGCAGGGAAAGAAGAACAGAGTGAACTTTCCATCCTCACAGCTGTTCAGGTCTCTACTCTTGACTGCTCACAGATGAAGCAGATGTGCAAGTCTATCCCTGGAAAGAAATACTTCCTACAATTTAATACAGCTGCAGAAAGACATGTGAAACTATGCCTCATTAGCAATTTATTCAGAACTGAGAACACTATTAGAAGTACTCCAGAGCTGTATTAAATCAAAAAGGATCAGAGTATCATTATGCCAAATATGTGTCAAATGATGGAGCTGACCTGATTTATAACAACTGTGTTTATAATGACATAGCAGCAGTTAAAAAAAAAAAAAAAAGATTCTTGAAGTAACATAAAGACATGACAGACATTTGGGGGATGAATGTCCAACATGCAATTCAAGCGAACACCAGACTTTTTAAACTGATACCTGGAGGCCTTTATTTAAGTTAAACAGTTTACTTGCAAACCCTTCTACATTATTCAGCTTGGTAATGCAGACTACCCCTGGGAAGCCACTCTCATACAGAAGAAGGACTTTCTTTAAATCAATCACTTTAAATCAATCTTGAACACATATGTGACAGTATCTTGCTTCAGTTGTCACTAGAATTTTTTAATTGTTTGCAACATAAAGATTTTTATTGCAAATAAACAATAGGGAAAAATTAATTTTAGGTAAAAAGACTATTGCAGAAGGAAGAATATAGTCTTAACCTAAGGAATTTAGGATTTAATAGCAGACTATAAATAGACTACACAAATATCTTCTGAGAAAGAAAGATATAGAGACCCAAAGGAGATACAACTGTCAAAGGAACTAACATATTGACTGCATGTTTCTAGAGGGTTTTACATACAGAATAACTAGGCTAAGTGAAATGAGACTCTTTCAAGCACAGGGACAAAAATATATCAAAAAATATACTTGTGGGAGAAAGAAAAACAGCATGGTAGTAGTGTAATACATTTTACAGACATGACAGTAGAGACAGAAAAAAATAGTATCTCTGGTGTGTGAAGAGCTTTTAAGGTAAAGGGAATATTCAACCTATTTTTTTAAGACTCTTAATGGACTCAGAAAAAGGTAAAACTCTATAATCCTAAAATTCAGCACCTTGTAAAGAGATAATGTAGCAATATATCTGCAATGTGATGCAGAGGAGGATCAGGAAAGACTTAAAGATAAAACTGAAGAGGAAGATGGTTGTGAAGAGAAGTTACAAGGATTTAAGGAGGAAAATGCGGCCATATTTTAGACCATTGAAAAGGGCAGCAGATTAGCTATACGAGATGTCAGAAGCTCCATTCAGGAAACAGTGGTGATCTGATCTGATGACCATACTAACAATACTAGCAAATAGAAATATTTAGAAATTAACTAGAAAAATAATCAAATATTTCAAGAGTATTTGAACAGAGCCCAGGGAAACACAAGGATTTTTAGTTTATTTTTATTAGATGCTATTGACATTAAGGTCACATTAAAGATGACTAGGTTTATGGTTGAAAAACTGGACAATATTGCTCCAGCTCTTCTCACACTTGGACCACAGCCAACTTTAGTAGTCATCCGTGGTTATAGATATCCTACATTTTAAATCTAAATTTCTTTCTGATATATTGTTAGAGCCTGCTAGTTGTCCCCACCAAGCACTGTCATTCTTACCTATACAGCTCTGATCTGATTTCTGCAGCAAGCAACTGTGTCAGGGTATTGCTGCCTGTACACCTAAAAAGACTTCCCAAGAGTGGATGGAACAACAATTTTTGTAAGAAAATGAATCTCTGTAAGAACATATATATCTACATATTTTGTTTTAATGTCGGCATAACACAGGGGAGTCATCGTGTTCATATATTCCTCTCAGCTGAAGGTTGCTCAGATTTCTCAGATGTATCATTTTATGACAGCAGTTTATCATTTCTATGATTAATGAGTGTAGAAATATTCCCAAGGTGAGAATTTGTGCTTGGTATGATGAATATCCTGATGATGCTCAGATCTGTAATTCAGTCACCAACCCAGTATCCACTATAAACAGTCTATGTCACAGAGTCCATAAATATTAGCCTAAGTGTAGCTACTCAAAGCCCAGGAAGGAAAGCAGAAAAATAACTGCTTGGAAGAAAAAAACATCCAATAAATTTGCTAAGGTACTGCTTGTGCATTTGAGAGATGCTGGAGTGTGTCCAAAAAGCAACAAAGCTGGTGAAGGGTCTGAAGCACAAATCCTATGAGGAGCACCTGAGGAAGCTGGGGGTGTTTAGCCTGGAGAAAAGGAGGCTCAGGGGTGACCTTATGGCTTTCTACAACTCCTGAAAGGAGGGTGTAGCCAGGAGGGAGCTGGTCTCTCCTCCCAGGTAACAAGTTGACAGGAAAGGGCCTCAAATTGCACCAGGGGAGGCTTAGATTGGATATTAGAAAAAATTTCCTCACTAAAAGGGTTGTCAGGCACTGGAACAGGCTGCCCAGGTTCACCATCCATGGAGGTATTTAAAAGACATGTAGTAGATCTGGCACTTAGGGACATGGTGGATTTATTTTGGTTAGGTTTACAATCATAGTCAGTGATCTTGAAGGATTTTTTCCAACCTAAATGAATCTGTGATCCTATGATTAAGCCCTTGTTAAGTCTTGCACACACAAACTCCACGAAGGACAAAGATACATTCTCTATTTTCTGCCATGAAAAAATGAAGTTACCTTGGTTCTGAAATGAAGAAACTGCCTCTAAAATTAACTTATGTTTCATTTCTATTATGTGTTATTTAATTCAGTTTAGCTGAGGATATATGCCAGGTTCACCAGGGATCTGAAACTCATGAACTCACATTCATGAATCAGCAAGGATGCCTACAAACCCACGAGACCAAAGCAACTTAAGCTTCATTGGCTGCTTATTCCTTTCAGGATAAATTTAAGTTCTGACTTACACCACTCTCAATAGAGAGCACAACACACACAACAGAAACTTATCAGGCCATTTGTCAAATACTAAATAAATACTACTTCTAAAACTGTCACAGGAGATGATGCAGTTACATCATGTGCAGATGTGATCAAATACTCATTGTTAAAACCTTCCCTTATAATGGCATCTTACCTTAAAAAAGAGAAAACAGTAAGAAGGAAGGAGAGAACAAAGAAATACGAAGGGAAGAGCATGCACACCACTTGACACAATCCATTACTAACTTTACCAGTAGGACTATGACAAGATACAAAGATGCAGTGCACTTCTTGGGCACCTAATACATTGTCAGTGCCAGCTGGCTCTTTTGTATCGTCAAGTGCATTTGTATCAGTGAACTTAGCTGGGAAGCATAAGATACAGAGGTGCATTCCATGTTTTGGATAGTGTATATTGACACTTGACTACTGATTTCAGCAAGGCTTATGCCAAACTCATACAACCTGACCCTCCTCAACAACCTCTCCAGTCTCAGAATCTCACTGTTAAACTGGGAGATGTCCAAGACAATTTCACAGCAGAAGGAATCACTAATGAATCCCATGAACACCAATAAAAAAGCACTGAAAGAAAAGATGACTTTTGCTTTTCTTACAGAACCAGATTCCTTTAATCCTGGGTGACATAAGAGATAAGGATCTTCATGGAAAAGAGATCTTCCTACACAAGACTATTGTTTGTACTACAGCAGCTGAATTCTTTCTGCAGAATTCTGTAGTGCTGATGTCTAGAAAAGTAAAACTCTCCATAGGACTGATGTTTGTATGGGGTATCATTTCACAAATTTAAAATGAGAACAAGCTCAAGATTAGTTCACAACAATGGTAAATCATTTAAACAATTGAATCATTTAAATAATTTGAATTTGAATGTCTTTAAAGACCACTTCAACTACTTCATGATACACAAACTCACAAGAAAAATGTAACACAGAAATTTTTTTTCATTTGAATTATTTAACATCCCCCCAATATCTCCTTTCCAGTACTTCCCGGTCCCTGAGCTAGATATTCCATATATAATCAGGTCTCCAAAAAACAAACACAAAAATTTAGCAAGAAGTCCCTCTAAATAGATATACATAGCTTCAAGCAAAGTATTGTGGAAAAGAATACAACTCTCTTTCCTAACCTCACTTCATTTTTTTTTTTTTCCTTGCAAGCCATCAAAAACATCATAATTTGGCACAAGAAAATTATTTTTTGAAAGAAAAGCATGAAACTTCAACAAAAATGTCAGTCACACTTTGGCTTCGGAAATAAAACTAATATTCCTAAGTATTTTTCTTATTGTTGTGGTAACAGAGCAGGACAGGAACTGAAAAGGGGAATCATTTTTAAAACTGGATTTAAATAGCTTCTTTGTAACTATAAACTGCTTATTATAACTTCCAATGCACCCTGCATAATGGGGCCATTTTCCTGCAATATCTGTTCACAGCGGAAACCTAACAAAAGCAATTGTTTGAGGGATTGGGACCTAAATTCTTCCAATAAATTTTTGCACTTTTAGTTGCATTCATGTTTACTTTGTATCATAAGGACACTTTTACATAAAGACATCATAAAGACATCATTAAGACATCATTCATCTTTATATCATAAAGACATTTAGAACCTAAAAGCAAGAAAAAAACAGCAGTAAAAGAGAACAACTGCACATAAAACGGTCACTTCTATATACCATAACAATAGATGCTAAATTTAACTGTATATTGGTAACTTCCATGTATCCCAACAAAAATTAAAAGCATAAGGAATCCAGAAGAAAGCAATTGAGTCTCTGGTAAAAGTCACCCATAACTGTGCAGAAAGTATTGAAGAAGGGTCGCCTTTTGAGTTATATTTGTTTTACATAAAACAGCTCCTCGCTTGAAGAAAAATGTATAGTTCTTAATTGAAAATTCCCTTCATCCTCCTGGCATGGATATTCCTTATGCAAGCACACCTTGGATATTTCCATAGCACCTCTTCATTCAACCTCATCTCATTGTCTTAGGTTGGCAAACACAACACCTAAAACTAAGAAAAAAGCTGCTGCCTTATTTCTATCATTCTATTGTCATCACTCTGTGATTCTCAGATTTTGCATACGTTCAGCAATGCTGCAGAGCTATCCTGCCATTTCTGGTACAGTAACAGACCAACCTTAACAAAAAGCCTACAGTGGGTTATGGGCTTCTCTCCTCTGAAAGGCAACAACCAATCATCTGTAGAGCATCTCTAAGAACTGAGGAAACACTCTAATTCCTCCTTCTCCCTTAATATAGGTGGCTGCACTAGAGAGAACTGGGGGAAGGAAGCTACAGCATTCAGGATCTTCAGAATACATGTACTTACTATTCTGCTTAGCTTGCAAAGAAAGCAAGAAAAGGTAAGGATCGCTGCTTTCCACTCTTTATTTGCACATGTGAAGGAGCAGGGAAAATTTTTGGACTTGTATTCAAGATACAAATAGTTATCTTTTAATCTGCACAGTCCTATGGAAAGTTGAATTGTATTTTTCTGTAATATATGAAAAAAGAAGTTATGCAAATTAAATCATTAAATTAAATTAACCATTAAACCATAATTAACCATTAAAATTTTACTGAAATCGCTTGGCTGACATAGGTATTTTCACTGTATATTCTGCTCTCTTTCTTTCAGTGTTGACTGCAAAACTTTTGTCTCACTCTTTACGCATGATGATGAACACTCTTGATTACAGTCTCTTTATCAGCAAGGATTGAAGCATGGCTCTGTTCTAACCTTAACAGAAAAATGTTTGTGATTTTCCCCACAGCACAGGAAATATTTCAGTTCAGTGGTTTAGTTCACCGGGTGATGAAGGACATGCTTATGAGACAACACAACACAATGTGTATATGGCCAGTATAAAAATCACACAAACCAGCATGGCATCGCTCATTTTGGGAGAGGGCAAGGAGAGCAGCTGAAAGGCTTCTGTTGCCCACGGCTGTCAGGCCTGTCCGAGGTGTTTCTGTATGGCATCATGCAAAGCTGTGCTTTGCAGACATGTAATCATAGGCTTCTCCCCTCACGCTGGTGAAGAACACAAAAGCTCTTGTTTTGAGCTCAAGCTGTCCCCAGAAGCCAAGCCAGAAGATGGGTTTTGCTCCACAATGCCCACCAAATATTTGTTGACTACCTGGTTATAAGTAAAAGCTGCGTCAAACACTAAAGGCAGTGGCGTTATACAGACATAGCTGTAACATGAGACACTGTTCTCAATATCACATGAAAAGTAAAGCCTATGCTTCAGTCTAAAGCCAAGCCCAACTCACAGAGCTAGTAGATGTTTGTGTGTCTTTTCAAGTGCACATACACATATGTGTACGGTGGGATGCTCACACATGTTTTGGCTAGGTTTGTTTTTAATTCATGTAGGTAGGCAGGTAGAGTGCATTTGTGTGTAGGAGGGAGTATAGATGGGTGGGTATTTGCAGATATGTGGGTGCACATACGTGTGCGTATACACGTCTGTAACACTGTGGGGATGTTCATATGTCTAGAGGGATGTCTGTCGGCACATGTGTGCAGGTGAGGCTGTGAAATTATATGCGGATTTGTGTGAGTGCACAGGGGGTTTGTGTGCACAGATGCGCAGTTGCAGGTATGTGGAGTAGCAGGGCGGAGATGTGCAGTGTTTCTGTGTCCAGCCTGGGGTGTGTAGTGCAGTATGTAGGAGATAAGTGCACATGTATGTGTGTGGGTATCCCAGGAAGGTGGAAAGGTGTCTGTGCAGATAGGGAAGGGCAGGGGCGTCTGGAGGTAAGGAGATGGCAGCAGTGTGAGGGGGGTGTGCAAGTGCACACACAACACAATACAAGCATCTCTAACAGCATTTCACAGATCACAGATTTTCTATACAGAGGTCCATTTCCAACTAAGCACTTTTGACAGAACTTAATACTGTCTTATACTGACTTATGCTTAAAGCTAATTTAGAGTTTGCTGTAATTTCTGTGATTTTTACTTTATCACAATTTGAAGAACTAAATATACATTTGGAGAAGCAATTAGTACACATAGCTGGGTGTTTAGAAATAATCACATGACATTGATTTATACAATTTCATAAGTAAAGTGTGAGCAGTCAATTTCTTTGAGAAGTTTCATAGCCCAGGCATCTCTAGTTTAGTGTCTTGTATTAGCCTTGGATTTATCCAGGAAAGTGATTCTCAGTATTTTTCATACCAATGTCATTTTAGAACTCAGCATTTTTTATTGTACTACAATGTTCAAGTGAGGACTGTCTTCTGAGAAGCTGTAAGTTTGTGCCCTCTAGTTCGATTGACCAGACTGTCATCTACCATGTAACTGAGAACTTACTATAAATAAGCTGAAGTTTTTATAAATATTTTCTGTAATATGCACTACACCAAAAGCGAATAGGTTTAGACAGTGTATTAGGAATAAATGCTTTTCTATTGGGGTGGTTAGACACTGGAACAGGTTGCCCAGTTATGGATGCCTGATCCTTGGAAGTGTTCAAAGTCAGGTTGGATGGGGTTTCACATCACCTGCTCTAGTAGAATGTGGCCCTGTCAATGACAGTGAGGTTGGAATTAGCTGATCTTTAAGGTGCCTCCCAACTCAAACCATTCTGACTACATGAAAAGAAGTATCTGGATTTGAATTCGCTTGATGCTACAATCGAACTTCACTTCTAGGCATTAAAAACATCTTATTTTAAAAAAACAAACCAAAATCACCCATTCAAAGCCCTCCATGCTCAGAAAGAAACTACAGTATTTCAGCACAGAAGGAAAAGCATCTGAAAGCGTCTATGTACTCAAAAAAAAAAAAAAAGAAAAAAAAAAGGCATAGACAATGAAGAATGAAGACACTGCTTCCAAGACCAACGCTTTTAAAGGAGGAAATAAAAAATCATAGCATTTGAAACTGGAGATCCATTTCTTGAAATAGAGACATAAACCCCTCAGCATGGTATGAGGCGAGCATAGGAACTATGCTATTCAGCAGCTAATTCTACTTGCATTGCGTTGGTAACTATGAAAACAGTCATCTGAACCAAAATGTGCAAGGAATTATTGACCTGAGTGACAAAGCAGAAATGAATTTTCCTTCATCCTACTTTCAGGCAGTTCCTGTTAGGTACTAAGGACAAGGACAGGATGTTTACCACATGTAGCCACTTCAAGGATCACTTCAGATCATTACCTGCAGGAGCTCCAGACACTAAAAGAACTCCTCTGCCAGAAGTGCAATGTTGTGAAACCTCCAGACTAGACAAGCTCTAGCAGCTCTCTAATAAAGACACAGGAATGGGACATTTTTTTAGACATATTCCACCTGGAAATAAGGGATACTCAGGAGCCATTCTTCTCTTCCTGTGCTGCTGATTTTCTCACTACTGAGCAGTGGCAAGTATTGCAAAGTAAATATTACTCTCTTATTACATTTTGCCTTATATTGAGGGTCACAGTTCTGACATCCTGACTTTGAGCAAAGGTTTAATGTTCTTTTCTTAACTGACACCCAACATGCACAAGTGGGTTTTTGCGATGATGAGCAAGAGAATGAAGCAATGAAACAGCCATAAGGCAATTTTGGTGGGGGAAAATGAAAGAGAAAAAACAGAGAGATAGATAAGAAGTTAATAACATTAACATTTAAGATCTTCTTAAAAATAAAGAAGAAAAAGGCAGAGAAATATTACTTCTCCCTTTTGCAAGTGCTGTTTCCCTAGACAACCATTTTTGAGGTTCCTTGTGAGGTGGGTTCCCAGATTTAGGGGAAAGAAGTAATACCTTCACCAGGAATATAAATAAATGCTCCTTCTCCTTGCTAAAATGCTCTACTCCTTCAGCCTATGCATGAGCATTTATGATCAGTGTTAATAGATGAATTATTTACAGTGAAGAGTAACAGATTTACTGGATATCACTGGATAATTCTGCAGCTTCCTTCATGTGGAAGGCAGGTGATAACTGCACACACAGACGCCTTTCCATCAAAAAGTCAAATTAATGATGACGTTATACATGTAAGACATGAATTTTTACAAGGCAACATAAACTGTTCTCTTTCTGAAAGCATTTACTCCATCAAATTTTGCACCCAAACATTGTGGAGACAAATTCTTTTTATTCTCATCACTCTGGTACACAACATGCAGTTTCTGACACACTTATCTTTGTTGTGGAAGAACCTAAAACATGTCAGATGCTCTTCAGTCATAAATAAACCTAAAATTTTTGTACTACGGACTATAAATAAGACTTACTGCTGAAACCCCTTGAAACCCATGTGATTATCACTACAGAGGCACTGCTCAGGTACACAGATACAAAAGGCCAAGCCATGTCAAACCAAGGATCCAACTCCTAGGATACCCTCTCTCCCTCAATGGTCTATGGCAGTTATATTGAAAGGAGTACTGAAAAATAAAAAGCAGTTTATAATGACATCTCCAGTAAATTCTCACATGTATTAGCTGCCTGCAGCTGAAAAGCTTTCTGACCTAATGTGGTTTCTTGTTTAATAACTTTTGGAAATTCCGGCAACCCCTTAATATGCAGACCTGGAACAAAACATACAACTTGTTCCACATTATACCTTTGGGACAAAGCTGGTAACAAAGAATGAAAGCATACAAAGGCCATGTAGCATCATATCAAATGAACATTTAGCCCTGAGTCTAAAATTAGTCAAAATCAGGTTCATATATGACACATACCCTTAAGTCTTCCACCTTCAAACTGTTTTCAGTCTCAGGAACTTCCTGAGGTGAATGAACTCTCAGTAACCCTCAAGGGATTTCTCATCCATAACCTTGACCAAAGCTCCACCTGAAACTACATTCTGGCAAACAATATTCCCAATCTCCCTTGGCGACTGTTTACAGTAGCAGTTCCCACCTCTATTGCCAGATGTGCAAAGACTCATCTCCTGCTTGGTAGGAGATGGCTCTTAACAGCTTTATTTGATGCCTCTCAGATATTCTGAGCCTAGAATGAAAAACACTTCACACACTTCTTTAAAAAGTGATTATGTGGAATGAAAATTACCTTTCAGATAAAAAACCCCATAACATTTAAGAAGTGGATTTGCGGTCAATGTAATTTGATAGTACAATTACAGAAACCATACCTGTAAGTTGCTTTTGCAAATTAAATATTCACATGTATCACATTTTGAAACAAAAGAAATGTGCATAAAAGAAGACCACACTACTTTTGCTATATCTTTTACAGCATTTCACTAAAACTAGAGGATGTGAGGTGTCTTTGTGCAATCTGAAGTGAAAACTAGATTAACTTCTGTTTCAGTGCAGAGGAAAACATAGTAACTAAATCCCGGGCAAAGAGTCAAAAAATACATTAAAATACAGATAGAGAAAACACACTGTACAGGATCCTGATGATACCCATACTTCTCAAGAGCAAGGCATACCTCAAAGCCCGTAACAATTCATATATGGAACAATAGCATAGAAAACTTGAATGTAATAAAATATCAAATAATTTTTAGTGAAAAAAACCAAAACAAAACAAAACAAAAAAACATCCCCATCCCCCTTTTGGTTTGATTCCTGGCGCCACTGGTTGAGCAAGGAACCACAAGCATAGTATATTTACAGCAAGCTTTCCCAATTGCATTGCAAGAGCCAAGAACCTTTTCTGCAAACTGAGGCTTGAATGTACCCCACACACTACACATTGCAGCTATATGCATTTAATAAAGCTTCACGTTCACATTTTTTATTTTTCTCGTTACATTGTTTATATTACTCTGCATTAATTTCCTCTTTGTAAAATCCCCTAAACTGCTCATAAAACTGCCATAAAAAGAAGTAAAATGATCCAGCTTGGAGATCAAGGAAGAAAAGTGGGGCAATTTTTCACTGGAGATGTAAAGAACAGAAAAGAAAAATAATATATCACTGATTGTTGTACTAGTCCGGTCAGCAGACAAAATTTTGGAACTTTTCATCCCAGAATTTGTTCCAGAATGGTACATGATGGTGTTTGAGAGAAGACAATCAGATTTTAAAAGGCATTTCTGAGCACAGAAATACAGGTATGCATGACAGTATAAGCAGGAACAGGAAAACCAAATTTTGGTAACTATCAAAGGTTTGAAGATTAAGTCAGACATTCTAAGTTGTCTTGACAGCCACAAAGATGTCTCCCTATGCACCTGACATTAAGACAGAATCACTCACATGGGAAATGAGATAAGGTGTTAGAAAATAGCATGTTGAAAAATAACTGCCACAATCAAAAGGAAAATCAAAAATAGGAAAAATGTTAAAACTTGGATTTATTAAAAAGAAATAAATACGCAGGTCGCAGAGACCACTGTGTTCGAACAGCTGCTCTGTGTAGATATTTATGCTTAAATCCCTATTTTCAAAAATCTTCTTGAGTTTTTTTTTATAAAAATAAAGAAAAGAAGAAAGCTAAAAAGTTTAGGCTGATGACAAGCCCACTTGGCATAAGCTACTATAAATATTGCAAAGTTTCCATTTCTTTCTCTTCAAAAAAAGAACAAATATAGTCCTTTTATGTTCCCGTTTAAGTAATCACTTCCAGGTTCCATACAGATCCATCCACATGAGTAAGACTTAAAGTCTGCTATTATGAGCAGAAAGGATAAAACTGCCCTTTGGCAGAAGTATTATTTTCATGTAGTTAAGTCTTTTGGATTTCTACCACTTCCCTTGTTGGCTTCCATTCTTCCACCCACCCCTACTCACATACCGGACCTTCAACTTGCACTGCCAAACAACCTCCCTCCAGAGAGTACATCAGGGGAGAGAAAAAAGTGGTAAAAAAAAACCCAAACAGTTTTGCTTTCCAATATTCTGTAACAAACAAGCCACAAAAGAACTTTGAGTCAGCAGAAAACAGTAGGCGAATTACTGTTTATCCCCTGGAAATGTTCTATCTTCTGCCCAGAAGGGAAGCTACACCCACTGGAGCTCTACCTGTGCGGCTCTGGCTTAGCAGATTCTCCTTGGCTGGCAAGTCACCATATGCATTTCATGGGAACATTTAAAATCATACCCCAGAAAACTGTTAATCATAACATGGTTGCTGAAAACTCATCACAGAACACAAATCATAAAATCTGAACCACAGCAGGTATTCAAGAGCCAATAATCATCAAAATAAATTACTATCAAAGATTCAGCTTCTGCTTCTATGCTGACTTATACTAAATTAAGCCGTTGGATTCTCTTTGTTTTGCAGAAAGCAAAGCAAATATTAAAAATAATAACTAGAGTTCACTCCAGATTTGTAGATAGTCATTTCAAAAGTAATGACATTGCACACTTCCACTTCTGAATAATCAATGGACATATTCTAAGGAGGCCTTAGTTTTGGCAAAGCTACTTCATTAAACTGGGCTACTGTGAAGTGCCCCTCCTAGAGTATCAAAAATAAATAGATTTTTAAGATGAATTATTTTCTGAGCGTCATAGGAGAGACAACTGGAAGAGTAACAGGGCAACACGCTGAACCCTTGAGGTTTTTATACAGACACACCAGAAGTACGGAGAACAAACAGGAAGAACATTCAACTCCTTAGAATCAACAAAAACTGCTACTAAATCCACCTCACTAAGATGAATCACGGAGCTGTAATAGGTCTGGAGGGGTGAAATGAACTTGCTGATGAAATGATACAGGGTTGAAGAAAAACAGAGAAGGTCTTACACTGTTAATCAAGAACACATATACTTGCTCTGGTTCAGGAAGGGTTGAGAAGCAGATTATTGAATATCTCTGAGCAAATATAAAGTGAAAAGAGTGAGGTCAATCACATGTTCTTGAAAACCTGGTATAGGTCACTCATCTGAGATGGGAATGCATTATTCTTATACTTTAAGTAACTAGGAGCAGCATCCAGAATAAAAGAGGTGATAGTGGGGGGCCTTCACTGAAAAGTTCATGGGTGAGGAGGAAAGCAGACAAAAAAGAATATACAGATAGTCCAACACAATTTTTGAGGAGATATCTTAGTTTAGGTTGACTTAAATCTAAATAAAAGAGAGATGAGTCAAGAAAGAGAAGCCAAACCAGTGGTCATTAAAGGACAAATTTTTTATTCTGTGGAGACAAAGGAACAAAATTGACAGATATATTAAAAAAAAAAAATTAAAAACAAGCAAACAAACAACAACAAACAACAACAACCAAAAACAAACTCCAAACTGAATCCCAGCATTGATAGAATAAGGAATGTTTTATTCAGAAACAAATTCAGTAACATTGTAATACTGGTAAGTGCCTGAAAATCTTGAACAAAAAGAAGTCAGAATTGGTCCCAACATGGCAGAAACAAGAAGCACAGTATGGGACCAATGCAGCTGCGTAAGGGCCTCTTTATAATCAGGAAATATTAAAGGAATAAGGGCCTGTGGTGAATGATTAGTCATAGTATGGAGAAATTACATAAACACATATGGGTAAAATCAGAAAGGCCAAAGCATACAATGAGTTAAGAATCAGCATGGATACAAAAAGACAGTAAAATCATGTTCTCTATAAACTTTAGGTTTAAAGAAAATATAAAAATTAAGGGCCTTGGTTAAGTGGGAAAGAAAACGTAAGAATAAAGAGGCAGGAGTTGCTTTCTCAAACTGTAGTTTTCTTAATCAGTTTCTCACAACTAATTGTGACCTGTGTTTTTAACAAATGAATATGATCAAAAGCTTAAGTAAGTGAATGTTTTTAAAAACTGAAGTTCTTTCCAGGTCATCATATGGATCTGATCTGTCATCCTCTGTCCCACCAGATTCTTCCTTAAGGGCCCATCAGACATGGACAGTGTTCCCAAGTTCCCACCTCATGCAATGACTATGTCTTCACCAGGCAGGACCATGTGAGTGTACAGAGTGAGAAGACAGCAGTCGCCTGTCTACAGGGTTATACAGCTGTCAGAACATGAAGGCATGTCTGAACCTCAGCCATGCCATATATCCTGAGTAGCACAGCTTCTGACCTTCTCTTCAGGCAACTGGAACAGAAGCAAGAAGGTAAGTTAGGTGGACTCACAGCAAACTGAAAAACTGTCTGCCCACAGAGCAATTCTGGCTGCTGCAGACACTAAAAAGGAAGGCTGTAGGTGCTTAAGACTTAAAACCCAATGAAATTTTACCAAGCTGTCATACTGGGGTATCTGGGTGGGTTACTTTGTTCTACTAGATGTTTGTGAGGACTGGAAATAATTATGATGCTGATTAAGTACTGAGGTCCTTGACCAACTTTGGGCAACTTTGAAAAAGCTGTGATCACCCGACAGCTCCAAAAGCAACAGGAAATGTGAGTTATTAAAAAAAATTGCATGACCAGGTTTAAGCATAAAAAAGACGTAGGTAAGCATTGATCCAATGCAGTAAAGGTTGCTACTAAGAAGACAAGAGTGCATCAGTTTTAATTTCTGCTATATGAAAAAGAAGGTGAAATCAACCAAATTTGCAGCCTAGAAGATTTGGGTTAGAAACCAGAAGAGGATATGCTAGTCTGAGGACAAGTGAGCAAAGGAACACAGAGTTTCTTCACTGGAGATTGTCAGGGCTTGCTTTGAAGTACACGAAGACTGATTAGAACATGAGCCTGAAACACATAATTTCTTGTGATTTGTTTTTCCTAAACCTTTAATTACTTTGTAGTTTTTAGCCTACCACTGAAATATCTGCAAAGAACTGACCAAATTTTTAAGATTTTATTTCCAAAGGAGGTGTTTAAGTTTCTAGTATTTCAAAAGTTCCTTCCTAGAAAATTCCTATACAATTATTATGCCAACCTTCTCTTTCCAGGTACAGGCGTGAAAGAAATCAAAGAGCTATCCATGTTTGTCTTGAAATTGGTGGAAGACAGGGAAAAGATGCAGGTAAAACTTGCTAGACACAAAGTAGCCATCTAACAGGCAAGGGAAAAGGCAGGAAAAAGAAGGCAAGAGGGTAGGGCTGAACTATGGATAATTTCAGGGACCTGTGGAAATGAGATGTCTGAGGTACCATTCCCTAGCTCCTGGAGAAAAAGTCACTCTCATAGATCACTTTCATTCAAAGGTTATAAGCAAAGCAATGAGTAAAAGGGCCTCTGTGCTGCCTAAGGACACACGAAGCACTTTAAAACAGTAAGAACAACCTGGAATGTCTCCTTTTTATGTTTGAAGACAGTGACCTTCTTCTGTAGACCTTTCTGATTTAACATGCTTGACTTTGGCTTAATAGCTGCTAAAGAGGCGCTGTCGAGAGGTGTCTTTTCCAATAAATAGTAATCTGTTGTCTCTTCCGTTCTCTCTCCCTACCTAAAAGAGCAAAACTAATACGCATTTGTCGCCTCTAGACACCCACTGAGCCTAGATTAAGCCTGAAGTTATACTGGCAGGGGATGAAAGTAAATTCTGGTCACAGTCCAGAGGCTGATTTAATCTCAGAGAAGAGAGTGGTGCTAGCTAAATGAGTATGTTAATTCCAGAACATCATCTTTGCAGCAGAAAAGAGGTGAAGCTGGAAGAAGATGGGTGAATATGAGCACAAGTCAATTTTCAAAAACAGCATTCAATCTTAAACTGCAGGCTTGGACACACTGGAGTAAAGAGAAAACACCACTAAGTCTCTTATCTGACAATGCAAAGGTGTAATATTAGTATCTCTAATGCAGAATTTCTCCACTAACAAATATAATGATAGACCAAGATAATGCAACCAACAGTAGTACAATGGAAATGAAATAACTGTTATTTTTGTATTCTTCTATGTAAGTGGTTATAAATTTGAAACATTGAGCTGTATAATCAAATAGGAAAATAATAATATCTAAACGTGCTTAACCTGCCCTTACATTAATAAGCATCTGGTGTTTTGGTTCCCTCCCCACAAATCTTGAAGATCTTGAAAAAATTATCTTTCCCTACCACTGCAAAAATTCTATGATTATTAAAGAGACATTATCCCCAAAGAAAGTAAGTTAAACCTGAGACTAATTTCTGTTCTATCTCTCTGTTAACAGAAGTTCTCTTTCAACAGGACAAGTCTATCAAAACTATCTGTTTTGTATGTCAGATTCCTCAACAATCTCATTAATACTTCAAAATTTCCATACTAAGAGCAGAAAAAAGATTCTGTGTTTCTGCTATTCTGCTGTTTCACCTTAGGAAACTTCTTCTAAGTGATCCAAACACAAAAGAATCCATACAGTCTTTGTACTCCCGGAGCACACTTTCTTCATTCTAACTGATCAATGGGTGGTCCAGATACATGATAGTGCATTCCACAACTGTCTAGTGGACAGACAGAACAGGAAGCACATGACATGACACCAACCACTCACTCCTTTTTTTACAATTAATTTCTCTCAATTGCTGGCATACTTTTTATGTTTTCTAATAGTTTTCCTTCAGTGAGTTTTTTTTTTAAAGGACATGGATCTGAAAGTGAAAACACTTCACTGAAGAGTATCTATTTCCAAGAAATGGAGATTGAAACACAAACCTTCCATGAATCCGAGGTCAGGAAACCTTCCCCACCTCAAAAAACTTATTATTCTCATACAATGAGCTACCCACATTCATCCACTTTAAAATTACTGCCAGTAGAAGAATATCAGTACAGATCTAATTCATCATTAAGAAAATATTCAGTAGGAAAATTATACTATTCACCCAGAAGGGAGGGGTGTCCATAAATGTGTGGGTGTTACATGGAAGTAATCATTATGCTTTGCTTTGTTTCAAGTTACTGGCTTTTAGCCCAGATTTTCTACCCATCTAATTTGTCAAAGTGGCTAATTATCTAACTGTCATGAGCACTTAATAAACATTAGAATAATTACTTTCCGCAGAGTGGGTAACCCTGAAATGATGACATACTCTCTTTCCTCCCCCAAGATGAATCCATTACTTATTTTGTCTGCTTACATCTGATAGCATCATGTAGTTCAAACTACAAGTTTCCAAACCACAGAGTCTGTGCTAGACAATTTAAAAGCATAATTCCCTTCTTAATCAAAAAATTAACTCTGCAGACTGGCTATGCATTGCAAAAATAAGCAAAGTTGGGGTTTTTTTAAGTTGTCTCTACATTTACTACCCATACATTTATAACTTTCTCATCTTCTAATGTGGTGAAGATGAAGTTTACTAAGCTACTAGCATTACAGTAGTTATGCCACAAAATAATGATGCCAGTATAAGAACATATACAAGAAATCCAGCCTCAAACCCCCACATTCTTCAGACAAGCTCTATCTAATTCTAAAGCCATTCTGAAACCATTCTACAACCACATTACTGCTGCTGTCAGGCGGCAGTGCTGCTGCACATGGCCGCCAACGCTAAAGCTGTGCCTCACCGCTACCACCCAGGCTTGTCTGGCCTTGGCTTCTGCAGCCCCTCCAAGCTGGGCAGGGGCTGAAGATGATTTTGTCTCACCAGAAGCAATTCCCCTCTCTGCAGCAAAGAGCCAGAGAAGCGAGTAAGACATTAGACAATTTTTCCACTTCTGGTGATGAACAGCTGAAACTCAGATTTATGAAGAACTATGGAATCGCATGTCCCATGAGAGAGAAAGCGTATCCCAAAGTCACTTGCAGAACATCTTGAAGAACACAACTTTATTCTCTTTGCTCACAAGGGAATCAATCTACTTGGGACTGGGAACCAGTTAACAAGGGATACAGGAGGAGGGAAAGAGGGAGCAAGTCTTATTTTTCTATCCACCTCCTTCCAGATGCTCATCCACCTCTAAGCAAAAGGTTAGGTCTGATAGCAATTTTTTTCATGCATATTATGACAAGTCCAAATGAACTTCTAAATATCTGATTTCCATGTCAAATACTCGTGAACTGCAGGGGAAAGAGGCCAGTTATCTTCCTACCCACCTCAGAACAAAATCGGGCTCCCTCTTTCTTTTTTTATTCTTTTTATTTAGGCACTATTTGTGTTTACACAATGGGCCAAAGATAAGCCAGAAAAGGTTTATTCTTCCAAAACTGACATGTTTTACTGCATCGGATCGTAACAGTGACTGAGAAAATGCAGTTAACAACAGATCCTGAACCCTAAACTCAAACACATCATGATAAACAACACCAGCAAGATATAATCCTTCCTTGCTGAACACTTACTACCAGTTATATCCCAACATGATCAGAGTAGCCCTCTGTGGCTCAGAGCTCTTTTGATGTTGATGGAAACCTGCTTTTCAATTAATTCATAAGAGAAGCATACATATTTCCATTGCAACTCCCAAGTCAGTATCTCATAAATAGTACATAAACTCTCTGTTAAATGAGGAACAGATGAGCTTTAAAAAAATGTTACTGACATCACTGAGTCTTTCAGTCAAATTGAGAACTAATGTTGGCTTATCACCTGTCACTCTCCATTAATGAAAGCTGAGTGTGGATATTAAAATTGTGCATATTATGGGGGGGAAAAGTATTCCTTAATGTTAGAACTCTTACGAAAATCCAATGGTGATTCAGATCTGTAAATCATTAAAGAGCAAGTTAGCAAGAAAAACAATGAACCAGAGCAACAACTTTTAAAAATGCTGAAACTCAAGAACAGGTTGTTTAAATCTTCTCATTTTGATACTAATTATGGTTCTCTTCTGGGCAACTTCATAAGAGGAATCACAGCATTCCAGGGTTATTGCCTTAAAGATTTACAAAGCAATCTGCTCAGTTTACTTTCCTGCTCTGCAAACTTGAATTGGAACCTGAACATAAAACTGAAGTACTTCCTCCCTGTATAAAAATCAAGAATGAAGATGAGCAAAATGCTGCCATAGTGACAGAAAATCTATCACCGTCATCAGCATAGCAGATATTGTAATTGCTGCCTTGTCAGGAAGCCAGGTGAAAGATGAACCGTAGGGAAGATAAAATCAGCTCAGGTGGATGACAGAATTACAAGCGTATGGTGTTATTGCTTGAGGAAGATAAAACCATCTCTGATGTTGCATTTCCAGGAGATAAGTTGGGAGATGAATTGAACCATTACATGTACAACTAGATCAGTCCATCTTGCATTCAAACAAGACGCAGCCATGTAAACTCTCAGGAACAAACGGAATATAAACTTTTTACAATTTGCTAGTCTTTCTACAGGAAGAAAAGACTGAATATACCAAAATCTTTCATCTGAAGTTGAAGATAAAGCTGCGAAAATACTGAAAAAGCATTATCTTATGTGTCTCACCCATGCTTTTTTTGAGAAACTTTTCTGATCTGTTAATGAATTATGGACTGGAATGTCCTGCTGTCAGATGTGTACCAAACACTTATAACAGAGTAAAAAGGGGAATAACCAAGAAAAAAGTATTAACAGTGGTCCTCACAATTAGCCTTGTACTACTCATACTCCAGTGTCAAAAACAAAATCCCATATGACAATTCACGTTGACACATTCATGAGCAGAAAGAGAGGCTATTCTTTCTTTGAGAAATTTTAAGGTAAAGTTTGCAATATGCTCTTGGACTCAGTCTGTAATTTCTACTGGTAAATTAGCTCATACTGTGTTGAGAAATACTGTGTAGTTGCTGCCACAGAATTAGGAGCTGATAAAGCCCTGATATGGACTAAAAATCCTCTATGGCCTGGACAAGAATGCATCTCTATCAAACACTGTAGATACATATAAAGAGAGAAAATGGGTAAGGTATATATTTATTTCTATTTAAATTTCTAGATAATATAAGTATGAAGAATGCACCCAAATCTGCATAAAAAATACTTTAAAATCTTTAATTTACTCAGCATTTAATTTACTCTTCCTTGGTTTGATACTTGGAAACAGCTTTTCTTTGAGAGAAATTATTTCAAACTTTAAGTAAGTCAGAAACTTATTTCAAACTTTTAAAAACAGCAGGACAGAAGATTTTTTAAATTACCATAAAAATATGATCAACTGCAGAAGTTCTATTATAGTTTGTCAGAATACACTATTTTGCCAGAAAGACGGAACAATCCAACAGTGATTGGCTTACATTTTCTCTTCAGTTTTTAATGTTCTCTTATAAATTTTTATCCAATGTGTTACTGCCTGAAAGTAACTTCAAATAGGGGAAAGCTGACAGCAACAGCGGAGTTTTCTCTGCCAGGAGTATACATTAAAAAGTAAAAAATTCTGTAAGCATGTTGTGCTGTTTAAAATGAGACTCTAAGGCACCACAAGAAGAAACCTTTTATAAATCAAGGGCACAGTGTGTACAGTAATTCACTTACAGTACTGAAGAGAGAGATTGTTAAAATCTACTAATCCATTTTTGGCATGAACTGCAAACAGGCAAGATAGTTTACAAATACAGATTATAAGCACTGTTGCTAAAGCTGCCATTCTTGTGATCTCAGGCAAACTCTAAAGCTTGTTGCTTCCTTTTTGAAAAGCTTGAACATGTTTCCTCCCCCCACACACCCTTAGTCTGGACAGTTGAATCATTCTCACAGCAGATAAATCTTTCTGACTGCTGATTATTCTGACGGGGGAAAAAAAAAGGCACTTTGTGTGACAGGGTCCCTTTTGTTTCATTGCAGGCACAACAATCTGTTTTCCATTGAACAGAGGTTTTAGTTCTCCCTCCACAACATTTTTCTTTAATTATGATAAAAGACAGTAACTTAATCAGGCATAAATCCTTTTCAAGCAAACACATGAAAATAAAGGGGTTAATTTTGGAGGCAAAAAACTAGACATGTGACTTCTCAATTACAACTGTAGATAATAAGCCACTAAAGCACTGACAAGTGAAAATTTGTTTTTTCCTCAGATTTGCACTAGTATCACTAGAGAAATTAATTAAAGAAACCCACAATCATGCTTATTTTGTTTAACAAGCTTGCCTACAATATAGCTATTCAGTTTTTAAATTATCTTGACTTTTACTCCAATAGCATAACCATATGCAGAGCTGCTCCCAGAGAAAAAAATTTTCTTTGTAATATGCTGTTTCAGAAACTCTGGAGACCAGCACCTCAATATGCCAAATAAGTTGGTTAAAAATTAAGATATTGGGTCTGATACATGTAATACAGATGCATGTGAAGACCAAGATCAGCATCCTCAGAGTACAGTGAGTATTGTCACCCATTGCCAAGTCCAAGAACTGGCACAGTAAACTGCAGTTTTAACTTGGTTTACTTGCTGGCACCAAAACTCATTTGCAGCAGGGCTGGTCTCTATTGACAATGGAGCAGCCACCAGCTACTTTTCAAGACGTGGCTGAAATATGCTGCCTGTATTTTAACCCACTTCAATGAAACCTGTTGAAGCAGGAGTCCACCTCCACACATGTTCTCAAGGAACTGAACATTGCAAAAACCCAAATGACTCGCCTCTTAGAATTCTGAAAATGGTAGAAGAGGGAGAATGTGGTTTCAGCAGAGCAAAGTGAGAGGATATACCAACAGACTTGGTGTGCAAGGGAGCCTAGAAGTAGGGACAGGTGAACAGGAGGTGTAAGAAAGACATGGAGTGATAATGTGACAAAATAGGGAGTTAAGACATTTTTTTGGGAGGAAGGCACAAGGTGTTGTTATATACAAGGAGGAGACTGCAAGGGAAAGACATTTGAGAGCTGAAATTTGGAAGTCACTGGAAACATGAGTACGGTCTACCCAATGCATTCTAACTGAACAGACACTGAATCTCTCTGAGGCCAGAGGCAGTGTGTCAGCCCAGAGGACCAATGAAACAGCAGTGGTCGTGTCCATGTATCTGCAACCTCTCTTCTCACCCTCAAAGAGGCTGGCCACATCAAAGCAAAGCCTGGAAACACGCCTCGCCACATGTTCCTCCTCCACATCATGCTACTGCAGCACCGCAGTTAAACCCACAGGCTAGAGCCAGGACAGAAACCATGCTCCCCAAAAAGCTCCATACTGGTGTCCAAGCTTCAAACAGATCCTCTTTAGCTTGGGGTAAGAATGCAGCCCAAGCTGCTGGAGTTCAAAGGTGGTGGACATTGGAGAAAGACAACAGAGCCAAAAAATCACCACTGAAGATAACCTAGAGGCACAGGGAGTTCCCTAAATATGGAGGAATGGGAGGATCAGACACAAAGGCCTTGGTGGAATAAGTGGTTTGCATAGATTTATGCACCAAGGACACTGGGCAGACCTTGTAAAATACACAAGTGCTTCCTTCGTTCCTCCTACAAGTAGCAGTAACTGCAGCCACCGATGACAAAGTCCACAATCATCACACTGAATCTCTCAAGTCATGTCTGGTTTGCAGCTAGTTGTTTCTTTGCTTAACAAGCAGTGAGACAGTTTCTGAGACTTCAGTCTCACTATAAGAAAAAAACAGGTTTGGTCAATTAGTTAAAGACATTTCTGAATAAAATGTTTCACATTCGAATTATAGATGTCAAAAAGAGGATAAACTCTTTGGTTGGGCATGGGGGTTTTTGGTGGTTTTTTCTGTTTGTTTGTTTGTTTGTTTGGGTTTTTATTTGTTTGGTGGTTTTTATGTGCTGGTAGGGTTTTTTTGGTTGGTTGGTTGGTTGGGTGGGTGAGTGAGTGAGTGAGTGAGTGAGTTTTGGGGTTTTTTTTGTTGGTTGGTTGGTTGGTTGGTTGGTTTGGGTTTTTTTCCCCTGACCAGTCTGGATTACATTATTTCAGGCAGCATGGAACTGCCTCTGGCTATAGTTACAGAGTAGACTTTAAATGAAAGCTGGTGTTGGTCTGCATAGTATTTGGTGCACCTGGGGAAAAATATTTATCCAAGCAACAGCCAGATCTGTGGCCACCAAACTTGTTGAGGACTCACTTATATTACTTCAATGGAATCTTTGAACACACCGACACTTGTTGCATTGAAGCAACATATATGAACAAAATATATGAATATATGGACAAAAAATAGGCAAAGAAATATCACACTGAATTAACAACTAGGCTATTCACACAACGTGATCAAATTTGCAAAAGTCACTCACGTGCATATTTTCAATATGCCTTTTACAATTACAATTTAGGTTTACAAAGATCACACATGTAATTAGTTCTACCCTATTAAGCATTTAGTAACTTGAAAAATGTGAACACATATTTATGTTTTCATATCTTAATATAAATCTACTCTTTTAAAAAATCCTATACAGACTTACTTGAGCACACCAGTAGGTTTTTTTCTAGCACAAGCATTCATGATAAAGCATACCAGCTTTGGAATAATTTAACATCTAAATTTGGAATTTGTCCAAATTTTGGACTTTTGGGGGGTGTAGTGTTGTACAGAATCAAGAACAGAATCAGCATGCTTCCTTACCAGGAAAGCAGACACTTTAAAATACCAACATTCTTTGTTTATATGGAAAGCTTAATATATGAACTAACACACATTCCTATGCTTCCCTATGCTGTCCCAGCTTCTCCCTGTTCATATTAGTGTGTCCCTGCCCCTAATTATTAAATTATTTGATGGACTAGGGAAGTGTCAGTTAATACCAACTAACTCTGAACCATTTCATGTGCAGTTCAACCATCTATTTTTTCTTTCCTGGAGTAAAATAAGATATGGCAACCACTTCAAATACTTCCAGAGCTAGATCACAATTTATGTTGTCCCTCCCCCAACATGCTGAAAGAGCTCTCTTTGTAAAAGAACTCTGCTAAAGGAGGTGTCTGTTGCAGAAATGCATTTAGTTACCTTCCTAATCCTGAGATAATTAAAATCTGCTAAGGTAATAAGGTACTAAGTCTGTAAACAGTTTATTGGAGAAACGCTCTCTGCATTTGGAACAGCATCTACAAAGTTTCCATTGACATGCATGGGGTTTCTTTCCCTAATCAAATAAAAGTACTTCTCAACAAGAGCAGAAGTGAAATTGCCGATGGAACCACAATTTATGCAATAGAGCACAGCTGTCTCAAGCCACGTCAAAAAGCATCCTCAGCACATCATCAGCACTGCCCTGCTCTTTAGCCACACGCTCCTTGGAGTAATTGCTTTTTGAAAGAGCTCAGACTATAAATCACCACTGACAAATTGACTTTCATTTTGTCTCCTAAAGTAATAAGACCAGAGATGCCACTTAAAATTACTTTAAAGAGATTATTTCTTGTTCCCCAGTGACCACATTGCCTGGACTATGCCAAATGCAGTACACATGCCATCCTTTCCTAATTTCTGACATGCAATTTATTTTACATCCATAGGTAACCCAAGCTGAAGCGGAGAAAAATTACAATGGACACACGAAAAGGTAGGCCAATAACATTTCTCCTGTGAAAACCATCATAAAAGTCCATTTAAAACATGCTAAGGTTTCAGGGGACAAATGTAAAAATGAAGGTCATAATTATTTCTGAGGAAACTTGATGCAGCAGCAGGTCTATTCTGTGATCATCCTAATGGGAATATAATTTTCCAGAACATGCAATGTCAGGAATCAAAAAACTTTAAACTCTACCATTTACACTCTTAACTGAAACACATCTCTAGTCCCAGAAATTAACACTGCACAATGAGAATACAAAACTCTAAGTAAAAATATTTCCTATGAATTTCAGTTCTAATTTACAAAAATTTGTAGGCATTATTAAATTTACAAAAATCCTTTCAGACCAACCCATCTCAAAGTATTTTATCCATTTATATACAGCCACAGTGATTTATAGAAGCCTAATGTAAGAGAAGCGGGCACTTTAAATCTTGGTTTATTTTTCCAAACTGACAATGTTTTAACAAGTAGTATTTTTCAAGATGAGGGTGGTGCACAGTTAGACACCATGGTGAGAAATAGAACTGATTTTTCCACGTCCATAATTTGCATTATGGGATCATTGATGGTGGTTTTGCCACTGAACGGAATTCAATGAGTCTTTTTCTTCATTTATTATGTGACAGAACACATTGTATTCAGCACATGCTTGGTCTAAAATGCAAAGCACCAACTTACAGCCCCTGCTCTCTAATCTGTCCTTAATTTCAGAGTCTGTTAGTAGAGAAAGAATTGGCTACTTACATAAAAGTGATACAACACAGTACAGGAGTGTAAAGTCAGAAAAATGAGGAGATGCCAGGGAACAGACTTTAGTAACTCACTAGGCTAACAAAGCATTAGCAGATTCAAACATCACAAAAGACATGGAAAACCCAGATTTCACCCTCTCTTTCCCATGGGTAGAAACTATTGCAGACAAATGATATGACTTTGTGTTTTATGGGAATGCTGTAGAAAACATTTAGCAGAATCACTGCAGAAATTATGAGAGCTGCAAAGTCAAGGTGATCATTATCTTCACTATTTCACCACCTGACTTTACCTCTCAGTTTTGCCTAAAGGCTAGACATCAGACAGGCAGCTAAATCAGTGGCACAGCAGCCAAAAACTTGATGTACTCACTTTCTGAGACTTACCCCTGTTCAGATTGATCAACAATCACCAGTCAGGTGTATGTACTTCAAACATCCCACACGAGACCAGATGCATAAATGTGCTTACAACAGACAGATGAAATGCTGGATTTAAAGAAAAAGGCAGCAATGGCTAAAACTGCCAAATATGAACAAAAAGTTGCTGTGGATTCATTCTCAAGAATAATCAGGAAGGAAATGTTCTTGAATACACCTATCATTTTTAATTATCCCATCCTACTTCTTACATATTACTGCAACTGTTTCTGAAAGAACTGTCCGGTATTAACAGTCTGTTTTGCTGTTTCTTAATGTAAATTTCTGTGTGCTGCCTTTTCAATTCTTTGGTTACCTGGGGAAGAAATGTTACAATTACATTTAAATCTGGTATTACCCTTATTGAGAAATTGTTGGATTAGAGGCAAAGAAAGGTTGGTTGGACAGTTTTTAGTGTCTTAATGGTTAATCTGGTAGAAGAAAGAAGCCTTTATTTTTGGCAGTAATGAACACACTTAGAAATATGTGAATGGACCAAAAAAGTCACTTTTAATGCAATAATGGAAAACATATCATTCAAAAAAAGCAACCGAAAAGAAAACCCAAACAAGTCCCACTTCCTTAAAACAAGAAATTGTGAAAGAAATTCTTTACACCAATTAAAAAAGGAAGACTAACCAATATCCTATCTAAGCCCAGAAAATAGGGGAGGAGAGTGGATCATGGGTTTGGGGTATTTTCCATTTTGTTGGGTTGTTGTTTTTTTTTTCTGAACATTTTGTGTTTTCATTTTAAAATGCACTGCCTGTTACTTCTCCATCCATCTTCTGCTTGCAAAATTACACTCTTGTGGTTGCAAAGGTAAATTACAAAAAACTAATGTAGTATTTTCACCCCAAATTCACAAGTGTGATAACACAGTTATCAGTTACAGTCTTAGAAAGTTTATAACTGCTGCCTGCAATCCCACATGGTTACATGGCAGTAAAACTACCAAGAACCAAGTCAATATGCCATAGCTTACCAAAGCCATGAAAAGATGTGAAATCAGGAGTTTAAGTCACTAAGGAGAAATGCCCAAGATATACAAGCTGGGGGGAGTACATTTTTATCTGTATGATCTTATCCATATTCTACATGTGTTGAGCTGATAGATACTCTCTCCCACAAATCCTGCAGACAAAAGCAATGTTTATAATTTTGCTAGGAAACCACCATCTAACAGAAGCACCCACATTCATGGGTTAGAAAGTGATGAGGCTAAGGGAAGATAGAAAGTCACCGTCCCCCACAAACAGCCTCCAAAAATGTTTTCTCTACCTTCAGACATGTATGATTACTTCTTGACCAAACTCAACCCATTCCACTTTTCACAACTGCAATTCAAAGTCTCCCTCAAACTGAAAAGAGAATGTGTTAGAAGTGCATACTGTAGGTTTCAGTTCTCTGGAGCTCTTGGCACTTCAAGACTAAGCTGGTCTTCTGGGTTGGGGAAATAAAAAAAAACTTTTAAAAAGCCAATACCCACAAACCACACACCACAAACAAACAAGCAAAAATATGTATGATTCTTACTAAGTGCAAGAATGATCAGCTCTCTGGCAATCAACTCAGATAAGCAATCTTTTGGTATTTATGGTTCTTAGTCCACAGGTGTTAAGAAAGAAATGCTCATATAAAAAATTGAACAGGGGTTGGAGGCATTTTTATTACATATTGATTTTATTACATACACGATGAAATATTTGTATCATGTTGGTATGTCTTCCCAATTATGAACAATGTAAAGATAAAAATATTCTTATGATCTTCCATGCTTATATGGAAAAATGTGATAGGTAGACGTGGTTAGAAGAGAGCAGTTTGATATTTTGAAGACTCTGCAAAATTAAAGAAATTAAAAATATTCTTAAACTGCAAATACCCTTGGTGTGCAAAAATCTTATTGCAGCTTTTACAATCACAGAATCTCTACTTAAAACAAAAAGTTACATCATGAAAGCAAACAATTTTTGTCAAGTACCTAAACCAAACTTATCTAATTAGTTTTGTACCATCAAAAAAATTGCACAAATGAACCCTGTATGAAAAAACAAAACACAGTTTTCAAAAAATGGGTTCAAAACCACGTTGATAATTTAAGAAAAGATCTTAATATATCGTGATTTCTCTAAGTCCATGGCACTTCAGTTTCAGTAAGTTTTTAACATAATTTAGAAGTATTGTATACATGGAGGATGATAAATATGTTTTTATCACCACCTCAAATAGCATTATAAAGCAGACACAGATGTTTGTACATTATCATATATACATTTGTATATCATATACATATGATATACATTTGATATATATATGATATACATTTTCTATACTATTAAGTCTCCAGATCAGACTTCAAGTCCTATATCCCAAGAATACTGAGTTCTTCACTTTTCAGTTGATAGTGGCCACTGCATACAAGCTGCAGGAGGTTTATAAATCACTTTTCCCAGACCCAGTTAATTTTCTGAAATAGCTTGCAAGCTGTAATAGAGTTTTGCAGGAATGTACCTTCTAACTCCATTTCCTGTTGTATTTAAAATCCTGCCAAAGGAACATTTCAAAGTAGAACGCAGGATGTAAGTCTATGACGGAAATTTTGCTGGCAGTTTCCAAAATCACAGAAGGAGTCATACTAATTTAAAAATGAGATGTGAAATTCTTTATTAAAGAAACATGGACTATGACATTCAAGTGGGTCTAAGAAATAATGTTAACAGTGTTGCAGCCCCTGCAGACTTGTTTTTAATTTTACATAAAGGGTTGTTAACGAAACAAGGCACAAATGTTCCTGATATTGTTTTCTTCCCATGGCTTTGCCCTCTAATATTTGGAGTGAAACAAGTTTTGAAGAAACCCCATTAAAAATGCCGCTTTCTACAGGCTTTGGTCAGAGGTGTATTTGGCTGGCCCTGTAATTCAGAACTTGTAGCAGCAACACCACAGAGCATCGGTCTGCCCTGTTCATGTGGTCCATTAAACAAGCAGCTCAGAGAACAACCGAAAACCCTATTTCAGCGGCACCACTTGATGAATTACCTGAAGAACAATCTGAAGATACCTATCCACAGGGAGAATGTGTAGCCATTCTCCTCCAACAGCAGCTATGTTCTTGGAAATGCCGTCACCACTCTAGGTGAAAAGAGAGCAAGCTTTCAGCCCCACATCAGCAGTGAGCAGTGCCTGTGCCTGGAGCACAGCTGGCAGCAGCAGCTTCTGAAAGTGACAGCATTTTCTCTCAACGTGGCAATGTAGGTGCACAGCTCAAAAGGATTGACACTGCAACCCCACAACAGGCCAGAGACTCCCTACCTCATAAAATGAATAAACATGTGGATTTATACAGCTAGGAAAGTAAAATCCTGCTTAAGTCCTTGTATTACCAATACAATTTCCTTCTGAAACCCTCAAATTTACAGGGGGAAACAACACAAATGTGTTGTATTTGGAAAACTTTTTCCAAGTGATCATGAGCAGAAAGTTGCATTTAGATATTGGATTCGTTGAGACACTACTGAAAGAAAGAAAACCAGAATGCAACAAATAAGTGAATGTAAGAAACTCTTCTGTTACAGAGGAACAGACACAGAGAAAAGTCTTCAAAGTATACACAAACAGGAAGAAAAATTACATGGGCTGACATGAACCTCTGACTAACTTCTGAAACCATTAAACCTGACAGAACTGAGTATGTTGGCTGTCTTAGCTAATAAGAAGATATTCAAAAATACAGTTAAGAGTCACTGATTTATTTTCTGGTTTGCTGTTTTCCATAATATTCTAATTTACACAGAAATACATGCTCTCCCTAGGATGGTTAACTATGCTTCCCTATTCCGCAAAAAACACCTGTAGAAACTTGTAATTAAGAACTGAGGCTAAAGTTTGGTCGCAACCCCTTGGAATGACTGTCACTAAATGTGGTCTTTATAGTAATAAATAAAATGCTTTCACTTTTCTATCATTTGTTATTTGGTTTTGGTTATTTTTGTTCTTTTGTTTTGCTTTATGTTGTTACCTGTATTTTAGGAACAAATATTAAAAGAAGGAAAAACTTGCTAGGAAAAAATCCCCACAATGGTTAAGGAATTGAATGCAGATGTCAAATCAAAGGTAACACCTCTATTGTAACCACAGGTCAGTGCTAGTTCTTCTGGTTTTCCTACGAAAAGTATGTTTTGAATAATGCTACTCATGACTTCTTCTAAAGAGACATTTATTTCTGACAGCTGCTTTCATTTTACATACAGGAATATTAAAGTCTTTTATTATTACAGAGAACGCATAATTACAAAAAAAAAAAACATTTGCTTTCAGATGGTCCCCAGATTTCCCCCATCCATCACCATCATCTCCACTACCATGCTATTTTCGTGTAAGAGGCAAATAAATACTACACCATATAATTTTAAGATAGTTTGAGTTTAAATTATACTAACTTGAAAGCATGTCTTTTTTTAAAAAATAATGTTATTTTAATCCCACTGCAATTCTGTTTTTCTTTAGACTTAGAATTGATTAAAACAAAACAATGCTCTGTCCAATTGCATTCTTTTCATTATTTTCCCATCCTTCCATTATCATTCTAAAATACAGTACTCGTATAATATGGAATTCTTTAATCAGCCCTGACATGCATCTACTTTTTACTTGGCCCAGCCCCAGCAAATACAGTTGTGCTCTACTACACATCATTTCTCTCCATAACCTCTTTTCCTGTGGGTAACATACTTCATTTCAGAACTCCAGGCTTCTGTAAGGGTTAAATTAGAGGTTGAATAACTAACGCACAAGCAGAATTCTGGTTTTGTACAGAAATACTCCTCTCATTCACCCTGAATTTTGGCCAAACCAGCTGCAAAACCAAGCTTTAATCTGCCTAATCAGTTGCTATAACCTGTTATTGAAATCTTCACAGTTTTTCAAAATACCTAACTTAAGAGAATGTTCCAGGATCAATTACTTTTCAGGATCAGCACTTATGTGGTATTTTACAAAAAAATATTACAAAATAAATAGATAAAATATAAGTCTAAATAATAGTTCTGCTGATACAGGTATCACCATTTCAGAATTCATCTCACCACCACCAGTAAAAAACAGACATAATTTTCAAGCACCACATCATTGGGAAATCAAAAGTTACACATATATACATATATTTTCCTAAGAACGCCAATGTAATCATGGAATCAATCACTGAATCACTAAAGCAGGAAAAGACCTTAAGGTCATTGAGTCCAACCGTTAACCCAGCACTGCCAAGCCCACCACTAAACCATGCCCCTAAGTGCCACACCTACATGTCTTTTAAGTACCTCCAAGGATGGTGACACTGTGCAGAAGCACATCCTTTCAGTGAGAAAGGCTTCTGCCACCAAAAGAAAAAAAAAAAAAGAAGAAAAAAAGAAACAAGAAAGAAATCCCATTTCAGAGAACAGGAATACTTAAAACTATATACAGCTTTCCTAGACCAATGGGTTTAAACCAAAATCCATTAAAATGAGTCACTTTTTCTCTGACTTTAAATAAAGTGCCAGTAGTCGTAGCAACATATTAAATTACGTGAAATTTTTGGGCTCTGGTTTTCATCCTCCATGCTGAAACCCTGAATATGAAACTCAAACTTCATGTTACAGCTCAGTGTTCTGGAGGAGAATACTGACCATACATCTGTTTGGTACACAGTTTTCAGAGGGAACAAAAATGTCCTCTTCAGCCATGTCCTCCTCTTGTTCTGCAAAGCTGTTCCACTGCAGGTGAGACAGCATCCACTAGTTATAAGCCAACCATATTGTGCTGTTTCATACTCAGTTTAGACACAGTCATATTGATAAAAGCAAATCAGAATCGCTACAAGACTCAGAGAAAGACTAAGGAAGAGATTCCAAAAATACCTGGTCAAAGTCAGAACAGCCAAAAACAATTGCCCTGGTGGCTGGAAAAAAAACAACCAAGAACAAAACAAAACAAACAGACAACCAAAAAACCCCCAAAAACCAAAAAATCCCAAAGCAAACACTAAAACACCACAAACCAAACACAACGGAATTAAGAATTAAACTTATCAGTTATTTATGAACTTGTACAGGAGCAGACTATGATGTGACCCTGGGCATTATTCCACAAAAGCACTCCAGTCTGGAGCACATAAACAATCCATACCTTCAGCAGGATTTCATGCTGAAAATGCAATGGACGCTCACAGTCATGAATACACATTGTGTTACTAATCCTATTTTGCACTACACCAGAATGTTTTTATGGCTATACTGGGAATCAGATTCACACAGGAGCTCTGATTTTTACAAAAATGCATCCATAATTCCATTTCTGTATAACAGTAAACTTAAAAATATAGATTTGAAATATTCATAAATTCTTAATCCATCTCAAAAGCAATGCTCATGAAGCAGTTTCATGCTTACCAAAAAAAGTGGGTTTAGAGTCTACTTATGCTAACACTTATAAAACACTTTTCTGCTGTGATGCAGGGCCAGGGGAAGAAATTTAATGATTCCCTAAGAATCTATACAAATCAACAAATTAAATGTCTCTCACACAACTGTATTTTGAGTTGTGTTTTTCCAACAAAATGTATGTGAATCACTAATGAAAGCTAAACCCTTTTTCTAAGGCTCTAGACCCTCAAGCCCTTAAAGCATGTGACTAATATGCTAAGGGCTGTATGCTGCAGCAAAGGATGAAATGCATGAGCCACAGGAACGAGCATGCACATCTCATGAATAATGGAACAGACAGATAAAACTGACGCCACACACTGCTGACAGGTGAGGCAAAAACCCCCTCCAGCCAACAGCGATGGAAACAAGGAGCTCCTGTTTTTCAGTCACATGTCCTTTCTAAAGGTCTTCTTCCTCCTGGATAAAAGATGGCAAGCCACTCAAGTCCTGTGTAGCTGGTGCCTCATTTGCACACGAGGCAGAGCAGCTAGCTGAACAAACAGAGCAGCGTTGAGTCATGTCAGACAGCCTGCTCAGGTTGGGACACATTCATTGCCTCACACGGTTTTGTGTCCAAGTAAGGAATAGAAGACAGGGCTCACCATTCCTTACATGTGCAGCACGACTTGCATTGCTTTCCAAGATAAAGCAACTTTGGATTTGGCAAGCCAAATTTTAGTCTGGTGCTGAATGGAAATCTCTTTTGATCACAGCCTTTCCACATTATACATTGTCCTTAAGAAAACAAAAGAAAAAAATAGGAGAACTGCTCTTTGCCTTGACAAGTCAATAAAAACAATCCTACTTCCAATACTGTTAAACAACTGTAAGTAATTAGGTACATAAGAAAATGGGGATTAATTCTTTTTCATTCGATTACATAGATCAAGGCATGTTTCAGTAATTTTTGTTTAGGAAAATCTTTAACACTTTGTTTGCTTTGCTGTCAAAGATAACATTTTTTCACTCAGGTTAAAGATAAACCCTATGGCTCTTGTTCAGATAAATTATCAGAATTCCAAGCTTGATGTTTGACCTTAGTCAGTAGGACCAGCCAAATGGTATAAGATGTATAAAGATGTGTAACTCTTTATACCAAGTGGTATAAAGATGTATAACTTTCTTAAGCCAATTTATGCTAACTTTTGCTACAGGGTTTATTTAAAAGCAAAGGTGAGTAAAGGCAAGAATAAAAGCTCCTTTATATTTGTGTTGAACTAAATGAAACTTGCTAAAAATTGTGTTAAAAATACCTTCAATGCAGAAACTTTTCTGTTTATTTAAGAACACTTCTAATACATAAAAACGTAAAATATAAAAGAAACTAGAGTTTGCAATACAATAGGTAATCATCATGGATTAAAAAATCAGAAAAGCTACCTACATGAAGTTAAAAACTGCTTTGTTGTTCAGTTAAATACTTTCTGCACTACAGTCAGGAATGCAACGAGCAGGTTATGAACTTAAGATCATTTTCCCTATAACATATTTAAATCCCAGGAAGAGAGTCTGGCCTCAGACTGGCAGTCAGCATGTATAATCACCCATTCCAAACATCTCTCTTGAAAATAAAACTTTGCTTCCAGATTTTGATGACAAGCTTTTTTCTTATTTTGTAGCTCCTTTTGAAGGGAAAGTGATGCTCATGATCTGAAAGTTTAGGCAGACCTTTGGAAGATCCCAGAGGAATTCCATGGCACATCCTTGCTTTAAGTTTGCATGGCCACCTACATCCTTTTCCCATTTTCAAGTCATCCTCAGGGAGAAAAAAAAAAACAACAAACCCAACAATTCATTTAGACCTAATCTTAGAGAAACATCAATCCATTTCATTCCCTCATGACTGTATCAAATTCATCAATACTGGTGATGGAAGACTCTCATTCTTCAAAAGTATCTAGCTCAGTGTATGTACTGCTCAAACCAAAAAACAGTGAAAGAAAAGCCTGAGCTCCCAGAGGCATGCAACGCTAAATGTCTTCCTCTAAAGCTTTCTTTAGAATGTAAGGTACTAGGCATCTACACATAAAGACTCTCAATTTCCCAAAAACCTCAACAACAAAACTAGTAACTGATAAGTAATAACTAAAATAAGTAATTCAGTCTGCAGGTCACAAGTAAGCTCCTAGCAGAGCAAGCAGTAAAAATGGTTCACTCAAGTTAAAACCCAGCCTGAAAAACCAATCACATGGTGTCACAGTAATTTGAGAACCCCAGGAAATGCCAGAGTTGTCAGCCCACCACCTTCTCAATAAAGTTTCACCCAAATTAGAAACTGGATACACTAGGTCACTAGCTGGCAAAACTCCCAGCCTCAAATGATGGCCTGTCAAACAAGAGAGAAGAGCACACTTCCATCTTCTGCACTCCTAACAGGACGGCCTGACAGCCTCTGGGGAGCAGAACCAGCCCTTCACCACAGAAACACCACAGCGACGTATTTTGTTTCATGTAGAACATTGCACACCCCAGCAAACCAAGTTCTTCAGAATTCCCAAAATGAGTCTTCTCTTCAAATTGCCTCACTATTAGGGTGGTGGACAACTTGATCTATTACTATGTAAATATACACTACTGAAACTACAAGTTGCAGCTAGAAGTTCATTAGGAGTAAAGAAACCTGATTATCATGGTGATAAAAATCTGACAGTAAATCTGTTGTTAAATATCTCTTAGGTGTTGATCCCTTCATAATAATAAAGGTGGGGGAAGATGGCAGGAAATGGAGTATTAAAAAATGGTCAATAATGGTTTTTCTAATAGAGCTCACAGAAGAAGAAAAACAGATTATTTTAAAATCAGAGTACAATGACAAGGGCTCCTTTGCTCACTTGTTTCCCTTTCCTTCCCAACTCAGATGAGGGGTCACTGCTACCAGAGCTCCATCCACACACATTATGATAAACATAGTGCCACAGTCACACATGGATATCCGATATGTCTTTATATTAGCTGGGTCTTAAAATGTTTATGTGGCCCACAGTGGCAACATAAATGCCCCAGCCCCAATTCACAGGATAGAGATGTGATCTCTCTGCATCGTGGGGAATGAATGCTCTGCAGAGCTCATTGTGGCTGTGAGCACCTTGAGTCACCAGAGCACAGAATTCGATGTACATCTTCCTTTCATCCCTGCCCAAGAAATTTCCAAAAGGAAACAGAATACATAGGACCAGTGCATATCTAGTAAAGATATATCTAGTCTCATCCTGACACTGGATCAAAACACCCTGAGATGCACATCAGCAGACCAGAATGAACACAGGTGTCCGGAAATGCGTTTGACTGCCGTGTAAAACAAATCACAATTCCTTTTGCAATGCAAAAGGAAAAGGTAACAAAATCATTTGCACAGCTGAAAATTCAGATGACCTTAACCAGGCTACGGTCTATTTCTACTTGTGGAGAATGGGATGTAAAATTAAAATTAAGGTGAGACTACAAAGCTTTTTGGAACAGAGATTCTCCTGAAATGCCAATCTGCAGGACACACTGCTCTCATAAACTTAAAGTTAAACATTTACTACACAGTTGAGACAAATGAAACACTGCCAGAACTAGGGAATAAGAATCTCTTAGATTCTTTCCAAAGGTCACATATATGGACTAAATGTCAATCAAACCATTGTTCTGATAAGCAGTAGTGTAAAAATCACCAGAAAAAAAAGAAAAAGAGCAAGATCCTGACTCACTCCGTGTTCAAAATTAAAAGAAAAACAAAACAAACAAACAAAAAACAAACCCAAAACAAAAAGACACACTCCTTTTCTTAAAGATGAACTAGTTCTTTGAATCTATCAAGACAAATCAACCAGAAAATCTTTTTGGAAATATTTACTAGGATTCTTTTCCCAACCAAGCTGAAATTATCACCCTTGGTACAGCAGAAAATGGTCGGAAATAATATGTAGTACAGATTTTCAACAATTCCATTAGTTATGTAGGTTTGGGGGTTTTTTTTCTTTTGGCTATAAGCATGGTATCTACTAGAGATCACACATAAAACAGATTTGATAAAAGTATAGGACAGACATATATGCAAGCTTGCATAGTTAATTCTTTTTAATAACAGTAACATGCCAAAAACTCGTGAACTGTACAAAAGGTTAAATAAAATGCTTAACTTATTCTAATGGCAAAATAATTTGTATTAAGTCACAGTCAAATTACAGAAATGGCACACGCTCAGATGTAGTTTTTGGCATCTACAGATTTGGTTTAGGGATAATCTAACTTCATTGAAACAGAAGTGGAGGCCAAGCTTTTAATCTTGCACAAGCTGATTGAAGATGGGAGCACTACTCCGGCAAACCTAAAAGCTGACTTTTGATGAGGAAAACCAGGCTGCTGGAGAAGAAGGAAGTGGGGAAAAGCAAAACGGACTGCATCAAAACGTCATCAGCCCAATTCTGCTAGGCAAAATGGAGATTGTACATTGACTTTCTGCCCCAAGGTCACCTCTCCGTCATCACAGGGACCGCTCTAGAAGAAGGAAATACATCTTCATATAAAATTCTGAAATATGTACAGCACCAAGGATTATTGTCAGGGAAGAAAATATTAAGCAATGCTTTAAAATTTAGCTTATGAATATTATTATCTATGACAACGGATTGGTGGGCATCTTACTGCAGAACAGCCAGAAGTGGAACAAGGCTGGAAAGTGTAAGGTCAGAGTTCGTGTTACAGTGTTGAAATATGGACCTGAAGACACAGTGAAGCGGCACCAGGTTAGTGAAATCCTTGAGGGTAGCAGCAGTCAGCACCTCACAGGCCACCTGTACCCGCCCTGCTCACTTTCTGTGCCAGGGGAACCAGGCAGGACCAAGCAGGCTCAGTCAGGCATGGGGCTCTGGACACCCCCACCCCACCCCAGCGGCAGACACCACCATCAGCTGCAGGAGGAAGGGTGCAATTCGTACTGAAGGTGCTGACAAATTGCTGTGAAGACAGCAACACAAACCCAGCCAGGCGTGGGATGGACACCTTCAGCCCTCCCTTCTCTCTCTGCAGCACAGACGGCTGGTGCCACCAAAGGGACATCTGGTACCATGGGAGGTGCTATTCACCCGCTGCTTCCCCAGCAGCTCCTCCCGGACAACACCCACAACGTGGGGCAGAACAAAACCCACCCCTTCAATCTTTCCACACAGCCATCAGATTAGCAAAAACCATGCATAAATCAGAAATAAACTGAACACTGGCTAAAGGAACTGTTTTGAAGCATAGACAAAAGCTAAAGGACATACATTCAGGCTACGCAGGCAAATGGTTGTCCAAAATTTGAAAAAATGTTGTCAAGAATTCATACCTTCAGACAACATGAACAACCTTTTCACCCGGTATTTTCGAAACATTATGATAAACACAGCTAAGCTTAATTAGCACTACCCTAAGTTATCTTTACTAAATCAAGTATAAATAAGCCCAGTTAATAGACTACAAGCTTCATCACAACACTTTGCTTTCATCTCAGCAAAGGCTGAGTGATTTTGTATTTCAAAGACATCTCTTGCCACTCTCCAATAATTAAATGTGGAGGCCACTAGAGAGAAATACAGAGAGCCATCCAGGAGACCTTGGAGCCATGAAATAATTTAACTCTTGAAATGTGTTTAAACAATATTTCAGTGTGAAGAAACAGACATCTTTACTGTGCACTACATTCCTGCCATTCCAACTTGTCCACAGGTTCCTGTTCATGTTCTTTTTCCTGTATATACAGAAAGCCTTCTTTCTGGAAATACACATTGCACAGGGAAATTTCAGAGCAAGCTACACTTTCAGATGACATGCTTGAAAGTTTGAATTATTGAAAAAATACTATCCTTTAAGACAGGAAGAAAAAAAAAGAAAATGAGAAAGACATAGACCAGATGGTGTGGGAGGCAAATCAGAACAGCACAAGGGTTATTAAATTGCATCCACTTGGAACTATTAACTGGCCAAGAATCAACAAGACAGGTTTCCAAGTGAGCCTGAATATTCAAGGCTAAAATCCAGGCCCTAGCTGCAAAAAAATAGTTGTAAAATCAATATCAAAAGAATGACACTGTAAATACACAAGAAAAAAAAATTTGGTGTTTAATTTATGTGCTTGTCGCAGTTACAACAGTATATTGGAACTGAGCCATCTTTCTGATGGGAGAGTATGAATGCTGACTTCTATGCGGAGCAGAATCCTCTACCAAAAATATTCTTCTTTTACATGGTGTGTCACGATGGGAGTAAAAGCTGTAAAAAATACTTTAAAATCTAAAAAGCATATGCTTTTTCAAAAGAAAGCTGCAGACACTCTATATGTCTGGAGTTACTTAAATTTTACAAGCAATTTCAAACATCCAAGTTAGAAAATTTTGGACAAATTTCACCACTGCACATAATGTAAATGCTTTGCAAATTTGCAAAAAACAACACAAATTACAAGAGCACATATTTAATGAAATGCAAAGAAGTCATTACTCCATTTTGTTCTTACACTCTGAACTGCAAGACTTTACACACTGTCTGCTGATAACAGAAAAACAGGAGAAGAAAACTCTTCTGAAAGGCAGAGGACTAGAGTAATAAACCTGTAAACATTTCCACATTTGTAACAGAAATAGAGGAGCTAGGAAGGCATTTACCTAAATTCTGTTAGGAAAATATAATGACAGCTCAGATTCTGCAGATCAAGGGCAATTAAGAAGAGCAGAGGTTTAAACAGCACAAGAGTTCTTGAGGCCAGACAACACTTTCAACAAATCTTTTTTCAAATGTAGTTAAAGTATACAATGCAAATAAAAGAAACCACAAAATTATGCATTGCCTGCTAAAGGGAAAGGGCTTAGGTCAAGTATTATCAGTAATTACAGCTATATAACCTCATCTTCAAAGCAGTAAACAATGAAGATCTCCACTCCCCACTGACTCAGAGTATCGCTCCGATTATGCATAGAGAAAAATTAAAGTCGTAATGGCAACCTCAGGCTACCAAGTGAGTCCTCATGCAAACAAGCATTACAGGTTGAAATTTGACTCATACTTCATTTAACTCAACGTATGATTCTTGCAGGGTCAGAAAGAAAGAAAATATGAAAGACACTGTAAACCAGGACTGCCAAGAGAAATGAAAAATGCTTTAGTGAAATCTGTTTTTTCTTTGGGGATTTAACTTAAAACGCAGTGTAGTCACAGAAATGCTAGCCCTGCTTTGAGTGAAGCCTGGATCCCATGAGGAACTGAGGTCCCTTCCAAGCCTAATTATCCCAAAATGGTCCATATCTCCACTTCATTTTTCTATTCAGTGTCTCATCTAACTAATATTCAATTCTTTTAATTTTCTGACATTCCTTTCCCTGTTAGATTTGGTCATTAGTCCATCTCTCAAGAGAACATCAGCTTCTTCAGGCTGACCATCACTGTTAATGCAGTTTGTCAAGAAAAACCCCACGCATGACCATTGGCTGGGCTGTGTATTTGACAGCTCCATCACTCTCAGAAAGCCTTCCCTCAGTACAAACACAGATATAAACCTGAATATAAGCAAACTGCTGCAAATTAAAGCAGATTTAAGAGCAAAATTCCTAGTGACACTTGTTCCAGTGAGAGAAAAAGTAAAATCAAGATCTGTCAATAGGTATATGAAAATACACTATAAAACTAAGCAAAAAAAAAAAGACATTTAGGTAAATTAAAATTATCAAACTTCGGAGGAGACTATACTTCATTTCTATACACTTCTACATCCATAAAAATATACACATCTATCAACATATCTATCAAGACAGCACAAATTAGTGGCACAAAGAAATATTTCTAAACTTTCTTTCATTTTAATCAGTTTGCCTTCAAAAAGAATGCCTAGTCTATTAGTAGACTACAATATCCCACCTTTCTGATTTATCCTTAGGAAAAAAAAGAGCAAATAATGAATGGCTATAAACTGTAATTAAACAATCCAAACAATAGCATTCAGGTATCATTTAACTAAATGTTAATAAAAAGGGACAAACTAAACAAAACCAACAGATATCTTGAAATCCAATAGGAAGCAATTTCAAAGACATGCAAAAGTGCAAGACTAAGTAATTTCCTGTATTTTGGTAACTGGCAAGAGGAATGTTGCTATTTCCAACAACTATAATGCTTTGAGGGAAGGACAGTTTGCTTGAACACAGACTTTCTAATCTAAAACATCTTCATGAACTAGAAACATCAGCAGTCAGGTCTCAGACAGTCTAAATTTAGTCTTTAATAACATCCCCAGTGTAACTTCACTGACTACAATAGAATCATGCCACTTTACAACACCTGAATATGAGCATTACACTTTTTGCAGTATTACCTTGTAGCCACCATCAGCCTCTGCATTCTACAATCACATAAAAAACAATAAAGAGTGAGGGGGAAAAAAGTAACTGCAGACAAAAATGCCTGGCAATGTGTGGTACTCCTGTAGTCAGCAAACTGAGTGTCTGGATGACATTTTGGCTTTCTAGTCCCAAAAAACCTTTCACTACTCAGTGTCATCTCTCAGACCAAATCCTGCTCCTAATGCCTACAAAAATTTCAGTGTCTTACAAAGCCTGGAAGTCTGTCCTCCACAACGAGACTTTAAAAGCTTGCCATCTACTGAGTGAATGATGGCATATAGAATAATGACTAATGGAAATCTAGTAGGTCAATTAATTTAACTTCATCTTTCTGAAGAAGGAAGCTGGAATTGCCATTAATATAAAAATGTCTTGCCAAATTTGCTCATTTCTCATTCCCCAAATTATTCCAAGCAACTGTCATACAAACTTTCTATTCAATGATATGAATTAGAAAAATACTAGTGTTCTACAAATATATACTACAAATGTAAGTCACAATGATTCCATAAGTCAATTATTCTGCAACTGTTCACATACATTTTCCTATCTTCTAATAAATCCATTTTAGCAAGACATGATGTTAGATTCAGTAATTTTAGAACAGTTGCTGGTTTCCTTTCAGTTATGCTTATTCCTCTCCTGCATTTTCTTTTTTAAAAACAGACTTTTATATGTCTCTTTACAACTCTAGCTCTTAGCTTGTTCATGACACTGTTCAAGAAAAGCTGTTAATTTTTTGCCATTTATGCTGTGTTATCTGTTCCTTTTAACAAGTAATCATTAATGAAACACAGAAATTAGTCAGTTACTTAAATGCAGTAGGGTACATGTATGCCAAGATATGTAAATGCAGTAAGAACTTACATTTTATATTTCATTGGATAAAAATGTAAGCAAGGTAGGTACTCAACTACTTGAACCGAAATCAACAACAGGAATTCTCTGACAGAGAGCTTTCATTTTAGCATTTTGATCTTTTATTTTCTCTTCCCAGACTTTTGCCAAGTTCTCCATTAAACACCAGATTAAGTATATGTACAGTCGTGTCTCGTGACAGATGTTCATGGACACACTGTACAGAAACTCTTACACTAAAACTTCTCTGCTCTCTTCACACACCTTTCTTCTGCCTCATTTTTCTCATTTGTAAGATGAACAAGACTATCTCACTTTCTCATGTCATTTAAATAGCCTTAATATGTTTGCCTTCGGAAGTTCACTGATTCTACTAAACAAGATACCACCAACACCTATGACTGTGTCAGTGAAATGAGACTCCAAGTTCTGTTTTAGATGCTGAACACTAATGGGTGCAGACATAACACAAAAATGTGTATCTAGCAAGTGAAATATTTTTCAGGTCAAATTTTATAAAGATATACTATGATTATTTTAAGTCTGATCTTTTTTCTTTTTTTTAATTCCTTATTCAGGTAAAAAAGAAGAAACATTTTATGTTCACAAGAGAATATAGTTTCTTACAAAGTTAAAAACTCATTATTACCTTTATCAAAGAGCTTTAAATGCCACCTGAATCAATAAACTTTAATTGTCTGTCTTCTACAAAAGGTAGAGACTGCTTCCAGAGCAGCACTGCTCCTCACGCTATTGGTAATGCCATTACATGAGAGACAAATGAATGTCTTCATCCTTCTGCAAGATAACTGGTTTAGAAGTAAAATAAAATTTTAAATGTAGTCATGAAACCAGGTCTTTTAAAGTTGATTCCAGCAGACAGCTGTTTGGGGGAGAAATGGCAGAACAGGCTATAGATTTTTACACAAATACTTTTGTGGGATCTCAGGTATGAACAAGTCATGGTTCACATACTTCCTTCACTGTCTGGCCTAAGTGCAGACACAGTCAAACTTGTGTTTAGATGGCTCAGTTTCACTCGTTTTCCAGATCAACAAAACCTTACAGTGAACTATAAACCATCTTAATGCAAAAACACACATTAGTCGGGAAATCAAATCTTCATGAAGACTTATTTTTCAGTCAGACATATAATCATACAAATGAAAACATAAAATAAGAATGAAGACTAAAGCAACTATTCTATTCTACTCTACACGATACAAAATTCTGCCGGCCTAGATCAACCCAGAATAGGGACACCACAGAAACGGCAGTAAATTGAATACAAGGAAAATGAAATTTATGAGAATCCAATCAAAACTACTTCCACAGATTTGAGGTGGCAATCTAGAGCTAATTAAACATGGCCAGTGAATTAGTGATGTAAGCCATTAATTATTCACTTTTCATGTAAGTGCCAGTCTGTATTTATTGCAAAACTCAATACATTGTAACTCATGCTTGATCTAAAGTCTGCCCATACACAACTCAAGAGAGAAGGGCTCACATGCAATATTTTTAGTAAACATGAGAGACACAGAGATAAAGCACTACTGCTTCAATAGACACAAATACCAAACAATTTTGTTTTCAAAACTTTTTATGGTAAAGCAGTAGTTCATACAGAATTCTTTTTAAAATAACGGAATTTACATTGCATGTCTGGGAAATACCTAGAACGTGAATACTTCTACTGTCTGTGCGTCCACCACTCCAGCTGTAATCATATTAAACACCAAAAAAACTATGCAGAAATGAGGGAAACATCTGCTGATAACAGTGTTACATGGCAGACAACACAATCCCAAGCAAATATCACAAATACCAGCTTCAAATACTTACAAGGATTTAGCACAGTCTTTGATAAGCCAGGCAAATGAGTCTTGAGTACTAAAAAACTGAGCTCAGGAATATGTTCTTAGTCTTTAGCTGTGTTTTACAGTCTGCACATAATATAAAAGTATTAACTTGGTTTCTAAATCAAAAAATTCCCTTCCTTGGATAGCTACTTACAGTATTAATTTATATGAAATGCTTTTCCTATAGTAGAGGTCAAATTACCAAAGTTTTGAGCAGTTCCAGACACTCTACATATTTAGGGGGTTACTAAAAGATTAAAATTGTTGCAGTCAACTTTGACATAATAGGAGGCTGAACTGCTTTATTTGCTAGTTAAATAGCATTTTGCCCCACTCTGGAGACTAAATTCACCGCAGAGCAGAGAATTCTTACCACTTCATAAATATCTTATTAACAGCTACACTATGACCTAGATAAGACACTTCATCATGAAACAGAACATTAAATCAACTAAACTCATTTTTGTTAAAGCAGCAAAACAAACTGTAACTTTTTCAGAAGGGAGGAGAGCCTTAATGGTGAAGAGAATGATGACTAATAGTATAAATGCAAGAATTGGCTTTTTTCTCTTGGGATTCAGGAAAGATCCTTTCCAAATTATGGTTTTAAATTAAAGACATTTGGAGGTCTCAAATCTTGTCCCTTTTGGACATATATCCAAATCCCTAAACCACCACATATTTTCTAAAACTTGGCAGTCTCTGCACAGAAAAGCCCAGGACTGACCGAACTGACTCACAATTACCAAAGAGAGTGGTTTCATCAGTGCAAAGGGAGGGAGAAGGAAAGAAGGAAAGAAGGAAAGAAGGAAAGAAGGAAAGAAAGAAGGGAAGGAAAGAAAGAAGGGAAGAAAGAAGGGAAGGAAAGAAAGAAGGGAAGAAAGAAGGGAAGAAGGGAAGAAGGAAGGAAGGAAGGAAGGAAGGAAGGAAGGAAGGAAGGAAGGAAGGAAGGAAGGAAGGAAGGAAGGAAGGAAGGAAGGAAGGAAGGAAGGAAGGAAGGAAGGAAGGAAGGAAAGAAAGAAAGAAAGAAAGAAAGAAAGAAAGAAAGAAAGAAAGAAAGAAAGAAAGAAAGAAAGAAAGAAAGAAAGAAAGAAAGAAAGAAAGAAAGAAAGAAAGAAAGAAAGAAAGAAAGAAAGAAAGAAAGAAAGAAAGAAAGAAAGAAAGAAAGAAAGAAAGAAAGAAAGAAAGAAAGAAAGAAAGAAAGAAAGAAAGGAGGGAGAGAAAGGAAAGGGGGGTGGGGGGGAAAGGGTGGGAAAAAAGGAAAGGGGAGGAGAGAAAGAAAGAAAAGGGGAGAGAGTAAAGAAAGAATAAAAAGAGTAAGGGGAAAGCAATCCCCACACTAGGAAAAGCAGCACAGAGGGGGAAAAAACACACAAATTGTTTTTATACATTAGACATGGGCAATAATAGAGGATGTGATAGTTTTCACTATTTCACAACTATGGTCTTGACATGCAGAAAAAAAAAGCATGCTTATTTTCCTAAAAAAGCAGAGTCCATTATTTTTTTCCACACTATTAATGCTCCGAAGGGTCAGAACCTGTCGATTATAAAATGGCTTCCATCACAGCTCTATCCACTTTGAGTGTTTCAAATTCAACATGGTACTTGAAACATACCAAGCACAGTATATAAGGACTTTCCCAAGCACAGCATGGCACCCATGATGGTGGGGCAGCAATAAGTTTCCAATTCTCTGCCACTCCACACTCATGAGAACCCTAAAGTCCCCTACACTTGCTGTCACACATTCTTACAACCCAAACCCAATTTCTACACCCCCCAGACACTTATTTTCCTCATAAGCTGAATCACCATCCAGACCCTCTGCTCAAGACACACCCATCCATACCAGCCTGTTCCCATAGCACTCTCTCCTAGCTTTGGTCTTCTATTTCATGTTTAAAACGTACAGGTAGGTGCTGATAGAAGTAGCTTCTCAAGCAACATGAGTTAGGCAGAAGCATGCTAATTTCTCAGTCACAGAAAACCATCTGTTTGGTGGCCTTTTTCCTACTTGCTGTCCAGGAACCCCTTTTTTTTTTTTTTCCCCAGACAGGTAGGAAGAGCCACTGTGGATCACTGAAGTAATTTCTATCATTAGCAGGCAACCACAGTATGTCTGGGAATTCCTAAAGATCTAAAATGCTGCTTAATGGGCAGAGAATTAGAATGAAAACAATCAAACAACAAAACATCCAAGTGTCAGATGGAAACATGCTGTAGGGAAAAAGATTAAACCAGAAGAACTGAAAAATAAAATGAAGGAAGAGGACGGGATGACGTGTGCCACAGGAAATGAGAAAAACCCTGTAGAGACAATGGTGACTACACCTGTATATTCTTAAAACTTTTCTGTAATTTTAAACCCATAATTTATTTCACAGGAGTATTAATGCTTTAAAACTAATTTATATCTTATGCTTCCAAAGGTAGAGTAGTTTTATATAATTGCCTTGGACTTGCAACGTGCAACTACTCACTCAACATGGGACTTTAAAAGAAGTAGGAATGTATTACCCAGTGTAAGACTAAAGGGTACAATTTTAATCCATGGAATTGACACAGGCATTGTATTAAGAGAGACAGAAACTGTCGTTTGCAAGTTTTCTATGGGCTTTATCTGAACTCAGAAGAAAAAGAAAAATCAGTCTCTGAAAACAGGCAGATCTGAACTCTCTGCCTTTCAAATTGATCAATCTAGTATGAAAACGTACCTAACCAGAGATACAGCAATGAAAGTTACAGAAATACAAGTTATTTAAGAAGAAATCATAGAAGCAGAGACTTCCAGAAGGATTTCTGCCAAGGGAAATTCAGCTCCTGAGCACCATAACATGACGTCTACTGTCCTGTGTGGAATGATAGCCTCAAGTTGCTGCACAAGCAGGAAATGACAGTGCTGGTTTGGAGGGAGCTGTCCCCTATGACATTCTCATAAGAGAAACATGAAATTCGATACAAAGGCAAATGACAGCTCCTTAGAAAACCACCACAGTTAAGTCCCAGTGGTTAACTGAAATAATGGAATTTCACAAGTTTCAGTGCTATGGATATCTGCCTTACTTAACTCCACAGGCAACACCAAGCTGTTAGGAGTTGCCAACATTCTGGTCTTGGTAAATGGAATCAAATGCAAGAAAAAAATGGTATGGAGAGGGTGGGAATAAAGATGGGCAGTTGAGTGAAGACAGGTAGAAAGTTTCCTTCCCAAACCATTTCACTGGTACCAAACAGGTACTTGGCAACAATTTTTTGTGAAAGATCTGGAGTGGATCAGAACTTGAGCAAAACCATCCTGCCACAAAACGGTCAGACTTCAGTCTAGGAAATAAGAACGTTATCTGGTAAATATAGGAAACAATCATCTTCCTTCAGCTGGTGCTGGTACACATGAGCTAGAACACACCAGTTTTTGTTAGCATACACCAAGAAAAATGTTTTGGAGAAGGTCCAGTAAAGAAGAATGAGCACAACCATGAGATTCAGAAAATATGATGTAAGAGGAAAGGCTGAGAAAACAGTAGTGTTGAAGGGGTTGTTGAAAGAGCGATATCTACAAGGGGACAAGATAATTTTTGGGAAATATTTGTGTCAGAGTTTGAGGACCTATTTCAGAAGCCACAAAAATAAATTTAAGTACAAGTACCAGAAGAATAAATTGTAACAGGAAGTAATGCACTTGGATTGCAATCAAGTGTAAGTAAACGCTAAGCCTGCATGCCTGCCTGTGGAAGTCACGGAATCTCCACTCCTGTCACCTCGGAAGAATGATAGGATTTAGGCTATGCCAAGCTGAAGTTGATTCTGACTTAAGAAGAAATAATCCAACATCTCAAGGTCCTCTTAGATGCTTTTCCCCCCAATCATATGGTGCTTACAGAAGACCTCAATCTTCCCATAAAATATAACAGAGGTGAGGACACTTGAATAATTTCTTCAGAGCCTAACGCCACAGTAGTGCAGTTTGATTTTTCTCTGTAGAAATGACAAATCACATGCCAATCTGATTTAGTACAAGAAAACATGACATTACAAGTGTTTCACAGATTACTAAGGCCTTGTGTGAAGGAAGAAAATACTGCATTTATTTTACTCTTCAGTTTCACGCTGAATAAAGACTTGCTAATAATTGCCTCTGTGGACATAGTAAGTGCTCAGTAAAGGCAAGATAACATTTTCTAGGTTTTGTAATTCTGAAAATATGCTATAAATTAACACCTTTGGTTTTGCAGTCCTTTCCTGCATAAACACATCATCGTCAAGTTCCAGAATCAAAGCTGCTCCTGACTTTAAATTTGGCCTTTGGATTACAAACCGGTATAACTTCTGAAACCTGTCTTTTCTAACACTGCATGCTCATGTCTTTGACTAGCATGATCCTCTTCAATGAATTTTCTATATGTGATATATTCTTAAATAACACTTTGGCAAAAATATGCATGTTTTTCTTAAGGGCAGCATTATCCAAAAGCTCTCTAGATATAAAATTTGAAAGAAACGTGGTTGGGTTTTTTCTTGTTGCTTTGAATACCACAGTGTCATGAACTTTGTAACAGTGGCTCTGCTACCTCTGCTAGAGAACAGATTTCCAAATCATATTTCTACACTGACACAGAGAGAAAAAGATAAATGTGAGATCAGCTTTAGAAAAACAGGTTGAATTACTATCTGTAATTTCAGATAAAAATATCCAAATTCACTGAGTTTGCAAAACCAAGTACAAAGAACGGACTCACCCTTTCAAGATATTTATTAAATACCACTTCTGGTCTGGCTGGAAATACTTTTTAAAAAAATCAATTTATTGTATTAAATTGCTTCCAGGCAGAGCTATGAAGCACAGTTATTTTTAAAATTGAAACAACAGCAGATATGTTTTCTTTATGTAAGTTTGGTTCAGATCCTGTTCAAGCTTGCAATTTTATCTACATACTACCACTTTTCCCTTTGTAAGGTATTCTGGTCTACCATGAAAGGAGTCATCATTAACCACCACTATGACTACAATTTTTAAAATATTTTTTATGTTTAAGCTCATCCTTCAACTACCAAATTCCTAGGGTACCATAAATTACTTTAATTTCCCACTCCCCAATAAAGGAAATTCTTATATGAACACAACTCTCTGGTTTCCCTGTCATGGACTCCTCCCCTCTTTTCTTTTCAACTTGATGAAAGAAATGTTTCACATCTACTCAAAAGGAGCATGATTTGTACTTCTCCGCAGGAAGTTGTAAGATTTAAAAGAGTAATTACAGATAGATGCTAAAAGACTCATGGTATTTTCAACTCACAGAATATTCAAAAAGCTTTGATAGATCTTTAAAATCTTCACAGAACTCCCATTTTGTCCATTTCCTTGTTTATTGTATGGAAAAACTCCCTTGTTTTATCAAGACATTTAATTTCAAAGATCATTTATTCTTCCCTACAATGTAATGAAAATCTCAGTGGAGTCCTAAAATTTTAAGGTTAAAGCAACAGTTTAAGTTGAAGCAACAACTGCTGAAGATGCAACCATTCTAACACAAAGAAAAATGGCTAAGAGGATTTGTGGCGAGAATCTGTCAACTTATCATCAAAACTTTTTTTCTGTTTGAAGACTAAACTTTTGAGGCAGGTGAGAATTTTCTTATTTAAACTGAACAGGTTCAGCTTCACTCTGCAGAATCCAAATCTTAGACAGCTATCAATTATAGTAATATTGTGGAAATGTCTCTAAAATTTCTAGCCCACACAGTTATGTTAATATTTTTGCATATCAATATATTATTGCATATTGATTTTCCATCTCCAGGAATACAGTTCCATGACACTTTAAGCAGCTCTGCCAGGTCTGCCATGTGCTCCCCCTCCCAGCCATCCATCATCTCTTCCTCACACCAATGCTGTGGTGATCGTGAGATTGGAGGTGAGCCAGTTCAGGGAGCCTAGCCAGCACTAGGTTGGATTCTGCAGAGTTAATTTTTGTCCAGTCAGCTCTCTGATATACACTTTCCATAGTTTTGCATTAGTTGACAAATATACGTCAGGGCAGCACACGTCAAGAAGACATTTTATTTTAAAAAATGCTCCTCTAATTTGACAGCAAAATGTGAAAACCAACACATATTTAGAATTAGAACATAATTTTTATTGGCTGAAATAAAAGAGTACATATGATATTAAATTTCGTTTCTCCATCTGCAGCCTTCACTTGCATATTTATGCTTCTGGATTTTTAAGAAGGGATAAATTTTATTATATACAGAAACAATGCTGCAACATTACTAGCTCTAGTATTATTAAAAGCCGTGACACTTTTCTAAACAGGAAAAAAGCACAGCAAAACCATTTGCTAACTTATCTCCCAGACTACATATTCTCTCATTTTAAGCACAAAAAGCTCAGAATTCTCTTTACATTCTATAATTTCTTCCTAAATTTTACTATGATGAACAATGCAGAAAATTTTATGCACTGTTGAGGCATCTTTATCTTTCAAGCAGCTTTATTTATTATATTTATTTATTATGTCATACAAGAGATTGACAGAACCTGCTTGAAAGTTATTCAGCTGTTATAGTCCAAGACTGTCAAGTAACACCATTTTTCTTTTTTTTTTTCCATTTTCTCATTTTCTGACCTCGCTCTATTCAACAATTCTTTTGATACGCTCATAGGAGCAATTTCTCGTGCAAATCTAGGCAAACTGAATTAATGTTTCTAGAACAGTCCTTCTTGACTTTTTTCTTCCAGAGACATCTTATTCTTATCCAATCAGACCAATCAGTTTGTTCTGCTTCCAAAGAGAGGAAGAACAAGAGAAGTCCCACAATACCTTCGTCTGATCTAAGGTGGCACTGGTGTGTCTCAGACCTCCTGTCCTTCAATGTACAGCCCCTTCTGCCAGCACTGGCTGTCCCACAGACAACTACATTTTTATCGTACCACCCTCACATGGACCTTCTCTTCCAGTTTCAGATTATTATTTCTTTATAAATATATATACATATATATATATATATATATATATACACATATATGAAGAGCTGGAGAGAGGGAAGGAGGTAACTTCTTTTAATGGTACCTTGCCATGTGCAAAAGAAAAGTAGAATTACAGCTTGTTAAGGGCCTTAGAAGTGAAAGATTAATGTCTCACAAATAAAAAGGACCAATGTGAAGATTTTGCTGTGGAACACTGCTCCGACACCTGAAGTGTGTAGTTAATCTGCTCCTAAGATTGCTCTGGGCTGATTAGCTCTACCCCTGAACTTTGTTCTTCAAAAAAAGTCTTTTGTGTCTCCTTTACAGCCAGGTTAGAGATATGGCATCCATCTACTCTGTTGTAGACATAGAAGAAGGCAACCTCCTCTCTTTGTGCAGCAGCCTGCCACTCTCATTAGTCTGCCTTTGGTAAAGCTCTGCGATTCCTCTTTTAGACTTATATATATTTTTTTTTTCGTTTACAATTCATTTGACTTAGGAGAGTGTTTCTGACTGGTAGAAATCAAGTTTATTATTTTCAACCATAATTTTTATACTTAAAGACACAGGAATATAATTCTTCCTGTCTTTTGTGGTATATTATCTGTCCTCTATCTACACAAGAATTGAATATGTGACTGTGTTATTACTCTGATAAGGAATTAATCCATTGATAGTTTCATTTATGATTCAACTAGACAGTTGTGTATATTGTTTTGAAAAGTAAGACTTCAGAATTTTAGAACTCCTACAGAATTTATCTTTTCTTTATACAACCAGTCAAGCCATTCTTCTTAAAAACACAATACCATGGAAAAAAAAATAATGTTAAGGTGCTAGCCTATGAAAAGCAAGGAAAATCATTTATACAAACTATTTCACCTTGAAATAATACTTACCAGATGAACTGCTAAATGGACACCCTAGAGCTGTTCTGATGAAGATAACTGGCAAGTGATGAAGGCAAGTAACCTGGAGTTATGGAATTAAATGTTTATGCTGTTCATATAAAAGAAAGAGTCCAACAAAGTAATTACAAGACAGCAATCTAGGTTTCATAGGTATGACAATATACACATGGGATTTTTTTTTTGTTCCAGAAAGAATATTGAACCTTTTTGTTGCTTTCTTAACAAATCACATCTGAAGAGAAATTTCAAATCCAGAAGGTACCTTAGATGTGTCTCCCATGTGAAATCAATGGATTGCTAAGGGACAAAACACCTGAACGGGGCATCCAGTCTAATTTCCTGATTCAGCTACCCACACTTTGAAACCAAACTCTGGCAAACTGTGATCCCCAACAGCTCAACACCTCCCTGTTGCTTCAGCAAAATCATTACAGTGGAAGGAAAAAAATGCTTTCTCTCTTATGCTAAGTCTCTGTCGATGTATTCTTTCACATTTTTCTCTACGACTGCTTTTCAGCAGAGCCAGCTTGCTGATTTCACTAAATAAACTAAGAGCTTCAGGTGTCTGTGAAACTATACCCCGACAACCAGACAGACTTTAGGAGATGTCAGTGAACTCAGACTCAGAGGGACAGGCACGTGAAACCACACTCATTCTTCAAATACCTTCTACAGAACCAGTAGTGCTGTGAGACCCTTCCTCTCCCTCAGCTATTGTGTATCACTCCTCTTCACCATCACAGTCATGAGTTACAGGAAAACCAGAAGCCATCAATACACATGAGGGCTAACTCAATCAGCACAGGGTTATCAGCACGCGCTACTGATACCTGCGCACAGCAGCTCACGGAGGTGTGCACAAACTGATCTAACACTAGCTCAGAAGGGTGAACTGTCTGCAGGATGCCCACACTGTGCCTTCAGCAGGCTTTATAAACCACTCAACACGAGGGCTACCACCCTGCGAGCCAGCTAAGCCTAGGGTTGGTGGAACAGATCATGACAATAACAGTGCACTACTTAAGGAAATGTATTTCTGTTGTGATTTCTTATTCTCACTGATATTGCAATGCAGATTTGTTTGTGTTCTTAAATGAAAGATTTTGTCCACTGCCATATTAAAGACGAAGTCACAATTTATAGCTAAGGGATCACCTTTTGACTTTTTGAAAAGTGTACTTTATGGCCTGGAAAGTCATGTACAGCCATTTTTAGTTTTAAAAAAGATCACCAGCTGGCATCACTCGGAAGAGAAAGTGGAAGTCCTTTCCCAAGCTGGCCAAGGAGGACAAACAGATGTCAAGACAAAAAGACTGGTTGTGAGTCAAGTCTGTGGAAAGCATCAGCAAAACTATCTGGCAGCATGCTGCAAGTGAATATTGGTGTATGGCAAAGGCCCAGAAAAACTGCAAAAAGCTGGTAAGGGACATTTCACTACTTGAGAGTTTAGACAAAACCAAGAAAAAAGACAATAATTTAAGTAAAATCCTTGTTTGTCCCGAATGATTACTAGCAATGCTGCAGCAGTCTGCAGTAGAGTAACAACTAAAAGCAGGATTAACAAACAATGCATCTTCTTTCAGTGCAACAAAATCCTGTCGTTCCTTTTCTTTGAAGCGTTAACTACTTTGTAGTCACTGGATTAGAAGACTTGAGTGCTTGCATGCTTTCCAGACATGCTGAGTCTAATGACAACTTCCTTTATAAAGCAACAGCCTCACAATGAATAAACAAACTTAAATAGCAAACCGTTCTTTGCACAGAGAACATAGTGACAGATGCTATAAATTAGATGGAATACTGTAAGTAGCATTTCTTCCTTCTGAGCAACCACACAAGGCAACAGAGAACATCTATAGAATTATTATTTTTTAAAGAGGAAGAAAGTTTGCTCAATGTTTTTTCTTTTTCTGCAATGTTAAAAAAAATAAATACAAAGAGGCCTTAAAATAAATTCAGTCAGAAGTATGATTAAAAGCTTGAGATGCTGAGTGCTTATAAAAGACATTTTTACTGAATATAAAACGTGAATTTAAGATTCTGAAAATAAGCCATGCAAAGGACCCCAGAAGTCTTCTATATAGAAAACTCTTCCAGCTATCAAACAAATCTCAGTATTTATTACCATTCTTTCCTTTTACACTTCCTTCTCATTGGTTGGTGGACTAAGACTGCCAGTTTCCTAATTAGTGGTCAAACATATTTCCATGCCAATGACAGCTCTGAAAGCTATTCACACCTTTGACAAAGTGCAGTGAGTTTAGAAAAAAGATCAGCTTTTCTGCAAACAACTGCAAACTCACTAAACAGGATTAATTTGCCTCTCATCTGGTCCTTTTCTTCTTGCATCTTTGCATTTCTATTTTTACAGCAACAAAGAGATTAAGGAAAAAGTGCAATTCCATTACAAATGCTTAATTTAATCGAGATACTCAAGGGAAAAAAAAAGATTCAGTGTCAACTCTTGACCCAATGATAAACTTCATCACTAAACTGTTTAACAACTTAATTAACACTAGAAAAGTGTTGATTAAGATCTGACCTAAAAATAGTTAATGTGGTCAATGTTATTTATTAAAAGATATCTGAAAACTTCTCAGAAGATGAACTGACTTTTATCAGATGACCTGATTCCAGAGCTGCATCTCTTATTAAGGACAGGATGGAGCTATAGCTAAATCTTATACAACTTTCAAGATTTAAGTATTTTACTACTTTTTGTAGTTAGGCATTTAAAAGCATTCAGAAGTAATTCGTACTCGTGTTAATTTCCCCACAAACACTGTACTCTCAGGAATAAGAGGGTCTTTTTTCTTTATGAAGTCAGGTAGATGTTTACAAACTTCAGGGTTTTCAAAATCATAGCCATGAGTTACCATTATGTTTTCATTCCCAGACATTCTGTTTACAGAATTTTTTTTTGTTTTTTTAATGTTGCATTCTGCATACTTCTCAAGTCATGTGAGCATTAACTTCCAGTTGATTAAACGTCCTTTCCTATTTAATGGCAAGGGGGCAAAAGTCTGTTATCCAAGTCCATTGTGTACCACCATTTCCAAAAAATGACCATCCTTTTTGCTTCTGCCTCTCGCTTGGCCATGTTCTAAAAGGGAACATTGAAAAGGCTGAAATACCAGTTTCGAAAATAAACTTTTAAATAAAATGTAGATTAACAAAGACTCTGTTTACCATTAAGCAAATCTAATTAAACAGAAGAATACCCCTTAACAATAGAAGTACACAAGTATTTATTGCTGTGATTATGGGCTCTCAACCGCTGTGCTGCTTATTCAGCAAGAAAATGGAGTCTCAAACTTCATGCCTATGGAAGTAGAGTGAATCCACAGTTTCTACAGGTGGTTGAGACGATTATCACGAGCCTGTTTATGGGGTAGCGCTAAAAATAATAATAAAAAAAAGATAAACCCCAAATGCGCTTTCAATGGTAATTTATTATTTTATACTGCCTCCGAGAAGGTTAAAACTTGACGCGTCTCCTGAGAGCATATGCTAAGCGGACTGAGCAGAACCAGTGCCTACAAAAGCAGAAGGAGGTACAATGCCACCCTCGCAGCGTTTTTTGGGGCCGTTTTCCCGGCGCCAGGCGCTCCGTGTGCGCAGCTCCGCACCCGGCCAGGAGGGTCCCAGAGCCAGCACCCCTCAATCCCCCGGGAAGCCGCGGGGAGGCTCTGGGAGGGCACAGAGAGTCTGGCCGTGGCTGAGGCACAAGCGCCGGTGTTCTCGGGCTGCGGCGTGGGGCAAGGGAACGAAGGCAGGAAGGAGGGAAAGACGCTCACGGGACACTGCGCACACCTCCCTCCCGCTGCGTTCGAAAAACAGATCGAGCTTCTCAGGGTAAATGATATAAAGCGGGTACGGGAGAGACAATCTGGCATCTCCTCTCACAACCGTCAGAGGACGATCGTCATCCTCCCTGCGGCCCCGGGGGACGCTCCCCAGCCTCCCCCCGCCCGCCCGGGGGATCCCCGGAGCCCGGGACCCCGCAGGAGGGGCAGAGCAGCGGGGCAGCCTCTTCAAAGGGAGCAATAAAGGCACTAGGAAAAATAAACGCGACGGGAACTGACCCCAAACCCGCGAGCTGTAACATGCCCGCCTCCTGCTCTCGCCCCGGAAAGCTCCCAGACCTCTAGCTTTCTGCTGACCCTCTCCCTTCATGGTAAGGCAACAAATGGCAAGACCTCGGACCCCGGAGCTGAATAACAGGAAATATAGGCATCTGTCACCTCCCGGGGAGAGCTAAATGGATTAGCGAAAGCAACAAAGGGAAGAAAAGCTCTTTCAAACGTGCAATTGATTAACAAGTCCCCTCTAATCTGCAGCATCACTGTTTTTCCTTAAAGACATCATCGGTCTCCACCAGCACGTCGGTGCAATTAAGTTAAAGCTAGGAAAGGCGGGGGAGGAAGGCACTGCTAACCCTCCGAGCTCCCGCGCTGCCCGGTGAGAACAGAACGGCAAGGGTTACAAACCTGGCATGGAAATGGTGCAGCCTTGTCATCTGCTCCCTCCGTCCCTGGGCAAAGAATCCCGGGAAGGACTTTGTGAGTAGGGTTTATCTGCTGCAGAGGGGGAGAGGGCAATTTTCCAGAGAATGGCTTCATGAAAGATCAAAGAGCTGAATCCGGCAGCTCCTACCTCGATGGTGCATTTCACATCCCAGAGAAAACGAAAACGTTAAGCCTCCCCTTTCCTGCTTTGAAAGCACCACACAACTCAGGCGTGAGTGGAGGAGGGAAAAATAATAATTTTTTTAATTTTTTTTTTTAAAGTTTATGCCGCTTCTTTTACAGGAACTGTGTTTTACACCATCGTGGCTCTCCAACCCCACACGTTCCCTAAGGTCCCTGTAAATCACGGCGCTACCCTCGGAGATGCCGGACAAACTGGCATCTGTTCAGCAGCCGTACCGCTGCTGCCGCGGCGCAAGGTCAGATGTTAATAGCGACAGTTTATTCAGCCCTAAAAACAATCGCGGAGCTCACTGAACCGCGCGTCCTAGTGTTTCCTGAGCCCAAAGTCTGACCTCCTCAGTCCCGGACGGTCGGCCAGGTACACAGAAAAAATGGGACCCTCTAAAGCCCAAAAACACACAGAAAGAAACCCCGTCGAGCCTCCATGAGCTGCAAGCACGGCGGCTGCCCCCTCGCCCACTCAACTTTAATCCCCTCCTGGTTCCCGCTGAGATTCTGGCAACACTCAACGTCCCAAATAATAACACATTATTATAACCATTCCGAGAAGGGGGCTAGAGGGCGGGCAGAGTGAAGGAGGAGGCTCCACTCATTGCTATCCACCCTCGGCAATAACAAAACCCCGAACTTTTCCTTTGTTTTCTCCTTCTTTCCCCCTCCACCCTGCCCCCCCTCAGTGGCTACCAACCAGCCTCGGAGCCCTGAACCGGCCGAAAAGAGGCACGAAGCGCCCGCCGCCCGAGTGGGGTAGGGGCGCCGAGATGCGCTCGGGTAAAAGTTTTAGCTGCCCTCGCCTCCTGCCAACCCCCGCCCCCTCGTAAAGAGCACATCAGGTTCCCATTGTGCCAAGAAGAACCAAAAAAAAAAGAAAAGAAAACAGAAAGGATGGCGGAAAGAGAGAGAGAAAGGAAGAAAGAAGAGAAAAGGAAAGGAAAAGAAAGAGGCGGGGGGAAAAAAGAAAATTCAAAGAAAAGAAAAAGATAAAGTAACCAACACGAACCACCACCTGGGGATGCTGGCGGCTCCGCCGGTCCCAAAGGGATACGCGCAAATTCTCCAAGGAACAGGAGCAGCTTTTCCCCTCTCCCCACAAAGCTACTAGTCCAAAAGCAGAAGCATCCTCCCCTCCAGCCGGGGGTCCCGCTCCTTACCTGCCGCGCGGAGGCGAAGGAGCGAGGCGGCCGCCAGCAGGAGCAGGAGGCGGCCCGCCGCCCCCCGCCGTCCCACCGCCGCCGCGGGGTCCATGCTGCCCGCCCGGCCGCCGCGGCACAGAGCCCGCAGGGAGCCCGCAGGGAACAGCTCCTGCGGGCGGAGAGGGGTCCGCTGGCGCTGCCGCAAACTTGGCCCGGGCACCGCCGCCCCGGCCCTGCGCTCCCGCTAACGGACCGTCCCCGACTGGGGGCGGAGGAAGCTGCGCTCCTTTCCCCTCCTCCTCCTCCTCCTCCTTCCCCAGCCTCCTCCTTCCCCAGCATCCGAACGTCACCCGGGACAAACCCGACACAGGGGAGGGGAGCGGCGCCGAGGGGCGGACGGGACAGGCACAGTCCCTGCGCTGCGGCACCCTCTGCCGGGGCAGCCTACGGACCCGGCCCGGGGCCAGTCCGCGCACACTTTTCGCACCGCACTCGACGATCACCAGGAGCCAGAAGGGCTTGGGCCCCCTCTGAAAGGCGAGTCCTGCACCCAGAAGCCTCAGGAGCCTACAGGCTTGCTCACAAAAATCCTCAATAAAACAAAAAGAAGCGGGAGAAGGGCGCATCGGCCAAAACCGCTACGGCTTTTCTCCTTTGCCTCCTTCTTTCTTGCTACACAATGGAAAAGGTTTTACCCCTACAGCGTTAAAACCAGTTGAGTGAACACAGTTTCTCCTGCCCCAAAAGGCCCAGGGGCGTCAGCCCCGCAGCACCTACTCCGAGAGACAAGAACCACCACGACTGGGATCTTCTTTGTACTCACCAGTTCTCTCATCATAGGGTGTCAAAAGTAAAATTTGCTTTCTATCTTCAGCAAGTAGAAAATTATTCTGCTCCCAGTAAAGTTTCAAAATATTTCCAAGTTATTTACTACCAAAAATAAGAGCATTCTGAGCGTAATTTAAATATGCTTTTTTTTTTTTTTTTTTTTTTTTTTGGAGGGGGGGTGAAGGAGGAGTTATCTTGGTTTGGGTTTTCTTTGCAGTTCAAAGAAATCAGTATTCTAAGATAATGCAGGACTGTCAGTAGGCTTCTATTAACTATGTCATATAAACTCCAAGAATACAGTTCACCCAATCAATTGCTGTGTTTTTAAAGTTAAAATTTAACAGCAAATTTGATTAGATGTCTTCTTTGCAAATACATTTCTATTGTTTTAGATTTCATTCTAAAGATTTGATGCTGAGTAATGCAGAATACATGCAAATCACTATAAGTTCTTTCCTAAATAAAGCTCTAAATTCACAACGATTGCAGTGAAATTAATTTTCCATTACATTTACTTCTTTCTGCGAACAAAGACAAACATTTCAACACATGCTTTCTTCCTCCTTTTGCACCCTGTTTCTTTCCTCTCAAGTTTTCAGTTCCATCTTGAAAGTTCTTCTGGCACCTAAGAATGCCAAAGGGAGGTCCTGATCCCTCTTTGGCAGGAATGTAGGGCTGACTGACTTCAGCCCCTTGCCATCACAACAACACATTTTATAATCCCTTTCATAAACATATAAAACCTAAGGTAAAAGGAGTGATGATCCTTTTTATACACTCCACTGCTTAGATTAAAGGCTACTCCAGACTTTGCCTCTTTGATAGTTAGGAACATACTCCTAATTTCCAGACTATATGTATTCAGATCAGTTTATACTCTTTCTTTCTTGTGCCACTACTATCCTTTCACATAAATAGCTGCCCACTTCCCTTTTCTGTGGCATAAAATGACAGAATCACACCTCAACCTTTATGCTGTTGCCCTAAAAAACCCTAAATCATTTAATTTCTCATGAAATGCTCAGTTGTGTTCCCTGATCACCCTAATCTTTTTTCCTGACACTCTTAATATCACCTCATTCCTCCAAAGGGAGTCTGATTTAATCTTTCTGATGATGAGTGGCTGGAGCTCGACGTAGTACTGGAGGTGCTTTCTCTACCAGAGCACTTCTAATTTCCTTTCAGTGCTGAGAAGTCTGATACATACCAGGGATTTACAGCACCTTGCCCATTATAGGTATACTATGACGTGTTAGAAAATTTACTTCCCTCTTTATCATTTCCAGTGTATACCTAACAGCAGAGACCTGCATCAAAATTCTGACCTCACAAATCCACTCCACCCCCTTTTTTGTAGCTCGAGTCATGAAGATCAGTTCCTTCTGCTCCTATTTTTTTTTTTTTTTTAAATTAAGGATACCTCTTGGCTGTGCATCAACAAAAAATTGTGGTTGCACATTGATGAATAAAACCAGCGTCAAGAAGTGTCCCCAAAAAACTGAAACAGAGGCAGTGCTATGACTTTCAAAACAAAGTTTAAGTGGTTAAAAACTGTAGCAATTACCTGCCTAAAATGTTACAAGTTCAAACTCTATGTTCCTCTGAAATTTATGATTGTTCAGTTGTTGATTGTTCTTGCCTTCCAAACTTAACAGGAAATAAAAACATCTGCATAAATTAGTCTACATTTTGCATAATCCTCCCAAGAAATATTTTGGTTTTTTCTCTGATACTCTCAAAGATTTCACAAAATAACTAGGATATGGATCCAAACATTTTGGATGTGGGAATAAATTCGCATTTGATAGAAACTTTGGTTGTTAATAATTTTTCTGACTTAGGAGGGGAAACTGGTTGTTTCATGAACTTTAAATGACTAGGCCAAGTTAGCTATTCAGAATTTAGGTCACCTTCACAACCACAAATTATTTCGTCACTAACTGCAAAAACTACTATTCCATATTACGCATTGCAAGTGAAGTCATTACAGTGAAGAAACCACAGGACAAGTTCTGTGCTGTATTGTACAGCAAAGTGTGGAACAACCACAGGTTCTGAGCTGGTTCACTCTATTTGTGTAAGCCATTAGAGAGATCACTCATGTTGTGCAGCATATGGTCCCAAACTGTTTTGTCACTGTTTGAGAAAGAAAAAGCTGTGCACGTATTTGTTTGCATGACCATATGGTATGTGCCTGATAGGAGCAGTAAAGAGCAATGGGCAAAGCTGGAATTCAGCCTGAACTGCCTTTGGGTGGATTTCCTTTGCCATTTGTGTCTGCTTTCATAACAAATATAGAAAAAGTGACTTTGAAGAAAGCATAAGATTAAATGTTGTTCTGACTTGAAGATCTTAGTGCCTCTCTAACCATCCTGCAAGCTTTGATAAGTTTTAATTGGTATGTTATCTTCCGTCAAAAAATTAATTCCCCACCTGATCCTTTTATTCTTATGATTAAAGCACCACAGAAAATATTATTACAAACATTACCTACATGTTTCACTTTTTCAGGATCATCTCTTGGGCTTTTTCTTACAGTATTAAAGTACATCACACAGATTCCTGCTATGGGCCAAAACCGCAAAAAGGATTTGGGCATAAAACACAGGATTCAGACACTCAAGTCCAAATTTGTAACGCAAAAATGCACTTGTTTAGTCTTGAACATTCCTTCTTAGCTGAATCCTTTTAGGTGTAAACATTCCTTGTGTGATCAGTTATACACGTTCAGAACTGCCCCAGCCACAGCAACTGAATGTTTCTTTCCACAGAGATCCAGAAACTTTCCTGCCACAATGCTTGAGACTCTTGACAAACCATTCCTGATTCCAACCTCCCATGCAATTTTAGTCACTGTCTTCCGAAGAGCACATTTTGGAAGAAAACTGGGGTGATGGTGCTCAGTGTTATGATTTGGCGCAGCAAATACGAGCTTAACCCAAGGGGAGCTGGGCTCTTAACCTTTCTCAACATCTAGGTCCTCAGGGAGTGACTTGGTCACAATGCACTGTGCAGGAGAGTGGGACACACCCTACTCTGCTTTATGGAGCTGTGCCATTGCATGCAAAGAAACTGGAGAGTTTGGGATGGGAGTGGGAAGGCACAAGGGGAAGCCCAACAGGGCTGCTCAGGCACTGAAGACAGTGTAGGAAATCTGTGAGACTGTTGGTCACCTGATAAATGTTACAGTTAGTGGAACACTGAACAAAAACAAAATGGTTTCGGAGCAGCTATTCAAATAAAGTATATTTTGTTTATGAACTTTGTAAATATTAAAATAAAAAACAAGTTAAAAACACTCATTAGAAAACCTTTTCCTACAGCAAAAAACCAGCAGGTTTTGATTCACACTTTTAGACCAGTGTTTCTTATGCTTTAAATACACGTGATTTTGAGATATATGTGTGTGCGTGTGTGTATATTAAAATAGCTACAATAAATATTTTGAAAGAAATATTTTACCTCCAGAAGGTAAAACCCACTTCTAGATAGGCTCAGGAGCTATCTCCCTTTTTGCTTTTGTTTCCAGGTTATTATGCAGGAGCCAACCCACCACAGAATAAACAAATCTGCAAACATTCATACCATCAACACTCTTATTAAAAGAAGATCACCAAGGATATTTCTCATGCCTAGAACCACAGTAAACAATAAGCAAAGTGTTCCATTTGTTTAAGTTAGGATGCAGACAACACTCCCAAAACCAGAGCTGATTGCCCTAACTTGTAAAATCACACTCACCTGATGCTTTGAGCATCCTGCAGTGTCTTCAGACTGATGCACCCTCAATCCTCTCCAGTCACAGAAATTGAGAGGGAGAAGAAGCTTCATCTCTCTTCTCTACCCATTTATTCTACAAGTGAAACAATTACAGAATGCCTTATTGACCATAAAAATCTGAATAGAGACTGGGATTTAGGCTTTCACTTTATAAATTAAACAAGAACATGAGTGTCTGATTTAATTTCATTTAGGACTCAATTACTCCTTGAAATTGTTATGATTGCACTAAAGAGTAATCTTGGCGCTTAGCCTCATATTCGAAAAATAAAACCAAAATTCTTTTTTCATGCAGTTTTCATTATCATCTTGTTACTTGTACTGAAGTACTTACATATATTTATTTTAGTTGTTTATGTCAGCCATCCCATGCCACTGGAATGCTACAGTTTTGTGAATAGCATGTGAAAAACTAAAATTGTAGTTCCTTAACTTATGTAAACTAAAACAGTTCTAGCTGTCAGATTGGAGCACCAACAATCAGACATTTGACTGACTGCAAAGTAAAAAAAGGGTGTCTATTCATCCTTAACACCCTAAGTTACTTGCAGAATTCATAAAGAGCTATAAATGCACCACCCAAGCTCACAGTACTGGGATACTGTGCTACGTACTGCAGTTTACAAGGAACGACCAAAAATACTACATTATGTTAGTGAGGCAGACACAACCATGTCAGTGGACCCAACACCAGAGACTGGTACACTATGTAGGATAAAAATCCAGTTCAACTTCAAAATGCATCAGATTTTTGCAAGTCATTACAAAGGTATATAGTGTTTCATTTCAAAAGATCATCTGGATGTGAAAGTGTCAAACACTTAACTGAACCAAGAATTTGAAAGGCAGCACCCAAGGGGTATTGACTATGGGGAGTGTTCTTTTGAGACCCTTGATGTGCCTGTCAGTTTCTAAAAGACGGTTGTGGGGGAAGGTGGGAGAGAGAAAGGAACAGAAGATGAAGAATTTTAAAATATTTTTAATTCACTGTGGTCTGGGTTTGGGGTGGAGGGTTTGTTGTTGGGGTTGGTTTGGGGTTTTTTGTTGTTGTTTGTTTTTTTTTTTAAACTCAGTTTTGGTGAGGTTTTTTGTTATTGTTTTGTTTTTTAAAAGTAGCCTCAGCTAGAGAACAGGCAGTCTTCAGGATTGGAACATGGAAGTTCAGGCCCAAAACCAGATGGATATACTTGAGAAAGAAGTCGTCAGCACAATTTTTTTTCTTATGTTATAGACATGAAGTTTCTTACCACTCCTCTGCCTTTGGAGTCCCAGAAAAGCCTCCAAATAGACAACAAACAGCCTAGCAGAGGCAGGCTAAATACGCTGCAATCCTGCAGTAATCGGTCATGTGCTAAAATAAAAATCTTCTCCTTCCCTCTTCTCCCCCAAACTTGGGGGTACATACTGCATGCACACAACAGGGAGCAAGAACAATCATGGCAAGAACTTCAGAGACAACACACAAACAGTAATGGGAACATGAATACAACTACAATCCAGTCAGCGCTGCTCCATTCTGTGGCATGAATAAAACTACTTTGCAAAGCCAATTACCTGGAAAAAAACCAAAAATTGTGTTCCCAACTCCCACATGAATCATTGAGGTTCTCTTCTTTTAAAAGCAGCGTAGTGCTAACAAGTAAAATTATTTTAAAATACACTATTTCATTATATCCTATTACAAGGTTGCATTGTGTCTGAATTGTCTATCAAATCAGTTTGATCTTGTAGAGTTACTACCTGCTATATAGTAATTTTCCTTCTTTTTGTCTGTGCACCAGTCCCATAAATATATACTTTACAAGAAAAATCCACCAAAACAAAACAGAAAAGTGAGATGCTTACTTAAAGAGGCTCTCTATCCCTTCTCATTCCTTTTACTGGAATTGGAGCAATCTGAATAGTTGGTTGCTACACAATTCTAAAAATGAGTTTGTTCCTTTTTTGGCCCTCTTTTAAAACTCCTTTGTTTTTCTTAAAGTGAACTTTCAAATATCTAATTGTCCCATCTCTTCTGTGTACAAGCAGAGAAACTTTATCTAAATATATTTTGCCTTCATGATCTTATCATCATCCCTTTTACATTCTGTCTTTTTCATTCACCAAAGAGACACAACAAGACTGGAGACTAGTAATGGTTGGAAAAATGATTCATGTTTTGTCTTACGTTTAATTGCAAACTCAGTCTGATCTACCAAGGGAGATAGGCAATTGCCTCAACCTAAGGGCAGATTAGATAACTCCCAAGTGCAAAGGTCTTATCTCCATACACAACACGGAGAGGAAAAGGGATTTTAGTCAAGTAAGATTTTTCACCTTTTATTAGGGAATCAATGTTTCTGTAGCTGATCAGCTATTTTGATGATGCCATGTTCTATATCACATCAGGACTTCTGAGAATATACTTTGGGGTCTGAGTCCCAGTTATGAAACTGAATTTCTGCCTAATCTGAGGCTCTGCTTACAGGGATCAGTACCCCTCATCTGGTATCAGTCAACATTCCCACTTTGAGCAAACAGGCAAGGATGGATTATCAGTTCAGTCACTACTGTTGTCCCCAACAGCTGTAATTTGACCAAGATCAAACAGGAGAGAAAACTTACTTTGGTTTCTGTGTTGTTCAGAAATTCCTGAGCCACAGATTTTGATAGAGGCTTATCTTACTTGCCCCACATCAGCCGCTGTGCTACACAGTGTCTACCTGCCTTGTCAGAAAGCCTCTCAAATAACACTTCTTGATATCTTTCTTTCCCAACCAACCACAGCAGCAGCAGCCAGCTTCTTGCAACAAATCTGTAATTATATTAAATAGCACAGTTAAATTAGACTCAGATGCTCTGAGCTATTGCACAGACTTGATGATATCTCTGAGACACCAGTGTAATTTTTGTGGAGAAGAGTTCATCTAAAAGTCCCCAGCATGTGCCAGTCTCTGCCTTGTGCAACAGCTAACATTAGGCAATGCTGGCCCAGTGAAAATTAGACCCTGTGCACCACTGTCCTCTGTCAGGTTCTCAGCAACTACCAAGCAGTGTGGGAATCAACCGCCGTAAGAAAAATACGAAGTGGAGAAACAGGGCAGCTCATTTCCAGCTCTGAACTGAAGCCCTCTGAGAATGTCAAAGATAAATGTGGAGAATCTGAAGGGCACTTTTCTCTTGCCTGCAAGTTGTGGATAATAGGCAAAACAAAGACAATGGAGGGTAATATTATTTCTCTGTGTGGTTTGTTCTGAAGTACTTGGTATTTAATAGCAGCTAAGTCAGACAAGAAGGCGTAGACTGATTTGGCAGAAAATTTGCTCTAGTCTGTAACATAAAACATATGAAGGTGATCTATTTAACCCCTGCATTTCTACCCTTGCATAGCTTTTAGTTCAACATGAAGTGGGGAAAGACAGCATATATATTTGTACTTTTGAAAGGGTAGGAAAGGAAGTGAAAGATTTTGTTATATTGTGACTTAAAGGGCTGCTCATACTGAAAAGAACATCAATGAAGCAGAGGGCTTCTGAGTCACACATGGCAATAGAAATAAAAATAACTAAATAAATACATCTGGGTGGAAAGAATAATGAAAATCATTTTTTCCACTGTAAAATGTGTGTGTGTGTGTGTGTGTAGCTTCAATACTTTTTAGCAGAACTGCAGCTAGTAGGGATGAGTATTAAATCAACAGCTTTCCTTGGATATTAACCTCATTGACGAATTTTCTTTGTGGACAAGAGCTTGAGTTCCTAGAACATGCAAACTGTATGCTGGGTATTTTATTAATGATGTACCGCAGACATGGTTTTATACTGATGTGCATATTATTTAAATAAAGAACCTTAGAAGATCTTCTAATGCAAGTAACCACCAATATCCCAAATGGACCTTTTTTTCCTTTTTGTTTAAATTCTTTGGAAACAATGCCATTAAAACAAAAGAAAGATAGAATTAACAGAGCAGTAAGGAGAAGATAACTTAAAACAGAGTTCTGCATATATTCATTCTACCACAAGTTTCTGTTAACATTTGGAATTTCATAAAATTCTGTTATTGTATTCCCAGGCAATAAAATTCCCACCAAAAAAATTTAGCCAAAACACAAATATTTTCCTCATCTACAATATGACTGAGTTATTGCTACTCATGGAAATTTAACTTTTTCTGTTTTCTTTTACTTTACAACTTCAACATTTTAAATAAAAGAAGCAACTGGTGTTAAGAATTCAGGGCCAAAACCTAACCAAAACCTCCCGTCCTTAGCATTGATAACAATGCCAAAGAACTGTGATGTTTAAGGCTTTAAAGTTAGCCTTCCTTTTACCTGCAATAAACTCAATGGGTTTTATTTTGTTTATTTAGTGGTATATAAGGTTGGGGTGACTTCTGGGTCCACATGAAGCCTACTACTTTTTCAACTTTCATTAGCATTAGTGGCAATCTCATACATGTGTCACTGTCAGGATAAACTCTAAAAGAATTCATCTTTAAATAAGAAAGCACATTTAAAGACAGATTTCTATCAGTGCATTTTACACGACTATGAAATATTTTGATCTGATCCACACTCAGCAGGGGTGCCCGTTATTCAAACCATGTGGTATCTGCTTGGTATGCAGGGCATAAATACTGTTGCTGTCAGCATTTGCTTTAAAATCTGATGCAATGTATTACAAAGAAGATTTGAACAATCATAACTAAAATTTGTTGGGAAGACTTGAAACAAAGGTTTGAATGAAGTTGAAAACTTATGGGAACAATAAAATCTGAAATGTTATAAAAAGAAACTTAGTATCCACATGGGAACTATTCTACAACCTTCCTAGCAAATTTTAATCAGACACGCCTAACAAAAGTAATACAACCAACTTCTATATAAACAAAAACATGCATACCTTCCAAAAAAGGGATTAAATATTGCAGTTTACATTTTTAAAAACTACCATATATAGGAATACTTGGTGCAATCTGATGGCACTGAATTTAGAGAAAAGTGCACAGTCAATTAGCAAAATAGTTTCCAGTACATATCTGTTTATCAGGTCATTTTTCACTATTTTCCACTGTGAAATCTATATTTACATTAACATTAGCACAATGTAATTCTAACAATTTTATTCCATCTATCCAGTATTTAGTCTTCTTAAACCTTACAAGAGACTTTTCTGTCCAAAACTCATACACTAATAACCATAACTGACACAACCCGCCTTATTTCAACTTATTTAAAGTTTTGCTATCAATGTTGCTATAATTTGATATTTGGACAGGTCTGTCAGAAGTTATGGAGTTCAGATGAAACAGTTCTTTCCAAAAGAGATCTAAAGATGTACTATAAATTACACAGCAGACACAAGACATGAAAATAGATATCTGCGTCATTATAAGCCTTTTATAGTATATAATTTATTGGTCCAGGGGTTTCCAAAGTCTTATGAAAACATTAATACATGCAAGCCAAAATTAAAGAAGCTGTGTTAACAACTTTTTAAAAATGAAGAATCCATGGTGACATTGATAAAAATTTTATAGAAATTGTGACAGTAATAGAAATAAAACCTGCTTCTCTGATCAGGATGTCAAAACTCATACCACTTTGACATTCAGTCTGTACTTCAGAAGACTGGTCTTCATCTACATAAAAACAAATCCTTCCTTTTCCACTCAAGTGGAGAAGTCTTCTCTGCCAAGCTTTAATTGCATAAAGTCTAACATATTGAGAGTTAAAAAGTGACCTGAAACCATACGAGAACACCTTAATATATAGCATACAATGTTTCCAAACATGGAAAGAACTACAAGAAGGATATGTCAGATAGTAAAATATATTCTGGATTATTTATAGTGATATTAAGTAAAGGAAATTAGATCAGCACTGCAGGATTTGACTAATAAAAATGTCCTTTTGCACATTTAAGATTATCAAGATCTTGAGAGGCAGAAAGGATGCTCTTAACAGAGGTAAAGTCATCTTTCTTATGGGTGTTCCTTAGTCTGCTGTAGACAGCAATCTGATAACAAGTTCCTAGGCAGACAGACCTGGATCTAGTATGATTAGTCTTTTATTAACTGTGTTCAGCAGAAGTGTTCCAGTATCAGATTAAGGCTAGACTTTACCACCAGCTATTGATATGTACTTGATTCTGCTTCAAAACAGATTACAGGACCTTTTGAGATCCTTTCCAAGACAATTTTTATAAAACCAGGAAGATGGGTCTTATTGTTAACACATAAAATAATACGAAATAACTCTGTGACCACACTGAAATGCTAAATTCTTCCACCAGAAAAAAGTGGTTTTCACTGACATGAGCAAACACTGAAGAATCAAAGTTTGTTTATGAAGATGAATACAACAAAGTTTATTCTGAACTGATGACAGTCATCATTATTTATATTCTATATCATTACATAGTCACCATCAAGTATAGATTCCATCACAAATCATGAAAATAACTTATTTTAAGGGACATGATAATATTAACCAAGGATAATGGTTCTGGTGAGAGGATGGCCAATTATTCTGATGGCAGAAGTACAAAGTATCTGAATTGTGCTTTTGTATCTTTTTCTATCCCACTGATCGGCATGCACTTTTTCACTTCTTCTTTTTGGCTTCAACACAGTTGTATTTGCCAGGTCTGTGATCTATCCCTATGGAGATGTATACAAAAGGAACACCTCAAAATAGAAAACTCAAATATTGTCCTTAGTTTAACCAGTGACAAAGATTCTACAGAAACTTGGCATTTTCAGTTCTCAACCCTTTCCCTTCCATTTATATGGATTATTTATTATTTTTGAAAGAAAAAGATGGTTTATTGAAAAGTGATGATTGTGCAATGATAAGAAAACAACAACGTATTAACAGTAAAGTCAATTGTGCTTTATTCATTGCTTCATTCTCAGCATAGGAAGCCAGCGTCTGTAACATAAAAGGACCAGCCAGGTGTGGGGATTTTGGACTTTCTCTTAAGAATTATTTTCCCTGCCCGCTGTGTATCTAAGCCCCTGATGTAATATAGCAAACATTTATTTTTGTGTTAGACAGATAAATGCTGGTATTAGAGCACAAAGTTTCTTAAAAACCCATGTTGTAGGGACATTATTGACCACAAAGCACAGAACCATCCATCAGACATGGTACCAGAATGAGTAGGTCATGTGTGTTTTTGGCAGCAGCGCTCTATTGTTTTTGACTACCTATCAACACACCACCACATGGTAAGAAAGATATCCAACTCTTCTTGCTGGAAGACAATATATGAAAAAGCAGTCAGGGAATTTGATGATATAGCCTCCAAAAGCAGTGATTGCTACCTAGAATTACAATCCAGTCAAACTCTACAGACAATTGAAATTTTTATTATATGAACAAAATATTCCTAAAGATGTTAATCCTACCTCATCTCAGTTACCCATTTTGCACCAGTAACATACTTCCTCTCATTTCCTTGCTTTGCTGGACTTACGCCACCAGTTTTATCCCTAGTACACATCTTGTATTTCAGTACCTGATTCCTTATTCTAATGGCCACAATAAATCACCTAGGACTAGCTATTTTACTGATAAGAGGAAAAAATTTGAGATGCCATTTTAAAGTCTATTAAGTATTTCAGAATAATAGTTTGATGAGCCTGAGCAGAAAGTTCAGAGGGGAAGGACTTATATCCAGAGGGATTCTGTAGGTACAAGGAGCAGAGTGGTTAAATCTCCAGCTTTCCAGTACTCCACACTCAGATAGCACTTATTTCCAAACAGCTACAACCCAAGACAAATCCCTATGTATAGTATTAGGCACATACTGGCTAATAATGTGATCTGCATATTCCTCAATGCTGCCATAATTTCCTATTTACAATTACAGATCTTGTTTCAAATCAGGCCCTCAGAAGCTGGGACAATGGTGGTAGAAGTTGTTCTTTTGGGTTTTTTTTTAATCACAAGAACTGTGAAAAGACTACAATTGAAGCCATAGTTTGGGTATAAATAATGACTCAGACAACTGGTTTTTATTTTCATTTTTGTTTTCACTGACTGAGAATGTAAATTGAACTTTAGTGCTATTGTGCTTTGTTCTCCCTCTCTGTGAAAAAATGTGTTCTGCATTAAATTGCATGGATAAACTCAAACAGCTCCAAATATCACCCTTCAGCTTTTGTATAACACAAGAGCCAAGAAAAGATAGAGAATGTGGTTTTATGACCAACAGATGGTGTAATTGGTATCATAGATGTTTTTATGTCAGGGGGTCGTAGGTTCAGTCTCCATCTGGAGCCTTCTCAGATCTGCTGTGTAGCTAAATGATTAAAGAAGCTATATTGGGTCAAAGACACAACCACCTGCCTGAGGGTAAAAATACTGCTTTCTTGATCTAGCTTTTATACTACGGTTGCCTCCCATATTACAGTTCAAGCCAACCAGTGCAGCAGTTAATAACAACAGGACTGCACAAAATATTCAGTACCAATTTGCTCATATCCTTTGAAACTTTTGACAAATCTCATAAAAATAAGTCTTGTCTTGCTTACATGAGTGGAAAGCTATTCTAACACAGACTGATAAATAATTGCAAAAGGCCACAACCCGAGGAAAAGGAAACAACTAGGCTGGATAGACCTTGAGAGATTTGGCATTGTTCAGTTGGTGAAGAGGGCTCATGCCTTCCAGTCAGAAGAAGACACACTTGTACTCTGGTGGTAAAAAGCAACATCAATGCTCAGTACAACTGGTCCTAGCTACAGTTTCTGGATTAGGATCAGAATATTTAAAAATGTCCTAATCCTACACAGGATTAGGTTTGTATATGGTTTACCTGGCTAAAAGGGTGTACAGACAGATCAAACACAGTAATTCATGCACACAATGAGATCATCACTTCATCTCCCTTAAGGGGTGAGCATCAGCAGTAATAAATGCACGAAACCCGTGAAACTGTGACTTCACTGGAAACCAATACTATCATTTCCACAAAGCAGGGATTCTACATACTCAAAATTATCATTCCACAGTGCACCAAACTTGCCTGGGATACCTTATGATTTAGTTGCTCTCTATAGAACTATAGAGAGCCAGAGAGCTTACCTGGCTAATATTGGAAATGGGCAAAATATTTCTGTCTAATTAGAGAAGAGCTTGCAAATTATTAGTTTCAGTAAGTTCTGCCACAAAGCAACCTATTGCACTTCACAAACTCTGGATAGCAGCACTACTATGCCAGACAGAAACCAATCCAGGATCTGAATTTTAAAGGTAATGACACAAGCATGAGTAAAATTATTTCATTTATCACATTTCTTGTGGTCATATATAAAAGAATAGTAAAGTCAGACTCTTTCAGAATATTAAAATGTTCCCTTTTATTCTGTTTTAAGGATTCTCCCATGCTAATGATGGTATTTATTAGTACTTTAAAATAAGCTTTAACACAAATTAAAAGCAATATTAAATAGACATACATATTTTCAAAATTTAAAAACAGTAGCTATAATTTTAGGCGATCATAAATACAAAGAAAAGAACCTGTGATCTCATTACTAGCTTTAAAAGTTTCTGTTTCCCTATATGACTAAACTGACAGCCTGCTAGATCACTGTAATCACTTGATGAAGACTTCTCTTGCAAACCTACATCCCTGAGATTAAGCTTCAGTATCACAAATTTCAGCAAGATGATGTGCTTCTTTTTGCAGATCCCTAAACAAAATACACATACACGTATGTCTTTAAAAAAGCAGTTGCATATGAGGTTTAACTGCATTTGCCTCAATGCTAAACATGTTTTTGCACGGGGTGTCATTCACATGATACATCTTTGCTGGTATAAAAAAACTTGAAATGCAGTTGGGGGGGGAGGTGTATTTTCTCTCTCATATCATAAAAATATGCAGTTCTATTTATTTTTACTTACCAGAAGTGGTGAAATATTCTCCTTTAACACAAGAAAGATATTCTTTCTGCTGCAGAGCACTTTTCCTAATAGGCTATACTATGGGAAGTGTAACAATTACCACTTCAAAGTAATAATACCTATTTCCATGCCAGTCATATCTGTGTAGTTGAGACATTTCAAGTAGCGGCAGGATTTATAAAAATGAGTAAATTTAACTGACCAAAATAGCTCTACTAGCCGCTGAGCATATTGCTTAGACATTTGAGTGCCGACAAGTGGGAAACATCAGCATAATCATTCACCATCCAAGAAAATATGCTTGTTAATTTAAGTATTTCTATGTGAATTCATGTAACCTGTCTTTATGGGGACATTACGTCCTCTTCCTTCACTTGTCTCCTCAAATCTACCAATATTCCTTCTAAGGGATGATAGAAAAACACGCAATGTTGTATAATAGTAGTCTAAGATTCTTGAAACAACACGTTTATTGAAAGTAAAGGGCTGTGTCTGCCACTCCCTTCAGTCACCAAGTAAGATACTAAAACGTTAAACAACTTGGACATTGTGCAAGTCTCATGCTGCGCAAGAACAGTTCCACACTAAACTACCCCTAAGACAAATGTTTTGCTGCCATTTTATCGCCTGTTACAACAAAAATTCCTTCACCCATGAGTTAGCTCACTAAGTATTTCTTCTGCCCCGCTGGCTACACAAATGGTCTCTTTGGCTTAAACAGAACACACTGCTAACTTTTAGGGTTTTTTCATCTTAAGGCTTGAAGTGGCCAAAACTTCAAACCCTGCTATTTGATACCACCCTTTATCTCTGGTCAAAACTGGTAGGAGGTTGTGGAGAGATTTTTTACGTAGCTGTTTTCAACAGCTTATGTGGCTGATGACTGGTTGCTACCGGGGCTCCCCAAGGCTCCACCTTAGGCCCAGCTCTCTACAATTTCTCCATAAATGACTTGCATTCAGGACTCAGAGATATACGAAGTTTGCCAGTGGAGGAGCTGTCAACTCCCTTGAAAGCAGAAAGGCCCTGAAGAGAGACCTTGACAAATCTGAGGGCTGGGCAATCCCCAAACACATGGCATTTAACAAGGAAACGTGCCAGATTCTGCTCCACGGACAGGTCAGCCCTGGAAGTACAGACAAACCGGGGAACAAAATGCTGGAAAGCAGTGCCACAGAACGGGACCTGGGGGTCGTTGTTGAGGGCAACTTGAATTTGAGTCAGCAGCGCCCTGGCAGCCAGAAGGGCCACCCATATCTTTGGCGCATCAGGCACAGCATTGCCAGCTGGGCAAGGGAGGGGATTGTCCTGCTCTGCACTGGGCCAGCCTCACCTTGAGTGCTGGGGGTAGTTTTGGGTGCCACAATTTTAAAAGAATATAAAGCTATTAGAGAGTGTCCAAAGGAGGTTAATGGTGATGGTGAAGAGTCTAAAGTGGAAGCCATACGAGGAGCAGCTGAGGTCATTTATTTGGTGAGCCAGGAGGCGACTGAGGGGAGACCTCACTGCAGTCCACAACTTTCTGTGATCTCTCCTCTGTGGTGACCAGTGACAGGACTCAGGCAATGGCCTGATGTTGCGTCAGGAGAGGTCTACGCTGGATATAAGGAAAAGGTTCTTCACCCAGAGGGTGGCTGAGCACTGGAACAGGCTCCCAGGGAAGTGGTCACAGCACCAGCCTGGCAGAGTTTAAGAAGTGTTTGGACAATGCCCTTGAGAACATGATGGGACTCTTGGGGCTATCCTGTGCAGGTCAAGGAGTTGGACTTCGATGATCTTTGTGGGTCTCTTCCAACTCACAGGATTCTGTGATTTCTTTTTTTAGCCCAGAATAAAAAATGTATTTCTAGGAAGATGTGTGAAACGTAATAAATTCTTCCCCAAGGTTGCAAAAAATATATGTAACTTCACTCATTTGCTAGTTTCACTGTGATTCACAGTTGCATCTAATTTTGCTGTAAGACACCATTTTATCCTGCAAGAGCAGTTTCTGATTATGTGACAATTTGCAGTACAAGCTCACCATTCTCCTGTGTGCATTGTTACTGCATAGACTTTGAAGGGACTAACAATGGGTGAGCAACAATTGTGGAGACAGAACTATTAACTTCTAACAATTGATTAGTCTCATTACTAATGATAGCTAGGATCCTGCTATTTTCTTCACTGCAGCACCTTGCCATCATAACTTACTAATCTTAAGCAGCACCTAATGAGCACTTGTGTTTTGTGTTCAAATTGAAGGCTCCTCAAATACTACCAAATTCCACGTTTGTAAAAAACACCACTATCTTCCACTGTCTTCAGCACTTAGTATTCAAAAAATGTTTCCATTTTTTGGCCTGCAACCCCAGAATGTCTGACAATGCAGCTGTGATATCTTACCCACACTTAAACTTCATGGTTTCAATTTGGATAAAATATTAAAATGGAAACACTGGCCTTCTGTACTTAGAGGTGATCATTGACACCTTGAGTATTTACATGCTTCCACAGACCTCAACTTACACTTAGCGTTCACCAGCACTACGCACCAAGGAATAAGGTCATTACAATTTCACTGTCATTCACATCAACAAATAAATCAAATGAATTTGTACCATCATATTAAAGCAAACACTCACTGTTTAGGTAATTATCGAGCATCTAACAATGCATTTAATTTTGGTGTCTATCCTGAAAAATGAAGGAAAAAAAGCAGGAAGATGACTGGAAAACAAAAATGCAGGAAATAGCAAGAGCTTCAAGAAACAAGAAAGCAACCTATTTAAAAGTTCTTATCTTTTAAAATCCTTAAACATTTTAAAATTCTCATTCTCAAAATGGTGTTCTAGGTCACACAGCTAAAGTTTTTAAAGTTAAGAAGTTAATGTATTTAAAATTTATTTTAAAAATGTAATAAGCAAATTTAAGTGAAACAATCATGCTTAGGTCTTTTATCCACAAAGAAGTGACGACATTTATTCTTGCAAATGCTGATTACTGTTTGGCAGCAATTCTTTGTACGTGGCCTGTCTATGAAAATCTAAAGATGGATAAAAAAATAGATTTATAGCATTTCACCAATTATATATTCTATCAGAACAATCATAGATAGATATTTCATTACCATTGAGCATTCCTTACTATCACCTACTTCAAAGGCCACTTAATACCATGTTTTAAGCCTAAAAATTGCATACAAAAGGAAGGGGTATTGTAGTCTGTTTAAATTGTGTAACTAAAGTTCACATTCACTATTGACACTAAGGCAAAACTTTGCTCAGTACAAACATGATACACAGATCTGAAGCTAGCTTATTAAAAAGCTAGCATCCTGGACAAAATTAAAACAACAAAAAAAAAGAAGAAATATTTGATCTTTCATCAATTAATTGTTGAGAACAGCTATTTCTTTATTATGTGAAAGAACAGAGAAAGTCCAAACCAGTAAAAATGACAAGAGGAGTTCAAAGTCACCACTCAGGTTATCATGAAATGCTTGTGTTCCATTACCTTTTTTTATCCTCTCAATCATCAGCCTAACTTGTACTAATGGTAATGCAGAGAGTTTAAATTCTTGCTTATGAATTCCCTCAACACCTACATTGGTGACATTGGTAACCAACAATGGGCTTGCTCCAATCAAAATCCAATTTTAATTAGGCCAAATATGAAAAATTTCCACTGCCTGTTTTGAGTTACAGTCACAGACCTACAGAATCACAGAAGAGGCCAGGCTGGAAAGGACCTCAAAAGATCATCTGGTTCAACATTTTGTGAGAAAGGGAGCCTAGATGAAATTATCCAGCACCCTGTCCACCCACATCTTGAAAATCTTCCATAATGGGGATTCCATCACATCCTTGAGGAGGTTTTTCAGTGATTGACCATTCTCTGCACCTTAAAAAAATTATGTCAAGTTGAAACCTTCCCCCTTGCAACTTGTACATATTGGGTACCATGTGACTCACCTTGACAACCTGGGCCTACTGGGGTCCATCTGTCAGACAAAGGGAACAGCATCTCTGCTCATTAACTCATCAAATTGGTGATGAGCTGTGCCAGGGGAGGTTCAGGCTGGATATCAGGAAGAACTTCTTCCTGAGAAGGGTTGTCAAATATTGGAACAGACTGCTCAGGGCAGTGGTGGAATCACCCTCCCTGGAGATATTCAAGAAATGACTGTACACGGCTCTTAATGCCATGGTCTATTTGACATGGTGGTGTTTGGTCAAAGGTTGGACTTGACGATCTCAGAGGTCCTTTTTCCAACCTTAATGATTCTATTCTATGACATTGCCCACGTAATCCATGGATGCCTTACCCCTGGCAGTGCTCAAGGCCAGGCTGGATGGGAGTTGGAGCAACCTCATCTAATGGAAGGCAGCCCTGCTCATAGCAGGGGGTTGGTACTAAACCATCTTCAAGGTCCCTTTCAACCCAAACCATTTTGTGATTCTATTGCCCCTTCTATTCTCCATGTGGCTCGTTGAGAAGAGAGCTTCTGCCATCTCTGTAGATGCTATTTAACAACAAGAAAATTGTCCTTTAGTCTTTCTTTCTTCACAGGATAGGTTTTCCAGCCCTTTGTCATCTTCATGGTCCTCCTTTGGACCTTCTCCAATCTGCTCTCGTCTTCCTTGAATTGTGAAGACCAGAACAGGAGCACAGTCTAATAAATGTCTATTAGAGTAAGACAACCACTTATTTTTGGCCTACATAAGTTAAACAGTGGATTATACATTTCCAATTCTACTTAAGCTTTTCCGTCAACTTCAATATTTACTGGTTTTTGCCAGCTCCGAATCTTCTGTTGGAAAATGGAGTTGGTTATACAAGTTAAGCATGCAGAACTAAGTGGTAACACCTTTAACAGTAGGGGAAAAGAGTGAAATCTTATCAATAAAATATGGTAGGCATAATTGCAGTATTATATTCTGTAAAGGTGTCTCAAAGCTGGGGCATGTATCATCTGAACTCAAGTTTGTTGATATATTAGAAACTATTTTGAGTCACAACAACTGTATCTGGCCCACTGTCTAGTTTCCAACAGCAGTTTTCAGTAAGCGTTTGCTACCTAAGTATTAGAAATCAGACCCGTAGAAACTGTCCTTCCCTGACAGGGACTCTTCAGCACATTTAGTAGCTTCTGCGACTTCTACTACGCATGTTTTGCATTTACCTAGTACACAATGGACAGGAAACTAAAATCTGGAAAATCTATCTACAGCAAGACAAAGTAAGTCCATTATCTTATTACCATGAAAACTGCCAAAGAACATAAAAACACAAGAAGAAATGTTATCCAGACACTTCCTTTTATTAGGACACTGAAACAGTTTAATGTACAAATGCTTTGTGTTAGCTGTAAATATTTCCTCTGTTTAAGCAGCACTTACAGCTCTGTACATTTACATGTGCATTTCTCTAGTTATCTCAAGATGCAAGACACTTTTGCGGTAGCAACTTCATAGATCAGTGAATGCCAACACTCCACAACGCTGTTTAAAATAATAAAGTCCAGATGGAGTGACAGAAAGGAGACAGTACACCATTCTGTGCATTGACTGGGTTCATATTTCAAAAGTGAAAAAAAAGTAAAATCAAAGTTATTCAGCTATACGTCTCTTTCTTTCTTAATACCCTCCTTATGCATTTCACCTCCTATCCAAAAATAATGACTACTATAATAAACAGAAAAGGCATCTGCAGTTTTTCCTATAAAAACCACGAAACTGCACAAATAGCAATCAATTATTTTTAAATATTCAAGGAAAATAAATCTCTTTGTTTAAAATAAGAATATATATCATGCAGACATGTTTTTTCAAGCTAAAATTAAAAAAAAAACCCAAAACCAAAAAAACCCAAAACCTTAAAATTCTTTCCAGTTCATCTCATCCCCACATATTGCAAAAGATTTATTTCATCAAGACAATTTCAATAAATGGCCAACTTTTTACACTTAAAATGCTCTGATTCTCAACTACCATATTAATCTTCTATTAAAAAAAAAATAAAAAACAAACCAAACAAAAAACAGTATTTATTTTTGATCACTATTTAAAATAGTGGATTTATTATCCACTTAGCTGAAACTCTGTTCCAAATATTTGGCAAAGCAAAATACATAAATTAATTGAAATAAAATTTACTTCCAAAAGATACTTTGAAGTTTCAAATAAGGTACTTGTGTTTGATTCATCTACAGCATCCTGCTTAATAGCTTTACACTCTACTCGTTTTGTGCCCACATCTGAAGAAATGGACGGAAAAATCCAACTTCATCCAAACACAAGTACAAAGCAACTAACACAGATTTGTTCATATACTTATCAGCCAAGAGCACTGAGCAGTTAAGCACCTTAGCAGGCTTCTGATTTTTTACATGTCAGAAGTTTAATCAGAATCACCTGCTGTCTTCATAACCCCCAATCAACATTTTTCCCCAGAGCCACTCATTTCTTCATCTGCTTGCCATGTCAGAGACATTTATCAAAAAAGACAAAATGAAGAGGAGTCAGACATGCCTAAACTGACCAGAGATATTCCTCTCCACCCGTTACATCTCGTAAGTGTCTTAATTTCTCTTGGAGATCATACATATAACCTGTCAGTAAAACACACATTACAATAGCACTTCAACTGCTATCGACCAAGGTATTCACTTTACTCTGATCTAAATGCTTCTTTCCTATACACTGATAAACAACAAAAAAGGACAAAGGCAATTTTACCAGTGTTTTAATGGTGGGTATGTGTTTATCAAATGAATCAGATTATGGCATCTCTTAGCAATATTTTTTTAAATTTCATCAGAACCACTTAGTCACAGCTTTGAAATTGCTAGAAATTTCACTCTGCTTCTTGCTACTTTAGTTGTCATCACTTTATTTAAAAGCAAAAAAACCCCAACAAACCAAGAACAAAAATAACAACACAAATCCCCATATCTCAAAATTATTGCCAGTTCTCTAAGCACAACAAAAATATGCAGACAACCTAAAATAAAATGAGAGAATTAAATACAGAGTCTGCAACCTAGGATTTCAGTGCCAATGGTGATTTGCTTACCTTCCCAGGTTTATCTTAACTCCAAAACCATTTATTATGCTGCACTGGAATCAAAGTACCTCATTTATTTCAAGTTTACACATCAAAGGCTTGACTTTACTCAAATATGTATGTTTCAATTATCAAGCCAAAAATGGCTCAAAAGCTCGAAGTAGAGCAATGATATTTAATTTCCATTTCTCGCAGTCTCTGAGGGTCTTCAAGGTGACTGTTTTGCACTTCAGTTCCAGTCTGTAAAATGGGAGTCAGTTTCATTCCACGCGTTCTTTTTCTCTTTTAAATTGTTGGCTTCTCACTGGCTTTTACTCACAGTTGACAGAGAAAACATAAATGTCAGTGAAATAGGGATACTGCTTCACATTGAGATGACGGTTTTTCTACATTGCACAGATAATGATTTCACTATTTCAAATGTCAAGCAACAATCACAAAAGCGCCCCAACACTACTTTAGATGTTCTATCTGAATGTACACAGATGAAAAATTTTGAAAGCTGGCGTAGAAACAGTCTCTATGAACTGGAGGCAACACAGACTATGCTCACCTAATGTAGAATATTCAACAATATATGGCTGACCATGCTACAAAATCCAATAGTAGAAGTAAAAATCTGAATTGAACATTATTAACTTTATATTTAACCATGATGTTTCTCAAAAATAGTCCTGTAGTCCTTGTAGTAGCAACCAAAAAGGCACATAAGTACAAAACAACTCAACACACACTAGGCAGAATAGAAAATTTTTAGACGGGTGTCCTTAAAGCAAAATCCTGAAATAAAAAGCTGTTGTTTTTTTTTTTTTTTATAAAAAGGTACATACTTCCTTACCAGTTTCCTGATTGAAGTAAAGTGTCCGTATATGCAATGTCCCTCTAAGCTTACTTTAAATCCTGACAGTACAACCTTTAAATATTACAATCAAGTTACCTGGAAATTTTATGTGCATGGATTGAGCTGTGTTTCAGTAGTGTTTGTACCATTTAAACTCTTAGTATCTATCAGTGAGCTTCCCCTTCTAAGGTATAGATATTTAGAACTAAAACTAGGCACACATCATTTTAGGGCATGAAAGTAGTTTGACTAAGCTAGTTTAGTTGCTGTTTCAAAACCTTGGTTCATTTTCCATGTTGCCTATTAATCTTCTTCAAGACTGGTACAAAGCTTCCCTAACTGAACATACTACATTGGAACTACACCAGTATCACAATTCAGAGGTTTGAGTTTAGATATTTTGAAGTTAATAATATGAAAAACCTCACCCATAATATCAAACATGCATATAATTACATATGGAATGCAGGAAGCAAACAGTATTTGATATGACTTTACTGTTTAGATAATGGAATTCCCTGGCCAGGCTTTCTTAAAAACCAGCTGCCAAAAATGGTTAGAGAAAGATATATTAGCAAAAAAGAATTGAAGTTCCTCCCTCCTATAATTCAATAATAAATTACATAATATAGCACAAAATTATATTTCAATGTGTTATTTTCTTCCTTTTGGCAGTATTAGGAACAGAGTGTGTTCATTTGGAAGGTGGGGAGGGATAATTCCTTGAAACTTATTTGAAGTTCCCACATTCTGAGAAAACAATACACTTTACATGGTTTGGGGGGAAACTGAATGTTCCTATACATTTTTGAGAACATTTAAGGCTTTGAGGAAATAAATTTAAAACTTTTTTATATTAAACTTATGAAAGAGTCATGAATGCAATAGTGATATCCCCTTTTAAGTAATGCTAGTAAATGGTAGAGTTTGAATTGGAACAACATTGTGTCATTCACTAATTCCAAAATTCAGCATTCTTCCCCTCACTGAATTTGTACCACTCTAGAACAATTTTGTTAGTCAGGTTTCAATGCCATCAGTGGAAGAATTTGGAAGTCACTATACAGTGTAAAACACTTATCCTGATAATGTGGGGAACGAGGAATCCAAAGCAGCAGTCTAATTCAACACAGACTGTGCAGCTTCCTTAAGAAGTGATGCAGCTTTGTCCAGTTCTTGTTCTGTTTGTTCCACTGTTATCACTACTCGAATACTAGAAAAAGAAAACCAGAACATACACAGTAAACTTTACTCCTAAAGCCTTCAGCTTTAGAGTTGTTTCGTACTAATTTCAACACGTTAAGATCACTATCTGTAGGGAAATTATTACCAATTCAAGTTCAACCAGAAACAAGACATATGACTAAACAGAACTGGTCAAACCGATTTTTTGTGCCCCCTCTGCCACCCCACCATACACATTGCAGGAATCTGTTATCTTTTTTACTCAGATTCAGGTAGTCTTGATAAAGTTATTTCATGGTACTAGCAACCTGTAACAGTCACTGAAAATATACTTCAAAAATGGAGCCTCTCCCATTTTTCCAAGAACCAACTATTCAATCCAGTCTACTGAACAAAACTCCATCATTGTATAAAAAGAGATGGAGAGCCATACCCAATAAAGATTCAAGTAACCCATTGATTTTCTGCTAACCTGGGTGGAGGAAGACATTTTTCTTCTTTCTCCAGATAGCGAGCCTGTGTTAATGCAATGCCACTATTCATGCACTACAAATAAAGAAAATATAGCAGTCAACCTGGGAAATCCTGATGGCATATGCTTTTGATCACCAAATACATGTAACTAATTTTCATTAATCTTGTGTCAAGGTAAATGCAAGTTTTTTCCCAAATGGAGGTTTGGGAGGATGTGCAAAATCATCTCTAATTTCAATACAGCTTAAATACACAAAATGGTTTAGGGTGCAGTGTCTTTAGTTTTCATCTCCATGTAATCAGGCAAACATACCATATTTATCAGGCAATTAAATCATATTTAAGCATATTTTCAAGGAAATTAACTTCAAAATTTGTTTTTGTTGTGTAGTCTTGTTAACCTGCCATCTGTTATCTAAGGTTTTCCCTCCATTTTAACTTCTTCATGTGGGACAAAGTGAAGAGAACCAATGGATATTGAAGAAGGGAAAAATACTACATATAGAATATGAGATTCTTCACACACACAAAAAGCAAATTCAGACTCAAAGGAGCAAAGGTTGACCTTAAATGGTTAAAACACACCGCCAGGACACAATTCTTATTAACATTATGATAGTTGTCTAAGCAACAGTTTTATATGCAGATTTGACCTTTCAAGTAGGTAACTATTTCCTGAAGTAAAAGGTCTAATACATATTTTTTGATCCAGAGCTACAGACCTAACTGTCGGCAGCAAGAAATGATTAGAAGATGATCTTTAATAGAGCCATATAATCAGCAAAGAAACTGAGGTTCTTGCAGTATTCCTGCAAGATATTTCAAGAAGTTACCCAACAAGCCTCCCTACCCTTCCTTCATTATTAACATTCAAAGGCAATGATATATTTTAATTACTATGGAGACACTTACATAATCCACAACTCTTTTGAGTAACTTCACATCATTTTCTCGAGATCCACAGCTCTCCTCCAACTGCAAGTGCAATGCTGGAGAAAAAGATTCTCCCACTACTTTTAAACCAGAAATCCTAAAACAAAAAAAAAAGTCTTTGATGTACATCCTACTTGAAGTCATGTGACGAAATTCTAGATAACAGGTTTTTTTCCTTTCTAGGTGGTGAGAAAAGATGGATATTTCACTTTACTGATACTAATGCAGACAAAATATAAGTGCATTTTTGCTTGCAGTACACAAAGGTAACAGAACTTATCAAGCAAATGTCTTTTCTAAGGAGTTTCAATAAGCTTGTATAACAATAGTTACACAACCTTTTGCATAAAGGATTAATAACTCAAAAATTCTGAAAGTATCCTTATGAAGATATAAGAAAAATGTCTGTGCTAGGCCTGTAAGTTACAGATAAAAACTCAGCTAGCTAGGTCAAGTCTTTGGAGTCTACATTAAGAATATAAATAATCATAAACCCTTTTATCACTTAAGGGATAACAAGGAACAAAGATTTTTTTGGGGTTTTCTGTAAGATTTCACAAGATTTACTATTTTTACAGCATCATCTGTCAGAAGCTTCTCTGAAATTAGTTATATGACTAGAATTATTCCCTCATCTGTACATAGAAACAGTTGCTAATTGGGTTTCTAGAATTTGACTGGAGGACTGATATATGATTCTCATTGTCTTGACACTTCACATACATTCAGGACTGAGTCATTCCCATCCAATAATCTATATCCAATAGACAAGCAAGACCTCTGGTCCCCAAAATTAACAGGTTACATGAACGCCTATCAACTATCAGGTGTAATTTTGATTTCTGGGCTGTGATACACTTGCCTAATACACATTTTAAGAAGATGATGCTCATTTGATGGTAGTATAATTCCAAAGAAACTAGTATAATCAATCATGCATTAGAAGTTTTGTATAAGTGTTTTTAAAGGTTATTAATTTCTGTAATATGCAACAGAAAATTCTTGAGGAAGCATTTTAAATATAATTGCACGATTACTGCACATTAAATGATTGTTGAATATCTCAGCAATTTCTGTATCCTTTTAGTATCAAAACCTGACAGAAGAAAAAAGCAGTTAGCCAGTATAGCCATCTTTTAAAACAGCATAGTTAGGAAATTTTAAACATTATTTTTCAGATAAATTCTAGCAATTTTCTATGTGCCTTCAGAACAACTGGTACTTTATTACTTGAATTTAACACTCAAATCAAATATGTAGGAACAATATTGTATTCAAGATGACTGAAAGGTACATTGAGTTGTCTGAAAGAGTATCTGCTAAGCTTCATCCCAAATGCTTTTATTTAGACGACTGCCAATGCTTAACAACACTTTGTGTCATTGAGAGCTATCACACTTTCCTAAAGACATAAATGTATAAGAGCATGCAGACTTCCTCACTAGCCTTAAGGTATAATCTCATTTCAAAACCTGTAAAGGATTTAAAAAACTTGGACTCTCTTCAGAAGCATAACAGAGACAGTTGGAAAAGAATAATTTTCCTCCTTTAATACATAATTGAGTACATTTTCAATAGTACATTTTCAATCTAAGCATCTGTAAAACCAAAAACAGATTTGGGGAAGAAGAGCTCATTAAAGTTGGCATTATAAAGGCATAACCAAATAAAAGCCAAAAAAGCCCCAAATCCCATACTTACCCCTGTAAAGCTTTGTGAATTCGTTCGCATTTAGCCCGGAGAGTCCGAAAAATGTCTACATACAAAAAAACGACAACAAAACAAAACAGTACAAAAAAGGCCAAAACAAAACAGAAAAAGAAAAGGCTTAGATTTCCTGTTTCTAGTTGACATTTCTCTAAGACTTCATATACAGCATTTGGAACAAAACTAAGAAATGTATATCTATTGAAATACTAAGTCTCTTTACTACTCATCTTAATGTTCCCGATTCCCACTTCTGTTAGGAAATGACAAGCTTTTAAGGCCTAACAAATGCACTACTTCTCTTTATCTCATTACTCCAGCTGCATTGGTTCATGACCATATGGCAGGGATGACACAAACGCTTCGTAATGGGACAGAAATGTCAGGTTCAATTTATGTATATCCATAAATATCTACTGACATGCAGATTCCACTCATTGATCCTTTCCCCAATTCACTGCAGATTCTTAAAGAGGAAAGTGACTCTTGGACCTGCAAACCATGGATCTTTTCCTTGGTGAAGGCTAACCTTCCAGTACACCTAACAGTCCTGTAATTTACTCTTAATTTTTTCTTGATTCTATTGCACTTCAGAGGACTAGGCATGGGCTACCCTGTAGTCTTTATTTATCAGTGACAAATTAAATACTGCATCTCTGCAGATGTCCTCCAATCTGTTGATGCAAATGAAGGTTAAAAAAAAAGAATTTTTGCCTAGGTGTTCTTGTGGCGGGCATTTGGCACTGCCATGGCCTAGGCTCAATTCCTGGTCAGGAAAAAGAATTTTCAAGGCCAGGTTGGACAGGACTCTTGGTCTAGGTGCCCTGGTCAATGGCAAGGGTGCTGGAAATAGACAATTTTTAAGGGCTTTTCTGGTTGACGCCTTGAGCACAAACTTGTGTCTCCCAGCTTTATACAAATGCCCTGTATTTGGTCCTGCCAAAATCACAGGCAGATTGCACCCTGATCATTCCTGAGATTCTTGCCTGAATGCTTAACTAGAGAAGGAAAAAACCTAATTATATAGTGCAAGTGTAAAGCAGAGGGTTGCTCAGTCCTGAGGAAATATATTACCATTTGTTTCTATTTAACTTTCTCTTCCTTCATTTGTGCTGAAGGAATATATTTTTAAGGAAGAAGCATATCACTGATCTAAAAAGAAGAATAAGAATTTCTTATTTGCTTTTTAAACACCATCTGTGTCCCTCTTAGCCTCAACTACCTCACTTATTTTCAGCTGTAAGAAGGAAGGGGAAGGAACACTAAAGAAGAAAACCGGAGTGGGAAATACCATGAAGAAAAAGGTGCGCATGTAAAATTAATTAGTGAGGAAATAAAGAGGACATCAGAGAAAAAGGTGAGGAATCAAAGTAGGGAGCAGGACAAATTATTAGTTTGGGGTGAAGAAAGACTGAAGGACAACATTTGCCTGAATTAAGTACCTGGATTATCTTCCATAATATTCAGAGCCTCTATAGCAGCAGCAGCTAACAAAGGAGGTAGAGATGCAGAAAAGCAATAGCCTTGACCAGACAATCGCTATAGGGGAAAAAGAAAAAAAAAAATTGTTTATAGTAATGTAGACAGTGTTTTAAAAGTTAATTCATGTAAATATAAACAACTTTTCCTCCACACCTACAGGTATATGTAAGGATTTAGAAGTAGGTCTCCAATTCATCTACAGTATTTCATAAAACCAGACAGTTTCTGTGTAGAATCAAATACTGCATAATCATCTATATCATTCTTGCAAATTTATATTAATAACTAACTCTCATATATAAGTAACTAATGGTGCCAGACTATTTAAAAAGAGATCTGTCTTACCTGATGGTCAATAATAAAAGATCTTCCACAGCAAAATCCTCCAATCGAAGCCAGTGAATTTTCCATATTTGCACTAATAAGATCTATATCATCGATCTGTCAGTTAAATCAACAAATTATTAAAAGATGCTTTTGACTGCATCCAAACTATTCATATGTTAACCTATTAAAGATCTATCTTGTTTCATATTACCATGAATACTAAAGAAGATCCATCATACTATGACACAATAAATGAAAGCACGACTGTAATAATAATTTTAAGCAAATACAGAAAGGACTTTTAGAAATTTAGACTTATGAACCTGTAAATAAATTGCATATGATCTCTCTCTTCCAGGCATTGCAATGTGAAGAACACAAATAGATAAAACAAATTATTTAGATACTGGTGACAATTCTACAAAGCACTCACTGTGGTAGTGTCCTTTAAGAGTATAAGCAGTCCCACTGTAGTCAGTAGGAGGTGGAATGTGATTAAAAATTAAGCATAAACCTAATTAAAATAGCGTCTGAACATTAGAGACACAATTGTCTTATTTCGCTTGTTAGTTGCAAATATTTTCTTACGCCAGCCTCTGAAAGATTTTGTCTGTAAATTAATTTAACATGAAAGTCAATTACTTGGAAAGGAATTTAACACAGAAGTCAATTAATCAGATGGCAGTTAGTATGTATCACAGGAACACTGTTTCCTATTCTAAATTAATATCCTCTTTTCCATGTTTGGTATTAAGCGAAAAAAACAGGACAAAGGGGAAGACAGAATGAATTCTCAGAATTTGTTCTTTCACTTTCAAACTGAATTCAGACACTGTTGGAATGTAGTGAGAGATGCTCCACACTAGAACACTGGCAAACAAAAAGCACTTTTTTCCATCCCCTCAGTTAAGGCAACTGTGCTAGCAAACTGCAAGGATACCACTTTGGATTTCCCAGGGTAGACCCTTGGAAAAATAGTTTGGCTTGATCTGCTAGCAAAGTACTACAATAACACCTTTGAAAGAACCATGAAAAGTTTTATCCTATTTTTCCCCTACAGGAGTAAAAGGCAATAAAGAAAATAAGATGTCTATACACTGCAAAGATTTTTCTTATTTACTCCGAGACCTCAAATATTTCTGTGTCAGAGCGACACTTTTCAGAGGATGGCTGGAAAAGACAGTACTCATTACCTCATTGAGTGCCAAAAAGAAGGATAGAATTATGCATTGTAAAAATTATTTTGTTATCTTTGTCACTAAAGACAAGTAAAACTATTTCAAATAAGCACATGAAAGAGTGCCATGACCTGAAAGCTTTAGGACTGATAAAGAATAAACTATATTTTAAAAAAACATATTTAAAAACCCCCTACATTTACATGTCTACTATACACTACAAAACCACCTGTTAATGCCACAGGCTTTAGAAAACAATTGCACAACTTGCTTCTGTACAAATCTCTCATTCACAACAAAAAAGCACATACATTTATTCCAAAGTGTTCAGTAATTCCTCTTCCGTGTTCTCCAAGGACTCCAAAAGAAAGGCTCTCCTCCAAAAATATTCGAACTTTGTATTTATACTTCAATTTAATCTAAAACAAAGACAGTTAAATAAAATACAAGTCAGAATTTGGTAACAAAATGCACGGGGGAGATAAAGAAAGACAAGGACAGTATTCTGAATACTGCACAAAAGTCAGTTCTAGAGTTCTGTTCTGTCATTAAGGCATTTAAAAAGCCTTCAAAATTATTCCACCATGCAATACTAGAATGAATTTCATAAATGTTCATATATAAAAGACCCCCCTTTTTTAATAGGTTCTCAAGTACTTTCAAGATGATGCATTTTCACACCATTTCTTCCATCATCTGTGAGAATAGAGCCTGCACAAAAAGCCATTTTATGCTGAATAGCAAATGTTTTCCTTGGAGTCACTATTTCTGACATTTGTGTCAAGGTTTCTTTGACATTTTGTTGTTTGGACTTTTTTTTCCCCTTTTTTTTAGATATAACCTAGTTTAATGATCTAATATCACACAGTGTAGCTCAAAATACAGTATATTTTACAGGATAAAAACTAAGACCATAATCAAATATTCATTTCTAAGTCTCAATAGCTTCAGAATCCTAATCAGAAGTCTCAACACAAGGTTAAGATTTGGAATCACCATTTCATGAACATGTGAGAAAGCAGCAAGTTAAACCAAAAAACTGCATGCAGAGCCTTTCTCTGTAGGCTTAATTACACAACACTATTATTTCATTAGCCACATGCTTTCATATGCAGTTCAAAAGGCAAACTAAAACCACTTACCAACTCTGGAAGAGGGCAAATGTCTCCTGTGTTCATATACAATCCTTCTACTACAATAAACCTTCGAGTTACACGGGCCTTGCGAGGATTCTTCAGAGAAAGATATGGTTTTAGCTCACATCAATTGTTACTAAGCAAGCAAAGCAGTAAATACTTTTCTGACAGGGAAGATTTTTCTGAAGGGAAAGGCCTCTTATTCAAAGCTGTTACTTCAGTTTAAACTTAATATTTTTCATTTGTAACTGAAGTTGAAATGCCTCATTGGACTACTTTTGTCTTTTATTTTATTTATTTTGTAATAATTTCAAAGTTTTTGACTTCTACACATGATTTAAGATGCCTTGTTTTGCAACAAATCATAACCAAACCATTTGAACTTTATGAATAAAATACAACCAATGTAACTACAGAATAAATACTACAAATTTTGTCTCTATTATACTCATCATTAGTCTAAGGATTTAGAAGACTTTTCAACAAATGTTTTGAGCACCCGGATTCACAATGCAGCACAAACTTCTTACAAGCAGTGTCTTTTAAAACACAGTGCAAAAGTATTCATAACACCCAAGTCATAAAGTCCTTGTCTAGTCTCTGATACAATACAGACCATTAAATATCTTTTCCTTGTTTCTACTTAAATTTCAATTAGTATAATTTCAGTTTTGCTGTTTTAAAATGCCATTCCTCTGTTACTTTAAACCTTATTGGTATTTTCTGAACAAGGATATTAAGGCAGACTTCTTTTATTTTTCAGTCCTTGTAAAAATATTCAGAAACATCTACTTGACTTTTCTGTACGGTAGGCACCAAACTAGTAACAGTCTGCTCCACAGGCTTTACCAACTCTAACGGTACGACCTACCCTTTTGTAGTCAGTATGTCTTAGTTATACACACATGGTCTATATTAAGCTCTTGCCCACCAACTTTATGTTCACATTCAGCTAATTACAGTAAGAAACTTTAACCATGTAGTTAATTCAAAGCACTCTGCTCTAACAAATCAAATGTGTTACACAAATTAGTCTGAAAACCACATCTAAAAACTCACGTAAAGATTATCTGACAAAATGTATTTTCCATGAAGCTATGTTAACTAGTATGTTATCTATAAATTTGCTATAAATAAGATCCGTTACTGATTTACACTGATGCTGAGCTGATTGACAGTTTATCTACTTTTTCCATGTCTAATCTCAAAATCAGCTTTCTTTTAATTGTCTATAACTTGCCAGCATTCTGTGAACAAACTATTCAATCACGATAGCTACTCAGTTAATTCTTTTAAAACTCATTTAGTCGAGTAATCTGTACTTTCTGATCCTGATCCTAGAAACTGCTTTTGGGACATCTTTCTGCATTACTGTCAGAATGAGAAGCAAGCCATCAAACTGACTCAAATTTTTCAAGAGAGAACATCTTAAGAGTTGAATGCACAACAGAAGTAAGAAAAAAAAATCAACCATATCGATTCTATAAAGGACTATCCATTTCTGTGCTGATTTTATAGTGCGGCATTCAAATTAACTTGCATGATTTATTAGGTAAATACAGTTACATAACTGTATTTACCTAATAAACTGTAACAATACAGTTACAGACCCAAAAAAAAAGCTCTGTAATACCATTTAAAGAAAAGAAACCATTATGTCACTTCAGTCATCTGCCTGTAAAGATATTCCCCTGCTACTAGTGCCTGTGAGCTCAGTTCTAGGGGTTAAGAAGACAAATGCAAATAAATAATTCTTAAAAAAAATTATCTTAATTAAATAAGCAACATTAACTGCTCAATAGAGAGTTATGAAAACCAAGTAACTGCCCATAAGCACTGCATCCAGTCAATTACACAAACCAGTAAAAAAATGTGGGGGATGTGGCACAAAAGAGTACAAATATTTCTTCAAAGGAATGGTACCTTTTGATCTTCAGTCTCTTGTTCTTTCAACAGTCGTTCAAGGTCAGCCATATCATTATGCTTAAATAACTTGATGTTACTACGAGATGCTTGTAATCCTTTTTGAATAGCAAAGCAGGCAGCTTCATCTCTGTAAATATTGCAAACCCTTCTAAGTTTGTTAAACACAGTGCAATTATTCAAAGAAAGCTGGCTATTACAACTGTCTTTCTTTTGAGCAGATATTTGTATTTAGGTGCAGACAAAACCAGATGTTTTAAAGTACTGTATATTCTACTTACATTTTGAAAATTTATTTCAAAGCTCTTCTCAATTTTACTATGTGTTACATCCACTAAAAGCAAGCCAACATGTTTTTTCTTGAAGTCTGCACTGTCTTTTTGTTTGTATGTGACAGCAGTTTGAGCACAGCATTCCGTGGACCAGGTACAATACCATGGCAATCATCCCAGAAACCTCTCACTCTATTTGCTCTCGTTCTTACAAAAAAACCACAAAAATGTGCCTGTAACATTCATTGTAGCCCTCCAAATACTCAAAACTTTCATTTAAATATCCTTTGAGAAATAATATCCCCGTGTCCAAAGAACTATCCCCCACTTTTAAGTGTTGGAACACTTAAATTTCTGAGTATGATGGGGTATGCAATTTCACAGCTGCTTAGGTCAATTAATCTGGTAAAAGTGGCAAGTGAATCAAACCTTCCGCACATGCTAAATGCAGTCATTTCAACCAAGCTGCTTTCAAATACAGTGAGATCTTCTTTCAGTGAGAAGTTGAAACACTATGAGATAACTAAACCCAGTTACCCATCCTTGAGTAGCATGCACAATCCAGGTCACTTGTCTCAAAAATGCTGATCCAGAAAATAATCAAAGACGACAAAAAAAAAGTGATTAAATTTTTGAAAGAACTTCTATAAGTAAGTCAAACAGGCTGCAAGCCTTACACTTAGAACTCTAAGGCAGCACTGAAGAGAGATTTTGGCAGATAAATACAAAAGTATCACTGTGTTGTAGTTTAACCAGAGCAAGCACCTGAGCCCCACACTGACACTCACTCCCTTCTCCAATGGGGAAAATGCATGGAGAAAGATCCTATCTAAAAATCAAATGCTTCAACAGAAATTAGTAGGTACTATATTCAAAATAGGTATTTCTTCATATTTTTAATTAAATGCTCAAATTAACCATTTGCTTGTCATAGAAACACTTTGAATATTAAAGATCTAAGGTACTAAAAGACTCAGAAGACTTAAGAAAAATCCATCAACTCTTACTAAATCCAAGCCCTCTTCTGTTGCCCAGAAAATTGAGTATTGTTACACTGTTTCTCCCAGTCCTTGAATTTTCCCTAGACAAATTATGACTTCCTACTCTCAGGGACCAGATACTGGGCCAGCCAAATCCTTCATTTGATTCTGCGTAGCTATTCTGTTTTTTTTAATATGCACCAATATTTGTCCAGCTGATCCATTGCAAATAGGCATGAAGGGAATAACTGTCCTGGAACAAAGGTGAAAAGCCAGGAGAAGAGCAAGCATAACTGTCCTATTTAGTAAGAGGAAAATTAGGTATTAGAATTGTGTTAGTTTTTGAATGCACAAATTATTTTGGTTTTTTTGCAGCTGAATGCTCAAGTCTTTCATGATGAAAGCAGTAACTGATTTGTAATATTTGGCAAAGAAAAAGCATTTGAACTTTGTACTATGTAATACTTGATAAAAACCAGCAATATTTTTAAATGTTTGATGATATGATTAGCAATCATGAAAAACTGAATGGAAAAAATAGTTATTTAATCTGGAATTTCCCAAGCAGAAAACAATACTTACACAAACACAATGTCCCCTCTCTTTGAATACGCAGGGATAGCACTGGCAATTGTTGCAAATCCATATGAGTATATAATAGCTTCCTCTGTCCTCATGAATTTTGCTAGCCGTTCTTCTAATTCTAAGTGCACATCTATTTCAGAGAATAATCCAAAAGGTCTTAGATAGCTGACTTGTTTTCATATCAGAAAGACTACCATTGCTTTTATCAATCATCTAATTGAAGCAAACAGAACATTTATTTGTAGGATGAGTATTAAAACAAATAACTTCCCAAAATCCAGTTGCAATCAATCCAGCTGCACTTAAACTGACAAGTAACCTGTTATTAATAATAAATTTTGACAGATCTGAAAATATTTATGCAACGTGTTTCTCTAATGTTCTTATGCAATAGTTGTTAAAATCTACTTGTATAGGTAACAAGTAAATGCTGCAGCATTCTTGACTGTAACTAGAGAGCATAGTTACTACAGTCAGAAAACAAACTCTGTAATTTATAGCAATTAATGAGCTCCTATTGGCAAACTGTCAGATCTTCCAAGCTGATGCTTCCACTACATAAGCACAGCTATCATTATAACAGAAAACTGCTCTTGTCAGACTGCAAATCATAAACCATCTCCTAAAGACACTTTAGCCCAGTGAAAAGGTCACACCTCCAAGCCAGAGATTATTCACCCTTAAGGTATATTGACTCAATCACACACACAGAGCATTTCCCAAACCAATTGGTCAATGTGACCCATGTCAGAAATCAAAATATGAAAAAGGAGAATACCACACAGCGAGTGGATTGTTGCTGCAGAAAAGTAACCACAGCATGAAGAATTCCACTTAAGCGAAATAAGTTGTATCAGACCGACTGTTATTTTGAGTGTTTAACTCTCTGCCACTGTCTGCTTCTGCTACCAATAGTCAGAGAACTATGCCTTTTAGCAACTGGAAATAAGTAAGATTAAAAGGCAAGTAGAGATCATTACTGTGTGACTTGAAATATCACTACTGGCTAACTGTTACCTCTTTGCAATTACTGAAGTTCATTGAAACTAAAATCAAATAAAGCAACATCAGCTATACATACAGATTTTTCCAATAGTCTGTGGGGCACAGTTATGTCAGTGATGTTCTTTCTGACCAGACACCAACAGCAGGGGTGCAGAAAGAAAGGGTATAGTAAAAATCTCAGCCTTGGCATACTAAACGTATCTAGCATAATCTTTCCTCAAAAGGACAAAACCATCCGATTTATAACTTCATTAATAAAAAGCAAAAGGTATTTCTTCAAACAACAGCCTCCCAATCACAGTAAACAGCAATTTTATCCACAGCCTGTAAAATATAAATCCTCAACAATGCAATCCTAATGTTTGCCTGAGTATCAAAAATTATGGTTTTAAACTAATGAATAACCTCTAAGATTGGTATCAAAGATTCAACCCTGCTGTGATAGACAGATTTCCATCAAAACAAATTAGGCATAGCAACTCATTGACCACTTATAGGACTAGCCTGATTAACCAAGAACAGCTCAAGTTTGTCTTGAATTCAAGTCAAGGTTACAGGAAGCTAACTCTATGAAATAATTTGAGTACAGAAACCCTCAGAATTCCATTGCCTCTGGGGAGAGACTGGAAAGTTCACGAAATGTCTTGACGGTTTTAGCCTATTAACTGTATTATTCATGTATAACTCTTTGGTTTACATGCAATATTTCAAAATATAAATGCCTGTAAAAAACTATTTCCAGAGCCTGATATTTAACAACTTCCTATTTCTTAAGAAGAATGGAAAAAACCCTTTACCTTAGTACCACCTGTTCATGTCATAAGATCTTTCAAATACAACATTAAAGTTATCGATAGTGGAAACCTCATTCTGATTACAGCATTAGAGAAACATTAACTAATAATCATTATCACAGAAATCAGACTGCCCCCTTGTGGTCCCCTCATAAACTTTAATTTACACTTAAATTTATACCTGCAGTCACCGCATGAAATTCTAATAGGTTTATTTTGTCTTTCTACTACAGTGACCAGAACTAAAACAGATTATAAACTTTGCAATTCTCCTCCAAGACCAGCATTAGAAAGAGTAAAAAAATAGATAAAATAATAAGAAACAAAACTAGGAACAATAAACACTACCAGTCCTCAACAACTACAGTTAAATGTGCTTTAGAGGACAATTGTTCTTCAGAGCAACAGAAATAACTTTTTGCTTATATATTGGACTATTTTCTCTGGGTTACCAAACTAGTCTGAGCATCTTTAAAGGCAGGTCAAAGAAAGTTACTCACCAAATGTACCATAGAATCCCCTGGGTCCGCAAGTGCCAACACCGTATTTCTTCAGAGATGCCTGGGCTGCACTCTTTCATAGGAAAGAATTACACTAAATATTCCTATATTAGCTCTCTAACTCTTCTCCACACTTCACATGACAATTTTACACCAATGTACACAGATGAGTTTTTGTATCATCCAATAGGACCTGCTTCACAGGAAGTATTATAATGTACTGAAATCAGTGAATTAATTTCACATCAAAACTATTTTAAACAAGTGTTTAAGCATCATTCATTTTATTCTAATACTAAAGGACATTAAATACTAATCTAACTGGATAATCAGGTATGCAGTAAGCACACCAGATTAAACTTTAGTAAAAAAATAAACTTAAATAGCACAACATTACAAGGTTTATAATGTTCCTTCCTGCTCTAGCAGTATACGTTATTGATTAATTTCATGCTTTCTGTAGTTATTCTTTATGCCAAGAAAACATACAAAGTAAAAGAGGAATAATCACACAAATAGAATAACTGGAAGAACTCACCTTAACCTTTTCATTATTCAAAAGTCCAAGGAAGTTAAATGATGCAAAGTTTATACACTCCTTGCCATTAACAGTGATTATATGGGTGGGAGGACTGAAAAAAAGTTACAGACGTATTGTCAGGAATTAACTGTTGCAATTTTCATAAATGGTTAAACAATACAGGAGTTCTGTTTTTCAACAGAAGGCACACAGGTTTTTCAAGATGCCCTCCTTCCAAGATTTTTTACTTCTGTTGCAGCTGCCAATTAGTATTTATGTGCACTGTCAAGCCACAAATATACTGTACTACACTCAACAAAACCCATATTCCCGTAATTTAATAAAGAAACTATAATTTCTTGAGATACTTAATGATTCCATGTTGGAAACTTAATTCACAGAAAGATTACCCCTGAGGAGATACATAAAGCTTCTCCTTTAAAAGCAAAGAGATATCTATTTTCAAGAGGAAATATTAAACATAATAAAGAAATTTCACTGCTCTTACTTCCAAGAGAAAAATGAATTCAAAATCATAATTGCCATAATCATTTGCGAAATAATTTGCCATAATTGCCAAAATCATTTTTGCCATAAAGCAACCCCAGAGTACCTATCTCCTACTGATAGAACTATTGAAATATAGGTACTAGCTGTAAGCAGGAAAAACTACAGTATTAGCTATCACCTCAAGTTTCCAATTCAGTTTAATCTGTAATGGTTTGAATAATTTATGTAATCAGGAAAAAAGTGACAACACACACTGTTAGCAAATGAATAAGAGCATAATATATATGAAGCAAAGGGCAAAAAAATTTCTGCCCTACAAAATTATGATTTAGGTAAACAAATATCCAAAAATTGGAGGTGAATTGGAGGTGAATAAAATATTACCCCTTTAAATACAAGCACCATGTCCTTGTGCTGTGTTCTATGAGCAAACCTGTTTTGGCAATTACACACATCAATAAAACAAATTAAAAAGTTTTAATTAATCACTCGGAGCGTTGAGAAGTCTCAAATCTTAAAACAAATACAAAACCTTATGTCTGCCCATTCTGTATTGACTGTCAAATATTACAGTTGAGATTTTATGCTATTCCTCAGACACAGTAACTTCAACAAACTTTTCCCATGCGGAAAACTAGCACTGGGCAATTTTTTTGATCAAAATTAAACAGGGCTGCTCAAATGTCAAATGCCTGTGGACAGATGTTCCAAATCTGGTGGCTGACAATATTTCAATGGGTACATTTGCTGTGCAAGGCAAATAAAGTTTTAAGTCCAAGCTACTCACTTCAAGTTAAGAAAAACACTGAACTGCCTGAACTTCACTTAAAAAAACTCCATGATTTTGTGTTGTGTCTGTTCACTCGAAAAAATTGAGCACATGTTGCTTCAACATTGCAAAAGTTTACTGAACTGCTTCAGAACAGTGCATGTGCCGAGCATCTTTTGAATGCTGACCGTGTCCCCACAAATGAGCTGTCCTGCATTGCTGCAGTGCATCTTCTGCACAGTAGCAGCATTATAGGAATGTGCAGCAACCTGTCTTGGGGAACTGACTGCCTTTAAAAATACACCTGGATCTGTTCCTCCATCTAGCTCATCAATGAGCTGTACCAAAGTCTGAATATCCTAAGTGAAACAGCTACTTAGTTTCACAGCTATTCACCAGAGCAGACCCATACCTATACAGCTTGTCACTAACATGAGATTCAGTATATTCGCAGGACACTATCAAATCTGGTAAATTTACAACAATTTGCCTCACAGCTCCACCTCTCAAACCTAGAAAATACACTAATGTTCACCAACAACTTGGCCCTTATAAAGCTGCAGCCCTCATGAAAATTTGGCCACACTTTCTTATCAGAATTTTACCCAAACTTCTAAAGAAACAATCATGATTAGGTAGAAAACACTAACGGAAAAGGTTATTTCAGTGAATAATCATAACCAAAACATGGACACTGACCACATCATAAACCCTGCCTTGCAACAACAAAAACAGTAAGTCTTTGCAAAAGAAAAACCCTGGAACATGTAATTTTTTTATCTTTTCAGGTATCTCCCTTCCCTAGTATAAGAGTTCATTAGGTATCATGGTGAGGGACATGATAACAACAGTTAGGAGATACTGCGGGATCCTGATTAAACTGTAAATAAAAATATAATTTCAAGCTATATTCAAAGAAGTTGCAAGCAAATCCTTTAGAAATTGTCTTTTAAGGATTGGAAGCATGCCCACTGTTCTTGGGCCTCTCACTTAAGTATTTCATATATTGAAAACATCAGTCACAGAAGAAAATAATACTAAGAAGTTACGAATGATGTGACTTTTATTTTAAAGCAGAATAGGAATTACACGAAAATTTTGCAGGTGTACTGTTTTAGGAAACAGGTTTACATTTCCTGAGTGTGATCTCATATAACTAAGCTATCTTGCATAGATTAGTTCATAGAAAGGCTACTACAAGAAGTAACTAATTTCTGGACTGTGAAAACTGTTGTGGATACCTTCTTCACCACAGGTTCAAGATGGATCACTTTTTTGGTTAGGACATGTCTCTGCATTTTGGGCTTTGCTCATCATTTGGCAATATTACTCGATTATGCAAGTGTTCAGCAGAAACGAGGGCGCAAACTGCGTGGCCTACTCAGGGAGGAGGAAATCTGCCTCACACACAGTTAGTCAAAACTTTTACTGAAATACTTAGTTTTTCTGAAGTGGTTATGAGCTTTTAGAATCCCCACATATTACTGTAAACACACAATATTACCAAGATATGTGAGGGTGGTGAGATACTGGAATAGGTTTACCAGAGAAGCTGTGGATGCTCCATCCCTGAAAGTGTTCAAGAACAGACAGGATGGGGCTTGGAGCAACCTGGTCTAGTGGAAGACATCTGAATGGCAAGGGGTTGAAATGAGATAACATTCAAAAGTCCGTTTAAATCCAAACTGGTTTATGATTAGGATTTTTGTAAATCACCACTCATGATAGACATTAAGACATGAAAATAATTGAAAGTAAACTACCTCAATAGAATAGGGTCTCCCTAAAATACTGGTTAAAAAAGGGAAATGCTCTTGAGCTGAAATCAGGATGCAGACACTTCTCTTCCGGTATTAATTCTGAAACATGGTTTAAGTTTACAGTCAAAGTTACAGCCTGTAACTATTGAGAAACTTGTGGGCAAGTAGTCAGTAGCTTAAATGTTACAAAAGTCAAGTCTTCCATATAGCCACTATCGAGTTTAACAGCCACAACATATTAACATTCTGTCACAATGCATTTCCTACCTATAAGCACTGGAAAGCTCAAATAATTTAAACATTTTCTGCATTACTCAAAAAGATATATTTGTCCTGGGTTTTTTAAACATCCAACACTTCCTTTAACTCCACAGTACTGCTTGTTTCAAAATTCTGAATAATAACAGAAGAATTGATTACATCACAATTTATTGGAACAGGCAGAAGTCTCCCATTTATATAGCAGACTTTCCTGTCGTGGCAGAACCATCAAAATGGAGCTCATGACAGAAAATAATTGTACTGTCACCAAATGTTGTCAAATTATTAGTGTCAATAGAAGGATATTACGAACACTTACATAGTAAAAGTTACTGACACACAAATCTGAAGCTTGTGAAAAGAAGTTTCAAAGCAATTTCTGAAATAGTGTGACTCTTGCCTAAATCATCAGATATATTAAAAGCCTTGTAATACACAAGAAAGTAACACTGAGCCATAAATTTCCTCACGAAACAGCTTTACCATCCAGCATTTCCAATTCCGACTGTTCAAATTAAAACAATTTTTCATTAAGTGTGTGCTGGGTTTGGCTGGGGTAGAGTCAATTTTCCTCACAATGGCTGGTATGGGGCTGTGTTTTGGATCTGTGCTGAACACAGGGTTAATCATACAGAGATGTTTTTGTTATTGCTGAACAGGGCTTGCACAGAGCCAAAGCCTTTTCTGCTTTTTGCGCTGCCATGATGGTGAGGAAGTTGGGAGTGTTTGGGAGGCTGGAATGGGACACAGCCAGGACAGGTGACCCAAGCTGACCAAAGTGACATTCCAGACCATAAGGTATCATGCTCAAGATATAAACTGGGGGAAGACAGAAGAAGGAGGGCACATTTGGAGTGATGGCGTTTGTCTTCCCAAGTGATTTTTATATGTGAGGGGGCCCTGCTTTCCTGGAGATGGCTGAACACCTGCCTGCCCATGGGATGTGGTGAATTAATTCCTTGCTCTGCTTTGCTTGTGTGTATAGCTTTTGCTTTCACTATAAAACTGTCATCATCTCAACCCAGGACTCTTCCAATTCTATCCCCAGTCCTGCTGGTGGGAGAGTGAGTGGTTGTATGAGACTTGGCTGCTGGCTGGGGTTAAACCACAGCAAAGTGCCAAGGGGCTACACACAAATTAAGTTTCTTTTGAACTGATTTGTGATGACATAAGAAGGTGGTATCCATATTTGGAGGTCTAAGTGCACATTTTCAGAAAAAATTAAACAAATTATTACCAAACAATACAGAACCACAATGAAGGCCAACATTCCTTCTCCCACCCCCAATATTAAAAAAACCCCTAACATTAACTGACATTAACTAATATTTAAAGTAAGAAATATTTTCTTAGTAACATAGTCTTGATAATGCTATAAAACCAAGACCTCTTCAGAGGCAAATTCAGTCCTGGTCTCTAAAAATGGAATTAATTTATGGAAGGTTATAAGGATATGGAAATGCTTAATAAGCAATATGTTTAAAAATATGGATACCAAGAATTTGAGCTGAAATAAGAGACAGAATTTATTTTGGTTACATTTACCCTGAAACGATGTTGTAATTGAGAGCTGGGTGATCTTTTGGCACAGGAGGTACAAGAGGCTCTGGTTGCCATTCTTCAATCAACTCCTCTTTTTCCTGATCAGGAGAAAAGAAATACTGTTTGAGAAGAGAATTCCCTAGAAAATACATTATGCACTAATAAACAGTTGATAACAATTGTATTAGACATCATGTATGCTGGTACATGTCATGTTTCTGATACACTTAGAATTGATATTATCTCAGGATTTTCAAATTAGAGGCTTAGAATTATGAAATCTTAAAGGGAGTAAGATATTAAGAAACATGGACCAGAAGTGTCTGTATATAAAAGATCTTATAAGATAATCAAGAAGTGAGATACCAGCATGACATCCCTAGCAAATTTTAATCAGTACTGTTTCATTCAACCTGTTAAATATGAGAATCCTCCTCCACAGTTAATGTAATTGAATACGAATTAATTTTTATTAGTTGCCTCACATTCTCAAGTCTTCAACAGTGCTGTTTCAACAACAGTGGCATTAAAATACTTAGCAAAGTAACAAATATGTGAGAGGGATACACTGGAGAAAAACCATCACGTGCTCAAGAAAAGGTAACAACAACTACTCAGCCACTTATCCCACACCTAACCATGAAGGAATACAGAGCGCACATGCATTTTCAAAGCAGTACCCAAATTCAGGTTAATCTCAGGGTGGAACCACAACCATAGACCAAGACACAGAGAGACAATTCCATCCTTGTCTCACAACACTAATGTGCATCTCTATGCCATATTACTATCTGGGGGGGAAAATTAAAAATCAAAGACGTAATTTTACACTAAGGGGGCTGATCCACCACACCGCAAGCCAGCAGTTGCTACAGTCCAGTCCTCTCCCAGCCACATATTCCTGCTCCTTGCACTGGCAGAATCAGTTACAAAACCAGACAAAAGCTTTATTCAGATCCAGATGAAAACTAATTCAGCAAAAGCAGGGTGGGATGTATATCTAAATTTGAACCCACAACAAAAGAGTCCCAACCCCAATCTAGACTGGTTGATGCTATCCTGAGTTGCAGTTGCCCAGTAGTATCTTATACCTTTCCACAAAAGTTCAAAAAGAGTTCTGACAAACATAAAGCAGGATGTGTGTTCATGCAGCCTTCACTCTGCTCCTACAGTCGTTGTTGAAAGGCCCCAAATCCCTAATGCAGAGTGTATCTAGAATCAAGAGGTTTGCATTCATTTTGGAGCACAGGGTTGTTGGTGAGGTTTCTTGTTGGGTTTCATTTTGGTTTGGGGTTTTTGCGGGGAGGGTTGTTGGGTTTTGTTTTAACTAGGCAGCAAAATAAATCAGGTAAGAAGCGGTGCAGCCTGTCAGTTATGGAAAGATAAATAAGAAAAGCTTTATTTGACATCAAACGCCTAAGAGGGAAGGACTTAGGAAGCATGGTGTTTCTTCTGTTTGAGACCTGAACACAGAGAACGTTTGAAAAACTTTAAGGCAGAGCACGTAATGTAAAATTCCTTTTCTTCAAAGAAGGCAGAATTAAAGCTGTGTAAGCATGTACTTAGCTTTTTCATTAAAGTCTAATTTTTTAGCTAAGTGTACAAAATGTTATCAAACAGCTTAGTAACTGATGATATAAGCGTAATTAAAATATTTTCATCAAGGAGTTTAGCAGTAAGAAAAATAGTATTTATAGATGGGCACTGTTACTACAATAAATAAGCACAGTTCAATTGCAATTGAGATCTGTGAACATAAAGACAATGAGTAATTCCTAATTAGCATTTCTTTCCCCCACTCATACTAGGAAGAACTTTCTAAGAAGTTTCCACTCTTCCCTTTTAAATCTTTGCTGCACACAAACTAACAGCATAGGTCACAAGCCACACATGAGATATGGAAATATCCTGATTTTTCTCTTAACACAACTTAGAATATACAGGAGAAGTCTAATCCTAATTTCAAACAACACCATTTCACTAATTCTCTCTCACATTTATCCCCCTCATCCATTACACAGCATATGCTTTTTGATGGACACAGACAAACATTTGCATATGCACATCTTATGTCCTCTGTTTCCATCAATTCTTAGCACAGGAGGGGATTGGAAACATTGATGATTAAAATTAGTACTAGTCTCAACCTGAAACAGCCACTGCAGACAGGACAGTGCAAATGCCTTCCTCCTTGCATTCACCAAATACCTCAGTACACGGGCCTGTCCTGTTGACTGCTCAGGGTAAACATGACCATCTGCCTCTGAGCAAAAGGACAGGACAAAAGCAGACTTTCATGCAGTGACCCAACATCAGAGTATTTTTATCTTCTGCCTCCTAAACAGATCAAATTTCACACCAATATCAATAAATTTTCAAACATACAGAGAAACCAGATTTTTAACTCACACTGTAACGTCCTCAATATGTAGTTGATTTGCTTATTTCTCCTTAGTTTGCTGCACAGAAAATATCCTCTTGACTTTTTATAATGATAATTTATATAAGTGATAAATAAAATATAAATGACATTATAAAACATGCATCTTTTATTTTATGCCTAATAAGCAACAAACATGACAACATAATCTATAAAATGTGTACACTTTACAAATTATAGTATACATACCTTTTTATATATTTAGCTTTAGGCTTTCTGGCTCTCTGAACGCTAACCCAAACCACAGTGGAAGCCTGGTGCTGAGGCTGAAGGCCCCTCTTCCATGGGTGTCTCAGATTAGAAAGGTGTGGAGGCAGCAATGTTGGTAGCTTGCTGTGATCCCCTAGGCATGACTTTTCCAGCCTCATTACCCCTTGGACTCTGAACTTTTTGGCTCTCCAAAGCCTAACCCCACATGTAGTAGAATCCTGCATTCCTTTGTGCATATTTATACATAAAAACATCCTAAATCTATTTATCTAAATAGACACAGATACCCACACATACATATATAATGGTTTTGACTGGTTGTATTCTGTTGTGGATTTTACTTTTTAATTGCCACATACCTCGGGTAGGGAAAATACTTGGGTGCAAACACATTCAACCCAAATTATTTAAAAAGTTGACTTGTTTACCCAGGATCTTAAGAAAATGTAGCAATTTTATTCATGAAGACAGTTCTTACCTAGCACTAGTGTTCTGAAACAATGTCATACACTGCATATTCTGCACTAATATCCAAAGATTAATAAAACGTCTTCTTTACTGGTCCTCAAATAACAAGTCTTTAATTTCCCAGTATTCATAGACTCATATAACATCATGGGATAAACTGGCACAAATAATGGGCATGCCAATTAGAAATTTCTTTCTTTCATATGCTCATAAATAAGGGAAATTTTACCTGCTTAGGGAGTCTTGGCTCAGAATTACTGAAAACCTGTACAAGAACAGACAATATGTGCTATTCCCTGTAGAAGAACATCTGGTTAGTCTGTGAACGTTGCTCCTGCAAAACAGAGCTCTCATGGTCTATCTATTTCTCTGCCACACATTAAACATTTGTCTCCAGTAGGAATGTTCCAGCCTCCTGACTAATATCACTCAAATAAAACACATCCCATGCTACTACTGCAGTGGAAATTCTAAAACTGAAGAAAAAAATGATTCCTCCCATTTGCAAATGGTAAGATGTGAGTCTTAGCAGTACTTCAGAGATTTTGAGAGAAAATCTCTGTATCATTATCATTTACTGCCAAGTAAAAGACAAACAGCCCTGTAGGGCACCTTCCTTTCACACACAGTGAAATCCTGCCATGAAAACTTCCACAGCCCACTCCAGTCCTCATTGTCACTTTGTCATTTTCTACAGATTTTACTTTGTGTGAAAGCCCATAATAATCTATGTCTAGCACCCTATATGGCCACAGACTTAATTATGTTTCCCAAAATGTCCAACTATCAGGAACTTGCAGTATCAGAGAAGCCCTCCACCTTTTTAGTTAATGATTTGGGGGATATTATTTCCTAAAAGAACCAGTAAGCATAGATACAAATACTGCTATCAAAGCATAAGAGTCTGCCAGCTGAAAGATGTTTTCAGCGTTGGATTTCATAGTACTCTTGCTACACATCTGACTGAACCTAAAAGCCACCTCCAGGGTGGATTTCTTCACTCTTTTAGAAGCGTGACTCCTAAGTGCACTAGGTTGCCCAATATATCATCTGCTTCTTGTTCCCCAGGACTGACTAGTCCTAACAGATCACTAAGATGGCTGTGCAGTAATTCATTAATACTTATTACATGGAGTCAGCTCTGCCCTGGCAGCATTCCCTACAATAATTCCCAAAGAAACTTTATGTACCATTACACAAATGGCTGGCATAAACGTAGTGTGTGCTCTACCACCTGAGCAGGCCTATCTCCAGGGGCTGTACCTGAGCAACCTAGTATTTCTTTCTTGTGTGGTAAACACTGGACACCACAGCATGACTCAAACTAGAACAAGTCAAAAGGCAAATCAGCAGCAGTCTCCTTCCTCTACAGCTGGCATGTTTCTACACGTAGATGAACACACACAAGCATGGCTCTATGGGATCCCATATTGTGTGAAATGGACTGAACTAGGTCTGGCTGTGATGGTGGTAATTTTCTTCATAGCAGCTCACATACTGCTGTATTTTATGTCTGTGACCAAAACAGTGCTGGTAACACACTGAAGTTGTATCTCTTGCTGAACAGCCTTTGCACAGTGCTAGCACCTTCTGTTTCACACTCTGTCCCCACAGTGAATAGACTGGTGGATGCCCAAGATACTGGGAAGGGACACGATCAGGCTAGAACTAACTAAACATGGAGTTCATACTATATGATGTCACACAGCAATAAAAGGGAGAAGAGAGAATTTAAGGAATTTAATCACCTTTTGTTTGGGAACTGTCTGGTATTAGTCCACCCATGGGAGGTGATGATAGACAGCCTTTGCATAATTTGTCTAGTTTCTGTCTTTTTCCACTTTTCCTTTGCTTAGTAAATAATTTTATATTCACTCACAAGTTTTCTTGCTTTTACTCTTCCTTTGCTTTGTGAGCAGCTATGCAATGTTCAGCTGCCTACTGGGGTTAATCCACAAAACAGACTTGTGTCAATTATCCGCAGACTTTTAGTGAAGTTTATGGAGAAGGCATGTCTCTGTGTGCTTGCACCTATTCCTCTACACAAAATACATGAGCTCTCTTCACAAGAATCACCTACACTATAGAAAGAGAAATTGGATCATTCCATGACTCTTATGTCTCAGTTTCCTTAACCCCTCCAACTGTAGATGTATTCACACCCTAGCTTCACTGCTGCATTTATGCTTACTTTCAGTGAACTATCTGTAGACAAGACATTCCCTTCCAAATACAGTTCTTCCTAAAGAAATCACTACTTCCATTTTCAAAGGTCAATAGTACAGTCAGCTACTCTAACTTGCACCGCCTTCATGGTTAACCAACTTGAACATAGGATCAAAACAAAGAGCATACACCCATGCTAATTTTTTCACCGTCAAGATAAAGGTAACAAAAAGCTGGTGGCGTCTTTAACACTCAAACCCTTTGCCGCAATACAGCTGACAGCACTCTGTAACTTTTTACTTCTGTAACTTTCAATGTGAATCAATGCACCTATTCTATATACAAGGTAATTCTTGATCACTTTGGATTTTTGCTAGTATTTTATGTTGCTAGTATATGCTATTCACATTCCCTTTCACTGTTCAACCTTAGTAAAGTTTGTATAAATCTCATCAGAAGTATCACAGCAATAACATATTTGCATGCTTCTGTTTTCAGAAAGCCTGTTAACTGCTATCCTGACAGTGCATTTTAATACTGTCATCCTGCAAAAGTAGCGTTATTTAAGCGCAAGACATTTCCATGTTTTTCCTCCTTCTGACATCTTCTAAACCCTTGCTTCCACTGAGCTGTAGCAGACTGGCTACATGTGCAATCTCCCAGTTGTTCATTGCCCCCAATTAAGAACAATTTTCTTTCCTACACAGCACTATTAGAGATTTGTCTGAGTACTTTCTCAAATACCTCCGCTTTAGCAAAATGGTCTGTCACAAATTAAGATGATGACCTGCAACTGCATGATAAAATCCAAGATGTGCACAGAGATACATGACTGAATTTCTTACTTGGTAAGGAAAAGACAGGTTTCAGCTTTTTCAGGTCACCAATTATCCAAGAGTTAAGCCAAAGCCAAAGCCAAAGCCTTTTCCTTCCATCTACAGCAGAGATAATGACTATTTAAAACAAAAAAAACGTATCCTCCAAAATACCTGAGACAAAGACTATCTGATGCAGGAAAACCCTGCTAAATTAACTGTACTAGTTTCTGGATGGACAATCAGGGGCTACTTTAAAGCTGCAGTGTGTCTTCTTAGATGATATGAACACTCAGTGTTTCACCGCAGTGGAGCTCCCTTTGCAGCACTGCTCCTCCGTATTCATATCAAAGATGGCAAACTTCAAGTATCCCAGGATCAATTCAAACTCTTTGAAACACAACACTGAACTGGCCATCCTTGATTCCTGCTTAGTTCGCTTCCTGCCTCCAATCACAGGAACATTTGGGTTGGGAGGGACATTAAAGTGCATCTGGTTTCATTGTCCCTGCCATTGGTAGGGAGAACTTCCACTAGGTCAGGTTGCTCAGAGCCCCATGCAATCTGGCTTTAAACACTTCCAGGGATGGGGCACCCAAAACTTCTTTGGGCAATCTCTGCCAGTGCCTCAACATGCTCACAGTAAAGAATGTCTTGCTAGTATCTGATCTAAACCTGCTCTCTTTCACTTTGACACCATTGGCCCTTGTCCTGTCACAACGTGTAAATGCTCTTGTAAATAGCCTCTCTCCATCTTTCTTGTAGGCTCCCTTCAGGTACTGGAATGCTGCACTTATGTCACCCCAAAGCCCTCTCTTTTCCAGGCTGAACAATCCCAATTCTCTCAGCCTTTCCTCACAGGAAAGATGTTCCATCCCTCTGATCAACTTGGTGGCCTCCTCTGGACTTTTCTCCCAACAGGTCCATGTCCTTCCTGTGCTGGGCCCCCAGAGCTGATGCAGTGTTCCAGGTGTGTCTCACCAGAGCAGAGCAGAGGGGCAGAATCCCCTCCCTGGCCCTGCTGCCCACACTGCTCTGGATGCAGCCCAGGACACGTTTGGCTTTCTGGGCTGGGAGTGCTCATGGCTGGGTCATGTCCAGCCTCTCACCCACCAGCACCCCCAAGTGCTTCTCCCCAGGGCTGCTCTCCATCTGTTCATCCCCAGGCTGTGCTGATACCAGAGGTTGCTCTAATCCAGGTGCAGCACCTTGCTCTTTGTCTTGTTAAACTTCACGAGATTTCCATGGACCAAGTTCTCGAGCTTGCTCCTCAGATGTGTCAGCCACACCATTCAGCTTGGTGTCATCTGCACTTTTGCAGAGGGTGCACCTGATCTCATCATCTAAGCCATTAATGAAGATATTAAATAACACTGATCCCAGTATGGACCCCTGAGGGACACCACCTGTCACTGACATCCATTAGGACTTGGAAACAATGGCCACTACCCTTTGGGTGAGACCATCCAACCACTTTCTTATCCACCTAGCACTTCACCCATCAAATCCATTTCTCTCCAATTTAGAGTGAAGGATGTTCAGGAGGACCATATCAACGGCTCTACACAAATACAGAAAAATGACATCTGCAGCCCTTCCCTCATCCACTGTCACTCCATTGCAGGAGACAATTAGGTTGGTGAGGCAGGACTTGGCCTTTGTGAAGTTGTGCTGGCTGTCTCAATAAATAACTCTTAAAGTATTCCCTAGAACACTCTAAGCTTGTTTAGTAAGTGCTCCCCAAATGAGGACACTGCCTGCGTTTTTGCTCACATTCGTAAACTTGTGCCAACAGTCCCTGCATCCTGCTCACTGATAAATCACACTAAGCACATATCCTTAACATGCATCCTTAGTGAGAATAAGATTAAAAAGCATGCAAGCACGTGACATAGATGGGAATTAAATATACACATTACAAATACCCATAAATCTGTTTCACAAACTTTCTTAAGTACCATGAAGAATTTTCAGTATTTTATCCTACTTATAAGAGATACCACTACTTTGAAGCTCAAGTAAACTAGTCCAGGGACATCTTCAAAACAAACTCTACTCATTTCTAGTAGTCTACTGCCAGAAGTCAGGAAGAAATTCCAGTCTTCACAATCACTTTTTTTCTTTTCTCGGGACAACGACATTGCAAAAGAAGAAAATTGCTGGTAAACTACAATTTTTGTAGAACCCACTGTAAACTCTCAGAGTTATTACTCATAGACACCACATATACAGGTTGACCATCTTCCTACTCACTACAATCTTACAGTTCATTTTATTTGGCAGACTGTTTTTAACATAGCTTTCATTTTTAAAATAAAGCCCTCCATTGAGTACAGCTAATGCCAGCTTTTCATAGCTCAACAGTCACTGTCATATCAGTCTTCTTATTTCTCAGACTCTCAAACAGTGCTATTTTGAAAGCACAAACTGATGTGTTTAAGCAATAAGTAATTTCTGAGTCCAAGGTAAGCTCACCTTTTTAAGTTAAAGAAAAAAAAAATCAGTAACATTTACAATGCAGCAGTGGTTCAACAGCCAAATACGTCAATTGCTATTTTCTCTAAAGAAAAATATTTTTTCACTGTACCTTAAGTGTTAGGTCTGATCGCTCTTGAAGCTTGTATGTCTTGGAGAAAAGAAGTCTGATTATCCATAGAATTAGAATTCCTTCTAAAATGAGATGGTAAGCAGGAGCCTGAAAACAAAAGTACAAAAATTAGTTTAAACAGAATTCTATTTAAAGCAGTGTGACACAACACAACCATTTTGTCCCTACTAGCACACTCAGAAAAAACCCCAAAGCGGATCCTCAGCTGATATATTTCTAAATCAGTAAAAATTGTAACGATATGAAAATGGAATGTTTTGCAGCTACTACTTGTTGCTGTTAATTTGAGTTTGAATGAGTTTAGTCTGTTGTTCATAAAATAGGCACATTCTAAACTGGTAATTTTAAAATCTCAGTTCCACACATAATTTGAATACTGAGAGTAAAGGGAGTTAAGTCATACAGGTTGCACCAGTCAGCACCTGTGAAGGCAACAGGCTTTTAAAACAAGCAGAAGTATCCTGAGAACCTGAAGGTCTGTGTCACCTATATACAGTCACTTCAACCCTCCATTTTTGTAACTTAAGGAGTCCACCAGCAGGGACAGCTAGTATTCAAAAAGAAAGCCAATTCTGGTCTTACAGCCAACTTCTGTCAGTGTCACAGGTCCTTTGATCCAAAACCAACTGTGTCACCTCAAGTAGTTTTGTCCTTGTCTCCTTTATTCTCTTGTGTGGACATAATGTATGAAAATACACAAAGCAAACCAGAACACAAGAGCTGATCCAAGTTAAAATTAGCCTTTTTGGGTACTCGAGGGATGAAAGTCAGTTTCCTGTGGCAGCATAGCTAGTTTGAAGTAGACACGGAGTTATGGCATCAGCATTGAACACCTAGCATTAATGATGAGTTTAGTTATTCCATTTCAGAAAGGCTCCTGTCTATTATTTTTTAGAGACTCAAAGTGCACACTCCCTCTTCAAGTCAGGGGAATTACTCCCACTTATCAACTTTTTTGGTGGTGTCTCACCTGTCAACAAAGTGGACCTTACGATACATACAGAAACTAAAGTAAACTGGGCACAAGCTTTTAAAAACAGTAAAGAGTCCTACAGCATATCAAACTGCAAATAACAAATGCTACTTATTGCAGAGTACTTTTCAGTTTACCAAATATGTTAAGAATACATACATACACCATGACATACAAAGAATATATAGTATACTCCCACTGAGGTCCCTGTGCTTTTCAGTGCCTACAATTACCCTGGATTCAGTGCACCAGAGCGTGCTACCTGCTTCATTAGCTGAGCACTTCTATATTTGGACTGCAAACTCTTGCAAACATTCTTAAAAAGTTACCACCCTTTGCCAAAGGAAAGGACACCAAAACACCGCCTATCACCAGGACATCCTTTTTAACATCAAGAAACAAAGCCTGGGAACAAACATGTACAGCTGATCTCCTCCAGGAGGAAACTCAAGCCTAAACATTTAAACGCCTTTTTCTCCTTTGCAAATAACACTTTCAAGATATAAACCCTGACGCCGGTAAAATACTGTGAACCTTAACGCTTAATGCTCTGCTACACGCTTTAAATGCCACTTTATACACTTGGAGAAACAGGACGTGCACCTATCTTTTCACTACGTAGCCGTGGTGCACTCACACATATTCACGACTCGGCGGGTGCAGCCCGACCCCGCGGCACCGAACCGCACCCAGAGCCCGGCTCACCACCCAGCACCGCCCGCCGCCGCCGGACAGCCCCGGCGAAACCTCCCCGCTCCCTGCGCCCCCAGCCGCCCTCACGCCGCCCCGCCGCGCCGGGGGCGCCCGCCCGGCCGCACCTCGTAGAAGGCCTGGACCATCTCCACCAGCACCCACTGCTGCCCCACGCCCGCCGCCGCCATGGCCGCGCCGCCGCTTCCGCCTTTGCGCTCACGCGCGCCGGGGGAGGGCGCGGCCGCGCACAGAGCGCCCCCTGCGGCCGGCGCGGGCGGCGCGGGCCCGGCTCCCCGCGGCCCTCAGAGAGGCGGTGCTCCGGGGGCGCCGGGCGCGGCTCTCCCGGGGACATCCCGGGCCGCCACCGCTCCAAGCTGCTGCTTCCTGTGGCCGGCTGAGTCAGGGAGCGGGGCTAGACTGGGAAGATCACCGAATCACAGACTCTCAGAGTCGGTCGTGTTGGATGGCACCACAGTGGGTCATGTGGTCCAACCTCCCTGCTCAAGCAGGGCCATCCTGGAGGACATGACAGTGTTGTGTTCACACAGTTCTTGAATCTCGCCAATAAGGGAGGCTCCACAATCTCTCTGGGCAACCTGCTCCAGTGTGCAGTCACCTGCACAGCGCAGTTTTCATGTTCAAGTTGAACTTCTGTGCTTCAGTGTCCACCCATTGCCTCTTGCTCAGCTCCCTGAGAACAGCCTGGCTCCATTCTCTTGGCGTCACCCTTTTTAAACACTTACATACCTTGAGGCAGCCTTCAGTGTTGACTGAATGAAATTAGCTGTAAGCTGGACTTGCCTGAGAAGATAAACGTGTATGCGTTCATGTGTACTTTAAAATCTGGTCCTGTTTGTTGAACTATCTGGAGTTAGCTTGGTGTTGCCTTCTCCACACTCACACACTCGCTTCCTCAGCCCTATGCTGTCTGAAGCTGGAACGGGGCTAGGGGCAGAGCCTGTACTTTGGTACCTCATCAACTCACATTGCTCCTGACACCCCTATATCCATAACTGGTGAATTCATTGCTGGAAGAAACAATTGCTGAGGTACTTGGCTAATGAAAGGAGCAGCAAAAGCAAACCCTGAATATAGTAGAAATAATGAGTAAATTCAAATAAGAGCAGAAATTACTGCTTTAAGTGACTTGCCAAAGTGAATGACCTTGAAAACCAAAGATTGCTGGGGAGAGATAAATGCCATGAAGAAAAAGAGTAGTGTTGAAGGCCTCTCCCCACAGATACATCTGGGTGAGGGGAGGTGAGTCCCCGTGCGTAGCTGTGCAGAGCTTGAGCAACTTGATTAGAAGTTAGTGGAGAGGAGGGGGAAATGGAAAGGAGATTGCTTGGGAAGAGAGGTAGCTGCCAAAGGAGATGTTTTAAAACAGTTTCACTGGAGCTGAACAACTGTGGAGTGTTTCTGATGGTCTGGGACAGCACAACGGAGGCACGCCCCTTGGGTTTCCCTTACTAGTCTTCACCATGGTTAGAGGAGGGAAACCTGGGGCAACAGTTGACTAAACAGTTGATGGCAAAAACCTTGTGGCTGTTGCTGACTGCAGACAAACAGTAGTTTACAATATTACAGTAGTGGGTAGTTAAAAGTCAGTGAACTTCGCTTTCACATAAGTTGAAATGCATAGTAGTTAATCTCCCTGAGTTTCTGAACTTAATGATATCTTGTGAAATTCTAAGTTCTACACAATAAAGAAAAATATGTGGTTTGAGGCTATCTGAAAAGTCAAGACAGACAATAAATATCTCTTTTGGCTTTTAGCTGCATGAAGACTCTTGTCTTCACTATTAAGTACTTCTGTGGCCATTGTGTCCTGCTGGTGTCTTAGACTCGTGGGAGATGGCTGATACTACCAGCCTCAAATAAAGTGTCTGGTATGCAGTCCCAAACTGCCCCCAGAAGAGTGGGCCACACGAGTTGTCTTGGTGGGCAGCAGATTGAGTCACATCTCTGCTCTCATCAGATCCTGACTTTCAATATTTGACATATCTGAGTACAACCGGGAGACTAAGAAATTGATTTTGTGAAACACTGGATGGATTGTTTCCAGCATGAAATGCACTGAAGTTAATAACATATTAGCCAGTAATTCCTCTGGCAGTGAATTCTGAATTCCTGGTCTGGATTATCATAGTGCTGGGTCTCTTGTAATAATGAGCCTATCCTGATTGCTCAGCAATTTCATTGTTTCAACACAGGGCAACTGCTGCTAATTGCTTAAGACTGCTTCACTTATGACAGTAACCAAGAGAGTGAGGTAAAGGGATAAGTCCCTCGCAATGGCAGTTTATGACTGGAAAGAAAGGAGAGAGAAAAAACATCTCTGAAATTAAAGACTTGATGAAAGCTATTGAGATAGTGCCCTGTAGGACTTCCTGGTCTGTATATCTCAAATTCTCTATTCTCCCCCCCCCCCCCCCATCTGCAGAGTATTCCTAAATCACTGTTATTCTGGATCTTCCTCACCAACCCACTCATTTCTCACACCCTGCTTTGAACCTCCAGCTCAATTTCCCTGGGTCAACACTGGCATTCAAGTTATCTACTGTAATTCTCTGCTCACTCCAGAAGCAGAAAAATAGGATTTGGCATGGCATATCAAGAATTTTTTTCCTAAGTATCACAAACCTAGCCAGGGCCAGTTATTTTTCTGTCCTCTTTGCTCTATTAGTTCTTCCTCTGGCTTCTTCATTTTTGCTTTGTCAAGTATGAGACAGACAGTAGGATCTCCTATTGACTTGGTATTAGCTGAGAAGGGGAGAATGGCATTGGGAAATGTCACATAACTGTGAGTGGATGATGATGCTTGCTGCCATCCTAGTTGTATTGCTGTGTTCAAGGTATGGGCGTGTTAGGCAGAGAAATGTGGGAACTGGTGGGAAAACTTCTTGAGGGTCATTCAATTCTCCCCTGCCTCCTCCAACCACACAGAGAGAAGGCAGATAGCCTTGGAGACTAAGGACATAAGGGAGTGTTTGCAACCATTCTCACACACTCTACATGATGAAATCTTAATTTAGATTATTGTGGTTTTAGTGTGCCTAGTGTTGGCTTTGTGGCTACCCTCAAAAAATTATCAAAAAATAAAAAATAAAGTGTTGGGAAAGCAATCCCAAAATGGCAAGGGGAATAGCAGGATAATACTAGTGTTTTTTAGTTTTTGAAACTTGATGCTCCACTGAGATGATGCTGGCAGCAAGCACAGAAAACTTTCAAAGTCAGTTGAAAGCTGTCTATTAAACCAGAAATTGTGTCTCAACTCCTAGTGGGAAGCCCAAAGATGTTGCAAGAGCATTGCGCAAATGCCAAGAAGAACTGGAATACCAAGTTCTGGGACTTACCTTATATGTGGAGGAGTAATTGTGCACAAGGCAAGTGAAGCACAGGATAAACTTAGTGTTTTTTAAATCTGTGCACCACTGCATCTCAGAAATGTGCTTAATCTGAGTTCTGTGGTGAATTATCTCTATATTAACTTCACCAGCAGAAACCTGTCTCAGATCTGCCTGGGAAACATCTGGAGGTCTCAACCTTTAACACAAGATTTGTGAAAGAATAAGAATACCTAGTGCTCAAAGCACTGGTGCGTTCTAGCTATTCCTAGCTCTTCCATGGCACCTTGAACAGCTGTAGTGCGTAAATGGCATAAAGTGGAAATGCTGTGATATTTTCCTGGCATATCATGGGTACCAAATTTAACCTCAACTGTCTGGACTTAAAAACTGTGACTGTGTAAGAGTGGCCAGAATCTTCTTTTTAAAGTATTTTCGGCCAATGAAAAGCGAACCTATCAGAGAGATGGATGTAGGCACAGCAGTCTGCCTTCTGTCTACATCTCTTTTCAGTGCTTGTTCCCCACATAGGTTTGGCAGCACTTGACTAAGCTCTCTAATTTCCAATACATGGCTGATCTACCACATGTGGTGTTGCAATATTTCTGTTGCAGAACTAGAATTTGTGTCTTGTGTGGTTAGATCTCACATACCTCTCATTCAAGACTTCAGACATATTCAGATTGGGGATTTGCAGCCCAGAACTTTCACCTGGGTTGGTTGTCGCTACTGCAGAAGAAAGTATATATGTGGCTCGTTTGTTTCTCTCCCTCACCTCAATACGCAACAGGACTGCTGTCCACTCTTTACTTCAAATTGTTAGTCCAAACAGCCCATTATTTATTCCAAATCATGTCAGTTTAAATCTCTTTTATTTTAGAAACATAAGCCCTGTATTAATAGCACATTTCAAATTTATGTTAACAGCTTCTTGTCCCAATTTTTGTTTACACTGAATTGACTAATTGTTGTTTCTCTCAGCGCATTTGAATTAGAAACATAGAAGACATTATGAGCAGACTAGTGCGCAAAATCATTTTGATGGAGTTAAAGCAGGTGGACCATAATGCAGTCAAGATCACTTCAGCAGGAGTGTAATTCAGTCAAAATAAATAATGCAAGACGTTGTGAAATGCTGTCAGTTTGTTACTTGAAAATTGTCCAAACTGAGTAGATTCAACATGCAGAGTGATAAGTAATAAAATCATGTGTCTGCATCAGACTGACTTTTTCTGGGCTGAAAAGTAATTTTCATATGCTATTTTTAAGAAGTGGTCTAATGGACTAATCTGACATAAATTTTAGGTAACGCATATGACATGCACCATGTGCAAGGTAGAGCTTGAGACCTGCCAGATGAGAAATAAAAACACAATTGGCATAAATTCTAACTTTCAGTAAGGTGTCCAACAGAAGATCTTTAGGTCTGGCTCCAAAGGTTCACATTCCTTATCTCCTTTGGCAATTGCCATGCAGGCCTCTTCTCTTAAGATTGAAACTAGAATAGAAGCAAAGGGATATCAATCCTGCATCAATTTACATTTCTTTATGTAAAGAATTGGACTCCAGTCTCATACAAAGTGTCTTAGAAACTCTCTTGTCGTCAGTGTTTTCCCTATTTTGATGTAGAAGTTTCAAAGGAGCTTTTAAACTTGTCATGCTCTGACTAGGTGAAAGCTTTTTGCTAGTGCAACCCAAACAGACCTTTATCCTCTGTGTGGTTACATGAAGGTAGAACTGGTTTGTACAAACACCTCTACTTTTACAGCACTGCTATTCACTGGTTGTCTTATATAAAAGTGGTGTCTCTAATGACTTCTTTTGTTATTAGACAAAACAGTGGAACCAACCAAACAGTGGAACCATTACTTGCAGGTTTTTCTGAGGCACAGACACTTAGAAATTGCTGTACTGAGAAACATGAAAATGTGGTTTATGCAGTCTTCACAGAGTTGTGACTAGATGCCTCAGAACAGGATACATTTAAAAAAAATGCGATGAAGTGAGAATTTGGTTGTCCTAGTCAGATACAGGTATCTTTTGAAGCAAGATTGTTCATTTTTTCCAAAATTCTGCAGTGTAAATTGTAGATTTTATTTGTTTGCAAAGAATAGGCAGATGAATAGGCAACTACACAATCGTGATAATATAGGTGGGTGGCTACCTCCTACTTCAGTTTCAAGAGAACTTATGCACAGTGTGTGAAAGATGGTATCCATATCAGAGACAAGTTCTTTCCTGCACTGGACTGTGATTGTAAGTATTCCCCAAAATCAGGTTTCAAGTGTTGTTCACATGTAGCAAATCTCATGGGAACAGTATGTGGATTTAAAGCTCAATTTTTAAGGTTAAACTGGCAATTTTGTCCTCTTGATACACAGAAATGAAATAGATACCTATCTTCCAGCACTAGTCTTAATGAATTGGTTTGGATCAGGTACCACAGACCCTGTTCCTAGCCCTAAATTTGAATGCATGTTAAATCCATTCAGTTAGCTGATAATATTTAAATATTAACAACAGATTGAGCCTTCTCATTCTGCCACAGTTAGTTGACAACACGTCTTTGTGATGAAAAATAGAAAAGAAACATTGAAATTTTTGAGGCCTACAGTATTGCAGAACTCAGATCAAAACTGGGATGAAATTGTGCTCTGTGCAGTGGGTATTTTTGTCAGCCTTAGAAAAAAATTGAAAGATGGCAGATAGTTGCAGATTTTGCTGAAAGCAAACGCGGCTTTTGACCATAACTTCACTGTGGCTCACAAGGCTCAATATCTGGTAGCTTCTTTCATCCATGTAACACTGTGGGGCATTGAGGTATTTTAGAATCCTACTCTGTCTTAACCACCTCAGTCTATTAGTTTCAAGTTTTAAACAAGCTGTAAATCTTCACAAACCATTTCCAGGAACACTGACAGTAGATTGAGCTGTCTATGATAACATAATCTTTTTCTCCATAATGACTGGATTTCGTCACTGACGTACAGAATAATGTGCTCTCAGTAAAACCATTGTGCTGACTGCAGCAAGCATTGATTACATTGGTGTGCATTCCCTGACACCTTCTACAGATGGTGTCTTGTCTTTGTGTTTTCTTCAGTTCAGCTCCCTTGCTGTTTAGGTGGTTCTGCATTTTAATGGTAACAGTGCAGTCTGCCATGTGGGATTGTAAAATTCTTACTAGCATACTTGATTTTAGAAAAAAGATATTTCAGGTGGTGTTATCAGAGTAGAGAGAAGTTTGAAAAGTTATGGTAACTTCAACTTCTAAATGTACAGTGTTCACCATGGAGTTTGCTTTCCTGAAGATACATATGTGAAAATGCCTGTAAATGAAGCAACTAAATTTCATCCAGAAAAATACAAAGTATTCCTTTGACAGCTCATCATTCTTGCCAATCTACTGAAGCACAGAAAGGCACTGTATTGTTTGCAGATCCACGTAATGCATACCAGAGCACTAGTTTAAATACTTTGTGGTTATAGGTAAAACGTGTGTGCATGTGTTGGCAGAGCTAGTCTAGTCTGACAGGCAACACCTTGCATATATTTGTTACTCAGAGAGTTGCCACATAACTGCTATGAATTCAGACCAGATGTGGCTGAAAACATTTTTTAATTGACAAAGCAATGCTTTTAAACCATATGATTTTACCGAGTAAGGCCTGAGTAAAAACACAGTTCCCCATTCAATTGCTATTTCATAGCCAATTAGTGGAATACCATCTCTGTTCCCCATAGTCACCCAGACGTTTCACAAAACTAATTGTAAGAAGTTAACATCTAAAAGATAAAATAAACTAGATAAAATGATAATGTCGGGGAATAAAGTGACAGAGAACCCCTCAACACACTTTCCAAACACAGAGTAATTGTTGAAATACACCTTTCAGAGAGACCTGAACAGTAAACAGGGGATCAAGCCAACAATACAGTCCTTGTTAATGGGTGAATGTTGGTGCCTTTATAAGACAGAATCTTACCTTTCTGACACATCTGAAAATCTAAGCCTGCTGAAATCAGAGAAAAGAGTAGCTTGGTTTTTTTTAAGCTTTTCAGAATTTCACAACATATTCCTCAGCATCGCAAAACAGTGGTTTTGTAACTTCACTTCTGTAAGATATTTGTGCTGGAAAACAGTTTGCTGTATGCAATAATTTACGTCAGCAACTGAAGCTAGCAAGCAGTTTCAAGTGAAAAAATTGGCACAACACAGCTTGTGCTTCATCTGAATGTTCATCTAATTATTTCTGATTACCCTAATAGATTTTTTTCCCCTTCTCTTGAAGGAAATGGCTTCAATATTGTTGTTCTAATGTTAGGATATTCTTAATATAAATTCCCACTTACATCCTTGTTTCACTTTAGAATTCATATTAAAAATAGGACTGCTGATGTTTTAGAAGGGTCGTCTGAGAAAAGCAGTGGGCTGGAGCTCACCTAGCTTGTGGCTTTTTGGTTGTGAAAATAAGCAATCTAGTTTTCAGTTGCTATGTCTTTGCAAGGTTTATTTCTATACTGCTGAGTTATATTCTGAGTGATTATTTAAAAAGATGACAGTAGTCTTAATTAATGTGCAAGATGAAAAAGCAGCTTATCATCAGTTGGTCTTTGCTTAAACATAGTAACAAAATGGAACAACTCTCCAAATACAATGATTTTTTTTTCCCAGGAGACAGGAAATGACAAATGTTCACTATTGGGGCAACTCACAAGTAGAGAAGAGTGTGAGATGAGGGCTTACTTTCCCCAACTAGTATCAATAACAGACACCACTTACTGATCCAAATGCAAATAAATGATTCTTTGGGGGAGGCAAAGAAATTTGGACAAAAGTCTGATAATAATATACTTCAAAAATATACTTTTTGCTAAATTTCCATACAAAGAAGCTGATCAACTCTACCACCTCTGTCAATTGCTATCAAAACCAGAAAGTAAAGTAATCAAATCACTTTCTGTCCTCCTAGGCTTGTCCTGCTTTTTCAAATATAAAACATTCACATTTCATCAAAACCAGAAAACAATTGAGAACATTTGGAGGTACTTCTAAGAAAATTTTTGTTCCTTCTGTACCTGGTAGGTAAAAAGTCTTGGCATGATTCATTGGAATGTGTTTGTACTTATGTAGAAAGAAAAGAAAGCCATTAGGTAGATTCTGTGGCATTTGTCTTTAAGTAGTGCCTGAAAATTCTGTGTCCAGTTTTGTGATGCTGTAACATTACCTGTGTTTCTTTCTGCTCTAAGCACAGCTGGTGAAAGAAGAATCACACATTGTTTAACTGTCAATAGTCTTATCACGAAATGAGTGGCTTGTGCAATAAGAGCTTTTACAGTCATTTCATATGTCATGATTTTTTATATATGGATCTCATCAGGAAGTGAACGAGACAATAAGAATTTGGAATTGTGGCACCAGCATTCCCAGACACTTTTTTTATTCCATATGGAGAAAAAAATGTTTCAAAACCATTTGAAAAATTAGAGTACATTTTCCAAGTGATTTTTCTGTTAAATATTTTAACCAAAATTGGATATATATGGCTAGCTACAGAAACAAGGCCTGTCACTCTCCCCACCCCTGCCCCTGCCCTTAACCACACATCTGTTGCCTCACAGAGAAATTTGAGTGAAACTTTTGTGCCATATTTTTGTCCCTAAGACTGCAAAAGTACATTGCAGCATTTGAAAGGACATAATTATTGGGTAGATCCTGAGATCTCACCAACAAAGCAATTCTTGATGAGTGCTGTAGATTTCTGTAACCCCACTGAAGTAGCTCTAGCAATCTCTGCAATCACTGTCTCTAGAGGATTACTCTTGCTTGCACTATCTTAGAAGAGCTGTAGTGTCCTAGTATTCAAAGTAGCAAACTTATGCTTACTTAAATAGTGCACACTTGGAAATTAATTTAACTACCCTCAAAAATTCAGGGTCAAGTAAAAGACATTAAATCTGAACTTTTCCAGTTTTTGTACTTGCTTTCTAATTTGGATCTGTAACCTGCTAAAACCAGGATCTGAGGATGGATATTTAGGGGACCAATTACAAAAGTTCAAGTTCTGTGTCAGAGATTAAATATGTTTAAATACCAACCAAGAAATCCCAGAGAAGAGTCTTTTATGGATTGACTCATTATTATTGAAGTAAATTGGAAAAGTTGCCTAAGAATAATCCTTCTTTTTGGTTTGTTTGATTGTTTGTTTGTTTGCAAGCATAAAGTAAAAGCTGAATTGAGAGTCACAGAATTTTGATATTTTCTCCTGATCCTTCAGCCTTGCATTTCCACAAACACAAAAGCAACATATTTTTCTTATTCCCAGACCTCTGTGGAAATGAGTGAAGTAAAAATATGCTGTTCAGCAGATGAAAACTGTTCATGCCCTTTCACAAACAGCCTTTTTTACAAATTCAGAGTGTTGGGCACAAGGGGACATCTGCTGCCAGCAAGAAGCAGTGCACTGAAGGCGTTTGAACCTTAAGTTCATGAACCAGTGTTGAATGAAAGTAAAAGTAACAGAGGTCATTACCCATTGCAACTAAATTATTTTTAAAGTAAAAGCAACAGAGGTCATTACCCATTGCAACTAAATTATTTGTGTGACTCCTGTGGGATTGGTTAGCAGTCTTGAGCCAGTAGCTAGCTTTCTATGGGTGAAAGGCATAGTAATAGTAATACTAAAATACTTTCTAAAAATCTCCTCAGTGTGGAAAGTATGTCAGAGTGATTGTCAGGGGAGTTTTATATTGAGATGCAGTGACATTTCACATAAAAATGGTGTACCATTTATTCCTGATATCCTATTTTTGGTTGTCTAATTTTCATAAACACTGTTGTGTTAGTTTTCCATTTGGAAAATCTGTACTGCGCTATCGTTAGACAGCTGCTGAAGCTTCTTTCAAACATACATTTCTCTATTTTTATGGTGTTTATCCTTTGGGAGAGCAAAGAAAATGTATTTCTTATCAGTAAGAGTATTCCTATTAACTGGGGCATTTAACTTAAAAGTCAAGAACCAAACAATGTACTGTAAAGACAAAATGAAAATGTTAAATATAATTGTGTTGCTCACATCTGTCATAAGGATTTTTCAAATATCGTTTGACTCTCAAGTGCAGCACATCATCAGCGTGTTCACTATCACAATTATAATACCATTTCATATGCTTTGTTGATCAAAATACTGTAGCAGTTGGGAACTGTTCAAGCTCAGCTAGCTAAAGCAATTTCAGAAAAGGCCAATCAAAATAACCACAGGCATCAGAAAAAAAAAGTGAAAGACATACCAGAGCTCTGAACTATATGGTCTAGCTCTGTTTAAAGAAAACCAATCAAACAAAAATGAAACAAAAAACCAACCAACCAAAAAAACTCACAAAAAACAAAAGAGTGTAAGGGAAGGTTTAGGACAGCACGTATCCCCTATTTTCTAGAGCTGTAAGACTGCATCTGTGATTAAGTGTATTAATGACAGAAAAAAAGATGCATACACCACTAATTTAGGCCACCATATGAACTATACATAGATCTTAACCTTAATAGTACTCAGAAATTAAACATTTCCCTGCTTGGTGCCTTACACCAAGTACATATAATACTGAGGTAATTGTGTCTCTGGTTCCCACCTGAAACTCCAGAGCTTTTTCTCTGACTTTGACACTCCTGTGGATGGGGATAAGACCATCTCCCACCCACAAGGCAACACTGCAGTTTGTCCGGGGAGACCCTTGAGGTGTGCTCTGCCACCCACCAAGGGAACATTGCTGGCTTTGCAAATGAATGAATGAATTTCCCTTTTTTGGGCCAAAGCTCTGATAAGATAATTTTCCACCTGGGCCATAAGAAAAAACCCACCCCAAAAACAAAAGCAAACCCCCTTGAAAACAGAACTCTTTACAGCACATTTCCTCCCTGGGGAAAGGATGAAAGTACAAACAACATATGGTAGGTGTTAGCCATGCTGCTTTAAGCCCTAGCGGAAACTCAGACAGCATGGGAATAGGTGCTGAGTGAGAACACACAAGCAGTGGAAGAGTGGTCTTCTCTAGGTATTTTCTGAGAGGGGTTGCAAGGTGCTGAAATGGAAAGACACGTTGATGTTGCAGAAAACATTTGTGCCACGATTGTAGGGATACAGACTGTTGAAGGGGGAGCTTAACATGTAGTGAATAATCCATTACCTGCTTTTTATTATTCAAGTCATGGCAGTTGACCTTCAAACATTTATTAGCTGTTTAACACACTTAAATTTAATATAAATTAAATGCTTTTCTTGGTTTTCACTGGTGGGCTTTTTGAGGGAGGAGTTCACTTTTTTCCAGGAGCAGGAGAGGTTAGATGTTTTTTGTTTTAGCAGTATTGATCTATGTTCAAGTCAAGGAATTAGTAAATATTTTGTGTGGTGAGGAAAAAGCTGCAAATTTCCTTTTTTGATAATGAGTGGAGACCAAAAGGAAAACCAAACCATAATTCTGGGCCCAGTTTGGGGGTTTAGACAGTCAAGACTGTTTTCCATTCTTATGAAACATGCTTTATATTTTCCTATAAGTAAGTAAACGTGAATGTCCTAAAGCACTGAATATCTCCCAAAGGATTATCTTTTATTCTTTCTCAAACTGCCAATTATACTATGCTGTTGAGCACGATTTCTATCAGAGTTTAAAAATGGAAAACAACTAATTTCTGGAGAAAGATCAAGCCAGAAAGTTTAAATGCTGACACTATTCCACTAGAAGAAATATAATTCGTGTATTTGTTATACTGTCCTGCATTCTTCCTGTGGCTTGTCACTCATTCCTGACTGTCCTGCTGCGAAGCATGTTGTCTTAACCATGAGGTCTTCCCTCCCTTCTCCACTGTTCAATGTTTCTAGTGGTGATTTTTGATGATCACCACTCACCCCCCCCCCCCCCCCCGGTTTAATACAAATGTCTTACCACAACTTGCTCCCCACATAAAAAGCTTAGTTTGTATATATGCATGTCTTCCAGTTTACTAATTACTTTTCTCTTTGACCTCCTGCAAAACATTAGCCCAGGATGTTTTGAGCAATTTCTGCATTAGTTATGCTGTGAGCAACACTGCTTTAACTCTATTTTTTCAAGTTCTTTAGAAGTGGTGCAAGTATGTCTGACCCAATGCTTCCTAGAAGCATCAAGTTACATCAGTACTAATCTTACAGTTATTGGATACTACATATGTGAAGCAATTACTTAAAAATGTGTTAACTTTGTACTGGTTTAGCTAGTTACAGCCTTTTATGCTTAAATACAAATTTTTATTGTTGTGCAAGTGCTTTTAAACAATGCTGTGCAAAAGGAAAGTTGTTAAGTGGTCCCATTGCCAGAGACTGTGAGTAGAAGTGGAAATCCTTGGTTAATTAAAAAAAGGTGATGTGTAGCTCAGGTCTGAGCTACCTCATCACCTTATAAGGGCAGGACATGAGGTTTCCTTGTACACTTACCATGTGTATGAACACAGGTCAGCCAGGGATCTGCAGATGCATCTATTTCCTTACCGCTTAACTGTCCTGGGTAGTCCAACAGGAAAGTCCAGCTAAGTTTTCTGAACTGTTTTGTAGCAGTGATTCCACAGGAAATAATCTCATGATTTTTTTTAAAAAAGTAAAGTCTCAGATTATCTTAAAAGTTTGTGAATTTGAATTTAACATCAGTCCTGCTGTAAATATTTCTGTGTTTAAGTTGAATTGGGATCCCTTGACATTATAGTATAACTTTGATCTAAGGTAGGTTTAAATTTAGTACTTCTGATTTTTTTCATGCTGTAAAGTAATATTGTGGGAAATAGCAACAAATGCTTGGACAGTGGCCACCTAAGATATATCTGGGACAGAACAACAAGGTGTCCTGTTCTTACAGAATTGAACATCTTGCTTCCCCAGGCACTAGTTTGCCATAACTACTTTTTTTCTTTACACAAAACAAAATAGCCATGTCTACTTCACATAGAACTTTGATTAGCTTTGTACAGGAACCTGGTCATATCAGGAATCTGCAAGTACTGCAAAATGCAAGGAGTTTTGCACAAACATGAATCAACTTTGTTGCCCCCTTTAAGTCTCCAGAGAGAGCATCTTCTATACCGTGCCAGAATAACATGGTTTTGCTATTTAGGCACCTGCTGCTCTGCGATGACTTTGGTTATAGAGGCCAGCCTGTCTGTCTCCCTCACCCTATTAATTATGTTCAGCAGTTGTCATGCTGGTGCCTTAGATTGCTACCTGTTTGGGGGAGGGATCAGCTGGCTTTTAGATGGGGGTCTTGCCTAGTTACGTTATAAGGGATGTGCAGCTAAGAGCTGTTGTGCAGTACTGCAGCGCAGAAATATAGCAGGGGGAAAGTGCTAAAGGATCAGCTATTTATAACTGTTCTTGACAGACATGTGCATAGGTTAGGAATCTATGTGCATTTACATCTATAAATGAATTCCTCTTTTGAAAATCAAGAGTCAGGACTTCAGCTGATACGAACCTTTCGCTGCAGTGACTAAACAGAGAACTTCCAAAAGTGGTTGGTCTCTCTTATTTTCCCAAATTTAAGGGCTGGCAATTAAGAAAGTCAGCACGCTCTGTGAAGGCTCGTACTGTCATGAAGTGCAACCTCATTTTTTGTGTTGATGAACTTTTTTCCACTCTTCTTTATTTTCCTTTTACTGAACATCTGAGAAACCCACCAAATATCATACAATTTCATTGATATGAGAACTCCAAATATTTTTAAGATGGTTAAATCCTCTTAACTGTTTATAAAACTCAATTTTATCCTGCCATTATGCTCTCAAATGTCAGGTATGTTGGAGGCTATGACAGAACTTTGTCGCCCTTTTTTCTGTGTCCTCAGTCAAAAATGCACATCTAGCTGCTGCTGCAGTTCTGCATATTAAAATGGCCAGTGTTGGGTAGCCTTTACTTCCTGGACTGGAATCTAGTGGTTCATTCCTCAACCTGTGTATGTGTTTCAGACAGGTACTGACCAGTGGGCGTGGCTAATTTAGTTATTCTGCTGCAGTTTAATCTACCAATGTTCATAAGTAAGCAGATATTTATGTGTGAATTACTAAAATTAAGAATGAAGAAGTTGACAAGATAGAAAGGGTTGTGCTACCCAGTCTAACCTAAACACAACCCTGATTTCAGGAGTTAATAACAAGGTGTAAAAGACTTCAGAGTGAAATGAGCAGACTGTAAATTCAGTTGTGCAATATTTCTTCCCAGTCTTACTTGAAGTCTCTCTTGAAAACTTCTACAAGGAAAGACGTAATTAGGAAATTATTAAAATGATCTAATTACATTGTTTTCTCCTATTTCTATGGTTGCTTCATAGCTCAAAGAGGATGAAATGTCACTGACAAGTAATAACCTGCATATGCATTGATGGGTGTTATTCCTGTCTTACAAGCTTTCAAGCTTGCTGATTCAAATCTGCTAAACTCATGCACCATTCGTGCCAGCAGTACATTAGCTTTTTTTTATTGTTAAATTTCTTCTTATGATTACCCACCCTACCTCAGTTGTATTTTAAGCTATATTAAGAGAAATTGATCTGGTGCTGATAGAAAAATTAACTAGAATTATCAGATCTGAACAGAATTACATACATCCAATTTCAGTCACTCAAATATTTATTTCATTAGGGTTTTTTTCTTACTACCCATTCTACAAAACAACGATGAATTGACTTAATTATATCAGGATTAACTAATGATTTTTCTATAAAATTAGTGTGGTAATTTTTGCCACTAGAGAGCAGACTTGCACTATAAAGAGAAATGTATCCTCACCAGAGATGTCAAAAGGCTGGGAATAGTATCCTGTGAACAGAACTTGGTAATATGCATTTATTAATGTCTTCTTCTCAAAGCTGCTTTAAATTCTTCCCTGATTACTATAAATTATTTCAGAAACTGTAGTGGTTCAAGGACTTCAATGAAATTCTACAATTCTCTTCATGGTAACCTGAAATTCAGGAAAGAATAAAACATTAATTCATGCTGTTTCAATCATACTACCCTGCTAAATGTTGTATGAACTGATGGAAAATGATTAGCTCAAATTAGTTTATGTTTAATTCTTAAATGTTTCACTCTCTTAAATCAGCTTTTCTTTACTTGGACAATCTGTTAAGCTGTATTTAGCAGCAACCTGGAAACACCTTTTGGCTACTGAGTTATTGCAAAGTACCTATGGTGGGGTGGGACAAGGCTTTTACAGTCTGTTTTCAAGCTTTCTGACTATCTAAAAGGAACAAAGACTTTTCAAAGGTAGAAAAGGAAAGCTCAGAAACCCTATTTGTTGTCCAAATGTACCACAAAACTGTAATATTCAGGGGGTAATTCTGAGTCTGTTAAAATCAGTAGTTGTGCTGATTCTTTGATAAAATAGGTGTAGACCCAAGTTTACTGTGAGGCAAATATCATTACACCTGTTGCATTGTTCAATTGAGGACAGTTAATAGATATCAAAAGTCATATTTGTTATATAATTTGCATATATTTTGGGATACTCTTTTGATATATATTTTCATATATACTTTGTATAAAAACATATATTTTGAAATGTTTCAAAATATATTTCTTGCTTCACTAGTACAGCATGGAGAAAATGTGCTGTTGAACAAGGTCACAAACTGACCTGGTCAGTGTGACAACCAGGATTCATGGGCCAACATTGATTTATCCCTTACATTATTCTGCATGGGTGGTACATATTCTTCACGAGCAGTTTGCTAGCTTGATTAGGAGCCCAGCATGCACCCTGTGATCACATACTGGAAGATGCTTGAAGAACTGCAACAGTTAATTTTTTTCTACTCAATTTTTTTCGCTGTGTTCTGTCAATTGAAATGCATGTACTGCTGTTAAAAGGCAGTATTGTAGCTCTGAAGATTTGAAAAAATATCTGTATTAGAAGTAGAGAATGTTTTAAGTTTCCTGTGATCTCATTTAGGATTAACTTATAAATTCTAAGAAGTACAGAGAATCTAGCCCATATAACAGTTGTGTAGCTCTTTGTTAGGTGTGGCTTGACTGTCAAGAATCACAAAAGTTTCAAATTAAATTTTAATAACCTCTGAGTTATGTGACAGATCCCTTCTGTGAGTGGATTGAGAGAAGCATTTATTTAATTCAATCTCATTATACTCCAAAAATGGATGAACATACTCTCGGATGTTCTTACCATATGCTTGTTCTCTGTTTTGGCTGAAGCTACCATGGAAAAACAAATTAAACTGAGATGTGTAAAACATGGCTAGGAAGAGGAATTCAAATGCATGTCCTCAAAAACCTTCAACCATAAAAGCTTATGTAACTCAGATATTCTAACATGCTGCTGCACTGCATCCGTTCTCTCAACTATACTGTCATTATTTTTGCCTTTGAGATACCCACTTTCTACTGGAGAACAAGATGGCTGAGAGCAGATGATGTATCTCTCTACTGCACAGGAAGATACAATTTTTAACTGCAGTACAGTACAACAATTATATAATTGCTGTCTAAATATTATGGTTTAATGATATCCTAATATCATTTAAGCAGGGTTGAAGGCTCCTATAAGTAACAGAGAAGAATGGTGAAATCCAGTTCTCTTTGGCACTTCAGAAAGGAGATGAGAGAATCATCTGATATGGCTCAATCTTGCCATATGAAGTGCATGATATGGTGTCTCATTTGCTTTCTTCCTAAACAAACAACATGTTCACTTTGTCATTCCATGTGTTTTATTTCACTAGATCTCCATTGTAAAACACCTTAGATATTCAAATGTATCAGGAGATGTCACTGTCCTTGCCTAGCAATTTCTCCATATGTGATGGGGATCTGAGTATTCTGCAATGAGCACCAGCCACTCACAACGATAGCCCTTGCTGATGTCGCCTAGATGAGGTAACCTAGGGTTCACTGGGAGAAGAATCCGGCTCCTCAGCAGCTGCTGGCAGAATCCAGCCCACCAGCTCAGGTCATAGCTGCTTCTATTCCTTTAAGGCAGCTACATCATTATAAACATTAAGGAGAAAACGTCAGCAAAATTTTTGCCTACTATGTCTAACTTAGCTATGTTAGATGGATGTACAGGGTATGGTTTAAGTATTACCCCTTTGGTTAATTGCCATGCATACTGCTCTACTGCAAGGAAGGCAGAAGCTGGCCCTAAGCATAGCCAGCTCATCAGAAGCCAGTTGATAGGAAACCAACTGTTGCCCTAAAATACTGATCACAGTATGAAAATGTTAGGTGTGAGTGAAAGTAGTATTTGGCTGGGCACTAAATGAAGTTGGATCTATGGTGCTGAGTAAGCAGTGTATATCTGGGCTTAATTATAACTACAGTATGTGCAACTATCATTTCTTCCCCACTTTACCACTAATGACAAGAAAGTGGGACCAAGAGGAAGTGTGTCTTATTGGCGATTTTATAGTTGTAATTCTATTTATTGCCATCAACACAGAGGGAAATTCTGATTTCTCATATTACGTCAGAAAAAAAAGGAAGCAAAACACAACTTCCTCCTGTCTTAGACGATCCAGCTGTATTTCCCAATGTTTGCTGCTTCGCAGAAGCTAATATGCTAAGCCTTAGGGTTAGCTTCTGCTGACAGAGTACAGCAATTTTTAAGGCTGATAGGACTAAGAATATATCTTCTGTTCATTTTATAGAACAAATTCAGCCTAGATTAATTAACCGTTTAGATATTCACATTTACAGGCTAGACAAGTAGGGTGATTCTAAGCATCAAGATGCAGTGGATCATGGAAAGTGAGCCAGCATGAGCAGTAAGTTTTGAAGCTAGCTGGAGCTCTTTCTACTCTTCTTTCTAATCCATTTGCAACTTCTTCTGTCCTCCTTAGTGCAGTTTCCCTCCTTTTTAGCATGGAAATGCCAAGCTCATACACCCACAGATTTTGGAAAAATAGATCTGTAACTAGTCAGAAACTTCTGCTTATTGCAGGAAAGTGTGATTTCTGTCTGTAGTGTCAACTTTTGCTATTCCAGAATGATCTTTGAGATTCAGGGGAAAAATAGTAGGGACTATTTTAAATGTTGTGATGTTAATCAAGAGATACCATCCAGTGACCTAGTTCCAACAGAGAACTAAAAGGATTTCTGATTCTTTCTAATACCCCTGCTTTTACTATGTGCCAGAAATTTCTAGGAATATATCATAGTATTGACTTTGTGCTTCTGTCTTAGGACATATGATCTCACAACGTGAAACAGTATGTTATGAGCCTCCTAATAACATCACTTAAAAATTATAGCTCTGGCTTTTTTCTGTGGAGTAGTACTCTTCAAGAGTATCTTCAAACCGTAGCTAATATTAAATAATTAAACCAAGACACCTTGACATATTTCTGCTGTTAAAGTGCCAAACTGCAAAGGTAGACTGGCAGTGCAATATAGTGATATATAAATATTGGAATATATTAACTATGTTGTAGATGTGCAAATTAAATCAGAATAGATAAACTTTAGTTAATGTGATTTATGCAGATTCTTTAGGCTGTTTCAAAATTGTCATCTGTGTTCATTTCTTAAACTACAGAGGACTCCACTAGAACCCTAAGAAAGGAACTCAGCCATTTTTGCTGTCTCCTCTAAGGGCCTTTAGACTTCAAGCATAGTAAATATGCCTATTTAGTGCAATACTTTCTCACAATACTGATGACCTTTTTTTTAACCTTATGTTGATGTTAGATGGAAAAAGGTTTGTTGTGTGATACTGGTTTTAATTGCTGTGCAGCAATTAACACATTAGCCTGGAACTCAGGAGAATGAGGTTTGATTCTCAGCACAAATGCATATTTCTAAGTGTTTCATTCTCACTTATCTCTCAGAGAAGTGCACGTGATTTTATTTCTCTGTTATGATACATCTTGAGATTTTGAGGTGCTCACATGATAAAGAAGCAGCAACAATATTTAAAATTGAATCCACAATTTTAATATTTGCACAGAAGGACTAGCAGAGGAAGGATCATTATTCTCTCTTTACCTTGCATATGTTCAAGGATGTTGAAATGAGCCTCCTGTATTAATGTGAGGAGAAAAATCTCCATACATGACGTATTTCCTATGAACTTTCTTAATATATACAGCATACAAAAAGAAAACTGTGGTTTTGTTTATGTGACATACCAGTATATTTTCACAATGTTTTTCAAATATTAACAGCAGTATTTCTAAAATATTTCTATCCCAGGACAATTTCAAATAAATAAGTAGTGTTTTCTGCAACTATAAGCAGTCATTACACTAGCACACTTCTTTTATTTCACTGTTTACTTATTTATATGAGCATAAAATTATATACATTTTCTTTTGAAAATGCAATCAATGCCATTGTTTTTCTCTGTGCCTTAAAAAGTTGTGTTGTATTAAAGATATTTGGTGCTTTATGTAGAGCTAATGAACTCCTCAGATGTCATGGTCTTTTTCCTTTGAAGATAATGAGAGAATTATTTTTAAACCAGCAAGATAATTAAAAAGCACTGTGAACTTCCTTTCAAATGATTCCAGCTTAATTTGTCCATATAACTTCTCTGTTCTTTTTATCACTTGTTAAAGACACATGATTTACAATAGTTAGTATTGTGCAATGCTGCTTTTGAAGATACAGATTAGATTTCTGAAAGTGATTGCATGAAATAAAAAACTCTCTGCCTCCTGGGGTTCATTCATAGCCACAACATAAGCTGAAAGAATTTTTCTTCTTTTAGGCACCTCTTCTGATGTCCGTGTGTCACAGAGTCAATTCTGCTTTGTCTTGCCCAGCTGACTTCTTCCAGAAGACACTTTGGAGGAAGGGCAAGTCCCTACACAGGTAGTTTGGAAAAGTCACTATAAACTTGTGCGTAGGCCAAAAAAAAAAAAAAAAATTAAAAAAAATTTTTAAAAAAATTATATAAAGGCACTTATGGGTGTTAATGTCCTTTACTAATGAAATGGTTTACAGTTATGCACAGTGGATGATTCATTATCATTATTATCATGATTCTCAAATGTTTTAGCTTTTTGGAGAATCCATGGCTCTATGCTTTAGCTCTTCATTGGCTTCATTGCATTTAAAATAAGACATATATAATTAGCCTGGAAATCCAAAGCCTTCTTCATCTGAATACTGTGCAGGTAAAAAGCAGATCTCACTTGGATGCTTTCACAATTAAATACTTTAAAAGTAGAAAATGCATGCAAGAAACACACCAGTCCCAATGACTCGGCTGGTGTGTTGAAATGAGCTGGGAAGACTGGCCTGGTAGGGCTTTTGAATATAGCATTTGGGGCTCGTGGCAAACTGCAGGGTCAACCCAGCTGAAACTCTTGGTGACAGGGAGGTCCACCCTCACATCCCCCTCACTATTCCCCAGCCCCGACCTTCAGAATTTTCAAAAAGAACCTTTCTCATCCTATTTACCTCCTCTGATAAGCACAGACAGCAAATGTGTGAAGTGCAGCATAGCAATGCACCCTGAAATACACACCAAAGCAGGATGTACATTGTAGGCACCAGTGGGGAAGATGATTCTGCCAGGACAAAAGCAGTGAGTCTGGTGTGGGTTGTTGGTGCAGCTTGCTCTTATTGAAAAGGGTGTTGGTGAAATATATCATCAAGAAGCATATGATACAGGACCAAATCCCTTTCTGTAGATCCTGGAAGACCAAAATAACCACAACAAACTGAATTCAGTTTCTTCTTCTACCTTGTCTGGTGCTGCCACTGAGCAAGGGGGTAAATTGTTCTATTGCCATAAGAAAACACAAGAAGGATTACAGCTGATTGTTAATCCTGATTGTGAAAAGCCATGGATTATGGTTCCTGTTTCCAAGCTCTTGGAAGTTTTTTAGTTGGTTTGACAGGGATTTTTGTTGATTTGTTCATTTGGAGTTTTTTTGGGGAAGGGCAGGAATGTCATTTTATGTTTGCTTGCTTTTTTTTTTTCCCCCTCTTTATTTTGTTTTTAGAAACATTTCGTCCAAAATCAGGTTTAAATGTTAAACTGTTCTGTGAAGGACAGAGTAAGCTTGAAGACACACTAGAGTGTTGATGTGTTCCAGAGAAACTAAGAACTGAGTAGAGTTTAATTTACATCATACTTTTTAGCAGTTTATCAGCTTTTACAGAAAAAGCAATAGGTTCGTCCTTGCATCTTCTGGCCTACTCCTTTGAGATACTATCGAAAATATGATTTTATCGCATTGCTGACCTGGAGGCCTTTCGTTCTTGGGTTCAAAATGCATGTGGGGTTTTTTTGAACTCTTCTGTCCTATGCTGGTTTTGAAAGGATATTTGGCTGAAATTTAATTTTGTCTTGCAGCAGCATTTAATTAACCTTTATCCCTCTGAGACTAAGATTTAAAACTGTCAGGAAGTCTGTTATCTGTCTCAGTTTTCACAAGTAATTGCTAAATGGAGCTGACAAAATACTCCATCAGAATACTGTCAATTTTGGTAGAAATCTGTGAGAAGCTCTTCATTACTAGTAAGTCTGTAGTGGCAGTAACTGGTAAAACAAACATAACCATCTCACATTGTGTGTTCAGTTTCTACTGACAACTCAAGTTCTTTTCCCACACAGAATGAAGTCAGGATTATTGGCTAAACCACACATGTCCTTTCCCACCAGGCATAGTATAAGTACTGTTTAATGCATAATCCACAGCATAAGATACTGCAAGGAACAAGACTGCCTCTCTATCCCTTATTTATTTTAGCCAAACCACATAAAAGGCTGGATTAAAATGCTGAATCAAGCTATTCCTAAATTATGTCATGCCTATGCTATAGACTTGTCTCAGCAAAGATGACTCAGCATTTCAATGGTGAAGTAATTTCCTTAATTGTAACTAAGCTATAGAACATGACATAGATTGCCCAGAAATTACAGTGGAAGGTAGGAGGCAAGAGAAGTGATGCAACTATTTTTCTTCCTTAGGTTTCTCCCTGACTTTTTGTTTGGTTGGTTTTGGTAGCCTCCCAAGATGTTTCTCTTCAGCAAAACACCAGATATTTTAGATGCCAGCATGCAAACTTCAGTCCAGTGACTTCAGGCTCCATCTTCTCAAAAACTGTGAGGTCAACAGTCTGATCTTGATGACAAGTCTGCAAACTCAGATGGATTTTGTCGGCCACAATGGAGCCATTTCAGATAAACCATGTTTTAGCAGACTGGAATCTGGCCTGCTTACTGATTCTTTTTACTGTAGTATTTGTGGAAAGTGGAAAGAGAAAATGAGAGAATTCTTGTCCAAGGAGAAGCGTTTCCCTAGTTGCTGAGCACAAATATATAAAGGAGGTAAGTAACAGGACACATTTTTTCCTCAGTTACAGCACCTCTATGTTGAATTATGCAAGATAACAACAGAATTAATTGCAGAATATATTAATTACTTTCTTCTAAAATGATGTTTTACTGAAGAACTTTATTCAGTCCGATAAAAATGATTGATCCTTAAATTTCTGTATTGCTTCCTTTCCCTGAAAATAAAATCTCAACATACACATGTTCCCATAGGCTTTCAAGGTATCTGTCTGTCTGTCTGTCATAGTTTAGAAATGGTACTCCCCAATTCAGTGCCCCTCACTGAGACACACCAAACCACGGACCACTCTTTCATTCCCTCACTTCCTCTCTCCCTCCACCTGCAACCAACTGGGGGGAATCGAAAGCACAAAAGGCAATGATCACAGGCTGATCAAATCACTGGAAACTGCTATGAGATAAGAAAAGAAACAGTAACAGCAACAAAACTAATGACAGAGGGTACAAGAAATGAAATTATTCATATGGAAACCCCCTGACAATAGACAATATCAGATGGCTCCCTCCGCCACATCTTCTCAACTGGACCAGAACCCCTTTTCCCTGGAGGAGAGTTCCTTTTCTCTGTCCCTGGCAAATATGTGAGCTGGTACAGAATAACCTTCAGATTCTAGGCATGCCCCCTCCTGGCTACTGCAAAAAATTTATCCTCTCCTGGCCAGAATCAGGACACTGACTCAAGAAGTTTTAGCAATGTTAACAAAGAGATTGTGTGTCTTCTTAAAAAGTAGTGTATTAAGCTATCTAGTAAATTTAATGAAGAACCTAATGCATGGAAATTTCATGACTTGTGCTTATGGAGGCTGACAAACTACTTATCTACAGAGATCCTTCCTAAATCAGTCATAAATTTGCTAATTCTCTGTTTCAGGGCAACGGTGAGCTTCGCACTAAATGTACTGAACTGGCAGCATGTTCGTTGCATAATTTCTGCCAGCAATGGTTTAAAAACATTTTTTCTCCAGATCCATTGACAGAACCTGCAGGGAACTGAATTGCTAGAATACAGTATAAAAAAAACTGCAGGCACTCAACTTCAGTGCTTTGATTTTATGTACATTTTGAAGCAGCATTTGCATTTTACACTAAATTTGCTGTACTTGGAGCATCCAGGCATTCTCAATCACCATACTGTTCTCCTCTAAGGCCACTTTGCAACACATAAGCCTGGGAGTCCTGCAGCTTGTCACCCTCAGCTCTTCAGTCTTCAGCAGTTTGCAGTGTTTTACAGCAGATTTAAGTGGGTTGATTTTACTTAGACTTATTTGGGGGGGGTTTTGCACTTTACTGTTGCACTTTTTTTGCACTTAACTTTTTTTTCACAAGTGTCTTTTGGCTTCCCAAGAATAAATCAGTGCAATTGCTACTGTCTTCTCAAGCTCTGTAGCTCACAGTGTGTTACAAAGAGCAGTTTTAATTACCATGTCTGTGCCTTGCTTCATTATTCACAGCGCACAGTGTTTCTCCTCACTAGTCACATAATTCAGGAACAGATGTCTGTTAAAATCTGCAAATGTTCTTTCTTACTGAAAACAAAAGGAATGGCACCTGTTTGGTTACAATAGTGTGTTCCTGATCTTCAGAGACTTCTTAATACAAGCTATACATATGATACAGGTGGAACTTGAAGGGATACCAAACAAGTCTGCAGATGGAAGGCAGAGAGACCTTGAAAAATCAGAGGGCTGGGCAATCACACAGCCGTGTGAAGTTCAACAAGGTCCAGTGCTGGATTCTGCATCTGGGATGGGGCAACCCTGGATGAACACACAGACTGCGGAATGACATGATGGAAAGCAGTGCCATGGAAAGAGACCTGGGAGTTCTGGTCAATGGCAAGTTGAATATGAGCCAGCAGTGCCCTGGCAGCCAGGAGGGCCAACTGTGTCCTGGGGTGCTTCAGGCACAGCATCGCCAGCCGGGCAAGGGAGGGGACTGTCCCGTTCTGCTCTCTGCTGGGGCGGCCTCACCTTGAGTGCTGGGGGTAGTTTTGGGTGCCCTATATATTTATATATAAGTCTATATATTTTTACTGAGTCCTTTATTGTCTCCTTCACCTTTCCCTTACTTGACACTAAGCCTCTGAAAACTAGTATTGCCCAGTTTGGAAACCACTCTAATACTTGGATACTTTAGTGGTTTCACAGATACACAGAAGGAAGCGCAGAAGGAAGCTTGAGGAATAAAAAATGGGAAGAGCAAATAGGAAGCTCTTGAACTAAAACCACTTTAAAATAACTAAATAGTGAAACAAGTAGGCAAGAAATGCCTTTTTCCTGAATCTGTTTGCGGCAAGAAAATCCCTGTCTGAAATGGTGGTCTTTTCTTCCTGCATCCTCTGCCATTACCATTGTTGCTCAGATAACAGCTTTGTTGGTCTTAAGAAGTATCCATCTAAAATCTTCAAAGAGTGCTTGTGCAGCACTACCAATTTTCTATGAACTGCTGTACATGACGTGGAGTGCCACCTTTATGTAAACCTGATGCATGCCCTACAGGCAGGAAAAGCTTTATATTTCAAATGCTTTTCAAAAAAAACCAACCAGAAAACCCAAACTCCAGCCCCCTCACTTCTCTCTCGAGATACTCATTTTCCATCAAATACCAGGCAATGCTGGTGACTGGCAACTGTGAAGCATGGGTGATTTATAACAGTGTGTTGTAACTTCTTAATGAAATAAACTTCCTTTCTGATGCCAGTGAACTTGACTGCCATTTAGGGGTTTTTTTTCAGATAATGAATCAGAAAAAGAAAATATTACAACACAATGCTGAATTTTTATAGCCATGGCCAAATGTTTTGTCTGTACATGCAGTTCTCAAGATCACAAATGTTTATGTTGTGCTACAGAAGAAAATCTCTCAGCATTGTATGGGAAAAAATAGCTCTTCACCACTTCCTCAGTCTGATCAGGAGAAAAAGGATTCTTTACAAGGAGTGATATGTTACTACGAGTTCTCATAAGCCATAGTTTTTAAATTAGGCAGTCTCATACAAATGATTAGAGTGTGGAAGTAGTGCTTTGTACATACATTTTGAAAAGGGTTAAAAAGGTTTTCTGTAAATAAAAATCCTGTGCACGTTATACCTGTAATGACATTTAAGCAACATAGGTGGGAATCAAACCAGGGATTTTGTTTCTCACACTGTGTATGGCATAAGATGACAAACATGTGGAACATTTCCATTCTTGGCAAAGCACATCCACTTAGTGATGGAGCACAGAGCTTCATACTCTCTTGAATGAGTTTAGGCCTTACCACTAGAAATTAATTGCCTACTGCAGTGGTATGGATTCCTTTCTATAAACACTTCAACTCAATTTGAAAGAAATTCTGTTGAACTATATTGAGCCTTTGTCTGTAGAGAATGAGTTTTTGGAAAACATGGAATATATATTTCAGTCTATCTGAGCACAAAATTGTGAGACAGCATAAAACAACCAGGTTGTATCCAGAGCAAACTACTTAGTGCCAGTTATGATGATTTTGTGGGTGTGACTGGCTCTTCTATCTGAGATTACTGTGAACTGAGTTTACGGTGGTTAGGTGTTAGTGTGTAACCAATGATGTTGGGTAACCCTGTAACCAATGGGAACTCAGTTTGGTTGAACAAGATGGCTAAGCTGTAAAATCTCCTGAATGACCTGAGAAGAGTGGTGAAAGAGTGAGTAAGTCGGGAAAATGAACGTAACCTCAACACTAGGAATAAAAATTTCCTTTGGACCAGCTGTGGTGGCTTGACCTTGGCTGGATGCTAGCTGCTCATGAAGCTGCTCTATCGCTCTGCCTCCTCAGCAGGACAGTGGGGGAGAAAATTAGATGCAAAACCCTTGTGGATCAAGATAAAGCAAAGGCTGTGCATGAGAGCAAAGGAGAACAAAATATTCATTCTCTCCATCACATCAGCAGGCTATGTCCATTCAAGTAGGGCCTCAGAACACATAGCAGTTGGTCCAGAAGACAAATACCTTAAGAAACAATGCTGCCCACTACTTTTTCTTATCTTTTATTGCTGAACAGATGTCATAGCGCATGGATTATTCCTGGGTCAGTTTGTCTCCGTTTGTCTCAGCTGTCCTTGTTGGAGGACATCCTTGAGTGAAGGGCAGCCTTGACGCTGTGGGAGCCTGCAGCCAAAGCACTGGTATGTCAATGTCTTTCTATCAGCAAATACAAGGCACAGCATTATCAGGACTGCTAGAGACAAGGTTAAGTCCACCCCCAGCAGACCCAATACAGCAGCTGGACAGGATACCGTAGTGAGTCAATGGTGGAAGTTTTGTTTGAATTAGCTTTGGTTTGGTTTCCGCTCTCCTAGTCTTGTGAAAGATGAAATCTCCCGAGCAATTGAGACAAATCAGATTCCTAGAAAATCCCAAAATTAATCTAAGCCTGCAAAGTTCATACACCCTTAAAGGAGGGGAAGAAGAGGTAGTATGGGAGATCATGGAAATGGTTAGCTGAAAAATAATGTTTCCTACATACATTATTTGGAGTATCATAGCTCTGCAACAGGCTGCAGTCTAGGGAAGAATGAGTAGATCCATATCCTGGAGTCAAACACACCATCCTGTAACCAAGTGAGCTCTGTTATTTGCCTGAGAGTATCTTCAAGAACATAGGAAAATTATTGCAGAATGTAACTGCAGAAATTTATGTAATGTGGTGATATCTGAAGCAAATTGCTATCTAGCTGTACAAACTAAATACTGTCCATATGCATGAATACTGAAGTAGTCTCCAAGCAGTGCAAATGCAGTCTGCATTCAGCAGAGCAGGACCACAGTGTGCACTGGGACCTAGAGCTGTAGAGGAGCCTTCTAGCTGGTTCATGTGTGAGGTCAAAACAAAAATGCTGATCTCTTTGGAATTAGAGTATTGTCAGTGATCTGAATGTTTTTCTGTAGAAAATGCAAGAGTAGGGATTAAACAAAAGTATCTGAAATAGACTGCAAATTATAGTGAAGCAAAATATTATGTACCCTGAAAAGTATATGTAGAGGTCCCAATTTAATAACATAGCAGCTTCTTGACTTGTGTCTAACGCATGACTATTTTGATCTCTCATGACAGCACAAAGAATTTTTACTGTTTTTCTCACTGGGAGCTGTCAAACTAGCTTTAACAAACTCTGTTAGCTGCTCCTTCTCCAACACAGTTATATCCTCAAATATAAGACCCTCTACAGTCATGCTGAACCAAAAAAGTTTGGAAGTCTCACTGCTCTGAACTCACCAACTATCCTCTATGCCAACACAGCAAACAAATGCATATTTCAAAAGTGTGCACTATCTTTTTACCCTACTTCTTTTAACCCCAGTGAGCAGAACAGGACCTAGCCTGTTAATTTTTCTTTATATCAATCAGTCTTTTGATGCATAATGTTACCTTCTTGTACCAATAGTGAATTGCTTAAATGGGAATGAAAGCCAGTTTGCTGGTTGCTGATGCCAGTTCTGCTGGCATGAATGTGAATACAGGGCCTTCAGAGCAAGTATTTACACATGGGAGGTGAGGAAATAGGGAAGACTGGATGCTAAGGTCATGACAGCAAGGATTTAATGTTTTACTGGGCAGCAGCCAATGCTACACCTGCATGAAAATATAAAGCTAAAATTCTCAAAGAAGTAGCAGTATTGAGGCGTCTCTCTCAGCACCTCATCTGTTACATGTGCTCTAAATTCCTAAACAGCCAGGTACATCCTGGCAGGCTAAAGTGACTGATGCCATCTAAGCTGTTAGCAGAGAGACAGGACTGTAATACCTGATCTGTCTCATTATTTGCCAATCTCCGCACATGCATAAGGAAAGCTGTACTGCCTTCCGACATTTACATGCTTTCTAAGATTGTTCCCCACAAAAGTATCACAAACAGATTGCAGTGGTTTATTTCTGGTGAGCAATGATCGCATTATCCCAGCAGAGGGAAATCTGGAGACACTGTCAAAGCAGATTGAGTTTTACAGAAGTAAAACCAGCTTGATGCCATAAATATACTAGAATTAGCTAGTGAAGGCCTTTCTTTTTAATTATATGACTACACAAAATGATTAACTGATGTTACTGCTTAGTATGCATTAGGAAATGTTTGTTTTTAAGCTGGACTCCTAAGAGTAATATCTGGAGCCTTAAATACACCACTTAAATTAGTGGTGTCACTTGGTTTTCTATAAAAATTACGTTCTGTTTTTGTAAGGGATTCAAACTTCTAAATTCTTGATGGAAGTGTGATATAATATTTGGAATTTTTTTCCTTCTTTCTGTATTTTATGTGTGATAAAAGCAGTTAACAGATCTTCACAAAAAATAAAGAAGGTATGCTCAAATGTATTAAAAAGCATCAGGTTTTATGGAAAGGGATCCATACTACTTAATGAAAACCTCGGGTGCTTAGGAGAAAATTATGTTGTAACAAGTGGGAGAAGAAAAGCTGATTTTTTCAAAAATTTTATTTTTATCTCTCTCAAGTGCTCATCTCCTGCAGAAACAAGGGCCAATGTAATAGTATCTCCAAAAGGGAATTCTCCTGACCTACCTGTGGTGTCCAGTAACAGGAGCTTCAGATGCCTGAGAAATGTATAAGTGACTGAAATCTGTAATGGAAAACTAATCATGAGAAAAAAAGATTCCTGATTAGTCATGAAAGTGAGGAAGAATACTTACTTGATTATTATTGAATGTATAGAAACTGGAACAGAAATCACCACAACTGAGTGGCTAAGGATAAATTTGATCTCATGTTCTAAAGGGATGAAAAAGTCTGACAAAAGCTACCCAGTGCCAAGCTGGAACTATTCTGAAGTGATAGGAAATAAAACATTTGCAGAAACAGCCAACCACAGACTCCTACTCAATTTACTGAGCAAGTCTCCTTGGCTTTCTACACAAGCTCTTGCCACAAGGTTTCCACTCCAGAATTTGAAATTTCATTTTAATACTACCATTTCTGGAAAGCAAAAATAAATAAGAAATTTAACCAGATGCTCGCTGCTAACTTGAAGCCCAAGAGTGCTGACTCACCATCACAAGGAACTTCAGCTCCAGTGGTTGATTTCTCTTCCTCCCTCAAGCCTTCCCCACAGGCTATTGACCCCAGTACTGCATGGGCATGCAATGCAAACATGTATCTGCTCCCTATTCTCTGCAGTTCATAATATAAGCTAAGGTTGTCAGCAGTTTATATATGTCAGGCTGGAAGCAGTGGTAGGACTGTGAAGAATATGCCACCCTCACTGTAGAAGTGATGGGTCCATGGATACCTGACCCCAGAGCAAAACTACTGCTTTTTACTTGCTTATTTAAGAGTTATTTTTAACCTTAGTCAGTTCCTTGTTTTTGTCATTTGTGGCTTTAGAAACAGTCTCACAAACTAGACAACAACCAAAACTGGGGGAAAACACGACGGGGGAAGAGGCCACAGGACAGGGAGGCAGGAACTGCTGGCTTTGGTTTTGCCAGGAAGTGTGTCTATCACCATAGCCTGCAGCAGGGCAGGGGACAGTGCTGATTGTGGGGGAAGGAGGTGCTTCTGTGCCTGCAGCTGACTCTACTGCAAATACAGTTTAATAATGTCGGTCTAGTCAGCATGGGAACTCCATAATTTGTCTCAAGGGTAAACTATCCCAGCAGTCCATAGCAATTTGTATCACTAGTCAGCTGTTCCACAGAATATCTTGGTATCTTGGTAGATCCATTCACAAGTGCCTTCTAGGTGTTAAACGGCTTCCATCTATGTTGAACTCAGAAACTGTGGTTTTGGCACTATCTTTAGGATTTCAATGTTAGACTCCCCATCATCAGTACATAAATCTGCACCGATCTAAAGATACAGATCAAAAAACCCAAAGCACACTGAAAAAAATCACATCACTCTACGCTAATTTAAATTTAAAAGTGGCTTGATTTTTAGAAGTGTGTGAAGTTCTGCCCAGTAATGGTGAAAGGACTTCAAATCTTCTTAAGCAAGTTGACTTTAACTCCTGAGACCTGGACCCCTGGTTAACACAGAAAAACTTGGCAACAGAGTCCTCTGCCAGATTCCTATAACCTGTGTATCTGGGAAGTTTGTCTGTCATGTCAAAGCTGAGGTGCTTTTACACAGAGATGTCCTTTTCCTGGGTTGTTTTCTGGCATGCATAGCAGGACACACTGCATTGTGCTTATATATAATTGAGGATAAGTACAAGCAACTCCTGACTTTGCATATATGTCAAGTAGACATATTGCCCTTTTTAATTGCCGCTTCACACTGTATAGGGGATGAAGCTGCCAAGTTCTATGCAAATAGTCATGAGAAAACATCTCATTTCTGCATCACCTGGGAACAGCTAACCATCAAATTATCTAAAAATGTGTTACAGGTGAGTCAGGGGAAGATGAGGATTTTACACCTGCTAAGCAAACCATTGCCAGGCTGTCAGTATATTGTCAATTTTTTTGTTGGTGGCTGAATCTTTAGGATAGAATAGTGTTTACTCCACATTTGTTGGCAGGAAACAATCTTGTCATGTGCCAGTACCACAAAAATTAACCAGGATGTGCAGTTTAAAGTACAATAGCTAGACAGCAGGCCTTCCTAACTCAGTGCTGCCCAAAGTTTTGATTCATCTCTAAAAGGAATGAGTACCATGTTAGCACTGACATTATATGTGGTTCCACAAGGTAAGCCTTTGCTGTCTTGTCCAAAGCCTCTATCTGATCAGCAATTCAAACCTATCTGCAAGAGTGAGGTCAGCAGGTTAATCGGAAATTTGTGACTGGTTTGACGATCCAGAAAAATTAGAGTGATGTCTTACAGGTTTGTATTTGTAAGACACAAGTATATTGAGGTCAGTAAGTCAAAGGCCTTAAAGAAGCATCCCCAAATTTTTTCAATTCCTGTGTCAGCAGAGCACTGTTGCTATTTAGCATTTTGAGGTTTACTGCCAACAGGAAACCTCTAAAGCAAAATCCCCTGGGGCTTGTGATTGTATAATTCTAAATAGTGTAACAATACATTTGGTAGCTTTTATCACTGTGGTGCCTGAGGCCAACAAACTGCAGTTCTGTGAGGTTTACTTCCTCAGAATGATTTAGGACAGGGTTTTTGAGTAGCAGAGATGTTCAGAAGCCAGGAAGAGAGTGATCTGTATAAAAAAAAAAAAAGAACTGAAAGTAAAGGGGTTTGCTCGAGCAGACGTCTCATTGTGTTGCTTTCCTCCTGCTGTTGTTACTGTTTTCCCATGCAAACCACCAGGCTCCTTCTGCGCAGTGATTTGCTGCTCCTGTAGCTCTCCCAGCATGTTATTCATTGTTTCTGGCATATCTTCTCCAGCTGTTGCTTGGCAAGAGCCTTCCTGTGGCCCTGCTGGTGTCTCAGTCTCTAGTGGAATGTTTGAAATGTGTATGCTTTTGGAAAGGCATATATAATGATGGTCCAGGCAGCCCCTTGATAGTAGCTTCAGGCAAAAAAGGACAGTCTGATTAACACCCAGTCACATTTTGCGCTTTTGCTATACACCACAGAACACAGAAATGTTTTCAAACTTTTGTCTCCCTTCCATTAAAGAATTATATTTTAATTTCTTTTACAAGCTTCTAGGACATTCTTTTCCAAAACTGCAAAACGTACTTTAAGCCTTTTTCTTTAAATTTATGTTCCTCATTCTGTATGGGTTATTAACTTTGGTTTTCTTTAACACCATGAGGCAGACACCAGAAACTGTGAGGGGATTAAATGTATTCATGTTGAGATGCAAAGTTATCCTCTTTGTTTCCAAGCTTCCTGCCTTATACCAGGCCATGTTCTTTAATCAAGAAGTGCAAAGGAGAAAAAACCCCTGTGGTCCATCCAAAGATAAACTGCTGCTTTAAGTCAGTCTTTTAAAATCTGCATTTACACTTCCATTAAAGCCTCACCCAATTTTCTGTCTGCAGAATTTCTCCGCTTCAGAGCAATAGCCACATGGGAAAATATTTCCAGTGTGTGTTCCATGCTGTGACATATCTTATTTTTCAATAACAGTACATAGAAGAAGAGGTAATTTTTGCTACCTGCTGAGCTTGCTCTGTAGCTTTGGGCTGTTTGGAGTAAAACAGTTTCCTGTCACCTCCTTAATGTTTCATTAAATCATCTGTTTCTGCTAGTTCTTAGACGTGTCATAATTGGTTAGCAAAAGAGAAAATTGATTTAATTCTGTTGTATAAGATTTTCTTGGATAAGTTCTGTGTATGGGGAATAAAAGGATCTGCTGGCTTCATTATCAAAAACCTCTGCTCAGGGCAATTAAAAATTTATTGTCAAAAATTGTATCTCAATTCTTGGAAGACAATAAATGTGGAGTAACAAGAGTGAATAGCTGTTGGGGTGAAACATTAAATTCCCCCTTTTCAATCTTCCATGCTAAGAGTAAGTGCTAATTTTTTAACAGTTCTGCTGGGATTTCACAGTAAGAAAGGACATTTCGGTGGGACAATGTTACTGTTCCATCACTGGTGTGCATGATCTTAGCCCAGAATGTTGATATCTTTGTCCATCAAGATAAATAACTCTATTATTGCTTGGTTTCTCTGACCCGTATCCTTTTTAATATTTTACTGCACCATAGGAACCAGGCATCCAGAAAGCTGATTTCTCACAGATTCTTTCTTCACCAAATGCCACGGGGTCAATTCCTGCTCATAATGCAATAAATCTAGTAATTTAATATATCTCTAGATTTATACCAATTTTCTTGATTTTGGTAATACCCAAATTTTTCAATAGTTTCTGAATTTTGTCTAAAAAATTAGTGAACAAGTTGTTTGGTTTGGGGTTTTTTTCTTTTTGTTTGGTTTAGGGCTGTTTGGTTTTGTTTTTTCCTTTTTCTTTTTAATCTTATAAATTTGAAAGAAAACTGCCATATTGAGTTTACAACATTTGTGAATTACCTAATATACTGCTTTGGAACAAATTGTGGTGACATTTATGACCTTTACTTTCTTGATAAGTAGCTAGACATTTTTCTGACAATTCTGAAATGGGTACCTTTCTGCATGCATTTGTGTACTGTCAGACACATATTTGAAAATATGGAGAAGCTTGTGTTTCAGCAAGTGTGTGTAGCTTGTGTACTCAGCATGCATTCATCTAGCATTTTTTACATGCATGGAAACTATCTCTTTGCATACATGGCAGTAATTAAATCTCTTGTTTGCAGTAGCATTTATTTGCTGACTGAGAGGTTCTGCATTAGGCAGGCTAGCTCCAGCCTGTGGAAAACTTGCCAGTCAACAGAACAGCTGACTTAAGGTACAAAACAAATAAAACCTGTACTAAGTGAATGTTTTTCTGCCTTTCTGTACATATACTCTATTATTTGAGTAAAAACTACATATGACCGTTGAGCCTTTCTTCGCCTTAGGACTTGTCTCATGAGATGTCACAGTTTTCCTCCTTTAGTCTCCTTCCAGAGCAAACTCCTTACTGATACCATTTCTGCATCGATGGCTCAACCTCAGCTCAACAAAAATCACTTTTCCCTTTAGCTAAGGGTTTGGAAGAGCAGAAATACTTTGGTGCCTCTGACCAAGAGAAATGTGACACACCGTATCTCTTGATGTAGTAAGGGGACAGGGAAGAAGAAAAAGTAGATTTGGTTGGTTTACTATGAGGTTATCCTAACACCATTGTGTAGTAAAATAAGGAAGTAAAACAGAAGGAAATCATGAGTGGAATGTTGCATTTTGTACTTCAGGTCTACCAGATTTGAGTAGATAATACACTTTTGAAGAAGGCAGGCTATTTCAAGATGAGAAAGCACATTGGAATGGACATTCCCTCATCTAACCCCTACTTTTTTAGTAGCTTTCTTCTAAGGAATATCTTTTTCTTTGGGAAGGGTTCCCAAGAGCTATTTCTAGGAAGAATGACAGAAAAACCATTGTGGTTTTCCTTTAAACTGGCATTTAATTACATCAGATGCCACCTACAATGTACTAAGTCCACGGCTTGTATTTGTTTCATTTCTGTAAATTGGCTTAGAGAAAAAAGAGAACTAGATTAAACGCCAGTTCAAAGCTTGGGCTGACACACCTATCACCTAGGAAAAAAACTATGGTGATGTTAAAGCTATTCATCCAGCAATTCTTGTTCAGTGTGGGCATCGGTTATATTCTGTGATAGAACGGAAAGAAAGGATAAAGCCTTTCTATTTGACATGTTTTAAGGACTGGTGAAAGCAAATCACAAACTATTTCTGCAGAAATACTGCCCAGTTTGGCCTGTTACCTCCTTCAGAGGAAATTACGCCACAACTTGAAGGCACTAAATTTTTTGGGGGGATAAAAAAGGTACGTGCTTTGTGGTTTTGGTCTGAATCCTGAAAATGATGTTTTATCTCTTGTTTTGTTGGTTCAGATTTCCCTGAAGAACTTCCAGTGACTATTCTGACTATTCAGAGCCTCCTGAAAATGGGGTCGTCAGACTGAGCTGGAGCCTCTAGGCATAATTCTAATGCAAAAAAAAGTAGTCCAGGACACTACACGAACAAATCTGTAGATATCCTAAAGCCCGTGTTCTGTCCCGAGAGTAATTTTAAGTATATTAATTATTTAACAAGCACGACATTGCAGATGTAGTCTGAAGATTGCTGTTACACAATTCTCTGTCCCATACGTCACTGTCTGCCCTTGAGGGACTGCATGCACTATTCATGCTTTTAAGTCAGGACTGCAGCCTACTTGTCTGACATTGTTTGACAGTTTAGTTGGCTTGAAGAGTTAAGAAAAATTTATACTTGAGCATAGACTTCAGAAATGTACCAACCCCATTATTAGCTAGGGACATTATGCTCTTGTATTTTGGGTTTGGTTCTAAGTGGAAAGGAAGAATGGAAAAACACAGAAAAGGTCAGAATGACCTGACCTGATTCTCTTCCTCTCAGTCTTTGTCCTTCACTTCTTCCTCCACAGTCCCCAAAAATGTCAACAAGAAACAGCCTCCAAGTTTCACTTCAAAATAACTGTCCCTTCTCAATCTGCTCTCAGTTTAAAGCCAACATTACAGTATTCATGCTTTCATGTGGCAGCGATTTACTTAATTTGGCAAGATTGATAGCAATCTTTATTTTATTTGTTAACACAGATATGTAGTCTGGTATTGAAAGTGTAAGGAAAACTAACATGAACTAAGGAAAGGAAAAAGCAAACCAAACTAAAACTACACTATTCTCATTCTTGGGAAGCACATATTTTTCTGACCCTCTGGCTCCTCTTTTGACATTATTAAAGACCTTTCTATCAGCATATTATTGCAAAACCATCACAAAAGGTGTGAAACTTTTTCAGAAGTGTCTGTAATTAGGATTCACTTTTTTATGGGAGCATAGACAGCTCAGAGGGTATGTGGATCACGCACATCTCTTTCTTACTGCATTTACTGCTATGAGTCATGGAAAAGAAATGAATGGGTGCTCCAGCACTTTTTCTGAAACAGCAGCAGCCAAGTTCCTGCTTGTAGTAGCTGCTTGCTTGCATATGCATATTGTACCTGGACAGATTCATTTTGATCTACAGCTTAGATACAGAGGGTGAATATCTAGAGAAAGGCAGAGAGCCCAAATGGAGGAGTACCAAATACAGGCATGTGGTACATCATGTGTCTCATCCACTGCTGGCCAATGAGTGTATGCCTTTCAACAAACTGTTCAATCCTGGCTCATATTGACAAAACAATTTTAAAACAGTTCACCCATATATGAACTACAGAAAAGAAATTAGAGAAGTCTGACTATTCCTGATGGCATTCGTAAATTGTTACTACCTTTTGTTTGAGTCCACACATGTATGTTTGTATTGTGAACGTCGGAAATTTTTGTTGTTAGTAGCTGCAGGCTGCATACAGTCCCTGTTTTCTCTTAGCTGTCATCAGGCTCCACACAACACTCAGCCTCACAGCTGAGTTCACAGCTGTCCTGTGATCTCACTACATTGTGCCTCATTTATTTTTTCTTGTGGGATATATTGCTGGAGTGCTGTTTTCTCATCCATAGCAAAACTCTTACCTAAAGAATTAAAACCACAAAAAGAAAATACAGGCAAATAATTGACTGTATACTTAGGAATTTGTTTTCTATCAGGCACATTCCCATCACTACTGCCTGCAGAAGAGGTCAGCAGGGGTTGAGGAAATCACAATATTCTGCACAAAAAGCTTGAAGTTCAAGTGCAAAAGCACTATCTATAGGGCTATTGCTTTGTCAGTCTCTGTGCTCTGTCATGGACTTGGGAACCCTTAACATTAAAACTTCTTTGCATCTTTCCTCTAGTGTATAACCACCTCTTAAGCACTCAAGAAAAACTCATAGATTTAGTATGGGTAATAAAGGCACCCTTATTTCCACCCCAATATGCACCACTTCCTAAGACCTGCCAGCCTGAGGAAGCTCCCTTACAGCAGATGGTACCCAAGAGAAGCTTTCTTAAAGGAGATAAGGATCCGTGAAAATAACTCTAGCATCAGAGGTCAGGACATGTTTCACCAGAGATTGAAGTGTACTAATAGCTGAAATATTTCTCTTCCATATCTCTGCAGAGCAGCTTTTGCCAAGTGCTTCATTGCTGTAATGAAAAACCTTCATTATATGAGCAAGAGTCATGGGATATCTCTTCTAGAGGATCTAATTATCAAAACCTAGAGTATACAGTTGTTAGTAGCTTATCACACATATGGGAATGTTACCTATTATTATAGTTCCAGATGTGTTGTTCATTTGCTAATTCAAAAATCTTCCACCTCTCTCCCCTTCTTTTTTTTTTCTTCTTTTTTTCTTTTTTTAAAAATTTTTTCTATGTCAAAGGTTGAGAATATAGAGTATGTGCTTTGCACTGTCCTTTTGTGGTCATGCACAGAGGAAGAGGAAAAAGGGACACACACCACAAGGTTCTGCAAAAACACAGGGCTAAAATAGTGCAAAAGAGAGCTCACAGAAAATCATCATGAACAGCACGTGGAGGAAAAAAGTAAGTGAACTATCAGAGCATGGAGACAAGGCATAAAGAGCATAAGATGACAGTAGTAGCAGGCTAGACAGAGCTTTGGCCACAAGGTCAGACCTGTGAGGACACTTGAGAGAGTGGCCCCTTCTGATGCTGCTGACCCAAGCTCAGAACTCCCATCAGGAACACAGCAGAGCTTTAACAATGCTCCTGTTCTGGTGCTTTTGTTTAAGCCCCTTGAGTCACATTTTGTTCAATGCAGTTTGAGAGGAAGATTGAGTTTGTTTTACCAGTGTATGAGGAGTGGGGGAGAAACCAATTGCTGCACAGATATCTTGAAGATTTTCATGCTACAGGCTGGCACAAGAAAATGGGATTTATAGGTAAATTAAATGCACATGTGACAATTTTCATGTGGCATACCTTGCTCTGGTTATGATTTTACAGAGTGCTTTATTTTTTCTTTACTGCAGGAAGTACAGAGGCCTTGTCTCTGTGATAAATGTACCTGGCACCTTCTAACAGTCCAAGGTGTGCAGACACATGGAGTGAAGAGAGGGGAAAATTGGGGGTGTGTAGATTGATGGAGAAATTGCACCCACTGGTCACACTGCCACCATTTTAAGTGAGCAGGAAACAGCCAAGACAGCAGAGCTGCATGAAGCACAGAACAGCTATTCCCTTTGTAGCTGAGCAGAATATCCTCAATGTAAATGGCTTCATCAAGAATTGCAGCAATGCCCTGCAGATTGCATAGGCTGTTCTCACATCTGCTCTCAAAATACTTCGTGTGTCTGCAGAGCTGATTTCTTATCCTAGGTGACAATTTGGAAAAGCATGTGTGTGAGCTTTGCTGTTGCACAAAGCACGTATTCCCAGGGCTGAGGGGTGGGAAGTTTCTTTTCCTGGTGTTGGTAGGGAACTTCTACACAGTGCTAGAACCTGGCTTGTCCTCATGGAGGAGCATTTCCAGATAAAGCAAATGTAGAGGCTCAGAGTGGGAAATAGTCATTTCCTCTGCCATTCCCAAGTGGAGAGACACTGGAGCCTTCCCAAGGAGAATGGCAGTTTCAGAGCTGCAAGAGGCCCTTGGGATTACTGTGGATATGAGGTGCTCTGCATGGGGCTCACTCCTTAATCTTTGAGCTGCTCAAGCACCTTGGTCCTGCGTGTCCTATACTGCTAGGATCAGCTTTGGGACAAGAAAGATGGAGTGGGATGTGAGAACAAAGAGCTGCAGGAAGATCTGAGATAAGGCTGGAAGTTGTGCTCTTACTACTTAATAACATCTCACTCATGTAGCCTCTCTCGTAAGTAGCTTAGAGCCAATGAAGGCTTTGAAAACCAATATCAGGCTGTAGCATGACCTGAAAACTCGGCATGCTTATGCATGTGCTGTTTTGTCCTGTGTACACTCTTCTTGTACAGAATGTTTCAAAATAATATTTCCTGTCTAGCTCAGAATTGCCTTTATTCCACCCAGATGGAATAAAGGTGGTTGCACACAACAGCTCTTTGAATTTATCTATAGGGATGTAATAGAGATGAAAGATGTCAAAAACCAACACTGGTTTCAACAGTGCTTGCCAGGTCAGCTGCTTGCCAGGTTTAAGAGGAGATAAGAGAAAGACATCAAGAATTCAGCCAGGCTTGTTGGAAAAGGATAGTATCATAGTCTGAATCATGCATTTTCTTCTGCCTCATCCATATTTTTGTGCTAACTAGGGCTTATTTCTGAGAGGCAAATGCAGCACAAAATGCGTAACTTTTTTTAGAATATCTATTAGAACTTGTTGCTGTGGGGGAGGGAGGAAGAAGCACAGTCTCTAGTTACTTCTTTGGTTTGGTCCTCAGAGATTTGGGACAGATTTGTCTCAAAGGACATGCACAGAAGCTTTTGTGTTTCTGACGTGGTTAATACCTTACGGCAGTAAAATGTTTCTTTTCAGCATATCTGGTGGGAAATGGGTAGGTCATAGGCTTTGGGAGGAGCTGGTGCTAAAATGCCCGGGAGCACGGCTCACAGCTAGGAGTGAGGAGACACAGTGCAACAGGAGGAAGGGCTGCCGGCAGAAAGCCATTGGCGCTGCCAGTTAGGATTTCCAGCTCTAGCTGAAGCAAAAGATTGGAGCAGACAGTAATATGGCACAGATGGCACTGTGTCAAACAAGCAGCTCTGGTTTACCCTTTAAAAGGGAAGCTGGTTTTTGCTGCCTTTTTTGCCTCTCCTTTGAGCTGAGGGCTCGATGAGCGTCATCGCAGAGCTAATCATAGCGGGTGCTAAACTCTGCCGGCTCCGCGGAGAGGCAGCGCCCGGAGGAAGAGGCGCTCGCAGCGCAGATGGGAGCGCGGCGGGAGCGCCGGCCGCACTCAGCGCAGCGGAGCCAGCCACTGTGAGCTGGTTTGTAGCAAAACAACCTAGGTCCTGTTGGGACCTAGGGGATAAGCAATGTTGCACTGGGGTTTTCCTTAATTTAAAAAAGTGATTTTTCATGACTTTAGACCTTTGTAAGACAGACAGCCCCCAACCAATGGGGTTGCTCTGCGTGAGATAATTCTGGCGCTGCAGAGTGTTCTGCAATGACAAGACAGCAAAGTCAAGGGGGAGAAAATAGTTTATGGGGTTTTATTATTTTTGTCTTGATTCGCATGTTTCTATTATTCTCTTGGAGTGAAACCTAAATACCAACTCCATCAGTGCGCTTCTCACTAGTTCCTGGTGCCTTTGTTGCCTAAAAGACAGGCTACCTGAAACAGAGGCCAAGACAAATTAGGAGTGTAAAAAGCAGACAGTTTATTTAAGGCCTGCAGAGGCCTTAAAGGTACATTCAGGCAAACAAAGCCCCCCGTCGGGGACGACACCCAAAATGGACGCAGGGTCACGAGCTCTTCACCTTTTATAAGTTCTGTTCCATTAGCATATTGGCCCTTAATTCTCCAATCTCACCCTTAGGTGATGATGTTAACCACCCCAGGCCTGCTCCCCCCATCTCACAGTTGTTTACATATTTTCGGGCCCTAAGGCAATGAACATGCCCTTGAATCTGTACTCAGGGAGCCTTGTTTTGGCTAAAGATGCTGGGAACAGGGGATTTTAGCACTTTGTAAGAAGCACAGAACTACAGCAAGTTACAGCTACATGAAGAGTAAAAAACTAGAAATACCTGATGGCATCACCTTCATCCAGAGACACAGGTAGAGAGCCAAGGGCAGCAGCACACCAGAGACTCACGTGGTACTCACTCCACCACTTGCACTATGCCAAAGCACCTCTGCACCCTTGAAGTTCTGCACCAGTTGAAGGCACCATTCTACTCTCAGAGGTAGGTCAGCTGATAATATGAATGTGGGTAGTAGATATCTTACACCACCTGTTCTGTGCAGTGTTTTGAAGAAAATGAAGCTTAGCACTCACCAGTTCACCTTGTCCAAAAGAGGATCATGTTGTCCACCACATTTTTAAATAAGCTCTCAGGTATAAAGGAGGGGTGTAGGGGTCAGTTTGGTTTATGCAGCAAGGTTTTGATAGCAGGGAGGACTGCAGGGATGGCCTCTGTGGGGGGATGCCCAAAGCTGCCCCCAATAGACAGTGCCAGTTCCAGCTGGCTCTCCTGCTGCTGGCCAAAGCTGAGTCCATCAGGAGCAGTGGTAGAAACTCTGTGATGGCATAATTAAGAAAGGGTAAAAAACCCCACTGTGCAATGGCAGCTGGGAGAGAGGAGTAAAAATATGTGAGTGAAAGAACTCTTCAGACACCAAGATCAGTGAAGAAGGAGGGGAATGAGGTGCTGCAGGTGCCAGAGCAGAGATTCTCCTGCTCCCTCTGTGATGACTATGATGAGGGAGGCTGTCCCCCTGCAGGCTGTCCCCCCTGAGGAGGTCCACCATAGAGCAGGTATCCACCTGCAACTTGTGGAAGAATCCATGGCAAAGGAGGTGGCTGGCCTGAAGGATGCTGTGACCCCAGGGAAAGCCTATGCACAAGCAGGGTCTAGTCAGGACCTGTGGCCCCGTGGGAGACCATGCTGGAGCAGTCTGCTCCTGAAGGACTGCACCCTGTTAAAGGGACCAAATCAGGAGCAGTTTGTGGAGATTTGCAGCCTTTTGAGAAGGACCCATGTGGGTGAAGTTCATGAAGGACTGTCTCTTGTGGGAAGAACCATACATTGGAGCAGGAGAAGACTGTGAGAATTCATCTCCCTGAGGAGAAGGGACAAGCAGAGATGTGTGATTAACTAACTCCATTCCCTGTCCCCCTGTGCCACTGCAGGGGAGGAGATGGAGAATTTGGAAGTGAAGCTAAGCCTGGGAAAAAGGCTTAGCTAAATAAAGCTAATTTCCCCAAACTGAGCCTGTGTTGCCTGTGATGGTAATTGCTGATGATCCTTCCTTGACCCTCTCTTGATTCATGAGCTTTTTGTTTTATTTTCTTTCCATGGCCCAGCTGAGGAGGGGAGGGATGGAGCAGCTTTGGTGGGCACTGGTGTCCAGCCAGGGTCAATGCACCATAGATGGCAAACCGACACAAGGGTCAAGAGCAGAGGGAATGGAGCTGGACATTATAACTGTTCTTCAGTGTTATGATTCCTCAGACTACATGGTAAGATGAGGTAACTTGATGAAGAAACCAGAGTTGCATAAATACTCCTGCATCAGACAAAATATTTCAGTTCATCAGCAGGCGTCACTGTGTCATTCACCTTAGTCACTTCTGCACCAAACTCAGCACTTTGCTCCTCCTGAAAGAGGGTGCTGCAGAGCTCAAGGTCAGTTTCCAGTTTTCTGTGAGTACAAGAAATTCATGTTACTTGGCCTATCATCTTCCTTGAGTCCTGATGCTGACAGTTGTCTGTCAGCTGAGGCTTTCCACATTGCCATACATCAGTCCAGAAGGACCAGGTGTCTATTCCACAAGGCTTCCTTCTTTCAGGGACCAGGTTTGGGACCACTCCAAAGACTTTTCCCATCTTTCCTCCATCTAGGCAGTGTTACCTGACCAAAGAAAGCAGAATCTGGAAGCGCAGTAACTGCTGAATTTTCTTTTTCTTTCTCTCATGAACTGCTACTAAGGTTGGCTTGTATTTGTAGGCTTTTGAGACCTGTGCTCAGCCTCAGATCAGCTGAACAGCCTTACTGTGGGTCTGGCTTTTTAGAGAACTGCTGATTCTGCAGCACACACCTTTTAGTGCACTTTCACCTCCAGGCAGGCTGGGATTTTTCCGTTGCTTCCCATAACCCACAAATGCAAACATCAAACCCACTTTCTGATTAAGGAACCTCAAACAATAAAAATCAATATTGATTTTGCATTTAACCACCGGAGCAAAATGGCATGACCTGAAGCATTTAGCTCTGAGGAGGACATGGTGCCATGTTCACAGCAGCATTCCTCAATTAAACACTCTGTCTATAAGGAGAACAGGTGGTATGTTTTTGACACCTCTGTTCTCAGAGATAAGGGCTGAAGATGCTATTACATCAGAGTGAGAGCGTTGTGTCATTGGGGCCAACCACAGGGATGTCTTAGTGTTGAAAACAACTTCTCTGATGATCACATACAGGCATAGTGAGAAATATCTGTCAAAACCATACAAAGGTGCACAGCCAGAGAGCTCTGCCTCTTGCAAAGAGCTGGTGATATACGATGACACTGTTTGAGCAAAATGCCAGATGAGCAGCCCTTGTGGACAGAGCTCTCGGTTGCAGCAGTCGTGACTGTGACAGCCACACTTCTGCTCTTCTCCCCTCTCTCCTTGGAGGTGTTGCTTATAGGAACCAGACAAAAAATAATTATCCTATCTATCTGTATAAGTTCCTAAGTCTTACCTCCTGTGTTTTGGTGTTTCTTCCATTGTGTCAAGATGTCCGTCACAGGACTGTCTCTGCAGAAGCTTGGAAGAGGACAGATCTTGTTTCTGTGTCCCAACAAATGAACATTTACGATAGATGTCACCAAAAGCCATATCTGAAGTGGTATTAGAAGTGGAAGTTTCTTTCTCTCTTCACCCAATGACTCTAAGTGCTCTTACTGACATAAATGAACAAAGTAAAAGTAAGTTGCAGTGACCTCTGGTAAGACAAGTTGTCCTATCCTGGCTTAGTTCCTGCAGTCCTTGTTCAAATAAATCTTTTTATTAAAACAAATGAGGCTTTTTGACAAGAATGCTGTGTCCCTTTTTACTTTTCTCAGAGGATCTATTTTTTCTTACATCATGGTAATTGCTTGAAGCGGCAGAGAACTCTCTTGTTACCCTGCTGCTTCTGCAGCAGTCTTATCTTTCTGACTACAGAACACAGGCAAGGGACAAGGCTTATGGAAAAAAATGGCTGATTTTATGTAATTATTAATAAAAAATAAATGAGTTTTTTCTTTTTCAAAGTGTCTATTATACCCTGTGTGCTTGTGCATTTCACTAGGAAGCTCTGAACTAACCTTTCAGTATTACTGACTGAAGTGAGGACAAGGCATGGGATGCCAGTCATTTGATGCTATGAGACAAAAGAAAAATGTGGCACTGCTGTTGCCTTTTAGAGGTTGTTAACCCTCAAACAAATTTCCGAACACTGCTAATGCTACTGCTTTAGAAATATTGTAGATGTTTAGGGGCAGTTTTCCTATGTTTGCCTTTTCAAGTCTCACTTAAATTCATTAGCTCCTGCTGCATATTCCTGAAAACCCATTGATATATGGCTATGATGCCATTTGTGATTGAAGAATGAAGACATCCCTCAGGTGTGAAACAAGAAACAACAGTGGCACATGAAGTCTTTAAAAATAGTTCTCAGGATCCCCAAAACTTTAAGTAGTATACAGTGAAGGAATAAAGATGCAGATGATGTGGTGTACCAGAAACTTGGGCAAAAGGTTTTGCAGAGGAAAAAGCAAAGGATTTAAATCCTGAACCATGACAAACTATTCATAGTTCTGTAAAATCCTCTAAACTCTTTGTGGCCCTTTGATTCTGGATTCTCTTGCCTGATTAGGAAAGGCCATTCTCATTTGCAGGTTCATTTATGGTCAGAGCACTGGACTGTAGATTTCTCCCTTGGGCAATAGTCCAGTGTGCTGTGAAATGGTCTTTACCATGAGACAATAGGGAATCTGAAGCAATTGCCCATCCAGGGAGGCCAGTGCCCACTTTCTAATTATCTAAATATTTACTACAACTTTTTAAACATATTGTAATGTAAACATCAATATTGCAAATAATGGGGTGGGGCAAGGGAAGGTTATGGGCCCTGTGGCATGATTTGTTGGACAGGACTGTGGAAATTTTTTACTAATAGAGAAACTTAAATTTAGAAGGCATGTCTGTTCCATGGAGGGCTTTTCATCATGGGTGTGGATAGCTTTCCTCAGTGAGAAAGCTATCCAAATGAGCAGCTGCACATACTTGATCACAGTTTTCCAAGCAGTGACAGCTCTGATTATTGTATTGATAATAACCAGCTCCAGTCGCCCTTCCATTAGCTGACTGCACTGGCACAACCCTGCTATATGGGGGCAGGGAGCAGGAGGTCCTGACTTTCTTTACACCGAGTAGACCAAGTGCCCTTACTCAGAAAATCTGATTCAAAAAGGATTTTCTTAACTTAGTGCAGCACTGTGCAAATTTGCACTTGGGAAGATTGCAGTGCTGCCCAGGAATGTGCTGCAAATTACTCTCTTAGTGTGTGGGGAGGCTGGGGGGTCTAGGGCTGCCTCAGCTGCCTCTCGAGCAGGCAGCTGCAGTGGTGGCACGTGTTGGCAGACCCCATGGGCTCACTGAGCTCTGGGCATGGCCCTTGTGTCAGGCTTTACCTGCTGCAAGCACTGACAAAAATAGCTGCAAGTCCTTTGTGCCAAATGGCTTTGGCACTTTGGCTTGGGACACCATATCTGTGCTATCAGAGCAACGCTGGCTTCCACATCGCTGTGGGATAGATGTTTGAAGCGCTGCACCAAAAAGGAAGACTCTCATGCAGCATCTGAGAAGTGTCTTGTGCTCTCAGAAACTGCTAGGCACTGTTAAGAGAAGAAATTATTTTGTCTCCTTATAGCACATGTTGGGGACAGAGTAGGCCATTGCATCTACATAGGTCAGAAAGTCTAATTTTGCTCCACAAGACTACACAAGCGGGTTTCATGAGGCTGAAAGTCCTACTTAAAATTGCTTTAGTAAGCAGTTATCTTCATATAACTTTGCTGTTCAAAGTTTTACAAAGCTGTTGTTTCAGCCATAGAGTTTCCCTCCATCATGTATTTCCAGTGCACTGGCTGTGATTCAGAGAATGAGTAAGGAAGCTCTTAAACCAAATCATGGCATGGCAACTTAATTCCCTTCCATGGACTGGGCTGGGTGCACTTTTGGCAAACTGAGGAAAACAGCATCTGTGCAATTGCAGATAGATGTAAGCAGATAGAAGTGGGTGGTTCTAGTAAATAAAATTGAATAGTGGGACTTGAACCTATAGCAGCAAGTCCAAGTATCATCTTGATTTTGTTCAGCTCCAGCAAATGAGTTTGGAAACAGACTGCTGAATAAGTTTTTAAAGATATGTGAAAGATGGGCATTCTTTGCACCATCCTATCTATGTTCACAGTAGGGAAAATAGTTTAAACTTTAATAGAGAGTTTGAAAATTGTCAAAGAATCTCATTTCCCTGCTCTGTTCACCATGCAGCCCTGTTGCCCTGGGCTGTTCCTATTGCCCGTTATGACAGATCCTGATTATGCCAGCTGTAACCCAAACATCTGTTGCAACTTAGTGAAAGAGTAATTGACTTCGAACCTACTACCTAAAGCAATGAAAAATGAACAAACCTGGCTGCACTGGGCTCTGGTTTTTGCTGCTGTTGCCAATAGCTCCTTCTTGAAAAGAATGCCATGGGAACACATACAGCGCTTGGTCATCTATCAAAGTCTACCCTTCCCCCCACTTTGTCTTTTTTTCTTTCACTCACCCATCATTTATATCTGCCCTCCCAACAGTCCTCCATCCTTCCAAACCCAGTGCTGCTTACTGAAATGTGATTTTTGATTCCTTATTTCCACTTTTGGAAATGTTTTTCTCCTTCATAAACATGAAATGGAATGCTGCACAATACCCCTATACGAATGCATTACTCTGCTGCTAAATGCATTCACCATATGAGATTATTGTTACTGTTCCATTAAGTGAAATTCTGACACGTGGAAAAAGCTGTGGAGTGCCAAAGTGTACATTAGCATCAACCACTTAGAAAGAGCAATACTCTTTTTCCAAGGAGTATGATTCTTTGAAAGTTTTAGTGATGCTGTAAAGATGATTTCCCAAGGAAAACTCTTTCAGAATAGCCGTTTCCCTAGAGTTGCCACATTTCAAGAAAGCTGAGGACTTCACAATTTCAAGCAGTACTCATTTTCCTCGAGGTGATGTTTTAAGAACTGGCCTTGCACAAGAACAGCCAACCTCACATATTGGATGAGGGATCACAGTGAGTGACAGGAGATGCAAAAGAGAAACCCAGGCTCCTGTGTGGTGCATGAGGGTTCCTCACACCACTGCTCCATCAACAGGAGTCATTCCCCTGAAACTTCCCACCAGGAAAGGCACAGATGTGGTATGTATTTATTTTGCCTAGCAGGTTATTTCAAATCAATTAGAACTTACCAACGCAGATGTAATGGTGAGAGAATTAAAAATTGAAAGCCAACCACCCTTTCTGGACACTGAAGGCACAGCATGAGTGAAACAAAGTATATTCCTGGGAAACAGGGATATGCTCAGGACTCTGGCAGAAGACTAGCACTCTAGGAATGCTGACATCAATAGATAAAGCTTTCTTACTGCTTAACATTTTGAGGAAATGTGACATCTATCCATAGTGGGTTTTCACTGTTCCATGCTAAAACAGCTCCTACCTTCAGTCACTTGCTGGACTAACAAAGTCTACCATGATCCTTACAAATACCAACACCTTTTTGACCTGTTGGAAAACCAGAGTAAGCTAATTTCAGTGTTTTCTACCAGACCTCCAGCCCTGCTTTGTGCCTGTCATGGCATACCATAGAAGTGCCTTCTACAGCAAGCCAAGTCCAGAAGTGATATTCACTGCACTTGAAAGAACTGATAAGCCAAATGTAACATTCTACTTTTATTTTCTGCTATTAGGCTCTGTTACTAACTTGTGTAATAAAAACACATAATCAAATTTCTTGAAAAAATCCCCAACAAATCCTAAACTTGTCTATAGACAATGAATGCCATACAAAGCTCACACAAATGCTTAAATACCTACAAATGAATGCAACTTTCACATGACAACTTAGCTGTTCATAAATGGGGTTATACCATTCTGCATCATATTTAAGTATGGAAGTTTGATATTCAGAAATTTATTGCCAACTCAACCAGCACTTTGAGTTTTCTGGGCTAAATAGAAAACTTGCTTGAAATCTGAACTTACTATTTCTATTGGCTTGTGTGAAGGCAGAAAGTTATTTCTTGTGCAGTCCTGATTGATGGAATTATTGCTGATGGCAGAAATGAATCATACTGCCTGAGGATGGCTGACTCTTGGTGGTGATGTGGCTGATCTTTTGGCAACAAGTTCGACATGCTCTGTGCCCACAAACCATGTTTGTATGGTGGTCTTTGTTTGTTTGTTGTTTTGGGTGGTTTTGGTTTTTTACAATTCAGAAAGCTTGATGATTTTTCACAGCCAGGTTAAGCTATCAGTGTTTCCCATAACAGATTATCTCTGATCTCATAATGCTCACTCCCACGCTCACTCTGAATAAGCGTTAAGAAACTGATCCAGGTTAAAACTAACCAATTTGATCATAAAAACACAACCTTTACTGTAGGTCAGCACCCAATAGAGTCAGCTGAGCAGCTGAATCAGTGTCAGTGCTAGCACAGACTGTAGAGTAAGCAGATGGGACCAGTCCAAATCAGTTTCACTGGTATGCCTTTGAAGTAATCCGACTAATCACTGGCAGAACCAGCACATAATTTTTAATAAGCTTTAATGTCAGTCACTGAATATGCACTTACAGTGGAACATCTGGTCTTCAAGACACACCTTTGTAGACAGTCCTAAGTTTCTATAACCTCAGCATTTAAAGACCCTTTAGTTGATTGGTATCTCATGGATTTATCTCCATCTCTATTTTCCTTTAGAACCTTATTTCTCTCTAGTGGCCTTTTCTCCTCAACTGGCAATTTAATGAACTTGGCATGAGCTAAAGAATTCATTATCAGTCTTCAAAAGAATTTGGCATGGAATTTAAAGCAGTAAATTAGTGCTTAAGGAATAAACTTTGAGAGTGTCAAATATAAAAATTGAGGCAAATGAGTCGGCAATGTTGTACTTTGCAGGTACTTTTAATACAGATGAGCATATTACGGTGACAAGTCTTCTATTGATCCCCATAGTAATCTGCAGCACAATCAGGTAAGTAACACGCCTAGGAGTTGCAGTCAAAAGGAAAGATTTACAATCTATTTTTTAGAAACTCTCCCTTCCTTTCAGAAGCCCCTGGCATACATGTTCAATCAAAGCAATAACAATACTGGTAAAATTACGGTTTAATCCATTTGGCAACAAAAGGGTCAAGTGACATGAAAAAGACCTCAAGCCTGCAAATTATTTATTGACATGAATAGGCTGCTCTTTTCACCACAGATTTGTCTGTAAGATGCAAGTGTTTCTAATGCAAATATGATTTATGGAGAAGAAAAAGGGTAGGCCACCAACTGAAAGAAAACATTTATTGAATCAAAGTCAATACTTTCCTTTTAATATCTACAAGCCAACACTGAACTGACTTTATTCAAGAATGAACACAATGTACAAAAAAAGTATGTCTGTTATAAAAATATGTCAATTTTTTTTTCTGGCTATCGAGCTGAAAACATTTTGGCAAGTGCAAGATAGGTTTGGCAAGCAAATTTAAGCTGCTATTACCAATTTCAAAGATCAAATAATTTTGTAATAGTTTCGTAGTATATTTAAGACTCATTGTTAAAATGGCATTGGAAATGCTAACCCCTAAAAAAAAAATGCATCACTGCACTGCCATGTGTTTATGCATCCAGACAATTGAACATCTCATCAGGAATCAATATCTTTATCAGTGAATACTATCCAACCTAATTTGAACTATTCAACCAGGTAAGTGACATCTACCACTGAAATACAACTTAGGGAAAGTGAACTACCTCCATGGCTGTGTATTTTATGTGCTGTTTATAAACAGAGAGAGAAGATTAGGTAGGTTCATACATATTTAAATCAACCAGACAGCTGTTGCAATGTGAAATCAGGAAAAGGATAGAAATGGAATAAAGAATCATTTATGTCAACAGTTTACATGCATGTTTGCACATAAGAATGGATTTGATTAGGCTCAGTTATGCCTTATTTGTTTGGATGGTTTGGGTTTTTTTTTCCACATAAAAATTTAATGTAACCAGGCCTCAAATAACTGACTTCTCTAAAACCACCAGCAAGGAGCAAAAAAAGGGACCATTTACATAGATAATCTGAAAACAGTGCAATATTAAAATGCAGTTTCACAACATGTGAAAGAAACATGCTTTGGAACCTGAGCAAAAGGCATTTAACTGACTTATTAAAAAGTCACCCTGTATGTTGTTTTCATTGGCACCTGTTCTGCCAGATTAGTATGTCGCTCTTAGCAACTTCCATGGCCCCTAAATATTTAGTACACAGAAACTGCCAACTACTTAGGTCTACTAAACTTTTCAGCCAATATTGCAGGCAGTCTGACATGCTGCTACTGGAAATGACCATACAGCTTAAAATTAAGAAAAATTACAGAAAGAAAAAGAAGCAGCCAAACATGTTGCTCTTCTGTTTAAATAGACTAAAGCGATTCCACAACACTTAAGATACGGTACTACACTGGTTTACAGTCTCAAGGTCACCTCTTTCAAAATAAATATACTGAACATTTACAACAAATGCCTCATGAATGCAAGCTCTCTCTTTATTATTTCAAGACCAATTGGATAATAACTAAAATAAAGACATAACTCTGAAGCAGCTAAGTTACAAATCCTTTTTCAGAAACAGGCATGACTTGGTGCCACAGCAAAATTTTTCACATCTGCAGTAAGCAATTTTTTTTTCTTTTAGCACCAAGCAGGCCACCATACAAAGCAACCTCACAAAGCATGCGGTCATCTACTCTGTTGATTCTGTATGAAATAATTATTTGTGCTTGCAGGTCTCAGACCTTAAAAAATGGATGAACATTAGGTGATTGAAGACATTACTGGAAACTCATTCATTTCTAAACTACGTGGCTGGAGAAAAGATAAAAGATTGAAAAGCAACAGAATGTGAGCATTAGTACTGAGGAATGAGGAAAGCTAAGGCTGGTGCTTTAATTTGCCTTAAGACAAACAAAAAGTGTCAATCAATCCTAAACAACTCTATGTCCATGATACAGGTAGAGGCCAATGCGCGCATGCCACTGAAAGGCACAGTCGGACCAATCTGATAAATGGCATCATCAGAGCAGAACAGCAACTTTTCACTGGACTAATCACGAAGGGTGAACAATGAGCCATCACTTCTCTTGTCATGAGCACAGAAAGCAGTCACCAAGGCAAAAGGGAGGACACAGAAAGAAGATACAGGAACTCACATAAACCTAGAAGACAGAAAACATGCATTAAACCAAGTTTTGAGCATTTTGAGTGACCATTTTCCTGCTGTAACACTACTATACATTGATTTAAAACCATGCATCTTATGGAACCATTGCAAAAATGGTACCATAATCATGTCACAAAATTCTTCTGAGATTTGTTTTGCAACTAATTTCACCTGCAAAAATTAGTTTACAATATCATCTTCAGTTAAAATATGCTTAAGGACAGACTGGTACAGTCAGAACAATCTCCTGTCCATTGTGTGAAAAATTCACTTTCTTACATGATATCTTTATTTTCACTCAGAAATTGATTTTAAAGTTGGTCATCAAAAAGACACAGATTTTTACAGGGAGGTAACTATGAAGCAGTGTGGTTGTTCTTTCCACTGCTCTAACAGTGCCTAAAAGGTAGAGTGCAATACTTACTTGAAAATTATCCCCAAAGTTATCCTGCCTTTGTATCTACGAGCTGCATCTGAACGTTTGCAGACATGCCACCTCCATAGCCTCCCTTGGATTGCATCTGGTTCTGAATTGAGCTGACCTGGAGACAGAAGGGAAAAAGGGGGCAGAGGAAAGAAGAAAGACAGTGAGCTGTGGTATCTTCTTGCTTCTAATCTTATTTATCCTTTAGGTTTATTTTCAAGTGCTCCTTTATTACTAGTAAAGCTACATTAATTTTGCACAAAGACATGTGCATCCAAGGCTTGCTGAAATTTTAACTTCGGCATGTAGCTCAGCAGCAGAGATGAAAGAATTGGTGCTGAGGCAAAAGGTTTCCTTTCTCCCAAATAAAACTGTCTGATTCAGGGTTTCACTGACCCACTTGATTAATCAAAAAATAAAAAAGCCAAATCTCTTACTGACATCAACTCCATGTGACAAACTATAATTTATCTTGTTTCATGGAAAATGTTCTTTGACAAGTATGATGAACTAGAGAAGTTAACATCATTATGTTAAAAGTATAATAGACAACTCACAAATATCTGTATGGCTAATTTCAGATCATTAAAACAGGCCTAAACCAGGATTTTCTGAATCAAAAAGGACATTTTGGTTTGTGGAATGTTTTTGATGTATCTATTTATGTAACTCATACAATGCTTTCCTTAATTGCTACTGTTCCTTTAAATGGCAGGGCATTTATTGTTTAAATCACAGTCAATCTGTACTTCCCTGAACACAGCTGATTTGAAGGTATTTCAACCCGGATGCAAACAAATACATAAAGATCCACCCTTCGTGCCCCCTGCTTCCAAGACATGCACATCCCACTATGACTTTCACTGCCTCTATCACCAAACAGAAAGGGAACCCATAGCTCTTTCCTGCTTGTGTTGCATGAGTCAAAATAATCATGTCCAAGTGCCTGCAGGAAGACAACTATAATCTTAGAGGTTTGGCCCTTTTTTTTTCTGCATCCCAGAGCATACACAACAACTACACAATGAGCGGAAAATAACACTCATTCAAGGCTATGCCTGCAGGGCACAACTTGCAGTTATTTCATCTATGCTCCTCCTTCACAGAGACCTAAAAACATCACTGGAAAGCTGTATTAAAACAGCACAGGAGAAGTATTTCCAAGCAGCTTGCACAATATTTTCCCTGTCTACAAAAGAAGTAAATTTTTTTCCAGAGTAAGCTAAACACATGCACACATACAAAATGAATCAGCAAACTCATTCTTCCCCAGAGTTTTTCAAACCTATGAGACAAAAAAGCCTGGGTTTTTGATCTTTATCTTCAACAGTATGGCATATTGCAATGCTACGCGAAAGACTGGTTTTATGAATTTAAGCAGTGCAACGTCAAACCATTTTACAGCTCGACCTTTTGCTAAAGTAAGTGATATAGCCACAGCAAAGCAATATTACCATCTGATTTTTCTTCAGGGAAAAGTGTTCAGAGCCAATTTTCTAGTGCATCTGACATCAAAGACTACAAACTCAGTAAGGAAGTATGCAGAAGTGCATTGGGATGTATTTAAGAACTTTCCCATTTTACCAAGCTTCTCATCATCTTCACCAAGCATCCTCTGTCACCCACTGAAACAAATGAAGTTTGAATTTAATAGTTTTTTCCTCAGAAAATAATTAATCTACATGTAAATGTATTCATAAAAGTGACTTTAGGATGCCATTAGTTTCATCTGAATGAACTCTGACTCCAGTGAAAAAGAACTAGAAAAACCTCCAGGCCACATCACCTTTCAGAGCCTGACAACTTGCTTACAAGACTTGAAAATTTTGGAGGGCAGCAAATCAACACAAATTGCAAGGCAAAAGAGTGAATTTTAATGAGTATTTCTAAAGGTTAGAATAATTTCTCTGGTTCCTGAGTCACACACATGAACGTTTGTGTTAGGAGATGAGGTAGTATCAGTCTCAAAAGCAGACTGTTGCCCTTGAAACAGAATACAACAAATGAAACTGCATTAAGAGTTCAGCTGCTATTTTGTGTGCGAAAACTTTTGTAGGAGACATACAATGTCAAAATCGCTGAGCAAAAAGGTCTAACATTTGTAGGCTTACAAGGTGGCATTCTTTCTGAAGCACCCTCCTTTTAAAGCCATTTGAGCAACAAGAACAAGGACTATGAAATGCATTTTTTTTTTCTTTCCCAAAGATGTCATTGACTTTCTTTGATGATACCTTGAAAATCAAGGTTCTTCTCTCTTATGTCTAATTTAGATGGGACTTGAGGATTTACAGATTTTGGAAGGGAAAGAGGATTGTACCAATTAAGGATCATGCAAACTGTTGTGCTGCTTATTTATCTCATTAAATTTCCTTCTTTCCTTTTCTTTCACTCAGTTTCAGAACTAGGAGATAGCACAGATAGATCTGGAGAAAGAAAACAATGGGAAACTACATGAAATACATTAAATCAAAGACTAAACTGAAGAATATGAAGCAGGAGAAGAAAGAGATTTCACCATGGAATATGAAAGCAAAATAAGGGGAAAAAGGCATGGGAATGAAAAAGAAACAGTGAAGAAAGGGCTCCTGCTGTTCAAGTGCACCTTTGATGAAGGAGCAAGACACTCTACAGAGAAGGCAAACAAAAAAGCAAAATATTTCAGAAATATTCTGAATAATGAGAAAACTATTCAGTCAGAATTGTAAGGCAATATAACAAAGAATAATGCTGATGAAAAAGGACACAGGGCAGACAGAAGGCGAATAAAGAGCCAAATTTAAATGGGAAAAAGTAATTAGATTGCAGGTATTCACCTAAAGTATTTAGAAAAGAAGGCACAACAAGGCTCCTGAAGGAATATAATGCCCATACTATAAAGGAAATTATGCAGCAGAAAAACATCTGAAGGTTAACACTGTAATCTTGGAATTTACACAGCAAAGAATGAATGTGAAGAGCACCACAGAAGAGGCAGAAAATATGCAGTGTGAAAAGTAGAGATTTGAGCTTCTGAAGCTGGAGGAGTGGGAATGATTATTTTTTTACATACAGATACTTTCTATATAGGATCAGAAAAATCTCTCTGGTCACTGATGCAGCACATGTAGAGAGACAATAATGATTACCTGGAGATAAATTAGGTATTATGCAGGACAAAGAGAACAAACAGGCAGAAAGTGTAAGATGAAAAAAACCAAAGCCTCAGGCAATATACACAAACTTCACATGAGACAGCTCAGCTATGAGAATGAGGAAAGTTCCCACAGGAGAAACAATGAATATTTTAAAAGCAAAAGCCATGCCTAAAAGAAAAAAATCAAACAAGCTGCTCACTTTATTATCAGTTTATTATTTCAATTTATATTGGCTTTAAATATTAATGCAATATGTTGCATTAAGTAATTGGCTTTAACTGAATTTTATCAAGTTGAACCTGTGTTTGGCCATTTAACTTGTTTACAGAGGTTTTAGTACAAATCATTTCCAGTCCACTATGTTTTTTCTGGGAAAATGTAGCATATTTTTTGATGTCAAATTTTCCAGCTTTGCTCTTCCCCAGTACAGGCTGAGTTACAAAAGTTTTTGTCTGATCTCAGTAAGACCAACTTAAACCAGTTGAAACTACAAATGACCTCCCTTGCTGACATTAAAGCCATCTTTTTTAGCTCTGCTTTTTATTCTGATACCTCTGACAGATTTTTCTTCTTTGTCAACAAGTATTTTTCATCTCCAAATGTCTTCCTTTAAAGATGATCATTAAAGTCAATTAGTATTTTTCATCATTATCTACATACAATCATTTTCTATATTTTATATTACTGACTTTAGAGACAGATTGACATCTCACAGAAATTTGAAGCTGTAAAAGATACATCTATTTCCATAAGCTTATTTTCAGAATCTGTGTCTTTGCCTTGGTTTTTTACTTTCAGAGAGATAAAAATATTTATTGTTCCTCTTGTCTGCAGGAAGCCACAAAACCTTACCTGTGACATTGTTTGCTCTGGAAATAATTCACACTGCAAACAGGGCTACAGAATATAGAAAAAGCGCAACGAGAACACCCAAAAATAAACTTGTGTGCACCATAAACCATGATTAGAGTTTTACATGAACTATATTTAAAAACAGCTTGAGGCACTTAAGGTAAGAAATCTGGTAAACTACAAGACTGTAAGTTTTCTATATAATACCTGAGTATATTTTCAAGTATACATCTGTTTTGATTCATACATGTAATCAGAGTGAATTTTTAATTTAAAAAGTGTTCTATATAATTTATACAGCATATAATGTGCATTATCAACAAATATAGGAACTTTTAAAAATATATTCCATATTCTTGAATGCAAGTGTTCAAGACTTGGAATTAAAATGCTATCAAGTCATTCCTCAGTCTAATACAGATTCTTTCTTAGAGCTGAAAGACTCATTGCTTCACCTACAGTATACATGTACAATGTCCCTGAATTCTGCCTAATATGAAATGATGTTCATCCACTCATGCTTACTGAATTCATCCCGCTGAATAGGTCTCCTGATCCTACATGAGCTGTGTGAACGAAGTTTGTCGGCTCCCCAATCATACTTCGATCAATCCGCCGTCGTCTTTTCTGAAAGGAAGGTAAAGAAAACATCTGAGATTGATTGGAAAGGCAAAACCAGTATGTCGTAAATGTAGAAACATCTATAGGAAGGATATTGCAAACACTGTAAGATAATTTCAACAGAGTTGAAAAACGGAGACCCAATATTGAGGTTAACCAGGACAGTTATTGCTATGCTTTTCACTTGAAGGATGTATAGCAGATCATTAGCCAAGCACGGATACCATTCCGAACATTTAGGCCAACAAAAGATTTGTAAATAACCTTACTAAATTCCACATTTATTAACCGGTATTTGCAATGCTTTGAACAGTAACTTCTGCCTATTTTTGTATTTAAATCACGGTGGGAAAGATCTAATTTGAGGTTTAGTCATTCAAAACAAGAATTAAGGATCAAAGCATATTAGAAGAGTCTATGAAACCACTAACTTACAGAATTTCTGATTTGCATGCCATAACGTTGCTATTTGTAAAATATTTCATGGCTATGTTCAGAACAGTGCCTTGGGTTTGATCAGGTTTAGTCACGAACACATCTTTACTGAACTCTGAACCACATATACTAAGGAGAACGTCCAGTCTGCACGATTCTCGACGGTGAGCTGAAGGGGTGCAGTGGGAGTAGCAAGGCAAAATGCCAGCTTAGGGACTCTCCTGATACCTATATCGTGCGACAGAAGGCAAGAACTGCTTAACCTCTGCTTCCCATTTCTCAGAGTCACAGCTTCATTTTTAAGTAATCTAATAACACACAAATAAAAAAAAATTAGAGGCAGTAAAGACTTTCTCTAATTAAAGCCACTTTGGTTGCCTGCCTCCAGCTAAGTGTTGCATCTAAAGAAGAAAACCAAGAAAACCCTATCCTCATTTCTTAGGCCAGAGCCAAGGAGCTTACACAGAGCAATTCAGACAGTGTGTAGTCACCATATGCCCATACTGTGAAAAATGCCTGTATTTGGGAAAAAAAAAAGGCATGAAACAAAGTATCAATATCTCAGTTTAAGGTGTATTGTACAAAACAGAGTCTAACAGCTAAGAAGCTACTTGAGCTCAAGTGAAACTTTCCCATTATCTTAAAGTTCACTCAGTCTCATTTTTAATGATCTCTACTTCTAATTGGCAATGAGACTGTAAGACCACACAGACTCAAGACACAAAGGTACACACCTCAAGTGAGCTAGCTACTATTAAAATATAGTTACAGATGAAATCTTTATGAATCAGAGCCCACAACTATGAGAATAAATCATAGGGTTTAGCCAGCATGCACAAAACACATTTAACCCTGTCCTGCACCTTTTTCCTGTTACAAAAATCAGATTTCAGCAGGTTTCAGTACTTTCTTGCATCATATGAGTAGCTGGGATGAGGAGGAACACATAAAATTCTGTAGAAACACCTAACTACAATGACCTGATCCTTGCCAAAACTATTAGTGAATTCTCTAATTCCAATGAATTTGACAAAATCAATCAAATAAAATATTTCAGCTGTAACAAAATTGTTGTATTTACACTATCTAGTACTGCAGTATGCTGTGATGTTGACACAGAAAGGTGAACTAGAGAGCTGTGTAAAAACACAATGCTCCAATTAAAACACTTATAATTGTTTCACGGCTGCAGCAGTTGCCTCTCACCCCCTTTTAAAAAATAGTAGCCAAATTTATATATCTAAACAATACATCCATGATTTCTTCGTTTCGTAGAGCTTTGATGCAGAGAAGATGTAGACAAACCCAAAGATTTCAGATTTTTGTTTTCTTCTCTCTGAGTTTTGCAGACAATTAAACCTTTTTTTGTGCAACTTAACTTATTTTACTCCTTAACTTGTTGCTCTGATCACTGGCATGCCAGTAACAGAGTGCTTGTGAATGGCTGTAAATGATTCTCCACTAACCATCGGCTAGTCAACCAGTAACCACTAGTTAAACTGCACTGCCATCAAACTATGCCTCTTATCTTCAGTGAGCTCCCTATCACAGACCATCAGCCTGTTACCCCCTGACACGTGCCCACTGATGTGAGCTCCATGAAACAATGGAACAGAATTTATATGCTGTGCTATATTAAGACCACAAAATAGTTCAGTGAAAGCAAATAAAAAATTGGTTGCCTTTTTCTCTTCCTGAAGGAGTACCCAGCTTGCATTTACATTGCTGTTGTAGCTTGGATCATGAACGCTTTTGAAGCAACTTTATCAGTTCCCACTTACCATCATTCAATTTTAATTTCAGACCAACCATGGAGTGTACAAATTAGACTTTTTTTTGGATGAAGCTGAACTGGAAGACTAACTGATGCCCTCCCATTGCTAACAGATGTTGAGGGCAATGAACCAGGTGAGCCAGTCTGGAGCAGATCGCAAGACATGCACATCGTGGCTCCCCAACAGCAACTACAGGTCTCTCCTACACAGCTTCTCCTGCTGCTCCTGCTAGAATGTGCTGTTCCTGTAGCAATGGCCTCAGCCAGAACCAAAATGACCAATTAGAATGTGTAAAGGCACATGGGGAGCACTGTGAAAAAACACCTCTTTATGAGCAATGTAACACAGGAGAAAGCACTATGGGAAAGGTTACAAAGCTTTTACAGAGGACACAATAAAAATTAGCTTTGCCAGGATTTTGTTTTGAAGCAATATTTTCTGAGGCCTTGTACCTGCAAAAATACATGCAATACCACTGTTTTATAAACAACAAGAATTAATACACAAGATTGATTCTCCTGTAAATTTAATTTGAAAGAAGCTGAGAAGCAGCACATTCATCTCCTACTTAGGAAGAAATTAAATGTACAGTTATGCTGATTTCCCTTTGTGTATCATCTGTGGCTTTCCTTGCTTGCTCCTAGCACAACTCACAAGCCTCCTTGCATGACTGAGTTGTTGTGCTTGGGAAGTGGCCCCTGCCTTCTCCAGGGCCACAGAAGCTGTGGCTGATCAGCTGAGATAATCTCTATGACTTTCAGGAGGGGAAGACATATTAAACACTTTGTATTAAAAAGAAATAAAAAATGCTGACAGAGCTCAGCAAAATTTCATCCCACTAGGCTTTACCCATACCTCAGACTGCTTGATATCACACCATAAATAATTACCCTTAGAATACAATTACACACCACTAACCTAGTAATGGGTAGCAATGAAATGTGACTATAAAAGTCATCTATAAAACAAGTAAATGTTTATGAGGCTAGTGCAAAGAATTTCAACATACACACACACACCTGAGTATTTGTACTATCTAAAGCTTTGTTTCAAGATGTTTCTGACAGAACAAATATATGCCCCAACTCAGTCAGCCTAACTGCAATGATTCCTGTGCCCTGTATCTGTGTTCCTTGTGGATTTTGCTCCTAGCAGGAGGGAAATAGAAGAAGGTCCATGTTATGATTAGCTAACTTGACAGCTATCTTTCTTGACAGTTTAGGTCAAGTTACTGAAACATTTGGTATCAAGAGATAAAAAAATTTAAAATCTGTATTCAAGTATTTTTTCCCTTTTGCCTTGTCCCAAAGCACTTCCCCTTTTACTAAGAGGACAGGGGGTGACAAGGAGCACAAGGAGGAGAGGGCAAGACCTGTAAAAGGGTTCTGGAAGTGGAATAAGAAATGCCATCATTTAATGGCATTACTCAGTTTGTTCCCTTGACAAAAGGCTGCAGAATTTGGATTGTGAGTGCATACCAGGTAATCTTTACACCATGAGAAGCAAAACTGATCTTGAAACAGAAGCAGAAGAGATGCAGGTTTGTATGGTAAATGTCTGAGAGGAATGGAAGTAGTTCTGACGACCCATCTAAGAAGCACTGGTTTGAATGTGTACTAGATGCAATGAAACTGGATGACATTTCAGTTACCATAGAAATGAAGCAAAAATTGATCTCTTCTATTCTTAACTCGTGAGTGACGCTTTGCACCCACACTGGGTAGCATTTCCCTTGAAATACCAGATCAGAAATCGGAAAGACACCAACAGTTGCATCACACAAAATATTTTAACCCTGCAAGTTTCTTGAAACTTTAAATCATTTTAAACTTTTGCCCAAAAAGTTCAACTAATTATACTATGTATTCAACCTGCCCTCAGCAAAGGCACAAACATTTCATTGAAACACTGTTTTTCATAGTTCCAATGACAACTTATATCAAGGAATTCAAAATTGTAATTTGTTTCTTTAAACACACAGTTGTCACTAATGGGTACAGAGGTATGTAAAATTTCCTTTTTATTCCCCTCCTATTTTGGCTTTCAGGAAAGAAGTGATCTTTATTCACTATCTCCAGATTTTGTACAGTGGTGGGGCTGTGCTTCTTCAGCACAAGGCATTTCACAAGTGATGGCAACACTTCTGAATTAGGCAAACTCTCTGCCTGTATGAAAAAGACAGGTTTTAGAATTTTTTCTCCTTTGCAGTTATGCACCTCTCTCTGCTCTTCATAAGAGGTCCCTTCAAAAAAAAACAAACCAAAAAACCAAACAACTAAAAAAAAAAAAAACAACCCCACATGCAGAGTAACATTAAGGTCTCAAACATTAAAAAAAAGCCCCAACAAAACTTAGCTCTCGGGAGGCTGACAATTATTTTCCTGCTAGAAGGAAAATAAAAGTTGCAAGTGATGTCAACCAGAATCTCATACAAAGATATTCCAAAGTCAAGTGCCTACATATGCTGGGTATCAAAAGCAACTCCAGAAGAGCATGTTCTGCTAATTCTACACCAGATTTTTTGAGATAGCTGCTACAAACATATCACAAATCCAAGTCTAAGTGACATATAAGTGACACACAGCATTGCAAAAGACCCTACAACACAGAAGTCTGCGTGGATTTTACCTGCAGCAGGCAGCCCTCAAATAAAAGTGGCATTGCAGGTGCAGATGAGGAAAGCGCACTCTAAGCATAAATTGATATTGCCAGATTGTGAACACAAAATTTCTGAAAACAATGTCTCTTTATTAGAAATCACACATATGGCACTTTTCTCCTATCACCTACCCATTTAATTTATCTCCACTTTACAAACAAGAAACGGTGCCAACTCTTTTTTCCACACAGAAAGGTTCTTCGTCCATCTGTATATTGTCCTGGCTTTTTATGTCCTAGGATCTCAGTAAACTATAAGAAACCAGGCAACACAATATCCACTGCCCTCAGCCTCTACATGAGTAACAAATCAGTGGGAAGGGCAGGTTGGATCTTTACATCTCACATCTACAGTAACAAAATTTGGTATTTAAGTCACAAGTAGTAAATCCTTGTTTTAATCATTCTTCTCTAAAACTAAGACAGACACAGTTATGTTTCTATTGAGGAGAACTTTTTTATTAATACTTGTTACTATCATCAAGCTACCACTAGGCAAGAATAACTTTCCTACAGCCAACTTTTTAGCATTTATCCAAACACTGCAAGTGTGATTTTTAATTACTGTTTTACACATGTCATTTGTCTTATTTCATATGCAGTAAAAACACATTTACACACACCATATTTATGTATTAAATTACATTAATGTATCATGCATTTCAAGGCATTTTTTGTCATTTCATATTTATCTGTGCTCCAGAAAGTGTAGGGCTCAGTACAATATATTAGGAAGAAAACAACATGCTGATCTGATCTATCTAGTCTAATTTCATGCAATGTGTTTCCAACAAGATCCAAATCAATATAAAGTGTTCCATGCCAAGTGACACACCTTCCTTTTTTAGATCATGTTTGTCTTGTCTTTCACTTTAACTATCTGTAAAAGAGGAACTTTGGTTCAAATTTGTCATAATTTCTCCTTATTCTGCAAGACACTACTATTTTTCATTACATATTATTTCAGATTGATACATTATCAGGAAAAAACAAAACTACATACCATGCTTTGGCACCTCAACTGATACAGAGTAAAAGCATCGGCTTCCAAGATTAATTTTCCAGTCATGTATCAGTCTCTTCTCTAATTTCAGACAATTAAAAAAATAAAAGGAGTGCAGATTGTGTAAATCAAGGTGTTAATAACACTCCAGATTTGAGTGGATTATGGCAGGAGCATCTGAGGCTTCAGTGGACCCCACTCACCTGCTCAGATTGCCTTCATGGAATCAACAATGCTTACCGTTGGCTGGCAGGCTCAGCAACCTCACTAAGCCAATAAATAGTTTTTCCCTTTTCTTAAATGAATACTGTCATAAAACCAGCTTACCTCACTTGGCAAATGATAACTAAAAAACAATTAATTCCTCTCTGAAGCCTTATTCAAGACTTAATAAATTTACTTGCTAACTCCCTACTGGGAAACTTTCCTTGGAGAGCAGAGAACTGAATGATCCATCTGTACGCTATAAAGAGTTGCTTTGCAGAATAGGTTTATGCGGTCAGAGAATGATCTCTTAATATTTACTGCCTCCAAGAAGTTTTCTTTTTTAAAAGCAGAAAGATGACAGTGCATTCATAAACACTAGGAAGGTACACAGCTTTTATACTTGTCTCTACAACATGAGGGTCAACTTTTCAGACTGCCCAGTCACTGCTATTACAATAGCAGTCATTACAATAGCATCAAATACAGAAAGAAACAATTCACTCTGATACTTCTTTGCAAGCTTGATTTTTTAGTAACAGTATGGTAATTTGAACAAGATGAAATATAATAACTTTTAACCACATCAGCTAACCCTTTGTAACACTAGGAGATCTAGTGCTAATACACCTTTCCATACTAAACCAATCCAAATCCTAAACACTCCTAAACCAAAATAAATCCCAGTAGAGCCACCACAACTGCCATTCTTATGACAGACAAGGCAAACACAAACAAGGAATATGCTTCTGCTTTTCCTCTGTATCTACCTGCTATATTTGTTTTCACTATATTTTGTTTTCACAGTACATGGGTGCACTATCAAGACACTGATAATATGGATATGTTTGTTTTTTGTTTCATTAAATAGGAATTATCAGACATACAGAGTCTCAGACCTATCGTGTTTAATGTTTCAGAAATGACCCTCAAACAGCAAGCCTTTTTTGGAGAACTTCTGTTACCATTTTTTCTAGTGCTAATTTCAGGATTACCCAATGCAAAAAAACTAACTCTTAATCTGCAAATTCACTCTTTGGGTTCTTTGTCACGAATCAAGACAGGTGTTTCCTGTCTCTTCCCTGAGGACAAAGTGATCATTTCAATGATAGCGCTGTTTGCTAGCTTTGTATTCAAGAACTCAGCTGAAACATCAAGAGTGCAGGCCAAAGATAAAAAAAATCCTAAGACAGAAATCTAAGGAAAGGATTTAAACAAAGTCAAGATAGTCAACCATTTCAAGATAGAGGATTTGGATAGTTAGAGGAGAAACTGAAATCCTTCATTTTATTTTCCTTTGACCTTTCATACTTTTTATATCTGGTGTGTAATAATACCAGCAGCAAGAGTCCCTGTGCTGTGGCACCCATCTGATCCTCCAGACACTAACACACAGGAAAGGCTAGGTACTTGCTCAAAATAGGAAGTATCAGATCACCCTGTAGAGGTAGTTCTCTGTCCTCCCACACACATGTTGTTCAACTCCCAAAATAGTCTCATGTGCACAGAACATCTGCCTGTCTCTCAAGACAAGCTGTGGTCTGAGTGATGTGTCCAAGTCCCCAGCACTGACCCATCAAAATTGCCTAAAATGTTGTAGTGTCTTTCATCAAACTGCATAAGGGGCTGTAGGGGCAAGGGTTTGCCTTTAATTTATTTTTGTGCACTGTGGTTAAGATACCTTTCTCCACACTTTCCACCCTCATTAGGAACCTATAGATTCATGTTAAAAACAACAAGAAACATGTATGCATGTAGAGCTGGAAAGCTAACACACACCCATCTCTACCAACTAGATCATTAGGTAGCAAACTAATGCTGTGAAACCAATGGCTGGATGTATAGGATCCTCATAAAGCTAGTGTGATATTTTTGAAGAACAGAGACTACACATTCCCTAAACATTTACCTGAATATTGTGGCATTCTCATTTTTTTCAGCTGTTTTAAGTCTGTGAGTTTACACTGCAAAGTCCATCATTTATGCAATCTCCAAGTACTATACAAAAGTTGATGAAATTAAAGAGACACTGTACAGAGTAATGTTAAAATTCCAGTTAGCACTGGCATATGTTAAACATTTCAATTCAAGTTTTTGAACCATAAAGTGACAATGACCATTTGAAGTGTAGGAGCCCACGTACTCCCTGAATAAGCAAGAGTAGACCCATGAATTTCAAATGTTTCACGTCAAAATACATCCCACACAGAAGAAACACAGAGAAGCACGACTAAGGTACTATGCAAGATAAATTGAAATGGTAGACACTGCCTTCAAACCACTGTATTTCAGTGACATATTTATTCTAAAGTGGTAACGTGATATCCAAGCCCAGCATAATGATGTTCTGACCAATGCTGTGCTTTCAATCAACTATGGGATACCAAAACTGCTGCCCTCACTAAAACACGTTTTCCTCAGTCTCCTACATGGGCAGTTTTGAGCAGATTATTCAAAGACTCCTGACTGATTAAGGATCTTACAAACTATGGCTTCACCAGAACAGAAGCAGGAGGAAGCTGGCACAGGCTTTCATGCCAGCTCTGAAGTAACAGAGATAAGCAGCAGGTCTCCAGCACACTCAGCTCTCATTAAGTTTCCAAAAGTTCACGATGCCTCATGATTTCTCTACCTAAAGGAGTTAGGAAATTGAGACCAAAGACTGAAAAGAGCTAAGTTTTTAATAATGGGAGCTGTTACAACTAGCATCTAATAACCTGATTATCAAGTGTACACTGGATTGAGCTTTTACAGCAAAATCACTTGGCATGTCCTGACTGACTCAAGTGGAAAAAGAATAGAATGATGGAACCTGATTGTGTGAACTCTTCAGCAAAACAACTAGCAGTTCCATTCATATATAGAAAAAAGCAAAATAAAGGGAAAACAAAAGAATCTAAAATGTCAGTGAAGTTGACATAATCAAATCTTCCAGACAGATTTTCACTTCTCATCAAATTATTCTATTTCATAACTTTATACACCAAACTGGATTGCATATCATCTCAAACAGATCCTTTGTTTTTAGCAAATCCAGCACCTTCTTGAATCTTTTGAAGTATAAGCTTTTTGATTTGTTTACACAATATTCCATTATATTACAATGATGTTAGTCATCATATGACAACACTGGTAATTGTAGCCTATGTTTTCTAAATAAACAGGAAAAAATTGCCAGATGAGGTCAAATGACTCTGAAAGACAATAGATCTTTTAAGAAAAGTGTTTAGCTGATACATCAAAGGGATCTTGTTCCATTCCAGATGCTTAAACCAACTTTAAGTTACATAGTAAATCTGAATCTATTCCTTGGTATTAGCTAGGAAGTCCTTTTCAAAATACAAGTTAATAAAATTTTAAGATGACATTTGCAGCTTTCAACTTGGCTGTCACTTTGTTCACAAACTTACTTATCTTTCAGTTTATTTTAATTACTTTGGGTAGTTTAGTGTCTCTTTAACATAATTTTAAAAAAAATTATAAAAAACCCCCAAACACTCATTTAAAATAATCATACTGGTTTTCTACTACAGTAACTATACTTCTTGAACATCTTTAGACTGTCAAGTCTGATTGTAGATTACCAGGTAATTAATCAATTAGAAGTACAGCAGAGCATGATGAAAGCAACAAGTCAGAGACTTGCAGAATGGTCTGGATTGGAAGAGACCTTGAAGATCATCTCCTACCCCCCAACTTTCAACTCTGTTAAAACACCTTCCACTAGACCAGGCTGCTCAAAGTCCCTTCCAGAGATGTGGCAGCAAGAACTTCCCTGGGCAAGTTGTTCCAGTGCCTCACTCTAATCACAGTAAAGAATTTCTTCCTACTATCCAATCTAATTCTACACTTTTTCAGTTAAAAAGCCAATCCTCCTTTTCCTGTCACAATTTGCCCTCGCAAAAAGTAATGGCCTTTGCAGGACCCCTGTCTATGATAGTGGCAAAATATCTCAGTATCTCAGCAAAGCAAAGTATCTCAGCAAAAATCAGAACTTAATATTAACTCTCTCCTCACAGTTGCTAGGCTGAGTAACTTCCAGTTGGGTAGCTGTTGTTTGGATCAAGTGCTTATTACCAGCCTGCACAGAGGAAAACAAAGTTAATCACTGCACCTTCAGAGTCAATCCAGATCTATGACATGGATAAGGGACAAAAACTCTGCTGCACAGGACACAGGAAGAGAGACTGAAATAGTGGGTTTGTTCAACCTTAAGAGACGAGACAGGCTTGAAGGTACACGGTGCCAGTTTGAGAAGCAACAGGCTGAAGTTACAACATAGAAAACACTGATTAAATAAATACAATAAACAATTATGTAGGTGGTCAAACAATGGACCAAAATCCCAGTGAATTTGAATGTCCATCCTTTGAGATCCCCAGAACGCAACTGGTCCTGACCCTGCAAAAATCAAGTCTAGCTGTTTCTGCTTTGAGCAGGTGCATTGCACTAGATGGCATCCAGAGGTGTTTTGTCATCTACCTTACAAATCCCTAGCTTCAGATAGTGATGAAGAGCAGGCTGCAATTGACTTTCCTGCATATCCCCCCCCAGTAATCAAAATCAAAATTACATAAAACAGAGGTTAAACAAAAGATGTAAGGATGTGCCACAGCACAAACTTCCTGGGAATTTCTAATAGCTACTTACAAAAATCAAATCCCAAAGTCTTGATAAGAACACACTATGAACTGCATTATGTTGAGCTTTCTTTCCTTTTACTTACTGACCTTCCCCAACAAGAACACAGGAAATACTTGAAAGATCATCTGGCATGATGAGAGCTGCAGCTCTCTAGAGGACGTGTGCCAGGATTACAGCATGTAGCCCCTCCTGCTCAGCCAAATGAATGCCTCTTTGCCCCCCAAATACAAACCAAAAAATGCTTTGGGTGTCCTTAAGAACACTGAGTGCTGACATAGTTTTGTTAAGAAATTATCTTCCATGCTGTAATAAAACTTCCTAGACGTAGCTGACTAAAATGAACTGGTTTGTTACATCCTGTGTGTGCAGGTGTCTGCACAAATTTGCGTCTAGATGGAAGCGCACGTTGCATACAGTGTATTACACAAAAGCTTTCTGAATGCCTTTGTACACTCTGTACAATTCTCTACATCAGAACGATATGTACATATCAAACTCCACTGCAGAAAAATAAAAGAACAAAAAACAAACTGAAATATACCTCTGAACAGGTAAAAGCCACTGTCAGACACAGGATCCTCAGTCACACTCACCAATACAAAACCAATCACTTAGTAAGTCTAACACTTCCTCTGGACCAACCAGTTAAAGCATCTGCTGCACTGAAGGTAATACCCCTAAAGGCACTGCCATATGTTCTCACAAGCCTGCACATTGTGATTCACCTTTAACTATAACAATAAATCAGGGCACACATGGTATTTTCAGAAAAACCCTTTATGCAACTCATTGTAATTCCCTTACTGGGAGACAATGGATTTTCATGAGTAATGGCACTGTTTATTTTTTAGCAGTAGGATTAATGAGTGGAAGCTCTAGTACTTCTGCTGCAGGCAGAAACAAAGCCACAGTACTTAATAGCACTATCCTCAGGAATCAACAAACACACACATAGTGAATTAATGAGTTTTTAAACACCTCTGTGAGTATCATCTTAGAAACTTGGCATTAGTGCCCAGATAACAGCAGCTACTCATTTGTTTATATATATGTATATATGCAACAAAATATCTAAATATTTTTCTGGTTTTCTAATGGTATACTCTACTACTTACTTCTCAGCAAAGGTTTATCAAAAGGAACTTGCTCTAAATGTAGATACTTTCTCTTTTTTTAATTCCTCTTTAAGGGAAGTAGCCCCATTACAGTTTTGTGTGTCCCAATCTATGAGACACACTCCTGACTACAAACCGTCCTGGCCATCTTCCCATCGGCATTTCCTTGCTAAGTTACTTGTCACCTGAGTGACCTCAGCATTATCTCAGGGTTGCCCCTGCTGCTCTAAAGGCATACTGATCAGTCAGCTCCTCAGCATGAGTGCTGTCACGTGGCCTCGGATACCCTGTTTTGCAGTAGGGGAGAAGAATTCATACACATGGATAGAATCATAAATTTTCTTCAGTGGCCATCCCACGTGCTCCTGTGAAGGCTTCTGCAAAGGTGCCAAATTTGACAGTCAGTCTGTTCATCCAGTTCATTTTAGGCAAGTCATTTTGTAAAAAATGTAACCCAAAATACATTATAATGTGACAGTCTGTCTTTGCTCTTGAATCATCAAGACAAAAAGGAGTTAGAACCTACACAAGAGTAGCAGGAACAGCCTCCTGTGTTCTTCCCATACCACAAAAATAGTCATGCCTTTGAAGGTGATCTCATTAGTGGATGTAGAAACAGTGAAACTATACACAAAATTTTAAAAAGACAATACAAAAAAGAGCCAAGACAATTTAGCAAGGGACAGCCCAGTAGGTATTTTAGGGACGCTTACATGCCAAGCCCACACACAGCATGGCTAGAAGCATCTCTGGAAGAGTAGTCTACCAGTAAGTCTTAAGGAATGTTCAAATCAGCAGCTGTGCTTAGACTTAAATTAGCTTTCTGCTCAGCTTTTGACATATTGAGAATAGTATCTGACACAGAACAGCAACATAAAAGCCTATGCCTGAGGTGTGGCAAATACCCCCAGATGAGAGAAGGGAAGTTATTCAGGAACTAATTAACACGTTCCAACAGAAGCATGGCAGCAAGGGAGGAGCAACATGGTGTGCCATTGAAAATCTGTAGGTTCAAAAGACAGTCAATAGAGAAAAAAGGCCATTGTGCAGGAAAACTAGCTGAGCACTGTAAGCCTACATATTTTGTTATAACAAGGAACACAAAAAGGAAGAGCTTTCAAGGAGTGTTCTGCTTTCCTTGGCAAAACAAAGGAATCTCTACTGCCTTGTCCAGTGTTCCATCGAAAGGAAAACACCAGTTCCAAACACCTTTTGTGTAGTCTTGCCGAGGCATGCCACAATTCCACAGGTCTTGAGCGTAAACAATCATTATTATTTTAATTTCATCAAGTCAGAAACTACGCCATATTCCTAACTTACTTGTCACATTCTACTCCTCTAAATCCATTGTTGAAGTATTTCAGGAGCAGTAGCAGAAGTAGCTTCTTACTGTTCCACTAGCTGCATTACAAAGACAAAGAAATTTTGTAAAGGATAAAGTCAGGTACATTTGCTATTCATAATTTATGGCTAGACTCATGAGTAGTATCAACAACATTTTTAGAGGTAGTGTTGGCTGCTCATACTACTCAGGAGAACGTTTCTACTTACTAATCCATTTCTGTGGCAAGCCTATCCTTCCTTATCTTGCAGGTTTTCTGCACCAAGTTATCAATGATAGATTTATTCCTGCAAAAGCAGATTTTCTGTAATTGTCTTATTGTGTCTCCTACTTGCATAATTTTTTATACCATTTCATACAATTGTTTCAGCCTAATACTGGCAATTCTGAAGCTGTAAATTCACTGTAGAAACCCAGGAAATATAGTGGCTTTCTCAGTGTGTCAGATCTAGTGATCTTGCCAGAATAAAACCCATAGTCAGAGTTTCTTACAACAGGGAGAACATGAAAACATGGTTCTTTCTTCGAGCTGAACAGGAAGCTTTGGCATTGGAACACTGGGCACCATGGAGATCTCTCAGATTCCTCCAGGTTCATGTGCTATTGGCAACTTCAGGGCAACTGCTTCCCAGTTCCACAAGTGCAGTCAGCTACTACCAAAACCAAGATACACCCAAGATCAGCTTTTGGCTACAGATTTTCAGTGACTGGCAGTTAAAGTCAGAATGAAGAGTGGAAAGAACAATAAACATACAGAGCAAAATCAGGTTTTCTAAAGAGCTGCAGGCTGGGTAAACTGGCTGTATAATAATGTGTAGATTATTAACAGGAAATATTTTTCCTTTTACTCTTCAACAAATGGAACTATGTGATATCTAAAAAGACAGGACATCACTCCATCTTCCTAAAAACTAGAGCTGTGAACACAGAACTGAATAGTAATTTCGGGTAGGAAGATACATATTGTTCCTAAATTAAAGAAAAACACCAACAACTAAGCTAAAATAATACCACCACCACTCTGTGTTTCATAACCTGAGTGTCACGTACCCTTTACTAACACACAAGTTTTCTTTGGACTATGGCACCTATGTCAATAAAAAGAAGGTTTCGAACCACTGGCTCAGCAGCATGACAACTGCTAAATTTCAATCATATCACGTTATTTTAAGAGCTCCCTATACCACAGTGTCATCGGGCTATACCACCCAGAAACATGCTTCCATGATTAGGGCACAGAAACTGCAAAAAAGCTAATTTTCTTCCCAGATTTCATGCATGATTTCTATGCCCTAAACCTTGGTTCACTATTTCACCAGGTTTCCCTGAAGTTCTGTCAATTTCCATGGACAAAGGTTTCAGAATAGCCATCTACAAATGCTGCCCTGGACAGACACTGACATGTGCTTCTCAATTGTGGTAAAGTTTTAGACTATGGAGAGATGTATACTACATCAAAATAATTTAGGACAAGAAGAAATGCATCAACATGAAAGGTCTCACTTCGAATAAGCAGAATCTGGGTTGTCCACCATGAAGCTAATTGTTGTCCCTTTATTATGATCATACAGAGAGCCGCTTAGAGCCTCTTTGACCTCTCCCTTGACATGTCTGGAAATAGCACATTAGAAATAGTTTTGAGAATCAGAAAGCTGTGGAGATCCTGCTGTCCTTCTGGTGTTGCTCCATGTTCTTCATGGCCTGCTGGATGAACACACGCGCAGGCACAGGCAGCTACAGAAATTTCAGTTTGGGTGAACGGTATTTACACTGCTTACTTCTCAGGAGCACCCCAACCTCTGTCCTTGTGCTTCTGTTACAGAAGGTTTAACCTCCATCCTTGTCCCCTAAAGATATGAGTCAACTTTGTCATTTGGCACCCATTCAGGGAGGATCTTTACTCAAATACTGCCTGTTTTTCTTACTGGGAAGAACAAGTTATTTACGAGTTATCTCGATAAAGGAACTGCACAGCTAGAAGACAAAAAGATTACTATTAAGAAATCCTGCCCCTTTAAGCTTTTGGCTATTCCCTCACCTTTCTTTGTCCCAAATTATCTGTAGTGGCTATATCAAAGTCCCTCCTTAAAGAAGCAAAATTGCTATAGCTGTTGAGAAGCTTAAAAAGCTTGTTGTAAAGAAACAATCTATACTTGGTTTATGTTCTGGCTGCTTTTACACAAAGTCAAGCATTATAGCTTCAGAAGTGACTCTGGTTTGCATTATAACATCATCATAGACAATTTTAAACATAATTTCTTATGCTTTAAAGTTCATTTTAACACATACTGAAAATGCAAACACATTTTGAGTACAATTTATGAACCTAATATTTGTCAAAACTCAAGGGAAAACATTCTCCACTAAGAACAGCACATAAGTGTTTATTTTCCAGCTGCAAAGCTAAAAAAAATCAGGTATCGGAAAGATACATGCATTATCAAGGCACTCAACACTACCTCTCAGGGATTACTACACAAAAATATTGAGAAACTCAAACCTTTCTGCCCTTCCCAACTGTTTCCCTGCAAGGTTTATTTTCAGACCACTCTTCTGTGTTCAGAGATAGCATAGTTACAGTTAATTTTCTTTTTAAGAAACTAAACCACATAAACTTGCATAAAACCACAATATAAAACTTAGATGCGGCTGTTTATCGGGGATAACAGTAACAGCACAAACCATATTGCAGTCAATGCATCCTAAAGTGTTTCTTGTCTTAAGCATTATAAACATTAGTGTCTGCTCTGTTTGGTCATAGAAAGTAATTTGTCAGTAATACTCATCCCTGCAATGCCTGCAGAGTCAACATTGCTAAGAGCCTAAGTTGAATTCTATTCCTTCTTGGGCATGACCAAATAATTTACTAAATTCCAGTGTGCTGAAGCAGAGGGGTTGTTCATGGAAAGCTCACTGTACCAGTGTGGGAAAAACATTCAGCTTGACTCTCTGAACACAGAGAGACCTTGTGGAGCTGACAACTGGAAGCTCAAAAGTGGTTCCTCGTAAGAGTCAATCACTTGATGTACATTGATCAACAAACAACTCTAGGATAAAACACACTGAGTTGTGTTCCAGAGTATCCTTCAAAGAGAAAGCTTTGCCTGTCCTTTTAGACAAAAGTTGCAAACACACCAATACAAAACAAAATCCTCTCACCCCCTTTATCATTTTTCTTTCCTTTTCACTGGGGAATCATGTGAGCTGACTAATTCTGGAACACTCAATTATGTAAATTGTCATGTAATGTAAGGTACTCCAGGGGACCTGGTCACTTTTCCTGTTATATAAAGATAGATCAGACTGGTGTAAGCTCTTCTGTTTTCTCTGACTAAATGGAGTCATCACTATTTGCACTGATGTCTAGCCCAGAGACACTGAGAAACAGACAAAGATATTGCAAAACGTAATTCTGGTGATATGAAACATTATACTAGTATATAAGGAGAATAATTTTACTGTCTCCACTGGATGATCAAGATGCCCTCACATTCGTAAAATGTTATGGCAGATGTTTTGTGACAGTTATGTCATGTCATTGGTTCCTTCAGAAACACTTCTTGTTTTATAATCTCATTAAATACAAAAAGCTGTTAACAATGAATATCAAGTAATTAAAAGAATACATGTAATCCAGAATTAGCATCATTCATTTAAAAACCTAGCTAGAATAAATTTTTGCCTTAACACTCAAGATGTGTTGCCTTCAAAGAAAATCACGATGCTTACACACATGCCCCATAAAAACTACTAATAACCATCCAAGAGTATCTCAACAGTCAGCAGGATCCTAGGCAAGCACCAAGAAAAATACTCTGGCAGCTGGGTTTTGCCGTAATTCAGCAGATTATTCCCAAAAGAATAAGCAAAAGAACTCAAAACATAAATCACCCCCACCAAAAAACCCAACAAACAAACAAACAAACAAAAAAACCCAACAGAAAGCCCCACCACCACCAAAAAAACCCCAACCAACTAAAACAGACCTCAAAAAAATTCAACACCAAACTCCAACCCATCATGCAACAAATATTTTCATAAATCAGAAAAAAGTCTTTGTTATGTAGAAAAATATGATGTTTACAGACTGTAGAAAACCCCATAGCTTTCCGTTCTTCAACCACTAAATCTGCTAACAAACATCTATCTTCATGCCTCAGTCAGTTTTCTGTCAGATTTTAATCTAAGTGTGTATATATGAAAAAGGTATAAATTTCCTCTTCATTGTCTGCTCTGTGTGGGAACATTAATCTCCTTTAATAATGGAAATGTTGGCATTTTATTCCTGAATTTAAAAGAGCAGCTGAATCTCACTGACCTGAGGTGCATGCATATGTTTTATTTCTTTAGGGACAGGACTATAGAAAGAGCTCTCTATTGCATCGTTTCTAGTTTTCCAGCAGTCAGTTTAACTCACTTTGCTCTCACTATGACCACATCTTTCAAAGGTTCTAATCTAAAATAGTTTTTAAAAGCAATAATTAAGTAGCCATTAAGTTCTCTCTCACACACAAATCTTGTTTGTTTATTCCCTGAAGTACACACATTGCAGCTTTTTTCTTTCTTCCCCCAAATTTTCCTTTCTTTGCATTAAGAAACCAAAAGTAATTTCATTTTCAAAGTTTGGTTCTGATGTTAGAAAGAGAAAATACGCATTTGATATTCTTGCATGGAGAATAAAAGGTCTGTAAGCTCTTTTGCCTGCTGTTCTGTAGATCAGCATGCCTATTCTTGTGTTGGCATTTCTTCTTCTCTTTACAAGTTCAGCAACGCCAAGCTGCTGCCACAAACATAAGTGATCCAGAACATTGCATACATGCACGTGCACGTATGCGCCTGTGCATTTACATATCCTAGCAGATTTGTTTGGAATATGTGCCTGTCAGGATTTATTCTCCCGTTTAAACAGTAATCCATTATTTAGCCACCATGCTAGACCCTAGGAATTGAATGGGTTTTTAGTAACTGCAATACAACAAGCTGTATTTACAGTAATATATGTTCCAAACAGAGTTAAATGGGACATTCCTATATAGATTTTACTCTAGTCTTCCAAGAAATCTACCAGAAGTGAATTTTAGCTTGTAATCCACCTACATTTAGAATATGTATCATAGGAGTAATTTTCTTCTAGAAGTAATATGCTCCCTTTATACACAACTTCAATTCCCAGTCAAACATAGCCAAGTGTGCTTTGTTTAGGTAATTTAATCCCTGAAAGCATCAGTTTGTCAGTTCACAAAACAGATAAAATACCCCAAAAGGCAAGTTTTATGCAAATGTATATAATGTGGGAAAGATTAATAACTACATTTTATGCAACTGTCTTTTTGAAAACTGATTGTGATATCACTTCTAAAATTCTATCATTCCAGTGTAATCTCCAATTAATATCTATTAATAAATCTTGTTGGAAGTATTTTCCTCCATTTTATTCATATTAGATTAATTTTTCTCTACCCACCACATCATCCTGTATGTCCCAGTTTTTCTTTGCTTTCCTAATTTAAGGACACACATTCTGAAGCCACTGATAGACCATGCAGCCATCCAAATAACCTGACTGACATCTTCCAGCTGTAAAACAAGAATTGCAATGTTGACCCTTCAGATGAGTCAAGCCTGAACTGCAAGAAAACAGAACTCGGCATCAGTGACAGAACTGGAGGGTTTCAGTGAAGGTGAGACCTGAACCTGCTTGGAGCTGTCTGAGGCCACAATAAAAGAATGCTAAATTTCCAGAGCATCTACCTGCACTCAGCACTCATGACACACTGCTCATAGGAAATGCTTTTACTTTTTAAGTAAGTACCATACTTTCAAAGGTCACAATATCTTTGAACAAACTTAAAATACAAAGCTCTGTGTTACACTATATCCCACTCAGCGAGATGGACATAAACCAGAGGGAATGCAGGCACTGATAAGCAACAAGCACTAAATACTTCCTCCCATGCACTGTGATGAGATGAGCTCTGTACCTCTGCTCCCGAGATGGAAAATGCCAGCTGGCTGAGCAGTAGAGCATGAAATGCCACCCTATGTCAGCAAAGAAAGGCTGGTCTGGGCAAACTTAAAAAGACAAATCATGACTTGGTCTCAAATAATTCATCAATCTCTGGAGATAAGGCACCCACATACCAACTTGAAACCATCTTGTGCAGGTTAGAAACACATAAATAATAAAGCAGTTCTGCCAAAGATAAGGCAAAATTAAAGCACTGATTTGAGAGCATCCCAGTACCAAAACTTATGAACTATGAACTAGGTAGGCCTTTATGATACAATATCAAGCAGAACATAAAGGGTAGTTATGTTCACACTGAAAAAGTTTTACCACAAGCAAGAGAATAACAATTATGAAAACCCTGAGCCTGCTAAAGACAACATATTATAAATCAAGACTATTTTCTAAGTCTGAACAAGCTGAATTTACAATTGCAATAAGAGGGACAACGTAGCTTAAAACAATCTAAAAAAATTCCAAGTGAGCCTCATCCCTTTTAATGTCAAATCACTTTCAGAGCAAGACATATCAACAAATCACTGTTACACACTTATTTGAGAGAGTAAATACAAAGAGAGATGGTATCTTTCCTTGGCTACCGTTAACTACAGGTCTCTTGAGGATACACCCAAGCAGCTAAAAAAACTCTCTAAAATTGCTTGAAAAACAAAAAAACCCCAACGTCCCAATGTGTTCAGAGAGTCAACACTTCCTGAATCTGCATCAGAGTGCAGTTCACAGCTTCAGCTTTTCTGCCCAACCTCCACTCTTCTATTCTCCTAACTCTGTGGCAGGATATCAACCCAGAATCACAGAAGTCAGCATTTTAGCGTCATCAGCTAAACCACCTTGAAGACAAAGGCAAGAAAGTAATTGCAAGTGATAACCTATTAAAGTCTCTGGCTTAATGGGTACCTTATAAATTCAGGATCTTTGAGAACAGTGAAGAATAGCATTAATATAAGTAAATGGGAACTTTGATATCATGCATATCTCATGCCTACGTAAGTGTCATGACAGGAACTGCAGAACCAAAGTTTTGAGCAACAGTCTGAAAAAGTTTCAGCATTGTGAAATGCTAATGCTGGGAATCAAAAATGTACGTGCAGGCAAAGATCTTTAAAACAGTCATGTAAAAATACGTATTTGGTGAGCTGCATATTAGTCTTAAGAATTATCACCAAAGGAATATCTGAAATCCATGCCAGAAAAGTTATGATAAAAATACAGTAAGATAACAGCAGAGGAAGCTTCCAGTCTCAATACTCCCTTTCATATCAAAAGCAGCTAAAGCCAAAAGGCTGAACACTTTGCTTCAGGGCAATGACTGACTTCTCTATTCACTAACACAAAGTGTATTTCCATATAGTGTCAGTGAAAGTGCACATCTCTCAGGCTATGTCCAAATTACCCCTGCCTCTAGCTGCTGGCAAGTAGAAATGCCCCTAAATCTTCATGCTTCCCCATGTCCCCTGCTCTGACATGAAAAGCAAAATGGGAAAAAACAGCTGAACTGCAAAACATTACAACTAAGGCACATTTTTAAAAAAATACAAAAATTGCTTTGGAAATGCTTCAGCATAATCTCCAAGGGTGGTTGCAAAATTATCAAATTTTGCTAGGCAGTATCAACTAGTTCTAGTGGCAGCTCCTTTTGTCAGAGACTCATACAGGGATTTTGCTCTTGAAAATGCCCTCTCACTGAAAAATCTGGAGATTTAAGAGAAACAAAAAGTTCAAGGGCTGTAGCACTGGTGTCCAGATCAACAAATAGCACAATTTACTTCCTCCCCATGTTTAAGTGGAAAGCCTGAGCTCTGTGGAGCCTGGAGATTAAAAGCATATTATGTCCTTCTTCAAGTATGTTGATTCTCATTCTCATCAACACAAAGCTAGCATAATTCTTTTTTCCAGCCTCCCCCAAAGAGCTATTTTCCATGTCATCAACTATTTTTATATTAAGTAAGTAGCATCGATACAGCTAATGAAGAGCTAGAAATTTCACAGCCATAATAAAAGACCATAAAATAATCAGTCAATTTTCATTCAGGTATTTATATGTAAACACAAAATGCTTCCTTTGTTTTCTTTGTAAACACTTTAATACTTGAACATCACAAAAAATATTTTAAGATGTGTGGTGGCTAATTTAAATGTAAAAGAAAAACCTAAAGCAGCTCTATCAGGCAGAAGGCCATACAAGCAGATCAGGTTTTATAAATAAAAGCCAAGCATTTTGCTGCTTATTTGATTCTGCCCCCTTTGATAAGGTATTCCCGCAAGCTACTTCTAACAACAGCACTGGATAGGAAAAAAAGAAATTTGAAACATCTGAACTGGCAGCTCAATGTGTAACTCAGTAGGACAGCTCTGAAATCTGAGGGCTCTCTAAGGTTGTCATCTTTTACATGAGTCTTTCATGGGCTTATTGAATGCAGTAAGCTGATTCAATTTAAGGAAAAGAGAGCCTGAGTTGTAGATATTTTAAGCCTGAAGCAGCACTCGCACAGCACTGCTGTACTGAACAGGGAGCCCAAATCAGTACTTCAGCAGCAAGGCGGTATGTGTGCCTCCTGAGGGTGATTTTTCCTGCAGTTTCAAGGTACACTGAATGCTTCATTTTCTTTATTGTGTTCAAGCTTTTAAGAGCTGCACAAATTTCAGTGTTAGATGTATCCTTAGCTGCATCTATGACTTCTCCAGAGAGGAAGTTAGGGTTGACAGTATCCATCAGCAGTTTATTTCCTTAAGTAACCAGGGTTATGATCATTTATGTCTTCTGTAGCTTTCAGCATTCAGTTCGGTTGATAAATACAGCAGTATTAGCAGGGTTTTTTCTGCCTCTCCTTTAAGATTGGCCTCCCCATTCTAAATACCTATCTGCCGTTCCTCTTTCAGACATCAAAAGAGACACTAAACAAACTTCACTTTCCAAACCACTTTAAACATTTATGGCATAGCATGCAACAAAACCATAATAGACCCTTGACAAAAACCTAAAATGGAAATCATCTAAACAAGAGACAAGCAACAAAACAACAACTAATTAACTAGAGAAGGAAGCTTGGAGCCAGAAGGAAGAGAGCATAGTTTATTCTTTTGAGGCTGAGCAGTAATTTCAGTGCAAGGTCAAAGCAAACTGAAAAGCTCAGCTGTACCGAGCTTTGGCCCAAGCCAGGTGGGAGTGCACCAGATCATGACCGAAGGTTTCTCAGACCAAAAATTAACTTTGCAAGTTAAAAATGGACAGAGCAGAAAAAAAGAAGAATCGGAAAGTAACAGATTCCTGGTGTAGGCGACAAGCTCAGCCTGAGAAAGAAACCACAGACAACTTGTCTGAAAACCTGCAAGATTTCTAAACTTCTGTTATCAAGCTCTGCATCTGGTAGTGGAGATTTGGCAGAGTTTACTGAAACATAGCAGTGGATGAGATGATAGCACAGAGGAAGCATGCGAAAAATGACTGATCCTGCACTACTGGGAAATGCAAAATCAGCTTACAAAACTCATAAAGGGTATCAGCGGGAAGTGTAAGAAAACTGGTGCAATCACAGAAAGTGCTACTCTTCCCAAAATAAAGGTTTGAGTAAGATCATAAGAGAATGAATTCAGGCTACTCAAACCACCAAGAAAACCTGAACAGAGTTATTAATAGATTAATACCACCTCATCTGTATCATGAAAACAGATATGAAAGCAACTAGTTGTCTGAAGTCTTCATTGTGGTAAAATATGTTACGAATCCATAAAAACCTTAACGTTGATACAAGAACACCTTCCCTTTGCTTTTATTAGGATTCTGCTGTGGTAAGAACCTCAGGCTACTAAGAAGCCACCATCAGGAACAGACTTCCTTCAGTTGCCTCCCTAATTCATTTTGTTTCTTTGAATATTCTCTTTTGTCATTCATCACTTCTCTCAGAGAAGCTTAGAGACCCAGTTTCAAACATGTGCCTTCCACCATGGTGAGTACTGCAAGTTTGGATACACAAAGTGAAATATTTAGCAACCAAAGTAACACTTAGGAGTGAGAGTAGAACACTGCTTTCCAAGACATCTATGTTTTATTACACAGGAGCAGGGTTCATCCAGCTAGCACTGACAAAAGACTAAAAGCTGTGCCATGATACATTTCACTGAAAGATGATGATAACACTTGAACACTGATTTAAGGAACCTCAAAGAACACTAGTATATAACTGCAACACTGTTACTGCTCTGCTCTGGGGTATGCTAGCAGAGAACTAATGGCAGTGAAATTTGCAAAGTGATGTGCTCTTATTGTTCTTCTGCGAAACTGACTGAAAGGACTCATGCATGTATAGTTCTCATGTTAAGTGCACTATGGCTGAAAATATTAGAGATGTTGTATTTGACCATTTAAAATATAGCATGCTTGAATTTTGCCAGCAGAACACAGAGACAATTCTGGCATCCTGGATTTCAAGAGAGGAGGAAACTCCTTAGCTCAATGGATGCTATAAATACCACAGAAACATGCAACTACTAAAACTTGCATTTCTTTATTCCCCTCCAACAGAGAGGGTTAACATTCATGTCACCACCCATGACATTAAAAGTGTCACAGATATCAACATGTGCCACAGACAACGAGAAAAAAAATCACCTCTCAGAAAATGCCACCCAGCAGATGGAGGGGACCTAGGAGACAGGGGAGAATGCAAGCAGGTTACTACTGTGGTTACTACTTGTGGTGACAGGCAAGTTCTCTCCCTGGCTGCCTCACCTTCCCAAGTGACCTTTTATACCACAGGCACAAGGCCATGAACAGGATGGACAGACAACTGATGATGTGGGCAAGGTTTTCCTGCTGTGCTGATCCTCCTTTCTCTGGTGAACAGTGACAGAACGCAAGGCAACACATGAAGTTGTATCAGGGAAGATGTGGGCTGGATACTAGGAAAAGATTCTTCACCCAGAGGGTGGCTGGGCACTGGAACAGGCTTCCCAGGGAAGTGGTAACAGCACCAAGCCTGACAGAGCTGAAGAAGCATTTGGACAATGCTCTCAGGAACATGGAATGAATTTTGGGGCTGTCCAGTACAGGGCCAGGAGCTGGACTCCATGATCCTTTTGGGTCACTTCCAACTCAGGATATTCTATGATAAATGTAAATTTAGAAAAAGAAGGAACATTTAAGCACTGACGAGAACAAGTAACAAAATAATTTCCTGCTTTCAAGGTCTATTTTGAGAGTCTGGTGGTTGTTGGTGTTGCTACAAGACCATATTAGCCCTCCCACAGAAGAATCATCCTTAACATGTAATGGCTGAATATGAAATGGCTGGGACATTGTTAGGCAGGCCATGAAAAGGTTGAGATGCAGGAATTAAAATGAAATAAGGCACATGAAAGGAATGAAACTGGGCAGATTAGGCATTTCTCCTTGGAAACTGGACTCAACTGACAGGTTGAACGCACAGCAGGAGACTGACTAACTTTTATCCAAGTTTGCATGTTTCACTTAATTCATGATACAGTTGGGCAATATGTAACAGTGTTTTGGGACTAAAAACTTGCATGTTTTCCAGCATGTAAGTCCCTCAAACATGCAGTCATGCAACACCTGCAGAGATGGAAAAACTGCTTATCACTTGTCTCATTTATCAGTTTGCCTCAGACTTACAGTACATGCTTTGCTATTTGTCAGAGATGGAAAACATTCCTGTACTTACTCAGAGGAGTAAGTGTCTGATTAAACGCTCCACTTAGTGCAACAGAGCATGGCAGAACAACCGCTGCACAACACAGCAAAATGAGATGAGTAACTGCAGGGAAAGGACAACTAAGTGCCTTTTGTCAAGCATGCCAAGAAGGGCTCTTTTTTTTCTGAGATGTATCCTGAAGAATTTTGGCACTTTATAACAAGTAAGTCTCCTACAACATTTGAAAAGAACATTTCAGAAACTAAGTCAGTGCTCAACAACATGCTATTAGTATTTTAAATACAAGGATGGTTTAAATTATCAAGCAAATGCACACCATCGTATCAGCAGGAACAGAGTGGGTTGCTTCCCTTTTCTCCACTTTCCAAGTACAATCTCCACCTGCTTCATCAGTCATTACATGCTGTATTAACATATGTGGATTTCTTGGGCAGTAACTTAAACATACCATAGAGCTTGAGCCAGGATTTTGTAAGGACTGAGCCTTGGGATTCTCAAAAACAGAATATGCCATTTCTCTATCTGAAATATTTTAAACTGTCACATCTTATTCAAATAAACGTTCAAAAACCAAGATCAATAACTTTGGCTATATATGGATACAGCTAACATTTTAAAGGATTGCATGGCATTCAAGCAAGAGAGGAGGATCACAGCTTCCCATGTTGATATCTCAGAGTTCATCTCCCACAACTCTGCTTGATTGAGATATGCACCTATTAGCTCAAAATGTTAATGGACGCATTTTAGTATCTATATGCCATCCATGGATCAGTCTGGCATTCAAGCTTCGTGCAATGACAAAGCCTACTGTGAGATTTTTTTTTTTAAAATCCTTTGCCTTCCCTAAAGCCAAATATTATCACCTGAGCATATTATTATGAGGTTTCTTTATTCACTCTGGGATTCTCTTGGTTGCTGTAATACTACCAGTAATAATTGGGAGGTTTTTACATATTTGTAAAAATATGTTTTTTCTGTTATTTCTATACATTCATTTAGCTTGACCTGGATGCCACACCATACAACGATCTTTCTCACAGTGCTAACCATATTCCTGGTTAATTCCACCTCCATGCCAGCTGAATTTTCCCCAACAGCACTGGACTCAGAAACATACTCTAAAAGTACTTAAAAATACATGAAAATGAAGAATATGTCTGTACTTTCTGGTTTCCTTACATATGCTTTGAAATGTTCTTTTATCTAACAGACTGCTATGTACTTTTTCACATGGCAGCCATCTCAAATTCTATTAAAAAAAGAAAGTATTTAAGAGTATGAGTACATCCCTTCTCTCTTTTAAGATTAAATCTAAAAACTAACCAAACAATCAAAGCTGAAATCCTTAATTAAATTAAGGTAGTGGAGGACTGGATTTCACTCTGGACTTCTTAACATAATCATTTCCTTCTATCATCATTGTCTAGCCACACCTGAAGGCAGGCTTTAAGTCATATAGAAGTAAGAACATTTACATATCTCCACCAAAAAGCTACTTTACTCTAGAATGATAGATTAGAACATCATCACCCTTTTCCCTTCCCTTCCTTTTCAATTTCAACAAATATAGGCTCTTTCCAAAGACTCTGGATAGATATGATAAATTCTCACCAAGCTTGGCCAAGCAGCCCTAATTTAAAAAAAAAAAAGAAAATTAGAAAATGTGAAAAATATAGTTAATTATCTAAAAACAATGCAGTGCCAATATTCATACTCACAGGCTGAGGCTGTTCTGCAATACAGCAGTTGAAACACAACCAGAATTCACTCATCGTTTACAGTCTGAAGTGGGAACACGGATGAAAAGCAGGACTCAACCTTCGTAAGTCTGTCTGCAGGTAGTAAGTTCTTTGAACAGGTTTATTTTTAATGGCTCCAATGTGAAAATCTTTTTTTCTGTTGAGCTCTTCTCCAAAGACAAATCAGCCCCAGGACAAAGAACTTGAAGGCAAAAAGTTATTGTAGAGTCTTCTTTCAGAAGGTTGATCCCAGCACCAGAGAAATATTACGTATGCTTCTTTGGTCCCTAGCGTTACGAGAACCTGAAAAGAGAAGTACATTAATCAAAAAGAGAGAATACACAGAATCTCAAGCTCCCAGCCATCACACCATTAATTTCTTGGTAATATCCTGAATCACAGACTGAAGACACTAGCAAATAAGTAATGTGCTTATTTCTCCAATGACTACCAAAAATGGCATATGCCATAAATACATATGAGACTTACATTCTAGATTTGGTTAGATGAAGTGACATCAAGAACTGGCATTCATCTCTTGGCAATCATCTTGGTTTGTTTCTAACTTTCAAATATTATATCAGAAAGTGATAATTGTCCATACATCCCTTTAAACTTCTTAGAGAATTGTACCTATTGACACATCATATTTCTCAATGCAAAAGTTACCCAGTCCATTCACAGCGTGAAGTTTAAATAGTATTTAACATCAACCCTGTTACACAATTGTCAATCAAAGGCATGCTCTCCTAAATGCTGAGGAAAAAAATACATTTTTGTATATGGAAAATTGGCAAAATGGATGGACCTGGTCAACACAATGTATTTTCCCCCCACCCCATGTTTCATTTACAGTTGACTTCAAAACATGGTATTACTTGTAGAGTTTGAAAGTGTTTCTTTAAACCTCTAAAACTCCTCAAGCGGAACAAATGAGGCTCCAGATTCCAACCATTCCTTTGCTAAAATAATGTTTGTTGGTAAACCTCCATTCTGGTTTCTTTCTGTAAGAGTGCAATAAAAATGCCTGTGCAACTTCACTTATCATTGCCACATATCATAAACTTTACTTGCAGAGAAAGTGAGATAATTCAGAAGTTTTTACAGGCACACTCCTTAATAATTCTTTACACTACTGCATCTTCACTCACACAATGTTTGCACAACAATTATTCCTATGCAATTCCACACAGTATGAAGTGGTTCGGAGACTGCATTCAATGCATAAAATTACACATACATATGTACATACACACGTTCTGTGGCAGAGAAGTTCCTCTTTGCTATCACCTTCATGAGATCTGTACATGCCAAGCACATGAGCAAAGATGTGCCTCATTTACTACACACACGCCAAGTCACCGCACTGTGTGGCCACAACCAGCCAGGTACTTTCCAGGACTATCATCTACTACACACACAGAGAACACAGCAGAACCTTTCCGATACTATATCCAAAGCCTCTGGGAAGTTTTCATGTTTCTCAGCTTTCGAGATACTTGCTGAAGCTCTTTGAGAAATAAATGCATGCTGCAGTAACACCATCTAAACAGCAAAACCCCAGCCAAAGTACTTGCAACTCCCAGCTTTGAAAAATCAACTGATGGTGTCTGAATTCAACTTATATGCCTGTTTCTGGCATTCCTTGACTACAGATCAGAATAGGAAGGGGGGAAAATGCTTTGCTAGGTTAACCTATCACTTACACCATATAAAGCAAAGCAATTTCATTAAACAGGATATCTTGAGGGCAAGAAAAAAAACCTAAACAAGCAAACAACCCCCGCACTGACAAAAATACTTCTGTGCAACCTTTTGCTTGTCAAGACACTTACAAAAAAGGTCTTAGAACTGTGCTAACATGACTTATTTTCACCACTTAAAAGACATTTTTCCTGCTTTAAAGATCACCACCTAAATCGCATGAATTAGTCACGAAACTGCAATAAAACATGGGGTTCAACAACCAGTACTGTGAAATCCAAGAATGAAAATATAAATCTCTAAGGAAGTTCTTACTCCATGATTAGGTGGCTTCACACCATTTTCTCAATTATTCTGGTAACTGAGAATTTCATGAACTTTAAATAGCAAGACTAAAAAAGGAAACCTTGTCAAGAAAATACTCTGCTGTTCTCTGCAGTCTCAGAATTTGCATGCTACACAATTCTTTCCTAATTTCCTAAATGATTCAGTATGTTATAAAACACAGTTAACTCCGGTTAAGCATGTAACATTTGGCAATTTTAACCCAGGGTCTACACAGCTTATGTCTCCTTAAAACTTCTGAGAAGTTTACTTCTGAGAAGATGGGCACGAAGTTATTCTGAAACACAGCAACGCACCCCCAATGCTAGGTGTTCAGATTATGAGGAACTGAGAAATCAAATACTCAAAGTTAGCATTTTCAATTTTGATACATTGTAAACTGCTGGAGCAATAAATGAACATCATGCAGTGAGCTCTTCTTGCTGTGCAAGTGCCTCAATATTCTGACTTGTGACTCCTGAAATCATGACATTTAAATATTGCTTCCTTACAATCTCTTTTTGACAAAGTCCAGAAATGACACATCAAATTCTTGTTCTCACTGAGGGTTAACTTTGATCTGACTGTTACACCCAAGTACAGAAGACATACAGTGAAAGGGCAAGGAAATTCCTGTTGCTGATCTATCTCTGTGTTTGTTCACTGATAGCTGGCACACTCCTCCAGCTCACTGCAGTCTCCAGACCGTGCTGAAGCCCTGGGAACAAACCTGAAGAGCTTGTGTGCGCACCTGTGAGCCTGGAAAGCTTCACATTCCTGGTTACAGAATACCCAAGGGTGCACAAGTCTTGCTCTTCACAGCCACTCTCAGCAGGCAGCACTTGTGACCTCCAGGACAGAGCTCTCTTCAAAACTGACTCCCTCCCTTAAATGTTCTGAATGACAAAGCCAAGCTACAGATTGTAAATATTCATCTCTGATAACATGTTTATTCTTAAAAATGCATTTTTTCCTTCTATAGCCTGTAAAGTGGTACATTTCCCTTTAGTCTGGTGTTTCTGCAGTCACTAACAACACTTTTTCAATCTGTTGACTTCTGATTAACACACACAGTTGACACAGCAGTAAGTCTGGAGAAAACTGACATTTAACTGCACCTCTAAAAAGGCAAACAAATGCTTAGCAGTATTTGTTAGAGCTCTGGAATTTCATACTCTTTCCCAGTCTGCTAAACAAATGATTTTTACAGGAACCAAGCTGATATAAACATCAGGTAAAAACCTGCTGCACCAAAATGGAAAGAAAAAGCAATTAAGCTGAAAGCAAAAAGTCATATTGGTGCTGCAATGTCAACAGCAACACACTAGGACTTCTCTCAGTCTGCCAGTTGCTTGTTTAAAGAACAAGTAGAAACAGGAAAATCCTCCTGTCCTTCTCCAAATTATTGGTCACAAAGAACGGAAGAAAAAAGCACCATAGTGACCTACACCTACTAGTCAGGTAATTACGTAATATCAGCACACTAGCAGTCTCGTGGGAAAGTGTCCCTGTAAAGCTTGAACTGCACCCCAAGCCTAGCTGCAATTAATGAGGTCTCAAAATACACACAGTATTTCACAGCTAGTTCTCCGCTTTTTCATAGGATTAAGATTTGAATCACAGAACCACAAAATGGTCTAAGTTGAAAGGGACCCTAGAGATCATATTGTTCATGGGAACACCTTCCACCAGACCAGATTACTCAGGGCCCCATCCAACCTGGCCTTGAACACTGTCAGGGATGGGGCATCCACAGCTTCTCTGGGCAACCTGTGCCAGTGCCTCACCACCCTAACATGGCACTGTTCACAGTGCTGCTGCAGCTATCTGCACAGGCTTGCCAGATGAAGAGCACTACAGAGGCTGAAGAACACACTTCTTGGTAACAGCTCTGCCATCCTCTGCTTTTGATCTTTGCCCAGTTTATGGTGCTCAGAGTGGCGGAACACCACAGAGCTCACATTGAAAAGCCAAGGCAATTACTCTGTCTGAACCAGAAATTTATCAGAGTGATGAGTGGTGAAACACTGATTTGCTTTTCCCATGTAAACCTTCTGAACTCTGAATGCAACTTACTTTAGAGTGGATGATTCACATTACAAATACACACAGGACTATCATACTGAACAACTTTGTCTCATTTTAAATTCTCGCTCATATGCCTTAGTTAGGATCTCAATTTCGTAACACTTACAGAAATTCTAAGTATGAAGAAATTAAGATTTTTAAAATAATATTCAAATTAAATTTTGAATTCAAATTCAAATTAAAATTTGAAGTGAAAATGAATACGGTAATTTTCATTACTCTAAGGTTTATTCCACAGTGGCTGCAAAACCCAAGACCACTGCTTATTGTTCAATACCAGTCACAAAGGTAGTAAGTGCAAACACCATATTAATCAATAGTGGGCAAAGCACATTCTGTTATACAGAATCATCCATTTTTCTTACTAAAGCAGCATTAACTTTTCTGTGAGAAATATATAGAGCAGGAAAGGAAGAAAGGTAAGCTAAGAAATCAATTTTCCCTCTGAGCTCTTCACATTTATTGATATAAAGCAGGTTAGGCAGCATTTACCTTAACTGATCCAAACAGGAATATGCTGTATGCTGTGGTGAGTCAGAATAAAACTACTTATTAATTATACAGCTTGAGAGCAGTCTTCTTTTTTAAAAAAAAAATCTATATAGTTCCTTTTAAGGGTGAACTCTCTATATCCTTTGACTGTATAATGTTCACTGAGGCTTCCAACAGGAAGTGCGGTAACAACGCTCTCTGACAATTACTTGAAGCAAATAAAACCACAGAAGAGAAAAGAAATGACAGCAGGTGTTAGTATCTGAATTTAACTAGGTTTGCTCCAAGGCTCAGATTACTATTTAAAGAGAATGGGGAAAAAGGAGTTTTAAAAAAAAAAAAAAAGCAAATAATGAACAAAAAGTTTTAAGTATGTGATGACACAACATGATGTATCGTAATAAGCACATGTAGGCACAAAGTCATGACGAAGCCTACTACTAATATTTTAGTCTCAAATACTTTATAAGAAAGAACTTTGTAGTTATTCTTACTATAGAAGATTAATTCAATGAAATACATGGGCATTTTGACTTGGATTTTTCGCCTTCAAGGATTTGAAAAGCTATCCTTTCTTTCAATCCTGCAAGCTGTAAGCAGAAAATTATCATTTCCAAGCATATTTTTAAGACCTCTTTCATGTTTTTCACTTTCAGTCTCTATGGTAGCAACATGATTTCCTCATGGTGATGACTAAATAAAGTCATGTGGCAGCCAGAAATGAGGGGGGAACAAGCCTAAGGTGTGTCCAAATCAACAGAGAGGTTGTGCTGGTGCACACTTCCACACACTTACAGCTGTAGCACCTGGAGGATGTTCTCCAGCTCTCAAACAAAGTGAGAGGTGTTTATTCATTTGACAGCCTCATTTTTTTTTTTTTTTAATAAAACAAACTAGGAGAAGCAAGAGGTTTTAAACAAAGACAACCTATAAAGTTGCCTCTATTAATGGGTTTTGTATCAAAAACATTATCTCACCAGGGCACTGCTCTTACATTAACACTCTTCCTCCATTCCCCACTACCAGAACAGACACTTCTGGGGACTTTCACACTGATTTTAATACAGCAATTATGTTTCGTACTTTAAAATTCTGAGAAACTTGAGCTGCAAGTAACTCTTCCCACACAAGTGACAACGTTCACCATCAACATAGCCCAAATAAGGCTGAAATCCCTTTTTCATTTTCTCATAATCTTCCCAGATGGATTCTGCCTCAAACTCCTTCCAAGTTCTTTAGGGTTTAGTTTCAAGACACTTAAGAATCTTCTTCAAAGTTTGAGTTAGACTTTTTTGTACATTTGGAAGCCCTGAACGCATATGTCCTGACTCTGTAAAAAGGTTATTTTATTCATGTCTTCATGATTCAGTTTTGCACATTATTGTGATAGCAATAATACTATAGGGTTTTACTTTGGGATTATTGGTCCTTTGGAGTCAGTTCTTTGTGCCCCTATTTATACTGAAATTATTTTCGTTAGTGTATTTCCTTAAGCAACTTAGAAATAGGTTGTACTTCAAATCAAGCTCAACACAAACTAATAGCCATAAACAATTACTATTATAAGAGCAATTTGCTTCTGAGTTAAAAGTTTCAAAGACAGATGAAAAGAGGGAAATAGGACAAAGATACTATTACAGCTTACTTAAAGGAGGCAGATGGGGTGATTTTTTTAATTGTTGTTGCTAATAGAACAGAGTCTAGCTTTAGGAACAATCACATCTTTCACTGGAACCAGAACACCTCCAGTTTTTGGTTTCAGTTTGTAGGAAGCCATCACAAAATCCTCTGCAATAAATGTATCCACCCAGAATAATACATGGGAGGGCATTAAAAGATACAGGAAGGAAACCACAGCAGTTTGTAAGGAGAAACACTAGATTTTCCTTATCAGGTCACTGATGGCATGAGAGGGAGCTGTAAAGAAAGGGATGGCAGGAAAGTACACAATTCTGTCAAGGAAAGAACAGCTCACCACGTGTGACAGTAAACATATTTGCAAATGCCAGCTGTGACTTTAAAGCAGAAAGCCTTTAAACAACTTTACAATTGATTTTTTTACACTACCATCAGCAATTGCCTGAGTTTTACTCTGTAGCCCTTCAGCTAAATTAATTTATTTCACCTGAGGGGTCCTTATTATTTTGTGCACAGAACCAATAAATGAGACAGTATCACACTAGTCACATTAAAATTCCTCATGTCCAGGTCCATTTCAAAGCTTCATCTTGTATTTAATTAATAATTACTTTCAATACACATGGATTCAATGCAGCTTTCTGAAACAGCTCACACCATTCCCCACACTTACATGCAGACAGGAACCTACTTCTCTTGAAACCACAGCACTAAACATCTAATAGCTCTGCACGATGAAAATAAAGAAAGACTAATAAAAAACTAATCATCCAAAATTACTTACTATATAGCAGGAAGCCAAACCAAAGACTAAATAAATATGTTCCATCCTACCTAAGACATAGTCTAGGCATATTTTGCCCTACAGACAAAAACAGTCAGCTAAGAACAAGTAAGAAGTCTTTGAAAACTCACTCCTATGGTTTAGAAAACCTCATTTCATACTGACTTCCTATTTGCATTTAAAGAAAAAAATCCTGTTAGACAAAGCTTTAATTGGTCAATAACATTTTCTTCTTAAGTGGCATGTCCTATTGAAGGCAAAACAATGTTTTTCTCAGCTGGCCTCCTTGTTACTTCTAACAGGTAACACCAGTCAGGGAGGAAAAAAATAAACAGGGCAAAGTAATGGTTCAAGGCAAATTGTCAACAATCTATCATTTCCATAAAGAATGGAAAGAAAGAAACCCTGAAACAAACAAACCCTCCTGAAGAACGCCTAGTTATTACTTCTAAAATTATGATGGGGAATCCTCAACATTGGCATCCAGGGAGACCATCATTTTAAAAACAGTGCAGCATTAGAGGGAATGGAAGAGTTTATGCCCATGACAAACTACATGACAGACCATACAAGATATTCAAGGGATCCTCACCTGTTTTTAGTATGACAATAGATAAAAAGCGTTATTCACAGCATTTATAATATTCTTTTTTTTTCCACAGGAAACTCATACATCAAAGCAATATCCAAGGAAAGTCCAGAGTAGAGGAAAGGAGTAACTGTGAACAAGAAATGAAAAGGTTAAAACTACAAGGAGTTCACAGAGGCGAACTCTCACCAGTACCGTGTTTCATGTCAAAAAAATATATCACCACGGCACACCACTATTGCAAATTTTAACCAGCCATTGTAAAACAGCCTGCAACACAAGTCTGATGTCATACTTAAAAACATTTTAATGCACTTCAGTAAATTATTGCTGTCACATATGTTGTCCCAAATGTCTGGCATGCAGCACCAATCCACACACTGAGACAAGGTATCTCTATTTTTAAATTCTAGTTTGTGCAAAGCAGGGAGCTGGGTGGTAACCCACAAAAGGCTGGATACCGGATTATCAACATTTCACACCATTTGTACATTTTAGCAAACAAAGACATCACAGTTCACTGGCTACAAGTTCTCTTATTAACTAGTATTATACCTCCTACTTATTAAATTATTCTCATGCTAATTAGTCCTCATGCTCAGAGTTTCTCCTGAGTTGCTGGGTTTCTTTAGTTGGTGGGCTGTGAGTTGGTGGTCCCACTCTTACTCTGCCAGAATTCCCTTTTACCCAGTTGTAGCTGATCTCAACACAGTTGCTGTGTTTGCTTTATTAGTTTGTTTCTTATCTTAGAAGTTCTGCCAAAAGTCCTTGTGGCACATAAATTCTGCTTTGTTTTTGTTCACTATCAGCAGTATGTCCTTCTCCTCAAGCTTTGTCAACCTCCCCGAGCCTGAGAAGAATGTCAAACCCTAAATCTTAACACGGCAAATCTACCTACAAGTGATTTATCAAACACCTGGACATCACTTCTTCACCTCCCACTCAAGTACAAAACAATCACGAGACCAATTACAGCAAGCAAGAGCAGCATCACATTTTGTGGAACTGGGTAAGTTAAGCTCACTCAGTCACCCAATGACACCACCGAGGATTTACATGTGCCTCTCGGAAAGCCAGATGAATCATCTCTGTTCAAGTTTCAAATGGGAAGAGTACATCAGCAGGATGTCTCTGCTTAAACTTTCATTTCCACAGCTTGCAAGCAACAAAACAGAAGTAGGTTTTTGTTCAAAGTGTGACAGAACTACATGTTTTTAATCTAGTATTTAAGTATTTAGTATTTAAGGCCTTACCAGTTACTAATATTTGCTCTCTAGCCCTTTTATACTTTCTCTGTTACTAGTTTGTTCAGATGACTTGAACTCTCCATATGCACCTGCACGTAGGCACATGGGAGATAGCTTAAAGAAACCCAAAATTAAGACAAATCACATTTTCAAAAATACTTTGGGTCACTCTAGGGTAGAACTTAGGACTTTAGGAGTATTTACTCACAGAAGCTGTAGGAGAGGCCTGTGAGTTCATGCAGTCCATTTTCCCAAGTGTACCAATTCCCAGGAAGCGATACAAACCGTGGCTACTGCCCAGTGTACTGTACTTCCAGAATTCACTTAAATGACCACTCTGCAGCTTAATACAGGTGACATCTGCTGGCTTCAACTTCTAGCACCCTAACTGCGCATTTGAAGAGCACTCACACAAGAACCACACATACACAAGTCTAAATTAGGCTATGACTGGTCTTAAGTGGTATCAGTTTTTCATGACTAGACACTTGAGAACAGTGTAGTAAACGTTTGGTTTACTTTACATGAAGTCCATCTTCAGACAGAAAATGATGTAGAAGTACCCAAGGTAGGCAGAAAAAGCAGGATGTTACTGGGGCACATGGCAGAACCAGAAAGCAAAGAAATTTTAGAACTGGTGAGAGATGGCAAGGGCTAACCAGACCTGTTTAGATTTTGCTCTAAAGACAAGCATGGGGAGCAGCACCAGTAGACTCACAAGGCAAGTCTCACAAAGATTCCTCTAGTCAGAAACCTGCATACATGTAAAAATCCTTACCACAGCATTATGCGTGGTTTCAGACCAGACCACGGGGAGAAAAAAAAAATTGATAAAATGCTTGGCTTTTTCTTACTCTCCACCAATAGGCAGACATTAGTTAGCACAGTATTGTGCAACACACAGCACAAAGCGATGCCTAGACAGGGGGGTCAGGTTTCATCTTTTTCTAGCAGTGTACCACAAGAAATAGTTTTTTCCCCTGCTTCCAGACACCTCCCATGTCACTTAAAGGAAAGGAAAACCTAGACACAGCCATTGCAACAAAGAAATCTGGTCCAAGTACCATAATTTAAGTATGCCATAATGCACATAAGAGGGTCCTAATTCTGATAACACTTAAGTACAAAGAAAATTATAAACTGAAATACAACTACTAAGAAGGACACAGAGAGCTAGACTTCCAAAGCACAGATAACCCCTTTTAGCCACTTCTTAGTACTACTAAGTACTACGACTGCATGTGTATGTGCATGTCCATATGAAGCCACACACACGACCTATAATTAGTAGCTGCAGCAATCATCAAGTATGTCATTCCTATGGCTAGAGCTATCATGCTATATCCAGCAAGGATGAAAATCACCAGAAAGCTAACAAGCTTTTACCTCTACAAACTTCAGACAGCCAGCCTCTATTAAGGAGAACAACTACAAACTGAAAAAAGTTTCTAGGGTCACCTGGTTTAAAAAAAAAATCATATATTAGAGTTGCAATCAGTATGAAATAACACTTTTCAGATGAACAGCACATTTTGGTTTTTTGCTGGAAGGCCCACTCATTTTTCAAAACAGAATGAAATTTAGAAAAGGGAGAAAAATCAGAAACTCTTCATATTTTTTAATACCTACAGTTCCTTGCACCAAGCCATTATACATGCATAGAGTCATACCTTATTAGCATCAATAACAACAGTACCTATACAGGGTTGTTTATCATAGAGGAAATAGTGCAATTCCCAAAACATCCTCTTTTGTGACTACCTTCAAACTTCAGCTTGATTCAGATAATACACATTAATTAAAACGAATTACTGCTCTTTGCTTCTCCCTTTTCCAAGTTGAAATTCACTGCAAATGATCCTTAGTATTCAGTTACATTTGAATATTTAATTTACACTTTAAAATAAATACTTGACCACAGAGAGTTCTTGCTGCTTACATTGGTAAAATGTTTATCTCCACAATCAGGGCATGAAAAAAATAACTACAAACAAAATCCTGAAAATCCTTGCTGACTTTCATTTTGTAGTAGATAGATGATGCTTACCAATTTTTTGGCTGGAGATCAAGTTTGTTTGGCAAGTTCGTGATGGATGCACCCATTCTGAGTGAAGACTGCTTTGATTCAGACATCACCAACAAGGAAGTCTGACTGAAGTCAGTCCTGCTGTGCAGAACTCTGCTTGGCCATACAGATCTTCACAGGAACTAAGGAATCTAGGCCACGTCCTACCAGGAGCTAACGGAATCAGCCTGAGCTGACTGTGATGGGGTCACCCCCCCAGCCTTCTCTTCGCCAAGCTGAACAAAACAAGTGCCCTCAGCCATTCTTCAGAAGACCATCTTAGTCACCCTTCCCTCCCTAATAGCTTTATGTCCTTCCTAAATTGTGTAACCCAAAGCTGCCCCCAGCACTCGAGGTGAGGCCGCCCCAGTGCAGAGCAGAGCAGGACAGTCCCCTCCCTTGCCCGGCTGGCAGTGCTGTGCCTGAAGCACCCCAGGACACAGCTGGCCCTCCTGGCTGCCAGGGCATGCTGTTCAATAATGCTCACCTTTCCATAAAACCAAACTCAGATCTCTTTCCAAGTCTCTTTCTGGATGGCTGCTTTTCAGACCCTTGCTTCCCAGTTTGTATATTCAAGCAGCATTACTTTGGAACAGATGCAGAATCTGGCATTTGCTCTTCTTAAGTTTCATAGGGCTGGTGATTGCCCAGCTCTCTAGCCACACCTCTACAACCTCAAGGGAGTTCACAGCTCCTCCTAACAGTATAATTGATAAACTTACTTCATGCAATGCAACTTACTCAATATCTGCATTCAGACCATTTGGAGCCCCATGGAAGCCCACTAGTGACAGGTCACCAGGCTGATGTCACCCCATTCACTGCAACCCTTTGTGCCTGACCCATGGGCCAGCTGCTCACCCATCACATGATGTGTTTATCCAGCTCAGTGTTGAACATTTTGTCCAGAAGGATACTGTGAGACAGTGTCTAAAGCTTTAGTGAAATCCAAAAAGATTACATCAACTGGCTTCCCTTGGTCAGCTGGGGTGGGTTACCTTGTAAAAGAAAATTAGGTTTGCCAAATAGATCCTTCCCCTCCAGAACTCATGCTGGCTGTAACCAATGACTGTGTTGTCCTTAAGATGCTTTGCAATAACTCCCATACGAAGTACTGAAGTGAGACTGGCCTATAGTTACCAGTCTTTCTCATCCTTCTTGAAAATTGGGTTAAATCACTGCTTAGTTTGCATTCAATTGATTGCTTAATTGATTACCATTTTCATTCAATCACTGATTAATAGTAATTTGATCACCATTTAATCACTAATAAAAGCCCTTTTAGTCAATATTATAACCATGACTTCTCTTAGTTCATCTGCCACATGGCATTTTATACACCAGACAACATAAAAAACTTGAACAAATAGAGTTAAACTATAATTCATTAATATTTAGAAAAATAAAATAGGAAATCAAGTAGAGATGTCCAATTTTAAACTCAAAAGACAATAGGCCATCTTTCCTACATATGCACTAAAATAACTAACTACATATAGTCAGCTTAAAATAAAAATATATGGTGGGCAAATTTTCAACAGTTAAATGCAATTTCAATGAAGATACAAGAATTATTGACCTAGTTAAGAAACAAAGTGCTATACAAAAAAGGGAGTTCCAAAATATTCCAGAAACATTTTAACAAAGTACGTATTCTCAGCAGAACATTTACTGCTGCTCTGAAATCTGAACCCAACGGAAACTAGATTGTCTCCTCAGAAACAACCTGCCTATCTTGCCAAGGAACACTGATTTGTGTTCCCTGTATACTCACAAAAAGTTCAAGGCCATTACTGCTAAAAATTTCCATTTGGCAAATGCACCGTGGGTCACATCTCAGTGGCAGAGTAAAACTCACCTGGAGTTCTACAGCCAAAGCAAAACCACTGCAAATCTCAAATGGTTTGGCTTTCACAGGAAGTACCCATATATACAGTGGTGTACGCCTTACCTACATTGACAGACATCCAGTGAGAGGAAAAACTTAGAATAATGGTGTGTCAAAGTTACAAGTCATTTTTCCTAAGAGCTTTAAATTAGCTTGTTCATACCAGTATATGTTAAACAGGTTCATTTCAGCTCCTGAAACAGAAAGCTGCTGGCAAAACCAAAAATCACTTGCAGCACTTGTCCACCAAATATGGAAGAAAACCTACTTATCTCAATTCTTAGCATCTCACTATAAGGAAGTAAATAGGTACTGTGAAAAGCATACTCTGACACCAAATAACCATGGGATGACACTATTTGAACTCCACAGTGAACTCCTAGTTATATTAACAACAGCTACTTTCAAATTGTATTGTCATACAATAGATAGAAAATATTAGTATGTAGTTAGAAACATCCACTTAAAAAAGCAGGCATATTCACAGATAAGACATGATTTGACAGACATAAATTCAGTCTGCCACCAATAAATTGCAGATTATCCTATGTCACAAAGTGTCCAATCTTATCCAACAGAATGTGTTTAAACATGCTTAAAACTTGCTTCATAACATGAAAAACTATTCTTTTACATTCTGAGTTTTGGGGTATTTTTATAAAAACAAAAAAATCAACCAAACCTCAATTTCTTAAACTGTCAAAAACACACTCTTATGAAATTAATTGTTAAAAACACCATTTATCAAACTAAAGAACCATTCCTTCTCTGTGATGGAAAATATTTTCTATGTATTACATTAATAAGCATGAGAGGACTGAGACTTTACACCTGCACACTTTCTGTTTCGCTCCTCAGAACACAGCCAGCGAAACTTTTCAGGATACATCTGGACTCAGCAGGTAGTCTCTTGCTCTTTCTTAGTTGTGTCTATTTCATCATTAGCTCGAAAGTTTTCTTAGAAGCATCTCTTTTGTTTAAGATTCAGGCTTTGTGACAGCAGGGAACAGTGACCAGACCAACACGCAGACCAGCAAGATCTGGAGCAGGTTCTTGGCCAAGGGTGCAAGAGAGTAGGTGTGCGCAGCCACTGGGGCTCCCTGCAGACCTCGCCCCGGGAGGCAAGCCCTGGGTCAGGGACCCTTACACAGCTTTCCATCCCCCACGTACGGCCTCGTGGATGTGACGTACCTCTGCAAGCACCCTCGGGACAGGCAGCTGACATTTTTAAAAGCTGGAGGAGAAAACAGATGGATGTGTAGACTACTCACTTTTCTCCCCACAAACAAAATCTGATTCACTTCCATTACATTTACTCATTCATTCTGACCACAGAAGTATTTCAGCCAACTGGCCTTGATGCACTCATCCATCTGCTGTTAGCTCTGTTTCTTAAAAATGTTTTTCATTTGCTCTTAAGCATATTTTGCACTAGAAACACACTTTCTATTCTTTTTTCCCCAACACACTCTAGATTAAGATCACATCACACAATAAATATTAGATTAACTGGAGGCAGAATATGACATTTGCAAAGCTGAGTCATGCCAGCTACTAAATACAATCTCTTTAAAAAAGGATTTAAATAACATGATTTTTTTTTTGTCAATTAATCTAGTAACTGTGAAGGTAAACTGTTAACCTTATTGTTGGTAGAAGATGTTTTCTGTATGCTAAAACTCAACTCACAACAAAGTCATCTGCTTCTCAATTAAGAGAAGTTCAAAAAACTCTACCTTATATCCTGCTACCCAGTCTTCATAAACAGATGTAGTGAATGCAGAGTCAAACACAGTGCTTGTGCTGTCTGGAGTATTAATTAGACCCCAATTTCATTACAGAATTAAAAAGGTGCCCAGCCCTTCTTACCAGCTTCATTTTCTAGGACTGATGAGAGAATTCTATTCTGAATAGAATCATCTAAGTAACTACCACAACAACACACAATGTTCTCAAAAAATCTTAACCACTCAAAAAAGCCCCAAAATAGCCACATCACAATCTTTTCCTGCCCCCAAATAGGGTATTTAATTCTTTAGCTCAAGACCAGACAGCATTTGCTGCTTAATTCCTATTAGCTTTCAGTTAGGCGTGTTCCTACACAACAACTTCTGCTTTTGAAAGTGTGCTCTTAACATAATTCACAGATTAGAGACCAATTTATACACTAAAAAATCAGGAAGCATATTATGCAAAGGGGCAAAAAAAGGCAATGAAGAACACACTGGACATGAGACTAGATTTACCCTCTGTTACATACACTATACCTACGGAAGAGATAGGTTTTTAGTTGTCTGAGACATGATTTCATGCATAATCATTGTGCTACACTTAATCCACATGCCACGATGGCACCTCTGGAGGTGCCAAGTGTGGCTGTGTGTGCAAGCAGCATTACCTACCCCAGACAGCATTCTGGAGCAGACAGCAGAAAGTGAGTCTGGGCCAGCTACTGCAACTCCCACATACACACATGACCCAGACTCATCCAGCCTCAGAGCATGGCCCCATCCCAGATGTGTCCCTGCCCCTAACACATTGCGTAGCTCAACCCCTGCATGGCCATCTCTGTAGGGATCACAGCTGGGCATCAAGTGATGGATCTAACATCATTTTCAAGATGTCACAATTGCAAAACAGAGTCATGCCACAGGACCTAGCTAAATATTAGACAAGTGTTTTCCTTCCTGAAGAATGCAGTGTATTGCTATCTAGCACAAAGAAGTCAGAAGTGTATAATGTCAAAACTAAAATAACTATTTCCATATAACTGTAGCAACAACAAAAAAATCTGGACTTAAGGAATTTTGGATGTGGCCTAAGTAAATGCTTTATAATAGTGCTGTGCTCATAAATGTCTTTTGTTATAGAATATTAACTTACTTGTCAATAGCTACTCCACAGCACAGCGAAGCTAAGAGCATGTTGCCTACTCAGACACCTCTGTATGACACTTGACAATTTCACAGGAAGACACTGTTGCTTTGAAGGGAAACAGAGGTGCCTAAACTGAACATAGACATGGATTTCTCATTTAATTGATGCTAGATAGAAAGTCCTCTATTAACTGAATACTTTTAGTCACTGAGAGCGATTAAGAGACCAGTGCTTTCACCAATAAATGAAAAATCAAAGTTAAATTACAAGGAATAAACATGAGATCAAGTTATCTAGCTTATTTATCAGACATAGAAAGTATTTATTTGCATAGTCATGCTTTCAGATGAAATATGGAAGCATAAAACACAACTTTAATTAGAAATGGCATTGTTGATGTAACTGGGTAATTACTTTCTAAGGCAGGTTTGCAAAATAGCACTTCTGTACTCTGACACACAGACTCCAGGCCCCCCCTTACTACTCCAATACAGACTTAATCAATTTACCCAAGTTAAACAGTATAGGGAAAAAACAGAAAGCTATTATGAAAAAAACACTTCCTTCCCCCCCCCCCCACCCCCCCCAAATTGTATAACAGTCTCAGTAGGCAAGTAGTGGAAGTTTCAGCACATGATTCAGTGGGGGAAGAAACAGAAAGGTCCTTAACGTGTGTTAAAAAGCTACATTACAAAGAAAAAAAATTTGATTCAGTAACCACTCAAAGACTTGGCAAAATCTTTGAGAAATAGTACCACGCAGGTAAGCAAACTACAGGTTTTTCCCTGAACTTTATATATTCCCAGCATTCTAACACAGGCATAATTCATCATCTTTGATCTAATTTGTGAAGTCAGTTTTGAGATAAGACTGTCACAGAAAAGGCTGGTAGTTACTGTAAAACAACATCATGCATACATATGTAAGGATCTTTGAGTATAATAAATTATCATTAATTCTATTTCTAGTACTTAACAGGAATTAGTTCAATTGCTAAAACCAAACAAACAAAGAGGAGGCTCACGGCAGGTACAGGCTCTAAGGAAGTCTCCTGACCTCTTCCTCTTCACATGTGTGGGAAACTAAGACATGCAACAGTATTATGTTACAACTCAAAAGACAACCAAGGACATTCTTAGTCAACTTCATTCTAAGCACACACATTTCCATCATTTTATGGATTTCAATGTATGTCTTCTCAGAGAGGTGGGGCATTGAAACTGCTAAAAGGTACTAAAGACAGAGAACCTTTCAAGAGGCCAACAAATATCCACTAGTTTTTTGAATTCTGTATTTTAATCTTTTACAATTTTATTAACAGACATAGCAAAAGTAAAATACATTATCTTTTCTTAGAAAGCAACAGATATGTGCATCAGCAGAAGTTTTTCTGTACTCTGCTCACAGAACTCTGCAGTTCATTGAATAGTCTGCCTTGGAAAAAAACACTGAATATATACTGCTGATTACTTTAATCTGTGATGGGTTAAAAAAAACAACTCTACCCATCTGCTTTAGTAGCTGCTTCCATTGCATTCTAGCAATACAACTAGAAAGAAATATTCAGATCATTTCATGACAAAATTTTGACATTATTTTTAAAGGGAATCTTTTAAGTTATACAGTTTTACTGCTCAGAACAAACAGAACGAGTGGTCCTCTGCAGGTCTGGCAGTTACACGTTGCTTCTAAACCAGTATAATTTTAAGAAAAGACCAGCATTAATCCTTCTTTAGCTAGGAAATACTGACTGTAATAAGGATATATAATATGAATATAGTGCAGTAGCTGCAGTATCCACAGAAACTACTTCTCTGTCATTGTTGAGACGGACATGACGCATAAAGACACACCACAACAGCTTCCAGTCGAAGACAGGAACTACTCTCTATTTTACAAGGCCTCCTTTATACTATTTCTAACATTCATGTCACACATCCATTGGCTCCCAATTCACCACTCCACAATGTCATTGGCTACCTGTAGTTAGAACAACATCTTGCAATAACACCACCTGTGAGTCTCTTATTATCATTGTTCATGGATTCCTGCTTGTTTTGAGCTGGAATCAATGCCTGTGAACCAAGACAAACTAACAGTTCCCACTGCAAGGTAGTTCTCACTAGAAGCCAGCAGTTCCCACACTTCTCTACTGGACACGCAAAATTACAGTATCCACATGGGGATTTAAGAGTACATACTTACCAAATTTTATGTAGTCTTAGTAGTTTCATGTCTCTTATGTCAATCTTCTGCATTTATAAAAGCTCAGCAGTTCTTTAACAAAACTCATTGTACAACCTTCTAAAAAAGCACTAATGGACACAGCGAGTGTGTTCTTTAGGAAACATTAATATATCACATATGCAGCTGTTATACTTAACAATGTTTACTCACCAGGTACACATCAAGCAAAGATATGTCAAAAACATGAAAGATTTGTTGTCTTTGCTACAAATAGGCAACAGAACTGTAACTGCACCAGATAACACTTCATTTCTCACTGTTTATTAATACAAGGGTTTGTGCAAGTCACTAGAATTTTGTATTCTATTTTGAAACTATTTTCATATGACATAATAGGATTTTTAAATGCCTAATCTTTTTCTTAAGATATAGACTTTATGCTTACAGCCTGAGATTACGAGTAAGAATCAAAAGCCTTTTAAGTGAGACAAGCTGCACAAGAAAAACAGGTTAAAGAAACAAAATATGGTTTGGAAAGAAAGCTTAATTACTAATGTTGACCTAAAACAGCTACCTGGAAAAACAGTAACACATCCTGTTTTCTGATGGATATATTCACTAGAACTACATTTATTTGCATAAGTGCTCTTTGCCAAGCACGATTAGGTTGAAACTATATTTTTAAAACAAGAAATAAATATATAGTTAAGTCACTGGTTGATCTGTGGCCACTAACATGCTTGTACTGCTTTGTATTTACCCAAATGTTCAGTCTTCTTTTCTTTGGGTGGGGTTTTTTGTTGGCTTTTTTCATTTGTTTTCTTTTGTAAACTAAGAAGCAGAAAAAACCTCTCTGAAGTTTGAAAGTTCATTGTGTGGATAAATGCCACATTAATTAAAGATGGCCTGCTTTGGAATGCCTAGTTACAAACAGAAACAGTGATAAATGGACCGGTGTGCTACCAGTCTGAAAAGGCTTCCATAACACCATTAACCAATACTGTACACAAAGAAACACTAAAGTAATAATTGAGGATCTTGAACCTATGTTTTTATCATTGATTTTTCTAAGAGGCATTCAAATGCCATTTGAAGAAAACAAATTATGCAGTATCCATTAGTGCCCTTAGAAAGTTATTCTGATCGTTAAACCAGCAAAGTCTGAAAGATACGCCCCTTCATTTCCTTACAGCTCACAAACACCTTCTCATCCCTCTCCCTCCCCTTAACTTTTTTTCCCACCCTTTTTCAAAGAATATTTTCTCCATCTCCTCACTTTTGAAAAGGCAAGATACAGGAAGAAGTACAAATAAGCATCTGGAAGATGTGCATGTTGGGAGAGATCACACACCTCTAGCCTTTTATTATTATTTTCATTAGGAATGACATTCCAAGTAAAAATATATAATACATTGTTTTCTTTGAAAATAAATTAACCAAGGCTTTGTAGTAATTTTCCCTGTTTCACAATCTACCTTGACATTTTTGCCATGGATGCATTCAATATGTTTTGGGGTTTTTTTAAACTAATAAATATCCTGTTGCTCTTGTCTATGTATCTAGTTTCTGTAGGATGATCTAACTGGTACAGCTCAAATCTCAAAGAAATAAAGATACTAGAGTGACATAGGATGCAGAATTTAGGAAAAGTGACCCCCAAAACACTAACCATATTCCTCCAGATACCTGCTGAAACGGATGTTAAAATTGTGTGCAACTTTTATCTTTCTGCTGGTACTTCAAACAAACAAAACAATCACCCTCAAGGTATGTCAAGCTGTCTAATTCTCAGTCTCCAGTGCTTTTCCTTTTGTGCTGCCTCTGTCTTTCCTGTGGTTTTGCACAGTGAAACAGGCATGTTAAATCCTGGGGACAGTAGAGGTAGGAGCCAAAAGCTGGAAAACAAGATAGAAAAAACAAGCCAAGCAGCCCTTTCTTGCTGTGCCCACTTCTTTGCACAGCGATGGTGAAAATCAGCCATTCAAAGAGAACCAGAAGAACTATGCTCCTCTTGCTGTAGACTCCTTTTGTACTTATGTTCCCAGACGTCTTGTTAATAGAGCAGCCTGTGCTTTCTGCTCCTGCTCTGGGCTGTCCATGTCTCCACACTAGTCCAGCACAGTCTCCAGACACTTCTCTTACCTACTTCTTGCTTTCTCCCTCAAGAATATCTGTACTTCTCTCCTCCATTGAACACATATGGCAAGGAAGAATAATCCACTAAATATTAAATTTTGTATTGGTTAAAACAGTATCTACTTACAGCAGATGTTATCAGTGTGAAATAAAATCTTACTGCTGCAAGATTGCACAATGAAGATACATTCTTTCCCCTTTGTGGGCACTTCAACTCGGCCATCACATTACCTGGCAATATTTGCTTATCCACACTGAATGAACACTTTCAAGTACAAAGACCTAGCACTGGAGAATTTGGGAGGGAGGAAAGGGGAGAAATGAGATTATTTTTAAGAACACATATCTGAAAACAGTATCAGCAATTGTGATACAGATCAGAGGCATATTGTCTCCAAGCAATGTCTTAGATTACTTTACTTAGTTACCTGCTTGCCAACAGGTAAGGCAGGCAAATTAAATACTTCCCTCTACTTCCCAACCTTCTGCCCTAAACAGAAACCCTAAGGGAAGCCTGAAAAACAAACAACATTTTGACCACAGTACTTCTCACACTAAAACTATCACAAGGCATGGAGTGCTTCTGCAGATAACTTGAAAAGTCCTGAATAACGAATCTGAAGTATAATACTTGTGCTGCCTCACTATGAAAAGAATGCTGCTGCCACACAGAGTAAGAATCTCAATAAATATAAGCATGAAGACTCAAGTGTTTCTCACATCAGTCACAACCATTTACCCACTTGAAACAGGGAAATGCAAGTTCCTTTATTAAACATCAACTACAGATTTTTCAGACAGCCAACACAACAGGCAATTTTTTGTAACATACATGACAAAGCCATAAGGAAAATAGCAGTGGCAACCATTGCAGCTCTTTGCATCACGAAGGATTTCCAGGTTCCTCCAAGACCTAAACAAGCCACAGACAGTACAGTAAATTACAAGGCTTAGCTCCTGATAGATTTCATATCACATGCTTTCAAGTTAAAGCTTGGAAAATAAATGCTTTTCCAGAACCTCCTACACTACTCTCACCATCTAGCATCTTATTTTACTCTTCTGACAGGTAAACTTACTTAATCAGTTATTTCTCTTGGCAAATGCTTAGTTCCTTAAACCACAAGGTAAATATATATTCAGAAGTATCGTCCTGGCTCCAGCTGTTATCACAGAGAAACAAGACAAACCATTAGAATTTCCTAATACACAAATCTGCTTCTTTTACTGATGCTTCCACAGCCAGCATGTGTTTCCCTTTTAAAACACAGACATAGTCTCATTTAACACAGTGGAACTTGTCCCATGCCCTCACTGCAGCAATTTGGAAATACAAACCACTCACTAGTACAACAGATTCATTTTCTCTCAAGAACCACTGTAGCAAATGACCACAAAACAGGCATTAGACAAGTTTTGAAAAGAAACAAATAGCCCAAAGTAGCACAGTGCCTTTTACAAAAGAAGTACAATGGGAGACTTTTTGACTTTGAGAGAAGATGCACTATTTTATTTAGTTCCATGGAGATGTTTATCCTGTCCCCCGTTACCTTGAACTCCTAAGAAGCTTTGTAGACACTCTGTAGACACATTGTACTATCTTTGAAATATACAACTGGTATTTACAACTGGTAAATATCATTGTACTGACATTCACAAATTTTGCAGTGAGCACTCTGTCTGCACACTACAGAACTGCTGTGAAACTCCATTATTGTGACAATTAAAGCTGTAAAATTCAGTGGAAGTCTCTCCATCACAGAAAAAAAGAAAGGTGTTTTCTACCTTCACATTTGTCTTAATTTTGTCTGGTTTTGTTTGTTTGTTTTGAGTTATTTACTAACATCATAGTATTTCATTTGTATAATGCTTTCCAGTGAAAGGTCTGTTGGTGAGTCATTAGGGTTTTGCTGGAGGGTACAACAGAATCTGCATGTAGAACTCACTTAAGTAAATAAACTCAAATGGAAGAAGCAACTACTTTGACTAAATTGTCAAACAGCCACATGGTGACAATTCAGTTTACCACACAAAGTTTCTCTGTTTTGAATGAAGTCCTATCTCCGCCAATGTCACACAACTGTTCATTTTTTCTGCCCTGTGTGGGGGTGGGGTGGGAGACATTTTCCTTGTATCTGCTGACAAAGATTTGCTCTGTATGTCTAGAAACAAAAAACTGAAAACCACACACCAATTCCTTTGCCTCAGATAACAATTTTTATCTGAAAGTTAAGATTAAGGTGTAAGAAGTATGCACTTAGATAAATGTTGCAGTTGCTCTTGAGCATGTTTTTCCAATATGGTTACTCCTTCTCAAATAAAGGGAAAGGATGGTTAAAGAGGGTGTCATTCTTTGTACCTTTGCTTTCACCAGCAACTTCTGAAAAGAGCATAAGATACAATTACTGAATTAGGCATTTAAGTACAGCCTCAAATCCCCTCCCTACAAAACTTTTCCTTCATTTTTCCTACCTCTCACAAAAAAATACAGAAAACTTTACAATTTTAGTATAGAGGTATCTCCAAATATATTAACACCTACCTTTCCCTCTGCACTCTACAGCAAGTCAACAAATACATTTAGCAAAAGGAACATATTCCCCTTAGCTTTTACCTTCAGTGCTCAGGCTGAAAGGCAAAAAAAAAGGGAAGCCAAGAAATGAGAAATTCATTCGTTCTACAATCAAGCTTAATTAAATCTTGCTCAAACAGTTTAAGATGATGATATCCTAGCCTTTCACCCAGTTCATGTGCAGGACAACAGTGCAGTGCCTGTGTAGCACAGTCAGTGGAAGGGAACATGGTCCTGACTTGCAATTGCCGCAGGTCAGAGAACATCCAGCAATCACCACGTCTGCTGCTCCATTTCCTCTGGGCTATGACTTAAAATCAGCTTGTAGCACAAACATTACAGACTGCATCTAGGAGGTATGAAAGCGGAAGGGAGAACAAACAAAGATCTATACCTAACTTGTTAAAAAATGGCTACTACATTTTCCATTACTGGAAAACAACTAAAATAACCTAAATTTCCTCATCACCGTTCCTCATTACAGTAACTAGATAAGCACCAGGCAGTCAGTAGCAGCACCTTCACTGGCAAGATGCACTTGCTTCCTAAGCGGATTTGATTTCCCCTTTTCCTCCAGAGAAATAAGGAGTGATGGCTCACATGCAAAGCTCAGCACAAAGGCCAGATATGGTCGTGGTCCTTTCACAGGGAATAATGAGCCACTGCCCCAACGCCCTCTTTGTCTGCCACTCAGACACAGATCATTTGGTTTAAGGTATTCATTAATCAGTCTCTCCCTCAAACAAACGCCCCCTCTCTCCCAGACACGCAGCCCAAACTGTGGCTTGCGACTCACCATCCACAGCTAGGTAATTAATGAAGCCTATCGTATTCTCACCAGTAGAGTTATCCCCAACTCATTCGCAGGACTTCCCATGGAAATAGATCAGATTGCTGCACCTTAAAAATGAAACATTTAACATCAATTTCTCTAGAAAACATCTGTCACAAAAAGCATGACCACTTTAGAAGCACCGATGCAAATATCCCTGTGAATCAGTACACTTTAAAAATAAATTCCTTTCTTAAACCAGTGCATCTTTAAAGATTTTGTGTGCCCACACTATAAAAATCAGCTCAAACTGACTTCTTTAATGCTCTTTAACTGGTGGCTATGAACTGTGTGCACTGCATTAAACAACAGTGTGAATTCTCCGGAAAATGCACTATCAAGACTCTTAAAAGCAACAAAGATGCTGGCAAGCCTCTAGTCATTGATTTATGTATGTACTAAAAGACAAATGGATATATTTCAGTCTGAGGGTTAAAATTATAACAAACAAAATACATATCCCTAGGAAGAATAACAGGCACATAGGTTTATCTAAATACTATGCTACCCGTTTAATTTGCTCATCCTTAACCCTCCAGCCATCCTGCGTTGGGAAGCTGCCCTCATTCTTTCCTCCAGGCCCTTGTTGCTACGGCTGCAGCTGCACAGCTCATTGCTGTTGAAGCACATGTCTCTAGAGGGGGACACAAAGGGTTTCATTATCTGCTCCTCCGAGCCAGCACAGCACCGCCAGATAAGAGCGCTCCCTGCTCTCCCCCCAGCAGAAAGCAGGCAGGCTTGCTTTCCCCCCGCCAGACATGAGCACTGACATGCAGAGCTGCAGAAGGCACAGTGCCCTGGCTCAGCTACCTGCCACCACCAGCTTGCTCCCCTCCAGGGACACTCTGCAGGAGCTGCTCATTTATGACCCAGGCTTGACAGGGACCTTGCGCTGCAGCTCACCTTAAGAGCTACTGAGATGAGACCTGTATGTTTAAAACCACTGAGAAAAGTCTCCCAACAAACCTGACCTTCCAGAAAAAGCTCTGAGACATGGCCTTCCTTCTCTGAGACATACAGATTGAAGACAGAAAACAGAAAAGGACTCAATGACCAAATCAGTTTACTGTGCTGTGGTCTGAAGCACTGTTCATTTACCTTCCCATGGTTTAATTTAAATCTTTATTAAGAGTTGGACTCATTCTGTGAACACATTTATATGGTTGTGGCACCTGTGAAGGAGAGGGATATAGGCAGTGTTTCCATTCAGAAAATGTAGCAAAATAAATAAAATCTGAAATATTTAAAAATTAATTATTTTTTGGACTGGTTTTGGTATCTTCTTGCTTGTAAATGCCAGAATATTGTCAGCAATTTCCTAAATAGAAGTTGTTCAGCATTTCTAGTGTCAGAAAAAAGAAAACAAGTAAAATTAATTGCTTTCATTTTTGATTCCTCTTTCTCAAGGCAAAAAACCACTGCTGAAGAGCAGAAAACTATTAGAGAAAGACAGTAAGTCTTCATGAGAACCCTGAGTATCTATACACAAGAATTCATAAAACATGTTTTTGAGCCTGTGTACAAATAAGTAGTTTACAAGGGAAACAATATTTATTTCATGTACCTCTTATATGTACACTTTAATCAAGTGATCAGTTCTACATTAACAGCATGTGCAGAGATTGAATACAATACAAAAGCGTTCTCATATAGGGTGTCAAGACTATCACATAACAAAAGGTGGAAAGGAAATCACAGTTTGTCTAGGCCTTAACTAAAGGCCAGACTAGTTTTTCACTTAATGTCATCAAATCAGCAGTCCTGTACCTGAGGGTCTGTCTCATTACAACAGTGGACAGTGGAGGAAACAACTGGGATCTGTGCCAGCTCCAAGAAAACCAAGTCTCCATAGAAGGCAATATGAATTCCATTGTTTCCTGCCCCTAAGATTACCAGAGCATGCTGGCAAAAGCTATGCACTTACTGCACTCCTGAGTAGTCAGGGCGTGATGACTTCCAGATACAATCTGAAACCAAAAGGCTGCTATCTGTCCCATGACCTGACAAATGTCAGGAAGGACCCGGGACTGGGAGGACCACAGGCAGAAGCATACAGTTTTAACTCTGCATTAACAAAGGACAGCCTAGTCTAGCTCATGGTAACTTTTTGGGAAACAGGTTAGATCTTCCCTCATGTGCTTCCCCTTGGTACTTCTACTGAGGTCTTTGAGCCTCATATGATTATTTCTGAAGGGCACAAAGAAAAGCAGAGCTGAGAAAACCTAACTTCTTCAATGAAAAGTTCACATTTTGAAAAACTCAGCACATTTACCATTAACTGTCTCAGTTCCGTGTAAAGCATTTAATCCTGAGGAATACAACTGCTATTATTCAAGGACTCTAGTACACCAAAAGGTTTATTTTTCTTCTTAACCTATAATTGTGGGCTTGCTTTCATCATGTGAATATATCATAAATATTTAAAGCAGGAACAAAATAAGATCAAGAAGCGGTACAGGTATCATTATTTATTTGTAATACTATTTCAGTAGTATTTCAGTATTTGATTCCACCTGCTCTCTTATCTAGCCTTGTATGTCTCTCTCTTCCTCTTGTGTTGCATAGTTCTGTAACTGGGATGGTAGAACGAGTAGAAAGAACTTCAATTTCCATGTAAAAGACATACATCAGCTAGAGTCCAAGGGGAAAAAAAAGCCCACCACAAACAATACATGTATTTTACATTAGGCTGCACACAAGGCAAAAGTAACTAGAAGAGTAAGAGGGATAAGAGACCGAGGAGCAATAGAATAACACATAGTGGTGCTGAAATAACTGCAATTTTTTAACATGCAATGTAGTGAATAATGCTGAAATCTGTCAAAAGTGAGTGAATCTTCTTTTTGTATCACTAGTACATCCATCTTTGAACATTTGAAATTAACTAGTAGGTGTGTATATTTTTATATAGCTAGATAGTGTTTAGGATTTTTGCAAAAGTTCTGGAAACAATAGTCTAAAATACATTCTCTCACTTCTTGATGACTATCCTTCTTTACTGTAATATTGAAAATACAATTCATCAAAAATGAAGTATTCTTTAAGTGTACAAATACCAATAGCCCAACAATGAAATAGTGAAAAGTCTTTTAGAAGCTTTGCTGTGAAGTTACTGTTCTTAATTTGTCAAGTGATGGACTTTTGTTCCTTTTGTAACTGCATATTATTAGTAACTGTGCTATTGAACACATGCTCAGAATATCGGTTTCTGCAAAACAAGTTATTTTATCCGGAGATATGTGAATCTTACTTCTAGAGGATTCTCAGCTACATGAAAAAAAAAAAAAAGGCAGTGAAACAAACACAAAACCACTTCCACATCTGAGCTCAACTTGAACTACTAAATTAGCAATAGTTGCAGTGCTACTCTATTGTAAAGCTTCCAGTAAGTACATGCTACGTGACTTCTTCAAACACATAAGGAAATGAAAGTATATCAACCTCTAGAGACTGGAACAAGCACATGCTTTTGTAACAGTTTGTTTTGGGACACATAACAGAGATTTTTCTGCAAAAAAAACTTTACACTTGGGAATTAGATGTCTACTTACAAGTGGTTACTAGTCTCAGCAAACCAACATATAGGACCAATACACAAGCTAACTAAGAGCATCCAAGAGTCTCCAATACTGTATTAAAATCCCTTCTAACACAAACCATTCTGTGGTTTGTAACATGCATCAACTCCCTTCCCCAAAAATAGCACTACAGTCAGTTTTTGCAGAGCTATCAACTTTTTCCTGGGCTTTTAAAACAGAAATAGTTACAGTTTTTTTCCTGTATCACCCAACAAAGGATTGAATTATGTAACACTATCCATCAGCCTTCAAACTCTGGGTCTGATGCCTAAAAGACAGGCTACCTGAAACAGAGGCCAAGACAAATCAGGAGTATAAAAAGCAGACAATTTATTCAAGGCCTGCAAAGGCTTTGAAGGTACATCCGGGCAAGCAAAGTCCCCTATCGGGGACAACACCCGAAACGGACACCGAGTCACGAGCTCTTCACCTTTTATAAGTTCTGTCCTATTAGCATATTGGCCCTTAATTTTCCAATCTCACCCTCAGGTGATGATGTTAACCACCCCAGGCCTGCTCCCCCCGTCTCACAGTTGTTTACATATTTTCGGGCCCTAAGGCAATGAATATGTCCTTGAATCTGTATTCAGAGAGCCTTGTTTGGCCAAGGGCGCTGGGAACAGAGGATTTTGGCACTTTGTAAGAAGCCCAGAACTACATCAAGTTACAGATACATGAAAAGTAAAAAACTAGAAATATCTGAAGGCATCAGGTCCAACTAACAGAATCACAACAGTGGTACCAACCACTACAGCTATTTTGAGATACAAGCAGCAGAAAGGAAGAGGAAGAAAGGTAGCTGAAGGGTTAGTGCTATATTGGGGTAATAGGAAAGGCTGCTGTTCTAATTGGGGGAAAGTGATGAAGAGGAGAAGCAAGGCAGAGCACAGCAGAGCGGAACAAACTACACTTATGAAACATACACTATAAAATAACAGGGTGGGAGATCTGTTTGGTTTCAAACAGAAAAATCTAAAGCAGGGAAAGTAAAAGCACAACATATAACCTACTGCATTAAAAAGTTTTGCTGAAATATATCTAAATATTCACAAGAAAAGACAGTCACAGGAGATATTGAGGTGCTGGATGGAGAGCAAAGGAAAGAGGGTACAGAAAAAAAGGAACCATTGTATTTATGAGAGAGCACTTGTTGACAAAATCATTCTCTAGACTGGGTTATCTGAAGGTAAATAACAAAATTTTGACAGTAAGTTGCGTTTTTCTTCCATAGCAATTCTGCTAACAAGAAATTTCAGCAATCTTCCATGAATTTGTTTTCATTACAACAAATAAATCAAGTAGTAACATCTATATACAAACCAGTCTGGGGATCTGCACTTTAAAATCAGTGGGGACTAGAGATTCATGTCACTGTGTGGCTTTTCATTTACTTGTTAAGTCACAGTCCATTAAAAGGCAGAAAACATTCAATACAGCAGTCTCTTGTGGCTTCTCAAGTTAGGGCCCTTATGTTAGAAGCATCTCAAAACTCAGATGGAAAGTTAGGTTGCCAGGTTCTCAGAAGTGCCAAGTACACAGCAGTTTCCACTCAATGCCAGACAGATTTTTTGAGATGCTGGTGCTACTCAACCACAGATTTAGCTTGCTCCTTTAAAAATCAAACAATTCTTTTGGCACTCCTGCCTCCCAATAATTAATTACAATGCTCTTCTGTGCCTCCTATCCCTCTTCTACCTAAGGCAACTAACAAATATATATATATGATATCTATATATAATATAGATATAAAAATATATAAGTACTATAGCAAATAACTATCACCCATGTAGTCTTCTTCAAGAGGAGGTACTTCACATTTCCTCCTTACCACAGTAAAAGATTCTTTCCCACAATACTAGCACTAGCTTGAATAGACTACTCTTAAAAAGGAAGCTAGAGTGGCCTTACCGTTCTCATTTTTTAATTCACTCATATTAACTATAAAGCAAATAAAAACCCCTTGAAACTCTCCCCATTTTCCTGCTTGAGACAGTTCAAAAGCAGCATTCCTCTTCCACCTGTAAGTGGGATTTAAAGAAGTTGCAGCTTGAGGCCACCCACTCTTACAGGTCTTCCAACTGTGCACCAACGAGTGAATGTGCTCAGGATGTACCAGTGTAGATCAGCCTCCAGACGTGATTCACACTTAAGGCCCAACACGACTGACAAAGTAACTGTTGACAAATACTTGAAATGAAGTCTAATAAACCAGCCCCAAACGAAAGGTCAGTCATGCATAATACAGTCAGAGAGAGGCAGATCTATTATGCAACAGGAATAACGGAAATACTGGCCTACTTACCCTTCCTCCCCAATTTACTCAGTAACAGAAAACATTCCTGGTAGGATTAATAACTGGGAACGAAGAAAGACTAGAAGGATTAAAGACTGATATACATTTCAATGCAGAGAAAGACTTAAAGGCAAGATGTGCTTCTTTTGAATTGCCTTAGTGAAAGGAAGAAATCAGATTCTTGAAAAATCTACATCCACTAGTTCATGCTTAAGGAGGCAGGAGCAACAAGATATTGCTTCACTCATATTTTAAAAAGAAAATTACATAACTGAGTAATGTCTTGTGGCAAGCCTAATATTATTTGAACGAAGCATTTTCCAAGAAATTGGATCAGTTTCTCCTGGACACAAGGTAGCACCCAAACAGCCCAGCCAAACAATTCTGGACATGAGCAGACATGCAAACTAGATGTCTGTGAAATGACAGAAAGGAAGCAAGAAGTCTGTAAAATCTGCATGTCCAAAGCAAAACGTTAGTAAGATTTTCAAGACAGTATTCTGAATCTATGTGCCAAAATTCTGAATAAGTGCTTATTGGAACATATCACTTCTTCAAGGTACACAGCTTAAAGTCTTTTCCTAATAAGGGAGTACCCAGTAAGCTGCACATAATGTTAAGAACAAAGCTAGAATATAATCAATTCTATGTCCTTCAATGTGCTGTAGCAAATGTAGGTCTAAAAGACAGAGTGCAAGACTATTTTGTGTGGCAAAGACGAACTTGAAAGTGAAATCCTGCCATTAGCACATGTTTGTTCATTATTTGCTCTTTTCTTCTTTATACTAGATCATTCATATATGAGAGAATAGCATCCTTTCCTTTCCTTTGAAGAAAATGAACAGCTGCATGATTAGAAGCTCCACTCAGAATTCAAGAACAACATTTAGATATGTTAATGGAACAAAGAGATCTCCTCTGCTTGTGTTTACTTTCAGCCAGTTCTTAGATTTCACAGGAGCTTTTCTCTGCCTCTAAGCTACCTAGCTTGCTAGGTTTTAAGTATTTCAAGTAACTTACACTGCAGGATAGGAGTCTGTAATTATTTCATACATACAGCAATCTAATTTGACTGTGTAACACGCATGCATTGTCTGGCGGCTTTACTGAATGGATTGCACTGCACATACAAATCTGATGTACAGATGACAAACAGTAAGCACTAAACATAGCAAGGCTCAGCCTGGGCTCTCCCAGGAAACGGGATGCCAGTGTTCAAGTACACCCAGCACATTTGTCCTTGGCATTCTCTCTGCAGATAGCACTTTATCCCAAACAGTAAGTATTACATGGACTTCGGGCATTTTCTGTGGAGATTCATGGTGGAAAATGCCAGAATGACACTCCTAGGCTTCTTGGGCTTTGCATCTTTACTACAAAATGGCAGATACTTTTTTCTGTATAAAACCACATCTTACAAAAAATTGATTGCAAAGTATGGTAAGAAAGAGGCCAGGAAACACAGGTTTTTCAGGAAGTTTTAATTCACACTGTACATAAGATTAGCCAATTTAAGAAAAATATTATAGCATATGGCTTCCAGAAAAGGAAAAAAAAAAAAGCCTTATAGAAGAGAACTACCCAATGTGTTAGAGATACTTTAAATAACATTGTAAACTGGATTCTATAGCCACTTAGAAGTCTAAATATAAAACCCCAAAAATGAAAGATCTCTCAGTTTTACATTCAATATTCAAATTACAGAAACTGAACATCATGCAGGTGTGTTTCCTAGTGTAATTCCTTTGCAGGCCTTGTGCTTCTCTTTTCTTTCCCATTCCACCACAGAGAAGAATAAACCAGTTTAAGTATCTAATTTAGACATCAGCCAATATTCCCAACACACTTTTCTACCCTGTGTTTTGTTTACTGTTCTTTTCATACAGACAGGTATAATGAAATTTGGTTTCCATGACTGCAATTCTCTTACTGACAGACTTTGATTCCTAGCTTTCCTCTGTTTTATGGTTTTCAATGCCACGAAACTTCAGAGAATTTGTGCCTCGTGTTCCACCTTATTGTGAAAGGTGAGAGCAAAGGCCGGTCTCTGAGTTTTCACATTAATATAATTCAGTTGAATTAGCTGTGTTCCACCCCAAAATGCAAATAAAATGTTTCAGGGAAATCAGCCAAACCATTTCTGAACACTTATGTGAGAAGCTGAGTCAGTTACATAATTCAGCTGCACCCCAGTGACTTGACCTGAGTTTAACACTGGAGGAAGTGGAGGACAGTCAGATACAAATACAGATGGTACTAAAGAGTCAGCAGAAATGAGAAGTGTTGCACAAATGGGCATCTGAAATGGAGTAACAGAAGGACAGTTTTCTACCTGTGTTATTTTACAGGATTAATAGAATGGTAAGAACTCAGAAGTTAAAGGTAATTAAGTTACACTGAAAAACAAAAGTCTTCCATGAAACAAAATGTTGAAATCCAACATCTTATGTGAGGTTTCTTCCTTCACCCTTAAAGTGAAAAGCACTGAACTAAATTTCAATTACATAAATGAACTAAAATTTCTCTTTATGGCACTGCTCCAAATTCATGAATCAATTATTAAACTGAAAATTAGAATCATATAGAATTAATGAAAATGTGGTCAGTGATGGCTAAATATTTCCTGACACAGGAAACTAAAACTAATTAAAATCTTGCTCAGAAAAGCCAGCCTGTGAACCAAATTTGATAATCATATACTATAAAAGGAAGGAAACATAAAAGACATAATCGAGATTTTGAAGATACGTGGTTTTTCTGTGGTGGCATCAAAATGTGCACACAACACATGAAGAGTCTACCAACATTTTAGGGTAGGACTTCTGGACACAAGGAGTAACTCAGGAGTGTTACACCAGCTTTTAGTGCCAGACGTGAATGGAACAAAGGCTTTCTTGCCAAACTCAAGTAATTTACAGTTTTGACACTACCTTCAGAAGGGAGAAAAGAAATTTTTTTCCATCTTTTCCCCCACCCCAGTATTCTAGAACTTTAGGGAATCTGCAATACTAGAATGGAAAAGTTGAGAAAAACACATTTTTGTATTTTTTTTTTTTCAGATTTTTCTAAGTTTGCTCTAAACAGTTGGATAGTGTATGCTTAAAAGTATCATGAGGCTGGATGAGGAATATACTAACTATGAAGAATAGCCACAAACCTAAATGTTCCTACTTCACATGACTGGAAGTACATCCACAACACACATGGTCAGAGTCATGCGACAAAAAACCCTGGCATGTGAACAAAGATGCAAATCCACCCACGCAATTGTAGTAAGGCAGGGAAAGGAAAAGTTGTCGGGGTCTAGGCAAAGAGGCAGCAGGAAATGGCCCTAAAGCACAAGTCCATGACTATCTCACAGTCTTTCAGTTTTTGAACCTCAAAAACTTAAGAGAAATAATGAAAAATACTAGGATCTATGGCTTTTGCTTTTTTGGTTTGTTTGGGTTTTTTGGTTTGTTTGTTTTTTAATCTGGAACAGGGCATATCATAAGATGTTTATGGAGATTTTACTCTCACCAACTTCACAGCCGTCAGCAAGGCAAGTCAGGAAGGCTGTACTTCCTGATCTGATTGAAGCTTCCTGCAGACACTCCTGGAGCTCATACAGAAAGGGCAGCCAACAGGTTGGGAACACCCATTGCACTTCACTTGTTTCTGGCACAAGAATGAAATGCACATATTTGTGCACTGTGTATTTCTCTTTGCTTCCTGTCTGCTCCTACTCCACTAGGGTTCACCACTCAGTGAACCACTGCTCCAGAAGTCCTGTTTCTTCCCCATTTCTCTTCCTGCATCAACTCTCATCCACGCCTGTGCCCTCCTGCTGCTACTGACAGTACAGCCCTTACTTCCCTCAGGTATCAAACACTGCCCTTCTTTTTCTCTTAGTCTTCTTCAAATGGACATCATCTTTTACCTGCCCTAATCACCCTTGCACACGCTACCTAATTCCCTGCCTTCCTTCTTCCCCCTTTCATCCACCCTCTCAGAGTGAGATTTTTCTGGTTGTGAATTATTATGAGGTTGGCAGTTTTTATAGTTATTTTAAAATTACCTGACTGGGATACTATTTCCTTCTCTCTCCCCTTTCCTCATGGAGACTCCCCATCTGCACAGGCTCTTCTCCTTCTGTAATGAAATGTTTTTTCACAGGGTGGGTGCATAAACATCTAGGGATGCTCCTGAATCACAGCAGCAAGGAGCAGGCCAGAGAAGGAGCTGTAGGGTCAGCAACAGAGGCTGCAGCTCTTGCTCCCACCATGGCATGCCATTTACACTTCAGTTTCACATGCTATACAATACAACCACCTTTCTGTCACATACTTCTCCACAGTAAATTCACGTGCAGACTCTTTCTTTCCTAGACTCTGTGGCTGAAACATTTTACAAGTATTAGAGAAATCAGAGCTAAAAAGATCAGGTGATAATGGAGAGGAAGTGCACAACACGAAGGATAAGCCCAAACATGTCTAGTATCGTCAGTCATACTGAAAACACTTCAGAGTTGTCAAAGGAACGTGGGGGAAGGGAGACAGAAAAATGAAACCAAAACCATAGTATTAACCTTTTACTGGTATTTAAACAAAATTCAACCTACTTCAAATATTTTTAGGGTAAAGTAGCAACTTTTACTGCTACTTGAATTACATACTAAATAAATGGTGATCAGAAGAACAGAGCAATATAAAATAGAAAGATATTTGTTAAGTAGCTCCTGGGAAAGAAATTGAGAACAAATCCTGCAAACACTATATGGAGAATTTTTGCAATGTGTTCCACAAGTTACATCTCGTTCTGAGGAAACAGTATGTGTAAGGGATTTTTACGTAAATCTCCTAAGGTCCTGATACCCTACAGAATCCTTTTCCACAGTTCATTTGGATTTTTAGACAGTAAAATATGAAAACAGTTAAGAAAAATATTAAGGGAGAATCTACAAGCTTTTAAGATTAAACTTGCTATGTAGATTGATCTCAGTAAGAAATCAGTAATAGTTTCAAGGTTTAATTCTTCCTTCAGTATTCATGTAATCCACAGCAATTAACCCTACATAAATGTGTTACAATTACCAGTGACTGAACTCAAAGAGGAGTAGATCTATCCCAGAAATTTGGCAGGGGCAAATTCAGGTGATTAAAACCACTGGACATTCCTACACATTATTTAACATCACATGAAAGCATGCATGCTTAAAAGGAAAACTAGAAAGTACTGAAGTAAAGCTGGATCATTCCTTAAAATCAGAGCCAACCAGGAAAAACAACAGCATATTATATGGAATTGCAAATTAAATTATTAAAGCCATGAAAGTTATTACACAAAGAACACCAAAATAATTTTGTCATCTTACACAAGAATTATGTATTGGAGATCTATTTAGAAGCCTTACTTGAAACAAAGGAAGTGAAATGTGAAATGGATGTAATTAGCAAATCAGTCCAGAATTTACTTTGGTAACAAAATTGGGAAAGGAAATTAGATGAAGCCACATGGTATGTGGCTGCACATACCATGAATACCAGAGTCTGTTGGGGCAACAAGACAATGCTGTCAAAAATAATTTGTTAATTTTATTGAGTGCTACAACTTACCTGGACCTCCTAGCCTATTAGATGTGAATACGAATATATTTTTATTATAAGCACAAAGAACACTTGACTATCGTAAGTCTGCTGGACTTCTTATCAGGGACTTATCACCAGGCACTTAAAATGCTACTTAGAGTTTACAAAAGGTGCCATGAAATCAGATTCAATCTTAGTAATGTTAAAATCTGTATCTATATCATGCTTTGATGGTTTTGATACCACAATGAATATTTATAGATCTGTCATCCATACGTGCATCTACATTTAAAGTGAAAAGCAAACTGAAAGTATCACCTACCTGAATTTCCCAACTTCTGTTACTTCTTTAAGCAGCAAGTTATTCAGTGAAGATATCCCCAATACTACAGAGAGAGGAAGAGGGAAAAAACACCGTAAGTTACTACCTGTTACAGCTCCTAATGCAATTTATTCACAGTGAAGAGCAATGTAACTTCACAGTTCCAGGAAGAAAACAGCTACCAAGAGGGAGAGTCAGGAGTTCCCTCGAGGCTTCTCCTTTGCAAAGCACCACAGGTGTCAGAATGAGTGAGCTACTTCCACTTGTGAATGATTTCAAGGATTACAGGCTACTTTGTTCACAGCAATGTTGGAAGAAACTTTCATTGACTTGTGCACTCCCATGTCCTCTTTATTCTTATATTCCAATATTATTACACACAGTTTAAAATATAGAAATAATTTATAAATATACATATATATATATGTATGACATACTTAAATAAAGTAAATAAGGAGGATGGATACAAAAGCAGTAACTACTTAGTTTCAGCTGCTTCTTTTGCTAGGGTCAGACTTTTATATTAGCAGGGGCATGTGGGAAGGCCCTGAACCTGATGGATATTCCAACATTATTTTTGCAAGATTAGCTAGATAATCTTTCTTAGTGATCAGACTTCAAATTACTGGTAATACCAGGTAGTTCAGGGAATAACTGTTCTATACTACTTCCCAACATAAATGTGTAACTTGGCAATTAAATGTCATGAAGTGTTTGAGGTTTAGCAAACAAGATTGTTATTGAATTATCGTCCATGACATCTGTTACCAAGTTCAGCAGTTCTCAGTAAAAGGAAGGATGGATTACAAGTACTGCAGGCAATAACAGAAAGGAAACACATTCATAAGAGCTGGCTCTGAGTGACAAGAAGAATCACTGCTACTTGAGGTAGCAGCAGAACATTTAGTGCTGTTTAACCTCTATTCAAAAAACAACCTGAATGAACCAGAAAACTCAGGTATTCATAGAGCATTTACCAGCAGTGACAGTCATGACAGCATTCATATATCAGATATGGGCTTCAAAACAGACAGAAGCCTTGAGGAAAGTGGAAAGCCCCAAACAATCTAGTCCACACTTCAAATGTGCATATAAAAATAAGGTAAATGCAGCAGTATATGAAATTTTATACATTTCCTATGTTAGGAAGGGCAATGTTTTGCAGATTTTATTTTAAAAAACCAAACTAAACCAGAGCAAACCCACAAACAAAATGCCCCACTTCCCTACTACACTTAGAGATCCGCAGTGTTTTAACCTTCACACTATATGGCAAGGCATTTGCTTGCTGGCTTTTACTGGGGGCTTGTTTATCATAGCTCAGCCCTTCCTTGCTCACCAGCTAGGGAACCAAGTCTTCTATTTCTTCTCAGACTGACATAAGACAGATTAAAGAAGTAAAATTAAGGGGTTTTTATCTCTACCTATGTAGTTTCCAGAAAAGATTGTCAGAAAAATTATGGACTAGAAACAAAGAACTAAGGCAGACAAGAGCAGGTAAAACAGACTATAAATGCAGAAAAATGCTAAATGGAAAGAAAAATGTTGTGAAGGAAAAGGGGAAAGGGGGAAACTTGTCTGCATAGCATTACCTGTCAAAAGCTATGATAGTTCAGTATGAAAGCAAATAAAATCCTTAAAGCCAGCAAGGCAAACATGCATTTCTACAGTAGATGTCAATTTTGTAACAGAATTGTCACTGAAGGTTAGCTACCTTCTAGTTAAAAACTCTGTGGACAATATCAGATATATAGATAGGAGAAACAGCTAATTTCGCTCACTCAACTACAATGCAACTGAAAGAAAAGTGAAGAAAGATTCATATTAGTAAATTTTACTGAGAGAAAACTGCATTATGAGAAATTAGCAGAGTACACATTAGTAGCATACATAACATCCTAAACATGTAGAGACTAATTCTGTATAAACTATTTAAATATGTAACAACATTTATACAAATCAGGTAATGGTAGATATAAGAATATCTATATTTACAATCTCTAAGCCAAATGTCTTCCTCCACCCCTCTCCTTAAAGAAAAATACACTAAGTGTAGATTTAGAAACTTTCCTAAACTTCAGCATTAGAAATCTAAGGCCATGCTGAAAGAGCAGCAGGACAGACCAATGAAAGCCACCCTTGTGCAGTAACATTTTAAAAAGTCAGTCACAAATGAGATGATCTAGACCAGTGGTTTTAAGTCATCATGTCACAGCTATTTAGAATCCCAGATGAATGAAGCCTGTAGACTAAACCCACATCCTAAAGGACAACTTAATTAACAAAATAATTTCTATAAATTATAGACTTTTGGCTTGAAAGGCTATTAAATGACAGCAGGTGGAAAGAACAGTTGTTTGCATGTACTGCCAAGCACACTACTAATCAAGCTGTGTCAACTATCTGTTAACCCTGGATAGCTTACCGCAGACTTGCCCACATCACTCTTTCATTTAAAAAAGCCAGTTATAATAAGCATTTGTCTTAGTGGTATCATTTGTGTGAGAATTTGAAGCTTTATGCTTGTCTGAAGCCTTGTTTTCAAGCCTGTATTTCTAAATAATAATAACATGACTGACTTAACCAGTTATAAGAAATCACTAATGCTGCCACGTGAACAGGTGATTTCATTGTCCTCCTGATATTATCTGCTCAGATGATTTCTCATTTCACTTAGTTCCTCCCACCTTAAAAGTCACATTAGCCTTTTTTGAGGAGTTCACTATAAAACCTGTTTATGAAAACAAAGATAACAAAATACAAAGCTTGTAACTGGTACAGCAATTCATTTCACAGAGCCATAATGAACAGAGTCAGTAAACATCAGTGAGTTCAGAGCTGTGCGTATTTGGCACCAAAAGAGACATAAGGTACATAGCATCCAAAGTAAGTTGAAAAAAATCAAGAAGGTTCATTTTAGTTTCTCCCATTCCTATCAGAGGGATATAAATCTCAAAATTAGAGCTCCTCAGAGGACAAACTAGAGATGGAGTTCACATTTAAGATATGTCTTTAGGAGAAAGATACTTCTGTTCACCAACTTAGCCTAGAAGAGGACTTGGGACAGTAGCCAATTTAAACTTACCTCTGAATGCCTTTTCCTCACCTCAAACATTGCTCTCTAGAGATCCTTAGAAGACAGTAACATTAAAACATTCCAATATTTTATAATGTTTGCATTTACCTTGGCTGGCCTCCAGAAATCTACCCAAGTGAGAAAAAAGGCAAATAATTTTGTCAGAAACCAATAGGAGTCAGACACCCAGAAGACTGGTGTCCAGGTCATATTTATCTGTACTGGCATCAGGCTTTCCTATTTCTTCTCTTTCTAATGAAATTCCTTGGCTTATCAGTGACACATGTGTCTGCTTTAGAAGACAAATGTGTAACACTGTATGAACACACTTGGGAGAAGACTGAAAGACACCTGGGGATCAGAAGCTGGAAGTGTAGAAATTCAGCTACATAACGGGTGAAATCTTGTACTTCACTTTAATTAGATGCAAAGAATTTTTAGAATGGAGAAACTCAGTACGTATTACAAAGTTTGAGAGGCTAAGCTTTTCTAAAGTGAAGGAAGAAGTATCTGTGTACTAATACTTCTCTCTCAGACTACTTTACTACCTTAAAGGCTTTCCTTTTTTTCTAAGGAGCGTGCATTTAGTAGCATACTTTCCAGAAGCAGGAACCATGTTGTGGGAACTGCTGGCTTCTAGTGAGAACTACCTTGCAATGGGAGCTGTTAGTTTGTCTTGGTTCACAGGAATCGATTCTAGCTCAAAACAAGAAAGAATTCAAAACAAAGATATTCAGGTATTCACAGCTGGTGTTATTGCAAGATGTTGTTCTAACCATGGGTAACCAATGACATTGTGGGGTGGTGAATTGGGAGCCAAAGGATATGTGACATGAATGTTAGAAATAGTATAAAGGAGACCTTGTAAAATAGAGAGTAGTTCCTGTCTTTGACCAGAAGCTGCTGTGGTGTGTCTTTACAAGTCGAGTCCATCTCAACAATGACACCATGTTTTCACACCTGCCAATATAGACTTTGAAAACCTGACATGAATAACTTCACTGATCCATTATATAAAGGATGTAGTTTACTTAAATTTTTGCTTCAAAATCTAGTATGAAGCTGTCTGCTTAAAATCACCCAGGTGACAATCAACCCATGTGCTACTACAAATCCTGTACAAAACAGAAGCAGACAGGCCAAGGGAATGACAGAACAATAAAAAAATCCCACCCAAAACTACAACAGTTCACTGTCTGAAAATCCTCAAGTTTTGTCCTTTAAAGAACTAGAAAGAGAGATAGTCTAGTGGACAGTAAATATTCCCCTCCTCAAAAAAGAACCTAGCAAGTCACTAGATACACAAATGACTACATGGAATACATAGTGATGTTCAGCCCTGGCAAAAACAGCCTTGAAAAAACACAGCTTGTTTTCCTAAGGCAAAGACTGTCAAAGTCATCACTTCCCACACTTGCACTCTCAAAAGAAGGCCTGGCATTTTGAAGGAAAAATATCACAGTAATAAGTGTTATTACTATGACAGATTGCATACAACAAGTGAATAGCATCGTAAAAACAAAATGCACCAAGTAATGTGAACGCACACACAGATGGCTCAGATCTCCAGATGACCTCTCAAGCTCAGGATGGTCTGAATGTTCACGTCACGCCAGGCTAATAACTCTGCTCTACTGATGGCAAAGGCAGCTCTCATGAAACCTCTTGACACATCTGAGCTGCTGAAGCAGCGAGAGCATCTCAACTCCCCACACTTCTTGGTGGTTTAGCTATAAGGTTTATCTATGCAATGAAAGAGTTAAGAAGTCCACTCTCTCTGGCCATCTAACACAAACGTCATAATGACTTGGTCTGCATTTTGAACCCATATCAATGCCTCTAATTCTCAATAACAGTGGGTCAGTATTTTAAAACTAGTAAGTTATTACAACTCATTAAAACTTCATAGAATCATGGAATATGCTGAATTGAAAGGGAACCACAAGGATCATCGAGTCCAACTCCTGGCCCTGCACAGAACAGCCCCAAGAGTCATTATGTGGCCAAGAGCATTGTCCAAACACTTCCTGGACTCTGTCAGGCTTGGTGCTGTGACCACAGCACCAAGGGAGCCTTTTCCAGGAACCAACCACCCTCTGGGTAAAAAACCTTTTCCTAACATCCCACTTAAACCTCTCATAGCACAGCAGCTTCACACCACATTCCCTTGTGTCCTGTCACTGTCACCACAGACAAGAGATCAGTGCCTGCCCCTCCTCCCCTCATGAGGAAACTGTAGACTGCAATGAGGTCTCATTCTCCTCCAAGCTCAGCAAACTAAGTGACCTCAGCTGCTCCTCATATGGCTTCCCCTCCACATCCTTCACAACTCTCCTACTTTGAGATTTGAGACAATCAACATAGTAATGTGGACAGAAATCATTCTTCATCCAACTCTCCAATTTTTTCAATTTTATTTAGACTACAGTAACAAAGAGACAAGAAAAGTCAGGTTTAACTTTTCTCTTGTCCACTCTTCCTATAAATTCATAGACATTTTTAAGTTTATCTGTTGTCAGCCCTGACTTAGGGCAACTGAGATCCAGTTTCAGAACAGAACACAGTTCTTCTTTATTAAAAAAAATACAACAATACTTCAGTACTAATTCTGTGTCTGAGATAACAACTAATTGCAAGTATGAAAGCATCCAAATATGCTTACCCAAAATCAAGGACCTTAAACATTCACAGTGTCTTGGCAGAAATCACAAGGACATGAACTATCAGTAGTAAGTGTCCTTGGTAGATATCTCTAGCTGTAACACACTGGCTTTTAAGTCCACCCATAAATTCTCAGAGAGGGAACAAAGAAGTTTTGAAGTTTCCTTGCTAGTTTACAAGATTATCATATGCCATTTTCTAAATGGAAAAAGGATTCAATAATTACCCCATATCTGATTATTTCAGTGGAATTGTTTCAGAATTTAAAAAAAATTAAAAATCAGAAAATAGGGGCTTTTAATTCCATCATGTTACTTTGTTTTTAATTTAGCAAAGAAAATGCATGTCAAAGAACAAGCAGTGCTAGTGCCACTGAGCATATGTAATATTAACAGATTCTGTTAATGCAGATTCCAACTTTAGCCTTCCTCCCACATGCACACATGCACATCACCATGGTGATTTGCAAAATTTGCTGCCTGGGACATCGGAACAGTACAGCATTTGAAATGCCCTCATCTTTGAATAGAGGCGAACACAAATTAAGTTACATTTTAAAAGACAGTAAGTCACAAATTCTTTATCAAAGTTGTTGGTACAGAAGAACGCTGACAAAATTATCTTCATATGATCACAACCAGTAGAAACAAAGCAACAAAGCTTTCAGATCACACTTTCTGTCCTTAAAAGAAAAAGAACGAAGTTTAAGAATTTGAAAAAAGGGATAGCATATATACAGTATAAAAAGCATAATCTAGAATCACTCATTACCCCGTCAATATTTGAGTAGTTATCTGTGGAAGTGTCACTTTCAGAACAGCATATTTTCTTTAAGGGAATTCTTAATGTGTGTACTATTTCATTAAGATGCACACTTGTTTGGCCTATCACAGGTCTGTGCCTCCCATTGAGTTTCTCCCAGGTGGGACCACTCTTGATGCAGTGTCCTTTTATTTATTACAATTTTCAACTGAAATAAATAATAATAAAACAATCTAAAGAAATAAGGATCATTTTACTGTGAGTACATACATATCCTGACAACATAGAGGACAAAGCAAAGGTGACAACTGTGCCCCAACCAAATAATAAATACATTAGAAAACAAACCCACCACAACCTCCAGTATTTATACTTTCCTGTATACACACTGATAATGTTCATACTTTGGCTTGCAAGCATTTCTGGATAAAAATAACTGCAAGTCTACTAAAGAAATACAAGGAACAAGACTTCACCATCGCTGCTAACTGCTGGTTGATTGCCAGCATCGCCCTCGCAAATGCATTCTTGCAGAGATGCAGTTTACTTGCTTTGCAGACACAATTGTAATGAATTTAGGATCTCAATGAAAGCTTCACCACTAACTTAATCACAGCCAGGGTTTGACCTGCAACACAGAGCTGAAAGGAGTCACCACTCCTGCTGACTTCCTGGGAAAGGCCTGAGCTAAGTGAAAGTGCCACTTAATAATTATGCATGGAGAGTAAAGGCCCCAGCGCAGGAATTTACAGGTTCTTCTACAGAAAAAGCTTACAGACAGCTTGGATATGGTAGACCCTGGAGGATGATCCACGTGTTTCACAACAGAGTGTCTGTACTGACACACTGCTTCTTCAAATTCACCTCAATGCAATCTCAAGTCCAACTAACATTTTTGAAGAGTATCACAAAGCTTTGCTGTTTACACGACAGCTTAGAAGAAAACAAGGTATAATTTCATTAAATAACAGAGCTGAACACACCTACATTTATCCTTCAAAAAAAGTCCCTATTCAACATTGAAATAAAGACCTCCCCTTAAAAATTAGATGTTACAATATGCATTTTTAAACCTTTCTTCCAGTCCACTGTTCACTGACTTTTTGGATCAGTCAACACCAAATAAAATGGGTAAACTTCTGTTTCTGAAATACTTACACATACTTTTGGCTGGAGGAAACAGTTACTATTGTATCTCAAAATCTGTTTATACAGTTCAAGTGAACAGGACTACTCAACTTGAAAATATATTCTTACATCAATTTTATTTTTTTTTTTAACTACATCAAGGTAGATCAAACCTTATAAAACTCCCCTGACTAAAAAAGAATTTCAGTGCAAGAAAATCAGGGCAAGATACCATTCACCTGAATGGTTAAGAGAAGAAACAGGTAGTCAAGTTCAAGTGAAAAATTGCTCTCAGGAAGCTTTAAAGAAGTAGGTGGAATTCCTTTAGCAACTGGTGTTTGATGCTAACAGCTGCATCACATGGGGCCAATTAAAAGAGATATTATCAGACAGCACAAAAATTATTGAACATGAGCTGTAAGATAAAAGCACCCAATAAATGTAACAAGGCATTTTCTGCATATTATATTTCAGTAATAAATAGTATGACTGTTTTGACAAGAAAGCCAGCTGCAATTTAGAAAAGTCCTATTTTTGCACAAGATTTAAACAGTTGGTCTCCAAATTCTGTGAGTGAGAACAAGAAAGATGACTAAAAGTCCCATTCCAAAAATGAAGCATGAGAAAAGTATATCAAGCCCATACAAAGATAAGCCAGTACTTTAAGACAAGAAAAGGTACTAAATTTTAAGACAGAATTCACAAACTTCAGTCAAAAGGCAGACACACTTGTTTTTTCTATAAGGACAATTGGGATTTTAACTGGAAAGGCTTTAGTGACAACACACTTTCTATTCTGTGAAAAGGAAGTTTTTCCTAAGGAAACATTTTTGAACTTTTTGTAATAACTGTTAAAGTTCAAGGCACGTATAGTCAGAAAAAAAACCAGGTTGAGTTGTACAGCAATTTGTAAAAAAGTACAAGATACCAAAACACCCAGTGAACCATGAAGTCTGTAATCAGTTACTTGGTTCATGCACAGTTTTGCCCTTGTACTGTTTATATATTGATAAAACAAACAGCTCTCTTTTAGCCTAAATGACAAGAGATACTTAAAATATTTTATCCCTGCTTGCCTAAAGTACAGCTCTAACCACTCTGTTTAGCTGTGAAAAATTATTAGATCAGAGTGGTCATCTCCATGTGTAATACTCTCCCAGCATTACAAGCCACTTCTTGTTTAGATCAAAGTCTCTCCTTTTCTACAAAGATGAACTGTAATTTCTCCTGCAGCACCTCTTCCCCAGCACAGAGGCATTGGTTTATGCAGTGCAAACAAACCTCTACACAGACCAGCATACCTCTGTTACAATTTATGCATGCTGGGGAAAGGATTCAAACTCTGTCCAGTGGAGAACTGAGGTAACTGTTTCCTAATAACCACGGTATCAGAGCAAGGGCTCAGGTAACTGCAACTCAATAGACCTTTGACATTACTAGATGTCAGCCTACAACATGATCCCTACTTTCAACATCAGCCAAATAAGTAAACCATTGAACACAACTCACAGAGACGCATTTCTGTTGTTTGTTGAATATAGTTTAGCCATAACATAGAAGCAAGCTGAATAGCAGTTCTTAGCTCTTCAGGCAGTGCCATTGTCAGCAGCTTGCTTTCTCCCACGCACCGCTAATGCACTACTGCACATGCAGACAGAAGGTACCATGGAATCACAGAATATGCTGAGTTGGAAGGGACCCCAAGGATAACGAAGTCCAACTCTTAGCCCTGAACAGGACATCTCTGAGGCTCATCCAAGAGTTCTCCCTACAACATCTCACAACAAATATTGTCAATCTGACTGAACAGAAAAGTAACTAAATTAGAAGAGGAAGTTAATACAGTTCCGTTATGTTTCCAGGAAGAAGACTGCATAACCTGCTGATGATTGCATTGACACGTTATATCTATCTCCTTATACCTCCTTCCTAAGCCCTTCTGTCAATGTGATACTGACAAAGAATACGTAAGACTGCTCTGAAGTAGGTCTGCACTCCCTCAACTGCGCCTTCTACATGGACAAGAGAGCTCCTCTTCCTCTTGGAATTGAGGTGAAGTAACAGAAACTACTGTTCCTCTTACGACTACCCTTAGAGTAGTAGTTTCACCTCACACATCCATTTCTAACCACACACAAATCTAATTTGAGAGGGACCAAAGGAGTCCTGAGGCAGTCACACATCCATGTAATGGGCATTGAGCAAAGACTCTCTTGCAGGACACTCACCAGCCTAACTTTCCTACATTCACTTTGTTATTAACAGCTTTCTCACTGCTAAACTTCCTCTTCAATCTGCCCTTTATGTGAAGCCCCCACTCCAACATGTTCAGTGCAGCTGTTTGATTGCTCTCTTACCCACTTTCAATTGCTTCAGGCTGCTTCCTCCTTGAATTCATCACTATTTCTTACCACTGCTAGTCATTCAATAAAATGAGACACTCATCATGCAAGACAGACTTGCTTTATCAAAATAACATGAAACCTTTAAGTGACTGAATACTCAAAAAACCTCTCTTCAGATCTACTGATGGTTTTTAAAGGAATCCAGTCCACCCATCTAAGGACCAGCATCCTTCAATGCAGCATTCCTCCTCCCCCTCTCTCCTTTATTTTCCTCCCAGGCTTGGTTACAGGAAGGAACATTATGTCCCTGCTTTTCTAGTGTATCTACATCTAGTTTATTCAAAAAAATAAAATAATTTCTTTGCGCAGTCATCATATACACTTTGCTTCAGTACTTTTTAACACAAAAGTAATATAGCAGCTATAATATTAAAATAATTCCTTAATGTTAACCCTTCTAAGTATGCTTCAAGCATTGATAAAATTGCATGGGAAGACATGCATTCATGTTTCAGCAGTCAATTCTCTACAGACCTTCAGCATATATATGAAAGCAATTCCTTCACTTTTAAAGTATGAAAACAGTGACTAACACTTTCACAACATCCTAAGTTCCTTTAAAACTCTTTTTTCACTATACAGGCCAATATTAAAATCAGGAGACAAAAGATGACTAATATTAAACAGATATGGTAGTCACTAATAAACACAATTTAATGAATATGGCATGAGGTACAACAAGGGCCACACTAGTCTTCATCCACTTTCTCTATCTATACACACACAGAAGTGCAGCACGAGAAACACACACCCTGGGGTAAGGCGGTGACCAAAGATAAGTGTTTACATACATTTACGTAAGGCAACAGTCTATAATACTTGCTAGAATCATATCTAGTAAAAACATGTGCTGCAGAAATGAATAATATGATAAACTGCTATTCACTACCTGGACTCAGGCTGTCAAGTGTAATCATAAGCTGCAACTGAGATGCTGAAAACTAATTTGAATAGTCAAAGTACCACTCAAAAGTAAGTGAAAATCAGTCACATTTGAATTCTATCCAAGCACTCAGTGACACTGAGCCAGAACCCAAAGGGTTTCTTCCCAGAGCTAACACGAATGATAACAGAGTGTGCAAAACAGACTGGCACAAGATTTTCCCTAGCAGTATGGTACGCTAAATTTGCATTTAATTTATCACTCCACATCAAGATAAGTTCACTGAAAATGAAAGTAACAACACCACCAACAACAAAAAACTCAACAGGAGAAGTATCTCCAGGGACTACTTCAACACCGGGATTCTTTTCTTCCATTATTGAGTCATTTAATTTCACATTATGCTTCATGCCTAAAAGTAGGTCTATAAATCACATTAAGCAAAGCAAGTCTCTCAGTGCTACTCCTAATAGTTTGAAAAAAAATCTTGAACTTCAAGAAACTGTCACTTCAATCATATACCACAGAATGAAGTATGTTTCTTTGTCAATGGTATAAAGGAAAAAATATTTTTCTAATAGTGCACTGTAATTCTAGCAAGGAAAAACTCAAGAAGCAAAAAAAATAAGCCCCTTCACACCCCACCTCAGGATCAAAAGGTCTGGTACAAGTATCTTAAGGGTTTACAGGCTTGCTAAAGTTAACGGGTGTTACACAGACAATCAATTACAGCAACAACTGTTGATTAGCGCTATTTCACCACAATGAACCCTTACTCCTGGAAAAGTAGGACAGTGTCGATTACACTTCTTGTTGGAGAAGGAAATGAAATGAGACATTTAATCCTTCTTGTTTACTGTAATGCCTCCATGGCACATGATCTGATTTTTCGAAACCACTTTAGGGTCAATCACTGTTTAGGGTTTATCACTGCAGTTAAAATTCTGATATATAGGTTAAAAAAGCACAGTAAAATATTCAGAAAGTTGGAACACACATTCAATTTCTCATCTCCTTTTCCTGTTTCTAAATCAACTCATTATTATATAATTTTTTTTCACATGATGGGATATTTGAAACATTTCTGTGTTTTCCCTATTGTGACCAGCTACCATGTCCTCACGACTTCCCACAGACCACTACACTGCACACCAAGCCAGCATAGAACTTCCAAAGCCCTTGTAAGGTCAGAATTACTAGCAGGCTTCAAAAGAACTTTATTTTGCCTGGTTATATCACAGCATAAATAAATTGACAATTATTTTTTGACAAAATAGCCTTTGAATAAAAGATAATTTAACTGTAACTTTTCCGGACAAGCTACACATAACAGCTTCTGAGTTCTTAAGTCCTCTGGCACACAAATGCCACATATTTTATGGACTGTGCAATGTAATTTCTGGGCTACACAACTTTGCCATAGATATACAGAAACTTCACCTCAAGTTTCTTGAACACTGAATAACTGATACCCATTAGCAAAACCACTTTCGATACCCAGACAGCTATATCCAGACTCCAGCTTCACACACAAGCTAATGGGAGAACCCAAATTTAAAAGAGCAGTGATGCAACTACTGATATATGGTGAAATTTATGTATATACTAAATCTGTACAGTGAATTATCTCATTGTTTATTTGATCTGCAACATACTTCATTAGTGGTTGTAGTCATTTGCTTGATCACTTCTTGCAATTTCATCTACAACAGTCCCTTTCACCCTTCAGAGAAACATTATTACAGCAGAAATTTAATACTTAATTACATATTTCAAAACTGCATCTATATTTTAACATTGTAAAAAACAATTCTCAGAAATGTATCTGTACCTCCAATGAGCTATCATTAATCAGACCACCTAGACAAAATAACTGACTAAATATGCCTTATGGGTGAGGGAAAAAAGCAGCATCTAATCTCAATTATTTCTGTAAAATACAGGGAAACACACTAGAATTACACACACGTATTTCCTATACATTGATTTAAGCCTAAAAGGTGAATGCCAGCCCTGAATGATTAAGGCCTATCAGCAAAACTATACCTAAAGCAAGAGCTTAAGAAGGCATCCCTTTCCCCCAGATTTTTTTTACTTGTCTATTTTTTTAACCAGTTATTGTAGTCCAGGAGGGATATATATATGCAATGGGCATCGGAAAAGTCTGCCTAGGGTCTCAAACTACTCCTCAAGTTTTTGTCTCACCAACACAAAATAATCATTCAGCTCATCAATCCAAGTTCAGAAACAAAACTTACAGTTTAATGCATATCCAGCTTCAGAGTTAAATGTCACAGGGCCTCAGGTTCTCCTGGCCTGTGGAAGAGTTACAATTCCAGTAAGCGCACAGGGTCACACACACTGAATGACTCCCCGAAAGCCACACGCTCACCCCAGCAGACAAGCACCACATTTCAAATAACCGCTTCGAAAAGCCGATTTACCTCTCGGGATGCGCACCAAAGTCATTGCTGTTGGAGCCCAGCGCCCCTCCTTCCCCTCCGGGCGGCCTTCCCCCCTCCCGCGGGGCTCCCACGGCGCTCGGGGACACGGTGGGAGGGACGGAGGCGTCGCGGCATCCCCGCCACGGCACCACGCCCTGCGCCGGGCACGGCCGAGCCCAGGCCCCGCTGCCCGCCGCTCCCGCCCACCTGCCCGCCGCCGCACCTGCCCTCCCGCCGCACGCTCGGCCGAGGGCCGGGGGAACACCGCGGGAAAAGGGACTGAAAAAACACCCCCCCACCCCGAAAAGCTTCACAACAAACCAAAAAAACCCAAAACCCCCCACAAAACCCAGGAAAACATAATCCCTCTTCATCTTTTTTTCCTTTTTTTTTTAATCGCCCACCACAGAATTTGTTGCTCGCTCCTCTTTGTCCGAGCGTCAAGCGGGATCACGGCTGAGCATCACCCGCCGCGCCCGCGGCACTGCCCGCTCCCGGGCGGCGCGGCCAGAGTCTCCCCCGCATGGCCCCGCCCAGCACCGGCCCCGCCGCCCCCGGGCACCTCGCTCGGCCCTCGCTCGCCGCTGCCCGGCCGTGGGGCTGGCGCTGCGGGGAACACCGGCGGTCCCCGGCGGCGGCGCAACACAAGCGCCCCGCCATCGCTCCCTGCGGGCCCCCGGGAAAGGGAGCGGCCGCAGCGCAGCCCAGCCCGCCCGCAGGTACGGGGCTGGGCGGCGAGAGCGGGACCCGCGCACCCCTGCCCCGCACTCACCGCTGCCCACGGCGGCGCCCGCTCCTTTGTGTGCCCGCCGCACCCCGGCACCTCCGTCTCCCGCTGCCGGGCGCCCCGCGCCCCCTCCCCGCCGCGCCGGGGGCGGAGGAGGACGCAGCCGAGATCCGCGGAGGAGGCCGCTGCCGCCCGCCGGTCACATGCAGCGGGGGGGCGCGGCGCAGGCTCCCGGTGGCTCCCCGGGAGCCCCGCCGGCAGCGTCCGAGGCGAGCTCGGGGGCGAAGATGGCGACCTCGGCGGCGCGGAGAGGGAGTCCCCAGGCCGGCCCGCTCCGCTCCGCGCTGCCGGCTGGGCTGGGCGCGCCGGGGAGGGGAGGGGACAAAGAGCGGCTGCCGCTGCCCGTCAGCGCTATCGCTGTGCCGCCCGCTCCTCCTCCGCCGCCGCCGCGCGTTCGAAGCTCCGCCAGCGCCGCAGCGCTCCCACTGCCCGCGGCACCCCAGCGCTGACCATTGCCTGGCCAAAATGCGCTGGCACCGCCACGGCCTTAAGGAGTAGCGGAAAGCAGGTCACGAAAACTGGCGTGCTTGTGGTCGGACAAGGAAATGAGAAGGGGGTTTGTCGTCTGACCCCCAGCTTTTGACAGCAGCAAGCCCGCTCTGCGTGTCGGTAAAATTTCCGCGTCCTACATCCCCCGTTCCCCTGGCAGTCACTCTAGTCGCTGATAGAGACGTGGTGACTCATCATGGGTGCTCCACACCTGTAGCTGGTTTACTGATTCAAAAGAGGCATGGTGCCACTGCGACACTCGAAGAGGGCTATTTCTGCTCCATTCTGCCAGATCATACATTGTCTTTTAAAAATAGAAAATAAGGGGGAAATGCTGAAGGTGGCAAGCATGACTCAAATATGAAGCGCAATGAACGTGCAAGATCAGGTATTCCTTGATGGGTGCAGAATTATGGCTGGCAGCTACACCCAGTGACACTATGGTGCTGTCAAGCTGTGGTTCTTCACATAGATTCAACACATTATGTTGCCATCTCACCTGTGCATGACTTGTCCTGATTTTGCACATAATTCGTGGTTTAGTGGCATGAGTTAAAATGAAAAATGTGGCAATATAGATTTTTTTTTTATTGTCAACATGTCTTGGGTTTATTATTTCTCCATGCTGTGTTTTTACAATTTTGGATATTTTTCTGAGAGGGCTTTGTTTGTGTCCACCGATGTACTTATGTCTAATTTGCCTTCAGAAGGACAGTGTGAGAATCGTCTGCATCAGGCATGCCCTTGCACTGATCTTCCCTTGAAGACAGTCATTGAAAACCAGTTTCAGCTCAGTGCCTTCCCAATGGTGCTTCTGCTGTGTGTGAAACCCAGCTATCTCAGCAACTTCTCATGAGATATGTTTTCTGGACCTTCATTAGCCTTGTTGCCCTTCACTGCATCACCTCAGGGGCAAACCTTTGTTTGCCCTTTGCTCCAGCACATCAGTGTCCTTTCTAAAGTGAAGGGCCCAGAAACCGACTCGCAGCCTCAGCAATGCCAACAACAGGAGGATGATAATTTCCCTGCTCCTGCTGGCCACACTATTCCTGGTTCAGGCCAAGATGCCTTCTTGGCCACTGGGACACACACTGAGTCAGCTCTCAACCAGCACCCCCAAGTCCCTTTTTGCTGAGCATCTCTCTCCCCCAGCCTGTAGCACTGCATGGGTTTGCTGAGACCGAAGTGCAGGACCCACACTTTGCCTTATTTCATACCTGCAAAGAACAGCTGCAGTTGTTATTTCCATTCTGCTGAAGATTTTCATTACTGTTCATGGATTCTACTTCACAAGAATCCTATGACGTAGAGAAACTATTATTATCCCTGCTTTCAAGATGAGAAATTGAAGCATAAAGAGGCAGTATACCTTGCCTCAGGTCATATATATATAGTATGTGGTAAAAGCAGAAACTTAATCGAGCATTTGGGTACAGATCCAGTTAGTCTAAAACCACAAGTTCATTTTCTTTCTCAAGCTCTGTTTCTCAGGACACCACTCCTGAAAAAATTATCATGAGAAGGAGCGAAATAATGTTGAAAAAGACATGCTTAAAGAAATTTTGTTGAACTCACGCAAAAAATAACGTGTACTTACATGGAACTGTTGTGAGTAAGCATATTTACACATGAAACATCAGCAGAAATATCATTCTGGTTTCATAAGCATACGAATCAATAAAAGGAGCACCATGAAACATGTTTCAATATTGTACATTTAAGGTATGTGAGGTAAGGACTTCCAGTTTTTATTGGTAAATTTCATGCAGGAGCAGGTGAATTGCAGAAACATTACAAAAATCTTTGGCTAAAGCTGCTAACACAGTAATGATATCCTGAAGGACTGCCCACATTAGGAGTACCATTATATTCTAAGAGTTGTGGCATGTCCATCAAGCACTGTGGTAACACGCGGTTTCAACTGCTCCCCACAGCATTTTCTCTCAAGGAGCAAAGACGTGTCAAGTGCATCCACAGTCATCTGTGTTACACGATTCTGGAACAACTTCAGAGTTTAAGGCCTCTCCACTGTCAAGTGTCTCAACAGACACTAGAGTGCCCAAAGTGACATTTTGTAGCCAGTGGCATAGACCTGTAAGAAGCCAACCTCTTCAAACAAAGTCTAGCAGCAGAGGCAGAAGATCCATCTGCATTGTGAAAGCATGTGCCAAGTATTTGTCAGAGGACAGTCATGTGCCAGGCTTCTTCTGGCAGCAAGAGTATGTATTCAGCTGCCATCATTACTAACCAAGTACTAATCATGTTGTGTGTGAGAACAAACTGTGTATAGAGCCAGCCATGCTTGCAAATAAACTCAATTAAGCCTTCAATAGATTGGACTGTGTTGGACAAACGTACTCTGACCAACAGTTTGTATTCTGCTTTATTATGGTTAGCTCCTCAAAAGAGCAGTAATGGTGCCTTTACCACTTTCCAAGTATCTCTCCTGTGTCCTTCTGTAAATACTGACGATTCTCCTGATTTCTTTCTTCAGTGACAGTCTTGCCCATATTACTGACTACTTTTAATAATTACTTCTGCCGTATCCAAAGATAGGCAAGAACCTTATCTTTTGTAAACTTCTTCCTCTCCTACTGTCCTCAGGGCCTCATTCCAAAGCATGAGAAAAAATGGTCTGGCAGAAATAACTCAATATTTATATGAACCTTTCATGGTAAATGATGTCCTTCCCTCTCTGTGGTCTAGAATGTTTGCTAGTTAACATAGCAAACACAACAGATAGAAAAATCTGTCATTACTGGGACTGATGGTGTCTGTGAAAAAAGAAAAGATTGATTTTAAAAGGGAAAAATTAGCTTATAATTCCAAATTTAACAATGTGTTGTTCCCTTTCTTGAATGAGAAAAAAAAATGCACATGCAATCTATGACTAAGCAGTAGTGTGGTGGGTGTAACACTCACGAACACCATGGGATTCCTCTGTTACTAGTGTAGGCATATACAAGTCAGTGAAGGTGTGCACCAGCAATTGAATTGGTCAAGATAGCTACTCACTGAGTTACATTAGCTGACCATAGTTGCATTCATTGCCTGTGACAGCTGTCTACCTTTCTGCCTTCATAAGGAATTTTTGCATGGAAAGGGTTGTTAAACATTGGAATGTACTGCTCAGGTTGTTAAACATTGGAATGTACTGCTCAGGGAGGTGGTAGAGTCATCATCCCTAGAGAGGTTCAGGAGTGCCACTGGGAGTGGCACTCAGTGCCGTGGTCTAATTGACAAAGTGGTGATCAGTCAAAGGTTAGACTCCACGATCTTGGAGGTCTTTTTCAAGCTAAAGAATTGGTGATTCTGTGATTCATGGTGGCAGCCTAGGCAAATGTGCATTGTTTTGCAGTTGCCAGAGGCAAGAAACCAGGATTATGGTCTTTTAATGTGGCTCAGCTAACAAAAGGCAATGTGTTATGCTCTGATTGATTATTCAGTCAGTTGCAAGGGTCTGTTCATGGCCAGTGCAGAAGGAGAGTCCAATCATAGCCACCAGTTTTAAAGGGAGCTCTGTCCTGTGAATGGGGATGGTAAAGGTGGAGAAGAAAGGCTAACTTCTTGTTTGTATTCTTATAGGCTGAAAGAGGAAGCTGCTGTTCACCTCCCACTGTTTCCTCTAATCGGTTCTTCTCTGTGAACAAGCCAGGGTAAGGAAAAATACTTGTGCTTTTTTCCAGAAGAGGCAGAAGTTTTACCTGGAAGTCTCAACAAACTCTCTGAATCTGTGAATGTTTTGGTTACAAGTCCCTGTATGTGTCTCAAAAACTGCCCATGTGGAAGCCGGTGCACTATACCTGTTCCCTTAAGGCTTTAAGTATATGTCTTCTCCTGAATTAGATCCAGAGACCCAAAACACAAGCTGAGGTGCTCTTTCACCAAGTAGTGTGAGGCAGATTTACCACTCACCAAAAAAATATGGGGAGAATGGAAAAGAATGTGTGTCCTCTTGACTCAGTAACTTCTCATTCAACATGTAAAGACCTGAACTTGGCAAAGTGGCTCAGAGCTTTTCTGCATAATAAAATTAAGATCCTTAAACAAAAGAAACTCACCAAGTGAAAATCCAGTGGGATTTTCTCAGATAATAGTACTATTTCTACCAGAAAGGAACTTTGCTAAGTAGCTGCAGTGATATCGTTTCTTCATTGTGAGCCTGCAATGAAATATCTGCATACCTTCATTCATTGTCCTTTTTTCCTGACAAAAATGAAACTCCACAAACAATAGCATTTTTTACACTTGCAAGAACCCTCATGATAATTAGGTTTCTAATATATTTTCTGTAACTTCCTTTGGTTTTTATTTTGGCTTTGGAAATTCGTAATTATTTAACATGCATCTTTGTTTCTTCTCTCACCCTCTGGCTATCTGGTCTGTTTAGGTTGCATATTTCTGTGATGTTTGTGCTGTGTTTGCATGCTGCCCAGTATTAAGCAACTCCTAATTTGTTTGGCTTCTCTACTTGCTATTGTGATACAAATTATAAATAATTCCACACTTTTAAAAATCATTATTATTTCAGAAGCTCTAGGGATTAACTTTGGTTTCCTATTTATGAAAATATAGTTTTACTGGTTTTACCAGAGATTGGTGGCATTCCATTAGGCACAGTAAAAAGCACGCTTTGCATTTCACAGGCTTTGCAATATGCTACTATGAAAACAGGTAGAATGGTCTGGAAATGGGAGGAAACACTCTGGAATCCTTTGTGACATCTAATTTTTGTTACTGTTGCTGTTAATATTCCTAGTGCCTTGCTAATGGAACAGAGAGTTTTACAGACGTATCTCATTAGTGCTGCTAGCTAGGTTCAAGAATTTTCCTAGGAAGCTTTTATTTGTCTGGGAAAAAGTCCTCCAACTTTCTAGCATCCAGCCAGCACTTTGAAAGCTGACATGGTTTTAGTTCTTTGAGTTGATTTTCTTACTACATTTTTTTCTTTTTTTAATTGCCATTTCCACTAAAGATTTATACTTATTGTTTGGGGTTTTTTTTCAAGGCAACTGCATCAGCCCTGTTCTGAGCTGCAAACCAGGTGTGCTCAAATTCTAACTGCTATTAAGCTGCCTGTCCTTATAACCAACTCAGTGTAACTAAGGATTAATGACAAGTTGGTAAGCCTTCATCTAATAACAATATAAATCTCCACTGCTTTTTCTCACTTTAAGCTGTTCAAACCTATTTTGCCCTATCACCAAAATGAATGAAACATGAAAACCAGCGTTCCCAATACTTTAAGAATAATTTATTTCTGACTTTTAAAAAGTAATGTAGGGTGGTGTATCCAGTGTTACGAGTATTTTGTGCTTGTAAGGTGAATTCTGTCATATCCATTAAATGTTCCCTTGTTCCTAAACCCAGGGAAGTACCTCGGTCTGATCCTAACATTAAAACTTGAATGACTTACGGGAAGACATACCACTATCTTCAGTGAGACCAATTTTTTCACCTTGTAGAAAATTTCAGGTCCTAACAGAGGGCTGTGTGTGTTTAGGTACTTTTTCTTTGAACCAGGGGCTCTCATGTTCAGTTCCACCTTATAAAATACAGTGTATCTTTTCCTTTGATTTGTTTTTTCGTATCCTACACTGTTTACTGTAGCTAGTTAAATTTAATAATTTAATTTTAAGCAAGTGAACAGAATCTCGCTCAGCTAATGGATAGACAACCTAAAAATGATAGGTTAACTCTAAAAGCCTTCTTGCAGCAGTATTTGCTGTGCCATCAATCACTCCATTAAGATGCCTTCCTGGTTTGTGTAACTGGCAGTGAATTGCATCGGCTCATATGTGGTTGGTATTTTTGATCTCTTGACAACCTGCTAGATTAATTTGGAATTGTTTTCCTAGTCCTAGGCCACCACAGATTGACAACATTTGTTTTGAACAGGACATTCATATTCATGAGAAAAAAACAACTGCCCTCAGCATCTGAACAGTGACTATAAGCCTGAAGCATATGCTTTGAACTTGCAGCTGGTATGTCAGACTGTGATGAGTACAGGTGTTTATTTCATGTCCATAGTACCGGTCAAAAGAGGTGGGGCTCACAACAGAACTAGTTAATGTGCTTGAAAATCCATACTGGGTTTTTCCTAGAACAAGAATCCCACTAACTGCTAGCAGAGTTGGGAGTCTTCCGGAAAACTCTCAGGTCAAGCCAGAGGCAGAATATGTAAGAAGTCACCTCAAATATTAAATTCAGCTGCTATTCTCTTCCTAGAAAATGTGTGTGTGTGAGGTTACAGAGGTTTTTTATCACCTTGCCATCAGCCTCACTGATTCATTCTTGGGGAAGGTGCAGTTTTGCATGTCCAGCTGCACTGCCAGACACAGAGAATTTGCCACAACAGGGCATGGGTGTCTGCACAGGCCTGCTCCCAAACACCTGCCTTTTCATTCCTGAACTGAACAAGCCCACTGATGTAGCAAATAATGGCAATGGTGTAGGAGAATGTTTTCCTGAAGTTTAAGTGGATGTTAGCATCCATTCTGAATGCTAGTTTCAGATTTGCAAAGGGAAGAGATATCTCAGTCCGTGCCAAAACTACAGAAGAAGACAAATGTATGCATATACGTTTAAATATGACTAAGATGGACTATGAATAAGAGAACAGTATGAACTTCTGTGAGTTCTGTAATGCATATATTCTAGTTTCTTAGACTTCTTATCCTGCGATTGATTCCCTGGTGTGTGGTAAAAAGTCAAAGGACTAAAGTATTTATCGCAGTGGAGACATTCAGGAAGTCCCTACTGTGTAATGTCTCCACAGTCTAATAAAGGGAAACAAGATTCTGTTATTTTCAATCTCCTGGACAGTATTTCTCTTATCTCTTGGGCTACCTCTTTACTCAAACTTGTAGAGTCTACAAATCCGGGACTTAACCTTTTTGCAATAAACACACAGACAGGTACACAATGTACAATTTGAACTAAGGTAAGAAGAGCCTTACTTATGCAGAGACACACAAAAAAGAAAAGAAAAAATAGCACAAAACTGAGAAAGAGAGCAAATAGAATAAGAGGAAAATAGCTGTAGAGAAATCTCATATTTTCATATTTATGTATTTGGGAGAATTGGCCTAGAAAATGGGTTTACTCAATTACCCAATTGATGTGATGAAAATCATACCTGCCATAGGCAGCCAGAATACATCTTTCCAACTTTATGCCTTTAGCAATATATAGTGGCAATAAAATCTGCCATCTAATCACACTGTAATCCAAATATTCTGTTAAATTCTATTTCCTCTGTGTGTTGAGTGACTGCTTTTTCTCCCCTATGGCACAAAGTTGAGGAGGCAGCATTTAATCAACCATTTTCTTTACCTTTACTAGTCTGTAGTTAATCTTAATTTATTTCCTCTTCTCAGGAAACCATGCAAAACATGGGAAGCTCGCCTCAGATGTAACTGCTGAGCTCTCAGTAGCAACATTTCTGTCTAATATATCAGATCATCATGATATTTAACCTGAACTAAATACAATCCTACAATATGGAAAGACAAAAGTAAATACAAACATTTCTAAACTAAGGGGATGTAACGCCGTGAAAATTGTACTGAAAAAAAAAAAGTTCAGCTGTTTGAATTAATTGGTAAGTTACAAACTAAAAGATAATCAATTCTGCCTTTCTGAGACGTGTCAGAACTGGGTTTCAGAAGTATGAGCACTCAGTGGAAGCAGCTTGCTGCTGCGCCTTCAGGATTCTACGTGGCCGCCAACAGCAGGAGCAGTGCAGTGGATTGGTACTGGTGTCATGAGGGTGAGGTGACCAAAGCTTCCTTCCTACTGCAGTGGCATTTGTATCCGGTCTCCATTCAGTGAGACAAAACTTTACATACATTTTATTACGGTAACCAACACTTTAAATGGCACCAAAGTAGTTTTAAGTGGCATCTATTGCTCGCAGTTGTATTGCAAGTATTCTGGGAACCTCCTTTTTTTGTGGGACATCAACAGTAGCACAGCAGGTGGTGATTGCAGTGCTGAGAAGCATCTTCCCTTCCAATTACTCAGAGAAATCTTGGAACATTCAGAATTCATGACTTGTCTCATGCAAGTCTTACCTCCATCTTGTTCTGGAAATGTTTAAAGAAAATATTTGAGGTGAAAGTAATGAAACAACCACACTAACTCATACAATTAAGTTTCTGTGAAGGAATGCACACCTGATTTTCCCCTTTAAATAGAAGCATTCAGCTCCTGCTAATTAGCAATTTGAGTAGAGCTTGGTGGACTCTGAGTAATTGCAAAGAAAAAACAGGCACTGCATGATAAGACTGGGTGAACAAACTTAAAAACAATCTATGCTTTAAGTGGATAGTAAATATAATTCAGGTTCCAAATTGTATCTGGGTGGTGCTCCAGATATTGAAACCCCATTGAAATTTACAGCAACTTCAGGAACATCTCTTGTTAAAAAGCAATAGAATTTTTATTGTGTCTGAGTAGATTTCAGCTATTCATTCTAGTACAGTTAATTCTGTAAACAAAGCACACCAGTGTATGTACTCGTCAAGTATTCTACCAGACCAGGTTCAGCAGTTTAACAGGCCGCCCTTCGCTAAATAGTACAAATGATACTTTTTTAACATCCCAAAAATTGTCTGAGCAAACTCCTGATGATTTTTTTTCCAGTTTAAAAATCCCCAACAAAGAGACTGATTACAGTGTGCATATGAAGCAAAAACCAAAACCAAAACCAAACAAAAATAAAGTTAAATAAAAAGAGTTATAATGAAAATGTGGAGGACAGCAGCAGGGAGCAACTATACAAAATATCCCACTCATTTATAGATTTAGGAAAACATTCCAAGGATTTCTTTGCTGAATACCTCACTGAAACTGTAAAAGGTATTTTCCTCAAACAACCCATGGCTGAGCTGTACATGGCAATAATATCTAAATAGAACTGTGCCCTGGAGGATATAAGGATATGTAATTTTGGAAAGTTAGTATGTTCTCTGGTGCTTTGTCTCCACCACCTGATTGCTTCCCTTTTGGTTTCTGTATCTCTAGCCTTCTCGGTCCAATTACACAGCTGGAAACAAGTTAACCACCGCTTTCTTCGCCAGGGTACTGCAGCGGAACAAAACCAGAGCCAGCTTCAACATTCTCCTTGTTAACGCACTGCTCTGCCTGGCCAGGAGCAATGAATTCGAAACATTGACACAAGCTGTTATGGGCTATATGGGGAAGAAGAGGGTGTGTAGGACACGAAAAGCAAGGGAGCTGTGGGAGTAGAACTGGGAATGGCATTCTGCTTCCTAACTCCCCCCCCGCCCCGCCCCGTGTTTACAGTTTTGTCAGCATCTGGTTATGTATTTCAGTTCGATTGTGAGGCCCTGTCCCATGGCACTTCAAGTGCTGATAGCCAGATCTGTGTTTAAACCACAATCTTACCGGAAAATAGTTAGCCCCATTTACCCATGCAATGTGGGATCATGTTTAAAAACTATTCAAATCCTCTCAAGGGCTAAGCTTTTGTTTAAAGATATTTTTTAACCTCCATGCTGCCAGTGTTAGAGCAACTTCAGTAACGTGGAAAACAAGTGGGAACAACAGCAAAGACATGCTGCTGGCAACCAATGCTGCTCAAACCTGTTCCACATAGCTGTCAGAGCTTTCCCTGTAATGTTACACCAGCAGATTCACACCACTCAGAAAAGGTTGGAATATTTTGACAGAAAAAAAAATTCTAACCTCTAGCAAAAGTTTACGGATTGGTATTGCAAGATACTTTTTAAGTTATTTGTAAGTGCAAACCAAGTTGAATATCTAGGCATATGTTAATGGTATGTTAATGGGTGTTTAAACAAAAAGAATGTATTAACAAATTTGGGTTACAGGACCAGTTTGGAGGGCTCTTCCAAGTTTTTTTTCCCCAGCTCATTCTAGATTTGTAAAATAATGTGAGATTTCCTGGGACGTGAAATTCTCTATCTATGTCCCATGCCACTTCCTCAAGAATGCAGATGTACTTAGGTGACATAATCTGACAAAAGAAAAGGAAATAAATTGTAATGGAAGGATATGTCCTAAAAGCCTATTTCTGTTCCCAGTGAAATTCATTTAACAATTCCCACTGACTTAAGCGGGAACTGGGCTAAGCTTGGTTAGTTTTAAAGAAACTTTAATAGCAGAATAGTTGTCTACTTTAGGCAAAAAGAGAATGGGGACTTCCAAAGTATGCAATTAAAGACATGGGTTTGTGTTCTGTTTATTAAGCCCAGACAATCTGGTGTGGGAGCAGAATAACTAAATATGCTCTGGTCTTCCTTTACAAATTTCCTACTACCACTTCTCTCAAATGAGGCTTAAAAAAAATACATACACATACACATACATACAACCCAAAACCCTCCTCTTGGAGCTGTAGAATTCTTCCTTCCCTTTCCAAAACTCCCTCTGCATCAAACAGTTCTTCCACACATGCAAATTTACAACCCAGGAACAGGACAGATTCAGTTTCAGAAAATGCCTCATCTATGCTGAGAATTTCATGTTTACCTGTCGCTATCAATTACGTGCATTTCAGCATATATTATTAATTTGGTTGCGACAGTCTTTCCAGTGTCCCAGTCTAGGAGTGCACACTTGTGCCAGGATAGAGTTGGGAGGCAGACAGGCAGGAATGTATGAACACACTGCACCTGCCTCTTGCTCCTGGCTGTACCCCGGTTGTTACACAGAGCTAAGCAGGACTAGAAGCCTACTGGGGACTTGCAATGTGCTCCAGGAGGTCCCATGTCCAGCATATTGGTGGTCCAGAATGTGGGATGTGCCACAAAGTGCACTTACCCCACAGTGAAGACACAGTCTATTTGTCCTGTACTAATGTCAAAAAAACCTCAGAAATGTCAAATTTCAGTTCCAATTTTGTAGCTCCTGATATGTATGCATTTGAACCAGTATCTCTGGATTTGCTGTCCGTTTGGGTCTCACCCATATATGACCCCTGCATAAACAATTTTTACTAGCACAACAGACTGAATCTACAGAAGCAGAAAATTACTGTGTTTTCATTCATTTCCCAAAGTGGACAACTGCTTTGAAAACAGAGCAGAAGCACAGGGAAAATTTAATGGAAACACAAGATATTTAATGATTCCTGTTAGTTTTGCTGTTGTTCACTGTTTACCTTGAACCAACATCCAAAACCCTCATTATGTCATATTGAAAATCAAAACAAGAAAGTTCTCACATGTCTAGAAATCAAAGAATCACACCAAATCAGCTAGGTTGGAAGAGACCTCTGAGACCAGTGAGTCCAACACATGACCAAGCACCACCCTGTCAACCAAAGCATGGCACTAAGTGCCACATCCAATCTTTCCTTAAACACCTCCAGGGAGAGTGACTCTACCACCTCCCTGGGCAGCCTAGACATTCCAATGTCTAGTTACCCTTTCTGTGAAGGTACCCTTCCTGATGTCCAACCTAAACCTCTTCTGGCTCAGCTTAAGACTGTGTCCTCCTGTTCTAGTTGCCTGGGAGAAGAGGCTGATCCTCACCTTGCTACAAGCTCCTTTTAGGTTGTAGAGGGCAATAAATAGGTCCTGCTTTGAGCAGCTCAATTCTTTTCTAATTGCTTATAAAATTTTTTTCATTCAATTGCTGTGGATTTGGGATCCTATTAATTCACACCTGCATTTGTCTTCCAAGACATCCAAAGTGTGTGTAAACATTGCGTCCTCTGCACTGAGTGTTTTGCTCTACTGCACTGCTTCTGCTGTACCATACTGCTTGCTCATGTGGAAATTGTCATTCTGAACTATTCCAGATTTAGAGTAAGCACGTCATTTAGCAACCCATGGGCAGAACTTGGCCAGAGTGTATTAGGCTTTCTGGCTTTTCTAAACAGCCCTGACATAATGTATACCCTATTATAATCCCTAAGTATAGATTTACATACTTAACTTAGTCATCAAAGTTTGAAAGTGACTTCCAATCTGCCCCAGAATTCATTGCCTTCCCAGCCTAATCTCAGGACAACTTTACAATTCCACCCAGACAGGATATTTATCTACTTTCTATTTTCATGTTTGAAAAAGACAACTAGTGCTGGATCCTCATTTGTCAGTACAAAAAAAAGAAAAACACATTTATATATACTTGTTTAAGTTTCAGATAAACCTGTTAGGACACAGAGATCTCAAAATATAGTAGAGCGGCCTAAAAACTAACTTAGGCCACATGAATTCACTGATGTACAATAAAAGATGTAAATTGAACAGTTATGCATAGAATATTTCACTTCAATATTGCCCAGAAAAGTTAGACTGTTGGACCCTGGCCATACAAGGACTGTTTGATTGTTGTATTTATATTCTGTACAGAAAATTAGTAAATATTTAGATCAAATCCACGTACATGCATGCATAGTTGACAGAGAGAAAGAACAATTTCCATGAGGCTTCAGCAACCCCAAACTCCTGTGAGGCTATGAAAAAATGGAGAAGTGCCTTTCAAACTGAGTCAGTGGTATGTAATAGCAAGAACACATTTGCAAATAACAGTGTATAAATATAAACTGATCATAAAAATAACCCTTTAAAACTGCCTCTAACAGAGTAAGTGGTTCATTAAAAACATCCCCATTGTTCTTTTTTATTCCCTTTTGTATCAGTGGTTTTGCTGCAATTCATATTGTATTTTTGAGTCATTGCCAATGCTGCTATCTGGAGAGAAACAACTAAAGCAACTTTAGTGATTGCTGTCTTTATATAGTCACAATATGCCAATACTGCAAGGCTGCTAATTCTGTAAGCTGACTTTTTGTTATTTTGTGCTTCTATTATCCCAGATAAAATTACTACTGCAGAAAATGTGAATAGCTCTATAATACATCCTCAGGCTGGCAACAAGGTGCTATAGAAAGCTGTGTTCTTAGCTGCTGCTTCTCCTACACATCTTTCCCAGTTGTCGCTTCACTCTGCTGTCAGTGGTGAAGTGGGCTTGCAATTGCCAGCAGTTATAAACCTCCTGCAGCAATGCAGAAGTGAAAGAAAGAGAGCTACTGACAGGGATGAATGAAAGTACCCATGGAAGAAGGGCCCTTTCTTCAGCATCCTCTTCAGCAAGGGAATAATCTTTGTGCTTTTGACAGGGCTAGACTGAATGAACATCAATTCTTAGATGATGCAAAGGGTCCTCATATCTGTTAGCCACAAAATGAGAATAAAAAACAAATTCCCTAACTTGCTTGAAACACATATTGTGGGGAACAGACAAACTGCAATGCAAGCAATCCTGTGTGATTCAGGCCTGCAAACAACCTCAGAAAGATGGTATAGTACATTGCTTATGTTTGGATCTCAGGACCTATTTGTAGGGTTTAGCTTTCCCTTTTGGTTTTCCCCTGAAAATAAAATTGCAATAACTCTAATACACTGCTAAGTCCTTGTCCCTTCACACATCCATGTCAAACTTCATACAGACAAGCTGTCTCCTTCATTTAACATGTCTGAAAGTGCTTAGCCACTCGTGTCTGACACTGCCTGTCACAGTGCTCTAGCTTGTGCTGCTTGCACTCACCACGTGCCTGTTCTGAAGGGAGTGCAGGTAGCCCACAGTTAAATGCTGCCGACATGACCTGGCAGTCCACCGAAGCTGCAATTTCACCTAACAAATTGCCTGTGGATAACTCTAGAATGGCAATCTGCCTCACAAGTTAAAAAGGCATATTCTTCTTCTTTATGCCCTAGTATGGGAATACTTAGGTTGCCTTCAGTAAGACTGTTCACAAATTTGAATGTGGATTGAAGTCCTGCTTTGAATGGAGAAGAAAATACAAAATGCTGATGCTGCTCTATGTTGTTTCACTTCTCTGTCCTATAGAAGAATTCAGATTAAGAGTGTAGGTTTTTATCATTGTTTAAAACTTTAGCAAGAGGAGAAAGTTAATTTTGGAGAGAAGTAGCATTCACTCCATTCAGAGTTCAACTGGTGAGCATGAGAGGAGGCTCAGGATGTTGCATATGTTTTAAGTCTTAAAATGTCTTGTTGCTAGCCAGAAGCTTTTATTATGCAAAGAAATGCTTTTCCTGCCTCATGTAATCTGACGTACTTTATTAAAAGTCTAAGTTTAACAAGCTATTTTTATTTTCAGGAAGTCATAGTTTATATGATTTAAAACATGAATACATGGAAGACAGCACTGGGGAAACTAAGCCCATATCTGGAAATGCAGCAAAACATCACTTCTGCCAGTTTTTAATTTAACAAATTCTGTTTGGAGAAGCCAGAACTAGTAGTGTTCATGCTCCCAGTTTACTCAACATAGTGGTCCTCTCAGCACTCCTCTGTTTTATTAATGATTTTAGCCTTGTTCTCATAATTTACCATTTCTTTTAGTTCTCCTTTCCTGTAATTAAGTATCTCTATTATACAAAAAAGCAGGTGTGAATAATGAGATGCCTTCCAAAGAGTGTCACTTAGATCAAGGCCATGAGATTTAGTCTTCTTGAAACACTCTCAGCTCTGCCACCAACTTTATCTAAGACCTTCAATAAACCACTTAACCTCTCCACATCTGTTACTCCACCTGTCAACTGAGAACAGCAGTACTTTCCAAGCTTGCTGGCAACATTTTACAAAGAAAGTACCTTTGCATCTCATGAGAGCAGGATGTCTCTCAAGAGCCAGGTGTTACTGGCCAGGCCCTGATGGACTCGGCACAGTGTGAGGGGATGGTCATAACTCTGGTCTGATGTGGGGGTTTGTGCAGCTGGCTGACCATGGCTACTTTGCAGGTTGATATTAGTGGAGGCCTACAATCACTTTATTGCAGAATTTCCTTCATAGGTTTGTAGGTCTGGAGGTTATTTAACAGGTAATTTTGTTAGCAGCTGTCATGTACTAATCTGGCAGAGAATACTTTGAAAACCCCAAAGTAAAAATATAAGCAATTTAAATTTTTTCTCTAGGGATTTAATCTATTAAAATTGTCAGGCTCTTTTTTTTTTTTTGGTGTGTCTTGAAAATGAACATAGTTTTTAGAATATATGCAATTTGACTCTTGATTTGAAGATCTTCTGAAGTTGAGAAACATATGGAGCATTTGGGCAAAGTGGAAAATGATCCTGAGAAGAGGTGCTTGTCACTCTGCCAACCTCCCCTGTTCTCCTGATTCACTCTCCTCTTTCCCTTTCCCTTTGCCTTTGCCTTTCCCTTTCCCTTTGCCTTTGCCTTTGCCTTTGCCTTTGCCTTTCCCTTTCCCTTTCCCTTTCCCTTTCCCTTTCCCTTTCCTCTGAAGCTTCTTTCCCAAGGGCCATTTAACTGATGGTTCAGTTCCCTTCTGCTAAAACACTGCCAGTCTTCCTGGCACTAGCAATTATTTTCAGTTATTATGAACTATATTATACCGCTGTACTGCAACACTAGGGGATAACAGCTGTCTGAATAACGGGTACATCTAAATTTCACCAATATTTTAAATGTAAAAAAAAATGGTTTACATGAGGGCTGTTTTATGGAAAGGAGTCACAAGAGGAAGATAGCTCCTTGGAGATCAGTTAAAGACAGAAAGTCACATAGCTGAAAGGAACAGCCTAACCTTGGTACTTGATTTCTGGCTATGTAATTCTGTACTGAGAATTTACTAATGCTGGCCTTCATGAGCCCCATGTCTTAGCACATAGTTTATCTCAAGTGCTGCTGAGAAAGCCAAGGGTACAAACTCTGTTCTACCAGTAAATTAGACATCAAAAACATAAGAGATAAAACATTCAGCAATGCAAGGCTTTGTCCTTCTGTCTAGATGCCTCTGGTTTTTTCACAAGTGGCAACAGCTGGAATATGTCCATCACATGATCTGGGTCTTATCTGGGTACGTTATGGTAGGGAAGGGAGGAGAATAAGGAAAAGTAAAAGAATTGCATATCAGTCATCAGAATAATAAATTTCATTTTTGTAATTGATCTAAATTTCATATTATTGGTCTTTGTCACCAACAACTTCTATATATGGAGGCAGCAATTAGTTCCTTTAATGGGCTTATTTTACTCCTCTGCCCACATACTTCCTTTTGCATCAGGAATGCCTTCCTGGCAACATCGATTATGAATCAGTTTACTTCTGATAACTAATCTAAGTACAGCTTTTAGAAAGCCATAAAATCCCTCCTTTCTCAAGGTATTTCAGGCACCAAAAATGCACTAATAATATAAAACTTAATATTTTTCACAAGCTTGTCTGCAGTGAACAAAGAGAAACTGGTTCATACTGTAACCAACACAGATGTAAAGTTATTTTTGTTCAATGCTGTTCACCACAAGATAAGGGAAGAAATTTTATGTGATAGATATCCATAATAACTCTCTGAGACCAGGCAGGCAGAGGCCATAGGGCAAGACATCAGCTCCACAAAAATGTGTGCTCACATAATTTTAAATGGGAGTGTAGGCTGTGACAGCTGCTGGGAGGGTGTAGATCTAATGCTCATTTATTTCCCTTCCTTTGTTTTCTGTCAATAATTAGCTACTGCCTGTACATGTACTATTTTCATGAAAATTTCCATGAAGACTACTAATACTTTGAAGCCAGTTTGCAAATGTCCCTAGCTGTAATTAAAGAAAGAAAAAACCAAAAACCCCAAACCATTCAATTAATGTCACATCCAATTCACCTAGGAAATGCAGAGACATAAATTATCTGTGGCTTCTTTAAGGCTTTTTCAACCCAAATGAGAGCTTCCTTACGAAACAGGCCAGTAGCTGTTTTTTTCCAGGTGTTCTGTTATCCCCTGAGAGACAGGAGCAGCACTGATTTGATCCTGAGGGTGTGATCTCAGTGTCACCCTGAGCTGATCTTAGGCCCAGTTGCTGGTAAAAAAAGCAATTCTGCTTCTCCTGTGATATCCAGCTGCTCAAGTTTGCCATGTGTTTGCATGTTTGTAGGGGTCCCTTAGCAATGAGACATGTCAACTCTCTGATCTTATTGAAGTTCAATATTTCTTTCTTGAGGGCACAGCTTTCAACCAGATCAACAAACTTGCCCAAAAAATTATGCTTTTGATAGGAAAGAGAATAGGTGCCTGAGAGCAATCTCCCTTTTCAGTGGCAATTCCATCGTGGAGAAGCTTAAATGATATTATGCTAAGAAAGTGTCTTGAACACATTTTACACCCCCAGAACCAACTGGTTTTATGTGTTCAGTGTTTCCTTATGTAACTTCCATTAGCACTGTGTCTCGAAGGGTAATTTTGTCAAACTCAGCCTGTCAGTGTCAGCATCTGGTTAAGCCAACTTCAAACACAATCACTGCACTTGCATGAGAAACCTGCATGTTGCAGCAGGAAATCTTTAAGTCTGTCCTTATGCCCCTGCAAGAGCACTAGACCTACACTTAGGCACGGTCTAGTTTGTGCTATGGGGCCAGAAACCCAGAGACACAGTCCAGACCTCGAGCTGAGCTCAACACTTTAAAGGGCAGCTACGCACTGTTAGAGCCCCATGATCTAAGTCTCATCTGATGGCTTAAGACATTCAAGAATTACCTATATATGAATATGCAAGCACACAAGATCATGTACCATAATCTAGGCATTTTATTAACCACAGGATCATACTTTTCAGAGCTTCTTCTAGGACAAGATAAAGGAAATGAGGCTATGTTTTTTTGTACATTGTAGGAGTGTATAACATCAAACAGCACACACAACTTTACAATGATTTATAAACTTCCAGCAATTTTCTATAATCTTTCCTATCTTGCTGTGGGCACCAGCAAATTCTCCCCAGGTTTATTCTGGATAGTGCATGTCTGACAGATAATTATTGCTCAGAAAATACAATCCATGTGAAATATTTATTTTGTAGCACAGTGATGCTGTACGTAATTCATCAGAGAATTGTAGCATTGCATCATATCTCACTGGATCAACTTTAATGAGTGATTTCTAACAAAAATTCCTGCTGTGAGAAGCAGAAAAATTGTGGTCCCTGCAGATGTATTCTTCAGCTCCTAGATTTCCTATTCCCGATACAAAGCCCTAAAAATACTACTGTTTCACTGTAAAAAGCAGTTGAAAGTAACCTTATCACACCTCATCTATGACAAGGTGACAGTAGTACTATCAAGACTTTTCATGTACCTGTTTGTGAGTCCATACAAAAACATGCAAATCCCATGCATAGATAGCAGTCTCCTCATATAAGGGAGAAGGGCATTACAAGATGAATAAGAAAAAGTACAGTTATTTGTACAAGAAGTAAACTAAAATAAGAAAGTCATGACCTGTATGAGAAGGCCCTTTCTCCCCCAACCTTATTGTTACAAGCATCTCATACACACACTGTGAAAAAAAGGACTAGACCTCCACAACACTACCCCAGGTCCCAGACCTTTGCCCTTCCTCCAGGCCTTTTACGCCAGTTTTAGATCTGCTGACGTGTCATGGAAAGCCAGGTTAAAGAGGCAAAGGCAGGGGTTTTCTTCTCACCAAACTAGTGAAACCACCTCTTCCACCCCTCATTATTTCATGCAGCTTCCTCTTTGGGGGCAAATTAATTTAAAGATGAGAAATGAGAACTGCCTCTGCTGATACTCCACAGAGCTGTGCAGAGAAGGCCACCTTGGGTGCAGGAGCAGGTCCTGGAGTGCATAATGAAAAACAGGGCTTCTAAATAGATAGCCTTATTCCTGTGGCCTGGAGGGCCAAGTTCTTGATTCCATTAATATGGAGGAGACACTTCCTCAAAAGGAAACTCTGCAATGCCACTGTAAAATTCTTCATTTTCCTAGTCCCCTTTCAGAGCTCTGCTGTGGCCGGCTGCGAGGCAGTGCTATTCTACTTCCTTGGATATTCATGTTGCATATTCTGTTCCAGTTTAAGAATTGTCCTCTTTGTTGTGGTTATGCGCATAGCTGCTGATCACTCACACTCACTTTTTCCATGGGCTATCTCCCATCCCATCCCAGCCGTTTGCCCTGACATTGTTCAGGGTACTCTGGTGAATAACAGAGCAATCTCTGGTTATTCTGTACAGACACTGTAGTGCATACTCATCACCCCACTGCCTGTGTGCTGTGGATGCAAATGCACACCTGACACTGCTAAATTTTGCAGTGGTCCTGTTCCTACAGCTAAAGGCAAAAGACAAGAGAGAGACAGAGTCAGTCTGAAAAGCAACTGCGGTGTCATGTGGAAAGCACAACCTGACTGTGGCTCTCTGGCTATCTTTCTCTGCCTTTGGGAACTATAACCTGCTCTAGTCCTTTCTGCTGACAGCATCTATTTTTTACCCTCAGCTGCCTTTAATGCATTGGCCATTAATGCACTGCGGATACAGAGCCAATATTCATCCCTTCACTCAGCCAGACATCTGGAGCTCAGTGGCATTTGACCTCTCCTTTGCTCTGGACCAGGCAGCGTGGGCAGGTTTCATTACACTCCCTAGTGCCTTTATGTTGCCACACAGACACTCCAGACCCTGACGTGGATACCTCACTCCTGCCTTGGCTCCAGATGTTTTCTTCAGACAGTATATATAAGTAGAGGAATCAACAGCTAATTTCATGAAGGGAGGAAGGGAGGGGAGTTATTGCTATGAAAACAATATTGTGCTTGCAGGGAAAATACTTTGGACATAAGAACTTCAAAGTAGGACAAGAGTGATAAGAAACAGATCTCAATCGAGCTTAATTTCCTGTTTTCTATTCAAAACAGTCCTATGTCACAACCAGTTCAGTATTTCTATCTTAGCTAGGTCAGGGAGATTTTATCCTAAACACTACCCATTGCTATGATCAGAATATGAAGAAGTAACAGCACACAAAATATTTTTTCTACAAAAGATTTTGACCCACTCTCTTTCTGATGTTCTGGTAACCAAACTGTGAGTATGGATTCCCACAACCTACTACCATGACTACTATAACTTCTTTCCCTTTGGCTCTCCACTGCCATTTAATCTATAAAGCAGATCTCAGAACTGTTCAACTTGTCTATAAACCTGGACTTGTCAACCCTCTTCATTACCTTTAGCTCCAGGCTGGTGTTCTGACCTCCCAGTTAAGTGAGAGCCAGCTCCCCTCTAGGAATTCAGCTTCTGCTGCACCTCACCCTCTACACTACGAGGCTGCTACCCTCACATCATGGTTTTCTCTCCCTGGAGGTGTCCTCAGTCTCTTTCTGGCCATCTCTGGGTTTTTTCATCATGAAGATCACAGAATCACACAGAATCACAGAATGTGTGAAGTTGGAAGGGGCCCACAAGGATGATTTAGTCCAACTGCTTGCCCTGCACAGGGCACCCCAAGAGTCACACCATGAGCATGAGAGCATTGTCCAAACACTTTATGAACTCTGTTAGTCTTGGAGCTGTGACCACTTCCCTGGGAACCCCAACCACCCTCGGAGTGAAGAACCTCTCTCTAATATCCAACCTAAACCTCTCCTGACACAAGTTCAGGCCCTTCCATCGGGTCCTGTCACTGGTCACCACAGAGAAGAGATCAATGCCTGCCCCTTCTCTTCCCCTCAAGAGGAAGTTGTAGACTGTGATGAGGTCTCCCCTCAGTCTCCTCTTCTCCAGGATGAACAGACCAAGTGACCTCAGCCGCTCCTCACACAGCTTCCCCTCAGGGCCCTTCACCACCTTGCTGTCTTCCTTGAGAAGACAGTTCTTTAAAACCTAAATATCTTTCTTATAGTGGTTAGCAAAACTGCAAACAATGTTCAAGGTGAGGCTGCACCAGTGCAGAGCAGAGTGGGACAATCCCCTCCCTTGACCAGCTGATGATGCTTTCTCTCCTCAGCTCCCACTTCTATTTCATAACTCTATCTCAGTTAATGCATCTCTGTTAAGAGAGTGCACATATATGTTCTAAAACAGAACTGTGTGGTGCTAGGCTGAGCAGATAGGTCAAATTTTTGTAGTACCCAGCTCCAGTTCTACCTTTGTTGCATCTATTTTTTGATTCATTTATAATCTCATCTTTGCATTTTAAGCCTCCTCCTGGCATTTGCTTTTACTATTGTTTAAAATTACAAATAATTGTAATTGTTGTTGATTTATAGAGAAGATTTTGGCTTTGCAAAGTTTGGCCTGAACCACAAAATAATTTTTTGGAGAGTATGAAGAAGCAGTCAAATATCACCAAGCAATGAAATTCAACTGACTATAACTTTTGAGGCCTTACAGTTTCTTGTTACTTTCTTTGTCCGTTTAATAACTATAGGTCTATCCTGAACACCTACCAAACTGAGACTTACATAAAAAAATCCTCCTTGGAAGTACCCAATCTAACTAGTTTAACTCAATCTCAGCTTTGAGATACATAAGGACTAATAGACACACGCTTTCTTTTGCTTTATGTATTGGTATTGACATTCAAATACCACACAACTCCTTTGACGGTTTGCCGCCAGCACAAAAATCCTGAAAAAAAAAAACCCTGTCCCTTTCCCTAAAACACTTTCTATCCTGGAGTACTGTTCCTAGCAAGAAGGAATAACGAAGACATTTTCTAGATTCTAGAACTGCAGCTAGTCCTCAGCCTCTATCCTGGCATCAAAATGCAAGTGTAAACTGCATAAAGTATCTGCAACCTAAGACCAATACCTGTCTACACCTGATGAAATAACAGGGACAAACCTGGACTTCCTGAATGGATTGTGGCTTGCAAAAAGTCCAGCTACAGGCAGTACCTGCTGCTGACAGTACCTGCTCTGAGAAGGCAGGTCTAATGGAATCAGGCTTTTAACTAGAATGCCAAGGATCAGTTCTCCATTCACATCTCTAGCTTTCCTGTCTTTCCTGCAAGGATGCATTATTATGAATAATAAAGGAGCCAAGAGCACAGATGAAAGTCATGAAACAACTGTGTGTTGGTGTCTGTGTTTGATGTGTTTGTGTTCATCTAAGGTTATCTAAGGGTGTTCAGGTACACAGATGGACAGAAAACTAGAATACTTGATTGTGTCGAATGTACAGTTCATAAAATCAAACACATCATTCAAATTTGCCCTTTAAGTTAGGTAACATCAATATGCCATATGTAAAGGCATAAAGATGAGCATAACAAATGAGGGAAGTTAAAATATTTGACACAGTGTCAAACTTGGCTTTGAAGCAGCATGTCCACAGCTGCAAAGCTGTGTAAGCATTCAGTAGTGTGACATTTTGATGAGCATCTTTGACAATTTTGTTGTTCCATACCAAAATGCCATGTGCAAGCACAGGTTAGAAGGTCTGAAAAAGGCTTTGTTGTTGCTCTCTGCAATTGGTTCTGTGACCATATGTTTTTGGACTGACACCATTACACACACATACGTATATAATTAACTGTACTAGATATACTTCTTAGATAATAGCCACACTGTCAGTAGAGGTAAAACACACAAGACATGAGCCACAAAGCTACTTTCTTTGAAACTAAATCGATCACCATGGTGAAGATTTATACAGGTATTTACCAGGGGAAAAATTTAAAATGGCTCCAGAAATAAAATGAGTGGTTATGCATTCTTCCTATTGATTTCTGTATTGCTTTTAGGCTTCTGCAAACCCAAGGCATGCAGTGCAAAGAAGAGCTTGGCACACTTCGAACATTATGCCAGATTCTGCTTGCTTTATGCAAGGAGGTGAGTTCAATGATACTGCTTCTGTACATAAGGCAGAAAAAATTTAGTCCCAAGTTCCTTATTTTCTTGGCAAACTGTCCTTATAAAGCATGCTGCCAATTTTGCAAGCTTTTAAGCAGTGGATTTAATTAGGTTGTTTATACAAGCGGAAGCATGAATTTGCTCAAATGCTGCCCAGTCCAAATTCTATGCCATAGCTGCAATTTTCATATAAAGTCATACTTTGAGGAAGTAGGACACTCCTTACTGAAAATCCTCTCCCACTGATGTGGTAGTAATGGTGTGGGTGAGGGCTACACAACCAGGGTCTTTAAAATCATATTTCCATACAGCACCTTTCTTCTTCCTTGTTGTGAGATTGATGGATGAAGATAAGGCAACAAGAAGCACCGGCCTTTCTGGTTTTAATGGACTCAGGATATTCACAGTGGTTTGCATGTTGCATATACAGCTATCTGGCATGGAATAGGCTGCTATTAACTCCTCTAAAAATTCAGCAGGGGTAGCAGAAGCCATCAACCACTCAAAAAGAATCATCTGAGATATCTGGTACATGGTTAGCCTCAGTCCTTGTATATTGTCAAAAAAGGAGAATTTTGGTTCTCAGCAAGGAAATTATAAAAATCATGATGGAAGAAAGACAAGAAAGATAGTGGCCAACAGACAGAAAAGATAAAGGAAAAAGACTCTTTTCTGTACATAGTCTAAGTCTGTTCTGACTATTGTACCCAAGTCAGAGTATGCTGTGGGCTAACACTACACAGGTAAGCAGAACGAAAACTTCATACTTACAAGAAACCCTCTCATACTCCTGAATAGCTGTTGAATGAACCCAAAACATGGACTGGGAACAGTGGAATCCCACTGATTCATGTGGGATTGAGTTTTCTCACATTTAAATTGGTGGAAATACCAGCAGAATCCCTGGAAGTGATTTTTAGCTGATATCACTCCAGGAGTAGTATATTCAGAATCCATGTGCTGGGTAAGTATTAATTAACCCTTACTAATACAGTGTTAACAGCCCATAACTTCACAACATCAGTGAAACTGGCTCTGCATGGAGTTCCTGAGGAGTATGGTGCATTGGTTTAGCATGACAAGGTTTTTTTAGCTGGGGGACTTCTGTGAAAAGAAGTGTCAGTGCCAGCTGGCTCCAAGATGGACCCACCACTGGCCAAGGTCAAGCCCATCAGCAATGGTGGAAGTGTTTCTAGAATAATATATTAAAGAAGGGGGAGAAAACCTGTGCAGCAGCAATCACAGACAGAGAAGGGAGGAATACATGTGAGAGCAAGAGCCCAGGTCAGTGCAGAAGGAGGGGCAGAAGGTGCTCCAGGTGTTGGAGCAGATGTTTCCCTGCAGCCATGGGACCATGGCAGTTTGTGAAGAACTGCAGCCTGTGACAAGGACTCATATTGGAGAAGTTTGTGGAGGACTGTCTCTCATAGGAGGAAACCCACACTGGAGCAAGGGAAGAGTGTGAGGAGTAAAGCATTAACAGAACCCATTCTCTGCCCCTCTGTACCATTCAGGGGGAGGAGGCAGAGAAAGCCAAGACTCAAGTCTGGAAGGAACGGAAGGGGGCGGGGGGAAGTATTGTAAGATTTGGTTTTATTTTGTCATTATCTTAGTCTGATATTATTTATAATAAATTCAGCTTCTTTCCCCACAATAAACCTATTTTGCCCATGAAGGTAATAGGTGAGTGATCCCTCCCTGTCCTTATCCTACAAGCCTTTCATTATATTTTCTCTCCCCTGTCCAGCTGAGGATGGGATGGATAGAGCAGCTTTGCTGGGTACCTGGCATATAACCAGTGTCAACTCACCACACACAGGAGAAGTCCAATGTGCTATGCTCATACAAAAATCATTAAGATGAAATAAAAGAAGGCTAGCATCTCGCTCGATTTTCATCTTTTGTCACCAGGCAGGAAGACTTCCTACTGTAGAGATCATGAACTACAGAGGGGTATAGATATACTCACACCAAGTGCAGCACATCTTTTTTTGTTCTGTCTCTCTCCTTGTCTCCTAATTTTCATGTAAGCTATGGTGGAGACGTAAGAATCTCCTTCCCTTTAGCTTCTACTGCCTTCAGTGTGGTTGAGCACATTGCTTCTAAATTACTTTAACAAATACATAATATAGCTGGTATAACACATTATTTTCCAAGCCTCCAGGTGAATCCTCATGCCTACTCATTCTAATGTTTCTATTGAACATGCTCTGATACTGTGGGTGTTAAGACTTCAAAGATCCTAACAAAAAGGATGTCTGCTTTCCAGGAGGCAATACTTCGCTCTGAGAAGTCATTGATCACAGTCAAATTGATATCAGTGAGAACTGCACTTCATGCTCTTCTTGATATTCAGTCTGTATATTCCCCAGTTCTTCTTAGCCTCGGTTATAGGCTGTTAAATTGTCCTAGCCTTACCTTACTTTCTGAGGGCATATGTTTGTACACTAATCATATCACAGAAGTCTGCTGTTTCACACCAGCCAGAACTACAGCTCATTCTTATTCATTTCCTTACGTATATGGACACTCCCTTGGAGATTTATTTAAACAGTTTAGTTTATCTTAGTTTATTCCTAACTTCAGACTGGAATAAATATAAAACATTATTTCTTCATCTGTTTAATAAATTTTAAGGTAGCTTTTGCACCTTTAAAAATCCACATAGGAAACAGTCATCTAAATAAAACAAACAAAAAAAATTAACAAATCCAAAAAGTCTTAATTTTTTTCTTGTTGCTAAAATTTGTAGAGTTTCATTACTTCCAAAGAAGTGGGTTCTTTTAGGACTCAAACGGATTTTAGTTTTAGAACTGTTCCAGATGTTACATGCCATCCAGTTCAAATGCTATTGTGGTTTTTTTGTTTCTTTAAAATTTTATCTTTCCCTAATTTTTTTCTTTCTTTGACATGGAGTAGAGGAAATAGCACTTAGGAAAAATCCCTGAGAGACCATCTGACTTAACTTTTGTGGTTTGAGTTACTGTATATTTAATAAATTACTTAGGTAACTACTTCACCTGTTAGAAAGGTAGGTTTTAAATAAATGGAGCTGTACAAGATTTAAATGATGAAATCTGCAGCAAGCTTTACTCGATACCTTGATCACAGAAACAGTATTGTGTATGTTGTTCCCTGCTTTTGGGGGCTTTTTCTGTACTCTGTTTCTCCTGCATATTTGGGGTGCTCTGCCCTGAAACGGAGAAGAAATATGTGCTGACATTTGCATGTTTTTCTCCATTTTAAGTGTTTGTGGTTTCAAATATTCATTGAAATGTGGTTTAGAAAATAGTGAAAGAAATCTCAACATGCATCTTAAAACAGAATTTCAAAGAAATCCCTCTTAGGGCAATGGGAAGTACATCAAACAGCATGCTTTAAAGAATGATTCATCATTTGATGTAGCTGGTGCATCATGATGTTTCCCATCTGACAAAGGCAGGTAATGCACCCTTTACAACTATGTGTCAAGCGTTTTGCTGCTGGAGCCACTAATTCCCTAAATTTTGCCTTTTACGTAGCAGCTAAATCAAAGCAATACTGAGAAGCATGCCCATCACAGTTCTGCCCACCTGAGGCCTTTCTAGATGGCTGCTTCTCTGAATACACATTAAAGGCATTGCAAAAGGAAACCTCACAATTTCTAGAGCTCTTTTTTCCTTTTTAAAAAAAGTTTGCATAGTTAGTCTGACACAAGTTGACATGTTTCATTTTCTTGTACCTAAATGTCTTTAATTCTATCTTTTGAGGAAATTGTGAGAAGCTGAGAGCTTCCTAATGTGTGCACACCTACAATACTACCAAAAAATAATAAGGATGCATTTAAAGTTTTGTTATGATCTTCCTCATTATAATATTTAAGAGTTTCCATTTAAGGACATTTTCTTCCTTCCTTCTCTATAAGGAGTAAAAATACAGCCAGAAATCTCCACAAGCCATTGCAACTGAGTAATTATTTAAGTCCCACTGAATGCATCTGAAATAAAGCAGAAACAGGCAAAATTACACAGAAAAATTACTGCAAACCAGGCAATTGACCCTAAACCTTCTGCTCAAAGAAGTTACTTTCTGAAGATGCTGCAGTTCTAATTGTGACTGCAATTAAGCCAGATCAAGCACAAATCAAATATACTCTTTGCCTTTGTTGTTTCTCTATTCAATCCTCTGTTCCTCTTTAGTCCAAATATAATCCGTTTTCTTTTCACCTCCAGTCTGCACTGCAGACTGTAATTAAACAATGAAAATCTGACATTTATCTATAGAGGAAAAACGTTTAAAGAACGGTTTAGTACATTGAAATTTTTGTTTCACGAGTGCAGAATTAGTCCTTCATATTCCTTTATTCCATTTACTCTTCCTTCTATACATTTTAATGCTCTTGCTCTCATTAATTTATTGGTTTGACAGAAGCCAGACTTACCTCAGCTCCTATTGGACAACACTGCAGGGTCCGGTGAGACCACTTGTCTGCTTGTATTTCCACAAAGCATGTTTGGAGGAAAATTACCGAGGAAACCACATGCATAATTAAATAACAATGACAAAAAAATTAGAAATCTGGCATATTCTTAACATTAAAGGGAAATTCCTTCGGGGCTATTTTCAGCTAGATAAGAATTCCTTCTTTGCCGCTTCTCAGTACTATACAGGAGATCCCTTCCACTGATACAGTGTAATGTGTTACAGTATAGCAATGCAAACTGCTACAGAAGTCACTATATATGTTATGTAGCCTTTGAAATCACATGCAAGGACATTACAGCCTGAAAGCCATGCTCTTCCCATTGTGACATGGATAGACACAGCAATGTGTGAAAAATACAGGTTTGTCCCTCCCTTGCCCTTAAAGGCACCTTTTCTTTCACAGGCAGTTTGTGCTGAGTGTCCAACACCCCTCCAAGAAACAGAATTCAGACTGTACCTCTAAGTTTTCTCTAACTGGAGAAAATCTGAAGCAAAGGATAGCAGCCCTCCCAAGCAGAAAACGCAGGAATGGGCCAATAAAAGATCCACACGGCAACATCAGTGCTGGCTCATCTGCAGGTGGACAGCAACTGACCACTTAATAAATATACCCTTGGAACAGGAAGGAAGCATTGCAATGACCTTTTCAAACTTTCCTTTACAAAGTGACTGGAAAAGTGCAGACTATTGTACAGGTCACTGCCTGCTTGTTTTGACTGCCATGGTTCTGGTGCACAGTGAGCAGAGCGACAACATTCCCATGCTCAGCTACGGAAATGTCTCTCAGCTGCTAAGGGTGGTTCAGGGCAGCTGAGTCAAACTTCATCCCCAGCCACCGACCTCAGAGAGCAGGGCTGCCACTGCCAGAGCAGCAGGTGCAAGAGCAGAACTCTTCCCACTTTTACGGCTGAACACAAAGCATGCCATCCTCTCCGCCAGGCTCAAGAGGCCATAGTCTCACCAGCTGTTTATTTAATCCTGACTAATCCTGGATTCAAGCCACAGCCTTTTGTGTAGATGAGATGAAAAGCTGAAGGACATACTGCAAGAAAAAGGAAAGCATAATTTGAAAAGTAGATGCTTTTACTCCTCCATCTGAGGCAAACCAGATTATCTAACTAAATGGAAATAATTGCTTATAAAAAAGGGCAAATTATTTAAACCTATTGCTATTTTTCAAAGTATAAAGACATGACCTTCCTCTCTTCTCTCCTCCTCAGACTTATTCTTGCTGGCAGAAAAAAAAGCCATGGCAAACTAGAATTCTAAAAAACGGAATAGATCTATCATACAAGCTTCACTAGTGAAGTCTTTCAACAGAATTAGATATTTGGGTATCTACACCACAGATTTACCCCAAAGAAGCTACATATACTTTACCGTCAAAGAAGACTAGATATCTACTATCAAAACATCAAAACTTTATAACTGTGAAATCATAGAATCATCAAGGTTTTAAGAGACCTCTAATATTGTCAAGTCCAATCATCAACCCAGCATTACCACTGTAACCCCATAACCACTAACCCACATCACCCAGCACCAGATCCAGATGCCTCTTAAACACCTCCAGGAATGGTGACTCCACCACCTCCCAGGACAACCTATTCCAATGGGTGACCACCCTGACTGTGAAAAAAACTTTCTAATACCCTGAATCTCCCCTGTCTCAGCTGAAGGCCATTTCCTCTGGTCCTCTCACTGCAGGGACAGTAGAAGAGACTGACCCCACATCACTACAGCCTCCTTTCACGGAGTTGTAGAGAGTGATGGGGTCTCCCCTAATCCTCCTCTTTGCAAGACTAAACAAACCCAGCTACTTCAGCAACTCTCCATAAGGCATATTTCCTAGATCCTTTAAGAGCCTTGCTGCTCTTCACTGGACACACTCCAGCACCTCAATATCCTCAATACTGAATACCAACCTTAATACTCAATTCATGTTCCTATTTGTGCTTTCTGTTGAGTAATTATTTTTCCACAAAACTAAAGATCATAGATCTGACAGCCTACCAAACTTCAGAGTTTAGGACTAAATTTTTCAAGTAGTTTGGAAAGAGTTCTCTAAGGCTGGGAAGTATTAGGACTCAGCTCTTCCTGTAAGCTGGTCAGCCTTTATTTTTAGTTTTCAATTGTCAATATTTTTTTTCCTTTTGTAAAGGAAGTTTAAAGAACTGCCAGTACTTGAAGCTGTATTTACAAGTCCAGTGTGATACAAACAGGACTGATAATTCTATGCAGCATTCAGGCTACTTCAGCTCCTTCAGCTGGCAGGACCTCTAAGAAAAAGAATAAATGCTAATGTCAACTGCAGTTGCCACAGGTTTGTTGATATGGCAAACTGATACCTGAAAAACTGCCTGAGAACTCAGCTCCTTAGGAAAGTACAAGCCACTTCTGCATATTAAACTTTTAATGCTACTTCCAAGTCAACTCTTTGTAAAATCACTTTGTGGTTTAAAAGCGCTCTGTTTGAAATTAACAACTAAATGCTTCCTTTATCAAAGTGCAGAGGAACAGAAGAACGGGATTAATTTGCCCCTGCTAAATTAGAAAAACCACCTTGTTTCATCTGAAACCATTAACAGTGCAACACAAATCCTACCCACACAAACAAAATCAATGAACAGATTAAATCTATCACCTATATTATGTGAACATGAGGCTATAGCAAACATACCATGCTTGATCCCTATCCTGATCTACTGCTTGCAGAAAAAAAACAACTTAAGAAACCTTTTGTTTTGAAGCTGTTAAAGGAGAGAAAGGTGGTTACCAAAACTCGATATTTAAACAGGAAGTACTCCTTGGATGTATGTAATGCTTTCAATAAAGCTACAGTGTATATGAAGTCCACACTTCATGAAAGAGAATACCAAGGCAGAAGGCTCTAACCGAGGCATCTCTAGTAGAGGATGCCAAAAGCTGAAGTGCTTAAAATTTTGCTACATGGAATTATTGAGGCAACATCTGTTCTGCCAAACTGTATCCACGTGACTACCTTAAGCAGACCTGAAACTCACCTGTAAAACACCAGGTCCTGCTAAGCAATACTGCTGGTGTCTGTACAGGTCATGGATGCACCTCCGGACAGCAACATGCGCTGGTCACACCATATTGACCTCTTGGCTGTGGCAGCTGAACTATAGCAGAGCTGAACAAGAACCAAGGCTTTTCCAAGAGCACCTCCTGTCTGCGTGTGGAAGACCCTTACGAATTTCTTTGAAACTTCAGTTTGAAGAACTATAACCTTTAAGGCTCATCTTTTATGACTGATGATACATATTCTGGAAGGAAAGGCACACACATTTGTTTTCCAAATTCTGCTGTTCCAGTAAATACACCTGAAAACTTTAATGTGATTGAATTGTGTTATTGTGAGCCTATTCAACTACAGTTTCTGTTGTAAAGAATCAAACTTTTCCCCTCCCAAGCCTTTAAGTGAAAACCTGTGTAATAGCTAGAACAGTTCCAGGTAACATTTCAAACTTTGCAGAGAGATTGCAATGATAGTTCCTTTTTATTTATTATTACTGGTATTAATTTAAAATAATTATACACACACACATATATATATATTTATATACACGTGAGCACAAAGCCAGTGGTATCAAGAACAGATTCACACCCAGACTGAAATTAAAAAGGGACCTGGAAACTGTGGGAGATGGCGGGGTTCTGGAATGTGACCCAACACGTAAGGATGAAATAAGGGAAAGAGGAATAGTCACTACAACCAACTAGTACAAAGAAGCCTTTACCTAACCAGCTGCTCAAGCAAGGTCTGAGGGTCTTTCAAGATCGAAAAGTTAAATTTGAAGAAAGCAAACACCTCCTCAGCCCAGACAGCAACCATGTCTGAGATACTTCTAGGCTCAGTACAGATCTGGGTTCCCATTTATCCTAGTCTAAATATGCCCTGGATTCCTATTTAAGATCACATTTAATAAGAGCAAGGAATAGGCCTGTCAGCCTCTTATGCCAGCAGCCCTTTTCTTATCATCTTGGTTTTCTTCATCTCAACACTGTAAAATTTGGTTTGTCTTTGCTGCCCAGGAACGCAAAAGAACAGCAGGAGCATGGAAGGTTAACACACAGACCATAAAGATACTGCAAAGGAGTGTAAGAAGAATCATTCTGAAGGCCAATAAATTGTACCAATGATTTTTTTTACCACGTACTTTATTTTCACCAGTTGCGTACATTATTCAAGTCACTGATTCTGTATTTTTATTATGTGTATTCAAGATGTGGGTAGGATGAAGCACACAGATGCCCATTGAATCGCAAGCCTGATCCTGTAAGTTGATACTTCCATACTGTAATTTCTACTGATGTGTTCTGACTAAAGATAAAACCCTGAAACACATGATAGAACAATACCAAAGCAACAGTCACATAAGAAATTTCTCCACTTGTTGCTTCCTCAAACAGCTTAGAGAAGACCACCATCTACCACTGACATCACCAAAGTCTTTTACTACATATTTTGCTTGGTAATGGGCGTGGAAATTTTACATCAGTATTTTACACTGGTAGCGAAAGAATGAAAACTTACCAGGCCTCAGTTCTCTAAGATCAATCTGAAGGATAAAATCCTGAAGACTACACCCACAGCCTAAAGGAGTGGCTATGAGGGGTGAATTACCCCCAATTCCAACATGCCGTGGGATGTACACTTTAGTGGTTATATAATTTGCCAGTCTTGCCAGACCTCTGTTTAATCACTTCTGCTTAAAAGTTAGTCACTTTACTTGAGACAATGCTTGGCTTTCTCTTTACAGTTGCAACTGACTTGTATTTTCTCTCTCTGGCATACGCCTCTCTTATGCCCCTTATGGGGAAAAAAGTCAATGTAGGCAGGCGGCAGGATGGGAAACCAGACATAGAATATAGCTTGTCCTTAGGGAAGTAAGCAGCACCAGCAGCCTAGTACAGGACATCCCCTACAGACTGAGACATTTGTTTTGTAGTGGAGCCACTGGACCACAACAAATGCAAGAACTGCAGCAATTTCATTCTATCTCCCATCATGTGCCTGCCGCCTTTTAGCTGCAATGCAGGGAGTATCAGTGCAATTCAAAGAGAGTTACTGACAGCTCTATTTGCTGCTGGCTGCCCTGCCCATGGCAGCCAGAGGCAATAGTTTTAAAGAAAGGAGCATTTGTCGCACTGACGTGCTTTGTGAGAAAAAGAGACTGGATGAAGGCACTAGTTTTCTGGTTTACTCAGCCAATGAAGCTGTATCAGTACACACAGAGATATGCAACTCTGACATCTTGGAGGCTCACTGAAAATAAACAGGAGCACTGGGACTCAGAGGTGTGAGGTACTATTGGACAACCTCACTCCTGTGGGAGGTACTTAGATCCTAGGACGGTGCCTTGTACCAATTTCACCAAGAGAAGATTCTATGCATTACTGCAGTTGCACCTCATTTCAATTAAAATGGAAGTGAACAGAACATTGTGGTGAATTCCACAAGAAGCAAGTAAATCTCTTTATAAAAAAAATGCAAATCATGAGGGCTTACTAATTGAATTTTTCATATATTCACTCCAGGCAAGTTCACTTGAAACTAAACAGCAAGGCCCTTTTCTTTGGAAAATGCCTCAGTCACTCAATTATTACAAGTTAAAACACAAACTATAAATTCATAAACCATATGATGATCTAAACCAATATCCTTGGGTTATGCTGTGGCTGGGTTCTCTTGTGCTGTCATTGGAGAACTCAAACCCTAACATTCCCACTCATTCCAACGTGTGTAGGAGAAGAAAAATACTATACATGCTCTTCCATCTGTAAAACATGAATAATTTATTCAGATAAACCTTAAGAACTTTCTCAGGCATCACAGTATACTAGTGTACAACTAATGACAGCTTCAGAAATCATGCATTTGGTGCAAAGCATAAATTTAATATTGAATGCCACAAGATATTTTTTCATTACTTCAAAGCAGCTTATGATTGACAATAAAATTATAAATAAATATTATCATTATTAAAAACTCCATTTATTCTTTATATAGCTTTGAAAAACTCTGGATTGCTAGGAAACAATCTCTGTCTGATAGCTGTCATAATCAGGAACATTCCTGGGTGAGTTAACACATTTCAGCAGCATACTTTTAAGTTCAGTGAAAGTATTTGTATCTTCCACAAAACAAGCGCATGATGATATCACAGCACTCAATAAAATCAGTGAGTTCATTTTAGTCTCTTTTTTCCTGGTAACAACATTTCCTCAGGATTCTTGCTTTTTTGTTGGTTTATCTATGTAAGGAGTGTTGTCTTGGAGCAGATCTTTCCTGGGTATAAGTACTGAAATAGAAAAAAAATACCCAGTAAGACTATAATGTTATGAAAAATACCAATTCAAATTCTAAAGTTGTTTTTACATTTAAAACAAAAAATCAGGTTATTAAAATGAGGATCTGAATTTCTGGTAAGCGTACAAGCAGCATCATGATATCTATCTAAGACAAAATCATACTAAGATTTTACTTTCAGTTGATCACAATGATGTTTTCCCCTGTCTCCTTTTATAAGCATTAAAAATACCATTAAGAAGCCGTAGAAATATTATAGTCTTGCAGTAACTTTTAGCAGGAGACTGAATGGCAATTTTTTCAAGCCTGAGTCATATTATGCTTAATTGCTCAGTTTCAAAAATTAATACTGGATTTGGCTTAGCTCCCTCTCCCAAGTCTTGGAATCTGATCTGTAATATTTATCTTGTCTCACCTGTTTTAAAGGCCAACAGGAAAAGGAAAGCATCTGATAAAAGTTACTGCCACTATACTGTCACAGAACTGACTATTCTGCATCCTCTGGTACCAGGTCCCCTGTCCTATTCTGCTGCAGGCCCGCATATTCTCCTCTCTTCCTTCTGTTGCTGATACACCAGGCTGTCCTAAATCCCACTCCAACACACTTGCACAGGATTCGGTTACAAATTAGTATTTGAACATGAATCCATGTGGCTTTTGCAAGGGAAGTACTGCCTAACAGTCCCTGCTGAAGTTCTCTGAATGGCTCTTCAGAGGCTGCCACAACATATTTTGGATTCCCATATGTCCCTCAACAACAGCCTTATTATGACAGAAGCCTTGCACAGTAAAACCACTGGTTAAATTGTAAGAAGTGAACAATAAATGATCAGGTCATCCATTGGAGCGAACGCCAAATGTGGAGTTGTACAGGTATTTTTGTTAGCATGTCACTGTTCAACATATTTCTAAGCAACCTGCAAGAAAAGTGTTTTTAATTATACCATCCTGAACAATTTCATTAAGAAAATGGCTAACTGCAAAAAATGGAAAGACATGCTTAAGACTTGACTGAGTAACCAGTAAATTTACAGACAAAATTACACCACGAGAAATGCAATGCACACAGGTCAAGAGAAATACTAACTTCAGAAAGTAAGTGGTAAGTTCAAAACTGATTATGACCACTCTGATGAGCTTAATGAGTATGATTTTGTAAAAATAAATAAGTAATATGAATGCTTGGTAGCCAAAAATTAAATTTAGAATTAGCAGTGACCAGAAATTCAGTTGAAAATGAAAGAGAAAACATTATTGTGCCATCGCTGTGGGTATAAATGCCTCCTTTCCCACAGCTTTACAACTGCCCTCAGCTCTGACTAAGATAGCAAGGCCTTAACCATCTTAAGAGAGAAAATTGAAAAGGATGCAGCAATTAACCACAGAATAATCACAAGCATTCACCTGTTGTTTCTGAGAGAAGCTGCTTCATGGGGGAAGTGAATAAAAAGAAAGCAATAAAGGACTTAAAAACTCATGAACAACTTAGTAAGAATTCATAGTAATTGAAGAGAAGCCCACTGAATATAATTTAACCAGAAACCATCCCTTGCTCAAGAAGTGCTTCCAGTTGCAAAGAGCTGAGAGATGTGAAAGTTCACTTTGTCTGTTCCTATTCCTCAACTGCTATCTGCTTGGAATTGCTGTGGAAGACTTGACACTGCTCCAGACATATCTTTGGCCTTGATCATAACTGTCTTTTTAAAGTTAAATGTTTTACCAAACCTAAAACTGAAAATTGTTACAAAACTTTACAGACAACACTAAACAGAAGCAAAAGGAAACAATATACACAGCTGAAGATTTCCCCTGTTCTCTAGCACACAGCTGTACGCTGAATCCACCGGCTACTTTTCTTTTTGACTGTAAAACAAAAGAACTTCTAAACCAGAAATCAAGATGTCAGAATTTGACAAACTTTGCATCAAGGCCATCATTGTGTCACAAATCTTAGACAGCATAATCTGAAATTGTTTGGAAAAAGTTTTGGAAAAGGACACTCAATCCTCAAAGAAAAAGCTGTTCTACAGCCAGTGTACACACTGCACTTGCTAATTCTCCTCAGAAAGCTTCTCCCTATTTGGTAGAGTAAGAACCTACAGATACTGTGGCTACTGCCTTTAGACATATACTGACTGATGAGCCTGTAGGTGCATGCTGACTTGCTATCTAATTGCTGACAGTCCTAATAGCTGTAGCTAGTTAAGGGCATTAAAAGTAGTCACTGCCTCTTTTCTACCAGCCTCCATATTTGTGTAGAAACTTCGTGCCTCTGAAACCTCCACCTGTCCTAGGTAATGACATTAAGCCTACATTAAGGGTTTCAGCAAAGAATAACAGGCAGGCTATTTGCCTCACTGTGCCTCTACTTACTTACACATTCTATGTTTATTTACTGAACTATAACATATTTAAACACCTTTTTAGCATACCAGCATTCAGGCTTACTCACCTATTTTGTCAGAATCTGTGTGAACTGCCTGAATAACGGAAGTTCTGAGAATCACTTCAACATCTGAAGCTATTTTCAGAAGCTAGTAAAAGGAACAAAAAGAGAGGAACAACAGAATAATTTAAATTACATGTGAATATTCCTGAAGATATTTTCCATACTTGACAACTATTCAAATAATAAAGCCATCCAGTCCTACTATTCAATTACTAATGTACATAGCTAATGTATACATAGCTTTTGCCTTGGGGATCCTGGAATAACTTACAGATTGATTTGTAAGCGGCTTTGATTTAGAGCACATAGAGAGGGAAACTCCAGCTCAATAACATACAGTAGTACATACATCTATGTTCCCAATTAAAACTGTAAATGAGTCAGGTGAAATGCAACTACGAACCAATTAAACAGCTTCCAATGATCAAAGACATTTGCAAAAGCCTCAATAACATTTGACTTCCCTTATTGAAATGACAATCTCATTCCTTTAACACTACTGCTCTTGAAATAAGGAGACAAAAACAAGGGCAAAACATTACAAGAATCAAGAATACTGAGGTTTCACAGAAAAGCTGTGCAGAAACAAGGCACTACCTTAAGATTAGCAGAGGAATTAGTATTTGGCAAAAGGCCTAGAATTCCTTCTCTAACTAAGAGGATAAGCTGAAGCACTCTTGCTAGCTTTGCTGAGCCATTAAGAGAAGTCTAATACTTGTTTGCATGATACCCATGTCAGAAATAAAGGAAATTGCACAAGTGAGACACTTCAGGAGACATGCTTACACCAGGAAGTGGGACGTACCAACTGAAGTGCATCTTTGCAAAGGCTAGAGCTCAATACTTGATATCCACACTGCATTACTTCTCATGCTTTTCTCTTCCAAGGGCTTGGAGCAGGTACCCTCCAGTTCACCCTGCTGAAAGCCCATTAGCAGCCAGGCTGCATGCTCCTGAAACACAGCTTCCTGTTCAGATAGATCTTAAGGGAATTTGGCTATTTGCTCTGACGCTGCTTTACAAAACAAGATAAATTGCAGGAAGTGGAAATAACCAAGGTAACTTCATAAGTGCGCTCCTGATCTGAACTAAACTGGTGCATTAGATTTAGCTGTCACATTTCTCATTCTCATACTGTAGACACTTACCTTGATCTCTTTATGTCACTGCATGCTTGATATGGACACGTACGTACAAATACAAGTACTTGCTGTCATATTAGAATACACTGTAGCTTTCAATTCTGGCTGGTCAATACTCCGCTTTTCAGTTGCTCTCCAAAGCAGAACACTAACAGCACCATACTTATGGAAGTAAGTACCCAAACTTTCTCAAGTCCTGTATATAATTTCATTCAGTTCCTCTGCAAACAAGTCTATTCATGTAATAAATATGACAGCTTCTGTGATGTTCTAGGAGTGTGTAGCTGGGATGGAAGTCTAGCATTTCTTTCACTGACTGTATCAACCAGCCTATATTAAAAAGTTACATGTGTATTTTGTAGGTTGCCAATCCTAACAAATATGGATTTCAAAATTACAGCAAGTACTTTTCCTGTACATCTATTAAAAAAAAAAACAACCCAGAACCATGTAATTTGGCTGATCAGACAGTGGTAACACAAACACTGAGTACTACTACAGCAGGTTGATAACAAGCTGAAATTCAGAAATTCTAAGTGAACAGTCAGAACTATTTATGTTACTATTCAGTGGCTGGTATGAGGAAAAGGTTTACATTTATTTCTGCAAGGGATGGATGTAGACACTTTCTTCCAACCAGTGCCCAGAGAAAATATAAATTTAGTCTGATAAAAGGCTGAATGACAAGGACTAAGTTATTCACTCTGTATGGATGTTAATAGCTAAAATTACCTAAAATACAAAAGTTCCAATTCAGGCCTCAATTAAGTTTTAGAAAAATGACTTAGCAAAAAGTGTTAAGGCAACAACTGAGCAAAGGTAATGAACTTGGTGAGTTAACAGAATGCTCTACTTTTGACGCATCATGAGGAAAGAAGAAAAAAAATCCCTGTAATAGAATTAATATATAATAGTGCTACTATACTATACTACAATCGATATTAATTTTGCTGGTTTTTGCCTTCCACAAAGATGTTGACTCATTTGTGATCTGTCAGCAACTGAGCAGATTATTTAATTTCTCTGTATGTTTCTGTGTTTGTCTATACAACAATGATAAGGCAAAATTAAGTGACCACAGTGCAGATGGATATTATGAGCAAAGCGTAAAATATTTACATGAAAACAGCAACTTTAAACATTTTCTCCTCTAATTTTATTATAAATTTCAAAATAATCACATTGAACTATCAGAACACACTTTCTACTTCTGTGTTTTTGTGTGTACAAAATTCTGTAACACACTATTAATACCACTTGAGGTATCTATATATATATAAACAAAGATCCATGTAGAAGCCTTTCTAAACCAATATGGCTTTCATGATGTCTCAATGTATTTACATTGGTTTAGAGACACTTTAAGTAGAAAGCTCATTTCTAAATATTCTTATGCAAAGTGGAAAAAAAAACAAACCAAAAACATGAAAGTACCTCATTTATCTTCTCTTCAGATGTCTCGTCTCGGTTATTTCTAAATTCTTCATTTATCTTTTGTCTCGCAGCTAAATAAAGTAAACAAAAAACTGAAGTGTGAACTCAAATTGTATTTTGAATTTGTCATTGCCCCAAAGTAAAGAATCTTAAGTCTTCTATGGTACCTTCCTGTGGCACTCTGCTCCAAGTATTTAAATGTAAGATTTCCATGTAAGTCACGTGATGTCACATTTTAAGTTGACTGGTATACAAATAAAATAAAATGCCTTATTTAGCATTCTGTATTGCATACAGAAGGCGGTTTATGAAAAAGCAGCATTAATCCCTTGAAGAAAAGCCACACATAGAGAATTAATTCTAATGCTTAGTACAGTTAAACATGCTTTGGCTGTGCCGAAGAGAAGAAGTTATAAAACAAAAGAAAAAAATCTCCCAGGAAGCTAAAGAACATACAAAGAAGATAAGTTTCCCTTCCAAAATATGAGTGCTTGGGCTTAACAACCCCTTTTTTGTTTCAAATTAGAGTATGTCTGTGTATGGACACAAAAGTTCTCCCAATGATTACTTTAAAAATATGGAAGGGAGCAATTTAAAGAGAGATTATGTTAAGAATTTTCTTTCTGTGTATTCCAAGAAGAAAGTTCCACAGAAATATAGGTAAGTACACACCACAAAAACAAGTATCTCACCTTCAAGGGCTTTGGTATCATTTTTAAAAACTTCTTGCCGTGTTCTGTGTAACAACTTAAAAAGCTTCAAAACCTGCCAATACAACATCAATAGAATTAACTTATTTTCTAGCAGGACTGTTAGTTAGAACTAACATGATACTATTTAAAATATTTTGATTGAAATTTCATGTTGTTTTCACTTAGTACAGAATTTGATACAGAATCAGTACCTAAGATGCTTCACTTCAATTCCTGATAAAAAAATCTGCAGCCAAAGCAGATGTGTTGTCAACAAAATCTTACACAAGTATTTCAAATTATCCTAAGATGCTGGCACCGCAATCCTAAATAACTATTTGGCATGATGGGAATATAATCCTGGAAAATACACAGACACAAGCATTATTTATTGTGCCAATGTGAAATAAATCCAACAGAACTGGAATAATTCTAAAAGTCAAGTTACTTAAAGGCACTGTTCAGGGAATATCCACTGTGGATATTCCCAGTGGATATTCTCCAGCTATTGAAAAAGGAAGAAATAGAAATGGCTTAAGTATTCTCACATAATAATCTTCTACAAGTGGTGTGGCAAAACCGCCGCAACGCAAAGTCCTTCCCTTAAATATAACTGCCAAGTCAGCAAATAAAAACTTCAATAAAAGCAAACACTCAAAAAATTAGGATTTACAATGTAGAGAAGATACACCTGAATATGTATGAAAAGCAAAACCCCTGAGAACAGCAGCTCACAGTCATGTGGTTTTGGTTGACCATTCACAGACTGTAATGAATTCCAGAAATCCTCATGTCGTTACGAGACTTTTTTTGTGTTTGCTAGAGACTGAAAAGAATCTCTGACAAGCACCAGCACAAACAAAGCAAGTATATTGATAACAACATGCCTTTTGAAGCTCCTTCAAGTACTTCCTATCATGTTTTGGCATCTCTAGAGGGCGTAGTTCCAGGTACTTCATAATAATCTTAAATTGTTTTCTCACTATTAGTATTCCAAATGTTTTTTAGAAAGACACAGAGGAAACACAGGGCTGTAGCTCAGAAATAACCAGCAAATGAACAGAACCATGTCGCCTTTTACTGCACCATTCCCTAAATGGGTAAATCTATGGAAAGTAAACTCACAGAATTAAAACAAAATAAACTTCTTGCTTTGCAGATGTATTTTAGCATCCTAAAATTTTTCTACTCCGTAATATTTTTGCCATCCCTGCAAATAGCAAATTAATCTCACAAGTCGTTTTATGTTGAAGACATGTATAGTACAACTTCAGGATTTTTATGGTTATTTTGAACAATCTGATGAGCCATTTTCAGGCATCTTCCTACCCTTAGAACAGTCTACAATTTCTTCACACGGTGAAGAGGAGAGGCATGCACTGATCTCTTCTCTGTGACGCGTGACAAGACCCAAGTGGCCTGCAGTTGTATCAGAAGACATTTATGCCAGGTATCAGGAAAAGGTTCATGACCCAGAGGGTGGCTGGGCACTGGAACAGGCTCCCCAGGAAAGTGGTCACAGCACCAGCCTGAGAGAGCTCAGGAGGCTTCTGCACAACTCTCTCAGGCACATGATGTGACTCTTGGGGATGGTCCTGTGCAAGACCAGAAGTTGGACTAGATCATTCTTGTGGCTCTCTTCCAACCCAGGATATTCCCCGATTATATTTCTGCAAACTTCTCCTGGAAAGCTTTCACCACACCAGCCACAGAGTAGCTGCATTAGATGGTCTTGATCAAGACATATCAACGCAGACTCCATGACTTCTACAGTCACGTGCTTTAAGAGAGAGCTCCACGAATTTAAGAGAAAGCTCAGTCTGTTGTACTCCCAAAACTAGGCTTCAAAACATTTCTGAAAAAAGTACCGACAGGACAGTACACCGTCGTAAAGGGTTTGATAATTCTCAAGTCTTTGTTTTTCCCTATCTTAATCTCACGAGACGTGCTCTTGATGTATGTTAACCTCTGCCTATCACATCTCCCTTCCTTTTCCCGCAACGGCCTTTGCGTGCAAACCCCTTTCTTTTACCTAGTTTTGTGTCATTCTTGTCCTGAAAGTCTACGTCTTTTGGCTCTATAAATGCTACAAAGCTCCAACCTCCCAGCACACCAGCGGGAGGCTCCCGCAAGGATATAATGTGTTTGTGTGTGTGTGTGTGTGTATGTATATCACTCGCCTGCCCGCGGCTCCCCATGGCGGCCGCCGCCCGCACCGACATCCCGCCGGAAGTAGCGCGGCGGAAGTGACGATCGGGCCGAGCCGCGCCCCCCCGCGCCGCGCTGCGGGCGGTGCTGCCGCCAATGCTGCCCCGCCGGACGCCACTCGCCGCCGCCGTCGTTCCGAGAAGCCTTTGTGCTCCGGCCCCACTGCTTCTGCCTTCACAGACCTACAGAAGGGACTTCAGCTCAGGCTGGAAGGGAACACAGTGGCTGATCTGGTCCAGTGTCCCTGCTCAGGCAGCGATATCCCAGAGCACATAGCACAAGATTGTGTCCAGACGGTTTTATCCCCCGTCAGGGAGACTCCACAACCTCTCTGGACAATCTGCTCCAATGCTCGCCCACCCGCACAGTAAAGATGTTCTTCCTCGTGTCCAGGTGGAACTTCCTGTGCATCGGTTTCTGCCTGCTGCCTTTTGTCCTGTTGCTGGGCACCACCGAGAAGAGCCTGGCTCCATCCTCTGACACCCTCCCTTCAGATACTGTTAGACATTGATGAAGTCCCCTCTCAGTTTTCTCAAAGCTGATCAGGCCCAGCTCCCTCAGCGTCTCCCCATAAGAGAGATGCTCTAGTCCCATCTTCATGGCCCTCTGTTGGACCCACTCCAGGAGCTCCATGTCTCTCTTGTCCGGAGGAGCCCAGAACTGGACACAGCACTCCAGATGTGCCTCACCAGGACACAGCAGAGGGACAGGAACCTCCCTCCACCTGCTGGCAGTGCTTTTCCTAATGTACCCCAGGATCCCAGTGGCCTTCTTGGCCATCCAAACAGTGCCAATCCTCGGTATGCCAAGGTTTGCACTGGGAGGGAGTTGCAAGGGGAGGTTGCCACTGTCTGTAAAAGGAGCTGGAGGGAGTCCGTAGTAGGCAGGCAGTGTTGCCCACAGACTCCTTCGTCCACTGGAGCTGTCAGTGGCCCAGGGACCCCTGCCCTCCGAGGGGACCCGTGGTGGGGACAAGGGGCTGTTCCCTGTCCAGCAACCCCTGCCCAGGGTACGCGGAGCACTGCCCAGGGTAGCACAAAGACCAGTGCATTCTACCCATTTTTCTCCATAAAAATCTGATTGTTTCGAATGGGTAACTGGACAGCCATCTGTTTGTGTGTGACACCTAGAATGGCCAATAAATGATGATGTTTGCTGTTGCTTCAAATCAGCTTTTATTTTCCCAGACTGTTTCCTTGCTCTTGCAGTAAGAATAGCCAATGGCACTTCAGAATCCTTCCTTACCTGGGGGTGCCTTCTCCTTTCCTTCCTTTCCAGTCTATTTTTTCACCACTTCAAAAGAAAAGTTCTGGTTACAGTTCAGTGTTTCTGTGCTTGTCAGTAGCATCTCAGGACCTCTCTGGTTTCTAGGTACCCAGCTGTACTTAGAAGAGGCCAGCTGCCTTTTTCAAGGACGCTGTTGGTGTCCTTGGCAGACCGGCAGGCTTTTTCTCTGCTGGTGTTTTCCGACAGGCATTTTCTTCTGTACAATCATTTCCCCTCTCTAGCCAGGTCACTTTCTTGGCTGCTCCCATCAAGTTCCCCACAGCCCTGCCTTGCCTTACTCACACCCTGACTGACCAACCCAGCCTTGGCCTGACCATACCATGGCCATGTCTGGTATGTCTATAAAACTCAATAGCCATTCTCTATAAAAACAAATAAGCTTATAGTTCAGTAACACATCATTCAGCATTAGCTAAAGGCAGCATAAGGATTTTCTGTGTAATCAGCTTTACTGCTCACTAGACCTCTAGCTTCAATATGCAGTCTATTTAATTGTTTAATTGCAATTAAATTGTAAGCTAATTGAAATATGGGAACACTAAACTATTACTCAATTTTATCAATTATTAATTAATACTTAATCGTAAGCAGCTGTTAAATACTTTTTTTTACTATGTAACTCGTAAAGAAACTTGATCTGTTAGCAGGAGAAGTGATGTTTATTCATAGATTTATTTCCAAGAATAATTATTGCAGATGTGAATGAATGAATTAGACCCTTTGAAAAGACCTTGTTTTATTCAAAATAATATAAAATTTGCTGTTTACATGGTGAGACAAAAATATATACTGAAGTCAACTATATGAAAAAATGTTTTTACTTTTTCAGAGAAACTTCTAAACTTGTCTCTTTATTTCTTAAAATAGAAATATGCTTTCTAGACAGACTCCACAGCAGCCTGCGGAACTACTTAAAATACACCATCACGTGCAAATGGATCCTAAATAAGAAGTTGTATGTTAAACTCCTGCGTCCATCTAGCTAGAAATATCAGATCTTCCATTCTTTCACAAAATAAGTTTAATTGCTGAGAAAAGGGGGGAAGAAAATTAATCATATACTTGCTGAATAACCTTGGTTAGACAACAATAAAATTTAAAGAAATTCGTCCCTGAAGCACAAATTCCATCCTTGTTTTAGTTGTCATAAATCTCCAATACCATCTGTAGGACATATACATGTTAAAATTTCTTAATCCAGAACCATCAACTGAGGAAGGGAATATAATTCCAGTACTTAATATGCTTTGCCAGAGCTTTGTTTAGGGTATCACAAGAAAAACTATTTCGGAGTTATTACCAGAAATATATAACAAATTCTGCTGTTTTTGTAACAAGTTCAAGTAATCAGCTGTGGAACCATATTAGGTTTAAGGCACTTAGCAGTGTTTGTTTCCTGCCTCCCTCCAGAATGCTTTCCTGTGAGATTTTTGTCCAGGGGCAGATATAAAAAAAAGTCTGTTTTAATATTTTCTTAAACAAATCTTCAGGGAAATAAATATATTTTATCTATGAAGTTTAGAAAATCATAGAATCTTGAATGGTCTGGGTTGGAAAGGACATTAAAGATCACCAAGTTCCAATGCCCCTACAATGGGCAGGGACACCTTTCACTAGACCAGGTTGCTCAGAGCTCCATCCAGCCTGGCCTTGAACACTGCCAGGGATGGGACATCTGCAACTCCTCTGGACAGCCTGTTCCAGTGCCTCATCATGCTCTCATTAAATAATTTCTTCCTCATACCCAATTTATACCTCCAGTCTTGCAGTTTGAAGACATTTTCCTTTGTACTGTCACAACATGCCCTTGTCAAAAATCTCTCTCTGTCTCTCTTGTAGGCTCCCTCAGGTACTGCAAGGCTGCAATTAGGTCATCCTGAAGCCTTCTCTTTCAAGGGTGAACCATCCCAATTCTCTCAGCTTGTCCTCATAGGAGAGATGCTTCATCCCTCTGATCAACTTGGTGGCCTCCTCTAGATTTGCTCCAACATGTCCATGTCCTTCCTGTGCTGGGCCCCCAGAGCTGATGCAGTGTTCCAGGTGGGTCTCACCAGAGCAGAGCAGAGGGGCAGAATCCCCTCCCTGGCCCTGCTGCCCACGCTACTCTGGATGCAGCCCAGGACACGTTTGGCTTTCTGGGCTGGGAGTGCTCATGGCTGGGTCATGTCCAGCCTCTCACCCCACAGCACCCCCAAGTCCTTCTCGCAGGGCTGCTCTCCATCTGTTCATCCCCAGCCTGTGTTGATACCAGGGGTGGCCCCGACCCAGGTGCAGGACCTTGCACTTGGTCTTGTTAAACTGAATGGAAATGAAGCTTTGTCGTTACTCGTTTAGTTTTCTTTTTTTCTGCCCGGCTTTTTCATTTCTCCTATTTCATGACTCGTGTCGTATTTTAAAAAAAGCATTTACAACTAGATGTATAGCTGTGTATCTTTGTGCTGCCCCCTGTGAATTATTGCTTAGCCATATTGATTAGTCTGTTTCATGGCTGTGAAATTACTCACGTGCAGAAGGGCTGGCACATTAAACTACCGCTCTGCTGGATTGATCCTGATTCCAGGAGTACCAAACACCTGCAAACTTGTGTGGAAAAGCTAACGGTAGCCCAGCCCGGAGCAGTCTGCAGGAGGCTGCCCCAAGAAGTCACTCAGATATCTGAGGTGGATTTGATAAGCAACGTTTCTGCATGAAAAAGCTTCTCACGATCCCGCACTACTTCGGCAGAGTCACGTTTCACGCCGCAGCGTTGATCCCTGCGCGGCGCCGCCAACAGTACGTTCCGCGCGGATCCCTCCGCGACTCCCGGGTCAGCGAGGGCGCGCCAGCGCGGTGGGCGGGGCCAAGCGGGACAATGACAGGCGAGACCACCAATCAGCCAGGCGAGCACGTCTGGCCGCCGGCGACGGCCCAATCAGCGCCGTGGGGGCGTGGCCGTGGGGAAGCCTTGGCTGACGGCCGGCGGGAGCCGGGCGGGATTTGCCGTCATGGCTGACGAGATCAGCAAGGCGCAGGCGGCGCGCCCTGGTGGGGACACCATCTTCGGGAAGATCATCCGCAAGGAGATCCCTGCCAACATAATCTACGAGGACGAGCAGGTGAGGGAGGTGCAGGGGTCGGGGGCGCCGTGGAGGCGCTCGGGAGCGGGGCTGGTGGGGCCCCTCCGCGCCTTCCTGCGCCGTCCCTGGAGTCCCACCGGGCGCCCTGCCAAGGGCCGAGGGTTCTCACAGCTGGTGTAGGAGGGTGGCGGTGATTCCTTTACCACCCGTAACCTTGCGGGTTCCGAGCAGACCACCACAACTGGCTGCTTTTGCAGGTGCCGATGTGCCTCTCCGTAGCTTTACAGAGGTTATTGGGCTCTGCCTGCCAGGCTTTGGCAGTGAACCTCCGAGAGGGATTGCTGGTGCATCACGGCGTGTTAGGCCCTAAATGAAATAATTAGCTTAGGAAGAAACGCAGCGATTATTTCCAAGATGTAAACTAACTAGTATTCAGTGTAAGATCCCCTGCCCGCCCTTTCCCCCCCCATTCAAACTGAAATACAGGACCCCCATTAACAGGCCTTTTGCTTTTGAAATAAGGGCTTATTCTCAGTGTAGAATACAGACTCGCTAAGGATGCAGTTTGTCAGATTTATGTGCTTAAAAATCATGCATAGCTTGAAACAGTGTTTTCTTCATAGATGCAGAAGTGTTGCGGTTGCCATCGGCACTAAAGAATATTGGAAATGTTCACTGCTTTCTGAAAGTCACGCTGATGTTACTGCTCTGTGTTCATGTGAGGGTGTATGTTCTTTCTGTACCCGGGTCAAGGCTGTGTGAGCCTTTTTCTTCAGCTGTAATGGCTACAGCAGAGTAAGCTGAGCACTGCTTGACTAGGAATCAGGCCATTGACTTCGCTGAGCATACAACCCACTTTGATAGTCATTGGTGCAGAATATTTTCTGGAAGAATAATTCCCTGCAATGCCTTTGATTTTTACTTCAAAATGCACAGAAATGTAGGACTTGTTCTAGAGTTTAGTTGACTGGTGGGTGATCTTCAGTTCGTTTTGTTGACTTTATGGAGGTAGTTTTAGAGGTGGCTGGAAGTGTTAAAAGGAGAAGGGTGAGAAAGATGTTTAGTCAATAATTGACCTTCAGCGAAAAGGAAATACTGGAAAGTACAAAGTCTCTGTGGAATTATGCCTTATCACTGTTTTTCCAGTTGAATCTAAACTTGCAGAAATTAGGATTGGTTTCTCATGCACTCATGATTTTTTGCGACTGTGTTTTTTCTGTAATGCTGCTTCTGCTTTCTGTCCCATAGAAAACTATTTACTTCCAGTCTTCTGCTCCTTAAATTCTTTGACACAGTTTGGCCATTTGCATTCTGCCTCTATGGGACTACATATAATAGTAAAGCTGCTTACAAAATAGTCAACTCAAAGTAAGATTTATTTAATTGGGTTCAAATTAGTTTTATTCATCAATTATTTACTTACTATCCTTCTCTATTGGGAAGAAATAAGCAGTTAATCAGAGATTCAAAACTGGGCATTATCTTCTTAAAGATACCTTAAAACTGGACAGAACTGGTGTATAAAAGATAAGTGGGCTTTTCACCACGTTTACTCTTGACAAAGGCCACGTTTCTTCTCAGTAGAATAAAAAAGCAATGTAGTTGTAAAGAAAATTAACTGTATTGATTCACAAAGAAAAATATCTAGGAAATAAGTATTTTGAAGAATCTAGGTATGTGTTTTTAAGTATCCACTGTCTGTGACATAAGTCAGCCAGTAACCGCCAGGTGTTTTGCTGTTAAATGTGGGTAAGTCAGAGATGTCCTTGGACTAATGATGGCAGAGAGCTTGCTGTGCATCTGTACGTTTGTCATGGCTGCAATAGCAAGTCCCTTTTCTCTCATTGGCCATTTGTACAGAGAGACATAACTTCATTTTCTCTTACCTATTGGCAGTTCCTGATTTGAGATTTAGGTGATGCATGCAGTATTGATTGAAATTTTGGTATTTGCATAACTTCAGTTATGAAGAAATTTGCATAACTTCACGACAGACAAATGCAAATACAGTTCATATTTTAAAAGTGATGCCTTTCTGTCAATATGAGAATGTCTGAAGCAGAGCTAGTGCTAATGTATTATTCTGAAATACTTGGTGCTGTTGAGAACACACGTGTAATGTGGCCTCAATCACATAATTTCAGAATCTTTGGAATTGCCTTGCTGTCTTTGACCATTCAGGCATGATTAGTAACTGTTGGCCATTTGTTTTATTAAACATGGTGTTAATAAAAAGAAAAAAAACATAAATGTACTTTTTATAGGCATGCATGACAACAGCTCTACTAGTTGTTATGCATATGTTAAAATGATGACTCATAAACATGTCCACATATTACTTTGATGAGAAGATCATAGCTTTTAAACAGTACTTTACGGAATAGTGATCTTTTTCATACTATCAGGTCTTGGTAAGTAGTGTTTTGTGTTTAGAAATTAAAGGATGTAGAATAATGTATCACTCAAGAAAAATTAGTATCTCTGCTTATGTTTAGGGTATCTGATAGTCTGCTGACGAATGTATTTAGTGGGGCATATTGATTTGCTGCAACTCTTACCTTTCTCCAAAGCAAATGATATTTTACGTGTTTGCTCTTCTTCCAGTGCCTCGCGTTCCATGATATTTCACCCCAAGCTCCAACACATTTCTTAGTGATTCCTAAGAAACCAATTGTTAGATTGTCTGAAGCGGAAGATTCTGATGAATCTGTAAGTACTCTAAAGGTTTTCTATACACCAAACTGTGCCTCTGATTACATCATAATGTACTAGGCTTTCCCCATTTTCCTCTTGACATTTCAGAGGCAAAGTAGTTTTCTGAGACTATAATCCCTGTCCTCCAGCTTAAAAAGATAATAATGTTAAGGTTTTCCAGTAAAAGTAGCCAGAGAAAGTAAAATATACCTTTGTGTGTGTATTTTACATGCAAAATGAATTGGTATTTGTTATATTATAATCTTGATGTCTGTTTTCATGGTTTGCAGGAAATAGTACTTACTCTATATGGGTTTGGGGGTTTTTAGCAGGTCAGAGGTGAAGAAAAGGAAAGTTAGCTGAAGAAAAGGAAAGTTAGCTGAGAGCTGGTGAATATTTCATTTTTAACTATAAACAGCAAGCTCAAAGATTTTTGTAAACTTTACATGGTAAGATAAAGTTTCTTTTCCACCAGAATTATATGTGTTGTCTGAAGAAGTAATGGGGGCTTTAACCACAAAGTAAATTTAGCTTCTATGACACTTTTGTAGTCTGCTACAGCCTGGCTTGAAAAAAATCTGTAGTTCTATTTTCCCCCTATATTATGCGTAGTCAGTCTATATATTTCTTGGAAAATGTCAGTTGCGGGCAGACAGCTATTTGAAGAGCAGTGGCTGAATTTTTAAGAATTAACTTAATTGGCTTATTGGTTCTTTGCTCTCATTCCTTCCCTTCCTGCCCTTTCCCCTTTTCTGTGTGTTTTCTGTTTGTTTGTTTTTTTGTTTTGTTTTGTTTTTTCTTTTGTTTTTTTTCTTTTTCTTTTTTCTCCAGCTTCTAGGGCATTTAATGATTGTTGGCAAGAAGTGTGCTGCTAACCTGGGCCTGACGAATGGATACCGGATGGTTGTGAATGAAGGGCCTGAGGGTGGGCAGTCTGTCTATCACGTACATCTCCATGTTCTGGGTGGTCGTCAGTTGGGCTGGCCTCCTGGCTAAGATCTGTGCACCACAGGAGTTAACTGCATGCATACAAGTTACCACCACGTAGGTTTAATATGTTGTCCATCAATCTAGCCACTGTTAGTGTATTGTTTTTTTTTTAATGTGTGTCTACAGAGGGTAATAAATGCTCTGAACAACATTCGCACAATAAAAATTAAGCATGTGGGAATCATCTCTGTCTGGTGTGCCTTACTGATGGAAACAATTCTGAAGGTAAAATGATGTTCTCTGGAGTTTAAAGTGTGTAACATGTTTTGGTCTGCTAATAAGTCTTCTGTAGGTAGTGATTTGTCAAGGCATTTGAAACCCTTAAGGTGCAACTACTTAGCAGACTTTCATGTCTTCTGGGAAGAAATCTTCTAAGCTTTTAGAATGTGGTATGTAAATATTTGTAAAGCCAGTGTAGGCTGCTGCTGCAACTTTTTTAAAAAGTGAAATTCCAAACATGCTGTGCAAGGGCTGTATCAATGCAGTGTAGTGTGTTGGGAACACACGACTGTTGGAGCTTTCTATCAATGGCTGCATTATAAGGCTCCATTTTTCCAATGAGAATGGGTAAAACAATAGTCTTAATGGCAGCTGTGATAGTTCCGTAGCACATGGGTATTTAAGTTGTTATTTTGATCAAATTGAGGACTTGAAATGAAAATACTGAACTGTTGTAAGACGTTCAAGGCATTTCTTGGCACATAAGCAGCATGATGTAGTATTCGTATATATCTATATATATATTTTAGATTCCAGATTTTAGTGAGGAGATCTGCTCCTTCAGTTAATAGTATTCTCTCTGTTGCAGCATACAGTTGTTCATGCAACAGTTATCATATCTCCAAGACAATAAATTTTCTTGAAGTTAGGGTTGCAGATGTGTTTACCAATGTAAATATAGAACAACTGCTCTTTCCAGTAAAATGAAGTCACAACTAACTAGTTTTTATGATCAAAGATGCTTAAGCCTCTAGACAGATGCCTTGAGGAAAGCTGGTTATTTGTGAGCATCAGAAGTGTTAAAAAAAAGTGGGAGTGTATAAAGGGTGTACAGATGAAGACAGTGGATTGTATTTTCTGTTTAGACAAAACTTGCAAGTTTGGTAAAGCCATTTGGGTTAATTCAGCCAGAAAATACTCTAAGTACTTCTGAGTGTTCTGAGCTTTCACAGTTTTTACCCCTAAGATGTGGCTTAAACTGAAAAATCAGCTAGTGCTTCTGAAGGGGATTGGTCTATAGTTGAGTTAGGAATAAACAGGTGGTTCTGTAGTGCTAGCATAATGGCTCTTCTGTGTGACTTGTATAGAAGCGAAGAAGAAAACCACCCAGTCTGCAGAGGTACAGCATCCCTGAGCAGAAGCTGAATGCATATCACAAAATGTGGTATCACTAGTAGACACAGTAGAGCTGCAGTCCTTACAATTTGTGGCTGAGAAACTGGCTATCAGAACAAGTTCATGGAAGGTACTTAAGGATAGTGAGATGAGCCATTGGCACCCAAATGTGGGAAAAGGCATGTAATGTGTGTAGTGCTTTGACTTTCATAACTTTTGTTGTGTGTATGTACTTTACCAACATGGCATATGTGATTTGAAGCATGACTAGTGAAGTTTTCACTGTTGAACCCTGTATGAAAGTAACCCAGTAAAACTTACGTTGCACTTCTTGGAACCTTGGAGATGTACTTACGGATGTATGCGCTGCGGGAAGGTAAGAAGACTTCCAGGTGAGGGCAGAACCATGAATCTGTTGCAAAAGTATCCATGAGGCCAGCTTGCTGACCAATTTAATTGTGCTTAGGTTTCAGATGACTGCCTGCTGGATTGATGCTCAAATGATGAGTAGTACTGAGACCTGTCAGACAGTGGTACACTGAGTGTGGGAAACATACAATTGGAGGAACACTTTCTTTTCCATAATTTATGCCTTTGGGCCTCGTCTGCCTCTCAAAAGCACTTGTCAGTTTGTTGCTAAAAGGCAGAGCAGTCTCCTTATCATCAATTTTCTTCTACTTACATTCCTTTTACTTCTGTGACAAGGTGATGACTCCAGTACAGCTGCTCCGTCCTGTGATTTCTAAGGCCACTGAACGAAGTGAGATGTGTTAACTGTATCACAGGGAGGCAGCAAACTGTCTTAGTAAAAACCAGGGCGATGGACGTGAGAAAGTGAGTTATACCCTTTGATTCTACATTAGTAATGGACCTGAAACACCCAGTGGAAGATCTTGATCTCTCAAGTAATGAAGTGTAGTTGGATGACAAAGCTTGTGACCCTTTCAAGGACTTCACCTTTATATAATCTTCATGGGCTGAAGGTGGAAACCATTTACTTGACTTAAATACAGGCTGATGTATAATCTGTGTCCACTTAATGGAATGCTTGAGCTAGGCAGCAGCTATTCTTAATCTTTGTAAACTCCTTCTTTGGAAGCAACTGGGAATTTTAATGTTGCTTGTCATTTCAGGAAGACTGTGTTACTACTGTAAGATTTTGTGGTCTCTCGGGGAATTTGTGTCCTATCTTCCAGACAATACCACTGTTACATTGCTCCTAATCAGAGGCAGCCTGGCTGTCAGAGTGCTAAACTGCACATGTGAATTTTATGTCAGTTTTTAAAATGTTTTTAAATACTGAATTTGTAGTAACACTTCTTAGGTATGAAATTTTGCATTCTTTTAGGTATTGAGCTGTCCAGTCCTGTTGAGCTGCCCATATGTAACCGTACAATTCTTGAAAATCCTGTGATAGTAACTGTTGCAGGTTTGGCCAAGTCATCTTGACAGGCTGCAGTTATCTTATATTTTCCTTTCCGTTTGCTGTTTTCTTGTGTGTTAAAAGTAATTTTTGCTGACCACACTCAGTTTTTGTGGACTTTCTCTCAGGAGCGCTGCGTTGATATTTTATCTGATTATGCTTGTGTTTGCTGTGGATTTAAATACAAAGTTCTGTCTTGATTTATTTTCTTCTCCAGTTACTGGCTGGAAAAAACAGCCATCACAACAATTCGTTTTACTTCTTAACAGATAGGAAATATCTGCTAAACTAGGCAAAATTTAATCTTCTTTTATTGTCATTTTCAGTTACAAATTTCTTTCCTTTTGAGAAACTGTAATAGTCTACTCCAGCCAATTCATAGCTGAGCTTGAAAGAACTGGGGGAAAATCAAAACCTAGGCTAATGCTGTTGGGGAGAGCTGTTGGCCAGTGTTGGCCCTTAGGTATGTGCCCTATACCTATCTGTCATCAAGGATTTGAAGAGGAAATGCGGGCTTCATTGGACTGTGATGTGCTTACATGTGACACTTGGGGTGGTTATAGGGCTGCCAGGTGGGAGAAAAAACTTGGATCTGAGTATAAAATGTAGTCTTTTGGGTAGAAGTTGAAGAGGGAGTGGTAATTTAAGGAGAAGTCCCTGCTTTAGTAACTGGGTTAGGACTATGACTCTTTGGCAATAGGGAAGTTGGGAAATACTCCTTTTGAATGGGAGGCTTCAAGATGGAATTATCCTGAGAAACAGAAGGATCTTGAGAGAAAGAACATCTAAAGATTCCAGAAAAAAGAGACTACCTCTTCTCAGCTTGTGGTAAAAGTGAAAAAGAACTGGCAATTCTGCATGCAAAGGATAAAAAACGTAAGTATTGGCCAGGTGGGTGTTCTTGTTCTTTATGCTGGAAACCAGTAACATCTTTGAAAATTGTTTTACTTGATGATCTTGGAGGTAGTTTCCCACCTTGATGATTCTGTGATTCTGACATGTTACAGAATAGATATGAATATGGTTAATTTGGTCTTGCTAAACCTGCTCAAAACATAGACTTACCAGAGAGAATGCCTTTAGGATATGAAGGGTAAATGGGCAGAAACTGAGGCTGGAGCTGTAGTTGCTGACCCCTTTTTCAGGAAGGATTTGTACTGTTTGGCTGAAGGTCAAGGGCCAGTCAGTCTCTTACGACAGACTTCAGGAGCAGAGAAGACACAGTTGAGAATAATTATACTTCAAAACAATCAAGTATTTTTATTTTCATGGTAGCTGTAATTCTGTCAAATTTTCATACAGCAGAATCACAGAATATGCTGAGTTGGAAGGGACCCATCAGGATCACAGAGTCTAAATCCTGGCCCTGGGCAGGACACCCCAAGAATCACACCATGTGCCTGAGAGCATTATCCAAATGCTTCTTAAACAGGCTTGGTGCTGTGACTACTTTCAGGACCCTTTTCCAGTGCCCTGCCACTCTCTTGGTGAAAGACCTCTTCCTGATAACCAACCTAAACCTCCCCTGATTCAGCTTCTTGCCATTTCATCAAGTCCAGTCAATGGTCACAAGAGTGAAGAGATTGGTACCTGCCCCTCTGCTTCGCTTTGTGAGGACATTGAAGACCTTAGTGAGGTCTCCCCTCCATCTCCTCCAGGCTGAACAGACCAAGTGACCTCAGCTACTCCTCACAGGGCTTCGCTGCCAGACCCCTCACTATCCTTGTGGCCCTCCTTTGGATGCTCTCTGATAGCTTCATGTCTTTTTCATATTGTGGCACCCAAAACTGCTCCCAGCACTCAAGGTGAGGCTGCCCCAGTGCAGTGGAGAGCAGGACAAGCCCCTCCCTTTCCCGGCTGGTGGTGGTGCACCTGATGCACCCCAGGACAGGTTGACCCGCCTGGCTGCCAGGGCACTGGTCACTCAGCTTGCCATTGACCAGGGTCCCCAGGTCCCTTTCTGCAGCACTGCTCTCCAGCCTTTTTCTGAGGTCTGTCCCTACACTCAGGGTTGCCCCATCCCAGATGTAGAATCTGGCACTTGCCTTTGTAAAACTTCGTATGGTTGCTGATTGCCCAGCACTCTAATTTGCCAAGGTCCTTCTGCAGGGTCTCCCTCTCTGTCTTTGAGGGAGTTGACAGGTCTTCCCAATTTAGTGTTGTTGGCAAACTTAATATTCCTTTGAGTCCTATGTCCAAGTCATTTATGAAGGTGTTGAAGAGAAGTAGGCTTACTGAATTTTGTCAATATAGAAATTCTGTTACTGTGAAGAGGATAATGAATTCTCTAGAAACTTAATAAAACATCATACTAATGTTTGGAAAATGAAAATTATATGTGGAAAATTCCCACCCTACTGTGTCATAGTTGAGAAGGAGAGCATTCTGCCTTGCTTGAGGTTTATGCTTTGTGGAAAGCTCTAAAGGGCCCTGGTCTTGTATCCTGTGGCAAAACAGGAACAGGTCTGTCAGTTCATTCACGAAATACACATCTGCTTCAGGTGCTTTATTTTTCCTCTCTGAGAGTTCCAGTATTTAAATGCTGTTTTGCATAAGTAAGGAGGTATGATAAGTACTTTAGACAATGTCAGCTAGCACTTTCTGAGGTGTCTTGGACCTGTAGGCTTTAGTCTCTTAAAAGGTCATTTATCCTTGCTATACTGCTTTATACCCCTATGCTTCTGTTTTATTCTTATAGTAAGGTCTAAACTGTAGTGTGTGGCATGTGTGGAATAGCAGTTCCAGAAGAATAATTTCAGGAGGAAAATAACTTTGGGGAAAAGGAGAAGTGATGAAAAAAACCAACTTTTTTTTTTTTTTTGCATGGCATTGTGTATTTCTGGTGTTTTTCTCTCTGGCTACTTCGCTAAGTGCTCAGGTGTAGAAATCTGGAAGTGAAGTTGCATAGCTCTTGAGAATGGTGGCTCCTCCATCGTTCAGCTCCATGCTGAGTAGGGGTCTCGCTCTGTCAAATAACCCGGTGGCAAGCCAAGGGAAGCTCAATGCCTTGTTTTGCAACAGAGCTTATCCACCTGTCCATAACATTTCTGTACTCTTGCACAGAGGAGGTTCCAGTGAGCTGTGGTGACAAACCTGACATCACAATACTTGCATAGGCCTTCCTTTCTGTCGTCTGTTGATTGGAGTGCATTTCAGTGATTAGACTGCAAGTTGCACTGCTGGTTATTAATAGTACTAGTTCTTTTTTCTTCATAATAATTTCTGGAAAAGGAGTTAACTTGATTTAATTTTTAGTCCAAAAGCTATATCCCATAAATTGTATCTGGATCTTATTTTAGTTAGAACAGTTGGGTTTATGCGTGATGGAATTAATCAGCTCATCGTTGCCTTTTTTGTAGTTAAAAAACCTTATTCAATCTTGATATTGTGGGGTTTTCTATCATTTAGCAGCACAGCAGCATCCAAAAAATTGCTTCTGTTATTATTCACAGTAGAGCAAAAACATGCATTTGCTTTTCCAGCTGTGACGTGAAAACACTCAAGTTTTGAATCAGAAGATGTGAAGTAAGTGGGAGTCACGGTACAGTTCACTTTCCGCTCTGAGGCACCTTGTTGATTTCATCTCCGTCTCCCTGGAGACTGCACTTATTATTAAGTCATAAGCTAGCCTAGGGCCTTCCTCTGTTATTACTGCACAAACAGAATGGAATTTCAGCTTCATGGCCAAACAAGATGCATTGTGACTGTATCCAGTGGTTAGAATGCTTATTTATATTCAGTGAAGCTTAGCTTAGAGAAATGTGGAAAACACTGTCACTCTGGTCCCAGAAGATGTTTTGAGCACTAACATGAAGATCAGGCTAATGTTTTGCAGAAGAAGATGGGAACAACAAGAGGGTAGAATTATATTCCTGTATTTGAAACTTAAGTCCTCTATCTCATAGTAACAGCATTTGGGATGGAATGTACTGACTACCCCTGTAGGATGCAGGGGTAGACATTTTGCAGTAATTGGTATTTTACTTCAGACAACTTTTCAATTAAAAGAAGAAAAAGAAGTACTGACTCTGTCATATTTGTCCTGATCTTGCTGAGGCAATGGTATATGATGTCTGACTCTGATGTGTGTAAGTTATACTGTAACCACAGTTGCCCTCTTCGAAAAAAATATGGGTAAACGCAGACCTTTCTGGTGATAACCAGGTCAAACAAAGTGTTTCCTTGCACATTTAAGCACTTGTACATAAAGGGTAGTGTTTTGTCTGAGGTTTTTGGACATGGGTGAACTACACATCTCTGTCATCTTTAATATCATTATCTTCAGACTTGAATGAGAGGCCATGTGTGCTATGGAAACCATCTGCATAAGAGCACCTTGTCTATTGCAGAGAAATAAGAAATGCTTATGGAATTCTTTCAAACCTTTACAGCAGCACATTTACCCTTGTAAGAGGTTTTAGTTCAGATTGTGTTTATGATTAGTGGTACCGCTTCTTCATCTGTATGTTAAGAAAGTGGTTTCCTGAGTTTTTCCCGTGTATCATTGCAGGAAAAGAGGAACAGAGTAATGATGCTTGTCTTTAGAAGAGGAGACTTCTCGAATCAGCTTGTAGATTAGATCCCATGAGAGGCAGCTGTGGAGAGATCTAAGACAGCTTTTTGATTGTCAGTAGCCTTCTTTGGGCATAGCAACAACATGTTTTGAAGTTCACAGACTGAGGGGATGTGTCAGGGGGTCCACATGGACACTCTGTATTCAAGTGCAGAAAGTACTTGTATGTTGTATATGGCCTGGCTTTCCTACCATCCTCGACCAAAGCGCCAGCCCCTTGAATGCTTGGCAGAGCCTGGCGTGGGTGGCTCACGCAGAGGCGGGGCTGCTCCCAGCGAGGGTCCAACGAGGTGCCGATAAAATAAAGGCGGAAGAGGCAAAGGGTTGCTGGAGGGGTCTCCCCCGAACTCTCCTTTATTGGGGGTAGGGCGAGGGGATTCGGGAGGGAGAGTTGTGGGGGGAGAACACCGGGGGACTGTCCCCGTGCAACTGGTTTTAAGGGAGGGAAACAACCAATAGGGAAAGAGACAAGGGGAGGGTACAAGGGTCAGGGGTCCAATAAAGACATACGAGGGAGGGGTACAATAACTCATAACCAATAAAACTTCGAACCTAACAGAACTTTCGGGAAGAGGGGGTTGGTCCAAGGCTCTGGGCCCGCCTCTCTTCCAGAATAGGGGTGGATCAACCAGAGTTGGATCTCCCACACCTCCCCCGTTTTTACTTATTAATAATTGATTATAAACAAGGCATTTCGAAACAAAGAACATAAATGAAAGAAGGAACAAAAAGAGTAAAATCCCTTCTCCAGAGGTCTCCTAAAAGGCTTCATCCGATGGACTTTCAAGGAATTCCTGAGACCAACCCCGGACCAGGCTTGATCGGGAGCCCCCTGGACGACGGTTGAGAGGAAAGAATCACAAGTTCAACATAATACAAACATAATTGGGATAAGGGGTAGGGACACAACAAGGGGAGACTGGGTAAGGGAATCCGACGTTGCAGGCATCGCTTGGCCCTTGCCCTGGTGTCACTTGTAAACTCCCACAGTGTCCTTCCCGCAAGTGTTGTTTTGGGCTTTTGTTTTCTTGCAGAACGCAGGGGCTCTCCAGCTGGCACTGCCGCAGATCCTCCCTCACGCTGCCGCAGGCGCACCCATCCTAATACTTGGGCATGGTGGTGAGCCCAGTGCTATGTCCCGCTGCTGTCCACCCTGCGGCCACCGCCGCCCGCGCCCGCCCCGCCCGGCCCCACTGCCGCTCCCGCTGCCGTTCCGTGAGCAGCGTGGGCAGCCTGCACTCCAGCCCTGCTGCCACTGCCCCACGACTGCTAGTAGTTTTTTTTTTTTTCCTTTTCTTCTGAAGTGCCGGTGGCTGCAGCTGCTACTGATGACACTGGCAGCTTGCTGGCGGCTGCGGCTGCTGCTGCTGGCAGTAGCAGCTGTGGCATGCCTCTGGCTGCAACCCTGTTGGAACTCTTATTAGAATATTATTAGGTTTAGCCGGAACAGGGTGAGCGTGGGAACCGGAAGCTGGGATGGAGTGGGTGGGACTCCCAGTGACGTAGGGGGAAGGCAGGACGTGAGGGGCGGACCTGATGCAAGGGGAGGGGCCTGATGCGGACACGCCCCACGACACCTGAGAGGGGCCCGATGCAGAACCCGATGACATAATTGGGAAAGGGCCTGAGGGAGGTCTGTGGGAGGAGCAGTGCAACGCGGGAAAGTTTGAGGGACACTCGGAAGGTGGAGCCGTTTTGACGGGCTGGTGACGGTGTTGTGGGTTTGACCCTGGCTAAATGCCAGGCACCTATGACGTTTGCTTTTTATGCTCTCTCCTGCTGCAGCTATGCAGAGGAGAGGGAAAATTAACACAAAACACTGGACTTATGAGTTGAGATAAGATCACTGATAAGGGGACGCACGAGATTCAGGGCAAAAGCAGGTGGAAAACTTAAAGTTGCAAAAAAAGTGATTTATTAATCTAACAGTGTCGGAGGATAAATCAGAGGTAAAAATAAGCTCTCAAGACACCGTTTCTTCACTGACTCCCCTTCCCTCTTAAGGCCATTTCTCAGCTCACCCCCTCCCTCCTTCCTTCCAACCAACAGCTCCGGGGTGGGGGCAGGGTATGGGGGTTTCCTTTGGTCAGGGTCAGTCTATCAGGGAGAAGAATCCTCTACTTAGCCATGGGGGTCCCTCCCACGAGAGACAGTCCTCTGTGAACTTCTTTGGCGTGGGTCCAATCTCACGAGCAGCCCCGCCCGATTGCTGCTGTCCGAGATTCTCTCCAGGTTGCAGAATTCCGAGCTGAGGCCAGGCTGTTTCCATCCCGAGAGCAAGGCCTTTCTCTCTCCTGCAAGGCCTTTGCAACTCTCAGTCTCTGAGACTCCCACTGGATCACAGCTTCCTGCAGGCATCCACCTGCTCCTCTGGCGTGGGCACCTCCCCACAGGCTGTGGGTGGATCTCTGCATCCCCCTGGACTCCATGGGCTGCAGGGGGACCACCTGCTCTCCCCATGGTCTTCACCACGGCCGGCAGAGGGTTTTCAGCTCCGGCGCCTGGAGCATCTTCTCCCCCACTTTCTCCACTGACCTTGGTGCCTCCATGTTGTTCTCCCTCACATATTTTTACCTCCTCCTCCTCCTTCCCTGGCTAAAAAGAAGTGCGTGCTCACATTGTTTTGATTTCTTCTTAAATGTGTTTTCACAGAGGCATAACTAACATCTCTAATTGGCCCAGGTTTGGTCAGCAGCATGTCCATCATCTTCAGAGCCATCAGAGATTGGCTCTGCTGGACATGGTGGAGAAATTTCCAGAATCTTTACTCAGGACATGCAGGAGCCATCTTTGTACCCCACCCTATCCACTGGCAAAAACTGGGCCAGGCAAAACTACCACAGACGGGAGCCGCCATTATGTGGGCAAAGGGTGGGAAAATCGTGCCTCTGAGGAGACAAGATGGTGGGGCGGTCTCCTGCCTCAGCGCCATCTTGTCCCATTAAACTGAATGGGGACATACCCGGGAATGAGGGTGAGGAAAAAGGGTTTAGGGAAGAAGCCCGAATGGGGTTGTGCCTGGAGAGGGCTGGCCAGGTCCTCTCCAAGCAGGGCGAATCCCGCCCGAGCAAGGGGAAGGAAGGGTTGGAGAAGTGCCCGGGAAGAAAGGGTTGGAGGAGCGCCCAGGAGCAGGTGGCAACCCAACGTCGTCTTGACAGGGTGCAGCTCCCCAGTCCCCTCTAAAAAGGTTAGAAGGGTTAGGAACTCAGGGGCACGGGAAAGGACAAACTGGGGGATTAACTGGGGAAGGCAAACTAAACATTACAAACAAAATGCACCTTGCTAGTGCAAGATTCTAACTTAAAATATATACCAAATCAATAATTTAAACCAAGGACAGGGTGGGATACAAAAAGAATGCGCCCTGTTAGTCCCAGGACTCAAACGTAAAATCATACAACAAATTAGAATAAGGGGGATTAACTGGGGTAAACAGAAACTTATTCTCTAAAAGGGAATTTCAAACTTGGAAATAAAACTCCTGCAGCTCTGCAGACAGTTTGTCTCTGCAGAGCTAAACCCACCCACAGCGCCTGAAAAAGGTAGAAATAAAGAAAAACGGGGAGGAAGCAGCTGGGTCCCTTCGGGGACTCCTTACCCTTCTCAAAGCTGTTCCCCCAACAAAAACTGCGGCGCTGCATCCTCTTCTTTCCAGGGATCGGCTTTTGTCGGGTCCCACTGGCGGGTCTCCACCTTGGCCGGCGTCCCCCCGATCTGCCCTCGGCGGCACCGCTCTCTAAAACGGAGGGTGCCACGCGAGGGAAGCAGCGGCACCAGAGTCCAGGCATTCGGGTCTCTGTTCGGTGCGCCATTTGTTGTATATGGCCTGGCTTTTCTGCCATCCTTGACCAGGACACCAGCCCCTTGAATGCTCGGCAGAGCCTGGCGTGGGTGGCTCACGCAGAGGCAGGGCTGCCCCCAGCGAGGGTCCGACGAGGTGCTGATAAAGGCGGAAGAGGCAAAGGGTTGCCGGAGGGGTCTCCCCCAAACTCTCCTTTATTGGGGGTAGGGCAAGGGGATTCGGGAGAGAGAGTTGTGGAGGAGAACACCGGGGGACTGTCCCCGTGCAACCGGTTTTAAGGGAGGGAAACAACCAATAGGGAAAGAGACAAGGGGAGGGTACAAGGGTCAGGGGTCCAATAAATACATACGAGGGAGGGGTACAATAACTCATAACCAATAAAACTTCGAACCTAACAGAACTTTCGGGAAGAGGGGGTTGGTCCGAGGCTGTGAGCACGCCTCTCTTCCAGAATAGGGGTGGATCAACCAGAGCTGGACCTCCCACACTTGTACACCAGTGGAAGGGGGGATGGGCTGCATGAAAGAAAGAAACATTTCTTAAATGTTGTAGAAGAGCCAAACTCAGCTGGAACTGGAGTTTGTGGTGGATGAGAAGGGCAGCATGGACTGTTACAGCTGCCTAAGCAGCAAGAGCAGTCTAAGGAACGTGTAGACTGCTGAAAAGATAAGATGATGGACCTAGTGACACAGGAAATAGAAAAGGCTGAGTAGCATTTTTTGCTTTCTTTACTGGTAGGGTCTGCTGTCAAGTCTCCAAAGCCTGTGTACACAGAGACCAAGTTTGGAAAAGAAAGATTGAGTTAAACACTTCTTGAACAATCGAGAGTTACAGCGAAGGTCATAGGACTGTGTGAGGTGCATCCAGTGCTGCTAAGGAAACTGGTCAATGTCACTGTGAAACCTTTCTCTGTGACATTCAAAGTTAGGATGCCTGGGTGAACTGTATTATGACTAGAAGAAGTCACACATCACAGTTAGCCTGAAGAAAGATAAGGTGCATTTGGGGAATTTCAAGATTAATTGAAGTCCCCTTGGAGATCATTGAGCCAGTGTACATGGAAATAATCTCTAGGCCCATAAGGAAAAGGTGATCGGGAAAAGCAAGCACAGAATTACCTGTTCAGATTGTGCCTGACCAACCTGGTTGCCTTGTACAATGATGTGATTAACAGTGTGGGTGTGGAGACAACAAAACATGTGAGACAGCCTCTTTGTATCTGAAGGGGAGAAACATGGTAGAATTCCAGGTGGGTGGAAAACTGGCTGGATTAATGGATTCAAAGAGCAGGGGTTCAAATACTATCTGGTTAGGAATGACATTCCTCAAGGTTTTGAATTACTAATGTTTACTTTCTTTATCAATCACCTAGGAAATGGGATGGAGCACACCTTTAGGACATTCACAGGTGACAGGAAATTGGGAATGGCAGTGATTGATAAACTGGAAGTCAGGGCTGATACTCAGAGGCACAAGAGGGGACCTTTTGAAGTTCAATAGAGGTGCTGAGCCCTGCACTTGGAAGGGACCAGTCTCATGCAACAGATACACTGTGGACTGACTGACTGACTGTAAAGCTATCTTGCAAAGCAGGATCTCAGAATGCTGGTGGACAAGAAGATGAACAAAAGTCAGCAGGATGCCCTTTGTAGCAATGAAGGCTTAGCCCACCTTGTGCAGCATTAGGAATGGTTTAATTGAGGGAATTCATTAATCCCCTCAATTCAGCACTTACAAGATGATGCCTGGAGTACTTTGTGCGGTTTGGGGTCAATAGCACAAAATAGATGCAGACATAACAGGAAAGAATCCCAGTGGTGAGCCACTGAGAAAGTTGTTGAAGCACATGATATTCAAAGAGAGTCTGAGTTGTGTTGTTTTCTCTTGAAGAAGGAATGGCTTGTAGGGGGCTTTCTCTTTGCAGCTTTTTATTGGGTAGCTGGTTGTAGAGAATACAGGCTTCTGGAGGTTCAGAGGGAAAGGGTAGGAATCAATGGTTCAGCAGGAGAAGTTCTGAATAGGAATATTAAGAAGGATTTCACAGTGAGAAAGGTTAAATGCTGGAGAAGGTTGCTTAGAGAGACTGTGGAGTCTTGAGATGTTCAAAGCTTTATTAGACAAGACCCTGAACAATGTTATTGGACTTAAAAGTTGGTTCTCATGTGAGCAGAAATATGGACTAGACAGTAACCAAAGGTCCTTCCCAGCATTGTTCTGTGGTTCCATTAGCAGCAGCATAAACGTCTTCTATGAAGAGTCAAAATAAAATGAGGGAAAGAACAAGAAAGCCATAAGGCAAAAAAACCCAGTCAAAATTACCAAATTGAAATAAAAAAAACATGATGAAGAAGAGTGTTGTATCTGAAATCCTGTAATTTTGAGATTTAAATGCAATGAGACTTTATATATTTGTATAGAATTTATGACACATCTTACCCTTCTGTCTTGAGGCAAGGAGAAATGCCATATTAAGCTGCTCATTGCTAGCCACAATGAATTATAAATCAATGTCTGTAAACAATCAGAATGAGGAACACATTTCTTGCAAGCACAAAAAAGGAGAAAAGAACCCAAAGAAATGGAACAAAGGAGAATTAGGGCTCTTAAGCAGTTATGAACAGATTGAATTTTTTGTATTGAAAGATGCACGATTGTTTCTTGTTTTACAGGATGTAAATTCTAAGAGAAGTGTGGATAATATCCCCTACACCCCTTGCATTCCTTCATGGATTGAAACTATCTTGGGATGTTAGTCAGCCATTGTTAATTCCCATGTGAATTTAGGAAAAGCAGATTAATATGATGTTGTATTAATAAACTGTCTGGGAGTGGTTACAGACAAACAGAAAGCTATTCTATAGGTATTGGAGTCTGAAACTCCAATCCCCAAACTTCTGTTGTATCTTAGTCCTCTTGCATCTTCTTAAGAAGAAGTGAAAACAAAGTTGTACATGTTACATACTTGCCAATATTGTGAATCTTGATGCAAATATTTATGAAGTCAATTCGGTTAGTTGGTGCTGTGATGTAATCAAACAGGAAAAATTATTATATCCTCTGTCAACTAGTTTTTTCTGTCTTTTGAAATTATAATTCAGGAAGAGTGAGAAATTGAAAAATGACAATGTTTGGTGGGCACAAATGTTTAAAACCATCTTCATGGTCCAGAAAAAAGTGGCCTGCAGCAGCTGGCTGGCTAATCCAGGCAGTTGTGGCCAGACATTAAAATTCTTCCTCTTTTCTTTCTCCAGGCAAAGTAAGTTATTGAAGGCTAGCACTACATTTTTCTGACTCACTGTGATCAGTCTGAACTTTTGTGTAGCTCCCATTTGAAAAACACTGGGATAGATTTAAGCAAAATAACTCTACATTAGTCTTTGACAAGGAAATTTTATATTAGCTGTTTATCTTAGACTGTTAGAGCTTATGAAATATAATGCATCTGATGTGTTTCAAAAGTGATATGACAAAATGAGATTAAAAAATTGAATACATTTTAAAACATTCAATACGTTGTAAATGGAACAATGGATAACTGAACAAAATAGACTAAGAAAGACTGTGACAATACAAAATTTAATAATTGCGTATTATAATGGAAAGGAAGAAGGTGAATCTCAAGACAAATAACAAGATAATGGGATACTGAGATATAGGAGATTAAATGAATACGACTGAACATGCCTTCAGGTCCAGATACTGAGTATTGCAGTAAGTATAATTTTAATATATGTTTTATTGAAGTGTTTTTCAAATGCTCTTAACAGACCTTTGCCTTTGTAATTTACACAGGTTTCAGTGGCATCCACATTCAGCCCTTCCTAAGCTCTTGTAAAAATTCCTTATATCCTGTCTGGCTGTACAAGGGCATATTAAAATATTAAAATATTAACATATTAAAAGATATAAAAATTATCGTGGTACCGAGAAATATTGTCCAGTGAAAACATCCTGATTCTAGTGTGTGTTCTGTAACTGAAATGACACGGGCTTTGTAAGAGGGTACAATGAAAAACGCCACGCCCAAGTATCCACAGTGAAGCGCCCTTGTCTCTTTGTTAGAAGCAGCGCGCTGCGTTTACAGTGACAGGATCGTGCGGATAAAATTCCCGAGCGGATTTTCCTGCGTGTGCTGCCCAGGCGCGGCCACGCGGGGGCAGCCTAAGCCCGCCGTTGGCCTCTGGCGTTCCCGCGCCTCGGCTTTCCCCCTCGGAGGGACAGTGGGTGAATGCTAATGGCAAAAGTTGAAACAAAAGTTAAGTGAGACAGGGTTTTAAATGGCTTCTTCTCTGATGCACTTTGCTAAACAGCGTTCGTCACTTCGGCGTGGTTTAGGTCCCCTTTCTTCAGGGTTTTATCTTCTAATTAGCTTGATATATGCTTAAGAGCTGCAGTGTGTTAGTTCAGGAAAAAAGTCTTGCTGGTGTCTTTGTGCCTCGTGCATTGATTACCCTTGAGAATTCATTAAGTACACTCGTGTTTAAATGAACTAGATGTTGTTTCTGGAGGATCCTTTCCAAGAATCATCAATGTAAGTGCTACAAAGATGACATGTATTTTATGTTTTGGAGGTGGCATGTGTAAAAACTTATCTTCACATCTATTATATAGTCACTGCAGGCACATAAAACATAGATGGTTATATAACTCTTTGTAATAGAAATCCTACCTTTGTTGTCACGTGATTTGGACAAGTATTGGATTGTTGCAGTGTATCATTACATTTCTAGAACTGTATCAGAATCTTTAGCAGAAAAGGGTTATTAAAAATCTCTGCATAATAACTCAAAATAGTTTAACAACCACTTAGCTGTAATTATATAACAATGCAATCTCTTTTTCAGAAATGCTTTGGGTTTATGCACAATGCTATGAAAGCCCCTACTGAATAATGCTGTAGTCACTTAATATTGACAGGAAAAACTTAACAGTTTTTTAAAATTACTCTTCAGGTGAAGAGTTGCATTTCGGTTAGGAGGAGCTTAAGCTACAAGATGAGGGACTGAATGCAAGGTGTTGTCAAGGGTATTCTGAATCTCAGTGGCTGTTTCATTTTGCTGTTTGTTGTGGTTTTTCATTTTTTTGGTAATATTTTTTACCCTGCCAGTGGTATTCTTGTATCCGATTCACTAGCACCTTCCATATGTTTTCATTTAAACTGCACCTGGTGCATGTGTGCCTCAAAAACTAACTGATGCAGGAACCAATCCTATGTATGTCATGGACAAACACTTCAATTAACCCCAGTAGCTCACAAGATGAGGGCCTTGAATATTCTTTCAGTCAGAGGTGCCTGTTTGTTTGCGAGAGCATAATGAGTATATGTGGTGCTGAATAAATGAATCCAGATTAAGGGGGAAAAAAATCCAGGAGTGCTATCTTTAGGTTAGGTGCAGACCTATGTTGGAGTAGAAAACACAGTAAAAAGTGTGTTGCAATTCTAAAATAGAAAGTTGTAGCAATAAGTATTGGAAACCAAGGAGAAGATTTTTACTTCAGGTTACACTGCTTCATCGCCTGTAAATATCCTTTTCAGTCTACAAGCAAAACATCTGTTTTCTTTGTGCTTTTTCCTAGTAGATGCATATGTGTGCATGTCTGTACATTGCTGTTGTTAAAACAGCAAAACCAACAACATAGGACTTAATCATGGAGTCATAAACCAGATGAGACCTTTAACACAGTATGGGTCTCATTTCTGGCTTTAGGCTGCCAGTGATCTGAAAAGGTAAAAATGAAGCAGAGAAGGATATATTTTCTGCATCTTAATATCCAATTCAAAATAATTTTGAGAACACTACTTTCAAGATGCAAATTGTCTCAAAGAATACATAATTCCAAATCTTTTAGGAATACTTCTTTCAAAAAGTACATTGCTTTAAGGGTTTTGTTATTAAAAAAAAGATAAAGAAAGGTAGTGAAAACTGGGAGGTATAGTTTGGCCCTTGTATTGGGTTTGTGTACCAGGTTTTGGTAGTGGGTCTGTTTGTGGGGGGCCTATAGGGGTGGCTTCTGTCAGAAGCTGCCAGAAGCTTCCTCTGTATCCAGCAGAGCCAATCTGAGGCAGCTCCATGATGAATGGGCCACTAGCCAAGGCTGGGCCAATAAGAAGTGATGGTAACACCTCTATGATTAGATATTTAAGAAAAAGAAAAAAAAAGTTATTGCACAGTTGTAATTGTGGCCAGAGAAGAGCAGAGCGATACAAACAAGAGCCCTGCAGACACCAAGATCCGTGAAGGAGAGGCAGGAGCTGCTCCAGACACTGGATCTGAGATTCCCCTGCAGCCCTTGGTGCAGACCATGGTGAAGCAGCTGTGCCCTGCAGCCCATGGAGGTCCATGGGGATGCAGAGGTCCACCTGCAGCCCACGGAGGAGGAGCCCATGCCAGAGCAGGTCGATGCCTGTGATCAGGAAAGCTAAGACACATTGGAATTAAATTCTCCAAAGGATTTGAGAAAGAAATAACGGCTTCCACAGGTATGTTACTCAGAAAAGACACCACTCCACACACCCTTAATAAATGAGACAGCTGACATGGAGACACTGCAGTGTTCAAGAACTGCATTGCCTGAATTTTCACTACTAACTCTCTTCCTGCTGCTATCAAATCCCTGCATGTCAAGGGAGGAACTAGAGGAGTGAAGTTGCATCTACCATAAGAGATTGGGCTCAAGACCATCTAAGAAATTAAAAACACAGGACACAATGGGATGCATCCTAGAGTCCTTGGGCAACTAGCAGATGTAATTGCTAATCCAAAAGCTCAATATCCAAATTGAAAAAATTCTGCATGGTGTCCCTCAGGGGTCCATATACTGACCAATACTGTTAAATACCTTTATATAAACATAGACAGTGGGTGTGAGTACCTCCTCAACAAGTGTGCAGATAACACCAAGATGGAAAGAAGGCCAGGTGAAAGGTCCTTTGTCTGGGTCAGGGCAGTGACCAATATCAGTATTTGTTGGGAGATGAATAGATTGATAGCAGCCCTCGAGAGAAAGACTTGGTCATACTGGTAGATGAAAAATTAAGTATGAGCTATCAATTTGCACTTGTAGCATAGAAAGTGAGTTATATGCTGGGTGGCATCAGAATGAGCATGGCAAGCTGGTATAGGGGGGTGATTCTTGTTTTCTGCTCTTGTGTGACCTCACCTGGAGTACTGTGTCCAGCTCTGGGGTCCCCAGTACAAGGAAGATGTGGACCTGTTGGAATGGGTCCAGTTGATGGCCACAGAAATGATCTGGAGCATCTTTCCTGTGAGGAAAGGCAGAGAGAGCTGGGGTTTTTCATGCCTGGAAAAGAGAAGGCTGCAGGGAAAACTTAGAGCAATTTTTCAATATATGAAGGTGATGAGTTAGCAGAAAGACAGAGAAAGGCTTTCTGAAATTGAAAGAGGGTAGATTTAGACTGGGTACAAGGAAGACATTTTTTATTATGAGGTTGGCAAGATGCTGAAACCCGTTGCCCAGAGAAATAGACTTCCCATCCCTGGAAGTCTTTAAGATCAGGTTGTCTTAAGTCTTTGTGCAGCTTTATCTGGTAAAGGATGTCCTTGCCTTGGGCATGGTGGTTGGACTAAATGAGATATTAAGATCCCTTCTAATACTACCCAGACTACAATTCCATGTTATTTTCTGGGAACAGCTCAAGTTTCCTACTTGTACCTTGTGATTGTCCATCTGGGAACGTACAAGATTGTACTTGCTTTTTCTGATTGGAATATGCAAGTCATATTGGAATATGACTGGGCTTCAGTAGATAATACTTTTTTCACAGTCTAGGTTAGATGCTTGCTTGATTTTATCACCCATACAGCAAAGATCATTCTTCTACGAGCATTTTTGGGAGCAGAGTTTAGTCCTTGAATTAATAATATGTCAACATGACAGAATCGAGCATGAGTCAGAATTAGCAAAAATGTTAATGGAGTCATATTCCCACCATATTGCTCAGTACGTCTGGGTTGTGATTGCCTTAGCTGGAATGGTGTTAGCTCTGGTTTCCTCAGCTTTGTAATAGCACTAGAAGGAAGTCAGTGTATTAGAAGTACTGTCTGTGACAATGACTAAGGAACATATTTTTAAATAAGCTGCTTAATGAACTGCAAATATAAAATGTTTGTATTTTCTTCCTTGGATTTCTATTTTGATTAAATGCAAGCTGCAGGGAAAAAAACCACAGACAACACACTGGTTTAGCTTTGAGACTTTTGACCATTCTAATAGAGACATTATTGTTCAGCTGCAACTCAGTTTATTTTTACATTTTTACAGAGATGGATGAGATATGAAAAGTGGAAAATTAATTTGGGAACAGTCACTTTTAGTTTTTCTAGGACCTCTAAAATCATTATAAAGTACTGAGTCTCTAGGGAAATACAGTGCAGCTTTGAGATGCCTGGCAATCCAGGAAAGAGGAGATTCATAAGAGGCAGTGCCTCTGTATGCTGATCTGAAGACGGATTGCTTAAAGTTCTGGCTTCTCTCCCATGAAAAGAATCAGTCAGAAAGCCACAGATCTATTTTCTTCTGTCTTTCTGGAATGTGTAAGTTTCCATGTTGTTGCTCTTTTCTGTCTCATTTTCTCAGAAAAGCCCTGACTTTGTCTGCACTATAGTGGTTTCAGGAGTTCATACCGAAAACTTAAAGATACCAGACTTCTTTTTCTTTCCCCAGACTTCTGCCACTGCTTGGCATTCTTTTAGATATGCTCTGAATCAAGGAGCTTGCACTGTACTAAGCCTTACTCTCTTTCTTACAGGAAACTGTTTCCTATAAGCTGATTAAAATTATTTTAAAGTGGAAGTATTTCTGGTAAGCTTTTATCACTGACTGGGAATTTCAGGAATCAATTTTTCACTAGGCAGCCTTTGGGCTCAGTACATCTTTTAAAATATAAAATACTTTTTCTTATCCTTTTTGGAGATAGTTTTGATATCCAGCTGTTAGCTAATTTGTGAGTTTTGTATATGGATACAGCAGAGTGCTTCTGTAGGAAAATAGGCTTCATTCTTCTTTCATAACCTGTTGTCAGCTTTCATGAGGCTACACCTGTAGAAGTGTCACAAAAAATGTGCACTTACAGGTAGAAGAGTGATTTGAGCTTAGAAAAGTTCTTTATAAGATATTCAGAATGTAGCTTTGCTAATAAATGAAAATCACGAGCACCCTAAAAACACTAGATCCTCACAGGGAAATGAGATCAGAAAGGAGATGGAATTAGCTTAATAAGATGTTTGTCTTGCTTCTAAGTGGAAGTCAGAGACTTGCAATAACAAGATTGTTAGGAAGGTTAAAGCTTTTGCCTATTGCAACTATTGCTGCTTTTTCCAGAAAACAGCAGATAGCTCTTGTAAATAGGACTCTTAATAACACATGAAAAGTATGGGTTATTTTCTATTTATTCTTATGCTCTATATGGTGAGCATTAACATATCCACCGAAGTATCAGGTATTACTATGAAAGCTAGGTGTGTAATGTAATATTAGTTGTTTCACTGCTAATTTCTGTTTATATAATTGGAATTTGCTGGGGCTGTTTCAAAGATGCTGGGCAGAATGCTGAGCTTAACTGAAAGATTTTGGTTATATGTAAAAAATATATTAATGTAGGCTTCCCTACACTGTTTCCTGATATACCTGAGCATTAGAGTGAATAGTTAATCAACGCTTCAGTTCTCAACCTACCACCTCTGAAAATGTAGTGTCAGTGATAAAATTTGCCAGTCTATTTGATAGAGGTGAATTGTTTTTGGCTATCTGTTAAGGGATGTAGTCACTAAAGAAATTGTGGAAAGAAAGACTAAATTCCTCTGGGCCTGGATGTAGTGATTGGAAGGCTCAGGGCAGCACGCAGAAGCCTGTGTCAGACTGACAAATGTCCTTGTAAGGCAGTTTATGTGGGTACCCCATCTAGCAGTATTTGGGATGAGCCAGAGTTGGGAGTTGGGAAGATACATCATGAGCAGGCTCTGCTCTAACAGCCGGCAGTTAGAGCAGCTTGGTGGTACTGTCTGAATTTGAGAACAGGGACTGTCTAATTTATGTAAGTCCTTGTAATCCCTGGTGAATGCAGAGAATCAGAAGGTTGCAAAGTGCTCTCAAGTAATTTTAACATCCTTTCCCAGTGTGTTTTGTTGCTCTTTGGCGGATTCTGCATCATGCCTTAGAGGAGCTGTACTGCATCTTACTCTGTTTTTAAGGACACCACGTATCTGCCTGTGTTATCATTGTTTTGACAGCAACTTTCTGAAAGCACATTTCTGTAAATGAAGTCCAGTGTTAGTAAGAAAACAGACTGTGACTGAGATATTCCAGTAAGACTAGTGGCAACCATATTTTCTAATCTGGGGAAGAAATTTATTCTCTTGTTATGCTGACAGAAATGTAAGAATTCCATAATTGAGGGAAATATTCTTTCTATCTGTATGATAGACCATGACAGGTGCTTTTCTACAGACACAAGTGAAAGCACTGGACAAAGGTGATGAATAAAACATTAAAGCAAAGGTTTACTGTACGGTTCTGATATGAAAATTTGTTCGTAGTATTTCCTGAAAATTAATTAATACACGGGAAACACAGCTGATTCCTGATTGCTCATACATAGTGCAATCGCAAGGTGGAAATAAACAAAATAATTAGACAAGCCTCAGTGTTATGGGAATAAGAATAACATTTGTTTATTGGTATTTCAGCTATACTCCTACCATCCTGAGACTGAAATTCGCTGTTAGACAAAAGCTGGTCTAATCCCTCTGACATGTTATTTTGAGGACTCCACGGACCACGGAGTCTGTTTGTACTGAACCGTCTGTAATGAACTCCCTTGTTTTTGTGATCCAATACTGTGAACAATATATTCTGAAAATGGTTTTTTTGTATTTTTTCCTTCTGTTAGCTAAGCTGTTGAAGCAGTCCACCTGGCTTCCAATGTGTAATTGCAAGAATTGTGTTTATTGGTTTATTGTGCTAAACATATTTGATGCCCCGATTATTGTTTTGTTGGTTCTGGGCTATTTCCCTTCGTAAGGCTGTGTATCACTAACACAGTATAAGAATCAGAGTCAGCCTCCACTGGCAGAATATAATATCAGCTCACATCCTGGTTTTCCTCTATGGAAAATATTGCATCCTTTCCAAACAAGAGATAACGATCACCTGAGTTCTGCAATTAGTTTGTGCCTTTAAACGGAATATTTGTAAAATGAGAATAAGTGGTTAGAGTAGGTAGATGGATAGATAACCCAATTAATAAATAATTGGGTTATATAAGCATCTTGCAAATGTTACCATGACTCTCCTATCAGAAGTCTCAGATCTTCCTTTCAGTGCATTATTCTTATTGTAAACATGAGAGTTTAATTAACTGCATTATATTTTTCATACCCCTATTTTACTTCTGTGAAGACAGTCTTTTTGCTCAGAATCAGGAGACTAAACTCAGAAGTAACTGCTTTTTTTTCATTGCTGGTATTTTTTGACACCATGTAGTGATCTAAAATACAGTGACACATTTAAAATCACTTGGAATCCTCTTAAAATGAAAACTCTAAAATGGGCATAAATACTAGACTATCTTATTAAGATTTGAATGTGTCTTCTATACTTATGCAAAACTGAGATCTGAATGTGAGCTTATATCCTTCTATTAATTATGTGGGGTTTTGTTTTGTAAACTGCTCCACTTTTTTCCAACTTAGGAAAATTTGGTGTTTCATGAGAAGTTGCATGATATCCACTTAACATAAAATTTAAATTAATAATTTAAGGAAGAATTATGCAAAAGAAAGAAAGGGGATGTTGGGTAATTGTGTTGAGAGGGTGACTGTTGGTAACATTAACTTGGTCCTACTCAAACTAATGAGATTTTAGGGTGCATCTGTAATATCCAACAGCTTCTTCTCACAGAGGAAGAGGAGTACTCATTCAGAACACAGCCACCTTAGGAATCACTCTTTGTATTACTCTTCCACATCTATTTAGTGAGCCTAACATGGCTCCGTGATCCTCCAGTCAAATGTAGGGGTATGACCTGTTTTTGAGAAACATCAGTCAGAAATGTTAGAAACTCAGCCAAGGACTGATGCTCACACTTACTCTGACATAGTGTTCCAACACAGGAAACGGCATAGTAACTTTTAAGGAGTGGTAGAGCAATAGGACTTCCTGTGCTTTGTTTTCATTAGTGGAAGCCAAAAAAGCTTTCATCCAGGCCTTACTCACAGAGCCTTTCATACCATTGAAGACAATGAAACTGCTGCTTGTGTTTTAAATGCTCCCAAGGGCAAATATTTGACAGAGAGCTAAAACACTGTCGCAGTCAATCTTCTAAGAAATTTCAAGAAACATGTCGGGTGTCTTTACATGGTGGTGAATTAGATGACATTTGGGAAATTCAATGGGACACACTTGAGAATTAATTTGTAATACTACGGTTGTTGTAAGTGTTTTATTTACCTACTAATTTTAAGTCATATGTGTTTCTTCCAGGTATTTTCCAAGACATTACAGTTTGTCTTACATTAGCCCTTATTTCTTTGTGGATCTGTCATGTCCATATTTCACTTTCTCAGTGTTTAACTTAGTACCTGGAGTAGCACTGATGAGTCTTTTAAGCAAGAGAATCATGCAGCAGAAAGTTTGGCTTTTGTGTTTTTTGTTTGTTTGGTTTGGTTTTTGGTCAGGTTTTTTTGTTTGTTTTGGTTTTATTTTTGTTCTGTAAGAAAACCTCTAATGAGCTGGTGTCTAGGCACTGGGATGGCCATTCTAACTTTGACCGAGAGTTTCTATGTTCCTTTGAGTAAACCACAGACCTCTAGAGGTGCAGCTGTTAAATTTGATTTTAGCCAAAACCAACAGTTCATGTGCCCAGTGTCATGTGCCAGCTACCTCAGTTGTGCTGATACAGCTAAAAGTACAACTCCAGAGCATTTTAAGCCTGTTCCCCGTCTTAATTGTCACAAATTTTACCTACCCCTCTTTATGCTTTCTTGTCCTTTTTCTTGTGCTAGTAACTATACTGTTTACATTGCACAATTAACTATGGGGTGACTATGCCTCATAGTCATAGGTTTGCTACTGCCACCATGAAAATATGTTTCTTACCCTGCTTGTTTCCCACACCATCCTATCACACAGAGCCAGTGCTAAAGAGAAGGTCAGAAGATGGGCCAGGAGGGGTGCTTCCAGGCTGCTATGGCACCATACTGCTGCTTTTGTCTGAGGTGTACACAATAAATAATACATGTTATATAAGCCTGCGTAATTTCCTGTTTCTGTAAAAACTACAAATACTGAAGTAAGATAGGAGCATTAAGACTCACTAGACAGTATGTTATTGGTAAAACAATGTGAAGATGACAAATTATAGCATATTTTTCATCTGTTCTGTAGTTGTTCATCAAAAGATTTCATAGAATCATAAAATGGCTTGGGTTGGAAGGGACGTTAAAGGCTATATGGTTCCAACCATGCTGCCATGGTCAAGAACACTGTTGTAGATGAAAATGAAGGAAGACGACGGCGAAGCAAAGGGTGGCAGGAGGAATGCTCCTCCCCAAGCTCTCCTTTATTGGGTTAGAGGGTTGGTGGTGGTCGGGAGGGAGAGCTGGGGAAGGAGGGCCATGTCCATAGGTGGCATGAGGACAAAATGGCACCGAATGCCTGGGAGCACCCGGTTAAATAAGGAAGGGAACAACCAATGAGGGAAGAGGGAGAGGGCGGTGCAAGCATACATGAACCAATCCGAATGCAGGAGGGAGGGGTACAATTCAAATCACCCAATAATACATATAACGGTGGAGAAAGATCTAGAGGGATGGGCGGATCCAAGCCCTAGGCACGCCTCGAAGCCTGCCCAGGCAAGGCCCACGGGGTACGGAGGGCGTTGCCTAGGAGGCAAAGGGCAGACCCAACTCCCACCCAGGCGAGGCCGAAGCCTACCAACAAGCGATGTTATAGATGTTATATAAAAGCATCGCCTGGGAGGAAGAGGGGCGATCCCCCACAGAACACCTTTCGCTAAACAAGGTTGCTCAGAGCTCCATCTGACCTGACCATAAATACTTCCAGGGATTAGGCATCTGCAACTTCTCTGTACAACCTGTTCCAGTGCATCACCACCCTCACAGTAAAGAATTTTTCACTAATACCTAATCTAAACCTACTCTCTTTCAGTTGGAAACCATTGCCTCTTGTCCTGTCAGTGCATGCTCTTGTAAAAGGTCTCTCTCCATCTTTCTTGTATATTCCCTTCAGATGCTGGAAGGCTGCAATTAGGTCATCCTGACACCTTTTCAAGAGTGAACAATCCCAATTCTCTCAGCCTGTCCTCATAGGAGAGGTGCTTCATCCCTCTGATCAACTTGGTGGCCTCCTCTGGATCTGGACTGGCTTCAGGAGGCCCGTGTCCTTCCTGTGCTGGGACCCCAGAGCTGATGCAGTGTTCCAGGTGGGTCCTCACCAGAGCAGAGTAGAGGGGCAGAGTCCCCTCCCTGGTCCTGCTGCCCACTCTGCTTTGGATGCAGCCCAGGACACGTTTGGCTTTCTGGGCTGGGAGTGCACATGGCTGGATCATGTCCAGCCTCTCACCCACAGTACCCCAAGTCCTTCTCGCAGGGCTGCTCTCCATCTGTTCATCCCCAGCCTGTGCTGGAACCGCAGGTTGTTCTGACCCCAGTGTAGCACCGTGCACTTGGTCTTGTTAAACTTCTTGAGATTCCCATGGGCATGGTTCTTGAGTTTGTCCAATTACCTCTGTACAGCACTTGGACAAGCTTGTTTTGAGTCTATAGCGTTTTCACGGTGCCAGATTCACTGTGGATAAGTGGGCTACTCATAGACTTGCATTCCTTGTGGACTCATTTTTTATTTTGTATCTTCATTGTCACTTTGTCTATCATTGAATGAATTATTTTTGGGTGACAGCAGAAGGGAAGGCAGAATTACATCAGCTTTTCAGTTCCTTGCTTTTTTCTGAAGAAAATGAAAACTTTCATGTGAGAAGAGCAAGGACAGAGACACTGTTGGATGATGGATCAGGGCACTTGGCTTGGTAAACTAGAATTCACCTTTTTTTTCTATGGAATTTTGAGTAATTTGCACCATCCTTTTTGTGCGCCCTACCCAGCCACAGTGAGGTTCTTAGCTACATGTTAGCAGGGCCTGTCTCTCTTCATACATTTGTATAGTGTGCAGTACAAGATCTATCTGTCTCTACACATCGCCATAATATATACCTGATTGCTTCCTGGAAACTCAGTCACTGTTTGGCTAGATGATGACTGGTAAAGTAGTGCTATAACACAGGCGGGGGTGGGGGGGCATGGAATAGTCATCTGCATATTCTGGAGGTGTCTCTATGGCTTATCTGAGAGATCACCTTGGCCAGTACAGCTTGGTACTGTGCAGGCAGACCCTTCTCTCACCCGTGCTGGTGGAAGGCACAAACACACACTCACCCCAGAGCTTTGGATCACTCGTGCATTGCCAGAGACAAAGAACTCAGAGAGCCCAGTCACGTGGAATTCCGAGGATGGTTTATTCTCCAAGGTGTCCAACAACAAAAGAGGGTGAATGGCTAGGAGTGACTATGGATATTGATGTCCAGGGCCAATAGGGTTGGGGAGAAGGGGGGGAGATAAAACAACAACCAATGGGGAGAAGGGAGGGGCGGAGTGAGTGATACAACAACCAATCAATATAGGAAGATTAATATACCTAGTGACAGACTATCCAATAAACACTCAGGCGGTGTTTCCTTTCTCAGCTTCTCCGAGATGGTTTCAAGCACTACAACAGTGCTAGTGTTCAAGTTAGATTGAAATCTTAATCTGCTGTAAAATATTTTGATGCAAGATCAGTCATAGGGACTCTATCTGGGTAATTCTCTACCTTATTTGACTTTTTTTGGTTAAAAAGCTTCGGTTGTTTTCTCAAGTCCCATCTGCTGTTACTTCCCTTATTTAAGAAGAAAGTCTTATTTAAGAAGAAAGGCATCCATGTGCAGGTCCTGATTCAACTGAGTGCACTCCCTAAATCAAGGATGAGCTGCACTTAAAATGAAACACGTGCCTTTCTGGATTGAAGTTTTAAATGTCAAAGTAATTTTAACTCAGAAACCCTGATGCTTAGAGAAGAAAAAGATAATTTTATTTTTCAAAGAAGATCTCTAGGAACTTCTGAGTAGGTCTATAGTGCAGATTTCTTCGGTTAGCTCAATTGTTGTGAACATTTTTGCTTTCATTTGGCAGTGTGAAAGAATGTGTCACTTAGACTTTTTTCCTTTTTTGCCTCAGGGAGCAATCATGTAATATACTGTACATCTTGAGGTTATGTCTTGCCTGTCAGAATTTGTTCTAGATCACTAGTTTGCCTGATGCAAGATGGGGTCAAACCACATACAAATGAAAAGTGTCTCAGTTGCCAGCTGCAGTAATAAAGCTGATATTCAATAGGAAAGAAATGTATTTAATCAAGTTGTATTCTTAATATTTTTGTAGCTCCATGGAGCTAATTTCTGAATGAAGACAAATCTTTTGTAAAGTGTATTACAATAAAAGAAAAGCTCTGATTTTCATTTGACACATGGAACAATCTTAGCTTTGTGCTCTCAGCTGTTTTTTACGAGCAGGATGTCTTTCATATTTGTCCATATTGGCTAACGATGGAGAGAAATACAGAAACCAAAATTTTTAGGGGCTAGAAAGAAAGGAAAAGAAGTTAAGATATTTCTCAAAGAACATAATGATGTGCTTGCTATACTTTCTTACTGAAGGTAAGAGTTGCTGGATATGTGTAAAGAAGGGCTAATTTACCTTCTGGCTTTTGGACATCCTTCTTTCATGGGACAGAATGCAGCGATAGTCTGATCTGCACTGATGTCTCCACACCTGTGGACAAATTTGACCTTTACAGAAGTATCTTTGTGTGGACAAGGTTAACAAAGGAAAGGTTGAAGAGAGTAAATGATTCTCTGACTTCTGACTAAGAACTATTGTCTGGCCACTTGAAGTGACATCCTCATGTTGCCTTTCAAACACAATAATAAAGGCACAAAGGTCCTTTTTTAGGATTTTGTTTGCAGACCTGATGATGGGCACATCTTACACACATTTGTAAAGTGAGGGAAATACAATGTTTTTGTTACATATAGGTGGAACAATAAACATGTGATGGGGCTAACAGTACTTTCATGTGCACCATAGCTGCATTTGTGGACAAGTAGTCACCAGCAAATTTTAATTATAGCTATTCTATTTCTAGTGATGTACTATATTCTTACTGTTCTTGACACTGAACTATAAAAAATAAAGCTGTAAAAGTCACAGTAATTTATGCAACTCTGCAAGTTGTTCCTAGTACTGTGTAATATTCATTATAATTTATCTAGGAAGATATAAATTCAACCCAATGCTCCACGTCTTCATTGGGGACCAAATCAATAGGATACAGGGAATGTATCAGAGGTTTGCCTTTCCCACAGAGGGAACTTGGCAGGGAGAGAACTGCAGTGGATATGCCTGTTTTCTGTTGAGCTAGTTCTAGCTCACTAATGACTTGTGTGATTACTGACTCCTGTGTCCTGACAGAAATGCGAGATGAAGGAGAATAAGCTGCTTGTTACCTGTTCTCTCTGCTCTTACAGAATAGGCAGACTATTTACGGGCAGAGACAAAAGGGTGTTGATTTTGACGGGGTAGGTGGTCTGATCTTTGTTTCTCTGGACTTGTCTGTGTGGTCATGCTGGCTTGCAACTTAGGTCGGTGTGCCCTCCTCATCCGTGCTGCTGATGTGCTGGCATACATACTAATCAGTCTGCAGCCAGCGAGTCGCACTGGTGGACACTTCTAGTAAGAAACTCAGTAGCTCAATGCTTTTAGCTAGCTAATAAAACAACATCTGCAGGTGTTGCAACAAATTACCGTGAATTCCAGATGTCTAGCAAACATTGAACAGAAAAGAACAGTAAGAGAAAAAACACAACTTTTCTGATCTCTGTGTTGTGTCTGTTTTTCTGAAAGGATACTTCACAAGTACAGATTTGTATGTGTACACAACTCATTATTCTTATGAAAAAATGTGAATAAAACCAACTTGACCTCAGTGCTCTGAAATCTCTTGACTTAAATGTGAATCAGACTGTGTTTGCTTGCTTTATTTTCAGACAGACCATTTGAGATTTCATTGACAGTTTTCTGGTCTTCATTCCTATAAATGTTTTCTTTGAATATTTCAGCAGCTCTTTGGCATGTGTCATGGTTTAGAACAAGCCAATGAACCAAGTACCATGAACCACTTGTTCACTTCACCACCAGCGAGATGGCGGAGAGAATCAGAAGGGTAAAACTGAGAAAACTCACGGGTTGAGATAAAGACAGTTTAACAGGGAAAAACAAAAGCAGTGCACACAAGCAAAGCAAACCAAGGAATTCAATCAGTGCTTCCCATGGGCAGGCAGGTGTTCAGCCATCTCCAGGAGAGCAGGGCCCTATTATGAGTTATGATTACTTGGGAAGACAAACTGCAAATGTTCCCCACTTCTGCATTCTTCCCACCACTTCACACACTGAGCATCATGTCAAATGGTCTGGAATCTCCCTTTGGTCAGTTTGGGTCACCTGTCCTGGCTGCATCTCCTCCTAGCCTCCCATGGACTCCCAGCTTCCTCACCAGTGTGGCTGTGCAAAAAGCAGAAGAGGCCTTGGCTCTGTTTAAACCCTGTTCAGCAATAACAAAAAAGATCTGTGTTAACACCCCTGTGTTCAGCCCAGCCCCAAACGGGCCACAGTGAAGAAAATTAACTGTACCCCAGCTGAAACCAATACACAGTCTTTCATGCAATGATCTTGCCCAATTTTTTTGGAACCTGCAATCATTAACCTTTTGTAAACAAATTGCCTAGGTATCCTGAACACATCTATAAACCAAGTATGTAAGGTTGTCTTTCATCCATCTTCCATGGTATTTTTCTATTTTAGTGCCATTTCTTCAGCCAAGAAGATCATAAAACCTTTCAGGATACATTTATAGTTTCAGGTATTGGAATAGTCTATTATTCAGTGTTCTCTGTTTCTGAAAGTTGTCAATGCTTAGGAAAAAATTGAGAAAGTCAGGGAGAAATGTGGTGATACTTCCTCAGTATATTTTTCCAGTGTAGACTTTCTGGCCTAGAAGAAGTATGAATTTGGGCTTTTTGGCTCTACTTAAACTTTTTTGCCCAATCTATTTGCCCAATTTATTTTTGGATATTAATATGCCTCAGTTATCCACAACATTTTGCCGCAGTGACTTCCTGAGAGAGCAAAGAGACCATACAACTTGTCACAGACACATGGACTTGCAGCCATGAATCCCAGCCAGAATACAATACCTCTCTCTAGTATGTGATTAGAGTTTTAGAGTTTCTGAGTGGGATTAGAATCCTGTTGCTTTCATGGCACTTCCAACACATTTAAGCAGCAGATTGAATCAATGCATTGATTTCAATAAAGATAATTTTTAGACTATAAATTCTACCTATATGTGACACAAAATGAACATAAAAGAAACTGGGCAGCAGCCATCTACAAGCTGGATATTACAATGCCTAAATTCCACTTGCAAATCTAGCCTATAACCTTGAACAGGACACTTTGTCCTACAGAATTTAATGTCCCTTCAGGCATATTGTACATCTTCATAATTACGCCTACATTAAGCAAGATTTTTACCTTCCAAACCCTCTTTTCTTTCTAAGTGATGATTTTTCCTGAACTTATGTATCTTTGTGTGCTGTTTAGTTGTGTTTAAAAAAAATATATATATATATATTTGTTTCCTACTGTCTCGTTGACAGCATCACAAAAACCCATCATGTCAATATATAATTACGACTCTATATAATGAAAACTGCAGTTGAGACAAAAGGGAACATTTGAACAACAACTTAAAAATAACATCAACAACGATGAGCAAAGGCACAGATTTGCTTCTGTACATGAAGAAAATAAAAACTGGGCATCTATAAGGGCATCAAATTAAACTTTCAAAGTATCAGGTTTTAAAAGTTGGGGGTTTTAATTGTTTATTAGAGGTATTTTACCACCTACCTGACAGACTATTTTGACTTTGGGAGAGGTTAGGAAACAAATTAAAGGCTATGAATTGGCATAGCACCATTTCTGCTCACAGAGACTTTTGCATTCAAGAATAGTAAAAGACTGAAGCAACAATTAAGTGAGGCTTTACATGCATCTTAGTGCAGTAGCCAAACTGTTGAAGCAGCTTCAGGCAAGGTCCTGAAACCTTGTATATTTGTGTGAGATTAGCTTTTCCTCCCTTAACTGCAGTTAAACACTCAGCTACATGATTCTATAAAATTCCCAGATCTTCTTCTCCCTGAGGGCATTACCACTAGCATCTAAACTACATAGCAAAGTAAATCTTTTGAATTTGGCCTTTATATGATTTGTCCATTCATTTCACTGCTTGCAATGAGTCACAGGTTTTCCATCGACTCATTTGCTTCTCGACTTTCCAACTGTGAATTTATAGAGTTGCAATCTGCAACTGAAAGATAATCATAACCAGCTAGAAAGTGTAAAATGTATCTTAGAGACACAAAATCCTGGGTTTGCTGTAATGTCTTGTCTTTAAGCAGAAGTTAGGCCTTTTTACATGCAGGTTTTAACACAATCCAGTGCTGCAAACTACTGCTGCAGAAGCCAAAAATTGCCAGTGGACTAGGAACTTCTTGCTGCAAATCCTTATATCTAGAAATTGTTTTTACGGAAAGAAAGAATAGTGTGCATGTAAGCTGGTAAGTTGTGCTTCCCTCTTGCATGGATGGTGGTCCAGCCCTGTGTTTGCAGCCGGGGTTGGCTTTAGGTCAGCTCCACATGTTGGACAGAATTCCCATCGTTGTGTGTGGGTGATGTGGAAACAGAAAAAGCAATATGAAAAGGTGTTGCTTTTTCCAATTTCACTTTTTTTAGTCTGTGTGAATACATTTATTTACTGGTATCCAACACCTATAATACAGAAAGTAGATGCTATGTGCTCAATTCTGTTTTGTTAAGTGTTATTAGATCTTTGGAGTAGGTCCTGTGTACACCTGTGTTTTATAAATCTCCATGTATAGTCATAGTGATATAGAAATACTTATTTTTAGTGGAAGAGGAAACTGTGTAAAAGGGCCATAATAAAATCTGTGCACCTGGAAGCACTAACTTTAGCAAAGACCTGAAAGTTCCCAAGAGCATTAACATTTCTAATATCTAGAATTAATATTCTCTCTCATCAGGGGTTTCAGCTGATATTTTCTGGTGTTCACTTTTCAAAATAAATCATCTTTGGGGCCTGAAAGAGAATTACTTAGTTTTCAAGGAGGGATCTAAATATCTCAAAAATCATTTTACAGACAGAATGAATATATTTATAGATGGCTGTGGATCAGCTCAATTTTCTCTACTATATGTTTTTTACTTTTTACAACTGCAAAGAAGTCTGCTCCAAAAGGACTTGATTTTTAGCAATCTTAAAACATTACAGTTGTAGACAAGCAGTTGTATTCTTTCTGAACTCTCTAATTAGCTGAAGCTTTACTGTACTTAAAAGGTGCATGTTTGTCTAGTCTGCAGAAAGCTGTCCTTTTCCTCTGTCTTCCAAAAAAAAAACCAAAACATTGCATCTACTGGAAAAAGTAGTGACAACATCTGCTGCTTCAGCTAGATACAAAGTGTGAAAGACCTGTGAAATGCAGAGTCTACTTTACTCTTGGGTGGATTACATCTTCCTGTAGATCAGAAGTCCTTTAATGGCCTTTAGGAAATGCTGTGCAATCTGGCTGTCTCTCTGCCTGAAAAGTAATTCTCTTTTGTTAGGGCAGGTGTAAGGAGAAAGTTGCCAGCATGCATATGTCTGAGGGGCACGTGGCTGTCTCTGGCATTGACTGTTAACCTAGGGGACAAGAACTGAGGTGAAATACTAAAGAACAATATTCTTTCAAGTGTACTGAGATCTCTGTAAAGTAAACTAGTTGTCTTTTTTTTAGGTATGTAGGTGTGCTACAGAAGTATGCATAGTAGGTAAAAAATACTCTCCTGGAAAGCTCTACATTTTGACACCACTCTGTAGACGTAATGCCATATGAGGGATGACATTTATTTAGGTTGCCTTTGATCTCATTGATTCTGGGTTTTTTCATAACTGAAGACAAAATATCCTAATATATTTCTCGGTTGCACTTATTCTCTAAACAGTGTCTTTCCTTTGGCCTATGCATACTGAATTTTTAGTCTTACAATTTGCAAAGCAGGAAGTTCTCCCTGCTGAAAGAATCCCTTATATAATGGTACATACAGTGTTACAAGTGTATAATTGTACATGCATCCAACAGCTTTGATGGCAAAACTTTCATTGATTTTGATTTTAGTGAGCTAAGGCCCTTTGTGTTAATCTCAATAGAGGGGTGTTTTTATGTTGAGTTGGGACCAAAGCCCAGCAATTAATGGTGAATACCAATTGAGATAGTAAGCTAAAATGTCTTTAAAAATGACGTTAAATAAAACATGAAAATATTTTAAGCTTTCATTTTGTATTTATGGTTCTTGCTTTCTAGTGGCAGTGACTTACCTACTAATGTCTATGAAACTTTGGATGAGGCTGGAAGTTAAGAGGTGCCTGTGGACCAGTACTAGAATCTCAGCCATTGAGGTGTAAATGTAAAAATAATTGGTAATTCTGGTAGACAGAAATTTGTATGCATCCTCTGTTACATCCCAGATTTTCCTACTGATTTTACTTACAGTTCAAATGTCTCCTGCTTCTGTAGAGCTTAGCAATGTATTTGTTTGCATTAGAACTTTTGCCAGTCCTGTGGATGCTTTCATACAGAGTTTTGGTCAAGATCCACCTGTCTTCCAAGAGCTGCTTGGATTCTTGTTTGTTATGGTACTGCTTTGTTATCTAGGCACTATCAGATATGAGAGACCCGGAAATGGTAAGTTGATGCATGAGGAAGAACTACAAATGAGAAGTGACTACTTGTGTGGGGATCACAGGCACTTTCTCGTATCAGAAAGAGTTCAGCATGCTCTCTACCTCCCATTACTGTAAGAAAAGGACTGCCTCTCTACTGCTTGTGCATTTTCAATCTTTTTAGGCCTCTAGAAAACAGATGGACTCCAGGAAGAAAGCCTTTTCTTCCTTACTGCTCTTTGAGCATCAGATGCTTGTTAAACCTTTCTGTGAAGAAATTTTTCCAGTATAAACATCTCTGGTACAACTCGAAGCTGTTTTCTCTTGTCCTGTCACTTGTCACTGAGGAGAAGAGAATGACCCCCGTGCCACTGTTACCTCCTTTCAGGTAGTTGTAGAGAGGGGTAAGGTCTCCTCTGAGTCTCCTTTTCTCCAGAATAAACACCCTTCACCTCCTTCAGCTGGTCCTCTTAAGACTTGTGCTACAGATCCTTCACCAGCTTTGTTTCACTTCTCCGGACTTGTTTTGGCACCACAACGTTTTTCTTGTAGTGAGGGTCCCAAAAGGCATTCAACACATCATGGATCCAGGCTTGGATCTTAGGTTCTTATGGAATACAAATGTTTATGTCCTCCAGAGTCTGCTCTACTCTTGCTGCATGCATGTACAAGACAATTTTTGAGCTGCTTCGAGTGTACATAGCATGATGTTTGTTGCCTTTGTTGTTTTAGTGTCTCCAATTGGTGAGCAATGTGATTTAGACAGAGAGAACATCCTAATCAACTTTCAGAGGCTTAAGCACTCTTCTCTTTTAATCATAAATCTCAGAAATCCCTGTGAATGCCAACTGAAACTTCATTTATCGTCTTTGTGCATAATAGCTACCCCTATTCCTTTTACTGGATAAGATGAGGTTGACTTGCAAATCTGTGCCCTCCTGTGGCTTGTTTTTCTTAATGTCTGAATGTACAGAGATCGGTAGTATGTCTAGGAGTACTCAGAAAGAAACCATGGGCTGGATATTGGAAGCGAGGAGGCTAGGGCACTTTTTTCCTTAGAGCTTGTCACCAGGAGTACGTATTTCTGTGGGGTAAAATGCTGTCCAATGGAGGCATTCAGTTTCTATCCCCAGGCTGTTCATCACTACCTCTCCTGGGCTGGATCTGCACCACATTTTCACTAGGGCATTGGAGCTGTGGTATTCAGGCTTTAGGAACAGGAAAACTCATGACACTGTAGGGGAAAAAAACATAAGGGTTTGAGAGAGAGTAAAACTGTCTTTTTATACGTAAGTGAAGGACGCCGTGCTTCGAGCTGGAGGACCCAATGAATGGGAAATGACTAGCTTCTACAGCAAGATGAGGGGCCATACCAGCATGACTGGAAAAATCATCCAGGAAAAGAATCCCATCTCAAATGTTCTTTATTTTGGCATGTCATTTAGCACTGTGATTGTGACTAGAAAGAGTCTTTTCATGCCAATAGGCACATGAAAACTTACTGTCTCAAAAACACAAAGAACTGCAGTGTGCCTGCACTAAGAAACAAGGACATAGCATGAAGAGACTGGGCAATCATCCCACAAGGGTGAAGAGTACTCTGCAGTTTCCTAATGAGTTTCTTTAACTCATTATATCAGACCAGTAGTAGAGAAATTTCTGGTTTGTCTTTGAAGACTGTAACTCAATGCAGTCATGAATGGACAAGCCTATGGATGGGCCTGCTTTGCCAGTCATGAATATTTAGGAATAAAGTGATAAAAACAGGAGCTGTGAATGGGTTCGACACCAAAGAAAATGTGAGTAAATGGCATACTATCAGGTCTCAGAATTTTAATCAGTAGAATTGTGCTTGTGAACACTTTTTAGCTGATTTTGCAAAGAGAGTTGTAATAATGACTGTAAACCAACATCTGTCTGGTGGCTAATGATGTGTTTTTGCCTTAATATTAGGAGTTGGTTTTTTTTTTTATTGCTATATTATCTTAGCAGATATGAAACAAATCTTGAAGTTTACCTGGAGTTATCTACTGATGTGCAGATTGACCGTCTTTAGCCTAGTATTTTAATGCTACTTTAATGCTGAGATCACTGCATCAATGTAGACTTGGGCAGTGAAACTACAAACCATGCAGATTCTTCAAGGGCTATTTAATATTTGGTTATATCTAATTATTAATTTTAGTAATTTCTTTAAGGTCTACCGCAAGAGACATAGACTTGGTCTTTGCCTTTAGGTACTTGTTTCTAGAAGGATAAAGGTCATATGAGTGTAAGCCAAGAGATACAAAGGGTAATGATAACTTAAGGCATTTAACATATATTTGAGAATGAGTACTACATTGTTATTTTGTTCTTTGAAGTACCCGAAATTTTCCTTTTCACTAAAAAGCGATATTTCATAGATGTGAGTGAAATCCAGGTTTCTAACATAATCCTCATTATGAAATATGACTTTCCCTTGTTGGTGTTCATAACAGTCTTTCTATATATGTTGGAAAAACAAGTGCATACACAGTGGTTTTGCTAAGATACCATTTTCAAGGACATGGTTTTTTATGGTAAGTGTGTGGAGAACACTGATTGATCATACAAATAAAAATCAAACCACAGCTACTTTTGATAGAGAATACATCATTGTGGAAGAACTACTTGTAGGGCAAAATTGCAAGCATCGAACAAATTTGTGAAATTCCTAATATCTTTAAAAGTGTATGAGAATAAGAAAGAATACACTTCCTCACTGGTTTTATGTCAAAATGGGTTTAATGGGTATCAAGTCCAGAGTGAAATTTTTCACAGAGACAGTTAAAAAAGATTTACTGTATTTCTTACAATGTCTTTATATGAGACAGAAGAATTCATATGATTGTGAGTTAATTTACTCTATAAACTCTTGTTTCATTTGCCTACAATTAAAGTTGAAATATCTCCTTTGTAAATTTAGCCTCTCTTTTCCCATTATTCTGGAATGTGCTGATGACAAGAATCATCATGTAGTAATTATGAAAACTTCTGAGAAGAAAGAAATGTGTCACCTTGTATTGAATTTATCCTATCTAATTTTAGTTATCTCTTCATATGGGCTGCAAGGTGCATGTATGGATCATATTAATTCACACATCATCATGATCATCATCATGATCATCATCAAAAATTGTCATCATCATCATCATAATCTTCTCTTTTTTCTTTTTTTTCCCCCCAGTCATGCTACAGCCTTATGTAACTGTGACAACTCTGAAGGAGCAATGTTAGACTAGTACTGGCATACTGAAGTCATATATTAATTTAGTCTCTTCTGAAAATTATGAATCTTACTCTCTGCTTCTTTTCCACCAACTGGCTCCACCCACTTGGGGGTTTACATCTATTTGCAAGGAAAAGAGCTACAACTGTGTGATCAGCCAACTCTATAAATTAGTAATAAATATTTGGCTAACACTTAGTTGTCTACTGAGGAGGACTGACTTGCCACAAAATATTTTCCTCCAAAACCAAAAAAACCCCCTGAAAATCCCTAAAATAAAATGTCTCCGAAAAGGAAAAGATTGGAATTTACAGCACTTACTGTTACTTGTCTTTTTTTCCTTGAGCCTTGATAATAATGCCCTTTAAAAGTGGCCCATTGACCTTTACCGGTTGTTTAAAACCCCTGCATTCAGAATGAAATTTAGAGTTACATTAATGGAAAGAGAATACATGGAAAAGATTAATAGAAAGTGGATAAATGTGGTGTCTGTGTTGTCTTGGTCAACCTTGACACTCATGATCTGATGTGGGTCTGAGTCGAAGAAGAAAACAGTCTTGAACAGAGACTGGTGACATAAAAAATCAGGTTCAATCCAAAATGGAATATTTTAATATTGTTCTAATTCTAATAATAATATACAATAGTAACAATTGAATATTGTTACTATTGTATATGAACTCTCCACCACAGCCAAAAAACTGTTTAGTTAACTTCCCTTTCAACTGAAGTGGAAGCATTTCATTGCATCACCGACAGTATTGACAACTCTTCTTCCTTAGCTGATAAGTTACCTGGTTGAGCACTTTCTTCCAATAAAAATATTTGTGTAATCTAGATTTTGAATGGCATTAAACGTTTTCTGAATCTATAGTTATGAACTAGATTTTTTTTTAAATAGCTTTGCTGGGAACCTTAAAAAAACATGGTACTTGAGCATTGCAAAATAATTTAGCTCTTTAAATTCTATGATAGTATCAGCCATAGAGTATAATTTTGACAAACACAACTGTTCCACATGCAATCATAAAACTAAACTTAGAATTGTTCAGAAGAATACTCAAGTCTGAATGAAGCACATGGAGGCAAGCCTATTCATTCTCCTCAATAAGCCTCATTTAGTGTGGTTAATACATTTTTATGATTACGCCTTAATTGTAATATAAAAATAATTATGAATCACAGTGGTTTCCTCATCATGCTGTGACAATAGAAACATTATATGGAACATCTCACCTTCACAGTCCAACTGGGGATGTTTTTGGAATTTAGTACTTAGTGATGCTTACTGCAGTGGCTTAGGAAATGAAGGGGCTAAATTTTGCCGATCAGGTTTTCTGCTGCAAACACAAAGATCAGCTGTGACTGCCTAAGTAAGCTTTTGCCATTTTACCATCTTAGGAGGTTAAGTAGTCAAAATACTGGTGTGTTACCAATACCTTTCTAGCTACCAATGCAAAGCACTCTACCATGAGGTCTGCTATGGGGAAATGAGCTCCAGCTCTGCAAGATTTAATGCTATATACTGGGTAGAAGAAGAAAATATGGCTTTTTTGGTATTATTTTCTCCCCTTGTTTTTGAAAGGAAATATTTTTGAGTGTTTTGGCAGTTTATTATAAAACAGAGAAACCTCATCAATCCATCCTTAATGTGTATGCCCAAGAACGGACCTTTTGCAGAGAAACACATTGTGAGAATCCTTATGTGTATGGAATTCCTGCTCAGAACAAACAATCATGTCCAACTTGCACATAATAATTGCTGTAATGCTCTAATTTGAAAAATTGCACAGGAACTGTTATGTGCTCTGGTTTTTTTCAGTTTACATAGTTTCCTCTGAAAAAAAGGTGGCCATAACAACCAGGGACTTACTTTTTAAATAGGTCTTTTTTCAGTGGCGTAATGCTGGAATGGGAAGGGTGATGTGCCTTCTGCATTTGTACAGTAATGGAGTACCTATCCCCTGTATTGGTTTCTTCCACCTTTCTCATCAAATGGTGTAAATTTTGAATGAAAAGGCAAGTAGAGCCCTACTGTCTTGTAATCTTGAAATTAAAAAACAAGGAAAGAAGTTTTTCATTATTGTCTGAAATTTCACATTTTCTATAACTTAACTCTTGAGCCACTCTGTTGACTGGCTCATCAAATAGATGTTCTTTTGTCTGTGTGCTTCCTTTGAAATTATTCATTCACCACTGAATTTTAATGCAAAATGCAGCTGAAGTTTAATATGTACTCATAGGGAAATCAGAGTCCACATTGACTTTATGTGTGGAAAAATTTGAAAATCTATGACTTGAGAACAAGGAAAATATTTGTCAGTCAGGAACAAAACTTTACTGTCCCAGTTTTCTCATGCCAGTTCCAACGCAGTATTCCCAACAGCCTCCCCACTCTTTTTGGTGCACACTCTATTTCCAGACTAAGTTAGGACCTATCTGTTTCTGTTCTTCTCTTTCACATCATACTCTGTATTCTCTTGCAAAGTATCCCTGTGCTTACTGACCACATTAATCCCACAATTGGGAAGCAGAGAGTCTGATATCCATTCCTGCAAGTGTGGTCATATTAAGGGGAGGCTAAATTAACTGCTGTACCAAACATGAGAAAAACTCACTCCCCGTGTCTGTGAGCATGTACTTAACAGGAGCTGGAAGGTAGTTATAAATATCCCTCCCCCTATCTTTCAGGTGAGATGTGTCACTTTGAAGCCAGGGAGCCTCTGAGCTGGAAACGAACTTAAAGCAACAACTTCCTCATTATTTCCCATCTGGACTATTTTTGTCTTCCTTTAAAATTTTCTACTAAGAGCGCTTTTATATGCGCTGTCTCCACACATTTGCAAAGCAGATGTTGCAGGGCATTAGAGTGTGAACTTGAGAAATGCAGCAGAGAATATGTAGGGGTTTGAATGTCTGAAATAGCATTGAAAGAAAGAAAGAAAGTTCTGACTGCAGATGTCAATGATTTTTCAAGGCTGTAATATTCCCTCTGTGACTGGAAATTCAGTAACCTCCTAGAAACAGCTCTCAAGACTTTCAACAAAATAACTGTAGAATCCTGAGTTTTCTTGCAAGATTTATCATCAAAAACATCTCTAGGACTCTCTTGGTAGCCACTGGAATAGAACTGCTGCTGGTACTTCTGAACTGATGCTTCTTGAATTTATGGTGCTAATGATACAACAGTGTGCTGTGATCATGATGATACATAAGTAGGAATAAGTTGCCTTTATGGATTTGCAGTGAAGTAGCTGATTGGGCCACCGTGTGTTGGTTTTGACTGATTTAGAATGCAGAGCTGTCTGAGATCTCTTTTCAATACAAGATCCTGAAAGTATAAAAAGAAATATACTTTACTGCTGAAAGAAGATCCTGAAAGTATAAAAAGAAATATACTTTACTGCTGAACGTAGCTTAAAATCACTGTCTGTTTCCTGTAAATGGAACATAACAGTTGCTGGGGTTTTTTTTGTTTGTTTTTGTTTTTTTTTTTTTTTTTTTAAATTTTTGTTTTTGTTTTTTGTTTTTGCTTTTGTTTTTGTTTTTTTTCTGAAATAGACTTTAGAAAATGTCCAAGAAGTGTCAAATTTTTAAGTAGTGGACAAATTGCAGGCAACTACAGGAAGGAAAGGCCCTGACAGAATGCAAAGAAAGGCAGTGGCTGAGGGAGCATGTTCCAAAGCAGAGGAAGGAAAAATATCATCCTGTACATGGCAGTTGTAGAGTACTCTTGCAGAAAGGAATGTTGGATTATTTGGATGATGAATGAAAGCAACATCACCAATCAAGAAGATCCTGCACAGCTTGGAACGAAACTTTCAGAAATATAACTCTGCCTTTTGAATTGCTACAAAAGCTAAATAGGATCATATTTCTGCAGCATCTTTATGAAGTTAAAGTTTCTTCTTTCCACTACTGTTACTGGAAAAAAACTTGTGAGCTGCCCAGTGTTTCCTGGTTTTGATGAATGGAACTCCAACATGCTTCCCTGTTAACTAGAAGTGGGATATCAGCGTTGCTATTCCCTGTGGGATATTTTTCTGTGGAGGATTAACTTGATCACTGTCTTTTTCATTGCCTGCCTGCCAAATAGCCATAGAAGTCAACAGTACTTAATACTCTCCCAGCACTGTTTTCCTGCGTACAAGACTTGCTATTGCTTGGGTATTTTTTGTGCACTGGGATTGTCCAATTATGAAAAAGAAGGGAATCAGTCACCAAGGAACCTGTCCATTAAGAACTGCTTGCCTTCTCTAACACAAGGAAGTGTAAACAAATTAATGAATTTTCCTCCCAGTAGGCCATGAGCTGAATTACTTCAGACAATTTGACTAGGAAAATGGGCACAAAGAGGTGATTTTTTTTAGGTGTAGCTTTGCTGTTCCTATATAGAGAAAAGCAAAATGGAATATGTTTTCCCAGGTGCTATGGTAGATCTTAATTGCCTCTAATATTTGGTACTAGGGAGGTTTTAAAATCCTCTTCCTAGATCTCTAGCAGTGAAGCTATAGAGAGCATCCTGATATCAGTCCTTCTCCCTGCATGCAACAATCATATTAGTAAACTGCAGCTGTAGTCTATATGGTCTGTATTGAAGACTGTAAAAGGTTACAGCTATAAAATTCAACTTAACAGAACCTCTAAACAAATAATGACTTAATGGAAATCCTGCCCTCTGTCCCAGAAGAGCAAAATCTCTGATACCCCAACAAAAAGTGTACTCAATTTAGTTAGAAAGATTGGCTGTTGAAAGTCTTCACAGACTGTTGTTAGGTAGTTAGACTGTTTTGGCATTATTATTTACAGCATGAATAGCTCACTTCAAACAATTTGAAGTAAATCCAGCAAAAATGGAGGCTTGTTCATTCCTTAATGTGCTGCCGCATGAGTGGGCATGCAATTTACAAATATCCCTCCAGATGGCTCCTGGAGCAGGTTGGACCAATCTGCTGTTGAGAGTGTGTGAAGTGCTACGTGATGGTGATGAGATCAACTCGGCTCAGCTGACCTAAGCCCTGCTCAGGTACTGAAGTAAATGCATGGCAAGTTTGCCAACTTTGTGCAGCTTACTGCTGCAAAAGGAGGTGAAGGCAATGAATTTGTATCAATACCCAACCGTGCTGCAGATACTGTGTTGCCATTAGTCTGATCAAATGAAGAAAACAGCCAGTTTACCACTGTGGGATAAATTTTTTATCTCAGTGGTTTTCAGAGACCTCCCTGTGGCCAGAATATCCCTATATATTTTGCAAAACTTGTCTTAATCTCTGTGCAGTTGTAAATCAGCAAATCATTTTTTTGGAGAACTATACTCTTCCTTCTTGATTTTTACCAACTTTTGGTAATATTTATTTTTGGGTTTATCCTGAAATGTTTTAGGTATATGTGATTTTTCCTTGGGCAGTGTTTGTGTTAATCTTCTAAAGTGTTTTGGAATTGAAAAAATATCAGAGGAGCATAAAAGAATAATGTAATGATAATAGCAGTTTGGGGAAAGGATTTAATAAGATAAGAAGTAGCAGTTTTGCTTTTGTTATTTCTAAAGTGTTGCATTAAGAACTTACTCTGTAGAGGGAATGCCCAAGTAAGCCCTAACAGAAATGTCTGCCCATATGCATTCCTCCTGGTGTAAGTCCTCTGACAGCTTGCGCAAATTTTGCACAGCCTGTAGTTATCTGTACAGCTGGAGTAGCCTTGTGCTGGTCTGAATCTTGATCTTAGGCAGAATGTGCCTTTCAGGTTTATGAATAAGGTGATCATGAGCATGTTTGCCTTGGCAAAGTATTCCTTCTGCTGTGGGATTACATTATACTAACAAAACAAACTACTGTTCTAAGAATTGAGGGGGTTTTGGCAAAGATAAAATGTTTCTTAAGGCTTTACAAAGATACTGTAAATCTATGTACATTTTAAACATATGTGTTGTGAGGAAAGAGGTACTTAAAAGATATTTATTTGGGAATGCAAATGTGTTGGCAGTTTTTAACTGACTCTTGCTGTTTTAATTATTCTGTAAATCTGACAGATACATGCTGAGGCACTGCTGCATCAAATTTCAAACCAATCTCAGTTTAGGTTTCATCTGACAAATAGTCACATTAATACCGTAAAAGCCTGAACATCTTAATGGAACCTGCCATGGCTGAAGACATTGCTCACATGAGTAACCTTGTACCTACTCACTTTGCTCTGCTGGACATTGACTTACTGAATGTGGATAGCATTAATACCTGTATGAGAGGATAGCTGGTTTGAAAAATTAAAATGGCATTGAGTGGCAGAGGAAGGGTGGAAATAACATTGCTTTCTTTTGTCTTTCTCTGCTCTACAAGCAGCACTCAGGGCACTCAATACGGCCTTGCACACTTGATGAACTGCAGCCCTATAGTTGTTCCTTCTCTCTTCCATTCCACTTTGTCCTTTGTGGACTGATTACAGGCTTCTCAGCAATGTAAATGTGAATTTGGCCAAACCAAGAAGGAAGACTAAACAATAAAAAAGCTGTCTCAAAACAAGTATTTGGGACAAATGGCCAGCTAAGACCTCAGAAACTGGGTTTCCTGCTTCTGATGCTGCTGAGGAGGATGTGAAAGGCAGCTCTTGCTTCTGAGAGAGTCTGTGATCTCATCCACTTTGATCCTTCTCATGAACATGGAGGCAGCAGCAGCAGCTCTAACCAAGCCCTCTGTATTTAGCTGTGCAGGTAGGAGGCAGAGAATGAGGTTAAGTGGATTTCTGGTAATATGTTGTCTGGTTTTCCCAGATAAGACAAAGATCTAGGTGGCTGGTGTAGGCAAAGAGGTTGTTATTAGAGAGGTGCATTGAAGCAATCTGTACATTTTAATTTGCCTGTGCCTAACTGTATTTTGAAGTTCCGTTGCAGCTTACCAAATGCAGAACCAGGCTCTTTCAAGATAATTTTTTTTTGTGACTCCTGTGTCAAGTAGTGCTTTTTGGACTTTTAAAAGTTAATATAACATTGTTGATGTACTGCATAATAAAATAATAACACAGTTATGTTGGCTGGATTGTATCTTATGCCAAAAACTCTAGCTCTGCAGCAGCAGACACCTGTATGTAGCCACAGTTGGCAAGGAACTGCAACAAAGCACATTTTGGTGTGGGCATATAAATTCCTTGTTTTGAGCATATGCTGGAGTATCATAAATATTAAGTGGCAGTGCTCAGCATCTTATGGAAGGTTGATTTAGTTTATGGATAATGAGCAGGGACTTAGTCTCAAAAACATCCTCTCCTTCAGCCAAAAATGGCAGTTAATGATGTTCTTTTTCATTCATAGGCTGGGTATATTAGAGTGTTGGGAAAAGACAAAATTCTTGTTTATATGAGGATATGAATACTTCCTCATTTCTCTCTAGATACCATTGAAAAGTTAATATTTGATAGAAAACACCAGTAGACATTGCTAAGGCCATCCTTGCAATGAAAAGCTGTTAAGGATTTCTAACTCATGCCATTACCTTCTGCATGTTCATAGTCAAACTAGGAAATCCAAATTACCTTCAAAACCATTTTCCTGAGTGGGAAAATTTGTATTCAGTTATTGAGCTATTAAACATGATGATGTAAAGTTTTGAGAGTCACTGTTGCATTAAGGCCGTGTTATATTACTTTAACACCAAAGTGAGTATAACCATAATTGATTAGCTATATTTAAATACATAAAGGAGAGAAAAAAGCAAATGTCTGTTACTTTACGTTTGGGATTTTAACATTTTGCCCTTCTTTATGCATTTCATCCCATCCCAAGTCCTGCTAATTTTCAGCATTTTTAGATAATAACAAGCTCTCTTCTACCTAACTGGAGTGTTTCCTGGCTCTCTGGAATTAGAATATTTGATCATCTTCTCAGACCTTTCTTAAATAATGTGCTTGAATCAGGTTTGTTCACATGGAGGCGCTGTTTCGCAGAACCCTTTTAGGATGTTGTTATGTACATGCTGGTGATGCCGAATGCCTCTCTATGTATTTGTGAGTGTGTGTGTGGCTCTTGCCATCTGTGTGGCATCTTGTGGCACATCTGAAGCCAGCAATCTGAGCCATTGTTAGAGTTTTAGATAAACTCCTTTGGTTACAGCGCATAAAGGCATGCAGCCAGGAGCGGGGTAGGTACAGGTGCCAGATCTCCCTGTCATCCTCTCAGCACCTCCAGCAGAGAGACGGATGAATGAGCTGTGAGTCAGCTCTGGAAGTGCTACACTCATAGTGCATGTTACAGGATAATGGCTCTGCTCCAGGTGCTATGACTGTGGAGCACTGGACCCGCCGTAGCTCGGAGGCTGAGGTGTGAGCTGTTGGGGCAGTATCTGCAGGTGGGGCTGCCAGCTGCTGCTGCTGCCCTGGCACACCCCCCAAACATCCATCCCGTGCTCTTACATCATGTGCTTTGCATTCAGCTTGTTCACATGGACCCCCATCCCACACCAGTTTCACAGCTGGGTATCTAAAATGGATGTAGAACATGGCCATCTTATTTTCTCATTTTGCTTTGAATACCATTTATTATCATCGCCTTGGGGAATACCAGATAGAGACATCAACATTTTCTAACGATGTTTCTCAGATCTTGCCCTTGGCTTCTCCCTATGATTCTTATCTACTTTAAGATGCTGAGGCACTGATTGCGCACTTGAAGCATGATTGCTTTAGGTCCTAACATCCTTTTGAAGAATGAGAGAATATCTCATCTGCTTTCTAAATAGGTATTTTACTAAAGAAGGTGAAAAAAGGGCTTTTTTTCTAGCTCAGACTGTGCTCTCCAGTGAGAAAATAATTCCACTGTATTAACAGCAACGTTTCTTCACCTGAAATCTCCCCATATTGTTATGGGACGCAGACCAAGGAAATTATGCTGACTTCAGAAGTATTGAGAATACCATTTGAAAGAACCACAGGAGTTTTAACCAGGATGCTCTGAAACTTAATACTTACTCTTTGTACGGTGCTCTTCATTTAATGAACAGAATTTTTACCCTATAGAATTATTGAAACAACAAAGTGCATGGACCTGAGCCTCTAAGATTTTCAGTCATTTAAACAGTTACATCGACCCTTGAGAGCTCACAAGCTAGAGATACTCTAGATTCCAATTTATATTTCCTTGCATCCAATGGTGGTACGTATACTACAAGAAATAGCAACAAAATAATTTGGTGTAATTTGGTGTATCCAGTTTTTTCATTTTCTTGCCATTTGGACAGGACATGTAATACTTTAAATGTGCTTATTTTTAGCTAATACATGCTGCAAAATTTTGTTATTCCTTCTAGATTACAATTTAAGTAAGTGATAGATAAGAATATAAGTAACATTTATTAGTCTTATGATTTATAAAATGCCCCTATTCTTAATATAAATTTTAAAATTACAACGGATGAGAAAACATGAATGGGAATGCTTTCAGAATTCACAAACAGGGCTAATCTGGCTGTATGTTAGAATCCCAGAATCATAGTATGGTTTGAATTGGAAGGGACCAAGATCTTCTAGTTCCAACCTCCTGCCATGATCTCAAAGTACCATCCAACCTGGCTCTGAGCACTTTCAAGCATGATGTATTCACAGCTTCTCTCAGTAACCTGTTCCAGTGTCTTACAAACCTCATAGTAAATAATTTCTTCATAATATCTAATCTAAAACCTACTCTCAGTCAGTTAAAAGCTATTCCACCTTGTTCTGTGACTAGATGGCCTTGCCAAAAGCCCCCCTCCAGCTCTCTTGTAGGCCCCCTTTAGGTTCTGGAATGCTGCTGTAAGATCTCCTTCGAGCCTTCTCTTCCCCAGTCTGAACAATGCCAATTGTCTTAGCCTGTCTTCATAGGAGAGGTGCTCCAGCCCTCTGATCATCTTTGTGGCCTCTTGTGGACTCACTCCAACACGTTCATGCCCTTTTTATGTTGGGGTGCCCACAGGTGGATGCAGTTGTCCAAGTGGAGTCCCATAAAAGAGGAGTAGAGAGGGAGGATCACCTCCCTCGACCTGCTGGTCACATCTCTTTTGATTCACCAACATCCCTGAATCCTTCTCCTCAGGGCAGCTCTAAATCCATTCTCCACCCAGACTGTACTTGTGTTTGGAATCGCCCTGACCCAGGTGCAGGACCTTGCACGTAGCCTTGTTGAACTTCATGACATCCACAAAACCCCATCTCTCTGGCCTGTCCAGGTCCCTCTGGATGGCATCATGGATGTATCTGTAGAATCTTCTCTTGTTACTTTCAATGTCCATGGCCAGATTTAACTAAGCTGATCCCTGGCTGCTCAGACAATCTCTGTACTCCTCCCAGGCTACCTGTCCTTGCTTCCACTCTCTGTGTCCTTCATTTTTTTGTTTGAGATTGTCCAGGATCTCCTTGTTCATGCATCCAATCCTCCTAGAATTTTTGCCTGACTTTCTCTTTTTGGGATGCATTGATATTGAGCTTGGAGGAGGTGGTCCTTGAATATCAGCTGGCTTTCTTAGGCCCCTCTTCTGTCCAGGGATTTATCCCATGGTAGCCTACCAAGCAAACCTCTGAAAAGGCCAACATCTGCTCTCCTGAGCTCAAGGGTAAGCTCTCCTGAGATTGCTGTGTGCCCTGGGATCTTGAACTTCATGGCTAAATGGTCACTGCAGCCAAGGCTGCATTTGGGCTTCATATTCCCCACCAGCCCCTCCTTGTTGGTGAGAACAAGATGCAGCAGAGCGCCTCTCCTTGTTGGCTCCTGTATCACTTGGAGATGGAAGTTATCACCAGTGCCTTCCAGGAACCTCCTGGTTTATTTATGTCCTGCTGTGGCTTCCCTATAGCAAATATCAGGGTGGCTGAAGTTCCCCATGTGGACCAGGGCTTGTGAATGTCAGGCTGCTCTTATGTATCTATAGAGGGTCTCATCTGCTCATTCTTCCTGCATGATTCTCTGTCATTGGAAGCTGTATGGAAATCTCTGTTAGGAAAGTCAATTAGCAGCTGCCTCCAAAGATGTAAAAGAGAATAGAAAAACAATGAATCATGCCCTCCTCCAACACTGCTTTTGACAGGAGCTGTGACCTGCAAAGTGAGTATCTAAGGTAAGAGAGTCCTTCAGGACTTCAGACAAAAACTGTGATAGCACTTTGGGGTCTGCATTTATTATCTCCAAGTCTAAGGAAACTCCTAGACATTTATTGGAAGGCAGATATGTATAAGTGTCTAGTGTGGATCAGCTGTTGCATGAACAGATATTTTGGATTGTGTTTATTATTTGTGTTGTGTTATGAATATGGCATAAGAAGATTTTGCCTGTAATGTAATCATTGGTGTGAGATAGACTTAGGAGAGCAATGAATGTGAGAGGAGGTTAAATCATCCCTTGCTAATGCACAGTCTAGAGAAGTGGGAAGAGATTTACATTTAAACTGTAGCCTAAATGTCAGGTGTGGGAGTAGGTTTTGCAGAACCTTCTCCTGCTGTATTAAGTAGAAATTTGCAGCTCACGTCAAAAAGAAATTATGGCTTCATCATGGGATACAGAGATATATTAGCGGTAAAGGCGGATATTGGATATTGCTTTTGGCACTTGAGCTGAATTTGTGTAAAGATCACTTTTGTAGTGAAGATCACTTTTTGTACTCTACTGGGATGTTGGTTGTGTCATGAATACTTCGTTTCTTCAAAATACATTTTTTAACCTGCTCTGTCTCAATAAGCTTTCTCCAGTAAATAATTGTGTATATGTATGTATTTTCAAGTTAAACTTAACAGCAGGAAAGCTGAGTCCTTCACTGTTTTCCTAAGCAGACTGAGTGCTGATGTTTTGGATAATGAGTTAAGTACCAAACTATACACAATGTTTGTTTTTGTAAAATGTAGATTGTTCCAGAAAAACAAGTATGGCACCTAAAATTAGTAGTTTTTTTCTGTAACAAAACACATGCTAGAGCTGCAGAAAAATATGCAAGTCGTCATAGGAAGCCTTCTACCAGCTTAGGCACTACCCTGTGAATGCTCACATGTTGTGTAATTTTATGCACATATAAAATAGGATTGCTTCTGTGTGTGAAAAACTTAAGACAGTGAAGAACCTGTTAAACTATGATGACTTAAGAAAATTATACCTACAGCATAACTTGAAATAAGTATCACTTATAATTCATGAAGTCACTCAGAAATACACTATCATTCAGAAACAAAAAATACAGAACATAGTGCAAGATCTGGCTGTTGTCTACTATAAAAATTCATGTCCTTTTTTTGCCTGTCTCATATCAACATGAACTGCCTTTAATTCCTCACATCTGCATGACCCCAGAAACTTCTCTGCATCTTGCCTAGCATTGACAAGGAATTATTTTCTGAGCTTCTTAATATTTCTTCTCAACTGGAGGACCAAGAGCTCTCTTTTCATGCTTTCAGAACAATTCAGAGATTCAGAAGGGCATCCTGTCTCTACCATGCTGTCCACCTGTCCTTACCGAATACTCTCTTCAATTTAGTCCTTCCGTATTTTTAGCCCTGTACTGAATTATGCACAAAACTATCAGGAAGCTCTCAGTTAGAATCATATTATTAATAAGTAAAAGCTGATCATGATTTTTGACTTGTAGAAATGTTAAAAAATGTACACCTGATTTTTTAAAAGTTTTGGGACTAATTATCCTCTCTGTATCCTCGCATTATTCCTGTAAAATGATTTTGCTTTTGAAAGGGAAAGGGCTTAGGTTTTAGAGAGAAACATGTGTAAAAAGTACTGCTTGGATAAGACAGCCTTTTTGATACACTTTTATACATATTTTCAATGATAACATTGAGTTTGTAACCATAAAGAAAGCAGATAATCAGGATCCATTGTGCAGTGTGAAAGAAAATATTGATTGACATGTGAAAATAACTTTGAACTATTCAACTGGATAAAAACAATGTATTTTCATATTTGTTTACCATATTACCTTAAAACTAGACTTAGAGAAAGGTAGAGAAGGTCTAGCAGAAACTTTGCTGCTCTTGGGGTCCAGCCTGACACTCATTTGTGTAAGCATTTGGTAATGCAGGGTCTATCCTGCCACTTTCTTTCTGCTCTGCTCCCAGTCTTTCTCCTGTCACCTCGTTTGAGAGTGCTATGAGTCCTATTGTTTATAGATGTAATAAGTGTAGAACAGTGTAAAATACAGAGTCAATGAGGTTGAAAGACACCTCTGGAAATTGTCTATGACAATCCTCAAGCATGAGGAAAAGGTTAACTGAGGTAGGTTGCCCTGGCCATCTCCAGCTGAGTAGGGGCTATCCTCAAAGGATGGAGATTCCATGTCATCTCTGGGCAACCTGAGACAGCACTTGATCACCCTTATAATAAAAAAGGGAGGGTTTGTTACACCTGTGGGGAATTTCTTATATTTCAGATTGTTCTTACTGTTTCTCAACCTGTTACTGGGCACTGCTGAGAAGATTGTGGCTTTGTCATCCTTACACTGTTCTGGAGAATATTTGCACAAATGCACAAGATCTCCCTGAGCTTTGTCTTCGCCATGTTACAGAAGACCCAGCTCCTTGTGCCTCATTTTCTGTGAAAGATACTCCAGTCTTTCATGGTCCTGCAGTGGACTCTCTCCAGTATTTCTATGTCTCTTTTACTGGGCAGCCCAGATCTGGACCCAGAACTGCGAACTATCTCACCAGTTCTGTGAAAAGAGGAGGGATAATTTGCTTGGCCTGCTGGCAAAGGTTTTCCTGCTGCAGCAGGAAGCTGCTGCCCATCTTTGCCTTAAGGGTGCACTGCTTTGCTCATTTTCAGCTTGTTCTCTAGGACCCTAAGATCCTTTTTCACAAGGCTGCTTTCCAGCTGGCCAGCCCCCAGAACATACTGTGTCTGCAGTTATTTCTGCTGTGGGACAGGACCTGGAATTTCAGTTCGCTGCATTTCATGAGGTTTCTGTTTACCCTTCTCTCCAGCTTGTAAAGTCCCTCTGGATGGCACTCATCAGGTATATTAACTGTTTCTTGCCGTTTTCTATCACCTGCAAACTCACTGAGAGTGAATTCAGTCCTATAATTAAAGATGATTTTAAGCAGTGCTGGTCCCAGTGTCAATGCCTGGAGTACACTGTGGAGAGCTGGCCTTCAGCTGATTTTTGTGGCACTAATCACAGTTCTTTGAGCCTGTCAGTTCTGTCAGTTTTCAGTCTACCTTTTTTGCCTCTTACTTAGTCTGTACTTCATCAGTTTGTCGAGGAAAGTGAGATGGGAGATTGTGAAATGCTCTGTTAAAATTAAGATAAAGCAACCTCTCTCATTCTCCTATCATGCACCAGGCTGCTCATCTCATCATAGAAGGCTATAAGGTTGTTCAGGAATTATTCACCTTCATAAATTCATGCTGACTCCTCCAAATAACCTTCTTGTACTTTATATGTTTGGATCATCTTGTCCGTCATCTTCCCACGAGAAAAAGTGAAGCTGATCTGTGTGTAGTTCTCCAGATCCTCCTTCCTCTTCTTGTAAGTAGGAATTCTTTCAAAGCTTGGGAACACCCTCTCTAATTGCTGTGACCTTTCCAAGATGACTGGGGGAGTCCTACAGTGACATTGACCAGTTCCCTTAGCACCACTTGGCGCACCCTATCACCATGAACTTTTGTAAGTCCAGGTTGTTGAAATGTTCCCTATCCTAGTCCTCCTCTACAAGGTGTGAGGTTTCTTGCTCTGCACTTTATTGCTGGTGTCCCCACAACCTTCAGACTGCCAGGTTGCTGCAAGGTAGTAAACCAGCTCATTCCAGCACCGGGAAAATTTTATGTGGGTTACATGACCGGTCATGGTATGAGGGCTATCTGCATATATCACCATGAAACTAGGAACATGTGTGCTGCTTTGCCATAGTGTAAGAGACTTAAAAATCATGATTGTCTTAAACACTTTTAAGACCACCAAAGGACTTTGCCCATTATGCCCATTATGCCCAAACTGCATAAAGAATCTGTGACCGCCCTGCCCAAATATGTTTTCTGGATTCTGGGAACTTGATATGAGATAAAGGCAGTACTATTTTCCAATTATCTCAGATTTAAGGAGAAGTAAACATGGCTGGAGGAGAAGAATGTATGCACAAGGAAATCCAGCTCAGCAGCTGTGCTGAAAACCTTCTCTGTCTGGGCCCAGTAGGGGGAGGCCATAGCCCACTGACCCATTTGCTGAGGCCAGGTTTGCACACTAGAGTTTGGGGATTTTTGAAGTCCTCCGCAATGAGTGAAACGCAGCTGTACTGCTTTTTTCTCTGGTGCAGAAAATTAATTTTTGTGATGCTGTTGTTCGTGAAAGGTACTTAGAAAAACAGTGGAAAAACATCTTGGAGGTATGCTTAGGAGTTTTGTTTATTAAGAAAAAGTATTTTATAGGATCTCAGTTTTCAGAAAAATTATTCCCAGTGGCATCTTTTTATATGACTTACTGTGCTTTCTGTTTCCCTGGAGGAAATCAGTGTTTTCACCACAGGTGAGAAATCTGGCACTGAGTTGACCACCCAGAGATTGCAAGGAGTCTGCATTGGCAGAGGGACCACCCAAATACTGACATGCCACTGTGCTGAAATCAGCAGTAAGAAACTTCAGTGGCATGCACTCAGAAATACATGTTGGAATTATGAATACTTCAGGAGGAGGAGGAGAGCTCATGGTTTGTAGAAGAAATCCAGTAAAAATACGTGAGCATTGACTAACATATGGAACACAACGTATTTTAACCTTGTGGACATGTGAATGAATGAATGAAATGGAAGCCGGGGCAGCACACAAAGATTGTACACTGAACAGCTCCCAGTTCCTGTGTTTCTAAAGTCGCTATGAGAATATGACAAAATGTGTTCTTTGCAGAATAGCCACGCTGGCAAAGCAGAGACTGCTGCTGTGGCAGCACTGGCACAGACCAAAAGGGGCTGCTTCATGCCTGAAGTGCAGTTCATTGCTTTAGAGCTCAGTACACTTGATTCATTCAAGAATTCAGCATATTTCCCTGTTCAAATCCCATACCTCTGTGTTTTAGGTGCTTCCACCTCTAGTTAGTCTGATGTGAATTCTCATCCCATTGTGGCTGTTGGGTTCCCCTGTATGTGCAGTAGAAGACTGAGACTTTCAAATCTTTAAGCCAGACCACTGTGGATGCATGAGGATAAGTGAAAATTTGTCACCAAAATTTTATCGTGGCTGCTAAGGAATAGTAGATGTTATATTTTGTAAGCTTCTATCTAAATTTAGACATTTAATTTACTCCCAGAAACATTGGACTACTTAATAGCAGAGTTCTCCTTTGTCACTGTGTATGCCTTTTTATATTATGTTCAAAAGTTTAGTATAAGTTTACTGTATTCCTGCTGTTAAAGATTGGGAAATGCTCAGGTCTGAAACATTTTAACTGAGAGATGAATTGGTCTTAAAACAATTATTTCCTGTATTAGCATGTTGCTAATTGCACTGACTGTTTATGGTGCATTTTTGAGGATTTGGACTTCAAATATTTCCCAGAGGAAAGTCTTGTGGTATTAAGTGAGGAAAACCAGTGCAATGAACAAGTGTTACTGAGTTTCTGCAGGGTGTTTATGGGAAAACTGTGTGGTATTTTTTCAGATTTGATCATGACTCGTCCATACTGCATGTGCTATGACAAACAATATGAAGGTAAATAGATTAATTTCCACAGATTTATGAAGGTTCACTTTATTTTTATCTGCACTTTAGACTTGTCTGCATTAAGAATATTCCTAGAATAGTTTATCTTATGAAATGTCCTGAATTGTCCTGTCTTGGGGCATCATGTCTGCTTTTAGGGCTTCTTTGTCCTCAAGGACATATGCTGATGGCAATCAGCACTGAGCATGGAACACACCTAGATCCATGTTTACAGCCTGTAGCATGTGTATAAGTCTAAATGTGTCTAACCTGTAGCACTGGGGGACTGTCTGGACTTACAAGAGTTTGGAGTGTCTGGGAGTGCAAATGGGAACGTGCTTCTGGAGCTGTCAGCCTCTGGATTTCACTCCTGTTTGCTACCAAATACAGTTACGGGTTTTTTTGTGCTGTGTCAGACTTACAGGCACACGCACAAATGTTTGTGGTCTCATTGGATTTCCTCCTTCCTGTAAGTCAAGATGAGGACTTCAGTGCCTCTGAAAACTTAAGTAACACAGGGGAAAAATGGGCAGAGCTTTGCATGTGACCAGTATGTTTTACAACAGGGTCTGTCCTTAGTTGCCATTGGGGTCAGTCAGTGAACTGTTTTATCTCCAGCACTGACCTCAACAGAAGAATGGAAGACTTTGTGTTCATTGGTGAAAGGCAGTTTGTTACCTTGATCATTAATACTAAACAGATGCCATGCACTCTTTGAGAATGACTGTGAAAGTCAGGCAGAATACTTTGTGGAATCAGATGCAAATTAAGATTATGGGCTGGAGTCCTGCATCTCTCAGATCAAATGTACTCACAGTATACAGGAGAATTTGTTGTAGTGCTTGGTTTGCAGAGCCTGATTTTCTCTCCAGTACCAGCCTACTCTGAGGCATAAGATTAGGAATTAGATAATGTATTATGAAAGTGGCCCTAATTCTCTGTTTCCTTAGTAATGTCAACCCATTACTTTATAAATCTTTTTTCTCCCTCTTTTTTAATTTTTTTTTTATTTTTTAAAATCAGTTGGGATTTATTTCCATATTTTAATTTTCCCTTTTCATTACTTTACAGCTTCCTGATTTTCTTTCATGGATTCTTACTGGCAGTGCTATAATTTATGTATTTTGTAATATTTTAACAGATGCTATTTTGAAGATATACAGACTTATCTAAACAGCTGGAATTTAACCTCTTGGCATCATAATTTTACTTGTTGTGTTTGAATTACTGAAAGTGTTTGAAGATTCCAATTGAATTATGACCTCATTGTCCAAAGCAGCCTATGTGCTTATTCTAAGAGACAGATCAAAAAGTCAGAGGTTTACTTTGTCCATTTATCATTTTCATGGCATAAGGCTGTATGGTGCATACAGACAGGCAGGAAAGCTATTTGAGAATACTGAATTATTAGAAAGGAAATAACAAGTTACAGTTTCCTTCATATCTCCTATATTTTGGTTAAATTTGTGTCACTTGTAGGCTAGTAAATAATTACATTGTCTTGAGACTGTTGTTACAGACCATTCTTATATATTTTTCAGTAAACAAGTACTGATTTATGGATATTTTGCTTTTTGCATATCCTGTGGTTCTTATTAATTCCTTTAATTGAAATGATTTGTCCTGAAGGTTTTCTTAGCCACCAAAAACTGTATCAAGATAGCCATTCTGTTAAGAGAACTAGTGTTCAGAAGCATGTGGCCATATCAAATGAAGAAGCACAGCTCCTGTATCTTCCTTTTTTTTCAGGAATCCTTTTGGTTTTGGGTCTAAGTGGTCTTGATAGGTCATTTGACATTGTATGACTGTACCTATGTACAGTCTGTGAATACAGTTCAGAGGCATGGTACAGAACATAAAGAACAGCACGATAAATAGTGTGGAGGAAGCAGTCTTTTCTACTCAGTTATGTGCCATGTTCTTGTTTTATTTTTCCTCTTAGACAGTATGAGAAATAGAACCTGATAATGATTTTATCTCAATTTGTATTGCCATTTCTGGTAATATAGCATTGCAATTTTATGCCTCTTCCAGTCAGCGTACTGGAGAACTCTGACAAGTGTGATATTATTTTTAATAATCCCAAAATTCACTTCTGTTTTTTTTTCCCTAACTGAAACTTTTCATTTGATTACTTTTGCTATTTTCCCTGAACAAAGTACAAAATCATGATGTGGCTGAGGGACCTCAGGAGGTCATCTGGTTCAACCTCCCTCTTCCAGTAGGGAGACCCTAGAGCATGCTGCCCAAGACCATGTCTCTCAAGGATGGCGATTCCACCACATCTTTGGGCAATCTTTGCCGGTGCTCAGTCACCTTCCAAGTAAAAAAGTGTTTCCCAGTATTCAAAAGGAACCTCCAGTCTTTCAGTTTGTATCTATTGCCTCTGATTCTGTCACAGAGAACCACTGGAAAGAGTCTATGTCTTGTTAATGCCCTCCCTTCAGGGGTGTGTTCAACATCATGAGATTCCTCTGAGCCCTCTCTTCTACAGCCTGAACAATCTCAGATCTCTCTGTCCTTCCTCATAGCAGAGGTGTCCCAGTCCATCATCTTAGTGACTGTTTGCTGCACTATCTCCGCTAGCTCCATGTCTCTCTTGTACTAAGAATCCCACAGCTGGGTGCAGTACTCCAAGTGTGGCCTCACCAGGGCTGGGTGGAGGGGCAGGATCACCTGCCTCACAATGTGCTGGCAGCGCTCCTCTTCATGCAGCCCAGGATGCTGCCTTCTTTGCCACGAGGGCACAATGCTGGCCTGTGTTCCAGTAGGACCACCGTGAAGTAATGTTACAAACTGTGTCATTTCAGACAGTCTGCTTTCAGAAATACATGTCCATGGGAAGAAGTAATTCGCATATGAATTTCCTATGGTGTTTTAGTCTGCATTGTTTGCAAACGTATGTAGCAGACTTGTTGACCAGCTGAGGTACTGAATGATTGTCATCCTTTGTTCTTGAAATCACCTGGTCTTCCACAGGAGTCCTCTAGTCTTGACAGCAAGCTGAGAATTTACTGTGCAGCAATGAAAATGGCTACATGGAGATACCGAAAACTCCATGTAGCCTAAGCGCATGTAACTCCTCTGTTCTAAGCAGAGATGAGTCTCAACTCTGTAAAAGGTTAGATTCAAAGCCAAATGTGGTTCAAATTCCTGCCTTGGCTCTGGGGTATGTTGTATTGTTTCCAGATGAAGAACTGTTTGCACACCTGGTGGGTTAATACAATGCACATTCTTCAAAAACCACCAGCCTATGGAACTGCACAATGCTTATTCTATAAGATCATGTTAAACATTAGCCAAGAAGAAGAATGAGGGAGTAATCAGCCCAGTTACTGGTAACAACGTGAATGAATACAGAAATGAAGCTGTATCATGACTTTCTGGTCGACCACTGAAATCTACACACATCATCTGATGCTTTCCTACATTGCATATTCTGCATGAGAATGTCAGGTTCCTTATGACAGTTCTACACTTATGTGAAGTAATAATGGGAACATTTTCCATTTCTGTGGCTAACAGCGGATACTTTGGCTCCTATGGAGATACTTAGAACAGGAGGGCTCTGAATGTCTTCTAAAAGAACTGCAGGTTGCTCTGCTTTCAGACAGGAAAAAAAAAAAATATTTTCAAAATTTATACTTCTAGCTCTCCAGAACAATGTCATAACAGAAATCAAGATCTTTTCCTGTTGAAGATCCATTTCTTTATTGGGACTGTGTCATACATCTTTTTGGCACCTATAAAGTCATATGAATTTTTGAAATTTTCTCCTGCTATGCAAGTAATGGAAAATATTTCACATTTGATTAAAAAGAAGAGACAAGTATGTGCAGTTTCTATGAACTTTGAAAGTTGAATCTACTATATGAGAAGAGTGAGACACATATGATAATCTTTTTCTTTTGTCTGTGCAAGGATTTTACCTCCAAATTACATTTAAATTAAAAAAAAAAAAAAAAGGACACTGGAATATTTTTTAAACTTGCACATATTTTTTATATAAAAAGTCCACAGACTTGAAATTTCAAAACTTCACCAGCTGAGTAACATTATGTTCCTATGAAGAGTTACAATCTGTGTGCATGCCTAGAGGATGTGAAGTTTATTATGTTCAGGACTGTATTCATAAATTAAGTCTTTCAATATATGTATGTACACAGATACATCAGTTTATAAATATATATGTGTACAGATATAGTATATGCACGTATGTATGCAACACTTATTTACCTTTCTTGAACGGTAAAGACAGTAAATTATAGAGCCATAAAGAACAAATTACGCTTACATCAGTGTCCTATTTACCACAGATGCACTACAGAAGGCACAAGAGAATGTTCCTTCATGCACCTTCTGAGTAAGCCTCCATTTGTTAATGCACCTCTAAAAAATTCCCAAATTCATGGACCCTTATTAGAGCTCCCTCTGCTTGATATTGCTTCCATTTCTATTGGAAGCCAAGATCCTTGTTTCTACCAGTTTTTTTTAAGAATGAGCATGCTGAGAGATCAGTGCTGCGTTGTGAAAAAAGCCTGGCTGAGTACTGGCTTTTATCTTTGAACTCAGATGAAGGCTTTCCAAGTATGGCTCAGCAGGTAGTTGACTGCCCCTCCTGTTCACTTTAAATTTTAAGTGTGTCTTATCTCCCACAATGATTTGTCTTTCCTTTGCAACAGTCTCTTTACTGAATCCACAAGAGAAGAAAATCTTGGATGGAGCTGGAAAATGAGGGCATCTTTTCCTCAGGGTAATGTACATTTCCAGCTTTGTGAAACTCTGTTCCATCTATTCTAACACAATATTTTGTGCTAAAAACATCCAGTGAACTATCTGAAGCCTGCCTTTTTTTTCCCTCTTTTTTTTTTTCCTTTTTCTTTTTTTGGTAGGAACAAACTCCTTTGTTGTGTATAAAGGTATATAGATTTCAAGTGCACATAAGGATCACAAAGTGCAGCACGGCACTGTTTGGGTATGGTGCCTTGCTCCTGAAAGCATATAATGTCTTGCATGTAAAACCTTGTTCCTATTCATCTGTGTTACCATGGCACTGTGCCCAAGCTAATGGCTCTTGCAGCTTGTGGAATAAAACGTGCTACAGGAGCTGTTCTGTACTGTCTTCTGAAGCCAATGTGGTTTTCATTCACTGTTGTCTGTGCTTGGTGTGATGCAGACATGACTTACACAACTGTCTTGGTTTTGGAGGCTTCTAGCTAGAACTACGTTCTTCTATATATTGAGGAGAAAACAGTAATTTGGCATAAGTGCAGTAACCCTGGGGTAGTTTTATTTCTGCCTGTCTATCATGCTATTTTAGTAAGACCACAGTCTATTGCAGTCTTCTTTCCCTCAGCCTTTGTTATGCTTTTAACACAGAATTACTCCAAAACACATCAGATTCACACAGCTGAGGTCTTAGGCTCAAATAAGGCAAAATTCTGTACATTTTTTAGTTCATTAGAAACCCACATCCAAATAGTACCTTTGAAGGATGAAATCTCATGAACTAGTCCTCAAAAACACAAAACATCTTTCTGACTTCATGATAAAGTTTTAAATGAACATCTAGAATATTACAATGTCTAACATCAATGTTTTCTAATACTCAGTGAGTAAGCATTTATAATATTTTTGTTCTAGCACATTGCCTCCCGTCAGGAGGTTCACTGGCATATGTCAAGTACTAAGAACACTGGCAATTCTGTAAGCATCAGCATTGCTTCAAGAGGAATGGAAAAACTCAGGGCAAAGAATCTCAGTGTTGTGCTCAGGATTGTAGTTACGCTTTGTGGAGCCAACAAAATTTCTGCACTTGACACAAAGTTCTCCTATGTTTCTGCGTGCTTCAAGTGGTTTATGTTACTTTTTCTTCAAAAAATCATTTATAGAAAATGTATTACTTCAGGTATACTGTTAAGGTCTTATTAAAGCAAATTATATTGGGGGATTCATAGTAAATAAATGCAGGTTTTGTTTTTCTTTGAAGAACTTTGCCAATTCTGCTGCAATCCTGTGGACTACAAGTATCTCCAAACTGAAGATGGCTGTGTGTGCCTTTTACTCTATTAATGCCAGTAGCTGTCAGTTCTCGTCTGTGAGTTGAAACTTGAAATCAGGTTGTTATTTGAGCAAGATTTTCTTAATGTGTACTTTTCTTGCTTGCCAAACTCGCTGCTGATAAACAAGCAGACAGCACAGTAGAATGAGACTATGAATGTTGTATAATACACTTGTTCTCTTTCTCCCTATTTTGCTTTTTTTTCCCCTCATCCTCCAGGAAGAGTGCTCCCAGGCACTCTTGGAAAGCTGCCAGTCCAGAAATATAAACAGTTCTGAAATTCTTCCCAGTCTGAGGTTCCTGATACCGTTTTTGTGGCATAGTTAAATCGGAAAGGATCCCAAAAGTAATTTCTCTGGAGGACGTCACTGGAGAAGGGGAGGCAGAGTCACTCTGAAGCTCCTCAGAGATAATGAACGTCAGGGTATAAAAGAGCTAAAGCTATTTGTACTTTGTGTGACTACTCTGGGTACTTAAACCTGCACAAGACACAGAGAACAATGGTAATCATTCAAATACATGTTTACTCCCCCTCTACTATGCCTCTTCTGTGCTTTGATGGGCTTTTACATAATGCTTCGCATCTGTTCAATGTTATCAGCTAATAGTAAAAGCTATCTACTTAGACACACATAATTTAGATTGCCTGAAAATAAAGGAACTGTAAGGTCTGTTGGGTGTTGTGGTTGTTAATGGGCTTCAAGGCTTAAGGGATGCTGAAAATCTTGCAATTTGCAGCATTAACATCTACATTCATGCTGATCTATTAGGTTGCTCCTAAAGGGCCAGCTCAGTAGAATATCACCTTGTTTATACCCATACCCCAGAGGTTACACCAGTTACACCCTATGGCACATTAATAGGTAAATGGATAACATCCATCCCCTGGGGACCTTGGCAAATTATGTCTAATATTTGTTTTGCCTCAAACTGCCTGTTTTTGGCCTATCTGTGTGGGCCAGGCTGATCTATGTCACAAATATACCAGAACCTTGTAGCCAGAGCAAGGAGATATGGGAATCTACCCCACTGCTCCCATGGAAGAAGTGCTTGTTTGGCGGTCAGCTGAACCTGACATCCCTGGGGAAGATGGCCTAGATTACTGCACTGGAACTGTAAGAATAAAGCCCTTTGTGGATTGATAGTATGGCAGTTTGTATTGGCCCCCAGAGTACCTTGTCAAGAGGCAAAACACATGTAAAAGTGATACACACCTTACCTGTGCCAGAAAAAGTATTTCGCTGTTAATTTGGATGACAAAATTAAATATTATGTTTCCATTTGTAGGGACTGCGAGCAAAGAAGATACTCTAGGGTCTTGCTGTCATGTAGAAATCACAATGGGCAGAAAAGAGTGTCTCCTGTTTCAGTATACAGTCGAGTTTGGGCCCTAGAGCAATCAGGTGAGGGTCATCTGTCCGGACAGTTGTTCTTCCTGAACAACCCCAGTGGGCACAGGAATGCTTTTAACATCATGAGTCAGTCTTCAGTTTTCATTTGTGTAGAGCTGAATTCATGTGAGATTGGGCTTTTTGAAATGTTTCAATGTAGTTCTGATGTGGTCTTTCCTCACATATGAGCCTGTCTGCTCTCACTGGGCGTTTTGTCTGACTCTGTTCTCTAAACAGTCAAGAGTCAAGCATGCCTTGACATTAAACCACTGTTGTATTTACCATTGCACTTTGTTAACTCATAGTTTCATATCAATTCAGTGTATTGCTTTTCTTCTATGATTGAAGTGCATAATTCCCTCTGCAACAAGACCTGCCCTATTTTGCAGGGAGCACCACATGCATTCAGAACATCCTGATCCAGGAGAGAACATTAACCAAATTAATTTGAAGGAAACTTTTGTCTCTTTCCTACAAAAAGACTGCTATTTATATTTATAGCAGTCTCCCTTGACTGCTGTGTGAGCACTTTGAAGATATCCCTGGACAAGAATGGGGGACTTCTGCTTCAGCAGCAAATTGGATTAGGAAATCTGGCCCTGTTCCTGGCATATGGTGGTGATTATGAAATGGATGAGAGAGACATTCTCTATGCAAGGGCAGTGCCAAGCCTGTGCCTTCTTCCCTCTCTCTCTGCCAGCTGTCATCTAGAAGACACAGTGCAAGCCAGCGCTTGGCCCCAAGCAGCCATCTCACATGAGAGTGGCTGCCTGTATACCCAGCAGTACTGGCTGTGGACCTGGGATGATGGAGATGGACAAACATCAGTGAGACTGCGGGGAGAACTTGCCATAGGTATGAGCTTCATGTGTTTGCTCATGAACTGGATAGGGTGGTCTGAGGATCATTGAAGGTAGGACAACTGACAGCCTATGGACCTATCATCCTTACTTTTGAATACTGAAAGAAGAACTGTCTGACACTAGGGCAGCAGGGGTGGCTTTGAGACATGTTTCTGTGTGCTCACAGATGAGCTGCCCGCTCCAGTTGTGAAATAGCCCTGTGTGGGGTCTGTGGGGCAATGTGCCATCCTTTGATGCTCCTGTCAAAAGATGTAGCTTGGTAAAGTTAGATTTAATATGTCAGGGTTTTTCCTTGCTGTCCATTTGTTCTCACTGCCCAAGAAGGAGCTGAAGATGTAGTGGCCTATATGCACCCTAAGGATTCTCAGGGCAGCCTGGTTGGAGCCCTGCTGTCCCAGACATCTAGTGAGCTCCAGTGCCAGGACAATGTGAGTGAGAATTTGGCCTTGAGAGGCCCAAAGGACTGCTTGCAGTGCAGTGGCTGCATGGCATAAACACAGCCATATGAGACCCAGTGCTAGATAAGAGTCATTTGAGCTCTGGCAACACCAGTTAGCTTTGGGTAAACTATTTTGACATCCCCATGTGGTGTAGTAGAGAGAGTAGGTGAGTTTGGGTTCATCTCAGTAGTTCCTGCAGTGCAGTTTCTTGAGTGTTTATTCTGCGGGTAGAAACATAGAAACGGGCTAAGGTTCTGTCTCTAGATGAATAAACGTGAATTCAAAATGCGTTTTGGAGGCAGTGTGTTTTTAAACTACTACTAGTTCACGAGAAAACATGTCACCTCCAGCTGTCAGTGAGTGCCCTGTTCCTCCAGAAGGGTGGTTATCTGGGTTGCCTCTGCCCCCTTGCTAGGTGAACTGGTGACCCCATCACCTTGTCTCCTGTCACAGTCCTTTAAGTGAACAGTGGCACTGCTCATCACAGAGCAGCTGCAGGCAGAGAGAGGATAAGGCAACATGCCTGCCAATCTTTGTTCTTTTTTTCTCCCAGATTTACAGCTGTTTTGGGGTACATTTGTATTTTGGTAATTGGGAAGTCTAATTAGATATCCTGGGGTCCTAATTAAGTGGCTTTTATAAGATATTTTGAGAATAATCATCTGTGAAGACTTGGGACCCATGTTCCATTTGCATGTGCAATTTTTATGACTGTGTGAATAGGTTCTGTAATTGCCTGTAGGAATTTAGACTGTTTGCCCAAATGGAAGAAATTGCAAATACTTCCTAGCATCCAGTTTTTAAGTCTCTGATTTTAGAATAAGGGGAAAAAGCTGACAGAAAATACTGTAATTGAATAGAAATACAAGAACAGAAATCACATTCTGTTCACATAAACTGTCTTTTTTGTGTCTTGTGTATCAGTTGGTGGAAAGTTAAAATTTTGCAGTGATTTTAACACCTGGTTAACCACCATAGAATGTCCTTGGTAATGGCTGAGTAAGTACCATGGTATGGAATATATGCTAATAGTGTTCCAATTAAATGGGATTCACTGCAATTACATCTCATTAGGTAAATAATTTCTGAGGGAGATATACTAATTAAGTGTTTTTACTCATTATGTATTTCATGATTAAGATGAGTTTACTAAATTTACAGCTGTGCAACTAAAGCTATTTAGAACTAAACATGCCAATATTTACAAAACACACAGAAATAGCTTATGATCTGCTTTCTTTTTTGCTAATTATGAAGGGTATATAAGGTTTCCTTGGAGCTGCATTCCCCCCCTGCATTCCCCAAAATGAATGTTCATTCATTTTGTAATGAACAAAATACTCCCCAATTGTTTTGAGATCTTCTGGAACATAAATGACTTTATAAATTAAAATTCCGTTGTTATTCAGTTCTCTGAGCTACCTGCTGCTGCCCAGCAGCTGATTTGCTTATTTAAAATAATAGTAACTTGTCTGTTACAACATTGTACTGTTGTGTGCTGGGTTGGCCTTGGCTGGACACCAGGTGCCCATCTCTGTTCCTCAGCTGGACAGGGTAGAGAAAATACAGCCAAAGTCTTGTGGATTGATATAAGGACAGGGATAGATCACTCACCAATTATGGACATGGGCAAAACAGGCTCAACTTGGAGAAATTAGTTTGTTTTACTTCCAATCAAATCAGAATAGAATAATGAGACGTACAACCCAAATCTTAAACCACCCTCCCCCCACCACCTTCCCTTCTTCCCTGTCTAACCTTCACTCATGATTTTCTCTACCTTGACATAGGGGGACAGGCAATGGGTGTTTTGGTCAATCCATCACACGTCTCTGCTGCTCCTCCATCCACTAGGGAAGGACTCCTTATGCTCTTCCCCCACTCCAGTGGGAGGTGCCTCCCACAGGAGACAGCTGTCCATGAACTTCTCCAGTGTGAACCCTTCCCACAGGCTGCAGTTCGTCACAAATTGCTCCAGCATGAATCCCTTCCACAGTGTGCCATCCTTCAGGAAAAGGCTGCTCTGTCATGGTACTTCTGTGGGTCACAAGTCCTGCCAACGAACCTCCTCCAGCCTGGGCTCTTCTCTCTGTGGGTCCTGCCAAGAGCCTCATCCAGCCCAGGTTGCCCAGGTGGTCACGGTGACCTTCAGGTGCATGCACCTTCTCCAGAGTTGGGTCCTCCACAGGCTCTGGGTGGGTCTCTGCTCTACTGTGGCCGTCCACAGGCTTCAGGGGCACAGCTGCCTCACCATGGGCTGCACCAGGGCCTGCAGGGAAACATCTGCTCCAGCACCTGGAGCACATCCTGCCCCTCCTTCTGCACTGTCCTGGGCTCTTGCTCTCACATGTACTCCTCCCTTCTCTGTCTGTGATTGCTGCTGCACATGTGTTTTTCCCCCCTTCTTAAATACATTATTCCAGAAGCACTCCCACCATTGCTGATGGGCTTGACCTTGGCCAGTGGTGGGTCCGTCTTGGACACAGGGGAAGCTTCTGGCAGCTTCTCACAGAATCCACCTCTGTAGTCCCTGCTACAAAGGTTTGCCACAAAAACTGAATACACCATGTAAGGCTCCTTAACACAAGATCATTGCAATCAGCTGGAGCACTTAGACTCAGAAAAGATTTTTTTAATATCTTATGACAACTTATTCCCTGCCTGAATTATGAGCATTTTGTTCCTTCTTGAGCAGAGCCCATTTTGTTAATTTCTTGATTGCAGCTTCCTAGAAGCACACAAAGTATTGATCGTCCATATGTAGCTCAGAGGATTTTTTTAAATGTTGGTTTTTATACACAGCTTTACTTTCAACAAATTAGGCTTCCATACCACACGCATGAGCCTATCAGGATGAAAATGTTTTGATGGTTATCATTTGTGCCTGGGTAAACACCACATCAATTTAAATAACTCCTGTTAGAAGCCAAGAGGGGTAGAAAATTAACAACTGAACACAGAGATTCTTGACCTTATCAGATGACAGGCAGGATTGTGATGGATTATGTATTTGAAATCAAGAGCCAAAGTGCAATTTCTGTTCATGATAGTAGTTTGTCAGACTCCTCCTGCAGAGTTTTCTGACCTATGCTATTTTTTATGGCTCTCATACTGTTTTGGTAGCTTAATTCAATTTAAATGCCTTTTTTTTCCTGATTTCTCCTTTTGCATTTCAAAATTATTTGTTTTAAGATGAAATGGCAGATTTGTAGAATTTTTAAACAAATTAAATTAGTTTCTTTAACTTGTTCTCTGTCCTGTGGGCTCTTTATTTCACCTGTGTTCCTTTCAGTGAAATCTCTGTAGCCTGGGAAACACTCAGAGGCTCAGAGGTCAAAAGAGTTGTTCTGCTTTTGTTCCTCTCTTGAAAATGTAAAGCTGTCACTGTCCAGCTTCCTCTTCTCCTTGTAGTCAGTCCTTTCCTATTAGCAGAAAAACAATTCAATTGTTCTCTTTTTCTTCTTCAGTCTCATTCACAGAAGAATCTGTCCAGGTGCTTGTATAACTAAGATTTCTGTGTAGTCTTGAGGGATACCTGAGCTGTTTCTCAAGTGAGTGAAGCTGAGACTATGTAAGGTTTCTGAAAGGCACATATCATTTTGCAAAGATTGTCCCATTCCTCTCTGGTTGCCAAAGTCTTCATGGATGGTCTTGACTGTGACCTCTGGAAGGAAACCACAAGGTCAAAGGAGACACTTTTGAGTCCTGGGCTTCTTCCTGAGGGTGCCTCTGAAAGCTTCATTACTTAAGTACAAAGAGAGTACAACTGGATGGCAACGCAGGAGAAATGTAATCATCCTTCGGTTTGATGTTTCTCACTCTGACGCTTCTGGCTTCCTGGGGAGGTTGTAGAACATTGAAAACCTTCCTAGTCTAAAGAAATTTAATTTCCCCCACCCCCAGTTCATACACAGCTGCTTTCCCCTCAAGTCCCAAAATTTTCAAGCAGACTTCTAAAACATACGTGCAGGAGATGACATGTGCATTATCACAAGGAGGTTACCCAGAGATTGAGAGGGTTAATGATTCCCACTTGTGCTGTCCAGATCAGAGGCCATAGTCAGACTCTAGCACCTCCTGCATGCCAGCGCACCCAGATTTCGTGTTCCTTCACTGTTACAATTAATCTCTTTTTTTTCCTCCCCCACGCTTTTATGATAAGGGAGTGGTGAAAACATTTAGCTTGCAATAAGGGGTTTGTCTTTTCTGAGCAGAAAATAACCTGGAAGTCAGATCTGCCTGTATTAATTTATATAATGAGGGGACATAAAGAGAACCAAAGATTAGTTACATCACAGATTAGCAAATTGACTTGGGCATAGTTTTGTAACTTTTTTTCTTTTCATACTCTTCTCAATAACTGGAAAATAAAATTCTGGAGCAGTCCTAATGTAATTTCAACAAGTTTGACCTTTTTTTTCTCTGACCTCGGACATTTGCCTCTTTAAAGGGTTTGCAATGAGAAAGGCTGGATTACATCCTAGTTTAGTCTCTATGCATGTACAAGACAATAGGAACAGCAAAACAAATAAAAAATTAATCCATGTGTGTAGGCAGATAGAGAAAGCATTGTGTGAGTTTACTTGGTAAGTCATTGACTTTCTGATGCATCTTGATAATTTCCTGCCAAAAATCCTATTATGACTTGGTGCAGCAATGGAAAATGGCATTCTTAATACTTTCAGACATATTGCTCTATCAGTTTGAAAGAGTAACTATTGCTTAAGCATAAATGAACTAATTAAAAGTTAGGGCCAGCCAAACTATGCAAAGAACTGTAGGGTAATTTCCATCCTTGTTTTTGTTTGGGTGGAAGGTGTTTAATGTGCAGTCATAAGTTTTTATTTCTTCTCATATTTCTTTTATTGCCTTTTTAATTTGTTTGCCTACACAAGCAAATTTGTATTTAGGTATTTGTTAGTGATAAAGCCCAATGAACCAATTCATTTAATTGAGCTTAAAATTTAGATTTGCAAATATTCTCCAAGCTTTTCAGTTCTTCACCATTTGGAATTACATGTACAGTTTTGTTGTGTCAGAGAGAATGGTCTTAGGAATCATGCAAAAAAGAAAGGTAGGTGAATAAAGCCTGAATCTGTCCTTTTAGCTGTTAGAGATTTCACAAATATTTTCAGGAACTTCAGTATTCAGACTGACAGCATATGGCATTATTAAGTCAAAACCAAATATTTAATTTTTTATGCTTTGTAAACAAAAGAACTTCAATGTAATTTGCTTTACGCAGTGACCACAGACTACCCCAGATGTAACTCTTAAGCTGAGATTTGAAATGTGTCTGCAAATTAGGTACTAGGTTAACCAGTGACTACATTATGCAATGATTTATTGCTACCACATAACTGTGCAGTAACAGCCATGACCACAGTTCACAGAGCCCTTGTTGGCTATTTTGTTGCCTGGGTGGCTTTTCTCTTATTTATCAGAAGCTTATCAGGCCCTTTAGGCAATAAAAAAAAGCCAGTTGAATCTCAGCCCAAGGAACTCTCAGGTGGCAACTCCCCAGTAAGTCTGGTCTTGGGTTTTTTCTAGCACTTGGATTTTGCTTACATTTGTAGTTCAATTACTCCAATCATAATTTCTTTCAATCAGCAGCATCCCTGATATCAAGATCCCTTGCTGTTGATTCCCTGTCACACAAAACAATAATTTGTCACAAATTTTATCTAGTTATAGCTCCTGTTAGACTTTCGTATGTTTCATCTCTTCACAAAGATTCCTATAGGTTAATCCTTATAGCCTCTCTGAGGAATATACCCCTTTTCACTTATGGCCTGGTACTCTCCAGAGGTTTTAGTCAGGATTGAGGCCACCAGTGAAAGATGTTTGATGATGTGCGAGCTTCTGTTGAGCTGCTATTTATGGTGCCAGATATTCTGGGCTTGATTTCCTAGAAATGACTCATTCTGCAACTTGTGCTTTTGCAGTGTTGAAAACTAGAGTTATTTTACCTGTGAGGTACTTTCTTCAACTTTTTAGTAGAGATACTCCAGTAACATCCCCACAAATACATCATGGAGACATTCATTCCCTGTGGAAACTGGGGCCTGTGCTTCTCCAGGCTAGCTGTGAAGGAAAGTTTAAAGAATTAAGAGCACTGAGTGTAATACTGGGCAAAAAATCACGTAACAGAGCTAATTTTTTCAACTAAGCTGCACAGTGAACATCTTAATTTTTGTCATTCTTGTCACAAGTCTAACATCTTGGCACCAAATTATAGTGCTTAAGGTTTTTGCCACCGCATTCTCAAACTACCTAAGAGCAGAGCGAAGCCTGTTTTGAAGTGCTCCTCAAGACCTTCAGTGTTTTCTGTCTAGGTCAATGGTCTCAGGCGATTTTTCAGCTAAGGTGATATAACATCAAAGGTATATGACAGCCAGCCAGATGCTATAAGGTCTATTTCTGTCTCTCTCAACCTTGGCTGAGTTGATTAACCTTACTTAGATATTTCCTGCAATTTTGAAGGGGAGATAGCAGTATCGAAGATGTTTACAGATTATCTGCAAAAGCTGAAGATCCATTTCCTGCTGTATTGTGATTATTTTCCCATTTTCTAGTCTTCCAGCCTTCAGACAGTATATTTTTCTTTAAGTGTATGAGAAAGTTTTTACTGACCTACTTAGTGGAGTGACAATGTCTGACTTCATGTTAGCTCCAAGGGATTACTTTTACTATCAACTTTCTCTTCTTACTTTATAATTTTAATTCATTCCTACATGAAGACTTTAGAAATATTACCTCCTTGAATTAATATTTTTGTTCTTCATATCCTGAAAATATGGCTTTATCAGCTCTAGAAGAAATTGTTGCTGTTCTAAATCTGAGACAGACTAAAAGCAGAGCAGACTAAAAGCAGGATGTGTTGCTATAATCACTTACGTATGGGCTCTTCTTAAAAACATAACCAATGAGGCTTTAGCCTTTCTTGCTCCCACACCTACACTTAATACTATAAATTGAAAACCTCTGTGTTTTTTTTCCCTTTTAAAATTTTTCCTTTTGTTTTTCAAGTAGTAACACATACATCAAGTGATATATATAAATATAAGACAGAAATGCTGTCTCTTTTCTTATTTAACAATAGTACAGAAATATTGCATTTTAAAATAGAAATATTCTAAACTGGGATCTTGAGAGGTAAGCCCCCTTTCTCATTTTAGTTGAATTGAAAGATTCACATCTGAGGTTGCATAGTCATTTGTGCAATCTATTTCTACTTCTGCCTAAACTCAGAGAGACCTCTTTTTCCAGTTATGGCTCTATGCTAATACCTTACAAGGAAAGCATGTCTGTAAGGTTTCACTGCTCAGGAGAATGTGCATTTTTTTAGATTTATGAGGTTCCAACCAACATCAGGGTCCCCTTGTGATAGAAAACACACAGTGGGAATCTTGGGTTTCAGGAATTTGTACTGAACAAACAAGGCAGTCTCTGTCTCAAACCAGGCAGTGTGCCAAGGTGGAGGGCAGCTCAGGGGCTTGCTGGAGCTCAGACAGGAATTGAGCTGAGCTGGGCAGAACAGAGCTCAGCTTTTCACAGTGCTAAACCACAAGTTTAACTGCAAACCTCCAAAATACCATTGTAAAGTTTTAATTCTGCTGAAGCCAAACACAAATCCTGATGTTGATTAGGCTTTAAACCTAGGCCTGAATACTAGACGAGATAAAATCTAGTGATACATCTGAGACCTGATTCCTCTTTTTAAATCCATTAAAATACCTCTGTGTTGGCTCAGATGGTTTAGAGAGGCTAGTGAAAACACAACATTGCCGATTCTTGAGATTTTCCATATGCCTTCTCATCTGGTCTTTAGTCCTCTGTGCTTTTTGCTAATTGTAATGCAGAAATACTAATGCTTGCAAGAGAAGTATAAATTTCCTACAATTAGAACAGAAAATTCAGATTTAATTTTCTTGTAAAGTGAGGCCAAAGACAGAAACGCAGAAGGAGCTATGTGAGCAATTAAAAAGTGAGCTGAGGACAACTAAGTTGTTAGTTGAAATGGTCCAAAGAAATGTGCAGTCAGGTACCTCTGTGATGAGTAGCTGAAAAAAGCCACAACTGAAGCATGATCTATTAGAGAATTTTAATACTAGGGTTGTTGAGTTGTTCACAAGTATTCTAAATGGGCAACTTAATGACGTAGAGAAAGCTGCTTAATATTCATGTTTACTTCTTGACTCATAGTTTAAATTCAAAGATAGTAGCATGTGTTTACTTCTGCCAAGTACATTTTGATGTTTGTTTTTAAGGTGGAAGATGTCTAATGAAAGTGTTAATAAGCAGCAGCTTACAGAGCATACACAGAGATAATGGAAATAGCCCATGAGCATGAGACTCCAGGCTGAAACCCCTCTAGTTCACAAGTGTGCTGTTCTCCCTTAGATCGAGTGTACCCATTCAGCCCACATTACAGATCTCACTCGCTCAGCAGGTCTGAGATGAAATCTGAAGAAGTATGCTCTGTCAACATGTAATACTTCATGCTGGCCTGCGTACAGTCTTCAGCCGCTGAAGGCTGGAATATGTCAGATTGTGGATGTCTCTATCACCCAGCAGAAGGCTCTCTGTATCTCCAGCTGGCTCTTGCTTCCTTTTCTGCCTTTAGTTTAATCACAACCATTCTGGCTGTGCTCTCAGAGTCGTTGGTACACAGCATGGCAGCAAACTTCCAACCAGAAAAGGTCACTTAGTTGTTTTTGCCTCATGGAGCTGCGGATGATTCCTCAACCGTTTACATTAGCAAAGAAACCTCTTTTCTGTGCTGCACATAATGGGGAACATGCTTTATGAAGACTCAGGTGTGGAGTGAGGAGATTCTGTTGCACAAATATTAGACAAAATGCTTTTTCCAAGGGCTGACTCCAAATTCTCTACGGTTCAGAGTGAAATTCATTCCCCTGATTGCCTTTCTTCACAAGCAGTTTTTGGACTATTTATTTGAGAATTGCAGTCAAATAACAGTGCTGTGAGAAGCAATGCTAATGGAAATAAATAGAATAACAATCATATTAGTTACAGTAAAAGTCACAATTATGGTTGTCACGCTAACAGAAAATGCCAATCACTTTTCTATGCCTTGAAGATACGACAGAACCCATGAAATTTTAGATGTTCAGAAGACCTATGGTATTACAAAAACACATAATAAGAATAGAGAATAAATTAAGTCTTTAGGATCTAATACCTATTACCTAATACCTACCTAAAATTAATTATCCACATGCAAACCTTCTGGCCTTTTAATAAATAGCACTTTGGTGTATTAAATTGAAACCACCTAGAGCAAGTTGGGGTAGCTCCTGTCTTGACTAATATGTGTTCACAGAAGCTGCAACCTAGCCACAGAACTAGGGGAAAAAAGTACATGAAGGAATTAGAGGAATAATGTATTAGGAATTCATCACAAAACACCTATAGTTTGTTTGCTTTTACACCAGTTAGAATGAAAAATGTGCTGTGAATTAAATGAGAGAGAACTCAAAAGGGAACCCTTACTTCCTCCAGCCTGGCAGGAAATTTCAGTCTCATTGACTCAACTCCAAGGCTCTATATGCAATTTCTTCCTCAGTCTGAGTGTAAAAAATTACTAAAGTAAGCATTGGAAATAAAAAACTTTGCAAAATTATGTGATGCTATTAAAAAAAAAAGTAAAAGGATTTATTTTTATAATTTTTAAAAGTATAATTTTCTTCCTTGAGAAAAAATCCCTCAATTTTTTCTTTGTTATTTGTGAATCTGCTGGGTTTGTTCAGTCTTCATGAGTCAGTGGCTGTAACAAGAAGTCAGCTACTCTTATTTTATCAGTTCTGACCTTATTTGGCTGCTTGAGGATAAGAAAGCATAGGGATGGCTGAAAAGCAGTATTTGCTCTAAGCCTGCAGCTGTGAAAGATGATGATCTAATTTCTATTGACTCTACTTATGACAGTCAAAATCGTTATTCTAAGAACAGCAAACATGGCTCTTTATGCCCTGAAGCCAACAGGGCAGATTGAAGTGGGAGGCTCCAAAGGCAAGTTATGCAATGGGTGCCCTAACCTGTTCAGTTTCTTAGTCACAGGAGCTACAGAATAACTGGTGATCACTTCAGAATTAAGAAAAGTGTACAAACAAAAGTAAGACCATAAAAAATTGCATGTTGCTTTGTGTCACAGGCTATGATTTGTCCAGATTATTTCATGTGATTACTAGTGGCACCAGAGTTTAAGGTTTAATGGGGTATTCCTTGTCTTATATAAGTTGTGTAAGCTCCTAGTTTCAGCAGGCGTTTTACTCAGAGTCTGTCAAACCCATAAGCAGCTGTTCTGTCTTTCCCAATGACCGTCTGCATTGTTCCTCCCTAACCAGGGGTGAATCACAGCCAAAAGTTGCTGTCATGTCTGTTCTTTTATTTTTCTTTTTTTCTTTCCTTCTTTCCATCTTATTTTTTTTTAAGTAACTTTACAAAACAAACAAGTTATAAGTAAAATACATTAAATATGGTATACACTGGGTGTTACTAGGTAGTGTATTCTTTTATGGATGATAGATACCTGTTGCTCCTTGAATATGACAGTGAACAGATTAGCATTAGAAGTATCTGTAAAATAAGTATTGATCTATTACCATCTTCTGAAAAATAGTTATAAGTGTGTTTTCCAGTAGAAAGAATTATCAATATTTAATCCAGAAGCCCTGTAGGCTCTTGGAACATGTAATCAATAAGTCTTTATTTCAGCATGTCATGGAGATTAGCAGTGTTGACATTTTCCTGTTGTTTTTGTTTTAAGGAATAGTCAGTGCTGTTAATTTTTGGAATCCACTGGAGGTCACTACCTATATATCTTCACAGGGATCTCTACATACCTTAACAATTAATTATTCAGTGGCATTACTGCAGTGCCTGGCTGAACTCAACTAAATTGTCACTTTACATACCTCTAAAAAAAGTATTCCAAAGGATTTGTGTAATCTGCATTAGTGAAATACAAGAAGAGAAGCAGTGCTATGAAGGATATTGGTCAAGATAGTTTGATTGTTGTCCAAATCAGGAACAGAGCTCTGATCTCTTCAGTTCTTGCCAAGGTGACTTAGTTGACATGCTATAAAATATTTATCAGATGCTTGAGATTTCTTTTCATTATTTTCCATGCAGCATATCCGTGTTAAAGAACAGATAGAAGACTTGTGTTTGGTGGCGCCCTGACAATTTTTCAAGTCAGTAATGTCTTCCCTACTCCTTGAACTTTGTCATGATATGACATGACATTGGATACAAAGAATACTGCTGCAAATTTTCTTCATACAGGAGTAAATAATAATCTGTATTAGGAAAGAAGCATGCACTAAAAATGTCAGAAAGGTGTTTTTTTCTATACAAAGAGTTTTTTTTCTGGAAGGATGGGAATGGATTGGGAATTAATTTATGATGAAAGATTTACTGAGGCATGAAATTTGAGGAGGCTGGTATGTCAAAGTAAGAGGCTATGCTTTATATGTTCACATGTCAAACGACCCTGAAAAATATAAGTGATTACAATTCTCATTACAGACGGATAACATAGCATGCAATTTGTTATAACTATATGGACACAGGGACTAAAAGTAGGTGTTTTAAATATTTACTTAATTAGCTCATGTTCCTGTTTTCTTCAGAAATACATATTGCATTTCTTGTGCTACATTTTTTATGTAATTTCTTAATGTAATTGACCTACAGGCTTAATAAGTAGCTAAATACTTGCAAATAAATGAAATCAAATACAGGCACAGAACTGTAGTGAAGTCAGTTTGTGAGGCCACAAGAGATTATCTGTGTCGAACAGATGACCATGGTGATAGAAAAGAAGGTTGTAAAGGACTGGAAAAGGTCATCTACTCTAGACAGGTATTTGTTTAATTTGTTCTTTCAAAAGCTTTAGTTTTTCACTTAGAAATCCTATCCTTTTGATATCTAATATAGTTCTTTCGTATCTTACACTTCATAATTTCTTTTCACGAAGTTAAAGTTCAGTCTCTCTTATTATACCACAAGCCTTTTTTTTTTGCTCTTGCCACCACAGAAAAGTGTACAGGATTTTTTTTTTTCTTTTCCATTTGAAGTAGCCTCTTACATATTTAAAGACTGTCATCATTTTCCCTCAAGCCTTGTCCTTCTCCACCCGTCTGCACCCCTGGCTAATGTAATCTTTTCAATTTTAGACTAAACAAATCCAGTTATTTCAGTCTTACTTAATTGCTTGTGTTTTGCAGAGGCCTCATCATTCCCTTTTCTCAACTCTGGATTGTCTTCAATTTGATACACACGATTTTTTTGAAATGCAGTACCTAAAACCAGTCATTAGACTTCAACTCTAGTCTTGGTAGTGCTGAGTAGCATGAAAAAATTCTGGTGTCTGATAATGTTTTGCCATTTAAATGTTGTTCTAATATTTTACTTTGAAAAAAATTATATTTTTTGATAGCATCTCACTGCTCATTGACTTGCAGCTCAGTCTGTTTTAGCTCCTGGGATCTGTCCTGAAGACCTATTACCTTGTCAGTCCTTTGCCATCTGGTATTTCCTGTTTGTGAAAATGGTTATTCCCTCCAAATTCCCCCCACGAGCTGTACAATCAACTAACTGAACTGCATCCTCTTTTTCTTTTTTTTTTTAGACCATGTTTTTGGTCTACCAAGGTCACTGTGAATTCTGACTTTGTCTTCCATCAGATTTGTAGAGATATAGTCTTAGCATCATCTCAGAAAGCAGCATACTTTCAGACACCTGTTGTGCTGCTCATGCCTGGTGGAGTGGTGTCTGTGTGGCCTGGACCAGGAGAGGACTGCAACATCTGGACTTTGTTGATTCATTGGTAGCTAGGGGAAAAATGTTATGCTGAATAAATCTGTTGGTTAGTTACTGAGGGCATGTCTTGGAACCTGTGCAGTTTTCACTCTCAGTTACTTCATTTTAAGATCAAGTGCCATGGGCTTACAATCTTCAGATGGAAATTTCACCAAGAAAATCTTACACCTTGGTTTGGGGTAGAAGCTGTCTGGCAAAGGAGGACCACATCTGCAGTGGATTTTAATAATGTACTAACTGCTTAGTCATGCCACCAAAACCTCAGTATTCTAATCTTCCTCTGCACCAAAAAATTCTATAAAACTTGAGATTCTTTTGTCTTGTCTAATTGATCAACTTATGGAGCTAACCAACCTGGAAAGAGTTTCAGACAGCATATTTGATTCCCCACTGTTCTTTCAGTATTGGAGATTTATGGGTTGGTTAAGAGTTACTCACTGATGGAAACTGTGAATCATTCTGAATAGTGAATTAATTTGGTTGCAAACAGTTTGTGAAAAAGAACAAAGGGAAAAATAAATTTTAAAAATGTTAATACACTCAACTTCAAGAGAACATAAAGCCATCTCTTAGACCTTTATAGACCAGGGAACAGAAACAAATGTGAGGGCTTAACATCGAGTCCAGAAAAACTCAAAGATGGAGTTAGGATTAGAGTTCTTTGATTTTTATTTTTTGGTTTGATGATGTTTTGTTTACACATTAGTTTGTGTATTTAGAGTTCTTGAGGATAAGGGTATGGATGGAGGGCCTTTGAGAGCCATGAAAAATTCCAAATTGAAACACCAATAGATTTACCAGTGAAGGGAAAAGGAAAACAATGACGAGAACAGCAGAGATGACAGGCTGAGGAGTAGGGTGCAACATTTGAAATTGCTTTGCAATTTGCCTTGACTGTGGGGTTAGACACAATTACAGTCCTGTTGCACTGAGACCTAATTCCAGAACAAAACACAGCATAGATTTGCCATCACAAAATGAATAGTAAATGCAGAACAAAAAGCACTAAGCACTTTGTAAGCAAATCAGAATGGTAGGCTGAGAACATGATGAGTTAGGATGTTTATCTTGGACCACTCTCTTAAAAATTAAATTATGATTTTATATGTAGATCTACCAACAGAAAATGCCAAAAATGTGTGGAAGAAAGATTATCCACAACCAAAATATTGTGTGCAAACACAGAAAATAAAAAAAAAAGAGTAAACTTTCAAGGTATGAAAGACAAACCTGAGAAAAAGAGGTGGGAAGGCTTCTTTTTGAGGGAACACAGAGTCCTTATATTCAGCTGAAGGTCTGATTTCATCAGTTTTCTCGAAAGCACAAATCAGTCATAAGCAAATCTGTAATACATGGGGCTGAAGAAGGTCCACAATGAAACTTTCAAAGTAAAATAAAAATAAATGCTGTAAGGTTATGAAGAAAATAGACCCCAAAACACATTTCCCTAGACCATGAGATTTTTTCACACAAGACCAGAGTAATAAGCAGTAATTACATGTTGCTGGGTGTTAATACTGCTGAGTTGCTAATACACTAGCATTGGGCTGTTGTGGCAGCGATTTTTTGGTTCACCTTATTTTAGAACAGCAATATTAGGAAATTTTGTAAATATTGGTTTATTTATGTACACTCACTTGCTTTTGCCTTCTTCCCATTGGTTCTGTCAGGAAATATATTTGGAGGAAAGATACTCTAGCTTTAGAAGAAAGGGGTTTTTGATTTTACAGAAGTGGTTTGGTGTTTCTAATGAACTGATCAGAACCCTCTGTATCCTCTGTATGCACTTCTATGCCTATTTGTGACTTGGTGGTAGACTACAAAGTATAACTGTATTCTGTTACTCAGCTGTATTTTAACTTGAAATATTGTGGGTATTTTGTGACTAGGCTAGTTGCCATGGAAAACTTCATTTGATAGTATTTGCTTTTTGTTATTAGTAACAATGTCTTTCAGATTACTTGTTCAGTTACAGCTTGCATCACTATGACTCACCAAAAATCCTGCTTTGCCTGACTGGAGTGCTAGACAGTTTGAGCAAAAACATTCCCAGCTTCTTCCTCAAGGCTGAGCCTGTGGCTGTGCCTTCTGTCTAAATACAGAAAGCCCACAGGCCGTAGATGATGTAAAGATCTCCCTCCCGAAGTCCTGGTGAGATTTACTGCTGTATCAATGTCAGCTACACGGCACATACGTGGCCAAGATGAGACCTCCCACAAGTGCTGACTGTATGAGCGTGGTTTATGGACTTGAAAAGAAATATTTTCTCTGGAATACAGGAACTGCAAAAATCAACACTAAAAATAAGTAAACTCCAATTTAGACTAATCCAGATTTTTTTTTTACACTGAGCAGAGACTCCTGTCATGATGGACTGTGAAAGTTTGAGTACACCAGGCTGATTTGAATAGCTTATCTGAAAAACATAGTTTCACAAGGTGATACTGTCCAAATGCATCTATTCTGAATTCTTTATACTTTTTTATTGTTAAACCTGGTTTTCTGTAAAAGGGAAAGATTGAAAACTAGTTGGTTCTGGGGGGAGTCACTCAGACATGAATTTTGGTTCTGCAATGTTTAGCCCAAAGAGCAATCTGTTCTGGACTGTAAAAAATTTTGAGGGGAAAATGCCCTATTCACCTACCCTGCCTTACTTGCTGAAGTTCTCAGTGAATCCACCTTTCTCTGCAGTTTCTGGTCAGATTTTGTAGGCAAGGGTGTGCTCCCAAGATACTCATGTGAAAACCAAAGGCTTTCTGAACCTGGTTTTCATACACATTGCCTCCCATCTTGCAAAAGCAGTTGCTTCACATTGTGCAGCACTACTCTCTCTTCTTCCATCTGTCAAAAACATCTTTTCAGTGTTGTTTCATTTGGTTTGTTTCGTTGGGGTCTTTTGTTTCTACTTATAAATTCTTATCTTTGATTGTTTGAACTACTTTCAGTGAAAATAGGCATATTCTTTGGGAACTCATTAGACAATTCAAAAACTTGACCTTTTACCTCTGAGAGTCCCACCTGACACAGCATACCATAGAGACTACCACAGCAATTAGAGACTCCAAGCCTCTCCTACAGCAGTCTGAGGTATTTTGCATGCATTTGAAAATGACAAGAATACAATTCAGGATTTTTTAATCAAAATTGTCATAATTGGTTTCCCCTTATCCTGGAGTTTTGCTGTCACAAGCTTAAAAAATAAATCAGAGGTATAGCTTAGATGGGTTTGAGTAATGACAGGGAAGTAACTAGAGCACTTCACTGCAGCACCAAATGTGATCACCTGGATGTGGGTGCAGGTATATTCAGGATCTGGTATGAAAGCACCAGTCCAAGTCCTGTGCTCGTGCTCTCCATGCTGTACCTCAAAGTGTCTTGACACAGTTTCAGATTAGATTTGCTATCTGGGCTTTTTGTATTACCGCAGGTGAAATACCAAGCAGAAGCTTTGTTGTCAGCTGATAGTTATGCCTCCCCGAGCCACCAGGAGCTGCTGGAGCTTTTGCTAAGCCTGTCTCTGCTGCAACTCGCTTTTTACCCAGCTGTGTATCTTACAGCATGCCTGTATCTTCTTATCTAAAACCAAGGTACTGTCAGTAAGAAAGGTGGACCAGAATGGCTGAATCTTGTGAAGATTTTATTACATTTGCATCTGCAGTTTGCAGTTGATAGAATTGGGGATTTATTTTTGATTTCATGAAGGTGGTAAGTTAGAAAATTGTACCACTTCTTTCCAGCACTGACAAAATTGTGATTATTTTGTCTTGAGCTCATTTCTATGGCTTTTAGAAGACTAACACAGTATGTTGTTTCTAAAAGGAATGGGTTCAGCAAACATAATCAATAAAAAATAAAATAGAAAATGGAGTCTAATAAAAGGAGGCTACTTTCAGCCTGCCTGTGAAGAAAGACTGTACCTTGACCCCTCTGATCAAAAGTTTTCAGCCCAGAGGCCATGTCTGCCCTATGTAGTGATGCTCAGTTCCTGCTCTGGGCTATTATTTTCATCTTTTATTGTTTGGATATATTCTTTATTCTCATCAGGTGTCCACATTTTATTGCATGCATTTATATATTCATTGGAGATAGCACAACTATAAAAAAGTTGACAGAAGAGATTTAAAAGGTTATATTTAGTTCCTGAGAAACATTCTTCAGACTTTCTCTGAAGTCACTGATCCCCAAATCACCTCAAAATACATTTCACACTGCTGTTCATCAGATAGTCCACAGTGGTGTACTATTCTATCTCTGCCTTCTTAATAATAGGAAGTTGAAAAGATGTCATTTTGACTCTCCCCTCTGAATTACTACCTCTTTGTTTTATTTTTTTTTCAAATACATAAATTTACATAATTTTCCTTCCCCATGCTTTTTTTCAGTGTTGTCATTTTATACGAAAAAATAAAATGCAGGTGTGAGTACCACTTTGACATCAGGCTATTTCTTTTTTTAGTGTCTAGTTGTTGTTCCCTACTGTCTGCTTTTTTCTTAACAACCCCCTCTTAAAATACCAACATCCTTTATTCAGCTACTTGTTCATGGTCTGTATGATAGCTGTTTTTCAATTTCTCTAATAACAATATGCCTGACTGGTGCCTTCCTAATCTTCACAGCATTATTTTTCAAGAAAAAGTTTTCTATTATGTGTAAAATGTGTGAAGATTTTCTTCTGAGGACATTTCATTTGTAAATGTATTTTCTGTTCAGTGTATGTTTCTCCAGGAGCTCTCTGTTCCATTTCTTACCGTCAACAGCATAGATTGAAGATGTATTTGTGTGTGTCTTATGTTATCCCATAAAAGTTAACTCTGTAAAAGTGGTTGGATTTTTTGGTTTTGTTTTGCTGTTGCTGTTGCTGTTGTGGTGGTGTTTGCCTTTTTGACTTGAAGCATTTTAAAGTACCTGAAGCATTGTAGATGACAGAAGGAAAGATGGTGCTGGAAATCTCATTTGATTGATAATTCTATATTTATCTCCAATGCCTTTTAAGCCATTTATCTTTAAAAGATGATGTCACCAATATGTTTAAGAAAGAATGGCAAATGTCTGATTAGACAGTAGTGTTCAAGGTGCTTTGGATATCTAAATTATATTACTTTTCAAAGTGAAATAAATATAGATTTTCCATAATTTTGCGGAACACATGCAATTGAAGTTTTCTGCTAGGAATGGAGCTTCAATTTTGAATATGTCAGTAAAACCTAAGAGGTGGATGTAGGTGCCTAACAGCAGTATTTGGCATCTAGATTTTTTATTTCTTTTCCCTGGATCATTTTCAACTTTTGCTTCTATTGATGCCTATTCTCCATGAACCTCTTAATGCCTCTTTCTGTGGGGCCAGAAAGGATCCCAAAGATCTGTCATACACTTTTCCTTGAGGTATTTTTGGCCACTCATTGGCAGTGGTTTTCAAAATTTTTTGACAGCCATACTGCAAACTCACTGGCAAATGCTGAATCTCTCTATACTAACCCTGAAGGAGAAGTGTATTGTGACTGCTGGAGAATATGTGCTTAACTTGATGGTGGCCTAAGGCAGACTAGAGCATTCACTCTAAATACTGTGCCATTTTAAAGAGGCACTATGGAGCAGAGAACGTGAATGGTCAGGTCACTCTTTCTCTTTTCTCCTATTTGTTATATGAAGCTTATGTATTTACTACCCCAAAAGATGCCTTGGCCACAGCTCTTCATTTTGACATCGTAGGTTTCTGGTGTTCAGCCCCAAATGTCAAGACTCTACTGTTAGGTTATTTTTTTCTTGGTAAATTTAATCTAAAGAGAACTAATATTCTTACTTTTCAGTAATACCATTCACCCCTCCCTATTTATTTCCATCAATATTGTTTTTATCCTAATTTTTATGAAGTTTCAGACCTGTACAATTATTTCAGCTATCAGCAGTCTCTGTTATTTCATCATCTCAATTACCAGTATACGTTGTAATCTAAAACCTTGGAATTTATCCTAAATGTCAGGTTGCATCCTTGGGCTAATTCACCAAAATTAATTGAAAATGAATTTAGTTGTGATCATGTTTCCTTTGCTTGAATCATAATACAATCCCTGAAAGATCACCTGATCCAACTTTTCATGGGTAAGGGAACCTAGATGAGATTATACAGCACCCTGTCCAATTCCATCTTGAAAGCCTTGCAGTGATAGGGACTCCAGCACATCCCTGGGGATATTGTTTCCCGGAGTGAAGGATTTGTCTCAGTACAAAAAAAAATTATTTTTATGTTGAAATGAAACCTGCACCAGTAGCACCTTTTCTTCTCCACATGGCTCTTTGTAAAGAGAAAGCTTATGCTCTGTTTCTAATGTCCTTTAAATACTGAAAAACTTTGATGAGGCTCCTGCTGAGTTTCCTCATCTCCAGGGAGATGAGACCTGAATCCTTCAATCTTTCTTCACAGGCCAGGTTGTCCAGCCCTTTAATCATCTTCATGGCCCTCCTTTGGAACTATCTCCAGTCTGTCCACATCTTTCTTGAATTGCAGGGGCCAGAACTGAACACAGCGCTCCAGGTGCAGCATGACAAGCACTAAGATTAGGATGATCACGTCTCTCTCTCTGATAATAATGGCCCTGCAGATGCAGCCCAGGATCTGATTTGCCTTTTTTACTGCGGCTCTGCTGACTCTTGTTTAGCTTGCTGTCCTGCAGGACCCGCAGTGTGGCCACTGTGGCTCCCCAGCCACGTGGAACCTAGTCTGTGCTGGGCTCTTTCATTATCCTGACCCAGCAGCACTTTTTTCTTGCTCTTGTTAACCTTCATGCAGTTTTGTTCTTGTTAGCCCACTGTATGACTTTCAGCCCAACCAGATCTCTCTGTAAGATGTCTCTCTCTTCTATGTCCACCTCAACACAGTTCACCATCATCATTATACCTAGTGAGGGTGCTTTCAATCCCATCATCCAAGTCATTCATGAAGGTGATGAAGATGTCGAACAGCATGGGACCCACTATTGATCCCTGGGGGATCCCACATGACAGCGTGAGAAAAAATCCCATATTATTTCTCAAGCTATACTTCTAGAAGTTCAGACCTAGCAGAGTTGGTGTTTTGTTGGTTTGGTTTGGTTTTCTTCTTAACATATTTAAAATATAGTCAGTAAGTAAAATAGAGTGTAGCTTTTGCTGGTAGAAGGCAAGAGAGGGGAGGACAGATCTGCTCCTATGATCTCTCAGCAATTTGAAGGCAGGAATAGCTAGGAGGATTACAACTCAGTGTTATTTTCTTTCAGTTATTGGCTGGACAGAAGTATTGATGTATGATCAAGATAAAGGAAATTTAATGTGATTTCCCAATAAGTCTCTGTAAAGAGAGTGGGCATTTTGATTGGCTACTGTATTGTCTTATTTTATTTTTCAGACCTCTGTGAAGGCACAAACTCAAGTAATGTAAATTCTTGGGCCCAATTTCAGTTGAAAGAGAAATGGGGAGTCCCTCAGCTCTCCTTCTCCACCCACGTCCTGTGTGCCCAGGAGGGACTAGGCAAGGGAGTGTGAGTGGCTAGCAAAGCAGACAAATTACATCCTCAGACGCAGACTAGCACCACGGCAGTGTGTGTGGGAGAGATGGCAGGGAGCTCGAAACTCTCCAGAGGTGTTTCTGCTCCTAATGTGGAGAGCCCTGAGTAACTTGTAAACAGAATATTGGTATCTGCTTGTGAATTGCAGGAAACATTGCTAGTGTGGCAGTTCGTTCAGGAGCATGGTTCTCCTGCCAATTAAGGGGTGTAACAAACTACTTCATTCCCTCCCTCCAACGGAATTATAGCATAGTTTAAGTTGGAAATGTCCTTTAAAGGTCCTCTAAGATCATTAAATCCACCACTAAACCATGTCCATCAGTGCCCCATCTAAATGTCTTTTAAATACCTTCAGGGATGGTGACTCAACCACTTCCCTGAACAGCCTGCTCCAGGGTTTGACAACTCTTCTGGTGAAGAATTTTTACCAAATATCCAATCTAAAACTCTAGTGGTGCAACTTGGGGCCATTTCCCTTTGTCCTGTTGCTTGTTACCTGGGAGAAGAGACCAACCCCCACCTGGCTGCACCTCCTTACAGGTAGTTGTAGAGAGTGATAAGGTCACCCTGAGCCTCCTTTTCTCCAGCCTAAACACCCCCAGCTCCCTCAGCTGCTCCTCATAAGACTTGTGCTCCAGACTCCATGCACATTCAAAATATCCCCAGGAGCCTTCTCTTTTTCCATCCGAGCTGCCCCGGCGCTCTCAGCCTCTGAGTATATGGCATGTACTCTGGCCCTGCCACCATCTAAGTGGCCCTGCACTGGACACTTGCTTCAGTATGTCCCTCTTCCTCTTGTACTGGGGAGGCCAGAACTGGACACAGCAATCCTGATGTGGTCTCACCATTGCTGAGTAGGGACCAAGGTTTCTCCCATGACTGGCTGGTGATGCTTTTCCTAATTTCCTAACCCATAAGGCTGTAGCTCTTCTTTGCTCTTAGGGTGCATTAGAATTGTTGTTTCATACTTGAAAAGCAGGAAGGCCTGCCCAGTAGTCAGTCTTGTGACCAGCTGTTGAGAAAGCCATTCCGTGGAGTTGAAAGCATTTTCTGCTCTATGAGCTGATTTTCAAATGCACTAGGGCTTACACTCTTTCATCTTGCTGTCAGGACATTCTACACAGCACAGAAAGCAGCTCAGCAAGCAGAATATAAGCCCCAGGTGGCAAAGCCTGAAAAATGAGTTAAATATAACTTTATGAAATCGCTCTAATGACCATGGCAAATAGTACCCTTATGTTTGTTTTTTTTTACTCAGTTACTTATTTCTTACTTTAAAAATAATTTTACTTACTGCCAATGAGACAAAATGCAAAGAAAGAGAACCATACATGTGGAAGCAGATTGCTTTCCCTGGCAACTAATAAACTTAGAATTCTTCTCTATAACTGAGCCATGCCCACACAGATACATCCTCATTACTTATTTTTGCATCTTTCCATTGCCAATAGGAAATATAAAATGCTTCTGTCCTCATGCACTTCTCTGGGATTGGAAGTATAAATATTCTAACATTGCTACTTATTTGGGAAGAGTAAAACATGCTCTAAAATAAAATAGTATAAAAAATAGCGAAATAAAGCATAATAGCATATTCTGTTCTTGGATTTTTTTGCACCCTCTAAAGAGGCAACACCCTGAAGATGGGGACCTTTGCAACACTATTGATGGAATGTGGGCATTCTGCAATTTTTAGAGGACCTCTGCCAAGTTAAACGTTAGAGAACCTTTACCTACCTGTGTAACAATTTTGCTTCTCTTAATTTTTAAAAAAACGAATATAATACATGTTGTTGCCTCACTGTAAAAACATAACAGCAGGATTTTTGGAAAAAAAGATGACCCAGGGATTTTATAAAATGAGCAACATTTTCATTTTTATAGATAACCTGGAGCTGCAGCCACTGTAACTCAAGATATAACCAATCTATTCTCTGTTTCCAGCTGTGGTAATTATGGCATAAAGGAATTAAAAAAATTCTCAAATCTCATCCTAGTTAGAGTACTGAGAAGCAGGAAGGGTGTAGCAGAATTTTTAAGATGTGTTTTAGCATAAATAACATTTAATATAAAAAAGAACACAAAAATGGACAAAAAATTAAGGGAAAATGAAACATGTAGGAGAAAAAAAAAGTAGAGGACTGACAAAAAACAATAAATAATTTTGCTGGCGAAATTATGGTTGTGTAAGAACTTGATTTGTCCTAATGTGTTCCAGCCTTCTCTGAGCAACTAAGAGCATGATGCCATCCTACGGAAATGTGGCTAAATACAGAGCCTTTTTTTCAAAGGCTTAGTTTGTGTTAAAGCGTTATAGAAACAATTGAGGTTTTCCTTGTGAACTGACTGAGTAGTCTTTAAATGTCATCCTTCAACTCAATTCTCAGATCAGAGGAACTGATTTAGGATGAGGAATGGGTCTGTGCTTGGAAGATATGAAGAGCCCACCATGGGGCTCTTCATAAGTTTTACAGAGCACCAGCCAGGGACAGGGTAAACCAGACAATAGCATAGGATTTAGAGTCAGCTGTCAGCTTACTGATGACAGCATATGGGAAATAGTTTGATATTAATAACATAGAGCTGAAATACAACCTTCAGCAAAGCCCGGTCTGCTCTTAGTTTCAGAGTTTAGGTTGTGAGAACACAGACTGTCTGTGAACAAAAATAGATGATTTCGACTTTAAACCTGAGAATTTTCTCCTTCAGTGGCCTCTGCTGAATTAAAGGACCTTGGAAGCTCAGTTCTAAGGAAGTGATGTTTGCTATAACCTGTATATTTGCATTTTAAGGAGTAGCCCCAGAGAGCCCCTGTCAGAGCTATTCTTCCTCGTCTGTGAGCCATAGAAACAAGTGCCACAGTGTTTCTAGCTTCAGTTTTTTCAGCATTAAGGAAAGATGATGAGGAAAGATGAAACTGAGGAAAGGAGGAGTAGAAGATTGATTACAGATTGCTGTGAATGAACAGATCTTGGAGATCACAGCTTGGACTGAAAAGTGGTTGAAGGCTAAATAGTTTCCCTGATCATAAGAACTGTGTTTGCGGGAGAAACATATCACCAAGCATTACCAATTTCATATAGATTGTGCACGTCATATATTTATATTTTAGTTAGATTAGCCAGAGGACACAATGAACATTTATGCTTCCTCTATGCCAGTTTTATGCTGTCTTTGCAAAAATACATGATGCCTGATGGCACAGAGCATGTTGTTTGAAAATACCTTGAATAAATGTAAAATAGCAGAATGAATTAGAAGGGTGCAGTATTTTAAATTCTGTATTGGCAGCCTGAAATTTGGATTTGTAGTGTTCTAAAACTCTGGTGCGCGAGCAGATGCACATTGGCACATGGAACTGAGGGACAGCAGATACATGCTGGGTATTTGGCAGCTTCAGCTCAGTGATAGCTAGTTGATAGATGGTTGACCAGAAAAGAGAAAATTATAATTGTGGGATATGCAAAGTAGAAAGGTAACCATAAAGAGAGGTTTATTGATGATGCTACCTTCTGGTATTAAATAATGGGGGAAACAGTAACATTGATGAAAGTAGGCTTTACACATTTGGGTCCAGGTGTCAGAACAGCCTGAAACCCTCCCTGTGGCAAGGTGATCTGGGCAGGCAGCCAAGCACCCACCCAGCTTCTCACTCACTCCCCTGGTGTGGGACAGTGGAGGGAATCAGAAAGGCAAAAGTAGGAAGATTTGCGGGTCACGATAAGGACATATTCGTAAGTGTAGGAGAAAAGGAAAAAGCCTAACAATTCCAACCTGTGATGGAAAAGCAATCACAACAGACTGATGCCCAACCAGTTTTTGAGCAACAGCTACCTTGGAAAAGCTGTCCCCAGCTTCATTGCTGAGCATGTCATGTCACAGGGGGCATCTCTTTGGCTAGTTGGAGCCAGCTGTATGAGCTGTGTCCTCTCCCAGACTGTTTTCCACCCAGACCTACTCACAGGGTGAACAGAGTGAGGACCAGAGAAGGCCTTGATGCAAGCAGTGTCCAGGAAGAGCAAAAATATTATTACACTACCAACACTATTTAGGTTGTAAAGGTAAAGCACAACGCAATAGGGACTTATATGAATAAAATTAACTCCAACCCAATCAGACGCAGTACACGGTGTTAAACAGACTAGTTGAAACCAGTACCCAACCTTCATTCCACCACCAATATTCCACCAGAGAATATTCATTATCATAACTGAAAAATACCTAATTTGAGATACCTCAAAATGTAATAGTTGTACTTTCTTTTACAGTTGGAGTTTGACACATTTGAATTTGGATACTAGAGAGGAATTTCTAGAATGAATGAAGTCTGAGGACTCTGACATACTTCTCCTATCTGTGATTTTTCTATTCATTGCGTAGCCTTTGCAACAACAGTGAATGAATTCTGTCCAAATTTAGAGAAATGAGTAGAGTGATGGTCATACCAACAAAACATTCTAAAATAAAATTGATAAAGTAGAATTAATTAATTAATTAATTACATTAAAATGAGTAACAATCTGTGTGTAATGTAAGTGTGCTTTTATCTTACACAAAATGAAAAACATATTGCTGAAGGTAAGTTGTAAGACACAAAATGGTTGAATTTGGTTTAACAATTGTTTTGTAGGCTGAGGACTTTGAAAGTCAACAGATATTTCTTGCAACAGATATCTCTCTGCTCTGCAAAGGAATTTAGATTTCCCTAGACTTCTACATCCTTTGAATTCTACAATGATAGAGAGATATACATATGTTTTAGTTTGGCTGGTAGCCATGGTGAAACATGGCAGATAATTATATAATTTATACAATGCTTTCCACCACTCCACTTTCTTTATCATCAGAAAATGAACTCACTTTTAAATATATGAATTGAGAAATAGTTGTGCAGGAAATCACTTGGCTTTGTCCTTTGGTGACAAATGTATATGGACCACATATATGTTTAAAAACAAGTATGGATGGCTTCTACCTTTAAGGTGAAGGGGAATGTTTTTTTCCCCCAAAGTGTTTTCCAGGATTCTCCGGCCGATTTTATCCTAACCAAGTATGCTTGAATCTTTTTATCTATGCTTCAGCATCATAAGGCAGGCCATCAGCACAGGCTCTACTGACTTCTAAAGAGTCAGCAGCACAAGACTCACATCAAAGATGCTCCACGCTAATAGTGGTAAAACTGCTTACAGCTCCCTGTGGGTTGTACCTAGACAAGAATTTAATAGAAACAATAGGGACAGGGCTTCAAACTTTTTCACCAAAAAGGGTCTATATGCTAAAATAAAAAGGAAAAGAATTCCAGAGGAGGTACACAGGAAATTATATTTGCATGTTGATTTCTCTGAATGAGCACACTCACTCTTTATATCTCCTTTACAGACATAAACCTAAACCAGCCAGTGACCTGCTTGGAAGTTTTATTTTCAAGTTTCCCTTTTTGTCCCGTGTTTTTCCTTGTGTCTAACACAAGATTTATTTCGCTTTGCTTTGCTATTTATTTGCCTTCCAATGTATACCTTTTATATTTTGTTTCCCATACAATTATAATGCATGAAGTCCTTCCCTTTTCCAGGCTTTTAAAATATACACTATTTCCAATGGGAATCCAAGTAGGATAGTTCTTCTACATAGAACTTCCCTGTTTTCACATTAAAAAAATTGCTTTATGTATTATCCATGAATATAAAGTTAAGTGAAACAATTTTTTGAAACCCTGTTGCACAAAAAGGAATGAAAGCCAGGATAACAGTACTATGTAGCACTTTAAAAAAGAGTTTGTTCCAACATGAACTCTTTTTCTATCTCTAAAAGCCTACTTATCCTGAATACATAAATAAGGCAGAAAACCCCAAAGAAAATTATGTAAGAAAATAAATTGAATTATTTCGAAGAGCGGTTCTTGTTACTATCTTTCTCTTTCATCTGGTGGATTCTCTGTGAGTTAACCTCATTTCTCAACTTCTGATTCGTCTGATTCTTGCCTGACATTACAATGAAGCGGACAGAGTGTGCATGAAATACCAATGTTAACTTTAGCTGTACTTTATGTAAGAAAGGATCTTTTTGCAGGAGCTGTACAGAAGCTTGGCAGGAGCTCAGACATAATATCCACAGCTCCAAAGAGAGGCTTAAGCTTCATATTGCCAACTCCTTGAGGCAGAAACATTGTCCCAATTTGTGCCCACCCAAGAGTGGCAGAGGCTTCTCCTGTGCTGGTAGCAATTTGGGTTTGCCTCTAGGAATATTAGTCCATGTCACAGATCTTCTAAGAAGATGACCTTTCTGCATATCTAATGAACTTCATTTTTTCTTCTCTGAACTAGTATTTCTGTTCCATGTTTAATGCCATGTACCTGCCCGTATGTGGGCACAGAAGTGCAGGAATTTTATTTTTGCTATAGTGCTCTGCAACAGTTTCAGTTTATGTGCCTGTATCTTCAATTAGTTTCTCCCCTGTCCTGAGGTCCTCAATTAAAAAAAAAAAAAAAAAAAAAAAAAAAAAAAAAAAAAAAAATCCATATTTTACCGAAAGAGCAAGAACTAAAACCCTTTAATTTTTCAGGAATGCACACTCTCTTACTGAATCCCAAATTGGCTAAGTTAGTGAAAAATATGAATTATTTTTGATTGCCTTGTTTTTCATTAACATTTTCCTCAAACTACAAATTGTTGTGCAGCTCAGGAAGATATAGCATTAAATGAATTAATGTTTAATGTCCTGTATAGTTTATTTGTTATGGTTTCCTTTATAGCATAGCAATTATAAAACATTTAATTAGTTTTTTGCTACATCATTAGACCTCATGTCAAACGACCAAGTATAGAAATAAAACATTAGCTTTATTTTACATTTCTGATGCATTAAGTGGAAGTGGCGTCCCTCTACAAAGCATGATCACTGTGCAATGATCATATGTCCTGCAACAAACAGTTTGAAGTCTCAAAGCCTTTGCCAGGTACCTTAGGAGGTAAAGATAAGTTTTAAAAATAGGTGCACAGCTAATTAAGAGTTAAATGTTTTGGGAGTAAAAGGTCAGTTTTGTCTTCAAATGTTTAACAGCAGGACACCATGTGGCTCTGTACTTAGGTTATTTATTGTGTCTCTAGATCATATCAGTAGCCTCAGACAGTCTGAAGATTAAAGCAGGGGAGCTATGGCCAAGTGCCACGTTTTGAGGAATTATCCCCATCTCTGTGCAGAAGCCAGCCAGCAATGAACAGAAGTGTCCCTCAGCTCTGGGTGAGTGCCATCGCAGCAGAACACAAGAGCTGCAGCTTAGGAAGCTTTGCAATCGCTTGGGTGGGAAAAGAGAAGGCCAAAACTGGGACACTGGTGAGAACCAGCCACAATTTTGGAAACCAGCACTAAAATAAGTGGAAGTATTCACTGTGCACATAAAATATTGCATAAAAGGCACAAAGATAAAATGCAGTAGAAGGTGCAAAGCAGCATATTGTTAAGCCTTGGTACTTTTAAAGATGACTGTGAATTCAGTTTTGAAGACAAGGCAGCTTTTTGCAGCTGTTTTCCACATGGGTTTTGCATAAGAAATATCTAAGCTCTATGTTAGTAGTATTTAGCAAGGAGAATATTCAATGCTTACCTGTATTTTATCTTTTTTTTTTTTAATGAGCAAATTATATTTTCATAGAGCAATCTTTTATACAAGATTGTGTAATACAAGGTACCAGATTAACATTAACCACATTTTCACGTAAAATTTTTGAAGTCCTCAGATTTTTATTTACTTCTTGTTCAGGTTGTCTTCCTGAATTACAGAAAGTTTAGAAAATAGAAGATACCAGTAAAGTAGCTCTGGTTCCCTTTCCTGTTCATTGTCCTGGGCTCTGCATTTTTTGCATGTGAGGAATTCACTCTTTTTGTATACTTTTGTTATTAATATAGTTGCTGTTCATTATCTTATCTCATTGTGGTTTCCGGTAAACTGTTTTTATCTCAATCCATGATCTTCACCTTCTGTGCTTCCGATTCTCCTGTCCAGCCTTCTTTGTCGGGCTGGGGATTGAAGAAGGAGAAAGGGGAGCAAGAGAATAGCAGTGTGGTTTGGAAAGTCTCTGTGGGAAAACTGAATTGGGAAGTAGTGTTCCTAAATGATGACACTTTGCAAAGAAAAACATTATTTTAAAAGGTATTTAAACTTTATTTAAAAATTCCAAGGAAAGTCACATTTATTAGAAAGCCTATTGAATAGTTACTGTCTAGGGTTAACAACACACCAGTCAGACATGTACTGTTAAGCTGAGCTTTGTATTTCCTCTTAACTTTGACTGGGTTCCTTTGTAATTCCTCGGTGATTAAATTAATGTCACATTTGCATGAAATTAGTAGAAGATCCAACACTGTTTCTACCTTCTCTTTCTTTGCAATTTTTGAAATACAAAATATTTTTAATCTTGGTTATTTTAAAATGATTTAAAAAAAGTAATATCACCTGTAAAGTATACTGTGAAAAGTCAAGTGTTCAATTAGGTATTTTAACTAATGCAAGAGGAACTAGTCAGGTGGTAAAAAACTTTTCAGATGCCTGCTTCCATTCAAAATAGGGGAGAAAAACTCTGAGATATTTACTGTCAAAACGACTAGGTTTTTTTTAAAGATTACTGAAAATTAAGTGTTCCTGTGTGTGCCATATATGCTGATGCCTTCCTTCTCTTGCCCTTATGTATGTGAATGCCTCAGATATCCCCATGAAATCTATGCACTGTGATGCTTGCTCTTGGATCACTAATCATGTCATCAGTAACACTGTGGAGAATAGTCAGTAATTTCTCACAAAATCTGGATGTTCACATTGGGTTCATGAAGGTGAGCTTTTGGGCAACTCAGACATTTTCTCTCTCTCACAAATGCAATTCAACAACCTAAAAGCAAGCGTATCATTGGCTACGAATAAGCACTTCAGGGATGTCAGGCAGTAATTATAGGCACCATAGGCAGTCAACTTTGTAATTTGCCTCTGGATAATTTAATTTAATCTGCCCAACAATGGTCTTTTGCCATACCCTTTGTCTTTCCATTTTGTGTTTCCATCTTTTATGAATGTTGCAGTTTGCACACTGCAGGGCTCTTACCTAGTGGCAAGTAAAACCCATCTGATCACATCAAAGACGTTTAAACATAGGCTGTCGTTTCTCTTTGACCATATGTTCAAGTGCTTGTGTGTAGCATCCTGCCTTGTTTTCATATGCCCGTTTCAGTATCTCCAGGTTTCTGCTGGCTCACATGTGTTGTGGCATTCCCAAATACTTTGTCCCTTTTCTATCTCCAGCTATTTTTCCCCTTCAGTCTCTGTAAACCCTCCGTGGCCATCCCCACCCACAGCAGTTCCCAGGCAGGTGCTTGGTGGTACAAAGGTGAGTTTGGAAATTCCAGCATGGGTGGATCATCTGACCACATCTCCAAACAGAATTACCACTACTGTTAATGCTCAGCAAGGGTCTCTATTGCATGTGTTATGTAAGAATATTTCCCAGCTGAGCACTTTCTGGTGCATTAAGATGAACTGTATAATCATAGCTAAATAATTATAAATTTGTACTTTTGGGGGGACACTTCATGATAAGTAAAAAAAATTACTAGATGGAGCATGAGAAATGTGTACAATGGTAATTTAAAATGAAATGGGGGCCTTCTTCTGCATGATTTATCATCCAGGACTTTTGTCTAGACTTTTTTACAGTGGAAACTTAAAACACTTATTACTTTAACCAGTAAAAATTCTTGGTTTAGTACATTAATGATTTCCAGGCAAATTAAATATTAAAACCAAAGTCTGTGAAGTGTAGCTGAAAATATCTGAAGCTAAGATTCAAAAAGAGAGATCCTATCTGTGAGGTGTCTATGTGGGGGTATGTGCGTGTGTTTGTGCAAGCCTGCCAGCACAAATGATTCAGGCTCATTTAAGAATGTGCAAAATATTAAGAACAAAGAAAGGGCTGAGGAAAGATTTGTCAGTGATGATAAAATCAGAGGAACATGTCCTCCTTTATCTTTTATGAAAGGAAATAATTAAAAATGGCAAGAACTGACCTCCAGCTTTCAGTCCAAGCCTAAAGAATTAGTCCTAAAATATCAGCAGAAGGAAATGTAATTATGAAGAGCCACAGCAGATGCTATAGAGCCTTTTGCAGAGTGCTGAACACTCCCCAGGCAGAGAAAAAAAATCACATCAGAAGAAAATAAGATGAGAGATGGAGAAAAAGTAAGTCGTGTCTTGTAAAATGGGTCCCTGTAGGCTGCTGTGCAAATGTAAAGCAGTAGATAAAAAACATGGTAATTTTGATCTCTCCTCTTTCTTGGAATCATTTATTTGTTTACTGAAATGAATTTTTGGCTCCTAATTCTTGTGAAATTTTAGTAACAGAACTGCCTTTTAATTCTTTTTAGACGAAGCCTTGAAAGGCCTTCAAGCAGAACTTCTTGCCTCAAAGCAATGTACAGCAGTCCTCAAATGAGGTGTGTTGCCAGCTGTCGTCATACAGCAGAACAGTAGCATAATAAATATTCATTGGTAGACTGCTGCAGATCTGAAAATAAAGTGAGAATAAGTTTTATTCATATTTAAAATGACAAATTCTTTATGTTAGTAAAAAAATTGTTTCCCTTAGGTGTATATTTCTGTACATCCTTTAGTTCTTAGGACAGTGATGTTGAAGTAGAACAGGTGTAACCTAGGGGTTAAAAGACTGGCAGTGCTCTGTGTTACTTTACTGTATATCCCTGAATAAGTCACCTAGGCCTGAACTCTAGAAAATGCTTGCCAACAGTCTGGGACAGAGCTCCCATTTTGGAAAGGGAGCAATGCAGAGAGAGGAAATTTGCTCTTACGCAGGTAAGCCTCAGAATGTCATCCTCAAATGATGCCTAGATTTAGGAAGCCTTTTTAAAAGGAAAAACCCAATTGTTCTAGCATCCTTCCAAGTACTTTGTTGTTGAGAGTGTGTTAAGTGTACCATGGCAGCACACTGTTAGCAAGGGAGATTTCTCCCTGTTTGATGGCAGTACTGTTAGGTGTCCATTCCTTGGCCTTTGCAGGAGCCCACACCACAGGAAGCAGATGAGAAGTGGCAGGAAGCGCTCCTTTGGACCATTCACTGAGGTCAGGAAGTCTGCTATGGTGTCTTGATGAGCAGTTCGAGATGGTACACATAGTAAGGTGTACAACCAAAATGTTAACTCCAGCAGGATTAAAATTAACTGAGTTTGAAAAGATGGATGTTATTAACCTCCTCAGTATTTGTTTGAAGAGCAGGAGCCTCACAGGAACTGTATGATTCGGATTGCATATTTAGTTCCCTCCCCTTAACATTGCTGCATATCCATCCATGTAATTCCTGATCTTCAGCACCTTGTTGTGCAGCAGTAGGTGTGCAGGCTGCAGAATGTTTATCCTAAAAATCAGTCAGGGATCTCATGAATCAAAGTATTAATTAATTGTTTCCTAAGATGGATGTAGTCCCTCAAGCCTAAGAAAATACAGCCTTTCTACAAGCTACCTTCAAACTGAAATGGAAGGTCTTTCAGATGTGATGGTGCCTGGAATCAGGTTATCAGGTGATGAGGAATAACTTGCATGGACATGCAATGTGATTGTCATATTTTCTCCATGTCTCCTGTATTGCTCAAAGAGTGATGTCAGAAAGAGGTTCAGGGTTGATTCTGCTGTTTCCTATCTGTCTGAGCCAACACAACACAGCTGAGTCCTTTGAAGCAATCAGCATCATCAGTGTTTGGAGCTGTGTATAGGAAAACTGTGTAAGAAGGGCTTCCTTATGAGTAGATACCTTTATAAATACATACATAAGCAAATTCCTGTCCTTCAAGAAAGAGCTCTGCCACCCAGCATCTCATTTGGCTTCAGAAAGAAAATACAGAATGAAAACCAAATTGTAAGCTGGCCATTTCCCTTCTTTTTGGGAAAAGTCAAATGTTTAATTATATGAAACATATTTGATATACAATGGAGTTTTCCAGATTGTTTTGTGTATTGCTGTGAGACAGAGCTTGAGCCTCAGACTTCTCATTTCTTTCATGCTCTTCTGAAGCATGAGAAAACAGGGTTAAAATTGATATTACTTTTTTTTAAGTGTTCTTGCAAATAAAGTTTTTGTGGATCTGTTCAGCATTTGTGTCAGAAGAGAATTTAACTGATGAAATGCAGCATAAGCATTAGGCATTACTTATTAGGTAGAATTTTTCAAAACCTAATAAAACATAATCTTCATTTTAAGGAGATTAGTTTAGAGCTAGATATATTCAAGTATGGGTGCAGAGGAAAAAGCACCACTTCAGCTATTTTTACTTACAATAATTTTTCTTTCTCATAATTGTTATTTAAACAGTGCTTAGAGACCCATAATGCTAAACTAAAAGTCCAAATGTTTAACTAGTGGTGTTATATAATGAGTTTTCAGTGAGAAGTTGACTATATCAATACATATGTAGGTTTTCAAACCCTTGAGCCAATATACTAGTCAGATCTTTTTAAAGAAAGAGCCATCCATTCTTTTCTTTACAAAAAAATAACATACCGATGCTCAGTATAGGAAACATTACTACTTCATTGAGATAAGACACAAAAAAATGTTACATTGGGAACCACTGAGAATACACAGGGAAAAGATGTTGGAATGCCACATTAGAAAAGAGGGATGGTGGAATTATTGCTTGTGGTTGTCTGTTTATTCCTTTGCATACTGTCCTACTCAGACAATCCTAACTCCATTGTTTACAGTGATAGTAGTTGTAATAGCTGTGCTGTGTCACAACTTGTGCACATTCACAGGCCTGGAAATCCTTTTCACTCAGTTGAGGGACTGAGGTGACATGGGAGGTGTTTTCACGCTGCTTGGGGGTGCATAGCCATTATTTGCAGTATGTCTGGCTCTTATATGGCTGCTTTTTAGAAACCATGTAGAATTTGCTCAAAGGGGCTGTAGGAATAAAGAGTACATGTAAATCTCAGCCTGAGATGTGTCACTATTGAAGGGCTCGAACTAAAGTGGATTAGCATGCACTTGGTGGTAAACATGCCCAGGGCCTGACTACCTCCAAATGTGAGGATGTATTTAGGGATTATTGCCCACATTAACAACAGAAGAAGAAGAAGAAGAAGAAGATAGTTTTAAGCAATGTCCAGAATGTGCTAGATGTGATTGTTCCATGGCCTGTATTATCCTTGAATAAAATAGTTCTTTTGAGTGCCTTCCCACTTTATCAGGGCAGATTTAGTCCCTGTGAGAAGGCATCCTGAATGTCTAGAATTGGCAACAGGCAAGATTTGATTCCTTTGCTCCTATGGGAAGTATGGTGGCTCATGATATGCCTTGCCATCACAGGGAGAAAACAAGAAATTATTAATCCTCTGATGTGGTGAACTACTTCAGTCACTGGAATTCAGAGGTCCAAGCCATGGCTGAGAGGTGATTTGGATGATAAAGCTGGTGCTGTCTACTGTGAAGTACTTCAAATAGGAACATTCTTTTAAGCCCAGTCAGTTCTTGGGCTTGATCCAAATTTAAAGAGGTAAAAGAAGAAGCTTTTCCATGGCTGCATTGGGAGCAAGATCAATATTCTGCTCTCTGCAGACCTTTCAGTTTTTTTTCTGTTTCGTTCAAGCTTTTTTCCCCTGCCCCACTTTTCCTTTTTTCTAAGTTGCACATAAAAGCAAATTTTGGGATACTTCAGTGAAAAAGTCCTAGAACTACACAAAGCAAATCTGTCTCTAATGTTCATTTATCCCTATAGATGAAAATCTTCATTTATAATCAGGAAGCAATCTGCATGTGTGAGGAAATTCAGGAGCTGAGCATTATGCTGGTAGAGGGGGTATTTTCAAGTCTACTGCACAGTTTTTCTAATAAATTATTTTAGCCTTTAACTGATCACTTTTGATTTAATTGACACTGTCTGCAATCCTTTTGCTCTTTGCTCTGCTGCAGTTGTAGTTAGCAGAAGTCTGATTGTGCTTACAGTGGGCCCATTTGTTTGTTTTCCAGGAATACAAAGTCTTGTCCGAAACCCTTAAGTTTTTCACTGGAGTTAGAAAACAGGGACATTAGTTTCATGGGCAGCAGATCACTTGTTTAATTAAAAAAAAATTAAAAATCCACCATTTGTGCTGCTGCATCTGCTAGCTGTGGATATGAGAATGTTTAATATTTAAATTAGTTGTGAAAATGAGAATAATTAATTTTAAGTATTAATCTTTGACTAATACCTTCCAAGTCTCAAGGGAAATGATGCCATTCTATTTCTTATGTTTCTTAAGAAAATATGGTAAAGTGCAACACTGCAAATAGTTTTGATTTAAAAATATTGTAATTTATTTTATGCTGACTTTAAAAATGACCAAAGCAGTATTTGGCTGTACCATGGGGGTGTGCTGTGTATCTCTGTCAGTGTCTTAAAGCCCTTCTGACAAATATCTAAGCCCTTCTAACAAATATCTAAGTCTCTTGCACAGCATATAGAAATTCTGTTTTGAGTCACACTTGACCTTGCTGTGCAGCATCTATGGCTTTCAAATCTGTTAAGGCTGAAAATTGATCATACTAATGCTGAGCTCTTGTACTTTTCATAAAAATGTGTCTCTTCAGTTCGTTGACAACAAACATGAAACACTGAGAGGCAAAATCCGGTATCACCTGAGAAGTCACTAGCAGAACCTAAGAGAGGCTGAAGTCACTTTTTCTAACCACTATACTGCACTTGACTCCTTTCCTCTGTAGCCATCCTTCACTGTGTCCAATTTGTATCAGTATGGTAAGGAATCTTTGAAAACACAAAAAAGCATCCAAAACCAATGTTGGAACTCTGTTCAGTGACTTTGCCCCACTTTTTTTCCTACACTTCATTTTTCGCTTGTGAAGTCAAAGGTAATTTATATGAAACAAATACTGTTCCTCTGGATTTTTTGTCCCAGCTGTTTTCCTCCTCTTGTACAAGATACTTTCTCTGCTTTTGATGTCAAACTTTTCATGGGAGTCTATTAAGAAGTTGACACCTTTGTTGCCTGACAGGATAAAATAGCAGTTGATGGTCCCTGGGATGGTACCCCCCCCCCCCCAGAATTACATCCCAAGGATGTTAACCTTCTATCAAGTTTAAATGAGAGTAAAATTAATCTTGATTTTGTGTTTTACAACAGAACGTACCAGAGATTATGGTTATGCCTCCTTTCCAGCTTCTTTCCTGCTACTTTCCTTTCATCTCCTAACTTGGCATTCTTCCCCCTGAGAGGCTTGATCTCAGTATTTATCTCTGTGTGGGCTGGCTTTCCACAATGACATTTTGGTAAAGCTCTTGTATTTGTCCAGCTGTTGTTATTGCTCCAGGTGCTTCTGAGCAAAGGAACAAACATTGACGTTCTGGGTTACTTGCTTTCAGTCCTGCTCCCCCTGCTCCAGAGCCTTCAAGGAAGTCAGCAACTGTGCATCTTCTCTGGAGAGGGAAACAGTTTAAAACAGACAGGCATTTTTTGGGACTTTCAAGGACTCGGTGTGAGTTACAGAGCCCTGCCCTGACTCTAAAGCTTCCATAAAACTCACTGCCAGTGTTTGGTACAAGATATTTTTAAATACCTATCAGGTTTATGTGTGGTGTTACATGATGGGCATACCCAAACAGTTCATGCATGAACTGTTCATGATTCGTGTGTGAGGGAATTTTGAGTCATGCAACGAAGAGATATCATAGTGCTGCCCTAGTGCCAGGTAGACCACGTCACGTAGCCGAGCATGCTGCAAGGTAGCACATCTTGACTTTGCCAGAACCTTTGTGTTCCCTGATGGAACAGATGTCACAGAGGGCTATGCCAGCCTTAAACATGGTGGGGGATTCAGGTTCCACATGAAACAGTGAAAAAAGGAGAAAATTTTAGGTGTGAATGAAGAGCATTCATTAATTTGTTTTGTAATGTGTCAACTGAACTCAAACAAAGGGTGCATTTTCTTATAGTCTATAAAAATAACAAAATATGGTTCAATTTATAAATTATATATTATTTTGATAATTGAATTTTACATTGCAAAGTACTTGAAGATCCGTTTTCTTTCCTCATTGAAAGATTTTGCTGTATTTGAAACCAAATCACAGACTACTCTAGTTGTTCCATTTTTTATTTATATGTTTGCATTTATTGATATATTTACTGTTCTCTGTACCCCTAAAGTGGAGAATGCTCAGAGTATCACAGGAGGAAACCAGGACATGGGAGGAATCTAACTTCATGGCATTACTTTTTCTTTTTTTTAAGATTTCTTTCCCAAAATGCACTGCCTTATGTTCAGCTGAGGTTTCATTGTGTTTTGGCAAAACCTCACTTTTTCAATTATCCTACAGTCTGTGGCAAAGCCCTATTTTAAAAACATTTCTATGTGTCCGTAAATAGCACAAAATGATAGTTAATACTGACCTTTTTGCACCTCTTTATCCCTTCATTCTGGAGCATACTCTCTGATTCTGAAGTTTTTACCACTGAAACGATGTGAGAAATGTACAGTCAGCATACCTACCCTCAGTTTTCTGAGAAATGAGGCTGGATGTAAGTGTGTGCTTGTGCATCTTTCTCCAATCCTTCCTTTTATTTTGTTTCAATGGAGGAAGAAATTGAGATTACAAAGACAGAAAAAAAAAAAGAGAAGAGAAATAAAGGAAAAAGGAGGGCTTTACCAGGTAAAGAGTAATCATGCATAAGAATCATTGCTGTATAAATTGTAGGTAAGTGGAGATGTGGAAGAAGCAGATAGTGTGAAGACAGAGAAATAGTAATTTGGAAAAACTATCTTCTCCTGACCATTATGCCTCGTCTTGTCATTTTTCTGTCCCACAGGCTGTTGATATAAGTCCTGAGCTGATGAACTGTTAATAGTGCTCGCTTTAAAGTCATGAAAATGTATCTCAGTAAACATGGGGAGAACATTACTATTAAAAGTACAGAAGGTAAGGAAAATTCTGAATAGAAGGAACTTAAACTTTCTCCAAACTACTGACGAGTTCCTTAAGATGCTGTAATTGTGAGAGATTTGCATACAATCTTTCACTGTAAAATATTCAGGCATTTTTTTCCTGTCAGCAATCTCAGAAACAGATGAATGAAGCTTTTCTTCCACTGTGTTTTGTTTCTTCCTGACTTAAGAGGTCCACTATTATGGAAACTGCACTTAATTTTCATGTTTTTGTGTCTTGGAGCTTGTTTTAGACAAAGCCTTCTAGGCTGTGCTTAGGTAATACAGGGACACAAATATCATATCCCAATGTATGTCAGTAAGTCAAAATAGAGATACTAATGGGAGTAAAGTTAGGCATGTGCTTCAGTAGTTTACCAAGAGGGAACCATGACATCAGTGGAGGTAAATGAAGCTGCAGGGAGGATCAGGTCTCCACTGACAGAATTTTGTGCTGATTGTATTTCCTGTTGTTTGAGGACAAAGCTAAGTTCAGCAAAAGTGAATAATTAGAAGGAGAAATAAACCCCAAAAATGGACTGAAAAGTAGGTTTTTCTGTTCCTATTTTATTTTTCCAGACCTTTATGACTTTATTGTAGAAGAATAAGAAGAAGGGAACATTCAAATATTTGAACCCTCTCTGGTAATAACAATGTTAAACATCACAAGCACATTTTATGTCTGTCCACTCAAGAGGGAAGGTAAATGTGTTTTATAATTTCATACACTACTTTGCTGCTCCAGCTAGTTTATAATCTAGTTCCTGTGCTATCCAACAGTCTATTATAACTTGTTTTATTACTTGATGACTTCTGTTGTATAGCTTGAAATACATATAGTACTGAAAAAAGAAATGCATTAACCTTGCAGTGTTAAGTTAGCACATCCTTGTTTTTTTACTTCTTTTGTTTTTTACAGTATATGGCAGACTTTTGCTTCTACTATTCAAAATCAGAAACAATTAAATACTGATGAAAAAGAGATTATCAGGTTCCAACAGTAGGTAGTGAGGGTTTAAATTCTTATATCCAGTTGAAATCCTAACGTGACCTTTGCATTTCAGAATGAAATGTTAATGTTGTTAGGAGCTATGGCACTCAACACCTCCCAACCACTGGCCTTTTGGTAAGCACCATTGTGTCTCAAAGAGCTCCCTCTTGTCCTACTCAGATTTTCACAGATTTCTCACCCTTCTATGATTTTGTCTCAAAGTCTTCCAATTAAACAAGTATTTCACAGGAAAATAGCTACTGTTAATTTTATTTGAAACTGTATTCTTTTGACACTTGCTCCTAAGAACTGGGTCTGCTGCTGCGTAGGATAGGTGCATTTATTCTGATTTCATTAGATGGGTGCTCTTCAACTAGAATAGAAAACTCAGCAAGTCTGCATAGACATTTTCTGATTTGATTTTAAGAGCTGCTTTTTGATTTAAATTTATCTTAATTGACTGAATAAAGCTTAAGATGGTCTAAGTATCAAAAAGGGGCTGAAATGAGAAAAACTGTGAATTCTGGCAAATATAGCTTCTTTGGTGTAAATCTCTATGTGGACCCATTTGCTTCTTGGTCAAAGAGTAAAAAAAGCAATTTACTGAAAGTCAATAGCAAACTGCTAGGATTAATTTTTGCTCTTTTTTTTTTTTGTTGTTCTTGAAGACTTATGCAACCTATTACTTTGTTCTTGCTGATATTCCATCTGGAATAAGCCTTCTATATTTAGAACCTTAAAAAACATTGCTTTTTTATTTTATTTTTATGTCTCAAGATAAATTGCACTAAATTCAAACAAGGTGCTAAAAGTCATTTTAGTTCTTCCCTGGTTCAGAAATCTTCTAAAAATATGTTTGACTTTGTCTGTAGGGCTGTAGAATTTGATGTTGCTGTTGAACTTTTGCATCTCCAAACTGAATATTCTTTTGTTCTTCAAAGTAAAGCTCTACAGACTGGAACTCTGTGCAGTTAAATGCTGCTGATTCATTGTGCTTACATATTTTTAGGTAAATAAGAGTGACTGCAGACTTCAAAACTGTTATTGCTATATTGTTGTGTACTGTGTACAAATTATAATGTTATTTTGTATTTGAGGCTAAACGTTGGGGTTTTATATTCTAAATATCAAATGCTATGCTTGAATTTAATCAACAAATTTTATGTGCATTCAAATGCAATTATAAATTAATTTTCTCCACAGCTTTCATGTTCTCAAAGAGAACAATTTGCCAATTTGCTGTATTCAATTCTTGAATTCAGTTTGTGTTACCAGATGCTCTGCCATGCCCCTTGAAGTTTGGATGCAAAGTAAATAGAAAAGCAAATTCTTAAATATCTCCCACCCCCACAATCCATCTTTTACAAAGGGATGGAACTTTTCTTTCTGTGAGCCATATCTGGTCCCTATTTTCAGACCATTGCAGCTGAACAGCAAAAATATTGCTAGAAAAAAATGGAATATAATTAAATTTGAAATGGAGAATACACACATAATCAAGAAATAGTTCAGATAGTGAGGTTATTTTCTGAGTTTATGCATGAGTCTATGCATTATTTCTACAGGGCTTACTGTCCATAACTAACCATTGGATATAAATCAAATGAAGTTAAATAATTGCGGAGGATAATTTAGTATTTTTCAATTCAGATACCATGTTCCTTACATATCTGCTAAAAAATGAAAGTCATAATATCTTCTCTGAAAACATTTTCCTCCCCGTTATTTAAGCTGTCAATTTGTCTGATCTGCTCTGGTGTTTTCTTTTCTCTTGACCAAGTGAGGACATGCTGTAGCCGCACTGATATTACTCCTTGTGTGACAGATAACTTTTACTGACAGAGCTTATGCTACAACTGAATCCTGATATAATTTGGTAATATCTTAAGGTTCATTAAATGCTTCCATTTTGTCATTATGCCAAGTGTCGTAAGTTGGATATCTTCCGTGAGAGAAGTCTCCTGAAACACAGTGCTGGATATTCTGCTGGAGCTCCCAGAGTTTGCTGAACCACTTCTGATGAAGCCCTTTGTTAGCTGTGCCTGACAAAGAAATGGATGTGTTAGCCCATCCCACAGACAAACCTTTTCCTAATGAAATTACACAGCCACTGCAGAGTGCTTAGGCATTTCTCAAAAATCACAGCCTTAACTCCAAATTCAGGGTAGGAGTGGTGGTAGTAAAAATGTATTTTTTTTTCTTTAAAAGGCAGTCAGTGAACTTTTTGGGCCATACACTAACTGGTAATGGATTTCAGCATCTGTGCTGGTCCGTGTATGGGGGAAAGGAAGAAGGTGAAAGTACGCATTTTGGTGTTGTATGTACAATTGAAACACATCTCTTCTGAGACTACACTGACAAGAGATGGATGTGACAATATCAAAAAATTTCAAGAAATCATCTGGTTTTTACTGATTTTTTTGCCAAATTTTTAAATAAAATTATTCTTCCACTTTAGTCTTTAAGTGAAAACAACGGAAATTTTCTAAAAAAAAAATCTCTGACTGCATTGAAAAACTCCATTTAATATCTTCCATATTATGCTTTTTTGACTTGCTATACTTTCCTCATCTTTTTAATTGACAGAAAAATAAAAAAGATCAGTTATCCATGTGCTTTTTGTTGAGGTTGCAAATGTATTTTTTCTATACATTCTGTAATGGAGCAATGTTTCAGCTGAGATTATCTTGCCTGTCAAGTGTAGCAATTTTGGCAGTTAAGGACTCTTAAGTACATTATCTCTCAGTCCTTCTAAACCAAGTTATCTCCAGGTTTCTTGGGGGCAGGAGATGATTATGTGAATTAGAAACAGGAAACTAACACATTTCTGTGTGCACTGCAAGACCTGTGATTTCTGCTATCACCAAAACCTTGCAGGAGTAAATTTTCTTGTAATTTCCTACAGGTTCATCTGTAATTCATATGCATTGCGCTGACCTCTCCCAGTCTAATTTACTCTTCCTAGTGTCCTTTCAAGAGCTAAGTACTACTTTCTTCTTATTGGCATTTGCTCACTAGGTTTATCTTTAGTTTAAACAGCAGACACATATGCAGAATAAGCTCACCTGCATTGGAGGAACAAAGTTTAAAAGAGGATTGGTTTTAAGGGTAAGATTTTCCTATTGTTTCAATACTACACCTGCAGTCTGGTCTCACTAGCTGCCTTATCCAAGATCAACAAGGCACAGCATTATAACAGCACAGTGACCGCGCTACAGCAGTGAGCCTGGAGATAAGTGCAATTGAAATATTCCAAAAACCTGAGTACAGCAGCAATTGGTTCTTCTAAACCTGCCTTTGCTCCTCTGGGCTCTGGTTAGGCAGGAGGTGTTCTGTCCTGACTAATCCCTACAACTCCCCTTCAATTCACCTGTGTAAGAAAAGCAAGGATGCAACATGGTAAAGAGACAACTGTGGCTTCGTGCTGCAGAAGGCTGGTGACCTCTTTCCTTCCTTGCTCCTGGTCCTGAGGCACGGCCTGACCTTTATGGTCATTCACACTCCATTACCTTTGGTTTTATATCTTCGAAACATGTGCCCAGATGTTACAGACCAAACCCAAACCCAAAAAGTCAAGTAGTAATTAAAATCTGATTCAACTTCACTAAAAATTTTTCCAGTCTCTTTGCTTTCCCTCTTTTTTTTTTTTTTTCCCCTTTGTCTTTTTCCTTATTGATTTTAAGGATTTTTCAGTTAAGGCCATAAGGCCTTTGATTAATGGGTGCCAGAAATATGATACTGCACTATGCATCAATTATTACTTAACCATGCCAGACCTTGCTAGCTATCTAAACTTAAAGCTCAAAATCAGCTCTCCAGTAATGGCAGTAATGCTCTTTAATTTTTTTTGTCTCCTGTTAATCTGCTGTTCAGGCTTGTTCATGGCATTTCCACAATCAACCACATGGGAAATATATAGAGCTGAATTGATGTTGAGTCTTGTCAGAATGAGAAAAATAACTGGTTCAATATATATATACAAGGCTGTTGTGGCTGTCCTTGGCTTGTGACCAGATTGTCACAGGGAAGTTAAAATGTGAAAACTGCCTTTGCTACTGCTGTCAGCCCATGTCTTTCCTTATTCCATTTTGTTCCATTCACCCAGGATTCATCGGCCCTGACTGTGGGGCTTTTTATGTGCGTCTTGCTGTCACTTGATCTGGTGCACTTTGTTTATTTTTTCTCTTGGTGCAAATAAAAATGACACTCTTGCTTTTCTCCAAGTTGACCTACATGATTACTTGCTTCAGATCTTAGCAAATATTGCTCTGTCTAAAAACCTTTATCTCCCTGATTTGCTACGTAGGTGAAAAGATAAGGACTGTTATTAATTTTGTACTGCCCGTTGTCCTATCTGATCCCCTGCTTTGAATACAGCCAATTGCTTTCTGTGTCCTTGGGAGCTTTTATAGTCAAGACTCAGTCAACAAGGCTGGGAGGCGTTGGGTTACTTGTTTAGTGGTACTTTAGCACTGCACTGTGCTCTGTTGTATTGATGTGAAAGGACTTGCTCTGAAGTAATTCTGGGCAATCCAGTCACTTTATGTAACTTGCAGAGGTGAGTGGGGAGATGAAGCATCCTTCACAGTGACATCCATGCTGTTCCATTACTTTGAATATGTCGGTCCAGTTGTGACTGGGGCTTTTGGAGAAAATTTTTGTGACTTGATTTTCTATCCCTGATGTAAGAAGAGTTCAATATTTTCTTTTCCCATGGTGCAGTAGTTAGACTGCTGGTGAGGAATATGAATATGACCTGATACCAATGAAATTAGGTGCGAGCCACAGGAAAACATGAATTTCGAGATGGAGCAAGAAACATTGCAAATTAATCTGTATTTCTGAAAGGCAGATTCAGAGCTAAAGAGAGCAGCATTAACATATATTTAAAAGACCTGCAAATACTTAATGTATTTCCTTAGCATATAAGGTGTTATCAATGGATTATGACAAACAGGTGTTTTATCAAGAGAATTTTTCTCTCCATAGAAATAGAGCCTTCTGTTTGCTTTTGAGTATGCCTTTTATTTGCTTTTCAGTAGACTACTTCAAATCACTTTGAACAGTAAAACTTTAATTTTCTAGTTCAGAATAATAAGAAAAAGGATTTTTCAATATTTTAAATTTCACTTAACAGCTATTCCATTGACTTTAGCAAAGGCAAAGCCCTGATCATGGCTGTAGACCTATTCAGATAGTGATTTTTTCCAAAATAGAACACGATTAGAAAAAAAGGCCTTCCAGTGAAAAGCAGGGCTCATATATTCCTGAGGAATGCTTTAGACTCTATCCATTTTTCTGTCCAGGATTAGAGTTTGGCTGGCTAATCCTCTCCTTGATAAGTATCTGCTAATTATATTGCAAACAAGCCAGTGGTCTAATTTGATAGGCAATTTTCTGGTAGAGGTTTTACAGCTTTCATGAGGACCTTCAGAGGCTCTCTCCCAAACACATTTTTTGTGCCAACCATCTGACTAATGTCTGTGCCACATTAGTAATACCCATTTTAATATCTGTAGTGTAGAAACCTGCATGACCTTTAACATACAACAAACCCTCACTGACGTAGTGCAGAGTGTACTTATAGCTGACCCAACATATGTTACAAGGAGATGAGATTATTTGCTAACTTTCATGGATGTAACATTCAATTCCTAGTAGACTCCTTTTCTGCTTATTAACCACCATTGTCAATGTACCACCTCAACCTGAGTGAATCCTTCATCCAAATGGTGATTTTCTCCCGGTGCCAGAACACCACCTGATGGGACTGACACCATGGGGCCATGCCAATTTCCAGTTTATAGTCATCAGTTGTTTTTTAGATAAAATATCCCCTAAAGGAGAAGAAACAAGCAAAACTGGGAAATGACTACACACCTTTATTTCTAGAAAATAACCTTTTTCTAGGAAAAAAAGCAAACCCTTCCAGTGAGAGAGAGAGGTCTATTATTTTGGCAATCTTGCCTGAAAAAACAGCCTGCACCATTATGCCTGGGACTATGTCTAGGCTGTAATCTGTAGCTGCCTCAGCTATTTGAAGAATTCAAATCTAGCAGGATATTACAAGACAGACATCTGATTGTGGTGGACATGAGAGACATTCAGAGGAAAAGCAAGCTTGCCTTGTGTCTGGAGCAGGTCACTTGGCTGGGACTTGCCGGTCCCTTTGTTAAGGCTTCATACCAACACACAGTGCTTGCTCTTTCTGCTGCATTTTCATGTTTCTCATTGATTTAGGGCCCTCTTCTGTCATCTTTGATATGTACTTGTTATTAGTAACAGCAATTTTCTTATATTTTTATTTCTAGCTTTGAAGTTGATGGGGAAGAACTGCAAGGAGGAAAAAGGTGTCTATGGATACAGAAGGCAGAAATTTAAAAGTATGATTAAAAAAAAAACAACATTGCAACCTTTTCTGAACTGGAAAGTCAGAAAATCCCAAATATGTCAGGGATGAATTACTCCACATATTGAGATATGGATATGGTCATTATGTGTATAGTTATGCACAGAAGATTTTTTTTAAATTTCAGAAATAAAAGTTTAATATACACCACGGATTACTAGTTCACATCTCTCTGTCTGCAGGCATGAGAAAGCAAAACTATTCTTTTTCATGAAATAACTGATGCTGTATTTGCCTTCCAATATGAAGTTGTTTGGTCTCAGTAATTTTTTCTTGACACAGTGCAGCAAAATACACACAGTTTCACTACGGATGGAAAGATTCTCCAGAAAAGCAAGAGAAAGCTAAAACAGGAAGCCTAATTTGACATATAAACGCAGGCATGTGTCTGTTCTACCAACAATACTTCATTAAAGAGCTGAGTGTACTGTCTGGGAAGGATAGCGAGAAACACATTCCATAAAATACAGCAGTACCTTTCATCTTCACTTCAGGTGAGTGCCTGGTGCTTGACTGGCAATCCAATTGCTTTTACAAGCCTAAAGAATGCTAGACTTTTCCCCGGCCTTCTTATTTATCTGGAAATACTTGAAGTAAAAGGAAAAGTTACTGCATTTTAATACTAATTTGCTTGTACTGTAATGTGTAGACTTCTGTCAGGTTGAGATCTTTCCAGAGGATGTGCTTCTGGCTTACATTCTGGTAGTTTTCATGCCAGAAATAATGTCGGCAAATGACAGAAATTCTCTGATGCTCTTTGAGCTAGTATAAAATAAGGACTTGATAATTACGGGTGCTTCAATGTTGTTTTGTGTGTGTGCTGATACCACTCATTACTATTTAGTTTGATTAAAATGCCTGAATTAATTTATATCCATATCTTCTTCAAAATACTATGGGAAACTGAATCAGTGAAGAGCTGGTTGAGACTAATTTTTAGGATACCAAGGTAAAAATTTCTTGGGTGCTACTTGGGTGCTTGTTTTGTGACTGGATAGTCATGGGAATTTGTAATAACTAGTTATCTATTTTAATTCTATAAACTCATCAGTGACACAGTGTCTACCTGATTCATATGATGGCCCTTATGAAATCTTTTGATGGTCTCAATCATTTCACTGGCATAAATTTCCCTTCAGGAAACCAAGACAGAATCACCAGATGCGAATGGATCTGTTTTGGCAGACTTTGCAGATGGAATCTGTACTACAAAGTCTGACTCACTTCTCTAAGTCCTGGAGAGACCTAGCAGCTGAAGGGTGAGACAAACTGGTAAAATGAGGAGCTCAAGTTGCTGCTTCACATGAGTTTGCTGGTGTGTGGAAAGGTGAAAAATTCTCTTTTCTGAATTGACAGTATTTTTCAGGAATTAAAAGTGTTTTTTAATTTAGGGAAATAATCCTGTAATGCTAGGCAGCAATGTTTTATACAGCTTTTTTGTGCTCTGCTGTGGGGTGTCCTCATCATCAAAAAAAGAAGCTAACTCGATATAATCTAAGGGTTTAATGGATAAGAGGGGCAACAATTTAGTTACACCATGAAAGAAAGAAAATTCTTTAACATCCCAGGAAGTCTCCATAACTATTACCATTAAATGATCTAATTTACATTACTTAGATGTAAAAATCTAACATTTTTTATTTGCGTAATTTTTCCTGAACCAGGAAAACAATCTTATCTTTTAGAAAGTGATCAAATAAATCCTGACTTACTCAAGTATGTTTTACAATTGTTCCAACTGTTTGGTATTCATAGAGAGATAAAACATTAGGAGAAGTAGTGCAAACAAATTAAGTTGAAATTTTGAAATAAAAATTGAACCTTGCCAGTTGTTTATTTGTGAAAGAAAGTATGATGTGAAGTAGTGACTGCAGTAGTACTGATTGATGTTGGACTTGTTGCAATTAATAGTAAAGTTTGTAGAGAATTTTGTACAAGACAGAGGAAGCAGAAATTTCCCTCACCTAAGGTGAGCTTGTTCAGTTGCCCAAGTGCAGTTGAGCTTTCCTTCAAAACGAAGATGACCAAGGTCAATGTTCAGAAATGACTGTGCTGTATTATGGTGATTGAAACGCCATTTTCCAGGACCACGTATTGTTGGAAATACCAAGGCAACAGCTATGAGAAGTATTAGGAAACAGTAGAAACACTCTGTGACAGACAGTATCTTCTTGCTCTGTGCTGTGTGGTCCATAGGACATGGTTTAGCACTTCTGAGAACTATTGCAAGGTAAGATTTTTTTTGGTAAGACATGTAGTTATCATCATAGATACTGGATGGGAGGGTAATATACTATCTTCCTACATGAGGTCATCCACTGGCTAAAACCTAGTGAAGTTTTCTTGCTCTAAGGAATGTAAATCTCCATTAATCTACAAGAACAAAGAGAAGCCCTCTCTGTCACCTCAATTTCTTTGCACACTTTGGTTTCTTTAGAAATACCCTCTGAGATCAACCTCCTAATTTACAGCTTTGTGGTTTTTTGCAGGACACTTTAGAAAGATAATTGTAATAAAAAAACAAAGAAAAGAATTAGTTTTTAAAGGGGACAAATATAGAAACAACAAAAGAAACAGTGACAATCCACAGCCATAAAGGCTCTAATTGGACTTCCTGGCATCTTGTCAAAATCAAATCTTGTTCTTGTGTTTTGAAAGAGTACCCTTCACTGAAAGTTGTCTGTGTCAAGGCATAGGAGACATCTGTGATTGTGACGTGCCTCAAGTATCTGTGTATAGGCCTGGAAGCAAAGACACGTAGATGGATAAGCACCCAAACTTTCTGAGCAATGAAATCAGACTGGGGTCTGATTGTATGAACATTATGTGCAGTTTGGTTTCTCTTATATCCAGATGGAAAGTACAGCCCTAGAAATGTCAGGAAACTCTCCTTCTCTATAAAATACACAGTCACATTCAATAGAGGGAAAGTCATGCCTGTGAAAACAGAAAAATTACTTTAGAATTTGAATGTCTTTATTTTAGTTTGTCAGATAACATCCCTGTCGTGTTCCACTCATGTGCCCAAGCACTTCAGGGGAAGGGAGATGGGCATTTTACTCTCACATCTTTTAACAGAATTAGTTGAATTTAAAAGAATCAATTTGAATAAAGTCCTGAGTGTGAGTAATCACCAAGAGTGACATGGTAAAAAAACTAGAAAGTGGCCATTATTGCTAGGGGTCAATGACTCAGATTTATGTATCCCAGTGTCATCAAAATCAGGTGTGTTTGAAGGTGGATCCAGCTCTTATATTTGAACTTTCTGTACTACTGCTGTTCTAGTCCCATTTGTATTAATAGGCAGTCTATGCGCACTGAGTGATCACCATAGAAAAAGGAGCTTTTAGGCAGATTTTACCAGCTTTTATAGAATCTACTGTTGGTTGAGATCACCTCATAAAACGAAGGATGAAAGTCAATCTAATTAACTAGTCTGCAACTGTGCTGTCCAGGACTTTGTATCAGTATTTTCTGAGTGTCAGGAAACTGGACCTGAGCTTCAATATGGACAGGTATACTGCTCCTCTGTAAACTTCCTCCGGCCAGTAATAGTTAAAGGGTTTAGATATCCATCTATGACACCTAAGAGGAAGGCTGTGTGTATTCTCAATGTGCTTTGTAAGAACGTTAAAAGGAATGAAAAGTCCAAAAATATGTCTGAAATTTTCCTGGCAGCTTTTGGAAAAATTATTCAAAAACTACATGGGTTCCTCTCATCCAGCAAATACTCTCACCAAGACCTCACTGCAGATGCCCTGAGTCAGTTCAAGGCATGCCAGTAGACCAGGTAAAATGGATTTTACTGTTCTGACACCAACCTTCCCCTCCTATGCAATAAATTTGGTTTTGCAGCTGCAGAATGTCCTCCCTGAGCCTCCTTTTACTACACATTAGGTGGTAAAGCAGACGGAGATGCATGCAGTGATCCTCCTCCTTTACATCCTGACAGATCTGCAGCTGAAAAGACTTGCTAAAGGAATAGCTCTGAAGGCAAAAGTTCTGGCTTCTTCATACTGAGAGGAAATTCACATGCCTGTCTGGCCTGCCTCTGCAGCCCTGAAGGCACATTCATGGAGTATCTACATGATCCCCTGCAGCAAGGACCCAGCCTTGGATGGGACTGTGTTTCTGGGGCAGGAGCAGAGTATATAACTCTCGTGTATGGGTATTTACTCCACTCCTAAGACAGCACAAATGCCACCCTCACTGGAGCTGCCATTTGTACCTCACAAGGAGGCAGGAGGAGATTAGCCAGGGCACTGTCTACGGCACCTTGAAATGTGGGAGTTTTACCTCTTTCCATGCTTCCTTCCCTTCCTCTTCCCCAGCCATCCACTGTTGTTCAGTTAGGTGTTGTAGACGAAGGCGAAGGAAGACGACGATGAGGCAAAGGGTGGTGGGAGGATGACTCCTGTCCAAGCTCTCCTTTATTAGGGTAGAGGGTTCTCGGTGGTTGGGAGGGAGAGCAGGGGAAGGAGGGCCATGTCCGTAGGTGGCATGAGGACAAAATGGCACCAAGCGCCTGAGAGCACCCGGTTAAATAGGGAAACGGTTGACCAATGAGGGAAGAGGGAGAGGGCGGTACGAGCATACATGAACCAATCCGAATGCAAGAGGGAGGGGTACAATTCAAAAGAACCAATGATATACATAACGATAGAGAAGGGTCTGGAGGGATGGGTGGAGCCAGGCCCTGAGCCCGCCTTGATCCACACCCCCAGGACCGGGCCCAGCTCCCAAGATGGACAGAGCTGGCCTGGGAGGCGGAGGCATACTCAGAGTCCTTTCCCGCCCAGGCAAGGCTCTCTTCCCTAAAGGGTGGGAAGATAAGAAGCATCAGCCCTGGGGGGCAGAGGAAGACTAACTGCCTGCCATGCGAGGCTCTCTTCTCTAAGGGATGAGAAGATGGGAAGCATTAGCCTGGGAGGAAAAGGGGCGATCCTCCACAGTTAGGGATGTGAAAAGTTACATTCCTGAAAAGTTTCCTCTTTAAGGACCTGATGTACCAAGACATGACTGATTCCTTTGTGGACAGCAGCCATCTGTGGTCTCCATCATCCACTCCAGCTGCAAGTTTCAAAAGATGGCAAAAACCTTCAAATATCAAAGCCCTGACTTCTAGATTGTGGAGTTCAGTTCCTCTCTCCCACATATTTTCTATCTTTGGGGTATAGAGGCCACACAGGTAAAATTTCTCATACTCCTTTTTAGCCAGACTTTCCAAGAAGGTGAAAGGAAAAAACCACACTGAACAGGCACAAGAGGAGTGAGACCTGAGGTGTCTTTTACTTGGGAGTCTATTTGGCTATCCAAGTAATTTTTGCTCGTGCTTAAAACTGATATTACAAGCTTATTGTTTGGGGCACTTATTATTTACAATCACATCTTGGAGGAGTCTGTTTTTAAAATGGATCTGCAATATCCATTTAGCCATTGATGGTATGGAAAAATAATTGCACTCATACATGAGTCACATTAGTTTCAGTAGGAAAGACAGCCCCTTCTCTCTCTAGTGCATTATTCTGTGCTGCATGTGAGAGGTTCCTACTTTACTGCTGCAGCTGGAAAAGCTCTTCTCAAGGGCAAAGGCAAAAGTATATCCAGCACAGGCACGGTTAGTCATTTGTCATTTCCTCCTTCATTAATCAGGAACATGCAGTTAAAAATCTGCAGAACTGCCAGTTCAGTTTTTCGAAGTCTCTCATTTGACTATCAAAATTTACTTTACAGTAATATTCTCTGAGATAAGAGAAGTGAATATTTAAAAAAGTACAAGCTTGTGCAAAAATCCAAACAGCCAAATACGCCTAAAGGAAACAGTATCTCTTTCCCACTACTAAAGTTATTTACTACTTTGCTAAACCAGTATTGCGTATTTCAAGCTCTTTCCTCTTCAGTTACCTGCTTTTGTACCCACTACATTTAATGGCAAAATACCCACCAAAATCAACAAAAATAGGATCACAAGGACACCTGCTATCTCCAGTCAGTCCTAGGCTTCAAGCAGCTAGTACTTGGAGACATTTATTTTTGCTTATGACAGTATGATGAGTTTCACAACTTTGAATCTCTTTTTCACTTCAGTCTGTGATAATATATGCTAGCACTGAGGAATTCCTGCAAGAAAGCCAATTATATTTGATTTTAGTTTCTAATGCATATTTACTAGTAGAAGTATGTATGTCCTAGAGAGTGCAGCTGGCCAGTGCACCCTGCTCTGAGCCAGCCCCAGGTTCCTGGGGTGCAGAGTAAGCTGGGAGCCCACCAGGGGCTGGACTGTACCTCTGCAGCCGCCCATCACAGGTGTGCTAGGATGGACAAGCAGAGCAACTCTGCATAATGGGTCTGCTGCTCTCAGGATATAGAAACATCCTTCCTTTCACAGAACTTGCCACTCTGCTCCACCATTTGGCATCAAAGTAGGTCGTGGGTCTATTTGGTGCCCCTCAGTAATTGACTCCTGTAAGGTAAACTGATTGCCTTGAACCTAGATTTGGTCCATTTCACACGGCTTGGTTTGTGGCAAAGTAAAATAATTAATATTTCATTTTATGTAGTTTGCCAACATTTCTTTTTTTTTGTGGGCTGCAGCAAAAGAAGATTTCAGCACAAGGTTCCTAATGGGAAGTACTGGATCTTATATGAGCCACAAAAAGAACAGAGTGCACAGTGGCACGAATAATGCCATTATAAGAATAAGAATATTGTATCAGGCTTCTAGGTAATTTGAAGCTCATAACATGCTCGGTTAGTACCTAATACTTGTTTAATGAACTTGCTAATGTCTGAGGTTTTGTGTAAGTTCAAGGAAAAAACTGTAAGGAAATAATAAATTAAGGTCCACCTTGCATAGCTGGAAGTTCAAGAAATTTTGAACTCTGGTCTTGATCCTCCAGAAGGCCCTCTGAATATATGTCATCATGTCCTAGACCATAGGCAAAGTGTGACTAGCTTCCCAACCATAAATTGTACTGAGTCTTTTTTTCTCATGAACTCAAGCACTCTTGACAAGCAGTGTACTGCACTGATGTGCTCTGCAGTAACATGTGTGCTCTGGACACAGACTCTTAGAATGTTTGCAGTCATTTTTCTGAGCTGCTGAGCACTGGGTGCTATGTTTTCTCACCAGCCAGATTTCTTTCTAAAGTAGACCAGAGAGAGGGGCATGTCTGTAATTTTGTGTTAACTAAGATAGATCTTGAACTCACACCTATTCATTGAAGATAATGTCTTTAAGATCCAGTCAATTGTTCAATGTAGACCTAAGATCTCTCAGGGTTTAAGCCTCTTAAATGAGTAAAAGCTCACTGGTTTTGAGGGTTTTTATGTCAGCACTGCCTAATGCCTTTTGCTGTATCTCCAGAGCAGGTTAAACATTGATGCTGAAAGTTGAAGGTGATGGCCCTTTTACATGGGCAGTTTGTCCCAAGGCATGTTGCAGTTTCAAGGCAAAACTCTTGAGCTTATGACTCTTCATGAGATGTTTACCCAGATATTGTCTTACAAGGGCTTAAGGAATTTCTGTTCTTTTCTCAGCAACTTGCATCTCTAAAGACAGTAGTGCATTTAATGATGCCTGATCCCACAGTAACCTTGATAATGTCTGGAGCTTGTGGAGCTTCAGGCACTGCCACTTCCCTGAGACCATTCACTTAGAAATCACTCTTGTCTTTCCACTTTTTTGACAATCCTCAGCTCATTGTGACTTCTGGCTCTGCCATCTGCCCTGAGTCAGGGACATTGGCACAGGAATGAAAGTGCTTTAAATTGTAGGAGTACTCATCAGCTTTCAACTCTGTGCCAAGACTGAACGGAATTTTAGGCTTTATCTTGGCTTGATGTTAACATACATTTTGGATCAAGTTCTTACTTTATAAGAAGTGTATCATTTGGTCTTGTTCATGCAGCCTGCTGCTTGGTTTGGCTGCCAGGACCCATTTGCCACCCTGTGACTGCAAGTGGATTACAAGTAGCAGTAAAACCCTACTTCCATGTTACAATGGCTTTGCAGGAACTATGTACCGTAGCAGAAAATAAATAATTTGGACAGGCACATATGGATTGACATATCTCTTGTATACCTACTATGAAACTCTTCTGTTGGGAACTGTGAAGTAATAAGAGATGACAAAATCAAAATTTTTTTGTTTGTTTCAAAAAGCCTCTCAAACCTAAATTTTATTGGAAAATTCTTGACTACTTGTATCATAGACCAAGCTTGGTTTCCTAGTTCTCAGCCTCAGTGGTTCTTCAAGCAAGTAACAAATGGTCCTCAAAGGGTCCTGTGTCAGTGGAGAATCATGAGTGCCTCTTCGTATTTTCCTTGAGTTCTCTAATATTCCTTACAACAGGGGGAAGTAGACATCAGTAGGTTCTGGTGTGGTTCAGATATTTACCTCTGTCAGGGAAATGCTCTGTGGAAATTTTTGCATGTTAAGTGGATTGCATACTATTTGCCTTATTGTGCAGGCCACAGATTTTAACCCATGATCTTGGTCATAACAGCTCTGCTTGTGAATGTTATATGCAGAAAGAAAAATTTGCCTTCGGGCCAATGAAAAATCACTTATAAAACCCAGAAAGTCATGAATAATCCAAAGATGCACATATGTGTACACTAAATGGATATTGGTGGAGTAGGAGACAGGCCTTGCATGTCTTCATCAGATTTCCTGACTGAATTAAAGATCAAGCCCTGTTTACCTGTGATTAACAGAAGTAGCTCTGTCTGAGCAGTTAATTTCTTCTCTGGAAAAACTGCTGGTGTTGCACTGGCAGTTTTTTATTTCTTAAATAAATACAATGGAAAATTAAAGATTTCTTGGGGGCTGCTTCAGTTTACTGGATATATAGGAACCATAAATCTAGAAGAGCCAAGGAATAAATTCTCTTTGTCCCTCGCAAATCAAAGGGTCACTAGAGGGGAGAAAGCATGTAGCAGTGTGGTTCTGTGCTCTTGCGAAATGGGACTGACATAAATGTTTATTTTGGTGCAGAGCAGTTATCGATTACTACCTGTGCTTTCCACCCACTTGGCGCTGTTGGAGGCCTGCAAGAAATATGTGCAAAAATGAAGAATTGAAAACATGTCCTAGTGCAAGGGCTAAACACACCTCCCTGTGCAGCCTTGGCTTGTGTAAATGACTTCAGTGAGAACTGGAAAGACAGGAAGCAAGGAGCTTCCTGGCTCACCAGTGCCAAAAGCTGGCCAATATTGAGAGTGATCCTGTGGGGCATCTGTGTGGCACAGGGATTGTGAGTATCCCTCTGCTTTTCCTAGAGTCAGCCCCCTCACAGAGAGCTCTCTGTATGAGCTGAGAGGGTAAACATTTTGTGTGTGTGTGTGTCTGGGTGTCTGCTATGGACACAGAGAGCCATTATCTCCTCAGGTATGAAACTGATCTTCCTTACATAGCTTAGAGAAACTCATTCATTTTTAGGCTCATCCTACCAAGTTTTGATGATTGACTGTGGTGATATCTCTGCATTCAACATAAGGTATAGCTCTCGCATTTAAAGACAACATCATGTGTGAAATTTTGCAGAGGGAGGGTCATTGCATAGAGCAAAAGCAGAAAGCAAGACTTCCCATTGTGTCTTCATCTCCCTTCCCATTACAAAATCCAACACATTGCAGCCAAGTGTCCTGGTGAGTCACTGTCCAGTAACTCACGTCTGCTATGTGAAAGGCGTTCAAAACCACAGAACAGAAGCACTCCAGAGAATACTCTAGTAGCTGGACATTTAAGTTTAAAAGGTACCGGTTGTTTTGTTTCTCTTACGGCTGCTACTTTAAAAATGTTTCTGAGTGGAAAATGTAAACTTGCTAATATGGGGATGAGAGAAAAGGGGGATTGACTATTCCTCTCTATGTTAAAATGGTTGTTGGTCAACAAATCCAGGGACACTTTTGAGACACTAATGCATAAAGCGTCTCTAGAAAAACAGCCCCTTATTAGCCAAATAAAAAAATGTTATTCCTATATAATTATTGGAATATAATTGTTCCAACAGGGGAAAATATCAGCTATCTAGCTTTATCACATTGATGGCTTTCTGAATGATATTTTTTTAAGCACTGGACCTGGAAACTCTGAATTATCAATGCTCAAAGCAAGACGACGTGTCAGATTTTCAGTTTCATGCTGTGATTACCTTGGATGTATTTCACCTAGAATATAAAACTGTTTTGTGTGCAGACCCTCTCTACCAGGTGAAAGAGGTCCTTCATATTCCTCTTCCTAGCTCCTAAATGCAGGAACACCTTGGTAGCACATCTCAGTTATGCCCTGAGTTTACTGCTCTAGAGTTAACCTCTACTCTTTGTGTGGATGACCAGAGATGCAACATAAATATTTTTATGAAATTGGGTCAGCCTGCAGAGATTGTTTAAATCTCCTGGGAAATCTAGACCCATCACTAGGAATATATCTTCTGCCCCCTTCCTTAATTAGGAAAATCACCCTTTGTTTTCTAGAAAGAGGCTCTTTTAGGTTTCCCTCGCCCTCCTCAGGCATGGCTGAGGAGAGCTGTATGCTTTTCAGCAATCACCTGGAGCTAGAGAGGTTTTTGTTCACCCTACAGGTTTCAGCTGGATGGCTCACTGCAACACAGCACACCCCTCTGCCCTCACCCCCTCAACATGAGTCTGGTGCCACCTGCTTCCTGTGGCAGCTCCCAAAAAGGTCAGATCCCTGCCTACTCCTTTCTAAGCAAACTAGGAGCAGTAATGAACAAAAACATGCACGGTCTGAAAAGCATATGAACAGCTTTCTAACTACCAGTGTGTATCCAGAGAGTGCTAGAACAGATTGCATTGTACTTGGGTTTATTCTTTTTTGAAACTCATATCCTTAGTTTCATGAATGTTGGCTCTAGCTTTCACTGCTATTTCTGTAGCTCCTCCTCAGTACTATTACCAGTATTTCTGGCACCACATTTGCACATTTTCCTGCAGTCAGTTGGACATGCATGAATTGTTTTGCTTGCAGGCTACTGGAAAAGTTCCTCTGACCTCACCATGAGTGCTGTTGCCATTGCCTTTGTCCGCGTGGTGGTGTTGCATCCTCTGTTACATAGTGCTGTAATCATTTACAGCTGTATTGCTTCACCGATGCAGGGCATTTCCTCGGCCTGTGCTGTTTGCCAGAGCATGTGTAGCCCCATGTGATATGTTTATACTTTTCTCTGACACAAGCTCCACATTCTGTTCTGCCTGAGGGTTCTGGGTTTTTTTTTGTTTTAATGGATATTGTTGAAACAGAATCATAAATTTCAGCAGCATAATATTATCAGTCCTCCCATTGTACATCTTAGGACACCATTTGTGTGATGCCAGCCTCAGTAGCAAAGTCAGTTTAAAGTTTTGTGGTACAAATACTTGGATGTTTTAAGAAAGAAAGGAGATTATTTTTTATTAAAATTATCCTTACATTAATTCTTTTAATGATACTGTCCTAGTGCATGCTCTTACTCTGCCCAGATTGCTTTTAATATGTTTTGCCTAACACCATGTCCTGGTCAGAGCCTAGGACTGACAATAGTTTGCTTCATCCTTTGCCTGAGCTCAGGCCTCTGAGCACTGTTCCTCAGCTAAGCACAACCACTTCCAATTGGCTTCTGTAAAAGAGGCTACAATGTACAGTTCAGTGAAGCTGTGGACAAGTCTCCAGGGAAAAGGTGTGGAAACTTCTTGTGCCAGATTTATTCTTTGAGCCAGCAATTCAGGAAATGATGTCTTCTGTCTGGACTGGGCAACTTCAGTTGGTTAGCAAATATTTTTACTTTATGAAAGACTACTTCCCTGTCAGGAGCCTCTGTCACCTTCAGAGTGCACAAAATCCTGTCTCCTCCTAGTCTAAACTGGACTTGCACAAGGAACCCAGTCAGTGTTTGCAGCTCTAACCTACCTCTTCAACCACAAATCTAGCACAGGCTCTTCTGCACTTTCACCTTTTTTCTGTCTTCTCTACTGAAGAAAATTTTAAAGTCTCTTTCTTTCTTTCTTTCTTTCTTTCTTTCTTTCTTTCTTTCTTTCTTTCTTTCTTTCTTTCTTCCTTTCTTCCTTTCTTCCTTTCTTCCTTTCTTCCTTTCTTCCTTTCTTCCTTTCTTCCTTTTTCTTTCTTTCTTCCTTTCCTTTTTCTTTCTTTCTTTCTTTCTTTCTTTCTTTCTTTCTTTCTTTCTTTCTTTCTTTCTTTCTTTCCTTCCTTCCTTCCTTCCTTCCTTCCTTCCTTCCTTCCTTCCTTCCTTCCGCACCCTTCCTTCCTTCCTTCCTTCCTTCCGCACCCTTCCTTCCTTCCTTCCTTCCTTCCTTCCTTCCTTCCTTCCTTCCTTCCTTCCTTCCTTCCTTCCTTCCTTCCTTCCTTCCTTCCTTCCTTCCTTCCTTCCTTCCTTCCTTCCTTCCTTCCTTTTTCTTCTTCTTGTTTTAAGGACAGCTAGCCATTCTCGGGGGCTGCCTGGTGCATTAACATATTTTCCAGCCATTGGTTTCCAGCTGCTGTTGTTGCACACAATCACTTTGAGACTGCATGAAATGCTGGTGTCTTCTCAAGAGTGCACTTTCAGTGATGGTATTCTTCCTTCCTGTGGCTTGCTAATTAGTTTTCCCGCGCACCATGTCCTGCTCAGAAACACTTGGAAGCAGAGTTTGACATTTCTTTACTTCCTTTTCTTTGCTTTTATTTTCCCCCTGTCCAAATGCAAAGTCAGCACAGCAACCAGCTTCAGCTAGCTGGTTCAAGTACTTCAAGATACAGTTTTTTAAGACAGCAAAATATAATTCCTTGGAGGCTGATGAGACCTTCTTAAGGAATTCATATCTTGATTATCACTTCCTTCTGTGAAATTTTCAAAATACTTCCTCTTCAACTCTCACTCCCAGCCAAATATGGAAGTGAACAAAATTCACTCATTGGCTGTGGATGCTCGTGTTCCTGTGGAAGTATGGAGTGAATGCTTTCTTTCTGTGCTGTGAAAGTGTCATCTGGCTCTACCTGTGATGATTTTAGCTGGCCCAGGGGCTCTGCACAGGAATACAAATGATGCAGGAAGTTGGCTGCTCTAAGGTGTAAGTGTAGCTCAATGCCTAAAAGTAAATCTGAGAGATAGTATGACTTAAGATTTCAGAATTTGGCTCCCAAGTAATAGTTGAACACAATAAAAATTTTGTCCTGGGGATGGTCCGTGCTCTTCAGAACAAATGGAAAGCAGAATCTAGGCTTATTTATAAGTATGATGTGAATCCTCCTCTGACAGAATTCCTCTGATGCTAAACCTTTTCCAGAGATATATACTACCCTTAATCTATCAGGTATGGTTCAGATCTTGCCTTTGATTTCTACTCCTCTGCTTAGTATTGCCTCCCAAAGCATGCATGCGTAGGAGTGCATGAAAATATGAGCTGCATGGCAATTCAAGGAAAAGACTTGTTTCATGTTCTTTGACTGTTGTTTTTATTTGCCTTTCATTTCCCTGGGGAAATGGGACCTATATTTAGAAAGGAATAAGAATAAATGTCTGAGAAAGTTCTCCTGCCTCCCTTTGTCCCTTACCATCAGGAGCAGGATGGAATCTGTGCTGTGGCCTGGCTCCAGTCCATGGTAACAAAGCAATGCCTTCAGTGGCACGCCAAGAGAGCCTGTGAGAGAAGCAACATGAAGGGCAAAAAAATACATGCTCTCGGGGGTGTCTTTGCATCCATTTTTGCTGCACAGTAGTGACACCTTGGTGTGAACATCTCTGAGCATGGTTACAGTTCCTCTGATTATGGGAAGGAGCCTGGCAGAAGGCAGGCCGTATTTTGGCTCCCAGGGTAAACTTGCCTCACGGTGAAGAGGGGTGGTGAGGAGCTACTGCCAGAGGCAATGGCGCACACCCTGCAGCTCCAGGGGGTTTGCTCCCACTCCCAGTGCGGACAAGCTGCTCTCCAATGCCCTGATGCTCACGAATGCCTGGATGCAGTTGCTTTTCCTCCTGGCACTCAGCATTTCATCTACACCCCTCTCCCTTGTTCACACCTTGGGGAGATGCATCACTCCCTTTTAGATATAGAGACACACCCTGACTCTCAGCTGGGTACCAGGCTCCTCTGGGAGCTCAGCTGGAAGAAGCCTGGGCACTGCATTTCTGTGTGCAATTTCACAGAAATTGAGTTGTGCTGTAGGCTTGAAGTCAGGCTTGAAGTCAGGCTGTGAAAGTGCAGGGGACTTTGAAATTGTTAAAGGAATCTGACTGTCTTAAATATATAACATTTCGTTACTGATATTGGTCTTGCTGTTGTTTTGGGCTTTTTTGCCAAAATTAAGTCTCAAGAGAAAGCCAGACTTCATGGGTAAAACTTCATTAGTGCTGTTTTCTCTCAGTTAGCTTGTAGCCTATTCATCTTTCCTGCTCATAAGTCGTTTGTATGACTGTCACATTTCTGCAGCTCTTTTTTCTTTATTGTGTTTTCATGTTGGCTAATAGCTTATGCCATTGTCTGCCTTGAGAATGTCCAAAAAAGTTGGAGCTGAAGTAAATATTTTTGAGCTCTCTTTCTGGAACATCATCCAAGTACACATTCTGGATTAAGACCTTCTTCCTTTTAGTAATGGGACCTTGCGACCTTCCCCCTGGAAGTGCAGTCATTTAATTCCTTGGGTCCATCCTCAATCGCTTGCTGATTTCTTGTATAACACAAGAGATGCATTCTGCTTGCAATGAGGAGTAGTTATGAATCGATCTGCCTTCTCCCTCCTGTAAGCTATGCCCTTTCTATCCTCAGAGGCAGGCAATGTGCCCTTACACAATTCAGTAGGAGATCACTCACCCTGTCCCTTCTCCAACAGGACTTTAGTGATTCAGGCATTTACAATATCTGCACAGCAGGGACACTGGGCAGAATGGCATCTTACACAAGTTTTATTTATGAGAGTTTGTGAGGTCTGCAATCCCTGTATGCTTATGTAGGAACATCAGCATTCCTACTTCAGCACACAGCATAGAAATTTGTCACCTGATTTTTTTCTCTCAGAGTTGTGGGAAGGCGAAATTGTCCCTTGTTTGTTGCACAACAGAGCTAGTCTGCTACCTTGGATCCTATTAATCAGTTTACTTCTGATTCTGACAGTGTGCTGTCAGTGCTCACAGTAGCTCTTTTTTAGTATCACGGAAGGTATTTTTTCAGTCATCCCAATCTAATGATAGAGATAGAGGACTTCTGCTGATCTGAGTTTTCTGTTAAAAATTGAGAAGACATTGATACCAATGTGGGAGGATAATTGGCTGTGGGAACAGTGTACAGTCTATGTGGGGCTACATGCTATGCAGGCAGCTGGGCACAAAAGTGAAGGCTGAAAGTGTCTTCTCTGGTGCTCTGCAGATCTCCGGCACAAAAGAATAAGGAGATCTAAAGTTTTCTCATGATCTCTCTAACATGACTGAGAAACAGAGTCCTGTTAGGCTCTTTGGTTAAATGTCACACCGCCACTGTACTGTGTTGCTGTAATATCTCTTTACTCCTGTTTCTTTCAGGAGGACACAGAGGAAAGGGTGGGCCAAAGGGCTTTCATATCGGTGAGAAGAATTTGTGTGCCATTGCTTTCATTCTTTTTCTTCCAAGAGATGATTTATCTTAGCATTGCACCTCTATGGCTTTCAGTGTAGCAGACAAATAGGCCCAGACTTGCTCTTGCTTGTGGCTGGCTAGCAGCTGCTGTCAAATCTTCTTTGGTGAGTGAAGTATCTAAACCAAGACATAAACCAGCAAAATTGGTGCTTGACTCTTTGCCTATTGATAAATAAGGGAGAGGTTCAGAGTTCCACAACTAACACAGCGGTGGTGGGGTGGAATAGGACTCTGTGTTTTCTGAAAGTATCTCTATGGCTCTAAGAGATCACCTTGGCCAGTACAGCTTGGTACTGTGCAGGCAGACCCTTCTCTAACCCGTGCCGGTGGAAGGCACAAACACACACTCACCCCAGAGCTTTGGATCACTCGTGCATTGCCAGAGACAAAGAACTCAGAGAGCCCAGTCACGTGGAGTTCCGAGGATGGTTTAATATCGAAGGTGTCCAACAGCAAAAGAGATTGAATGACCCTGAGTGACCACGGATATAGAGGACCAGGGCCAACAGGGTTGGGGAGAAGGCAACAACAACCAATGGGGAGAAGGGAGGGACGGAGTGAGGGAACCAGGTCAAGGCCAATCAACATGGGAGGATTAACATACTCTAGGGACAGACCATCCAATAAACACTCAGGGGGTGTTTCCCACCTTGGAGTTGTCCCACCAGTGTGCTTCTGCTGCCTTGGGATCTCTTGGCTTCTCCGAGACGGTTTCAACCGCAGCAACACACAACTGTCACCTGGCTAGGAAATTCTAGGTATTGAGAGCAAACTTGATTCTCAGATAAAGATACTGTAGCTAAATCCCTCCTGGTGTAGGTAGCCCTTGCCTGTTCTCATGCTTTGCTGTCTGGCCACAAACTTCCAGCCCCAGCTGAGAAGAGATATAACAAAATTCTATGTAAAATACAATTTTCTGATTGTTTAAGAGTGCCCTTTTAAGCTACCATTAAAGTTTTTGAATTTGCATTTCTGATACCAGGTGCAGAATCAGCTGTCTCCTGCTCATATGTATGGAAAAGCTTATGCTTAAGTGTTAGCTGTCAGCAATTTTGTTCTGTTTGGTTTTAGCATCCAAAACTGGCTGACAGGTAAAAAGTGGTCAGGCTGCATAAACTCAGTCTGTTGGACTACATCTGCAAGGTGAGCTTTGCTAATAAGACTAAGTTTTAAATTATTTGATGGGGTGTGCATTAGGAGCATAGCTAGTACTCTTCCCAAACCCTGCTTTTGGATCTTATTAGAGATGTCATGAGCCCTAAAGCCAGAGGACTGAATTTTCACGCACTACAACTTCTAGTATGTTCATGGCTGCTCAAGACTGACCAGTGTGTAACACAACTTTCAAAACCACTGAATAGACAGCAAAGTTTTGGGGTGGTCTCAGATATGTGGATACCACTAGCAAAATGATGCCAGACAGATTACTTGAATTTTGTAGAAAATCTTTTTTAGGTCTGTAAACTACACATCTACTTTTTAAAAAATAGTGGTTTCAATAACTCAATTTCCTAACAGAGTCCAAAGCTCTGTATTACAGTAGGCACATCAGCTATGGATGTACATGTCAGAATTCAATACGTTAAAGTTTGGCAAGCTGAGTTGTCTACTTACTCCTAATATTCTGATAAACACCACAACATATTTCTTGTGCTGCTGAGACCTGAAAATACTAATGATGTTTGCAGAGAATGTAAGATAAGTTATCTCCGGTGTCAGAATTGCTCATCGTACTGACCACTCCAGAGTGATGAGGTCTGTGTGGTTTTGTTTTGCAGAAGAGGCTGTCTTGGAAAAGATGAATAAAAGACTTTTGTAAAAAAACCTTCTGAGATAAAATCATTCTTACTATTTCCAGTCCTCTGAAGCATTTTGTTTTACAGAAGAAAATTAAAATAGCTAGTGACACTTTAAGTGTTGTCATTCAATGGAATGAAACAATAACAAATAGTAGAGTATTAAGTATATTAAAGTGTTATGGCATATCAATATGATATTTTTTAATTTGCAAAACATTAAAAATTTTATGTTGTGCATCTTTTATTAACTTTAACTGAATAAAATATGGAGTTTACTTCAGTTGCATAAATAACTCTGGAGATAAAATAATCAAATCAGGACCCAAGGCAATTATATTTAATCAGGTTAGAGTACATGGGACACAGATGGCTGATATTAAAGCAAAATTCAGTTCATCACTAGTTATACCAAAGAATGGATGAAAGGAAACAACTGACTTCTGATCTTCCTTCACAGCATTCAGCTGGGCTACAATTCAGACGTTTATTTATTTTGATACATTTTAGTGTCAATCCGTGCTGTGCTGGTATTCTAGGAATCAGTCTGCAGATGGGCCCATCATTATTCATTTATGCAAAAACTTTCTGGTAAGGTAGCTTAACTGAGAAAGCAGTGGAAGCCTAGGACAGCTTGGGTAATAAGTGCTGACAGTGTCAGAGTACTTTCCTGAGGCCATGCTCCCTTAGTCTCCTTATAATTTTGAGTAAGCTGCAGGAATGGGTGTTGTGCTTTGCTTTTAATGTCCATTGGAAGTGCTGGCCAGCTCTCCAGTGTTTAAAACCACTGCTATTACCTGGGAATGCTGGGTGAAAAGCTCTCTTTGATTGAAAGTTAAATTATACAGCCAGCTGTATACTCCTAGTTGCTTTCCTTTTGAGACAGGACGCAGTTTAAGATATGACTAGTTATTATAAATTTCCCTGGAAGTCAGACAATTTCCTTGATCCTCATGCTTGGACCTTGTTTCTGACTTGTTCACCTCCCTGTCCCTGTGATTCTATAATGCCATGTATGCCATAGCATACAATACAAATAATACAAATCATGCAATACAAACAATAGAACACGAGGTGCACAACACCTAAAATATAACCCCTAAAGCACAATCCTAAAATAAAATAACTACATATAAAAAGAAAAAAACCAGCTGTACGCAACACAATATATAACAGCCCTCCAGAGTGAATAATAAACACCATAGAATGGATAAAGTGATATATTATACAATAGAATGGTTATATAACATGAAAAACATCATGCAGTGCAACAAATATGATATTGCACAATGTAAAAAGTACCAGGCCTCCCTACACATAGAATGCACAGTAAGATGCTCAATACAACCCCAAGTGTAACACAATGCAAAAGACAATAAAAGAGACAGAACACAATGTGATATATGTAATATCAACGGCAAAAATCATATCCATAATGCATGCAGTATGTACTGGACAGCAAATACCATACAACACTATACTTTAACAAGACCAAATGCAAGGTGCTGTACCTCAGCCAGAACCACCCCTGCCATCAACACAGGCTGGGGATGAACAGATTGTGACAAGAAGAACTTGGGGGTGCAGGGGGGTGAGAGGCTGGACATGACCCAGCCATGAGCACTCCCAGCCCAGAAAGCCAAACGTGTCCTGGGCTGCATCCAGAGCAGTGTGGGCAGCAGAGCCAGGGAGGGGATTCTGCCCCTCTGCTCTGCTCTGGTGAGACACACCTGGAACACTGCATCAGCTCTGGGGTCCCAGCACAGGAAGGACTGGACCTGATGGAACAAGTCCAGAGGAAAACCACTACATTGCTTAGAGAGAAGCACCCCTCCTGTGAGGAAAGGTTGAGAGAACTTGGATTTCTCAGCCTAGAAAGGAGAAGGATTTGGTGTGACCTAGGTGCAGCCTTCCAGTACCTGAAGGGAGCCTACAAGTAAGACAGAGAGGGACTTTTTGCAGTGGCATGAAGTAATAGGATAAGGTGGAATGGCTTTAAATTGCAAGTCGGTTTACATTAGATATTAGAAAGAAATATCTGAGTATTGAGGGAGGAGAGGCACTGGCAGAAGTTGCCCAGAGGATCTGTGATGCCCCATTCCTGGCAGTATTCAAGGCCAGGTTAGAAGGGGCTTTGAGCAGCTTGGCCAAATGAAAACTGTCCCTGACCACAGCAGCGCGTTTGGAACAATGTGATCTTTAAGGTCCTTTCCAACTCAAACCATCCTATAATTTAATGATACTGTACCACACAGGAAACACCAGACTTTACAATACTGAATATGAGGCATTCCAAAACACAGTACTCTACAAATAGCATAACTGGAATATTTTCCATACACACACACACCCTGGAAAGGTTTTCATTGGAGATGACAGGGGCAGATGGTGATGGACACCAGCACTGTGCCACTGCATGGATCAGGAAGAGCAGCAGGGCCAGCCAGTTGGTCGCCTGTGCTCAGCAGCGATGGTTCCCAAGAGGTGCTGTGTGTGGGAGCCTGCTAGGAGGTGGTGTTGCACAGTGCCAGAGCTGTGATGGGGGTGCACTACAATGCAAAACATTGAGCAATATTACAATACAATTCCAAACCAATGACAGCACAGTATAAGCCATACAATAAAAAAAATGCATAAAATAGAGTGAGGAAAACAATACAATAAATGCTATATGACACAGCATTACTGTACACAATGTACAAGCATTTACAATGCAACACTATATGCAAAATCCAAAATACAAAGCACAATGCAAAATGTAACACATAAAAATACAGTACATTCAATAGATCAGGCAAAACGAACACAGAAGGAAGATCCCAATACAACACATCTCATACAGTGCAATCAACACCATACAATGTGATATAAATAGTACCACACCATACAACACATCCAACAGCTAGCACAATACAAAATAGAAGACAAATTGAGACAACAGCACAATACCAAAGAAACTGTTGTGTAAAATATAATATCAAACAGCGTAAAATACATGTAGTTCAATAGAATATATGTCTGGGGTTGATCAAAAGTTAAAGCGCATTGAGAAGGGCATTGTCCAAGTGCCTGTTTTTAAAGTCCTCTCAGGCATGGGGCATCAACTACCTCTCTGGGATGTCTGGTCTGGTGTTTGACCAGCCTCTTGGCCAGGAAGTGCTTCCAAATGTCACAGGCCTGTTCCTCACCTAACATAATGTACACCTGATCATCTCACAGATGGATAATTTATCTAGAAGGATGTTGTAAGGAACAGTATTAAAAGCACTACAAAAATCCAGAAAAGCCACACCCAGCCCTGTCCCTTCACCCGCAAGGCAGATGGCCTTATCTCAGATTAGTGAGACAGGGTTTTTTCTTTGTGAACTCATGCTGACTGTGTCTGGTGATTGCATTTCCTGTTTGCCAGAAGCACACAGTACAATCTTTATAATTTTTTCAGACACTGAGGTTAGACTAACAGATCTGTAGTTTCCTGCATCTTCCCAGTGACACAGTGTGGAAATAGTTCAAAACTGTGTCAGGACTGGTTCAGTCTTGACATTCAGACCATTTTTTTGCATTTTAGAATTTTTTTCTTGACATTTTGCCATCTTTTCATCTCTTTTATAGGATACATTGTTATGTTTTTGTATTTTCTGATTGTTCTAAAGACATTTTATATTCCAGCTTTCGGGGCTGCATATAACAAATTCCATGCAAAACATGCAATATGTCTTCATTATGTCTACATAAATATTTTAATTTTAAAAAATGTATTATATATGTCACACACAGCATGTATAGTAGTGGATTGTACCTCACATTGACTGTGTGTTGTATGGTATTTATTGTCTTAGTTTCTTAGTCTAATTGTGTGTAATATTTTGTATATATTATATAAATATATTGTGTGTAGTATTTTATGTATTGAGTGATATTTTTGTATTGTGTTTAGAATTTTCTTTGTTTGCATTGTATGTCATGCTACTGTTTGTATATATGTATTACACGTATTGCGTTGTAATGAATGGTATGGGGTTGTATTATATGCACATAGTGTCTGTTGCACTGCATTTTGTGTCGTGGTATGTATGGAATTGTACTGTGTGTATGGCATTGTCTGTTTTTTGTTGGACTGCAAGGTGTTTTGTTTTGTGTGCATACTCATGGGGTATGCATTCCATGAGTATTGGCATGGTACTGCCTTGGATGGTGTCGTAAGGCTCAGTATTGAATGGGGTCATATCGTATGGAGCTGCATGTTCTGTATGTTTTGCACGTATTGCATTGAATAGTAACGTGATATAGGTATTGGTATTGGTACTGGTACCGGTATTCAATTGAGCCTCTGACTCCTGAATGGACCAAACCACTGGGTTACTTTTCTTCCCATACAGCACCCCAGAACTGCAATGATAAGACATAGGGTAATGCACACCCACCTGTTGCACTCCCCACCATTGACACTTGGCAAAGAAAAACTAGGTAACATGTAGCTGTTTCAGATAATCACTGACTGCTTTCATGCCCCACTATCATAAGTTCATCGTCCTTTGTAGTGACTTCTGAATGCCATTAGTCCATATTCAATAGAATGAACTGATACCATGCTTCTCACCCACCCACCCCTTTCTTCCCACCCCACAGATTTTGTGCTCTGCTCACTTTATTCTGTCTAGTATTTAGTTTGTGTTTATACTATCTGGATTAGACTGCCTACTGGAGACACTGATGTAATGAGAACAAAATAATCTTTTATGCCAATGGTCTTTAACTAAATCTTCTCAGAACTTGGATAGTATAATAAAAGCTAAAGGGGAGACCATGTTCAGGAGTGTCTTAAAACAATTTTAAAGTTCCATTTCTTTAGACATGAACAATAATGAAGTCCTACAAAAACAAGATTGTAAAAAAAAAAATTTGAATCTTGTTATGGAATTACTGGCACCAAAGAGCAAAATGAAAGTGATAGAACTTGATTTAAGATGGCTGTGACTTTCACAGACCATAGACATTTCACATGCATTTTACAGCATAAATATAGCTAGCATACAGATTTTTGAGAAGTTGGTGTTGTTTGATTTGTGTAGTGTGAGTGTGTGTTCAGCTCTGGATCATTATTCATTATATTTTCGAACTGCTGTGTTCCAGAACAGCTTTCTGTTTCTGAGACTTATTAATTTTAAATAATATATATATAATGTTATGGCAGTACTTTTTCTTTCTGAAAGCTGGATTTTAAAGGTGTGTAGTCAAAGAATTTTTCCCAGCTTCTTTTATACCGTGTCTTTGGACTTGGAAGACCAATTTCTAACTTCAATTTTGCTAAACTTCAGTTGCTAAAAAAAATTTCCAAAGGAAGTCTTGTTTGCAAGTTTATGGCTGCCTATTACAACATTTTATAAACACAATATATAGTGCATTCATCTGTTCGGTCATAGCTGTCTTTGTTCAAGCAGTATCTGAAAACACCATGTGTTGATAAAGTGTAAGAAATATTTTTAAAGCATGTAGGGGCTGGTGCATACCCGCCAAATTTCTAATTTGTGCTAAAATTCCAGCATGAGAAAAGGAGATTTTGATTAACTAATGACCAAAACAACAGTATTTTGTGATGTGGAATTTCAACAACCTTGAGTGAAACTCCGTGGTCTCAAATCTTCATGAGTAGAAAGCAGAGACCTCTGTAAATTCTAGCTGACTGAAATGTGTGGAGCTTGCTTCTTCATTATGGGACCTCTGTCAGCTGTGAGCTGTGTTCACTCATGCAGTCCTGCTTACATAGATTTATTACTCCTGTCCAGTAGTAATTTATCTAGCTAGTTGAGCCTGGTTTAGGACTTCAGTAAGTGTCTGAGGAGACAGACTTGGCTGAGGAGAAACGCATTTCTCAAAAAAGTATTGCTATCCTTTCACTCTGGTGTGTTTGAGACTGAAGGCCACCAGTTTACAGAACACATACGGTAGTTAGAAACTGCTTATGCTCAATGGCAAGTGGAATTATTAAAATCAAACCTCCAGTAAGCTGCTAGGAAAAAATTGAAAGTTGAATACGAATGTGCGTGGGAGACTCCACAGAAGAGGGCATATGAACTGAGGATTTGAAGAATGTGCAGTACATTTAGGCTCAGGATTAGGATACACACATGAAAGTATATCTTTAGTTGCCAGCTTTACAGGGGAGATATAATGTATGTTTGCTGATGAGCAATCTTCTGCCATTAGGGAATACAGCTGTCCTAGGTGGGGATTTTGCTCAAAGTTGTCAGGTGCTGATAGTTTAAGAAGTGCTGACAAACATACTACAAAGGATTGCAGAGACTCATCAAGAGGATGAGCTTTCCTTGGATTTTTCTCTAAGAGAGATCTCTTACTTGGTGTCTGTCCTGGTTTTGTGAAAAACCCCTTTCCAGCCTTCGTGTAGGCTCCTTAGGTACTAGGAGTCTGCTACAAGGTCCTCTTGGAGCCTTCTCTTCTCCAGGCTGAGCAACCCCTGCTCTTGCAGCTTTTTTTCGTAGGAGAGGTGCTCCAGCCCTGTCTTTGACGTACATCTGAGACTGAAGAATACTCTGCAGAGCAGAGATGCAAATCTAGAGTTAGGATTATTAAAGAGAAGAATTACAGTATGAAGTTTTAAGTGAACTGCTATAGGCATAAGACAGGCAAACAAGCCTGAGAAGCACAGTTGATTATCAGAGGAAGCTGAAAGGTGACTTGTATTAACACAGAAAACTGATATTAGGGAACTTATAAGACAAAGGAATAATGGGATTCAGTGGCTAGAAGCTGAAATTTGACAATTTCGATATTAAAATAATATGCAAATCTCTAGCAGGATAATTAAACTTTTAAAGAGCCTATCAGAGAGGATAGTGAACTTGCTCTTGTTTGACAACTTTATAAAAGACAACATGTCTACAAGGCTAAATTGGATTCTGTAGCTTGAATATGTGGCTCAGACTTTGTCAGTAAATCCTGAAAATACATTAAACACAAATGGAGCATATTCAGATAACTGATTCAATAAACTGATATATTTATAAAAAAAATTGGCTTCATACGAATATTATCTCAACATTTAGGCAAGTTAACACCAAAATATTTAGATAGCAAAAAGCAAGCAATAAAAGTACATGTCCAGTGCATTCCAGCATGGCACTGACCTTCTGGGGAAAAAAAATTGTATTGTGTACTATCTATGCTCTAAGTATGCTGAAACCCAGGAGAGCAGTCTTGTTGGTTAATGACAGTTCCAGGTTGTGCAGGTATTGGACAAGAAGCCTTCTAGGCAGGAATCTGTTGGTCTCTGGCGGCTCTCAGTCTGTATAAAAATGAAAAAGAAGTAGTGGAGTGATGGATTATAACAGGGTCCTAGATACATTCCTGCGTACTTTCCTGGGTATTTTTTTCAGTGGTCCTGTTTATGGTTAGAATTTGTGAAGAGGACAGCAAAAAAACCATCCCCAGGTTTTGGGGATGTATATAGGCTGGTAGAGGAATATTCCTTCTTAGATAACCCTGTTGGTGCAGTCTCCACTGGGCAAAAGGAAAATTTGAATAATTAATACTTTCAATAATAATAATAATAATAACTTAATTAATACTCATCATTGTATTCCACAGTTTCTTCCAAACTTGTTCGTTTTGTTTGCTTCTGCTTCTGTGGTTTTGCCTGGTATTTTGAGAATCTTGAGTTCAGGAAAGCCAGAAAGGGGATATAGGAGGGAAAAGACCACAGTAGTAAGATATAATTAGGAAGTTCTTGGCCTGATTGTGTCATGAAAAGGATAATTGCTCTGGAGAGTAACTGTTCAAACACTGCAACTTAGCAAAGAAAGAAGGTGAAGTGTTTGTCTTGTGCATACACTGTACAGAGGGTGGTGAACTCTGTATCAGTAGAGAACATGCCCGTCATCATTTGTTGTAGCAGTGTATTTTGTATAAATCTGCTAGACCTCCAAAGCTTCAGCAAGTTGCTAAGGGATTTTTACATTAAAACTACTTCTATTTAAATATCAGTTACCTAACATAATTTAAATGGAGCATAGAACACACAGCTTCTGCTTCTTTTCCTCTACTCACTTTCCTCTACTCTCTGCCTATTACATACACCCTGTATAGTCCACAATGATTGCTGGATAAACCCATTAAGTTATCAGCAGGGCACATTTGCAGGGCATATTCACTCTAGTTGTTCAATTCAAATAAAGGTGAAATGGTTTTTACAGGGTATAGCTTAGAAGCTGTTTCCCACAGTAGTTTAAATAATGATGGCATGCAACAGCAAATATAGAATATGCCAGATAGGAAAATCAAATACAGAAAGCCCAAAGAACAGGCAAAATTAGACTGTGGTGCAGTGTATGGGCTTGCAAATAAAGATGCTATTAAAGCAAAGGGATGTAATAAACAATAGAATTGGAAGCTGATGCAACTCAACTGGGTGTATTAACTGCTATTAAATTCAGGACTATGCAGACAGAGTAATCCTGGAATAGGTTGTTTTGGTTTGGAATCAAAGGAATTTTCTTCAGATTGTTCTTTGTTCTCCTCAGTTCTCCCCTATATTTAACTGAATCTGTCTGGGGAACGTGTTGTTATGGCAACCTGTAAGTTAATCTTGATGTTTCAGAGTTAGAAGTTGTGTTACTCTTAAAATACAATTAGTTTTAATATAAAAATATATAAATACAATTATGTTTTCTAAACATAATTGTAGATTTCTTTTTGGATCAGGGAAGTGTGTTCCAAAGAGAAAAGTCAGGTACACAGAACTATTGTCAATGATGTGTATTACATAACTTTGCCACTGTTGAGAGAATGGGAGATTTAGGTGGAAGGTGTACAAGGAGGGCTCTTAAATGAGAAGGAGGAGAGTAAGAAAAGCCTTGGAGACTTTGAAAAGTGAAGACTGATGCTGCTGAGTGAGGCTACCCAATCTAACAATGACTCCTGCCAAATTCACCTCCTTCAGTGTTGACTTTTCCTTCTGGAGACAACATTGCCTAAAAGTTGGGATGTCTGGTACTGTCACATGCAAAAGTAAGCAACGGGCTCATGCAGTTTTGCTATCCTGCACATCTTTATGCTTTGATTTTACAGGCCTGTCTGCTCCTCGCAAGATCTCACTGCATCACACTTCTGCAAAGCCAAGAGACTGTATTCCTAATGCAATTGAAAGTCTAATAATTGGGTGGAGGGGAGAGGAATAATAAAAATTAAGCCCAAATTCTGAATTTTGTACAATTTATCTTGGGGTTTCCTCTCTTTCTCCTGGAAGTAAGGTTGATAATTTCATCCTGGTGGTGGAACGCTGTGGTGAGTCATCAGTATCGAGGTCCTTCACTATTAGTAATATGATGTTTATGCAACATTTTTCTCTAGCTTTCACTTGAGATAATTTTTCTTTGACAAAATCACAGCATCATTTAAGTTGGAAAAGACCTCCAAGATGATAGTATCCAACCTTTGACTGAGTACTTATCCTACCACCTTGTCTACTAGACCATGGCACTAAGTGCCACATCCAGTCATTTCTGGAACCCCTCCAGGGATGGTGACTCCACCACCTCCCTGGGCAGCCCATTCTGATGTGACCACCCTTTCTGTGAAGAATTCTTCCAATGTCCAACTTGCACCTTCTCTGATGAGTCTCGACACCATTTCCTCTCATCCTGTCACTTGTTACCTGGAAGAAGGGACTGACCCTTTGTTTGCTGACATGCATTTTCAGCTTTGCTATTTTTCCATTGGTCTGCAACTGTTTATGCTCTTATGGTGGTGATTCCAGAATTCTTTGTTCTCTTCATGATCCTAAACCCAGTTTTTTCGGCTCCAAAGTATTTCTTTAGGTGACTGTTGGCAAGCTGCTTATACCCAAGGGATATGAGTGCCAAGGCTCTGCCCTCTATCTTCTCATTCCATGCCTGTGAGCTCTGCACCACCTCCTGTGTCTCCACTTCTGAAGCCCCCTCCTATTGTGCCAGGTCTTTTTTTCAATACACAAAGTCATTATGCTTGAGCCAAAAATTTCACATTTTATTGAAAACAAGGACTTGTTACTTCTACTTGCATAATGTTATGTCTGTATGGTTTTAAGAAAGTAAAATAAAACAGCAAACTTGCTGGAGGAAGACTGGCCAGCCTCAATCCTGAGGACCTGTAAATTAAGCACAAGATTTCTGGCATGTAGCCAGCAATGACAAGGTTATATTAGATGGATACATAGTTATCAAATGAGTTAACATACGAGAAAACAGTTCCTGTTGCTCATCTCCAAGTTTATCACCACTAGCATTTCAGTATTGAAGCTGTTATCTCATGATTCCATGATTCTGGGAACTGGCCATCCTTATTTTGGAGTTTGTCTGGATGTGTTCTTGAGTCTACAAAGAGTACTCAGTCTTTGTGGAAATACTTTTTCTTAGGTTTTGTCTCTCTTCATCTGCTCAGAAAAATAATTTTGACTTTGCTATTTCATTAATAAAACATTATTAACTTTCACAAACTTGACCAGTGGTTTTTCTACTCATGCAGGAATACAACTAACAGTAATGCTTTGAAGACTTCAGATCTGCTTTAAAAAAGTTACAATCTGATATGTACTTATAGCATATATTTCTCATTTTCCATTAAATCCTCTGGCAGCTGAAGTTAGCCAACCATTTTGATACAAGTTGTGTTTTGCACCCAATTTTCCTTTCCATGGGGACAGTGAAAACTCACATTTCTTTCCTTCTCACTGAAATAAATCTATTGGATTTTTGCATCAATTTCCATGACAGGAATACATTTTTGTCAAGCAACAAGAATGATTTATGCAGTTCTGTTTTTAGAGCTGGACTGTTCATGCTTGAATAGGAGTGAGCCTGCCACATCTCTACTCTGTCAATAGAGAACCTTGGTTTGAGTATTCTTCCAAATATTTGTGCAAAAGAATAAAGCCTTTTTCTCCACTTGTGATAACTTAAAAAGAATGCTTGATAATTTGCTGATTTCACCCAGTGAACCTGGATGTGCTATGTGAATTTTTCACACTAGCCTTTGGACTACGTTATGTCTTGCCTTTAGGAGACTCTTTATGATATTCGTATCTGCTTTTACAGGACTCAGCAAGTTATATTGCATGTACACACTGCATGATTAGGAAGAATTGATGTATGGAAGTAGGAATGAGCTACAAAAGAAGATCTTAATCTCATACCCCAGGTGTGTGCTGTGAGAAAGCTTTGAAACTGTTCATCACTGTAGGTTCAAAGATTCAGTTTGTGCTTCTCAGCTTATTTCATCAAAATTTCCACCTATTAGATTGTGGAAGAGGAAACTAAACACCAACATGAAAGAAACTTCAAGTTGCATCTGTCACATTAAAGAGACTTTGTTAAAATAGTGGTAGAAAGCATCCCACAGGGGATTTGTTAGATTTATCCAGAAAAGGATAGCTTTCTTCTGCCTGTGGAGAGGATGATTAGCGAGCCATGGAGGCAGTGAGAATTCATTAGATCCAGGCCCCGAGTAAACAGGATTCTGCAAGATTAGATCTCAGTTTGTGGCATAGAGTGAGATTAACTGGTTATGTGATGAACTTGGGCAAACTCAGTTTTTAAAGTTCCCTGTACATGATTTTTCAGGTTTTTTTTTCTTTTTTAAAAGACCTTGTCGCACATATAGACCCCACTGTTTTGCCCTTCTTGTATGTGGCCTTAGTGGTTTCTGAAGTGCAGCTGCATGTAGCTACATTTTCATCTTCAGTATTATACTTCCTTAAATATAGCAGCTTACCCTGCTCTCTGAGAGAAACTAACTTAACCTGCCAAATGCCTGTCTCCTATATAACTATACTTCCACAGGTCAAGGGGGTTTCACCCCTTTTTATTTTGCAGCCAACTAATCTCTACATTTTCTTGGTATTGTTTAACTAAACAAGGTTGTCTGAACTCAATGCTTAAGGGCTCCTTTTCTATGTATTTACCTCTAGACAAATTGTCTGGTTCTCTCATGTGTAAGAGAAAGATGTCTCAAGGAAAAGGACAACCCAGCATTTCTTAATTTGGTCAAAAGAGCTTGCAAATTTGAGTCCAAGCAAGCATGGTTTAGCTGCTTTTCAAGGCTGCTTTCAGTAACTTATTAAGGGCACTATCTTCCACAACAAGAAGGCCTATCAGTTCTTCTGTTAGCAAGGTACTGCTGTTGAGCATGAAATGCTATGAATCCAGTCCTGATATTATAGAACTCTTGTTATTTTTAAATACCATGAGAACCACTGTAAAGTTCTTTCACTAATTTTGCGGGAATTGAACTGTATTTCCAGCATGCTGACTGGCAGAGAGGCAAGATAAATGGGTTTTATGAGTCTGATGGCTTAAAGTTTTCAAAGGTTACTGTAGAGATGAGACTTGTATCCCAATAGTTTTTGTTTCTGGAATCAGAAGTGTAAAGCAAAGTACTAAGAAAGATACTGATTTTTTAGCTGACTTTGGGGGAAATTGAAAAAAACTCAGCCCTCACGATGTTGTTCAGAAATTGTTGTGTATTTGCTCACAGGACAGCATGGACCCTCTGACACCATCGTGTTAAGCATAAATTATTATTATTAAGCCCTGGGCAGCCTCTAAGAGATGAACAGTCCTAAAACTGGCTTTGCCAAGTGGCCTGTCTGCCATCTGTAAGTACCAAGAGTGGATTCAGAATTCAAACCAGCTTGTTCTGTTTTTCTCTCCTCTAAAATACTTCTATGTCCAGTGACTCACAGGCAGCCTCTCGTGACTCCTGTCCTGAGACAGAACTCCTCTCTCCTACAGCTCCTGCAGAGAATGCTTCACCACAGAGACAGCAATCAGACAAACAATATATTAGTTACTGACCCTGATACGTTAGTTTGGGGGTTTTGAAGAAAGTAAAGGTTTTGAAGCAGTCTCAGTCTCATTTTTCTTCTCACCATTAGTATTTGTCTCCTCCGGTGCTTGGGCCAGACCTGAGCTCCAGTTCCCTCTACACAGTGTCAGTGAGTCATCGAATCATGGAAATTCTGAGTTGGCAGTGACCCACATGGATCATCAACTCCGACTCTTAAGTGAATGGCCCATATAGTGATCAAACCCACAACCTTGATGTTATTGGCACAATGCTCTGACCAGCTGGGGTCGATTCAGTCTTCATGTCTAAGATGATAAATTGGATGCTTTTGTGTATCCAGCCTCAATAACCAAATTCTTCTCCATCCCTTGCGTGCCCAGTTAATTAAAAAATTGTTTTAAGATTTAGATTCCTAGTTCACTGCTTCCAGGACTATGTGAAATGCTAGGACTGCCCTAGGCTGAACTTTCTCTGTGTAGTGAGCAAAAGCCACTTCTGGTGTCTGTTTAGTCCTTTTAAGGACGCATGCATATCTCTACAGTAGAAGTGATGCAAAACTCAGGCTGGACAGACTCAGCGTTATTTAGGAGACGTGTCTCAGTTTTGCTTTGCTTCAACAGCTCTTATATATGGGGATTTGCTGGGTTTATTTAGGGAGGAAAAAAGCAAAGACTCAGAAGTATCTTTTGCAGAAACCTCCTCATGCCCTGGAATTTTGGCTAACATTAAAGTTAGCAGGGCTGCATCTTGGTTATTTACTGGGATAGATCAAATATTCACTCTGGATTGCTTTAGTAGGGAATTTAGATCTTGATGTTGATTGAAATGGGGATTCTCTATAAAACTGCCATATGTAATGATAAGTAAATTTAAACTGCATATATTAATAAAAAAAACAACAATAAACTTACCTAAAACAGCAGGAGAAAGATTTTCCTTATGAGATAATTAGAAAGCAACATTTGTAATTGCAGAGAATGAGGCTCACCATAGTCATATTATGTCTGGAAGTGCGTGAAGATTTTCTAAATGTCTCCTAGCCATGGCAGAAGAGTATCAGTCTCAAAGTGACATCTACTGTGGAGCATTTATAATGTGTGAAGAAGTGTTTGTCGGTGGAGAACAGAAGCAGACTAACATGAGAGTTATGAGGTGGTTTAAAGGTGAGGTGACAAATGGGTGTCTCTGAATAAACACCTGAAATGGAAAGATTAGCAAGAAGTCAGTCAGTAAAAAACTGCAAAACTGGATTTTTACTTTGAATGTCTGGAAGAATGGCAATTTGGGAAATGATAATGCTTCTGTATTTCAGTAATGTCTGTGCTACATAGATACTTACGGTGGTGCTGCTAGGATAAAGCTGCTGCAAGATATTTCAACACACTGCACTAGGTATGTGAAATGCACATTTTGCTTGAACCTGAGAAGAAAGTAAACACTAATACCAGGTTAGATATGTGTGACTGTTCACTCAACTCAGATTTTGCTCAGATTTTGACTAATCCAGCCCATGTTAAGACCTGATGTGTGCCCAAAGCAGCACCATTAGGTCAAAGTGAGAGTACTGGGTAAGCAGGACAGGAGGCCATTGCACAGCCATGGCCACCAGCAACTTGCTGGTCAGCCAGCAATTGTTGGTCTGTGTTATCAATGCAGAGAAATCTGTGGGTAGCCATATTCACCAAAGGTAAGGTGCTTCATGTGGTAAGGGCAGTAGTCATAATGACTGCTTCTGCACCGTTAAAAGGGAGAAGACGACACCTCAGTGAAACTTTTTTAATAAGCCAGTATCTGCAGATGTGGTTGAGTGTCTGGGGGACGATATCCCTCCTCATTGTAACCCAGCTTAATTTTCACCCTAAATCCAGTCAGTACTTCCAGTAATGAATCTCAGTGCTTCCAGTAATGAATCTCTTAAAGCACACAGCAAGGTCCAATCTCACGATCTATCCTCCCTGAGAGAGGATTTCTTGGCCTAATCATCCTCAAATCCAGGGCTGAGATCTCTACATAGAGATAGCTAGTGCTGTGTCTAAGATGCCTTAGTTTAACTATAACAATTTAATTATTTGGGGAACATATGGCATATAAAGCTGAAAGAAAATGGATAAAATGTACATATGTTTCTTGTTGGTGACTCTAATAAATCACTGACATGCAGAATAGCACATGCCAGGGGATAACTGCTGCTCAAAGCCCTCATTACTCATATTGCCAAAACTCTGACTGTACTTGGGAGAAGTTCCATTCACCATTGCTCTGGCTGTGTTTTTCCATTACATCTCTGTCTCTTTTAGGGTCAGGCTTGGTCTCCCAGTGAAAGAAGACTCTGACTAGACAGATTCTGCTCTCCCATGCTTTCTTTTCCCATGAAGGGATTTTTCCATTTTAACATGATCAGGGTTGAGAATGTATTTTATATATATATATGTCTTTTAATGACTCACAAATTATTTTTTAAATATGTTGAGAACATCTTGAAAGAAGTTGCACTCCTATATTTAGAAAGCTGAAATGAAACTTAAATGAGTGTTTTTGATCATCCACACCAAAATTTTTTCCTACAAAAACACATTCTACTTGTCACCGGTTACTGGTATGCTACATTCATAATAAAGAAATGGAAATAATAATAAAAAATTTACATAACTGCCTGATGTTTTGTACTAGAAATGGGAAGGGCCTCTTATAGCAGTGAAGAAAGATCTGCTTGAGCTTGCGGTTGCCATTTTAAAGGAAAAATTAAAGAAAGTGAGAGAAGTAGCAGACAAAGAAAAACAGAATATCAATGACTGGGAAGTAATGCCAGAAGTAGCTAGGGATTACTTGAGACTAAACCAAAGGGATAGGCAAGTACTCGTGTGACAGACTTTCTTGTTAAATTATGAACTTTTGGACCCTCAAGGATTAAAGTTTGGACACCAATTATATAACCTTGATGCATTATGTTGATTGTACCAAGAAATTATTGATGTCAGTGCTAGCAGCAGCTCTGATCTATTGACATGTCAATGACTGGTGGAGATCTCTCAGTCACAGAAGGGATTTGTGCAAAAACCTATGGGGTAATTTCTCTTCCCTGGAAACAAAAGGAAGGCAAGATGTTAAGCCGGAATCTGAAAAATGCCTTTTTGCTTTTTAGTAGGCATTTATCTAGAAGAAAATTAAACCATGTGTGGCAACAGACATGGATAAGGGCAATTTTCGTTCATTCTGGCAAGAACTAAAAATAATCTGCCCTTATACCTGTAGGCCATTTCCATACAAGTGGCACATCAGGAAAATGTTGGTTGATTCACAGTTGAAGTGCAGTTCAGGTTATGTCAGTCCTAAATTAGAGCCTTAAGATGTGATCTAAGAATTGGTTCTCTGCTTACAGAAATACAGAATTAGTGAATATTTTGCAGAAGAAAGAGAGGTCAGCTGCCTGGAAGAACCAGGCTGGTACCCTCATTGCTGCAGAGCCTTGTTTCTGTGTCCCAGGCCCCTCTGCCAACCTCCTCTTGTGCCACAGCCGCTCTGCAGTACAAAGAAGCCCAATCAAGGGCTTAGCTTCTCACAGAGATCATGGGTTACCTTCTCCTGCTCTCCCTCAGGTTGTGATAGGTTGGAATCTCAGCCCAAATGCTTCTTCACTACTGTGTCAAGACATGTAATTACTCCTTAAAAACTAATTGATGTAAAATTCATTAACACTTGAAGACTGTTTAGATGGGCTACTCATCTGGCTTCTGTGCTATGCCTTGGAAAAGAAAAACAAGTGTTTACCAAACAGAAAGACTGTGTGTGCTTCAAAAGGATGTTTTCAAAACAGGTATTAAGAACCCTGTCAATGTCCCTATGATTTGCTCTCTGCAGAGCTGTTCACTTAGACATGGCTTTACAGTGAGGCACTGCTGGGGAGTGAGGCTGGGGAAAAAAAAATCACGCTGTAAGGAAAACATCCGAAAGCTTTTCAAGATAAATACAGGTAGAACACATCTCCTCTGAAGAGGTATGTAAGGTATGAGAAATGCAAACTCAAAGTGTGCAGTTGTTTCAAGAGTTCAGAAGATGCGGTGGCTACTGTCGTGATACTCTTGTGGTTTTTTCTTCCTCTCTAGAGCAGCCCATCCAGACTTATCCTGCTGAACATCTGCTTGTGAAACACGTTCCTGACTAAATGCCATGAAGGGGGCTGCAGACTTGGGACTACAGTTCTTGCTGTCTTTAGCCCTTGTGAAGACTGCCTGCCCTGTTGTAGGTGACATTTGGAAGCGCCAGACCAAATAATTGATACCATATTTAGAGGTGAGTACTGGGTCCTCTGTACTTTAACAGTACACCCCAAAATCTCCTCTTCCACCTGGATGAGTATTCTCTAGAGGCGAAGATTATCCTTATTGCTTCATTAGTATGGAAACATTAGTCCTCCTGTTTGCAGAGAACAGGGAATATGCAGGAGAGGACCTGGAGAATTGTGTTATACTTTCAGGACCCTTTACCAGCTTAAAAAACTGTGAGCAATTAAAATGTTTCTACATTCATGTCAAGATTTTTGCAGACATCTTTTTGAGAAGGTTTTCCTGAAGGAGACTCTGCATTATGTGTAGCCTTGTTCTCCCAGCTCCTTGACAGAGCAACCTCTTTATTCTGACAGTCTGGCAAGCCTGAGGTGGCTGATTTAGAGCAGAAAGAGCAAAGTTTGAAGCATAAAACCAGCAAAACAAACAAACAAACAAACAAACAAACAAACAAACACAAACGAACAGAGGAGTTAACTGCAGGACTGGAGATACATTCTTTGTCACATCATCTCTTTGCGCCTCACATTGTCATGTTTTTCTTCTGAGCACAATTACCTCCAGGTTGAATCAATGCATTGTGATCTCCCTCAGGATCTTTTTTATTCAAGAGTTCTAGACTGGTTCCTTGACTTTCCAGGACTGAAGAATTGAACTTTGCAAAAGCTGCTGTGAAAACTTGGAAGAAATATAACTGACAGATAAAAACTTCTTCCAGTCTATCTAAGTTCTCAATTTTGTCTTTTTCAATATGTTTCTTTAATTACATTCTACCAGCTCCTTGGACCGTGTGAAATACTAATTTTTTAAAATGCAAGAAATATTTCACAGAGATAAATTCTATTAAGATTTCTGGACATATCAGACCAAGAGCCAAACAGTCCTTTAATTTAGCATTAAGCATTTGTTATAAAAGCCGTGACCACAGTAAACTTGTCTGGTATTAATGAGAATGTCCTGTGTTCCCACAAGAGACCCATTGCAATCCAGCAATAATTAATGTACTAATGCAGCAAAGTGTCAGTGAAAGGTCATACATTTTAGTGCTTGTCTTTTCAAAACAATTAAGCGATTAATTACTGTTCTCTAACCTCCTGCTCAGTTAAATGTCTTTCTGGAAAAAAAAAAAAAAAAAAAAAGAAGCTGTTTCTTTATATCCTGTCATTCCTGTCAAATTATCTACCCATCCTCTAACATTTTTCTTGGTATCACAAAAGTCTCACATGGAAGAAGGTAATTGAAATTAACACACTGATAATTCAGCCTGTAAATTTTGCTGTTAGCAGGTCTTTGGTGGTCATAATATAAAATAGCTATCCTTTACAAATGACAGATGTTATTAAACCCATGAAGCTGCGGAACACTCTCTCAGTATTTTTGTGTGCAGTTCTGCAAGAGCTTGCTTTTGAATGAATGTTTCTCTTTCTTTAGTTTTGTAGCATCTTTTACATAAATATTTAAGCCAGTTATTTATGACTAGTTTTCTCTTAGCTGATCATTCCAGTTTCCACATTTAGACAGGATGTGAGTGTTCCTAAATGGGCACAAACATCTGCTTTTCACTTAAGTGCAGGGAAACTTGAAAGTGACAGTACAATTCTAAGACCATTTTTTATTCATAGCAGATGAGTTTTGTCTTTGGGGAAGGCTTTTTGCATACTCTGAGAAATGTGGATTTGTCACCTGCCATGCATGTTTTGTTGCATGCGACATAGCTGCAGTTGAAGGAGAAACATTCTTGCAGCTCAATCAGAACTTAAAAACTTATGCAAATTCCCACCAGGACCAGCGTGGCATATTGCTATGATGGAGCAGGATCAAGCAGCCAAAGAAAAAGCTTCTGTTTTCACAAAAAAACAAAGAGAGGAGATATTGGCCTGGAGAGAACATTCCTTAGCACAAGAGCAGTGGATAAGTTGGAAAGCTGTTGATGGAGCAATAACCACAGCTCTTGAACAGTTTATCCACTGAAGTAATTTTATGGTTGCTTAGCATTTAATCAGTTAAAATGACTAACAGACCTAACCTGTGGAGGAAATCTGAGATCACTAGACCATGGTATTCTATAAATGGTCCTGGCAGACCTTGTAATTTATCCTAAAAAAAAAATAGATGTGCTTTATATAGAGGAAAGTCTCTACTGTGGCAATACATTCACAGGCTTAACTTTGTCTTCAAGGGCATTTTAGCATGGGTTATTTTTCTCTTTTGGCATTCTTCCCCATTTCATGTTCGAAACGTGAATCTGCCTGGGACAGAAAGTCAAACATTATCTGTCACTGGAGAGGTTTGGTGCAGTAAACGATTATGGAAGCCCAGATCTTCCTCTAGGCAAGTTATTATGGTTGAGAAAGACTCTTCAGTATGAAGAATTTCTCATTGAATAAATTTTACTAAGCCACAGCTCAAATTTGAGAGTGAAAATATGATTCCCATGAAAAATTTTTCCCTGTAGCACTTTTTCTGCCTGAGTAAGTGCTGTCTCCAGTCCTCTGTGTTTCTGTCCCTGGGAAGGACATTTGTGCAGCTGGATACCTGAACCATGCGCTGTACCCAGCATTCATAAGGATATCTAACTGAGGGAGAAAGGACAAAACATGCTCTTCAGAGACATGCAAGTATTTGCTTGAACTATCAACATGCTAGGATTTTACTAGCAGAATTAGGAATATACTTATAGGCCACTTGAGCCACTAGCAGTAATGAATGCAATTTGCCTAAGGTGGAAACATGTTTTCCAAGTTGTGTTAATTTGATGTGAACATATTGATGTTTTAAAAATATATTTTAATATGTCGATGCATAGAGAGCAGACTCTTTCTCCAGAGTCCTTCACTAAGCATCCAGAATAATCTCAGACTTAGAAACAGGTCTTAGGTTTAACGCTGTCAATTTTGGTTTTGACACTGGGTAACCTACACTTTGGGTACTGATATTTGATGTATATAGTTTATTTACCTGCTCATTTTCTCATTGAAGCAGCACGTAGCGGGGTGAGACATCTAACTTTTTGTCTGTATTTCATGCATTGGGTTGATGTGACCAGGTTTTAGTAGCCCGGGCTAAAGGGCTGGCTTCTGTGAGAAGTTGCCAGAAGTTTCCTCCATGTCTGGCAGAGCCTGCACCAGCTGGCTCCAGGACAGACCTGCTGCTGGCCAAGGCCAAGGCAATTAGAAATTGTGGTAATATCTCTGTGATAATGTATTTAAAGGGAAAAAAAATTGCTATTGCACTTACATAATTGCAGCCAGAGAAGACCAACGTGAGAGCATGTGAGAGAAACAACTCTGCAGACACCAAGGTCAGTGCAGAAGGAGGGGCAGGAGGTGCTCCAGGCACCAGACCTGAGATTCCCTTGCAGCCCCTGGTGCAGCCCATGGTGAAGCACCTGTGCCCTGCAGCCCATGGGGATGCAGAGAACCCCTCCACAGGGGATGCAGAGATCCACCTGCAGCCCACAGAGGAGCCCCACACTGGAGCAGGTGGGTGCCTGGGAGGAGGCTGTGACCCCTTGGGAGGTCTCTGCTGGAACAGGCTCCTGTCAGGGACCTGCAGAGCCATGGGGAGAGGAGCCCACGCTGGAGCAGGGTCCTGGCAGGACTTGTGACATTGTGGGGACCCACACTGGAGCAGGCAGTGCCTGAAGGACTGCACCCTGTGGAAGAGTGATCCATGTTGCAGCAGCTTGTGGAGAACTGTTGCCTGTGGGATGGACTTACACTGGAAAAGTTCATAGACAACTGAACTCAAGGAAGGGACCCCATGCTGGAGCAGGGACTCTTCTCCCTGAGCAGTGTCAGGAGCAATGTGTGAGGAGCTGACTGTAACTCCCATTCCCAGTCTCTCTGTGTCTCTGGTGGGGAAGAGGTAGAGCCCAAGAAGGAGGGAGGGTTGGGGGAAATGTGTTTGTAAGATTTATTTTCTCATTATCCTGCTCTGATTTTGTTAACAATAAATTCAATTAATATCCCAAGCTGAGTCAGTTTTACCCATGATGGTATTTGGTGAGTGATCTCTCTCTGTCCTTATCTCACTTCATGGACCCTATTTTCTCTGCCCTGTCCACCTGTGGAGGAGAGTGATAGAGTAGCTTTGGTGGGTGCCTGGCATCCATCCACTCTGCACGTATGCACATGTATTTCTTCTTCCCATTTTGCATCTGGATGCAGTACTATGTAGTTAAGACTAATTTAAATTACCAGCCTCTTCTGAGAGGAAAAAGGGGAAGCTGAAAGTATGTGCAGTCCAAGTAACATGCCTTGACTGTTTTATTCCTGTGTCAGAGTTAAACAGTGATTTGATCTGGTCACAGAATTAGCATTAATCTACTACTACAACACTAGGGATAACTTCTAAATTTGTTTCTTCTTGTTGCCCAGTTTTCTGGATTTTAATATTTGTTTTTTAGAAACTCTTAACTTCCCACTATGATATTGCTTTGTTGTTGTTTTTTTTTTGTTTTTTTAGGATGCATATCCTGAAATATATTTGACCACTGGTTTTGTATTACATATTACCTTATTTATAGTACCTGTCAATGAGTGACACAGCTTAGGCTATGATATGATTCAGCTGAATGAAAAGGACAAGAAGCCTGCCTCAAGATTTTTAGTTCTCAAAGGACACCAGAAAATCACATTTCTTTCCCCAGCTGCTTAAGCTGGAATCTGGCTAATCAGTGTGTAAGCCAGGACAGAAATTTTGGGTGGATAGACTTTTTGGACAGCCCCTTCCAGGCTGGCTGAATTAAAGATTTTTTTTTTTGTTCAAAATCTTAAGTAATAATTGTAGTTATTTGTAAAAAGAGTCACAAACCTAAAAATGTATGTGCCCTCTCAGTACCGGTGTTACATTATTCTTGTGATGAGGTTTGCCCTTTCACCTTGTCCTGTTTATCTGTGTTGACTGGGCATGGAGATGCCTGACATCTTGCTGTTTTTCACAGTTCAGGAGTGTCCAGAGCAGCCTGTGGACTGCTTTTTTTCAGTGAGGTAACAGGGCATGGATTCTGTTAGGTTAACAAAGCAGTAGGAATAATTACATCTGTCATAGTTAATACACTGTCTCACTTGCCTGTATTCACGGGACTTAAATTTGTAAATCTACCTCCTCAAGGGGTGTAAAACCACCACTTACAACAGCAGATGCTGGACATACGCAAACCTTCTTGATGCTCAGTAACGTGCCTTCATGGATAACAAGGTAGCAACCACACTTGACAAGCCTTAAGCCCCATTATGGCCATTTATATACCATGTATTCAAAATTGGATATTCTGCACATGCATAAATGTTGTTGTTTGTTTCTGCTGGTCTGCTAGTAAGGGTTTTTCTACATATAGGTTTATTTTCCAGTTTAAACAGGTTTTCATCTGTCTTTTAGGGCTTTTGTGGTAATGTTTTCCAGTTCTATTGGAAAGAAATCACTTTCTTGAGAAAATACCTATTTCCCTGATATTTTTGCTTAACCATAATTAATTTTACTACAACACAGGTGTTTTTCTCAATGAGATGCGAATTCTGAATCTTTCTGGCCTTTTATTTGCTGACAGAAGGCGATTGTAACTTGCAGAAACTTGCAGAAAATGGTCTGCAAGAGGCTAAGATTAGGCAGACACCAACCTCTCTCCTGATTACTATCCCTGCTTATCAGGGACACACAGAGTGTCATAACCCTCATATAGCACCTTAGAGTCAACACTCTGACTAGGATGATCTTGTTTCTAAGGGGAAAACATTTCTGAATACTATTAACTTGTATTTCCGCACATTTTTAACATTCAAGAAAAAAGGAAGATAACTATTTACCTGATAGTAAAATTGGAATTGAATGCCTTTAATTACATTGCTGTAAAACAAAAATGACATGACAGGGATGTGAGACTTCTCATTTTCCCTTTGTATTTCTTTGAACTTTTCTGGTTTTGGCTGATAGCTTGCTGTTCAGCTGCTGGAGTTGCAACATGGAGATCTGCACATAAAATTGTACTAAATGGAAATTATGTTTTCATATATTCTCTTTCATATACTGAGCTCATGAATTTTACATATGCATGAAGTGCAGAGTAGTGGAGAGTACCTGAAGAATATAAAGTATTTCAGATGCATCAGTCGTTGCAAACACGAGAACTGTAGGACTGTTTTCTGCTGATAAAATGAACAAAGCAAACAAGTTTGGCTTTCAGGAACTGTTACCTTGATGACTGTGCTTTGAATAGCAATGGCTCTTGGGTAGTTCTTAACTCAGATAAAAAGCAAAATTCTATACGTGGAAGAAATTGGAAAGTTTTTCCTAGTTAATTATCTAATAATACATTTTTAGAGGGAGGAAAGGGGTCTGTAGGTGTTCAGCTGATGGCAAACATTTTATCTAAACATTCTTCCTACTTTTTTGATGGGTTGGGTAGGCTTAGAGACAATCTGTGAAATTTAAAAAGCTTTCAAAGTTTAAAATTCTTAGAGTGTAATCGTTTCACAGGGAACTGTGCTAATCAAGCCCACTTGTTCCCTTTACCTCACCCCTTTCACTTAGGAGCAGCTTCTCAAAAAACAAAGGTAGTAAGTTTACATAAATGTGTATAAATTGGAGAATCATGTTGGCCTCACTTATATTCAGTAAAGAAATGATTGCAAGGGACAGAGCTTCAGCAGTCACTCAGAACATCCTGTTGGAGAAACAGTGAATTTACTCATCTGTCAGAGGAACTAAAAAAAGCTCTTCCTGAGAAACCCAAGTGTTCTGTGGACTGGAAGCAGGTCTCAGTGGGACAGTGGTTGTGCCATAGTTGGTAGGGGTAAACATGCTTCAGTTCACTGGGGTTGATTGCTAACTGCCTCCTGAGGTACATTAGTGGAATTGGGCACATTGCAGAGCTGCTTCAGCTCCTTTTTCACCTGTGTCTAATGGCATTTTAAGATTATTGTAACTGAACTGGGAAATAATAACAGAATTTTTCAAAGTGTCTTCTTTTTCTGTTTTCTGTTTTTCCTCACAGCTCTCATTTCAGATAAACTAGTTTACCACTGTTTATTGTCCAGCTGGTTTGCTTTATGGTATTTTCTTACACTACTGTGAAGTGTCTAGCTTAAAATGATAATTTGTAACAAAAATATGGAGTTAGCTATCAATTTCAATCAACATGAAGTTGAAGTGTTAATTTCATGTGCACAGAAAAAGTGTGAGGTTTTTGCATACCAAAATATGACCAATACTTGTTCTTCTTCAACAATGGGCCGTGAAAAGTAGTTAGAAATCTCAGGTGCTATGAAAAAATGTATATACCAACTTTTAGAGCATCACCTTTGATTTAACCTACTTGATAATTTTGCTATCCTGTAATGTTGTTAACAGAATTATTAAAAGATAAGTAATCAAATAACTTACAAAATACTTAAAACAATTAGGGAGGACTAAGTAGAGGACTAGTAGGGTTTCAATAGAACCTGGAGGTTTCTGGCAGTTCTGCTTACATTTATTGCACAGTCTCTACGCTAGCCGTGAATTTTTTTTTTCATTGAGAAGTATTTCTTCACACTTCACACTTTTTTTAAAGGTCAAAATTGACATCCATCACATTTGTCAAGATTTTCAGCGTTACAAAGCACACCTGCCCCAGGGGCTAGACTTCAATGCACAGAAAGTACCATGCACCATTCTTGCTGCAGCAGCAAGACTAGGATGTTCATGGCTGCACTTTAACTACTAGTTGCAGGTTGATTGTGAATGCCCAGTGCACCATCTAGTAAGAAAAATAGCAGGATAAAAGTGCTTTTACAAATTCATGTTTTCAGACACTATTGGTCTGTAAACTTTTAAACTCTGCTGCTTTGGCAGCAGAACAGTGGATTGAATTGATGTGGAACTTTTGAGCGAACTGCATTTCCTAGCTGCAGCAGATAATATGAACTTAGTTGTCCATTCAGTAGTGTAAGATACTGATGCAGAAGTTGAGAGATTCTGATTTCCTTCAGATTCCTGATATCAGACAATCAGCCTAGATTTTGTGATCCCATAACTAGGTCAGCCTGGAAAAACACATTATCGACTCTTTCTAGGTAGGCAGACTAATGTGTGAATGTTTGACTCAGGAAAGTTAAATGAAAACCTCTGTGCAAAGGAAGGCCTTCCTTGCAGAGTAGTGGATATAGATGCTGTGTGGTGGCTTTGAGTTCTCAAGCAAGATGCTGTGACTGATAGAGCATGTCCCATGAAGCCCAGTAGGCATTATGTTACTTCAGCAAACTGATCATGTTGAGGCATATCAATATTATGTGCAATGCTGCTCTGGAAAGACATTGTTTAGGATGAGGAATTTGTCCTTACATTTCTATTCAGAATAGACAGAAAGGTCCTGTTGTTTTGTGGAATGGGACCTGTATATTTGAAATCAGAAGCAGGGATGGGCAAGTGGTGTACTGGAGAATGGTGGTGAGTGGTTCAGAGTACTACTGAAGAACCAAAGGCTTCTGTTCCCTGACCCACGTTTATGGTAAAGCACATAAAAATTTGATATGTTTCAGGTATGCTAATAAACAGTCTCTCCCTTGAAAAGTGAAGTATGTATTTCTATATGAATGTGTGCGGATGATGGTAACTTAAAAAACATAGTATGCAAAGTTCTGCAAATCTTGAGGAAGGCAACACATACAAACAATTAGAATAAATTGTCATTAGTTTCATCCTATGTGAAATGGAGCTGAAAACGTAAACTTTGTGTCTTAGTTTGCTATCTGCTTTTGAAATGCATTCCCTTCTGCCCCTAGGAAAAAACCATGAAATATTCATCACTAAAGAGGCAGTATGAAGGGAACAAGGAGTTATGATGAAAAGGTGCAACTGGTAGCACTATTACTGCAGGGAAGAAAATAAAAAGACGGATACAAAGTGAGAACGGAGTTAATTCCCTTATCTTATGAGGTGACAGCCTGCTGCAAAAGGTGTTATTTTATTCGATGAAATATTAAATAAGTCTGCATTCCAGCAAGATCACTGTATCTTGAAGAGAAAGGAGAAGTAAAAAGCTCTGATGGTTTGCTCTAGGAACTTGTTAATTGTTGTCTGATTATCTGAAAAATCCTTCTGCAGGATTTCTGGGATGTCCCAGAGGTGTACTTACTACTGGTACTTTATACAAGGACTTTTCTTTTCTTTTCCTTTTTTTTTTAATTTTTTTTTTTTTATTTTAAAGTGATATCAAGTCTACTTACTGCAAAGGACAAACTTCAAGGAATAAACAGGCAAACCATTCTGTAACACAGTTAAGCCAATCAGCTGTGCTAAATGTGTCTAGACATTCCTTAGATATTTTGTAAGAACATATGGTTGTCTAAAATGTGCCTCTACTTCTGTTGCATGTGTTACAGAATATATTAGTGGTCCATTGTTTATATAATTGACCCTGTACCTATTACAGGGCAGAAAAGTGTCTTATGGTCACTACTGAGGCATAGTGCTTCAGTGGAAAAGTGTCCTTTAGGTAAGAGGGAAGGAAGGCTTGCCAGTTCTCACATTGTCCTTCTTAGCAGGCAGTGCCAGTCACATTAAAAATCTCAACATACGATGTGTATCAGCAGAAGCTTCTTCCGAGGCTCAAAGTAATATACACAAAATATATTCTCTGTTCCTTTCCCAAAATATATTCTCTGTTCCTTTCCTCCTCTCACTTTCCTGCCTGTAACACAAATGCAGCTTCTGCTGCATTCTCTTCTGCTGTGGCTCTGTTCAATACGGCGTCTATAAGGCCACAGCTTGGTTTGGTTAACCTGGGTAGCACTCTAGGCTGAAATGGGTGAACCTAATTCTCACTGTAGGCATCAGAAGCCAGGAGGGATTACTGATACCATTTTACAGCTGGAGGAAAAGAGACAGGAAGGTTGAAATTCTTTATTCACAGCCAAAAATGAGTCAGAGAAGAGATGAAAGGTCTTGGAAGCTCCTATCCTCCTTAAGGCTAGTTAGAGAACTACTTTTTTAAGCCAAAGTCGTCAAACCCATGCCTTTTTTCCTTCCATCACCGGTGAAATTTGCTCCGATATCTCAGTTCTTAATGGCTGGGCTGAGAAGTTTCCACATGTCTTGGATAACGCAGACTCAGTTTGAATTCCTGAGCCCTGTTTTGAGGAAAGATCCTGAATTCTCCACACTGTTGATCCCTGCCTATGTATTTTCTTTTTTCTCTGTTTTGTGTGAAATTAGACCAGACTATATGACTTTCTCATGCTCAAACAACTGAGCCAGTGACCTACTCTAAACTAAGTAGGTACGAGTGTTGACTTCTACATCACTTTCCAAGAGATTTCTCAGGGGAAAAGTTATTCTGAAGTGCACCAACTGCCTGAGAAAACGTTTTGAAGGATTTCCTTTCTTCTGTGCTGAAGTGAGGTTTTTAGCAGAGTGGAGCTCCAGAAAAGACTTATGGGAGGAGCAGATGGACCACAGAGTTAATCTGTGCCAGTTCTAATCTTCAAGAAACAATACTACATTTACTATATTACTCCAATACTACATTTTCAAGAGCATGCTTTTTCAAACACACCTATTTTGAAAAAAAAAAAAAAGCAAAATGTGGCTACTGCTGTTCTTTCTGGCCACAAAGTTTAAAAAAAAAAAGTAGTTTGAGTTTTCTTTTAATTTTTTTTTTGTTCAATTTTTTAAAGCAATGCTTTTGTGACTCCCATGTGATTTTTTAATATGATGAAATGATTATTAAAATGTTTGTAGGGTTAAAATTTTGAATATCTTTAAAATTGTATGCATTTAGGTAGTAATTTAATATGCACTGAAATTTTGAAAATATTTGTCTGAATCTTTGTAGAGCTGTGTTTTGACAATTAATAGAATTCTGTCATTGCATTTGTTGGTGTGCTTCATGCTGCAGGGCACTTTGACAGGATTGTTGCATTTCACAGTGCATTTCAGAGATGTCTGTGAGGTCTCCAACTTAAAAAATTGGAAAAACAAATTGTTGATATTTCACTAATGTGGCACAGCAGCACAGCAACTCCACACAGCAACCTGCATAAGACAGAGATGAATAAGACAATTTAGCAGGAAATATGACAGCAGGTGACACACAAATATTTGTAAAGCTACTTTAGGAATGGACTAGAAGTTTTAGGACTGATCAAACATGTACACAGATTTTCTTAACTTTCACTCTTGTTTAGATGAGCAAGACACTCCTCCAGCCTAGTAGCCACAGAACCACAGGATTTTTTAAGTTGGAAAGGATGAATACACTACGTTTGGCCTTAGCTCCTGCTTAAAGCACATCTGGTTAGATGAGGCTAAAATATGCTGTCTTTTTGTCAGAACGTATGCTATTATTTGCCTTTTCTGTGTCTATTAGTCCTTTGATTCCTTCTGGAAAAACTCTGATGTGTGAGCAAGGAGGGACTTGAGATCTTCCTTGTCCTCATCTCCCAGGTCAAGTAACCAGAGCCTGAAGATTGTATCATTTCCCTGCCAGACTACAGACACAGGAAAGGCATCCTCATATGTAGAGGCTGAGGAAAGCCCAAGCTCCTTTAGCTTCCTACATTATCTTAATTTTTACATCAAAGTCTCACTTTCTTAAAAAAAAATCCCATTTCCAAAAGAACAGAAAGATTCTACTGCTCTTCTGAGGCAGAATTATCTCAAAAGATAGAGCATCTTTTGCGTGGACCTAGTTGGGATGATGCTTCATTTTCCCACCTTTTTTTACATGATCTGGTCTTTACATACTCTCTAAGACATTATAGGATACATGTTAAAGGATGGTAACATACAGCTTTGTAATATTATATAAAGAAATGCTCCTCATGGAAGACATCAGGTTTTCTCATTTTTGAGCTACCTCAGATAAAAAATAAAATCACTAACATTTTTTTCCCAGCTTGATATGGAAAACTTTCTTTGCAGACTGAAGAAGCTTTATTTATTTTCTACATTTTTTTCTCTAGTACTGACCTAATTAGCAGAGAAGTACATCTTTTTTCAGCAGCAGTTTTCATGGTTAAATCCCTAATATAGGTAGCATGGTTCCTGTGCTCAACTATGCCTCACTTCTCAGTCTAATATAAAAATTAGAACTGCTTCAGCTCAGACCAGGACTGGAACAGGAAACCAAGCCTGATTATTTGGTAAAATAGCCAATACAAAAATAACAATGAATTAACCAACAAAATCTAAATCGCTGACCACATACACAGAGTTAATTATTTGATATTTGTATTTACTAACCAAATACCAGTTTCTAGGTGAATACTTGAAATTTGAATAGCCTATGTTTCTTAAAAGTGAAAATTGGTATTGCCAAAATTCTTTGCGCAAGCAGGTCGAGAACCAGTTTTAATTTCCCACGGACAACAAAAAACCCCAAACAAACAAACAGCAACAAAAACCCAACCAACCAACCAAAAAAACAAAAAAACCCCCTCCCAAAAAACAAACAAACAAACAAACAAAACCCCCAAAAAACCAAAACCCCCCCAACCAAACAAAAACCAACCAAACAAAAAAACCCCAAAAACCCCACTTCTAGTTGCCAAGCTCTGTTTTCATACATGACATACATTATTAGTTTCATACGTCATGCATTTACATCCATTCCATCTAACCATCAGAATTTATAATTGCCCAAGTAAATGGGAAAGAAATGATGCAATCGAAAAGCCATTAATACTGGCTGCAACCCCTGTGTAATGGATCCTGGACTTGGCTGCTACAGTCCAGATGCAGCATGCTGGGGTGCACAATAGCATGGAGAACTTCCCAAGGTATAGTTTGTATTTGCAATCATGGGCTGTCGCAGCTTCTTCCTGGCTCTAGGATTTTCTTTTGAAAGGGCCCTCAACTGAATTGGATCATCCTGAGGATGTGGGCACACCTGGGCAGTAGTTGACTAAGTCAGAGTAGAAAGCATTAGCTCTTTTATGAAGTAGGAAATTCAGTATTTGAGGATCTACTGAGATAATATTTCCATAACCTGTTATCTGACCTGAAATCAGGAGGACATTGTGTTGAGTGCTTCAAACAATTTCTTGAAAGGCTGGCAATATTTGCCAATAAGCCACTTCTTTTTTCTTTTTCTTTTTTTTTTTTTTTTAAGTAGAGGGTGCCTGGATGCTGACAGAGGAGCTAGTTACAGACTCACGCTTTTGCAGATAATATTTTCAGTAAACTGCTGTATTTTTATTCATCCTTGCATTAATAAAATAAATTCTCAAGCAGTCACTTACAGCAATAAACCAGATAGAAATAATAATTTGCATATCTCAGGAGAACAACACACAGTCTATTCAGAGATAAAGGGGAAAACCACAGAAAATTGTACATAAATAACTGTATTTTAGCATGTAGTAGACACCAGTTGTTCAATTTTATTAAGTTACCTATTTATTGATTTCTATTGCAAACTACCTTAAAATAGTACAGATACGTGGAAGATTTTTGAATTAATGAAAATGTACTATATGAAGACTCTTAGTAGCTTGAATGATATGCAAATTTAGTTGTTTATTGAATTTAAATTTCTGTGACTTATCAACTACAAAAAGTAAAATAGCACAGTTAAGTGTTCAAAAGATACAGTTATGATTATTGGTAATTGGTTCAACTGCTCATGTTTGCAAATGACACAATTATTCATAGAATCATAGAATTATAGAATGATTTGGGTTGGAAGGAACCTTGAAGATCATCTAGTTCCAGCCTCCCTGCCATGGGAGGCACACCTTCCATTAGACCAGATTTTTCACAGCCCCATCTGGCCTGATCTTGATCACTTCCAGGGATGGGGCACCCGCAATTTCTCTGGGCAACCTGTTCCAGTGCATCACCACCCTTAGAGAAAAGGATTTCTTCCTAATATCTACTATAAACATACTCCCTTTGAGAGTTTGGAGCTATTCCTGTTTGTCATGTCACTACATGTTCTAGTAAAAGGTCTCTGTCTTTTTGTAGGCTCCCTTCAGAAGGAAATTCACACTTAGGTCACCCCAAAGCCCCTCTTTTCCAGGCTCAACAATCCCAGCTCTCTCAGCCTTTCCTCACAGGAAAGATGTTCCATCCCTCTGATCAACTTGGTGGCCTCCTCTGGACTTTTCTCCCAACAGGTCCATGTCCTTCCTGTGCTGGGACCCCAGAGCTGATGCAGTGTTCCAGGTGGGTCTCACCAGAGCAGAGCAGAGGGACAGAATCCCCTCCCTAGCCCTGCTGCCCATGCTGCTCTGGATGCAGCCCAGGACACATTTGGCTTTCTGGGCTGGGAGTGCTCATGGCTGGGTCATGTCCAGCCTCTCACCCACAGCACCCCCAAGTGCTTCTCCCCAGGGCTGCTCTCCATCTGTTCATCCCCAGCCTGTGCTGATGCTGGAGGTTGCTCTGACCCAGGTCTTGTAAATCCACTTATCACCACTTGGTCTTGTTAAACCTCATGATATTCCTAGGTACCCACTTTATGAGCTCCTCCAGGTCCCTCTGGATGACATCCCATCCTTCAGGTGTGTCAGCAGCACCGCTCATTTGATGTCTCTTAAAATTTGCTGAGGGTCCACTTGATTCCTTCCTCATATGTCATTGATGGAGTTATTAAGTAACACTGCTCCCAATATGGACACCACTTGTCACTGACGTCGATCAGGACTTTGAGCCATTGACCGCTATCCTCTGGATATGACATCTTCTGAGTTGATTTATTTTTCAGCTTAGAAATACGTTTGTCCACAGAACATGAATGTGATAAAACAGGTATTAATAAGAAGCATTTTAGCTCCAGATTTCACTAAATAAATTCTAAATTAGTCATAGCTCTAGTGTCTGACATTTATTTTCTTTAGACTTTAGACTTTAGAAAAGCAAAATTTCCCTCAGGCAGGAGTTTGATTTATGTTTAAAATGTTCTTAAGGATAGTGATTGCAATCTGATGATTAATTACTAGGTTTTAGATGTTTTTGTCTAATTCAAATATGACCAAGACTGACAGGTACAAAAAATCTCAGCTGACTATTACTGGCAAACTTTTTTTCATTTTTGTTTGTTTATTTGCCTTGAGGTGGATAGGATTCACATTTTGTTACTGTTTGGGGGTTTATTTAATCTTTTTTTTTTGTCCTTTTACCAGCATGAACCATCATGAAAGGCATTCTTAATTTTTCTTTATGCAGAAAGCAAAGTAATAACATAGTGGGTAGGTGCTTGTATCAGCACTTGGTTGTAAGGAGGTGACCTGAAATCAAACTGAAAGATCTGCCTTTCTCTGTCTGAGTGAGCCATTCTAGCCCAGTGGGAGGCATCTGGTAGTAGGTGAATACGGTGAAGCAAGGAAACCTTGTGGCATTTCCTCTGTAAACTAATAGTTTCTCAGCAGAAATGCTTTAGTGTTCAAGTAATCGTTTATGTGAGAGCTGAAGTGTGAGATGGCTGCAATGGTGTGGCTACCTGGGGATGTTTTGTGCAGGTTGGGTGGGTCTACAATTTGGACAGAAGTGAGTTCCAATTCTATGAATGCTCTTGTAAGAGAAGCCTTGGTTTTGACAAATCAATGACTTTGGGAAAGGTCCTTGAGAGATTTCCAATTAGTGCTGTTGGTCCCGGCACTTAGCATTTTCTACTTATACTTTATCATTTTCCTGCACTTCATCTTCAACCAAGAAGAAGTATTAGTGATAAAACAGTTCCATCAGTGTACTCTCTTTGAAATGAAGGCTACAGGGAACTGTTTGCATGGGTTAATACCACAAGGTTTTGACCCTTACATTTCCCATTTAGCAATATACTTAAACAAGGCGTAGATGAAAGGAAGAAACAACATGTAGATCATTTATACTTTTTTCTCATACAAGTTCTGATGTTTGGCCCTATTTCCGTCCAGTTTGACCATTGTCTCTACAAAGCCAGTACTGAGTGGTTATAAATTATACTATATATCAGTAGCTGCCAACAGGAGTACCAGAATCACAGGAACCATCTTTTCTCTTGGCCCCACACCAGAGCACCCAGAAACTGCTGGGAGGGAAGGAATATGCCAACAGGTGAGGTGTGCTTCTCCTCTATCTCTGCATAAGCAACCGGGAGTGATTGTGATAGCTGCATCTGGCTTAAGCTGGACTTGTCTGACCTCACCTGGAATGTTGCATCAGCTCTGGGGTCCCCAGCAGAGACTGGACATTGACCTGTTGGAGTGAGTCTAGAGGAGGCCACCAATCAGTTTAGAGGGGCAGAGCACCTCTCCTGTGAAGAAAGGCTGAGAGAATTGCGATTGTTGAGCCTGGAAAAGAGAGGGCTTTGGGGTGACCTAAGTGTAGCATTCCAGTACCGGAAGGGAGTTTACAAGAAAGATGGAGGGAGAGAGAGAGATACCTTTTACAAGAGCATGTTGTGACAGGACAAGTGGCAATGGCTTCAAACTCTCAAAGAGATAGGTTTACAGTAGATCTTAGGAAGAAATTCTTTACCATGAGGGTGGCAAAGCAGTGGAACAGGTTGCCCAGAGAAACTGTGGACACCCCATCACTGCAGGTGTTGAAGGCCAGGCTGGACTGAGTTTTTTGCAATTTGGTCTAGTGGGAGGTATGCCTGTCCACAGCAGGAGAGCTGGAACTAGATGAACTTTAGCCTTTGCAACCCAGGCCCGTCTTTGATTCTATAATTCTGGGAGTGCAGAAAACAACACAAGCTAAGGGTTATAAATCTTCCTCAACACCTGACGTCTAGATGAACATGTGCCAAAAACATATGGCTGATACACAGAAAGTCAACCACCTTGCTCCATAAATAGCAGGCAGCCCAGGATCCATTGAGACCTCTTACACGGCAGCAACCTGCCTGCCAGGATAAATCCTTGAGTAAGGGTGCGTGTCAGGGTTACTTCTTGCGGCTGAGAGATTTCTTGCTGCAACAGATTCTTGGTAAATAATTAATTGCATGTTACACTTTGAAATTTTAACTAAGTGATATAAAGAATTATATATATAATCCTTTAGTCATAAACTGTTGACCACATCTAGGACTAAGTGTGGATGTAGCCTCCCCTAAACTGAAACAGGAATTTAGAGTGCAAAGGGGTCCTTTCTGAACCTTATGACTCAATGGGAGGGTCTTGCTGAGAGCTTTTCCTGACCCCATCCTCTATACATCAATGTTCAAGTGTACCTTGCCATCAAATGTCAAATCACTGTTGCATTTACTGTTGCATTTTGTTAAATCACTGTTTTATATCAATAAACATACTTTCACTTCTCTCTTTCAAGTGAAGCTCATCACTCATTCTGTTGCAGTGGCAAAAGACTGGGTGACACATCTGTCTTTTCCTTTTTCCAGAGTTCTTGTCTAAGCAGTACTTTCTAGGCTGAACTGAGAGAGGTTGTGACATAAATCTCTTTCAGTCCTTTTTATTGATCTAAAAGACTCAATACTGAACACTTGGTACTGTGTTCTCTGTTTGATGTACACTCATCTCTTACTTTTGTGATTATATTTGATCTTCTAATTTCACAGTATGTAAAGTGAATATCCATACATATTTGATGTTTATTTTCCTATCTTTTCTCCAAGAGGCTTTCCTCTATATACAGTGTATTGTTTTGTGAAAGTAGAATTTAAAGGTCATGGGTGTCTTTGTTTCCCACTGTAGTAAAGCTGTCATGAACGTGAGATTAACCTGAAAATTTATTGCCAGTTTCCATGGACCTTTCATGGAGCTTATCACCAGTTTTCAGTCAGCCAATTTTGCTTTTTCAGAAGCAGACTATTACACGGGACTTTTTAGGTGTTCAGTAAGGAGTTTTACTCAGATACCTGTACTGTATATGAGTTGAATCTGTCTCTTAATACTGTTCAAATTCTCTTTAAATTGAAGGGCTGGAAAGATATGAGGAAAATATAAAGGCTTAATATTTTTCCCGGGATGTAGTATGTATACAGGGCAGGTATCCCTGTGAGAAAGGAAGACTGTATCTTTCAGGAAAAAAAATAAACCATGCAGTGGGGCGATGCAGAGGCCTCTTACATAGACAAGCTCTCTTGCCTTGATATATTAGTGTTTTTGAATGCAAACTACATGCTTTGGGATTTGGCTTATTTACACCAACTGGAAAAGAGAGTTTCCATTTTGCTGCTAAACAGCTTAATAGCAAACAGGGGTTTGCAGCTGTGTCTGTGAACAGACTGAACTAGGAGCAGTTTCGGAGCTCTCAGATCACCTGCTTCCTGTCTGTTGTACTAAGTATACTATTAAGAGAAATCTCACATGCTGTGAGAACAAGAGATGCACAGTCCCCAGTAGATCACAGCTGCTACGGTGCGTTCAGTGAATGACATTTATTACAGTGATTTGTGTAATGTGGCCTCTCATATTTGGTGCCCAGTGAATCTCCATTTCCACGGAACCGTAGAACGGGTAATGTTACAAGAAACCGCAGTGGGTCATCTGGTCTGACTTTCTCGTTCAAGAGGAGTCACCCTAGAGCACACTGCACAGGATTGCAACCAGGCGGCATTTGAATACGTCCAGGGAGACTCCGCAGCCTCTCTGGACAATCTGTTCCAGTGCTTGCTCACCTGCATAGTAAAGTAGTTCTTCCTCACGTTCAGGTGGAACTTCTGTGCATCAGTTTATGCCCATTGCCTCTTGTCCTGATGCTGGGCACCTCTGAGAACTGCCTGTCTCCAGCCTTGTGGAGCCCTCTCTTCAGATACTTATGGATATTGACGAGATTCCCCCTTCTCTGTCCCTGTCTCCAGCCTGTTGAGGTCCCTCTGAAGAGCTGCACGGGCCTCTGGCACATCAGCCACTCCTCCCAGCTTTGCTGAGAAGGCATCTGCCCCTTCATCCAAGTTACTGATGAATAAGCAAAAGAATACTGGGCCCAGTATGGAATCTTTGGGGACACCACCTGTGACAAGCCTCCAGCTAGATCCTGTGTCACTGACAGGCCCTCTGGAACTTTGCTGTTCAGTCAGTTCCAAATCCACCTCACTGTCCAGGCATCCCGTCCCCACTTCCCTAGTTTGCCTACGAGGATGTTATGAGTGAGGGAGTTGAAAGCCTCGTGAAGTTGACTTTTACCAACCTTTTGGATGTGCAGGTACTCAATAAAGAAATGGAACCTGCAAAGCTTAAGACAATGAACTATGTGCCAGAAAATGACATGTGGCTTTAAAAAAGGAAGTTAAATAAAGTGCATTGACTTCTCTTTTGCTCTTCTCGCTTCCCTTTCCCTGAGAAAAATCATACCTAAGAGCTAAAGAAACTATATACACATAATCTCTGAGTGGTAAAACAGCTTTCAGGTTCTTTTGAATGAAGAGTTAAACTTCTTGCTTTTTCTCCTTCCGACTGTATGTAGCTACATGTGCAGTAGCTAGGCTTACAAAACACAATACTGGCAAAAGGGGATGAAAGAATTCTGGTATAGGAGCCTTTGTGTGAGAAGTGTACATGTGTTTTGGCTTTAGTTAGTACCTTAACATATTTTATATATGATTAAAAACAAAACAGAAAAGCAACCTTCCTGCTGGAACTGTTCCTGCTGGGAATATCTCTCAGGCTTACTACCTGTGGCTGCTTTTAAAAGGCAGAAAAAAACTTAAGGAGCACTGCTGTTTCACATTAAGCAAAACATGATTAAGAGAAATAATACTGTGGATACAGTAAAGAAACAACTGTCTTGGTAAATTAAGATCAACTGTGAAAAGTCCCTATTTGTAATCTCTCTATTGGTATCACTAACAGCCAAATAGATTGTTTCTGTCTTGTGGACATGTTTCATTCAAGATTAGCTGAAGCCTGGGTGCTGGGAAGGGGACTGGGAATTAAGAGGATTGTATTCCTGATCTGCTTCTTAGTCCTACTGCTCCAGAAGAAATCATTTATTGTTCTGGTTGTGGAGACAAAGGTAGTAAAATTCAAGCTGGGGTCAGTGGGACAGGACAGTGTTCAGTGGCTATGCCTTGCTTAAGGGAGATTATTGATGTGTTTGATAATTTTATTTTATTTTATTTTATTTATTTTTTATTTTAATTTTATTTTATTTAGTTTTTTCTATTTTATTTTATTTATTGTATTTTTTTCTGGTTTGGTTTGGTTGATAAATAAGCCAGAGAGTTTGAAGCTTGAACCATTCAGCCTTAGGCAATGAAGCAGAGGGTATGTGGGGTTTATGGGGTTTACAGCAACCTACCTTAGAAAAGCAACTCATTCGCTTCTTCAGAAAATGCAGTTCTGAGGATTTTTCTCTGGTTTGGAACTCAACAAAGTCTTTAAACAGCCTTACTATCTCAATGCTAGTTGTATTTTACATTCATACTTAGAAAACAGACCAAGCCCACTAAGATGCAAAAAAGTGTTGTGGCAGAACAGTTTTAATTGGTTGTCTAGATAAGAAACAGGTAAGTTCTGATTAATTGCACTGCTTGTATCCTTGGGTTTGCAGCAAGGCCTTTTGATTAAACAAGAACAAACCAAGTGCTCTTTGAGATCTGCTTTCCTTCAGAAGGAGTGACGGGTTTGGGATCAGGAAGCTATCTGCAAAGGGCACCTGCGAGACTGTGACTTGGAGAATAGGTCTCCATGGCACAAAGGGTGAGGATGCAGCCTGGCCTGACTGAACTAAACTCATAACAGAAATGGGGAATGCGCCTGTGGCAACATGGACAGACTGGGATATTTTTGCATTTTTTTTAGCAGGTTTTTCTGGCTTTCCACTTGTGTGTTTGAAACCTGGCTTACCGGCATGAGAAAATTCTCTTGTTTGTGGAGTCAGTTTGCATCCTCCTTTTCTGGTCAGCATGTATGCAACAGAGTGAGGAACAGCAACATGTGAGAGTTCGATGGGTTTTGATGTGAATGTGTGTCCTGGTGATTCCAAACCGTAGAAATGTCAGATACCTTGCTCCATTTCTTAAGTTTCCACTGCATTGGTAATGTTAGGCAAGGAGGAGGAAGTGATCCCTGTGGCTGAGGCAGTGACAGGGAATGAAACTGGAGGGGGCAGTCCCCAGGCCCCCTGACCCCATGGCAGTGCTGCGGAGGTGCCTGGCAAGGCAAACTGCAGGCTGGGTCAGTGCCATGGCCAGCTGGGCTGCTGGCCAGCCCAGGATGAACAGGGCACAGAGCAGAGCAGCTCTGAGCAACTCTCTTTAGAGCAATGCTTGTTTCTAATGCCCACGTTGCTCCTGCAGCCTATCATGTCCAGGACATAGACAGAGCTCTGTCAAATGGAAGATACCCCACTGAGCTCGATGAGCAGAACGAAAATATTTTAATGTCGCATATTTTTACCCCTGCAAAATATTTTGGGTCAGCAATGCATCTCAGTTCACTCCTCCATATTGTTTTTTTTAAGTAAATTTTCCTAATTGCAACACATGTGGTATTTTGAATATCATAGGCTCAACCAACAGTGTCTGTCTTTTCCTAAAGTAGTGTGTGTTTTTCCTTCTATTAGAAATTAAATTCTGTTTTCAATTTCAAAGTGGGCAATAGTGCCAGATTCTTTGCGCAGTATAACTGGCAAGCAGCTGAAATATTTAATTTCTTTTTCTTTTCCAGATAATTAAAAAGTCCAGGAATATGTTCTAAAACTTTAGCCTTGGCCTATTTAATTTTTCAAGCATCTTTCTCCTATATAGGCATTGAGTACGCATAAGAATGAAAGCTGTTGTCATCTAACTTCTTGAAAAATAAGAGTATAAAAAATTATTAGCAGTTCCACAAGACAAACACTGCATTTAGTTCCACACATTGTAAAATAACCCCACAGTAACATTCCTGTAAAGGAGTTACAAGCAAGTTCATTTAAGTTCACTCCTATTTTAATATATCTTGCTTCTGTACTATGTACACCTGAAGATGGTTCTTGCTTCCAAGGTGTATATATGACTGTACAATTTATAGAAGGTACACAGGCATGACTCTTGGCAATTCAGACAACCACAGGCCTAATTGTCAAATCTGAGAGAAGCTGGATGCAGTCAGGCTTCAGCCCTCTCCTTATAATTAGGCAAAAGCGCAGTATTCCTGTGAAAGAGATCAAATAAGGCAGATGTGCTTTTAAGAACACTACTACTTAACTCAATGCTAGGACATTTTTTTAAGTATTAACATCAAAGACAGGAATCAATTTCTGCTTTGCTGGTCAGATTTTAAAAATGTGCTAACATGAGATGGTGGAACTCAGTAGAAGCTCCACAAGGTAACTGAAGTAATTTATGAGGAGATATGTACTACTTTTATTGTTGCACTTAAATGAACAGTTTTGCAAAGAACATAGAGATATGGAAAAAAAAACCCCAGTGAGTTTTGTGAACTGAAATCTCTTCCCATGTGAATTAATGTGTTCTGTCAGAAATAAAAATTAACTCTAATGGCCAGTTCTGCACTGAAATTTTAAGTCATTGGTAGCATTAAAAAAAAAAAGTGACAGCATTTACTTAAATAGCTGATATATCTAACAGTGGCAGGCAATAAGCTTTGTGCTTTAGAGGAGGACTGTTTTGCAGAAACCACATAGTACTCTTATATTCCTTTGTGCAAATTGTGAAATCATCTGCTTTTAAAATTGCTCATATTGTTTTCTTTTAATGTTGCTGTGGCATGAAAGTTCACAGGCATTTCAACACATTTATTTAATTATGGTCTAGTGACAAAAAAGTAAGATTTCAAGCTCTATTGGAGCAAATCACATAAGTTAAGGAAAAGGTTTGTTGAGCCGAGGATATATTTTAGGAAAATGATTAAGGTAACTCCTGAGGCTAGCCCATTAGTTGAGCATCTCTGTTAGGTGAAAAAAAAAATGGTGCTTCAGGACTCCTTTTTCCCTCTTAGCAAGTATCTGTTAAAGTTCTCCCTTTTGAATGACTAGAGGGATGGGTCTTTAGATTCTTCTCTGTCACACGTACTCCTCCCTATAAACCATCAAATTGAGATGAGGTAAATAGAGACTCTGATGCTTAAGTCTTAGGTGATGTGTATTGCCTATCTTGTCTAGTTCTGTTTAATCACCATCTCCAGAAAACGGGACACTTCTAAGAATAAATAAGTTTACTGTTCCTGAGCCAAAGATGCCTCAGATGAAATTGACCCTAGTTCTTTCCTAAAAGGAGCTGCTGGGACTGCATGACTATCTAAAATCAAGCTTACACTTCATGTGAACATTATCTGCAGTGAAATTTGAGAAATTCACTTCCAGTCTGCTGAAGCATATCCAAGGAAGAGCAAAAAAGCTGATCAAGGGTTGGATCACAAGGCCTGTATGGAGTGTCTGAGGAAGCTGGGGATGTTTAGCCTGGAGAAAAGGAGGCTCAGGGGTGACCTCATCACTCTCTACAACTGCCTGAAAGGAGGCTGTAGTGAGGTGAGGGTTGGCCTCTTCTCCCAGGTGACAAGTGACAGGAAGAAATGGCTTCAGGTTGCACCAGAGAAAGTTTAGACTAGAAACCAGGAAAAATTTCTTTATGGAAAGGGTGGCCAAATAGTAGAAGAAAACAGAGCCATTGTCAGAAGGAAAGGCTCTAACCTTTAATAACAAAATTAAGAAAGCATCTGTTTTGTCCCTTCCATTTATTTCCTCTTATTTTTGTAGTGATAGGAAATAATGTCCCATGGAATTCCACTGAACTGAACTCTTTGAGAATTAAAAAGTCTTTGCTCTTTAGAACAGTGTGGATGAGGTTTTTGTAAATAGGAACATTGCAATTAAATTAGAGAATTTTCTTAGCTCTCAACCTTTTTGGAAATGAAGAGTGGTGCCCACACATGGCCCATCAGTTAAATCTGTGATGTAGAGTGCAAGTTACGACGAGTCATCATGTGAGTTGTGGCAGTCATGCTGAAAAGTTCTTTGGAAGGTGGCATTTTTGAACATAAAGTATGAGCTGGTTTGCTAGGGGTTAACCACAGCAGACAGCTTGGGCCCACACAGCTGCTCACCCACTTCCTACAGCAGGACAGGGGAGAAGTTCAGGAGGGTAGAAGTAAGAAAACTTGTGATTGTGATAACAACAGTTCAATAGGAGGGAAGAAAGGAAATAAAATATAACAAAATTCACGTGATGCGAGAGCAATCACAGCCCACCAGCTGCCTGGTGTTCAACCAGTCCCTGGACGAGGGTGACACTGGAAAACATCCCTGCAGTTTAATTGCTGAGCATGATGTTCTAGGTAACTCGGAGATATCCTTTGGGCATCTGGGATCAGCTATGCTATATCCTCTACCACCCTCCTGCCTGCCCTCAGTCTACTTGCCTGGAGGGGAGAGAGAGAGTGGGCAACAGAGAAGGACTTGGCACTCTAAGGCACTTTTTGCAGCAACAGCTAGAACAGGGGTCTGTTATCAATGCTGTTAAGAGTGGTCACAAGTGCGGGATACAGCACCATATGAAGTGAGACGAAGGAAATCAACTCCACCCCAGACAGACCCAGTCCCGGATTAGAAACTCCACATCTTTCCTCAGATAGGGGATTTTTAGGCATTTCAGTTGCTAATGTAAATGATTTAAGTACTTTCCTTTGTGTTGCTTGTAGAATGTGTAACTAAATTCAGTGCAGAACTGTGACTGAAATTGTTCTGATGCAGCTCAGCTAGGACAGAAGACTGCATTGCAAAAAAGACAAAAACTGTCTCTCTATGTGCAGCCAGTGCTAAGTCACTTGTTTTCAGAAAAGTAGTTTGTTTTTCCTACTATTTCTTTTCACACTGCTTTGGGGAACTTTCTTGTTGGGACCTATGTACATTTTCAAAGCAGTCTCAATCCAATTTTCTGCAAAGACATATGTACCACTGCTTAAAAGCATTTGAATGACTAGCAATCTCCCACTGAAACCTGAGACACTGGCACTTGGGTATCTCTGAAGATTTGAGCATTGGAAGCTTAATAAGCAAACCTTCAAAGGCTCCTGAAATGAATAGGAGTTGTGTTACATTTCAGTGGGATTTGAACTTCCAAGTTCAGAAATTACTTCAGAAGTAGAACTGTGGGGCTTTTGAAAATACTATCCTGGCTTCACTGAAAAGTAATTGATACGATCTGGCTGAACTGTAACACTGTTTAAGGACCTTATAATTGCAGTTGATATTCTAGATTATATTAATTCATGGATTTAAAATAAAAAAATTTAAGATTGTTGCCAGATGATGAAGGTTAATGCCTAAAGAATTTTCTAAAATACTAAGGTATACTATCTCCATTTATTCCCAAAATTACATATGTAGACACTATCAAAAGTCAAATTGAGACTTATGCATATCTCTAGGTGTTTAGTTATCCTTATGTACTCTTTAACTTGGCTTCATTAGGCAATACCTATAGCCTTACTTTCCATGTTTAAAAACTCTTTCTAATGTTACTGCTGTATCACAGATCTTTTTTGAGAAATCTCCACAAAATTAGAAGGAAGAAATTGCTTTTAAATACTGTGTTTTACAGATGTGTTCCTTGTTTTAGTTTTTGTTGCATAATTAGTAATTTTAAGAAAAAGGGAAATTCCTAAAATAATATCGGTATTTCTCTATGTAAGTATTGTCCTAAATTTTTCTAAAATATTTGTGTTCAAATAAATGTGGAAAAATTAAAGTTGTAAAATAGTTTCACAAGAGACTAAGAGGTTTTACACAGTCCACAAAGTAAAAGGCCACTTTCTGAGCCCCGATAGATATTCGTTACTGCAGTGCACAGAGCTTCACATAGAATGACACAGAAGTTTCATAGCTGAAAAGAACCAGTGTGGCACACTATACCGCTCTTATAGATACTCCGAGGATCAAAGTATTAGTCCCTGCATAAATACGTTTGTCCTTGTTTTAGGAGGATTAAATGGTCTGGTGCACTCAAGTCCAGACAGGAGAAGGATTCTAGAATTGGAAGCAAACCCATGCCAGGCAAACTTGATAATTCTTGCTACATTGCGGACAAATAAAAAAGGAAGAAAAAAATAAATTTCTCTTTCTTTCCCAGTCTTTCCCTGCTTCTTTCTCTCCTCTCCTTTTCTCTCAGTGGGACAATATACTTGTCATCCATCCCTTTCTTTCAAGGTCCTATTCTACCTGCACCTACACAAAAAGGAAAAGGAATGAATTTAGAAAGTATTTTGTTATAATAGAATTGCACCAGCCTAATGCCATGTGTAGGGCTTTGAAAACTCTTGCAGGTTAGAGATATCCAGAACCAAGGAGCTAAAAGATGATCCTCAAAAATAGCTTCTTTTTTATTTTAGATCTGTGCTTGGTGCAGTAAAAGAATGTCAGAACCAAACCAACTCATTACTTTCTCTACTTTCCTATTTCTGTTTTTTCCCAGATGGTCTGGGAAAGAAAGGTACACAATTTCTGATGCAATTTAAGAGTGCCGGTATGACAGGGTATGTATGATTGGTACTGAATTTAATTTTTATATCTATAACACTGCACAGCAAAAGAGTGGATTATGAAAAGCACAGACTTCTTACAGAAGAATCAACTCAAAATGTCCCAAAAGTTGTGGCAGTTTTCAGTGATGATTTGTACTGATATTACAAGCAAAATATGCTCTCATAAAAATTTCCTTCTGCAAATGACAAAGATGACACTAAGCACCTGAAACTAAGATCTTATTTAGGCACACACAGATACTGAGAGAAACTTTTGTGAACCAAAGTGATTCTTACACCTATAAGCACCTATTTATTGGCAATTTACAGCCACTGTGCATGTGAATCTGGAACATGTGAACTTTTTAACTTAAAAATTCCTTTACTACTGAGCTCCATTTACCCTGTTGCAAAACAAGAGAGACATGCCCATAAACATCAACCGCAAGCCCAAAATGTGAAGTCACGTTTGGACTGTTGTGTTTGATTTTGGGCTTCATGATGCAAGGGAATGCGACACTGAGAAAACTGAAGTGAGTCTCACAATGGCCACCCAGATAATTAAGGGATTAAGGCACCTTAAGGTGCCTTAAGGCAAGGAGAGGCTGACAGAGAGCTGGGTTTGTTCAGCCAGGATAAGAGAAGTGTAATGGGGAAATCCCATAGCCATCTTCAGATCTGTAATGGTGCATGTAGAGAAGATGAAATTATACTCTCCTTTAAGCTCTGTAGTGCTAAGAGGAGAGGCAACTGACAAAATCTGCAAGAAGGGAAATCCTGATGAAACACACATAAGCTTCTCTCCATGAAGATGACAAAATGCTTGAAGAGGGGCCCAGAGATTCTTCATCTTTGGAGATATCCAGAATGTGACCGGTCACAGCCAATCTAACTGAAATTGGTCTGAGTGAGGTGTTTGAAGCAGATGACCTCCAGATATGCCTTCCAATGTTCTCTGTTCTGTGATTCTGTGGTGACCTTAATGGAATAATAATAAAAAAAACCCATAATCATTCCGGTGTTTAAATTATTTGGGTTTTTTTGATTTATTTAGACAGTGGTTTCTTAATATCCATGTTTTTATATCCTTCCATTCTGGTTTTGCTGTGGTCACATGTGTTTTTATGCAGATTCACTGGAGGATAAGCTTATAAATAATTTGTGAATAATTGCTTACATTTTCCTATTTCTTGTGGTCAGAAAAACAAATCATGTAAATGTCATAGATAATTCTTTCTAAATTATTTCTTTTATAATTTAGTTTCTTCTTCAGCTCAGCAAGTGTCTAAAAGGAGATCATAATTTCTTCAATTAATTTTCTACCCTTCATTCAAAAATATTTGAGTTTTCTTTCTAATGCCTTTGATTTGATAGTCAGCAGTGGGATGTATAACAGTCTGTACTGGATATTCAAGTTTCAATCTTGTTGATGAGAAAAATGACAAACTATTGCACTGACCTTTAACAGGACAGATGTGAACTGGGAGTTGCAGAGCTGAAAAGGGATGGATGCCTTTTAGAAAGACTGGAAATTACTGTTCCACTTGCAAAGGTTAAGACTTCAAGTCCTAATGTAGCACCACTGCAGCAGTCTGGAAAGAATAGTAAACACTGAGTCTCTGAAATTCACGGACTGTGGAGGGTTGGCTTGACCTGTCATCTTTTTTCTTATGTCATGTTTACCTATCTATGACTGTAACCTTTCTGCTGCACAAATAACATCCAGTTCTCTGGAAAGCAGTTTGTGCTCATGTTTGTGTGTGTTGTCTGTCTGACAGGCAAAGGCTAATCACCATCCTCTCCTGACAGAGACTGCTGAGGAGCAGTAGAGATAATAATTAATTGAAAATATTATATGACAACAATTCTCCTGGGCACATGAGTCTGTCTAAAGTAATTTAAAATACATTTTTGTGAGGAAATGAACTAGTATCTCAAATGTTAAAAATCATAATGAAGGAATGTAGGTGGGGAGTTGATTTGCTTTTGCTTTTGGCCTTTGCATACTATTGTGATGGAAATTAATCAAAGTACCATTCATCAAATTCCATTGTATTTTAAGTAAAACAGATCCGTGTCTCAAGTGACTACAGGATACCAAGCTATTTAACCACGCTCTGATAGTTTGTGAGAAACATTCTGGAAAGTCCCATTTCCCATCTGTGTTTAGATTTACACTGTTTTATGCATTAAATGTATACTCCCTTGCCAATTTTTCAGTGGAAAATCATAGCTACATTTTTGATTTAGCACTCACCTATGAGGTAAGGACCTCTGGATGGGCTTCTCCATTTCACCCTTGGCCTGCAGAGCAGACTAGTGTATGTCTACAAGAAGGAATGATAGCAAGAGGCTGGAGGATTCCACCTCTGGGAAAACATAAAATAACCAACATTCTTACTATATCTGAGAGGACTGATACAAAACCGCTGTCGAGATGTGGGAATGTTTATGGAGCAAAATCACGGCGTGCAGCCAATAGCAGCCTTCACTTCCAGGAGCAGTAAGAGCTTGTGTATCTGCAGTGGCTCATATGGCTACAGCAGACAAAGCCTATCACTGGACAAATCTGGACAAATAAGCAGGTAAGTTTACATTATGTTAGTTTTTGTGTTTTCCTAGTGGTTAGTGAGATAGTACTGATGTGGGCCTGCTACTAAATGCAGAGGGGACCCTGTTAACAGGAGGCAGAGAAGGCAGAGTTATTGAACACCTTCTCTGGGTCAGTCTTCAAGGACGGGATCAGCCCTCAGGGATCTCTGAGTCAGGAGACCAGGGTAAGGGCATGTTGGAACAGACACTTTCCCTTTTTCTGAGGGAGCTGGGCTCACCTTGAGAGAACACTTAGGCAAACTTGACACCTAAAAATCCATGGGCCCTGATGGATGCATCCAGGAGAGCTGAGATGCTGCTTATGATCATATTTGAAAGATCCGGTGAGGTACCTGAGGACTGAAATAGAACAAATGTCACTCTAGTCCTCAACCAAGGCAAGAAGACCCAGAGGACTAGCAGTGAGTCAGCCTCACCTATATTCATGGAATGATGACGGAGCACTTCGCTCTGGAGGCCATCAACATTCACAGGGATGACAGGAAGGTGATCAGAAGCAGTCAGCATGGATTCACTAAAATAAATCATTTTGACTGATCTACAGTGAAACAACTACCTGGATGGATGAGGGGAGAGCAGCAGATGCTATCTACCTTAACTTCAGCAAAGCTTTCATCGCTGTCTCACCAAACATCCTCATAGACAAACTTGGACAGTTTGGACTGGATAAGTGAAGAATGAGGTGTATTTGAGAAGTGGTTGAACATCAGGTCTCAGAGGCTCATAATCAGTGGCAGAGGGTCTAGTCGGAGGCCTGTCCCTAGTGGTGTCCCCCAGGTTTCCATACTGGGCCCAATGTTACTTGTTCACCAATGACTTGGATGAAGGGGCAGAGGCCTCCTCAACAATTTCAAAGAGAACACAAAGCTGGGAGGAGTGGCCGATACCCCAGAGGGCTGTACAGCCCTTCAGAAAGGCCTCAGCAAGCTGGAGGGATCAGCAGAGAGGAGCTGTCTGAAATTTAACAAAGGCCAACAAAGGGAGGAACAACCCCAGGCACCAGCACAGGCTGGGGGTGACCTGCTGGGGAGCAGCTCTGAGGAGAAGAACCTGGGGTCCCAGTGGACAACAAGCTGTCCATGAGCCAGCAGTGTGTCCTGGGGGCCAAGAAGGGCAATGGGATCCTGGGGTGCAGTAGGAAGAGCATTGCCAGCAGAGGGAGTTGATCCTGCCCGTTTCCAGTGTCCTGGTGAGGCACATCTGGAGTGCTGTGTTCAATTCTGGGCTCCTCTGGACAAGAGAGACATGGAGCTCCTGGAGCGGTCCAGTGGAGAACAATGAAGATGATTAAAGGACTGGAACACCTCTCGTATGAAGAAAGGCTGAGGGAGATATTCCTGTTCAGCCTTGAGAAGAGAAAATTGAGAGGTGATCTCATCCGTGTCTGGAAGAGACATCTGAAGGGAGGCGTCAGAGGATGGAGCCAGGCCCTGCTCGGTGGTGCCCAGCAACAGGATAAGAAACTGATGCACAGGAAGTTCCACCTGAACATGAGGAAGAACATCTTTACTGTGTGAATGACTGAGCACTGGAACAGGCTGCTCAGACCGTGTGTGGAGTCTCCTTCACTGGAGATATTCAAGAAATGTCCAGACAGGATCCTGTGCCATGTGGTCTGGGATGACTCTGCTTGAGCAGGGAGGTTTGATCAGATGACCCACTGCGATGTCTTCCAACCTTACCCATTCTGTGATTCTGTGGTATGGGGGTTGGCCGAGGAAGGTGGCTCAGCAGAGAATATGGTTGCAAATGTTTTTCCAATAGGCTCTTTTTATAGCCAGTATATAGAGTAGGTATTAATAGCTCAAGTCTCTGTTGAAAAAAAAACCAAAAAAAGGGAGCCTCTTTATTTTCTTGTTTTGCTGCAGAAATTACAGTGATAAATCTGATACTACTTGCTGAAAAAATAAGCCAGTCTTGCTAAAAACAAAAACACACTACCGCCCCCAAAACCACCAAGAAAAACAAAACAAAAAAAAAGCAAGGCAATTATATTTTCTTTAATTTTAAATGGTTTCAAAGTATCCATACCATCAAAGACTTAATTGAACAAAAATTTTGGGAGTTGTCTACAGAGATTATGTTCAGAAATATATCATCTCATTGTCAAAAGATGATGTCTTGAAACAAGTACAGTAAGAAATTAATCATCTTGGTAGGAAACTGGAAGCATCAGTACCAAGGGTAAGAAAAGCCAGGAAGTCTGACACAGAAAGTCATTGTGCAAGAAAATATTTGAAGAAGACCCTAAGACTCAACAAATCTCAAATGCTTAGTTGATTTGCATACATCAGACACATTTAAGATTACCTTTTTATAAATCAAATGAGTAACAAATTCAATTTGATATGCTTGGAAGTATTTAAGATGCAAATAAAACCCCCTTATCTTGCAAATCCTTCAAGAATGAAACTCTCTTCAGGTCAGAACAAGTTGTGTACGGCAAGGGTGTTGAAGATGAGTTTCTTTCAATCTGTAACAAGAAGTCTGTTGAGAGTGAGTTATCATCAGGAAATACACCGTGAAATGGAGAGATACAAAATGGTTTCAAAGATAATGCTTCTGTTTCAATAAGGGTTCTGATCTGATGTTTGAAGGAAATTGTGGTTTATAGGTAATTTTTATTCTGTCACTGTTTGGGACAGGGCCACTGAAGAAGACATGTAAAGGTTTATTTACTGGCAGTTTGCCTCTCTTTAGACTTTAAAGAAAGGTAACCAAAAGACTAGATTTCCTCTTGATAGTATTTGCTGTTCCTGTCCTTCACAAAAAATCCCCACTTTTTCATCATGCAGAGGGAAATTGTCAACACCACAGAGAAGAATTCACTTCACCTTGAGAGAATCAAATGGATGACAACCTTTTAAAATGGTGAAACCAAGCAAAATTACACAGTAATCACATAGACTTCTCACTTAATTGTAACTTCTGCCTACTTTTCAAGCTGGGTCTAAAATAATTTAAGCACAGGGCATCACCTATGAAACATGTTTTTCTTAAAAACAAATTTTATCCATATTTTTCCTACTGCTGTATTAAGTCATGTATATACAACTTAAGTAAATAATGCCAAAAACTTACATAAAAGTTGCAGAAACCCTTCTCTTTTTGCTAAGTAAATGAGCTAGTTTTATGTGTTGTGATACTCACATCCAGGATAAAGAAACATAACATTCAAAGGCATAACTTTCTTTCCCAAAACATCTGTGAAGTACTGTGCACAAAATATTCTGGAGCAGAGAGACTGGAGAGGTACAAGGAATGTTTGTCAAAGGAGAGTTTTTTGTGTCCTATCCTAAGATTTCAATACTATAAACTAATGCAATAAGGTTGCTCCCAGTTTGAAACAAAATGGCAGTAGCTTGCTGATTTTGAATATATCTGGGTTTAGCACAAGACATTAAAAGAAAAACTTAGGTTTGCAGAAGACTTTTAAAAAAATTGTACATGTTCTTAATTTTTCATTCTAGTGGTGTGTGATGAATACATATTTACCTTTATAAACTGCCTTTGCTACACAGAAAAAAAACTTGGAGCTTTCCTTAAATCAGTTCTAAAGAGCAATTTTTATTCTACAGGATTGGATGTGACTAGCTTTAGAAAGCCCAGAGGCGTGGATGAATGAAATATTCCTACCTCAAAACAAAATCTTGGATGCGGAGAAAACAGGGAAGAAACCAGTGTGAGCACTGTGTGCTCTGTGTAGCATCTGGTTTGACAACATTAATTTCGGCTTTTGGCTGAAATTAATATATGCAGGAAAGAGAAGTTAATAGTGTAGAAATAAAAGAAAAAAAATTATAATTGTCCTCCTTTGTTATTGCTCAACATGTAACAACTGTCTCTAATCCTTCCTTGAAACATTTTTGTATTATCAGAGAGACAGAAATATGCTGCTCTTGCAGAAGCCTATGTGTGGAAAGAAACCTACTTTAAATTATCTCAAAAAAATTTTCATTTTACTTACAGCTGCTAACACAGCTAACATATCCTGCATCTCCTCGGCAATATATCCTGCATATCTTCATTTTGGCTTAAGAATGAGAAAGTTCAGAGTGTACCATGGCAGTTCTGTGATTGTCACCAGGAATACCTTCAAAGTGATGTGTGTAGGGAAAACTTAATACTAGAAACAGGAGCGACAGGAAATGCATCAGACCACAAAAGTAATACTGAAGGGCTGATCTAAACTGTTTTCACTTGCCATGCGGCAATCCTACCCTTTGCAAATGCCTGAGGTGTTCTTCTCTCAATAGCAATTTTGAAGACTGTCCCAGGTACTGTTTTACAAAATAATTTGAGGTCTTCATGCTTGATAAAGAGCTCAAGACCAAACCCATCTGAGAAAAGAACTAAATCTTTAAAATAAGTTGGATTACAAATTCCTTCAACAGAGACTGGAAGATTCCTGTTTACATCCCCCAGGTGTGGTAATTTTGGAAGAGATGTTCATTTTGCTACCGCTGTCTTATCACTGATCAAACTACAGTTCCAAAGCTGAGTGTGGTGTCTTCAAAGCAGTCACTGTACAACTCAGCCATGTGCAAAGAGGACACACATTTTTCATTGACAGAGAAAATCCCACGGCATGTCAATGTACATAAAATTATGGTGGTTCTATTGCTAATGCTACACAAAATAATTGCTGCAAATGAAGGCAAAAAAAGTGAGCAAAGAGGGGTCTAAACTCAGTGCAGATCTACTTGGATACATGGTAAATTTCTGATATGCTGTTTTCCATTCCTTTAATACAGCCATCTAGATGGTCTGCAGATCTGGTTTCTCTTCACATACCATGTTTGTTTCTGAAGGAATAAGGAAGTACAGAATTTAAAGAAAAGAGAAAGAGATCAAATCATCTTCTTTGACCATTTCTTGCTCTTTTTTGCCTATCCTCACTCCTACAAGTAAATATAAAATACCACACGAAAGTCTGGTTTGAAATAAAAGAGGTGTTTTGGATATAATTGAGCAAATACACAAGACAGAGGGAAAGCAAGCCTATGAATATTTGCAAAAATAACAAGAATGACAAGGTATAACAAAAAATAAGTAACTAAGGAAAAAAGAAGTCTAAGGAGCAACCAAAATCCTGAGAAAAACATTTTAAAGGAAGTAATAAAAACTCCATTGGCAAATGATATTTCACAGGTGAGATGTAGAAGACTAACTTGTCTCTTTTGTCAAGCTTATCTGCACTCTCCAGTCTCTATTCACTGAATCTTCATGGTTAATCTACAGCTATCTGAATGAAATAGTAATTTTAAATGTGAAAAATGTAAATGTAGTTTTACATGTAAAAAGTAATTTTAAAAGGCTCTTATCTGAACTTTCAGCTGAACTGTTTTAGCCAGATTCCTGCTTTTCACTTTTCAGCTATAGCAGTTTTCATCATGGTCAGTAATGAGGACCATCTTGCCAGAATGAGCTTCTGCTTTCTGCGTGCTTCCCTTCAGATTCCCATTCTCATTTTTCCTTCTCATAGGGTTTCCTTCACTTTTTACTGCCGGGGTGTTACCCTGCTAATTTCACCAACAGAATTGACAGCAAAGTCTTTCCTTGCTTTGTCCTCCTCCATTGATATTCTCCAGATCTCTCAATTCCTCCTTTTCTGTGATCATCCCCTGGGATTTCTTCCTTTGCTTTAGAGTTTCAGCTGCTGCATACTCTAAAATGTACTGCTTCACAGGTAACAGAGAAGTCTTTCATCTGGAAAACTGATTAATTCCACTGTTTATCTTGGGTTATATATAGATGTTGGCTGCATTATAGTTAATTGAGAAAAAATTACCTGTAATTTGTAATTCATAAGATGTTTAGAAAAGTTTTATTACTCTACCTCTAGCTGCACCTCACTTCTGCTTCCCACCTCCTTCTCTCCCTCGCTCCACTCCATCCTCCCCAGACTCCTTTCTCAGGATGAGTTATGAGTTAATGATTTCTCATGAACCAAGTATCTGTTACATTTGCAATGCAAGCTTTTTTTGACCACTGTAACTATTATTACAGAAAAAATGGTATTTAAATGCACTTACAAAGTAACTTAAGTACAATGCAAATTATTATCTTTATTAAATGCTTGTATTATGGAAAATGAACAATGAGCTTTAAGCTTTGTGTTTTGAATATTTCCTTCAGTGATGTTTACATTATTTGAAAATAGTCTGGCAAATTACTATATTTGTTTTTGTGCTCAAGAAACACTTTCCAGTATACAATGAGAGGTTATTTTAGACAAATGTAATAATTCCAACAGTAGAAAGATGTGAAGGGTGATTTTTTATGCAACTAAAAGGACTGTAACACATCCAATATACATCTAAAGTAGTATGGCACTGATAGCTTACACCATATAACAAGGCACTTTTAAATATTTTAAAAACAGAGGGTGACTCACAGGCAACTCTGCCCTTCAAAGAAGTGGTGAAAGAATTCACTAAGTAAAAGGTGTCCTTATAATTGTTCAGCGGCTTAAAAGTTTCCAAAGCAGTGTTAACCCTACATGATGACTCCAACTATTATTTTTCAGGTAACTTGACATCTTCACTCCTTTAGAGCTGAGCATAAAAATAAACTGATGTAAAGCAGCATCCAGGGATATGAATTAAACATCTCAATACTTCAGCAACCTTTTCAGAAAGGTTACATTTCATCCATATAGATGGAAGCCCTTTTAAAGTTTCATTTCTAAACTTCTCCTGAGAAATGGTAATCCCAAATGTGTCATTTTCAATTTTTGATTTTACTTTGTTTCTCTTATCAATATATAAACACTATCTTTCTTCCTCAGCACAGGAACCACTCAACAACTTTTACATTAAAATTGCTCAACCTAAAAATAAGCCAGATACTACATCCAGAATTTGTTTGACAGCTTATGTACATTCAGCAATGAAAGCTAGGAATACGAATGGCAGTATCTTCTCAAATGAGAAGTGATGGACTCTCACACAGAAATTCTTTGTTGGAGATTTTTTCAATTATTTAATAAGCGGGCCAAAAGTTGCATATGAAAGTTTCCAATATGTGAAAAATGGATCCCCACTGCAAACGATCACAGAAATCAGACTTGGCAAGCTTTATCTGTGTGATACCTCATTGTAAAATCAAATGATGAAGTTTGAGGCTCATAGTACTTCCTTACTCCTTAATTTCCAGAAAAAAAAATCCTGCTAGACAACATAAAATTTCTGAGTTTTAGTTATTTTGTTTATTTTTTTCTTTGGATTTGTTTTGGGGGTTTTTTGGTGTGTGTGATTTTTTGTTGGTCTCTTTTGTTTGTATTTTAGGTTTTTGTTTGCTTGTTTGTTTGTTTTTTAGTCATAGAACCATAAAATGTTTTGGGTTGGAAGGGACCTTGACAACCATCTAATTTCACTTCCCTGCCATATGCAGAGCCACCTTTCACCACACCAGGTTCCTTAGAGCCCCATCAAACTTGGCCTTAAACACTTCCATGGATGGGGCATTCACAGCTTCTCTGGAAACTTGTTCCAGTGTCTCACCACCCTCACAGTAAAGAAATTCTTTCCAATATCTAATCTAATTCTACCCTCCCTCAGCTTAAGGCACTTCCCTCTTGTCCCATGTCTCCAAGCCTTTGTGAAAAGTCCCTCTCCATCTCTCTTGTAGGCTCCCTTCTGGCACCAGAAAGTGCTATAAGGCCTCCCTTATGTAGCAGAAATTAATTTTAAGAGTTTCTATTTTTATTTTCTAAATTGGAAGTTTAAAAAGATAAAAAAATATCACTTTCCTGTGCTAAAGTAAATGTCTTTATTCTGGGTGGTACCATGATTACTCTCTTTATGAGACTTTTTTCTCCATTTTTTTAACCTAAATAATGGGAACATAAAGGCTAAACTGTCAGTACTTTTACAGAGCTTTAAGAAAAATGGCTAATCTTCGTTCAGTTATGTTAACCATTGGCAGAATTAGGAATTAAATTGCTTAATTTAGAGAATAGTGCTGCATTTTATCAAAATGTTTGAGCCAAACAGGGGAAGGAGACAAGTTGTAAATGAGAAACTGAAATTATAGCTTTGTTGACAATCATTTTTGGATTTCGATGGGGTCATTGCATATGTAGCTATGATTTTTTGCATTATTGAATTTTTGGTCATAGCACCTCCCCTTCCCCCCTTTTCTGATTCCAGTATGAATAACAGGAACTGTTGTTTTCTTGCAATGGCAAAAATTTCCTGAGAACAGCTAATCTCATAAAACTGGCCTGGAATAAGAATATTTTTATATTTCCTGATCTCTTGAAATGTTCTTAATCCTCTTTTAGAACTAGTTACCAAAATATTCAGCTGTATTTTAACATCATTAACTCCACACCTGAGACTCCGTGGTTATCTGGCTTGAATTTTAAGCATAACTGTAGTCTAAACAGTCTGAAAAAAAGCTGAAGCTCCATAGGGTGCAAATTATTCCCCTTAATACCTTGGAAGTGGAAATTCCTAAGATGTGAAAATTGCTGCCAGCAAGTTACAAATGCCACCCCAGGTTTAAGGAAAAGCAGATGGTGTAATTATGATACAGACTCCAGGGGAGCAAGAAATAGAAAATCAAGGAGTGAAAACACTGGGATTCTGAATGGTCTGTGTGCTCAAGCCGGGTCAGAAAATGCCACCCCTCTGGTGCCTTCTGCTGTTGGGTCAGGACAGAGGGCTGTAATTTTTCCATTTGTAACTTGTTTGTAGAAATAAATATTCCTCCTAAACTTTAGCAAATCTTGCTTTTATTTTCACATGAGACTTTTTATGGACTGCTTAGGTCTTAGCAGGATTATCATTGCTTGGATCAGTAATTTAGAGCTCTGTGGGATGTGAGGACTACCTCATGCACTGTCTTATTATGTGACAGTAACAGCTACTTTAGAACAGGTTGACAAGAATTACTTCTTGTAAAACTTAGATATCTAATTTTATTATTTTTTAAATGTAGCTGTCTAGTAGATTTACTATGCACTATATCAGGCAACTTAGGAGTAAAAATGAATAAAGATAAGGTCTGCTATTTCCAAAGGCATGATAGAGCCCATTGGGCTTTCCTTTTAATAATATATAGATATTTCTTGCTCATTATCAGTATGCCTTTTGCCTCATAAGTTCAGTCAGTGTTCACAGAGCTTCTGTTCTCTGCCTGTCTAAAATGTAATCTGTTCCTCTTTGGAGACATCTCTTTGGTATGGCAGAATAACAAAGTAAAAAGCAGGAATGACTCCAGGGTCATGATAAAGAGTTTGAATGCCCAGGACATGGAGGTGAGAGTGAACAGCATTCCCCAGGGGTGGGAAAATTGCAGATTCAAGTGATAGGTCAGTAGTGAGACAATTCCTACAGCAAAACAGAACACTGATTTCCATGACAACAGGCTCTGGGCAGGGAGGGTGACTCAGAGGCAGAGATAATCCCACAGGACTGACAGCTACTTATGGTTGCTCTTTTCACACTCCTGAAACCAGATTCTGGCATCGATGGAGAAGAGGATGAGAAGCTTCTGTGGAAACTGAATCAGAAGGGGGAGAAGCCATTAATGGGCTGAATTCCTTCAGGCTGGGAAAATTAGTCACAGCGTCAGAAGGTTCAGACTTTTCCACTGAGCAGCTGCAGTGATCTCCTGCTTTCCACAATACAAGGCCCTTAAAATTAGCAGCCTTCTGTCTGGAAAACCAAGCAGTAATTATTGCTGGTTGTGGGGTTAGATGAGGGTATAGCTATTGCAACATAATATCCTGGCAGAGGACTGGATAAAATGGAGTGAAGGGTGCAATTGGGTCAATCCTGTGATCTGTGTCATTGGTGCACTGTTATTCAGTGACCCTTAGAGTCAGAAAGTGCTCATCTATGAAGGAAGAAGACTATTCTAGGCTGCTCCTGTATTTTCCATGTGGATAGCTACATGCCTGTTGCAGCAGTGAAGGTTCCAGTTGTGATGTCTCAACTGATTCCCTGAAAAGGAACAGTTTTTCTGATTACGTCCTGAGATTTTGCATCTCTCCTTTAAAAATGAATGTGACTACTGAATTGGATGAGGAGAAAAATTAAATGACTATGCATGCAGTCACCTAAACTGGAGATTCTCTAGAGGCAGAAGAGCCATGTATGTTTGTGCGCATGCACGTTTCACGTCTGTGCCTGCCTGTGCATATACAGTGGTTGGCACAGCAGTGTGCTGGCTCAGCTTCTTATCACACAGAAAATTAAGCAGTAATAATGGCAACAAAAGTTCAGACAACTGCAGATAAGCTGGCAGATTGGATTTATAACTGTTTTTTTTGCACACCCTCTTAACTGCTTGCATTTCCTTTTCACCCTAGCCAGTTCTGTTAGATTCGTGCATATCTTTGAGCAATTTCAATCTCATTTTTTGAGAAACAACCCAAAAAAGTAAGTAAGTAAAAATAAAATAGTAATATTTTCTGATTGTCTCTACATGTCATAAATTGTGGCATAGACAAATTAATTTTTCAGAAGCAGAGAGAACAATTCAAATGGGCTTTGATGTCAGCCAGCATGACAAGAGAGAAAATGTATCCCTTTTAAATTTTAACCCTCATGTACAAGACAGAATTTGCTTCATTGAAACATCCTGTGCTGGTTTCAGCTGGGGTAACATTAATCTTCTCCCCAATGGCTGTTATGGGTCTGTGTTTTGGATTTGTACTGAACATAGGGTTGATAATACAGAGATGTTTTTGTTATTGCTGAGCTGGGCTTGCACAGAGCCAAGGCCTTTTCTTTTTCGCAGGGAGTTAGGGTGCATGGGAGATTGGGAGGAGACAAAGCCAGGACAGGTGACCCTAACTGACCAAAGGATATTCCAGACCATGTGACATCATGCTCAGTATGCAGAGTGGAGGAAAGAAACAGGAAGAGTGGAACATTTGTGGTGATGTTGTTTGTCTTCCCAAGACACCATTATATGTGATGGTACCCTGCTCTCCTGCAGACGGCTGAACACCTTCACATAGGAAGAGGTGAATTAATTCCTTGTTTTGATTTGCTTGCGTGTATGGCTTTCCCCATACCTATTAAACTTCTTTCCTTCCTTCCTAGTTTTCTGCCTTTTACCCTTCCAATTCTGTCTCTGATCCCACTGGTCTGGGAGTGAGCTGTGTGGGGTTGGGTGGGGCTGGGTTAAACAATGACATTTCTGCACATCAATGATTGCAAGGCATCTTTACACTAATTTCAAACTTTCCTGCCAATTAAAAGTTGCATTTTTGTGAGGATAGCCATACTTGTGCCAGACATTAAAAAATACAGATATATGTTAGGGATCTTTTTATGAGTAAATTGAGAAGATCTCAGGAAGTTTTTGTGTGTATTTTAAATTTTAAAGGAATATATTGATAAGTGCTCTATAATTGGTTAGCTCCTGAGCAGAGAAAGGTATCTATAGATGGCGTTGCTCTCTCAGGATGTAATACACATTCATTTTTTTGTGCCAAAATCAACCCTGTAAATCACAGAATCATAGAGAATTATAGAACGTCCTGGGCTGGAATGGACCTTTACAATCATCTAGCTCCAATCCCCCTGCTATGGGCAAGGACATCTTTCACGAGACCAGCTTGCTCAGAGACCCGTCCAGTCTGGCCCTGAACACTTTCAGGGATGGGACATCCACAGCTTCTCTGGCAACATGTTCCAATGCCTCACCACCTTCACAGTAAAGTTTTCCTTCCTCGTATCTACTGTAAACTGACTCTCAGTTCAAAGCCACTACCCTTTTTCCTATCACTACATGTACTTATAAATAATCTCTTTCCATCTTTTTTGTAGGTTCTCTTCAGTTACTTCTATTTCCCAGGCTCAGCATTCCCAGTTCTGCTAACCTTTCCTCACAAGAGAGGTGCTCCATGCCTCTGATCATCTTTTTTGCCTCCTCTGAGCTGGCTCCTTCCTGTGCTGGGACCCCAGAGCTGGATGCAGTGTTCCAGGTGGGTCTCAGCAGAGCAGAGCAGAGTAGAGCAGAGCACAGCAGGCCCTGCTGCCCACGCTGCTCTGGATGCAGCCCAGGACACGTTTGGCTTTCTGGGTTGGGAGCGGTCATGGCTGGGTCATGTCCAGCCTCTCACACACCAGCACCCCCGATTTCTTCTGCTCTCCATCTGTTCATCCCCAGGCTGTGTTGGTACTGGAGGTTGCCCTGACCAAGGTGCAGCACTTTGCATTTGGTCTTTTTGAACCACAGGAGATTCCCATGGAATTTTGAAAGCTTGTCCAGCTTGTCCAGGTCCTTCTGAATGTGTGGATTGCACCTGGTAGGGTTACAAAACAAAGTGGTGGATAACTGCTTTGTCAGGCATGTACTTGCAATTCCAGCGGAAACTGGAAATCGTGCATCAGGCAAAAGTGCCTTCTTTCTGAGGAAGAGCTATTGAGTTTGGAAAGAAAAAAGAGTAGCTGGAGGCAAAACTTAAACTATTAAAGAAGTTCAGAACATCACACATAGTGTGCGGTGGTGTTTCCTGGTCCTGTCAAGAGAGCTTCATTCCAACCGTGGTGCAGAAATTCTGTGCTATAGAAAATTACAATGGGAGGAGTGCTTAGTGGACTGCTAGGGATTTGGAACATGAGCTTGAGATTTATGAAAATTTGTCTGGTGAAGTAATGTTATCATGTTTCTGAATTTCTAGCTCATCTAAAGATGTCAAATATAAAATAAATATTTTCTTAATATTGGTTTCTTGTGTAAATAATTGTGTAGGACAGTTGTAGGATGCCAGTAAAAGGCAGATCGTTGAAATTGTTGCAGCAGAAATTTCTCTTTAAAAATGTTGTGACTGCATGGAGTTCTTAACTAGTGTATGAGAGATTCAGAAAATTAACTTTCCTCTCTGTTTTACCTCAAGAGAAGTAGTAAATAGTAAATTCTGCTGGTATACCTAGCACAGTTTCAAAGAACAAAACTTTTGTTGAGGAAAGAAAAATAAAAAACCCTATCAAGAATAATTTCTGTGGGAAAAGTTACTCTCTCATTTTTACATAAATGGCAAAAATCAGGCTTTCTCACTCTTGTCAAAATAATTCACTTACTAAGTTTAGAAAACACTTGAAGATTCATGCTATTTGTGTGGGACAGTAACTCTTTAGATCAGATTTTTAGTGCAAATGATAATGAATGAATATTCATTTTCTAAAAATATTTATCATTTTGTCAGAGTAGTTCTGAAAGCGAAAACAATTGCATGAACAAATTCCAAAGGAAGACATGAAAAGATTCGCTTAAAGTTAAGAAGTCTTTGGGAGTTTTTGGTTGGTTGGGGGGTTTTTGTGGTTTTTTTAATTGGTTGGTCAGTTTTTGGGGGTTTTTGTGGGGTTTTTGTTGTTTTTTTTCCCTTCAGTGTTCTAGTAGAAGAGGTAAAACCCACTGTCTGCATGTGCATGCATTTTTAGATTCACTTAACTTATTTTTCTCACAGATTTTCTAGCACATATATGTACACATATATCTGAGTCCAGGTTACAAGCTTACTGGAGACTGGAAGACTTTTGCAATAAATGGGGCTTGCATGAAAGTGGTACAAAGTGAAGGATCAAGCCCTACAGGAGAGCTGTAGAAGATGCCAAAAGTGATATGCTAGAGAAAATGGTAGACAAATGCTTTGCATTTGTATTTCTTTCCAGAGGAGCTTTGGGAGGTTCTTGCCCCAGTGTACCTCTAATTCAGATGTTTCTAGACAATTTAACTCATGACAAACATCAGCACTTTTTCCTAGAAATTTGGCATGGACACTTCCCCAGGCAGGGTGTAGGAACTAACTTTGTGTTGTACTCTTAAATATTGTATTTGGTTTTTCAAAATTATATTCTTCAGAATTATTTTGATCTCTTTGTGTGTGTGTGAGGAACATCAGAAGTTTTCCTGGCCTTATTAGATGAAGAATCATGTTATTGAGGACTTACACATATAGTGTGTTAAATTCAAGTCAGAAGACTCTGTTCACATTGGAAGCCCTCTTCTGTTTAAATTGTGATTTAAACCTGGCCTTAATACCTCCTGCCCTATCCAGATATTTCTCTTGAGCTACCCTGCTGACATATGTGATGTTAATAGAATGGCTTAAACTCTGACTAGTCTATTTAAAGCAATCTATTTTTAACTGCATTCCTAGGTAATTTTTTAAGCTTCTCCGACTCTGCTGCTGCCACTCAAATTTAAACTTAGACAACAGGATTTTTTATACCAGTGCTCAGCTCCCACTACTGAAGTTGTCAAAGATCCATTCAAGCAGTCATAACCCTGAAAGTGTTAGCAGAGCTTTTTGCTTTCAAACCATTGGCAGGTAGACGAAAAATACCCAGAGCTATGCAAAAAAAGAGAATTTATTCTGTATTGATAAAGGCAAACAAACCACAGTAAATAAGGTACTCTAAGCTGTAAATAAAAAAAAAAGTCTAAAAAGTGAGTATACTTCCCCCTTTTGCCTCCTTCTCTTCTGTTCTAGTGGCTTAGAAAGATCTTAGCGGACGCCAGGCCAGCCTTCCTACACTGCTGGAGGCATAGCTGAAAACCTTTAAAACCTCTTTTCAGTCTTTATGCTGATGCTACAGCCAAACTCCAACTTCATAATCTGGGGACTTGCAAGTAGCTTTAGAAACATTCACAGTGAGTTTGCTAGGTACTTTTCTTCCTGTATGCAGAGGACCAAACATGGTAAGATAATTTCCAGTTTATGGAATCCGATTTTTAAGAACCTCTTCTGGTTCTCATATACAACATGTAAAGAGTTGGTTTATAAATTACTATCTTTAATCCATTTGTTTCATTGCACTTATTTATTTTACGATTGATATTATTTTTTAAAGCATTCTTATTAATTGGTGCTCAAGTAAAATCTCTTTTCTACGACAGACCCTCTTAATACAGAATTAGTCACAGTGACTTGCTCTTTTGTCTTTTGGGCAGTTCATTACACAAGACTCCACTGCCGTGCAAATATCTGCAATAGAAACTGCAAAACCCTCATGTAGTGTAGCTGATACTGTGTAATGCAAGAAGGCAGACAGCAGGTGCTAATGTCTCAGAACAGTTCTAATCTTGCACCTATTCTCTACTTTCCTCAGTCTCATGTTTAATGCTTAAAGTAGGCCGACAGGGACTGTGCTGTAATTATATTTTTAGTTTCAACCCATAAGCTCTTTAGAGTCTAAGACCCTATCTTTCAAGCTGTGTGTGCAACCAGCATTATTAAGACCTGTTTTCATTACATGTGACATGTAGGATCCTGAAATATTAAAGGTATAGTGCACACACGGAATAAACTTTCATGTTCTGGGATCCAGAGAGGCACCCAAAAGCTGTAGCTAAGTCACTTAAGAAGACTTCAGAATGTGTTGCCAAGATGAAGTATTCTTCCTCTATTTCCATTTCCCACTCCTTCCACAGAATCAATCTTTTCACCGTGTGCCATGGCTAACATTGTGTGACTTAGTGACCAGATGTATCAGTGACCTGAACTGGCAGACACTATCTCTTTGGAAAGGAGGAAAGACAAAGCAATTGATCTGTCTTGACACTGAGCCCCATGAATCCTGGAGCTGGTATTAGAGAGAAGAAAAGGATATGTGGGTCAAAACAGTGACCAAGGTAAAAAACAGTAATCAGAAGCTCATGGAAAATGATACTCTGAAATGCTCTCTTCTCATTTTGCAAACTGGATATCCTGGGCTGCTGTACAAGACATTTTCAGGGTTTGTAATTCCACTCAGTTGTTACGGTTGTCTTGCCATAAAAGTAACACCGAGTCAAACTAAGTGGCAAAAAGCATCACCAAGAAGCAATTAAGCCAAGGAGTAGAGACCATCTCCCAAACTCTCAGGGAGATTTCTCATGCAGTGTTTTTACCAGGCATTACTATAGCAACTGATAAGAATATTGATTACAGCAAAATTTTCTTTCTTCTTCCAAATGCTGGAGGCAGATGATTAGTGTTTTGTTTTGGGGTTTTTTCTCCTCTCTTCAGGGCAGTGCTATATCACAAATAATGCTGCAGATTCATGTTAAGGGAAACTGTTATCACTGAGTTCTTTTTCTGATTGTGAATGCTAGTCCATTTAGGACTTGCAGGAATAGGAAAATGTGATTGATTTTTAGTTGCTATGTGTAACGGCCAAAGTAAAGGACAGTTTATTTTATCAAGTAAAACATCTAAAAAACATGATACATGGAAATTTTTTGATAGTGATGGTAGACCACTGCATGCTCTTAAATATGCCTGTTATATAGATGCAACATTTTTATTTTACCAAGGAAAAACTACTTATTTTTGTGGAGAAAGAAAGAGAGGTTTGTGGCAAGTTTATGAGCAGGATATAGTGAAAGATTATGATCTATCAGCTTTTGTCTTTTTAATTTTTTCAGAGGTGCATTTAATGCAGGTATGATCATGTCTTTGTGGATTATTGATTTTGGTGTTCAGCTTTTGTTGGTAGATGAACATGATTTCAAAAGTGGTGGATAATTTTGCAAACTCTTCTCAGTAAATGTCAGACCGGTAGTTTGTTTATTTGTGCAGCTTTTTTTCCTTTTGATTTATGTCCCTTTTCCTAAGGATCTGATTTTACTTCACATTTGAAGGGCATTCTTTGAATCCAAGTTATATACCTTTTTAAGGCCCTCTGCTGCCAGATCTTTCCTGAACCCTTGGCTTTAATGGCTTTAATGGCAGCAGGAACAAGTTCCTTCCTGATCTTCTTTCCTGTGACCAGGGAAGCTGACATTGAGTGAGCTGACTTGAAATAGGGATATTGCCCCATAGACTTCTCCTTCCTTTTTCTTTCCGAGCATGATCATCACTGGTTTCCCTTACTGGCATTGACATACTCCTGCAGGTGTGACTTTGTTGCTTCTGATACTTTCCTGAATGTTCTGGATGCTGGGTGTGATGTGTTTGAGAAAAAATTTAGAATTCTGGCTATAGTTGGGAGCACTCTTGGATGTGGCTACATGGGAAATATGCATGCTATGTCTCCTTCATATTTTGAGTTGTCATAAATCTTCTATGAGACTAAGTGCTTTAGGAATTAACAGTTATTTTTCATCTGGGAAAGATATCTCTGTTTGAGCAGTATTGTAGCAAAACAAACAATGAACAGGTGAGAAATATTATTTCAACAGTATGTAAAACCATTTCAGACGATTTTAGATAAGGACTCTGATATTTGATAACTAGAAAAAAACCCCAAAATGCCTTCTACTGTTATCATTGAAATGACTTTATCTATTGCCTGGGGAAAAAAAAAAAAAAAAAAAAAAAAAAAAAAAAAAAAAAAAAAAAGAAGCTGATAGGCTAAATAAAGAACCGAAAAAACCCTATCATTTTTGAGGGGGGAAGAAGGTTTAAGGAATAGATTCAGGATTGTGCAGAGAAATAATGTTTTCTCATTTGTGTATTGGCAGAACTTCACTTCTACCAAAAGAAAGGGACATAAAAAAATATTTGTTATTACTGGAGCTTGAATGGAAGTTAGAATTTTCCTTCTGTGTTTTCCTTCTTTGCAATGGGGTTTCTTTGCACACTCTCCATTCTGCTAGAAAATTTTTCCCCAAGATGTTTATCAACTTGATCCTTACCTTCAGTGAAGTGTGAAACTATTCCTATATTTTAGATGTTTCTGATTTTTTCTCAACAACTGCACTGCTATTGTGCTGAAGTAGCTTCATCTCGTACACCAGAAGATTAGTGCTGTGTGGAAGATGTGGAATACACGCAGAGTTAAAACAAACAAAAAAAAGGTTGGCACTTTGTGGCTTGTTTGTATCATAGAATCACTGTTAGCAAGGAGCAAATACTCTGCAACTGTTTTCATACAGAAGTAACCACAGTAAGAGCTTACCAGTAACCAGGCAATAGAAGGCACTTCTGAATGTTGGTCCTGAGTATACCAAAAAGAGCTCAGTAGAACTAGTTTTTAGGGAGTGTTTTTATTCCCCTCCCCCCAGAGTGCCAATGTGCTGTCTCCTACTTTCAATCTATCAATGTGTGTCCCTGTCTCTCTCTCTAGTTATTTTTAGAGTCTTAACAAATACGAGATGAAACTTGCAAAGAAGATTAAAACAGAATGTCAAGTTACTAAATTTACAGGTAATTTTATTATGTTTACTTTAGTCTAGTTTGAAGGTAGTAGAGGTATTGCAATCAGTAGATGGCCTAGCAGCAATCAGTAGAGGACCTTTTATAATTTCAGTCTCTTCTTGTGGAACTTGATTTGTTTGAAACACAAGCCATTCTTAAAATTTTACAAATATATTTTTGGTGTGGCTATAATATTTTTTGCATCAATGATTATTTTTTCCCTAAGATAACTTATTTTATAAATAATTTATTTAAATAGTGAAAATTATAATAATGTTTGGCATATAAGAAATGTACATATAATTGCATGTTAATTGTCAATTGTGTAAACGTCTCTTTCAAATGTTAGCAAAATTATTTTCTCTATTGTTCAATTTGGCTTGTAAAAGTGACATTTAATGACATTCAAATAAATAGTAAAGTGCTATTACAGTATGAACTCGTGAATGTACTCTCTGCATATGACCACAGATACCTGTTCATTTCTACAACTGCTAGGTTTCTTTAGGTGATCTAAATTTATATGTGATGTGCCTCCAATGGATATAAGTAAAGGAAATTCAGATGAAAATCTAAGCCCACACCAGTAAACAAGAGTTTTGCTATTCATTTTTAATGGGGCAAGGATTCACTCTAAGAATTTACTGCAGCTAAATGAAACCTGAATTTGACCTAGAAGGATTATGTAAGCATGTCAAGTGGTGTGAAAATCCCTAGGCAAAGAAATCATGACAGTAACATTAAAAGAAGGCTGAACTTTGAAAAATTAGAATTCTTTCTACCGTACTTCTCTCACAATTGTAAGACATTTGCTTAGAGAATAAGGAAAAGATCTCATATAAAAAAATTAAATTATGTTTTTTAAATAGCCTGCTAAACTTGTGATCTCGTCTCTGAATCAGACATATCTTTGAAAAACTGAAAGATGCAGTTAAGCTTGTAAAATCTATATGAACTACAGGCTGTTAGGAGTAGGTCTTTAAATCTGCACCTGTGCTAAGTGATAATTAATTCCGCTGCATTATTTGTATTACCACTGCATTGTACATAAAAGCTCACTGTCAAAGCCTAGCTTTGTTTCAGATGTGCAAACATCTCTTCAACATGTGTCCTTTTTGTCTTGAGTATTACCATGCCTACATGATTACTCAAATATGTGTGAGTTTTGCTACTTAATCCACTAAAATGGAACATAAACACTGTAGAGCAATTAAGCTGTGTACAACTTCTCCTTCTCTTTCCTGGATTTAATTAATCTTATTGACATATTTTTGAATATTATCAACATGTGCCAAGGACACATGTGGGTAGTGGGAGCTCCTCCTTCATTCTCCAAGTCTGCCTGTGCAGAAAAATGATAGATAAAAAGCAATGTCAAAGTAGTTGCTCTGCATATATGTGACTTCAGCAGGTTCACAACAGTTAAATCTATAATTCATGGAAAAAAAACTACAGCTACTCCTTAGAAATTACTTCTTTAGCATACAGTATGGATGTCAGGCTACTAGCAATTCTTTTCTGAAATCCATTCCTGTTGCATCTTGCTTCTTATTGCGGCTTAAGCACAAGTGTTTTCTCTTTTCTGAGAGACATAAATAACTTAAATGCGACATTGTGTTCTTGTTTTTCTAGAGGGATGGCTTGGGTTTGGACACAGAGCCTGTGCTATGTGTCTGCTTCTGACTTCGGCAGGAAGTTAGAATTCTGGAATCATTGAATCATTGGGTAGGAAGGGTTCTTAAGAGCGCTGTAGTTCCACCCTGCCTGTCATGGTCAGGGACACCTCCCACTCGACCAGGATGCTCAGAGTCACATCCAACCTGGCCTTGAAGGCTCTCAGGGATGGCACATCCACAGCTTCTCTGGGCAACCTGTTCCAGTGTCTCACCACCCTCAGAGCAAAAAGTTTCTTTCTTAATACCTGATCTAAAGCTACTCTTTGTCCATTTAAATATATTACCCTTTTTCCTGTCACCATACCCTGAAAAATAGCCCCTCCTCATCTTCCCTGTAGTCCCCCTATGACCACTGGAAAGGCTGCTCTGAGGTCTCCCTGGAGCCTTCTCTCCTCCAGGCTGAACAACCACAACTCTCCCAGCCTGTTCTTGTATGGTAGGTGTTCTGATCATATTCTTGGCCTGGCTCTGGACCCACTTGAGCAGGTGGGTATGCCTTTTTTTATGCAGAGACTCCAGAGCTGAACACAGTGTTCCAGGTGGGTTCTCACCAGAACCCTGCTGGCCACACTGCTTTGGATGCAACCCAGGATGTGGTTTGCCTTCTGAGTTGCCAGGGCACATTTACCAGCTCATATTCATTTTTTCGAGCACCAGCTATCCCAAATCCTTCTCCTCACAGCTTCTCTCAATTAATTCTCTTCCCAGCCTGTATTTGTGCTTGGGGTTGCCTTGACCCAGGCGCTGGACCTTGCACTTGACCTAGTTCCACTTCATGAGTTTCACAAAAGCCCACCTGTCCGGGTCCCTCAGGATGGCATCCCTCCCCTCCACATATCAAGTGCACCACACAGATTGGTGTCATCAGCAAACTTGCTGAGGGTGCACTCGATCCCCTGTCCGTGTCAATGAGAATGATATTAAATAATATTGGTCCCAGTGCAGGCCTCTTATCACTTGGCTCTACTCAGACGTGGAGCCATTGGTCACACCTCTGTGAGTTGGATCATCCAGCCAATTCCTTATCCACTGAGTGCTCTACCTGTCAAATTCAAGTTGAGTCAAGGATGCTGTGAAGGACAGTGTCAAGTGCTTTACAAATTTCAAGGCTGATGACATCAGTCACATTCACCTCATCCATAAATGCTCTAGCCCCACTGTAGAGGACCACCAGATTCATCAGGCACATTTTGCCCTTAGTGAAGCCCTGCAGGCTGTCATCAATGACAGAATTTCACCAGAGCATGACCACTGCAGTCCAGACTACCTATAGTCTTGACCTTCCACCAAAGTTTTTCTACATTAGTGAGCAATGGATCTAGCAATGACTCTTCTTTCAGAGTCTCCATCACCCATTCTAGAAAGCTATCCTCAATGGAGCTCTTTCCTGCAGTTTGTTGTGTCACTTTTCCAGATGTTACAGTTGGTTGAAGCCCCCTGTCAGGTTCAGGGCCTGCAAGCAAGAGGATTCCTGAAGCTGACAAAAGGACTCCTCATCAACCTCCTCTTCTTGATCAGGTGGCCTGCAGTAAACACCAACCACAAGTTTCCTTTGTGGACTTTTTCTCTAACTTCACCCATAAGCTCTCAACCCTTACATTCAAAGAGCTCCATGCAATCAAACCCATTATTGACACAGCAGACAACTTTCCTATTTCTCCTTCCTTAGATTCTTTTTCATGAGGAAGATTTACAGTGATTTCTTTTGATGTGTAGACGCTAGTAGTGAAGGAGACCTAGGCCAGGTTGTTGCTATTTTTAACCCCCTTCCCAGCCTTACATTCCCTCTCATGCCACATTTCCTAATTCTCCTTTACTGTAGGAATACAGCTCTTCCTGCTCCTTTTAACTTAAGCTGATGGGACAAGAATCAAGGATGGACTTCAGACTCCACCAATGTGATGTTATTGCTTCTGTAACATCAAATTTTGTTCTACCCTGGTTTTATAAAGCTTTAAAAAAGGGCAAAAATACATTCCTGATGTTTTCAAAACCTGTAATTGTTTGTTTCGTCAATGAGTAGTGTAATATGCTTGCTCTCTATAGCCTCACTGATAAGACAATCAGTGCCTTCCCTGCCTGAGCCCTTCAACCAGTCAACTTTATAAGGTGAGCAGAAATATGGAAAACTGGTTTTTAAATATATGAATAAGAAAAAAATTTGTTAGTTTCCCCTCCATTAAACTTTGTAAAACACTCTTCCTTCAGGAATATTTTTTTATTTTTTGTGTTGTCTTTTTCTTAAGGAAGGCTATTGTCTGTACTGTTTTACACCTGGTTTTATGCTATACCTCTCCCTATCCCAAATTAACTACCTTTAAGGTCCCTAGGGAGCTTATACCCAAGCTTCCACCATAATTTCTTATGTTATTACTGCAGTAGTTTATTTTTGCAAAGAAAACTGAGCATTATGTAATCAAGAAGCTGTTGGACAGCATTTATCGCTAACAGCATCAACAGCAACAAAGAAAGGCTGAGTCTATGGATAAATAACCTATTGCTAATTCTGAGTAAAAGGAGATGCTTGTACTTTTTGTAGGCAGTTGCATTCAAAAGATATAAAATATATTTAAATAAGAACTGCAAGGATGTGAATACAGATTATTGATAAGTGAGGGTCATTTTCCTTTTTTATTTTCCTTTTTTTATTTTCCTTCCTCTAATCTGTATAATACATGTGAACATATATATAAGAAAAATATAAATTATCACAGAGAAAATGAATGTTAAACCTCAGAAAGCTGTATTTTTAATAAAGCCACAAGCATCCACTGAAAGAGGATATTAAGTGTTGTTGTAGTATAGCTGGAGGTATTTGAAATTTTTCATGACTGGTGGTGAAGTTATTTTGTCATTAGCCAGGTTATTCTTCATTGTAATTTGCTCTTACCAGAAAAAAGTTGCTCTATTTTATTGATAAAATGCTTACAATGGGAAATGCAGTTAATAAAAAAGTTACTACAACAGTTGGTGTGAAACTGCATTAGTTACCAAGGCTCCAACTACCCACATGAAGTCATCAGGAGGATATTTCCCTGAGAAAGTCACGTGGCCTTGGATACTGCTGCTTGTACAATTTTCCATTTTTCCTCACATTCTAATAATGTGACATGGATGGACATAGTTGTACATTCATCCATCTGGGGTTTTTTCTGCATAGGAAGTAATTTGTCTTAGCAGTCATAAATTACGTTCTTTCTGGCACCTAAATTGTATTTCCTTTCTCTCTTTTTGCTTATAAACCCTCTTTAATGAAATAACTCCACTAGTTTTATTTATGTCAGAACCTGTCCCTTTGGTTTTTGTGCTCCTAGGATTCTCATAAAGCTAAAAGTGCTGAAACAGCTTTTTAGTAATATGTCTCCAGTCTTCAAGTGCAAAAAAAGAGACCAGTTTGGCTGATTGCCTTAACAAAGGCTCATTTCAAAAGGCTGATCAGTTGTGGGTTTTTTTCTCTCTCCCATTCCTCCTCAAATCAAAAGCCATTTAATAAGTGGGGTGTTTTTGTCCCATTTTGGTTTGAGTGCTTTGAGGCTGTGCACTGGCAGGAGCTATGAATCTATCAAGTTTTATTTCAGTATTTTGCATTGCTCATCATTGTGAATCCATATTGGTATTTCTAGCCTTGGGGTCTAAGAATCAATTCTCTAGTACTCCAGCAGATATAAGGTATACTTGTTCTCTTCTCAGTCTGCCTACCTGCATTGAGGTATGTTACTGCTGTCTTTCTCTTAAAAGGCACTTTTCCTGATGATATGTAGCTAAAAAGACTGCTAGTCAACACACTGCTGGTTATTTACCACAATACAGATTAATAAGAAAATCCAACAGGAGTCAGCTTTTATAATGATGGGGCTGCAATATGTTACTTAAGAGTTGTGGTTCCTTCTTGTCATGTAACAGTTATTTGATTGCTGTTCATACATAACTGTTACCAGATCGGTGTTCATACATAACCATCTTACCTGTGTGAATGTCTTCTTCATTCTGTATGTTTCTGCAAGTGCCTCCCAAGTCATAAAGGCAACCATGCAATGGAAGCCCTCATTGCATCTGCATAGGCACAAAGTATGTGCAAAAAGCCTGTGGGATGAGGTGACACACGAGCAAGCCCCAGGCTGCATTGATTGTTATGGGTGTAGACTGTAGGATGGAGGCCGGATATTCTTGACTTGGCTGCAGAGAAATGTCAACCCAATTTCTTCCTCTAAATGTGGAGGACAAGAATTTCTAAGACTATTCCATAAAGCTGTGAATGTTTAGCCTGCAGAAGTTTGTGGCAGGGGTTTTGAGTGTATGTAAATTTCTGAAGGGAGGGTGAGAAGATGCAGCCAAACACTTTCCAGTGGTGGCCAGTGACATGATCACAAGCGGGAACAAACTGATAGACGGGAGGTTCTGTATGAACACATTTTTACTGTCAAGGTAACTAAGCACTATCAGAGTTTGCCATAGAGGTGGTGAAATCTGCATCCTTGGAGACACCCAGAAGCTGAGTGGACAGAGTCCTAGATAGCCTGCTCTAGATATTCCTGCTTAAGCAGGTGTTGGATCTTCAGAGGCCTCTTCCAGCTGCAATCATTCTGTGAGTGTTTGAATTTACTTTACAGTTAATGAATCAGTAGGAAAATCCTCTTTCAGGAGCTTCTCAACTTGCAGAATTATCTTTCAGTACTCAGATAAGTTACTCAGGTTAGCTTACTCTGGTTGTCTTTTGACATGAGAAATGATATGACACCAAAATTGCTTCTGCTGTTTCATGACAGCTGGCCTCCCAAATACTTCTGGAATGCCAGCAGTCAAACTGGTGTACATATCTACCAAGTAAGAGTTTGCAGTGCATACAAAGATTCTTTTGGGCTTTGAATGCAAGGGTCGAATAAAATACATGGCTGTGATAAGTCTGCCTTCAGTGTCCCTTAGCGTGTCACTGGGGTGTGTTGAGTGAAATACAGAATGGAAATAGTTGTGACATAGGTCTTCAGATCACTCTGTTTAACTGAGAGGCTTCTTGGGGTTGTTAACTCCAGATTAATTTAAATCCAAAACAGACTCTAATGAGATGATGAATAATCATTGGTATTACCCTTTGAGAACTTTCTGAGTAAATTTATCCCTCCCACATCCTTAATTTTGGTGACTATGTAATCATGTGTGTTTAATACCTATGGACTTGAAATAATGAAAATCATGAAAACCAGAGGTGACAGATGCTCTTGGAAGTTTCCAAACTAAAAGAACCAGAGCCAGACTAAAAGTAGTAAGTTAAAGCAGTTACTGTTAAAAGTTAGCCATTAATTTATTTAAGACAATGTATAAATACTACAAGCATTAGATTATAATTCTAGGTGAAAACATTTAATACAAATCCAGCATAAAAATGCACCTCAGATGCCTCTATTTAAATAATTTTGCCAGATGATGAAGCTCTTTGTTTTGTGCTAAATGCTTTGTAAGAACATGTAACACTAGTGCTGTTGAGGCACACCCTGAAATGTGGAGGCTGTCAGAACAAATTCCTCTATTTGGAGAAAGTATCAATGTAAAAGAATAAATAAATTTAATCTCTGTCTTGAAACTGTCAGGAATCTTCTCTTTCTGCTGGTCAGGTCTGTAGACACAAATATTGTTCTGACTGCTTGACTTTGATTGCTTGTACCTAACCTCCTGATCCAATCTTATTTGCATGAAAGAACAAGGCTATAAGGAATTAAAAATGGATACACTTTAGGCATAAAGTGCAACATTTGAAGGTTGGGGTAGTACAGCTTAATTCTTCTTGTTCCATGCAACTGAAAGCTCAAAGAATTTGAGCTAAGGTACCAAATGGGAAATGACATTACCAACAACCTGAAGAGTATGACAAAAATCCCGAAGAGGTGATATTTCTATGTTGTATAACGCCTGACTTTTCCTGGCCATCCTGACCACAGCGTCAGCCCCTGAATGTTTGGTTGCTCGCAGCACCGCTCCGAGCCTGGCGTGGGTGGCTCACGCAGAGGCAGGGCTGCCCACAGCGAGGGTCCGACGAGGTGCCGATGGAATAAGGCGAAAGAGACAAAGGGTTGTGGGAGGGGTCTCCCACGAACTCTCCTTTATTGGGGGTAAGGGCGAGGGAATCCGGGAGGGAGAGTTGTGGAGGAGAACACCAGGGAAATGTCCCCGTGCAGCTGGTTTTAAGGGAGGATAACAGCCAATGGGGTAAGACAAGGAGAAGGTGCAAGGGTCGGGGTCCAATAAAACCATTTGAGGGAGAGGTACAATAACTCATAACCAATAAAACTTCAAACATAACAGAACTTTTGGGAAGATGGGGTTGGTCCAAGGCTCTGGACATGCCTTTCTTCAGCAGCAACCAGTGTTGGATCTCCCACATTTCTATTCAGGTGAACAATAGGGAATGGTTGTTTAAATAAAAACTGGTATTAAAGTTTGTCCGAAAATAGCATCATATCTGAAACAAATATGTTAAGTTACCTTCTTCCCTGGCTGTGAATGGTGCCTTACAGTCTGTGTCTCTTGTATGTTTATCTGCCGTGCTCTTGTTTTAGCAGCTATGCAAACCATTACTAGCAGGAATTATGCTGGTTGGTCAGAAAAGTTGCGGTGAATTACTTATGCGCGCAAGAATTCTTCTTGATATAATCTTGGTTATCATCTGATTTAAAATGTAATCTGGTTTGAACAGAGGCAATGAACTTAATATTTATGTGAATAAAAGATCCACAAGACAGTGTCAGAAAAGAGATTTTCCATTAGAGTTGATATACTTTAACAATATTAGTTACCAGAAGAAATGAATTTCTGTCAATTGAAGACCCGTAACAGCCAAATATTTCCAACGGTTCTTGACAATTTTTTGAATTAAACAAGCTGTATATAGAAAATAAATCATGTGCAGGTTGGTTGTTGTTTAGTTTGGGGTTTGTGTTTGGGGCTTTTTGTTTGTTTGCTTGTGCTTTTTTTATCTGAAGTACTTCAGCCTTATTTGAAATGTCTAACTAAACAACTAGAGCAGTAATACCTACAGCAGTATATTTATTATTTTACAGATCACCACTATTTTATATGATTCTTTAGTAGGCAAAAGTTTACTAATTGACCCAAATCCCCATCAGTTGTCTATGGAATGTTCCTTTTTTTCCAGGAAATTCTTAACTAGATCAAATTATTGGAATCCACAATTATCTTTCAAATATTCTTGGGAGCTATAAAAGTGTTGGTTTTTCAGGAGAATCTACACTATATTACATCCTGAGGAGAGACAAATGTCTTTGTCAAGTACATACAAAGAGTCTGCATTTACAAATTTGTTTAAAATGGATTTTAATTACGTTGGAGAAATTTAAATACGCTGATAGCAAGTCTTTGTGGTGTTCCATTTCTTATACTAGAAAAGGGAGGCTGGACACAAATACAGAAGACTTTTTAACCTGTTATGTGGCCCCCTTTTCTCTTTTCTAGATGCATGAGTCTCCCTTTTAAATTGTTAATGGTATAAATGAAAGAAAAACACACCAACTGTAATTCTTGCCAAATCATTCCACTGTCCTAAATTTCTACTGTCATTTAGTTGTTTGAAGTCTCTTAGTGTTGGGTTTTTTTCATGTGTAAATAATTTGCAGAAAAAATATTTTATATTAAGACAGGATTCCTGTTCTGGCACATCCTAAATATAACACTCAAATAACTTTTTCATCTGCCTCATTTCTTTCATTCTTTTCACTTATCTGATTATGTAGTTCTTTGCTCAACTGTCATCCAATACATGGATTTTGGCAGTGTCAATTCTGATCTCTGCTGACAGTGCTCAAATTTCTCTCCTTCTGAATTTCTTATTTCAGGGAAGTTGCTTCTGCCCGACAGAAGATGATCTCTGAGTAGGAATCTTGTGCTGGATTTACTTTGCCATGGCATGGTGAGAACAGCCAAAAGAGGGGGAGGAGAAAACACTTAGTGTTAATGAAATGAAAGCAGTAAGAGGAAGATGACTCAATAAATCAGAAAATACTCTTTCTCACATGAGCATCACATATCATTAGATTCTTTATCTCTCTTTGGCAGAATTGTTTGCAAAAATAAAACCAAGAAAAAACCAAACAGAAAAAAAAGGGACAGGGAAAAAAGAGGAAAATAGTGAAAAAAGCCTCCCATAATAGATTACTGGGCAAATCACCTCTAGTAAAGTATTTCCACTACGAAGTTGCTCCAGATGTGAGGATGGCCTTGCAAGTTAAGCAGTGTGAACATATTGGGCATTATTGGTAATGTTTACTTTTTTCTCCTCTGAAAGGAGGCACTGTTCTTTCTTCCCACAGTGGCTTGTGACTTTACCGAGAAACACTTTGGAGAACGAGTTCCAAAAGGCATGCTGATTTTTGACTCATGCTGTGACGTGGTTGACCTTTTGATTATTGTTTGTAGTGGAGTTTGCTCCTATGCAGACCTTTTGGCATTTAAAACATGTGGGCTTTTGGGGAGGTGCCTAACAGTCCCAGAAGGGGTGTTATCTCCCAAGAATCCTGCCATCTCTGTAGCCTAATTGGGACTTTCTACCGTTACATTCCTGTATAGGTAGAAGGAATGAGCAGGGATGTCTATTTGAGACATGAGTTGGAAATCGTTTGCCTAATTCAGTTCAATGTGTAATTTTTTTTAAAAAACCCTTTTCATGCCAACTTGCACAGTACACTGTTGCTTTAAACTAGTCTCATCAAAGCAAATGTGCCTTCACAGTTGCAGCCTGATACTGGATCTTCCCTAAACCGCTGCTTTCTGTAGTTTTTATGATGTTACGAAAATAACCATTTATAGGTCAAAGATGGCATGAAACACAAGAAAATGCAGAGCTCTCAGACTTGGCAGGAGGCAAGAAAGGTTAAATGATACAAGCTGGTCTCCTCTAACAGCTATAAAGCAAATTGACCAGAGTTTCTGAATAAGCAGCTGCTGGTCGCTTGGTCCAGCTCTGAGAAGGGGTGGTGTCATCTGACATGGAGACTGCTTTGGCTGCTGCCATGCCAGGACCCCACTGCTAGGGGCTGACACTGCTGCTTTGAGTGCATTTTTCTCTTCTTTCTAATTGTTTCTAAATCTAGAATAACAACATTTGCTGGGAGGAAAGGAAGAGCAAAAAATAGTAAATCTTCTGGTTCTCTGGTAGTAGATGTACCTGTGGTCGTACACTGGTGCATCAGACAGAAAAGTGGTAACACTTGGCCTTCTCTCTGTTTAAATAGTAAAAATAAGGAAATGAGAAATAAGCAGAAATAAACCATCGTGACCCAATACTCAGCCCACGTGTAGTCAAACTGCCAGCCAAAGATGGCAAGGCTTCACAAATTCAGCAGTTTGTGTCTGACCAAATACAGGTGTCAGTGTGTTGAAACTAGTATTTCTGTCTGAATCTCTGTGCTTACGCTACAAATATTTCAAGATGAGTGGTTTTCTTTTTCTTCAAGATACATATTTGCTTAAGTGTTACAGTGACAGAGATAACAGTATGAGACAGCAGCATGCATCAATGTCTTTGGTATACTTTTGAATTTGTGGCACTGTGGTTCACAGAGCTAGTAAGGGGAAACAAAAATGAATTTGAAACAATTTAAAGAGAAAATCATATGTGCTTAGAAGCTATAAGGTTCATTTTCTACGTGCTAGTAGAGTTGCATAGGGAGATTAATACCTATATCTACCTCTATCTTTATCTCTCATGTACTATAAAAAACCTGGTTGTCTGTATATACTTTCTTGGCTTATCACTGCGGTTACTACAGGGTTTTTTTCTGTTTGCTGGTCCATGGAACAAGTTCCCAAAGGAAGCAGTCATGGCACAAACCTTGTCAAAATACCTTCAAGCAGCATCTGGATGGTGTTTATAGTCATATGATTTAGTTTTAGGTGGCTCTACAAGGACCTAGGTATTGGACTTGGTGATCCTTATTGGTTGCTTCCAATTTGAGATATTCTATGATTCTATGGCTCTATTTGTGCCAATTTCCACAGCTTATTTTGGAAGAGGTAAACACCAGACCATACCAAATGCTTTGTTATATGCCTGATTCCCTTTCACTCTGTCTTCTGTTCTGATTCATTAAAATGTGCATTCCTTCTAATGTTGAGTATTTCTACTAATAATTAAGTTATTCACCTACCCGTATTTGATAGATGTTATATTTTTCTGTTTCTCCCTTTTCAGGCTCTGTATAGGTAGGCAGCCAAGGTGTGAATGGTGTACATTTGGCATTAGCCAATCCCAGAATAATAACTCGTACTGTGATTTTCCTGCAGCCCAAGTCCACTATGGTCTTTCTACAGGGCACCTGGGCTTGGACAGACACAAAATACACCACTTTGTCTAGATGTAACCTGACAATGCATGTTTAACATCATGACTGAGATGTAGAACTGTGGTTTAAGAATGGTACATCCCAATTTAGTGCTCTCACTGGCACTCACTTCCACTCCCCCTAGCAGGAAGAACCAAGGGCAAAGATCACAGGAATAATTCACTGAGATAAGAAAACAAACAATGACAGCAACAATATTAATAACAAATTGTACAAAGAGTGATTTACATGCAAAGTGCTCACAAAGCCTGGGACAATGAGAAACAATGGTGGCTGGATTTTCCTACCCCTCCACAATTTTTTCTTGACTGCAAGCCATGCACTTTAAGGTCTTTAAATCTGTATAATGCTTTTTCTTCATTCTTTGACTCATTTTTAATGGCCCCTCTGATTTTTTTCCAGTTTTTTTATATATCTCCTTTAAAACCAAGGACATCAAAAATCCCGACAGGACTCCAAGCTTGACACCTTAATGTCATATAAAGAAGTAAAAGACTTTCTGCTGCTTCCATTTCCTGTACCTATTAATACAGCAAAGGACTACATCGGCTTTTTTAGTCTCAACATTTCAAAGGAATCTTTTATTTGTGAGTTTCCCCTCCCTACTCTGAATTCTTTTTATGCCTGTAGCCTTACACTTAGTCATAACAAAAAAAAATTAATTTCAAATAGTCCGCCTTGAAAAAAGAAATCATGTTGCTCTGTCTTTGTGTCCACAGAACCATGCATAGAAGACTGCAAATGTTTGTTGTGCCAGATCATCCCCTTTCTTACATCCTAATTACTGACGTTCCCTAAGCACTCTTCTGTTATTAGAGATACTATCTTCAATGGTCTTATTGATCACAATATTTTAGACAAAAGTTGCAAAAATGCACTTCTTTTCCACTTGCATGTTAATGTAGAAATAAGCATTGCAAAACCCTGAATGCTTCTCAGCATTTTTGATTCTCTCAACCTTCATTGGGCAGTAAGTCAAATCCAATCTCCCTTATTCAAGTGTTGTAAATATTTAACTTTTTCTGGGAAACTGAGACTACCTGAAGATAATATGAAATACAGTTACTAGTTGTAAGCTATAGGGAGACTTAAAGGCTTCCAGACTTAAATGCAAGTTTACACTTAATGAACAATCTAGTATAGGACTTTTTTCACAGTCTGACATGCTACAGAAGGTAGCACATGTATTCCATGTCATGCAAGCTCTCTATACCCCTTACGAAAGCATATGTTATTCCAGCTTTGAAAGCCAAAAACATTTAAATTCAGTTTCTATCTGAGTTTTTCTTTCTATGGCTTTATGAGTTTTATCTCTCAAGGATGCTTCTCCTTATGGACAGATTTCAAATTCTTATTATCCTAGACATATGTCTTATATTCTGTTTTTGTTAAAATATTATATTAGTCATATAACGAGTGACTTTTCTCATTTAAATGAGTTGATTTTCCTTGGTTCTAGTTCTTTTTAGTTTTTGTTTGATTGTTTCACTGACACTGTCTACTGCCAAGCTCACTAGCCTTGCTTGTGTATAGGAAGGGGGGAGGAAGAGGATGGGTTAGAATCCAGCTTTCCTTGACCATGGACTCTCATTTTACTGGGGGATTTATTATATAGACACAGCACAGTTATCTTCCTCCAGAAAAGCATTATATGTAAGTGATGAAACATTGCACAAAAATGCCAGTTTCCTTGAACACTCTGATTCTCCTTCCAAGAGGTAACATAAATAATTCTTCATGATATATTTTTTTTTTTTCAAATCATATGGTGTCTGTTCTAGATTATCAGAAGGCAATTTGTGTATAGTCAGTTAACACATTCCCTACAGCTTTGAGCTGAAAAAATTTAAATGCTTCATTTTAGGAGACTGTGGTCAGTTGGGTCAGTTATTAATTTTTCACTGTGTTTTTTGGTATTTTGAAGCCTTAATTAATAATGTTAAAATGTATTTTTTATGATTTTCTGTGACACCTCGCACACTAAGAACAAGTTAATGGTTTTAAATAAATAGAAAACTGCTGGACCAAAAGCCACATTTGTCAAAATTACTTACAAGTTTACTTTTGACTTTGTTCTGGATCAAAGCAAAAATATCCACCAAAGTATGGGGAAAAAAAATCAGGAAGCTGAAAACAGAATGCTTTCAGCTAAGTATCCCACATGGATATTGATCTAGTTCAGGAGTGTAAATAAAGGTATTGCCACAGTAATATCCATACTATGCTGGATGCCCAATAACCAGCTACATATAGATTTGATTGGAAAACTTCTCAGTGTCACAACAGAAGCTCAGTTTGAATTCAACACATTGAAGAGATACAGAATCTTCTGGAAAAGGTCAGTAAGACCTTATGACCTGATCTCATGATTCAGTCATCTGAATAAACCAAAACTTTGCTACCTGGAGCATAGCTGACCAAGAATAGGTTTTTGAACAGATAAGTGCTACTGTGGATGGTGAGCAAATTTTGTAAGGGTTGTATTTGACAAAATAGTTTACCTACGTGTTTTATTTAAATCTGCCCTAACCTGCACTTCTTTGCTACTGGAATTTGCTTTGTAACGCTCCTCATGAGGTAGGGTTTCAATGGATACTCCTTTTGCTTATAGTCATGATATAATTAAGCTTTCATGTTTCTTTTGGGTTTATGTATACTTCTTTATATATGAATAGTTACATATTAAATAAGTATTCTCAAACTTTGGGTTATGTCTATTTTTTTCTGTTCACATTGGCTTTGTAGTTTTTCCTCAGCTGATCAGATAATCTCTTTCTGCTTCTCTGTTTCTTTTCTGTGAAAAAACTCCACTGATTTACTTTGGCACAATGGACTTTCTATTCCTTGTGAAGTGACACTGTGCCTTTTCAACTCAGTTATGGACTTAAAAGTTAAGACTGTGGTGTAGGGTCTTCATGATGGTCTGAGGTCAAGGGAACAAAAGGAGACGACCCCCCCTCTTCGCCCCAACAAACAAGAACCCTTATTTCCAAGTAGGTTGAAGCTCAGAAAACAGAGATACCAATTGAACTATGATATAACACTTTTCCTCTGACTGAAGGTTTGTATAATTTAATACTTCCAAGGGTAGAAAATCACATTTATTAATTTACAAGGGAAAGATGAATTTGTTTTCAGCTCTACCAGATTTTCCATGTGAATTGGCTTTAAAAATGCACTTGCATTTTACACCAAACAAATCACATTCCAGCACAATCTCTGATTTTCTGTACTGTTATCTTATTCATGGATTGGACCAAATCAGCACATATTTGCCACAAGCTCAGCTAAAATCACAGGAGGAGACTATGTCTTGTATAGTCCTCTGAATAATGAAGGGATCTTTTCAATGATGTTGGAACCATCCTAGCACAGTTAATTTTTTTTCTGCTTCCCATCAAGGGTCACACTGAAAAAGACAGGTCAGAAATGCTTAGCACAGCCCCTGCATCCTGTAGCACAATCTTGTCACACTAATTGACTAACCCTCTACAAACATATCCCCTGTGCACCTTTCCTTGTTTAATGAGGCAGTGATGTTTTTCCCAGTGAAAGCCGTGCAACCTGAACGTTTTACTTTGGAAGAGGGTCCTAATCTCCAGTCACAGTTTCTTGGCTCACTTTTCCTATGCAGGATGAGCCACCACTGCTGTACTGCCTCTGAAACATTCTCAGGCAGCTTTTTAGATAAGGCAGTTCAAAGAGTCATGCCTATGTGGCCTGCCAGCACAATTCCTGCTGCAGGGAGGAAAAACCTGACCAGTGTAAACTAGCTTTTACCAGCTGAGGATCTATCCCAGCATACTTAAAATCCTGCTGCACCTTCCAATGAGGAGAGGGACTTTTTTATCAACTTGAAAGTTTTTCTGCTGTACCACTAGTAAAATCATAAGAAGTGACATAGTTTTGAGGGAAGGAGCATGTATGAAAAGCATGTTAAATGGAGGAATTAATGGGACATTAATATACAAACACATTGTTATTTGTTTACTTGCTGATTCATTATCTGTCTTTGTTTTGAGGGGGGACACCAAACCCAAACCAATTTAATTTATAATATTATTAGATTAAAATAATCCATGGTAGTGTTCAGAGTTTCCAGATTCCAGATGAACTACATGTAATCTCTCTGTGCACGTATGTACATTCCTAAAACCAATATGGACTTATATGACAACATTACAATCTTTGGATTTGAATGTAGCAAAGAAAAATGGTCTGCCTGTTGATTTTATACCTCCTCCTATCAAACTTCCGGATTAGAACTGTTTTGACAACAGATTAATCACATGAAGAACACAAAGAGGAGGTAGGAAAAATCTTATTAATACTAACATTTTCGGATAACAGTTAGGTAATCTGTAGTAAAACTAAATTCTAACAGAAGGCACAGAATGGACAGCAATTTATCAGGTTATTGAAAAGAAAATACTAAATACTCATCTTTTAATGAAAAATTAATCTCACAGTCACTTATATCAAGTACTATTTTCAGCATACTGACAAAGTCAACATTTTTAAAGAGATAAAAAGTTGAAAGAAATCAAGAAGACGTGGGTTATTTACTAACTATACATAAAGCTAGGTCACAGAATATGCAGGAATATGTTAAATGAAAGCATCAGTCTGAAGGACTTTATTTCAGCTCTATTTTTATCTCATGCTCTTAACTTAATTGATGTGCTTTGCTTATCATTTGTTAGATGGTTGTTGTGGTGGGATTTTCTCTACCTGTCATTCCTTTGTTATACAAAATATCTAGCATATTTCACTAGAACAGACACTATTTGAAAGGCAAAATAGCTGAGCAATGACAGCTTCTTCTGTTGTGCACCAGGGCATAGCTGAAGCCTAGAAGCTTTCTTTAAAGTCTTTATAGTGGGAATTTTGTTGGAAACCCCCTTGAAGTAAAGAAATAATGATGGCTTCTTTTGTTTCTGTTCCAATATCAACATCTTTTTGATAATAGACTATATTTTCATTCTTTTTGTCGTGTCTTATCATCATTAATAATGTAACATTTCAGAAAATCAAATAATATTTTAAATCAGGAGAAAAAAAAATACGATTTGCATAGCTGCACAGGAAGAAAAGGTTTCCATTTTCTTGGGGGGGTGGTGGGGGCAGGGAAAGTCTGATCTCATAGAGACAAAAAGACTGCAGAAACATATCTACAATAGGATTAGGTTGTAACATGGATAAAAATGGTTTTTTGTATTACATCATGCCTCCATGAATAACACTGACAGTAATGGCATTTAAAAGTAACAATAGAGTAACAAGTTGCATAGCTTTTGTACAAACTATTTGAATTAATATGCAGAGAGTTTTCACAAAAATTTCAGTTTTTTCCAATGCAGTTGCATTAACGACCAGGGCTCTTGGGCTTGTACAGGCAAGGGAAGGGAAGTAGAAATTTTCAAGTGGTTTGCTTTATGAAAATGACTTACTGGTATCAGACATTAATATTAACAAAGAAGTGTAATACTTGGAACTGGATTCTGTTCACTAAAACAGTGTTTAAAAAAAAAATTAAAAAGTGAGTGAAGCCATTTCCGTTTCACAAATCCAAGAAATGAGACAAAAACTAAGCTAGCGGTTTGACAAAAATGCCCAAAGAAGTCCACAGAACTTTTGAAAGGCGCTGACACAGTCAAAGACTGTTACCTTAGTGTTTCTCCATATAGTTTTTGGGACTGAGACAAGTAAAAATTATGCCTTCAGTTATTAGATCCCTGGGACATCTTCAGTAACAGTTTTTATTTTGAAAATATATAATAATATCCACTCTTTAGAAACTTTTTTCTCACCAGCCATATTTAACTTGTACCTGAGAGTAAGCACTGAAACCATCTAGCTGAGTTGGTGACAACAGTCCAGATGGAAGGAGAAAGGGAACACTAAAACTAGGGCTGAGAACAGACTTGTCCCCTGAGTGAAAGTGCCTCTGCTTGGGCTCATGCAAGGACCATGCCAAAACTGGTTATCTGCCTGCTAAAACCAGATCAGCAGTCAGTTAAACTTCTCACTGTTTTATGAGCTCTCCTTTATAGAGCTGTTGTCTCAAAATGGATAGCATTCCCTCTGAAAGCTCTCTGGTCATTGATTAACCCTGTCTTTGCCTCAAGTGAAAACACAAAAAGACATGACACAAGCTTTGAAAGAAAATATCTTTAGGTGTTGGCTAACGACCTGAAAGGGAGGTAATTGCAGGACATGCAAGGAAGAGTTAATTTGTGTGTGAGAGAGAGATGACTTTGTCAATTTCTAAACATGCAGTTATACCTCTTTTCCGTAACCTGAAGTTACTGAACTGGAACCCATGGCCTGAAATAATTAGCCACTGCACTCCCAGCAGTAGTTCAGGATGATGAGTCAAGGGCAGGTAGGTGCCAGTGCTCCTTTGCTCTTTTAAGTTTCAGCCCTGCCACTGAGCTCACTGAGGTCCCACCTCATCTCTTCCCCTTGAAATCGCCTTTCAGAAAATTTGTGCATGCATGGTTTCCCAGCCAGACAAAATTAAAAAGCACAGCTTCATCAAGCCACACAGAAAATACATTCTTTTTCATTTTGAAACCCTCCCTGACCAGTGTGGTTTCAATTCCAAACATACAGCTGGTAACATTCCCATTAACATTGGATTACTTTCAACATTTGGAAGTGAAATCCACCTGGGAGGTCCAAAGGAGCCTGTGAGCTCTGATACCCAGACTTCAAGCTCTAGAAATTTTCATTGCCATTACCTTAGTGGTCAAGGTCCAGTTTATTGTAAGTGACCACTGGATTTGTAACTTTCAGCCCTCAGGGAGTAAATTAAGAATTTCTACACTTGGCAGGATGTTTTGGAATATTTCCATTTACTTTTGTCTATTCTAAAATACAAATTTAACACGATGTCTAAAAAGATAAGTGAATGCATTGCCTTCTTAAATATATCCAGGTGTTAGCCTCTACAAAGCATTTAACTTCAATTGGTGCTAAAAACCAAATTGACCTAGAAGGATATACTGGGATTGCTAAAGAAACTTATGCTAAGTTATTTCAGGGAACTGAATTTGTAGCACAGCTTAAATAGTAATTTTCTCTATTGGCAGTGGCATAAAGAGACATCCGCTTCCCTTGTAACATTTTCTTCTGGATGACCTTTGGCAGGTTTCGCTGGATCATGTGAGTGTTGCAAAAGACAGTGCAGCCATAAATAAGCAAACAAATCCCTGAAGGGATTTTATTTTAAAATTTTCGTTCTGCAGATTAACAGAGTTGGAGACACTGATACACACATTGAATATTCCTTGAGAATTGTATGACATCACTGCCATGACTGGCATTGCACACGCAGGAATCTAACAGAATTTCAATTACTTTGTTGTGAATGAAGAAAGGAGATACACCAGTATTTCTTGGTCAACCTGTGAAATATTTTTGATGATCACTTCATTTTGCAGAGAAGCAATTTCACAAGATGTCTGCATTAGTGTTTGTATGGCTTCCAGACTATAGCAAAACATCAGCCTGCAGTTTTGCTGAATATTTCTTGGTATTTCTTGATCATCTGTAATGATTCCAAACCTGAAGCAGCTAACCATCTAAATGACAGGTACTGATGGAAACCTCAAGAGCTATTTCGACCTTACAATGATTTTTACTTTAATAAGTGTTAGATATCATTCTAACTAACGCTATCTTTTCTAAATTATGTTATATTTTTATTTTAAAAGGCTGCCTGCATGAGTTAAAAATAAAGTGAAGCAAAACCACAGTCAGTTTAGAGCTTAATTTTGTCTGAATTTAGCAACTTTTGTTCTGGAACAGATGAGATTATTTGAAATGACACTTCACAAAATCCCACATCAAACTCTTACCCTTTATAACTCTTTGTATGAATAGGTACAAATTTGGCTTGTAATTCTGTTACAGAAAGACACCTTCACTGGGTTTACAGATGTTTGCAAATTGTGTTTTGACAGCTGGTAATGATGTTCGCTTGGATTATAGATTCATATGGAGAATACAGGAATTTGTAGTTCCTCTGGAAGACTAGAACGGTCTTGATATTGCACAGAAATGCTACAGGGCTGAGAAACACGGAACAAAGCTCATCCCTCTCCATTTACCCCTTGTAAGCAACAGAGCGGGATTTCTCTGCAGCTTTTGGAAGCAAGTAGTGACAGGACAAGAGGGACTGGCTTTACAGTGGAAAAGGGTAGATTTACATTAGATATTAGGACGAAATTCATTGTTGAGAGGGTGCTGAGGCACTAGAACATGTTGGAGAAGCTGTGGATGCCCCATGCCTGGAAGTGTTCAAGGACAAGCTGGATGGGGTTTTGAGCAACCAAGTCTAGGGGAAGCTGTCTCTTCCCATGGCAGGGAAGTTGGGATACAGTGCTCTTTTTGGTTTCTTCCAGCCCAGACCATTCTAGCTTTGTAGGATTTATACTAATAACCATCTGCAGTTGCAGATTTGCGGCTGAGGAGATATAGTACAAGGCCTCAGCTATGGAGCATGTGTGCTACAGTCATAGCCAGCCCATTGGTGTTTGCTCCTGTCTTTCCTAAATGGCTTCTATATGAGAATACTTTTATCTGTGCTGTGGTATGTTGATAACTTTCACTTGATCACAGTAAGTTAAAAAGAAAATAACAAAGCCATTTAATATCTATCATGCTTTCTCTGATCTCTTGCTCTCTCAGAAGTAATTTTAATCTCAAGTTATATTAATGAAAGTCAAGTCTTTTTCTGCCAAGGGGATACATGTTCCCATTGTGATGGTTTTAACTCAACTGGTTGAATTTTTTTAGATATTCCTTAGAAAAACACATTACAAAGCTTCTAAATATGATTTAATTGCCTAGGAAAGAAGTAAATATTAGAAGGTTCAGTGATCATTCCTACATTAAAAAAAACCTGTGATTTCAAGGAATACTTACTTGTAGAACTTTTTTAAATGCAACAAACCATTCCAGGTCCCAAACTTCTAAAAGTAGTTAACTGTCAGATTACTATGATTTGTGCTTCCTTTCCCACCATTATCAGGAAAGAGAAAGAAAGCTTAGAAAAAGAGAATGCTTTAGTGGAATATCAGGAAATGTTTTCTGTGTTGTACAGCTTGGCTGTGAAACACTATTCCAAGTAAATCTGTAAAGTGATTGAAGCACAAACATACATTTTAATTGGGATACAAGTAAAATAATGGAACCCTTTCACTCCTAATCTCTGTAGACAACATTATATTCTGGTCTTCAGAGTATATTTGTATTACACAAAGCTGTGGATAACCTACTACATCACTTCCACTGGGCAAAGAGCTTCCAGTGAAGCTCTCAGGGTAGGTTTCAGATCAGATGCTACTAAGGAGACCAAGAAAAGCAGTTTTCTTTTTAATAACTCAAGAAAATTAACACGTAAGTGAGCCAGGACCTCTCTGACATCTCTTGCTAATTAACCCCAAATGTTCCCCAGCCCCACAGTTTGGTGGAGGGATATCAAAAGTCAGAGCAACAGAGATTTTTGCCTGCTATGCAAGGGATGAAGGCCAACCCTTGGCTTGCACAATAAAATTCATAGGCAGAATATCCCAAATACCTTATTTCTTCTTATAAAGGTCTGTCATTTGGAATCCTAATTCTGCTGTGATTTGCAAAAGTAATTTATTGAGTTACCCAATTCTGTTTTATTGCAACATTGTGTGAGAGAGTAAAATAGGAAAAACAATGCTGTGTTTACAAGAGAGGATAAAATTTTTAAGATGTGTTCCCTAAAAGAATATCATCATTATGCTTGAAAAATCTGAATAAACCACGTGTTTCAGAAATTTAGACTATTTACAGGTGCACTCTACTTTGTTTTCTGAACATGTTATGGACATTTTATCATACTTTAACTTGAGAGACACAGGACTAATTTTTAATTTAATTTGAGTTGCAGTTTCCAGATGCCTCTGAAATATCATTTATGCCTAGAATTGTTGTGAAAGACTCTTATTTACACAGCCAGTGTCACATGAATATGTGCAGGTACTGCCACAGAAGAGAAAAAGTGAAACTAATACTAGCAAGAATCAATGAAAAGGGCCTTTTTTTGATGTCTGACTTGATGTTTGTAAATCAATGTTAAGAAGTGTATGAGGAAAAAGTGAAAGCAACCATAGCTTCAGAGAGATTCTTCTGACGGGGTTTGTAAGTAGACTTTAGTTCTTGATAAATTGACAACATGATATATTTAAAATTTCAATTTTTTTGTTACACATGACCATGGAGTTAAGGGGTATTCTTTTTGAGACATGAAAGAGTAATGCTTGGTGAAACTGAAGATTTGATAAAAACAATAGCATCCTTTCTGAAATAATCTCATTGGTTTTAACCTGGGTCTTTCTTTGCTATATCTACACATTAATATTCCTGCTAAATAAAAGGACTTATGTCTGTAATATTTTGTGGTTTTCTCAGTTCCAGCTGTCTTTGAAAACATTGGGTCATTTCTCAATTGCTAAAAAACAAGCATACAGAAATAACCTAAGGAAGGAAATCAGAGTTAACATAGATTTCATGTGTGGCAGCCAAAAAATACAGGAAGATCAAACATGTACAGGAAAATTCTGAGTGGGAGGAAGGGAGGGAGACAGGGCATGAAATACTTCAGTTTTCATATGCTTCTACAAAAGGTAAACAAGCAAGAAAATGTGTTCTTGTATCTGTAGAGAGATGTGCTACAGCTGGAGCACTCATCATCAGAATGTTTGTATGCTGAATGGTTTTGCCTCTCTGTGTGTGAAGCATCATTATGCAGTGGAGGTATTGAGGATGTGGGATATTAATTCAGGCATCCAGAGAGAAAAAAGACATTAGAAATTCTATTAACAGACTAATGGCTTTAATTCTGGTTTTGAAGAGGAATAAAGAGGACTGACAAACACTTTGAAGATAAAGCTGTACCGAGCCCTGATCCTGCACAGGAAGAAACACCCAACATATCTCTGAAACAAAGATCATTTGGGACTCCTGACCCACCTTTCTCCCTAAAGAAGGTCACTGAGCGCAGAACCAAATTGTGTCTTGCTTACTTGCCGCCCCTCTCCACTTACAATTTCTGCTTTTTTATTTCCCAGTGGTCCTGGAGGATTAAGACATATTGCTAGAAAAAAAGAGCTGTCTGTTCAACTACTCATAGGCTGGCAAGGATCCCTGTAATCTCGATAAGATAGTTTGACCTGTTCAGACACATTCGTATCCATCTAGGCTGCATTTGTTTTTCAAGAAGATGCCTAAGGAAGAGCGCAAGGACAGGTTAAACATACCAGAGTATTTGACACTGTCATCACTCCATTACTGTAAAGCTCGAGGTAGTCAGGGCAGGTCATTGGCTCTGCTTTGAGCTGAATTCAGCACATTTGTTATGTAAGACTTGAGCTGCCTGAGTGTCAGGGACCTCAGGCTGCCCTCCACATGAAAACAGGCACCACCCTGGTCACAGTGAAACAAGTAGCACAGATGACATGCTGATCTGCCACAGAAATTTTCTCTCCAAAACTGACCTACTAATTTACTTTAAAATGCTTACAAGGACAAACAATCTTTCACAGAAGTTGTTTGAAACGTCCTCTTGAACCTATGAAATAAAAAGACATTAGACTGACTTAGATGCTCTATCCACCTTTCTTAAAAAAAAAGATTGCAGATGACACTTACAGATATATTACCGATGCTGATCTAATACGGACAGATTTTAGAAGAGTGGGATTTCAGCTCAGTTTGTATCCCCAGAATTTCCTGGTGAATAACTACAATAACTTCATGGTGTACGCAGTTCACCCTGAGCCACTCCGGGCCCTTTGTGCCATCTCTGTTGTACCCAGGGCTGAGATGTTGAATTCAGCTCAGTCCCAAAGAGTGCTGACCCTGGGCAGGCATCCCTAACCAGACTTTTAAACAATCAGATTGGCAAACAACATTTCTGAGATCTCTCCTTACCAGACAGCTTACAACCACTTTCCAGTAGTGATTGCTTCCAGTAGCTACACCACATATTTGGGACACACCAAGGACCTGAAGATGGGAATCAGTTGGACAATTTGGCAATGCAATCTCACAGAGTTCAGTTTAAAGGGATGAAGGGTAATTTATCATTTTTTTAGGTTAATCTTGAGATAAAGAAACCCTGCCAAATCCTATCCCCTTCCACACACATCATCCAACCCGATCCCCCAGCTGAACAAAGCACCAGGCAGAGAGTAAGCAGTGGAGTTTAAACAGCCTGCTTTGGTCTTCCCCCAAACCTGTGCTTGATTTACTGCTCTAGATGGATCCTTATAGCACTGTGAGGCCTGATGAGATTAATCCAAGGGTAAAGAGCTGGGTGATGTAGTCATGAGACTTCTCACTGTGAATTTTCAAAGTTTTTTGGAATCTGGAGGGGTCCCAGTCAACTGAAAGTTGGCAAACATTGTGATAATTTTCAAGCAGGGCAGGAAGGATGACCTTCATAACAGCCATGTCTTTAAATCACAGGTGTTCAGGAAAGTGACCTAACTTAGGGCATATTCCACAAATCAGACAACTCTCTAACTTTACTGGCATGTAATTCAAACTAATAATCATTACAAAATAAATTTTACGATTGTAATATTTTTACAGCTCTTGAATGTGTACTGAATCCATAGAATACATGAAACTTTGAATATACTTGAAGAAACACAATTTTGATCAAGTGAACACCATGGAACTGAGGCATTTACCACTCTTTTGGAAACACTACCTTTTTGTTTGCACTGCATGGAGTTCATGCACTAAACTCTGGAATGCACCACCACTGGGATTTCAAACATCGTCAGATACAGCTCTCAGCAGCTCATTAGCTGTGGGATGGCATTAGAAACTAGGCTGGAGACCACTGGCACAAAATCAGATTTAACTATTTACTAACACCTTGATGAGGGCTTTAGGGATGTCAGTGGCATTTGAAAAATGACAGTGGCAAACAAGAACATTTTGCACTTACTAACTGTAACTCAGATGCTCTGCTGGCTTGAGATGCAGTTTAATGTAGCAGAGAGCAAGCGTAACAGAGAAGTCTTTAAAAAAATTATAGCTCATTTCTTTCAGGACATAGTTGTATTTTACTGATCATCAGAACAGACTAGAGTGGTTTCTGGTTTGCTGTCATGGAGTTACCCAGAGGGCAAGGGCTATGGTGAATAGTCCTTACCTGCATTCCCACAAATAAGAACCATAACTCACATGTGCAAGGTAAATCCTGTTTTCACCGAGAGCATTAGGTATTTAGGTGATGCAGAGATATTTTCAGACATTATGTTTGCTTGTTTTTTTTTGCCACGGATCACAAAGTTGCAAAGATGAGTGCAACCAAGAAACTATCTCCAGGTGTTAAAATGTGAATTAGGAATAGCTGTGTTTACCAGGGTCCAGGAAAGGACTGTGCTGGGGGACACCCAGTGCCTGATGTACCAAGGCTGCAGATCCTCCTGCCACAAGAATACCACAGCACAGGATGTGGCATGCTTAGAAGCAAGTGGCTAAACAGATTTTGCTGAGTGTATCAAGGGGAAATTAACCAGGAGCCTAGATGACACTTACATTCCTGGAGCTTTAGTGCTTAGCTATCTGACTGAACAACAGAAACATGAAAATTTTGGTCTCCGTAGCAACAAATATAAATGTATGTTTGACTGAAAACCTACCTCTAGGTTCAGGGCCAAGGTATATCACTCCATTCTTGAACACTCTATTTTAATGTATTTCACATTCATTGATTGCTTTCAATAAGTAGCAGCCTCATAAATGATGGCAGATGATTAGGCCTCAGAATTCTGCAATAAGCTAAAATAATAAGAAATCTACTCTGAAGTTCTAGTGACCAAACTGAAGTTTCAGTAAGTATTCAAGGCCAGGTGGCAAGGGAGTCTGGTGTAGTGGAAGGTGTCCCTGCCTATCATGGCAGGGGATTGCAATGAGATATCTATGATTCTATGATCCTCTGAACTTGTTCCTCCATTGATAAGAAATAAATACATCAATAATACATCATTAAAGTCACTGGAAAACTCAGACCTTTACTCAAACACACAGTTAGCATTATGTGTAGCTTTACTTATTGAAGATCTTTGGTCTTCTAGGAGTTCTGTTTCTTTTCTTATTCAAGGGACATTATTGTCCTGCAGCTTTCTGTCAGTAGTGGAAGCTGAGTTTCTTCTGGCTTATGCGAATGCTACTGTGGCATAATAACTAAGAGCAATTGAAGAAGTTGGTGTATTGTTAACTCACAATCTGTACTTTGCTTCCTATCCTAGCTTAATCTATCCTATGACCTATTTTAACTAGCAAGTTTCAAGCAGCTACAGTTTAAAAAACAGCAGTGAAGTGCTTTATGTGACCTCTTAGGAATCTGGCTCTCAGAAGTCATCATGGAAGATTCCTATTTTGACACACTGCAGGTGCTGCTGCAGTATCTCCTTCCAGACACCAACAAACGTTCTGAGACATTCAGCTAGTTTAACCACTGCCCCATTCAGGTGAATTAAGATGTTAATTTCCACCATCTCTTGTTGTTGCTCTCCACAGTCTCTTGTTCTTCTGGCTTGGTCTGGAGAAAACACTCTGCAGGCAGAAAGCTTTGACAAGTACTTAGTAAGATGTCATCTTTGTTCTGCGCCCTCTATATCTTCGGAGACTTCTCTGTTTCTTGCAACTGTTTTTTTCCCTAGTGCCCTGATCGTATGGCCAGAGATGACTGCACTGGATAAGTGAGAGGCACACAGGAAAAAGAAGGCATTCATGTTTCAAAGACGTCAAAAATGTTCCCAATGATGGTCCTCAGAGTGAGGTGTGCTGTACAGCTACATCCTTCCATAGATGTGAACTGTGGAGAGTTTGCATAAATCGAGGTACAGAAACTAAGCATAGTGGAAAAACCAAACATAATCAAGTGTTTGCAGGCATTTGGGATGACCCATTTGCAGAACAGAATAAAAGTACTCTATGAGACAGACAAATTGTAAGATATTATATATTAATATAACAAGTTTTTATTATTAATTTATTATGAAGGACATTCAAATATATTTGTTTCCCACATAACCTGCATATAGCATAAATATATGATAGATGAAATCTATTCAGTAGCTGCAAATAGTTTCCACAATTAACTTCCCTGCAGACTACAATTGCCTGCTTAAGGAAATACTTGCAAATTGGTTTGGCCTATTTAAAAAAACAATTGATTTTTTCTCCTTTATCTTCATTTTTTGTTTTCCATAGGAAAATGTCTCTCTACTTATCTCTTTGCCTTTGAGTTTATTTGATAAGTTTGTCAATACAAGTGCACACAGCTGTAGTTGAAGAGCATCTGAGAGGCATGTCTGTGCCAATGCATGAAAAGGGGAATTAAATACATTCTGAAAAGGCAAAGTCATTGAAGCTGCCAAAGCTTTGACGATACAAGCTTGATTTTCAGCTCATAGTAGCAGACTAAACTGACAGGATCAGAACACTTCTCATGTTTGCTTTTAGGGGGGAACACAGGGAGGAGATCAAGCAATGCAGATTGGAGCTAAGTGGCAAATTTTTAAGAATAAAATGCACCTCTACCACCAAACTATTTAAATAATGGATTGTAAATGCCTTTCAAATTATCTAGAATAACAAAAGGTCTTCTAAAGGTTACATTATACTTGCTGAAAATTTCTATTGTCACCTTCAATGCAAACTTCTTTCTACCATTGTGTGTAGTTCAGTGTGAGCCACTCTCCTGTATGTATCCAGGATAAATTAAGAGGCACTGAACTGCAGAGATCTTAGATTTCCAAAGCATGTTTCCTCAGCTGTAAAACTGAATTACAGTCTTTTCACCTACAAAGAGACTGCTCTTCTGTGGAATCTTCCTGACAAGGTGTGATGACTGCATGGCACTGAATGCAACACTGAACTGCTATATGTTGCCATGAAAAGTTCTTAGCTGGCACAGAACATGAACTCGATGTTAAAACCTTCCATCAACTCAAGTAGTCCTTTTTCATGTGAGACCATTCCATCTCCAGTCAAACCTGGGCATCTCTCTATTTATTTAAGCTACTTTCATGGGGATTGCATGCTGCAGCCGGAAAGCTCTTTGCTGAATGTTTTCACTGTTTCAGAGGGTTTCTTTCTGCCTAAATTGAGTGCTGCAATTAGAAGAGACAACCTTTCTTAAACACCAAATTTTAAACACACTTGCCAAATTATGCTCCTCACTACAAACTGATGCCTTTCTGATCTGTAATTTCCTTTCCCAGCAGTATTGTCAATGGAATTATATGCATATTTGTTCATTGCATGAGCTTGCTTATTGAAAAACAACTTAAAAACATTCCAGCAGCAGTGCAAATTTTAAAGTGGATCTTTTAATGTTTTACGTATGGAATACAGCACTTTTTCAAGAACTTATCAAATAGGCAAACCCAAGAAGCCCCAAAAATGTGGTTATTACTCATTGTCCAGATCAAAAGTTACAGAAATGACCCATTTATTGTTACTTCTCATATTCCACTGACAGTAATGGGTCATAATGAGTATGACTACAAAAGAAAATGGTGGTTGGAGAAACATTGCTCATTTATTTTTTAAAAGTACAGCTTAACACGATTGAGAAAATCTCTATACTATCTCCTTCTCCCCATAAGGAAACGTCAGGTTAAATCCAAGTTTTTTATTAGTCCCCAAATACAAATTTGATCACCCTTGCAATCCTAACCCAAACCCTTTCCTTGTCAAGTCTCCTGGAATACAGGTCCAGGAAGTAGAATTGTGCAAAATGCATTCAAGAATTTAAAGTGAATGCCTACAGTGTGGTATAAGAACTCTGCTATCAGTGCTGCAGTCTGTATGCCTCTGCTTTTTCTGCTGTGCATAGGGGAAGTCAGGTATCCAAGAATACATTAACCTGGGGCTGATCTCCCCCTGAATCTTTCCAGGACACCCTCCCTAAAGATTTCCACCCTTGACCAAACAATCCTCTATCATCTGAACAAGATCAGGTGAGGAAGTTTCTTAAAAGTCAGGGATGTATATAAATAGGTAGACAGGTAAGTAGCTATAAAATAGATATTTCAACGCAATTTCTCAACTATTAACTACCTGTTTTACAGATTCTGTTGGTGAAACAAATCCCCACATTTTTTGTCTTTCAATAGTATTTGTTGTGCTTTCCTGCTATGACTAGTACCTATAGTGAAAAGTAGTTTGCAGATTATAACTAGTACAGATCAGCTTAATTTTTTTTACCTTAACCATATTGCTTAATTTGATAACATAATTTTCATTTATTTTAGGGTGCTTAAAAAAATTATTATTATTTTTCTTTTTATTTTTTATAATTTTCTCTTAGTGGTGTTTCAGAGTTTTTTGCAAAAATTTAACCCCTTTTTAGAGAATAAGATATGCCAGTCATTTGCTGTCCTAAAATTATATCTTCAAAAAGAATTTATATGAAAATAAAGTACTAAATGATGACATTGATCACATGCCATTATACCACAGGCAAAAATGTTCATGGTTTCTGGGTTAGAAGTTTTGTTAATACTGATTAAGATTTCTGGCTGAAATAAGGAAGTAGATTGTAGTAACAGAGCTCCCTTATTTCAAGTAATATATCTGGAAATGTTTCCTGCTATTGTAGAGATTTAATTCCTTTGACTCTTTCTGTAGCTGCTAGTCAGACTTACTCCTACCTATCTATTCTTATTGCCTATATAGGAATTCCAATCCTGCCTTACATTTCCTGCAAAATCCCATTCTCTTTCTCTTGTATATCTGCTGTGCAGCTGCTCATGAAGCACATCAGATATACTATCCAGCCCATGTCCCACGAAGAAATTTAGATGTACACAGGACATGCCTACATTGTCCTCTCCTGCCAGCACTCACAGGTCTATGATAGAAGTTACTGAAAGCCAAAATTTTCTTCTGATATTAGAACATAACCAAATTTCACAAGAGTTTGGATCAAGATGAAACTTTCAACCTGAACATGACCAAACAATTTTTATGTCTAGACATTGCTAAAAAGTGATGCAGACAAAAACAGTTTCTGACTGTTTTCTTTACCTAATAGGAACTGATATCTCTTACCTCTCCTTTTAAACCCCATATAGATCTTGCTGCCTCAAATTTTTTATTTACAGGATTATTAACAAGATGGTAAAAGACTTAGTTCCATGTGCATAATGGTGAAACATGTTAGTAACACTGTCTCTCGCTACAATTTTTTTTCAAAATAATTATTTCAAGTGCTATCTATTTTTTAAAAATATTGCAGTACAGAATATTTTGCCTGAATGCAAGTCAGTCTGAAAGATAATAAACCTTTCAAAAATGCCAAAGTGGTTTCTTAAGTATGAAATCCTATAATAAACTGATATAAGGAAAAGAGAACATCTTTTGTACTATTTATCAGGCAGAAATTCCATGAGGAATGCCTAATACCTTGCTAGATGTTCTGCTGAATATTAGTGAGGGCGATTATCAAAGCAGATCACAACAGAGCAAATGTGCAGTCAACAGAAATAGCTGTTCATTGGTAATTTACTATTTTACTATTTAGTCTAAATTATCGGATATAGTGCTTCACCAGATTACTAAGAGAGCAAAAGCTACTAGGCTTTAGACTGGGAGCTCGAAAGCAGAAATAAAGGCAACAAGATACATTTAGTGCATCTCAAAGTTCAAAACACAAAACCACAGCCATCGTTCAAGAAATAAGAGATAGGGTTTCAGCTTTTCAAAGGGTGTGCTTCCATTTTGACTTTGTACACCAACACATGAAGAGTATTGGGAAGGGATAACCAATAGACATGAGATTATCTTCTAAAAACAGGTTAAATGAATATTTTAGTAAGAGAGGCCCCCAGGGAGTTTAAACGTGAGAGTATGATATATGTATGATGCATGCAAGGAAATTTTTGATGTTGTTATCCTAAAAAATGGTCAAAATTGTACCTCTTTATGTTACAGTACTAGTGAAAGCCTGGCATCTGTACTCTTAAATAGAGGAAAATGGAGGGAGGTGGTCTATAGCTACAGAGGTGGAGAGCTTTGTTTGCTTGATTCCTCCTTGCTTTTGCACCCAAGAAGACAAGATTAGCCAAAATGAACATTTGTCTTCAGTACTAAGCAACACTAAAATAATGTTCCCATACCCAAGCATAAGTTGGGTAAAAGCATCAGAATTACAAGATCAATTAACACTTGAGTTCAAACAAACTTTTATAGTGTTTGATAAACCCTTAAGAAAGAGAAGAAAGTTCCTGAATTTTCACAGAAACAAGCAGACGTATACATAAGCAAAAAGCCTGTGGATCATCAAGGGATATCAGAGAGACTGCTAGAGATGAGCCTTATTAAGAGTCACCGGAACTCAGTGTGTGACAAACAGCATATGCCCACATTCTACAACAAGTTAAGAGTGAGAGCTCTCAGCCAAGAGGAGATCTTCTTGAATAACATCAACATGGCAATTCCTCAGCTTGGCATGAAGGAAATATTTTTTAATGTGCAAGAAAATCACCTGTGGTCTGTGATCCAAAAGAGTTAACTAAACAATTTTTTTCCTAGGTTCGAATGAATAGAGGCTCTGAAAAAGGCATACAGCCAAAAATAAGCCCAGGCAAGTAAAATAGATTATATTCCCAACACTGTCAAAAATAGCACTTGGAAGAGGAAGAGGTTTATTGCTGCCAGAAAAAAAAAATCTATTAACTTCCCTGAGACAGTGTTACCAAAGCATGAGTAAATAGGAGATAATGCTTATCAAATGTTTCATTTTTAGATGAAGTATCTGTTATGCAATTACCTTGGAGACATATTTCACAGCAAAATACAGGTGAAACCCCCTTAATCCCATGTAAAATGTCTTAGTGGAAAAGAGCAGGAAAATAATAAAATATGTCCTACCAAAATGATGCAGACAGGCTTTGATGTTTATTCAGTTACATTAAAAAGCAGAATAACGCTGGCAAAACATAACTTATGACCACTAACTTTTTAAGAGCTGCATTAGAAATTAACATTAGGATATCTACTGATCTGCTGGTGGTTATTGACAAAGAAGGCAAAATAATATGCTCAAAATATGAAGTTCCAGGAACTACCCATATTTTTTGAAAGCAAGGTTGTGCCCATATGTGACAGGAAACAGCTGTCACTAACACCAGAGACAGGCAGCAGTCAGACATAAATGGGCACCTACAGCACCTAAGTGGTGTCCGCAGATCCCAGCAGGCAGAGAATTTAACTGTGGAGATGTTTGTTCGAGAAATCTTCATAGAGACAATAATTACATCAGACTGTTAAAAAAAAAGTCCCAGAACATGTCACAGCTAAAAGCAGTAGATTAAACAGAGCTAAACAGTGTGTTGAGATCTACAGAGCACTTCATGTAAAAGCACTTCAGGCTTGCTTGCTGGCTATTTATCAAATTTATAACAGTGTTGATGTTTATTAGCTGTTTGTTACATTTGGCTGGGAGGAAGGAGACAACAGTAATTTTTAAGAGCATGCAGCCTAAGCCGCATTGATTAACAAAAACTCTTGATCAGCAAGACAGCTAATGATCCAAGAATGTTTTAAATTCCCACATTTAGAGTGGCTTTTTATGCTGTGACAAACTCTACACTGTAAAGAGATAACTTTCCCAAAATGTCTTTTCCAGAAAAGTGCACACATATCAGTGGGTTTGGTACTACTAAGGGGAAATCAGAAGGTCTCCCTCTTCTCAACTTCATTGCTTTCAAAGTTTAAGAAACTGTTGAAGTGATGGGGGACAAGATGATGATAAAGTGAAGGAAGGTGTGCCTCACTACCTTGAGTGCAATGCCAGTGCATGTTGTCTGCAAAAGGCACATACTGAAAGATTCCTTGGCTGGAGTCAGAACATTCTGTACAAATTCATACAGGTTTCATACCATATATGCCTTGTTTATGTTTTGACACTGGGCTTCAGCCAGAGTCCTCTTAGAATCGGAATAGTTTGTTATTAGTCCATAGTATAATGCTGATTTCCTGGCTTTGCTTTAACACAATAACACAAATTTGTCAGATTCGATGAAGCATTTGACCAATTGTTCTTATAACTCTGCTCTATCTTCATGTTCCTGGAGTAAGATTATTTTCTGACTTTGTATGTTTCCATGTCAGAACCTCTCATTACTCTGACAGAAACTTTCTTGTGCCAGAATAAGTGGAGACAACTGAAACCGAGCTTAACTGCGATAACAAGTTTCTCTCAATGCTATTTTCTACTGCACTTCACAAGCTCCATTGTGAAGCTTGTGAAGCAGGACCTAGGGTTCCACAGCATTCAGGGTTTTCTGCAGGTGAACCTAATCATTAATACATTTCCTGTTGCTATAAAAGAAAAAAAAAAAGATTGTGACCTATAAGCTTTCCATGTCTCTTCAGCAGCATTTAATCCACCATGATACAATGTATTTCTGCTTTCATTATTAGAAGATTAATAAAGCCATATAGCATCTGAAGGGCTCCCATGAAAGTAGTTGCAATGCACATTTACTGCTCTACCTTTCTGTCTTGTCTTTCAGGTAGTATTCTGATTCAATGTCATGTTTGAAACACTGTGTCAAAGGCATGAAAAGGGTAAAGTGGATTTAAGCCGATTGATACTAGATTGGATAGTAGAAAAAGTTTCTTCCACAAAACAATTACCAAACATTAGAATTACCAAATATTAGAATAGCCAGGGTGACAACACATGTAGGTGAGTCACCATCCCTGGAGGTTTTTAAAAGACCTGTAGATATGGCACTTAGGGATGTGGTTTAGTGGTAGGCTTGGAACTACTGGATGCCTTATTGCATGCTGGTAAGCTCTTAACCATTCAGAGCACAACTGCATTGATTAAATCTTCTACCGACCTTTTTTCCTCCACAAACTTCCTTTCAAATCATTCCCACAGAATAATCTGGTACAGGATCATGCATTTTGTATTTAGAACTGCAAGATAGTTGTGACATATGGCAAGGAAGAAAAACTTCCATTGTAGAACAACAATTTGAAGTATCATATTGACAAAAAACTCCCCATGCTCATGCACTTTAGTACTTCAAGGACTAAATCTGATATTGTCCTCTTGCTTTGCTTTTAAGTTCACTGACTCAAGTACATATTTGGGAAAGCAAAGAGGAAACTCTACATTTAGAGAATGCATTTTAGCTGCATAGGCTGCTGAAGTTTCTTCTTTCTTCAGAGCAAACTCCACCCAGGGCTATGCAATGAGCTCCCTGTCTTGTGAAGGCTGGCATAAGAAACATAGTCTTTCTGAAGGGAAAGTAGAGCAGACCAAGAAGGAATAAGAGAGTGCAGATCATGCCAACCTCCTCTATCCAGATTTTCCCTTTCCTTAGCTGATCTTCACCATACTGACTGTAGCTTACTTTGAAACTTCTCATGCACTGTCCTACCCTTGAAACAGCTCAGTTTTCCACAGAACAAAACTCAGCTGTTTTCTGTATCTCCCACTGAAAAATCTGTGCCCAGACAGATAATTAAATGCAAACAAAAATAAAAGGTCTGAAGTAGCAAATGGTCTGGGTATTTTTCCATGGAGTAGGCGCAGCAAATGTGCAGCGGTGTTATCCCACTGATGACAAAATGCCTTCTGAAAGCACTTAAAAATCCAATTCACATGCCATATCCAGTGTCTGATCTTAACGGGGCTGACCAGCCCCACTTTGGGGCACCCACCCCACCCCAGAGCATGACCAATATAAACTCAAACTGTTTTTTTCTGGATGGATGGTGAGTCTAAGCCATAGGACATTGATCTTCAGACCCATCTCTCGGTGGACTCCTCAGATTCACATCTCAGCCCCAACTCCTTCTTCCCCATCACCTTATAATACCATGGATGCTACAGATCCCAGCTCTGACCCTGCTAAGATGCATAAGGGCGGACATGATCTGTGTGGGGTATCCTAGGTCTCACCCCCTTATGGGGTAGCCGTGCTTTCAATGCTTCCTAATGTTTACATTCCATGTTAGGATTGCTAGCATTAACACCAGGGAGTCAAAGCTAATGGTGGCTCAGAATTCACAGAAATATTTTAATTTTTTAGCCAGTATTGCAAATTTGGAGTTATGGTCAGTCCAACGGGAATGATCAAACTACATTTTAATAAAAGGATAACTAAAATTGAGCCCCTAAGTTGTTTTTCATGGCCTAAAGCCTTTTATACCTTCCCTAACGTAGCAGTAGTTCCGAAATTCTTTCCTCCTTGATGGCAATGTGATTATTATTACCATTGTAATACTTTAAAATATCTTTTTAATTAAAATGTATCTTAACACTGAAGTATTTCTTTACATCCACATAGACATTAAGGGCTCCCTTTAATAATTCTGCTTACTTCTCTAAAAAAGTGAGAGAATAATCTTTAGTACTATGACTGCTCAGCAAAAGATATATTTAGATATAGTGAGTGCTGTACATAGCAAACCCAGTTGGAAAAAAAAATTGGCAATATGAAATGGTTATTTCCTCCCTGTGGGTGCATAAGTAATAAATATACATTTGTAGTCAATGACAACACTGAGACTTCACTGGCAGGGGCACAAACATGGGAAAAAATGGCAATGAACCAATATATTTATATTGATATCTGTGATATCCCAATCCAGGATTCAGGAAATCAATCACAAAGTCATTACATTTGAATAAATGTATTTATGGCAAAGAAATTTATGATCAAATGCTTACATGACTTTTCAGTTTATCTAGGGTTCCTAGTGATATGCGAGAACACCATTTTAAGTTGAGACCTTAGTACAAACACTAGATTATGCTCTTCAAATTAAAATGAAGTTGACTCACCAATAGAAAAAGAAAGCCTGCATAGAACTTGTGAGTTCCCAGCTGTAGTCTCCCTTAAGGTGAGCTGCTCCTGGCACATGTGATCCAAATGTCAAACCAGAGGCCAACAAAATGCCTTAGGAAACACTGGGCTGTCTTTTGAGATTGGGATACAACTTTCATAGAGCAAGTAGAGAGAATTGTCTCAGGAGGACACTATAAATACCTGATTTGAATTTACTGGCTTCATAGACTCATTCCTTTTAAATTTCTGCTAGATGTTTTCAGACAGTTTACACTTCTGCTTTCTTCATATATATTATGTTATACTTACTTTTGCACTATTTACAAGTATTTGTGTTCTACAAATCTCTGTGTCTGCACAGGTGCTGACTTACTAAAGACAGTTCACTTATCTGGGATACTGACGTAACAAAATTTTGTTTTTTCCCACAATTGAATTGTTTAGATTATACATTCTGCACATAGTAATTTTATTCAACAAACCCCCAAAGAAAATAATTAATATTAAAACATGAAAATAATGTATTTTCAATAAAACATTCTTGTTTGACTTTGCAATTCACATCCAACACTACTTTCTAGGAAGAGAAAAATGTTTCCTTATGAACTTATGCAAATCCTAGTCTGCCTTTCTCTCAAGAAGAGTGCAGCTATCTATTTCTATGACTAAATAATCTTTTACTGGTTTATGATTAAGTTCATTGCTCATACGAATGGCTCTGATAGAAAAGCATCACTACAGTACAATTTTCTGAATAGGTACAGAACAAGGGTTTGTTACTGTATTTTTGTATCCATGTTTCCTGAACAATGACATTGTTGAATTTAAAAAAAACCAACAAACAACAACAACAACTAAAAACCTCAAAAAACCCCAAAACAAAGCAAAAAGACTACCTTTAGATGCTCTTCTTCTGCAGACAAACCCATTGTATACTGAGCTGTATAATTTTATAACAATCAATAGTGGGATGAAGAGATGAGGCTTTGCCTGAGGAGCCAAAGCTATGTGTTCCTCTACTGTCTGTAATGAAAAAGCTCCAATGAAAAACAAGTCTTTTCGAGAGCCTTGGTTTTGATTTGTTTGTTTATTTCTGTTTTGTTTGGGATTTTGGTTGGTTTATTTGTGGTTTATTTGTTCTGCTTTAATTTCTGGAGAGAATTTCATAGCTCTGTAATGAAAATGCCTTCTTTTAAAAGTGTATATATCAACAATGAAGTTAAGTATTTGTATTATCATTTTTTGTGTTTTCAGTTCACTGTGAATGGAAGAAGCTACCTGAACATTTAGCCAACAAAGGTGGTTGAAAAGGAATGAATGTAAAAATGTATGTAAAAAATGAATGTAAAAAAAGTATCCTATCTGTACAGATAAATAAAATGAGCTAGGTCACAGGTATTTCAAGAACTCTTTAAGTGATTGTTGCCGCCTAACACAGGACCTGCAGTCTAACATGACTTGAATAACTCTGTCTGAGGATATGCTATTCTGCTAGGTGTGTAAGTATCTGTGCTAGCTGCTGGGAGGTAGAAGGGGTTAGGGGTAGCTGAATTAGGTGGTGTGATTGGTGGTAGGAAGGTTACTGCAGCTCCGTGTCACTGGATATGAGGCCGAGCACGTCTTTTGCACCATCTATTATACAAGTACATATGTGTACAACAGATATATATATTCATAGACAACCAACCAAGAGATAAGCACATACAAACACACAGTGCTCAAACAAACAAAATAAACATGAACAGCTTTATCCCTTTCTCCTCTCTGTCTGGCCAGGATGAAGGCCCATTACCAGAAAATGTGTATGCAGATAGATACGCAGAATGGATTCTTACAGCACCTGTCTTGAGACTCTCAGTCTAGCCAGTGGCTCTCCTGATTCCCTGGGCTCCCCAGCTGCTGGCATCTGAACCCTCCCAGTTTTCCCAGCAGCCAGCTTACAAAATTTTGCTGTCTATGGGGCTTTCCAAGCTGTTTGTCCTGCTTGCTGTTAAGTCTGGCTTGGCTTATGCTAGTGACAACAGGCTGATAACCAGATAACCATGCAATAACCACACAGTATAATCCAGCCCCCTTGGGTGCTGTCACCTTATGCACAGAGTCCCCCTCTGTGCCTTGGTCCAAATCCACTGGCTGGCACTTATACCTCCATATATAGAAAAGACTATTTTCTCTTACCTGGAAAATAGTCAGAAATGGAGTTTAATGAGAGGATAAGGCAGTAAAATGATCAGGCACAGGGCATGGCCACACATCTGTCTACATAAAACCAACACTTAGGCCCCTAGTTCTCTCATTTTCCCCACTTGCTCCTCCCCAAACCATCTTGATTCTTCCATTTTCTGCCTCTGGTCCTCTCCAAAGGTCCTACTCCAAACATCCACCAAAAAGTTTCTCATAATCCTAAAATTCTGCTACTTGCGTTCCATGGCTGTTTTGTGGTTGGTAGCACACCTCAACTGAGAGGTGATGGAGTGACTTTCAGGTACTAGCCTTGGGTAGTGGGACTGGCACTTTTCTGGGACACGGGCTCTGGTGTCAGTGGTGTGCTGGGCTCCTCCATCTGTCTGGAGTTAAGCCTTTGATCACATAACCTAACAGAAGTTTCAGCAAGTCATTACAGCACACAGTAGTGTTAAAATACAGACAGGCAACACCTTGCTCATGAAATGCTGATATCTAGTCCTTATGAGATAGTAAATAAATAGTAGGAATAAAAAATAGCTATTAGCTAAGTTATTTACTATTAAAAGTATCTGTAATTAAGTTGGAGTTCTACTTGCTGGCAATCACCCAAGAATACCTTAATCCTCCATGCTCAGCTGCAGGGTGACAGCAGGGAGCCTCTTGTCTGCGAAGATTACAATGCTGACTTCTTCTGGCAAGTTGGAGTGACCAGCTGGAGAAAAGGCTGTGCCAGAGCCAAGCTGCCTGGAGTCTCCACCTCTGCTCAGTACGTCTACAACTGGATCCTGGTCCAGATGGGCCTGAGCCCAGCACCAGCACCCCCTATAATGTCAGTGCCAGCCTACACCTCAGCCCCCATGCAGACACCATGTCCAAGACCAACCCAACGCTATCCATTTCTAGGTGAGAAGTTGCTGCAATTCTTTAATCTGATGCAGGAACTCTTTCAGTTTCTAAAGGGAAAAATGTCATGAGAAGCAGGATGGACCAGCTCCAGTGCAGGCTGCAGTGGACCACAACCCTTTCCTTCTGGGGAAATGTCATCTGATCCAAAGGCAGCCTCAGTGCCCCAGCCTGCTCTGTCCTGCCCACTCCCCTCCCTGCATGCATGGAAATCCTGATATTCACTAAGTGGTTATAATAAAGTTGCCTGTTTTCACAGTCAATCATATTTGCAATCCTACTTGGTCTCCTGAGAATTTATAGCTATCATTTTGCATGATAGATCTGCATGTAACCTTGTACTATATACTTTAGCAAATAATTCCTTTGAAAAGATTTGAGTTTTTATGTTTCACATGAAAAAGATCATGAATGGATGGGAGAAAGAATGAAAAACATTTTAACTTTGCAGCTGCAGCATGCCTGTAAGTGAATTATTCAACATGATTTTAAGAAAATAACAACATTCTTCTTGTTCTGCACCACAACTTCATCTTTATTTATTTTGTGATCAGTATTACAATAATTTTTAGAAAACAGAGAAGTAAAATCATAGGCCATAAAGCTGCTTTTGGAAAAGATAGTCTGAAAAACAAACTGTTCCAGATATTGCTCTCAGAGTTTATCACTGGGAGATATATACCCATGCATTCTTCCTGCAAAGGTAGTGACAGTTAATACTCTTTGTAGACTATGATTTTAATCAAGTTATATAATCATTTGGTAACTATTTAGTCACTCTAAAATGTGTAGACTTATTCTTTCAAAAAACCATATTGTTTCATGAGATGCATATGTTGTTAGCAGTCTTAAACCAGCCAAATAAAAAGTATATTTTCACATGCTATACAGCAAAAATACCTTCTGATCCGTTACTTTGAAACCTGCTACCTAAAGCAACTTTTATTTTCCCACATATCTTATTTTAAACTTTTGTATCAAAGCACAAACTGTTTAGAGGAATACACAATTCCAGAGAGAGACTTGAGAGACTTTCGCAGTTATCCATTAGCTAACGTAATAGCTAAAAAAGTGGCCACAAACAACAGACATTAAAAAGATTTGACTATGGAAATGAAATATTGCAACTGACCACACATGAAAAGTAGTTTACATTTATGCTTTTCAGATTTCACAGTTTGATATGTACTTGTCATTGTTGCAAGATTGATCCTTTCTGGCCACAGTATTATCTAAGTTAAAGCTGACCTTGAATTCTGAAATTTTAGATTATTTTTTACTAAAAAGAGCCTCAAAACCTTATCCCACATACTCCACACATTTCCATTGACTTTATCTCACTGCCTTTAGTTCTGCACTTTGTTATAGCCCTTGTAAAGAATCTCACAAGTGTCAGAGCTTGTGATCTCACAAAAACTCTTCACACAAAGATGTGTGAATATTTATGAATGAAAGGGAGAGAAGAATAAGACTTGAAGACTCCCAAAAGAACCACAATGTTACAATACCTTGAATTTTCTAACACTTGCAAAGAGTGTGGTGTTAAGCTGCTGGTTTTAAATTGCATCATAAAAACATGAAAGGAGAGAATCCTAAAGGCACAGAAAACAGAAAACCAAGTAAATATAGTTGATTTTATTTGTTTGCTTGTTTAATTACTACTTATTCCATGTTTAAGTATAGAGGGCTGCCTCAAGAAAGACTAATATTTATTTGCTTTTAGAATTTGATTCATTGTATCAACACTGCATCTGAATCCAAAATCTTCCTGTAAATTAACATGATGAGCCTTCCATTATGTTTGGTTTTGTTCCTGTTGTGGGGAAGGTATGACCACAGAGGTCAGAGGCACAAGAGGAAGGCAGCCATTTGAAAACATGTTTCTTATACCACAGAACTTAGACACAATGTAGTCCTCAAAAAAATTTAGCCAGTTCTAGAATAATGCAATCAACTATTTTTATGAATGATCTTGATCTTACATCATTGCAACATTGTTTCCCAGCCTAATTCCCTTTGTATTTTCCCTTGTTTTGCAATAGTGTTTGTCCCATTTTGGACTGCTCTTAACATCTTCCATAGTTTTGGTACTTGTGTCCTTTGCTCCCATGCTTAACTTTTGACCACATATGAACAACTCAGCATTGATCTTATTTACCTTCCTCTGAGTGGTGCAACAACAGTTACACATTTTGTTTGCAAAACCTGAGGGCTGAAATACAATCAGTCCTGCAATTATAACTGAAAAATTCTCAGGAGAAAATTAAATGTCTTTGGATTTTTTCACTAAATTTTCTGGCCAAAAGTATATGCTAGACTGATTGAAGAAAATATTTTCAATTGCTTTATTGTTGGCTGGGACACAGAAGAGAAAATAAGCTGTCATAAAACATGGAAAAGCACCGAGCTGAGACTTTTCAGCCTCCACAGAGGGGTGATCGTGGAGATGGTGAATTAAGCGTAAAAAGACCAGAGAATCAGCATGGAGATGAACACCCATGGCAGAGCAATTCTTCAGAGTGTGCCTCCACTCCCTGACAGCACACAGAGCTTTTTGTAAACAGCACATACTGCAGAATCCCTCCTCCACACTACGCAGACAAACTGTACAATTCATCCTAGCCAACCAGGACAAATGTTATTTTTTCCATGAATAGAGTCCGTATTCAAAAATCTTTCTGGATGAATTCACCTAGTTTTGGAAACCTTATTCCAGTCTAGCAAACACCTCTTTCATAAAGCCTCTTTATAAGTCTTGGCTAAAATTATGTAATAATGAGTTTAGGTCCAGCAGCTCAAAGGACTAATTTTAACAATGAGGTCAGTAAGAGGGAGAAGATGATGACGTATAGTTTGGTGGCTGAAATCCAGTCCAAATAGTTAGCAAAGTAAAGTAAATACTTCTAGTCTGGCTTTGGTCTGCTCTTCCTTTGGTCCGCACCTGCTGAAAGACCCATTGATGTATAGTACATGAAATTATAATGTCCTGTGTGCTTTATTAACATGTTCTGCAGTCACAACCAGTCATAAGATTGCAACATTTTAATCCTTTTATTACGAAACAAACCACCTCCTCTTGTCACAAGTGATATTTAGGATTTGTTTCCTCTGTGCAGGTTGCACATAAATACTGTCTTAAATAATAAAAAGCTAAAATGACAGTCACTAAATATTATGGCACAACTCTGCAAAAAAAAAAAAGAAAATCCTACATTCACATATATTTTCCCCTTAATTGCTATTCAAAGCTCCCAGATAGAGCTTTTGTATCAGATCTGTCCTATCTCCTTACTGTACTTCAGGTTTCTAAAGAGAGAAAGAGAGGTTGAGGAAAGAGAGCTAATGCTCCCACTGAATTTCACTGTATTTCATGTATCTTTACTGCTACAGTCACATCCTTCAGTTCATGGGCCTTAAGATAATTTAAGGAAGCTGCTATTTTCAAGCAGTCTTTCCTGAAAATAAAATAAAAAACCTAAACAAATATACAGTTTGGTATTAAAACTTCAAGCATCATTTTCTAAAGTACTTAGCAGATGGAACATTGCCATTTGAGTAGTTCCTTCAGTTCAGAACTTTCTTTTCCTAACCACAATGCTGACTGGCAGATAACATCATCAAAGCACCATGGAAGAAAAGGGACCTAATTGCAAGTAGGGCTAAAATTCCAGAACAGGAAGCCATAGTCAGAGATTATTTTGCATTGTAGAAACAAATTAGAAGAGTCAGTTTCCTTCTGAAATATCTCTTGGAACACTCCAACAAAGATGTGGATACACCTTTTGCAGAGGTAGGGGAGAACTTAGGTATATCTCCATCTGTTGCAAATTTCAGTTTTGCAAAGAAAGGCTGAAAGATCACCATCTTTGCCTTCTCCACATGTCCTTATTGATACCTGCCATGACAGCACTACCAACTTCATGCTGCCAGGCATTTATTTTGAAATGAGAAAGTTTGGAGAGTGGTCAAAGACCCCTTTGAAATGTCGGGGTTATTTTCATAAGGGGTGAAAAAAGCAAGCAGCAATTTTTAAAGAAACTAACAACTTTAGGGTTTGCTTTGAAATTATTCTCGACATTTAAGGATTGTGGTACTTCCCACTAAATTCAGTGTTGGGAGTCTGTTGTTGCCTGTGCATTTCCATGATTAATGTCTTATAGCTAATAAAATGGGCCTTGAGGGGCCACTGAAACTTTCAACAACCAAGGTGACCTGGCTGGAGAAATGTCAAGATATTTACCATGCAACTCCCCGTATCAATAACTGTATTACATATAAGGTTAGGCAGGAATAATTGTCTTAAGGGGCTGTTACAAAAGAGAAAAGCTCTTCAATATCTCTTAGTAGATCATTCCCTGTAGGCTACGACCATAACTTTAATATATAGCAGAGTTGCTGGTCTGTTTCCCTCCACATTGCAATGTAATAAACACTGCATAATTCCTGTGTAAAAGTCGATCTGATCTCTTGGCTTCTCTGATGTACATGAGAGTTTGGCTAAGTTATATTTAGGTACTATAAAGCAGGGACCACAGATGTAGTACCAGCTTACTCCTTAGTTGCAAAGTTATTAGCAAGAAAATACTCATCGTGACTTCAATCTAGTTACAGATATGTTTATGCTGAATACAATTCCATAACACATTGTCGTGAGCTATCAATGTTTTAAAAGACGACTGCATTCCTTAAGGGACTTGTTCTTTTCCTCACTAAACAGCAGTTTTGTCCTTGTAAGTATTAAATGTAAATGTAACTAAAGACTTCAGTTGTTCCAGCATGAATGAAATTGGGCCATTATGTGATTCTCTATCTGACCAGAAAAGTGAGAACAAGGAGAGAGCACAGTTATTGCAAGGTTGCATTTGATCTTATGGTCTTTGGGTTAATCTCTATTTGCCATTTGCTGCTCTACCTAGCACCACTTGGTCCAAACAAAGATTCCTAGGAATGGTGATTTTTAATATTGAATAGATTCTTTCTCCTGGTAATTTTTTTGCTTCCAATGTCTCGCTGAATAGAAAGCTTTAGAGGTAGCAATACAAAAGAAACCCCAAAAAACTTCTGTCCAAGTTTTTTGGATATTTGTAATAAATTACCAAATGGAATATATCTGGGTAGAACTGGGCTTTAAGCTACCTTCTGTGGGTACTCCTATGTCATCTGAATAACTTCTCAGGATCTAGAAAACAGTTGGTCACAAAACTTCCTATGTTATGAAATAGAGTCCACTACTTCGGATTATTGCAATAGAAAGATAATTAAATTGGTTACACTGTGTTTACTCTTTAAGTCAGACTGATCATCACAGTGAGTTCTGAATTGTAAAGCATTGATTCTGACAAACAAGACATGACCCTAGCAACAAAATTCCAGTTACAGAATAGCAGGAAAAGCCCATTCAGACATTCCACTGCTGAAGTAAGTCAATAAGAATTTTAGTGACTGAAAAGCTCAGGAGCTACAATGAACGTGCAGCCATGCAGCACTACCAAATGTATCAGTCTTCCTTCTTTACAAAGGAAGTTACATTTAAATCTAATTCTTACAGGCAAATACTCTATCAGCATCCAGAGACAAACAGGACCACTAAGGTGATATGGCTCTTGGAAGTCAATTCTTGATCTACAATGCTATCAATCTCTGAATATGATGATCTCTAAAATGAACAGTGACTGCACTAAACCTCATTAGTTCACCAGACAAGAATGAAAACCAGACCCTGCTGGACATCCCACAGAGTAAGTCTGATAAATTTCAAGCTATCTGATCTGGCAAGACATCTTACAATAACTTTTTAGCTTTGAATACTCTTTCATTTGCTCTGTTAGACTGAACAGAATGACTAGGAAGAATGAGCAGATGAGACCTCACACAAATGTATCCACAGGCTCTGAGGGACTTCAACTACCCTAATACGTACTCGAAAGAGAACACAAGAAGTAAAGAAGCAATCCAGATGGTTCCTGAAGGACATCAATGTCAACTTCCTGACCCACCTCAGTTTGCTGGCTATTTGCATACTCAGGGGTGAATATATAGCAATATGGGCTGAATACAACATAGGTGTGTAGGACATGTGAATATCAGGAAATACTCCTACCGTGAATATGAAAAAGCACTGGCACTTCCACAAACTAGAAATATTTGAAAATTATTGTATCCCTACAAGGTAATTTTTTTTTTTTAATTAGATTCTGTTTAGCAGTGGATAAATCAGGAACACTGATAATGCAAAGAAGTAGTCAAGAAAAAACAGGATGCAAAAAAGCCTTTTAAAGATTCATGTGACTGGAAGTAAAATCTAAAATCTTTCAGCTGATGGCTCACAGCTGGAATGGAGAAAGCACAAGTCTCTTCTGTTTTCATCCCTGTATCTACTTATAAGCAAAACAAAAGAAGCTTTGTTAGATTGTCTCTGATGATGTAGGAGATTGACGGTCACAGAGGCATCTATGCATTTTTTTGGTGAATTTTTGCTATGCTAGTGAAAAATACCTTTACCTAGCACTGGAAATTAAGCCACTCTAACACAGAAAAGGAGTTGATAAGGGTAAAGGGACCTTTTGCCATTCTGCTGAAATAGGCTCTCTCGTTTCCTATGCATACTGGAAGTGCTGGAGCAGAATGGCACCTAGTGCTCATTAAGGTTGGCAGCAACAATGTTTTAGCGTAGGAGATGAGGCTCTTTAAACCACTTCAGCTTTGCTCACAATTTTGTTTTCATAAACTAGATGGCATTACAAACTGTGCTTCATGGGTATTTTTAATTTTAAGGATATGATATATGATTTCAAGGCTAACCCTGCCACTTGTGTGCTCTGAACAAATACAAAATTTCAGCTCTCTGTATCATCAAACTGACACACGGGAACAGTATATTCACATAGAGTAGGCAGGGTGAAAAACTAATAATGACTTTTTCTTGTTCAGATTTGTCTAGCTTTCTCAATTTGCAACATGCTTTTCAAAAATCTAACCAGGGGAAAAATACTATAGTTATCAGTGATATTATATACTTGGACTGCAGTAGGAAAACCATCTACACATCACTGTCTTTTCCCTTATCTTGTTAGTTAAGTATGATTAAAAAAAAAGAAAATTCTACAAGGAGAGAAAATGTAACATATTTTACAAAAAATGTAGAGCCCAAACAACAGTTTTTGAAAAGAAGAATTAAAATGAGTCAATAAAGTACCAAGGCGTTCGGTATTATGGATAAAACTGTTACACTTTCCAGGATGAAGAGAGAGATTCCTAAGAAAAATACATAATACAAAGAAAATAACTACACCTGTTAGAAAGGAGACTGCGCTTAGTGTTTCAGTCCCATTCTCCAATAAGCATATTATTTTAATATATGCACAACATTCTCGTTTGTCTTTTAATTACCACTTCTGTCTCTCACCTGTGCACTAATATGGAGTGACAAGGGTATATTGATGGAGAATCCCTCTGCCATTCATTTAGCAGAGGTTTTGGATTTTTTTTTTGCTTTTAAAGAATGGAATTTTGGAATGAAAGCTTGTTTTTTTCCCTTCTCTTTCCGCGGAAAAGCATTCAAAATACACTGACAGAGCCCTCTTTTAGAATTACCATATACTTGTTTAAAGCATTTAAGCATTTTAAGCATTTCTGCACTTGCTCAGAAAAGGCCAGGAGTACTTAAAAGTGCTAATGTCATAATTATAGCTACCACTAAGCAGAAACGGAATGAGTATGAACGAAGACCCACTGTCTTCGTATGATAGACAGGTGTCTGCTTAGGAAGGTGGGAACCTTCCTTGGAACAGAGAATGTGAATCTCCTTCCCTCCAAATTATTATAACTTTAGGATCAAGGGCTCTCAGGCAAAGGTATGGGAAAAGCAATAAGAGTTTTTTACTAGTATCTATAATGAGGTAAACAATCAGTAACAAAAAAACAGTAAACAAGGTGAAAAAAAACCAGTAAACAAAACCAGAAACTCAGTGGAATATGTCCTTGGACTGTCAGGCACTTTCCCGGTTGGTGCAGTCACGGTCACGGCCAGCAGGGGCGCTGTTGGGCTCCTAGACCAGCAGGGTAGGTGCGATGACTCCCGGGAAGCTGCAGATGGCGCTGTGGCGCGAGGTTGGATCTGTGTCACGCACGTAATGGCCGACGGGCTGGAGCAGGGTGGAGCGCAGATGGACAAAGCGCAGCAAAGGGATGGAACGGCCAGGTGGGCTCACCTGAGCCAGCCAGCAGAGGAGGCAGCAGGAGTTCCGCAGCTGTGGCAGGCAAGGCGTGGGGTGGCAGCAGGCAGGGCGAGGAGCGGCAGCAGGCAGGGCGAGGAGCGGCAGCAGGCGAGGGGTCTCGTCCTGCTGCAGCGCAGCTGGGAAACGCGCCCTCCCGGAGGGTAGAAGGGACCGGGATCCCGTCCTCCCTCGTCCCAAGTGAGAACTCACCCAACAGGTAGAGAGAAAAACCAGCGCAAAACCGGGCCTTTTCTGCAATTGTAGCCAAAAAAACAGAGCCGCCTTTTTCCCCCTGCTCTCTCCTCCAAGAGCCCCGAGCGAGTGAGTGAGTGTCCCCTTATCAAATCTTGCCATCTCTTGTTCCTCTGCCTGGCCAGCGAAAAGGCTTTGGCTCCTTTGTGAGCGTAGATGGCCCTTAAGTACCGGTCATTAGTTGCTTAGCAACAGAATGGGAAAAATTCCACTTGCCCCCCCTCCAACCTTCCACACCCACTGAGAGGGAGCAAACCCTTTTGGATTAGTTAACTATTTCCTTGCCATCCGAGGGTGCCATTTGCAACAAGGCATGTTTAAATTGGGCCTCTGTTTAGATGAGGGGTAAAGAGAGAGAAGGAAAACCAGAGACATCATCATTTCATTTCTGTTCTTAAGTTTCTCAAAAATTAATTTGAAATCCAACATCTGAAATAAACACACTATGGAATTTGCTATAAGGTATAGAAAAACTGATGGAAGTTGTGATCTTTCGCCTAGAATATGAATACTGAGTTTTATTTGGACTAGTTGTATTAAGTCTATTATACACATATTATCCATTTGCTATTAACAAAGGAACATTCGGTGTCAAATTAGTTTCCTTTCATTCTCATTCAGAGTACACTTTCTGGTCTAAATGTATTCATATTTTTTAGTGCACTAACCATTTCCACAGTTCACTCATTAAAATCTGTGCTTATCCTTTTAGTTTTTACCACTAAATTGTCATCTCTAGAACAGGACACCTAACATAATTAAATGAAATATTACTATTTGTTGCTTGGGAGTTTTATAAGGATGCTGCAGGATGTGCAATAATAAAGATACTCTTATTATAAACCACTTCATTTTTTCTATCTCTAATACTTTCCTGTTATTACCTCTAACAGGAGTAAGAGCATATTGTAGATGGCCAGACAGCCACGCTGCAGTAGAAGGCTGATTCATCTGTTTGTAAGTTGTACAACTGTAAGCATTTTGGCTGATATATTCAATAAGACTAATATTCTGAGCATCATTTTACGGTTAAATTTTATAAAGAGAAATCACTTTTGTTATTTTTGCATAACTTTAGTTTTAAGAGTAGAGACATTATATCTTAAAGAATGTTTTGGGCATATTGGTGGTGTGTATTTTGTTAGTGGCATTGACTATATATAACTTAATTAAGAGCTATATTAAGTCAGGTGAAACCTCATAAAATTTGAGTGTCATGTTAAAAAGAAGTTCTAGATTTTACGGGCTAAGATAGACTTTTTAGTTTATCAGAACTGGACACTGTCCAGAAATGGAGCTCACCCCTTTCCTTTATCATTCTTGTATTTATAAGTAGCTTTCTGAATTCCTTTGCTATAGCTGTCAAAATAAAGTCATACTACATGCTATAAAATTTTTTTTTTTCTTAAATAGTCTGCCTGGAAAAATAACTTGCATTTCAGTTTTTTTGTGTGTATCCTCAATTAGGTTATAGGATATGTTGTTCAAATTATACCAAGAAGTCTAGATCCTTCTTTAAAATAACCTGGTTTTAATAATTTCTTCACTATTTCTTTGTAAGCCACACATCCAGCCCAGCTGAATCAATGACTTGAATATGGAATAACAAATACCTAGAAGAAACTTCAATGAGAGATTTGCAAATCAAGATCCATCTATAGAATTTTTTTTCAGGAAAAGTTCTAACAATGACAAATGTTATAAAAGTTATAAACAATCCCTGGGAAGACAAATAAAAGCTGAATGTCATAAGTTATTTACTGGAAATATGTGATACTCAGTAAGTGCAGTGTTACTGCAGGACTAATATTAAAATCAAATGTACGTTCATCAGCTCTCACTGATACTTCATGTGCAGACATGTGCTCCTAATCAAGAATTGCACGGTGCTGGTTTGGAAATAACTGGCAAAATCTCTTTCCTTCCATTCCTTTTGAACTGTAGGACTTTGCTGGTAAATATTTGGGTGGGCAATATGTGAAGCTTACAGCGTTAATTCTTATAATTAGAATGATCTTGTGATACAGCTGACAGCATCATATCTGCTCTTTGTCAAAGAGATCCCACTAATCTCTAAAATAAATAGGTTAAATAAAGTTGTTAGATTCAAGTGTATGTCAGAGAAGTTACTCATCTGTCCTGAAATACATTACTGTATGTTCTAGTAATTTAGTCCCATGGCCCCATTAATTTTATTGCAGGCAATTATATATGGTACCTCATGGAGGTTGTTACTTCAGATATCCTTTTATAACCATAAAGGACTAACTCTTCCCTGAGAGTCAATTTCCAAAAGTAAATTGATCCAGAAAAACAGTCCTCTCTGGCTGCAATGAGAGTAAAGTATTCAAATGGTGTAGGCTGAAGCCTAAATTATCTAGGGATAGAAAGATTACAGCAGTTTTGCTTGGTTTTTCAGAGACATTATTTTAAAGAAATGTTCTATATTTCTATATGTTACTTACTGACACAATAGACAGCAAGCGGTCTAGCAATCTACAATATTCAATTATTTTTTTAATGCGTCTTCTCAATAACATACAGAAATCTCCTTTAGGAGGTCACAAATTACAAAGAATGAAGAGTAAAGATATTGTCACCGTTCTTACCGGGAAAGCTCTGAAAAACGATGCACTTACAAGAAAAGCTTTCATCCAGATTTCTTTTCCATTCACATGGGATAACTCAGTACTAAAAAAAATCTCATGAAAATTCATTAAATTATTTTCTGGGCATGTACAAAAAGAATTCATGAATCATTCAAGTCAGGTCATACCTATTATGTTGAATTCAAGACTGCAGAAGTAATTAACCTTTCTTATGATCAATTAAGGTGAATTCCTTCGAAACTTTTAAGATAATTTATCCACATTTCAGTATATATGTAAATGAAAGTCTTATGAATCAACAAATAAAGTGTGCAAGATGTGAGTGGCAGCAATTCTGGCAATTTTCAATCAGTTCTTGATTTCAGTTAAGAACTGGTTGAAACCAGGAACTGATTAAAATCATGAAATCTCTCTTCCTCTGATATCATGTTTGTTATAGTACTTGGTTATTTGGATTTTTTTCTATTACATTTTATAATATAACATTTAAATATTTTCTGTGGCACAGAGCATCATCACATTTTCTCCAGGAGATTATATTCTACTCTTAATTGAATTTAAGTAGGTGTATTTGAGATAAGCAATGGCGCTTTTGGAGAGCTGCAGATGTGATGGCTTGGATCCAGCATCCTTTGAAGTAAATGGAAACACTTCAACTGATTTAATGGGTCTTGGTGTTGATCCAAGGTGCACTTTGACTTAATTAGACTATTCCTGGGAGTAAGTGTAGTGTCTACTTGAGAACTCACATACAATGAGAATTTGTGATATCTAATCCCTAAGAGGTGAGCATCTGAGAATCAAGAAGAGTCACTGTCGTGGTACAAATAGTTAAAAGACACAAGAAATAGGAACTGTGAATGTTTCGCAAAGGTGAAAATAACTTTATGTTAATGTAGCAGAACAACAAAAAAAGAATGTACTTTTTCACATGTTAATACAAGCTAGACTCGCAAGGGACTGAAAGAATTAGATGCAGAACTGCACTGTATAGCGTTGTGGCTAATGATTGTAATTGAACTTATCATCAGGATATATAAAAAACTGAAAATGTGCCTTCACATAATCTCAATCATAATGTGTCAGATAATATTAATCTGAAGCTGTCTCTACAAAACTATGACACAATGACTTTCCTAATTCCCTATCCACTGCAAATGTGAAATGCTCTCAAAGGGATTCATTATGAGCCATCTCCATTAGGTCTTGAAACAAAAGACTTTTAAAGAGTTTGGCAATCCCTGTACTAATTTCATATCTATATCCATCTTTTTAGTTTTGAAACAATGGTGTTCTGACCTCAAATTTTAACTAGGTTTCACAAAAAAACAAAAAAACCAACAAAAATAAGCCAAACCAAAAAAAGCACCAAACCAACTAAAAAGAGCCTCCCCAACAAGATTGTAAGGTGTTCATAGTTAGTAAGATAATCAGAGTTTTCTATCTTCTCTCTCCAAGTATCACATGTATTAATCGGTGTCACTAAAATTTCTGAAAGCACCTCATTCTGTCCTGTGATACAACAAGAAAATTCAGTTGCCAGCTACAGTTGCTGAGAGATAGTATTGAATGTTGATGCTGCTGCACTTCCAAGTAATGAATCTGCCTGAGCCCCAGTGCAATCAGAGCCTCATCTGGCTGAGGTTCTCAATTCTTCATTGAAGCTCAATTCTTCATTGCAATGAGAACCTCCCCTGGCTGAGAGCTGATGCCAGACAGCTCTGTCCCGTGGTGTGACCCTCACGTGCAGCCATGCACTGTCCAACAGTTCTGCCACTGCTCTGCCCAAGTAACTCAGTCACTTCTGCCCAGCTCTGCGCTGCTGCTAACGCATCGAGAGAGGGGTGGCTGTCACACCAGCCTTACAGGTGCAGAAACTGTAGCCTATCGTGGACTGCCCAAAAGGCATTGCCTTCAAAAGCCCACTGCATAACAAAATCTTAACGTATTGGGTTGGCATGTCAAGGTTTTGGTAGCAGGGGGGCTGCAGTGACGGCTTCTGTGAGAAGCTGCTAGAAACTTGTCTGACACGGACAATCCCTGTTGGCTCCAAGAGAGACCCAACACCAGCCAAGGCTGGGCCCATTGGCCACAGTGGTAGCACCTCTGGAATAACATATTCGAGGAAAACAGTTATTGCACAGGAATATTTGCAGCCAGGGAGCAGAGGAGTGAGAACATGTGAGAGCAAGAGCCCTGCAAACACCAAGGGCAGCGAAGAAGGGGCAGGAGTTGTTCCAGGCGCTGGAGCAGAGGTTTCCCTGCAGCCATGGTGCAGACCATGGTGCAGACCATGGCTAGACAGCTCTGCCCTTCAGTCTGTGATGGTGCACAGTGGAGGAGAGATACATCTGCAGCCCACAGAGGACCTCTCGCTGGAAAATGTGGCTGTCTGAAGGAGTTTTTGAGCCTGGAGGCAGCTTAGGGTGAAGCAGGTTTCTGTCAGGACCTGTGAACTTGTGGGGAGGAGCTTGCACTGGAGCAGGTTTGATGGCAGGACTTGTGACCTCACAGGGCACCCATGCTGGAACATTTTGTTCCTGAAGGACTGCATCCCATGGAAGGGGTCCGCACGGGCACAGATCATGAAGCACTGCAGTCCACAGGAAAGATACATGTTGGAGAATTTAATGTAGAGACCCCATGCTCTGGGAACAGGGGAAGGGTTGAGAAGTCTTTCCTCTGAAGAGGGAGGGGCAGCAGAGACATGTGATAGACAGCAGTCCCCATTCCCTATCCTGTCCTTATCTCAACTCTTGAGCCTTTCATTGTATTTTCTCTTCCCTGTCCAGCAGAAGAGAGGAGCTGCTTTCAGACAGGGTCAGCCCACCAAATTTATACAACCCGGAGGTCTCTAGAAAGCCACCATTTAAGAGCCACCCTCCTCTGTGATGAGCTCTGACAACACGGCTATACCAGGTTGGTATGTGAAAATCCGCTGCAGGAGACACAGAGTGACCTGTTCACTCCACATGTATTCAGCTACATGACCTGGCAAGTTGCACACGAATGTATGAATTGCAACAAAGCAGCAGAATTTAGCAGTGCAAATGTGGTGGGGGGAGGGGGGTTTCAGAAAGAGTTCCAGAAAGAGAAATTGCTTCAGTTTGAACGGCAAAGAAACAAATTCAGTTCAGAGCAGAATTACTCCTGCCATCAGATTTAATTTTTTTTCCTTGTCTTTCCCTGCCTAACTTCTTCTATATGGTCTGTGTTTCCTTCAGTCTTTTTAATGTTTCTCAATTTGAAAGGATCTCCCAATTCTCTTTCGCTGGTGCTACTTTATGTACAAAAGTATTTTTCAGACCCTGTTTGTGGCTCTCCATTTAATTCCTCTTATCTATTCTATCAATTTGGACTTTGAAAGAGGTACGTAAAATAAAACACTGAAGGGGAATGTTAAGTGGTTATTATCAAGAAACTCAGCACTAAACCAAAGTGGTTCGGTTAGTTAGGTTAGGAGAAATCTGCATGTGTAACCTACCCAGCCAGTGATCCTGGCAGCACATGCTGGCTCCAAATCTGCAATATAAGCTGATAGTATTTGGTATGTTATGGACACCTTTCCTGCCATATAGATAAATTCAGCAGGAAAAATTTTCTGACAAAAATCAAAGTTACAAAATAATCTCTAACAAGAATTTTCCATCCCTTTTCAAAGCATGTAGTGTTTTTTACAAGTCATATAATTAAAAATTAACTGGTGTGCAACCCTCCTCTGCCAAAGATGCCACTAATGTGTATTTCACAGCAGTTGCTATTTATACATCTTAGCAAACAAAGGATTTAATGCTCATTTTCTACATAGTCTCCTATTCTAACAGATAAATTATTCCCTCCCTTCTTATGGTAATTAGTGCACATGCTCAGTCTTTCTCTTTTCAATCAGGTTTCTTGGGTCAGTGGGTTGTGAGTCGGTGGTCATGATCTCCCCTTGACAGAATTACCTTTTAGCCTGTTGGAGCTGATTTCAGCACAGTTGCTGGGTTGGCTTTCCTTGTGGTGTGTAAATTCTGCATTCTTTTGTGTCTATTATCAGAGATCTATTCTTCTAACAAGTTTTGTTAATCTCCCCCTAAATCTGGGATAACACCTGGACAATAGTACAACCTTTATCATATCTCAAGTTCCAGCTGTGGTGGCTAATTTTACAATCCAGAGTTCCAGGCATACACAGAAGCATATTCAGAGGACGAGGGGAGGGAGAATGGGGCTTTGGTGGTTGTTGGTGGTCACAGAGGGCATCTGTCCCATAAATTGGGGTGATTGTTTCACCAGTGATATGCCTGTGTGTGAGCAGTTCCTTCTTTGCACTGTTTGCCAAAGTGGGGTTTCTTGTTTGTGTGCATTACCCAGGAGGTGCTAACAGATCTTGCCTCCACTTGGGGATAGCCCCATCCTGTCACTCCCTTCTGTGCTTACTCATGGCAAAGTCCTTCTGTGGCTTTAACAGTGTTTGAGACAAGCAACTGTAGTCTTTACATCCTTACAAGGCCCTGGCACACAAAAAAGTAGGTAAGCTTACATGGCAAGGGTTAAATGTAGGACAAAATCACTGAGCTCCTTAATACATCTTTTAATGAAATACAGTTTTATGCATAACAAGCTGAGTGCTAACACTACTATCTCTATAACCCTTTCTCTGGCTAGAGAATAGAATATGTTGTTAGATGATTGTATAAAAGCAACCAGCCACTTTAATTTTCTTCCAATAATTTACGTGTTGACCTTGCACACATTGAGAATGCTGGTATTTAAAAAAACCCTTGAATGTGATCATTTAATGCCTCTGGAAACCTTGCTTCCACTCTTATGCTTCTTGCTGTAGAAAGAAATACATGAAATTGATGAAATTTTAACTTTGGGAATTTATTAAACCCACCATCCCCTTTAGAAGAATCACATGAAAGGTGAACACTATAGCTACGACCAGAAAGCATACAGATAAAAACTCTGATGAGACCACCAGACTTGGGCTCCTGGATAAGTCAGGCCAATAAACGTTCCCAGACAGAGCACTTCAGTTATGCTACAGCACTGTGCTATAGCATAGCAAGTGATATATACACATATATGTATATAACTCAAGTGGTTTGGTGACTTAAAAATGCAAGTTGGAAGGAAATAACAGGAGATATCACTGACGCACAGCTCTGAAGAAACCGATTGGCAATGTCTGTCCCTGCAAGACCAGCAGCTGAGTTTCACTCAGAACTCTAAAGGGAACAAATCTCCTTAAGATCTCTGCCACTCTACATGGAAAGAAAGTCATTCCACAACTAGAATGCATCCACCACCAGCTTTACTTGAACAAAGCACACAGCCATGTAGTTACAAAGTAGCAGATACATCATAAATTTGTTATATGAAAAATTCTGAGTAAGTAACCTACAGAATTTATTTAAGTATCAAAATTTAACAAGAAGAACACATGCAGGTTCTGCAGCAGTGGAGCAAGATTACTGGTTCTTTTTAGACTCTGATAAATATATTACAGACATATGCATCACTTAAATGAGAGTGATCTGGAGAACACACAGGTTCACCACAAAGTCACAGTTGTTTTTTAATTCCACCATTTCCCCAGGAGCCACAATTTCTCTGTGAACATAGAGTAAACTAGCTCTTACAATGCTAAGTCAAAGGAATAGCAAGATCAATTCAAGTATGTTATCTTCTAATTAATCTCATGTAATTTCTCATTGAATTTTACTAACTTCTAGAATTTTGAGTCATCATATGAAAGAGGACAGAAATAGCCAACACAAGTCTTCTCCATACCCAAGCACATGTGGCTGTAATAAACATTTGTACCAGCTTGTAAAAAAATTCTCTAATTTGATACAGTATGTCCACATATCATCAGCATCTAGTAATTGCTGATATTTAAGCTCTGATCTTGCAAATAGTAATGTCTGTTAAGACAGTGCTGTAAATTTTGGAAACATCAAGCTTATTTAATTAAATGACGCTATCCATATGCCTGATTACAGAACTGGCATGTCAGCAAAGGAAAGCCAATACAGCAAAACTGCATTAAGGAAAATTCGTAATGTCAAAGTCCCTGTTAAAACAATCTGTCTTTAACAAACAAGATTTTCCTTTTATATTCCTGAAGTTTATATGGGTAAGTTTAAGTAGACAATCACCTTATCTTCTGAAGTACTATGTTGGCAATGATATTTTGTCACACACATTTTTGTGATGGAAATAAAACCTTGAGTGAACTTGGTGAACAATTAACTGAATTAGTTTGCAAAGATATACAGCATTTTCCTTAAAGTTGTAAAATACTAATTTATGAGAAAAATATTTAATTATAACAATTGGGCAGCCTGATTAAAGGCTCACTTGTACTTTGTTCTTGGTATGAAAAAAGTGCAATTAATTTTTTATTTTTAAGAACTGGGAAAAGGTAAATAAATCCTTTCAGACAAGATGATTAATCACTCAAACCACAAGAAAAAAAAAGTGCCTTTATCAGATAAGACTGGAGAGTCTACTGCTAAGAAAATAGTACTTTTCTAAGAAGAATTAGTTAAAAGCAATCCAAAGACAAGTAGTCCATTTTACTTGCATCCTGGGCTGCATCTAAAAAGGTGTGGACCCAGCAGGTCTAGGGAGGTGATTCTCCTCCTGTAGTCTGCCCTCATGGATCACCTGGAGTATTCCATCCAGCTCTAGTGTCCTTGACGCAAGAAGAGCTTGCACCTACTAGGGTGAGTGCAAAGGAGGTCACAAAGAAAATCTGAGGGCTGGAGTTCCTTTGCTGCTGTGGCAGGCTGAGAGATTTGGGATTGTTCAACCTGGGGTAGTGAAGGCTCAAGGGCGACCTTAGCACAGCCTTCCAGTATCTAAAGGGGGCTTACAGAAAAGAGCAAGAGAAAATTTTTTCATGGCAAGCGATAAGCCTGAGCAGAACACTTTTGAACTAGAGGAGGAGAGATTTAGATTACATGTTAGGAAGAAATTCTTTCCTCATGGCATGGTGAGGTGCTGCAACAAGTTGCCAGAGAAGCTGTGGATGCCCCATCTCTGGCAGTGTTAAGGCCAGCTTGGATGGGTATGGCTTAGTTTCCCCGAGGCTGCAGGAGCTGGCTGAGAGAAGAAGGCAGGCAGACGACGTCAAGATGGCGAAAGGGAAAAGTTTATTTACAGAAGGGTTTTTATACCATTAATATTCTAGCAACTATTGGTCAGAAAAGAAATCCACCTCCTAAAACCATTGGTCACAGCCAAATAACACCTGATACCAAACACAGAGATTAAGAAAGTAAAAGAATGCAACTTATCTATGTTCTCCCTGAGAAAGAGCAGAAAGAATTTCAAAACAGTGCAACCACAGATGGGGGCTCTGAGCAACCTGGTATGGTGGGAGGCGTCCCTGCCATGAAGAAAGGCTGGAACTAGGTGATCTTTAAAGCTCCTTCCAACCCAAGGCTGAATATTCAAGAAAGAAGCAATATCAGCATCTTAAAGCATGCTGATAAAACATATTTCATCTGAGTTAATACAGTCTCAAGTGAACGCTGAATTCTGCAGCTTTTTTTATCTTTTTTCATTTCGTTTTGTTTGGTTAAGTGGTAATTTGTGGTATTCGCTACACAAGGCTTTGTCAGAGCAGCTCAGTGTTAGAAGTTTCTGCACTGGACAAGAGATTTGCTAGCATGACATGGTGTTCTGCTTTCATTTCAGCCACTGCCTTGTTATTTGTATCTGTCCAGCTCTATTTGACAATGACAATAGTCTTACTACAGTTCTCCTGTGGATAAAGACATAGCATTCACACTAAATCTCTCAACTATTTTGAGAAAGAGCCTTGCACATCCATTTTCCCTTACCTAACCAAAACAGTCCACAGTCTTATAGTTTACTAGATACAGTAAAATCTGGCTTAAGTGTGTATAAATAAAGTGGTCACTGCTACACAGAGAGGTCAAACATACTTAATTTTTTTTAGCCTTTTTATAACAGAAGGCTTATCTTAGCACATTATTTTTCAGTTAAGAATACTTACCCCACTAAAACACAAGAAGGGCAAATTTCATGCAATTCCTTAAGCAGAGTTCTAACCTTGATAATATGTTTCATGCTTTGTGCTTTAAATCCTCAGATGTGAATTACATCAGACTTACTGGAATAGCTTGTTTTACCCTGCCATTCAGCTGCTGTCACTTTCAACAATGGACTTGAAATTTATCAAGTCTTACAAAAGTTGCAGAGATTCAAAATTCATTTGAAAACAACCAACCAATAAATCTCCTTAAAACCTCACAAAAGCACACAACAAAAAAACCCAAACCCAAGTGTACCTTTGTTCCTTACCACAGGCCATGGTTGAATTTGTTACAGCAACCCTGTTACATTTACTACACTCCAGCATTTACTTTTACTAATTTTCTTTTTTTTTCCTGGCAGGAAGCCATGATGTCATAGCTTTATATTTCTAGTCAATGTTAACTCAACTGTAAAATAAATTATGTGAACTATTTTAGAAACACTGAAGTGGCAAAATGTTACAGTAGAAAATGCAGTAAAATGTCCCCTTTTTAATCATCTAAATCAGCCTTGCCAGAAAATATAGCGGGAGCAAAATTACTGCTGCATATAAAATCCATTTTCAGGAACAGAAGAGACAATATTTGGATTCTGAAGTGCTAAATAAGCTATAAAACTTTATTACTCTTTATTTAAACTTTTTATCCTCTCCTAAAAAAATGTACTTGTTCTCTGAAAGAATAGAAGGCCTCTAAGAGGAACAAGTTTCTGTAAAAGAAAGGCAATTGCAGTTCACCAAAACTTTTCAGAACACAAAAGGTAATGTTCCTTTTTCTGCTCTCCTTCCCCACTCCCTGTTTCCAGGACAGAAAAATACTGGACAGAAATAGATCAATGAAGTTCTCTGCAATAAATGCCAAATCTCAAACCTCCATTTTGCAATAAGGTATTATCAAGTAACATACAGCCTGTCCTGGCATAGTGGAAAAATTGTTTTCTTTCTGGAGTTTCCAATTCACCTACATCCTGCAGCAAGCCCCATAAAAAGACAATAAGATAGCAAAGAGCTTTATTTTCATTGCCATGGTGAATTCAAAGCTATTACTTTGCAGCCATCTGAACCACATATCACAGGTAAAGCAGAATAGAAAAAGACAGCTAAAGAAGTCACTACTTAGTTCATTGTCACTATGTGTATTTATTTTAAAGTTGCATATGAGCAGAATTTACTCTGTAAACATAAAGTTCAGTAGAGATGGTGACAATTTCAAGGGTAGTTCTAAAGCACCAAATTCACAGTAGTCATGTATATCACCTTTCTGTGGACAATTGACAGAATAAGAAAGCTTCTCTCCCCAGATGATGAAAATTTTATGGTGGCAAAGAGAAAGTTTTGATAGCCCATTCCATTCTTGATAATAACTGAGAATTTCACAGCTTAAAATATCCAGTCATGTATCCTCAGATTTGCTACCTGTTTAAACATTTGTTTTGTCCTGAAAAGAGTCTAAGCGAACATACACCCAACAAGCAATTTAACAGTTCCCTTTAAAATTTGCTGTTGCGTTTCATAAGTTAGTGGTTTTGCCCCCTCTTTATCAGAGGGTGAAGTCGATTAAGAAAAGCACACTAGAAAACAAAAGGCCAGATTGCTCATTCAACACAAAGGAATGCTTTGATCATTGATTTATCATCAAGCAGTGTGCATTAAATATCTTCTTGCAGAACTGTTTGCAAGTGATCAAGGCAAATAGACATCTTCTTCTTTTCTAACTGCTTAAAAAACCCAAAAAAAGTAAAGCAGACTTTGATTTTGTACCTGGCAATGGAACAACAATAGGTTTCTAACACTCCTTTCCGTAGGGAGAGGAAGTTCTTTAATTTCTACTGGTTGCCAACAAGAAACATTTCACAGGTGACTGCTCTCTTGTACACATGTTGTTAGCTCTGCTTGTTGGTATATTCACTAGGATGAATGACACACCTGAGTGCCCTCATGAGCACACTCAGAGAGTTAGTGCCATCAGCCTGCAGAAATCGTACACCTGGCTAGAAAAGAAATGTACAAAATCCACTGCATTGATAGGAGATCTTATGCTCCTTGTCATGGTATGCTCATCTGTGTGCTGAGTCATTCATATTTCTGCAATTGGTGTGACATTCCAGCTGACTTAAAAATCTAAATTTATTATTTCACTAGGCTACCAAGCTACAAGAACCAATAAATTAGTAACAATTTTCACTTGTTTTGCCATTCCATAAAGAACAGTGCTGCAGAATGAAAATTTATATACTAGGGAAAGCAGAGAGAAACATACCACTATTTTGAGTCTAAGTGCCTCAAGGTAATTTAGAAAACACATTGCACTGCTATGTTGAAGAAGCATAAAAGTTCCACAGGGAGGCATTGTATAGTCTAATACACTTTTAACTCTAAGACAAAATATTATACAGAAACAGCGGATTGGCAGGCCTGTGTAACTAGAAACAAAACTCATCCAGAAAATGAAACAAAATTGTGTTTGTTGTTGAGTTTAGTGAAAAGACAAATTAAAGGTGTTCTTCATACAGACTTTGTAGCTTTGAATAAAGGGTGAGGCACAGCTCTGTCTTTGCTTTATTTGATCTTTGTTTTGCAGTGAAGATTACATTTTAATGTTGTAGTAGCTACCTGCTGGAGTGGAGAGGAAGAAATTCTCTTTAACGTGAAGTTGCCTAATTCCTAGGGTATGTTTGGTAAAACATACTGAAAGAACAACTTAAGGTAGCTTGGAGAGACATGCATCAACACAGGGAAACACAGCAGAACCCAAGGAAAATGTTGAGATGAAATTTCTGTTAATGTACTTCTGGTATTTCACACAGAAAATAAAATCCCAAGCCTAAATGAGGAACTTGTTTGGCCTGTCGTGCTGTAGACCTATTTGCAGGCTTCCAGATCTGCCAGAGCACTTGGGTGAGCTGCATTACCCTTTCAGACACAAGCAGCATAGGTTGCTGTGTAACACTTCTCTCCCACACTGGGAACCTCCCGTGGACCAAGCCTACAGTGCAGCTGATCAACAGTCTAGTTCTTTCAAAATGAGAAATGTCTGAGTCTAGCTTCAGATGTAGCTAAATAACCAGTACTATCCCCAAAACTATCTTGCAGAACTAAAACAAATTCTGGATTCTAGATTATTTGCCTCTATGATGCAGAACACGAACATAATCTCAGGATTTACCAGCAGCCCCTCCTGGCTTTGACTTAGTTGTAACAGCGTTTGCACATTTCAGTCTTAGTTTTGCTGTCCTTTCTAAATCACATCTTATATTAGTTTACTCACATTTATTGACTTACTCTTCTACCGCAAGATGCTTCAATCATTATCTCTACCATTACAGAGGGTACACATAGAGGATACAGATTCTGTCCAGAGGCCATTCTACAACCTATTTAATCTAATACCAGTACCTTCTGTTGATCTGGACCCTAAGTCCATCATAAATTTTAATATTAATTGCAACAGAGGGTTTAGATATACCACAAAGTAGGAGTTATGTTTAAATTAGCAGCTGCTTCAGAATACAGCTGTCCTGTAGCTAACAGAAGATCCTAAACCAAAGCCATCACCTCAGCATCAGGCCAGACACCTGTGTGGAGCTGGCCTGATATTTATACATGAGACATAAAAATAAGGAAATAATCTTGGTACTGTAATCTGTAAAAACAAGCCTTGCTTAGGTTTACTTAGAGCTTAACTTGGAGCCAGATTTAACCTCTCTTACTAACTTCTTACTGGACTATAGACATGTCATTTACACCTGTGCCTCCTCTTCTAAACTTGGTATCAATGACACTATGTTGTTGTAAATGAACTGAGATCCAGTTTGTTTACTATGTAACTCATCTGCTGTAAGCACTGTGGAAAAAGAAGAAACTTTAAAGAAAATACTAGAAAATAATTCCTCTTATTTTAGGATGCCTGGGTCTGTTATATAAAAGAGATAAAGAATGAAGCTATTTTCTATTTGGATTTAATTAGATGATGCAGTGCCTAGAAGAAAGGAACATGAACTGAAATGCTCTTAAGTAAAACTGGAGGGGAGCTTCATGTACAGCTTTCTCTTTTTGATTACATATATGTGGATCTCTCCTTGACATGTAAGCTACACTTCTAAGGACCCAACTTCCCCAAGTGTGCAGTACCGGAAGCTTATCAAATGTATATAAGGATTTAGACATGACCACATTAAATGTCACACACTTTTCCTTTTTGGCACTGTAAGATTTTCATTCCTTAAGGCTAAGAACTTAAAGATTAGCTGTGTTGTGTATTAATGACAAACTACACCAGGTGCATCTGATATGTCTGTAAGAGTTGACCTTGGCTGCATGTCAGGTGCCCACCAAGCCACTTTGTCACTTCTCTCTCTCAGCTGGACAGGACAGAGAAAATAAGATGGAAAACAATTTGTAGGTTGAGATATGGCAGATTACTAAATCAAATCAAAAGGTTGCACTTGCACTAGGAAAGGGAAGAGAAATTATTCTCTACTTCTCATCATCAGGGTATGTCTGTCCACTTCCTGAAGCAGGGCTTCAGCATGGGTAGTGGTAGCTCCAGAAGGCCAGTGTTGGAAATAATGAATGCCACTACTTCTTTCTTCTTCGCTTAACCTTTATATCTGAATCAATATCATATGATATGGAACACCCCTTTGTCAGTTCGGGTCAGCTGTCCCGGTTTGTTCCCCTCCCAAAGTCTTGTGCACCCCAGACCACAGATTAGGGTGGAATGCTGGAGAGACAACGCTGATGCTGTGCCATCAGTGCTCAGCAGTAGTGAAAGCATTGGTGCATTATCAATACCTTTCGAGCTACCAATGTAAAGCACAGCACTGTGAGGATGGAAAAAATTAACTCTATCCCAACAAGACTCAAAACAAGGACCATAGAAATATATCTCTGGACGAAACTTACACAAGGGAATTTGTGCAACAAAATTTGTTTCTTGAATTCGCTGGATTTCTGAGGCAATTCATAAGGTGAAAATGGGACAGCAGTTTCTCAGCAGCAGTTGCAGCAGTGTTATTGCTGGCATAGAAGTAAGGAGACTCCTCTGGCATATAAACTACAGGCAAAAATGATTCCCTACATCAGATCAAATCTGTATGTGTGCACTGGAAAAATTCTGTCCAAGTTACACCTAGGCAGCTCTTCTGACCTACTTACTCTAGACACTGATCATCCAATGAGTCTACTCAAATGTCTGGCCAGCAGTTGGCAAGCATGGTCCAGTTGCTATACTCACTGGGATGCAGCCAGGGGAACACTGGGAGGATGTTCCTAAACCCTGATAGATGCCAGTGTTTCTGCACCCTATCCTCAGTCTATTCTATATTCATTAGTTATTATGCCTCTGTGTAGCAGAGTGCCCAAGTTAATGAGAACCATCCTTCTTTGTGCTATAATAAACAAGATTTAAGAAAATAAGGATTTATTCTTAAATTATTATCTTATTATTCCTATTATTCTTATTATTGTTATTATTATTATAAAGAAAATTCTCAGGATGTAATGGTCTTTTGAACAAACCCAAATATCTGATCATTTTCTCACATCACCTGAGGAGACCATAGAGGAAGGCACCCTACTGTGCCCCAAAGGGTCCTGTAAATTTCAGTAGCAGCTACAAGATTAGGGAAAAAAGCAAAATTTTGTTTGGATATGGTAACTGTATTCAAAGCTTCACATTACAAAATGGTATATATTTAGAGTGATTTCACAGATAATGATACAACAGCAAAATTGTAGAGATTTTTCTAATCCATGAAAAAGACAATTATGTAGGCTTTTTGGCAAACAGCTGAGAAGAATGTAGCTATTTTTTTCCACCTGTGGAAATATTAGCCCTTGGTAATATGCTTAACTATTTCTATTTGCTTTCATATGCTGTTATTTTATACCCTTTTGAGCAGCTACTGTGTGAACAAAGAACATTATTTCTTGCATCCAGATAAAAGGTGGTGTACCAGGTTCTCCGAGATAGGAAAACACAGCTAAAAATCCCTACCATTTAATTTCCCTATTCTCACAGAACCTTTCTGCTTCCCTGCCCGCATTCCCCAAATCATCTGACTTCTCAGCAGTTTGGTTCCTGGAAGCTGTGGATACTTTGCTGATGCCTGCTGCATCTGAGGGTTTCTTCCTGACTCCTTCAATCAATCAAAGTCAAACCTGAAAGCACAACAACGTGTGCTCTTTTTGGGCATCCAATCAGTCTGAAATGGTACGTTTGTGAAACAAGTGAAGCTCTTCAACATGAGGCTTGGGAAGATAGGAACACATACTGGGTGTCATCAATCAATGAATTTTCCTGCAGGTCATTTGTCAGAACATCAATTTTCCTGAAAGCAGCTCCAGGGTTTAAAAATTAAACTAAATGCATTCTGAAAACAAGATTACTTATGACAATTTGTCTCTCTTGTATGACATTAATATTTAAGATCTGTACCACTGTTTTAATCGAATAAATGGACTGAATTTTGTCTACAAAGTGGGGAAAGGACTACACAGCTAAGATACCTAAAGGCCTATTCTATTTCCAGAGTCCCACAGCATGTATCAATGAAGAGAATAACTAATATTGTTGCTGCTTTTAAGAAGTCTTTTCCATTGTACACACAACTTACCAGAGATCTCCTGCTTCTAGGAGATTCTCAGTTATGAATATAGTATGAAGAAAATCCTGACCATTTAAGAGAGCTTTATCAGATTTATCAGCTTGCTACTACTCATTTATCAGATCAAGTCTTGCTACTATTCAAATCTGATTGGACTTAACTTCAGGAGAAAACACAGACAGGTTGAAGGAAAGGCATTCAGTAGTAGTCTGCATTGTCTGGCAATCTCTAACTCAGAATCATTTCAATGAGTGCATGTGCTCCAGTGAGCACATATGTAGAGAGAAGGAATAAATTCTTGTATGGATCTCAAATTTCTTCACAAGTGTCACTAAAACCTGTTCAACAGCAAAGATAATGAAGAACTCCTACTCCTTTACACAAAGGACCAATAATTTTTCTTATGAGACTTTCCTAGCTCCTCTTTTTCATCCTCTGGGTGAGAAGTGAAGCACAGATTTTCCTTCTTGACTGCCTGCAGTGTTACTCTGGAATAACAACAAGAGAATAGCAATTAGATCATGTCTACATAAAATCTTGTAATTTAACTTAAATTGGGTCAAATATAATAGCTATACTCTGCAGTAGTCCTCCTATTTCAAAGCTGAATTTGCAAATTGGGTTTTTTTATTCCTTTTGTGCTGGAAAATCAACATTTTTAAAAATTGCGTGGGTTATGAGGTTAACCTGTGCATTGAAGAGATACTTTACAGTGAGTGCCATAGATCAGTTGAGGAGAAAAAAAAAAATCTGTTTAATGTGTGCATTTCTGAATTTCAAAATCAGAGGTAATAATAAGAAAAAAAAGGTTTTCCCTGGGAGACTGCAGGATTTGGGGCCTGGCCTGGTACCTGGATACAGCAGAATAACTTGTTTTCATATCTTTTGTTTTGCTTTAATCACAAGATGAAGGTTGCTTTAGTGAAGAAGTTTATAGGTTTAGTTTTGGCTCTTAATACATCTGATTGACAGAAATCTCTTTCTACAGCTTGGTGTGGTGACCGTGATAAACCTGTACAGGCTCTCATTGAGATGCTCCCTCAGACCCCTAGTACAGGCAACCCCATCCTGCTTCATTTGTCACCAGAGGTTTTCTGTATCACTTTTGCTTGCAAGTTTAGTTAAATGTATTTATTTTCTACATTAAAACACATGGATCAATCTGGACAAAACTCTAGTGAAACACTGCAGATGTCAAGGGACAAACCCTCAGCTCAGGTCAGGTTGCTCTCTGTCAACAACAACAGCAATTAGGAAAAGGTTTTATTCAGGGCTGATTAACACCAAATCTTGATGCCAATAGAATTATTGTCCTGTGAGGATGAAACCAGAAGAAAATTTGCTTTTAGGTCAAGTGAGAAAGTGACCTTCAGTGGGTTTTGACCTGGGTCCATAGGCTTTTGTTTTGGGGGCCTGAGACAAGCAGGGACAATCTGGTTGTCCAAAGGGACAACCTTTTTTGTTGCTTATTCCTTGTAAAATGTCAAAGGTGTATTGAGTCCTGCCAGCTTGAAAAATAAAGTCTAACATGTAGAAATGATTGAAATGTAAAACTCGTCTAAATTGGAGACATTATGAGGTGGTAAATACAACATTGTTTCTGTTGTTTTATTATCTCTCAGTTGTGTAAGCATCTGATTTTGGTCCTCTGTTCATTAATGCCACAGTGCTCACCCTGTCAGGCTCAGCTTCCCCCCTCCATAGAAAACCAGGCAACAAAGGGCCTTGCTCTGAGCAATTACTTAGAACATCATGACATTCGGCTTCTCCACCGCTGTCCTTGCAGTACAGTTTCTCAGGCAGTCAGCAAGAAAATAACATTGTTTCAGGCATATGAAAGAAGATAAGAACTATGTTTTAATTAGGTGAGATATTTATGAATTTACCTCATTCATGAATGACTCACAACCCGTTATTCAATGTGGCTCTGATTCTTTAGCTATTTCTGTAGGGCAAAGGATTTTCATAGCCACAAACCTTATCAGAGCTGGCTCTGAACACACCCTTGGGAGGCTTACTCTCTCTGTATGGATGATGCCCACGCAGAGGCAGTACTGGGCACAGAAACCCTAACTTTCTTCTGCTAGTTCTTGGAAGATGCTTCCTTTTGCACTGTTACCTAGTTTCTAAAGAGACTGGATTGGCGCTACTTATGGCAATATTGGCAAAACCAGAACATCACATTCCTCCTGCTTGCTTGTGGAGGTGGCTGGATAATTCTTCCCACACAGCATTGCTGTCTATGAAAAGAACATAGCCCCTGATAGGTCCTTCCCTCTATCGCATATCAGGGAGGGAAGATAAATCATTTCACCTAGACATGGAAGAGAGCACAAGGTGGAAACACACCTTGCACTGCCCTTCCTACCACACACAGTGTGATGGGGAAAAAGGGTTGCCGTATGCCTGTCCATACAAAGGCAAACCAACTCCTGGGGAAAAGAGACCACAAAAGAGATCAATAGCTGTTCTCTTGACAGCCTAGAAACACCTTCTCAGTGATCATAGTGTAATGAAAACAAAAAATAATGGTGCCTGAAAAACATGGGTTTTTTTCTCCAGCTCCTTCCTGCCATATTTAGTGGTATGGTTCAGAAAAATGCAGATAAACAGGAAAGCTACTGCAAATATCCCTGTACAGATTTCATTCACCTCACTCATACACATGAAATTGGTGAACTTTTTTTATGACCTTATTTACCGTATGCCACTGCCTACTTTTTTTCTGAATTTGTGGCTTCTGTTCTTGTGTCTTCTCCTCTCCTGAATATTGCCAGGTCAGGATAGTGGGAGAACCACAAATCTCAATCATTCACAGTATTACACTTCTCTTTAACAAAGAAAAGCAGAAACTAGTCAGTTTTGACAACTCCCATAGAGGCATGGAGATTTACAATAGCAAATTCTGTCTACTATGGTACTACATAGTTACAGACTGGAATATTCTTTTAAAAATGGATCTTATTAGGCACAACTGCAGGTACTTTCAGGCCCATCAAATTCCAGTACAAGTTCACTTGCACACCATAGGAACTTGGATGATATAGTGTCCTTAGCTTGAGAAGAATACCAGGTTCAAGAACAATGCACCCTAATGAGGAGGAAATTGGGCAAAGGGAGAAAGAGACCTGCATGGATTAATAAAAAGCCATGTCATTATAGCTAGCATAAGCAGGAAATACACGAGAGATGAAAGCAGGGTCAGGCCACTTGGAATGAATATAGAGAGGTTTTCAGATTAAGTAGAAATGAGGCAAGGAAGGCCAGGGTCCATCTGGAATTAAATCTGTCCAGTGATGTCAAAGACAGCAAATTGTGCTTCTTCAAATACATCAATAACAAAAGGGAAACAAAGGATAATATGGAAGCATTACTAAAAGGACGGGGAACCCTGGTAACAGAGGATGCAGAGAAGGCAGAGTTACTGAATGCCTTCTTTGCACTGGACTTGACTGACAGGATCAGCCCCCAGGAATCTCTGACAGAGGAGACAGGTTAAAAATATGTTGGAAGTAACAATTTCCTTTTCCCCAAACCCAAGGAGGATTGGGTTAGGGAACACCCAGGCAAACCTGACATCCATAAATTCATGGGCCTTAATGAGATGCATTCCCAAGTGCTGAGAGAGCTGGTGAACACCATAGCAAGGTTGCTCCTAATCATCCCTGAAATATCATGGCAATCAAGAGAGGTTCCTGGGGACTGGAAGAAGGAAACTGTCACTCCGGTCTTCAAAAACTACTAGAAGAACCCAGGGAGTTACCAGCCAGACAGTCTTATCTCAATCCCTGGAAAGGCTGGAGTGCCTCTGTCTATTGATGGAGTTCATTAACATCCACATGCATGACAAGGAGATCAGGAGCAATCAGCATGAATTCACCAAAACTAAATCATGCTTGACCACCCTGACTGCCTTCTAAATGAAACAACTCGCTGGATGGACAAGGGGAGAGCAGTGGATGTTACCTACCTTGACTTCAGCAAAGTCTTTAACACTATCTCACCAAACATCCTCATAGACAAACTCAGGAAGTTTGGACTGGATGAGAGGAGAGTGAGGATGAAAACCCAACTGAAGAACAGCTCCCAGAGGGTCACCGTCAGTAGCACAGGGTCTAGCTGGAGGCCTGTCACTAGCCACGTACCCCAAGGTTCCCCCCTGGGCCCCGTACTGTTTAACTTGTACAAAGGGACAGGTGCCTCCTCAGCAAGTGACAACAGTGTCCATGTGGCCAAGACAGCCAATGGTATCCTCAGGTGCATTAGGAAGAGCATTGCTCTACTCAGTCCTGGTGAGGCACATCTGGAGTGCTGTGTCCAGTTCTGGGCTCCTCAGTGCAAGAAAGACCTGAAGTTCCTGGAGCAGGTCCAGTGGAGAGCAGCAAAGGTGATTAAGAGGTGGAAGTGTCTCTCTTATGAGGAAACGTTGAGAGAGCTGGGCTTTTTCAGTCTTGAGAAAAGAAGACTCAAAGGGGAGCTTCATCAATGTCTACAAGTGTCTGAAGGGAGGGTGTCAGATCCAGGCTCTTCTCAATGGTGCCAAGCAAGAGGACAAGAGGCAATGGGCAGAGACCAATGCACAGGGAGCTCCACCAGAACATGAGGAAGAACTTTTATACGGTGTGGCTCACCAAACACTGGAACAGATTGTCCAGAGAGGTTGTGAAATCTCTCTCATGGGAGATATTTAAAAACTATCTGGACACAATCTTGTGACATGTGCTCTGGGATGGCTCTGCTTGAGCAGGGAGATTGGACCGGATGACCCACTGTGTGCCTTCCAACATGATCCACTGTGAGAGTCTGTGAAAACACGACTTGGAGATAGCTAGAACAAAACTATTGCTCCAACTCCTGGAGTACCAATGAGTGTAACATCTAAACATTGGTATTAAAAAGGCATGAAGAGATAAACCTCTTGTTTTTCTGACATGTAATTTGTCACTCTGATAGGACAATAACTATATGGAAATTCACTGTAGCTTTTTTTCTTTTAATCTTAACTTACCTGGCAATCAGGTTTGCATTGTGACTATTGGTTACTTTCTTAAAATAAAGTTGGATTGCTATGATTCAGATTTTGCAGTACTTAAAAGACAGTTCCTAGGAAACTGAAAATAAAATGCTGCACATGATAGAAAAAAACATAGCAACATTTGAAAAATTCTGGCTAGATGAGAAAGTAAATGTAGTGTAAATGAAACTGAAAATTTTGTTACTTAGTTACAATTACCTCACTAAAACCTATATGCTTTGAATTTATAACAGGAATTTTTTGTCAAATTCAGAGGGAGCAATAGTGCGCTTTTTGGATGTTTCAAGCTACAACCACTGTCATATAGGGCTCAATGGTATATCCAAGAGTAAAGTAATTCCTCTCCTACAGAATATTTTTTATATTAATGCATTGAATGAATACATAGATGTATGAACCATTTTTACAGTCTCAGGAATAATTAATTTTGGACTTTTTTTAAAAATACAATATTCCAATGACATTAACTTCCTTGCTGATTTCATTTATTCAGTTTTGCAGTACAGACTTCTGTCACTTAGAACTTGCATTAGTATCTGCAAATTTCTGCTAAATTCTAGCTGTGGGTTTGTTTGTTATTCTACTAATAGAGATTACCTTAAAAAGTCACTTCATTAATTAAATCTGTTGCATCATTTTTAGCTGCAAAGATGTCAGAGGAGTGACAGCCTGATTTTGATAAGCAACACTGATGTGGTGATTCATCGAGTGACAGGAATAAATGAATAAGGTGAACAAATGTGACACAGAAGTGCAGAGGAACATTCTGGTATGCAAAACCAGAAATTTCAGTTTATAATTATGCTGTTTTATTTTACCTGTTACTGGGACTTTCCAACTCATCCATTTCAATGTGGCCTTTTTTGAAGGGTTTTTGAAGGGCACTGCAGTAGACATGGTATTTGACTCAGAATTTGTTTTCTGTATGTGACTCAAAAACTGCAGGGGATTCAGCTCAATCTCTGAACAAAGATTGTTGCTGGATTTTATATAATGATAATGACACTGACAGGAGGTAAATATTAGCTAGGTAATGAAGAAATTTAGCTTGTAAGTGTGTACAGCTTGCCTCTTGAGGAAGCATGCACATTGCCTCTAAACAGATTCATATCTGTCCATGGCTACAAACTCTGTCCTGAAAACAGAAGAACCACAGAAAAGGCCTTTAGTGCTATGAAAAGAGTAAAGGGCTACTAATAGAATGAGAAACAGAAAAGCAATTGGACAGACAACAACAGAGAAAAAGAGCCTGGAAAAGGGAAGGAAAAATAGATATAGACACAGGAAAGTAAATAGTGAAGTGGCTTTGGGAAGAGGAGATTGAGACACTGGCCTGTAAGCAGATGGGAAAGCAAGGATTAAAATCAGTGTATGTAAGGAAATGAAGAGAGTTGATGAAGAATACAAAGACGACAATTGAGAAAGTGAGGAAAATACTCTCAGTAGTAAACAATTATATCTTAGAGACATACCAGTTACTCCATGACAAATACTTAACAATTTTGTAGAGCGATTTTACTTATCTGTCAAAAGAGTGTGAGCTACAGGCAGGCAAAGAAAAAAAAACAATTTCATATAAAACTTAAATTCATTAGTGGCTCACATAAATACACCTGAAACTCAATGCAAGTACATTTCCTTGGAAACTTGAATCAGAAAAAAACTCATATTTCTACTTGCTATTATAATATTTTTATTATTATGTAAGAATTACGTTAGTTTTCACCCCAGAAACTTCCTAGAATATTTAGCTTCCATAGAGTTTGTCTGTGTGGAGATGGTATGTGCTTCACAGATTTTGGAATTATCAGCCCTAGGAATGGAATGCAGAGATACTTACACTTCTATTTCTTCTGCTTTTTAGGGGAGAAAGGGATAACCCAGTCACCAATTCTTAAGAAATTTAAGCAAACTAGCAACATCCAGCAGACCAAGTTTAAAAGACCATAAACGGCTATCCAGCTTTTTTTCTAGAATGAAACTAAATGCCATATTCAGAAGATGATCCTTGGAACCTTCTAGCAAATAGGTAGAAACTGGACAGTAGTTTTCCTGAAGAACATTGGCTGAATTGCTTCAACTGGATTTATCTTTTTATTCATTCACATTCATTCATTCATTCATTCAGTTATTTGTTAGAGCTCCTATTTGCTGGTGATTGCATTCTCCAGTACCTGTTTATGCTACCTTAACATTTTTTTATTATAGGAGGAAAAGAGGCATCCATCCCTTTCAAGTGCATTGCCCTGCCATATGACTATAAAAAGTGTATGAAGAAAGCCAAAGCAAATGCAGTGCTCTTGTACGTTTCTCAAAATGGATTCTATTAATCTCAAATACAAGTGGTTGCCTAAAGAAAGTCATAAGCTAATTATTTACCTTGTTGAAGAAATTACAAGAACCAAAGCAGAAAGAATACTAGTTAATCACTTTCACAATGCATAATAAAATCACTAGAGGGTAATAAAGGACTTACAAGCATTGTTTGTATTTGCAGGAATTTTATCTAGTCTTCTAAGGAAATTAAAAAAAGCTCTTGATGATAAATACAGAAATTATTTTAAGTAGCCAAAATCCTACTAAATGAATCTTAAATTTATTAAAACCCCAATGAACCCTTTTAAACATTTCAATTTTGCAGATTATTTTCAGAAGTGAGGTCTACTCCTGGGTGCCTTGAAATTTTGGCCACCAAAAATCAGACATTCTAAAACGTTATTCCTTTAAATATGGGTGTCAAACCCGTATTCATAAGTAAGAAACAGAGCTTTCAAAACCATTTATCCATCTTTTTAGAAAATTATGGCCGATACAAAATTAAATATTAGATGTGTCTAAAAATGGTTAAATATGCCATCAGAAATGAGATTTCTAATGGCATGGAAGGTGGTTTTCTGTGCTGATAACATGTAAAGGAAACAATACAAGTAAATGATTATTCCGAAGCTAAGACTTGTGTCTTCTGGAAATCACGAATTTCAGTAATAATCAGAAGGGGGTTTAATATGTTGGGCAACAGAGAGTGAAGTGAAGAAGGTTCTTCTTTCTGTTTCACAGTAGTTCTGTGTGTGTATGAATCTGTATGAATCTACAGATTAAAAACCCAAGGTGACACATATGATGCACAAGATTCAGTTCACTTCTTTAAAAGAACAATTGGACTCTATATAATTTCTGATATATAATTTCTATATAATTTTCTGATCCTCTTTACAAAAAGACAGTAAGTGAACTGCCCAATTTTAGAATGGAAGGAGAGGAAAACCATTCAATAAGGAGCTAAAACATTTGAGAGAGTGTCACATACAATCATTATGAGTGGGATTAAGTTACCACAATTTGATTGATTAACCACTGAATCAATTCCTTAGAATCAGCAATGCAATAATTTCTTATCAATGAAACACGCCTGTATCCACAGTCTGAAAAGCAGGCAACCTAAAAACCATTCTAATTGGACCCAATCTTGATGTCCAGTGTGACTCATTGCTGTGGTAGGGGAGCTCCAGCTGTGCAGCAGAGCTGCAAACCCTGATAACAGAAGGCCAACACATACCTTTGTCCTGCCAAAGCATCTCTAACATTCATTGGCTGAGGAGACCTCAACAGAAAATTTTGTAGTAGACCTGTGTCTCTGTGTCCATATGTATAAATAATTGTTATTAAATATTTTACAAAGCTGTTAATTTTCAAGAGAACAAGGTGAAGAGATATTAGCTGTCATGTGTAAGAAACGAAAAACTTCCTTTGCCTTACAAAGACCTTTGGAGATGCCTCCTCTACACCCATTTTGTCATGTTAGCCCATATTGCCATGTATCCACAGTTGAGCAGGGGAATAGCTGGCAATATTCATGTGGAGGGTTGTTATGCAGGGTCAAGACAGCCATGGAGACAGTAATAAACACAAGCACTACTTAGAAAAATTACCGGTGGACCACTGTCCATGCCCGTATGGAGCCCCTGACCTACAACAAAATCAGAACTATTAGAGAATATATTCCTAACTACCATCTTTGTCTTAGTATCTACAGAACATCTTATCTACATCTTATCAGTCAAAGAGTGGACTTAGAGGTCCAATTATCTTGGAGGTCTTTTCCAACATAAGTGATTCTGTGATTTAAGAACCCCATTTCTTAAATTCACGTGTGCATAAACTCAAAAGGGCTAAGATTAAAGGAGAATTTTTGAGCTCATCTGGTCCATCCTACTTAAGTTTAGAATGGGGATTGAACCAGGTGGACCTACAATTGGTCACCCAGGATCATGACCAGATGGCTTTTGAAGATTTCCAAGAAGGCAGACTTCATTATGTCTCTGGGCAATCTGCCTCAGTGCTCAGTCATCTCTCAGTAAAAACTGGTTTCTCAGTGGTACTACAGAACTTCTTGTCTTTCAGTTTGTGCCCGTTGCCTCTTGTCCTGTCAGGGAGCACCAGTGGGTAAAGGCTGGCTCCATCCTCTTTGTATCCTCTTTGAGTATATAAACGCATTGATATAAGATTTCCCCCAAGCCCTGCCTGCTCCAGGTTTTGCTCATAAGACAGAGATTCATAGAAGGCTGTCAGGTTGGTTAAGCAAGACTTCCCCTTGGTGAATCCATGTTGACTACTCTTATCACCTCCCACAGGAAAAGTGCCATCTTTTCTGGCATCAGAGAGAGGCCCCAGACATTCCCTAGGGTGTGCAGCTTGAAGGAATGCTTCCACCATCTGAAGATCTGCCTGCATGGAGCCTCTGTCCTGACAGGGTCAGCTGCTCCAATATTTGCAAGGGAAACTGCCCTGTAGCATGCAACCACTGTAGCTGACAGTTTACATAGGTACAAATTCAGCTGAGGTTCCCTCCTTTACGCCTATCTGCACAAACTGCTGTCTCAGTTGGCTGTCTCCATCTACCATGTTCTAAGACTGATTCCAATGCAGGCTTCTCCTTGCCTTGGCTAAGGTCTTCTTGACCATCCCTAACCAGAGGCTCATGTAACAAAGGCTTCAGGTAAGCTGGCTAAAATGCAGCGGACCACAGTCCATAGAATCTGCTAGAGCTACTTCAGTCTCACACGTAATTGTGTGATGTGATTTCGGAGGACAAAATTATGGGCCCGGTGAAGTGAAGAGTGAGATTCCCATTAACTTCCAAGAGATCAAAAATTAAAATCTTGGTAACATTCTTCATAGGGTCATGGGAAATCAAGTATTGTATAATTTCTCCTCTGTCGGAACTGGTGCTCCTCAGGCACCTTGATTTGAAGCAATGAATAGGGATACAAATACTTGAGGACTGGCAAGACAATCTATGCCATTGCTTTGCTAAGAATTCTCAACATGTTTATTAGATTTTTTAGCAAGGATTAAAAAAGTAAGAGAACACACTGAACTAAGCCACAACTATATATTTTAAATGGTCATTTTTCAGTAGAAATACTTGAAAAACCAAGAGCATTTGAGTCAGTGACAGAGATTGTGTTAGTAAGCAGTACATGGGAGATGCAGAAAAGTGATTCGCATCCAGATGAGTAATTTCTAAATTTCCCAGCAGCAGAGCAAACCCAGACCCAGACTAGGACATACCAGTTATGGGTGCTTGGGGTTAATGGCAAATGCAGTGAAATATGTCTATCTGTAGATCCTTAGGTCTACAGATGACACATAAATAAAATAACTCTTGCTTGCAGAAAGAAAAATTTAACGGTAGGGAGAAACCGCTGAATATGTGTTTGAAGAAATATCTCTGTTCTGTAGAATTCTCTATTTAGTGGGTTCTGTATTTATTTATAACATCCAAACGTAGGCAGTCCCAGTGCAAGGGCTGAATAAAAGTCTCTTTATAGAAAAGAAGACACTGTTCCATTTATAGGGCAGCTGCAGAAACTCATCACATTAGTTGTTCTTTATAAAACTGAGCGAAAATATTGGGGAAAATGACTATACCATGAGGAGTATTCATAAAGCTAGTACATCCATGATAATTTGAGGCAGACTAGGGAATACTTAAATCACATGAAGATCACTGATTTGTTTTTTTGCTGTACATTCTTTCAGCTATAGATACATCAGCTTCAAGCTGATGTAAAAGAAAAGAAAGAAAATATTCTTTTTAAAAATCAAAAAATCTGTAGGATGTGAGGTGTATTAAAAATAGGATACACAACACACTGAAGTATACAACTTTGAATGGTAACGTCATGAAGGATTATATACTGTACTAATAGCCTTTAAATGGTGCAAATTATCTTGTTACTATACAGAAAAAAAATTTGATTAGCTTACAGTGTATTCACTAATTTGGCCTGATTAGGAGGCTTTACACTCTGCTGAATGCAAAGTAATTAGTGAAAATATTCCATACACTGCTTGTTTTCTACAACCAACAAGGAAATTGATGTCATTAATCCTTTCAAATATAGCTGTATTTATTATAAACAAATTCTAGTTTTTAAAGGAATCTGCTGCATTTTCATATATACTCATCATATATCTTGCATACTAAAATCCATAGGACATATCTATGCATTTTTGAGAGATATTTTCTTGAATTGGAGTTTCATAATGTATTGCACATCTTCATAGAAAAATGCTAACAGAGCTCAAAAACTGCCTTTATTTCAGAAAAAAAGGGAAAAGTTCAGCTTTTTTGTTTGCTTAATTGCCTCTGTTCAAGTGCAAGGAATACCGAAGTAAGACACAGTGAAAACATCTGTGTATTTTAAGGAGTAGCTCCTAACAAGGGCTATCCACCGCAAAACTACTAGTTAAGAGAGATCATTACACTATAGAAGTAGTTCAGTAGAAAAATTACTTTGTCTGGTGCTTAATCTCAAACTGTGAATGCTAACATCAGCAGAGTCTTGCACTATGCTAATTTAAGGTTTCATTAGCTTTAAAACAAGATGCACATTCTGGTTTTCAGGCTTGATATTTAATATTAATTCATGTAATCCAAAATTGTTCTACGGCATGTATTATTTAAGATTTAGTGTTAACCAGTTTTGTTGAATGTGCTGTGCTAAAATTTATTGAAAAGTACAGTCTTGATTCACGTGTCCAGTAAAGGAGAATGTAGATTAGCAGTAAAGCAATGAAGTAAGTGGTGAATATCTAAAGTGCTGTAAAATGTGTGTAAATAACTGTATACCCACAGGCATATAGATAAGATTAGGCTAAATGCTCATTGTAGGCTTGTTATTTGAACTCCAGATTACAAGAGAAACCCTTTCTTCCCCAAAGGATTCTCTTCTTTCAAGCCCTCCCTCCTGGGAAAAGTTGCAATTACAACAAATATTTTGCTGACTGAATTTCATTCCATACTTATATTCTGAGAGGTATGAAAAATATATTTAATTTAATGAGACCAAATTATCAAATTATGTAAATTGGTGCAGTTCCTATCTTTAACTATAAAGACAATAGGGGAATTTACACAACTCAAGAATCTATTCTTTCCACTGAGCTGTAAGACTATCTCAGGTGCTTGAATTCACCGTAACCCTAAAACTTATTTTCAGGCATATACAATATATATTCCCAAGCCCCAAATTTGTTAGTCTGCTAGAGTAAATTCAAAAACCTGTCTGAAATGTTTCACTGAATAATATAACCAGCTCATTTTCTGATTGTCAATGAAGCCTTCATTAATATTAATGAAGAAATTTTCATGTAGGAAGTAGAAACTTATCTTAAGTCATAGTCAGATGTTCAAAATTGTTACCTCCTATTCAAAGAAAAAGTAAATTAAGGACTCTGTCTCCAAGTAGAGACTCTGGGTTGGCACTGCTGCTTTTACTCAGTTGTGTTTAATTTTAATTGTGTTTACCTTAGTCTTCTTGCTGCCTGCTTGCTAAAACTTCACTGCAAAATAATAAGAAAACATGGTGGGCTTATCTAAATTATTTTCTCATTTCTTAGTCTCTCATTTTAGCTCTAACAAAGGTAAAGTTAGCTTGTCTCCCCCAGTTAAATAGCTGATAGCAACAGTCAGTAACAAACCTTACTGAATCAATATTCCCTCTCTGAGACAGCACCATTTGATCTCCCATAGATGAATTTCTTCCCAGTCTTGTGAACTGAGAAGGTTGCTGCAAGGTTGGTGATAAGAAAGCATTGCTAAGTGGAAGATGGAAGTTTACAGCTCTATAATGCCAGGAGGATGATTTAGCAAAATCTAGTGACCTAAGCTCTGGAATGAAGAGCAGCTTCTTTGAAAGAGGGCACTATGCACACACACACACACACACACACACACACACACACACACACACACACACACACACACACACATATTTATTGGGAAGTCTGTCTTTCTACTGACTACAGAATTTCCCACTGAGGGGGAAATAAGTGCTTATTGCACATACATTTTGAAAACTACATTTTCGTGCATGAAATATATTATAAACATTATACACCACCTTTCTTTTAAGCACAAATTTATCTTTCTAGTCTTCAGTATGAGCAGGCTCTTTAAGACAAGAAGTTTTGGATTTTTCAATATTAGACGTTCTTAAAATGGTAGATATGGATTTCTGCACTTGTTTTCTAGTATATTTGAGAAATTATCTCAAATATTTTATGTGACAGGAAAGCAACACACACCTATGTCATCCATGTTATTTATTGATCCTATTTTGGTCAAAATAAGTTGCAATATCAGATAATTATTCAAATGGGTCCATACTTGCTGAAATGGTTAGGTAGTGTGCAATTGTATTTTCATACAGTTAGCAATATAATACGTAACAATGGATGTGAAATAGAACACACTGGAAAATAGGGTGAAAATATCTAAGGTAATTTGCTGAAGGTATTGTGAAGCTTTTAAATGTTTCCATTGCTTTTATAATCTTTTTTTTAGCTTCCCTTTCAAAAAAGCAATTCCAGCCATAAATGTGTAACAGTTGCTTCTCAGCTGGCTATTATCACTCTAGGAGCAAAGAAAATATCTAGACCTAGAGGGCTCTGAAAATGTCTGTTTATTTCATTACAGTAATCAAAGACAAATGGTAAGGATTGAGAGGAAAAGACCAGCGAGCAAAATAATTACACTACTATACACTTTCCTGTTAAACTTGCCTATTAAATTCGGCTTGTGGCTCTGATTATTTTGTGTCAAAAGAATATAAATACAATAAAATGAAAAGATACAAAGAATTATTACAGTTGTAGAAAAATTTCCATATGATTAAACAGACAAAGGCTTCTTATCCTAAAGAAGAAGCACTTGGGGAAGATTTTGACAGACATGTACAAATTCCCGAAGGAAAGAAGAAAGAGTTATCAAAGTTCTTTTTCAGAAAGCACATATGGCAATCCTATGAAACTCACTGAGTTTCTGGTATCTTAAGCAAGATGCTTAAGATACCAGAATATAAGAAGGTTAATCATCAGTTAGGTGAGTGAATGGTAGGAAAATACAGAGACACTGAGTTGTTTGAGTGTTGCTACAACTCCCAGCTCAGAGGGAGTGCTAAAAGACTGCTGGAAAATAGAATTTAGCTCGAGAAATACTGTGATACCTCTTATTTCACAGGTTTTTTCTGTGAGCATGGATTTCAGGTACTGATGCTCCTGTTGCTTGACCTCACATAGTCTTAGTTCAGCATGGGTAAGGACAAGCAAACTCCTTTGATAAACCTGCTCCTCAGTGTAGGAAGTCCCAAATTCTCTGCCATGTATGTATAATAAAAATATAGGATCATCTTGTGTTAGATGGTAGTTTTGTTCAACATTGCTTTAATCACTTTACCGGTGTTTGAAACCTTGTTTTTTAATTTTTTTTCATAGTGAAACCAAGGTAAAAAAATTAAATTACTGGAGTTTGACCAGTCAGCATGAGGACATAACACAGAAACACTCTTGAGTCCCAAATAGAGAAATATTATCTATATTTTGGTCAACAATTAAGAAAATCACTTAGAAATTAAATATTCTCAGTTTATGCTGTATTCTCAAAATTCAACAAAAACAAAGAATTAAATTTGTAGAGAAGATACCTAAAGCCTTCACAAGCAGTCAAAACCTGTTACAGGGTACAATGGATATCTCAAGTGCTACTTACAACATTCACAGTTGTGAGAGATGCGGCGGCATGCTGGACTCAGAAGGCTGTTTTTCAGGTCACCCATGTAATTATCAGTCTCATAATGACAAGAAGTTATAAAATGATGTACCATACAATAGAATCATAGAATATCTTGCATTGGAAAGGATCCACAAGGATCATGGAGTCCAGCTCCTGGCTCTGCATAGGACAACCCCAAGAACCACAGCATGTGTCTGAGAGTTGCCCAAACACTTCTTGAACTCTATCAGTCTGTAACCACTTCCCTGGGGAGCCTGTTCCAGTGCCCAGCCACCCTCTGGGTGAAGAACCTTCTTCTAATATCCAACCTAAACCCCCTGAATTCAGCTTCATGGCATTTCCTTGCATCCTCCTCCAGACTGAACAAAACAAGTCGCCTCAGCTGCTCCTAATAAGGCTTCCCCTCCAGTACCTTCACCATCCTTGTAGGCCTCCTTTGGATTCTTACTAAGAAGCTAATGTCCTTTTTATATTGTCGTGCTCCAAACCGCACACATTACTCAAGTTGAGGCCGCACCAGAAGAGAGAGAAGCAGGACAATAATTTCCTTTAACATCTGGTGATGCTACAAAATCATTTATTTAGGAAACTGAAGAATTTTATTTTACCTTCTTCTAGAAACCAGCACTTAAAACTAAAGTCCCACTAGTCTTATTGTTGTTATCCAAAGTGTAGAGAGAAGAAAACATGAAGACTCTTGAATCTTGTTTTCCTCTGTAGTTAAGTTCTGCAGAGACAAATGATATGTCAGATGAGATTGGTAGAGATATCATTTTTGCAGTGATTGCTTCAATCCTCTGAGAGTCCAGAGCTCTTATTAACAAACTGACTACATCCTGGAAATTAATAAGTGGTTGTAAAGAAGTTAGATAATTATAGCTATTTTAGCTCTCTGACTCACAGGAAGATCAAGTAACAAATTGGCACTTCTTAAATTATGCCCTTACATAAGAGCAGGTAGACTGGCTAATAAGCAAAATGCAGGAACTGTAGAGCTGTCCCTTATTTTCACGTCATTTGAAAATCAGAATGAAAAGTATGACTTTAGACAACCTGCTCCTGTGCATATTAAAGTGAAAATAAAATTTCAAAAATTGGCCAGCAGAAACAAAAAAACCATTCAAAACCAAAATGAAACAAAACAGAACAAAACAAAACAAAACAAATTAAAACCAAACCAACCAACCAACCAACCAGCCAACCAAAACCCCCACAAAAACAACAACAACAACAACAAAAAAGCCAACACCAAAACCAAACCCCCCAACAAACCAAACCACAAAATAAATAGTAAGGCAGGTGTGTGTGCCTTCTCTTTACCTATGGAAAACTTTTGTAACTTGTTCTGCTTGGTTCCCCTTCTTCAGCCTCTGTGATCTTACATTATCAGATTCATCTTGACCATCACTCCTTTGTGTGTTAGTACTTGAAATCAAATCAAACTCTACAGTCTCTAGGTCTAAAGCCTCTAAGTGTCTGCAAAATTCCTATTACATTTTGGCACTCTCTAAAACACTACTTTTCCAAGTTAAAAAACCCCAAAAACATTTAGAAAATGCTTAGAGCAGGGCAACAACTGTATTTATTGCAAAGATCACTGATGACCAGCAACTGCAGAGCTTTTAATCTCTTTTAATTGATTGGAAAGAAAGGTGGCTACACTGCAATATGAGAAACATTATAGACTTGGGCAATGTCATTGCCCAAGTAACAAAGAATTATTTAAGAGTATTTTTAGAACTAAAGTTCTGAAATATTTTTATAGCGACTAGGAACTGGGCCTATAAATCACATATTCCACTGTTACTTTTTCATTTTTAATTGTTTCTTAATATACAACATTAAAAAGTCATTCAAAAATTGGAGAAGCAAATCACTGAATGCTTTAACAACATACTGATTATTACTGTGCTGCATTTGGGAGCTGTCAACAGGACGCTGTTTTCTTTTGAAAACCATACCTTTTATTACAGTGTTACAGCTTCAAGGATTTCTGAACATTATGCTTGTCAGCTGCTTTCCACACATGATGAATTGTGCATTGAGAACAGATTATAATTAGTTTTGTATCAGAAGTGATTTTTGCAGTAGAGTTTTAAACAGGTGTATATGGATTCCCTTTCTTATGCCAAAGAGGAAGAAGTGCCATTCCTAGAGACCTTGAGTTTTGAGAGCATTGGAACAGTTACACACAGATAATGGATAAATCCTTATTGTAATTCACATGGAGAAGAGGAATCGTGATGTCACTGGTAAAACAGATCAATGTCTACAGCCTCTGTCTTTAGGAATGTTGCCCCTCTAGAGGGTAAGAGAAGGAAAAAAACTTTACTGATGACTTTAGGGTGCTTTTGGATGATAATTTTAAAGCTATACTAATAACTCTTCGACTTCTTCAGCAGTATAGTTCTAAAGGTGCTTGGCCAAGAAAGCTGTCTTGATTGCTATGTTTCCCTAATTTTGAAAATCCTCTCAAGAGCCTAAGGAAAGTTTTGATGAATTATTTTGCTCTTCTGTTTGAAATGTCTATGATCTCCCTACAAAAGCTGTGCAAAGTGTTAGCCAAACTCCTGAAAGTGAAAACATTGAACACCTCTATTTGTCAGTAAGTCACTCCTCTCCTGGGCTGGTTCTCTTCGGGAAAGGCCAGCCAGCCTGCTCATACTACTCTCAGCAGAAAAAAGGTTTATTCCTTACCATATCAAATACCTTTTAGAGAAAGTGCATGCACAATTCACCATCCACTCCAAAGGTGCTGATATTACGCATCATTTTGTGGCATAACTAATTAATTTCTCTGCTGTGCTTCTCTGCCTGAATTCTTTTTAGTCTCCCAAGCATTTATAATTTGTCATTTCACACTTTAGAAAAATGAAATCCTGTGACAGTTTAGATCTTATAATTTGGGATAAAGGTCTTAATGTTCTAACATCCAGAGAAGTGAGACAGGACTTTGCAGGCAAAGCCCAGCAGAGAAATCCACATACTCCAATGGGTACTGGCATTTGGAAGATAAAATGTTTATGTATCAGCTCTCCTGCCCTAACTTGCCTCAGTCAGAGACAGTTCACCACACTCACTTGAAAAGAACAGTGTTTCAATATTTGACAACATCCCACTTGCTAAACCTTTCCTGGTTTCCAATGCAGAAATCCAAGTTTTTAGCCTTCAGATGTGAAAAGCACCTTGTATGACAAGAAAACAATGGTAAGACTGAAGTGGCCTTCCAACAACGTATTCATTTCACATTCACTAAGGATTTTGGATGAGAGTCTTGATTCTCATAATTTTCTTTTATTAAGACTTCATGGTAACTGAGGACTTAAATGATTATAACAAGTTACAGCAAAGAAGTAATTTATTGTGCCATATTCAACGTAGATTATTTGATAAAAAAACCTAAGATTTTAAATTTGCTAGGAATTTTCTGAACATCTTGAGGAAATCTGCTTTGTCCTGTGGCTTATCCAAGAAGTGGGGGGTTTTTTATGCTTATTTCATCTGAACATGAAATAATATGTACAGGATGCAGTCTAGCTGCCCCTGCTTTGGGGCTGTACCAGGTTGATGGTTAGTAGGTGAAGATGTAGAGGATGTGAGTTGACCAGGTTTTCTGAACCTACTTCAATTTCGTCATCCTTTTTATTTTGTTTGAGCCTAAAATGGGCAATAGTTGTTCAGATGGGTACCTAGATGGGAAGCTGAAATGAAAATAGAAAGTCCATTAGTGTCACATGTTTCATTTTTTGTCAAATATGATCAGACGAGGACTTAGAAATCCAAGATGCAGGTCTATTTTCTTTCTTTGCAAAGACACCAGAAAGAAAGCAATGTCCAAGATGCCAGTTTAAGTAGAGAAAATGGAAAGCTTTCAGAGGTTATTGCAGTTTCTGGTCTTTGGACCAGACATTGACATTTCTTATGATCTGCTGATTGATTTGAAATGGAGAGTAATTTAATCAGTTTGAGTTTCGTTTTCTTTTATTTCTAGTTTGTTTTGTTTGCTTCCTTGATTTTCTGATGGAAAGTGATTTTTACTGACCTTGGCAGAGAAAACAACATCACACAGGTTACAACCACTTCCTATGGGCTTGGACTTCTACAAGAATCTTGAGAAAGTTTTATTCTTTCAACCTCTAGCTCTGCCTTCTCCATCAGCTCAAATTCCACACAAAAGGGGAAGTTTTAATTTTTTTTTTTCAATCTGGAATATGAATTCACTTCTGTCTGCATCACCAGAGAACATTCTGTGTGAACCTCTACATTCTGTTTCATCTCATTAAAATATGGATTTTCTGAGAAATGAGAAGCTCAGAGTAACTCTTTCTTTTCTTTGGTCTGGTGGTTCAATTTATCAACGTCATTATATGCACATTCCAGATGAAGAAATGATAGCAATCTCTACAACCTGTGCTTTGCACCATTTACTATTTTTTCTTGTATAGGTATTTATTTTTTTACTGACAGTTTGTTTACATTACTCTTGATATTGTTTGAGCATTTGTTTATTATAATTTTTAAATGCAACATAAGAAAGGCTATTTCATAAATGTACATAAGAGATGAAAGCATACTTTTGGATGTATTACACTTAGTTTTAAAAAGACATCCAAAAATATTTTAATATCTGGGTTATATAACTAAATGCAGAGGAAATTTTTATTCTGATCCCAAACAAACCTAACTACTGACAAGCTCAGAGTAATCATTACTTTTGTATATATATTAATGAATAACCAATAAAAGTAATTTCTGAACTGCTTACTGTTTCATTAATATTCCATTCTTCATCATATCTATTGCAATTATTTTAAGTGTTTAAAACCACATTCAGATAGATCCCTATTGAAACATGAGATCTTTAAATAAGCTCAGAAAGAGTTTAAAGTCCACCTATTTTAGGAATAAATTCAATAGTTAAATGAAGCAACACAAAATTTAATTATTATTAGTAAAATGGTTGGAAAAACATAACATAAATAAAAAGTTAACCAACCATAACTGTTATCATTATCTCCAAGTGTATTGCGATCGTTTGGAGATTGGATGTTTTTATGATTCATATAATTTGCACTGCCTGTTTTTCCAAGTACTTTCTCTGTAAAAATGACCACAGCAATGACCTCTCCTAGTAATTTAATGAGCAAAAGGAGGTTCTCATACAAATTGCTACCAAATATATAAAATTATGAAGCCTCCTGGCTTGAAGCGTACAGTTGTCTGACTATCTGAAATAATAATAAGAGTCATCTGTTGCTGCTTGCATAGCATTGAGTGGTAATCAAAATTTTCCTATTGCTCTATCAGTGTTAACTAATTAAATGCCAGGCTCCCTTCTGAGAAAACACTATTGATGCACAGTCTATCATGGATACTTGATATACTGTGGTAGAAAATAGTGTAGAGACACTAAACAAATACAACTTCTGGTATGTGCAGAAATAAATCCAGGTACATGCTGATTAGGCTGCAGTCTTCAAATAGGATAGCAGATGGACCATTAGGGCTTGATGAACCTGATAAAAATGGATATGATGTCCCAATATAAACCAGATTTTTATAGTTATTTTGGTAAGCAAAAGTTATCCCTTCTTACCTAGAAACCATGATTATGCAACTGAAGGTTAAAATGTTCCCAAACTCACTAGGAGAAAAAGAGCTTTGAGAAGAAAACCGAAAGAAACTGTGAGGACCAGAATTTCTAGGGTGGAGAACCCACTTGCTTTTGGAGAATCTGGGAGTATTTTTTCCATGCATCAGTCTTTCCCGCTCTTTCAAATAAGATAGATTTATATACATTTGTTACTGTAATGTTAATTGTTGACTTTATGATTATAGAGGTAATAGAATGTTTCTTTCACATCATATTCAGATAGCACTGTCCCACAGAACCACAGATTAATTAGCTGGATGGAACCCCCACCTCAACAGTTGAAGGAAAATTGAGTTTTGGACAAATATAGGAGGTAGGTTAAAGCAGAAACCTTTAAATGGGTATGACTAAAACCAAATTCAGGATTCTGTGAATCATTTCTCTCCTCTGCATGCAACAGTAGTTCAGCAATGCAGAATGAGAACACAGAGGGGTTCGTATCACAGAGATCACAGTCCAACAAGAACTGTTTATGTTTTTACACTGAAATATCTGATTTTTCAGGGTTTAGTTGAAATACCAATTTCAACTTCTTCAACCAACTTCAACAACTTCAAGTGATGAGAATTTTTGAGTGCATTCATGCAGGTACTAAAGCAAAAATAAAATCAAACACTAGTACCAACTGAGCCACTAGGCTTCTTTGCCTAAGATTAAATCTTATTAAATTTACTGAAAATTAATTATTTTAATGTATCAGTTACAGTCTTTAACATATCCTACAAATTTGGGGATAAAGCACTGAAACAAGCTTCCCCTGGAAGTGGTCAAGACCTCAAGCCTCCTTGTGCTCAAGAAACATTTGTCCAATGAACTTAGATGTGAAGTTTAATTTGTAGATTGCCCGGTGCAGAGTCGAGAGTTGGGCTCAAAGATCCTCACAAGTCCCTTCTGACTCAGGATATTCTGTGATTTTAAGTGCAAATTTTCTGCTTATTAGCATAAACCACAAATGTTTATAATAAAGTTTTATTTCATACTAAAACATAAATATTTTTTCCTCTCTGTGACTTCTAAATTTTATTAATTACAATAAATGATACTTCCTTGAATGTACTCTTTAAACTACTTTGTGAGCTTGTGTTTAACAGGTTCAAATAAATTTAAAAAATAAATATGATTATTAATAAAATACCATGATATTTAAAGGCAAACTATCCTACAAGGCAGACTTATCCTGTGTTTCTCTGCACTTATTTCCCAGAATTTGTTTCTCTGCACTTATTTCCCAGAATTATTTCATATCAAAGTAGATACAACATGTCTCCTTTGGTACCTTTTAATATATTTCATAAGAAAACAACTAAGCTTTCACTTTAAAAGCTGTAGTGAATTGATGTTTATAGAAACAGAGATGTTATACCTTGGGATTATATTTTCCCTGAATTTCTTCTGACATCAACAAGAACTAGTTATAGCAAATCAGATGCTGACAACAGAAGAAGAAGCTGTAGAAATAGATCTATCTTTTTATTGGATTATTCATATCTCAGTTAAGCTTCCTGTAAAGTAATTAAACAGTAAGGCATTCATCTAGAGGATAAATCATTCCTGCAAAATAACAAGATGAGAGCAGAAGGAGAAAGGAGGGGGTGAATGCTAGATAAATTGTTTGAATTTTTTTTCTATTATGCATTAGGTGCTAAAAAGGATTATGGAAATGAGATGGAATAGAGATGAATGCTCCGTTCTTGTGTTGAATGACTTTCAGGACAGGACTTTCAGCAGTTAATGGAGCTGTTTATCACATTGAAGGTCACATGAAACATGGCTTTCAGAAGACATCAGAATAAAGTGCGCTATATATGCTAAAAATAAAACCAGACCCCCACCTTCATTTATGTTTTTTTAAATTCTAATGTTGCCATTTAATCTCAAAGGAGAAATAATCATCATGATCATGGCAGCACTACTGAAATCAGAAAGTTATTCAGTATCTGCTACATTTCTCTGCTAACAGTTTTCAGCTTAATGGGATTTTTATATAAAATAGTCTTGGGGTAAAAATGAGATCAAGTGATTTTTGGCGGGGAGAAGAAAGAATGACAAAATAACAGTATATTTCAGCTAAATTTTCAAGATTATTTTTACACTGTGACAACTAATATTAGGAGTAGTTATTCTGATGTGTTCCCCATAGGACTTTTATACACACAAAGAGGGACAACCTGGTAACAAGCGAGACAGATCAAAGCAGAGTTCCTCTGTTGTTGCCATGAGCAGGCACCACACACAATTTGGGGCTTCTCTATACTACACAGCTACAATTACCCTGCTGGGACAGATCTAAATGCTAGACCTTGTGCCCATTCTGATTTCAGTGATGAAGCTTCCGACAGGGACAACTGTGAAGCAGACCAGCTCTTACCGATAGGGTCACCTGGTCAGGAGTAACAGGGCAAAATCCATTTCATGCATCACCAAAAGTAACTTTTCACTCTGTGAATCATGCTATGTCAATACAACAGAGCTCCTAGAAGCTTCATGGAGTACTCAAGGGAGATGATATTGTCTTGCACCAAGTGCACTGTGCTGATTGCCAGCTCCCAAGGTGCAAAGCTGTCCATAAAAGAGGTGCACCCTTTGATTTTCTCAGCATTTTCTTAATTTGCTGCCAATGCCTGCCAATGCCAATGCCATGGCAAATACCTTGCAGACAGGACATGCTGATTAAGAACAAGAAATAATTACCTTAGAGTTTTGTCTTTCCCTCATCTTACTGATCTCTAACTGCAGTGTCTGCAGGTAAATTGTGTCAATGAAGATTTTCTGCAAAGTTTTCTCTGGGATTGACAGTACTAAGAGAAATTTGGAGTGGGATTTGTTGGAAAGGAAATATTTTGACAAACATCCCAGGCTGGACAGTTTCTCTTGGGAAGAAAAAAATATTGCCAGTGAATATCAAACCGTTAGTGCTTGCTCTCCCTCACCGAGTCATCCAGTCAGCTTTTTGTCAGAGAATCAGAAATATCTTTTTTTTAATAATTTTTACATGCATAAACAGTTTTGCCTACAATGAGTACACACACATTTCTAAAATAAGGTCTTTTTGCAGTTAAGGAGGTTTTATTTCAAAATAAATCAATGGAGTTTTGACCTGCATTTAAACCTAGGACTTCTTTCCCAAGAATATTTCAATTTGTACTCTTTTTTTTTTTAACAAAACTGATTGCTTTGATCTTTTCCTTGTGTACTTTCTGCTGAATGTACATGAAATTCTGCAGCTCTGTGTTTGAAGACCTAAACATATTGAACTGAAGGATGATAACATTCTGTTGTACCTAACCTAGTCCTTTTAATGGAAAGTTATATTTCACTGAGCTTGTCCTTGGAGGCTATCTCCTAGGGATTTATTATGTTAAGTAGCACTTGAAATTATCATCATTTTTGTAACATAACAATGTTTAGCTACCTTCTCTATTCTGCAGGGCTTTTCCAACCAGCAGGCAATATCAAGAGCTGAGGAGTGAGCACACTGTGTGATGACTGTTTATGAATTTTGGGACAATATTTGTCTTGGGCTTACTCAAGCATCAATCTAATAAACTGCAAGTCAGGAGTCACAAGATCCTGGCTGTGTCCATGAACCTCAGCAAATTACCTTTTTGCCTGCTGTAGAGAAGTACTGTCCCTTGTCAAATGCAGTTCCCCATTAAAGACCTAATTAACAAACCAAAACAAACCAAGCCAAAACAAAACTCCAAACAAAGCAAAAACCCAAACACTACCCTCCCTCTGCTCCCCCCAAAAAAAACCCCAAAATCAAACCAAACCAAACCAAACCAAACTAAACCAAACCAAACCAAACCAAACCAAACTACAACAAAACAATACAAAACCAAACCAAACCAACCAACCAACCAACCAACCAAACAAACAAACAAAAAAACCAAACAAAACCCTCCAAAACCCAAAAAAACAAACAAAAAACCCCCCCAAACGCCACCCCCCCAAACAAACAAAAAACAAAACCAGAACCAACCAACCAACCAACCAACCAAAAAACCAAACCCCCAAAACAACAAAAAAACCGTTCAAACAAACAAAAACTTGCAGCCAGAAAAAGAACCATTAACCCCTGGACCTTTACTAATTTGTTCACCTCTCTTTTTTCAGCTGAAATATTATCCCTTTCTAAGTCATTTCGTGATGGACCCTTATTATGCTGCCTGTGATACTGCTCAACCAGTGCCTTGGAGAAAAGTTAACAGAATGACACACAGTTAGTCCCACAGGTCAAGAGAGAAAACATTAACTTTCAAAGCCAGCATACAACATTTACCACTTCCTAAATCTTTGGGCTGATCAGCAATAAGCTTTGGTTCTGGTGTTCAACTTCAAGCTCAAATATGTTTTCATAAAAGGTCTTCACAAAGAAAGATGTTTTCATCTTTATGCTGTAAACAGTAATCCTCCTTTTTTCTGTGTATTCAGCTGTCATAGGTACAGCTCAATTCAGCCTCCATCAGACACCATTTCTTTTAATTAATGTTTTCTTCATAATCTAGCCAATATTTTTAATCTAGCCAACAGTAAAAAGTAACTTCTCTTGGCTGAAGACATTAGGTTAACTATTGTATTTACAAGATCATAGAAGAGCTGGGGGAAGAACTGGCTGTTAGCTATTTTGAAGTGCTGATGAGAAGTAAAAATTCAGCTTAACTGAAAGTAATCCATTCTTATTTTAATAACATCAGCTTTTGTATGCATCTGCCACATTTTGTAGTAAATATTTTCTTGTCTAGGAAATTCCACAAAGCTTCTAAGTGTAAGCTAACAAGTGCTAAACACTTTGCACTGTCACAGAGCCCAGATGATTTACTTCAAGACTTCATTCCCACTTATTAAAACTGGCCTCTGAACACCAGACTGCTATGCAGGAGCTATGTCAGTGCAGTTGTGACATTTAGATTTTAGCAAAGGAAACTCTAGGTTGTCCTTTGAGGCATCATAACTTCTATCTCCTTTTCCAAAAGGTCCTGTGCCCATGCAAACAAAACAAAAAACAAACAGATCTAAGACATGGAATTTTCACAGTGGAAGGACAAGAGATTTCCATGGGATTCCCTGTTTTGAGGGGGCTGTTTCCCAGAGGAGAACCTTTCAAAATTCCATAAATTTCAGGGCACATGCAGTATCGCGTAACATTGAATGACTTGAACATTGTCAAGAAAACTTGTTCATCTATTTCATAATAATGAAATTCCTAGAATCATAGAATGATCTGTGTTGGAAGGGACCTTGAAAATCATCTAGTTCCAATCCTCCCATCACAGCCAGGGATGCAACCCATTAGATCAGGCTGCTCAAAGCCCCATCCAGCTTGGCCTTGAACAGTTCCAGGAATAGGGCATCCACAACTACTTTGGGAAACTTGTGCCCATGTCTCACCACCCTCACAGTAAATAATTTCTTCCTCAGATCTAATCTAAACTTCCCCTCTTTTAGTTTAAAACTTTAACTCTGCTGTTGTATCACCCCTCTTTTTCTTTTTATAAGTCTCTTTTTGGTACTGAAAGGCCTCAATGAGGTTTCCCTAGAGCCTTCTCTTCTCCAGGTTGAACAATCCCAGTTCTCTCAACCTTTCTTCACAGGAGAGGTGCTCCAACCCTTGGATCATCTTCATCGCCCTTGTCTGGACTCAATCCAACAGGTCCACACCCTTCTTGTGTTGGGGACCCCAAAGTACTAGAGGGGCAGAAATGCCGTCCTCATCCTGCACGCCACATTGTTTTTGATGCAGCACAAAATATGGTTGGTTTTCTGGGCTATGAGCACATGCTGTTGCTGAATTCCCATTGTCTTAAAGAAAATAGTATTGCCTTCCTATCACTCCTGCTGTAGATATTTCCCACCTTGTATTGAAATAATAAAATTTTAATTCCTTTTACATTTTTAACTGCTACTATTGTGTGAAGAATTTCATGAGGAAAACTTCTTTATTGCACAAGGATGTGTTTCTATGATGCTACTATATTCTGTTGATTGAGCAATTACCTCTTAGTCACAGAAAACTGGGGAAAATCAAAGGCACAAACCCCAGAGGATTAAATCATACAAGAAATTATAGAGATGGCAATGCTTTAGAGCCAAGTACTGTGCACCCACTCAACATCTCTGGAGGCCTTCCCAGTCCTTGTTGACCTCAGTTTTGATTCATGCCTTCTGCTTCCATCTACAACATAAGTGTCTCAGGGTGCAATTCTGACAGCTTTGCATCTGGCACTGAGCCAGCTGTGCTACAAGCAGCCTTGGAGCCTCTCAAGAGCCCAGAGGCTGCCAAAACACCTTCAGCACTTCCTCCCCATAGTGGAAAATCCAGAGTAGCTGCAGTGACCTGATTCTGCAGCCCCTCATTGAAATGAAAGCATAATATGCTGAACTAGCCAGAGAACAGGCGGTACTCAGGTTTTGTTGTGCATGTACTGGTACTGTATTAGGACCATGACAGAATGGCTTTGCTAACAATGTATCTTCTCTGTAAATACCTAAAATTTATGTCCATTCCACCTCAATAGAGCCCAATCTCTGTCAGAATTACAAGTGTCTTACGAAAGCCTAGAGCCTTGAGGCTGTAATACCTGGCTGAAAAGGACATGATCTGTAGTAGTTTCCACATTTGTCACAGAGTGGCCAAGCAGTGCCAGACTTCCATCTGAAACTCCATTATGTGCACAGTTTAATTTAACAAGTAGCAGTATTTCTGCTGTGTATTTTCTGACCCTCGTTGCTATATTGTTTTTTTCCACACTCAATTGTTTTTATTGATTTTGTGTTGTTTTGTCTAATGACTTTTCTTTTAAACCCCACTGAATATGATTTATGACCCTTATTCCTCTGCTGCAAATTCAGTTGCAGGATGCTTACTCTACCAATAGATCAATTATTTGAAACATTAGCTAAAAGGCTCTTCTCAGCAAATTCTTCCATCACACCTTAGAGATCTCCTCTGCCTTTTCTTCCTCCTGTCACTGTCAACATCTTTATCTCTTGCTGTGCACTCACTCCCTTTTGGAGCACAGTTTTTACAATTGTCTTTTGAGGGTAACATATCCAGGGGGGCCTCCACTAGGCTACTTCTAGCTTTTATTGTGTAGTTGACACAGTTCACTTATATAGCCCTGATAGTTACAAAAGCCATCTGTGGATGGTTTAAGCCATTAAACATCGGAAGGCATTGTCAGTCTGGTTTGGCTTACCATCTACACACCTAGAAACAAAGGAACAATCAAAACACTGGCAAAGCTATGGTTTGAACTGTCATCTCCCTCACGAGCCTATTAAACTCAGGCTACAATGCAGTTCACATTGTTTCTGTCGTATAAAACTACAGAAATTTTAAATTGTTTGGAAATCGGCAATCAAGTAATTCATCCTTTCATCTGCTCTTCCCAAGTTTTAAAGCTAAAATGTCAAAACAGTAATCTGTGTTGAAGGCAAAAGGATTTTTGTAGCTTTAGTCCACGGAAACTCTCATTTGTGACTTACATATTAAAAGCTGCAGCAAAGAAAAGAATCCTAATGTTTCCTGGTAATGACAAATGACTGCATAAAACAACAAACCTTATGACACACTAAAACTTTATGGCACAGTAAAACCTTATGACACACTAAAACCTTATGACACACTAAAAATAATTTTTTCCTCCCCTTTTCATATCAGCAAGCCCTAAGAAGAAAATATAACAGAAGGCAGAAAAAACTGGTACCTTTTTACTTCAGTTTAATCAACAATTCTAAGCTGATTTTGGTCTAAAACCTCTGCTAGGGATAAAATATTGCATTTAAGTCAGATTACACAATAGAATTAACCAGTCGGAGGGGTTTTTTGCTTTGGTTTTTTGGGGGGTTTTTTGTTTGTTTGTTTTGGGGATTTTCTTGGTGTTTTTTGTTAGGGGTTTTTTGGGTTTTTTTTGGTTGTTGTTGTTGTTTGGTTTTGTTTTGTTTTGTTGGGGGTTTTTTTGTTGTTATTTAACTTCAAAGAGTGTGTATTAAAAGCTTGCAATCAGTAAAAACATTAACCACAAGATTTAATCAAAACTTACCTATTTTAACTGTTTAAGTGATAGTGGAGCTAAACCAGATTTACCAAGGTATCAGAACAAAGGCAAATCTTATTTGAACAAAGGTAAATCTTATTTCCCATTAGTTTGATGAAGCAGGGGTGTCTAAGCAATACTAGATAAAAAGTATTGTACTAAAATAGCCAGACTTGAACAAGACTTGCCTGTAAGTTACTGCCATTATGGCTGTCCATTTTCTGTAAGTCTTTTACATTGACAATTGCCTCAGTTTTTCACTGTTTATACCTGAGTAATCAAATAAGGCTACAGTCTCAGAAGCATGTAAGCAGTAATTTCCTTATAACTGCATCCAATTGACATAATTTCCGGTTGCAAAATTTATCTTGTCAGTCATTTTTATATGCTGCATGGAATATGTTCCAGAAACAGGTATGGACATGGTCATGAATTTGCTTTATTTCTTTGGCTTGTAGATGGCTGGATTTCTTGTTTTCTATTCAATAATGTTGTAGCAAGTGACTGGTGCAGACCACAGGGGCTGGAATGTGCCCATGCACTGCACACTCGGGTATATTTTTTTGAAACGGGCACAACATAACACTGTCCTTGGATTCCTCAGGAAGGACAATACAATAGCACCAAGAGTCCTAGATTGATACATCATTTATAACTGCACAAAAACTTTGCTTATACTTGGCTACAGAAGAATAGAGTATTTTGCATGTGAGTTTAAGTTAATTCAGATACATATTATATATTACACGTTACATATTATGTATTACGTATTACATATTAAATATTAAATATTACATATTGCATATTACTTATTGCATATTAATATTACATATTACACATAATATTGCATATTACATTATTCAGATACATTAGTTCAGATACATATTTTTACTGTGTTTTCTGTTTCATGCTGTTAACATTCTGATGAGCTGAAGAAAACATGTACCACACAACTCATTTTTGTAGAAACATTTTTGCTGTTCCTCACATTTTTTCAGGTCTTAACTCTGAAACAGTTATTTGATTTTGCTTTATCTGCTGATAGATAAGCTCACACGGTTCTCATAAGAAAAAAAGAAAAAGAGAAATGGGAAAATTCTGGTGTTAACTCCTGAGCATACATTGTAAAGTGAATGATCCATTCACAAGAAGTACCCAACTGTTCACCACCTGCTATGTGAAATTGTGCAGTATAACTTCACAGCCATCTTGTCAAAAGAAAATTTTGGTAATACAGAATGATTTAATGTGAGAATAGAAGAAGAAAAAATAAAAATAATTTTAAAAACTACACTCAAGATCCTCCATTGATAACATCTGGGAAAATATCACATGGTTTTGAACAGTACATGATCTAATCTTAGTCTCAGCAATGTTGTTTAAAGGAAAATAAAGGAAAAAGTTTCATAGACTGGCAATGTAATTTGTATTTACTGTGTCCTTAGGGGAAAGAGGGGTTAATTCTAATATATGTGGTAATTAACCCCAGTAGTGTTAAAAAACTTTGTCTGTGTAATTTTCCAGAATGATTTTAGGTCTCAAATCCAAATATTGTACAAACTTTGTATAATCTCTGAACTAATTGAATAGTTTTATCTCTCATGCAGAATCCAAGTACAGAGGATGAATTTTGCTCACATAATGTTCCTTTTGGCAATCCTCAATCCAGAATTATGATGGTTATAAAAATACAATAGCATTGGTTGCATTACATGGGTAGTTCCTCTGGAATATTAATTATTCTTGAATAATTCATCCATTTCTTCTGTCAAACAAGGACATGTTTCCAAGACTAGGGAAGCATAGGTTTTTTTCCCAACTATAACCTCACCTTCTCTGCATAATGTTTGTGTGTGCATGGCAGAAGGAGGTTCTCTCGAAGAACTGATGGATCAGTTTGAGAGATATCCTCCCCTAAAAGCTGTCCAGCTGCACCTCACATAGCAGGCAAGAATGTCTGTCTACTGGTATCTGTCTTACTCCTACCTCACTATTTATATCAGACTTCACCAAAATATTATAGAAAATTTGACAGGGGAGATGCTTTCATGTAACAGCAGAAGTGCACTAACACTGTGTCCCCAGGAGAGCAAGTACCACCACTGCAGATATTTGTAAAAGAAATTTGCCCTAAAAAGTGCGTTAGCCTATTCCTAACCCTGGTCACACACCTCATCAGGCTCACACAATAGCTCTAGGAGAACACACAACCCTGCAAACCTCACCACAGGCAGATTTCATGCTTCTGTCAGGCTGCAGCTTGAGAACCACAGAAATTCCAATGCTAAAATTTGGCATTTCATTAACACGGAGATGCAAGCTATTTGAAAGTTATCCATCAATATTTGATACATCAAGATGTATAAATTGAATAATTTCACATGAAGTAGACCTTCAGCATGACACAAGACCAATACAAGAAGCAATTGCAAAAAAGAGACCTCTTTTGAGAGCCATGTATATTTATTTCCAAAATTACAAGGCCGTGAAGTCCCTGAACATTAACAACTACTCACAGGAAACCCTTTACCTTTAGAGACTGTGTCTTCGTAACCCACAGTAACACAAAAATAAATTAACACTAAATTGGTGGGTTTATAATAGAAGAATTACCACCTCACCTGCAGCTATGATTCCCTACAGTATTCAGGTACAATGGTTATTATAGATTTGCTGTGGGATACATTAGTTTTAAACATTAATCTGCTAATGCCATTGACGCATCCCAATCTCTGCTGAGTACAGTATGACCAGATCAGGAGAGACAGCAGGCATCATTGCAAGATTACAAGCACTTTTAATTCAGTCATGCTGACTTTCCAGCAGTGATCTTAAAACAGCTGAAAAATGAACTTTTCAGTGATTAGACTGATTGCAACTGAAATTGAGTTGTCCTGGGTGTTTGTGTGACTAAGAGCCTCACCTTGTCATTGCATTGGTTTTGGTAGCACCAATAAACAGAATGCTTTGTCAGCTTGGACAGTTACACCTGAGAACAAGGATTCAAAATGAACTAGTTAAAAGAACCAAATATATTAGCTTCTCTTTTGAAAAAGAGAAGTATTTGATATTTCTTACAGAGATGTCTTCCAGGATCTGCAGTTTATTTGTCCCCTGTACTTTTAGGATATTGAAAATACTGTAACTAATTAATGAGCTGAACTAGCATTAAATTTGCATTAAACTCTGCTGTGCCAACCCCCTGCTGCCTCTCTCCCCCCAAAAACCAATACATGTTGGCAAACTTCTTTCTTCACTGACATACATTGCTTAGCTCTTCAGTCTAACATATATTGGCACTTCAAAAATCTAAAGTGAGGTTAAATTATCAAATTATCAAATTATTGATTCAACTAATTCAATGAAAAAACATTGAAGTCAGTAACAGACAAACTTCATCTTTAACAATAAAACTGGAAATTCAGGGAGAACATCCTTGTAAAAAGTACTTTGGGAAGATGCACTGCACATGTGATGTCCTTTTGCTTTTTCATGTTAAAGCAAAAATTCTGTCTTAAGTTGTGCTAATAATTCCTCCATTTTCATTTCAGTTAATAACTTGAGGCCAAGATCATAAAGTATAACTTCATGACTTCCTGACAGTGATGTGTAGGGAAAGGGGAGAAGGAAGTTTTAGAAAACTAATTCAAATAACAGATATGGCATTTGATGGTCATGGTGTCATACATGAGCAGCACAAAGAACAAATGTCAACCTAGAGACTGTCAATTTAACGAGATCCAAATATGGTGAATCTTGTGATTTATAAAGTGTTGGAAAAGTCCTGAAAGTTCTGAAAATACTTCCAGAAATACAGCAGAAACAATAAGCTAGAAGTAACTTGTTGACTAATGTTCACAGGAGAGTGAAGGTGAACTCCTAGGGTGGATGGAAAGAGGGCCCTTTCAAAAGGGCTCTGCCTCCTGCCAGATTCACTTTGTACAGCAGTAAAACCAGGAGAATTTCTATGGAAGGGCATGTGAGAGGGAGAAAAACAATTCCACCACAACTACAGAAAGAATAAAAAAATACTGGTTTTCATTACAATTTTTGTTCCCACACACTGCCAGTTTGTGGATTAATCTCACTGTGAATGACATTGTTTCTTGGTTTTTTTTTTTTTTTAAATGTGACAGTTTCAGAATTTAGAATCAAGTTTTGGTTTTGGGAGTTTTTTGGGGTTTTTTTGGGGGGGTGGGGTTTTGTTGGTTTTTGAGGCGTTTTTTTGTGCTAGACTAGACACACAGCAACAATTAGATTATTCTGAACTCAGACAAATATAATAAGTATTGCTGAGATTCTTCACAGTATGGCAGATATTCCCTCTGTCCCTACATGTGAAAGCAATTTTGGGAAGTCTGGAAAGCTGCGTTTGTTTTCTACTACTGCAGGGCAGTTTGAGGACTATCAGAAATGCAGTCTATAATGGATGCAAGAGGAAAGCTCCTGAATCTAGTTGTGCTTAGGAAACAAATATCTTGAATTAATAGTTATCTATTGACTCCTACCTAATTTCAACTGAAGAGACTATCTATAATTTAAAATGAAGGAAAATTTTCTGGATTGATTTCTAGCACTACCACTCCTTAAGGAAATGGAAAAAGAAAACAACCCACATTTCCAAAAAAACCCTCCACATCTCCAAAATACCAGTGAAGTATTGACAAATGCACGCTGTTGAAGTAAAACCTTATATCCTTTCTAACGTGTATCTGTATCTGAGAAGAAAATGAGACAACTGGAAAGGCAGTCTTACTTACCTTTAGGAATCTACCAGAAGAGGCCCCAAACAGGAGGAAGGCTTATACAGAATGAGAGAAAAAATAAAATCAGTAGAGACCAGATACTAATGTTATGAGGTGAACGAGCTTTCCAGTGAAACATCTTTCTGTTCCAAGCCTCGGTAGATGATTTGGAGAGGTATCAAAGTGACAGTGCCTGAACAACTTGTAAGTATCTTTGAGCATTGAATTCACTGGAGTTTTCTTCCTTAAAAATAAAAAAGGTCAAGTTATACTGCTGTTACCACAGCTGTCACATGAGGTTCGAATCCTGTAACAAGATCTCCTGACCTCTGTTGTTTTGTTGGCTCCCCATCAATTCCCACAGGGTGTAAAATGGAGAGTGAAGGCAAGACTCCAGCTAGAATGGTTTTCTCCTCTTTCACAAAGATCCTAGAAATAATCTGTGGAGCCTCAGTTTTACACCCGTCCAGTGCCTGTTAAGTAGACCCAAAGCTCTCTGGAGTAATAAACATTCTAAGATATCATCTCATTTACCTAACAGAAACCTATAACCTACATTTTCAGCAGAGCTTGTCTAATGGAGAAAAGCACCCAGAACCATTGCTATTTTATGTGACATCACCTGAACAAGCTAAGCCAGAAATCCCCAGATCTAGCAGAAACACAGCAGAGTAACAGAAAAACTTTCTAAATCAGTGCCAAACACATCACCCAGACAAACAACGTGAATTATTTTCCCAATGCAAGATGTCTCTGTGCAAAAGCTTCTGTTAATAACAGCACTTTCTTAGGAGTGTAGCTTTAACCTAAAAGAAAAGCTTTGCTTTCAGTTCTGTAGTATTTTGATCTAGTATTAAGAATCACTGAACACAAAGTAAAGCAATGTGAAATGGGGATTATGCATTTATGCAAAGACATCTTGATAATTTCACTGAGATAAAATATAAATTCATTACTGCCTAAAATGCAGTTCTATTTTTTTCCACAGTTATACCAGATTTGACATATAATATCATAATGATAGATTTTTAAAAACTCAAACAGGAAATAATAGAATTTCAATCAAGTCACAAATCTGCCAATTCTTTATGTCTTTTCGTATTCCAGACTGAATTCAAACCCTCCAATGTTGTTAGCATAAGCCAGTCTGCAGAGGAGCTTATTTATCTAGTAAATCCATGAGTAGGGAGTAAAAGAATTAGCAATAAGAGCTCAGAATTGCAGTTTGTCCATCATTCTCCATACAAGAACACTGACTCAAGATCACATTTTACAAAGAAAAATTCAAAATCTGGCCCCAAGTTTATGGTCTTATTTGTAAAGCAATTGCCATTATTTTGCAGTCATTAAAACCTGTGTTTGTACCCGGCTTGGGCATGCAGTGTCAACCTCCAGCAGAGACACGGCAGCTGCCGTGCTGCAAGCACTTCCAGAGGCGAGTTTCCATCACCCAAGAACTTCTATTCACTTCAAATCACAAAAAATGTCTGCTGAGGTATCATAACTGGCTTTTGCATGCATTGAAAGCCACCTCTTGCTGTCCCTTGGCACTTCAGCCGTGCCTCTGATAGGGCAAACCTATCGTTTTTGAGAGAGCACACAGTCATCCAGATCAATAAAGAGAACACTAGGCCTTAAAAAGAGGAAAATAAGAAAAACAGGTGTGACTTTTCAGGTGATCAATTTGGTGCATTTTAAATTAACCAACTCCTCATACATATTTCTAAGTATGAATGGAGATAAGACAGAAGCAAAAAAATTCCTTATCATGGCTCCTAAGTCTCAGTTAGATCCTAACTTTCAACACACTGTTGTTACACAACCACATAATAAAACATCTAACAATAATACAAATTTTAATTAAACAAAAATGCACTTCACACTCTAACACATAAAATGAGATTGTTTGGAATTAAATTAAGTTTACTCATAGAATATTAGAACTTAATTTTGTAGGCTGAAGTTTAATTGAAAGCTTAGCATGACTGGGCCTCTGCTCAAAACTTGGCATAGGTGAACTTCAAATGACCTCTGTTAACATGAATGGCTGAGCAAGGGAGTAAACAAATAGTTAAAAATTACAGGAAATCTTTCTTAAATGCAAAACCAATTCTCTCTAAAATCAGAAACATATACAAAACTATCAGTAAACATAAAGACATATTTTTACTGCAAATTGTGCCAAGAATACTATAATGTAGAGAGAATTAGAGGAATAATGCTGACACATTTTCCACATATAAACATTGACAGGTATATGTACAATGAACATTTATGCAAATGGAAGCAGATGAAGACAAATTCCGGATTTTTCCCTGCTGCTCTGAATGCTAACACAAGTATTGTTGTCAATGTAGATGTGTCAGGTCTCTGATCTACAGTGGGTTGTATTCTACTTTGTTTTAAGGAAAACAACTCTCTATTTTCCACTTCCATTAGGAATTGTTAAATCAATTTATCTTATTTTCATGTTATTTTGCAAAATTGGCCCAAATCTGAATTCTTTTCTTGTTGGTTTACTTTTTATCAAATAGTATTTGTTTTCCTTGTAAATGGCCAAAGGATAATTTTAAATCTGTTACCTAGGGACCTCAGATAAAACAGACCAAGTGGTAAAAAATTCATGTTTTGCATAAAATTAATCAGCTTAAAATTAAAACTAAGCCTTGCCCTATTTATTACCTTTGAGTTCAGGGACACTGTTCAAATAACTTTTATATCTATGACTATAATCATTAAACTATCTGTTTTCTTATTTTTCATATCTAATAAATACATAGAGTGGGTGGTAAAGAAGTTAAAAAAAACACCCCTTCTTTTCTTGTGTGTGTATGTGTATATATAGATACATAATATATGCATGTGAATATCACCTGGTAGAAGAATTAACATATTCTAATCACATCCTTCTTGGTTTAAATATGATCACTATTGAAAAGATAGCAGAGGTTTCAGAGAGAAATGAAAGAAAAGACAAAACCCTAACAACAGATACCAGAGAAAAATTAATCAAAAAGATGATCCTATCTGTCAATTAAACATTGTTACTTGGTGCAATTTTGCCTTACTGTGAATATTTTCTGTTCACTCCATATGCAGATATGTACAGCAACACCTTTTATGCAAAATAGAGAATATTTGATGCTGAAGTTCATTTCTAACTGAGAATACAAAAGAATTTTTATCTCCATGCAGTCACCAACTTGATCTAAATTTAAATCTTGTTTTCATTTAAAATGACTTGATTACTCTCTTTTCTTCTCTTCACCTTTTTCTTTTTCTATTTTTTTTTTCAATTTCAAGAGGTGTGATCTGCTTTTCTGTACAAATACATTGGGTAGGTTTGCAAAATTTGGATAGACATCATTTACAACTTCAGAGTTTAGTGCATGGTGTGGTTACTTCAGAAATTGGCTTTTTTTTACACTAATTTTGTTAGGCCAAAGATAAATGCTGTGTGAAAGCAGTCAGTAGTGATACACACAGGTCTGCTTACTCAGTGCTTGAATTCCATGAGTAGAGTGTGCCCCTCCTACTTATGCCAAATGCCATCCTCTTGGATGCGATCTTTATTCGCTGCTTCATGACCACAAGAACCAACAAGGCCAAAATTAAACAGAATGGCAACAGCCCTGTGGGCCAGGTGTCTGTCTCATGTCCTTTAATCTTAAAACACATAAAATAAAAACAGTTTGCTTTTTCTGTAATCCTGATATCTTCATCTTCTTTTGGCATCTCTTTATTAAAAGGGAGCTCCACTGCATCACTTGCTGGAATATACCTTCTGTGAAATAATGGAGAGGTTTCCCAGGAAGTGTTCCCTTCAGCTGATGTGAGTGGCAAGTAGCTCTCAGAAACACAGCTCAGAGCAGAGCGCTGAATGTGTAGACACACATTCAGGTAAGAACTGTAGCAAGATTAATCTTCAAATAGCTGCTTAAGTACTTGCTTCAACTTTAAATTCAGATGTTCAGAGTTATATCCCAAGCAGCTACCATTAGGGAAAGCTAGCTTTATCTGAGATAACAACCAAATAGACTTTGTCTAGAGGCTGTAAGTGAGATTATTCATCACAAATCCTTGATGAAGCAGGATGCTTTGTCCACCTTTCCCACAACAGCCAAAACTGAAAAAAACCCCACATACCATGTTTTGGGATTGGGTATTTTGTGCAATGGCAGAGAAGATTAAACTTGTTCCTTGCTGTTCTTCCATATCTCTGCAACAGAATGGTCAGATTTCGCCCAAGCTGTGTAAAAACCCCGTACAATGTAATTTATTATATCTTCTAGCTGTCTTGACCTACCAAAGTGATAGTTTGATATAATTCTCACACCTAACACTCTGTTCTTCAGAGTAACAGATACACAGGTATCTGTCTGGTACATGACATCCTTGCGTACAAACAAGGATGACATTGCTTATTCCATTTAATAATTTCTTCATTCCAAATGGCACCTTCTGGTTGTAAATTTCCCTCTCTGGCACTGGTCAGACTCCCAAGACAAAAAGTTTTCTTCCATTTATTGTCAGTGTTTAATGCATGTTCTCTCACTATTTCATTGGAAAATGAACTGTTTGTACTGGAAAAATACACAGAATTGAAACTGGAAAAATACACAGGATTGGTAATACCCTAATTCTCTTTAAAATCCAAGGTGTTTTAACATTCAGGATATTATGTTGCTACTAAGCTGTTAGATTTAGGTCAAAGTGCTATTCCTTTTGAGATTATATAACCATTCTGGCCTGGATTTTGATAATACAGGGATTTTCCAGAGCAGTTCCTGTAGCTGGCAAGCTGCAATGTGTTAACATGAGCATGCTTCAATGCTTTGCTTTAAATATTAGATGGAGCTTGGTGAAATTAATAGGAAATTATTCACAACATGCTTTCAAACAATATACATCGTCCTCAACACATACATAGCTTCTGCTTTGAGATAGAGGAATGGGAAGAGAAAACGTCTCCAGCAATTACTTATTTGAGTCTCTTTTACTACATGTATATGCAAATAAGGGAAATTTAATAGACTAGTAAGGAGAAAATCAATATTGTATTATTTTAGATTAGATGTTTTAACTGGTGAAGACATCAGTGCTATAACGCACAGCAGCTATTCTTTTATTCATATAGACTGCGAACTGTAACAAAGTTCCTCCTTAAACAGAACAAGACACTTGCTCTTGGGTTTCAACTAGCTCCACTGAGTCAGGAGAGAATTTGTTTTCCTATATTATGGTATGGAAGCTATAATACATGAAGCTTTATGAGCCAGAAATGAGAATAAGAAGGAAAGACAAAAGTTATCAAGGTTATTTGCTAGCTAAGGAAGACTGCATCTGTTTATGCATCTATGTTTATCAAATGTGAGCTGAATATTAGAACAAGATCTAGCTCTAATAATATGTTTCTTATGGAACATTGAACATGCGACTTAGGAGGAAGCAGAAGGAAAAATAGTGCAACAATCTGCACTAAGGAAGACAGGAAAACAAACTCTTCACATACATTAACTTTTCTCATTTCACTGGGAGCAGGAAAATTTCACTGAGAAATGATGATTGATGCAGAAAAATATCTGACACATTAGAAGGCAGGATTGTTGAACCCAGTACTACCTACACATTTGTGGTTCTTTTTGTTGACTGGAAATGTACGCTCTTATTAATTCATTGGCAAGAGTCTCATCTTCATGAATCCATGAATGGCAGCTGAAGGAAGAAAATCCATCAAATGCCACGAAACTCACAGTGAATTGGCCCAGGCTAGCATTACTTTAGGAGGCTCAAAACAATGGTTGTAAGAATTTACATTACTTCAAAGGCTGAAGATTTTCCCTAGGAAGCCAAGCAAGAGCAATATAGTGCATTTGTGTATATTTTACACACATTTGGTGAAATTACAGAAAGGAACTGCTACTGCACTTGAGCCCCTAAATATTTATGAAACTGTACATAACTAATCTGTATAATTTTGTTGTCTAAATCAATGTTCAGATTAGATCTGACAAATCTGTTTAATTCTAAAAACTAAAGACTTTTTCCACTGTAGATTTGGCATCTTCCTAAAATTTTTTTTACAGTTATACTTCTTTTATTCATATGTAACACTGACCACAGCACTTCTTTAGGCAATTTTGCCTTATTTCCAGCTTGATAGATTCCAGTATCTCTGTTATCAGATTGTTAATACAGCCAAGGCTAACTGCAGATATGGAAAATGACCCGATTTCATGCGCAGAAAGTAATCTGTTTTTTAACAGTGTGAAATTGTGCTTCTTACTCTAGATGCCAAGATCCTTGAGAGTGAGTGCTCTGTCTGCCTGGGTGTATTAGCATCCCATTGCAAAACCAAGGTGACTGCAGGGGGGAAAGCTGCTTGTTTCAGAGCATTATTGCCAAATGGGCACCAAGCTGTTGTGTAAGGGAGGCAGCTCCTCATAGGACATAAGATATAGAATAGGTTTCTAAAGGGTTAGAGACTCAAAATACATGTACTGAATGTACCCTCAGCACACCTCTTATTTTCACTTTCTTTAAGATGCTCAGGGAATACTCATGTGGAATCTCTCAGTGCAGATGCCCCAAACTCTCGGAAGGTGTAAAGGAGTAATATATATGTTAACTTGGTGTGGCATTCCTTTGCAGAGAAGAATGACAGTTGCCTGGGGACACAATTTTTCTCTAAGTGGTGTCCGTGTGCAGTGCATGACTTTGGGGTAAAAAGAGTAACAGTGAAAAAGAAATTGAGTGTTTTGACAAATAAATATTTTTAAAATAATTTCAGAGTGTAAAGGATTTTGGTAGCAGTCTTTGGGGTTTTTTCTGTTCTTTATGTATGGCAAAGGCTATTTATTATAAATCTGTTTTTCATTTCTAAGGACTGTTTGTTGCAAAATAGGAATGGAATATCAAAATGTCAGAGGGGACACCACAGGCATAGTGAACTGCAGTTCTTTTATTTATTTTTGTTATACTCTTTCTCTAACTTACTAGGAATTTATATCCTTCTAGATATTATTCTGCCAATCCTACACTGTAAAGAATTCTCAAAAAAGCATTCCTTCCATAAATGCTGCATTTGAAGAGACATTTTACCATTTCCTTTGCAGAGCAAACACTTAGGTGCTGTATTAGGGGCTCTAATGTGATCACATAGCTTTTTCTTTTTTTCCAGGTGATCAGGTCAGAAAAATTATTCCTTTAATTAGAGTTTTAAAAACTGCATTAAAGTGGATCATGTTTTCATTTGCTGTATGGCTCTCAATCCGTACAATTTTAATACAAATCTGTATTGCCGAACATTGCAGGCATGGTATTATATTCAAACCACCAATAACTTCCATAGACAACATTAGCAGTCAAACATGCTTACAAAGGTTCTTTTTTTCCTTTAATTCCATGGTTTTACTCTGTGACTAATAAAGTTATGCAAAATCATAATACATCAAAAGATGCAATTACCTTAAATGAAGTACTCTACCAAATACAGAAAAAAACAACCAGACAATGCTCCACATCAAAGCCACTTCAGAAACAAATGTGACATTTTAGGAAAGGAATTTGTAAACTAACGGCTTGGAAGCTGCAGTGGAAAATGGCCTTCCCAAATAAAAATTCTTGAACTCTCATATTTTTGTCATCATAAGAAACTACTGCAATGACAATAGACATTCTCCTCATATGCTCTTTATTATATATAATTTATATACTGGCTTATGTTTTGTTGTGCTTTCTAAATTTACTGCCTTTTCTTTTTCTTCTGCAGAAAAGATGAGTTATTCACAGGTATAATTCTATTCTCTCACCTCATTTTTGTCAGAATGAAGAGGGCAAGTACAGCTGTCCCTGCAGGGCAATGTACAGACCTTTATTCTTCGTAGAGGGGAAAATATGAGCTGATGACATGGCATCTTTCCTTCTCTTGAATGAGTAGATAATACTGAATTTCTCACTTCAGTATGTGAGGTAAGATAAATCTGGAGATGTTTTGAATAGAAATATATGAAATGTTTTAAGACCCTGTGCTGCTGACCACCACGACTTTAAGGAAAAAGTCTAAAAGAATGTGGTTTTAAAGGAGATGCTCTAACATTTGGAAAATTACAGATATATTTAGACACTTGATACTTATCATATTCATCTTCCATTACTTTGCCTAAGTGCTACTCCAAACTCCCCTGTACTCTGTGCCTTCACAGCCTGATGACTAAAGGTTTTGTCCTAGGCTTATAGGACAAAGTAGGTGTATACATACCACATTATTCTTCACTAAACTTTTCTCTTCTTCTTTCCCAAGAGAGCTCTGCGCTCTCTTAATCCTTTTGACCAACTCTGCAACTGGTCCCAAGAGAACAGTTTAAAATAGACCAGTGTTTTTTTTATTAGAGTACCTTATGAAGTGTAGATAAGGTTAGTTTTGCTTGAGTGTACTTCTTTGCACTTAATAATACTGAACAAGTTTTGCCCTCTCATTTGCAGTCATGCAGCATTAACCAAATCTTTAGCTCTTCCTGAGAGACTTAAGTGGAACTATTTGGATAATTTAATGCTACCTCCAAAGAACTAGTATAGAAGGTATCTAGTAGTTTTCCCATAAAAAATCTGAAGTTTCTCTACCCAGGCAAAAGCCTAGACCCTGTCAGTCACTGAATTTGATCAAGAAACCATATTATACCATAAGGGAATGAAAAACCTGACAATTATATCTCTGAGGAATTTTAAATCTATACCTGTTCTGTTCCTAACTATGCTGAAATTGTGATGGTTTTGTCTTTTAATTCGCATTTTCATTTTGAAGGCATATATTATGCTTTTTTTTTCATAAAACTTACTCTAATGTTTTTAATTTTCTTTAAAGTTTTACTCATATTAAATTCCATTTAGATACAGAAATTTCATAAACATTTGTTAACAAACACGTTTCATATTTGTCTGGTATTTGCTTTATTTTCCAATCTCCTGGATAAAAAGAATTGATAGATGAAGGATTTTCTTGAATCTGAGGGAACTCTACAGCAGTCACTGGAAAATCACTCTTTGTCTCATTTTTTTCACTGCCCAGGCTTTTTAATGTCTTTTTTATTCTTCAGCGAGCCATGGTATACTTTCCATTCCTGCAACAAGGAAGGACATTACTCAGGAAAAATCAGAGACACAAGTTAAATAAATCAGCAGTCTGGTTCATGTTTAGGGTAAATCACTTAATACTAAGATACTGTTCCTGTTCCTATTACTGTCCTAATAATTTGTCTCCCTAATGTTGCTAGCAGATTTTGTAGAATAATCTCTTCAAGTGTTTTTATACCCAGCCACTTTTTTTCTCCAATTTAGATGCATTATCCATGTAAGCAGCTTTGTCAAAAGCTAGAAGATTTAGAAACACTTTTATGTGTATATAGCTCTAGGTTCCCATGCTTAAGTGGGGGATTGGAGCAGATGATCTCCAGAAGTTCCTTCCAACCTCAAACAGTCTGTGATTCCATAACTGTGCGTGTGTTTTGAGGGTAAAAATATAGATATAACAAATACATATATCTATCAAGTTTAGTTTCCCCTGAAAGTCGTCAAGAAGGAGCAGTTGCCTCTCTTAAGTTTTATTTAATATCTTCTATAGAGGCATGAGAAAGTTTGACAAATTTACATGATGTAACTTGCATGACTTTCCAAACATCCTTTGAAATAATGCCAATAAGTAAAATCCAAGAGTTACTCCTAGACAAAATGAAAAAAAAATTCAATCGTTAATTTGTTTCACTACTTTTACAGTAATTATAGAGCATTGTTTGGGAAGCTTTCACAGTTAATCTGAGAAATCATCATGGCCTCTCTGCAGAGCCTGCATGTTGATGCAGTCAGGATGAGGAGCAACAGAAGCAATTGGAGATCTGTGTGCCCCTGCAGGGCTACAGTCTTGCTTGGATCACAGAAGCACAGTGGAAAAACTCACATGGCTGGAGTGCTGCAATGGATGGACACAGGCCCTTTGCAAAGGACAGGCTGGCACTGAGAGAAGGGACTCTTCTGAATGTGAAAGAGCAGCAGAACTCACAGAGCTCTGCCTAGGACAGGCGGTCAGTTGCCTGGGCATTTATGGGTCAGAACTAGAGCGCAAACCAATGTGGGCAGCATTGTGGTGGATGTCTGGTACAAACCGTGTGATCGGTGAAAAGAGGATATGGCTTCTGCAGTCAGCTGGAAGAAGACTCACTTGGAGGCCCTGGTCCTCATGGGGGGCTTGAAACACAGATGATCTACTGCAGGACCAACACAGCAGAACACAAGCAGCCATAGAGTACCTGAAGTTAATGGATCAATAATTTCCTAAGACAGGCGACTGAGGAGTGGATGATGACACCTTACCAGTGTTCTGTTGGATCAGACTCTTACAAACAGGGGCAGCCCATCAGGGACGAAAGGGCAGTAGGGACTGAAGTAACCAAGGGAGACTGGAGTTCAGGAGCCTGAGAGCAGGAAACCATAAATATCAGGGTTGCATCCCCACCCAACAAGAGAATAATCTTGGGTCTGCTCAGGGATTTGCTTGAAAGAATCCCATGGGAGCTGGGCATAGAAAACAGAGGGTTCAGAAGAATTATCTGACTTTCAAGGACATTATCCAGGCCCAAGAAATCAAGCAAGGGTGACAGGAGGTCTGCATGGATGAGTGAGCTCCTGACTAGGATCAAACAAAACAAGGGCAGGACCTAGAACCAGGGACAGGTGACCCAGAACATGTGTGCTGACACTGTCCAAGAGTGAAGAGATGGTGCCAGAAAAACCACTTGTGCTGATCCTGCTTTAAACAGGGAGTTGGACTAAATGATCTCCAAAGATTCCTTCCAACTTCAACAACACTATTGTTTCTATGGTGACTGTTTTCAAACAGTCACTTTTAAATCACCATTTTCACTTTATTTTAGTATTTTGAATAAGAACAATGTCAAGAGGTATTCCTCAAGTACAGCACATAATGCAAAAGATTTTAATAAAGACAATGCAAAGACAACGTACAAAGCAGCCCCTTGACAGAAGAAAACATATATGTCAGAATGCATTTTAGTTTTATAATGCAGACTGAACCACAGAGCACAACTTTATGCAATATTAAACATAATCTGAAGAGAAAATAAAAGAAACCGCTCATTACAGACAGTTTTCTACATTTTAAGTTAATCAAAATGCAGGTCCTCAGTCCTGGGAGTCTGATGCTGCTCCAATTTCTGCTTATTAGAGGTGTAAACACCACTGTCACATCATGATTAAAACCATAATTACATTGGTCCTGTTAATCTTTTACACTATGTATGATTCTGCGACAGAAGCAGTTATTGTTCTTCGTTACAGTAAAATGTATTGACATAAGGCCAATAGCCTGCTGAAGAGTAGCTCTGCTAAAAATAAATGAAAAATATGCATTTATTGTTCTTTTGTGCAGACCATTCTATTGGAATGAGGCAGATCACAGCAACCAAGGCTTAAGTTATAATTTCATTCTAGCTGTCCCTTTTCACTTTTTTCTAATTTTATTGCATCTTAATGCCTTCATGAATACTTGTCTTTCAGACCAGCATTTCACAAACTTGGTCTCTGCTCAAAACACAAATGTTGTCCTGCAGCATGAGCAAATGTAGATGCTTTCTGAGTACACAAGTGAATATATTTTTCTCCTTGTATATTCCAAACACAAATGCTATGTTCAGATAAACCCATAACTGAGAATCTAAAAACTCCAATAAAAAGGAAAGTTGCTTATTTCATAGAGACAACTTATCAAGGAGGCAGTATTTTCAGCATAATAATTGCTTAAATCTAACAATGGTGTTTGCTTCACCATTGACAATAGTTTTCTTCTGTGATTCAAGCCATTTTCAGGCCCAATGCTCACTGTTTGGGAAAACAGGATGTGATTAGCTTCATGGAGCAAAATCAAGCTAATAAAATTCATCTTGAAGTCCACAGTTTTATGGGAAGTGGAAAAGTGTAAGTCTACCAATGCCTAGGAGTCTCTAGCTTTTATAAATTCTTCCAGTAGAACTATGGAATGAAAGAACCTTCAGCAAACAGGAGGATTATAGAATAAAGTTCCACAAATGCATTCGAAAAAAGACATAGAAAAATATTTTCCTCACACTCTCTTTTCATCCATCTCCACTTAATTTTAAAAACTTCAGACATGTACAGCCCAAGAAGAATTCAAATATTACTAGTCTGCTGCAATGTCAAACAGTAGCTTCCACAAAGTTTACAGGAAATTTGTTTTGGACAAATACAGTGATGAGGTAGGCAAAACAAATTAATTACTGTGAGGTGAGGCATTTGGCTTCCAAAGCGTTGTAGGAAAAGAAAAAAAAACCTCCAAAACCCCAACCCAAAGCAATGGCATAAAATTTAGGGAAGCAGCAGTCAGACCAATAACTTGTAGCTGGATTCTACGGCCTCATAGTTAAGGAGGAGGAGTCACAGAGGGAGATTTATGGATTATAATTCTCTGAGCAGGATTAATCCAACAGTTTGAAATTGTTTGAAATACTGTATGGAGAGGGGTACGTATTTTCTTCCTCTCCCGAGTTATATGCTTTCAGCCAAGATTTTCTGATGGAGGATTCCTCCCTTATATAATGCCTGGTGAATGTACAAGAATGTTTTGAAGAAATGTCAAAATGTGATTAATAATTTTTAGTGCTCCAACTTTCTTGCTTGGCCTGATTTTTAGGTTATTGTTATTAGCTTAGTTCATACCTCCCAGGTACATGAGATGTTCTTGGTTATGCTTTCTGACACAGGTTTGGGAAACCTGTGTAATTATCTGCCATGCAGAATTAGCAACCACAGTCTGAAAGGTTAGATTTGTTTCTTTAGAGTCTGTTTACAGCAAAATACCAATGTGATATCAAGGAAAGAAAATGATTGGCTACAAAGAAAAACGAGGCCAAACAATTGTCGGGTATCAGTCTTAGGCCATTCAGCGGAATTTCTGAAAAGATTCTAATAGTAAACAAAAAAATACAAATGCCTTTTTTGACATTTTGGAAATGATTTTGATTAAAAGCAGACTGCACAGTCCTTGGCTCTTTACATTAATGGTTTTACAGCCAGCCTCTCTTGTTTGATGAAGGACTGCAAAATCTGGCTGAGAGCAATTCAAAGGAATAATTACATCACTTCGTCAATTAAATGTCACCATTGCTATTCCCAGAAGACTTGACAAGCAGAGAAAGCAAGGGGAGATGCACTGAATTTCCAGTGAAAGCCCATGTTTACTTTTGGAACTGATATTTTCAGCACATTTGTTTTAACTCATTGTCACAACCCCAAAAAACAAAGGCTGACAGCAGAGAGAAGAACTAGAAGTTAAAAAAACCAACCGAATAACCAAACCAAGGTGATTTAAGACACTGTCCGAAGCAAACATAAGTATTCGTTATGCTGGGTTCAGTTTTGTGCTTTCAGCCTTCTGCTATATCTGAGGTTGTAAAAAGAAAACTCATTCAGGTTTTAGTTTACATATTCCAGAATATTGCAAGGTGATAATCCAAGCAGAGTTATGCTGAAATCAAGTATGTTAGTGTGCAAACCTTAAGGCAATTTTCATAGCTACAGCTGAGTCACTAAGGCAGCTAAGCCACTCTGTGAAATTAAGTACAATAAATTAAAGGCACATGTAACTGCCTGTCTGCATTTATCGCTCTTTTGCTTTTCACTGCATTTGAATATGCTTGGGATTGATTTAATAAAATCTCTTTTGGCAGAAATTCTCTGTTCTCTTTCTTTTACTTTCCTGTAAAAAGGATCTTTGTGAACATAAAAAAAAGGACCAGATTACAACCAGGATCAAATGAAGTAGAGACACAAAATGGTTGTTCAGGGGGTTTCAGGTCTCTGTACTATTTGTTTGCCTTATTCTACTGGGGTCTCAGAGGATAAGAAACTGATCATTATGACCTGAACTGAGTTTTTGTATGCCTTCTCATATGTTTGAGGCAATCATTTTTTTAATTTCCTTTTTACTGCCTTGGTAGAAGTTGGCAATGAAAACAAATATGCACCATTTAAGGCTGTCTTTCCCATAAATAGGAATTCTTTGATGTTAACAGCCTGCTAAAATCCGCCATCAGTGCTGCAATTACAATGGCATTAAAAGTGCTCCTCTTCCATTGACTTCCATCTGACACATCTTTTACCAGTACAACCTATGCTCCCTTGTACTGCTCATTTATGTCCTAAATGGCAAGGTAAATCTTGGCATGTTAACTCAACGTTGATGCAGCAAGAGACCAGGAACAAAAGGTACTGTTTTTCACCATTAGAATCCTCACAGGAGTTGGTGATCAAGTGCAACTACAGCCAGGCTGCCATCACAGGAATGGCTATGCCACAACGTGCCTCTCCATCTGCTCTTTCTCAGCCAGCATCAACCACTCAGAAGCAAACTCGGATACAAACTAAAGTTACCAAAATTACAGTTGCAGAGATGCCTCCCCAGCACTTGTGCTGTCCTGGTAGTCCTCTGCTTGAAAAATGGGGCAGACAAAGGACTGGCAATGCAATGTTAGTGCCACCATGACATATTTATTGCAGGGCGGAAAGCCTCCTTTAGAATGTGCGTTTGCAAGGAGCTGTTTTGAGCTGAAGTAGACACCAGATAACAGACTTGTGTGCAGTGAGGTGGTGTGGACTCCGTCCCAGCAGCTCAGCTAACTTCTCAGTTGTAAGAGATGGTGAAGGGAAAGTACTCGGGCTCAAGGGCATTTCACATCACAGTGAGCATGTCTCTGAAAGTAGAAACAGCTGTAACAGTGTGGTGTAAATATGGAATAGGACAAGCCAAAAAAAATCAAAACTGAAACAAAACAAACAAAAAACCCCCACAATTAAAAAAAACCAAACCAAAAAACCCCAACCGAACCGAATCGAACCGAACCGAACCAAACCAAACCAAACCAAACCAAACCAAACCAAACCAAACCAAACCAAGTGAAAGAATCAGAAAAAAAATTCAGACAACTGAATGCCCACCCACTCTTTTTTGGGGGGCTACCTTCTCCTACATTTCACATTGTCCTATGGCGACCCTTAAAAGGCCCCAAAATACCAAGACTGAAAAATTGGTTTGTTTATTCCTATGCTGTGTAGTAGGGAGGTGGATGTTGCAGTTCCATGGTGAAGAAGCATTTGTTAACCTCAAGAAAACATAATTCAGTGGTATGTCCATAAAATCACACAAGTCTGTCAATTACAACATGGGTTGAGGGGTGTATATCCTGGACCTTATCACTCAGCCTTATAAGGACAAGGCAGGGCATCAAAACTTTCACCACATGGAAGTTAAGAGACAACAGCACCATATCATCATCATTGGATAACTTTGGCTGTGAACAAGATGTTCAAAACCTTCTCTTTCTCATCAGTTTTTAGTGGGAATGTTAAAATACATTCGTTATTCCACATTACCCTGCTGGATACCTCAAAAGGCATAACCTCCCTGCTGCAAAGCTCAAGACTTTATATGGCCAGCTACAAATACAAAATCTTTCATGCTCCTTCTTGATAATGCTGCTCAGCCCTGCAGTAGTTCTTCACGTTTCAAGGAGAAGACTTTACCTCATTAACATTGGGCTAATTGCTCCAAACAACCTTAACACTCTTCACAAAGAAAGGAACATCTTGCCATTTGTAAAATAGATAGATTGAACTAATACCAAAGAAAATCAATCAACACACAAAAAGCATGCATAAAATAAAAGGCACACATCTAAAAGATTTTAAAGCCCCTTTATAAACAAGAAGGACCTTAATTTTCTTTAACTTATTGGAATAGCAAATGTTACTAAAAACACATTGCTTCTGACAGATTCACATTAATTTCCCCAGAATGTGGAGAATTAGCTATTAGAAAAGCAATTAACAGTTAATTTTTTCCTTCTGTCTCTCTCTCTCTTTTTTTTTTTTTTTTAAATATACAATTCAAAGCAATTAAAGCCCTATCTTCTTTTGTATCAAGTGGGGAAAACAGGATTACTTATTTTGTTTACTGTTCAAATTGAACTGCAGATGCGTAAAAAATTTCTAAGAACCATGTTACATTGCAACAAACCTGAAACTTTTACCAAAAAACAGTAAAAAAATTTAAAAGACAATATTACAATTTTATATATCATAAATATGTTACCAGATTATTCTTAACCCTACAGTCCAGCAACATCTCTGAAATGGTCAGCTTAATGTAGATTGGTCTACCCTGCTCTTTAACTCAGCTGGCACTGGTCCACATCAGTGCCTAAACCAGGTGGTGCAAGCCAAGTTAGCACTCAACCTAGCAATACTGGATTTGCCCATGGGAAAATAAGGGAAACACAGCATAGACCTTTCTGAGAGTGAGAGTGCCCACCTGTCCAAACACTGGAGTTGTAGACTTGGAAATACGTAATCAATTTGCTTTTCAGAACAGATGAACCCACCAAGTAGGAGAAACAGGTTTTTAGGATGGGAATAGGTACGTCACTCTCACACTTTCTTTCCAACTTTCTAAATATTTTGCTTAGAATTACTGCATTTAATTAACAGCATTTTACCTCTATTTTTGCTCATGATGATATCTACCACCAGATTTCTCTCCTGTTTCTTTTTAAAGTAGAAAAGATGAAAAGAGATGCTTTAGAAATTACTGAAAATGCATGGAGAAATGGGGGAAAAAAGTAACATAACAATGTCAGGAAGACAGCATTTCAAAGTAAGGCAGAATTTCTGAATCGATTGTGTTGCCAACTTCAATTCTCATGGTTCATAATTTCCCAGATTGGTTTAGCAGCCTTTCCAGTATTTCGAAACATAATGACTCAATGTTACATTTCCTATGTTGCCCTTAGGGCCATTGCACAGGATGCAAAATGCTCCCTGGGCACTCTTGGCTGTCCATCAGATTGGGGTCCTGCACAAATGTGCCCTGATGTGTTTCTCTTCAAAGGATAGCTGCGTAGCTTCAGGCACCTGAGCTGCCAGAGAGACTGAAACCTTGATTTATCAATGACTTTCCTCTCCCTCTTTCTCTCCCTAGTCCTCCATTCTTCAACAGCTGCTCAGTTGATCTGACAAGATATTCCTCTTATTCCCGGAGAAAAAGGATCTGGTTTATTTTCATATGAATCTGCCAGTCTCAGTTCATCTGTTTGCTCTAGTGCAAGTAAATTGATGCACTTGCTTCAGAGAAAGACATTAAGATCACTTAACTAACATATTTCCCCAGAGGGGGACAAAAGAAATACAGAGAAAAAACCCTCTCCCCTGCCCTTCTGTGGCAGAAGGCTTGGTTGGAGACAATTGATGATCATGTGAGGTTTGGGGAGGGGGCTGTGTCTGCATGAGTACTTCTCCAGTTCTCTTGGTCCTGAGCTGCGCCAAAGTGCTCAAGTTTCCTCTTCACATGGGACCATGCCTAGACCTGAAGAGGATGGTTCCAGCCTACTGGCAGATCAAAGTAATTTCAACAGATAAAAGTAATTTCAACGTTACTGAAAAGAGCCACTTTTTATAAACTAGCTGTTGAAGGTAACATATTAAAGAATATTTTCAGTTTTCTGTCATCTTCTCTGCCTCATTCAGGGGCAACATACAAAAAATCTTGTCTGTATTGATTCCAGACTTGAATTTCAGACAGTCTAGACTTGTATTTCAGACATGGAATTCACATATATCATAATATAATATAACATGTAAATATAATACAGTTATATTATATTTACTTTTAAATATTTGTGGAACATATAGAAGGAAAATGTAGAAAATGGTGGGGAGCAGAGACCTGGGGAAAGACAGACTGCAATGGGAACTATTTGAGGGAAAATAGTATACTAGAAAACCTTTATTTCAGTCGATGCATATACTATGAACAATACAGTCAGAAAATTTGACCAAAATCACTCTGGCAAGAATAGCCATCATGTCTTTGAAAGATGAACAGTTTTGAATAAGCCTACATCTGCTGCAATTAAAAAGAAAAAAGTGGGGTTAGCTGACACGGATGGAAGAGACTGAGTATTTGGAATGAGAAAATAGAAATGTTTCTTTCTTTTTTTTTAAATCCAGACATTCTCAGGGTGTACCTACCATAGTTATTCCTTATTTCAGGAGATGATGTTGTCACCACTATATAATTTACCAAATGTTCATACTTAAAAAGTCAAAAATTCATGGAAATTGCTTTTTTGAAATATCAAAGACCACTAAAACAATGTATGAAAAATAACATCTTTCCACTTGGTGCCAAGGACTGACCTGTGAATGTGAATAATAAGGGATAATTTTGGCATACATGTTGTAACCCCATTTTGGTTCTACAGTCTCCGTAAGTATTCTCAAAGGGTTGGGTTTTTCATATGGACAGTTTTTGTAGAGATGCCACTCGCCTTTCAGAAGTTGATATTTAAGGATCATGTTCTCCAAGTTCAAAAGTGGCCCATTATATCAAGTAGGAAATCAAACAAGGTGGGCAGGAGGCCTACATGGATGAGGAAAGAGCTCCTGATCAAACTTGGGCACAGAAAAGGTGTACAATGGGTGGAAGCACCGACAAGTGGCCCAGGAGAAGTACAGAGCTGCTGTCACATCTTGCAGAGATGAGGATAGGAAAATGAAGGTCAACTGTAAAGGAGCATGGGATGCAAAGGGGAAAAACAATGTTGTTCACAAGGACGTACACAGCAAAAGGAAGACTAAGAACAGGGACCTGCTGCTGAATGGGGTAGGGGAGCTGGTGATAAAGAATGCAAAATACACCAAGGTATTAATATTCTCTGACTCTGGCCAATGACATTCTTGTGGAAGTGATAGATTGTCTATACATGACAGGAAAAGTCTGGAGCAATGAAGACTTATCCTTCACAGAAGAAGATTAAGTTGTAGAGAGCTTAAAAAACACTGGACATTCATAAGTCTATGGGGCCTGATGGGATACACACATTGGTGCTGAGGGAGTTGCCTGATATCAGTGCAAGGCCATTCTTGATAACCTTCAAATAATCCTTGTGACTGGCATTGAGGAGCACATTCAGGGCTGGTAGCTCAGGGTGCAGCTGCAGTGGGAGCTGCAGGTTGAGCTCTGGGTGGAAGTCCGAGGCAAGAGGCCATGGACTGCTGACCCTTGGCACAGGAAAAGGCACAGGGACTGGACACTGAGGCACTGCAGGAGCTCATGAACCCCAGACTTTCCCACTCTTAGATTATAAGGATGCAAAAGCCCAGGGTCTCCTTTGTTCAGGGTCCCTTCTCAGGGAGGTTTGAGATGTAATTTTGTTATTTGGTTATTGCACTGAATTTAATTAAGAATTGGAACATCAGAGACTCTGCCATGGGAAGCTTGGAATTGAGCCAGCAAGGAAACCTGCTCTGCCTGGGCTGGTGTGGGGTGCGTGGGTGCAAAGAGGATTCAATTCCAGCTCAGGTGTTGGGAGTGTGAGAGAGGCTCCTGAATGGTCAGACAGGGAAGTTCCCTTAACACTGATATTGGTGCTCAAGGACTGGAATAAAGTAAATGTCACACTCAGCTTAAAAAATATTCAACTTCAGCCATATTCAATAATACTAACTGTCAGCATCACTTACACCAACAAAACAAAATAAATTTGTGATCTTAAATCATTACTAAAGGAACTTCTAGTTTATTTATTCTCACATGATAACAAAAAATGAAATAAATAACAAAAAATGAAATAAACTGTGATAAAAGATATATTGAATTAAGGTGGGGAATACATTTTTCTCCACAAAAGGAGTAGAAGTTTGGCTTTTCACTTCAACACCAACCCTATGTGTATAGTGACAGTGAATGATGTCAACTACTGCCAGAATCTTCATGGAACATATAAAGGTGCTGCCACAAGATAGAGTAGCAGCCTTTGTGTGAATTTTATTTCTTGCCTTTCTAAACCTGAAATGTTAATCTGCTTGGGGGTTGTTACAATTTTTTTGTTTGTTTAATTTATATGGATAATTGCTTTCGCAACAGTAGCTCTCATTGTAGCAACTAGCAAGGTCATATTTTTCATCTTTAAAAAAAAAATTCCAGCTGAGAGTACAGAAAGAAATTCTATAAGGAAATTAAATTAAATGTACTGAAAACTTCCCATGATAGTATATTTCATTCATATTCTCACTAAATAAAGAGACAGTGGGATGACTTTCATTTTTGAGCTTAGCATGCAATTTTGAGAAGAAAAAAACAGTGACCATGTTAAAGAACAATACGGACCACAAAATATTCATTCTAGCCTAGGAGATCATATGTTTTTCACCAGAACAATACCGTGGTTTTCCATTTCATACTTCCCTGTATTCTGATGCACTGCTTACCCAGAGGCAGGTGAGTGACCACAAAAAGTTTAGGCAACTCAATGAACTCCTAAAGTCTGTGCTACATTTTGTATCCTTTCTCTTCTTGTGCCCCTACTCTATATCAGTAAAGTAACCTGGCAAAGAAACAGAAAGTAATTTACATTTCCAAAGAGCTTCCTGAAATTTTTCCTGGATTATTTACATGCCCAGCCTCTCCCAGTTTTGCAAACTAAACTACTCCATCATCTGCTTCATCCTCTGAGGAGGCAGTTAATGTCAGAAGAGGTCTGTTGCTCCTTCTCTTGACCCATTCTCCATCTCCATACAGCAAGCACTAGTAGTGACCTGTAAGGCCAACCTGGATAGTGATACTCCAGCTCCTCTCCCTCAGTGAAATGCCATGGACAGACAGTCTGTCACTTCCACAAGAAAGTCATTGGCCAGAGGCAGAGCACAATGGCATGGACATTAACATTTTTTATTGCTTTTTATAATCAGAGTCTACTCAGTAAATGGATATCCCAGTATCCTCAAAGTCATGGCAGCTGCTTTTCACTCTTTCTTGCAAATCCAGCTCAAAATATTCCTAATCAATTACAGCAGCATTTTACATGGATTCTAGGCATGCAACTGAAATCAAGTCATGCCAGCTGTATCAGCTAAACAAAAAGAGAAATACATTTTTAAAGGAACGATAAAGACACTACGCACCTGGGTGATCTTTAGATGAACTACTATGGTAGTCTTATTACTGTTCAAAGGCTCAAGTTCAGATATCATTAATATTTTAACCAGCTGCATATTCAAACCACTTCTGCTAGCCACACAGGCTATACCTTGCTAGCAGCGTAAGTGCAATTTCTTCTTTCCAGCAAGCATTTCGCATATTTAATATTATATATCTATCTATATGTATGTCTATTAATACAATAATGTCTATTATATGTCCTGAGGTAGTCCAAAGCTGTGTACAGCATTATTTTTAAAACCCTGATTTGGAGCTCATTATCACTTTCTAGCCTGCCACATATTAACACAAGATGGCTGATGAGAAGAATATTTGAGAAGAATATTGCCAAAAGACAGAAATATGTATCCACTTGAGTTTGCTGTGTTAGAATAGAGAAAGTTTCACTACATTTCTATTTTTCCCTTTATGCTCCAGCAAGTGGGACACAAAAAGTGAAATTAATTCTGGATAGTTGTACTTGTGAGAGCACTTTGCAGGAGGAAAGAAAGGAATAGTGAAGAAGTTAGGTCTCACTGTCATGAGTAGATAGAAATATTTTCTTTGTAATATAACAGAAAGTCATGGCTGGAGGCCAAATCACTGTCTGGAGAAAAGACAAAAGGAGGAAGGAAAGAAGGAAGGAAAACAAAGCAATGTGAAATAGGAAATTGATATACCGTTGACAGAATTATTGATCAGGTAAAAGAACAAATAAAACATATATCTTAAAAAAAAAGCATAAATGAAGAAGATAAAAGTTTGAATATATATCTGCTAGGATCTTTGGATGTTTTATGTTTTGCTCCCCTTTTAGAGAAGGCCTATTACCATCAAATTTTCACATGAGAAGGTGTGAATGTAAATGAAATCCAATGATAAACTAGAACCTAGAAAAACTTCTGCTGAAATTGAGTTTTGGCTGTGAAATGAATACAGGATCAGGATATGATTCAGTTAGCAGAATTTTTTCTTAACCATCTGTTCCATGTCTTGAATTAATATTAGAGTCTTCCCTGGAGTGGTTTTGGAGTCTTAAATATTTCTGCTTCAAGAAAACAGCCAGAACAACAATCGGTTGGGATTGTCCCTGATCAACATGAGTGATGTCCAAAAACCTTTGCTTGAGGTAACAGCAGCAGCAGAAGAACCCAATTATATGTCTCTTCTCCAAGGACAGTGCAGATTAGGTTGTGCAGATGCCAGGCTTGTAAAGACAAGAAAAACAGGTTATTTTTGCCTTCTGATATCACAGCCAACGCAGAAAAGGAGCAGGGGAGCAGGGGGGATAGAGAAACACATTCATTTTAATGGCTTTTTCTAGTAAAGAAGTTATTATTGTTATAGAAAAAGTTCACCTAGATGACAAAAAAAATATTCTTTGCAACATTTCATTTTAGGATCTTTTCAAACAGAATAATTTTAATAAGAATAACTTAGTTCAGAGTCTCTTTCTTCGAAGAAGTCAAAACCCATCTGGCCACACTCCTCTGTACCCTGCAGTACGTGAACCTGCTTTAGCAGGCGGTTGAATTAGGTGATTCCCAGAGGTCCCTGCCTATCCCATTTATCCTGTGATTTTGTGAATCCAACTGCACTAAAATATCTAGCAGCTGAGTTCAGTTTCCTTTAAATACCATTATGGGAACTAAAGATAAGAGGGAACTATACCTAATACATTTGCTCTACCAAAATATTATGTCTTGGTCCCAGTGAGGACAGGGTTAATTTTTGCAGTAGTCAGCAGGGGCCATGTCTAGGACCCAGAGGTTATTATATACCACCTCCCCTCGTTGCTGGGGGCTATGGGCAGGTCCTGCTGGTTGACTAAATGTGGTGAAGGGAGCATTTGAGTGATGCTGGTTCTGAACAATCATTGATTCTGTGAATCATTCCCCTCTCTTGTGCTCTTGTAATCAATATTGTTACTGTTCGCTTTCTTATCTCATTGCTGTTTCCAGCAAATTGTTCTTTTCTCAACACACGATTTTCCCCTTTTGTGCCTCCAGTTCTCCTCTCCAGCCATCTTCAGGAGCAGAAACGGAGAAGGAGGAGGAGGAGGAGAGGGAGGGGAGCATGCGAGTTTGGAGAGTCTCAGTGGGCATACTAAACTACGGAGGAAGTACCTTTTCTAAACCACAGGATATTAGTAAAAGTTCATATTTTTGCTAATAATTCCGAGTCATACAATTAACTTGTAAAAGTTCATTCATTTCTGTGCGTAATATCCCCTAGAGAGCTCCTCCTTGCTATGACCTTCCTGTCACACTCCAGGAGTTCTCAGTCATTAGTTAAGCCCTGGCCACTGCATCCTTAATGGAAACCACAGAAGCATAGCCTAGAGAATACCTCAGTTATGAATTTCAGCGTACTGAAACCCAGGGCTGACTTCAGAAATAATGTAGAGGTCGACATCCATTACCCCCTGTGGCTGTAACCATGGGTTGACCCCTCATTAGAAAAGAGATTTTATATTAGTGAGGGCCACATGGTGACATTTTCCTCACTCATGGGAGTTTCAATCTGCCCTAAGTTTTGTAAAATTTCCTGGAGCTCTGGACAATGATGTGAAGATAGACAACTATGGGATAGTTTCTGTATTTCTTCTGAAGATTTTTCATCATAGCATGGTGCTTTATTAAATGTTAGGTGAATGAATACTGTGAATACCTAGCATCTTGTCCTTTTACACCTAATGAGCCACTGTAGCACCTTTTTCTGCTTCACTTTATCTTAGTAGTGATTTTGCCTCTGTAAACTCATTCCTTCTATATTTAATTTTCTGAATTGTTTCCCTGTGTCATCCTTGCCCACCAGAGTGTATTGGGAACCATCCATGGCTTGAAAGTCAGGCCTGTTAATATTCACAGGATGCTAACTTCAACTGGATTTTAGCTCTTTTGCGACCCAGGAGTCTTTAAACTGCTAATGTCCACAAACTGAGGCTACAGTGGTAATGAGGATGTGCCAGACTTAGTCATTGAACTGGTGTGAAACCACTAACAGTCGCGGCTGATCTGTCTTATTTCCATTTGTCTGTATAACACATGGTGGATTTTGTTTCTGACACTTCTTAAAAAGTGTAATTGACTTTTAACCAAGAACACTTAGGAAAGCTTGGGATTTTTTTCCATATCTTTCTGTTGGTCTAAACTTTAATATTAGACTGGTTTACCTTGCTGTAGCCCTACAGGAAAGGACGATGCAAGCAAAGCGTTCCCAGACACCTAGGCCAAAATTTGTTACAATATGAATCTCTTCCGGTAATTTTTCTTTTCTCTCTTCCTTATGATTACACATTAAATGAAACCAAGACTGCGGAAATAATTAATTTGCCTACAAATCCTGTGACAGATCTGTAGCAAGAGCAACTGCAAAACAACTTAAAATTTATTCATCTTGGCTTGGAATCAATTTTTACAGATTTTGAGAACTTGTGAATATAGTACCTTTAATCATATCATCATGAGACTATCATACTATTAGTGGTACTAACAAACAACCACTTATACGTACCCCAAAAAATATGTGAGAGAATTTGTTGAGATGCTATGTTCAAAAGTATGGAATACTTCTCCTCCCACATTTGCTACTCATCCTCATGGGACTGTTTGATTTGAATAGCAAACCCTACAGAGCATTGGGGGCACAAGAGCTTAAGCCACTTATACTCCCAAGAAATATTTCTGGAGAGTAACTGGAAGCACCACTTTGCAGTGATCTGCCAGATATCTGAATAATCAGATTTCAAATAATAAAACCTTTCTGGCACACTTCTCACACTGAGGAGCTAAAATTAAGAGAAATTACAGAATTTTTACCATCTTACTTCAATGTGTATTCAGTGGATTTAATAAGCTTGTCTCCATAAACCAGTAGATTATTCAGTTCCTTTGCCATTTAGCTGAATTATTTAAGCTGAGAAAGAAAACTGCTTAAAAGCATGAGAAACTACAATCTTAAAAAAAGTCACATGAAAAGTCACATCATCTTTTGCATGATTCAAAGGAAGTACAGCATCTGAACTAAGTTACTTGTCAACAATTTAGCCTAAATATTTCCTTATAAAGATTCTCCTGGAATTCTGAATGAATGTTACTCCCGTATTCACAGTGGTCATTTCAGAGCTATTGAACTATAACAGACCTGATACTCACCTGTCTACTTGCTCCAGCAGCAAGTGCTGACTGTGATTGAGTACTTCATGGCAGTGAAATCTGGAGACCTCGCAGCTTTTTTTCACTGAACATTGTTTGTGGTTGGGAATTTAGGGTATTGTAAAAGAATAATAAATGTTTCAGAGCTTTCTTAACAAATTGACAGGGCTAACAAACATGCATATGATATTTTGGATTAAAAGGTCTTCATGTATTGCAGAGCAAGGAACTATGAGTATTGGAAGCTCTAGGAAGTACTTCTGATGTACAGAATTAGGCCTCTGAGAAAACAGTATTATTATTTTTCCCATGCTCTCTTTACTTGAAAAGCAACATGTGGTGATGAATTCTTAAGGAAAGGTATTGATAGGCTGCATTCAAAGGTCCTGGCATTTGCCAGTATACTAACAGATTCCCCACCAAAAAAAAAAAAGCCTTAAAAAGTAGATATTTTTTTGTCGCAATAGTCAAATGACTATTCTTCTAGCACAAATGGTTTGGATGAATGGGTGACTTCTTACTCTTTCAAAAAAAAGGATTGAAGTGAATTAGCAGTTGCCTAGAAATACAATAATTTTTTTACTTACTGTGTTTTTAAAGTAGAGATGTTTCCCCTTCAATGATTTGAAAGACTCAAGATGATTTTTCATAAACACAAAGCTTTCAAAGCTTGTCTGCAGATTTGACAAATGTTATTTATAAACCAATACACAATTTAATCAAAGGAAGTTACGCATTTTTTGAGGACTGAAATTAACTGCATATTACAATAAATTTTTTCTTTTTATAATATTCTTCTTTTGGATTATGATGGTCTTTCCTAACTGTAAAGACAGAGTCAGTAGCCGATGCATAGCTTTTACATATGACCTTATGCTGGATAGAGAACTTAAACAATCAAAAGATGCAGTTCTAAAATCATTGTCATCACAATGTTGTCATGATTTTAAGTGGTACATCTTTTATCTGGGGCTTATATTTGATATATTTCATTATTATTTTTTTCCAAATCTTCACTTTAAAATAATTTATGTATGATATAGAACATTCTAGTATTTACAAATGAGATTGGTTCATTAATCAATAGCCCATGATAAATACAAAGGAAAAACATAGGAAACATTACTTTAGGTTGAGCTTTCCTGTAAAAAGCGAGTACATCTTGGCAAACACTTTCTTCTTTGCTCCCATTTCCATTCATCTTAATATCCATTTTGTTTATAGCACAAGAAAATCTGCATGCAATGAAAACCAATAGGTGCCACATCTTAAAGAAAAATAAATCAGTAATCAGGCAATGCATTTTTGGGCAAATATAGCAAGCCTGCAGCAGCAGTGAAAGGCAGGGGAGCATAAGACAAATGGCTCAGAAATGCACTGCTGGAGAGCCTCAGGGAAATGACCTTACACATACAAAAAAGTGCCGCAGTCAGACTTGCCTGTGAGCTCAGGAGAACTTGTAAATGTAATTATGAGATCATCAGCAGCCAATGTAAAAGCTTCATGCCTATCCACACACCTCATGCCTATCACACATTTTACAGTGTTTCCTTACATAGAAAGTAATTTTCAACTATGCAATATAGAGGACTGAAAGGACAGCAAATACCATTTCTACAAAAGAATGTCAAAGAGTTTTGTCATGAGGGGAAGCACATATTAGTGTCACCTTTGTGTTGGGCCCCCAACTACTTCTGGTGCTGAGGAACCCAAATCTGGATATCCTTCATCTGTAGCTTGTAAGAGTTTGTGTATGAAAGTCCACTACAAAAATTTACAAAAATCTACTCTTAAACTTGAAATGTCATAAACACAGGATTTTACTCTTTGGCCCAAAGCAGTTAAAATTAAGCATTCTCCTTTGTAATTTCTACACTTTCAGGGAAATCAGGATCTGTTATTTGCCAAAAAATAATTTGAGTATTACCCTGCTTGTAACATCATACAGAAGTTATTTTATAGCATAAGTATGAAGTCTTCAGGTCTTTCACTTGTTTCCATTTGATGTAACTGATGCGAAGTATGACAAGAAGGATCATGTACTTTTTTCTCAATGCAAAAGAATGAACATGCATTCCTCCTGGGTAATATGATTTCACTGACAAAGAAATGGGTGTTCATCCATGGTTTCTACAGTCATGTTAGATTTTCATTGGTACTGCAATAGAAATGTAACTAGTTTCAAACAATACAAACATGTTTGGGAAGCTGCATCCTTTTGTTAGTCTCTTTTTTATCAGTATACTGATTTTAGTGATGAAATTAGCTAAATATTAGTGATGAAAGTTATTTAGGATCTTTTCAGATGGTGATATGGGATGTGGTTACAGGATGTTCTGATTGCAAATGATTTTTGCAATGAATTATCTTCATTTTCTAGTAGTGGTTCAAAATAATCTCTTTCAGTCTGTGTGTATTATGTCAATTTCCATAAACCTGATTTCAGAGAAATGAATATAATTAAATATAACATCACACCATGATGCCATAAGAATTCCTGCCCAGAAATTTTAAATCTTTCAGGATAAACTCAGTTCTTGGGGACATTTTCTGACCAATTTCCCAAACAAAAAGCCTTGACAAGCATCTAAACTTCAGGGCACTTCACAGAAACTAGAAATCCTTTTGAGGTCTGCCTTTCACTAATTTTTATAAGTAATTCTTATAAGTAATTTGACCAGGAGCACGATTTGTAAGTGTTCAGGTTTTTTGGTGTTTTGGTGATTGGGGGTTTGGTGGGTGGGGTTTTTTTGGTGTTTTTTTTTCCATTTGTTTGGTTGGTTGGTTAGTTTGGTTTGGTTTGGTTTTGGGTTGTTTTGTTTGTTAGGGTTTTTTAGTTTGTTTGTTTTTTTTGCTTTGTTTGCTTGGTTTTGTGGGGGGTTAGTTTGCTGTTTGTTTTAGGTTTGTTTTGGTTTGGGATTTTTTGTTGGTTTTTTTTTTTTGTCAATAGTGTTGCAAATAAATATAGCAAATATAGGAAATACAGCAAATATAACAAATGTATTGTGCTGATTTATCTAATTTTTAAGTCTGTTTACTTTTCCCCAGAATTAGTTAAGCTGGGGTTTCAAGCGTTAGAAGCATGAATACACATTTTGACTCACATTATCTAGATATTTTAATGCCATAAAAATTAACCCAGTGTTGTTCAGAAATGTGACCACCACTCTATTCAGTAAAAACCTACTGCATGTAGGCCAGACCAAAAGTATTTTTGTTGTGTTTTATCTCCAGGAAATCTAGCATTCTGCCAGTGCAATATAGTGTAAAATGAGAGAGTTGAGCCATGAATGTTACTCTAGTCACAAAAAGAAGTGTGCTGGTGAGCGGATAAACCTCTTCAAGCTATTCTTAAAATGGAGGTGGACTGTGGATCCTAGCAACGCAGGAAACTCTGGAAGCACATGTTTCTGTTATCCTTTGTACTCCCACTTTGAGCTACATGCTTTTATCCTTTGTGTGTAAATGCTGCATTTTTCCCAGACCATCTTCTATGTTTTGACTCTCAAACACATTGCTCGATGACAAAACAATTGCTCAGGCTCCTCTACAGCATTCCTGTCAAAGTAGAAGAAAGCAGGGCTGTATCAATCTGGTTTGCAGACGAATACTCTTGACACATGCTCTTGTGTTCTTCTTAAGTAGAAAATTGCGCATTGAAAAGCTCTAATACAATTACAGTTAAATTTCTAAAATGGGGAAAAAAGATAACTTTTAATTTGTCAGACTGTAAGGATTTGCCAGGATGTCCTGAATTTTAACAAGACAATTATGTCTCTATTTTTTCTATATTTACCACTACAAGGACTTCTTCAAGCAGGTCAATCAAGGTGCCATACTGGAAACACTACATGCCTGCCTCAGTACGGACATTTCTGTTCACTTTGAAAGCAAAACATGTTACAGTATTACCACCTAGGAACAGCACCAGCACGAATAAGTTCAGAATTAGCTATAAAGTGGTCACAGAAAACATATGCTGAAGGTTTCCCCTCCACCTTTGCCCTTCCAAGGGCCTCTCTTGTAAATATACCAAATGTTATCAGGCACTGATAGCCAACTGACACAGTGATGCCGTAAACATTTTTCTTTTCAGAACTCATTTCTTGTAAATACAGAAGCTGTCATATTGAAGGGGAATATGCAAAGGCTAAAAATGTCAGCACTAACTACGATAGCAACTTTAAAAACTCTGATGTTAAAAACCACTTTTGTTTACATTTGACCTTTTCTCTGGAAGGAAAAAACCCAACATCGCTTCCTATGTGTAACTTTTAGAGAAAATGTTTAAACATACGTAATTTTTTTCCTAGAAAATTTTTAAGTACAAGTAGGAATCCCAAACAAACTGTTTGTGATCTGAACTCTGTGAAAGATTGTAAATGTGAAGTGAAAATACTGCACAGATAAGTTTTGCAGGTAGAAATGAGCAGTGTGGTTTGGAAAGCAGATAGAAATTACCTTCAACTCCTGCTTATCTCAGCAGTTATTAAAATGCTTTATTTCCAAAATAACAACTAACAATGCTCTATGTGGAGAAGTAAAAACTTGTAACGTGTCGCCCCTTGAAACAATCTAAGGAATGTCAAGGGTGCTCTTTAGAGGCACAGAACATGTTCTTTGATGGCTTAGAAATGAAAAATAGATTTTAAGACAGATTTATCTGGGAAAGGGGGTAATAAAAATGTGCAATAACATCTGACAACATACACTGAGATTCCCACTTTGCTGTCAAGACTCCAGCTGAATCTGGCACGGTTTCAGCTAAAATCCTGAATTTTTCTAATATGTAAGAGAGAATCTAAAAATAAAGTTAGAGAACCTTACAGATTTTAATTTCTACACACTTTTGGATAGCCTTTCCTACTGCTTTAAATTAGTGTGGAAATTGAGGCTGTAAAGCATCAAGTCATGCAAGACAGAGCAGAAGACACTAATGCTACTGCCAGCTCAGTGCTTTTCCTTGCACACAGCACAACCTGAGCTGGTCACCACAAGGAACCCTCTAAGACAACTTGTAGGTGAGGGTGGAAGGAGAGTGACTGCATGCCTAAATCTTGTTTGCACTGAGCTCTGGGAGAGGGCTTGAAAGTCATCCAGGGGCTAAGAGATGCACCAAAGCCCCAGGGTGTAAGCTGTGTGAGAATCAAAGATAATATAAATATTGAAGACTACTGACTTCAAGAGAAATTAGCTCTGCTTCACCTGAGCTAGATACCTGACTCAAGCCTTAAAATGATAGGTTTTGCTCTCAGACAAAATCCCCCCCTAATGGAATGTCTCTTTAACAGGGCTGAAGTATACACATCTTTCAACAGAGAATTTTTTGAAGAAAATAAATGAGTTATGAGAAAAGAGTTTTCTTGTTTTTATATAGTCAGGTACTGCTCAATGAACTTCAGTGCTAAAATGGTGAATTCATGCCTTTTTTCTGTTGAAAGTAAGAGCAATCAAAGGCAACTACATTTTTACTGGCTTCAGAAGCCAGTGCAAGAGCAGTGAGAAAGCTAGGGGGAAGCTACTGGCTCATGTGATAAAAGATGAACACAGTATCCACCAATTTTCATAATGGAAACCCATCAGGGTTTGTGATTGCTCACAGGCTCAGAACTATAACACAACAATGATATGCTATGCTGCATTATAGGTGCAGTTTCTTCATTTTACAAAGCATGGAAAATGTGTGGAAGATAAGAAAAAGTTGGGACTTTCAACAGGACTGGGAGCTGTGCTCCTTAACAGGCTTCACCTTCCCTCTCCCACTTTGTCACAGTTGTCAGCTCATCTCACATTACGGAAATGCTTTCAGTATGCCTTTCTGCATTAGCCTGTCATTAGTTTCACACTTGGTTCTTTCATGAGTGGCTCTTAATTACTGCAATTTTGTTCTGTGGTCTTTGATAAACACAGGCAGACTCCCATTTCCATGCTTTTGCCCTATTGAATTGAAGGCAATGACTCCAGCAGTTGCAAATGAAGTTAATGCAGGACGAAAATAACCCACCACACAGATGATTAGGTACCCATCATGGATCCCACTTTTGTTAAGTATTTCAGGAGATAAGGCTTTGATATGAATTAAAGAAAGGTAAATGTCCAGTACAGAATATGCTGAGTTGGAAGGGACACACAAGGATTATCAAGTCCAACTCTTAGCCTTGTGTAGGGCATACCAAGAAGCAGCATGTATGGAGGAAAAGGAGAACAAAATAGACTTCATTACATTTTATTTGGACTAGGTTGTGGCTTCAGTCCAGTTTCCTGGACAGCTCGTTGCTGCCTGAGTAGGTATCAGATGCCCATGCTTGCTTGCCAGAGTGAGTGGCCTGCAGGAATTGCTGTAGCTGTGTAACACTCACAGAGATGGACAAGGGTGAAACACTTCATTAACTCCCAGTGGACAAAAACAAAATGCTGTACAAACACAAATAATGTTCTGAGGATAACTTCCACTTGACAGCTTCAGAACAAGTAAGTTCAAAGGCAGAGTGACCCTAACTAAAGACGATCCCCATAAGACAGTTGTTATTTCCAGGTTTTTGTTTCTTTGGGGTTTTTGTTTGTGTTGTTGTTGTTGTTGTTGTTGTTGTTGTTGTAGTTTTTGTGGTCTTTTGGGTTATTTTTTTAGCTGATCCATGAAGACAAATTCCCTCTGCTGGCACTGTTTCCCTCCCTTCTATTTCAGGCAGAAGTCATGACATAGCATGCAAAGCTTTTATCCCATGCAAAGCCAAATTAATTGTACTCTTAAGCCTGTCAGAGGGACACTTAAATTGTGAGATCTACACAGTGGTAGGGGTAAGCCTCTGTGAGTATACACAGAACAGTTTTATGGAATGTATCTATTTTACTACTGAATGCTCAGTTACAAACTTCTAAACCCAGAACCATTCAATTGCACTTTAAATTGCAAGGGGACTCAGCTGCAGAACTCATTGATCTTAATGTGAATTGCATGGCAGGAAAGGATATATTTCTCTACAAATGTATATATTGTTGTCCAGTCATTGACTCTTTTTTTTTATTATTGCTCTCAACTGAAGTGTTTTTCATGTAAACTGAAACGATTAGAAGTTTCTGTAACAGAAATTTTGCTAATGTTCATATTCCCATGATTAATGCTTCCATAACTTGCAAGAGATTGGATACTATCATATTACAGATAAAAGCATTATCTCTGCAAACCTGGCCTCATGAGATCCTAAATTAGTATTTAATTCTATTAGAGAGTGAAACACAAATGCAATATAAGGCTTTTTGTGTTACTAGAGTCCATTGAAGCAGACTTTTTTTACTATGGTCCATTGAAACAGACTTGGCAGCCTATTGTACGTGGTGCAAGCACAGGCCAAGAAGCGGAATGGATCTCAGAGACCGACTACCCAGGTGCCAGCTAAGAGAAAAAGAAATGAAAGGAAGATGTATTACACAGCAATGGCAAGAAGAATCTACTCAGACAACTGTATAAGATGCTTGTTTAAAAATTTAGTTTGGCACAACCATAGAGTTTGGCAGTGGTATCTTTTGTCAATGATGACAGAGGTGTGATATGTATGAGGGTGAGTTCAGCTCCAGAAGAGCAGAGAAGTATTCACATTAGGAAATACAGAAGATGGGTAGCTAGCATGGTGCTGAGTTCCTAATTTTTTTTAACTGAAAGTAAATAATTTTTAAAAAAAAGCAAACTTTGTTTCAGATTTATCCAGGTTTCTAATGGCTCTTATCTTAACTCTGACTTCTACCATGGCTTTCACCAAATTCATTAAGCTTCTCAAGTAAAAAAATAAGGACATTCCCAAATTTTTCCTCACACGTTAAATATAATTGCCTTTGTCAAAAATGTGCACTTCATATGAATTACAATCTCTTAGATAAAACTTCAGGAAATTACATTATACAAAGTGGAGCACATGCTGCAATCAGTTGAAGGTACCCTCCATAAACCATTACTGATAATTGAAACTGATATTGCTGAAACTGGGAGGATTTCTGAAGGGTCAATTAATGGTGATGGTGATGACGACATATTATGGCATCCTACTTCTAGGAAAGGCATCTTGATCTCCTAGGTTTTAGCAGATTGCCAAATGGCATTGCTTTGACTAAGCTTTGAGTTGCAAACCCGTTGTTACTGTGATCAAAAATACACTACTTGATGAAGCAAGCCATGTTAGATTCCTTTGACATTTGTTCAAAAACAAATCCTGTGACTGTAAATATTTTGCACCAGCTTCTGGCAGCAAGCTGCTCTGGGTCATTTCAACTCTGACAGCGTGTGTTTCCTCAAACACTTCCCTACCATCAGTGATGCTTGTGTCTTCACCTTTTCTCATTAACAAGTTGATAATCTATTTTCCAGGGTAAGCAGTAAATTTCTTCCTGATTTTTAATACTTACCTGTGTAACCATGCCATGCAGTGGGTCTGGGCATGGATCCCACGGAGGTAGTCCCCCGTGCACCCTGTCACTACACTTCTCCATCCTTTTTTTGTGTGACACGTGGCCTTATCAAATACTCCTTTACCTCTCTAGGTAGAGGAAGACACACAAAATCTTCACAGCAGTTATTTCCTCTGTCACCCCATGTTTCTCCAAGATCTTCTGTATTCCTTGCTAGGCTTGGAAGCACAACTGACTTGTTTACAAATGTAGTGCCATAGTTGCCTGTAGGGTATCAACAGCACAAGATGTGACTGTCAGGTAAAATCTCCTGTGACCCAAGTGCTGGCATAAATTAAAGCAGTATAGCATAGCTGCCATGGGTACTCACCAGCTGTGTAGCATAGCAATTCTTTTGTCAATGTCTCCATACGGTTTTGCTAGCTCCATGCTATTCAGAAAAAGGGAAGATATGCCCTAACAACCTCTCACAGGCCCACTGTGGCCTGTTAGCAACCATTGCTTCTATTCTCTTGCTCTACAAATGCTGGCACTGTCAATCTTGCTGCCTTCTCTAAGCCTTTTAGATGTGGATTGTAGTCCCAGTAGCAAAGCTTACCTAAGTGGATAGTTCACAGTCCTTCTCTTACAACAGCTGCAGAAATCCTGCTGCCTGCAAACCTGTTCAGTTCAAGCAACCTGTCTCCCCTCACCCGAAGCTGGGAGCAGCCTTTTGTAACCTCAGCAATCACCACCCCGTCACCAGGGCTGAAGTTTTATGAAGAGCTCATAATAGCATGTGAGAAAATTGGCTTCACATTTTTTTAAGCTTTCAGTATAATTATGTCCAGTAAGCCAAATCCTTTGCTTTCATAATCTGCTTTCTCCTAGATGATGATTTTTACGCCACTTTTCCAAAAGCTGATCTTACCCATGCCACAACAGCAAAGACATTGCAAAGCTTTTGAGGCAATTTAGGAGTTTCAAATGATATCTACTGTAGCTTTAATCATCCAAATAGTGTCATCCAAATGACAATCATCCTTTACTCTAGTCCACTTTCCTGCAGAATTCTATTTTAATTAAAAAACTCCCTGCAGAAAATCTTAAAAATCCTCCATTAAAGCCTTCTGTAAAGATGGGTTAATCTAGAAATAGCCCATGAAAAAGTATGAATTCCCTCTGTCTTGCTCTCAAAATGAGGGGAGATGAAGAGGCAACTGTGATTCACTCATATGGCTGAATGACACTGGTACAGATTTCAAAAATCCTTTCTAAAAATTAATTTTGTTTCTAAAATCACAAAAGTATCACAAAAGTATGGTTTATGTAGAGTATGGCCTCCTGCAGTCTATCTTATTAGTCTGATTTATGAATTCTATCTCACAGCAAATCACACTTTCTGAATCACTTCATTTTTATAGAGACCTTCTTCAATATAGAAGTGAGCTTGTATATCAAAATAACATAAACTTATCCTGCTTTGAAGGACTGCTTTTCAGTTTCTCACAAACTGATTGAAATTTTAGAAAAGGCAAGTGGTTCCACAATTTTCTGTCTCTTTATGCCCAAAGAATGCCATCCATTCAAGGTGTGTGAGAAAGAACAGGAAACTCTGGTTCACACCAAATTTTGTTGGAGGACAAGATGGAAAATACTAAATAATCATAAGTTAACTACTACTGTGATACCACTTAGGCTTCTGTCTCAAGTAACAGCAACTTTATGCCATAATGTGATGATGAATGCTGGGCAGGAATCATATTAGCTTTGCGCTCCTCTATTGTGGCTGAAATGCTTTCAAAGACTGGAAGTTAGGTTATGGCTTTATGTGATCTGACTCGTGTCAAAATTTGGTAAGTGAACATAGAAAGATGGTGGGAATATGCCACTGTGGTGATAGGGAAAATACCTCTAATTCCAGAGACAGGTAAAACAATCTCTATTACAGATACTACTGTGTGAACTTTGGAAGTGCCACAGTAATCTGGAGTGAAGAGCTTGCCATTACAAGATTACTTGGTTTTCAGTTATAGGAAATGTTAGACAACTTTTATATTGTGTTCTAACAGATGCTTCAGTCTTATGGGTATTCTTTAATAGCTTCTTAATAAAATTGTCATTTTTTCCTTGTCCTAACTGTTGAATACCACCGGCAATAATTTAATTGGTCACTTGCTGCTTTCCAGAGTGTTTACCTTTATTCATCTGTTTTGACATCCTTATAATGACACCAATTTGGCATATATTTGTAGCCACTACTATTGGCTATCCCATTCAGCTAGTCTAAGTGACCCAGAGTAGACAAAAAAAGAAAGATTATGTGGAGCAATAACAGAGGGAGCAATTTGTTCCCTTTCATAGGAGGAAAAGTCACTGCCTAAAAAAACCCTCAAGAACTGACAAAACGCAGATTCTCTTATTTCTGTAATCCTAATATATAGCAATATGTACTCAGTGAGAGTGACATTTGCCTTAGTACACTTTCTTTTGTCATCAGGAAATTATTAATGTGCTTTGGTGCTTTAAACTAGGTTTGCAGGAAGTTCAGCCAAAGTTTAGTCAATAATTACTCGATGTTATTAAAAAAGCACATGAAAGGGGCAAGTAAATTCACTATACAATAGCAGTTGGATCAGAATCCCATGTTTTCAAATCCCAAATATGCAGTCGTTTAGTTTATCAATGTAAGTATCATAGCACTTGACAGATACCTCTGGGCATGCTGATTGTCAACTTAATGTCTCAGTTCAGTCCTCACCAGGTAACTGACCTCTTAACAACAGCAGCAGAGCAGTTTATCTTAGAAACATCGATAAAAAAGCTTCTCTGAGATGCTCCATATCTCTTCTGCCTGCTCATTGTTGGGTCTTGCCCCTGTGACAGATTTGTATCATTGGATATCCTGCTGACTGCTGCAGGACAAGGCAGCTCCTGGACAAAAGCTTTTTTTTGCACCTGTATTCACTCCACAGATGTTTTTCGGTCCAGCAGACTTTTTAGGTGTACAAATTACATGTGAAAACACATTCAGGTTACCAAGTCAAAAAGGAATCAATGGATTCTACCCAGCTTTGAGCAGGGTTTGGGGGAGCTAATGATTCAGGAGAACCAACATGGCTTCACTTCCTGCCTGACCAACCCAGTGGCCTTCTAAAATGGAGTCACCGGACAAGGGAAGAGCTATGGATATAATCTACCTGGATTTCTGTAAACCCTGTTACATGGTCCACCACAACATCTTTTTTTCTAAATTGGATTTGATTGGTGAAACCTTTAGTGGATGACAAGTTGGTTGGATGGCGGCATTCAGAGGGTAGTGGTCAAGGGCTCAGAGTCTTGATGGAGATCAGTGACAAGTGATGTCTGTCAGGGATCCATACTGGGACCAATGTTATTTAATATCTTCATTAATTACATAGAATAAGGGATTGGATGCACCCTCAGCAAGCCTGCAGGTGACACCAAGCTGAGTGGCGTAGTTGACACACCTGAAGGATGAGATGTCATCCAGAGGGACCTGGACAACCACAAGACGTGAGCCCATGAGAACCTCATGAGGTTTAACAAGACCAGGTGCAAGGTGCTGCAACTGGGTTGGGGCCACCCTCAGTACCAGCACAGGCTGGGGATGAAGAGATGCAGAGTAGCCCCGGGGAGAAGGACTTGGGGGTGCTGTGGGTGAGAGGCTGGACATGACCCAGCCATGAGCACTCCCAGCCCAGAAAGCCAAACGTGTCCTGGGCTGCATCCAGAGCAGTGTGGGCAGCAGGGCCAGGGAGGGGATTCTGCCCCTCTGCTCTGCTCTGCTCTGGTGAGACCCACCTGGAACACTGCATCAGCTCTGGGGTCAGGAAGGACAGGGACCTGTTGGAGTGGGAGGAGGTCCAGACATGTTCGGAGGGGTGGAGCACCCCCTCTATGAAGACAGCCTGAGAGAGTTGGCGTTGTTCGTCCTGCTCTCATCCTGTTCTCCATGGACCCATGGAGATCATACAGAAGCATTTCAGTACCTCAAGGGGGCCTATGAGAAAGATGGGGACAAACTTTTTTGCCAGTTCTGTTGCAATAACGTGAAGAGAAATGGTTTTAAACTATAATACAGTTACCTTATTTTAGATATAAGGAAGAAGGTTTTTTACAGCGAGATTGGTAAATTACTAAAATAGGTTCCCCAGAAAGGTGAGAGATGCCTCATCCCTGAGAACATTCAAGATCAGGTTGGAGTGGGTTCTAATCTAGTTGATGATGTCCCTGGTCATTGCAGGGGCTTGTACTAGATGACCTCTAAAGCTCACTTCCAAGCTAGACTGTTCCATGATTCTATGATCTTCAGAGGTCCTACCCCATCTCAGCCATTCTGTGATTGTGCATAATTCCATAAAATGAAATGTCTGTGGAGCTCAGCATCCTTCCATTTCTTCAATATTTTCTCTCTCAGTTTCCAAAACTTCTACTTTCTTGTGTCACTGAGCCCTTAAATATCTGCTGAATCAGTGAGTGTTGTGTGCTTCAGACCTAATTTTGGACGCATTTTAAACCTGGAAAGGTTTTGTGTTCCTGTTCCTGGCAATAAACTCAAGATGTCATACGAAGGGACTGAGGGAAGTGGTAATGAAATTCAGGGTTTAAAGAGAGTGACAGGCAAATGGCTTGCAACAGAGCTGGAAATGAATGCAACAAAGTGCTGTAGTTCAGCAATTTTACACATCAGGGACATCATTACAGTGTCCAACTTACTTGTACAAATAAACTACAAAGACTCTGGAAGATAATTTTATCTGGGATACATGACTTTGGTTTAAAACCACAAGCTCGTAAACAAAGTGTGTGTGAAAAATTAAGTTCATTGGTATGGTGATATTAAAAGGAGATAGATTTCCTTAGTTTTCTAAATTTGTCATCAGTACCTAAGTACACCAGAAGATAGAAACTGAAGGAGTGAGGGAAAAAGATGGGACAAGACTGCAAAAGCTCCTGCTGACTGCCAATTTTTTGAGAACATTTTAAAACAAAAAGATAAATTCAGATGTGGGATCACATTGGTGCTGCCATTTTGTTTACCACTATACTTGAAGTGTTAGTGTTAGAGAGGTCTCCCATTTTCTTTAATCAGTTCAGAAACACAAAATCCCAGTAACACAGTATCTGAATAGACATTTACCATGCAGGATGAGGACAAACGAACAGGAAGACAAATGTAGGTACTTTGGGCTCTGATAAAAGCAAACAAAAGAAGGAATATTTCAGTATTAGTTTGACATTTGGTCCCTCAGCCACATCCAGGTAAAGCAGTGGGATGCAGTGCTACAGAAATGCTTTTCATAATGTTTCCCTTGTTCCTTGAATGGCACTATGAAGAATTCTGTGCCCAGGACATAAATTACATCTATGCTAGTCCTTGAGCTGCTTTTTATTAAACCTTCCTCAATTCTTCCTTTCCTTCTGCAGTTTCTTTCCTTCAATTTCTTGTGCTATTTTTTTCACATTACTTTAATGTCTACTGTAATTAAATTTGGTGTTTACACAGATACTCTGTTTTCTGCACTGTATTTTCTCCATCCTTTCAAATTTAAATCCTTTAATTCTTGCCCTTACATATCAAGGCTAGTAAATTTGCTTACACACTTCCTACTTTTGCTTACACACTTTACTATCTTTCTACTAAACATGCAAAGAAAAAAATCCATTTTCTTGAGTTTTTCTATGTTTTTCCACACACTTTGTGTCCCATCACTCACCAGTATCCTGTCATATACGCAACACTTATGCCGTATTTTTAGTGCTTCTTTTGCCTGGTGCCAAGCCCAATCCAGGTAGACCTGGTAGCTCCCTGATGAGAACAGTGCCATGTAAAGCATAAAAGAAGAAAGAATATCTTCTCCTTGGTTTCTTGCATGCTCCCTTCTTTCCCAGGTCCATCTTTCTTTCAGAGTGGGCTCTCTTCTAAGGGTGCTCCAGGTTAAATCTTGATCTCTCTGGTCCTGCTTCACACATGAAGGCAAAGTCCAGGAATCTGCCCTTGTGTCTGTCCCTTAAACATCAGTTGACTCTGGCAGAAGTTATGACTGATACATATTTACAAGACAAATCTTCTGCTACCAGCAGTTCTGTAGTGCAAAACAGTGTTTGCCATTCAGTTTTACCAGAGATATCTCCCTATAAACTTTTTGGTTAAAAGCACCTGTATTGGATGTCCTCCAGTAACAGCACATGCTGGATGAATGGCTTACTGCTTGGTCCCAGTCAAACAGACTTGCTCAACTTTGTCAACAGAAAATATTTAGCTGTAACTCATATTCATTCTGAATTTCCTACCAAGTAAAACCATTGTATGATTGCAACAAATAAATAACCATAGGTGAATGTACTTTGTTTCAGCCACACAGCTGTGGTTGCAAGGTCACATCAGCTGAAAACTACTGTCCAGAGGCCTTTGATTAAAGGAACTCCATAATTTAAAGCAGTGATGTACCATGTAACAGTGCAATATATGAAACTATGATGGAAAGACGAGAGCATCTTAGGCAGAAAGCACTAAAGCACTTGTGACAAAGAGCTGTCAAAGATCCCTCTTAGCTAAATAAAAATAAAGTGTGTCATGCCTAAAAAGGGAAGAGGAAAAACCAAAAATTGCCAGCTCAGCTATCACTTCAAAGAGCATGGGCTTGCTGGTCAGAACAAACCAGGTGCAGAAGGTCTAAAGTTTTGATATTGCTCCAGATGGTCCCAGCATTTGTCTCTCCATGTATAAGTGGAATGCTAAGCAAGGGGAAAAGTTTTCAGAAAGAAAGTAAAACAGAGGTCTACTTCAAAACAAGTTTAATCTTCCACTCCCTTAAAATATAGAAGGACACACAGATATCTCTCTGGGTCTACATCCTTACTATCTATCCTGTCACCTATGGAACATTTTTTACTGAATTCCTTGCGTTTTCCTTCAAGTGCTAGTAGCACTGTGTTCAGAGGGCACTGCCCCTGCTCCTAGCAATCACACACTGAGCATTAAGGGGGATCCCCAGGTACCATGTTGCCTTGCACAAACTCAGGCTTCTACTTATTATGTTGAAATTGTCCTTACCTGGTAGCAGGTCTGAGTTTTGCTTTTGAGGTTGAACTACACCCAGCAGTTCTCTCCCCAGTCACTCACAGTCTGACCACCATCTTCAAAACATTTCATTAGATCATCTTTTCTTTAGCCAAGTGTATGGACAGATGTGAAAAATAAGCATATTTTATTGCTCCATATTACTCTTATCAAGAGTGAGAGCAAGTCTTGAAGGCTTCCCAAATAACCAGTAGTAACAGTGTTAATAATCTCAAGCACAAGTATTTTGTTAATTATTCATTTTATTCATTCTTTTTTCTTTTTTTTTTTTTTCATTAAATTATCTGAAGGCAATTTACCTGCTCTAAGTAAAAGTATTTCGCACCAATGTTAGCTGGAATACACCTCTTTTTAGAATATCTTCATTGACCCCCTTGGATTCCTGGGGCACCCCTTTCTAAAGGGGTGCTTGCAGTGGGTGTGCCCAGTTGCTGCAGCAGCAGAAGTATTTAACCCACTCATCAACCATCTGACTATGTCACTGGCCTCCAAATCTGAAGATCAGTCTCCTGCATGTTTAGATAAGTCCAGTCAGTCTTGCCTGCTGCATGAAGCTGGATGCTGTGCCCATAACTTTGCAGTCACTTAAAATCCTTGCTAGACACGGCTGATTTGTGAAGAACACTACCACACTGCAGGCATGTTATGCAGAGCTGATATCTTCCCTCCAGCCCTGTTAAAAAAAAACCTCAGCAGCCTAAAGTATATAGTATGTCTTTGGATCTCTGCCTTCATGGTTAAGCTCTCCACTAACCCCAGGTAAATACTGAATCAGCAAGGCTGTTTTTAATTTATCTTTAAAATTCCTATAAATGGCAAACATCTGTTGAACAAGGTGACTAGAAAATAAAGATGTAAAATAGCAATTTGTAGGGCGTAGCTACAATATGTGCTGTCTTACACATTAATAACTATTATTTATTTTATTAAAATTATAGAACTGGTAAGTAAGGTTCTGAAATTCTAGATAAAAGACTTGAAGGCAAAAAAAAGTGATCAAGCAAATTCCCAGATTCTGTCAATTTTCCCAGATTTAAGCATTACAAATTTTTTGTATTTCCTTGCTTTGGTGGGATTCTGGTATGAAGGAAACCAGAGGAAGAAATGAAGTAATAATATTCAGAACACTTTTAACTTACAGTGACAGGCAAATGGAAACAATTTAAAGTAGGACTGGAAACTCATTCACTAAAATATTCTATTTCAGCAGTTTTATATGGCAGTTTATGAAATCATAAACTGTAACAGAAATATCATGCTAGCTGATTAAAAAAGTTTCAATTCTGTAGTAATATATACTGCAAATGGGAAGATCCAAGGAAAAGAAAAATAGGAAATTGAGAGTGAGTCATGACAAGTCATCTTATTAATCAAGTGAATAAAAGCTGATGGAAGAAAATTAAAATTATTCTAAGAAATGAATGAATTAAAAATGGACTAACTTTACATGTTAGTCACAGACGTATGACAGAGTATAACCTTCAGCAATATTCAGTTATTGTAAATAGAATAAGTGAAACATCTAAATTTGCTGTAGTTTAGGACCACAATTATCATGGTAACATCATGGCTGATTTGTGTGTGCATCTCCCACAGGAAATTTTTTCTCCTGATGTGATTCTCTTTTAAAAACAGAGCAGAAACATAAACATTTCCCCCAGCCAGTGGCTCACCAATTTTCAATCCCTATTTTTTATAAATTTTAACTGATTTCAAGTTGCAGGAAAAAAAGGTATAGACTACATACGTGTTTTCTTTGTATCTTAAAGCTAGCATCATTCTTTGGAGATCATTTGATGTAGCAAGCTACATCTTAAGATACATCTAATTGTAGTGATTCGTTAAGACATCAAAAGAAGTTTAAATTGCTTATTTGGTCTGTTCAAAAAAAGTGGTTGTTAACTCATGCTGCTTGCAACTCTCCACAGCTACTGAGGATGTGCAGTGCACTCCTGTGAGTCATTTTATCACCCCCATATTTTTTTGCAAGAGTCTTGAGGCACTGTCAGGCACACAGTAGAGCAAAGGCTCCAGGAGGCACTTTTTGGTGAGTGCAGAAGGTGCCCCTGTACCGCTTTTTGGGAAGACCATTTGGCACCTTTCCCCCATATGTCCCATAATACGGCAGGAACCAAACACACTACCCAGACCCACTAGCCCCATAAAGCGGAAGGACTGAAGGTTTTGCCCCTTCCTTCCATGCCCCTTGAGACCAAACAGGGAAGAGCTGTGAGACCGGGCTCTTCTCCCCTGAGGACAGTGAGAAATATGATCTGCACAAGGCAACCTGACACCCCACTCAATGAATCCTCAGTTTGGCACCCTCTCATCCCTCCCAAGCCCTGATTAAAATGGCCCTTTTGCCTCTCAAAAGCAGCTGCTGGCAGCAAGCACAGCTCTTCTCCTGTGCTGGCTTGAGCTGCCACTTCATAGCTCTGAGGAGAGGCACCTGGCAGCACAGGTGGCAGCACGGGGATGACGTGGGCACAAGGTGCCAACTCCCGTGGCTGAGCCTCACACCTCCCCTCTGCTTTTCTTCAGCTTGAGAACCAGCACCTTGATGCAGAGCATACTCATCAACTCTTAGAAAGCCAAACCTGATGCTTCTCCTTCATCCAGGAGGTGCAAATGCTCTGTCAAATTAAGTACTGTGAATGGGAAAATATGTCATGATGAGGCGGCTTGGGGATTAGTGGCGTTTCCGAGTAGTAAATGCTGAGATTTTATTTTTGAGAATGGCAGTGTCTGAAAAGACAAAGTGTGAGCAGTTCACAACCCACTTCCCAGCAATGCAACCAGGAAACCTATTCCCAGAGGAAGGAAGTTTGGGGTAAAATTGGTTGTTATGTTCTGTTGTGAATTCCATTGCTACGCATTAACAAATTTATATGCATTATTTACGCATATACACATAGAAATTCCATTTTACAATCAAGATTATGATTCAGACTAGACAAAAGCATATGATTAACACAGATATTCCCATCTTAATCTATACATACATAACATTACTCTAACACTTTTGTGCTTTTTTTTTCTTTTAATATGATCTCCTTAGAAGGCATATTATTCCTTAGACAAACTAACACAAGTTCTCAAGTTATCTCAGGATAGTTATTTCAAAAGACAATGCAATATTTCATAATAAACATTTATAATCAGGTTTTTAACAAAGTAATTCATCATATAAACAAATGAATCAGTCAAGACACTAAATAAATATTTGTACTGGTAAATACTAGCATTTTGCTTATATCATGTAGGACCTGATCCTGCAAGCCCTCTGTATACATCTTTATCCCCACTGAATGATTGGTTTCATTGCTTGTTCTAATCTACTATTTTACTTTGAGCTGAGCAAATACTTTCTGGCCACTAAGTTAAGTAATTGAAATAAGCACTGGAATACAACCCAGCAGACAATGATTTCCTTAGATGTCTTTGTAAATCATTAGGTTTTTTTCTTGTTTATGAAAGAATCGTGAACATTTATCAACAGGCAATCAGTTTTTGATATTTACAATCTGAGTTGATTGGTTAATTGAGATTGGTCAAATTAATTATATGTTCCTTGTTCTTGGCTTTTTTAATTAACAAAGTGTGACTTTTGCACTCAATTTAAAGAGCAATCTCCAATAATTATTTTATAAGTGAGAGTGAATTTTTCTTTCATCAGATATTTGAGCTAACAACACTGGGCTAGGAAGACAAGATCCTCCAGAAAAAAAACAAGCCAGGAGCTCTCCTTGAAGAGTGCTGGTACAAACATGAATTACACTCTCTCTGTTCTCATCTACCACAAATTACTACCTTCTTCAAGACACAGGAATGGCCTTTTTAAAAGCACACAACAAACTATGGCCAGCCCTTTAATTCTGAGTTTACTCAATCCTTGCCACGGTTGCCTTTTTCCTTGCATGGTAAATCCAGAACAGAGAACCACAGATAAAAGACATTAACTGATCTACACACCTTCTTCATACCTTAGGAAATTATCTGGATATCCTCACATAAACTGATGTGCCAGTGAATTCCAATCTCATAGTTCTTTTGGGGCTTTTTTGGCTTTTTGGAGTTTTGTTTTGGTTTTTCTTTCTATTTTTTTCTTTTTTTTTTTTTTTAAGAAAACACAGAAGCAGTCAGTTACAGCTGAAAAACTTAAAACTGTTCTTGCCCAGCTCTGTTGGAAATATAGTTTGAAGTCAAGGGTACTGAGGTTATTAGATGTACCCACTGTAATAAAGTTTAGCTGAATTCTGATGGTTTCCTGAATGTCTCTAAGCTCTTACCACAGTATAACATGAAATGTTCCAAACATGTGGCAAAAATAACAATTGTAACAAATCACTGCCTGAATTGAAAAGCAGAACATACTTTGAAATTACTCTCTCTATATATCTATATATATATAGGGATATACACACACGCACACACACACACACATATATCCCTATATAAACATTTCTCTAAAATACAGAAATTCATTTTATTATTTCTCCTGTTGGTATTATTTTAAATACTTCATGAATCCACAATATAACAACTTCAGGCTGTTTGGAGAGAAAAATCTGAACACAGTCTTATAACCTCCACTAATATAAATATATTGGCAAGGAACTTTGACCAGCAATAGTAAATTTTGAAACTTAAATAATTATTCTACAGTTACTTTAATTTTAACAACAAGTTGCTACTGAGTACCAATATTAATGGAAAATGTAAAAAAAAAAAAAAAGAAAAATATAGAGCTTTAACTTTTAACACTGAAGTGCAGCCCAATGAAAGGAATGTAAAAGAAAATTATGTATTAGAGACTCATTCTAAAAAGAGAAAGAGCAACTTATACTATGTGTTTCAAGATAAGTATATTGTATGTTTGCACTTTATCAAAAATGACCATGTAAAGTCATAGTTTCTTCTTGCCTGCAAATGAAGGATGTTGGCTCAAAAATCTTCAAAGTGAATATGAGCATTTGATTAAATCCTGTTTGTTGTGAAAATAAAGTTCATTTACACTTTGATTGAATAACAATGAGGAGTTTGTTTTAATAATAAGACATTTAAGGACCTTGGTAGCCAGTACCAATTGTATTTGCAAGTAGCTCCTCAGCTTTACTCTTTTTTTAAAAAATAAAGGTACAATTATAGTTATTCATTTACTTTAAAAATTCTAAAGATGAAGAAAAGTAGCATTTATACATATAAGTCCTCATATAAATTATAAAACTCAAGTTTATCTTAGAGAGTTCCATCCCCAGAAGAAGCATAAAGCACTTTTGTGGTACCTTCACCAGTAAATATTTGTATCACATCTAATCTGAGAAATGCAACAAAGATGATACTGAATCCAAAAGCTGAAAGACAACATTCTTCTGATACAGTCTCTTGTGATGGAAATGCTCCACGGGATTATATGATTTCCATGACTCGACCAAATTTCAAATAAAGGAAATATGAAGGAATTCACCTCACAAGTTCAGTAGGTACAAGAAACATCAGTGAACAGCAGAGTCATCCCATTTGAGGTCAATAGTCTTTGGAAGACTACGAGGAGGGAGTTTAAAACTACGACAGCAAAATCAAATAAGAGCAATGAGGTAAACTCCCCTTAAAAGGCCAAATAGGCTGAGTTGTCAAGACAGAGTCCAATTGTACCTGACACCCAAATGTTTCTGTAGCCAGAGTCCAGCGAGCTGCATGGTAGAGGCAAATGTACTTGCTTTGGACCCTAAGCACATTTTATATTGTTTTGGATCTAAATTGGGGTCACACTGAACAGGATGGAAAATATGGACAACTCCTACTTCCTGACTTCTGAAAGCCTTCAAGCCAGACGTTATCACTTTAGTAAAGAGGTCTACATCCTCAAGTCCCCAGCCTTGAATCGAGGTATCAAATCCACCAGCAGTAAGTAGATCACTTTTGTAAATACAGGTAATTCCAAATCCATACTCCCTCCAAAATCCAGTTCTTTTTGTGAAAACAAAACTACTGTCAGCTGGAGGGTTGCCTCCATATATTACTTTTGGATCATATTGGCTGAAGATGATAGGGTAGTAAACCTGTTCTCCCTGAATAGTGTTATCTCTGCATCGCTGGAGGAAGTCTGATGTGAATACCAGATCAACATCACAGAACAGCAGCAAAGTGCCATTGTCAAACTGAGATGAGGCCATCTCAAGACCTAAACCTCTAGAAAACTTTCCTGCCATTGGAATCAGGGTCATATCTGCCTTGGGATACTTAATGCTGTATTCTTTTATTAGCTCTATGTGTTTGCTAGAGTCTTGGCCTGGCTCGGAACTGAAGAGAATTATTGCCAACTTTACATTCTGCCTGGGAATCAGACAAGTCTTCTCAAAGTTATCCATAAATCTTGAGAAAGTGTCAAATCTTCCTGTGATAGGGACAAGAATATGTATTTTCTTGTCACTGTGTCCCCCAATGTCTTTGGTGCTTTGGAATGATGAGGAAAAAATCTTTAAAGAATTTGAAAGGAAAGAGAAAGATTGAGTGTCAGTGTTGGTGTCCTCCAGCAAGCTTTTTACATCCAGCTCCTCTGCTTCTTTGAAGAAAGGTTTGCTAAACAATTGCTGAAGGTAAGCATGGCGTCTCACTGGAACTGTAACTTTCCTTCCTTTGTGCCTTTTGTACAACAGCAGTAAATCCAGGATGTACTCCACTCCGTGCAGAGGGTCCACCCTGCGGTAGCCGTACTGTATTTCCTTGAAATCAATCAGCCTTCCTCTAGATCTGGAGTTCTCATTTATCATTTCCATGACTTGCATCACAGTATCATCCAGTGCAGCCCGTAGGACGCTGCTCAGGCTCTGCCGGGGTGGCTGGTTCTCCATCATTGAGTAAAGAAATTTTCCTGTCAGAAACTCCCACTCGATGACTTCATCCCTTTCACGTGGCTGGAAGTTATTGAAAGATGGCATCACTCCCAGTTGCTGATCTTCCTTATTTATTTCAGTGTTACTCAGCTTGCTCATCAGGACACTTTCTCGATGGAGCTGGATGGTCCGATGGCGCAGTTCCGAAATTTTGCGACTCAGTATATAATTGTGCAGCCTATATTGATAGGCTGGTCTTTTGTTTGGATGAAGTGTTATGGCTGTGTGAATCTTGCTGTTGTGAAGATCTTGAATGTAACCCTTGCGGTTGTGTTCATAGTTTTCGTGGAACAATTGCTGCATCTAGAAAGAGAGAGAGAGGGGTGTAGAGGGAAAGAGAGATTAAGTTGAAGTGCTTCTAGCCAAAAAATGTACTACCACATTGGTACTAGTATAATTACCAATTCTTATAGATCATGGTTGCTTTTAGGCATAGAACTTTAAAGCATTCAGTAGAAAATATTTACGTTGTTTTGGTCTGAGTTTCTGTATGTCCGCAGTAAGCAAATACTGTCCTCTGTCTAAACAGAAGGGCAGGCAGGAATCTTGGGTTTATCCTTACCTTGGCTAACTGTAGAATTAAAGGAAATGCTTAGGCCTAGGTCTGTGGATAATATTTCTGAGTTCATAGGGGCTGTGCATGAACCACTGTCTTCGCCTAAATCTAAACCCTAATTAGCATAGATACTTAATGAAAAGTTAGCAGCATTAACATTTTTTTAAGAGCATTTGTCTCTATGGAGCACAAAACATTGTATTGATATGTGCAAATGGTTAGTGCTGCATTCAAAAACTGACTAGCTTTAGCAAAACTTTTTTTTAAATGTTGATGAAGAGTTCAATAATTGAAATAAAACCACTGGAATATATGTTTTGTCAGGTACACGTATAATAGAATATGTTAATTAAGCTATTGATTGTGACAGTAATTTTCAATTTATTTCTGTAGCAAGAAAAGACATTCTACTGTCAGATTAGTAATTGTGATATAGTGAAAAGATACATCTTATGGCTGACAGGTCTAGGATCTAAAATATCTGGCCTTTATACTTTCTGTGCTAACAACTAAACTATAAGCAAATCATAAAACTTTCTCTGACTCAGTTTCCTCTCTAGAAGACAACTTAGCTCTTTATTAATGTGATGAATATTTATTCTTAAATGGTAAATTATATGGAGTAGGAAAATATTGACATAATAAATATATTTAAAACCCACTGCTCTTTGCTAAGCTAACACCTATGAACTCCAGAGACGCAAAATTATTTCCCGTGACCAGCAAATAAAGGAGAAAAGATTGGTTGTTTCCATCTGCAAATAGACTGGTCTGTAATTAATACATAAGGAAAATGTGCTAATTAGATAGAAAATGGTGCCCAAGATTGCATTCTGAGCTTGAGCTATAATCAGATTCTGAGATGAGTATTGAAGTTTGTCTTTTATATGCTGAAGAAACAAAGAGGTAAGTTCTGATTGCACAGCATCTCAGACTCAAAACATTTAGCTCATTTTACTTCAATTCTTTCAAGAACAGAAGTTTTGCTACTGGAAATAATATTAAGAATTGGGCAATAAATGTAAAATAACATGTAACAAAGCTAAGAAAAATGAAAGCTATTTCAAATTCATTAGTATGCACAAGTATTGTCACATTTAGAAAAGCAGAACTTTAATACAAAACTTCTAGACTGACCCTCCCATCTCATTCCCAATGCCCAAATGCCTCTGCTTGAGCAAACATGGTTGTTACTATTACTCAGAGTAAAATTTTTGAGGATAGTCATACAACACATAGAAAGGCAACAGCCACATTTTGAGAAATATCTTAAGCTATGTTAAATGTGTCTCTAATAAAACAGGTACCTCTGTTACATTGAAGTCAAAATGAATGCAAAAATACATACAAAGTTACACCATGACTCATAGCCCCCTTATTCACGGAACTCCTACCTAGAGAACGTTTGCCCAAGAACATTTGTTCTGTTTTGGAAGGTGGGTATTTTGCTTGTTACGTGAGATGAGATGAGATGAGATGATGAGATGAGATGAGATGAGATGAGATGAGATGAGATGAGATGAGATGAGATGAGATGAGATGAACCAGGAATATGAGGGTTTGGATGATTTCCTGGTTATCACAGAGAACAGGAACCAACATCATCAGTCCAGTTAGTGTTTTAACTAGCAGTGCTGGAAAAACTGAATATGGCTTCTTTGAGGACTAGAGATGGACACAGGTAGGACAGGTGGATTAGAGATTGAAAGAAAAACAGTGTCTAGGAAAGGGCTGGGTGATGATATTTGTCCTTTGGAAAAACAATTTTCTCTTCTCCCTCTACAATTTACATTTTGAAAAATGAAAAAGAACAGCTGATCTGGCTAGACTTCCAGCTCTCCAGTTATAAGTTACATTTCCTTCCTGGCTTGTTTTACTTAAAATCGTATGTTGTGAGCTCTGCAAGATGACTATGCTTTTGTCTTGTCCACTTATTCTGCAAAAAGTTGAAGCCAAGATTTTCACATCTAGAATTTCATAGTAAAGTCTCTTTCCTTGTAGGAAAATAAAGAATATTTGTAACGTTGAAAACAAAAGAAAGGAGGGGAGGTGGTTTGGGTGCTAAATGGTAATAACATCCTTGCCCACAAAGCCTAGCTTTCTTTTCTAAGTCCTCTAATGAAGAATGCTATTTGAGTACAAAAGAAACAACCATTAACTTTACACATTTACAACCATTAACACCTTTACACATCCATCTTAAAGTACAGGATTTTTCATCATCAAGTATTTGAAAGTTTTATGTAAAGTAGTAAAATGCATTTTATCCAAAAGATTTGCAATGGGTGACAAATTACTGCTGCAAAGCTAATTGCTGTCCACCAATTGTGCAAATTCTTCTGTAACTCTTGACTTATTACAAAATCAGCTTTACAGAAGATTCATTAGCAGTACTTATTTAATAGAAATATTCCATACACAAAAATACTGCATTTTTTGCACATTCCAATTTCAGTTGCCTTGGTTTATTTGATATGCTCCACTGAAATCACAGAGAGAAGATATACTCCATTATACTAATGATACTGCTTTTGATAATCAACAACAGATTAAACGAAAAAAATTGAATCAACTCAGTAATGCAGTACTATCACACATACACAAACCTGTACTAATCCATTTTCAGTTATGTTACTGAAAACTTTTAATAGATCCCAGTTTGGAGAAAACAGAACAAGTATGACAATGAAATCATAAACACTTCCTGAAAATAGCATGTTTTAATCTTGGTGCGGAAATTTGTTCTCAATATTGCTGGAAAAATGTCTTTTTACAATTCAACTTATTAACATCTAAATGAAAGCAATTCAATTTGATCCTAAATTTGCTTTTAAATTTCTAAGCAAGGTGGTCAAGCCCAGGAGGCAAGGGGAAGGATGATTAAATTTCCTGGAAAATGGATTTGTGAGAGAGTCTGAATTGGAAAATGCAGTCATAAATTATCTGGAAAAGGAGGTGGGTTTGGGAGGTGGCAAGATTTATTGACTATAAATTAAAATTATTCAGCATGGTAAGAATAAACCTTCCTGCAAAAGCTTTCATGATTTCGAATGGCAAGGTAATAAAATGCGAGATTAAATTCTGTGTACATAAATGCAAAGCACATGGGAAGAACACAGTCCTAACTCTACCTGGAGAATGTCAGACCATGTGCAAGCTGTTAGGACTCTGGAAAGAGAACCTAGTTATACAGTTTGCAATTCTGTGTAGATGTCACACTGAGGCTCAGTAGAGATGGAAGAAAAAGCAAATAGCATGAGGACAAGTCTAGAGTGAATCAGAAACTTCTTTATATGGCTGTGATCATAGCCCAGCAGCATCTTGAAGGCTGTGGCCAGGCACCTTGTCAATACTGTCCCATCTGAAATGGATAGCCCAGAATTATAGAATTTAAAGGCTGGTAAGGACCCTAAATATCATCCAGTTCCAAATCCCTGCCATGGGCAGGGACATCTTCCACTAGACCAGGGTGCTCAAGGCATTATCCAACTCAGCCTTCAACAGTGTCAGCACTGGAATATCCACATCCTCCAATGTCTCACCTCCCTCACAGGAAAGAAGTTCTTCCTAACATCTAACCTAAATTCTTCCTCTTTCAGTTTGTCCCCATTACTCCTTGTCCTATCAGTACAGTCCCTGAAGAGTAGTTCTCTGGCTTCCCTGAAGGTCTCCAGACACTGGAATGCTGCTATGAGGTATCCATGCAACTTTCTCTTCTCTAGGGTAAATACCCCCAACTTTCTCAGCCTGTCTTTGTACCTTTTATCAACTTCATGGCCTCCTCTGGACTTGCTCCAATAGTTCCCTGTCCTTCCCATGTTGGGGGCACCAGAACTGATATTCCAGGTGGGGTCTCACCAGAGCAGAGCAGAGCAGAGGGGCAGAATCCCCTCCCTCTCCCTGCTGCCCATGCTGCTCTGGATGCAGCCCAGGATCCCATTGGCTTTCTGGGCTGGGAGTGCACATGGCCGGGTCATGCTTAGTTTGTCATCAATCATCACAAGGGTACAAAGGCACTGGCCAAGGCTACCCAGTGATTACACATGTGGATCATTAAACAAACAGATACCTAGGGCAAAATGGGAGCAATCCAAAGAGGTCTAACCCCGAGATCAGTGAAGTCAGAGTAAGTGAGCACTGTAAGAAGAATGGATAGGAATGGTCACCATCTCTGATGTCAACTATGACATTTACAAGGATGCACGCGAGACTCCGAAACAGAAAAGGAAATAATTGCATAGCTCAAACACAGATCTTACTGGCACAGCAAGCTGCTGATGATAAAATTTTGGATGGTTTTAAAGAGTGAACCAACAGCTTCGTAGGAGACTCCAGCCATTGCTATCTAGAACACCTGGAGCCCCAGTTGAAGATATATCACAACATTTCCTTATTGTCCTGCACTCCTGCCTCAGCTTCTCCTACCAGTTACTGCAGAGAGAGAATATTTTGCCAAATGAACTTTTAGTTTGATATGATACAACCACTTTTCTACTGATATCAATGAATGGGAGAATTTGTCTTCAATTCAAGACATTACAGGGAGGCCCAACATTTTATCTTTTAATATTGCATGACTTTGTGACTTTTCTGAATAGTTTGCTGTTTTCTGAATGATTCTTATAGCACAACTAATGCAAGAGTTGGCAAAGACTCCTGCTTTCCTCTGTCCATGCCAGCTGAAATTAGAAGCTAGAAAGAAATACTAATAATCTAATCATGCTCTGAGGAACTCTGAACTGCAAGCAGAAATTAAAAAAATTATAAGAAAGAAATCAGAATAAAGGCAATGCTTTATTACCATGGCAGAGAAATACAATAGCTAATACGAAAGCACAATGTAATTTGCATTGCAAGCTCTGGAATCATTGTAATCACTGTGATTTACTGATGTAATAAAAAAGGAAAGTTCTTATTACGTGTACACAAAAGCCCAAATCAACCTACTTTTTTATTGCAAGACTATCACATATTAAAAGAGTGAATGCAAATGGGGCTTTTTAAATTAACACAATTTTTCTTCAAGCATTAAGAAGAGTTCCTACCATTTAATGGAGAAGACATAAAACTTAATCCTCCATCCACTTGAGTTCTTCTTAAATCCACAGTAGCACTAAACTGTTGACCATTTTATCTAAACTGGACTTTTAATAAATGTAGAAATAAGATGAACAGGAATTATTCCTGGTCTTTCTTCCCTCTGCTCTTTAGGGTTTAGCTCTGTTGAAGAGGAAGATTTATTCACCATTTCCAGTGAGTTCAAGGGACATTTCATCCATACCAAGTACACCTGTAAATCTACTGTGTTTGAGATTATACTGTTTTGCTGAACAGCATCAAGTTGAGTGCTTAAAAAAATTTCACATGACGATTGGCACATTAGGATGGTCTCAATAATACATACTGTAATAAAATGCAACACTAAGCTATGTGTAATCATAAGTTCCTGGACAAGAAAACAGATTTGAGCAAGTCAGTTTTGGTGCTCTGAGAAATACCATCAGCCTGGAGAAGATAAGGACTAGGGCTGAAATTGTGAAATGTATATGAACTAGATAACAGAGAAGCAATAACAAGCTATGTATAAGTGGGGAATTATCAGTTTGGATGGAAGGTATTACAGAAGCTTCTAAGGAACAATACCATAGCTAGTGACACTGGCACGAAATTTTGGGCACTGCTCATGACGCAATGACTAAACAAGAGGAGAAGACAAACCATAAGAGCCAGAGAACATGGAAATTAAGAACTTAAAGTAATTAAGTTTTTAGATAAAACAACACCTATAACCCTACACTTGTGGTTGTAAGAGGTAGGTGAATAAGCATCTTAGGAAAGGCGACTTTTTAAACTGGAAATAGTTGACATACAAAGAGACCATAAGAATATTAGGAGACAGCAAGATGACATGAAGAGATTATGAAAATTGAGTGTGAATCATCTACAGGAAAGGGAAACAAAACTTTGTGTTGCATGGGTCAGAACACTTTGGAACACACAGCAGACAATTTCACACAATTCTGGACCTGCATCTTTACCAAATGCGTGTGACCAAATCAATGCAAAAGAAATTTGTCAGGACCAGACGGGGTTGATGTTATTTGGCTTGTTTAATCCTACAAAATGAAGGATAAGACTCATTCTGTCTCCAAACACATGAAGTAAATATGAGGTGATGAGAGCAAACTAGCTTTAGGTTTATGTGAGTGGGAAATTCAAGGAAAATTTCTAGCTGTCAGAAGGAGTTTAGATCAGATTTTCAGAACAAGTAGTACATAAAATTTAATCAGGTTATAAACCACAGATTGCTTGTGATTAGGGGAATCAATGACTTGAGATATCCATTCATTCTTTCCTAATAATACAGTGTTTGTAAGAATCACTTACATTTTATTAATTGGCAGCAGCCAACCTTCCTACAAACAGACATTACACTGAAAATATGTAACGTCCTCTTTCTATTTACAGTCCTCAGCCATTACATTTCCTTACATTTCCACTTTGTGTAATGCATAACGTAATAGCTTTATATCTGTAAAAACAATGACTGGTAATGTAATAGCTTTATAAACACAACCATTTGTTTGTAGTTCATAATTTATCAGAGTAATAATGCTGAGAAGCATTGTGCTACCAAAACAGAACAAGGATTCATGTTTCACTACTCAAATTATTGTAAGGGATTAAAACCTACTGCTATCTTTATATAATGCCAATCACTTTAGCATATACTGCACCAGAAACAACAGGGAAACCAGAGTGTAATTATAATCTATGAGTGAAAGTAAAATGCCATGTATATAAAAATAACATCTTGCTGCATATTGAAAGGTATATCTCCTAACTTTTCCTAGAGAAGTAAGTTTGAGTCAACACAGCCATAGGAGAAAGTGATGAATGCTATTCCATTTTACACACACCATTAACAGACACAACTTAAAAACCAGAATCAAGCGCTGTTGCTGACACTGTCCACCAGATGAACAGAGTTTGATGGATTGATTTCAGTTCTGCAATGTAGGGGTTAGTAATCAGAAAAATTACAAATGCATGCCATAAATTCAATGAATAGCTACTTCAGCATTAAGGCTGTTTACTCAAAAGAAAGGGATCTAACTTCTTATTCACAGATTAGCTAGGTATGATCGCCCCATCTGCCTTCTCACATCAGTCAAGTCAGAGGACTGAAATCAGCTCAGCATGCTCCAAGCCAAGTGATATCAAGAAAAGCTAAAATAATGTGCTTCAGGAAACAGTGATACTCTGCTAGTGCTAGTAGGCTTTGTTGACATCTCATCTCTTTATAATTTTGAACCGAAAATCCCCACTCCAAATCACAAAGCTTTCCTTCAATGTAATACGGGCAACACAAGAAGGTTGTACAAAGTCATGCTGTTTTGTGTATGATTTTTGCTACCCTCATGCTACAGAGATACTTTGCCACGCACACAATGTAATAAAATCTAACAAATCTGCACAAGCAAAACAAGCATATGTTAGAAGAAGAAGGGTAAATAGTTGAACTTTTATAATTTAGCTTTTAAACAGACAAATTAAACAGCACAAGGACAGCAGTGTACATGGAAGAAAACAGCCAAATGTTTTAAATTACTCATAGCATTATCTAAGTGAAACAATTGCGGAAAAGACTGCAATTCAGTAGTCAACAGATTTAAGGAAGGTAGGCTGACAGCCTTTTGGCCTCCTCAGGTGTCACTAAACCCCGTCTTTGGAACAAACCAGCCTCCAGAGTAGGAGCACCAGGGTAATGTGGAAGGGATGACAGATTACGAAACTGGTAACAGTTGCAGTAACAATGAACGGCACCATCTACACACTGCCAGTCTTTCCCCTGACATGTGAAAGAGAAATGCCCGACTCAGCAGTTTTGATGATGCCACAGATCTGACTCATTTCCAGCTCAGGATGATAAAGGAGTAGTGATCACAGAAAAGGTGTAACTAATTTTCCTATCATGTCTTAAGCTCGGTGTAGTTCAGTCATCTTCAGGCTTGTGGTTGCTCCTACAAACGCAGTCACTGATAGAGCTCAGGAGAGAAAAGCAGCTCCACGTTGTCAGGGAGTTACACAGTGAGACCAGCAAGTGCACTGGGACCAGCTAAATGTTTACAACGTGAGTCTTGGGAGCTGAACATGCCCTCCATGGCACTGAACTAATACCCCTGCAGTCCACAAGGTAGAGCCATCAGCAGTTTTGCCATTTGTTTGCCTCCTTACAGAAGGTGATTTACCACAGTAGCATTTCTGCTGTCATGCCCATGCATGTACTTCATGTCCTTTTGAACATCTTGGTGGGACATGTGTGCTTCCTTAGATAACAGGTCGTTGCTAAAAACTTTGCCAAATGCTAAAATTGTTCTCTGGCTCTCCCAAGTCAGGCAAAGGAGCAATCTCCCTTCCTGGAAGCCAAATCACCTGTGACCTCAGGGCTGTACTCCCAAACTGTAGCTTGCCAAGGTTCCTGCCCTGCCACAAAGCGTGATGCAGCTCCCTGTAAAACCAAACACCCTTCCCTGGCCTGTTTCATACAGTGTGAGACAGACACAGAGTTGATTAATTAGTGGCATTTCACAAATTTTAAGATAATTAATTCTTTCAGCATTTGTATCAAGTTACTAAAATACTCTGTCATTAAAATAACACACCTTACATAATGGTCTACTGGTTATCTATAACCTGCATCAAGTGCACTCTACGCACGAACTTTTTATGTACATGCTTTATTATTTACAGAACTCATACTATATATTAAAAACATTGCAAAACTTGACCACAAAAGTAATACATAATATTTTATAACAATACTTCTTCAGTGCAAGCAGGTAAACCTTTCTGAAGGCACATACACAACAATGCATCAGAGTATTTACAAATATTTTGTCCTACAAAACATATACTTGTTTAATATGCAGCTGAGAAAAATGCTTAGTCATTAACTCTATGGAGAAAAAGAAGAGGAAAGTTACTTTGCCAACCTCTTCCCCTTAAGCATAGACCTGACCACAATGATTATTGAACCATAACATTAAAAAACAAATTTTTGTGTTAGCAAAATAAGAATAATTAAAGTTTTAGTGCTTCTATGGAAGTATTTATTAAATTAAGCAAAAGTTACAATTAACTCTATTACATAACACATGTATGCAAAGTGTGTAAGTATTTTTATTTCTTAACTTGTCCCTTTCTCACTATGTGACACATTTGGCCATAGAGAGGCAAAAATATTAAATCTGGCAAATATTAGCCTCCAATACATGCAACAGAAAAAAAAGTGGAAAAAGGCTATAAGGTTAACTACTCAGACAGAAATATATTCTACCCCCTGAATTAAGGAAAATAAGATGTAAAAGTGATTTGATAACTAATTACAGTTTCTGAATTGTTTCTCTGTGTGTTGTGAAACAAGGTAATATATTTATTTAATGATAAATCTTACTAAAACATGGAGTCATGTATTTGTGTGTCTGACCAAAGATTTGAATACTGTAACTATTCCCTGAAGTGCATAAACAGCACAAATGCTGATTCCACACACACAACTTATATAAAGACTGGAAATTTTGCTTTTTTGGGGTATCATCTCCTCTGCTGAAAGAAGAATTGGGGATATTTTCTTCTATGGTGCAACATAAAAAATTAATGTTTCTACAGCTTTTATGCTTCAAGAACTCTGAGTGGGTAATCTTAAAGCACCGGGAGAGGACAATTTCATATAGTAGGAGAAAGCAGCCCCCTGCATGTCCCTGCCCCAATAACAACACCAGCTATGAAAAGTATGAGGCTCCTGTCTCATGAAATTCCTTATATGCAGCGATATTTTACCAGGCATAATCCTACTTTCTTGGGAGATGAGCATCCTGCAAACTACAACAGTCTGACACTAAGGGTTTCCCGGTACTTAAAATTTTCCTTGGAAAAAATCAGTGCATGCCTGTGCCATACTAAACCTATCATCCACTACAGAAAATGTACATTTTATATGCTCAACAGGAGCTTAAAAGGTCTTTCTTAACTGATTCAGTCCTAAGTATCTTTACTTTTGAAGTAACTCACTAATTCAAATGTAAAGAAAACTTTGAGAAAAAGCCACTGTAGTTTCTAATTCTTCTGAAAAAACTGCTTTAAAAATTATGCCTCAAGGCTACAAACACCAAGATCTAAGTGCTGAGGTAAACTGCAGTATTTCTGTGCTTCACAAGTCAGTCACATTTCTGTCTACATGAAAAATTCTAAGTGAAAACAATAATTTGAGTTTACTTTTCACAGTATATTTATCATTATAATCTACAAAAGGGAAATGCTGTGAGCTATTATGCATCAGTGAAGCCAATTATTGGGACACAAAAGGTTTTTCCTCATGTTTTTCGAGTCTTTAAGAGTACTACTGTTTGAGACTAAAACTTGACGCTAAAATGGAAACAATAAATATTTTTCTCAAGCTGTTTTTATTGCTTTTTACCCTCAGTTTTACCTAAGTTTGCACAAACCCCATTTTGATACAAGACAGCAAAACCAAACAGCCCTATCCTTCCAAAAGTCCGTAAGTGTTGTATAACGCCTGGCTTTTCCTGGCCGTCCTCAACCGAGGTGCCAGCCCCTGAATGCTCGACGGTCACGCCGCTCTGAGCCTGGCATGGCTGGCTCTCGCAGAGGCAGGGCTGCCCCCAGCGAGGGTCTGACGAGGTGCCGATGGAATAAGGCGAAAGAGGCAAAGGGTTGCGGGAGGGGTCTCCCCCGAACTCTCCTTTATTAGGGAAAGGGCAAAGGGATTCGGGAAGGAGAGTCGTGGAGGAGAATACCAAGGAAATGTCCCCGTGCAGCTAGTTTTAAGGGAGGGTAACAACCAATGGGGTAAGACAAGGGGAAGGTACAAGGGTCAGGGGTCCAATAAAAACATTTGAGGGAGGGGTACAACAGCTCGGAACCAATTAAACTTCAAACATAACAGAACTTTCGGGAAGATGGGGTTGGTCCAAGGCTCTGGACATGCCTTTCTTCAGCAGCAACCAGGGCTGGACCTCCCAGACATAGGTATTTGGAAACAGCACAGCACTTTCCATAAATATTAAAAGAAATAATAGAATTGTCTTTACTGTAACTAGACAATTTATCTATGTACCAAGAAAGTTCTCCCTTTAAGCTTGTATCACAATTATTTATTATAATTATAAGGAGCTACTTAATATAAACTACTTTTGCACAGTGACAGGCATTCTATCACATCTGTCTGTCACCTCCTAACACTTCTGTTTGCAAAAACATGAGGTTGTGGAACTTATTAAGTAATGCTAATCCAGTGCTACCTGATGCAACTTTGATTTTCAGTCTTGAAACAGATCCTGTTTGAAGACAGGAGACTGGACCAGATGATTTCATGACCTCTTTAACTTATATTACTTTACAGTCATACAATTGCATATTAATTAGTAAACCAATATTTTGAAATGTAACTTGAAGAGGAACAGAGTGGTAGAAATGCCTACTGTAGAACCAGTATTAGGGATACTGTGCCTGATCTCCTCCAAAAGTTTTTTAAAAAAAATATTAACTTTTGAAGACTGGAAATATTGATAATTCAGCATTATTTTTAAACTTGTTAATATATGACCTGTGTTATACAGCATGTGTGCAGAGACAAATATATAGCATTATTGAAAATTATTTTGAGTAACTCAGTCTTTAAAGAGATGCTACTTTCTCTGTTTATTTATCCTTTTTCCCCCCATCATTTTACAGTTAATTCTTTCACCTACCTCTTTCAATGCGAGTGTCTTACTTTTCTGCATATTTGTGGAAAATACTTAGATACAGTAAAAAATAATAATTCTCCTGTTTGTTTAGTTGATATCCTTCCATTTATTCACATGTCTTTTTCCCCCCCCATGTTCTATATATGCCCAGAATTACACTCTGGGAGCCCTACAAGATGAGTACAGCATACCCGAAGATGAAATACATGGTCTTAACCGCTGTATTGTACATATCCAGCTAAACAAAATTACACCAACAGCAATTTCTTTAGCTGAACTTTCATGCAATTAAAAAAGCTGGCTGATTTGTTAGTATGACGCAGGTGACACCATAAACACTGCAGCATAACATCTTGTGGAGAATATAATGGTTCTTTTTGGCTAATAAGCCTGGATGTACACCCACCAGACAAATGACAAATGAGAATACTCTATGCTTATTTCTTGATCAAAGTAGAGCTGGTTAATGTACTGCCTGAGCAGAAACGTCAGTTTGTTAAAATTGCCTCAAAAGCCCAAGAAGGTGGAGAATGGAAGTTAATAAGAAAGAGTAATTTCAAAAAGTCAAAACAGAAAGCATGACAAGAGGAAACACATGGGATGCCAACCCATCCTGGGGAGTGGTGAGGATCAATTAACTTACATGACCATGCAAAAGTTGGAAAGGTCAGATAAACTGGAAGGATCTTCTTGATCAGGAAGCATATCTTGTCACATATGGAAGAATGCAGTGCACCAGCAGATCTCTTTTTTGATAATAAAATGCTTCTGAACAGTAAAAAAAATACAAGGCAGGGAACTGCCGCACATAGGGCTTACTTTGTCAGCAAATGAATACTGATAGTGTGCTCCTAACACTACTGCAACGCAAGTTTTACCTACACCCACCTCCTCCCACAGGGAAATTAAGCCATACCAGGAACGTTCACATAGCCAGAATAGGGGGATTTACAGGGGGGCATAACAAAAAAGCACTAGGGTAATGAAAAAGGAGAATTTTCTAAAACTAATCAAAAGATCAGCACAAAAGTGGCCCAGGAACACTAGTCAGAGCAACAGTGATCCCAGGCAGAAATGCCAGGAGACTGAAGTTTGCTATCCCCTGCAGTCTGGAATCAAAGGGGAAGGAGATCGGTGAGTTTCTCAACACAGATTTTGTTCAGATCTCTCGTCTGAACAGATCTGCAGAGAAGAAACATCAGAATGCTGCACTTGCCTTTGCTGTCACTTGTCTGGTATTTCTAGAGATATTTTCTCCTCAGTAAAGGCACATCTGAAAGGAAGTCTTTTCATGTCTGAAATATTTGTAACTCCTAATAGTAAATCATATTACAAATAAAAAATACCTCTAACACTGAAATGAGAAAAACTGTTTTAAATGTCATTGAGTCAAGAAGTCAAGAAAAAATGAGACTGGCTGAAAAAAAAATCCCATAACTCTCTGTATATTTCAATATAACCTATAATTATGCATCTAAAATTTTATTTCTTTTGAGGCACAGGCATGCAGTTTGTTTTCCTCTCTGCTGTTTACCAGCTACAATTTTCTTTTTTCTTTTAATCTCGAGAAGTTATCATTCCACTGCAAATGCACTTCAGAAAACTGCTGGGTTTACCCTCTAAAGAAGCTTTTGAATCCTTTAATTATTCAAAGAAAAATTCAATAAATGCTTGCATAGACAATTAAGGACAGATTTATATTCCAGCACTATCAGACAATGTTGAAATGATGTATAAAGAACAGCATCCATAGCTTCCATCAAGTAACACCATGAATTCTGTTTAAATACTTCATCAATCAAACAAGTTAACAGCCTGTCTCAGTTAAATATTTTGTTTACATTAATGTCTAAACATCTACAACAAAAACAGTGTAGGAAAACACCTGGCCTTGAATGCCTTTGTTTATTCATAATTAGCAATATTTCACTATTAATTTAAGTATTTTCATTCCGTAGTCCAATGACCTTATTTGGATAGATTTTTCCACACAAAATAAAGGATAAGCATTTTCAAGAGATATACATAACTGAAAAAAATAGAAGCTTAGCATAGGAGTAATACTTGATTATTCCTTTAAAGATGGAGAACAGGGATTCAATCTGCCGCATCCATTTCAAATGACATTCATCCAGGCACCATCAGATAAAAACTCACTGCCATCTTTTATCAGTTCTGGTCTAAGGATGGAGCCAAGAATGTGAGATAGATGTAATGTGTGTTTTTAAAACTATCTAGCAAAATGGACAGTAGGATATGCTTCTAAGGGAAGCAAACTTTTGGAGACCTAAAGCTTCCTGCAAGCCTTTGGACACCTTAAATAACTGACTAGTCTCCTCAAGCTCAGGGCAAGTTGTTTCACTTTCTGTTTTCTGGTAATAAATGCAACATAGAGACAAAATCTGAAGTATCAAAAGAGATAAGGATAATGTAAAGTGACAGACAAAAAGAGAAACAGATCAGGGCTAGTGCCTATCTAGAAGTTACAAGGAAGAACATATTAAGATAAAAACAGGCAATCTTATAAAAATCAACACTTGTAGCAGAGCACTGACTTTTTGTTTAGAACTTAAAGTTATTTGATTTGCTTTGAAGTCTGCATATTTATTCAAACTGTCATAAAAATCTGGCTTTTTGCAAAAGCTGTTGGGTAGATTAGATGTTAAGATATGGACATGCTGGAGCACAGGACTCCTGAAAGACAGCATCCAAAGGAAAAAAAAAAAAAAGTGTGATTTCATATTATCTAGGATAGACAGACAAAGAGGGTAAGGCTGGTGAAGGGCTTAGAACACATGTCCTGTGAAGAGTGGCTGAGGGAGCTGAGGTTGTTTAGCCTGGAGAAAAGGAGGCTCTGGGGAACCCTATCACTCTCTACAACTGCCCAAAGGAGGGTGTAGCCAGCCCAGTGGGGTTTGGCCTTTTCTCCCAGGCAACCAGTGATAGGACAAGAGGACAGAGTCTGAAGCCACACCCTGGGAGGTTAGGCTGGACATTTCACAGAAGGAGTGATTAGACATTGGAACAGGTCGCCCAGGGAAGTGGTGGAGCTGCTATCCCCGGAGGTGCTTAGGTAAAGACTGGATGTGGCCTCAGGTGCCATGGTCTGGTTGACAAGGAGGGGTTAGGTCACAGGTTGGAATAGATGATCTCAAAGATCTTTTCCAACCTGATTGACTCTATGTGATTCTCTGGAATAGATTACACAAACACACTGAAGTGAGTTTAAACACAGCCATAACTTAACCTATTTACACTTATGTGGAAGTGGTCTGGGAGACTTAGAGTTATGACAAAGGGTTTCCCACAGCAGGAAATACTGCTGAGTGGTAATCTTGGATCATTAAAGCAATGATCCACTGAGAAATGCCCCTCTCTTGGTGCCATATCTTTTTATCTGCATAGGTAAGAGGGACTTACAGAACTATAGAATTATAGAATAGGTTGTATTGGAAGGGAGCTTTAAAGGTCATCTAGTCCAAGCCCCACTGCAACGACCAGGAACACCTTCAAGTAGAACAGGTTGCTCAGAGCCTCATCCACACTGACCTTGAATACTCACAGAGATGGAGAATCCCCCAACACCCTTGCCAATCTGTTGCAGTGTTCTATCATCATTGTTGTAAAAAATGTTTTTCTTATATATCTAATCTAAATTGATCATCCTTCACTTTCAAAGCCATTTCCCCTTCTAAGGCTCTATGCCCTGGTAAAAAGTACCTCTCCAGCTTTCTTGTAGTCTCTGTCCAGGTACTGGGAGGCTGCTCTAAAGTCTCCCTGGAGCCTTTTCCAGGCTGAACTACCCCAGCTCTCTCAGTCTCATTAGGAGGTGTGTTCCATCACTCTAGGTCATCTTCATGGGCCTCTCTTGGACTTGATCAAAAAGGTCCATGTTGTCTTTTTGGGGACCCCAGAGCTGGATGCAGTGTTCCAGAGTCTCACCAGAGCAGAGCAAAAGGACAGAATCCCCTCCCTGGCCCTGCTGCCCACGCTGCTCTGGATGCAGCCCAGGACACATTTGGCTTTCTGGGCTGGGAGTGCACATGGCTGGGACATGTCCAGCCTCTCATCCATCAGCACCCCCAGGTCCTTCTCCCCAAGGGCTGCTCTCCATCTGTTCAACCCCAGCCTGCATTGTGGCCCCAACCCAGCTGCAGCACCTTGCACTTGTTAAACCTCGTGAGATTCCCATGGGCCCAAGTCTTGAGTCCTGTTCATCAGGTGTGTCAACTGCACCACTCAGCTTGGTGTCATCTGCAGACTTGCTGAGGCTTCACTTGATCCTGATGTCTGTCATTAATGAAGACATTAAAGAGCACAGGCCCAATACAAACACATGAGGGACACTACTTGTCATGGATCTCCCTCCATCAGGACACTGAGCTGTTGACCGCTCATTGGATGTCACCATCCAACCAATTCCTCACCCACTGATCATCCATCAAATCCATCTCTCTCCAGTTTAGAGATTAGAGATGGCACCTGACTGCCATGACTTTTCAGAAATCATGGAGAGTAGCTTGGCAACTAAATCAGCCAATTCCTTCTATGTCCCCCTCTTTGCTCACTCATATAGTGGCGAGGCTTTGTCTTCCCACTATGAACAGGTCTTGCCTGCCTGGGTGGAGGGTCTATCCTTCCCAGAAGCACATGACTGAGTTGGGTACTGAGAGCGAAGCCTCTAAAATAACTGGAACTAAAAATTGCCTCCAGTGAGATTTTTCTAGTGCTAGGAATATTAACTTTACAGAGTAAACACACAGTCATGCAGTAACAATAAAACATTGAATAATTTACAAATAATAATTAATGTAAATCAGACATATAGTTTTTACTGGGACAAAGAAATAGAAAGCCAGCAGATGCAAAATGGAGAAACAGAAAACGTGTGTGATAAAATACTTAAGGGTGACAATGCTTTTAAAATTATTGAAGCTCAGAACTTAGCGTGAAGCTAAAAGAATTAAACATACAAATAGTAAGAATATCCAAGGTGACATTATAAGGGACAAGAGCAATGAAAATCTTAACTGATCCAGGGTAAAAGCAATTTGGTAGCTCAAAAAGGCCCACTGGAAGGTGCCAGCATAAGCTCCCCACAAAGATCTAGCCTAGAGAATGTAATGTTATTAACTTCCTCCAGAGAAATATATTCAGTATTAAAATGTTTCACATCATATATCACATCACATTATCATACCTAAAACAGGATTTTCAACATCTTTGGACAACAAAACAATAAACATAGACTGATGAAGAATGAATTATTCTCTTTTTTGGTAAGCATATCTTGGGAACACGTAAATACATTGATGAAGTAATATTTTAAACTCTCACATTAAGTAAGAAAGCAGAAGTGCCAGCAGATTACTTAATAGAGACTAAGGCTCTCTATTCTATCTCCACTAAACAAATACTCCATTCTTATAATAAGGTTAACCACAACATTTATAACAACTTCTACAAAATTTGGGAATACTGAAACCTGGTTCTGGTGGCTGGTAGAATTAAAAGTAGTTTCCCAGAAGTTACCACTGGGGAACTAATGACTGAACTAGAGCATCCAAGAAGTCCAAGTTCTTCCAAAGACAAAACAGGCAAAATCAATACAGTAGGACTTCCTCTTGTACTTCATCCCCTTAACATAAAAATTTTTAATCAGTCTGCATACTGGTCAGATTTCTGCATGATAGGCCAGATTTAATCTGCTTTTTATTTAATTTTCTTACACTTGTACTACATCAAGCCATTACCCAGCAGAGAAACAGAACAGCATGATCTCCTTGTCAACCAAGTCTTACCTTCTTGCCATGTCAGTAATAGAATATTAAAACAAGGATGTTCAAATTAGGATTTCATTTCTTATGGTGTAATCAAGGAGATAAGTATAGCTTCCTTCCAGCTGATTGTATTACCATTAAAGTTTATGATAAATTATGAACGCCCTTGAGCTAAACATCCAATTAAAATAACATAAGCATGGCAGGATGTCTGTTAGAATGTTTTCCTTAGAAGAAATCCTAATTATATTGCCATTATACTTTTCCACAGGCATAGCTGTGCTTTCTGACTGGATGGTATGAAAATACAACATTAATTAACATGACTGTATTCTTATACCATCACCGACAATCACTCTTACATTAAAATAAAAAAAAATAAATGCAAGTGTACTTAGTTATATGCTTCATGGGGACAAGAGATCTAAGATTGGACGGTGATTCTTCATCCTACCAGTATTACAAAATATCCTTAACAAGGTACTTCATTGTTGGACTTCTGAATTGGGAAGTGTGATTGATTAGTAAAAAGAAAAAGACTTTCGGTTAGAGAATGATAATTTGAAACCCATTTTATACTTCTTCATGTGTTTTTATGGTTGAAAATATTAATGGTTTTAATAGAGATGTGAAGATTTATGTTATGAAAAAGAGTGGTATTACCCTCCTATTCAAGTCATAGATTTGAAACTAATTTCTTTTCCAGGTAGTAAAAGACCCGCACAATCATTGATTGGTTCTTCAGTAACGAGTTTCTTACAAATTACCGAAGTGTGTCTAGCTTGGTGATTTAACTCATTATGGAATTCATAATTTATATGCAGTATGTCTTCTTTTACATTATGTCACATCATTCTGTTCTACAAAATATTCTGTAACAGAAAAATCAAATATATAGAAAGCATTTCTCTATTTACTACAGGTTTTCAAATCAAACAAAGCAAAAAGAAAAGCCCCAAAAGATAACAAATAGGAAAGTGTTTGGGGTACCAAAATGGATGGGATTTATATATTTGGAGAATTCTGAGTGAAAACAATTCAGAAAAAATATTAAGAACCTCGTATTTTTTACTAAAGCAATTGACCTAAATAATTCAGACATTAGTTGCCCTAGGTTTTATTAAATTTTTGTTTGGCTTGATTTGTGCTTTGAATGGAGCATGTAGGACAGAAGAGAACAGGGAAAGAAGAGTAAAAATTGAAACAAAGGGCAATAATCCATTTTACTGTTCTCTTGTCTCTCACTGTAAAAGGTTATAGTACCCTGAAGGAATGAGAACAGAATTATACATAGCTGAGGCTGTTTCTGTAGGATAACATTACATTTTTTAAAATAGCATGAATATTAAGAAAATAACTACTCTGTCAAGGTGGCCAATAGTTCTATTTCATAACAATGATGACACCATCTATTAAGACAAACCCTTACACAACTTTCTTTTATTATCAGGTTGAAATAACATTTGAGAGCTGCTTGAAACCCACCTAATGGGTTTATTATATTTATCTGCTTGGATGTGTGCCTATAGAGAGCTGTTACTGCTATTACAACTATGCATACCAAATCCTATAGAAAGTAAAATGAGACATTCATAGAATCATAAAATTGTTTGGGTTGGAAGGGACCTTAAAGACCTCCTAGTTCTAAATCCCTGTTATGGGCAGGGACACCTGTCAATAAGCTAAGTTGCTCAAAGTCTCATCCAATCTGGCCCTGAACACTTTCGGGGATGATGCATGCAAAGCTTCTCTGGACAACCTATTCTGGTGCCTCACCAACTTCTGAGTAAAGAATTTCTAATATTTAATCTAAATCTCTCCTTTTAATTTAAAACCCTCCCCCCTTATCATATCATTATCTTCCCATGTAAAAAGTTCACCCTCCTTTTTAAGTTCCCTTCAAGAACTGGAGGGTGCAATGAGGTCTCCCTGGAGCCTTCTCTTCTCCAGACTGAACATCCCCAGCTCTCTCAGCTTGTCATCATAAAATAGAAGCTCCAATAATCAGATCATTTTTTGTTGCCCTTCTCTGGACTCCCTCTAACAGGTTGATTCCTTTCTTCACGAAAGAAAGAAGACTGCTGAAGACTCCAGAGCTGGATGCTGTACATTAGGTGGGACCCACAATGGTAGGATAGAGGGGAAGAATCACCTGCTCTTGAGGTTGACAATATTTGTTTAGAATACTGAACAAAATGGGGAAAGAAACAAGGATCTTCCTAGAGAGGTGATAAAGCAAATAAGTTCTTATGAGTCAACAAAAATACTTTCCCTGTATTGTGAGTGAAAACAGATGTAGAATGAGGGAATGTAAACAGTGGTTAAGCCACAAAGGATATTGACATTCAAGTTGCACTAACATAAGTTTTAGGAAGATGGGCTGAAATATCAAGCGTATCTGCCTCAGAACCAGGTAGCCTTTGCCTCCTGAGAACAATACAATATCATGTGCAAATGACCTCACTCATATATTAGGCTCCCAAACCTTATCAAAAAAGAAGAGAGAAATAATGTATTGGAACTTCCTCCCAGTAAGACAAAATGTACTAAAACTAGAAATTAGAGATATAATCATTAGTGTTCCTACCACTATTGCAAATACGCTGATCTGATCAATTGTTTGCTGAGTTTCAACAAGTAAGAAGAAGTATCAGCTATCTTTTATTTGGAAAATAGATTAATACTTTTATCTCTAGTGTCAGCTGGGTTTTTTAAGGTTTAAAGCATCTATCAATGGTGACATTCAGAGGGTGATGGACAATGGCTCCGTATCCTGATGGAGATCAGTGACAAGTGGTGTCCCTCACACGTCCATATTGGGACCAGTGTTGTTTAACGTCTTCATCAATGACACACACATCAGGATCAAGTGAACCGTCAGATGACACCAAGCTGAGTAGTGTATTTGAATTGACACACCTGAAGCACAGGATGTCATCCAGATGGACAAGTTTAAGACTTGGGCTCATGGGAATCCCATGAGGTTTAACCAAGTGCAAGGTGCTGCAACTGGGTTGGGGCCACCCCTGGTATCAACACAGGCTAGGGATGAACAGATGGAGAGCAGCCCCGGGGAGAAGGACTTGGGGGTGAGAGGCTGGACATGACCCAGCCATGTGCACTCCCAGCCCAGAAAGCCAAATGTGTCCTGGGCTGCATCCAGAGCAGCATGGGCAGCAGGGGAGGGAGGGGATTCTGTCCCTCTGCTCTGCTCTGCTCTACTCTGCTCTGCTCTGCTCTGCTCTGGTGAGACCCACCTGGAACACTGCATCAGCTCTGGGGACCCAGCACAGGAAGGACATGGATCTGTTGGAGTGACGCCAGAGGAGGCTACCAAGATGATCAGAGTGATTGAGCATCTCCGCTATGAGGAAAGGCCAAGAAAATTTGGATTGTTCAGCCTGGAAAAGAGAAAGCTTAGGGGTGACCTAATTGCAGCCTTCCAGTACCTGAAGGGAGCCTACAAGAAAGATGGAGAGACTTTTTACAAGACAATGTAGTGACAGAACAAGGGGCAATGGCTTCAAACGGAAAGGAGAGTGAGTTTAGGTTAGATATTAGAAAAATATTCTTTACTGTGGAGTGAAGGCATGGGCACAAGTTGCCCAGAGAAGCTGTGGATTCTGCATCCTTGAAAGTGTTTAAGGCCAGGTTGAATGGAGCTCTGAGCAACCTGGTCCAGTGAAAGGTGTCCCTCCCCACATGAGTAATGTTGGAACCAGATAATCTTTATGGTCCCTACCAAACCAAACTATTGTTCCATCTTATGATAAAAGACTGATTCTGCAAATCCTTGCATGGCTGCTCTAGAAGGCCTTCAAATGCACTTCACTCTGCCTAGAAGGAGTCAAATATCTTATTGGATACTTCCCAAGAAGCTGGCACACAGTTTTTTGTTAGGTTACTTTAAGGGACCTATGTTAACCTAGGAGAGCCACCAAGCCCTCATTTTGCTGGGTTCCAAAGTCTTAAAGATTGGAAAAGCCTCCAGTTTTAGAAAGATTAAGTATAAAAACTTAATGAAGACCATAAAATAACTTTTACTTAACTAAATTCAGGGAACAGTGTATTAGCATTCCTCTGTTGAAATAAATACCATCTTAGTCTTGGACACCGGTCATATCCACCAAAACAAAGAAGGCAGGATCCATAAAGGTACTAATTTTCTGTAAATAGGCTACAACTTATGCTAAAGGAAGGTTTGAATTTAAAGTACAATATGAACTGGTTTCAAACTTAATTCCTTTTCTATTAATCACTTTCCAACTCTCCATAGGCTAGTAACATGACTATGGACTCTAACTGACTGCTAGACAGCTTTTTTGCTGACTGTATAAATAAGCACTGAAGATGAGAAGTAGTATACAGAGAAGTTAATCTAATGGTTTCATTAATCTTTGAAAGTATTTTCTACATGTTTATTTCTACACACGTCCTTGCCAGTTGTGTGGTAATACACTCATATTCTTAGATATATAAAACCCAGAAGTTTATTGTTCTTATTTTAAATTATCACTACAAAGTTCTTTTTATATAGGTTATGAAATATATTGGTGAAATGCATGAGTAATTTCCCAATTTAGGACCACTGAAAATGACCCAGAAGTGATCAGTTCAGACATTATAGTAAAAACTGTTGACCATAATCAAACAAATAGATTGTCACAACACTTGACTTTAAATCACATGATACCAGCACTAATTTTCTAAAATAGACAACCACTTGAGAATTACAGTAAGCACATCAAGACTCTCAGAAACCTCTTCATTACCTACAAATTTATCTTCCAGAAATGGATTATAAATTCAATATGCTCAATACCGCCAATATCTCCAACAAAATTGCAAAGAATAAAAACTTGCATAAACACAGGGTTTGCAAATACAAGTAGCTAAAATACGCACTTCCCAAAAGCATTGCACAAATAACACCCCTAACTTACAATAATTTCAAGTCTGAAAATTAAGACTCAAAGGTTAGGAAACACAGGATCCTTTAGAAAATACTAAATTATTGTATTTTAGAGGTATAAAACATAATTTCATTTCCATGCTCTGTAAACAAAATGATGACCCATATCTTACCATCCCATTGGAATAAATGACTCCATCACATTTCCAATCCTGTCAACTCTCCATCCCACCCACTGAAGCTTTTCCTCAGACAATCTAAGTGATTTCATGTAATGAAAATGCCAAATAATTCTTTTCCAATTGTATTTAATAGGAAATTATATTGCATTGCAGACTTCAAGGAGGCTTGTAAGACCAGATTTCCCCACCTATATTGAGTAGCTCTAATAAACACCATTATGTCTCTCTCCATACACTCTTTCTCTCTTATAAAAACTCAAAAACATTGATGCAATGAAAGACTTAAGCCTGACCTTTCCCAATTTATGAGCATAGGAAATTTCAATGCTTCTATTCTTTACTAAATTCTGGATGTAATTTTCTGTTCCTTGCCAAGAAACAAAAATTAAAAGCAAGTACCCATTATTCCATCCATCTTACAGAAATGTAATTGCCCTTTTCCAATTTCGGACTTTACAATAAAGTGAAGGATCAAAGGTGTGGGACATGGCAGCCTAGGGCTGGAAGATTTGCAAGTTCAAAGCACAAGAGCTCAAGCCTGGGTCAGAAATAGTCAGGTAAGGCCATTTTGACTCCTAGCTGCTACTATTAAATCACTTAAATACCAAATCCTCTGCACATGCTTAATTTTTGAATTAATGAAGGCAAATTAGAAAAGAACCTTTCAGTCTGGTTTTAGCTATGGCTAAACAGAAAGGCTGTCTAGAAATGAAAACTCCAGCTGTCCGCTCCAGAAAGTGAATGCTCTAAACCCTGCATATCTTCCGTCCCTGTTCCTGTCAGTACTTGGGATCACTCCTACTGTATTTTCTCCTTAAAGCCCTGCCCAGTGCTCCTCTGCCAGCTGCAGTGCCCACTTTTTCATTCTCTTCTTATCTGCATTCCCATGCGATTTTTGTCCCCTTCCCAATCCCTTCCATTTCACCCCCTCAAGTCACGGCACTGAGGTAATGAGTAACTGCTCGCCTTGGCCAGGCAGGAACTGTCAGATGGCAAAACATTCTTCACTAGATGGTATCTTTTGACAGTGGCATTATCTCCACCTTTACTACAAAAACACAGTCAGTTTGGAGGTAAATTTCCACAGTGATGCGAATTATACATCTCCACCTTCATCAGCAGTCCATTAACATTCAAGTAGTCATCCCGAGTATAAACGTGTCTGTAAGGAGGCATTCCTGTTTTCCTTAATACAGATCAGCAATATAGTTCTCTAAATCCCCCAAAGAACAAATCTATTGTTCTTCAAAGGACAATAATATTTTTCACAAAATTTAAAGAAATCTGTTCATTGCATAGAAAATTTTAGATCCAGTGGTTCAAACCTAGTAAAATGAAAAGCAAAGAAAATAAAGCCTCTTCATAGGAAGATTTATGCACCCCACAATTAACAGCAACACAATTAGCATAGGCTATACTAAATAATTGCATATGCTCTGTGGAAGAACAGAGCAACCTTGGTTTCTTACACAGAATGAAGTTTTCCTTCTGCTCACTAAAGCCAAAGACAAATAAATATCTGATCAAAAGTCTAAGAATATTTACATGAGGTGTTCTGTTTAATCTGAAATTTCCTATAAATTTTGCCACTACAGACTCCTCAGGGTTTGTTACTAGATTATAGTAGCTGTTCTGGTACTAATTTAATTGTGTAAAGATTTTAAATATTTTGCTTGATTTTAGCATATTTCCTTAAAATACTGAAATTTTTCATATTTTTTAAATCATTTTACTTATATATGCTTCTCTCTTTTTACTTAATTTTCTATTACCTTTAAACCACAGTCATAGGACATTTTTCCCCATTAAGAGAAAAATTATTCCCTGGCATCAGCCAAAATCTGGATCAATCTAATGTTAATTTCACATTAGAAAGTTACACGGTTTTTATAAGAAAACACGCAATTTATTTCCTGCTTTTAGAAATGTAAGACAATTAGACATGTTACTGCAGATAACAGTTATCTTCAAAATTTAGATATCCTCAGTTTTGGCCAGATATATTCTGAGAGGAGCCTTTTGGGTTCCAGCTGTGCTCCTAAGCATCCAAAAATACATTGGGCACTTAAGGCACTAGATATAAAAGTTCATGAATTTTTGTTGCAATGTATTACCACAGATTTGAACTATGATGAAAATGTAGAAGAAAACCCCATAATCTGACAACCGAGTAAAACAAATTGGATTATGGACTTGATAAGTCAAGTCCTGAAAGGCCAACCCAAGAAAGGAGGAAGGCAATGGTCAATACAGTGTTGCTGTGTAAATATATGCAAAATTTGGAAGGAAAATTAATGCAATAAAAAATTCTTTCACAAAATTAATTCCTACATACTATTTTCTTCAGAAAGCGTGATTATGCAGATGATGACTGTTTCTGTGACCTTCAGGGAAGATGCAATATGGAGGCAGGAGCCTGCATTAATAAAAGCCTCAAAGTAGAGCAGCAGCACCCCTGTAACAAATTTTGATGGAAGCAATCCAAGTTAGACTTGTGGGCTCAGCAGTGTTTGTATTGTATTTATAGCCTTCTACTCCTGTAAATGAAATCTTTGCTGATAAAAGGAAACCCATCATTACTTACACTACTAAAGTGCTTTGCACAGATGTTCAAGAGCTATGAAAAAAATTATGAGTCAAGCTGATTTTATACTTGGTTGTATTTTCTTTTAAAACAGATGGGTTTCTTTTTATGGCTTGTAAAGCCAATTTTTATATATATTTTAATTATCTCTATCCCCATCTGTGCAGTTTAATTAATGATTTATTTCCCTTTTTAGTAAGAGATCCATCCACATATATTTAATTCCTGTCTATACTGAGGAATGCAAATAACTTCATTTTCCTTATGAAAGTGATGATGCATCTTTTAAAGACAGCACAGCTAGGACATGTCACAAATAACTAAACAAACTGCAGAGAGTAAGAACTGTAACTGCAGGTCCCTTTATTAGCCTCTATATTTTATCAGCTAATTGTAAAACTCAGTTTTCTTGATGAGACAAAATAGTATATATACACATTAATATTTATACATTAAGTCAATATCTGATTCCACCTCATTTTGCATTAAGCTTGCCAAGAAACGCATTACAATTGTCTTTGCATATTTACAAACCCTGTCTCAGGGTCTTTGAAAAAGTCTGTCTTTTTAATGTAAACACTAAGATATTAGTAAAATTCCCAGTTCCAGCCTGAACAGACTCATTCTGATACTGATGTATTTCAGCACATATAGAGAAACTGTCAGCACTTCCCTTGACAACGTGTTTTTTTTAAAGTAATGCCATAAATCCTGAAGTGGGTCCTGCTATGAACATTCCATGATTTTAACACAAGCCCGTCAAGCACACAGGTGCTTGAACAGTCATAAACACATAAACAGTAAAGAAAAAGTACAATGGATTCAGTTCACAATTCACAGTTGGAAAGTTACCTATGTGAATATACATAAAATTTAGGAAAATGGTGTAGTTAACTCCTTAGAACTGCTCACCAGGATTAGTAAAACTAGCATCATTGCTTTATCAGATTTAATACTTTCTGGTTCTGTTATTTTTTTAATCCTGTCTTTTCTACACAAGTGAGCTGCTTCCAAACAAATGGAGTGTAAAACATCCTAAGCATTTATTACTACAGCTCACAAATCATATCCTTCTCCAAGTGCAATTGTCGAGAAATAACTACATTTAAATACTGACATTCCTAGTACAAGCAAAATTATGTACAAAGCTGCAGAAAAGCAGTAATATTGCCACAAGTTAATATGTGTATCAATCCAAATTCTGAAAGGTTTTCAAGAATGCATGTACCTTTTCAACACGCTGATACAAAAGGAATCAAACTGTACTCCAAAAAGGGCATTTTTTACATTTCACCAAGCAAAAGCCAAAAGAAAGCAAAAACTATATGCTACCATTCTTCATAAACAGCAGCTGCATTTAATTCATATCAGAGCTGCTGTGAAAGATAAGAATTTATAAGCCACTTTATGACAACTGAAGTGATTCATTAAAAAGAGAAACAACTTGAGAAGATCCTTCCCGAGGAACTGACAGATTTATATGCTGAAATGCACCAGTGACCAAGAACACAGGGTTTATTGTAATTAAATTATTATCCTTTTCACTGCAATTATCACCAAAGGAAAACCACAATCCTGTAGATTGTTGTGCTGCACTGGGTTTATGGGGCACAATTTTGGTAGTGGGGGGGCTACATGGGTGGCTTTTGTGAGAGGATGCCATGTCAGACAGAGCCAGTGCCACCCAGCTGCAAGACAAGGCTGAGTCCATCAGCAATGATCGTAGTGCCTCTGGGGTAACATCTAAGAAGGGAGGAAGAATCCTGCACAGCTGCAGCCAGAGGAGAGGAGCAAGAACATGCAAGAGAAACAGCTCTGCAGACACCAAGGTCAGTGAAGAAGGAGGGGAAGAAGGTGATGCAAGTTCTGGAGAAGAGATTCCCCCGCAGGCTATGGGGGCGAGCATGGTGAGGCAGACTGTGGCCCTACAGCCCACAGAGGACCCATGGTGGAGCAGACAGATGTGCCCAGTGGAGGCTGTGACCACTGAAGCTCATACTGGAGCAGGCTCCTGGCAGGGCAGGTGGACCCATGGAGAGAGGAACCCACGCTGGAGCAGTCTGTGTCGGAAGGGCTGCACCCCTGGGAGGGGCCTGCACTGGAGCAGCTTGTGGAGACCTGCAGCCTGAGGGAAGGACTCACACCGGAGAAGTTCATGCAGAACTGTCTCCTGTGGGAGGAACCCCACACAGGAGCAGGGGAAGAGTGTAAGGAGTCCTTTCCATGAGGAGGAAGGAGAGGCAGACAATGTGTGATGAATTGACCACAATCCCCACCAGCTGTCCCTCTGCATCACCGCATGGTAAGAGGAAGATTTTTTAAAAATTTGGGATTTATTTCTCATTACTCTGCCCAGATTTGACTGGTAAGAAACTAAATTAATGTCCCTGAACTGACACTTTTGTTCATGACAATAACATGTCAGTGATCCCTCCCTGCATCTCTGCTGATCCAGGAGCCTTTAGTGATATTTTCTCTGCTGTGTCTATGTGAGGGGAGGAATAGAGAAGCTTCGGTGAGCACCTGGCACCCAGCCAGGGTCAACCCACCACTGAATCTTTATTTTAGATTAAGAACACACTTTTGTGCCAGTTATCATATAGCATAAGGAGGAAGTCTTCCAAAACCAAGAAGATTTACCAAGCCAATTTACCTAATTTGGCCTTGTTAAGTCAGGGTAGACTTTACTGGAGCAGTTAGCTCAGTTTATACCTCAATTACTCTCAATTATTACACCTCAATTACTCTCCTCACTTTAGCCCAAGCGAAAGCAGTTCTCCTATGAATCAATACTGAAGCAAGCATGATTGATTGAGACCTCAAGCACTTCTGTATCTCCAGCTCCCACAACTACCTTAAATTACTGTTCAGTTGTCAGCATCCTATGGTTTTTAAGGCCCCCTTTCACACTTTGACCTGAGCTTCCAGACATTAGCTTAACTGATCACTTAAATCATGAATTTTTGTACAGAAAATCTGTAAAATGCAAGACCAATGAGGATCTTCTTTCATTATCTTCAGTAATGGCTAGAAAGTGGATTCCTGCAACAAAGGGATCAAACAGATCCCGTAGGATTAGACAGCAATGGGAACGGTGTGTGTGCATATGCAGTGGTGTTGTGTGGGTGTGCTTCGGCATGGGGCTGTGTGCTGACAGCTGCAGGTTTATCAGCCCAAGCACTGCTCTGCCCTGGAGCAGCTGCTCCGCTTCACCCGGAGGCCACAGCGATGTATCTGTGAAGGCACTGGAGCGAGAACACCCTGCCTGCCCTGAGCCAGCTTGGCAGAGGGTCAGCTCTGTGCCCCACTCACTTTGCAGCTCAAATAATTCAGTCCTGATTAACTGAAGTGAGAACCCTGGCCAAGGGCTGGAGCATAGAGAGGGCTCCAAACCAGCTCTGAACCAGCTGCCCTGCCTATCACCATGGTGGCTCCTGTCGCTTGCAAAATCACCATTTATTGCACTGACCATTTCAAATCTGATTTCTGAAGGACTCCTTTACCTCAAGAAGTTTTCATTCTTATTCCACTTATTTGAGTTGCTAAAGCCATATGTTTTGCTTTTTTTTCAAGACATTTTAGCTATTTAAAGCAATATGGTTGGGTTTCCTGTGTTATCTACTGTAAAAGGACACTAAAGTCCTTCTTTACCTAGACAGGATATCATAGCTCTCCTTACTTTAACAGCAGTAAAACCTCTTCTGTGAGATTCTTTAGAAACCTCAATATCTAAGCAAAAAAAAGAAAGATAACAACAGGAGAAATACATAACAGATAAAGTATAGTACTTTGCAGAAAACAAACACAAAGATGCTCAACAAGATAGGACTCACTGAAAACAGGAAAATAAAAGTATAGAAAATTCCAGCTTAAAAAAAACAAAGGAGACTATTTATAAATCCAGTATTTGAAACTTAAGAATTTCTCAAAATAAGAAACTGAATTAGTTTAGGTGTCCACCCTGGTCTCAGATGGTAAGATGTAAGAAACATCCAGATGTAAACATCGCCTATGACCATTGCTGCAGAGTTGTCATGTCTCACTGAAGAGACAGGGCAAAATACAGTACAATGGTGAGCTGCATATGAGACCAAGTTCTGAAAAAAACAGGAGTTCCAGAAGGTGATTGAATAAAATTATTCCAGATTTGAGACTGCTTCAGTAACTAGTCACAAAGAAACACTGCTTATATAATGATATCCTAGTAACCCAAATATACAACACCTTTTTCAACCCCTAAACCAGAAAATCAAATATGCCCTTTATCGCCCACACAAAGTCACTAGGACTTGCTTTCAGCTAAAAGTGGTACCAGATTTTCAAATAATGCAGATGAGGCTAAAATATATCACAAAGACATGGATTATGTTTATACCAGGAGCTATTTTTTTAAGATAATGTCCAGCAGCCTGTATCTAATCTGACACCTTCACAGACTATTACATAGAACAATGGACTTCTCCCACTCTTTTCCCCATATACCTCAAGTCAAAACCTTAGATAATTTCTTGAATATTCTGCAATTACTGAAACTAGATCAAAAATAAAACTTTCAACAGAAAATTAGAAGCCAGGAGGAGCATTCAAGTATGCACAAAATGATGAAATGAAACCCTAAACAAGGAAAGAGGAAATCAACTGGAAACAGGTTTTGACTGTGGGATTTTTCTTCTTTTGTGCCAGGAAATAAAATGCTTCAAAGAATTTGAAAGTGTTCCAATCAGACTAGAAGATAAATATGAGGAGAACTAATTACAATAAAACTTTAAGATCACATCTGGAAATGCTAGCTAGCTATGAATCTCATCACAGTTCATCACTTCCCTTCACCACTACTTCCCTTTTTGCCTTGTCTTGGGGTGGCTACTGTAGCTGACGTACCTTTTAGACACCTCTTCCTTCTTTCATCTGTCAAAAACATTTTAAGAGAACATTCCAATTTAAGACATCATTAAATTGAAGAGGGATCATTCTTGTGTGCAAGACCAGAATTATTTTGGTTTGTTTTATAGACTCTGATAACCTTAAGGAGTGACACCAGAGCTGGTAATCTGCTGAAATTGTTGTTCAACATACAATATAAACAACTGGCAATGCTGTAACACATGGTTAGGCCCAGGCTCACACACATCAGTCTGTGTTTATAAATCTCTCCTTAACCTACTGAATCCTTGAAGGAGTACCTCAAATAAATACTACAGGGAGTATAAGTTACGGACTACTTTTATTATGAAGTTAGATGGATAAACTGAGAAAACAAAACACTCCTGCACTTTAAAGGAAATAGGCTTAATAGGAGCATAGATCATACTAATTGGAACACAACCACAAACCCACAAAAGCCCAAGAAGACTGGCTGATAAAAACTGCTAAATTTTAAACAAAACTAAGCCAGCCATTTCAGTCAGACATCTTCAGATACTATTAGATGTTATGGTTAAAACATGGTGTTGTACTTCACTTAGTTCCCTTGTTATAAATACAACCAACAATGTTACTGATAAACAAGGTTTATTATGAAACTATTTTGCAAAAACTTTGTGGGAGCTGTTATCCCTAATCTGATCAAAGCATGATTTTATCATCATATTTTTTCACCTCCTTATGCCTTTTCCCAGCTTGTGCTTCTCACATGAAAAACACTGTAAGAACAAAAAGAAACCACCGAACTGTTTTCTGCAAACTGAACTTTCTTTTCAGCTAAAAGACAGCCGAGAACAACTAACAGTCCTTCAACAATATAGCAATCATTATTATTTTATTGTAAATGTAAATTGAAATACTGCAATCTTGTCGATTGTACTCACAATTGTTCTTTAATACCACTATCTACAACAAAGTGATGCAACGTATTTTCCTTGCATTCTGTAGTCTTCTGCCCCACAAAAAAACCTCTTCTTTTTATGCTGAAATAAAAAATTAAATGCATTTGCAATTACATTTCCAACTACTTACAGTGTTGATTAAAAAAAATGCAATAGTGACACAAGACTGGAATTTATGTCTTATATTGAAAAAACAGATGTAAGGAATTATGTTGAAAATTAATATTAGTTATATCTGCATTAAGTGTCAGAGTTTCCTATCTTCACTAAAGGATAAGTATTATTGAGGAAGAAATTGCTAGTTTCAGATTTGAAGATCATATGTGTTCTCACATTTTCAGTTTCTTACAGAAGAGTACCTCGCAATTTGTTTCAATATTCAGATATACCTAATGGAGGTATTTAATCTAACATAAATTATACTTCAAGCCTTAAAAAAAATAACGTGGTATAATAAACATTTGGTTTTAACAGCCTAACCAAGGACAGTGGGTTGCGGGCATTCACAAAATCTCACAAGGAAACATAAGGGGGCTTGTTTTTCTCAAATCATAAAATCATTCAAGAACCACTGAAGAAAACTCCCATGTTGGTCTTACATCTTCGTTGCCAGACACTGTATTTTCCTCTGTTAAATAGGTTGAATTTGTGCAGCAGAAGCAGTAGGGATGAAGTCACAGCCTACTCTAGCTGAATGATTTTGCAGAGCGTCTGCGGTATTTCCGTAGGAAAAAGGTCCCAGTTATGTGTGAGCAACCACAGGCACACAGAAAAAAAACTGTGTTCTATTACCTTCTATCTTATCATCTGCTTTCATTATGAAACTGTAATAGTAGAGTTACTGTGCTTCTATTAGTCACCTCCACATATGTGCTGGAAGGGAAGAAAAAGAGAAGTAATGATTTTTATTAATTTTCCCGATTACTACCATATTTCTTATGCCAGCTGACTAAAATAAAGGAATCGAAAGTTTTCTGACTTTTCTCTTGAAATTCAAACTCCAGTTCTCAAGACAAAAACACTGTCTAAATGAAACATGGGTAGTTAGAGGACAATCCAATTAAAAAAAAAAAAGAGAATCAGGGAAAAAACCATATGCATTGCTGCTTATGTGCACTGCCAATTCACAGTTATATTTACGTTGGAAAGGCAGCCCGTTCAGCTTTTCTGGTTAGTTTGGTTTACTAACTTGGCTCTCTGACTAACCACACCATCAAAATGTGTCACTGAAGTAACTTAACAATGGACAAATATATTTTTCAGTGTATTTCAAAATCCTTTCCAGAGTTCAAAGTGCAGAAATACTGTTTGGAATAGTTCCTGCTATCACTCTTCCCTCCAAATACGTTAAAAACCACTTTATAAACACTAGCTCTCCCCAGCAGTGAGTATCCTTTACTGGACTCCCATCCTTAGGTGAGTTAAGGGGACAATGCCTTTCCATTACAGCTGCTGGACTGAAAATAGCTCTTTTACAACTAAACATACAGAATACATGAAACTAGACCCTCCATGAGCATATCTATTTTAGGTGTCATATTCTATTACAGAACACAAATGGTTTTTCAACACAGAATAGAATACAAAGTATTTTCCCTGGAGAAAGATAATATCCGTAGAATTTACGTAAAAATTTATTTCCCTCACAGATAGCCGCATACAGCTTTAGTGTTTCAGTACTGTAAATAAAACTATTTTTTTCCAACAACATTTCCAGCAGGAAAAGACACTTAAATAATCTGTACCTCCTCAAAAGCTTACAGTCATCTATCTCCTGATTTTACAACCTACAGGTCTCTTACACTGGGTGCCACAAAGGAAATTCTGAAAAAAATTTAATTCTGTTACACTGATTTCTACTCTAACTTGCCAAAAACATATACGGAAAAACATCTTCAATGATTCTGCAAGTCGAAAAGAAAAACAAAAAAAACATCATCACATTGCACTTACAAATTTTTCACTTGAAGAACAATTCAGGTTTTCTTTCCAACATAATAACACATATCATCACCTTGGAATTAACTTTTTCTGCAGTCACTATCCAGCATAGGGGATTTGTGTGACAAACATAATTAAGAATTAATAATGTCAAGCTTCTATTTTAGGGAACATCTTCCATGTGCAGAATGCTTACCAAAATATGAAACCTTGCTGTTATATCACATATTTTATCATGCTCCCTACCAGTTCTCTGCTTCTTTTGTAGACACATCAGTCATGTCTTTCATTTGCTTTAGGGAGAGATCTGATGGCAAAACCTTTCTGTCTTCACAGAAATATATTACTGCAAAATCTATTGTTACAGACTGTTTAATGCACCTTGGGGGGATGTGTCTGTGGGTGTGTGTTTGTTTGTTGGTTTTTAGAACCAAAAGAAGTGTCTTCATAGCTTTGAAAATTACATATATTCATGCCAGAAACGGACTGACATAATACTTGCAAAAATGCTGATCTCCTTCTCCACTGTAGTTGAAATGTTCATTAAGCAGCAAGTTAGAGCAGATAACCAAAAATGAAAGAAATTTCTGTTCCATGATTCAGACACTGCATTTTGAGGAACACCTGTACAGATCCTTATGCCAGCACAAATCCGCTGGTGATACTCAAGACTGGCCATTTTCAGTTATGATGACAAAACTGAAGGACAAAGCAAGAAAGCACTAAACAGAGATTTGAGTCTCCAAAGTATCCCTGAAATTGGTTTTAAAGCTTATGCTAATGCTTGCATAGAAGGCAATACTTGCAGGCACTCATCCCAGCCCTGCTCTGCTTTCATAGAGCAGTGCCAACTCCAACAAGATATTTAATAAATAACATCAGCAACAACAGGCACTGTGTGAGAGTACAGATACTCCTCTAGATGCATCATGACACTGTTTGGCCATCACTGGACTGGCTCCCAAAGATCTCAGAAGCTCAAGCTCATGCAAGGGTTTCTCCTAAATTCAAACTACCTCCAGGAACACGAGACTTCTGGGTGTGTGTCCTTTCCCTGTCTTTCCCTGTTCTTCTCTTCCCCTTGTATAGTGGCTCTTTTTCTTTCTGGCTTCTTCTCTGGAAGTGAGAGAGAAGGAATATTCACAGAAGTAAGATTAAAGCACAGCTCAGATCAATAAAGTTCCTCCCTCCTCCATATCCAAGAGTCTCCGAAAGAATGCTAAGAGCAGTCTCTCTCATAAAAAACAAACAAAAAAAAACCTCTTTGAAGTTAAGAGTAAAGAAATATAGGAGACAGTAAAAAATGCAAACATTCCTTAAAATTTTGTGCTTCAAATACTTTGGCAGTTTCCCTAATTTCTGTATTTTAATGAAGTAATTAGAAGGTTTAAGAAGCAATTATTTGACAGATACAAGTACCTGAAATCCCAAACCCTCTATGACTGCTTAGTACTTTTCAGTGAGAGAGTGACACTAATACAATTGAATTTCTGAGCTCATTTAATTTACCAGAATTAAGACACTTAGAAAAAATAATTAGACACTTGCAGTGTATTAAGGAAAGCACTTTTAAATCCACAAGAAATCTGTCAGTTATCACCAGAAATTAATTGGACTTGTCTAAAATGGTAGAAAGCACTGCAATGGTTTCTAGTGCACTAACCACTGGCACAGGCTTTCACAGTACATCTACAGCAGCTGGTATAAGCCAAAATCATACATTCTCTCCTGGTCAGTTTGTCTGACAATATTTAACAAAGCAAAGGATTTGACATTTTCTTATGCACTCTGTTAGGTTGTTCTCCCTGGGCTTTAATATGCACTTCCAAGGCCAGCTCTAATGATCTCCTTGGCCATCACATAATCATGATTGCCACCAGCAGTTTTAGGACTGGACTGAGGACAAAGTAACGTCACAGGTTTTCAAATCAGATGCTGAAGAACTCTAAGATGCAGCCACAGGGTACCTCAAAGTAAAGATGAGAATATACGATACGATAAATTGTGGAAATGAATTCAGGAACCACTTTTCTGAAAGCTGTTAAGATGATATCTTGATTAGCCTAACAGAAGAGTCTTCATCAGCTACTCCTTGTTCCCCCTTCCACTAGGTTCTTCAGGTACTGAGGCTAGCTAGCACCCTCATGACAATTTGCCTTCACTTTCTTACGTATTCAATGGCATTTTATGCTGAAATTCCTGAAAAAAACACAATAAATTGTAATTAAGTCACATCTTTTGAAAGGACTTCAAATCTTAAAAATATGGAGAAAAAAGCTTACAAACCTATCACAGGTGTTCAACAGAGCTGTTTCAATGGATAATTGCCTTAATTACTAAGCACCATGCCTTGCTCGTACTCTAAATTCATCTTGTTTCAGCCTTTGTTTGCTTTTGTATCTTGTGATGCTTTGGGGATTGAAGAACATCCACCAAACAAAAATATCCTACCAAATGCAAAATTTGCAGTATTTGCAGAAGAGGGATCAGGAATGCCTGAGGAATGTAAGATGGAGGCATTTTTGTGTATATCCTGTGCTTCTACCTAGGATAACTTAAAATTTGTGTCTTTTAACATATTATTCATACATACATTGTGCAAATAATCCTAGACATTCTGGAAGTAGGAAGAACCAGTGAATGGTTAAAAGAAGGAAAAAGAAAGAATTTCTTCTGTACATAAGATGTGTTCAGCATTCTGTTTCACTGCTCATGGCTTATTCTAATTCTAATATTCTAATTCTCTCTTCATATTCGTATTTCTAATTCTCTCTTGTGAGTATACAATTGACTTATTTAGAGGACACCTAGGTACACATTATGTTATAATTTAACTTCTCCTTTCATCTTCTTTTCTATAAAGAACAGTAATTTGGAAAGCAGAGAACCAGTCTGACTTGAATGTTCCAGGAGCATACTAATACAGGTCTAAAGAGGGCTCAGAACCAATCAAACCTGGAAAGGGATTACTTGGAGAAAGTGCAACATATTTCCAATTTTATCAAAGACCTAGACTGACAGTTGATTCAGACAATATTTTGGTCTGTGTTTTACCATCTTCTCAAGTAATATAAGGAAACAAGCATCCATGTTTTAAAAACTGAAAAAACCAAATAAATTTTGATCTCTACAAAACCCCCACAATTGTCCCTGGGTCTCACAAAATCTTTAATCAGACCCTATACACTGCTAAACACCAAAAATGTATAGAAAATATTTTCTGGCATCTAAATCTGTTGGTTAATCAACGGAGCCCAAATGACAGGAGACCAAGACCTATCACCAGTTACTCACATTAGCATTATTTGCCTAAGTTTTTGGCAGGCAACACTCAAGACTGGGTACCTGGTAGCAATCTGAAGTCAGCAAGAAAGGCACAAGCAAAATTCCACACAAGGGGAAAAACCAGAAAGAACAAGGGGGAGAAGGAAAGTAAAGACAGATCTGTAGGAAAAATTGAAAAAACAAGATGTTTTCTTTTTTCAGCTGAACAGAGGAATTATGCTCAGCGGATGGACCAAATGCAGGAGAACAACAGCAATAAGTGAACCTGGAAATATGTTTCAAGGTATTCAGAAGAATTCATGAACTCCTTCCCAGAAAACAGAGTAAGAGATAAAGAAATGCAGACTCTCTTTGGTTTTGCTAGATAAGGTGACTCATGTTTTCTTTATAGAATATAGCTGGGCATGCTATCTCTTTCTTTTTAAAATTTGCATCTGTCTTTCAACTATGAAATGCCAAATCTTTAGATTTTCTCAGTGTATAGACAGTATAGACATCCTAAACTAGAGGAAAAAACATAACCTCTGTATATAAAACAGTATATTTATTCTGTTAGTTCCTATATATTTCTCTCTTAAAATTTTGACACATTGTTAGCTGTATCTTAATAGCTTTAATATGTGCTCTCTCCATAGCATACAACGCAATTAAGAAAAGTTATACCGAGCAGTATTAAACAGTTAACAAAAGTCATTAGTTCTATACAATTTACCTTCATTAATCAAATCTGAATCTCATCAAGGAATACAAATGAATCTGGCTGACAGTTTTTATTTTCCATGTAACAGTTCTGATGAATGTTAACTACATTCTTCACTTTTAAGTCTAATGCATTTTTCTTCCAAAACTTACAGCTAGTAGTGGACTATTGAATGGAAAGACGCTAATGTGGTTCCAGACAGAATATGTTTACAGAAACAAGTTATGGAAGAAGTGTAATCCATAACAAAGGAACAAACAGGGACTTAGAGATGCCAACGTGTAACCTTGCAGAATCCCTTAGAAGCAGCGTACAAAACAAACTGTGCTCAAGACATTTTGTTGATGTTGGCAAACTCTGAAATGAGTTTGAAATGAGAAGGTTGCAGGGAACATGATTCCCTACTGTCATCCCAAAATTCAAGGACAGAGCAAGACAACCTTTCCATGCACATGCAGAGAGGAAATGACCAGCAACATAAGAGAAACCTGAAAACTACAAAACAACTGCTGTCCCAGTCTACAACAGACATCTAATACAGTAAAAATTAAGTTATTAATTAAAAAAAAATTAAGGTCTTACAAAACCACTAAAGAAAGTCCTTAAAAAGTCAAATTAAAATCTTTCCTTGTTGCCTCAGCCAAAGCTTCTCCCTCTCTTTAGCCCCCTTAAATATATGGTTACATGAAATGCTGGTTATGCATGGTTACATGAAATGCTGAAAATGTTGTGCTCCTCCCAAGCACAACATTCCCAATCTCTTACTTTTTGCTGCAGACCTATCACAAAATATCTAGGTTAAAAAGACCAGAATAAACAGAATGGCCACAACTTGTGGGAAGATAAAATGCATTGATGAACTGCAACCATGAAACCTCCAAAGTGAACAAAGTTTCTTCTGTTTGAATATAACCGACTGAGACCAGCAGCCAAAATAAGCAAATAGTGCAACTGTGTTTTTACAGTAAATTATGTAATTTCACATTTGTAGATCCTATTACCAGATGACATCATTTTTTTGAGTTAATGCTTGAAAATTCTGGCTGAAACCTACTCTTGTGAACTTAGTGTCAAGAAGTCTAGCTAGCCGTCCTGAAGTGTGAATCAAAAGATAATCTTCAGTCTTCATACAGAGTACCAGGGGTCATACAAAGTGATAACAAGAACAAATTCTAACAGAGTAGCCACTAAAAGGTTCCCTCTAAAAAGTGTTTGTGCAACTCATGTTATTTGAGAAGAAATACCTATGTTGATAAGTACACCACATCCAGTATTCACTGGGAGTCACAGAAATTAAATGTACCATAAACTCTCACTAGTGGCAATAAAACAGGGATCATAACTGACAGAATTCAGAAAACAGTGTAGCATGGGGCTATTTGTGTCTGCAAATTTAAGAGTATACAACTGGTTCATCTACAAAGTATATTTTATAAGATTTTGCCTTTGACTTGACTCTTAAAAATAGAGGTGGAGAACACTAAAAATTCTGAGAGCTTAAAATGAGAAAAGATTGGAAGAATTGAACAAGAAATGATAAGAAAATAATAAGAGACAAAGACAAAGACATAGCATTAAGAAAATGGTAGTAAGAGTGTATGATACTACTTAGCCAGATTAATGTTTGCTGCAGGTTATGTAAACATCTGTGGAAAATATGAACCCATACATACTACAGTAAACAAGATATTAAGATCTTAAGCTTGTATGCAAGAAAGTTTCCACAAAAAAAAACAAGGCCAGCAAAACAAACAGGCTCTTAAAAAATATATTCTGGAAAGGGGTGAAAGTACTGTCATATTATTCAGTTTCTTTCAATTTTCAAGACAGTTTGCAAGACTGCAAGAAGTAAAATCTATCATTCTTGTTACACTGTTCACAGAGCAAGAGTATTTAGGGCAACATCTGCCTGAATTTACTACTAAATGTTCTTTCTAGCCCAAATTTGTAAATAAATGTCCTTAGGTTTAAAAATTAAGATAAGTGACCTCCTCCAGATCTAACTTTCAATGGTGTCAGTATCCAACAAGGACAAATGCAAAATGTACTTTAGCACACATTTCAAAGTATTTTGTTTCTTTTTCAGAATCTGTGGCAACAAATAAATGCTGGGTTCCCCCTCCTGAATTCTTATTTTACTTTTCTGCACTGATTACTTTTCAGTCCTACTAAAAACCATCACTCTTTCATCCAGATTTGCTCCAAGGGAATCTAATCTTTATGTAATCTTTCTCTGTGTTGGTTAGATTTCAGACTCTAAAAGATTAGGCTATATTCTAACATTTTTATCTTCCTAACCTGTAGACCTTACCACACAGTTCAAGTCTACTAAAAGTGCTTGACTATAACAATAGAGCTAGTGTGCTAAGAAGGCACAGAGAAAGAGCTGCAGATTTTATGGTAGTATCATTACACACCAGGGATTCAAATCTCAAAGGAAGAGAAAAAATACACATAACCTCACTTTTACATTACTCCTTTTCCAGAAACAAGAGGTCCCAGAATACTAAATATACAAACATACACATAGGACCTTTGCAATTACAGTACTTTAGCCATAAGATACATTTTGTGCATATATATAGATACATTTATGTACATATATATACACACATATTATATATAGTATCACTGTAAGAGGAATTAGATTGATTCTGCTGTTCTTTTTTGTCAAATCCATGGACAACCACATCTGTTTTGCTATCAAATGCACATGATGAACACAATAACAATCAAATACAAAAATCAATTACTTTACAAGAAGATGATCTAGGAAACAGCAGTTTCATAAAAACAGAAAGCACTCAGCATCTTAGGCATATACAGCTCCCCTAGATAATTCCCCATGCAACAAATAAGCAGCAGTTTATCCCAGGTGTTTTTCATTACTCCATTCTGAGGTACAAAGTCGTTGGTTTCAGAGCATGGAGCAGAAATTCACACGGATCACTGAAATGATTTAAAGAGCCTATAACATCCTCCGACCCTATGCACTGATATATCTATGACATTAAATACATCTGCCAACTGTATGTCTCAGGATAGGACCTGCTTAGATAAACTCCTGTAATCCTACTGTTACTCTGCCTTTCCAAGCATCTGCCACTCACCATTTTATTCATCCTGGCAGGCAGCTCTGCAGGAATGACCAGCAGCTGCTGCCTGCAGATCCTGACAGTAGATGACAACACGCTCAAACAGTACATGCTGGAGATGCAAGTGCTGCCATTTCAGTATGCTTTTAAAAGGATTCTAAGCAAAAGAACAGTCAGGACATGGAAGTTTCAATTATTTAAAGGAGCTAAAATAAAAAACTCCACAAATAAAGACTCTGTCTCTCTCTGCCTTCCAGAAGAGACAAAGACTTTCCAGTGCAAAGTAGAAGTTCAACTCTTTAAGAACACAGAAAAAAACCAGCTAACTTAAGATATTAAAAAACCTTAAAAGTATCATAAAAAGAGGCTTACAGAGGGCCTTATTGATAGTCATGAGCTCTGATAGGATTATTAGCAATTATGTTGGTGGAGAAAGTTGTAATAATACCCATCCCAAAGCCAGTAGTATGGTGATAACTGCAAACATATTTACTTGAAGAAAGTGTGAAGCCCTCTAAACCAATTTATAACCTGCGTTTTGAGGAAAAACAAACTGATCAGTTTTTAAGCACAGAATAAAACATATCTTCATAAACAGAAAGGTTTTCCTTTCTCCCACATAAAAGCTGCACAAACTTCAATTGTGCTAAAAAAAAATAAAGAAAAAAATCCCCAAAACCCCCAAAAAACCAAACAAAACAAACAAACAAACAAACCCCCCAACAACAATAACCAAAAAAAAAAAAAAAAAAAACCACCTGAAAAAACACCTGAAAGAAATTCCACACAGCTTGCAGTCTTAGTCTTCTTTCCACCATAAAATCAGCATGTTGGCTCCAAAGCTGGGATCTTACACGACATAGTAGAGTCTGTGCTCTGGGATTGTGTGATGTGTCTGTGTCTCCATGTTAGTGGCAGTGGGCTCTGCTGTGACATGTGCCTGTCAAGCCCTGTACAGGCAGCTCCAACCACCTCCAGCAGATCCACAGCTGGTGCTGACTCATGAAAGCATGCTTAAAGACAGGCAAGAAACACTGGACAGAGAGAAAGAGGGAACCAAAAGAGTTAGAAGCAACAGGAAAAACATGAAGGTCATAGAAGGAGGTGCCTTTTTAAATGACAGTAAATTAAATAAATTTTCCCCAGTCAGAGTTTACTTTGTCCATGATGACAACTGGTAAGTGATCTCACAGTCTTGGTCTTTTCTCCCCCCAGTCACTGAGGCAGCGGCAAGAGCAAGGAGATGGGTGGGATTTTGGTCCTCAGCGAAGGCTAACCCACTACACCTTGTCAACTGCTAACAAGCACCTTCTGGTTTTACAGAAGCAACTACCAGAACAATAGTGTCCAAACACTTTTTTGCCATGAAAAGGTTCTGTATTCCAGGTGCAACAACGTATTTCATTACACAGTCCATTCACAACCTGATTTTCTAATTTTGTCTGCAGGGAGCTGCCAGGATATGTATCCCTGAGAACACTGAGCCAGTTAGCCAAGGGTAAGCTTGACTCTAAAACTGCAGATTGCACCAGCACAATACTCATTGTGACTATTACCCTGGGTTTACTACGCTACATAAGACTGTGATCAATAGGGATATCCAAGTAAAGATTTAAATTTCTCCTGGTGTAATTAAACCAAAGTGCAATCCACTGTGTACCTGGTTGATACAATAGTCTTAGTGCAAAAATGATGATGCAATGCTCATTTTAGATGCAAGAATAAATTTCATCTCAATTAGTACAAAAATGTAACTGATACGTGCAGTCCATCTTTTTCAATATGCCTTGCGTGATGGCTGACTCCATCATCTTGAAAATATGCAAATATATAGAGCATTCTTCAGAGATGGAATTCTTAGCAACACGAAAGGGATAGACAAAAAACAAATAGTTGGTCCTTAGTTCTTTAAAAAACAGATTTTTGCTCAGCCAAGCTTCAGAAGTATTGGTATTTTAACATGTCAAAAATAGGAGAAAGCAAAAATCCTTTACAGTTATTTGCATTCAGTGCTCTAGACCCAGCAAAGCAACTGTTGCATAACGGCCACCAAAAGTATTTTAAAAAACTCCCAAAATCAAAACCAAACCACACTTAAAACATGCCCTACTCTTTCCTTTCCAATACAGGATAGCTTTATGTTGTCTGGACCTAATATAGCTATAAAGTATGTGAGGATATCAAGAAGAAATTAAGGTTTTGGGAGCAATGTGGTCTACATAGATTTAATTCTTTCTTTTTTTAAAAAATATGAACATAAGACAGAGAGCAACGAAGTCCAAAAATCAAGTTTCAGCTTTATTCTCAAGATATTGTAGTTAATGTACATCAGAAACCATTAACAACATCTCTTAGGCCATTGGGAACAGAATTATGACAACAGCCTTTGTATCTGTCAAAAACTGAAAGCTCTTGTTGAAAACAAGAATACAAATGGGAAGATTAGTAGGCATTGACCAGAGCAGAGGATGGAGAAACAGAACAGGTTACATAGACATGGTATCAAAAGGAGAAGAAATGCCAGTATACAATATGAGCTCTATATAAAACATCATAATTCTTTCTCACCACTAAAACACAGCGTCTATCTTTTCATAGAGTGGTAAAGGAAAAAGAAAGCAACAAGCAATTTGGTGATCTAGTTGTAATCAATTACTTTGCATGATACTGATCATATTGTTTTCCAACAAGTCTTTCAAAAGTCTAAATCAGAGAGTAGAAAATAATTTCTACAGAAACCAAAATCAGAAATCCTAGCTGAGATTCAATTCTTAAATCTAACCCTTTTCACTGCTTGAGAAAAGACCAAGGAGAAACATGCTGTTTGATACAAAGTGATATTCCTTGTCTCCATAGTGGATTGGATATTAATATTAAACTGTATCATGAGAGAGGCAGGGAGAAATAAAGCAGTAAAAGGAATTCGGGTTAATATTGAATAAGACTTCCTAATGAGTTATGGAATGTCCCTCACAGGAGGTTTCGAAAAAGAACTTAAGCAAAAATTAATCTGGAATAACATAAGAGTTCATCCTGAAAGCTTGAACTAAATGATCTTTTGAGGTCTGCACAGGCCTGCTTTTTCCAAGAGTTAATGCTGAGAGCTTCCACTGTCAAGGCCAATAGCAGTCAACATACATGATCATTACCGTGATAGAAGAAGTGATAATACATATGTAGAATCCTTGTTATTTGTATAAGAAATAGGCAAAAGTTGGTTGTTTTTTTTTTTTTTAAATATAGCCAGCTCATAGCCTAAGTTGCTGCTGTTTTTACACATGTAGCTTTCAGAAGACAGACCACAAGGCGTTATGCTGACCACTATGTTTGGATATAGCTAAAGGGATCTAAGGATCTAAAGAAAACATTCTAAAACACATTCTTTTTGGTGGCACACGGCCTTGAATGTCATCTTCAGGTTTGGACATAATCTTTTCAATGAAGCTATCAACTATCTGCAGATGTTGAGGAAAGCAGAAACCCAGCTCATGCTGGAAACACAATCTGGTTGAAGAAAACAGGAGCTACAAACAGAAAAATAAGCAAAAAATATGAAGCAACCTTCCAGCATTCAAGAAAACCTCTATAAGGAATGTAGCTATGAGCCACATTTTCCTCATACTCACTGGGACTCCAGGGAAAGAATATGAGGAATGGGATTCAAACTGCTGCTAGGCTATTTTCTTCACACATTAGAAAGAGGACTTTCAACTATATGTACAGTGGAAAAATTATATGATGTCATTAAATAGGACATGCTAAGACTGTTCTAGCCAGGACACTTTTAAGAGCATATTTCCATGTTCTTACATTTACATAAGGGGTAGTCTAAGTAGACTTAAGAAGACCTCAGTGAACAGAATCCTTTAAGGTCAGATGATCTTCAAGCAATTGTATTTCTGTGTCTTAAATTCAGCCACTGAGAATTTATGTAGCCATATTAAAAGGAAAAAATCAGAAATGACATATATATTAACAGTGAACTAGGTTTAAAAAAATCATCCTTTTAAAAAGTCTGAGGGCTCATCACATAATAATTTTAATATAGATATGTCTACTTTTTTACAAATACAGTTTAATAAAAACTTCTGAATTTTAAGTATTATCAACAGTAATATTTTTAAAACAAACAAAGAAAAAACCAACCAAACAAACAAAAAATGTGATCAAACCAAAACAAACACCCTCAAACTTGTGAGTAAATGGTATAAGATCGTTAGCATCTGGAAAAATACCATATTCCTTCTACAAGACTTCCAGTAACCTTGGAGTTTTCTAAACTGCTCAAATCCAAAAATCAGCAATAAAAACTGGTTCTAATTCAAGGGTGGTATTTGTTTGACTCTAAAATACAAAGATAGGTCAAAACATTCATAGTTTCCCTGAGGAATGGCTTTCATGTACTAAGAAGTTCTGTATCTACTCTTGAAGTAATCAAAGCTTTTACACATCAGGCAGAACAAAGTCTCCCTCTCCCTTAAATTTTCCCTCCTGAAAACCACTACAAAACTCTTGCTCAGAGGCACTAAACTTTGTTTTCTAACTCCCATCACTTTTTTGGTCTTGTTTACTGACTGTTGTGTCAAGGGGAGAAATCCAAAGTTTCCTTTTTAAAACGATCCCAAGGACAGACACCATGTGGCAGCTCATTCATAACCAAATGGCAAATGATGTAGTATTACACACTACATCACCTACAAGAGCTCAGGCTCTCCAGCATGTGGGCAGCAGCCATATGATCCAACACATTCTGCCAGTAAGACATCAGAGGTCTATGCTGAACCAATATGGTATCAAGGGCAAGAAGTAGACTTATATGAATTGAGGTTACACCCTTCAGAGCACTTCTTGCAGCTCATGTTCAGAGAGGTACTATTAAATTCGACTTAAGGGGGCCTAGGGGGTGGGAAACATCCACTTCATAAGGGATACCTGGAAATCGCACTTACAAACTCACCACTATAGTCTCCCCATTTCACCAATTTTTCCACTCTTCTCAGGTGCTAATGACACTAACTCAGGGTTCATAGCAACACGGTATTCTGAGGTTTTTTCCATTCAGTTATTTTATAAACAGATTGTCAATGAATAAAAGCTTCAGCCATTTCATTCACATTTTCAGGGTGATGTAAAAACATCATAACGTGACTGACTGTCATCATGGAACACAGAGCGCTCAAATCATACAGAAAAGAGCCTTCATGCACTTTGGTGTGTTCCAAATCAATGATCAGCAATTGCACGTAAAGTCTGGACATTTTAATAGGTACTCTAGTAAAACATTCAGCTCAGGTAGGTAGAATCTGGATTTATGTCTAACTGATACGTTTCTTTTGCTGACATGGTTACTGTCAGAGGGTACATTTCTTGACTCATTCATTTGACACAGGAATGGGTTCAGACTGCATTATATACATTCCACAATATCTAAAAAGCAGAAGCTTTCTGTAAAAGTCAATTTTAACAGTTTGGCGAAAGTGCTAAAAATACTAGCAGGAATTCAGCCTAATCAAACACATTCCTGATTAACAGAAGCTATTGAAACTGAACTTCATTACGACCAAAATAAACATTCAGAAAGAAACTTCCATTAGCTTAACTCATCTTAAACCACTTTAATTATGAACACCAATAGGCCTCAGATATCTTACCCTCTCATCATTTCAGCACATTCTGAACGTATACAAACACTGAACGTTGACGGCAAATCAGGTCTGCACTTTCCAAGTAAAAGTCACAGCTACAGAAAAGGGCCACATTCTAGAAAGAAACCAGACCTCACCTTTCTATAGGTCTAAGAGAACCTTTGTGAAACAGCAGTAATAGACTCTGCAGTATTGCCATATTTTTCTAATGTAGTATGGTTTGAACAACAGTTAAATGGCATTTTGCCACCTATGTACCGTGAGTTTAAACCATGTTATGTAAGTCTGTATAGATCCCACTTATGGGCACAATGCTTTACATGAGCATTCACCAAACATTTTCAGAAAAATATGATTCCTTGAAATCAGACGATGTTTCAATCACCTGTTACAAAGTTTTCCATGTGACAACACAAGAGCCTTAAGAGGCCCCACAGAAGGGGGATGTTGGTACAGCAAAGCCTGTTTGTGCAAAGGCCCCACTCCAGCATCCCCAGGCTGAAATGGGAAGTGGCAGAACCAGAAGCAGTTACGAGAAAGAGTCACTGACTGGGCCTGTCAGTGACACAGCACCAGCATCTAATTCCTTGTCATCCTTGACTGAACAGATACCAAGACAGATTACAACATGTACAGTGGGTAGAACAGGAAGCAGAAAAGCATCTCTTGAAGACAAACATTTGAACTGTCTAAACCAAGAACCTAATTTAGCCTCCCTCCCTGAATCACCTTCAAAAATATAGAGACGTCTTTTTCCACTCAGTATAGTAGGAGTCCAAGAAGATGAGCCGATGAGACCGATGCATGGCAAGCCAATATGCAGACTCGAAAGTCTATAACTACAAAATTCCCACCTGTACCTTTCCATCTTTCGAGATGTTCTCCTTTGCTTATTAAGCCTATTCATCTGCACTTCTATAAGATTAAAAGAAACACAAGCCATTGTTTGAAAGTGCTCATCTAAAAGATCGCACTACTTAAAATTTGCATTGCACCATTAATCATCCTGATTTATTTGACCCCCAGTATTATCTTGCTTTTAAACTTCCCTGGTAAGATACAAAAGCAGACAAATATTTGAATACTAACAGGTAGCTCTGCATGTAATATTTAAAAATACCATATTTAAATGTCACCCCCTTGAAGGAAAAGAAACTATCATAAAGACCTCAAATATTGAAAGCAATTAAATACTGATACAAAAATTAGTTGAAATGGAAAGCTATTAGCAAGGATTAGATTGACAAGGTCACATGTGAAGACATAAAATTATTCTGGAACTATTCACAGGCAAATATTACTGCCTGACTACTATCTGACTGAGGTACTGCTTTGGTGAAACAGATTAGGAAGATGGTGCAAGAAAAAATATTATGAAGAGCAGCTGAGATGTCAGATTTTGTGTGTCCTAAGAACATTTTTTTAGCTTATAGGGAACAAGAAAATAAACATGCCAATGAATCAGATAACACTGAGAATCACTGGGATAAAATAAGGATCGCTTTAAAGGAGTGTTTTATTTGCTGTGTTCCATTTTGCATCACTAATAGAAAGAAGTTTTACTGTTCGCTGTGATCTCAACATGCAAAAATTAAAAGATTCATGGTTTCTTTACAAATTGAATATGTTAATATGTGAGATGGTATTCAAGGAAGGGCTACTATAAACCAACCTGACTTTAGTACATTCTGCTGAAAAAAGGAAGAAATAGACTGTGCACTGCATATTGCAACAATTTATAGTTTTTAAAGTAATTTGTAACAATTCCCAGCCCATATTTTCAAGCTATCTCTCAGCCTTCTCCCCCTTCTCCATTGCCTTTATAGCAAAACACTTACATATGTTATTAAAAAACTAGCAGTGAATCTTTAGGAGTTCTGCCCAAACTCACTAAGCCTGAAATGTAGCTTTTACCTGGGGCAATTTAGATAAAGCTGTAACTACTGTGTTGTCTTAGAATCATTTTGCAAGCAATTGCTCCCCGAATTTTGAGAGGAACTATTTCAAAAAGATTTTTCCAAGTAATTGTAAATCCTTTGAACTTTATTTGGTAGCTCTGTTTTTCTTCATGTTACCATGAGCTGCAGAAAGAGTGAGTTTGCTTGACCTGAGTGCAAAAATAGCAGTTCCCACTTTCCAAATTTAGGATCAAAGAAAGCTAAAATGAAATCAATGACCATCACTCTGATGTCAGCAATATCTAACTTCACACAAGGTGAGAATTCGTTCTAAGGATGAACAACTCCCATTGGGGTTAATGAATAAAAGAGCTCCTTAGCAAAAGATATTAGGAAAAGTGCTCAGCTTAGGTAACAGTGAGAACTGGTCAAACTCTGTTGGTTGGTTACAGAAACTTAGTCTTAGCTCTTTAATTACCTGCAATAGCATTGGTTGCTCCTCCAAGAACACTGGTCCTCTACGTGCACAAACAGTGAAGGCTCAGGATATCTTTCCTTCTTTTTTATTCTGTTTGGCATACAAATCTCACTAATCCAGCCAGAAGGATATCTGCAGCAATATCTCATGCAAGAAGAACTTGCCAAAGAGGAGCTACATGCACAGTGAACATACAAAATATAATCTGTTTTCAGTTTTCTGCCATGCTGAGTACTGCACTGCAGAGAGGGTTTACATTAGGCAGAAAACAGGCAGATGGAGGCAAACAATTTGTGCCATACTCTCCTGCTGATAAACGCGGGATATTTTTGGCCTTTTGTTTGCTTGTTCATTTTCCCCCTGCTGAGTGTCTTGCAGAGAAGCTCTTCCATGGCTTTGGCATTTCAGTTCAAAACTTTTTCAAATCTTGCATCTGGATGACAATGAGTTTGTTAGGTTTTTTTTCTTTTTATGGAAGAACATTTGTAGTGAACCACTTGGACCTTGCAGCTAAATTTTACCTTAAACAAGCTGTTTTCGACGAAAGGAAAAGCTGCCATCAAGCAATAGATCCCAGAGAAACAGGGTCAGGAGGTTTTTTATACTCGTCTCTTTCCTACAAATTGAGCAACCATTGCACAATGGCAAAATTTAGGGTTTAGTCAGAAAGTCTGTCCAAGCACACCCAGACAAGGAGACACATACCCATCCCCTCCTCTCAACACCACCAGACCTCCAGAATCTTCTCCTATCTCTTTCTCCATTTTTCTCTAGGCAATTTTCTTCTCATAGGGTGTTCATACACCCCAAAATTACTACAGACCCTTTTCTAGACCATTATGGTTTTTTCCAATTACATTTTCAAAGCAGTTGTTCTAATAAAATTTAGCATCATTTCCCTTTAATCCTTCCCAAAGGATTTGTGAACAATGACCGTGGTTGCCCTGCCTCAGCTGGGGGGGGCACAACATCTACCTTACTTCTTTTAGTTACTTCTTACTTCTCTTCTAGTTACATTTAACTTACTTCTTTGAAATAAATACAGCACATGATACCGCCTGGTTGATAGGTCAACAGAATTCCTCAGTGTGGGATCACAAGATCTGAAAGTGGGGAAAAAACCCCAACACAATCCCAAAAAATTAATTCCTTTAAAAAAAAAGCTTCTATGTCAAGAATACAAAGTACCCAGCATTCTGTGCATGGTCACCTTCTAAAACAAAACAACATATTTGGGAAATTAGAAATATTTTTTTTGGTGGATGATAATTGACAGAAAAATACGTAGTTGTAGTGTAATGTCTGGTGCTGAAATTTTTACTTGATATTTTAGTTACTCATTCCTCCCCCTCCCAGTAAAACTTAGCTCTAAATATCTAAATCTAAAGATTTCTGCACTAGTTATTGCACAGATCAACAAGACTTACTCAGAAAGATGACAATAAAAAAAAAACTAATTTCCAATCCACACTCCTGTTACTTAAAGAACTGCACTCTTACGTCTCTAGATGCTGAGGCAGGCACAGAGAGTCGCACTTCTCTGGCCTGCTGCTACTTGGCTTCTGCAGAGCTGAAAGAGGAGGCTCAGTGTTGTGCTCAAGACAAAATTCTGCTGACAGCTCTCTGGTTCTGCACCACAGCTACACCCGCCTGCTGCTGATGTGCTTTGCTTCTGGCTGCAGCATTACACCAGCTGAAAACCAGACAGGTGTGTCAGCAGGCAAACTCACACAATGGAACCACTAAGCATAACCTAACTCCTTTTTTTCACACTTTCAGCCCACTGCAGGAAAAGCCTGCGGCACTGGCACAGAGCTATCCAGCTGAAAACTACTCATAATAAAGCTCTATATTGGCTGTGTGTGTATATTGGGTAATATATTATATTGGATTTAAAGTTTGTCAGACCTAAAAAAATAACATGCCATGATTTGGCATGGTAGTTAAAATATATTAAGTCAGGAGGGCAATGACGTAATAAGTGGCTGTGACTGGAAGACTCACTTTAAAAGCACAATCTTTCCACTATTAAAATGCTGACTGGAGGGGAATGGGCTACGTTTTTGAATGCTAAGTATCAGTGTTTTGTTATTAACTGTAGACATATAATCAAGATTTCTGACCACAGAAAGGGTTCCAGCCTCTGACCATTGACGAGGCTCTGGCAGTCACTCCCAGTGTCAGAGGCTGTCGCTGTTGGGATCGCAGTCCCTTCTGAAGTGGGGACTCCGCTGAGCCCGGGGCAGCCCCGCTGGAGTCCCTCCCTGCTCACTGCCCTCTCACAGTCACGCCAGGCTTCCTGGGGCAGTCTCAGGTGTCTCATTCCATAGAACAATTTACTCATGGTGCAGTAACAGAACAGCCCGAGCTGGTGCCTCTGAGGAGAATCCCAAACAAAGGAACCCCTGGGCTTTTGCACCCTCACAGTCCAAGCTGTGTGCAAATCTGAGATCTCCCAAACCTCGCTCTTCCTCCGGAGTCCTCGGCTCCTGCTGTGTCTCCAGGTGTCCACACCCCTGGCCAGTGGTACTGCTCTTTGTGCACTTTGTTGTGCAAAGGGTTGGCAGTTCACGGCCTCTTGTCTCTGTGGGCTCTGACCCAGAACTCAATCTGCATCTCCAGCTACATCCTGAACTGCAGCTTGCGAAGTGAACCACCTGCACCAGAGGTATTCCCCAACATTTCCCACAGTTTTGGGCTTGACACAGGTCTTCCAGGCTTCCAGGTCTCACAGACCAAACACATGTCTTAAAATCACAGTGACTCTTTATAACTATTGCAGATATTAAATAAATTGAGATTTAATTAACTTTAATTTATACTATTCTATAATAGTATTTCAGTTGTACTGAACACAAAATATGATAGGAAAATCAGAGTAAGTTGTGTGTGCTTTTTGAAAGGTTAGAGGAATTACTTTTAATCTCTAAATGCAATAAAGACAATTCCCTCAAAGGGTGAAAAAAAATCAGTAAATATTTACAATTTAATCAGTTATCTTTGTTTATTTTCTTGTAGAGCTGGTATCATCACTGCCTTACATAGAAGTAGTAGCTGAAAAACATGGGTTACATATTGCATTTTCAAAAGCTCATTGTTTTCAGTGGAAACAACATTAAACTTCCACAGCAACCACTTAATTTTTAAATTTATTTCTTAAATAAGTATCTCACTGCCAACCCCCAAAAACTGCAATCTTGAGGCAGGAGTAGCCTCTCAAAGATATGCCAGCCACATGGATATCCTGAATTACAGGTTGCAACAAACTGCAGAACATTAGGAGAGGAAAACCTGGTCTTTGTTTCTATGTACAGAAAGCGGATTTGATCCCACAGTGGCTTCTAGAGGTATAGAGCACAGCTGGAAGTTTTGTGGCTGGTACAAATCTGCAAGAGTAGCTACTGCACAAAGCAGTGTCTTCAGCCTCTCCTGAAACAGAGAATTCTTTGTTGTTTTTTTGATCTCCACTCTTCTCATGGTGTGCTGGGCCAGTGTGCATTTTGGCCAGCACAGTGGCTTCAAGCATCACTACAGCCGCTGCAAATCCCTTAAGATTTGGTAACTTCATTTACGGCAAAGGAAGAGAAAATAAATCTTCAGACATAAACATAGATTGTATTAACGTAATGAAAACTATCCAAGCTAAAATTCTTTATTTCTTTGTTCGGATTTGACACGTGATAGTTCTACCACACGAAAATATTTTCAAATCCCATAGAAGATCTATTTGTAATATATTATTTTTAATCTATGGTTCCATATTCCTACAGACTTAGACTGACTTTTGAAAGTTTGTTACATTTATTTACAGTGAATTTTCTCTCATAAAGTGTTTTCAACACAGACAACAGTCACATTAGGCTGTCATTCAGAAATAATATATAGAAACACCTTATTGCAATTGTGACATATACATAACATGGAAGAGTAAAAAAGGATTCCTTAAGGGTTATTCCACTTTCCTGATGTCTACCTTCCTGAGATTGTACAAGGATTTTGCACCTTGTACTTAAACCCCATATGTTTTGGAAGATTTATTTCACTGTATGTTCTGCTTTACTGTTAGATGACCCCAGAAAACAATCTAAATGGTTAGTAAATATCCAAAATGAGTTGGGTGTAATGCAGGGAAACAGAGCACTGTCTTAGGCTGTAAAAATTGGTAATGTATATTTAAATGTCTCTTTGCACAGAACTTGTGCAGAAAGAAGTCACAGAGGAAAATAAGATAAAAACTACAGAAATATATGAGTTTAATGAGGATTAATTTTTATACTGCAAATAAGATTAAAGAATTTGATGTCCTTTTCCTTAATGAATACACAGTTTACAGGTGTCTTAGAAATGTCAGAAGTAACCAAAATGTAGTGAAGAGTAAAATATCACAATACTACTAGAAACTGGGGAACATATGAGGCAATTAGAGGGATAGATTGAAATCCTGAAGTACAAACATTATCATTATTCTATCATCAGGGTTAATGTTTTTAAAAGTAGAGCAGTACCCAATTAATATTTCCTTTCATATCTGACTTTACAACCTTTCCAAAGTTCAGCTCAACACAACCTTCTGCATGCAACTTTGTCTCTACATTTCTTTCCCACCTGGCTATTGTGAACTGCTCCCAATGGCACACAGACAGGTGTGTTTCAGGATTTTTTCCCCCCTGGTTCCTCCAATACATCAGTTTCTCAAAAAAAGAAGGGTATGAAGATGAGATCCACTATTTAAGTACATCTGACATTGAGGATACTACATATAAGGTACATACAGGGAAATACCTTTTCCTCATAATTTGCAGAAAATTAGACAGTAGGAGAGAGCTACTAAAAATAAGTGCTGGCATGCATTCAAATAATTTGGGAAATGCAACATGAAATGAAATTATTGCACTACATTGGAACATAAAAATCTATAAATTATATGAAATCTAATTCTTAGGTAGTCATCTGAACTCAACATGAAAACTACTGGATCTGACTAACCTTGGAAATTGCTTTCTCTTTCCCATCTGGCAGAGAGGTTCTACACAGCATAGCACCATTTATCTGCCCTCTCAAGGAAACAGAATTTGTAGACATTTAACATAGAGTTAATTAGTATATATAATAAGGTTATATGGTTATTTATATTAAGATATAAGCAGACATTTACTACTATATAACTAGAAAGCTTTATGGGAAAGTTCCTACTTGTGTAGAAAGCAGACCAATATATGAGGTACTGAATAAACTCTGAATTTTCAGCCCCAGCTGTAATCATTCCCAGTCTCCTGTTGATGATTACTGACAAAATGTTCAAGATAGTATAATTCATAGATTACAGCAAAATTAATAACATAATCCTCATAATAAGATAAGTATTAAAATATGAGATTAACCCTACACCAGAAGATAGGAGAGCAAAGAAAAGAATCCTCAGGAAAATAACTGGAGAGATTACAGATTATGGTAACTGAAAAACACAAAATACCATATGGAACAACTGATTAATTCCACAGCATCTGTGGAGAGCAGCAAGAGAATGACATTGATCTGAGTTTCCTGAATTCTGGGAAAGTAAGCTTACAGATAAACAATTTCACATAATCATAGTAATAGTCAGAGATCATCTAGTCTGGAGATTATCCTGTCCAACCCTCCTGCCAAGGCAGGGTCACCTAGAGAAAGTTACAAAGGAAAATGTCCAGGTGGGTCTGAAATGTCTCCAGAGAGGGAGATTCCATGACCTCCCTGGACAGCGTATTCCAGTGCTCTGCCACCCTCAGTGTAAAGTAGTAGAGGTGGAAATTCTTGTGGGTTTTTTTATGGCTATTGCTCCTTGTTCTGTCACAGGGCACCACTGAAAAGAGTCTGGCACCATCCTCTGGGCACTCACCTCTGAGATATTTATATTCACTAATGAGATCCCTGCTCAGTCATCTTTTCTCTGGACTAAACAACCCAAAAGCCAGCTCACACCTCCACCAAACTTTTTCCACAAGCAAACAAACGACCAAAACAAAACAAAACAAACCCCCACCACTCTCTTCCTGTTCATGTTCCAAACTCATAATTTATCATCTGGTAAAACATCAATGTCAAGTAGTAAGACTGCCAGCTGCACTCAGATGTTGATAACCTAGAAAGTAGTGTCCACATGCTTTAAAATATATCAGTAATATTCACACGTTCTACATAGTGAGGGACATCTTACAAAGGTAGATGAATACTGGCTGAGTACTCACAGTTACATTCAGGGTCTCTTTATGCTACTGTACACCTTACAAATGAAACTCAAATCATGTCTCACACATACCAAATAAGAGTGAGTTTTTAAAGAAAAAACACTAAAATCAGATTGAAAGAACCACAAAACAAAAACCAACAGTAGAGATTAGTGTCCCAATGTACGTTATAAAAGAGGCCTGAGATATTGCCATGCAATAGTTCACCCTGTGAGCAATTCTGTGGCAAGTATTTTTCCCTACTCATAGGTGGCTGAGAATATGCAGCAACAGCTCTACACAACACAGGAAACTGTTGTGTAGCTCCTTCAGCTCCTTCATGGAGGGTTCTTATCTTCCTTCGCAACCTGCTCCAGCTCCCAAATTTCCTTTTTTTTCTCTAAATTCACTCACCAGTTTCCTCTGAGGCATTACAGCCTTGCTGCCTGGCTTGAATTACCAAGTAATTTACTCTTAGTAAAACAGAGGAAAGAAAGGGGATGTATTGGAGGAAGAAGAGGTATGATACATATCTTTATACAAAGCAGACATCTAGAGATGGAAGAAATCTGGTCCCTTTGCAAGGCAACACTGCTGTTGAAGGGATTCAGGCTGTGAGTGATAAGAGTCAGAAGATAAAATTCCTATTGCTTATCAACATGGGAATGGACTCTTGATATTTATAATAATATGTATTCATTCAGTATATGATTAAAATTAACTTTTTAACACTACATTTATTAGCCTATACCACATTATTCCAAGCAAATACAATGGGGAAATTTGCAATTTTTCAGTATGTCTGATGAGAATTAGCTCATAATTGTCTCTTTTATAAAGGAAGAACTATGGCACAGAAATTAGTATTAAGTTTTACATTAATCTTGGTTACAAGTCTATTTCATGCTTGCACACACTTAGATTACTCCGCTGGTTTCAGTGGCTGGGGTTAAACCACAGCAGTTCCTCATTATCTGCTATCCTTTGTTCCATCTAAGCATTTCCTGTATCTAGGTAAAAAAATACTTGGATATAACACTGGAAATTGCATGATGTGCACTGGCTGGGGCAAACAAATTAAGCTGGTAAGGTCAATCTTCACACTGAAACATTTTTAAAAATTACTATACTTCACTGCATTGCCAGCAAATAGTATCAGAAGATTTGGCCCTGTCTTCAAAACCATATGCCTTTTCCTTGTTGCAAAAAAACCAAAAACAACCATCAAGCAATTAAAAACTTAAAACAGCGTTCTGATTTGCAGTATGTGCTGGAGACTGTCATCTTCACTTACATTTAACAACTTAGAAAAACAGGGAGACTGCTCTTTCAGATGGCTACTAAATCTTTACTAACTGAAGTTCACAGTTGTTATCGGCTTCATATTTCCTTTATTATTGGTAAAGACAAATGTACACGTATGTGTGTATATGCCACTTAAAGCCATAGGGCAGTCAATCTAGTTGCATTTATTTTCCATTCTCTTTATTTTCCATTGCTCATTTTCCACTCTCTTCATATGAATGAAAAGTTCTATTAAGTGTAAGTTTAAAGTAAAAAGGAGTCATCATTTTCTGCTACAGAACTGCACTCTTTCTAGATCTAAGCCTATTTGTACAATATCTGTACTACTGGTTAATAGAATCTGAAGTTAATATGATCATTTCAGATGACACTGAAATGTCATTATATGATAATTAGTGCTGAATGGCTTCTCTTCTTGCTGTTTATATTTCAAAGACAAATAAATAGATAAGGGAACAGTTTTCACAGTTTCACAGTTTTCACTTGACTCCTAATGACTAATATTGAAGCCAGCAGAACAATCTTCTGCAGATTTCCATAGTGAAAATCCTCTGTCTGTTTTCTCTACACAGGATAAGGCATTAATTTAAAGATTATAGGAGGTACAACAATATTGAATGGCAAATGGTGTAAATTAAGGTCAAAATTTGAAATAGCATCGACAGCTTTCTTATGTTTTCCTGTAAATTCTTAGGCTGTTTTAGCAGCATCGTAAGATCACTTTCTCCTAAAGTGATAATACTGGCAAGTTCTGAATAACTAATTTGAAATGGAGGGAAGTGGAAAATCTAAAATCATACTCTAGTAATTGAGAGGCCATTAGGACTGAGACTCCTTGCATATTTGCTAAGGATACATTTGCAACTACAAATATCACTAGGCTGCGCAGTGGATATGCAACTGACAGCTGAGGTAGATTTTCTAGAGGGTTTGTTTATTTTAAGGCTGTTAGAATTCATTCAAAACAGAAGGCTTTCGCAGGCATCCATTTCAATAAATCTTGAAATATGCTGAAAAGTATTATTTTAAATTTGTCAACAATAAAAAATTATGCTAGAAGGAAGACTTACTTGAAAGAATAGAGTATTCCAAAGATTTATTTTTTTAAATTAATCATCAGGTCAACATCACAATTTAAGAACTAGTATTATGGTTTCCTTATTGTCACAACTACATGATCCGTGCATGACAAGCTTAACTCTACATTGATAGAAGCTCACATTTGCAGTAGGAAAAGCAGGAAATGTTATTCAACCTCATAGATTTCTATTTTGTAGAGGTCTCCATATTTTGAAATTCAAAAAAATGGTTCAGAATAAAATTAGCAAATGATTGAGCAATTTAATTATGTCCTCTCATGAAGATAAAGAAATGTAGTTATTCTATAAAGCAAGAACTTATGTTGTTTTAGTACAGCATGCTTGAAATAAAGATGCAACATGCTAGATAAGGATTTGGAAAAGCCTGGAATCCAGTCAATGGCATGTTGAGCCCAGCACCCAAAAAAAGGGATTTGCCAACCCCCCTGACTGTCATATGGTATTAAGCACAGACTGCATTGTAAAGTTCAGTGTCCCTGTAAAGGTAAGCCAGGAAAACTCTTCAGATAAAAATACAAGATCAGTATTTTTTTCTGCTTTATGTACTTAAAATTGATTTCTGCACCTCAAACAGCTTTAATTTGGATGTATATTATGACTACAGGTTAGCAAAGATGCAGTACGACTCCTAAAAAGTTAAAAAGATTTTGAAAATTTCTGGTAACAGTTTGAAGTGCATTACATCATTTCACAGAACTTATTAGATTCCTCTACTCAAATCTGTTGTTTTTATTCCACCCAACTCTCACTGTCAAAATTCCTACAGCTTTTCAATCTGTCACAATCATACTCGGCACAGCAGAGGCCACTACAGTAATGTTGAAAGCATACGAATGGATGACTTCAAGAACAAATCAGGCTGTACTATGAAAAAAAAATAAAAAATACAGTATTACATCAGCAAATAGCATTTAACTGCTTAGGAACTGAGGTACAGTAGACATTGCACTGGAAATACAGATGGATTCTACAAAATAGGGACAATTGCATAAATTTCAGATGCAGAAGGAGTAACATTAGCTATTATAATTCTTGATAATTAGTTTTTGTATAAAAATTGGTATATATTCACACCTCTCTAATTGTCAGTTCATTATAGGTGGCTTTCATCCAACACAAGCCCTAACACCAGACTAAGTAATTCTCCTTAGGTAAAGAAACAGAGCTGTTAACAGAACATGAAGCATACAAGCACCTTAAAAACAAAAACTTAATTTCTCCCCATGGGTCTATCACACAGCATATTTTTTCATATGAACATTTTTTAAATTTAAAAATACAAACAAGAATTTTCAAAGAAAGATAAATAAGAAAATTTCAGAGATAAAGTACAACAGGTCAACATTCAGAAAGAGTGTCAATAAAGTTTTCCATTTTATAAACAAAATAGTACAAGATGCAAGGAAAACAGTTATACTTTCTAAAATATTATACATTTACATTGCTTATAGATGAAAAACCCTGTCAATGCAAATCAACAGTAACACAATCTCATCCTGTTTCCTTTACAGATGTAGTAGCGAAGGAAAGACAGTTGAGATTAGTTACAGTGCTCGGAAATATGCTGAAAGACTTTCTTCTGTTAGCTGTGTTTGCATAGAATGACCTGGAATATAAAGGCATTAAGGATAACTTCACATAGTTCTTTGCATAAGAGTCTTTAACAAATGTCTCCGAAACCCAGCTGCCAAAGGTACCCTAAATATACCACCTGACATTAAGGTAATTAACTTGTACACTTCTACTATTCAAAATACTTCATGTTAAAGTACACTCAAGGACAATTGCCAATTTTAAAAAGTAGTAAATTTAAAGAGAGGATCAACACAATCCCTTTTTAAAATTAATTTTTACATTTTCTTCTGCCATGTGTTGCTAAGTTTAAGAATCTGATGACATCAAATGCTAACACTTCTAGAACACTCCTGAAAACAGTGGCAAATAAAGATAGATCTGGTATTTCTCATAAATGAAAACCAAAATGAGCTCTCCCTACTATAATCATCTCTCTCCACACATACAAGAACACAACTACAGTATTTTTAAAGTAACATTTCAGATTTCTTAACCAGCACTAACACTGAAAAACAAAGCAATGCCATACTTCTTCCACAAGGCAATTCTAATGTTGAAAACTCTAGGCATTAAACACTTTTATGATCAGGCAGTATGCTGAAGACTATCTCACTACAACAGCTTTAAAGGAAATCAATTCAAAAACTGTACAAAATGAGACAAAGTAACTGACATCCTACATGTCAGTTACATTTTTATTTGACATACATAACACAAAATAATAGGAACAATCCATTTTTTCTGCTTTCCTTTTAGAAGGTGTTTTAAGATTAAATATTGACAGACTTGCACAGAAAAGCACAGTGGCAAAATTTTTGCAGCAAGACTGGGAATGATCAGTATTCCATATATTTTCCTGCCATGATGTCTGAAAGGTTACACATAAAGTAACAACTGATGCAGCACAAACTTACACCTGATTTTAAGAAATGGTTTTTGGTTTTTTTTTAACCACACGGCAGATACTGAAGGCTGGCAAGATTGACTTGACTGAATGATGCTTTCAAAGTTAACATGGAGCAGTACAAATGCACTTAAATGCATGGCTTACAGGGTTAGCTTAGAGGGCTAATAATAAAAGCATGTGTCCACTTTTAAGCAGAGCCAGGTAGGTAATGTTAACCCTTCTTGATTTGTAAAAGTGACAATTTCCCCTGAAAAACCTATTTAGTCAAAATGCCATCTGTTTTAAAGCTTCAGCAGTGACTGAAATACTTTCAAGTCAGCTTGCCAATTCAGTGTCTGTATTCTCTCATTGAACTAACATTGTTGGTAGGATGGGATAAACTGGCATTTATTAATGGAAGAAGCCAGCAACAAGACATACTCTATGCTGCAGAATAGCTTAACAACATCCCTGAGAATGGAGGTCCACTGGCTCACCACCAACCCGAAAGTGTGACATGGGCAAACAAGTTGTCCCTCTACTGAATCACACTGCTTTGCAACACGCATGCAATAAGCCCTCACGTTTGTTCTCCAAAACCAAGGTGCAGTTAGTTTCTTTTCAGCAGTGAATATTTTTAGCAGTTATCACTAATCATTATTTCTCACTACGAAGTAAGAATTTAAGTAAGAATTCTTATTAACAGAACTTAGAGTTTTCATTTAAGAAAATGACCAGAAAGATGGTGTTCTTTGGAGAGTATATTCTTCTAAAATGGGAATATATTAAGGACAATTTGTACTGTATTAAGTGCTATGCATTTACACTATTTATCAGTAATCCTCAAAAAAACTTCTGCTCAGGAAAATATGATGTATTCTCTGTCTGATGGTAACTTATTTTTATCATTGTCTTAAGAACAAGAAGCTCCCAGTGCCTTCCCACAAGAAACAGTCATCATTCAAAGCTGCACAGAGAACAGATATGAAGGGCTATATTTGCTGCCTAAAATGTGACAGCTCCTGGAGTGCTTTGCCTATACAGAGAAATCTGACCATAGAGCAGACAATTATCCCAACTCTATTCCTGTAAAAATAGCTAATCCGTAAGAACTGAAAGCCATTTTTCTCATATATAAATTGCAAAAATGGCCCTTAAGCTTTGTTACCACTTTCATAATTTCTGAGAAAAGACTGTATTAAAAGTTTCCCCTCTAACTCTCCAGACTATGTTTCTCATCGTTTCTACCCACCAAAGACTCTTACAGGGCTGCAACACAGTAGCTGCATTATGACTATTGCAACCTTTATGGCCCTGAAGTTTCTGCTCTAATCTACTGTTGGCTTTGGAAGAATCTTTCTCTTACTCTTCCCAAATGTGTCTTCCTGTCACTGTTTTGCGTTTAGGAGTTTTAAGCCATACGTTGTCTCTCCTTAACCTACATGCTTTTTGATAAAAGATGTGGCTGTTCATAGTGATGCTCATGTATTCTAGAAGTAACAGAAACACAAGTATTCTGCAGGTCTCCACTACTGGGTACTGCTGCTATAACACAAAGATTTTACTGCCTTTAAGATTGGTGAGCAGGAAGAGGAGGAAGACATGACAAAGCTCCCCACTCCTACAAAACATCTTCAAGCAGCAGACAAAAATATATCAGAAGATGTCTTTAATATAATACCAAACCACTCTACCTGGTTTTATATAACGAGAAATTCAAATAACCTAGATGCACGTGATAGTTTAAGAATAACTGGTTGATAGTAAATGAACCAAGTTCTTACAAGAATATTCTAGTTGTCTGATAATCAATCCTTATCCTTTGTTTAGTTTAAAATTAGCTGTTTCCCTTTCCAAACCAAAGTATCTTATTTATGCCACATATTCATTGAATTCCTCTAAATATATACTGAGAAGATGAAGCTCAGCTGAAGGCATATCACAGACAGCAAATTACCTGTAAAATGTGGCCATTTTAGCTGCACTTACCAGAAGCTTTTCTGTGCAATGATCTGTTTCTGTACAGTGTTAAAAGGTGTGGTTTGCAGTATCATAATGTTCAAAGGTACCATCCCATAGAGACAGTACATTATCCAAATCAGAATACAATCCCAGGATTATTCCTTTAGTTCTGTGCCATGCTCTGTTTATGAGCTTTGGAACCTCCTCCCCTAGGTTTATATTTTTTCTTTAACACTGAACTTACCTAATATCATCAAGTTAAGATTTTGTCAAACACGTGTGAAACAAAGCTGATATCATATTACCATAACAATTTTGACAAAGAATTGTAAGTTACTCATTAGCCAAACTTTACAACATTCATTTCCAGAAGTTAAAATGTGGTCAGTCCCTCCATGGAGTAACAACACAATGGAAGTTATAACATCATCAATAATATTAGCATCCCTTATTAAACAGCAATGTAAATGAGATATTCTTTACTCATCTCTTTATAAACAATCATATCTTATAAAAATTAATTCCGCAAGTAACTAAGCAAGAAAGAATTCTTATGTGAAGGCTAAATGCAAAGACATCTAAATTTGATATCTGAAGCAATATTATCCCATGTGTGGTGATATGGCATGGCTGGGATGTAAAGTTCAGGCAATGTACATCATATTATAAGCCTAAGTATAAAATGGTAGAGGAAACAATGACTGGAATGAATGGCTCTGCAAATGACAAATATAAATAACCTTCCTTACATATGCTAGCACAGAAAACAGGTGGAAGACCTATCCCACTTTGGAATCAAATAAAATATTTTTCCATTAACTTTCACTACATACATACCAATGTGAGAGGAAAAAAATGCATGCATGTTTTTTATGCCTTGATTTTAACTTACTGCTTTAATGATTTTGTTTTCATTTATTATGGTGCCCTTCCAAACAATCTATGACTAGGAATGGAAATCAAGAATTTTCCTAAGAGTTGAACTAGCAATTTTCAATTTGAGTCATAAAAATCTTTAAAAAAAAAACCCTGAAAAAACTTAAACGAGAGCTCTGCAGCTCTGATGTTGTTACTGTCTATTTCACCCTAACAGTACAGAAGAAAGAATATGTAACAAAGCTGCCATGTGTCTGACCCTCATCTTTTTCACTCTCCTTTTTTTCTCTACTGTGAAAACAACTCAAAACTATCCATAATGCTTGAAGAACAAGGAGCATCACCTTTACAATAGCTTATCATTATCGGTAATATTCTTATAAAGGCAGGGGAAAAAAACATGACAGGTCTTAGTGGATAAAAGGTGCTACTTTTTAATACTTCCTAATAAAAAAGAAGAAAAAATGAGACTCATTAAACTCAGGTTTTTTATTTTATCTATATTTGACTATTTCTTAAGTCTTTGAGAAAGAAGTCCTAGGTAAAAAAAAAAAATCCCAAATTTCCCTATCTGGTCTCACGGGAAATGCATTTGATTCAGCAACTCAACAGAGTATAAAAATACAACCTTAATTTAACGCTACAAGATTACCAGGGCCACAGTGATGAACTATGTATCCAAAATAGAAATTAATTATGCTAGGAGTTCTAAAAATATTCTAAGATTAATCATCCTCTTCATTCACCCAGAGAGGTCAATCCACTCAGCTTTTGCTCTTTATGTTCCAAATGTGCAGTTTACACATCAAGAGGATAAGCCAGCTGTTACAGTTGAGATGGTAACAAACTGATTTCTGTCAGACTTTTTGTCAATTACGTTATGTTGTAAGTTTAAAAGAACAACTAGGATATCATATTTATGAAGACAATATAAATCAAGCTGTTTGTGAAGACACTGGTTGCAACTTATTTTTGTTGTTTCTTTAAATATTTTATTATTTCTAAATTTGAAAAGCCATTTTGTTATATAAACTTCCTTATTGAAACCTTTATAATACCATTGTTAAACATATATAGCCTTCCTCTAATTGCATTTCTTAAAGTTATCTCAACTTCTTTATCTTTTAATTCATGGCAACTAGGAAAACATTTATGAAAAAACTCAGTTTGCAAAGTCATTTCCTAAAAGTGAACCATCTCTTCAGAGCACTGTCTGTTGGACTGCTCTGTGCTGAAGCACATGGATTTTTACTGAATTAGACTACTGATAAGACTTAAAATGCATAAATAAAATGTACTTGAAAGGGATCTGGCCATTCTTTTATAAAGAACACAGGAAGACAATGGAAAATACCACCTTTTGAGATCTACCTTTTCATAACTGCAATTTTATAAACCACACTCAAAACTTGCTCCAGGGTTGTTGCTTTTTGGAGATAAAAGCAATATATCCTAAACTCAACAAAGCCGAAGAAGAACAACATAAAATGCAAAAATATTCTGTACTTCTTATAACTGCCACACTATTAAGGTAAATAATAAAAATGGGATATTGCTGAGACTAACCAAATTCTCCTCAACGAAGAACTAAATCTCAGTTTAGGGTAATGTATTGAAGCCTGCCTACATAAGTCTAGTGAATAAACTAGTAGTTAAAAAGTATTGCTGTAACTTAATTTTTGTAGAAATTATAAACACATGCACACACATACACATATATAATAATACCCTCCTTCTAAAGGAAATACTTTGGAACTAGATTAAAATAAACAGACACACACAAACAGCAGGAGTTAATTAAGGAATTTCCCCCCTACAGTTAAGTTCTTAAAGAATATTTTACATTCATATATGAGAATCCAGACACTCATGATCAAGAATACCATTCAAAATAGTTATCAAATACAGAGATTTTGTAATTACCACAAATATTTTTTATCATAGGTAATGCACTGCATTTGCATCCAAGCTGTAAACAGCTAAGAGATGTTAATCATTAAATTACATAGAGATTTTAAATCAATTATTTGAGAACTAAATAAGAAGATGCTTAAGAGATTTTAAATCAATTATTTGAGAACTAAATAAGAAGATGCTTAAGTGCTTTCTTAATATCAACAAATAAATATTAATCTATACCTATGGCAAAAACAACCATGTTTGTACCTACTACTCACAGAAAACTGACTTCATTGAAAGTAAGGACTTAATATACCAAGTGTTCTCCTTGTTATTTTTAACTGTCCATGATTATTTTTCAAGTTGCCTTACAGCTCCTGGCTGGAGAAGAACACTACAGTTGCTTCGACATTTAAGATATTTACCTAGATAGCCCCAAAAGCCCAGCTTTCCTAGAGACCTGTTTCTCAAAGAGATGTTCCATGTAACGTCTCTCCACTTGTGTATCCAGAAGTGCTTATAGGCTAAATGAGCTGCTCTAACCTGAAGAAATTAGCAGCTACAATATTACTAGTTTCTAGGAAGCACAAGCTTTTAATGCTTTTACACTGACTAGCAAAACGAAAATTACTATCTGTTAAGCAGATTTATCCTGTAAGGCAGTATAATCAAATGCATAAATTTCTTGTGCTATCTATGTTGAGTATTTGGTGACTGGCAAAGATAAGAGCTAGCTTAGAGTTTGACCAACCTTTAGGGCTAGCTAATCCAGCTGGCATGACTGCAACACCACTACAGTGTGCTCATCACTGCCAGAGGTTTCTGGCCCCTTGATTTATCAGTCAGACCACTTGCTTAAATTTAAATGTACCCAGTTAATTTTCATTAAAACAGGGCAGGGTGCAATTCCAGTGACAGCAGTCTCACACAGAGAAGCAGCCTTACCTGAAATGACAAAGGCAATAGGAAGTGATGACCCTCAGCCAGCATAGTTATAAAAATCTCAACTTTTCCTTTTAAAACCATTCTATTTCAATCTCAAAGAAGCTGCACAAGTAAAACATGGAAAAATATGAGAATCACAAAAGTACTACCACGCAGAAAAGGGGTGAAGGTGTGGGACGGTATTGTAAAACCTCTGCAATGTCATAATTTATATTTTAAACAATTGTGGGTACTTACTTCATGATTTAAAAGGTATGTATTATAGATAAGTAGACATTGAGAAGCTGAAATAAAAGTACAAAACGGAAGCGCATTCCACAAACTTGAGCTTAGTTCAGTTGAACTTATGGGAGAGAATGCTTTTCCACAGAGTATTTATAATGCAATCAAGCCTTGGATAGCAAATAATTAATATACATTAGTCTTTGAGTCCAAGTGTCTGAAAGATGGGGTTTCCACAAAATGGTAGCTCAGGCTTCTAATCCTGATATAGTAAAACTAATTTCCACAAGCAAGAAAAAAGATAGCAAATACATACACTTTTCTGCAATGTGTACTTTGTTGCTGTGTAGTTATTTAAGTAATCAAGTAAGATATTAAGCCCAGACACCTACCAGTCTGTGTGGCTTTAAAAGCACCAATGTATACTGTCAAAACATTCACATTCATCAAGTAGCTCCTTACAAGAGCACTTGTTTTTATTATGCTAATAACCTAAGCCAAACACATAAGTAAAAACAGCTGTGGAAAAACAGGCAGGAAAGAAGCCTTTGGCAGAGAAAGCAACACACTGCTATCTTTTATCCTTTATCTTTGAACAACATCCTGTCAGCTTTTTCTGCCTCATCTTTCATGGGGCATAGCTTTAACTGGTGGAATTTTGCTTCAAGTGTCCAGAAGTTGCCATCAAAGGTTTCCTGGGTCAGTGAATTGTATTCACTGCCGTGAAGACATGATGCGCTCAGAAATTAAACAAAAGCCCATGATTTTCAAGTCAGCAATACATCTTGGCACAAAGATCTTGATCAGTAAAGTCTTGAAAAGCCTGAGGAAAAGTTTTCAAAAGACAACTTTTGACCTCTTGCAAGATAACCGTAAACCAAATTTCTATTTGGGTCTTCTAAGAGTAGAACAAAATAATTTCAATCCAGCTGCAGCCCAGACACAACGCAGTTCACCTCTTTTGATGGCTCATGAATAAAGAAACAGCTACCCTGTGGCAGTTATCTTAACAGCATAGCCTCTTCATCTCAAAATATCCCGTGTTCCAGCCTTAACCTCGAAAAACTAAGTGTACTTTTAATTGGATAATTCCAAATGCTAATACTCTAGACTGTGAAACTGCCAAGCCACTCAGGCAAAGTTCCTTTCATGAGCTGATTAACATGTAAAGAAACACTTAACGAAGAAGTAGTATACTGAAGACTACTGACTCTCACAAGCCCTCTGTTAATCAGAGACGGATTGTTTAAGCTGAAAAGCAGAAATTGAACAAATAAAATGGAACAGTTTTGTACAGCTTCTACCAAATTCAAGTGTAGGGTACAGTACTCTGATTCTATTTCACTGCCTTTTGCACTTCCACACTGACATTCCTTAACAGAAATCAGATCATATTTTGTTTCTGGGTTTATCTAGCAAAGATGAACTATGATTTTACTTTTAGCTTAATTCACCAATGTTTGATGTTTACACTGATTCTCACTTAAGAGGTGGCAAATGAAGTAATATGGCAAGATCAGCTTTAGTGTAAGTCTTGTCAAAGGGCCTGTTTCCTCTTCTTTATTAGTCTGACCACAGGGATGGTACTTCACAAATATGTGACAATGGTTAAGTTTTAGGGGAAAATCATTAAATAATTTGCTGTGCTTCAATGAAGAAAAATTTTACAATAAATAAATAAATAAATAAATAAATAAATGGACAAAACAAAAGAGAAAATATTGAAATCTGTATTGTACTTAAAATACTGCTTACTATTGGATAGCAGTTGACACCAAAATACATTTAAAATGTTAACCCTCCATAATGTTTCTTTCTGTGCTTCTGAAAAAAAAAGTCAAAGCCTCCAAATAATTAAAATGTCCAGACCTGCCAGCAGTGTTCACGTGGTCATGCCCAAGAGTATTTTAAAAGCCTGATGAGTGCATGTCTTTGGCATTTACAATTAAATTCTGCCTTGGAAGGAGCTAAGTTTTGCTCCCAGCTCCACAGCTTGACCAGAATTCCACTCCTGTAATTCTAGATAAGGATTTTAGGCATGTGCTCTGATTAAATGAAAAAAAAAAAAAAATTAAAAAAACAACAAACTACATTCTACATTAAAATAATGTGAAGTTTTAAGCATGATGTGAAGATGTGAAAATAATTATTCAAACAGTCAGTGCCAGTATATGTTTGCCTCTAGGATGCTGAACTCTGTTTGTTATCTACAATAGAAAAGCTTCAGACTGCACATATTCTTAACTGGAATACTGTTTGTGTATATATTTCTTAAGCAAAGTTTCCAGACTCATCTTCCCTTTCTCTTTTTTTCATGTAGTGCACAGAACTGCAAAAACTATTATTTAGGTATATATACAGATGGTATGACTGATTTTACAAGGATTATAAACACTCAAAAATTCATATTTCCTTCTTCTATGAACACTTCTTTTTCATGTAGAGTTTTCTTTGGACAGCATGCAAACTGCAAAAAAAAAGCCCAGCCAAACAAAAAAAAGCAGAGGAAACTTTACTATGATCTAAACACTGCAGGGAGAAACACTTACAGGAACATCAATTAATTAGTTTTGATCTACTACTGAATGTTGGTAAAGAAAACTACTGAAAAATACTAATATTCCCTCAAAAGAAATAAATATATAATAGTTGAAATACTGCACAAGTTTCATTAAATACATTATATATAGTGTAGCAAGTATCTTTTCAGTTTCTGTTACACTTCCCTAAAATTGTGAAATTGTAACAGGAAAGCATCTTCTCATATCTGAATCTTAAAAATCAAAGTGAACACAATTCTGTGAGACTAGTTTTTGGCACATAAATTTAAAAAGCAAGAGTCTATCCAATCAAAGGAAAGCTCCAAAGTCAATTATCCTGAAGTCTATTAAATTAATTGCAAATCCTTGCAATAATCTGACAACAAATGCAATTGGGCTTGTGAAAACATACATTCACAATTATTTTTTTATATCTGTTCTGCAACAACATGGTGAAACACGCTGAATTAAGACACCTATTCATGGAGTGTTTAAGGAGTTTTACACAGTTCCGCAATTGCAGATACCAAAATACAATTTTAATGTAGCAAGCACATTAAAATGGAGCTCACCAATCATTTTAACAGAGAATGAAATTATGATGCAGTATAGTAGACACCCTGTATGCAGTTCAGCCATATTTAAAGAAAAACTTTTCAGTTTGCTATGAAAAAAAACCTGTTACTTATACATCATCAAAATTCTTTCTACAGAGCAGCATTTTAACTGAGTGGAGCAGAAATCCCTCATCTAACTGAGATGTAGACTGAAAAGGCAGAAATAAAATGGGAAGAAGCGTATACTTTTAATTTATACTTTCAGTTCAGCCTGTGCCTTTTAGAATTGTAGAAGCCTGAATAAATGAAGAGAATATGAACCCAACCATTTATAATTCTACAATTACTGGCCAAGACTTCATGCAAGGTCGCATTTCCAATTTTATTTTATGTGAAGAATTTTGTAGATTATTAGAGAAACATGAACATTTAGCAAAACCCTGGATACTTTCATTCTTCCATTTTAAATTTTCACTTGGAACTGCCATTGATTTACTTTCATTCTTTTTAGATGTAGGAATCCTACAGGATTCTTGATTAATTTCAATTAAAAGCCCAATGCTTTGTTTTTTGTAAGAGACCTGTGCAGTAGTCTGAGAGAGGTGCTTTGGTACTTTTAGGATTCAGTATGTGAATAGGCATCACAGTGCATAAGTAACCATAGGTTCACACAAAGGTTATGATCCCTTTAAACTGAAAACAATGAAAAGGTTAAAAGTACCTTTGTTTCATGAATACGAAAGTTCATTTAGGTATTCAAAAGTCTGACAGTCCATGAAGATCTGCTAAAGAAAGTTACTAAGTATAGCTTAGGACAACCCCGTTTCACATGGGAATTTAAATTTGGATTTCAAAGAGCTGAGCATGTAACACCCACTCAATCAGAGTTCCGCTGAATCAACAGGACATGGCCTGAATAAATGATTTCTTTACTTAGGTCTAACTGAACAATAAAACCTGTATCATCTGTGTCAAAACCAAACAAAACCAACAAATTTTCCTATGCATTTTGACCTGTTCTTAGCTAATTTAGCTACAGTGATATAATAGCTACAAACTGAAAAGTGTGAACTGTCATAGTGATAAAATTGGTGAAAGAGTCAAGGGGTCTGTGTAAATGCATTACCCACCGGGAACACCCTGCAGGTTGCAATGACACGGCATTTTAGGTTGACTTGGGTCGAGGCTGTTTTAGCCTGCCCACATGTGTCCAATTCTCCTTTCCATCAGCAGCTCTGCAAGTTACTCCTCCTCTGGCCATTCCATCAGAGGCTTCCCCTACTCTGAGAAAAATGTATATACTTGCTGTTCACCCAGGGTGCATTAAAAGCTATTGTAGTACCACGTCGATTTTGAAGATCCAAATTAGGTAAACTGAGCTACATGAAAGACAACTTTTAATCTCTTAGATACCAACTGAGTTGCTAAATAAATTAATTTTCTCTCTGAGTGTTTGGTTTTTCCTGCAAATATGGAACACTATGTTATGTGATATTTCAATTCTATTTAACAAAACAGCACCAACTTTTAAAATCCCAAATAAATTTCTTGATGCAATAAGAAATGATGGCAGAAGGAGTTCAAATACAAGCAGAGGAGGCATTTATATATATATATTAATATATTTAAAACACGATGGTACTATAACAATGTAATTGAAAAAATGACTATGTAAAGAATCTAAATGCAGAATTAATATCATAAACACATATGTTGTCTAGCTCAAACTAACAGTCAGAGTTAACAGAGACCTTATATTCCCTCTCTTCTAATCTTTTGTGTTCATATCCATGGGTAGAGAAATCCCCATACAAAAGTTTATCAGACGTGCATCCACAGACATTTATAGTTGAAAAAGATGCTGGGTACTGGGCAGTAAAATAGTCACTACTTACTTGATGCAATACAGATACTGTCAAACCTCTAACCAGTTTTTACTGAAACATTCTTTTGATGTTATTTTACCTATATGTGCAGAACAAAATCAAATTTCAAAGGCTTGACAGTCACCATGAAATTAATTCTAATCCTCCTGACATGCCACCAAATACTTTCACCTCTAGTGAGAATATGCAGGCTATTCCAAAGAAAAAAATAAATGTAATTCAAAAGTTAGAGCCATGCAATCTCATAAAGTGCACTCATAAAAAGTGATTCAGAAAAAATAATGAACTAAAATGAACATTTCAGTTTAGCTCAGTCACAAACTATGGGCTTAACACCAACTCTGGAACTGATCCTTGACCAACACTTGACTAGATTTTAATAATGTTTTTTTTCAGACTTAAAGCACAGACACACTCTATCATTTCACAGTTCTCCATGCAGAAAATACCCAGGAATTTTTTATCACTTGTCTCTGAAATTCCTTAGTAACTGTGTTAGGAACACAGACACACCACATTTCAGCATTTCAAGGATATCCTGCAGAATCAGCAACACACCCATAGGAGCTATTTCAGCATGATGCCTGGGATAGCAGACAGGTTTTTTCAGTCATCAGACTGAAAATGCATTCAGCCCAAAACAACAAAGCATCAAAGTGGCTTATGCTGCATGATTGCTGAAATGGGTCCTATTTAATAAAAAAATATGGCATTCAGTTGGCAGAAGAGGTGCTACCACTTATCTGAAGGAGACGGTTTTGGGTTTACTTCGGTGCCATTTCCTGAAGCTAGAATCAGAGTAGGCTGCTGCCAGGGTAGAAGCCTCAGTTCTTGTGGCAGAGTGTTTCTCTAACTCCCTCATAACTGCTGAGGGGCCAGCAGCACCAACCCAGACCTGCATCTCATGGGGAGCAACTTACAGGGCATTAACCACAGTGAAGGGCACAGACAGGCTCTTGTTTTCCTGGAAAAAGAGCAGAGACCAACCACAGTTCTTCAGAAGGTCAGAAAAGCAGCAAACACTTTAGTATTTTACAGCAGATTGCCAGGTACTTATAAGCTAACATATACGCAGTGTTGATTTGACACTCTCTCAGCTCTGTGCACTGGCCTACAAAGGAAAGATTTGGCAGGTTTTTCTCTAAGATGTACAGTCAACTCCATCCTAGATTTTATGCAAACTGCTTTTCCTTATAGAATATTCATATTCAATTTAATAAGAAACTGCAGGGTTTCCACACAGCTCTGTAAATACTGGTCAAATTTAATGACATTTTCTATACTTTGAACTTCTACCAAATGGCTCAACAGAAACTATGAAAAAGAATGATACTATTGTGTTCCTTGAACATTTTAACTTCATGGAAACTGCTCAGTATCCTGCTCACCAGACTTACACAGTCAGTCCCACTGTCACCTCTGGGTGTTGGGGCTACATAACAGGTATGCCTGCAAGAAACCTCCACCTACCCTTACAGACAAAAATCTAACAGCTGAATTCTCTGTGCTCAGGGTCCTTTATCATTGACACACATTGGGTACAAGTCTGACAGAGAAGCAACAACTTCAGTTTTTCCTTTCAGAAATGGTGAAGCCTGAGATTTAGCCTCATTGAACACAGGCTCTTGCCTTCACAAAGAGTTGCTCCTTATGCTCTTTCCATACCAGCAAATGGTTGTCATTTCAGTGCTAAATATATCATATCTAAACAGCGTATCTCCAGGTAAAAATTATGTTAAAAGGTAATAATTATGTATTTGATTTATCAAAGCAAGTATGCAACAAGGAATCAAAGAGTCAGCTTTAAGATGCATGATTTGGCTTGGACTCATTATAAAAAATTATTCATTTTAGTTAATTATACGTGTACATGTATACACACAGACACACACAGTATTTGCAACAGCTCTTTAGGGAAGCCCACTTTGCTACTTCTCTAACTGTTCTTCTCTTACTTATTAACCATAAACCTGAATAAGAATATTGAAAATGTTATTTCTGATAGAAACTTTAAAGCTTTTTTAGTGGATGGTAAGTACAAAGTTGTATCTACTATGTAACAATTTCTTCGCATCTTCAAGTCCCATTCAGTTAATGGTTGCGCGGCAAAAACTGGATGCAGGAGGCAAATGTTGAAAAATCATATCTCTTCTAGAAACAGTTGTCAAACCCAGGAATTAAGGATCAAGTATGCCACTAAAGCCTGACTAAGCTCTATCAGCAGTAAGCATCATTCAAGATTATGTTCAGATTGAACTCTAGCATTCAATTTCTACATTGGTATCTGTGTATTTACAGTGTGTCTAATCCAGCTACACAGCAGATTTAATTAAAAGGCAGATTCTTTCCTTTCATGCCCTCTCCCTCTTAAATCTAGCAAAATCAGTACCCCCATTCCAGCTCCAAGTTGAATCAATACATGCTGTAGAATAAAACAGCCTTTCCATTTTAACTGTAAAGTTGTTTTTCCATTTTCTGCTCTAAATTGCTGTGTGGTACACTAATAATCAACTTCATTCTAGAAGCTGGAAAACAAGTACACTTATGTACATGTATATATGCACAATATCTATGTACAGTCCTTACACGCTGTTCACTGAATCAGCTTAGTGCTAAAAATAAAACTAAAACTTCTATCACAAATCAGAAAATAAAGATTTTAAAATGTTAATTCACAACAGCATTCCTAAAAAGCAGGAAGAAACAAATATTAACTTCTGGGGATTAAACTGAGAGAGATTAAAGCATAATAAACACTTTACATGCTCATAATATGAATGGCTGAGTTCAATATAATGCACATGGACAGTCATGCAAAAAAGTACGATTTTGTATCCTGGAAAACTGAAAGTGGTAGACTGTTGAATGAACACTAACAATACAACATGGCATGATCAAAACTTTCACATTTCACTGCTACTTTCTGCAACTTTATTATTCTATTAGTGTGACATCTAAATGTGGATTCTGCCCTTGCCTGACAGACTGCTCTTCCTGAACTTTAAGATGCCCCTTGGCTTCTTAAACATCTGACTCTAATAATTCTTCTCATACCAAAACTCTTAACCATTTACTTTGATCAATCCCACAACAAAGAATACAATTGAAAGCTGTATTTCCTGGCCTGGCTGTTGACAGTTAAGACACAGGAGTTTTGCTCATTTTGCAGCTAACCAGAATTTCCAAAATAAGGTTATAAAATATCTGTTCCGTGGATTTTTTTACTCCTACTGAGACACTGCATTATTTTAAAATGTATGCAGACTAACAGATGCTGCTCTGCAGTCACTGGCAGCCAGCAGTTCCGCAAAGCAGCCCCATGTACGCTGAAGCTAGACCTGTGACTATATAATTTTGGTAACATCTAGAGATCTTCAATTTTGGAACCCACTGAACTAGGCACTGTCTAAACACACTGGAAGTAATGATTTTATTTTCCACAGTTATTGTTAAGTCTTTTTAAAAAAATACATCCCTATTAACAAGTATTCAGTGGGATTCCTCAAAAGCAAGAAAAAAGTTTTTAAAAAGTATATATAAAAAACAAGACACTATTAATCTTGTGCCTTTTCATTATTATAAGAAGTCATCAGATGAAAATTAAGTACATCTTCAGAAGCTTGCTTCCATATAATTTAGACTATTACAGTAGAAGATAATGTAGGAGCTGAAAAAAAACCTAGCAACTGTTGTTGAAAAGCATTTAAAATACAAATATATATAAAGTTGGAAAAAAAGTCAGTGTTTCTGAGCTTGAAAAGAAAAGAAGGAATTTGTGTAAGCTGCACGAGCTATCTGATCTCCAAATCAAAGCTGTGAAGAGAGGTAGATTAAAATTTAAAGGTATTGAGTGTGAAGACATTGCTACTGTATTGCTAAACTTGAATTTTGCTGTGACTCTTTTAATTATTATAACACCTTTCTTGCAGAATAGATTGTCATTGGCCATAAGAAAACACAGAATCTAATTTTTTACTCCAGCATTAAACCAGAAATATCTGCTAAGTGTCTTTTAAAATCCATGGATACAAATACTATTTATTAAAAATTCCACTGTCTGATTTTTTTTTAATTTAGTTTTTTAAGGTTCTGAAGAATAAAACATGATTAAATTTAATTTTTCTCTCAGGTCTCAACATAGGGATGGGAAATCACCATCAGTACTTAGAGAAATAGAACAAGGGCAGATTTTCTGTTTTCCTGAGTTGGCTAGGTTATTAAAGTCAATCAAACTGAAATGAAAAATCCAAATGAAAAAAGTATTTTTTGTCTTTACACTAAGAAAAAATAAATATATTAGTTTCTGTAAAAGCTATTATGAACAAATCATTTGATGCTAATATTTGTAGCTTACATGCAAGTTACTGTAATTGTCTTTAGTAGAATACTGGGTTAGGGTGTGGCTTTTTTTTAACTTCCATTTTCCCCCTTGTATCTTAATGTTTTGGCTCCTTTTGTTTTTCAGAATTTTTTTCTTTGACTCTTCAATCCATTCCCACAGAGCTATGAATACTTTTTAAGGAGATTTCATTCAGACTCCACATTCAGCTAGTCTGTGAGAAAGCAAAGTGTGACCAGACCAGATTAAATTGAAAAAATGCATTCTTAAAGCTGTTGGAATAAAAATAACTGGTATTAATATTAAAACACCTCTAATTAAAACTGCTGAAAACAGAAAATGTTTAAAACCCCATAGCTTATCCCTTAAAAAGCACATATTGTAGACATTGCTAAAACTGTGAACCAATACACCTGAATGCCCCCCAAAGGATCTACAATAGCACCTAGGAATTATTTAATACAGAGAACTTTTTTGGAACTCATTTGGCCTACAGGACAAATAATTTACCTTCTTAATGCGGTTTTGTGTATGGGGCTCAACGATATAAATGATTCTGTGTACTTCAGAAGAGCTATGAGTAATAAATTATTTTATTATAGAGTATTTCCTGATCATTTCTTCTCATTATCTCACTGAAAGAATGACTGTTTTGTTGGGGAATAAGCATTAACATAAATTACTTAGGTTTTTTCTTTCTAAAAAAGGAGTTTTATTCCTTTAAGATTTCAAGAAAATCCATTAGAAAAGTGGTGAATTGCTGGTATCCTGAGGTCTTCTGCAAGGGAGCTGAGGGAGGAAATCACTGCCCAGCCCAGCCAGGACATCAACTACTGGTTTATTTCTCCTTCTGCTCACTCTGTTGGGGTTTTCTCTTGCTACAGCAAGAGGGTGTGGTGTGTTCAGGAGGTTTAAACTGCTTGAACAGTTTTGGAGATAATGTGTTGCTGACAGTCTCAGTAGTCGGAAATTCCATGCATATGAGGACAAGAAAGAAAAGAAAAAACCAGAAGATGACCACCGTGTCCCCCTCTGCTCCGAGCGACCTGTCACGTACACGGATAATGCATATCCATGTTCTTTTCCCAAAGACAACTCAATATAATCATTACCTGACCCACCATTCTCACACACACAGTTTTGATTTGCAGGATGTAGTCAAGCTCTGACATTTTGAAAAAAAGTCAAAAATACATAAGAAAACCAGCTTTTTAGTTTCAGAAATATGAGTCAGAGAAACCTCTTCTGTTAAAAGTGAAAAGTATTAGTTTGCATTTACTTCAAACTCTATCAAATCCAAGTCAGAATTATAAACTTTAATGCTTATGATATGTTAGCCTGATGGCCCAAACTAATGGGTTGCATTAAAAAAGTAGTTACAGAAATCTTAATACAAATTCTAAAATTAATTTGACACAGTGATATGAAGAAAGAGTTTCATGTTTCACCCCTCCCAAACCCATCAGAACTAACAGTGGAAACTGGAAGGAAATTGCCTTTACTAACAACAAACAGTCTGATAAGAGTGAGAATGGGAAAATATTTTCTTATCTGGATAGTTATTAACCTGGGGAAAATTATAAATTCATATTAATAAAAATATAAATTCTAATTATTTTAAAAGCAAATTATTTTTTCTTCTTTTTTTTTAAGATGAATGGAATAGTCAGAACTATTTCAAAGCATGACACAACACTCAACAGATTTCCCAAAGTGCCCAAATCAAATTCATGTACTTGTGCCTATTTTTCTTCAAAATACCTGAACCAAGCAGTAACAGAGATATAAGTGCTTTATAAATTGCTTTCTATTTAACATACCAGACAAACTAATAGATAGTGTTGGAATAAAAAGTATTATGAAGGCATTTCCTTTTTTCTAAGATTGTTGATTTAATATGGAACTTTCTGAAGGGAAATGTATCAATGTATTTTATTCACTTTATTAAATTTTGCACTTGTCTCTAAATATTTTGTCCTTAAATCAGTTCTGTGCATATGTGCTGCTTTATACTGCCTGTATGGAAATAAAGACTAGTGGAAACACTAAATATCTGTGCAACCTGCTATAGTTAACCAATGGCCCATGTGCTAAACACTGTACGGACAGCACCAAAACTAAAATGGTAGAACTAACTGCTTATTTTCTACCTTAAGTGAATACAGACACAAAAGAGGACAGTTTTTTAATAGCATCAGTAGTCATCTAAATGTTAGAAAAAATTTGATTTCCTGGAAAATAGTTTATTTCTCCACAGTAATTATAAATTTAAATGCATGTCCTTTGGAAGCATTAATATGAAGCAGAAACAGCTCTATCACTAACCATCAACAAATAAAGCCATGCTGTAGTATGCAATGAAAGGCTGTGAAACACAAATTGCTTGTGAATCTATTCAGAGTACATCTCACTGGCAAAGAAAAATGAAGGAAATTATTTGGCAAAATGCATTTTCTTCTATAATCTCTGTGGCCATAACCTTTAGTATATCAAATATCTGATTCAAAGACTTTGTTATTGTTTTCATAGGTCAAGTATAAGTTAGTTTTTGGTTGGTTTTGTTTTTGCAACATTGCACAGAAGAGGGTTGAGTGTTAGAAACTGATAGATTGATATTAGTATTGGTTTCATTCTAGTAGTAATGTTAGAATCCAAATCATAAAGAATGATAAAAAATAACAAACTCCATATTCAATTTTCACAGCATACAGTACAGCGAACCCTTCTATTTAACACTGACTGCCAGCAACTACATTGGCTCTAGCTTCAGAGATCTGTTATCAATGACTTTATCTGCATAATTATATTCTTATTCAAATCTTATCATCGGGCTTGTAAGAAGTCTCAATTAGCACAACTTGTATTTTCTGTCAGTGCAACAGAATTGGGCAGATGTGTAGTACGATATGTCAGCAGTAGCATATTAAGTTCCAAAAGTCAGTATTTTCTTATGGGTGACAATACACATATTCCAAGAAACTGTGAACTAAAAACACACTTTTCCTGCCAAACTACATTTTCAACCCCTATTTTTGAAACTAAAACACTGTCTTAAGATGAAAATTAAATTTACATTATTTTATATCATAAAATCTGAACGAAAATTTAAAGACCAAGCAGAATGTCCCAAAGAGACAAAGTTCACAGTACATAGATCATACATATTTTTTTGTTTTGATACTGACACTTTTATATTCATTCTAATGTAAAATCACTCTTCAAGTTAGGATATTTGAATATAATAGTAAAATGACTCTTCTAAAGTGAAGAGTAATAAAAATTTAATATATGATAGTTCTCTCTTGCCATAAGTGAAGGACAATAGCACTCTTTCTTAACAGGTAATTCCACTGAAAAGTAATAAAAAAATTATGTTCTGAAATTCTTCAACCAGAACACCCAGAAGAATGAATTATAAAGCAAAATACAAAAATATTTCATTTCAGCTAATAAATAAGGACACCATCTTTTCAGTCTTTCAGGGACAATGTTTACAAAGCCAGGATTTTTTTTCCCAGTATTAGGAGGGGAAAAAATCAACAAAAAACCAAGATAGAGTGAAAGAAAATAGAGTGAAGAAGGTCTGCAGGTATCCTAAGGACATAAATTTAGAAAACATGAAGCTAGGTTGAAAAAGCCTCTAAATGAAAACCTTAAATTTTGCACTTTGTTGTAAAACTCAGTCCAAGAGTCAGATGAATGAATTATTCTCCTTCTCCAGTCAGCTCATTTAACTCTGCTGCTTTCATATTTTTTTCTATCAGGAGAATGTTATAGTACTATAGCTGCAATAAAATCTCAAGTGTGCATTCTGTGTGCTAATACAATCTTAAAAAAGATGTAAAATCTCAAGAGGTTTTTTTTTAAAAGATATTCACCCAACATCAAACTAGCCACAGGAAGTTTTCCTCTACAATTGATGGGGGTTGACATGTATGTAAGGAGCAACTCAACATACAAACTGCCTTTAAGAATAAATAAGTAATGAATCCCATGCCACTTAGTTCCAGGTTCAAAAATAAAAATAATTTGAGAAACCAAAAAAAGAGAGCTGCAAAACTAAGTTGTCATATCCTGTAGCAAACGTAGTAGTGAGAAGAAAATGGATAGATAAACCTCCTCTTTGCAAAAAACAGGCAGCAGAGAGGGCAGAAAGAGTAAATAACAAAGTAGTAATAAAACAGTAAATAATAGTCATACTCAAACGTTTTTCTTAGGAAGAAAATTTGAAACTATCTACAATGAAACAGAATTCTCCAGGAAGGAAATACCTAAATTAAAAGAACCGACTACTTTAGATGAGTAAAGTAGTACACTAGACAAAAGGAGGTATGGAACACAGTCTAGACGTCGGTCTCGTAAAATTTTGAGCAGGCACCCATTTTGACAGTGTTTATGTACATGAACAATGCGGTGGTTGTCTTAGTACTGACCCTCATGCCTGCCATTTCACACCTCACAGCCATCAACTCAGCTACTTTACAATAATCATACAAAATAACCAACCAAATATAGTGGGACGAGAGAATAAATCTAGCTGCATCTTAATATCCAGCTAAGAAAATTAAGTAAAAATCTGACTTCCACTTGATGGAACACTCAAAGTTAACATCTGCAAAAAACATATGAACAAAGTAAGCTTTAAAAAAATATTACCTTAAATACATTCTCTGACAATTTTTTACAGTAAAAGCCTCAATATAAAGCACTTTGCTATTAAAACTTGAGGATAGTAGCAATTTGGAAAAAAAACCCTCAAAATTTACAAAATTTTCAAAAAACTGTTAAAACCTCCTGCCATTATATAGCTTTCCCTTAATTCTATCAAGTCAAATTCAAAACATTTCAATAGAATATGCATGTTTTTAATACATACATTTATAATTAAAGAGATTTCAGGTATATCTTTAGAATTCTGATAATCTTTTTCTAAACAGTATCTGAGCAATATAATACCATATTGTGTACTGCATTAAGTATCAAAATATTTTAGCAATCCAAACATCCTAGAGAGGAGAGGAAACAGTAGGAGATTTTTGGTTTTTGCTTACATCCACAAAATTTTAAGCATTTCTGATTTCCTACAGTTCTCAATAAAGTACACATCATTAGCAACGTATTCAGTTTGTGTACTTATATATGTTCAGTTTTCTCTAGCTTAGTCACAGAAATTTTGTATAATCATGTTACAGGATAACAAATTAGATCAGGTATGGGAGAAAACTGTGTTAAGAATCTGTAGAGTCAATGACAAGCTTCTTCAGTGCTCCTTTAAAATCCTCAGGAATGGTCCTTTTCCATTAGTATATGGAAAACCAACTTTGAGTCTGATCTTTATTATTTCTTCACTTGCTGTTGCTTGGAAAGAATGTGCCCCTGATTACACCATTGGAAGAAAAAACACCAATATTTTTGTACTTCTGTTCCAATAAGTTGTAGTGTGCTGATTAAAGGGACAGCTCAGAAGAAGGGGTGGAATGAAACGTTTAATGAGGCAGCCAAAAAACCAAATCTGTCTCTGTCTCTCATAGGCTCAGCACTGTGAATAGTCTCATACCTACATTTTCAAAAAAACAACCAGCCAGAAGATATTTTCTGATGAGTCAGAGAGAAGATTTAAAAAAAAAAAGAAAAATTAACACTAACCCAAACCACCTAAATAGCTAGTAATGTAAACTGTAGGGATATTTTTTAATTCAACATATATTTTAATGGTAAAAATATCATTTCACTGTAATTTACACTTCACAGCAAACATTTTACAGATGATAAGATAATGTTTGCAACCTACACTGATAATCACTGCCAGGTAGGCAGCACAAATAAAAACATTGAACTCTTGTAATTATTATTTTATATTAAGCAGCATCAAAAAAATAAATTTTAAAAAAAAATCAAACCCCAAAAACAGCAGCACTACAACAACATACTACAGAGCCTTGCTGAAATTCCAGTTCCTGTCGAAACATGAATGAACATGATGAATAAACAACTAATGATTAGAATTTAGGTTTAACACATTATCAAATCTCAGTGTTACATAATACATAAAGTGTCAGAGATGCACAAGAGACATGTGAAAAACCTACAATCACTTCCTGATCCCATTACCTTTATGGAAGGAATATTAGTAGAGTAGACAAAACATAGATTTAGCTAAAATGTTATTCTCCCAGGAAACAACAACAACAAAAAAACCAACAAAAAAAGAGAGGAAAAAGGTGGAAAGATCTTTCTTTTATTTTTGCTCCCTGGTTCAGAATTGTAGGTGTATATATGAACAACATCAGAGAAGACTGACACATTGAAGAGAATGAATGTTGATGAAGATCACAAGAAACAGTAACATAATATAAAATGACAATTTTTTTTTAAAGCAAGAAAGAAAATATACCAAACCACAAGATAAAGAGGAAAGGAGACATCAGAAGACATTGAAAATGTAACAAGGTCTTAACAAAGGCTGGCAGAAATATGAAAGAACAAATGAAACAAAATCACAGAAAAAACAATAGTGAAAGATAAGAATAAACACAGAAAATAGGGGAAGTAAGACCCAGTATAATTACAAAAATGAATGGAGAAAGGGAACTTGAAAAAATACTTTACAAAGCTCTTCCCAGACATCAGTCTCTGAAAAAAGCAATACAATGTGACAATTCCAACACCAAATGCACTTGAAGTACTGCACACTGCAATAAAGAATCACCTTCAAAATAATAAGGTCCAGGAGAAGGATACTTTTCTTTAAAAAAAAGAAAAATAAGTCACTCACTATTTTTACATAGGGGAAAGCAGAGACAGATAAAAACAATCGATTATCATAAAACAATAAAATAAACAATAACTTAGAGATGTATAGGAAGTATGATTTGATTAATCAGACCGAGAACGAGGACAGGGAGGGGTATGAAGTCCCAAAGCAGCCCACAGAATTAGAACATAAAGGAGGATACATGGAGAACTCCAAGACTTCGAAATACGTTAAATCAAAGAACAGTTATTGGAACTCAGTACAGACACAGCTATTACGCTACAGCTGAGCACAGATTAAAAAAGGAAAGGATTAGAAAATGTTGTTAGGTAAGAGAAATGCCCTGAGTTTATATGAGAAAATAGATAAAGAGACTACGTATTCTATAGAAACAAGAGTGAATGGCCCCTCTCTTCGGCAGAAATGTTAATAAATGAACAGATTGAAATAAACAACATCCCAAAAGAGAGCATTAGCATGGCTTCAAAAGAGAAAGCATTATCAATTGAATCAAATCACCCACCATTTTAAATACATCTGCTCACCTACCTACCACCTACAACCTCAGAATTACAAAACTGTAAACCCGTCAGAATTCTATGTCTTAAAAATATGATTAGTCTTAAAAAACACTCGTAAGAACAAAACATAGTAGAAATTACTTAAATTAAAAGGCTTGATTTTTTTTCCTCGTGGCACATGTCATCCCAAGGTGATGAAATCTAAGGCATAGTATATGCTCCTACAGATGGTATGAAAATGAGCATTAAAAAGAAAATTGATATTGAAAAAGAATTTCAATACAATTGCCACAGTTATTTAATACACAAATGCATTTTTCTCCAAGGGAATGCACAATGTCTTGTTTTCAAAATACAATGCTGTCTCTGGGAATAAAGCCATATTTCTGTTTGTGATATCATGGAGAAAGAGCTCCCTGTGTTAGTGATTACTGTACTCTGAGACTGAAGTGGTTCATGAATTCCTTTCTAATGGAATGGTTGGAAGCATGGGTCAAGCAAGGCACCATAATCTGATGTTTAAAAACTCCCTACAGTTTTGGTTCAGAGAAACAGAAAAAGAAAGCACACCATTGCTTTTATAATTTTAGCTGTTCTGTTTATTTTCTTACCTACTGATAGATCCATTTAATAGCATACACAAAAGACTACAAGTATGCCTAGTATAATCAAAACATTAAAATCATTCATAAATAAAATGTTACTGCATAACACACAATTTAGAAAGTGCTCTTGCTCAGATATCCTAAAGGACTGGAAGATAAGGTTCATTTAAATGAATGTTACACTGACCTTGATATATTTGCCCAATGCTTGCATTTACTTTAGTAATACAAATTTCTGTGATTGCTATTCATTTATATAAAACCTCACTGTGTGATAAAGCAGGGTTACAAATGCTATGTTGCCTTAAAATTGCCAAAGCTTCAAGCTTCACAGTAGATGTAATTACTAATCTCACTGTTTTACAAAGTCCTCTCCAGCAACACTGCACAACAAAAAGTATGAAATCTACATGACTACCAACCAACACAATGATTTTGGATTGCTAGAACTGAGAATCCTCAGGGCTTTATATGTGCTCTGTGAGATCCACAATTTGCCTGAAATACTGTCTGAATTGACGGTGCTCCGTTAGAAATAACCACTATTCTTCAAAACAGAGTTTCAAAGGTGTGGTGAAATGGTGAATTACCTGCATCTATCTAAGTTACCATAGGAAGCCTTCTGTATAAATACACTCTATTTTGCCGTGAAGTGGACAAAGGAAAGCAGGCACCCTGGCAGCAGTTAGTGCTAATCATTTTGCAAGCACGTTTGTTTTGCAGTATTCAAGTGCTTCTGTTCTTCAAAAGGAAAACTGGAACTCATCAGGATCTTCTTGGCAGGCAAGGGACTAAACTGCTGAATGAACAAAGTATGGCTCTGTAGAGCTGAATTACAACAAAGTGAGCCAATGCCTCGTTACAAAATCAGAATACTTGCAAGAGAGCTGCTACTTCAAATTCTGATGTAAATCCAAGAAGAGCCACAGACATTTGCCTATCCAGAATGTGACAAAAATTTACATTGCACTGTGTATACAGTGGACAACAAGCTGCTTTTAAAGCAGTAATCCTGAAAACTGAGTTAATATTAAATATCAAAAACTAGGTAATTTAGTTTTTATTAAAGTAGCAAATTATGCTATTGTAATATATCTCAGTAATATTTAAACACTGTCAAAATTATAGACTTACCAGCAAAACTAACTGCAATGTACCTGAAACTCTGTTTAAATACTCACATACTTGCCTTATATTTTATTAAGACATAAATCACTAACGAGATACCCAATAAAGTGACACTGCAATTAGCTTCCTCATTTTAAAACTTGTGTTTCTTCTCTAATCATTACATACTCTTCTCCTTCCTAAATTTAACTGCTTTGATTCTGTCACTGTTCAGAATCATTTGTTAGAGAGTAATTTTTCTGTACTACTAAATTGAATTAATAATTTTCTGCCATCAAACATAAGGCTCTTTCTTTCCTTTCCCCTCCAGAACTCGCTCACCTCCTGACTGTGTACCCACTGCTTACCTTGGCCTAATTCTGATGCTTTTCCAAGAAGAAAGTAAGCCAGCTGAACTCCAATAAACCATAATATTAATGCTTCAGTGTAATTACTTTGATGCTTCAGTAAGCAGATGTAGCTTCTGACTCAGAGGAACCTAAGCAGGACCAAGACAGGGTGGCACTGCTGTACTGCTATAGTGACACTGGTTGACCACTTAAATTGGGTAAATGTGCAACTACACGCTTAGTATGTAATGGCATAAAGCCATTTTTAATGCCTATACCTGAAGGGGTGGTGGTGAAGGTATACCTGAAAGGAAAAAATATGACAGGCTCTTTTCACTGGTGCTCATGGGCCAGAGGCAGTGGGTCCAAACTGAAATACAGGAGATGCTGTATAAACTTTGGAAAACAATCTTTGCTGTGAGAGCGACTGAGCACCTGACAAAGGTACCCAAGGAGGTGGCAGAGTCTTCAGCCCTGAAGATCTACCAAGCAATCCCAGTGTGGTCCCTGGAAAACAGCTCCCCTATTTAAACAGGGTGGTTGGATCAGATATATCAACCATTCTTGGATTCTGAGCTCAACTCCTTCCTCTGTACCGTCTGGCTGTGAAACAAAAGTCACTCCCAGAGCATACTATTAATGTTAGAGACAATTTTTCAAGCTCCTCCTGAGTACATATTTATCCACTCTTCACTGATTTGTTCCTTTTTACCAGACTGAGTTTCTGACGTTACAGTTTTTACCTCCCAGGAAAAAAACTATCTGATAACTATAGCCTACCAGTTCTCTCAACAGCCCACCATGACAGTCACTCTCACACTCTATCACACTCACTTTGGATTATTTTCAAAAAATATGGACAGAAGTTCTTCTGTTACAAACTTCATCTTCAGCCAGGAAGCAGCTACCATGGATATTGCCAGACAACAGAAGAGCAATTGGTATTGTCTATCTTGACAGTAGAAAGGCTTTGACACTGTCTCATAAAAGATCCTCAGAGAACAACTGATGAAGTGTGGGCTGCATCAGCAGATAGTGAGGTGGATAGAGGAGAGGCTGAATGGCCAGGATTCTTGCAACAGGCTTTGCTACACATCTTAAATATTTTTACATCATTTGCCATTAGTACAGTGATTGCTTTGATCCTACACATTTCAACAATCCAGCTAAGAGCTGAGGTAAAAGAGGCAGCTCAAACACACTCCAATCCCTGACAAGAAAGCTGCTAATTATGGAATTTTTTAAAGGATTTTTAGAAAGCACACTGAATTAAATACTTACAGTATAATCCACTGTAAAACTGTCTATTATAAATGCTAGATTTTTTCTGTAATTTCTTCAATATAAACTTTCTCCAAAATGTAGAGAGAAATGTCATATTAATAGCAGGAAATGTGTAGGATACCAAAGTCAAGTGAAAAGTAAAATATCTCAGTTTAGCAGCTACTAAATATATCACTTATATTTCTCCTATTGATCAGAAGAAAATATAAACCACCTACTTTATAGATAAAATTATGTTTACCATCTTCCTCTGCTCTTCAGTTTTTAAAAGACTACCTAACCCTGCATAAAGAATCACACAAATCAACTTGATTTCATTTGGTACACTAAATGCTTTCATTTCCAACACCCTATTAACTTGACAGAAAAACCTGAAAGGAAAAATGTACAAAAATACATGCTGTGGATGTTGTCTGAATGCTCAGGCCACACAATACTTTAAAGATCCATCTGTGATTTGCACATTGGGATTGATGCTGTTTTGCTGTGGATAAAAGGCCAATACAGCCACCTGGCTGCTGTCATGCCACTTGCACAGTGGCGTGTATTATCATAAAACACTAATAAGGAACCCCTAGCTCAGCTTGCCCCTTCCTCCCTTGGAATATAACTTCAGCAAACTCTTAATCCCTAAGTTTCAGCATAGAAATTGTCAATGCCAACCTCAGAATCAATGTTGTTTTCTGTAGAAGGAAGGAAGCCAGACAAGCAAAAGGTCATGCCAACTAAACAAAGCAGTGTTTGATCATATCAAAATGCATGAGAACTGTTCTGGCAAAGCTGAATGCAGAAAACAGATACTTGAAATCTGGCTGAATCTGAGTGAAAGGGATGCTGCTTTCTGCTATCCTTTAGGAAAAATTATTGTGCAAAAACAGACCAGTTAAAAGATGAAGAATTTTTTATAACATTTTAAGGACTTCAGTTGCAAAGCCCAACATCCCATAAGCTCACTCAGAAATAACAGCATGCAGGTTCCTTAATTTGGATCACATGTATTCACAGAATACAATCCTGGGTATACATTTCTCCAAAAGTGCTGACACTTTAATGAAGGCATAAAAAGTAATCCAGTTGTTGAAAAAATACAGTGAAAAAATATTCACTACCTTTTTTTTCCTCCATATGTTTTACTGTGTATCCCATAAGTTATGCTCTAAATTTACAACAACAATTTAGCTTTGCCTATGCTTTTCTGCAATGATCATAGCTATGGTAACTTCTCATACACATCAATACCTTTCTATGTCTCACAACAAACCCATAAATTCTTTCCCATTTAACAAGCGAAGGAACAAAAACAGATTAAGATCTTAAGGATGCACTAGCTCTGAATTTCTAGTTTGAGAAGTGTAGACTGAATTTACAAGTGATTAAATATAGAAATCACTGTGCTAATGCTAAAGCAATGTTAAATTCAGCAGACACAAGTAACATTCTAGAATTCGGTTGATTTTGCATTTCATTTATTTTTAAATAAATATTTATTTCAGAGAAATACAATGTGTACTAGTTACATGTAATGTTAAAAGACAGGCTGGCCTTTTCACAGTAAAAAAACCAATTTTTGTCTAAAAACCAAAAAAAAAGGCAGGATATTTGTAATGGCAGAATTTGTGATATGAGAGTACTTATTTTTACAGCAACCAATTACACACAAGATGTTAGGTTTAGACAATGTCGAGGCATTGTCTAAATACCACATTTTTTGAATCACAAATTAAATTTATGCACAAATGTAGCTTAAAAAAATAATAGACAACAATTTCATTCAATTAATTTTCATTAATTTGTAGTTATGATTTTGTCCTTTTTCTCTGTCATGGAGCAATCTTTTTCAAAGTTTTAAGAAGACCTAAATATTAAATTTAAAAATTACACCCTGGAATATAAGCACCTAGTAGAAATCCTAGTTTTTAATTTTCTGTTTTCTTGACTTCTTCAGATATGATGAGCTCATTAGAGGGCTTAAGGTTGGAGCAGTCTGCGCTGTAGTGACACACCCTCGCTGAGTTTGTGACCTTGAGGAACACGAGCCCAGCAAAGAGCAAAGTCAAGACCATGAACTTTGGAAGAGTAGAATTCCAGCTGCTCAAAAAGTTAGTGAATGTAATTTCCTGGAAAACTGCCCTTAGGGACAAAGTAGCTGATGAGAGCTGGCAAATTTTTAAGGACACTGTTCTGACATTTAGGAAATCAAGCAAGGCAAACCGGAAACCTGCACAGTTTGAATATCAGGGATCTGCTCCTCAAGCTGAGGAATAAGAAAGCTGCACTGCCAGTAGAAACAAGTACATGTGGCCTAGAAAGGTACAGGGATATGGTTCAGATGTGTAGGGGTGGGATAACAAAAGCTAAGGCACAGATATAATGGGACTTGGCAAGAGATGTGAAGAATAACAAGCAGGGATTCTTTAAGTGTATCAGTTAGAAAAGAAAGGCCAAGGAGAGTATAACACTCTCAGTAAATGAGAAGGGGAAACTGGTGAAAATGGATATGGAGAAGGCTGGGTTTTCCCCAGTCTTCACTGGCTTCAGTGAAGAACCTCAGGCATCTCACTTCTCTCCAGTCCATGAACCTCTAAGAGGGCGTTGGGGGAGTGAAGCCACTTATTGTAAGCAAAGAGCAGGTTTGGGACCACATGATGAAACCAAATAGCTGCAAATCTATAGTGCCTGATAAGATGCATCCCAGGGTTCTGGCTAATGCTGTTGGCAAGCCTGCAACAACCCTCAATCATATCTGAAAAGTCATGGCAGTCAGACAAAGTCCACAGTGGCAGGAAAAGGGAAGCATCACTACCACTTTTTAAAAACGTAGAAAGCATACCCAGGGACTACAGACTGGTGAGCCTTATCTCTAAGCCAGGGAAGATCACAGAGCAGATTCTCACGAAAGACTGTTAAGGTACACACAAGACAAGGAAGCAATCCAAGACAGCCAAAACAGTTTTCCTAAGGCCAAATTTTGGCTGACCAATATGGTAGCCTTCAGTGATTGAGAGACTGCAGCAGCCAACAAAGGGAAGACCGACTGACACCATCTACTTAGATTTCTTTAAATCCTTTGACATACATTTGAAGGGTAGACTATTTGGGGGATAGGGAATTGGCTGGATGGACACAGCCAGACAGCTGTGGTCTAAGGCTCTGTGTCCAGATGGAGGCCAGTGGCAAGTAATGTCCTTCAGGGCTCTCTCCAGACTGGTGCTCTTCAATATCTTCATCAATGACACAGGCAGTGGGATTGAGTGCACCCTCAGCAGATTTGCAGATGACATGAAGCTGAGTTGTGCTGTGGACACAGCAGAATGGTGGAATGTCATTTAGAGGCATCTAGAAAAACTTGAGAAATGGGCCCATGACAACCTCATGAAGTTCAACAAATCCAAGTTCAAGGTTCTCCATCTGTTTCAGGGCAATCAGTACAGACATAAGTACAGACTGGAAGTAGAACTGAGAGCAGTCCAGTGGAGAAGGACTTAAGGTTCTTCTTGATGAAAACCTGGAGAAAAGCCAATAGAGTGTGCTTGCAGCCTAGGGAGGTGATCCTTCCCCTCTACTCTGCCCTTGTGGACCTCACCTGGAATGCTGTGTTTAGCACAGAAGCCTCCAGCATAAGAAAGACATGGACCTCTTAGGGTCCAGAGGAGGCCATGAAGGTCCAGAGGGCTGGAGCACCTCTCCTACAAACACAGGCTGACACAGGTGTGGAGGCTCAGCCTGGTGAAGAGAAAGCTCAAGGGAGACCTAACTTCAAAGTCCTTCCAGTATTTAAAGGGAGTTTATAAAGAAAAAGGGAGAGCAACTTTTTACACAGGCAGAGAGTGACAGGACAAAATGGAATGGTTTTAAACTAAAGGCAAGAGATTTAGATTAGATATTAGCAAGAAATCCCTTACTATAAGGGTGGTGAAACACTGGAACAGGTTGCCTGGAGAAGCTGTGGATGCCCCATCCCTGGCAGTGTTCCAACCCTGCCAGGTAGGATGTGGCTCTGAGTAACCTGATCCAGTGAATGGCATCCCTGCCCACGACAAGGGTGTTGGAACTATAAGATCTTTCAAGGTCCTTTCCAACCCAGACCATTCTGTGATTCTATACTGTATGACTAGGTGCCATGGCAATAGTAAAATGAAGATTTTACATCATGGCACAGTTATCCACATTCATTTTATTCTTAACTTTGCCAACAGTTTCTCTAGAACAAATTCATAGTTTTTTTTAGTAACACACATTACTAAAGAAATAATAAAATTAATGGTTCATTAGAATTTTAGTAAGAGCAGCTGTAAAAATACATTTACCTTCCAATGCTTTTCCACAAAAGAAATTTTGTGGCACAAAGAGGCACACAAAAAATACTAAGGTCTCTAATGCCACACATGTGTGTCAAACATGAGAATACTCTGAAGTGCTGCACATTTACAACAGTGAAATGGTTCCCTTCAAATGCTTCTACAAACTGCTTTTCCTTCCCTTGACCACTGAAGAGTCTGTAGGAGATTGCATAAAAGGGCAACCTTACATAGTTATTATGAACTACTTTTCATGCTAAGTCTACAGACACATGATCAATTTACTGACTCCAAAAGCTGTTTGTTAATAAAAATGCACTTACACAGGCAGAGAATTTAAAAGCAATTTGAACAAAAAAAAATTGCATTAAGGTAATGTACTGAACAGAACAAAATTCCATAGATTTGTCATATTTTAAAAAAATTAAAAGAATAATTTTGGCTCCAGGGGAAAAATTGTGACTCTCACTATCCCTGCTCTCAAATAGAAAATTAGCATCTTACAGACTACATTACACCTCATGAAGAATACAAAAAGTATCAAATCTAATACCATAAATAATACAACACCAGCATATACTTCACACTTGCTCTATACCTGAAAGCATGCACATATATATTTTTTCATGCAGTGAATTACAGAAAGACAGAACTATAAAACAAGAAACTATCTAATTTATTTTGAAGTATGTTCTACCTCCAAAGTTCATACAAGTTTATATGACCAAGTAGAAACATATTAATGGATTTGCTTAAAAGGGCTGAACAATATTGTTCACCATGTTATGCTTCACTAAAAGCCTTTCCTGGTCTTGGTTTTCTTGTTACCTAGCTGCCACCTCTTTTCCCATCAATTCATCTCTCCTTAAACACATCTTCAAAGCCACAAATGTTTTCTTTTTTTCTCTTCACACCTGTAGCTCAGCTTGTTTCAGGAGCCTGATTTTTTACTTGCTCTCAGGACTTGTAACTGACCCTTGACAGTGCAGGAAAACTTCTTGAATCAAGTAAAATGTGTCATTTTGTGGTCATTAGGGTAGATAGGTGCCTATAGCAGTAGATCTCCTTTCACTACCACAGAACTGCTGCTGTTAATACTTGTGATTACATGCAAGGGAACACAGCCCAAAACCACTGTTACTTGAAAAGACACTTTATTCCCAATCTAAACATGCCTATGAACAGATTGTGTGGTCTCAGGGGAAATGTAACAACATTGGTTCCTGAATGGAAAATAAGACTGACTACCATACAATAATAGTAAAGGTAACAGCAATAAAAAGTTAGGATGTTTGCAGAAAGTTTATTTTTATCCTGAAAGAAGATACTCCTTATTTTCTTCATTTTAGGATGTGGACCCAAAAGAGGGCAAAGTAATGTTACTAAATGTTTTTCCCTTCCAAGTGCAACACATTTGGAAGAAATACAGACTCCTTAGACAATTGGCAGAGAAATGTGTCATAGGAAAGCTCATGTTCTGTGAAACTGATCTGAAACTTCCAGTTAGTCATGTTTAATATTACATTGTTTATACAATCACAACTGAGGCTCCAAGAGCCAATTGTTACAGAATCAAAGCAGAAAATACTGTTGCGCTGTACTGATAGTACCTAGTTAGAATTATTAAATTGCAGGCAGTCAGTAAAATGCACTGAAGAAGACACTCATAGCCTGGAGTTTTAAACTTCACCCTCTGGAAGCAATTACAGAACTGATGGATCTAATCATCGGTTTCAGATGCAGAAGCTCCAGTCCATGATAAGCATTTTTTAGGGGAAGAAATAGATCAGAGTGACAGTTATTAACAGTAAGGCTTCTCTGAAGCCTTCTGCTTCCAAAAACATTACATTGAACTGAGGCTTTAGGAAGTGACAGATGAGTTTACTAAGTTCACCTTTTAAACAGATGAGTTCACCTTTTAAATATTGCTCAAGGAAAAAGGAAACACAAACCACTACTAAAGCATGCCTCACTTTGGCCCATCTTGATGGAAAAGAAAACGCTTGCATGACGCAATACCCCCTTTCCAACATGATCTTTTTGACAACAAACTTAGCAAGGTTTAGAGACTGCCAGTATCAGCGTCTTCTAGAGGAGAAAAGGACTTAAGTGATGGAAGATGAACTTAAAACAAATATTATGCTTGTGCTCTGAACAATAGAATTAAACCTCAGGAACTTGCTACCAAGATTAAAATTTCTTATTCCCTGTAGTAAGTTAATGAAGTCTAATCTTGCCCCGGATCTAACGCAGTAGTGGAGACATGGCTGTAGATGTCTCTGTGACTACAACTACATGACCTGCAGAAAAAGGAAGATTTGAGAGAATCACGTAATAGGTTGTAAGATTTACCAGGACTGTTATTAAGCCAGATGTGAACACAATGATTTTCATGCCTTCATTATAGATGGACCAGCATAATTACACAAACAAGTGCTTGTAAAGCAGTAAAAACACCTTTCACTAGTGCTGGCAACAAAGGGGAAAGAAGAAAGATCTCAGATCCTTCTCCCTACACTGAAATTGATTGTGAAAGAAGGTAATAGAGTTAATTACTATACATCATGGAAATAAAGAATGTAAGTAGTTATCTTATTTTTTCTCAATGGCTCTTGTTCTTACCCTACTTTACTATAAATCTGCTTTTATACTGCACTAGCCCCAAACAAAACTGTCTATTTTTGGCTTACAATTAGAGTACACTATATGATCCCCTGATAGCTTACCAAAACCCAAGTGACACAGGCTACATTACTCCACACAAACTCCATGCTGTCATGCCTCCTGCACCTCTGTTATCCCAGCTACTTCATGTAGCTCTTTACTATCCTGAAGTCTGCAGTACAGAGAAACTCATATACCAAGGTATTAGAATGGAATTGGAATGTCATTACATTTTGACACAGATATTTTATTGCTCTGCAAGAAGCACAGTTTTGCGCTGATCTAAATCCTCGGAAGGGATTGTTCAAAAAGTAGCAATTATACAATTGTGTCAGAAGGGAACTCTACCTCATATTTAAGCTGCAGCAAGATTAGATAAGAGGATTACTGAGTTACATTTAACTATGTTTTCCCATATTTTTCTGTAAAATCTTTCCCTTAATGGGGAGTCAGCCAAATAGGAATTAAACCACTAATATTCAAGAAACCATATTTGAAAATTATGAAACATCATTAAAATTAAATTATTTTCTAATTCAGCTAAAATAATGAGATCCTTTAACCCACTCATAGAGCATTCAAAAGAAATTAAAAAAGGGAAATCCCCAGCTGAGAAACATATAATAGTTACTATATTAATATCAATCAAAACATGCAACATCTATATCCTTATTAATCTGGAAAACACAAGAGATACCAGGTTCCCTTGAAATAATTTAAAGTGGAATAACTCTAAAGACACAAGGACTGCACTTAACAAACACAAAGGGATTAAAGGGAAAGGAAAATACCACTCTTGCAGCAGAAAAAGATGCTCACATCTCAGATGAATGAGGGAAGCTCAGATGTGCATAAGATTCCTGAAAATGAAACTCTCAGAGTTTGCAAAACCCAGGTATCGGTACCAAATATACACATTGGAGCCACAAAAGAAACATCATGTACACATCTAATCAAATAAATGTGAATACTATTCAGATAATACTCTCTCACACTCCCAGTCCCAGAAGACATCTTGTCAAATTTTAGAAAGTCAAATTAGGCACTCCAGGTGCTGGACCAATCCCAGGGTTAAAAAAAGGGAGCAAAGGCTGGCAAATGAGAGACATTTTAAAATGAATGGGGAAAAAATTCTTATTGCTCTTTAAGAAAAGATTACTCTTCTACAGAATCATTTAATTCACGGGACAACTGAAAACCAAAATAGAGTGACCAACTGGCAACATTAAGATTCTGGAAAGGAATTAATTTTGGTAAGTCTCCAGTCCCATCAATTTTTATTTTTCCTTTTCAAAAGCAGAAATGCTAAATTGGCTTCTATATAGTAAAAAAAAGTCATCACTGAAAAGGTATTATTCATGTAAATCAATTAAATCAAGTAATGGGACCTATTATTAACATGGTTTATGCTTTATAAAAATGATGCAATTTTCCACATTTATAATAATTGGTGCAGGCATTCACAAAACTTTTAGTAATAAAATTTGTTACAAATGCCACTAACAGTTGTTAAAATTCAAAGCAATCCCTCGATGGATGTAATGACTAATTACAATAAAAGGGAAATTATTCCAAGCACGAAAATGCCTAATAAAATTAACATTGTTATTTCTAGAGAAATATCTCTGTAAGAGTGAAGCAAGGACAATCTGTCATTGGATCGAAGTCACTGACACCCTGCTCTGTCAAAAATGCCATAGGCATAGCTGTAGCATAATTGTTAATACAACAACAGCAGCAGGCAACTTATAATTAAGGTTTAACTTTTTATTTTCTTGAGTTGGATTAAAAATTAATTTTCCATCTGTCTTTACTATATAGGAATTTGTCAATGTCCTCAGCTGGACTTAAAATTTGTGTGCTTTAATATCTCGCTCTGTCGCATGTACTAAAATAAAAGGTGACAGAAAAAGTCACATTTCTAAATTCCATTCCATGGTGAAATTAAAAAAATAAAATCAGATCAAATTAAATTAATAGTAGTACCTATGCACTGTGTTGCACTACTGGGATTATGAAATCACACTGGAAATAGTTGTACTTTAACATCAAGCAAATGTTACTTAGCAAAAGACAAAATATACTATTTTTCCAATTTGAAGTGTCTCCTCTAGTTAAAAGTGCCTTCAGTTTTCAAGACGAGAATAATTTTGGCCTACGTGAGTTTCCTGTTTTTTATCCAAAAATGTCACAGACTTTTGGAAAACAGCCTGCTTTGGATCTGTGTTTTTTGGACAAACATCATGGTCTTCTCCTGGCAGAAGCCCTGCACTATTTAGGGGTATCCAATGTCATCCAGTAAGTGAAAGTGCAAGACATGTTAACAAGAGATTTATTCTCTGCAAGCATGAGGCTTCAAGGTCAAAAAATCACACAGCAGTTCAAAACTCAATTGAGTAAAACCAGTTTTTTTCTCATTTAATAAAATAATTTTTAATATTTCAGAGTAAAATCAAGAAATCACATCCAGGAAATTGCTATTCACCTAGAGGAAACTGCTTTCATTTGATCCTCCTTTTCCCTGAGTTAGTGATTGTACACTTACAATTTTGTAAGAATTCAAATTTGCTACTTTTCACTCACTGTTACTCAATTACTGCCTTCAAGTATAATAAACAAAATTCAGTGTTCTTTCTCTTTTTTTCACCAGTTCTTTCTACACTTCTGATATCACTTTTCTAATATCAGCAAAGCAATTAAAAGTCACATGGGTCACAAAACACAGCTGTAAGACTGCTATTTAAAAAGCCATTGCTTTGTAGTCTAAAATAGTGTACATGGTTAATTGAGCCAGTTGTTCAGAACTTCATAAAATACACCATGGAAGAGACTCGAATGACAAATGTAAGTCTACCCAATAAAACACAAGGCTAATTGTTTAAGTACCAACAGGACTGGCTCTAAATATAGAAAACCAAAAGTCCATGCTTCACAATCTTCAGGAAAGTTTCAGATTCAAAAGGTTTTTAAAACACTGATAACTATAATCTAGGTAGCAAGAGACAGGGAAACACACTGCTACAAGAGCAACAATTGAGTTTTGCAAGAAAAACATGTTACAAAAAAGTATAACTTCTGCAAGCCTTGATGAAAGGTATCAAAGGACAGGTTTAAAAGGCCATGTCATGTTGAACTGGCACAGTCATCCTGCTATTTCAAATACTTCCTTCTGTACCTTACCCTACCGGAAAAACTCCCAAAATACTTCTGCCTCATATCTTGCAGAAGACTGCTACACTGTTTCCTCCCTTTTTTCTTCCTCTTTTCCACACTTTAGGACTTGCACTCCAATGCCCGAAACTGTCACCTCTGATCTCAGTGACCACTTACCCTTGGACACCATAACTGTGTGGAGGTTCATGCCAACTAATAACATACTCAAGAAAGATGAGGGACGTACTTGGGGTTATTGTTTTCACATCAGACTTTAGTCACCAGGTTTCCAAAAAGACACTTTCAGAATCCCATTAATAAAAAAATAAACAATGATCCTGACCATAAGAGTGACTCTCTTTGGCTTCTGCCACCACAAGTTTCCTCAAAGTACCCTGTTAAATTCACTGCACAATTTATCAAAAGGGCATAGAGCTTAAGAAAAATAAAATAAAAACTGCAACATCTAAACTATCCCTGCCCTCTCCCTGCCTCAGTATGCTAACACCTAAGAGAGTGATACGCCTGAAATCTTACTGTGACAGGTTTGGCATTAAAACTAATGCAAATTTGCAGCATTGAAACACACCATTAAACCCAAACAGGCTCAAATATGAATGACAACTGCTAAGGTCTGCCAATGTAAGTGCTTCCAGAATTGAACGGTAATAAAGCACCAGACATCAGGTGATTATGATATTTTGATGACCTAGAAGCACAGGTGAGAATTCACATCTCAGCCTTTGCCACCCAAGCTCATCCCAAGGAGAATCTGGACCTTAGTTTTACTTGCTGAACATCAGAGAGTTAATGTTTAGCATTGAGGTCTCGGAGGAAGAAACCAACAGCTGTGAAGTGTCTGTTGTCAGACAAGCCTTGAATAACTGTAGAAGGCCACAGATTTAAAAATAAAAACACTGTTTTGTTTCTCCTGGGCAGACATCTCCAGAAAAAAAAAAAAAATCTCTACAACATGTGTAGAGATTCTGTTTTTTTCTGTAAAAAGCTGTATTGTAACAAAGAAGAATACACCACAGTTTTATGCTGCATATAAACAAGTCAAGCACAAAATTTACAACTAAGATATAAATAAACAAATATGAACATTCTGGAATTACACTTGAAGAGTTATTGTGGTTTCACAAGATACCAAGAATCACTTGACTACCTAACTACTTATTTTTTCCATACTTAAGGTCATAGATATCAAAGCTAAATATTGCAGTTAAATATTCAATTTGTGTTCTGATTGCTATACTCCATGTTCTTCATTCAGTACACTGACCTTGACATGGTTTGAACAGGAGGGAAGAGCTTATGCTAACTCAAACTTTTGGACTAAAGTGCAGTGACTTCCAACTTTCCATATAACTTGACCAACCTTGTGTTTTAAGGTACATATTGCCTGGAAACTACAGAATAACTTCACAAAAGCCCACAGAAAACAGTAGGATGTGGTTCCCAAAAGACTGATGGTAGAGCAGTAATTTTTAAAGTAGTCTTTGACAGTAAAAGTGGCCAACTTTTATAGTACATCTGCATTGAAAAGTGCTATATGGATGATACACACAATTAACAATATGCTTTGCTCGAAGATCCATGAAGGATTAAAGATCTTTCCTTGTTGCCTTTCCTGAATACACCCAAATTACTTAAGTGATAAGAGAATTCTACTTCCCAGATTACAATGGATTTTCCATTGATTTAGAGACCAGTGAGCACAGATAATTCCAGCTAAGAGCAAGAGCAGCTGTGGCTGACTGGGGAAAGTCCACAAGCTTTTGAGAGCTGAAAGTAAGCTTGAAACCTAATCGTACTACAATCAAGCTAAAAATTCTACAATGTACCTGCTTCCATCTCTCACTGTATAATCCTGAGGTTTTACTAATCCTATCTGTGGTAAGCACTCTTTCTCTTCCTGCCAAAGTAAAGTCAGCTATCAGAACATGGAGTTGCTTCACAGAAGTAATCGTGTAACTCGGTTCTCAGGTGCACAGAAGCAAACAAGTAACAATCAGTCAGAGCAAAGCTAGGCATGGCACATGCAGTTGCTCAGTTTTCCAATAATTACTATTATCACCTCAAGGCTGTCAGAACAGAATTCTAGTATCACAAACATTTCCAATATTTTTAAAGTATATTACAGTAGCTGGATTTTTCAATATCCAATTTTTATTTCTTCCATATTGTACATATACTCATCAAAGTGAGTAGACTAGAGATTAAAGACCGTTTACAAAACTTTACACATAAATGGCTACATAAAATTATCTTTATAATAGCTCTTCAGAATCTTACAAATATAGTTGTTTAAATCTACTCGTTTATTTTTGTGCACAGAAGCTGAATAATTTCCTGCCACTTCATTTAGAATAACCAGATTCTTTGGCATCCAACACTGCTACATCCTCTTGAAATACGTCACAATATTAGACTCAGTTTCAACCTTTGAAGGACACCCCTAGTGACAGGCTTCCAACTAGACCCTGTGCCACTGATCTTTACTCTCTGATCTCTGTCATTCAGTGATTTATCAATCCGCCTCACTGTCCACTGGTCCAGCCCACAATTCCTGAGCTTGCTTATGTGGATATCATGGGAGACAGTGCCAAAAGCCTTGCTGAAGCCTAGGTAGGCAACATCCACTGCTCTCCCCCTCATCTATCAGTGGTCCCACCACTGAATGCAATCAGGTTGCTTTAACAAATCCCTGCTGACTACTCCTGATCATCTTGTCTTCCACATGCTCAGAGATGGCCTCTAGAATGAGCTGTCCACACTGAAAGCCATTCCATCACCTTTCCAGGGTCTGAGGTGAGGGCTTTTTTTTTATTTTCCCCACAGGAGAAAGTCAAATGCAGACCATGGCCGTATTTAATTCCAGACTGAATGACATACCTTGTTTGATTGGAAGCTTATTTTGGCACACTACATTATTTTTACATAAAGCTGAAATTAGTTTCCAAATGTCAATTCATTTGGGAACTCAAGAAACAAAAAATGTCACAACTTTCTGATTTTGGAGCAGAAGGTGCCTTTACCACTAGCTCAATTAACTAGTGAAAATGATGTGAACTCACCCAAAAAAGAAAACCACACACTATATACCAGAGACTGCATACCCGTGGCTAAGCTACTTGGCTGGAAGAAAAACACAACGCATGCCCTGTTCTAGCCCACTAAATACATTTTTAAGTACTTTTCAGTTCTCCAGAGTATGCTGTACACTCCTTTTAAATATGGTAGGAAAGATCTACTGAAGTTTCTACGTCATAATGATTCAAGTTGACCAGTTCCTGCAATTTGATTTTTCTACATGTGTCTAAAATACAAGCCTCCCGAAGACCCACCACTGTACTGAAAATACAACCTTTGCATTAGATACTTTGCTTTAAATCTCATCACTATGACTTAATAAAAAATATGAAAATTCTCCCCACCAAGTGCTAAGGAAATACAAGTCGATCAATGTTACTGGAAAAAGCACAGTCTAGTCAGCCAACAATCACTGTGACTCTAGGACACAGAAATATGCTACTCAGTTTCCCACACACACTTTCAGTTGCCCAAATTGAGACTTGCTTAAAATAGACACATATTGGATCAAAATATTCCAAATGCAGAATTATATTTGTTGAAAAAGAAAGATCTCCCAACACTATTTACATGCCACTTCCCAGGGAGGTGAATTTTTCTGATGATTCTTTCTGTTAAGAAACTTCATCGATTTAAAAGTTACAACTTGCAAAACTCAAAGGGAGGGAAAACCTTGGAAGGAATCCAAGGATGGAAAATAGAAATGTCTCCTTGAGCATTATAAGTCCCTCTGTGGCTTATATCTCATCTTCCTAGGCAAGTGGTTAAAATGCCTTGGGTTTCCTCATTCTAAGCGTGATATTAGAACTTATTTTGAATCTGAGTTCATACAGCTGTTGTTTTCAGATTGTAACTGTGATTCAAATGCTGTGTCTCATTGTTTTCATCTGTTACACTTACCAGGAAGGTATTCACTCATGAATTGTAAAGACATCACTTGATTTTTTTTTCTTTCTTTCTGTTCATGGATATGCATGAGCTACACACAAGAACTGAAACCTCAAAAATTACAAAATTTAGCTCACTGAAACAATTTTTGCAGTATTTCAGAAACAATTCCTAAGCCCTGTATTGACTTTTCCAGCTGAAGACCACATGGATCAGGATTCTAAGGATTATATGAAGAAATTACTTTAACTCACAATCCTCTAGAAACACAAGCCTCAGAAAGAAATTACCTCTAAATGTGACTCAATCCCATAAAATGACTCTAGAAAAAGCATTTGGGTGTCCACTGTATCTTTCCTCACAGATTCCATGCAAAATTTGCCCAGGTGGTAGACCAAAAGCTTTCCTAGTTGGAAGTATTGCAAATTTAGTCTAGGCTGAGAGCCAAAAGAGGCTCTATCCTTCTCATGAATTACCATGAAAAATAAAATGATCTCCACTCAGCAGCATGTATTAAATTCACTCAAATCTGTTCAGTCAAAAATTTATTTCTTTCAGCAAAGGCCCTTAAAATCAGGTTCCCATTTTTCAATCCTGACATTGTTTTCAGAGTTTTCCACTAAGTTTTCAGGCCACATGGTATTCTCCATCCTTTCAGGCTAACAGAGCTTCTCCAATACAGAGAGTGCTGGTGCTGGCAGATCCAATTCCCAAACTTCACCCCATCACCTTTGAGCTTCTGTCCTGATTCAAAGCAGCAAAACAGTGATCCTAACGGAGTCATGTGCAACCCAAAAGTAACACATGGTCACAACAGTATTCATCAGAAATAGAACTGGGAGGCTATTTACAACTCCAAGTTTTGATTGATATTTGTGCTGCAGAATTTAAGGATCACTGCCAAATACAAATAACATATCTGATCTAACACAAAGAGCCACAATGCTCCACAGATTAAAAAAAAAAAAAAAGATGCTATTTTAAAGAGAACTTTACTTTACATCAGTATTACTTTTCTTCCGACACACTATTTCCTCTCTTTTTTTGTGCAATATAGATTATTATGTTATTGTAAGTGATCTACAACATGGACATGAAGATAGATGAGGAGTTCTTCCATCCATCCCACATTTCATTCTAAAAATAAGCGAAGGAGAGGAAGGAGTGTCCTATCTTTCAGTACTTCTTTTTTGTTATTTACTTTTTCCTTTTTTTCTCTAATGCAATACCAAATTAAAAGAGAACATTAGCAAATATTGTTTCGAGCTCAAAGGCACCATATCATCCACTCTTTAGTGAGTTCCCTAAATTCTTCTGTTAGAACATAACACGAAATAACTCCCCAGGATTACATTCCTTTGTAGTAGACCACGCTGCTGTTTCATGTGTCTTCACGACATACCTAGTTTGCCTAAAATTTAAAGTAATTCACTCTCTCTCTCTGCATTCCACTTTATATCACATCTGTAGTATTTCACAGAATCATAGAATTTATTTGGAAAAGATGATTCATATCATCAAGTTATCCCCCATGTTGCCAAATCCCCTCAGACGCATCAAGTGATATAGCACGATCATACCAAGACCTTAACAAGTATATTTTTTAGGGCTTCCAACCAGTAACAAATATTTCTGCCCCTGCTTTAAACTTTCCACCTAACTCTCCTCATGCTGTGCCACCTAAAGTTTTGAGCTGTCCAAGAGATTTGTATAGTGTGATAATCCCATCTGTCAGTATTTCCTCATGTAAAGAAAATACTGCCTTTAATACATGGCTCCTCAAAATTGCAGTTGAATACCATTTAATTTTATTTTTCAATTATTTATTATTAGGTCATTAACAATATACCTGTTTCCTGTTAAAAACATGCAGCATAACCAGGTTTAAGTACACAGCCATGGCAAGTACAAAACAGAAAAATTTTCACAAATGATGTGACTAAAAAGGCACAGCATACTCATTGACATATCTTTACAAAATGTGTAATTATATCGTGAACTGCATACCTTTAAAACACAGTAAAATATTACAGTATAACTCAGAGTGGCGATTTTTAATAGCCTTTCAGCATAACTTAACAGCTTCGTTAAGATTTCATACTAAGAGGCATCACTCTTTTTGTCAGATTTTACACATCTTGAACTCTATTTGCTGCTTTCCATCTATGAGAAGCCTATAACAAAGATTTTGAGATAAATGACTTCACAATAGACTAAATTAAAAGGATTCCAAACACAAGTGATAATTTTGGGGGTGACCCTTCAGGTCTTTATCATAGCAAAATCTAGACTTTCTGTTTAATTGAGACCTGTCAGTGAAAAGGTGCAATGCCTAAGGACAAAAACAGCTGTCCAGACAGTGTGTCTTTGTATTATCCTTTACATAGTCACCCAGTGTCTTGTGTACAATTAATAGCCATTCCATAAAAATCATAAGCCCATTAATGATCTACAGATAAAGGCTTAAAAATCTCTTCCATAATTCTATCTTGATCACAATTAATATCCTTTTGCTCAGGAACTCCAGATACACTTGGCTTGTCCTAATAAATAGAAGGATTTTACATCAACTGAAAAGTGGCAGTGGGTGGCAGAAAGTAAGCATCATAAAATGGCATCAGTTTATAAATTCAAGAAGAAATCTTTCAAGAGTGAGTTTATACCTCACTCAGTTATTATAAGCAGCACTGAAGAAATTATGGATACACTTACAGCATGAAGATTCACTTTGAAAATATACAGGATTGTAGTAATGCCAACAATACTAATATACAGCATTATATTAGTATACTAATATATATACAGCAGAAAATATTCCACTGTGAGTCATAAAAATGACCCAGAGTCTAACACTGGCAGGGGGGCAAAATTTATTTTTTAAATTCTAATGCACTAAGAACTTCTATCTCCAATCTGTTATTAGAGACCACATCAAAAAGCAACGGTTAACATCTTTGTAACATTTTTGCAACATTCCACCGAACCACATTTCATAACAGAAGCTGCTGCAGACGAGGACTGCATCAGTGAGGTGCTCAGCAGCATGAAGTCATGTTGGTTAGATCCAGGACTTATCCCAAATACAGGAACAAAAGCAGTTTGTATCCAAGCAGATCTGAAAGAAGTTAAAAGATAAGGCTAGCTCATGAAATTTAATAGGGGGCAAGGGAGGTAGTGGAATGGAGAGAAACAGAAGAAAGGGAAAAGGATTTTTGTCTTGAATCAATCCAGATTACCAGATGCTAACTAAGCAGGGTAGGGAGGAGGAAAAAAGGGAAAGAGAAAACAGGATGCCACAAACACAGAGGAAGAGCCCCAGATTTCCTTGGCAGATACTCTTCTCACTCTCTCAAGTCCCTGAAGCTTAAGGGAGGGACTGGGAGAGTTAATTCCTTCCCACCATTGTACAATCAGGTTGAGGATCATTTGAGGAACCCAAACATACAGAAGACTACAGGATCCAACAGGATGCACCTCAGGGTCTTGAGGGAAATGGCTGATGCAGTTGCCTAGCCCTTCTCAAGCACATTTGAGCAGTTCTGGCAGTCAGATGAAGTGCTCTGTGACTGAAAAACAGAGAAACATTGCACTCATTCTAAAAAAGGGTAAAATGGGAGTTCTCAGAATCATTCTAAGCCCAGCAAGATCACAGAACAGATCCTCCTGGAAGCTGGGCCAAGGCATATGGTAGACAGGGAGGTGATTAGAGTCAGCCAACTTGGCTTCAGCAATGGAAAACTGTGCCAGATTAATCTGGTTGCCATCTACAACAGGGTGATTGTGCTGCTGGATAAAACAGGAGCAACTGCATCTCCCTGGACCTCTGTAAGAGATTTGATACAGTTCCACACAGCATACTTGCCAATAAACTGGGGAGATACGGATTTTCTCTATGAACTATTGCACAGGAAAGGAATTGGCTGGACAGCAGCAACCAAAGAGGAAATACTGCAGTCAGTGGTTCAATATCCAAATGGAGATAAGTAACAGGCCATGTCCCAGCAGCCACAGCCTCTGCCCAATGCAATTTGTCCACAGTTCCACTACATGCATGCAGGCTCCAAGAGGACCTTTGGCTTGCCCTATGAAGTTTATCATGGCAGAGTAAAGCAGGTCTGAACACTGTGCAAAGCACTTCTCAGTGGCCAATCACACCAAGAACAGTCAAGAGCCCAGCTGGTCCTGCTGCTGCTCCAACATTTCCTGCCTACACTCCTGCCTACACCCTTACTGCTAATGGAGAACAGATAACCTGAGCATCATTCCCCTTCAGTCATACACCCAGAACCTTGCCATCTTGCTTGATTCTGCCCAAGTCCTGGTTTACTGTGTTATTCATGCCTACCTGAGAGAATAAAAAGGCATAACAATCTCTGTTTCTACCAGGTTGTGGTCTCTGAAACATCCCTGGCCATAGCACCTTGAAAGCAGCAAATTTCACATGAATCCCTGTCAAGCTGACAAATGGGTCCATAGCCCTTTGCAGAGAGATATTCATGATGAGCATCCATCATTTCTTTTTGTGGTTTCTAATGTGTTCTCTGGGCGTGGTTTCTCCCTTCGGAGCTTGCTTATTGGTGTCTTCAGGTGTTCGGATATCCTAGAATCAAAGAATGGTTTGGATGGAAAGGTACCTTGAAGATCATCCAGTTCCAAACCCCCTGTCATGGTCAGGAACACCTTCCACCAGACCAGGTTGCTCAAAGCCCCATCCAGCCTGGCCTTGCACACTGCCAGGGATGGGACTTTCTGAACTTCTCTGGGCAACCTGTGCCAATGCCTCACCACCCCCACAGTAAAAAATTCCTAATATCTGATCTAGACCTGTCATCTCTCTTTCCATCTAAAACCATTCCCCATTGTCCTGTTACTACATGCCCTTGCAAATAGTCTCCTTCCATCTTTCCTGTAGGCTCCCTTGATACACTGGAAGACTACACCCTGAAAACTTCTCCAGGCCAAATAATCCCAATTCTCACAGCCTTTCTTTGTAGTAAATGTGCTCCATCCCTCTAATCATCTTGGTGGCCTCCTCTGGGCTCACTCCAGCAGGTCAATGTCCTTCCTGCGCTGGGAACCCCAGCACCTGATGCAGTGTTCCAGAGAGAAGGGAGATAAACACCTCCATTGACCTGCTGGCCACACTGCTTTTATTCTCATCTCATCCTGGTTTCTGTGCAGGGGGATGACAAGCGATCCAGAGTTCTGCTCTTGTGGGTCGCCAGGGTCTGTGGTGCCTCATTCAGAGAAGCATTGAACATCAGGGACTGGTGGCTACTAAAGCCCTCCTCTGTTTCTTCTTCAGCACCTCCAGTACCACACAGGCTTCCCCCTGGCTCCTGTAACCCAGCCACAGTGTGCCTGGTCTCAGCCTGCTCGCAGCTCTCACAGATACTTGCTTGTGCCTCAGGATGAAAGCCTGGACACTCCTCACAGCCTGAGGGCCACACTGCACTCCTTCCCAAGCACTTTTGCCTGGGAGACAGGACCCGGGACATCTCAGGAATTCTCACAGTTTTTGCTCGGAGATGAGCATCCACTTCCCTGCACTGCCATCAGCATGTTTGTAATTAATTACAAATACACGATTGGGAGTTATTTAGAACTTTCCACAGAAATGAACAAATTCTTAAAAGGCAACAATGAAGAGGAAAGTGATGGCTGTGTTTCCACCTATGTCCAGTTTTTGCCCTCCCTGCCTGCCACACCTATCTTCAAATGCAGCAATGGGTTATCAGCTACTTGTATCAGCTGAAATATCGGTGTGTTTCATACTTCCCACAACACAAATGGAGGCCTGATATGATTAAGGAGGAAAAAGTGAAAAAAAACTATTGTTATAAATACCAATTTAGACCATTTAGAAAATTGTCTGTCTTCCTTAGGAAGTCTACTTCTGAAAATAGATGTCTCACCAAAACTGTCACCAGACTTGCCTCAGGTGACTACAAAAAAGCTGAAGCATGATCTTCACTGATGATGAATAACTTCAAGATTCCCAACATGGGAGCCAAAAGAACTACAGTTCTGATAACATTGTTGTATTGTTGCCTCATAATTCTTAAAATCACTGATGGCAAATATGCAAATTATTACTCAGATGAAACAGTTGGTAATGCACACACCAAAAAGGATTTGTGTACCATAAAAGCTCTAGGACTATGCTGAGATTGTTTAAATTAGATACTACAGACAGTTTAGTTATCTCCACAGTCCAGGAAATAATTGCCAAATTAGCTCAATAATTTAGCCACAGCCAGAAACAAACTGGTTGGGACACTCTTTTCAGCTCAAGGAATATCCAGATGTCAGGATTTTTGCCCTCTTTTAAAAACAAAGTGTATCTGAATGCACTTTTCAACAGACAGCATAAAATGCCAGCATGTTACTAACTTGCACTGCATTTGACTTGAATATTCATCTTCTATAATTCTTCTAAAAATATTTTTTAAAAAGATGAGATGCCCAGAAGATTTCAATGTGAGCATAGTTTGGGTGAGAATGGAAAGAATTCCACATTGCTCATACCAAGACATAACATTTTCAAAAAGGACAGATATGCAAGAGGTTTTGGAAATGGGACATCAGGTATCATCCTTCCAATTTAACATAATGATATTTGTCTTGCCAAAAATGTAGGTGAGTCAGAGTGTGCCAGCAGAAGAACCCAATCATTGTAATGCATTGCTGTCATCTTTGCTTTCTGAAATAACAAGGTGACACAAAGAAATCTTAGAGATGTGCCACAGATAAAAAGATACTGGAGGATGTTGCCCAGAGAGGTGGGAGATGCTCCCTCCCTGGAAACATTCCAGGTCAGTCTAGATGGGGCTCTAAGCAACCTGATCTACTTGAAGATATCCCTTGTCATTGCAGGGAATGTAGGAGTAGGTGGCCTTTAAAGCTCCCTTCTAACCCAAAGTATTCTGTGATTCTATGATAAAGTAGCTTGCATTTGTGCAAGCAGACTCAGAAAAATTAAATTCTTAACTGTAGCCAAAACAATGCTTTAAAAAGCTGCATCACTGTGAGATCATGAAGGAAAATGAGTATGTGAAGCAATAAAACAGACATATGACCTTCTCATAAGAACATGGAAGTATTCCCAAGATGATTACTTCTTACTGGTTTAGCAAGCAAAAGATTAGGGGACTGTAATACTGAAATTTGATGCTTAGACACAGAGATGAATGTCTTAAATACTGTACTTCTGAATGAACAGCTTTAAAATGCATTGATTTCAGTTCAGCATAAAGATTTATTCTTTTTAAAGGTGTAAATTACACATTCAAAGCAATAAAACTGTAAAAAATATACATACCTTTTTACTGTTAGGCAGTACTCTTAGTCTGCAATACCTTCTTAACTCATTTTTACTAATGCAGTCAAAAGCTAGTAATTCAGCTGTACCGAATATGATACCTACTTAAATGAAACATCCATATCTAAACTTCAATCCAGTAACACAGAAATTGTTTACTCCTCAAAAATATCTTATCCCTGGCTCTCTGTTCTAACTTGTTCTAACAGTGCAACACGTCACATCATCCAGCTGGAAAAGCTATTGCACAGTCCTCCACAGAACAGCGTGAATACAAACGATTTTCTCCTTTAGCATTGCATGCTTTTAAAGGTTGGTGGGATTATTTCTTAAAAGCAGGTTAAAAATAAAACCCTTATTTGGCCAATTATTTTTACATTTATCTCCCATGCAAGGAAATGGGAGAATGTGCTTTCAACCTGTTGAACACTTCTGTTATAACAACATCCGAAAATGTTATAATTTCTAGGTTGGACAGAGACAAAACTCTGAAATGAAAAAAAATAAATTTCTACATGTCTGAAGATGCCATCTTATGAAGGAATAGTTCCAGCCATCTGAGAATTCTCTACTGTCATAACCAATACACAATTTCCTTTAACTTGTAAAACATTATCTGAAGGGCAACTCAGTAGAACTGAATTCAAACAGAAGTGACAAAGCAGATTGTAGTCAGTTATCTTTGAGATGTAGAGACCTGCAGCACTTCAGTTTTACATTATCAGCAAAGAGTTCCTATTACACCTCTGTGGAAGTAATTTTACATTTATGAGCTGTCAAAGCTATAATGTGTTCAAAAGTTCAAAGTCAAGAAATATATAATGATTCATCACACAACACATGAAGAGGCAATTAAGAGAACAACTTTAGATGATGCTACATAAATTCTCTATTTTATTAATCTATTTTTAAAGACGCATTTGACTACAAAATAACCAATGGTTCACAAAACAGGGTTGATAGGCCTAAATTTCTTCATTTCAATCATCATTAAATGTTAGATAATTAGTCCACAAATGAAATTTTAAGTTACCAAAAACCTACTCAGAAGGCATGTTATTAAAGCCTGTTTTATAGGCTACATAACACATTATTAAGGAATAGAAATATGCATTAGATAGAAGTTATTATACATTATACTACTCCATTTACAAGATTGTTGTCATTTGTGATGAGATGTATATTAGAGACAAAAGAAATCATGATCTGCTGCCTCACCAAAGTCATTACATGCTACTGTACAGTAATAAATGCTCCACCAGCTTGTGATGATTTTATGAAAAACCTTTAAAGCAAAATTTTACCTTTATCCACTGAAAGAACACCTACATGTAAATCCATAACTAGAAATTCTATTTCAACACATGCAAGATGCATTTAAATTACATCCTGGTGCTTAAGGTTTTAAGTGCTTGACAAAGCAACCTTAATTGTTTTAAATAGATAGGTGTTGTTTGCTCTGTATATATGCTTTTAATTCACTGCCAAATGAAGAATCATTTTCGAAAGTAGACTAATTGAGCAGCTTCCAGAATAAAGTTTCAAAGAACAGTTTAAGAAGGATTTCCAATTAAGTACATTCAGTTGCTTCCTTTTGCTCTACTGACAGTAATTTAATAACACACCATGATAACTGAATCTAGTGCAGAGCTTAATAATGCCCAAAACACAGCTCAAGCCGTGTCACACAAATTTGTCCTAAAATCTGGTAGACACCTAAGGAGTAAAACACCACAGTGGAAGTAATCTCCAGCAGGTGATGTAAATATCTAGCCTTGAGCAGGATCATGGTGGTAAGATTTATCACAAATTTAATTATGAGTTCCTGTAATAACATATTGCACAGTCTCTCCATGAGTCTTTCAGTCACACCACTCTATTACTCTTCTAGGCCTGTAAAGGTTCACAGGCTGCTTAACAGCAATTGGCAGGTTTTTAAACAGCATACTTGAGGATATAGCTTTCCTAAAAAGGTTCCAGATTTTATTATATAATACACAAAAGCAAAAATAAGCTCCATCAGCTTTTGAAACATTTTTACATTCCTTTTATGTTTTCACATCAGACATTTATTATAAGCTATATTACCTGACCACATTTCATTAAATGGTCTTTTTATGCTGAAGGATTATTTTAACTGACCTATATACAAGGAGACGCAATCCATAACAAGGGAGATAAATCTTTTAATTTTTATACTGATCTCAGAAGTGTATTGTTTCACAGCAGTGTCTCCCTTTCTTTCTTCTGTCTCACTACACTCTAGAGGGAGGTTACTACTACAGCTACAGTAATTTGTACAGCTATTGTAGCATCTGCTTTATTTCAAGAGATGATGTATATTCCACTTGTATAGCAGATCTAACAAAAATGGAATTAACCCGAGTAATCCTCAGTAACTAGGCTATATTTAATCAACAGGGGGTTTGTAACAGATCACTCCATCCTTTCTGAAACAACTTAAAATACTGTTCTTTTTAACATATTTTTGCATTTCTTAACAGAAAGTGATCAGAATGGATAGAACAACTTTCAATGACTTTCAAACAACTTCTAATTAGCAAAGAGCTTTAAAAAAAGTATTAAGGAAATTGCTTTAGTAGAGTCAGCCGTGAAAACATTTATGTGTTTAACATTTGCATGATTTAAAATGTAAGTCTGAATTACATAGCAGCACTAAGTACAAAAATCACATCCCTGCTTCTGTGTATGTCTACAGGTAAGAAAGATTACTTACTGTAAGTTTCACACAGGCAGTAATTCATAATCAATACATATACTGACATTTGCTGTCCCTAACAGCTAACCAGTCACCAAAGGACAACAGAGGGCAATGTGAGAAAAAACAACCAGAGAATGTATTACTCAAAGCACTCAGTAGTGATCAAGTTGGATCAGCCATCTGTACTTAAAAATGCAACAGCTGGCATTTGGAATATCCACCTGGGACATATACTGATGTCAATAACAGATAAGCCCTTTCAAACAATTTAAGAGCGGTTCAGCTCTGAAAAGGAAAAATCTTACTTGATGCGTTCACTGAAAGAGCTTCAAGCATAAGCTTTTGTGATAACCTGATTTCAACTAATTAATACTTTCTAGCAACATATTAAATGCACACAACTCATATTTTGAGCAAAATTGCTGTTTTCTGTATTTAAAGCCCTTCTTAGTCTTCAATTCCTCAAGCTAATTTGTAAAATGCATAAATAAATTTATGTAACACAAAAAATCCCATAAAGAGGCAATCTGACTCATCTACAGATTCAGCTTTCTTGCTCACTCACTCTTCACCAGCCTTGTGTCTGAAATCAAGCTATAACAGATTTCAGCTTGTACAGTACATTAGTGTGGTAAATTATGCCAGAAAATTGGTTTCCTGGTATTGTATGGTGGGTTTTTTCCCTCCTGTCCTTCAGAGAGGAAAAAGAACTACCTTTGGAGCACCACATTAGTCAAGTGACGTTTTGCATATATTTTAAATCAAAGTGTGCACATTCTTTAAGGCTTGGAGATTTTGCTCCTGTAACAAGAAAAATGGTTTTCTTATGAAAAGAAAAATGGTTTTCTTTCTCTTTCTTCTTTTCTTCTTTTCTTATGGTTTTCTGTCCAGCTCAAATGGGATTTTTTTTTCATTGTACTCACTAAAACGACATCAGAAATCAAGAAAGAAAGCAAGGTATTTCTATTGGTTTCCTTTACATAATAAAAATGAGTTAGCTTTTTTTTTCCTTGTATTAAATGCAGCCCAGTCTTCTGGGCCACTTCCTTTGTCTAACCAAAACTGCAGGGTAACCAGCAAGCAAGAAAACCTCGCATGTCTTCAAAACACCAAGCAGAGTCACTAATCTGACTTTTATCATCAATACTGCAAAACCATATTGTAAGACCATTAAATGTCAATATGTTACTGCCAATGGTTCTGACAAGAAGACTTATACTCTGATGACAATTGTGCACTGTCATACTTTAAAACATGTGTTTGCTGCATATATTGACAACTGGTTTTGCTAACTGTACATTCTAATAATCTTGTGAATTAAGTAAGTCTCTTCTATATACTGGGAAGAAAAAAAGCCTATGAAAGGGACAGAAAAGTGGCCCTGAGTCTCTATGATTTAAGTCCAATCTGACAACAAGAAGTCTTTGACCAACTTCCTAAAGACAAAATACTGCTGCAATTTGCTATTATTAAAAGGTACCAAGTCAAAGTGTTTATACAACTGACAATACTTCTTACTTAGAGAACATTAGCAAAATTTGACATAAAAATATGAAAAAGGGAGTCTGTCAGGCATAAGAACACTGGAAAAATACCATAATCATGGTTTATGCCTGAGTGAAGTTTATGAAAACTATAACAAAACGGCCAAAAAATACAACCTAGAATGTAAGCCATTTAAAGCCATTATAGAAAATTAGACATTTACATGTGTTTTGTACAAGGTTCCACTCTGATTAAAAACAGTGTTTTAATAACTGACTTATGTCACTCTGCCTTTTTCAAACATAAATCACATTTATTTTTTTCTCTCTGCTTATGGTTTAAGAATGCTGAGAACTCAATTTTTCCTGATACTTTGGGAAATTCTAATGCCATGACTTTAATGCTATGAATGTTTGAAATTATGAAGATGACCCATTTTTTTACTACTTTTTGTCCTTCAGATTAATTCCTGTCTTGGTTCATTGCTATCTTTTACAAGGGTAAATGTCCTTAAGGAAACATGCCCATTAATGTACTGGTATTGTACCATGATACATTTGTACAGCAGAGTCATCTAAACTTGAAAAGATAGAACTGGTGTCATGACATTTCATTCAAGCAATGCATAATACAGATCTCCCTAGCATCAGACAGCATCACTGATTAGCTACTGACAGTGTACAAATCAAAATTAGTTCCAGCATAATATCTATTGTCCAGTCAACATAACCCAACAAATTCTAAAACTGAAAATTGAAATGACATCAAATTTTAACAGTGTGGGTTTTGTTATATACTTCTTATTAAAGAATTTACATTACTAAATAGGATTAATATCAAATTGCTACAATTAAACATATAAAACATTTTAATTTCCTTTTCTTGTTAAATAGTAAATACCAGGCCTGCACTTGCAACTGACAGAATACATCCTTTCTGATTACTTTGTATTTTCTGGTAAGGAAAAAAAGTACATATTTTTATCCACTTTTTCCACATATTCCTTAAGCCAGAATATTTCCAGTCAAACAGGATTACAAATCCAAGCCTTCTTCAGGTTTGTGGAGTTTTTTTTTTCTATTTTCTTTTTCTCCCCATTCATCTATTGCAGGCACATGAAGCAAGCCTGATTTCAGGTACAGCCAAAACCACTTTTTACCAAATTAATTTACTCCTTACAGCCATATCATTACTCATTACACAAGCTGATAAGCATAACACTTAGTTTTTCCTTTTCAACATTTTATGTCTGTAGACCAACCAGACCTGCAGAGCCTTCACCAAGCCATGATCCTTTGACTAACCACAGCAATATTTTACTGTGATTTTGTAGTCAAGGAAATTAATAGAGAGTGCATTGGATTAGCTGCCTTCTGCATACGGACATAAACTGAAATCCACTGGACAAATAAATCCATCTTCCTTTAGATATCTGTTGGAAACTGAAAATTTACATTGCAGTATCAGAGCAATTTTTAGAAGAGATGTCATAAGAAATATGCTTCCTGGAAATGTAAAAAATATTGTACCACATTATCCTTATCAAATACAAACATTACAATTCTTATTCAAATAATGTAAACTATTAATTATCATCATGCCTCCATGAGAACTATATAATCTGCTGTAACATGAGAGCTAATGAAGTACAAACCCAGCATATTAATAACACAAAAAGATATTCTAAAAATACTTGAAATTAATTAGGTAGTTCAGAACTTGGAGAACATATCAAGTATGTAAGTTTTGTCAACCACTGACAAAAGTAATTTTTGTATAAGCTGGAATAATAAAAGAATAAAAATCTTAGAAATTTCTTAGAACCTAAAAATTGTCATTACCTGTTTCCATTCTGTTGTCATATTTCCACACCTATTACGAACCTGATATTAAGAAACAGTACTCTAATACTGAAAGAAATGCAGAATTAAGATGGGTTTTATTCAAAAACTATGGTAGCATAAATAAATATTGACAAAATATTGAGAAAAATAAATCTGTGAAACAGAGAAATTAATAGAATTACAGAAAACACTTTTTTTAAATGCTTTTTTTTTCAGAACTCAACATTGGAAAGTGTGTTTTGCAATTAGGATTGCCTGAAACTATTTGATTTAGGACTATTTGTTGTCCTTGCTATTGTTTTTGTCATGTAGATTTACTGTATTTTCTGCAATAAATAAGAACTGTCTCACTTGAAACCAAATATTTAAAGTGCATTTTTCCAATCCTGTCCTTATGCCATACTAATGGGCTGAAATAAAACTCAGTTTATGTACACAAATTAAAGCAACAAAAACATAATGGTTATAGCTAAGAGCTAAGAAGACAGTGTAAATAACACACCTTGAAACCAATTTAAACATTAACTGCTTTTTGGGAAGAAAGAGGGCTTCTGTCAAACTTTGATCTTCCTTTTTTTCATGCAGAGAAAGCAAATAATTTGCACTTGTAATTACCTTCTAAACACAAAGAATATTGACATAAAGATCACCTTCAGTCCCATAGGAAAAATTTCCAGCTTTTTTTAGCACTTTTGAAATTGTTATAAAGTATTTCCATCTTCCTCAGCAACAATGTAAACAAAGTAGACATATTTATGTATTCCCCTACTTTTAAAAATATTTGTCAAAAGGTTTCTTTACACTGATGAAAAATAACGTAACTAAGAAGTAGCAGAGCTCTTACAATGTAAAAACATAAGCAGAAAAGCAAGAATGTGAAAAGCTGAGAACAGACAGAATGGTATAGAAAAAAGTTCTTAAGTAGGTTTTTACTTTTAATCAGTCTTTTAAAATTGAGTTGTATTTGATACTGTAAGTCAAAGTAGCATGAGAATAGCTTTTTTAGCAACCTTCCTAGAGAACATGATCATAATTTCAACTCTTTCAGATATGGCACAGGAAAAAAAGCACATGATACTTACTAATTACGAATTGAGTGCACCAAAACCAAACTAATTACAATAGCTAAACCACTGCCAGTGAATTATCTGATCATTTACGGAAGTCTGACAGCATCCAGAAGATATCATCACTGAAGACACATAATCACATAAAATGTCTATCCATCCCTGCTCACTGTTCAGTGGAGTTTACTATGGGTCCATCCCTTAAATGTAAGCCAAAAGAGGTTAAAAAACTGAAAAGAAGAATACTTAAAACTATATAGGCTCTTTCCTACAAAGCTAAAGTGAATCAACATAGCAATACCTAGCAAAAAGGGAAACCTTATGAATCTTAGACAGTAACCTGATAAAGTCATTCTTGTTTAATTCTTCTTTTAGTAACAGATTCTATATCAAATATTTAAAGATCCTGGGAAACTGCTGGATAACTAAGAAGCATTAGGCACAGTGGAAGAACATTTAGAATTTAAGAACCAAAAGGAACAATTACAACAATAGATGGGCAAAACTGCAACACTTTATCCCAGGGATCAGAAGAAGTAATAAAAAACAACATGCAAAGCATAATCTAAGTTGTCATTCCACAGTAGTACAGCTCACAAATGCTATGGATTTGAGCTACGCAATTAACTCACCCTACTCGTCTTTGAACAAAGTATACTTTGGTTTAGTTTTTAATAAAAGGTTGAATGATTCCTCTTCGTAAAAGTAGCACATGGGCACGTAGTCAAGCTTAGTCTATCCACAAGGCTGCTGAAATCAAGACACTAATGTAGTAACAAACTCTTCAATACAGTTTGTCACCCATACAGAGTTTTTTTTTTTGAGTCTCTACCTCAGGGAGAAAGTGTTGGACTACAACTTTTCAGGAAGAAAAATATCCCACAACACTTCCTTGACCAACACATAATCTGTGGAAAGAAATTTTGGAACAAAAAGTTGGATGAAGAAACGACAGAATAGGTATTTACACATGCAGTCAGAAAAGTACTTTTGCATAAATAGCAAGTTCATTATATATACATATATGTTCCTCTTGCACCTGCACAGAATAAAACAGCTGTTACGGCATAGCAGAGAAATCCTGCATCTTGTAAATTACATCCACTTACATGTCAGAGAAGGTATGCTGATAACACGGTTACCATTAGTATAGACTATAAATAAAAGGTGGAAATAAAACCTTGAATGAATCAGTCTTGATAATGTAATCATGACGCAGAAAAGTGCTCAGAGTATTAAGTGTGCAATCACAATCCACAATTGACCAAATAATTGCGGGGTTTTTTTCTTTCTGTTCCTCTCAGGCAGATTCACAGAAAACAAGCCCAGAAAAGGGAATTATGTATGCTTTGCACTTAAAGAATACCCTGATTCTCCTACACTTCGTGGGACAAAATGGCACAATGAATGTTGAAAGTCAGTCAGGGACAGAAATGTCATGTTGAGTCATATGCATCCTAGATATTTTAAAGTATTCAGATGTTATAATTTAGAAGAAAAAAAAAAAAAAAGACAAACCCTAATTCTTATGGAGCTGGCAATTTGCATGGCAAATCATACCACTTTAAACCCGCCTCTTCTTGATGGGACAAACTTTGAGAGTTGCAATGTCAGAGAATAAAGAAAAATGCATTCAGAAAAGCTTCTATTTCATGATACTTCCCAAACCCTTCACACAGGGAGACATGATTTCCCTCCTGTGTTACAGCAAGTGAAGGACTGCCCAGACTGTGAGGACTCCCCTGTGAATAAGCAGGGTCTTGGAGCATGCCAATACCTGGGCTGAAGGGAGGAAAAACTACCAGAATTGCCATATACCAGTCCATGGCTGGTTGCACCTAGAAAGGCAAAACACCTTCCTGCCCCTCTCTGACTGCCAAAAGGAAGGTTCCTGCCTTTTCATTCCTCAGCCTGCTGATGATGGCAACTTTCTCTCTGTATCCCACCACTTCCTCAAACTAACAGATGTGCTGATGGAGAGTTTCCTCACAGTGCTTCCTCCCAAAGAGCTTTTCGTGATGACAGGCATAATGGAAGTGTTGTGGACTATGACATCAGGGAAAAATCAGAACATTCAGAATTCATTTGTCTCCACTTGGTTTTATTGGCCTTTTTTAAAATGAGAGCACCATTAGGGCCATTAGCTTTCATGTTGGATTCTAATCTTCATTATAACCCTCTTGAAATGTGTTGGCATGGAAAACAGACAAATTAACATCATCTGTCTAGCAAGCATTTAAAAGAAATTATATTTTATTAACTGTAAGCAAGGAAGAATTACTAAAATTGATATGATAAATCACTACACAATTGACACATTATTTAAAGCTACCATCCTTAGACAAACTACTAAAAACCCTCTAGGTTTGTAAACTGTCCTGGGACAGGGATCAACTATGTTTTTAATGATGTTTATAAACAACAGCTGTTCTGAAGCTGCTTTGCTTTTCTACCTCTGTACTGCACAATATAGTCTGCAAAAACCACACTTGCCAAGCAACAATATTTACCTTTAGCTCACACTTGCAGAACTTGTTCTAGAATGCAGCATATTAAAAACTGGGATGCTTTCCAGTAAGGTTACTGAAAATAACTGTTGATAGAAATGAACTACAATTTTCAGCTGAAAACCTTTATGAAAGGACAACATGCAGCATAACATACAAAATGGTTTAAAAATAAGTTATGTAAAAATAAAATCATCAAGTAGAATCAAAAGGTGACTGAAATTTGATTATGAGATTGCCAAGGGAGAAAAACAGTAAATCTAACCAAATAACCAGGAACATATTTTCCAGTCCTTTTGTCTTTTCCTATTGACATTTTTCATAGGAAGAGAACAGACTGAATGAAAACAAAACATATTTTATGCAAGATCGGAAGCATTCAATTAAGTAGCTAGTTAAAAAAAAAAAATCCCATGGATTTGAAAATTCTGGGTTCAAACTCCTTGTTGCTCACCATGGTCTGCGAAGCCTGTTTGAAATGACAGATATCAGAGCCTCTAGACAGAGATGCTATTGACTTGGACTACGCATTTGGACTGTGGAAGAAGAGGTTCAGTTTTATCTTTTCAGTGCCTGAAAAGCAACAACTGAAGGAAAACATAAGCCTGACAGGTATTTAATATGGGCTACCTTCTACTTAGAAATTGCTGTAAGTTGATAGGGAGCCACAAAAGCTGCAATATTATACTTTTTTTTCCCCCTGCTGCCCACTTAGACTGGACCCATACCACAAATTTTACAGAAAATTAACCTAACCAGAGGCAGACCTAGTAGTATGGATACTGTCAGTCCTGTCTCACTTGACTGGTGAAGCAACCAGGTGCCAGAACTGCGTGTTTCAGTCCAGCACTCAACTAGGAGGTAAGGTACACATGTGTGTTCTGAAAGCGATGGGATGAACGACGTCAACAGGCTGCTGCACAGAGTCTGACGTGACTTCTTGTTGGTAGTATTGGTAAGAGTGAAAGGCTGGGGATTTACAGTCCCAAGAAATTACAGATGAAGAATGCCTGAGTGACAGCACTAATCCATTAAACTTGGGGATGGGAAAAACCCAATCAACCGACCAACCAACCACCAAAAAACCCCAACAAAAATCAAAACGGCAATAGTAGCAGATCTCTATAAAATATACTTTCATACATTTAAACTTACTCTCACTCTTGCATGCATGAATCATTGCTTTTTTGTACATTTTGATTAATTTTGTCTTGATTTGGGTGCCTATCACATAAGCTATAAATATAAAAATTAATTATCAAATAAAAAAGGAAACTTCACTAACCAGGAGAGCTGTAAAAAAAAAAAAATCCAGTTTCTTAGGCTGCTCAAGGAGAAGAATTTTTGTTATTAAAACTGCAATCAACTAAACCCTTGATTCAAGTGTCCTTTATGTTAGGTATAAATCCTTAATGAACTGGCTCTTTTAAAGAGTGAGAGCACATTAGCTTCTTCTGTCAAACATATTATGTCAAACACAAAGTTGCTCTTAACTAGAGCAACTTCAGTTTTGCTTGGAACATCCCATCACCACTACAACAATGTTTTAAGCTGAGTGCCTTTTGACATTATTAGTATGTAGTAGTCCTTCCAGTCTATCATTTCTTCACCTACTACAAGAGTCCCAAATGGATCCCTTCACTGGAAACAAATAATCCACAACCACAGAAAACCTCCCTCTGTTTTCAGCTCTAACAGCACTTGATTGAAAGTTCTCAACTTCAAGGCCCTGTCCCAAGGCTATACATGTTTCCCCACACTGGAGATACTTGGTTTTATTCCTTTCTCTCTACCTTCCTCTTTCAAGCTCACTTTGTCCTGTACATCTAGACAGAAGACAATGGTGAGATTGTTGCATGGTATGCTCTTTTTTGTCCCTTCAGAGATCATAGAAAGCTTTCCAACTGAGCATCTGTTCAGGTGTCCTCATTTTGCCTAATAACAACATCTATCAATCTTGCCTTCCATCTTCAGCGCTGATAGTGCAGATGCCCAAGCCATGCATGTGATGCTCCCATCCCTTCCTACTCTTCAGCACTGCAGAGTTTTGTTAGCACCCCACCTTGAGAGTGTATACCTTCTTAAAGAACATATTTTTTCCTGTACTTACCTTTCACAAACTTCACAATCCTGTTATAGAAACTCTGAAGCCAAACTGACAGTAGGCACTGCAGTTCACAACCCAAACAACCAATCCAGCTTCACCTACCACTGATTACTTACAATGTACATACATAGTGAAAAGTCACCTTGATGAAGACCATAAACCATTTCATCAATGGAAAATTTTCTAATCACTGTGCACAAGTCCAAATAGTTCAGCTCTGGAACAGGGCAAGAATCCATCTAGCTAAAAAATTAAAATTGTTGAGCTGTTCAATAATGTGTGGCAATACTGTAACTATTTTCAAAGGGATTTATGTAGGCTGGCCATAAAACAGAAAAAGTTAGACAGTCAAGTAGATTAACATGGGATTTCTTTAGGTCACTAATTGGCAGAACCACAATTGGTACCTCTACCAGGGGAAGCACCTCAGCAAGAAGTGCTTGAAGAGCTCCACTCTTCACTGTGGTCTTCAGGCATTCCCTGAATGTGGATTCAGGAAAGTGAGAAATGCACCAGGTATTGCCAGGATAATTTCTTTTAAACACCTAATGTCTCCCATAAGTCTCCCATCTAACTAATGTTGAGAACTAACCACATTTAACTGATTGCATCTGAAAGATTTAGAACAGAGAACATGGCTGCAGGCATTCAGGGAGACACTTAGACACATTACCAAGGTGAAAACCTTTTTATTGCTTCATGATTTCACCATCTGGAGAACATTATGGTATTAATGTGTATGAAATTATTAAACATTAAATATGCTTTCTAAAAGCCATTACTGCCCTCTTATTAGACAAAACCTTGGAGATGTGTCCCATGAATATCATGTTGCTCAGGTTTTGAAAATTTGCAACAAAGAATGCTACATGACATTAATATTTAAGAGCTGAAGAACGATCACGAGTGAACAAAAAGGGTATGTACAAACAATGTGGTCTCATGAGATCAGCAGCAGTTCCTGTGATTCTGTGCCACAGAAAAAATGGTACTGAAGAGAAATAATAAATATTAATAAAAATAATAAAAATACTCAAGACAGAGGAGTACAGGAAGCCCCAAGAAAACTGAGTTTTTCTTAAAATATGTCCATGTTAAAGCAACAGTTCAGGCAACAGCCTTCAGCTGCTCAGCACTACAGGGTAACACAGAATGAAAATGGTAGAGCACCATCTTCAATGTCTTTATCACTGTGTGAGGAAAACCAATCTGGTGACTTGACACAGCAGTAACCCATACTCCACCCAACCTCAGAGAATCACCTTCCAGTTGTCACCTTCCTATAAAACTAAAAAAACTTTTAAAAAATTGTAAGACTTTCTCTGGAAACTGAAGACTATAGAAGCAATATCCTTAGGAAAATGCATACATCAATTAAAAAATCTGAAGGTTTGAGGATGAGAACATAGCTGAGAATGTCTAAGGACATATTTCTTGGTTTCAACAAGCAGTTTACTTAAAAGCTACTTTTCTGGGACCTTGGCAGGATAAAAAAAAAAGCTCAAAAAGTATCAAAAAAACATACTTCCTTCTTAATAACCTCCAAAAGTGATTAATCTTTCATGCACTGAAAATGACACCTCCCCTTTCTATGTGTGTTCAAGTCACTTAAGGAAACATTAACAGCCCACATCACTCCTTTAATATGTTTGTCTTGCACATCTATTTCATTAGCAAGATTTTTTCTTTTCACAGACAGATCACAGCTTTTATCAAAACAGTTTCACTTCCAAAGTAACGTGGAGTAATTTTGTATGTTTTATAGGCTTTCATGTCACTTAAAAAGCAAAGGCAATAGCCAGAGCAAAAATTTTATGCAAATGAGACCAAGCGGCAACAGAACACAAATGACAGAGCCATAGAAAGTGACAGAGGATGAAGGGAACGTAAGCTCTGAGCAAGGAGGCAATTTTATGGCAGAAAATAAGTCACTATATTCAGTACGTGATATACATTTAATTGAACTTTAAATTGAAGAGACTTCCCACAAAGTAGGCTAAAAAGATATATACAGAGAGCAAGGGCAGCAAGGTAGGAGAGGAGACAAACTTTCTCTAGGGGAGAAATTACTCCTCTTAACCAAACACATTGGTGAGTTTCCTGCTCCCACATGGTTTTGTGTCACCCAAAAGCAGAACACAAAATAGCTGCTGCAGACTATAATAAATCCAAGGGCTGCATCTCTCTGACAAGCCACAGGTTTCCCACTAAAGCTGAAAGTAAAGGACATAAAAAATAGTGATTTTTATCTGAATAAGGAGAGAAGGTGGATTGATTTCATCTCAGCTTATAACATCTATCATGGGCAGTAGCTTTAATGCCTGCACATACCAAGGGCCCCCAGAGCTTCCTCAGAGTTTTATGGCTCTTCTCATCCTTTGAATGCCAAAAAGGCACTGAAAACATATCTGTTCATACCTAAGGATATATCAGCATGTAATACAGATCACTGCAAGCAGACTCAAAGGGAGTTTTGGCTAATGCACTACAACTTGCATTAATTTATTTACTTAGGAAAGGTTAAGTTCTGCAAAAGTTGGCATCTCTCTTCCAAGAAAGCTGCCAGAGCTGGCAGGAGCAGACTGCTTCGACACTGCAATGACTGAGCCATTTGTTTGGTATCAGTTGCAGGACTGGTGCCAACCTGAAATCACAGGCATGAACTAAACTGCCTAAGGAATACAGGCACACATGAGATTTAACACACCTATATTTATTACTTATTACTGAAGTTTAAAAGCTCTGAAGAAGCAGCAGCACTGGAAAAAATCCATGCATTTATGCAAGTCTTGTTTTCACAAGAACATAATTTCCAACCTACCCAAAAACCTCTTTTCAAAGTTAGTATATTATTGTAGATAGATACTTCAAGGAAATAGCCTCAAGCTGTCACGTTGAATAGTGGTGACATGCTTTTCTAGCATTTTTCACATCTATATATACACATATATACATACACACAAATGTGTGCACAAATATACACACACATTTCTTCAAGCTTTATTTCCACAAATGACTGATTGGAGTCTTCACCCTCAATTCTTCATGAATTAAAGCATTCATGAACTGTACACAGAGGATTTTTTTTTCTAAATTAGGCATGAATTCATAGCAAAAAAAGATCTGTATTACAGAGTCCACGTGCTTCAACCAGAAACATCAATTCTGCTAGCAGACTCCAGTATTCATTCAGTATTTGTCCTAGCTACAAAGGGTGCACAGCAACATGGGAAACTACTGTATGTTTGTCTTCCACAGACATTCAGCTTTAGATTCACATAACAGATATGAGAAAGGAAGTCCAGTGTTCAGAGATAATCCTGTGGGGGTTTCTGGTCATTTGCATGTTTGCACAGTTTATTTGCTGTCATTTAACAATGAACATCAGAAAAGAAAATGGCCAATGACAGAGGATAAAGTTGAAAAACCAAAAAGCGACTTTCTTCTAAGACACACTGAATTGCCTCCTTTAGCTGGAATTAAAGCCCTCAACAAGTAACATAATGTGACTTAGCTCTTTGTGAGACAAAATCTTTCTCATCCACTAACCATTTGCCTGCTAGGAGGTACAAGCAGAGTGGGCACAATGGCTGCTGGCATTTTCCACATGGAACATGAACACGCAATACTACACATTCCCTCTCATAATACCACAGCATCTGCCTTTGCTGTGGAGGTCACTGTGGGGACCAGGACATTCCCTTTACACAAGAAAAGGTAAATTTTTGGCTGATACAGCAATATTATGTTTAAGATGGCTCAGTTTTCCAACAGCAACAGTATTAAACCATGTGACCGCTGCACCAGTAAATTTTAACACAACTGGAATATTCTGACAGTTGGAAGTTCAATAGGCAAAAACGGCCAAAGATGACACTGACCTGGCAGTACAAACCAACTGAAAAATGGTGATGAATTTACAGAGTGACAAAGCGTTAAAAATGATAAATGCAATCCTGAGCTGCAGTAACAAGGCTGAACATTCAACATCACTGCAGAAATTACCGGTAAGTTCCCACACATAGTACCATACAAAATCCTGATTATTTATCTTTTTAAAAAGTAAATTAAAAAAGAGACTGAAGCAAATGAAAGGAATGGTGATTAAGGGAACAAGAGGATCATGAATCCTTAAACCTTGCCAAATAAAAACTCTGTAGTACCTTATCAGTATAGATACAAGGGATGAAACAAGAGCTTTCTAAAGTAAATAGTAACAGCTCATAGAAGATAAAACGGCAGCATATTTGCCTCAAAAAGTTAAAAGTGCTACATATTAAGGAAACTGCATTTACACAACAATATTCCAGAGGCGCAGGACAATGAAAATTGAAAATTCTATTACTTTAGACAGAACTCAGTGTGTTTATAGAAACTAATGATGGGATGTGTGGAAGGTATCTTAAATACCACCTCAGAGTCTGTGAATGAATGGAAATACGAACCTGTTAAACACAACAGCATTGCTGGTTTATCTGTACTGATTAACGGATGGCAAAAACTCTACAGAACATCTCTCCTTACTAGGTATTTTGCCCCAGTGAACAAAGAATAATAGTTATACCACAAAACATTAAAAAATTCTTTAAACTTTATAAAAATAACAGAGCAGGTCTTTATGATTTCATTTTTAGACTAGCCACTAAAGCTTTTTTCCCCATATAACTGGAATACTTAAGCCAGCAACTATTTTTGTTACCTATCTACATGATCATTATGTATACAACAAGAAAAAAAAGTTACTTTATTTGTACAGGCTAGTATCTACTTTGCAGAGAATAACTTATTTGGACCAAACTGACTAATATAACAGAAACAACTAAATAAAAGTCAACAAGGAAACAACAAATCTCCTCCTCCCCCAACTCAGGGAATCATGTTTTACTTTATTTTAAGTTAGAAAGAATACAGAATGTACCTACATTGAAGGTAACACAGAGATTAAAACTAGTAAAAGCATCAGCTGATTTATTTTTGTTGGCCAGTCCACAGATTTATGACAGAACATTCAAATAAATATTTTTGATGGCCATTCCCAAGGAAAGCAGTGGGTCCCTACATGACGTTTAGCAATGAAAAATTAACAATGAAGTTATTTACAAAAATTATGAGTTTCGTACTAAACTAAACGTTCCAATTAGCAACAGCAAAGTTCTTTTAAATTGAGATGAGCAGGAAGCTCCTGCAAGTTCTGGACTTACTCCGCAGGAATGCTACTTCTTTATATATATCTTTATATAAAAAAGAAGGAATCATCGCCATTCAAAACTATGAGAAATTTGACTGCTCCTACACTCAGGAACATATTTTAACACAATTGTTCTGAAGTCCTCAGTGAGATTTTTCCCCTTCTGAACTCATGAAATTTTATCAGCATTTTGTCAACACCACATATAGGTAACGGAAATCCTATTCTGATCAATATGGATGATTAAGTGTTTTCACATCCCTCAGTCCACTAGCAAAACATAAGCAGTAAGTGAAACCTATAGAAAAACCTGACATAATTAGCAGAAACATAACATTCTAATGCTAGATTCCTACATGGGGATGAAGCCCCTACATTACCAGATAGTTCTAAGCACAACAGTTGATATAATAATAACCCGTCTCCAGAAAAAGTTGGTAACAAATTAAATTACAAGTATTTAACAGTGTTTATGATTATTCACCCCCAAAGTAGAATAAAAAGAAAAATGGCAATACCTTGCGTTACACTTAAAAATATAAAAAAGTACACACACATATGCGGATACACACATGTCTACATACAGAGAACATCAACCTCACATCCTATCTTCAGGCAAAAGTTCATGAAAGAAGTCCTACTTGCCTGGATGAAACCCTATCACAAGCAACTGATTTGTAGCAACTCTTTTCTAACAGGCTGAACTCAAAGGCCCGTCAGTCTATTACAATCCTCCTCCTTCCAGCATTTCCTTCTCCGGCTTCGAGCATTCACAGAATCATAGAATTTTCAACGTTAGAAGAGACTTTCAAGATCAAGTCCAACCATGAACCCAGCACTAGACACTGTAACCCCTCAGCCACATCACCCAGCACCCGACCCAGATGCCTCTTAAACACCCCCAGGGATGGTGACTCCACCACCTCCCAGGACATCCTATTCCAATACCTGATGACAATGCCAGTGATAACTTTCTTCTATTATCTAATCTGATTCTCCTGTCTCAGCTGAAGGCCATTTCCTCTGGTCCTCTCACTGCAGGGACAGTAGAAGAGACTGACTCCCACATCACTGCAGCCTTCTTTCAGGGAGTTGTAGAGAGTGATGAGGTTCCACCTTGAGCCTCCTCTTCTCATGACTAAACAAACCCAACTCCTTCAGCTGCTCCTCATAAGATATGTTTTCTAGTCCTTTCATGAGCCTTGTTGACCTTCACTGGATAAGCTCCAGCATCTTTTTAGAGTGAGGGGGCCAAAACTGGAGGCACAGCCTCAGCAATGCCAATGACAGGAGGATGATCACTTCCCTGCTCCTACTGGCCACACTATTCCCAGTTCAGGCCAAGATGCCATTGGCCTTCTTGGCCACTGGGACACACACTGAGTCGGCTCTCAACCAGCACCCCCAAGTCCCTTTTTGCCGAGCAGCTCTCAAGCCACTCCTTCCGCAGCCTGTAGCGCTGCACGGGTTTGCTGAGACCCAAGTACAAATCCTGGCACTTTGCCTTATTGAGCCTCATGCAGCTGCCCTTGGCCCATTGATGGAGCCTGTCCAGGGCTCCTACCCTCAAGTATATCAATGCTCCCACCCAAATTTGTGTCATCTATAAATGTACTGAGGGTGTCCACAACCCCATGACCAAAATATCAATAAACAGGACTGGCACCAAAATCAAGCCCTTGTGTGCACTAGCGACCAGCCACCAACTGGATTTACCTCCATTCACCACAAGTCTCTGGGCGCAGCCATCCAGACAGTTTTTTACCCATTAAAGAGTCCACCCATCCAACATATGGGCAGTCGGTTTTTCTAGGAGGAGTGGAGCTAAAATAATAAAGTCACTGCTGTTCAAAACATTTTTCTAGTGATGAGTTAGGAAGCTCAGGCTGGGCTGGGCTAGTTGATAAGCATACTGCAAAAACAACACCACTCAACTCAGACAAGGCTCTCTGTCTCATAGAGACTATACACCTTCTACATCTCCCTCCCATGACCGAGTCACCACCTCCAAGCATACATGCCAGCACCACAGTCTGACTAGGAATTTAAGAAAAGAGGTTGAAGGTAGGTTTATCCTTGGACTTAACAGACAAAAAACTAAGGCTAACAGATTTGTCAGAGAGGACATGAGCACCTACTTCTATGGGTGGAGAAGGGATGGAACAATGCCCAAAGCATAGTTTTGGTACAGAATTCTTTCTTGAAAGTACAAACAATAATCAATTTTTGCAAAGACGTTACACACACACTCCAGAACTCTAAGCAAGCCTCAAGCACCAAATCCCACAAAAGAAATGCACATACACTTACATGACCCTCTTGGACCCATTAATATTACATTTTTCAAAAATATTTTGCACTGTTTGTCCATAGTTTTTATTATAGTCAAATACCCTCAGTTAGGCGCAGTTATTTCCCCCTACCAAACAAAAAAAAAAAGAAACCTCAAAGATTTAGTATAGAAGAAAAGGATGCAGAATACTACCATCTGCTTTCATTCCTTCTTGCAGGCCAGATTCAAACCTAACACATTTTTTTAAAAAAAAATTAAATATATCAAAAGCACATAACAAAACTGTTTCATTTGCTGAGTTAAGCACTTTCCTAAAAGCTTAGTCATCAGCTACATTTGTTGCAGCAATATTCCTTGGCTTGTGGAACTGAGACTCACTGCACTTCAGAAAATTTTGCCCCAAACTGATAAAAATGACATAAAAAGTCATGGTGTTTTGTCATGATCAATAACAGGAAGTTGTGCAACTCTGGTAGGATAAGAGCTGGTCCAAAAGATGGGCCCCTCCCATGACAAAAAGTTCTTATGATAATAGGTGTGCTACAGTCTGCAGCAGTAAAGAAAAAGCTTTCAAGGAAAGCTAAAACAAGCTATGTTAAATTGAAGGAAAAAAAACCATATATACAGAACAGAAGGACACAGATCTAACTAAATATAAACTAAAACAAACTGAAAGCTAAATTCTACTCTTTACAGTAGAGAGACTGCAATAAGTACTTTTAAGCACAGCTTATTCTCCAAAGGACCTTCCCTGATGCCCCTGGAATCTTGGTACAAGCTAGGCACAAGGTTTGAACATATGCATATGTACACATGCACATTTCCGTGCATGCAGATTTACAGTGTATGCCTCTCATAGCAGCAAAGGCCACACATATTTCTAAGGCACTGCAGCCACACATACTGGTAAAGAAATGTTGCATTTCTTGAACGCATGTGTTTGTGCGTCATGAGGAGCTCATTCACACATGCTGCACCCAGAAAGGACCCCATGAATAAGCATCTCTCTTATACCAGCAAATGCAGAGTCAAAAGAAGCAGTGTTCATGATCAGATTCTTGCCCTTCAGATGTTATTTTGCCCTTGAATGATTGTAAAAAAAAAAAAAGAAAAAAAAAAGAAAAGAAAGAAAAGAAAAACATTTTAGGGACTCAAATGTTTTAAAAGCACTGCAAAGCACTTTAAGGCATGACTGAAAGTATAAAGTCCTTCAAAGTAACAAGTACACACACCAAAAAAACCCAAACCAAACAAACAAAAAAGTACCATCCCATTTAAAAATTATTAAAATGAACACTTTCAAATTTCTAAATAAAATATCAGACTAAAAATTAAAACCAAACAGACAATCTGTCCAGTCATGCTCCTCCAGTTTATGCTTTTGGTATCCAACTGTCTGGTTAAGCCCACATATTCCATAAGACTTATTTAAGGACTTCTTTTTTTTCACTTTTAAGTGTTCATAAAGGTTATTTCACTAAAGGTAAAACTTCAACCAATGTGTTGAAAGTGTATCTCAAAAGCACTAGATAAAAGATAATGCAAATGTGTCTCAAAAGCACTACATTTTTTAAAAAAAGCGAATTCCTTTTCTAGGTTCATTTTAAGACTAAATCATACATAAAACAGCATTCAAGAACCCTGTATCAGTTACCAGGCTGCTTGTCCTCCTCCAGAATTTCCTAAAATTATACCTCTAGTTCAAGATGTTCTTTATTTTCAGAAGTATATGAATGCTTTAAAAGAATTCTTACAGGCAGGCCAAAAATCTTTACTTGGAGTAATACCCAGAAGCCAAAAATATTGCAGCTGGGGTGGAACTACACATTTATTTGCTGCCCAGCTCCAAATATGTACTTAAAAAGTGACCAACCTGGCACTTGTCTTGAGCTTAAATCAGTACCCAGCACTGGTCTGATGGAATAAACTCCTCAAAGCATTGCAATTTTTGCTACAATTTTAATAATAGAGGCATTCTTTGAGTATTTCATGTTATGAAATGTAATGAAGTAACTAAATGAAAACATATTGTAGAGAATATGGTACAGCAGCATATTCTGATGATGAGTTAATATATTCCTTCTCACGTAAGAACTGAAAAGAGCTGGCAAACACTTTGGTAATGAGAACCGTAAAATAAAGCATGAAGACTTCAAATGATACAACGACACTTTACGCATAGTTGTCTACCTGAAGGAAACTCTCAAGAAAGATACAAACTGGAAGAGTAGGTAGAAAGACAATTCATCTAAAAAAAGATACATTCTACTGTAGTATTTCATTAGGTTTCAAACATGCATTTAATTAGCTCTTATTTAAAATAATTTTTGTAGCTCTCCCTGTTTACAACTTCCTGCTTCTCTCTTTTATGAGCATTTTCTATTTCAGTAGAAGTGTGTCTTTTAATATCAAAAGATGTGAAGTTGGAAAGTCAAAGTCAGGAAAAAGTTATCTCTGAGAGATTTTTATAAGCTGGGATGAGAAGAGATAAAAAGAACAGCCTAGAACAAGTAACAAAACCCATTCATACCAGGGGTTGGGAGGGAGCAGGAGGAAACGATGTGTGGACTATCAGCATCTTTGAGAAGACTAAATACTTTCAGTAACTCTCTACTATTTCATTTTAACAAATCATCCATCTTCAGAAAGGCTCAAGTAGGACATTTTAACAAAACTGTTAGTCAAAGCATGACCAATTACCACAATCAGATCTCTACACATGAAACACAGTTATTTTAGAACATGTAGGAAAGACAAAGCTTTGAAAATATAGGAAATTCTGGAAATATCTGTAGAATCTAATGCTTCCTGTGTGGTTAGGTTTACTCGATTTTAAGGTAAAGTTTTCAGGGAAAAAAAGTGAACATCAGGGTTTCATCATGCTTTATTTAATGAATTCATTTCAAGCAACAACTCCACTGCTGACACTAATGCAGAGTTATTCATCTGTTACTCTTGTTTTAAAAATCAAGGTTATTACTTGTACAGTAATAAGGCACTGTAAAGACTGATGATCTGATGCGTTTAAATGAGATGTCTCTTACAATTGTTGTGCCACAATTGCATCAGTTACTGATGAACAGTATTTTAAACACACTGGAACACCTAGACTCATGCACTAGACATCAGTGGAAGTACCACCTAAATATATTCCATAGCACAAAATTCTTTAGAAAACATTTTCCACAAAATGAGAGCAAACTTGAGGGAAGAAATCTAACATGGTTAGCTTTAAACATTCAGAGAAGTCGAGACATCATTCAGGATACCCATATGCAGAACTAAAGGTGTACTTTCAATAATTTAATAACTTATTTTTTGCTTGTTTGTGGGATCCTTCAGTAAGTCAAACAAGAGCTTATTCTTAAAGAGGGAAAGTTTTGAAATACTTGCTTTAAGAATATTAAAACATTTGCAACTGACTAGAAAGCTGTTATCTAGCCCACATAGTCCTCCACACAAATAGCTGCTGCTATTGGATAAGAACACATTAGAAGGATGGTGTAGGCACGCACTCTTCACATCAAGGACCTGAAAACACACTCCTGAGTCTTTTAGCAATGCAGTAACTCAGCACCAGGTGTCAGAATTACCCAGCTGAAAAACTCCAAAAAGGCACAAACAATATTTCCTCTTGGGGCAGAGCAGAAAACACACGACCCTCAGCCTGAAACCAGGACAGAAATGTGAACAGAACTCACCCTAGAACTCAACCGGGTGAGAAGCAGCCCTCTTAGCTCTTGGCTCCACAGATCAGATGTCCTCATACAGTGGACCACAGCCCTGGGCTTGTGTGTTCTTCTGCACATCTCCATGGTAGCTATGGGAATGGCATCCTTCACAATAAGGATGCCAAAAAATGGTGTCTCCAGCTCTTGCTGTTGCGCTGAGCCACATGAGGAAACACGACTCAGTAACATGCCAGTACCAGGGATGACTGTTCTCTCACCATGAAGTTCCTCAACTTCCCAGCCAAGCTGATCACGGCAGGATCAAGAAGGGGCAAGAAGACAGGGAGTCCCCAGAGTACATGAACCCAAGGAAGTGGGTGCCCTCAGACAGTCTCCTCAAATTGCCCAGGTAAAAGAGCAAACAAATTACAGGAGGTTACACGGAAAGCGCAGGAAACGTGCATAGACAGAGCCACACAGGGCAGGAGTAATGGCCCAATTTAGCACCATGGTTACAGAAATAGGGTATGCTTTTAATGATTTACATTTATTTGTATCATGTACACACAGAAATACTAAACTACAATTGCATGAAAATACAACACACTTTTCTAACCAGGTGAGAATCAAATAAAGTAAAGAAGTTTGTGAAGTACAGTTAGCATCACTAATTGGATTGATATTAATAACAAACAGTTATGACAGCACACAAGCAATCCTGTATCAGAAAATGTCAATTTATGCAAATATTGCTAAAGCCTCTGGGGTCATCTAATTTTTCTTCATATACCCTCAGAGACCACCTACCGCAAGGGTCCACTCTTCCATGCAGTTTTATTCTAGGATCAATGATAGCTCACTCTATGTTTTTGTAGGGTTTTTTTTAAGCTATTGGCTACATTTATGTAACTACCTAATGACGCCGTCCAAATTCAACAGCTTTGAAGTGGGGGTGGGTACTGCTGCTTCAAGACTCATCATTCCAGTACCCAAATGAGCAAAATACCATCTTATCATCATCAAAGGTACATATGGCTCTAACGTTTCTGTGTTTGGTGCAGGGTTGAAGCTTAGTAGTGATCTTCACCAAAATGAGAGATAAAGCCTCAAATGAAAAATTAAAATATATCAGGAAGCAAAACTTAAATTAAAACAGAAAATATAAAGTATTTTTAGAGGAAGACATAAAATGGCTTACAAAGGTTCTGGTACCACCAGAGACAGACAAAATACCAATGCACTGTAAAGGAAACTTTTCTGAGTACACAGCTTGATCCAAAGAGGCATTTTCCCATGACACTTACTGCAATATTTACTGTAACTGCTGGGAATCAACAACAAATAGGATAATAGAGAGCTCTTTTACAAACAAAATGTTACAGTAATGAGACCATATTCTATGGTTGTCCTTGAACTTTGGAAATGAAGGGGGAAAAATACAATGGGAAAAACAGATATATCATTAATGTCAGCTGCTTGTATGTACAAAGTACTATATTTTCTTTTAACATCAACATACACAATACCAAAAGATCAAAAGTGTGTGGAATGTTTTGGAATAATGTAATTGTTAATTAAAGTGAATGTAGCAAGCATTGGACAGGATAGTCCTTATGGGTCTCTTCTACCTTGAGATATTTGATGTGATTTTCTTCCACAAAAAAGGAAAAAAGGCAACAAAAATAAAAGCTTAAAAAGCATTTGAAAAGCATATGTTACAAATACATCAATGAATTGTCTTCAGATGTTTTATATTGCATTTGTCATTTTTCATTTTCTAAAAAACATGTTTTCTGATAGTATTTACACCCTGACAATGTTTGATTTCTGCTTCAAATGTTACAGCCACTTAATTTATACATAGCATTTTATTTAGTCATTTTGTGGAACTACACTATTTGATCTGTCAAAAACTCAGGTTATAAATTAGAAAATGGTTTTCCAAAACACAAAATATCATTTAAAACCCAGGGGAGTGGGATTGGGGGGTGGGAGTGGGGAAGTGGGGAGGGAGATAAAGCAATCAGCCCTTTATTCCAAATGGTCCTCTATATTCAAGTCCCTCTTAAACAGCAAAGCAAGGAAGTACACAGCATGTCAGGTTTTAAACAATATTTTTGTTTTCAGAAGAATAAAACACATATGACTCACTAAAATCAAGCTAATTTCTCCATTCCTCTAAAAGAAAAACATTTGAAGGCTTCAAAATTAGTGTTAGAGAGTGATAGCTTGAAATACGGATTCTGAAAGCAAATCAAAAGGTCCTTTTAATCTCTACAGTTTCTGATTTGGGGAAGCAGAAGATGCTATGACCTTACAAAAACTAAGACTTTTTACAGAGACACTTCAGACAAATTTCTCAGGTTTATTATACCTCAATCAGCATCATCAAAACTGGAGGATAAATTAAAACATAATTGAAAAAATATACCAGAACAGGGGTGGATCTTCTGTAGAAAGAAAATGATCCATCCAAAATACACTTCTAGCAGATATTTTCTCATGAAGCAAGGAAATGGATTAGATTTAGAGTATATTTCAGCTGTTGCTTACAGCCAAATTGAATGCAAGCTGCTGTCAAGAGGGCAGTTTGACACTTTTCTGGTCGTTTATTCCTGGCTATGAACCCCTCTTTTTCTCCCGATCCTCATGCTCAGCAAAGTGGATCCCCCTCCTGCTCCAGCTCACTACAGGGCTGCACAAGTCCAGCAGAACAGGATAGCAACCGAAAGGAGACACCAGCTTGAGTGTCCTCCTCTTTCTGTCCTCCATTTCTCACAAGGACCCTAAAAACACTGTTATTAGACTCACTCTCTCAGCAATTTAATGACTAATTCTTTATTTAGAGTGCAGGAGCTCCATGAGCAAAGACAGAGGCTCATCACCTCAGCTGTGAGTCATTTGGTATGTGGGAGACCCACTCTTTAGACGTGGCTTCAAATCTGGCAGAACTAGAATTTAACTCCAGAAAGCTCAAAACATAAGGGTGTCTCACTGCAGGCTCACATACCTCCTCTTTTCTTATTCACTCTTACAGCAAAAAAATTGCCAAAAAAAACCCCAAAACATACCCCCCAAAAAAAAAAACCCTCGAAGTTATAACTCTGTTCTTGCCAGCAAGCATATTATGCATACAACCTACCATATTCTTACTGGCTAACCCTAAGTAGCACCAGAATAAACCCTGACAGGTAGCCAGTCTTAACTACACCAGCTGAGCCACCCAGCAAAGATCAAGCATTTCAGGTTTTCTTAGCAACTCTTTGACTTTCTGACCCAGCTCTTAGAAAAGAAATCTAGTTAAAAAATGAGGCAACAATGATTCAACTCTTCTGGAGCTGAAAAGCTCCTATGAATTTTAATTTAATTGATTCCATCTTATATTAGTCCTTAGCAACACATACAAAATACAAATTATACATCTTACCAGAAATCGACTAAGTTCATAATAATCTTGCACCTCAACAGGACTCAGTTTAATACTTACACACAGAGGACTTCAGGACAAATGTGCAACTGGCTATACAGGATGTTCTGGCCTCAATCTTAGATTTTGTGCACATGGAACTGAGGGAATATCCCCCTTCTAGCCCACAGAGAATGTTTCTGATCTAACACAGGAATGAAAAAGCACATAGAAATGGTTTCAGTGCCCCAGGAAAAAAAAAATCACCCTCATCAACAAATAGTCTAGTAATTTGTGACACACAGATCTGCTCAGGTGGAGTTTCATTCTGCTGCACAGCACAAACTATGCCAAAGCACAAATGCACTTTCTCTTTCCAGACACCCTATTTCACTCCTTCCTATCTACATAGGTTTAGCACCGCGATAACATCCTAAGCAGCTTTGCTTCATATTTGCAATCATAATCATCTGCATCTTCCCAAGCAGCTTCTGCACTTGGAACAGGGTCAAAGATTCTTCAGAATTAGACAGAAATACTGATCAGAAATTAGTAGAGACTATTGTAATGCCCAACATATTTTTTCTTCTTCTATTCTTTATTACATAGACCTAGGCTCTTCAGAAGCAACTGACAACCAAGACTGGTGTCTCTCTGTTCCAGATCCCATACAAACTTGGAGATTTTTTAAAAAGTTTGTTTTCAGTTTGTTTTTTAAAAAGTTTAGGCCCCAGTTCTACCAGGAAAAGTTGAGTCTTTGGGCAGTCATAGAAATCGATTTCTAAAACTGTATTTTTCTGCTCCATCCCCCTTTAAGTTCAGTTCCTGGAGCCAACATTTCCTGACATTCAATATCAAAATAAATTATAGCCACAGTGACAATATTATCAGGTTTTTCACCTTCCACCAATTTCTCCCCAAGAAAAATTGGAAAACAAAAGCAAAACCCCTTCCAAGATAGGAGTGTCAAGGCACAGTCATAACACTGCCATCTGATACAGATCAGCAAGCATCTCATGCCCATAAGGATTGGAAAATTGCTTTGTACAGACATAGCCCAAACACATTGGAGTGTAAGATTAGGCTGTCAATGTACCATGCAATTTGGAAGTCTGATTAAGAGCCACTAGTCCTACATAGTCCTACAACAATTTCCCCCAACACCATAAGTGCCTTCCCTGCTCTACCAGAGCAACAGGTGTGTTATCTCGTAGTGGCATTTACAACATGTAACGAAATAGTCTTTTTCTACTGTGAAGTAAAGAAGAAGATTTCCCTGCCTAAAATTTCCACCTAACTAGTACCAACTACACAGTATTTTCTTTTGCTCACCTGTTTACATACACAGTAGCCTACCAAACCCATTTATAAATGGTCACCTTTCCCTGGGCCACTCAGAAAACCACTATTGCACAAAATTTTCTTTTTTCTGCCTTTTTGTCATTAAATAGCACATAACCTCTTTCTGTGACCCATTTAAACACTTTTTACCTGATTAATGAGGGAGTGCCACAAGAGTAAGTACATATTAATATTAAAGAACTGGTCAAAATAAGTGAAATAATATTCATCACATTAGCTATCACCCTTTACCCTTTCTGGTAGTTGTATGCTCAGTCTATTTATATCTATGAAGATAGTCTTGCAAATAACCACAACATTCCCAGAAAAACCAGCATGAATTTTAGTTATGGCATTGCAAATAAAATTTTTGGGTACGGCAACAGATCGTTAGTTCTTTCGAAAACGTTACCACTGAATGAAGTAATTTGTTCCTAAATTTACTTCAGCATAGGAAACTTTCTTACACTGTATGAGTTCTTAATACATTTTAATGCTGTTCTACACTAAGAAAACCACTATTAAAGATGCATCATAGAAAGGCAGTGTAACAAACTACATTTCTGTACAAAAAACCTCAACCAAACAACACCTATTTCTGCTTTTGTCAATAAGAAACTGAAATAAAATACATGAGTAATTAAGAAAATACAGGCAATTCTTCAAATGCCACAACACCTTTTAAGAAACTATGAGGCAGAGCAAATGCCACATGCATAAGCAAACTTAAAAAGATCTGCTTAAAAAGATCTGACCTGAACAGTATATATCAAATACAACAGCTTCCTGTCAAGGATTATGTTGAAACCTTCTAGGTAATGCTCAAGCAACTTGTGGCATAGCAACAACATGGCTGCAGTAATTGTCACCAATGAAAACTGAAAGACACAAGTAGAAATATGATTACAGCAATACGCTGTGAATGTTTTCCTCTCTTTTTTCCTTACAGTCTGCTGTTCACATTCTGATGCAAGCACTAAAAGATAATTAAGGCGGAAAGAGATTGCAGATACAGCTACTTACCTCACATGATGAAAAACTCTGTAAACAAATAGAACACTGCAATTTACACTGTCACTTACCTCATAGGACCAAACGCACTGAGTCCCTCCAAACCTTCGGACACATCTGCCCACCTCCACGTCCTCGTGAGTAGTGTACATTTCTCGAAGGCATTCACCTATATGAGGCACCATCCTCCTGAGAACCTCCCGGCTGAAGATCATTCCTGGCCCTCCCATGCAGAAATTTTCTCCAGGCTCCAGCCCGAGTTTTCCGAGTTCTTCAATATTACCCAGACCAGTCTGCCCCAAATACAGAGGTTTACTGCTGTTCAGTGAGCGAAGAAACTCTTCCAATTTCTCACCTGACAAAAGGAAAAAATTACTGTCATCTCTCTGACCACTCTGCCAGCCACCTCTTTTCCTGTACTTCAAGCTTTTATAGAAATATAACAAGCACCTGAGACTATCACAGGAAATCACTCCTACAGCAATATCCTATACCTAATTGAAAACATCCTTGAACAACTTCACACTTTTTCTTTTTTTTAAATTAACCTCACAATGACATTTTTCTTCAGCCAAAAGCTGGAATATGGTCAAAACTTAAATTTTACCAGTAAACTTTGCTCTATTCTAACAATACTGATGGAAAGCGCTCACTTGCTAGTATAAAACTCTCTCTAAAGCTGGACAATTTGGAAAATATAGTTCCAAGCTGGAGATGAAAGGGAGTGGAAGGGAAGTACCACATAAGATTTTAATAGGGTTAATTTTTGAAAACACCAGAGCAAATCTAAATTAACCAACACATTTGATTACAGACCAATTATTGGAAAAAAAGTAAAACTCTGGTTCATTTCAAAGTACTTCCAGTGCTACAATGTTTACACAATTTTCCTCCAAACCCCTTACCCAGTTATTTTAAGAAATTTTGTTTCATATTTACTTGAAATTAAAAGTTACCAGATAGTTATAATTTGGTACCATGTAACCAGTTTAAGACAGATTCAGTACAACTTCGAAATGACCTCAGAGAAAACACAACTTTACGTCTGCAGCTGAATATATATATACAAATATACATATATACATGTGTACATGTGCAAGCATTTGACAGGAGAATGACAGCTGATGAGCAGGCAGCCTATTAAACGACTCAAAATGAAGTGACAAATAGGGAGGGGTACAGCTACATCCAATGAACTTAAATCAGTGTAAGCAACCAAGCTCACAACCTGGGCTTATGCTTACAACTTCAGCTTGTCTTTCCTAAGAGCGGGACACGGCACGAACAATGCCAGCAACAAGCGCAGACCCAAAGGAAGCAGGCTGCAGAACATCACGTCCTAACGGTGCTGTGAAACTCGCACGGGAGCAGGGCTGGTGCTGTCCGGAGACACGCGCTGCACTCAGCAGCAGCTTCACACGGAGCCCGCGGCGGCTGCAGGTCGAGGCAGGCGGAGAGTCGGCACCCGCGACAGCAGCGCCGCTCCCGAGGAGCCCCGCACCGACTCCGCTGACGGCGCCGGGGACGAGGCGGATCGAAAGACACCCTGCAGTCGGGCCGTAGGTCCGGCACTACCCCGCTGCCCACCGCGCCGGGTCGGACCGGACCCTCTCCGTCGGACCACGGCGGAGGCTCGTCCGGCGGATCGCCACGGAGGCGAGGGCGGGGACCGCAGCACCGGGACCACACGCCCATCCGAGGGACCGCTCACCGTGCCCGGCGTGGTCCAACCCGCAGTCTCGGCTCTCCAATGAGTCTCGGCCTCTGCAGAGACGGCCCGGCCCGGGCACGTCGGGGTTCCCTCAGGGATGGGGCGGCTCCCCATGTCCCGCACTCTGGGGCTGGAAGCAAACGCCGGCGGGGCGGTGGCAGATCGAGATCACCATGCGCTCCTCGCCCCAGGCGGGAACCGAATCTCCCTCCCGACCCACCGTGGGGCCCCGTCGAGCTCCCAGACACAGCTCCCCTTCCTCCCTGCCTCCCGCCGGCGGGATGCGCCCCGGTCACCTTTAATGTAGACGTCGTCGTCCGCCCGCATGAACCACTCGTACTTGTCCAGGTAGTGGTCGTGCATGTACTTGATCATCATGAAGGACTTCTTTTGCGGCGGATACGAATCGTCCACTCCTGGCAGGGCGACGACGGGCAGAGGGGGCATCCCGGGGGGCGCGGCGGAGCCCTGGCTGGAGAAGAACTCCACGCGGCCCGGCACCGAGGGCGCCCACGTCCGCTGCGCCGCCACCGCCCGACTGCCCAGGTACTTCTGGGCCGTCATCACCCCCACGTAGAGGAAGTTGCGGGGCTTGGTGCAGCCCTGGGCGCCCCCCCAGTCCCCGCTCCCGTTGTGGCTGCCGCCAGGCCGGCCGCTCCGCTTCTCGCCGCCTTCGTCCTCCTCCTCCGGCTCCCCCTCCCCGCCGGCAGCGGGGCTGGAGACCGTGCCCTCCGCCGCCGCCGGCGGCAGCTCCCAGGGGCTGCTCCTGAAACTCGTGCCGCCCAGCACCGCCGCTGCCTCCGGCGGCGCCTGCTGCCCGCCCGCCGCCGCCGCGCCCCGGGCCGCCCCCGGCCCCGCCGCGCGGCCGTAGTAGGAGCAGAGGCTGGCGCCGCGCCGCTTCTTCTCGGTCAGCTCGGCCACTCTAGGGGCGATGAGCCAGGAGGCGGCGGTGAAACCCAGTACCAGCCCCAGCACCACGCTCAGCCAGGGTCTCCGGGATCGCGCTGCCATGTCGCGGGCGGGGCGGCTCCCGGAGCAGCGCTACCGCCGCCGGCGTCCCGCTGGAGGCGACCCCCGTCCCGCGGCGGCCTCAGGCGCGGCGTCTCCCGCCGCGGCTCCCTGCCCCGCCGCGGCGGCCCGGGCGGCTGCGCTGCTCCCGAGTCAAACTTCTGCGGGCGGGAGGGAGGGAGGGCGGCGGAGCGCGAGCGGCGGCGCCTCCGCTCCGCTGGCACCTTGTCCCCGCGGCGGCTGGTCCCTCCCCGCCCCTCCCACCGCTCAGCCTCCTCCGCCCCGGCCCCGCGCAGCGCCCGCCGCCTTCCTCCGCGGCTGCCGAGCGCCTCACCCCGGAGGGCGCCGCCGGCGCCCGAGCTGCGCCGGTGAAGTGGCGGCCGCCGCCGCCGCTCCGGAAGGAAACGATTTTTTTAGGTGCCGCTCACGGATCCCCCGCGCCGCGGCCTCGGCCCCCGGAGCGGCCCCGCCGCCCGCCGGCGACCCTCCTGCCCACTGGGGCCGGGGCAGGGCGGGGGCCGGGGCCGCGGCCGCCGCCGGGCGGTGCCGCGGGGTGGGGCGCTGTGGGGCTGCCCCGGCAGCCTCGCTTATCTGCCGGATCCCCCGGTGCGTCCCGGTCCCGCTGTCACAGCGGGCGAGGCCGGTGGGTCACCAGCGCTAGCGGCTCCGTGTCACCCGAGGGCGGCCACGCGGCGCCGGACAGGACCGTCCCGCTCGGTCGTCTCTTCCCAGACGTCGTGGTCGTCGGGGAAGGCAGGTCCGGGGTGTCTTGTCGGGAGGAGAGAAGCCTTCTCCGCTGCCCCTATCCTGGCCTCTGCTTTCTCCCCTGGACAGTTAACAACTCCCCAGCCTAGAGTGCCTTTTCCTGTTGCGTGGATTCCCACGGCCTGAGTATATCATTAGTATTAGTAGTGTTAGTGTTATTGGTATTGTTAATATTGTTTTGGTTCTCATGGGCTCCAAGATGCTGGAGCGTTGCTTCCTCATTCTCCCGGCTAGTGGAACGGCACTGTCCACAGCCCAGGATGACTGACAGCAGGAATTAAACTTCCAGGACACTGTGCCTACAGGGATAGTTTTAATTCTGAGGTTTAAGGTTGTCTGTGTATCCTCCATATTTATATGCATCCCTTATTTAATTGTGCAAGATGTCTATCTTCTGCAAAAGCCATAAATTGCTCCTCACATCCATTTGTCATTTCACTGAAATACATTGATACAACAAATCCAGTAGGATATGTTTAATAGTTTTCAGCAAAACCACCCATTGCTGTGGCTAATCTGTGGCATGGTCTATCACTTCTTGTGACTTTATCAATTGTAAGACACATGTCAAGGTGGGAGGAGGAGTATGGAGGCTAGTATTCTGTGATATTAGCAAATGTATGGGCATAGTGAGAGAAAAATTTCAAGCCTTTTTGGAAAAAGACGTACCATTTCACCCACCTAACCAAGAAAGTCTACTCTGCATTTCACCCACCTAACCAAGAAAGTCTACTCTACTACGCAGGTGACCTCTGCGTAGTCTTTGGCTACGAAGAGGTCACTTGCTGAAGTAATTTGCAGTCATTCCAAGTGACTCCACCACATGCAGTAAGCAGACTGTATGCTCTTGTTGGTTTTGAGATGTGGAAGCATCAGACTCAGGAAGCATATCCTATGGATTCCCAGGACGGAGTGTCCTTTCAAAGCAGTCCATCATTAATTTCCTCTCCATGTGCACACAGCCTGGCACATTTATAACCACAGTCAGTAAGGCGCTAGGTATTCACTCCAACTGTCACCACTAAAAACAACAGCTCAAGCATTGTGTCTGGACATAAGAACACTGCTTCAGATGTTGTGTGAGCAACAAGGTAGCAGATCCTGCATCTAAAAAAAACCCACAAGCTAAGTGGAAAGTATGTCCTCCAGAAAGCCTTTACAATGGCATTGGGAATCACCAGCATTATGAGTGTCTTAGCTTTCCATATGAGCCTTGTATTTAAAAATACTGTCACCCATCCCTTCCCCCCAGCTCCTTGCAAACAGTTGGGAGTTGTGGGTCCTGGTGAGTCACATGCAGTACAACCTGCAGTAGTAAGGGCTCCTTGAGATCTACACAGCCCCATCATAATGGTGTCCTAAATTTTCAGACAACTTACTGCTCTGGGGTCACAGAAGTACAATGTATGACACTAAGCCACTTCCACTGTTTATGCATATACTGAAATTACTCCAGTCAGTGTCAGCTGCACTGGCTCCTCAGATCTGACAGCTCCTATTTTTGTCACAAAAAGGGCAGGTAAACCCATGACAGGTGACCGTAAAGTCCTTTACACACTACCGAGTTGAAAATGGACCCAGGTGTTGTGTGTTATCAAAATAGTTTATAAAGAAATTGGATATAAGGTGTGTATCTATCTGCATTTATATTTTTAGTTCAATACTATTCCACAGTTTTTATATACTGCAAAAGAAATCTGTTGAAGGTTTGTGGGGTTTAGTGGACAAAGACACAGACTGGACCACTTTTACAAGAGCAACGGTGGCATCTAGTGGTTAATAATAGCAGTCCTGTACCTGAGTTAAGAATGCCTTTACAAATCATGTAAAGGGCATCTAAAACACCATCTACAATATCTTCATAGCAGTCAAAGGGGCAAAACTTTGACTAAACCTAGCTGCCCTTCAAGTGTTCTGTTAGGAAGTTAAGAAAGGATAATGGCAATAGATGTCATTTTCAAAACCAAAAAAAGAAAAGCCTCAAAAAAGTGGTAGCAAATGGATATACTTGATGCAAGAAAGAAGAAACTTAAGACTGGAATATATTAATTATTGAAAGGACTGGAGCTATTTACCACTAATCAGACAAATCTAAAAGACATTGCAGTAGGGTGGCAGTCTTCAAATCCAAACCAAAACTTTTTTCACTCATTTTTCACTTTCATTCTTTAAAATATCACCATGATTCAGCAAATAGCTCCTTATAAGGTGTGTGACACTAAAGAATATTTACAGCATTTGGCTCTAAGTGATAGACAATAATGTACCACCCCACAAAAATAGCTCATATCAGAGCTAGCACAGCCATCTCCAAAAGATAAAGACATTTCAATTGTCTTTGTATAGCAAACTTTGAAAAACTTTAAGCTTGGAATTCCTCTTGGGCTTTCAGTTTCGTTATGGAGACATACAGACATCATTTAAAGAGCAGTAGTTGTAACTGCCCACCATCCTTTAAGATTTTTGTAAGCATATATTTATACATTGATACACCTGGGTAATCATATGCATTAATGATACCTTAACTAAGAAGTAGTTTTACTGTCTTTATTTTTATTCTTATGTTCCAAACCTCGGCAGGTTTTATGGCTGAATTTGATGTTTTACTTTGTGGTTGCATTATTGCAACATTGGGCTCTATAACCATTTGTATAACTCTATAACTATTGCAACATTGGGCTCTATAACTGTACATTTCTAGGTACAGTTTTATTTTGGGAGGTAATTTTATGTACAATCTATTCACCCTCACAGATATCCAACTGAATATGGTTAAAACCTTTTCTGTTGATTTTACTGGGCACTGGATGCAGCCAGATCTTGTAAAAATACACCCCCTTCTTTCAAAAGAGATCAGCTCCTTGTGTCCTTACACTCTTACCACCATTTCCTTGCTGAGAAATGACAGCTACTGCAGCAGGAGGCCAACTGCAATATTTTGCTCCTTCACTACTGTCTACAGAGCCAGTTCTGATGCTCATGTACTCAGTCCTGTTCCAGACTGAGATCAGTGACATGCAACAGGCATTACTAAAAACAAACCTTTGTATTTTTTAGAATTATACGCAGTTCTGAAAATCCATCAGTAATTCAAATTTTGGATTCAAAATGATTTCATGACATCAGCTATTACTAAACACATCTTTTATTTGGGGAAAAAACCCAAACAAATGACACGATCTGCAATTTAATTAAAGATAAATGTGGAGTTCCATACTCAGATTTAAATAAAACCAAAATTTAATAATATGGTAGACTATGGCTGGGAAATCCATACTTCTGAAAGTCCTTTCAGATTTAACATTTGCTCCATTATTTATGAGTAGTTATTTTTGCACTAAAGTTTACATGGGCAATTCATATGTAAATTTTATTTAACCTGCCTTATTTTGCTCCTCTTTCAAACTGTTTATCTTGTCTGTGTTTGGTAGTTGTTCCCTCTCTTCTTAGAATAGAAATAAATGAAATTAAATCACTGTCTTTTATGAATAGAAGACCTCCATACATAATTCCCACCTCTATATGGGATACACTAAACGATTCTAAGTGGTGGACAGCAGTATTTATCTCAGGTACCCTCACAGCCATGGACTTGTATGGAAGACATAGCCTCAAGTGGTTTTAAAAGATCTGTCTTAACACTTTTGTCACACATTATTGCCTACTACTCTAGTGACAGATACAAGGATTAAAGGAAGTAATTTCTGCCATTTGAAATAAAGTCAGCAATGTGTTGCATCTCCATATGTGCCTAGGATAGACAGAAAGACACTGTATGTCAATCCCGGTAAAGAGGTAGAGATAGCTGTAAGGAGTACAACAGCAAATTTCTCTTTTAAGGACCTCAGCAAACCCATTCTCAATGCACTCTGAGAACAGCCTGTACAGAGAAAGATCAAGATTGGAAGTAAAAACCTTTCTTGCTTAACATAACTTCCCTGCAATATCTACAGTGGGAAATAAACTGTGTAGTGTTTTCTTTCAAAATTGTAAAGTATGTTCATAAGACATAAAAAGTTTTACTTGAAACAGCATTTACTAATTGTTTTACTACCAAAAGTAACAGCAGCATTTGATTAACCGGGCCACAAGATGTCTTTTTTCTTTTTCTGCCTTGGAAACAGAAGGTAAAAGAGAAGATTAATTTCTAATTGCAATAGCATTATCCTATGCACCCAAATACATTACTGCAGACTGCAGCAATGCATGTCAGGAAAATGTGTGCCATATTTTGTTGAGTGGTTTGGGGAAGGTAGAGGGCACTGCATTAAGGCTGCTCAAGCAATTTGAAAAGAAGAATCTAGGAGAGTAAATAAAAATTTAAACTAAATAAAGTTTTTTAAAAACCCACTCAGAAGAAAATTCTAGAAAGGAAATAGCAGGATGTCTACAGAGGTGCAGAGCTATTGCTCCCAGAGGAAGAACTGAATAGTTATCTTTCTTTATAAATCAACCAAAAGTGACAATAAACACATACATCTCCCCTCTTGCAACATCTAGTGTCAATGAACCATGTGACATCTTAAAAGGAAAAATTAGAAGGACAGTACTGTCTGGTCAGAAGTCTGATCCTAGGCATGTTGGTTTCATGCATTTATGCAATCTTTTTTTAAGAACTGTTGAAGAGGTTATAAACAAGTTGGTAGCAAACAACATTTTTTCCAAGTTTCCTAGGAATTTTACTCAAATATGACTTTTACTTAGGTCTGACATCGAAGTCACCTAGTAGAATATCCTTCTAGTCTGTGACTTGAAATGTCTGTATGAAAGAAAGTAATGTTACTTACAAGGCTCACCCTCTTCATTAAATATTGCAATAACATTGTTTTGCAATTTTTATGTAAAGCCAGGAAAAAAATTTCTTTTGTATGTTATGTCACTTTTCCTGCTTGATCCTAGAGACAAATTTCCAAAGTTTGAATTAAGAATATAAAGAATTATACTGTAACATTAAGAGAGCAAAATATCAAGAATTTTAATTAGAATGCACCTTTTCAGTCTGTCAGTATTCTGAATTTACTTAGAAGCTGCCCCATTGAATTTGGTAGGATTATGGATATGTCAACTTCTAGTTCTTATTAGTAGATGAGTGTATTAGTAATCATACCTAGGTTTCTAAAAAGCCGGATGAGAGCTAAGCATTATGAGCTTATTTTTCCTGAGAAGTTTAATATGTTGTCTGCTGTAGCTAATCACACACAGGATTAGAAAGCCTGGCAGGAGAGTTTAAACATGCCATGGTTAAGCTATTAAATTCCCATCGAAGACATTGAAAAGCTGCTTATTGATTTTCAGAAGCCTTGGACTGGGCCTGAAATCTTGTTTATGCCTGAGACCTTTCTTATGCTTTCTTGATTTGAATACAGGTAGGCTCTTTTACAGCTACACTGAGAGCTTGATTAGATATTGGTTGAGAAGAAGTATACATGCACAATATTATGAAGAGTAGCTGTGCCACCTTGTGAAACAACACCGTGGTTGCAGTCAGATTGTTTCTGGCAGCATTTCATTATAATTCAAACCATCGTGCAATGTCTTCAGGACCAAGTTGTTATTATCATATTGTTTTATTTTATACCTTTTATTAGAAAAATACTTTAAAAGAAATTGCTTCTCTACTTGCTTTCTGATTTATTTGCTGAAAATGCTATCACAGTTTTTCAAAAATTATCTTTTACCTGCTAGTTTTCTGTAAGTAGCTGAAGTACATTGTGTGAAGAATAGATAGCACTTGACAGCAGAAGTTTTTCCAAAATAATTGTATCTTTGGGAAAAGTAGCAACTAATGTGTGTACAGTATTTTGTTCAGAGAATCTAGAATTTTGAGGGGAAACACAAACAAACAAACAAACAAACAAACAAACAAACAAACAAACAAATATTCTAAGAGGCACGAGGAATTTCCTAAGGAAAAAGTTGGGGGTTGTGTTTAATATTCCTATGATTGCACTCAAGAACTATAAAAAAAAAAAAAGCAATTTGAAAGAAAACACTATTTAGATTTAAAATATATGATATTTCTGTGAGTAAAAATATGTGCATGAAATATCAACTAATAAATCAGTTCAAAAAACTTATACAAGGAAACAGTTACCCTGTTTTAAAAATACATCATATAAAATATATACATCTTAATTTTAATAGCATTGTTTACTTATACAAATAGGAGATTTAATTAGTAATGTTGGAAACCTTCGTTTGGCTGAGGAGAACCCCACAGCTGAAGAAAGAATCATTCCACATTTCCATTCTGTGATTTCACGTATTCAATGAGCAGTTTGTAATATATTTTGGCTACTCAGTTAACCAGTACATGGTAGCCCAAACTCAGCAGAATATATTCTTTTTACCATGGAAGCTATCCTAATGGAACTATGACAATTAAACTAGAAATCTCAAAACAAAAATTATAAAAGGTTAGTTTTGTGCATAAAATTAAGAAGACACCACAACATTTTTCTTTAGAATGGCTGTATTTTTAAGTTTACATTTAAAAGCATTGTCCCTCAATCACTAATGTGGGAATTCAGCTTGTTGTGATCATGGAAATTAAGGGCTTGAAATCATGTCCATTTAAGGTTTTTTTAAAATAAGAAAGTTAATAATTTTCTTATGCCTAAACACATTTAAATGTAGCTCAAAATATAATTTGCTGGTTGAATATATCTTTACACTTAGAAGTGGCTGTAGTGAGGAGAGAAACTATGAAATTCAATTTGTGACTCATATGCATTTAGCAACTTAACATTCTCAGGTCGATGGCATCAAGCTTGAAGTCTGCCAAATTTGCTTTGCAAAATCCCACTGCTTACATAGCTTCTTGTATTCTATGCAACACTTGCAAAGGAAAAGTTTTCTTATTGGGGAACTAGGGAACTGGAACATGAACACTGATGAGCATCAGCATGTAACAAATCGCAGAAAATATTCAGGACTCAGAATTGTTTATCAATTTAGATTGCAGCCTTGAGGTAAGAGCGCAGAAAATTTACGGATTTACCGGTCTGATGCCGCAAGTTTCAGAGAGAGATCTTCTCATGGATAAGCTTCTGGAATTTCAGATGATCATAAGACAAATGTGGATTAATTTCTCTGATGATAAAATGAGCATATGTGTCTTGCTTTCTTTTGTATTGTCCTGTATTATCCTGATATTTCTTTTGTATTATGGGTTTCTCCAAGAACTGTGTCTATGCAAAATCTGGCTAAAGTAAAATAGGCTTCCGATTTTAAGGGTAGGCTAGTTAGTCAGGCTCCTGTCCTGCGTGGGAACCCATCCTTCCAGGCTGGAAGATGCAAGGTTGATGACAGTAGGCTGATCTTGATGAATTTTCATTTCATTTATACCAGGAAACAACTTTATATGCCTTGTGCCTCCAAGCTGCCACGGTGTATGTGGCAGCCATAGTAGAAGGGGCCGTGAAGATCTGCTGAGTGCTCTGTGGACAAAGGCATGAAAGTTCCACTGGGGCAAGAAGGATAAATTGCCAATTACTCTTAATTAAGACACCAAGGACTTAGAAATACCTCAAATAGTATATTCCACCACTTCCATTACATATAGTTCTTTCCAGATGGCCGGGACAAGCAGGACTGATATGGAGAGATACCACAATATCAAGCAAAGGAAACAGCCATGCAAAATCTAGCAGGAGAGGATGAACTGCTCGTTTTGGCTGGACTGGTAAGACTGATTGCAGTGGCCATCAAAACTTATCCTCTATCATTTTTCTCAATATAATATTTTATAAAGCAGGAGAGAAGGAAAGAAGAAGCCAACAACCAACTGAATCAAACTTTGAAAGGTTAGAGACAGACCTGAAGACATACTTGCACAATATGAAAACATGTGGAGGAGAGGTGACAACTCCACTCCTCCCTATTCCTGGGACATGGACAGTAAACAACATTTGATATCATTACCTAAAGATATTTATATATTAAAGTTAGTGGTTCAAGTCTATTATTACCTATGTTTGTCTTTATTTCACCATGAATTGTAAATGAGAAAGCAAGGAATCAGCATTTCTTTGCCTTTGCTTTGTCTATGTTGCTAATCCTTGTTTCTGATTCCTTTTATTCAAGTAATCACCACTAGAAATTTTAAGACTAGAACTAATATTTTTCAGCTAATAAATTATTTTCTCTCAATAATATTTTAAATAGACTTCAGCTATTCAGCAGCTAGTGCAATATAAGAGCACATCCAAAAACCATGTCCTGTCATTTGTGGCATTTCTCTTCTGCTATGGTAAAAAAGGTGATTAATATGCTAAAACAGTGCTATTTGGTAAATACATCTTAAAAGTACTTTTCTCCACTCAAGCACACATCAAGATCCCTGCTTCTACCCTGAAAGTACCATTTCTCAAGAAGCCTAAGGCTGCAGAATTTGTTTGCTGGAGAACATTTTCTACAGATCGACCTCCCTGCTCTGATGTGAAGGTACAGGCCTCAGCTCTTCTCCTACTCTTGTCCTTTCCCAAAGTGTGATCTCCTGAGCAGAGGGGAGTCAGAGTATTCCTTATCTGTCTCTTGCAGTGCCAGGCAAGAAATTATAGATTTTATTGAAGATCTAACATTTGCCATTCTCTTCCATTTATTTAGCTTCACTCTTCTAAACCTGGGTTGGGGGGAAAAAGTCTTATCATCACCTTCAATGCATTCAATGACTCATCTCTTCTGTTTCCAGAGTTGTATTTGAAAGCCTTTTCCCATGGAAGAGTGCTCAGCATGCTGCTTTATGCTTAAACAGTAGCTGACAGTTCCTACACAAGAAAAGAGTCTCCTTTTCAATGCCTCGTTTTCAATGAAGCTGACATTAGCATGGGGGCACATCCTTAGAAGAGAGCTCATCACTGACACCAGTTTTCAGCAGAACGATACATTACAGAATGGGCAGGCATGAATGAGCTCAGAGCACTGCCATGCAAAAATTCCTTGGGTTTTAAAGGAAGTAAAGAAGTGATTTCTCAAAGAAACTGTGCCAGGGCTAAGAGAAAGAAATTCCTGTTGTGTGCATTTCCAGTGCACCCACTGATAAGTACAACAATTGAACCAACCTGACTTAATAGTACATTTTTTAGTGCCTTAAACAAGAGAAAAAAGTATGCAGAAAGTGAAAAATAAGCAAAATTACTGAAAATAAGGTTGAAAATTTCATAAACCATCCAGGGAATAAAACCATGCAGGATAACAGCAGATATCAGAGGTAACAAGAACTTTGTGTGTAGGCACAGAAAAAGCAATAAGGCTGAGCAGGTCAGAGGGCAGATATGTGAGCACTCATTGTATCTTTCTTTCCTTTAAAATGTCAGCATAATTATATTTTTAATTAATTTTAACTGAGGAGGCTATTTCTGAACTGGTTGATAATGCAGACTGTGTCAGCACCAAAGACATAAGGATTCAGTTTAGAATAAGGAAGCAAGACACCAAGAGAGAACCCGTAGGAAATTTAGAAGTTAAAAAGCTGCAGTCTAGGATGCCTGGAGAACTGGGTTGCTAGTGTAAAACCGGAAGTTATCTCTCATAATAGCGAGTTTGGTGAGGTTCTACAAAAACAAAACAGGACCAGTGTTAAACTGGTTTAAAGTTTAAACTTCAGTGATAAAAAATAATAATTCGCCTAACTATGACTTCCAGAGAGAATAACCTGAAGCAAATCCAGCAGTTTCCTATCACATAAAAGCATGTAAAAATAAGACCTGAAAGTAGAAAGTTCTCCTGAGCGTGGGGCTTTCCTGAGCACAGGAGGCTGTGCTTGGCTCATCTCCATTTTTGACAACAACAAAAACATGTCCTGAGACTTCAATGTGCTTCATAGAATCAAATTGGCATTTCTCGAAGATGACTCAGGTTCAGTTACTCAAAAATTCTATTAGAGCAGGGAAAATTGATATGTTATTCTCAGGACCAATTCTCTAACTCTTTTCAGATATTTAAGGCCCACTTCTGAGATTGGCATTGAAAGCTAAGCCCACACTGATGCCTTTACTTTAAAATCCTCTGCCATAGCTCTGGTCAGGAGCTCCCATCTGCTCTCTGTTTAAGCTGAAGTGACTTCAGTTTCTCCTGGTTCCACTGGACACCTCCATTGCAACTTTACACTCTCCTGGACTTGGATGAATTTTTCCAAATATTTCTGCTGAGGTTTGCATATGAAGGATCTATTGCCCTGGCAGAATAAGTGATTTTCTGCCATGTCAATGTTGTACAACACCACTCTCTAAGCCTGTGCAATAAAGTGTCCTGGTTGTCATTTCTTAGCAAGCATTTGCTGGTACACTTAGAGCAATGAATTCTTTCCTAAAAAGAATCTTCCTTGTCTGCCACTTGTCTATCTAGGTCACAAGCACGAGGCCTGCAATAATACATTTTAACAGCAATCTCCCAAAGGAAAGCCATCAAAAAAACTTGGTTTTTTTTTAAAATTTATTTGAGGGGTGTGATGTTATGATGTTTTAGGAGAAAAGCACTGGGTTTGTATAGGTAGCTTGTATTAGCAGTAAGTTTTGCCAGGGTGCATTTCATACCAAAAAATAGTTCAACTCACAATAACATAGTTAAATTATTTTGTAGAGGGGATTTTTTTTTGTGCTTTTTGAATACAAAGAATGGAAAGATAAAATCAAAAATCAACCCTCCAAAATTAAAGGTCAGCATTTTTTTCCTGGTTTTTCTGTTATTTCTACTTCCAAAAAGGCCAAAAAAAAAAAAAAACCACCAACCAAAAAAAAAAAGAAAAAAGGCAGTAAATTAAGCTTTGAAGAAAACCTTGAGTATTTATGAAATTTTAAGGAACTATACAATACAACGGTAATCACTCTTATGTTCCCTGGTTTGATGACAGTATTTTCATCAAGGGAATAGCTGTTTGCTGAAGACTTTACCTTTTTTTTTAAACATAAATTCTCATCTGAGAATTCTATCTATAGATGGAGAAGTTACACTAAGTGGAAAGCAAATTTATGTTACATCATTAAAAAAGTACTTTTGTAATAGAGCTTATTGACTTCTTTGGGGTGTAAACGTTCTCTGGAAGAAAAGAATGGTTTGTAAATTAGACCCCAACCCTGCAAATATAGCATAGCAGTTCTGGTAATTCACCTAATAAAACAAACTTGTATAGTCTTAACTCTTTTTTTTTTTTTTTTCAATTTCTTTTCATCTGAAACTCCAAAACAGGAGAACTTAGGAGACAGAACCAGGTTAAAAGGCAAAGCTGTCTGCTGCTACTTGCTGAAAAAAAAGTGGAAATATCTAAGTTTTGGGCATATTCTGCCAACCTAATTAAAAACCTTGTTTATGAGCATCATGTTGATTTACTGAGAACTTTCTTCACTTTCTTTTTCTGAAACAGATAGTAAGTTATTTTGTGTCTCAACATTACTACATGCAGGAAATTACATGTGCAAGATGAGTCAAATGTAATCTTCTCTCAACAGAGAGTAAGGAAATACCTGATAATTTTATTAGCTTTTTTTTAATAAAAACCAGCCACTGTTTTTTTGTCAGAAGCAGCATGGTGATAATTCAGGCAGTGTCTCTGAGCCAGGCAGCTCTCAGCTCCTGCCATGTTCCTTGGGAGTAGGATCTGCTCAACCAGGAACTGGGTGATGCTTCAGTGACCGCCACCAAATTCCAGGATCTCCCAGCTTCCCACTTCTCAAGGCAGCCCAGGACTGTTGCTTAACAGCAACTGGTCACCTGCATCCTTCCTCTGTTTCAGAGTCTACCTGTTTTCATCAGTCTTTACTTACTCATTTTGAAGTCTTTTTATTTAAAGCCATAATGGCCACTTTTTGAGGTCCCTGGCCCTAATGCAAAGCATGACTCTGATGTAGCTGCTGGTGCAGCTTTCCTGCAGCTGGTATGGCATGGCTGAGATAGCTCAATGTGGCTAGCCAGGCCCCAGAGAATATCGGATTGTCGGTGGTATAAATATGGAGCACTTAAAATGTCAGAGGGACCTGCAAAAACATACTGAATTATTTTGAAGCTTGAATGTGCTTACCAAACGTGTGTACTGTCAACGTGCAGTATGAATGGAAACCGGCTAGAAGCAAGCTGTGCATGTAGCTGGCTCCATAAACTTGAACTGTAGAAGATAATCAAAGATGCTATTGGTATACACAGATATAACCAGAATGGATCAGCAGGATCTAACTTTGTGTCAGAAAAGACCCTTGAGAAGAATCTCATAACTATTCTAACATCAGCACTGCTGATGTTACAAAGAACAGCATCCAAGGCATCCTGACATCCTCTCTGAATGCCATGTTTGAAAGGAAAAAATTACAAGATCCTAAACCATTCAACTTTTTTTTTTTGAGGAGGATATTATTCTGATTCATTAGAATGAATCCTCAAGACCTGCCCCTCATTGTTTTCAAGTTTTAAAGCTACAGCTGGAAACACTTCTTCCAATAGAGAGCAGGCAGGGAAAGCCTCCTGGACTTTAGTACTTGTCAATCAAGTTTAGTATACCACTGTGCTTTTAGTGACAGAATTTAGCTCTTTTTCGTTTACAGAACTTTATAATGGATGTCTTCCTCACATCTCATTGATCAGCTTTTTCCAATTGATTCTGCTGAAATCATCAATAACAGCTTATTCTTTAACACTTCATAGGCATGCAGCAGCAGTTTACTTAATTACTAGATTTTAAAATGATTTTGAACACAAAGCAACTCCTGATAATTCACAGAAATACTTATAATTTTGGTTTTGGTGAGTTGACACTATATCTCACATTTATGGTCCACATCACTGTGATGAATAATGAAGTCAAAATGGACTAAGACAATAACATCAAAAAGAAGTTTAATTTTCAGCAAGCATTCAGTCTCCAGTCATAACATGTTAAGTATTTGCAGGGGGAGAAACTGCGGAGGGTCTTTTTCATTAAGAGACAGGGTCATGTCCCTGGAGTGAACTGATCCCACAAGAAGTTTCAGTAGGAACTAGCAGAGATGACCAATGCTCCCTGCCTGGTTTCCCCCAGTTGCTGGGCTGCCCCACTCCCCAGGCAGCCAGCACAGCCTGCTGAGCTGCTGCATGTTCTGCTCCTTGTCTGAGCTGCCTGTCTGACAGGCAGGGTGCCCACACCCCTGCGTGCCCTCGACAGCCCCAGCTCACAGCTGCGTGAGAAATTCAGCTTTACAGAGCTCTGCGTAATTCAGGATTGAAAATGCCCTGAACAGCATGCCTTGAGCAAAAGGTGTACGACTGAGTAATCAAGAGATGCTACAGGTGTCAAACAAATGGAAATGTTGATGATAGCTTCCTGGTGTCAGGATGCAGGGGGAGGAAGGCCAGGCACTTTGGCAGCATCTGACTGAACCCTCATCGCAATTGTTGGATCCAAACTCAGGGGCGCAGGGAATAATCTACTGTAATGGAAGGAGATCTCACTCAGAATGGATGCAGATTTCTGGCGGTAGAATTGCCTTCTGAAAACAAGGTCAGTGACTCCTCACTTATGGTGGGGGTATGGACACAGCACAGGGGAAAGTGTCTGACCAAGACACACACTTTTAAATGTAGTCAGTAAGGTAAAATTCAACGGATTTCACTATATAGATCCTACCATCAAATGCCTTTATTTTAGCCAAAATCACGGAAAGAAGCTTATTTCTCACTTCAAGGTCAGACATGCATTTAGGTCCTTAGTGAATTCTTCAATCCCTCGGCAGTTTGCAATGTATTGCAACATTCATTTCTACACAACATTACTTCTATAAACCCTTTTACTCCCTTGTTTTCTACTGCCTCAGGATTTGACAACTTGCCAATTTAACACACTGCCTTCCAGGCTGCAAACAATATCTCTACTCCATTTGCCAACCAAACCCATTTTTCTCTAGCTTTGACTTTTGCATATACCTAAACTGCCAACTGAATTCTTTCTGATATTTAATATTTTAACCTATATGTACAAAGCCAGAAATACTGTTGAATCAGCTCACTCAATTCTAAATGCCTTGCCCAGGATTTATTCTTGTCCTAAGTATACTTTCTGTGTCACATTTCAATCAGGGACAAAGCCTGATTTAGTGTCATAAAATCTGTCTCTTTATCCTCAGCTTAATCTTAACAAATTAGGAGGTTTTCCATTCCATTTCTCATTATTTTATTTTTAAACAGTCTCTATAAACTGTGCTCTATGGTAACTTAATATTGCAGGCATTTCAGAAGTGTTTATGGGGTGCAATAACTTGTCAGACATTTAGAGCAATACAGACCATTTCAAACAAAATAGAGCTTCCAGATTCCTTACTTGAATTTTTTTCCTCACAAATGATTCAGAAACTCGAGGCAGTTAATCTTAAGAAACAGACATTTAAAAAAAATAAAATTTAAAAAAAAGATCACTTTTGGCCCCCAGCTATGCAAATTACCCATATGCCAGTGTGCTAATACTTGGTTCAGCTCACATCTCAATGACCTGAGACAATATTTATGGCATTGCTCATTAAAAAGCAGGAGAACTAATGCAAATTTAAAGATTGAAGGCCCTGTGCTCATTTTAGCCTAAGAACTACTTTTATGAGGCAAACAGTCTTACCCTTAGCAATTTACCACCTGGGCTAGTCACACACAAAACATTATTCACTTACAGCTTCTGTATCCAGATTATTTTATATCCCAAGCAGCCTCAAGACATTAACATTCTTACAGTTCTGAAAACAAAAAAAGCATATGTGGGTGTAGAAAAGAGGAATCAGACTTCAAACCAAAGCAAGCATCTCCCACAACAAAACCATCCCCTGTTATTTCCACTATCTTTATCACTTCCCTTTCTGAGGAAGTACCAAGTTGTTTAGAAGAGAGACGCAAACAGCTGAAGGAAAAATACTGCGTCAGCATGCATGCTTATATGCGTGTTTTTAGTATTCAGTTGTGCCTAGAGAACAGAAGCTTCAAAGGCTGAACAGGCATATATACCCACAGGTATTAAAAACAGCACTCCGCCAAATTTGAAGAAAATAAGCCCAATACTCAGTAGATTTGTACTGTGTGTTGAACATTAACTGTGTTGCCATAAAACTTTCTGCCTTCCACCTTAACTCCACAATACTTCCTCCAACAAGACTAACCTTACCATAGGCAACAAGAATTCCAACAGATGAACCCACTTACAGCTACAAGAGTTTCAATTTACTGGAGCAGCTGCAGCAAATTGATTTCTGAGCTGTGAGTGGCCTATTGGAGAATTTCCAAAGAGAGCACAATCAGCACAGAAGAAACCCCAGAGAGAAACAAGCCCTCCTTCAGGAAGGCTGGTTCATATACTGGGCTGTCTGTGAAGCGAAATACATGGATGGGAAAAACAATGCACACCAACTCAGGATCTGTGTGTTCTTGTGAAAATGACACAGCATGTCATACTGCCATCAATTAACTATTCTCCTCTCTCAGCCTAAAAACTTCCTGTCAACTGATTACAATAAAGCATTGAAAATATAACTGTGTACAGGATTTTTGTTGCTGGGTTGCCTTAATAGAACATAATATATAAGAGGAGAGAATGTCCAGCATTTTTTCTGCCACAGTTATACCATTGTCCTATGTCTTTTTAGAGGTGCTGGTAAGATATTGATGTATCAGCTTGGTGTGGTATGTTAAGAACATTCACTGACTACATAGGAGTTTTTGCTGCTGTTTGAGCTGTTTACAATTGAAATAAAAATTTTAAAATCATGCCAAGATTTGTTTCTGTTCTGATGCAAACTTGACTTCATCCTTACCTTTAATCACCTGTTTAAATCTTATTGTAGTTAAGTTTTCCACAGGGCTGCAGGAAAAGGTCCTGGGGGTCCTGGTCAATGGCAAGTTGAACATGAGCCAGCAGTGCCCTGGCAGCCAGGAGGGCCAAGTGTGTCCTGGGGGGGCATCAGGCACAGCATCACCAGCCAGGCAAGGGAGGGGCTTGTGCTGCACTGCTCTGAGCTGGGACAGCCTCACCTCGAGTGCTGGGGGCAATTTTGGGTGCCACAATATTAAAAAGACATTAAGCTATTAGAGAGTGTCCAAAGGAGGACCACAAGGATGGTGAAGGGACTTAAGGAGAAGTTGTATTAGGAGTGGCTGAGGTCACTTGGTCTGTTCAGCCTCAAGGAGACAGAGGGGAGACCTCACTGAGGTCTTCAATATCCTCATGAGGGGAAACAGATGAACAGGCACCAATCTCTTCACTCTTGTGACCAGTAACAGTACTTGAAGAAACAGAATTAAGCTGAGTGAGGGGAGGTTTAGGTTGGATGCCAGGAAAAGCTTTTTCACCCAGAGGGTGGCTGGGCACTGGAACAGGCTCCCCAAGGAAGCGGTCACAGCACCAGCCTGACAGAGTTCATGAAGCATTTGGACATGGTGTTATTCTTGGGATGTCCTGTGCAGGGCCAGTAGTGGGACTTTATGATTCTGACGGGCCCCTTCCAATTCAGCATATTCTATGATTCTGTGAAAGCATGAAATAGTATGTGTAAACATGCTGTGAGGTTAGCGAGAGACCAATGTATGTAGATGACAGAGATTACTTACTGGAAACATACCTAGTAGAGTTGTTTTATTCATGGGGTCATATAATGATTAAGGCTGGAAAACGCCTCTAAGATAATCAATGCCAACTCAACGCAACACCTCTGTAATCACCACTAAATCACATCCCCCAAAGCAGTGTCCATATGTTTCTTGAGCACTGCCACAGGTGGTGATTCCATCACTTCTCTGGACAGCCTGTTCCAGTGCATGACAACCATTTCAGTGAAGAATTTTTCTGTAATATCTAATCCAAACCTTCCCTGGCACAGCTTGAGGCCATTTGCTCTTGTCCTGTCACTTGTTATCTGGGAGAAGAGGCCGATACCCACCTGCCTACAGCCTCTTTTTATGTAGTTGTAGACAGCGATAAGGTCCCCGTGAGCCTCCTTTTCTTATAGCTTTTTAAGGACTTTTGAAATACACTATACATTCTGTTCTCCAACCAGGCATACTGATCCTAGTTTATTATGAATGTTATGTGATGGCTTGTCTTCTTCACCGTCACTAATGAATTAAAAGAACTTGGAGCTACCCAAACCAACCTCATACAAAAAAAACTCATACAAAAAAAGAAACAACACGCAGCAATCTCTATCAACCAAAAATTTAAATTGTTTTTCTGCAAGACACACAAAGTAATACTGCATCAAATGGCTAAAGGAGGGGCATCTCATTTATTGTTTTTAGATTTAGCACATGGTGCAAAGGATCTCAAGGCTCCCTGAAGAAAAGTCTTTGTCCCTCGGCCTGTTGACGCTGGCTGCTCTTTCCCCTCTCAGAGTACTCAAGCGTTGTTTATTTACCCAGTACCTGGAGCACACGGTTTGCACAGACAATGGGCTCTCCGCAGGGCGCAGCAGCCGCTCCCGCCGGGTCCGCAGGAGGCTGCCGCCCGTCCCTCCCCTCGGGGCGCTCCGCACGCCGCGCACGGCGCCGGCAGCGCCGGGAGCCGCGGGTCCGCCCGCCCGCCGCGCTCCGCCGCGAGGGGTCACCAGAGGAGCCCGCATCGCTGCGGCGACAAGCAGCGCAAAAACCAAACAGCCCTTCCCCCACCCCCAGGAGAAACATAACAATATTTAAAAAAACAAAAAAATAGTCCAAACCTGCTTATTCGCGCCTGACACGTTTTTCCTTTTTTCCGGCTCTCCACTAGGTGGCAGCAGTGAAATCGGGCTGAACCAGCCCGTAGCGGACTCGTGGAGAGAACGGCTTTATCCTTTCAGCTAAGCCCTCAGAGTAATGCAGTTGAGAAACTCGCATTATTGGCTGTTTTCCTGGAAATTACAGAGCCCTTTGCTTTTAGGCTTCCCGCCTGCAGGCCTCAATAATTTACAAAAGTACGTCTCTGCATTGTATGCAATGCACTTAAAGCAAATGTACTTGGGCTGAAAAAAAGTCAAGTATTGTTGGCTTAATGCGAGTAGTTACTTCATAATGCCAGCTATTAGTCTTGTAAAATACTCCCAAGTTCTTACTTTCATAAACTGAATCTGCCTAATCTTCCAGACAAGACCCCCCCTCTACACTGAAACTGAAGCAAGGTGGGAGATGGAGTTCCCTTGTACATTCACAGCAACGTCCAATTTTGTAACAGGGATACCAATTTTATGCAAGTGTATTTAAATGCTGCTGTTCTTTTGCTGTTGTCTGCACACCAGATTAAAGTAGTAGGTTTAGCTTGAATTTTCAATCCAGTTATGGTATAAACTGGACTAGGGTCCAAGTAGCTACAGCAAACACAAGAATTAATCATGGACCAGACAAGATGGAAGGAATGAAATACCCTTGTCTGAAAACAAATTCATCTGAACATGGGTTAAAGCACTGTAAACCTGCTGTAAGTAGGGCACATTCTAGATTCAGAGGGAGCAGGACAAACCGTCTACCTTAGCTCTACTCCTGACTAATCCAAAGCATTTTCTATTGGATAAGTACACCTGGTATAACCTCAAATTTCCAGCTTCTGTGCATCTGTGACATTCTCTTGTGTAAGGGAAATTCCTATCTCAATAGTATTCATAGCTCCTTATATACATAATACAGAGCTAAAAAGGGTTTGCAGCACCCAGAGTATTTTTTCAGAAAGGAAGAATTTACTTGAAGTTCTTCTTTCGCTGTTCACTCACTTTTTGTTCTGTCATTTTATCTCGTTTTCATTCTCCTGAATTATTCCGAGGTGTATTGACTTAATTATCTGTGTGCACTTAAGATTTCATTTTGTTCCTTTACATTACAAAGATCCTTTTTCACAGCCTGGTTATATAATTTTAACATTCTTAAACTGTATTTATTCCAGTTTATATTCTAGTACTCCACGGATTTTGTTCCAAAAAATTACATTGTCATTCCATCTTTTGGGGTGACAGAAATGCCACATGTTGAAAGAAGATGGAGGAACTCTGTCACAGGTCTCAGGGAATTTTTTTGATAGAAACTCAGTGATCTATTTTCTGTTTTTCTTCTCTGAAATAGTGTAAGAAAACATTTATGCATTTAGGCTGGCTTTTTACTGAGTGCTGTGCCATGGCAGCAATGCATTCAGTCACTAAGCAATGTGTTAATTTTTGTTCCATAATTCTTTGTGATATATTGAATGATGCTTTAGAATGCTTTTCAAGATTCTAAAAATAGCTATCATAAAGACAAAGAGGATGGTAGGTGTTTATTAGAATGGTCAGCTGGTTGTCTGTTCACACTATGGGTAACATACCACACTGACTTAAATCACTAGCCCAAAGAAGGCACTAAAAAGAAATACAGTTTTCTTTTTAAATTATACCTGTAAGAAGACATTCAGCCATGCTCAGGGTATTTGTCTCTTTTCAGGATCAATTCCTTATGCTGTATAGGAATGTTTTAGAGTAGTGACGTCAAACAAATTGTTTTTGTGACCAAAAAAAAAAAAATCTAATTAAACAAGAGAAGGGAATATTTAATAAAAATATTTATTGAAAAAAATGTTATCATTCTTTGGCCGTACTAAGTAAGTAAAACACTGAGTGTGATTACAGTAATTAGGATGCAAACAGTTAATACCATGAGCAGGATGATTCGGCAATATTTGGAATGCTTTTTTTCTCTCTCCTTCTTTTTTAACAAGGTATCATACCCAGGAGTATAAATATCCCCCATCCAGAACCGTAGATCATTAGGATTTTCCTAGAAGAAAAATCAGAAAATTAAATCAGTTTCTCTCTTTTACACACAAAGTCATTAGAACATACCCAGAAGTATTTTGGCTATCATCAAGTACTGATTAATGAATTTAAGAGATCACAAGACATATGCAAGACACTTTCACTTGAATGTAGGTTGTGCTACTTTCCAGATGCTGCAAATGTTCCACTGGGGAAAATTAAAACCACACTTTTCATCCAGGAACCAAAAGTAGGACACCAGACATTGAAATGTGCTTTAAAACCTAGAACAAACCATGTTGTCTTCTCAAGAAGAGATGTCATTTTATAAACACAGCTCTGACTCTCTTTTCAAAAAACGGAACAGCAGGATAAAAAGCATGCAAAAGCAATCCTAAAAGTGATTTGTGCCAACCCACAGGGAGGCAGCATCCTGTATAGTGTGGATGAGGCTGAGAAAAATATATGTAATTTGATAACAGAATTTTGCTATGAACAGTTATTGAAGTGGCTATATAGTATTCATGTGCCACATTTATAACTCTTCCCTGTGTAAACAAGGAAGTTGAGTTGTACAGTGCTCTAGTTTAAGACTTTCTCTAGTCAGAGGTCATGTTCTGTCATTTAAATTCCTGGAGTCTCACCAGATATGTAGACTTCCTTTCCTGATCAGAGTCATGTTAGTGTCATGTCTGTACCAGAAAATACCCACGTATTTACTTCTGTAATCCCACCTAAGGTCCAAGCAGGCTGCGCAGTGGTTTGTGCATGCACCACACAGCTTACAGCAATTCACTTGCTCAAACTCAGCACAACAGTGAATTACCTTTATGTGGCTGGCCAAGTTAGAGTGCAGGGACTGTCTGTCATAATCTTGCACAGTCCAGGCAGGGGCCTTTTTCTTCTCCTCCCAGTCATCATCCATGTGGATATCACTATACAATGGGTTGCTCTTGATTGTGGATTTCAGGGTGATGGGTGTAATGTGTTTCCCCAGGGATTTGTCTATAATTTCTTGACTGACCCCGTTCAGGTCTAAGCCTGGCAGCTCAGTGGGAGTTCTCTTTTCTCTCTGTAAGACACGAGTTTGATCAGAACCTGGCTTTCATTTGCATTACCTATGATACAGGTTCCCTTCCAGAATTATCACTTGTAATGCAACAGAATCATTTTAAAACTTCACATGCAACCACTTTTCTCCTTCTGGCAAACATCTACAGTGCAATGAGCGAGCCTGGCTGCTCACTCTGGACAGATTTCTTCCTTCTGGGGAAAGCAGGTGGGTACAATCTGAACATTAAGTCCTTTCACAAATGTGAACTGACATTATAATGCCTGCAGGAAGAAAGCCTCTGCTTTAGCAAAACAGTGCTATGGAGAACTGCAGTAAAACATTATAGTTCTGGTGAAATCCATGGATGTATGATGCAGAAGCAAAGATGTAAGGACAAAGCAGAATGATCCCAGGGGTAATGGTGTGTAAATGACAACCTCGAACGGAAATGAATCTCTGATCGCAGGGGTGTGACTCACAGCTCTATTCACACTGTTGAATGCTAGATTGTGTCAGGGTGTCAAAGAGGCTCTTCATTTGACTGAGGGCACTGTCAGAACTCACAGGTAATTAAATACCTGAGCAGTCTCACATAACAAAAGCTGTTAAATGAGACATTTTAGAACGGGTGGGTGTCAAGGGAGGAAGATGATGAACAACGGTGGTGGGATCACATTTTTTGAGAAATCACAAGCTGCCTCTTAAAACAGCACTAAAGGCCTCTTTAGGGGTCTGTAAAATAACAGTTACCATATTTTTCAATTTATAATTGCATGGAGGAATGCAATCAGACTCTCTAATTAAAACTGCTCAATATTTTGTTTTATCACAACATTCTGTCCCCGAGACTTTCAATTAACCTGTCACTGGTCTGTGGTTCCATGGTGAGTCAGCTGCCTGAGAGACCTGCTTTTTGCAGAGCCCTTGTCTTACACTCACACTTCTCCCATCTCTCAAGACTCTTAGAACCAACACGGAGCAAATTCCTCATTAACGAACACTGCTCCCCCATTGGAACTTTTGTCCTTAGGAACTTTATGCTGAGTCAAGGGGAGCCTTGGCCTGACCCAGTGGTCCTAGGGCAGGCTCCTAGAGGAGGGGGCAATCCTCACACCTCTCCCACTCTCAGATATCAAAGAGGTGTGGGTAGCACCTGCTGCAAGACATGCATGAGGTTAAGTGCACATAATAAGCAGCCAATGAAGAAGCTGCTTCCTGAGACACTTACTTCCATGGGAGCATGACTTTCCCTGTACTTTTCACCTATACTGAGAGTTCCAGCTGTTAAGGTACCACAGGCTGGATGGACTTCAGCCACAAAAGGGCTAGGGGCATGTCCTGCTTCTCCTTCCACCTTTCTGGTGGGAGGTCCGGGAATCTGACCTCCACTACACTGGGTTTGGGATCTGCTTGAACACCTCATCAAGTCAGTGAAGGCCCATAAGATGATAGCAAACTGTTGGCTTCTTCTGCTTGAGAATTTTCTACCCACTTTATGGGCTGGTGAATCCAGTTTCAGTGTGAGCCAGCTGCTGTGTGTCATCACCTACTTCAAGACTGCTGTGTCTGTGTGCATGCACAGATGTGTACATTGATCTGGGGCAGGCAGGTGTAGAAGGAAGCGTGAGGACTGATTTCCTTCAGAAAGTGCATTTGGAGAAGAGAAAACAACAGACTTTGTCTAAGAAACTCTAGGAGGAAGCATCATGCTGGCATTCCTATCACTAAATCCTGCAGAAGTGACTAAGCATGTTTCCCATCAATAATTGCCATTAGTAGGCGGGTGGATCCTCAGTGACCTCCCATCCTTCTGTTAGTTCATAATTTCCACATGTTGTTCCTTAGCCTTCACATATCCCCTGACAATATTACTCTTTGCATTGCAGTTACAGCTGGCACTGAAGCCCTCTGGGCTGTACTGGCCAGATTTCAGCTGAGCTGGTGTTTTTAACTGCCTTTTCTTTCTGACTGCATTTTATTTTATTTACTTTATTTCTCATTTAAGATTTGTCATTGACCTTAATGATTCTTCCCTCAGGCTTGCTAGATAGTTGAACTTGGAGAACATTTTGTTGAAGAACGCGAACTGTCTCACCAGGGGATGATTGGTCTCCCTAGGCTAAAATGTTGTGAAAAGAATGTGACTTGACAGTAATTTCTAAAGCTGTTTTAAATAAAATTCTCCAAAACTTGGAATAGATGACATGATGAAATTTTTTTTTCATAAAAAAAGTGCTTTGTGACAAAACTTTTTTCCCTGCTGTCTGAAGTACCTTTCTTTACATGGGCATGAGGACAATGTGGTAGCTTGGAACAGATATAGAAAGGGAATAGATTGGGAAGGGCAACTGGGTTTTATCTTGGGAACCGGACTGGAATTTAGGGTAGGATACAGTTTGCAGAAATTTTAGAGAACAGACATTGAAGTGACAAGCTAATTGGGAAAATGTACTTGAGTACAGCAGATGCTCAACTGTAAAATTTCGGCAGTAGATACATCCTACAGACCAGTCAGGGAAAATGAAGGGCAGAAGCCAGAATTACCAAAAGCAAACCCCAAGAGTTTTAGGTCCATGAAATCATACAGAGAAATATGAAGAAGATTGCATTAAACATACGCGTTTCTAGAAGCAGAGAAACATGAGATAATAAAAATATGCTTGTTAGTATTAATTCTTGCACAAACTACTTTTTCTTGCTTTTAAGATTCAAAACACATCCCAACCATTGTCACAGACTCTGATGAAGCAAATGTTCAAAGAAAGAGGAAAGAATTGTAAATTTAAGTACCCATATCTGTTACAGAATTCATACAATATACACTGAATCCAAGAAGACAGTGTGAATGAGGGTGGAACAGAACAAATCAGAGACAATTTATGTTATTATTCACTGAATGGAAGGAGGGAACAGCAAATACTCAAAGAAGCAGTAGTTATGAAGAACACTGAGAAACTGTAGATGAAATGTGTTTGTGAAATATGAAATACTTATTTAACAAGATGAAGACTGCTGAACTCTGCAAACACAAAACTGTGTGATCTGCATATAGCTCACGAGCAAGAAAACTGTTATGGTTTATACCTCATATTTCACTGAGAAGAGTTTGTCTCTCTGTGACAGACCCAGAGCGCTGTCAGGTACCAAACTAGGACTCTGTGAAAAGCCCAAAGATGTATAGACAGACAATGTTAGTTCCATTACTGAGTCAGCATATGCTTACTCCATGTTTTTTTCTTGGTGATTACTTTATAATGTAAATTATGCATGCCTTACAATACACATAACTAAAATTATAATTTAATCTTTATTAATAGGAAACATTTTTGTCTCATTTTTGCCTTGACTTCAGCCTTCTGCTCTCACTGCTGTTGTTGATAGTGCTGAAATAGCCCAAGAGTCTAACCAATTTTTTCTCAGCCTGTGGTATGAAACATCACCCACAAAAACCAGGGCATTAAGAGTTAAGGTTAGACCTTGGTTTCAAGCCCATCTACCTGAAAGAAGAGAACAAAGAGGCACTTTAACAATTAAGGAAATTTACTTCCTGAAATTCAAGTTTTCTTTCTTTTCCTCCCAATGAGAATCAGGTCCTCTTTTCCCGTGACCAGCCCCAGCCTCCAGCTGATACTGGGAAAGATGATCAATGAAAGTAAGAAATGCTGTTGATGGGCAGCTACACCTAGAAGTTTTAACCAAGGCAGTCTTTAAGAAACTTACAGCTGCTAGATACTACAGGATTTGGTTGGCAACAGCTTCCTCAATGCTAGTGAAATTGATCAGCAGGGTGGTCATTATTTTTGATAGTAGTTTGTTTAATACTATAACCCTCTGCTGTGCAAAAGTTTTGTAATACATTGTGGAGGACCCTCTTTGCACTCGGAAGGGTGTTTTTCTGATGTAGAGAGCTATTTTGAAGGCAGACAAAAGGTCTGACAGACAAAAAACTGCTAGGATGTAGCCAAGGATCCTTGTGATAGTTTTATCAACTGTGTAGGTATTGCTAGTCATTTGGAAAATATTCATCGTTTGTTATGATGAATATTAGCACTTGATAATTTCTTCAACAAATCGCATCTCATGGGAGATGCTATGGAAAAGCAATTGGGAACGTAAGGATTAAACAAAGGTACATAAGAAGATATGAAAGACAATAGGGCAGACAGGTCACATCAAGGATTCCTGAGAAGCCTTAGAAGGTCCAGAGGAGGCAAGATGAAGAAGATAATCAAGAGATTGGAGCACCTCTCTTATGAAGACAGGTTGAGTGAGCTGTCCAGCATAAAGAAAAGAAGGCTATGGGGAGACCATACAGCAGCCTTCTGGTACATACAGGTGTCTGACAAGAAAGCTGAAGAGGGAATTTTTACAACAATAGGTCTAGGGAAACGGCTTTAAACTGAAAGAGGGCAGGTTTAGATTACTTATTAGGAAGAAATTCTTTCCTGTGAGGATGGTGAGACCCTGGAACAGGTTGCCCAGAGAAGACGTGGATGCCCCATCCCTGGCAGTGTTCAAATCCAGGCTGACTGGGGCTTTGAAGACACCTGCTCTTGTGAAAGATGACTCTCCCCATGGCAGGGAAGCTGGAACCAGATGACCCTTAAGGTCCTTTCCAATTCAAACCTTTCTATGATTGTATGATTCCAGAAATTAAAATTTTCTTAAGGAAGGAAATGAAGGAGGTCTGGATTGCTTAACAGAGACATTAAGGCAGTCTCAGGTACTGCAAAACGGAAAAGCCACCTGACATGGATATGAAAGAGACCAGTAGATAGTTCTAAACACTTCAGCCAAAGTCACAGGGATATTGAGAGAAAAGTGAAAATGTCTCATGGACTATTTAATTGTGCATAATTGAGACTATTTCTTGTAATGAACTGTTTCGTTAAAAAACGTGATTTATATCATTGGTAATGGAGTTCTGCAGGGTTGAGAGTGCATTATATAAAAACTTTCATACAGTCTCAGACCAAAGCTCCTGCCAACCTCGCAGCTGGCTCTTATTGTGGCCAGTTGCAGACGTCTAGGGAAGAATAAGGGAGAGAGTGGAAATACGTAATGCATGTATGAGCCAGGGGACAAAGAAGTGACTCTAACCTGGCACTTAACTTACAGATTTTAAAAAACCCTCTTGTCCTGGTACACTGAGAAACAAGCAAAGACAGGACACAGGCATTAACTCATATGTAAGGCCAAAAAAGATCCATGCCAAGAAGGAGCATTCTGCTAAGACTAAGTTCTCTCTGCTGTCTTCCAAAAATAGGGAAAACAGGGAAATACAAGCAAGAAAGAGGAGTCTGAGAATTGCAGAAAATAATCAGGTTGACTACAGGGGAGACATGTATGAGAAGGAGATATAGAGGATTGATCATGTGGTGTGTGCTGGGCATTAAAACATATTGTAGGGTAGAGAATCCAGCAGGACTGGAAATTTTCAGGGTGAGCAGAATGCAGTCAGCAGCAATCCATTTGCAGGAGAAAGTCTTTTTATGCTGCTTTTCACAAGGAAGGGCCAAAATTCCTGGACTGTTTTATGGTTTGTTTTAGTCAAAGTAGATGATGAAAGTACATGCTAAGTGGGCAGATGTTTAGTTTGACTGATACCAAAGAGGAAAGTGAGGAGAAAGAACAGCAGCTTTTTGTCATCACATGAAGTTGTTTTTTATAACGGAAACAAATTTTAAAACTTATAGGTGCAGAAAACACATAAGCACTTACATGCATTTGAATTTAAATTATCTAATAACAAAGGTCTGGAAGAGACCACAAACACACCACTGAGCAGTCACTTTGCATGGGGAGACCTGAGTTGCATTAGTTTCTTAAAAGAATATTAACTTCTAAAGAGAGAATTTAGGCTACTCTCAAGGTTTAATGACTTTAGGAATCTTTAGATCATGCACATACGTTCTGAAATTAATTCTCTCTCCCTGCCCCCCCCCCCTTTTCCGTTTCTGAATTAACTATCCCTTAACCCCATTATCTCTCTCATCTTAAAGCAAAATATGTTATTCTTGCGCCATTAGTTCTCCACTGTGCCATCGTGTTTCTTCTAATGTCTGGAACTCATCAGTACTTTTCCCTGTATTTGATTGTCAGCAAAGGAGGAAAAAGAAGGCAAGCTCTTAAGGGAGAGAGAACGGCACAATGGATTTTACCTGGACAGCTTGAAATCACTAATGACTACACTTAAAAGTGTAGATTGTGTCCTAGGTTTAACGCTTATAAAATACACCACATTGCAAACTCCGTTTTTGGAGACATGGTGAGTACAGACATTTCCTTTGAAACAGCCATCCCGGGGCAGGGACACAGAGTTCCAGGAAAACCTTCTCGCTGGTGGCGAAGAGCAGAGCACAAGTCAAAAAGCTCCCCACACATTTTTAATCCTCCCGCAGCTCTGCAGCCCTGGCTCGGTGACAGTGCGTCCTGATTGACAACAATGGGGAGAAGGATCCCTGCTGCGGAGGAGGCTCTGTGTGTGGCTGCCTCCCTCCCGCACAAATGAGGGGCTGGGGTCGGGGGAGGGGAGCGAGGCCAGCATTACACCATACCCTATTGTTTGGGATCCTTCAGGCTCCGTCCCTTGGTTAGGGCTGTTTGCATGGGAGACTACGGGCGACCGTGCGCTCCCCGCCCCAGCTCTCCTTGGGGAGTTGCCAGCAAAGATTATACAACGCGACCGGAGAGGCTGGAGGCAGTGGAGTAGGCAGAGGGAAGGGTGTCTGGGGTAGGGAAGACGCTGGGGAAAGTAAAGGGGGAGCATGGAAACGGGTGTCTGCGGGGGGGGACATTTGCTGTTGGAGGGGGACTGGCATGGTCTCTGGGAGGGAGCGAAGGGGTTCAGAGAGATGATGGGGAGAAATGTCTGAAAGGGGAGGAAGCAGCTGTGGGAGACTTTCAGCATCATTCTCCTCCCTTCCCCCAGGTTCAAGCATTTTTGGCTCCCACTCCTCATTCCCCTGGGGAATTGGACCCCCACCCTAAGGATCCTGAGAATGTAGACCCGTCTCCATCACCCCCTCACCCCCAACCATTTATGTATGTCTCCATCCCTTGACAAGAACCAGACCCTGGAGCTTTTGCTCATGCTAGGGGTGGGGAAAGGCGAGGGGCTCCCCTGGCAGCAGGGAAGGAGCGCTGTGGAGCAGCAAGTGGGGCCCAGAGGGGTGTGAGCTGATGCAGCTGTACTGCTGCTGATCCAGACATGAACTTCTCCTCTGCCAGCTCCAGGGCCTCTGCTAGGCAGTGCACATTTACATTTTTACCAAGCAACTGCTGCTACCTCTATATAATAACCTGGATTAATGCAGTCAGCGTGCTTCATCCTTGCAACAGTTGTCTTTCAGTGTAACAGGAGGGCCAACATTGAATGAGAAAAAAAGGGAAAATAAAAAAGAAGTTATAGTTAGCTATGTAGATATATATGTTTGTAGCAAGAATGTCTAATGTATGTGCCTTTTTATCAAGTTTAGGGGATATTACTTGACTTTCTGTTTAAATCTTGGGCTTTTCTTACTTCTTCAGAGAGCACATTCCATGCACCCCTTTAGTACAATTAATTGGTATTTGACTTCAGTAGACTTTCTGGAAAATGCTATGATAATGTTATAAAGAAGAGTAGAAAGACTAATACAGTGAAATAAAGTCAGTGGACTCCCCTGAGAATAACTTTTCTCATGGAGCCCAATCCTCACTGATGTTAATGGGAAAATGTACAGGAATATTAATGATACAGATTAAGAGATGCACGAAGCTGAAACTACAGCTGATGTGTCACTGCTACATAATTTTTCTGCTGATCCTTAAAACAAGATAGAAAAATCAGGAAAATGCCAGCCTTTTTTTGACCTTACCTGTAAATAGATCCTGTTGTGCCACCGCTGCACTCCAGGTAAAGCGGCTTCTGGGAATTTTGCCCAGCTGGCTGGTAGAAAGGCAGAGTCTTTCACTAAAGTTTTTACCTCCAGTTGCAGGAATTTATCGGGATGGTTGTTGTTTGGCAAAACGGAGAGGTCCATGTTTCTGTGCTGTAGAGTAATAATGAAAACAGCCCCAGCTTCTGCTTCCTGGCTGTGCATGCTCTTTCTATTATTAATGACGTGAAGAGGGATACGACAGTTTCCTGAAACTGTATCTGACCCCTGTTTGGTATCAGGCTCACTTATAGCATCTACCAATGATAAAAGATTGTTTAGAAGTGGCAGAGCAGACAGAACAGGTTTCTGTAAGTGCCTAGGCTTAAGTTTTTGGGTTCAAGGTCTATTTTGATAGATGCATATGTGCTCATTAAAACTAACTGAGTACCAGTGAGTAGATGCATACGACACTTAAATGCATACCAGCACTTCCTCAAGTTATCTGCCAAAAATGTCAAGCCTACAATACTTCAAAGTAAGATTTTTCTTCCCGCAGAAAATTAGAAGCAGCTTCCAGTCCAAAGCAAGTCCTCCTTTTCTGCAGCAGTACCAAGAGGCTCCATTGTGCTTTGTGGGTTGGTACCATTTACCATGACAGCTATGACATGCACTTTTTTAGGGTCAGGGATTTCTTTCACAGTAAATTCTTCTTGACCCTGGGAAATATTAGATTGTTTCAAGTAATTGATAACAGAAGTTTTCAGGAATTGATTCTGCTCCCATTCAAGTGAATGGGAAAACTCACTGTTAGGAACTTGAATGGTGTAGTCTCAATCCCATCACTTTTTTTATTTTTTGATTTGATACTTTCATCACAATTTTATGAGTTGTAAGTCCTTTTGACTTTCAGCTAATGAAATTCCCCTTCTCTTTATGGCCTCTACACACAACTAGAAAATTAGCCTCCTTATTTTTATTTTAACCTTTACTTAAAATATTTGTGTTTTTCTAGGATATGTTTCATTTTGATGACACTGCCACAGAGGATAAGCTTTGAAAACTCATTGCTTGAAATCCAGGAAAACCTATTTTGAATCAAAATTGTGCTGAGAATTAGGGCATCACAAAAATCTTAGCTCTGTACTAAGACCACAGAATCAAACTGATCTATTTACCACACTAGCTGAAATATAAAAACAAAATAAAAATAGGAAAATATTTTTTAAATCCGAAAGTAATAGATGAATACTTGGATATACATATAAGAGAAACCCCTTAATTTTACAGTGTATCTGTTTAAAATTATTAATCTGGCACCTTTCAAGCAGATGCTCAAACATGTATTTGTGAGCAGCCACAAAACAGACAGTAGTGACTGCATTTCTGAGTGGATGAGCATGCTTTTGGGGAACCTGCTGCTACATTTACAACTATGTCTCCCCATCTAATTAAGCCCCGAAACACTAATTCACCTTTCCAGTGTACCATAGGGGAATACCATGAAGCTGCTCTTTTAGACTTACCATGACATGTGGTTCACACTTTTTCCCTGTGCAGAACTAAGACACTAGTAACCTAAACTAGGTGGGTATATATAACCATGACTTCTTAAACATAGATAGACTTTCTGGCATCTCTCGAAACACAGGGTTTTCTGTGCTACTGCAGCATATGATGTGGTGTGTGGCTGTGTGAATTTCCATACCAGCACTACTTCATTAGACATGATATAAGAATGCAAAAGACATCTCACTAGACGAGACCTCTCCCAATCCCAGGATCTATCACTCTGTTTGAAAAGGGCATGAACAGGTGCTGTTTAGGGAGGCAATGTACACCTGGCTACTTTCTGCATTTCATTCTTTTACTCCCTCAGAAGCCACACATTTTTTTCTGCACTGAAGTGTCTCTTTCCCAGGCCTTTTATTATTTATTTATAAACTTGCTGTCCATAAAATTGTCTAACTGCTTTTCAGTTCTTCTGACTGTACCTCCTCCAGAAGCAAGCTTCAAAACCTCATGACCATCTGCCTAAATTGCTTATTTTTATGTCTTTTTAATTATTTTCCATACTAGTCATATTAAGAATGCCTTTTGCAGTACTGAAGGGTTTTAAGAAGGGCTCCCCATGCAGCTTATCCATCACCTTCAGCATTTTTTAAGCTATGGTTATCTCAGTCTCTTCCTTTTCAATCTGAATTATCAACTTTTTAAATCTCATCTCATAAGCCATCTAGTCTATCTCCTTGCTCATTTATTTTCCATTTTCAATGTGTTACACTGTAATTCCAGTACATTATTCATGAAAATACAGCAATCATAAGTGAATGCAATGCTCATGTTGTGGTTACACCTATTCCAAAAATGGGAAAAATTATGTCTTCTCTTCTGACAACATGCATCTGTTTTTGGTGCTTTTTTCCCTGCTGTTCTCATAGAGCTAGTAACTTCAGACCACAGCAACAAATGATACCATCATTTTTCTTCACTTCTATGACTGCCAGTTGCAAGTTCAGTATCTCATAGGAAGGGTTCAGGCTATTTTTCATAGCTATAATACTTGACATTTCCCTATATCAAAGTTTTCCAGTTAATATCTTGTCTAATCACTCAGTTTTGTGTTTCTTGCCTATTGAGGCAGGAGTTAACCAGAAGAGCTTAATGTTGCCTGCAGAGAATGCAGCACACAGTTTTTACTCTTCCTCATGCCGTGGATGAAAATGCCAAAAAAACACCTGCATCATTCCTTAGGGAACTATGCTGCTGACTTCTCATCATCCTAAAAGATGACCATTTTGCTTTCAATCCTTTAATCATCTATCATGCCATAAACATTGCTCCTGTAGTCCTGTGTGAACGCAATTTCTTGAATATCCTGTAACAATAAACTTCATTGGAGACTTCTATGTCTAGCAGATCCTCGTTGCTCAGTTCAGAACTGAAGCCATGCTGACTCTCGCCTAAGAGCCCATGCTTATCCAGGTGCTCAAGGATCTTACTTTTTTTTTATTGGCTCTTATGGCACCAGAAAAGTAACTCAAGAATCCCTAATCTGTAGGTCAAAGGGTTTCCTTGAGAGCCCCTTTTCCACAGGCAGGAATTATACTGCAGTTTGCCAGTCCTCTGGCAGAGTAATTGTTTGCAATGACAGCTTAGGCACCATGGCAAGTGGCTCTGATGGCAATCTCCCAGTCGTATTCTTCCAATATTCTCAGGAGACTGGTTTGAGAAGCCCTGCAACATTTCATCAGGAAAGGCCAACACAAGCAATCCACTGAGCTTCCCTGTCATAGCTCTATCATTCCTGACTGTCCCTTTCACACTTGTGTTATCACATAGTCCCACTGTCTCCCCACCTGGCTTCCTGGTTTTGATGTATTTCAAGTTCCTTTTTTATTAGTTTGTGCATCTTTTCTACAGAGCTCTTTAAATTCTGATTTTCTAAATTCTAATTTTCTTTTAACAATTGATCTATTAGGTTTTAGGATGTCCATTGGCCCCATGATGCAGGCAAGCTTTCTATTTTTTGTATATATTTAGAATAGGCAAATGGCTCCTTTTCTGTCATGAAGAACATAATGAAAACTGAATGAAAAAAACCCAAACCCAAAACGTAACCCACTTCCTCCAGAACAAAGCAGCAATTTCCCTTCAGAATAAATGGCAATGCAATTAAAATTCAGGTATTTCTTTAAGAAAGTTATGAGAAGAGGTAGCTATTGTAACTTTTGGTCACTACTGTAGCTGGCCAGCACATATGCGGGAAGAGGAAGTAAGCCTGCTGTGCACCAGCCTAGCACAAACCCTGTACACCACTTAAATCCGAGTTAATCCAACAAAATAGGGTCTAAGTGGTATTTAATTAGCAGAGAGGCCTACTCTAACCCTTAGGAGCTAAGAGTGAATTTCACCTTTACGTGCCAGCTGAACTTGACTGATTTGTTGAAATGTTACTTATTCATCAGGCTGGAAGGAAAACATATTAATGCAGAGGGATTGTTGCTGAAGAAGAAAGAACAAATCCAACAAAATGAGTAAACTCTGGACTGTCTATGCCCGCATAAGGCTATGGCTTGCCTGAACACAGCTGGAAAGGGCTGCCTGCTGCCACCCAGGCCTGTGGAAAAGCTCTGCAGTGCTGGCATTTGCCTGCCCTCCCCACAGCACGCTGTGGCTCAAGCCACAGCCTGGACACATTTTCAGAATGTTCTTATAACTTTCTGACAAAAGGGCTATTTTGGTCTGTACTGCTCCTCTGAATGATGATAGAATATATTGGAACAGTAAAATGAACTTGCTTTCAAATTCATGCAGTGAAGGAAGAGGTATATTTACTGTTTAGACACGAAACTGCTTCAAATTATTCACACCCATTTAAGTAATTGTTTTGTACTACAGATGCTAAAGGAATCGGAGCCAGAGCTATCAACACTATAACATCGTGATTTCACTCATTAAATTTAAAAACATCATTTTAGACCACAACTTCCCATCCTTGACTCCTAATCAAAAGTACTTTCTTTTTATGATGTTCTCATAGAGGTGATGGAAGGATGATTTCAGTACAAGTCATACATCTGTTTTTGATAGATACAGGCAGAGTTAAAATGCACTTTTAAATTTCTGTGATTAAGATGACATTCTTGTTAGTGAAATATTCAAAAGCAGCAGAGCATAAACATTTAGAACTCAGAGGATGATATCACTGGATGATAAAAGTTTTCCTTTGGCCTTTAGTCTGGACGCATCTTTTCTTTTGCTTGATTTTCAGTTGTGATTCAAGTGAGTGCAGGAGTATTACCAAGATGTGGTGCTAAGTATGAATGAAATTTAAAATAATAATTGTTTCTTTTGCCTGCCAACTACAATAGTTCTATTAGACTTTCAAATGTGTGTCTGTGACATTCAGGAGTTATGCCCCAGAGCAACTGAATTTTCTGTGCATTGAAACTTTTTAATTATACAAAATGTAACATTCCGTGATGTCAATGTTATTTTTCTTTCCTTTTTTACTTTTTAAAAACAGAAGGTATTTTATTTAAAATCGTACACTAGCACCTCATTAAATTTGCAGTTTTCCCATGCACCGCAGTAAGATGCCAAACCAAAGATTTTGATAGTACAGCTATTTGAAACACAGATGTTGATTTCAGTGGGAGTTGAGACTGCATCTAAGTATTCTTCCTGGACAGAATCACAGTCCTGATGGGGGGCATCAGTTTATTAAACTAGATATTTACATCACATCTACACAGTAGACTCTTTGCAGAGAATGAAAAGGAACAATCACTCAAATAAAGATGAATTCCCTTTTTGCTTTCAGTAGGAAGTGTAATGCCTTTTTGGCTTATTTCTCCAGCTGTTTTGCCTTCAGGTTTTGCTCTCCTACATATTTTCAGAGCATACCTAAAGGCTTGCATCAAAAAACGGAGGCAGAAGATTGCAGAGGCAGAACTCTTTCCAAGTTCAGTGGTTACAGAACTCACCTGAGATAAATAAATGCCTCTCCACGGAACATTACTCTGCTATTATCAACTTCCCATATATATCAAGGCTCACAGAGTGACATATCTGTCTGCAGCTGCAGAGTGGTGCCTCAGTCAAGAGGCAGAAGACACTCGTACTGTAACTACTGCAATGCAGGGCTCGATGGATTAATCTACCAGACAGGAATACCCAAGAAAAGAAAAATTCAAATAACAAAAGGAGCTTTACTTTTTATTGAAAATGTAAAAATCATGTGAATCATGTACAATATTTTCTCATAAGGAAAATCTTAGCTGTTTCATAATGTTTCACAAAACTGTAAAACATTTAATTTTTATAAAGACTTTTTCATTAGACAAAGATAAAACTAAAGTAGTATTACAAAGCTATTTTCTAAATCATCAACAGAGAACTGAGAATGTTTAAAGATTAATTCATACAAGTGGCAGGAGAAAGGACTCTTCCATTTGTAAATCTGCAAAAGGACACACAAAGGTATAGAGGGGCGTGGGTTTTCTGTTTCAAAACGTTTAAAATCAAGTGACATGTTAAAACACTACAGACGTGGATTCATAGGATGGTACAAGTTCTAGGACTGCATTTCTCTACACTACCTCAAACAGTGCAACAGTGATTCAGTGTAAATCTCTACAGTGTTTCATTGATTTAATACTTGTGTTCAAGTATGTGTCCATGAGAATGATCAAAATATCTACTTAGCTATTTTAATTTTCTTGTTTATAATATGTTATAAGTTACAGTAGAATATCCCCTTCAGTATGTTTCTATATCAAATTAACTAATTTCACAATACATTCTGTAATAACCTGTTTAATAATGTTAGCTTGTTCACTTTGACATCTGTTGCAAAAAACACAAGATCATTCTGACTTCAAATGCCAAAATATAATAAAATTCAAAAGGGCTTTATTTCCATATACAACAAAACTATTCAGCTAAATTAAAATAAATTCAAGATAACATGACTTTTTTTTTGCAACAGATGACCTTACTGAAAATAAACATTTAAAATACTAGTTACTATTTTTTTAAAATTCTGATAAATGTATCCGAAAGTGTTCATATAAAAATTAATTATGAAAATGTCAGAAGATAAAACATGTTGGCTGTCTAACCAAAACCATTAAGGATGTCTGGCAGGCAAAAATAAATTAATTTGATTAAATTATATGTCATCTGATAATATTTGGTCTGAAAAAGCATGTGTGGGTGTGTGTGTGTTTATAAATAATACGATTGCAAAGAGCTGAGAGCCAGCCAGCCTGACAGAGGTCAACTCTTTTGTTGCATTTTTTGCGCATAAAAGTCCCTGCACGTTTCACAGCATCGCTGATACCACCTCATATCTTGACAGAGGTTCTTCTCTCTTATCACTCTGCAGTACACAGGCCACTGGTCTCCCAGGCACTTGAATGTTAAAGCAGCTGTGAAACAACATTAAAATAAAATATACATTACTGTTGCCTTTACTAGTGGAGAATCAGGTAGCAAAACAGACAAGGACACAAGAAGTGTATCTGCAGAAGAGAAAGTGCAGATACTTAACAAAAGAAAGAATCCCCCTCTCCCTCATGTTGTCAATATATTCAACATCAAAATTTTCTAAGGCTGGCTTTATTTACCAATTGGATTAAGTTGAACTTAATTAGTTTAATGTCATGCAGCTGTCTCCTCATGAGTGCGTGGAGCTCATCTTTCTGCCTTGTTTCACTTATGAAAGCCTCTTACACAGTTTATTATAGAAGGACCGTGGTATCAAAGTTGGAACTTTGCACATTTAGTTATACAAGCTGTAGTGAATACACGGAATTAAAATGGGAAACCAGTGAAAAGCAGGGCACAAGAACAAGATATTGTCCAAAACCCATCACAAACACCGAACTGAAAAAAAGAAGTCGATCTCAGATTTAAGATAATCTCCTATTTTAATAGAAGGTTTGATAAAATTGAATGGGTGAATTTCTATATAGATATATGTTTATAGTGTCTCTAACAGAAATGTATTTTCATATGGGATGTTTTGCTCCCATCATACCATACAGTCCTATAATAAGGTCCTTCCTTGGATAACAAAACCCTTCACCATCTTAGTTCCAGTCTCTGATGTACATACTCAAACACTGAGGCAGTAAGATCAGTCTCTGCATAGAATTTAAATCTCCTGAGTGTTTCCTGAGTCCAAGCCTTCTGTTTTTCAACTGGGATCATCATTACTGTACAGAAAGAATTGAAAAGACATTTGTCATTTTTGACTGCTTACCTAACCTGGGTGATGTTATTGTGTTAACATTAATTTTCTCATTGCAGGGATGGAGATGACAGGGTCTGTAGGCTGCAGGCTTTTCTGAAGAAAAGCACTCATTGCCATGCCTTCCTGTGATCTTGTGCATGCACTGGATGACTCGAGACTGCATCCCTTTGCCACAGGTGACAGAGCACTGGAACACACAGAAGACAAACTCATAGGAAAGGTATTTTTCCCTGTAATCATGAAGGTTAAATGCCAGTCAAGGTGAAGTCAGTGGCTGCCTCTTCAGATGTTAGCATCCCAGGACTTCGGAATTCTATTCAGTTAGCTAAATGAAAATCAATTTAAAAACACAAATAAATTAGCAGTATTAATTGAAGGATTCATTCCAGCATCCTATTGCTCTCCAAGTCCATTTTGTAGAGCCTGCGATGAAACTCAAATACAGCAATGTGCCTGAAGGAAGCAAAGGCTACTCTCTTGTATCTATATACTATTTACTCTTATTAGAGGTTAAAGTGAGTGAAAAAAAATTCGCAGATACTAACAGAGAGAAGAATTTTTAATAAAGCCATTAATTATCCACATCAAAAGTGCCCTTACTTGCTAAGCAGAGTGTACACTTCCTGTCTTTGCATCACATCTTCAGTTTTCACATGTGTCTCACAAATAAAACACACAATGTGAGACATGATGCCTGGCCTTTAATCAGTCTTGCCATCTTGTTGCCACAGAGAATGAGGTAAGAAAATAGAACAACAGAGCACTGTAACAACGGTAACATTCTACTTCCATCACAGTAACATAATATATTAGAATGAAAACTTGGACAGTGCTATACAGATGCTTACAAAACCTATTCCAAAGAAAACCAAACCAAAATATGCTTTGCCCTTCTCCAACTTTTTGTGAACAAAATTTCATAGGACATGAATTATTTTTGTGTCCATTGACACACATGCTATTGCTTTAACTACAAATCTATAAGAAAATTACAAATTAGACTTTTCTCCTACCCACTAATGATTTATCTCAAGGACCCACAAATTTCACCAAGTTTTAGAGAAATGTGAAAACACCCTCAAATACTCATCAATTTCTTGTCATGAATAATATGAGCTTAGGCTGAAAATTTTACCATATAATCCTGAAAATGTTTTTCTAAATAATTTTAATTACATAAATGCTCAGTATATTTCCTTGGGAGACTTCAAGAAGAAGCTGAAAAAAAACTGAAATGAGAAAGACAAGGAGAACTTGCTATAACAAAAAATGTTTGCCACCCCTCTTGTCTCAAGATGGAGATTGAGAAGTATTGTTTTCTGCAAAGAATGAATAAACTTTGACTATAGGAAACACTAAACAAGTCTTTATCCTTTAGTTTTGTTATCTATGTGCTTTTGAGTGACATTTTAAACACTGTTACTTGGAAGGAAGATTTACATGTGCTAAATGGGCAATAGAGGGCTTGCACCCCAATACATACATCAAGAGAAGTGAGATTCCTATCTTTTGGACTCATAAGACTCCAAGAGAGGTACAAGAGACTAGGATATAAACTTGCGTGTTTTCACAAGGGACTGAAATCAAACACCACTATTTTATAAAGGCAGCAAATGCACTTGATTTGGCTTCTGTTCTCAGTGAGTCAACACAGGACTTTATCTTGCTGAGTTAATCAGATATAGCCTCCATGAGCAAAGGCAACTAGAGATATTAAATTACGAATACATAGTTCTCTATTCAGTATCAACTGCAATTTAGCACATGAAAAAATATATGGTTTACAGCAGGGAAATCAGTTACTACTTAAGTATTTTCAAAGTATGCTATCAACTTTAAAGTTAGTATACTACTGTAAAATTGAGAAAAGCCTCTCAACAGAACTCTGTTTCTTGAATTCTCTGTCTTTTCTCTGTGCAGCTAGAAATAAACAGTGATCCTATAATAGCCAACATTATGTACATGTTCAACATGTAATATCACACATGTACCTACACAAATTTTATCCCCAATACCAGATAGAACACAGATCTTAACCTTGCCACAATTCTGGCCACTTCTTAAATTCTTCTCATCATAATTTCCGAGATATTTATTTTTGGAATATTTTAATGAAATTAAAATTGAGACAACTGAATAGCAAAATAAATAAGGGGGGGGGGGAAGATCAAACTACAACACAAAAAGAAAACAAATGTGAGAGTAAAGGGAAAATGAAGGAGATGTGATGAAGCTAATATGTTGAAGATGTCTAATAAGATGAAGATAATCTTTAAATATTATCTTCGTGATCTTAGAGTAATATTTCATGTAGTATTACATTTTTTTCCCCTCCGTAAAAGATCTGCACGTTTATCAACTGAAGTTAGAGAACGTGTGAGGTTGTGGTATTATTCCATTTATCAGCTACAGAGAAGAAGGACATGGACAGGTGGATCTGGTACATAAGATCTCCTAAAAACAATTTATCTGCCCTTAACCTTCAGTTATCCCAGAATGAGTAGGTGCAATCCGGCCATCTGGATCACTGGATGGGAGAACAGGATTTGAAAGCACTAGACTTTAGCTCACAAAATGGGCTCTAGCGGTTTATCTGCTAATTGATAATGCCAAACAATTCATGTAGAGAGCACTCTGGCAGCAGCCACATCTTCTCTACATCAAATGAGCTCTGGGCTGAATGTTTGTTGTGACTCCAACTGACACAAAATGCAACAAACAGACAGACCTCTCTCTCGGCTAATCAAGTGTTTAGGTGCTGAGCTTCTATGCAGAATCTGACAAGATTTTGGCATTAAAATCTTAATTGGTGAATTAATAGCTGAGCCTCCACTGGCCTTGGTGAGATAGTTCAAAGAGTGTTATGAAGCATTACAATGTAGTTTTCCATCCAAAGATGTAGGGATCTTGCAAGCAATTAATTTTAGTCTTGCTTGACCTACTTATTAATATAACAACTTTAGACAAAGAAACTGACATCAAAGCATGATTAAATGAAATGTCTCAGTTCATATAGGGAATATGGGGCAAAGCAGAAAATAATAAAATTTTTGCTCTATTTTCCGTTCTTTTCACAGAAATGTACTATTTTTTAACAGTGCATTTATTCTTATTTAAAAAAACTGGGAACTTATGAAGTCTTGTAAGATGTTTGGTGAACATTGAGAACAGGCAGGGCTACCACAGTGATTTGCAATACAAAACTTTTAAACCCAGCCTAGTCAGTATACAAGTAAAGCAAGGTTTTTCCAAATGGCCAGGCTTTTTAAATCAATGAGGGATCTGACAGGTGTACTGTGCTCTTCCATGTTCACACATTATCATCAGCAGCAGCAGCATCGGCATTGGCGTCTAACTTCAAAATTAAGAATTCTATTGACTAGAAGTCAGAAAAAATACATCTTTTTACCATATCTATATTATCTCATATTCAAAGTAATATGAAATAATATGAAATAGGGAAAGCATCAGGCACTTAGCAGTGCACTTGCTAGCTACACAGGAAAACAGTGAGATTTCTGTCTCCATGAAGTGGTCTTAAACATGAGCTTGTTCTGCAAACCCAACAGCCAACTGCTCTTATAACTGAATAGACACTGAATATTGGAGGATAAAAGCAACTAGGAATATTTTTCTTCTTTTCTCTGAAAAGATATGGACTTGATCTGACTTCACTAGGAGACACCTCAGCTTCTGCAAATCAGCTAGACGCACCTTCAGAGCAACAGCTCTGACACTCATTTTGATACTAATTTTACTGTACATTCTAGCTGAAGCAGACTCTTCCAAAACTGCCTGCCAAGCTTGCCTCACCTTTGGATTTCTCTCACTGCAAATATTCAATCTGAGGTAAATACCTTTCACTGGATGTACAGCTGAAACATTTTAGGTAGTGCTTGTGGTACGCAGTTGAAGCTGTATAGCTTCTGCATATTTCTGGAATTTCCATGTTTAAAACTCTAACGAAGCTTTCAATTCCAAAGAAATAAAAAATGTTTTCACTTGTACATATTAAGCAGTGAATTTAATCATAAATAAATTTATCTATCAAAACTGCTTGTATTTTATGTGCTTTTATATATATATATATATATATACACATAAAGCTTACATACATAAGATTTACAGAAAATGCCCACTCCAAATGGATATGTAACATTTTCATTAATTTAGCAGGTTAATTTAAACCCTCAGCTTTGAAGAACAGATTTCTATAGCTCTTCCTCCTACCCTCTCTGTCTCCCACATGTCAGTCTTGCATGTGCAATAGTTTATTTTTGTGGGGGTCAATTGCATTTTACTACTCACTGTTCAGATGACCTACACTTTAAGGCCATGTAGCTGATTAGCAAAAATTCCCATAGGACAACTGTATTTGTAGGTTTAGACTAAATGTTCTAATACACAGCCAGAGGGGGGTTTTTATGTGGCTGTTAATCTGTGCATTTTGGACACAGTCCTAAAGGTACTGTAAAACCATTCAAGCAGCAAGACATGTAAAACATTCCTATTGAAGATTACAAAAAAGTTCTGTGTAAAGATAGTTAACAGCTATTTTTGAAAAAGTCTTTTTTTCTTTCAAAGAAAAATCTAACCAACCTGTTTGAATTTTATCCTACTTCTGAACTTCTTTTAGACATAATTTCAAGGACAGAAACCTAGGCGTTAAATATAACAATCCTTACACTTGGCATACACACCCGCTACCCAAGATTCCTTCTCTCTGTTCCCTGCCAAAGATATATATTCTGGAGAGAATACATATTCCCAAGGCCAACAGCTGAGGAAGTTGCTGTAATGTGTTAGCTGCTTCCAGCTGGCCTTCATGAGAAGTAGGAATTCCTAAATTAAGGGAAAAATTGTCACTGGCAGACAGTAATGGCCAAAATGCATCTTTCTGCCAAGACAACAGGCAATCACTGAAGAGGCTGATACAATCCACAATGAAAACGCCAATCTGTGACAGCATTAACAGAATTGACTTGGACAATTTATTTTCAAGAATAAGTGGACTGTTCAATAAAAGGTTTTTACAAGTCTAAGTAGCATTCAGAGCAGAGGCTGACGTGCTCAGAAGGAAACTCAGTGATGAGTTTTACTGGAAATTATTAGCAGAGCATTCCTAATCATTTATGTATAGGTTCATCAGTTCCAGCTTTCAAGCGGTTTCAACCTTTTCATGAAGTGAGTGTAAAACAAGAATAGCAAGCAATCAGACTTTAGCAGCAGGATTCATATTTGCTGACATGCTTGCAAAATCTTTTTCTATTTTGTCTTTTTATGAAGTTTGCTTTTGAAGGCAGGTAGTAGATAAAGTGGTGCTTTTTTTTCAGCAAAGGCTTTTTACTGAGTTTGGCAATATTCTGAAAGATTACCTAAGTCAAGCAAAGAATATGCAGATTATTTAAGCCTTTTCTTTTTCTTTTTTCTTTTTTTTTTTTTTTTTAGAAAAAAATAGAGGCATTGTGAATAGTGTAACAAAAAGAGGGACTGATGGATACCAGCATAAGATGGAGTCTGAGTTCTCACATGCATCATTTCCAGGAAGGTCTTTCTGCCTCTCTCATTTCTGACACACCCGACACCTCAGTATGCCAAATTTAAAATTCAGAACTTGTGCTAAGTTTAGCTAAAAAAATCTGCTGTTGGTCTCTTCTAAGTTTAGGAAGTTCGAGTTGTCCCTATTTATTTTTTTACATTCTTGGGTTTTTTCCTTCTTCTGTCCCCCTCTCTCTCCATTTTTTCTTTCTAGCTCTTCTTTCTAGGGTAAGAACTTGTACTGTACAACTGTTCAAAAGAGATAAGATTTTAAATTAAGACAGACAGAGTGCCAGTTCCCTTGATAAACTGAAGACAGGGTTTCTACAGAGGAAACCCCCATCACCTCATCTCAAGAATCTGGACCTTTCTTTTCTCTCTTTTTTTTGTTTGTTTTTTTTTTTTTTTTTCCTGAATCCTTTCTAAGGTCCCATGCAGAACAATTTGGTTGTTTGGCAGAGGAGGCAAACTGCCTTTTGGTATCAAGACAAGAAGCAACTGAAAGTTTATGAGTTGAATACAAGAGAATTTTTTTTTCCTAGGTCAGTATATATGCATCTATTCTTCAGAATATCATTATCTAACAATTCTGAATCAATAGCATCATTTGGCAGGCTTGAATCTGAATGAGCTCTCTGGACTCAGCTTGGAAGAAGAAGATTCTTTGTCTCCATGAGAAACCCAGGTTCCATTGCCCAATTTGCTTAATGAAACACAATCATCTACTTCAGGGTTTAAAAACCTGGATTATCCCAATGACACTAGCTTGTTTTGTTAAACAAGCTGGAGTACAAATCCATAAAAAACCTAGGACTCTATTACAGCCTCCCATTTTCCCCCGATATCATGGAAGATATCAGTATTTTTCTCTCATCATGAAAGACCTATATCAAAGCATTTAAAAATCCTGTAATATCATAACAGATCTAGAAAGCCAAGTTTCTCTATATGCTCCAGATGTACTTACACACCATTTTAAATTTTGTATTTATACTTTCTATAGTTCTATAATTAATACAAAAACCAATTCAGGTTTTAGGACAATTTTAGTATACCTTCACCTGAAATAGATATTTATTCTTATTTAGAACTTTAGACACACTGCTAAATAGTATTTGGCATTATAACACTGGCAGATTTTACAAATTTTGGCCGTGTTTGTGCACCTCTGCCCAAGTGCTGCTACAGGGATCCCCCATTAGCGAGGAAACAAAAAAAAATTTTAGCTGTGGATTTGTGGTTGTCCCGGATGCCTGCCTGTGCTGACTCACACATAGATGTATTATTGCCAGCAATGCTTGGTGATTAACAAGACATTATTATATTACAAACTTTCATATCTGAGATATCATTGCATGGTATTTTGGCAGGAGATGACTTTCCATTCACTATAACTATCACACATCCAAACAAGAATCTGGAAACAGTTAGATTTCATTATATAATTACCTTTATCTTCCTGATTAAATCAGTTGAGTATACTATTCTGGACTGATGAAAATGAATTCTTAAAATTAATTTGAAATATTAGCCTTTGAGTATATAATTATATTAGCATACATGACAATGCTAGCCTGATGCTCATTAGAAAACCTTGCAGGGAAAAGTATAGCTCAGCAACACAAAGAAGTAATTAAAGGATTATGATATTTCTAATGAAAAGACAGGTCATAGAACCCACTAAGGACATAAAGGAGATTTCAAAAGAGGGAAAATGAAACCTCCAAGAAAATCCTTTCTTCTAAAAATTTCTATTTCATCTATTTACTTTTCAGAAATCAAAGAAACAAATGTCAAAAAGCTGTGTTGTACAACATAGAATTAAGCACTGGTCTTTAAATATCATCTCAACATGTAGCACTTTAAAGTTTTTCCAGTAGATTGAATAAATGAAAGGGCTCATTTTTGACAATGACTTTACTTCCAGTCACTGTATCTACCAGATTTTAAATAATGAAGATCTAAAGTGATAGCAGGTGACTCACCTAAATGGCTATGAAAGATATCTAAAAACCAAAACCATAACAAACTATGAATTTACAAGAAAACTGAATTTAGGACTTTTATTTAGCTGAAATACAAGAACGAAATAATCAAATCAGTTAAGTTGGAAAAGACCTGTAAGATCATTAAGTCAAACCATTAACTCAGCACTGACAAATCCATTACTAAACCATGTCCCTAAGTAACACAGCCACACATCTTTAAATACCTCTAGGGATGGTAATTCCAGTACTTACCTAGGCATTCTGTTCTAATGTGTGATAACCCTTTTGCTGAGGAATTTTTTCCCGATATCCAGTCTAAGCCTCTGCTGGCTCAACTTGAGGCCACTTCCTCTCATTCCATCACTAGTTACCTGGGAGAGGAGACTGACTCCCACCTCCTTTCAGGTAATTGTAGAGAGAGAGAAGGTCTTACCCTGAGCCTCCTTTTCTCCAGGCTGAACAGCCCCAGCTCCCTCAGCTGCTCCTCACAGGACTTGTGCTCCAGACCCTCCACCAGCTGCTTTGCCCTTTTCTGCACATGCTCCAGCACTTCAATAACCTTCCTGTAGTGAGGGGCCCAAAACTTAACAGCCTCACCAGTGCCAAGTACAGGGGGACAATCCCTGCCCTGGTCCTGCTGGCCACACTATTGCTGATCCAAGCCAGGATGTCACTGGCCTTCTGGGCCACCTGGGCACACTGCTGGGTCATGTCCAGCTGCTGCTGACCAGCACCCCCAGGTCCCTTTCTGCCAGGCAGCTTTCCAGCCTCTCTGCCCCCAGGCTGTAGTGCTGCCAGGGGGTGTTGTGATCCAAGCACGGGATTCACCATGTGGCTTTGTGGAACCTCTCACCACTGGCCTCAGCCCATCAATCCAGCCTGTCCTGATCCCTCCACACAGCTTTCCTAGTTTCAGCAAGTCAACATTCCCATGTAACTTGCATTGTCTGTGAACTTACTGATGGTGCACTTGATCTCCCTGTCCAGATCATCAATGACGTTAAACAGGACTGGCCCTGTACTATCAACTGTATCATGAAAATGAACACCTGCAGCAGTATTTTCTTTAGCTGCATGAATAGGATAATAGAAACATAAAATAAAAATATTTCCAACAAACAAAAATCAGCTAGATCCCACAAGAGAAGATGGATAATGTAAATTTTAACCGAACCCCAGTGAACCACCCATAACAGTTATGCGTTGGCAGATGACACAGTCAGAGATACTTGAGGAAAATATTCAGAAAGAGAAAAATGATCTTAGAGATGGAGATACACCAGGCAAAAGAATGCTCAATGCACTGAGTCTCAGCACCAGACTATTTCTCTACCTGCTGAATTACACATGAGCCTTCCAGAAGACTCACCATTCAAAGATGCCAGTGCCCTCAACAAAAATCAGTAGGCATTTCTGGGAAAGCACATAGCAGATATAGGACCGTGCTTCTCTTCAGCAAGAATGGTTTTCTTTACTGATATCTATGTTTATATGCATACATGTGCCTGTGTAAATCCCCTGCAGCAGTAATGCATGGCCTAGCACTGTAAAATAAGAAAAGTCTGGAAATTTTTATCTGCTTGAATCTGCACTAGAATCACTTCGAAGACATTAGCAGTGGCAAAGGAGGTGATGGGAAGCTGCCAATGCTACTCCCTGTGACTTCTGCATTTGTAGACGCAGAACTCATCTTCCTGCTAGGTGTGAATTGTCTCCTTTGCCTGGCCTTCCAAGGGATCACTACACCCATTCAATCACACTTGTCAATTTTCAAAGAGTGCCAAAAGCTGGTACAGGAAACAGCAGCCCCACTCCTTTGCTTATAGCCACAGTTTCAGGCTGTAGGTAGAACCACAGAACATTTGGTTGGAAGGAGCACACAGAAAGTTTGTAGAGCTGCCCTAAAGTCCAAAATCAATGACTGCATACTAATATTAACAATATTTAGTTATGAAATACTGCTGGGCATAAGTAAAAGAAAACAAAATCTATTTATAATATTATCAATTATCTATTTTAGCAGCATTTTTATGATTTTACTTCTATTACCAGGGAGTAAGAAAACCCTAGCTTAGTTTATTTCAGAAATATTTATGAAAGTATTAAGTATTAAGGAAGTATTAAGTTATTATGAAAGTATATTTCAGATCTCCTTTTCTTTTGGAAATTCCTAAGCCTCCTCTAACTGTTCAGGTTTATGAAGGAGACTTAGAAGTCAATCTTTCCACTACTGATTTGTGAATCTAGAAGACTTCTCACCCTGGTTCCCTAGAAACCACTTTTGAAAATCATCAGAGTCCAAAACAATTTCATACAATTGCTGAATGCATTTCTTCCTCTGTCAAGCAGTGTCAGTGTATAAAAGGTGGCAACTTCTGCTTAAGACCTTCTCATAGGGAGAAACAGAGTACATATTATCAAGTGGATTAAATTTTTTTTTCTTTCTTTTCCTTTTCATTACTTATTTGATTACATAGTTCTCTCATTACCATGTCACTTGTCAGATAAGACTGCAAGCATCTTTCAGCAAGAGCTGCTAACTTCTTTTGTTCTTGATTGTTTGTGCTTTGTTTTTCTATGGGGCCTAGGAAGGTTCAATCCTGATGGGAACTGTTAAGATGTACCAAAACTGAATTATTTTCTAATATAAGCCCACTTACAGATAATGCAACTTGAGAGACAACACAAAACTCATAATTACCTTTTGATTCCAACTTGGTATTCCCCAAAACTTTATCTTAAAGATGGTTGTAGCAGAAAACCAATAAAGATATCTTAGCAAATCTAAGTGAGATAGAGAGACCAAAATTTCCCATTTATGTGTGTTTTTCTGTGTGTGCAAAATGGGTGACATCTACTTTTAAAATCCTTTCCAGTTTTATTAGTGGTTTCTTCTATTATTAATGGCGGTCTTCCTCTGTTTTTCTAGAAACTAACATGACACGTTTATTCCAGACAAAATACTACAGTATATTGATACAAAAAATCCCTTTATCTGAAACAAAAGATGTTAATATTGCTAATATTATGGACTAGTTAGAAATCTACAGAAAACCCCCCAATCTCATTTCATTATATTGACATCTTCCATATTATTTGCCCATGCTTCATTTCTGAAACAAAGACACACTTCATTTGCTGCAAATTAACTATACTTAAGTCAATATGAAAGTTATTGACCTGATGACAGTATTATTTAAATTTCTATTATTTCACGCCACTTAATTTCTTTGACCATAAATCTATTGATAGCGTTACATTTTGACTCATGGCCAGCACAATTCCATTACAAGGATCTAAAAGAGCTTAACAATTTTGGATGGGGATCCAAGGAATAAAACCAAGGCTAATTCCCTTGTCAGTAAAATTGTAACATTAATATTATCCTTTTTTTTTTCTTTTTTGATTGAAGGAGATTAAATCACTTGAGTTTGTGTGCTGTGGAAATTTGGAGGCTGTTTAAATATTTAGGCATACAATTTAAAGGTTGAATGTCCTATGCTCTTGAATAGTTGGCAAAAAAAAATTGTGGGTTTTTTCCTTCTCTCCATTTTCACATGTTCTTTGATTGGGGCAGAAGAGAAATCATCCTTATCACTGATATCTGCATTGTTCACCACTCATTTCATGGATCTCTCCTTGACTCTGTCTCCCCCCAACAGCTGGAGACTTGACCTCCTCCCTCTACACACACACACTTTCTAGGGAGCACTGCATGTTCTGTCTGAAATAAATTAAGTTGGAATAGGCCATGAATTCTGGGATTCATTGGTGTAAAAACAAAGCAGTTACTTCAGATGCCCTTTCAGACTCAGTGGAAAGAAAAAGTATGAGATTAACGTTTCCTTCATGTTTTTGCTTCTTCAGGCCATAAACAAAGTGAATTGCATCCCAGCCATAGGGACCACTATCCCAGATGTCATATTTGACTTCTCAGCACCTCTGGACTAACATGTTGACACTATTTAGAAATTCTGCTCCTGCTCCATCTTTAGTTTCCACAGAATGCATCCTTTTTCCAATCTTTTTACAACTTAAAGCACATTATCTTCTCTGGTCTCCTGTACACACATACTATACATATCTCTTCATCTTACAAATGGCTGCTCCTAAATTCTAATTCGTTTTCTTTTGACCCTATTTGCCCCTGGCTGAATATCACCAAAAGTTTCTAATATAATACCATATCAATCTTAAGTTTTTAATTACTGTTTTCAGTACCCACTTTCCAAATTACTTTCTGTTTCAAAATTGATCCTGCTTCTCATGCTTCATTTATTCTGACAATGTTCTAAACAGTCTAGATAGTAGCAGAAAAATATATAATTTCCTACATAAAGTAAAGCGCCCTTTGAGCACCCAAAGCTGCTGAAATGCAAGTGTTTTCTGGAGAATGACTTCTACAATGATGTGTTCCTTAGCAAGCTGTGCAGATGTGTAAACATGCAGATCATATGCATTTAATTTCTCCTCAACCTGCTTGTTTATACTTAGCTGATGAATGCCCCTGAGCATGATCCTGTCCTCCTATGGCTTTGAAATGCATAGCCAGTGCGCAGCTTAGCAAGGGACACTGGTGCTAACAACACCTTGCTCTAGCTGGTGCTAGAATAGCCATGATCTGTGAGCATTCCTCATGTGAAGGTGACTCTCACATTGTTAGGATATTCCATGGATGGTATTCACTGAGAAAATACAATGGCATTGGTAATATTGCTAGGTACTCGCTCCAGAAGCTCAGTTTGAGCTTTTATTCTTTCCTTTTTCATCATACTCCTATTCCTCACATAGGTGGGCACAGAGCCCAAGTGATGTTAAGAACAGCAATGTTCAGCATGTCAACCCACAGTGCTGGCTTAAATGCACTCCAGCACTTACGGAGTTCAATGCTGCATAGAGGTCATGTTGTATAGACTTCTTTAAGACTGAGTTTTAGAAAGATGACTGTATTTACTGGTCTATTGAAGCTTGGAATTATTGTCAAATTTTCTTTGATCCTGGTATTGTTAAAACATAGAGCTCAAAAACTATTTGATCTCTATGTGACTATATCAATAAAACAAATTAATTCCATTACAACACGCCATAATTATTAATCGTGTTATCTTTTCAGTAACAGTGCAATTTAAGCTTCATTTAAAATTATGTCTTAGGAGTTCAAGGGAAACAGCAAAGCGAGTCAAGATCACATTAAACCTCTTGTTTCAATGTGTGAGAAGTGTAATTTAAATTTTTCAAGTCAAGTCTTGGCATTAGCTAGGGAAAACTTGGCTCTGCTCAAAGGAACAGACTTCTGTCAATGTCAAGAACAATCCTAAAGAGTAAAAACAGTGAACACAGAAGGCTGCACTGAACGTCTGAGTTAGAAACAAACAGTGAGCAAAGATTAACATTTATCTGAGCTTTCCATTTGTTTCCACCATTGCAGACATATTAACATGTATGCCATGACTTCATGTTGCTATGTACTCCTTCAATGGAACAGAAGAGTAACAGAGAAAAGAAATGGAAATCCAAATGTATTTTAAATTGAACTTGTGTCTCCGTAGAGAAATTAAAGTATCTATTTTTTAGTATAAAACTTGGAAAATCTCTGCTGCACAAGTCACAGTCTGTTAACTGTTCAAAGGCTTTTGGCAATTCCATAATTCCTCATGTCCTAATTTTGAAGTTCAAAGTACAATTTAGGTGAGAGTGTTACAGCTGTGGCTATAGGAGGAGAACAGAAAATACAAGATTGTCAGTAAATTTTAAACAGGAAGATGTAAGTTTTTGTACATTAATCTATGACATGGATGTTCGTGAAAAGTACAGAATTAGAGAATAAAGTTCTTCTCTCCAGAGGGCACTGGGAACACAGCGTAACTGTCTGAGCATCCCCACATAGCCTCGGCAACCCCAATTTGAATGACTGTTTCAATTAAGAAAGCAGATGGTCATTTCTCTACAGTTTACTGTAGAGCAGCACTACTGGTGCTAGTGCTAAATGATGCAGGTTTTAACTGTAGTTATGCGGGAGAGAAATGGAAATACTAAACTTCATTGCCAAACGTATCTTCTCGTAAAAGTAATACTGCTACTGAAAGTTAGTTGCTTCTGTTGTCTAAAAAATTAATAGTTATACTATGTGCTTTTGAAGTAGCTAGTTACTTGCAGAGTATTCGCAGCTAATTCTTGGAAGGCTGGCTAGTCATACACTGCTGGCTTTAGTCCTTGTTTCCAGCTCCTACATCACATGAAAGACAACTAAAAATACATTAAATACTTCTCCATACAAGCAAGTTAAAAAAATGCTGCAATAATATTAGGTGCTGAAAGTAAAAGTGTTATGTGCAAAGTTATGAAGAGAAGCAAAGGAAATAAAAAGAGATTACAATCTTTCTGCTGAAGTGTGGTCTATGATACAGCAAGAAAAAACCTTGACAAAGTTCAATTGTAGAATTTCAGCACGTTTTGCATATTCCAAAACTATAACAGATATTCAAGGTCAATCACAGATCTAACAAATATAATTTGTTAATGTTTGGTCTATGCTTATCCACCTCACTAAAACCAAAACCCATATGCCAAGAAAATAATGTAATGACAGTTACATTGAGTGTAATAATAAAAGAATAATAACAGAATAACATTAATAGATATTTCCTAGATGCTAAGTGGTTTATGTGGCAATTTAATAGGCTAAAGGTGCTTCTGTATAAGGCTGGAGGGTGTACTTTACTGGAAACACAAATAAAATGTGCTAACACAGATTAATGAAATATGTAGACTGTGAGGCTGGAGTTAGCTGCAGTTTCTGAAGTTGCTTGCCTGCCTACTGAAAACAATAAGTTTATACAGATTTGCATTATATTGAAGATTTATCTCACACTTCATACTCCTAATTTTTATTTATACTGTAGTCTCACTGTGATTACCAGTCTAGGGTTGGGTTTTTTTTTGGTTTATAGCTTCATTGTTCCCTCAGTGGGGTCACTTGTATACTTTAGATAAGAGTAATTCCTATTAAGAAATCAACTTGCAAAATGTATTATGCTGAGGGGGCACTAGTGTAAAGGATTACTCACCTTAGACCAGTCTCCCATTCTCCAGACGTAGCATTTGGAATAGTCCTCACAGTCCTCTGCTTCTTTCGGTCTTGTGGACAGAACGCATTTCTTGCGTGGATTGGTGCACCTCACAGTCCGATGCCGTACTCCCTTACCACACTTTACAGAGCACTGTTGGAAGAAAAAGTTTTTCTCATTTCTACAAAATTCAGTTTTCCCATTTCATCCCCTTCTAATGACTCCTGGCAGGTCAACATAAATATTTCACAGCTTCAGTGATCTCCAGACTTCCAACTGTCAATTGCATCAATATTATATTTATTAAAAAATGAAAGCTGAACAAAAAATTCTTATGGGACAATGATAATTGATTCATTTTTAGCTAAAATTAGATGAAAACTTATTTGCTGAAGGAAAAAATGGGCTTTTGAGTAAGAAAATATCTGAAAAGCTATGATTAAACGATTGCAAAGTATACTAAAAATATTAGGCAATCTTTCTTCTTTGAATGGAAGCAAATACAATGCAAGACAATAAAAATAATGTTCATATGAATAAAATATGAAGCAACTTCAGAAAAGTTCTTTTAGCATCTTTTTGTGTCCAACAGGGCTTTTTTGGGAGGGGGGCAAAATGTAGAATGGAAAAGTAAATATTCAAAAACTATGTAAGAATCCAGACTGAACTTGAAAATTCAAAGTCATTACATAGACAGCATGAGAAAACTCTCTTCAAGTTGCTCAGAAGGTCCTAATCTATGGGTTTTTTCCACCATTCCTACTTACACTGCCAAAAATGATGCCATTTCCTTCTCAAAACATTATCACTGCTTTTGATCATCCCACTGCCTGCAGTTCAAAACTCTCCCTTGCCAAGCTGATTATAACTGCAGGAAACAGTAATGGCTAGCTTCCTACATAATGGGGATAGTAGGAATGGCCATGGGAAATGCCTTGCTCTTCAAAAAATATTTATTGCTTCCAACAAAAATATGCGCGCTCTTTTCTCATCTCCGAAGTAAAACAAAATGACCAAAACAATCTGTGTATTTCTTTTTCTCACATCGGTAAATGGATGCCATACTTCTCACAACCAGCCCTTGCATTATAAAATGGTGTACCGTGCCAGAAACTGCTGCTATTTACATCTCCTATCTCTACCTTAGCATCTGCTTTTCATCTCTGAAAACATTCCCTATTTGTTAGCTCTTTCTTGCTTGGGCATCAAGTGGTTCTGCTGAGTAGAGCAGTCCAAAGAAGTGACTGCACCCACATTCAGAAGTTGCTGTTTGTATTTTGACCATGGAGGGATCCATAGCACAGCTTCTAGTATGGGAGGCAATCAGAATTGCCTTTACTATTCCAATGAAGGGAGAAGTTCCAAATAACCTTTTCATCTTGTCCAGATGGCAGTGAGAACAACACTCTTCTTCCTCCATGGACAGTTAATTTTAGAAGAAATCAAAGATGAAGAAAGCCAAATGGACAAGCACATTTAAAGATCTTAAATTAATAAAGCTTTTTGAACAATAATTACATTCTACAGAAATCCTTCAGGATGCAACCTATGTGAAATTGTGTTATTTACAAGTTATTTACAATTTATTGCTGTTGCTTTGGAAAAAGACTAGAGGAGAAAGAGGAAGGTAAGAAAAGTCTTTCTTAGCCAGAGCTCCCCTCAAAGCCTCTCTGAAGCAGGATGGCATCAGCCATCTACTGATCAATGTCCCTTGGTACAAAAGTACATCCCAGATGTTCCCACTCTGAATCCAAGGTCTTGTAGCTGATAAGTGATGCCTTAATTCTGTTTGCCCCGAGATACTCACTACTACAATCAGGACATACTGGATTATACGTGCTTGAGAACTAGCCAGAAGAAACTGTTCCACAACATTAACTAGGTGAGTGTAGTAGCTCTACACAGCTGGTTTTCCTAGCCCCTGAACCCTTTGCCAAATCATCGTATGAGGACCGTGAAAATCATGAGGTTGAGCTGTGCCACTTGATGCTGAAAAAAAACTTATTACCAGAAAACACTAAGGCACAAATAATGACTATCGAGTATTTGTATAAATAAACGCAGCACCTCTGACCAGACTCCCGCCTCCCACACAGTCATGCAGTCCTGGCCTTCACAGCGTTGTGCAGAAGCAGGCTTTGGCCCCAGACAATCCCTCTCCCTAGCTCTGATCAGGGTCCCATTTCTGAGCTGCTGTGTGCAGGCTACTTGTCTGTTCTGGGTTCCTTTTCCACATGTCCTTGAACATGGTGTCCATTCTGTCATCATCCATCTGCAAAGAAACACAGGCAATGTAATAATAACAAATCACAAAGGGAAAAATACCATCACATTATCTTACTCTCTTGCTCATCACTGCATACACCAGACACACTTGCATATTTTCATTCTCCTTTTACTGTCATTTTGTTAATGGAGTAGTAATTAATCTAACATATATTACATTAAATATGGTATTAATTTACATATAATTTTCTTCCCCAGTCTCTTATCCCTACATTTTCAAAGTACTTTCCATTAATTATATTTCCAATTAGAAAAGTTCCAAAATAAATGTACATTTTAAAGATGACAGCTCCCTGATTAGCCTGCCTGTTATTCTGTGTATGTCTATCCATGTCAAGTTTATGCCATGCATGTAAAGTCCAGCATTCCTTGAAAATGCTCTGTTGCAAGAAAGAATCACTCAAGTGTGAAAGACCCACTGCCCTGGAGAAAGCATAAAAGCTCACAGTTCTTCATGTTCTTCAGGGTCGGGCCTAACTCAAGGTGCACGGTTTAAATCACAGCAGCAAGAAAGGCTAATGCAGTTTGGCAGAGCCCACATACCTGGAGAGCAATCGTTCTAGAACATAATTTTCCCCAGATGTTCTGTAGATCCAGACTATGGCCATATGCCCTTACAAATCAAACAGTTCTGCCCCTGATGCAGTATGCAAGTGTATTCAAGGAGAGTTTTGCAAGTGCAAGTTTGCAAGGAGAGTTTTTAGGAAACTGAGACTTAATAAATTTATATAAATAAATATAAATAAAATAAATTCAACCTTCGGTCATGCATTTATAGCAAGAAAATATAACATTTAAATAAGGGTTTTTTTGTTATCTGTCCAGATGTATAATTTACAAATCATAGCCCGTAAAGATAATTAAATAGACTTTTAGGTATTTCTTCAAATGCCAAAAGCAAAGAAGTAGTTACACAAGTGTATGCTTTAGTAACATTTCTGTTGAAAGCTAATAATATTTTGCAATGATCACTTACAGTGCATTAAAAACTTGACCATTAAGGATCATTAAATCTTTCTACATTTCTCAGCACATCATCTCTGAGTATCAATTAGCAACATTTTAAAATTTTCACTTAATAAGCTGGAAAAAACACAGAATGTTGAAAATTTATGGTAGACACTGCCTCAGAAAAAGTCCAGATTATTCCATTTCTATCCATTACGCGAACAGTGATGTTACTAAAATAAAATAAAGATCTTCTCAAATACGCATACAATGAAATGGAAATAATCCTTCCAAAAGCTAATACCCTAGTTTGGGGAAGTCCAAACGTCAGTGGTTTTGTCTTAGTTAAAATATATCATACTTCACATTTTATCAATTTCAGTACTTCTTCCTTTCCAAGAAAGCTACGTCTTCTAGTTCACTTTACATACTTCCCTCAACAGTATTTGCATTTAATTTGTTTTGCGTTGTTTTGTTTAAAAATGCCATCTACCTGTCCTCCAGATGATTGCAGTAGACTGATCCCAGTGCTTACTCCTGGAGATGCTAGCCAGCTCTCGCTAGCTGGTCTCCCCTCCCTTGAAAGGCATGCACTTGCTCTAACTTGCTTTTAAAAAGTTCACGCAATTCCTGAGGACCTCCTCAAGCCGTAACTCTTAGCTACCAAATGGAACTAGGATGGCAAACTGTGAAATGGGCCACTGTGCTGGCCTGGTCAGCCAGCACAAGGAGCAGGCTGCCAGTTCAGCTGCAGGGACAGCAGTGGGTGCTGGGCTTTGCTTGACACGGGCTGAGCATGGAGCTGCCTCCTGCCTCTGCGAGGGCTCAACCATCAGAGTCCGCTTCAGCCTGTTTATTGATCGTACCACAGCATGGGGTGAGAGGGAAAAGAGGAGTGAGGGGAAGGCTCTCTGTACTTCTAGTTGCATAAATGTAAAAAGAGTGATTAACAGGGGTTTATTTATTTATTTACTATTTAGTGTACCCAGAGTTTATCAAAAGATTTAAAGAAGCGAAGCCTTGACTGAAAAAAACCCTCTAAAATATATGATTAATTAAGAGCATGGGATTAAATCCCATATATATCTTTATATAAACAGCATTTTAATTTCAGTTTTGTAGCACAGATCAGTCTGTGAAAACACTTTCTGCAGATAGTAATGAACTGCTTGAGTAAGAATTGATTTAGGCATGGCACATAAGGATTCTCATTAAAACTCAGGAGAAACAACTTCCAGCATTTCTGTTTTCCCTACATTTTGTATTGTAACATTTTGGTTGAATGTATTTACTGCCCATTCATTGCCAGAAAGAGTCCTCTGTAAGATTTTTACATCTAAATATTATAGTTTAATTTAACCAAATCACTCTTACCGGGTCTGGCAGGGTTGTTCATTGCACTTGCGAATCTGTGGTTCAGGTTTTGTTAAATATTTGCACTTCTTGTTGTCCACAAGACTGATATTCTTGTTCATAATCTTTGTGCAAGAGACTGTTGTCTTTCTTTCACCTAGTAAAAAAAGAAGCAGGTATGTGAGGAAACCAGGAATACGCAACTTTGTTAAAGGAAGGACACAGACACAGCTATTTCATAGACAGTTTGGCTAAAAGAACTGCAAAACCAGTACAAGAAATTCAGAGATAGCAGGGAGCCTGAAAGAAATCCTAGTTTGTAGCAAAAATTGTGAGTTTCTAACCTAGTCTTTGCACACCACTGTCAACAGAGTTTTTCTGCTTTACTCCTGCAACCAGTTATAGGCCAAACCCTTACTGAAATAATTGGCTTTCTAAACCACTGAAAACCCAGCACTGAGAAAAGCTTACAGAAAACTACAAAGAAAAATACGGTTGTTAATTGCTACATAAAATGAGGAAAGAAATGACAAGTTGTGTCTGGCACTCAGATGAAGGGCATCAGCACACACACCCTTCAGTAGGGAGCCTGCACTATTTCCCGTGAACTAAAGAGGCCAGATGACCTGATCTGTAGGGTAACCATTTAGGAACCTGGGTACTGCTGCAGAGATCTGGTGCATGCTCTGTACAAAATCCTTGTCCTGGAGCCTGATGTGTCTTCAACACGGAAGGATTAGAAATTAGAATTTAATGTAATACCAATCAAAAGCAGTAACTTGTAATTAGATTAGAGACTAAATTTTAGGAAACTAGCAATCCTTGAATTCAGGATTTCAGTTAGTAGAAAATAGGCACATAACCTTTTGTTCTTATAGTTAGTTTCTAACACTCTATCTGGCAGAGGAGCTGTTTGCATGAGCAGGGCAGGCCTAAGCACGAACATTCACCAGAGGTCAAAAATGAGCCTGTGGATGGAGTAGTCAAGTCATAAATGCACATTAGGTGCGTGACCATGGCTGACATTTTACACAGGGCTTGTGCACGTGAGAGCACATGCAACTAATCTATCATATCATAGCGGTTGAAATGTTTGACAATTCTTTCTGCACTTATATATACATCTGTGTATTCATATTCTCTCCCATGCAAAGAAAGCTTTTCTGCAACACAGGAGGTCACAGACCAGTTACATACATAAACATACACAAAACCACATGGCTTCATCAATAGTTTCATCCTGACATACACTTTGAGCATTTAAGAAAAACTATTGATAATTGTTACATTATTTGTGTGTGTATTAATCAAAATATTGATGCTAAATTTTAATCACAAATAGTTAAGGTCAATGCTGCAGTATTTTAATTTCATTGTTGCTTGATATTTAAGCCAGAAACTAAAAGTTAAAATAGTTTTGTCTAAAGTAAGAAAAATCTTTCCATAGTATATCAGAATATTTGCAGTAAAAATACCTTTTATGGAACTTTGTAATAACTCAGCTATGTTACATGATAACATAAAAGGAAGGCCAGTTACAAGAGAAAAAAATTATAAACATTACAGTAAAACATTTAAATATTTATTTAAGTATTAATGTAGAAAAAATTACTGGCATACTGCATTTTAAGATTTCTGCAGAGGATAGGTAACTTTAGAAATATTTGGGGCAATAATGACAGATTGTGATAGCATTAAAATTGTTCTAAAAAAATCAGGAAACTGTAAAAAGTGTGAATTCTCAACTATAGGAATGCACTATTAAGAATCAGAGGATGCTACTAGCACCACGTACAAAACATCTTCTAGGGAAGAAGCTTTCTTACCAAACTACAAAAAGTATGTTTATGGAAACTACCGCAATCTTTCATGACACCAGGATTGTTCACAGAGTCAAAGGAGCTAGAACACTGTGTTCCTTATGCTGCTGTTATGAGAAAGAAAAGTATTTCCAGGCTTTCCTACTCAATCACAAGATGCACAGCAGTTTTCAGAACTGTTGATCACAGCAACCACAACTGTCAAGGTTGTGAGCATGAAAGACAGGTATCAAAAATCAATACAGTGTTCACAGTCTAACTGCACAAGGTATGAACAGATCACTGTATATTGCATTCATTAAAAAACCTCTCTGAAGTGTTTTTCTCAGTGTAATTATTTTTAATAATATCTTCTAGAAAACAGTTTTAAAGACTTTTGTAACATCAATGCTGTTCATATTCCAATACTTGTTTTCAGAATCATATTTCATGCTTCCAAAATCACATTTTTTATGGTTAATAAATATAGGAAAGATATCACATCAGCATACTAGTATCTGCTATTGTAATATTTGTTCCATATGTTTCTGGATCATCCTCAACTCATGCTACTAACTGTACTTATTTGATCTGAGACTGGGATTCAGCTTTTCTGTGGTTTGAAATGTCTCTTACAGATCATTTATTTTCAATGGTTCCAAATACAGAGTGGAATGCACTTTCTATTCTTGCTCTAGCTCTTGCACTTGTATTTCTTCTTGGAAACTGTGTCCTGAATTTGCCTGTTAGTCTAGATTTCTTTCCTTCATTACCATCTTTTACTACTTTTTTATTTAGTTTGAATCTTTTCCTAGAATTATCACAGTTTTTTAATGCAGTCAGAAAGCATGAGACTGATGTAGGTCCACATTGTATGGAATCATACAAGCCACAATGAGGATATTAGTATTAAATATATAACACTGACCATCAGAATCTTGAATATATGTAAACACACAGTGTTTATACATATAAATGCATATTGCATACACACATTTGCACTGTGTATATACATGCATATTGTATATGCATATTCTTTTTCTATATATGTGTGTTTGTGTTTGTACATTTTTCTTTATTTTACCTCCTCCACATACAGCATCACAGTCCTCCCAGGTAGAATGTGTCCACATAAAAAGGGGCTCTGGTACTTTAGAGCTCTGATTTTCAGGGAGAGGATCCAGTGGGATGGTGTACTCATAGTGTAAACCATAGCTCTGGTCATGGAAGAGCAGCACCTGCAAGATACAAAGAAGCAGAACCTTCCTACATACATGGTCACTACCGAAGACAAACTCCAAATTGCAAAGAGATAATCTTGAAAAGCACAACAGTACGACTTGATGTTCTATTGCCTTTCAGCCCTCCCAATAGATTTGCTAGAAGAATTTAATCAGAGTATCTAAATCAAGCCAATGGGAAAAAATATTTTGCATTATTAAGAAAATTCCTATAATTTAAAGGATTTGAATTGTGAAGTACTCCCTCATCATCTGTCTCTCTCTCTCTTTCTTTCTGGTGGCCATTAACCTTTCCTCCACTACACTGAAATGCATCAAAACTCAACTTTTTCATGGAGAACTTGGTGATTACAATTCTGAAATGGTGATGCTGTGCCATAGTCAGCCAGGACTAAACCCATCTGAAATTAATTTGAATCTCTCGCCCTAGCTGGCACATCAGCTTTTTGTGACATTTGTAGGAATCCTGAGACTTCTGAGACTTCAATACTGCCTCAACAATGTAAAGATTGTTCTTGGATTTAAATGCATTTTTTTACAAGCAGACCTGTCTCTCCCCCTCCCCTCTAACTGCTGCCCCCACCTTCTCACTTTTGTAGATACATATGTAAACACAAAATCAGGTATATCTTACATAGATATCATTATCTTGAGGAGTCTGGAAAAATTATTAGTTACCATGTTATATCATAGAAATCAAGCAAGAAAACAACTTGTCGTACCAGTAAATGTAAAGGTGATGTTGTGGGGCCTTTGGCTGATATTTTCTCCCAGAGACCTCTCCGAACATAATGCACCGTGGTCCCAGCAATATTGAATGTTCCAGAATGCTCTATCTTCCAATCACTGTTGATTGACTGTTTTCCAGCATCCCGAAGAGCTGCAAAATATATGAAAAAAGACCAGTATAAAAGGTCCCTGCCCAGTAGTGATCTTCTTTCACTGCCCATTTGGATAATTTAACAAGTAGGTGAAATTCACCTAACTATGATTGCAAAGATATTTATGGATCCCACTGTACATGAACTTTAACTGGAATATGCTTCAGAAACACCTTCCGGAGGGAATGTGGAAAAACCACGTGTATTTAACAATACCTGAACTTAGTATCAGTGTTTTAAAGCCTGAAAAGGCTGACAGGTTCCAACATAATTCATAATTTGAACACTGAATTAAGGCAAAGACAACTATGCTCTCTTCCCAGGGTGGTTATTTCTATAATCCATGAAAGCATGAGGAAAAGAATTTTCACAAGGGACTCTTCAAGATCTCTGGAACTAGGCTAAAACTTAAAGAAAGAAAATCTAGTTCAGAATTCTTTCCTCTCTAACAACCACACTTGCCTTTTCTGTACCTTAGAATGTGATAAGACTTTATACACTTTCCCCACATAATTAGGTGCTTCTAACAAATAGGAAATGCTTGTTAATTTATATTTAAAAACATGTTCAAGCCAGGTAAGATATATTTCATACACTGGGAACACAGGATTTCACATTAGTTTTCTATAGTAAATGGAATAGATTCTTCTGTGAATTATTTGTCATTTTATTTTGTTTTACTTTAATTTATGTTATTTTATTTCATTCCAATCAGTTCTGAATATCCATGTGAAGCAGAATATACTTGAAGTCACCTTCTGGACAAGAAGTTTTACATGTTTGTCTTCATTGGAATTGCATGTTTGGCACCAAATCGGTGTAAGAGAACCTCCACACGTTCCAAAATTTCCCTTTTTAAAGTTGTAAGTTAATGTGAGTCACTCCTGTAATCATGTCCTCTCCTATTCGTATTTATACTGTTATGTTTTGTTTCTATGGGAAACAATGGCAACAGGCCTATGGACTGGAAGGAATCCAATTGAACAAGACACCACTGATGTGTACCACTGCAGCACTGTGTAATAAATGTTAAGACTATAAAATCCATTAACACTGTATAACAGTCTTGTAATAAAAAGAACCAGTGATTCTACATGATTTAAAAATTGGCATTTTAGGTTTAAACATTATATTATTAATGGTAATTAAGTTCTATTTAGTGTTCAGACTGTCGGGGCTAATCCTCTTCTTAGTGGAGAAATAAAAAAAATGTACTTGAACATGCCAAGGTCCAGCTGGGTCATGCTGCTCAGATGGAGCAGCATCCTCTCCCCAGAGAGGGGCAGAAATCATTCTGTCTGTCTTTAAAATGAATGTGTGTGCCACAGCATGCAGACGTGCAGGAAACAGGAATCCCAGCTCCAGAATACAGAAATATGCCAGATCTTGCATTTTCTGCTTTTGGATTCCTCATATGAGTCACTGGTCTTAGACAAAGTCAGAAAGTGTGTCCTCAAGCCTTAAATTTTGACTTGGATTCAGGCAGTGCAGCTTCTGTTCTTGACTCTGTCACACCCCATATTGTAAGCAAGTTCACTGAGGTTTTTTCCATACTGCACACATATTCCTATTCTTCTTAACTTTTGACAGAGGAGATTGCCCTGTAAAAAGCAACCTCGTGTAGGAAGAACATTCCGCACACAAGTGTATCCTCTCTCAGGCAATTCAAGCAACACATCTACAGCTGTAACCACAACCACAACTTCAGTGTTAAACTAAGGGGACTAATTACAACCGTATCTTTGGTAGAGCATAAAATACCTGTCATTGCAATGGCATTTAAGTGATGGTGATGAGTGTAATGTATTTTTTAATTACTGTACCAGGGCTATACACTCTTCCAATTTTAATGAGGTGCAAGAGCCTACACATCCATATTGATACAATAAACCACAATTCAGCTATTGCATCTCCCAGCTGTCAGTGGGGAGCAACAGTGTCCTGGTTCTGGTCCTCCATTTGGTAAATTATTACCTATTAACCCTTTTTTCCCCCTATGGACAAATTACTCTATTGTATTAACTTTGTGAATTTTGTGTTTCGCTTCATACAAAATATAGTCATACGTTCCAAAAAAGTATCAAAAGAATGCATTCTGACTGGCCCTTATTTTTCTATAGAAAATGGAAAAGATAACTGAAACTAAGTTCTAAATAAAAGCACACTTATTGTTATTTTTTGTCAAGGAACTAATTCTTTCACTTCCATTCAGGTTATGAGGTGTCCTTTCAAGCCATCTTAAGAACATTAAGACTTAAAATTTGAGTAACTTTTTGAAAACTACAGCAGGGCTAAGGCAGTCTGATTGGCAGTTGCCAGTGTCCTCTTTATTATGGTGCCGTAGTCCCTCTTCTCCAGTCACTGGGGATTTTACCAGGCTGCCATGAATTTTCAAATATACTTGAGAGTGGCTTGATAAAATTAGCCAGTTCCCTCAGGACCATGGGATGCATCTCACTAGTGATATACTTGTGTATATTCAGGTTCATGAGGTGGTCTCAAACCTGATCTATGATGGGAGGAACTTCATTCCACCATACTGTGCCCTGATGCTGAGGGACTTGAAAGATGTGGGAAAAGTTTCCCACTGAAGCTGAGGCAAAAAACTGCTAAGCACTGCAGCCTTCTCCATGCCTATTGTCATTAGTTCTTCCTGTCTTACTTTTCAGTGTGTGTTGTGTATGTATATATTTTCTTTACTATTCCCTGACTAAAAACCTGGGGAAATCCTTATTAATCCTCCCCTTCCTTACCAAATTCAACTCTACCTGTGCCTCAGTTTTCCTGAAGATAACCCCACATATATGAGCAGCATCCCTACATACTTCCCAGGATACGTGTCCCTGGTTCCTGTGCCTATGCATTCCCTTCTTACACTTTAGTTTGACCAGGAGGTCCTTACTGACCCATGCTAGTCTTCTGACTTCCTTGCTTGATTTCTTATATGTCGGAATCAAGAGTCTATGCAGTCTAGGAAAAATTATTATCCTTAATTTTTATTAAAGATTATTATCCTAAATTTTTAAAGGGCTGCCAGCTCTGTTTTGTTCCTGTACATCCAAGGGCAGTTTCCCAGGGGGTGCCATCCTTCATTTCCTTAGACAACTGAAAGTTTGCTCTCATAAAATTCAGAGTCCTGGCTTTGCTCTTGCCCTGGCCATATCCCTCAAAATCATGAGTTACCAGCAGGGCGTGACCATTGCAGTCTGGGCTGCCACCAAACTTGACCTCCCTAAATAGTTCATCTGTGTTGGCAAGCAACCAAAAAAGTCCAGGAATGCTATTGCTCTGGTCTATCACTTGTATTAAGAAATTATACATTAATTCACTCCAAGAGTCTCCTGGACTGTTTACAGCTTGGTGTGCTGTTTTTCCAGCAGGTATCAGGTTACTGAAATCCCCAAGCCAGATCTGAGACTGCAAGCATGATTCCTGTAGCTGAAGTAAGAGCACTTTAGCAGCAGACTCCTCTTGCTTAGGCACCCTGTTGTAATCCCCAACCATGAAGTTTCCTTTGTCAGCCTGGCCTCTAGTTTTTACCTATAGGCTCTCAACCATTTTCTTTGATCCTCTATATATGAAAGGAAAACACGTTTAGTCTCAGTGGACTCTCTGATTTGTTTTGAGGGGGAGTTGGAACCAGGTTCTCAACTGGCTTGCCTTGAAATCTGAAATTATACTGTCTGCTAAGATTACACTGATTTGGTTGTAGGTATTTTTAAACTATTGTCAGAAATGAGGGATCCAAAATTTTTCAAATGCCACCAGCTTTCCCATACTCCCCTATCTCAAAATGTGGCCTAACATGTTTTTTTTAACTAGAAAGCATTTCATAAAATAAATCACATGGAACATGACACACCTATAGGTTGAATGCCTATAAGAGCATTGACAATTACAATATCATTATGTGTTATACTGCTGATCTGGAGGGTCTGTATCCCTGAGGTAGCTTGATCACATATTTGAGAGTAATGACACAGCTAATCCCCTTTAGTTCAGCTGAAAATGAACAGTTCCTCTAAATTCTGTTTAGCACAAAAAAATTCAGGGTTTAGACTGTAAGTAATTTCTATAGCCATATTCCACTAACCAATCACTTTAATTCATTATAGAGCCTGGACCTATCATGCTATTACGCAAGCGTCTCATATGTTAATAGAAAGACAAACTTCAGTTATTGTTTCAACACTCCTACATATCTGTGTCTGTGGTTCATTGGGGAACAGTTAAATATTCCAGATCTCTAACCTCCTGAGAAGGTGCAGGCCTCAAGACAAACCAGCAGTCACCCACTGATAATCTTGGCTCTCGTAACTAAGATTCACCACCTTCAACATTCTTTCAACTGAAGTATTGAAAACAATCTGATCAAACGTTTCTTAAAATGTACAGATCACTTATGAGCATAACAGAGAATAGTGACCAAACCAGGGAATTTTTCATGTAATTGTCCTATTTCTCATACTATTTCTCAATTTAAATTTAAGCACTGCACAAAACAACACCAATTATTATATTTCATACTCGCTTAAACTCTGTAACAATAATGGTAACAAATTGTACTCTCCTACACAACTTCTTTAGACGTCATTAAAAGAGAAACACTTTTTTTTCATCAAAAAGACAATTTCCCTTAAATGAGAAAACTAAGAGAAAAAAAATTGCTGTGATTAATTTTGTCTATTGGAAGATTTAGACAATTCAAAAATAGCATAAAGAAATACTTTTCTGCTTTTTCAGTCTAATTTTAGAACTTCTGTTTGACATTGTTATTGAACTGCTGTATGTTGCTCAGTGTGTGTTTTGCTGTTGTCTGAGCACAAATTATTTCATGTTTGAGCTTAAAATTATTTTCAGTAATTTTAATGTGCTTTCCATATGAAAAATTGAAAATGTGTAAGTGTGCACAAAAATTTTTAAAAATTATCTAAATACAGTCTTTGAAATATTCTGTAAACGAGACGAAAGTTCAAAAGGAGACCTATATAAAAAATGGTTCTATAATAATTCTTTCATTTCTTTAGAAAAGTTCTACAAGATCTGTTTTTCTACTCATCAATCACAAAAGCATGTTCAGCTAGAACTTTTAAGTGTTGAGCAAAAAAGGACACAAACACTAAAATACATATAATGTTTACCTAAATAACTGTGAGCTGGTTTTTCTTCCACAACTTTGATTCTCCTTGCTCCTGCAGGTATCACCAAAGCTTCCACGTAACCTAAACATGAGACCAGATGTCCCAAGTTAAACAGAAAAATAAAAAAGCATAGAAAAGTACATCTTGTGTGTTTTCCCATTTCTTCTCCCCTATTTTTCTTTTTAAATGTAACAAGATATAATTTATATAGCAATATTTTGAGGATCCTTGCAAAATTGAAAAAGGTTATGAAACTGTGCATTATGTGTAATGCTACACAATTAAAACATAACAAGAACTAGTGAGACTGGGAGATTGGAGCTGGAGCAGGTGAAGTTATCTCTGGCTAACTACTTTAGTGTCATCACGACCACCAGATGACCATAAAAGAATTCCAGCTTCATTCAGCACATAAAGACAGATGGTATGGACAAATTATAAAATCTAAGCTTCCTCCCACGGCTTGGTTTTTGATTTGTTTTATATATCTTTTGCTCCATCTCTTTCTTCTTAAGATATTCAAACCCTGTTATGATGGGCTTTGGTTTTGAGATCTACTTATTAATTACTTGCTTCAAATTGAGACTGCTTCCTCATAGTGTGGGACTAAGAGAGGACGTTGAACAATTTGCTTTAAGTAAAAAGCAGGTGGAAAACACTGTGCAGGCAGGAATGCTATAAATATATAAAACCATATTTTAGATCATCCAGGTGAACTTCACAAAGGGAAAAATATACCAATCTTCTATTATGTGTAGCTATGTGATATTCTACAACAAAATACTTAGCTTTTATAACACTTTTTCAATAATCCTGAAATGTGAATATTAAAGCAGCATCTTTCATTTCTGTAAGAGCTAATAACACTTTCTAAGTATTGCTTACAGCTTCTTGAGAGGCAAAGTAACTTATACAGGTGTTTAGATGGCAATATCACAATACTGAGGATTGATACTCCAGATTCATCTGGGGTTTGGGATCCTTGCTTGCCTTACATTCAACTTGAGAGGGCCAAACACAAACATGTGAAGACTATCCTAACTTTCCCCTCTCACCTAAAGTACTATACTTCAGTCTAAAATGGCACTGAAGTCCTTTATTTTTCAAAGATGTGCTGTCTGATTCTAATTACAGTATTTTCTGATGTGATTTACTTACTACCTTCAAGTTCCGCCCATTTTTCTGCCCAAGAACTGCAAGTATAATGGCAAACAAATGCTGAAAGCAGTTAGTCAAATGCTGTTTCAAAGAAAAGACTTGTATACACGGTGGATGGTGCACATTATTAGAATTGTAATTCTCTACTTGGTCGATATTATTGTTCTGGAGCCAGTCAGTTATTCCGATTCACAGGACAGATCACAACACAATTGGTAAATCTCATGTTCCTTCTGCATCAGAAAATCTATTAGTTTTTATGCTATGTTATAATTAGTATAAAACAATAAGTAATGAAGAGGTATTAGATTTCTTCACACATTAGGTTTTATGGTCTGTCACTACTTGGCTTAGTTTAATAACATTAATCTAGGTAACAGATCATAATTTGGATATTTATTTTGAAGAATACTAAATGAATCTAAACAGCAAAAGAATTTACAGTTCCTCTATTTCCTAAAAACATAAAACAAATTTCTCATATTCCTGAAAAATCAGGCTCTTCTATGAAATAGAGTGTATCTTAATGAAAGATATTTCCTTCATTTTTCAATTGAAGTAATGTGTACTAATTTTGCAACAAATTTTAAAACACTCATGCATACTTATCTTCAATAGCTAATCATCTTAAAAAAACTAGATCCAAAGTTCTTCTGAGGATCTGCATAATTTTAAGAATTATAGCTTTTTAAATTTCCCAATGCTCAAAGTAATTCACAAGCCACTGGTTTCCTTAGTATTTGAAATAAACAAACAGACATTACCTGCTCCTCTGGTATGGTTAAAATCACCTTTAATAACTTTGCATGACTTTCCATTACCATTGCATATACCACAATGATCTTCACGAGCCAGAGATCCCAATATACCATCACAGCCAAATTTCTGTGGGAATAGGAAATAAAAGCAATTGAGACACAGGCCACATTTTTCATAAAGCTGCCTTTAGCATCAGGCATCTCACCCTTCTGCAAGATGCCAAGCCAACATGACCCAGCCCTGCTCAGAAGGAGGATTGCACTAGCTCATATGCAGATATCTGTCCCATAGAGAACTCTCCTGTGATTTTATTGCTGCGTTCACTCTTCCTAGATGGCTGGCTAACTCTACCAGCTGCTCTCCAAGAGAAATAGAACTGCATTCCCATTCCCTGGTGGGACCCGTGGCACATCAGACCTGCTGTGCGACACACACCCTACAGGCCGTCCTGCGAAGTGGCTGCAATGTGTCTCTCCTGCTTTCTACCCAAAATATGGGTGGCTCTTTGCTATGCCCACAATCATAAAGTGCTGTTAATGCCAGCCTCAGGGCTTTATCCTGAATAGGGCATAAAAAGGTCTAGAATATGTAAATATAAATTGTATCTGTGCTTTGCTAAAAAGCATTCAGTTAGAAACAAATTAAGTTTACTCAAGGATCTCCACATTACTATCTTAGACACATTTCTAAGAATTAATACCAGAGGTAGCTTGATGTGGTGGTGCATCCCCACTGCTCCTTTCCAAGATGCAGTGTGATTTGATTTTTTGGGAGATCTCAAGCACACTTGTTCATGACACTTGACAATAGCAATAAAGTCAATATATGCTGGTCTGATATGAAATAAAAGCCTTTCAAAGTCTAACAAATATGTGTTCTTGTTGTGTGCCTGTATTTTCAGGTTCAAAAGAGGTAATTCATACCTGGCATCTACCGTCTGCACAGACATCTAGCCCATGCTGGCCACAGGAAGTCCCATCCATCACCTTTTCTGTTAGAAGAACAGGTTGATCCTTTCCAGCCGGTGAACAGAATAAGGCACATGGCTTTTCTGTAGCAGCAATGGATAGAAAAACACACAATATTGGAAAATGGGAACTTCAGAAATACAGAAGTATCACCAACACTATTGTTAAAATTGATACTTGCTTATCTGTGTGGTATGCATCTATGTTAGCATAAGAAGTTATTTTAGATACAAGGAAAACAAAATAGATTTGGATCTATTTCTTAGCTGTTTGAAAAACTTGAGGTTTTTTACTTCCTACAGCATACTGCTGCTATAAACTTCGCCTACATAGTACCCATGTCATGCTCATTGTTGCAATTAAGAATATACACATTACAGCTGTTGGAATATTTTGGTTGTAATCTATACTTTCATTCTCCTATATTTTTGGCAGATCATAAATATTGGTTAAAACAGAAACTTAACACTTTCCAGACTTCCTAACTATGCAGGTCAAGGAGAAAAAAAATGAAGTAACTGACACACCCTGGGAAGAAAAATATACGAATTTACTAAGTCGACATTAAAAAGACCAAAAAAAGAACATAAAACTCCTGGAAACATTCTTTCTAACATTTTTATGAAGTTCAAGCAATTTTCTACTAAATTTCTAAAACATTCTGTAAATCATTTCTAATTATGAAAGAGCATAAAAATATAGTAGTATCCTATGTATCCATGCATTGCTAATGGCCTCATTTATAAACAATGCAGTTTGCTTCACCCCTGTGAAAGTAATAGCAAATAACAGAAACTAAAACTTTTTAGTGGTCAACTGAGTACAAAACAACAGGATTTTTTCTGATCTTTGTTTGCAAATGTACTGACTCAGAACTTCTTCCTAAATCTGTTGCAGGTTTTTGAAAGGATAAAATCAATTCTGAACCTTAAACTGATTTCACTTGGACACAATCTATGCCACTCTAACTTCATACTGACTTCTAGATTCCTGGAGTGCATTTTTATTAGTAAATTAAACAGTTCCAGGAAACATTCAGGGGCACTGGAATTCTACTGTCTATACAGCTGAACTGTAAAACAGTCTATGCCACATTTTTTTGCATGTGCTAAGTAGCACTAGCTCAGTCTAGACTGGAAATTGCCATCTGCAAAGGACTGTTTTCAAAAAAGTAGTTTTAGCATACAAAAGAGCAGAAAAGTACAGACAGAGGACTTTCGTGCCAGCTGACTTACACAACAGAGAGTGGTCTGAGCACATTTAAATTACTAAAATTGACAGAGCCTCAGGGTTTCACTAGAGGACCAGTACAAACAGATGTGATCTCTTCGGCCAACATGTGAAGCTAGTCAGACACAAGCCATCTCCAGCTAAGAAGCTGCCTGAGTCTGTGCCCTCTGCATTCCTGTTATTCTCCTTAAATAGTAACCTCGAAGTTCCCTGGGGGCTTTAAGCATGTATCAGCATTTTTTAAAGGAACACGCGATTGATGACCTAAACATTATTTTAAAGATACTGAACTCAAAGACACAGCAACTAAACAACACCAGACAACAGAGTATAGGAGATCTCATTCAACTATAGCAACTATTTTGGACATGGTGCATAGTTAGTGTCCACTAAGCAAACAATTAAGGGGTTGGGAAAAATGTATACTGGGATACTGGAACTCTTTGGCTGGCGTCCACTTTTTTTTCTCCAGAGGGACACCTCAAGATAATGGGATCATTCAGAACAAAGTTAGATGAAAGCAACCATCCATACTCATTAACACAGGACAGGAGAGTGTCAAGATTTTTTTATCTGAATGAAATCAATTCATTCAAAGTCAGATTTAAACATTTAGGTCCTTTAGGATATAAATCGTGTGTTCCTGTGCTAAAATGAAATTTGGTAAAACAAACCAAAACTAATTGATTTGATAAGCACCAATGCAGTAGTTGGAGAGAGTTCTTCTTACAGTGAAACGAGCTAACAAACAAGCCTAAAGAAAACAGCATCACAAGTTTTCACTTTGGCACCTTGAGAAAAGGCCTACAAGAAAAGAAAACCACCTTCTAAGTTAGGCATATATTATAATATGTTGACAGCAAAACAGTTTTCTGTGCTTTATAATGGTTTCTGATAAATTGTTTTAAGAGTTAAAACAAGTTACAGTAACGAACTAATTAAAATTTGGTAACATACACAGTACTCCAATGCCATTCTAGGGTTTTCTTTATTACAGGTTGCTATGATTTTGTTAATTTCTCAGGTCAACTGTTTTCATAATTGATGTGGTTTTGTTGTGATGTTTCATTTGTTTTAAATGTAAATAAATGAAGACACAAAAATTTACAGAAATTCAGTGGGGTGGTAACTATTGCTCACATTTCTAGCAAGAAGGGATTTGTTTTCTAGTCATTGAAGTTTTTCACTAGCATTATTGTTGCAGGTAACATAAATTTGATTTTACTATACTCCCACTTGAGCATTTTCCTAATGATACGGTATGTAAGCAAGTTTGTTGAATGGAAGCATGCATACTGTATGCCAGGAATTTGCATGCAGTAGCTGTTAACATTTCTAGAAATCTTACCTAAATTTACAGCATATATTACATACAGGTTGCAGCCAAAATCAAACACTAGTATGTGAAATACTCACAATGTTAAGATAGAAGTTCTCTCCTTCCTCTAAAACAAAGGTCCACAATATCTGCATTGATTTTTTGGCTTTGTAGGTAAAAAATATGACTGATACATGCATGTTTAATTACGGAGCATTACCCTAGAAAGCTGTATTTCTGAGTCACTTTATACTACAATTCTGATTAAATAGGAAAAAGCTGACACTGGATTTTCATTTAAACGTGCTTATTACATATCAAGAAGGACAAATTCAATAGGAATCAAAGACAAGATTCTAAAGCAGAGGAAAGTATGCTTTCTATGAACTAGAACTTGTCTATGAAATTAAAATAACTTTTCAAAAATACTGGGCTTGAGGTTTGTTAGTTTGCTTTAGTTTTAACCATACATTTTTTAATCAAAAACAATATCAACAATCTACAAGCCATACAAGCAGATGATAAGAACAAGGGAGACGGTTTGTTTATACTTACCATCATCAATGACAGCTTGCCACTGGTGCACATGCTTCTGATAGGAAGATCTGACACTGAAAGCTTGGCACTGCCAGTCCCTGAAGGCAGGCACACCAGCAGGACAAGAAGGATTTTCACATACCCTATACTGCATTGTGGGCCCATGACACTCTCCTTCAAGGCCTGAACTAGAAAAGATGGCATAAATACAACCCTTTACTGTTGGCAATATTTTGTAAAACGTACAGTTTGTCAAATGTACAGTTTTTTTTAAACAACAAAAAACCAAAAAACAGCATAGTTTATTTACGCTAGGCACAAATTCAAAATAGTAGTTTTTTTGTTGACATTTAGCATCAAGAAATCACCTACAAAATATCGAAGTCACAGAACAAAACATGTTTGCCTTCCTTTGTACTGGTTACATTACATACAAAGAGTGATAGGTGTTAAGCCATAATTGACACTGAGCCCCAAGCAAGCACTAGGAATAGTAGGAGCTTTCCGTATGGAGAACCTCAGCTGCAGTTTTGATATAGAGAAGAGGATTTTTCTCTACCTGGGCTAAGTCAAAGGGGCTACTGAAAGGAAGCAACACCTGCAGACTTGCTACCTCTTGTTTTCCTACAAGTGTGGTGTTACAGGGTTCAGACAAATGCTTTGTTTCTTATTGGTCACTCCAGTTGTGCTTGCAGGTCCTACCAAACAAATGCAAAAGAGGAGTGAACTGCAGAAACAGGAGCTAATTATTTGGAACTTTGCCCAGAAAAATGAATTAATGAGAGTAAAGTTAAGACATCCATAAATTCTAGAAACAGCTTTAAGGTATACAGCTGAAAGTGGTGTTTAGATGGCATGAACTATGAATGCATTCTGCATATCTAAATTTCTGTTAAACTCCCATGCTTTTATATAGCTATATCCAACTTTTCCTCAAAACTCTTTATGCAAATTTATCTTTTTTAATCCCCCTATTTTGCCCCAAAACCTGCTTTAGATTAGTCTTCCATAATTCTTCATTTACCCCTTTTGTTTTACCATTTTTTAAAAACCATCAACCCAACTCCATTCCACTCTGGCTTAGTCTTCCCTCTACTTGCCTTCATTACTCTGCTCTGTTCCCATTCCTATGCCTATTTTTTTTTCACTTGGTGAATAAATGACCCGCAAAAAGCGAGTTGGTACTGAGTAATTAAAAGGAAAACACCTTTTAGCTGGTCACTGAAATACAGTAAAACAAATTTCATTCAAGTCAAAAGTAAAAATCTCTTTATCCCCAATAGCTGAAGGTTTTCATTTTCACAAGATAGGGAATCTAAAATCAGTTTCCAGATAGTCTATCTAAATATCTGTGAAACTGGTAGAAAGATCTCTGCCAAAGTTTCAGTTCCTTGGCTCTCAGGTGAGACACAGAAGTCTTCTTTAGTTAAAAAATTTAGAGTATAATTACACACTCACTGACTGCAAGTCAGAAATTATGAGTTTAAGTTTCTCTTCTGTCTTTAAGCGAAGCTTAAAAAGAAAGTTTTATTCTCCTATTAATATCATGTAGGCTCTTGGTAGATGCAGAGAAGATGAAAAATAAGGCTGCCGTGCAACAAAAAAAAACCCTGTTCTTCTGAAATACCTATTCTTCTAAGTGTTTTTCAGTATTCATAAAGAATTAATTGCTTAGATAAAGGCCAACTGCACCTTCACAGATTTCTGCAGTCATGTAAATTTTGTTCAGAAATTCTGATGAACAGCAATGTAAACCTGAACGAATTTTTACCCAGAGCATTTGCGTTGTCGACTGCTGATTCCAGTGTTGCAAGTCCGGCTACAAGTGCTCCATGCACTCCACTCCCCCTCCATGTGCTCCGCAAAAGAGGTCCGATTGATGCAATCTCCAGCCTTACACCACTAGGTGAAAATTCAGCTCATAGGTAAATAAATCAAGGCATATGCAAGACAGTTCACTTCTCCACATAGAAGTGGAGAAGAAGCACATAGGAGCACATAGGAAGCACAACATAAACATTTGGCACAATACGTGGTTTTCATGTCAGTCAGATACATTTTTGCCTAGTGCTCTCCAAAGCTTTTTTATCTGTCCTAGTAAATGGAACAGCCAGAGAGAAACCTTTCTCTGGTTCAGTGGCCAAGGAGAAGGTTCAGTACTTTTCCACAACCTCAAAGGTTCATTTCCAAAAAAGGATGCCTCCTAGAAATGCTATCCAGACTATGTTGTCTCCCTCCATCTGAGACCGGGCACTGCCTAAGGAAGTATTTTGGGGTCCAGCCCAAACCTATTGCAGGGACCATTGTCCAGCTGAACTGTACAGATGATCACAGCACAGTGTCCAGGTCTGTTCTCAGGACTTGCTTTCTCCAGCATGACCGTTCCCACCAGCAGAAACTGCATTGTCCCTGATTATCCAGTGACAATTTCAATAGAAAGATATATTAAAAATAATAGAGAAAATGAGGTTTTATTTACAACTTATATTCAAAGATAAAACTGAAGCTTCAAAAAGCTGGTGTCGAGAAAGTCAAGAGAATTTCTGGCATTTATTTAAACAGTAATAATAAACTCAATGATCTTGCATGCATATATCATTTCCCAGGACAACTGCAATTTCTCACTCAAAAACTATCCAATCACCTTTGTTATGCTCTGTAACCTATGTCCATATCTTGTATAAATCATCATAAACTCTGCAGAAATTAGTGCTTTATGAAATTATACCACCTTAATATCTGTCCCATGTATTATGAAGTATTTTCAAACTTTAACAATTTCATGATGCTGTAATTCAGCAATTACAAAGCAATGAGGTTACAAGTAAACAATGAATACTTAATGCCATTAACATCAGTAATTTAATTGACTTCTTTTTGCATTCTGAACTGTTGGTGAATTACTGTTCACAAAGAAGTCTCATATTTATTGTAAAACAAAACGTGTCACTAATGCAGTCAATAAAGGCTTTTGTTTCTTTTAGAACACACTTCAGTAACTTTTAGTCTTTGTGTTAAATCCTTATCTGGTAACCTATTCCCCACAGTTTCAAAGTGGTCTTCACTGATCAATTTATCTTAATTTTCTCTCTTAAACAATCACATTACAATAATGGCAAAATTGTATCACTTTTAAAAAGTCTTCATGTTGGGATGGCTTCATCTTTATGTTAGATTTACTACCAGAAACTATAAATTTTGTAATGCTCTTGGATGTTTCAAACCAAAAGTGCTCATATTTACTTAAAGGTTTTGCTTTAGATAAAATATGGATTTTTCTAGAGAGATAGCATCTGCCCTATATGGAATCTGAGGGATACTTATAAATCCTTGACTTAAATCCCAGCCAAGTTGGGCAGGCTATGCAAACGACATTTCCATCACTTCCTAAGATCCTAAGAGGAGAACAAGAGAAACAATACTTCATCTCCACAATACCACTAAAACACCCAAAGCCAGTGATTTGTGTAACCTGAAGCTCATCTTGGTCAGATAATAAAGTAAACAAGAAGAATAAGACTTTCTTATCCCCTGGGACATTTTGGTGATATCTGTTTAGTTTTTTTACTGCTATACATAAATAAAGTATCTCTGTAGCCTGGCTCAATGAGCTATTTTAATTACAACCAGGAATTTCTGGGTAATCTTTGTAAGAGATTCTGCTTTCTTATTCCATGGCATGGGTAGGCCAATCTCAATGCAAAAAATGTGATATCAAACAAAAGATTAAAAGTCCCTTAACTTCCTCATATTGACTTCAGTTAATATCCACTATACAGAATCAAAATATCAAAGTTAATGTGACTATTCTAGAGATATGAACAGAAATACAATATGGTGTTCCTGTAGCATGTAAGATTATATTATCTGAACATTTTATTTTAGTTGATTGATTTGATTTTAGGAGAATGAATGAGAGTCCTGGTGAATGTAATATGACTCAAAGAGCAAATCACTCCTGTGGGAAACTGCTGTCAGCACAGTATCATGAAAATCCCAAGACCGACGCATGCTCATTCTCTGTTGTCTGAGGTTATTTATATTCATTTACAGATATATAAAAGGATTACACATTATCTGAACTGGAAAGCTCTTGAAGGACTTTTAATGTAAGTCTGACTTGGGTGACCATCTAATTAGTCTGTGATGGCATGCTTTTAATGGCATTTATCACTCTTTTACATGCACTGTAATGTTCTCTAAATATTTCTTGATAAAACTTATCCTGAAAGGTTTTAACACAAGTCTGTATCAATTCCTACAAACAGACTATCTCTACATCTTAAATCATAGCTCAGAACTCTGTATCTTCGAAAGCTTAAGATTCTATTTAGAGTTAGAAGAGCAACAATTGCATTCTATTCATACTTATGATACAAAATGAGAATTTGAAACAAAATAGCATAAATATTAAAACATCTCTCTTTTTGCTGAACCTTTTTTAAAATTCACTGGTTTTAGGTAATATTCTTTTTTTGTATCTATATTATAAAGTATATCTCATGAATTTATATTTTAATACATTCAATTATACATAATTTAATTTTATGATAATTAAGGCAAGTAGGAACTTTAATGAAGTGCAAAGACCAATTCAGTTATTTTCCTTGTCTGTTATATGTTCAGTGTAATTGATCCTGCATTTCCACCAGAGGCATACCTTTCCAGTGTCACAGTCTGTTCCATCCATTGGTGGATCCAGTTTAGTTTTGCATTCCTTCTCACTTTCCACCTTACACCACAACCCAGTGCAAATGACATGCTGAAATCCAAACAAAGTGTAAGCACAAAATCTGTAAGGCAAAATTACTTTCAGCATGCAGTCCACTACTGTTGTCATAAAGATATCAGTTTGATGGCACTGAAGTACGTTTAAAGACACATTAAACATGAAAAAAATCCCAAGTGGACAGAGTCTGCTCTGACTTTTACTAATCATGCTTCTCTGGGACTTCAAGATCCCTCTTGTTTGTGCCATCCCAATGACTTCTGCTATCAAGCTCTTCCAATGGTTCATAATTCCTCTAGAATTCACTTACTACTCTAGAAACAAAATTCCAAAAGTCATTGAACCTGATCTCCATAAAGAAGATGCAAAGTAATCTGACAAATGATATATTTTTGCTGGAAGGAAGAGAAGAAGATGACAGCAAATCAGTAGTGAATTTCAGAGATGGAAAGAAAAGCTGCTCATTCTGTCCCTCTGATATATCAGAACAAAAGAGTTTTTACTTTATTCAAAAGAAAGTACAGCATTGCAGGATACTGGCTCACATTTCCCCGAATTTCCTTGGCAGCTTTCCCTATTTTTCTCTAAAAAGTCCTCCTTCTCCCATGGTTTTCAATCATGATTTCATTCTCTTGCTGTCTGTTCCCCCCTTAACAATAAACCATGTGGAAGTGAAGAGAGGTCATGTGGGGCTGACCAGGGAGTGAATATTACTGCATATGCACAGTAATTCTCCACAATATGTATATTGCCCAAAGAGGGGCAAGAAGGATCAGGAGAGGGGGATGGGCTGCAAGGAGGATGAAAGATAAAGAACAGCTGGGTTTTTTTAAACCACGGTTGTGAAAGACCTGCTTTTACTGAGTGAAATGATTTGTTGTATTGGGACACTGAGTAAGAGTCTCTGTGCCTTTCACATTATGCATGAAAAATATGTGATAAATCTTATGCTACCTTGCAAAAAGACTAAAAGCAGATGACATATAATTCAACAACGGTTGTATCTGAACCAACGAACAGGGCAGTTCCAGTGGGAGTCTTGCACGTAAAAATGTCTGTAACATCAATTATCAAAAAAAGTCAAAGACTGTAGAGGTCTGAAGCATTGTACAGAAACAAGAGACAGGATGGCAGCAGTCAGACTCACTCCTGATTCATCCTGTAACAGCTTTTTGCTGAAGCCGAGCTAACAAGTCAACAACTAGCTTATGCACATCTCAAAAAAACAGCTACAGACATCCTATCCTGTTCCTGGGTAGTTTCAGCAAGCATTTGTCAAGTAAAAAGCTGTAATTTCTGTTCTTGTTCATTGTTTTTTAAACAATGTAGATGATGACAATAGTAGATGAGTGTGATGGAGTATCAGATGTTCGTGACAAAGGGCTTCCATACCAAGTGTGAAATGAGAGACATACTGTTGGAACTACCCCACAAAAGTATATGTTAATGTAATGTTCCTAATTAATATTTTTCTCATATCTTTAAATCTTCATTTATGACTGACTACAATGATGGAAAATCCATCCAGATTTCTCCAAGTTTTCAAAAAACAGAGTCAAATTTTCTCTTGTGTCATCATTTTTTAAAGTACATTATCCTTTTTTTTTTCCCTAAACACTTCGATCTTATGCTTAATTTCCCTTGCACATGGCTGCAGAATGGCTTACAACAAACAGTTCTTTACAAATCTAGAAACAATTCTTCTAGATATAGAGAGGCATTAAGTTGTATGTACAGCGTCTGGGGTATTTGGGTACCTAAACACAGAGAGATACTTGAACCATGTAAACTAAATCAAGTAAGTCAAATCAAGACAATTCGCTTGCTAATGTGCATTGTACATGTCTGCATGTTTCTACAAACACTTGCATACCACCTCCCTACGAACCACGAGCCTAACTTCCCCAGCTGGAAACTACTTTGAGCTTTAAATTAACCGGATTCTAAAAACACTCACTTCACCAATTGTTAAAATAAGCATTCAATATTAGTATAACATTTCACTGTAGACTTTAATATTTCCCAAAACCCAAGAAAAAGGAGGTACAGAATTACTAAAATTGGTGGATTACTTGTAAGTTTTTTTTCTGGGCTTTTAATTTCAGTCAAATCACAAACAGACTCTCTAGCTACTGTTCAGACTGTACTCCTGTTGCAGAGGTATGACATATGGGGATTACTGTCAGCATTTAACTTTTTACATTTAAGGATTTCTGTGTAAGGCCAGGGAAAGACCATGATGCACCATGTGGGTTTTTCATTAGCAACCTGCAATGAAGCAGATCAGGGCTGATTTGAAAACAAACAGAAATCTGGAGGCCAGTGTCAATGTTACAGCCACTCCAAAATCAGGGCACACACTTCTACACCAGGATTCATTCCTCTGAGGAGAAAGTTTCTTCAGTCAAAATCAGGATAGCTAAGCTAAGATTCACAAAGGTTTACTAGTTATCTGTGATAAGTACAGTTCAATAGCCTTTACAGCTTTCCAGATTAGCCAAGGGAAGGAACAGTTATTGGAGATTAAAAACTTGTAATTGTGATATTCAACTATTCACAATCTGTAAAACATTTCTTTCTGTGTACACTAGAAAATAAAATATTGTCAAGCACACACAAAAGACTTTTTTTTGAAAGAATGTGTTAATCGTGAGTTTTTAACAGCAAAAGCTTGTAAATAAAACATGAAAGTCACAATGTACTACAGAAATAGCAGAGGTCACTAAAGCTTTTGAGTTCTGTGGGAGTTTTGTGTGTTTGGGTTTTTAAAAATTAAAATAGTGAGGCAGGTCTATGTGAATCAGAGGATGCATTTCCTATCATATAAGCATATGGAAAGAAAATTCAGTTGAGAGGAATGACCAGAGACAAAAAGGGAATTTTAGAACAGCATTTATGCAAGATTTTGTGTTAAGATTGTTTGAAATGTGGTGGTTGAGATGAGGACAGATATTTCACCAGGACTGTAATATTTCCATTACTTTTGTTCTTTTCATTGTGATCTTTCCCTGAAATGTCTTAAAAATCACCATGAAATATAACCAGTCTCCTACTTCCTTGCAAAGATCACAGCTGTGTTATGACAAGAATTGTTTTAGTGGAACTGACCAGATAGCATTCACATCCTGGACTTTAATCTTAAAAGGCAATATGTAATAGTTCAACAATTGTATTAAATTGTCAAGTTTTACAATCCCATTTAATCATCAAGAACTACTTCTGGGCCATGATCTCACTATCTGTTATGTGAAACAATGTTAGGATCCATTTGATTCTTACATGAGACATCATGGGCATAAAAGCAAACTTGGCTCCCTTACAAGGTAAGCACAGAGACACCGTATAAATCTTGAATGTGGAGATGCACTCATGCTTTTCTAGGGCCTAAAATTTTTGCTTAGGATATGAAAAAGAAGTACTTGAAATAAAGATGAAAACGAAAAAAAAATACTGTCTGGACACCATTTATGAAAGGGGAGTGGGAGTGCCTCACTTAGGAACATACAGGAGTAGGACCTCAGTGATTCCTTCAGTTCTTTGTTTCATTCATTAAATTAAATTATAAAGACGAATTCTTGATAGCAAGGGAAAATCATTGGTATCTGTAGTATTTCTCAGAGGTTACCATGTAACGTGACTGTAAAGTGCAGTCCTAAAGTGCTTCTCAGGAGTAACAACTGTAGAAAAATACATTTCAGTGGAAATGCACTATTGATTGTACCACTGATATTTGTAAAATTAAGATTATTTTTAATCATTATTCAATTGTTTTCTCAGTTGAATAGCTGTTATATAGGAAACATAGTTGCTTAATGAACAAAACTGCATGGAACTCTGCTCATCAAATAATCTTCCCATCTCAAAAAATGTATGGCTGTGACATAGTTCATAATTTATCTTTTACAGTTATACTGAAGTGCATGAACTGTTCAGCAAGTAGAACATGTCCAAGAATTCCTTCGTTATAAATTGTTGGATTTACTGACATTTAAATGAACTTTCAAGGAGTGTGTTTCTCTCATTTCCTGGCTTGTTGACAACAACTATAACCATAATAAACTGCCAGTTACTGGCAGAATAGGAGAGACTATACAGAGATTAAAGGAAGCAGTCTGGATATCGTGGAATATGCAGTGGTCACCTATGCATAACTAAATAATTACTGTAATAAATTAACACATTAACACAGTAACTAATGAAATACTATATTTAGTTTAAAAAGGTTTTCTAAATGTTGATTTCTCCAGTGACAGCCACAATAATTTGCACAATCAACACAGGGAAATTTTAGTCGCCTTCAAATTAAGTAAAATGCAATTATTTCCAAGGTTAGATTCAACGTATTTGTTATTTGCATCTAACACATTTTTATTTTTGAAGAAGATGATAAAGTTAGCTACAGAGTAACAGTGCTTCGAAGTTAGATGATGTTGGTGTTACACAGTCCATGTGCTAGAAACCATGCAGAATTTCTGGAAAGTTTAAATGGTTTGGTTCTAACCTAATTCAAACAGTAACTTTTTTTTCCTTTCTCTTCATACATAGAAAAAACCATGTAAGAGAAGGATGACTTTCTTATCCTCTGGGCTGTGCTCTATCCATTGCTCTGAGTTTCTTCTTCACTGTGGAAACCTTATTTCTACTGTTTAGAAATTCTATATCTAGTTGGACTAGCAGTAAATTTCCCTAAAGGAAGAGAAAAATTTAAGACTCACAACAGGGAACAAAAGAAGGAGACCTGAATATAGCGTCTAAGTTCACTGTAACTAGCTCTTCAGGTCAGGACCAAGTTTCTTGGATTTTTTTTTGTTGGGAGGAAGGTAAAAGTGTAAATTTTGCTTACAGACAAAGGAACACAGAAGAAAACCAACAAGGTGACTTTACAGAGGTCAGCAAGGAAACTTTGGAAAACTTCTACCTCACTAATCTCACTATATTTTCTCAATTTTGTCCTTTGTGTCATTTGTTCATTTGTATGTAATTTCTAATAGATCCAAGGTTCTTAAAAATTCATTACAATAATTGGTTCAATATTTCACACAGCCTTTTTATACTGTCTTCCATCATTACTATATTCTTTCTTCACAGCAAACCCACATTCTACTTGGACTTAAATTGCAATGACATATTAATACTAATATTTACTAGGAAATTTTTGACAATTTTACTGTAAATATAAATATTTATTATAAAGCAATGATCCAGTAAGTAGGAAAAAGCAGAAGGACTTATTTAGCTGAAAATAAGTGATTCAGCTGAAAGCTGTCCTCTTACCTACAGAATGCCAGAAGAGGAAAACATGATTGAAGATGACTAGAAATGGACAATTAGCTGTGAGCACCTATAGTCTAAGTAATCTCTGCAAACAGTTGAACACTACCTGGTTAATATTCACTGAATTTAATTTCCTAGTATTTCTAAAATAATAATATAAACCAAAAAAACCTCAGAGTCAGGATGTCAAAAGAAGAATATTCACGGCATCTATGAACAAAACACACAGGCACGGGACCACTTGACTATCTGAATTTAAATACCTGAATTAAAACAAAACACAAAGGTAATAAGAAGGGGATTTATCCACAGAAATGAAAAGCATGTAGAGGTATTATGCAAGAGCAAGTATTGATGTTTGTTTCTCTCATCAATTACTTTCAGGAATCTTTAATCGTTAAGGAAGACCTACAAGAAATACTAAACATTACCATTTTCTTGGTCAAAATAGGTTTCTATAGAACAAAAACCAGAAATTACATTGTTCAATTGAAAGCAATGTACTGAAAAGTAAGAAACAGGTTGAAATTAATGAAAAAAGCACTCAGAAGTAATGAAGAACATTTGTAGAATTTTGACATTGAGATTTATTCCTCATGTCGAGAGTGAAAATGTTTTCAATACAATAGCTAAAATAAAAAACAGTAACCTATGGCTTTCTTTTTTTTTCTCTTCAATTATACCACTCTCAACATGCCTTAGTCATACATGTATTGCAGTGGTTTTTTTAGAATCTTTTAGATAGTCTGAGCTAAAGTCTCTGTAGAAATAGGTCCAAACAGAAAACACTCAAAGACCTGAAGAACTAAAGGAGAAAGGCATTATGTTTTCCTGTTTAATACTCCTAACCTTTCCAGGCTATCTGCCCACTGGTTCTGATGAAATTTCATTTCACATTTCCTCTAGTCCCTGCTCTATCAATCCATACTCCATGCTCCTTGTATATTTTTATATCATCTTCCCATCTTCTCTTGGTTAGTGTCCTAAGGGCATCCAACATGTTTAGTCTCTCTTGTTGATTTTTAAAAAGGTCAAGTTTTCTATGTAAAAACCATTCTTCAACTGCTTCTTCAATCAGATGTCTACTAGTATTAGTTCATAAAATTATGAAGACCTGTTCAGTTTTGCTAACCTGTCTTTCTAAGGTTAATATACAGTGACACTGCTTCACACTGGCATGAAGCAATGTCAGCAAACTCACTGAAGTTCTGGAAGCCCTCCTCTCATGGCACTGTACAGATCTGCCTGGGCCCACAGGTGCCTCCTGGGAGCTGCAGAGAGCCCAGCTAATACCACTATTACTCCTCATAGTGTGCACAGGCACAACATAATCTTCTGAAGGTCAGAAATCAACATTCCAAACCATAATAAAATGGAATCTACACAAGAAATCTTGTCCCAGTGGAATAAATTGCAAATACTCCATTTGCTTCAACAAGGTGTCTTAACACTATGACACCTTCTTTTTCCAAAGTACAAGGAAAGTATCAATAAAACATGTTTCAGGATATTCAGAGACCCAAAGCAAGACTTACAAGAAAAACCAACGAAAATGTGCATACTAATTTTTGGAGAGTGTAAACTCCTTATTTCAAAGGTGCTATGCTCTATCAAACACAGGTACAAAACACAAAAATTAGATGGTAGAAGTACAGACAGAGCCTTACCTGCATTTCTTGGCAAAAGGAAGCAGTTGGTCCAAAAAGAATCTGACACTGCTCATCTGCAGTGTACGTCATTCCGGGGAGTTTAGAGGGAATAATCACAGAATTGAGGCTCTGAGGATTCGTCTGTACCAGACAGTTACTGGCCTTTGACCTGGTAATATGCAGAGATTCATATGCTGAGTAACCCGAGTCTGCCACACCAACTTAAACTTGCATAAAACATTTGAAATACACGGACAATTACAATTTTTTATTCATCAGCATTGAGCTGCTGCTCATGTTTAAGCTGATGTGGCCTACTTGTTATAAGTTAATGTGTTCTGCTGTTGCACATTTGCAGAAAGACAACATAATTTATCAGCTATAATGGGCATTTTAGAAAAGTACTGGACAACATTTTAGCATAATAATTACTTAATGGATTAATGTTTTGGTAGCCAAACATTTCAGTACACAGCATATTAATATATTGTAAACCTAGTGACATAAAAAATGTGTATATAAATATATAAAAGTATAATCACATAGTTTAAGACATGAAAATATAAAAATCCATATAATTGCTGAAAACAGATTCAAATAAATCTGTCTAATGTTACACTGTGAAGACTTTAAATATTTTGCTGGATTCTGCAAACATGAATTTCCCACAAAAGTAAAAAATACTGAAAACTTATTATTTCAGTATATTAATTACAACTATTTGTAAATGACATATGGTAAGAATTCTTTTTTTTGAATTATATACCTGAGAAATCTTTCCAGATCCTCCCTGCTGCACTGAGACCATGAAACATCCCCAAGATTCTGTCCTTTAATCCATTCCCCAGACATGATATGGACACCATCAGCACAGGATGGGTGGTCATTGTCGTGATTTATCCCCATGCTGAATTTTGAAGTTAATAAAAATAAAACAAAGCACAACAAAATAAGAGGTTGTTTTCAGAATATTTGTAAGTTAATATTCTTGCAAAAAGCTGCAAAAAGCTCTTATATTTTACATGTATGAAGTCTCTTTTGATTATTTTTTCCATGGTATCTTTCATAGAAATGCATGAAACAATGTGTAGAGGACAATTCTATAACTAAAGCTGAAAGTGGAGCTTCATTTATTTGATGAGAAATATTGCATTCTAATCAGTTCAATACATAATCTGTACAACTTTTTGAATTTTCAGAACTACATAGTTACTGCAAGTTTGATAAATACTACTTCTCTCGTAAATGGGCAAAAAAAAACCCCTGGAAATTCAGTTTTTAAGATTAGTGAACATTTTGGCAGTGATTCTATCGTCATTCTATATGGAACTGATTGGTTAAAATTTTATAGAATAGTAAAATGATTACTAGTTTAATGTGTAATTTTTGTCTCTAAAGAAAAAGCACCTAAATGTGCTTTCAATCTCTTGTTCGTAGTAATACTAATAAAGAAATTAAACTTATTTTGATTTTAAAGGTTTAGAATCCATATACATCCCAGTGAGTTCTCACACTCAATGCACTGCAATGAAAAATTCTACTAAATATCTGTTTGAAGCTGCTATTTTAACTGAAGACTTGCTGCCACTCTCAATTCACAACTAGCAAACTAAGGAAGAAGATACACTTAAATAAAACTAAGATTTTCAAAATTAGCTAAGTGGATCATGCATGACTGATATTACAAGACATAAATATGCTCAGCTGTTTTTGAAGATTTTCAAATGAGTATTGAGACTACTCCCCAGAGCAATGGATTTAAAGTAGTGCTGGAATTGTGCTCCACTCTGCCCTGGAGAAAAGCAAAGCTTCCCAATCTACTACCATAGAAGCATTTTGTAGAGTCTATTAGCACAAGACTTCTGAGGGAAACTTTGTATTTTAAAGTGTGAAGTGGTAAAAACTTATAGCAGCTGCATATATCAGCTACATTAAGCACTAAAAAAAATCTAATTCTAATAGTCTTCCAATACTTTAGCTGCTCAAACTTTTGTAACACTTCTCCTATTCTGCTTTGATATTCAAATGTAGTTCAAAGTATCTGTACTAATCCAGTGAAATTCATTCCTCTATTCTCTTCCACCTTCAAATTAAGTACATGTTAAAAAATAGAAAAATAGTAAAGACAGAAAAAAGAGAAAATAGTAAAGACTGCTATTGAAGTCTTTGTCTACCTGAATAAATAGCTACTTCAAAAGGCAAGTACAGGTCATATTTTAACATCAGTTAACTAAATTGCAAGAAAATATCTGAGAAGTAAACTAAAGAAGCAACAGAGCCTGCTCTTGAATGTTCCCAGAAATGTTTTCTTCAGTAAGTACTTTTGATCTCTTCTGTAGCATGGTAAGGACTGCATATTTTTATCGGACCTAGTATCAATTACAAGACCACATGAAAGTAATTGTGCAGCAAAACTGACTTCTGATTTCATTCTTAATGCCACATTATGTGTGTGGCGAAAGAAAGAAGCTGAACAGTCATTGCTACCTTCTTATTCAACAAGAAGTAAATAATGTAAGTATGTATACCTACTCCTCCATCAACAATCAAGGATATAACAATATTCAACGCTTGCAGTGGTGCTTGTGGTGTTTCCTAGCCTCCATTGCTGCACATGAAAGAGATCAGAACTACATCCCATCACTAATACAAAGGTAGCAGAGAAACTGTCTGTGTGAGGTGCTGCTCTGTCTCTTCCTACAGAATGTATGATGACAGCACTCAGCACATTGCCCCTGATCCTCTCTCCCACAGCTGCGATCATTCCACCTCACACAAGGGTAAAGTAAACACCACATCCCTGTGGGAGGAAGACAAAGGAGTTTGGGCTTATAGGATAACTTTGTAAAGCCTGAAAAAAATCACAATTAACGAAGAAGACAGTGCTGTACTTTAAAAAGTACTACATCATGTCTATATATAGAAATAAACAATATTTTTAAGAAGTGTCATTTATTCAGTGTTACATAAAAATGCTCTACCCATTCTAGCTAAAGGCTATATATAGCAGATAGAATATGCAAGTAAGAAGCATTCTATAGAATACCTTCCCTAACTAAAATATTAGCAACATTTAAATTCACACTATACAATTAAACTATATTTTAATAATCTCAGTTTAAAAGTACTTTTACAAAGAGCCTTGGTGCAATAAACTCCACTAACAGTATAAGTCAAGTCCACCGAAAAAAAATTTTTATCTAACAAACCCTCCAAAACTTGTTTGAAAGGCTTATTATGTTTTTAGTGATATCATGTATAAAGTTGGAATAATCTCTGCTAAATCTTTAATATAAAAGTAGAAATAGTACAAGGAAACATCATTAAATTCGCTGTGTCTGAAAATCAGAATTAACAACTCAGCCCACTGAAAGCAGAAGAAAAGTATTAGTTCAATCTTTCAGTTAAAAAGCAATTCTTTTACAATTAACTACTGCTGCAATTACACATGTACAGATGGATTCAAGACAGACAATAGCATCTCTCCTGTCACTTTTGGGAATATTCTTGCATTCAAAATGCATTCCAGTGTCAACATACTGAACAAATACCAAGTACGACAATTTAACTTGACCTTATTATATATGTCCTGTAGGACATCAAAAGTCTGACATACGCTACTTTCATGACAACATAAATTTGCTCAGTGACCACACATGCTTCCAGGTAAAAGCTTTTTATTATTTATTCATTATTTCATTTGTTCTTTGCAAATGGCAGACTATGGTTGCCACCATCCTATTACACCTAAAATGCAAGTAGTTCAGCTGAACAAGAATTATGCTATTAAACGAGAAACAGGCAAAGAAGGGAGAAAGATTAAATAGTATAAAAAACTTAATATAGGAGCAATTAATTAGACAGATGTGGAGAGCTACTTTAGGCTTATCTGTAAATAAAAAATGACAGAATTAAAAAAATTATTTAACTACTACTTTTTAGAGTTTTACAGTCACTAACAGTGAGACAGGTTAGGAAATAAGAGATGGATTAAGAAAAGCATAAGAGCAAGTGGTCAAGAAGCACTAGGATATTCAGTATAATAAATAGATGCCCAAATACTAAAAGATCTATTTATTCCAGGTCATATACAGAACAGAGGAATGATGAGCGTAAACTGCAGATCAAGTATACTACCTCTTGTATAAGCTCAGGACAGACCAAAAATTACTCAAAAACTTTCCTTTTTTGAATGAGAATTGAACCTCTGAATGTAGCTGCCAGTTTATAACTGCGATGGGTGATGGGATCATGGTGTCAGTTGTTTAAAAATTCATATTAGTATAAGTGATTACAATAAAGTATTTATAAATTCACTGCAATTATTGTCCTATCTAGTTTTTCATTTTGTGAAATAAATCACAAACATAATAAATTCTATTACCTTAAAAATAAAAATTGTTTTAAACTATAATCAATAACAAAGTGTTATGTTCCTTTTTATTTCCACTGCTTTTATTTTGTCATCATTTAGTGCAATTGAATGATCAAAACTTTTTAAACTATGGACCCAGAAATTACAAGGTTTAAAAACTTATATGGCATTTAACAGTACAATGATTTTCACATAATTTGTCTAATGTGAGATCTTGCATATCACAGTATCATGAGGCAGTATTCGATAAATGAAAATAACACCACTTATGTGACTATCACAGACAGGGAACAGAATCTACACTACTTTCTTAGTACTTTTATTATTGCACTTTTTCAGCGAAATGTTCTATCACAGTGCTATCTTTGTAGAGAAAAATATGTAAAAAGACCAAATTAGTAGCAGGTTTTTATAAGCTATTATACGTTGCTTTGTTGGTTTTTTAAAATCCAAGTTAGTGAAATATTAAGTGCTGTATGATTTTTGATATGTCCTTTTAAAACATATGAGGGCTTCACAGACCAATGAGTAAATGGGATAAGACACACTTCAACTTATAAATTAATTATTTAGCCTAAAGTGAATTGAAAGGCAATTGACGCAGCTACAGAAAAACTATGATGGTAAAAGGTAAAATGTGATTTCTTTTGGAAAGAATTTATCTCCAAAGGAAAATGTACTGAACAAGGAAATCTTAATCTTATTGTAAATAATTTGATTATTAGAATAATAAGTAAATAGTAAGTAAAAATAACTTTACACCATTATTATTTATCTTTTGTAAACCATTACTCACTCTCCACAATGTTGGCAACTCAGATTATATTTTCAGTCTCAAAACAATTGGGTAAAAGCACAACATGCACATTAGTATGTGGACACTAACATATACTGGATGCTGCTGTCCAGATGACTTTGCAGCTTTTGCTGAACAGCTGCTTTCTTCTCTGTAACTCCTATACTTCTACCACCATGCTTCATGATGCTGGATTTAGACAAACCACCGTGCCATGGTCCTTTGACTGAAGTACCTAAATAATTAAAGCTTTGCTGTGACAGATGTATTTAGCATCCTAACATGAAAATATATATTGCCACTTGCTGACAGTTTATGACAGAGATTATATAATACAGGAAAAGTATTTGCCTCTGGCAAATATGATTCCCATGCCACATCCTTGAGCTATCATGTACTAGGTGAAGAGCTAAAGAAAAATAGCTTTATTATTAAGAAAAACTGTTGACACTGTTACGATCTTCTGCCAGCTTTTCACAGCTATTTCAAATGTATCAGACTATCAATTAAGCCTTCGCATCCTGTAGGATGTTGTTCAGTTACTAACTGTGTAGTTTACAAATATTATCCAAAGAAAAATCGAACATAAATCCATCCTGGAACAGTATAGCCTGGCAGAAATAGGAGCCTTAATACCTTGCTAGAGAAAGAGTTGGTTAATCTAAATTTCAAGTAAAAAATCTCTCTAAGTTACTAAAATGCTGATGCAGTGCTACTTCCCTGTCTCAGTGGTTCATTTCTTCCTGAGCTGTTTCTTTCTTCAGCAGTCTTGCTACCAGCAAAAGTCTAGAGATGCTTAATTTCTGCTTGGTATTGCCATGATGTGTTGTGATGCACAAAGATCGCTCTGCAATTAGAACTGTACTAAAAAAACTAGTATTTTTTTCATGGTTTTTAATACTGGATAAATTTTGAGTAAGAGTAAACAGAAGTGTAAAGTATGTAAGACTTCATTATCTTCTGTCACCTGTAATCTTAAGTGTATTTTGTTGTTCAGTTTTCAGACCACAGAAATTTGGAATGATACACCCATGTGCCCAGTAAGATCCTAAGCTGATTTAAGTCAGCATATGTATATGACTGTGGAACACAGATGCCTACTTTGATATAGATGCAGAAGAATAAGAGACTATCAATTTTTAAAGAACTTACCCACTAAACCATGAAAAATGAATGTAAGGTAATGTCAAGAACTTTAGAACTGCTTTTTTTGGACAATGTTATTCTTTCCCATTACTTTACTATCATTGGAGAGGTATTATCTACCCTACTTACATGGTTGAGCATCTAATATACTTTGAACTTCATTAATGTAGCTTAAAAACAAGAAAAAAAGAGAGAAATTTAAAAAAAAAAAAAAGGAGAATTCTTTCAAGACCATTCAGTGCACTGTGGGTTTCTTAACTGCAACAGTTTAGAACAGCGACCTTATGGATACCTTTCCTGACCTATGAGGAGAAAAAAAAAGGCACAGATGAAACTTCTAAGGGGGTTGTTGTATAAACCATGTTTGAAATAGAGAATATGTAATGCTTAAATGTAATACAAAGCTAGAACCTTCTATTAATTGTTATTAAATCAGTATCATGGAAAAAGGAATGCATGGTACCTTCCTTCTTAAGAGTAATTTAAGTAAAGCAGTTTCTTATTAAACAGGTACTATGCTTTATAGATAAATTTCTCTGTAAAGTTTCCATTTTTTTAACAAAGAGGATAGAAGATGTCACAGATATTAAAACAATAAAAAATAATATAAAAATAATAGACCCACAGAACCACAGAATGGTTTGGGTTGGAAGGGACATTAAAGATGCTAGCTTCCAATCTGCTGCCATGGGCAGTGAACCCTCCACTAGACACCAGGCTGCTCAGAATCCCATCCAGCCTGGCCTTGAACAACTTGAGATGGGGAGTCTCTGGGCAACCTGTTCAGTGCCCCACCACCCTCACAGTTAAATATTTCTTCCTAATACCTAATCTAAACCTACCCTCTTTGAGTTTAAAGCTGTTCCCCCTTGTCCTATCACTACGTGTCCTTACAAAAGATCCCTCTCCAGCTCTAATGTAGGCACACCTTTAGGTACTGAAAGGTGCTATAGAGTTCCCCCGAGCCTTCTCTTCTCCAGGCACATCCATATTTTAGGCAGCTATGCAAAAAAAGCAGAGAATTATGGCCATTTCTGTGTAAATCCGTAATTACAAAAATATGTCCATGAAAAGATGATTGCCTATATTTGTTGTGCATGTATTTTCAATATCATTACAAAGTTCAATTTTTCAAACAGCAGTTGTACTTTTCTAACTTTTACTCAAAGTTAGGCTCCCATCTCTACATTTCAGTTTACTTTAATTTGAACAAAAAAACTCAGTGATTACAAAAACCCACCACAATAGTCAAAGCTCAACATCTCTGATAGTCAGGCGGCTTCTGTATCCAGCTACCTGGATCTATGGGTATTTCTGTACCAATAGGTAGATTAATATCCATATCTATATATCTAACTTGGACAGAGAAACCCAGCTTTAGATCATTAGGCAAAAGGGACAGAAACATTTAGGAAAGAAGCAGTGGGCGGGGGGGGGGGGGGGGGGGGGAAATGAGTGCATCTGGAATGAGGCCACAATGAGAAGCATTTCCCCTTCACCTTCTATCCAATACAGTAGTAGCCCATGGGGCCATATGGGAGAGAGAAGGAACCAAGATAATTTGGGGACAGGTTACCAGCACAGCCTCCAGTGATGCAAGAGCTCTGTAGCAGCTTCTTTCTTTCTCAGTAGTCAATATCATGGGAATGCCTGACATTGTGGGACCCCCAATAACCTGAGCAGGATGCTAGGAAGCAAAAGCTCTGAGAGAAAGACTCCAGAGCGATATTATGCCCACTACTGAATAAAGCTTAATTATCAATGGAATAACGGTCTTAACATGTCATCTCAATACGTGTCAATTTTTTTGCTTTCTGATTTATTCTATGTTTCATTTGTTTGTAAACTTGAAATATCTTCATGGCTATGAATTACTACTGTACTGTGAAAGAGAAAAGATTTTGCATGATCTTGCTACAGAAAATAAGGCTTCCTCTACCCATTCCCTCTTCCAACACCAGCAAACACTACAGTGAAAAATAGAAATAGACTGATATGTAGCTACAAAACACAAATAAGTACTCCTTTTGAAGTCTTTCATCACAACTGTCATGAAAGCAGGCTCGCTTATATTAATCAGGAGTTGCTTTCTGCAGTTATGAAAATGCAGGAGAGAGAAAAAACAGAAAAGATCAATTTCATGCAGTAAGTTATACTTGTGTCTGTCTTTATATAATTGCTCTGTATTTGCTTATTTTGCATCCAGAAAAAATAAATCAATAGAAATATTTTAAGTTCCAGTTTTTTCTAGCAATCAACTTCATGTTTCAACATTAGATGCTATGCTCTCCACTCTCAGAAAGCTTTGACCAAATTTAAAACAAGTCACTTTTAATTCAAAGTGTTTGTCCTGAGATACCAAACCACATATTCAGAGGTTCAAAGGATATAGCAAAACATCCCTCTCAGTTGTCACTCTGAAACTGCTATTCTAATACAAATACACAGATATCTGGCATGCACACTGCAGACAACGACAGATTAATACACACATCCCTTTTATTTCAGTTGAAAGTAAGACCTTTTCTTATCTCTTTTTCTTTACAAGTAGTGAAGCCAAGAATGAAATTCAACTTTTATTAAGAGATTTTATTATTGCAAAACAAGAATTTTTCATCTTAGGTTAAAATATTTGACACTGAATGAGTAAAAACATCGAGCCTAATTGTGAAGGACTGCTACCTTCACCTTCATTTTGCCATCCTTTTCTTTTTCTAAGAAGAAAAAAATATTAATGTTGCAATGGCCAATGACTATTCTACACTTTAATGGGTTCTATCCTGAGAAAGCCAAATTAAATAAGGGCTCTTCCAACTTATGATCTCATTAAAATGTTTGTTGGCAACAACTGTGAGAGTCGGATCTGTTACACAATACCATAGTCAGGAAAGAAAAAACATCTTGGGGCACCTGTTTTTCCTCTAGACAATGGCAGTCTTTGCAGTTAATCTATTTATTTTGTTGCTATAAAGATTTTTGTATTACTTCAAGTGGTAAACATTTTCTTAAGCTACATTAATGTTTCACTACTATTATTATATCAGAAACATTATTTCCCAAATTTTTCATTTAATTTAAATCCCCTCATTATAGAAGAAAAAGCTGAAGCACACAATCAAACTAGTCAAATTGTAGTAGTATTACTATTATGCAAATGAATACTAGGCTTTAATATTCACATACTTACTTGTGACCCATTTCATGGGCAATTGTAAAAGCGAGATTCAGACCATTGTCCTCTGCAATTATACATTTTCGTTTTTCACTGCACATGCCACTCAGGTATGCTATACCTAGGAAACACAACCACACCATTCAATTATTTTTTGTTATTACTCATTTTCTATACCATTTCATAATTAGACCTAAAGAAATGGAAACCTTGTTGCAGTCAGAGCCATCCAAGTATAGAAACAGGTGTCTCACAAAGGCTTACTTACTCATTTTGCAACCAGTGGTAATATTACTTCACAGTAATGATTACATGGACTGCAAGGTACAGGAAATGCATTCTTTAAAAGCATGACTCGGTACCTTAATGAGATGTGATAGAACACATGTATGAACGTCAGCACTGCTGTAGCAGATGTGTACCACAACAGGGCATGAGTTTGAACAGGTATTTCCTCTGGCAGACTTAGAAGAACAGAGTGCAATGCACAGACTTGTGCCCTTACATTTATCACTGCAAAGTACTGATAAAGTGTTCAGCATGTTAGTGGTTTCAAAAATATTTAGAAGAGTCAGATGTCCCAGAAGGGTTTATAGCAGACTGCAGCCTGTCAAACACATTTATTGTAGAGGCTATAATGCCTCTACTGCATAATACCTTAGTTTTCAAAAACCCCAATGAAGCCTCAATGGCAGGGCTTTGAGTTCACGTTCAGCTTCTCAAAAGAGGAGTGTCTGTAGCTGTAAAAGCTTGAGGAACGTGCAGCTCAGTTTGGGTAATGGTAAATTTTTCAGACCACAACCACATTTAGCAGGGACAAATGTCATCACTCGGCGTTTGAAAATCTGGAGTAAGCAATCAAAACACTGTTTCAAGTGTTTGGCCTTCGTCCCAGGAACTTCCTTTCAATGGAATGGTGCCCTCCAGTTCAGCAAGTTTGCTGGATGTTTGCATGTAAAGGTCAAGTTTGAAATGTTTGACAGTATTTGAAATTTAGACATAATTATCATTCCAAGCTAATAAGATAAGTCATTCTACTAACAGACCAAGTTTTTGTCAGTCTGTGAGCACAACGTCTCATCTGCAACATGAAATTCAAGTAGTAACCCCATCACAATTGTGCAGTGTTGTCCTCACAAGACCTGTCTGAAAGCTTTCGGACACAGAACTTTTGACAAAACAGAACTTTTCGAGAAAAATGTTCTCCAGGACTGAACAAACCAATGATAAATTAAATTTGAATGAGGCAGAATATTTTAGTTTTTACTATTTGTTTCCAAAAGGAGGAATAGCCATCTGGGATAGGAAAAGAAACCTCAAAACCTGGTCAAGGAAAAAAAATTAGTCCTTCAAATGACCTCACGCCAAATGTAGGTATCACTTACACTAACTTGAATAAAAATAAGAGAAGAAATGCTCTGAAATGTAATGTTTTATTTCAAAAATGTTATGCCTCAATAGCTGAAATTAAAAAAAAAGAGTATTTCCAAAACAATTTTGCGCCTTATAGCTCCACAATTATACACATCTTCTCGTAAGATTTGATGACCAAACTGAAAAAGATAGAAAGACTTTCAATGCTGGAGCTTGAAGTAGTACAGCTGGTAACAACACCAGAAGAGGTGAACATCTTGGTTGGTGGTGGTGAGCAATTGTTTTCAGCAGCATCACTTGTCTTTTTCTGTATTTTGTTTACCTCTGTTATTTTCCTTTTTATTATTATTATTATTATTATTATTATTATTATCTTTATTACCGTTATTTTTATTTTAATTAGGAAACTCTTTTCATCTGAACCGATTGCTTTTCTCACTCTTGTCCTTGCAATTCTCTCCTCCCATTTCACTGTATGGGGAGAGAGCAAGCAGCTGTGTGGTGTTTAGTTGCCAGCTGGAGCTCAGTCGTGAAGTTGAATAAAACTTACTTGCTGGGATCTACAGAAAGAGAATCCCCAAACTTCCCTCTTTGTGGCGATGTTCAGTACTAACAGAAAACTGTATGATACTCCCTAATTTTTCGAAAGACAAAGTAGTCCTCTAACCTTCTTCTGACCCCTAAAATGGCAGGTTGTCCACACAGCAAGGTGACTACTACCAGTTGCTGCCTACTATTCTGACTGCCCACCAGTTTACTCCCAAAGAACTATGTATGTTTCAAGTTTCATACCTATTCTGCAAAAGAGGCAGTCAGCAGTATCAGGAATTTTCAATAATACTCATAAGTTGACCATATAACACTTAAATAATACTCATGATGCTCATATATATACTCACTTGTCACCAATAATATTTTCATACTTGGAATTCCTTGAAGGAAATTGATTATGTTTGAAATTTATAAGTTTGGCAGACAAAACTAAGACTTAAATTTCATTGAGATTAAATTAATTACTGATTCTAGAAATGCCCAAAAGCATCAAAAGTAATTATGCTTTATGAGCTCTCCCCTATTAAACAAAGTCAACCTCATATGTGCAAGCCACATTCAACAGCAGCTACTGGGTATAAATCAGCCAGCTACTAGCTGTGAACTAGTTTCATGTCTTGCCTTTGATTATGAATTTCACATGCAGTGGAAGAGAAACTGACTTCAGTAAGCAGCTGCTCTTGCTTAGTTGTCTGTGCATTAAGAGACAGAATTTCTTCTTTAAATATGTTTATGTTCACTGCAGTTTCCTGTGGTGTATTAACACAGCTGGAACTGCTCCAAGGTTAAATCCACATTAAAAAATAAAAAGAAGAACAAAAAAAAGAAAAAACCAAGCCCAAAACAAAAAAATCAGTGAACAATTGCTCCCTTGTTATGATTAAGATATTCCTAGTGAACTCCATAGCCCCAACACACTGTTTCAAATTAAAACACTTAGTATCTGAAAACTGCTGGCTAGAAAGCAGTAAGTTCATCTCACTGACAATATAAGGAAGGATCCAATAATTTATCTATAAAAAACCTATATTTTGAAACAAAAAAAAAGCTTGATTGAATACATGTAAAATGTAAAATATTCAAATTACTTCCCTCTGTGGATTATTTTTCTCAGGTTAATTCAGAAGAAAATACAAGACACATCAATTAAAAGAGTAAGGCTTTAGCTTTGTGCCTTAGAGGAACCACATAAGGGACTACATTTTCTTACCAAACATGTAAATACTCAAATGAAATACACACTGCTTCAGAAAAGCAGATCTTTTCCCATCGTCATAGCAGTATTACTCCTGCTATCAGTGCTACCCATACACATGGGTATTAATTCTACAAACTATGATAAATTTTCTTGTTTATTAATGAACACCCTCATCAAATCACCAACCTTCTTATTCTTTCAAAGTAGGCACACATCTACACCCTTTCCATTCAAAAGTGCTAGTTCAGCTGACAGAGACATTGCACTTAACACCTCACCAGCTAAAGTATCTGAACAAGTCTGTCAGCTTTACCTACTCATTCATGGCCAGCTGGCTGTAACATAAATCCTCTACCTATATTAAAAAGGCTATTGTCAGCATTGCCTTCAGGAATAAGAACTCCACAGTAAAAAAACCCTACACAGAATCACATTAAGAAATATATGTAGTCAAACTTACAAACATTGGCCTTCCTTGCAGTGACCATAACCCATGTAGGTATGATGAATACATCTGCATTTGTAATACTGCATACTAGAAAATGGTTATTATTTTTCCTTTTACAGTGAGCCACTGTTAAAATAGAGTTAATATTCAAATATAATATTTAAAAGTCTAATCAGCCAAGTTACTTACTTATCCCAGTTAAACTTCTTTTCTTCTGAACTTCCTTGGTTTCACAACACATTAAAGTTTTTTGTCTCACTACTAGCTATGTGGTTATTCAGAACTTGCGATAACATGATCTTCATTTGAATTATCAATGATGCACAAAACTTGCAAGCCACTATTACAGAAACATAATTCAAAGCCTGAGTACATCTGGCTTTTGATTCACATATAAATGTTTTAAAGTAAAAAGTACTTTAAAAAATATTCAAAATGAACTGGCAAATCAATGGGCCTGTCAGCAAAAAAACCCAGTACTTAACTGCACTTGATTACTAATTGAACAAATGATTTATTTTAGCAAACCAGATGCTTTTCTTAGGAAGCAGGAGAAAAACGTTTTCCACTGAGCCGGCACTTCAAAGTCTAATTAGCACAAGCTGCTCTGAAGAGAGTCACAGACGACTTCCAGGAAAAACAAGTCTTGTCAGTTGTCTGTGAATCAGCAGCTCTTAAACATGGCAGTAATCAAGACAGTTAACAACCAGAAATCTCAAATGCAAAAAGTAAAGCCCAGGAACATGTATTTTTCTCTTTTAAAGTGAGAGATATAACAGTGAGGACAAATATACCTCTACAAGTGTGTGTTGTACAAATACACATCAATGCAAGACATCAGAAAAAATAATGGGATAAAACCAAATCAGCTTCTGTTGGATTTTTCCCAAATGTAACTTAAATTTTATTCACATCTTTTGTTATTTTATGACTTATGTACATCTTAGAAAATCCATGACTTCAGGATAACATCAATAAGTATACTAATTGACAAATACTAATAAGTATGTGATTTTATGATTCAGAATAGACTATTTAGCTTACTCTTACACCTTGAAACAGAGTGCTGCACTTTAATCCTTGGAGCAGGGAGAAATTCTAAAAAGGGAGAGGACATATGTATGCCATGGACACAAAAATAGGTTTTGATTGTGTGTTTACATAGTTTTAGGTTCTTAGTTCTTGCACCTTGTGAAGAATTCACAGGCATCTAAGAGGTTATTACAGGGATTGGTTGGCAGAAGTGCTGGCAGAAGTGCTAATTTTCTTCTAAAATGCAGCCCACATGGAAAACATTTCTTCCAAGATGAATACACAGAAGAGACAAGTAAGTTTTCCCAAAATTCCTGGCCTTTGCTGACAAGGGATGTAGCGATGCCTTGAGCTAAAGGCTGGCTGTACCAGTACTGTCATCTTTAATAGCCAGCAAAGTACTTATCCTCTAAATTTGGGCATTCCCTCTTAACCTGCATCTATTTGGGTTCATAACATAGCAAATAGTTCAGAGCACAGTTGCCGACAACAGTACATATTTCTCTTTTTATGAAGATTGCAGAGGGGGTATTCTAACTCAAATACAAAGCTCTATTCGTCTATTCAAAGTCATTTATGCCTTCCCTGACCTCTGTCAGCAATTGCAATGACCAACTGAGAAGATCTAGTGAATTTAGCAGCTCCTCAAGCAGAAGCCATTCACTTCACATTCATTTGTCATCTTATAGGTCTCTGGTGGAGGCCACAGAGGTGATTTGGGATCTGGAGCATCTCTATTCCAAGGAGAGACTTCAGGAGCTGGGCCTGTTTAGTCCAGAGAAGACTGAGCGGGGATCTCATCAACACATATAAATATCTCAAAGGTGGGTGCCCAGAGGACAGGTGCCAGGCTCTTCTCAGTGGTGCCCAGTGACAGGACAAGGAGCAATGGCCATAAACCAAAACACATGAAATTCCACAACAGCATGAGGAATAACTTCTTTTACATTGAGGGTGGCAGAGCACTGGAACAGCTGCCCAGGGAGGTTGTGGAGTCTCCCTCTCTGGTGACATTCAAACCCCACCCGGACGTGTTCCTGTGTCACCTGCTCCAGGCGAACCTGCTTTTGCAGGGGGATTGGACTGGATGATCTCCAGAGAACCCTTCCAACCCTAAAAATTCTGGGATTTTCAGAGAACTGCCCCTTACCATTCTCTGATCTCTTTCCTGAGTGCCAGCAAAGTCCATGATTTCACCCATAAAGGCTAAAGACTTATTTTTTCTTTTTATAAACATTACTTTGTATTTGTCAATACCTCCATCTTCTCTTTCACTTCCTTTTCAGTATCTTGATATCTGTGAATAATTCTTCTTGTCAGTTTTATACTGAACTATCCAGGATGCTACAAACCATATGAAAGCACATGCAGGCCACCACTATTCCAAATAATTTATGAAGAAAGGCAGCTCTGAACTCAAGAATACTTTCTTCTAGTGTAAAATCTGACAAATAATTCTCATGTCTTCTTTCTTAACTTGCAACCACATATAAAAAATTGTTAAAAATTTAAAGAAAAATAGTAAAAACAATAATACACTGTAATATGGTCACTGAGTACAGTCAGCATACTTTTAAAATCTTTTAATTGCCCTTTTATTTTTTAAAAGCAACATCACCAAGAGGAAAATTTGGCATAAACATACGCATGAACAGGAAAAGTTTCAGATGGAAAAGGAAACTGAATAGTGTTAAATGAAAAGAGAGCATCATAAATTTGAGAAAGTCACAGGTTCCTTTTCTTCTCATTTAACCTTGCTTCACACCTGTAATCAAGAAAGAGGGAAAAAACCCAACTTGAATAGCTTGTATATAATTAGTGTTGAAGAAGTCCTGAGTCATTCTACTCAGAAGAAAATATCAAAAATTGCATATGAAGTTATATGCAATAAAATTTTTGATTCATTATTTCTCATACTACCAATATTAAAGAAAAAACAAATGTAAGCTTTCTAACAAGCAACCCAATCTTCTAAGAAAGTGAAATAGTTTGATGCATTACTTTAACTTCCTCATGCCATAATTTTCATGAACAATTTTTCTACATGTTTGTTCTACATGGCATAGAATATTAATAAGAATCTTGATCTACATTTATAAGTTAAACTTTTGGACAAAAGTAGAAAATTCTATTTTTAGGACTTACACAATAAAGACTTTAGTCCTTAAATTACCTGAGTAAATTATAAAAGTGCCTTATGAAATCATCATGGAACTGCTGTAAACAATTAAATAAGACATGACTTTGAAAAGATACCTCACTTATTTGGCAACAAAACTGAATGAGGCCCTCCTAGTAAAGAGAAAGTTTCTCACTTAGAAAGCCAGAAACAAGCTTCAAGCTGTTCATGAGAACAGCTCTTAACAAATACATGCATCAATAAATTAATTTTGAGGATATGGTTTCCGCTGATGCATTGGGCAGACACGGCGGATATGCCGCTCACTTTGAATGAGTATCACACGCGTCAGACCATGAGTTTGGGCCTGCTTCCTACCATAAAACTGTTCATGCGCACTAACAAAACCCTCTGTTACTCTACAAGATGGTGAAATGATGACAGTGAACACTGGTACACTACAGGAAGTAATTTCAGCAACTCAAACTTGCTTTCTGTTTTCCAACTTGGTCTACAATTACGTTTTCTTTAAAGGTGGACAGTGTGACAGTGTTGCCTTGCAGTCTGTCAGGCTTTCCAACACAGAAGCTAAGGAAAGATTGCTATGAACATCATCACAACGACTGAAAAATACATAAACCAAAGCATACACTTCCCTTTTGCTTCTTTACCTTCATGACCACATACACCACTAATCCAGACTGACACCTACATTTTTGTAGTACTACAAGGTGCACGTGGTATGAAGGCTGTATCTTATTAATTTGGCAGTTTCTACATTTCTGTGTAATAAATACATACACTTTTCCGTGTCTGCTCTTTTGATCTTTATTTAGTCCACCTTTCATTTTTCTTTTCCACACCTGCCTTTATTAAATACACCTGTCTATTAAAAAAAATAAAAAAAAAACCAACAAAAAAACCCCCTTTCGATTTCTGCTCAGTAAATCCCTAAAAGAGATGAGGTTGGCAAGGGTGATGTGCCTATGAAGCTGAATGAAGAACACAGGGAGTGACTGACCACAGCTGCTGCAAAGAAAACTGAACTCAAGAGGGACTGGAGAGTTAGTTTTAGATAAATGCCGGTATCAGTTCAGCGGATTAACTGCTTGTGTAAATGTTTATCCCTGAGTTAATCAAAAGAGTGTGAACGGCTTCTTGAGTTAGCTGGCCCAGCAAGGGCTAAGTGCATTTGTAGCTCAGCCCAATAGAGAGTGCAAAAACTGAACTGAGAAAATGAACTTTGAAGAGAGCAATGGGCTTGAGCTGACTTTAACTCACATACTCCTTTCCAGCACCAGGGGATGCTCAGTATCATGACAGTGAGCATATGAGGGCCAATGGTAAAAATGAGGTTTGTACTGTGATCCCACTCTATATTGCAATGGCTATACTGTGCATGCACTGATTTCAGTATATTGCTGTATCACTCTGCAAAATCAAAACCCCACACAACATCAAACGTCTTCAGGTAAGTAAATTTTGTTTTAAACATTAAACCCTCCTGTATGGGAATGACTAATAGAACCTGGTCAGAGAATTCTAACCCTCATGCATTTCATTGCTCCCCACAGAGAAAATTCTTTCAAAGGATAGAGGAAAAAGTAATAGTGTTCTATACAGCATCTATACAGAACTAGCCTTTTCTAAAACACATTCTCTTCATTATTGTTTTCAGTTTCAGTCAAGTTCTGTTCAGTTGCTGGAAACTGATCTCCTGTCAGAGCATATGAGGAAGCAAGTGGGACCCCTGTGAACATCTGGAATGTGTAAGTGGCTATTTGTGTTTAATAGTGCCACACAAAAGCTTGAGGATAGAGGAGTTCTTGAAAGTGAAAATTCTTTGTGAAGTTCTTTAAAGACATAAATTAGTCTTCAGATAATTTAAAGAGAAATGTCCCATTGTAAAAACAGATAACAGGAGAAATATTATGAGGCCTGCATTTTTCCTTCTAGAACATTTTTTTAGAAATAAAACACCTGATACATGGGAAAAAATCTCTCATGTTTAAACAGCCTGAGTAGTGTTGGATGACTTATATCTGGTATTTTTCCATTTAAAAATCTGTAAGAAATAGATAGCATAGATTTACTAGGAAAAGTATTTAAAAAGAGTTAACATTAACAAAAAGAGAGAACAAGTTCATTTTCTAGCCCAGTATAATTGTGCAAAATGTTCTGGAGGCTTGCAAACTTAAGCTTCTGCTAGGGTATGACCTTAAAAGGGAAAGCAGGAACAAAAACTTCTAGTCAGAATTCAAGTGGAGATACCTTTGCCAAAAAGTCAAGTGAAATTTTAGTCTGACAACAATACCATAGTATAAGAAATCACAGTATGAATACTTGCTACCGTTAAGAAACACAAACCGACCTCATTTGATAAACTCTTTCTAATAATCTGTTACTGCTTTGCTCTCAGATACTGTCTTGCTGCTGACAGTTGTTTAACTTTTTTTTTTTAATGCAATCACTATTTTAAACATGCTTTTATAAAAATAACATATGGAAAGGCTTGGTCAATTTAAAAATATATTAAATGTCTGGAAGACATTAAAACACCCCAACTTTTTCTTTTAAAGTATTTTTTTAAAAAGCCTTATCATTTGATGTCAGGGGCTCAGGCTTAAGGAAATAGGAAGCACAGTGCACAGCAACAGCACATTTGTGAAAATGCTGATGTAAGTGTAGGTTTTAGACTTCCCAGGGAACTATACAGGAGCTTTAAAAGTTAGCCTAGTTTTCAAGATTAGTTCTGAGGTAGTCTTATTTTCTAAATTGAAATTTGATGTCACTTCTGTAATCTTAAAAAAAATGTGCTGGCCTAAAAATTTGAGGACGTATGTCATTTCAAAATTTAATAACCTCTGCTACTTGTAAATAGAAAAAAACAAAAAAGCAGAAAATTCTTACTGCACTCCTATTTTAATGCAAATGCTGTATGTTTACAACTCTCACTTGTCTCTGATTCTGCCTCTGAAAAAATTTGACTGTCCCCATAAAAAATATGATGACTAAATGTAGTCCTGGAACACAAGATGGGACAACAAGCTGTCAGAACTGCTTCCACTGCTGTGCGGTGAGAGTTCACTTTAAGATATTTTAAAATATTATGAGCCTACAAATCTATATACTTGGATCAAAATATATTAGCATCACAGAGTAAAGTATAGACTAGAGGTAATTAAGAATTATGTCACTCCATCCAACTAGTGAAAATATTCACCCAGGTGCTTATCTCTCTTCTTGCCTTCCTGACATCTGGGTCTCTGTTCTCACATTCAAAAAATGCACTGCTGCTAAAGCTGCCCCCATGTCCTGTACATCTACACACACTGCAATACCTTTGAATTCACCTCCTGTCTCATTCCATTAAATTAGTTTTTTTCTGAATACGTTTCCAAGTCTTGTATGACATCAATTCCCGTTACCAGTTTGATCTACTTGGAAGGTATCACCAGTGCTTTTCCTGGTCTTACAAAAATTCCAGCCTTGATACCCTATTAAGATTATTCTCTTGTAATTTAGTTTCTGGTGCCTTCTTCCTGGAAGACTGTTGGTACCATCCCCTATGCAACAAATCAGTGTGAAATCACTCACATAATTTTCACCCTATAATACATTAGTTAGACCTATTTTTATTCCTGCAACAAACTATGAGGAAAACAAGACAGCCTTTCTTTTGCAACTTATTTTATTACACCAATGTTATGGAAATGACACTGTGTTATAGAAACATAAAATTGTTCCTTGACACATAGGACTTCAGCACAATAAAACATTTCCTCGTTTTCTGCAACCTGAGTGATTCTTGTATAATGTTTCTCATGTTTTTATGATTTAATCAACTTAAAATTGATATGCAAGTGATTATTTTATTGTTGCTGAGTTCCCACTTGAAGAAAACATTTAGGATTTCTTTTTTCCATTTTTAATGGGCTAATCTGCTCTCTCTTATATGTGACATAAGGGGCAGCTAGTGGGATTGAAAGAGGTATTAGTCTGGTTTTTCTTTGTTTTTTAGCATAATGTATTTCTCTATGGCCTGTATTTCTCTGTTTGCACCATTTAAGGTTTTTGTGTGAAATTACACTTTGTTTCACTAAGAGAGAGATGTACTTTAAGAAAATTACTGATCTTGGGGCTGCTTACAGCAGACACTACTAGTACATCTAGGGAATGTGAATTGAATAGCCAATTGTTTCTTTATACTGAAAACACAGACTAGATACAGATGCATAGCTTAGCTAGTATCTTTTGATAAATTGAGAGAACAAAGGAAAAGCTATCTTAAGAGGGGTCTTCCCCCTTATCCCTTTTCATTCTTTGATTTAGAATTAGCATTGTTATCTGCAGAGATTCATCCCATATTTCATCTACATTGGTATAACTACGGATATGATGCAGTTGAATAGATAATCTGCAGTTATCTCCATAAATATGGAGTTCTTTTTGTTTCCTCCTGTTAAAGGACTCATGTATCACTGACTACCAATTCCATTCTTAAAAAAAATGCATTTTTTACAATCTCATTCCATTACACTGCTTTCTCCACCCCCCCCACCCCCCCCACTATATAGTTACAGGACACAGAAACTGATGCATTAGTTACAGGGAGCTACCTGTCTCTGTTATTCTGAAAACATTTCCACTAAAAAACACTGTGATATTGTAGTGCATGACACTATACAAAGTTGACTATTCATGCATAACTTTGCATATGTTTCTTTTGAAAGAATAAAAATACTGTACTCAAGCACATCTACCAAGAGCTAAAGACAAGACCAATATTAGCAAAAAGGATGGCTAGCTAAAAAACAGGTATTTTACAGCCACATATTTTGAATGCCTTTCATTTGTAATGTGTGACAACACCTTCCTTTTTTTATTTTGAAAATTTAATTGAAAGCATGATACATTAAGTGAAGAACAATTCTTTATACAACCTAATCCAGAGTATATAGTGGCATTAATAGCATATAGAGTAACTTATTATTATGCATGATAATTTACAGCTCCAACCCACATGATTTTATGTTTTTCATAGAAAAAAACCCTATAAAAGATGAGTAGTGAGGTTGTAAAATCCAGGAGACAATGAAAGATATTTTTCAGTGCTCACAGCTGCTTGGACCTGATTCAGTTTTTCAACCATTTCAATGAATAAAGTGACACAAAACATAATTCACTGTTTAATGCACTGAGAGAGTCACTAAATCACTCATAATTTTATCTCTTGCAATCTGGTTAGCAAAAATGGTGAATTTTCTCCTGGTGAAAGAATTTTTGCCTAAGTTTAAGTAAGCCATGCCCATTTCTGTCCTCTGCTTTGTGTGTCACTGCCCTGCCCTGTCCTTGGCATGAGCATCTCTTGTGTACCATAGCAGTATTCCTCTGAGGGTTCACCTATTTTTCACTTCTGCATCTGGCATGCTTAAGTGAAGAATCCTCATGTGAAGTTAGAAAGTATACACTATTCACAACACAAACACAAATTACTGTGATAATTAACTTGCAATTTCCTTCTGTTTTCTTTAACACATAGTAAATATGTGTCATATAATATTAGAGATTCTTTTGTCCTTACTTTAGAAAGCCTTTTTCTGATGGACACAGGAATTTTATTTATGAAAGAAATTGAAGTTCCAGGTCAAAACCTAAGCATTCTAAATGCTATTCAGTGTAATGTTAAAATTCTTACATATAGTAAGTCTATTTTAAATTCCTTTAAAAGAGGATTATAAACGCCTCAGGTAAGTTGCAACTAAACACTATACCTAGTTACCTAGATATGCCTAGAGATGAACCAGTACAATCTGTAGAAAATTATGAATTTTCATTGTATTTTCACAGAAGGGATATGAAATTATGAGAGTATGTGGATGGTACTGTGGCATATTACAGGATCACTTACTCAAGTCAAGAGGCAAATTCAGAGATTGAGCTTGTAGCTGAATCCACTGGGATTTAAACATATGTTAAGAACATAATGAGAAAGAGCACAACTAAATGTGAACTGGAATGTGCAGTAGGAATTAGATACGGTTTAACCTAGCCATTATTATTACCATTTAAGAAAAAGTCTAACCTCAGAGGTATTTCAAGACAGCCACTATCTGAAAGAGTTAATTATTTTAGTAACTGAGGAATGATTGCATCTGTAATACTATCTTAACTATACTGTGTTTATTTTTTATTTAGAACTATTACACAAATAAACAACTATTATACAAATAAATAATATGAAAGACAACCATAAACACCAACACTAACAAATACACAAAATTATCCTGGATATCAAATGAGCAATGTGTTTCAGCCTTAAAAATTCCTTGAACTAGAACATCCAGAGGCTAATGGAAGTTCAATACAGAACATCACAGGTTTTCTCAGCTATATCTAACATTTACATACAGATTTCATTGTAAACATCTGAAACTGTATATAGACATGAAAATTTACCTTACCATCTTCCTAAACACACTCAAAGGCCCTACTGCTTCCTAAGAGAGACTGTTAACACATACTTAGTAGGAAAGCAGTAAGTGACCTCTGTAGTATAATCTGAAAAACAAAACAGAAAGTATCTTTTTCTGCATTACTTTAAGCTCTCTAAATGCACCGGCTAACTCCTTCAAAGTAAAATAACATAAAATAAAGAAAACAAAGGAGCTGCCTGCATCAAGTCCTTGATCGATTATTCAATGAAGAAAAGACTTGTTTTTTAAGTATGGTAAGTGATAGTAATTAAAAGCTCAGTGATTATGAAATTGCCATCAAGAGTCCATTCAAAGATATTTATTCTCTGTTACCGTACTACTGTTGAGATTAATTATGCTTTAAACACTTCTAATAAAACACTGGAAAATAAAACAATCTGATGTGTTATAACCTTTTTTTTTTTTGTCTGAGTTACAACATCGCTTGAAAACAAAGGTTTGCATATCTTGATGTGAAAAGTTATCTCTGGTCTCACTGGAGTCTTGCCATTTATTCTTACTCAGTAAAACAAGAGGCACGGTAAGATAGGACTGCATCTTAAGAGTTTTGCTGGAAACATGAAGCTTAATAGTTTTTAGAACTGAATTTAATATAGGAAGAATAAAGTTGAGCATTGTAATAGCAATGTCTGGATTTGATGACTGAGTACATGTATTGTAGTCCCACATTCTGCTTTCCTGAGAAACAGAAACTTTTCCACAAAAGCAATTAAAAGATGGTCCTGCTCTTACTGTATGAGGTGTTTCTCTCTATGCAAGTCAGTGAATTATTATTATCATGATCTTGCTGTAAAAGAGAATGTTGCATGAATGCAAAATTGTGTGCATTGTAAAGCTTATGTGACTGACTTAGATTAGGTTAGACATTGGGAATCTCCACAGGAAATCTTCTGCAGATTAAATGGTGACCTCAGCTCTCTGAATGTCAGCCATCTTACTAAAAAAAAAAAAAAATCTTTCCTTTACATAGGAATATGTTTAGAGTATCTTTTGATCAGTGGGAAAATCAATTCATAGAGCAAAATTCAAACCTTACAATGCTTTTGCTGGTTTTGCAAATTTTGTCTAGCATCAAGCTTGGAGATATGGCAGAGAACATTTAAGAACCAGGAGATTTAACAGACTGTAGTTATGCCTTCACTGGGAGAAACTTGCTGTAATTGTTTCTCATCATCCAGTCTGCCATTCAACTGCACTCCTCCCATTGTGAATTCCCCATGGCACCAAGACCAGTAATCTTCACAACAAAACCAAGAAAATTAATTACACTAGTGATGAACATCTCAAAAAATGGCTGATGTACATCTTCATGTACGGGTAACCTCAGTAAATAGAATTTTAAAATGGTATATACTCAAATAGTATTCAGTTACTTAAAACACAACACTTTTCACCAATATCCAACTAGACTGTGTGCAATGATGAAAAGTTAAAAAACCTAGATGTATGCAAATAACTTACAAAACTCATCTTTCTAACCTTAACTGCTTTCATCCTCTAACAATATTTCCCACACTTCCATGTGTAAGACTGAGTGTACCCTGCTACGTACAGAGCAGGACCTATACACAGGATCTGTATTCCATCCTGTGTGGGAGTAGTCCTGGCCCACTCCCTAGTTCCACCTTTACCTGTCTTGTGAAGACATCTGTTTCCAAAAATGCATGTCAGCTTTAGGACATACCATAAACGCCAGGCACTGGGAATTTTGGATTCTTGTTTGCCTTGACAGATCAAAAACCTTCCTTCCCCCAGCAAGTGACAACATCTGAATAACTTACAGTGTTGATCTGGAACTGCTCTAAGTGCATTTCTTCAATAACTGTGACTCAACAAAAGAGAAGAAACAAGCAAAAAGACAAAGACTAACAAAGACTAACCCTGCCAGCACGGCTTTTGTCTCAAGGGCTACTGCTCTGCAGTCCACAGGTTCTTCAACTAGGTTTGAATTAGCGGCATTGAGTGCCCACAGGAGTCCACACAACAGCACACAGCTCAGCATGAGGAGGTTCCCTGTGATCCTCAGCAAACTGTTACCAGCTAGTTAGGCTAAGGGCAGCTGCATAAGACTACAACAGAGTGGTACTCTGGATAAGAGGAGGGATGCTAGATGAATGGATTCAGATGAGGAAGCACAGCGAAACAGACTTCAGTTTACTTCTGCTGTGCTGCTGCCTGTGTTCTGTGCAACTTCTTTGGCTGCTTGTTCATTGGTAAATGGCTCTAAACATTCAGCTTCAGTATTTCTGGCATTAACTCCCACTGGACATGGATGCCCAATTCCCTAATTCTGTCATATCTTCTAATGCATAGGACTAGTCTGAACCTTTGTCCCTAGGGGCAAAGTTTGGAGGAAAACTCCAAGTCCTTTGTATTAAAAATCGACAGCTTTCATATTAGGAAAGAAAAGTAAATAAATCTATCTTTGGTATTTTTCTAAGTTGGATGGAAAATGTGTTCTTTCACTTCATTTTGTTTTGTGGTCTTTATTGTGTAGATGTTTGTCCGATTCCTTACTGGTCATCATTTGTATCCATGCTATTGAGTTCCTTTGCAACAGTACAAAGACCTGATTGGCTTTTTTCAGCTTTCTTTTTTTTGTATCTGCAACAACAGCTGTTACCAAATTTAGAAATTTATAATATACTGTATCTATGCCCAAAAACAATCAGACAAGTTTTTAGCGGAATTCTGTTTAGAGATTGTAATGTCAGTATTTTATTGGAAAATGCTACCTAAAAATACAGGACCAAAACCCAAAACAGTCACTACCTGAGTTTCTGAAGATTAACAGGGCTCCAAACTGATGCCAACACAAGATAACAATCCTTTTACAATCTTTCCGTGCCTCTAACACTGCACTCTAAGTACTCTCTATTACAGTGTTTCCACAGAAGACATTACTTAGCAGCAGACAACAAGTCTAATCCAAAAGAATTATGTCTCAGAGAGTAAAAATCTTGACTGCTTAAGGGAAAACGTAGACGAGAGGAAGGGAAATTCAAAGGTACCTACACTTGCCTCAAGAAATAGTCTTTTGGTGTTTACTTATTAGCCTCCTTGTTGAGAAAATATCTGTTGATTTCAGTGAGAAAAGATCTGTTTATTTCCAACTCTTAAAGGTTTGTGCAGTATCCCACTAACAAGCTGCCCCAAAAATAATTGCTCATCTCAGTTACTTAAATATGATAATATCAGAAGAGTCACACACAAGAACAATAGGGCATGTGAAATACTCAGTTTACCTTTTGTTCTGATTCTATTGCTATGGACTTAATTTTTTGAAAATCGACAACTGAATTGCTTCTTAAATTTTTTAAGGAGAAATTTCTTTTTAGAAATTCATTGGAATTTCTGCACTCATAATTTTACCCATAATCAGCACAAGAAAAAGAACATTCTAAAACATTCAAAAGGGAGTTTGCTCAGACTAAGCTAACAAAGCTTGTTTGAAGGCAAAATACACTGTGATCCCAAAACCCAGTTGTCTTCTGGGGGAAAGAAACCTTGGACAATTACATATCTGTAACAATTTTTTCATTACTTAATTATATTCAATTTGTATAGAAACATCTTCATATTTTAAGTCCCTCAGAGAAATCCTGCATTACAATCATAGCATGTTGCTAATGATCATACTGAAAAGCAAGGTCTGAAACCTCTCTATAAGATACTGAGGGACGGTGAGAATCACAAGGGAGCAGCACGACATCACTTCTATGCAGGAAAAAGGGACAGAAAGCATACACATGAGCAGAACAGGGGGGACAAGAAGAATTAAGAATGCTGCAGCCAACCAACCAACCAGGGGAAGCTCAAGAACACTTGGATCTGGTCAATTTTCTGCCTAAAACAATTGCTTTGTGGTTCTCCCCCCAGAAAGAATTTGACAATGGCTGCAACAATTGACAATGCTGAAATCAGAATAGCCTAGCTGAAATCAGTTGACCTGGGCTGACTGATACTACATGAAAGTCTAGCTCAATGTTTTATAGAATCATGGGATTAGACAAGGAAGGCATTAATTTGAGTTATTCTGGATTTTACATTATGAAGTAAGAAAGCTGGTCTTCCACTCCCTGGCTACAGCAGAGATTTCCAAACATTTCGAGCAATAGTAAAAATACTTCACATTGAAAAGCATAAAATAAAATAAATTCTACTTCCTAAACTCCAACACACTCTGGGGAATCAAATAAAATTCCTGAAATAATTCTTCTCTTCCTGTCTACTTTGCAAAACTATAAAATATGAAGTATTAATGAGTTTTGGAATCTCAGAACAGTTGGACAGGACCTTAAAGATCATCTGGTCCCAATCCCACCGCCATGAGCAGGGACACTGTTCACTAGATCAAGTTGCTCAGGGGCCAGTCCAACCTGGCCTTGAACACCCACAACATCTCTGGGCAACCTGCTCCAGTGCTTCACCACCCTCTGAATAAAGGATTTCTTACTTATATCTAATCTAAACCTTCCCTCTTTCAATTTAAAACCAAATATCTTCATCCTGCCAGAAAAAATCCTTCTTCCTTCTTTTTATAAGCTCCCTTCAGGTACTGGAAGGCCACAATGAGGTCTTCCCAAAGCCTTCTCTTCTCCATGATGCTTGGTCACCAAGATAGACAGACATTTTTTTTCCTGAATAAGCATGTAACATTTTGACAATCAATCCAAATCATGTTTTCTGTCACTATAGAAAAAATACAATCTTGTATTTGTCCACCTTAAATGCTTCTCTGAAGGAATATCTAGAAGATTATCACCACATATTTTGCTCAAAACCATTAATGAAATGTATTTCAGTGTATTTCTAGGGAGGTTTGACATATGGTTTTGATTTTGAATAAACATTTTTTTCTGGTTAACAGAGTTCTCATTTAATCATACCTTTAAACCATTAAATATTCATATAAAGCACTATTTTAAGAGACAATGAAAAAGTATTAATTGAAGAGTGCATAAGTTTTGTACTTTGTGTAGAACAAGACTGGACGTACAGAAATATGTTTTATTTGCCACCTAAATACACAAAAACTCTGTCTATATAACAGAATACTGGCACTTACTCTCTCTGGCTTAAGTTGAGACTCATGTCCAGTCTGAAAACTATGAGTCTTGGCATGTAATGACTAAAAAAATAAATCCAATATTTGTCTGCTTAGTATCCATCCCTGGAAAAAAACTGTTATCCAACATGACAACTCTTTCCAATAATGAGGTCTGTCCTCTACATGCTCCCTTCTCATGACTTTCATTTCTGGATTGTGCAAAGTGCTCCAAAGATCACCTTGACTGCCTCACATACCTCTACAGTTATAATTATGTCAGAGAAAATTGCCTTATTCCCACCTTTATGGTAAAAGAAAGTCTGCATTGTGAATTCTTCTGGATTTTTTAAAGAGGGGGTGTAGGTGAGGCAAGGTCTGGACATCAGGGAATCATATAGCACATTAACATTTCACATTTACTGTCTTTGGCAAATTCTGTAGTTTACAGCATGTGATACATCCCTGGAATGTACTGTCTCTTTCTGCCTATAAACTTGTTGCATGAATATAGGAAGATTGAACTGCCCTTCATTTCCTTTCAACAATCTTTCACTCATGATCTAATCTAAAATCATCCTTTTGGTTTCCCTAGGGAAAAAAAAAAAGTAAAAATAAAGATACCAAAATGAAACCATCTTCTACATGTACTTTCAATGATTTGGCATTATAGACCTGTTATCCTAAAAATAATTGACATAATATATTGATGACAGTAAGATAACTTCAAAATTCTCTTCAAGAGAAGTGCACAAATATTTTCAATACTCTTTCTTAGATAAGCTCCAGAATGATGGTGGTTAAGAGCCTCAGAAAATTATCTTCTAAACAGTGAGCATGGACCCACAGTACTATAAATATTCATGGAAGAAATGCTACACTAAATTTATGGAAAGGCACTTCATTCATCTTGGAAAGCCATGACTGAACATCATAAAATAAATGACGAAATGTCAGGAAAAAAATTACTTCGCATTTGCTGCACAATTCTACCTACATGCAAAGAATGATACATGGAAACTATGTTTCAATTCCTGAAGAAACTACGAACAACAATACAGAAAATGGGAAAGTCCGCAACAACCACTCCAAAAAAAGCCAGGTCATTCAGTCGAGGTCTCTACTTCATTTTGCTTATCACAATACTAAGACTGCAAATTCTTTACTTCCTGTGCACTTAACAATTAATAGACTGCCACATTTTCAAGTTTCATCCCAGCTTCTTCACCACAGAAATGTTAATGATTGATACTACAGTCAGTTTAATCTTATTCCATTTAAAATTCTATGGACAAATTCAGAGATAAATAGTCCTCCTATTACCTCCAAGGTTCAGCCAAAGAAAAAACACTGTTCAGGGAAAATCCTTGAAAACATTGTTCAGGGAAAATCCAGGCTGCTGTCTGGATTCCAAAATCCAGGCAGCAGCCTACCCTGATTTAGGTATACTGGAAGTACTCCAGATTTAAATTTCAGTTTAGAACAACTTAAAACGCTGAAGACTTCTTGTCACATTGCTTCCTCTTTCAGCTGGAAGTAAATATTTTTGCACTAATAAATAAAAAATGAATGTCTTTAAACACAAAACACTCATTCACCTAAGACCAATATACCAATTAGTGAAAGAACACTATGAATTCTTAACACTTTACTGCTGCAAAACATATTCCATTCTTATTTAGAAGCCTTTTTTATCATACCCATCCCACAGACACACTCACATACATTTGAGATACAGCAGCAAAAGAGGAAAGATGAGCAACTAGTGAGATAATACAGCTTACATAAGAATTCTTGCCAAACCTTTGCAATTGAAATGAAACAGGAAAAAACCTAAGAGAGAGCACAAGCATGACAATAGTACATTACTATCATCCTAATCTTACTGAAAAAAATTAGCTTCTGAATATTTTTATTCACATACAGTGCTGTAGAAGACTTCCATTAGTAAATTGAAATTCTAGGTTAAGAATATGCCATGACATCATTCAATTAAGGTCATGGTATATTTCACCCAGAATTACCACTGAACAGAACAACTACTACTTTTCCACCAGATCTTGACACTGAAAAACAGTTTTCCAAGAATTGTGTGAACTAAATAAATGTTTCTAGAAAAACCCTATGCAGCCAGCAGTCACTTTAACTGAAGATGCCAGAAGATGCCTTTTACAATAGCTCATATCTTGTATTCTTCTGAAGAAGTTCATAAATACATAGCTCATAAACATTGTATCATACATTAGATTCTTAATGGAAATTTCTTTTATATATCATAAACATATTCACACCAAAGATAAATCCATTGCATAAAAAAACCACAAACACATTTTCTTATCTTCATATTCATAATTAAAAATAGTAAAACTATTTTCTATGCATCAGTGAGAAAAAAAGGAAAAAACTTTTAAAGTTTGCTCTATGAACGAGATGGAAATATTGTTCTTAAACGTAGTATTTTGCTAGAAACATACACCAATCTACTAGTGTTATTAGCATTTAAGATGTATTTTACATTTTAGCTAGTTACTGCTTCCCATCACTGATTTTGCTGTCATCTTTTAGCTTCACATTTCTACCTAAACAACACTAATATTATTAAGTAGTCTATACACAGTCTCTTATGTTTATTTACTTACCAACAGTATCACATGGCTCATCCTTATGTACACAGAAATCCTTCCTAGAATTGGGGGGGAAAGGAAAAATGTTAAGCAAGACAAGCTGTTAGTCCTTAACAACTGTGTAACCTATTTAGAAACATTTTTTACGGCTCAATGAATAAATACAGAACACCATTATCTCAACAAAGAACAAGGGGAAGCAAAGGCCTGGATTACGAACAGCACTTAAACTCCAGCTTATTCTCAGAACAGATTTAAGTGTAGTCAGGTGACAAAACATATACCATATATTCCAATTGCATTGCACCTAATTTCTACGTTCTTTTGGGTTTTGTTGTTGGGTTTTTTTTTCCTTTTTCTGAAAAGTAACAAGTCTAGTCTTTCCATAATTTGAAATGAAAACATTTTCAGTGCTTAACATGAGATTCAAATGCAGAGTTTAGATCAGTAAGAGAGTCAGAAAGATTTTATGCTAGCAAATCAATGGTTAAATTCACTAATAGGAATATTACAAGAAGTATTTCTTCTACGGCATCCCATCACAGTTGTGGAAGACTTAAAAAAATTAAGGCACAGGAGAAGACTACCATATCTCCAACACATATTTTAGTCCAGTCACAGGTCTATAAATAAGACTGCTCTATTGCATAAAGGAGAATAAATATTTCAACTGTGTGTTAAAAACCTGCATTTATTTTACACGTATTTTACTTCTTCTCAGAGACACATAACAAGTTACTAAAAGAGCAAGGGGAAAACTGCTTTTTACTGGAGTGTTTATAAGTAATGTTAATTTGGTTTTTTAAGTTAAAAATAGCTGCTGAGGTATGCATGAACTGGGGATGTTGGGAGAGAACCAATGGGGGGAAAAAACCAAAAGAACCCCAGGTATAGCAACCCCACAAATAAAGAAGTTCTGTCTTTTTGCTGTGCCACAGTGTAAGGGTCTCTGTTTTTAGACAGAGACCATATGCATCAGAAAAATTTAGTTTTTATATTCTGTCTATGAAGGTACACAGATATACACATAGATTGATAATGATAAAGATATACACACAGAGAAACACCCATTTTTCCAGGAACAAAACGCAGGAATTGTTTGGTGCGTGAAATGAAAGACAGTGACACTTATCTTTTTCACAGATGTAACCACTCCAAGAGCTGTTTGCTTGTTTCCCACAGACTATTTCTACATAGGGATTTAGACCCAAGAGCAATTTCAAGAGGTTGGCAAATTTCTGACACTTGTTAAGGGCCACACAGATAGATCCATGGAGTTATATAGCTTTTAATTAATCAGTCGCCACTGCCAGATAATTAGAGAGTAGAGAAGAAAAACAACAGTGCTATTAATTGATAAAGTTGTGAGTAAACTGATAAAGAAACACTGGGAATACACTCAAGAGGGCCCTTGAAACTGAGCAAAAGGTGGTGAACAAGAAGCTATAATCAGATACAGAAGAAAGCTATTTTATTTTTCCAAACCTGCAAGAAATTGCATTAATGCACTGGGTTGTAACACAATTCTTTGTTTTGCGCTATGTGACACAAGGGACTTATTGTCTTGTTAAGCAACATGACTGAACGATTAGAAATATGGGACTTGTGGTGAAGCAAGAGAACATGTGTAAAGACAATCTAAGGACATTGATTGCCTTCCACGCGCACCCACCCAACCACCATAAATATTAACTGATGTAATAAAGAGAAAAAAAAAAAGAAAATAAATGGAGCACACCTTCAAATGTAAAAGAATACCATATTACATTTTAAAACTGCCAATATCCAAGAGGTTTCTGCTCATGTAATAGCTTTGTTCTCATATACTTACTGAGCTGTTTTTGTTTTGTTTTTACTTCTTGGCTGAATCTGACTATGATTATGTTGTGCATTCAGGGTTTCGTTATGGGACTTGGGGGAAATGGAACTGCTATGATTTGGCAAGAGGGAAATACAGTAAACCATTCTTAGTTCCCGACTTACATTGAAAGAATGTAATGCCTCCTTTAATTTCCAGGAATATGAATGCATTACATACAGTTGAATCTAGGCTCCTTAGTAAAGATTTACAGTTCTAGCTAAATCTACCACTGACTCTCAAAAAAACAGAGCACATTACAAAGTCCTCAGAGAGATTATTTGCAATTGTCCTTTTCATCCATTCTCTTAACAAAACAAGGCAAAAATACTAAAATTACCATTCGAGCACATGGAAGCTTTTGTGGCACAAGTTAGTAAGTGAGTCTGTCACTGAAAGCAAGAAACTGGTTAAAGCCCACCCACTCTAAGCAGTGGCCAGCACATAATGTTCATTCCTCTAAATGGTTATTTTGCACACACTTGGAAGGGAAAACAGGTCCTTATTCAAGTGAAGGAAAAGAGGAGCTTTGATGCTATTTATGACCAAATTTTGCACTTGAATGAATTGGAGAACCCCAGAAAAGGATTCTAAGCAAGGATAGGTTGCATTGCTTCAGAAAATTTTATTTTGTTAGTAGATTTTAATTGATTACATATATCATTATGAAAGCCCTTCACAGCAAACAATTGCTACCTAATTTCTAAATATAAAGTATCTCAGTACATTGTATTAGTTAAGATAAATCCTGATGTAGACGGGTTGCACAAAAGAAGACATTGAGAAGAGCAAAGGAAGACTAAAGAAAAATCCAGATATATTTTGTGAATAACTTGCAGAAATTTGTCATTTTAGATAAATTTAATACTTGTTTTTGGCAAAATAGTCAAAATATCTACTTTTTTTTCAAGCTGGTATATAATTTCCTTCCATATGCTAGATTGGAGAAAAGAAGAAAAAGAAGAGGACAGATAACAGATTTTACCAGTCTAACAGATCTTCATTCTGGCTCCTCTCTACTCCTAATTTCATAATTTCTCTAATGTTTGTAATTTGAAACATGTAGCATAGACTTGAAACTGCAGTCTAACTTCCACTGTAATTGATTCCAGAGCTTACAGTCTTTTTGAGGCTTATTGCCCAAGTAGTAAGTTTTATCAAATCATAAGATTTTCATAAGGAATAGTTGCAATTAATAGCACTTGTGGCAAGTGACATTATCATCAAATTGCAAATACCTTCATTTGCATTGTGCAAAGTGAGTAATTACAACACTGAAGATGATCTTGTCTCTTCACATAATAGAAGATTCTGAAATGAGTCTCATATATAAATTAAGCACATATGTACTGATTAATAAATGCACTTTTAATGGTAATAATTAAAAACAATTTGAATGTTAATGAACAAGAAGAAAAATGACATATTTACTGTTTAGCTGGGAATTTAAATAAATGGACAATGTAGAGTAAATGTTATTTCAGAAACTGTTTATTATTTTGAGGGTAAATCTCAAAGGCACCAGTATGCACTGGTCAGTGTATTTTAGGAAAAACAGGAAATACTATATTTAAATATTTAAAATGGTTAACAGATCACTTAGGCTCTGTAAAGTTTAACTGAGATTAAATAGGATGATATAAATAGTCCTTATAAAGCTCATTTCAGTCAAACTAAAAAACAATTTGGAAGTGTGATAAGTTAACATAATTATAATACCTTAATTATAGCTATAATTAGTAATAACTATAATTAATAGCTTAATTGAATGCATAGTTAACATATCAAAACAGATATAGAGTAGCTAGGAAGCCAAGAAAGGTGCTTTTGAGTGGAGTCAAACAGAATCTAGACTCAGCATTAGCATTAAACAGTGATGCAGAAAATAAGAGAGCATTCCTGGTAACGGTTAAAAATTAAATGAGTTCTGATAGATAAGCATAGGAATCAAGACAAATCAAATTTTAAAGATGACTCATCTGAGTAAATTTTCTTCTAATGTAGCCAAAACTGGGCCCCCCAACTTCATTAGACAAAACAACAAAAAATGAGCCTTTGAAAACAGGCTGAGGAAAACAGTAGGAGGAACAGCATCCTTGGATAAAGATGGAGGAAAATATCAGAATGACACCACTACCTCTCTTCACACAATATTGTGTCCAGTTTTGGTGCTAATACTTGAAAAAATCTTTTTGTAAAGCAGAAAAGGCCTGGAAAGAGCTAAGAGAATAATTACATGGAGTCACCTCTGTAAATTACTCTGAGAAAAGAAGAATTGTGACTTGAGCACAGCCTACAATTTTTTTCATTGGGAGGAGATTTCTGACACATTTTAGCAGCAAAGGATACAAGGAGATCTATGGCTGAAAGCTGAAGCAACAAAAATTAGAAATAAGACCAACTGTCCGTTCAGCAAGGAAATAACTGTACCAATAATATCCTGCAGAACACAGTTAATCTTCCTTTCTTTTAAGTTTTTGTCTCAAGACTTGTCTACCTTTCTTATTCACCAGGAAAACTAAGACAAAAAAATAACTGTCTAAATTTTATATTTGGGGCTTGCACTAGATAATCAGAGATTTTAAATTCAGTTTAAGTGCATGCATTCCTGAGGAACACATCTGTACTAGTGAATGGAACATATGTAGCCTAATTATTAGAGCTTGAAAGAATAAGCTGACAGCAACAGGTGAATTCATGCAAATGTTTCCCACATCTATTATTACAAGCTTCACGACTCCACAGATTTGAACACCTAAACTTAAAAAAGGATAAACCAAAACAGCAGCTGATGACATAAAATTAGTGTGATTTTTTAAAATACGCAAGGTAAAAACAGAAGTTTTCAATTTTACAGGAGATTCTGGCTTAAAAAAAAAAAAAAGACAAAACTTTTTATTTAAATATGTGGTTTTCACGTTGGTCTTCTTCCTTCCGTATCCACAATCCTATTACTAAATAATTAACAGTAAGGTTATGTGAGATTCTCATGAACTTCCTTGATGTCTGTTGCCGGTGTAAAATAAATCAAATAATCAAGACAGTTGATAAATTGAATACAAAATTATCAAGAGAGTTGGCAGTGTTGAAATTACAGTGATGAAGACAAAACTAAGAATAATCTCATCTCTCACCATGCATTTGCAAGAACTCACTTTTCCAAAGCTGAAATTCACTAGGAACTTAAGGACAGCAGTAGCAGCTTAAAAACCCAATCTCTATCCCAATTTCAGCAATTTGGGACTGCCAAACACTACAGGCTTTTGGGATGACCCTGTAATATCAGTTCCATTCATGGAGGGATCTTTCACAGCCTTCTTCCTCTGACTTTTTTGAGGATTTTTTTTTTTGGTTCATAAAGCTAATAGAAAGCAAAGTCAGAAAAATAACTATACTTCTTGTGTGCATTAGAAGGTAATAGCAACACTTTAAAAAGTTTTGTCAGAGCTTTGCAGAGAGCTCTGGAGAGCTGGAACTACTGAAAGTGAAACAGTATTTATGAAATCTAAGTGCTGTTTATGCCATTGTCTATTTTTATACAACGAGGCACTTTCAATGCCTAACAGCATTGGTTTAATTGCCACCCGGGGCAAGATCTCAGATACTGAAGATCTGAATCCGTATGAATACACTGCTGATGCACACTGATGTGAACATGGAATATCACTACCTGATGAATATTAGGAGAATCAGAGATCTACTTTCTGTTGTAAAAGCATGTGAAAATATCAATTCTGAGGAGAATAAAGAACTTGGTATTTTTCTACATTATTCTTTCCATACTTGTTCTTCTAAAAACTACTGTGACACAACAGATTGACCAATGCACTGGAAAAGCAGCAAGATGCATAACTTTTTAAGGGAAGATAGATTCTCCCTCATTCTTGTATCCACACTTTTATACACTTCAAAGCTTTCATCACCTGATTTGCAATAGAGGCTATAGAAGAACTTGAGCACCATCGCAGAACAATGGGGAATGTCATGGGCCTTTTCCTGCCTTATTTTCAGTTACCTCGTTCAGGTCAAGCAACCTACTTAGATTGCAACTGGTAATGACATCTCAGGGGCCACCAAAGTCAGGGCTTGTCTCTGCACACTCAGACTCTCTAACTTAGAAGGCAAGGAGGACATTGATGCGACATCCTGGATTTTTTCCTCATAGAAAAGTAATTCCTGATAATGTCTATGTCTAAAGTAACTGTGCTAATTTATAACTGTGAATACAGTAAAAATCACCTGATAAAACAGGTAGTTTTATCAAGACAGTCCTTAAAATAATTTTTGGCCTAATTATTACATTGTCTTTATATCTATTCTACCTAGTAATCATTCCTAAATACACTACAAGCTCTTTCTGCCTTTCTTCTACTTTATGGCACCATATTTTAAACAGGACATTACTTCACCAAAATAAGCCAGTTTAAAGGGAAACTTAACAAAAATGGACATAATGAAATGGGACCGAAGTAAATTAAAATGAATTGGTAGCAGATTCATATGGATCATTACAGCCTATTTGGGCAGCAGAGAATGCTGTGGGGAAAAGCTGGTTTTGCTTTCCTCTTTACAGAACAAATGCAAAAATAAGTTTTGAAAAGCACCTTTTTTGTTAAAAGGCTATGATGGCCCTTTGGCTGTCGATTAACAGTCTCTAAAACATCCACATTATGCTCTTTGTAGCTGGGCATTAAAAATTATCTCTGCAGAGCTCTTAATAGATCATTTCTAACTCTTTTGGTTACTACACAAAACTGGTATGTGAAAGCACAGGAACACTTTTACAAAGCATGGCTTTTACAAAGCACCCATCTATCATGCTAGACGAAAGAGGAGATGGCACAAGTTTTAGAAGGACTGCCACAGAATGTATCGGATACCCAAAATTTTACATATTTACTTGGAAAACACCAAGCAGTTGGTGGTCATCTATACAAAAAAAATTATTTCTCTCAATAGAGCAGACCTGCTGTCCAAAGTTCTTTGGAAGTTGTGGCAAAGGAGTTTGTTCCATGCTTGCAGAATGAGACTCTGAATTAACAAAACACACATGTAGAGCCACACATGGTGTTAGCTATACCATAAACCTGGTGATATGTAGAGGGAGCCTGGATTAACAAAACATTCCCACAGTCAGCAAATTGCTCTGCTATGATTTATTAGCAGCTATAGCAGCTCTCAGGTGGGAGGCAGTACAGTCTAGAGAATAATACCACTGCAAAATAAAAATGCCAGAAGAACAAATCTTTAACTTCTGACTCCAGCACTGACCTACTATCTGACATCTAACCAATCACTTTCCATCTAGCTACTTCAATTTCCTAAAAACTGACCAGATATTTAATCCAAAAAATTGCATTTAAACTGACAGGTAAAAAATTGTAGACAACCCTGGAGCAAGTCCAGAGGAGAGCCATAAAAATGGTCTAGAGGGCTGGAGCCTCTCTCCTATGAAGAGATGCTGAGACAGTTGGGGTTGTTCAGATTGGAGAAGAGCTCTTATTACAGCCTTTCAGTACCTAAAAGGGGGCCTACAAGAAGGCTGGAGAGGAAATTTTTACAGGGATGTGTAGTGACAGGACAAGGGGGAATGGCTTTAAACTGAAAGAGGCTAGGTTTATATTAGATATAGGGAAGAAATTCTTTAATGTAGAGGTGTGAGACACTGGAACAGGTTGCCCAGAGAAGCTGTGAATGTCCCATTCCTGGAAGTTTTAAAGGCCAGGTTGGATGAGGCTTTGACCAATCTACTCTAGTACAAAGTGTCCCTGTCTAAGTCGCAGGGGGTTAGAACTAGATGTCCGTTCCAACCCAAATAATTCCATGACTCTGTGAATTCAGAATATCATTATTACAAAGCAGAAAAGCATCTTAGCATGTGATTAGACTTTTACAAAGCTTTTTCATCATTTGGAATCACAGAATCCCATGATTGTTAAGGTTGAAAGGGACCTCTGGAGATCATCCAATGCTACTGTCAAGGCAGGGTCGCCTGGAGCAGGTGACACAGAACATGTCCAGGTGGGGTGTATATTTGTCCAGAGAGGGAGACTCCATGACCTCCCTGCCTGTTTCAGTGCTCTGCCATCCTCAATGTAAAGAAGTTATTCCTCGTGTTGAGGTGGAATTTCCTGTGTTTTGGTTTATGGCTATTTCTCCTTGTCCTGTCACAGGGCACCACTGAAGAGTCTGGCACCATCCTCCGGGCACCCACCTTGGAGATATTTGTATGTATTGATGAGATCTCCTCTCAGCCTTCTCTGGACTAAACAGGCCCAGCTCCCACAGTCTCTCCTCATAATAGAGATAGTCCAGATCCCAAATCAGATATCTGTGTTGCCTCTGTTGGACTGTCTGCAGTAGCTCCTTGTCTTTCTTGTACTGAGGAGCCCAAAATTGAACACAATACCTCAGATGTGGGCAAATAGAGGGGCAGGATCACCTTCCTCAACATGCTGGCCACATTCTTCCCAATGCACTCCAGGACCCCATTGGGGGTCCTGGCCACAAGGGCACACTGCCAGCTCATGGTCAAATTGCCATCCACCAAGACTCCCAGAAATGCCGTATTAAATTCCAAAAGCTGTGTGGACAAAAGCACTGACTGCTGAAGACATTTCCAGACCACTGACTCTTGTCAACCTAACCAACAACTCACTTGCATCAGTTCAGAATGTCTCTGCCTCTTCCCATAATGGCTCATTAAGCTCAAGACGAAAAAATGAAAGGAGAAAGGTGTCATGTGGCTTATTTCATAGTATTGGTGTCTTAATCTGCAAAATTTATTTCTATTCTGTCACTCCAACTATGTTTTCTGATGAGCTAATGAAAATTTGCTGCAGAGAACATTTTTTCTCAAGTCTTCCACCAGAGCAAAAAGGAGCTTGTAAAAAGGACTACTGCTCAGCTAATGCATAAATGTGCAACAAAAACTAATCTGCCCTTCAAAGTCCCAACAATGCATAAAACAGACATACACATCAAATGGAGGATGGCACAGAGTGAAAAGTGGGGGTTTTCCTAAGAAAATATAAGAGATTGAACAGCAAAAGTGGCAACAAAGCTTTCACCACAGACAATTTGGACTTCTAAATTCCCTGATTCCCATAAGTAACTTGGTCTCCAAAACAGGAAAATTTAGTGAAGAAATTTTTTCTGCTTCAGAAAATTGAAATACACAATGGATATTGGAGTAATCAGAATGTAACTAATTTAAAAGAAAAATGCACTAAGTTCCCAGTGAGAGTGCTCTGAATAAATGGCAAAAGACTACATGTAAGTGCAAAGATTATGCATGGTTTTAGGATACCATGTCATTGACCAGCATGGGATTGCACAGCGGTATTCCACTACAGCCAAACACTGGAATTTTCTTTGGAAAGAAATACTGAAGGTTATCCAGTCCAAGATCCACCTCAGAAATTGCACTAAGTCCAATCCTAGACTGGCTGAATCACCATTCTGTCCTTTCCTCTGGATGATATCTGTGTGCTGGCTGAACACCAACATGCATCCCCCTGTGCACCACTCACAGCCAAAACCATGACAGTACCTGCTCAGAAGGAAAGAGGTGAACTGGAGGCCTATTTGCTTCTCAATGTGTGAAATGCCTGACACTTCAGAGTTACAAGGAACTGCAGATCTGGAATCTTACCCTTGCGGCTGCAGAGCACATCCTGAGGAAGTATATGATGTACCTTCAGCACACAATGAAACAAACTAGCACTAGATCAGTAAGAGGGAAGCATAACCAGTAATGTGCCTAATGCTGATCTAGCTCTGAATGATTTAAATATGCTTTTGTGTTTTGAATGAAACCACTGGTCTAAGTGTGCTGCCACTTTTAAATGATGGCACACGGATGAAGGATTCCAACCTTTGCTATATAGACAAGGCCTTAGCTACACAGCCAAAGGAGAAACAACAGAGTAACCTGTTCATCATTTTAAATGTTTACCATCTGGGAAATTCTGCTTTCTGCACCACTTTTACCAACACTTTACTACCACCTTTGAGATCAAGATGCCTCAAAACGCTCCCTTCCTCATTGCAAACTAAATTCTTACTGTGTTGGCCATCTACCATGTTGATCTATGTTCACACAGGGTTTCTGCCTACTTTTTAATGCTCATCTTTCACTACTTTACCTAGTGATCAATATGGCTGCATCAACTGAAGACATGTCTTCTCCCCAGCTTGTCGACATTTCTAAGTGTATATCATTCTTCTTGCCAAATTCCTCATGTTGCCATTTACAAAAGCTTTCCAGCATTTTTTCCCCATGATGTCCAATATACATATCTGCCTGGAAATAAAAAAAACAATTCATGTTATTAAAATAAGGATTCTGTAAATAGAATTCAGAGACTTTTTGACTGAGTTATCAAAAACATTCTGCTTTTTATGACATAATAAAACAACTCAAACTTCAGGAGCAGAGACCACCTTTTTCGCATGTTAAAGATACAAATGAAGACAGTGTATTGAGAGTGTGCATGCATCTGTTCACCCAAACTTGTCTTATTTATTTGGTGATTTTTCATTAACCATAGTGAGGAAAAGTATAACGATGTTAAGATTCAGAATTTGAACATGAAATGAGACTACTCCAAGTGTTGAGAGGAGCTGGAGAAAGAAATACTTATTCACTGGAAAATTATAATTTTTAAATTAGAACTATTGATAAGAGAATCCCATTTCCTTATGAACTAAGCACCATATCAGCTTTTGTTCGTCTAGGGATTAGACAACAAAGACCATCAGTCCTCTTTCTACTATCCATGGGGTTTAAAGGAGATTATTTTTGTATTGAGATATGTTCATGCACAAAATGCAGAGCAGAAGCAGATTTTGTTAAGATCTACCTGATTTCCACAAGGAAACTCAGATTGACTTTTAACTGCAAGCACAGAAAATCAACACATGCAGCACATAAATCAGGAGAAGTTTAATCTTTATGGGGGCTGCTCATCTGTGCAAATCACTAAGTAATATACAAAAGCCAACTGAGTAGATTCTTTAGCCATTAAATTTCATTAATATTACAAGCTGTTGTGGAGCAACAAGCTAAGCAGCATTACCCTCTACAGGGTAAGATAAACATCATAAATACTTACTGGAGTCTCATGAAGGAGGACAAGCTTGGTTACCCGAAGATTTACTTGTAGTCCAAGACTCTTGTGTTGGAAAAGATTAAAAACCTAACATACAAAAAAACCAACAAATAAAAATATGAACTTATCTTGCACACAACACACCGTACATTAAAAATAACAGAACCCCGAAGAAGCTCTAAAAACTCTCATATTCAACTGTGACTGCTTTAATTTTCCATTATTTGAACACAACATTAAGATAATGTACTGTGTTGGTCTTCTCAAGGGAAAACAGAGCTTACGCAAATTTCATTCTGGGAACATAAAAAAAGACCTTTTCTTCTCAATGGCCATGACCACTTTATAAACTGGCCTGTTTCTCCAAATATTTACACACACATTTAATACTGTTCACATGAAAATTTCTATTCAGTTAAATCCATGATCATGAACCAAGTGGTCTGAGCCAACCTCTAACTCTCTAAACTCTTCCTTATTATTCTTCCTATCATTCCTATCTTCCTAGTTAAAGTTTATATTAATTGTTCAGCTTATGCTCCTTCTTTAGAACAATCTTTCCTTAAATATTATAGATGTTATTTTTCACTGCTTTATGCACCAAATGAGTGCACTAAAGCTCCAGATGGGAGCTGGGAGAGAATGTAATTTTCCAAGTCAATTACTCTTTCTTTTTTTCCCAGCACCACCGATCACACAATCCTTTCCTGTAACAATGTCCTGTCTTTATAACAAGCATAGATCACCAGAAACTATCCAATATCTCAACCTTTTAAACAACACCATGGGTTTCTAACCAAAAAGCCTGCTGATGGTCATGTACTGACTGTACCTTACAGGTATTTAGTCAGAATCATTGGAAGGAGCAATGAAATCAGCCCGCGGTACATGCATTGTTGGCAAAACATAAAAATTAGTTTTAAATTTCCTACCATGTTTAAGATGGTTAGAATAAATCTTCTGGCAGCATCTGTTCCATGATATAAAACCATAGCTGGATCTGCCACCACAACAGTTTCTATGTTGTACTCCTGAGGTAACTTGTAAGAATATCGCTTTCCTCTTCCACCTTCTGACACTTTTTGATTCTTGGATTTTCTTTTATCTGTAAGCAAAAACAAGTGCTTGAGAAACTCATCCTTCAAACTACCCCTGCGGTACTTTTTAGGATTTGTTACCCTTGGTTATAACTCTCATTATACGGAAAGCAATAGCTATGAACTGCAATATATATGCTTAGCTTTGCCACTGCCAATGCTAAGGCTCATACAGAAGGTCTATACTGTGTATAAATATTAGCTCATATCAAGAAAACAGAAATTTTATCCATCTGTTCAAATAAGGTCAGAAAGATTATTTGCATCCTCTCCTCTAACACATATATACAAAGAATATGTGTCTCTTACTTTGGTTTGTGGGAGAAAACTTAACTCATGTTGCATCTGAAAGAAAAACAGTCCCACTGACATTGCAGAATTGTTGTCTGTCCATCTTCAAACATCACAGAGAAAATATCTTGATGTAATTATACCAGCATACAAGACAACAAAGACAGATTTGCCACAAAATCAGCATTAGGTAAATACATGGAACAATTCAGTGATTTGCAAAGACGAAAAAGTATTTCAGATGAATGACAGACGATGATATAGGTTTGTTAGAAACCAAAACGTGACTTCTTACTGACAAGACTTCAAAGTCAGCGCTGCTGTCATTATAAGCAGCTGAAGCAAAGTAACAAAACAAAACCCTGGAAACAAGGTCTCCAAACCTACACATTGAAAACATGTTACATTTATGGTAAGGTTGAGGTCACTGATGGTGTTAATTTTAAGTTTCCCCTCCAAAAACCTAACAAAATCTCCATTACTACTGCGATACATATGAAACCCCCCCACCCAAAAACACAGGAACAGTTAAAGCTACAAAGTGGTCAGATTTACATACAGCAGTTAGCAATGACATTTTAAGTTATTAGATTTAAAACCAAATGCAAAATTAGACTCCTTGTTGTAATAGCCAAATTTTGTTAGATCCTCTTGAGAGGATGAAAAACTTCTGTGACTGATCTCATTGAAACCAAGTGAAGTTTTTTCCAGCATCCACAATGGAATATCAGGCTCTCTGTTCACAAAATAAGTGATGCTTGAGATGACAATTATATAATTACGTTCTGGAAACAATCAAATACTCAGAATTTTTGAGGACATGTTTTGCAATTAATCAATCTCATCTTTAATAGGAAAGTTCCTGCAGTCTATTTTATAATACATGTCTACTCTCCAAAAAATAGGTCACTCTTCAGGAAAGTGCTGAAAATGAACTCACAAAGTCAATTAACTCACAAATAATATTTAAAATTAAAAAACTATTGGAAGGGGGGCCTGTGATTTAAACATATGTGTAATATAGATTTTATGTAAGTAAAATGTAGATACATATTTTTCAATGTAATATTTATAAATTATGCATGCTGTCTATCCTTCTCTGTATCATTTGTAAAAGATTATATATGTGAATGATTTAGTCCATCCCACGACATCTGAGAAGGTCTTACTGACCCCTATACAACTGGTGACAATGTAAGGCTTACTAACACATTTACTAAAGGAAAACAGTATGTATTCTCCAGAAATAAATAGTTATTGTTTAATTACCTAGAAGTAGAAACAGATTATAAATTCAGGCTACTTAAAATAAAAGCCTCTTATTTTGATGCTTCAGATGCTTGCTTAGCCTTGTAACTTCTGCTAGACTCTAGCCTTATTCATGTTTGCTAAGTGCGGATCTACAGCCTAGTTTATAAAACATTTTATGTGTTTTCATCGCTCTTTTGAGGATAATTTCTAACGAAACCTCAGTGTTAGTATTTGTGCCAAAAAACCCACACCCTATAAGCTATACAACTATGGCTTACCATACAAGCAGCTAATGCTGCAAGCATAAGCTCTAGTTTAAAAAGTATACTCATACGGGTTGAAAAAGATCTCTAACGAGCCACCTGGTCCAGCTGCTTTCCTCCTAAGCACAGTGTAGTTTCAAGAAACAGTTTATTCACTGTTCACTTCTTTGTAAAAAACAGCAGCTAGTGATTGAAAACTTTAATCTTAGCATGTGCAGAGAATTCTCTTAACACATCTCTGTAAACAGCTAGCAGTGCATTTCTGTTAAGAACTGACAGTCCACAATAAAACACAGCATTGTGCTAAACAGTAGGAACACTGTGGTCCCATAAACTGTTGAAACCTCTGTCTTTTGGGATTGCAGTGGATGAGAAGACTATACAGCTCTGTAGACAAGCTGTCTGCTCATCATTTGCCTTAGATATCTCTCCCATTAACAAACCAATGGACAATCTGTTCTTGGCCAGCCAACCTTTTCCAAATTGCTGGCAGAAATCCCCATCACGAGATCTCAGTTATCTGAAAATTGCAATTCTTCCCTAAGAATTTTAAATAAATGGAATTAGTAATTTTGTACTACTGGTATCCTAACAACTGCCACAATGGCTGCTGGATAACAAGCAAAACAGGCTTTAGGCAAAAGCACTTGTTTCTTTACATATTCATAAATAAGTAAAAATTACAAAGAATGGATCATCATTGAAGGTGAAGTATGTAAGATATAACTGCTACAAAAAACACAGCAACATCAATAGTGCACATGTTAACAAGATAAAAGTAAAATTAAATACATAGAAATTCATCTTAAAATTTTAATTACATTGCCAAAATAAAAAAAATAAATTCTATAGGAGGGTTCTGTGCAATAAGACTTCTGTTTTGTGCAACTATGGAAAATAAAAAGATTCCATATCCATTTATTACTTAAACTCAGTTGACTGAAAGGAAAGCTAGGAATACTGCAGTACTCCAGCAAGAAGGCTAAAAATACTGCAGCATGTATATTCGACATTAAATAGGCAATTAAGAGAAAACAAGAAATGTTAAAAAAAATAACCCCACTCAAAAAAAACTTAGAGAGATTAAAATCCAGCTCGTATAATCAAAGCTTACATAAAGTATCTGAGCCGACATTAAGAAGAGGCTGTGACTACAGGATTCTGGGACACCTACAAGTCCTCAGGCACAAAAGTATTTCCTGAGTACATGCACATGAGGCCCAGACTACAGAGGAATCACCATCACTCCCCAGGGGGTAACCTAGGCATACGGAAATTGCAGTATTCTGCCTACGCAGGGAATATTCAGGAGCTTAAGAAGCCATGAGCTATACCTCCACTATAATTTGAACAGGGATTTAAATACTTTCCTGCAGTGTGACAATGTTTTTCTGACCCTAGGAGTAGAAACGAGTAATATCTCAAGTAGCATCAATCTTCATCTGGTGCAATCTCATGGATCCATAACCAAGGCAGTTTACACATTTTATTGCATGACTATCACTCAGAAACAGGCTGAAGAGCAAGAATCAACACAGCTCTCCCAGCTGATTGCCCAGTCTACTTCCCATAAAGTAAAACTTCTGCTTTTGATTCAGTGAAACTTAGCAGGCTTTTCCCTGCAAAATTACATCATTCTACGACGAAAAGAACACTTGTAGCTCAGGATAGTATATTGTTTATTGACAGAACTAAGAAGTAGAAGACAAGTCTTCCAATCTCACAAATTCAGAGAGGATTCAAAAGTCAAGACATTTACCGTATCCTGGGTAACAGAATTCTTTTTTCCCAATGTGCCCCATGCCTTGACCATGCTGTACAGTTGTACAGTTCACTGTACAAACAACTTCAGTCTGGAACAAGTGCTTCAGATTAGGGAGAAGAAAAAGATCGCAGCTTCCCAACATCGCCCTTTGCTCTAGTTACAACTGCTTCTCTTGCATTTTTACTGTGACACACTTCTGAACTGGTTTCTTTTAAAGGTTTCATGGGTCATGTGATGAAGAAAGGTGTGTAGTGTAAGGTCTGTGTATGTGCAACTGGCTCACTTATGTAAACAAATCATACACACTTTCAACAAAAGGATATACATTCACACTGTCAACAATCAAGAAAGCATCTGCTTCCGTTAGTATGATTCTCTCCCTCGCCTAATTAATAAGAAAATCACTCCATTCACAAAAACAAGTTCTTTGTTCTCCCCAAACAAGTTTGGCTGTGTAGCAACTTTCAATCCAGCCCTCAACGGTAACAGACAACAAACAATACCTTCTTTGATTGCTTCTGCTAGATCTCCATGAAAAGCTATTATTCCCAATAGTGATCCTTCAACACCTCGAGCACAGACATTCATTCCTCCTGATAATTACAATTCATCACTGGCAATACGCATTTGCTTGATAGGTAGCCAGCCTTTGAGATCAATTTGGATCAAAACCAGCAACAGAAATACCTTGTCCCTACTGTGACACACAAGTACTGTAGAAGCAAGAGATATAGTTGTAAGATAGGACCATATTGCTGAGAAGTTGCTGTGCTACAAAGGTTGTAGTTGCTCTGTGCCACACAGCTACACCTCTGCCAAAGGCAGCTGAGACTATCTCGGAGCCCCACACACTCATCCATTTTATTTTTGTTTAACTGATCTACTTAATTTAGTATTTGACTTAGAATTCTCAAATATTTATGTAAAGGTGTATTTTTGATGCCTTAGTTCACCTTTAAGGCTGTGTCTGTAGCATAAATATCTTGGTGATGTTAACTAACTTCATGTCACACCAACAAATTCCTCCCACATAGACAGAGGTTTTAAGCATGTAACTTACTGCAGTCCCTTTTAGTAAAATCACCTGTAGCACTGCAGTGAGGGACTGGTCTTGCTAGAACAACAGCATTGGTTAGAAACTGCAGGTATTTATATCCCCTGGCAATAACGTTGTGTCAGAAGCTGCTACTCAAGTTCAGTAGCTTGAACTATTTGAAATTTCAAAGCTGGTAGTAGATACAATGAAACTTTCTTCAAGCAAATATTTGATTCTCTGTTGACAGAGAATTTACAACAAATCAGAGCTTTGAGCGTAAGATTATTACAAAAGAATAAGCTGACCTTCACATTTTAGAGCATAAGGGAAAGAGAAAGGATATTTGATAATGAACATCGCAGAAAAATAATATCCTTACAGACAAGTTTGCATCTTTACTCATTTTCATACCCATCACCGTTTGCTACTTGTCAGATACTCCTCTCCCCATTTTGCAGTGCATATACCATGCACACTTTTCATTCTCATTCCCAGGTACGTACAGGCATGCATATTCTAACTCACTTTTCACTAATGCAAAGGAATAAACAGCTTTACTTAATGTGAACAACTTTTGCTAATACAGAAAATTTCACTTTCATATAAGCAGTGTCAACGTAATACAATGCCTAGAAGAGTAATATAGAGCCTACTGGAGGAAGTTACGTGTCATTTATTTCATGCCGCCGCAAAAAGAGCCTTGCTTTGATTTCAAACTCTGGATGGATGCCTAACTAAAAAAACAATACTTCCAAAATGGGAAAAAAAACTCACCATGAAACCAGTCACATTTATTCGGTGACTATATAAAATGGACAGAGCAGCATATATGTTCAGGAAGGATCAGAGAGACATGGAAAAGTTTAAGCTGAAAATGATCTTCAGAGGACAGCTAATCCAACCTCCTGATCAAGTCACTGAAAGTGCCAAAGATTGGCTCCCTTAGAGCCATTTCTAGCCATGCTTTATAAATACCTAAGGATGGGGACTTGACAGCCTCTCTAGGCAACCTCTTCCAGTGATGAGCATTCTTGCTGAGATTTTTCTTTCCTTATGGAAATTAGTATTTCCACGAACATAAGTTACAACTGCTGTCTGTCACAGCGTACCTCTAAAGAATGTCTGGCTTCATCTTCTCTCTGCAGACCCTTAGGCACCAGAAAACTGCAGCTGCATCCTTCCTTTATCTTTCCTTACCTACTCGAAATAACTTAGTTCCTTCTGCCTCATCCCACATGTCATATAATCCAGCTCCCTAGCCATGTCAGTGTACTTCTGCCATTTTCTTCCATTTTGCCAGTATCTCACTTACACATGAAAAACATGCCTACAAAGGTGCACTCATTCTGGGTTATTTCCTAGGAGAAAAATAATTTCTCACAACAACATTAGAAACACCCTCGGTTCATGCTGAGGTCAAAGGACTGAGACGTCCTCCATCCTTTGAGGAAGGAGAGCTCATGATAAAGCAGAAAAACCAAAATATCATCTTTCACAAAAGTGATTTTTCCCTTCTCCACGGAAAACTAGGAATTCCTCCCTGTGTGCCAAACTTTAGTTGAAACCCTTCTACTTCAACAACTTCTTCCACCTGCCATTGAGAAAGACACATTGGAATTGTTTCATACACATATTCTAAGTGTCATTCATAGAACAAGAACACTTATGAAAATCATTTCAATTCAGACACATTTGGAAGGTCAAGTAGTATTACTAAACAAAACCAGAAAGAACTCTTTAAAACACTCCTGTGTTTTAAAACAGAAAATTAAGTCTAAGTATTTCACATAATGAGAAATCAAGCAGCCCTGAAGACAGAGAGGGACAAGAAATAGATTTTAATTATTAAGTTGAAGTAAAAAAATGACCTAAAGATTTCTACCTTCAAATACAAATGGATATTAAGAAGCGGCAAATATTCCTCAACAGACAATTCCCTCTCCCAACAAGTGAAATTGCTGCCTTAGCGTGCCACCTCAGAGTCCACCCTAGGGTACTGCTACAAGAATAATCAGATATGTTTTTGCCAGGGTTCTTTTTTAACTACTATCTACTTTCCTTAAAAATATATTTGCTACATTAGAACTTTTCAGTGTGATTTGTGTATTACCTGTAACAACACCACAGTACTGATTCTGAGAAGGTGGCTTTTCAGAGATTTTCTCCTCTATGGACCTTTTTCGTCTGTACACCCTGTGTGCATGTCCTGTCACAGCCAAAGTGCGGTTGAGTGGCTCAATAAATATGAAGTCCTCATTAATCTGTATAAACCCCATCTGCAAAGGAAAACAAAAGGAATATACAAGGTAAGAATTTATTCAGTTGTGCACAGTCTTGCAGGAGAACAAACCCCCCAAAACTCCATTTAAGAAAACACTTTGTTTTAATAACCTTATGAGCAAAGTGACTACCTTTGTATTTTACAAGTTTTCTACTCAAATGAACTAGAATAAATTTCATTTATTTCAGCTAAATCTGGGTGGGTGGGTGGCTACATGCCAGTAGCATATGCACTGTAAAAGATATGGAATGTTAAAAGTTTACTTTGGGAGACCCAGGGGGTCATTTAAATATGTACAGCATGTACAGAAAAGTCTATACACTGTTTTTATTATATATTATTGTCACATTTTTAGATAACTATATTTAATGAAATAACAGGAACAATGTAAGGCATACGAATACATCCTGAACAAATGTGAGGATGGAAAAGAAATCTTGTGGCACTCTTTTTACTCTTTTTGAAATTTAACCCAAAACTGTTAAAAAAAAGGCAGAAATCCCTCCTTGGCTGCCAGCAGTTACACCAGAAAAATATTTGAATACAGCCATTTAGTTGGTTAACTCTTCCCCTGTCCCAACATATTTATACACATAAACATACATGAAAAGTTAACACATCAGATGCACATCTAATATTACAAGAGTGTAGCCAAAGTTTAAAAAAAAATACTATAAAACATACTTATATAAATACCACACAAATAAAATTCAGCTCAAACTGTTAAGCTGCCAATACACACAAGTTCCTATCAAGAGTAAAGCTGGAGAGAGCAAGGTTTTGTGGAGTTTTTTCCCCACATCAGCAAGACTAACAGTTAATTTCCTCATTCTCTACACTTTAAAAAATCTATTAAACTGTTTTGCCACAGCAACAAAACAATGTGATATATTTGACTAAGATAAGCAAAGAGCTCTTCTGTATGTTTCTATGTAGCATCAATGAAGAGAAATAGAAAATAATTTTATTTCCTCTGAAGTTATGCAGGTGCCATTATCACATTGGATATCCTGCCCGACAGATGAATAAACCATCCAAAAATATTCTGACCCAAGTAAGAAAACAAAATCAAATTTTTTATGTGGTACCAAAATACAGTTTCATTCTAACACAAGTGGCCACTACTTTAAAAGGAAAAATCCAACAATCTTTCTGCACAATCACATTAAATAAATGTGAATACATGCATTTAATTTTTCAATCAGCTACACTAGCTACAGAATGCTGAACAGATGTTGAAAGGTCATCATTAACATTGCACACAAACACAAAATTATCTGGGGGCTTGGCTGTTCCTTTTCCTTTTTGCACTTACTTTTTAGATTCACTTCACCAGGAGCTTTAAATATCACACATTAGAAGATTAGCTAGTTATGTATTGCTAGGTACTTTCTGTACACCTACAAGATAACACATCTGTGTATCTTGAAAAACACTACTTTTACATAACAATTAATTAGTCTTATATAAACTACAAATTATGTGAAATTAATTTTTATTTAAAAGCATAGTTCTCAAATACTAGTTAAATGCATAAATTACTTTTCATTTGATTTTTATGTCTAATGCTGCATTTCACTCAGGCATAATTACTTTACTTTTTCAAAGAATTATTTAGCATATGAAAGATGTTGATAAACTCTGAATAAAGAGCAGAAATAGCAGCCCATTAGGTGGTGCTGTAAGTTTCCCCTGCCCACCAACAAAAAATAAGGCCTTAGTCCCTCCTGAATGAAGACTCAATCATAGAACATTTGCCACATTTCTTGTATCTTCATTCTCTTTGTTGAAAAATGAAACCAGGGCTTTAAGACGATGTTCTTCAGATTGCTTCCTAGTCATACTGAAAAGTTGCATTAGGACCACTGACACTTAGTATTTTCTTTCAGGTCCTTGCATAAACTGAAGTTTAACCCATTAGTAGAGAAATCCAAAAATTATTGCCTGTTTCCTGAGTCAGAAGTTAAAGAACTGAACAGTGATGTAAAGTTATATATACGCAAAAGGACAATTCTCAGACAAATCTGGATAACCAAATAATCTCTGATGCCATTTTGACTGCTTTTGAAAAAAAAAAAAAAAGAAAAAAAAAAGAGACATTATTTCTCCAGTTTTTGGATAATTTCACAAGTAGAAAACGGTAGGCGAAACCGTAGCCTTGTCAACAATGCCCTCATTTTTCATAACCAATACAAAAGGAGTTAAGAAGATCTTTTTAAAAAGTAAGCACAGAATACAGAGAAGTCAAAGCCAGGCATTAAAGCATTACAATTTCAACACATTTTCAGATACTGAACGCCAGGGTCAATTACAGCCTTCAGACAGTTCAAATGGCAAAACTTCTACATCATGAAAATGCACAGCAAAACAAAGCTTAAAAAGACAAAAAAACAAAGCCCCAGTAACCATCTGGAATAGAACTGAGTTCTGACTAACTGATTCATCTTCCAGCAGTTTAATCTGAAAATTACCACTGCTCACAGCTGGAATTGAAAAGCCTACCAGGATACTGGACTTATCTCATGTAAAGGTAACATTACGGGCCATTCTTTCCCCTGCTTTATCAAGTTTTTTACCTGAAAAAAAAGAAACAAACTTAAATGTAGCACACACATCTCAGTAGATTTCAAGCCCAGCCCAATTTCATTTGGCAAAAACATCCTCAAATTTTCTAAGTATTGATGAATACTCAGCACTTGCTCTGCATTTTATTTACTTTATGCAGTAAAGAAAGACCTTAAGTATAGGGCAAACTTCAGCTGATGGGCAAATAAAACTCGACTTGCAGAAAACTAATTTTTTGCAAAATTTGGATAGTGGGAAACCAAGACAAATGAAAACAACACCTTTCCCCAGCACCCTGAGTGGCACAGGGCAGGTGGGGAAGAGCGGGTCTGGTCAGCAGGTTGTAGATTATCCCTGCTGCTCCCTCTTCCTCCCATTTTACCCTTCCTTCCTCTCCATAGGCTCTTGACTTTCAGGATAAATGTGCTAAAGTGTAGATTCTCTGTGGCCTGCAGTGTTCTTTGGGGCATGCCCACCTACTCTCATCTGGGCTTCTTCCATGGGGAGAACCCCCTGGAGGACATGCAGTGAGGACATCTGCTCCAGCACCTGAAGCACCACCTCCTCCTCCTCCTCTACCTTTGGGTCTCCAGGGATGTTTCTTTCATATTTTCTCCTCATTCCTCACAGCTCCAGACAACATTTTATCCTTTCCTCAGGGGCATTGCTGTCTTGGCTGCAGGGCGTGGCTGTGCCTTCTAGTGGGTCCATTGGGGCCTCTTGGTGCTGGCTCTGGCTGGCACACGGCAGTCCCTGGTGGCACACCGCAGAGGCGGTGACACCTGTACACACTTGCACACCTTTTCCCATCTCACAGGTTATGACTAGCAGCTGCATGCTCACATGGACGCCAGCATGCCTAGTAATGTGTACTCCCTAAGCGAGCAGTAGATTCAAAACTTCCTAATTCTCATCTGAAGTAAGTTCCCACTATGTTACACCTTTCCTGCTCATCATCACTTTGACAGGCCTCTTAAACTAGATTTCAGTAAGAAATGGATATAGAGCTGCCATGACAAGAGCCAAACGAAAAGATTTGCTGCAGCCAACTCTCCACTGTCTTGCGAAGCAAATGTACACAGCCTGCACAAGATTGTACTTCGTGCTCCGACAATACTGCCCAAGACAGAGCTGAGCCCTGCAGCCAAGACAGCAATGCCCCATGGTTTTTCTCCATGATTTTAAAAATCCAGATTTAATTTAGTATCATGATTCTAACAATTCTATCAGAACCTGACTTCAGCTGAAATATAACAAAAAAAAAAGTTTCCAGATCTTACTAACACAAATAATAAAGCAAGCTCAAATAACTATTCAAACTGTGTAAGTAACAGTGTAAGAACTTCATAAGCTCTTGTTACTCAAATGCACTACCATGTTCCATTTATAAGAACCTCCATTGCTGAAGGCTGAAGAAACATAAGTGCCAGCAACTTCTGACTTTAATTAACTGCGTTTCATAGCCACGCACATCATACACACTGTGCTTCTCCTGGAGGTTTTCTCTACCTGTCTGCTCACTCTGCTCTGCTGCATGGAGTTAGGAGACATCACAGAGGGAAGAGTCGGTATTATCACTGTTGACTGTCTTTCAGCTGCTGCCAGAGTGTTCAATCTAATCCTTTCTGGGATCTTTTATAATCATAGGGCTGTGTCTTACAGAGTACACATACATACACAATGCTATTACATTATGGCCCTGATAAAGGAAAAAACATTTAGACTATTATGCAGAGACCACTGGGTTAAAAGCATGCATTCAGGCACCCCCAAATTTGAGGTCTGTGTAAACAATTTTTCCATGCCTTTTAAATCCTTCCAAATGCCTCTACTTCCAGTCCAGTTTAAGATACACACTACCCTGAATTCTTAGGAAGATCGTTCTCTATGGGATGCTGCTCTCACGTTTAAGACAAGGCCTACCTTTTTCAAAACAACCCAATGTTGCACAAAGATGCAGGACAATATTTATGTTGTTACTCAGCAGCACTCACTATGCTACTCATGATTAAGCAGGTATTCGCAACACCAGGCCACAGGACTAGGACTTGATGTTCACAAAATCTTTTCCAACCTAGCTCATTCTGTGATACACACAAAATCTAACTGCAAACAAAATACGTTAAATGTATCCATTGTAAACGAATTTTTTTAAGTGTATTTTTTAGTAAAAGCACAAACATGCTTCCTAAATTCATGGTGGTGCTTCAAAGGCAGATACTCGGTCATTGCTATGAGCAGTGAAATTCATGAAATAGACAGAAGCCTCTCCAAGAGCCACAGCTTTCTGTGCACTGTAACACGATGGTCATCAAGTGACCACGTCTTCTACATGCCAAATACTCCCTGTTCTTCTTATTACAAATACCAGCTGGCTGTTGACTCTTGCAACTTACACTGTCACAAAGTTGCCTAGTTCAGATTGTGACACTATTTTCAGAAATGTCAGTGTAGTTTCAACTACTGCATACTCGACCTTTGACCATCAGAAGAATTTAGTAAAACTGAAAAACTGATTGCAAAATGTTGAAATTATGTGTTCAACCCCCCTCTCCCTTCCCTTGCCCAAGAAGCTCTTGCCCAGTTTCTGGCTGACTAATCTCTGGCTTAAAAGATCAAAACCACCTGAATTTAAGAAACACCTGTGACAAAGGAAAACACACCCCAACACATGAAAAGACTGAAAAACTGTATTCTCTGAAAGAAATAAAAACCCAGCAGAAAAGACCACTTGCTATCAATCATCTAGAGTTCTCTAACAGTGATTGTAGCACCCCGTATTAACACAGTCCATGCATATTATTCAGAATAAAGGACACTACCTTGAGGGAAGCACCAGCTGAGAAAACAATTGGCTGATTCCTCTACCAACTTACCTAGCACAATGGAATTTCAGCTTTGTCTCAAAGTCATAAAAAGCCATTTAATCTTCTCATTCTAGCCAGGAAATCAAATATATTAAAATATATTTATACATCACTCATTAATTGTAGGTTTTCTTACAAATTTCACTTGACTATTGAAACAAACTCAGCTAAACTCAACGTGCTAAGTCAAACCAAATTCTCCCTTTGTCATTTGCAGCATTCATTATTTCATTATTTTCATTATGCCACCTTAATTGTCACTGCTTAGGTCCTGTAGTATTGAAAAATAATGAAGAATAAGACACAATGTAGAATAAATATAATGCAAATTGCCTCTGCATTTTATATGTCTTGGATCCACACATCAAGTCCCTATGCATTCGAGATTTTGTAAAATAGAGGCTTTCTTACTCTTATAACACAAATCTTTTGTCAGACTACTCTTTTTTTTACATTTTCTTGCTGCTACTGTTAAATAAAATCGTTTCAATAGAACTGATGCTCCGTTATTTTACTATTCTTATTTGAAATGTTTCATACTTTTATCTTCTAATGGTCAGAAATCTTTCCAGTACTAAACTTTATTGATCCATGGCCATTAGATCCATCTGATCCAGGGTGTTCAGTGCTTTCCTACTGGCCCCGCTTTCCAGGCCAGCTCTCCAGGTCCCTTGATACACACTCCAAAGTTTTTATAAAAGGTAATCATACTGTATTACAGTTTCTACAGTGTGATGACAAATACACCAGCTTTGGTTGTCGTTTGATGAAACAATCTTCACTGTAACTCTGAGATTAGCTCAGCTAGTTAGAGCCAGGTGCTAATAACATCAAAGACGTGGGTTCAATTCCTGTAGGGGGTACTCACTTAAAAGTTGGACTTGATCCTTGCAGGTCCCTTCCAACTTGGAATATTCTGATTCTGTAATTATCCTTGTAACCACAAATGAATTCCTCTCTCTGAACATCAGCAAAGAGAACAGTAAGCCCCATTTCAACATCATTTCACTGCAGTTTTTGAAATGAAAATAAAGTTTCTACATCTTCACTTAACGTCTTCCACCAATTACATATGCTTGATGGCTCATAATGATCCTGTGATCAGCAAATACACAATCGTTTTTCCTCCTGTCACTGTCAGCTAATTCGCTAGTCTATAAAGAAAATCTGTAAATGTATAAAAGTAGTAAGTCACAAACAGAAGCAACTTATGTTTGGCCTGGCCACAGCCTTTGGTCTAATTCTCCTGTGTCTCCCAGCTCTGAATTTACCACTAAGGGAGGGTTAGGTCCCCAGGTGTTGTTACTGATCTTACCTCTGGCTCATATAAAGCATTTAAACTAGGTTTTTCACTACTACAACTTACAGGAACCCTTCCAGCACTAGAGGAGTTTTCTTCCTCTAAAAATACTTTATCATCTAAAACAGTGCCTTCTCTCCACATTAACACAAACAATAGTCACACTGAAAACCAAGCAAAATTTACTGGAACATTTTCTCTCACTCTGTCAGTTAAATATGTGAGAGTTGGACTTCAGAGCAATCACAGGAAGTTACACCAAAGGTACATCTTCCACTGAAAGCCAGACAGCTTCACATGGTGAATGAACTCTTTAAGAAGTGAGAAAGCACAGAACAACAGACAAAAACACAACAGGATGACTACAGGTAACACAACTCCTACACTTTGTTATTTCCAATTTATCATTTATGGTCATAGTTACATATGACATTCAGTTTTAAAAAAATACCTTTTCCATCACAATTTCCTAGATCTATCTAGTTTTATCTGTTATTCTTGTGTGCTACTTAATTCTCCAGAGCACCTAAGTATAACACAAGTAACATGATACGGTGGTGAAAATTGTTTCACCTAAGTAATGTGCCCACAAGCTCATTATAACATCACATATGCTTTCACAGGTTTTCCTCAGAAAAAAAAAAAAAAAAGAAGCAAATTTTAAGAAGTTTACTGAAATTAAACATATGTTGCTCTTTTCACAGATTTATTGCTTCAATAGCACATTGTAAATGGACTCCACTGTACCCTCTTATTTTGGCAGCAGTTATCCTGAAGTACAGTTTAGTTGTAGTTTGTTTCAGTCAAATTAGTTGTGTAAAAACACTGGAATGGTCTCAATGTTTTAAAACACAGAATTCATCTCTAACCCTTGAACTGAGAAGGCACAGAATAGTTTAAGTATACATGAAAATTTTCAAAATCAGTAGTGCACCATAACTCAAATTTCATAAAACTAAATCTTAAAAGGTAGATAGACACTGATGTTGAGCTTAAACCCTATAGTTCTTATGAATACTCATTCTGGAACAACTACAGAAACCTTATAAACAATTACCACCCTACACGGACTGCCCCATGAACTATATATGCATCTGCTGTTCTTTCTCTCTGTAGATACAAGACTAATCTTTTCCAGTTTGAGGTAACTGAAGTATCTTTAATAATAATTCATTGAAAACTACTTCCACAAGGCAATTCTTAGTGCTGTTTTCAAACAAAACAGAAAAGTAACAAATATGAAACTCAAACTCCAAAGCTAAATGTACCATTCTTGTTATATAGCCTACTTTTCTAAAAAATGGATGGCAACTAAACCAACTGTATCTAACTGCAGATAACTTATTCACAAGGTGTCACATGAAGATAATACTGTTATGCATTTTATGCACCATACATACAAGTAACCTCCCAAGAATTTAAAATTTTGAGACTTGAACAGGTATGACCAAAGAATGTCATCTATGAGCCAGAGAAAAGCATAAAGAAAGCAATAGCCAACAATGGCCCCCAGTATCTTTAATAAAGACACAGAATGACAGAAATGTGGGTTTCATGGAGATACCATTAACTCATGTGACCTCATTCAAGTGCCATCTAAAAAAATATATACCAAATGTATGTATAAATATGTATTTATGAAGAGTTATCAGGAAGCTCATGAAATTCATCTAGGATGAGTGCCAAGCCTAGCTCCAGCCCCTGAGACAGATCCACCCCCAGCACTAGTATGGACTTCACATTACATGGATGCATGGATGGCGAGTAGATCTGCTAAAACGATCCTGGTGGTCCTTGAGGGCAGTAGATATACAACAAGGGTCATATGCAAATAAAGATAAAAAGCCTAATGAAAAATTTACATAACCTGCTGCAGTGTAACATGCAAACAGTAAAAAAGAAAATTAATACAACCATCTTTTTATAAAGTAAAAAAAAAAACCAAAACACAGTGTTGAAATTCTGAATGAATTTATGCTTCTAGAACATTGCTGTGTAAATGATTTCCAAAAGATGTAACAGCTCGTTCAGTAGTTCCTCAGTTTAGGCCAAATAATCCCTATAATTCTGTTCTGCTGGAATTTGTTTTTTTCTACTAATAAAAGCCTACCTACGCCACTGCCTGCATCAACATCAACACCTCCCCAGAGGGGAGACATAGAATCATATCATCATATTTGTCTGTGATGTTTTACTAAGTTGTTAATCAGTTGTCTTGATCTCTAAATTCTAGTCCAATTCTATTGTTTAGTTTTAGTCAGTCTTTGCTTTAAGTTTTGAATTTTCATCTTCTTCTGTCATTGACTTGCAATGTAAATTTTGCCAAGATACTTATGTATTCTTAACAAGCTGTCAGTTTGGGGATTGTATATGTGTATGCTGAATACTAAAAATCTGAGACATTCAAAACTAGTGGCTACATTTTAAAATTTTGACATAAATCACAACTTAAACCCTATTTTTTAATTGCAACATCTACAAAACAAAGAACTGCAGTTGAACGGAAACAGGCAAAAATACTTGAAAAATATTTGACAGAAGCATAAAGCATAAATACTCTACATGTTTTTTTTCCTGTTAACATGTTGCACAGCTAAAATTACTCTGTAAATAAATAGATATTTTTACTAAGTTGCAGATATCAAGATTCTAGATACACAGCTATATAATAGCTTTTCATCTCTTAATCAAGTGCTTAGGTTCTACAGACTTTCAAAGAGGAGGAAAAGCAGAAAGAGACTACAAAATATAGCGATGGTCTGGAATTTTGAGTTTGCAGTACATGAACTTCTATTTTCCTTCACATAAACAGTTTCATGTTCACTCAAGAAAAGTATTCCACAATTATATCACTAAAATCATACATTTAAAATTATTAATACCAAAAGATTTATACTTAGAAACTACAAACTAAAAAATGCAGACCTATCACAGGCATGTTTTATTTTTTTGCTTTATGCAGCTTTCTGGAAGTTTGTAAGGTACAAAAAGCCTATTAGTCCCAGCAGAGGTAACTTAATTTATAAAAATTTTAAACCAAATTAGCATTTCTGATTCAAGTGCTACAAGATATTGTTGAAATAAAACTCAATGTATGTAGCAGTCAAAACCTATTTTTTCAAGACACATAGGGTTTAAACTAACTTAAACTGAAAAACTGTTTTATTAATTTGCTACAGGTAACTATGTAAGGATTGACTAATACTATCAAGAAAAGAGACAACTATTGGCAAGTCAGACTTCATCAGCAGTGCAGCTATTAAATGTTCAGAATATCCATATTTGCAGACAAGGTACACTCTGTAATCCTTAAGAAAACAAATACAATATTTTCATCCTTAGATGCCTAAAACAATACAGATTTTATGGCAACCATGACTATGTGACAAAACACAACATGTAATGTGCCAGTCCATCATGTAATAAATTAATGGTCTCTTTCTGATCATTTCTCCCTTCACTCAGTAGCTCCTACCCCTTAAAAAGTTGAACTGATAAGTAAAACTAATTAGATCTTGGAATCACTCCTATCTCCCATGTAGTTTGGCTTCTATTACAGAAGAAACAGAACCTTCAAGGAAGGGCTAGGCAGCCTTAAAGGCTCACTATTTAGTTCAATTACATAAGCTGAATTACTAAAATCATAGAATGATTTGGGGTTGGAAGCACCTTAAAGATCATCTCATTCCAACTGCCCCGCCATGGGCAGGGACACCTCCCACCATACCAGGTTGCTCAGAGCCCCATCCAACCTGGCCTTGAACACTGCCAGGGATGGGGCATCCACAGCTTCTCTGGGCAACCTGTTCCAGCACCTCACCACCTTCTGAGTAAAGAATTTCTTCCTAATTTCCAATTTAAGTCTACCCTTTTACAGTTAAAAGGCATTTCCTTCATCCTAACACTCCAAGCCCTTGCAAAAAGTCCCTCTCCAGCTCTTTTGCAGGCCCACAATCAAATCAGAAGAGACTTTCTCAATTACAGAATGTTAAAAGTGAAGACGAATGAGATGGTTGTTATGGCCATGATGACGACTCTCAATCAGCTCTGGCCAATATATGCTTAATAAAGCAAGATACAGTATCCCATCCTAGCTGTCTAAACACTAAGATTCAGATCTGATTTCATATTGATTTAGATCAATGGTAGTGCCTTGATAGTAAATACATTTAACATAATTAAGAGTCTGCATTTATGCTATGTAGCAAAATCCATTGCCTATAGCTTTATATTACAAAATTAACTAATTCAAAAATAGTAAGCAATGAATCAAGCTAGAGCTACTAAAGAGAAGACAAGCAGAAGACAATGTCTGTGCAAAAATAAAAAATTTGCCACCTAATTTATTCCACTTCACTATACTCTCTTGGAAAGAATTAAAATTCTATTGAAAGAACATAGAAAAATTCTATACTTACAGCTCTAAATGATATCTACAGACAAAAACTTATTTTTTTAAAGAAGAAAATTCTTTCAGTGGTCTCCCAGCATTCTGGTTTTCAGGTTTTCTATTTTAATCTGTCCTTATGAGGGCTACAGAATTAGTTTTTCATTTTTCTCAGTTCTCATTTTCATGAGTATTTTCATGAGGCATATGTTCCAAGAAGCTGGAAGTAATAAAAGGGCCATGTCTTCAGTTTGGTTCATTAAAAACACAATGATCAGAGCTGACTGTGATTCAAGCACAGTTTCCACATGAATGAAAGAAACTAACCACCATTACAAAAGGAAGCATTAACCAACTATCAAGGCTGCTAAACCTAAGGAAAAAAATCAAAAATATCAAATGTTTTCATACTATGGACAAAGATCTTCATTTTGCCCCCTGTACAATACCATATTAAATATACATTTTATGTGGTTGCATGACTTCAACTCCATTGTTGGTGCATGCACCAACTGATGAATGAATAAAAATGCTTCCTCTCTGTTGCCTGCAATGTTCTGGAAAACCTTACTTTATTTTGCTTCAAAAAGTATGCTGGAGCAGTATGTTCAACTGACCACAGATGACTAATACAGACCAATAAAACAAACTACAATCGGAATGAAAAGCAAAATACAATTGTATCTGAACAAGCCTGACACAGCCATTTACTTGCAGAATTCAAAGCAGAACTGACATAAAATCCATCTTTAAAACAGCCACCTAACCTGTAGATTGTGTCTATCATGTTGTCCTAAGGCATGATGTTAACAATCATTTGGTTTTGTTCATCAAGTACATGCTATACAAAATGGAACACAACCACTGACTTTCTGTTAAAAAAAATAAAATTCATATACCCAGCCATAAGTCCTTTCCAGAATAAATACAAGAGCTTCTATAAAGTAAGCCAGGATTTAAAAAACTTTATTCCATAAAACCTAAGCTAAAAATTCTTTACAATAAGCTGGTTTAGGGATATTTCAGATCACTTATTTCACAACAACATTTCAGTAGTTATTAATACCAAGAAAGTCTCTATGCACAGCTAAACATGACTAGTTATAAAAAAAGAAACACCTATGGAAACATACCACCTAAGGAAAAAATCCTTGCAATTGAAGACTCAGTGCTCATATAGATGTTTCTTTAGAACATTTTGGTGTAATATGAGTAACTTCAGCAATTCTTGTGGTAAGACTGAAAACCACTCTTTTGGACTATGAATCAAAGTGCTGTACCCTTAGCTAAAGAAACAGCATTAAATACATTTCTTTAGTGCAAGCCTGGATTTTATTCCATCAGAATCTGAAATGGTATTTTATGGAGAAAAAAAAATATAGTAATACACAAAGGATAAGCACTCTAGTCCCATGCAGGAGGTTAAACAGAAAATATCACCGTGTTAGTAATCGACATCAGATAAAACACCTAGACTAGTACCAAGAAGACCAATACAAGGGATCCAAGTTTAAATCGATTGATCCATGTAAAGCACCTAAATAGTGCATACCAATGAGTTACCACTGTTCAAACCCATGTGCTTTCATTGCAGCCACAGAAGAGTGTGGCACCGTTCCAAAATCCGCCCATCATTGTCCATAGGGAAATTTAATCTCTTCTAATCCTTACTGAAATATCTATCCATGACACCATTATTTTGGGGGCTTTTTGAGAGAGAGGCTGAACTGCTCCTATTATTACTATTATTAAACATTATTTAATTCAAGGCAATACTCCATGAAACTCAGTTTCATTCAAATGTGCAATTTGCCGAAACTACTAACTGTGGAAAACAGTAATTCAAGAAAGGAAAATAAAATATATTTATAGGTATAGAACTACAATTCAACAAATAAAGTTAGTCCTTCTATAAAATAAAGTTATGCATAGGCTTTTTATATCTCTGTCTAGAATTACATGAATTCAAAACAGATGACTTTGAGAAAAATTAACAGGACTCTTCCAATTTGTTATAATTTTAGATTTGTTTAAAAAATTTTAAAATATATGGAAGTGATATTCTTCTATGACTCTTAAATGAAATCTTTTTTTTTCCAAATTATGCATAGTTTTTTGTTTTTATCTTCTAAACCTAGATCCTCCTTTCCCTTTTTGAGGGAAAAAAAATTAATTTACCTTTTCTTGCACAAAGAAACTAAAGCTCTGCTACCCTTATAAAAGAAGAGTCAGTACCTAATTATTTTTCAAGAACTATTATTTAAGCTAAAAGAAGAAAAATATGGGTGAAGGTTTGTTTTCATTTTAAGTTAGCTTGGTTTTATGTGAATAAGAACACAAATGGTGACCAGAAGGGAGCTTTAATATTAGCATCTTGAACAAAGTACCATCAGACTGACTGGCCACTTTTAAGCAAATTTGGCAAATAAGCAAAGGATTTATTACTCAACATTAAATACAAAGGAAAGGAATTATTTCCTTCCATTATTTCCAATGCAAATGATTTAGTATTGGAAGCAAAGAAAAGCAAAAAAAACCTGAAGAGACATCCAAGAAACCTGTTGTTGTTATTAGTACATTTCCTCAATAGGATCCTACAGAAGAAACAGGTGACCAGATAGAAAATGAGAAACATCCTATTACTACCAGCCAAAAATAGGAAAATTAAGTTTTTATATGCCTAACTGCCTCCATTTTAGTCCATAAACCCTATTCTACTTTAAACTCCTTCACTACCCTCATGCATTTCTAAATAAATATTTGAGGTGAGCTCCACTGATGTCACAAAGAGACAAAAGAGATTGGTAATCTCTTATTTACTTATAAAAACACCTAAGCAACTTTCTGTCTCCTAACTTACAACAAGGTTGTCAATTCTCAGAAGGTTTCAAAATCTGCCCAGATTAGAAGAGTTTCACACACAGCTTACAGCAGAAACAGATATAGACAACTTCATGCTTACGAGTAGTTTTCAAAGGAAAATTAAGTAAGACCATAATTAAATATTAAGAGACTACATATCCCTTATGATATATCCCTTTTATTTCCAGTCTCCCAGTTTCAGAAGAAAACCAAAGCACTTCATATGTGCCTTGAAGCAGAGCTACATCTGAGTTTTCAGGGTTGTAATCCAATTGCTAGGCTAATCAGAAAAACACAAAAGCAAAACAAAACAAATAACCAACAAAACAAACAAAAACCAACCAAACAAAAAACCACCAAAAAACCCCAAACAATGAAGAAAAACACAACAGAAAAAGAGCAAAAAAAAAAACCCAGACAAGGAAAAAAAAAAAAGAAAAAGAAAAAAAAAGAAAAAAAGAGCACTCCAAAGTTTAAGCATATTTGAAGCACAGTTTAACATTTTATATAAAAGCATTACTGTAATGGCTGTAGCTGTCACTTGGGCACTTCTCCCAGTCAGCAACCCCTGAAGCCCAGAGGGACATAACAGGACATTTACTTTGTACTGAAGCGTAAAAAGTTGTCCCCAGCTGAATTAACATCATGTGCAGAAATATCTGTATTTTCCTTAACTTACTGCTATCTAAATAAGCTTGACCTGACTTGACCCAGCTAAACTTCTGACATCTAATGAAAACTTAAGGTAGCACAGCTGAGATCATAAAACAAGCATATGCAATTGTTGGAAGATAATCACACAGAAACTAAATCACTTCACAAGTCAGTTTTGGGCACATTTCTACATTTTTGGATGCAAAACTCATTCAGAAAATAATTCTGACTGAAGTACTGGTAGACCCAAGAAAAACATTCAACAGCACAGGCTTCCAAAAAAATTTCACTTCTATTCACTTACGTGCAGATGTATGTATTATTAGCAGTTAATGTTAGGAGATTGATTTCTCATTCTAAATCAACTGTTCTAATATTAACACTAGAAATATTCTTCATTCTTTTGCTTCCAAATAATACTTTTTGCTTATTTAGACCATTATGAAAAGCAATAAAAATAAACAAGAAGACCAGATTGTCCAGGCAATGACATGTTAACAGCAAAAGGTTAACTGAACTCTTAATGCACTGCAGATGTACATCTGATCTTAAAACCAATATAGATGTTTTGGCCTATTGGTTTATAAAAATTTGACCAACTACCGTCTGGATATGCAATGTAACACACATGCTCATGCACATGCTCAGCGTATTTCACACTATTTCCACTACACTGTTGATTCTGCAAGGAGAAACCAACCAACCCTCATGCTATATCCCTGAAATCACCTGAGAGATCTGAGTAAACCAAGGAAAGACACACACTCTACATAAAAACTTCTGCAAACACCTCATTCTGCCCTAAATCCAAATGGCTTTGTCTCACTCCTTTCTGTTGAGGTAGCTCTCTTCAACACATAGCAAAGAGATACATTCACCATTTGAACACTACTTCTACACTACCATTGGTTTTCACAGACTCCTCCTTGAATATGCTCACCTACCATCAATCCCACAGCTCTCACACCTAATGCTTTCTATTGCTTTTTTCCTATTTCCCAGCTCCCCCTATTTTTATGTTATTTGTCATGGGGATCATGAATGCTGCTCTTTTACCCCTGTCACAATCCATCATTAATAACCAAAATAATTTCCACCCTTGCAAGAAAACATTTTAAAAAGACAAAGAACAGTCCTTTTAACATAATATTACAAGGGTTGCAACATGGAAAACATTTGTATCTTTTAAAAGTCCTCATTCATTTGCTAAAGAAACAATTGGCACATACATGAGATATATAAGCCAGGGATACATGTTCTAAAGAAAATGTTGATTTCACTAACATTAGCAGTTGTAGCTGGGAGACACTCAGTGCTCTGCCTTTTCAAAGCAGATAACTTCAAATTTGGAGACCAAAACTTTACTAATTTACTATTTAATCAATGGGGGATTACCCAGTTTTTCTGATTTACCATCTCACTTCTCTATCTTGAAAAATAATCTTGATAATTTTTTATGTTAATTACAATGGGTAGAAAACTCAGGTTACGCACAGCAATCTTTTTTTTTTTTTTTTAATAAAGCCATTCTTTAAATAAAGTCACTCTCTGGAGATAGTATATTTCTCATTTCTAATTATCACTTGGAAATACATTGCAAAGCAAGTTTTTCTACTTCAACTAAGCACTTCAGGAAAAAAGCAGGCTATGATAAGCAGGATTAGAATCACAAATCAAACCTGTCTCAGGATGGAGCAACTGCATGATTGTAGGACAGCTCTTAGAAGAAGAAAGGAATCATTACCACATGGTCTGAGGCATCGTGGCCCAAAATCTCACATGCCATGCCACAGTGTTTTATATTAAAGGAAACAGAGATCATTACAGTTCAAAGGTAGTCTTAGCCTAAGTCAAAACTAATTATCTAAGTCTTTTAGCTTTACATTAACATTACTGTTCCTATGTTTAAAAGACTTATCCCTTTTATGAATTAGGACGAGTTCTCAGATACACAAAACAAAAATCTAACCAAAAGAGGTTTCACCCAGAAAGACAAAGAGCAACAACAGACTGCAGCATCAGAACCCAGGAAGGAAAACAGAAACAAAGAGCATTTATTTCTTTATCTTTAAACAGATCTTTGTTGGTTTATGGCACTTAATGACTGTAATCAAACTTTTAAAGGGATGCCATCTCCAGTACTCCTTTCCTTTATTAAAAAGGAAGAAAAAAACAAAACAAACCCCACCCCACAACCTCGAATTAGTAGTTCTATCTATAATTAACTCACTGTTCAGCAAGTTTTTTAATAGTGTTAATAGTGTTTTGCTTTTACATATATGCTAGTGATTTCAGCTGGCCACAGTCACTTTCTCCATTTTAATTTTCTTAGGCTTCTCTACCGTGTGTTGAGCTCTGCTTCATTAGATTTTCAAGGTGATATTTTAATAAAGAGACCTGAATATAACAGAGAGATTACAAGCAAAATAGCTAAGCTTTAGCTGGAGGCAAAAACGTGGCATGTGTGCCTCTGCCTAAGCATGCCAAAGTAACCTCATGTAAACAACTTGTTTTGTCCTGTTGGAAACCAGACTTCCTACAGATCTGGCTGCCCTCCTCTTTTCCACCTTCCACTGTCATGTAAATCCAGGAGGAACAATCCAGAGGAGTTTCAAAACAGACACTGAGAGAATGCATTCTACCAGGAGCACTATCACATTTAATTGGTTCTCCTACCCTGTGCAGAGGTAGAAAGCATAAATTTTTTGTCCAATGCTTTATTTTCCCAGGGATGCTTGGGGTTTTTCTAAGGAAAAAAGACTCAAAACACTTCCTTAACAGAGCAAAGCTGCTTTCTGTTTAGACATTTCCACTCATGCCCTACCTCGCTCACCTATTTACACTGATCACAAATTTCATATTGCCCATTTAAAGGTGTTTGAAACACAAATAAGTTACAGTTTAAAATCAACAAAGCAAATGTTCTTGAACCTGTGAATTCTCAGTATGGGATACTCATACAGTACTCTCATTCACACATTTATTTCTGTCCCTCTCAGCAAAGTTTCATTTCTCTAACAAACTCATAATGCAACAGTAAGCAGACTGCTTCTATTTGTTCTCCCCTTCATTTAAGGATTCCAGGAAGCTGGGTGAATAGAAGGAGAGAGTGTGTACTTAATTTTATCCTGGCAGCCTGTAAGGATAATCCTATTCAATTTTATAATCCTCCTTCTGCAATGTCAAACTTTAGCCTGTACGTATCAAATGGACCATAAAGACTACTAACAGTCTCTTTTCTTTACCCTTTTATGAAAAATTGTTGGTGATCTCTGTTTTCTAATGCTTACCACCAGCATAAAAGAAGCTGTAATTGTCTCAGATTTCTTTTGGAAAAGCATCTGGTGTGGAAGTTACTCAATACGGATGTGTAACTGCAAGGGTCACAGAGGTGGGGAGGACCAACATTTGTTTGACAAAAGGCTGGGTATTTAACCCATTTCAGCTTGCATGTTGGTACTGTATGATTCAGGATGTGTAATGGGATAGCTGCTCTCCAGCCTGATGGAAGCAAGAAGTCTATTTAATTCTCAGAGCCTTACAGCAGGAGCTCACACCCTGCAATGGCACAGCTTCCCAGGGAAGTGTACGAAGCCCATGAGTTGTTCTGACCACCTGCTCCCAGAGCCCAACAAAAGCAGGGATACTCACAAAAGCAAGACTGTAGCTTGCATGTCCATTGCACAGAAAATAGACTCATTACTCACACCACATGCGAACAGCCTATACATCCTCAATCCATCAGATCCTATGCCAGCAAAGGAGTTACAGCAGGTTAAGTATTGCACTGCCACTGAAAGCTGTGCAGTCAAAAAGTAGAAGTTCAGTATAGCTCTACAAAACCGTTTGAGTTGTCCAAAAATTCAAGTATACTTGCTGTATCAGGCACTACTCTCATTGCAGGAATCATGAGGAAGTGTAACTAAGAACTATATTCACTGGGATTTTTCCTATATTAAAATGTTGAAACACCGTAGTTAAAATCCCTCTCTAGGAAGAAAGATGTCAAAGCATAAATTTGGCCCTTTCTAAGGCCGAATCCTATCCTCAAAAGTGATTGTGTGCAGAATTTTAGGAAAACATAAATTTCTTAATGGATTTTATTATTACTGATCATTCCAATTTCATTCTGCTTGTTCTGATACAAGCTATAAAGTTAGACTGTCTTTGATGGAGAGGTACAAAATAAAATTCCAGTTTTCTAGAAGTTCTAGTGTCCTTAATGTAAGAGTCATGTGAAATTAGAATATCATAAGAAATTTAAAGTATTTTTAATCCATTACATGCCATTCCATTACTATTAGTTAATAACACTAATCTTCAAAACATAGTTTGTCTCAGAAGTAAAAAAAAAAAAAAATCATGTATTTCCTGTTGAGCTGTTTCTGGTTTTTTTCAAATCTTGAAGTACTACACAACCATTCCATTAGCCAAAGAAGGCATGTATGTTTTTCACATCCCTATTTACTTCTGTTTTATGGTAAAAGTGGACATTACCATCAGAAATATTAGTTGAAATGCTGTTGTCCAATGATACTTGGCACATTTCTGCATGGCCATAGCACAATACAACTGTCATCTATTCTTTTGCTTATGCTGGCAGCATTACTTCGGGTAGTGCTATTTAGGTGAAGTACTTGTCTATAAACTATTGATCCGATTTTTAAATACCTGCTTGTTATTGGCAATGAGACCTAATAAAAGCACCATACACTTCTGGAGAGAGAGCTCTTCCCTGGACTGGAGATATGCTAAGACTTGTTCCAACTCAAGTCACTGTGAAAATGCACATTACTTTTAATTGCAAATAACATTTGATGCTGATTTGTCAGAACTATGAATATGCTATTGCCTGATTCACTTTCTTAAGATCCAGGGAAAATCAGAAGAATTTCAAAACATCTCTCCAGTAAATTAACCCAAATATCAATGTTGTCTTCTTAGGTAGAGCTCCAGAGATTTCTGTTAGGCAACCTGCTAAGAAGCTGAGATGAACAGCATAGCAGCACAAAACTGCACTATCCTGTCCATCCTCTCAGTCTACATTTGCTCCTGTTTGCACCTCCCAAAAGCCTAAACATATTCCATTGCTTTAGAAATAAAAAGCCATTCAAATCCTTTCTCTACCTAGCTGTTCTCTATTTATCACTGACTGCTTCGGTTAAAAGAAAAAGAAACATTGGGGAAATCCCTGCCTGTCAGTACACAGCCACAGAATACTACCTAAGGAATTCATTACTGAGAAAAAATTGTAATACCTCTCTTTTTGAAATTACATGAGTAGGGGATAAAGTATACGTTTGCCCTGTTTACAACACTCTATGTGAAAAGCAGTGAGACTATTTCAACTTTCATTCTAGCAGTAAAGAACCAGTAGTCTGAATTCTTAATTCTCAGTCCAGAGTAAATTTCTCCTACAGCATGCTACAATAAAAATTACCAGTTATGCATGTATATATGTTTTACCAGTCACAAATAAAACTGTTCAATAACCTTCAACATTATTTTTTCTTGTTTCGAATATTATGACAGAACACAAGCAAACAGAAGGAACAACCATTTATAATTAATGGTCCAGCTCTGCAATTCATCACTTTCAAAGGAACAGTCTCACTGGCATCAACAGGACTGTTTACATCCTGCCATTTGGCAAACCATGAACAAGAACCAGGCAGTCAGCATACAGATAGGAGAATCCTTGGAAACCTCTCCTTATTCATCTTCCCAGACCACCAGTGCAGAATCCCAAAATGCACTCAGAGTAAATCCCACTGAGCTTCAAAGAGAGGTAAGCATCCACAAGTGCTTTACCAAGGAGTTGGATAGGACTGTCACCATAGATCATGTGAGCTCTGAGATTGCACCAAGGTCACCACAATGAAGTTTCTAGACAGCCCATGCTTATTTCCGGTCTTTACCTTCATTAGAAAATAACCACTGAGTTATATTTCCTTTGTTTGTCAAGATAATGACAACGGCCAAGTGAAGACAATGCCTGCAGTCAGAATTTGGTTAGTAATTATCCAGGAGTATAGCTTTCATTTCTCACTTGTATTTTTGCATGATTTTCATGGTATGGTATGAACCCCATTGTTTCACCCCTCTACACAGGTTCTTGATGAGCAGCTTAAGAAAAAACACACTACTGAAGCTCTCAAGAACTGTGAAAATATATGGCGAATCTTTAATGTTGTGCTGTATGTTAGATTCTTTACCCAAATACAACCAGTGAAATATTCAAAAAGCATCTACATTTCAACATCAAAGGGATTAGGTGCCTAACATCTGCAGTACTATTCTTCTGTGTTTCTATGCACAGAAGCTGATTTCTACACAGACTTTTTCGATTTCCTGAATATTACTGGCATGTCAGGTCTCAGTGCCTTGAGAAGCAGGAACCAACACAAACAATTTCACCTAAGACCTCTTTCATTTATTGAAGATGCAGTACCTTTTCACAAGACTAGTCCTACAGCAACAGCCATACATCTGTACTGCCAGGTATGCCCTTTCCCTGCACATGACGGCCAAACCACTACACTCCTTCACCCTTCCTCCTGCATGGCAAAAACACTGCTGTCTGTCAGACTACACTTAATTTCCTTGGTGAGTAAAAAGATTCACTAAAGGACTATTTCTGAAAAGCAGAATGGTGGAATCTAAGCTGCATATCAGCCCATGTGTTTGGATTTCCAAAGTGTATGCAGCTTAGTAAACCTAACCCAAAGTCTGCAAGGCCTTGAAATCAGAGTATATATAATACATTCAAATTTTCTCTGAAATGTCTTTATATTTAAAATGAAAAAAAAAGTTTAATTCCAGTAACTACAAAAAATATTTGTAGGTTCAAGTTTCAATGCCATTTCACTTTAAAAAAATGTAGCTTGAAATACTGCTTGACTCTATTTGCAGGGCCAGGCCTAGAGGAAACAGGGTGGAATGTGCAATGTATGTTAGGATGTTTTTTTCAATACTCTTGGAAACTCAGCAACTTACATATGTAACAGAGCCCAAGCAGTGACTGAATAAAGAATGACAAATAGCTTAGGATTTGTTATGACAACTTTGATATAATAGCACTGTGCAAATTTTTTTAACTATGCCTGACATGGCAACACTCTCAGAAGAACAGCAGCTTAAATATTTCACCACAAACAAGACTATGCAGTTGAGGATCATGACAACACCAGTCAACATCAACAACAGTTTCCAATTTTATTTGAGATATACAGAATACTTTATGTTTCAGCTGCAGTTTTCTGGATGGGGAACAAGAGATGGGCATATGCATGCTTAGATGGCCAAAGGGTTTGGAGTAAGCTGGTACTCTGAGTAAAATCTAAGAGAATAAAAAACTATTAACGGGGCTCTTAAGAAACAGGGATTTATCTAAAATGTGAATTTCAATTTATATAACAAGTGAGAGGCGTTACAGATATGTAATGTCGTACATTGCTTTTGAGCAGACATAATAAAAAGGTGATAATTGTCTCCACCAATTTCTTTACAAATATTTTCTCTAACCTAATTTTACCCAAACACAATGTAGAACAAAGTAAAACTCTAGAACTAAGAAGGAGCACAGAAGCCAAATGTTTTTCCAGAACACAAAAATCTTTTACCTGATTGCTTTCGAACCATCATCAGTTGACTTTCAATATTTTTCTCCACAATTAATTCTACTACCATGCTTCGGAAAATCTGACAAAATGTCAATAATTAGATGCCAACCACTTAGAGTTGTGTGAAACTTGGCGGTTTCACTTTGCAGCAGTGCAGGCAAATATTTTATTTGGTGTCAATCCACCATTTTCAGTTTGTGTTGATTTTTTAATAAGTTCAAACAGGCAAATGAATAAGCAGTCAAAATTTCCACGTTTTACCTGGTTTCTCTTCATGGCCATACAAATAAAAAGGTATATCTTCATGAATCAATAATGGAACAAGGTAGATGTTCAAATTCAGAAGAAATACAAGACTATATCTATCATGTGGTTAAGGTGATTTACACCCAAACCCCATCATGGAGAATATTAACCCTTCGTAGCACTATTACTTTTTGTATTCTAAATTCTGTAAAGTGTTGCAGGCATGTGCATTTGTGATGCTATAAAAAGGCCCCAAAAGAGAATAATCGTAGCAATAACTGGTTTTGTTTTGAATCTTGCCAGTAGTTTATACCATTACAGGTAAACTTCCTACACTTTCCACCCACCCCTAAGTATCTTAGGATTGCAGCTCTTTGGATCATCACTGCTGTTGTCAGTGTACCCAGTTCTGCTCTTTATCTGGCAAAAATCATGACTGATGCAACAGAAATAACAGCAGGTGAAACTTGTTTTAAATAAAAGAGGTTATTACTTCCACAGAAGTAATAACCATTGAAAAGGTCTGACAGTATTAGCATTTCTGCTGAGAACATACTCATTGCATTCTTCTGTGGAGGAGTTAAAAGGAACGAAGTCCCAAATTCAAGTAATTATAGGTACCATATGTAGGAAGCTGTGAGGTAGGGAAAAAGGCCAAAAAGATGAAAGAAAAGGAGTAATGAAAATGAGAGACGCTGGTAAAATATTGGTAGAAATAGGAAAGACAGAACCGTTTGAAAACTGAGATGCAGAAGATAAGGAAGATAATACAAATGAGGACAATAACAGGATAAGAATGAAGAACAAATGGATTACAGACGGACAGGAGGAGAGATGAGACAGGGAAAAGAAAGGAGAGAGAGCATGGATGGATTACATACATCCATTGAAGACAAGATAAAAGTACAGATGGAGATGAGAAATGTTTAAGAAAGGATGGTATAAGAAGATGGAAATCCAAAACCAGAAAGTTACGTATCTGGAAATGGGATAAATAATACCAAAATTTTACAGGCTAAAGGCAGAATTAGCATTTGAGAAATGTTATGCAAAGTATGAATAGGAAAATTGTTAAAAACGAGGGTAGAGTACAGAGGTAGTACCAAAGACAATTGAAAGATATAAGACCTTAAGAAAGGAATGGGAGTGAAAAGCAACAGATGAAGCAGAGACTTGGATGGAGACCTGGGCGCTACTCCTGCATGCAAGGTCATCTTACCAATCCACCACAGGTACTGAAGGAGGCGAAGGAGCCTGGGTAGCGGAGGACAGCACCACTGTAGTAACAGGCTCTCTCAGGTTGCGATTGTGCAGCACTGGGTGGACTTTTGCCCTCACCCCCAAGCCTCTCCTCCACGGCAAAGCCAGGAGCCAGGAAGCGGCTGTCCCTCTTGAGCAGCAGGTAGAGTTCCCGAGCAAAAGCTGGGATCCTCAGCAGCACTTCATCTCCATCCTCTGGAGGTGGTGGTGGGGGAGATGGTGGTGGTGGCAACTGAGAGGCAGCACCAGACCCCTGGGGCAGGGGGGACCAGTGGTAAAACTCCTGAGACTCATACTCATCCTCAGTGTCCTCTTCCTCTGCCGCCTCCCCTACAGCCTGCGCCTGCGCATCCACCGAGGAGGAGACTGAACGCACCTCTCGGGAACTGCCAGCCACTGGGCTAGGTGTGACTGGGGCGCTGAAAGTGCTGCTTCGATTCCCACTACTGGGGTCGGCGTTGCAGCCCCCACCACCACCACTGCCACCCGTCGGCTCCTGCTGGCCCGGGCTCCATAGTGCAGGGAAGACGATCTCCCACTCCTCAGTCTCTTCTGAAGCATGAAGACCTGCGGGAAAGCCAGCAGATGGTTTAAATGAATGGAGCACCGAGCAGCATGCAGTGCCTGCCTAAAACCTACCCTATGCCCCCCAGAAGATGGTCATTCTGACTCCTAGACCAACAAGCACACCACAAAAAATACAGTGGGCTTCATTTGTCCCTTTCATCTTGGCCTTGCGCACAGCAGGGGGGCCAGCTGCTATGTGGGTCTGCCTGCTGATGTGTATGGAACACACCAGGGTCCCAGTGAACACAGAGAAAGCCAGAACCCAAGCTGGGCAGAAGTTGTGTTGGTACCAGTAGCTGGGGATGTTCTTCCTTTTGATCACCACCTCTACACAAGGAAACTTGCATAAACCTTCCATCATGTAAAGAAAATAACAACTTTTTCATATAGCCAAAAAAAAAAATCGCTGGGGAAAACCTCAACAAATTTGAAAATTTCAACCTTCTCAGCATGTTTTGCAAGACCCATTATGACTTCCAAAGTTTGGCCAAATACACACACACACCGTGGCTGCATATGTAAGTGGCAGTTGCATGCACATGCTATATCGTGATCATTCTCATAATGAAACTGAATTAGAATCACTAATTAGTGATGTCTGCATATCACACGCATGCACACTACCTGACAATATAACCACAATGCCAGCATTATGTTTACAAAATTCTGAGTACACACAACCTCTACTCGCCTGATACAGGAAACAGTTTTATTAACACATTCATCTCACACTCTAGGACCAGCACAGCCGGGAGAGATGACAGAGCTGCCTGTGGAAATCAGGTCTCGTCCAGACGAGCGCTGTGCACCCTCTCCCACAGCCGAGGCGCGCATTATCTGATCACCCATCGGTGACGGGGGCCGGGCGCGGTTAACAATGGCCAGGTACCGCCACCGGCAGCCGGCGGGGCGCGGAGGCCGCCCGGGGCTCGGCCCGTCCCGCGAAAGGCGCGCACTTACCTGCGCCGAGCCCGCTTGACAGCACGCACAGCTGGTAGAACACGCAGCAGACGCGGCTCAGGCGCATCCTCCCGCCCAGCGCCATGGGCTCCGCGCCCGCGGGACGCCGGCTGGCAAGACACGAAGCCGTGCCGAGTCGTGCGGGGCCGGGCGGGGAGCGCCGCGGGGCGCGGCCACCTGGGCGGCCGCGGAGAAGCTGCGGGAGAGCGCGAGTGGCGCGGCGCGTCCCGGAGGGGCGGGCGGGCAGGAGCACCGGCGGCGCGGGATGCGCAGCGCACGGCGGGCGGGCGTGCCTGTGTGTGTGTATGTGTGCGTGTGTATCCGTGTGTGTGTCTGTGTGTGTGCGTGTCTGCGTGTGCGTGTCTCCGTGTGTGTGGGCGCAGGCAGGCAGGAGCGCGGCCCGTGCGCGCACACAGCGCCCGGCGGCGGGCGGGCAGCTGCGCCCCGGCGGCAGCGACCGCGCTGCCCCCGCCCGCCGCTCGCCCCCACGGGGCGGGACGCGCCGGGCCCCGTCCCGTCCGGCCCCGCCCCGCCCCGCCCGGGCGGGCACCCGCCGCGGCCCCCCTTCCTTCGCCCCGCCACAACCCCGCCGCTGGGCCGCGGGCCGGCGCCCGGGCCGGTCTGCGAGCAGCCGAGCCCCGGCCCCGGTCCCGGGAGTCGTCGCTTCGCACCCCACCCGCCCCTCCCGTCCGTGAGGGGCGCGCACCGCGTGCGCCCCGGCGCAGGAAGGGCTCCCCTCATCCTCGCCGCCAGCCAGGCGCTCAGCGGAGCCTTTGCCTAAATTCAGGGAGCAGCAGACGTTGACCACTTTTGCCTAGTTTTGTGTAATTTGATTCTAAACTCTTTTTGCCCCCACCACTCAGCTCTCCATGGAAACCCATCACTTTCCACCCCGGCCCTTGTCAGCAGAGGAATGAGTAAATGAGGAGTCGAGGAGAGAGCTTTAGCTGCACATTTAGCATCAGCATGAATGGCAGAAGCAACAGGTAAACACCTCCCTCTAAAAGTCGGATTTTGTCGTAACTTCTGCTTTACCTACTGTTGGTGGTGTCAAAGGTGATTGCAGTGCCTTAAGGGAAAGCAGAGTAATCCAGTGTGGTGAGGAAAGCCATCTGTGCCGTTAAGGGGAAGTTAAGAATTTGCAGGAATTCTTTCTAGAAGTTAGTTGTGTAAAATGAAAAGCAAAGCATACAAACAAACAAAAATCACACGTTACACCTCCAAATAGAAAACACGTTTAGACTCCACAGAAGCCAAATGCAGCTGGCTTTTGGTCTTTGCTGTGCTCAATAGCTGTTTGAAGCGTATGCTGCATGGGTAGGTATTCTTAGCTGCCTCCAAATAGTATTTTTGATTAGATATTTCTTTTTATAGGGGAAAAAATTTATCATACACTGGGGGTTTTTTGTCTTTTTTCTTGGCGTCTGAGCCAACTAACACTAAGCAAAATCAGAGGGACTCAATGAAAACAAGATGAATTGATTAGGAAGAGGGGAGTTTTTCAGGGGCTGCAAAATGCTATTTTCCTGATCATTAGGTGACCTTAAAATGCATTTCAAGGGATGCTTTGTTTTCCAAATAAATAACAACATATGTACTAATTTATAGTGGAACTAGTTAATAGGCCAAATCCTGCAGCTTTTTCACAGCCAAAACTCTCCTTACAACTGATCAGGAAGTGCTGCAAAATGTGGTTTAAAAGGTCCTGTGCAAATACTAGATACAAATTCTGACTGTATTTTTGTTATTACAAATCAGAATGTTCAGGCAAGATGTGAAAATACACCAAGAGGATCTTTACTGTGCATACAGTTACATCACAAAATAGATATATGGTCAACAAGTGGGAAAAAGGAAAAACATGACATATAAATGTGCTTGCTTTAAAACTGTGAATTGCTGTAACTGTTTTCAATCTGCTGAAGTTGTTAGTCCCTTTGGACAAAATTCTGCTTCTCTTATTCACGTGTATAATATTACTGAAAAGACAAAAGCACAGTTTTTGACAGTAAGGTAAGGAGAATTTGGCCTTTTCAACACAAAATGCAAAGGGTAAAGACATTTTAAGAAATGCCGATTGAGAAAGACTTTAATATATTTGACTTTATCACCAGCCAAAGAAAAAAGAATATTCTAATAATTCTCCACATATGAATACAAGACAAGCTTAAGTCAACACGGAGCTGCAACAAATTTCTGTAGTTCATTTTATGTTTTGTTTTTATCGTTTCAATAGTTAAAGTAAAAATATAGGGGAAAGCTCTCTATGTTTAAGGTTGAGGAAAGTGCACTATAAAATAGAGCCCCTACTGGTGTTCATTAGTTTTAACAAAGAGTCTGGTCATAGGTTAATGCTGGTGGATGATATTGTAGCCCACCACATGCTAACTGTCGTCACTGTGAAACTAGTGCAGGGAAGCCTGTGTCTAAGAGAATAAGAATTAAAGAAACAAAACAATGCTTTCATACTGCAGTTAGTTTGCAGAGAGAATAATATTGTATCCACATGTACTCTGCAAAATACTATTTTCTTAATCACAAAGCCATCAAAACTCTGTTTTTATTTTACAGAACATGTGGTACAGGAGGTGTTATTAACTATGCGTTTGCAAAATTGGAAGAAGAAATAGTATCTTCAAACTTGATAAAAAGCAAAATGAAAAGAAACAATAAGTTTGCTCCAGTAGATTCTTAAAACTGCACTACCTATCTGAAAGGTCGAAGTCTTTTGGCATTTCAAGGGACTAGTGCAGAATCACAAACGTAAAGCATATGTTAATTTGCAAAATATGACAATGATTCAGATCATCTCACTGACATGAGAAAAAAAAAATACAGAAAATAAGTTAAAGAATATGTCCTCATCAGTCCTACCCAATTGAGATAAATTAGCCTAATTTTGTTGAAATCAATAAGAGATTTTGCAATTTCCTTTTGTTTAGTCCTCCCTGATTTTAAATATATAGAATTGTGCCATCAGTCCCTTAAGGACTGGCAGGGCAAGGGTTCTCTCAGCCTCCACCACAGGCGGACTTTTCATTTCCTCAGTATGCGAAGATCATTCATGATAACTCGTAACAAACAATAGACATCTCAAGCCATCTTTTGAAGACATCAGTACAATTCTTCAACTTCAACACCCCTCACCTCATGGTTTTATTTAACTCTCTGCTGCAGTTGCTGTCTTACCTTATTCTGCAAGGGCAGAATCCCTGCTTCCCCCGGACGATCAATTCATTCACTATCTGTTAAGAGTGATCTATTTCTGGGGATTAAGGTAAGTATGGACTGATCATTCTGTTAAATTCAAAATATCCGCTTCTAGCAAAATAAAAACCATCATCAGTCAGAGACTTTCCTTAGTTTGTTTTTTCTCTTTACTTAATCATTTCACTGTAAAAGCTTATACAAGTTTATACATACAAAAGTGTTTTAAGATTACCTCAGCTTTGCATTATATACAATATTACCTCCAGTAATTGTTACAAAAAAAATACGAACATTTAATCCTCTTCACAAGGGTATAGTTATTAATTATTTTATGCATACGCTTTATATATAATTATTAATGATATCGCTGATTTTTTAAAAATCTTTCAGTATATGTGTTTCAGATTTTTACAACTTAAAATGTTCTAGATGAATGGAAAAAATCTATTCTGTTTTGTGTGGTGCTTTCTACATTAAGGCCACATATCATATGTCTGTTGAGACTAGAAACAGAAACTCACATCTTCCTGTTTCTAGGGTGCTTTGCAAATGTTATCTCAGTATAAATAAACTTGTTTAAAAGAAGATTAAACTAAATATCTTCCGATGCACAAGATGTACATGAGCCAATGCTACAAATTTTCTCCACTTAAGCATGAATGAAAGGAAGTTTTTTTCCCTTTTAGAAAGTATTGTATTCCCTATCTCTTCAACTGAACAGTGAATTTCCAGTGTCTGTTAGCTCACTAATTCTGAACATTTAGTCTGTAACTCTATACTGTTATTTACATGCTAAAAATGAAGGGTTTATTTGAAAGGTATGTAGTTAAGACTACTTCAAACAACTTCTCTGTAGCAGGTCGTACTTCAGAGCAAATCTTACAGTTACATCTGAACTCAGTAGAACAATCAGATGACCTGCTGAGTAAGATATGTGTCAGACTGTTGTGAGCTTAATACCTCTACTGCTTTAAAGTGCATCAGCTTTAAAAGTGCAAAGTTAAGCACATAGCAGCTCGATGTTGTTATGCTACACCTCTTATGATTATATTGAATTTAGTAATTCAGTGAAATTTACTCCCAAGTCAAAGTTGTTGCCTTGTGAGTTACTTCTCGAAGTCGTGTTGTGATACTGATCAAGGTCTTTGTGGATAGTATTAGACAGCTAAAAATATACTTTCAACACACTATTTACACTATTTATTTAGAATGCTTGGCCAAGTCACCACTTAAATAGAAAAGGCTTTCACAACTCTTTCATTATATCCCTTTAATTTAGTGATTCCTTTTTCAGAAAATAAAAATTATGCTTGACAATTGTTTACATTTTGACAGAAAGCTCAGCGTGTACAATGGGAGGTAGTAAAGTACTCTGCTTAAGCTGAAACCACTTAAAATACAGCAATGCACTCTGTGTGAACCTGAGTTCCACTTCCCAAGCTAAAGTTTTCCCCCAAACTGGAGCTTCCTCAGATTTCTAAACTGAATCCTCTAACAAGCAAATGGATCACTTGATCAATTATGGGGGATAGGCTACTCCAGAACAATCAACAAATAGTTCCTATTTTTGGAACATCTTAAAAGAGCAAGGCTTCAGATTTGAAACCTGCAAGTCATATGTTGGAGAAAAAAAATTGGTAATTTCCAAGGATCACAAAATCATTTAGGCTGAAAAAGAGATCTAAGTCCAGCATTTGACTGAGCACCACCTTGTCAAGTAGACCATGGCACTAAGTGCCACATGCATTGTTTCTTGAGCACTAAAAAGAAAAGAAAAGCTGCTCTGAGGAAGAAATTGGATCTCTTAAGTTTTGAACATAAAAAGAAAGTTAGCCCAAGAAGAAACATAATTGGTCTTAAAACCCTGAACGCAGATTCCCTTGCCCAGTGTTAAACCTTTGTCCTTGACGAGCAACCAAGTCAGTAAGATTTCCTTTGTACATTAAAGGTTTCAAAGTTCTGTTTGATTTCTGCCAATACAAAGGCAAATCCATCAAAATTCTGACCTTCTTATCAAATTCAAACAACTAAAGAAGAAAGCAACTCTGCTGAACTTTCAAGAGCGTGAGAAAAGCATCTTTCTGTAGTTTTTTGCATTTCAGGAGTTTGCTGAGAACTGCAAACATGTAAACTTTAATAAAAGTGCAGAATTCTATCTAAAACCTTCTGTCTCTAACTGGAGAAAAGGCAAATGTAACAATTCAGGACCTTGTGGTAGTGTGAATCTCTGATAGCAATTATTTCCATTCACAGCAAAATTTAATTGTTTTGTTTCTCAAAGAAATTACTTGCTTTGAAGGATTAGATGAAAGAATGAGAGAAAAATGGCATATGAGAAAAATTTGGAAACAGTAATTAGCCGATCCTTCAGGCTTTTGTTCTTTGCAGTTTCAAAACTTTATTATTCAAAAGGTTAAGCAGATAAAGACACTATTTTGTAAGAACTTTTGAGATTTCCTTTTGATTCAGATTTTCAGTGAGATTTAAGGTTTCAACCTTAATTTCATGGTTTACATACATACCTGAATTTAAAAGAGTAAACTGTTTGAGGCAGATTGTATAAGCTTAAAGTTGTTGATTTACAGGTGCTATTGAAATCTTGTTCCAATCTTTATAAAAACTCTACCTGTACTGAACAGCATATACAATCTGCTGTTGAAACCAGTCCATCATTATTGCTTTCAGAGAGTGTAGAAAAGATGCTATAGCAGAGGATACTTATGGAGAAATAATACACATTGTTGATTAACATTGCATGGTTCTTCTTGACAATTACATTGTAAAATAATACAATAATCCTCTTTTAGAGCTGTTGCATCTTCAAAACAAAAATAGTTTAGAACTGTAGTTTAATTTAAAAGTGTATATGAGCAAAGGGAAACATTAGTGCTGAAAAAAAGTAATAATAGAAGATACCCTTAAAATGGGCTTAATGGACACAAATTCTCTGAGGGGAGGGAAGCCTTTCTCCAGAATAAAGATAATGAAACTTAACTCCTCTACCAAACTGTAAGAACAGGTTAGAAGAGCAAGAAAATTTTGTATCACCAAAAATGGTGGAAATGCTTCCTGTAGGAAAATTATCTCATTTGTAACATTTGTATTGAAAAAAAACCCCAAAACATAAAACCTCCTCTAATTTATATCAGAAACAAAATCAGGGAATTTGATGAGGTGACTTCATGTGGTCTCTACCCACACATCCCCACATTTAAAGAAGGTGGGAACAGCAGACAGGAATACAAACCTTATAAGAAAAGAAAATTTTTGGCAGGAACTGCAAATGTCTTGGATTGAGCACAAAATTTATGGAAAAAGCATATGATAAATATGAGCATTTATGATAAAACTAGAATTATAGGCAACTATATAAGTTTATTAGTAAATGTTAGGAAGATGTCTGCTGTGTTTAAATTAGTATGGTTAAAATATTCTGTAAGCCAGTTATCCCAGCCCTACTAGTCAGCCAGTCCATTTCAGAATTTATTGTGTTTTTATGCAGGAAAGTGGACCAATCATGTCAAGAATTATATAGTGACTTGAAAATAATTTCCATTGCTTACATACACAGTATGTATTTTAGATTCTGAGTGGTATTGCCATCATAATCTATTTACAGTATTTTCTCTTCTGAAAAAAGAAATCACCCCCCTATTTTTTCAGTCAAGGAAGTAGTATAACTCAGACACCTATAAACTTTAAAAAAAAAGAATATAGGACTGGGAATGAAAATGTTAAAGGCAATGCAGGCAAATATGGTATGACATGAAATATGGCTCCAAGAGATGTTTAAAAAACTGAGTATGTTCTTGAGATTCAGGCAGTTAAACTGCAGTATAGTCTTCAGTTTATCAGTATAGCTGCATTATCATTTTTATTACGTAACAGTATCTCTATTATACTATTAACTCACACTGAGAAAAAGAAGACAACAGGGAGGCGAATGGATCCAGAATCAGAAGAAGCCAGTGTAGAGGTGATTGAAAACAGATCAAGGAAACAAAATAAAACAAGAGAGGATAGAGAGAAGATCATGAGATTCTACTCCAAAAGCTGTAAGTAAATCAAAGGAAGCAGTTCATGCAGCATAGCAAGGTCATTTTCTTGCTGTTTGTGAGGCATACAAATAACCTTGCTATCTGAAACACATCTTTCTTTCTTTCTGTGTATGTTTAAAGAAAGCATTCAATAACATAGCTAAACAAAGATAATCACTGATTTCTAGACATCGGCCTTCAGCTTCTTACCTATCTGCAAGCACTGAAGATATCATGAAACCTTAGAAATGGAAGTTAACTAGTCTCCCAGTCATTATTCATTTAGATGACAGTGTGAATATCCTATTTGCACTTTCCCTTGCCACAGGAGAGAAAGACTTCATTATGGCTACCAGATAAAAAGCAAACATTGTAGAAATGATTTATTTTCTCCTATCTAAAGGATTTATTCATATGAACTGCTGTGTGGTAGCCTGCAGAACAGGCTGCCTTGCTCTTTTAGCCTCTGTAACTGGGAAACCCATTAAGACCACATGAGTTGTCAAAGCACACGGTATGTTACATTCCGTATGAGTACTGTCCACAGGCACTCGCTTTGAAGGCAGGCCAATGGCAAACAGTGGCACCAGGAGACCAGCTAAAATATAGAGAAATCAAGGTGACAGCACATAAAACACAAGTTGTGCAAGACCTCTGTTAAACAGGCAAAAAGCCAAGAACACATGGCTAAAGGGTTTCCAAGCTACTCTCTAGAAGTCTTTAGCTTGAATTGAGGTGGAAAAAAAAATACTGGCATCATAGGAGATGTTCTGAGTTTTGCTTCATAATTTTTAATCTCTGTTCACTCTCCCATTATTCTGAGACAGATAAGAATAAAAATGCAAAATTTGGTGTATTTAAGCAAGGTCAGGGAGTAGAAAGAAACAAATTGACAAGCCACATAATGGTGATCATGTTCCTGGCCAAAACCAGGAAGTGTCAGTCAACAGAGAGCTCAAAGATCTCCATTGTGGAGGAGACATTAGTTTCTATTTGCAGAGCTCCCTGAAGATTAAATGTGCTATATATCATTACTATCTGAAAAGCTCCCTTATCCAGTAAAATGCTATGTATTGTCAGAAAATATTGGGATTACTTATAAAGACTTTTTCTCAACCAGTCAATGTAAACCTGGTGTCAGTGGTTGCTCCTGCATTTTCTGCCAGTGTGAAAACTTGTAGACTAAGGATTATACCTGCATGGCTAGATAGCCGTGTAAGCCTGATTCATGTCCAAAATGAAGGAAACAGGTTTCCATGTATTCAAAGTAAATACTGTGGTATGACACCTGAGACTAATAGTATATCACTAAAAAACCCAGAAGGAATGGTTATCCTGCCAAAAAAAGACTAGCAGTTGTTCTGATAATAAGAAATACATGAAGTAATTTTCCTGTGAGTAGAAATATTTCTGATAGAATGTCGAAAAAATAGCTTATTACTAATCCACTTATGTGGTACCTAACCTTATTTTTAAAGGTCCTACTGTCATACAGTTTTTACAGTTTTAATTTACTCACATGACTGAAAGATACAAAAGCATATTTTCATCTTCATTTTTGGTGAAAAAAACACATAGACACAAACTAGTGATCTGTTGGAAGCTACACAAGTCAAGTTTAAAGTTACATCCGTGATTCTGTGATCTCTCACTTCCAAGCTGGTGCCCTAGATAGCAGACCCAGTTATATTAATATTTATGCTAGGTAAGATAATATCAACCCAAGATATTATAAGTAAACAAATAAGATAACCTGCACTTTTCCCCTCCTATGTCTTACCTTAATTTTCTTGGAAAGGAAAGGAGTAGGCTCTAGAAGCATATTGTTAGGGACAGCTGATTTAACAAGATCAGTGTGACTGTTTTTCAGAGATAATGAAACTGGCTTAACCTTTTGCACAAACCTTTGGTACAAACTTTTCATAAATATGTGCGCAAGATGGGTTTAAAGGGAAAACAGCATATTTTAAACAAAGCCAATCTGGCCTGTGCTGCTTAAAAGATAAAAATGAAACTACTTTAACATGTAGCAGTTACGCAGAAAAGGTAAATACATGCAGAATACAGATCAGAGAATGCTGGTGGGTTGTTTTTTGCTTCAGGAAACCTGTGTTTGGTATTTGCACATTGGTGCCAAAGCAGCACCTCCAGTTTCATTCTAAATGTAGCAGGATTTCTTTGTACTTTACTTATCCCCTCATTCATCAGTCTGCACATATTAGAAGAAAGTCTTCCTTTGATCTTTAGAAATAAAGACATCTCTTCTGGAAAAGTATTTCAAAAGCAAAAAGGAGCCAAAGAAATAATTTTTGCAAAGCAATGAAGCAACCTGGATGGTGGGTGGAGAGATGGAGGCTTTAAAGTACAATCTGCGAGGTGCCAAATTCAAAGAGTGGGGTCTCTTGCCTGGTTTAATAGCTTCCTTCTTTGTAACCAGGTGTTCTAGCACAAAAAGTCTCTCACTAATTCAGGCTGGGGGCCGTGAAGGCAAAAATTTACACAGGTAGGACTCCTCCCATTTAATCAAAATCCTAAAGTGAACTTTAAGCCATTGGTTACTCAGAGGAAAACTGAACATTCAGATTTAGCTGAGTCCTGACAAGGAAGATATATATAGTTTATACTGTTTATACCCCTGTTTATAGCTATTGCTTATGTATCACAATCTATATAAAAGCATAATTGTTATTGTCTGTTTTCCACTTGATATTTATAGAAACGTAGATCAGTTTTGATTCCTTCTTGACTTCAGGTCATGAAGGTTAGAGTGCCTTTAAGAAATATGTAGCTTCACAGGCTAGGAGAACCACATGGTTTATGGTCTCTTTTTGTATGACTTCTAGAGAAAAAGGGATGAAGGCACAGCAAAAGCAGACAAGGATATGGTTTGACTGGAAGAAATTACATGGAAATTGGCCAAATAACAAGCTCTTCCTCCAACTGTCCCTCCTGGACTATGAAATGGCTATCTCAGTAGTGGAAATGCCCCAAATGAGCAAGTTGTTCCTCCTCCATTTTGGCCAATGAAAAGGCCAGCGTGAATAACCGCTGCTTTATTCAGAAAAGGGAATTACTTAGAGGGCAAAACTTTCCTCCAATTTTAGGTACTGGCTGCAGAACAGCTTGCACTAAAATGTTCAGTCCTTAGTACACAGAGGGTCAGCTGCGTTTGTTGAACAAGCAGAAATATGCAGTTCAGATGTAGCTGGCAGTGGAGTGTCATCTTGTCCATCTTTGCATATCATAATTTTTCCAACTTACTCTTCTTCTTTTTTTTAAATACTTTCCAGTATGCAGTATCAGGTGGCTCTTCTGTTAAGTGTGGTTCACAAATACAAGCAAAACTGATGAATGAAAAAGGAGACAACTAAAAAATAAAAAGAAAGAAAAAAAGAAAAAAGGGGAGAAAAGGAAAAAGTGGAAAAACATCCTTTTCTCTTTAATGGCTATGAGTGCTGCAAGGTTTCTCTGGTGACTCTAGCATACCAGCTTTCAGCTTGAGGACTGCTGAAGTTTTTCTCCTGCTTTAGTAACCTACAGAGCTTTGCAAAAACATACTATTTTAAGGCATTTAGGACATTATGTCAAACTTCTGCATGTTCTCTTCTAAAGAAAATTTTCTCTTTAAGTAAATTAACCTCACTTCCAACTTTGAAATTATTAGTTTAAAATTCCTAACATCAGTCAGTAGGTTGCATTGTTTATATTCTAAATATCCATCAATAAAAATTGCTGTCATTGTTTCTAGACAAATAGATATGGCCATCATAGAAGATCAGCAGTAGATAATAATGTTCTAGGTGTCTTGGGGTTTGACCTTGAAAAAAATCCTTTTGTTTTACTGAGTTTTCTCTGTTTTACTGAGTTTTACTGAGTATTCAAATATAAATTTTGTGTTTTGATAATTCAATGGAGACAGTCATATATTAAAGAGATTACTCAGTTTTCCATTCCTCAAAGCTTCAAGGTGACATTGGTTGAAAGTATCTTGGTAACTTTTATTACCCTGTTAATTTTTGCATGATTTCTTCCTATGTCTTCAAGAAAATATTTTGTTAGAAATGTTTTTAATTTATTTAATTAAGAAAAATAACTAAATCAGCAAGGAAATGGTGATTGTTAGAAAATAGGCTGCACCATATAAAATATATTTTAAAAAATACAAATAATGAAGTGCATATTTATATGAAGTAAAAAACTGCTTTAAGAAAGCAAATGCCATCAGTTAAAGAGTAATGCAGTCAAGTTTCCTGGTGAAATAAATGCATTTTCAATTTGGTAAAAAGTGAAAGCTCAATTAAATTTATTTTCTATAAAGTCAACATTCATAGAAGTACTGAGCTCTCTTATCTTTAGTTGAGATACATTCCCAATTTACCAATTACAAAATTCTTAAGAAGCGTTTCCAATTTCATATACGGTGAAACAGAATGATCTCTCTCTTTTGGTGGTAACACAGTTGTCATCATCTCTTTTAAGCACACTTGTGTTCACAGGAGGGTACATGTGACTGCATATTTCAAAGGTCTTTTCAGGTATCTTTTCAAAATGAGAATGTTTTTTCCTCATCTCTTATATCTGGGATGAAAATAATGTTCCTGCATTGCATAAATCTCTTTTAAAAGATATTTGATCTCCAGAATATCTAGCCTTAACTTCTGAGAAAACATCGAAATGAAGCAATGTGTTTTAAGAAAACAGGGAGAAAAACAGTCATAGAACCACTTCAGAGGACAAGCTGGATAAAATGACTGAGAGTAACTGAACCCTGCTAGAGGGAGCTCTGCAGCTACATATTTATTCAGCTTTAAAAGAATTTGCCTACTGTTGTAGGCAAAGTTAGCCGACACTTGGAGCTAGCAGCTTAAACAGTTGTAATAGCTAGAGCAGACAGAGCCTATAGATTGTGGCATATGATCCACAGCAGCCAGATGTCAGCGTGCCAAATAGCTAACTACAGGATCAGCTGAAGCCAACCTAAGAGTATGTCACAATGTATAAGAAGAGGATCACTTAACAACCTCTTAGTAAAAAAAAACCAAAAACCAACAACAACCAAAAAAAGAAAAAAAAAAAAACAACAAAAAACAACAAACAGTAGAAAACTAAGAAGATCCTGGATCCTAATATTACAATGGGTCCAACCTACCCCTTGAGGGGTGGGGGAACTTAGGTGCTAAGAGCAAAATTGCCCAGCACTTTCTTTGTTTGAAGTCCCCTCATCAGAAGCACTCAGTTTGAGCTTTAACACTATTGATAAAAACAATTTCAGTTTAATGGTTCGGTGGAAACCCAGTGTTGAACCCTGTTATGGTGGCTGCCACATGTAATTTCCATAACACTACACAGAATTATGATAAGTTAACTTGAACTTGTCATAGCATCACACGTTGCATGTCATCCTGAGCACAACATCTAGGTTACTAATGGTCTGTAAAACATTAGTTTTTGCTTTGAACATTATTTTTTAAATCAAATTAGAGTCTGCTCTTAACACCTGTATGTTAAAATGGTAGTTCTGTTATGGATGCAAAAACACAGATAATATTATATAAAAAAATACAGACTGTCTTTTGGTTTTTTTAAGCCTAAATGTAAAGAGAACATGCTTTTGTACAAGAAATGCAGTGAAAAGTCTGATATTGTGTTAGGCAAAACATCCATTGCTTTTATGATAGAACCAGACAAAGCATATGAGCTCTGATAAAGTGGCAATTTTTACTTGTGCTTTAAGCTGGTTGAGAATTCAATTCCTTTTCTCATTTAGGCCATAAATTAGAGTCAAATTGTCCTGGTGCAATTCTTCTGCTCATTCCTTGGAAAGTGTGCTTCTTATCCACTGTTCATTTTGCTGCCTCCACACAGCTGTACAGCCGCAACATCTTGGCGTCTGCTTTACATTAGCAGGCCCTGGCTTTGTTAGCAGTCAAGGCAGCACAAAATTCTCTTGTGTGAAGCAGCCTCACTGCAAAACCTGTGTGAGGCAAGAAAATATTCTAACATTTTACCGTGCTAAATGTTCTAGCCACTAAACTGTGTTGCCAACAGAACTAGTTAAGGCTTCTTTCAGAGGACTGTGGGCTGCACTACAGTGCTATGCACACAGGTAGCCTCTAAATGAAAGAAAGTACAAACTAAAAAAGTGTCTTAAGGCATTTTTTTTTCTCACAACAGGAGAGAGAGAAAGGTTCCTTATTAGTGCTCTTGCTTTTAGTTTATCTTATTACTGGCTACTGTCTGAATCCCCTTTATACATATTACTGTGCAGAAGATAGACCTAACTGTTAAAAATCAGAGGAAAACCCCTGACTTTTACAGAAATTAGTGACAGGCTTCATCTTCCTATGCTGTGCTTTACTTACAGTAAAGTAAACTTTACTGTAAAACTTCATTGAACACAACATATCAAGCGGTTCTAGGAGGAGCTTATTCCTGTGAATGAGAGCATACAAGCAGTTGTAAGGTAAATAAAAGGACAGCATGATTGAATTTTTCCCCCCTTAAAAATGGGAAAATACTGACATTCTAATTTAGAAATTATTTAAATAGAGTATTTTAGCAAAGAAATTGTTGTTAAAAATATCACAGAAAAAGATCAAAATAACCAGCTGAAACAATGGCCTCTTGAGTCTAAGCATCTTAACAGATGGTTTCTATTAAACTTCTATTGCTTCTTCAAGAAGAACTGCTTTAATGTCTACTACAGTTTTATTATTATTATTATTATTTTGAGAACATACCTACAGTATTTTAGACATATAATATGAGGGTAAAACTATGCCAAAAATCTGACAGAAGTATTTCTTACAGCCTTAACGTCTACTCTTTTTTTTCCGCTGCTGATTTAGGTCACGTTTTCATTTACTTTCTACTACTGTTGGACTTGATGAACGATTCTGTTCAACAGGAGGCTCTTTCAACACAGTTCAGTTTCTTTTCAGTGTTTCCTCATGATTTTCTTCAACAGCATATTTGAAGCAAAAGTGCTTTAAAATATTTTGTTTCCTTGGATTTTAAAAAGCACAAGTATTTAGGATGTACAAGAAGGCATCCAGCAACCCTTATGGAAACTTGTTGATGTAGAGTTTGGTCCTGATCCCAGACAAGAAAACTCTCATGACTTAAAATCCTTTGTAAGCATAAGAAATAACTATGTAATGTACTTATCTTGTATTATTTCAAAGGAAATGTGTTCCAAAATGACTAAGTGATGTAAGTCAGTATTGGTACATTGTATTCCAAGACAGTATACCATTGCTTCGTCTAAAATACATGCTATACAAAAACAAAGATACATATAAATATGGTAGATTTTAATATATTCAAAATACCAGTGGAAACAAGGCAGGTAGCAGAAGCAATATAGCACACAGAGCACTCTTTGATTTCCCCTATTTTGCTGCTGCAGTCCAATTAAGAACCAGAATTAGGGCTTCCTAGTATCTCTGAGTGATTCTAGGTATTAGCTGGAATTAACTGTATTTAAACTTCCATAATTTGTATTTGAGGGTGTTCTCTGTCTCTGCATGAATTCCCATTGTTTTCCGATTCAGCATAGGGAAACATTAGGGTGATTCTCCTCAAGACATTCTGTAGTCATAAGCCAGAGTAATGGCTACCCACATGGGACTTTTATTAACCTGTGGCAGCTTTAAATCCTGATTCTTCCAAATGGCCTTCAATTTCAGTTGCTCATTGAAATGGTAGGTACTGTCTTTTTAGTAAATCTCTCTCTCTGTTTAATAGCCAAAAAAAAATAGAATGAACTTCTAAAAAGATGAGACTGTGGACTAAATAATAAACTTTAATAAACTTGGTATAGTAGTTCCACAGGGAGCACAAAATGTAGTACCAAAAAAAATATTCACCTGTTTCTCTAATGATCTCACCTTATCTAGTCTAACTAGATCTTATCTAGTCTAAAAACAAGCATAATGATCTCACCAAATGTCTGCCTACAAAAATATCATGATTACTACTAGCACTACCTTTTTAGGTGATAGTTCATGACACTCACGTGAAAGGAAGTCAAACTGAATTTCATTGACATCTATTCTGGTTTTCCCAGTCTCAGGATTATGCAATCAAGAATAGAAAATAAATGTGCCAACAGAGTGCAGGCATATTTTCATGAGCCACAGTCTGGAGAGAAGTGAAATGTTTGCTGGAGGGGTTAGGTTCTCAAGCTCTGTAGGGGGTAGTTATAAAGGTTACCATCATCATCATTTTGTTTTCTCATGCATTTACATTTTCCTCTGTGCCCTTCTAACTTTCTATCTCTTTTCCCCTCATGCTAAAGGAAGTGGGACTGGTCTCAGCCGTGGTTAATTAGCCTTCTGAGCAGTTTTATCATTTCTGCTTTCCACTTGTCCCTAGAAACTACACAGAACAACCTTCCTGCTCTCCATCGCAGTGTCCATCACCGAAGTGATTAAGGTAGCATTCAGTATTGCTGTCCTTTAATCTCTTTGGGCCATGGGTAGATCTACAGCCTCCAAAACACATGAATACATGTTGCGTGTGTATTCAATAGCAAAAAAAATTGTGTATTTTCGGTGTGAACATCTAGGAGCAAATACAAACTTACAACTCTATGTGAAACATGAATACATGTTGCGTGTGTATTCAATAGCAAAAAAAATTGTGTATTTTCGGTGTGAACATCTAGGAGCAAATACAAACTTACAACTCTATGTGAAACTAAAGTACTGTAGCACATGGCAGTCAGAAACAATTCATTTTTTATGGTAGATATATGTCTGAATTAATTGAACAGGAACATGGCATTGAATGATAACAGAGTAAGATCGCAGTAAATCTCTCTTACACTCCAACAATAATAGTGTAATATCACAGTAACTCTCTCTTACTCTCCAAAATATACACAAGTACAACAGTCTGGAGGAAAGAAAAAATACAAAACAAACAAAAAAATCTTTGTGTTACGGATAGGGTACTTAGCAGAGAGAGCTAAAAACCCCACAATATGACATCACAACTGCTAACTAGAGTCACTCAGCTCTGCATGGGAGTTTCTTAAGAATACCAGAGAGAGAATGTATAATGTTAAACTTTAAAACAAAATAGCCAATGGGTATTTTAAAAAACTATTGAAAATCAGTGTTATCAGAAAAAAAATAGAATATTGGTTCTGTCAGGGACAACACAAGACTGAATAAGAAATTGTCAAGTCCAATGGAATTTTTAAAGATTATTTAAAGAAAAACTAAGCAAAATAAAACCACAACAAAAATCAAAACTAGTATAAGAGTCTGGAAGCTATAGAACTAAAATAGAAAATTAGAGTCTTAGTAATAGCTAGAAATAAAATAGAAGGTAGAATGAAAACTGTTGCTAGCCCTCTAGCAGTAAAGATTTCTTCTATTTAGCCATGCAGATGGTAGATTTTTCATTAACTTCGATAGCTGTGGCATCAAGCACTGATTTTCACTATCCAAAAGCCCAGGCAACACCTGGGACAAAAATTAGGAAAGTGGTAGTGAAGGAAAGAGGGAAGAAATGTTTGATTAAACAAACAAACAAACAAAAAGTCTAAGGCTGAGGCTCTAAACAAGACTGAGTTTGTGCCCACATTGCGGGTCCTAACTTTTATGTACTTGGACATCTAGTAAGATGACTGATGTCTTCTGAGCTATTTATTTATTTATTTACTTTTTTCTATGCAGTGGGTCAACTGCAATTAAACCTGGTCTAGTCCCTTTTCTTGGCTGGGAGGTTGAAACTGGATGATTATAATGTCGCTTCCAACCCATTCTTTGGTTCTATGACTATGATTCTGTGAGAATCTAATTCTATAAAACAGACTGTATATATTATCTCAGTGACCAATTAATTACATTTCTGTCCTGGAAAACCTTCTCTATCCCTTCACGTGCTTGTGTCATTCTTTTCATTCACTGCTATCACCTGGGAGAAATATTGCATCATATTTTTCTGCAGTTGTCTGAAATGAAAATCTTAGTTTTGCAACATCAAGTGACTGGAATGGGTTATAATGTGCACCTAGATGAGCCGTTTTCATATACCAATGTACACCTGATTTCTGGCACTTTCTAGTGTCTTTTCAAAACTGATTCATGTAGGAGAAATTTGGGTTTGAAGTTATTTTGTCTTGGAGATTTATTATCTTGGTTTTCCATACCAAATTTGTTTTGCTTCATGCAGTGGTTTTGCTTTCTGTTTGGGGACAATAAATGCTCATGTTTTTCAACTTCAGGTGATGCAAAGGTGTTTTTAGAATGATTCAGTTTGCATTTAATCAACCATACAGAATCCGTAGTGAGCATAATGTGTTTGTTCATAGTCTGAGAAAAGGCATACCAAGAAATTTGTGTTTTTCTCAGTACAAGCTGAGGTTTCCAGCTCTGAGGTGCCAGGAACAATCTAGAGGTACGGCTTAATTGCAAAGAAAGATATTTGCCTGAATTGCCATTTTTTCTCTTCAATCATAACAACTTTTTGAATTTGTGCCATGAAAGTTAGAGTGAACTCAATGTCCAGTTTTGTTCTGGACATACATTTGAAGCTTGTGTTAGATCATGTTCAACAAAAACAAGGATACCAGGAACAATTTAAAATCCACTGAGAGCATGAATATTTTCCCCCGGGCACACCCCCAAATATAATACTTTCTGTAGGTTTTAGTAAGTGATTGTGAAAGGCATCTGGACCATACAGACACACAAAAACAGGATCTAACTCTTCACTCCAGAGAAATAAATAGGATCTTTACCTTTGAGTGTGTATGGAAATTTGTCTACCTGGACATTATGAGGAGTGAATATGGAAATAGGAAGAAAAACCAAGAAACAGTCTTTAAAGTAAAAAGAAAAAAGAGAAATTGTGGTAATGACTGAGGCAAGCATACCTAATACAACAAGTGTCAAATAAGTTGAGTAAAACACACTGGAATGACAGAATTTGCTCTAAAACCAGGTATGAACAACTGGCAAGTGACAAACCTGCTCATGCAGCGGTAGGATTGCATGCAAGAAGTCCTGTATATCCCCTAGGGAAAGAACTGGAAAGTCCTTGAGTATTATACTTGAAAATTTTATCAAAGGACTAGGCCTTTTGGTTTCACTATAGCACAACAAAAACAGGATATTGATCATTTGTAACCCAAACACAAGTTATGTCAGGGATCAGAGGGCAGGAAATATATCAGTCATCTTCATCAGTTATGCCAGGATTATCCTAATAATGATTACAATTTAGCACAATCATATTGGAGTTTCTTTTGTGAGAAAGATACGTTTCTTAAGGATTTCACATATACTGATAAGCACTTTCACAAAAAACTACAGTAGGCCCATCTGGGATCTTTAATTGTGGAGAACTTTTCATTAAAAAGGACTTCCCATTTCTCATGAATAAACAGTCAATTCTAACTGGAATGCTGGAGAGGTTCTCACCTACTATGGTAGCCCTCTTCTGGGAGTAGCTGTCTTTGAGTCACATGGGAATCAATGAAATTAAGGAGATAAAAGTTCAATATCAAAATAACAAAATCAAAACAGAAACACAGCCTTTGTATTGCATATGGAAGTTAAATGAAAGCTGAACATTGCAGATGTTTCTTTCTGAGAAACTTTTCCTAAAAATCCATGTAATCTTCTCAGTGGGAAGGTCCAGGTCAGAGGCCCCAGTTACAACACCCTAATAGAAGGTGGAACAATGTCATTAGCTCTTCTGATGAGTTTTTGCAAGGCTAATTCTGCTTATTTTCATTCCCCATGAACTCGTTTGCAGACATGCCCTGAACAAAAGAGACAAGCTGACTACTGTTGTTGTACCCAGTAAACTACAATACAAAGCTGAGTAATAGATACAGACACTACTATTTTATTGCCATCACAAATTGTCTTGAAAACAGGAGTACAAGACCCAGGAGATTGTTCTTAGTCTATAAATAATGTAAATAAATTAATCCAAGTTAGATTTATCTTTGCGTATTAGACTATGGTTATAATCTCTTTTGTTCAATTACCATCAGTGGCTAGAGTTTCCATTCTTTTCCCATTTATTGTGAGCAAGCAAACATTGGCATAGGCACAGTATTTTGCCACAAAATATAAAATAGGAAAAAAACAAATTCCTGTACTTCTTTGTTCTGAATATGTGTTGTCATAGGAGGAATGTCATAGGAGGAATAGCAAGTTGGTAAACAAAAAAATTGTAAGTGCAGAAAGAATTGAGAACAAATGAAGTGGTATCTTGCTCTCTCCCAGTAATCTCATCCATCAGAAGCAACTTGTGTGTTTGTCTTATCTATCAGTTTGAAACTCCCCTAGTGCTTCTAGTCTCACCAAGAGATACTGTTGACCAAAACTCAAGCCAAAAAAACATTTGTCCTTTCTGAATCCAGCTTTTAGTTTGCAAGCCAGAACTCAGTTCTGAGTTTTAGTGTGTATATCCAAGTATAACAAAAACCCCTCATCATTAAACACTCAACCAGCCCCAAGAGCAGACAATTACTTGGAACAAGTCACTGACTGAGATGTTACAGATGTCATGGAAGAGAAAACTTATGTAATTTTTCTGGAGCTGTCATGGCATTAGACTTTACCGGCGTCTTTGTCACTGACACTCTAGTTATCTCCTGTGATACTTCAGGACATGGCTGTGCTAAGCCTTGAAAAGGATTATTAGGTAGTATTGCACCTACAACTTTGAGAACAGTGGTATACCAGTGTCTTAATCAGCAGCAAAACAATTTTTTTCTGAGCTATTTATAATCAGTCTGAATCAGCAAGTGGTCCAGACAATAACGAGGAAATCCTTAATCATTATGTATTTTGGTGATTTCTAATTCGAATTTATATATTATGTGGATTCTGTATATTGCACTGTTGTTATCTCCAGACCTGTATGAAAAGCAAGATCCAGAGAAAGGCATGATAAAAAGCAGGGTCCATAACAAACTTAATTATTCCTTTCATTGCTACTTACAGAAAGTATGAATTTTTGAAGCTGTTCAGAGGATTTGGTGCTCATATAGGAGCTACAATTTCCCAGGGCAATAAGTTTATTCACATTTGATCTGTTCAAGTAGAAGCATTTTACTCAACTAAATAAAATTATTTAGGTATTTAATTTAAAATAAAATTTTGCTATTTAGTTAAGTAGGAAATGGAAAATCTCTAAAATAAATATGTCCAGTAACCTACTGGAGTGAGGGAAGTTCATCTGTAATTTAAATTCATGGGGATTTCACCCATGGTATATGCCATACATGGAGGGAAATTGCACCATAAATGAACAGCAGAATGCTACTAATATCCTCAGAAAGTCTGAGGATATCTTATGGTTTATAATTTAGGTAAAGTATGTAATTCAGTAGTGAGGTTAGTGCACTTATAATGTACCACTAGTTAACAAGAGGTGTCTCTGCCCAAATATTGAAGTGAATATTAATATTCATAATTGTGCCTGAAAATATAATGTTATATTAAACCACAACTTCCAGCTAATCCGACACCCTAATATTAAATGAAATACAATGTGCAAAGAAACGAACTGAGATTAATAGATGCTGTTGGGTCTAGCAGTTCAGGCTTGGCATCAGAAATGCTAGAAAAGCCCAGCAGGAAAAGAAGTCATAGCAGCAGCAGCTGCTGAAAAGGTGGCAGAGATTGTAATGCAACCTACATGTGATGAATCCTGATGCAGCCTGATAAACACGAGAAAGTGACCCAGCTGGACATCAACAAGTTCAAATTTTAGTCTTGTTTTTGTAAGAGTACAACCAAGGTATATTACTTCTACCATGTCTCTGCAAAAAATATGTCTGTTCTGGTTTTGGCTCAGGTAGAGTTAATTTTCTTCATGGTGGTGGTAGGGGGCTGGTTAGGACTTGTGCTGAACACAGAGTTCATAATATAGAGATGTTTTTGTTTTTGCTGAGCAGGACTTGCACAGAAGCAAACCCTTTTCTAGTTTTTGCATTACCACAATGGTGAGGAGACTGGGGGTGCCTGGGAGGCTGGGGGAGACACAGCCAGGACAGGTGACCCAAGCTGATCAAAGGGATATTCCAAACTGTATGGCATCATGCTCATTTTATAAAGTGGAGGGAAGAAGGAGGAAGACAGAGAACATTTGGAGTGATGGACATTTCCAAGTAAGTGTTGTGCATGAAGGGGCTCTGCTCTCCTGGGGAAGGCTGAGCACCTGCCTGCCCATGGGAAGCACTGAATGAATTCCTTGTTTTTCTTTGTTTCTGTGCATAGCTTTTGCTTTCCCTATTAAACTGTCTTTGTCTCAACCCATGAGCTTTGTACCTTTTACGCTTTCAATTCTCTCCCTGATCCAGCTGTTGGGGGAGTGAGCCTAACTGTGCCACAGGGGAGGATTTTGTAGGACTCCACAGGGAAGATTATGAAGTTCTCCTGACCTGGGGCAGTAAATTAGTGAAATTCTCTTTTCATTTTTAGCATAATAATTTCTGGTTCTATACTCTCATGCCATCTAGCCATTCTGCCTTGGCCCTTGAATTCAACTTTAACATTGTTCTGGAAAGGTAAAGTACTCATTTAAGTCTGATTCATTCCTCTGTTGTTCTGCCTTTCAGTTCTGTCTTTGCTTCATAGTGTCACCACATTTATGTTCCTTCTGTTCGCATGAGTAAAGAAACTTCATAGCTGGATTAAAATTTTTGGGCAAGGTCTTCTGGTTCTGTTTTTGACTCCATACAAATATATAAATTCTGAGACTATGGTATACATAAAACCACTGTATTTGTTCAGAAGAAAATAACCTTGATAAGGTGTTACATGTGAATATTCGTTTATGGTTATATTTCTTATATTTGATAAAATTTTTTAGAATCCTGTAGAGTTACTTCGATTACATAGAGAGGCATGCTGTGAAATGCTGAATATGTTTTTTGAAGATTAAACACTTTGGTTGCTTGAACTACAAACAGTACCCTTGACTATAATTTTTCATTGTGCAAAGGCATGAAAGGTCATGGGTTCTGCTTTACGATGGCCCAGAGCTGACAGTGAACTGACTTAATTTGAACACAGTCCTGTCACTATCTTGAAAGAGACAGGAAAAAATATTAGCACTTTTAAAAAAATGTAGTTCAAACATCGTGGGTAATTTCTCCTTAATTTTTTTTCTCTAAAGTTGATGAAAGTGATCTTGTTCCTTTTGTGTCCGCTACTCACATCCGTAAGTAACAGCCAGTGGCATTACAGTAAAAATAAAAAGCAAACCAGCTGATAACACAGTGCCAGTTACAGGTCATTTTCACAGTGAGACTGAGGCTTTGTGTGAGAAACATCCAGTGCTTGTGCTAGGAGAATGGCTGGACATGAAAATCTGACAAACTCATGAAGAGTAATGGAAGTGAAAGGAAGAACCTATTATCTTAAGTAATCAAATTTTAACAACAGTTATTTTGAAGCAGGCAGTCAAGTGTGGGGGAGTGCAAGACAACCAGAAGACAAATGACACAGAGATGATCGTGATAGAAATCTGAACACTGAGTTTTCTGTGGCTTTTTTTTTTTTGAGCAGTAATAGTCATGTTACCTGTGGACATTTCGTATCTCAAGAAAACCTGAAGTTATATTCACTGATCAGTTCTTACACTATACAAAAAACATAAAATCAAATTAAGAGCTTAAAAAACTTGTTATTGGTATCTTGGTACTATTCACTTAGATCAAACAAATCATTTCTCTTAACTGTGAACAGCTAGGGTATTGTAATTACTGCTTAGCCTACATTTTAACAGTTGAAGTTACATTGAAATACATTGTCAATCACTTCTGATAAATTTAAAAATCCATTTGCAAATATTATACATAGATTAATTGGACCGATTACATTTATTTATTCAATTTTACAAGTTTATTCAGGAATTTGTATTTACAGGTCTGGAAATTGTAATTAATCTGCCAACAGTTCCAAGCTCTCATGCATACATTTTGGGTGAAAGTTATTCCATTTAAGTTTAACTACTTGATTCTTTCTACATGGTATTCTTCATCATAAAACAGTTACTTTAAGTTGGTATGGAACCAGTGAAATTGATCCCAAGGATCAAATTGACCCCTAGGACCTTTTTCTATATACTATTTAGTCACAGACTTTATTCTACTTTATCAAATTATTTTTATTGTGAAGTACCCATGATTAAAAGTGGTTCTTTAAAATTCCCTCGAGAGATTCAGTCTGGAGACCACACCACCAGCAGAATGACAGTGCCTTCTGGGAAAACAAAACCAATAGATGTATTGGTATTTTCTTGAACAGTCATCCTTTCAATGTTGATAGCAATTTAAATGAAGTAAGAATCATAGTATTTGGGGATTCGCACCTCCTGCATAAGCTGCACTTCTATACGGGTAAAGTATTTTCAGGGAATATTTGTGGGTTCTTTACACTGGCTGAGAAAGATAATACTCCCTTGGCCAACCCTGAGGAAAAGGTAAGTATTCAAACAGTAGGGAAAAGCTGGCAATAGGGATGATCTAATAGAAGAGTTCATAATGGTAACTCAGGCAGTTGTTCTCTAAACCAACACCCTTTTTCAGCTTGGACACAAATAGTAATGGATATCTTCTGAGTTAACTGTGAGCATCTAAAGCTGTGTGGGCTAAAGTACAGCTTACAAGGTTTGTCAAAGCCAAGGTCAGCAGACGCTCCCAAAAATACTAAATGAAGTTTTGAGTTTGGTTCCCAATAGATTTACAAGGTTAGAAAGGGAGTTTTGTATTGCCTTTTTTTTTCCTTAGAAGCTAATGAACTCTTCAAAGACAGAAATATGTTTATTCCCATTGGCAACCAATAACCCAAATGAAATAGATATGCATGTTCCACTGGGATTTATACAATTTGCTCTAGCATTTATATTACTGGCTTGTACAAAGGAAAGAAATAGTAGTTTGAGCTCATAATATGTTGGGCAAAATATCAAGAAGATTAGGCCACATGGTAGAGCAAAGTCTGATGAAAAACATACATTTACTGCAGAGAAATTTTAATGCCAAAAATCTAAGAATATCTACAGCAAAACAGTGTCTGCCTTGTATCATGGTCTTTTACCCCCTCTCCCTCTGTAAGATTTTCTTAGGAGGAAACTGGGCCCTAGCAAAAAGGATCTGAATAGCAGATTATTTCAAAAAGATTAGGAGAATTAATGGAGGCATAGAGAAAAGATAGAAACAAAGACAATCTAGAGCATTTTTTTTTATTAGCAAGAATATTAATATTTTCCTGTTCCATAAAGTGATGGCTGCTGCAAATACTAAGGAAACTACAGATGTAGAAGGAGAGCATCAAATGTTTAAGATGTTTATGATATTCATTATTATGACCTCATTTGTGATTGAGTCTAATATTAATTATGCTCTGCAGCTGGTAGTCCACCATTTCCCTAGGGAATAAGAAAAATGCTTCCAATACATCAAATCCTCGGAAAAAAAAGCACCATTTTAGACAAACTGTTCCTTCACAGGTTGCCAGGCTGCAACTTTTCTCTGCACTGCTCAGCAAGGAGTCATAACCCAAAACACAGCTGCTCTCTACAGGATGAACAGCCCAACATCTGCCTCCTTCTCACTAGCCAGAACTATGCTGGTGGCACCCCTTTTTTCACAGTTGTCACCTCAGGGAGCATGCGGCCAAGAAGGCTGAATAGATATCAAGCCTGGCTGTGCAGGACACAGCCTTTACTTTCAACCTTTGCTACGATGGTACCAGTACCTGTGTGCTGCAGAACTCACCCTCACAAGCCCTGCTTCATCCAGAGCACTATCACCCTCTCAAACACATTTAGGCACACTGGGTAATATCCTGTTTCCTACTGACACAGAAGCATGCTGGAGACAGTTATGTCAGTTGAATCTAAATAATTTGTACATTTACTTTGGTTCTTATTAGTTCAAATCCTTCAGCTCTGATAGTAGCATTCAATTATGGTTCTTTCACTGACTTGCTTTCCATTTCTGTTGTACCAAGACACAGACAAAAATGCAATTTTCTGCCCTTAAACTAAGAGAGGTAACTAGTCATTCTGCTTTTCAGACTGCACTGAAAAAGGTAGGATCCCTTCCCTGTTGCAGACTTCATCTCCTGAGTTCATTCTCCTGGCAAAGTCGCTCTTTCTAAGCAGGATCCTTTGCTGCATACTTATGCAGAGAAATATTTACTCAACTTTCAAGATGCTGTCACAAGCACTGTCCCTGTTGTAACCTCTTCATCATTTTTTTGTCATCCTTGGGGAGTTCTGAACACAGTCTCAACAACGCACAAGAGTGTCCCAGAATGGTCAAGATCCAGCCAGCTACTGGAATTTCCAGCTACTGGAATTTTAACCTTTTAAGTACTGCCTAAACAGATGTCAGTAGTCTTTTGTCATTTCCTGAGATCTTCTGACTTACCTCTGACTCTTGTCATCACAGCAGCCCTTGCCATTCATCATGTCATTGTCTGCAGAACTGGTTTAAACTTCACAACTTCTTTTGACCATAAAATCCTCCTCACCCAGCTCAAGTCCTGTCCGTGCTTCTGTCCTCTTCATCCCTGTGCCTTCCTCAGCTCCCATGTTCTTATTATTCATACTCAGCTGTAGAGGGGAGTTGAATCGCAGTTGTATGTGTGGCCCTAGCAAGGTGAGGCTGAGGTGAGCCAAAGTGAGGTGCATAGCATGAACAGTAAAACCAAAAAATATGTATATTCGAAAGATCCCTATATATACAGATTTGTATGAAGTTCTTCAACACAGTTGTGCACTCTTTCATACCTGCCAAAAGCTAGGTTTTTTCCATTCTTAGCAGGCAGGCAGACCATAAGAGTCTGAAAAGATGGTTAAATAAATAAATAAATAAATAAATAAATGAAGCAGCCCATTTGGAAATGAAAAAAACATGTAAGGCATGCTGCAATAAAATCAAAACAATATATGCAAGGTTTATTTCAACATAGATAAACTTTTCGAAAGAAGTAGAAATCAGATTGAGCAGACAAGCTAATCTAATTTTTCTGATGTGAACAAAATAAACACCAGCTTAGCATAATGTGTCCATTTGAGCATTTACTATAAGTTAAATATTTTGTTTCTGCTCTGCTCACAATAGAATTATCACTTAAAATGCTAGATGCCGTGCTAAGTCACAAGCAATTTTCCTTCTTAATAAATCTTCACTTTTTGCATATACTTCTGTTAGTAAATGCAGAGAATATGGAATATTTTAGTTTACTTGTGCTCTGTCTTTATAATAATTTTATTCTTCTGTACATTTTCAGTTGTACAAATATTGGCTGATTGAACTTCCCCTTATCTGCAGGAGGTTCATTCTGCTGTGGACAAGTCTCTCTCAGAAGCATCAAATTTAACATGTTTACATGTTACAAATTGCATTTGTGCCTTCAGGTCCCAGAGCACCCCTGAAGATCCCAAAGTTCCCAGCAAATCCACCTTGCAGTCCCTTGTCCCTTGCAAGCAGAATAAAACCAAGCCAAGTTCAAGATGCTAAAAATCCTTGCAAGAGGTGACTTGAGGGACCTTCTCAGAAAAATGTCAACACTTATGTACCAGCTGTCTCCTGTAGAATATCACAAGGAGGAAATGGAGGCCACTGATCTTCATACTGTGCTGCATCCCTGTGCTCTCCTCCATTTTTGTGGCCCTCTCATCACAGAATCGTAGACTGGTTGCCTTGGAAGGAATCTTAAAGATCATCTAGTTCCAACTCATCTGTCACTGGCTGAGACACCTTCCACTAGACCAGGTTGCTCAAAGCCCCACCCAACTTGGCCTTGAAGACTTCCAGGGATGTGGCATCCTCAAGTTCTCTGGCCAGTTGTTGTCTTTCTGGACATCAGTCTGCCTTCCAATACCGTATCATGCTTCAATTACCTTCTTCTTGTCAGCTTTTCAGAGACATCTGAAAATTCTTACACATGTTGTACCCAATCTCCGCTGTTAAGAGAAACCCTTAACCTCTTCATGCTTTAGGTAGAAGATCAGATCTAGGACTTTATGTGAGATGTAGATTTGAAAACAAACCAGCACTGGCTATGCTTATGGCACTTTTCTTGATTTGAGGAATGGCCTGGTGTCTACCAGATGAACTTGTGTGAGGAGTTTGTTACAGCAGCTCTCAGTGGGCACTCCTGGAACAAACTTGAAACAGACTGCGGCATGTGCCTGCCACGAAGGAGACAACACGCCTAACTCTTCCATATCAATAGCTGTGGAATAGACAGATGTTTACAGATCAGTACATTTTTAAAAAATTATGTTTTTTTCAAATGGCATAGGACCCTCAATCTTGAAAGACAGAGGCTTCCCACAATTCCTGGCAGGAAAGCAATTAAATAAACCAGGTGGCTATATCACTTTTAAGCTGGACAATGTGTACATATGTTTCCCTTTAGTGCAAGTCTGGATAGAGAAATTATCTTCAAACTGAATTAAATGTGACAGTGGCTGTGTTTTACATATGATGCTTTAGGTAAAGCCTACAGAATCCTGAACCAAAAAAGTGCAATGTAATAATGATTACCTGTTCCCTCTTCTTAAAATTCCCAAATTTTGTTTTTGTAAGAAATTCAACCCCCTTGACAGATCGTAATTTTTGTGTCTCTGAAATTCCAGGATTGATGCTAATCCAGCAGCAAAGCATCCAGAAAGTCAAGTAATATATGATAAGAAACAACACTCAAAGGTTAAAGCTCATATTCTCAACTATTCAGTTACTCTTGTGGAAATGAAGTAAACCTGCTTCACAAACTTAAGCATAATCTGAAAAAGTGACAGTGTGGTCTGTATATTCCAAAAATATTTATATTTCTAGGTATAATGAACACTTCATATAAAAATACACTCATTTGCTGTGTTCAGCCTACTCTCTGTGTCTGAGTGATCTATTTGTCCCCTAAGGATTTTGTGGAGATTTTGGGTAACTTTTTAGGAAAAGCTGTGTCAAGGGGAACATGCAGCATAAGTGTTTGTCATGTATGCAACAAACCAAACATTAATACTGCAGTATTTATAAGTCGGTTGCATCTCATAGAAGAGCCCCACAGAGGGGAAAAAACTGAGAAGACAGCTGTTATGAGGGAAGTAAAACAAGATTTCTTAATAAAAACGTTCTCATCATGGGAATCGCCATGTCACAAGAGGAAAAGACATGAAGACATTTTCCCAGCTGTCAGGGAAGATGAACACAGAATAAGAACAGATCATTTTAGTCTAGATAGCACAAGAAAGAGCATACCAACCGCCTGTAGTAGCACAATGGGATTTTCAAAGACAGATTTTTATGAGGCACAGCCCTGCTGTTATTTGCAGGAAAGCTACTAGGTGAGAAATCACGTTTACCAGCGATTTATGGGGTTTATAATGGATACAGCTCTGCTGGTGATACTGTGCTAATTTGGTAGAGATTCAGGCTCTGCTAAGCACAAATAATATGGCATATTATGTGCAGTAAAGACAAAATGTTTGAAAGCAGAGTACTCCATAAAGTGTGTCAGATACTTTTGATGTATATGTGATGCATGTCAGTGACTTAGATTTGTGGATTCCCCCTCAGGCGCAGACATTACTTTTCCTAAAGTTGTTTAAGGGATCTCTTCACTTTAGTAGGAGTGCTGGTTCTAGTGTAATCACTTAAAGTGTTCTTACACAAATTGGCAGGTTCATCTCACTCCTTCTCTTCATTTTGTAGGATGCTAGGATGAAACTTGTCTCAGTTCGTGTCCACCAAGTTTTCAGGACTGCATTATAAGCTGTTACCATTGTTTTCCCCTGCTACATATATAGTACGTTTTTTACGAATGGGAAAATACTTCAGACACTGTACCATATTGATTATTCTCTTTGTCATTTTTTGCCTTTTTGGTCCTTCTGCAATTTCTTTTTTCCTCTGACATCACTTTCAAATGTTACGGGCTCACTGCATCCAGGTTTCTATTAAATATGACAGCTGTACTTGGCTGATGCCAAAATATAATTTGAGCAAAGTATGAATGACAGCACCTGATTTCTCTAATGATGCTTTGCTACTGAGGTAGCTTTCCTTTTGGACTGGGATGAGTGCTTTTATATCTCATCCCAAACTTCAGTACCTGAAGTCACTCTCTTTGGTCTGTGCATTATACATTGCTGCTATGTTAGATATACAACGTCTTGAAAAATAGAGTTCCAAATCATCTGTTTTCTAGCAAACTTACCTTTGGAAAATCAAGTTTATGGGTTCTTGGTGAAGTTCTGGGGTCTGTAGCTGTATTGTGGGTGTTGACTCTCAAATTGATTTGGGTATGGTCCCACTTATCCTTGGTCAATGTACCAGTTTTTGCCTGCTTAGCTTTGGAGATTGAAAGCTTTTTTTCAGACTGGAAAACAATATTATTTTGAGGGGTTTTTTCCCCATAATTTATGACATATGCAGGAAAATATGACAGGATCTTCTAAATATTTTGCCAATTATTTGTTGTTGTTTTAGAACCTCTCTCTGGTCCTCTTTTCAATGGCCTTACAAAGGTCCAGGACAGGCCAAAATTACAGTCTCTAACGGAATTGTAGGTGAAGAATCAGATTCTTCCAAAATTTTACCTGCCTTGTGTTTTCAAACACATCATCTTCCTTTCCCATAGTAGACAGTCTTAGCTCATAATGTGAATACCAACAAATTACTTTCTGTGGCACTTACTAAACACAGTAAATGTTTTAGTCCAAGACATTTTTCTTAATAAAGCCATTATCTAAAAATCGTAATTTGTACTGGTACCCATTTATTTGTTAAGTACAGAATACAGGACTCCTCAGGAGCCTGATTTTGCAGCTCTGCATCCTCCAGCATCTCACTTCCAGTCACCTTGCACCTGCATATGAGATGGCTCCATAGCAAGTGATATTATCCTTTGAATAAGAAGTCTTTTAACAGTCATAATAATGTCTCTGAGAATACAATATATTTTCTAAGAATATATAACATGCTGTGTCCCGTTCTGGGCTCCTCGGTACAAGAGACACATGGAGCTCTTGGACCAGGTCCAGCAAAGGATAATATAGATGGTTAAAGGACTGGAGCATCTCTCTTATGAAGAAAGGCTGAGGGAGCTGGGCCTTTTCAGCCTTGAGAAGAGATGACTGAGAGGGGTCCTCATTGGTGTCTATCGGTATCTGAAGGGAGGGTGTCAGAGGATGAAGCCAGGCTGTTCTCAATGGTGCTCAGCAACAGGACAAGGGGCAATGGGCAGAAACTGATGCACAGGAAATTCTACCTGAATATTAAGAACTTCTTTACTGTGTGAATGACCAATCACCAGAACAGATTGTCCAGAGAGGTTGTGGAGTCTCCCTCACTGGAGATACTCAAGAACCAGCTCAATTAAATCCTGTGTGATGTGCTCTAGGATGATCCTGCTTGAGCAGGGATGTTGGACCAGGTCACCCATTGTTGTCCCTTCAAACCTGACCTGTTCTGTGTTATTGCAATTCTGCATCATCTGCTAAAGTCAATCTTAACTTAAAACATCTGATTCTAGCAAACTAACCTTTTTTTGGTAATTTTGTGGGGATCTCAATTGTTTCCGAAGAGAGAGAAAGAGCAGTTAAACCTTTTTGCAATCTCACTTCTCCCCAATTTCCAACATGATGTTTAATGATAGTTAAAAAGCAATGAAATTGGAATTTCTTTAGATTAATTATAAATTATTATATAGCAGATATCACAACTTCTTTATGGAAATTGGCAGTAACTCATCATTTTCTTGGCTGGGCCTCTGGCTTTTCATGTAGAAAATACTCAGTTTAGAAATACACAGCTAAACTGCCTGGGCAACCTAAACTCTATACTGCAATTATGACAGTGTCTACATGGGTTTTAGCCAGCAAATCATCTTGTTCTTTTGCACTCTCAACCAAAACAATCCATGCCATATTAGCATGGCATCATTCCTAAAATAATATACCATGCTTCAGACCAAGGATAATTAGCTCTGGCTCTGTGATATTCTAATTGCAGTTAAATGGCTCTTGTTGGCTTAGTCTCCCAGAAGAGCATGTTCATGCCTGTTGTAGCGTACCATTTAGTAATACCTCATGAAGTAAACACTTTAATTAATAATCCTCACTATAACTATTGTGTGCATTTTTGCAATTGCAATTGTTGCCCCTGTCCTCACTATTACTGCCTCTGAGATTGGCTTCCCTGGGGATCCAAGCTGAGATCATCCAATCTGTTTAATTCTGCTCTGAAGGAATACATATAATGTTGATTATGTTATGTTAGGTGGAAAGCCTACAGACAAAGCTCAGCAACTGCTTAAGCAGTAATTAATACATCTTCATTAAGCTAGTTGTTCTTAAGCCTTCCCCTAGTTTGTACTGTCATCACATTCATAAGTCTCTTTCAAGCTGGTTTTTTAGGTATATCAGAAAATCTTATACTTTCTGTTCATCAGTTTTCAATTTAATCTCTTTTTTCTGTGTTCAGTGTTACAAAAAATAAATCTTTATTTTGGTATATTTGGCCTTCCCTTTTCACATCGCATGATTTTATCGAGAAATTGTGGTAGTTTATAGCAAAAAACAGAGGGAAAAAGGGCAATTTTCTATATCAGGTTTTTATATGGAAAAAGACTGGCCTGTTTCGACAGTAGTAATTCTAGAATTATGAAGTGGTAATTAGAGATGAAATTCACCTGCATCCAAAAAACCTTTTTAAAATAATTTTTTACTTTAACAGATGAGCTTAAATGATGCAACATGTGGTCATCCAGGTCTCTGCACTGGAATTTGATTGAAATGTATACAGCAATGTATCTAGTAACCTCCAGAATACCTAATATCTTTTTTCTTTTTGTTGAGATATATTGCACCCAGTTTTCTGACTTCTAATTGGAATAACAAAAAAAAAAAAAAAATATGAATAACCAACTACTGACAGTGTGCCAAATTGTTATTTGAATACAAGAAGTTGCGGTGACCTAGCCATTATATTGATAGAAAACACAAAGTTATTTAATCTGTCAACCTAACTAGAGTTGAAGATTGTCCACCAGATAGATACTCAGGACTCACATTCTAATTATAAAGTAAGTTTCCAGGAATCTATTCCTTTGTGCCTCTATCACACTCACCTGTCATTTGCTCAGTCTCTGAAATATTCCAGACTTGACCTTGTCCCTCTTTTCTGTTTTTGTTTCTTTCTACTGCTCTTGTACTGGCAGCTTTCATATACCACGTGATATTTTGTACCTCATAGAAAAGTCAGGGTGTTTCATAAGTACACTTTTCTGGATTGTAGCATCCTTCTTATTTTAAATTAGATCTTACAAGTACTTCAAATTTAAACAAAAAAATAATTCTTTCAATTAGCCTGGTAAGAGGAAGGGTTGTCCTGTAGTGCAAGTACTCCCTACTTCAGTTTGCAAGTCAATATTTTAAAAAATAAAAGAAAACAGAGCTCACACACTATAGATTAACCTCATTGTGATAGGGATGAGAATTTATTAAAAAGAAAATCTCTATTTGAATTTTTGTATTTTTTAATGTTGCATCAAAGGAAGCTTTCCAGGATACATTTTCGTAAAAGTGGGTGCTGGAATAAATTCAAGGCTTCCCTTATGAGGAGCAGTGAGGTGGTTTTGACTGTCATACATCTGTTTTTTCAGACAGAAAGTGCAACATCCCCATGGCCTTACAAAGGCTGGATCCATCTAAGAACAGAGTCTTTACTCAGCTTGGAAGGGACTTAGTCACAGACTCCTCTCTGCTAGAAAATGCTAATGTGGATTTTATTTGATTTCTTTATTTAAATTTTTTTTGCCTGGTATAAAACATTTCTTACAACTTCTATAATGCTTCATGCCAGAGCATTTTCATCAACTTTGTGTCATATCTTGAGCTAGAGATTTTTAGAAATCATTTTAAAAATCAAGTATTATTGTTTGTGTAAATCTTTGGTTAAATGCATTGGTTTATAAAAGTAAAAATCTTCAAATTCATTATGTAGCTATAGATTTTATCTTTTTACATATCTGTATTTAATGTACACTCCCTTTGTAATTTGCAGGATTGAAAAGAACTAATATTGTGGACTGTTTTGGGGTGACTCATGTAAACAAAATCTTCACTGAAATCACACATCAGCTTAAGTCATCCAGTATAAAATTTAAAAGCTGTTGAATTGCATGGCATTATCTTCTGGTTTTATTTTACAATTCTGTATTGGCAAATTCTGAAATACAGTTCTGTATAAAGCAATATTGTACATGGATTTACACAACATGAAGCAACTTATCTTAGAATAAAGAGTGATGTGAGATTTAAATTTACTTGGTCACATAGATACCTCAAAGATATGGAATTTTGTTTGGCTCAAATGAGATATATTAGTAATCTGTGTAAATGATGGAGCAGAGAAAAAGACATCAAGAGGGAGAGTAAAGTTAGGTGTAGTTGGACAACAAGTTAATGTAGAGAATTAAAATAATTTATCAACATTTTGAAAACACCATTTTGAAGTTGTTTAGAATATCAGTTTAAGTAGAAAGCTAGGGAATGGTCTGGAAGATGAACCTGATGTAATGATATTTACTGGATGAACAGAACTTTCTGGCTATGATACTTCAGTCTTCCTGAAGTTGAGATAATAAGGATTTATAAGGACTACGAAGAGCGAATAGCAATAGTTCAGTTAAGAAGTGATTAACGACTGATTGAGGATTTCAGCAAAAGAAAGCTTGTCATAAGACAATGCGGTCAATGCTCCAGAGGAGAAAAACTTAAAAAGGAGAATTAAAGTTTCAAGACATGCTATCCTACCATCCTACAGTGAAAGGCAGAATGACTGCAGTATTTAGTAGCTTTTATGTAAGGATTATGTTAATGGTAGAAACAAATCAGATGGATACATCCTTATCATTCCATATAAAACAGGCAGGCCTTAAAACAAATATTCATTCACCATCTGATTCAGTATTCAGCTCCGGAATAACTCTCACTAGGCTGTGAGTAAAAACGACAAGAAGAGGTGTTTCCAGCATCCCCAGTAGTCCCAACCTGTTTACGAAGCTGGTTGCTCTGACATTGGCTTCACAATGAGGAAAGTACCGCACATTCCCTCATTGATACCAACCGGTGCGATTTCACCTGTGAGCGAATTCAGTGAGGCTGTTCAGCACTTGGGTCCTTGCAGAATATGACCCCACATCTGTTTAAAACTACATGGTTTCAATCAAAACATTTGATGACAACCATCCAGGGAGTTTTTACTTCAACAGGCTACTTGAAGCAGAAGTTTCCAGTACAGAACGTACTACCATTTGCATACATTCATGACTAAAAACTAGGGGAAATGCCAATTAAAAAAAAAGTATGGGTGACACTCGCTCTCCCATTTCCTCTCCTTTCTGCCATCCTTTCAGTGTCACTGTCATCAGTCTGCCATTTGCCCAGCTGTTTTTAATACCATGTGATAAACATGATAACAAGCTTGAGCTCTATCCAGTCCTTCTTGGCTCATGATCACACAAAACCTCCATGAAGGGGGGAAAAATTACTTTCAAAGATTAGTGTTACCATTTTACAGACACTCTGAGCAAAACCATGAGCCAGGACCAACAGGCCACTGAAAGGTATTGCGAACTGAAAATTTTGTGAGATTGTCTTCTGGGTGATTTTAAGTAGAACACTCATTTCCTCTATCATGGTCACTGAGCTGTGTTTTGTTTACATAAGATTCTTTGAAATGTTCCCTGCTATCCTCTTTATTTTTTTAATCTTATTCTAGTTTCAGCTTTGTTCATTAAAAACCCATCAGTGCACTATTATGTTTGAATTCTGACTTAAACAGGCCACTTGGGGGTACTGTGCTGTAAAGCCAAGAGAGCAAGCAACATAAAAAGGCAGACATAATCTCACTCACAGACTAAATTTGCAGAAGGACACCTGGAATATAAATGTGTCTGGATAGGACCAGGGTTTTTGTGATTAATTGCCAGCTGTTGTCCACAGAAGATAGAACTGTGCTGTGAAATCAAGAGAAAGTGTTCCTTGGGGCTTCTGCTGCTCTCCTTCAGATGTATGGGGTGGGAAGGAGCACAGTGAAACTCACAAGAAGAAATAGATTTTTTCAGAGGAAAAAAGACCCCAGTATTGATACACTATTTATTTGCTGCCTTGTCAAGTCTCTTCCCAGTTAAGTGTTTATGTAAGGTTGCAACCTGGCTTAATTACCTGTGTTTTCCCACTGTTTCCTTGTAGAAAGAATGCGTTGCCTGACCATACATTTGATTAAGAATCAAAAGTTGCGCTATTTAAGCATATAAATGTGCAAATGTCTGTTGAACTGCAACTTCTGGAACATTGTCAGCAAAAAAAAAAATAATTAGCTTAAAATTTCACTTCAAAACTAGCCTTAAAAAAACAGCTAGTAGCCAGCAAAGTCAAAACAGTAACAAATTTTGATATGTTGTGATGATTAATTGAAGAAATACAGAAATAGCAAAATTGCCCTGTATTTTACAGGTTTGTAGTGCTTTTCATTCTAATGTAACGATTTTACACTGTGTCAAAATAGATAACCGAGATTTCAGACTTATCCAATTTAATTAGACATATTAAAATAAGCTGAAATACTGTATCAAGTCACATGTTGAATCATAAACTCCAGAATGTCTCTATCATTTCCTGCTGGCCTTTAATAAAGTACTTTTTTAAAAAATTAATATTTTTCTGATCATGGCTTAGAGAAACTAATGAGTACGGATTTCTAAAACCGCCAGATGATTTAAGGAGGTAAGTTCTATTTCTAGAAGCATCTTACTTATCTAAAGGAGTGGGATGTAAGATAACAAGAAGCAATTTCTTGAAAATAAGCACTTACCTTTGATACTTTTGAGTCTTTTCAACACCATGCAATGTGCTGAGTACTATTCCTTTCAAAACCAAAGTCATACTCCCTTGGGTTAGACAACACTTGTTCATGTGTGGAGCTTCCTTTTTATTAGGCAACCTCTAATAAGAATCATGCACTTCATTAGATTGCAGTTTTCTCTAATGTGATGTAGGAACATAAAACTGGAAAGACCATCTTGGAATATTAAGTCTAGACCCTTTTTACTGCAAATAATCTTCTCCTGTCCTGTGCTCCACAAGTGTGTAAACTTCCACTTAAAAATATATTGTTCTATTTTATCCCCACAGGGGAATTTCCTCCAAAATCCTGTTCCTTGAATTCTAAGAAGTATAATTGCCAGTCTGTGTTTGCTCATAACAAGTTTGCATTCCTTTGTTTTTCCTGCTTTTATAACTTCTCCTCATCAATCTTCCTGATATATTCATAGAGGTCAAAAGCTGGGGGTTTTTAAATCACATTAGATGTGTGAAAAACATTTTAGAAACACCTTCAGAATTATGTTAACCTTCAGAAAGATTTTTAAAGGTCAGCTATTGCAGGCACTGAAGCTCTGAAAACTAGTTTAATTTCAGCTGTATGAAATTACCTAATTAGAATCAACATTAGTGTGCAAGCGCAGGTAAAAAAAGGAGAGACTCCTCTGCTCCATCACTTGAGTAGATCATTCATTAATCCCTTTAATCTAATAGATTCAAAATGACAAGTTCTTTCAGTGGTTTTCAATGAGTAGTCTTCTGATTATTTTAACAGTTATTGGTAGATTTTGTGATTTGGAGCAGGTTTTTCTTCAATGAGTTATTTCTTTAACATGCTGCCTACAAATGTGTGTGTATTCTGGATTCTGCTCTTTTCTGTACACACAGCCAGAATTTCTCACACAGCTCTTTCACTGTTTTCATGTCATCATGAATTTTTACTTTTACTCTGAGATTGTGAACACATTAAAATCATGCTTTTCTCTTTTTGCAAAACAAGAATTTTCTCCTATATCATCTTAGAAATATAACTTTTTTTTTTGTTTCAGTCAGTTTCAGTCAGTGATTGCCTAAAGAAATGCCTTGCAATATGCCTCAAGGAAAAATCTCAGGCCTACAGAACATCTCAGAATGCATTGTCCTTCCTATTTTCTAGATGCTGGGAACACACAGGTAGAGAATTTTTTTTTTTTCCCTTTTCATATGAAAGCCTTTTTTTTATTTCAAGAAAAATGAACCCATCCATTCTATCAGTAATATAGGTTATGGCCATGCCATATCAATTCAAAAACCCTCTTTATTTGAATTATATGTTCTTCAAGAATCATGCAATAACTTGTGCATGTCACAGTCTCACATAGCCTGGGGAAAAAGAAACAGACTGAGCTGTTCGGGGCAAATTCATTGCAGACCTTTTAAAATCTATTTGCAAAAAGAAGTCTTATAACTTAATTATTTCATCAATTTTCACTAGTATTTCCAGACAGTAGAAGGAAAACACTTACAAAAGTACTGCTTATTCAGATCATGAATCTGAATGAAAGCATGAGTTTTTTATGCTTTCCTGGAAACTAAATAACGCACTTTAAAAGGGAATAAGAACAACCAACAATTCCCTTCTCCATCAACAAAACTTTGCAACTGGTACAATTTTGTTTAATACTCGTTTAATTGAAATACTTTATATGAAGGCAAGAGACATGTGGAACATCAAACAACCTATACCGAAATTATTTCTAGGCACTTTACAGGGACAGCTGAAGAAAGGGAAGTTTTCAAGAGAAACTGGTTAATCTGACTAAAGATATATAAAACTGGTGGGCCAGAAAACTGGGCAGCATTGATATAATGGCTGTTTTGCAAATTATAGTACTGAGCAGGTTATGATTATGAAAATACACCAATATTTTTGAGCTTTTTTCCAAGCAGAAATAAACCTGAGACCTATGCTGTGAGTCACTCTTGTTCTGAAGTCATAGATAGCAGGGTGCCCTTGTGTTGGACATGAGTAATAGCCATACAAGTATTAGATATAAGTACAGAGTTTCACAGGAAGCTTGTTAATGGCCTGTCTTGTCCCTACAGCCAGCAAAACTGTCTTTAAGAGGAAAGCAAGAACTGGATTTTGAAAGCAGACTGAGATTTACTATTTAGAAGTAGTGTCCCATTAAAAGAAAGTGGTGTAGAAAGGGTAAGAGTAGAAGAAGGACTTAAACGTAGAAAAAGACTGAATTGTATGAGATTTCTATGTATGTCTATGTGTGTGATATGCTATGTTTATGTAGCATTGCCACATATTTGCTAGGAAAGACTGCGATATTAAAGAGATTAAAAGTTAGAGATGGGTAAAATATGTGCCAGAAACGGACAAATGCACATGCTTTTTTTTTTTTCTTTTTTTCCCAAACTGTCATCATTTTATGGACATTTTATACATATAATTTATTCACAATTTTTCAGAAAAGCAAGTTGCTATATACATGCATTATATGCAGGTGGTCCGAAAAGAGAAAGGAAATAATTTGTGATAATTTGATATGCGGCTTCTAAATGAGCAAATCTAACATGCAGGACCAGAGCTCTGCAATAAAGTGTCCATTTGTAGCTAGCAAAAATTCTTGGTCTTACTTTATGCCTCACATTGCCCACTACTCAACAAAGCAGAATGCTTGCAGTGTTGTGCTTAAGTATTAGAGAGGGTGGAGACCTTTTGCCATTCAAAAGGTCCTTCTTACAACCCAAATTCCAGCTCTCCTGAGGGCTGGAAGGGAAATTAGGAGCCTAAGTCTGCCGCTGTCTCCTGGCAGGCCACGTCATAGCAGACTATGGTCAACAAAGTTACCTCCAGCAAAACAAAGATACTGAAGGGAAGGACCTCAGGGGGGTCCTAATGCCTACCCTTACACTCGAAACCAAAGGTATTTCATTACTGTTAGCTGAGCTAATGGGAGTAGGGCAACCAGAGATGCAGGGCATCTATTACCTGTGGTAATAGAGCAGGGCTTGGATTAACTCAAGAGAGTGACTCTGTAGAATTTACATGTCCCTGTCCCCACCAGGCTGAGAGCTGCTGCCAGACCTTTTTTGTTCTGTTCTGCTTTTGCCTCATGCTAACCATAATGGCAAACTGGTGTCCTGCTAGCCTGAAGCCATCAGCATCCCTTCAGAGATGGCAGTTTACCATCTGTTAAGAAAAAGGCTACATAAAGAATAGCTTGGTTTGATTACTCTGGTTTTGTTATAGGGTAGGGGTACCATTTGTCAAAAAGTTACCAAGGCTGGTAAATTTTAGGCAGATTTCTAGCTCTGTGACACTCAGCCATATGTGAGTCACTAGGAAGTTAGTGTGTTTTTGATCCAACATAGAACTGAATGCAAAGGCTTTCAGGGCCTGGTGTTAGATTGCATTTCCCATTGGATATTTTAGGCACTGTAATTTCTGGAACATGCCCTGGCTTTGCTGTGCATTTGAATGGCACTGAAGGTGTGGGGTACAGAGAGACCAAGTCTACCTCAGGCTGCCTTGCCAGCCAGCTGCAATCATGTAGAGATCTCCGGCTGGAATTTCTTTTGTTTCAGAAGGGAACTTAAGCGGGGAGTTTAGCGGGTTTTTTTTAAAGAAGAAAGCCCAAATCTTAACTTTACAATGTGTTTCCCATTCCTGAGCCAAACACCATGTAAGACAGAACTTTAAGTCTCTCAAACTCATCTTTAGAGCACAGAAAATGGAGGCATTTGAGTAAATTGTGCCACACAGGTTTGTTATTTTGCAAATTGTGCTTTGTAGTTGTCTATATAGGAAACAATGCATTTCCATACAGTTTCTGGTAGTCTATAGAGAATATAATGTTGATTTGTTTGCACTTGGTGTATTTCAGAGTGAAGATGATGTTCTGAGTAGCAAATATACTCATTCAATAATTTTACAATAAACTTGTACTACCTCATACCAACTGCCGAAAGGCAGTTACTTAACTAAGAACAACTTCTCCAAATATTTCATGGTGCTTTTCCTACTGTATTGCACCAGGAATAGAAATACCAGTGACCAAGGATATAAAAGAAATTTTGAAAAATGCTGAGCAGCAGCAACAACACTTGCAGAATTTGTCACATATAGACACTTCTCTAACTAACGTCGCATGTCCTGGATTGAACCCCAACACAATTGCAGCATTCTTAGCTCTAATGGAGAGAATGTGTTCATTCATATTTTCTTTCTCAGTTTATACTTCTCTTTTGTCCTTCAGGTTTTTTATCAGTTCTCAGGCAGTTTGAAGATTTACATCTATTTACATCTATTCTTTTACTGTTCTCTATCTCCATATATAGTATTTGATTCAAAACAAAGAAACATGTCCAGCTTTCATACCACGGTGCCACCAAAAGTAGATTCTTCAGAGTGTTTGCCGTCATATACAGACTTGCACAATGCTCAAGTCACCACAGTTCAGCAGGCCATTTAAGGTAATTTTCTTCACTTATATTCTTCAGAATTTTCAAAAGTTTGCTAAAAATTGATTTAAACATTGAAACTAAGATACGGAAAATGCATTACAATCTTCTCCCTCCCAACCCTAAAAAAAAGATTTGGTGGTCTCTGATATCAGATATTCACACTGCTTGATCTTTGGGTAATGTAAACTGAATCTGGAGTAGATGTATTTGGACTTAATTAGCTGGAGCTTATGACTAGGTGTTTATGTAGCATTTGCCACAAAATTTTCACCTATTCCCCTGTTCGCTTGTGCTCATTTTCTTTTAGCGTGGTGGTGGTGGGGTCTTACCCCGTAGCTGTCGGTGATGCTGAGTCTGTCACCATCAGTATGGTCACCTGCTTGATGATTTGTCTTGGTTTTCAGGCTAATCTAGGAACATACTTTGTTTTCAACATCAGTGACTGCTGTCAGTAAAAGCTGAAACAAAATTACAAATCTCTATACCAGGATTTGTGACAGAGGTCTGTGCCACAAATACCAGAATCTGAGGAAAATATCAAGTTAAGTAAACTTGTTTCCATGAACATCAGTGTTTAAGTTCTACTTTGGTAGATAAGCTAATCGACAGATTTCAGCTAGGAAAAGAAATGCTAGGATTGTTTGAAAGAGTTCAGTCACAGACATGCTGTGCTGTTTCTGGTCATTTTGGTATAAGCATCTCACTGTGATTCAGGGGGCAATATGTGCCACTCAGAGGGCCTTGCCACCCTGCTAACAAACACCCTGCACCCTGTAGATGGTGCACCCACAGAAGGGCGTAACAGGTTTTATGGGCATGACTTTCCTTACCTATGTCAGAACAACCAGTTTGAGGTATTATGATGTGTACTTATATCTTCTTTTCTGGCCACTCCTGTTTCCTGTTTCCTGGTTAACTTCCTGTGTACTTCTCCACTGCATTTTGACTGAGTCACTGAGTTGCAGTGAATTCTTTACCACCATGTCTGTATGTTGCAATGTCAGTAGGGACAGCCCCCAGGTACAGAGCTTCTCCCAGTGCAAAGAACCTCAACAAGCCAGAATGCCCCTGATGCTGAATCCCTCGCCACCACTATAGTTAAGCTTGCTAATTGATTGCTCTTTCAAGTTTACCTGTTGCACTTCAAACAGAGAGAGTTTCATTGATTTTATTTGCGATGCTATTCCACAGAGAATTACAGAGGTGCAAATAAGGACTTGGTATGCTGGGGCAGAGAATCAGAAGCACCATTTGGAGGCTGGGGAAGGAGAAGGGTACACCTCATTCAGCTTTACCCCCTGAAGAAAGCAACAATGGATTTGTGTGCCACATGATTCTGGAAAATTGTAAACAAAATAAATTCTGACCAAAAAAAGCTAGCTCTCCATCTAAATAGAGAAGTTTGAACCTAAGAAATGTAATGATCAAATTTGCAGAGTAAAGCAGCATATAATTTAAATGACTGACCTCAAAACTGGAAGTTTAGTCTGAATATCAGATTAATGTTACTACTGTACAGTCAACCCTGTGGTGTAGTGGGAATTATTCCCTTAATTCATATGAATAATTAAATATTAGTGAAAATTATTTCTACCTACAAGATGTAGAAGCCGGGCTAAGGCACATGGAGGACTGGGAGGTGACCTGAGACAGCCAGCACGGCTTCACCAAGGGCAAGTCCTGCCTGACCAACCCAGTGGCCTTGAATGATGGAGTGACTCCATCAGTGGGCAAGGGAAGGGTTAGAGATTCTGTCGCTCTACTCTGATCTGGTGAGATCTCGCCTGCAATGCTGCATCCAGCTCTGGAGTCCAGCACAGGAAGGACATGGACCTGTAGGAGGGAGTTCAGAGGAGGGACAGAGAGATGATCAGAGGGTTGGAGAACCTCTCCTGTGAGGAAAGGCTGAGAGAGCTGGGTTTGTTCAGCCTGGAAAAGGACAGACTTCGGGATGTTGCCGCTGTTTTCAAAATTCCATTTTGAAAAGGGGAGAATTGTGAGAAGTAATCTTGAAGCTGATTGTAATAAGAGTAACAGCAACCACTAGTTTCTCCCTTCTTTTAATCTTTTCTGTTTGTGATTAAGGTAGTTTAAGTTTCATGTATGACATCTGTTTTCTTTACTTTAGACTTGAAATAACATGATTTAATCTCCACAGGCTTGATGTTTATATAGCCTTTTACAATTTCAGAATCTATGTAACATATATGTTATTTGTTTTTAGGCATACTATTTTAGTAAAGATTATACAATAGCTATGCTGAATGGGGACAAAGATCCTAGGAAAGTGGCAAAGCTATTAGAGATAATTCTAAATGTCAAACAGAAGGATTTAACTAGATGACAAATATGACATTAAACAGGGCACAGTCTTTGCAGACATCTTGACATTACTTTGTAATGGAAGGAGGATTGCAGACATGAATTGAGTTCAAAGTCTTCTAATGGGTGCAGGGTGGGGGAGACTCCGTATTCAGTGTCTGTGTGGTTTCTGATTTAACCCTTGAATGGCAAAAAAAAAAAAAGTCTGCATAAATAAAATAATTTTAAAAACCCAAACCACCAAAAACTAAAACTTCAAACCCCCCCAAAAAAAAGCCCAAAAAACCCAAACAATCAGATATAAGTGACTGGCCATTTGGCTTCTTTTTTATGATAGTTCATCCAGCTCCATTGCATACAATATTTATACCAGTATCTTTCTACAATGTGATGCTCTTCATAAGTAAAATACAAAAATGCAAACCTCCAAACTCACCGCTTGAAACAATAATCTTTAGAAGACAAACCTGCATGCCCTTTGGATCAGAACAACCAAGAAAGAAACAAGTGTTAGGAACAACAATACATCAACTACCTCATGCAATTGTGTGTTTAATTTTATTTATTCTATGGCCTCTGTATTGAATTTGTAACTGCCAGTACTTTAATTACTATGAAACCAGCTGCACTGAGCTCAAAATGAGATAATTATTAAAAAGCCAGAATGGCTTCCACTATGTTTTTTACCCAGAAAAAACACAACTATAAAATTTCATGTCTCAGGAACATTTGTGTTGAGATTTTAGTACTGACGCTTCAAGGATGAAAAAGAGTTATCATTTTTCATCTCCTGTTTTGAGATCGACAAGGATCTAAGTACAAGTTCCTGTGGCTCAAGGGAAAGTATTGCTTGCTGTGAAACACAAATCAGCTAATTCTACTACTGAACTCTGTACGTAGAAGTATGGCAATATAGACAAGTTATTTGAATTATGACTAACAAAATTATGAATCTACTGACAGGAAATAAATTACGTAAAACTGCAGAAAGAAAAAAAAAATAAAGCATTTTAACTTGAGAGAAAAGTAATCTCTAATTTGTTTTCTTCTGGAATCAGAACTATAAAAAGTGGAAAAAAGCTGGAGTTGAACAATTTTTAATTTTCTTACTCTTGTAAGCATCTTAATAAGATTAATTAGCAATTGGAATATGGCTGAGAAAGGAAAAGCACCCATCTTAACTGGACTTTGCACATTATCACATAGATGTTATTGTGGAGCATCAGACATCAGAAGGGACCTGTGGAGATCAGCTAGTCCAGCACCCCTGCTCAAAACTGGGAGCTGGAAGAGATTGTTCAAGGCTGTGTCCAGACAGGCTTTGGATATCTCTAAGGCTGGAGATATTATTAAATGCTTTAATAGGTGCACATTTATATAACAGAGCTCCCCTTGCAGCATACAAGCAGAAGGTATTTAGTCTGTTATGTATCTCAGCTGATTCAAGAGGCCGTCAGGCTGACATTATGAATTGTCATTCATATATATCTTTTTATGCACTCTAAGGCACATCACAGGGACTGCTGCTATTGAATACCTGGTTTCCAGCTGTGCAGGCAGCTGCTGCTCCTTGGTATCTATAATACCTTTGTAATCTTCACTTTAAAAAGTCGTGTTCTTATGAATATAGCATAAAACTCTTCTAATTTTACCTAAAGACACACAGGCAAGCTATAGACAAATTTCTGAATGCAGCACCTATGGATGGCAAGAAACATGCATACCTTTGAGGTTGTTTTCTATTGATGGCAGTAGGCTTCTAAAATAAACAGTTACTCAAAAAAAATCCTACTACATTGCAAACACCCTGACAGCTCATGCAGTCCTGCCTTGCCACAGAGTCCAGTGGGCAAAGTATTACAGCTAAATGCTCTGTAGGCTTTAGCTAAAGCTCCACTCGGCATCTTCAAGGATGAAATAATTGAATGAGACAATAAAATGTTGGAGGGAACTCCCAGTGAGAGTGTCCTCTTGTGAGACTTTTGCTAAAACTTCCCCCTGCAGATGCACTCAGATATTCCATGTCAGAGATAATGAATCCACTGACACTTCAGAGAAAAAAAAGTAAAGACAATAGGAGGTGTGAAATATTTTCTTACAGTATCCACAGTGAGGATGTGGGTATACCACAGGAAACCCAAGACCTTTGACTGTTCTCCTCTATCCTGACCACCTCTTTCTTGCTTGGAGTCAGAAGAATTGTGACATCTGCATAGCTCTTGACTGCTGGGCTGCAAGGGCAAAATGGAAATGTCACATCCATTCAAATGAAATACATATCACCCACAAAAGGAATTGCTTTTCTGAGTCATATGGTGAAGAAAACAAGATTATGATCTTTATTCCCATCTGTTTCTCACTCCTTTTTTGTGTAGGCTGGTGCACTGTTGTCAGCAGCCTTCTACTCCAAGTAGTGGAAGGGTGATGATTTCTTCCATCTTCTCCCTTGAGTATTTTCAGGTTAAAAACTGAACTCATACTATTAAATTTAGGCCAGAATAGAGAAAAGAAAAATAAAAAGCCAGGAAGACAAGATTTCTTCCACAAAAATAAGAAGTGGTAGTAGAGGTTCACCACATTAACTTTGTGCAGAAAAAGGTTTTTTAGAAAAAAACTCTTTATCTTCCTTGTAAATTTTAAACCTGGATACCTTGTGGTAGTAATAAATAATTTTTTCTTGGCATTAGAAACAATTATTCAAATTTAAGAAAAGAAAGTTTGGAAAAATCTGCAACTTCAAATTAGAGTCTCTGTACCCTATTAAAAAGAAAAACTGGACTTCAGATCTTTAAAACTCTTTATTTCCCATGGTATTATTTACATCTATTTGCAAAAGAAGAAACTGTCATGAGACAAGTGTCAGAAGATTACTGCATGGAGAAGAGGTGGTGTCAAAGGTCAAGTCATCACAGTTATGCAGTCATTCTGAGTTGTCCTTTTACTTTTAAAAAAACTAAAAATGGGGGAGGCATAGAAGTGGGGGGTTCAGACTCTTAATATTAAGACAGTGAGTGTTGTAGTATCAATCTCAGTGGAAGAAATTTCTAAGAGGGTTTTAGATAATCATCATCATCATCATCATTATCATCATCATCATCCTCTTCTGTCCTTAGTAAACTTAATAAACAGCATTGTGTTTCTGATTTGATGTTTTATTGAATATTCATTAGAGTTTATATTTGCTGTCCTAAACACACTTTAATGATAAATTATATGGTGTTATTAATTTCATTGGACATTGTCATAATTGTGAGGTGGTAGTTTTATTTACCTTAGCAACAGATATAGTCATGAATGAAAAGATAATTCCGTACAACTGAGAAAGAAAGAAGTGTCTACACTCCATAACATCTTCAGAGGTAGAAATTCTCCTTAGAAAAATTTTTATAACTTGACCTAGCTGTTTTGTATTGTGCCAAAAAAAACCCAGAAAACAACCCCACATTTAATTAGACCAGAACATTTCAGAGATCCCCGAGACAGACTGTTCTAGGATAAATAAGCTTCATGGAATGCATAATGATGCCCTACCATTATTAATCTTTGTGGCCACTTATTAAATACTCCCTTCACCAAAGTGCGTCAGGCAACCTTACTTATTTCAAGGTAAATGCCTGGTAGTGAAATATATGCATACAAATCCCAAAGCACTGAAATATGGAGAAAAAAAGATAAGAAGAAAGATCATTTTCATGGTGGGAAATCTTCAAATTATACAGGTATCTTACTTATGTTTAATACACAGGCTTACGTAGAAGTATCCAATTTATCCATCTCCCAAACTGGACAGAAAAAATCTCCTCCACTTCCATTTCTATAATTTTGCTGAACAGGTCAGAGTTTGTCACACATGAAGTTTTAAATATCTGTGTCAAATGCCAGCCAGAAGTCAATGACACTTGGGTTCATAGTGTCTGTTTGGGAAATCTAGAGTTATTCATGTACTGTCATTGCTTGGAAAGATTTTGCTCCGATCATGAAGTTTATATTAAAACCTGTGAACTAAAAACATTTATACTGACAGCCCAAATTTTCATCTTACCTGTTATGAAATATTTAAGAAATAAACCATAAATATGAGTCCCATTACAGGGAACACACTGGGAGATAAAAGTCTGCTATTGTATTACTAGGGAATCAGGCCCTCAAAGGTCAACTGGGTTTACAGCTGTGGCTAAACAAACCCTGAAGCAAAAATGCCTGTGGTAAAAATTAGTAAGGATTCAAAGAATAGGTAGTAGAAAGAATGAACAATAATGTAAAAGTTAAAAAAAAGAGAGACAGTAAAATACACTGATTTTTCCTCTGAAGTTCATGAAATATAAATATGGTTCAAATATTCATTTCAAAATCAATTTTGTCTTGAAAAATATATACAAATTACTCAAATGGCTTTTGAATGAGAAAACAATTATAACTTCCAGTAATTAACGTTGGTGCTGTTGGCCTGGTGTTTTGTGTACCAGTTTTAATTAAAAATGTATTTACTGTGGATAGAAGCCCTGAAAACAGTGATTTGCCATGGAAATGTTGACACAATGCAAAACACAAATAGGACTAGTTCTGCCTGAAGACACAAGTGATTCAGTGAATCAGTGTTCCACACTGCAGTGAATCAGTGTCGCACATAGGCGACTTTGATTTCCTGGCTCTGTCACTGCTTGCTTTATATCCAAAAACATTAAGCTTGAATGTTGGCCTTAACATTAATTTGCACAACTACTTTATTAATAAAGATTATCAAATTATCTACAGAGCAACATGAAATGTTCTTCTGTGTCACAGAATTAGATAGCAATGCCATGTTTCATCTGAAAACTCCCATTCCTGTACCTTTGAAGATTAGGTCAGTATGCCATATGGTTAACCTCAAGAAAAACACTTCTTTATAGTCAACATATCTGAGAAGCTGTAATTACTTGGCCTTAATTCTTTGGGATTATTTCAGCTCTACTCTCTTGTGCTTATTTGTTATTTCTTAGAGTTGTTTGCTTGATGCTGTGCAAGCATAAAGAGATTGAATAATGCACCTCTTTTTTTTTTCTTTTTATTTTTTGCAACAGATTATTGTCATTTTGAGGTTTCACATAACACTTCTAACTCAAATCTGAACTGGGAATTTATATACAATTTTCCAATATGTCTGCATCATATACATGGAGATATACAAAAGACATTTATTTCAAGTAGACAAATATTTTTTACTTTCATGAGCTAAAAAGCATGTAACCAACATACCAAGCATTTAAATTCCATAAACCAATGTTGTCCCATTGTAACAAAGAAAGACAGTTTGTAACAAGACTCCATTTCCAATTTAGAGGCTTTTCGAAGTTTTGATTCACATTTTGAGACTATGATCCTTTTCTAGCCAGTTATCCAAATCCTTCCTGATTTTAAGCCAAAATTCAACAGAATTAAATGAAGGTGAGATCTGGCCAAATAATTTTTGGTGTAAAATGATTTCCAGAATCTTGTAAAAACATTTTGGACTAGCATGGTGCTAACCAGCTAGTGCTTGGTGTAATCAGACTGAGCACCCATTTTCTTGCTGATATACAGCTGTCTTTAGTTCAGGGCTTTCTAGGTGCAACAGCAAGAAGTTAGTATTTCTTCAAGCTCATGACTGGGCATCGTGCAGAAAAAGGAAAACCACAAGCATGTGATGGAAATACAGCCATGCCTCTCTAAATACACGAAGCATGGCAGCCATAGCTGTTCAGTTGCTCCTGCTCAGTAATGCAACAGTAGGAAAAACCTGATGAGGAGAGAAGCTGCCACGTGGTGAATTATCTGTTCCATGAAATTCTGAAATAAATGAATTATACTTTCCCTAGCAGTTAGACCTTTCCTTAAGAAAATAAAAAATAAAAAAAAAAAAATTTTTAAAAAAAAAAAAAAAAAAGTATCAGACACAGCCAAATGCGTCAGGCAGATGTGGCTGGAGAAGCTACCTGAGGTGCCAGCTGGATTTATACTAGCATTCTTGGAGAGACTGAAGACACGAATGGCTGCTTTGAATTTAATCTGTGTTATTTCCTGCCTGCTGGCGTTACTTACAGGACATTTGCTGTCCACTCTGTTATGCCCTTCAAATGTTGGGGGGTTTCCTTCAATTTTGTTAATAATTTTTTAATACACATTTTTCATTAAATAATACAAAAATATTGAATTGTTGCCTTAACCATTTGGCTCCAATCACTCTTTTCTTAACCGAAGACAGATAGCAGTTCATGGTAAAGAGCAAAGGCAAATGGTTAACACATTTTGAAATAGATTTTTTGGCAATAAAAGAAATTTGTGAAATAGTTTCTGACTTTTTTTTCTGACACAAAGCTGGTTTCTAGAACTACTAGAAAGTTTCTGTGATACCATTGCCCTTGTGAGGCTTATTTGCAGCTCGCATTGTAATTACGTAATATGAGCCCTGCTAGTGGCAAACAACATAGTTTATTCAGAAATTTTATTTATAAAAGCCAAATCAGTAAGCTTAATTAAAATTGGTAGAGCTGACCAAATCTTGATTAAAAGCTTGATCAAAATTGGTAGAGCTGACCTAGTTTTACTGGCCAAATACTGTGCTCCACCATCTAGTAGAGTAACAACTAGGTCTCCTGATACCAAAATGTGCTGGAAATACCAAGGCCCCAGACTCTGAGGGTTTTTGTATGGACTATCTCCATTAGCTCATGAAGATGCAAGGATTAGTGCATTCACAAGCAAGTATGCATGCATATCTACATGCACACACATGCTCATGTGTGTTCCGCATGTACCTGTCTGTTTCTGTAGCTTTCAGATACTGGGTGCTTCCTAACAGACGTTTTATGCACGTATTTGGATGGTGGTGAGTGCTGAACCCTGTGTTTTGTTTCATCACTTAAGTAGTTCTATGACAAATAAAATAACAGAGGGTTTTTTGATTGGTTTGATTAAGTTTTTGGATTCTTTCTTAGTATTCATTTTATAGAATCGTTGAATCCCACTGCTTTGCGGTTCTATGCAGCCATGTCCATACTCCTGCATGAGTCTGCCCACAACCTGTCAGGTCCCTATCAATTTGTTCTTGTCCTGACAGCTCAGCAAGAAGTATCACGCACTGTGGCTTTGTGAAAATGCAGTCGTGCCAACTGACCAGCAGCTCTCTGTGAGCTTACATCCTGGCTAGTTGCTATTTCGTGGCTGCTGGGTGAGCCTAAACAGAACAACTCAACTCTGGTGGATCACACAAACAGCTCTGGAGCCTGAATGAGGTCCCAGGGCAATATTTTGTGCAGGCTGGTTGAAAGAGCTTAATATCTTCGAAAACTCGATGTCTGTCAAATTTTGTTGCAACTGTCCAAGACACTCCAGGGTACTAGTGAGAGAAACACAGACACACAGACAGCATAACTGCCTAAGCCTTGTTTCCTCAGGAAACCAGGCTAAAAATGTGCCTAGAGATATTATTAATGTCACAAAGTGTTAAGCAGTCCTCAAGATGAGGAAAAGAAATACCTACACTACATACTATTTGGAGGAAGATTTCAATGAACAAAATGAGAAGAGTAAAAATCAATTTAGTGCTGCATAAATCAATGCTTTCTGGCTGAAAAGGAGTGCCTTTTCTTTGCACAATTTACACTTAAATGAAATCAGCACCAATAATTACAGCAATTTAAAATGGCTATTCATTATAAATGTTTGCAAACCAGTTAATGGCAGTAGCATGTCTCTTGCTGAAGCAAGGTTGATTTTATTAGACCTGCTCAAAATGTTGTCCCATATAAATTCTCTGTTGCATGTTGTAGTTTTATTCTCTTCCAGAAATATTCATGGATGCCTCCCATTTCTGCAAAAATGTCTGTACAGCACTCACCATTTATCTGGTCTGATATTTTGTGAGTTTTGCTCATGACTTTTAGATCATATTCTATGCTCCTAATCGAAGAGAAGGCTCATGTATCTTGAACATGGAATAAAAATTAACAAGCCTGGATGAAAGACTATTCTTTTTCTTTGTATGAGACTGACTATCTAGAAATAGAGGGTCAAGAGCCTGTAATGCAAAGATGGACCTGTCCTGGGTACAGAGACAAGGGATTGGAGCTTTTAGCGCCATGTGTTCAATACTGCACAGGTCACCACTGGGGGAGCAAGCTTTCCATGGGGAAAAAATTGGGCCTGGAAATGGAAATTTGGCCATTTTTGCCTGGCTCTCTACAGGAAGAAGGCATTGGGTCACCCCAGCAGACCTAGCCCCTCTCCACCACTGGCAACTCCTTTTCCTATTCCTCTGAAATACAGCTTTTGTGGTTTAGTGCTGAAAGGCAGCAACCGCAAGCCCAAGATGCCACTCTGGGAAAAAGAAAAGGGAGAGAGCAGTGGTGGCACAGGGCCAAGCTGTGTGGAGCCCAAGCCCCAGCAGAGTCAAGTGGAGCAGTGCTGGTGCTGGAGACAATTGTGCAGAGTCAACCCAATGAAGTGGAGCCATTCAAGGAGATGCCATGCCACAACAGAGATGATCCAGGTTCCAAGGGTGGTGTTTTGATGCGGCTTCTCATTGCTGTCTTGGACTGAAGGGGTATGGAGGGGATGCAGTCATTAAGCCACGAAAACTCTCATTTCTTCAGTGGTGAATACCCTCTTGTGGAAAAAAACACCTATCTTTTGTACATTCTTTGTTATTAATATTGATGTGATTATTGTGATTTTCAGTAAAATGTGATTCCAATTTATAACCTCTCCTAGTGTTCCTCTATTATCAGAAGGGGTGTCAGAAAAAGGGAGAAGCTTGAGTGGGTTTAATTTTCCAGCTATGTTTTAAATAGCACAACACCTGTTACCGAAATACGACCAAAAACTGTCAAAAGATGGTAAGAGAGTAGAGGGAGGCATATGGTGAAGATACTGACTAGTATCTTCATAATTTTGAAAATGTGAATAATCCCATTAATATTAATGAAATTTTCTACAAATTTGAAGTTACAAACCTAATAAAGAAACAGAATTGAGACCTATTTTATCATACTCGCCTGGAAAAATATTCCTAACATAAACAGGTGACCAGATCACTCCTTCTAGAACTGACATATAAGGTTTAGAATTATATTCAAATCTACTTTACCGCTGGAAAATAATATGTTCTCTTTCATCATATATCTGCATTTCAGTAGTCATAAATTGCTTTTCTTTCTAAGAAGATAATCATTCAGATTAAGGTCCAAACAGGACCAAGGTCCAAACCAACTCCTTGTAACAGAGGATTAAGTTAACAGATCTTACCCTTTCCACAAGGTCTTGATTTCAACTGGGGCTAGCCTTGAGTGAGTCCTGCACCAGGATCTCACAAGCTTCCAAGGATCCCAAAGGCAAGAAGAAGGGTGTGTGTGGTATTACAGACAGTGTAAATTCTCTCCATTGCCTGCCTGCACTGCTTTGTAACTAGGATGTTCCCGGGCACTGTTTTGTCTGAGACCAACTTGTGCTTTTCCAAACATAATTGGGGGATAGCAAACTCCAGAAACTACTCCGACTGGGAATGCTCTAGAGTGACTGGCCTGTTTTAGGGGATCTAGCTGCAGACAGGGAAAGTTTAGATGTGTGTACTCAACCCAGGCTTTGCTACTTGGTTTTGGAGGCAGAATGTGGCCCTGGTCTGTCTTATTTAGCAATCCAGACTGAGCCTCAGTGTCTACACTTGGGCTCTTAATAGTGCATGATTGTGCTGAAGCCTGCTGTGGACAAGCTGGCTTAGAAAAAGCAATATTTCTTCAGAGAGAGACCATTTCAACTATTGCAGGATTTGCAGGAGTAGATAAGAGCTTGCAGCAATTTCCAGTAATTCTCCTGGGCCCTGTAAGTGTTCCACCCTTATCCACAGAACTCATGGATAGATCACAACAGTGTGCTGCAGGCACTAAATCCTTAAATGCAGCATACAGGGTAAAATCTGGACACCTTATTTTGGAGCTTGTAGCTGTGCCTTTGGCAGTTTCACAACTCTGCTTGGGCAGAAGAGACAGGGGTTCACTCAAATTTACAGGGAAAACTGTATTACCTTTTGTGACAAGAAGGAGTAGTAGAACTTTGGAAATTTTGTCCCATCCCATGATGCCTGTAAGGAAATTAATGGAAATTTTTCTTTCCTTTAGTATGTTACAGTATTGACATTTGATGAGAAGATTCACTTTCATGAATCATTTCCTTTTACTTCAAAACACATTTACTTTGATATACGTTCTTTGATATGATTTCTCATGCACATTCACGAGAATGCATAGGCAAAGAGAAAAAAATATCTTAAATTGCTTAGTTTGCTGGTCTGTTAGGATATAGAATCACAGATTTCTGAGATGCCACTGTGCCTTTTTTGGGTACACCTGGGGTACATTTAAGCTCTCTCCTGTGTATTTTTTATCTATTGCTTTGTATTAGATATCCATAGTCCAATTCTCATGTGATTTTAAGATACATGTTGCCTTTAGATTACTAGGACATTATATACATAATGCACCATTTCAACAGTTTTTTTACATTGATTCTATACAGGAAAACAAAACAGGGGTTTTCTTTCTTTTTTTTTACCAGAAAGTAAAATGTGCCTATTTTCATGCAGCTGAAATCCCAGTTATTTGAAAATACACAGGTGAACACATATATTATTCAAAGGAATTTGGAAAACACTGGCAAGCAACACTTCCCTACCTTGTTCAACTGATATCCTTTTGTAACTGTGGGTTTTAAAAACTGGGAGTAAAAACAAAGAATAAAATGTAATAATTAATTTTCAGGCAGAAGTTACCAATAAACTTTTTGCTGTGATTTTTATCTTGCATAAAGCACTGCTGAAAGTTTTTGTTTGCATTTGGCAGCATAAACAGACCAGCATTAGTGTGTAAATCATAACTTTAAAAATGTTTGAACTATATGATAATATCCACAGAATCACAGAAACAACTATGTTGGAAAAGAGCTTTGAGATCAAGTGAAACCTGTGACCAGAAACCACCCTGTTAACCAGAGCACGGCATCAAGTGCCGCATCCAGTCTTCCGTTGCCTTCAGGGACAGTGACTCCACCACCTCCCTGGGCAGCCCATTCCAATGTCTAATCACTCTTTTTGTGAAGAACTTCTTCCTGTGTCCAGCCTACACCTCCCTGCACAGCTTATGACTGTGTCCTCTTGTCCTGTCACTGGTTACTTGGGAGAAGAGGCCAAACCCCTCCTGGCTGCACCCTCCTTTCAGAGATTTGTAGAGAGTGATAGGGTGTCCCCCTAACGCTTCTTTTCTCCAGGCTCCCTCAGCCACTCCTCACAGGACTTGTGCTCTAGGCCCTTCACCATCTCCATTGCCCTTCTCTGGACAGATCTGAGCATCCCAACGTCCTTCCTAAACTGAGAGACCCAGAACTGAACACAGCACTCAAGGTGCAACCTTACCAGTGATGAGTAAAAGGGAACAATCCCTGCCCTGGTCCTGCTGGCCACTCCATTGCTGATGCAGGCAAGGATGCCATTGGCCTTTTTGGCCACCTGGGCATGTTCCTGGCTCATGTTCAGCTGCTGCCAGCCAATACCCCCAGACACCTTTTGGCCTGGCTTCTGTCTAGCCACTAATGCCCAATGTCCTTATGCCCTGTTTATCTGTTATTAGACTTTGAATAACTGAAACTAAAAAGAGATGTGTAAATTTCTTAGATACACAGAACTTACAGCTTCAGAGAACGTGCTTGTAAGTGCCAGTGCTTTGAAGCAGCACTCTGGCTATCTATTGAATCAAGTAATTTCCACACTGGCTACTTCCCAGGTACTTCTCATTCAGACCTCTCTTGTATATAAAATGAAGATAAGTACAAGCAGCCCTGTAGCTCTTTTTTCCACTGGTTTTGTAGCTTGAGAAAGTAAGAAGTGTTTTATACCTGCTCATGGGCATCAGCCACTTCTTCTTTGTTTTCTTCTCTTCTTCTTACTGTGGCTAGCATCTCTTTCTCATCCTCATCTGTTTACTCAGTGATTCGGTGCAGCTACAGCAGAGAGTGAATAAATAAATTGCACTGGGCCCATGTGCCTCTGGCCCAAGAGTCTGGGGTTGTTTCCATACTGAGCTCCTGCCATAGGGAATGCACAACAGGGGCACTGAAGTTAGTTGAAGGCAGGGCACACTTCCTTGAACTCCCCACCCTGCCTCAATATTGCCAGGGTTAACTGCTGCCTTACCTATCTGGAAAGTTGCATAAAGATTTGTATTTCTATACTTTAAAAGTATTTTTTCTATTTTTATCTTCAGGCATTAAATCTTCTATTAAATATAATTTCAAAGCAAATTAAGCGGTTTTGTTCCAAAATGTAAAAGATCTTCAAGTTTTAGTGAAATATAGAATCAGTAATGTTTTTAAATATATTGTTAAGCCAAGCAGTTTAAAAGTATTTCCTCTTCATTTTAATATCAAAATCTAATGAAGGCTGTTTTCTGTTTGCTGTTTTCTGTTCTGTTGGTTATTGTTTCTTTTTTTGTGGTTTGGTGGAATCTTTTTTCCCAGTTGTAATTGATGGCATCTCTAACATGCAAAGTAAATATGAAGCGCAAAGTTGTACTGCTGCCTTGGCTGTTTATGGTGTCATTGTTAATAAAAGAAGGTAATCACTCTGAACTCATGTTTTGGCAGATAGAAACGTTGTTTATAATGTTTTGTCTCTTGCTTTAATTGTGCTGAGGAGACACAGCTATTAGAAACATTTTTATTTCCATTTGTTTGTTATGACTACCAGTTAAGAGTTTACCTAGTTATTTACAAAACCATTTTTCCTTGAAAAAGAACTATTTCTGAAGACAGCAATTTTCACATAATTTTTGTATGTATTAATGGTACTACAATTTACAGTTCCTTTCACAACAAAAAGGGAATTTTTCTCAAGTAAGTTCTGAGATACTAGCAGTAGGAGCCAGGTAACAAGCAGCTGCACTTACATATAAGATTTTTAATTAATGGAAATTATTTAATAGCACTTACTAATAGTTCAGACTGGTAGCCTAAAAATATTATTAATAGTCATTTCCTGAGGATGTTTTCTACGAGCAGTACTAAGTAGTTACTGACTACCCTTTGCTGTATTTCAATAATGGAAATTATCCAAGTCAAAATGAATCCAGTTAAAAGAATTGTTATGTGTAAATCTGCAGTCCTGTATAATGTACTTCACTGAGTCAGAGATGGAAGACACAGGTTTCCTTTGAAGTCCCTTGTTGTTATGGGTACAGTGCCTTTGATAGTGAGATCTCCTTTTTTATCATCAGCCTAATTCCAGGAGGGCCGTATACAACTGATTAAGTTTTTTCAGACCTGTTAAAAGACTGATTTAAAAGTAAGAGTTTACATGGATAAATATTTTGAGATTTTGAGATGCCTTGTGAAATAAACAGTAAAAAAAGCTTATTGGCTTTTTTCTTGTCAGTTACTGTGAGACCATCAATAAGCAAACAGAATAATAATGTAGGATCAGTTTTTTTCAGCATTACATTTCAGTATCACAAAATTTTAAAATGTGCACGTACACTATTATGTCACTAAGAACATCATTAGGGACACAGAGTCTAGCATGTACGGAACTTGGACTTTCAAGCGTACATAGGCATCTGACAATGTAATGAGAAACTTCTTGGCTGTAAAGCCAATATCTAATAAACACATACACGATGTGAAATACCTCATTTCAAAATAGTGTTTTATAAACAGAAGGATAAGTTGCTAAGTCCCTTCTCCTTCATAAAGAAACCAGAAAAGAGCTTTTGCAGTTCGTCAGAGTCTCAAGAACTAAAATTGAATAGCTACTAAGAAAAAAAAATCAGAAAAAGGGGAAAGAACTTGAGTGTATTTTACCCTGGTTCATTGCTAATCTTTCACTCGCGAGTACAAAACTGCATGAGTGAGAAGTTTACAAGAATAAAGACTTAAGACAGGGACATAAAAGAGCTGGAATACAAAGGAATGCTATTAGCACAAGATTGCTAAACATGACTGATCTTCTACAGTTACACTAAAACTCTTATGTAAACTTGATTAATCATTGTCATGAATGTTAGTATGTAAGTATTTTTAAAACCTTAAATTAATTTGTCAAAAAAATATAACATTTGTGTATTCTTTGAAGAAGAGTTTTACTCCAAATACATGTTTTTTAACTGATTTTAGAGCTATCTGTTACAAAACAATTTAACACAATGTTAAAAAAAATGTATGCTCAGAATTCCAGATGAAATGTTGTTCAACAGAGAAACTGATTGTTCCCTCCACTGCATTGTTGAAGGAATAATGAATGATGCACATAAAAATAAAAAAATGGGGATAATGGAAATATAAGATATGTTTATTGTTAAAAAAGATCTGTAAATGTTAATCCAAGTTATGTATTGCTATGTGTTTTACATCATCATAGTCACATACTTGGAATAAATGTCAACCTGGAACAAAAATTATGCTTGTCCTCATGCAAACTTTGTTTCTCAAGTAGAAAAATAGATTATTTCTTTAAAAATAACAATCAGGAAAATATAAGCTAGTTTTCTCACACTGTTAAAGCTGGAAGACAATAAACTTGAATTGTTTCATGATGTTTTTTAAATATGAATTGAGTTTAATAAACCAATTTTTTACTCTCTAGTTTTGGAAGATAAAGGACATTAACATTTTAGGTCTATTTTCCTTCTACTATATAAAATATTATATTATTTTATTGTCTAGATTTCCAGTAAGAGGTTTAATTAGAAAGAAGCTTGTCTTGGAAAACCAGCTGCTCTTGATATATAAACTTTATCTCAAGAAACCATTTTATTGGCTATAAGCCTGTCTTGCTGGTTTATGTTATTGTATCTAAATGTTTATTAAAAAACTAAGTCATTAGGTCACCAAGTTAATTCACTCTCTAGAAGTTAAACTGGGGGCAAAGACAGAGATTTTAGGAGATGATGAGTAGTGTCTCAGTCAACAGTCTTGCACTGAAATGTACGTGCTCAATTCCTTGAGGACATATTCCTCATAACAGTTTAAATATAAAGGTCATCTTTAAAACTCTCGCCAGGACTTACAACTGAACTCAACTGAATCAAACTATTCAGAATAGAAGAGATGGAAAATGCTGGAAATTTTTATAGTATGTAAGAGTTTGGCCCCAATGGGCTGAATGAACAAAGTTCAAGAAGACAGAGAAGATGATTGAAGTTTACGCAGGTGAAAATCCTCTTCTTTCCCCTGTGTTGCTTTAATTCTGTGAAAATTCTAACAAGTCTACACCAAAATTCATCTCAAAACTGTTCAAGCAATCTAAAACTTACTTAGTGTGAGGACTTCAAACAAGTATAAATTTTACTTTCAAACAACTGATCCTATCAGCTTCTGAATCCCTCCGGATTAAAATAACCCTTACTTAGTAGCTGAATGGGAAAGTCACTATTTTCTCTACTGAAATGATAAGTTGTATTCAAATGAGCACCTTCAGACTACATGCTTTCTTCCATCTAGACAAAATGAAACTATGACACACTTCATTCCTGTTTTTCCTGCCCTTGAGGCAAAATAAAAAGGAAAAATGTCAAACCCCGATCTTCCTAAAAGTGAGGAGTGAAAAAAAATTATAGGAGTTCTATCTGCTTTCTAAACAAAACCCCAAAGTCTCTCTCACTTGCAAGTAACCTCTGAAAATAATAATGTTTACTTTACATATACACACAAGCATTCACAGACTCTTAGCAAAGAAATTTGGATAATAAAATTGATTAATTTTCACATCGTATTTTAGCTAGATAAATCCTTCAGCACTTTATTGTGGCTCCAGTTTTGAAAGGAACTGACATCACACACATAGTCATTCCTCCAGAGTAGATATTTTCTGAAAGAAATAGTAACATTTTAATTTTTAAGATACAGATAGATACAGATTTTTCAGATACAGTTCAAACCTATAAGGAAAAAACTAGTATTAAAACTACAAATGAAGTTGCTTAGTCATGTATTAATGGATCCTACTGCTTCACTTTACCATTCTAATAAGTCATTAAAATAAAACCCAAACTCTAAAGCTGTGTTTGATAAGGAGACAGATTTGTAAGAGTCCACAAGAAAATCAGAATGGAAAATGGATAAGAATCTCCATCTTTAGCACTACATGTAGAGATTCATAAATATATATATATAAAAATGCCTCATCAGAAAACATATCTGAACTATATGTCTATGTAGAATAGTCTGGTATTAGCAAAGCAGACTATGTTCTGAAAGATGTCAAGCTCTTTTTAAGGAATAGAGCCTTTCAAATTACAAGTAAGACTTCTTTTGACCTCTGCAAAGCCCATGGAGGGCAAACCTCCAGCTGCCACATAATGAGCAAAACAAGATCACAATGATAAACTGACATTAGCAGCTGCATAGCATGTATGAATAAACAACTCTTTAATAAAACAAATCCCTTTATTGTCATAAATGACAGAACACGTATTTCATGTTGATATGACCTGGTGAAAAACGAATATCATTACCATTTGTTTGAGCCATATGTTCTCATTCACAATATTGCTTACAGAACTAAAAAATATTTATCTTATGGATTAGAATGCTAGTTTCTAGCAGATTCCACAGCTTTCCATGGTGTTCACGGGGGGAATTCGTAACACCAAATATCATAGCCTCTTTACTAAAACTTTACTCAACCCTAGAACTAAAATATTTTTGAAGTACTCTTTACCTAAGTTTTCTGATAACAGTACTATATTTCTCACTTTTGAAAAATGAACAGAGAGAAAGGATGACATGCAAAGAAAGAAAATAACAAAAAGAAAAGGAATTAGGTGCATTCTTTCTCTCTCTCAGAGGTTTTCACTGTTTTAATCTTCCCTAGCCTTACACTTAACCAGTATTTTGGGGAATAGCAGAGCACTGTTCTGAAGCCTACAGGATCCTGTAAGAAGTGGTAGTGTATTTCTGTCCTTTTCTTTGACCACTCACTTCACAGTGATTTTTAGGTTATTGATTAATTACAGTCAGCTAAGAGCTGAAAGGAAATAACAAACACTTAGCAACTTCGCAAGACTTTGGATAGGTGGAGGAGTTCAGTGTTCTCTTCCAAAATATTTTTATTATTAGATATAAGGAGAGAAAAAAATTTATCAAGATGAATTCTGATGGAAAGAAAATAAAGGGAAAAAAATAACCAATAAACCGAACAAACTTTCAACTAACAAGCCATAAGACTGAAAATTCTCTTTCTGCTGAACATTCAAGAATCATTCTAGGATGTGGCAAGACAAGTTATACAGTAATTTAGCATTCAACAGTCAAATTCAACCAATTGCTCTAAACTTGGCAAAACACTTTCATCCCTTCCTTCCCCCTCCCCAAAGAAAGGATACAGAAAAGACATTAAGCTTTATGTTTTCCAGTTTATTGCTACTTCCAAAACTTGCTCAGCAAACACCAGGTGCATAGTCTGTAAATCCTAGAGATCAAATAGCTTCTCTGATCTGAAACAGAATCATAAAGAAACTGTGCACAAATTAAGAGAGAATGAGTAGAAAGAAAAAAAAACCTACGACTCACAGAAATAATTCCTTTGAAATTTCAAGTCTAAGACCAGACTCATATCAAGGCATTTCTAAATTATCAAAGATGGCCTTGATGTTCTAGATTGTACTGAAGCCTCTACATTTTTTTGCAGATTTACTGTCACTATACCCTTTGAAGTTCCGAAGTTCTGCACCTGCGGCTGTAATAGTGAAGAAATTAGGAGATTGATAGGAAAAACTTCCTCTAAAGCCTGTGATTTTAGTGAAAATAGCTATGGAGTGAAGCACTGTATGGAGTGCAGCTATTAGTCAAACTCAGTCTGAAGGAACTCCAACTGTTTTCCCAGTCTATATAAAATCAATGCTTATGACAATATTAAAAATATTTATTAAAAAGTATAAATTAAATAAACATGCACTTGTTAAAACTATCAGCTTTCTCAGTTTATTATATAAAATGTTATTATGATGACTTGTTCACCTAGTCTTCTGCCAGTTTTAAAATGCTAAACTGATAGTACTGACACAAACATTTATACTCTTGTCTGATTTGAGCCCTTCATTCCTTCATGGGCTAACCATCAACTAGATTAAACACACATGGGCAATGTGCACATATTTTTTCAGTGTTATAATATATTTAATATCTAAGATTATAGAAACATTCATGAGAAGGGTCTAAAAATATGAACGAAAATACAGTTATTATCTTGTTATAAGCTAAAGCAGGGGTTTGAGAAGTTGTTCTTAAATTATTATTTTCTTTTTACACCTAGAGTTTCAAATCTTGGAGTGAATTTTAGGAGGTTGGGGAGAAGATACAGATGGTTGGTGGTAAAATGTAGGTTAGAAATTTATATTCTAAGTTAAAATTTTCACTCAATCACAGGTAGTCAGTAGTTAGGATTTTAGGAAACAAACAAGAAAATGCTGTAATGTAAAGATCATGTGAATTGGTAGCTCTGCCAGGTGGTCAATATTTGTTTTTTAATCTGTAACAGATTCAGAGCTTTCACTACATGTCTTGCATTCAACCCTGATGGCTGTGGCCGCCATGGGAAGTGTCAGGAGCAGCTATTATCTCTCTCTGCTATGTCAACTCCTTCCTTAGAGCCCTACCCAGAAATAAGCCAGCTGAGAAAGTGCTCAACAGTACTGAAGAATGAAATAAAAGTGGAAATTACATCAAAAGAGAAGACCAGTGGAAAACCAATAAAAATCATTAACAAATTCAACACCTACAAAGCTCCATTGTGAGGCTAGCCCTGTCTTATGTTGGATTAAATTTTAATTAATTATAACAATAATTTTTTGAGTGAATTCCTTCTTTAAAGAAATACATACTACACCATTTTAGTGATTTAATACCCACGACTATTTGCGCACTTGCAGTGCCAGTATATAGAAGAATGAATAGGATGAATAGTGTCTTTTTTTTATTACTTACAGAATCAGCTGCCAGCTAGAGCATCAAAAAGCCCTCAACATAGTGCCATATGCCTTATACTGTATATGCACCATATGTGTCCATCCTTTACACAGGAAATATCGACATCATGCAAAAAGTTATAAAATAATTGTATACTATTAAAAATCAAATCCTTATATACATTCCATGTACTTTCTTGCAATGACTGTACCAAACCTTAAGAGTAAGCAAGTTTTCAGCAATTATGTCATAATTTATTTTTTCTTCAAATGTGGATGTTATAAACATAAAGACAGACAAGGGGGAAGGAAAGAAGGAACACAGAAAGGAATTTGACCAAAATCCCTAAATGCAAAGTATCACCCATTAGGAGGCTGTGACAAGCTAAGAGCTTTGTCCTGCAAAAACAGTACTAACTCAACATCAATAAAACTGTCTGCATGAAAATTCACAGCTGGGTGATAAAAAGGGAAGATGAGAAGTGCTGGAGAGCAGCTCAGCCTTTCTTCAGTTGTTTATGAATCTAATGCAACAGCTGGGGGCCATTGGTCTGGTATGTCCCATATGGGTGAGGGATGTCAGGCTGCTCTCTGTGCGAGGAGCGCTGCACCCCAAACAGCTGGCTTTGCTATCGCACTCATGGGCTTCATTGGCTCCATTTTGGGCTCTCCCTCCCACTGAGCTGAATCTCGGGGCCAGAAGATATGATCGCAACACTTGTACGAGGTAGTTAATAAATGAATGTGTGGCTGTTAAACCACAGATGGTTTTTCACGTGTGGTATTCTGATAGTCTTTCACAATAGGACAAGAATCAAAACCTCATTGCATTTCTCCAGGTTTTTCCTGAAAAGCAAAACAATCAATCAACTAATGTTGAAGAATCTTAGCAAGGGCAGCACTAAGTAGAATGAAACTAAAATCTTCACCTAAGAGAAATCCTCACAAGCACTAAATGCATTTAAGCAATATTAATTCAAGATTGTTTTCTTTACTGAATAGGAAATATCATCAATTCACTTCGTACCAGAGAACTTTCTGATAGTCTTACACCTGATTTGTCCTCTACCAGGATGCATAGATGACCCCCACGTGAAAGTACTCAGTATATTTCTTCACTCAGTTCACAACATGTGTACACCTTTGCAGGTGTTTGGGTGCACCCTGTCTAACCACACAACAGAAAACTAGGTGCACGACACCAACCACTAGGCAAGGGTTTTGCCTTTTGGAGGCATGAGGAATCCTGCAAAAAGAAACCAGGAAATGTTTAACAGAGAGGAAATAGTGTACCACTTTGTGGTGGTTTTGCTTGGCCCAGTTTTTGCTAGTGAGTAGGGTGGGGTACAAAGATGGCTCCTGCATGTCCTGAGTAAAGATTCTGGAAACTTTCCACCATGTCCAGCAGACCCAATCTCTGATGGCTCTGAAGGTGATGGACATGCTGCTGGCCAAACCTGGGCCAATTAAAAATGTTAGTTATACCTCTGTGAAAACATATTTAAGAAGAAATCAAAACAATGTGAACACACACTTCTCTTTAGCCAGAGGAGGAGGAGGTGGTGAAAATTTGTGAGGGAAAAAAACATGGAGGCACTAAGGTTAGTGGAGAAGGTGGGGGAGGAGGTGCTCCAGGTGCCGGAGCTGAAAACCCTCTGCCAGCCGTGGTGAAGACCATGGGGGAGCAGGTGGTCCCCCTGCAGCCCATGGAGTCCAGGGCGATGCAGAGAACCACCCACAGCCTGTGGGGAGGTGCCCACGCCAGAGGAGCAGGAGGATGCCTGCAGGAAGCTGTGATCCAGTGGGAGTCTCAGAGACTGAGAGTTGCAAAGGCCTTGCAGGAGAGAGGCCTTGCTCCTGGGATGGAAACAGCCTGACCTCGGCTTGGCCTCAGCTTGGAAGTCTGCATCTTATGAACAAGAACGCATGTTTGCAGTGAAAATTTGGGGGGGTTTTCCTGCTTGTGAAATTGGACCCACACTAAAGAAGTTCGCAGAGGACTGTCTCTCATGGGAGGGACCCCATGGCTAAGTAGAGGACTCTTCTCCCTGATGGACTGACCCTGACTAAAGGAAACCCTCATACCCTGCCCCCACCCCGGAGCTGTTGGTTGGAAGGAGGCAGGGGGTGAGCTGAGAAATGGCCTTAATAGGGAGGGGGGTGAGTAGAAAAACTGTTTGTAGCAGAAGAAGTGTGGTGATGGACTAAGAGAAACCCCACACCCTGCCCTGCCCCAAAGCTGTTGGTTGGAAGGAAGGAGGGAGGGGGTGAGCTGAGAAGCAGTGCCTTAAGAGGGAAGGGGGGTGAGTGAAGAAACAGTGTCTTAAGAGCTTATTTTTACCTCTGATTTATCCTCCAACTCTGTTAGGTTAATAAATCACTTTGCAACTTTAAGTTTCCTTCCTGCTCCTTGCCCTTTGCAGTGCATCCTATCAGTAACTTATCTCAACTCATAAGTCCAGTGTGTTTTGTGTTAGTTTTTCCCTCTCCTCTTCATAGCTGCAGCAGGAGAGAGCATAGAGAGCAGACATCGTAGGTGCCTGGCATTTAGCCAGGGTCAAACCTCTACATACTTACGAGAGCAAAGGAGTATGATTAGTTTGAAAGGCTATGCATGCATATACAACTATGCACATTGGACAGGAGGGTCAAATATAGACACAGCAAGTCAAGAGCCAAAACTCACAGGAGACTTTCTCCTGTTAAAGGAATCTGAGATTTTCTGGACTCTCAGGCTGTATCTGTTCTGGCCTGAAAACTCACCGTCAGGCACTGGGCATCCTTTTTGATATCTAGCAGTGTCAGTGCAGGAAATTAGTCTTCCACTGCAGACTCCTCAGGCCGCAGTGATAAAGATGTTTGTCTGGTATGCATTATCCTTTTTATCAGTTAAAATAAGTGGATTCAGGGCACATGCAGTACTTAATAAGTTTACAGTAGCAGAGCAGATTTCATCTGAAGTGGGTTAAATAGCTGTTGTTTAAGGAGCTTGGATGGCAGTTTTAAGCAAATGGTACCCAGCCTCTAGTATGAATGCAGTGATAAACATACTTTCCCCCTTCATAATGAGAATAAGAGAAAGGGAATGTGAACATACTGTTTTGTAGTTCCTTTAGGAATAACAGTGATTTTAAAAAAAATTCTTTATAGCAATTTTTTTTTAAATGACAGCAGGAGTAATTAAAAATAAATATTAAAAACCCAAACTAATACAATATACACACAAAAAAAAAAAAAAAAGAAAACCACAAGAAACCATCATCTCCCTGAGATGTTTCCAGAATGTAAGTGGGCACAAGATGCAAAAGCAGGCTTCATGATTCTAAAGCGACATATGAAGTAAAGGTTGGAAAGAGAACAGTCTTAATCTAATCATAAGCAGCTACAGAAACGCTGTGTCCCAGCTGTGATCTCAGGAGAACCATATTAACATAGGGGTGTTGCTAAATGTATGTGTCCCAAATAGTTGAGACCCATGGAGACCAGCTTTAGATAATGAGCAAAAGAAGGTTAGCAATTGCTGAATACAAGCAGAAAGTAGCAGAGCTCTACATGTATCTATCCCCATACCACCTATAAAACTTGAAGTGCATTGAGCATAACATTTAACTTTGGCTGAACTTGATAAACAGCTTGAACAGGGTAAAAGATGCTTTAGTAACCCCTCCTGCTTTCTGTGCTAACCCACTAATAATTCAAGCATATTTGGGCAGCTTCAACGGCAAGACATTCCTAGTATATCCTTAACCATTCCAGTGCTAAATACTACATCTCAGCTCTAAAACAGTGTTTATGCACACAAGTCCTGCTGGAGTCAGTACTGTACATCTCTGAGTGTCTAGCTGTCTAGATGCTTGTGTCAATTTTCAGGCAAGAGTTTCTTTTTAAGATAGGCTTTTGCATGAAAGAAGAATTGAGTATGATACAGTGGGAAAATCACAAAAAAATCAGTATAGTTTGCTTTTTTTCATTAATGCCACATGAATCTTCAGATAGATAGATAGATAGATAGATACATAGATAGATAGATACATAGATACATAGATATAATTATTAAAAGGCTGTTTTATCTTAGTCTCCAGCTCTTCACTTATCCATCATCCACATTGTGTCTGGTCTTTCACATTTGTGTATTTCACCATGGGGAAGCTCATTTACTTCTTTTTGAAGAGGGAGGAGTGCAAGGCAATAACTGTGATCTTCAGATCTTCATGGTGAGTGAGGGGAGCACAGAAAGCAGCAGAGCCCTGTGCAGAACCGTGTCTCAGAGCTAAGAACTTTTGTGCACAGTTGAAGTGCTTTCCCAGGAGATATTACAACAGAAGTGTGCCTGCAAATTTTAAGGTCATATTTGTTCATAAATATCCTGTTCACGTTATTCTGACTTGCTAGCATCTACCTAAACCCATTTGCAAAAGTGTCTGGGTTGAAATAAAGGACAGTAAACAGAAAGCAAAGGATGGTTGCTCCTATTCTACTTTTTCAAATCTTTTTAACTTTTAATGCTTCTGTTTCCTTCTAGTCAGGCAGATGAAATTAATCATCTTTAAGATATTTTGTTCGGCTTTGTACTAGAAAGAAGTGGAAGAGGAGATAATAGCAGATAGAAAGTAATTTCACTTGGTGCCAGGCTACCTCTGCACTAGTTGCAAGCACCCAATGTGCAGCTAAAATCCATGCCCAAACTCTACTTGTCACAGCTGATTAAAGCGAGCAACCTTGATTTTTCCCCCAGACAAAAAATGCAAAGGCAGTCTTATCTGTCTTCCCATTCAGTAGAGTGGCATTTTTTTTCCCTTAGACCTGAGCTTTCAGTGAAAAATTACTATAACTTGTAGACACCTCAAAACCAGTATCTAACAGATCTGTCTTGGCCACAAGTCCAAGATGCATTTTAGTAAACTGAAAAATGCAAAATGATTTTTATAACTAGTTACCTTAGTTGCATCATTCTTGAAACTATTGATGAAGTTTGGCCTCACAAAGTAAGAGCATCTTCTTTCTCAGTTGCAGCAGTTCCTGGAATACAGGTATACATAAATTCACTGACACAGTGGCATAATGTTTTATATTGCCATTAGATTTTGTTTCATGGTATCACTGAGAAGAAGGGAAAAGAGTTTAGAAAAAAAATAAAAAGGAACCCGTTTTAACCCCATGACTTGAATCTTCATGCCAGATCTCTCATGCCTGATCAAACTCTCTTGCAGTGTTAGAAATGTTTGTCTAAGTGTTTTCTTGCCATTATTTTTCGTTGTTGCATACTTCTGCACTTGTGTAAGGAGACTTTAGTGACAGATGAAACATAGAAAACTGTGAACTGCAATAAATATGAGTGTCGAAGTTTTCCACTGGGAAGAAAAGTGCCAACAAGTGAGGTAAGCTTCAGTGATAAGCACAAAAACCTTAAAATACAGCAATTCTAAGATACATTAAAATATTATTTTAAGAAAAAAAATTTTAAGAAAACAATGCTAGATATTTAAATATATCACAAAAATGCTTCTGTTCACAACAGAAGCTCCTAACTCATAACTGTTAGATGAGATTTCTTCAGCGTAAACTGAAATTAATTGTTTAATTTGTTTTGATTTAGCGAAAAGACAAGAAAGAAGTTAAATCCTTGAGAGGTGTAAATTAGACTTATGTAATTATTTATTAAACATTGTCATTTTGGTTTTTTCTCAGAATTCCTTACAGAAGTCCACAATATCTCTATATTTCTTAATATTTAAAAGGGTTTGTCAGTTTTTACCCATGACAAATGGCTGAAATGATCCACTCAGAGTTAAAACTTTTAAAGTGAAAGGACGCCCTTCCCTAATATCAGCAATGCTTTTTTCCCCTCTGACTTTATGTTTTATCCTAGATGGAGAATTTTTCTTTTTTTTCTGAGCCCAGTTTTCCATAACAGAGCACACACTGCAGTATGTAGTGTGTTATAGAAAAGTCATGTATTTCAAATATCCACTACTTGGCTTACTTTCTCAGAAAAATCCTTCTAAGGAGGTTCAGTTGCATAATTAGCAATAATTAGTGAATACAAGTGATGTTCACAGTTGACCAAAGCCCCTTTTTCGCAAGTATATTTCAATACTTCAAGTTTTTCTTTTACAATTTAGCCAGCTCTAATTGCTAAAATATTCAAGCTTGACTGCAGATTGGAAGACTTGTGAGTCACGGTGACGACACTAACAGTGAAACAGAAGGCTGAGCGGGTGGTTCAAAGACTGGGCAAGGTTGTAGAAAATGCAAATTCTGTTCTCTTTCTGCCCCACACATCCTCTGTGGTCTTTGGCAAGTCATTCCAGCACTTTATACAAGTGAGCCCACTTGTAAAATATTATTTAGCCTTAAGAGCTCCCACACACATTGTGGTAGCAGCGTGACTTACACAAGTAACCAAAATCAAAAAGGCATACCTGGACCAAGAGAAGCTGTTCTTCAGACCATCTCCAAAGACAAAAGCCACATAATTTTTGAACTCCAATCCCATAATTAGACCCATGTGAACAAAACTCTGAGCTTTTATAGAGTCCTATTGTTTTCTTCTTTTGTTATTTATCTTCGAAGTAGCTACCTACAACCTTGGGACTCCATTTGTGCTTTTCCAGACTGAGAATCAGGACCATCCACGTACTTTTTTTTCTTTCAATACGAGTAAACAGCTAAGACATGGACTAAATTACATTAACTGAGAAAATAACTTTTGGTAGTGTAACAAGACTATTGCAGAAGACACGCCAAGAAAACTATAAACAGCAAGACAGAACAAAAAAAATTGTTAGTGATGAAAAGAAGATAGTAGTGGTGAACGACTTCACCTGAGATAGTAGGATGAGGTCAATTGTAGTGCTGTAAGATGAATGTAGAAATAGCAGCTAATTGGATAGAATAACAAAGAGAAACCCAGACAGCTGTTGTCTATGCTCTGGATGACTGGTTAAACCCAAGCTCCCCAATGGCCATTCTCTCAAAAAGAACTGTTTTCTGAAATTACTTTCATCTAAGTGAAATCTGGATGCAAAGATGAAAAAAACCGTGACTTAACAAGAAGTTCACTTCACTAGATAATAAGGCACACACACACAGAGCCCTGCATTTTATGAAGGCATAGTTACAGTGTTTGTATCTTGTTCCAATATACAGGCCATTTTCTGAAATGAAGCACCTATGGTAAAGACTGTAATTATTTTCATTGCTTAACTTTTGTTACATTTTTCTGCATTCATATCTCAGGCTGAAGCCCATAGATCAGACTGGAGAGATACTTAAACCCTTAAATAATGTCTCTTATTTTCTTTTATAATTTGTAAATTTATTGGCAAAATTACCAGAATGTTAGCAAGATAAGTTCTTGTTTGTGTATTGTACTTGTTTTTATGGTGAAAACAGCAGCCTTTAAACGTCTGTTCACAAACAGGATTCACATCTGTCTAAGCATATCAGGTCTTACACAGTCAATTACAAGCTCTTTCAGCACATTGCATGATTTGTACATTCTGCATTCAAATCTCAATGTTGTTCATTAAATGCTGTGTCTTACAGGAATTACCAAGTTCAGAATGTCCTTATACTTGATTTAATATTCAACTTTCTAGAGTCTCAGTAAGAAGAGTATTGTAGCCAGTGCGATTTGATAATGTCAGAACAGGGTTTCCTTCCATCCAAGTATTAGAAATCAAGTGTTATGTTGTATTTACCTCCATCTTCAGTTTTCATTCTTTTTCCAGACCTGTGCAGTCCTTCCTAAATAGAAACAGGGATTTGTGTTATGTTGTAAACTGTTCATACACATGTGCAAGAAATAGCTCAAGAAGACATACTTTCCTATTAAATATGTGATCCCTCATGTCGTGGGTTTGACCCTGGCTAAATGTCAGGCACCTACGACGTTTGCTCTCTATGCTCTCTCCTGCTGCAGCTATGCAGAGGAGAGGGAAAATTAACACAAAACACTGGACTTATGAGTTGAGATAAGATCACTGATAAGGGGACGCACGAGATTCAGGGCAAAAGCAGGCGGGAAACTTAAAGTTGCAAAAAAAGTGATTTATTAATCTAACAGAGTCGGAGGATAAATCAGAGGTAAAAATAAGCTCTCAAGACACCGTTTATTCACTGACCCCCCCTTCCCTCTTAAGGCACTGCTTCCCAGCTTACCCCTTCCCTCCTTTCCAACTAACCAACAACTCCCGGGCAGGGGCAGGGTGTGGGTTTTTTCTTAGGTCAGTCCATCACAATTCTTCTACTACAGACACTGTTTCTCTAACTCACCCCCCTCCCTATTAAGACACCATTTCTCAGCTCACCCCCTCCCTCCTTCCTTCCAACCAACAGCTCCGGGGTGGGGGCAGGGTATGGGGGTTTCCTTTGGTCAGGGTCAGTCCACTGGGGGAAAAGAGTCCTCTACTTAGCCATGGGGTCCCTCCCACGAGAAACAGTCCTCTGCCAACTTCTTTGGCGTGGATCCAATCTCACGAGCAGCCCCGCCCGATTGCTGCTGTCCGAGATTCTCTCCAGGTTGCAGATTTCCTAGCCGAGGCCAGGCTGTTTCCATCCCGGGAGCAAGGCCTTTCTCTCTCCTGCAAGGCCTTTGCAACTCTCAGTCTTTGGGGCTCCCACTGGATCACAGCTTCCTGCAGGCATCCTCCTGCTCCTCTGGCATGGGCACCTTCCCACAGGCTGTGGGTGGTTCTCTGCACCCCCTGGACTCCATGGGCTGCAGGGGGACCACCTGCTCCCCCATGGTCTTCACCACGGCTGGCAGAGGGTTTTCAGCTCCGGCACCTGGAGCACCTCCTCCCCCACCTTCTCCACTGACCTTGGTGCCTCCATGTTGTTTTCCCTCACATATTTTTACCTCCTCCTCCTCCTCCTCTGGCTAAAGAGAAGTGTGTGTTCACATTGTTTTGATTTCTTCTTAAATATGTTTTCACAGAGGCGTAACTAAATCTCTAATTGGCCCAGGTTTGGCCAGCAGCATGTCCATCACCTTCAGAGCCATCAGAGATTGGGTCTGCTGGACATGGTGGAGAAATTTCCAGAATCTTTACTCAGGACATGCAGGAGCCATCTTTGTACCCCACCCTATTCACTAGCAAAAACTGCGCCAAGCAAAACTACCACACCTCAATAGTAACTGTGAAAACTATAAGGCCACCTTAAAGAACTTCCGTCAAATGCATTTTGGAGAACATCTGGCATTTAAAAAAAAAAAGGAAACAAATCAGAAGGGCAGAAATCAGAAAAATTGAGATATCTTTCTGATGAGACCTGAAACAATTTTCCCAAAAGCTGAATTTGCCAGTATTTTCCACTTGCCTAGATTTAAGTCAGTATCAGCATAGAGGACTCTGAGATAATATTAATTATGCTACTGACTTGAAATTGTATTTACCTCTGGAAAGCTAAGAATTTTTAAACAGTGAGTATGCTTGTATCTAGGGAAAAATTGTGGATTTTCTTTACCTAACTTCAAAGTTCACTCTCAAAATTCACTGGTCATTCTAATTTTTTAGGATTTACCCAATAGAGGTTATGTAGTACCTCAAAATTAATAGTGAAAGGAAACTTTCTTTTCATCTTCCAAAAGAGTAACTGATGGATTTCAAAATGTTTTGCTGTGTTATTGAAAGATTTATTTATTTCACAGTGCACATAATAACTGTGAAGCCAAACAGCTGGAATCCAGACCAAGTGTATATATTACACTCTGTACATTATTACTATCACCTCTGTTAACAACATGCACTAACTAAATCCTTCTTGTCCAAGTGATATTTCTTTAGTCTTTGACACAATATGATCAATGTTCTGCCACCAAAGGAAAAACAAATGCTGAGGGCTTGGGGGATAGTGGCTGGAGAGTAATTTTTAAAAAAAAATTGATCCAAGTTATCTACATTTTAGTTGATCTTTGTTGTCATTTTATCTACGTGCTAGAAACACCTCAGAGTAATTTGCAATAATAGTACAATGACACACTATATGTTTAAAAGAACCCTGCAGTGCACCCCAGGGTATATGTTGTACACAATGTTTCCCTTTAATTTTCTAATTACATCACTGTAGGCAGGATGGGGATGAGCATACACATTTTTTCAACTATTTATATACTGAGCAACTACTACTACTTTTAGGTGGAGCAAAGAGTACTGAATTTCTGTAAAGAGTCACAGGTTTACATTGAATTTGGATGCCTACCTAGAAAGCAAAAACTTGTAGAAAGTCAGAAAGTAGAATGTGTCCCTAGAGACTGTAAGGACTTCTTGCTTCTGGATGGGGCACAAGCCACTGGTCTGTTTTTCGGGGAGCTTAAATGAACCAAGGGTGCAGAGCAATGAAAAGAGATGTTCAATATGACCCACCACCTCTAATTTTTAATGCTATGTTCACTTACTGTCAACATTAAGACAATAACATTTCAATGAAAGATTCATCTTACTGAGTTATATCTCTTGAGAGTTTTTTTTCTATTTTCAGTTATACAAATATTTATTTATATATATATTTATGTGTTTTGTATTTATCTCTAATTTATATAAAATTATGAAATGATGATATTTTATTCCTCTCATCCTACTGACTTGCTTTCCTCAAGGCTCCTAAAGATGTAGCAATAAAAAGGAAGAGGAAAGAAGATGTTTCCAGTTCCTTGATCCTTCTATTTCATTTCAGCCTGCATTATTTGAAGGTTTTATATATGTCTGCCTCAACGCGCACTACTAAATTTTACAGCCTTGTTAGTCAGTGTCAGCTTTTTTTCTCTAAAAGAGTAATTCCTGACCTACTGACCTAAATCTCCAGCCACAGCATGTTTGCTTGAAAACTGCTAGTCTGGTATGAACGCAGCTCATTAGAAGACTACCATATTCGTGCTTTCTCCCTCACTTCATCAGTAACAGAATAACACAGCACAGTTCATTAAATAAATGTGAAGAAAAAGATGAACTGCTTGTATTATGATCTAAGGCTTACACAATTTTACATGGTTCACATCCAGGTAAATTGCAAGCTAAATTTTGAATACAGTAAATGCAAAAACTGCAGCTGTTTTCATGCTGTCTGGCTACAGCTATCTGACTGATAGCTGTAGGAACCCCATCTAGAAACTGAATCTAGAGTGTACAAATAATTCCAAATTCCACATAGGAAGATTGAAGTAGAAGTCCTCTTTGGCCAACTGTCCTTACAGGAGTGGGTTATATTATATTCTGGTGTGGTTTTTTTTTTTTTTTTTTTAAATTGGAAAAAAGTTTACTATTACTATTTTCAGTACTTAAGGATGTTGCTAATATTGTTTACAGATTCAGTGGCAAAAGTTTTTATTTCTATTTTGAATTTTAATCTTGCTGTGTTTGTAATTCCTTATCTTTGGACAGGAGATTGTGTCTCTGCTTTAGGATTTCTGCATAAAAATAGGAGCCGAACAGTATTCATATATTAAGTTATAATTTATTTAACAAGCATAAATTTGTTTATAAGCTCCCACATTCTCAATGTAGTTCAGTTACAGCATTTTCCTATGTATTTTCACCTCACTACATGATCAAGGATGTTGCAGGGAAGATCTGTGCATGGGATTGGTATGGTTATATTAAAAAAATGCTTAATTCAACATTGACAACTTCACCGCATGAGGTCAAGAAGTGCTGACATAATATCCCCACAGGGTTTTTGGAAATAATAAAGGCGAAGACAAGAGAATGGAAACAGTATGTAAGACAGATAGACCGAACAAAAAGAACAAGAGACTATTTTGTAGAAATGATTTCCAGGGTTCAAACAATTACTGCACATATAACTAAAATCCAATTGTTCTCATCCGTGATCTTTAGAGCATTTCTGCTTCTCACAAAAAGTTACACAGAATATTTTTGTTTTCTGTTTTATAATCTTTTAAATCAAAAGCATATGAATGAGGTTTATGCAATAACATATGGAAGTCATTAATGTTGCTTTCCTTCTCAACTAAGTACTCAGTTCTGTACTCCTTAAGTAAGAAAAACTCTTACTGAAGTCACTGTGAGTTTTTCTTGCATAAAAGGAAAAAAAATGAGTAATAAAGGTAATGATCTGTAGGCTACTAAAATTGCTCAGTGACCCTTATGTCAGTCCCTTTTAATAACGTATGCTTTTTTGCAGGGTATAAATTCTCACTATACAGTGAGTGATTGTTTTCTATTCAACTGGGGACCAATTTGGTTTCCACAAAATCAAATGCAAAACTCCAACCGACCTCTACAGGAAGAAGGATTAAGACTTTTACATAGTTTCAATATAAAAAATCTTCTGTCTCAACAGGCTGCCACCTTCTCAGTTAGCTACAGATATGTGTGGGCTTCTGTATCAGTGTCAGTCACACATTTCTTGACAAAGAAAGTGCAGAAAACCTTATCTGAATATTGCAAGATGAAAATTGCAAAAATCAGAGACACTCAAACCTCTGTATTTTGTCTATAGAAAGGCCCCTATTAGCCTTTTAAGGAGATGAGTAAACAAAAGATAATCACTTTTTTTTCAATCAACAAATGCTTCAAAGTACTGTTCATCTTGATTTCAACTTGAGCTCATGGGAACCAATGGCAAAAGACACCTCTAACAGCAATAAATGGAGTAGATTCAGAAATACTTTTGCCTTTATGAAGTAAAATATATAGATAAGAAATTTCATTGGTATTCCCAGGTAAAGATAGAAATGTTATTTGAAGTCTCAGAATTCAAGCATTCTGCATCCAGTTCTGCTCAGATTCCCTATTATTCTGACTTTTTATACTTGTGTACTATTCTTTCGTAAATTGTTCATATAGATGTTCAGATAGATGGTATCTTCGAGCCATATCAACTTCGTTACTGGAAAATAAAGATGAAAATTGAAGATTGGAAGTAATATTCAGTTAAAAAAATACTAAATAGAAATATGAAATAGCCTTAAATTTATATATTCCCTGATCTGTTGAGTAACTGTGTGTATGTATCTGTGATGTAACACTATATTTGTGAAAATAAATGTTCAAAGGACAAATTTATATAGACTTACATAGCCTCCATAGTTCATTAGAATAAAATCTGTTCTTAGAAATTGGAAAGGAGAATTCAGATAACACTGCAGTACGAGTACTTGTTCCAATATTTTTCTTGGAACTGGCTGATTATTCAAATCTCTGTACATTCATTATCAGCTTTCTAATACCTCAGAAATTCATTGCAAGATTTGCTTTAAAGCAAGAGAGAGAAAAGAAAGAGGCAGAAAAATAAAAGAAAAGGAGAGGAGAGGAGAGGAGAGGAGAGGAGAGGAGAGGAGAGGAGAGGAGAGGAGAGGAGAGGAGAGGAGAGGAGAGGAGAGGAGAGGAGAGGAGAGGAGAGGAGAGGAGAGGAGAGGAGAGGAGAGGAGAGGAGAGGAGAGGAGAGGAGAGGAGAGGAGAGGAGAGGAGAGGAGAGGAGAGGAGAGGAGAGGAGAGGAGAGGAGAGGAGAGGAGAGGAGAGGAGAGGAGAGGAGAGGAGAGGAGAGGAGAGGAGAGGAGAGGAGAGGAGAGGAGAGGAGAGGAGAGGAGAGGAGAGGAGAGGAGAGGAGAGGAGAGGAGAGGAGAGGAGAGGAGAGGAGAGGAGAGGAGAGGAGAGGAGAGGAGAGGAGAGGAGAGGAGAGGAGAGGAGAGGAGAGGAGAGGAGAGGAGAGGAGAGGAGAGGAGAGGAGAGGAGAGGAGAGGAGAGGAGAGGAGAGGAGAGGAGAGGAGAGGAGAGGAGAGGAGAGGAGAGGAGAGGAGAGGAGAGGAGAGGAGAGGAGAGGAGAGGAGAGGAGAGGAGAGGAGAGGAGAGGAGAGGAGAGGAGAGGAGAGGAGAGGAGAGGAGAGGAGAGGAGAGGAGAGGAACTGCCTTCTAGGTGTCTTTTATAATGTGTAACAGGATTTCAATCTGGTATCCTACTGAATATCACTCGCACTGTGAGTGTGGCCAAAAGCAAGCTAATAAAAATTATTTCTATAGAATTTAGTATATAATCTCACTGGCAGTGTGGTTGAAGTTGGTGCAGTGAGGTTGATGCAAAGTTTTCTTCTACGTGGAAGGTAATGTATCATCACCAAGGTTGAAATGCATTTTGACTTAATGGAATGTGATTTTGTAGGTTACTTCATCATATGCTGATTTGATTCTTAGTAAAATAAGTGTGAAATGTCAGAATTGCATCAAGAATCAAATTTTCTGTATTCACTGCTACAGCTGTACTCCACAAATGATAGGAATTTCAATGCACATTTCCTTTGAAATTTTATTTTACTGTATTCCTCATAGGTTTTTCTCTCATATATCATTCAATGGAATGTTCTTTGATTTGTACTTGTTTTATGAGAATCAGATTTCATCTAGATGATATTTTGTAGGGTTCTGAGAATCAGAATGAACAAGAATGTCTTGTGTTCTCTTCTTTGCCCCCTCAAATATCTCTCAACTGTAAAAAGGCAATGCTATCAAAGTCCTCAAATATTCTACTATCCTAGAGTCAGAATTTAATATAATTCTATGCTGTCATGACTGCATATTTACTTAGATGTGGACTACACAGAATTCACTGGACAGGAAAAGGGTCACTCAAACAATTTTCCAGCAACTTTTCCAAGTTAAATCAAAGGAAATGTTCAGGCAACAAAGAGTTCTTTACTTTAGCAACCAATTCTTAACTACCTGAGGGACTACTGATTTAGATTCCTGTTTCCTGGTAGGTTTCTCATAGATTTTGGAAAGATGTTTCTGGAAGGTCAGGAGGATAATCATTAATATGTATGTGGATTTTTCACATGAAATGTCTGTGATGTCTGTCCTCTTTCTACTTTAATGAAAGGTTTGGTTTTGTTTTGGTCAGAAACATGACTAATTAACAATTTTGTTACCAATTAACTTATTAATTGTTAGTAACACCAAAGTATCTTATCTGCATCTAAAAGTGGCAGAAAAAAATCTGTCTTTTCTGACGCTGTGTTTGTCTATAATATGCACACACATACCTGTATACATGTACATATACACACACATTCTCCCTGAAGTCCTAAGAACCTAGATTACTCTTTTTAATAGTTTAGCTCTTTTTCCCACACTTCCAGGACAAAGAACATACTTGTGTGGTGTTCTCCTAGCGACTAGAGTACTGAGATCAGGTTTTCCGTTGTCCTCTTAAGAAGTGGATTAAACAACTTAGTACCCAGAAAGTATATAAATATTATGGTATCCCATGCTTCATGTCTCTCTTCCTTCAACTTTTTCAATTAGTTTATATCCAATGTCATTTCTCAGATTTTTTTCCTAGAAAAAGGAAGAAACACAGTCAACTGAATATTTTGTGATAGTAGCTTTTACTACAAATATGGTGAAAATACTAGTTCTCACAAATCAACATTTTTAATGAGCTTTATAGATTAAAAATTGTAACAGGTAAAGACAAATAGCCTGCCATATATACAGCAAGGACACAAGGTGAATATTTGAAGATGCAATCAGAGGAAGCCATTGTATTTTATAACACATTCCGTAGAATTACCATGGACAGGTGTCATAGGAATACACATATATATTATATACGCAGAACTACAGATAATTCGTCATGGCTATTGAAATGCATGGCACAGTCACTAAAGGATATATTCTTCAATAAACCAATGTTTTTTCCAGTTCTCATAGGGTGGGCTGAGTTTATTCATGCAGCTCATCTAGTGACATGTCATTGTGATAGCTTATCCCAAGACAAATCGGTTCTATGTGATGCACAGAAGTTGAGAACTGACAAACTTTCTAAGATTTTCATTCAATGCAAAAACATGCTTAAACCCATTCTTCAGCATCCTGAACACAAGCATCTGTGCTGTAGCAAAGGACTTACATAGATTATGGCAGACAGTTTATGAGACATATGTTTTAAATTGCTCTCAATACTTACTGTAAATGACTGGAATTATTCTGTATGAATTAAATCTAATGTAATACAGATGTTGGATGTGTTAAAATTACTGGTTTAGGGGCAGCAGTTTCTGAACACATTCTGTCAATGAACCTAATTCGCACTCAAGAGTTTCTACTGCTTGTCAAATATAATGGCATCAAACTTAAAATTACTATCCAACAAGAGATAATTTAATATGTAGCTGGTCAACATTTTACACCTAATCAGTCATTTTTTAAAAGTTTAGGCTTCAAATTAGAATATAGTTTAGGCGTAAAATTCTTTATCAATGAAACTGATAAAAAATATGTTGTCCATCAGAATTTTTTTGTTGAACTAATCAGTTCAACATTTTCTTGCAACACCTTGCCTTGTAAGTAATACAAGGTACCATACTTATTTCTGAGCCTTAGATCCCTTATAGTTTCCTCTTCTGCATTGCAGTGTCCCCTTCCTTTCTATCAAGCCTTATCATGGGCTTTGTCTGGGAGACATCATCTGCCAGGTACCTGAAGATTGAGAAATAATCCTCCATTAAGTCTCTATAAAGAAAGAAAGGCAGTTCAACAAGCCAAACACAAACACTTGGAGATGTTACACTCTTTTATTTAAATAGGAAGTCAATTAGGAAATATATGGTCCCTTAATGAACTGAAAGCTCCTAACACTATTTCTGGGATTAGCACCCTGAAAGTTCAATTTTTCAACTTTGCTTACCATAAGAACAAAACTATGGTACTATGAAAAAAAAAAGTCATGTTTTACACCAGTCCTACGTTTGGGCAAGCCAGTAGAGACGCACATTTCACTAAGTCTTCCGTAGTAACCATATTTAGTAAAAATTCTCTAAGCTTAAAGAAATCCACTTCTTCATATTATGTCTAATATTTGAAGAGTTGAAGACAAATTTTATTAAATTTCCCTCATTAAACTAAGCTTCATCAAGGCAAATGGCCCAATTATTAACTTAATTTCCACTCCCCTTAGCCCTGTCACATCAACCTATTGTTAATTTGGAGTTTGTTTTCTTTTCTTAGTATTCATTCACAGTTTTTTGCCCTACTGAGTGATCCTATTAAAGATAATCCCATTTATTTAATCTCCTTTCTGAACATCTATTTTATCTGTAGCTCTCTCTGCCATGGACCTGGAAGTCTTGCCCTGCCTAGCAGGGGTTGCACTGTAGGTCAGAGCTTTCCAGGTGTGCTACTGCTAGGAAAAATGGGATTAACTGTTTCCTCTTTTCCTCTGTTCTTTCCTGAGGGAGACCATCTGTAGGAAATAGCAGTTTTCTGGGCCTGGAAGGAAAGAGTATTTTCTTTTCATTGTCTTGGTTACCTTTGCCCTTATTTTGACACTGTAATGAGAAAAAAATAAACCATGGAGCATTTTAAATGAGTCCAATAATTGAAAAGTATAGGGATCAGTTCTGCACTTGCCAATTCAAAAATTAGAAAGAGGAAAAGATCATCTGCTCTCTCAAGGTCATATCTGGTTAAAGTCTCAAATCCACTTAAATCTATGGATATATTTTCAGCAGTCTAAAGGTACATCCCAACATTCATAAATACTGGCAAAATGAACCATTAGCGTTCCTATGAATTATTCTGTAAAATCCTACACCCTTGCACTGTAGCAAAGTAAACTTTTGAAATAATTGATGTCTGCTGCCAAGTGCAGCCGGATGCCTCCTCACCATGTAACAGGAAATTTGTGCTCCTGATGATGGGAGCCCTTGGTGGGTAATTACAGTGCCCCGGTCTGACGACTCCTTTTCTGGGGGGTGTGATCTATGAGCTGTGAAACTAGTAGTTTTGTGCCTCCCCCAAAGCTGTGAAAAATTAATGAACCATCCAGCAATATTCACACGTTCTCCATCTAACACTTACCCTTAGAAATAAATCTTTGCTGAGCTAGTAGGCCTTATGCCTCGCTAAGATCTGGTGGTATCCATGGGATTCTGCATGGGTCCAACAGACCAAGTTTGTGAACAGGAGCGAGCCTGCTGCAGCCTCTGTCAGATTTAAGCGTCTCTACTATACCACAAGCAGTCCACACGCTCAGAAAGCTGTCTTGCAAGTGTAATTCTTGCCCCAAAGCCTTCTTTTTTTACTAATACCTATGTTCCTTAGTCTGAAACAAATAGTTGCAAAAGATTTCTTTGATAATCTCACAAAATAAAGCTTCTAGGTAGTATTTTCATTAGCTTTGATATTTTTATGACACAAAGCAATGGAAGATGGTTCCTATGTATTTTTACTTTCAAGGAACTTTAGAAGCTAGAGACTCCAGAACTAATATAACTCTAGAATTCTTCTAGCCTAGAAGACTATCTAGTGTCCTAATTCTTTTAAAATACCTACAGATAAAGAATAAAGAATCAAATGCACATAATAAAATGGAAATACTACACAGGCAGAGAGACTACAGTTTCAGAGATATCACTATCCATTTATCTGCATTCTCCTATATTTAATATGCAGTTATTTATGGATCTATTGTAAAGGCACTGCAGGACTCAGTTTCAGGATACAAATTCAGACATTCTGATAGGATGCAGGAGCATCAAAGAGACTAGGTACTGATGAAGAGTACAGGGTAATAATATTTTTCATGTGTATCAAATGGATTGGTGCCATGAGCTTTCAAACTCATCAAAGCAATTCTATAAAGCATTTTAAATACCTAAAAACTTCCATGTCATAATTCAGTATACCAGGCCAAACTGCTTTCAGCAAAAACAAGGTGTTGCTTTCAGCAACCAACAAAGGTGTTACAGGGATTTAACAGGTATTTCATAATGAACAAAGGGTACTAGAAGATGGCCAAATATATACAGGATTAATTCCTTTGAAATCACTGAAGTTTGTCCCTTTTGCACAGAGATTGAGTTTAATCCTAAATTCATAGCTACTTTGACACGATGACGAGCAGAACATTAGTAGGATCACTCTGAAATTACATAATAGCTAGAATGATTTTTGCTTTGGTATGGGATACCATTATTAGAATAGAATAGCTCTTACATATCGATATTAAGTACAGCAAAACAGATTAAACAATCCATTTATGATTAATTAGCAAATTAAATATTGTGTTGTATTTATCATTGAAGTACCTTTAGCTGTCCCAAGGAAGTAATAGGTTAGTGCAATACAAATTAAGCATTTCTGACATCTTAATTAACAAATAATTCATTGATAAAAAAACTGACATTACAATATTTTCACCTCTCAAATACCACTAATTCATTATTATAAAGAAAATTATTTTGTCTGCAACTCAGCGAGCTAATTATATGGTAATGATTTTGTTACTGAAAGCTGAATCTTTTACATCTCTGCTGAAATGTACGGCTATGGCAGAAAAAGAGCCATGCTATATAGATTGGAAGCTAAATTTTTTGCTTAACACAGGTTTTTTTTCCCATAGAAATCCTTATGACAGTTTTAGTGTTATCCTTACTATCTCCTATAAAGAAAATATCAGAAATTATTTCTTTAGATAATTTCTTCCAGTTTTGCTAACATTTATTTAGCTTTCCCTACATAAAAAACTTTATCTCTTACCAGATTCAAAAATTTTGATAACATCTCCTTCATAGGCCTATTTTGAAGTTTTAAAATTAATCACATAAGAAGTTGATCATTCCTTGTAACTTTATTGTGTTTTGCCAAGATTTCCTGGTGGGACCACTCAGATTAATTATCTACTTCTGTTCTCCATTTCTGCCAGGCGTTCTTCCTGGCTAACAGCAAAATTTGTAATAATAGAAAAAAATTAATAACTCTGAATGTTAGCTTCTGTTTTTTGTCAACATGTTGAATTTGACCAGCTGTGCTTTTTGCACACCTCTGAGGGGAGGACACAGCCACAGGAACTTCTGAGGTGTTGATCTCATCTGAAAAGCAGAAGACCAAAGGACTCTGGGACTCTGCAATGACTTTAAGATCAAAGGCACATCACCACTGTATTGATATAAAGATCCCATTTCTGTTCCAGGTCAGGTAAAAAAAAACCAAATTACTCCAGTTATTTTAATCAAGAATGTTGGCCCAGGCTCATATCTCAAAAGACCGCGTGTTTAAGCCTTCAGCTTTGCAACACTTGTAATAAAACAGGCTTGTTACTTCAGCACAGTGGTCACTCTTTTGGGGCTGAAAGGTCGGGTCGAAATTATCTTTTCCTCATTTAAAATGCTATATTTCAGTAAAATTAACTCCTCAGACAGTGCAGGGCCGGCAGTGTGTGGCCTCCAGGGCTGTGTTGGAAATGAACTATTTTTATCATAGCCCTTTTAAGACCGATACCACTGAATTCCCTTCTAAGAAATTCAAAGACAAGGGCTGGAAAACCTCATTTCTGCAAACAAGAAAGGAACTTTATAGGGCCAATTTTTCTCAGAGTTTAAGCATATTTGACTATGTTTATCTATAAATAGATTTTAAAAATTGGGCATTGACATTATGCCTGTCTTTTACATTATGAAGTTACTTAGTGATACTATTTCCATTTTATTTATTATGTATTTTTCTTAATATTTATGCACGTTGTCTTTAATATAAGCTGAATAGAATGTGTCTGTCTGCAATACCATATATGTAAGACTTAATATTATAGAAAAAGCATGATATTATGCTGTATTCCTGTATTTCAGATCACCTAACTGAGGGAGTAACATTCACCTGACACTTCCTGACAGACCTGATAGATAAACAATGCTCAATTTCCTAACTTTTGCAACTGGCATGATATTGAACTCCTATAAATTCAATAAAAGGCAAATACCAACAAGTCCAGAACTAGTGAAAAAGCAGGGAGGGGCACCCAACACTCTAAATAATATGCACATTTTCCAGGTAATATTTTTTAGAAGGCAAGTTTTACTCCTTAATCTTGGAGCTACATGTGGAATTTCCACTGACACAAATAAAATTCCAAATGAAAGACAAAGGGAAGAAGTCATCAAGGCTATCTACTCCAAGTAAAGTAATTAATTCCTTCTTTTATTATTGTCCCAGACTTAGGAAAATGTAAGTATACAACATTATTCATAATGGAAAGGTGTTTTCAATACAGTTATGTTTGGATTTGCATATGAACATTTTCATATCTAGAAAGAGTTTTTGTTACTTTTAATACTGCTTTTTCAACAGTATCAGATAGTTTTACAGATATCAGTGCTATATTCTGAAATTAGTTAAAACTCGTGGAATGCATTTTGGAAGATGAGAAAGTGATTTACCTGGCATAGTGCAACAAATAATTCAAAGAACCAGGGATAAATGTTAAAATCCTGATTGTTAATCATGTAGTCTACCAAGGCAAAGATGCTTTCAACAGAAAAAAAAGGCCATTACTATTTATAACAAGTCCAACAGTTATGCTTTTATGCTGAAATAAATTAACTTACAGAAATAACTAAAGGTCTTCAAGTTTATAGCTGAAATGGTCTTGTTTGTTGACTACATACAGTAGGTGAAGAGCTAATGGGTTGCTTTCCAGACTAGAAAAGCAAGTACTGTTAGCATTTTTGAAATCTATCCAAGCTCCAAGTGGTTATATAGTAGTTGGTATGCTGTAATAGCTGGCCTGCTGCTGAACTGAACAGGATACCTGGTCTAGACATTTAGGCACAGATGACAGAATCCTAAATCATGCTCTGCTTGTATGCATGTTGCATATTTCATATACTTAAACTGCCTAAGTAGACCTCAGTGAGCAAAAATGCTAGGCCAATTCATATATTTTTTCAAGGAAATCAGTTTTTATAGCCCTTTCTTTATTAATTTCATTCCAAAATTACTTTTTTAATGTTATGTTTGAAGTAGTAAGATTTAAATGGCACAACACTAAACTTCAGAAGACAAGTTAGTTTTATTTTCTACTAACGTCCTTTGATCTCTAGTAAGACCAGGTCTTCTTTCTCACAGCACAGAACATCTGATCTGCAGGTGAAGATTTTCACCTGAGCCAGGGAGCCCTACCTACAAATCTGACCTCTTCAGGAGAGACAGAGAGGAGAAAGAGCACCTTGGGATGCCTTTCCTCACAAGGAGCTTCATTTGTGCATTATAGGGGTATTATGACTCTCTTTCAGTTAGTTTGATGACACCAAATATTTTATCAGGGATCCAAAATAAACAATAGCTGAGTAAAGACTTCAGAGTAGTTGTTGTTTAGGGCATTCATTCATGACTGGATATCCGAAAATTATCTAATGAATATAGAATTAGGGAGAAAACAGCCTATTTAAAACATCTTATTGCTTGATGATCAGAGCACCATTTTTGAGGACATATGATAAACCTTATTTTCTACACAAAAAGGAGGAAAAGCTGTTGTCCTCCATGTACTCCATGAACCACAGATGGAGGGCTTGGCAGCAGATAGACAAAACAGTGCAGTTGCTGGCAGCAGCAGTAGCACCAATTTGGGGATTCTAGATATGGTCCAACTAAAGTTATGACCCGAAGACAACTCAGTTTCATTATTTTAACTCAGCTGTTCACAACTGTCAAAACTCTAATTGCAAACTAAATGTGGAAAGAAAAAATAGGCCTGAAAAGGAGACAGGTAGAGGTAGTATCTCTTACAGTTTTCGTTTGCCAGGTGAAGAATGAGATCATTCTTATTCAATTTATTATTGCCGAGTAAATATTTCCCACAACAGGCTTAATAATTGCAAAGGGAATAAGTTTCCTGGGGAGGTTATGGAGTCTCCCACCTTAGAGATCCTAAAAAAACTGCCAGGATGCCATCTTCAGCAACTGACTCTGGCCTTGCTGAATTAGGGGGTGGCCTTGCTGAGTTGTTGGGGGCAGCTGTGCTGTATTAGGTGTGGGTGGCCTTGCTGAATTGCTAGGCTTGGACCAGATGACCTCTAGAGATATGTACAAAACCCTGAGTTTAACATCCATGAGGCCAAGGGGAAAGAGCGAGTAAACATGAAGCAAGTAAATGAAAGTCAGCTCTTCAAACAAAACAAGATGAGAACAAGCCAAATTGCAAACTCAAATTGCAAATCATGCCAAGGCAATCTCTTTTGTTCCTCAAACTGCCTAATAGCCTCTTGAGAAAAGGAAAGCACAAATCACACTTACTGGGTTTGTCTAGAAAAGCTTTGATAATGTTGCACATGACATTACACACAACTGCAGAAGTATGAGACAGAATAAAACAGTACTGGGTAATGCCAAAATGCCAGTTGTCATTACTAGCACATTGTAAACATAGCACAGTATCACATTGGTTCTTAAAACATTAGTCCACTATTACTCAGATTTTGAGGGGGGGAAATAGGGAAAAACCCTGTATATGTTTAGTACATAAAAACCAAAATGACAGAGTAAGCATGCTAGAGGACAATATCTAAAAATAAAGTTATAAATTTGAAGTCATGGTCTGTAAGGTATTACTTAGCTGTATGAGTCCATCACCCTTGTAAACTCATAATTTCTTACAGCTAGAATAGTTTCATATGTGTTTTGATCGAGATATATTTATTTGTACATATTTGTGTGTATACAGATACCCATACATTTACATGTGCACATAGGTATATGTGTGTAAGTACATATTTATACACTGTGTTTATTTGTGTATGTGTACTTAAACATCAGCCAAGGCAGGTGGAAAATTACATCATGGACAAGATCCCCCAGGGAGGAATAGAAATTATTCCATTCCATGGGATCTTCTGAACAGGAGTTGAATCAAGACTTTAGGAAGTTTTGACAATCTGCAAGGTCTCTTAATTGAGTTATTAGCAATGTCTCATTGGAAGGGGAAAGGCTAAGATAGATCTGGTAGGCATTTAACCTTTTTACTGAACAGATCATTACTATCAAGTAAGATTAAGAGTGGTTTCCTGTTCTAGTCTGACTTGAATCTTAAGCACACTGGGGAAGATCACATGCTGCAGGAATTGATTTACTGCTGGAAACAAAAAGTATGCTGGAAACAGCAATGTAGAACAAAATTGTATCCCCCAGCCCTCCACCCAAAAGAAAAGACTAGAAATAAACACTTGTGAACATGCCTGCAGCATTTTTGTAGCCGTAAACTAACTAAATATAAAGCATTTTTAAAATAATATATTGAAATAGTTTGTTATGTACATGTGTTGGTATTTTAAAATAATTTTTCCTAATTTTCATTCTAATGAAAATCCTGGAGCAGTAATCATCCCAGATAATTGTTTCGCAAGAAGAATATAGATATTCCCTAGACTTTAGCTCTGACAGGAAAAAAACCCAAACAACATCAAAACCAAATAAAAAATCAGGGAGTCAACCAAAGTATTGCTAAAGCAAAAGACAGTCTGTGTTCCTCAGTTCTTGTTTCTGGTTTGTAGAATTTTGCTTATCAATATTATCCATTGCTTTGGAATTACCATTTACATTCTTCAATAAAGACAAGCGTGTGTGCATTTCCAAACATCAACAATAAGCAGCAACAGATGTATGGAAAACCAGGGCAAGATTGCTAGCTGATTATTGCTGATTAGTACTTCACATTACAGTCACTGCAAGTAATCTAACCAAAAAAGTGGAGAGGTTATCAAGAATGACAGAGTTAAATTACTGAATAAGATTTTGCCAATTTACATGTGTAAATCATATTTAGATAGTGATATACCAGCACAAGGAAGTGAAGTAACAGGTCATGATAGCACAGAGCCTGAGGGACAGTGTGGGTATTACTGGAGAGAAGATTGATCCTTTTCCAGAGTTCTCAGTTTTATACTCTGAAAAGTAAATAAGCAACCTGCGAGATTAATTTTAAAAGTGTTACAACTGCTTGAGTTTTACTCAGACATTTCTACTGCCCTCAGTTATGAAATATACGGAATCATTTTTATGGATGATTCATCCACAAATCAATCCTATAAAAACAAAATGACATGCACAGACTGACTGCACCACCTGCAGCATCTGATAAGCTTCCTTAGGCTGTCTGCAAACACGACATCCCTTCCTTAAACAAGTCCAGGTGCTACATCACAGAAACAAGACACTTGATTACTCACAGCTTGTTTTTCTTAGGATAATCAGTGCCTGGTGAGAAGTCAGGTCAGTTGGATAAACACTGCAATTTTTTCATGTTACTGTATGTCCTTGGATTCCTTTCCTAAGGATCAGTACAATAAACAGGTCATGTTATCTTCCTTGAATCTCAGCATCTCAATATCCCGTTCACCCAGGAGGGTAATCATCTCTTACATACAAGCAAACTGGTTAAAAAAAATTTTAAAAAAATTTAAAAAAAAAAAAAAAGTAAAAATAAATTTTTTTTTTAAGTATTTTTTCAATATTTGAAACAAGAAGTGAGTCCTACCTTTTACCTTAGTAAAAGAGCTATCATATGGACTAAATGGTTTGGCAATACCTGGTATGTTTAATGCATAGAAATTCGCTCAGCCTTTCAAGAAGAAGAAGTTATGGCAGGAAAGTAAAAGAAAACCTCAAACAAAATGGTCTTATGCTTGATAGGGAATGTCACTATGGCCTTGCTAACTTTTGCTTAGTCACTGTAGAACACAATGCTGAGAGGAATGCTCACACTGGGGGCTGCCGATAGGTAAAAAAATGTAGGGAGGGATTAAGTATTTTCACAGAAGTATAGAAATACAGTGAATTAGCCAAACACTTAAGAGATTGGTTGCAGATGTGTGTCCTTTGGGAAGACGTTTTCTCAACACCAGCTAAAGACTGTTATATTAGATGAAAACAAGAGTACTTGGCATGGCATACAGACCGGTGGTGCAATATATTTATGAACACATATGTGGCACAAATGAAACAGATAATAAACCATTATGTTCAAGTCCTGAAGACTTCTAGTCATTAGTATGATTCTTTCTGCAAAGAGAATGTGAAAATGACATCTTAATTGTGTAATACATTACTCATTAAATAGGTAATATTGGCAAGTTGAAGAGTTTTAAGAAGTATTGATATGAAAGACATCTATAATTTATGAAAGTATGATAGCTTAAATAAATGGAAATGAAAGACCATGTGTCAAAACCTACTTCTCATTCCAGAAATTTACAACCTGAAAACCAGAAAGCATCAGATGACCAAACATTTTAAGTAATAAACATGAAAAGGCTTGCTTGAGGACTATGTTAAGAACCTTAACAATATAGTCTATTAAAAAATTGTGTTTCTTTCTGCACTTATGTGGAAAAGCCAATGAAATATATCAGACATGGTGTGCTGACATATCGCTATAATTTCCAGGTAACAGAATTGCACCCACTAACTGAGGAAAATCAGCAAAGGTTTTCTTGTCTGCTTGTCACTGCGTTCTTAACAAGTTAGTCCAGGTAACACATGGTAATTCATGAATTAGTTCAGCAGCTGCCTACACTTACAAGTTTAAGGACACCCTGTGAAGTTGTATATGAAAGCCAATATTTAACTCAATTCTACACTAATTATTCACCCTCTTTTTTCTCTTTTCAAATGACTGCAGTTTTCTATTCTTTCTAGTGTTACTGGATGCAAGACAGTAAAAGAAATGTTACTATCACTACTCATAACTAAATTCACCCAAGAAAAGGAAAACATCATTGACAACATATATCTAGGAAGTTTTTTAAATCAAAAATCAATCAATTACAAAGCATTTATTGGCGAGAAATAAAAAAGAACACAATCTGAAGAAATAAAGTGATTTACATAAATTACCAGCAGTAAATGGTGGAGAGGAAGATGGAGCCCCAAAAATGTGGTTGACCCTGCCAACAGGAATAGTTCTTGGCAACTGTATCAGGTTTATACATTGCAACTACCTCTGAAGTATCAAGGACACGAGATGTCTGTTTCTCAAGAGGTGAAACATGTCAAGGCACTGAGAGAAGCTACATATCCCCCTATGGGAATTGTAATATGCTGCTGTACCACCAAAATTTCTGACAGGTGTGATACTAAATGCATACTATATGTGCATTCTGTTCTGGAATATTAAAAGGATCTCTCTAAAATCATATGATGAATTTATTTTAATGATGGAATAACAGCAGATAGTTTATAATGGTGTATTCTCTATGCAATATCTGTGAAGAGCAGCTGTATCAATGTTGTTGAAGCAGAGGCTATTTGTATAAATAAGTGAATATGCCATACAGATAGAACTCATTAACTGGTAAAGGAGGTCACTAGGTACATCACTATAGATCCAATGACCTCAGCCAAATCCATGTCCTGTGGGTCATCAGGCACAGCATCACCAACTGGGCAAGGGAGGGGACTGTCCTGCTCTGCTCTGCTCTGCTCTGGGGCAGCCTCACCTTGAGTGCCGGGGGTAGCTTTGGGTTACACAATGTAAGAAAAGCATTGAATTATCAGACGGCATCCAAAGGAGGGCCATGAAGAAGGTGAAGAGCCTTGAGGGAAAGCCACATGAGGAGTGGCCGAGGTCCCTTGGACAAGAGTCAGCCTGTTCAGTCTGGAGGAGAGGAGACTGTGACTGCCACTGCAGTTACGACTTCCTCATGAGGGAAGAGGAGCAGCAGGCAGTGATCTCTGCTCTCTGGTGACAGTGACAGGACCTGAGAGAATGGCCTGAAGTTGTGTCAGGGGAGGTTTAGGTTGGATGTTAGAAAAAGGTCCTTCACCCAGACAAACCACTGGGCACTGGAACAGCTCCCCAGGGCAGTGGTCACAGCACCAAGCCTGACAGAGTTCAAGGAGTGCTTAGAAAATTCTCTCAGGCATGTGGTGTGATTCTTGGGGATGGTCCTGTGCAGAGCTGAGAAGTGACCTCTGTGATCCTTGAGGGTCCTTCCAACTCAGCATATTCTGCGATTCTCTCATTCTGTAATTGTTTCAAGGCCCTCTTGTGTGCTGATCTCTTGCATTAGTATACCATAGCTGTATTTAGATGGTATGTTGTAATTAAATCATTCTCTGTTTCAAACTTGTGATTCAGACACATGTTTTCTTCTGTCTCATTGCTCAATTCTCTATTTTTTTTCTCCCCTCTGAAATCAGAGGGGGTACGGAGTACAAAATAAGTTACTGGAACTATTTTACGTGTAAGATGTTTTCCATTTCTGTCATAATTATAGCCTATCTGTCATGCTTTCCCCTCCCATTTTGAGATATTTTTGGTTGCCTGTTATGGAGAAGAGCAATGAATATGTGTTAAATACAAAAGACAAGACCTGACATGTTGTTGATGCCTGGTATATTTTATTTCTTTTTAGTAATTACATGAATGTGGGCAGTTGTTGAAAGGCCCTTGAGTATAATTTCAACATATTAATTGTAACCTTTTAAAACTGAGGTCCGGGGAGATGTCCTTTTTTGCCTCCACTTATCAGTTGGGAAATTCCATGACTATATGTATCTGTAATTTCAACACAACTATGTTGTTCTTAGTGATTATCTAGTATAGATAAAAAATTCTTATTTAATTAGAGTCACCTATTCAAGTACAGGTACCTTGCTACAGTGTTGATATCACAAAATTTTCATTAGCAGGCACCTGGGTCAGGCATTTTTCAGAAAATTTTCAACCATTACCAGAGAGTACATGCATCATGACCCAAAATTATCCTATTAACACAAAAGTTCTCCTGTTCAAATTTTTTTGTGTATGTGTTACAGCAACCAGAACCTTCATACTGCTTGCAGTTATTTATGTTAGATAACAAAAGGAATTGCAAAGAGATGATTGCATGGGGTGCATTTCTTCCACTCACTTTAATGACTGGGATAAAAGAAGCCAAATAAAATAAAAGGATAAAGCTGAAATGTACTGGAATTGAAGTGAATATGAAAACAAAAAAAATATACAACCTCTGATGTGAACACTGTCAAAGCCTTTCCATGTATTACAGAAGCAGAGGAAATGGCAGTGAAATGAGTAAAGTTGAAGTACTAGGTTAACAATTTGTCTCCTGCCAAAAAACCCAAACCAAACCAGAAAAAAGCCCAACAAAAAACCACAAAAACAAAAACCACACAAGACCTCCCACAACCTATTAGTCTCATTTGACTATTACCCTGCACATGAAATGATCTTTGAAATGTCTTAAAGGTGTCAACAAAATGTCCATACCTCATCAATAAAGATGGAAGAACCTTGCCACGAACTTGCAGAAGCATAGACTGTGTGGTCTGTACTCTCTGAAGTATTTTCTCTGTCTGTGTATTAGTGACTTGCATGATTTATATACCAGTTCTAAAAATGTTAAACACTGCTACCACCTGCTGGTTAGTTTACATTTGAGTCTACTAGCTCATCAGCAAAGTAAGAAAAGAGAAAAGGAGAAACATATTCTGAAATGCTTTTCAAAAATTATTTTGTTTTGCTATTCCATCAATATTGTCTAATTCGTCTCTTTCTATTGTCATAGGTTAAAAGTTTTAGTGTCAGAAGTTGAACAATCATGTTATTTGCAGAAAGGCGTACTGAGAGTAAGAGTGACTTGTGACCTTAATTTCCTCCATTTTTGCTTTTATTTCCTATAATACACCTTGTAACTAGGTCGCTGTTGTCTGCTATGCAGAATCTTCCATACTGGAAGAGGCACACGTGACAGTTCTCCACATTACTCTTTTAGCAGATGAGACAGCATTAAATCTGTTTTTATGGTGTTCGTAGTTCAGGGAAAAAAAAGTCTCTTGAAAAAGTTGAAATAATCATCATTAGTATTTCCTCTGCATTAAAAAGTCAGACAGACAGTAGCCCTCGTGACAACTGAACCTTGCAGGGTTTTGTCAGGAAACATTCTTATCCCTTAATGTTAATTAAAGTTAATGATAGTAATATAATTCCATATTCAAAAGTTTACTGCATCTTCCTTAGCAATTAGCATTCATACATTTTAAAAAACCCACTACAGTCACTGAAAATTATACTGTTTTTCTAGAAAATTACAGAAAATGAGAGGATATCTTTCCTTAAACGATTTCTAGTAAAGTTGTGGTATCAAGCAGTTCCATTAATTATCCAAATAAAGAGGAACAGAAGTCCCTATTCAAATATCTGTTTGGAAAAAACCCAGTAGTGTCTGGCAGTGAACCCCACAGGCAAAAGAACAATGAGGAACCTAAGAGAGGCTGCTTGGATCAGTATCTACACTCCTTCACATTTCCTTCATTTTCAAAGTTATGATTATGTTCCAATCCAGATTACATGTTCAGATCAGAATATCACAATAGTTCAGGGTCTCCAGCCATCTTTAAATGAGGTAGTTGGTCAAAAACTGAGAAAATGATACCATGGATGATGACGCATGTTTGCCCAGTTTGTCACTGAAGAATTGGATTCTTGCATATAGTAATTCCTTGGTAACGTTAAATACTTCTGTAACTTCTTCCAGAATTCCATAAAAACGTCAAGATTTTGGAATTTCCCTCAGGTAGGAATGAGATGTTAGACTAGTTCTGAAGTGGAGTAAACATTTTTTGAGTTCTTATTCTCCATGTATTTTAAAGCTAGTGTTTGGCGCGAAACAAAAAAATTTCTGCAAAATTCTAAATTGTCTAGTGCTCTTGTATGATACAAGTGAAAATTCACTGATTAGTACCAGCCAAGTCTTACTCTGGTATAACTGAGGACAGAATCCAAGCCTTCCATTTTAGATCAGATTAAAAGAGTGGAATTTTGCAATTATATTCTTTCTTTATCTATGATCCCACCAAAAAAAGCCCAGACCTGCACTTACAGAGAAAGGTGCATTTAAACTATACATTTTCAAAGCATTTAAGTGTCTGTTTTATTTTACCTCTTTATATTTTAGTTTTGGTGAGAAGAGAAGCAATCAGACAACCAAAAAGAAAAGACCAAATAAAAAGTTTGTTGCCGTGATCCTTCCAATTGGGTTAAAAGCAAGACATGCTAGCAACCTCATGAAAATACCTCACTGCATTTGTACAATTTCTAAACCATTTTTTATACTAGACTGCTCTGACCAATCATCCCTTTTTTAATATTTATGCTAACAGAACTCATGTATTTTTATTGTATTAGTCAGTATGATGCCATGATGCTTGGACAGCTTCTGAATTTTAATACATTTATCCTACATTTCCCAAAAGCATAAAATCTTTATAGTGATGAAGTAACAAAAGCGACTTTAGCCATTGAGTTTCCCTGGCTAACCAGTTTGGAGAGTAAATTAATTGAAATGGACTACCAAATAGAGAAGAGAAAAGAGAAATAACAAGGGGCCATATGAGGTGTAATATCTACTATGACACATGTTAAAGACAGCATTATCTGCATTGGCTTATTTCTGTTCCTGTTGATATCAGAGGGGCAAAGAAAGGCCATTCCAGAGCAATAGAAACAAGAATCTCTTTAGGGTATGCTGTTACCATGTTAAAAATGGTTTTGTTATGATTTGATGCTCCGCAGCAGTGGCTGAACCTAAAACTGGAAGTTTCCTGTCTTACATCCACACATCTGTCCTACTGAGGGATCCAGCAACATGTGGTTTACATGGGAACATGAATACCTCTGTCATTTGGTGTGCTGAACAGAACAAGCTACAAGAAGGGAACCCTTAAAAGTTTGGAAAAGGTTGATCCATTGCATCAGTTGTCCCACATTTGGCTCCTTTCAAATATTTCCTGAGATTGCTACTGTGCATACTAACTAACCAACTTCTTCTCAGCCGAGCCTGCTCAAGGGTGGCTCTCATATTTTGTATCTGGAAAAGAACCCAAACCCCAGCACTTCAACAAGAGTTGGATTGTTTAGACTTGTGTATCAAAGAAACTTCAGAAATAAACTCAGCATATAAATGATTCTATTTCATTTCTAACAACATCTCAACATCTGATTAACTTCTTTAAATAAATTTCTCTTTGGCACAATTTGTTCATATCTGAAAACCACCATGTGATTTGGCACAACACAACACAGTTGGCAGCCTCTGTTCAAGAAAGGCCCAGAACTGGAACCATGACAGATGCCACAAGCCAGCACTGCGGTGCATTAGGAGAGTTGCGTGGGGAGGATTTCAGAGTGGTTGCTTGCACCATGTCCAATCAAAATCATTGCTATTATTTTCTCACTTTCAGGAACATTTAAGTCACATGGAAGAAATGCACATGTGTATCTAAGCCTTTCTCACTCCACTCAGAGTACCCCTTGCTACCTCAAGCTCACTTAAGAATTAGAATTTTCCGTTTCCCAGAAGACAGTTTCAGAGTTGTAACCTTCAGCACATAGAACTGTAAAAGTATTTTTATTTGCAAGTAGTCAGTGCAATCATTTAGAAAACTGCAGGCATTTGACAATTTGCTTGGGCATTCATCACAGCCTATGTATACACTGAAAGAAGTTCTATCTCATAGTCATTTCTGAAGTCATGTCCAGCAAGTTTGTGTGGTGTGAAATAAATTCCATTTAGATTAGGAAAAAAACAATCTAGTTTGTGTTTTTTTATCTTAGTGTGCAGAAGGGAAAAGTGAAAAAACCCAACCCCCCCCCAAACACAAACAACCAGACAAAAGAACAACTAAAACCAAAAAACTACAACCTCACAAGCATTTAAATTCTACAAATGACTGAAATTTGTAGAATTACAACTAATTAACTTCATATTCCTGTTTGAGGGAGCAGTAACACTGTGATCTATATGGGTGGCTCTAACTCGCTTATTTGCAAGGAAAACACAAAAAAAATTAGGTAGAAGTGACACAACCCCAACACCAGTGCTGGACAATCGCCTGTTGCCAGTGCCTGGCAACACAGTGGCATTAGCCCAGATTTGGCTCGTGTAGAAAGTAGCACTGCAATTGTAGCAAGAGCATTTTTATTCCGCAAATTGTGCCCCAAATGATGAACTGAGTTTGCTGAAATTCGGTTCCCTATAAAATGTTACTCAAGTTCTTTACAATAATTAGAGGGGGGAAATAGATAATACTTAATGTGTTATTTAATACTAATTAATATTATATTAGTTTGTTGATTTTTTTTAATTTCATCTTAGCTTGATTGCAAGTTGATTATACTTTTTAGTGAGACCCCTGAATCTTCACACTGATACTGTGTCCCATGGCAGCATTACAGGAATTCTTAACGCCCTTTAAAAGAGATGGGATTTTGAAAAGTCTAGGCAAAGGACATGGAAATAAAGTATTCTATCTGTGATTCAGTGGAGATCCTGGAGGCTGCTGAGGAGGTGAGACAAGGAGGGGAGGTGGCCCTCCAGGCACCTGAACGTACAGCTTGGACATCCCTCTCAAATGGTGTGGTAAGTGGTTTGGTTTGAACAATGTGACATTTTCATGCCCAGTTCTGCTTTTGGGACTCATCTTTGAAAGAGAAGTATTCCCCTGAAGGGCAACTGGAAGAGCTTGAAAGTGCAGAGATCACCTCAAAAATTTAAATGAAAACTACCACATTCTCTACACTATATATTCTGCACTAATATTTTCTGCTATTATTTCAGTGGAGAGGCTACGATTAGATTACGCTAAGCCATGTGGAATTAGGGATCTGTATCCCTCTTGAATCTCTGGAAATTCTATTTCTCTTAGAAAATGTTACACACAGAAGTACACATCTGTCAAGATATTTCTGCGTTTCCCCCAGAAAATAAATCTTGCCAATTATAAACCTCTAAGGAGAGAGTGGCACACAGTGAGGAAGAAGAAAGGCAACATGGAGGCCTATTCCCACTCCTTCTGCTTGTTCTTGAAATGGTACTTGATATTCCAGGGGCTTTTTGACAAGGTGGGATTTTTATTCCATTGACAGCATAGTTTTTATAGGAAAGAATTTCTTACCTTTCTCAAGAAATCAGTGTAAATTGAAAAGATGAGCTTCATAAGTGCTCCTGGGCAAGGTGGGTGCCTGTGATAATTAGTGAGTGGCTCCTTAGCGCTGGGAATGGGAAAACAGCTTATATTAATCCAACTCAATAATTTCAGGGGAACATTTCTTTTTTAAAGATAAAGCAGTCCATAAAGGCAAAGCGCAATAAATAAAAAAATGCAGTTCTTACAAACACGTGCCACTCTTATAAAACTGTTTTTGAAAGATTTCTCTTGGTTTACTGTGTCAAAACAAGACTGTTTTGATGAAGTATGTTCATTTGTTCATCATCGTTCTAAAGTAGCAAATCATATCTTATCCTGTTCTTTCTAACTCTAATCCTACCAGCTGTCTTTAAAACAGGGTTGTTTTCTTTCTCAGACCATTTAATTTTTGAATCTTTTAATCAAATCTAAAAGCCTTCTGTCCCTACTTCTGGACTTCTCACCAAAGAGCTAGGTTTAAAAATATGTTCTTTTTACTCCTGTCATAACTCCACCACCACCTTCCATGCTGTGGGCTTTAATTGTTTGATATTGGGCATATCCTCCAGCTTCTGGAATACCATAGAGACATCTTTTCAATCAAATACTTACATCAGAACCTGTTGCTGAAGCAGGACATGTTGTGTGAGTTGTTGCATAAGGCATTTTATTTCAAAAAGACATCTTCCAGATAGTATTTGCATCTTGTGAGCTGACATGTTTGGGAGTTTGGTTTGGTTGGGTTTTTTTAAACACAAATGAAATATCAGCTCATATTTCAGGATTTATGTCTTTCTCTAAGTTTTAAAAGCCATTATGCCATGTGTTTTCAGTAGTAAGAGGGGCAAATCAATAAGGGTGAGCAATAAAATGTGTTTTTTCACAGGATCTTTCTATAGTAAAAGAAGGTTGCTTTTACAGAAAAAATGATATAATATTATAGTAAATTCATGAAAAAAAGCAAGTAACATGAAATATGTGGATAAAATGACCTGAAAATGTGTGTAAGCCTTGCTGAATCAATTCAAAAAACCTGTGATTACAAGGGCCAAGGGAAAAATGGCAGAAAGACCTGACTAAATCCATTGAGTGGGCAACCAAACACAGCATGAATGAGAGACAGTATCAGTAAACACAAGGCGATGTATACTGACAGGAACAATCCCAACTCTACTTACAGAAAGGGAGGTGAAGGGAAGTGAGTGTCCATTACCACTCCTGAAGCAGGACTTTGGGGTTAGAAATTAAATAAAAGCATTATCTTCTGCTGCAGACTCAAAACAGACAAACAAAGCAGAAAACGTCATAGTACCACCATATAAAGCCCTGGTTCACTGTCTCTTTCAACAATGTATGCAGTTCCAGTCCCTTCATTCTATGCAGAGTACATTAATGCTGAAAATGTTCAAGAGACAAAAAAGGCCACTAAGGGCATGAAGCAGGTTCTGCATGAGGAACTCTGAAGCAGTTTAGTATATTTCAGATAGGAAAAGGAACATTTAGGGATGAGGCAATGTCACACATGTTTCCAAAATCAAGGTAACCTAAAAGGCAAGTTTAGGGACCTGATTTTCCTTCCTGATACAAGATGTCGCTGGCAACAAATCAGACAATAAGAAGAAAGTTTGAAACCACTCAAGAAGGTGGTTCTTCCTGGTACAGAAGAAAACAACTTTTTGGATGCTGTATTTTAACCAAATCTGTTAGGCAAAGGTTTACAACACTCACTTCTGAACAAGTCTCAGAGACAGCATACCCGAAGCTCCTTCTCACACCTCCTCCTTCTTGGGTTCCTATCTATCTGATCCATGTCACCAGGAAAGTACCAATGAAGTTTTAGCCCTTTTTTCTAGACAGCATTAACAGAGGGATTGTAATTGCAATGTGAATGGCCTGGCCCTTGACTGTTATTACAAAGGAAATAGGTGCTCTGAGACCTTATGTCCAAAAGTCAGCTCTGTGGCTGACAGGTGGCTGGCAGTAAAAGGTGCACAGTGAGGTCTCTCATTCAGCGGAGACCAGATACATAAATGCCCTGTACAGCACACACTAAACATGTCATGCCTTAAAGGATCTGTGCTATCTAATTTTTTCTCACATATCTCTTCTATTATCTCAACAAACCGAGCATAGCTGGGATCAGTGTATCAATTGAGTCGCTATATGGGAAAGCTTTTCTTCAGAGACCTTTGACACACATTCTTAAAAAAGGGAGGCAGTAAACACCAGGACAGTTTTATGAGTAGCTTGTTTTTACATGTAGCTTCTTCTTTAGGAAATGTCTCCATAGGATCGTTAAGCCACGGTACACAAGTAGTTACTTAAATCATTATCATGGTTTTATGGCCTCTGAAATGCATAGAGAATTAATGTGCTTCACATTTCTTCAACCTGGTTTACTGACTGCATCTTGGCAATGAATATGTTGTTTTCCACCCATGTTTCTTTGCTAGGTCATAAGTTAAAATGTTCTCAGCTGTATTTCCTTTTAACAAATTTCCCAGAGAGAACCTCACCGATTTTCTAATGATGACCAAGCATGGTGGTAACAAAAAGTCGATTTTTCCTGACTTTTTTTATTTCCAATTTATTTTCCAGAAGGAAAAATAGTATCTTTTTATTTAAAGAAACCACAGAAAACCAAATCAGAACAAAATAACAGACAGAGCTTATGAGGAATTTAAAAGTAAGAATTTCTCCGAAGATTAATAAAATCCCATTTCTTCAAATTACTGTGTACTATCAGATTCTACATATTTTCTCAGGAAAAGAAAAGTGTAAACAAATTCTAACATCATAGGGGAGAATTTAAGGACTGATCTTCTCTATATGAAATAACTGTTCTCAGAAATCATATTATTATATCGAACACACTTGCATGTTTTTCACAGTACCTCAGTGGCCTTTTTGGCAGGTTCAGCTATAAAGATGCCCAAATTATGGCCCCAAATGAAAACATCTACAAATCAAAACTAGTTCATCTGAAAATACCGATGTTTTGTAAGCCTGGGCTGGTTATACCTCCAAGGGTTAAATATACCCTGTAAAAACATTGTCCTCAGAGTCCAAATTTACCTGTGAAGCACTGCCCAATTGTACTTTGCTCCATCTCTTCATCTTTTCAGCATTTAATGCCTTCCAAAGTACTGCATGTGCCTGTCCAGAGTGTCTTTCTCTACTGTTCACATGGTTACTTATTAACCTGCGAGTGCACTTTAAAGATTATCCTGAGACCAGGTGCATGCCCTGTGGGTTGTATTAACAGAATGTGGTTTGCCTTTAAATATCACAATCCAACTGTAGCTGATTATGCAGCTCTGAGCATGTTATTTTTAGTTTCTGGAAGTGCATGAGAAATAGCTTATAGTCCACTATATATACAGATTTCATATATTACAGCAACTATTGGTTGAAGTAACTTCTGTTACCTTATCTTAAAGCACGAAATAACTGCTTTTCAGATGTGTGGGCAGCCTAGATCTTCTTTATGAAAAGAACATCAATTGTTCATTAAATTTTAACATCAAAATCTGTGCATTACAGACTTACCATGTGCAACCCTTTACATTAAAAGATGCTCTTTAAATTGTTGTTTATGTCTACTTGGTCTGAATTTGAAAGCAAAAAATTGTTTCACATCTTGTTAGATATCTATTAATTAGTGGTTTTAAAATCCACAAAAGCACAATCAAATATATTGACAAAAAATAAATATCACTCCTAAAGAAATTGTTTTAAGTGTGTTGCTGACCTCGTGTAGTCTGATGTATATCTATCTATGTCTTCCAGCTGCAAGGCATCTGGCTCTTAAGTGTCTCCCATGTGTGTCTGTCTAGTGAAGAGAGTTGGAATGAGCTGTTGTCCACAATCAGACTATGTGGACTCACATTTTCTGTGCCATCACATTTTCCATCCAGTTGTCCTTCTGCAAAGACAGCAGAAAATAGTGTTATCATCTGCAAGACCACGAAAGATGTCCTGGCACGGGGGCAGGAGACTACAAGTGTCGTAGTGATACATGTGTAATGCCACATTAGAGTAGAACAAATATGTCACAAAATTGACCAGCATGTGGAAAGCAGAATTTACATTTAAACATAAAGATTTATAACAGACGTTAAGTTTTTAAAAAGTAGTAAAGGCCTTAGCACCAAGTTAAGTTGTTAAGAAATAATTGTTATCACTGTCAAGGTACTGTAGCTGAAAGCTAACCAATGCTAACGGGTCATCTACTATGCAAGTTAAGAGCGACCTACACCAGAGGTTTGCAGCATCAAGGCTTTTGTGCAAAAACCTATGAAGGTAAATGAGTAATCATAGAATCATAGGATAGTTTAGATTGGAAAGGACCTTCAAAGATCATCTAGTACAACACCATAGATATAGATTTATGATCTATAAGCTGCTGGGAGGGACACTGGCTTATAAGGCTGAGACATTCTAGAAGTCCTAAAATGCTATGAAGTGTCCCCAAAACCCCCCAGTTAAGGCGTGTGTGTGTGTGCGTGCTTGCATGCATGCATGCTGGGGGGATTCAAAAATAGAAAACAAAGGAGTTTTATATTTAGTTTTGAACATTCAGAGTTTTCAATTCAGGACTGCTACAGTAAATAAGCTTTACCTATGCCAAGTATGCAAGCAAGTTAGGAACAAATGTAAAGAATAAATTAAATTTACACTTTCCCATGTGATAAACTACACTTGTAATGAGATGGCCCAAAGAAACACTAGTACTTACTTGAAGTGTTCAGGAGCACATGTAATTGTGAAATATGAAAAAGAAAAAAAGAAAAAAAGAGGGGAAAAAGGGAAAATAAAAGAAAAAAATGAAAAAAATGAAAAAAAGCAGTGTACTTGTAATACAACTGAAGTCAGTTCTGCTGAAAATTAATTTTTTTTAATCTAAGACCTCAAAATGTGAAACCTGGTTTTAATGATGACACATGTTTCCATTTACATATGAAAAATCCAAAGATGTATAATCCTGCAAAAAATTGCCCTTGAAACAGAATTATTGTAACGTTGTGGGAAAGAACATATTCAATATAAGTCATTGTTACTCTTGTTGAAATACGTGTTCATTTTCAAAGATAATACTGTTTAACATATTTTTAAAATAAAACTTTAAATATTAATTAAAAATCTTAATTACAAAGCCAGCATGAAACAAGCAAGCAATCTCTACCTTCCTTTTATGTCAAGTACTCAGAAAACAGAAGAAAAATTGTAGGGAGCAGAACCGATTTCTTTTTTTCTTCATAGGACTAGAGATACCAGTGTGACTAATTTTGTCAAATGTCATTTTGTTTTAATGGGTTTTCAGTCTTTTATCAACCTTGCCTGCTCAACCCAGAATTTCCAGTCTATAATTTCCTCTCATGCAGACAATTTTTCCCCAGGTTGAATACTTATTAATGACTGTTATCTTCTTCTCAGACAAGAGTAAACGATGCCAAGAGACTCAATTCTTAGAATTAATGAGTAATGAGGTAGTATGGAGCAACTAATGGTAGACTTACTAGAGCTAAGAACCCTGGAAAAAAATGGAAGCATTGTCTCCTTCTTTTGTCATCCTTACTTGCTTTCTCTCAAGCAAAGATGAAAGACCACAATGCAACAAATCATTTCCCTGCAGTACCAAGTGGGTGTTCACAGGCATGTGAGTTGAAAGGTGAAAGACAATTTGTCATCAAATTTTTGTTTAGGGCTTGCTTTCTTTATGTATGGAATGTTGTAAATATCTGGTTACCGAACTGATTTTGTTAGGCTATGTGATAAAGCTCATCTGCGCACCTACCAAGGAGCACAGAGTGACAACAGCAGGAGGGGCACTCCCCAAATATGAAATATGTGTTTTGGATGGATGCACCTGCCCATCCAAAGCCCACAGCACAAGCCCTGAGGATCCTAGTGGCAGGATGGCAGGCAGGAACCTAAATCAAGGCCTCCTGAGGAACAAACCACTTTGCCATGGCCCTCCCAGGGCTGTCACAGGACCACTCCAGACTGCATCTGGCAGAAAACCCATCCCTAGCCATCAGGAGCACCTCCAGGTCATGCTTCTCCCTCTCCCTTATAGAATGATGTTATTGAAGGAATTTTGGCTTTTTTGATCATGGATAGTTTCTATGGCACCAGGCCTACTGCAGACAGGTGGTATTCACCTGTATAAAAGGGGGGAAAAGGATTCTAGCCCATGAGCAAGCCCTGCTGATTGAGCAGGCTTAAAGGGGCAAAGGGACAAGATGAACATAGCTAGAGATGAGCCTGGGATGACACACCGGTGTTGGGGGTGACATCGACAGCCCAGCTGAAGAGCATCTGCACCAATGCACCCAGCATGGAAGGCACTGGCAGCAGGAAGCTGTGCCAGAGTTATCACCATGGAAATGTGGTGGGATGACTGCAGTGCTGCAGTGGGTGGCTACAAGCTCTTCAGAAGGGACAGGCATGGAGGGAGAGGCCCTGGGGGGCTCTGTTCTTTGAGGAGGGTTTTGACTGCACAGAGCTCAGGGACAGTGGGGATAAGGCTGAGTGCCTGAGGGTGACAATCACAGGGATGGCCAGCAAGGCAGAGATCCTGCTGGGAGTCTGCTGCAGACCACCCAGCCAGGGTGAGGAGGCAGGAGAGGTATTCTATCTGTGGATGTTTCATGATCACTAGCCCTTGTTCTTGTGGGAGACTTTAACTTGCCAAATGCCCGCTGGAAACAGAACACAGTGGAGAGGAGGCAGCCTAGGAGGTTCTTGGAGTGTGCGGAAGGTACCCCTGACACAGCTGGTAAGGGAATCTACCAGGACAGTGCCCTGCCAGATCTGCTGTTTACAAACAGAGAAGAGCTCTGGGAGATGTGGTGATTGGGGGCCATCATGGGCACAGTGACCATAGAATCAGTCATGGAGCTTTTGATTCTTGGGGAAGTAGGGAAGGGGATCACCAAAATGCTTGGACCTTGGACTTCCAGAGGGTTGACTTTGGCCTGCTTAGGACACTGGTTCAGAGAATGCCCTGGGAAACAGCCCTTAATAACAAAGGGATCCAGAAAGCCTGGACATAATTTAAGGAATTCATCTTATAGCCTCAGGAGCAGGACATCCTCATGTGCCAATAGATGAACTGGTGGGGAAGAAGACCAGCCTGGCTAAATAGGGAGCTTTAGCAGTAACTTGGGGGAAAAATAGTGTATGTGAGCTTTGGATGAAGTGGTAGACAGCTCAGGGAGAGTACAAGGATGTTTTTAGGTCATGCAGAAAGAAAATTCAAAAGGGAAAAGCTTAACTAGAAATTAATCTGGCCACCATTGTGAAAGACAATAAGAAGTGTGTTTATAAATACATTAACAACAAAAGGAGGGCCAAGGAAAACCTCTACTCTTTATTGGACTGAGGGTGGAACATTGTAACCAAGGATGAGGAAGAGGCTGAGGTACTTCTTATTGGCCGCGGTCTTTAACAACAAGACCAATTACCTCCAGGGCACCTTGAATCCTGTGTTCAGTTCCAGATCCTGCACTGCAAGGAAGACACTGAAGTGCTGGAGTGTGTCCAGAGAAGGGAACAGAGCTGGAGAAGGGTCTGGAGATTTAATCCTATGAGGAGAGGCTGAGGGAGCTGGGGTGTTTAGCTTGAAGAAAAGGAGACTCAAGGAAGACCTGAGCACTCTTTAAAACTACATGAAAGGAGATTGTAGCCAAGTGGGAATCAGTCTCTTCTCCTAGTCAACTAGCTAGTCAACTAGCTGCTGCACAAGAGGTCATAGCCCCAGGCTGCACCAGGGGAGGTTCAGGCTGGACATCAGGAAGAATTTCTTCACTGAAAAGGTAGTTAAGTATTGGAATGGACTGCCCAGGTGTTGGAGTCACCATCCCTGAAAGTGCTCCAGAGACTACTGGATGTGGGACTTTGTGCACTGGTCCAGTTGGCAACGTGGTGTTTGGTCAAAGGTTGGACTCAATGATCCTAGAGTTCTTTTCCAGTTTTAATGATTCTGTCATTCTATGACTCTGATTGAGATGACCTGTTGCCAAGGGTTGAGGACACGTTTTTTGTGCAAGGGAAGAGAAGCCTGGGGTACCAAAGGACTTACTATGAGATGTTCGGGAAAGAATTAGAGGTTGAGGTGATTTGGGGATGACCAGGAATAGGAAAATTAGGAGAGAGGAGGCAAAAAGGGCTGGTGATAGGTAAATAGTTGGCCGTGTTAGTCAGCTGTGCCCTGCTCCTAGGCAGTACAGCCTGTCTGAGATGCTCACCAGGTCCCTCCTTGCTCTGTCATACTGACAGCTCTGTGTGCATGTGTGTGTGCTAGTGTGATGCTGAAACCTCAAGGGTTGTGTGTCCTGATGGTAGCAGCTGGGGACACTGGGATAAGGGCCAGTGGCTCGTCACACTCAGGGTCTAAGACTGCTGCCAAAGGGACACACCTTGTCCACAAGTGTGTGTATTTTGCCACTTGTTGACCCCTGTCCTACTGGCCTGGAGAGAAGAGTGGAATGACACAGTCAGTGTAGTCTGTGTCTGTGTGAGCGCTCTGGGACTATCTGGATGTGGGTATTGGCAGGTATGTGGTGTGTGTCAGACATCTGCCTTCTGGGAACACATCTCCAGCCTCACCTTTGGCTGGACACAGGGACAGCAGCATTGTCTCTCCCAGGCTTTTCGATCTGGCGGGATATACTGTTCTGCAACATAAATACAAATTTTAAAAAGTGATAAAATAATTATATCTTTTTAAACAGGTTAATGACTTATCTATCCATACAGAAACAAAAGTTTATTTATAACTTTAATATTTGTTGAGCCTATTAGGGGATTTGGATTCACCTCTTGGACTGATTTTTTTCTCATAAAAATCTTATAGCTTGTTGGGAGTTTTGTCTGAAACAGTGCTGGCTGAGTGCTACAGTTTTGACCCACCAAAGATCTCAGTGCACATGTGAGAAGGCCTGCCAGCCTCAGATGGTCTGAACAGATGCAAAGTGCTTGCCTCCATGAACTGGCAAATATTCAGAGCTTGGCTCAACATTTAAATTTTAACCAGCTACTGACTTTTGGAAGCAAATTTATCTTATATTCCTGTTTATTAGCAGGACTTGACGTGTAGGAAACACATGCATATTTTATCTGAAAATAGTCAGAGTTTGTGCTGCCGTTTCCACTGAAGGAGCATTTCAAAACCGCATTCTTCTGATGATTTGCAATTGTCTTTAATTTCCTGTTTGAAACCTCTCCTGGCTGACGTCTTTTTCTTTTGTGATTATAACTCTTAGAGCTCTGATGGCTTTCTTCTTTTTCCCTAGGATTTATCTCCCAGTGCTCTTATAGACAGAAAATATTTCCTTTCATCCCACTGGTTTAAAAATGCCAACCATTTAAAAATTATGTTCATGCTGACTATTTGGCCTGAGCCTGGGCCTCCTAAATGTTTACAACATCCAAAATAAGACACAGCCAGACACCAGCCTTTCAGTTTGAAAATAATGGCTAACAATTGGATAACAGTAAGAAAATGCTTTTCCAAGCTGTCTCTCAACTGTGACCAAGTGAGCTCTCCACTTTAATCAGTAAAACCCAGCCGGACTGGACCCTTCATGATATTGCTGCATATAGGAAGCAAATAATGCCTGTCTTGTGACTTTCTGGGCTCCCTTGTCACTGATCCTTGAATACTATCAATTTGTTTTTTCAAGGATGGGGTAAAATGCAATATGGTAATGCAGAACTGACCTTTCTCCCCTACAGGGCAGCCATAGGTAACACTCTGTAAAGCAGAGTGTACTTCATCAGGTTTTGAAAAAGACTAGAAGAATACTTGAGTCTTTGCAAGGTTGCTTGTAACAATAAAAAGAATGCATCTAGCTAGCACTTCCAGGAAAAAAAATTGCATTTGGTATTAATAACAATTGCTAAATAGTAATTATTATTCTGGTGGGGACAATATAATTGCTTCTGTTTATTCCACACATTATTCAGGAAAGTAAAGATTATTTACTTTCCCTAGATAAAAAAAAGCCATAACTTACTACAGACTGTGGAGACAGTGGAAGATCTTGAGGATTTGTGATGAGCAGTAATAGGGAGTATTTTAGCTTGTTTTAAGGAACACATGGTGAAAGTATTGCTTTCCATGAAATGACTAATCTCTTTGCAATCAATGAGATTAGTCATGAGTTAATCAAATCATTAACTCAAATAAAGTGATATCATAATCTGGATTCCAGAATTAAATCCTTAGCCCAAATAAACTGGTGTCATAATCCGGGTTCCAGAATGAAATCCTCAAAGAAACTAAGTCGCGGGTGAGTGATGTCCAGCAATTTCAGTGGAAGATCAGAGGCCAGTGGGGAGATATCTTATTTTCCTCTTAGCAACAGAACAAAAGATGACAAAGTCCAAAGATTTAAAAAAGTCCACTTTAATAATAGAAACATATACTTGTGAAAGGGCAAAGATTATCATAAATATTTACTTGGGTATATACACAGGTTATAGACTTACAACACTGATGACCTGGGCAGGATCAGTCCAAAATTGAATAGTTTGAAATAACCCACATTTTTTAAACGACTGAAATTTTTAAAGTTTCTAAATAGAATTCCTTCTTCTGTAAAGTGTGGCTTTCAGTAAATTCCAGTATGTATTCAAACTCAAGTTACGTTTGAAAATACTATTCTAATTGTTTTCCACTGCATGTATTCTATTGGTACTCAGAAACAGGTTGTGGTGTGAGATAAGCTATGGAATACTGTCCCATATTTTACTTGAATGCCTGCAAAAACCCTGCTGGGAAGAATTAGTCTCTCTGCATGTACATTTTTTGTTTCCACTTTTCATGCAGTCTGAATTTTTTCTTTGTTGGCTTTTATTCCAGTAAGGAATAATCTCTCATTGTTTCATATACATATAAGAAAAAGAGAAGACACATTCATTGAAAGCATTTATGGGAGCAGGCGGTTGCATCAGAAAGTAATATTAAAGTGGAGTTTCACTAAGAACCTTATTTTCTGTGAATGTCACTGTAAAGTCACCTTTACTTCCTATCTTTTCCTCACTTCGCATCAAATTCTTTCTGCAGACAAATTAGCCAGGTATGTAAGTACTGGATTCCACTGCTAAAGGCTGTAAGACCCCACTGGCATTTGGATTTGAATTCTGCACTTCTGTTCTTCTCATTTTATGCATACTTGCATATCCTGGATTTCTTACATTCAATGACAAAATTTCCTACAAGATTTAAAATGTGAAATAATTCTATGGTAGCATAAATTCTTACCATGCCTATGCCAATCTTAAGGTTTGGCTACAGTGATTTCCTCTTCTGTATATCACAGAAGTTCTGAAGGAGCATCTTAAATCAGTGTAATAATGTCCTGGGGTGACATTATGAAGGCACTTTAATCCTTAACCATCTGCTTAATGCCCAGGGCTGCTGTGCCTTTGCAATGAACCCGGGGTGGGGTCAGAGCCAGTGTTGGTTGGGCGGCGGCTGAACTGAGGTCGCACAAGGCAGCTCAGTTCTGTAGCCCACAGACCCAGGGGGCGGGGCCAGAGCCAGGGTTGGTGCAGCCGAACCGGAGCTGCAGGTGTCAGTTAAACGGCTCGGTCCAACGGCTAGGGAGAGACGGGGGACGGGGAGAGGGACGGAGAGAACGCGGCACTGCTCTCTGCCCTGCTCCTCCTTGCGAGCTTGGGAAAACGGTTTTGTTTGCTTGTTCTTTTCCTCCCCTGGCCTCCCTATTGTCCTTCCCTCCTCTCCAGGCTGGGGAGCCTGTGGGGGTGGCCCCGGTGCGGTCTGAACTCCGAGGAAGGCCATGCCAGTGAGTGAAGGGGCGGAACCACCGGATTCCACCAGGTTCATCTGCTGTGAGGAGGAGGACCGCTGTTCAAGAGTCAACGAGGTTTCTTTTTTCCATCTGCCCTCCTCTAGGCTGCTGAGTGGACTCCCCTTCCTAGAGAACAGGGAAACCAGTTATCAGCTCCTTGCAGGCACTCTTTTCCTTTTTTCCCCTCTTTGTTTTTCCCAGTTTTGTGTTAGTAAATAGTTTTGCTTTTTTGTGTTAATAAATAGTTCAGTTTTTCTACTTTCATCTGCTGTGGTTAATTTGTTTCATTAGCGGAGGGAAGAGGGGAAACCCTTTTTTCTCTTTGGGAGGAAGCACCCATCTCGGAGCACCTCCTTCTGAAAACTTTGTTTCCAAAACCCAGACAAAATAATTTTATGCCCAACACAGGGCTCAAACCCACAACCCTGTGGATTAAGAGTCCCATAGCTCTACCAACTGAGCTAACTGGCGATGGCAGACATGCTGGAGCCCCAGTATGAGCTGGAGTCCAAGGCAGTGAAGTGGCATGCCACTATTGACATTGCAAATGCAATTTTCCCCATTCCTGTGGCAGCAGAGTGCAGGCCTCAATTTGCTTTCACCTGGAGGGGCATGCAGTACACCTGGAACTGACTGCCCCAGGGGTGGAAGCACAGTCCCACCATCTGCCATGGACTGATTCAGGCTGCACTGGAAAAGGGTGAGGCTCAAGAACATCTCCAGTACATTGATGACATCATTGTGTGGGAGAACACAGCACTGGAGGTATTTGGAAAAGGAAAGAAGATCATCCAGATTCTCCTGGAAGCTGGCTTTGCCATAAATAAGAGCAAAGCCAAGGGGCCTGCCAGAGAGATCCAGTTCCTGGGGGTGAAGTGGCAAGATGGATGATGTCAGATTCCCATTGAGGTCATCAGTAAGATCACTGCAGTGTCTCCACCCACCAACAAGGAGGAAACCCAAGCTTTACGAGGTGCCACAGGCTTTTGAAGGATGCAAATTCCTGAGTATAGTCAAATTGTGAGCCCTCTCTACCTGGTGACACACAAGAAGAATGATTTACACAGTGGCCCTGAACAGCGGCAAGCCTTTACCCAGATCAGACAGGAAATCACTCATGCGGTAGCCCTTGGCCCAGTTAGGACAGGACCAGAGGTGAAAAATGAGCTCTACTCTGCAGCTGGGAACAATGGCCTGTCCTGGAGCCTTTGGCAGAAGGTGCCTGGGGAGACTCGGGGTCGACCACTGGGATTCTGGAGCCGAATTTACAGAGGGTCTGAAGCCACCTACACCCCAACAGAAAAGGGCAGCCTATGAAGGAATCCAAGCTGCTTCAGAGGTCATTGGCACTGAAGCACAACTCCTCCTGGCACCCCGACTACCGGTGCTGGAGGGGATGCTCAAAGCAAAGGTACCCTCTACCCACCATGCCACTGATGCCACATGGAGCAAGTGGATTGCCCTCATAACACAGCATGCCCATATTGGAAACCTGAACCGCCCTGGGATTTTAGAAATAATCATGAATTGGCCTGAAGGTGAAAGCTTTGGTCTCACTGATGTAGAAGAACAAGAACAAGAGACATGTTGCATACCACAAGGAGATTTGATGTTGGGTGAAAACCCCTTGTAATGTTGGAATGACTATATATGTGTGCCTTGAATATTGCTGCCACTGTTTGTATATAATTGTATATATATGTATAAATGTTGGTGTTTAGAGATGAAATTTATTGATTTGGGCATTAAGCCAACGGTATCGAATAAGGAGCGGAGGCATCTTAAAGGTACAGCAGCCCTGAGCCAGACCGTTAAGGAATAAAGTGGCTTCATAATGTCACCCCAGGGCAAATACAAAAAAAACGTGGTGCTGTGCCCCACCTGATACCTCAAATTCCACTTTGCCACCAGATCCTTTTTGGGAATTGAATGTGCTTTCCTCAAGTCTATAATGTCAGGAGGTAAGCAATGTGTTGAGCAGTCATGTCCCATGTATTAGCTTGGGAGAACAGACAACAAGAACTTTCAGAACAACAAAAGGCAGGAATTCAGCCCTTAACGATCTTTTTCTATAGGTATGTAAATCAGAATGCCTGATTACTGTCTCTTCTCAGTCACTGAGGTGTATCAAAAGTTATTTCAAAAGCTGTTCAGATATTTTTGTCCACTTTATGTGGCATCTGTCACAGACATACTTTTGCACCAGCAGTTGGACTAGAGCTGCCTCAGAGCACCCTGGCATGGCTGTGAAGCACTGGTGCAGGATCACCAAGGCACTGGACAATCTATCTCGAATAACACTGCCCTCTGTGACTCGTTGGTATTTCAGTGTAAAGGCATAATGAAGGCACATGTTGAGGAAATTTGAAGTTTCTATTCAATAATGGTGATGTTAAAACATGTTCTAAATTTTATTTGGAGCACAAGTTTAAAATTATGCAGAAATTATTTCCCGAGTAATGAAAACTACTGGTAATGAGGAGTTGAAATACAGATCATCTACATGAACTAACCTATCTAGAAGAAAAAACAGTCACATTCAAATAATTTTAACCACCTTCATATTATTGTCCTTCATTGTTATACTGCGTATCCCTGCAGGGTGTGGTGCTGTGTTACACATCCTAATCTGCTTCTTCTACCACAATGCATTACTGAAATATTTTCAGTTATTATTCTTTGCAAGCTCAAATCAGGTTTTTCATAGAGGAAATTACTTCTGTGTAACACTTCAGCATTTTTTAATCAGTATTCCACTGAGATTGCATGGATTTTGCATAATTAATAACATGGAATGCAGATATTGCCACTCTTCTTTCCATATGTGGAGTATGAAATAAAGAAGTTTTTAACATGAAAACGTTTTTTATAAGACCACATTAGCTATTCTCATCAGAAAACACAATATGTAAACCTGGTCTCTGTTACCCAATTGTTTTAAACTAATGATAATCTGAACGTAATTTTTAATATTAATATACTAAAATATGCCATTTGGAATGAGCTTACCACACTTTTTATAGGGGAAACCATGTTTCAGAGATACATGATTAGAGAGAAGCATTTCATATAATACAGTGACATCTGCAAATCCTGACTTTTCAGGAAAATTTTCTAACCCCATCTCACTTTACAGACTGGAGATTGGTCAACCTTCAGTATTTGGGGGGCTTTGAATTGTCATTTGCCGCTGGGCTCAACTCTTGCAGATTGAGTATCCTCCTGAGTACTCATTAAAGTAAAATAACTGTCTAAAACAATAAAACTGATGTTCTTTAGCATTTCAGTTTCAGTCTTCTGCTCGACCTTCAGATAATTATGAGGAGACATTTATCACTGAGGAGGGGAGAGTGGTTCCATAGCAGACTTTAGCCTCTCCTCCCTTTAATGTCATCCCAGGAGCGAGATGTAAGCATTCAACTACTGATTCCTAGGAGGAAACTTGCTATTTTCCTCTCACAGGCTTCTTGCAGTGTTTCCCTGGAGTGACTGATACTGTGCATTGCAAAGGTCTGTCTCCTGGAGCTGGCAAAGCCTGCTCTGAGCTTTTGGATGTCCCTGGCATCGATACTCCTTGTCACCTCCAGTCATAGCCACCCATGGATCAAGCAGCTCACTGTTATCAGCACTGTCAGAGGTCACTGCCTCAGTCCCAGCCGAGAGTAGAACAATAGCCTGGCCTCCAAGCTACTACACCAGAGCTCAGCAAATGGCTCATTTCCAAAGCCATTTCAAAGAAAAGACCAAGAGCCTGGCCCGTTGAATTAAACTGTGAAAGTCCACATAGTACATGTGATTAGGATTTTACACATTTAACTATATACACATCCTGGAATTTTTAGTATACTAATCACCTTGGAATTTTTAATATACTAATACTTGCAATAGAAGTTGCAGGAATACAAGTTACAACCTTTACCATGGGTGGGTTTTTTTGCATAAAGAAACATCATACAGAAACATAATACTGTAGTCTACCTGGTTAGCATGGGTTTACTAGATTATAAGTAATATATCTCCTATGATATGTTGTTTCTGGTGATTTTAATAATTTTAGTGAAACTGTTTATTTAAATCACACTTATTATCCCAGACACACCTATTAAACACAAGTAAAATTGTGCATGCACAGAGTATATGGATTGCAAGTAATGGCACCTGGAGTATGGAAGCATTAGGCACTAAGAGCATGAACCTGTATTTACCCTGCTTTCAGTGATAACACTTCTCTGTACGGCATTGTTTACCCATATTTAAATTGTCTTTCTCCCATAAGAATTTTGTCATAGCCTTGAAGTTGCTAGCAGAAAACAGGTAATCCATTGATTGCTTGGACAAAAGAATTTTGACTAGGAACATCCAGCATGGTAATTCAACATGACAAAACCCTAAGATTTTCAGCACCTTAGTACAAACATAAGAAAACTAAACAATGCTGCCATGCAATTATACACACAAAAATAGATAATGGCTGAAAGGACTCTAAGTTTGTGGGATTTAATCTAGTCAGAGACCTAAAGTGGAAATACTGATGCCACAAGTTGGTTAAACACTCTGCTGAACATTTAGCTTATTCCCTGGTTATTCCCATTAGCAAAGATTACTACTTCATGAAATCTTCCCTGTCTGCAATGCCTCAATTCAAGTCCCCTTGAAATTATAAACATACCCACTGCATTCTTTAAATTCTGGACCAAAATCTGAAGGTCAGAATGTCTGATACGTTTTGCTGGGACACAAATAACACAAACAGGTTGTGAACCCAGCTCCAGTACTGGGCTCATCTCTGGGGCCCCCAATACAAGGATGGTGCAGACCTGCTAGACAAGTCTATAGGAGGAGCACCTCTCCTATGCAGACAGGTTGAGAGAGTTGGGGTTGTTCAGCCTGGAGGAGACTCCAGAGAGACCTCACTGCACCTTCCAGTACCTAAAGAGAACTAACAAGAAAGCTGGAGAGGGACTTTTACAAAGGCATGATAAGACAAGAGGGAATGGCTTTAAACTGAAAGACGGCAAGTTTAGAGTAGATGTTAGGAAGAAATTCTTTACTGTGAGGTGGTGAGGCACTGGCACATGTTGTCCAGAAAAGCTGTGGATGCCCCATCTCTGAAAGTGTGCAAGGCCAGGTTGAATGGAGCTCTGAGCAAGCTCATCTAGCGGAAGGTGTCCCTGCCCATAGCAGGCAGGTTCAAAATAGATGATCTTTAAGGTCCCTTCCACCCCAGACCATTCTATGATTCTGATATTTGAACTTCAAAATAATGTCTGCATTACATTTAATTTAATAAGTCTCTAGGATCTATAGAAACAATGTGGTAGCCAAACATCTGCTTTTCTAGATGCCTGAACAATATTTTAAAATCCAGCTTTTAGAGTTCAGCTGAACTAAAGCTGGCTCTGATGGGTTTTGGCTCAACCTAACAATCCTGCCTTCTCCCAATGGTGCAAGATAAATGGCACCAACTTAGTTTTAACTCACTTTTTTTCAGGTGTACAGAGATCTTTCAGTTGTAAAAATCCATGTCCTATACAGGTAAAACCATTCCAGTTATGACAAGCTATCTTTTTATCAAAAACTTTCATTTGTCCACGTCTCAACTGCACATACTCCTGCTCCCGAAGCCAGAGCACAGGTAATACCTGCCTTGGGAACATCAGTGCCAACTGTTTGGTGATCTCCAGTCTTTCTCCAACACCTTCTCCTTCTTTTATATTTGATAGAATATTTGCCCTTCCAGGTGGCAATTTTTGTGATACTCAGAGCAAAAAAAAGCTTAGCAGAGTCTGCCTTTTCGACAGTTATAATGAAAACAAGGTAAAACCAGTCCAAGGATTAAATTAAGTACACAGCAAGATAGAAGCAATGGCTGCTGTGACTTACTTAGTTTCTGTAAACTTAAGGTATGTAACTCTATATTAACAATGTTCCAGCTTCCTAACATCCCCATGCAAGAAACCCAAAGCAAACCAGTAATAATTAAAAAACTTCTTTCCCATTTTGTCTTTGCACTTCACCATCTAGCCTCTATTAACTGTTCTCTTCATTTGTTTGCTCAATCTTCTCTCTTGAGCAGATAAAAGGGTTTCATTAAAGTAAAGCCTAATGCTGTCAGTGGCAGGAGAGCTGCCAACCCTGGCGGTTTTACTAAGTCTATTAAGCTGACCTAAGCATGCTAATACTTAATAAATTCCCTTCATTCACAGCAGTTCTTTGCAAATATTCTTTTATCTCCTATGGAAAACTAAGTTATGCAATTCAAATGAGTAATAAAAGACCAGACCCCACACTCTGCCTTATATTTATGTATATGCACAGCTGTGTCTAAGAGGAGCAGCACATACCATCATTTGCAATCTCTGCTGTACCAGAAGTACTACTTGAGATTACAGACAAGGCTAACAACAGTTCGATGAAAGAATCCCAATTATTAAGATGAAACCAGCACTTGACAATCAAACCAGAACTTTTTTCATGGATTTCCTGTCATAGTTCATTTACAGAGCAGATTTTCTAAACTTATTTGAAGGACATCTGCTATACCTATTTGGAACACTTCATCTCTAATTTATCCAGCAAGTACAAAAAAAAAAAGAAAAAAAAAACAACCAAACCCCAGATTCTAGAAATCACTGCTGTCTTCTGCCATTACCATAGCACTTAATGTGGTAGAAAAATACCCTGAAGAACAAGTGGACTATATAGCAGTACTAGCTGGCATCACCCGTTACCAAAGCAAAAGCCTTTATCATACTTAACATCATTTGCCATTGTCAAGGCTCCACAGCTCCAGCAAATTATTTCATTTTTAATTGCAGCAAAGCTTTTAAAGCAACCAAACATCCAGCCTTCATCTCTTACCTAAGAGAAAAACAGTCTGCAGCAGTAGAAAATTACTGAATTATTTTCTCCTGAAAGGTTAATGCAATTATTTAGATAAAGTAATAAATATGGGGGCAGGGCATGGAGTTGAGAAAGGGCATCAACCTATGTCCAATAGGAAACATACACAATAAGCAGCATGATTTATTTAAGTGAACATTTGCCTGAGAGCTATTGACAGGCAAGTGCAGAAATGATGGTGGAGAAGTCCTACAGCATAATTTCTTCAGCCATAATAGAAAACATTGGCTCACAACAGCTGATATTTTATTCATTCTCTGTTTTCAGGTTTTGCAAAGGTTACTGGAAACCTTACCTGCTTTAGTTCATACAAAATTATCATGCATGTAGAAAAATAATAAAAGGACCACGGTTCTGTGAATAAACAGGATCACATTTTAAACTCAAAACCTAAACTGTCCTAATAAGAAAAAAAAATACTCATCTTTGAAAGGATTTAGCAGATTAAAACTAATCACACACGTATCTTACTTTACTTAGTGTAGCATTTATACATGAGCCACTGCGGTGAGATAAACAATGTATTAGCAACTTTGCACAGAACCACAGCTCCTGCAAGGGAAAATAAACCAGCCTTCTCCATCAATAAGTGTCTTTCTGCTTCTGCAAGAAAAGAGAAATGATGCTGAAGCCAACTACAGCAGGTGACAATTGTATTGCTTGGCCATAGCTGTGGTGAAGTTTTCGAATAAAGAAAAGCTTGACAAAGAGCTTTCACATAATCACCTGAGTATACCCTTAAGCAATCCTCCCCTATATTATTTTATTAATTTATTTCCTATCCTTGCAGGGCAAAACAGTATTTACTCTAGATAACGCAACAGCCCACAGACTTCTTAAACAACTCATTTCTGCTGTTCTACTGCATGGGAACACCCACTTGTCAGACAACAGAAAATACAGATGAATGAGGGCAATGAAGAAGCAAAGGAAATTATGCCCTGAGAATAAACTTACTTTACATGAGAGAAATATGGCAACGATTTTTTTCTATTCTTTTTAAATAAACACTCTTACAATCTCATCTGAATGATCCATGTGATGCTGAATAATGCACCCATCTAACAAAAGAGGAATTAATTTTGCCCCTAAATTCACATCTAAGAGCTCAGTTTTGTAAGATAACACAGAGTATTTCTGAATTCTTATTATTTAAGCTTATGGGGAAAAAACCCCCACAAATTAAGGGCCTTGACAAAAATCTAGTGTGCCACAGAAGGCTATGCAAATGAAAGGGAAAAAAAAAGTAGAATCATCACAGAGAATATCAATGTGTTTTACAGCTTCTTCTATAGTGCCATCTTGCTATGAAATGATTCCCCTTGTGGCAAAAGACTTAATGTAAAGGAAGATGTGACATCTGTCCTTCAACTTTTCTATAAAAATGGTAACATTTTAGTAACCATTATCTCTTAAAAATCCATGAATTTGTTATTGAGGCAATTGATACTGTTCCAAAAATAAATGCATAAAAAAATGCTACAGTTTTTCCTTCAATTACTGTCTCTTGGTACCATCAACACATAAAGGTAACAAGATAATAAACTCATTATTTCATAAGAAATTTAAGGTATTTTTGTGCACAGCTGTTGATTTATATAAGTGAACTTTATGCTGCTAAGAAACACGATTAATATACCAGAAAAGAAGGTTAAAAGTAGGTCAGTGATATAGAGCAATGGTTCTTAACACAACTTGCATCTCGGCCTCCAGCTTGAAGCATGATGTTCATTCCTCATATTCTGGAGTGCTAAATAATACTGTAACAAGATGCAGAAGACAAGAAACATTCGACATTATCCACCCTTGATCTTTACACAAAATTCCCATGACATCCACAGAACTTCCACAGCTGTATAAACCAGAATAAGGTCCATGGCAAACACAGCTTTCAGGATTTGCTCTTCAATAAATATCACAAGTGAAAGAAAGACAGCAAATGTTAACTCTTTATTTGTTTTGAACATATAAAGGTTATATGAAACAATTGAAACAATTTTTAGTTATGAAACAATTCTTTTAGAGCCATCTTGTGGGGAAAATAAGCAATTTAAAACAATATTTAAAATAATACATGTACTTTGAGAGGTTTTCTACCAAAAAGTTCAGTATTAATATGACATCTTCTAGTACTCCTTTAAAAAAATAAATGTCTCAGGCACACTGTAAACTTTATACAACATTGTTTAATCCCCTAGAACATGAAGGAAGTGCCTTTATGAACAACCACATGTTAAAAGATTAGTCCTAGATAGACAAAATATATATCATTATGTTAAAGATGCTATTTTTCAGAAGAATGCTTTTAGGCCAGATTTTATTCAAACTCCACCCAACTACAGCCCACAAAAATAGCGCAAAAACCCAGAGAAGCTGAGCCTTCTCTCAGAGCCCTTTTGAATAAATTGGATAGAATTATTCAATCTAACTAAACTGAGGTTAAAACAAAGCAAAATAAATCCAAACGTATTAGTTGATTGAGCACTCAAACCTGAAAAGTTTTCATTCTTAAACTTCCTTAGCATTTCCAATTTAAAGCTTTGGTAATATTTGCAAGTACTGAAGGAGTTTACACCAGTTGTTTATAAAGAACTCATTACATGACAGTTTTCTGTTTGTATACACTTAAGTAAAGTACAGCCTTGGGCAGTCAATTTCATTATAATCAAAAGTCATGATGCAGACTTCAGCTACCTAGGGCAATCAAACATCAGCTGCTGCTTGATTTATGTCTTGTCTATGAAGCAAAGTGCTTAAATTTTATCCTAGAGAACAAAAGCGCACATGTAGTTCATACATCTTACTCAGTTTTAACTTATGCCCTAATAAAATACTTCATTTACATAGAACATTAAAGAGCATCACATCACATTTACCCAATACATAATTATCTTCTATTAATCCAAAAGTAAAACAGAACATCACAGAACAGCTGCAAAGCACAGAATCAAGAGGTGTCACAGAAATATGCAACTTTTTGAGCTCTTACAATCAGCATATAGTATGGACTAGCAGGCACCTCTGTTAATTCTTTTTTTAAATAAATAAAGAAATTTGACAACAAAAGGGTGCTATGGTACCCAAAACCTCAGACAGCTGTAACTAAACAGAATACACTGGCATCCGGACATATAATCAGACAATTTTGCTAAGGCAAGCACAACTATATCAATTTTTATTTTAACAATCCTACCAAACTTTGAGCGAAAGAAGGTGTACATGTGCGCTTATAGCTTTCCATCCTCTTTAAAGAAGACAGTGAGATCTGCTTCCTCCACACCTGCTTTAAACTTTGGAAAGAAGCCCTGACTCAGGGGCACTAGCCTTAATGAGATTTTGGATTTCCTTGAATTTTGGATGTTCTTTATCAGCTACCAGCTGCAGCAATATCGCTTCGCTAGTAGTAACTATAATTCCAGTACGAGCAAGACGCTGAAAAAAGAGCAGAAAGGAAATAATGTAAGATACGTGCAAATATGAATGAGTATACATTTTGTAAAAAAGACAGATAGCATTTTTAATAACATCTCCTATTAACAAAAGTACTGCCAACTCCATTCCAGCCTTTCTTAGTGTTATATTTTATAAAGACAGGACGAAAATTGACTGGATTTAGAATTTCCTATGGCAAAAGGCTGCCCTGGATTACAAATAAGGCTTTCTACTTAAACTGGATTCTTTCCCCAAGTCAGATTTAATAGGCAGCAGCCCCACACATCTTAGTAACAACCCTTTCCCCTTGCACGGTCCAGAGGACAGCTTTCTTCACTCTCATGCAGATTTGAAAGGCCTGGGGAAAAATAAAATAGCAAGGTCCAACCAAACAGCATTAAGCAAGAATTTATTACAATTTCAGTCCTTGTTATGTACCACTGCTTCAGCTTTTGGACTACAGAGTGCACTAGTAGCAATAATCCCTGAAGCCAGAAGGAAAATCTCTTCTACAGACATTATAAATCATACTGGCACAACAGCAGCTCTTTTTAAATGATGTTTCATTACAGACTAAGTAATTCCAGAGTTAGTTCTCACAGGCTACAGAATAAAATGCATAGCTGCACAGAAAGCAAAACCAAAAGTGGCCTGCTAGATCTTTTAAGTGTGCAACTCAACAGGGCTTGGGCCTCATGCAGTGCAAGGCACAGGACTTATTGTAAAGTTATTGAACTTTTAAAACTGTGGTTGTTGTTTACATAGCAAAGTTATCTGCAGTATGTGCTGACCAACCCACGCCCCTCATCATCTTCCCAGCCATCATAGTCATGCTTAGGCAGAATAGGCAGCTTTCCCTCCATCATCCTCTACTCAGCAGCATGCTCCACCAAATCTAATGGGGACCTGAATGAGCCAAGGGAGGGCAAGTGGCAAAGAATTGAGATACATAGAGATAGGTTTCAATTGTAATCACTAAAGAAAAGAGAAGCTCCAAACTTTCTAGTTGTTAAATTACAAAGCAACTGATGGGGGAAAGCAATTAATATTAAGGGACCAACCAATAAAGTATATGTAATTACAGTCTACATAAAACAAACTAAAAAGGCTGGATTTACTGAAGTCAGTGCTTCCTGCTTGCCACAATAGCAGCAAGCCTTGCAATACTCTTAAGCTGAAACAAAGCAGCTACCTTCTTCAGCTCTCCTACTCTGTGCAACCATAGCTGTTAAACCTCACACATATACAAATAAGAAGAAAAATAGGAATATTAAAATTAAATACTAAGGCAATGTTTTTAACATGAGCTTCTCCAAGAATACAAAGGTTTTGGTTATAACTAGTAACGATGAGAAAAAACCTAGAGTGTTAAAAAATCATTGCCATCTGTGAAATGTTGATTGAAAAGAGAAAACATTCTCTTTAAAAGCAAAACATACCATAACATGTCTAAGAGACTCGCATTGGCTTATACCTCTTCTAGGACTAGATATAATTTATAGATTTCAGATCAGCAGAAATTGAGATGCATTTGCTAAGCATATTGGATGATCTCCAAGGAAATTACAAGTTTTTTTAGAATGCTGTCTTTGAGAAGGAACGTATCAATGGTATATTCCATCCACACTGCAGAAACAAGTAGAAGAGATGAAGAACCAAAAGAAAGGAGCAGACTAGGCTGTCTCAATCTGAGACCAAGCACTGACATCAGACATCCTCAGACAGGGCAGAAGTTCAGAACAGTCATAGCCTTGAATTGCTGGGCTGCATTATTTTATCAGTGAAAATTTTGAGATTTTTTGCATTCTGAGGATTTTTTTAACTGCAAGTTTTTGCCTGCTGTCATTTTTAAGCATGCAACAGAACTGGAGACAACCTGTTACCCAGGCAGACATGAAAGCTTTCATTATCAATTAAGTCAAATTGCACTTCCTACTGCACCCGCTCAAATATTTGCATATTCATCACCAGCACAATCAAAACACATGCTATGTGGTGGGAAACGTGGAGAACTGAAAGAGGCAGGTGGGACCAGATGGGACATATTTGATGCTGCTGAGAAAGCTAGCTGTTACCACTGCAAGGTCACTCTTAATTATACTTGAAAATTCACTGTGAGAAGAGAAAGGCTGTTTTACTGTGAAAAACAATCTTCCCAGAATGGTAAGGAAAAGGATCCAGGAACCCTAATTAATAAAACTCACCTCAAGCTCACCAGTAATGCTGCAAGTTTGCCCAAGAGACAACGTTAGACTCACTCATTAAAACAATGTGACTAGGAACTGTGAGCTCTATGGTGAATCTAAAGCAGGATTACCCAGTACTTTGGTACGTTGCCCCCTTCCCTAAGAAATGTAATGCAACAGAGAACCAGGATTAATGACATGTTCAATACACATGTCCCTTTCTCCTGGTCTCCTCCTCACAAGCATGCCCTTCTCTTGCTTGCTCTAGCCTACATCCCTCAGCAGCATTTTTAAGCAAGGCTCTGTAAGACAAAAAGAGGACACTATTGGTATGTGCTGCCATGCACTGCAGAGAAGGTGCTACTGCTGGCTCAACACTGCAGGGCAGCAAGTGTTTGCTGAATCATACTGTAATGACTGACGACATAAGGGACCACAGAAAAACATTTTCTTTTGCCTAGACAGAAAGCATTGCACAGGCATACTAAAAAGTTACCTAAAACTGACCAATTTACAGCTTTTGCAAGCAATCACACCTTTAAGATTAATACCTTTTTGACTAGAAGGAAAAGCAAAGTTAGTTAGTCACTGTTTTAACCTTTATTACATTGACCTAACTTCTGTGCTTACAGACCAGTGTAATAGATAAATGTACAAAAACCTAGACAATAAAGCAAACAGATTTCAGGTTTTCTCTATTTGTTTTGTCTCCTACTGCTGCTGCACCACATCGATTTGGGAAGTCCATGACTTCAGTCATTCCTGCACTGTGTGTGTGTCCCTATGCTTTATGTGACAGTTGATATTAGGTTTCCACTTAATCAAAGTCACGGGTTTCATCAATCACTATATGCTGGGGATTTCTCTTTAGCCTTTAAGAAATTAAGTCTTCTCAAAATCTATGAAAAAGTATAACACACTGTGATTATTATTAGTTTGTATTTCCAAATAATTGTTGAGCCTGAGGCAAAAATTGCAATACTTAGTGTATATCTCAGTTTTTTACTTTCAACATTGATGCCTGTAGGCAAGTTAAGAGTACACCATCAAAAAATCATTTGCATGAATTTGCTGTATGTGCTTTTAAATCTTCTTGTTACATTTAACTCCACTTTCTCGACATTTAGTTACATTAATCTCCTAAAATCAGGGGGGAGGGGAATCTTTAATCACAGTCTTGTGATTAAGTTTTAATTTGCACAGATAAGGAAAAGCAGAGGGAGGGACAGACATACAAGAAGGAGCTTGGAACAGGATCACTTACTATATTTCATTGCATTTCAAGAATTTCAACACCTGAATAAATACTCTTTGGAACAACAAAGCCAAAAGCTTTATAGCACTTTTACTCTACTGTACAGATAACACTACATAAAGGGATATGCTAAAATGTTAATGTTTATACAGAGTAATCTGTATTGAGTACTGTATTGAATATTGTATTGTATGAAACAATGACTTTTAAATTCCAAACATCCAAAAATGTATATTATGTATATTATGTATGTATTATGTATGTATTATGTATATTACGTATGTTATGTATATTAAAGCATAATTTAAGGAGAGAAAAAAAAAAGCAGTAATTTTTCTCCATCTTCAATGTTATTTTAAGAACCAGAGCACTCACCTCTTCTCAAATCTACATTTATCCACGGCTTTGTCCTGAGAAATTCCTTGTTAGCTTGCAATAAGCAGGGAACTTAACATACAAACCCAAGGTGAAGAAAACCTTGACTCAGAAACTTACCTCAAGAGCAAACATTCTGTCCATCATACTTCTTGATGAGGTGGCATCAGCTACAATATGAACTTCCAAACCTCTGCCAATTAATTCCAATGCTGTTTGCTGGATGCAGACATGAGTCTACAGGAGAGAAGTCAAAGGCAAAAAAGCCACCAACAAACCATTATTATAAAATGAAAGTAACACAATCACAAATTAGAGTTCAAATACGTATTTTTGTACTCCTGGCATTACCAGGGAACTCAATATGCATTTTACGTGTCAATGAAGATTGAGACAAGTGCCCGTAGTTTACAAATATCCCATTTCAAATTCTATTATGAGATAATATTAAATACAGCACAAAAATAATGTATTCTGAGCTCTAAATAATATAAATTGAGTTGATTTTTTTAATTACAGCAAGTGATGCCCCCTTTGAGGGCAAACAGACATTACCATTAACTAGCAGAAGAATGGCAAGGCACCTACTTCTACTCCAAACAGGACAATACTGCGGACTCCAGGGATCTCTGCTAGTGCTGCTTCAACTTCTGGCAACACCATTGAAAATTTTGTCTTGGGAAGCACAAGTTTAGCTCCTGTTAAATCAATTTCTTGCACAGTGCTGCCAAGACCCTTGGGATACTGTTCAGTAACAATAACTGGAATTCCCAAGAGCCGTGCACCTTGGAGCTGCAAAGGGACAGAGAGGAAAACATACCAAAAAAAATTTATTAAAGAACAATAATAACAAAGACATTGTTATTACCTGACAGTACATAATCATTAGACTGTCTGTACATAGAATAATAGTTTACAATGTATGATCAAAACTCACTACAAGGAAAAAAAAGCAAGCATACCAGTCGTTGGCCCACGCTGATGATATCACCAAAATATTTGATGGCAGGCCGGAACCGTTCTTGCATATCACAACAGAAAAAAACGGTGCTTGAGGGTGTCAGGTTGCCCAAAGTAGTAATCTGAAAACAGAAATAAAGGTAATGTTTTCTATTGCAGTGGACACCCTTCAGAAAAGCAGCAGAATGAGAAAGAGTCTGCAATACCTCTGTTACATAATGGATTTATGTTACTTTGAGTTGAAATGGGAGAACAGGTTTTCAAGCCTGATTTTTATATGTTTCTAAATTCAAATGAATAGCAGATACTGAACAGTATGGATAGTCATCAATACATAATCAAGATTTTATTAAGTGGGACGCACAACATAAATGTACATGGAAATTCCTGAACCCTGAAGGGGACAGAGTAACATACTGCCTAAAGGAAAAACAAACAAACAAACAAACAAACCAAAAAAAAAAAAAAAAAAACACCCAACCAAAAAAACCCAACCCCAAAAGCAAAATTACATTCTTCAAATTCATTTTCAAATCCACAACTCTTGGAACTGATACAGAATCAGGAAAAATTAAAGTTAAAATAAATTCAGACTTCCACTTGTTTTCAAATATTGCATGTAGACATATTTTCAGTACTTCCATTGTTGTCAGTTTTTGTCTATGACACCTTATAGCACAAGTCTGATCAAAGTCCAAAAGCCAGAATGAAAGCAGAGAAGATTGCAAATATTAGAAACTGAACTGAATACATTTTAATGAAAAAAGTAATCTAGAGTTTCTTTTATACAGTCTACCAAGTGGGGTAGATGGGAGGGGATAAGAAAAATAAATCAAACACTTCATTTTCTTACACTTTTTGCATTTGTATAAATAAATTACTTGCACTACCTGTAGAAGAAAAGTATAGGGTTTCAGAGAGAAGCTACAGGGAAAGAAAAGAGCTACATATTGTCATTTAGTTGTAAGGCAACTCAAGAGAAATTACATCCATTCAGGAGCTTTTCAGAAGACAGATAAATCGAACTGAATAAAGAGCTTCTGGGAAGTACCCATTAATTACGTACACTTTATTTTCTGCAAACTGAGGTTGTAATGTTTTAAACTAAAACAAAATTACAAAATCTATAAAAGAATGTATTTCAGAAGAGTGCAAAGGTATTGGGTTTGTGACAAGGTTTTGGTAGTGAGGGGAGGCTGTAGGGGTGGCTTTTGCAACAAGATGCCAGAAACAGCCCCACATCAAGAGAGCGCTACAATGCCAGCTGAATCCAAGATAGGTCTGCTACATCAGTGATGTTGGTGATACCTCTACGATAATATATTTAAGAAAGGGTAAAAAAAACCCACTGTGCAACAGCAGCTGTGAGGGAGGAGTGAGAATACGTGAGAAACAGCCCTGCAGACATTAAGGTCAGTGTAGAACAAGGGACAGCCCCAAGTGCTGGAACTGAGACTCCCCTGAAGCGCATGGTGCAGACAGAGGCAGTTGTGCCCCTGCAGCCCATAGGGGTCCAGAGTGGAGCAGAGATCACCTGCAGCCTGTGGAGGACCCCACAGCAGAGCCTGAAAGAAGGCTGTGACTCTGGAGAGCCCACACTGAAGCAATCTCCTAGCACAACCTGTGACTCTGTGGAGAGGAGACCATGCTGGAGCATGCTTGTGAAGAACTGCAGCCTGTGGGAAGGATGCACATTTGGGAAGTTCAAGACACACTATCTCCCATGGGAGGGTTCCATGCTGGAACAGGGGAAGAGTGTGAGAAGGATGAGTGGCAGAAGTGCAGTGTTATAAACTGACCATAATCCTCATTCCCCACCCCTCCGTGCTGCTTGAAGAGAGGAGGCAGAGAAGTTGGAAGTAGAGCTAAACCCGAGCAGAAGTGAGGGATGGGGAAGAGATGTTTTTATATTTGCTCTTATTTCTGATTATTCTACCCTGTTATTGATTGGTACTATATTAAACTAATTTTCCCAAGTCTGTTTTGTCTATGTTGCTAACTGGCAAGTGATATCTCCCTACCCTTATCTTGATGAACAAGCTTCTTGTCATATTTTCTCCTCTCTGTCCTACAGAGGACGCCTGATGGAGCAGCTTGGGGGGCACTTCGTGGCCAACCAAGGTCAACTCACTGCAAAGGAATTGGGATCCATAAATATTAGCTCCAAAGCTTTCACTGATTCACCACATGTCTCTTGAGTAAAATGCTGTTGATCTCAATTCCCAAGGCTGAAAAACTACAGTAATGGCCACGCTTAAACATATGCAATGGCCTTTTCAAACTGTTGGGAAAATTACTTGTGAGTTAACAATACTAAATGCTAAATTCCCTCACTTCTCAGATTCATTACACCACTACTGCTAAAGCAGCAGACCTTCTTACATGCAGTTCCTCCAGTCCCCATGAGCCAAACAGCAACACTATTAATGCAAGCAGTTACAGAGGCAAACGCAGTAACAACTACAGTGAAGACGCTCTAACACTGGGCTCACTGATGCCACAGGAAGACAGTAGAGCATCACAACAGGCATTAGGGAAATCTTTTTCACTAGGAAGATACAGCTCCACTGAAAAAGATTACCATGGTTTTGAGATCTCCGTCCTTGGAGATTTTTAGCATTCAGCAAGACAGCAGCTGATTTGATCAAGGGGTTAGGGAAGGCAGCCACCAGATATTTTTCCCAAATAACAATTCTGCAACTCTACACCAGGCAATAAAGGAGGCCTAGGACCACGAAAGATTGGACACAAAACTAAATAACTGCCTTATTCTTGAATATCATACATCTACATGCTTGAACAATGCAAAAAGCAGTTGGCAGGCAGTACTAATGTACAATTCAACACCCCAGGGAGCACCTACTGCGATCCATTCCAGCTCTGGCACTTATTACCACCACAGAAGTCAATCATGACATTTAACTTTCCTACTGCTCAGCAATAAAAATAGAATAATTGGAATAGACAACATTTGTAAGTGTGGTTCCTACTCACAAAATGTGTCATTTTGTCTTGGCATATATATGACAAACAAAGACTATTATTTTCTTCTATAAATCTTTCCATCACTTTAAAAGCTCTGCATGGGGAGGTTTAGGTTGGACATTAGGAGGGATTTCTTCACAAAAGGGGTGATTAGATATTAGAATTGGCTGCCCAGGGAGGTGGAGGAGTCGCCATCACTGAAAGTGTTGAAGGAAAATACTGGATGTAGCACTTAGTGCCATGATCTAGTTCACATGGCAGTGTTCAGCCATAGGCTGGAATTGATATCAGAGGTCTTTTAGAATCTAATTGATTCTGTGATTCTGTAATTTTTTAAGATCTTTTTGAACTACCACAAACCATCATGGACTGTAGAAAGATCTATGTGAAGTTAATCTACTGACTTGGTGTACACCTTCCTTTGCCAATGCAGCAGATGACACTACCATCCTTAGCAGAGGAACAAATGTGAATAGTCTAGGAAGGTGTTCAAGAAGCTGCATAATCTGCCCCTACAGAAGGATTAAAAAACCACAAATATGCTTCACAGATAATCACATGGTCTGACCCATCAGCAATAGAACTATAAAACCCATCCCACAGCTCTGTTTACTTTTCAGGGTTTCCCACCAACAGCTCCTTTGCTGCTATTTAAGAGTATTATGTCCAGTTATGTCCACAGTGAAGTTGAAACACAAGAACATTACCATCCTCCTTCACATGGATAACCATGAGCAAAACCTACTATCAGACCTCAAGACTCAGACCTGGTCTCCCTTTAGACCTTTACCTCTCTTTTCTTATTCTAAAACATATCTAATGCTTTTAGTATTTCTTCCTACAACTCAAATAATTTTCATAGTCCTCCCTGGGGTAGTTTTCAAATTGCAGGCAGGAGTGAGGCACTCAATATTACTATCACAGCAATGTTTCTCTGCCCATACTATTTCACTGCACTAGGAGAGCCTCAAATATCAGCCAATTCACAGCCCTTTCAGGCCCTGTTTATTTTGTATTTTCCAGTACACTATTTGCTCTTTTCATAATTGATGATACTTCGACTCCTGAGGCGCTCTTTAAACTTAAAAATCGTCCCTTGAACTCTCCCTCATCTTTTATTTGTGTAGCTGATTATTTGTAAATTGCTACTTCCATTTGAAGTGCATCTTATTGTGCCATATTTCTCCATTTTGTACTGAAAAACCTGAATTCTGCTCCTTCAGGTGCCTGCAATTCCTTCTAGCCTGGGATCTTCTGCAAAAACAGTATTTGCCCTGCTTTGTCAAGGACAAGGACAACGGAATAATTAAAAACAGTGGATTTGGAAGCCATCTTATAGAGAACAATTCAATTTTATTCTGATTTGACAGTGAAGTGCAGAAGAAAACTGACTGTCTTTCCAGCCAGGGAGTATCCTCATTACAGACTTCCACTGAATCTCATATGTTTATATCAAAGTCACAGCAAGCTGGAGCAGAAACACTCTATCTGCTCTTTTTTATTGTCAAGTTGGTTTTGTATGATTTAATTTATGCCCTCAGATTCATATCAGCAGCACTCTAAAATAAAGTTATAAACTGTATATTTGCTAAATAAAAGCTTTTACAAAATCAAAGACAAATAATTCATGTATTGATTTTCACATTTATTTCTGATTAACTTGCAGTCTGAATTGTAGCAAAACAAGAGGAAACTGGAAGAAACAGATGCTATGATCAAAGAGACAACACCTCCTGGTTTTACCTGGAAGAGCAGACGTGGGAAGGACAGAGAGCAGCAAAAAGCAGTTTGAAATTAAGTTTCCTAAAGAGAAGTTAACACAGTTGATAAATAAATTCATGAAAGTATTTCCTACGTATAAAGGAAATATTTAATTTACTGTTTCTTTAGCGTGCCACATAAATCCTACTTGTTTTCAAAGCCATCCTTACCTTCTACAACAACACTGCATCAGGGACACATAACACCAGCACATCTCCTGACAGTGAAAATTACCCCAGTGTCACATCCCAAGCTGAGGTGAGAGCAAAAGTACACCTAAACATCAAACCCTGGGCTGGCAGATCGACACCTGTTTCATTTCACTGTGCAAAGAGTCAGGCTGGGCAAGGATTGAGAGCCAATGCAGCCACCCAGTAGCTGCCCAAATCCACTTTGCATACAACATCTACTCAGCCACCATAACATTAAACAACTTGAACTCAAAAGAAAAGTTTTTTTTAAAAAAATCAAAACCCAAACACCCTGAAGTTCCCCTCAACAGTATATAAGCACTTCCATTTGTTGCACTTCATTTCTCTTAGTTAGGATTTTCTGTCCTCCAACTGAAGGTTATCCACAGCACAACCAGAATAGGTACATTAAATGGGCACGTAACCTGATGCAGCTCTTTTACCCAGTTAAAGAAGTCATCTCTAGGACCTTGTCCAGACCAGGATTTAAAGGTATGCTGTCACAAGTTACACACAGTTTTAAATCCTACTCTAGAAAAGACCTAGGTGCAAAAGGAGAGGTGATTTTTCATATCTATTTCACCTCTGCTGATAATTATTAATCAGACAAAATATGATTGCAATGAAGTACTATAATTACAGGTTCAGTTTTACAAAAATATTCACATATACTGTCTTTTTATCTGTACTTTCCCTGTTCAAATATCAGGAGATCATAAGATATACAAACTGAAATTTCCTCACAGTATTTGTAATGAACAAGAAACTGGAAGCAAAGAAATAATTGCATTTGATATCACTAGTCACCTCATAAATCTCATGCCAAGGTTACCCACTAAAAGGGAAGACTGGAAGATGTCGCAGCTTTGGTATTTCAAGAATGGCATAAAAAGGACTACAACAGAAAGAAGCTATCATCTTTTGTTCTCCTGTATTTCTAAAAGGAAATCTGTAAGATTCTGTTGTACTTTGCAGACCAGTTTTCAAAGGAAAAGAATTGAATAAATTCAGTTTAATGTATTTCAAGAGAAAAATAGCTTACAAGTGTTTCAATTTACAAACATAAATATTTATCTTATGCTAAGTCAATGTGCAGCCTTTTATATGCAGTTCAGCATTTAAAAATGACAGATTTAGTTTAAAAAGCATGTGATGTTCATATAACTACTGTAGTACAAAAGTCTTCAATAAAATTTAAATTACTAAAATGTTTGCTGCAGAATAAAGCTACACAAACAAGGAGTGAGTCTGGATTTGGGGAATAAAATCCTCTTTCAATATTTTCAGTCCTTTTCTCCCCTTCTTTAAGGTTCCACATGCTGATTTTTAAAAAAATGATTCAGGAATGTACTAATTATCAAAGTTTATAATTGTACCCTAAAAAAAACACCCATATAACTTCTCTGCAATTAATCTGGCTTTTCCTGGTCCTCAGGAAATGGACTTAGGTTCCTGAGTTACTGTTAGTTCTAGTTCCAAAGCATCTGAACATAGTAATATCAGATATGTGCAATGAGAGTGAAAATCTGTGCATAAATCATTCTGTTTTATTTACTGTATCATTCAGCAACAGTTGAATGTCATTCTGCAAGCAGCTTTTCTCAAGAAAGATATGCCTGAGACATCAACCTGCCTCAAAAAACCATCCTGAAATAGAGGTGCTTTATGCAATGATGTCAGAAATAATGTTACCCTTTTAGCATCAGTATCTTAAGGTTTAGCAGTTTGTAAACACAGAGCACAAGTACTGTTGAGAAGAAGTCACCTTGAAGTTATGATAGCAACTGTGAAATAGCCTGTGTTGGTTATATGTTTGAAAGCTGCCTGAAGTCCTCTATTACACAGCTATAATGTGCATATAGCTGTCTTTCCTTTGGATATCACCAGTGTTTTTCCTTACTTCTCTCCTCCAGAGGCAGCTACAACATTATAGCAAAGCACAATAATTTTTGTAGCACTATTTAACTGTATTTAGAGGAGATTAAAGTGGTCGGTCCTGCATTTCCCCCTCTAAACTATAAATATTATTCTGTTAAAAGACTTTTTTAAAAGACTTAAAATTTATGAAAAGCAGATGACTCTTTTCAGCTAGTACTCAGCCCCTCCAGTTGGGAAAGGCCTGAGGAAACATCCCTCTTCATTGCAAGTCTGTGGTTGAGGAGGTTCAAGTTGAGGAGCACCAGCCAGGCGAACATCAGAGTTTAGTGTACCCCACCAGCCTGCCTAACACTGCGTGGCCAATTTTTTGCTGCTTTGTGTCAGAACACCCAAACCAAACAGATGTACATATAAGAGGACAGTACAAAGGCATAAAACAACTGGAGAGCAAATGTCCATGTACAGATCAAGCCTTGAATTGAGTTCATGGAGTGGCTTTCCAAGGGCAGCATATGGAAATTTCTCCATGAGATTACTGCCCTCCTCAGCTGCAGGGACAGGAAATTGAAACAGCCCAGTCAAATATCATTTGATGCTGACATTTCTTGAGCTATTGTAACAAAGGGCATCCTCATATGACCGGCCTGCACAGAAATCAAAATGGAAGGATAGCATTCCAGAGCTTAGAGCTCTAGCTGCCCTAAAGGTTAAAATGCTACCCCTAACTAAATGCATACATATACTTCATAAAACATGCATAAAAAACCACTGAAATTATCGTCTAGGGATACAGATGCTAGTATCTGTGAATTTTAATTTTAAACCAAAAATATTTTTTCTAAATATGCAAGTCTAATCACATCAGTGAGCAAAAGTCCCTCTTGAAACACACATTCAAAACAGTGATTCAACCGACTATGCCACACACAGAGTTGACAAATCAATGTTGTGTGTAACTGCAGATAAAACATCAGGCAGGGAGGGAGGGAAGGAAAAAAGGGCACATAATAGTGGCAATGCCTGAATGAAAATACAGAAACTATTATATTCCCATCACTAAGTCCTAAAGGGCTTAAAAAGCACAGCTGTGTCTGTATGATACCAAATGTTCCTCAAACAAGTGATCTCTGAGCACCTGTCCCTGGCTTAAGGCAAGCTGACTGACATCACTGTGATGTCTCAGTTGAGATGTCTTCAGCTCATTCACAGCTGCTGAAACATATCAAGGAAAAACCCACAAGTACCATCCTTTTCATATCAACAGCTGCTATTGTCACAGAACTGCAACAGTGTTGGTGTAAGTAGGCAATCAAATAGGCAAAAACGCACAAAACATTGGTTCATCCTGAATCCCCGCAGTCAAAGCTGTTTAGTACATCTGCACCCAGGGAGTGATGTATCCTTCTTTGTCTCAATACTGACCTTTATTCCAAGACATAGGTCATGCTACAAATGCTTGGGCTGCATTTACAGTTTCAGTGCAGAAGGCATCTGCAAGGGAGTCTTTGCAGAGCAGTGCTCTGCATGCACAGTAAGAAACAAAATTCTGACCTGCAACACTGTTACATGCACAGATTACACAAATACTATTTTTAAAATCCTTGTTTTAGTTAACACCCATACCAACTCTTCTTGCAAGTTGGAAAGACTGTCTCTTTCCATTTTTTCTGGTTGAGCCTGCATAAATTCTGTTTACAACACAGAAACAGAAGCATTTTAAACTGAATATGATAAGTGTATAGTTAATAATAAATGATAAAGTTATTCAACTAGTTTGCTCTTCTTAACTGCTCTTTCTATATACAAAGAATAAAAGATTCCAAAGGCATCCTTGATGTAGAGTGTAAACAAACAAGCCACATCAAGAGTTTATGGGTACAAGGCACTATGATTAAGCAGAGTTTACAAACACCATGTATTAGCCATTTCTGAAAACATTAACAGAAGACAAGCCATGTTTCAGCTTTTATGATATCACTCTTCCAACTTCTTGGAAATGTTGGCTAGACAAGCTAAAACTTCTTAATTATAAATTTAAAAAGAATGTGCTGAATGAAAACAGCAATGATGTGGAGTTTATTGCTGGGGTTTGTTTTGGTTTTGTTTTTTTTTTAAGTTGAATTCTTTGATACTGGAGAAAGGAAGAAGCAATGTGTTTAGAGTGAAAATATTACAGCACAACTTGCACCAATCTCCAGTGAGCATAAAGGTATCTTCATAGGAAAGCATCTGTAACTGCATCTATCTGCCAGTCTGACTTCCTGGTTTGTGGCAACAGAACTACCAAGTTATAAACCAGTAAATCGGAAAGGGCATTTTGAGGCAAAGAGGGATACAGAGGTCCTGACGACCTACATGCCAAGACACCGAGTTCTGGCAAAGCCCACTTTACCGGCACCCTTTCCACCTTGCAACATAACCTCCGCTTGAGGCCGGGTAGCACCAGCCGCCTGATTTAACGGAGAGCATTGATTACTCCAGCGACGTGACTTGTTTTCCCGTTCATGACGCCAAGTAAGTTCTGGCTCACTGCAGGCAAAGCCCGGTTACCACACACGTGTGGCGCAAAGCGCACCTGCCTCTCCGCCTTCGGAAGACAAAACTTTCCACGGAGAAACAAGTCAGTGTGGGCTGTGGGTGCTGCGCCCACGGTCCCCGGCCGCTCCAGGATCCCTCGGTTATCCCGGAAGGGGCCGGGGGCTGGCGCGGCGGGACGGGCCGGCTGCCCGCCCTCACACGCACCTGTGGCGGCCAAGCTGCCGCGCCGCCGGGTCTCACCTGGATCTGCAGCGGGACGAGGCGCACCTTGCAGCGCTCGTTGACCAGGAAGCCCTTCGGCAGGTCGATGTACTGGCTCCACTCCTCGGCGAAGAGCTGCACCACGAACTTGCGGTGCATGTCTATCTGGTCCCCGTACAGGCTGAGGAACTTCTGGATCAGCAGCTCGTAGCCGGCGCCGTGGGGCACACTGGAGGGCCGCGCGAACACCGAGAAGCAGAAGAGGACGGGCACGGAGCCGCCGCCCGCCGGCGCGCAGCCCCCGCCGCCCGGAGCAGCGCCCGGCTCCGCCGCCGCCATCTTCAGGGACCGCCGCGCCGAGCCCCGCCAGCTCGCTGCGGTCCGCGCCGCCGCTCCTCCTCCCGCCGCCTCCTCCCCCCGGCCGGCCGGGCGGTGCCGCCGGGCCCCAATCCCAGCTGCGGCTGCTCCTGCTCCTCCTCCCCGCCATGGGGCTCGGGCCTGCCCCGCAACCGCACGGGGTCGAGGGCGCCGCCGGGGCGCTTCCGTCGGGCGGACACGGTCTGTCCTGGGTAGGGGGACGCTGCCGTCGCTGAGGGGCAGTGCCACAGGGCAGCTCCCGGCTTCGTCCGGGCCGGCGGAGAGAGCCCGTGTCTCCCGGAGAGGGGCAAAGGGACACGGCCACTGGGGCGGCCACGGCGGGGCCCTCGCAGCGGCGGTCCCGGGGCAGAGCCCGCCGCGGGGTGCGGGCTCGCAACGCGGGCCGGCACCGGGCCCACCCGCGGCGGGGACGGGGGCAGCCGCGTCCCGCGGAAGCTGGGGAGGAAACCTGTTGGTGGAGCCTGAAACATGCCTGGTTGCTTTGAAGCGTGATCCAGCCCCGATCTGGATGGGGAAGTGCTAGCTGAGTTCTCGCACGAGGCTTCCTTCGGAAATGCCTGTTTCTGAAGAGCGGGAGGTGCCCGAGCCGCTCCGACCCTGCAGCTCCATCCACTGATGACAAGTGAGCAGGATAGAATGCGTCCCCGTATTTTGTCCTTCCCAGCTGCGTGCTCTCTACCATATTTATTTTTTCTCCAGGAATGATGGACAGTTGAAATTGTTGCCCATATTTTTGCTATAATTACCAGATTTTCTGTTGTACTGTGTGCTTGGGGAAAAAGCTCTAAGTAGTGTGATACATGCACAGAAAGACAATATGCTCTGTTAAAAACAAGTGGATGTTTTCATGCACTATGCCAATGTGCATCAAGGTTAACACATGTCTGCCTGCCTAAATACCAAAAAGCTGAAGCATAAAGTTGATTAGGTGGAGGGAGCACCTCTCCTATGAGGAAAGGCTAAGAGAAATGGGATTGTTCAGCCTGGAGAAGCCTTCAGGGTGACCTAATTGCAGCTTTCCAGTACCTGAAGGGAGTCTACAAGAAAGAGGTAGAGAGACTTTTTTGCAAGGACATGTAGTGGCAGGGCAAGGGGGAATGGCTTTAAACTGGAAGAGTGTAGATTTAGATTAGGTATGAGGAAGGAATTTTTTACTGAGGGTGGTGAGGCACTGGAACAGGCTCCCCAGAGAAACTGTGGATGTCCCATCCCTGGCAGTGTTCAAGTGTAGGCTAGATGGAGCTCTGAGCAACATGGTCTAGTGAAAGGTGTCCCTGTCAAAAGCAGGTGGATTGGAGCTAGGTGATCTTTAAGGTCCCATCCAGCCCAGGCCATTCTATGATCCTGTGAGAGTTGTTCTCAGGCTTTACTGATATCAGAAATTTGGAGCTGTCATGTTAAATGACAGTTTTATGTTTTCACTAGTTTGTTCACTTGTTGGGGGTTTTTTTCACCAGAAAAGGCACTGTTAATATTTGATTTAAAAATTACAAGCGTAAGTAGTCTTTTGCAGTCATTTACTTACTAATTTTTGTACTTAACTAGGCACTGAAGCAGCATGAAGTGATTATTTTATACACTACGCAAGAAACAAATATGCAATGGCACCTGCACATTACAGGAAAAACTTTGAAGTTGTAGTATATCTAGGCAGAAATTATACATATTAAGGTTTTAAAAGGATTCAGTCACAAGACTAAAATCTTGATTGTTTCTTTCTTCTCTTACTGTTGGTGAATTCTGTGGATTCATACAGAATTTCCACCTGCTTTCCAAAGGAGATAGTGTCAAACTTAGGTAGTCTAACTGAACACATCTCTGTGGCTAAGAAATACTTTTTAAAGAGTGGAGAGCCTGTCCATTTGGGTTCGGTTTAAGCACTTGATCCCATCCTGCATATGACAATATTCAGTTGGGGAAAAAAGAAATTTTCACCTCTAAAAAATGAGATGAATGCTTAAGAGTATTTGGTGAATTATATACAACTCTATTCCACCTGCCAGCTATAGAAAATAATCCAGTAGCCAGGGTTCAGGGCTTATTTTAATTATTTGTTCATGCTTACTGTTCTGCTCATTTAATTTATTGATACAGACAGTCATTAATGCTGCTACAGTAGAGGAATATGGGGTGAACAATTTTATGGCCTAGTCATTAGCTGACTTGAATTGGTTCCAGTTTTCCAAAAGAAAAGGTGATAAATCAAATACCCAGTGAATTCTGTTTACTTTCTGTGACTTAAACTGGTTCTGGTTCTTAATTTGTACTTTATTTTAATTGAGTGCTGTTCTAAAATTCAATATACTTTTAAAGCATAGCATGGGTAGTGGTTTTGTGGATTAATGGTGCCTTTTAAATGGATTTCCTTTTTCCATCATAGCATGACAGATATATCTGTATTAACAAAATAGGCCATAGCTAGTTCTTACCTTTCTACAACTGCTGTCTATAATGAATACATTTGAATATAAATCACTCAGTTATTATGCAGAACACGTAACATATTTTAGTATGTTAGCCAGATTCAAGCTTACTTAAATAACAGAAGAAGTTTTGCTAACAGGATTAAATTTATGCAATGGCAAGGAATTGGCAAGGCAGTACCCACATTCATCCAAAACCTGGATGAAGAGGGGCTCTTCTGCTGCAGCTGACCATTGCTCTCCCTGTTGCCCTTCAGGTCAAGGATGCAGAGACACAGAGTGGGGGCCTGGCCTCCCTCCCTGCACGAGGTCTCACAGGCAGAGGAGGACAGCTGCCAGGTCCCTGCACACCTATAAAGGCAACAGCCATAGCTGCTTTCTTAACCACACAACCCATCTGTCCTTATCAAGTTTCAGCTAATCTCAGCCTTGATCTGTATCTTATCTCTCCTTGTATCATACTGTACTACCTTGGATCTCTTCATGTTTCAGATTCTCTCTGTTCCACTGCAGCTCCATGGTCAGTCTTTTCACAGGTAGAGTTATCTATCCCTTCCTTCCTTCCTTCCTTCCTTGCTTGCTTGCTTGTTTGCTTGCTTCCTTCCTTCCTTCCTTCCTTCCTTCCTTCCTTCCTTCCTTCCTTCCGCACCCTTCCTTCCTTCCTTCCTATATTACTGTCCCCTAGATGAAGTCACTTCTGGTGCAAGCAGATCTCAGACTATGTATTTTTTCACCCCAGCTTTGGTCATCTTTAGTTTTCAAAGGATCACCCTGAGGTGCAAACTTGGGAAGGGACATTTTCCAAGCACCGCCAGCTGGATGTAAGTTAGATTCAATGATCTTTCATGTGTCTCTTAATCATACAGCTCCTGTGGCAGTTGCAGAGGTATCACACCATCACAAATACGGGACTTAGCCCACCTACAAAATCCAACACAGCATTGTTTGCTTCACAGAAAGAGTAAGATGCACTACCCAGGAAAAATGTCCGTTAATCCCCATTACATTGGCTTAAAACACATGGTACTTTTCACTCCATTTGAACAACACAAGTGTGTAACGGCATTTGTAACAGCATCTCTTTGGCATTTCACATTGCAAGTAATATGCCATCAGTCTTTGTACACAATAAAGAGAAATACTGCTTCTACTAGACATTCGGTGTTGACCACAGGCTGTCATTTAGGCTGTTCTGTGATATCCTAAATTTCTTTTCTGTATAACAGCACTTGGAATAGGATAGTTGAATGTGACAATGGTGACCACAGAGTCATAGAGTAATAGGATTGTTTCGATTCAAATAGACCTTTGTGATCACTGAGACCCACTGTAATATAATATCATGAGGCGGAACTAAAACATAGATAAGACAGTACTTTTATATTGCTAGTACTAAAAACGTGAAAATTCAAGTTCTCATGGGAAGAAAATAACATTGTCAATGCACTCTTCTGAATTCAAACTGTTTTTTGGGAGTTTTTTTGCTAAAGCAGATTTTATTAAAATGGTGATGCCCTAATAGAAGCCTAATTACCAAACTCAGCTGTTTTTTCTATAAGAATTTAAAGGATTGAAGTAGGGAACAGTTACATTTATTATGAGGCAGCCATGTGTAAGTTTTCTTGGATAAACCAGCTCAGCATATAAAGGTCTTACTCACTGGCTGTTTTCACAGTGATACGTGACAATAAAATGTCTTAGACCTATTTTCAGATGTGGTAGCTCCACATTTCTACCAATACGAATAATTACATATGTATTCATTGCTAGCATTAACATGATATGGTAATTTTTTTAAAGCACAGTCTTAAGGAGTATGTTTTACCTTTGTCGGAATCACGAAGTACAACAGATGAAGTTGTCAAAATTTGGCAGTTATTTCTTCAAGATAAGGTATTGCCATTGTGTATTTTCAGGGCACAGAATTACTTGGAATTACACCACATGTTGGTCAAAAAATTCAGTTGGTTTTACTTTTGAGGTAGGTTTATTACCAAAAGATTTTCAACATTGATGTGAATGTACAAACACTCTTTGCAAGTCAGACAGAGTCTTACCAAATAGGAGAGGGATTTTTCATCTCCTCCTGTCAAGCTGGCTAGTGATGGTGGCAGAGATCTTAAAATCCATTTTATTGTGTGAAGGTTGATGAGACTGAAAACTCACAGCATTTCTTTTATGATATAATTGATCTGCATCTCTTGCACTCACTCTTCCATCGTCTTAATATACATTAGATTTTAAGGGCTATTTAGTTTCTGCTTAATTTTTCCTTTCAATCAATAATGTTTGGTCACATGGGACACCACTTTCCATAGTGAAGAGTGTTTTCCGTATTGTCTATACCATGCCTGTTGCTTGATCCACAGTTATTTTTATGTCTTTGATGACTTTCAATTTTTAGGTCAAATAAGCTTTAGTCACAAGCCACACTTGAAAGAATTTTCTATGAAAGTCCTTCTTTGGGTTGTGTTGTTCCTTTCCAGTTCAGCATAACTCTTCTAGTCCTGTAATCCTGTTACATATTCAGATGTCACTATGTTTTGTTGTTGTTGGGTTTTTTTTTTAAATTATTACTTTGTTTATAATCCAAAAATGTTCCATTTGGGGCCTTTGTAGAGTTTCCACAATCTCAACAAACATTTTGCATTCGTACTGGGAAGAATTTTTGTACTACCCATCAGGCAGTATCTTTTCACCTAGTCACATCTTAGCAGTTACGGACCTTTCAAGTTTTTCTAGCTGGTTGGACAAAGACCGAATAAGCTATGAGACGAGTTGAGGTTCCCCAAGGAACCAGTCTTTCAAATTGAAGATTTTCTCCTTTAGATGAGGTGTTTCTTCATGAATGAGTGCCTGCCAGCTCAGCTTCCTTCCAAGTTTTGTTGCCACCTCTGCTGTTGCCTTCATGCTTTGGCATCCAGTTTCTGTACCCAACTGTCATGGCTTTTTTTAACAAGAGCTGTAATAAATGCATACAAACGTGTTCGTATAACTAATATCTAATAGTACAAACTTGATGTATGTTGCGGCAGCAGGAGTGAGCCCAGAAGGACAGCCGCAGGGGGATCAGGGTCAGGAGGGCGATTGGTGGCAATAGGTTTGAAGCCTTATTCCTCCTGGTCATGGTGAGAAACCACGATTCCCTGCGGCCCCTATTTGAATATGTAAATCCTCAATACCAGGTTAGCCCTGCAGTCTCCCCCAGCCCCATTCCCTTTGTTTGGTTATGGTTCTAGAAAGTTCACCCCTTCCATGTTGCTTATTGGATCCCCAGTTCTGGTTCCTCCCCTCATGAATCCCTATTTGTTTGTGTCCCCTTTCCATATCCTTTGTACCACCCCTTTACCCCTTCCTCATTGGGTGTTGTTTTTAACCACTCCCCATTGCCTGCTCCCTTTTAAACCCCTGCATGAGGTTGCTTGGGGCTTCGAGCCTCGAGCTTCTCTCTGCCCTCATCCCTCCGTTGCTTTGCCCCACACCCCAATAAATCCTGAGAAGATTCAGTCTCGGAGTCCATCTCCTTCATTCCCGTTCCCAGCTCGTCCTGCCTCCCCAAGTCCCCTGCCGCACTGCTTCGCTGACCCTAACAGATGGCATCCTTGGTCCCTAATGCCGCTGAGCGCCATTGGAGCTAGCCACCGAGGACACAAACGGCCTTGGATGTAGTTTTATCTATATGTAGCCTTTTCCACACTGGAAGGTATACATTGTGCTCAAGTGTCCCATTTGGTAGAATGGGACACTTCTTCCACAAATGGGAGTAGTTCAATTTACTGAATTATACTGTCTCTGTAAGTGTTGTGCATGGAATCACAAATGCTATTCATTTTCTTAAATTATCACTATTTTATTATGTTAACATCTACTTTGCTTCTAATAGTAAACTCAATGACCTTTTTGTAACAACTAAAGCAGTAGTTTACATTTTCTGATTTACAAAAGGAAATAATTTGATGCATTTTAATAGAACAATTAAGCTCTGCTTCAGCTATCAAAGATGAGTTTAAATAATCCGTTTGAAATCATCCCATCACTCTGAGGGCAGAAACAAGTTTGCAATAACTGTCCTTTTCCTCTCCGGTTTTCCTTAGTTCTTAGTCAGCTCCTTGAAGCCATTAAATTCAGCCAATGGCAGTATTTGAATTAAAAGAAGCTTCCAGGAATAGTAACTAATGGCATTTTTCCTAATACACCTGTCTTTATGGGCTGCAGAACTTTCTGAACTGTCTGTTTTGGCATTCTGGAAATGACTGACTGTATGTGAGGGGCTTGCTCTGTACACATAGGCTGTTCCACCAGGAAAAGACAGCTCAGGCACTGGGGATGACAGCAGGCCAATTTGAGGCAAGGCTTTCACCATCAAGAACGCAATTCAGCGGCACTCAGACCAGAAAAGCAGAGCAGTTTTGGAACAGCCCAGTCTCTAGCAATGAGGCAGATCCGAGGTCAAGCCAAGAAAGTCAGGACAGCAGGCCAGGGTTAGAATCATAAAATGGTTTGCTCTGGAATGGACTTCAAAGACCATCCAGTCCCGTGCCTCATGCTTTGGACAGGGACACCTTTTACTAGATCAGATTTCTCAAGGCCCCATCCAACCTGGCCTTGAACACTGCCAGGGTGGCACACTCACCATTTCTCTAGGCAACCTGTTTCAGTGCTTCACCACCATCACAGCAAAGAATTTCTTCCAATATCTAATCTAAACATACTCTTAGAGTTTAAAGCCATTCCCCCTTGTCTTGTCACTACATGTCCTTGCAAAAAATTCCTCTCCAGACTTCTTGTGTATCCCCTTTAGGTACTGGAAGGTCAGTTAGGTCACCCTGAAGCCTTGTCTTTTCCAGGCTGAACAATCTCAATTCTCTCAGCCTTTCCTTGTAAGAGAAGTGCTCCATCCCTCTAATCATCTTCCTGGCCTCCTCTGGACTTGCTCCAGCAGGTCCATGTCCTTCCTGTGCTGGGACCCCAGAGCTGATGCAGTGTTCCAGGTGGGTCTCACCAGAGCAGAGCAGAGCAGAGGGGCAGAATCCCCTCCCTGGCCCTGCTGCCCACGCTACTCTGGATGCAGCCCAGGACACATCTGGCTTTCTGGGCTGGGAGTGCACATGGCTGGGTCATGTCCAGCACCTCCTCCACCAGCACCCCCAAGTCCTTCTCACAGGGCTGCTCTCCATCTGTTCATCCCCAGCCTGTGCTGATACAGGTTGCCATAGGCCAGGTGTAGCACCTTGCACTTGGTCTTGTTAAACATCATGAGATTCCCATGGGCAATAGGAATTCTGTCTTGTCCAGGTCCCTCTGGATAGCTTCCCTTCCATCAGGTGTCTCAACTCCATCAATCAGTTTGGTGTCATCAGCAGATTTGCTGAGGGTGCACTCAATCCCTTCATCCATGTCATTAATGAAGGTATTAAATAACACTGGTCCCCATATGGACCCCTGAGGGACACCACTTGTCACTGATGTCCATCAGGATTCTGCGCTGTTGACTGCTACCCTCTGGATGTGATCATCCAACCAATTTCTCATCCATTGAACAGTCCAGTCAAATCCACCAGTCAAATCCACCACTCTGCATTGCAGAGATAATGATGTTGTGGGGGACCATGCCAAAGGCTTTACAGAAGTTCAGATAAATGACATCTGTAGCCCTCCCCTTGTTCAATGATGGAGTCACCCATGGCCACTGGGTTGGTCAGGCAGGACTTGCCCTTGGTGAAGCTGTGCTGGCTGTCTTGAATCACTTCCCTGTCCTCCATGTGCCTTAGCACAGCTTCTAGGAGGATTGTTCCATGAAATTCCCAGGCACAGAGGCGAGGCTGAGAGGTCGGTAGTTGCCAGAGTTCACCTTTCTACCTTTTTAAAGGACGGGTACCATGTTTCCCCTCTTCCAGTTAAGTGGAACTTTCCCTGACTGCCATGACTTTACAAATACCACGGAGAGTGGCTTGGCAGCTGCATCAGCCAGTTCTCTCAGAACTCTGGGATGTACTTCATTGAGTCCCACAGACCCAATGTACATTCAGGTTCCTCAGGGGATCATGAGCCAGATCTTTACTTACAGTGGGAGGAACTTTGCTCCCCCAGTTCCCCTCTTGCATCTACTCGAGAGACATGGAAACAGAGGTTGCCATTGAAAACTGAGACAAAAAAGTTGTTGAGTACCTCATATTTCCTCTCATCTGTTGTTACCAGTTTTCCAGCCTTATCTGGGGGTTTCACCTTCTTTGCCCTTCCTTTTCTGTTTAACATACCCGTAGAAGCCCTTCCTGTTTTTCTTTGCGCTCCTTGCCAGGTTCAGTTCCAGCTTTGCTTTGGTCTTCCTCACCTTCCTCACCCAATCCTACACAACCAAACTTTATGCTTATACGTTTCCCAGGTTGCCTGTCCTTGTTTCTACTGCCTATGCATTTGCTTCTTTCCCTTTATTTTTATCAGCAGTTCTCTACTAAGCCATGCTGGTCTCTTGCCGTCCTTGCCTGGTTTCATGCTTAGAGTCAGCAAGGTATCTGTCAGGGCTCAGTGATACCCACTACCTCAGTCAAAGATCACTCAAAGGTCTGAGGATAGAAGCAGCTCCCTATCAAAGGCAGGAAGGGCCTTAGGAGGCAGCTTTCCTCTCTTCCCCTGCAGCTGGATGCCAGGCCCCTGGGGAAGCAGCTTGAAGAGCCTGTTGGTGCTCAAGGTTTTGACATCAAGTCTGTAATTGTGTAGCATGAAGTATGAAGCTATATTTGGCAGATACATCATCAGGTGAACAAATTAGCCTTTAGCCTTTGTCCTTTTAAAATACAAATAGGTTACTGTCATGGTTTCACCCCAGCCAGCAACTTAGCTCCACTTGCAGTGCCTTGCCCACTCTCACACCAGCAGGACTGGGGAGAGAGTTCTAAGGATAAAAGCTAAAAATCTCATGGGTTGAGATAAAGTGCATGGGTTGGGGTAAAGACAGTTTAATTAGGAAAACAAAAGCAATATAAACAAGCAAAGCAAAACAAGAAATTCTTTCACTACTTCTCATGTGCAGGCAGGTGTTCAGCCATCTCCAGGAGAGCAGGGCCCCATCACACATTATAGTTACTTGGGAAGACAAAGGCCATAACTCCAAACCTTCCCTTCCTCCTTCTTCACCCCCACTTTATATACTGGTCATGGTGTATTTTGGTATATATATATGGGATATGATCTGAAATATCCCTTTGGTCAGTTGGGGTCACCTGTCCTGTCTGTGTCTCCTCCTGACCTTCCACGCACCCCGAAATTCCTTGCCAGCATGGCAGTACAAGAAGCAGAAAATGCCTTGGTTCTGTGTAAACCCAGCTCAGCAATAACAAAAATATCTCTGTTGTAGTCGCCTAGCCCGGTGCGCGTCCCCTTCCTGGGTCGCCCCAGCTCGGGCACAGCTGCCTACCACGAAGGCAAATTGGGCAGATGTTTCGCCTAGAGATGGCGCTGCCCCTGCCAGTGGTTGATCTCGCAGGAAGCCGATGGTGAAGGGACGCTGAGAGGCAAAGAGCAGGGAGGAGACGGCACGCTTTAGACCCATTTATTGGAGAAACTAAAACGGGGAACAGACCCGGATCGTGTCGGCATGTCAATCCGACAAGAACTGGTGGTGCACAAGGTTTTATACCAACATGGCCATCCAATCCAAACGCAGGAGGGGGGCGGAGACAATGCCTCAGGGCCAACAGAAAGAAACCTGGGGAGGGGTCAACTCAAACTAACCAACCAGGGGAGTAACGGTTCAGAGAATTCTAGAAGAGGGGGCGGGGTTTATCCTGAAGCCCCTCCCAGAACCGGCCTCCAGGGGCGTGGCCTAGACATCTGTTCCCGGGTCAGACACCGCACCTCCTCTGAGGGAGGCTGAGCTAGCCCTGGAAAGGGCGGGAACAAGGTTTTGGCCCGCCACATAGCTCTGTGTTATCAACCATTTGTTCAGCACAGATCCAAAACACAGCCCCACACTTGACGCTGTAAGGGCAAAAAATTCTACCCCAGCCCAGACCAGCACAATTACTTACAACTAAACTCTGTAATGTGAATTTATATACAACAGAATTCTTGCCCTCTGCTCCTTTCTCAGAGTGACTAGCTACCCAAATCAACAAGGTGCTTCTATCACATTGTGCCTTTGCATTTTCTTTGACATGCTTTCCTCTTTGGCAGGCTTTGACCTACACTGGAAAGTGTAGTTTCACTGTTATGAGGTGTATCAGTGAATTGTAAGACAGAGGAAACTGTCAGAGATTTATAAGGAGAAAAGAAATATTTTCTGTCTGTTCTTTGACTGTCAGCATTTATCTCCATTTTATCTATTTTTAAATCAGTCACTCCAGTCCTCAGTTTCCCAGTTCTAAATGTTTTATTTTGAGGATGTAATTTACTAACTCAAGAGCTCTTTCAAAAGCTTTCTAACTTGATTACTGTCATTTGGAACATCTGCCTAACAAACTTCTGCACCAGCAGAATGTGGTTTTCATTTCTCAGGAGATTCATAGGTTTAATTCCAGGCCTCCTTAATCCATGAGTGATTTTGCATTGACAAAAGAATTATCCTTTGCCTCCTGTTTCCTTAAAAGTACCTTTTTTTCTTTTTTTTCTTTTTTAATGGAATGACAGAACATAGGAGAAAAAGGTCCAGAGCACAGATATTTTTAGCTAGCATCTATTGTAAGTATCTCTGAGAGATCAGGATGAATAGGCTCATCATCTCTCCAGGTCTGCAGCCACCTGCACAATTAATAGATTGTATTCATACGAGCGAAGCTGCCTGGCAGTTGACCCATTTTGCAAATATATACATAAATGTGTATGAGGCCTTTAGTAGTTGCAACACTGATTCTGGAGTCAGGCTTTGTTGCTGTAGCATTTAAATAAAAGCTGAAGAAGAAAAGAAAATAGAAAGGTGCTTTTTTTTTTCTTAAAGCTCTTCGTCTTTGCAGGGATTTCTACCACTAGGAATAGGGTTTCTGTGACTATTTGTTCTGTGACAGACTGTAAAATGAGTATTTGTTGAGAGTTAAGACTAAAAAAATCAATACTTTGGACATGGTCTTATTAACAAAGAACGATGCAATGGAATTTGCAGGGATAATATTATTTCCTTGTGTATTATTTCCGTGTTTCAGTGGGTTCAACTGAACAGCATCCTCAGTGTTACTAAGAGTTTCAATGGCTCTTGAAAAAATGGAAATCCTTTCCATCTTTCTTAATAATTTTTGGGGGTTTATTTCAAAATGGAATAACTTGTGTGGGTTGTTTGGGGTTTAGAAAATGAAAGGAAAGCAGAACTCTAGTGCCGATTGCAAGGTTATGGCTTTGAGCTATATTGCTAGGTGTAATGTAAGAATTTGGAGTAAGAACCTCTGTAATGACCAGCATCTACCAGATGTGTGAATTGGCAGCTGTGACACAAATTCTATTTGTTTGAAAAACTTGTAGTAAGATTTTTAAAAGCTGCAGTTTTGGAAACTAGATGTAATTTTTTCAAGTAACTGCTTCTTAGTGACTTCAATCTTAATGTCACAGCAAATACCTAATTCCCTTGCACATTAAGAAACATTATTTTTACAACAGAAGACCATCAAAACGAGTCATACATTTTTGTTGTAATATTTTATTGAATGCAACAGGCCTTCTATTAAATGCAACAATGCTATCTAGTGTATTGCTTCACTTGATTTCACTGTGCAGTTTTAATGTACTGCTGGCTCCTATACTTACAGAATATTTATTTTTTAAACAGAGACAGGATGGTGGTGACAGAAGACAACATGCTGTGATTTATGGGATGCAGAACAAATGATTTCCACTTAAATTCTGAATATGCCTGAATATAAAAGTTCTGAACATAACTGTGGAAATTGCCAGCAAAACACATACAACGCAGCTAACATGAGGGTAATTGTCGTCTACTGGCTGGCTGTGTAAATAAAAAACTATTGCTAATTCCCTGAATGTCTTCAATCAATCCTGGAAACTGTTTTGTCTATAAACAGTTTTTAGAAAGTCCTGTTTTGACACTATTCTTTATGTACCAAAGCACAGCAGAGATTATCTTAACTAGGTCAAAAGTTGTCTCAGAAGTTGTATTGACCATCACACAGAGGTTCAAGAAAAACATAGACTATAGGATCAGCATTGTAGTTATGGAGTGTTTAATAATATGAGCTAGCTGAACAAAGTGAGTGATCTCAAAAATGTTTCACAAAAATTTGCTTTCTGTATGCCACATTTCTCGAAAGAAATTTAGTTTTAATATAGCACAAGGGGAAGGTCTTTAAAAATAATCAGCACATCTGGAGAAAACTTACTATCTCAAGCTAGTTCAGAATATACCTGAAAAATGGCATAGAGACTCCTCATTGTAGCAGAGATATGTTAAAACCAGATTGAGACAATGGTGAATCCTACTTCATATTGTTTTAATCTGCGAATTTCCCAACAAAACCTCGTTGTTAATGGCGGATTATAGGCATTTGGGTAGATGTAAGCTTCTCTTCACAAAAATTGGATTTTTGTGGCCAGCAAAAATATATTTTTCATATTCCAAAAGAGGTTCTTATCTTGCGACAGAATATGGCTTTGCTACTGCAGAGATGTATAACTGATTGCAGTGCTTCATATGTCATCAATAAATAATTTTCTCTCTTTAATTTATGATTCTAATTAAATACTTGGATAGAAACTGAGCTGGATGTATATGGCTACATTTTTCATGGCAATCTGTAGAATTGCAAGCATATGTAAAAAAATTTGATTTTATGTAATTCTAGGTGAGAGCTCAATTATCTCTGTGCTCCCAGCAAATGAGAATTAGATGCCTGATGCCTGACAGGAGATGGATTTAAGACATAATCTTCTTCTCACTGTTCCCTACTAGTCAATTTAGGCAGTCCTTGCTCTTTGAGCTGACTTCTGTGGATCTTATTTGCAGGCATATAACTCCTCCCTCACATTTTTTAAAGCTCTGTCTTGTCCTGAGAAATTCACTCAGCATTTGAGCTCTTGAGCTAGGCACTGAAACAATGCCTGCGGCAGCTCCATTTCCTTCAACTACTCAGCTGTGAAATGAGCAACACTGCTCCTGAAGCATGATGGCTGCAAATAAAGCAGGAATGTAGATCTCTCTTGCTTAGTATCACAGAACTGCAGAATAGTTTGCTTTGGAAGGGACCGTAAAGGTCATCTTGTTCCAACCCCCTGCCATGAGCAGCGGCACCTTCCACTAGACTGGGTTGCTCATAGCTCCATCCAGCCTGGCCTAAAACACTTCCAGGGATGGGGCATCCCAGTTTTCTCTGGGCAATCTGTTCCAATTCCTCACCACCCTCACAGTAAAAAATTTCTTCCTTATATCCAATTTAAATTTATGCTCCTCCAGTTTGAAGCCATTCTCCCTTGTCCTATCACTCCATGCCCTTGTAATAAGTCCCCCCCTCTTGTAGCCTTGTTCAGGTACTGGAAGGCTTCTATAAGATCTCCCCAGAGACTGTTCTCCATACATACATATGTATACATGTATGTATGTATGTATATGTTGCTTTCGGGGAGCACCGAGGTGTTCCGGTGTGCTGTAGCCTTTCAGAGAGGAAGCGTCCCCTCAAAGAACAGCTTTTCCTGTGGCCACAGCAAACCCCTAAGCAACGGGGTGATTTCAGCAAGTGATCTCAGCTCCTTGTGAATATCGCCCAAGGGTGACCAGGGACAGAGAGGGGCGTTGTATGGCAATTCCACAAGATAACCTTTATTGTTCAGCAGCTCTTTTGAAGGGAACACCAGGGACAACAGCACCCTGTCTAAAGGCCAAGACAGGGGCTCTTTTATGTGGAAGGCAGGGGGTGGGGGTCGCTTGGCCAATGGAGTACAGAACAGAGAGAAGCAGGGTACACTGGGTAGTACACTGGGTAGTCATCCTGACCTAGAGGTGGGTTTTGTCCTTAGGCTTCCCTCCAAGGGAGGGCCCACAGCTCTCCACATGTATATATATATTTATATGTGTGTGTGTGTGTGTGTGTGTGTGTGTGTGTGTGTGTGTGTGTGTGTGCGCGCTTAAAACAATAAAAAATATGGTAAAGTTTACAAGGTTACAAGGCTACAAGTGGAAGCATTCTGAGTATTAGGACTTCAAAATGTGTTATACCTTTGGAATTTTAATCCAGACTTTTCCAAAATGATAATCTCTTGGTCTCTTTGTATCCAAGATTTTAATTTAGATTATTTAAGAAATAACAATCCACTCACAAATCTACAGTACAGCCCACATTTTCATAGCTAGTGTTTTGGTTTTTGCTTTTTTAAAAAAAAATTCTCCAGCTAAGGACTTAATCCCACTTTTTCACAAAAAATTTACACATGGAGGGATAATTGCAAGTCTCTACCAAAAGACTGTAAGGTGTTTCAAACCTAATCTTTTCCACCTGTATTTCACTCTATCTGATTGGTTTAATCTGCTCCAACTCCCTAAATTGCAGTGTCTTGTTTGGGATCTACAGTGTTTACTGCCAATTTGGGATTTCTTTAAAACCTTTATTTCTAAAAATTTAGGAAAAATTTTATGAAGTTTGCACCATGGAATGCAGCTGATGGAGATATAATTTAAGAGATGTCTTTTTCAGCCACACACATGGTATTCATTTAATATCACAATAGAATTGTACTCTAGAAGTATTGAATTTCATTGTAATGTTAGTGAAGTGAAAGGAAAACTACATGCTGTTTTTAGAAGCTGACAAATAAGTAAATATCTTTTAATTTTGACATTTGAATGAATGACATCATTATCTCTTTATGCACCCACTAAAGTTGATAGCTCGTAGTTTTCCTTGATAAAAAAGGTAAATATCAGAAGACAATGTTGATGTTCATATACATTTTACTGTCCATGAATTTTCTTAAGTTACAGAAAAGTCTCATCATTCAAATGTAACTAGAGCAAGATCTGAGATTAGCATTCTATTCCCACATACCTTCAGGACAAGAAGCTGTCAGAGTGAGCTAATGCTTAGGCATTCCTTCCCAGAGATCCATCTTCATGGTTTTTCATACCAGTAAAATTGAATCCTCATATATGGGGCGTGCAGTCTGGCACAAATTAATCTGTCTTTGCAGTTTCTTATGAGCTAGGACTGGTATAGCACAGGTGTTTCTGCCTAAACTGCAAAAGCTGTGAAAAAAGCGTATCTGGTAAAAAAAAAAAAAAAAGGAGTACTGGAGTACTATTGATCAAGTGTATTACTATTAAAGTGCAGCCCACCTACTGGAGAAAATTATTAGCATATAGTAGAGGACACATGTATTTAGAAAAGTACTGTAGGTTGCCTAGTAGAAATTAATTTGGAAAAAAAATTGGATATAATAATTGGAAGTTTGGAAATAATTGGATAGCTAGGCAAGTGCTTAGTGATCTCATGGTTAGCTAGATTTTAAAATTAATGTGACTATATCCTGTGTTTGGAGAAGAATTTAAATAATTGGCCAGATTTTCAAAGGTAGCTACCTGGTAAAGCCTGCATATTTAATTTCTATTCTTTCAATGACACCAAGAACTTAGCAAGTTCAATGTTGTTTTAAACCCCCCTGAGTTAACACTTCATGTCTAGTATAGAACTGTGCTCGGATTACCAAAGTCAACGCACATTATTGGATTCAACAGAATTCTAATGTGACATGACTAGTTTCAGCATCAGTGACTTCCTCACTTATTATTGCTAATTAAAAAAATAGGAATGCAAGTATGTTTTGTTATTAGCAAAGAGAAAAGAATAAACAAGAATGGCAGAATAAATAGAAGAATGAATGGAAATTGTGGTAATCACTATAACATGCTTTTTCTAGAATCACAGATAGCACTCTAGTTGTTATTACTCACAAAGCCATCAGTTAGATTCTCTGTCATCCACCATCTCACAGAGGCATCTGTTGCTACATTATTTTGGCCACATATAGTTAACAATAATGCACAAAAGCCTGTCAAAAAACAGGCAAGTAATGAAATATATCAGGCTGTGTATTGAAATAACTGTGTATTGAAATCAGTTGTGTGGTTTTGGATCAAATCTACATTTTTAGGCAGTACTTTAATTATGCCTTTCCATAGCATAAGAACTGTAAGAGATTGACAGTTCTGTTAATCTCTACTCACCAGTTTGAGCAGGACTCTTTTCATATTAGAATTCCCATCAAGGCATTGACTCCTTTATTGCAAAATATACATCAAATAGTTGCATACTCTTTACTTAATTTGCTATAATGTCTGTTTTGTTTGGGGGGTTTTATTTGGTTGGTTGGTTGGTTGGTTGGTTGGTTGGTTGGTTGGTTGGTTGGTTGGTTGGTTGATTTGCTGGTTTTTAAGTGAACTGAGATATGTAGTTGATTTCTAAACCCAGAACTATCACAAAAAGCATCTTACCGGACTTGGACAGTCCTATACTGGTAACACTGTCCATACATACTTGTAAGAAACATAATTTTTGTCAGCATAGCAGTATGAGTAACTTGAAGAAAAGGAGACACAATAACAAGTGGTTTTCTACCAGTCTAAGTGCTCTTTTCATTTACAAAATGTGTGTGTAGTCCAGCTGATATAAAGCAAAACCTCCCAGTTGTCATGCAGGAGTATGCAAACCTCATGGTGCCAGAGCAGCTACAAATGGAAAGAGGTCAATATACCTCCTACTGCAAGGCAGCAACAAGGACTCCTTTGTTATACTGCAAAAGCAATTCCTGACCATGTGATTTGAGCTGTGCTTATTGCAATCTTTGGAGAAACTCAATGAAGTCTATTTTGGTAAAAAGATCCTCAGACTTGTGGACTTGTCAGTGACAAGGGAATTGCATTTCACTCTGCTAATGACCCAGTTTATTTAAAATTATCATGGCATAAATCATGTAATCTATTTGTCTAATTAAGGGTATAATGTGTAAGGTATTATGTCCTGAGTATCAGGACACAATCAGATTATCTGATTTTACTCTTGCAGACAAATTAATTGTCACATTATGCTGTCAGTTATTGACAGCACTGCTAATAATACACATCACACTAAAATTATTCCTAAAATTGCTGCTATTCATGTGCAATTTTTTTTTTGCTGTCTTCTATCTTATCTTTGCATCTATTTTTTGTGGTAGCAAATATTAAACAGAAAGACATTATTTGCTCGAAATTAGTATTGACTTAATAAGTTTGATACATACTGGTATGTGTCATTATTTCTGCTGTGATAATGCACATGAAATTAATAGTTGCATTGTTAGCTGGGGAAAGGCTACTGAAAATGTGAAAATGATTTTTTTTTTTTCTTTTAAGAAGAGTGACTTTTTTGTCTTTTCTCCCATAGCCATCCAGTATTTTTAGATTTTAAAAGTGCAGGAACGACTGCTCCTCCTCCTTTTACCTCTTTCTTTTCTCCAGAAAAAAAGGTGCAATATTGCAGTGGCTGAAACCATCTCAAAGAAGCCGAGAGGTTCCCAGAGCCAGGAGCACGCTGGTGGGACAACTCTGAGGTGTGAAATACCCTCTGAGTTTTGGTTGAGTAGTCTCTCCCTAAGGTTATGTTAATCTTCCTATGTTGATTGGCCTTGACCTGATCCCTGACTCTGCCCTTCCCTTCCCCTCATTGGTTCTCGTATCACACACTCCACCCTTCCCTCTTCCCATTGGTTGTCATTGTATCTCCCCGCCTTCTCCCCAACCCGATTGGCCTTAGACCTTTATAAGAATGGCCACTCATAACCATTCTCTCTGTTTTGCTGCTGGACTCCTTTGGAGAATAAGTTCTCAGAGTAGCCATGCATCTGGGCCCTCTGAAGTTGTTTCTGGTAATGCTGAGCTAATTAGAAGCTCTGGGGTGTGTGTGTGTGTCTGTGCCATCCACCAGCACAGGTGAGAGAGGTCTGCTTGCACGGTGTCGGAGGCACTGGCTAGAAATGTCTGTTTGAGCTATGGAGACGTTTTCGGAACACGCAGCAGATCAATCTCACCCCACCATCCCCCAGCGTTTGTGCAAAATGAGCAGTCTGCTGGAACTTTGTACATCAATTGAAATACATCCTTTGTGGTGGCTTTTATAGGTATGAGAATTCTCTTAACAAGCTCTATTTATCTGCCTTGGGTGAGGAGAATAAAATTCAGGCCATGACCTGCTTTTATTTTTTTAGTTTTCTGGGGATCCTGAGAAAGTTTTATGAAAACTAACCCAGACTATAACTGTACTAGTTGTACCAGATTCACTAGGACAAGGGAGCAGATATGTGTTTACCCTTTCAGAATTTTACCTTTTCTAAATGAGAACTCCAACCTCTTTTCTTTTTTTTTAATAATCATTTCTTTCATCATTGACCTTCCTTAAATGCAGACGAAAACTTTAAAATATATATACTAAATCTCAAAAATAATTACCTTCATTAATTTTAGTCTTTCTCACAATTCTATTTTTGATATATGAGGTAAGCAGTGCAGCTCTCCATCCACACCCCAGCCACCACTCTGCTTCTTTACCCCTTACTACATGAAATTAAATTTCCTAGACAAATACTGGGGCATCATTTTGCAGCAACACTTCAGCCCTCAGACCTCAGCCAGCCCAAATATCGACCTGTGCGAGGGTAGGAAATGAACAGGTCAGTCCTAATATTTTCTCATTCTGAAAGAGGAAGACCCTTTGTGGTGTTTGACATGACCGCCATCATTACTCAGCCTAACTGCAGTGCTGGTTCAGGAACTTCGGTACCCATGAGGAATGTGACATTTTGCTGCAACATGCTTCAGTGCATCTGCTGGCACCCAACATACTGCCTAAAAGAAAGAAAACTACTGGATTTAGAGTAAAATACTGTCTTCCCCTGAGGAAATACAGAGCCTATGGTTCTGTACATTTTCCCTTTATTATTTTCTTGACATCATAGGCATCTTATTTCTTGGGGTAGTATATGGTACTCGCCTTTGAAAACAGGCAGATTGCCAGGCTGTCTTGGTTACACTAAGGAAAAAGGTAAGTAGCTGGAATTCTTTATTTCACTGGTGGTCACAGCTGGGAAACTAACACTTGTAGGCTCCCAAGGCAACGGTGTTATAAGAGTCCCACTGCTGCTGAAAATATACCCAAGAGCTTGGAAACACCAGTTGGCTGATCCTGTAGTGGACAGAGCATGAAAGGTAGCACACATACCTTGTTCTTCCTCTGGTGCTTTCTCTGACCCCCACCACTGTTCACACAATCTGCTTCATCTTAGATACTTTACCAAATAAGTGACCAAATGTTGACACTCATTAACAAGTTTTTGTTTCTCTCTTTTTTTTCTAATGGAAAAGTGTTTTCTTCTTTTTCATGCATTTTTTCCCTCTCATTTCTATGGCATTTAAGTGGTAGAACCTTTTCACTAATTACATATAGTATCAAATATTATAAAGCAAAACAAATTTTAGAAGTGCTAAATATGTTACCCAAGCTAAGCAATTAATTTTACTAAATTCTCCAGTATTCAACTACAAGATTAAACATGATACTGTGCATTTCAGGGTTTATGTATACTGGCAGGGAATAATGTATTCAAAAATGTAGGTAAGCTATGATCCTCATATATTCTTCACTGCATCCTTGGTTTGGATTTTTAAAGAAAATCAGTGAAAGTGATAATCAAAGATTCAAGAATTGATACAGGTTCTAATGTCTTGTTAGGTGAAAAAAGTAGAAAGACACAAGAAAATGTAGTTATTTTTGAAGTGTGTTACATCCTACTCTTTTATGAAAACCTAGTTTCATACCATTGTTACGACGGAAGAGAGACATACGATGCCCAATGTTACAGAGAGTCACCCTTTCAGAATTCTCTGATGCTGCTTCTGGCTGATCAAAGCAGGCACCATGATCCAGTAGAAGAGGGCACTGTGCACATAAAGTATCAAAAGAGGCTGGAAAACAGACTTTGTGCAATCAGACTTAAACTGAGACAGTATGGTATTTGGTTTAAATAATCTTATACTTTATTTTAAAACTTAGAAAAAGCAATTATCAGAACATAAAATTTAGTGTTATAAAAATTCAGCTACATTCTGTACATATAATGATCCCCAGTAGTCATTAATAAGAGTATGGAAGCTATCTGTTAGTCAATATGCATGACATAAAGTGCTGCAATAATTCTTTTTATGTGATATGACTGTCCCCATTAAGTGTGCATATTTTCTTTGCCTGTTGTTGATCTGCTGCTAAACATTTCACAAAGGTTTGTTTTGTCTTCAGAATCTGAGACTCCAAATAGCCAGTTTAAGAAATGCAAGAGCACAGATTATGACAGACAAAAATTTCAGCAGTGATGTTAGCATTTGGGTTTGTTTGGAGGACTTTCTTCTGCTTCAGTTTCTTTTATCTTGTGTTCCAGCAGAAAAGTCCTCTGCAGAAAAGTTGTTTTTTCCTTCTAAACCACTGTCAAGTCTTCTACTTTTTACCATACATATTCAGAAGTATGTAAACTACAGAAAAAAAAATTTGTTACTGGCATATTTTCTCCCTTTAGACACAACATGTGACACAATATCTTTCTATGTTGTTTTTTTTTTGCCATGTAATATACCATGTATTATTTATGTTCATTTACTACTAAGGAAAAGTATCAGATTCAGCATTTATATTCCAAAGTTAATACAAAATGGATTTCAGTTACATTTTACAGGTTATTTGCTTAGAAATTTGTCTCAAGAGGTAAAAAGTGATTAGTGAAAAAAAAAAAGATCAAGTGAGTAAAGATATCAGACATACCTGAATGTAAATATCAAATATAAAAAACATTAATCTGGATAACTATGTATAAATATTGGTAATGACTTTTATTGTTTTCTCATACAATAGCTTGTATAGAATGTCCCTTAATAGCCTTAATATTATTTCGTCAATTAAAGCTTCATTTTTCCAGATAAGATCATCTCATGTAATTCTTTGGTTAAGAAGACATATGCTTTCTTAGAATTATCTAAAAAATAAAGAGGATCAGTAACTGTAGATGGATTAAAACCTTCATCCACAAGTCGAAATTTTTGTTGTTTGAATGTTCCTGTCACTTCCATTTTTTCCTGTAGTAGAGGGAAAGATATATTATTCAAAAAGAAGCTACTGTTCTTTCACTCATTTCACATTTGTTTCTCAAAATCTTGCTTGATGTTAGTTGATTCCCATTTTGCTGAAAAACTGCAGCTTGTGTGCTGCTACAGACCAGCACCAGAGATGTGGCTGAAGAAAGCTAGAGCCCTTTGCTTTCTGCATCCCTGTGCAGTGTCTCATTAGTGTCACACATGGTGTAGCCCCAGTATGCCCAACACAATCAGTCTTCTTCACTGTGCACATTATAAAAGGAAACTACACATCATAAAGCATCCATGAGTAAAAACTGTTATTACCAAGAACTCTTTAATGATAAAACTCAGAAAATCCACTATATCTATGACTACTGTCACTTTAAAAAAGGGGTTGGAAGAATCACATACTAAATCAGCCATACCCATATCCAACCAGGTCCAAAGAAAGACAGATCTTGACCATACATTTTATTCTCAGACTGCTTCAGTGCTATGGTATGTCTCAGAAAAGCAGTGGGAGGCATCTCTAGTGAGACTGTCCTCTATTCTAAGGTTAAGATTCCAACCTTATAACCTCTCTCTGTCCTCTTCTGTCTTTATATTTTTATATATATGCAAACAATCTCTGAATACAAAAAATTAAGTATTGCATTCAACAAAAATGTCAAAGAGCCATTGTATCTACTTGAGGTAGATACCTACAGATTTTATCTACTTCCTGGGGTTAGTCTAAGAAATGTTCTGATGTCTTCTAAGGTATGATTATATGTCAGACCAAGCTTAATATGTTTTTAATTTTTGTCCCTTGAAGTTCTACCCACTACATTCTTTCTTGGTTAATGACAGCTGTACCAACAGCAATTATTATCCAATGGATGCATTTAAATTTTAATTTAAATTCCAGATACGTTATATCAATGTAATATCCAAGATTCAGATTCTTTCTGACCAGTATAAACACTTTTTTGTATAGCTGGACAGAAGTAAATCCAGACTAGGGTCTCATAATTTCATAAAATGACTACTACAACATTCTGCAGTCTAATCTTGCTTGCTCACATCAGAATGCTGCTGCAAAAGATACCATCCTGGACTTAAGACATAGATTGATGGATACACACACACATATTTCACTTTCAGGGCCCTTCATAGACTTTTTGTTTCTCCTCTTTATTCTCAGACAGTATTCAATTTCTGTGTGGCCGAGGCAACCCACTTCCATAACTTATCTTCTCTCTTTAAACAATGACTATTTTTTTCACCTGTTGCTCAAATTTAGGGGACTCCTTCAAAAATACATTCGAAAACATTTTTCTGTTTGTCTTTATCATGGTGTTTGCAAAACACTAGAAATGCTCATCAGATTTCATTTATCTTGATTATCAGTATCATATGCTTTTGATACTCTCACATTTTTTCTTAGTCCTATGTAGTCCACTGTTTTATATTTATAACTCTTTGGGTGAATGACTATTTTTTCCCCCAAATTGGACAGTTACTAGAACAAAGCAGTGCACAAATAAGGATGACTTCGATGATTACCATAGTGACAACAATAACATACATTTTTAATCCACCTTTTCAGTTTACCTATTAACTTTTCAAATGCTTCGACATTTGTCATTGTTACACAGAAAATAACATACATTTTATTGTGCATAGTCACTGTCTCCTGCTTTAGCTCTATTTCTCTCTCATTTTCATGAATAAAATGGATTTTAGATTCTTTTTCCAGATGCAACTGTTCAAATTTTTAAATCTGAATCTTTTTCTTTCACCATACTCATGATTCTAATCTCTGCAAATGCTTTTGTATGATCTCTGTCCTTGCTCATTTGTGCAATTTCTCCCATTTAAAATTAATCTGCAAATTTATTGACTTTTTATGTAATCCCTTTTCCAGGACTCCATTAATGAAGACAGCAAATAGGACCAGGTCTAAAACTAATGTAATGATAAATGAACAATCACTTTTTGTTATTCTCTTAGCCATCTCTATGTTTAAATTATGTAGATGTTTGTATGCACAGTGCAATAATGCAGCTTACCTGGACTCTTAAGAAAAGGGGGCAAGCGTAACTTGGTAGATAGGTTACTACTTGCTTATATATTTGCTCCAAGTCCAATGAAGCATTCTGCTTTAATACAAGAGAAGCCATTCCTGCTTTTCCTTCATGACCTGTGCGAAAGGAAATGAGATGAGAATTTTGTAAACAAAAAGTGATAAACAAGAAAGTACTACAGTGCATTAACAAACCAACAGTCATATATCATATTCTGAGTTTCAGTAAAGCTGCAAGATCTCATTCATATTTTATGTGGTATTACATGTACTTGGAGATCACTCAAGTGATCAATTAAGCAATAATGCTGTAAATGAGTGTGGCGGGTAAGAGCAAATGGAGTCCCATGCTCGATATAATCAATAAATGTGGATAAACATCAACAACATTCCTCTCTCAAAAACAAGAGTGCTGAGCCTCTTTCCTGGATTAGCCAGTTATGTCTTCATTTCAGTTTTAGTCTCTTTCTATTGCCAGTATCTTTTCTTAAAACTGTGTATCAGAATTAATGGAGAGATTTTAAAAGTTCTTACTGTTTTGTCTGGAAAAAGAGAGCACTGTGGGTCTTTGAGAAAAAACAAAATCGGTAAAATGTAAAAGCAATGAACTTCAGCTATCAAAAGTAACTGCACATTTTAACCATTAGCTAGAAGTAACAGCAGAGATGTTCTGCCAACCTTTTCTTAATTTTGTTTTGGTTTGATGTTTTGCTAATGCTACAAAATCTGTAAGAAACGTGATTTGTTTATTTTTAAGTGCAATTATCAAGACAGTCACACAAACTGAGTAGGTAAACAGTTAAGTGTTGCATAGGAAATGAGCAGGTCTTACACTTTTGAGTCTGATTTTCAGACAGTCTTCTTTCTACAGCTTTAAATATGGCTTGCATGGCTTTAAAATACAGGCAACACTTTTTCACATTTTAAACTCCTTTATAATTTTGTGGTGGGTTTATCCTTATCAACAACCAAACATCCAGCCAGCTTCATTCTCAATCCCTTCTTCCATGGGATGGAAAGGGAAGAGAAGCAACTCAACACTCGAAGTGTTAAGGTAATGGCAGTTTTGTAGGGAAAGCAAGAGATACATGTACACGCAAAGTAAAAGCAGGACATCATTCAATATTTCCCATAATCAGGTAGATGTCTAGCTACTTCCTGCAGGACAGGGCCTCAGAGCATGCAGTGATTTTTTGGGAAGACAACACCACCACAAACATCTTGTCTGCTTTCTTTCCTCCAGCTTTAATAACTAAGCATACCAGCATATGATATGGAATATCTCTTTGATCAGTTTTGGATTACTGTTCCATCTACGTCTGCTCCCAAGTTCTTGCTGTCCCCAGAATTCTCATTCATGGAAAAAGTATTGGTACTCTGCAAGCTTTGGTCAGTGGTAGTCAAGCACTGTTATCAACACTGTTTTAGCCACCAATGCAAAGCACAGCACCATTCTCCTATATAGAAACTTATTTTTATCCCAGTGAGATCTAGCATATTTTTTAAAAAAGATTTAACATGAATGAGAATCAAGCCCATATGATCTCATGAAAAATAACAAAAACTATTAAAAGAAACTAATGTATTTTCTTCCTTAATAATTTCTTTTTCTGTCTGTATTCTTTTTCACTTTCTCCTTGGTTTTGTAATGTAACTGTTTATAGTTATTTTATGAGGCCAAGTGAAAAGTGAAATAAGATAGAAAAATGTCTTCATACATTTTCCATTAGAGTTACTTTAGAATTACCTCATTGATGTTTTATTTTGACACATGTGTCTTGATTTTCCACAGACGTGAATTTAATAAATCTTTGTACTTTAATTTAGGTTATGTAGCTATCACAAATTCATGCACAATAAATTTTCAAAAATACTCCTCATTGTATACAGATCAAAAATGCATGATTCACTGGCTCATTCACAATCAGGTAGTATTTTTGTTATCTGCATCTACATTTTAGCTAGGTATTAAACAGATGACTCAATCAAACATGATTCATATGTTTAAAACATGAAACAAAAGGAGTTGTGAGGATTAACAACTATCCTGGGAGAAGAAAAACACATAACTAAAGCTTTTACCTGGCACAGACACACCATAGACATTTGCTTCTTGTATGAAGTCCAACATTACAATGACATCAGAAACTTCTGTAGTGGCAACATTCTCCCCTTTCCATCTAAAACGTGTGAAAAAATAATTTAATCCAATAATACCTCCCCTTTAAAAAACAAACAAAAAGCTTTAATAGGAACTGAATTAATTTCAGACTAAAACCAACACAAATTTGTTCACACTTGTCACATTGGAATTTGAGCACCAGAAGACGATGTTGCAATTCAAACCTCACTGTATCAGAACTCTCTAAGGGACACTGAAGATCAATATGATTGTTTCAAATTTTTAAACAAGTATCTAAGTGTATCTAATGTGACCAATATCTACAATTTTATCTATTTTTCTCCACATCAGAAACCGACTTCCCTGCTCACAGCAAATCCATGACTAGTTGCACACTTATTGAAAGCAGTGTTCAAAGTGCTGGAATCCCTACCAAACATTCTGAAAATGAGCCATTCAACTCCACAGGATTATTAATCAATAATTACTTGTGACAAAATTAAGCTCTTATCATCCACTTCAGAATCATTATAAACTCCATCACAATAGCAGTAAGTTAAAGAGTTCCAGTCGAAAACAAATATAACCACATTATTCCATTCTGTATATCTTTAATGAAGAAATATGAAAAGAAACAATAATTATACCTGAAGGTATCTCCAGTCCTGTCCCAAAAATACAGAAAATTGTCATGGTCTTGAACCATTAGATCTCCAGTATTAAAATAAAGATCTCCCTTCTTAAATACCTCACAGAGTAATTTCTTTTCTGTGTGTCTTTTATTGCCAGCATAACCAAAGAAGGGGTTCTTCGCATTGACTTTGGAAATGAGAAGACCAGCCTCACCTATATGGAAAAGTCAAAAGAATATAAACCTAAAATTTCATTAGAAATTTCTGTACCTGACATTAATATTCCTTACAATATTTTCCACTCAAATTCACAGTCACTTCTATTTCTTCCTGATGACTCATCAGTTTTCTCCCAGAATGGTCATCTATCAATTGTAAACTCACTAGTAGTTTATTATCCTCTGAAAGTGCACAATTCAAGTTAATATTATTTCCCATTCCCCACATGTAACTGAATTTCCAATAATGAGTCTCAGCTTCATCAGCTTCCTACTGAAAAACTAGTGTTAATCAAAAGTAGGTTTTCAACCCATGCATTATGTCCCTATTTAGTCTATTTTCAGAAGTTCTGAGAACACTGAAATTAGCTCAGTTGGTTGGAACCTGGTGTTAATAACACTGAACTTGTGGGTTTAATCCCTGTGGGGGCCATTCACTTAAAGAGTTTAACTTGATCCTTGTGGGTCCCTTCCAACTCAGAATATTCTGTGATTCTGTGAATTCTTAAGAATATGCATTAAAGTGATATAGCATCATCATTTTACTTTTTGGAGTAAAATATGGAAGTTTTAATACAATTTTTTTTCACTCAAAAAGTAGGGAGAGTATGGGAAAGGATTATCCTGTCATGCATGTAGAGTGTCAAGGTGTTAGTCTGCTGAATCTGGAAAAACTGTATGAAATACCCTTTTTGGGAGCACGTTCTGAACAATAAAGCTTAAAAGTTACATTACTTTGTATTAGAGATAAGAATTATAAATATGAAAATACATCAAAATGCTTCCAAAAGTAGGCATAATTTTAAATTTAAGACTGCCTCCTTAAAAAAGAGCTGTGCCTTTTTTTCCCATGAATTGGCAGTGTTTAAAGTGGAAGTACTTAGTTCACTCTAGTATCACTGCAGCCATAATGCTCTGAAGAAATAAGACATGGGTAAGACAAAGATTATAGAGATAATACTTTTTATTAGACTGAGTGGTGTAGCTGGAAGAAAATTAGACCAAGGGTCTAATTAGAGCATGTGTTCCTTTCACAGGTCAGTCTAGCATCCCTAGAGATAAATTCCTATAAAATTTCAGCTTTTGGGGACATATCTTCTAAGTGCCCACTTTGGTTTACCAACTCTTTGAGAATCTCATAACTCCTTTGAAAAATCTGCTTCAGCTCCCTATTAAAGCTGTCTGCCTGACCTTTAATATGAGATTTTCTTGCTTCAGTTTCAGCTGTTACCTTCCCACAGTTCAATACACGCTCCAGCATCTGATAAGCACTTTGAAATATTGCATAATCATGATGTTTTATAAGTATTTTGAAGACAGCTATAATCAAGCAATTTCGGTTTTGTTTTGCTGTTTTGTTTTGTTGTTGTTTTTTTTAATTATTAAGCTGAATCACATCACTTAGTCAGAAACACTTAATCTCTCATCAAAAAGCTCTAATCCACCAGTCCATCCTGCAGATCTCTTAGGCAACCATTTCCTTATGTTAACCTCCTTTAAAAAACACAGATGTCACTATCTATATATTCAAAGATAAATATCCTAGCATCACTTTTGAACATTACTCTTCTGTGAATATATCCAAGGATCTCCTGAGTGCTTCTGATATCAGCACTGGTATGTTTAATGCTGTTTTATCTTAGATCAAAAATCATACTGCTTTTTTTCAGAGCAAAGAGTAATAGTTGATTTGGTAAACTGCAGTAACACAATAGCAAGGCTCCTTAAAACAATTCTCGGAAGGATTTGTATTAAAATCAATAGGCCATAATATCCTATTAAAATACATACTTACCTTTCTTAACTTTTTCACACCAACCATGCTTATTTCTAATTGGTTCATCTTTTTGGAAATCATACTTGATTAAATCAAATGGGAAAAATAGCTAAAAAAGGGAAGAAGTCATCAGTTATTCATCTACACAGTGACATCTGGTGGCTGCAAACCTAAGTAAGGAAACCTGTACTCCAGTCTTGCCCATCAGAAAGGAGAATGCAGTTTCATTTGAAACAGAAAATACTCTGTATGTAAAATTATGCCATTTCCTAGAGGTAAGCAACATCAAAATATTTTTGTAAATGAAGACAAAGAACCATCCTTTTGTTAATTTTCTTGCAAATAAGTTATGGGATCCACATTATCAGTGGAAGAGCTGAGTCAGCATAATAGAAGCATATATCTAGTATTTATGTGACATCTTAATGGTGGATATGAAGTGTTCTTGGGGTCTCCTGACACTGAAAACAGCTGGCAGAGGAAAGGGCTCACAAAGGAACACCTGCTTCCTGTTGGGCTTTACTCTAGCTTAGCTAGCCTCAGTTCTTCCTTCTTGCATTCTCAGATTGCTGGACGGTGGTGGGAAGTGAGCACCAGCAGAAGGGTACATACTCCCATGTCTCCAAGCAAACTGAAGGAGAGAAAAAGATACTCTTATCAGAACTAGAAACTGCAATACTTTTTTTCCTTTCCTCAAATATACATTTGACTCTTATTTCGCCTCATTTATCTACTGTGAATTAAATCCAAACCGGGCCATTAAAAGACACTGACAGATACTATATGCCTGATACTATTTGCACCACTGTGTTTGCAGTTACTGTTCTAAAGAGACAATTTTTCCCAGCTTGGTATTCCATGTTGCCTTCTTATGAAGAAATGCGTCAACAATCTTTAACAACTAGTGAAACCAAGGATATGTAATTATCTTTTCCTGAGAAATCTTGGCCGTATGGGAAAACAATTTTATAAAACATGAATAGCTGCACTCTGCATCAGCACTCTTCACAATAAAGAAATACAATCTAACTTAAGGAGGGTTTTATGAAAGTGACTGAAATAAAAGGTAAGATGTTCAAACATAAATCTCTTTCATTTTCTCCCCCTAATTTGGATGAAGAATTGCATAATTATTTTATCCTAGTTTGAAATCCTGTTGTAACTATATCAATTCTTTTTTCAAGGAAGTCTGAATACAGAGCAACTTGAATCCCACATTTTCGGTCTCATATGGACAAAATTGTTTCACTGGGTCCTTTCAATGTTCAGCACTGTGTTTCCTTCTACCCTAAGTCTGAAACAAAGAGATAGTTTTAACAGTTGATCAAAGGAAAAAAGTCAGAGCCTGTAAAATAAAGTAACAATTCAAGAATGGGACACTATTTTAATGAAGTGAAGGGTAATTCTTTTTATTAACCTCAGACTAAACCATTTACTAAAGTCAAGCATTTGAGAGCCAAAAAGTTTGCCTCAATTAGAAAACAGTTTTTTATTCTTGAAGAAAAGAATGGGAGTGGGGTTTTTTTCTGATTGTTTTTGTTTTTGCTGTCTAAATTTAAATGCTACTCTTTTTCACTTTCTTTTTTTTAATTTGTATTTATTACTTTAACAGATTTCATATGACCAAAAGCAATGTATATAATATAAATACTAAGAACTAAATGGTATAAAATGACATGTTATTAAAGTTACTTTTGTGTCTGATTAGAATAGCTTAAAATAATGCATCATACAGAGTAGTATTTTAACAAGATTCAGCAACTGAGCTCTGAAAGAATGAAGAATTATTTTAAGTTGTTATAAACACACAGAAACTGTATTTTAGTATCTGAGATCATCTAAAAACTGTTGAGACTAGTACTATATATAACTATAGTATGTTGTGTACATCTTTTCTTGCCTGCAACTTCAGAGTATTGAGGTGTATTCCTCTTAGGTTTTTGAAATAATAGTCAAGCAAATACATATTTAAAAGAAAATACCACATCCTGTATTAGACATGGTAATGAAACTATATGGAGTCTGTGCCAACAGCTGTGTCTGTGCAAAAGTCTTTTCCAAGCTAAATTATTCTGTGATTCTAAGCAGCTTGCTTTTCATATTAAATACTAGAAAATGAAAGCTCCACAGAAAAGCATTTATTCTAGGCTCAGAGTAACATTTGGTTCACCTCATTATTTAAATTTTAATGGGAAGAGGACCTGAGCTGTTGAAGCATTACCATATTATTTTCACAGAGTACTGCATTAAACATTCATCATTTTAATCTACATTTTACTCCCTGAAGCATGGCATAAATGTACCAAACAAAAAGCATCATTTAGCTAGCTGAAACTTAAAATGAGTTAATATGCAACATTATTGTCTATTACTCTGCTGCCTAGATGCTACCTAGTAACAGCTTCCCCCACCTCCTTTTTTTTCCAGTTGATTGGAAATACGTGAATTTAAATATTGTTTTGAAAATAGTTTTGATATTCCTGAAGTTTCGACTTACAGTGAATGCTCAGAGAACCTTTACCAGAAAACAGAGATCACAAGCTTGTTATTACTTGTTTTGGAGGTGAGGTATTGCTGATTTCTCTGGAAGAATATCTGTTTATAAAACAAAGCATTACATGTACTAGATTTAGTTTCAAGAATCTTTAAAAACTGAAATGTGAGAGAAAACATTTTGGAGCCTAGTGTCATCATATCTTAGAGATGTTTTTTAAAATACACTGGTAATGTGTTATTTATACTGTAAAGAGCAGATGCATAGGCCCTCCATACAGCTTTGTTAGCCAAAGCAAACAAAACCAAGAAAAAAGTCTTTTAAGTTATGTTTGATATTAACTGAATCACCACATATAAGAATACAATACCTTGGAATACACTTGTAGTACCTTAGATTATTTTAGCCCAAAATTAGTCACAGGAGAAGAAACAACATTAATTTTCATTGGCCGATGAATTTAGGAGCCTTCATTGCTTCCACTTCTGGGATTTACACATCAGTATTCTTCCAGTGAATCCAGTTTTCCACGATCTTAAAACTAACTTCGTTTATTTTTAAACTAAAAGATTTCTCTTCTGACACAAGGTCTATGATTACATGAAAAAAGTGTAGAATATTAATTCTGCATGGTTATGTGAAAGACATTTTATATGTTGAAATTATTTAAGATTTTTTTATAAGATTTAAATGTTTCTCAGCTCAAAGCTGATTTTCATCTATACAGTTTTGATTAAGATATTTAGATTCCCATGATAGTTCAAATATCTATGCTTAAAATAATGAAAGATTACATTTACAAATAAAGTAAATACAAATACAAATAAAGTTCAGATTATTTTTTTTTTACATAATGCTTTTCAGGTGAACATGCCGTGGGTTATTTTTAGCCCTTCTTATAAGCTTCCTCGGATCTTGTTAATCCCAAATTCCCTTGTTGTCTCCCGTCACTCAGACTGTATTTCTGTATAAGAAAGAGATTTATATATATTTGATAGACACAACTGAGGGTCTTCCAGATTTTTCCCATATCACATTTATATAAATACACACATAGTGCATGTCATATATAACAAAACTGATTATTAACATTAGCTAGATATGTATGTATGTCAGATGTAATGATTAAGCAGTAATTTATTACATTACTGTATTAATCAATCCACTATCTTTTTTGTAAAACATTTTAAGTTTTATGAATTGAAAAGCTATTCAGAGGCTTCTACTTTTTTGATTATTGACTCTGTATACATATCTTTATTGAAAGATTTATTCATATTCCACAGGGAGGCTTTCAAGCACATGAACCAATCCCTCATATACAGAACACAGTGTGAAAAGAAACAAGTGCAAACAAGAGCACTGCTTTTAGTTAACAACTTATATACAGTGACTTCTGGCAACTGTTGTAACATTCATCTGTTTCTTCCTATTACCGTATGTCTTCCAATATTTTTATGAAAATAAATGTGTTCCATAGGACCTTAATGTTCATCACAAGCATTTGACCCCAAAGCTTAGCAGTTACTGGCAGAGAAGTTACTCATTCTGAGAGCTCACTTTGCCTCTTAAACCTGTAATTTTTATCTGTATTTCACCTTTCCAAACTGTGCCATTGTCATTACCTACAACAGGAACACACCTCTATTTCTTTTTCCCTGCTAAAAACATTGTGCTTTGAACCTTTCTGCTATTATTCCCTCTACACTCCCAATGTCTGTATCCACAGGGCTTTGTACTGCCTTTACTTTGTTGCCAGCTGTGTATGCAACAACATACACAGTGTATGTGTATCACATATATGAACACACAAGCTTCTTTTTCCCACTTTCTCAGTTCTCTTTCTTTCTATTCCCAGCTTCAGAAATGGGTGTTTAGAAAACCCCTAGAAAGTGTGTAAAAGGGTATCTCATGTTGTCCTGTGTGTCAAGAGAATGTTTCAAAAGGTCTGGTAGCATTTCTCTGAAAAAACAACAAATGCTAGGAATTGGGTGGCTGGGCCTTCTCTGTGCCATTGTCTGCTTTACAGCAGGAGAAAGATTTTCTTTCCAACTTCAGATCATTCACTGGTCAGCAAATCAGAAATAATGCTGCTCTCCTTTACATATCCACTGTGGTGTCTAGTGGATGTCATTTCAACTGAAGTAAATCAAACAACAGCTACACTTCAGAATGCATTGTTCAGTAATCTGTAATCTGCAAAATGTATTAAAAAAATCTACAACAAATGCCTGAAATAAGTATAAATGAACTTACCTATGGCATTAAAATACATATTTAGTGTCACACACAAAATCCCCACGCTTCTTTACTAAAAATGCATATAATTAAATAAATATATAGGTAGTTTCAAGTTTAATCTTTATCTTCTGTAGACTATATGGTATTTTCAAAAGGCTGATGACTTATGACAAAACTCTGCCAAAAGTTCTGCAATACTGAAAACAAGTTCACTCAGGTTTGGAACACACGCAAATTTCATAAGAATATAAGGCATCTGGCTTAGAAAAGTCTGAAACAAAAATTAACATCAGCTTTAAGGTTCCTGGTTCAACTACTACTCTTTAAATTCCAGATTCCTGATTTCCTGTAACAGTTCTGGACCCTTCTGGAGATATCTATCAGCATCGGATGGCCACTGTGACTGCTACAGAGCATCAGACACATAGGACAGAGAATCAGTGAAATCATCTACTTAAATTCCTGAGCTCTCAGTGGTTTCTGAGAACACACTAGCTCTTGCGGTGCTTTTCTGAGTGGTTCCAGATTCCTCCCTGCAATCTGAGTTTCTGTACCAGAAGTGAAAAATTTCTCTGGCCCCAACATATAAAGCAGTCTGTGATTGTAATGCGGTGATGGAGTATTGAAGTTGTGGACCCTGGAACATATGCCTAGAAACCTATTTACACATCATCAGAAGATACCTCTCTTGTATTTCCAAACAAGGGGTATACATCATTCTCTAAAAAAAAAAAAAAATTGTCAGGATATTTTGCTATCAGTTATCCTCAGCAGCACAAATGTCACTTAAGTCAACAGGACTTGTATAAATAGGTATCAGTCAATTTAAAATTCTAGGCAATGCATTAAGTATTATTCATTTCAAGAAGAGTAAAAACTGGCATGAACAGCAGCATAATGATAAATATGTAGTCTCCTTGCAAAAAGGCTTACTAGACGTTTTTCATATTATTAGCTAAAGCTTGAGACATGTTACTTAGAGACTTTCAAATATTTTACAAGATTCTACTAATAGGATCAAAATGAAGAAGTCTATCTGTCAAGTTCAAGCAGAAATAAATTCTTCATTTATTCAGAAGGATGGAGGAAAAGTCATAATGTGTGATATAATATGAAATCCTCCTCCCCAAGGCATATGACAACTATTTTCAAAGTTGATGAAATACAGAAGGGTTTTTTTTCTAGTTTTAGTAACCTAGAACACAGCAAATAGATATAGCAGATGGTAGATAAAGGGGTATAGAATTTTAAAATTAATAATCTTGTCAAGTATTCTCTGTCACACTTACTCAACACTGACCATATATGTATTGTACTGTGTTTGACATTTCTGAATAATGATACAGACTAGATATTATTTGAGTTAATTATGTTTAACTGCACCTAGGTATAAAATATCTATTAAATTTAAATCTGTTTATATGCTACTGTATATATATTATATTATATTATATTATATTATATTATATTATATTATATTATATTATATTATATTATTATATATTATATATTATATCATATTATATATCATATTATATTCTATTCTATCATGTATCATATCATAATATTTTTCCATTGATGCCAAATATTTACATAGCAATTTGCAATATAAACATACTATACAAACACATCTCTAACTGTAATTTGTAGAACACTAAATCAGAATACGCATTCTGCTTATTTCAGAGATTATGAGCTCTTAGGTATTAAAATAGATCCAACTTTTTCTTTTGTCCTCTAATGTAGTCGAGATCTGAAACTATACTTGGCAACTGTCAAATTACTCAAAACTGTCAGAAGAGAGCCAAGACCTTTTTGACTCTTGTGAACTCTAAGAAAAATCTCAGTGTTACTGCTGAAAGTATGACTGGGTTGGTTGCCAAGATTTTACAGAGGGGCAACTAACTTGCTATAACCAAATCAGAAAACTTAACTTGGACTTATGTCTGTAGTCCCATGTCCCAGAGTCAAACTAAAAACCACATTTTTTTCAGCACTACCATTAATTAAGTAAAAAGTAAACAGTCACCTTATAAAAGAAATTGGTGCGTCCAACAGATCCAATTTTTCCTGTGTGGTTCATGAAACAAATGTTTCCTTCGGTAGCACCATAGAACTCACAGATCTTAATAGCACCAAATCTGTCTAAAAATTCCCTCCATACATCATTTCTTACTCCATTTCCAACTGCTAGTCGGACTTTGTGGTTTTTTTCTCCTTCCTTCTGTTAAAAAAGAGAAAAAAATTAAAATATAATATACTGGTAATTGCATTTGATTATTTCATATATTGTCGGAAAAATGTACCTACTTCAAAATGCATCCAGTACAAAAATAAAAAGAAATAAAAATAACAATCAGGAAGGTAAAGAAAGCTGGCATAGCTGGTGGACAGCTGCAAAGTAGTAAGCTGCAATCTAAATCCTATTATCTTGTTGAACAAACGAATTATTTCCTGAATAATGACTACAATAATTTATATAAACACTTCCTTATTTTATAAGTTGTATTGTCTCAGTCTGTTGCTCCCCAGAGGAATTAAAAAACTGGGAAGAACAGAGAAAGGCAGCAATTACTTCTGTCACAGGATTAAAGTCAGAAAAGATGAATAGTTACTTTCTTCTGTCTTCAGACTGATTACAAGGAAATAATCAGATCTCACACACTTGTAAAATATGTTCCTTCCCACATATTGTATATAAGTCATCTTCTTTATTCTTTTCAATATTAAAACCTTCAAGGTTTTGCTTTTTTTGTTACTGGAATACATTATTTCTTAGTTACCTTGAATCTTTACTGCTGTCAGCTCCCATGTTTACCACAAAAACCCACAATATTACATATCCAGTTCAGTAAGATGTACTAATTTCATTAATACGCTCCCAAATACTGAGATTGCATGGACCACCTTTAAAGTACAATCACATGTAAGTTGAAGGACCAGAAGGCAAAACATCTTAACTGTTTGAGATTGTTAGGGTTTATTATTTTTTTTAATTTCGTCTAGTTTAAAACAGGAGTCCCCTTTTAATCATTTCAAGTTGCAATACAGAATGTCCTAGAAGTGAGAGAGCACAGAATAAACATAGGTATGGTTTGTTACCTCATACCTTCAGAACTGCACAGCACTCTGCCACTGCAACACTCTCTCTATATTCCTCTATCTACCTACACTTATATATATGTATGCAAATACCTCTCCATATGCAAATGCACACATCTGCACATATTCACATTCTTTATATACATATGTACATATTCACATACATATACTACAGAAAATATATAGACCCTATTTTCTACTCTTCTATTATGCCCCCACCCTCTCCCACACACACCCCAACCAGTATCAATTAATTACGGCTTTATAGTAAAAATCCATTTTAACACCTTTAATCTCACATAAAATCACAGCAAATTATTTTTGTGAAGAGATCTGGTCAGCTGTGTGACTCAGGAATCCTTTAAATGATTTGGATGTTAAAAACAGTAAAGCATCTACTGAGTACAGAGACAGCAATGTTCCTCAGAGGCTTATGTCTTGGACAAATTAAATTTTTCATAAGGATGTGAAATCTTCCTACTGTAACAAAAAATTGCAAACACAGTGGAAATTTCAAGTTCCTTTAAATTACTAAGATCAGCTACAGCAGTTTTTTTCTTCCTTGTTCAAAACCAGTAACTTACAGAAAGATAAAAATTTATTTATTCAACTTTAGACTCTTCCTTCTGCAAAGATCTCTTCCTGGAATGATTCAGCAAGGAATGCACCTATTTCACTAGATGCAGATAGGTTTTGGCAGATTACAATGTGAAGCATTATCCTGCAATTTTACCTGAAAACTACATTACTCACCAGCCTCCCCTGGTCACTAACAATTCTGTTTTTACAATAACCCAATTCTTGCTTTTTCCCTTCTCCTCTCCTATCTTTAGATGTGAAAATAATTTCTAAACACATAAGCACATACTTCACTGACTTCATGCTAAATCATTATTAACAAGTGCTGCATTACATAGCACTATGAATCTGACATGGACATAGCCTGGAACAAAGTGTCTAAAAATTGCCCACAGATGCCATTTTTGAAGTGGTTTGACTTTTCAACTTCAGACACAATATCACAATGCAACAGTGTAGGTTTTCATATACTTGAAATATTAGCATCTGTTACGTTACACATTCAAAACCATTATACTGTCAATGAACAGCGAAAGTAATCTTATTTTTTAAGAAAAAAATATTTCAGTGTTACTTTGAACTTAATCAAGAAAGCTTTTAACTTTTTTTTCTCCCAGAAAATTTTCCACCATTTTTATAATATTCATGTCAGCTCAACTTAAAACTTTTCAAAATGCATTATTTTCCTTGAAATTTCAATGCTAAACTGACATGAACATGTCCATAGCCGAACTGCAGTTATCTCTTGCTGTTGCCACTGACTTACTTGAATGTACTCCCTCTGCTAAGATACAAAGAATAGCTCAAGAGATACTTTCATGGAAATCCTTTGTTCCACAATGAATAGAAGAGGCAGACATGTGCATATATATATACACAGTAATTAAGTGAGTCTTTCATCAGGCTAGGAACCTTCAAAATCTCTAGAGACCAAGCTAATAAAAAGGTGACTTTGCTTCTACTATTTATACTTTAAGAAAAATAAAAGCCTTGATAGCTGCTTGCTGAGAAAACACTAACTAGGATGAACTAGCAGACAGTGGCCTACATAGATTATGGTGTTTGGGGCTTTTTCCCAAAAGAACAAATACCACATCATTTATAAGTGCAGTAACTTCAATTCCTCACATTACTTTGGATAGTTGACATTAATACAGCACGAAGTTGTTTCTCTAGTGGAAAAGATGCAGAGTATACGTAACAGGTCTGCATCTGCTTGGAGCAGATTTACTGTTAGGTTGTATTGCTGCAACTGCTGAATTTCTGATTTAGTCAGCTCCAACACAGTTGTACCTGTCTGTCAATAAAAGATTCCCTGAAGAGTACTGCAGAGTTTTCTGTCATGAACTTGGCAGTCTTTCAACTGTAAGAATAAAAATTATATGTAATTGAATCTCCCACCAGGTTTAATAAGTATGAAGAAAATTATTACGATGAGGGAAATTTCAAGCAGTGAGTTTTACTCACATTAGTTTTACATGTGAGTAAATTAATAGAGCTATATTTTGTCTATTTTAATCTTTTTTATAACTAATATATGGCATTAGTTCAAGTTAACTTTATGTGTAACTAACTTTCAATGTAAAGTGAGCCACAATAAAACAGTTAGCCATTCTAACATCTGTCACCTCTTTTTAACATCAAACATCATCACATATATTATTGTCTGGATCACTGCCAAAGTCCAGCTTTTAGGACAGGCATGTTGGTATCTGTGGGCACTGCGGTCGAATAGCTATGAAGGAAATAAAACGCTGCAAGTAAGAGAAAAGAAGGAAAAGAGATGATAATTCCAACAAATTACGAAAACATGGTTGAGTGATGAACACTTAGGGTGTCATAATGAAAAAAGAAATAAAACAAATTTGCAGGAACTTGTGCTTTAAACTGACTAGACCAAATAGTCATGCTTTGAATTTCTGCCATTTTCAGACAGCATTTCATCAACTAGCTTCCCTTTGTTACAATAAATTACAGGAGTAGAAGGAATTCTAAGGAGTCACCTAGTACATCTCTCTTCTAGCAGAAAAGCTCTGCTATCCCGGTGCCATTCCTGACACCTGATCAAGCTGTGGCATGTCAGCCAGCTGCCCTGCAACAGTTGGTATGCAGCAACAATTGTGTGCATGCATATTCTTAGCTCACTGCAAAAACAGTACCAAATTAACACTTTCTACAATAAAAGCTGTATTTCCTCACAATATCTCATTTACAAAGGGCTCAGTGCCTTGCCCTGGTCAGCTAGCACGTATTAGTTCAAATAAGTTCAAATTGCATGTCCTGTGGTAATTCAATTATGATTCGTGTTTCTGAATGTGATTAATAGCTCTTCACAGATAGTTAGAACAAGAGATTTTAGAATAACTGAATGTTGTAACATCATTCCAAGTTTTCTAAAAATGTCTTTTTATTTTCCTGCACTGTGATTTTATGTTCTTAATTGAGAGTGATTCTGAAATAAAATGGAGGGTCAGTCTACATCCACTTATTCCTATCAGTAAAGGTGAAGCACTTTTTCCATGCCTTTTTCATTGAAATCAATGCATTAACAAGCACTGTTCTTAACTTACACCTGGATTTTTTTCCATTCATTCTGCCAAGATCTTTGAACTATGTACCAAACATCTGCACACATAATAAATCAGTTTGACACACTGTGTCTCCATCTTGCATGCTTGTTTCTTTTGTATATTAATTAATTGACAAGTCAAGATCTGCCTTATTCCATTAAATACCACATACCTGGGATTTTTCATCTGGCAATCTTTTCTCCTCAAGTGTTCTTAATAAACTACTTGGACTATCTACATGATTAAGCTGTTGGTAAATGCCTTTTAGAGTGCTATCAACAGTATACTAACTGGTGCAGGAAGGATTCATGATTGCAGCTACATAAAAGAATGTGCTTAGCAGCTGCCTTAAAGAAATACAAGAAAACAAGTTCATTGCCCTACTTTTACTATTTCTGCATAAGGAAAAGCCAAATGGAGAGATGCAAAGATAATTCAAGAAAAGAAGGCATGAGGTGTTCCCTGTATCCTGGCCTTGATGAAACTGAAAGCAATCTCAGGGTGTGAGAATGCAGACATCTGTTAAATATAAAATATGGTAAGACAGAAGACACAGGATTTGAATTCAAGAAGGTATGTATGTAACAACATATTCTCCAGTTCCTCTACTTACACATCAGCATTGAAAAAGGGGCATGAGATAGTTTAGTAGACGGTAAGATGGGAGATATCCTATTATTATAGATGTAATACGTTTTTCAAGATGCACATCCACGTTCGTTATTTAGTAATGCCTAGTTATAAACTGCAACTAGATTTTTTGAGCAAAACATGTACCCAAATTTAAAAATACAAATAAAAGAAAATGGGAAGGGTGTGAAGAGATGCATCATAAGAAAGGACAGGAACAATATGAAAAGGATGCATCTTTATAGTTCAGAAACTGCTTGCTATTTAGTACAGCTCACTCTCACCCCATTTTAAATAATCAATTTCCTGATAATCTATTAGGATTAGATTCTAAAAGAAGCTTTCTTCATTTAGCTCTTTTAATAGGAAATGTTTTGTTTAGCCATACTTCCATTTCCTCAGAAAATATCTACCAACACAAAAAAGTCACTTTTGTCTGTATTCCACCCAGTAAGAAGTAGATGGTTGTATTTTTGGTGATTGCCCCAGGAGTACATTGGTCAAAACAAATTACACAAAACTTTTCAAAGGTCAATTCAGAGAATTAAATCACACACAGATTATTTCTTGCAGTGCATATTGCACATAGTATTCTGTGAGCAATATGAAGCTTCCCTTTGTGAAAGCATGATTGTGATTTCCAGGCTTTAATATAAGGACATTTTCTGCATGACTCCACTAGTTGAACCCAAAAGAAGAGTCTAGTAAAGACTGAAAGCTGGAAGGAGGGAAATTCATCAAGTCTTATGACATCTTAAAGACTCAGAAAAGTCTAGATCCTCCATGCTAGAATCAGCAGTTAGCATTGCAACTAGCCTTCGGTGCTGTTTTGGATATGAAAAACTAATGCTTCCTAAGACATTACAGAAGACCTTTTTGATGAAGAACATCTGAAAACCTTTACCATTACTAGTGGGAGGAATGAGAAAACAGACACAGGATTATCTGTGGATGGAATCCAAGAGAGGTTTGCCAGTACATTTAAGTATCAGAATGCAGTAGGAAAAATAGGTGGGTTTATAATCTGTTTTTAAAGACAATTTTACTGTTGTAGTTACAGCAGTTGAAAGCACAAAGTTGCTGTGACATACAGTCTATTTTTTTTTAAGATCAATTGATACAGTCTAGAGGGAAAAAAATACAACATTCCAAATCTCATGGCCTTTTCTAAGCCTCCATTTCAATGTGCTGAGTATGTTCTTAGTCTAAAAGTTCTGTTTTCTCTTACAGTATGTACAAACAGCGTTCAATTTCATTTTAGGCGCTGTTAATAATGTAGTAAATCAGTAACACCTGGATTAAGAGTGATATCTTCTTATGACATATGCAAATGGTTTCACTTTTTTTAAAAAAGCACAGATTACTAGAAGAATAAATAAATTGCAAAATTCCCCCCCGTAAATTAAATTTTAATGACATGTAGAGATTCTTAAGAGCCTTCCCATGGAAGGTACAGATGTGGTTGTTTGTAACTGCGTCACATTACTGGTTTGGGGTATTCAATAAAATGTTTACACCAAAAACCTGCAAGAGGCTTGACAAATTTCCGCTCCACATTTTAAGGATATCAGAATGACCAATTTCCACTACTGAATACAAATTTAGCTAAACTTTAATGGGGAATAAAATGTGATTACAAATAAAACCTGCATTGTAGAAAAGTGCTTGGTGATTAATTTTTCCTTGCGTATGTGACTATTAAATTCCCTTCCTTCAAGGAAAACTGCTTCTAGGTGAGAGACAGTGCTATCCAACAACACAAACCCTATTCTTACATCTCTTTCCACAACACTTGATTCAGCTGCAGGGAAATAAATATTTGTTCTGTTTCCTTATCCCAGTAGTGCTGAATTCCTTGTTTTCTCCTTCTGAACTACTATTGTTCTAACACAGAAGAGTTTTAACAAAATAAATCCTTAATCATCTTTTCTGAAGTCACTCCAGAGAGCTTAATCCCATCCAAAGAAGCCTTGGCCAACTGTATCTAGTAGAGAGACTGTCTTGCCCCAGCTTAACAAAACAAAGTCTGAAAGCTGATATTCATGGTCTTATACGCTTAGGTAACCCCAAGGAAATTAAAAATGTTACTGATGCCAAAGGATAACACTGCTCAATACAAAGTGGACACAGAACAGACACACATTAAATGGGAAATTCTAAAGCAATGATATAATTATTTGTGAAACAGACTTTGAATACAAGTAGAAGTTTTAAAAGAGGGTTTACCTATTTCATGCAAGGTATCATAAACCATACAAATAGTGTCACACTGTATCACAGCTTATGACATAATGATTTTAAAAAGTAATTTCTACCCTCTGTAACACTTTTCAGGATTCAGGTCTTCTTTACAGAAAAGCAGGAAAGAGATGCTGCATTACCATACCATTCCTATCTTTCCAAAAGCTTCAGGATGCAATGCATTATTTAAACAGATCATTACATCACATTTTAAATAAATCTGCAACTGCCTTTGGAAGATTTTGTTTACAGTTTAGATGTTAAAATTTAAATTAGCTGCAAGCCTCTAAGGAAAATATATCCACAGATTAGTAGAGAAGTATTTCCAAGGCTTTTGCTAAGAGAGTATATAGGGAGCCCTGCTATGCCATACTTTTGTAGTTTTGCAGATCACTCTTAACAGAGACTTTGAACAACGTCTGTCAGCAAGACCAAGTTACTAACTTTCTGAATATTCTTTTTCACTGGAGTAGTCATGCTACTGTCTTAGAGCAGGATCCATTTTGTAGCTACTGGTGGCTATTAGCAATCAATGCTGGTTATTGTATTTTCACAAGAATCAAAACAGTGCAGAAAAAGTGTTTGGAAGAGGGCAGGCATGAGGATTACTCACTTAGAAACCCAGCAAAATCTATAAACATCACATAATGCCATGTCTTTGTACTTGTGCCTACAGAAAAAAAGACAACTTCCTTTTCTAACAAATGTTCTTTCCAGAAAACAGATTACTGAACCAAACTGGATGCAGAATAACCTCAGAAAAATTCTACTGCAAGAGTCTTCAAGAGCTGTTGCAGATGTGAGTGGGAGAGAGAATGATCAAACAAGAAAAAACCAAAAATAAAAGCTCAGCCAAGAGTCTCTATGCTACCACAGAGACTTGCCCAAAGTTCAATTCAAAATCTGTGAAACAAGAGGCCATAGTGTGCACTCCAACTGTAAGAAATACACCATTTATTTCAAGTTTATTGTTAAAGAAAGAACTTAAGAAAGTAAGGTAATTGCTGTGGTTTTATTCTGTGTTGATTAGAAGGATTTTGTAGGACTCTAATCTAGAGTACACTGACCACATAATATCTTCGCAGAACTTTAAAACTTCTCATGTCTTTCTCATGCTGCTAGCACATAGTACTTCTACATTAATGTAGCTTAAATAGAGAATCCAACTTAGGAAATTATTTTACTTACTTGAAAACTTAGAGTGAATTGCATAACGTATTTTAAAACCTTCCACTTACTTGTGTGAACATGTTTCTCTTCCAGTTTTAACATGACAAATACTTAATATTTTTCTTCAAGTACCTAGCTGTCAAACTGATTCATTTTACAATTTTAATTTTTCTTGAGAAGGCTTAGCAAGCAAGCAAAAACAAAAACACCCTGCAGCCTCACAGAAGAAAGAGTTTAGACACGCCAGCTCCTAGAAAGTATGCAAATAAATCAACAAATAGAATAGTTATACAGTTAATGAATAGTTAATCATTGTATAGCCACTGTATGCAGCATATAAATAGTTAATGATGGTATAAATGACTTTATTTGCACAATTTAAAATTGCTTTGTCTTCGTGATGGCTTGGTAAGGATTTAAAAATGGAATGTTTCAGAAATGAAGTATATCAATCTATAATTCTTGCTTTAAGACAAAAAAGGGTGGGAAAAAAAGCCATGCTCTCCCTGTACAGTAAGAGAACAGCAAAGGGGAACAATTAATACCTCAGACTGCAAACATGGCAAAAGTTGTGAAGTTTTGGAGAGAGGGAAATAACTTTGCAGAAATCAAGTTAGGCTACCCTGCAGAAAAATCACAATTTATAAAAACTCTGCCTCCCCTATGTCTTGATTTTTCTTATAATCTGTAACTTGATTTTTTGTTATCCTGCAATTTTTTGTTTATTTTACAATAAAGTTAAAACCCTCCAAACAAGTAAAAATTAAAAACAAACAAACAAAACCCCAAAACATAACAAAAAAAAAAAACCAGTAGGGAAGGTATCATTATTCTGGTTTCTCAACACCACCAGTGGTGTTCACTGGGCCATCATGCTCCCTTTAATTCAAGAACTTCCACTTCCCTGAGGCATGCATGGATAGTGCAGTAGGATCTGTGACCCCCAACTACACTGCTTAAAAATACTTTTGAAAATATTCCTGAGGGAAAAGCAAGCCAATGACCTTTTCCATTCTTTGGTCAGCAACTTGATATATTAACGCAAATTATTATTCTGTTGGAAAACAAGACTGATTTGCATTCTCTTATTTTATAATACTGCTTACGGAGGATGTTAATGATTTTCAGATTAAATACTTTGAGTTACTGGTACCTTTTCTTAAGAGGTGAGTCATTTTAATATAACTCACTGAAAAGGAAATAAACCACTGAATATTTTTATGAAATAACAAAATGAAATTATGACAGTGGCAAAGGGAGTCTGTTCAAAGAGATAATAGTTACAGTGCATCCAACTTCTGTAAAGAAGAAAAGGCCTTGAACAGCAATCCTGGTTTTCAGAACTTACCTTGCAAAATTCTGTAAAATAATATTTTTTCACTGAATCATAATGAATCAGTTTTCAGTCTCAAAATTGTTCCCTATAATACTTTTAGTACATCTTCGTGATTCAAGCCATTATCTTTATTAAGCATCTACAGATCACCAAATATTTGCAGATTCTCATATAAAGATTTATATTCTCACATAAAGAGAAAGGCAGAAGGACATGTCCAATACAGTTTAATTTCCTTTTTAACATACCCATATTAAGAAAAATAAATGTACATATCACTGTCAGACAAATAGGCATCACTTTGATTCCACTTACCACTGGCTGATTGCAAAGGTAACGGCAAAGTTCTCCAATGTACTGGATGACAGTCACATTGTACCTTCTGCAGTCACTCCAAAACTGACTAGCTGAGAACTTCTTTTTTAACACACAGGTTGCCCCTTTATGGAAACAGTAGAAAAGGAAATTAAGCAATTTCTCTGGAAGCTTAGCTAAAAAACCAGAATATCTGAGGAACTGAGACAGCCTCATTGAGAGGACTATGCATTATTTAAGCTGCTTTATTTGTGGATGTGTGCTCAAACCTGGTAGACAAAGAAGGGAAAGGAAACCAACCTCCTGGCTGAGACAGTAAAGCAATAGATTAGAGCTTAAAAACTAGAAGGCAGCTTCTCATTGTTGGTGTAATAACATAATTTAAGAGTTTAGCCTGAACTCTTTTGTTCAAGCATTTAACTGAAAATAACCAGAAAATTCAGGCTGATTAGCAAACCATTTGGATATTGCCAATGCCTGATTTCTCAACAAAGTATTCATCAATGCAGGTTCAGACAGAATTAATCCATAATACAATGATCTTTGCCTTGCTCTGATGTGTACTTGACACATAAGGAAACAGAAAATATTTGCCGTGGAGTTCCAAAGAAATCTTTTATAGAAGAGTCATTGTGGACACATACACTGCCTCACTAATGCATGTGTTTTAATAGCAGCGTCAAAACAGGACACAAATTAAATGGAAAAAAGAGTTATACGTAATTTAAAAATATATGGAAAAGCCATATGTTTACTATAAATTTATTTGTCAATATTTTAAGTTCACCAAAATACATTTTTCTTCTATTCTAGTGTGCAATGCTTAGTCTGCACACATGCTAATGCACCATCCAAACGGACAAAATATTGCATATGACCTTAACTTCCTTTTTACCTAAATACAAAAGAAAGTAAAAACATTTGTGATGCAAATTACGGTAACTAATTCTTCTCCACAACGAGGTCTTGTAGAGATCCTTTGTTATTACAAAACTCTCCCTCTCCCCAAAATACGTAGCTATTGCAAAAAAGACTATTCATTTGAGCAAAGCATTAGTTTCCCTAGGGGTAGTGAACTGTGTTTTATACTATTCTATAATAATTAATTCTCTATTAACAACAAAATCAAACAAGCCTCACCCAGTTCAATGCATCCACCAATGCCAAGAAGAGAAGCTGCACTGTGATAAAGAGGCAGAGTAATGTAAATTATGTCTTGCGCAGTAGCCCCAAAAGCCCACAGACCAGCAGCTCCTTTAAGAATTTGCAAATGACTAATGACTGCTGCCTTTGGAAGACCTGTAAGAAAAATGCAATATAATGCATAAAGCTTCTCTTAAAAAGAACTTTTTTTTTTAAAGTAAAAAGTCTCTAACATCACAAAAGAATCAATTCTTTCTTCTCTAACCACATAGTCAACCACCTTTTCAGAGGGCGATAAATAGACAACTGGCTGTTTAATACAATATTACATGTTTTTTCCATATACATAAAGATTAGCCAGTTTGTAACCTCATCTCTTTGCTATTAAGTCTGATGTGATATCCATTCAAATAAGGGGAAACATGAAGAAACTCAGTGGTTTTCCTGCTCTCAAATTATATAGAGCAAGAAGGGACAAAAACATTTACTCTATATGTGGACTTCTTTTAACTTAAAGAGGCATCACACCAGATCTTGTTCAGGCCAGAGTCGTAGTGACTGTAAGGTAAATAACAAAGGTATGGGATCTACATGGAGTAGATCACACAGCAGGTGCTTACCTAAGAATCATACATTTACATCTTTCTATTTGTTTTAAAACTCTATGAAGACTATGAAGAATTGAAAAAAAAAAAAAGTCAGTGAAGAGACCTTGCCAGTTAGGTTCTTCTGAATGAGTTTCTTCAGGTTCAGCACAGCATTTCTGTTCAGCAACATGCAAGGGCTTCTTGGGCTACAACTCTAGTAACCCATTAATTTGATTAGGGGATGTGATCTTGCATTATATATTTTCTCAAACACACACACAAAGCTCAGTCTGAGTCAGGCTGTTGATGAACAGTGAGAACTGTTCAATTTTTTTAAAAATGTAATGGCTCACAAAGTTTTCTCACCTATTCTAGCAAAGCTTTTGTTCATTTGAAGACTTGGCTAGAGCTGGAGGTATAATCTGTGGAGTCTAGCTACATCCTCAAGGCTACTCCAAAGCCCACCACACTAAAGAGAAAAGCCAATATGCCTATGTTGCCGATGAACTGCTTATAGCAACAAATTTTCTATAGTCTTGGGTTTTTAATTCTGCCTTTACAGAGAGACTACTACAGACTGTGCAAAATATTCCTTTCTTTGAACTAAGTTTATCAGTCATTGGTTATCAAAACAAGTGAAAATGCTCAGTTACTCACAATTAGTTATTCCATACTCTTCAGACCAAAAAAACTTACGGTTTTAGTTACATAAATAGAAATTCAATGTTAATTATTGTATTGCATATAAAGTTTCAAAAACGTTTGAAATTCTACATAACTGAAATTTGAGACTTCACACAGATACTCTGATTGGAGTTGCAAGAACATAATCATCCCACCTGGATAATTCTGTAATCTTTTTCCCTAATTTAAACTCCCTATTCTTAAACAGCAAACAGCAAACAAATTTGTCTTAGTAGTACTACAAAAAAACCCTCACCTCTTGACAGCATTTATAATTTCCTAATTTTTTTATTGCAGGCTAATGTTATTCATCATTACAATGATGATGAATAAAATCACCCTTATTTCCTAATTCTTCCTGAGGACCTGAAGCAAATAAATTGAATTACTATTTGTATGAAAGAACAAAGCCTCAAACTACAGATGGATTTTCAGTCTTCATGTGACTAAAACTGTTGGGTTCAAACGAATGAGAATGCCAATCTGCTCATCTTAAAAACATCATGCTGCCTTTCATGTCAGTGATCAGGTTTTTTAAGTCTTAGCTTCTTAGCTGCTGGAGTACAATTCAGACATCTGTTTCTAAACTAAAAGGCTAGTAACTTAATCCTATTTTCTGTCTACAGTGACCTGCATAAAACATGATTTAATGAAAGAAAAACAAATGTCTATTTGCTTGTTTTGAGATTGTCTTTTAAAGTTCTAGGTAAAATCTTAAGAATTTTAGCTAGGCAGTGTTACATGATCACAAAACACTATCTATTATAATTGTAAATGGACCAAAAAAGCAATGTTTTATAAACACCTTACCTGTGAAGTAATAAGAGGTAAAGCGTCTCGTAGTAATTGTACAATGTGTCAGGAAAAAGTAGAGAAACCCATAAAACACTGAATAGAAACATCACTTACAAGAAATATGAATGTTTTTCTCTAATAATGCTTAGAGTTTCAGAAAAATCAAGTTTCTAGATGAAAGCTGAAGGAAAACATAGACTCTTTAGCAGACCAGTACCTGTTGTTCCTGAAGTAAATATGTATAAAACAGCTGACTTGAGGCTGTTGGCAGAGCATCGATTAACTGGAACAGGGTCTTCAGGTGCAGCTTCTATTTTGTCTAAAAGGGTATGCACACCTGGAAACACGGAGTCTTTGGCCATTATCCAGACATTAACATCCTTCTGAAGTTTAGGAAGAATTTCTTCCAGTGTCCCAAGCAAATCTTAAAAATTAACATGGAATAATGTTACTACATAATGTCTTCACAAAACTAGACAATAAAGTATTTTTCCTCTGAAAGTTTTACTTTCTATAATAGAAAGAGAAATGAAAGCCACCTTCACGGATACAAATGGACTCAATAAAATAACGATGAACTAGAATGAAAATTCACTGAAAGCAGGATATAATGTGCTAAAAATACTGATGATCCCACATAGTCTAGCTGTCAACTCATTCTCAAGGCACACTAGATCCTATTTCCCACATGATTTTAGGTAACACTTAGACATTGCTAAGACCAGAATGAAGTGTGGTTAAGTTTCAACTTCAAATAAATCTTGAAGAAATCCCATGAAGATGCAAGCCAAATATATACATAACTGATAATTACAGTAACACGCATGTTTCCTTGGATGCCTTCAACAGCAATCTCCCATTGAGAAGTTTGGTTTTTTTTCAAAAGCACAGAAGTGACTAATTTAAAAACAAACAGCAGTGTAACTAAAGTTTATTTTGTTGGCTTATCAGGAAAGAAACAATGATAGAGGTTCCCAGACTAAATAAAAAGAGAAAATAAATATGGAGGCCAATCACTAAATAATCCATTTCTATTTTGAAGCATTTTTACAACATCACTTTCTCAGAAGACTGCACAGTCATTAAAGTACTAATCCAGGAAACATATCAAGAACACGAGCAATATTGCGTTCAATACAAATCATTAACACTTAAGTGCTTTAATACATCTCAGTCTAAGTAATAAATGTTGCAAATATTCCCGCAGGTATAAATTTATTTTATTATCTCAGTTTTTATAGATGAATAAACAAACAAAGCTGACATGATTCACCAAGAACCTCACAATGATTCACTGCCAGAGCAAGCTTTTGTTATCTTGATACCAACTCCAAACTCATTTCACAAATATTAAATATGGATACCATTAATAGAATGCATAAATTTTATGCGAAAACAATTGAAGATTTTTAATCTTTCAGAAAACTACTTTTCTAATGACAGACTGATGTAGATACTTAAATTAATAACATAATAATCTGTATTTTTATTATGGATATATAGCCCACTATCATCAACTAAATATGTTTTACAAACCTGAAGCCTACAGAGTACAAGTTTTACGTATTTTATGAACATTTAACAAATAGATCTGATGTAGTGTAACATTAAAATTTTTGTGTTCTACCCTCCTTGTACAGCAGAATGATTTCAGGAAGAAATCACCCAAATCACTTGAAAAATTTGAAAGATAGCTTCCAGTTTGAATCATTGGAGTACAGTCCCATTAAAAATTGTGAATAAAAAATAATGTTAAGAACATTAGCATTAACTGCAGGAAGCCTGATGTAGTGAATGTCAAGGCTGATTGGCATGTTAATTCTGCTTGCTGTTGTATAATAGAATTACGGTATTTTTTAGCAATAAATATAAAAATACAACTGTATTATTTACTATTAATAAACCAAGTGTGATGGAATAACTATGTACATATCAGCTTCTTATAATGATTTTTGTCCTCCTATTATGCATACATGCCTCAAACATACTAAGGATAGCTTGTGTAGGTGCAAGTTAGACTGAGAATCTAGCAAAAGAAACAGAGGTGCTAGAAGTAGATGGAGTTCTATTTCTGTTCTCAAAACTAGTAAGAGAATAGAGCATCCTCTGTCAATCTTTATTAATGCACTGGCTCCATCTGCAATGCAAGTCTGTCAAAAAGAAGAGGACTTGCCTCTTCTTTTTTTTTTTCCCCCTTTTCTTGCATCAAAGGAAGAAAGATGGCAACTATTAATTTCAACCCTACAGACACAATTATTTAAGATTCAAGAATGACATGAGGACAGAGCTCCTTTTTAGTAGACTGAAATGTATTTACCCAAAATAGTTAAGATTAATCTTCAAATCAAACATACACACTGTTTATTGTTTGTCTAAACACTCACTCTTAAAACCAATGGCTCTGGAGTTGTTTACTACTATTGAACTACTAAATGATTACACAGCATAATTTTTCTTCTGTGCTCAGGAATCTAGCGCTTGGAAATATACAGTAACAACTTGTAATTAAATATTATCATGAAAGAAACTTCTCAGTAGATAGCAGAGAACAGCAGAAATAATAAATGATTTCCTGAATAAAAAAAAAAAATGGTAACTTAAAACAGCTGTGTTCAAAGTGCCAGAAACTGAAAGTTACTTCTGGAACACACAGGAGATGGGGTGTTTGAAGATGACTCTCAGTTGTACTAGCATATTTCCAAATAATAGTTCTAATGATAGTCAACTAACATTTTGTTCCACAAACAAAAAACTTCTGTGCCAGACATTGTGTAGGGCTCCCTAGCCTTTACATATCATCTTTTCCACCTATAAGGAAGACACAGCCCTCTTGGAAGAACTATAATTTGATTATTTCTAGAGGTACCTTGTATGTGCACTTTATCATATAGAAAAGCAATTACAATAAAGCAACTCGGCTATCTAAACTTGAAGTTTTTCTCAAGTATTTGTTTACTTTTTACACTACAAAAGTATATTCAGGTTTTGGAAGAAATGTCTGCTCATATAAAATTTGGCAAGTTCCATCTGTATTGTTTACATAGTTTGCATACAAATGTTCACCGTTTGCTAATTATTTGGCTCCTACTGGGAATATATATCTGGAATTGATCTGGATGGATATGCTTTTCCACTTGTTTTTGTTTTTCTTCTCTTACTTTTAAAGCATTATTCAATGAAAGTTTGTGAAACTGTTACTTTATACTCACATGAATACATAACTCAGTTACATCTTTTGAGAAAGAAAGGAAAATATGTTTTGGAGTACTGTCCTAGGCTTCCAGTTGCACAAAGGTTTTTTATGTTATTTTCTAGCAAAGAAATCATGCAGGCTGTTGGCAAGGACACAGTCCCACACTGATGAAAGGAATACATTAGATTATGAGATCAGCTTGTACTGAACAGAAAGTTACTCAGAAAGAAAACTCTATGAAACAGTTCTTACATAACTTTGATGTGTACCCTGGCTGATATGCTCAGGAAGTTATATCAAGCCCAAACTCTTCCCTATACTGTCTGTGCGCAGAAAATAATTGTTACTTGTACTTGAACCCCCAAGTGACTCAGCATGGCTTCTCACAAAGTAATAATAGTGGAAAAGTCAGCTGTGGCTCAGGACCAGTGTTGGTATCTTGAAGCACCACTGAAGGCAGTAAAGGTAATAAAACATAAACCACTTTGCAAATCACAGTTAGCTCTTTTTTCCAGTCAAAGGCCATCAGGGACAAGACAGAGACTAAATAAGAGCAAGTGAACAAAGAGATGTGGTGTCTAACAGAGCAGGTAAGGGTTTCTTCCACAGGTCTATGGTTCTTCTATGGTTCCCTTGTCCTAAATGTTTAGGTCTAAACAGCTTTTTAATCCAAATGGATAAGAAAATGTAGTTTCAATAGAATCCATTCTTTTTTTTCATTCATTGTCTAACACAAAAGATGATACTTCTACTTGTATGTAACATCATATGACCTTAATTTACAAATACCAAAAAATACTTTGCTTATTCTCTTTCTCCAGAACGCTGGTCTATTTCAGAATACACTCAGCAGCAAAGTGTACTCTTTACTCAAGTTTAAAGGATCCTGGCCAGAAAAATGCTATACAGCTGGGAGATGTTCCTCTGTACAGAACTGCAATATTACAGGATGGCTGTGAACACAAAGGGCCTCTGGAGGTCATCTCAGTCCGATCTCCCTGCTCAAGCAGAGCCACGTAGAGCAGGCTGCCCACACGTGTCCGTGTGGCATGTACACTCCCTTAATAGCCTTTGTTATCAGGACTGATGCAAAGCAATCTCACAGAGTTTAGAAAGCAATCCTTTAACAGCTGAATCCTTGCATCAGAATTCATGATGGCAGTCTGGGATGTCCTACTCTGTACTGAACTCTTCCCAGTAGGAACACACTAGAAATACCCTGGAAAATAAATTCCATTTGTGCATTTCTTGTGGGTCACTAGACTGTAAGTGCTGTTTAATAGTATTGCTGTTGCACTGCAATAGATATTATGAAACAAAAGATGCAATGAAATCCCTTCTTCAATCAATAGAAATATTCCTTAGAAAGGACATAGTGCCTTAAAGAGATGTCTTCATTTTAAGGAGTGCCTTACCTCCTCTGTTTAACCAGCAGCTTTTAAACAACTAAGGGTGGCATAATCTGCTAACAAATGTAGTAAGGGCAAACACCTTTCAACAGAGAAGAGCATACATATTTCTCTTTCACAAGTTCTCCATTTACTTACAAGTTAGTTAACCACTGTTTTATTAAAAACACAGTTTTAAACACCAGCTTTTGATTCTTTTTCAAGAACCATTCCCCAAAATGGGAACTGTGGGAGACAGTGTTTCTGGGAATGGAAGTGTGAGAAGGTTAAGCAACAAATTAAAGCAAGAGCTAAATACTTTGGGAACACAGCAGAAAAATGAGAGTGGTTAAAGTAAGAAACCCTCTCTCTAACACAAAGCCAAATGGAATCACTGGAAGGGAACAGAAAGACTAAATATTTGCAAATCATAGAATCTGCATTTGCCTTTTAGCCAGATCCTGGATGAGAAGACAAAAAATTTACTTGATTGCACTAAATGAACTAAAAGAACATTGTTGTCATAAGGGGAAAAAATCAGCCTTTTAGAGACAGCCATTTCATTTAAGAAACCAGGAAGAGGAAGAAATCTTGAAGTTTTTATACCATATCTGAGGCTTAAAAACAAAACATTCAATTGCTGAGTTCACAGAATACATTAAGTCGAAATCAAACCCACAAAACTTAAATACTATTGGAACACTCTCATCTAAAGTTAGAATAAGTAATCCAAGTATCAGAGAATTGTCAGACCAGAAGAAAGTCTGATTCCAAGAGATGAAGCAAAGACAAGATGATACTAATTGGATGGGGTTACCAAACCACAATGTCTGAAAAATATGCAGGCACACAGCAAAAGCGAAGAGTAAAATACAGCACAAGTGTGATTTTACAAGAGGCAGTATGCAAAATGGAACAAGGTATGGAAGAAAATTCAACCATAAATGGTATCCAGCCTATTTGTATGGATATACCACATCTGTGAAAAATAAAAGCATTTTTGAAAATTAAGTACAAAAAAAAAGCTTCAAGACGCAATCATCTCACACAAAGGGAGGCTACATCACCATTCTGAGCAGGGAAGATTTAGCTACAAACAATTATCTGTGGGAATTGTTTCAGATAGCAGCTGAAGGTGGAAGGTTCCCTTCAGCACAAGTGAAACTATAATATTAACCAGATATACAGTAAGATATAATAGTGGGCCCTGTATACAGGTTCCTGTTCTAATGAGCTACTACAGACAAGAATTTCAAGAATTGGTCTTGCTGAGCACAGGCAGTGCTGCAGTCTGTGAATAAGTCTATGAATAAAATTGAAAGTTATCTAAAACGCTGAAGATATAGTTTGTAATTATTACAAGAAATAGAATTGCTAAGTCAATCTATATTTCTTTGTGGAGGATGAAAAACCTACATATTTTTTAAAAGCATTTTTAAAAAAAACACTGCTGTTACATACTACTCTCTGATTAAAAAACCCAACCTTAGTTGCCAAAGACCATGCCTATCTATGGCAATGACAGATATTAGACCACAAGTTGATTGGTTGTAGTTCAAATATTTGGAAAAAAAATCTATACTATGGTCAAGCTATCCACCCTCCTGTGAAAATGGTGCCACAATGGTGCACAACTCATGTCTATTGATAAGGAAGAATCCCTTGAAACTCACACTAACACTAAATGAAAAGATGCTTAATAGACTTCTGACAATTATGTAACTGACTGTGTAGCCCCAGTGTAAAACATTGCCCCTCAACTTTTATAAACATTAGGGGAAAATTACTATCTATAATAATTAGGTACAATATGTTTCTTTCAAGAAACCCTCACAGTCACTGGACTGTGTATAAACCTTCAGTTGCTAAATCTGGACTCCTTTGGAGAGGCTCCCATATGATGTGGTCGATAGCCAAGGACAAGCAACTTTAACTTCTTTCACAGATACAAACAAAAAAGAGCCTCTAAGTCCTGAAGAAAAATATTGAGAAGGCTCATGGGACTGACAGACTTACAGCAAAGACTAAAAGCCATTAATAAAGAAACCCAAAATGTAAAACACCAACTGAGAGACTAATTCGTTGATATCTCTGTTGCATCATCTGTGTGCGAATAGCTCTTCTCCTGTAAACAGAGGCAGACTCCCAGAACAACCTAGTTCAACACAGTTGCTCTTACCATCAGCTGCTGGTAGAAAATTAAGAGTGGAGAAACACAGTTCCTGGCTCTGCTCTGCAAATGCTTTTTTCATTCATTAGTTAATCTCTCATTTAAATAAAAACTACTCTTAAATACAAGCTTTGATCCAAAGTTTCTCCCTCACCACAGTCAATGAGCAGGAAGTTCCTGAACATTAATTCCCTTCCTCAATCCATGCACTCAAAAGTACATACTCGTAAGAGGCTAAACAAGATTTTTTTTTAATGAAGTAAGAAGGCAAAATGGAAAGCTGTCAGTTCAGAAGCCTTGTTATAATGAATTTGGATTATATTTAAATTGGCTTTTGTTTCATTTGCTTAATTGCCAAGCACCTTAAACCAGCATATCATATAGAATCAGAATGGCAAGATTTATATTTTAAAAATATGCAAGGGAAAAATCTTAAATGTATTTTTGAAAACACCAACTTTTAGCACCAGAAAACAGATGGAAGAAAATTGCATCATTTAGGTGTCACGGGTACAAAACCCCACAGCTTGTGTAACAGGAGTAAAGCACGAAGGTGTGCAACAGAAAAAAGGCAAAGTAGACTTGAAACAATAATTTTAGAGAGGGGGGAGAACATTAATATGCAGTATCTCGATATATTTTCCTCCAACCAAGTGTTAGGGTTCTGTGATTTTTGAGCATTGTAGGTTCACTTGCACTTGACCATAAATGCTATGGTAAGTTTATGTTTTGGATCTGTCTTCAGTTTATACAACTATCTAACTGAAGCCCAATTTGAACACACAATGCCCAGGATGCCTACAAGATTTAAATTCTTTTGAAGAAGTTAACAAAAATTAAATACTCTAGAAACTTACACCACACACACTACCATCTCTACTTAAACACAGCAATTTCTTCTACAATCCAACACCAAGTTGGTTATTATAAAACAACCTCCTATGTACTCTACTCCCAAAACTTTATTCCTGGAAAACTCTCATATCTCTGCAAACAGCTGAGCAGCAAAGCTTGTACAGTCCGAGATTAGACCTTGGAGTTTTGCAGTGTGTTTGATCAGTAGAGAGATGGGGAGATAGCACGAGAAAATAAAGTACATTACTTAAATAAGATTAAATTTGAGTATTTGAGAAGTAATGGGAAATTATTCTTAAAAGGTAATTTCAGTGTTTTCAGAGGCACTTTAAACTACTACTGAAGCAATTAAGCACTTGGAACAGGCTATACTTAGATGTCGAAAACTCTTCTGCAATGCACATTTTTTAAAAGACTAAATGGATGTTCACAAAGCATGGATACAATTGATTCTGCCTGAGAGGCTGAACCTTTAAAACATCTTGAAGCCCCCTGGAAATCAAGTTTCCAATAAAGGATCTGAAGGGCCAGACATGTGGGAGATGTGACACTAAAAGCTTTGGATGTAGGAATCAGAAGTATACCCTACCTGCTCCCACAACCAGTATCTTGGGCTCACAGCTACTGACACAGTGCAGGAGCGATCTGAAGCGGACATTGAAGTTGAGGAACGCCACCACACAGCCCAGCTTGGCCAGTCCGAACCACACGTGGATGAAGTCGGGCTCATTCCCCATCAGCAAGGCCACCGTGTCTCCCTTCTTCAGAGCCTCGTGCTGCAGGAAAACCTGCGCTATCCTGTTACTCCTCCGGTCCACATCCCCGTAGGTGTGCACGGCCCCTTCGTAGATCAGGAAAGGTCTGTGGGGCTGCTTCTCTGCCAGCTTCACGAACTTGTCCAGGACGGTGACAACCCTCCCTTGCAGCCGGTACATCTCCATTCTCAGCCCATAGGTCAAAACTTTGAGCAGGTATCTCAGGTCGGCCCAGAAGTAAGGGAAGAGGAGTTTCTGGATGAAGTGCAAGGAAAGAATCCCGACGGCAGCCCCCGGCACCCAGGAGGGCGGCACGGGGAGCGGATAAAGGTCGTCCCAGCCACGCATCTCCCCCAGCCGGGCCGCCGGGCACACGGCCGGGCAGGGCGCGGAGGCGAAGGCCGGCACGGGCTGAGGCTCTTCCCGCCCCCTCCGCCTCCACAGCAGGACAGCCGCGCCAACACCGCTCAGGAGCGAGGCAGACAGCGACAGCGCCCGCCTCAGCCCCTCACGGCACGGCACGGCACGCCCGGAGCCGCCGCCCCCTCAGCCCCGCCGCACCTGCGGGACGGCCCGGCGGGAGCGAGGCGGCAGTGCCTGCGCCTCCCCTTGTCCCCCCAGCCCCGGGACTCACGGACAGCGCCGCGCTGCTGATGCTGCCGGCGAGGCGGCGGCCGCCGCTCCCTGAGCCGGTTGCATAAGGCACGATCTCCCGCTCACCCCCGCCCCGCGGCCGCAGCTCGGGGTTGGCTCCCGGGGAAGGCGGCGGCGGCCGAGCGCAGGAAGCCTCGCCCCGGGCCGGGGCGGCGGCCCAGCGAGCTCCGGGCGCGGGCCTGGGGCGGGCGCGGGGCGGTGCCGGGGGCAGGTGGCTCCCGCCGGCCCGGCCCGCCCCGGCCAGTCGGGGCCCGAGGGAGTGGAGGAGAGCAGACGCTGAAGGGATGAGTTGTTCTCCCAACTTGCTCTAGTACTGCTTTTTTTCTGTTTTACCTCTAAGATCGAGACCTGATTAGATGAAGAATGTACAGGCACAGGTCTGTGATATGAATGCTGACTGGACATGCATTGACTGGACAAATTCAAGAAAATTAAATAGAGCTAAACTAGGTTATGAGTGGGTTTCATGGCTCTTTAAAGGCAATACTGTCAATAGGCTGATATAAAAAATACCAGTTTTTTATTGATACTGCAGTGTTCCTTACCTGGAACGTGCAGTGGATGTTCTGGCCTAGCTACGTGTACATTTACAGGAAGACAGAAATTTTTAAGTTTTCACCTGGTGAGAATCACTTCTTCCAGAAAGACATTCTGTGAGAACAGAACTCTCGCTTACTTTTCTTAGGTGGAGATAACAGGCCTGTGTTTCAAATTTTTAAAAAATAAATAATAGGTAGATTAAATGCTGCCTTAACTTGTGCTTACCATACAAAAACTCACTGTAGTTATTTGACCAGAGTTTGGCTGTTGTTAACTGCTACATAAATGTGCATAGATAATGGATAATGGGAAAGGTGACGACTGCTAAGGAAGATGTACGCTTATGCATTGATTTGAAGGAACACAGAGGGGGAAAGATACTGTTCTGTGCAAAGTTTGCTTTGAAGAAGGCAGTAGGCAGAAGGCAAGGCAGGTCAGGTTAATGAAAAGCTCTGGGTGTGCGGATGAGAGTGAAAGGAAAAGCAATAGGTAATTGATAGAGCACAAAAGATAAATATAGAATGGACTGTGGATGAGAGAGATGTATTTTAAGTATACTGTGCTGTGAGCTGAAAATCAGTCAGGCAACATTGCATTTACTAAAGTGACTAATGACTAGTATGTCTCCAAAGACATGTCACAAGAACAGAGAGGAAGAATTTTGTAGTTTAGGTGTTTGTTATCAGTGCTGCTAATCCTCAAGAACTGAAATGATGAGCAAGACCTTAACATAAAGACTGTGGTATTCTGAAAAACATAGTTTCAAAGGAAAATGTGGGATTTTGATCTCTGAATTGTCACTGTTCCTGTTAATTATGTGCAGAAATTATATCAATCGTCCCTACTCTGTATCCAAGTTTCTTGTAATCGTCAGCAATAATTTACTTCTTGTATCCCCTCAGAGGGAGCCAGGACAATTCTTTAATGTATGAGTTAATTTCCAGTAATTTTCTGGTCTGTTATAAAAATGGATGAGTCAAGAAATGTCAATAGGCAATGAAAAACTCACATAAATCAGGTGAAGCCATACTGAAATTGGATTCAAACCCTGCCTGAGTTCCTGTGGGATATTTGATTAATCTCTTACAATCTCCCCAAACTGGGTTATTTAGTCAATTTATATGTCTAACTTTACACCTTAAGGCCGCCTTAGACCCTTTGATGGTTACTCAAGCAACTGTAGATTAAGACATGAGGATCTGCAGTTTCTATTCTATGGTAAGTGAAATGGTGAAAAATCAAACCCTTAAAAATTATCAGACACATTCGACTAATTTTTCTGAGTTGGATTCATCTCCTAGGTAACTGTGAGGCCAAGGAGAGTCTAGATGTGAGTGTTGGCTATAAGGGGAACTTGCTCCAAAGAATACTGAGTGTAACTAAGGAAATCCAGAGTTGCTCATCTGATCAAATGCCACTGTCTAAGTAGGGATGATATGATTTGTTCATTTGAATATCCCAACAAGGATCAACTGTAATGGCTGCATAAAAATGTAACTTAGGCACTGTCTATACCTTGACTGTGCATCAGTTGCCTGTGATTAGGGATCCAGTGCCATTCTAGATTCCTTGGCAATAAATGCACCTGCCTGACACTTAGGTGCTTTGTGCAGCAGGTGCTGAACCTTTGAGTCACAGTTGTCAGTTCCAAGTGGCCCATGTATGCCACAGTTCAGATCTAGCACGTAAAGTTAGGAGGTGGGTTAGGAATTAGTTAAATTCACCTTCAATATTTCTGTTCTCTACAGCTTCAGTTCTTAATCCAATGGAAATATATGCACATTTGTTGGTTTGTTGTTTTTTTTTTTTTTTTTAATTCAACAGTATAGAATTTGAATGGCTAACAAAGAATTTTTTTTCCTTGTTAACTAGTTAATATCAGCAGTGAAGATGCAATTATCTGCCTGCGTGGGTTGTTGAGTGTAACATATGAACAGTTAAGAGAACATGAGTTGCCATGTGCATCGAATAAATTGTTGGGAAAAATAATTGTCTAGGGAAAAATATTATTATGAGATTAAAATTACTAACATAGCACATACATGCAAGTGGTACATTCATATTGTGAAGAAATCTTAATTAAAACTGTTCCAAAGGTTAATTTTAAAAAAAACCTCTAGAAAGGTCTCGTATTTTAAACGTAGTGGTATTTGTTTTAAAGTAAATAAAACCCCAGAAGTATAGCAAGAAATTACCTGTTCATCAGCTTCTTCTTAAATGTCATGAGCTGGAATCTAATTTACTTTTGGCATTATGTACGATGCATAAACTCATACCACAGACAAACCACTGAGCCCTGAATTATTTAGTACACTGTAATTATTCTGCCTAATTTCACATCAACAGAAAACATTTTGATGCCTGAGAGTATGCTATGACCCAATAGTGAAATATAAAGGAGTTTAATTTTCTGCTGGTGGAACTCACATATGAGAAGTTTTTTGGTTTTTTTTAAATGTGGTTAGATAAAGCATTTTCCTGTAAAAAAAATCTCAATATTGCAAGAAAATACACACTGATTACAGAAATGTTTCTGTAGCATAAAAAACCTGTTAGTTTTGATGTTACTACTTTGACATATTATCCCCTTTAATATCCAGATAACACAACATGGTACTGTATATATATTTTTATTAACTCTGGACCTGGCTAATATGGAGATTTGCTTGGGCTGTTTTAGTGACATAAGTATCACTTTTTGGGGAGCGGGGAGAAAATGTTGTTTTGAATAAGATATTATAGATGTATGGAGTTTTTGGCTCCGTTCAAGGAAAATAATAGCATAAATTCTGAAATGTCAGCTATTTTTCAATTTTTTATTAAAGTAATTTTAAAATGACCTTTTTTCATCAGGAATAGAAGTTTCGAAATTTACAGCAGAAAGTGATCAAATAGAAATTCCTAAAAGAAAAAATTGTCTATGACTTAAAAACAGAGTCCTGGCTTGTCAGATTGTCAGAATGCTATAATGTGGAAGAGGAAGAAAACAAAATCATCTTCTGAATATTTTCTTGAAGATTGTCCACTACTACTGAATTCTTCCTTTTTTATATTTTTTAAAATAGCAATATATAACCTAGAATTTTAAATAAAAAATAAAAATGCAATAAAAATAAAAACCTTGAAAATGCAATTCTCAGCTCTTCACATCTCACTTTTCAATTCCATTCCTATTAAAGTAGAACAATAATATCAAAGTAATTATGTCTGTTAATTTCCACAGGTTACCTGTGAAACATATGTCTAGCAAAGTCTAAAATTTTAAATCTAAAACTAAACAAGTAATAAGCAAACCAGAACTTGGTATCTGAGAGGCCAGTAAGCAAGTCATAATGCTGAAACAGACACACAAAACTAACTCCTGAGTAATAATGTCCCATGGGAATTTGGGGAATGAATGCTGTAGTCATTCTACAGTTCTTACAGGGATCTGAGGAGGTAAAGTCTAAAGTTATCATCATGGCACTGACCAGACATTTGGAAGTTTTTCATCATAGGAAAGCATTTATGATTCAAATCCATAGGAAATTAAAATTAATGTTATAATATTTTTTATTGCTCCTTTATTTTGTAGTTCTGTGGGGTCATTACTTTGAAATGCATTACATGAAGTGTCTCAAGCCATTCATGGTAGCACGTCAACAATACAGACTTGTGTCAACCTTTCAAAGATGTACAGAAATATAATCTCTGGCAGATGAAATGTTATTAATAGAAAGCTTTATTATTCATGTAATAGAGCATTAAAATCCCCTATATTTTTAATTTTACTTAGCTTTGAATAGGTTCTATGGGTAAATTTGTAATTTTGCCTGAATTCATTAAAATGTGTTTGTACTAGGAGCCATATGCATTAGTATCCCAGTAAAATTTAGCCACAAGCTTCCAAAGAAGCATACTAAAATATTCAAATTTTCTCTCTCCTAGAACAACTTTGTGGATGGCTGATGGAATGAGTTCAAAACAGTGAGTAGTTTGGTCCTCAAAAGATGGAGCTGGGGGTCAGTCCCACTGTTGTCCAGAAGTGGTCTGAGTTAGGAATGGATAGCAACTTACCAGTTAACACTTTGAGACAAAAAAGAGGTAGAGGAATTTCACATTTTAGTCTGATTGTCCCAAACCAGTGGTTTTGATTTTACTAATTTCACAGCTCTTACCTTGCTTATCTGGTATAGGACATGGCACTGACCGGTCAAAGGGATGCATAATTTACATAGCTCTTGAGGACAAGTAATCATTTGTACAGAAAGAGCAAACGCACTTCTGAAATAAGAGCTAGATGAAGATTTGAATCTGAATATAAATCCTTTATAAAGGATATTTTGATGCTGCCTCAGATGTAAAGTAAAGAAGAAGACTAAGTCTTGAAAGCATGAGGAGACCCCAGACAGGACATGAAATGAGCAGAGAAGGAAACAGACTTTTTCTCATTTTTGCATCCTTTAAATAGATATTTTTTTGACCACTAGTTTAGCTTGACTTGTGTAATGGGTGATTTGAAAATACCTAAACATTTTTTGAAAGTTCTACACCTTAATTTCTCAGTTACTCTTATAATTGTTCTAGACTACCACTGCAGAGCATAGTATCCCAATTTGGTTTTCAAGAGATGTCAAATAACAAAAGCATACTTTTATACAATCTCATCTGGCTTGGAATCGGATAGCATGAGAGTCTAGAAGAAATCTTTCAGTGACTGTCAGGGAAATTTTCTGGCATGTTGGCCTGTGTCAAAACAGCATAGAGCAGATGACGCATGAGAATCTTGAGCAAAACTTCAACAATGTGTAACTGTCTCTAAAGAAACATATGAGCTAGATGCCTACCATTTCCAGTGTTTGCTTCTGGATTGTAGGTATGTGCTAGGGAGACCCATTTTAGCTTAAAACAATTTTTTTTTTAAAACACATCTTTCAGATCAGGGTGTTTTCAATAACTACCACTTGGTAATACTCAGTCTTTTTATTACCATGCTGCATTTCTAGGTGAAAGGTCTGCTGTACTCATCTTTCAAAGGATTAGAACTAGGTGTTTGCCTTCTGTGCCTTCAGGCATGCATAAGATAGTTTTCAACTTGCCTCTGCTTTCCGAGCTTTCATGTTTTCAACACAGTTAGACCGTATGCCAGAGAACATCTGCCCCTTATTTGTGCTTCCATTGTTTTGTGCTTTAATTGCATTAGAAATTTTATCTGATGACCATGACGATAGTATTATCAATGCTAGCTGGTGTAACCGTTCATTCCTGTGACCTCCTGTTACTAGAAGGACATCCCTGTACCTGTATCTGTACTACCATTTCTGATACTGTCTCTATGTTTTAGGGGCTTCTTTAAGGTCTTCTATATTGAACAACATTTCCAGAAATATTTTGCCATCTAGTATAACTGGGCTATATGCTAAAATACTGACTTCTTTAAATTCAGTAGCAAAAACTTTCACTCATTTTCTTAGCTTTCTTCTCACATGTTCCTTTTCTGTGGTATGGAAATGAGGAGGGAAAAGGACTCTCTTGAAAGCCCAGAAGCAACTTCCAACAGGGGAGGGAGAAAATAATTTGACGTACTTAAGAGTTACAGGTACTTCTGCTACTCTGCAGATGTTTCAGCATTACTGAATCCTGAAACCACAGTCATTCTGTGGTGCAAGAGACTCATTCCTCAAGGATCTTCTATGTAGATCCTCTTCAATGTGATTGTAAACCAAAATGATCTTGTATTAAGTCTCCTGGATTGAGTTGGTGTGTTGTGCTAATAACACAGCTAATAACAGTTTTGGGCACATTTTGCTTGCTTGAAGCAATGTTTGACATGCCCTCTGTGCTTCCCTTTTTTCCTGGTATTCCCCTTCCCCCTTCACAAGGCTGCTTACTTTGAGAGACGACAGAGAGGAAGTATCCATTTCCTATTCCTGTGGCTCTATTATACATAATCAGTGTCACCAAGCAGCAGGGCTACTCAACAAGCTGGAGACAAGACTGGTGCTGAGGATGCCCACAGGCAGTAGTGCCCTCCCTGACAGAGAGCAGTCTGGCTGCACCTGAACACACAGGGGTCTGGGGTACTTCAATACAGGGGCTTGACAGCAGTCCCAGACAAGGCATGATAATGGATCAGGTCCAGGATGGGAGATAAGGCCAGAGGTAGGACTAGAGAAAATGATACAACCACGTCTATCCACAGGGCAGGGCAACTCAGTTCAGGTAGGAGTGGCTGCCCAGCCCTGAGATAAACACACCCTTTGGAGCATTTGGGTGGAGGGGAGAACATCCCAAGCGATTGTTGACCAGGGCCATTAGGGCGAATTTATGTCACTCCCTGTTGATTCTCACAGGTTCTAAGAAGCTGGTGGAGCCTCATGTCTTTAGCAGTCTTCTGAAAAGTGTTTCTGAAAACAAACCCCTCTTATGTTCATTCAGGTAACTTGTCATATGAACAGCAGATGAGATCTGTCGTATACAATCGCCTCGACTGATAAACCTCGTGATGCTAATGGGGAACAAATGTAGGAAAAAAGTTAATTAGGAAAAAATAAGATGACTCAATCAGATACTCTAATATCATTAATTTAACATTTATGTGATATAGTCACTAGTACACGCAAACAAAATATCTTTTGTATGTGTCATTTTATGGTGTTTGTAATACTGAAGCCATGAACATTTCAGACAAATTGGCCACTTTCTTAGTTTCTAACTGCCTGGGGTGTGTCTGTGTTATTAAGTGGTTATCTTAAAAATGAGGAGGTAAGTATGTAGGTATCTTCAAATACTAGTCTGGTAATAAAAGAAAAAAGAACGTGGTAACCACAAGGCAAGTATAGGCACTTTTAAAATAGCATTATGTGAGTAAATAGCTATGCTTTTATTTCTAGTGCAGACGTTCTTGCCAGAAACTTCATCTGGATAGAGTTGAATAACTTTTTCTATCTATATGAATGATCTTGTTTCAAAATATTTTTGTGCCAAGGTGTTGAAAAGGAAATTTTTAAGGATATGTCTGTGGGCAAGCACCATTTTTTTATAAAGGCCTAGCTGAAATCTACATTTGTAGCCTGTGTTGTATAATAGTCCATAAACCACCTAATAATAATTGGCCTCCTGGCTATTTGCAGCTTCATAGTCCTGTCTTAATGGTGTTAATAGACCACCTGCAGCAGGAGTGTTAGTGGTCAGTGAGGTATTAATAAAGGTCAAGGTAACCCCATTTTGTCTTCTCTCCACTAGAATACTGTTTGCTCAGGCACTGCTGTGTTGACAGCATTGAAAATGGCTTTAACATAAAGTAGTGAGCTCTACTCTCCACTGAAAGCAAAAGGAATTCTGGAAGATTTCACCAGGTCAGCTGATCATGGAACAATGTACAAAAATGACCAGCCAAAATGGTCTCACTGGAATAATTTGTTTGTTAGTATGTCTTCCTACATTTCCATCTGTCTGCAAACCATGATAACTGAAAAATAACAGCCTGGGGAAATGAGCTTACAAGTTGCTTTTGCATTTGCTACAGAATGCCAAGGCAGGAAATTTTTTGCCTGATTAGCTTGTGTAATAATCAAAGCAGACAATTGCCTAGCTGGAGCAAGAAAAAACACCAACTGCAGAAGAGTTTCACATTTGTGATGGCAGTGACTACAGCAGTCTGCCTAGACAGCACACGCTCAGGCGTGGGTAATAAGTCTCTTCTATCATGCATTCTTTTCTGTAAGTAGCTCAAAGACCCCTCACCTATTAAAATAGCAGGAGTTGGGGGAGTTTAAACCTTTTTTTTTCAGAAGTCTTCTGACAACAGGGGCAAGAAAGAATGAAGATAAACAAGGGGGAAGGGGCAGTAGGAAGGATCGAGAGGCCCATGACATGCTGCACATCTCTTCCCCTTTCCTGTGCCTTGTCTCTCAGCATTGTGTTGCTTTCCAAAGGTTGGGAATACACTCTTTGCACTGTGAGAAGTCAAGGAAGAGCAGTATGGTAAGGGGAGAACAACATGCCGTAGCTATGCCATAAGCCCTGATAGTTATTCCAACTTTCAAACTGATTATTTGATTTCCTGAAGATAAAGTTCAGAAGTCTTTACTATGCCTATACACTCCAGAAATAAATATTTGTTTGTATCAATTTTTCTGAAGGGCTTTAGAGCCTTATTATTAATTTTGGACTCTTACCTTGGAAAGTGAAAAAGGTTGTGTCTGGAAGTTACTGAAAATCCTTTTCTAAAGGAGTTTTGAGGGTACTCACAATTTGGTTACTCCATCTTTCTTTGTGTTTATTTAATAACAAAACTATTTAATTTGTGTACTTTGCAGATACCCTATTCGTAAACTAGTGGTTCATGAAGTATTCTGAGAAAGGTTTCAATAGTAATTTTTAGTAAAAATTAAAGAATCATCTCATTGAAGTTTCAAAAACAGAAAAATTATGTGTGAGGTATCTCTAAATATAATCTATGTAAAGGATGAGCCATTTAACTCGCTTCTCTATTAAGGGTTCCACAATGTACAGCTCAGTTACTTTTAAATTGTTTTTCAACACAGAGCAAAGCAATTTTTTTTTTAAGAATTGTCAGTCGAAATTGCTAAATACTGCTGCATGTGTAGAAGCGCCATTTGACAGGTCTGGTAGAAGATAACATAAAGACCTATTACTAAATAAAATAATTTTCCCTTCCTACTCCCAGCAGGCAGAGTCCAATGGTCATTTACTGTCTCTAACACTCAGTAGCAGAATCCACATATTGTCATCCCTTTTATGTTTCTCACAAACCCCATTGTAAGGCTGTGTGAGAACTTCCCTCTCTGAAAGCCCTTAACCTCTTTGCCACACCTCTTTGCTCTTCTTTCTGAAAAATATCTCAGGCTTCAAGGAAAATTATAAAATGATTAGGGAGTTTTGTAATGGAAGTGGCACTTGTGTTAAGATTATCTAACTCTATTCATTTTTATTGTGTCCTTGTCAATACCACATATTTAAAATTTTTGGCTCGCTCTGCCGAGATTCCTGGCTTATTCGTATTGTTATTGGTGTTTTTCCTCATTATTATTTTCTTGTTTCCCTGATCTTCCTAGTGAGGTAAGTGGATCCATTCTATGGTTTTGGCTTTCTTTTTCTTTATGTCCCGAGGTAAAAGCACTGAGATTTTTGCTCAGGGATTCCCTATATTGTAATCTTCATAAAATGCATATTGTATTGCTCACATTTATGTGGCACTGTAGCTGTCCACATAACAGGAAGTAAAAGGTATGCAGGAAAATAAGCTTCTGCATAGAGCAAGAGTTTTTTATAATCTGTTTTGTACAATAACAGTAATTTTTGACAATGTGGGAAGTTTTGTACTCTTAATTCTTGCAATTCTGTTTATAATTTCAAGTCAGAAGTGTAGGATATTATGTGTTTTAAAGTAAGAAGCAGCCTAGGCTGGAGATGGTTTTAGAACATAATCTACATTTCTTCAGCACTTTTATTTCAAGAGATACAACTGCCCCCATATGCAGAAATGTGTGAGCTCTAAGACACAGAAAACACCAAAGACAGAGCCATTTTCTGTTATTAAATGGGCCCATAACTTCATATGGCAATTGCTATTATTATAAGGGTCAAGACAAAAATTGAAATAAATTCTTTGGAAGAATTTCTAAATTCTCGAATTCTGGAAGAATTGATGACAGTGCTGCTTTCAGAAAATATTTTGGGGAAATTTTTTAATTTCTATGTGGAGGATAAATTAACATGACAATATACCTGTGTAGTAAAAAAGTAATAGGAGCCATGTTGCTATCAGATTTCTGGTATTTAAAAGGCTATGAATCACTTTATAAACACTTTGCTTTACTCATTATTCCACATTCCAGGGTGATCTAGTTTTAAAGTAACTGTGTATGTGGTTATTTACAACACAGAATGCCAACATGCTTTAATTTAAATATATTCCTTCAAGGCTTTTGAAAGAAATCTTTGGTGAGTTACATTAAATTTGATAAAATTCCAGTAAATACTCCTAGCAAAAACAAAACTTAAGGAAGAACAACAAAAACACTAAAACAAGCATTATCCAACATCAAATACACTCTAATATTTAAAATATCTGCATGGTTTTTGTTTTTGAAGTGTTAAGTCCACATACCAAGAAACATGGATCAGTTAAAAACTCACATTTACCTTTCTCTTTTACCTGAGGGGTTTCAGAGTTTTGATATATCTGTAAGATCTCTAAAGGTAGTATAAATATGATTCTCGAATAGAAGCTTTAGTAAAGTAAAGAAATACCACACACTTTACTTTGAAAATTCTTCCTTTATGTCTATTTGGGATTAGCCTATCTCCAATTAAGGAAAGACGACCCCTCATCTTAAAATTTTTAAATCTGTCATTTGTACTATTTCAGTATATTTAGGTACCAACAGGTCAGAGTATTTGGACTGAAATTTCTCACCCCTATTCCTCTGTGCTGTGTGTGATGAACACTGATATATTTCCAGCAGCTTCCTTTGGCGTTGACTGTTGAAGTTTGATCATGATGCAAGTGGTAAAATGTGCCTAATTGTTAATCTTCAAAACAGCATACAGTTTTTTTTCTTAACAAGATGCAAAGGAACCTTTTAGGGTTTTTTCTAAATAGAAATGTATTTTTCTGCTTCTAAGATACATTTTTTCCTTAAAGCTTTTGAAACCACCTGTATTTGTGTTGCTTTTGACTTAAAATAGCACATTCTGTATAATACTCCAACAAGAAATCAACAGAATTCTCTCGTTTGATTTCTGTAACTGTTCTTTTAATTAAAACCCTATTTGTAGAAAGCTTTGGAAGATTTCAAACTTCTTTTGCATGTGTAAAAATTTTATAGTTAATCTAGTCCAAGCAAAGGAAACAGAATAATAATTGTTTTTAGGCCTGAGGGAACACTGGCAGTGCCAGATAAAATTAGCAGTGCCACATAAAACCATTAGAATGTTTTGAAATCAGCATATAGAATGGGGATTAGAACGCCATGCAACTCTGCAGTTGTCCCTGAACTTTTATAACATTAGCTTGTTTTCTGGCAGCTTGTTTACCTGCCTGAGGCTTTGAGCTCCTGCACTGCCACTGGTTACAAACTTCTCAGGTTTCTGGGTGTGCAAGGTTTTCAGGTGCCTGCGCTGCTTAGCTGTCAACATTCCAGATATTTGTGGCTAGATATTAAGAAACTTCTACTTCAGTTTCTTCTGGAGAAATAAGTGGGAGGGCTGGTTTTTCTTTTAACGCCTTCCCTCCCTTATGTAATGCTCTCTCCTTGAGCTGATCTCCCAGAGAACATTCTGAATATTTAACTTGCTTTTCAACTCAAAAAAGAACAGATTTATTCATAGGCAGTGATGGTTCATGCGCAAGTTAAATCATGTCCAGGGAAAAGTAGAATAATGAATTTGTGGTGCTGTACATCGGCCCAAATACAAGGATTCTCTGGAGGCTGCAGGACTGTTCTGTGCATGACACCAGCTTGGGCAGGAACATTGGATGGTAGGAAAGGTATTCAGCTGCTAAGTGGAACAGACTGCAGAACCTGATCAGCACTGAGGTGTTATACTGGAAAAAGTGATCAGTGGCAAGAACAAGCTCTAAATGTTGAAAGTATAAATTTAAAAAGTTTATTGGGGAAAATGGCATGGCATGCCTTTGCCAAATAGCTGGCTTACATTCAAATTGTGGCTATCTCTTTCTGTCCTTCTCACTGATGCATAAGCTTAACACAAGGCGGCATTAAGCCGATAGACTGAATCACTTCTGCTATGTACAGACACTTATGTAAACACTGCTGTAGCTCATAATTTAATGAAGTTACTCCTGAAGTTCTTTCCAGAGGTGATTCTCTGTGCCCCTGAAATGGCAAAAGCATGTAAGAATCATTCTTCTTCAGATCTCAAAAAAGGCGTCAGCATTATTAGCAAATAAAAGTGCAGGTATCCTTGCACCTAAATGGCTTCCAGGCTTTGGATACAGAAATTAGTGCCTTCCCTATTTATTGCTAAAATTGTTATTGTGAGAAGGAATTTTTTGTGTGTTTTATACGATGTTTTTTCCTATTGCTAGATATGTTGTGGTCTGCATATGAAATATTCATTCCCTCAATTTCTTTAAGGGTCTTCTTTGATAGGGCACAGTTGTTTCACACCCACCTGTGACATGGGTTAATAAATTACATATTTAAAAGCTTCTCAGTACTAAAAATTCTTATTATAATATTTGACATTGATTTCTGTAATGGTAAACCAGATCTGATTCTGGTTTAAACACTAAGTTTCAACTATTGTAATTTGTTTAAGACTGTTGTACAGTCCCTGACAGATTTCCTTTATGAAAAATAAGTTTCTTAAGCAATACCATTTTCAAAATTGAATGCATATCTGCCTCCAAAACAAAAGCAAAGTTATCTATACAGGAATTTGAAATAACAAATAAAGAGATGTTACTGATATTGTTTTGAACTGGGTGTTTGCTGATACAAGAAAGAAATGATGCAAAAAAACCAGACAAGATGCCGAAGCCTGATATCATTACGGAAAGTACTGAAGGAGAAAGAAAAACACATGAAAGGAAGATTAACACTGGGAGGTACTGAAAGCTTTGAACTGTGAAGCAGATGAAAGTGTATGGAAAAACACCCGACTCTGCCATCTGTTTCTATTCTTGCCACAATAACCTTACATATCTTCAGTTTTGGCAGGTCACCTAGACCTTATTGATGCATACAGAGGAGATTACTTTTAGTCCTGAGATAAAATTCCTTCTGTTTTTGAACAAAAATGCAAAGCAAAGGGTGGGGAGAGGCCAAAAGAAGTCATCTAGTATGTCTTGATTTTAAAAGAAATTCAACACTAAATAAAGTATATCTGATACTTATTTCACCAACACATACAGCTTGTGAGAACAACACATGAAACCAATCCCTGTGCGCTGTGTGAAGGTACGTGGTTTCCTGTGAATGCTGATCATGGCTGAATGACTGCTTTTTTTGAAGTACAGTAAAATGTTCTCAAGTAACTCCACAACAAGCTATACACTGGCTAGAAGCTTAGGGCCCATCTGAGATAAATTTTTTGAAACAAGTTCCAACAACATTTATTTCACAGCCTCCTCAGCAGTCTAAGGGTTCCTATTAGTGTATGAAAGTGTTTCACAATGCCCAGCTCTCTTTACCTTGAAAGTATTGTTTGGTTCTCTTCACCCAGAGATACTTCTATGCTGAAGCAGGCTCTGCTGTTCACAAAAGTGTGTGTTCATTCTCTGCCTTTGCAGGCCCAGGGGAGAGAGAAGGGAGACCGCTGTGAAAATGAAGTCCTTTTTGAGAACTTTTACTTCACTGCTGTCTGTACGTCTAATTTAGGTGCAACTCAAAGCACTCAGGTTTAAAAACTTTATCATTTGTAGGAAGAGACAGGCACTTCCAGAGGCAGCTGCCATGCTTAATTACGTGGGTGGTATGTGCTATTGCTGCTAGAGGTAATTAAAATTACCTTTTCACATTTTTGGTTGTATCTTCATGGAGGAATGCAAACATAGCTGAATTCCTCTCTGTTCTATGCTATTCTGGAAGCTCTTAGACTTGCAGAAAGAACCAGGTTTTGTGCAGATCAAATCATCTTGGCTGTTGTGCTTCAGACCCAGGGTAACCTCAGGGGGTTTGTGTCTGGAGCTTTATGCAGCTTTATGCAGCCTGCTGGAGAATAAACAGCCCTAGTTTGCACGTGCTGACTTTGCAAGTCATGTTCTTTGATTTGATTGCTCTACCCAATGTTGCCTTCTCTTACAAAGTTGCTGATTTGTTATTTTCCCATTGTGTAGGTAAAATTCCTTCCTTACTCCTTATATGTTTTGCATCTTATTGATTCTCTAGTTTATCAAGACATTTGTACTGGTAGCTGAAAAAGTACTGGTGCCTTAAAAAGCGTGCTGGGCAGCTCCAGCATTTATGGAGAGGAATTTATTAGCTTATCTTTTGTTCCTTAAACCAGAAATCAAATTACAATTTTGAACTGAACTGTAAACAAAAGAGATGTAATTTCTTTTCTAAGGCATTTTTAAAACATTAAGGACAAACACTATTAGGTGGAGTGAGGTGGGATATAATTTGCCCTCCACATGTGCAAATGAATAAGCTACTGGCTTATAACTGTGAAGCCAGGAGCAGAATTGTTGTCTTGTGTTCTTCTTTATTTTAACTTTTTCTGAAGACTGAATGTTGGGAAAGAATTGAGTATAGAGAGGAAAAGGATGAGGAAGAACGGAGACAGTGTATTGTAAAATATCTTCATAGTGAGAATAAAGCCAGGTAAGAGACCAGACTTTTCTCTGGGCTTCTTGGAGCTCTCTAATATTATGCTTATTATTAGAAAATAATTATGTCCTGAGCTGCATTAAGAGGAGTGTTGCCAGCAGACCAAGGGAGGCTTTCCTTCCCCTTTTCTCAGCTCTGATGAGGCCACAGCTGCGGCCTGTAATGCTGTGTCCAGTTGTGAGCACATGGAGAGTGCTTTGGGTACTGGAGAGAGCTCAGACCAACATGAAGACCTTTATGGGTCTTTATTTCCTATAAGCAAAAGCTGAATGAGCTGAGACTATTTAGTCTGGAGAAGAAAAAGCTCAAGGGGAATCATGTCCCTGTGTACAAATACCAAAAGGAAGTATGTACAGAAGGTGGAGCTGTGATATTATCAGCAGTGCCCAGTGACAAGAGGCAGTGGGCACACACTGAAACACAGGAGGCTCCTCCTGCACATTAACATGTTAATAATAACAATAACAACATCAGGAAAACGTTGGGGGTTTTTTACCCACGGGTGACCAAACACTGGTGCAGATTGCTCAGAGTGGTGTTGAGGGCATCTCCCTTTTTGGAGATAATCAGAAGCCACCTAAGTAGCTGGCTCTGGGTGTTTCTGCTGGAGTTGAGGGGTTGGGTCAGAAGACATCCCGAGCTTTCCAAACTGAACCACTCTGTGGTTAAAAATCAGGCTACTCCTGTTTTATAGAATTCTGTGCATGGGAGTACAAGTGTAAGCAGCCAGCAGGAGTAACGTTCAGAAATGCTACCACCTTGTGGTGCCTGAAATGACAGAGCATACAGTGCTCTGAAACTCCTTACCCACACGGTCTGTAATTACATGTAGCGTGCAAACGCCTTGTGAAACAAGTTTTCAAAGTGCTTTTGTGATCCCTTAGTGCTATCGTAGCAATCTCTTTCAGTTGATTAGATTGGTTTTGTTTAATTAATTTGCAACATGTAATTAGAAAAGCATCTGGATTATGCTCTTATTCGTATGGTTTAGATAGTCCTGCAAGGAACAGGGAATTGGCCTTAATGATCCTTATGGGTCCCTTCCAACTTGAAATACTCTATGCTTTGACTCTATTTTGTGATTCCATTCTATAATAAACGATCTATGTCTTAGTGGCATAGAAATGTTTTTTTCTGAAACTAAAGGATATTTTGAATGGTTCTCTGACTCTCAGAAAGATCCTCCATCCAGAGTAAAAAGATTCTTTGCTGTGAAGAGCTTATAACTCATGTGCACCTTTTAGGGTCATATGATAACATGAATGTTAAACACGACTTGATATCTTTCATAATGCTTGGTAAGGTGCTTTTTACAAAACACTTTTTACAAAAAAAATTATCTAGTTTGGGGTTCTTGATTAGAGTGTATGGAAAACTAAGCCAAAATCTTCTAGTATTACAGCTAAATGTGACCTATAGTTAATACAAAATTATTTTGTTGGCAGTTAATTTCTGCTATTTAGGTGCAATATTTATTATTTAAGTACATTATTATACCTACAAAAATGTGTTCTATTAGAAGCTTTTTCTGTAGCATTATAAACAAAAAAATTATGCTTTTTTTTTTTTTTCAATGACTGTCACCTGTAGACTTTGGAGTATTTTTCTGGAGATTAGTAAATTTATACAGATTATGTAACAAATTTTTTTTTTTTTAAAATCACACTCCAAGTTCAGAAATCTTGTATCCCATGGGAGATGTCAACATGGCCTAGGTGAAGGTAGTATTAGTTATTGTTATTATCAGTTACTGTGATTCAGTGACAGCACAGACTGAAAACCAAGAGAAAGTATGCCTCATGCAGGGGAAATAGCTAATCACACACCTCTGCAAAATTGGGTCTAAATGGGGTAAGAACTAGCTTAATACAATACCTATTTTAGATGTCCAGAAAATAAATCATGTGAATTCAGGGAAATACACAGTGGAATACACAACAGACAGGTCTTCCCTCACACGTGTGGAGTTGTTTAATTTTTAAATGTAATCAGAGGTGTGCTAATGTTATATACTCTGCTTCTTCCTGCAATATTTTATAGCACCTTTTAACATGTCCTAGGTGTCCACTTCCAGAAAAAGCTGGAACTTACAGTCATTTCAGTCCAGTTTTCATGAAAACCCTACTTCAGCAATATAGCAACTGTTAAGTAAAGGAAGAAATCATGTGCGAAAAGTGATGAATTTTTGCAAAGAGTTCATCTGTGTTAGTTCTGGAGTAAATTGTGGAAAATAATGACCACTAAATGCTACAACTGTATTTTGAGTTTGAATGTGTAGTTTCCACAAAAATCTGATACTGAGCATCACATAAAGTATTGTAATTAAATATCACATGTATAATTAATAAACATTGAACTGTAGTCTATATGCAGTGCTTGTGCAGTATTTTGGTTATGTTTCAGACTGCCCATTTTGTATTTTACTAATGCCTATAACATTTTTAATCTAATAATTTATGCTGTTTAAAAGCAGAATCAGTATTATGCTCTAAGGGGTAAAATGTTCAGCTAACTTAAGATACTGGTGGCCTAGGCAAAAATAATTTGTATCAGTGAGAAACATAAAATAATGCTTTGTAAGCAATTGCTGTACAGCAGTTTTTCAAGTGCCAATTCATGAGCAAGTTGGTCTGCACACAAGTCAGTGTCTGACACCAGAAGTGGATATAAAATAATCTCATTTGAAATATGGCTTACTTTAAGGGAAATGTTCAAACCAGAATGTTCTCAGGCATTATTACCACTTTTACAGTGTTTTCAACATAGCAAACACTTTATTTTGTTCTCATGCTGAAACAGGCCACAGGTTAGGTGTTAGTTGTTTTTCTCTCTTGATCTGTAACATGCCTGATTTGCTCTTCATTTCACACTGCTACTCCCATTTCCACAATTCCCAGATCATTTAGGTTTTGGCTCCTGAGCTCAGTCTGCTATTAGGTTTGCCAGTTCATTCTCACATTTGGCAGGGCTTGTGATACAAAGCACACTTAGATGACCCAGCCATTTCACCCAGACACTGAGTAGCTGTCAGATGGTAATAGCATTCCATCATTACCGAGGAAGACTGTTTCAAATTGAACAGCTAACATGAATTTTTCTACCTAAAAACTTGTAATAATAAGAGCAAAAGTTCAGTAAAAAGCTACTGATTATTTAAAATTTATTATGAATACAGGTTGCTGAGATTTTCCATTATTCCTTGAAGTAACATCAGGCTTTTCAACATGGAAATACAAGTTTGGTGCGGAAAAAAAACCAACAAAAAAACCCTAAACAAATACCAAAACTCCTCAACAGTGCAGAAGTAATGCAAAAATTAAATTACTTCCTGCATTGTCTTAGAAAGCTCATCCTAATGTCTTTCTGCAAACAAAAAATTAAGTTATCCTAAATCAAGTGAAAAACTACTGTCTTGGAGAAGCAGAGGGTGCGAGTTCTTTGCGTCATTGTCACTGGGCCTCTGCATTTCCTCTAGAGTCAAGTCAGAGGTTAAGAAAAATTACTTTCAGTGTGTCTGTTTTTCACAAATCCAGTTAACCACGGTGGCAAGTCATATTAGAAAGAGCCTACATATGGACTGCTGGAAACCTTTCAAGACCAAATTCATCTTATATCCACTTCTGCATGAGATTTTAATATTTTTCTTTCTCTCTTTTTGTTAGGATGGTTTTTTTTCTCAAGACATCTTTTAAAATATTTTTCCTCCCAGAGCGACTTCATTTTTTGTCCACTCAGAAAGTTTCATTTTGATTTTTTAGAATTGATTTTACTTCCTTTAAAAGTAATTCACACATGTGTAAATATTCATTAATTAGTACTGATAGAATGTATGGGCGGCGCAGTCTTTCGGACACACCGCTAGGCCCTGGGGCCCGGGAATCGCCCGGCTGTCGCTGCCGCAGGAAGGGAATCGCTGTGACCGGCGGCTCCCGGATGGCATCGCTCCTCCCTGCTCCAGGTGAGAGCGGCCAGTCCTCCTGCCCAGCGGGAATGCGGTTCCTGGGATAACGCTGCGGCAGAGGACAAAAAACACTTCCCCTCTTTCTGCAGGCGCCTTCCCAGGACTTCAACCACACACACACACACACACACCCCCGCAGGAGTGTCACCAAATCGGAACAAAATTCGGCCCAACGGAGGGGCTCGAATCCACCCTTAAAACTGATACTGGATCCACTCAGGACATTTCAACAGGCACCCTTTCGCTCCTGTCTGCTTCGAAGATCCCAGGTGGAGCGGGCGGCTCCAGCGACCCGACGGGTGCCGCCCCTGGCTCCCTGCCCGCCCCACACTCCCCCCAGTCAGACCAGTTCCCCTCACCGGCTCGGCCGCAGGTTTTCCATGGCTCATTCCCAGACCTCTTGTCCCCTGGAGCTGTTTTTTAACGGCGGTGCAGCGACACGAGGACAGCTCGAGCTGTTGCACGCGTTCCGATGTTTGGTGATGAGCCTGGGGTCGCTCGGTGCCCACCGGCTCCTGCAGAGCCTTGGGATGATCTCCCCCTCAGCCCCACACCGCAGGGCCCGTGCCCTTCGTCAGACGCAGAGCCATCCCCCTATTCCCGGCTTGCTTCCCACCATCCCGGGCACAGGGATGTGCACACAACTCATGTGTGCATGAGTTTCTCAAGTTTTTATTGCAAGGATTGGCATTGCTTGCTATGTCTGCTTACACATTTTATTTATGTATTTATATATGAACATAAACTACATTTATGTACATTTATGTACATTTAAGAAACTGTGTTCTTTAGTATGTGAGCAGGGGAGGGTGTTTGTGATGAGCCAGTCATAAGATGACATGTACTCTTTCTACAGGATAGATTCTTTTTTAATGTTATGATTTTTTAAAGTGTCTGTTTTGAAGAGATTCAGATTTCGGTCAAAAAGTGAGTTGGGCAAGATACTACCAAAAGAAAGGTTTAGAATCATGACTACAAGGGCTGAGAAATAACCATGTGAGACTGTGGGACCAGGCTGTATGGTAACCAGAACCTACACTTACAGATCCACTACGACAGCTACAGCCCTTGTGCCATCACTGCTTGTCTTACCTGCCTGCTCAATGCAATGGGAAGTCAAATGTAAAACTCTAAACCCAAAAATAACAAAAATTTTGAAAGGAACAAATCTCAGTGAATCACTTTGTATGAAAAAGGTATGCATATACTTATACATACCCAGTAAAAATACTTAACCTACAGAATTCTTTGATTTTTTTTGTGCATTAATTGAACATGAACAGCTGTCAATTGACACCATTAAATTCTCCATCTCCAAAATACACAGTTATACCCTGACTGAGGTTTTTGTTATATTAGTCCATTAGGAGGGATATTTGGCCAGCTGCATTGCTCAGTAGAGGTGCCGCTGGACTGCCGGGAAACAAGTAATTGGAAGTGAGACAGAAACAAAGAGCAGCAATGCCATCAGCTCTTGGAAGATGTGCTGCTGTTGGGGCTTTGGAAGGAGATAGGCTTTTTCATACCTTTTTAAAGGCAGTGAAAAGTCTTGTCACTGATAGCATCCGCTACCAAGCACATCACCTCTGAAAATGCACTCCGAGGGGAAACACTACTTTGCAAATACTTTGAATGAGACAAATTTCTGGTTTTGAAAATTTCTTTCCCAATTAAAGTCAAAATTACACATTGCAAAGCAGTGGTCCCTGGTCCCTCAACTGGACCTCTCAGAGAACAAGGGGTCTGAATCCATCCTCAACAGAAGCCACATTGGCTAACCAGGCTACTCCTGCAGTTTGGCACAGTCCCCTACTCACAGCAGAAGCAAAACAACCCAGTTGTTATGAATATGTATCTCTATCTTCCTACCATTTTAACAGGAATAAAGGAAGATGCTGGGAGTTCTCAATGACAGCGCTTCTCACAGCAAGCTGGAGAGACACAGTGATCCTCATCTGGAGCAGATGGGAAGGTGTGAACTTTAATAGTTGGTTGCGGTTTTTCTCCTGTTTGCTTCTAAAATCTGAGAATGCACCTCCCTTCTAGCAGGTTTTTGGGGTTAGGTGGTTCAGTAAAGCAGCTCCATATTATCAGTTTGGTATCCTGGGCTGGGCAGGTGGGAGATTTGGGCAGTTGGGCTCAGTCACAGCACCACAGCAATCAGGTTTCCTTGACTTGGGGTAGAAGCAGATGTGTAAATACCTCCAAGCAGAGCTGTGCTGCTTCTTAAAGCAAGGGACTGTTGCAATAACAAGGGATGGTGGGCTCTCAGATTAGGTCCTTTTGTCTTGCTTGAAAAGAGAAAATTAATGAGAAAAAAAATTACAGCACCAGGCAGAGAATGTCTCAAAACTTCACTGCTTTTTATTGCCCATTTCCCAACCCAGCTCTGGACTGGAAAGCCCAGCCCTTGGCCAGGCACATCTCCCTCCGCTCCTCAGTGCTTTCCCCGAGGGAGCGGATGGCAAGCAAGGGAAAGAGGAAATCATAGGGCAGCAGCCATAGGAAAAACCAACCTACAAAACCATTATGGATTAGATCCCTTCAACGCCGGACTCCATGCGTGAGGAAAGAGAAGGGCCCTTGCACACACCATCGTCACTGGCGACAGAGACACAGAACAGGAGCCGCGCTACCCTGCGCTGCACCAGCAGCACCAGCACCAGCACCAGCAGCACCAGCGCACCGCCGGCTCCGGGAGCTCCGGGAGCACCAGGAACGGAGCACAGCCTGCGGCCGGACACTGCCCGGGATCCCGCTGCGGCCCCAGCCTTTGACCCCCACACCGCCAAGGGCACCGGCGGAGCCCGGCAGCCCCCCAGCCCTGGGAGTGCTCTCCACAGCATCGGGCTGCTCACCACGAGCCCATAATTACACACTCAGGAGAGGCTCGGGTTGTTTATTGCAGAGCTGCGCAAGCCTGGTGGTCTTACAGAGATGGCGCGGGCCCTGCCGGGCGTTCCGCTGCATTATTTACAGGCAGAAAGTTCGGAGTCAGTGACTTCTCAAGTACAGCCCCGCTATCACGATTAGTTCGGAAATTTCCATAGGTTAACATATCCCAGATAACTTCTACGCATGCTCAGGGGAAGGGTCTTCACCTGGCCAGGGTTTGCTTACAGGCGTGATTTTTAGTATTAAAATGAACATAGTTCAGGTCTGGGACACATGCTCCTTGAGTGCATTGCCAAGTTATCCGAGTATACAATAGACGTACATCAACATCCTGATTTTCTGCATCCTCGGAGCGCCTTAGTTCCCGGATGTCCCGAACTAGGCGGTGCTAGCCGCTCCCAGTTCCACGGATTAAGGTCTCCTTTCTTGCCGAAAGTATACGAAAATCTTACACCAAAGCACATCCTGACTTAAGGCAATGTTGATCTATTCCACATTTTGCGGCAGGATGGCAGGCCCGCCCTGGCCCGGAGCGGCGCGGGGTGGGATGCAGGGTCCCGCCGCCGGCACAAGCGCTCCCTGCTCCAGGCTGGGAATGCGCAGTGGGAGCAGGCGGCCGGCAGCGGAGCGGGCTGGGGGTGCGCCGCTCTGGGCTCCAGTTCGGCGTGTCCCTTGGCGGGGAGCCTGTGCCCATACCCAGCGTGTCCTGTGGGATCACCACCGCTGCAATCTCATGCCACGCTGGGCTGTCCTGCCGTGGGATCCTTTGAGGTCCCTTCCGACCCCAGCCACGCTGTGGCTGAGCATTGTGTACATGTGTTACTTTGCTTTATCACAGAGCTCACTAATCCAAATTCGAAAAAGAAAGTAATTTTTTTTTTTTAAATAAAAGAAATTTCCAACACCGCAGTGTTGAAAAGAAGTGGTAATTTCATAATGATGGCTTTTAACAGAGATATAGCCACAGAACAGCCACTGGGCTGGAGTGCAGCTTTACGGTTTTACAGCAGCTTTGAGCATGGTGCTGGTATTAAAATAGATCTCCAGGCTTGTGCCGCCTTTGGGACGCCGCCCTGCTGTAAATTTTGTTCCCCTGGTACTGGCTGTTTCTGTTGGGTGAGGTAAGTTTCAAAAGGACCCAGCTGATTAGAATTTGGCCTTTCATTTTTCTTAACTACTGTGAATTTAATTCTCTGCCCCACACATGCAACTCCTGCGCCTCCCCCATCTCTGACTGAGGGAATTCTTCAGAACACAGGATGTGTCAATACAGGTAGGATAAACCCCTCTTTACCACTTCAATAAAACAGAGTCAAGGGCACGAGAGCTGCTGGAAGGAAACAGAAGATCCATTATGTGAAAACAAAGTAAATTGCTCAGGAGCCATCCCTCTGTGAAGATGAAGGCTGAGTTCTTCGAACAACATAATTTTGTCAGTTTGTGAAGTTGCTCCTCTCATGCTAAAGTGCCTACTGGAATAAGCTTTGACCATGTCAAAAATCAGTGAATAAGTACATTTTCTCAGCCACTGCCTATGAAGACTTGGCCCGGAGCCACACAGTTCAAAAGTCACTTCATATTTTAAAACCAGATTTTGAGAAGCCCTGCAGCCAGCCAGGAGCAGAAAGAAGACAGGCAGAGTGAGGAGATAGACTGGGGAGGATCAGAGGCAGCAGCAAGAGAAAGAGCAGGGAAAGGGAGCATTTTCTCATGGCTTGAAAACAAGCACACCTGGGAAAAGTCTCTGCTGCTGCCTACTTTTCCAGTAGGGAGTGAGGGGGCAAGAGGTAAGCAGGGAGGAGGAAATACGAGCTCTTGCCTCCAGGGAGAGATATGCTGGCATACTCCAGTGGAAAGACCAGTTACAATGTGGAAGAGAAGGAGCATAATTAATGAGGTTTTCAAGGCTTTATGCACTTTGCTGGGCTGTACAGTCAGTTGCAGTCCCCCAGCTGTTAAAGCTTAAGGAATAATGTTGATCCAGCTTGCTGCCTGGACCTCCCCATTCATTATAAAAGGTTCCCAAATCAAACTGCAGGCAATGGCTTTTGTCCCCATGGCACACTGCTGCTTAGTGCTGGAGGCACTGCTGCTGCCATGCCTGCCTGCATGTAGCAAGTGCTGGTGGGTGGCGAGGTGCAGTGTGGAGGACGACAGGCTCCTTAAAGCTGCTTCTTAGCAAGAATTAGCTGCTGTCCTCTTAATGGGCTCAACACCTTCTAATCCTGCTTTTGCACTGCAGACCTCCTCACCTGTGACAGGCATACACTCTGCAGGCACGTCTGTCTGCCACAAAAGGCTTGCAGACTTTAAAAGGTCTGGTTTTGTGAAGCCCCTGGCTTTTGGCAGAAAAGTGGCCCGGACTCTGGGCGGGTGGCTGCAAATGCCCAGCTGATGGCACTGTGTCTTCGTCAGTGTGCCTGTCTGGAGGAGCATGGTGAGTGACCTGCCTGTGATCAGTGCCTAGAAGGATTGCAGTAGCGCCAAACATGTCCTTGACCTGTCACTTTTACCCTCTGGTGAACACTGAACAGGGCTGCTGGCATCTGAAAACTTTGCAGAGGAGGAAGCTCTTGTGCACACGGAGACTGTAGCCTGGCACAACTGAGCTAGAGGCTGCGGCATGAACAGTGCATGGAAAAAGTCACGTCACCAGAGGTTTATGTCCAAAAGGAGACGGGAGTCCTGTAACTTTATTCATGAACAGAGGGAGAGGCCACAGGGCATTTCCCCATGGGGTCTCTCAAATTGTTGGAGGACACAGCCTCCTTTTTATCGTAATTTTCTGGCTGCATCCCCCTCTTCCTTTCCCCGTTGGCTAAGGTACTTGGAAAGTACGGACTTTCCGACCTGCCTACTATATGTCCCTCTTAATTTGCACCCCCTTTTTGTTTATTAAATGATATTCATAGTTCTATTAAGTCCTTGCTCTTCTTCCCTAAGTTCTGGAATTTAGCATGACCTTGGCTGAGCAGCAGTCCATGTCAATTAGTAACATTTTCTGAAACGGATAGTTTCTCCCATTACTTCCTTATCTACAGGTCCCTGGCCCTATCTTCAAGCAGATCCACACAGTCTGTTTGTAAAGACATATCATCTTACTCCTTTCAACAAAAATCCTGGCTCTCCTTTTGGGAGCTCTGGGTGGTCTGAAAGCCTGAGGAGCAGCTGGTGACAGCCCCACACTTTCCTTCCTAGGACAGTCAGCTATGACTACAGCTGAACATCATCAGCACTTTCTAGCAAAGAAAGAGATGCAGCCAGACCTGTCCCACTTCCCCATGGTGTCTGCCTGCTCTCTGGGGCAGAATGAACCATGCTGCCACTAGCTGGTGACTTCCCACACCCTGATCAGTGAAGAAGCTTCACAGCATGCTCCTCTAGAAGGTGCAGCTGTTGCCAGAGATCTGCAGTGGAAATCAGACTGTTGTAGTGCTCAAGAAAGCACTGTGTACACCTGCCTTCATGGGAACAGGTGACGGCTGCTATATAAATTTGGACATGTCTGACTTGAAAACCTGCCATTTGCTGGCCTGCTGGTCAAATGGGTAGCTTGCTGATCACTGGCAAGCATTTATAATCAATAGCATTTCTTTATTGAACCATCCTGGGGGCATGTCCTCTTTTGAAGTAGTGGCGGTTTTGCTCAGGCAAGTAGAGTTTTACCAAAGCTGTTGGGGACATTTGAAGTACTTTGTAAAAGATTTGAAGAGTAGAGTGATGGAGGTGGCAGATTTGCAAGCACTTTTGCTGGCTTTGCTGTGACCTGCATTGTCTCGGGGCTTCTGCCACATCCCCACAAGCACCTGCTGGGTATCAGCAGCAGCCATTGCTGCACTTTCTGTCCCCACCATGCCCCAGCCTCCCTCAGCACCTGCTCCTGCAGGCACCTCTGGCCCTGAGCTCCACAGCCGTCACCCACCTGGGGATGCCAAGGGTCTGCACAGACGAGGACACCATGTGATGGCTTCAGGGGCACACTGGCCATTAGAAGAGCCTACATTTGTTGATCTATGTGCCCAGGGTCGTGGGGGTGTGCCACCCACCAGCTGTGGCCTCTCAGAGGACAGGTGGGTAACAACACATGGCACTGTGCTCTGCTAATGCCACTAACTGGAGGAAATTTTAATTACAAAATGCCATGTATTGAAAACACTAGTCGCTTTAGGGAGCTCTTGGTTTTCATTTTAAAAGTGCAGTGAAATCCTGCAGAAACCAGCGTGAGTCTCCCTGTGTTACTGGAGCCGGTGTGCAGTGCCTAAATTCCTTCTGGCTCCTCAGAGCGAGCACTTCAAATAAATCATAGTGTTTAAATTATAAGTGGACCCAAGACAAAAGACATTCTAAAACAAACCTTTTAGTTTTTTTAGATCTGAATCTATCTATCTATTCTCTGAGTGAAATATAGAGAGATTGTATTTATGGGTTTGTTGCCTGTGCCAATGACGGACCCTGCAACTAGCAATTCCACTTAAATGCTACTTGAAGAATGAAATAAAACACATCATGCATAAGTCCTTTGGGTCCCTTTTCAAATCATTTTCGGGTGACATGGTTAAAAATACCTGATTGTGGGTATTTGCTCTCCACTTTGCTTGTAGTGCAATTAAGTGGGAAGGAGAGCCAAGTGCAGTTGAAATTCCACCATAACATTTTATATTGGACTTAGACCCCTGGTTTACCAAACACTACACAGTGACCCACCCGCACAGAGAAAGGAACCGTAGGACGGACATGCAAGGAGGTAGCAACACATCCATGTCTTGTTGCTAGCATTTAGGTACAAATAGGGGATCAAAGTTTAAAATAGCAGCAGCACTACCTGGCCATTGACTGATCCTGAAAAGGCAGGACAGAGATTGGAAGCTGTTGTTCATGTGCCTACTTTCCCTGAAGTTACTTGGACAAGCCAGAGCTGCAGAATGCACACAGCTTCCATTTTCTTTCCTTAAGGATGTTTAAACTGTGAGAAGAGAGAGGGAAAGGTAGGGAACTTTGTCACAGATGGCAGAAGCAAGAGTCACAGCATAACCGCAACTGTGTGACAACTCAGATTCCAGGTGAGCTGGAAGAGAAGTGTCATGGAGACAAGGTCTGGGTGGAGGAGAAGTGTAGATTATAAAGGGAACTCAAGGCTGGAGCCAAGGGCTTGTTCTTGGAAAATCACAGAGAAGAGCAGAGAACTGGATGGAGGCACAGCTGGGTGATGTTTGAGTGAGTGGAGAGAAGGGCTGTAAGGTAAACAGGTAGACGGGAAATGGTTGAGCACGTGGACAGCAGAAGCACAGGATGAGTTTTATGTGTGGCACAAAGATCAACTGTCTGTTCAAAGAAATGAAAAAAACAGGACTGTAGTGATTGATGTGAGGTAAAAAAGGTTATTCAGGGGATGTGATCCTCAAGGACAAAAAGAGAGTTATAAAAGGGTTGAAAGTCTCATTTCTGCGCTTCTGTGAAGGCAGTGTTGCATATATTTGTGTGACCATTTCAGGGAGCAGTAATGGATGAAGGATTTGACCCTTTAACTTCTCAGATCTTGCAGTGAATTCTGGCTGCACAGCAAAAGAAGATTCACAGCGGGAAAAAAACCACAGCAGTTTTTGGGCTTGATGAGGCCTAGCTCTCCTTAAGCACAAGAAGCTGGGGAGCATGAAAAGGTGTTCTAATCCTGTCCTACACTTACTGTAACTGCAACTCAGAGGCAGCAGATCACCTTTGCCCCAAATGCTGCTCTCTGCACCCTCCCAGAGAGCAATAACCTCTGGTGCATCACCCGGGGTTGCAGTCTGATAAACCAGCACGAGGAGGCAAGGACAAGAGCTGGGGGAGGTCAGGTACTGTCAATGCCTTGTGCACCATCTCCTGACTCTGGGCTGGGCCAGTCGGGAGCTGAGCTTCTCATCTATTCACACTTCTGGCCGCACTCATAGGCTGGCTGTATCCAGTACAGAAATCATGCCAGGTGTGTGCACTAGAGGCTGTGGTGGGGACAAATGCTGACACAAGTCAGCCCTGTCCTGGAGGAGGAGGGAGGTGGGGGCACACAGGGTTGACATCTGTCACAAGGTCATCAAGCTGGCAGTAGTCCTTTAGGTGAGAGGCTAGCGAAGCTCCTAGCAATCCTGGCATAGTGGGGAGCCCACCCTCAGGGCAGGCTCAGAAGGCAGAAGGGGGACTGAGAGCACAGGTCTCAGGAAGGGTCATTGGAAACCCCACCACGCAGCTGCAGCACCACATCTCATCTCAGAACAAGGCTTGCTAGAGCTGGAGCTGGCCAAAGAGTTGCCTTTGAAGACTGGAAACTTCATTGTCCTGGGATTATTTTTGTGGTGAAAGATTTCATGTCATGGACTTTAAGGAGATGAACTGCCTTTTGCTAGTTTGTTAAAAACCGAGATTAGCTATAAAAGAAAGCAGTTTGTTCTTACAGGAGAAACTAGAGGCGAAAAAATTGTTGCAATTTCCTTTCAGAGAGCTGCCCTCAGTCTCCAGTTGGGACGGTGAGAGAGAGCACCATTGCTGGGGAATTTCCAAACCCAGGGAGTTCAGTGCATCCATGTATGCTGTGGGAAGCAGTTGTACATTGTCGGGGCATTAAGGGGCATTAAATTACATTCCCGAAGGAGCTCTGAGCTGCTGGTGAGATCTGGCAGCCCAAGCTACCTCCATTTTCTAGGAGTTCACTCAAATAGTCGAGCACTGCTGGTTTGGTTTCCTGGTCTTCAAAGAACAGGCCCAGTGCCCCACAGGAATAAATATGGCTCAACGCACAGTGAGTTGAGCCGAGTGGAGTTATTTATGGAGGATATAGCAGAGCCAATGTGCTGCTGAACAGCCGTGGTGTTTCTCCCAGCTGAGGTCTGTGAGGGAAGCTGTGGGCAGCCTAAAACCTTCACAGCTGGCATGTGTAACCATGCCCTTCTGGTTCTGCTTGGGGGAAGGGGACATGGAAAATTTTCTCATCAGCACGGGTCTGAGCAGAGAAATTGCTCCTGCTGACAGCCCCCAGTGAAAATCACTTGCTGGCTTCTTTCTAATGTTGCTTAATAGAATGCACAATGAGTTTCAGTGAATATGCATTTCCTGTGATGCTATTTTGGTGTCAAAATTACTCTATCAGCAGCCCGTTTAAAATGGGGTTATGATGGAGCACCGATCTTATTAGCTAATTGTGCTTGCTAGTCTGTGGCTCTGTATTTCACAGCCACATTACAATGGCTGGCTGATGGGCTCTGCAGCCAGGATACTTTTAATTCCCCCTGGATTTCATTATTGTGACTGCAAAGGAAGGAACAGAATAGCAGATGAAGCTGTTGCTGTTTAGGCTTATGATGCTGCCTGTGCCTTGTGCTGAGCTGTGCCCTTAGGCTGAACGAGTTGGCAGGACTCATCTGGAAGAGTGAAAACAAAAATTTTGTATTTGTCTAGGTTTTGTGATACAAAAAAATTAACCCTTTGACTCAGGAACAGCTGCTCTTTTTTGCCCAAAGAGTAGACTACTTCAGTGTGAAGTGCTAATCATTTTTAATAGCTTCCACCTGCAGAAGCACACATTAGGTGTATCTGGACATATATGACATACTCAGTATCTCTTGCCTGATGTGTTACTCCTATCACACCGAGGTGTCCTGGCCTGCAGCACTGCATCATTTCTTACCAGACCTTCTTAACTATCAGAACAGACAGCAGGGACAGCTTTTCCCCCCTGCAAAAATAAGATACTGAAGGGAGGGTCTTTCTAAAATCTCTTTCTGCTGCAAATCCAGAGATACTCAGACAGGAGGGGCTGATCTGTCTCCATATGACTTTTCCGAACACCTCCATGCAAATGCTTAATTCTAGCCAATGCAACTTAGGGTTTTTTTAATTTTCAGCAGTAGTCATGTTCATTACAGCAGTTGTAATTGCTGAAGGCGAGTACAAATTCTCACCCTGCAAAGAAACACTCCACTGCCATCCCTCCAGTAAGCATGGAACAGATAATGCTCTTGGATCCCCTCTGAGCTTTCCAGCAGCCTACTTCTGAGGAGGGTCCCTGAGTTCTGGCACCTCATTTCTGCTTAGTGCCCTTTCCATATTGCCTTTTCCATTGCCTTTTTCCTACTTACTGCTTTTCTAGCCAGATCCCTCCAGAAAGATTAGCTGGAAGACATCTGCAGGACCTCAGTGGGGGTGGGGAGAGATACAAGGTACAAATACAAGCCTTCTCCACAGCAGTCTGGATACCAAACAAGGCTTTGCCATTGCTGGCACTTACCCCGATCAATATCCTGCCTCTGGCTTGGCAGATATCAGTCCATTCCTTCCTTCTTCCCACTTCCTTCACCATGTCGTGGCTGGAGCCCTTCTGGAGCCCAACCACAGTCTGTGGCTACATATCAAATGTTTAGCTTACTTCAAACTGACAATTTGAAGAGTTGTTTTGCCCCCATGGCTCAAAACCTCAAGTGCTTTTTACTTGCCTTGTTATATGCTATTCTGAAAGTTCAGATGGTGATTATGGAAAGGTGGCGGGCCCTGGCCCACAAACACCATGAAGTGAAACAAATTCAGACTTGTGTATAGTTCTCCTACACTCTTCATTCAAGCTTTGATTCCTTATTATTTCTTTAAGAAGTCTAATAGCTTTTCAAGCTGTGCATCTTCCAGGAAATTCAGACCTGCAAACACTTATGCTGTTTTGGGGGGGGGAGCAAATTATATTTTTATAAAGCTGCCAAGCTTCATTTTCATCATAAACAGCATGAATCTCACATGGTCTTCTGGCAGGCTGGTCTCCTGCTGCAATGCAATACAGACCCTTGTGAGGTTTTCTTGTCCTTGTGTTGTCCCATAATGCACATATCCAACACCACAGCTTTCAAAAGCAAGCTGTGACACTCCTTGCCTGGAGGCAGTAGGGCTTCTGTGCCCGTAAGAAGAACTCCTCCACAGTCCTCCTACCCAGCCTTTCAGAACAGGCAGTAAACTCATGCTTTGAAATCCCTTTACATCATTCAGCAGTGTTCAACATTAGGTACTAAAGTTAGGATTGTTGTTGTCACTAGGGGTAGTGCAATTTTGAGAGATTTGAAAGAGACCCAGCATGCCTTCCCTACAAGTGGATTTTTTCTTCTTGCAAAAAGCAGGCACAGTGAACTACCAAGACCCACTAAAGGGCTGGAAGGGATTTTCTATTGGAGGATTGAGTTTTCAGATATTTTAACTATCAGAAGAGGAATGTGTCTGAGGTGTTCATGTCTGTATAATTTCCCTTGCACAGGGTGCAACTTCCACCCAATTCATTGCCTCTTGCAGCTGCAGAGAGGCATTTTTGGATCCCAGTTTCACACACAGCCTTACCTGCCCCTATTTCATTCATCTGTCCTCCTGCAGTATCTGAGTGCTGACTGATCTTTAATGTATTCAGCTTTTATGCCATCCCCATCTTTGAGGAAAGGGAGGCACAGAGACAGCAAGTAATGAATCCCAGGCTACAGAGGAGGTCTGTAGTGGAGCAGCAGTGTGTTGGCCCCAGGCAGGTGTCCAAATCTTTGAGCCATCCCTCTCTTACCTGGCAGCAAAGATGGGGGGGACATGGCAGGCCCTGCAATCTAGAGAAGTGGCCAGACCACCCTGCTCCACCTGGCATTGCCAAGGCCTATCAAAAGTTTTTTGTCCAGGGTTTGTATTCAGGACTTCAAATTTAAAACTAGAATACAAGTAAGAGCTATCAGAAAAGGAATTAAAACAGGGGACGTCTTACCACTATTCCTCAGACTGTGACAGATTTTTTTTTTTTTTTTGGTAGGGCACGGGGTTCAGGTCTGTATTTTCTTCTTAGAGGACTGCAGTGTGAAATACCTGCTCACCCATTTATTTGTCTCCCACTTGATTACTGTCAGCTGAGGTAGTGAGATACAACAATTCAGTAGTTTCTGTCACAGGCTTTATTTCTAGCTTTAACTGCTCTGGCAAGGGTCTCAGAAAATCTGCTATGGTGCTGGATTTTCTTTCACTTTATTTTTAGTGTATCTAAGATAAACAAGAATAAGCACTAGATGAAGATTATGGCAGTAGGTGTCCGAAAAACAGCCTTTTAAGGTTTTCTGCGTGTGGGAGTGTAAGCTCCATCCATTTCACACATTCATAATTTAAATAGTAATTAGAAATTCTAAATAATCTCTCCCTGGGTACTAGCTAATCTTCATTAAACATCTAAATACCAGTGACTAAAACTGGGTCAGCTCCTCAGTGGCCTGTGGTGGAGGGAAGGAGCCATGCCAGACTCCAGTAGCAGAGGATCTGGCCTCCCTGACTCAGACAAGGAGCCCATTTGCTGCACACCAAATGCTGCATACTGAGGGCCCCATGCTCTACACATGGCAGGAGAGCTCCTTCAGCAGCCAAGGAGCTGTGCTGTGTTGCAAGCAAGGAGACTGGTCCTTCATCTCCAGTGGGACGGCCAGGGCTGCTCAGGGAGCAGTGATCTGAGGAGGCATCTGCCTGTGCTGTTCTGCAATTGCCAATGCCAGGGACTGAGTCCCAAGGCTAAGTGGTTATGTACATGCCCACTGCATGCAGAATGTCTTGGGAGTGGGAACTGCTGTTTGGTTGAAGGAAAAATCCTACTTCTGCAGCTCCAATCCTCTGTCTCCAGGTCTCTGCTCCCAGTGGGAGAGCAGGGTTTTCTTCCACACTTCACCACAGTACCCTTAAGTTTTCCTTCCAAGTCCCATGTCCCATTCTGTTCTGCCTGCATATGCTTCTCTCAGTTGCCTTCTCCAGCCCACCTTCAGGCACTTCCTTTTTTTTTTTTTCTCCCTGGAAGTCATGAAACTCTTGTTTCAGAGCTGAGGGAATAAGCATTGATCTCTGCAGACAGTGCTTCAGTCCCTCACTGCTAGTGAGGGTGATGAAAGCCAAAGCTCCTGTTCTGCAGTTCTGACACAGGCAAAGGGTTTTTACAACTTGTATGTTACATGCCTTGTGCCCCTAACAATTCTACTGATGAAGGCTATCTCTGGAGCCCCTTTTGCTCCATACAGCTAAACCCATCAAGCCAAGCACCTTCACTGTTAATAAACCATGAAATTGCCACTCCAAGCCAAGGGGACGTACCTTTAGAGGAGCTGCAGAACACTTGGGGTCCGCAGCATGGGACCCTGCCTGTGTGCAGAGGTCCTGCCTGATGGGCTGTCCATTCCTTTTCATTCTGATGTTATTGACTGATTTTCCACAAGAGCACCAGTCTCTTTTTCAGAAGTGGCAGTAATTTCCAGATAAAGTAAACCATCTTATGTAAATGCAGTGCTGAAGTGGTTTGCAGTAAAGAGTAATGGAAGCAGAAGACATGGTTCAGCTTGGCTTATTAGTGCATTAGTGTATTAGTGTAAAACAAAGTGGCAGCAAAGAAAGCAGAAATTTGCTGTGCCTGTGGGATGGAGAGGAGAGGGGAAGGAATCTTTGTGACTGCATGTATCTCTGTTATTGCTTCTACTCACTCTCTGTCTTTAGCCATCCAAACTTGCTGGAACAGCTCTGCAGGGTGGGCAGCATGTACAGGACTTTGAAGAACAAGGAAATGGTGCCACAAGAGGTGCTGTCCTAGGATATGCAGTTTGCATGGTTCATAATGCATAACAAGATTTCCTTCATGCCTCCCTACTCTTCATTGCCCCAGAGCTGTCCTGGTAAGGCAAAGCATATGTTATGAGCCAGTGTGCTCCAGATAGCCTTATGAGCCCAGAGAGTCCTGCTTCCTGGGTATGGGCAAGGACTCTTGGGAACGCGTGACCACAGCCTCCCCGTCCACAATGAAGAGGTTTCCAAACGCTTCTGTAGGTGACTGACCCTCGGTACACCCTGTAGCCTCTCAGAGAGGCTGAGGAACATGGTGATGGGTGAAACTGTTGGCCTAAAGGGGGTTTCCAACACACTGGAGAGAAGCTGAGGAGCAGATGTGAGAGGATCAGTGAGAGAGGATCACTGAGGATCAGTGAGGAGAAAGACAGCAAAAATATCCTGTCTTTGCTCTACCAAACCCCATTCACTCGCCCATCTCAGGAAAACATTAGCATCAGAATGCTTTTCTTTGCACCAGGACAGTATGTCCAGTATTACTGCAGCTACTCAGCGAAAGAGCAGGCACAGAGCAAAGTAAAACTTCAGCACAAATTTGGGTGGGCTCTTTTTGCTTCTCAGGGGCATGAGGTTGTATTGCTAAGAAGAGCAGGGCTTAAGCATACCCCATGGAAGACACAGAAATTTCTTTCTTACTTAAAAGGAAAACTTTATTTTGATACATTAAAAAATCTATACATTTCTTAGACTAAAATACAGTTTTGCATCAGTATCCTGGCACAATGTCAGTTTACACAGAAAATCTAAGATTAGATCAGCACTGTTAATTTCTTTTCCTGCATTCACAGCTTGCAGTATAAAACATTTTAAGTTCTCAAGACAACAATAAACAGTGTCACATTTACTTTTCCCATTTTCAAAGGAGGTGGCATTCCACTGGAAAAAGGAGCACTTGTTAGTTGATCTTGATTCACTGTAAATCACTAAGCCAGTCCAGGGGTTTGATTGCCCTGTTAGAAGTATGAGTGAAGGAGGATGAAAAATTCATTTCCAAATGAAGCTTTGATGGACTATGACAATGCAAGTACTGTCAAGCCTTTAAAATCTGTTCAGAAGATTTTCCTTTTTCCTTAGGGTAGTTTCTGTAATCAGCAACACAATCCATTATATAGAAATAATTATTTTCTGTAGATATAGGATTCCACCTTCATTTTGCTCTGAAGAGCTCCAGAGTAAAATAAAAGCAGGACACAAGAGATGTTGCTGTGACATGTCTGAATTGGAATGTGAATTTTCTTAACTACTGTAAAGATCCTGCGGAATATTTTCTACCTGCTCTCCACCTAACTTCTGGCATCTACTTTCTGGCCCACATTAGAAACAAAACCACCGTTCTGTTTTCTCTTCCCTCACTCCCCTAGGAGACACTATGAAATTGTTTGTGACATTGTTTTTCAAATAAGAGATATTCTCCCATTTTAGTCTGAGCAGCAGGGAGGGACCCAACTAATACTAATATGGAGCACGTGGTATTTGAGAGTTAAAAACCATGATTTTAGTGGGAAGTTGAGTCAGTGCACAACTTCTTTGGGGTTTCATAAGTAGTCTGCTTCCTAATTTCACCAAACCTTTCTGAAATTACTCTCTAGTTGCCCCTATTCCCACTCAAGCCAGAGAGGAGAGGTGGTACACTTGAGGAATGTTAGCCACCTATCCTGCCAGCATCTTCCATACATACTTAGGGAGGCCATAGCTGTATTTAACATTACTGAAATTAGGTTAGTTCTGTTAAAGTCAGCTGGTGCTTTTGCACCGAATTCTTGCAACTTTGCTTGTAAGGGGAGTTCCGTGTTTCTACAGAAAAGTACCAAACACTTACAACACCAAATTCTGCTCATCGCACTCATATATATGATGACTTGACCTCAGTGAGACAGGGGACTAGAATCTGATGGGCCTTTGCTGGTTTTCTGCTAGTTCCATTTTAACAGATGTCTGTCAAATGAATGCCAGATAGTTTAGCCTCCAAATGGGTATTTTCAGATTGATTCGTGCTACTAATTGTCCCTAGAAATATTTTCATAATCCTAGTCTCTGAGGAGCTTTGGCTTGATTGTATCAGATTGCAAGACTCATCACAGCTCCATCCCAGATGAGAAATTTTGCCTTTTACACATGATCTACATCACAAGAGACAAGTTTCATATTTTCTCATCTCTTAAAATATAAAAGAAAAAAATACCTTGAGAACAGTTTTTTGCTACAGAACACAAGAAATATAGATTTATTGGTCTCCATAATCTTGTTATGTGATGGAAATAACAGCAGAGATGAAATAGTTGGAAGAGCATTTGAAAATGAAATATTTAGAGTAAACTTCCATCATCCCAACAAAGAAGCTGAGTGTGAGAAATGCTTCAAATAAGCCTGTTAGGTTTTGTTGTTTAGGGTTTTTTTTTCCACAAAGATGAAATGGGATTTCTGTGTTGATAATGTGACACAAGCTATTCAAGAAACAATGGGCTAGTGATATTTAGATTTAGTAAACACTATTTGCACAGGCCAAGCCATGATTTAAAAAACAGGAATGCTGCATCTACTTACAAATCTTAAGATTGTTTCTTAAAATGACTGTGCCGTATTCAATACAGCATATAATATGCACTCTGAACTAAATGCTCACTAGATGGTGATGAGTATATGTCTGCTACATGCATTTTATTCTGACTCTATAACATACATTCATAGAATACATCATAACCACTCAGAGCAAACCACTAAAGTGCATGCCCTGAGGGCACAATAAGTATGTTGTCTCCAACACTGGCTGCTCAATTGCCAGAACACTGATACAGAAAGGGCTCATTTTTGCTTTATATCCCCATTATGTGCTGAAAGAGTAAGAGCTAACATCCCCTGCTCCCTCCATGAAAGGGAGCACTATGGAGCAGGCTGATTGCCTGCTGCAAAAAAAGCCCTTTCAGAAAGAAGTAACCACCCTGAGAAGATGCTGTACAGAAATGCAAGGAGCGAGTCTTGGATTAACTATTGGGTAAGTGGATCTGTGTACTGGGTTAGGCTGGATGGAGTTAATTTTCTTTTCAGCAACCTGAAAGGTGCTGTGTTTTAGATCTCCAACTAAAACAGTGTTGATAACACAAAGCTTTACCTGTTGCTGAGCAGTGCTTGCACACGCTTTCTGTGCCTTCTCTGTTTCCCACTCTACCACCCCAGCAGTTGGTTGGGGTTGGGCAAAAGGATGAGAGGGCATGCAGCCAGGACGGCTGACCTGAACAGACTGAAGAAATATTCCAAACCATATTATATCATACTCAGCAATAAAACTGGGGTATGGTTCCAAAGCAGCTGCAGCTTGGAGATTGGCTGGGCATTGGTCTGCTAGTGGGAGATGGTAAGTGATTGCCTTTGCTTATTTTTCCCCTGTTCTTTACTTAATGAACTGCATTTTTATAGCAATGTTTTTGTCCTTTCACTGCACTCTCCCATCCTGCTGCAGGGACTGAGCAAGCAACAGAGTAGCAGTGTATGTGACAGCCATGGCCAACCCACCACAACATCTGTAATTGTGTTTCCCACTGTTAGTCCTCCCTTCTAGGACACACTTTCTGAATGCAGAAAGTCCTTCAGTTACTGTGCCAAGATAAGGCCACATTTAGAAGCCCATCCTGGTTCTGGCAGCTGGGAGGTACTGGAAGGCTGAAGATGAAATTCTAAACTGGCCATACTATGTGTTAAGTCTAGCTGTGGAGCAGCAATGAAACTGTAGAAGTGATTGCACCGCTAACCACAGCGATGGAGTAAAACCACAAAAAAAAAATCCTACCTCAGGACTTTAGCTCAGCACCTACCCCCCCTCCCATTCAGTCCAGGTGATACCCTGAAATCACTGCCTCAGGAAGGTGAAAGGGAATGTGGTAAAATGAAGGGAAAAAGGGGAACTGACACTCTGCCACTTGGCACTCCTTTACTCAGAGAGCAATATGGAAATGAGACCCAAAAGAACAACTGAAAAATATACTCCAGGGCTGGAAGAAGCAATAAAGATGACACAGTGCTGTTCAACTTCCAAATAAAACAGAGAGTAAAATAATGTGGAAAAAAATTTAACAATTTGAGGAATGGTATGCTTTTTTTCCTTTGAAACTTAGCTGGTCAGAGGCTATGATGCAGAAACCACTGCTGGGGAGCAGTAATCCCAGTGATTGTTTCTAAATGCAACTTGTCCAGCCTAAATCTCCAGTCTTTGAGCACTACTCGATTCAATGGACTTTCTGAGGAGATGATTTCTGTTTCAGCTGTCTCATCTGCTCCTCCTGCATTGTTATTCTCAGTGCAGCATCGCTCTCTACATAGTCTAGACCACTTCCTACAAAGCAGTCCATACACTGGCTTTAATAACCAACAGTCAGAAAAAGTATTTAATCCATCACAGCTGGCAGACCCCAGCACCCCTACTGCCAAAATTTATATATGGGATTTACATGCCAAAATGTCCTCCCACTCCACTATCCTCACTACGACAGGAAAGCAAAGTCTAAATTTGTCCTGAAAAGTTGTCTCTTCAGAATTCTGCCTTCTGCTTATCTCTGTGCACAAGACAGAGCTGGAAGAGGGCAGCTTGTAGTTTGGTTGCAAATGAACTTCAAAGGACATTCAAAAGCTTTAAAGGGCCACTGGAAAGCCTGTGTGTTGATGGAATGCCTTTTTGGCAGGACTGAAAAGCTCTGCATGCTGGATATACACTCAAGAATGGTGCACACGTTTTTATTAGAAACTCTGTAATGATATAGATTTCTCACTTAAACATTACAACTACCAATAGAAAAGTGTTGCTTGTATCTTTTCAACACCATGTAAATAAACAGATTTTAAGACAGGATAAACTGCTATAAAAATGGTGCACAGTCAAGTCATACAAAAATACAAAATTTGTTACCAACTGTAGTCCTAGTTGCAATTACAGAGAAAAGTCCCTACTCAGAACTTCCAGTAAGCAAAGAACACAAACTTGTGGAACCATAGGAGAATTTTTTTACCAAAATGAGCAGAATACAAGGCTTCTTCGATTAAGCACCTCCAACAACCTCCAAACAAGAGGAAAACTAGTTTCTCTGGAAGCAACTGTGTGCTTGGTAAGTCTTCTGGCCTTGAAAACCAGTTTCTAGGATTCATCTGAGCTAGTTTTAAAGTTTTGTTAAACCCCACTGATCTACAACGATACCGGTGTTGAGTGCCACTTGTATCTTAGACACCAGTATTGCAAAAATGTCTCCTCTCCGGAAAAGTAAGGCTGCTCCAGTGTTTCTTCTGGGCAAGCCCAACCTCTTAACTTGCACTGAGAGGCCTCACCAGTGCTCCAGTTTGAATCCCTAGACTGAAGTTCTAGTCTAGTCAGCGCCTACACAGATGTGTAAGTCCCAACTTCCATACTTAGAGAGCCCTCCTGATGCTAGTGGGGATTACATATATGGTTCACTTAAATGAGTGTCTAAGTGCTTCCAGGACTGGATAATTTTTTTCTCTTTGCCTTCCCAGTAGCTATTTTTTCTAAATGTATCTTTATTTTCATACCTTTCAAATATTTTGGGGTCTGTGATATGAAAAGTGTATATTGTTTTAACTGGCTTACAGAAAAAAAATGTAAAAAATTTAAGTTATCAAATGACTTCTGGAAGCAAAAGTGAAACATTTTACTATTGCCAAAAGATAAGAGCACTAGTTAGCTACATGATACTACATAATTTTTTGAACTTTCAGCAGCAATTTAAAAGTCTGATCATCTGAAAGGAAGCACAGATAACTGCTTACTTGCTAAACCTTGATAACTCGAGTTGTGCATGTCTCTACCTGGACACACCTCTCTACTCCATCACAAAGCTTGTGTAGAAAGGCTCTTACTCTTTCAAAAGATTTTCTTGAATGGAGTGATTGAACCATTGAGGCATCATTATTTGTAGACAGCTTGTATTTAGTGCAATAAGTTTAAAAATTCTGCTCTGAAATATTAGCTTTACAATAACAAAAATAGTTTTCTTAAAAAAATTGTAACAAAAGGAATATATAGCATAGACAGGTCATTCATTCTTAGCAAATACACTTAAGCATTTACCATTTCACTATGCTGAATAATTGAATATTAGCATTCATATCTGGTGAGCTTCCAGACAGAAAAGAAATGTATGTATCTAATAATAATAATAATAATAATAATAATAATAATAGTAATAATAATAATAATTTTTAAAAGCATGTTCTCTTGTCATTATTTAATAACTTCAGATAACTATCCTGGCAGCTACACTTCCAAAAGAATGTTCCTCTGCCGTTTCAGGCTTTAGCCACCCACTACACTATGTACAAATATGGATTGAACAACAGGCAAGAAATGATCCCTTCTACCTCCCAGAGCTCTCTCCTTAGATGAAATGAAGCACACAGTACTTTTTTATGTACAGTAGTACAGTTCATTTCTCTTCCCATCCTCAGCATCTTTGTATCTAGTCATGAATTAATCATGAGTATGGCTAAGACTGAGCTTTAGCAATCTGTTATTTCAATTGTCCATATGAAGAATCCATACTCTTCAAAGGAACACTGCTGAAGTGTGAAGGAGGCTTCTGAACTCAATGGGAAGATAGAGGGCAACGGGTATGAGGGCTACGTAGGGTAAACAGGAAGTTAATTGCATATAAAAATTATCTGTCCCCATTTTGTAGGTTCTGTTTAATAGGAGAAGCAAGGGCTCCCACACACCTAAATACCTGAGGAGTTGGTTATTGTGATATCCGATACTGGTAAACAAAACTGTGCCCTGCCAGGGCTGTAAAGGAAAATAACTGCTTACAAACACATTTGAACTGAATGAATTCTTGCTGAAACCACCTCTTGAAAAACTGAATTTGAGACTTTTCTTGATTTTAAGATTTTCTGTATATGTCACTCTCCCAATCTAATGCAAATTTAAAATAAATTAAACAAGTAAAACTCTCAGCAGATTAGCAGTGTCATGGGAAATCTGTCTCTAAACCCAGGCATGATTTCAGATTATCTTTACAATGATACCTCCTCCAGATTTTAAAATATCAAGCAGATAAGAATCAACATTTCCATGACCATTAAAAATGAATAATTTAAGAAATGAAACAATGATAAAGCTGCTTGTAAAAGCCACCCGTATGAAAAGAGTACATGTTTCACAAAAATAATTGTTAAAAAAAGTTTTAAATCCCTGTTCCTTTTCTCTGATTTTGGCTGTTTATATTTTTATATATATATATATATATGTGTATGTATATATGTATATATATACTGTTTTGGAATGTCAATGGGTTCCAATATGGCTGGCTAGTTTCAAGATGAACTTGCTCCAGAGGCCTAGAAAACAAAGTCATACAGTACAGTCTTAGACAAATGCCAAAGGACAAGGAGAAACTGAGTCAAAGGGGTCGCTGGAAGCCATAAAGAAAGAAGCGTGAAAAGGTGGGTTTTTTTGTTATGCCCTGATACAAGAATAGAACATCCAAAGTGTTTCCTCATCTCTGCTATTAATACCTATTTTAAATACAACTACACTTAGGGCATTTCACTTTAAGGAATAATTGTCATATCTAAGAAATATCTGCGTTTCAAGGAAGCTGAGGCAAAACAGTAAAGACTCTGTTTTTAAAAGAAGAGAAAAAAGTAACATTGATCTAATTTTCAGACATGCGATTTTGGGACTAGGGGCACTACTTTTACATAATAGACTTATGAATGATCCTATTCTAGTTATAACTGAGGCCCTCTAGGAATACTTTGGGGAAAGGTATCAGAAATTTAACTGCTGGGTCCCATCATCATCAGGAAATGAGATTCTAGTATTCCAAAATCTAATCAACTGGAGCTGAATGCCCAAAAATGGAAAACCACAAGGCCCAAAGAGTTCCAAACAAGACAATCACATGAGCAGCAGAACTGGGAGTAATTCAGCAGGTGACTTCCATGTCCCAAGTGCTCAGCATCTTTCTCTAGCAGTCCTATGAGGATTTTCAGCCAGTACCAAGCACAGGAGCCTAGAAAGAATTCCTCCAAGACCACCCTTGTCTTGCAAGTACTTGGTTTGCACTTTTACAAAGGGGCGGGGGTGAATAAAGTTTTTTAACATCCAAGCATTAGGCAGTCAAGTACAAAAGTATAAGTAGCGGTCTGTGCCAGCTCTGACAACAGCATAAGTGGAAAACCACATAAGGTAACCAATTATTTGAATTAGAGTTTCACATAAAACTTTGAACTGAAATTTTTGTGTATATGACTAGAGAGTTTGCACACCCAATTCTCAATCATTTTAATGGCATGTTTGCATCTATAGCATTTAGGTTGCTCTGAAAATCCCAACATTAGTGTCTGCTTGACCAGCTAGAATTACTCCCAGAAGAAAACAGTCAATGAGCATAGAATTAGTATTTTATGTGTATAAACACAGCAGCATTTAGGCATAAGCAAATCTAGAAACTGGTATGCCATAATGAAATAGCAAAACACGCAAAGCTACATATCTATCCAGTCTATAGCAGGAACCCATTCCAGCTTAGTCAAAAAATGCTCATGCAACATGGCTTCACATACATTGTTGAAAAAAGAAATTCTTCTGTTAGCATACACTTATTTAGATTCCATTTGGTTAAAAAATTATCCCCATGGCACGGAAATGAGTAAGACCCCAAACACTTTGAAAATGTGATAATGAAAAAATATTCTATTTTACAAAGTCATAATGTAAGATGACAAATCATACCTTGCCCAGCCTGGCTTTCCATTATATGCTCTCTGTTCTCCACCTTCCAAACTTATCCTCCTATCTGTTATCTGCACCATGTATAGTGTTCCTTATTCCAGGCTACTCAGACATGCAATGCCTTCCTAACAGGCACACCATAAGTAAAACAGGCTGCAGAAGCATAAATGATGCATTGTTCACTGTCTGTGCATCTGACAGTGTGAGATGGAAAGAGCACACAAGAGACAAGCAACATAAGTAGTTGGCAATAAAACAAACAACTGGGAGAAATGTCATTTGAGCAGGTTGAAAGGAATCACTGTATCCAATTCCTTGGCACTGTGTAAGATAATTTGGTGAGGGCTTTAAGTACCTGGTCTTACTTTGCAACAATGGATGCATTCAGTAGGGTTCTTCATTTCAGACTTTGGCAGTGAATGTAAGATGAGCAAAAATTGTTCATCTCAGGGCTGGGAACAGCCCAATGAATCTCAGAGCCATCTTATTTTTAGACTATTCAGCAATTGGGGCTGTCTGCGTATACCACATAGCATGCACCACTAATCCTAACGAAATGATACTGCATTTGTTTCATATGAGACAGTTCCTTTCATCTTACTTTTACAGGAGATGGTCTCAGCTGTGACAAAAACTCTGCCATCCAGGTGATAGGCAAGCTCACAAACAGAAAAAGCAGAACATCTTGAGTGATACAGAGAACAAAAACTTCTCCTGAAGAAGTGCAGTCAGTAAAGACAAAGAGGGAGAAGAAGTAAAAGTGAAACTCTTGGAGGATCGCCACCTCCTCATCTGCACCTACCATTGGTTTTAGCTCTCTGCCCTCAGCTCCACCTCCCCGGCCAGCTTCTTTCACAGATTTCCTACTATTCTCCACAAACTCCTGAAAAACAGTAATGAAATGACAAATGCTTTCATAGAGCAGACTCCAAACATTAAATCTCAAGACAGAACTTCAAGATGTAACTACTCAAAATATCAAGACAATTTGCATCTCCCACTTCTCTTGGTGAGACTTGAGCACAATGTATCAAAAGAGCCTGCCAAATAGCCACAAACCTCTCCCCTACTTAATTCTGAAAGCCAGACAAGTGTGCTCTTACAACTGTCACATTTACCATGCAATGCTCTCCTTTATGGGGAAAGAAGGTAAAAGGTTGGTTTTTAAAAAAAACCCAAACCAAACAAAAAATAAACCACACCCAAACCACAACAACAAAAAAACTCAAACAAACCAGAATCCCATTTGTTGCTTTGTATCCTGTGACTTGTGCATAATGTTAGAATTCCATTAAACAGAAGGACTTGGAGATAATTACTTACAAGGTCTGGCTGATTGCCCTAACTTTCCTCAATTCAACCTCTTATATTTTTCACCAAATCACAATCTCCTATTCATGAAGGTTAGAAAAGGTACTAATTCAATTTTAAGCATTTTTTTCTCCTAAAGGCAAGAATCCTGCAGCAAATTTCAGTAAACTTTACCCCTGCTGGGGTTTTGTGATATTGACTGCAGACTAAAACCCATAATGTGTTTACAGTTTATCAGTGCTTTCTTCTCAGAGAGCATGCTGCATTTTACTCTTATTCTTTGTTAAAAAGCAACTCATCAGCTGCTGGTTAATTTATTATATACTCTAGATTCTGTGGGGGTTTACAAAAAAAGTAGCACTAAATTCTTGGCATGGTTTTCCCACAATAATTTTTAAAAAATTATGATAAGAAGTCATGAGAATCTTCCTCAAGCCTACGCATGAGGGTACATTTTACAGACATATTCCACAGCTGCCACTTAAAAACACTGTCAAGAAATTTCCTACTCAACAACAAAGTGAAGGGCCTGAGAAGCAGAATTTTGACATCTTGGTTTCTAGTTAGAGTGAACAGAGAATAACATGAAACAAAAATGAACAAAATGAATTGGCCTTGCAAAAGGCCTTCACAAAGCATGTAGGCTCCACGATAGAACATAAAGTCCGGTGTTTCTATGTGTGACAAAGTCAAATTCTGGTTGATGTCTATATGAAAACTCCACTGTGGTCACTGTCTATGTGTGAGGTAGAATATCCTGATATTTTTTATCTCTCACATCCAAAGAGAGGTCCTTCTTAAGAAACTACAAAACCCAAGGTTTCTCCCCTTGTTTTGCTTCTTTCAATTCTGCACTGTGTCATTTACAAGACATGATACCCAAGAGTAACATACTGCAAGATGACTGCATTTAACAGCTAGCAAACAGAAGCCAATACGATGGGAAGGAAGCATCATTACTTATTTGATGCTCATCATATGACACTGCTCAAGCCATGAAAAAGATGGCAAGGCCAAAAAAATAAAAAGACTGAACCAAAAATCCCCCAAACTGAACTCAGCTAGTGTTTTCATTCCACTGTCAAAATACCTGTTTTATGGAACCAGATCCTTAGACTTTGAGAGTAAGGGGAAACTCACCATGAGAACTTTATCCATGTAGAATTCCCTCCCAGGGCTCCCATCATTGTATTTTGTATCGATGGCAAAACATAAGAAAAGGACATCAACAACCATTTCATAAATGGAAAGGAAGCAGTGAGCAACCAGGAATGCAAAGAGGCAGACAATGATGAGTGGCAGCACCCAGATGGTGTAATCTCGTTGGTAATTCAGCAACATAATGCCGGCCAAACCTGTGCTGCAGACAATCAGGACCTGAAGAAGAAAATGGTAGACAACTCTAATGATAGAATCCTTTTGATATTTTTTGTTTGGTTTATTTTGTTAAGGCAATATGCTTCTTGGTCTGCCAGGGTTAGAACTAGAGGTTACAGACACTTGGTAACAAGATCTTTGCCTTCTGGACTCCTCATATCCCTGAGGGTAAAAGACATTTAATTCATTTTTCAGCAGATGCAAGTCAATTGTTACACATCCTTCAGCACAAAGAGTATTTTTCAGAGCAAATTACATTTATATTCTGCTGTCATAGTTCTAGTGTTATAAAATATTCCTGTAAAAAAGAATTTTATCCTGTCAATTATATAAACCCACAACCTGATGCAATGCATCAACTAACACACAGTTGGGCTTTTTTTGTTTGGGGTGGAGGGAGAAGTTAGGACTTAGGAGAATGGTATGTTATTCATTTTGCTAGTGGAAACAACTCCCAAGCTTGTCTAATATCTACCTCCACTTCATACAGGAGAAAGTAGATCAGAATTCACGTGAGGCACTTCATGTAATAGTCTCCACAGAACTACACTATGTGTGAGGCCCTAACAGATATTTCACTGGGTGCCAGCCTGGCTTTTGCAAAAACAAAAGGACTAAATTGGTGTAGCCGCAACTTTTTGAACATTTGAACAGAATGTTTTGAACTTTTTGAACAACTTTTTGAACTTTTTGAACAGAATCTATTATTATGAACTGCAACTAAACACATAGCAGTAAAATAGGTCAGCTGTTATGAAAATACCATACATTGAACTTGCAGAGGAGATGCTGACAGGGGAGCATTGTTTTAGCTGATACTACTTTTTATATGCACTGTTCATTTCAACATTTCATCACCCCTACATTTTTCTAATAATCCAAGGCATCATTTCGGGGGGTGTTTCCTAACACTTTTCCGATTCCTCAGTAAAACTTTGTTATGTAATTTCATGTTCTCTGAAGCACCTATATCTCCCTTATGTGTTTATCCCTTATCACATTTTACTGATTTAATTACTGGATTCAAAGTTCAGCCCACTGTTCTCTGATTTAATAGAAGTAAAGGAATGAAATAAGGAATACAGATCAGTCCAACCAGTGTCCAAATGCTTTGTTTGGCACAGGTGATTTAAGTAGGTTGGTATTAATTGTTTTAGTAAATTATGGCACAGAAGGAGAGAATGGCACGTCAAAGGATAGAAATAATTCACTGGATTACATTTCCATACAGTACATCTCCATCAGCTGGAGACCCAAAAAGCTGACTGACCACAGAAATTATTCTAGCCTCCTTTTAATACTCAGAGTAGAACTAACTTAGTTGCTTAAGTTGGCAGTTTCTCATAGTAGGCTTTTGTACTCTTCCAGTCCAATTTTGTCATAAAGGGTGATCAAAAATGTGTCAAATTTTCAACAGAAACCTGAAGAGTCCTTACTAAACAGAATTTAAAAGAAAAGTCTCCTATTCTTATAATTCTATGTTTTAACCACAAAACCAAAACCTTAGAACTTCTAATCACTTTTCTCTTGACTCCCTAAAAGAATCATGCAAAAGGTATCATAAACTTCAGTTATTCCTCTCTAGTCACTTTTTCTAAATTTAAGTGGATCACCTATTTATGCTCCCCATCCTGGACATTCCCTTCCTAATATGATGCAGCTAGATGTGATAAAGTGCACACTAAGAAACAGGATTTTTAAGGCATTTTGTATTAGAGTTCAAGACATTGCTAAAGAAAGATTGCTTCTACATAGGTCTGTAACAACTGTATGCAGCAGACATACCTTTCCTAGAAACAGCATAAAATCCCCAACTGTGTTTATGGCAGCCACTCGCAAAGCATTTTCCACTAGGATAACAAAGGCATCCTTTGCTGAGGTGCAGAAATTGGTGCTGTTGATAGCTGTGGCTGTATACGCATTCTGAGAAAAGGAGATTGAAGATTTATTCATAGAATGATCAGGTATTTCAGATGGAGGATGGGAAAGGTGAGGGGGAAGATACAGCTTCTGAGTAACTCACATTCATCATATGATTTTAATGAACAAAAATTCCCTTGAGAGTTGTTGAATCAAGCAATATGAACCAGCTGACAGAAGATTATATGAGGTAAAGAATTACTATTCTTCTCCTCCCTTGCTCATAATTTATGCATTAACAAGTTTGTTCAAAAAAACTCATTAAACAGAATTTGCAATTTCTCTGCAGGAGGAGGTGAACAGTAGCATAGCTACAGAAATTAAATAGTTCAAAAAAAATCTGGAAATATAAAAGAGCTTGAGTGTCATACAAGTCAACCAAGATAATTTCTAGATACTTAACTAGATTGTATTCAAGGTTAGTGAGCACAGTTTTCAAGGATTACATTGCGGGGTTTAAAATGCTTTCTTATAATTTCATTTTCTACATTTCCACAAGCAAAAAAAATTAACAACAATGAAAGAGAAATTAGCAAAATATTTATATACATATGTAAGAGGTGGAACTACAGGCCAGTAAACCCACTTTTACAAGGGGTCTTTTACAAGAACCAGCCAGTGTGTTGCACTTTGCTACTCTTTCTCCACTTTGTAGAGTATGATGAGAATTTGATGTTTTGTATAATTTTATAGTGTGGGAATCTTAAATATTACCCCTAGAAAAGCTTAGTTCTCCTTTCATAGCAAAAATATTTTGAAACTCAGATGCAGTTTGACTGAGTAGTCATAAGGGGGAACGTCTCCAACCACTAAACACATTGTTACAAAGTTGAGATACCATGTTCACCAGGATGAATATTGGCTATTTTTCAGTTTTTGTTTACATTCCAAAGGTTAATGTAGTGATTTGCAGTGTAATTTCAGTAATGGAGACAAGACTGAAGTACTGTCATTCAAGTTCAGTTCAAAAGAATGATACATTATGTGTTGGTATCAGACTGCGCTCTGGGAATATATATACTAACATCAGCCCTTACATAAAACTTGAATATTGAAAACCTTACCTGATTTAAGTATGTCAGGCACTTTTCTAGACACCAAAGGCAGCAGATGCAGGCTTTAAGCATACAGCGAGCACAAGCATTCTCCTAGAAAAGTATGGAATGTGGGAAAACAGATAAAGAGTTAAGGAAAAAATATTCCATTGTGTTTCAGTAACCCATATTCAGCCTGCTAACCTAAGCAATCCATATCAGTCCCATGGTCCTGTAAAGAACCATAGAACCATAGGATGGTTTGGGTGTAAGGGACTCCCCACACCACAGGCAGTGACACCTTTCACTAGACCATGTTGCTCAAAGCCTCATCCGATGTGACCCAGAACACTTCCAGGGATGGGGTATCCACAGTTCTCCAGGTAACCTGTTCTAGTGCCTCACCATCCTCCTAGTGAAGATTTTCTCCCTTACACCTGATTTATTCCAAAACAAGACTTCCAACCTCCCACACAGACTAAACAAACAGGTTAACACGTTAGCCCTTGAGTTTCGTAAGAAAATGGAATCTACTTCTCTTACTTTTCCTTTGAGTTGTGTGTGAATATACATAAGAATCATTCGTGGTATCTTCACTAGTGTGATAATGAAAGACCCCTTTGCTACTGTTCCTAGGTGGTAACAAACAAGGCGATTAACAGATGCCAGAATAGGAGTATATGGCAGATTTCTTTTCTCCCTGTTGAAAAGAGAAAAAAAAAATGAAGTAGAATGACCAGTATTTATGTGATATCATCTAGAAGTGCTACAACTTCTCAGTAAAATAATGTGCAAATGGAATATATTATCCTCATAACAGGTTTCAAGATATATTGTTCACTCCACCCTGACAATTTGTGTAACTAACAGATTTGTCTCTAATGCAGAAGTAGGACTGGGACAAGAAATCGGTATTCCATACAGATAGTGTGGTGGTACATCCCCTTTCTTCCTTCCCAGCTTGGGCTGCACTGTGATCTCAGAAATGCTTGTTAGGCCTCTGTAGTTGCACTGTTTTAGAAATCTTTCTCTTCTTTCTCAGGGAGAATAGAGATAAGCTGCATTCTTGTACTTTCTTAATCTCGGTGTTTGGTATTAGGTGTTGTATAGCTGTGACCAATGGTTTTAGGAGGTGGATTCCCTGCTGACCAATAGTTGCCAGATTATCAATGGATATATAAAGAAGTTTTTGTAAATAAAGTTTCTCCTTTCGCCCTCTTGGGTTCATCTGCCTGCTTCCTCTGCCAGCTTCTGCGAATCTCAGGAAATCTAAACCCACAATTGGTGAAACCTACGTGTCCTTCTGAAGGTAGGAGAAGCCCTCCCTACCTGCCTTCATTCCCCTCCCACCCTCCTGGGTCTCAGGGACATCATGCAGGATGCAGCTGAAACCTCTGGGGCACTCTCAGGACCCCGCCAGGACGCTTGGGGCCCTGTCCGAGCTAAGATCACTGACAGATTGCTCGGTGAATTATTATCATGGTTTCAAAAGAAAGGGCATTTTAATATTTTGCAAGAAATTCCAACGTATAGGGCGTGACTTCGACTCGGGGATGATTTATGGACTGAATTTTCATTTGGTAGTGTCCAGACAATACGTCTCTGCCCTGCCTGGAGACGGGTCCTTGATCTTTTAAAGGAAGGAGGCACGGGGTTTGGGGAAGCCGACCCTACCTTACATTTGGCCCCCCCAGCTCCACCCCACAGCCCCGAGCCTGGTCGGTTTGCCCCTCCCCCTGAGACACATGGGAGATATATTTCTCCTTTGGACAATAAACCAAGGGTGTATCCCATCCCTCAGGAAGGCTTGGCGGAGTTTTTAGCCCAAAAGAAAGCAGCTGGACCGGCGGGCCCAGCTCCGACTTCTGGCCCGGCAAGAGTTCCCCCCCCCATTCCCCTGAGGGTGGGGGTGAGCTCTGCGCACGCCTCCGGCCGCGCTCCAGCATCGTCGGCGGATGACATCAGCCCGCAGGAGCCGGCGGGCAACGAAGAGCTGCCCCACGTTGCGTGGCGCGACTGCTTTGCCGCGCCAGCACAGGGGCCGGCGGGCGCCAGGGAACTGCTGCGCGACCGCTTTACGGCGCTCGCACCGGTCTGGCCAGCGCAGCTCACCCCGCCTGCACTTCCTGGCGCCACGGGACAAAATCCGGGTGCCGTGGCAATGCACCAGACCGAGCAGGAGCCGGCAGACGCTGCGGACGCACCCTGCCCGCTGCACGCCCCCGCCGCGCAGGCACAGGGGCCGGTGGGCCCGGGGCAGGACCCGGAATGGGCCCTGGGGGGCGGTTCCCGCCACGCAGCGGCAGCGCTGAAGTTTGAAACACTACGTTTAACCCCCGCGTGCCCGGCTGACATTCTGAATCGCATATTTCAAAGGCTTGATCTGATTCCCACCACTTTGGACCCTGTCCTACAAAGGCTGGATGTAGTCCCTGATATTTTAGATCGCATTCTGCAAAGATTTGAAGGAGTTTCTGATACCCTCTTGGAACTGCTAGATGTCACTTGCCAAAACAGACTTGATAGGCAGTCGTCTGAGCCCAGAGCTGTTTCCCTGAGTGACTGGCATCCTACGGACGACCATGACTTGGTTACTATAGTAACAGAACATGCGAAATCCGTGAGCTCCATGCCTTCTTCTGATTCCGAAGGCATGGATGCTGTTCCACGCTCCTCTGCTCCTCCTAGCATGCCCTCTGTGGAGGTCCTCTGTCCCCGGCCAATGCCTGTACTCAACGAGCCTCCGTCGTTTGTGATAGGGATGGGAGATGAGGCTCACATGGACGATTCTGATGTCGAACTAGACAGCCTCTCTAGCCGTGGGAAAAAGAGAGAGGTAACACAGAGGAGAAAAAAGCGGCTGCTGCAGGCCCATTCTTGGATAAACCACGGATATTCAATTACCTTAAAAGCACGAAATTCGAGAAAATATTGGGACTGCGTCAAATTAGCAGCTTTGAAGGCAGGGGGTTGGAGTCTGTTGGAGCGAATAGGCATGCCCCGACCTCTACCAGACACAATGGACGCTGAGGTGGCAGATGCAGTGCCTTCAGTAGGTGGGCCCATGGCCCAGGGTGATATTAACACCCTGCAAGGGAATATTCAAGCCTTTCCAGTGTTTAAAGCAATCCCGAACTCAGGCCAAGCACATACCCATCAAGTTATAGCTTGGAAAGTGGTCCGGGATTTACAGACCAAGGTGGCACAGTATGGGCTTGGCTCTCCTGAAGTCATGCAACCTCTTCAGGCAGTAAATAGTGATCTGTTGGCACCCTTCGACATCAGGCACTTGGGCCAAGTTCTGCTTCACCCTATGCAATTTACAGTTTTTGAAAATAACTGGAGAAAGGCGGCTCAGAGGGCCACAGAGGAAAATATGCGTCTGCCTCCTCCCAGCCCTAGACAGGGTGCTGGAGTGGAAGTTCTGATGGGACTTAAACCTACGACAATCCTGACCTGCAGGCCAGATGGGATCCCGAAGTATTGGAGCAGGCTCAAAAACTCGGCTTCAGTGCCCTTCTCAAGACAATCAATATGGCGGACCAGAAGGTATCATATACTATGATACGACAGGGGACATCTGAACCATTTCTCTCTTTCCTGGAACGGCTAGCGGTGGCCTTGGAAAAACAAGTAGAAGATGACACTGTGAGAGAAGTGTTGTGCAAACAACTGGCAAGAGACAATGCCAACGAAGACTGCAAGAGAATTATACAGACATTGCAAGGCGATGTCACCGCTGCACAGATGGCCAAGGCTTGCTCCCAGGTGACACCACGAAGCTCAAAGAAGCCTGCTTTGGCTGCGTTTCTGTCACCTGCTCAGGCAAACCCTGGTGGTGGGCAGAAGCAGTCCAAGCCTGGGAACAAACGAAGACGACCTAAACACAGAAAAAGGGAAATGCAGGGACTGCGATTTTCCAGTGCAAGAGGTGTGGTAGACCAGGGCATTCTGCAAAATATTGCAGATCTAAATACCATGTAGATGGCCGGCCTTTATCGGGAAATGGGAAGGGATGTGCAAAATGGGGGAACCACCCTCCGTCCCAAACATTCCCCCAAAACAGGCTGCAAACACTGGCTTATCCAGTCAGTGTGGCACCCCAGGGCCAGCCCGGGCCAACGTCACCAGCACCGGCCCATTCAGCCAGCGTGGAGACAGCGCCCAAGGGCCAGCACGGGTCGATGTCTACACAGCCAGGACAGTCATCCTAGACTCTCGTAGCATTCACAGAGTCCCCTTGGATGCGCACGAACCCCTAAGCCAAGGGTATGGTCCTCTCCTGGTGGGGAGACCTGAGATCACCCACCAAGGAAACTTTGTTCATCCGGAAGTTACAGAAGGGGATTCTATGGGCCAGATTCATGCTATGGTTTCCACACCAAGCCCTCCTGTCACAATCCCTGAGAAAACTCTCATTGCTCATTTAGTGCCTTTTGAGTCTCCTGTTCCCGGGGCAGAGCAGCAAGTATGCGGAAGCAGCACTGCTGGGATTCCAGAACTTCTGCAAATCTGCTGGACCGCAGACACCTCTAATCAGAGACCACAGCTGACGTGCACTCTGATCCTGCCAGAAGCCCGCCCACGCCGAATTCAACTTCGAGGTTTGATAGACACAGGTGCTGACGTAACAATTCTTTCCTCCTCTTCATGGCCTTCACAATGGCCTCTAGTCCCTGTGGGATCAGCCATTGCGGGACTAGGAGGAACCACACAGAGCCACTTAAGCAAACGGCCTGTGTTGGTAAAAGACCCGGAGGGTCACACAGCTGTAATCCAGCCCTATGTTACTTCAGCCCCACTTAACATCTGGGGGAGGGACGTGTTGGCAGCATAGGGAGTCCAGATTGGAACAAATTTTTAATAGGGGTCACTGTGCGCAAGGGCACACCATACTGCACGCTATCCTTGTGATAGCTGACTGAAACACCCATATGGGAACCACAGTGGCCCTTGCCCAAAGAGAAATTAGTCGCCCTTTGTCAGCTGGTTCAGGAACAATTGCAACAGGGGCACATTGAGCCTTCTACTAGTCCCTGGAATACCCCCGTGTTCGTAATTAAGAAAAAATCGGGGAGATGACGATTGCTGCAAGACCTTTGCAAAGTTAATGCAGTGATGGAAAGTATGGGGGCCTTGCAGCCTGGTATGCCCTCACCCACAATGATCCCCACAAAGTGGGAAATCCTGATCATTGATTTGAAGGACTGTTTTTTCACAATTCCTTTGCACCCCAACGACAGACCAAAATTTGCCTTTACAGTGACTGCAATTAATAATGCTGAGCCTGTAAAGAGATTTCAATGGAAAGTGTTACCTCAGGGTATGAAAAATAGCCCGACAATCTGTCAATGGTATGTCGCTCAGGCTTTGTCTGGCATCCGCAAGCAGTTTCCTAAGGCACTCTGCTACCATTATATGGATGATATCCTGGTGGCAGCATCCACCCAGGATGAGTTGCAGAGGTTACAGCCTCGACTGCTTGCTGCCCTGCATTCCTATGGGTTGCAAGTGGCCCCAGACAACGTTCAACAACAGCCTCCTTGGAAATATTTGGGAGTAAAAATTTTGGATCAAACTATACAACACCAAGAGGTGCAATTTTCAGACACTATCAAAACTCTGAATGATGCCCAGAAATTGCTTGGTACTATTAATTGGTTACATCCTTATTTAGGACTAACCGCCACGCAACTTTCCCCGCTCTTTAATATTTTAAAGGGGGACCCTGATCTGAATTCACCTCAAAAATTGACCCCGGAGGCGCGACGAGTGCTGAATGAGGTGTAACAAGCTGTTTCTGCTCGTCAGGTTTATCAAGTAGATCCCTCTGTTGATATCACTGTTTTTATTACTGCTCCAGACCTCCATCCCACAGGTATCATCAGCCAGTGGAATAAACTATGGGCCGATCCTCTGCACATTTTGGAATGGGTCTTTCTGCCCCATCAGCCAAAAAAGATAGCACCCACGCTGTTCGAATTGATCACATGTTTGATAATCAAATGCCATCATTGGTGTCTGCAGTTGATGGCCACAGATCCTGCCACCATCATTGTCCCGATTACAAGGGACATCTTTAAATGGAGCCTTGCTAGCAGCGCTCCTTTGCAAAGTGCACTGCAGAACTTTTCAGGGCAGATTGCTTATCACCTGCCCAGTCACAAATTATTACAATTGGCAAATTCAACCTTGCGACCAAAGAACAGTCGGGTGCCAGTGCGCGGACCCACCGTCTTTACGGATGGTTCTGGGAAAACAGGAAAAGCCATTGTTACCTGGAAGGAGGGATCTGAGTGGCAGGTGCTGAAAAGCCATGAGTCAGGCTCTGCCCAACTGGCTGAACTAAGGGCAGTCGCCTTGGCCTTTCAGAGGTTCTCTCAGGTGCCTTTGAATTTGGTCACAGATTCTGCTTATGTAGCAGACATAACCAAATGTCTAGATTGTTCACTTCTAAAGGAAGTCAATAATGAGGCTCTGTTCTCATTATTACAAGCTTTGTGGAATGCAATTCAAGTTCAAATGCACCCATATTATATTTTGCACATTCAAAGCCACACCAAATTGCCAGGTTTTATAACAGAAGGCAATGCCAGGGCTGATAGGCTAGCCAATCCTGCATGGATGGCACCTAAGCCTGATAAAATTGTACAAGCCAAAGCTTCCCATGATTTCTTCCACCAGAGTGCACATACTCTGCAGAAGCAGTTCCAATTTACGCCAACCGAGGCTCGTGATATTGTCAGCGCTTGTGCTGATTGCCACGGACTCGCTGCACCTCTGCCATCAGGGGTAAACCCCAGAGGCCTAAAGGCCTTGCAGCTTTGGCAGACGGATGTGACACACATCCCTGAATTTGGCCAATTTAAATATGTGCATGTGTCTATTGACACCTCCTCCTCAGCCATGTGGGCAACTGCTCATACTGGAGAAAAGGGTCGTGATATCATTGCCCATTGGAAATTGGCCTTCTTGGTCTTGGGTGTGCCATCTGCAGTGAAAACTGACAATGGCCCAGCCTACACCTCACAGAAGATGCGGGAGTTCTTGCACCTATGGGGTGTGGACCATAAATTTGGTATTCCACATTCCCCAACTGGTCAGGCGACTGTGGAACGTGCGCATGGTACTCTGAAGCGCGTTCTGGAAAAAAAAAAAGGGGGAATGCATGGGGAATCACCACAGAGTCGGCTGGAAAAAGCCTTCTATACAATTAATCATCTCACTGTACCAGCAAATTCGAATAATCCTGTCATTTTGAACCATTTTCTCTCATTGCAGTCATCGGGTGAGTTGCGCTTGCCCCGGGCGAAGGTTTGGATTCGAAACCTACTTACTAACACCTGGGAAGGCCCACATGAGCTTATTACTTGGGGCCGTGGGTATGCTTGCGTCTCCACAGATACTGGAGTGCAGTGGCTGCCTGCGAGATGCGTTTGTCCTGACCTGCGACTTCAGAAGCAGAACCAGCGACCTCAAAACAATGACCAAGACACTGACCATCAGGCAGATGGTCCTTCTACAAGCAGAGACTGAATTTTTACCTTTATTATGGAGTCAGAAAATTAAGAACTTTCAATAGAACTAAGTTCTGATAGATGTATCATTTATGGCATTGCTTGAAAGTCTCTCTGTCCACCTTTAATCAGCAGCTGGTTTGGGCCCTGTCAGTGGCTGGCCACCACTGGCAGACCCGTTATCGGTATTTAATTCGGGATCTTCTTGGTAGCTGGCCACTGTCAAGCAGATCCTTCCTTCATGCTGAGCTCATTTTCCCTTCTTAGGGAACTAATGGGGGACAGCAAGCAATACCTGTGTTTTTGCTTTTCTTTTAAAACAAAGAGGGGGAATTGTAGTTGCACTGTTTTAGAAATCTTTCTCTTCTTTCTCAGGGAGAATAGAGATAAGCTGCATTCTTGTACTTTCTTAATCTTTGTGTTTGGTATTAGGTGTTGTATAGCTGTGACCAATGGTTTTAGGAGGTGGATTCCCTGCTGACCAATAGTTGCCAGATTATTAATGGATAAATAAAGAAGTTTCTGTAAATAAAGTTTCTCCTTTCGTCCTCTTGGGTTCATCTGCCTGCTTCCTCTGCCAGTTTCTGCGAATCTCAGGAAATCTAAACCCACAGGGCTCAGTCTTGGCAAAGAGCATGTGGGCTCAGCTCCTAGAGCTTATCAGAAACATGTCTGTTCCCAGGAGCTTGTCCTGTCCAATAAGCTCCTGTTTTTAAACAAACAGCCTTGCAAAATTTTTTTTTGCACCTAAATAACAACCTAAATGGAGGTTTCAAAGAAAGTTACAGACCTGGATTGCGGGCAGGATGGAAAATTACTGTGGCTAAAGCTAATGGTCTGGCAACTCCATAAACTCCTGGACCACAGTGGGCTGTGACCAGCACCTGCCTCTGAGTGGGGCCTCTCAAGAGCCAGTGAACCCTCAAGTTTGTGATACTCAGAGGACCAACATCAAATGCTGCCAAAAGAGCCTGGGCTGACACCTCACTGCTCAGACTTCAACTTTTTGCCCTTTGAGAAAGTGCAAAGGATCCCACATGAGCACTTCACTGAACTCGAGAGGAATTTTTACAGGTCTCTACCTTACACATACACGTGTGAGTGTGAATGTGCTAAGGCAAATGTACTATGAACATTAGATTGGTAAGTAAGTCTGGTCTATAAGTGAGTTACATTAAGTGATTTTTAGTTTAAGTGCTGTTAAACCCTTTATGCCTAAAATGTTTGTCAAGTCTGGGGCTAAGAGTGGCCAGAGGGTACACTCTGACTCAATGGGAGGGTCTCCCTCATTCCTTTTTATCCTTACCCTGTCTTATCCTTAACGTTTTTCCATCCCTAGCTTCCCTATAAACAATTTTAGGTTTAGTTCTGGATTGATTGATTTTAGATTTTAATCCCACTTTTCCTCTGTGTGCTTTAACCGTCTACTAAGTAGTAGAGTGAATCTTGTCAATGAACTGTCACACGTTCACTTTAATATTAACCTGTTTTTGCCAATACATTTGCCAGTGATTCTCTGAGCAATGGAAAACACTCATCGGTGACAGAGAGTCTTACTAGCAGTTGGCCACATTACCACTGTAACAAATCGTAGTTCCCATAAAGTTACATCTGATTGTATGCAATTCAAAACTTTCCAAAAAAATTAAGCAACAGTGCTAATACTTTTTTAGTCAAACTACTGATAAACTTGCCTTCTCCTTCTCTCTTGTTCTGCTGGAGATTTTTGTGTAGACTTTGGAGAGGATATTACTAATTGATGAGGTAAGGTCTTTTCTCAGATTTTTTGCATTTCTGATTTAGCTATTATGTCCTCAAAGTACCAAGTGTTGAGCCTTAAAACAAGTTATTTAATGCAATGTAGCTACAATATTTTTTATTTATCAAATGAATACTCACTTTCACAGTTTGAAGACATTTTTCTTTCCTATCAAAGAAGTAACTTCTACTTCTCTCCCAAAGAACAGTACTATTAAACATTTGAAGAATGGCTCTTCTACTTTATTACAAATAAGAGCATGATAATAAGCATATTAAGAAACATGTGCTAACATTCAAAAAATAAAGGATCTCCTCAGCTTGGGAGAGAGGCGAATTTCATTCAGAAAAGATAATAAAAGTAGATTCATCATTCCATGAAACTATTATCTGCATAATGTAATCCTGAGATGTTAATGATTAAAATAGGCTTACCCTGTATTTTCTTTCAATTAACTTTTAGGGAAAGACAAATTTTACTCCCTGTTAGGCACAATCACATAAATGGGTTGAGTCTTGTGCCCAGGCAACCCAAACACTTATTCGTTTTTGGTGCAAAGTCTGTAATGCAGAACACTTTGAGGCCTGTTATTCCCTGAATTGAAAGGAATCCATCCAGCTAAGGTGAATGAGCAGTGAACACATATAAAACATTTCTCCATGGATAACCTTATCTAATTTGATTTGGGAAGCTGCTTATATGCAAAATAATGGGTAAATGCAAATTAATGTCTTTACCATTTTTACAAGTCACTTTTCAAACTACGATTGCACCTTAAAATGCAAGAAGAAGATAACAGTAGAGAGAAATTAGTATTTACTACCTAAAATAAAATTTCTGTTATGGAATTATAGAGTATGGATAAAATAAAAATCATTCACCCTCAGGTGATCAGAAATACATAAACTTACAGATGAAGCATACATGTTGCTAAGCAATCTATTTCAGTGCAGAGTTATTCTCTTTCCTCTGTATTTTCCTCATTCCGTGCTCAATCTAGTTTAATTATTCACAAGATTACATCCCTGTAACATCTTGTAATAACTTCATAGATGTATTTCATTGGTATACTGGAGGACTTAATCATTAATAAAACAACAAAATTTCTGACAGCACAGTAAATTGATTCCTTGTTTTCGATATTGTTTTAAAGACTAGGGCAGAAAAGAAGTCAAAAGCAGTTCAGATAACAGCCTCAATTAAAAAGACAAATCAATTAAACATTTGTGATTTGAATCATGCACTTGAAAAATATCTGCATATATTATTCAAAAAACCAATACACAATTTAGTTGACAAATACAGCAATGAAATATGCAGCTTTAAAATTTTACATAAAATTTTATTTGTATATGATCTTGTCAGAATCTATATAGAAATGATGAATCTAATAAGATTGTAAGTAATCCTGTGAAATAAAGATTAATGAAGATTAGTGAAGCCCTGTAAATAATTTAAAGGGCACTGTTTTGCAATTAAAGTAATAATCAATTGCTTTCAATATTTTTTTAATCTCTACAGATCTTATCAGCATTAATTACTAGCAAAATAGATGACCTTCCAGGCATATCCTACTTTGTAAACAACCATTCATGTCTGTAGAATGTGCAGAGGTTACAAGACAAATAAGACTTCAAGTCTTAAATGTCAGGAACACTCTCTATAATTGGCAAAACAGATGTTTCAGGACTTCACATGATTTAAAAAGAGTCAAGACAATTTAACTGTTCCCCAGCTTTCACAATGGATGCAAGTATTCTCCCCAAAACCTCTGTCCTTCAGTATTTCTGCTAAGTCAATGTCTATGTGACTCATGATAGAGCTATCTGAGTTGTTCTTACCTTGTAAAATAGTATGTCACAACAGCCCCTGCTACTGTCATCTGCTGACAGGCTAGGATAAACTCACTGATCCAGATGAGTCCAACTATGTGGTACCACCACATGTATTTCAAAGGACCTGCCATCCGAAATTCAACAAATCCTTCTTCATTTGGGACAGGACTACCTAGAAATAAATGAGGGTGAAAAACAAAATGGTGCTAACATCAACTCATAAAGAAGGAAGTATTAGCAGCTCATAACCACTTACAGCAGAACCTCTCTAGTTTCTACTCATGGTTTTAAATGTCATGTTCAGCAAGATTGTTCTTAAAGATACCGCTTTTGAGACAATCAGTATAATTGTATGTGGAAAGAAAAATACTAAAAAAATTTTCAAAACTAACCACCATCTCATAGCAAAAATTCATGTAGTTAAACATAATGGAAACCTACTTCAGTCATTCTTAATTTGAATTTGCAAGAATCAAAATCAACTCATTACATCTAGATGTCAACACTAACAATCTCTTTTGTTTTCCTTATGGTAAGCTTTTGTGCAAGTATTTCAACAATGTTTGTAGCTCTGAAGTTAGTAGAGGACATACGGAACAGCCATAGAAATTCTACATATATGATTAATATATTATTTCAAATATTCAGAAATTCATTGACTCTTTGTCTAATGTGAATAGCAATATCATGTACAGAGACTGACAGCATGTCAGAACACTCCTAAGATAAGCTCTATTTCAATGTGTTAACCCACAGAGAGATGTTTCACTTCATACAACAATTACATGAACAGCTGATGAGATTCAGAAAAACACTGCAAGTAACTTTGTGTGTATAAAGTGCTTACCTTGAAAACCATTGTTTTGACTTAGCACTGACAGCATGGTATTCTTTGTTATGTTTTTAGACTTACATATAAACTTAAGGTTTTCTTGTGAATAAATTAACTATTGAAATAATTCTGGTTTCACTAAACAAGGACTTGGCCCTATTTGCACAAACATTTTGTCTAACTGATAACAGTGATGATACTGAGTGCATATAACCTAAAAAGATAAATTAGTTTTTGCAGAATCAAGGCCAGTTGAAGGGTTCTGTCAGTTAACTATAATACCTGACTACATTCTGCTACAAATTTAGTGCCTGTGCAGTCATCTGAATCAGAAAGTGAAGCATGGGGCTGAGACTTTCAGTGGCGACCATTTTCTGCACATAGCGCAGCATGCAATAACAACTAAAAATTTCAACAGTAGTGAGAACAAGAACACATGAATTCTATTGCCTCCAACCCTTGCTAAGAACTCAGGATATGAAAAATACTTATCTTACATTACTGTGAAATAGCTTTGTGACTTGAAACACGGCTACTTTTGGATCAGTAGTAAATAATACATTCCAAAATTTTAAGATATTTAATAATGAATGAGAGCCTCTGTTGCCTACAATGTACTGGAAAATAACAGACATGTCCCTTTTTAAAAAGCATCTGCTATGTTTCTTTGCTGAAGTAACTAAGATTTGGACCTATAGGATTGATTAATTCTAGAAGCTCTTGTCAGACCCTGAATACAAACAAACAAAGCTTTCACCTTCTATGTACTGAAGAGCATACAGGAATTTAGAGTATATTGGCACTGCTCTCAGAATACAGTGTACAAACAGCAGAAAAATCTCCCTAATAATTCTGGTACAATACTGGACACCTAAGTTACAAACAACTGAAAACTTATTCCACAATATTTACACTGTGGGAGACGGTAATTGTGTGCCCCTCCCCTACTACGTACTCGCCTGTGTGAGTACTGTCTACAGCACAATACTTGACGATATTAGCTCCAAGATTATGCTGTCTTTAACTTGTGTGTGTAAAGTTAGAGGAAATTAGTTGAAAAATTGCTATAGCAGTTTTATTAATAGAGTCTCATGGTTTGCAGCAAACCAATTTCCATCAAATCAAAAAGCCAGTCTCACACACAAAGTACCATGCTGGGAAAACAGACTCAAATGCACAATAACTTTCTTGAAACAAGTGTTCTGAAGTCAGTGAAGCAGACAGGAACAGAAGCACAAGTGGGCTTTTTTCCTAGAGGTTCCCACATGCTTTTTAGCCAACTCTGCTTGAAGTCATACAAAAAGGAAGTGAAATTTATTTAAAATAAGTAACAGTTGCTTACCTGTAGTACCAAGAAAAAGCAGGACAATGATCCAGTATGTCCAGAAGAGGATAAGCACAAAGAATGTCCAAAATGGCTGGAAGACTAGCAGCGGCAGGTGAATGAAGACCTTGCCGGCCACGTGGAACAAGGCAATGGTGAGAGCTACTCTTTTGCGCATAATTAATATGATCAAGAACAAGATAACCTAGAAGGAGAATTTCCAAATCACGTTTTAGACTACTGAAACAGAATCAAGCTATTTTGCACAGGTAGGATATTCAAACACACTAAATGAACATATACTGTCTCTACAAGATCACAAGATCAAAATGTAAAACCTCTATTAGCCTCTTCTGGTGAAAAAATATGCTCCAAATTATACTTTTTGGGAATTCCAATCTCATAACTATGTATTTGGAATCATCATCAGCCTCAAACTGATGAGATTAGACCAGGTTCTATACTCAATTATGTTTTACAAAACAGTGAATTCAGCAAGTTTTAGCAGAAAGATTATTTAAAATTTATATCTGTGGTGGTCTTACGGGATGTATGTATATATGTGCATAATAATGTAGGGAATAAGAATCTAAGAGAAGGAACAGAGAAGAACTGTTGGATTAGGATATGAAACAACACATAGAACAAAAGAGGGAGTCTACAATTCCTGTGGAGTTAGTCAAACATTGTCAGTTTTTGGTAGTAAATTCATGACTCTAAAATGAACAGCAAGGCCAAAAGAAGATAAATTGATTCAATAATCAGTGTTAGTATTTCAGTTCACAACGATTTGGGAACAACTTTTTTCAGAAGCACACTAAGAACTTTAAATATACTGAAATGACAAAGTATCTCTGAAGTGAGAACCTAAGAAAAATCTCTTTGGATTGGCAATCCAATATCGTACCTATTCTTGGAAGTCCCTGTGGACATTTTACAGTAGAAGAAAGTAGCTGCAGGCTTAGAAAGTCTCTCCTGACTCAAAATCAGATATTAGAGAACAGTTCCTAGAAAGTCTCCCCTGACTCATAATCAGGTATTAGAGAACAGTTCCTGAAAGTTAAAAAAATAAAATAACATAATGAAAGAAAATCAGTTCAACAGAAATTGTGGCAGAAATAAACTGCTCAAAAATGTGTGCAATACAACGCTTTCACCTGAATAAAAAAATAAAGGCCAACAGGAAGACAAGAACAAGAAAATAATACAGTCATTAGCAAAGCATACCGTGAACACTGTAGCTGCAATGGCATAGATCAAGAGAGCCTGAAGATTGTCTTTGGCTATTTGAGTCTCAAGATCACTGGCAGACAATCGTTGTTTAGCATAGAGCCACCACAGGACGCCTGTACCACCTATGTTTTAGTGAGGAAAAAAAAACCTGATAAATGATAAATACACCTTCTGTGTGACACACTCATACCATCTAGTCCCAGAGAAATGAAACAGTTCCTTCCTTTTAAGTCTAGTCTGATACTGAATAATCAAGAGCAGTGATGCTCAACCCAAAAGGAACTTGAGAAGAGGGAGAAGTGCTTAATTCTCCTCTGCTGCCCTCTTCTCAAGTGAATATACTCTTTTCACAGTCTCACCCCAATATGACCACTTAAGAGACTTGCAGAACCTTGACTCTGTGTTTTAGGGTAAACTGCATGAAAGGACTACTTCATGGTGATCCCTAACAATGAACAGCACAGCTCCCATTAGACAGGTAATAGAGGAACAAAAGGAAGAATAAATAGTTCTGTGGTAGGCTGTATTTATGTTTGTATATGTGTGTATAACAACACAGGGAGAAAGAATTTAGGAGAGGGAACAGAGATGGACCTTTGGATTAGGATGTGAAATAACAAGAACTACAAAACAAGGAATCTACAGATCCTGCGAACACTAATTGAGACAAGAAGCATCAACCTGATGTGGGAAACAGCCCCTCAACGATATGTAGCTAAACTTGCTACAGACAATGTCTGGGACACTGGAAAAAACATTAGTAAAAGGCACAAGAGGCAAATACGATGTGAGGTACTATCTGCTCACCCCTGTTATTAAATCCTAGCCTTATGGCCAGAATATCATTCTCCTATTCCAACTGTTATTCCAAGGTAGAACTTTTCTTGAACACAGGCCTCCAGCCCCTCAGAAAGATAACTTCAACTCTCTAATACATTTCTTTTCTCTTTTGAGTGTCTTTCTCTGTTATGCTGGTATTTCCGAATCAAATAAATAAGCTTGGTAGGGAGGTTTGACCAGATGAGCCTCTGTGGTGCCTTCCAACCTCACCCAATCACAATTCTGTGATTCAGTGATCACATGTTTTTGCTGAAGATACTCTGTTCAGGTCTAAAATAAAAAAAATATTCTTTTGACATCTCCTAAACAAACAGTCAAGACAGAATAAGCAGTATGTGTCATAAATGACAGGTTTTTATTTAGGCTGTGTAATGGATGAAACTTTTTAAAACATAGTAGTAGATGCCAAAAAAGTCATTAAACTCTTTCACTCAACATGATTGCTCAGCTTCTAAAGAGAATATAAATGGAAAAAAAAAATCTATTTTTTTCCTTTTCCTGGGTCATAGATTGTAAGACCATAAGCAGAAAACCAAAGTGATTCTGAAAAAATATAGATGGTTGGCTGATTTTTTTCCATCCATTGCAGTCATGAATTACAAGAATTAAATCACTAGTGCTTCTTAATATGATTATTCTATTTTTGTTCCTTCCCTACAGTCATCTGCCCAGACATTTTGGCTTAGCTACTCAGTAACAAGTGTAGAAAACTAATTTAGTTTTACAAATTTAAAAGCTAGTGTGATAAAATAAGGTTATTTTCACACAAGCTACATAATTTTAGAAGAGACGACCTTTGGTCATTTCCAAGATAGCATGGCTGGTTGTATTTCATACATGATCTCAGTCATGCAGGTCATCCTGAGTCATATGGAAATAAAAGGATTTTATTGGAATTGCTATACAAGCACCTTTACTTCCTCTCTTCAAGAAAAGGTCTTAAAAAGCTACTCGAACAACTGAGAGGGCTGACGAACATGTAAGGGTTGTAAACGTATCCAGCTGCGTAAACAAAGCTGCCCTTTGATTTCTTCATGCACCAGCCATGGCATGGGTGTGCCATCACATACACCCAGGCTTAGCTGCCTTGACCGATTTGAAAGGCAGGTTAAGAAGTAGGCGATGTTTAGGGTTGTCCTGCAAGTGCAGTGAGCAAACTCCTGCCCTGACACCCGAAGGCTCTAGTGAGCTAGGCTGACACGAAGCTTGCCTGCCAAGTGGGGTGTGCAAATATCCAAGGAGCAATGTTACCTCTGGGAGAGGTCTGCAATTACTAAGGTGGCAATTTTCATACGCATCTGTGAAGGGACTCAAAAAAAAGGCTGAAGGGAAATGCATGATCCAAGATCCGTGTGAGATGTGGCTGGGCTGAGGACATGGAGCACAAGGATTACAATTGGGCACTCAAACTGGGAGACAAACAAGACTTACCAAGTGATCCCAGAATGACAAGAATTGTTAAAATCCAGACAAGTACTCTTGAAATGTACCTTATTATAACCATCAAAATCATGGACAACACTGCAAAAGAAGACAAATAAAATAAGCAGACTAATTACTTCAAGTAGAAATAGCCTTCCTAATTTTCCCCCTGCACTAAGATAACTGCCTTCCAACAGAATTTTCACAGACAGATTTAATTTTCAAGGCTTATGGGCTCACTGAATAGATAATTAAGAAAATTAGATACCTCTACAAGTTCTGATTTGGTAATGTTGATTAAAACAAAGAGAGCATAAATACATTTACACAATACATTAAATACAAGACATAATGTGTTCATACAGACAGAGATGTACTTAGACAGTGACCAAACAGACAGCAAGACACGAGAGTATTTTGGGTCTGGTAACATGAGCACACCTCCTGAGGATCAGAGCAGAGTCTGCACTCAAATACACATGTCAAACGACTGCAGTTAATATGATACCTGTGTATTCAAAAATGTCATGCCAGTCATAAGTAAAAAACTATACAGCCAACTAAGGCTAAGTGAGGGGTGTGTGCAAGTGCATACTCATATTTTAACATATATATGTTTGTGTTCAGCAGTTACATGAAAGCCACGGGAACCTGGCTTTCTGAATCACAGCCTAACCCACTGTTTTAAAATAAATAATTTCTGTTTAACTATGAAACTTATTTTCTAAATTAACTGTATGTAAATTCTGCACTAACATCTGACTTACTAAAGAGCAGCACTGCAAATCAGCTGCTAGCTTTCAGATTCCAAACAGTTTTCTACCATTATTACCAAATACTGAAGCTGTCAAGATGTAAAAATAAACAGCTTTCCAGATACAGTTGAAAACATACACAGTGGTCTTTTGTGTGTGTGTATAGGGGGGGTTAGTGGTATCAAGCACCCTCTTTTCTTTTTCCCTTCCTCCCCCACTTTTTTTTTAGCCACTAAAGCAAACTGAAAACAAAGGACCCCTATATCTAATGCAGCTTTGCAGTGTTTCTTTCTAAATGATACACTGCTCACATGTATGGCTAATACCTTAGTCCTCCCATTTTAGGATTTCAGATTTTATACTTTGTATGAGTAAAATAGACTCACTAGGAAAGCGATTTATGTGAGTGGGCAACATTCCACCTTAAACAAGATGACTTTGTTAAAAGAGCTCTTCAGTCTAGTGCAAAGTGTCACTCTATAGGCTAGAGGCATCTCGCAGCTATAGAAACAATTCAGCATCTCTGTAGTGTTAAGAATTTCCAGTGTTAAGATTTTTCCAGAATTTCAGACAAGGCTGAAATTTTCAAGGACCTGAAGTTTTTAATTTTGGAGGAAGGGGAAGAAGGAGGTAACATACAATACAACAAATGGGCACCTAATATTCTTGTTTTCACTCTAAAAGTTCTCATATCTTTGTGCAATTATGTTAAATTAAACAAATTAAATCCCCTACATCCAACAGGAGTGTGTCATTGTGCATTTCTGACCCTATCCTTTTTATTTGGAAAGGGTTTATTTGGATTTGGGTTGGTAGAAGATGACTATTACAAATGGGAAAGAGGAATACTATAATAAAAATCAGGAAAAAGGGAATCCTCTATTAATTATATCAAAACTAATGTTGGCAAATTAACAGCCACGCATCCTCTATCTCGCAATCAGTAGAAGAGAAATAAAAACAGGAATGCATATGTATATTACTTCTGAATAAGTTACCCGGCTCTCAAATAAAATTTTTAAAAAGCATTCAGAATAATTTTCTAAGGGATTGTTGCTATTATACATGTTTTTTGCTCATTTTGTGGTTAGAGGGTGTTAACAATCTCCTAATGCAGCACACTAAGAAATAGCTAGTAATGAGAAAAACAATTACCTAGTGATAACAAGCAAAGTCCCATTATAATCTCTTTGCTGGTCATAACTCCACTAATCAGCCTGTGTAAGACACTACTGTCACTGACAAAGGTGATCAGGGCCTCTGCAAACTTGGCATAGCAGGAAATGTTCACAGGAGCACAGCGATGGAAGAATGGAATAGGTGCACTGGTGACACAAGAAAAAAAAATCAGAAAAAAAAATTACTCCTACTTAATATAAATGCCACATCAACACACAAATGAAAGGTGAATAGATGCAATCATTCCGCCCTTATAACATCATAACCAGAAACCATGTGTTGAATGCACAAGTGCCACTGAAATGAGGATGATCATAATGGAAAGTGATGCAGTTCTTACAAATAACCCTGGTGAGGCTGGAGTGTACATTCCAATAGGAAATTATTACCCTCCCACCCTTAAATGACAAGGCTCAGAAAGCATATGTTCCTATTTCGTCTTAAAATGTCTTTCTTTCAAGTGTCAGGTGGTGAACCAGCAGCTGAAACAATGCCTTTCACTCACGTTAGAATGGAACACTGGCCCATATTTGTAGCAAAGGGAATTGCAGAATAACAATACCCTCCCTGAATGTATACATTTTGTGCTAAAGGTCATCAGCATTCACAACTGCTGCCAAGCAAAACCAATGTATTTATTCCTAGTCTTTCCCCACACAAAGCTTGTTCTTATATTGAATAATACAATCACAGTGTTTATTTTCATTAACTTTGTTAAAATTATGCAAAATATACCAGGATGCCTATATTGCTTTGAACTGTTTTGGAAGCACCCTCACGAAAAGCTATTGATACTATGCACTAAACTTTGTGGAATGCTCAGAAAAACCTGCTATCAATTTCGTCAGAGAAAGATACAAGAGAGCAAAAACGTTCCTTTAAAGGTGGGTCATTTTGTTTTCTAAATGTCTCCCATGTAGTAGCTGTCTGTCTCGCTCATAAACTATGTCAGATCTCAAAGTGGCCTATTACATCATTTGATCAATTCCCAATTACATTTCAGACATGAATTACATGTTCCTTCCTGTAATTGGATCCAATGAAAAAGAAAGGTCTTTTGTATTGTTTCACTCTGCCCCATCTTCCTTACTTGAAAGATTTCAGTGGACTGTAGCAGCAATGAACATAATCTTCTGCAGTTTCCCCATTTCAGCAATGACCTACAAATCAACAATTTTCTGTCCTCAATAACTACTTTTTAAGGCCATGTCTTTCCAAAATTCTAGCAATCATTTTAAACATGTAGTGAGTAAACCAGCTGCCTTAGGCACATCTTTCCTAACCATTGTTTTTCTGCGGAAAAAAGATGACATGCTGGAAACTATTAATGCGTAATTATTCTGTAAAGAAATTGGGAGAAATGATGATCACCTGCCATACCTAAGTAATTAGTAGCTCCTAGGTTTTTGTTTTAAGTCACTGATGATTTCAAATTTTATGGTTCTAGGCTCACTGTGCTGAGTACGTAAATGCATTTGGAGATGCTCATATTGATAGTCTACTTTTGGGTAATAATGAATATAGCAGTTAAGCACAGCAAAGTAATTGTGCATTAGTCACAGTTGTTAAAAAACAAATTAAACCCATAATGGTGACTGCCCTACTTAAAAGGCGGTCCATGTACCCTCTTAGCCTCTTACAACATAACCTATTTTGGAATACTGCTGCTTATTATATGCTGAATTACTGGAAAAGACTGAAATTTGAGAGGTTTATTTAACTGCTACAAGTTTGCAGAAAGCCTAGAGCATTTATAAGTTGTCACTGCCAGTATCAAGGCCCAAATTTTGAGGTGGGAGTAGGGAAAAGAATGTCATTCCTGCACCCAAATACAAAAATATCCACTTTGAATAGGGAGCTAATGAGATTAAAATACTCTTCCAAAATACATCCCAACAGAGGGAAACATGCTATTTGCATCAGAGTTTTTATTACTCATCTAATACACCTTAACTTAAAGCAATTTCACTATTTTAAGTTACCTATTTTCATCTGCAGTAATTAATTGCTAAGTTCATTTTAATTAATATAAAAAAAATAGGTTAGTGGTTCCTACAAGCTTTCTTGAGTAAATGGGACTCCTGAGAATCCACTTGTGAGATCTGCTTCCACTTCAGAGATTCTGACTGAATGAGTAGATGACATAAAGTGTCTTAATAAAAAATACAGTAATAAATCTATTCTCCATAGCCTGTGCTATTTTACATGGCCTCTTGATTATATCTTGGTGTGTTACCTACTGAAAAGGAATTACAAATTTCTAAAACCAGCAACATGATGCTTCCTCATAAAAAAGAATGAATAAAGTTCAAGCCAGCCGATAATGGTCTCAGAAGCTGTATTTTTAAAGCAATATTCAAATTAATTAGGAGATCCATCTGATTACTCAAGTATTAGATTGCAAAGAGTTTTCTCCTCTCACTACTACCCCTGCACAAATACAACAACCTGTGTGAGGGGAGGGCGTGTCTGGTTGGAACACCACTGCTAGCTGCTCTCTATAACCTCTACAGGGCAGTCCCTCAGTACAGCTCAGCACAGCTGGTTTACAGATAAATGCCACAGGGACTGGACCGGTTTTCCTTCAGGATCTTCTAAACAGTGAAGTCATGTCTACTGAGGCTGATACAGGCTGGATATGCAAAAAACATATACTGCTGACTGCAATGCTAGACTACACTACTCTGTCAAAGTTAGACATAATGCCTTGAAGATGGATGGTAAGAGTCCATTGACAGCCTCAGCTGAAGGCTGTGAAGAAACCTGGTCATCAAACAGAAAACATCGATGCACAGTGTTCACACCATATGCTCTCTCCATCCCATGGAACTAATGGGAATTGAAGGGTTCATAACCCTTGACAAATTACGCTGCTTTCAGCTGCGGTAAAGAAAATTTTCTTCACAGTGGCTGATATGGGGCCATGTTTTGGATTTGAGCTGAACACAGGGTTGATAATATAGAGATGTTTTTGTAATTGCTGAGCTGGGCTTACACAGAGCCAAGGCCTTTTCTGCTTTTTGCATTGCCATGATGGTGAGAAAGTTGAGGGTGCATGGGAGGTCGGGAAGAGACACAGGACAGGTGACCCAAACAGACCAAAGGGATATTCCAGATGGTATGACACCGTGCTCAGGATATAAAATGGGGGGAAGAAAAGGAAGGAAGGCACTTTTGGAGTGATGATGCTTGTCTTTCCAAATAACTGTTGCACATGATGGGGCCCTGCTCTCCTGGAGATGGCTGAACACCTGCCTGCTGATAGTGATAAATTAATTCCTTGTTTTGCTTTGCTTGTATATGCAGCCTTTCCTTCCCCTATTAAACCATCTTTATACAAAACCCTAAGCTTTCTACCATTAACCCTTCTAGTTCTCTCCCTGATCCTGCTGGTGGTGGAATGAGTGAGTGGCTGAAGGGGGGATGGGTTGCTGGATGGGGTTAAACCACAACACAGATCTAATCTGACTGTTAAGCAAGTTTTTCTTGAATGCCTCAGTCTACAAGATGTTGAGTTTTCATTTGGTTGTCTGAACAGGATTCCGTTTCTCCTTCTTACATAATTTAATGATAAAAATCTGAAAATCAGGGGTTTACAGATACAGCGTTGGCCTTTTTTGCCTTAGGGCATTAAGTTCAGACTTTTCAATCTCAAAATACTCAAACATATTGTACATATTAGTAATATCATATAAAAAGGGGAAATACTCCACCTACACAATAGCCTTTTAAAAATAACTCGAGGTAGTTTTTATGAGGAATTTACATAGCATCATTAGAGCTCTGACACATTGTTCTATCCTTCTGTTTTCTTATTAAGCAATATTCATTGAGACTGAATGACATAGGAACACGCAATAAGTCAATATAATTCTGGCAAAAATTAAGACTAACAAGCCTTTTCAGTATGCAAGCTGGCACTGAAGTTTTCATTTGTTTTTGTATTACTGCTATAACAGCTGGCTAGTTGCATGGAATATTAATCTATAAGGGGAAAAGTAAAAAAAAAAAAAAGTTAATATTCCAGCTGCCACTAATTGTCACTACAAATAAAAAAATATTCAGTGGAGAGGCTACCATGTAAACAAGAAAGACTAAAAATCAGAGTTTGTAGAACTGACACAAATATAACATTTACTAAAAACATAACATAGAAAACCATGCATAAGAAAAGACACTACAGTTACAACCCACTACTGAGTATATTTGAGAAGCTAAATTTTGAGAAAACACAATATGGTTCTTCTTTTTACTGACAGAATTACTGACAGAAGGCTGTGCACAACAGCTAACAGATCACTTCTTTTCTCAGCAATGCTCATCTCCACAGGTGCAGCCAGCACAGCTAGAAGAGTTTATGAAGGTATGAACTTTGCAATCCTACTTCACAAACAGCAGTCTAATATACTATTTAAAACAATAAACCTCAAAATGATCTGTTAATAAAACACAGCCTTCTTTTTGGTACTTGACTATACTTGTATTAGTCACTTGGGGACTGAAAGACGGAAAAATGAAGCAATTTGCATCTATCTGACTGGCTGACGTAAGATATAAGAAGTGAATGCTGCAGAGAGCTGCGCATCTCTATATAACTTTTCCTCCCAAAGATTAAAAATGTCCCATGATTGTCTCAGAACTGCATTGCTGACAGGCAGCTAGCTATAGATAGGGTGAAAGGCAGTAAAACAGCTGATACTCAGAACAGTGTCAGTCAAATGAGACAGATGAGAATTTGAAGATATCAGTAGTCTCAGTAACACATATATGGATAAACTGGGTTTTTCTTTGAGAGTTATTTTCACTACTTTTTAAAAAACAGAATTTTATAAATATATACAATAATACACTAAAACATCTACCTGGTAAGAGTGAACATGTGTTGGCATTTTCTAAAGAACTGTCATGATCAAAATAAATCTCTGCTCCCTCCACCCCAAATCAGACAACTTGTTAGCATTACCTCTCTGGAACGGGATATTTAGGACATAACTTGGCAGCCCTTGGGTCTGTAGTATATTCTGATGGCTGTAGTTCATAGCTACACAGAGTAGAACCTGTTGAAAAGGAAAAAAAAAAATTGATGTGGAAAACAAATAAAAATCAAACATCAAACATCCATATTCTTTGCAAACAGCATTAAAACTCATACAGGTGCTCATTCCAAACCTCCTCATGTTATTACCACAAAGCTTTGCTATAGTTCCTCCTGTACTGTAGTGGTGAATCAAGTCCAACACAATCGTCAGTGGAACACAAAGACACTCTCCATCTAGCTTTGGGTTTTCTAAAGTTCGGGTATTTGAGTGGAAGAGACTAATTCACAATGTAGTATAAAACAGAAGGACACAAAATACTGTGAAGACCCCCCTCCCCTGCTACTTCACCATGTTTTCCTTGATCATTTTTAATGATTTTTATTTTTGAATATTTTATTTTTGAATAACACAACATTCATGATAGAAAGAAAATATTCCTAGGTTTGCAGGTTTTGTGTGTGTGTACTCAAAATACAACTGGTCTATAGATTTCACAGAGACGAACAAAGAACCCAAAATAATGAAGTTAGAAAGTTGGCTGAAAAATAACAGAAGCTCTGCATTACATATCAAAAGCTCCATATTACATATCCAAAGCTTCTAAAAAGCTGAACTCTCTCCATAAGCAAATTGTACAGCACAAAGAAGATCAAATTGCTTATAACAAAATTCAAACATAAATTAAGTTTTCCTTTGTACCTGACACTTGCCTAATGGAAGTGCCTTACCTAAGAGAGATTTCTTTCAATTTATCTGTAATAAAGACACTGAACATCTGATCCGATGCTTCTAGGAAATCAGCAACTTTCAAATTAGATTGGAGCCCTGGTATGTCAGAAATTGCAGAGGTAAGGAAGCCTCCAATGATATAAGCTGCCTATCCAAAGGTCAATTTCTTTCCAAGCTTGTTTCCAAATAGACTGCCTACTTCCAAGTGCAAGGGCTCTTAATACATAGCTTTTAGTGTCCTTTTTCCCTATGCAATACACAAAGGACTTCTCTTAATCTTGATCATCAATATAAGTATTCAACTCTTTCCATTTTTGAAGTTTCCCCTTCAGGAATACTTTGTAGAAGAGAGTTCTGCAAACTGGATCTGCATAATACATATACACTATTACCCAATATAAACCAAGACTTTTGACAAACAGCTTTATGTTGACCTGCATTACACCAAACAGAACTATTATTTGTAGACTTTGTAGAACATTATTTGCAGAAATATCATCTATCATTGTTACATTTCTACCTCTATGAAGAGACATCTTCTATTTACAGACTGAAAGAGCAGAGAGCCTATTTAGCTGCCTCAGCTGCTCTCTTTCTAATGCAGTCTCTGGAACACTACTTAAGTACCATTTCTACAAAGAAGTTTTTTGGAACCTAGTCCAAACCACCAAATGAACCCTTGAAGAAAGATAGATTTCCTACAAAGAGAAGTTACCAGGTGAAACATCTGAAATACATTTTCAATTATACTGTTAATATGAATCCTTATGTCTCTGTTTATGTGAAAAACATGGCATGAGATAAACAGATATCAGACAAAACAACATTCCTTAGATCTTAGTTGAAAATGTAGCATCTAAAATATTTTTTCCTTTTTGGACAAAAGGCTCTATACCACTGAAAAAAATTTTAAACTGCTCTTGTAGATATGAAAACTTCTGGATCACGGGCATGGACTAGTAATTCCATCTGACAGAATGCCAGCAGTAGAGAGTGTTACAAGGTTATCTTAAAAACAGAAAGAAGAAGAATATTGCAGGTATTTACATTTATTTTGCTTTGAATAGAGAGCAAAAGATAAGTTATAAAGATGGTTTACAGCCAGCTGAACATGAGCCAGCTATGTCCAGCTGGCCAAGAAGGCCAATGGTGTCCTGGCCTGTTTCAGAAATAGCGTGGCCAGCTGGACCAGGGCAGCGATTGTCCCCCTGTACGTGGCACTGGTGAGGCCACACCTCAAATCCTGTGTCCAGTTCTGGATCCTTCAGTGCAAAAAAGACATTGAGGTGCTGGAGTGTGTCCAGAGAGGGCAAAGGAGCTGGTGAAGGGTCTGGAGCATAAGCCTTATTGAGGAGCAACTGAGGGAACATGGGGTGTTTGGCCTGGAGAAAAGGGAGATTAGGGGTGACCTTATTACACTACAGCTGCCTGAAAGTAGGCTGAAGCGAGGTAGGGGTCAGCTTCTTCTCCTAGATATCGAGACAGGGCAAGAGTGGATGGCGTCAAACTGTGTCAGGGAAAGTGTGGACTGGGTATTGAGAGTAAATTCTTTACCAATAGGGTTGTCAAGCACTGGAACAGGCTGCCCAGGGAAGTAGTTGAGCCACCATCCCTGGAGGTACTTAAACAATGTGTAAATGTGGAGCTTAGGTAAATGATTTAGTGGCAGACTTAATGATCTTAAGGGTGTTTCCCAGCCTAAATGACTCTCAGGTTCTATTCCATGATTCTGTGGCAAGAACGAGGAGTTCTATAGGATGAAGTGGGATGTGTTTTATGGGGACAAGCATATACAGATTCATGTTACAAAATGTTCTGGGCCAGCTTGGCCATTTTGCCAAATGATCAGTTGAACTATAGTTTAAGTATCTTATGCAAAGGCCCCCACATCTAAAGAAGCTTAAGGGACAGGGCTGATCTGGGGATGCCCATGCTCCCTTTTGACTTCTAGCTGTCCAGGCAGGAGAGAAAAAGGCTAGGATTTGCTATGGAGAGGAAAGAAAAACTCAGTAAAAATGTGCATCTGAAGACCTGTTTGGATCATAAATGTAAATGAAGCAAAATCAAATGCCAGAGTCTGATCTGCATAGAGGTCACAAGCCGTACAAGTAGGACCTATAGGGTAACCCAATACACCCCTGGCTGTGGAGGAAACTGGAGACACCTTGACAGGTCCCTCTAGAAGCCAACAGTATATTCCCTCCTGTCATGTCCTTGAGCAATGGACAACTCAGGCTGCCACTACCCTCTCTTGCTGGCAACTGTTCTTGAGGTTACTCTGGATCTTTTCCCTTCAGCTGCCTACCTCAAACAGCACACTTCTTTAGAGTCACAGCCAAGCAGAAACATATTTTCATGAAGCTTGTCAAACAAAGGGTATTAACCACCCTGTATTTAAGGAAACTACCAGTCCCACATCTGAAATAATGGCCATGAGTGTTCTTTTGTCATAATAGTTCATAATTAGGCAAAAACTCTAACTATTCCCATACATATTTCTTTACTTATATTTTGAAAACTTTCCAACTTCTCTAATACTGTGTGGGAAAATTTTACAACTCAAACGTGTGTGCTTGAATAACATCTCTTTACACTAAACTTAAAACTGATTTCTTAACAAAAGAGTCCGTATGCATCAATAAATAAAAGTTTTTATTTTCTAAGGTGAGAGAGAGAAGAATGAACTGTATTGTCAAATTTTCCACTCCATATCAGTTACTGTGGATTAGTAGAGACTGTCTAGCACAGCCAATTTTTTGTTGCTCTTCGAGTTTGTAAGGCCTGAAAACGTTTAAGAAAACATTTGAGTCATCTACCTTGCTGAGATAATTAGTTTAGCAAAGACACTACTTTCATTCTTATCACTCATAAATGTTTTAAAATCAGTAGGAGCAGAATATAAAGAACAAACTAAAATATCATTAAATAATAGATCCTTTGCTTCCTACAGCAATGCACATATTTCTTCTGGAGAAACTGTTAGGCAAATGACATCAAACTGTCCTACAAGGATTGGATTTCAGATCCCAACACATTGTAACCTTAAAGAAAAATACTTCTTAACTATGCAGAGCACCAGTTTTTGGGTTACTGGTGAGCACACAGCAGTGTGCCCAACAACTGCGTGCACATGTTGGTCCCACAATTCTGTATTTGGTGGTTTCATACACAAAGTGGTATCACGGAGACATACCACAGCTTCTGTTCCACAGTTTCTTGTCAATGAATAAAATTGCTCTAGCCGTTAGAATATATTGGAGCCATAATTGGAGCAAAGTATCTCAAAAGACAAACTTCCAACCCTAACCTAGCCGTAGGAGCTTCTTTTCTAAGTCTCCTTTCTGTTTTGCCTAGGCTTGGATTGGTAAAGAGCTGAACAGCCATTATCTCTGGCATTTGTAGAAAATAGCTATATTTAGCACAAATTATTATAAAGATGCTGTAGAAAGCCAAGACTTTTACTTCAAAGATTCTTTCTACCTGAAAAGGCAAATTATTGAAGGTCTTGTATGCTCAGAAGACACAGTGCACAGAAGACATATTGCACTGCTTTCCACAGAAGTACAGTAAATAGAAAGGTCCAAACTAACCCAAGGTGGTTAGATAAAAATACTTTTAGAGACCAGAGTTTCAGTACAGGGTTCCTTCTTGTATTTGCTATATTGTACACCAACAAACAGACCCCATAAAGCAGCATTACTATCAGAGTTTACAGCTTGAGAAATGGTAAGATTCCCTAAGTCATCCAGTAAGAGGAGCAGTCCAGAGAGGACACCGCTAACATTTATATTCCCTGACTTATAGTAGTGGAAAGTATACCAGGGATTTTGGATTCTATGCTGGGAGCTCAGCAGTGTCTACCAACCACTATCAACACTTACTAACAAGAACTTTCAGATCTAGAAACATGGACTCATATTCAGACTCAAGAATTTAAGCAGAAAAATACAGAACTATGCAGAGACACCTGGGATAGCTTCAGTACCAGGAGTAGTACAGTCACCTTAGGAGTTTAGGAGGATGTTCAGTTTAAGTTACAAAGAGCAGCTCCACATCCCCCTTTTCACATACACGTGGCAAAGCACAGCCTGAGAGCCTAGAAACCAGTTTTGATAATTTATATGAACTTCCATTCTGAATCAGACACTGTGCATGTATTGTGCACATATGTAACACGACATATGTTGACATGTTTAATGCTCTCTTTGCCCCTGTCTTTCACACTGGTGATGGGCTTAGAAAGTCCCAGTACCCAGAGCTAGAGGACCATGGCTGGGAGAATGATAAACTTCCAGTTGACCACGAATTTGTGTGGGATCTGCTGCTGCAGCTGGATCCCTGTAAGGCTATGTGGCTTCACGATGGGATTCATCCAAGACTACTCAAAAAGCTGGCTGATGTCATTGTGAGGCCTCTCTCAATGGTTTTTGAACAGTGTTAGGCATTTGGGAATTTCCCAGCTGACTGCAAGCTGGCTAAGGTTGTCTTAATGTTCAAGAAGGGCAAGAAGGATGACTCTGGAAAATACAGACCTGTCAGTCTCACTTCAGTGTCTGGTAAAATTATAGAGACGATTATTCTGGAAGTTCTGAAAAACACCTGAAGGACACTGCAGCCATTGTCACAACCAGCACATCCTCATGAGAGGAAAATCCTGCTTGTCCAACCTGACTTCCTTCTAGGACAGGGTAACCCACCTAGTTGATCAAGGGAAGCCAGGTGAAGTAATCTTTTTGGATTTCATAAAGCTTTCAATACTGTCTCTCACAGGACCCTTCTGGAGAAAACATCCAGCTCTCAGCTGGATAAACACATCCTGTGATGGGTGAGCAACTGGCTCACGGGTTGGGCACAAAGGGTTACAGTGACTGGGGTAACATCAAACGGGTGGGTGGGGTTCCACTTGAGGCCCTGTGCTCTTCAACATCTTAATAAACAACTTGGACACAAGACTCAAAGGTCCAAAGCAAGTCTGTTGGTGATACAAAATTAGGAGGAGCCATTCACTCCCTCAAAGGCAAGACCTTTGTGGTTGAAGGAATTGATGCAGAGCATTAATTCCTTCGTGAGAACTCACCCAACAGGTACCAAAAAGATTACTTTTTTATTCTCCCTGCAGAGAGGCTGCTCTCAACAAATGAGAAAGCTGGGCAATCACCAACCATATGAAATTTAATAAAGACAAGTGCTAGATTCCGCATTGGGACAGGGAAATCCTGGATGTATGGACAGACTGTAGAGTAAGACCCTAGAGAACAGTGCTGTGGAAAGGGACCTGGAGGTTGTTGTTGAAGGCAATATGAATTTGAGTCAGCAGCGCCCTTGCAGCCAGGAGGGCCAACTGTGTCCTGGGGGGCATCAGGCACAGCATCGTCAGCTGAGCAAGGGAGGGGAGTGTCCTGCTCTGCTCTGCACTGGGGTGGCCTCGTCACAAGTGTCGGGGCAGTTTTGGATGCCACAATATAAGAAAGACATGAAATTCTTAGAGCATCCAATGGAGGACAACTAAACTGATGAAGGGCCTTGAGGCGAAGCTGAGTGAGGAGTGGCTGAGGTCATTTGGTTTGTTCAGCCTAGAGAAGAGGAGACTGAGGGGAGGCCTCATTACAGTCTGCAACTTCTTTGTGAGGGGAAAAGGTGCGGCAGACACTGATCTCTTTTCTGTGGTGAACGGTGACAGGACCTTAGGAAACAGCATGAAGCTGTGTCAGGGTAGGTTTAGGTTAGATATTACAAAAAGGGTGTTCACCCCGAGGGTGGTTGGGCACTGGAACAGGCTCCCCAGGGAAGTGGTCACAGCACCAAGCCTGACAGAGTTGAAGAACTGTTTGGACAATGCTCTCAGGTAAATGGTATGGTTCTTGGGTCATCCTGTGCAGGGCCAGAAGGTGAACTCCATGGTCCCTCCTGGGTCTTCCCAACTCAACATATTCTATAGCGATTGATAACTGACTTCTAAAAGGCTGTATGATGAAGCAGAGATTATAGTTCAAAAACTTAATATCTTATTTCATTGTCTCTTTCACAAATAACATCCTATTAGTTCATTAAGTTCTCTAACACAGGAATCAAACCCACAGACAGAGAAATGTGCAGAAATGTTAGCAGAAATGAGACTTTAAATCACAACTCCTCACCTCTGGACTTTCAGCCCAGTCCTAGTTCCTCTTGAGTTCTGGGTGTTTTTTAACTAAGTTCATCACTTAAAACTTCGTTAACATTGTGAATACATGACTCACAGATGATTATGCTTGACAAACCCATGCAAAAAAGGCTGGAGTAAGAGCTTGATACTGACAGAGGTGGAGTTCACTGCTGCTCAGGCAAGACAAGGCTGCCAGACTACCACAAGGATAAAATTCTTAACATTTTTCTACAGTTCTCACCCCAGAACTTGCCTGAAATCTGTCAAACTCTATCAACTCTAAACTGTTAGTCTGAACCATACTACCCATTCAAGGCTTCATGCAATGAGAAAACTTGATACAAACGGGGTATTACCTTAGCATATTGGGGACTAGCAATATAACACAGAAAAGTGGGAGCTTAAAACACTGTCTCATGTATTTGGCTGCTGCAAATTCCACAGCCCAAAGCCACAAAAGTGGTAGGATGCCTGAAGCGGGTGCGGCCCTCATGCTGCCTCCGCCTCCCAGGCTGGTCCGGCTCCTCAGAGGGAGGAGCCCTGGAGAGGACCCTGGGGGTCTGAGTGCCTGGAACGGCCCCTGGGTCTTGGGGAAAGGAGTGCCCAGGGCTCAGGATCCGCCCACCTTTCCTGAATATCTAGAATTGTATCCTTCCCTCTTTTGTTGTTATTGGTTATGTACCCTTATCTCCTCCTCTTATCTCTTCCCTGATTAATTACCCCTGTCCCTATGTAAGCAGCTGTCACGGGGGCAGGGGGAAGATTCTTTCCCGTCCCTCGGGGGGCAGGGTGGAGATTCCTTCTCTCCTGTCCCTGCGGGGGCAGGGAGGGGTTCCTCCTTCCCTGTCCCTTCTGGGGTGAGGACCTTTGTCCTTCCCTTCTCTCCCTCTCGAACACCTCTACCCTGGACCTATAATAAATAGAGCAAGGGGAGGAAAACCCCCTCCCGCACACCCACTACCTCGTCGGCTTCTTCTTTTTATTCGATTAAAACAGATGCCAAACACTACTTCCACAGAAGGTGGTAGTTGCTAGCTTTGCTGAGTTCTGTCAGTCAAGAGAACAATGCCACATGACCCCAGAAAAAGCATGCCTATGGCAATAACATGATCCTCTCTGCACGGACACCTGTCAAATGGGAAAAGGTTCAGATCATGATGAAATGACCATATGATGTTGATAAGACTTTCTCTATTCTTTGACTGTTAGCTCTGACAGGAGCTAGCTATGAATTATAACCCATCTACAACTACAGGAAGCAATTCTACTCAGAACACAAGCACTAAGCACAAAAGTTTAGGATTGTATAAATTTCCTATTTACCTATTTTAGAACAACAAAAACATTCCAAGACCAGACACATCTGATGCTCCATTTAGGAATGAAGTAGCATTTAGTCATGCACAGATTAGCATCAGAGCTGGAAATGACTGTGGAAACAAGAACTCCACTTCTTAGCCATAGATTTGAATGTGGTATAAAGTATCACATGAAGTGGAAGCACCAGAGGATTGCACAAACATAGCTAAACATTGCAGCTATGCCTTGTGCAAATTGAGCAGGAATAGAGCCAGAAGACCATACAAGGATAGAGCTGAACATTTGCACTTAAATCTCATTTCTGGGCCCTAGCAAAATAGTGATGCTTTGAGATGAGCAAAAAGGCATAGGACAGACAACTTTGCAGTTAGGAGCTCTCAGATGAATATGACAGTGTTGTTCCCAGTGAAAAAAGCAAACTTCACTCTCTAGATCTGGTGCCTCCCAGAAGTACAGTGTGCGTTTTAAAAGAAGAAAAGTAAGGTTTACACATCTCTATACTTCTAGTTGTTGCAGAGAGACTTATCACCACTTCTTTAAAACAATGAGCCTCAAAGGGCAGGAGAAATTACAGTTGCTTTTATAAATAAATATGGAATTGAAGTCAAAGTAAGCATTCTCCAGTGCCTGCAAGAATGTTCCAAGAAAGATCCATCACAAAACTCCACTAGCTAGATCTTCAAAAGTCTCTAGAATTGAAGATGACAAAGAGAACTACTATGACAGATATTACAACTTGCTGTGACAAGTAAGAGCATGTAAAAAAAATCCTAGACTCAGAATTTATATATATGTATATATTCTGAGTTGTAATTTAAAAAAAAAAAAAAAAGACAATACTCTTCACTTTCTCCTATTAACAGTACAGAAAGTTGAAAACAAATATTAGTTTACCTCTTCCTCCACTTGTATTTCTTCCAGTGCTAAATAAAACCAGCTACTCTGGAAACAAATTAAGAATCCATCTAGTCAAGTAGCAGATGTTTCTCCTACTGTATCTTTAGCTCTGCACCAGTTAGAGCTTAAGGATATTCTTCAGTACTAGCTAAATATCCTAACAGTACTATTCTAGGACTTTATCTTATTGTATCTAAAATATCCTCATAGCAATAAGTTTTGTAAATTAACCGTAACTACTGTGGAGAAAAATCTGGCTCTTTAATGCTTAATGATTTCATTTTTGATCTCTAGTTTCACATTACTCAGGTTATGAGATCAAGGAACAATAATTTTTCATCCTTCTCTAAGGTCCTCCTGCTTTTAAGGACCTTATTCTTCCTGATATTTTTCTCTTTTAGAGGCAGAGGAAATAACTGGTCCTTTTTATTATGATAATCCTTGTTTACCTTCTCAGTATGTATATACATACTGGACATGAATACATGCTGAGAATATACCTATGTGTGTGTTTGTATATAAGTTTAAAAAATATTGGCAAGAAAAGGGACCAGAGCACAGCCTTTATGATGCCAACAAAGCATGAGTTTACAAAAAATGCAGTCCCTCTTTACAATTCATAAATATTACACTTTCAGACAATGCTGTGCCTCCAACCTAATCCTCTTGTGACCCTCGGTAGTTTCACAATCTCCTCCCCAAGTACCAATAACAATTTTAAATTAAAACACTATATGCATAACAATGGTTTCCCACACCATCATTCTGGGGGCATTCCTTTTGATTTGGAACTTTATTCCTCTGCAATTGATTGCAGGGTTTATTTCCATAGAATTCTAAATATTTCAGTAGTTACAATAAGACTTGAAACCTCACTGTTTCTTCCCCTTTCCAAATTGTTTATTAATGCAATCAATAACACAACACAGTATTACAGGAGGACTCCACATGCTGTCACTTTCAGTTGAGGAAACAATTTAATTCTAACTAGAGGATACATTTCCAATATAAGGCAACCTCAATGGACAGTTTCGGTAACAAGGTAGAGTAGCAGTTGATGACTCTATACCTCAAAAGGGCCCTTTTATAAAAGGGTACTTTTATTCTAGTCAATAAAAAAAAAAATTACACTCAAAATTAGCATACCCAGGTTTCCAAAGACCTATGGGTGCAGAATTGCTTTAAGCATAAGATACCTACAACTAACACAGTACAACATACTTCAAGAAAATCATGAGCAGAGGATTAAGTTTTAAACAGAATATTTTCACTGAAAACAAAGGCAAGGGGAACAAGAGCAGATGAAAAAGTCAGAAGCCAGCAGTGACCCATGTAACAGCGATTTCTAAGGCAAGTGCCAATGGGAACGGCAAAGATGTACTTTGACTACTACACATGAAGATGTCATTAACTTCAGACAAAAGAAAAATCCTTTTGTTTCCCTTGTGGTTCCTTCCAATAGCTCAGAGATATCACCTGCTCTGACTTTGCCAGATTGATTTCCTTTATCGATCTCTTTCAGGTCAGTCTCTGTAGCAAACTTAATGAAGCTTTCCCTTTGGCTCTACATCCACTTAGACCACAACTGGCCTGGTCTAGCTGCAGAATTTTGACAACACAGATGCCTGCCAACATGCTGCAAAACAGAAATTTCATTTTAGGTTCCCAAATATACATCCAGATATTTACACAATGAATAGGGATAGTGGTTCCCACATTGAACAGACACTATAGTTATCACTGAATTAAACACAACAGAAATTATGGCCACCTCTCTGGTGTTTCTCTTTAATAATGACATTTTGTTATTCATTTGGCACAATCATAGATGAGTTTTATCTTCAAGGATATTTCAAAATGCTTTGGCGAGTCCTTGAAAACATCACTGCAATATTTCACGGACATTAAGTTTCGAAGCATCAATTGGGTTTCTGGGAAAAACAGCTTTCAGTCACACTACTCAAAATACATCATTTTTTAAGGGCCAAGACCAACAAAAACATTGAATCAAAAGTACTCTGTGCCCTGAGGTGTTCTGCTGGGTGAGAAAATCCTGTGGAGTTCACAACATATAACATTCTCAGTTGTGTCCAATCAATAGCTCTACAAACTCAAGTACTCTTATGGCTGTTTGAGAACAGCATTACAACGTTTCTCAGGTAACACTGCACCTTCTTGTGTCACTTCCAGGAGTTGCTCCAGAATATTCCTGTACAAATTGCACCTCTGTATAGGTCAAAGATCTGAGTGGTCAAGTGCCCAGCTTTCTTTCCCTTTTTCCTCCTCTTGTAAAAGGTCCAAGCTGGTTCCAGTTTTCTGGATGTCAATTATTCTGAACATAAATGATGATGTACCATGATCAAAGGTACATGCTTTCTTCTTTTCTTAAAATCAGCCTGGCTTTGTAAGGGATGAGTTGCTTCTCTTCCTTGATGGAAAGGTACTGCAAATGCAGGACCTGACTGTGAGAGGGCAGGTATGTAGGGGTGGGAATGAAGTTACTGCCTTGAAATGGTGCTCTGTTATTACAAAATCAGCTCATTTTCCCAAATAACAGCAGAAGAGCAAGTCCATCATTACTGATTCAGAAAGGTAAAAGGCTGCTTTGTCATGAAACGGTCTTCATACCTCAAGTAAGCATTTTCCCTGTCCAGAATGCTTATTTCTGCAATCTCACTTGCAGAAGTACACAATAAATATGAGCTCTGCCATAACTGTTCTGAAACTGTAGGACTGGCAGTTCTGTTCTGTTGTGTTGAGGAAATCAAGGGCCTATCTCACTTTAGGAAAACTACTATAAAGATGTTTTAGTATGTTTTACATGTTACAGCTCTTGATGATTAGATTAAAAGACATATTTATCTGAACATACCACACCACCTCGTGATGGGCAGCTGAGGCACAACAGGTGATTTCTTTGGTTTGTGGAAGGATTCTTAGGCAGTAATTTAATAAAGGATTTCAAGGAGCATGGACAAGTAAGGTGATTGCAGGGATGGCATATGAAGCAGGTGAAAATGGCCAACTCGACAAAAGCACATGCAACAACCTACACAGTCTGTCTCCAGACAATTGCTATTTTCAGGATGGAGGAAGGGTTAAAGTTTTCAGAAAGGCTCGACAGAGCAAAATTCGGAGTTGACTGCATTCTTTACCAATATATTTAAAACATTAAGTTGAATGTTAGAAGTTAGAAGTGAGTGTGAGAAAATTCAGCACTGATTATCAGAAAACCAAACACAACTTGCTCTCCTTCTTCAGAATTTGACAGCTGAACTCTATATTCTAACCATATATCATCACAAACACAGAAATTGCAATTAAGCTCTGGGCAATCATGTTCAAAGTCCTCAGACTTCATTATTATTATTTCTACAGTGGGGTCAATGGTCACTTAAAACAGACTGCCAAACACAATCCTAGTATTAATTAATTTAAAACCACTATCATAGTTACAAAGTCGATCTCAGAAAAATTATTCTGATTACTGAGCACTATAGTTTTGGTACTAATTCACTGTTCTTGCCCTACCAAAAGGCTCAATCACACTTGAACTTTTACTATATATATGCAGCAATTAAGACAATCAATAATTAAGCCATTCATTTGATGCAAACCATTTTTTGGAAGTTCCATAGGTTGGTGAGCATTTAAGCAGAAATATAACCATGAGAATGACAATATTTCTCTGAACACCGTGATTTCAGTCATGCACAGACCTCTCCTATAAAAGGAAAGCTAAGTTTAGTGTAATACCTGTTTTTGATAAGCCAAATATCACATAATGAAAATTAGGAATTGAACTCATTAGTGATTTTTTTTCTGCTCCAGCACCAGGTTTCATACTTTTGACAAAGTTTCTGGAAACTGAAAAAATTGCCTGTCATTTTAGTTTAAAAAAAAAAAATTACCTATAGGTTTTAAAATCTAAAGCTCTAAGGAAAATACAGTTAGAACAAAGAATCATGAGGACAAGACATGGCTCATCATGTTTTGTGAAGAGTGGTTTTCGTTGAACTTTAAAAGATAGCTATACTGAACATTATTTCAGTCACAATTAATAAGAGATTTGACTTATAAACACAGAAACAATGTTGGGTGATAAAAAAAGACATGGTATGCTCAGAGAAGGAGTAAAGAATGCAACTATAGATATTGACTATTTACATTTATAATCGACAATGGTGCACAGACCACACAAGGAAGCTGTGCAGCTCCATGAAAGCTGTGATGCTCCATGGTAGCTCAGCTTCCTGATTCAGATGTCAGACACCTACAGGCTGCAGCCACAGTGCAGTGGCAGATCAAGGGCACTAACAGTGTCCCAGGGCTACTTCAACTCACTCTGTTTTCAAATAAGAAGTACTCACATAACCTGTGCTAGTACAGAAACAAACATTTTAGTTTCTTTTATGAAAAGTAATCAGTTCCACTGCTTTGAACTGGGTCATCCAGACTCACTCATTTTTAGTTAAGCACCTTGCAAAGAAATATTACTGCATCATTTTAAAAGATAAGAAGATAAGTTTAGAGGACTGTTCCCACACATTAGGAAAATGTTCCCATTGGAATAGCTAAAAAATGCTGCAATTTCCTCAAGTTAAGTTTTTATTTTTGCTTCCTCTTGTTTGTCCAAAAATTGGTTACTTCTCATGCATTTTAGACTGCTAAAATACGAACTGAGCTAGTAATATCAGTATTACAACTACAACTAGTATTGAGAAAAAGTACTGCTCTTAAGGAAGACAAGGCACAATATTTAATTTGTGAATGCAGTTAGTTTCCTTTACATTTCTATTTTAAAGAAAAATGTAAGAAAACAAAACTAAACAGGAACGGCACTATAGCACTAAATAAAAGCAGGAATATTTTCAAACACACAGCCACACTTTGTACTACAAGTGCCATTAAACGTAGCACGGCTCTCACTAACCCCATGAACACAAGAACATTTCAACAGCACTACTGTTATGCAGCAGTGTCAGATCATTTCCTTAGGAGCTGAGAACATATCCTATAGTCAGACATTCCCTCAAATGCTTGTTACACTTTGTACTCCTGCTTCAAAAACAAGCCTTCCAAACTGCCCAAGACATGATGGAACAATAGCATACTGTTTTAGCTTAATGAAAATAGCACATTATTTCTATTCATATTTCTTAATACATATTTCATTTTTAGTTCAGCTAATGCATGAGTCTTTTTTTAGATCCCATGAAAATATCTGGTATATGAACAAAAACAAACCTATTGTTTTCATACCATTAGTTTCTGCAAATTTCTGAATATCAGCCAGAGTTTTCAGTTCTTTCCTTGGGCAAGCTGACACACACAAGGCAATAGATTTAATCTTCTGATGTACTAGATCAATGTTGCAGGGATCCAAGAAGAATACATACCTAGGGAAGGAAAAAAAGGTGAATTACTTCTATTTTAATTAACAATTACACTGAACAAAATTTCAGACTATGGGATTCAGTTAATACTGAATGATTCAGTCTACCCAGAAACACAGAAAATTTGATATTATTATTACTGTGTGGATCAAAAGAATTTATGCACTCAACATATGCACAACAAATGTATGAGTATTTATATACCTCTGGATCACACAGAAATTATGCTTAACTTTACCTGATTCAAGTCTATTCAAATGGTGCTACTCATAAAAACAGCAGTAGTCCTACCTTGCCTCTTCACAGATATGAGCCTAAACATTCAGAAACCTTCACTCTAACTTTACACTCAACTTAGAGATTTCCAAATTTCTTAAAAAAAGACCCAACAAACCAAATAAAATCACATTTACGCTGCAAAAAGAAGAAGGTCCATGGCTATATTAATGAATAGACATAATAGCAGTAATTAAGAACAGCTTTTTAGTTTAGATTGATTTTCCACACCATGACTGAAAAGATTACTTACGTATTTACTTAGCGATAAAAATCCTTCAGATATTTCAAGTAGAAGTATCTAATGTTTAAGTGCGGTAATTTTAAAGAGATTCTTTTTGCTAACTTTCCCCAATGAGTGACATTTAAAAATCCAATGCATGAAGTACGTATTACAGATTCTTAGCCAATATCTCCTGGCTACATACATTTTATGACCAACACTAACCCTAAAGCTTTCCACTGATGGTATAATACAGATACGATTCTCTTTGAAAGTTGAACAAACCTTAAATCCCTGCAATGCTGGTGATATACTAAGCAGTGAAATACGCTCTTCATATTACCTAACATCATCATATGAAAATACCAACAATCTGCCATATAAAATGCCTTTTCTACTTTTGCAGTCCTCAGGATGGGAATTCATTCCATAATCAAAAAAATCCCTTCTGCTCCTAGAAAGCATTTACATCCTGCCTGAATACCAACAGTCTATATGCTAATTGCCGTTTACTGTCCTATTACCCAGTATCAGCATACAAGAATGATTACTACATAGTACAGTCTTCCTTGGAAGTCCATCAAAACTCATGCCATCTAAATCAACTGTAATGTAGTAATAGATTACTTGCATTCTTAAAACATTCCCTTTCTTTGCAACATCTTGGTGAAATCATCCACTCCTATTTCTTTTTTACTTATTACATATCTTGGGGCTCCATAGACCACTGAAGTCTGAGAAACAAGTGTAAACATGAAAATTCTGTCCCACAAACACAGTCAAAGTAGCTGCATGCAAGCAATAAGCCACAGTTTTCCCTTATGTCACAGAAAATACTCTTGAGTTGATATCAAGACATACAACAGCTGTCTTAACTGAACACTCCTGTTATAGCTTCCACTTCATGAGGACAGGTTCCTCCGGTGGCTATTCTATACAAAAAGGGTACATGGAAGGAGAGTGCCTACTCCTTTGAGAATATTTGGTCAAAGCAGCAATAAACAAGAACCTACAGAGTCAAACCTGACTGATGTGGCAAGGGAGGCTACAATGGGAACAAACCTGGTCAGTCATGCAAATTGATAACGATATGTGGATTATGAAAATTATTATTTTTCAGTAAGACTATCTGGCTAAGCACCGTGCCAAATTGGGAGGGAAATACTCAGACACAAAACTTGGCCACTTAATGTTAATAAAAACAATGATCAGAAACAAACCCAGTCAATTACAGAAATTGATGGGCTATCAAGAAACTGCAGACAAAGACTTCGCAGCTGGGGATGCAAACTCATAGGTGCAGAATGGAGGAGGGTTCAGTGGGACTGTGCCAGCTGCTGAGGGAATGCGCATGTGACTGAGTAGCAGACAGAAAGGGGTGGGAAAGCAAATAGTTGCTTGCAAGTTGATGTTTGTTAGTACGTTATATGACTGATCATTGCTGTCTGTCCTGTCCTATTACTAAAGCTTTTAACTCTGCATAATTCTAGTTGCTATCCCATGTGCACAGACGTTGCAAGTGCTGCAGGGATTAACTGCCAGCTACTGGGGGGACTGTCATGGGCGTGAGGGATTTGGTGCCACCAACTGGAATCAGACCAGGGGTTTGGGTGCCCCAGGCCCGTCGTGTCAGCTACCAAAGTGAGTGGGGTCTCACTGCCAGTGGCAGGAAGGGGTCTTGACAATAAGCTGCTGGGCTAGGAACAATGTGTGCCCACCAAAAAAAAAAAAAAAAGCAACTACAGAGGAGATAGATTCAGCATAAGTGGTCACAGCCTTTGTGGTGCTGGCTCTAGACAGGGCTGAGCACCTGTACCTTCCCCAGAGCAGGTCTATGCAAGTTATAGACTCACAGAAGATCCTGAGTGGGAATGGACCCACAAGGATCAATGAGTCCAACTCCAAGCTGTACCAGATGGTGCGTAGGGAACTCTGGGTCCAGGCAGAGGTGCCAGGTGGGCAGAGGGTCTGTGGTGTTATTTGGGGGGAACTGTGGGGTGCCAGTGGAATAAATGTGTGAATGTTTGCTAGCTGAATGTTTGCAAGCTGGATCACCTGCTGAGTAGGGGCAATCCATCAGGTGGATAAGAGGCGGGGTGCTGGGTGGGCAGAGGTGCTGTGCTGGTACTTGGAGAATCTGCAAATGTATGTGAGCTTGTAAACCTGAAAGTGTCATGTGTGTGCCTACACTAGTGACCTTCTGCTACTGTCAGGCCATGAGGAGGACAGGACATGGCTGGCTGTGCTTGTGTTTGTGAATCCCACTGTTGAAGGCAGCACCTTGTCACTGCCAGTCTGTGTAACCAGCTGCATCAATGTCCCAGATATGCTGTCTATCTGTATCCCTCAGCCTAGGCAGATGATGACTTACTAATTTCTGGTTTTTTACTCTTCATGTATCTGTAACTTGGTGTAGTTCGGTGCTTCTTACAAAGTGCTAAAAACCTTTTTTCCCAGCACCTTTAACCAAAACAAAGCCCTCTGAATACAGAGTCAAGGACACATTCATTGCCCTAGGGCCCAAAATACATAAACAACTCTGAAATGGGGGGAGTGGGCCTGGGGTGGTTAACATCATCACCTAAAGGTGTGATTGGAAAATTAGGGGCCAATATGCTAATAGGGCAGAACTTATAAAAGGTGAAGGGCTTGTGACTCAGTGTCCATTTTGAGTGTAGTCCCTCAAGGGGATTTTGCTTGCCTGAATGTACCTTGTAGGCCATGAATAAATTCAACCGCTTTTTATACTCCTAATTTATCTTGGCCTTTGTTTCAGGTAGCCTGCTTTTAGGCATCACAGAGACCCCAGGTTCTGGGAGCTATAGGGCTGAACTTCAGTTCCTGAACAGCAGGGTTCTCTGAATGTCCCTAAGGAAACCAAGTCAGGAATGTCACCATTAGCAAGCTAGAACTCAGTCCACTTCTACAGTGATTTCAATTCAAGGGTCAAGCTATCATTTTAATTGCCAGAATATTTTGCAAAATAAGCACTACAGTTTTAACTCAGACCTGGAAGTTTAGAAATACAATGCAACATCATATGCAGTTTTGACAGAAGCGTGGGCATAGCCTTCAACAGACACATATAATTCAAACACTGCATTGTATGGCACAGAAACAGTTCTGACAGCAGTAAGGGAGCCACACAAGCTATCGAATCTGTGGCTTCAATCCATGGCCTAGGAAGAGAGAAGTAAGATTCTTTTTAACTTCTAGCATCTAAAACAGGTACCAAAATTCTAGGCACGAGCATTACAGAAGAAAATTTTATTTCTGTTTATAAAGCTTACTTATGTGGTTTTACTGCAGAAAGTTTCATCCTGTGTCACCACAGAACAGGTTTTGTTTCTCCCTAGAAGACTGTACTTAGATGTTTTGTGCTGCACTTTCAGTTATTTACAATCAGCAATAGACTAATAGCCTAATAAGAAAATATATCAGCAATACAAAGACTGATGTAAACAAAGCAATCATATTGTTAGAGATGCTTCAACACCGCAAATGAAAATACATTTGCTATTTGAAAATCAATAAAGTTGACTTACAACATATGCTCGTTTATGCATCTTTATGAAGTATTAGCCCTGCAGAGGAGTTGGAGGTAGTGGTGCATGACAAATTGGACATGATCCGGCACTTTACACCTGCAGCCAAGAAAACCAACTGCATCTGGGGCTTCACAAAAAGATGCATAACTAGCAAGGCAAGTTTTTCTCTGCCCTCAGGGGGCGTCCCCCACCTCATATACTGCACCCAACTCTGGGATGCCTAGTACAGAAAAGACATGAACCCATTACAGTGAGTGCAGAGAAGGCCAAGGAAAATGATGAGAGGGCTGGAGCATATGAAGACAGGCTAAGAGAGTTGGGGCTGTTCAGCCTGGAGAAGAGAAGGCTGTGGAGAGACCTTTTGGCAGCTTTCCAGTACTTACAGGGGCCTTCTGTAAAAGAGAGAAAGTGGCTTTTCACACAGGCAAAAAATGAAAGGACAAGGGGAAATGGCCTTAAACTAAAAGAAAGTAGATTTAGAATGATAGAATCATTTTGGATGGAAAAGACCTTTCACATCATCCACTCTAACTATAAATGCAGCACTACCAAGTCCACCACTAAACCCTAAGTGCCACATCTACACATCTTTTCAATACCTTCAGAAATGGTGACTCAACCACTTCCCTGGGCTTGATCATCTTTTTGTAAAGAATTTTTTCATAATGTCCAATCTAAATCTCCCCTTGCACAGTTTGAGACCATCTCCTCTCATCCTGTCACTTGTTACCTGGGAGAAGAGATTGATTACCCCACCTACAACCTTCTTTCAGGTAGCTGAAGACCAATAAGGTGAAACCTAGAGCTAGTAATCTGAACATTAATAACAGTTAGAATAGACAAAGCTACCATCTTAAATATTACCTAAAAATTACAACCAGAGTATACAGCCCATAGGGCATGGTATAGGAACTGTAATTACCATATTGCAACGTGGAGTACAGAACCAAGTGAAACCCCCACAAAAACCAACCTAAGAGGGTGGGAAGATGACCACATGGCAACCACTTGGTAATGCAACAGCAAACCAATGAAAAGCAAGACCACTCCAGGCCCTAACAGTGCTGCTCATCCAGGCTGTCATGTGAGGGATAGGGTGTTGAGATTGAAAGGGAAATAACTCCCTGGGATTTCTTTATTCAGGTTCTCTTTTTTCAAGGTATATAGATCAAGCTACCAGTTTCATAACTGATCTGTGCCATCAAATGGAGATGAGAGTCTAGTGCCAAACATTTCTTCAACAGTAGCACATATACCATTTCACTCCACCAAACTCTCTGTGTGTATGCTGCAAACCCTCCCTGGGTTTTCCCATTATCTAAACTCTAAGCCTTTCCCGGGGTCAAGGGCATGTGTTCAGGTGGAATGCCACCGTAACTATTCCGCACAGCATCACATGCACATCTCCTTGTACTTGAGTAGACAACACAAACTGAATTCTGTCCAAGTAACAACGCATTGGTGATCAAAAACCCCTAGCATTTCAGGAACTTACATTTGGCTGCTGTGGTCATCATTAATTTGCAAATAAAAAGTCATTTTTTTAACCCCCTTATAACTACCAGAACTCGTAAAGCAAGGAGCTTACTTGAAGCAGATAGGTTTAATTAGAATTCACTGCCAGGGCTAGAGTATAATCCTGTGTCTGACTCTAGAGCACAGCCTATTAAAGTGTGCTGTGGTTTCTTTGTAAAAATAAAAAGATGCCTGATCCACTCTTTGTTCGTGAGACCAGGCTGTAAAATCCTCCTTCTCAACATTTCGTCTCACTGGTTTCAGCATATCTGATGTACACAGAGCAAATCATATCCCTGTGAGGACTCTGCTCTTCACCCTTACCACCCAGATTTCCATATCCACACAGACCACATCAATTTCACTTCCACATGACAGTGCCTATGGGTTGCTGTCATACACAAGGAAGAAAATGTTATTTTTACAGATGATTTAGCTTTTCAGCCCGTGGACTGGGAAATGAAAATGGAATTACCCTGCAAGCAAAATGAAATGAGAATAACTTCATGTTTCCAGAGCCCCATTTGTGGAGCTTAAAAGTCTTTTCTTTCTCTACACAAACTGTAATGTACAGGCAGGAAGAAGAGTTTATTTTTACAGTCTGTCTGCAAAGTGCTCCTATAAAAATAGCATTAAATACTCCCATGAACTCCACCTTAGACACTGTAGGAACTCCATCTGCTAGAAACAGATGCAAAGAAGATAGCTTTTTTAATTTGCTTGGCAATTTTTCAGAAGAAACTATGGGGTGTGAGAGAAGGAAGGATCACTCACTTATATAAGAACCAATCTCTTCCAAAACTGCATACCCTGGACTGTACCAGGCACTTCATGTGAACAGTTAAAGAATAATCTGCCTCTCAACCAAACAGAGATGATACATACATTGATATCTGTGTATCAATTAACTTGCTTAGGTCATGCCTCAAGCCATAACATCTTTGTTCGAGAAACATAATTCTTTTGAACATTATTAAGACTCCTTGAAGAACAATGGGCTCTGTCAAATAGCTGTGTTAAAAACAATCTCTTTTCTTATTTGTTCTTTTAAACGTACATTTACAAGAGGAAATCACTTAGTGGTAGGTATTTCCCCACATGATGGCCTAATATACGTCACACGTAGAAAACTATCACAATATTAATTATTACATTTCAATAAGGTGTCTGAATTTCTCTACCTTCACATGAACTCAAGACACTATTTCTTTCTAACGGTAAATTTAAAATTATGATTTGAAAATTTGCATTTTTCCTCAGAACACTAGAATCCCAGTTTTGTACTGAATACACACAGAAACTGCTAAAATGTTTACGAAAAAAAATAGGAAAATTATGCTGCATAAATTTTAAGCCTTTCAACGTTCTTGAAAGATGGGATTCGATTAAGAAATTGTTTTTCTGACAAAACATTTCTGTAAAAAGTTCCAGACTTTTTTTTTTAAATCTCAAATCTTTCTGGTAACCACCAATTATCTAGCCACATTAAATCTTAAATGAGGTATTTAGAAGTCTTTAGAATAGCAATTCAAAATAATCAGAGATCAGGAAAGCATGCTTCCAAAATAATTTATGAAAATCATCAATTTTCTGTTAGTCAGAAAGTGTGAAGCAAAAGGATATAATACTCAGAAATTAATAATATTTTCGTTTCCTGAAGTAATCAACAGTGAAAGAGACACTCCTTTTTGTCAGTTTATACCATTGTTCTATGGTTAAACAGTTTATTTTCTTAAGTGACCCAAGCCGTACAGAAGCACTCTGAGCACTGACTGACAGACAGACAGACCTCAACAGACGTTCACAGGTTTTCAACCTGTCATTGTAGAATTCTTGCTTACTGCTCCAGTACTATTATTTCAGTGTGATGTTTTCCTGCATAACAAATAGAAAGCACCTGAACTAAGTACAAGTTTTAACAGGACACAGCTTAATCAGAACTGTGTGCACCTCCAAGGTTTTGTGCATTTTCTCCACAAGTAACTTAAGTGTATTCTGCCAACATTTTAAATTTTGAGGTCTTATTTTAAAGTGCCAGATATATCTCATCTTCCCCTGCATGTAGAGGCAGAAACTGAGCATGTAGCATCAAAAGCAAACCATTTCTACATTGATATCAAAGGCCTGTTCCCAAATCTGAGAATACTTGTCATACCTAAAACTCTAACAAACAAGACTTTTCAGCAGCCTAACACAATATCCTACATTAAATGGATACTGAGAAAAAGTAGTTCCTCAATGTCTTAGCTGTATTCATATTACATATCTGCCAATATGTAGTCTAATGTAGCCAGGTATTAAAAAAGATTGTTGTCTAGGTGAGAAAAGTGTCAAAGGACAAGGAAGAATGAGTTAGCGTACCCCTTTTGCCACTTTATTTAAAACCACTCTCAAAGGAAGAAAGGTTTTGTCCTTCCTGGTTTACAGAATGCAAAAATTGAATCACATACTTACTTCTTGTGTGTGAGGTCCAGACCACTGTTGACTATTCCCTCCACCTTGACATTTTTCTGTCCACAAATATTTCCATAACTGTCATATCCTGAAAGCAGTCTTGCAGCTGCTCCTGTAGCTATTGAAAAGCCACAGATAAAACCCTGGAGGAATAAAAAAAACCCCACAGTTTAGCAATACTCTGACAGCTGGGAGAAGTCAGTTTTATTAACTGGCTTCTAAGCAGAGCTTGTCTAAAAATTCTTTCAGACTGGAAAAGGAAAGACAAGGACCATCAGAGAGAACTGTTGTGCAATAATGAAATTGAATGCAAGCTAAAAGAGGATTCAGACATCTAACACTGGATATTACACAAGCATTGTTAAGACTCTTGTAGGTGGTTTTTCTGAGAGTCATATTGTCAGCAAAGGGGCATGAAGCAGAACGGAGAGGTCAGCAAGTGGGCAAGGACAGGCAGTGAAGGAGAGCAACAAGAAATGATGGAGTTGTCAAGGACTGCTGTGCATCTTAGAGAATTCCATACAATCCAGATTTTCTTGCTTTCAATTTTTTTTTCCTTTAAGTTATGTGCTCTCAAAGACGAGCTAGAATAAAGAGGCCTACCTAACAAAGGTTCTTTTAAGGAAATCCTTTTAAAGCAAGAGACCAGGTCAAGGCCACTATGGTTTCAGATGCTGGTTTTAAACGCAGGAAAGAAACAGATGCAAAGTAAGATGGCTCAGACCATGTGTGTTGGTTTTGCACAGTCTGGTTTTTGGTAGCCAGGGGATCACAGAGGTGGCTTCTGTGAGAAGCTTCTAGAAGCTTCCACCATGTTCTCCACAAGTCACTTACATATATTCTGCGTACAGTTTAAATTTTGAAGAGACAGTCCCTGATGGCTCTGAAGATGGAAACGCTGCTGGCCAAGTCTGGGCCAATTAGAGATGTTCGTTATGCCTCTGTGATAACACATTTAAGAAGAAAATCGAAACAAAGGGGACCGTTCGTGATTCTTCAACGTTTGCTCCCAGAGGAACCATCACACATGCTGAAGCCTTGCTCTCCAGGAGGTGTCCAAACATCACTTGCTGATGGGAAGCAGAGACTGACTTTTATTCTTAGCTTATGCATGCACCAGACTCTCGATTATTTCTTTCCTTTCATTGCGATAAAACTGTCTTATCTCACCCGCTGGTTGTTCTCCATCATATTCTTTCCCCTCCTATTGGGAAAGGGAGTGATAGAGCGGCTTAGTGGGTACCTGGCACCCAACCAAGATCAACCCGCTACACCATGTAATGTGGGAAATACCCCAAGCAGTCAGGTCTTCCTGTGAACTTTCAGAGATATTTCACAAACAAAACCAAGATCAAGGCAGTGATTCTGCAAACAAGAGACTGGCCCAAAAGCTTCATTAGCAAACCTCCGACAGGGAGACATGTACCATCAGCTCATTACGCTACCACCAAGGAACTGTTGTTACATGTGAGGCAGGCTAAGATTTGAGAAGTGGAAGCAGAATAAACAGCTGAGACAAATGCGTGGAGCAACAGATGGCAGTGGCAGGATCAGATGAGGTGATGACAACAGGTAATGAAGTTGACGTGGAACAGTGAAAATGTGGGCGGTTCACCCTGTGAAATCGGCAAGTTAAATCTCCTAGAACAGTAACTAACAAGGTATGTGACCCAGTCAGATGATTGCTCTGTATGTTATACTGCTTAGACAGGAAAATCTTGGACACTGGTGCACAGAAAACTGATTTATAACTGGGGGAACAGCTAAGCATAACCAAATAATCAGGGAACATCAACAAAACCAGGAAAAAGAAACAATCATAAAAGAGAGCTACTTGTTTCAGGAAACACTGTGCTTTTTGCAATTTTAAGATACTACCATTATAGCAACAATGTAATTAATATGATTTTAAATATTCATTATAATTTTTGCATTTGAAGTCCAATCATTGAAAAACACCCTGGGGAAAGTAGAAAAAATTTTTCAATGGAATTATTCCAAACAGCAGAGACCAAGGGACAGCAGAAAAGAAAGCTGAGAACACGCAAGTCCCAACGCAAAGGACAACTGCTTGTAACACAGCAGTACCCGACAGCTATGGACATTCTCTGTTTAAGAAGAATAGCAAACACAGGTCCATGAAACCAAACAAGGTGAAAAGAAGTGTACTTTAGTTTTCACTAATCTGCAGCTCTTGGAGGTTTGGTTTTTTAATATAGAGTGTTGTGAGGCTGACTTGAGAAAGGTGATGGTTTCATCACAGAGGACAGAACTGGTACAACTTTTAAAGAAAGACTTATCATTAGTAGTATGGTTGTTCACAATAGCTGCTTCTACTAAGTATCCAATAAAATAAATAAATAAATAAATAAACAAATAAATAAACAAAGCCCCAGTCAACTCTTTGATAGAATCTTTGTTTCTCACAAAAAGTTTACTGTGATTCACAGAACTGTTTACCAGGCTACCAGCAATCATTTCTGGGACATGCACAGTCCCATAAGGAACATGAGTCAAGTGATAGTTCACCATGCTGAAAATCACTTACCACTGAAACTTCCATTTCAGGGGAAGAGGAGCTGGAGCAAGACCTGGCTCAAACAATAAATTATGGATACCTACCAAAGGCCTTTGATATGTACTACTCATTTATGTTCTACAGCCAATGGTTCTCATGCAAATATATCCTGATCTTTTCCAGTCATTAAGTTGCTGGCAGGTTTTAAAATTCCTTTCCTATGAATGTAAACTTTTCAACTACATAACATATACAAAATCCTTGGAGTTTCACTCACCATTCCTACACAGAAGAGGATGAATAAGAGCAGCCATGGTACATCTGTGCAGCTGTGGTCTTCCAGAGGCTTCCACTCTCGCTTGGAGCTCTTGTGTGAGAAGAGAGAGATGAGGTTAACACTTTCATTGTCTGTTCATAATAGAAAAAAGTAGCAAATTCTTCTACAGGGCATTTACAGCAGGAGCCATCTTTAAGTGTCAAGATAGTTGAAGAAGCTTGGTCGAAAGATTTAAAGAGTAAGGTTCATGTAAGACTCCAAAAGAAGTTCCTCCACAGAAGTTAGATCAAAAAATAATTCTTTATCCAGAAAAGACTTAATTTATCCAGAAATTTAAAACTATTTATCCACAAAACAGGTTGGTTGTTTTCACTTGTCTTTTTATTAACAGAAAACGGAAATTAATGGGATGAAATTGACAATATCTCTTATTGCATTATTCCACAGCTACATTTCAGTAATCTGATTTCCAGAAAGAATAAACGGTTAAACTTTTCAAAAGCCCCTAAGTTTTCAAATACTATTGGCAGGTTGAATAAGAACTATGCATGTAGAAAGGAGGCAATAAATTGCTGTTTAAGGAACAGTTTTCTACATGCCATAAGGCAGCTGAGCTTAATATTGCAGTGAAGAAATCTTTCATCTGTATTGCTAGGTGCCAGAAAGGAAAGTTGTATACTTTAAAGGTTGAAATACTCAGTGATAGAGGGTCTATCAAGAAGGATAAACAGGTAGCTGTAAGCAATTCAGATAGTTTACTGCTCATGAGGTAAAAATTCTCAAGTGTATATACATTTCTAAGATAATTTAAGTCAGTTAAAAAACAGCCATCTTGGCAAAAAGGTTTTAGGAACAGAATAAGCATTAGCTGTAATACAAAACTAACCACCCTGTCAGAATTTGTTATAACAAAAATACTGATTATAGCTACTTTTAAAAGTATACAGTCACAAAGACAAGCTTTTTCAATGGGCTCCCAAATACTAACTCTTCAGATAAGATCCAAAACTGCAGACAGTGTTTTAATCCTTCAGGAAGAAAAGGAGACTGGTATAGGGAGACTACAAAACAGTTCTGTCCAAGGACAGTGCATAAGGGGTAACCTATTCAAATTTTGAATTTACTTTTTTCTCTTAAGACCCTGAAGAATCTTCAAGATTTTGTTGAAAAGGTAGCAAATGTCAGTACTGAATAGAAACAGAATGGCTGGATGAAATGTCAACAGCTTTTATCTCCAGTATGTATTTTGCATATTTTTAATTTAAATTTAAAAAAAAAAAACAAAAAAAACCCCAAAAAAGCCGCATGTAACTTAAAGCAGCAGCATGTAACTTACATAACATTAGCAAGGTGATTTTTTTGTATTCATTACTTTGGCTTTTGATAAATCACAAGCACAAAGCAACCTTTTCAAATACTACCATCAGAAAGCTAAAAATTGGGTAAACAAATTAAATCCTGCATGTGTCACTCTTCAAAAAATGCGCCATTTTCTAAGTAGTCTGACTTCACATTAGGGAATTCCATGTTAATTTTGCAATCTTTTATTAAGAAAGTTCCATTTAGAGATCTGACAAATATAGTTTTACAGATGTGATCAATTGTTTTAACTCAAAGTGCAAATTCACTGTAGGCTCTGAACAGTCACACTTCTTTAGATTTTACTAAATAATGAGTAGTGAGAGGTACTAAAAGGTCACATTATGCACTCTACAACCCACATTCAACGAAACTGAATATTCTGATCCTGGCAGTTCACACTTAAAACTAACACACTCTTCAAACTTAACATTTACAACAAGATTGTGACATTTATGTTGTTATAATTAGCATAATCATAATTGCATAAAATACGTAAGGCTTCGTGCTTGCTATTCCTAAACTCACTCCAAGAATTCTAGATTCTTTAGAAATTTACTTTTATTTACAAACAGCAGAGATAAATTTCAGATACAGCTGCTGTCTTAAGAGTAAACTGCCCTTGGCAAAAGAGGGAGCAGCAAAATGCACTGCACAGTGTGCTTTGTTTGTTTTGTTAGGGTTTTTTTTTATCCTCTCTCTACCATCTGCATACGAAATCTTTAATAGGATTTTTAAAAGCCTCTAGAAAAGCTCTGGCAAAGATTTAGGTTGTCTGACTAGTCACAGTTACCATAAGTAACAGTTACCTTAAGTAATCCATTTTATTTATTAAGTGGACTGCAAGTTACATGTTAACAAGGAACTTGAAATGCCATGACGTAGCACATAGTGAGGAGGTTACACAGGGAAATTAATTCCCTGTCTATAGTTCTTACTCTGCTAAAAAAACAGCAAACAAAAAAAAACTCACAAAAACAAAAAAAAAACTTTTAAAAAAACAACAAAAACAAACAAACAAACAACAACAACAACAACAACAACAAAGCAGGAAGGTGTTCTAAACAAAAGTATCCTCGGAGGAAATTCAACAGGCACTAGATACTAACTTACAATTTAACCACCTAGCATAGTAACAAAGTATGAAACTATACAGGTTCAAAACAACACCCCTCTTCTCTAACCTGTCTAATCTTTCTTGTCTCCAGACCCTGCTAAAATGCAAGCTAGCTGCCATCGTCTGTCTGCTATTTTCTTCCCAGTGGCATCCTGGTATTCTGGATTCCCACTGAAACATATTCAATAGCTTCACAGCCCTTTATCCTTGTCTTTGATGTTGGTGTCTGTGTCTCTAAAGTGACTGCTCCCTGTCTACTCAACACCCTTAGGCATTTACTCAGGCTCTGATGTTCATGCTTTGGCAACCTAAATTGTCAACTCATGGTCAACATAAGGTCTAACAAATGTTTGTTCTGTAAACTATACTCTATCTCAATTGTGGCAAAAACACCGTAACATTTTAGCAGACATGCTTTGCCTGGAATCCTATATCAGCACTTTTACTCATTTTAGCCTTTCTTCCAGATAGATTAAGAGCCTGTAGTATTTGCTTATACAAGAAAAGTAGAGGGAAAAAAAATAAATAATTTTATTTATTTCAAATTTTCTCTTAAAACAGAGCTTTCATAACTTATTCTATGTTCTCTAAGGATATTCTTGCCATTAACAAAGCACAGGATTGCCTGTACTGTCATGAAAGCACAGAGAATCTGAAGCACTACCAATCAAAAGCGGAAAGCTGGCAAAAGGGCCTTTCTCTTCAAGACAAATTTGCAGGTTGGGAACATTTTCCTACTCATAACAGCTTTTCTGTGCTGATTTTACGAGTCATTTACTCAAGAACCCAAATGGGTGTGTTCAGAAGTTTACATATGTCTATTTTGCACAAGACTTAGCAAACTCAACACCAAATCAGAACCTATGGGTGCAGTAGTTTTACAATCGTGTTTTAGTACTCCACACCTAGAAAATTGGATGTCTACAGTTAGCCTTTCTCTTGCAGAGCGGAAGTGTGAAGAACGTCAGGACATTAACTACTGGCATTTCTAATCTAATTGAGAGCTACACATTCTCAAGGCTGAAAGTACTTGCATGCAAATACAAAATAAAAAGAGGTTATTTTCCTGGTATTTATTGCATCCAGTCACTCCAAAACAAACACAGAAATCCTTCTTCCAGATTTCTTTCCCCCTGCCACTTCCAAAATATACTTTTGCACCACCAAATAGTAGGTCTCCTCAGCATACTACAATGTACTTTTGTACAGGAATAGCCAAAACCAGCATAGCCAAAACCAGTGGATACCACTTGCACTGTCAACTCTAGTAGCAGTACTGGATGCTGCCATACAAGCACTCACCTGCCACAACCAGAGTGAAATACACGTAAGAGCATAAAAAAAGTAAAAACATAGCATTTCAATAGGAGACTACAGATACAGAGGCCTACAGAGAATTTACTTTAAACACAGAATGTCTCATGCAATGTAAAATTTGGGAGTGATGAGACTGAAGGAAGAAGCCTATTAAAGAACATCTGTAGCACCACATATACAGATAATCAAGCTGTGGGTAAGTAGCAAAGATGTGAATAAGATAAGGATAAAGATGGAATTTGCCATCAACTGAAAATGTTGCAATACCATGGTACAGGCAGCAGAAAGAAAAAGTCTTGTGGTGGTAAGATCACATGTTTCAAGAAGAAGAAAATTAAGGCACTAGCGAGGCAGGTGGGCTGAATTAAGGACAACCCAGGGAATGACTGGCATGAGTTACAACTACTGGATGAAAACGAATTGCAGGTTAGAGACTAGAGGTTAGATTCTAGGTTCCACTTTGGCTTGTAAGTATAAGCCTAGAAACCAGAGAATGTAGGACTATTCCAATTTACATATGAACACAGAGGTTGTAAGAATAAAGTCACAGAGTCATTCAGGTAGTTAAGGACACTGATGTTAAGATAATTTGTTGCAATACCCTGTCCTAGGAACCACTTTAATCTAACTGTATCTCCTTAAAATTCTCTGTTGATTTATCACCTTGATGTAACATCTGAACTCAGAGTACACACAACTGTAGTCCAATATAGAAGAGTAAATAGACACAACTGCTCTTTGTTTATTTAAATTAGAATTCAGAAATTATTGTGTAGCTAGCTATCTATCTTCATAGGAGACAACAGCCACAGTGTGCACACAGCATTAATAAATGGCCTTTAGAGGCAAAAAAGGATTCTCAACCTGATCAGCATCTTTTGTGGAAACTTCCAGAGTCCTGCAACATCCACCTTTCCTAGGAGGCAGACTGGTTCTGATAAAGCACCAGAGATTCAACTGATCATATAAATAACATTTGGTTTATTCCAGTAGCACTGTGAGTATACAACACATAAATTCTACACCTATGGTGCAAGTTCAACCCTTCAAAATTGGAGGGTCCACTTGCAATACTGTGCATACCACCAAATGACATGCAAGGGCATGACTCCCTGGGAAATGGGCAAGCCAGGTTAAAAAGGTGATGACCAAGAAGTCATCCAGTTCAGATGCTGTCCTGCAAGCTAAGTTTAACTCTGCATCTTCACATGCTAGTGAAACATACCTACACAGGAAAAAAAAATAGACAGTTCTTGAAACATTTATCAGTGTTTCCTAATGGCCATTTAAGGAATTATTTTTTACTCATTTTACATCTTTAAAAGCTAAAGAACAGTACTAATCACATGTTGACCTTTACTGTGATGCATTCCGCCCACAAATAAGATGAGCCGTAATTTAGTAGTTTACCAAAATGTTTCCAATGCAAGAGAGTAATTTTCCAGGTTTAACAGGGTATGGCATTTTTCTGTCCAAGACATGGCAGACTTTTCTATGCTATTCAACTGTTTAAAAGAAGAACTAGCAGCAACTGCATACTGTCCTAATGAAACTTCTTTCACCTCTGAACAAATCTTTATCCTAAAGAGAAAGACAATATGAGTCCTTACCCCAAGCATACACACTCAATTCCCCACACAAATACACTTTTGAGAACAAAAGTAACAACTCAAGTAAACTAGTTCTCTATATAAAAATTTTATGTGGTGAATCCACTGTTTAAGCATGCAGAATTAAGTCTTGAAATATTAAACCTATTTTCAGTTCATGACATTACCACCCATGTTACATTTTTATAGAAAACCCTTAGCCTACTCCATGAAGTCTAAGAACACTGCACGCAGTTGACTTAGTTAAAATGTTCACCATTACCTGCAGATTTCCTGTGCATGACCTACAGGTGTTCAGATAAAAGCACTAAACAGCAGCTTACAGCACTCTATCACAAGTTCAGATGATCTCTCAGGTTCACAATAGAAATTGTTTATTATACAGCAAATTATGCATACATCTCCATTACTAGAGCAGGAAAATGCATCAGCAAATGCAAGCGTTTACTTTACTAAACTATACCAGTTCCCTGGAAGAATGAACTACATGATAACAATAAAAATATCTCCATAAACACACCAAAAAAATTGTTAGTGTACACTTGGCCTGGATCTGCTTCTGGGAAAGAGCAGTATTGCTCCTACCCCAAAGAGCCTGCTCATGATTGGGAGGCAGAGGCTTGAGTTGCCCCAGACTAACAAAACTGAAGCAACACCTCCAACTTACAGAGACAAAAGAGCTTGTCACCGTAACACTAGTGCAGCATGTGCCAGTCATCTCTAGAAAGAAGCCAGAACACCTTGGGGCAACTCCAAAAGGGACTGCATAACAGGACACGCAACTTACAGTAGAGTCCAATGAAGCAGAATTTCCACAAAAACAGATAATCTCATTGCTTTTTTCAATTTACTGCAAAGCAGACACTAGTCACACTTCAGATGTAGAGCCATATACCAGTATTTTACATACAGGCACCCACATCCTTATTTTCCTCATGACTTCACATTCACCACTTCTTTGTTCTTCAGTGCCCTGTCCACTGAAGAGATGCACCTGCCTGTTACAAGTATGAAACTGAGAAATAATGCCAGGAAAAGTTTTCTGATGGTGTAACACTGCTTTAAAGCTGTCCACTGAAGGGTAATGAATTTATACTTTGCTTCTCTTCACAGATTAAGAATGCCACCAATTCAAAGTGTCCACATCTTCTACTTCACTAATGCTCTCAGACTCCACCAACAGTATAAATTTTTAACATAATATAAACAAAACTGAGATCCCATAAGGCATCACTTAGAATATTACTAATGGTATAATATAAGGATGTTTACCAGGCAAACTCATACATGGGGACTTCACTCCTGAATATAACATATGTTGTGTTGTAGATCATCTTCCATTCATCTTTACAGTCAACTCGTGTTAAACATTGCTTCAAAACTCCTTGATTATATGCATTCACCTCAGTCAACAACCTAAATATTTATCTTGAAACATAACACAGCTGATTAAATAAAGAGTTGACATGATCAGCACACCTGCTGAAGATTTGAAGTTTAGAGATCAGGCCATCTGCAGACAAAAGCCCTGTTTTTAAGTCTCAAAGTATTTAGTTGTAGTTTAGTATTTGGTATTGTTTCTTTTCTTCATTACACATTATTAAGTATTTATTTCAAATGAGCAATAAATAAGGATACTTTACAAATATCACAGTAATATTTTTCAGGGGATTAAAATATCCATTTCAATGCAATTTTGGAATTTCCATGGTTCTTAATCGTTAATAAAAAATCAGTCATGCAAACAAAACCACTGCAACAACAATAATAAAACCCAAAGCAGCAAAACCAAAACAAACTACAAAAAAACTCCACCACAAGAGCCCACAAAAAAACCCAAAACCAAAAAATCAAAAGATTTAATCACTTCTGAAGACATTTTGCACATACCAAGTTACTGTATTACATATGAATTTTCTACTTGTTCATCAAGCTGTTTCACAGAATTTCAAATTTTATTTCTTCTACAGCCTGCAAATCTCAAATGACAAAATAATTTCTAACTTTGAACTAGTAAAACATACAAATTACAAAACACATTTTGCCTTCAAATGTTAGCTTTATCACAGGACATTGAGATACACACAAAAAATCCACCAGGAATCCCAGAGCAGTCTCCAGAGGAGATGTGGAGAACATTCCATAGAAAATGCTGCCCCTGTTCTTTGCACTGTCTTCATGTAAATTCAAGACCAAAGACATCACAGCTCATTAGGAGCTCATGGTCTGCACAGTACTGCTGTAAGAACTAACAATGTTGCCACTTATAGGCATTCATAGCAGTTTGATACATATTCCTTCAAAAAGCATCCTATATTCAAATGTGTTTGCCAAGTGAAAATCACAGCTGCTTAAATACAAAGTCCTGACTTGCAGGTTCAAAATTCTTGCAAAACAAGAAAGAAGAACACTCAGGAGTACAATAAGGGGGCAGTGCTTGAGGACATCAAAAGTAGACTAGATTAACAGGAACTAATACTAAGAAAGTTCTATCTGATTTATGTAAGAAAAAGTGGGAGCAGAAAGGAAAGGCAAATAATGTGTCAAGCCCTTAACTTATTACATAAGCATACTTCCTTACAAGTTCACAATAATTTTGCAGTTTTTCATCGTAAACTATGAAAAAGTATGGGAAGTCTGACTAAGCATTCCCAGGACATGGTTATCATGACCTTGAAAAAAGTACTTTAATGGGTTTCCTGTTTTGTTTCTGTAGATCTGTATACAACACTCAGAGGTCTCTTCCTCAATCAAATAATGTATCTGGAGAGCAGCAAGAATGGCTTCAATTTAAAACAAAACCAAATCAAAACAGGCCAGTGCTCATTTCTGCTGCAGACAGCTGTTAAACTACATTAACTAAGAACAGGCACATTATACGCTATCAGGCACAAGTCACCATGTTCTGCTCATCATGCTCTCCACCATAGTCTAGCAACATTACTGATAAAAATAGCAACAGCTAGAAACTAGCATGTAAAAATGCAGTATGGAATCTCAGCTTTCCAGTATACAGCAATCATCTCCTATTCTTATGGTGCTGGGTGTTGAAATAACATTAAAGCAGAGAAAATTAAATCTTTGGACTGTAAAGCTGAACTTCAAAATGAAGTTGACACTTCTCTCTTCTTATATATATATATAGATGTTCTTGAGGCTGTTGTCATACAATTATACACTTTTATTCCACATTAGAAAATTGCTTACCTAGAAGATTTAAAAGAAGGAAAGAAAAAAAAATAAAACAAAAAAGGGGGGGCCTAGCAAAAGCAGGCTGATGACATTTATTTACTGTCTAAGTCTGTGAAACTTCAAAGTGGTTGAAAGACTGAAAAGAAACCTATTAGATAAGAACTTATTAGATATTCACCAACACAAACTTTCTCTAAAATTTATAACAAAGCCCTCAGTACATTTTCAGCAAAGGTAAAAATGAGCAATCAGTTCAGTCAACAGGTAGAAGTCACCTGACAACACTGCATAACCATTTTTTAGAAAGTAAGCATAAGATTTACACGATTCCCCAACAGCTGCTTCAAGTGAGAAAGATACGAATACAAAATATCAAACACAGTTTCTGTTAAGCTGGTTTGCAAGTTCTGCTTTTCACAAAAGAAACCAGTGAGCTAAATTCATAGGAAAAAAATAATAGTCAACCCAAGACTGAAAAGGCACAGACAGTTACTGCTAAAGCTTGCCTTTAGAGTAAGCTGCATAAAGATGGTTGACAACTTTGCTACTTAACAAACACTGTCATTTCTTCATAATGACAAATAAAAGCCATCATTTGGATGCTGAACATACTCCTACAATTACTAACCTAAAAGACTGATGGCTGACAGCATGCTCAATGCCAAATACATTACAATAACATAAGCTTTGGATTTAGCATTTACTATTAACAATGCAAGAGAATCAGTCTTCTCCAAAACTGGTCTCACTTTACAAAAAAAAAGTTTTGTAAGGATGCTCTGTCCCATGCTTGTTCCTAGTACAAACTATCATTTCCTGAAGCTCTTAAAATGTTGATCTTTGAGTTACCTGACAAAATAAAGGAAATAACTCACTACTTGCAACTTTTAAGAAGTGATACTGAAGGGTAATCTGAACTTCAGAAGCCGCTGGTCCTCAGTAGGAAAACCTCAATGAATTTTAAAGAATATTCACAAATACCTATGTAGTTTAAATATTTCCTTCTACATTAATATCAAAAGGAATTATTTGCACAGGCTGTGCAGTTGCTTGTGACAGCATTTATAAAAGGACATCTCATGCTTCACAGGAAAATAACAGAGCTTACAGACCAGAAATACAGAAAAAACTCCATGAGATGCCTTATTCATTGGCATGTTCTTGGATCTTGCTTGTACACTTCATCCTTCATACTATATCTGCTTACCAGAGGCTAGAACAGAAGCCTCATCTACTGGCAATATACTGAAAGGGAAATCAAGCTTCCTATCTCCTTGAAAGAGAATTCACAACTCATTGTTTCCCTGCATCAACACTGTTATTTGTCTGGTCTTCTTCCATGACCGTCCCATGCCCACAATGAAACAGGCATGTTTTGATGCCCCTTATATTAATTTGACTGTGAGAACCTCTGACAACTGAAGAAATATGGCTGATGTACAATTAGTAATCTGTATTGACCATAACAGGTCAGAAGAGACATTTCATCAGTACCAGTCATTTTTTCAAAAAGTTACAAACTTGAGATTTATTCAGTGTTGTTGTGATAGCAGATGCTCAAGGGAAGGTGTTAAGGGATTATCTGTCTTCATCTCTTCTTATAATGGGAAGTTCTTGCAGTCTTTCAAAAACCAAGGCTACCACTAAAACCACCAAGAATAACATATGCTTTGTTTTTCCCAGTCATGCCTCCAGTTTTCAGCAATATTTCAAGCTTCTCTCACACATATCTTAGATTAAGTCACTAATGTAAAAACTGTAAGTTTATTTTAAACACACACAGTATTTCCCAATCACAACACAAAGACTTCAATATATTGCCATGTTTCCTATAACATGTTGCCAAAGCAAACACCTTTTAACTACAATCAGACATTTCTATTGCAGAACAGCAGGAAGGGAGAATGTATTATGTTCCATGAGAAAGCAGTTTAAAATCTGTCTCTCCCCACACCTCATTCCCTTTCACGATCCATTAATTCCTGTCCCCTCAGATATAACAATGCAAACTTTATGGAACTGTGCTATAAACGAGATCAGTGGCGCAATTTGAGTTATACTGTAAAATAAGTTTTCTTGCTTAAAAACAAACAAAAAAACCTGTACAGATTTACAGCACAACGTAACAGTTGTGGCAACATAGGGGTCATAAACTCCAACAGTTACTTCCTGAAAATCCAGTTTTAAAATGGATTGATGCTGTGAGATGGAAGAAAATATCACTGATTAAGGAGAAGAGTGAAAAGTTAGGGAAGAGAATACTGGCACTCAATTCTATTTTTCTTCTTCAGTAAAACTAAAGATTTGAAAGAAATGCAATTATGCTATCAACTCAGAAGTTCTGCAACATTTGCTCAGAAGATCCCTACATTTAGGTAGAGAAGATAATTTTGAAAACAGCACATACAAAAAAAATCCCACAAACCCATACCAGAGCTACCTCTACCAAAAATAAGAAGAAACAAGCTTTGTTGCACAGCAGATTCATGACAAAAGAGATACATCCAGACAGAAGCACCCATCTTGAGAAAACACCCATCTCATGATAAAGATATGGCCAAGAGAGGACAGTGGGCTGAAAAAACGTGAAGGTACTGACAACAAAAAGCAACACCAGACAGAAGATAGAAATCCCACCTCAGAGTTTCTCCCTTCCTTTACAGGTTTTCATCTGATACAGGATAGCACACTTTGGCTAAACTACAATTCAAAGAAATGTTAGGAAGATCTGATCATGATAACTAACAATGAGTACACAGATTGCTTTAAGACAACCGCTAAGATGTAGCTGACATTGCACAAACTTTTCTCTACAAGCTCAAGGCTCAAGACAGTGATAGTCAAGAGACAGCAAGCACAAAAATATGACAGCTTAGTGATTCTAAATAAGTATAGAATAGCACAAGCCCCTAAAGAAAAAAAAGATGATGACAGACTTGTAACACCAAAAAGAAACAACAGGTAATACTGAAAAGGAACAAGAAGTAAACAAGAATTCTGTTTGTGATGATAAAGAAATAGTGGAGATGCTACACCGGGGAAGTGAAAGAACTTTGCGCAAACTTGGAAACTTAAAATGGAAATAACAAAGAAACTGGAAAAGAAGTATGCCAGTTCTAATTGCCTCAGCAGGCAAAACAGCAGTGGAACAATGGAAAGAACGAGCTCATCTGGAAGAAAGTCTGGTATGGTTGCATTAAGTTTAATTTAACATCACTTTAAACAGATAAAGTTGAAAAATGTGGTAAAATAGGAAGTTAACAAAAGTGGGGGAAAGGCCGGAAGTATAACCACAGACAGAAGTAGCGGTAAATAAACCATAATCAGAGAGTAGAAGGCAGTGAATAATTACAAAAGGACAGTACTATCTCTCTATGGACCACTCACTTATGGAGTTAAGACTCAATGATCCTTGTGGGTTGCTTCCAACTCAGAAAATTCTGTGGTACTACAGACCTCCAGGGGAGAATAAGACATCATGTGGTAGAGGATTATATATATTATTGAAAGCAACAGAAATCAAGGCAGGTAAGAAAGAAGTGGAATCCTTGCAACTTGGGCACAAGAATCCTGTAGAGATATTAATGAAGACAATTTTAGCACAATGAGAATCCGGACTGGAATTAATTTAGTATGAAGAAAGGGGAGAGAATATATGACAACAAACATATATTCTTCTGTTCAGGAATTTGGAACAAACAAAGAAGAAGAAAGAAGACAAAGAAGACAAACAGATTAGAGTGCTGTTATTTTTAAGGACGGAGAATAGCAAATCAGAGTAAAATTAGGAAGGGAGTAAGATGGCAGCAGGTGGTAAAAACCAGAAATTTGAAATTAAAACAGAAAAACTGAATGAATGGGGCTTTGAGTTAAAAAGGCAGAAAAAGCAGAAAACAAACACAAAAAAACCATCTCTATAAGTAGCAATCAGTAGTGCTGTATAAAGGTAAACATGTCAATTCAAATCAGTTTTTATCTGGAAATCTTTGGATTTTGCTGGGGTAGAGACATAGGAAAAGGCCTAAGGCAGAGCTTTAGACAGCCTGCAAAGCAAAGGAACTGGGAAATGCATCTACAGAGAAAAATGGATAATTGAGTATGAAATAAAAGCTATGAATAGGACTACAAAGAAATCTATTCAATTCAACAATCAGTCACAGGTAGATGCATTATCGTAAATGAGAGGAGAAGGTGGCATTCATGACAAAGGGTCTTGGAGATGCAGTAGTAAGATGGTCGGCAGAATCAAAACAGAAGTAATCATTTCTCTCAGGTGCAGAAATGGGGATTAACAGATGAAGATCAAATAGGCTAGAGAGCTGAAGAATAAACTTAATGGGAAATCAACTTGAAAAACAAAATCGTAAGGAATGAGAGCATTCATGATACGAGGAGACACTAGGTCAAAGACCAATATGAAGCTACAAAGGGAGAAGCAAAAAGTAGGTGAGGAAATAGGAAGGAATGTCTGATGGACCCCTGCCCAGGAAAATGTAAGAGGGGGAAGTGCAAAGACCATGGTAGATGAGGAACACAACATTTATTTTTAATGGTAACAGGGATGATAAGAAAGACATTAGGACCTAATGTATTGTAGGTAGCAAGGTTTTTGTAAGCCATATACCAGACAAAACTGCTGATAAAATATTCAGCAACTAGCCTTTGATTTGGATTTCCTGAGGACACAGAACATTGCTTATGGTTAGGGAATTAAATAAACTGCCATCCTTTATACTTCGGTTACATAGATATATATACATATACCAGGTACAAAGCTCAATTACTGTACTGTATATTCCTCACATACAGAAGACAAATGAAAAGTTTAGTAGAATACCATTAACATCACATAACCTGGCAGTGGAACACAAATTTCAGTAAAAACCAAAATCAGTCAGTTGAAACCCATGAGCAAGCCAGGTATGCAAACCAACCTCATCCACAAAAAAGCCTGCATTTTCCTTTAAGAAAAGAATAGAGAACACCAATCCAAATTCATACAGAAGAGCTAGAAAGGGCCTACAAAACACTTAAGAAAAGTAATTTGGATAGGAATCACAGAAAATAAGGAAAAGACTTCAAAACATTACTTCAAAATATCAACTTCACTCTCAGTGCTCCAAGCCTGTATCAGCTTTCCTTAAGCCACTCCTGACAGATGTTTATCTAACATATTTTTTTGGTGAATCTCAAACAATACAGACTTCACAATATCCCCTGGCAGTCTACTGCAGTGACTGAACAATTTCAAAATCTTCCCCTAACATTTAGCATATATCTCACTATCTTAATTCAAACCATTTTTTTCATGCACCATAAAGCTGATTGCCTTCCTCTTTGCAGCAAATTTGCTATACAGAAAGGATGTTCCCTATTGCAACTGGACAGCTCTCCGCAGTGCTCTGCATTGGAAGGACAGAGCTCTTATATAAAAAAAGTCTGCCTGAACAGATGAGCTACAAAAACTCATCTGTGTGATGAGTCATCTGGGACAGCAAAGACGGACTTTTCCACATAAGCAGTCTGCTGGGAGCTGGATTCAGCCACTGCAAGTGACACAGCCGAAGGAAACTAACATTTACAAGCAAGCAAGGCACAGCCAAGGCATCAGTCGTGATTGTTCGTACTACAGCCTTCAGAAAAGAGCCAAGCAAAAAAACAGCATAGCTTTGGCCGTTTTGTTCAAAGGGAAAGTTAAAATGGGAAGCAGAGCAGCAAACTGGAGCGTTGGGTGGAGCTCCCGATTGTGCCTTGCCTGGCAGCACCACTCTGGGGGAAAAAAAGGAGTCAGTAAGGGCAAAGCACAGCGAAGGGGGAGGGGGAAGAAAGAAAAACCGACCTCGGAAACAAGAGATGTGAACGGGACCAATCACACACAAGGAAATGGATGTAGGGAGGCACCTGAACCCTTGGCCACAGAGTGAGGAAGGAGGCTGAGATTAGGACTGTCTCCCTTTCCAGAGGCAGTGGATTTGAGGGATGCCCTGGGCACGGTGACTTTCCTCCTATGAATAGCCTCTGTCTATGGGGTGGGGCAGTAGGGACCCCAAAGAACATGCTGCAGGGAAGGGCAGTGAGTGCAGAGTTATCTAGGGAGATGTACTGAGGCATGGAAGAGTGGGGTGAGGTGGGGATCACAGGACAGTGGTGCAAGGCACTATGAGGATGGCAGGTGAGAACTGGAGGTCTGCAGCTGCAGCCATAGCAGGGAACTGGAGCAGGGTATGGCAAAGATTGCAAAGCCAAAGCAGGGCTGGGGAAGAAGGGGCAAGGTGAAGCTAATCGACAGGGGAAGCAGCATACAGAACAGTAAGCAGAGGGTGGAAGTGCGTAGCATGGTAGGGCCAAGGCAATGGGGGGGTGAACAGCCACGAGAGGTAAATGCACAGATAACAGAGGGAGCAAAACGGTGCTCCCGTATGTATCAAAGCCTGGGTCGAGTGGATGCAAGGGGGTTGTACCCGGCCACGAAAGAGCAAGGCTACGGGAGGGAAAAGGGGGTCACAGTCACGGGAGAGCAGAGCTGTTGGTGGAGGAGCGTGAAGTGGGGAGGGAAAGCAAGGGGTTCCCAGCCCTGAGAGCATGGTTACAGATTGGGACGCAGGCGAGTGCGTAGCCACGGGAGAACAGCGCTACAGGTGTAGCGAGGGGATGCACCGCCACAGGAAAGCGGGGCTCCGCTGGTGGGAGGCAGCAAAGCGATGCGCAGCCAAAGGGAAGCTGCGCTGCGAGGGGCACAAGGGGATGTACGGCCACCAGAGAGCGCGGCTGTGGAGGGGACAGGCGGCTGCGCAGCCACAGGACAGCGACACGGGCAGACCCGGGGCCGGGGGGCAGTCACAGCCGCGGGGCGGGCAGCAGGGCCGCGGGCGGGTGTGACACGGCCCGGCGGCGGATGGATCGGAGGAGGGGAAGGGGACACGGGCCACTCACCTGCGCGGCGGAGCTGCAGCAGCCCATGGCGTCCGCGGGTCTCTGCCCCGGGGGTGCCCGCTAGGCATCCACTCTCCGCGACTCCCCCGCCCCGGGCGGCGGCGCAGTGCGGAGCGCACGGAAGGCGGCACGGAGGGAGCGCCGGCGAAGCGGCGGGGACCGCGGGGCCCAGTCAGACGAGCGCGGCTGCAGCACAAGCGTCTTCGCGGCGCTCCCTCATCCTCCTCCCCCCGCCGCGGCCGCTCGGGGAAGGGGCGGGGCCGGAGGGGAGGGCGGCGCTAGAGGGGGCGGGGCTAGGGCGCTGCGGCGCGGGGGGTACCTGTCCGGCCGGCGGCCCCGCCCCCTCCCCGCGCCCCGCCCGCGCGCCGCTGCCGCTTCCGGTGTGGCGAGGGACGGGGAGGCGTTGATCGCCCTCAGGCCACGGCCCTGGCTCGGCCCTCCTTCGCTCCTCGCTGCACGGGCGCGGTGTGCTCCGGGGTGCTGGCAGCTGCGTGCGGAGCCCGAGCTCTGGTCAGCGGGGCGTCTCAAGTGTCTGAGAGCCCGCCCCCTGAGAGGGAGAAAAGAGCCGCCCGTATGACCCCGTAGTACATAGGCATTTGCGGCCACGAATGTGTAATAGAATCAAGCATCGCTTCTATACACACTTCTTTTTAACACTTCCGGAGATGGTGAGTCGACCACTTTCCTGGGCAGACTGTTCCAATACCCTTATGGTGGAAGAATGTTTTGTAATATCCAATATAAACCTCCCTTGGCAGAGCCTGAGGCCGCTTCTTTTTACGTGGGAGAAGAGGCCGACCCCCCATCTGGGTTACAACTGCCTTTCAGGCACTTGGAGAGAGCTCTTTTTCTCCAGGTTAAACAGCCCCAGCTCTCTTCAGCCATTTTTCATAAGACTTGTGCTCCAGACCCTTCTCCAGCTCCATTGCCCTTCTCTGGGCACATTCCAGCACCTCAGTGTCTCTCTTGCATTGAGAGGCCCTGAGCTGAAAACAGAGCTCAAGGTGTGGCCTCACCAGTGCTGAGTATAGGGGTCACAATCCCTGGTCCTGCTGGCTGCACTATTGCTGATACAAGCCAGGATGTCAGTGGCCTTTTTGGCCACCTAGGCAGCTGCTGGATCATGTTCAGGCACTGTTCATGTTCAATATCCCTGGGCCCTTTTCCACCATGCAGCTTTCTAGCCACTCTTCCCCCAGCCTGTAGCACCGCCTGGGGTTGTTATGACCCAAGGGCAGGACCTGACACTTGGCCCTTTTGAATCTCTTGGTGGTCTTGGCCCATCAATCCAGCATGTCCAGATCCTTTTGCAGAACCTTACTACCCTCAGCATGTCAAAATTCCCTCTCAACTTGCTGTCATCTGCACACTGACTAAAGGGGCACTTGACCTTGTCCAGGTCACTGATAAATATATTGCACAGCCCCCAATACTGAGTCCTGGGGAACACCAGTAGTGACCAGTTGCCAACTGGATGTGGTGCCATTCACCGCCACTCTCTGGGTTCAGCCATCCCGACAGTTTTTTATCCAGCAAACAACGCACACATCCAAGCCGTGAGCAGCCAGCTTCCCTAGGAGTATGGTATGGGAGACAAAGACTTTTCTCAGGTCCAGATTGACAGCATCCACAGCCTTTCCCTCATGCACAAAGCTTAACCCCATGCTGGCTGGACCTGATATCCTGATTTTCCTTCACATGCCATTGTGATCACACTCAAGATGATCTGCTCTGTAACCTTCCTGGACACCAAAGTCATCCTGACAGGCCTTTAGTTTCCCAGATCCTCCATCCTGTCGTTCTTGTTGATGAGTGTCACATTGGCTAACATCAGTACCTTTTAAGGTTTACTGGCTGAGCAGTTGTGCTTGAACATAGCCTAAACATATGAAGCAATACTCTTATGTTAATTTTTGTTTGACAAATCTTAACTCAGTAGCAGTTATCTACTATTCTATCAATATAGTAGAATATCCATGATGAGAAATAGCATTGCAATGACTTCAGTTTAAAATGATCCTTTGATGGGCAGAATGAGGCAAAAGAGACCTTGTGACTAGAGAAGGAGTTTTGTTAGGCTTCCAAAAAAACCACAGAAACTGACATGTGGGTGAATTGTGAATCACACTGGGGTTTTTTTAGCTCTTCTCAGTTTAATGGCAAGTAGAATCATGGAATCATTTCAGTTGGAAAAAATCTCTAGGATCATTGAGTCCCACGATAACCCAACACTGCCAAGTCCATTGCTAAACCATGTGCCTAAGTGCCACATCTGCATATCTTTTAAATGTCTCCAAGGTTAGTGACTTATCAGTAACACCACAATCTTCATATTTTGTAATACCTGGTTAAAATATCTTTTTGTCATTTACATGTACATTGCTATGATTTTCATTGTTCCACCTCATTCTATCCAAATATTTCTGTGATGTTCAAAGATGTTGCCATCAAAGAACTTTCTGACAGGAGCACTCTCTAGAAGGAATGCTTATTTTGTGATTGACACAGGAGTTGATGAAAAGAAATTTATAGCCAATTCTTGTGTAACTTTGGACCCATCAGTATCTCTGTTCCTCTGTTTTGCCATTTATAAAATTGACTTTTGTCCTAGTGTTTCTATTTTCCATTTGCTTGGGTATCAAAAGCATTAGGTCTGTGCCACAGATGTTATTGAGTCAGTATGTTAAACAGACCAAATTGAATTTTTTAAAATAGGCTATTCATTTAGGACTTTTTCTTTAATAGTTTCATTTAGGACCTCGAAGTGTTGTCATGGAAATTAAATTCTGCCTCCTACTTTTTTGCATGTAGAAGAAACATGTTTAGCATGATTATCAGTAGATAGTAATGGGTTAAAACACAGTGTCTGCCCCAAAATTTGTGGACTCTTAAAAAAATACAATCTAGTCAATAATCAAAAGCTTTGTGCAGCTGCAGAGAGGTAATGCTATCTTTACAGTGATTAAAAAAAGCCAGTCCTTCATTGGCTAAGGGAGCCTTTATGAAAAAGCTTGTAAAGATATATCAGCTGTAGCATAGGTAACTGAGGTTTAGTGCAGGTATGTGACAACTGTAGAAAATATTTGAACACATACAAGTGTTAGAAATAATCACCAGAATCTCTGCCTCTGAACCAAGGAGATTAGTTATGGTCTTAATAGGGGTGCAGTAATAGCAGCAGTGGTAGTTGCTGACTGTCACCAGTTTTACTGTGCTTTGGTCAGTCACACAGAGGAGAGGAAAAGTTAAAAGATTCTGGCTTATTCATAATTATATGTGCTTTTATATTTATTTATATTAGCGTTTCATGAAGGAACTGAAAGGAGACTTGCTGAATCTTAGTTCAGCAATACAGAAGTTGAACTTCAGGCATATGTCTAAGTGCACTTCTGAATTGCGCTTTTCAATACCTGAAGCTGAACAAGCTGCTAAGCACAAATCTGACTGCCCAAATTTACTGCTTATAAGAATCTACCTATATTTTCCATAACAGATTTGAGTCTGCCCTTCTGCCCTGGCCAAGAGCTTTATCTGTATTTTCATTTCATTGCTAGACTCAGAATGACAGGTAAGAGTTTTTTAAGTACCATCTGATACTGAGAAAGGGAGACAACAACAGAGAGAAAGCTCTAGAATGACAGAAATGCCTTTAGTACTTGAGAAAATTGTAGGTTGAGTCTGAACTGCTTCTAATCTGAGAAGAAAGCATTAATTGTGTGATAATATTTACCTTTTCTTTTCTCACCAGGTGTCAGATGTTGACCTTATCCACCCATATTTAAAACCTTAAGGATTTTACCAAGTACAATATAATGTAGATCCTTTTTTTTTCCATATTAATGAGAGAAATGCCTTTAAAATAGTATTAGATAAAATTAGGTTATTTTTGATACGTTCTTAAGTGTGAGTTTTGGGATGGAATTTTCAAACAGGCTATGTTCTGAGCTAAGTTCTCAACCAAGAGGTAGTCCAAACTTGGCCTTGCCATTAATGAAATGGGAAGAGATGCATTGTGCAGACTGAAAATTGAATATTGCACCAGCAAGACGTTGTTACAGTCTGTGTGTTTGCCTCCGGTTTCTAATTGACAAATTCTACTTATTATCATTCTGCTGACTTCTTCTACCTACCAATAAATATGCATCTATGTGGCAACCTCTTGGCAACCACTCTGACTTTTTAAAAATCCCATCCTGTGTGCTGGGGTTGTTTTTATTTGATTTTGGCTTTTTTGGTTGTTTTGGTTTTAGGGTTTTTTAAAATTATTTAAATACAGAACCACACGTATTCCTGCCATTATGTCCCCACTGAACAGACTGAGTTTTCATACACATGTATTGATGCAGGATTAGGAGTGGTTCTGCTGATCTCAGCAGAATACTAATGGAAGCTCAACGTGAGAAGGAATTGCAGCAAAGACATGGCAAATAGGATGTCAGCCTGTCTCTGTGAGCAATAAGGGGGTAAAGCCCAGTGACCTATTCAGAACGCTGTGGTCCGTTATATCTCAGAACCCATGTGAAACTGATAATCTTTCTGAAAAGTTAAATCATGCCATTGCACATTTTTAAGTGTTGTGGAACTACAGCATAGAGGCTTGTGTCAGATCACACAGGACACCAGTAGCAGAGAACTGAAGCTGTATGTTACAAACTCCAGCTTGTATAATGAACAACTTGTCAGGTGTGAATTTTTGTCAGTTGAGGTAAAAGCATTCCAGGCATTGTACTTTGCAATTAGAATGGTACAATTCTTGCAGATTTTTTCACTGCTGACTAAGAAAAGATGCACAGTGCTCAGTAAATCTGAGCTCTCACCAATTAAAGGTAGGATTTTCTTCTTGCTGCATGTCTGACCACAGAAGAACAGGTAAATTCAGTAAACTCTCAGACAAAAATCAAAAAACCTATTGTGATTCTTTATGCTTTGTACTGGAGCCCCATAAATTAGTCATATTAGATCTGTTTCAGTTTAAAAACTGGAGATTCCAAGGAAAGAGTATCGAGCTTTTTAAATGAAACAGGAAGGTAAAATTTTGCTTCCCCAGTTCTGAACCAAAATTCTGGTCCATTATACTCTTAGAGATGTAACTTTCTGGTAAGAAGATAGAGGTCCTGTCTGTAGAAGGCTATCAAAAATATTCAGGACTTATTAGAAGATTATCATTTTGGTGTGTTAGGAAAATGGCTTTCTAAACATTTCATTTAGGTGCTGCTTTGTACTGGTGGTAGTACATTCATGCCATAATGAAAGTAAAAGGGATGTTCTTAGTATATTAAAGCGTGAGGGTTTTGCATTTATTAGTAACTGCTGGACTTCATTCTAATGTCACATCACCTGTGCATGAAGAACTGTATGAATACACCATTTCATGCAAGCAAAACACCTGTCACACATTCACATCCTTACCAGCCTGAGCCAGAGTCCTGCTAGCAATTTGCAGCTGAAATGTTCCATACATGGTATCCCAACCCCCAAGAAATCCACTTTTCAGAAAATGTTCTTTAAAATACCTAGGGTGGTGCTGTTGTGTCTGCATGGAGGTTGGGGTATGCAACTGATGGCATGGTAGCAACCAAAACAATACAATTTATTTCAGCCTTTTGAGAAAGTTTTGTGTGGCCCAAAGGAGACATACAAAGCCAAGTACAATCCTTCCTGTAGAGGCTGTACCATCATAATACTGATGAGCTATTACAATCTCCTGTCATTTCACTCTGGGAGAGTTATGGCTCCCATAGTAAGGATACAAGACTACAGATGGAGGACTGCCTGCTACAAATCTCTTACAAGGCTGCTGCTGTAAATCTCTTGGAGAAAAATCAGTGCCTAAAAAAACCTATGCTAAGGGGACCTGCCATTTGTTTTCTTAGGGAAAATGGGAAGAGGGGCTATAGAGGGAGGTACTGTTCCATTCTATGCTCTAATGTTCTAATGTTCTATGTTCTAATAAGGAATCACTCATCAAGGAAGGTTCAGCTTTTTCAGAGTAAGAGAAGAAAGGAGACATGGCTATATTCAAGTGTTGTGTTGCTCTGGCTTTCTGCATAGTATTTTGTGTGAGAGAGGAGTAGAAACATCCCTCTCCAGAGGCTAAATTTTATAGCTTATTTAGACTAATTGCCACCTAATGTCTGATAGATTGGCACAGGTCTGGACTATTGGTTGCACTGAATATTTGCTGTGGGCTCAGAAGTGGCATTCAACTCAGGTGCAGGCTTAAGACCAAGGAGTATATTACCATGGACACAAACACTCATTCGTATACTCAGTGTAGGTGAACAGACACTGATGGAGCTCAAAATACTGTTGTGTATCCTGTATGTGAGTCCTTGAAAGTAGTCTTTTGAAGCTTTCAGGCTGAGTTAAACCAGAAAGGTAGACAGAGACATGGGACTGTTGGGTGGTCAGCATAATTCAGCTCCATACTGCAATTGACTCTATACATGCAGCCAATACAGCTGGCAGTGACAGCTAACAAAAGAAGATAAAAGGGCCTTTACACTGAATTTCACTGCACTTTTTCCTTCTGGGGTGGGTTATACAGGTCCAGCCTCAATGCTTGGTTGTTGTTTGAGTCATTCATATTTACCTTTAAAATTAGGGTAATGGAAATTTGAAAAGCAATTTCTTTTAATACTATGGCCACCAGTTCAATCACAAAAAAAATACGTATATATGTGTAAACAGGCATTGAGATCTATTTGAAATTTATGATCTCAGCCTGCATGTTCCCTCCATATATAGACGCGCTTAACTTTAAATTCATAACATGTACTTTGCTTAGTGAAAGCCTGTAAGTGATAAGAATAATGTTTGAAAATCTGGTGTTATGTTAATTTTTCTGGCTTACAGAAAATACAGGGACTTTCAGAAGTTCTACGCATCCATCAGCTCCTGTTAATCTTGAGTTTCTTTTGGAAAGAAAAGCACATTGCTTATTTAAGAAAATAATTGCAGGTGGTAGAGCTTGTGTAACCTTGTTGGCCTAACTGGAGGGTTTCCATCCTTGTTGGTGCTGGAGACCATGATGGTACTGTGAATGGTGTATGTCCTCCAGTGGATGTAGGTTTCATCTGCTTTGCAGTATCAGATATCATGCTGCTCATGTACTTCGAATCAGGCATGTGTTAGTTGACACAGCCTCATACTACTAGCTCTGGGGTCCAAGGCCACAAAATAGTGGATGGGGGAAAAAGGTCTTGCCCATCTGCAATGATCACTGTAGTGTAAACACCAAAGAAAAAACATTGGCTGACAGTATTCTTGAGAAGAGCGAGTTCTTATAACTTCTTCAAGCTTTTTTTCGTGTCAGCACATTATCTTTGATTAGCAGGTCTTTGATTATCTAGAGGCTATGGCTCACCTGAAGAATTTACAGAGATACAGTTGCTTCTGATTTTTCATTCAAACTCGAAAGTATTTTACAGGAACACAATCAGCCAATGCTTTTTTTTAGGTTTATTTTGTTTAATTTTGGCTGCATCTGTTTCATTTGACAAAATATACCTCTAAATACTGAAATAATACCCACCAAGTTGGGTATTATTATTATTAAGTTGTTTTGTAATGTGTAAGATTCATCAGCAGAAATTATTTTTCTGTGCCTTTCCCAAAAATATTAATTCAGCAGTATTCCAGAATGTTCTTGTTGCTCTTCACTTCTACCTGACACCATTCCAACTCCAGCCTCTAGTCACCTGCACCACTTTTTCCTGTTATTAATGCTTCTGTTGACAGCTCGTGTAAGTTCCTAAGTGGGAGAATACTTCCAAAATAAAAGCAGAAACATTCTGCCTGTAGATAATAGCCTGACAAGCCAAACATTGTTTTTTCACTTGAAGATACATCATTCTTGGGCAGGTGACACTAAGAAATAGCTGTTCTGCTGTGGCATCTTCACAGCTGTGGCAGAGAAGCAGAAGTGTTTAACTTCTGCTACAGGACTAGTGAGCATGTAACTAATGGCACAGAACTGAGACATTGGCGTGAAGGTACACAGGCAACAGGCTCAGGAGGTGGAGGAATGTGTGAAGAGTACTAATAACTGACTGAAGAGGGTTTTGTTATTTGTCCTGTCACTGTCCTTGTTATTTCACTGACTAGATTCCAGAAATCTGACCAAAACAGCTAGCTAGGCATAGACCATAAAGTCTCTGACAGACCATGGGAACAAACTTCTATCCATTTTCATGGCACACTGGAAAAATTCTGGGGCAGGACGCAGTGCCTGGTATGGACACTTGTGTAGCTATTTCTGGTAGGAGGGATTGTGGAAGAGTGAGAAGTGTGTCACTTTGAAATTCAAAAGATTTCATGAGACAGTTTTCAAGCTGAAAGATGGAAAAAATTTAAATATGGAAAACTGGTTTTTAACAGTGCTGTGGGAGCATTGTATATTTTAGAGAGGTGTCATCTATCTGTCAAGTCTATTGACATGGATGCTTGCAATAGCTCATTACCAGAAAGCCTCTTGTTTTAGAGGTAGATGAGGAAACCTCTCCCTTCTTGCTTCAGATCCTCAGTAAGCAGGGTCCAGCACACGTCCACATTCCAGAAGTTTAGTTGGCTGAGCCCAAGGTCAGCTGCTTCCTTAGTAAGAGAACTATCATAGAGGTGAGAGGTGAGGGCCTGCTCCTCCTCTCCCTTGGGAGCTGCTCTGTCCTGATCTGAACCTGGTAACTCTTTCTGTCCCTGATCCTGACTGAGACTTGCCACACTGCATCTCAGCTTCTTGTTGGTGAGGTCCTCACAGGAGCCATAACAAGGCTCCTGGCTACAAGCTCACCTCCCTCACTGCTTCCTAACGTGCTGTACATTTGAGACAGTTGGAGGATATGGCCAGTCTGTGCTTGGAAAACAGGAACAGCAAATGAATGAAAACAGTGAAAGGCAGGAAGATTTTTAAGTAGATAGAAAAATCACAGGTTCTCAGACAACTTACATTAGACTTTGGACTTTGCATAACAAAACCTCCTCAGCAATGGTAAACATTGCTATGCCACAAGGGCAGATTTCTGTAGCTGTTTGTTCCACAGCAGGAAAAAAAATTATTCCATATTTTTTAATTTAAAAAGATAAACCCCCCTGCTTTTTTAGTTAATCATCTAATTACTGGGATAATGCAAATGCTGTTGGAAGTAGCGCACTGCTGTTCACTTGTTTTTCAAATGAATGCCTCAGTCCTTGAACAGTTGGTTCTGTTTGGATTAATGACCAAGGACAGACTCTGGTGTAGATCAGACATTGTACTTAAGATATCAAAATTAATTTCTGACAGATTTAGGGGAAGATGTATGAATTGCTAAGAAGTTTCGGTTTTAAGGAACTTGAATTTTTCAAAGAGAAAAGTCATATTGACTTGCTTAGTCAATATTTCTTACAACAGCAAGAGAACTGAATTGTAATAAAAGTGATGGTAAACTAATAGTCTCAAATAGCTTCAGTTATGATTGAGAGACCTGCCCTCTTTTTCAGGTGTTACCCCATCACATTTGCCAAATAGGTCAACCTCAGAGACTTTCTTAAAATAAATGTCATCCTACTGTAAAGCGTCTCTTTCATCAGAGACGCCAATTCCACAATATCTCCAAAGGACATATTCTGCTGCTTAGCGCTGGTGGCAAGGTACAGGAAAAGGGGGACTTCTTCCACTTCTCTAATATGTGTATCTACCTTTAATGGAGGGTGGGCTAACTTATTAGGAAAGCTGACTGCATTTCATCCTTCTGAAGGGCAAGTTTTCTGTGGTAGTAGATTTGTGATACTGTATTTTCCTGTGAAATTTCTTAGAGAAATAGATAATCTCCATCTCAGCTATTAAGCTTGCAGGAGGAACCATGTTTGGTTTATAGTGTAGATCCATTCTCTCGTGAGGAGGGTTTGTTCTGTAAGTCATCATGGAAGTCATTAAGCAGTTGTCAAAACAGTGTAACACATTGGTAAAGAAGAGGCACATGAGCTACCCTCACTCTAAGTAGAGAGGATACTGGCTCCTGCTGTTCTTGTGTTTTCCTATATCTTGCTGAATATTTCTCGCAGCATTAATTCTTCCCTGGGAGTTTCTAGATGGGCATGAAATATCAATCATTAGCACTATTTCATTAGGGTTATAGTTGTTTTGTATTGTTTCCATGTCTGTGTCTGTCTATTCTAGTGTGTCTCACTGCTCTGGAGTAGGAAAGTTGTACCCAGTCCTGAGTTGTGGCCTAGTGACTCTTACAACATGTGAGGAACTACAAATGTTTTAACTGTGATACTGATGCACAGTCAAGTTGTCAAGTTCTCAAACTGATTGTCTTATGTCAGGAACAAAGGGTTTTCAAGGAAGATGGAGCTGACAAGCTTGGATTCTATGGCAGTCTGCCCTTGCCAAGGTTTTAATGATTAATTGCAGACTTAGTAATTAGTAATACATCCTTTAAGGAGCTTAGCTTTTAACGTCTTTGTTATATCAACTTTTTATATAACTTTGTTATATAACATTAGTTTTCTGTGCATTTGCCACCCCCTTTACAAGACTTGAAGAGCAATTTTTCTGTAGGTAAACACTGAGAAATGTGGCACATAGCAATAAGTTTATACCTATCTAGCTAAGGAATGCTTCCAGGGCAGATATGTAGAAGCTAATGTTTCAACCTATATGATTTTGCTCTGAAATCACATTTCTCAACACCACACAATTTGCTGTTTCCTTTCCTAAGAGCAGGTACAGCAACCTTTACCCTAAGTGCTTTGTCTCCTCCTAGAACATGTGCACAAGACACAGGACAATGAAAATAAGGTAAGAAGATTTTTGGCAGAGATGAGTATATACATTTTCACTGGATGCAGATGATGTCCAATGGCTCAGTTCAGAGTCATCTGACATTTTAGGAAATTGCAAAATTGCATTGAATCACTCTGTGGCTGACAGACTTTAAAGACGGAGAGTGCTGATTGCTGTCCAGTAAGCCAAAGTACTGTGAAAGAACATCAGTGTATGCTGCCTTTCCCTCTTCCCGTATTGTACTTCTGTGCAGCCAATAGCTGAATCGACTCACTGAGCTCCCTGAAGACAAGATCCAGAGGCAGCAGCAGTTCCAGTGTGTGCTGATGAATGAACTGGGTTTGTACATACTGGCTTGGTCATTCTTCTCATGCACTGCTGCGCTGCACACACTCATCCTCTTTTATGCTCTGAGCATGCAGGCAGAGTACCTCTGGGAGAGCCATGGATGCCAGTGGAGTTACAGCAGTGCCCACCTGCCAGCATCTGTATGAGCCAGGCCTTTCTCAGCCTGTCCATAAACTGCAGGTTCATTCTCGTCGTCAGTAGGTGGCAGAATTTGCGTTGTTAAGCCAAGCAGGATTTGGTTTTTTCAATGCTTACGAACTTCTCAAGCTCTGTCCTGTAAATCAGTTTCTAAGTCCTGATAGAGGGAGCTATAAGAAGGAGCAAGCAAGACTCCTTCTCAGGGACATGATCTGTCCTGCAGCTGATGGATCACTTGCATTTATGCTGGGTTCAAGACATGGGCAAATTTGACAGTTCTCCTGTTAACGCAGTCTTTCAGGCTTTGATTTGCCAGTCTCAACAGAGGTTCAAGCCTGATTCAGGGGAGTTTTGTGTTTGCTGAATATTTTCACTTTTTATCAATAAGAATCTGCCTCTGAGACATATTATGTAGGGGTTTGTGGTTAACACTTGTGGAAATCTATGCTCAAACTACATCAGAAAGTGTCATAAGGAATATATTTTTTGAGCTAAGCTAAAACATTTGAAAAATTCAGGTTTTCTGAACATTTTTAACTTTAACCTCTTCCTGTCGAAGTTAGGTTGGTTAGAATCTTTAGGCCACAAGAAACCAGAGAGGATGTTTGAATAGTGTTTCTTATTCCAAGCACCCCTCTAATAAATGAAGAATGTCCAGGGAATATGTTAACAGGACTATGATTTCACAGAGAGAGTTTAAACATAGAAAACTGCAGAACATGAAGCAGTTCCAGATCAAATCAGTTTCTAGTTTGATAAATTAATGTTCAAGATGCTGTATCTTCTGTGCTTGACCATAGCATGGGTTGGTCAAAAGAAGGAGCAAATGGAGAGAACAAGATCTCTGGAGTAAGACTGCGGTTTCCTTTCCTGGAAGATCTGGAATACTGAAATGTCTGAAGGACACAGTAAATAACTTCTCTGCATTAGGACTTTCATGCGGCATAGAAAAAAAAACCCAGTCCTGCCACTTTCTTTAATCCTGTAATTGGCATATTTTGTTGTCCTACATACTTTGGAGAGAGAGTCTTACATAATTCTCCCAACAGCATGAAACAGGAAGGAGCACAATTCACCCATTCACTGAACTTTCTGCTTGTCCACAAGCAAGCATAACATTCCAATACATGGATCTATATAACATTCCAGTATATGGATCTATGAAGGAATGTCTGTCTCCCCTTGCAATTTCTTTCCAAGTATGCAGACATCAAATTAGTAGCAGCATTCAAGGAGAGCCTGCTGGTATGAAAACTCTTTGCAGGTGTTCACAGAGGTGACTGAGATTTCAAGACTTTGAAACAAAATCTTTGGACCTGGAAGGGAATTCTACTGCAACCAAAAGTTATGCTATTACCTAGCTCCATTTTTTTTTATTGCAGTCTTCATAATCTTCTGATCCGTGTTTCCAGATCTCACTGTCTTTAGACCTGAAAGCTGATTCTAACTCAGTGCCTTGAGCCCACAGAAATTTATCTCCATGCACAATTCAATGCTCTTAACCTTCATCAGTTGTATTGCCCCTAGCTAAGAGTATTGAAGGAAGGAAAATGGTTTGCTGTGGTGATTCAAGTAATTTTATGTTTGCTGCCTGCTTCCTTTGGGTCTTTGTACGTGAATGCATGCAGCACAGCAGTGCATGAATGGTTGTTATCATTCTTCTCTGAGTTTTTTCTCACTTGTCATGGCAAAAAGAAAGGGGATTTGTTATATGTGAAAGCGTATTACTGAGGTACTTAATGCCTTCATTGCTGCAGTCTTTAACAGTAAGATCATTTCTTCTTGAGGAAGTGCTCACTGAGTCACTTTCAATCATTTACCAGCAGTTCTGTCTAACCTGCGAGTCCCAGGTGACTGGAGGTTATCAAATGTGATGCCCATTTACAAGAAGGGCAGGAAGGAGAATCCAGGGAACTTCTGGCCTGTCAACCTGACTCCAGTGCTAGGGATGATTATGGAGCAGTGACAGCACTCATCTTGAGATGGCAGTCATCTTGTGTGCTGTCATGTGGCTTGTACAGAACAAGCAGGTGATGAGGCCCAGTTAGCAGAGGTTTAGGAAAGTCAGGTCCTGCTTGGCCAACCTCATCATCTTCTGCGACAGGATGACTGACCCACTTAGTGGAGAAGGGAATGTGGTTGTTATTTACTTGTTGCTAGTAAAGCCTTTGACACTGAATTCTCCCGAGAGGCTGTCTGCTCATGGCTTCGACAGGTGTACTCTTTGCTGCGTTAAAAACTGCCTGGATGGCCGAGCCAAGGCGGTGAATGGAGTTAAATCCAGTTGGTAGCCAGTCACAAGTAACAAGGAAATTGATGAGAGGAAATCACATCAAGTTGCACCAGGGGATGTTTAGATCTGATATTAGGAAAATTTTCATCACAGTAGGGGTTGTGAAGCATTGGAATAGACTGCCTAGGACAGTGGCTGAGCCACCACCCCTGGAGATATTTAAAAGGACGTTTAGAATGTGGGGACATGGTTTAGGTACATGGTTTAGTGATGAACTTAGCAGTGTTAGGTTTATGGTTGGACTTCATGATCTTAAGGGTCTTTTTCAACTTAAATGATCCTATCATTCATGAAAGTGTCATCTTTGATATATATTAAGAAAATTCACATGAAAACTCGACATTGTCCCTCCCTCAAATTCAAAACATGCATAGCAAAAGATGAAATCCAAACTCTAGTCACATCAGATACCAGCTTTTCTTGGCTTCAATAGCCTGACACTTGCAATGTGTCCTTATAGTCAGACTTCTACTTGTTCTAATCGAGGAGCCCAAGGCAAAGCTTCTGCGTTATATTCCTAGCCATTAGTGTGATTATGGGAGGGAGGGAGGGAGGGAGGGAGAGAGGGAGGGAGGAAGGAAAGAAGGAAGGAAGGAAGGAAGGAAGGAAAGGAAGGAAGGAAGGAAGGAAGGAAGGAAGGAAGGAAGGAAGGAAGGAAGGAAGGAAGGAAGGAAGGAAGGAAGGAAGGAAGGAAGGAAGGAAGGAATGGTGCGGAAGGAAGGAAGGAATAGTGCGGAAGGAAGGAAGGAAGGAAGGAAGGAAGGAAGGAAGGAAGGAAGGAAGGAAGGAAGGAAGGAAGGAAGGAAGGAAGGAGAGTATGGGAAACCTTACAGTCGTACAGTAGGTTTTCTTTTCTGTCCATTGAGATAAGCAAGAATCTTCGAGCTTCAAGTCATACTGTGATTGGTGCTGTCATTGGGAATCAGGAACAGCATCTCCCTCTACATTTGAAATGGGAGCAAGGTTTATTTTTGGCTGTGACCTGTATGGAAGCTGTTGAAGAGAATTTGACTGAAATACTGGCAGAGTCAATAGTTCTATTTCTGCTAGCTAGGAAAATAAGTGCCTTTTATAAGCATTGTTGCTTAATATGGGGAAATAATTTAAATCTCATTTCACTATTCAAATATTATGATACTTCTTTTCATTAAGATGGACGGGTACCTTACAACACTGTGATCAGTGTATATGCGCAGTTTGCAAAAAAATTATTTATCCTCATTTGGAATTTGCACTGGCATGGCCGTCTTGCCATTTTGTACATTTGAAGACCTGATTTGACACACAATGCAGTAACAGTGTATCTAATTTAGTATAAAAGAGAAAGCTCACAGCCTTGGGATTCTGCTTTTTTTCACTGTCTAGCCTTAGAATTCAGACCTGTTCTGTGTATGAAGAAGACAATAGGTATTTCTTTATGCATTCAAAATTCTGCTCTGGAATAAAGACAAAAATATTTTTAGAATACAGCATTTGGCTGTCAGCAGAAATGTTGCTAACTACTGTATTAAAAATAGCTTTTCATGGCAAAATTTTAACGTCCCAATATTATGTCTGCACTTGCACGATAGGGGGCTTTTCAGTTTAGAACAGAGTGACACAAGACTTGGTTTGTTTGATTGATGGGTTTTGAAGGGCATGTTTCAGAACTTTTGATGACTTCTCAGAGATGGTCATTGTCAAAAATCAGTGCCCACAAGTGCTTAGGTTTTTTGCTCTCCACAAGTTATGACTTTATCTAGTACATGATTAAATAACTATCAGAGAAGGTCTGCCCACTATACATTCCTGCAGACCTGTCGTAGGAGGAGAACTGAGTCTCAGATTTTGATGGATGGAAGGCTGTGGTCTAACAAAGCACTTTACACAGGTAGTCGATTTTAACCATGTGCTTGAATGCTTGGTTGAATGATCATGCACTTCAAGCACATGTGTGATGTTAACAGTCTGCTTGGTACACTGTTGACCTGGTGCTTCAAGGACCAGCCAAGAGGCCTGAGCTCTCACCTCAGGCTTCTGGGTCCAATGTTTGTTTTTAAGTTGGAACATCCTATCAAATAGACAATCTCAGGATACATGAACAGTGTTGATACCTCCTGAGACATTTTGAGTATCAGTAAAAAAGGTAACTCAAGCCTCTCTTCTCTGAGAAGGGAATTTGTCTTTGGAAGTTCTCTTTTGCAGTACCACTGAACTCCTTGTCCTGCTTTCTGCTAGTTGCTATTATTTCATTTGAAAATAATGACTTGAAGATTTGAAAATAGGACTTGAAGAGCAGGTCAGTAAGTGCTATTTGCTTTACTGCAAATATTCAGTAGCAACGCATATTAGTGTAGCTCTCACAGACAGGACTGATGGCTCTGTCTTCTGTCCAGTCAGCAAAATGGCATTGCCTTTCCTATCTTTCCTGTATTTTGCAATGCTTTTGCAAGTCAGTACATAGAAAGCCTTTGCATGTGTTTAGTCAAGTGCGCAGTACTTGATGGGCAAGCTCCCATGAGGTTAGTAATGAAGAGAATCTTCCCCTCTCCAAGCATCCTTCTTATCTGCAGTGGTGGCATTGCTGAGCTACAGGCTAAAGCATGTAAACAGATTACGGAGTGCTAAAGAAAGGAGACATGCCTCCAAGGCATTAAGGCAGGAGAAAGCAGGACTCCATACCCCTGTTTGTGTCGTAGTTGAGACAGTCATGACAAGTAAAGAGTTCACCAGAACAGCTTCTTGGTCAGAGAAAAGGAACTACCCTTTATTTTACAAGGCCTCTTTTTATACTATTTCTAACATTCATGTCACACATCCATTGGCTCTCAATTCACCACCCCACAATGTCATTGGTTACCTATAGTTAGAATATCTTGCAATAACACCACCTGCGAGTCTCTTATTACCATTGTTTATGGATTCCTGCTTGTTTTGAGCTAGAGAGAAATAGTGCAAACTGGGACAAACAGGCCTCTCTCACGGCAAGGTAGTTCTCACATGCCTACATGCCTACAGTTCCCACATGTATGAATATACCAATGTGTATAAGAGGGTTGAAAAGTGGGTATTTTTAAACCAGCGATGGCTCTACCCTTTTTCAAAGACGGACTACAACATTTCTTTCCTCCCTGCCCACTTCTGTAAGAACATAAGAAGAGACATACTTGGTCAGACCATAGGTTTATATTTTCAACATAAGCCAAAACACAGTGTTTAGGGAAAGTTTAGGAACAAGCAAGGATGTACTAGCATCTTGAAATACTCCTGCAGATTCCACTGAAGTTGATGTGGCCACTGGGATTTTTCTCCCATAGATCTTTAGCTACTCTGTGTTTTCTCTGTGGCCGAAGCTATTTCTGCTGCTAGATAGAGCCAGCCTATAGTTTTTATTTCATCCCACCAGAGAGGAGAAAAAGATGAAGTTATGGGTATCTGTGTTTCAAGGAAAGACAGGAGACTTCTGCTCTTGGGACTAAACACACACACACCACATGCCCTCCTTCAAATTGGTATGTGGTCCCTGTAGGTGCTGAGAAAGGACTTTCTGGAGCCAATACCTTTGTTTTGAATGTACTGACCCTAACTGGAGAAAAACACCTAAAAAAATAAAACTACAATGCAGACAAGTAGAACCAACATTTTTAAAGTGTCATAATATTTGAAGCAAATTAATTTTTGAATATTTGAAAGTGGAAATACTGAGTATTTGTGAAGGCTTCCCATTATATGACAAATATTGTAAAAGCAGGTGCTTAGATTATAATAAAAAGGTAACCTCTTTGCCTTAAACATGCAACCCATTTTGTTTAGTAAGTTCTGTCTTTCTGTCTTGAAGCAAAATTTGGTGTGGCAGTTCTTAACTTGAAAGCAGATGTGTTTATGTTCAAAAAGCCTGAATAATATTCAAGCAGTAAAGGCTGGTGAAATATAAAAGAAAAGTCATATTTCAAAGGCAAATTAATCTTTCAGGGATGTTTGCCAAATTTTTCCATTTATACAGACATACTCTTGAATTATTTTAGGGTGACAGATTAGATGCTATCCATAAAAAATTGGATTAATTATTGGCAAAGGACAACACACAGTGATGAAGAAATACATTGCTAATACACAACAAACTCTCCTTGTTTTTGCTCTTGAAATGGGGATAAAGCCACTCTGGAAACAAGCTATTTCCGCCAATGCCAAGAAACACTTTTGTAGAGAGCTTGCAGATACTTTTTAGGTCAAATTCTCCTGTTTCACAGTACATGTAACATTTACCTCTTCCAGAAATGGTCAGAGGTGTTGAGGACAAACTGTGTGATAAAGAGGAACACCGAAGACCGCTTGTCTTTCCATTATTTCCTTCTGCAGGAGATGCTGTGGGCAGGGTGTGCTCTTCTCAGAGTGTCACTGCTTCTATGTGGAGCAGAAGTGCATGCTTGTGGTTCTTCTGTTAGACTGTGGCTGCAGGTCACTGAGATCACTGGAACAGTGGCTTGCCTCTTTTCTCTTGTCCACCAATGCTGCAGGCCTTCCCTAGTGTATTCAGCTGATATAGCTCCAGTGAGAGCCCTTGGTGATAGCTCCCAACTCTGAAGTAGTGTTGGAAGGATTCCAAAAGAGGGAGAGGGTTCCCCATCTTCTTGATTAAATACCACCTGCATGCTGAAGAGTCTTGCAGCTTCTCAAGAGGCCTACCTACAACCCGTCTGTATGTGATAAGTTTTTCTCTGCACCAAGGAACTTATCCAGCACCACACTGTATTTAATTTCTTACTTGTGGAGTTTGTTTTGTGGATCAGAATGGAGGGATCATTTGCTTAGAATGATACAACTGAAATTGCCTAAGCTGACCCAATTGTAATAAATTCCATTGAGCTTTCTCTCAGTTTATTAGATGCAAATATTTCTGGTAAACTGTGTCAGAGATTATTTAATCAGTGGAAGCTGAGGACTGGGTATACGGTTCTTCTTTCAGCCAACATTCTGGCTTTTCATGTAGTGCTGTTCGGACTGAAGATGATCTGTTACCAGATTTTCTGTCTCCCAATAAGTCTGATCTTACCACATAACAATCCACAAGGAAGACAATACTGCATAGTGCCTGGGAAGAAGATTGGGAGTTCAGAAATGTGTTCCTTCTCTCACCATTATTTATTCCTTGATTCCTTGACTGTTAACTCTATACTAAAGAAAATGTTTTTACATAACTGGGGCCTCAGACAAAGTCTCCAGAGGCAGTTACAGCAGTAAGATATATATGTCAGCAGTTCAGACATTAAGATTTTTTGCATACATTAATCTCTTGTCTCCACTGATTAAAGTTGAGAGCCAAGATTAAACTCCATAGGTCAGGTTTGACTTTGTTATTATTACACTGATTTCAAAGAGTCATCAATCAGTTTCACTTATTCAAAAGGTGACTGTGTAGAGTTAGGTAAGATTTTCACATTTAACTGTTTTCCTTCCAATTACATATGTGTTATTTCAATTAATGGTAAATGTTTTCTTTCTCTAAATGACCTTCCTTGAGAGCTTTACTCAATATTTTCATCTCTTTGATTAGATGAAAAAGCACTGGTTTTCGGCATTATTATTATTATTATTAATGTTGTTGTTGTTGTTATTATCATCATCATAATCAAATAGTCCAGCTTTATTTCCTCTGTTTTCATAGATACATGCACCCAAACTCATCTATACAGTGAGGAAAAAGATCCTAACAGCTCTTCTGCCTGTCACTGAAATACTACTTGCATAATATTCACCTGATATGAAACCTACTTCATTCCAGAAAGAATTTGCTCAATACCAAAAAATGTCTTTAGCTGTATAAGTGCATTTCAGATTAAATCAAGGACTTCAATTACAGATGGCTTGATAAACAGTCTGCATTGTTCACTGATAAACTCAGAGGCCAACAAAATACTGAGAAGAAGCCATTTCACAAGGGGCAATGGAGAGCTTCAGTGAGAACAAAATTGTAATGTTTATTGCCGTGATAGCTATTCTGTGACCAGCTCTGTAGTTGCTTGGAAGATGGTATTTTTATAGCTAGTCTATCCTAGATATCTGTCAGCATATAATTACAATGTAAAATGATCTACTGCCCACAACAGTGAAACTGATGAGGATTTAGTGGGATCATTGTATATACTGAATGCCTGATCTGGTACTTTACTGTCCCTGGATGAACAAGATCCCAAAAGTGTGAATAGTGCTTTTTATTTGTGTAAACATGAGAACAAATGAAGCAGAATGTTGAGTGCCAGATGACAAGTGTCACTCATTAGCAGAAGAGGGAGCTTAACAGACCTGTATGTGAACTACACCCTTGTTGGCCGGCCTTTGTAATCTCAACAGCACAAGTCACTGCTCTTTCTGCTTTGAAGCAGCACAAAACTTCAAAGAACATCAAAACTATAGGGATCCAGTGCCAAGCATCATAATATTTTCTTTCCCCATCTAGAATGAGTTAATTCATCAGTGCCAAGAAAATAATGATGGACTCATTCCCTACCCTGCTATAGATGCCTGAGTCAAAGGTCTTGATGAAGAGGAGAATGCAACACAGGCGTGAATGTGACAGCCTGCTTTTAGCTTTATTGTCTCTGGGTGTTTTGACTTATTGTTCTATTCCCTTGTTCACTTTGCTGGCATTTAGACCAAGACTGAACATTCACTTAATAGTAACTGAAGCATGTCCTGCTCACTGCACAGTTTCAAAAACAATGAGACAGGAAGGCCAGTAATGCATTCATAACCTTGTACTGAAAATATGACATGCAATTGGCAGTGAAGAGCTGAAGGAAGAAATGAACAAGAAGATATATAAAGAACTGCACTGCAAAGGAAGAACTGTAAACCATTCACAATTTGCCTTGTCTTGGGATTGCCATATAAAACTAAAGTCAGGCTTACTTTTGGGTGTATAATTCTGCCTTTTCATCTCCAACAGGGAGGTAGCAAATTAATTACTTATGCCTCATGAAGTACAGGGATGGAATAGGAGCAACAAGGTAGGTTTGACTGGCCAATATCAGATGAGCATAGTAGAGAAAATGTGAATTGCTTCAGAGTTGTCAATCAGCTCTGTAAATTCAGACAGCAGAAAGAGAAGAACCACAAAAAGAAGAAAAGTGCTTTTTCCTTGAGTCATGGCTGACTGCTTTGCTCTTCTTGTTCATAAATCTCTTCACAGATTAATGTGGCATAACACAGCTGAAGACCTCCTGTGTTCTGCCCTGTGCCTTCATGAAAGTGAAAAAAAACAGGTATATGGTTCTTTTGTAAGTTTTGCAATAGACGATGGGCATCTAGGAACAGAATGTAGCCACTAGTGCCTTAGCGGTTTAGAGCAGATTAGAGCATCCATCTAGGCATTTATTTTATAAAAGCATCCACATCCAGTTGCTTTCCCAAAACCACATATGCTTGTCTGACCAATTACTTGATGGAAATACTTACTGTCTGAATATAGTAGGACAGCAATAATGCTTCCAAATGGCCAAGGAGGACATGTCCATCCCTGGGATGGCTGTGTCCGTGTTTCTGTTTTCCATCTATTTCTATTTGTTTCTGCTTGTTTCTACTACAGTCTTTGACAGTACAAAGTATTGCCATTATGAATTTCGTAGGAATATCCATGAAGAAAAGAATGGATAAAGAAAAGGATGTTAAAAACATTAAACCTTAAAAAGAATGAATCTCATTGTACCTTATAATGCTCAAACATCTGGATTTGTACGTGTTAGCACTACATTTTAACCTCTTAAAACCTGAAATGACAGTTACTACATTTTAATTTATGCCTAGTCTTGGCTGTAGATGTAAAACTCTACTTCGTAACTCACTCTGATGAGCACTTGTAAGGTTCTGCTAGTGCCAATTTTGTCCACTTGCCCACTGAGTCAACCTGCTCTTGCAGCAAATGCTTCTCTTTTGCAGTATTTAGAGACGGAATCCATTCACTGAATTGTTGGCTATTCTAAATCCCATTTTCTCTGCACTTCTTAATGGTAGCAGTGTTTGGGAAAAAAGGTTTGGCTTTCCAGTTATAGACTGGAAAGCAGTCAGAGCAGAAGGTCATCCTCAGAAGGTTCTGGTGAAAATGAACTAAGTAATGTATCTTTTTAGTGGCGGTTGCCAGTTATTCATGCAAGTATGTGTCTGCCACTGAATATTTTACAGTTTGTCCAGTATTTTTTGCCAATCCCAGTCAGGGCAGTGTGAGTGCTCACCTGAATTGTGCATCCTCCCTCCCACATCCATGCCTATGGATTTCTGCCAAGCTGACTTGTCAGTAATCAGTCAAATGTTCCTTTGTCCATAATATGTGTTTTTCTCTTATCCCACCATATTAGAGATGAATGTGAACTTTTCTCCATATTCAAAATCTTGGGATTTCATTAAATATTCAGTTGGAGCAAATAGTGTATGCATTAAGTACTCTGAAATTTTGGAAGAATGAGTCTTTGAGAAATATGCTCACAGAGTAGAAACCATCTCTATGTTCAGGACTAGAGTACCAAATTAAGACAGTAAGAGCACAACAGAAGCAACAACTGACATCTCTTGCTATAGCAGCCATACAGGTTGGTCTAGCAGAGAAGGAACAATGGGAGTGTCGTGGGTCTGACCCTGGCTAAATGCCAGGCACCTACGATGTTTGCTCTCTATGCTCTCTCCTGCTGCAGCTATGCAGGGGAGAGGGAAAACTATCACAAAACACCGGACTTATGAGTTGAGATAAGATTACTGATAAGCGGAACGCACTAGATACAGGGCAAAAGCAGGCAGGAAACTTAAAGTTGCAAAAAAAGGTGATTTATTACTCTAACAGAGTCGGAGGATAAATCAGAGGTAAAAATAAGCTCTCAAGACACCGTTTCTTCACTGACCCCCCTTCCCTCTTAAGGCATCGCTTCCCAGCTCACCCCCTCCCTCCTTTCCAACTAACCAACAACTCCCAGGCAGGGGCAGGGTGTGGGGTTTTTTCTTAGGTCAGTCCATCACAATTCTTCTACTACAGACACTGTTTCTCTATTCGCCTCCTCCCTCCATCCAACCAACAGATCTGGGCTGGGGCAAGGTATGTGGCTTTTCTTAGTCAGTCCAACGCCACAATTCTTCTGCTACAAACGCTGTTTCTCTACTCATCCCCCTCCCTATTAAGGCCATTTCTCAGCTCACCCCCTCCCTCCTTCCTTCTAACCAACAGCTGTGGGCTATGGGGGTTTTTTCCTTTGGTCAGGGTCAGTCCATCAGGGAGAAGAGTCCTCTACTTAGCCATGGGGGTCCCTCCCACGAGAGACAGTCCTCTGCGAACTTCTTTAGCGTGGGTCCAATCTCACGAGCAGCCCCACCCAAAATCTGCTGCAGTCTCAGATCCTTCTGTCCAGGTTGCAGAATTCCGAGCCGAGGTCAGGCTGTTTCCATCCCGAGAGCAAGGCCTTTCTCTCTCCTGCAAGGCCTTTGCAACTCTCAGTCTCTCCTGGGACTCCCACTGGATCACAGCTTCCTGCAGGCATCCACCTGCTCCTCTGGCGTGGGCACCTCCCCACGGGCTGTGGGTGGTTCTCTGCATCCCCCTAGACTCCATGGGCTGCAGGGGGACCACCTGCTCCCCCCATGGTCTTCACCATGGCCAGCAGAGGGTTTTCAACTCCAGTGCCTGGAACACCTCCTCCCCCACCTTCTCCACTGACCTTGGTGCCTCCATGTTGTTCTCCCTCACATATTTTTACCTCCTCCTCCTCCTTCTCTGGCTAAAAAGAAGTGCGTGCTCACATTGTTTTGATTTCTTCTTAAATATGTTTTCCCAGAGGCATAACTAAATCTCTAACTGGCCCAGGTTTGGCCAGCAGCATGTCCATCATCTTCAGAGTCATCAGAGATTGGCTCTGCTGGACATGGTGGAGAAATTTCCAGAATCTTTACTCAGGACATGCAGGAGCCATCTTTGTACCCCACCCTATTCACTGGCAAACACTGGGCCAAGCAAAACTACCACAGGGAGCAATCTCTTCTTTGACGAATAGAAAGGCATTGGGTCATTACACCTCACTACTTTTGTTTAGGTCACTAATCTGAGATAGAAAAAGTTTAGTCTCAAGCTGAAGACCCAGCTGATAGTCTTGTCCCATTCTTGTCCATTTCTCATAAGACCATAATGTTTCTTAATAGTACCATTTTAAGAGTCTCTACTGATTTCCCAAAGAACCTTTTGTTCAAAACAATGTATGTTAACCTAAGGAGTCAGCAAAGGAAAATCTTTTCAGACCTTACCAGTAAAACAAAAGCATCCAAGACATATACTCAATTTTACTTTTAAGAAAGAGCAATTCCTGATTATGAGAATTCTGTATAAAATAAATTTTCTTGGACCACAGTGATGAATGCCATTGAAAGCCAGCATTTTGTCTGTACAGGGTTTTTTTGCATTGGACAAGATTTATCTGACAAGATTCATATGTGTAATGCTGCCTGGTACAGCATGGCATCATAGTTCTAGAAGTTCTTGCTTTAAGAGGAGCAGGTAAAGGTCCAAAGCAAAGGAACTTGCAGCTAAAGATCTCATTTATCCTTCTCATTGTTTCCAATAATGACAATTTCATTCGATCTGAGAATTTCACAGGAGAGTGTTTCATACTTCATCTGTGTACAGAAAACAACTATACAGTGTTACTTGAAAGTTGACCTACAAGTCACAGGTATGATTTGCTTTTTTGTCCTTATTGTGCTGGTGCTGGTCCTTTTCCTAGTCATTCTCCTATTTGTCTGGACACAGACCTTGATTATATGGGGCAAATCTAGACAGTCTCCATGGCAAAAGAGTAAGCAGTTTTGGGCTTCAGTATCACTGGGTTTTGACTTATAATTTTGATTTTGCTGTCTTTTCCTGTTTCACATTCCACTCCTTTTTTTCATGAAAGAATAAAGCAACATCAATAAGGATGTGTGATTAAGTGCAGAATGAGTGATGAGATCTTTGATCTGAGATCGATTAGAGAGGGAGATCACTTCCTAGTTTGTCTTACTGTGTCTGAGTTGTGTGACCTTCTGCTATGTATCACCTCTGGTGATACTGTGAGTATGGCTTGAGAATGAAGGGACTTACACCAGTGTCTCAGAAACAGACAAGGAAATGAGAGACACTATCAGTCAAAGCATGAAGGTGATACATGTGATTTTAAAGCTTTTAAATATCTGTGTTCCAAGAAAAATCTCAATTTCCAGAACCCATGCTCACATCCTAAGTGTGGCATGGATGCATATGTTGAAGTACAGTATCAAAAATAAGTAGATAACTTCTGAACTACTAGATTGAAGATTTTGTCACCCAGTTCTCAAGGAACTTCTGTTCTTGACTGAATAAAAACCAATGGTACATTCCATTTTTGTCTTTTCCAGCTGGGTTCTTATAGCTCTAGATAAAAGTTTGCCATCAGAATGGTATTCTCTCTGTGTATATTTTGCAGAACACTTTCTACTCATCAATCACCTCCAGTGTTGCTTTGGCTTTGAATCTAAGACTTGGCTCACTACAGCTGAGGTCAGAAGTTCACAATGATCTCTGGAAAATTAAAATTCATTTAGGGTAAACTGAGGACACTTGTGAAGATGTGCAGAACACAGAGTGTACTAAGAATAAATGAACAAAACCCCAAATTCACCTGAATGGAACAAGAGAGTATATTGTTTTGAAAGCACTGTCAAACTCTCAATCTGCAGCTCATAAACCTGTCTCTTCCTGAGGTTTAGGAGAGCAAAGTCAGAGAATGAATATCAAGGTTTCTCAACTCTAGTATGTGGATGCAATTTAAAGCATAAGATGAGGTCATTAATTTCTGGTAATTTATGATGCTTTACCCATTTAACTGAAATGACAGTAGAACTAACTGAAGTCATTTTTATAGGAATAGAGTTCATGTAAAGACAAGCAATATTCTGAAAGCTGCTTGTTATTTACAGCAGGAATTGGGAACATAGTTCAGTATGTCTACCCTTCCTGTTCTCTTCAAATTACCAGTCATGTGGTTTTAGCCCAGTTCTTCTACAGCTTTGGGGAAGTCTTTAAGACTCAGATATAAGTCACACACCTGGTTTTTAAATAAGGATAATTTTTCCTTGCACTACTTGAATTTTCAGTCTTTATAGGATCTCAGTAGGCCTCATACATTAATAGGAGAAAATTCAGCAAAGAGTACACTTTTGTCTGTAATTATCTCACAGCAAAAATTAGGTTATTTCAAATGATATTATAAAGATTTAGCATATATGTAATCGGTTTTTTTTTTCTAGCCATGGAACAGCTATTTATTCCAGGTACCAACACAAGCTGGGGAATGACTGAGAGCAGCCCTGCTGTGAAGCACTTGTGGGTGCTGGTGGAGGAGGTGCTGGACATGACCCAGCCATGTGCACTCCCAGCCCAGAAAGCCAAACATGTCCTGGGCTGCATCCAGAGCAGTGTGGCCAGCAGAGCCAGGGAGGGGATTCTGCCCCTCTGCTCTGCTCTGGTGAGACACACCTGAAGCACTGCATCAGCTCTGGGGTCCCAGCACAGGAAGGACAGGGAAATGTTGGAGTAAATCCAGAGGAGGGACAGAGAGATGATTAGAGGGAGAGAATACCTCTCCTATAAGGAAAGACTGAGAGAATTTGGATTATTCAGCCTGGAAAAGAGAAGGCTTTGTGGTGAACTAATTGCTGCCTTCCAATAGGGGAAGTGCTGCTACAGCAAAGGGAAGAGGGAAACCTACTGGAAAGGAAGGGAGCCTACAAGAAGGATATAAATAGACTACTTAAAAGGACACGTAGTGACAGGACAACAGGGAATGTATTTAAACCAGAAGAGCATAGGTTTAGATTAGATATAGGGAAGAAATTCTTTGCTCTGAGGGTGGCGAAACACTGGAACAGGTTGCCCAGAGAAGCTGTGGATGCCCCATCCCTGGCAATGTTCAAGGCCAGGTTGGATGGGGCTCTGAGCAATTCGGTCTAGAGGAAGGGCAGTTGAAACTAGATGATCTTTATGGTCCCCTCCAATCTAAGCCATTCTATGATTCTATGATATATCCATTTTCTACAATCATTGTAGTTTCTGTCTTTTTGTAAAGCTGGAAGTAAAATTCACATGTTCCTTGGTGTTTCAGGAACACAATGCATGCATATCAATTCCAAGTATTTCAGCTGCAGAAAATGTCTCGATTACTTTAATCCCTATTGATTAAGGCATGTATGCATATGCGCATATGTCCTTTGCTTTAGGTACACAAGTTATCTTCTTTACTTCAGCTAGATTATCCACGTACTATAAACCAGATTTCAATCTTGCTCAAACTCTGTTTTTCTAAATAGGAGCCTTAGAATATAAAAGAGTGAAACACGGTCAGCTAAGTGCATACCAGATAGGTTATGGTTTAGAGGAGAGGTATGAGACTCTAGAGCAATAAATCCTAGATTGCTGGGCCTACTCTGTACTCTTCTTCAAGCCATATTTTTTTAATATTTATGCAGCTTGCTTCTTTTTAAAAATCTTTCTTGTCTTAGATACTACTATGGCATCTGAATGTTTCATAATTTTGTAATACGTGATCATAAAAAGATGTCTTTCTCATTACATCTGAGGACAAAAGGGTTCCCAGAAGCAGATTGTTTCTGTATCTGTGCATGTGCTAAAAGGAGCAGTGTGCCATGTAGACACCTTGCTCTCCTCTGGAGGAATGTGCCAAGTAGATGGGACTGTCCCGTGGTGCATTCTGCAGCTTCTCTACCTTTTGTTCTCACTCTGACACAGTCCTACATATTGCAGAAGCCTTCCTCTATCACAGGCCATGTCTCTGATAATATGAAGATCAAAACCCTCATTTTATTTTGACCTGAAGCCAGGGAAAAGAGAAAAGCCCTGAGCTGATCTGTTCTTAGCCATCTGTGTTGCATGAACAGACGGTCTGTTGTATATAAAACCAGCTGTGACTGTTTTAAGGGGCATCTGTTCTGTACTGAGGCATAACAGGTGATGGTATTTAGACTTGGCAGTCAAAGGTGCCAGGTCAGTCTAGTGCAGTCTGGATCTGACAGGATGGGTGTGGCTTCTTGCTAATCATCAGGGAATGGCTGTTGGAGTAAGGAAATAAGAAAACCTGTACAACTGTCAACCTTCCAACAAAAGGGGGGAGCACCTCAATAGGAGCACCCTGCTATAGTTAGGAAGAGGAAGGATTCAGTTAGTTAAGCATCAGCTTTATTGTGTGACTTTGGCAAATCATTGGTTTCTTCGTATTTGATAAACTGATAAATTGAGCTCAGTTTCAGGCCACTGCTTCACTGGAAGAGACAAACTGCATGGTGCTTGTATAATACAGATCTAGAAGGAAGACAGTGAATGGTGAATTATTCAAAGTGCTTCTTTATGCAGTCTGCCTTTGTCTTCCCCAAGATGAGCCATCCGCTCTTTCAAGTCAACTGGACTTTCAGAGATCTGGATTGTAGATTTAGCTGCACAGGATGCAACATTGATGGGAGGAGGCTGCTGTCAGTTTATGAACACGGCCAAGGCTTTCGTAATCTGCTACTGTAACTGTAATGTACTCTATATCCTGAGCAGGCAGAGTGGAGCTCACAGAACTAGATCCTCAACATGGGAAGCTGAGGATCCCCACTCTTCATGAAATATCTACTTTTGCGTTTTTGACTGCTTGTTTGTTGGGGTTTTTTTCCTTTCACTTTGTCTTAGAAAGATTATATTTCTAGCAGCTACTGTTAGTGAGAATTTATTGAGTGGTTTAATAGCTTCTGAATGAAAGGCAGCTGCTAAGAGATGTAAATAGCTGCTGGTTAATGATGTGATGGCTGCTCCAAGGGATTAAATGAGGAATTTCCTCTCTCTCTCAACATTTTGTACTACAGAGCCAGTCTCCACACTATATGATGGTTTAAGACTCACATGCTTACCCAGTAAGTATAGCTGAGCAGCCTCTTAGGTTGTTTTACCCAGCTGACCTCAGTAGAACTACTAACCTGGTAAATCAACAGTCCCAGTCTTGTGTGGTTTAATTTCCATTGTGTAGGTATGTCTCCTGCATACTTTCACAGTGGAGCATAGAATGAACTATGAACTCACTTTCTATGATGTCCTAGGTCTTTTGTTTCTCCTTAACATTTTCAGAAAATAAAAGCGTCACTGGGAATTTAGGTGAAGCCATTTTCTCTCTGTGCTTACAGCTTTCAACATCTAACCCCAACATGATCCTTCATTGTGACACCAAAACGGAAACTACTTAAGATGACCTATGACACAAAACAGTATTAATGGCTATTCCTAATTATTCCCAGTGTTTGTAATACAGTAATTCCTGCAGATCTAGATAAGTGTTCTGTTGTGTTTGGCATTGTAGAGACTGGTAATAAAAACTGATTGCCATCTCAAGGATCCTGGAGTGGACAGGCAAGAATTGTTATTTCCCATTACAATGTTGTAGTCAAATTTGGTGATTTCCCAAGAACACAGAGGAAACTAGTGTCAGAATTTGGGACTGAAACCTTTCCATGTGTGGGAACACCCAAATCCTAGAATACCAAAGAGCACTTTGAATACCAAAGAGCACTGCTCCCAGTCTCTGAGGCTCAGCTTCTGATATAGCAAGGACTGCAATAAGTAGAACAGCTGAGTTAGTGCTCATCTCCACTGAACCTGTGCTGTGACCTGACATGATTGTGGGTCCCTTGGATGCATAGACATTAAAATTCATCACCTCCAGAAAACAGAAAAGTAAAAGGGAAGAAATGAGTTTGAAAAAAATGAGGTTGCTTGATTTGTGTGTGTATTCATTACAGTCACCTTAGAAACAGATCTTGCAAGATTAGGTGGAAATATGTAGGTAATTTAAAATATGTTCTTCCTTAGTATGGAGGAGGTTGTTGGCCTTTTTTTCTGCAGTTAGGAGATAGGTTAAAGACTGACAGTGTGGGAGTAGAAGTGACAGGTGATGAAAGAGAAAGAGAATGAAAGTGACTATAGTAACAAAGCCTTTGAATTAACAACAGATGAGAAAACCTTGAACTAATTCAAGGCTAAAGTATATGAGGATGTTTGCCTATGATAAGGCAAAAGATGTAGCACCATGCAATTAAAGCTGAACATTAATTCTGCATCCTGGACTGCTCATTCATTTTGGAAAACAGGATGATAATGAAAGATGCACAGAAAGTATCCCAGCTCAAGCCTGCAAAACTGCATGACCAGTTTGTCTTCAGGAATACTGCAAGCTTCATCAATGACAAAATGAACTAATTTCTTTTCATGAGTCCAGTGCACAATACTGACAATACTTTTTATAGAACTAGGCCCAAATTTGCCCTTAGATATCAAAGGCTAAAAAGTATTAATACTATCTAAGAAATGAGCCAGGAAGAATCAGAGTAATGTAATTTTCTACACTTATCTGAACAACATAAGAGCAACCTAACCAGATATAATAAAACTATTTAACTTTTACTAAACCAGGCTTACAAACAGGGAGTCAAAACCCAATACCTGAGCATGTTTCTAATTTGTATTTTCTAGAACTGTGCCATTTCGGCTTTCAGCAGTCTGGTAGGAGCTCTGGCAGCAATAGTGTGCTGCATCCTAGTCCCTTCCAAGCATCATTAGCTCACTGAAGGCCTGGCTCACTAGCCCTTCTACTTGTATCTTATATTGTCCTTCACACCTGGGTGAACAGGGCATAAAATTCTTCCATTCCAGTTTCAGACCATATCAAAACTATTTGTCATCTCTCTGAGTTTGAGAATTGCTAGCAAAAGTAGAAAGCAGATAGAAAAAATTTCTTAGCAGAATTTTTAATGTCAATTTTGTTTCAATTCAACAAAACCAGAAACATTTAACCAATGCTACTGGGAGAAAGACATGACATGTTTGCAGGTTTAGGTGATGGAAGACATCTTTAAATTTTTTGACCTACAGAGGATGGAAACAAAGACAGGGTGACTGTGAGGTATTGCTGTCCAAGCAGCCAGGGATCAAGTTAGGAAATCTAAAGCCCTGACAGAATCAAATACGGCCAGGGATCTCAAAGGTCTAAGAAAAGCTTCTATATGTATGTTGGTGATAAAAGAAGACTAGGGAAAATGTGGGCCTTCTCTGGAAGGAAACGGGAGACCTGGTTACCTGGGATATGGTAAAAGCTGATACACTCAAAAAGTTTTTTTGCCTTGGTCTTCACTGGCAAGTACTCCAGCCAGACCAGAAGGCAAAGGCAGGAGCTGGGAGAATGAAGAACCACCTGCCATAGGAAAAAAATTGCGTTTGAGACCATGTCAGGAAACTGAAGGACTACAAGTCCAGGGGACATGATGAGTTGCATCTGTGAGTACTAAGGGAATGGGTGGATGAACATCATACTTGAGAAGTTGTGGCAGCCTGGTGAAGTTTTCACTGACTGGAAAAGGGGAAATATGACCCCCATTTTTAAAAAGAGAAAAAAAGGAATACCCAGGGAATTGCAAAGTAGTCAGTCTCACCTCTGTGTTTGGCAAGATTATGGAGCAGATCCTGCTGGAAACTATGCTGAAGCACGTGGAAAACAGAGAAGTAATTTGTGAAAACCAACATGGCTTCACTAAGGGTAAATCATGCCTGGCAAATTTTGTGGCCTTCTATGATGGCGTTACAGAGGTGGTGGATGACTGACATTATTCTACCTGGAACTGTGCAAAGTATTTGGCACTGTCCTACATGACATTCCTACTCTTTAAACTGATGAGACACAGATTTGACAGATGGACTACTCAATGGATGAAGAATTGGCTGAACGGTCACACTGAAAGAGCTGCAGTCAACAGCTCAACGATTAAGTGGAGACCAGTGACAAGTGGTGTCCCTCAGATGTCAGTATTTGAGCCAATACTCTTGAATATCTTTGTTGATCACACAGACAGTGGGATTGAGGGCACCGTAAGCAAGTTCACTGATGACACCCAGCTGTGGGGGGCAATTAATCTGTAAGGAAGGGATACCATCCTGAGGGACCTGGACAGGCTTGACAGGTGGGTCTGTGTGAAACTCATGAAGTACAACAAGGCCAAGTGCAATGTCCTGCACCTGGGTCAGGGCAATCCCAAGCCTAAATACAGACTGGCAGAGAATGGATTGAGAGCAGCCCTGGAGAGAAGGACTTAGGAATGTTGGTGGATGAGAAGCTCAACATGAACTGGCAATGTGTGCTTGCAGCCCAGAAGGCCAACGGAATCCTGGGCTGCATCCAAAGCAGCATGGCTGGGAAGGTCAAGGGAGTGGTTCTCCCCTCCTACTCTGCTTGAGTACTGCATCCAGCTCTAGAGCCAACAGCATGACAGAGCAGGCCACTAAGATGGTTGGAAGGCTGAAGCACCTCTCCTATGAAGGCGGGCTGACGGAGCTGGAGCTGTTCAGCCTGGAAAAGGCTCCAGGGAGACTTTAGAGCAGCCTTTCATACCTAATGTAGGCTGCAAGACAGCTGGAGAGGGCTCTTGTTCTGTCAGTTGTTGCCTGGAAAAAGAGGCCAAGCCCCACCTGACTACAACCACCTTTCAGGCAGTTGTAGAGAGTGATAAGGTCACCTCTGAGTCTTCTTTTCTCCAGGCTAAACAACCCTAGCTCCCTCCGTCGTTCCTCAGAGGGCTTGTGTTCCAAGCCCTTCACCAGCCTCATCGCTCTCCTTTGGACACGTTCAAGTGTCTCAACATTCCTTCCAAGAAAAGAGTCTCCCTTATACTACTCCAGCCCCCAGCTCTTCAGTGAGCTCTCTTGTATTCATCTAGAACCAAGTCCCATGGTGGGGCTGGTATCTAGTGAGCTCTACTCAAGAGCCCAAGACAAAAAGTTGCATGGTGAGAGTTAGGTGTGGGAGGAAGGTACACACAGTTCATCTGGCTCAGGCAGAGAGAAGGAAGTCTGTAGTGTAGTGCCAAAGAGATGATTTGAAATGCTGATGGCCTTTTTTTTCTTGGTTCTATTTTGAAACAAACCATCCTTTCAGGCTGGAGGAAGAATACCAGCTCTGAGTTAGGCCTGGGAACTTTTAGATTTTGCTTAACTGTGAAGGAAAATACAAAAGCAGGTTGTGGCTTTAGGTCAGAGGTACTATTAAAAGTTTTCTTAATACCCCAAAATTAAATGTAAAAAAAAATAAATTAAGAATACCACAAGTCTTGAATTAACAACCATGCAGAAAATCCCTCCCTGCAGAAAGCTTTGAATGTTTTTATCCACTTTGAGAGAAAGTATTTTTTGCCGATGTCAAATCTGCAGTCATGACAATCTCATGTAATTACATCAGTGGGTAGACTACAATTCTGGAGGATCATGTGCTTTTTGTTTAACTTTGCTAGTTTATCAAGTTATTTTTATAAAGCAGTTTAAAGAGAGAGATTTGTGATGCCAGAAATGATTGCCAAATGGAAAGACAATTATACTGGGTCAGCCTGCAAGGTCCGTTCACCTAATTGCTTCATAGGCAGTGGGGTGAGTGATCCCTGAAGCAGGTCAGTTGGGCTATAGCTTGCATAAACACAAAACCAGTGAAGAGAAGTAAAGTAGGATTTAGTAAAGAACAATTGGCACTGCTGTATTTTACTTCACCAGTGACATCTGAAGCTATAAATTCTCTGCTTCTTAGGATACCACATGCTAGGAAAGCAATATGAGCAATATGAAAAACTTGAATTGTTGGTAAGTCTTGATAAACCACCTGGCAACAGGAGGAGCAAAATATGCATCTTTTGATGCCTGAAACATTGTTATTTTTTCAGATAATAAATTGTGTGGAAGCCTTGCTAAGTTGGTCAAGGGCACAACAGTTTCACAGGCCAAATGTGGACCAGGGAAAAAGAGGTATGTCAAGGTTGCATGGCTGCAGTTTTTAGTTACCAGGCCCACACACCTACATCTGCAGGAACCAAGTTCCTTCTGTGCAGATGCTTCTTTGCTGTACCAGGCTCCTTCATGGTGCAATTAAGATGTGCTCCAAATCTGTATAAGCCTTAGTACTTACTTTTGAGTCAGAGTTCATATAGATAGAAAGCTGAACTCTGTTGCTCTGTGCTTCCTCCTACACCTATAAACAACTTCTGCCTGACCAGAATCCTCAAAGCAGGCTGCATTCATTATGTGAAATTTCCTGCATGAGCAGAGGGGTGGGAGGGGAAGAGGAGAAAACTGGGCTATTGGTTTCTCCCTTTGTTGGAGATAAGAGATACTCCTTTCTCTTACTTGTGTTTAATCATGTGTGTTTATGCTTTCCTAAAAGTAACCATTTCCTACAATTTAGATTTCTATTTGGTGTTAAAACTGTGGAGATTATGTGTTCATTTAAGCTGAGGGAAGGAAGATGAACACCACAGAATAGCAAGAGGATTAAGATGAAGAAAAGTTAAAATGGTGTCATTTTTTTAGTGACTCATGGGTCTTCTCTACCTCTCCTGACCAATTCCTCTTTTTAATGATCAGTAATGAAAATGCACACAGAGGTCCATACACAGAAGAATTAACAGGAGCTAAACCTCCTTCTTCGGAGCCTAACTCCTGTTGGTTATAGTTTTAAATTTGAAATACGTGCAACTCTGCCAGTTCGTCAAAAAATGGTCTTTTGAGAGATTCTGTTAAGCTGTTATTGTCATGTTTCATGAGTGTAAACACCAAGTACCACCTGCACTAAAAATGTGGTTTTTTCTATTCCTTTGTATGCCTTACAATCAGTAGTGACTATGACAATTGAGAAAAGAGCAGGGTGGCTAAAGTACATTATCTATTTTTCTGTCATGACTTCATTAGGTTTAGCATCAACTTCACTTTTCCCTTTTTGTTCTTCATATAAACAGATACGTTTTTTGCATTTCTCACCAGATTAGTTTCCCATATATCTCAAGGCCCTATAACTGTTTCATATTTTTTAGTTTTGGAGAGACAGGGTTTATAAGAGATGGAATAGGTTCATCACAGCAACATTCTAGTACTTTTCCCTAAATATCTTCTCTAAGCATTTTTATTTCCTTTCAATACTGGTTTCCTCAAAAAGACCCTCAACATTTCACATCCCAAATCTAATCACAGTGGAACTAGAATACTTCAGATGAAGCCAACACTGTAATGCTCCTAAATATTATAATATTATGAATTCTATAAAATCTAAAGTGAGTAAGAAGTAAAGCTAATTGGTTTTAATCTAGATTTAAAAAGAAGAGGACTACTTCCATTTTTTATAAAGCTTAAGATTTTCTGAACCTGGATTCCTCTTGAAAAAGAACTCTTTTGGGAAATATGATCAGAAAAAACTTAATGCAATGGAATTGCTTTCTTTCTAGCTTTTATATTTATAAACAAAGGTGTATTTTTTAATGCGTAGACTGAAGCATCCCAAGAGAAGAAACTGGAAGCCTGAAACCTGGAATGGATATAACCCATTACACTCAATGAAAAAAAAATCCAGTTTGGTTTAGCCAAATCATACAGAATTAAATTGCATACCTTGACTCTGTGTGTATTACCTGAAACATTTCTAGGAGTCCTGGATCTCTTTTGGTGTGCAGCAGATGGATTGGATATTTAACTAATGAATGCGGAAAAGCTACATGAGGAGCAGTAGGACAACAGTAAATGTAGTTCTTTTTTATCCTTTGCCATGCAGAGAATGTGTGAATAGCTTTTATTTTGTTGAAGACTGTATTGCAACTCTACCTCATTGGCATGAAATGGCAGAGATAAGAGCTGGGGCAGTGGGCCTCTGAACTCCCCGTTTTGCTATCTTGTTGTTCTGCCAGTAAATCTGAACACTTGCCTATCAGCATTGTTTTGTCAGCTTTGACAGTGTTATGTCAGAGTTACATCAGTGAATGATCTACCTAATTGTCTCATTAAAGATCAATACTATGTGAATCATCTTGTGTCATGCTTCTATCTTGTGCCTTATCTGCCTTGGCATGGGGTGTTACACCTAGTTTGAGGGGTCAGTCTGAATTCCTTATATCTGAGACTCTTTACTTAGTCTGATTTAGGAATTAACCAAGCTTCACCATGATTAAGCTAGACACTCAGTCAAGCATGTGTCTTAGCTTGGAAGCATGTGAGTGACCTGTTGAAGTGAGAGTTTAATATGTACTTAAATATCTGTCCAGGCAGGGGTTGTAATTAGAGATCTGGAACGATATCATAGAATGACTTCTGACTTCATGACTGATACTAGAATTGCATCAGACTGCAAATTCAGCTAGACTTAGAATGCAATTATGCACTGCCACATCCCTAGGAGAGCTCTTATTTTAAACCTGAATGTGATCTTTCCACTTCTTCCTTGCATTCTACAGAGAAATAAGAGCTGTTTAATGCAGTGCTCATTCAGTCTCACTAAACAATGTCACAAGTAAGCCTGTGCTCCTTCTAGCATGCTTCAGACTTCTTGACAGTACTGTTCGCCCTTGTAATGACTTTTCCACCTTTGACTTGTGCCAAAGAAGGAAAAATTATTAACAAGTATTTGTTCAAACAGAAGGAATGCGTCAAAAGGAGTTTGAGCTATGCTGTGAGGATGTTGGATTTGCCACGTGACTTAAATGAATGCCTAATGTAAATAAAACAATATTCAGAGTTCATCCTATTTCGGAGCAGCAGAAGCACATCATTAAAAAAATTGCTGACATGTCAGTGAGCAATGAATTACCATGCCGTGCAGCACTGCATAGACATAACAAGCAACTCCCCACTGGTGTATAATGTGTGGCACATAGAAGATGGTACATAGAATGAGACAAGGAATAGCTCCTTGGGGGATAAGATACTTCAAGCCTAATCCTGAGGTGGTGTTAGAGGCATATATCTCCACTGAAAGAACTGGAGCTCAACTGATTTAAAGCAGTTTGGGTGCCAGCTCTTTCTCATTAGTGAACAGAGATTATGTTCTCTCTATTGTACCTTTTCCTCTCCAGCTTAATAAATTTACTTCATTGGCAATGTTAAGATTTCTTCACTGCTAGCGATCTGCTCCTAAGGATCATCTTTCCAATTAGATTGGTGCTCTTCCGTTCTGCTCCCTAGTCTTCTGTGCTGAAACTTGACAAGCCTTTAACTGGGAATATACTTTGACAGTCTTTTCCAGCTGGTGGTCCTCAACAACTTGTCAGGCGACTACAGAAAATCACTACCTGTTCAGAAAGTTTAAATTTGCCATAGAGGGATCTGTACTTCCAATTGAAAAATAGAGAGACTGCAAATTGATAAGAGTTTAAGGCAGAGTCCTAATGATTGATGTTTGCAACTTGAATGAGATTACAGAAATGCTTGGCAAGAGGGTGGGAAACAAGCATAATCTGACGCAGGAGACGTCCAGATTGTTATAATGAGAAACTGTACCACCATGTGCACAGCCAGCCAGTGGAGCAGGCTGCTCAAAGAAGTTGTGTCATCTCCATCCTTGAGAATTTCAGAACATAACTGGACAACGCAGTTGAGCAGTTATGTTCTGAAACAACTGAGCACTGTGGCCTGATCACATGGAGACCCTGTATGAGTAGGAGTTTGGACTAAAGATCTCCTGTGGTCTCTTCCAATCCAGATTATGCTGTGATCCCATGATCCTCACTGGGATTTCTTTCATGCTGTTTTAAATATTTTGATGATATTTCTGTGTTCTAAAACACAGTTAAGTAAAAAGATATATCGACAAATATACATACATATTTTATTAATTTCTATTAACAAAAGTACACTAGTACAGACCTTTCATCTCCTTGGTGTGTTGGGTTCTCTGACCTCAACAGTACATTTTGCTGAATCATTTCTTACTGTATTTTTATTAATGTTATATTGCCTAACTGCTAGAGGCTTTGGAGATGAATCTGAGTTGCACTGTTGGTGCCTGTTGCCTCTTATTGTGCCCAGTTTGCATATTTCACCACAATAATAGATACTATTTAACGTAAATTGTATTTGAATAATTTAAACAAACAAAAAAAAAACCAACCCCCCCCAAAAAAAAAAAACCCAAACAAACAAACAAACAAAAAAACCCCCCACAAGTGGAAATCATTGATTTGACATATCCCAAAACCCTCTTATAGTAATTAGCTGCAAGCAAGCACTAGGTTAGTAAGTACAGTTTTTGGTAGATGTTCTTTCTTTAACAAATACTCTTACACTGCTTGTGCATGCATCTACAGTTATTGCTTAGCTGATGTGTTTATAACCAATTCAATGTTTGCAAAATCACAATTAAATGCAGAACGTATGCTATTGTTGTGTATGTGGCCTCTCTGAGAGGGCATTTATCAATGAGTGTTTTTGTCCCAGTCATGGGGTTACTCTAGTGCAATGGAAGACACCCAGATAAACAACTGTTTGCAAAATTGTGGCTCTAGGCAGTGCCAGCCCACAAGAGAATTTTTGAACCTGCCTGTATAGTCCATGACAAGTGAGTAGTGGCAGGCGGAAGGGTTACCAGAGTTCACCAAAGGCCTGCAGAAAGCATGGATTACTCAATTCTCACAGAACTTTGGCTGCCAAATGAACAGGAGCACATTGTAGGATAAATAGCTGTTATTTGCATTTAGGGAATGCCTTCCAAGTGGGATGGAAGGTGTTCTGCCATACAGGATTATCTGGCTGTTCATCCGGTGATGTGAAACAGCCATCCCTGGTTGTTATAAAACATTGGCTGTCAACATAGGGGCCCAGGATGGTTCCATAAAGTCTTAGGCACCATTTCTATGGTTTTACAGAAGAAGGCAGTGGTCTTACTCAAAACATTTATTCATTTAGGTCCACATAGCATTTGGGGTCACAGATATAGGAGTTGTTTGGAAGAAATGAAAGGTTTCTGATTCTAACCAAATCCAATTTGCAAGGTTGTACACAAAATTTCAGTTGCTCTCTACTCTGAAATTTTCTTGCTATTTATCGCTAGAATAATCACAGAGATTGAGATTCTGACATGGTTTCTGGTTTTTTCTTGATTCTATCCTAATTCAAACAATATATGATGGGTGTTCCTGGGAATAAACAATACTAAATCGAACCTGATGGGAAGTAACAGTTTACCAAAGTTGATGACAAATGCTTGACTTTTGGCTCAGATATTCAGTTACTGTATACTTGAACAGCTTCTTTGGTCCTTCATGTTTTCATTACTAATTTTTGTGGGGGTGCAGCATGATCGAAGGTAGCAGAGAAGATAATGATGAAACTATGGCATCCACAAAAGCATGAACATGACTCACCCACATGTCTTTATCTACAGTTATTATACATTTTTGGTGCTTTAGAATATATCTTCATCAGCCTTTACTTTTATTCTCCATGTTGCCCTGTTCTATTGCTATTTATTTGTAAACCTTTCTTTGAGAAGAGGTCAAGAGAAAATAAGAATTTAGACATTGTCTTGAGTTTAACTTGTCAGTTGGATGAAAAACTTCTCCCAGATGAGGTTTTAGGTAACTCATGGCAGTTTGACCCTCTTCAGTGAATGTTTCTTACTGACTTAGTCTGAGACAGAAAAGGCAGAAACCTTTGCACTTTTCTGTAATTTACCACTTCAGCAACCAAAGCTCAGCAGATTTCACCACTTCCTCTTTTATGGGGCCACCATATGTCTTTCCATAGGTCACACTGTGCAACCCAGCAAGCTCTGTTGCTTTCCATCAAGCAAAGGAGAATACTTCCTTATTCTCCCGTTTCCACTCGCTAATGTTTTCCGTATATAACCCCCTGTGAAAAGACTGGTACAACTGGTACAACTCTTGCCGCATACTATTGTTACAGCTAAAGAAAGCCCTCTGCCTAAGCACCTATTACTCCAGCATAATGTTTGTACTGCTGTTGACTTAAAAGGCAGATTAGCTCTAGAGTGACTTGGGCCACTTTTCCTACTCATTTATTCTGGTTTGTTTTCATGGTTGACCCTGCTTTGAACAGGACATTCGACTCAAGAGTTCCAGAGGTCCCTTCCAACCTGAATTATTCTGTTATTCTATGATTAAGAGATGCCACTGAAAGATGTCATCACACTTCAACAGATAATCTTCCTTTTATGCTTCCACTGTAGAGTGGTATATAATCACTAACGTAAGTAAAAGAGAGTGATGGCAAGCATGGAAATCAGGATGCATTGACCTGAATAATAGTGTCATGGGTTGGTTGGTTATTTTTTTACTGCGGAGTATTCTGTGTTTTCAATGATATTATGTCTACTGTGGAAAACTATTTCTTGGAGAAATATTTAGGGGTCCCTGACTGTTCAAATTCTGATACCACTTGAGCTTAGAAGGTTGACAGTCTCTAACTGCCTTTGAAGGTTTGCATTTGCCAAGGGAGAATATGTATTTTTCTTCTACGCTTTGCTGATGGTGTAATCATCAGCTGAAACATATTTTATCTCATGGCACAGCTAGTTATTATTTTTAGACACTAAATCATTAATTTGGAGTTATATTCCCCCTTAATTATAGGCAATAATGACACAACTGACATTTTTAAAAGGGCGAGATCCTAAGTCTAATCAAGGGTGTTGGTGAGGCTTTTACATGAAATCACTAATATCCTCTACAAGTGCCTTGACTCACATTGTTTCCACTAAAAAGGGAAACCTAGGATCAATTTTATGCAAATGATAACCAAAAAGTCGAGAAAATCCTTTTTTTCAAAGCTATTCTCTTTTTGGCAACACTTATTTAAGATTAAAGTAATGCAAGTACCAAATCAAACTCATGTCAATAGGTTAACACCAGCAGTAGCTTGGAATAAAAATTCTCTCCAGCATTAAGCAATGCCATAAGCATAGCATATAAATCCCAGGAAGGAATTCCAGAAAGATTCTGGTGACTCCAAAATACTTACTATGGTATTTTACCAAATGCAGTCAAATTAAAGGGTCAAATAAGGAAACCAATATAAACTACATGTCTGAACTGTTACATTACTGTGAATGTATAGCCTCCTGGTAAGCTGTCTGGTCTCCTTCAAATTTACTCACTAGTTTTTTTGTAGTTCAGGCCATCACTGAACTACAAAATGATGCTCTGACAAATGAACTTTGACAGCTCTTAGATGGCAGTTTATAGCTCAATAGTTTTTCCTTTTTCTCAGAGAATAGAGAACATGCTCTATTCAGTACTTGTATGAAGCTGTTTAGGACTATAGAGTTTCTCCTCTTTATGGATTTTTAATGATACTTACATATGCATAGGACAAGTTATATTTTTATACCTCTTATGCCTCTACTGGAAATTTAAAACCAAAAAGAGATTGTGAAGGAGGTCATGCTCGAGGTCCTCCAAGGCAGCAGTTTGGCTCCAGTTATCATAAGGTGTGTTCAGTTTGTCTGTGTTAACATCGCTGCACAGAATAAAATCTTCAATCTCCTCTCAGTCTGAATATAAAAAGTATAAAAGTTAGCTTTCTGATAAAGCTCTCTCTCTCTCCCTCAGCTTCCTGTTACTACATCCTGCCTGACATGTTACTGGCTTGTGGAAAGCTCAGCCATAAACTGGCAAAGGTAGGAGTCAGCAAGGATCCAGCTGCTTGGCACTGAAGTTTCAAGATGCAAAAGCAGTACAAATATCTTACAGGCAGAGACCATTCCTTTCTTACAGAAAAAAGGAGCTGATTCTGCACTGGAGGGAGTCAGGAATTTTTTCCATATTACTTCTTCTCTTCAATCTTCCTGTTCACTTTCTTCAGGTTTAATAAGAGGCAGGCACATTTGCTTGTTGATGCTGCAGTTTCCTGTTTCTGAGGTAGTAAGTCTGAAGGTCTGGAGATGCCACTCAAGCCCTCATCCTCGATCTTCAATACCCCTGCCTTGTGTACCTGTCCCATAACCCTCCGTGGTCCACCAGACCTCCAGTGTAGCAGGCTGGCCTATCACAAACCATTTTCAACTTAGCAGAATCATCATCTGCACAACAAAAAAAATCCACACCCTTCTCCCCTTCCTTACTCTGGATGTGTAAACACTAAGTCAGTCTGCTTTTCTGAGAAAGAGCATGAACATATGGGCAGATGGCACTATTCTGCTTGCCATCTAGACTACTCTGCAGACTTTATTTTATGGGGACTTAGACCACAGATCTATCAGCTCATCTTTAGAGATCCATCCCACTAAAAATAAGCAAATGGGTAACCAGTGGTTTAGTATTAGCTTGAATTTATTAGGAAATTAGACTTAAACTATGCAAAGTTTAATTAAGGCCTGCATTACCCTGCACATTTTTTTACCTCATGTCAGGCTTCAGAGCTGTAGGATGGCAAAAACATCAGAGAAATAGATGGACTAAAATGTTTTAAATCACAAATCCCATCTACTTTTTCTCTTTAATTGTCCCATAATAATCAGAAAACTGGGTAGTTCTATTTATCCAGAGCACTCTGGGCTGGTCAGGGGGAAACATCTGACTCGCAGGGAGAACATCCTCCAAAAAGATTGAGCTGGTGGTACTGTCACCTTATTGTGTGACATCTTTGGGCCACTGGAAAGATGCAGACAAGTAGTGTTCCTCTTTCTTGTCTACCTCTGATGATCTGCATGGAGACAGGGAATACAATATCAGTGAAAGGCCCAGGCAGAGGATGAACAATTCTGATATGGTAATCAATAGTTTTGGGTTTCTTTTGAGACACAGAGAGTTTGAAAAATATTTTCTGGATTTGTTTTAACCTCCATTTATATATTTACAATACTGCACTAGGAAGATATTTTTTTAAAAAATCTAACTCATTAAACATGTGAGATTTCAGAGACGTTCTTTCTTTCTCTCCATTTTGGGATTCAAATAGGGAAAAGCAGATCAAAACCAGAACAGACACCTCCTGGGTACAGACTTACTAAAAGTGAAATGACATTCAAGTCATAATAATGTGGAAAGTGAAAGATATTGTTGGGGTTTGCATTTGTAAGATATAAAAGTGCTAACAAATCAGAGAATCTGTAGCTAGAGCACGTTCACTACGTGGATGGAAAAACCACATTCCAGATCATGAGCTAGATATTTTCAAAAACTTCTGGAAGTAATTGATATCCTGAAAAGTTCTGGCAGAAACCTAAAGATCAGTGGTAACATGAGAAATTCTGTTAGATGGGAAAGGAAATGGAAATAGCAAGGCTGAACATTATTGTCTCCTTAAATACCTTTTGAAAGTTCATCAGAGATTCTGGAGCCATGTTATGTTCTATAGATAACATTTTATCTTAGACTTTTCCTTTCCAAGACTCCATGCAAGGAGTACATTGTGGAGCCGTTGTAATGTTCATCTAAGTCTCGAACACTGTAAAAAATGCTCATAGTTGTACTTAGGAAAATAAAGATTCAAAAGTGCTGAAATCCAGAGTGTCCCAGTAACTGTTTTTTAAATTCTTGTGACTAAAATTTGCACAGGGTTGGGTTAACTGCTTGTGCTTGTTTATATTGAATTGAGTTGGTTTTCTAAATAGATATAAAACTGTGATGTTGACCCCTTTAGATCATACTTCTTGAATTAAAATAATTAGTTTCAAAAGTAGCACAATTCATAGATCCTAATTTCTTGGAATTTGCATTTTTTAGTTCCTTGATTTTTTTTTACAAAGCTATTTTGTCAATTCACTCCTTACTAGACACCAGTAAACAGACCACAGGGTGAATTTTTCTGGTTAGTTAAGTACAGCTCTCACTAGAGCTCTCAAGTGGATAGGGAAGCAGCAGAATTACTGTCCCATATGCATCTTTTGCCAGTGTTTTGTGCAGCCTTTTCTTTAGTGAGCATGCTGATAATTTAGAGTCACTTTGCTAGCCATTCTCTGGTTTTCCTAAAATGTGAAGCAAATCTCTATCTTCATGATTTCATTCTTTGTCAAATTTGACTGTAATTGGATTATGGGTTCAGAGGTTTTCAAAGAAAACACGCACTTCTGCAGTGGAAGACTGTTGAAACTCTGTTTCCCATAGGACACCACTAGGATACACAGAGGAACACAGACACGTGGGAAAAAGGGTTTTCTACTCTAAAGTGCGATTCTTTGCATTTGGGCAAACTTTCAGCTTCAGCCCAGGATTTCATTGTCTTCCCAGGGCTCCACATCTATATCTTAATCTGTCCTTGCAAACTTAGCAGTGTGTTCTGGACTTGAGTACTGTTAAAAATCACCTGTCCTGTCCCCGCCACTTCGCATACCTGCCTGCAGTCTATTTGGTCAGAACTCTACTCCTCCTTCCAAGAAGAAAACTCTTGGAAATCATTGGTATCTGTGGGTATATAAGACATCTTCAAGCAGAATAGATGCACCAAACTCAGTCTGCAGGCAGCCTTCTCATGAAGTTGTCATTGTGCTCACACAGCAGGCTGCTGCCAGAGATATTGAGCAAGAATACAAAGGCAGGGAAGGGCATCTCGACAGTATCTGGTTGTAGTGAGATTCCAGATATATTTTAAGTGGATGATATCTTCTTAGTCCACATGTAAATGAATATTTACACCCTCAAAATTATTATATCCTTTATTCATTTCTTAGTTCAGGTGGAATAGATGATGGAGCTGGGAGAAAGCATATGTTTGAGAGAAGAGCTAGTGGCCTCTTTTACAGGTAGATACCAGGAACTCCTCATCAGTGTTTGTACAACTCACCATTCCTGTCTCCTGCTCCTCATAAACATGGATAATAATAGGTAGAGCACATATCTTACTGGAATTTCTTTGGAGAGCAATTAAAACTTTGAAGATGTAAATGTTTAACATTGTTTATAGCCCACTTGGAAACAGGAAATACCAGAAATTACATAAGCTCTCTAGATATTAATAAATCCATGTAAACATCTGCTTCTCTTCTTAATTGTTTGGCAGTACCTTGCACAGTAAGGCTCTGATTCTGAGTGGTAATCAATGGGGACTGCCTGTTTATAAATGACACTAAATGATAATCTGTACTGTTGGCATTTGTTGTGTATCCATAGTCAGGGCTGTAGTTCCCCCTCTCCCTGGCATTTTTCTCATAGCATGGGATAGGGAGGAGGACTCTTTCTGTGGACATTATGTTTGTTATTTCCTTATTTTATCCTCTAAGGAAAAATAAATATAATCCAGAACAAGTCTGCATTTTCTATCAAGGGAAAACATCAAAAGACAGCAGCAAAATGAGCATTTTGCTGTAGTTCTCACAAAAAAGGAAAGGATATGTTGATGCTTGTTTGATGATGGGGCATTGTCATAGGGAGAGGCATTAAAAAGGATGTGATACAAAAACTGTAGGAATTGGTGAATGTTTGCCAGGACTAGATGAAGTTTACCAAGGAATAAAATAGCTATACTGGTAACAAAAAGTATGCTCTTTATTATTCAGAACAGCTGCTTGGCTGGAGAGTTGTCCATGTTGTATTGTTTTTCTGAGAAAAACTGTCTGAAGGAAATACACTGAAGCAAATCATTAGAGGTGGAATTACATAGCATTGTGATATGGACAGTATAATAGGGGTTGAAACAGTCCTGCCTTTTAAAATCCTGCTTCTGGAATGAAATTCTTAGGTGCACTGGTGGAGCAGATTCTTGGCTGCAAGGCTCCCAAGCGGTATAAAAAAGTAGGGTCCCCTGACTTCAGTGGTATGAAGCCAAGCTGCATAGGCTAAGGGATAAACAAACCATTCATGATAAAGAAGTAAAGTTTTCTAAATATTTCTAAATTTTTCAAGGGCCTTGTTAGAAGCTATTAAGAAAGCCTGAAATCCACAGACAGAGAAAGCTTTGAGAAAGGTCAAGAATTGGTTATTAGTTAGAAAATAATAGTCCCTTTCTCATTAAAGCAGCCATACCTTCTGAGAACACAGATTTAAGGTAACCTGTACTAGGGGAGAGTAGGAAAATTCTAGGAGAGCTAGGTAATAATAGAATAGAATAGATATAATATATAACAGATAACAGATTACAGATAACAGATAATAGATAATAGATAATAGATAATAGATAATATTGCTTCCCCTTCCTACTGCTAACTGCACACTCCTGCAGTTTTCTCTTGTGCTGGCACAAGCAGTGACACAGCCTTTATGAACTGACTCGGCTCATAAAAAGAGAAAACTACTCCAGCAGCAAATCCCAAATATAAATGGAGCAGACAAGCTCTGACTAAGGCTGAAGGAAAGTGACCACAAGCAGCAGTAAAGGCAACCTACACATTACCACTGGCTTTATGAAGAAATGGGATGGTTCTCAGAAGAAACCTGCTGTGAAGACATCTTTTGTTGGTGCAAGGTAAGAGAGGAATGACATGAGGAATTTTCTTCAAGAGTCACATCTGCAGATATAAATTATTCCACAAGATACCTGGCTGAGATCTGCCAACTTGTAAGACATAAGGAGAAGCTGTGGATGAGTGCCAGAGGTGCCAATGGCCTCCAACCATCTCCTTCACTTTGAAAGAACCTGGATTTCCCTGTTGGTTTGTGTATTCAAACAGCTTCAGAACCACAGCTTATTACGTGCTTATGGCTTGTAGTATTAGCAATAATCAGAACACAGTCTCAGCCAATCCCAACCAAATAGTCGCCCTATATAACCATGGTAAGCAGGAAACAGGTACAAAGGTAAATCACAGGTACAAAGCTCTGACCACACAAGTCCCAAGTCTCATGCACAGCTGGGGAAAGTCACACTTTTATTTTAATCAAAGCTTTCATAACATGTATGTCCTGCAAATCAACACAGAGCGCTTGACACTGCTTTTTGAATGTAAATTATTCAGTGGCAAGTGATGTTTATGTTCTAAGTGAGGCTGACCCAGACCTACTTGCTGATCAGCAGGCAGGCAAGAAACAAGTATCGCTGCTGATCATTTTATTTGTCTGATGGGAATTTTGCAAGAACTGAAAAAGTTACAGACAGTGCTGTCATTCTCCAAATACAACTTTGATAAAACCGGTAAGTGCCACAGGTGGAAAGCTCCATCCTTCCCTAGGCACTGAAAGATTAGCCCAGTAGCCAACAGGGATGTAGCGCTGTCAGCTTCTCTTGTGGCTCATGCACTGAGTCATACTGTTTACAGCAAAATAATTAACTGAAAAAAGAGATGCCTTCTTTCTGGTGATGTCCTACCCTTTCAGGATCACAAGCCTGTTCTTTATAATGAATATGTTGTTCAAAATCTCAGTTTTCTCACCTTCCTCCTGAGTATAATAGACACCTAACTTTTGGTGTTTTCCTAGAAAGTTTTAAGAGTTGACAACATCACTGAAGCTGAAGAAAAGGAAATGTACCTTCATGACCGATTAAAAATTATTTTAAATTCTAAATTAATTTTTTTAAAAGTCCCATGGTGACAGCTTAACTCTGATTCTTTTTCTCTTTCTTAGCTTTACCATTCTGTGCTCATCATACACATAGAACAATGAGCAGAACTTTGGTGTTCAGGACCTGAAGCTGAAAAAATTTACAAAAGCAGTCTGATTTCCAGACGTAAGTATGTACATTTCCAAAGGACGCTAGTGACAGCTACTGTGATCATCAGTTCTGGAAATCTGTCCCACATACAGAGTTTTAAAAAAAGGCTTCATATTTTCACCGTATTTATGTCTTGGAATTTAAACACACAAATCAGATATGTTTATGCAACCTTCAATGTCTTTAAATACAGTATTTGGGTCACTAGCTCCTTCCTGCCAATTGTGCATTGTCCAAATTTGCCAATTTAGAAACATGAACAATTTGTTCAAAAATGTTTGCTGTTTAAAATGTCTTATGCTTAAATATTATAATAATAGTTTAAAATAACCCCAAACCCAAGCATTCAAAGCCATTGAAATTTTGGTCAGTCATCTCATCTTGTAACTTATGTACAAGAAAGAGAGAGAAAGCATGGTAGATGGGTTTGCTCACGCTTTGCTTCTGCATTTTGTAAATTCAATGTGAGTGGTATCAACCACATCCCAGATTAAACAAGGAGTACAGGAGATTAAACTAATCTTTTCTTCCAACATTTGCATAGCCCAAGGACAGGTGAGTGTTCCTGCTGCTGTAGATAGTGTTTTCAAGATGTGAAAGAAATCTGTCAAAAGACAGACTGTTGAAAGTTTGAAAGTGAATTACTGAGCTGATAAGTATTTATGTGTTTCTTTATGTGTTTTGGCCTTTTGTTAGAAGCTTCATTGTAAAGAAATGGATTCAACCGTCAGAGATGACTAAGACAGCATTCATATCAAAGTGTTGATAATTTCCTCCCAATTTGCTGAGAAGATGACAGCTGTCTTATGTTGGGACAAAGCTAGAGGAGAGGAAGTGTTCACAGCAAAGGGCCGTAGACACAGATCAGTAGCTGCCAACAACCCGTAGAACAATACTCTTTCAGTACGCTTCATGTTACTCAAAACATAGATCACAAGGTAGCATTGTGCTGTGAGTTGTTTTGAAAACAAGAGCAACCAGACAAGGCCCAGCTTTGGAAAATTATCAGCAAAATGGATGATGCCTTTATTTGTAAAGGTGTGTCTAGCACCAGGTCCAGTTTTACGTGGGATTATAGCAATGTAAGCCCTTGTCCATTTTGTTGAACTAAGGTATCACTAGAAAGTTAAAAATTCATTGAAGCACAGTACAGGATAAATTAAAAAAACTTATGAAAAATCAGGGAATAACCAAACCTTCAGGAGCCAAGAACCATGACCTGAGATGTAATAGCCAGAGGACACTAGAAATCAAACTATAAAGCCAAAGAAGGGAACTTTGTGTTAGCCTTAGTCGCTGAATACTGTAATACCCACTATATGATTGCCTCTTACTCACATAAACCTCTTTCTTACAGAGCACATGCAGTAAAATAAGCGTACAGTGTACTTTTCAGCTGGGACAAGAGAATGAAAGGTCAGTGACTACAGTTTCAGTTACATATATGGGAAATGCCAATGTTTCACTGGTCAAAGTGTATAAAACTGAAGGTGTGCCAGTTTTGTGGATTTACCTCCAGAACCCATCTCTGCACAGAGATGAAATAAATAATAAATATCTTGAGTATGTGTGTGGATCAGCTTCTAGTGCACTGTGTGAAAGAACCCATATTTGGGACAACAATATGAATGTTTGGCAGTACAGTGTGTATACATGTCACATGATGGTCATGCTGCATCACCCCTAAGTGCTTAAGGCAATTTGTTTCAATTTCAAGATTAATCAATTTTTAGATTAATCAATGGATGTCCATCATGAACTATTAAACACAAAGGCAAGGATACAGGTTATTCTTTAACCTCAAACCACTGAAAGACAGCATTATATCAGCAAAAATATTTCTATTAATGCCCTATTCTTGTATATTTTTTCCTAAACCCATATATTTGGCTAGTGTCTGAGACAAGATACTGAATTAATGGACAGTGTCTGATATATCTTGTATTTTTAGCTGTACCTATAAGTTAGTATATGATACAGTTGGATTGTTGTTGACATCTGACATATTTTGTAGTAGTACAGTTTTCATTATGGTTTCTTTAGACAACTTCTTTGAATGTGCTCTTCTGGTACATTTCTGGTTCTTCTGCTCTTTCCAGAAAAGCTGCACATATGGAAGACCTAGTCCACTTTCTCTTTGTACCAAAGTAGTTATTCTAGGCAGAAGAAAATAATGCTATTTATCAGGTTATTTTAATATCTAGCAATTTTTACTAACTGTCCTTTGAAGGAGACAGAAGTTCAGGTTTCTCCTTTAGCATTTGTTCTGTGATCTTGTACTTGCACTGTGTTGGGGTATTTGGGGCCAGGTAACGCTCTGAACTGGACCTCTCAACTAGTACTGACAAAAATAATTATGGTCATCAAGTAGAAAATGGAAAACAGTTCCAAATCTGGGTTGAGTTTGAGGAAAGGTTTAGGCTAGAAAAACAACAGCAAATGTTGCAATTTGTATCTTGCATTTCAGCACAAATTTGCTAACTTACCAACATGTCTTTTGGTTTGGATTGAACCAGGTGATTATTTCCCCAGCTTTTGGTGTGATTGTTAAATAACAAGTTCACTACTTGTTTTCCCTTACTTAGAACAGAGAGGTCTAGTTTCTATCTCTACCAGTACTTCCAGTGTGACCTTGAGTATTACCTTCCATATTCAAGGCTCTTTTTATAAAATGAAGCAATGTTTACAGCCTTGATGCTTTAAGATATGTGGATGAAGAGCAATGTAGTAGATCTAGATTACATGTAACCATCAAAGGAAAAACAGGATTCTTTGAGTGGCAGTCAGTTTTCACTCTTACATTTTTTCTGAAGATATTTACAGCTCTTTTAATAGAGAAAGCTTTAGAGCCTGTGAACCAAATAGAATAGAAAAACACAGAAACCAAAGACACTGGTAAAGTGCACATAGTTAGCTACAGTCCTGCTGGGTATATCTCTGCTGGTACAGTTAATCACTGTTTCATTAATCATCCTTTAGAAATGTAAAAATAAATCAGAGAGATTGCAATTATATTTTTTTATTTGATGGAAATAATTTTGATGCAGAGTGAATAATGTGTTCTCCATTTCCCAGGGAACAACCCTGCACCTCAGAGCAGGGTCTGTCTCTCTAGACTGACTCTTTCATTCAGGCCTATTTCACGCACCTTACTGCAGACCAACACATGAATTTGAATCCTGGAAGGCAGCCATAAATAAACCATTCTCCCACTCTGCAAATAAGTTATCAGAGAGCCGATAAAGACATTTTAGTACAGTTCAGGTCTTTAGTTCAAACCAGACCTGACATAATCTTTCACCTTCATGTAAATGTGCTTTCTAAAACATTTTCTGTAACTCCACTCCAAGGCCAGCTTATTCTCCTTGATGCTACTGTTGTAGTCCATAAATGCCCACAAAAAACCAACTTCCTCCTATAGGAGCTGTATATTGGTAGGAATTACTATGGTGGTGTGTGCTGTCAGAGTTACCGGCCTAAGCAGATTTCAAATTCAGCTGTCAAGCCAGTGAGGATCTTCTGGTTTTAGCTTAAAGTATTAGCTTAAAACATTGATTTTCTTTTTTTTTTTTTCCCTCATCTTATGGAGACCCTGAAATCCCTGAATTTCAGGTCACTGGGGTCCGAGAGTTTATCCCAGGGAAGTACCACTTTATGATTGCCCTCATTTTACATTCAACCTTGGGCCTGCTACTGCCCTCCATACACTGAGTGAGATGGAGCTCTGATCTTACTGGTGCAACCATCCTTATGTGCTTCTGTTAATACACAGACCTGGAGGTCTTCAAAGTTCTCATCTGAACTGACTGGCACAACGGCAAACGATGAGTTACATCTTATTTACTTGTCACCAGAATAAATAATATTCTGACCAGACCAGCACTCTAGGTTATTCCTCACTAAAGCTAAAGCTAGCAGAACCAGGAGGCTATAGGCATCAAAACCTTGACAGTAAGAGCAGCAGTTTCATCTCAGTATGTACCACCTCAATAAGTGCAGAAATAAAATATCAAAAGAAAACTACTATAAGAAATGCACTTTGAGTCTTACTGCTTCCATTTTGCTTCAACAAACAAGCCCCAGAGTAAAACTGGAGACCAAGTTCCCTTTTTTCCTGCATAAAATTGAGGTAAGACCTGATACAGTCTTATTCAGGATACAGTTAAAGTTCTGAGACTTCCATTTCCTCTTCAAGCAGATTCTACGGCACAACACACAGCTCAGCGTTCCACTGACTTTATTACAAAAGCATTTGAGATTACTGGTAAAGTTCAGTACTGAGATAAGCTTGATGAAGCGTCAAGTCAGTTGATAACGGGAAGAGTTATTGGCTGTACATCCTTGCTAGCTGCATCCAGCTCCTGGCCTTCATTTCAAAATGATGTGGAGTTACATTCACAGTTGCAGAGGATTCCAGACCAGGGGCGTTATATCCACACTGCACTGGTGCAGTGCCCTGTGGTCATAAGGCAGATACTTCTTTCTATGATGGTCAGTGTTTTTCCAGCCTTGCAGCATAGTATTTTCTTGTGTGCCACTGAAATATTATGCTGCATGATGTAGTCTGTAGCATAAGTGCATGTACAGGTGTTTTGAAGGTGCAAAACCTTCTGATATGAAGGTATATGACTAAAAGATTTTATATGGCAGACCTGATGCTGTCTTTTCCAGACTGGCTTTTGAACAGAGGGAGCTACCTTCAAAATTACATTTAGGTCTTATATGAGGGAATCAGTTTTCTATCTTTTCCATCCTGAGGGGAAAAAACCCAGAAATAAAAACCCAACAACAAAACCAACCAATCACAGGAGCAAACCCTGCATGAGACTGAAATAAAACAAATGCAAACCCCAAAAGATTACATAAATTAACATTTATTTAACAGAGATATCAAGGAATCAGGGAATGGCATTGTCTAGGGAGCTGAGCAATTCAGTGTAAATCTGTACTAGCAGAGAGTTATTCCAGATATGTTTTTGGAAACAGGAAATAAGGGAACAGTTACTAGATAAATAGACTTTTCCAGGGAATGATTTGTAAATAGAAAAATATTGCAACCATTCACATTAATATAAGCTGAAAGCAAGGGGAACCCAGCCTCCTGGCAACATGAGACACATAACAGTTTCCATGTGGTGGAGAAACTGAACATACCACACACTGTGGAGGATCAGGCAGGCAGAGTTTTCCAGAGTTTTTCACAGGCAGAAGATAATACTGATCACCAGCATCTGCTTAGGCGATCATAGGTGGAGTTAGGATGGTGTAGCCTATGGACCTCAAGGCAATTCAAAACACACTGAAACACTTTTTGGGTCATTTCATGCATTGGCCTGGGTACCCAGAAGTCTCCACCTGTGCAACATATTGCTATCTGTTGTGCAAGAACTGCACTTACAATGCACATTCCATTCAAGTACTTAGGTAGGTCACCCCTTGCTTAAAGACAGTGGGTAGAGGGGGCCCAGGTTCTTTCCTTCTTATCAAGCAGTCATAGTAAAGTCAACTCACATTTTAAAATGGCAAGTATAGAAATTATTAAAATCACAGGCTTTACCAAAATAACCCTCTCAAGACAGACTGAAAAGTTTGAGATGGGCTAAAAACTTGGATTTAATTATAAAAGAGTAAGAAAACCCAATTATAGTATGTCTTTGGAGGGAAGATTATTATTTTATTTTTTAATTCACTAACCACCATTCTTTCATGGATGACTTGCAGAATGATTTGTCTTTGACATGTAGACACAAAGTGAATATTCAACTGATTTTACTATTCTCAGTCCAACGAATAAATAGGGTGATTAAAAATAATTGCTTGTTTCTGTTATATAATAGTCTCTTAATAGAGGTGATCAGTAATTTAATGGTAAGTTCTATGGTGAAAAAATAGAATCAGAACAGAAATTTCCCTCTGAATGTATCAGCTTCTATACTGTATTTTGTTATTTAAAATCTCCAGTTATTTGTGAATAAATTCTTTAGTCCCGCCAGATAATATTATTTCTATAAAACTCTGAGTTAACTATTTTTTACAATTTTATTCAATACTAAGTTTCAATTTAAAGTTATAAAAGCAAGTTTGAATATGCAGTACTTCTAAAACTGAAAAACTGGGATAGTTGATAAGCAATGTTAAATGCAAAGAATAAGGCAGTGTTTGCATTGATCTATGTCAAACAGAAGACAGGTGTTAAAATGTTAGCATATGTTCAGACTAAATGTTTGCTTTTTAGAGACAGACCAAAATCTCCTTAGATGGTAAGTTAAGGAATAAAAGTCATTATAGAAATATTAATGACTTATAAGTAAAAGACAAGGCTTGAAAGGCAAAAATTTTCCTAATAAACCTTTGTCACTATTTGTAACATGTTTTACTCATATGAATCCATTTCATGAATCAAAAGAACCACCTCCAGTTTAGAATGTCACATCATGCAATGCATAATAATTCATGTAGAAATATTAATACTAAACCACCTTTACTGAACATGCTGAATTTTGCCATGGTTGTGATATTCTTGATTTCCTCTTTTTCCTAAAGAAGCTGTGAAAATCTCATCAACCTACATTGGTGCTTCAGAAATTCTGCAGAGCAGTATGCCAAAGTGTTCATGTGCTGAGTGTTCATACATTTAAACTTTGGGGTTGAATATGGCATGAAGCTGTGTCAGGGGAGCTTTAGGTTGTATATCAGGAACAGGTTCTTCACCCAGAGGGTGCTTGGGCACTGGAACAGGCCCCCCAGGAAAGTGGTCACAGCACCAGCATGACAGAGTTGAAGAGACATTTGAACAATGCTCTCAGGCTCATGGTGTGACTCTTGGGGTGCCCTGTGCAGGGCCAGGAGTTGGACTCCATGATCCTTGCAGGTTCCCTCCAACACAGGAGATTCTATGATCCTGTGTCACAATCCCTCTTCAGCTTTGAGCATGGAATCCTGCACCAAAATTACTGTAGAATTTGCTGGTAGTTTTGGTGTCAGTATGGATTTCTAGTTATTTTGTAGTCGTAGTTCATCATTATCACTCTGAACTTTTCTTTTTCTGGGTTTTATTATCAGTGGCACTATGAAGTAGTTGTTCTCTGCAAAGCACGGTACAACTTTAACACAGTGATGTTGCATAGAGCAGTAACAGGCTGGCCTAGTATAAGAGAAGAGGCCTTGAGAAGGGGTTACAGGGGATAGAGTGTGGAAGGGTACGGGCATGAAATGGTAAGAGCTGAAACATGGGCTGGTTCTGAAGGTCTCAGCCCACCAATGACCAGTTAAAGAAACACAGACCTGGAAGTGGGCAAAATTCTTTGAAGGAGTAGAAAAGTGAAAAAATTACAAGTATTTAATGCATATAAAACAAGTAAAGCAGAGCAAATGCCAATTTAATATGGAGTTGTTGACCAGTGGGGAAAGAATAAGGTGTGAAAGCATCATATAAAACATGTATGTGGGGGGAAAAAATGAGGGAGATTAGGAAAGAGAAATCAAAATCAACATGGCAAAAGAATTTGAATGCTTATGATTTACTCCCTCTGTTCTCCTCCAGCAAAGTGGAAATCTACATTAGGACCCAGAGGAGCAATAGAGAGCAAGTGTAACACCAGGAAAAAGGACAGAAGGTAAGAACTATATGTTCAACATTTTAAATTGTATTATTATGGAGAATTTTCTCTTTATTGCATTCTTAGTTTTCTTTTTTATGGTAATAATTAGAAATGGATGGATAATTTTTTTTATTAGCCTATTAAGATTTCATTTATACTATTGATAAATCCTTATCTTTGTGTATAAGATAAGGTGTATTTATTTTTTTCAAGTAAGATTTTGAGCATAGTATGGGTTAGGCATGGCTGCTTAACAGAATTTAATACGTTGTGCCTGGAGTTACCTGTTGGAGACCTTGACCATGTGGCAAGGAAAACCTATGGTGAGACTTTCTGTGAACTCCTGGAACTCCAAAATAAATTCCTTAAACACAGGAAGAAGATCTTTAGTCTCTTGGTGGCTGACATATGCAACTTTGAATTACATGCTGTGACAACAAAGGAGGTAATTTTACATGTGCTCAAAATTATAGAAATAATCTCTCGTATGACTCTTCCTGATTTCCACTATAGCTTTTTCTCCTATAAAGTGTTATGAAGGAAGATTCTGTGGAACAAATAAGGTACAAATCAGAATGCAAATAGGTATCTGTATACTTTCTCTTTCTTTAACTGGCTCTATCAGAGTTTCCTCAGTTCTCCATTTAGTTGCCAGTAAATTCGGAATTCTGTTTTCCAGTTGCTATATTTGTGCATGAGTTTTTGAAGCATTGTGCAGGGATTTAGAACTTTGATTTTCATTAATCAGTTTTGTGGATAAAACATTGAATGAGAAATACCTGCAAAAATGAAAATATGTCTTCATCATAAACAGTCAATTTATTATTTTATCATAAAATGTTATGCACAACTAGAAAAAGACTGAGTACCACTGTTTCTTTTATTACTTAGGGTTGCTAGTAATACAGAGAGGCTTTTAATACTTGTGGTCTATCTTAATGGCATCTGTTTCCGTGGAACATCTAAATAAATTTAGTCTCTCTGATATTTTCTGTCTGACAGTGATCAAAAACAATAATAAATCTGTTTTGACAGAACTTGGAAATAAATGTCTGTACAATTATATATATTCTCTGTATATGGTCCCATTAAAATGGCATATATAGAGAGGCCTATTAAATAAAACCCTCATGGTGCTAGCTGCTGTATAGAATAAGGCAGCACCAGTCCTGCTAAGAGGAGATGGGTTGGATAGCAAACACATCTGTGTGGAAAGATAAGGCCCTGAACTGATATCCATGGAGCCTTTGGGCTCTCAAGACATGCAGATCTGTGCTCTATGTTTTGACTTAGAGAGCCCACACATTCCTAAATCTTTTCTCCTGAAACACCACAGGTGAATTGATAGCCAGGACAAATGAGAACTCCAGAAATATATCTTCAGGGTCTAAGAAAAACTATTTTTCAACACATTCCCAGAAACATTCTCACAGTTAGATTTTCATAGTGTAAGTACTTGCAAAATCTATGATTCATTTATTTCTTACAATGGAAAATTAAAAGCTTGATGATACAAGTAGCCAAAACTGTTCTCACAGAATATTAGTGGGCCTGCATACTCCTGATAGACATGGATGAAGTTACTTTACTGGCCTTTATGTGTATAAAATCAGGAATCTGTTATAATAAGCACAAATCTATGCTAACCAATAACCAGGTTTTTGACTCATTTAGTACCTGAGACACATGTTCTTATTGCTTAATTGCAGTAGCTCTCCAATAGAACATGTGACTCCAACAAACATGCAAATATAAATTATTTGTGAAACTAATCTATGGCATTCATGCCACCAGCTCCCTCATCCCCACCCCTTCTGCCCCCTCCCCAAGTATTCTGGAGACTGTGAAGAAAACTTTGAAATATGAAAATTACTATTGAGAGTGAAGGACAGAAAACGTGCAGAAGCTGAGCTCACGAGCCTATTATTTTTCACAGAAGCAACATTGTTGGACTGCCAAAACCATCACGAGTTGTTCTCTAGTGCTCCCTCTGGCTGATGCCGCAAACTGTGACTTCAGCGAAAGCAGGTTTGAAGCGGGAAGAGGAGGAATGACTGCAACTGAGACGAAGTGAAGGGCAAAATGTGAAAGATAATGAACCTTCTTGAAAAGCCTAAGGTGTTAATTTCCTTTAGAAATAAATGATCCCAACGGGAGGTGACATTCAAACCCACTGAAGTAGAACCTGCTCCAGGACTAAACTTAACCGCACCCACATGTCTTTAATGTATGATTAATGAGCCATGATAGACATACATCAGGTCAATGAGTCTGACACTAATAGATGGAGCTTTTTTAACAAAACTCCCTGAATAATGGTATGCACATGGTAAGTGCTGCATATATTATATTTAGATAAATGCAAGCAGACATTGGATAGGAATTTGCTTTAGGGGACTGACTCATTTATTCAGGAGAAGGAAATTATTATAATCTATTCTCTTTTTTTAGTATCCACAGACATTCCAAGAATTATATCTGTGTTGGGCAAACCTATTTATGTGCTTTAGACTCCTGAAATAAGCCAAATACGTGGTGGGGCAGAAGAGACAAAAGGCATAAATTCATGGGAGCTCGTTGCTCGAGGCAACTCTGGAGTTTATGGTTAAGTGGCTCTTTTTCTGCCCACCTTGATATGTAGCTAGAGGCTCTGGCCCTGTTTTGGCATGCTTCTGTGCTGGCAGCTGTGAAGGATTATGTTGAAGAAAGGAAGGTTATAGTGCATGCTGTAATCCCATAATGCATATATGTGAAATAGAAAAGTATCAAGGGACTGCAGCAAGGGCCAAAATTTCCCTTATCTTTGCTAGCAGTTTCTTGGGGTTTGAATAAATTTGCTGTGTTTGGAATAAAAAGGGACTAACTACTCATCCCAGCATCAGGACAGTATAAGTAATGTTTGCCCCATTCTCCCTGCTCCAGCCTCCTGGTGCTCTACCACTGATTCAACTGCTTATTTAACTATAAAACTCAGCAGCAATGGCCACATGCACCAATGAGGCTCAAGCTGAAGGGTACAGGGGAGTCCTTCATAGCCAAGTGGCAACAGCATGCCATCACTACCCAACCCTGATTGACAGGAAAAGCTTTACAGCTCTTCTATTTCCACCACTCAGAAAAGCACTCAGTTGTTTGGACTAATAGGTATTGTCCTTGCACCATTCAAAGCAAGAGGGTTTGGAACTTGAAGGAGAATGTTTGGCTGAGATGAAGGCAAGGATATAGGTCAAATGACTGTGGGATGCCACATATGAGTCTAGCAGGTAAAACCAGTCGCATCCTCTTCTGGAGACATTGTGCCATGGTTGTTTGAATTCAACTCCTCTTTGCACTGTGAGTTCAGAGTCTTTGAACTAAAGTTTAGCCTCAATCTCAAAATAATTAAGGCAATGACTGTGACTGTTGCACTCTTGAACTTCTTGGAGAAAACAGCTTCTAGTTTTCTCAGGGATCAGGCAGCTGGCTGCAGGGTGTCTTCAGTCTTCAGAATCACTCTGCCCAGCAAAGCAACTGAGCTTTCTCTAAACAGTTCTCTCCACAAATCCTGTTTAGATTTCAAAAGGCTGTCCTTCTAGTTTGTTTGCAAAGTCACACAGTGAGAAAAGAACTCCAAAGGAAACAGCTGTCACCTTGATTTGGTAGTTCTCTGCCCTCATCAGGATTGCTATTGGAAAATGCAGTCAGTAAACTCAGGGCTAAAATTTTGGCTGAAACGAAATTAGGTGATATTTAAAAGCCCTTCTGTTTCTGCCTGGTTTGTTGCTATTGCAACGGAGGCACTTCAAAAGCCTTGGGCTCCTAAACTAGTTTTGGATTTCATTGTAGAGAAGAGCCTTTAAGACGCTGACAGCCTTTACAGGCAAATGAAAATCTACAAGCTGTTGTGTCAGTAAAGTCCTGTTGGTTCGCTCACTTCAAAACTATCAAAATTTGCAGAAAGCACTGTTAGATGAGCATCATAAGATGATGCTGCTATACCCTAGGCAGAACTACAGGAACACATTTTCCAGAGTATCTCCATATCCATGCTGGAGAAACATGTGTGCCTCTGAGTGGAAGCACAGAGTGCTTAGGAGACTGAAGAGGCTGATAAGCTCTTAGGGAGATTTTCCATAACACTGAGATTGCTTTTAAAATTTGGCTCTTCCATCCCTGGAAAATTCCTTACATTTGCATCTAACAGCTAGATCGTTAGTTCCAAAATGATGCCAGCATGTTTCAGAACCCAGCTGTCCCTTGCCCCTTCTAGCATGTATTACCTTGCAAATCAGATGCCTTTTTTGGTTGTTCAATGCTGAAAACAGGATTTTGTATTTCCCTGTTTCTGTGACTCAAGGCAGGAAGATCTGGTTCTGCTGTGTGGCCACTTCCAGCACTCATAATAATGAAAGAGTTCTCTACTAGGGTTACTTTAGTTCAGAGATATTACACAAATGTAGCATGCTGCTTTATGGCCCAGCACCATGCAGCCACTTCTAGGCTGAAATGGAGGAAGTTCTTTAACGGCAAAGCACAGAGGATATGTAAGAACAGAAGACCGCTGAGTTAAGAAAGTGAAATGCCCTAAGTTTGCATGAGGGTATTTCGTGCCTTGTGCAACCACGGCCTGCTAACAGTGGCAATAGCCAGAACCAATAGAAGATCAATGTCAATCTATTTAAAACCAGCTAGCATTTGGGGGTTTTGCTAAGGAAGGATCAGGAAAGGCTAAGTCCATTCAGTAAAAGCAAGCACTCTCAGTGCAAATGAGATCTCACAGTCTTCTGGGAAAGAAAAGACTGTGAGACTTTTTTTTCTGGGAAAAACTTGGAAAGATCAGACACGTAAAACACGAGGAGTGGTTCCAGCAGAGAGGATACTTGCACACTAGATCAATGAGATGCATGAAAGTACAGCTGCTTCTAGAGCAGCAGGTATGTGAAGGTCAGGGAACTGAAGAATTCTCAGTGCGCAGTGATCCTTTATGCAACACATTTTGTGACTGTCTGACAGGACCTTCTGGTATAAACTGAAGATAATCTAACAGAGCAGCTGCAATTATGGTACAAATACTTCAGGGAAAAGGTAGAGACATGTTTCCTTGACTTGTTTCCTGAGTAATGCTAAAGTGAGAAGGCATCTGGAAGAAGCAAAGTCAGGACAATAGAGACATTTAACTTAACACTATCATCTCATTTAGTTTGGTCATTTGCATTCCAGACTTTTCCATATCTAAATGGTCATGGTAAATGCCCATGTAGCTACAGTACCAGGAACATCATACATTAAAAAAAAAAATAAAAGCAAAAAGCTGATGCCTCCAAGAGATATTTAGTCAATGGGTATCATAATCCCCTTCTACACAGAACTCAGTTGAGATGAGATGATTGCCTCAGCAAGCACAGACTGGGGGTAGGCCAAAGGATATGAAGTGCATGTGCTCACCAGACTCCACCTATTTGTATCAGTCAGACTCCATCTAATCATAACAAACAACAAGACGACAGTTTTGCATCACTCCAGAATGGAACTACCTATCTTTCTTCCTTCATCAGCAGTTCACTAGGGATATGTGTTAAATCTGGCAACTAATGATGGTGAATCTGCTCCCCTGAGCTGACCAGGGTGTGGTTTTGGAACCTAATTCTCATTTTTTTGAAACTATAAAAGATAATGAATCCATGTTAGTTCTGGGATATGACAGATGACAAAGTGCTGGCCTGCTGAGCCACTACAAACTTGTCATGACTTTGGAGACACAGCTCTCTAAACAAAAGGGAGCAAGGGTGAGAAAACAGCAGTAGAGGAGAAAGTTATAGTTCTCCTCAGATAAGAGTGATGCTCAGTTTCATCTGTTAGTTTAATGGGGAGAAATATTTGAAAGTGGATACTGCTACAGTAGTATTGTTATACCCAAGCACAGTATGAGAGCTTAGCCCTTTTCCTCCTGTGTTTATATGTACAAGAGATACAGATCCACAAAAACTTAACCAAAGCACATGTAGCAGACGCATGACTCACCCCTCTTTTGCTACAGAATTAGTTCTGTGCCTGTCATGTGTCAGCCTGTTCTGTGAAACCACTTCCTTAATTTACTTTGTCTCGATGTCATGGCTTAATCACTTCGTGTTGAAACCAATCTGGGGTTACAATAAGTCATTCACCTTATGTTTGAAAGCGGGCGGTATGCTCAGAGCAAATTAGAGGCAAATTTTCAGCCTAGCATCCATATGACTTCATCAAGAATAATGTGCTGTGTTGTGGAATACATTTACATTATGTAGGACAGATTTTTTTAATAGCTCAGCACTAAAAAAGTCCAGAGAAATGAAAGCAGTAGGCAGCTGCATGGTTGGGGGGGATATGAAAAGAGCTGCACACTCTCTTCTCATAATGCAGTGAGGAGAGCTCAACAAGGCATGAGGATCTAGGCCTAAAATCTAGCACTTTTAAATTGCCAGATGTGAGCAGAGGCCCATCCATTCTGTGACTCTCTTGCATGCTTACAGTTCCTTTTCCAAATACTCTTCTGTGACTGCCCGGCTCAGTTGTCAACATAAAGGTCAGGCATGTGACTAGACCATCCTTATGTTCCAGGGGTCTTCCAAAAGTCGAAACAGTGGGAAAAGCCATAGCAGGAAGAAGAAATTTTGACAGAAGGCAAAATCAGCAGCACGACACTTAAGTAGCTGCAATGAGGCATGATCCATCTTAAGGTCATGAAAACAAAGCTGTGTTTTAACTAAACATACTTAATGGAGGGTCTAATTTTAATGGGAGAGGTCAGGCCAAGCTTTTGCTGTGTAACAGGGATAACAGTAAAGTTAGGTTGCAACTTTCTGATATCCAACTGGTAAACTTCAATTCCTAATAACTGAGATTTTCAGGAGTAAATTGGGCAAGATCAGCTGCTTTCTTACTGGCTTCAGTAAAAATTTAACCATGCATTCAGGGACCAAAGCAAGGTGAACACTTGGAGAAGTTTTTTGTAAAACTGACACTGAATCAGCATCCTGAAATGAACTGCTAAAATGTCTGCCATTTACCACTTTGGACTGAATTTAACATCACCTGCTCCAGTGTTAGGGAAATGGATTGTAAACACTTCAAGTCAGAACTTACTTTCAAATTGTTCTGTGAGGTATCTAGCACTTCTGAGGGTGCTGTGAAACAGAAATGTTATGCTTTCAGGAATGCCATTGTCCAAATGCCTGGACAAAGATGAAGGATTTTGAAATAAAACATTCTTTCCTGCACAAGTTGAAGGTTCACACCAACTTTATTTTTCATTCTCTACTGAAGTATACTTGCAGCCCCTCTGTGCTGTCCTCTGGGGCGGCTGTGTTTTTTTTCAGTATGTACAGATTGTGGGAGAGCACTTTGTTCTGTGAGGTTAAACACATTCATCTTCCTTAGGACGGGCACAGTACCTGGAACAATTGTTTCTGAGGCATCTACAAATAAGACTAGTAGACCCTAGAATGAGAAAAGCCAAGTGTGCAGTGAGTTCTCATTATAGAAGAAACATGGTCATGTCAGTCCTGGGAAAATGTAGATGATCTCTCTACACTTAAAACAGAAGATGGGTGAAATTCACATACATGTAATTGATACACAGGTTTAGAAACCTACTGTATTGAGTAATGGCATAATTTTTTCTACATGTTGCTACTGTCACCACACCTACTCAGTTTAAGACAGATAATTAAATCAGGCAACGGCCTAATATCCAGTCAAATGTGCATTTTGAGGTGAAATCTGCCCAACAATCTCTTATATGCTGTGTTTACAAAAGGCAGAAGTGGTGATGTAGGATGAACCCACCAAGGTTTTCACTCATATAGTTTTATGTACAGCAGTAAGCAGCTGCAGACTTCCTGGCATAGCTTTTTTTTATTTTGTTTTGTTTTGGGGGGTTTTTTGGGTTTTTTTATTATAATAATCCCTGTCTCCTATCTCTTGATATACTCAAAGCTCAAAAATTATTAAACACCAGTGCTCTTTGTAGTCTGTAAACTGTAGTCCCACTTGAAGCTTCCAATAGCTGCAGTAAGTTATTCAGTTTGTAGGAATTAAATTCCAGAGGAGGGAGAGGATATGAACACACTGTGCGATGCTGCAAGCCTGTCTCTATTACAGCACCTGTGCCGTGCCATTATTGACAGTAGCCACTCTCCTTCTAATGTTTTACAAAACAAATGCCCCCTACAGCACTGCGTGAAGGAAGAAAGCAACAAAGCTGAAGATTTATTAGAGTCCCTGTGGGACTTTAAGTTCCTTATGTGGCTGTTTACAGAACAGGCAGCTGCCCAGCTGGAGCGCTCCGGTCCTGCCACAGGCAGGATGCTGCGTCGCCCCAGTCACACCTCTGCTGGCTGCCCCTGTGACAGCACTGCAGCTGGCCCGGGGCACCCCTCTCCCCAGAATGGTTTTCGGTGCCTAACCACAGTCCACTGGGAAGATTTTTAGGACTATGAAGTCTAGCACATAATTTGCTATTTATATGCATAATCATACATATACACACTATATATGTATATGAGAGTTGATGACTCCTTTTCACATGCTGGAAACTAACATGGAGGTCAGAGCCTGTCTGGCAGCAGCATGAATTACCCAAAGCTCCTTAAAGGAGATCATAAACAACTAAAAAGTAAGTCTGAAGAGAAGCCGTTTGTCTTGTCTCTGTCACCTTAGAGATGAAAATCTATTCAAGTACCAATAGTTTGTTAAAGTTACTAAATACAGCCTTACTACTAGTAATAAAGGTCTACGCAGAGTGGCTCATACAGGAAGGGCGGCCGCCGCTGGTGCCAGGCTCGGCGCAGTGCGCGGCCGCCCGGGGTCTAGGGCTGGGTTTGGGTTTGAGCGGTAGCAGCACATGTGACCGAAGCACGACTTGTGTCTGAGGGGGACGTGGCGGCACCCGACACTTCGGCAGCCCGGACCAGCGGCAGCTCTCCCGAGAGTGGGGCGTTGGTAGGAAGTCGGTGGAAGCAGAGCAATGATTCCCTTTGTCTGGGGTCTCCCTTTTCACCCCTCGCCCCCATCCCAGCAGCTCGGCATGGGGGCGAGGGGTGCACGAAACGGCTGGGGTCACGAAAGGGCCGGCACGGGGCTCCAGCCCGCCCACTTCCTTCACCCCAGCAAACGCTCGTACCAACCACTTTTTTTTTTCCCATGGACGAGGCGTTTCGGGCGGGGAGGGGTGTCGGCAGAAGGAGGAGGCACTGGCTCTTTTGTGCTACGATACCAGCACCCCCTGCCCCGTTGTCGCCCATCCCCCGTCTGCCTCTGTTCTGCCCCCCGCCCGCATTTCCTGTCCCCATCCCGGGCGGCCCCCCCGTCCCCGCGGGCAGGCGGGGCGGGGGAAGCGCTTCCCGCGGGCGATGACTCCGAGTTACTTTTCACCTACTTGGCGGCGGCGCGCCCGGCGGGGTTACTGCCGGTCAGGCTGCCCGAGTGCCGAGCCCGGCCGCGCTCCGCAGCCTGCTCCTCCGGCCACACACCCCGAGCCCATCTGCTAGCCCTGTGCTCCCCAGGCCCTCAGCCTTCCCCGGGAAGCCACGCAGGTGGCAGTGTCACTTAGTGTCACACGTGCTATCCTCTGCAGCAGGAGCCACTGCGTGTCATATTTGTCAGTTCGGCTCCCACTCTGGTCCCACCACCACAACCTATTTTGCAGCCGAAGGGTTATGTGCTCCCAGGACTCGCACTGTGGATACCCTGGAGCTTGCTCATCCCAAACGCTGGCAAGGAGAGCGCGTGTTTTCGCTGCTCGCCGAGGGTGGCTGAGCGTGGGGTTACTGCCGGTCACTGCCGCAGGGCGTGCGCCGCCTGCGCCGCTCTCTTTCCACTTCTGCAGAGCGCCTCCGATCCTGTAAACCATACTTCTGCATTTCCTTTAAACGCTGCTAGCAAAATCTTAACGCAAGCCCGTCCTGCACCACAATTACCTTGCAAAGTAATTTTCAGTAGTCCCAGTGGTAACGCTGCCTGAATGAGTCTTCTGTTGGGCACAAATCTTGCAGAAATACAGTATGAATTTTAGCATGAAAGGATTACTTCTGCTGAGAATTTTGATCTTGGATCAACCATAAGTGCTCAAAAGAGACTTACAAAACCTCCAGACCAACACCAAACCATTATTTTCTGAGCTTGCAGTACAAGACTGAGAAAACAGTAAAAGGAATACTTTTCTGAGGTATTCTTTTCTAGGAGCAAACTGAAATGTTTGCTCACTCTGTAAGAGCTGGATATCTCTGGTGTTAAAACCACAGTACTGAGGCATGCACAGCAATTTTTTAAAGAGCTAAAATAAGTACACTGTAATGTGTTTACTGAACCAGACAAGTGAATCCTGCAGCTGGGTTGAATTTTGTGCTTGGGGAGGCTTAAATACATATTTCATCTAGGTAAAATTTACTCAGTCTCAATTTAGCCTTTAGTATTAATTCCATAAATTTACCCTGTGATCACTAGCCAGAAAATCAGGTGAGGAGTTTGTTCTTTTGTGTTGTATGTGGTTACAACATGGCTGTTCCTACCTACGTTTCAAGAGCAATGCTATAAAGAATGGTAAAAGTGACCCTATGTGGCCTGTGAAATGAAGATATGGATTATCCATGGGGACTTCTGGTTCAGTTTCAGGAATGTTTGTAGATATTTCTGACATTGTAATTACTTTTTTCTTTTTAACTGTCTTAACGGAAGAATAAGCTCTCAAAGCACAATACAATAATCCTCCTTTGGTCTAGAAGAGTCCAAATTGAAGGAAATTTAATGCCGCAAGAGTTTGTAACATAATACACATTCACAGTTTTTGTGTACCACTTACTAAAGGAAATGTAAGTACAGTTTATCATTAAATAGATACCAAAAAATTGACCGCATATTTTTATTCTTCCATGGGGTACAGATTGCTCCTATTTAGCTGTTCAAGCCGTGGCATACACTCACAGAAACCATGATATTGGACAGCAATATAAAATTAAGCAGTAAAGAGGAAAAATGTCTCCTCAGTCTTAGAAGCAGCTTTGTGATTTGCTATAAATTCTTCCGATGTTTTCCCTCCCTCTTGTGAGTTTTTTGTGTGTGTTTTTCACTGGAATCCCACCCATTGTCCCCTTACAGACTTTCTTTTCTCCAGTTCTAAAGCACTGATTGGCTTCTCCCTCTCAGTACTGTTTTTACCAGGCTGCCGAGTGAAGATGTTTACTGGTCATTTCTATGCTGCAAAAAGGCACAAATAAAATGACGACAAATATTTTTATTTGCTATAGGAGATAAAGGGAGGTGGTAGGAAAGTAACCATTCTATCAGCTTTACAGTCTTTGATGTTATTTTCCCCTTGCCTTTCCCTTGCATTGCCCACAGCTGTTGATGAAGATTTTCCACCTGCATTTGTTTTCTTTCACTTCAGGGATATTTAAGGGAAACTGCACAATTGCTGTTTACTAAGCAGTGAACTGTCTGGGGGCCCATAAAACATAAAAGTGAATCTTCTGACTTCCTCATGAATACAAAGTTTACCAAAGCTGTAATTTTTGTTTCCCTAGTGGGATAATGAGAATATTTTATTTACAATTATTCACACAATTTTATTGTCTCCTGAATTTTATAGTAGCTGTGGACTTGCATACATACCACTGAAGAAACAGCTTTCATACTTTAAAAGAAGTGGCAGCATGCTTGGGAGGGCAGAATTACAAGCTAAAATTGGTATAGATAAAACAATCTTTTGAAGAGTAGCATACCGGAGCTAGTATTGCAGTCTCTTTCAAAAGACCCTGCCTGTTATGGATTGTCTTCTGGATCTGTGCTTATGAATGCTTGTATTTTTTGTGCTTCCTTTCCATTCTTCCTTGTCATCTGCCCTTACCCTTTCTCCCTCCAGATCTTTGTCCCTCCTTATATCACTTCAGGGGTGACTCAGACTTGTAGCTAGAAATCTCAGACTGCTGCAGTGGAAAATGTGCTTCAGGCAAGTGCGTCTCCTAATCTGTCTCACAGTGATTGTGTTGAAAAGCAGATAGACACACAGCATTTTCAAACATAATTCCTGTCCTACTGTATTTTAACATGGTTTTACATTTCTAATTTGGACTGCTTAAACTGTAAGAGAGCTGTTCTCGAGAAGGGTATTTTGCACCCAATGGTGGAAAGCTTGTGCCCCTATGATGTTTCTGACAAGACTGGACATGTCTCGTCAGCTTGGAAACTAAGCCAGCTGAGTTGGAATTTTATTGTAAACTGCATTGTCTTTAAAAATAGCACAGATTTCCAATTCTGTTTCCTTGCAAGTGTAATTGGAGCCCTGTTTAATGGAATATTCATTATCTGGCCTACAAAGGCAAGGACTCCAATTATACCTCATGTAGAAGTTGTGTACAGTAAACATGGCAGTTATAATCTTTAAGTGTTCATTTTCAGATTCCCTTTGAGAATTAGGAATTTAACATTAGGAACTAGAATAACACATTCTTATCTCAAATGTAGAATTTTTTTGTTAGATTTTTTTTCTCATTGGGAGGAATATGCCCATTAGTCTCTCCAGGCTGAAATTAGGACTTTAATCACTTAACTGGGATTTTGTAAATATATTTCTGGAATGATTTAATAAAAAATATGAGGCTGAGTATGGAACTAAAGGAACTTAACCTTTTACAAAAGTTCACAGTCTGCCAATACAGTGCTTCAGTTATGTGAAAAATTCTTATATGCTGCAATAACTGTCTTCATATTTGGTGCTTACACAGTACATGACTACTAGCTGGAAGTCTTATGCATTACTATAGTACAAACAATAAAATGTGTTGTGGGAATTATCATATGTAACAAGTGAAATCATAATAAATGCTTTTGCATCAGGATGGAGGTAAAATAATAAAGCAAAATATCATGAAGAATGTGAAGTCAAAAGCAGCTAAATGGAATTTAATTGTAACAGAAGCTTTCCTTTCTCAGAAGAATGGAATTCTCTATTTCTTTGTTTTCAAATGGATATCCAACATATGATTAAACTATGTGGTGAACATTACTCTGTACATGCAAGAAATCTGGGTACTTTTCTCAACTGAGCTCCCTTTAAATTTGCTTTAAACGCTCAGATTGTCCCAGTGTGCACACAGATGGTGCAGACAGAGCCTGCAAGCATACATACACTTGCATTTGTTTGCAAGAGTTGAGCATTCAAAGAATGTCTTTTGCTCATGCTCAGCTACTGTTTGTGGTTTGTCAACACAATCATTGGCACTGTACAGGTCTGAAACATCAGTGAACTGTGGAAGCTTGGCTATGAATGTGTCCTACCTTATAAATAATTCTTCTATTAATACTGCGCAGCTTTTCTTTTTTCATGCCAAAATGGTAACATACACTGATGAGCACAATGAACAAGCTAATTTCTCTGGCACTAACTGTTCCTTGCAGCTTACAGATCTACACTGTCTAAACAGCCTTGTGCTCTGAACAAAAGCTCTCCTATTGGAGAAGTAACTCTTTCTGACTTCAAGAACTGTGTTGAACTCAATAATCTCTTCCTGTTCTATGGCTGAGGAATTGAGAGGTTTAATACTGAAAGAAAACAAAACAAAGCAAACCTCTGCAGCATAGCAATTTAAAAACACATGGCTAGTTCAGTAGCAAAACGAATGTGGAGACCAGCCCGGTGCCTAGGGAAGAAAGAACATTCATTTTTATTAAAGTAAGAGCAGGATTATTGCTTTACATCATATGTTCCTTATTTAACTTTCCCTTCGGAGCCTGTAGCATGCTCTGGGCACTGTGTTAATAACAATTCTTTCTATGTAAAAGAAATGCTGTTCTCTTTTTTTATATAGTTACCTGTTAGCAATAACTGAAAACCTCTGCCTGAGTCTGAGACCTAACTTTACAACCTCAGCAGGTTGTGAAGTCTAGGCAGTAAACAGACAATAAATGCAGCTATCTAGGAGCTAGAAATGTGTGGAATATACCTGGTAATTTTCTTTCTTCTGGCTGCCATTAAAAATTATAAAATGGACATTTTAGTGTTGAACTGAATAAGACTCTGAATCATACGGCTTAACCTCTTCTTTTTTAATTTATCCCAGAGCCTGCAATGCAATATAGACTTTAACAAGCAGTCTCAAGCCTTCTTTTCATTTCCCTGATTTCAGTCATCTTGACACTGGTGTGAAGTCATCACAGCTCGTCATACTTACCAGGAATTGAATTAGTTCAGCTATTCTAAAGGAAACACTGGATAGATGAAATGAAGATAGAGTGCCCATTCCACAGAAACACCATTTGTAAGTTTAATGTATGCTCTTTCTATTCAGTTGTCATGGCGGGAGGATATACATTATTCCTGCATTTACATTACCTCATTATACAACATATGAATCTTAAATGTGGTACTTGATAAAGTTCAGATGCAGGACATGGGTCTTGGGTAGGGGAATTGTCTTACGTGCTGATGTCAGTGGCATTAAAAGAAAGGTGCAGTATATACATTTTTACAGGCTGATATTAATAACAAATATATGAATGCAAATGGATGCAAGAGGTCTGGTGTTGGGTGTTCTTAATAGGCAGGGCAGTGAGATGTGCACAATCCAGCATTAGCTTAGCAGAGCCAATAGAAGCAGCGTTTGTATGACAGCTCACCATCGCTCTAAGTGATTCGTTTAGATGTATAAACAAGTAGCTAGTAACCAGTCTACTGCTTAGATATAGAGAAGTAGAAGATGTATATAAGTAGCCTTCTGATCTGTAATAAACGGCTTTCACCTGATCAAACTGGTCTGTGTGTGATTGACCCGTGCCTCCACAACAGTCTGGGTTTGACTTCTGAACTCATATGTGATCTTACTTGATGAAAAATGTAGAGGTTCTCTATTCATGAGTGATTTTTGGCTTTCTTGACTTGCTACTGAAGCAGTTCTCTAAATTGGCCTGTAACATGCTAAGAGTTATGATAAAGTACTCAAGCAGCCTGTACAGCTGTGTCTCTCTCAGATTCACCCAGAATTTTGGAGAATGTAGGGCAAAATCCTCTTCCTGAAAAGGAAAGAAGGGAAGGAGATGTTTTGGTACTAGTACAAACTTGCCTCACCTGAACATGCCTGAAGGACGAAATTGATACTACTTCCTCATGAGGAGGAGGAGCAGACACTGATCTCTTGTCTCTGGTACTCAGTGGCAGAACCCGAGGGAATGGCCTGAAGTTGTGTCAGGGGAGGTTTGGGTTGGATATTAGTAAAAGGCTCTTCCCTCAGAGGGTGGTCAGGCACTGGAACAGGGTCCCCAGGGAAGTGGTCACAGCACCAGCCTGACAGGGGTCAAGAATTGTTTGGACAATGTTCTCAGCCACATGGTGTGACTCTTGGGGATGTCCTGTGCAGGGCCAGAAGTTGGACTGATGATTCTTGAGGGTGTCTTCCAGCTCTGCCTATTCTGTTATTCTGTGAAGCGTTTTCTGTGATTCCCACATATAATATTGATTTCTGGCTGGGGATATGGGTAATATTGGTTACAAAGGTTATCTGCCAGGATGATTCTTCACTGACAGAAGGCTTTGTTTTTATTTCAGTAGTAGTCATAAATACTCTGTTAGAGCTGTTCTGTGCAGTTCTAGGTCATGGGGCCATCTTGAATTAAATGATGCCCAAACCTTTGGTGACAGTCATGTTTTGCATTTAACAGCTTAACATTTTTTGTTCCGTACATACCAAACAGAAAAAATTAATTTGCTTTGCTTTGCATGTCTTCGCCCATTCTAGGAAGCATTCAACATACTTCTATTCAGTCACTGTCAGAATAACAACAAAAAAGGCTGTTAAAAACAACTAAAAAATCTCGCCCAAAACCAGCAGCATTTTCAGCTTTGTCTGCTACAGTGGAGCCTTCGCTGCTCTCCGAGTTCTGTAGTGCATCAGTACATGAAACTCCTGTGAGAAGGCAAAAATGACCTACAGTTCCAAACTCCAACTGCGCCTCCTCCACTGTTAAAAACAGTGGCCTTGCCCAAGGTTTAAAAGTGCATGTGCAGATTCAGTAGAAGGGACATAACATCCTTTCATTTCTTCCTGTAAGTTATTTGGAACTTTCTCTTCACATTATTTTAAAACTTTCCTTGTTTAGTCTAGGCAAAGTGTTGGTTTTGGGTTTGTCTTCTTTTTTTTTTTTTTTTTTGTCAGGAGCAAGGGTGTAAGGGACTGAGGGTCTTTGTAAAGGATAGACCTAAACCTGTCTTCTTCTACACAGTGTTAAGGGATCTGCACTGTGACTAGGTGTGCACACTGCCATCTGTACCATGGCTTTCCTGGCAGAAGAAATCAGATTATGTTCATTGTAATTTATATCAGACAGTTTCTTCTATCTTTCTGCATCTAAATGTACATGCAAATCCCAAAATCACGGGGGCTCTGTGTGGGGCTCTTTAAGAATTTGTACTAGTCACAATCTAGTGTTGGCAAGGAAGCTTAATCTTTTATTGCTTACAGATCGCTCAGAAAGGCAGCCCCACTTGCAATGTGTTTATGAAATCTGAGTCTACATGCTTTGAAGCTGTCTGACCATTATCCTCATGATAATGAGGCAGAAGGCAGAAGGAAGCTTTTCACTTAGATTGGCTTGACAGAAAATTTTGAAGTTTTTTCCTTTAATATATGTATGTGAGGCCCACGTTCTCTAAGACAGGTCCATATAAATCAGTATGAGTATTGGAGCTGATGAAACTGGTACTTCCAACTAGAAGAAAACATTGTCATCTTGATGCATGAATATATGAAAGGCCGAAATGAAGTTTACCAGCAGTTTAGCAATGGAACTTGGTTTTATAGGAAAGATCAAGGCTGATTTTTGTCCTCTCCTTTATTTTGCTTTTGTATAGACCTGAACACAACTAGACTTTGTCTGTAGCTGGTATCCACTGATATCACAGAATAATTTCTCTTATCTAGAGCAGCAGAGAGGAACTTGACTCAGAGGTGAGTGACAGTGATTTGTGAAGTGTCAGAAGTGAGGTCATTTGTGTGTTGCTTTGCAGCCCCTCTCTGCTATACTGGTTGAATTCAGCCTCTGCATCATGGCCATATGCAGCTCCAAGTCGGTCGGTGCATCTTAAAGAAAGGAGAAAAGCCTGCTATCTTCTGTGTACCACTGCTGCCAAAACTGCACAGAATACAAACAGAAAGTCAGAGCTTAGCTGCCGGCAGTTTCCATCCGCCTAGGAGATGCCAGGGACTGCAGGTGAAAAGATGTGAATACAATCAGTCCCAAGAAAAAAAGCTGGAAGAAGCAGTGTTTTGAGATTCTCAGTATAGGTAAAAAAGGCGTATGCAGGATTTGCATGCAGTTGTGATAACTCAGTGTGTGTAAGGGAACATGTAGTTTAGTGCAATGTATATTACTATTGATATTTGAAGACACAGGTTAAAAACTCAAGTTTACTTCCCAGAAGACTCTGAGTTGGAAGGGAAGGGACCCACAAGTTCAGCTCTTCTCAGTAAATGGTCCATACGAGGTTGAACCCACAAACCTTTTTGTTATTGGCATCATGCCCTAACCAACTGAGCTAATCTTAGGGTCAGTTGCTGTTTTTCAGAAAACCAGCCTTACATTTTCTTCAACCGAATTTTCCTCAGCAAATGATTCAGGAATGCAAGACCACATGTTCTCAAATCTTAGACACATGCCAGAAAACTGGTCAGTGAGGATGTTCTCTAGAATTGTAAGTGGCCAAGAAATGCAGAATTGAAGTGACAAAGAGCTGTGTTTAAGTTCTATTACTTGCTAATACCAAACAGATGAATTCTGTATATCAAGCTGGTTTTTTTGTGCATGGCAGGTAAACTATCAAAACAGTGAGAGCATCTGTGTACAGCACTGGATCATTCAAGTCTCCAGAATCAGTTCCAGTTGGTGGGGGAGCTTGTACAGCTCTGAGGGGGGAACTCTTGTACAGCTGGAAAATTTTAACCTGAAATGCAATGGCATGCATAAAGCTTTGGTAGCAGCAGTAGATTTAATCTGACATTCCCAAGGTGGCAGATAGGGTGCAGAAGGAGGAGGTGCCACAAAACTACTGACTGCTGGTGCCCCTCCAAGCAGTTACAGCATAGTAAGATTCTTTTACTGTGCATTTTCCTGTGAGAACAGGGCATCCAGCCATGGTGCTGTAGTTGGTTTGACACCTCCTCCAACTCGCCTGTGACAGTGTGTACAGCTGAGTGTGATTGTGATATAGCAGTGTGCAGGTGTATTTTATAGTTATGCTCTGTTCCTTTGCAGGGATAGTAACATGGAAAGACAGAGTGGGAAGATCCCTTAAGAAGTAATTTTTTTCCACCATGTTTTTCCAAAGTAAGATCAACTAAACATAAACTTTTCCTAACAGAATAGTTAGTCAAATTTCCTCAGTATACAGGGTGAAAAATTGCCATGGCTTGACACAGGGAGGGAATTAAAGATACACCAACATGAAGATAATAGTGAAAATCAAGATGGATTCCTACTTCTTACTGTCATTCTGTGGTAGGCTGCAGTGCATTTTTCAGAGTGGCAGTCTATAAGAAGGGCTGTAATCCAGCTGTAGCCTTCAGTGTTACACCTGCACTGGAGCAAAACTAGCTAAGCTGCACAATGCATAGTTCTCTTTGAAAAATGACCCAAAGAAACTCTCAAAAAAAGAACATATCTTCTTTTTTTCCCCTCTGGAAGGAGTTTGTTCTTGTGTAGACAGGGTCACATTGCATCCACCAATCACTGCTGTTTCTATGTGTGTACATGCAACAAGCTAATGAAGAACAAGCTAATTAGACAGAACTGATCAAAAACTGTGGTAATTATTCCCTGAAATCTGTGATCTCTGATCTGTGGCTGATACAAAAATGAAGAGTTTGTATTCTTAATGCGTTTCCCATTTGCTGTCTGATGTTTCTTTCTAGCTCTTCCTAGATTTTCTTGTTTGTTTGTTTTAAATTCCATTGAAACCATGGCAGCAAGGGCAGTGGAAAGAAAGAACAAAGAAGGTGGAGAAGATGGAGTCCTTTTATACCTGAGCTTAGGGTAAGAAATTTTTTATATAACAAAATTGATTGAATTTCCCAGTTATTTCTACAACCTTTATTCTATCCATGCCTGAGATTTCCCACCTGTAATACCCTACAACATTACTACATATGATCTTATATACAGGAATCTATTCAGGGCACAGTATTATCAGTGTTATGTGCTTGTGTGTCTAAACTGTAATTGCACAGGGAGGAATATCGCATAAGCTTCTTACTCTCAGAGCTTTAAAATGCATAATGGAGCATGTATAAACAGATCATTAATATTACCTTTAAACAGCACCCTAATCATTGTACACAATGTGTCAAAGTAGAAGACAAAAGCAGATGAGACTTTGTGGCTCCAGAATTGTAACCCTAGAGTGTCCTGAAGATATTCTAGTGGTTCTTGGTAGCTTCAAAGGTACTCATCTGTGAGAAGCTCATAAAATCTCTAAGTGGAACTGAAAACAACATAGGGAAATGAAACCCAAATGTCTGAATTCAAGCATTTCCAAAGCAGTCTTGGAGATCAAGAATGAAATTCTGAACCTGTAACTCTGAATGGATTTTTTGAAGTGGCAAAAATTGGGACAAGCGCTTAATTGAGGACTAAAATCACTTGGCAGCATTTAAAATCCAGCCTTAGTTTACTTTTCAGAATCAGTGAACTGCTTTACCTTTATGTACTAAAGGGACTGCAGAATATGTAGGTGAACTGCATAGAATCTTTCTGTCCTGAGAGAAACACATTGAGCACAATGAGTAGCAGGTTGAATCTGAAGAAGGGACTGAACTTCATCTGTAGAAGTTTGTGGGTGATAAACGTTTATTGCAAATGAGAACCCTTCTGTATGTTAACAGGAATCCATGTAATTTCTTGTCCTTTAATGTGTGAAAGTGGTAATGGAATGGGGGAAAAAAAAGAAAAATAATGAGATGGGCCTGCTTCAGCATGAAACATACTCTGAGGAAACTCTGTATCTGAAATTGAACTCCTGAAGTAACACCCATTTAATCAGAATAGTGTATGTTTAGAGGGAATAGAATCCTGCAGGAATGGAAGAGCCATAAAGTCCAATTAATTAATTTTTAAAAGCAATCACAACCATATGTGTTACATATGTGTGTGAACACTGAAGTTATATTGAAAGCTATACAAAGCTATACTAACTCCTATCTAAGATTAGCACAACATACGACACATAAAGTGTTAAAGGCATTAATGGAAAAAGATATTTTTTACAGAAATGAGATTTCAATGTATAGGTTTCATACATAGTTTTCTTGATCATAGCTTCTACTGAGGTAACGCTATTACTGGCACTTGGATTCCAAAAAATCGTCAAGGTAATATTTCGTTGATTTTAATAAAGGAAATAAAATATGCCAAAACCTAGAATGCCTGTTTATCTTATGGCTAATCTTGGGAGAGCCTTATATAATAGCATACAAATAAAACTTGTCTTTCATCTTCCTGCATGGTCTGCATTCCCTTCTCTTAACATTATATACCCAGTTTTCTCATGCCTTCCATTCCTTTATCTATCTCTTTTGAAAACTAATAGTTTTGGGCTGATTGCTAGGAATCATTTTCACTGCAGATTTCTTCCTGGCAGGCTACAATGATTCAGTAGATTCTCCATCACTAAAGAGAGGTCCTGAAAATCTTGATCAAAAAGATATTCCTGGTCATAACTTCTTTTAGAAGGATATAAATGTCAATACTGATGAGCAGCTTAGGGAGCAGCCTGGAGAGAGATCACAGAATACAGCAATTGTTATAAAATTCTTTCCTGAATGCGCAATAAGAAAGTGAACAAGTTTTTACAGCTATCAAGGAAAACAAACAGGTATCTCACTGCTCTGTAATTCTGATGGGCTAAATGCTGAAGACATTGCTTTTCTCAAGAAAAAGAAAATATTTTACTGGCTGCCTTGGAAAGGCCTGATCTAATGGATCCTGACTTGGGGGAAAAAATGACCAGAGTATTTTTTTTCCTTTTAAGTTAGAGAATCAGTAAAGATAGGTAATTCCTGTACAATTATGAGTGATACTCTGGTGCTTAAGAAATAGAAGAAACAGCTAATAGGAGAAATAAGAAGCCCCAGAATTATTACATTTTGTGAGAGGTCTGACTAGCATGTGCAGGAACATGTGCAGCAGGATAGAACGACTGTGTAAAGACATAAGGACAGAGAAATGGAGCCTGGCTGTTTTGTCCTTCTCCAAACAGGGCAAGGTGGAATATGCTGAAGCAAAAGCAGCAAAGTGAGAAGGAGATCTTCTAAGGTGGAGAGAAGCAGAAAGAACCTCTGTCAAAGGAGAGGCAGGATCTGGATATTGAAGTCAGTGAGTTGGATGATGGACAATCAAGAGACAGTATTTCACCTGGCCATGTCATGGCATAAAGAGGGAAACTGCCCAAGAATGAAAAGGACATAGCTTAGGCACTGGAGCCTCTGTGGAAAGGCAGGATAGATTGTGAGTCCATTGAATCCACAGGAGGTTTGTTGATATCTTGGCTAGTGGCTGCACAGACTCTGGCAACAACACTGGGGGCAGGTTAAAGGCAGCAATGGCATTAGTCTCTCCAGCTACCTCACAAGATCACACAGTAATGGATGGGAGGGGTGAGGGTGCACCAGGGAACATTAAATTTGACTTTGTTCTTTTGCTGCAGGTGCTAGAGAAATAATTAACAGACATAGAGAGAGATAGCTGTTCCTCATATAATGACAAAACGAGCACAAGCAGGAACTGGCCCATCCTGAAGCCAAGAACAGGACAATGTCTGCAGAGCAAGCTGTCTACACCCTAGATCCAGCCCCGGATGCCTGCAAGCAGCTAAAGAATGTAGAGGTCAAACTGACTGCATTGATAAAAGTGCTGGAAATATTCAGAAAGTTCAGACATTTCAATGGGGCAAAATGTAACAGCTGGCAGAACTCAAAAGCTGCCTGATTTTTTATGTATAACAAAAGTGCAAAGCAAACCCCAATCTGAATGATCAAGTGAGAGGAAAACAAGTTAGGCTCTACTTGTTTCTTGCCTCAGTGCTTGTAAGCATGGACACAGAAAAGCTCAGTAATGCTTAGTGCTCATGAGCTCAGTAGAGGCCAAACATGGGAGAAGAGGAGGATATGGTTTTGTCAACAAAAAAGAGTGATTCTTTAAGGACACTGTAGTTTATGCTAGATAACAGGCCCTTAGCCTCCCTTCTCAAACGTGGGCACAGGTTGCAGAGAGAGGTTGCAGAGTCTTTTTGTGGAGGTATTCAGAAGTCATCTGGAGACATTTCTGAATAACCTGCTCAAGGGTACCCTGGTTGAGCAAGGGAGGTTGCACTAGATGACCTCCAGTGGTGCCTTCCAACCTGACCCATTCTGCAATTGTGTGAGATGCTGTCAGAAGGACTGAGGCACTCTTCCAGCCCCGCATGGGATACAGTGTGAGCTGGGGAAGCTGCTGGAGAGCCTAAAAACACAGGTTCGCTTGTGTGGAGGCCACAAGGCTCACTGACCTGTGTTTTGCAGTGAGACTATGTAAATAAAACCCTCCAGGGCCTGAGGATGGCCTGCTCTGAGTATAACTTTTAAAACCAGAGAGGAGGGACAGCACACTTTCCTCCATGGCCCCTGGTCATGCTGGCACTGAAGCAGGCAGTACGCTTATGGACTAGTTCTGTCCTGTCTTTCCATCTGGTTCACAGGCTGGTTTTGAACACATGATGGTGCATTTTCTTCCCTTGTGGAATGTCATTATCTACTGAAGGAAAAACATCACTTCCTAAAACTTATCCCCTTGCCACTAAGATTTGCACTGACTGTTGTTGTCTGCAGCTCTAAAGCTGTGGGTGAAAGAAGTTTCATTAATCAGGAACTGACTTTATCTCCATTAAAATCTGCAGCCAGCACATGTAGTCAAAATCCCAGCTGCACATCTCCACTGACTTAATTGGGCTACTCAGATATAGACTGTTTATATAAAAGGCTGAAGCTTTTGTAGTAAAAAACTCAGTGTGGAAGTCCTAATTCAGGAAGAAGTTGCATTGAGTTCCATGAGGGTTGATTAGGGACCTTAAACAGGCCTTTTTTTTAGTTTTTTGTTTTCTTTTTTTTTTTTTTTTTAAGTTTAAATGTTTTAAGTTTAAAGTAATGCAAGTGGTGTGCAATGACATTTGGCTGACCTCAAGGAAATTTTGGTAATTGACCATTTTAATTTACATCTCAAGGGCTTAATTTGGTGAAGTCTATATCCTGGTTGATCCATGAAGATTTGTCCATCAGTACCTAAACTGAGGTTGGATAAAAACATATTGCATCCTTTTATTTGGCTTTCTTTGCCAAGAAAACACATTTACATTTGATCAGGTTCTATGTCTACTCGGCTTCATTTCTGTTTTGTGATGAATTTTTGCTTCCTTGCTCCATACACAAGGGGAACACTGGGGATGTTATTAGCATATAAATTTATAATGGGAGATGAAGTGCAGAATTTTGGAAGCATTTCACATTGAACTTTAACATTCTGCATAGCTATCCATCCAGTCCCATGGCTTGCACAGAAACCGTGGCTCATGCAGGCCAGCCTATCCCTGTACCCCTGTATCCCTGTATCCCTGTATCCCTGTATCCCTGTCTGGCAATGCATATGTAATGCATACTGAAATTTTTCTTCAGGAGTCCTATTTTTGGGCTAATTTTTAGAAGATAGACAATGGCACAGAGGAAGGGTGAAACATTAAAAATATATTCATGCTGCCTACCATTACAAAGTATACCTCTGGGGAATCTGAAAAAAGAAAAAACTTCAAATTAAAATTGCTACCTAATATAAACTTCCAGTATTTTAATTGTCAACTCTACATATTTTCTTTGCTCTTCAAACTATAGGTTAGGACCATGGTTGGGAAAATTGGTTTATTTCTGTCAAAGTCAAAGAATTTTTGCAACCTGTGTATTTGGCTGCATGTACATTTTACATCTAAAAGGTAGTAATTTTGTTAACCGTGAGCTGCTCAGCACCCTAGTTTATAAAGCTAAATGCAGATGCAATTTTACTTTTACTTAATGTTAAGTGTTTGTGGGAAATTACAAGGCAATGCTTTTGACAATGGTCTCTTTTCTTAAAACAGCATCAGTCATCTGGCAACTAATCCACATGAGAGATGGCTTTTAAATCACTCTTCTTTAACACAAGATAACATTAAGAAGGGTTCCTCATAACTGCTTAAACTGTGGCTTGCTCACAGCTGAGCTACAATATATTTTATTTAGAGAACTTGGAACCACCTTATTAATGACTGCTGCCAGTTTGAAGCCTATGTTTATCTTGAAAGATGGAGAGGACAAGCACAAGTTCTTTTGTCCCTATCACGCACTGGGACAGGCCTGCAATATTCTTTGATTGGAAGGCAGCAGCTTCCCAGATTCACTTATTCATATGGCACAGATAAGCACTTCAAAGCTTCCCCACTGCATAGCATAGTGACGGATGTATTTAAACCTTCTGTTTCTTTGCAGGTGCAATAACTATACAGCAACTCTGTTACCTACTTTTTTTTTGTAAATGGAAGGATGGGAAGAAAAATTAATGTGGAAGGTTGCAGTAAACAGCATGATGTGGTCACTTGTACTCACTGGGCTGTAAATCAGGCTGGAGTGACTAACACTCCCATGTTAGGTAATAAAGCTAGGATGTTCAGTGAGAGCCTAGGTCACTATAAAGTAATAAAAATGCAATTATTTCTTTCTAAAAGTTAGGAAGCTCCTTCCAAGAAGACCTTTCAAAAGCTGTCGCCACCCTCTGACTCAGATATTTCAAATCAAGGGAAAGTAAACCAAGACAGTACAGAAGCTTGAGATAAACATGAACCTTCAGTGTGTGTCCCAAGATAAAAGAGTGAGAAATCTTGAAGCTATGTTTCTGCAACAAGAATGCCAAGTAATAAAAAAGAGGTGAGCAAAGATCTTCAAAAAGTATTTTTTAAAATGGAAGTATTGCTAATCTGCCATCTTTCCTGCTCCTTGAACTTAGTCCAAACTAGATCATCTAGGGCTAAACAGAGCTTGGATTTCCAGACGAAATATCTTATAAGCTGAGAGCTAAAGTTGTATTAAACTGTGGCTTTCTTTATTGCTGAAACCTGTCATAGATACCTTTGGTTTATACCAAGATATTTCTTGGTGTGCTTGTCTAAGCCCACAGCCTTCTGTAGTATCCTGACATTAGGAAACATCAGTCTTGCAGAGTTAACAATGGTGTGTTTTGCCTTGTAAAAGTTACAAGTACAAAGAAACAACTTCCTCCTCACTTCCTCCTGTGAGAACACAGCGTGTTTTCCTATTTTCAGTTCCACCCCTTCATTCCACTACATAATGTCTTTTCCATGAACAGCAATTTACATCTGACCTCTCAGTAACTGGTGCAGCTAACAGCCCCTTTGCAGATCTGTGACCTTCCCTTCCACATAGCCTTGGACCCTACTGTGGGCTGCTTGTTCAAGGCCAATGTAATGAGGGAATGGGTTGAAGGAGAGGATTAGCTTTTGGGAAGAAGGGAAAGGATCAGGTCTTATCTGAAAGTGCATGTCATGTGAGCTGCACATGGGGCATAACTGGCAGGCCTTTAGTATTGGAAGCTGCAAGGGCCATGAGCTCCTCTGTGCCAGTTACAGCTGCTGTCAGCCAGTTTGAAAGGGATGAAAACAATCTACTGCACGCCAAAACCTCAGCTACGTGAGAGCAGCACACGGCACCTCTGCTCAAACATATTTTAAAAAGAGCAGCCCCTAGGACAGGAGAAACTGGAGAAAACATGAAGATATCTGTGAGGCAGAGGAGACATGTGGAAGGAAGAGACACAGTCTTGGAAGAAGCCACTCCATGCCAAAGCAGGACACCCTGCAGAGAACTGTCACATGTAGAGGACTCACTGTGAAGCAGAGGAATAGTAAAGCAAGAAGCAGTGGACGAAAATGAATAAGAAGCAAGGAACAGCAGAAAGAACCATTACACACTGATCCAGCTGTCCACATTGTCCAGTACGTCACAGAAGGAATTGGGACAAAGGGACTGATGATAACACCTACTGAAAGCAAGGGATGTTGAGACCAGGAAGGGGTAGGAGAGGTGTGTAACTGGAGCTTGGGAAGGAAGGAGAAAGGTCTTACCCTAAGTGTTTGTCTATGCTTGCCTTTTTCCTCTCCGTATCTGAATCAGTAGCTGAAATTTTATGTTAGCTGTCAATAAATTAAATTAAGCAGGATTTCCCATGTGAGACTGCTGTATCTGCAAAGACCTGTCATTCCTTCCACAGGACACAGAAGCCGGCATGTTTGCTGTGCATGCAAGAGTCGGGAGGTACAAATGTCTCTGAGAAATCTATAGGAGTCACGTGTGCTCGTCTACCCTGAAATCTCAAACCACCCAAACGTAAGAACAGTTTTTCTTAGAAATGATTTGCAGTGTGGCTATTGACTTTGTGTTTGTACAGTCTACTCATTGGATCTAACTGTGCCCCCTTCCCCTGTCATCCTTCTTGTACCATTTGCCAGTGCTTGTCCCTCAGTGACCTCACATCACTGCCATGCCACAAGGAGATGCAAAACTGGAGAAATGAAGCGGTGCACAAAGATTTCCCACCATCCTACAAGTATTTTAACAGAACAAACTAAATCAAATGCTCCACTCACTTCTCATGAACAGCTGTATATTAGCTGTCTCATTGGAAAATGTTGTTCAAATGTTTTAGCACTTGGCTTCCAATTTCCAGAATTTAAAAAATCCAGCCTTATTATGATGTTGCAAAAACTCACACTTTCCATAGAGGAACCTGGGTTTAAATAGACATCAGTAGCAGAGCAATTGTCAGCTCTTCAGTATTGACATAGCTCTGTTTGCACTGAAATTAAATCACTAATTCTTTTAAAAATTCCATCCAGTATAACCCACTCTCTTTCAAACTGCTTTTAATGTGGGATGAGGCATAACACTTTGTTGGTTGTAAACTAAATGTGCTCTTTCTCCCTTTGTTCTGAGTAACCATGCAGAACTTATTTGTTTTAGAATTTAAAATTACAATCCAGCAATGTTTGTAAATGTGTAAAATGCAAGCTCTAGTATATGGTGAAAAATACACAGCTGCATTTATATACTAAATAAAGACCTTATTTTTATTTTTGTTTTACAACCAGATGAAGGTACAAACAGAGTAAATCTGTTGAAGTCAATGACATTACTGAAGTAGAAGTTATACTGGGGAAACCATGGTCAGAATCAGGAGCCTTTTCATTTTGTCCAGCTTTTAGTCTGTTGGTGAGATGTTGACACACAGATACTAAGGGAAGGAGCTAGGGTCACTGTGAAAATGAATGTGTCATCTTTTATTCAGTATAGAAGGGTCTGCATTATTGATTTGAGTATTTACTGCTATCTATGATACTCCAGTGCATTATTTCAGATCACAATCTTCCTGGGCTCTCTGGAATTTGCTTTCAGGTGTTTGTATTTCTGTGCCACTTGAAAAAATACCATGGTGGTAGTCTGAACATGGAAATAAAAGCCAGGAAGCTCAAAGATACGGTTCCCTCAGTAACCGTGTATCATCCAGATTGCTCACAATAAGGCAAAGCATTAGCAGCATGAATGATAACATCAACCACTTCACTGCAGAAGAGTAATGGCAGTGCGTTATGTCTGTAGAGGGAACCATAATTTAGAGTTGCCTGCCTTTTGGGCATTACTTGTTTTCATTCACAGAGCATTTTATGCATGGAAAATGCACTGCTATACTTTCACAAATTGCACTGTGTGATTTTACAGTGTTCCTGCCATGTAACAAGCAAAAAACTTGGAAGGGTTTGCACGATGGATGATTTCTAAGGGAGGACCCCATTTGGGAAGACACCTTCAGCCATCAGACAATAATTGCTAAGACCAGGCCATTTCTCTGGTAGATAAACACACTATCATTTATAGATTTTTTATTTGGAGCAAGTCAAGTTGTTCATTGTGAACTGTTAAAAACAGAGATTTGTTTTTATAAGGTTTGTGAATAGTTGTATATTTCTCCAAAAACTGACCCAACTGAATTAATCTTTATTTGAGGCTATGTATCCAAGTGTTACCTTTCACAGTTCTTTGCCTTTTTATTGCCATAAGTTACATGGAGTACAGGACGCCTGGTCCTGTTGAAACTGTTTATTATTGATTGATTCCTTTCAGGCCAACACTCTGGGTACACTGAGTACCTCCGCAGCTGTACAGCTGAGGACGGATCTGCGCCCAGTTTGCACCAGCTCAGCTCTGGAGATGCGGGCAGCGGTGCAGGCCTGGAGACGTGGGTGGCTGGAGTTCAGTCACCTCGCAGGTAACTCCGTGCCCGGCTTTCTGCTCTTTCTTCGCCCAGTCCTCGGGAAGGGGCGCCCGGGGGGTAGGCGCAGGAGGCAACGCGAGGGGCTGGGATGCTCCTCGACACACCTGGGAGCGCGGCGTTTCACAAAAGGCAGCGAGTGCGGATCGCCCCCGGAGCGCTGTCCCGCCGTGCGGACATATCCATCCCCGCAGTTTGTTTTCGGCTGCGCTGTACACGCCCACATGCAAATCGCCGTGCCCTCCCCCACCCCCCAACAGCAGCCGCTGCCAAGGGAAAACAAAAAAAAGGGGGTGCAGAGGACAAGAAAAGGGGAAAAGAAGAAGGGACACAGCAAAGGCCAAGGAGAGAAGACCCCAGAGGGAGGGGAAAAGCCGTGTGCTGGGCGGCCCCGGCCGTGGAAGGGGCGGGCTGGCCCGCCGGGGGCAGCCCCGCGCCGCCCTATAAGAGGCACTGCGGGGCGGGGGCGCCCGGTAGCGGCAGCGGGGCCGGCGTCGGGGCCGGGAGCGGAGCCGGAGGGGATCGCGGCGCGGAGCAGGCGGCGGCTCCCCTCGGGACCGACGGCGGCTGCCGGCCGGGGAGGTAGGCGGCGGGGGACACATCGCGGGCAGCTGCTGGAGAGGCTTAGCACTTGTCCCCGCTCCGCCTGGAGCAGGCGGCACAAAGCGAGAGGAAAAACGCAAATGAGTAGGGAGGGGTGGGGTGGGGGGGGGGGGGGGGGTCCGTTATTGTTTTGGTTTTTTGTTTGTTTGTGTTCTTACTGTTCTGGGGTTTTTGTCTTCCGACGTGGTGCCACTCGCTGTGCTCAGCGTGTCGGGAGCGCGGCTCGGAGGATGGCTTACGGCGTAGCGGCGGATCGGAGAGGAGCTAATGATTTCTGTGGGTGGGTGGGTGGGTGGGAGGGGGGTAGTTGCGTGTGCCTATTTTTTAAAAAATAGTTATTTTATTTTAGCTTATCCTGAGCAAGGCGACTCTGACTTGGCAGCACTCACGGAGGGTGGCTCACCTTACCGCCGCCTCTCCCAGCCCCGGTGGGTGCTAGAAGATAACGGGAGGGTTTTCATTCCCTTCACTCCTACGTGAATCCTGTAAAGTCGCGTGGGTGGGATAAGGGGAGGGCCTTGGGATGAGGGGGAGTGTAAAAATAAAAAATCGATCTGGCTGCCTTTGTGATGGGCAGGAGGCTCAGTTGCACGCAACAAATCATACTGCTGCGTGCCAGACTGTTGTGAAGTCTGGAGTGCTACACTGCAACCTATCATCAGGCTGTTGTTACAAAAGCCTGGCGCTGCACAGCAGCCCAGATGCTTAAAAAATGCATGGAAAGATACTCTGATTCTAAATTAAAAGTTCATATTAAACCCTGTTTTTGCCTAGTTTTAACCAGGAGTGCCCCCTTTCCCCCAGGCTGTTGGCCTTGGAGATTTTAAAGTCCATGCAAAAACACTCTTAAAGGATCGAAGTTGATTTTAAGTGTGTTGGAATAGACCTCACTGAAGCCAGAGGGGTGTAAACGTCATCTAAATTAAAGCCTGAAATGAGTTGAACTTCTTTGAAAATTACTGCTATGGATTAATGTATTAAAATTTATTTTCACCTTTGCAAATGAGTTGGTGTTTGTACTGCAGAAAACAGCCACATCTTGGGGACGTTCCATTAACAACAGATGGTCAAGCCTGCTGTCGAAAGGCTATTGTAATGGAGCAGTCGCTCAGTTTTGAAAGGGGGTCATGGTAGTAAACATTCAGTGCAAAGGCCTCTTGTGCTTGGTGCTTGTGGCGCAGCTTGTTTCCCTAACAAGTGGGAATGGCAATGTATGCTGACACTTTCCTGTAACATAAATCAGTGTATGATTCTGTGATGACCCAGTAGAATATTAAGCTAAATGGGTAGTACCTGGGACTCTGCAGTGTTTTACTGGTATATGTAACAGATAAAAATGGTGTTGGTGGGTTTTCATTTTCTCAGTTTGAATTTTAATTTAAATAAGCCTTGTGTTATACAGTCTATGTGGTATGGGCAGAAGTTTGATGCCTTTACTCACAACATGAAGCACCTTGTTTCTCGTAATCATAATTTGGTAGGGCTGATTATGGTAAAAATTAGAAGTCAACCCTTAACAAAAAAGATGGGGATATAAGTTTGGTAGCATGGAATACAAGTGTTGCATGGTAGAATTTAAATTGAGCCTGTTGAGTTGAGAATACTTAGCATTAAATAATAAAATGTCATGGTTTTTTATGCTCATTGTAGGTGTTTTGAAGGGTTAGCAGCTGTTGTCTGCACTGCAAGAGATCACAATTTGCTGTAATTTGGGGTTAGAGTGTAATAATCCAGCAGCTGGCCCAAAACTATTTACAGTAACTTTCCCCGAGAAGTTGCAGCTGAAGGACTTGTAGCCATATGATAGTTCTGTGGCATAAACACCTTGGTTGCAGCTATATGTAAGGTTGTAATGTTTCCAGGATTCATGGTAATCTTTTGGATATTAGTTCCAAATTTCCTTTGGATAGAGCTGCATAACAGTGCAAGCAGGTCTGTTGAAAAGTTCCTTAATGGTCTCTTCACACAGTGAGGTTGAGGGACATTTGTAAATCAGTGTGCCACAGGCAGCTGCTAGCAAACCTTTCTTGCAATGCTATTTTTTTTTCAAACCTAGTCACCACTCAGTGCCCTGTTGGTGTGATCAGAGATTTCATCTGGCACCAAATTTGATACATACTATCATTGTGTATATAAAGAGTAGCTCCTGGTCAAACTTCCCACTGAACTACAGAAGATGAAACACCTTTAGCTTAAAAAAAATGTCAGTAAACTTATTTTGGCCTTTGTTCCAGGAGTGGCCTTTTCTCTAGTGTTCCTGAAGCTAAACTTTTCCCTCTCTATACGAGCATAAACTAGTCTTCTGTGGTTCAGAAATAAGCCTAAGTGACTTAAGCAAATATGACAGCCGATCTTCTATGTGAATTCTGGGTTGAAGCATTCTCACCTGTTAATCAAGTGTAATACACACATCTCAGAAAGCAAGTCTTCCCTTGCCTTCATCTCTGCAAGCGTGTTGTCTCACCGGTGAGTTCACCTGGCAGAATTAGATTCACAAAGACAGAGCAGAAGGAGGATTGGTACTGAACTCATCCATCTGTGGCCAAATATGATCAGCTCTGCTAGTGTTTATTATGTGTATTACACCATGCAGGCACAGTATTTCTTAGGGTGTGGTTTCTCTAGAACTTTAATCCAGAGTAATTGAAGGTTGCTAGTGAGCTAGTAATGGACCTGCTTCATTTCCCCTAGTCTGCCTCTTCTTTCTCTCCCTGTCTGTTTCATCCTTTGTTCTGGCACTGGAGTTCACCAACCCAGGGTGAGTAATTGAGAGCAAACTCTCTCCTTTTTGCTTGGTGGGTTTTTTTGGTTTGGTTTTTTTTTTTTTTCCCCACTCCAGCATCCTGTGTTCAGAGTCTTCTCATGGCTTTGTGAACACTGGTGCTAGCACAAAGATGATGACGGAAGAGAGTAGAGAGGGACTCAAACTATCACTTGTTTGAGTAACCTTGAAGCAGGCACCCTCAGTGTTTATATAGGTCTTCTAGGCTGGGCAACACACCAAATCCTGAAATAAGTCCAGAGGCCATGGCCGACCAAACATGTTTCTCTGAGGCTGGTTATTCTCAATGACTCCTGTGAGAGGAGCTAGAGTCAGGGTTTACTGTGTTTAGTAAAACACCTTTATACGTAAGATATATTTTCCTCAATCATCTGAGACTGCTAGGGACTCTGCATGCTTTCTCCAGGCCTGGCATTGCAGAAATTCACTTTCTCTAAGATTATTTCATATTTATGCCAGCTAAGAATTTGAATCCTGAATGCTTGAAACTTCTTTTTTTTTTTTTTTTTTTTGTGCAGTTGATGAGCATGCACATCTGCAGTTACTGATATCAAGAATATAGATAAAAAATAAATAAAAAAATAAAGCTTGGTAAGACTCTGCTTGTAGTGTTTAAAAGATGATCACCACAGAAAAAACTATTATTCTGTAGCTGCATGTCTTGCTTATATTGATGGTACAAAAGTCATACAGATAACTCAGAAGAAATACCATGACTAAAACTACTGAATGGAGTACCTGAAGTACCTGGTTCCCTTTCTTTAAAATAGGTGGCAGCAAAGCTAGTCCTGTCTTTTTCAGCATTTGTGATGGGGAGAAAAAGCATTTTTGCTTGCTGCAAGGACGGAGAGAGAGACAGAGTAGGATGGAAAACTGTTGATGCAGCTTTCCTGAACCAACAGGCTAACACTGTAGGAAAAATGGGAACATTCAGATCTTTATTTGTTGGGGTATCAGTGAAAAAGCTTGATCATAGATAATAAAAATGCTCACCAGTTTGAATGGCATAAGTATCCACATACAAGCTGACCTTTTTCAAACTTTTCTGTTTTTTTTCTGGAGGAGTGTTGCTTAGCAGAGCTCTGTCTAATGCAATGAGGCTGGGTTGTGTTGTGCTGACTTTCTTAGAGAACAATTGGAGTTGGATAGAAAAAGGAGAGCAAAAGAGCCTTTCCAAGACTGTTCTGGCTTCGGCTAGATAGCAAGGTTATTCTCTGTGAAAGAACAAAGTCAGAGCCTTTTACCACACAGTTCAGAGATCATTCTGGGGATCTGGTTTCCTTTTTAGCAAATAACAGGCAGGGTTGTGTGGAAGACAGAGGTGGCCAAAACCTGTTAGCATTCTACTTGCTTGACTCCCTGGAACAATTTGCAGTTTTACTTTGGAAATTGCCATTTCCAAATGAGTTGTCATACTGGGAGCAAGCAAGCAAACCATGCAGCCAATATCCATTAACATAGTACTTGTTAGCTTAGTAAAGGTCAAAATTAAGCCATGTAGAAGGTCTCAGAGCAGCAGTTTTGCTGATGTAGGTGACAAGTGCAGGGTTAGGGACCAGGAAAATGTGGTTCCCAGCACCTCTGCCCTTCTTGTGTTGATGTGTTTGTTTCCTCTTATCTGCTTTCACAATTATTATAATAATGGCGTGGCCAAAGGTTATACTCTTTATGGTCGAAGCCAAAGTGTGTTTTTTCTCACATTCAGCAGGTAATATATCTCTTTTTGAAGACTTCAGGCTGTGTTGCTAGTGCCAGCAACATGGGTTTAAGTCCAATGTTTTCAGAGATAGTTCTGTTTTTACAGGTGAATTTTTGTGCCTTAAGAAAAAAGCAAGTTATCATAAACCTTGTTTTTCTCTGAGAGCTGTATTCATGAAGAATATATTGATATTCTGGGGATCTGTTGATGGCTTTTTTTTCTCTTCCCCTTATTTTCATTATGCTCCTACAACAGGGGTTTGTCTATGACTGCCAGTAAAAACAGGACCAAACCTGAATGGTTTAAAAACCCCTAGAACTCTCCTCACCCAAACAGCAAAGCAGCACTGAGCTTTTCTAAATGCATGGGGTTTTTTTCTGGTACTAGTACAGGAACTAAAGTTCAAAATCTACTCTTCCTCTGACTGCAGTTTTCTTATTTAATAAACTGGATGGATCCTGCACTTATATTTTTGTTCTGCCAATGGGAAAAGTGCTTTTTATTGAATTCATTTGTTTTAAAGTATTTTAGATATTTTAATTATTCTTTACTCTATTAAATGAGAGTAGCGGTTCTTACTGCTTTGTTTTCCATCTCTCTCACACATGTATTTAAATATTCATGCTAAAGTAAGCCATAAGAGTTTTTCTGCTATGTTTGGAGAGATCTGGACTTGCTTCTTCCTTCTAGCAAAGTGATGCAATCACCTGTACACCATCTGTTTTCAGATTTCTACTCAGATTTTATTTTTCCCAGATTTTTTTTTTTAATTCTCCTGATTGCCAGCCATGTCTCCCAGTGCTGCATTCCTTGTTCTTGTGACATACTCTTAATGTTCACATCATTACATCTATGCTCTTTATTATGTTCGTATATAAAACCGGACATAATTGCGAAACGGGGTTATCTGTTGGAGTGTGATTTGGCTCCTGTGGAGCTTTCTCAGCACCATTAAGGATATTCTAAACTTAATGTAAAAAATGTATGTTTTGAATCCTGTATCCATAAAAAAATTGCAAAATTTCTTTTTGCTCACCTTACTCTCTTGTAAGCTTATTGCTTTTCCCACCTCATCCTATTTTTGCACTTGCCTGAAGTGTTTTCTGTTTGGAGTCATTTGGTTGAAATTTAGTTGACTACAGCTCTTCAGCTCTGTTCTTGGTCCCTTGAAGCTTTAGGAGCAAACTGATGGAGCTCTGTCCTGAAAATACTTCTGCATCACAAGATGGAACTTAGGACTTGAAATAATTCTGTCATCCTTCTTTCCTGGCTATGTCTGTGCATGATGTTGAATTAGGCATACATTAGCCTACTTTGCATGGCTTTGCATGCCATGCTGACCATAAGGATTAAGGCTTCAGTACCGGGGGTGCAGCTGGAACTGAAGAATAGAAAGTGTAAGTAACAACTGTTTGCTCCATGGATCAGGCAAAAGGGGAAGATCGGCACCCACTTTCTGGCAGTGCTCCGAGCTAAGTGCCCTGTGCCACACCTGACTCAGCAGGTATGCGGGCTGCCTTATCATGTGTGCCAGCTATTTTCATATTCTTCTATGAATAACTTTAGAGATAAGTGGTTATTGAAGTCTGTTTGGGTTGCCAAGATTGATCAGAAATTCATTCCTCTTCACAGCTGACGCTCACTGATTGCAAAAGTACTTGGGCATCTCTTTATCACTTTAGTGGATTACCAGCTTCCATATCGGCACAGTTGGATGGTAGCCATGTTGTAGCCGAGGTCTTGTTGTAGCCCTGTCTGTTGTAGGCTTTACAGACTTCAGCTCTGCTCAAGCTGACAATGGCTGCTAAATACTGACTTTGCCAGTTTATTGCTTTCTTTTGTCAATGTTATTTCCTTTCATTGTGCGAGAAGCTTTTTCTTGGCTGATGTTTTTCTGCATAGGGATATTTTTGTTTTATTTGCTGTTACTTACAGCTGTGCCACAGATATCAGTGCAGTTGTGTAGGTATCAAACTTAACAAATACCTTATTCTTTATACCTCTGAATCTCAGAGACACCACTGTGATGTTTTCTACAGTATAAGCCATGTTGTATTCTACTCTGTTACTGAAAACGTGTTGGTTTATGGCATGATGTTCCCAAGTGGCAAAGATGGAGAGGAAAACAACAGTACAGTTTCTTTTGATGTTACAGGGCAGGCATATATCTCAAACTGCAGTTTAATCTTGCACTGGACACCACTGATGTCCTCATCTTCTCCCAAGATAAAGAACAAGTTACAAAAGGAAGATATAGGAGAAGTCACTCCTTTCCAAAAAAGTCCTTATGAATGTGATGACAAAGCTACAAGGGTTCATAATCTTTCTCAATGGCAGATAGAGATATGCCAATGATAGTTCAGTGACTCTGCCATATGATCATGGAGCACCTCTCAGTGTTGCACTTTTTAAAACCATATATCATTTACACTACATCATTAGTGTAAATGATCCAGTGACCAGGATATCCTGTGGAAGGGGTGGTGGTTGTAAGAGTTTCTGTCCTAGCACCATCTGAGCTTGGGTATTTCTTTTGGGTAAAGCTGCTTTCTTGGGGAGGCTGTGTCTTCCTTCTCCCCTTTGTGGTTGCTGCCAAGCAGAGAGGGACCTTTTGCAATGTGAAATTCTTTACCCTTTTTCCTAGTTGCAGCTATATTGTCTTTAAACAGGATTCATCAAAAGCTGGAAAAAGTGACTGGGGCTGTGTAGCACAGCTTTTTGCAGACTGTGCTGACAATACTATACTCGCTCAGAGATCAAAGCTTAATGGCATGAATTGAGCTCAAATGTCGCAATTATTATTTTAGCAGGATGTTCTATTATTTCTACATTCCACTAGAAAAGAGCCATTCTTTGAGAGCCAAAAAAAAAAAAATCATCTGCTAATATGGACTATGGATTTTTGGACATTGGCCGTGATAAAGCAAATCCCATTTTGTGTTTGTTTTTGCCAAAGAATGGACTAGATTTTTGCCTTTTTTTCTTCCATGGGGAAAGTAGGGGACTCTCAGTGTAATGTTGAAAGTTGAAATGCTTCATGTATTTCACAACCTTGCAGTGGAAGCTATCCTTTTTTTGTAAAATAAATGACTGCATTTCATCTTGCGTATTATACTTGACACTTAAGCAATTCCTCTTGCCTAAGTGCATGCCACAGCCCTTGCATGTGGATTCCTTTGGGTCAGTGCAGCTATGGTGCATGTTCCATATGGTGTATGCATGGACATCTTCCACTGCGTTGGAGTTGTGCTTGTTTTCATCCATGAACGCTTTAAGCATGCTAGAAGTAATGAGCACCAGTTGTTGTGGTCATTCTTGTAGGCAGATATTGCTGACCTGTGACAAGTTTTTCAAAATTACTTGCCATGTTCTGGCACAATGGAAGTTTCTAAAACAGCAGCCATTTTTGAAAATGTGTATCTATGTAAAGGTTATTAAGGAGGCACTGAGGACTCTGAAAATTGTAGTCCAGTCTGTATTATGGAGTAGTTTGTAAGCTAGTGCTGTACTCTGAGGAACTGTCCCATGTGGTTTATTTCTGACTGGTAAGGATGGGCCCACCAGCGTCTCAGAAATAACATCCTAGGAGTTTGGGTTTGGCAGGAGAGGCAAGTTAGATACTCTGAAGAGTTTAGGGCCAGGAATGTCAGTGCTCATGGTGTTAATTCTGAGCCAGGTCTTTCAAAATGGCCATCTGCTCCTCTGTTCATAGAGCATTCAGAAGAGCCCAGCACATAATATACTGACTTATGAAATATCGATTTGCTCAGTTCTCATGCCAAGGCTAAATAACTTTAGAATTGCCTTGCCATTTTGCCTAAAGAGTTGGGAAGCCAGATTTCCACACCTAACATGGCATTATGTTAAGCCTGAGCCTTGTCAGAGCAAGATCCAGACTCACTTCTATGTGTAGTACCTAGTGCAAGAAATAGAACCCAATACTAGGCTTGGGTTCTGTCACTAGTTGTTTCCATAGCAGCAGTTCAAGCAGATTGTGAATAAGTATTTTATTGTTGGCCAGTGCTAAAAGGAGTCCTTTTCCATTGGTTGTCTCCAATCTTCTGTGAGGTTGGAGCCTCCATAAATAACCATGTGAAATAATTCAGTCCGTGTTTTGTAGCTGTGTGCATACTACTTGAAGGGTTCTGTGGATGAGTGAGAGACTCTGTGTCTTGGACCAGAGGTGGCAGGTTGCTAGAAGTATTCCATGAGACTGTTTCATCAGCTTCCTGATATTTTGGCATTACCCTTTAAATGTTGGTTTTACCGAATCTTACATGCTCCTCAAGCAGGGAAAATGAGTTAAACTGGATGGCCATGTTGAAAGCCATGTACTAGTTGCTTTCAGTATTAGTAAGCACTGGAGAACAAGACCAGAACTTGTTTATTATCTAACCCAAGGCCAGGTAATCACTGTGGGAAGTAAACCAGTAGAGGATCTTGCCAAGAACTGCCGCTAGAATATTGTTGTTTGTCACCCTAATCAAATTCTTGTGGGCTGACCCAGAAGCTCTCCAGTCACATTGTTAGGAACAAGGAGTCCCTCTAAACTCTGTGACATGACCGGGGTGATTTTGAAGAGGAAAGCCCTTCTCGCGGAAGGACTCTTCAGATGGGATAGGAAACTTTGTGTCCCGTGTTCATTTGGCAGAAGGGAGAGAAAAGTCCTCTGTGGGGAGGTTGTGAAAGACCAGCTTTTAGTGTCTGTGTGGCTGCACTGATAACGATCCTGTGTCCCAGGCAGGAGCCCGTAGGTTCAAAGCTCACACCTCCACTGCTGATCCTGCATTGGTTGTGACTGCTACAGGCTCTAGCAGTGCTTAAGCCAGGAGACGGACGTGTGGGATCTGATGGTTTCATTCTAATCTCTGCTTTTGCTTGCTTGTGGCCTTAGGTGAGTTGCTTGAACTCTGTGCTGCTAATGCTTTTTATGGCACCTTTTTGTAACCCATTTCAGGCTCTTTAAGTTAAAAGATTACTTTAAAAGATCAGTACTGTTATTTACATGAAATTATCACTGTTCCAGTGGCAGTTTGCCCTCTTTCCTAGAGCTGCAGTAGATGTAGATTTTTTGACTGCCTGGAAGTTTTAGAGATGGGAATGTCCAATTTGTTCCCTTGGGTTTTGCAAGCTTAGTGTGGCTTCCGATCACAGAATGGACATTACTTTCGGTTCTTTATGCGCTACCTGTTTCCACTGGGGATTTTATCTCCAATTAGATCTCTAGCAGAAGGACAAAGAAATTGGTTACATTTGCCCACAGCTGCTCTTTATCTGGCCTAATCTTAACATAATTGGGGTCATTACTGGTTTTTTTTCCCTTCTAGTTACAGCTACTGTGCTGGAAGAAGGGAAATGCTGGTATTTGGCAGAGAAGTGGCCAAGACACTAGACCTTTATTTGGGAGATGGGGATTTAGTTCTGGACTCGAGACTTAATCTGCACCTCTGTTACTCTAATGCCCATCCAGGCCATTAGTCCTCTGGTGGTTTGTCTTTTGTGGGTCAGAATGTCAGTTCATGAGTCAGGCACTTCTGCCTTTGTATGCACAATCCTTATGGGGATCTGCTTTCTACTGATGGCATACAGATGACTGGGGGACTCTAGATCTGGGCTTTGCAGAATTCACATGGCTCATGATATTGTTTCCTTCACAAAATGCAGCTTGACATTATCTAAAAGAAATTAAGTGTCAAGACATTTATCAGTATTCATGAAGAGAACTATATTTCTGCTGAAATCCAATGTTTATGCTTTAGTTGCTTCTTTTCTTCCAAAGTGAGTCCAAAGTTGACTTGATACTTTTGTAGATGAGATCTGTTGGAGATAAGCAGATATATAATGTTTTGGTTTTTTTTTTCTGGGGCAGAAAGCATGAAGTGCTAGATCATGTCTGCTTGTGAGAAAGGAAAGTGCTGGCTCTTATAGCTGGTAAGGGCATCACATGTGTTAGATTGGTACTCTCCATGGCCACTTCATCTGTGGAGAGTTGCCAGTGGTGGTAGCTTCTGTGATAAGGAAAATCTGACTGAGAGGATAGAGGCTGCTAGTTTATGACATGGAGGCCACTGAGCCTTCATCAACTGGGGAAAGCTTTTAGCTCTGCTGACAAGGACTTAGTTTAAATTGTCTCTGTAGTGTCTTGCCAGAGCCCTGAAATGTTCCAATCTCATAAGGTTTGCTAAGTTCACTTTGTTCCCTCTTGAAATAGTGATTTTAAATTTTTTTCTCTAGGGGAAAGGTTTTTCTGCCTTCCCAAAGAAAGCAAACAGCTGCATTGTTTGCAGAAAGCTGCTTTTGAAGGCTATTTTATGTTTACTTAGTACAGACACCAGGTGTGGGGGTGGGGAACTGATTTTCTGCCACTTGAGCTTTTCCCTCTCTAAATCTACAGCTGTAAAAATACATGTCATTATTTAAGAAGGATTAGGTCTGTAGATGGTTGTTGGTGTACCAGCTAATGGACTTTTCAACAGCCATTTTACTTTGAAATAGTGGGTAGCACCCTTCTAGAAAGAAAGGGCTGGCTGAAGTGTGTATTTTATTGTCATCATTTTCAGAGGTTGCCCTGTAGCCTAACTTTCTCTTGAGTAATTTTCTGAATTGCAGAAAATGAGATAAAATTGCAGCCCTGTAGGTCGGGAGGCTGTGCAGGATTTCTGCAGCAGGGTGAAATGTCATGTGCAGGGAGTCTTCTGCAAAGGCAGACCATGGGACAAGTGTGTGAAATCCCTGTTTTAATTGTGCAGGTGGGTGTAGTACTGCAGTACTTTACATCACATAAAAACTAATGCTATGGGGATGAATTCCTGCAGCTTTTCTTACTCTAGACAGAAAACAGTACTTTGGCTTCAGGGAGTTCTGGGTGAGTGTCAGGAGTGATCACTGATACCTGCCGTTGGCTCAAAATTTTGCTTAGGTGAGACATAAAAGCCTGCATTGGAAACTGGCAGTGTTTTGGCGCTGCAGTACTAAAGGGCAAGTTGTATTTCCCAGCTATGTTGAACTTATCAGATTGGCCTGAAGTGGAGATACAATGGGACTTCAGCTCTAACTGAGGTGAAGGTGTTGGGTCAATCAGTTTTGTGCATCTCTGGCTTACAGTTGTTGCCTATTGTGAGCAGGAAGAACATCTGAAAGGATGCTAAGCCATTTTCCTCTGATATTCTTAGCTTGCTCAGGGCTTTCTGATGGATTAGTAATTCAAGGGAACCTTCTTGACTTGTGTCATCTGTAAACCAAATATGTCAGCCTCTGTGGATGAAAATCAGAGGTGATTACTTACAAACCTGTATTTTCCAGTCTGTAACAGATATTGGAGCATACAGTGTCAGTGCAGCTGTCACCCAGCATGGCTGGAAGAACTGGGTACACTTCAGGCTCAGGTGTTGTGCTCTTGGTGATTAGTCCTCTGTTAGGCTTCATGCCCTACTTTAATCCAGGGACTTAGCTGGTATGCCTACATCTGGGCAGTCCTTAAAAGTCATTATTTTTATGTCATTTGAAACTTTTGTCCAGGCAGAACGGGCCAGATTATTTGCTTTGCTCCCAGTAAAGTTTAACTAAACTCCAGAGAGGTGAAGTTCAAGCAGGTGGCACAGCTTGAGTCTTCCTGGGTGTGCAGGCTTCTGCTGGTCAGGTGAGATGAGTTAAATGACAAAATATGTGCGCTGAGCTCACTACAGTTTGCTAGTGTAATGTAAATGTTACAGCCTCTATAAAGCAGTATTTCCATGTTCTGGATCCTGTGAACTGAGTGCAGTTGCAATGTATCAGTGTCTGAATTTTCACTGATGTGCATTAAACCAGTTACCCTGTGACTTACTCAGTCCCCAGAATGCTTCCACTTCTGTTTTGCCTCTGTGTAGGGTATTGAGGTGCAGGAGTGGAGTAAGGTCTAATTCCTTTGATGAGAACACCAAAAGTCTCTTTGACTCTCCATGGGATCCTTTTTGTACTCTTCCTGTACACTTTATTCTTATGGATTTTGGTGTTAGTTTCAATTGCTGAAAGCATTGGAAATTAGTTTTTTGCAGAGAGTTAACAGTATTGGGGGCCTGAATGTGAAATATGGAGTGGGTACTCTGAACACCCTTCTGAAGATAAAAAACACCTATTGCTTAACTACCAGTGATTATAGAAGGCTGTACAGTGCCTTCCGGTCCTCTACTTCTATATGCCAAACTTGTGCAGTGGCTGCAGGATTAGACTCAGACAGAAAAGCTTATGTTTTGTGTCATGGTGGACAGCACAACAAAGCAAATGGAGGTCTGTGACTCATGGGCCAGCACCTGTATCCTTGTGGAAAAATGCTTAAAAAGAACAATTCTTTTAGTGTTTTTTTGAAACACTTTTGTACCACATTAATGGTCAGTGAGTTCCTGTGTACTGTGTGAGTAGTAATCTAGGTTTCTCTTTGGAGTGAGTAAAAGTGTTGCCAAATCCTAAGCAGAAACTTAACAGTGGAGGTAGTACAAAGGAGAGGTGACAGTATTCCCTACTAAGTTTTGTTGCTAGGTGAATTGCAACTTTAGATGCATATTACTGACATGCAACGGAGGTGCTGTATCCAAACCTCTAAGCAGAGATGTGCTTTGGGTCCATGAGCATCGGTGCAGTCATCAACCAGCGTTTGTCCTCCAAGATTCCCCACAAAGGGCAGGTTTTTTCCCTGCTGTGGATATGCCAATAGCCTGTCAAGTGCCTTGCTCTAAGTATGTCTGGGAATTCACGGTCTACCAGCCAGATGTGCATGCATCTGGAATGTGTTAATGTCAAGGTGCTCCAGCCAGCAGGAAGCACTGGAAGGATGGTTCTACTGTCAGATGAGTTGGGCATCCCTCTGTGAAGGAGCATCTGTAGAGGTCCTGTCAGACTTAGAGCAGCACCTGGCAGAAGTTAATGAGCCCATGGTGATTGTATGCTCTGCTGCTTGTGTGCTGGTATGAGGTTCAGTTTGTAGGGTTTTGTAGGCATCTGTCACTGCTCTTTGGTTCTCAGTACTGGCATTAAGAAACACTGTTGTCCTGTTGTAATAGTAGAGTGTAATCATCTACGGAACTCAGGGAAATAGGTTTATTTTTCTTAGTCATGTTAGAGAAATTTTTTTGTAACACAGACCTGTTTTATTAAGAGACATGTTTTTAGTCTGCAAGTCACTGTAGTAATGGAATTTACTTTTGGATAAGTCTTAAAGATGACAATTGTTTATCATCTCAAAGCTTGCATCCAGAATTTATCATCTAGTCTTACTCCAGTGCAGTACTGGTCAGAGCATTTCCTGAGGAAGTCTTATTTTCCTAGCACATTTATGGATTTTTGGAAGTATTTTCAATGCCGTTTGCAATCGGACATGCAACTGTGAATCATAGGGCTAGGGTTGTGTTGTGTGGGACATCAGAATCAGAAGCATGTGTGTTCCCAGTTTAACAGGTGTTGGAAAGAGTAGTTCTCTTGGTATGTGTTTGAATCAACTGCTAGTTGTCCTCTTAATACTAAGTCTGTCAACTGAGTGTATTCAAATAAAAAAATCAGAATTAACTTGATGTGGATTAACTAAGTTCCTATGTGGACACTTACTCAGGATTAAATTGCTCTTAATTTGAAGTGGCCTTAAAACTGAGAAGTAAATTAAGATATGCTAAATTAATTCTGGAAAAAAGGTTTAGTGACATTTAACTAAAGTACTGTAAGCTCACCTTAGAGCCTAAAGATTGAGCCTTCCTGGAAGGCTACATGTACCAAGTGCTATGCTCTTATTAATTACCACCAAAGAGATTAATGTAATTTTTAATCCTCTATGCTCTCATCCTGTAGCAAGATGCATACTTCATGCACCTAATTTGCAGCAGTGTTGGAGGCCAGGTGGTTGCAAGAGCTGAACACTGACTAAACAACAATTTTCCATTTACTTCATCCAAGTTTTAACAACTCTAGGGTCCTTCTTAGTCACTTACCTTCAAGGGAATGGGCATTTCTCCCTTGCCTGTAAAATGCATAGCACTTTCTCCTACAAGTGGTGGTGTTGACTGGACTTCAAAACAAAAGCTTTCCTAATTTGGCAGCAGGCTTTTCATTATTATAAAAGTAAATATGGAATGAGGCTTTTTCTTTGGGAAGAGAGGAAAAGGGTTGAATTGTACAGTTCAGTCTTATTCAGAGGGGTGTTTAAATAATTTTTCAAAGCCTATTATTTTTTCTCATCCTGGGCTATCCTTGCTCTTGAAATTTCTGAGGCAGAAAATACGAGAATTGTATTGCAAACCTCTTTTTGAACTTTGGAGCTCTGAGGTAAGAGACAGTGAGTCTAAATCTGAGCTTACTGAGACCCATGAGACTTGTCTGGAGTGCATGGGGTAAGAAAGAAGGCAGTGGGTGGTGTGCCATGGGTGGGCTGCAAGGTGTGCAGCTCTTGTCTTTCCCTATCTTGTTGCCTTTCCTGTTTTGAATGACAGAACTTTTCCCTTTTAACTTTTTTCCTGTTTTTTTCTTTTCTTTAACTAGTTAATGCCTGGCCACAACATTTGTACTGTGTACTGCTGCTGCTACACAAAACCAGCTTCTACGCTTTGCTGAAGAAAGATGGCTTTCTGGACACAGCTTGGGTTGTTGCTATGGAAGAACTTTACCTACAGGAGAAGACAGACTGTAAGTATTAGCCAAAGCGTGTTTTGAGATCTGAAGTTACAGTCTTGTAGCTTACTTTACAAGAAAAACAGGGAAACATTCTGTATCTTACTTAATGTTCCTCCTCTAGTGATCCCTGGCTGAGCAACTGGTCTGGCTTTGGAAAGACCCTGTTCAAACTGGAGAGAGTGGTGGGTGGACAGAAACCAGAGGGCTTGAAGGTGCTCAAGACTCCTGTCCTGAATTCCAGTGTGGGAGAGTGTTGGAGCACTGAAACACTCCTGTCAGATCAGGCCGAGAGGGTGCATGACTGCTGCATGCAGCAAGGAAAATGTGAAATGGAAACCTGTGCTGTGACCTGCTCTACTCTGTGGGTGAGGCATTGCCAGGCTGCAAGGATGTGCCCATGAGTCTAAAAGCTTTTGAATGCTGCAAACTGCAACAAAAGCAACAAAATCTTGCCACTTCCTAATGGCAGAAGTGGCAGAGGCAATAGCAGACATTTCTAGTCACTTTAATCAGTGAGACCCTCCCAAACCTGCTATGTAACTTTACAACAGGAGATACAGATGAAGTTTCTGGCATGAAGCATATTCTTATATGCATGAGGATAAACCCAGGCAACTGATGTTTTTCTGCCAGGATGTGTTCTGAGTAGTTAAAATGCTGCCCTCACCATCTGTTACCAGTGTGGAAATTGACCTGTTCAGATAGACAATATGTAAGATTTTCTCTTTGTGATAACAAGGGTGCAGGGGCGTGGATCCAGTATGGTGTTCTCAAAATTCCTTTGCCTTTAGATTAATGAGACCTCAGAGGATGCTGTAACTCTTGCAAACAGCTAAAAGTATGAGAAAACATGGTTTTGGAGCTCTAGGGGTTTAGGGCATACCTGTGTTGGACAAGGGCATGTTCTGCGCAACAGACTTGTTCAGCAGATCTGGCCTGTTAGATCTGACCTTGAGGAGGTATGAGTAGGGAATGTGAAAGGAACACGAGTTACTGAAGTGGTGAGTGGAAAGTGGTCTCTGATAAGCTTTCTGAACCCGGCAAATGTCAGGATGCTTGCCAGCTGGTTGGGTTGGGTTGTTTTAGAAACTCTGTCACAAGGGAGGGGAGGCTATCATATTCACCACTGGAAATGGTGACAGTCCCTGAAGTCTTTGCTCAGGTGTCTGAGGCTTGTTTTTATAGGACTTGTGTCCAGTGAATTCAGAGCTGGAATCAGTCCATTCTTAAACAAAGCAGACAAAGGGGGCTCATGGCCTCTTTGACTTTTCCTGTATACCTCTGCGGTTATAGAGCTGCCAGTGATGACAAAGGTTTTGTTTTGTGTGTTTTTGCCTTTCATGAGTCTTGATCTCCCAGGACAGGACTGCCCACCAGAGAGGTCATGGGCTGTGTCAACTGCAACCAGTGAGGCTCTCTGAATATGTGGGTCACATCCTGGCCTTGAGAACTGCCTCACATTTTAGAAAAACGTTACAAATGAAGCTGGGGGAATAGTCTTGAAAGTGGCTGTGGCTCACTAAGATTGGCTCTTTGCAGGTATTTCCCATCTAACCTAGGCTCTAAGAGCAAAAAACACTCTTCCTCCCTTGCTATTTGAAGTCTGACTTTTGCCTGCTACCAAACTGCCTTTAGAAAGTAGGAGAATTCTAGGATGTTGTGGGCTTTTCTACAGTGATGTTTAAACTGGGTAAACCATGATGATATTTCAGAGGAGCTGAGTTTTACACAGGGGATGATGGTTTGTTTTTTTTTAGCAGGATCTTCTGAAAATAATAGAATCATAAAATCATTAGGGCTGGAAAAGACCTCCAGGATTATCAAGTCCAGCCTTTGTCCAAACACCAATGTGCCAACTAAACTATAGCACTAAGTGCCACATCCAGTCATTTTTTGAATGCTACCAGGGACAGTCAGTGACTCCATCTCCTCCCTAGGCAGCCTGTCCTAATGCCTGATCACCCTTTCAGTGAAAAAATTCTTCCTGATGTCCAATCTGACCTCTGACACAGCTAGAGGCTAAGTCCTCTGATCCTGTTGCTAGTTTCTTGGGAGAACAACCTCCATCTTGCTTAAAACTACCTGAAATGAGTTTCTGAGTGGATAAGGTCTCCCCGAGGCTCTGTTTTTCCAGGCTGAACAGCCTCACTATTGCATCAGGTGTGAAGAGGTGGAGTTTAACATGTATGTCATGCCAAGGTAGCTCAGGGCAGCAGAAGTGCATTTATATCCTTTAGTGATGCCAGAGAAATGCAGCAGGCTAATGAGTTTGGATCTGCTCAGCAATTTCTTGGTACCTTCTGGCATCTTTACGAGCTTTCCATCAAGTACCTCAGAGGGTGTGAAACTGCTCATAATCTCTATTCCACGCTAATTGCTAGTCAATTCATAATGAAGCCCTGAGTCATGGCTTGTTTTCTTGGGCTCCTCGTATGTGCAGGGGTGTTCTCATTTGGGCTTTACCTGAAGATGTTGGGAGGGGAAGGCCACTTAACAGGACATGGCAGAGAGGGGCAGAACTTCTCAACATGCTGTTATCACAGCTGCATAGTTTTTCATCTCTTTGCTTTCGTGTTGGGAGACCATTGTCCTTGAGTTGGGTTGTGCTGATGAAGGCTCTCTCCCCTTTGTGCTTACCCTTCTTCTCACAGGAAGCGTGGGCTAGCCTTGGCTTCTCATTGAACCCCCGTGTTGGCTGCTGTGAGTTTGGGCTACATTGCGAAAGCTGGGTTCAAAGCTCACCCTGACGTGTGCAGTTCAAGTGTTACTTTGTACTGGATAACTTCCAACAACACCCGAGTGGGGGCAAGGAGCTCACAGCGGGGGGAGAGGGGAAAGAAGAGTCATGTTCAGGGGTCACTGTGTAAAATAATTTCTTTCCTTGCTTTCTTGCAAATGAGGAGACACCTCAAACTTGTATGGAGAGACTGGTCAGCTGCTGGTATGAAACTGGACCATAAAGGTCAAGGGGGGAGTTGACACTGGGATGGGGTGATGGTCTGGTTAGTTGTTGCTCAACAGATTTCCTGTTGACACACTGTGGAGTTCAGTGTTTAATGGCATCCAGCATCAGGCAACTGGTATAAATTTGGCATGCTTTAGGTTTAACCTTGGTAAAATTAAGACCAATTTGTTCTTAGCTGAATTCACGTTTTGTGTGCAAATGGGATGTTCCTACTTCAGCTCCAGATGGAGATGGATAGCTGAGGGGCTGGGTGCTTGAAGATTCATTTCAGTATTTACTAGGCTGATCTAGTACTTGTAGCACAGAAGTGGCTGAGGAGACTTGATTTTTCAATATCTACTTTGAATGAATCTCAGTGAGGCATGTTCTCTTTTAGTATCTTTGTGTCCTTGTCTGGAAAGGCCACAGTGGATGAAAAGTGCTGTTACAGCAAGGTCAGGAAGCAGGAGGAGAGGGAGCCTGCTGACCTTCAGGAGCAAAGGAAGATAACTCAGTTTTTGTTGAGCTGCACCAGAGGCTTTCTGGGGAGTCTCTACTGATATGCCACTCTGATTTTGCCCCTGTGTGAGCCTCTGGTGCAGCAGTTGCCAGCTGTCTCTCATAAGTAGCATTTTGGGCCTTGTTGTGATGCCTGCCTTCAGCTGTAAAGGTGCAACTTGGTCAGTCCAAGCTGTATCCCTCCTTTTTCTACCCTCCCTGAGCCTGTCAAACTGCCAAGTTAGGTGTGTTGTACATGGAGCCCACATGTGGTTACTTCTGTGATTAGTTACTTCTGTGATTAGATTCTGTGTAGTTACCTGTAACCAGGCATACAGAAGAGGAGCTGTGTGTGCAGGTCCCCCTTCAGCAACAGGGCTGCTTGGGCACTGCTGTCCACCCCAGGGTGGTGTGGCTGATATTTCTCTGAGCAAGCCAGGGCTTGAACTCAAGGGCAGCATTTTCTCATTGGTTCTGTAGCAGTTGCAGGGCTGTGAGCGGCTATCTATCCACACTGGTCACCCCAGGAAGCTTCCATAAGGCCGGCTGACACTGCTCTTCCCCAAACAGTGTAGTAGCAGTTGCTTAGGGTGCATGCTGCTTGCCTTCAGCCAGGGTGGCAGAGGGCTGTGATGTGCGCCAGAGTATGACCATTGATGCTGGAAGAGGGAATGGGCTTGTCCTAATTTTACAGCCATTTTTCTGTCAAGGAGAAGTCTTGCTATGCTATCCTGGCAGCCGCTATAAGAGTATCCTGAGAGCAGGAGTAGACAAGTTGTCAGTGCCCTAGCTCTGTGCATCTTTGATCTCTGGGAGCCAGAACATTGTTTAATGCAGAGGGAAGCAGGCTGTCAATGTTAGAGGCTGAGTGTGTGCTGCCACTATATTGTTTACTGTAATGCGAGACCAAAGATACTGAGCCATCTTCCTGGCACCTTTGTTAGTGTGGTCTCAGTGGAGTTTCTTACCCAGTAGTTGTACAGTGTGTGTGTGAAAATAACAGATCACAGAATATTCTGAGCTGGAAGGAACCCACAAAGATCATCAAGTCCAGCTCCTAAGTGAATGGCCCATATGGGGATTGGGCTGTTACTAGCACCATACTCTAACCAGCTGAGCTAATCTCAGGATCCAGTGCATAATAAAATCCCAAAATTATCTTGCAGAGGCTGGCTCTGTTACCAGGAGTGCCGGGGAGACTGATGCTCAGTTTTTGTGCCTGTTAGATAGAATTGCTGTTTGATGTTTGATGTCAGCTCTTAAGGGTATCTGTGAAAAGCTGTTCTACATCATCTTCTCGCCTGTATCAAGTGGCCTTTGTTTTAATACCCTGTTTTTACCATGTGAGCTTATTGTGAGGTACAGTAGTCACCTGAAAGTCTCTCACCTCAAAGTTTGCTTGGAGTGTCTTGTGCAGAGTGTCAAGAGTCCAATTTTAGCTGTTAGTGATGGAACATGGGAAAATATGTTTGTGGGTGGGGATTCTGTCTTTCACTGGGTTGCAGGTCTTACACTCTGGCTTTTAAGGAGAATGATGTAGACCTCTTATTAGAAAAAGCTAAGTTTTTCAGGAAAGAAAAGGAAAAGATTTTTCTTTACTTGACCAAGAAAACACTCTGTTCTCCATCTACTAATGGATGAAAAACATATGAAGTAGGTGCATAAAAAGCTTTCAAGTTTTCCTTGCCTCATAGCTTACTGAAAATACATGCTTGGACAGTCTTTCTGGTGTAGGAAAGTAGGGGTGTGGCTAGTGACGCTCAAGTCTGAGAAACTTCATCTTATGTGTCAGAAGCTCTAGGCTGGAGAGTTGCTTTGTCCATATGCTTCTGTGGGATGTGACACATCTCAGTGAATTTTTCTGGACTTCAGTTCTCTAAGAAACATTGTGTGTTTAATAGCAGACCTTCTAACTTTTTGTCTCATCCCTGTAAATAACTGAGCTATTTTTTTACCTGATACTTACTTGCCTTTCTGTAGATGACTTGCACCAGTGGGTGCTGCCTGCCTTCAGGAACAAACGTATACTAGAACAAAACAAAAACTAGATACGAGCTTAATCTTAGTAGCTCTGCTTTCTTGATACCAGTATAATTCTGCAGCACTGAAAGAACTGGGATAGCATGCATCAGCACAGTTTCCATGCCTGATGTGTTAGGGTAGAAGCTTAATGGTCTATTGTGACAGTGGGATGTAAGTACCCCACTACCTCAAAAAATGGGATAAAGAATTCAGCTCATTGCTAGAAAGATTCATTGGGAGGTTTCTTTCAGTCAGAGGGCAAAAAATTGTAAAAAGAAGCCAAAAATAGCCCTTAAGTACATCCAGTTTAGTTAAATAACTGGCACACATCCATGAGAAAAAACTGTAATTCTTTGCAGATTATCCTCTGAAGCTGGAGGAACAAACTTCTTGATCCTGGAATGTGTAGGTAAAGCAAAGGGAGACAGTGCTTACAAAACTGTTCTGGCTTATGAGTGGATTGTCCTAGAACTTCTCTTCTGACCTTTATTTTGAATATGATGTCTTAATACTTTGTCTTTATTGTTTCCAGTTCCAGCTGCTGATCGAAGTTGCTTGGCCTCTGTTTATCTTCTTCATCTTGATCTCTGTAAGACTTTCATATCCGCCCTATGAGCAGCATGAATGTAAGTACCAAACGCAGCAGCTGCACTCAGAATGCTTGTTGTTTCATGGTTAGACAGTAGTAATGCAGCTGGCAAGATGCATTGGTTCATTGGAAGCAGTGGTTCCATACTGCAGCCAGAAATCTGGAGGAGGGCTTAATAACTCCTTTACTTCTACCTTGGGAACTGCAGTTAACTGTTGATGATGTTCCAGGACTGTATATTGCTGCTCTTTTTCTTGCTGTTTCCCATTTTTTGCATTTATATTACCTGTGAATATGCCGTGCAACTGTGACAAATCTGTAAAACCTGCACAGAACCCAAATCTTATTTTTCATTTTTGATCTGTATGTGACAGCATAAAAGAACACAGTGTTCTGATCTCTAAGAAAGCAGTCTTGTTTCCAGGCAGTAAAGTGCATTAAAGTATCACATTAAAGAGCACAAGAGCGATTCCATCCCTTCTAACCATTCCAGTGTCAGCTCTGCATTTAGTAGATTCAGCAGTCATACATTGCTGAGAAAAAACAATTCTGTTTTTCTCTTTGCACCCTAAATGGGCACATTTCTGCTTTTCTTTCAAAGGAAGCTTGTTCTTTATAAATGACTATCTCTAGGCCTCTTTTGTTGCCATTTGATTTAGGAAGCATGACTTGTTTATTAGCAACATGCTGTTGTTGTGCTGTTTGGTGACAGCTCCATACTGCAATTAGCTGATTGTGGAAGAGCTCTGTGTTTATCTTTCCTTAGCCTAATTACTGCAAGGTAAGGTTTAAGGGTCAGCAAAACACGTTTCTGAAGGGCACTCTGAAGTGTTTGCTTCTTAAAATGAGGAAAGAACTCCCTTTTACAGCATTTATCCTGTCTTTGCAATGCCTGGGGCATTTTGTGGTGTTTGCTAAGTGTTCAAGCTAGTAAGTACCTTCTAAGCTGAGGTGTTAGTCTTATTACACTTTGGACTCTGCTGGTCCCATGTACTGCCTAACTTGCTTTCTTCAGCACTTGGGAACATAATTGAAGCTTCCCTAAATTAAATCTCATACTTTACATGGCATTTGAACTGCCTCTTCTGACTGAAAGTTACAGTGACATTAGGGGAGATACCTGTAATATAGTCATGAAGCTGAAGAGTAGCAATAAGGAGTCTACTCAGCGCTATAAATAACTAGCAGCCTCAATGATAATTCATTTCAGCTGTGGCAGGGCTGTGTATAAACTCAAACCTAGCAAGAGCTGAGATTTCATAGAACTACTTAGATTGATCTTGCTAGTCAGTAACCTTCTTGTAAATCATTTGCTCTGACACCATGGTGTCATAAGCATAGTTTTGAGTCTTTCGCCTGCAATCCTTTTTCCTTCCTATTTATGTTGACTGTTATTGCTTTGTCTGCTTTCTTGCATTGTCCTCAGCAATTATAGAGCATAGGGCATCTGGTAACTTTATAATTCACTTTTATGGCTAATTCCTCTTCATTTTTTGAAGAGCTTCTGTGAATAGGTTTCTAAATTGTGTTGTCTGGATTTGTTTTGCTGAACACTTACTCATGCTGACAGATGTGGATCTGTTGTAAACTGAAGCAGTCTTTGCTGAACTGCGAGCAGAGTTAGAAAGAAGGAAGGCTTGGGTTCATGGTGAGCTCTTCGGCAACCCTGTGGATGCCTTAAGGGAAGTAGGATTGTTATCCGTAGTGGCAGTGTTGTATGCTGTTATGAAATCACTTGTAGGTAATGCCTGGTGATAGCAGTAACAGAGCTGTGTGCAAGTGCTTTGTAGCCTCCAGATAGCCTCAGTATTTTAATGGTAGACTTGTTCAACAAACAAGTAAAATTTTCAGTTCTTTCCCTGTTTGAGAAGAGCCAAGGATTGGACTGTTGTCAGGGTTTCTTGTTTCTAATGGCTTGGCTTAGTGTGAGGAAATTTTCTCTTAAAACATGGAAGAACAATTAATTTTGAAGTGTTAGTTATGTGGCTTTCACCAGACCAGACAGAGAAGACATCTTGGCTATTGAGCCAGATTGCTGTCTTGTGTCTTGTAGGACTTGTCTTTTCTGTTCCCGAGACCCTTCGAGGTATTCAAAATGCACTTTATTGGGGGTGTGAGGGAGAGAATCTGACAAATGACTAATCTCTTCAGAAACATTAGATGTTTGTAGTAATGTCACTGAAAACAATGTGCTATTGCAGTGTTTTCTGTGTAACTCATCTGATTTAAAACCAGCAGATCCCTCCTTTATTCTTGGAGAAACTGCTGTTACATACATCACGGTGCATAAAAAGTTACCACAAACTCTTGTATGCGATTCCGCTTTCTATATTGCTCTAAACAGTTTCTTGGAGTTACTAACAATGTAAAATGAAAGGTGTGGAGGACAGAGAAGGTGATTTTCTTGGAAATTTTGCAGAAATAATCTGAAAGTCTTAGCATTTTTCTTCTCCTTTCATCCCCACCTTCCCCCCAAGCCCCTCAGCCAAGAAGAACAAAAAAGCAAAATGAAACAAAAGTCAGACAGCTCTGGTAAACACCTCTTCTGTTTTAAACAGAGAACTAGGAACAAGGTTCCAGGGTACTGGAAACAATGAAACGTCATTTCCTTCACCTTTCTTCTTCACAAGTGGTGTACTGGTGGAGATCTGCCACGAGTAGTTTGTTATTGCTTTGTTCTTAAACTCTGGCCTATGACTTCAGTAGTTCTTTAGCAGAAAGATTTAGACTTCAGTAAGAAGATTGGAAAGAGTTGTGTGGAGTATCTAACAGAAGCTTAGTCCTTCTTGGTGTTGGCTCTTCTGCACTTTCTTAAGCACTTTGGGCCAATAACCAGTGCAGGGTTAGCAGTGCTCTTCAAATCAATGCTCTGTAGTAGAGGCTTGTATCATGTCTTTGTCTCCTAACTCCTATGTTTCTGTTGCAGGTCACTTTCCAAATAAAGCTATGCCTTCAGCCGGAACCTTGCCATGGATACAGGGGATCATCTGCAATGCCAACAACCCTTGTTTCCGCTACCCCACTCCTGGGGAATCCCCTGGTATTGTTGGAAACTTCAATGCCTCCATGTGAGTCTGTCTGCTTTTGCCTCATCTCTTTTCTTGGGGAAACATGGGGAAAAGGGATATTTAGAACTCACCACCTAGTTGTGGTGACTGTTACACTATTGAGGGTTTTGTGGTTTCCACCACCTCTGAAGTACCAAATTCATCAGTTACCAAGTTCATGGGGGCTAGTAGACAGCTGGCAGGTGTGTAGAATCCCTACGCCCAAGTAGTTGAAGCTCTTGGTGAATGAAAAGCTCTGCCTGGATAAGGACTCAGTCCATTCTGTGATCTGGGCTCAGAATTTGGCCCATAAAAAGGTAAGGCTTTTTAGATGCTGTTTTTTCAGAGCATCTCCTTCCCTGGTTAAGCAACGTCTGAGCAGTGTAGAGTGAGAGGCAGTTGGAACAGGTTTGGGGGATACTCCCTGACATTTATCACTTATTACTGGCTAACATGATGCAGAAAGCACAGATTGTGACCAGCTTTCCTGTACCTTGCTTTACTTGCTACATTCATACTGTCAGGAAAGTTAGGTTTAATGCAGAGTATGCATTAGGTTTAATGCATCTGCAACCTGGAGAGGCAATTGAAAGGAGCAAGGACATTCTTAAAGTATTGTGCTTCTAAGAAGAAGCAATTTATAGGCAGCAGGAAGCCCTCTCCAACCCAGTCCTAAAAAGGCTTTCAAATGTATGATGTTCCCAGTGTAACTTAGATTGACCTTGCATTAGCAGACATCTTTTTTTAGGCTCCTTGGATTGTCTCAGAGTGGTCATTGAGGAAAGATTTTTTTGCACAGGAGTGACATAACCAAAGGGGATTAAAGTTTGAAATTGGTATGTAAAACTGTATCTGTGGATACTGGCTCACAGAGCTGATGACTGCTGGTTGTTTTTCTGTTTTCCCCCAGTGTTTCCCGCCTGTTCTCAGATGCCAAGAGGTTACTGTTGTACAGCCAACAGGACACAAGTATAAAGGATGTCCAGAAGGTCCTGGGAAAACTACGCAAGTTGGGAAATTCCTCCAGCTTAGGTAATAGCCTGATAGAAAGAGTCAATATGTGGTATTTCTGATCTGGTTCATTCTGTGTGTGTGTAAATTTCAGCAATGTGAGTATGTGCCATAATATGAATGTGTGTGATTATAAATTATAGCTTATCAAACCTTTTCCAATCCTGCAGAAGTACCTTAAGCCTCTCCTGTGTCAGAGCTTTGTGTGCTCTTTTATTTATTTAGTGAAAGAGAAAAGGGATGGTGTGTAATGCCAAGAACAGCAGCTGTTTTGGATGTGGAATTATAATCCGGGGTGCACTGAAGTTAGTCTAAGTGCTGGTTTTCTCAAAGGAGTCCAAGTAGTGTGTCTTTTTGGAAAGCACTAGTTATTTTGATATTTTGTCAAGCAGTGAACACAATGTAGCTACAATTTGGTGTTCTACCCCCTGACCTCCAGAGGAAAGTATGCTGGAACAAAACAGATGGGGAAAAGCTGATGTTGGTCTCCAAATTACAAACTCAAGGATGGTTATTATCTGACAATGAAGTACCAATTTCCCTTCCTGCATTTTGTTTTGGAGCAGTTTTGTTCCTATGTGACTGTTTGGTGTAGTATATTTCACTCTCTGGTATTGCCTGGCTGGATTTTGAATGGCAGGGTATAAAATAAAATTATTTGTCTGGGGGGCTTGCATGGCTCTATTTGCCATGAAAACTTAGAATCCTCCCATTTTTAGCTTGCGTGAGAAGATGGTGTGCCTTCCTGTCCTGTGCAGACGAATGAGTGAGTAGTGTGAGATCACATGGGAAGCTTGCAGCAGAGCTGGGGCGTGAAAAAACTCTGTCCAGTCTCAGGAAATGTGGCAGATCTCTTACTATTGCCAGGTCTCTCTGACATGGCAGCTTGTAGATATTTTTTGGGATATTCTTCTCTGAAAGATTATCTATCTTGGCTGCTGTGTTACTGTGGCATATGTCTAGTGGAAGTGATGGAAAGTAATGGCTTAGAAAGACATATACAGCACAAGTATACAGATACAAGAGGGAGCACAGACATTGAGGGTCTTCACATACAGGCTTCATGCAGCATGTGGAGCTCTTTGGATGTACGTGGTATTTTAGTGTTTTTTGAAAATTGTCCTTCGTTTCACAGCTATAGTTCTTCCTAGCTCTCTTCATGGCTCAGGCAGATTGTCAGCATGGTTCAGGCAGGCTTCAGGAAGAAGAATATCTGACCTGGTATGATGTGAATAGTGTCATAATCTGATGTGTGCTGAGCACACTTAAAGCAGAGATGCTTTACATCCTTTTCCGTGTTGCTCAGTGTATTGCAGGTCACCCTGGAATAATCTGTGCTGTTAGTGACAGGTTGGCAGGTATGTGCTGAACGTATGTACAGACATGGACTGTGCAAGGTATTTGTCTTGGATATTTAACCCTCCTCTCTGCCCTTCAGGGCTGTGAGGAATCCTGATGTGATCAGATTTGTACGTAATACTGTGGTTTACTGACTCTGAGAATTAGTTGATACTTGTGTATAAAGGACACTCTTCCTTGTTGAGCTCAGTATCTGTACCACCAGGCCATCTCTCTTTTTATTCAAAGAAATGGTAAGTGGCATCCTCATGCTTTTACCTAAATCTGTAGCAGCTTCAGAGGGGAGAGGTTGCAGAGTGAACCCTTTGCGCAGAGATGGACACATAATGATCACAGCCAAAATTAGTTAAGATGAATGGTTTCCAAGGAGAAGTTTAGTATTGTTTTCATGGATGCCTTCAAATGTTTGGTTTGATTTGCTGGGAGCAAGCTCTCTCCATCAGAATGGCAGATATTGTTACTGGATTTTACACTTTTAGTAATAGCATTTTACACTTTCAATAGTACTTCTTTTACACTTATATTGGCAAGTTAACTCTGCCAAGGAGAGTAGATACTGGTGTTTTGAGACATGCAGTGATTGTCAGATGTGGACGTTTACAAGAACACTATCAAAGCCATAAGCTGAAGCTCTTGCTTCTGGGAAGGTTTGAGGGGGAGGAGTGATTCCAGGAAGCATTTTGTGTATGGAGTACTGTAAAAGTCGAAAGTCAGAAGGTTCATGTTTCTCTGTAGTGTAAAGACTAGTGGACTGACTGCAAAGACAAGCCTTAAACCCAGTCATCACAGATTATATTTCTGTAATAAAATATTTCAAATATGAAATAGAAAAATCAAGCCTCTATGTCATTAAAATGACAGAATGTCTCTTGTTGGTAAGACTTTTGGTGAACAAAGCCTGTTTGTCCTTCTCATGCTCATTTACAAAGCCTTCCAGCTTGGTGGTCCCTGCTGCCCACTCCTTGGCTGTCTGATTCATTCACTCACAGCATGCATGAAACAGCACCCTCTAATCATAGAAGAATTCATGTATTTATATGTAGCGGTTCTTAGAGTCCTGTGCAAGGAAAGTCAGCCCTCAGTTGCTGTTGACGATGAGGTGTGAGAGGTGCAAATCCGCTTCACTCCGGGGCATTCCTCCAGTGACTTTGGGAACCTAAGAGACAGTAGGAGTGGATGTCGGATGTAAGCACACTGCCCAGCCTGAAAACATCATCTTTATACGTGTGTTTCCCCCAGTACCAGGAGGATTACTTATCGATAGGCTAATAATTGAAAACATTGTTATATCCTGTATGTTCCAGCTCTGGCCTGGATCTGAAACCATATGAATTGGTGGTGCAGACAGGTGCAGATTTGCAGCTTCTGGAGTGGGAGGGACTGTATATTCCCTGGTGTGTGACATGGGCTCTGCTGCAGTATCTGAAGCTCCCTTCTCCCCTCACACACTCTTCCCACTACTGCCTGATGATTTTGAAACAGGCTTCCAGGAGGTGGTCTCTCATTGCTAGCATACAAACTGGAGCTGAGCTAATGCTAGTCATGCAGAGCATTCATGTCTGTATCTGACTTCTGATATCAGAATCTGCTTAGACAGCATTTACCAAAGCCCTTTCACTTGAAGCTTCTTTAAAACAGCCCTCACAAACTAATGTTTGAGGTGTGACTCAGTGTTGTCTGATCTGAAGTTAGGCATGAGCTGAAACTTGGGGAAGGGAGACTTACTTAAGATGGCAGATTGCTCAGGTTGCTTGCACAGGTATGTGCAAGTCAGTGTCTTCGTTAAAGACAAGGTGGAACTCTAAGATTCTGTTCAAGCTGTGCTATGCACTCATTCCAACACTTTTATCTGAAGCACTTTTTGATGAGGTGGGAGATAATTCCTCATAACAGGGCTATTTGTGCAGGAGTTTGGGGAGCAACAGCAGGGAAAAGCTCTCTGTTGGAGAGCAAGGTGTTATCAGTAGGGAGCAGTCCAGTGTTGCTTCATGTCTTATGTTTTTTGGCCAGGATAAAGTGCTAACTGGTGGTGTGAGGGAGTTCAGCACATGGAGCTGTCATGCTCTATGAGCGCTGCTGTTGCGTGGCCACTTCCAGCAAGCCCAACCAGTGAAATCTACGTGCAGGCACACACATGCCGTAACATAATCAATTTTGCAGGCAGGTGCCAGGTGCCCTCTCTGTCCCACTTGTTACATCTCTGTCCAGTAATGTCACCAAGGTCTTTAACACTCATGATAAGGCAGAGTGCAAATCAGAACAGAGAGTCAAAGATCTTGGTGACGGCACTTTTAAGAGCACGTCAGGGCTGCTGGGTTTGCCAGCTGCAGTAGGTTTGGATCACTGATTGCAGGCACTGAATTTGCAGCTGGCCTCATTAACACAGGTAAAGAGTTTGCAATAAATAAACTTTCTTCTGTTTTGAGAGATGGAGATGCAGTTTGCTATTGACTCTGAGGCACACTTTTGTTATTTCTTCCTTCTGTCTACAAGACTCCAAAATACTTGGTTCTGCAGTGCCACAGGGTAATAAATCAACAGGTATAATTCAAGCCATCTTCTTTGGTTGTTGCTAAAAGTTGGAGATATAAGCCAGCCTGGTTAGTATTTACTGCATTGCTCTTAGTTTTCATTGATCCCAAAGGGCATGTTTCTGTTTTTCTTGAGGCCAACCAAACTAAACAAAAATGGAACAATGAAATAGGCAGAGGGGAACAAACATCGCCTAAGAAATTGCATCAGACCTCAGGCTATTATTCCACATGTGCCCTGCCTGTCCCTGTTGTTTGCTGGATTAGTATTGCTTGTGGTAGAGGAGAAATGTCAGCTGGGTGGCATTCTTTGCTGATGTTGCACCATGCTACACAGAGACATGTTGAGACTGAAGGAGTTTGGAGCCTGTCTGGCCAGTGCTATTAGTGCTTCTTTTATTTAACAGGTAAAGGATGGTAAGGGCTTGGGCTAAGGAACAGCCTTGGGAGAGGTTTTCTGGTGGCTTGTGTATTACTGTATGATTATGGGGTACTCAGGGAAACAGGATGTCATACATTATCTGCTAAGTACATGAAGGTGATGGCTAACTCCCTCCTCAGTGTCTTGTCCCTAACAAAATTGACCCCACGCCCTCAAGCTAAACATTTAGATTGATTCTTACACCTGCCTACGCCTCCCTAATTAAACTGGTTTCCTCCCTGACTTCCTTTGGGAAGAATCCTAACAAAAACCAGCCAGGCTAGAATGAAGACGAGAAAACCACGTGTCCAGGAGGCCTTCACCCCCGAAACACCTGCAAATACCAACTGCGGCTGGGTGGCATTCCTGTTGCTGCGCATAAATACACACGTGGGTTCTCTGATAATGTGCTCCACAGTGACATTCCAGTCCTTGCCTTTCCTTTAGGCCAGGGGAAAAGTGTTGCCGAAAGTGCTGCCCTGTGCTGTCAATAGAGAGATCTTGATTTATTGGGGCAGGTAAGAAGGCTACTTTACCTTTGTGTTTTCAGTACCAGTTTCTTTGCTCTAGGCCTCAGCGGAACACCCCCAGGGCACTCCTGGCTGCTACTGCGTCCCAGCCTAAAGCATCCATCCAGGAAGGGGAGCCTGGGACTTTGTGCAAACCAGTGTGATTTCTGCTGTGGTCAGATGCAGCCTGTCACAATGAGCAAGTGGAAGTGGCCAATACTAGGCACTTGGATTGCACAAAGATTGTGGTGTGCCGTGTTGATTGGATAGGAGATTCAGGTACACATCGCAATTTTCCCACATTTGCCTAATTAACTTTTTATTCAAATCTCTGCGTTGCTGAAAAGTCACAGACGTTCATGTCCGTAGGTTTTCTTTTTTTCAAGAAATGTAGGTTGTCAGGCAACTGCACATCTTCTGGAAAAACCTTTCCAAAACATTCTTGGAAGGGCAGTTTAAGTTCCTTACTACAGGTAGTGGACAAAGTCTCTGTGTGAATCCAATGGGTCTGTTACTTTTTCTGTCCTAAACTGAAACTGGGAGGCTGACAGTCAAGAGATATGCAAAGGAAGAAAAGACTTCTTATGGCAGTGTTGGTCCCAGGTATTTTACTGGGCAGTTAGGTATGTAGCTTTAATTATGAGGTGGCATGATATTTGCATGATTCAGAAAATAGCATGCTATAACTATAATATAACTGCATATGGAATTACCACTTTCAATAGAGCCACCTTCTGCTTTCATTATTATCTGGAAGACAAGGATGTGATTAAGCTAATAAAATTCTCTTGATAGAATCTAAGGTACAAAGGTCTGCTGTACTGTTAAATGTGTTCCCAGGAGAATCATACTTGTTTTCCATGGGACTGTTCATGAACAGTTGTTACTACATGACTTTGCTTAGAGGTTGAGATGGGTAAACACATACAGCATAATGTGTATTGCTGTATTCTGATTCTGTAGAACTGGGCTTTAGTGCCTGCTTTTGGTCTAAATTTCCTTTCTACAGAGATGCTTTTGAGTTTAGAGAAGTTTAGAATTATGCCAGCTTGGATCCTAGGTAGATGTCTATGGATGCAAGAGAGCAAGAGTGAAATCTCTAAATGGGGAATTGAAAAAACACATGCAGCGTTATGTTAAATATGGCTTTGCTGTAGTGTCTACACTGTACTAGGTGGCAGGAGCTTGAGAAAAACATATTTGAGAATGCTTTCACAGAAGGTTGTGTGAATCCTTTTAAGAACACACAAGTAAGCTTGTCAGCATAGGGTTGCACTGTCAATATGGTTACTTTAGAATCAGCTAACCCAACCTTGCTGGTTAGTGGTTTGACTGCATGTGGGGGAGTCAGAGTGCCAGGAACTACAATCAGCAACAGAGCTATTCCAACAGATACTGGATTGCCATTTCTTAAGGGCACCATTGTTATCTTTCTTAACTTGTCTAGATAAAGACTCAGTGATAAAGAAAACAAGAATTGCGTACTGTGCATGTCAGTAATTAATATTAGTATGTCCTACAGAAGTAGGATTGTCTTAAAAAGTTCTGTGTGTTTTCTTTAGTCTTTAGCCTCATCTGTCAAAACTGACTTTTATTTTAAACCAGTAAATAAAGTGGACAGTGTTAAGTGAACAGTTAAACCTCTCACACTTTACTATTATCTCACTTGTTTTGTATGCAGCCTTGTCAGCTTGCTCATAATCAGGACTATGTTGCCAAAACTTCCATTGTTTTACCTTCAATTTGCATTTATTTTCTATGTTTTCCACCCTGGAAAATTTTGCATTTGTTCTCATTGACTTATAATCTCAGAATCTTAATATACTGCCTGATTTCTGGAAGATTGCATTTGTTTTATTTAAGCTACAGTCTGAGGTTGGTTGAGACAGCAGGATAGAGACTTTTCACAGTGAGGTTAGTGTTAGTAGTCCCCTAGGAAATTTGTAACACTGTTATCTGATGAAAAGTTCAGCTTTCTCAGGGGATTTCCATTGGCCTGAGCTCTCATGAGAGTGGAGATTATGAAATTGCCCCATTTGGAAAAAGCCCTGTGCACTTCTGTGTTTGATTGGTACTGAGGCCAGAGTGCCTAATTTGGGTCTGACCTCCCATATCTCTCGAGTTAATATTCAGCTTTGGAGCCATCTCTAGTAATAATACATTTTATCTTCAGCATGTATTACAAACACTTATTACCTAATTTTTACAGCATTCCTGTGAGCTAAATAAATAAACAGCTGCCAAGAAACTAGAGACCTCATTCTGAAACACAGTAGGATGCGACAGTTTTCAATGCAGTCAGGATGCAATAAAAACTGATGGCTTTGAATTATTGTTGATGCTGAATCTAGTTCATTTTTACACAGGCAAGAGGATAGAGCACTGCCTGACTGGTTTTTTTTTTGAAAATCCATGTCAGTTCAACTTTTCTATGTAGTCTTTCATGTTTTATTTAAAACTTCTTGGTCACAAAATAAGTGAGTGTTAATACCAGGATCCTGACTCAAGTCAAGAAAAATATTCTGCCACCTGTTGCTGAATTTCTTTGCAGCTTCAAAAAAATGCAATGTTTTCTAGTTCCAACCCTAGAGGTTTTTTTGCTGTTGCTGTGTTTTATTGAGTAATCGTTGCATCTCTTTTGAGATACGTTTTTAATTCACTCTACAGCTTTTATGCTTATCCTTTTATATGTTTTGTTTACAAAATTCTGGAAAAAAACATCAAATTAAATGCAACAGCTGCAGAATTTTAAAAAATGCATATGCTTATGTATTTACTAAGTGTTGATAATTAACTGAGTTTGCTAAAACTGCGTATTGCTTAGGTCTGTGTGTCAGGAATCCTCAGCTGACAAAAAACTGGTGTAGCTCTGAAAATTTGATGGCATGTAGCTCATCTATTAGCTGAAGATCTTGCCCTAGCTTTTTTTTTTTATGCTGACCTGGCAGCACTGTGTGCTGTGTGTGGGGGAGATTCATGCTTTTCTCTGACACACATCCTCTGTAAACAGCCAGAGTTTCCTTCCCTTTCTAATTTAGCTTTAGTTTTAAAGATGGTGCAATAAAAGACCATTCTAAAGGATTTAAAATAAGACCCTTTCTTGTGAGTTTTGGTGTCTTGTGCTTTTTTCTTCCCTCCCCGAACATTTCTGTTTTTCCAAACATCTAGTTTTAGAGGCATATACTACCTGAGTTAGTGTTTAGATGTATTTTTGCTTGACACTGTCAGCAGGTTTACGTGACCACAGACAGTCAGAATTCAATAAATACAAACTGTTATATCTCTGGAGTTCTTTTCCTTATAGTTCTCTATCTATTGTAACAAGTGCAGCTGAAACATAACTGGACCATATCTGAGTCTGACCGAGCATATATAGGTGCCAGAAGAAGATTTGCTGATGGGGCAAAGACAGTTTACTGCAAAGATAGCAATATCTCAAGTCTGAGTGCCTGTTCTGGCTTGTGCCAGCCAGCACCTTAGAAAAGCAGCAGCTGCTGCCAACCCAACAAAATGCTACTTCAGAACAGGAGGGAGAAAAACAAAAGTGGTTTTGACTCTTGAGACGTGATGTGGACATGCAAGTCCATTGTCTCAGCAATTTTCATTGTAGCAGAGGCACAACTGTGTGACAACGTGGTCAGCAGCCATCACCTATGTTTTCACCTGGCTCTGTTCCATGCTTGCTGCCCAGCAGGTGGGGAACAGTGTGCTGTAAAGCCAGAGAACACAAATCAAGACAATGAAGCCCTTTAAGACCACAAGTGTCTTCACTTACCTTGTCTTTCTCCTTTTTCATGTTATCTCTGCTACCATAAGAAAATGCAAGGAATTTTACCAGTGTATCCATAGAAATAATGCACCTGACCTCCAGCAGTACACATTCTATTTTCAGGTATTTGCAGTGGTTTGTGACTCTGGTACACAGAATCAGGTTCCTAAAGTACCAGATGGCACTGCTCTTCTTTATGTAAAACAGGGTGGTGCGAGTGCTCCAGGATGTGTTTTCAGCCAGCAAAGTATGTCAGTACCAAAGGGAAGGAATGGTTATTATATTGACAGTCCAGAAGAAAACCAACTGGAAGGATGAGCTCCTGAAACTATCAAGGCAGGGTCTGTCGGGACCCTCCTGATGTAGTGTAGTATAGTGTCACACTTAGAATATGAGGGACATGATTTCCAGCCAAGACTTTATGTGAATTTGGGCAATCCATATCTACTAAGAATCTGTTTTTCAGTCTTTCCCAAAGATTGAGAAAGTTGTTCAATTATTTGAAGTGCTGTTGCTCAACAGTATGATTTATAGTAGCGAAGGTCTTGAATGGTTGCAAAGGTTGCCCTAAACTAGGTCCAGAAAACATAATCTTTTCTTTAGTGCTGAAGTTTGAGGGTTTTATTCCCTTCCATTGGACTTGAGTCCCAAAAGCAAACCCAAACAACTGTCCATAAGGATAACTTTGCAGTGACCAACTAAATTGAAATGTAGGGAGCAATCATCGGAGGTTGAAATAATTCAGATGTAGATACGTTTTCAGTGGAAGTAGACAGTGTTTCTGGTTAAACTAAGTGCAGTATAATGATTGGCTTATTGTTGTTAATCTTTAGCATTTTTTGATTGGTTTTACTCTTTGTTCTGAAGGTGGCTTATGCTGCAGTGTTCTAGATAAGGAGCATTAGGAATTAGCAGTAAATTCAGAAGTGTCAGGTCTTCCTGAACATAGGAAAAATAAGAGCCTCTGTGATCTGCTGACTGCAGACTTGGTATCTTGCTAACCTTTGAAATAAGTCAGATGTCAGTCAGGTTCCCTGAATTTGTGACAAGTGAGAGGAACAGATAGCTGGCAGGATGAGCCTTCACACCCAAGGGAGGGGTAGCTTTTTCTCTTCTCATCAGCCTTTCTGTGTAAGGAGGAACAAATACAAGCGCAGGACCGGCAGGGTGTTTTGATCCTGGAAAGCTCTGCCTGCTGTTTTGCTTAAGGTTCATCATTACCCATGCCAGTTTCATGGGGGAAGCTCATCAAACTGGATGGGTGGTGCTGTGTAAGTTTCAAGTAGGAGGGTACTGCTGGATTTGTTCTACCTGCTTGTTTTGGGAATTCATATAAGTGTCTTCTGTTCCCATTTGAATCAGCAGTCTCATGGATGCACACTTACAGCTTACAAAAACACTTCCGCTATTAGTAATGGTCATTTGATTAAATTGTCCAGCCCTGCTTTTTCCTGTGATTTGAATTTCTAAATTTAAGGTTACTTGCTCAAGTATGAGGGATTCTGGACAGGGTCCTCCTTGGCCACAGCTTATTCTTTCAACTTCTGCTTAGCTCCATGCATTTTTAATAGCCTAATGCCATTCCTTGTATGCCTGTGTTTGCCATTAGAATAGCACTATGTGACTGGGTGTGACCATGGCATTTGGTTTTCAGTCTCTCTGTTGTTTGGCGTTTTTTAATACATTTTACTTTCTGAGCTGTTGTTTTGAAACATCTAAAAGCTGTATATTATCTATGGCATAACATTCCTAGTGTGGTGAAAATCCAATCCTAACAGCCTTACTTTCTGCCTCTGTAGAAGGACCCATCTCGCCCTGAGCTGGGTTTGACCTTTGGAGGACCTATTCTGTAGTCTGTACCATCCATAAATGTGTTCTGTTAACCACTCCTGAAAACAATTTTGTTGTAAAATGAAGTATTTTATCTGGTTGCATCTGTGGTCTGTCATCTCTGTGACTGACAAGTCAGTTCAGAGGCTAAGAATTTTGCAGTTTGTCCTTAGTTTGTGAGTATTAGCAGGAGAATTTTCAACCAGTTGTAATGCCACACAATTTGGAGCTCTGCTCAGGATTTTCTTCTTAAAGCAATATAATAACTATTCTTAGGGTGTTTCCTTTAAGCCTGCTTCATTTTTTTCCACTGTTAGAAGTCTGCATAATTTCTTTCTGCTTTTTTCACTGGCAAGCTGTATTTCACGGTTGTCTGTGCTGATAACGGAATTTGCCTTGCAGAGGGGAAAGCCATGAGAATATCTGTGCTGTGGCATAATGTGGGGCTTAGGGAGGTGGTTGGGTGTGCCCCTCCTTAGGCAGGAGCGCTCTGCAGGCTGTGTTTTCCGGCAGAGCTGCTGGTGACCAGCCTGAGGCTTTTGCCTCTGTGCCTTGTGTCTTGGCTTTCTGACACAGAGTTTTTCTCATCATGTGTGTCATACAGGAAGAGGGCCTGATGGCTTTTGGGGCTTAAACAACTGCACAATGGCATGTATAAGCCTTGTGTTGGCTGCTGGCTTCCCACACAGGGCGGAGGTGGGGTCTCTGCTGGCTTAAATGCGCTCTGCATCCTTGAAGTCAGTGTAACCCCAGTGAAGGCTAGCTGAGGATTGGTTTCTGTACATGCATTAGTACATGCTGAGAGCTGTGCTTTCTGCCAGAGTGATTGTGCTGGGCTACATTTAAAGCTCTTCTAGGCAAAAACAGTGACTTGCAGAGGAGCAGAGGTGGTCCCAATGTCACAGTCCCAAGATGAGAGGGAGGACCTGGACCTGTAGCCTAGCACTGCCCTTTCTCTCAGGAGAGATGCTAGATGCTGGAGATGGATGGCAGGCTGCCTCCTCTGTACTCATATCACCTTTTGGCATGGCAGATATATGAAGACGATGCGCCCTGGTTAAGGGGGTGTTCATTTTGGTGTTATCTAATGTCTGCAGAGGCAGCACTGTTTGATGTGTGATGGCCTCAGAGCACAGAGCTGTAGCCTACTGTAAAAACAGGTCAGGCCATGGCTGCAGAAGGGACAGCACTTTGGCTATGAGCAAATTAGGCTTGTATTTTCACACTAGTCGATCCTGCACAACAGGCCTGCTGAGCTGCTTGATTTCTTGTAAGCAAATCAGGGTAGGCCTGTCCAACTTTTTCAGAGGGCAGTTTTAGCTCTTGCCAGCATGAATAGGTACACAGGCAGCTCTGAGGGCTACTCTCATGTCACAGGGGAAAGCTGCCCTAGACAAAAAGAATAATTAAAACATAGTAACTGCTTAAAAAACGGAGACCAAAACCTTGGAAAAATACTGCTTTATCATGCTTTATGGATGTGTTGTCTAAGGTTAGGAGTATAATAAAGGCAGGTGAAAACTTGTTGCCTTGTCCACCACTGTGAAAAGTTTGTTTTTCACATTATCCATTGGGATCATTGGCTCAGTAGGGTACAGTGTAGTAGCATAGTTCACTATTAGGAGATTGCTCTTTCCTCTGTCAGTTTACTCTGGATGATCATCCAGAGGTTTTTTGGTTTTTTTTTTTTGGGTTTTTTTTTTGCAATTTGCAAGTCATTCAGTCTTTGGTTCTGCTGTTGAAATTATTTGAGAGCCTGTTTTTGTTTCTATGGGACACTTTTTTTCAGACACTTTTTCTCAATAAATCACAGTGCTAGGTAATGAGTGTGAAAATCAGTCCAGGTGTTCAGGTGTACCTGTCATCTATTCAAGTGGAATACTTCCCAGATAATGAAAAATTAATACAAAGTTCCAGTGTACAAGGTAGTTCTGTGGCAGCATTTGATTTGCCTGCCTTGGTGGTCTCAACATGTGAGGGTTTCCTGAAAGATAAGACAGGTTAACTTAAGGCATGAAGCTCCTTCTCCCTTTTCCTTCATTTGTTTTTTATAGGGAGTTAAAGTATGTGAAACTGGGAAGTATATCCTACTGTCACAGTATTTTCACTGAGCTTGTTAGCTTTAAAGTGGCTGAAAACCTGATCTATTGCAGATTATGGGCACAGCCCCTTTGGGCAGAAACTCCACAAACTAACATTAGACCTGGTGAACTTGGTACTCTACAGTGAATTGAGATAGTGTTGAATACCATTTGCATGCCTTTTATTTTTAGAAGGCAGCATTCAGGATATGAAAAACATAGTCACAATTTCCGTGGGGTTCTGCTTTCTGACCCTATTGTTTAATTTTAAAAGACACTGCACCATTAAGTTTTTGGAGGAAGCTATGAGCCCTCTATGCTTCTAAATGATGCAAGCAGGAATGGGAGAGAAGTTTGAGAAGAGTCTTGTTCTATAACCGGCCCCTAGAAGCCTTTTTTTTTTCCGACTTGTCTGTGGGTCTTCCCAGTATTTTTGGAAATTGTCCCTGCTTACTGGGGGACCTGTTATGATCATATTTGTAGTAAGATCAGCAAATTAAAACTGATTCCCAGCTGTGGCTTCTCTTGCACTTTGACCCACTTTTTGAGTTTGTAAAAGTAGCTGGGGATGTGCTTCTGTAATGAGGAAACTAAAAACCTGCGGGTTTTGGACCACAGATACTTCCTTCCCTGCATAATCAGTGTTCAGTTCTGGTCTGCATGGAAAAGAGACCCCATATAGCATGCTATTTTTTATTTGCTCTTTTTTTATAATGCATATTTTAATTTTGATGTTAATTTTAATCAATAATATAGCAAGCATAGAGGTTGTTTTTCTTCATTAATTCATGTGAATGTCGTGAGCTCTTTGAATTAGTTTTGGTTTTTGTTTTTCTTTCTATTGTCATGAAGATTTGATTTTTAAGCAAGGATTGAGTGGCTTACCACTGTGCCCAGGCATGAAGGTGCTGGAAAAGGCTAGGTTGTCTGTAAAATGTAAATTTTAAGATGTAATGAAGTGTTACAGTCCTGTAGGAGATACTCTGTGATATGAAAATCCAAGAGTTTCTGGGTTTTACACCCAGAATGCAGACCCCAAGGTTTGTTTGAACTGCATGGAAATGAAGGACGGATGTGCCTTTCGTGAAGGCAGTATCTGTGAAATGCTGCTATGTGTGATTGTCTAATCCTGACTGGCGACTTCAGAGAAGAAGGGAAGTTTTGTGGTTAAGGCACAAGACTTCCAGGTCTGGGAGCTCTCAGTTGTGCAGGAAGCTTCCTTATGTAGCCATATGAAGGATCTTTCTCCTGTTACACATGGGATATGGACGTCTCTTCTGCTTGTTTCATGTGGATAGTGATGGTCCCCTCTGGCGTGGCCATACTGTGCCGAAACTGGAGCTAGTTAGAACAAAGGCATTTCAGCCCTACCAGGCCTTCTGGTTTTGGGAGTTATTTGCATGGTTTATAAGCAAAGTCTCTGTTCTCTGCTGTTGCTCCCTTGGTGTCAGGACTGAAACTGTAGTCTGCTATGGGGAAAAGCTGTCTCAGTATTATTTCTGCTGACTGTTCCACCTCTGAATCAGCAGGATGGTTCACATCAGATTTGACTGTCTTTGAGTATGTTTGCTCAGTCTGACCTCAAGTTTATCTCCACATTTGTGCCTGGGGCTTGGCTTGCTGGGGCCCAAGGTTTCAGCCAGGAGCCAAACCCTGTGGTGGTGGTGAGGGAGCCTGTGGAGCGGCAGCTCCCTTGATTTTCTGTTGAAGATGAAGAGGAGGGGGAAGGAGAGGCTGCATGTCCATGTCTGAGTACACTGAGAGATTGCTCTCCAGTGTGCTGCCTGGCATTGTTCTGTGCCCACCAGCTTGCAGTAGCTGACTGTAACAGTGCTCTTGACCACTCTCAAGCACAAAAGGAGACATGCAAGTTATATCATGTTTGAGCTGACATTTTGTCTCATGTATTTTGAGTAACTTGATAATGTGTCTAAATTTTTATGGCTGGAGAATATTGCAGTAGTAGGCCCGTAGTGGTAAAATGTGTTCTTCCAGTCAAGTGTTTGCATTATTAGGTAAGCTTGGTATTACCTGTCAAAAGACTCGCCTGTTGCTTTTGTTTTCTATTTTTGGAGGGTTTTTTGTGAAGTAATTCTCTTGTATTTCCTTAGGCCCTAGTGTGCAAGCAGTAATCTTGGATGGGAATGGCTGTTTTCAAGAGGAAACATTTGTTAACGCTTTACTTTTTGTGAGGTATCCCGGGAAAGAATTTAGGCACATTGCAGTGTTCAGTGCTTTTGTGTGGTTTCATGTGTGAGTTGTTACACATGCCTCCGTGATTGAGGGGGATTGTATAAGACACTGACCCCCAAGCTCTGGAAATAGGACCAGATGGGGTGGGGCAGAAAATGCGTGGTAAGAAAGGCTGGCTGTTTGTTGAGGGCACTGCAGCCAGAACTGGCGTGTTGGGATTCGGTCCCTTGGTCTCACAGAGCTTTCACGTGCAGTCTTGGGTAGTTATCACGGGTTCATTATCAGCTTGCTGGAAGCCAAACACCGCCCCACAGTTTTGGTAACTTTATGTTCTCTTTCCTTTATGTTTTACTCCAAATGATGATGAAAACTCCTTCAGATGTTTGTAGAAGTTCCTTGGAAGGCAGCATTGATTTTTTCGGCAAATTCTAGTGCTGAGCAAGTCTGAAAATGCTTGGCATGACAAAAAAGGCAGGGGATGAATGCTGGGCTGGTTAATTACAGCTGTGGAAGATGGTGGCTCTTTATTACTCCCCCTCCTGATTACAGGCAGATTTGCAGGAATCTCAGTGTAGTTCAGGTTGCTTTCCTGCACTTACCTACAGAATGTCTCCCCAACCAAGAAAATCATGCTTCCATAAGGCAAAAACCTCCAAACCAAACCCAGACTAAATAGCCTAGCCAAACCCAAAAGCAACACAACACTGAGGAAGCAGAAAAGTGGAAGAATTGCTGCTTGGCTACCTTTTTTTTTTTTTTTTCCCTATAAGGCATGTAGCCCTTTAAGAGAAGCTTGAAAAATATCTTAAATGGGGACAGATTCAATGAAAAAGCTTGCAAGCATTTGATCTCTGAATGCCAGTATGCCTTCAGTCAGCCACCCCTTTGTCTGTCTGAGTTTCTGAGCAGTTGATGATCTCACCAAAAAATAAACAAGCTGCAGAAGTGTTTAGGGAGTTTGGCACATTTAGGAAGTAACCAAGGAATCAGGGTGGGGGAAGCTTTTCCTCCCGTTGCAGTGAAGCAGGGTACTTTAGCCTCTGCTGGAAAGAAAAGGACAGTTTTATGCTATTGCAGGGGCCAGATCTTTTCCCAGCCTTTCCCCGGTCAGGGAGTGGGGGTGATGGCTGATTTTGGTAGTGGGGTTCAGTGGGGCATTTCATGGCGTGCCCAAAACCAGCGTATTCATGAGTGGTCCTGCTGCGTGGGAGAGAGGAGTGCGAGGGAGAAGGTTTTGCCCCAGAGTAACCTCCGCGTTGCCTCAGCAAAGGCGGGTGATTTACTTTTTCGTGTGGAACAAAAAGGCAACGGGGAATTTGTAACTGGATATGTAGATGAGGGAGCAATGACCGTCAGTAACCCCGTGTACTTAGTGCTGCAAGAGCTGAGCGTGTGGTTCCTCCCCTTGCCGGCTCCACTGCCAGCATCGGGCTGGGAAGCACAAGTGGCACCCAAACCAGCGCGCTGCCTGTCACCTCTGGTGGCACCCTGAGTGCAGACCGTGCCTTTTCCTCAGGGGGGGCATTCTTGATGGTATCACCTTAGTCCAAGTTAAGCCAAACCCACCCCCTAAAAAACCAAAACCAACCAAACAAAAAACAAACAAAAAAAACCCCCCCAAAAACCCAAACAAACAAAAAAAACCCCACCCCCCCAAAAAACCCCACACCAGAAAACCAAACCAAACCAAACCCAAAACCAAACTAACCAAAAAACCTCAACCAAAACCAAAAAAAGCTGAACCAAAAAACCCCACCTGCAAAAGAGGTGGGGGAAAATGTTGTTACAGCTTTTTCCTGTAGGACGGGGGAAAGTAAAAGGCCCTCGTTCTTCCATGTCATTACTTTCTCTTTAGAGCTTGTCTTTTTCCACTGTTTGCCCTGGGCTGTAGTGTCCTCTCTTCCTAGAGTAGAAAATACAGAATGACACCTAGCTGGGGGTCTTAGCTCGGTCTGAAAATCTTCACTCTGGTAAGTCCTATAGGACCTCCTCTCACCTCCTCCTGGCATAGCTGCCTTGCTCATCACTGCTTGTTCAAGCATCATGGAGATATATTGTCCTCTCTCTCTCTCTTAAAGAAAACTACAACAAAAACCAAATCAAGACTAAACACACCACACACATGCACCTAAACACACCACAAAACAAAAAAATCCCACACACAAAACTCAAGAAAATAACCCAAAACAATGTGAGAGTCAGCTTAAGATCCAGTTTTGTGAACTTTAATAGTCAGCTTAGATTATAGTTTACAGATGGTTCCCCTCTACCTTGATGAAGATACAAATTTGTTTTAAAGTCAAGAGCTGAAACAACAATGGCTTGAGAAGGTGAAGTATTTGGGAAAGAAAATGGAGACAATTCTGCAAGTGTTTTTTTTTAATTCTAAGTAGCTAAGATTGTTTCCTAGATCTGTGTGTGATTCTGTACCATACCTGTGTGTCTGCATATGTCAGACTTGGAAATTTATGGTAGAGTACATAAACTATTAAAATAATTAACTACAGAGTAGTAAATCCCTCAGTGAGCCCATGCACCAGCTCAGTCCCACGTTCAGTAACAACACAGGGTTTAAGTACTAATGCTGTAATAGGTTTCAGCCCAGATCAGGGGAGCAGTTTGGTGTGCCTTGCTTCTGTGTATGTGTGAGCAAATTGAGCTGAAGTAATGATATGAATGGGAGTTGGTTTTGAAAGTGGGTTGATTTTTTTGTTGTTGGTTTGGAGGATTTTTTAAGACCAAGATATCATGGATCGACATTTCTGAAGCCTGCCAAGTCTCAGAGCACTTTACCAGCAGCTCCTCTTTTCCCATTGTGCTATGGTTTGTGTAATTCCCTCTCCCCCATTTGTCAGCTTTGCTTTTCCTGTTCAGAGCTCTCACACGAGTTTCCTTTTGGCTTTGCCATGACCAGAATGTTGCTTGTTTTGTCACTTTCCAGACCTGAAACTTCGGGATTTCCTGATTGACAATGAGACGTTCTCTGACTTCCTCCATCATAACATGTCCATGCCATCATCTGCAGTAGAGGAGCTACTGGATGCAGGGGTCAACCTCCAGCAGGTAAAGAGTACTTTCAACTCCTAACAATGCTTGTCTATTGTTTATTTAGCTGTAGTGCCAAGATCCACAGTGCTGGACCCCTCTGAGCTAGGTGCTGTAGAAACAGAGGAAAATGTATTCCTGCTTCTGTCTTCCCTCTTACCCTCAATCTACTGTCTTATTTGATTTTAAGCTGCAAAAGGACACTAGGAACCCATGTGCAAACATTTCAACCTGCATAAGAAAATAGTACCCTCAGGCTAAACTGAATTTCTTCCTTCCTCTTCTGTTTTTTAATGGAAGTAAAACATTAATTAAGCTGATAGTGCTGTTCTGATTGTTTTCAGTCACTGAGCTTGGACTGGAGCAAAGTTTCTATGTCTTGCTCTGCCTTACATTCCTATGCAGCAGAAGGAGCTATACTTCTAGGTTTGTGGTCAACACTTCAAGACAGGCACATTATATATTATGTAATACGGGAGTCCTGATATCCTGAGTGCTACGGTGATTGCAGTCATAAATGCAGCCAGTGGTGACAATGGGCTAGAGCCCCTGTCCTTCAATGGCTGTCTGCCACTGTCAAGCTTGTAACATGTTTTTTGCTAGGCTTGATGAATTAGTCCACCAGCATCCTTTCTAATGCAGAAGTCAGACAGACTTCAAAGGAAGACCCAGGGTTCTCGTGGAGCAGGGCAAAAGATGGTGTGCAAAAGGAGGAGGAAATCCATTTTGCTCCTCAACTCCATATCAGATCTTTTCATTGAAGTAGAATGGATTAATAGTCTTTTTAGTCTTTGTTTTCCTGTAGTTACAGATGCTATCCCGCTTTGCACGCATTGTCTTGTTCTTCAGTGAATTCTATCAAGCCATCTGTTTTAGTACAGTTTGATAAGTTATCCTACAAGTTAAGGATATGTTTTACTAAAAAACATGAAGTGGAGAAAAAATTCTTACCCATTTTTGGCTGCAAGATTTGTTTTACTTGAAGCCAATTTGCCTGAAATTGAAGCTAGATTAAGACAGAATCAGGCTACAGATGATTCTGGAAGGGTAGCTGGAAGACTGCAGCAACAGCATTCTAGTCATTCACGCTAAGCTAGTGGAGAGGCAGAAAGATTTTCAAACAGGCAAAACTTAGTGGGACTAAGTTACTTAGTGGGACTACCATACTGTATTGGTTGTATATGGAAATGGATGGAGGAAAAAAGCTTAGTTTTATCTCCACAATATCTCTGAAGGGTGGTGAAGGACTGGTCAGTCAGCTAGTTCTTCCTTGAATGCTTCAAGCTGTGTTCTTGTTTGTGTAATTCTTGAACTGATTCTGCTAGAGCACTGGGACTGATGCAGCTAAGTTGTAACAGCATTTTGTGTTCAGGGATGGCAGGAAGAGCTAATGAGAGCAGCAGGACACTCAGCTGCAGAGCAGAGCAGCGGCACACCAAAATTTTCCTGTAGTACTTTTCTAACACGGATGGTAGCTAGAGATGCAGACCTCCCTCCTCCTAGAGAATGACTTTTTCTGACTCACAAAATATACCTCTTTGATTTTGCTGGAGAACTGGGTTGAAGGTCTGAGCTCACTGCTGACTTCAATATTAATAGGCAGTATTTGTTGGTCTCTGAATGAGTGGGTCACAACTTCATTCAGAAGTCATATAGTAGAAGTGCCTATCCAGAGTATGCCAACCTTTCACAGCAGATACAGCTGCCTTTTGCAGTCTGTTGATGTCCTGGGGGTGTTCAACAAGGCCAGAAGTTATGATATGCAAGTGAGGAAGTGAAATCACCAAGGAGATGGGACTGTTCACTGGTGCTGCTGTAATGACAGCACTCCAACATGCCAAGGAGGGTTGTGCATCCAGCATACTGAAATAGTGCAAACAGAAGTGACTAAAGCCTTGTCTTGATGGGCGTGTTGCTTCCTGGGGCAGAGTGGCTCAGCCTTGTGTTTTCCCAGTCAGGGCAGGTGTGCTCAGAAGGGTGTGGGATTTGGAAGGTGCCTGGGTCAGCAGTGGGCAGGCAGCTGTGTAATCAAGTCTGCTGTGCTGCTGTTGTCCGTGTGTGGCCAGACAGCTCTTACGTGGCTTGGAGGCAGGAGTAGATCCTGTCCCTCTGCAAAGCTGAAGGCACAATGAAGTCCTGGGCCAGGGCTGCAGCACAATGCATTGAACAGCAGTGGCGAGTAAATACTAATGGCCAATGCATAATGTACTTGGAACAAATCTCCATTTCATGAAGCAGGAAAAGTCCCAAGGAGAGAATGATGTGACTTGTAAGGACTAAACAATTACCTATGACTGCTTTCAGACATGAGCCTGGAATTTTGAGAGTCCTTAGGGGACTTAATCTGTCATTTAGGATGTATTTTTGCCTGCTGAAGACACTATGGATTCAGATGACTGCAAATGGTTACAGAACTTGCTGACTTGGTGGGACTGGGTGTTTTAGTTTGGGGTGGATAGGCAGAGTCTTTGTTCTAAAGACTCATGCTATGGACCTCAGTGCTTGGAAAGGGCAGCTTCTCCCCAAAAGAGTTTAAAATCTGAGTGAAAAAGGTGGACATTTTCAGAATGGTGGAAGGGTTGGTCACCTTTACTTTCTGTGAGTGAGCAGTGAGGCACTGGGAGACACTGGTTTATCTGTATGTCCATCCAAGGTAGCTGGTATATTATAGTCATTCCGGGAGTGTTATTTCCCAGAAATAATTTGTGGGAGTGCGCCACAAATATCTCCCTTTCAGCATGGCTGTAACACTGGAATAGTATGTCTGCTGGCAAAAAAAAAAAAAAGGCACTCAAAATTTTTCAAAAGGCCAGCCTTTGATGTGAGAGCTATTCTGCTGAGAGTGTACAGCATTGAAAGATGCTATTTTTGGCATATGGATGCAGACCAAAGTTAAAGGTTTGCATAAGTATTGCATTAAAAATCTCTTCTTTCTCCTGTCAGTTCCATTTGCTTGTTTTCTGAACATAATGCACTTTTTCCCCCAGATTGTGCATACCCCTTTGGTTTTGAAAGACAACAAATTTCGTACTTACCAGCCTGGTTCAGAAGCTGTTAACTCTTCTGGAATGTAGATCAATCCTCTGTAGTTGTTGTTGTAAGTTGGGCAATGCACACTGGGTATTACAAAACAACAGAAAGAAGAAATTAAGTCTACAGCTGTTGTTACCTGCGCATTTACAGTAAAATTGTTCCATCTGTCTAGCCCCAAGGCAACCAGTAATTTCTTTCCAACAGTAGACTCTGGATTTCTCCTTGTTTATCACCTTTAAGAAATATGCTGCTTTTTGACATGTACTTTGTTGTTCACCAAATGTGAAGTTGGTAACTGACCGTATTAAAAGGGTCTGGTGGGTCTGAAAGGGTCTGGTGATAACTCAGAGAGATTTTATCAATTTATTTCATTAATAACGTGATTGCTTGTGGATTAGGAATCTGACACACAATCTATTTCCCTAAGAAAAATATGTCCGTGAGGGAAGACTCTAGGATCTTACCTCATTTGTTGCAGCCAGTAAGATAACTCTTTTTGCTGATAGATTATCTGCTCAAAAACACCACAAAATGTTTGTCTCAGCAGTTAGTGAATAGATACTACAGAATTAAGGGAGATGATTCTGACTCAGAACTGCATAGAAAACAGGGCTGGCAGATATGCGTAAGTAGTTTGGGACATAGGTCTTTTGCCCTTCACATAGATTTGCCAGACTTGTGTCTGGTCACAAGCCTTGTTCTTGTCTCTGTGGCTCAGTTCCCAGAAGACTGAACGTTAGGCAATGCATGTACCCTTGGCTGGAGGAAATGGCTGCTGTGGTGGGCAGGATCACTGCTCCTTTGTGCATATTTGTGGGGAAGTGAAGAGAGACCTGCCTCCCCCAGGACTTCTCTCCCTTGTTCTCAGCAGGGAAGAGTTCTTCTTGGAACTGAGTTGTGTATGAGTCAGGGCTGCTCAACCTGTAGAGAAGAATGCCCCCTCACCTCTATCTGGAAATGTTATGAATGCTTTGTCTAGGCAATAACCAATTTTTTGGTTGTAGTATTAGGTGTGAAGGGAGACTTATGTGCTTTCCCCACTTTTATAGATCATTGTGTCTGGTTATCGAATGCGACTGCAAGATGTCTGCAATAGCTCAACATCGTCTGAATTTCTTACAATCCAAAATCAGACAGCGGCCATGGACTATGAAGCCTTCATTTGCACCTTGTCAAAGGAAAAACTCCATGCAGCCGAGCAAGCCTTCCGTGCTAACCTGAATCCTTTGAAGCCTCTTCAGGTGAGTTCACTGGCCCCACCTGTGAGGGTCTGTCATTGACATAGTGAGGTTTCCCAGGGCTTTCAGTCTAGGAACTCACCCCTGCATTTCCAGAACTGCTTATAGGCAGTTAGAAAGAAGAAAGATGGTTGGTCTTTGTCACAGGAGTATGAACAACATTGCTTCTTCCTGTCATTCTTACCCTTCCTGTTGGGTCTGCTACTTACAGAGCACAAATGTATGGGGTCTGCAGTACAGCTTGTCAAGAGGAAGGTCTTTATGTTGCGCAATAACAAACAGGCTCTTCGTTGTCCCTGTGTTTCAGTGAAATGTTGTATCTTGGCTGGAACGAGCCCAGATATAAGACTGGCTTGTGCTGAGTGCTGAAACTATCACCCTCTGCCCTTAGCATGGGCCACTGAGTGCAGAAGTTTCTAGCCACTGACAGGCTTTAAGCGTTAAACCTTTAAGTAGGTTTAAATCATGCAAAGTAGAGTCAAGGTTTAAAGTCCTGTTTCAAAAATTAACCAACTGAATGGGTATTGGAGGAAGAATTCATTGAACTTCAAGAAAATACATTATGTTTGCAGGGTGATTGGAGACTAGAGCAGATTCAGATCTAGGAAAATTCAGTGATGTTTTGGTACAGATCTGCAGTATCTGTTAAAATATTGAAGTTTGAGGAATCCAGTGCTGGAAATAACAAAGTGAAAAAAGGACCACAGAACCCACTCTGTTACCCACTAAAACAAATATTCTATTGTCTGCTGTGTGAGTTTTCAGATTTGATGAGCCTTTCAGGACTGAAAGTCATGCACCACTTGCTTGGCTTTGTCCCCAGTCAAAGAGGGTCATTATCAAGTACTGGAGTCATATTACTCTCCTGCACAGTACGTAGTGGTCAGTGACTTCTCTCCACAGCTCATCTTCTGTTTTCCACGTGCCCTCCATCTGCACTTTTTCTTTCCTGCTGGAAGAGGAAGACAACCATAAGCATTAAGAGATGCAGTAACAGTACTAAAATTGTAACAAAGATGGGCTTTTTGGAGAGGAATGGCTATAACTAGTTTCTTGTCTTCAGTTGTATGTGTATGTGCACATATGTACATATTTTACTTTAAACCGTTCAAAGATGCTAGAATTTTGGGGTCTGAAGGGGATGAAAATAGCCAGCTATTGTACCCCTCAAAGTTGGTTTTCTGGGCCTCTTGCTTTTCTTATTTATGGAAGCTGCTATAGCTTAGTTGACAGAAGCAAGTACTGAGCGTGTCTGTGTTAAGTCTATATTGTTTGTTGGTGAAAGGAAACAGTCATAAGCCATTCTGTGCCTCTTGGCAACAGCAATATAGATTTAAGACATTATGTGCAGTTTTGGGGGGCTTCTGAGAAGCTGGCTCATGATCTTTTCTTCAAGGGGGGAAAAAGCTGGAGTCTAGAAGCCAGCAGTTCTAAACCTGCTATGCATTGTTGTCTGGTAAAGGTCCACAGGTTTCCTCAGAAATGTGTCACAGTGTACCCTCTAATTAAGCTGCTGTAATGCATCAGTGAGTGGAACAAAAACTAACTGGCTTCGATGTGGCCAGGCAAAATGGATAAATTAACTGTAGGATCACAACCAACACATTTGAAACTTAGCGTCTTCAAAGACTCAAAAGTGCCCTGACCTGCAGTAACATCTTTGAACAAAGAGGAAACTTTCTGCTCCTGAACAAAGGAGGCTTTTGACACAGCTTATTGAAGGCACTATGTGTCAAATCTTGGATATGCACATTGAAGATAACATGCTCTGTATCTACTACAGAGTCTGTAAACCAATGCCAACAATTTGTCCAGAGATAATTTTTTTTTTCTTAATCCCTTTGATGTACTTCACAGCAAGGCATTTCAGTAAGCAAAGTAAGGGCCGAGTCAAATGCAGGTGCAACAGCAATTTGGAGACGAGTTTTTAGCTTGTGTAATGGGACATGGGATTCGCTGGTTGCACTATTTTGTGGTTTATGGAGACGCAGCATCTTAGTACAAGAAGGTTAATACAAGGGCTTGCAACTGTGTGCAAGAGCTCTGTAAATTCAACATCAAGGGCTTGAATTGTAAGCTGGAAATCTGTGCCTCTCTGATATCTGGGCAGTGAAGTGTTTATAGTTTCTTGAAATGTCTTAATCCATATTACTTAGGCTGACATCCACCTGCTTGTTTTTGTCCCTGTGCATTCCTGCCTGTTACTCCGTTTGCAAGGTGATGCAGTAAATTTCATCATGGAATTGATCCGGATTACGAGTGGCTGACCTGATTGTGTGTTTGCACAAATATTTATGCTGAAACATGAAGGGGAGGATGCAAGATTGAGTGCCCTGTGATCAGAGAGTGAGTGCGTGGGCTGAGATCATGATGATAACACTTGCTTCTGCTGGCTTAAAGTGTGCCTGCATTTGCAGCCTCAGGGAAACTCTTAAGTGTTCTAAGTAGCTCTCAAAAATGCAGTAATTACTAGTAAATTATGGACAGATCAAGGTTTTAAAAAAGAACTTAAAGTGCATGCATGATGAAATGCATGAGTTCTAAATGTCACAGCGCTGTTTTTTTAAAAAAGAAAGGCAAGGAATAAACACTTTACATACCTGCTCCTCAGTTCTATCCAAAACACCTTGAGTGTTGCCCAAAGAGCAGTGGTACAGTTAGGACAATATCTTTTATTCTAAATTTCACACTAGGATTTCCAGCTCTGTCACTTTTGTATTACTTCAATTTAGCCTGTTCTGTAGGATGAGAAAACAGACCCAAGCACATAGAGGTATGACAGGGAGGTTAAAGTGTGTCCCCTTACTCTTTTTCATGTAAGAACCTATTTGAGGCAGGCTGTTTAGATCAAAACCCAGCAGAATATCTGGGTGTGATCACAGGGCACCAAGGTGAAAGATCAGCTTTCCTTCTTCTCTGAGTCTTCACTCCACTAGAAGAAACAAGTGGTTCAAAAAGTCAAATTCCCTCTTCCATGACCCATGTCTTAATCTGCATCCATTCTCTGAAGCCTTTTGACCAACAATACTGCGGGCCATAGTAAATGTTATACAAGCTCCTTGTGGACGCATCTTCTCTTCTTGAGGCTTGGCTTGCCCTGGGTGTAAGGAGTGAGACTGAGGCAGGAGAAGCTGGTTTGAGAACCATTTGCAATGCATGCAAATTTCCTTCCTGGCTTCCTCCCAGTGTTAGGCCAGCAGTTGTGCGATGGAGGAACTACACAGTTTGGGAAAGGGTGACAAGAGCGATGGCAGTAAGTTCCCACCCACCACAACACAGTCTAGTGGGACACTTCTGAGGCTCTTGTATCACAGAAGTACCTGTTTGTATTTCACTCTGCAAATCTCCCCAGTTTTGAGTGTGATTTGGTGGGGGGAAGGTTAAATGACAATTCCAATTGTTCCTGTGGAGCTTCATCTCTTAGGCAGCACTGCTTAAGAAGGGCTTTGCCACACTCACTTCCAGTGATATGGATCTGTAATAAGCCATAAATATACTGTGGCTTGTGTATTACAGTGGTCCTTGAAAGAGTGTGGGTGAGCACATGAAAGTCCAATTGTTTTTTCTCCCTCCGTAATATGGGTGGTATTTTGTCAAATGGTTAGCATGAACTAAGCATTAGATAATAAATGCATTACAGTCAAAAAATGGCTTTTAGAAAAGGTCTCCTAATGTAAATATGTGCTGCAACTGAACTCGTGGCTTTCCTTGGTCTTTTGAGAGAGTTTTCAATCAAGCACAATGATGTCATCCTTTTAAGCAGCAGTGGTTTGAGACTTCCACTCTCAGGAAACAAAAGCAGAAGCTTAAAGCACGTGATTTTTCTGCAGAGGCCAGTGGAAAGTTTCTGCTAAGATCAGTATAAAGTCGTAATAACTATTTCAAAGCAAATGTGGCAGAGTGGTCTTTACTAAGCAGAAACAACTAGCTGTACAATGCAGATTGAATTTTGGCTGAATTTTATGGTTTCCCAACACTTTAAACACATGCATTCTCATGTATGTTAAGGAATCAGATTTGTCCATCCCTTGTAAGTCTCACAGGAATTTATTCAAAGCTTGTCTGTCAGCTCCAGCCATCTCAAGTATTTGTCACTAGAGTAAATCTTGTAGCATGCACATACAAACACACAGAGTCCTGCCCCCACCCCACCCCGTACAGTCAGTACCTCAAGAGTATTTTTGATGTTGGCTGCCCCAAAAGACAAATTTAGTGACTTGCTAGCCACTACCACAGTAATTGTAGAGGACAGTTGCATTCAAAATCTGCTAGAATTTGTCTTTCCACAGTATGCCTAGAACAGACAGGTGACCTTTTTTGCAACACTTTGACAGTAAATGAGTCACTGCCCTCCCCAGCCCCAAGATATAGTGCAGATACCTGCTAAAGACAGTCTCACAGTGTGACCAGTCTTTCTGGATCTACTGTGAACCTAGAGGTTTCTTATTAATGTAATGACCTACTTAGTGAATCACTACAAAGATGTGTATTACAGGGAAATTAATGACATGTTCATGTGTTCAAAGAAGATTGGCCCTTGTAACCGTTTTTTTGTTATTGTCTTTGGAAATTACTTGTGAGAGGCCTCTCCTGAGTGGGCTTTGAGGTTCAAGAAGTGGTAGAGAAAGTAAAATTTCCTCCACATCAATGATACTATTGCTGGTTCTGGTGAGAAATGAAATTGAAGCAATATGAATGTGCTAGGGAATAAAGGTTAGGGTGCCGTGTACTTCACACGTTTCAGGGTAAGGTTTGCAAGCACCTTCAATCACCTAAGACTTCCATATGAGATCAGGAAAAAGTCCTCTTAAGCTCCATGTCCTCAACTGATGGTCCAGCAGTGGCCCTTAATGGTGGCATGTGAAAGATGAGCCATTGGGCAAGTACATAACAACATTTCCTTAGTGTAACGTCCTGCTCTTCAGTTGCTTGCAACCCAGACTTTCTCAGCTACTGCTGGGATTTTGTTGTTTAATAGCATTTGGTAAGATTTTTATGTTCAATGAATTCTTTTAAGTCTTTGTCAAACTCACAATATTATCAGCATTGTGTAGTCTACTGATTTTTTCCATTTTGACCAAGTTGTGTATGCAGAAGCTCCTTTCGTTTTGTTTTAAACTGATCATTTCACTGGAAGTTCTCCAGTCCCTGTATGATGAGGCACAGTGGGCAATCATCCCGTTTCTGTTCCCCATCCTGCTTGTAAGTCTGAAGACCTTTGTCATAACCTCTGTTTGTCCTTACGGGTCCCATTAGAAGAACTGTATTGTTCTTCCTTCAAAAACCATTCTTACCTTAAAACATGGCCTTTGTCTATACTTGAGTTTCTTCAGAGATGGAAAACACAAAATTACACATAGTACTTGAGAACTAGGATTGCGTTGTGGATTTATTAATGTTGATCTGTTTTATCACTATATTTCTAAAATCTCCCTTTTTGAGTGGCATTAGCTAATTTAGAGCCATACAAGGGGTATCTTAAGGTAGAACTGTCTTTTCCCTATATACTTGACTTTGCAGTGCTGAATTTTGTCTGGCACTTTGTAACAGTGTGTCAGTAGGAGGTTGTTCACTAATCCTTTGCAACTGGATTTTGACTTTTCACTGTTCTGAACCAATTAGTATCTTCAGAAAACTTTTCCTCATCTACCCTGTCCCTGAATCACCTCTGAATGCAGTGAACACAAATATATGTGGAGATTGATGAGTTATATGGACCTGAACAAGTACATCTCTTGTTATGCATGAACCTAGAACTTTGTACCTCATTTTATTGCTAAAGTAGTGGTAGAGCAGATACGTAGCTTTGATATTTGCTGGCTAAATTTCTTTAAATATATCTTGAGGGTCTAAGTCTGTGGGGATTTTTAATTGCTTTTCTTCTAGCCCTGATGATATGTTTTTATTTATCCAAACCTTAGGGACTGCATTTAGCAGAGATCCATAGAGGTTAGAGAGATCCTCCCTGAATTTGCAACTGGCTTTGGAGCAAAGACTAACTGTGCATTCAGAAAAGTTAGCTGAATTTTAAACATCTCAGCAGATCAGCAGAACAGTGGCCATTTGCACCAGCTGGCAATGACCAGGTCTTACCAGTCTCCAGCAGATCACGTAGAACAAGTGAAAACCTCCAGACCTGGTTTCCACAAATTGCCCCAGGAAAGATGAGGAAAGGAAGAGATCCAGCTCAAAAGATGTGTGCTAAAATCAAGGGCCTTGGCTGTTCCATCTCTGTGTTGCAATGCTGTAACTGTAGTATGCTTCCAAGTGCTGCAACATGGAGCTACTAATGGGAAATCTTAGGAATTTATTTTAATATTCATTCCCTTGGAACAAGGATTGTACCCAAATGTTTCCCATGCAAGATAATCCAGATATATGAGCAGAAGAGGAAAAGAACCCCACAAATCAAACTCCAGGCCACCAGTTACCTGTAGAGCAATTGGAAACAAGGAGTTGTCTTCAGCGTGACTCCCTGCTAGAGCATCTAGTTTCCTGAAAGATGTGCCTTCCACTTCTGGAAGCCTATCAGTCTTGTTCTTTGGTGACAGTGCATGCCAGCTATTTCCTGGAATCTGTTTGTTTTAAAATCCACTCTTGGTTTAGATAAAGAATATCAAGGCCCGATGGGAGGACTTGAGTGATGATGTACACTGCACTAGGGAGTTCTTTGAGCTGGTATCTGTGTAGTCTCACTGAAAACTTGTGCCCACCAAATTGTCTTTTCCTCTGCTGTACTGACTTTGCATCCCCTTCTTAGCACTGGCTTGCAGGATTTCAGGACTGTCCACATTCTGTCCTGTAGACTGTGCTAGTTTTGTGACCTGGAATGGAAGTCATCCTTTGCGTTGTAAGTGTATGTGCACGCATTTAACATTTTGTCGGTATGGTTCTGGTTATGGCATCTGTGTATTTAATCTGTGAAAAGAGAAAGGGGTGATCCTATAACATTGCAGGGTGCAGGAGCCCACAGTGTTTTAACTTCAAGGTTACACAGAAAGCCAGCTGTGTCTTCCCCACCAAGCACTTTGCTGTGTAAACAGTCCTTGCTGCTTTATACAAGAATGTTTACAAGTTTAATTTCTTGGTATGTACTTTGCAATAATTTCTAGTTTCATTTTCTGTCTTCCTGCAGAGACGACTTTCTTTCAATTCCTCCTTGTGGGATCTATCAGAAACTGTGGAAACTTTGAGAGAGAGCATTGGGAAGCTTGTTAAAGAGGTAAGAAGAGCCTTTGTGTCAAGAGAACACATCACTATGGTTGCTGTCTTAGCCTGTGATCGAGTACAAGAGGCAACTCAAAGTCAAATCCCTGGCTTGTTTTGAAACTTTTCCCCATCCTACAGTTGTTTTCCCCGTGTCAGTCAGTACAGGCAGTATGCACTTTGCAGCCCCTTGGCACTTCAAGTTACAAATACCGTAACAGGAATTAAAACATCTTTGGTAGTGTTTTGCCTTCTCAGCAGTGGCATAACTGTTGGGCTTACAGTACATCTGCTGCCCAGTAGTGCCTTGCAAACTGCATGTTGAGGCTTTCCATTATTTTCCATTCAGCTGCCAACCTATGTCAGGGTTATTACTTGGTTGTATCTACTGGGTTTTGTGTGTAGTGAGGGTATGGCATGTGGAAAAGATGCTGTGGCTGTTATAATTTAAATCAGTAGCTGTAGGCTACTGTTTCCTCTTTATCTATCTTGCATTTTGGGCCAAAGATTGTTTCTGGTCTTGTGGGGCACTCAGCACAATGACATCACAACACTAAACATAAACAGCGATTTGCAGAGTGAAATTGGCATTCTGGAGACTGCAAGTATTTGTTTTTTCAGGTGAAACGATAGATTAAGAAAAAAAGCCCTGCATACCTAAGTGTGAGTCAGAAATCCAAATCTGGGGGGTGAGGGGTGGGTGTTGAGCCAGAAGCCTATCCTAGCTTTTTGTCTGGCTCTGACTTTGAAGTGCTGCTATTAGTCAAAAACATTCTCTCCCTGGAGCAGAAATCACAACCATCTAAGCTAAACAGTGCCGCCGCCTCCATCTAAGCTAAACAATGCCGCCGCCTCCTCCTCCCTTCTCTAGTGTTCCGTCTTTGCATCAGAGCAAGAGAGCTCGGCGCCCGTGACCGGCAGTAACCCCTGGGAGCAGGCACAAGAGCGGGTCACTCCAGGTTAGCGTGAGCCTCACTCCCACGGAGGGGCAGCTGCCGGGAGCCTGTGCCGTGCCAGCCAACAATCCCTGGCACGCACCCTCCCCGAGTCCGACAGCCTGCCGTGCAGCCCCCTTCACTCTGAAATTAACACCATTCCAGGATCAGCTTTAGTTAGGACCATGGAAGAGCTTTTGCTGCTAGCAGGGAGGCTGCCCTTCGGAGTTTGACTACAGCTGTTTCCTGTTACGTCATTTAAGCTCGCCTTTTTTTCTTGTCTGGGATAAAAATAATTGAAGCCACGTGATACTCAGTTTGCTGATGTGGCCGAAAACGTCCCGGGGTAACGTGCCTTTTGCTTGGCAGCTGTTTTGGGTAGGACTACCTTTTATTCTGCCCTGCTGTGCAAACAAAGGCAGCTTTTTGCTCTGTGTACAGCATGAGCTGCTCCAGATGGCTTGACCGAAAGTTACTTCTTATTGTCTGTCAGGCGGATTTCTGTGTGAAAAGGAGGGACTTGCTCCCTTGTTTCAAAGGGCAGCAGCTTGAGGGGGTGGAGAGAACTATTGTTTGTGCCATGTCTAGGAACCTTTCTAGCAGGGAATTTTAATTAGAAAATGGTCTGAAAAAAATATTTGTCTTGGAGTATGGGGATTGATTGGATCTGTGTCCTTGGACTCTTTAAATCAACTTCTAAGAGGGCAGACTAAACACCAAGAGCAAGGACAACTATTTAGAAACATTTAGGGGGAGCCAGGTCTGATGTCTGGGAGAAGAAATAGCTTAGTATCCCTTCACATTTTACATACTCACTTCCAGAGGTGTGAAAAGATCAGCTCTGCATGTGAATTGTAAAGCTGTTGGTGCCAAAGATGAAACAGAGTTCCTTGCTCAAACTGTTTCAAAATAATATGTAGAAATGTATTTGCCAATGCAATGCCTCTTTAAGATGGTTAACACTTCATATGTTCGTGGGAATTAGCTGTGCTTCCTATTTGAGTACCTTTGCTTGTCATGTTAGGGAGTTTATGGTACTTCAGCTAACACAGCTGTCTTTTTGCTGAGGAAAAATGAGCTGTTTCACCTAAGATACCAAAAACTCCCCAAGGGATCCTTTTGAATTGCACACTCAAACTGTCACACCTGAAATGCAGCCTTTTGGCTCACCTTTTGGGTGAGGAAACATCAAATAAAAAAATCTACATGAGCATATGTAGCAAAGGAACCTGTTGTGTGATGCTTTTTTTCATTCATGCCCTGTGACGCTGGTAATCCTGTAGGTCACCCTGAACCTGTAGAGCCAGGTTGAGTGGCACCAGGCTGCAGGCAAAGGCATCAGTGAGTACTAAGGACATGAAAGAACACTTGAATCAGTCATTATGGACATTTGCACTCAGGCTTTTGCTGTTCTTACAGCTGTCTTTCATTATATCAGTGTGTCATGTGTTTTTATGCATCTGAAAATAGAGGCTCCTTGTGTAGGTGACACGTAGTAGCTGTTGTTTGGCATCAAGAATTTTTCTCCAGATATTGGCTCATCTAAAACGTGCACAGTGCTACAGATGAACAGAAAGGGTCAGGTTTACCTCCCACTGTAAGGCCAGAGAGTCTTGAGTGTGTTTTCCTTGGGTGAACTTGAATTGAATTGTTTCAGCACACTGCTGCTTTCAGCATTGTTGCTGGCTGGCTTTGCCAGCTGTCTTAGACTTTGGTTATCTGCATTTTATTTAAACAAAGGTGACAAAACCAATACACAGCGAGCAAAAATGGCAGATGGTCTCTGATTGACTGTTATTGTCTCTGAAAACAGGGCAGTTGGACCACAGCATCTAAAGTTGTTTCCAAGATGAAGTTGATGAGCAGTTGCAAATAGGAGTCTCGGCAGCTCTGCTTGCCCTTATTAGTGCATGTTCCTGTTCTGGGCAGCACAGTAAGAACATTCAAGTTATGTCGCCTGATATTTCAGTAGCAATCAAGAAATCAGATAAAATTCTAGAAAACACTTAAAAAGGGACAGAGAACCAGCTGTAGCATTTTACCATGATGCTGTATAAAACCCTTTGATACAGAGCACAGGTCTAGGCTCTTGTTCCCCAAAAAGGGATAGCAGAACTGGACTGAAGTTCAGAGAAGGCCCGTTAGGACATTTAGAAGTAGAATGACTTTCACAAAAGGAACAAGGGAATAGTCTAAGACTGTTCAGCTTGGAAAAGTGATGATTTGGGGATATGACAGAGACCTGTAGAGTTGAGTGTCATTTGAAGAAGCAATAGGGATTAAATATTCACTGTCTCTTGCAGTAAAAACAAAAAACAAAACCATGTGACAGCAAATGGAGATGAGCATAGCCAAATTAAGGAGAGAGAAGAAGCCCTTTCCTGGGATGCTGGATGTTAAATACTTGTGGATGTTCTAAACTCTAGGAGTTTACCATGGAAGAAATTCATTGAGATTTAGGATATAGAAGTTCCCTGAGCTGAAAAAAAATGGAGACTGGAAGGCTACTTAGAGGAAGTATCCTAGATTCTTGCCTTTGTCTTATTTTTTCATTTACTTATTGTCACTATCAAAGAGGTGATGTTCTGACATCATGAGATAGGGGATCTGAGAGCAGTGCTCCAGTTTAGCGTGAAATCAGTGCTCATGCTGGTGGGTTGCTTTTTGTGTTGTGATGAGCTTGGCCATGCCCCCTGAGTATGGCAGCATCAATGCAGTGAGTGTCTCAGGCTGAGGGCAGGGTGCTTTTGTTCATGGCATATTGCAGACATTTTGTCTGGCTTGTGCCACTCAGGTGAGTCTGGAGGTACTAATTGTTCTGGCTGGTTGTGCGTTGTCACCTCAGGCCAGGTGTCAGGTCAGCTGGGCAGGAGAAGGCTTCTTGCTGTGACTGGCTGCTTGCACAGCTTATGCTGTGATTAGGTTCCTGGCTGCAGCGGGGCTTGTTTTCAAGGCTTTTCTGGGAATGCTGTTGACAACGGGGCAAGGAGTTTCTGGGGCAGGGATAAGCGATGCCAATCTAGGAGGTCAGACTGGCTTCCTGGTGTATTTCAGTGGAGGCTTGGTGGGATTGTGCCAGCTGACATTGCTGTGGCCTCTAGCTGGTCCAGTTTGTGTCCCATGAGCTGCAGTCACTTGGTGTTGTTCCTTTAATCCCTTTATTGACTCAAGGCACCCCACCCAACCTGTCCTTGTGAGGGTACTTCACTGGAATGTAAGCTATTATGCAATCAGAAAAAGAAGCAGCTTCCATGTTAGATGGCAGGCAGGCCAGGAACCACCCACAACACTGGAGGGGAAAAAAAGAGTAAAAAACTTGGCAAAGATACATTCCAAGTACTTGCACAGAGGAGACTTCCCTCTACAGTCTCCTGATGTGGTGGTCATCTGTTCAAAAATCTGTTCTGTGATTTGAAGGCACATGGAAAGAACTCCTTTTACTAATCCCATTCAATACTTGCTTCCATTCTTTTCTGTTCCCTTCCGCTCTAGCTACTCAGCATGAAGAGCTGGAGTGACATGAGGCAAGAGGTGATGTTCCTGACCAATGTGAATGCCTCAAACTCCTCTACACAGATCTATCAGGCTGTGTCACGCATCGTGTGCGGCCATCCAGAAGGTGGAGGGCTCAAAATTAAATCCCTCAACTGGTATGAGGATAACAATTACAAAGCACTGTTTGGAGGCAACAGCACTGAAGATGATGTGATTAACTTCTATGATAACTCCACAAGTAAGTGTAACAGTGGCATGGCCTGAGGTCCCATCTACTTCATTATTGTCATCACGAGTGTTTTCCAAACTTCCACAGATGAAAGCAGGTGATTTTGAGGGATACGTTCACTGCTGTTTCAGAAAGGCATGCACACATTGTTCTGCACATGCTCTTAAGGCCAGTGAAGATATCAACTTGCAGAGTTTCCCAAGGACCTTCTGTAGAGTCCACAGAAAGCTGTGTGGTGGACCTGCTTTAGTGGGACAGGGAGCACAGTCATGTGCAGCCTTTTGGAGAGATTTTGCTCGTGCCGTGCATTGGGGTTGTGGGAGTGTTGCAGAACTAGCACTGTGATTCTTAGTGTTGGAGGCTACCTGGCTGCTCCATGGTCACTGGGCAGACTGTGAAGGCTTGGGCTGAAAGGGGGTTTTTGTGGAGCATTGCAGTAAAGGAGGGGGCTTGTGTCAGAAAATGGCTTTGCTTTCAGCTTTGATTCTCCTTGAAGCTCATGCGAGTGTGGCATATGCCTTCTGCAGCTGTCACTGTGCTGTTCAGCCACTCACCTTTGTACTCTTCCTCAGCACCCTACTGCAATGAGCTAATGAAGAACCTGGAATCCAGCCCGCTTTCCAGGATTATCTGGAGGGCTTTGAAACCTTTGCTGATTGGGAAGATCTTGTACACTCCAGATACACCAGCCGTAAGGAAGGTCATGTCTGAGGTAACTCTAGCCCTGTCCTCTGATTATGTAGCATGAGCTATGTCCTCTGGCTGTGCAGCTGGTCCTCTCTAGTTAAATGGGACCCAAACACAAGCCTGGAAAGGATTGCCTGCAAAAGCACAGCCTCCACAGTCTCACCTCCCGTGCACTTACTGTTGAAGGCTCAATGCACCTCTCAGCTCATGATGGGCCTCTGCCAGCTTTTGGAAATAACCTTCCTCTCCTCTTTGTGACAGGTGAACAGGACATTCCAGGAGCTGGGTGTGTTTCGTGACCTCGGGGGAATGTGGGAGGAGATAAGCCCAAAGATTTGGACATTTATGGAAAGTAGTCAGGAAATGGATCTCATTCGGGTCAGTATGCTGTCCTTGCCAGAACCACCATTGTTCCTTTTTTGCAATAAGTGATGAAATATTTATTTTAGATGGTGCTTCAGTGGTGAATTGGGCAGATAAATATTATGGATGGGACCCTTCTTGAAAGAGATTTTGATCGTACTGAGTTTGCATTACGCTTGGCATTCCTTCCTTCACGTAAAAATCTCCTGCAAACAGGAGGAGTGCACATTTAACAACCATTTCTAATCTGCCTCTGTTGGAAAATGTCCTCTTTGGTCCACAGTGTTGCCCTAACGTGTTACAAGCACATCCCCATGGTTCCTCAGGTATGGCTCTGAGGGGTGTATCTTTGCACCCTGTGCCAATGTGTTTGGAAGCACAATGGTGTAAAACTGGCATCAAGCAACAGAGGGACAAGTGTAGAATAGTTTTTCCAGCTGTCTCTTCAACTCAGCTGGTTGGGTATCATAGTGCACCTTCCTGTATACAGAGACCTCCCCAGGTCTTATAAACCTTTAAATTCATTCTTTTTCACCCCAGTGTAATGCACTGCTGAATAATCTGTGACCTGCCCTGTTGTACTTCTCCATCAACATGACATGCTAGAGCACCAGACAGTTGAACAGATTGTCGCAAAGTTCAGGCAGAAAGTCAAGGTCCAAAACATTGATTTGCAGTCATGTCCTCTGAAAAGTGAATGTTGCTCTTTTTTTTTTTTTTCTAAATTTAGTGAGCCCTGGGCTTTTCTGGTTCTTTATTTTATGTTGCTTGTTAACCCTGTTGCCTCTGATGGCTAATTATCGATCTTTCCAGCAATCTGCTCTTCTCTGTACCGGTGTAGTAACACCTTTGTTGTCACCTGTTGACATTCACACAAGCACGACTACTTCATTGTCAGTGCCTTGGCAGCTGCCAGACACCATCCCGTTCAATTGCCATGCTGCTGGGTGGACCAGCCATCACCTCTCAAGTTTCTGAGTTGTACAATCTGTCTGGCATTCATTTTTGCTGAAGGAGAGGAAAGGGCTTTGCATGCCCATCTCTGCCACTTTCAGCTTGATGCTAATGTGGCTGCAAACTTCAGGAAGCCCGATATGTGTCCCTGGGGTTAAGGAGCTTTAATGTTGGAACTGAACAAGAAGAGGTTGAGCCATTTCCCTGCAGGCATGGTGTCCTGTCTGCTGGAGGTGGTGGTAGAAGCTAACCTTGGGAGACCAAACGAGAAGGGGGCACAGCACATCCAATTCCTGTTTGCTTGGATTTCCTTTTTGTATGTTTTCCTTTGCTAGCTTGGTCTGCTCTGTTTTTCCAGTTTGCAGTGCTGTTTCTGTAACTGTGTGACCCACTGCTTTCTGGTTTGCTGGTAACAGCGGAGTATGGGGAAGCTCCTTACCTCTCTTTATTTTTGTTGTGGCATAAAATCCATTTCCTGTTCTTATTCATAAGGATTTTTGCAGTTTTTTCTCTTGTGCAGGTTTTTCCTTTTATCTCCCTGACTTCAGTTCAACTATATCCTTTACAATTACTGCTCCCTTCCTGCCTGGCTTTATGTTGTCTGCCCCATGGACTGGTTTCTGCTTCAGTGATGGGTGCTTCTGCATGGCACTGTACTTGAGCGCGAGGCATTGTGCGCACAACAGCCTGTCCTCAGACAGCTAGCAGTTAAACTGGGTGAAGAAAGCACTGTCCCAGACAGGACAGGACATCATGGCTGTACAGAGCTGCTTCAGCCAGCCCTGATGCCACAAAAGCAAAATATGTAAGAAAATCGCCTGGCCTCTGGTGCTGGTGTTTCTGATCAGCACAGTGATAGCTGAGCCTTCAGCCTCAGTCCCTGTCCATCCCAGCCAGGAGCAGAGATTTGTCTGGGAGAAGTGAGCAGAGCTTGGCGACCAGCATTAGCCAAACACGTTTCTGCTGAGCAAGCATCTCCTCTCTTCCCTGGATGGCGTGTGTGGGGTGCAGAGCTGTGCGTGGCTCTCTGCTGCCCTCTCCTTGGGAGAGGGCTGGCAGGACAGGAGGCAGTCAGCCAGTCTGCAAAGCACACCGATGGTGTGAGGCTGGACCGAGGGAGGCACATCCTTCTCAATGGGAGGCTGAGAGGAAGGACCCCACTGTGCTGATCCTCGCAGTGTGGCAGAGGGCCTCTCCCTGCACCTTTTTAACAAGTGTTTTCCCTGGTAGTGCTTGTTTTTGTTATGAGAGAGGAGGTTTGACATTAATTGTCACACCTATTTCTCCCTTGAAAACCAAATATCTGCAGACATTGCTGAAAGGCAAAGCCCTCTGGGACCTGCACTTGCCAGCTTCCAACTGGACAGTGGAAGATGTTGCCCATTTCCTGTCAAACAATCCAGAGGACTTTGAGACCGAAAACGGCTCTGTGTATACGTGGGTGGACGCCTTCAATGAAACAGACCGAGCAATCCAGACCATCTCCCGCTTCATGGAGGTGAGGTCCTGTTAGTGTGGGCATGGAGCTGGGGGAGGGCAGCTCCATTCATCAGTCAGGTGTCCTGGAAGGGGAAGATAGAGGTTCCTCAGTCCATTTTCTGGGCACTACCAAGCATTAGTAGGGCTGAATACCATGTGAGAAAATTATAATTTATTCAGGTGCCTAAATGCAGCTGTAGGACTCTAACTGTAGGCCTTGTTTTTGAAGGTTTTGCTTTGGCCACTGTGTGTTGTTTCCTGCCCTTCTGTTACTAGGTTACTGAAAGCTGCTGCTGTCTCCAGCAGTGTAGCAGCTCATACTTCCATCTGGGGTTTAGCTGGGGGCTGCGGTGAAGCTAGCAGCTGCTTTAAATAGAGGGAACAAAATTAGTTCTACTTGCTGCCTGATCATCTTGGAGACAAGTGCAAACAGAGGGGCCTGGTCCAAAGCCTTCAAGTGTCTCCACTGATGTTTAGAGGCTTTGAATCAGATTTGGTTTATTGGTAACAGAGGAAATAAGACTATATATGGAAATTACTTGGATGAAGTCCTGTAGGTAATACTACAGTACTACCGCCTAATCTCTTGTGCAGAAAATGCCTTTGCTGGGGTATTTCTCAGTGGTATATATTTGACTGGCAGGTGACTGTCAAGCAGGCAGCAATGACAGCTCTTGCAACTTGCTGGGCTACAGCAAACCATTGCAAAATAGTCTGATGCTGTTGTCTTTTTCTTAGGCGTGGCATTACCATTGGAGAGTCCTCTTCTTTTCCTCCACCCCAAACATAAACAAAGTACATTCTGATTTGGCAGCATATCCCATAAATGCTTCCAATTCTGTCCCTGTCTAGTGTGTCAACTTGGACAAACTGGAGCCTGTGCCCACAGAAGTCCGGCTTATAAACAAGTCCTTGGAGCTTCTGGATGAAAGGAGGTTCTGGGCTGGCATAGTCTTCACTGAAATAGCCCCTGACAGCACGGACCTTCCTCAACATGTGAAATACAAGATACGTATGGACATTGATAATGTGGAAAGGACCAACAAGATCAAGGATGGGTGAGCCCTGACCTCCTGCCTTATGAACAATTTCTTACAAGGGATGTGGTGAGGAGGATTTCTAATGGAAAGGTCTTGTTGCCTTGGTGCAGGTACTGGGATCCTGGTCCCCGAGCTGACCCCTTTGAGGACATGCGCTATGTCTGGGGAGGCTTTGCCTACCTGCAGGATGTGGTAGAACAGGCCATCATCAGAGTTCAGACAGGCACAGAGAAGAAGACAGGAGTTTATGTGCAGCAGATGCCCTACCCGTGTTACGTGGATGACATGTATGTATGCAGGCTGCTTCAAAAGCTCCCAGGAGGAGCATCTTGGGGGGCATGGGTTTTTGTCACTCCTCAGGCATGGTTTGGTTTATACCCTATTATCAGTGAGGAGGCAGTCTGTATAGTGTTCCTAATCCCTGGAATTAAGGCACCCACATGGAGGATTTAGAATATGTAATAACTTGCAGATCCTGCCCAGACTATCAGTTCTGGACCTTAACATACAAAGTACCTTCCTGAGGTGTGACCATATCCCCACACCTGATGCAAGCAAAAATAACACTGGGGAAAAAACAGACAGATAGGCACAGGAGGGTGGAAAGAGGACAATTGAGAGCAATCAGCAGGCAAGACAGCTCTTTCCACCCACTCTTCCACTGAATGACACTTGCAGCTCCAGCTGCCACTCCTAACTGGTGATGTGCTCTAAACCCATCTGCCTCACCTCATGGTGAGACACTGATCCTGTGTGAGGCTTTGCACATCAGCTGCCTTGTGCAGTGAAGCCTTAGCTGTCACCATGCTCTGATAGCCCTTGAAGTGGTACCTGAAGTTGCAGTGATGTTTCTCACTTGATTCTCCTGGCCCCTTTCCTTCATTTTCTCAGATTTCTGCGTGTCATGAGCCGCTCCATGCCTCTCTTCATGACACTAGCTTGGATCTACTCAGTGGCTGTGATAATTAAGGGCATTGTGTATGAGAAGGAAGCCCGGCTGAAAGAGACAATGAGGATTATGGGACTCGATAATGGCATCCTTTGGTTAAGCTGGTTCATTAGCAGCCTTGTCCCTCTCCTGATGAGTGCAGGATTGCTGGTGCTGATCCTGAAGGTGAGTTGCCTGGTTCGGCCTGTGGCAGCAGGCTCTAGAGCCTTGAGAGCCTGCTAAGCAGTGGTCTGCGCTGACACACTGGGGAGGAGTTTGTGGGTGTATGTTGACCAGTCACTTTTTAGGAACAGGGTTTTGAAACAACAGGACTGAGTGGCTGAAAAAAGCAGGAGGGGATGTTGTAGATTCAGTTGTCTTGAAAAGATGTCTCTGGTACTGCCTCACTTCTGGGAATGCTGTTGTGCAAATTGCATGAAGCCCCACTTCCCCTGAGCAGCAGCTCTGCAGAGCTGCCTGTAACAGAGCTACCTTGGAGAGCCCTTTCAAAGCCTCATGCACTTTTTGTTCTCCTGCCAGATGGGGAATCTGCTGCCTTACAGTGACCCTAGTGTGGTGTTCATTTTCCTCTCAATCTTCGGCGTTGTGACCATCCTCCAGTGCTTCCTCATCAGCACTGTGTTCTCCAGGGCCAACCTAGCAGCTGCCTGTGGGGGAATTGTCTACTTCACTCTGTACTTGCCTTATGTGCTGTGTGTTGCCTGGCAGGACCACATCAGCTTCTCACTCAAGATTTTTGCGGTGAGTCTTGATGAAATTCTCCTGGGCACTGGGCCTCCACCAGTATGGCACTCAGCAGCTTTCTAGCTGGACATTGATACAAGGGGGGGAGTGGCAATGGGAGGTTAATTTTCAGTGTAAGAGACTGTCAGGGCTGTGCTTGATGAAGATGTTTACAGAACCTGCTAGAAGCTGCTGGGAGGGTTTTGTTGGCTTTGGTAGTAGCAGTAATGCAGCTGGACTAAGCTGCCTTGATCTCTGTATGCTGTGATGCTCTACCACCAAACAGGCAGGCTGAAAGAACCTTTCCTCTGCACAGCACTTACTACTGTCTGGAGAGGGTGACTGTTAGCAACCTGTTCCCTCACATGAAAATCTAAAGAGCAAGGGAAAGAAAACAGGGAAACAAACAATTCAGGATGGAGGTCCAGCAGACATTTCATGCCTTGCTGAAACCTAGACCAAATCTGCCATTCCATACCTGCAAATATAGTGATGATCTTTGGAACTTTGACTTTTCATATGGACTATGTCCCTTAGCCTTGTGCTACAACTGAGATGACCAGTTGGAGAGTAGATGTAAAACACTCAATGCGTGTTCATGCCTCCCATTTTCAGAGCCTGCTGTCTCCAGTAGCCTTTGGTTTCGGCTGTGAGTACTTCGCACTGTTTGAGGAGCAGGGAGTTGGTGTCCAGTGGGACAACTTCTTTGAGAGCCCATTAGAAGAAGATGGCTTCAGCATCACCACATCTGCTGTCATGATGCTGTTTGATACCTTTCTGTATGGAGTCATGACCTGGTACATTGAATCTGTTTTCCCAGGTGAGGTCTGCTTCTGAGGGATAATCATGTCTTAATGCTTTTAAATCCTTTTGCCCTTCTCACTTGCCAAGGTGCAAATTTGGCCCATTTTTAAGCAGAGCTGCAAAAGGGTCATGGAGCAAAACCATAATCCAGCATGAGAGCAAGGTTGTTGCTTGCTGATAGCAGTGGGTGGTGTCCAGCACAGAAGCATGGCCTTGTTGTGGCCATGCCTGAGCTAGCCCCAGAAGCTTTGCTGTACCTCACTTGTTCCCTCCTCTGAAGTTCACAGACCATGCTGCAAGGGAGGAGTTGAGTATCAGTACCACATGTGCTGCTTAGCACCTTCCAGCACAGAGTTTTTAACCCTAAAGTGAAGTGAGATATCTTACCCAGAGTCTGTCACTGTCTTCATCAAGAAAGATTTCTTCTTAGTCCTGCCTCAACTGGAGGCTTACTGGGGGTGGAGTACTTCCCTTCTTGTCCTGAAAGCTAACAAAAGAAAAGGGACAGAGGCAGTCAGGTTCATGTAATGCTTTTCTTTTTAGGCCAGTATGGGATTCCCAGACCTTGGTACTTTCCTTTCACAAAGTCCTATTGGTTTGGGGAGGAGCCACAGGACAGGCAGCACCCTCATCTTGACCAGAAGGGATCTTCAGAAGGTAAGTGTTGGACACAGAGCCTTTCTGAAGTGAAGTGTTAAGGTCTGCCTTTTTCTGAAACAAGAGTCCGAGGACGGCAGGAGCAGGGCTGGCATGGAGAGCCGAAATAGGTCATAGTTTTGTTATCACAGTTTGAGTATGCTGATCAGGTGGGTTTAACCAGGTAAACCCATGGTACTTCACCCACCTCAGTGCAGGTGGCTACTCCAGGCTTATGGAGTTGAGAAGTCCTTGTATTTTTGGTGACCGTGATGATACTGGAGATCTCCAGCTCCCAGATGAGCCCGGGAGAAAATAACTAAATGACAACTTCTGTGGAAGATTTCTGTCCCTAATGAAGAAATGTGGTCAGTTCTTCATATAGCTCATTTGTCCACAGGCTTGGGGGAATGTGATGTCTGTTAAAATTCCCATGCAATTTCTGTTAAAACCTATCATATCTCTCTGCTTTGCTGTGTTTTCTTCCAGTCTGCAAGGAAGAAGAGCCGGTGCATCTGAGTCTTGGTGTTTCCATCCAGAACCTGGTCAAGGTTTACCGTGATGGCAAGAAAGTTGCTGTAGATGGTCTCACACTAAATTTCTATGAAGGACAAATCACCTCCTTTCTGGGACATAATGGAGCAGGGAAAACCACTACCATGTAAGGACAAAATAATGATTTAAGAGAGTTGGGAAGTGACTGAGTACTGACAACTCCTATCCACATAGTAGAGGTAGCCACAGAACTGCAGTGTGCAAGCTGGTGCAGACTGGAGTGCCTCTGCTGATTTTGTCTAGTTGTGCTGCTGCCTCATGGATACAGGGGACTGGAACTGAAGGGAGTTCAGCTTGAGGCTGGGTCAAATGAATCTGTAGGCAGGATTCTGTAGTAATGCCATTTGTGACTCTGACTTACCAGTGCAAGAAAGCAAGTTGGGACTGAAAGAACAAGAAGCTTTTAGAGGAGAAAAAAGTCTTTCCTTCAAACAGCCATGTGGGTGTTCCTTGATCACTGTTAAAACCACTGGAGCTGATTTTTTTTTTTTTTTATCCATTAGTGAGATGTTTCTCAGGCTACTTTCTTGATATGGGATTTCCCCAGGGCTTCCTCCTACCCTTAATTCAGCCATCCTGGCATGCACAGCAGCTGTTTCCTAGTGGTGGAACCTGCTTATCTGTTCTATTTGTTTTTCAGGTCCATCTTGACTGGCTTGTTCCCCCCAACTTCAGGTACAGCCTTCATCCTGGGCAAAGATATCCGCTCTGAGCTCAGCACCATCAGGCAGAACCTGGGTGTATGTCCACAACACAATGTGCTGTTTGACTTGTGAGTATCATCCATGAGACACAGGACTGCTGCTATCCAGCAGATACTTGGGTTCTCTAGGATAGAGCAGTGGGCTTTCAGCTTTGACAGTCCTATTTTTTTTGTGTGCATGGTGCAATGGGATGGTATGAGATTGGCAAAGGAACATTCTGTTTCTTAGCACATTCCTTAGTGCCTAGGAATGATCAGCAAGAGCCTATACTTCCATATTTCATGTCTGTTAATAATCTACTCCACTCGGCTAGGCCAAGTGTTTCTCCAGTGCCTAGTGATTTGGGATGTTTGTGGTGCTGTCAAGCACCCTTAATGGAGGATTATTTACGTGGGTGCTGAATAGAGCCACACCCCGAAGTCAGGCCCAAGCTGAGCGCACCCAGTCTGTGTCTCCTTCCTGAAACCTCAGCCTCAAAAAATGTTTTTCTGAGCAAACAAAAATGCCTGCAGTAACGCTAATCAGTATGATGCTTTCAACTGTGCCCTGAGGCTGTATTTGTTCCCTAGGCTGACTGTGGAGGAGCACATCTGGTTCTATGCTCGGCTCAAAGGGCTGTCGGAAAAGAAGGTGAAAGAGGAGATGGAGCAGATGGCAGCAGATGTTGGTTTGCCTCACAAACTGAAATCCAGGACAAGCAGACTCTCTGGTAGGTTCAGATCTTTTACGTTTCTCAGCCTCAGAAACACTCCATTGGCTTTCGCAGAGGCTGCATTATGGACCTTGATGGGACCCTGCAATTCAATATAAACTGCTATACAATGAAGCACTTAAGGAAGTCAGTTATTTATTAAGTACCTAATAAGTGTATCTAAGTAAACATCACAATCTTGCACTGTCTCAAGCTATCTAATGGCTATAACAAGTCACTTCCTCTGAGTATTTTGTACTTGTTTACATCATGGCATAGTTCAGCTGCATTTGCTATATGTTCTCCAAAGCTTACTAATACATTTGGGGTTTATGAGTTTAGGTGGTGACCATGCGAGAGTGGTGACCGTAAGTCTCTAAGTCCCTTACTGTTTGTGAACCATGTATGCATTTCTTATGCTGACTTCTGCCCCTTCAGTTGGTGACCTGGAGTGTCCTTCTCGTTTGTTCAGGAGGGGCAGAATTCCTGTATCAGTCTGTACCAGATACTAGGGGGACTGAGACGCCTTTGTCTTACTCAAGTATCAGTACAGACTGCACATTTGACTTTGGGGAGAGAGCAGATGACCACAGTTGGCTTTAGTATTGAAGAGTGCAATATAGTTCCTTGCTTTTGCCTCTGGAACGCTTCCATGAACGGGGTGTCTTATGGGGACTTACTTTCTGAAGCTCTGGAGACCTGTGCTCCAGATCCTCAAATATGATTAGGCCTCCAAGCTGGAGACTTGGTACCCTTGGTGCTTCAGTATAATTCACCTATGGAAGGGCATGCAAGGTGTGGTTCACTGCAGTAGGAGGAGAGCTAGATTCCATTGAGGAAAGACTATCCAGATGAATTAGCCACTGTCCAGAAAGTGGTGTGACCCTGAAGGCCTGAAACAACAGCAGTACTTGTTTTCAGTCTGCTTTCTTTCAGAGAGCTTATTATCCACCATGCTGCAAGTACTGTTGTTCCACTCATCTCTGCGTCAGCCTAAACACCTTTTTCTTCTTGTGCCTGACAGGTGGGATGCAGAGGAAGCTCTCTGTTGCCTTAGCGTTTGTTGGTGGCTCCAAGGTTGTCATTCTGGATGAGCCTACGGCTGGGGTAGATCCTTATTCTCGCAGAGGGATATGGGAACTGCTTCTGAAATACCGGCAAGGTATGTGGTCTTTTTCTCTACTCTTAGTGAATGTGTTTTGCAAGGCAAAAGAAAATCAATCTGATTCATGACTGTTCTCAAAATAGCAACGTGTCTTTGCAAGTCTGTTGTTGCCTGCACCAAGGAATGAACAAAGACAATGCAGGACAAGGATGCTCATATCTCTCATCTGTATCCCTTTCTCATCCTGTTCATGTCAGAATTCATGAACAAACTTTACTAAGTTATGAGGGCATGAGAGGATTATGAGAGCTAAAGTCACAAAATCACCCTTGGTCTTCAGCAATGTCCTATTCTGCTTCATACAACCCGCCTTGCTGACATGAAATTAAGCCTGCTTTTGCTGAGCACAAGGGCCAGCAGGCAGTGCGGAGAATAAACCCACAAGCAGTTGTGAGTCTGCTCCGTACTGCTAGTCTTGTTCAAAGGAGCCAAACTTGTGGCATCAACCTCCCATCCGACTTCACTGCAAGATCCAGATGATTGTGGCTATGGTGTGGGAACACAGGCTTGTTTGACTTTGCAGCAACACCTTCCTTGTTCTCTTCCAGGCCGCACTATCATTCTCTCCACACACCACATGGATGAGGCGGACATTCTGGGGGACCGGATTGCCATCATTTCTCATGGCAAGCTCTGCTGTGTTGGCTCTTCTCTCTTCCTGAAGAACCAGCTGGGAACAGGTTATTATTTGACCCTGGTCAAAAAGGATGTGGACTCTTCTCTGAGCTCCTGCCGGAACAGCAGCAGCACAGTGTCCTATCTGAAAAAGGTACAGCTGACCTTTCCTGCTCGTGTTTATTCTTTCTTCATGAAATCGTAGGCTTTTTGGAAGCAGCAGCTAAGATTTTACATGGTAGAATGTCTCAGAGGAAAGTACCTTGTTCTTTGAAAGAAGTGTTAACCTGTGTGGTGGGTACTGTGCCAGACCATGTCTGGTTAAACTCTTGCATGGGACATACATCTCCATTATAATTACTTTCAGTGCCAGTGGTCCAAGTGATCAGAGAGATTCAAAGTAGATGAATTATACTCACTTCTGTACCTGTGACCTCTTAATTCTATTTCAGCCTTTTGCAGTGCTGTCACCATCTGGAACTCCTGATTTGACTTATTTAGAGTATAGCATCTGGTGGCCCCCATTTTGAGTAAACAGCAGGAAATAATATTTGTCTTCTCTTTTGTGGCCAGGATGACAGCGTCTCCCAGAGCAGCTCTGATGCTGGCCTTGGCAGTGACCATGAAAGTGATACACTGACAATAGGTGAGGCTTGGAAAAGAATTTGAGATTGAATCCCAGTTGACATTGCTCTATAGTTCACCTTGGATATCTGCCTTAACCTTGTTGCCTCTGTGTAGCTACAGTCTTGGGACAATTATTAAATTCACAGTGAAGGTATTTTAAAATTGGTAAATATTGGAATGTTTTCCTTGAATGAGCCATTTTGAATTCAAGCTGTCCTGAGAGTTAATAAGCAAAGATTATGTAGTTGCTTGCCCTGTTAGCAATATGTAACATTGGTGAGCTGTACATCAGTGATTTGAGGTCTTCCAATAGCATGTAAGAGCTCTCCCAAGTTCTGCACATAAAAAGTATAGCCAGGCTTAGGTCCAGAATTTTATCCAGGCTTGGATTAAAAAGAAATGAGACTTTCCATGGAAATAATCTTCTTTCCAGAGAGGTCCCATTTGTCCTTCTTTTCTCTGGCAAGATTTTTCAGGCTGAGCTCTTTTTTCCACATAATGAGCAGTAACCAGAACAAAACTATCTTTTACGTTTGGTTTTTCTAGATGTCTCTGCAATTTCAAATCTCATTACAAAACATGTTCCTGAGGCAAGACTAGTGGAGGACATAGGCCATGAATTAACCTATGTCTTGCCATACAAAGCTGCTAAAGAGGGAGCTTTTGTGGAACTGTTCCATGAAATTGATGACCGTCTTTCCGATCTTGGCATTTCCAGCTACGGCATCTCTGAAACTACGCTGGAGGAGGTTAGTGAGCTGATGATTCCCTTTGGTCTTAAACTAGGCAAAATGAATCATGACTGAATTAAGAATGAGATGAAGTCTTACCGCTTCCTGTAAAAATTTACGGAAAAGGCAGCTTTGCATTCCTCTCCGAATGGATTGTCTTCTGCCCTGTTTAAGTGTATGCTCATAGAGGTCTGCATTAAAAACTGAAATGTGATACAGACAAGCACAGACAGGTCCTTGTACTCGGCTGCACTTTGCTGAGATGTCATGTGAAGGTTGGCCCCTGATTTGGCTTCTAATGGCTGTGCTATTTTTAGGGATGCTTTTTGTTGCGCTTAACTAAAAATGTACATTTCAGTACTGGACACACCATACATTACATAAACAATTTAGACATGTGCACTTGTCAAGGATGTTTTTATGGTTTTAGGTTTTGTTCCATGTGACTATGTTCCAGCTGTCAAGTCTCCCTTTTTTATCACAGAAGTATCATGCACTTTATCTCTGTTTATTTTTAAAGAATGACAAGGGAAACTGCAACAGGGGTGTTATCACTTACTGAGGTTGCCCTGTATATCCTTCACAGCTGTGAAGACCTTGGTTGTTATCTGCAATTTGAAAATGGGTTATTTCTGGTTTAGGAGAGTCCATGGGCGAAGCTCCATGAAGGTGCCATTCAAGCAAGTTGTGAACGCTGTAAGACATAGGGAAATATGAGATTCCCCAACTTTAGTTACTAGGCCTATTTCTGAGACATGGGAAAGAGCTCATGTTTGAGATGCACTGTGAACTGACATTGGAAAGGGGGAAACAGGCTGACTCCTGGAAACTGGAGAGAAGCCACAAAGTCCATGTCTCCATCGTGCAGGGGATCAACTCAGTATCCTCAGTTCTTGTTGGGTGTTCTTAATAGGCAGGGCAGTGAGATGTGCGCAATCCAGCATTAGCTTAGCAGAGCCAACAGAAGAAGTGTTTGTATGACAGCTCACCATCGCTCTAAGTGATTCGTTTAGATGTGTAAACAAGTAGCTAGTAACCAATCTACTGCTTAGATATAAAGAAGTAGAAGACGTATATAAGTAGCCTTCTGATCTGTAATAAATGGCTTTCACCTTGATCATATTGGTCTGCGTGTGATTGACCTGTGCCTCCGCAACAGGTTCTCTTGTTGTACCTGTCAGTCTCCTGCTCTCTCATGGCATCTCGTGGAGCAGTACCCACAGTATCTCTCCAGTTTTGATTTTACTGACACTTACCCTTCCTTTGCAGATCTTCCTGAAAGTGGCTGATGATAGCGGTGTGGATGCAGAAACCTCAGGTGGGTGTAGTTGTCCACTATAGAGGTCACACATGCCGAGGTGTGACAGACCCTGTTTGAGACTGTACTGAAGCTCTTCTATCCTAGTATTTTTAATGACCTAAAAGAGCTGGGTTTAGTATATTTCATGCATGCTTTTATGCATTGTAAATTTCAATTGACTCAGTGGTAGCATGTTTATTTTGTAATAGTGAAGAGTTTCTAGTGTTTGATTGTATTGGAAATTACTTGACTGATTCTGTTGTCTGCTCTAAAGAAATCCTGACACATCAGACAGCAGTAGGGTCCAAATGACTTTCTGAGAGCAGATCACCGCAGTAAGTGCTCTAAACAGCAAATTGCCCTTGTAGTCATATGCTTGTCAAGTGAGAACTTTCTTACAGTGAGAGCAGCCTGCTGTTCTCCGGGGTGGGGGGTGGGGAAAGGTGTCAAGTGCACTTGAAGTTTCATACATAAAGTATGGTGCATAACATGACCCATTGCAGAGTGATGGTCTTGGTTTTGCTTTTACCTGCACTGAAGTCAGTCCAGATCAGTTTGCAAATGGAAGACATGTAAAATGAAAATGATATTGCTTTGGTTTTTGTGGGGCTAGTTGGAGATTAACTGAAGCAGTTCAGCTAGTTATAACTGCATTATTTTCAGATGGGACATTGCCAGCCAGAAGGAACAGACGTGTGTTTGGAGACAGACAGAGCTGCCTTCGTCCGTTTACAGAAGATGATGCATTTGATCCTAATGACTCAGACATAGATCCAGGTATTGCTAGGGTTCAAGCCTGCTTTCTACTTGTGGATGCTCTTTCATATTCTAAATAATGCAGATCTGGAGGCTGAGACTGCCAAAGGAGTGGTGATGTGTTTGCCTTTAGGATTAGTGGACACTGCAGGATCCACAGCCTGCTCAATCCTCCCATTCAAGGCTCAGAGAGATAAGGGAGAACATATACTCATGTAATTTTCTGTTGTTATCACTGCTCACTGTGCTCTTTTCTTTTTGGTGAGTGAGAGTAGCTGCTCCAGCCATCACCTTCTGTCTTCAGCACAGAGAGCATCTCTGAACTTTTGAATGAGGGTCATTTCTTCTTGCTAGCAGAATCCAGAGAGACAGACCTTCTCAGTGGCATGGATGGGAAAGGCTCCTACCAGATGAAGGGCTGGAAGCTCACCCAGCAGCAGTTCATGGCTCTGTTGTGGAAGAGAATGCTCATTGCCAAGAGAAGCCGGAAGGGTTTCTTTGCCCAGGTGAGAGCATCCAGCATGAGCAGAGACCCCACAGCAGGGACAGCCCTGGACTGTGTATTGTAGTCTGAGTTGATGGGGGGCTGAAAACCTCAAGGGAAAGCAGATAACCAAAATTAGCCTTCACTGCACACATAGGCAGAAGGAGACCTGTGCAAGTGAAAGGAGTTGCATGATAAACCTGGTGGTTACAGTATTCTTGCACAGCAGAATGCAATTTTGCCCTTGAGCGCAGCATTTGCAGGCTAAATCCTCTGCATCCCAAGTGAGTTGCCTGATAGAATGCCAAGACAGATCTTGCATTGGTGTCTAATACTGCTTTGGTGTAAACAGCAAAAGGTATTCCTGGGAAACTTTGAAAAATTTTTGATCCAGTAAGTGATTCATATGTAACTTCTTATGCCTCTGGAAACATTTGCTTAAAATAGGACTTGCTCTTTCCTTGCAATTTCAGATTGTGCTGCCAGCTGTCTTTGTGTGTATTGCTCTCATGTTCAGCCTGATTGTTCCTCCTTTTGGGAAGTATCCCAGCCTGGAATTACAACCCTGGATGTATGATGAGCAGTACACTTTTATTAGGTATGTTTTGTGTGACATATAAATCCTCTTCTTTGCAAACTTGAGTTACAGAGTTCCTTAAATTGTTTCGGTTTTTGTGCTTATTTCAGAAGCACATTTTTAAAGACAGTCCTGGTGTTTTCTTCTTCAACCTTTAAGTGCCAGCTCTAAGTACAGGCAAGGCCATATCCATTTCTGAATGGCGCTGTGACTCTCCTAATCCTGTGCACAAAGACTAGGAATGTGTGTGTGCTCCTAGGCCAAGCATTCTTCAAGGGCAAATCCCCACCCATATCCCTTCACTGTGCTCTTGGCATTACTCTGTTGCTGCTTTTGCTGTGGGCTTGTTATCACACTGACTGATAGTGGTTTTTCTGCTGTTCCCATAGCAATGATGCTCCAGAAGATGCAGGCACTCACAAGCTTTTGGACGCCCTTCTTGATAAACCTGGGTTTGGGACACGCTGTATGGAGGGACATTCCATCCCGTAAGTAGAACTCTGGTCTGGGAAGAGGAAGCACAACCACAGTAGATCTAGCTGGCTTTAGGAAATGGTAGTAATACATGACCAGAGCAGGATTTAAGCCAAAAGAGCCAATTCAGCTTTTTTGCTCATAACCTTTGTAAAAGTTGCCAGCCCTCAGTGTGAGGTGAGGACGTGAGGTTTCAGTGCAAGTCCTTGCTGATGGAGATGGAAAGGAGAGAGCAAATTACTCAAATTACTGTTCAGTCGTGAGCATGGTAAAGGACCTATTTATGTTGCTGTGTGTTGTTGACTGTAGCTATTTCCACTCCATAATCCTTTGTTTCCAGCTGCACTAGAAACCTAAGTTAGCACCCCCACAAACACTAGCAGAAGGAATGGAGAGCCAGACAGCATTTTGTGTTGTTTCCTAACTCTGCTATCTGACTTGGTGTGTGGCCTTGGGCAAGTCACTGAAGATCTAGGCTGTGAGCACAGAAGGGGTATACACTCCAAGAGTCCAAGATGGTGTGTCCAGAAGAACTGCAGCTCATGTTCATGGGATGATGGGGAGGGAGGCAACATGTCTGATATACTGGCCAGTGGTGGAAAGTAAGCTGCATCCTCCATAACTGACAGGAGGCCTGAGTTATTCTACCAATGGGCCATGGGGAGAAAGCTGCCCAGTGATGCTGCCTTGGGGAAGAGCAGTGTTTTAGTGCCCCAAAGGCAGAAATGTTATCTAAGGAGTCATCCAAGAAGATTGTCTGCTGTGATCTTAGAATCATAGGATATCTCAAAGTTGGAAGAGACCCATGAGAATCACTGAGTCCAACTATCTGCTCCTTGCAGGACTACTTCAGCATAAACTATGTGCCTAAGAGCATTCTCCAGATGCTTCCTGAACTCTGGATGCTGTGCCTATGGGGACTGGCTGAAATAAAGCACTTAATTATAATGCAAGGAGAGGTGTGTCTGGTGCTACTGAGTGCCAGCCAGCCTCAGTTTCTTTGGCACTGGGGTCCGTTAAAAGCTGCAGAGTCTGATCTGTTGCACTGAGCTGTTTGCCTTGGTGAGGTCAAGTTCCTTGGGAAAACACACTGCCTCTACTGGGGACTGTGGAGTTTGATCTTTAAATGCCGTGTAAGCAAAGGCCATCACAGTTGTTTTAAAAACTGCTTTTGTCTTGCTCCTTTCCTAACACAGAGACACTCCTTGCACTGTGGGGCAGAAGGAATGGACCACTGCTTCAGTCCCAGAGTCAGTCCTGGATATCTTCTTGAAAGGCAACTGGAGCATGGAGAACCCTTCCCCATCTTGCGAGTGCAGCAGTGAGAAGATCAAGAAGATGCTGCCTGTGTGCCCCCCTGGTGCAGGCGGGCTGCCACCCCCACAGGTAGGGGGGAGCTTAGTGCTGCTGCAGTGAGGAATGCTCATGAGGAGCAGAGTGGCTGGGTGTGATTCTTTCATGCAGCATTGCACAAGATTTATTTCACTCAACATCTGTATTTTCTGATGAGCATTTATCTGTGTTTTCATTGGTGACACCAGCGTGAGCAAGACACAGCTGACATCCTCCAGAATTTGACAGGCCGCAATATATCAGACTACCTCGTGAAGACCTACGCACAGATCATTGGGAAAAGGTAGCTGAACACTCTCCCTTCCTTCCCACCCTACCAAATGCTGCTTGCTCTGTGAGGGATGCATAGATCAGGCAAATAAGCCTGGGCAGCCCAAACTGTTCAGTAGTGGGGCAACTCCACTCAGCTCCTCAGATAGCCCTGATCCTCAGCTCAAAGGAAACATCTGCTTTGTTAGTGATGCTGTGTCCTGACATTCATAGGCAGGTTATTGGAAAAGTGTGGGTGCCAACCCTAGGGATTACACTGAAGAGGAATGGTGGAACCTATATCAGATGTGAGAGCCAATTGCACTCTTTTCTCTCGCCATGTGCCTGCAACTTTAGGTGTGTCTCTCCTCTTGTTCCATGTACTTTTTTCCCACCAACTTTTTTTTTCTCTCTACAGCTTAAAGAATAAAATCTGGGTGAACGAGTTCAGGTGAGTTCCTGCCTTTTCTTTAGCTTGTGTGTGTCCACTAAACCTTGAGCACAGTATTAAGGAGGACACCATCCACCGTGCTTTGCAGTCTGTGTTATATGACTCTTAACTGCCAGATGTTGGGGGAAGATGTTTAAAGATAAACTGGGACACCCCAGAGCACTGGGAAGCATTTCTGCCTGCTACAGAGAGCAGTCTTGAAAAGATTTGCATGACAACCATGCTGGTACTCTATCCTGGGAGGTGCTATTCTTCCAAGCAAGGGCAGCAGAGAGACGTCCTGCTTTGTCTACAGCAGAGAATAGGTGCATTTATTAAATGGGTAGCATGCTGAGCAGTCATGATATGAGTATTTAACCCCAGAAACAAAGACTAGAAGATTTCATGGCTCGGCAGTCATGTTATTTACGTAAGAGTGGAGACACTAGCCTTGGGTGTAGTGCAGGAAAAAGAGACATATGGAGCGAGATGCGGAGTGGCATTTTCTGGAGGTCGGTGAGGAGTCAAGTCTTAGCATCACTTTCTATCTGAACTTTCAGGTATGGTGGCTTTTCCTTGGGAGCCAGCAGTTCTCTGGTGCTTCCTCCAAGCCATGAAGTCACTGATGCCATTAAACAGGTGAAGAAAATTTTGGAGCTGGCACAGGTGAGCAGCTGTTCCCCATAAGCCCAGGATGCATTAATACTGAGTCTTTTTACTTGGGAGATAGATTACATGGAAGCCATAAGATGAGGAGCTTGTGTATGTTGGCTGTGTCCAGTGACTTCCCCCCACTGCCTCTGAGCTGGGATCTCCCAGGCTGTTGTCTGGGGGTAGCAGAAGGCTTGAAGACACGCTCAGCTGAAGCTTCCCCAGCCCACGTTGCTTATGTGGGTTCTGCTCAACACCAGTTGCAAGCTGGTGGGGATTGAAGACATCTGAGTGTTTTGTGGCCGGACAGGGTGGGATGTCTTGGGGAATTAACAAGTGGTTGCTCCCATCTTCAAGACCTGAGCTGAGTCTTCCTGTCTGAGTCTGCCTTGGCTCAGAAGAGAACCTGGGCCACTGTTTTCCTCTGCGAGTGCCAGCCTATGGACTGCAATGTCTCTGCAGGTTGCCTGCAACTTTAATTAATTCATTTTGCTGGGAAAAAAGCAGGCATAACACTGACCTCTCTTACTGGTGAGACTACAGAAAGGAAAGGGTGGAGGGAAGCTGCAGTTACTAAGCCTTCTTACCACCTTCAGTTTGGTGGGGAGAGGCTGTTGAATTGTAAGAAAGCTGTCAGAGCTGTGAAAAGTATTATGTAGCCTCTGCTAGACCCCAGGGCATGAATAAAGGTATTCTTAGAGGGGAAGTAACTGTCTCTTCACTGTTTGCAGGGGAGTTCTGGAGATCGATTTCTCAACAGCTTATCAAGTTTCATGAAAGGCCTGGATACAAAGAACAACGTGAAGGTAGATTAACCAGTCCTCACTTCTGTGCCTGCTGTTTGAAGCTCTGGTGACCTGGAGTCACAGCAGTTTGTCTTGGGAAACTGTGTAGAACAGAGTTCTCTGTATTTGCTGGTGGAGTACATGCAACTTGTAGTTTTATGTGAGTTTCCTCAAAATCTGTTTCTCCTGTGGAGTCTAGGCCTAAGTGCCAAAAGGAGTTCAGTGCTGCTTCCAGCAGCCTCTGGTGCTTATTGATGAAACTGTGTGTTCTGCTTCTCAGCAAGCTAGCTGGAGGATGTGGAAAGAAATTATATGCCCTCAATAGAGGAAGGGGTCTTCTGCAGGGCTTAGGAATCTTTTTGGTAGCTGATGTACCTGGTGCCTCACTGATGCTAATGTGGTACCTTGTAGGTGTGGTTTAACAACAAAGGCTGGCATGCCATTGCATCCTTCCTGAATGTGATCAACAATGCCATCCTTCGGGCCAACCTCCAGCAGGGTGAAAACCCCAGTGCTTATGGGATCACTGCCTTCAATCACCCGCTCAACCTCACCAAGCAGCAGCTCTCTGAAGTAGCCCTGTAAGTTGTGACATGGACATGGATGGGTTTGGGCTCATTGCTGATGACTGGAAACAGGCAACATGGGAGGTTTTGGCCTAAGTGGTCTCTGCCATTTAGGCTCTAACATGCAGGGTTTTTCTCTGGTGTGGGCAGGTTCTCACGGCTGAGAACCTGCTGTTGAACAGCACTGCTGTACAAACTATCTCTGCCTTTGAGTCCCTGGAAGCTGCAGTTTCTAAGAACCAGACTTTTCTAGGAATCAGATCACCTGCCACTTTTGTAAATTCCTCTCAGCCACTTTCAGAAAGGTATCTCACTATGAATGAGGTGATCCTTTTGTCCCCACCATTTGACTAGGAACCACTAATAGGTCCTGTTCAGTTTTGCCCACTGTCTCGAGCTGGGAGACACACAGTAATGCACAGGGTTTATTCACTGAGGCGTTGACTAGTCCACTCCCACTACAGCCAGAGTCAGGACTCATAGCCTGTGTGCATGTACATCCTTCAGTCCCAAAAACGGTGGCAGATGATGGGCATACCTCTGAACTTTGAAACAACACCAAAAAAAGACAAATCCCCAACAACCCCAGGAAACAGATTAGGTGGGAAACAAAGTGATGGTGATAAAGCAGAAAGCAGTCTATTATGCTGGAGTTATTAACCAGTCTCCAGGTTGTGATGCTGTCCTTGAGATGCCAACAGGCTGTGTATGTTCCCTTTGCTATGTGGCTAGAGAAGAACCATGCAGTTAAGGGAGCCTTTCATGGTAGTCCTTTACTCAGCATTCTGAGTATAAGGACAGAATAAGGACAAGAGTAGAAGAAACATCTTCTGCCCTGCTGTGCATGAGCTGCCTCATTTTATCTCAAAGGAGCCAGTACCAGCATGCAAACAATTTGCTTTCTTCCCTTTTTTGTCCAGGATGACCACCTCTGTTGATGTCCTTGTCTCCATCTGTGTGATCTTTGCCATGTCCTTTGTTCCTGCCAGCTTTGTGGTTTTCCTTATTCAGGAACGTGTCAGCAAGGCTAAACACTTGCAGTTCATCAGTGGGGTGAAGCCTGTGATCTACTGGCTGGCCAACTTTGTATGGGATATGGTAAGGACTAAGACTGAGCTAAACTGTCCTCCATTCTGTTCTTCCAGGGTGTCTTTAAGTGAAAAGTGCAGTTTGGGCCGGTGGGCACCACATTATTTCAGTGGATAACAATTGTGACCATGACTTTTGTGTTTACTCTCATGGAGCAGTGGTTCGTCTCACTGGGACAAAGAACACAACAGAGGATAGAACAACAAACATAATCTCAACCATTAGCTTTTATTATGTCACTCTAAAATATTTGCCCCTAAATGTTTGCTTGTGTAGCCCCTTGTTCTGCACTGTCCAAAGCAGGTTTTTTTCAATCTGTGGTGTCCAGAACCTCTGAGTGTCTACTGACTACTTCTTAGAGGGACCAAGAAGTGTAAATTCATGTGTACTGCATTCATGTATACTGTCACACATGTGACACTTTTAAGAGTCTCGCATTGAAAACAGCTTTGAGAACACTGAAGAGTTTTGAAAACTATTGGATTAGAGCAGAAAAACATCTTTCTTTATTTTATGTCATCTGTAAAGAAATCTAAAATCATATTTTTCACCTTCCAGTGCAACTACATTGTTCCAGCCACACTAGTTGTCATCATCTTCATCTGCTTCCAGCAGAAGTCCTATGTATCCTCCTCCAACTTGCCTGTGCTGGCTCTCCTTCTGTTTCTCTATGGGTAAGGGATTTGTCATCAGAGGATGACTGGGAAGGTTCTTATACTTGGAAGGTTCTTACCTGATGTTGCTGCCTTTCTTCTTGCCAGGTGGTCCATCACCCCTCTCATGTATCCAGCCTCCTTTGTGTTCAAAATCCCTAGCACAGCATATGTTGTGCTGACCAGTGTGAATCTCTTCATTGGCATCAATGGGAGTGTGGCCACTTTCGTCCTGGAGCTCTTCACCAACAATGTATGTTTTTTCCAGAGGCTTCTCCTTGTCTTGTTGTCCTTGCTACAATTTAATTCCATGTTGGTTCCATGTTGCCTTTAGCAGCCAGCTCTCCAGAAAAGCTAGCCCCTGGCTTGTACCCATTAGCTTCAGCAGCAGTTTAAACAGGTTCTGGTGGAAATGGTTTCAAGCCCCCTTTGGAAATGCTCACAGAGTAGTTAAGGTGGGAAGGACCTCCTGAGATTGTCTAGTCCAACCTCTGAGCAGGATCAACTACAGCCCTGTATTGGATTTGCATGGCCTGGTTTGGGGGATAGGGGGGTGCACAAGGTCAAACCGCTGCAAGCAGGTCACTCAAAGCCATCAGATTTTAATATTTCCAGGAAGAGACTCCACGGTCTCTCTGGGCAACCTTTTCCACTTCTCAGTCATTCTTAGAGTAAAAGAAAAATAAAATTTTCTTACGCTCAAATGGAATTTCTTGTACCTTCTTAATGAAGGGCATTTTCCATCTACTAAGGCCATTTAATCACCCAGGCATTTAGTGGCCCTCAATTTTGCCTCTTATTGTAGATCCCTCTCTAGCTGTGTTGGTGAACTTACACACCTCCAGTTTTTCAACACCAGATGCCTCCTGGGGAAGGTGGAAGTTCCTCTCATGCTTGTATGCAACATAAGATGTCTTAGCAGGCACTGTTTGACTCACACTGGTGTGAAGTGTTCTTTGTGGGAGGAGGCTCAGGAGATGCAATGGGAGTTACTTGTTGATTGCACAAGTGGGCATGAGAACCCCTAATGAGTGGGCATTCCTGTGGGCATGAGAACCCTTTTGTTACAAAGCCTGTTCTAGCTCAGTAAAAATTAGTACATGCTCAAAGATGAGTACCTGGCAGAACAGGAACTCAGGCTGCTATCAGTTCAATCCATGGGCTAAGCCAACTGGAAGATGACAAAGTAAAAGTATTACAGCTTCCAATATGGGATAGGGAGGAGCTCCCTACAGCCACTGATGTGACCAGTTTGTGCATCCACAACTTCCCTGTGTCCTCAACCTCTAGCCTTTTTGCATATCATCTTTTGCAGACATTACCTTTTAGACTGTGAGTGTTTGGAAAAACCTTTCGTTGCAGTTTGCTTGTGTTAATAGTATTGTGAACAACACAACAACACTGACTGTCCAGGGGTGCCATGGCCCTGGCTCTTGGGAGAGTATTTCTAATCCTTGAATTTTTGTAGGGTTGCAGTGCTGGCAAAGGGAAGGAGGGGTCAATGATGATATGGGTGGTGGGAGGTGGTGGCTGCTTTCTGCTCAGCTGGCTCACTGGCACTTGCTTTTTTTCTTAACAGAAGCTGAAGGACATCAATGACATCTTGAAGTCTGTCTTCCTCATCTTCCCTCACTTCTGCCTGGGGCGGGGACTCATTGACATGGTGAAAAACCAGGCCATGGCTGATGCTCTGGAGAGATTTGGTAAGTGAAATTGTGTATCACAGGGACAATGGCCTGAAAGGAACAGAGAAATGTTGAGTCTGCTCCAGAAGAGTGCAAACTGTGCACTTTTCAGGAACTAAAAGTGTACAATTTGCAGCACAGATCTGATCAAACATGATAGCCTTCCACTGTAAGTTGTTAAGAGAAGCTGGTAGATCCAAAGAGTTTTGAGTTAAGAGCACTAAATAAAATAGCATAGAGACATTATATGGAGAGGGTCATTAGGCCTCGTGTAAGGAGTGACTGAGGTTCTGGAGAGCTGGATTTTATTTTTTTTTTTTTTTTTTGGCATGTAGATGCCAGGTCTGAGTCATAGTCCTTCTGTGCTTCACTAACCTTTTGGAAAGGTGGGCTAGCTCTTTGGCAGCCTGAATTCTCTGGGCCCAAGTCCCAGCTCTGCTACAGTAAGAAATGTGCATGCAGCCACAGCTGGCCCCTTGTGTGGTCTAACCCCTCCCTCCTGCAACTGGCTGATCACCAGTTGTCCTAGTGCCCAACTTGGTGAGCTCTGCTGGAAGAAATGTTAGCCCACTCCCCTTGCTCTTGAAAAGTGATTGTGCTTTTAATCTCATTTTGGCAGGAGAGAATCGTTTTGTGTCCCCTCTGTCATGGGACCTGGTGGGAAGGAACCTCTTTGCCATGGCAGTAGAGGGTGTTGTGTTTTTTCTCATCACAGTGCTCATCCAGTACAGGTTCTTCATCAAACCCAGGTAGGTTATCCTCTCTTCTGCACCACTACAGGCAGGTGAAGTTTTCATTGGTGTCACCCATGGAAAGGGGAGAATATTACCTAGGAAGGCCCTGCCATCTTCTGCTAAGGCTTTATCATATTGCTTTCTTCAGGCCTGTCTATGCCAAGCTGCCTCCTGTGAATGATGAAGATGAAGATGTAACCAGAGAGAGGCAGAGGATAATTAGTGGAGGAGGACAGAGTGACATTTTGGAAATCAAGGAACTAACCAAGGTGACACAGAACTTCTGCATTCCTACTTGTTGACACAAAACTATGCAGTTCACTGTGCCTTATCAGAGGAATTTAGTGGGGTCAAAAATGGATTGAGTTGGGAGCACTGAATATGTATGGCCCTAATCCAGAGTCCTTCGACATTGTCCTTCACATTCTTTTTTCTTTGACATTGTCCTTGACGTTCTTTTTTCTTATGGTTTCAGATTTACAGAATGAAGAGAAAGCCAGCAGTTGACAGGATCTGTGTTGGAATCCCCCCTGGTGAGGTAAGTTTATCTGTCAAATGCATTGTTTTGCTATTACTGCAGTATTTCAGAGCCACAAGACAGTACAGGGTAGAGTAAGATCAAAACCAGATGAATGTTCAAATTACATCCAAGGAAATTAGAAGCTGAAGGAGTTTCTGATTCTGTGTGTTTGCCTTTAAAGAACATATTTAATTCTGTGTCTGGGACTAGAGGCCAAACTCCAATATCCAGGTTTGGCACACATAAACTGTAGTGACAGTGTATCAAGGTGGCACCACAGTTTATCTTCCCAGCCTAAAGCTTTATACTTAAAATAAAAGTCCAGAAGACTTTTTTCTGAAAATGGCCTTGAGTTCCTCCAGCTGTCCTGAGGGTCGTTTGCTTCTTCCCATCTTCTCAGTGCTGAAAAGATGAACCCTGTTCTCAAACACACTGTGCTCATTTATATCCCTAGTGCTTTGGACTCCTGGGAGTAAATGGTGCTGGCAAGTCATCCACTTTTAAGATGCTAACTGGTGATACAGATGTGACAGGAGGAGAAGCTTTCCTCAAAGGAAACAGGTGAAAGACAATGTATTTTTTTTCTCTGCTTTCTCCTCCAGTTTTAACAGCTTTTTTCCCCACTTCAAAACTCTCTTCCACTTTCCCCTTTTACAACTCCTGGCATCTGTTTAAGCCTGTGCTCAAGTCTGGTAAAGTACTTCAGTGGCTTAGGAAAGTTGATTTAGTCTGGTAGTTGCTTCTGAATGACTGCTCTTCCACACTTAAATGTCTTCTTTTGAAAAAAGGAAGGGGAAGAGGGAGAGAGATAAAAAGTAACCTGACCAAAATGGACATCTAGGATCCTGTATTTTTGTTAGTTCTGTGATTCCAGAAATACTGTTTCACTTTCCTCCTTTTAACAGTTAAAAGAGCAGCATATACTCATTAAATACTAACAAAGGGTTTTTTCTTTTACAGCATCTTGTCCAACATCCAAGAGGTCCATCAGAACATGGGCTACTGCCCACAGTTTGATGCTGTTAATGAGCTGCTGACAGGGCGAGAGCACTTGGAGTTCTTTGCACTCCTGAGAGGTGTGCCAGAGAAAGAAGTCTGCAAGGTAAATGAAATCCACAGGACCACCCCCAGTGACCAACTTGCAAGTTCTTGGTTGCATGCACCCTCCCCACAACTCATGTAATGCCATGATATGAAACTGTTGAAGATACTGTATGGTGAAAACTGCCTCACTTTCCTTCTGGGCAACCCAAAAGTGTTTTTTCAGTATTGCCTGGAAAAGTGTACTAAATGGAAGGGCAGATAGTTTGCATCCTGTGTTCTCATAGTGAATGCTCTTCTCCAGTAAACAACTTTCTTCCTGTAAGAATTTGAGGGCTGTGGAGCTGCAGGTCATACAAAATCTCATCTGCTGTCGAGTTAATTCTTTCAAGTCCCCAGAAGCTAACACTCTACAGCTTAGCAGGAGCCTTGTGTTGACTTGTTGCAGCTTTCCAGTTGATCATGGTGCATCATTAAAGTGGTGCTATTTCAGCATTCAGACATGAGGTTACAGTAACAGTCTTTAGGCAATTGATGACAGCTGCCAGTTCATGCAGACCCTTCTCAGTTCTGTTTCCTGGAGTTAACAGTTTTTACTGTATGAGACCTGGGCGCTGTAGGTAGATGATATCTAGGGTATGTAGCTTGAATCCCTTTGTGAGAGTAGACATGATGGGGGAAACCTTCAAGCTCCTTCTAAGATTGCTGCCAAGTTCTTCCATGTGGTATTCTTGCCAGCTCCATATAAAAATGGACCCAGTTCTGGGTGTGATTTGAGTAGTATCTGAATCTCTTCCCCATAACATGTTTTAGTCTGCAGGGCAACAGTGCCTGCCTGTGGGCACTGTTAGGGATACTGCTGGAAAACAAAGCAGATCCATCCCATCTATCTGAAGGATATCTGTGCACCACAGTATGATTGCTGTGTGTCAGCAGTGTGCCTGTCCGTACTGTAAGCTTGTGGTAATAGAAAAGCTTGCTGAAGCTGGTGCTGCTAAGAGCACTAGACTGATGGCTAATGTGGCCCAGCTCATGTTGAACTCAAGCCCACTGGCCCATAAGCTGCAGCCATTTGATTTTTCTGGCCTCCCAGGGACTGGGTTACATCCTGATCTAGAGGTGAACAGGATGTTTCAAAACCCGTATCTGTGCCACTTGAGATCCTCAGATGAATGGCCCTTCTGAAAGCTGTTTTTAAAGCCAAAGCTCATAAGAAAAATCTCTTGGTGCAGATGTTGCTATGCTTGCTTTAAGGTGGTGGTGTGCTGTCTGTCATAGGTTGGCGAGTGGGCAATTCGGAAACTGGGCCTTGTGAAATACGGAGAAAAATATGCTGGGAACTACAGTGGAGGGAACAGACGCAAGCTTTCCACAGCCATTGCCCTCATTGGAGGGCCACCTGTGGTGTTCCTGGTGAGTCTGCTTTGCTCATCAATGTTTTTCTTGCAAAACAGAAAAACACTCAAATGAAGACTAATTTAAAATCTAGAGCATAAATTATTTTCTCATTTTAGAGAATGAGTAAAATTTGCTTATTTTTAATGTTTCCATAATCCAAATGGACAGGTCATTTCAAAGATGAGGTATTTGTCAGTAGAATGTAGCAGCGTAATCTGTTTTTTGTATACATTTTGCAGGATGAGCCAACAACAGGAATGGATCCCAAAGCACGTCGTTTCTTGTGGAACTGTGCTCTGAGTGTAATCAAGGAGGGCAGATCAGTGGTGCTCACATCTCACAGGTAAGTAGCAGCCCACTGGTGTCATTTCCTGGCTTTTACATCTGCTGAGCTGCCAGCTTGGCCTTTCTGCTCTGCCCTTCAATGCTGTTTGCAGTACAAATGAAGTTATTTCTGCCTGCAGCATGGAAGAATGTGAAGCCCTGTGCACTCGAATGGCGATAATGGTCAATGGTCGATTCAGGTGTCTGGGCAGTGTCCAGCATCTAAAGAACAGGTAGGTGTTTTCTTTTCACTTATGCCACAGAGTTGTCTGTATTTTCAGGGAGCTACAATTAGGCTTAGTTCCTTATGCAGCATTTCCATTGCTCTTCTGACAATGGGAAATGCTGCTGAATTTTTAGCCTCGCTTGCATTTCAGAAGCACTTAACTCTTGTGCTGGCATTTTTTGTTTGCAGGTTTGGAGATGGTTACACCATAGTGGTGAGAATTGCAGGGGCAAACCCAGACCTGAAGCCTGTTGAGGAATTCTTTGGGCATGCCTTCCCTGGAAGTGTCCTGAAGGAAAAGCATCGGAATATGCTGCAGTACCAACTTCCCTCTTCACCATCCTCCCTGGCCAAAATATTCAGTATTCTCTCCCAGAACAAAAAGAGACTCCACATAGAAGACTACTCCGTTTCTCAGACCACACTTGACCAAGTAAGTTTTTAGTAGCCTGGATACCAAAAGCTTCTTTGTGCAGAGGTAGGAGTAAATCTGCCAATTTAATGGACCTATCATTTATGGGCATTTAAACAGAGTACTGTATGCCAGGACTGTTTCAGGATGCCTAGTGCTTAAAATGCCACGAATTAATAAAATACTATGGTGATGTCTGACACGGCCTTTTTTCTTGTAGGTTTTTGTAAATTTTGCTAAGGACCAAAGTGACGACGACCATACTAAGGACCTGTCATTGCACAAAAACCAGACTGTGGTAGACATTGCAATCCTTAACTCCTTCCTACAAGATGAGAAGGTAAAAGAAAGTTGTGTGTGAGCCAATTTCATCAAAAAAATGATGAGCAGAATGCAAACTTCCTTTTCCTGGGATAGGATACTCCCAAAGAAGCTAGAGGAAAAGCAACTGGACACTCTACTGATAACCATTCAATGCAATGCAATTCAATGCAATGAAAACAATTCCTTTACAGGGGCAGTGCCTCATGGAGTCGTCTTGTACTGTTCTCAAGTGAAAGACTTGAACTTAGCTCATTACAGTATAACTCTGAAGCTGTGGTAAAGCACCCACAAGATGCTGTGGGCTTTCAACCATACTGCATCTTGTTCTGTACAGTATGATTTTGTTAGGGTTGCTGAAATAATTCATTGAGGAATCATGGCCAGTGGTTATTTACAGGTATTTTAGACATGCATGTTTTAGTCTTTAGAACATTCATGTCAGGAGTGGGAATTTGCTGGTGCTATATCCATTGCTGGCAATGAATGCACCAAAACAGTCAGTGGCAAGAAAAGTCACCACCAGTGTTGTAGCCCCAGGTTGCGAAAACTTACCTGACTAGCTGGCTTTTTCTAGACTGGTGTAGGTTGGTAGTGACAAATCTGAGGCCACAAAGCAGTACTGTGCAGATGGGATGGCAAGAGACAGGCCATCATAACCATACATCTTCATCAGCAAGTGGTGATATGCAGAACTGTGACCCCTCCAAATGCATGATTGTCCCACCAGCATCACAATCAACAACATACTCTGACTAGGTGTTTGTGCAGTTAAGTACTTTCCTGCTCCTTTGAGGTACTGTCGCAGCTGCATGAACATCTAGTAGGAAGAAGTGGGTGAGAAGCAGACTTAGGGTTTGGACCACAGCAGCAAACTCAGTAGTTGTACAAGCTGCTAATGCCAAGGGCAAATTCTAAATCATGAGATGTCACTCAGATTTGTAATACCTGCTCTTTAACCCCTGCTTTGCACCAGAAAGGTACCCATCATCTGGAATTATTGCTTAGCACAAGCATGTTGCTGTTTCTGGCTTTGCCAGATAAAACTAGAAACGAGATGTAGAATTTTTTTTTAAACAGTATTATTTATGACTTTAAATAGGTAGGTAGCATAATTAGGGATTGAAAATGCTTTCAGTTGATCTTTGTAGCCACGGTATTTCTTTACCTTATGCCTGTAATGCTATGCTCTCTTTCTGTCCATTTGGTGGATAGTTGCATTCATGATCTGACCATGTTCCAGATTCTAGCAATCAGCTGCTCTCTGCAAACAACTGTAAGTTGTTCACCTAAAATTTTCCTGTTTGGAAACTGGTATAACATTAATGTGTAAGTTTCTGCTTCTGTTGTGCAGTGTAGTTTCAGTCATTAGGTGATCCCTAACTGGAGAATACACCCTTACTATACATGTGACAAACAACTGTTTCTGTAAAAAGCCCCCTGAAAAACAAGAGAGTTCAAAATAACAGTGCTACAGTTCATCAGTCCATTTTTCAAGTTTTACAAAGCCAGACTAATATTAGAGGGGAAATTACATAGTAAGAACAACCAATTCTTGTTCACATTGTACAACGGTCATGGGAGAGTATGCTTTTAGGGCCCCTCTGTGTTGCTTTTACATTTGAAAATTGGTTCAGTAATGTGGTTTGAACACAAGTGCAGTTCCTGAGCTATTCCTGTATGTCATGCCTCTGCCTTAAATACCCACAGAGGTTCTGCACTGGTTTTGATGCTACTCCATGAATCAATCATGGACCATTTTCTTCTGTGAATGACCATAGCAGCCCAGCAAACACTGAAGAGGCTGGCATGAGCCTGAAGAAGATTCATTATATATTTCCAAGAATACTTGGTGACACTGACCAACTCAACTTTTTTAAAACACCATTGAAATAAGTTCCTTGTCCCTCTGTGTCCTGCCTTGAGGTAAAGTAAGAGCTTACTACAGGCTCTGCTGAAGTGCCTTTTTCATACTTTTTTTTTTTTTTAAATCTGTATAATTCATTGCTACGGGGATTTGAGAAAAGGAGTGTAAAGGGGATTGGTATACCTCACTTAAAACATGCTTTGTTATTACCTTTATGGCATCGTCACTCTATGGGGATGAGTTACAGGGTGATGAATACAGCACACTTCCAGGTGCAGAAACAGCAGAGCTACTGCCATGACTACTCCAGAACAGGCTACAAGTATGTCATGATATCATTGAAACAAGTAACATGTACTGGAGGCTTGCCACTGCTAAAAGTCACTATTACAAATCAGCATTAAATAAGTGAAGGGCTAAAGCTTTGCAGTGCACCAAACTAGTGCATGTAGAGCTAGAACGAGTTCTAGGAGGATTCAGATTTGGTCCTGAAAGGGCTGTGGTTTGCTGTTGGTAACTGCTCATTTAAATTGCTAATGTATCAGGAAAACAACAGTTTCATGATAATACACTTTCCTTAGCCCACCAAAAAGATTCTTGATTCCTACTGCCCCATGACTGTCATGCTTAAAGGGTCTGCTATCTGTGACAAAATCTTGCCGTAAATGTGGATATTAACTTCACAGCTCTGATCTGCATTGTATGTACTGAACAGACAGCATAATGCAACAGTGGCATGAAGATTTGTCATGAATCTGTTCAGACAGCCACTAATTTACTCATTCAGTTATGTGCTGGGGAAATATCACTCTAGAGTCACACACGTATGAACCACTCTTGATAATGAAACTGCACTGAGGTGTTAACTTATTTTAACTTCAGTACTATTGACATGTTGCATCCCTCTTTGTAGTACATTTGTATTTCAGTAAGGAGTTGTACTTTCCCCATGGTTAAACGACCACTTTGTGCTTATCTTTCCCCCCTGAATTATAGTTGGTCCTTCGTTCCAAGCACTTTATGCTATCTGTAATGGGATCTATTTTTGCACTGGAATATCTGTTAACTTTGCAAAAATCTAGAGAGATTTCACAACTGAAATTTCTAAGTTAAATCCTTAAATGGACATTTTCTTTAAAAGCAAAAAAAAAAGTATATATATTTGTATTTGCTAATATCTGTTATGTGAAGTATTAAAAGGCACTCTAATTGCCTTGTATTAAGTAAAAAATAAAGTTGTTATAGCACCACTGGTCTTCACAAGTGTAATTTTTGCATTTGTTATTTTGAGGAGTGCAGCTAGAAGCTTTTGTTTTGTCTGGTTTTGTTTTGTTGTGAACTTTGATGCAGTAGCTCTAAAAATTAGTATGGAGCAGATATACTGTTTTCAGGTAAATGAGGAGATGCAAGATATGAAAGGTAAGTGCTACTTTGAAGTTAGTAAATAAAAAGGTCTCTAGCAAGTGATTGGTTAACTGTCAAATCCAGCTGCAAAGCATAACGAACTTCTCTGGATACTTAAATCCCAACCCAAGTACCTGCCTCTGTAATAAAAATTCAGAGATGAGAGTTGGCAACTGTTGCTGATTGCTCCTCTTTTCTAAAAACACCCTATAGACTAGGTGGATTTTGAACAGCAGCTTACAAATGAAAGCAGAAAAACTGTGATCGCTCAAGGAAAAGCTGATAATAAAATGTCTGCTACTGCCTATAATATTACTATCAACCAAGTTCCAATATCCAACCAGTTCTTGAAGTTACACTCATCAGGAAAATACATCCTGAGATAAGAAACCAATTAAAATTTCACAGAATCACGGAATATGCTGAGTTGGAAGGGACTTTGAAGGCTCATCCAGTCCAATTCGTGGCCCTGCACAGCATCATCTCCAAGAGTCACACCATGTGCCTCAGAGCATTGTCCAAATGCTTCTTGAGCTCTGTCGGGCTTGGTGCTGTGACCACTTCCCTGGGGAGCCTGTTCCAGTACCCAATCACCCTCCAGGTGAAGAACCTTCTCCTGCCATCCACCCTCAACCTCCCCTGACACAACTTCAGGCCATTCCCTTGGGTCTGTCGCCAGGTACCACAGAGGAGAGATCAGTGCCTGTCCCTTCTCTTCCCCTCATGAGGAAGTTTTAACTGCAGTGAAGTCTCCCCTCAGTCTCCTCCAGGCTGAACAGACCAAGTGACCTCAGCTGCTCCTCATATGACTTCTCCTCAAGGCCCTTCACCATCTTTGTTAGCCCTCTCTATTAATGTCTTTTTCACACTGTGACACCCAAAACTGTCCCCGCACTCGAGGTGAGGCCACCCGAGTGCAGAGCAGAGCAGGACAATCCCCTCCCTTGCCTGGCTGACGATGCTGTGCCTGATGCCCCCCAGGACATGTGTGGCCCTCCTGGCTGCCAGGGCACTGCTGGCTCATGTTCAGCTTGCCAATGACAACAAACCTCTGGTCCTTTTCCATGCTGCTGCTTTCCAACATTTCATTCCCCAGTCTGTCTACACCCAGGGTTGCCCCGCCCCAGGTGCAGAATCTCACACTTTCCCTTGTTGAACTTCATGTGGCCCAGTCCTCTTAATTTCTTGGGCTTTCTGTTTTAATCTAGTGTCTAGCTGGCATCTCAGGATAAAGCACGCTTCTAATATCTTGAATATTCTTTGTTCTCAATGGCGGTGTTAAGGAAAATAGTTTTAATTACAAAAACAAAACAAGCAAGCAGAGTCCCCAGTAAAACAATTTTTGCATTCAAATGAAAAAAGGTCTTTTTAGCTCTTTCCCCATTTTTCAGCCCATGTTTTTGTTATTAAAGTCTTCCTTTGAAAGGACCCATTGTAAGGCAATGTTCTGAATAATATGATGGTTCATCGGCTGTTTAAAAGTTGATTTGTAAAATCAACTTAAAAAGTTGATTTGTAAAATGTAAGACAGTGGTCTCTGAAGTAGTGTTTGTTCCACCCCGAGAATGCTAAACATGGCTTTGTTGGAGGAGTAGTGTATGAAGACATGACTATAGCAGCTGGAACCTGTGACATTCCCTTAACTACAGCAGCCAGATTCCATCTACCTGCCTTGGACACAAGCGTAATTGCCTAGAGATGGTTTTAGTGCTTTCTATGAGATCTCAATGCACTTTGAAGAAGCAATAATCATTAGGCAAACTGCACAAAGATACTTCAGTAGAGAAATCACTTGCTCACTGCAGGTCCCTGATTTACAAATAGAAAAGCCTCCCAAGTGTTCTGCAATTTACAGTCAATACCTATAAACTGCAGAAGAGGGTGCTCTGTACCACTGTACACAGAGGTCTGATTTCTTAGCCCATGTGCCCTCTGCCCTACTGCTATTCACTCTAGCTTACTGTTTCTAAAGCAACTCCTTGCTGACCAAAAGGCAAGACCTGCAAAATGAATACTGTACTTGGAGAATACAATTTATCATTTCATACTTAAAAAACCAAAAATTAATGCTTTATGCTCGTTTATTTAGCTTTCAACAATCTGGCGAAAGGTATTTCAAAGAATGCAAGCACATGTAGATCAGCTGAGTCTGATAACACAATTGAACAAGAAGGGCTCATCAACTTTGGCACCCTAAACAAGTATTAAAATACCCAAGGCAAAATTTATGAGGGTAATTCACAGCTTTGAGGCAGTGTTTAATGAACAAAAAAAGGAAAAGGCTGAGGTGAACCATAACAAGTTACTAAGTAAAAAGTCTCATGGCAGAGCTCATTAGGATACACTACCTGATCAGCCCCACTGTTGCACCTAAGAGCAATTCCAGCAATGCTGATTTTTTACATTGCTTCGAATTAATATAAAGCATCCCAATGAGAAGTCGGATTAAAACATAAGTGGGTAAGATACATGAGGGAGCTTTCCTTCTTAAACTGTATGGAATAATTAAGATGTGATAATTTTAAGAGGCATCGAAGTATGTTATGAAAATGATACCATCCCTGGCTGGAATGCTGGACAAGAGCACTTACTGAGTTTGAGAAGTGCTCTAGCTATGCAAAAAAGTATGAACTTAGGAATTGAAATAAAAGAGTGGTGAAGCATGGTTCGTGTCATGATATGGCCCAAGTTCTTCTTCCTGGAGCTGTGCAAACATCACCATAAAGTTTTGCTTAGCAATTGGTATCAGAGCACTGGTTTATACTGCTAGTGATCAGCATTTTGCATCCATTTCTTGTCAAGTGAAGAAAAGCTCAGCTCATAAGGGTATGGGGATCCGTGTTGCTTGCTGACAGCACTTCCATCATGTCTCTTCTGCCATCAGTTACATCCTTTAGAAGAAGGTTATTTCAGCGGTGAGCATTGCAGAGGAATCAGAAGCGCATTTTGCTGGGACTCCAAGAATCTGACACTGTCGCGCACTAAAATTAAATGCATGTTTAATTAAGACGGTATTCCAGTGAAAAGTAGTATTTTTCTCAGCATGCATGCAGGTAACATGAGTGAATTCTCTGGATCCATCAAGTCTTACCAGCTGCTACAACTCTGGCATCTTCATGGGCACTGTGTCTTCCCGCTGCCCGGTGATCTGGGCTCTCGTTCCACCATAACACGTGGACTGAGAAAGTGCAAATAAACTCAGCTGAACACTGTTATGCTGCAATACAACCTGTACTGTAAGTCCAAGCAATGTGCCTTCATCTGCTACATGCCGTGCAGTTACCAGAAACAATTCTCCAGGCATGCCAGTGGTGGGATGATCTTTTACTGAGCCTTTACATGGTTTGACTTTAACATCAAATCTGAGAGTCTTTTAAGATTGTGGCAACTTGCTTAAGCCTATAACCCAATACAGAAAGATGGGTTCAAGGACTGTTTACAAAACTTTGGTGATCCACACCAACATTTTCAGCAAGCTGGCCAATCCTGATCCTGGATGGGGGCTTGCCCCTCTGCCTCTACCCCTTCCCATGCCAAAGTCTGTATCAGAAATTGATGAGTACCTGTGTTAAGTAATCCATATTCAGTGTGGAAAACACCAATCAGCCTGGTATATCCTGTATTGATGTGAGCATTGATTGCAGCTCGAAATGCTTCGCCCCACAATGCTGGCCCACCAGGCTTCATTTGGAAAGTAACCCATTCATATACCCCTAGAAGAAAAGGCAAACACTACCACAAGGAAGGAAATACAAATTAATATAGTTCTTGAACAGTGTGTCATGGCCACAATGTATCTGCTGTGAAACCAAGATCAGATTTCCCTGCCATATGGGGACAGCAGGAAACAGCCCCTTCAATCCAAGGCGCACAAGAACTCACAGCTTCCAGGGGCTCACAAGAGCACAGGCTCACTAACTGCAGTTAGTTCAAGTGTAAATGTAAGTACCAAGGCCCTGAAGAACACAAGGCTTCACACAAAGACCAACTTAGCAATTTTCAATGGTGAATCGAAATTTTGGGAGATTCAGACCACTCTGCAGAAATTACAAGTGCTCATACATGTTTGAGGGATTTGAGTGACTGCTTGAGCAATGTCGGGTGGTCTTTTCAAAGACAGGTGATGTTTTCTGGCATTGAAGTGGTTTATGACATTACAAACCCCTTTGACTCCTGGCAGTTGGTCACAGTAAGATCTGACAGCATAACCAACACTGCAGGACTAGTTTAGCACCTCTGCTGGGCCAAGCAATCTCCCTTATTTGTAGAAAAAAAGGCATAATTTGTCAAGAAAACTCCAGTCCTACTAAAAGTTACTTGTCTTCTTTCCGTTCAGGTAGTTACTTCAGATCACAATTGCTGACACAGTAATAGAAAGCCAGACACTTGCTACTTGGCAGTGTCTGGTGTCATTCTCCAGCAATAGGCTGGGGATAAACTACAACAGTGTTTGAAAAGTCGTCTCTCCAGATCTTAGAGAAAACTGGACTGCTTTCAAATTCAACTGTAGCAGCATAAAATTCCGAATCCTGGGGAAATAAAAAACAAAGATTACTGTATCTGTACATGTGCTGAGGACTGAAGCTGTTCCATGTCACTTCATGCAACAAGGTCTGCAAATTCATAAATTGGAGAAAAGTAAATACTATTAACATCAAATTTGCTACAGAGAGAATTAAAATACATAGGGACATGACTTCTACACCTAACCTATGATTGTTACAAAGTATGCTTGACTTTCATGTATCTTTAAAAAAGTAGGGAACCTTTTAAACTATTATGTGAAAGAAGCAGCAACATCAAAGCAAATTGATAAAATGAAAATCTCTGTGAAAGAGAACAACCATTATCCAGGAAATGCCCTCTCAGTGACGGACAGACAAAGGAAGTCCAAGATGACTGCTCTGACCACCACCATGGCATTGCCATTTTGCATGTTCATTTAGCAATTCACAATCCTGACCATTAACAACCATAATGATCAGGATTCTAGTCAGTTATTGATGTATGTTAGTGTAAAATCCTTCTTAAAAACTCTCTCCCTCATCTGAGTAATGTTACCTTTTCCACATGGGTGCATGTACATGCATCTGTTACATAAAAGGTCATAAAACTATGCAATACCTGGTTTAAACTTTAAGCCCTTTCTGGTTAATGTCAGTAACTTTATTCAGCCAAAGAGAAGATAAGCTCACCCCCTTCTTTTGGAGGCTTCCCAAGCTGACACCAGGGCACCAGATAAGCAACCTCATTGTGCTGCTTCTCTATCAGAGGGAGGGCCACAGAGATGAATTTTCCCTGCCAGTCTTTGTCATTGGCTAGTGCATGCCGGACTGCTGTTCTGTGGGCAAAATTATCTGTAAGAAAGGAAAAAACACCTATGAAAAAATGCATTTAATGTTACATCAGACTCAGTCAAAATACATCATTACAAGAAGGCAAATTGTACTTATCTAATTTTGAAACTAGCATTTTTAGACATCATATTAGCTCAAAGCAGATGTGGTAAGTTTCCTTTTAGTTCTGCAAAAATTCCTTTAAAATCTGCTTAAGCTCTCAGATTAAAACGGATTCAAGCCAAATTAAAATTTCCAAGAAAGTTTACAAAAGAGTTAAAATAAGCAATTTTACTCTTAAAAAAGATTTACACATGGCAATCACAGGAACTACTGTATGTGGCAACAGTTACCAAGCATAAGATTTGGAGAAAGCAAAGCGGATACAGAAGTAAAGTGGAAAAAAAAATGGGAGAAGTAATAGCCTACCAAGAAAAAAATTAGTAAATGTGGTTTTGCTTATATAAAGTGACATTAAAAGTGCAGAAGTAATGTTTGTGTGTTCAGTTACATAAAAAGATGTTAAATGCCCAAAAGCTAAACCTTCTCTTCCTTTTTTTTCTTAATGAGAAACAAATCCACTTAATTAAGAGCATCTGAATTTCAACTGCTTAGGCTGCAGTGGCATCTTAAGCAATATATTTATGTAGACAGCTCCCAGTATTACAAAAGAAAAATCCAGCATCTGAGAATGGGAAGAGCCTTGAGAAATATCAGTATCTTGGGACTAAGAGGTAAATATAGCAATTATTTGAGCAAGAGTCTGATGAATCAAGAAAGGATGTTGTAAAGTTTGTTCATTTCTCACATCATAGTGTGCTCTCAGGGTGGGGGGGGGGAGAGGGATGAACCACCACAACTGGACATGTAAAACACTGTTATGAAACAAAAAATACAGGTTTTCCTTAGCTTTGCTTTTTGCAAGTTCCCCATAGATTTTTGTTTTTTAGACATAGTAACAATAGCCAAGACTAAAACATTCTGAGAAGCAGGACAATTTATAAACGCAAGTGAACTCAAAATATTGACAGATGAATGGCCCTCTCTTGAAGAAGAAGTAATAAAAAATGCTGAGGTTTTCAATGTCCTTTTTTGCCTTGGTCTGCACTGGCAAATGCTCCAGCCAGACCACCCAAGTCTCAGAAGGAAAGGCAGGGACTGGGAGAATGAAGAATCATCTGGTGTAGGGAAAAAATCAGGTTTGAGACCATCTAAGGAATGCCAAGGTGCACAGTTCCATGGGACTCAATGAGATACATTCACGGGTCTGGAGGGAACTGGCAGACTAAGTGGCTAAGCCACTATTCATCATATTTGAGAAGTTATGGCAGCCCATTTTTGAAAAGGGACATAAAGAAGTACTGCAGAACTACAGCCTGGTCAGTCTCACATCTGTGCCTAGCAGGATCAAGGAGCAGATCCTTCTGAAAACTATCAGGGCTCACAGAAGATAATGAGGTGATTGGTGACAGCCAACATGGCCTCACTAAGGGAAAATTGCACCTGACAAATTTGGTGGCCTTCTTTGATGGGGTTACAGCTTTGGTGGATGAGGGAAGGGTGACTGACATCAGAGAAGGCCACAAAGGTGATCCAAGCACTTCACCACCTCTCCTGTGAAGGCAGGCTGAGAGAGTTTGGGCTATTCAGCCTGGAGAAGAGAAGGCTCCAGCAAGATCTTACATCTTAGGTATTCCAGTACATAAAGGGTATAAGAGAGCTGAAGAGAGACCTTTTACAAGTGCATGTAGTGATAGGGCCGGCTATCCAGTGATAGGGAATGGCTTTAAACTGACAGAGGGTAGATTTAGAATCATAGGATGGTTTGGATTGGAAGGGACCTCTAAACATCACCTAGTTTCAACCCCCTGGCCATGGGCAGGGTCATATTCCACTAGAGCAAGTTGGTCAGAGATCCATTCAGCCTGGCCTTAAATACCTTCTGGGATGGAGCAAGGTTTATATGATATATAATGAAGAAATTCTTCACTGTGAGAAATTCTTTACTGGAGCAGATTGCTCAGAGAAGCTGCGGATGCCCACTTCCTGGAAGTGTTCAAGGCCAGGCTGGAAGGGGCCCTGAACAACACGGCTGAGAGGAGCCAAACCATTCTATGAGTCTATGATTCCATGATTCACCCCTCCAAAGAAAAAGGGGTGATCTGTTAATCCAAACAGGTACTGTGAAAATACTGGACTTCAGTGAGCACACTGTCTCAACATGCAGATATACCTGGACTGCAGCAGGCGCTCAAGGGGAATTATATCACTGTGACTTCCCACCCCTCTGTAACACAAGTATCAGCTTCCCTCAGCTCCACAAAAAGCATAGCCCATACACCTAGTTTTGGTGTAATAGTTGCTCTTCTTGGCTCACCTGCTCCTTCCAGGTCAGCACCAACTCCAACAACATAAGAAGTTGATTACACTGCAAAAAGCCTATTGCTAGCAAGGCTAAAGCTGCAACAAAACACTCTGTGTGCTTGTGAAGTCAGACCTGGCAGAGTGGGTTCCTATCTCAGTACAGACCCACTGCAGAAGGAATTTAAGCATGCAAACTGCATGCTCATTTTTTAATAGGAGTGATTGTCACTCTGAGCTCAAACTGGAGTACAACTGTACATGCACATAAACACACACAGACTGCATGTGTGTGCATACTTCCTTCTTTCCATTCATTTTGAAAGTTTCAAGACATTTGTGGAACTGGCCCCAAGTTAAAAATATTTACCATGAACAAAGCACTCTGCCACAGTTCCTCTATTATACCTGTTTTGAGCTGCTGTTCAAGAACATTTGTAACTTTCTCATCCCACATATCCAAGTTGTCCTGACAAGCTCTGAAGTGTTCTTGTCACTACAGGAGCAATGTTTTGGGGGCACCTCCTGACAGTTAGAGCAACAAATAAAAGCCAGGTAAGCATTCCCCTCACCTTCTTGCCTAGGAGACAGGGAACACACAGAGAGCAGAGCAGCGCAAAAGGATGCTGACCGTACCGTACTTCCAAATGTGAAACACCTTATTCATCGCTCCCAGCTCCGTGTACCAGAATCCCACCAGCTCCGAGTGAGCTGTGCGGAAGTGAATGTACTTGTTGATCATTTCCAAAAACTCTTTCATCTTTGCTGGCTTAACATCATATGTGCCAATTTCATAGAAAGTGGCATCACTTTGTCTGGGCCCTGTAGCAAGGCGTACCTGAAAGAAAACAGTAAGAAAAATTGGAAGAAATAATTCTCAAGACAGAAAGTTACATTCTAATTTTTTTAATTAATGTCATGCTAGAGAAGGATCTTTTACTGCAGGCTAGGAGAGAGGTACTTTCTTCATGATGTCCACTACAAAAAAAGTACCTTGTAACACTTTGGAAATAGTTACCATATGCATTACTTGCTGACACTCCTTCTGGTAAAGCAACAGGCCATGATGTGTCTTTTACACGGTGCACTCAATTTTCCTTTTCTCAACCCCTTCCTCAGGAAGTCAGCAGTAAGATGTACTTCGCTAAACACATTATTCTAAAGCAAGGCTGCTGAGATGCCACCAAAGAGGAAGCAACACCAACATTTGCCTGTGTTGCACTTGCCCAGCCAACTCATGCTACTGCATCGTGTTTTCTACTTAAAATCTCATATCAGCAAATTATGCATTATTGGCAAAAGAAAAAGATACCAACACTTGGGAAAAGAGTGATTCATTCCAACACAAGATTGCTTAAGTCTGCATCCTAACCCTTTCTTGGCTGTTTCCCAAGGGCTGGTCAAGAACAGTTTTTCTATTCAAGTAAGATAAAACCCTTTGGGAGTCCCAGACGCGTACTCTTGCAACAGACTCAATAACCTGGAACATGCTACTCACCTCTCAAATAAAACACGAAAAATTAAGGCCAAAACATATCTTTGGCCTCAACCCATATTTGCACAGAGGCAGCTGCAAGATGGATTTTGGACACGTCTTATTTCACAAGAATCTGCAGGCATGTGCACCATGCAGCTCAAGCCACAGAACAGAATTGTTTAGGTTTGGAAATTACTTTAAGATCATCCTATCCACCATCAACCCAGGTGTACCATGTCCACCACTAAACCATATCCTCAAGTGACCTGTTTTACGAACACTGTCAGGGATGGTGACTCCACCATTTCCCTGAGCAGCCTGTTCCAATGCTTTACAACTCTTTCAGTGAATAAACTTTTCCTAATATCCAATCTAAACCTCTCCTGATTTAGACAACTTGAGGCCACATTCTCTCATTCTGTCACTTGTTACCTGCAAGAAGAGCCCTACCTCTCAGGTGGCTGCAATCTCAGGTCGTTCAATAGAGAAGGCCAAGACCAAAGGCCTTGTTGCTCAATGGCCCTCTGCAGCGTGACACACCTAGTATTGGCTGCCATGAGTCACAGCTCCTTGGGGCTGTTATAAGCCCCTGCAGGATCCCAGCCGAGTTGTGAGCCTGCAGTATCAACCCATTCCACACCAGATTTCTGCAAGAGAGGCCCTGATGCTTCCTGGTGCCTAAGCAAATACGGGGATGCTGCAGGACCACTTCAGTTCCAGAGAAGGGCAATGGAGCTAATGAAGGGTCTGGAGTATAAGTCTTAAGAGGAGGAGCTGAGGGAACTAGGAGTGTTTAGGCTGGAGAAAAGGAGGCTCAAAGGGGGCCTTATCACTCTCTACAACCCCCTGGCAGGAGGCTGCAGCCAGGTGGGGGTCGGCCTCTGCTCGCAGGCCACGGACAATGACAGGGTAAGAGGTCATAGGTCTCAAGTTGCACCAGGAAAGATTCAGACTGGACATCAGAAAGAAATTCTTGACAGAAGGGGTGACGAGACATTGGAATGGGCGGCCCAGGGAGGTGGTGGAGTTGCCGTCCCTCGAGGTGACTTCAGGGAAGACTTCCCTTCAGGAAACACTGGACGTGACACTTGGTGCCACGGTCTGGTTCACAGGGTTCGGGTGTTCGGACATGGGCTGGACTGGCTGATCTCAGCGGTCTTTTCCAAACGAACGGATGCCGTGATCCGGGGACGGATCCCACGCCATTCCCGGCAGGGCCCGGGGCCGGGGCTCGGCCCGGTCGTGCCCGCACACAGGTTCGTGACAGACGGTGTCGCGACAGCGCCAGGCCCCGCCCTGAGGGCTCGCTCCCCCCCGCCCCCGCCGCTACCTGCGGGCCGGAGCGCGGCAGGGCCAGGCGGGCGGCGGCGGCGAGCGGGCGGCGGAGCAGCGCCGGCGGAAGCATGGCGAGCATGGCCCGGGCGCGGACACGGACACGGAGACAAACACCGCCGCGCCGCCCGGGCCTGGCTGGGGGCGGCACGGCGGCAGGGCTTCCCTCCCGCGGGCGGGGCGGCCGCTGGGACCGCCTCTGCAGCCCGCCCCGCCGGCAGCGCTCCGCTCCGCGCCGCGGGGGGACGGGCGGGCGGACGGGGAGCTGGCAAGCCGTAGCTGACGTGTTTTAAGGTCAGCTGGAGATGAAACACGACGCAGCCGCTCGCTCAGCTTCCCCTCCCCTCTCCCTTTCTTATCCCCTCACTTCGGTGGAATGGGGAGGAGCATCGAATTAAAACTTGTATGTCGTCAGAAGAACAGTTTAATAATTGAAAATAAAGTAAAACACAGTATCTATAATAACAGCAACAACAACAAGCGATGCACAATGCAATTGCTTGACCACCCACTGACTAAGACAGACCTCCCCTTCCCGAAACCAGATCGCCCACCCTTCCGGGTAACTCCCCCCAGTTCATGCACTGGACATGACGTTCTGTGGTGTGGAACATCCCTTTGGTCAGTTTGGGTCACCTGTCCCGGCTGTGCTCCCTCCCACTTTCGTTTGCAGCCCGCCCCCCTGGCAGAGCATGAGACAAGGGGAAAAAAGTCTTTGACTTAGGATAAACAAGACTTGGCAAAAATACCGAAACATCAGTGTGTTATCAACACCGTTCTTATTCCTAATCCAAAACACAGCCCTGTAACAGCTACTGAGAAGAAATTAACTCTACCTTAGCTGTAACCCGGGGCAACAGCTGCCAATCGCTCCTTTAAATTACTAGGCATCAGCGCCTGAAATGTATCTGTGTCTCTGCCCATGCACCTGAATGCAACAAAAACTATCCTAACTGCTTGAGGAGACCTGGGACCTTGTTCCTCACAGACTGCCCTGGGCCAAATCACCCAATAAATCACCCACACCCCAGGATCAAACTTGAAATGATCAAACTGATCACACAGATCCTCCTTCACAGAATCAAATTTCAAATTGTACAGATGCAAATCCTTCATTTGCAGTTCTCCTCCATAAGAAAGTCTTCTTATGGTGTTCTTCTGTGGTGTTCTTTGGGGCGAAGCCAGAGGTGCCAGCAGTACACAGCACCAAGAACTCTCACCCCATTATAGCTCTGGGCCCAACTGCATACTTATTCCGACCACACAGTTACCAAGGGACAGGATTTTGTGATGGCCAAGACTATATCTTCACAGGGTCAAATACTGGCTAAGATGAAAGATAAAATTTCCTCTGGTATCAGTGCAATCTAGAGATTTATCTGTGATGAGCTGTTTACCTGTGAAATCAGCTCCTAGCAAAGGATGCTATATGAAAGACTACCTGAATTAACAAGGCATCTCTTATGATTCCTCTTAAGAGGGGCAGCATATTCCTTCCTCTACACCAAAGAATTGATTTTGAGGGTCTCTGCATGGAATTAAATGTGATAAGGGCAATTATGAATTCATGCCTTTGGAGCTTCCATGGTTTATCTCACAATAAACAAATTTTCATTTTGTTAGAGACAAATTCAGGAAGAAACACTGTCTAAATTAAAATAAGATAGAAAAAAGTTGTTCTAACAAACATATTAAAAGAGTGTTGTGGAAAGAATGAAGCATCTACATTGTGTATATGTTATATGTTATTTTGCAAGTGGTTACATTTGCTGTAGGGTTTTTTGCAATATGGCATGAAATAAGTCTCAGAGTTTCTACAGCAGAATCACATAATCACAGAATGATATGAAGTGTGATTACTGATGCAGTTCCTAGTTTAAAATTGGTTTAACATGCTGGGTTTTTTCACTTATGAACAAATTGTGTTTCAGCTGAAGGGAAGGAATGAGATGGCACATTCCAAAATATTTAAACTTCTCCATTGTTTATCTCATTGTATGCTTGAAGTAATGCTGTTCATAACCATGTTGTAGTGAAATATTCCTTCACATTTTAAAAAGATTTTATTTTTATTGTTTGAACATTTCCTGTGCTTGCTTTCTTATCAGTAAAGTCCACACAAGCCAGGATTTGAGAGAGTAGTCATAAAAAGGTTTTGTTCTTGCTAACCTGAATAGTCAAGAAGAAACTTTGATTTTATATTTTTGTGTAGTCAGGGAATACAAGAGTGAACATGATTTTCATAACTGAGCATGACAGTTCAAAACAGTGCAGAGTTGAAATGTACAAAACTGCATTGGAATTCAGTGTAGGCCTGAAATGATTCCCTGAAACAAGTCAGCAGATGATTTTACACAGCAAGTAAATTTGAGAAAACTGCAGTCAAGGAACTGACTAAGATGAAATTTGTTGAGAAGACTGTTCTTTCAGCTCTGCAATCTTGCCTGGAATTTGGGTTCACTATACTTCCTGGTATTTTCTCATTCATATTCTTCTAGAAGTTCAGGGGTATCTCTGTCTTTCTATGTGGATGTGGCAGAGAGAGTGGTGAAGAGAGAGGATTCTACCTCCAGCTCCTGACTGCCACTTGAAAATCTGTCTACCAATACACAGAACGGTGAACAGGAGTTGTGCTTCATAGACAGCTCACAGATGGTACTGAACATCTGGGAATGACAGTGTTGATCTTGTGGAAGAACCATACTGAATAGTATATGGTTTTTGATGGGAAGTTTTTTGTTTGGTACTGAATTGATGAATCACATGCAATGTTCAATTTATGTTACTGTGACTGGCAGAGCTGCCCAAGTACAAGAGGTTTATTAAAAATTGTTCTTACTATTGGAAGACAAAGCTCCATGGAGGCAAAATGTAAGGAGGTTATTTGCACACGCTGTGTTCCCTGCATGAAACATTTTCATCCATTCTCATTTTCCCATGGAATAGGAAACACTTTTAATCTCATCTATATGTGTCTTGTGAATGTGGACAAGGACTGGGTAGTGATTTTTTATTTGCTTTATACTCCATGTGAGATGGTGGTAGTGGAAGAAAGGTAACCATCTGTACTAAAAGGTTTAATGCTTTCAAAAGCAGCTTAAACTTCCTTTGTGGTGTTTGCTTAAACACAGAGAAAGTAACTCAGAGTTTTGGAAAAGGAGAAAGCACAGTACCTGTTCCTTAGCTAGGGGGATATTCCCCTTTGCAAATCACAGCTTCCAGTTTCCTGTTGTATGAATAATAAATCAAGGACATTTCCTTCTATTTCTCCATAAACCTTTCAGCTTAAATGCCTTTCTCAGAAAAGCAGCTTTCAAAAGTACAGAAGGGTGTAACTCACCACACATTTTCTTTCAGTGGCAGTAGGTTTTCCATTACATAGTGCTGTGCTGTTTATAGGATAGAGAAAGGTGTGCAACAAGCTTGTTTAGTGTGTTAGACATGGGCTTTCTACTATTAGGTTTTCACAAATCTCTCACACTGAGTGCTTCCTTTCCTTTCTCTCAGTCTGCTGCTGAGTGAGCAAGCAACAAGTGGTTTCCTGCTATGCACACAAGGCAGCATTCCTGAATGTAATGCAGCCTCTTGGTATGTTCCCAGTAGGCCAGAACATGTAAATATCCTCTGGTTTTCATTCTCTCAACTGTTCCATATGAAAATCTGGATGACAACTTAGCAAACTTGGTATTTTCTTCCCTGTTTTTCCTAGGCAGTGTGTATTACTCACCTCATTAAAACAATCTGTATTGTGTATAAATATTTATTGTGTAGAACTGATTAGAATGCCTAAAAGAACCAATGTCATCTTTGTGTTTAACAGTGGTAAGAGTCACATTGGTGTCCTTTGTTCCTAGGCCCTGGGGACATGGTTGAACCAGAGTCATGTGCAGGTGCCCTGCCAGGCAGTGAATGAGCACAGAGAAAATTGGTTCCATGTTTTTGCTTTGCTGGAGAAGGCAGTGGGAGAAAAACGTAGCACTTTATCTCTCTGAAAAGCAGGCCTGTGTTGTTCCCTCTGGATTTATCCACTCCACACCCAAATATGTGTTGAGGTTTGACACATCCCCTGACCGCACCAGCATGGAGCCTGTCAGCTGTCTTGGCCTGGCTGAGAGACTATTGTCTTCCAGAGCGGCACAGCAGGAAGTGAAAGAGCAGAGCAGGCACTTACGGCTATGTGTAAGGGAATTAGACAACTGCTTCATACTGCTTGGGTTTTTTAAAACACTTAAGAATGATGTTTGTCATCATGACACTTTGTGTCAATGCTTATATCAAATCTTGGAGGAGATCAATTCTGCTGTATCAAAATGCTCTCTGCTCATCCTTCAAGTAGCTGTAGCACAAACCTGGTAGCAGGCCACTATGTCAATTTGAATTAAGTTTGAAGGAAAACATTCATTTATGCTCCGTGTTCTTTTTTTAGAAGGCCTGTTTCTTACACACTTCATTAATGGATTTTTCCTCTTTTATTTTTCCTAGGAAATCTGTAAAAGTTTAATGATTCCAGAAGAAGGGACATATTAAAAACGACACACACACTAGAATTCTCCAGTTGTTTTTGTACAAATGGTTTTATTCAAAACTTCTGAATTATATATACTAAAAAACTCTTTCCTGTCAACAGGCCAAAAATATTACAGTATTTTAAAACTGTATTAATTGCTTATGCTTATTACTTGACCACTCTAACTGGAGTTTCTCCTCTCAGAATATCTACTTGGGCTTTGTGAATGATATTTTTAAAATTTGGGAGTGAAACATTCCTTTTAGTCAATCCATTTTTAGTTAATTGGGCAAAAACCGAATGCTATGCTTGCATGTCTCCACAGATGGGGTGACATAAGGCAGCTTCTGACACTGTAGATATTTAAAGCATGATGCAGCTGAGAACTGGGAGGTCCTTGCTACAAAGAGCACTGAAAGGATTCAACATGAGATGGAGGTTTACACGAGGAAGACCTAGCTGGGTTGACTTTTTATTTCACAAGTACTAACTAGCTCAATTAACATTTTCCCTAATAAAATTAAGACCTGAAAGGATGGTGATAAATCACCCAGATCCTCTCTCCTCAGTTAAAATTCCCTACAGGCTTTTCTTATTTGCTCTCTTTTATGCATATTTTTATATGTATGATAAGTTGTCTTCTGGAAGTGGAGAGTTAGATTTTCTCTAGAATTTAGCCAAAGTTGCACTTGTATTCTTGTCTTGAATGCAGCACCAACTTACACGCTGAGACAAGGTATTTCTGTTTTTTTGTTCTAGTTTGTGCAAAATAGGGAGCTACTTGTTAACCCACAAATGGCTGGCTCCTGGGTCATCAACATTTTACACCATTTGTACATTTTAGCAAACAAAGAAATCACAGTTCACTGGCTACAAGTTACACAGTTCTCTTATTAATTAGTATTATACTTTCTACTGGTTAAATTATTCTCTCATATGTCATAATAATTAGTCCATATGCATAGTTTTTTTTTCTTTTGAGTTGCTGGGTTTCTTTAGTTGGTGGGCTGTGAGTTGGTGGTCCCACTCTTACTCTGCCAGAATTCCCTTTTACCCAGTTGTAGCTGATCTCAGCACAGTTGCTGTGTTTGCTTTATTAGTTTCTTCCTTATCTTAGGAGTTCTGCCAAAAGCCCTTGTGGCACATAAATTCTGTTTTTGTCCATTATCAGCAGTTTGTCCTTCTCCTCAAGCTTTGTAAACCTCCCACTAGCTCTGAGATCACTGAAGCATGTCAAGCTTTAAACCTTAACAAGGCAGTTCTACCAACAAGTAATTTGTCTTTCTACACCTAGATATCATTCTGAACTCCTGTTTTCTTGAAGAGAAGTGAGTGTAAGATGGAAGCTAAATATTGCTTTATGTCAGCCTCTAACATCTCTTGTATGAAAGCAGGTAAAGCCAGGTAGTGGGGATCATTATTTCAGGGCCACCCCACCATTCCTTGGGCAGGTGTATGGCCAGACACCTGGCCGTATTTAACTTGGAGAAATTCCGTGTAGTTTCAGCTGAGGAACAATATTGTGCATCCTAACATCCTAATCTTTCTGAGGCCTTATGGGATAGAGGAGACAAGCAAATATACCCATTGCATCAGATTTTTGTAAAGGAAGAGAGCGTCCAATGCAAGACAGCTGACTGGAGAAAGCACCTTCTTACCTTGCAGTTTTATGGCAGGCCCAGCCCATAGGTGGAGAAAAGCCAGAGTCTGTTGCAGGCATAGCACGTGGGGGGGGAGCTGTGACTGACCCTTGCAGTGCCCCAAGTCTAAGGGCAGCACTGCTGATTTACTCTGGGACTCATCAACCTGGGTGGAGATCCACCAATGCTGGCACTTAGTAAGCATCTAATTTCTAGGTATTTTGTTCTTTATCTGTTCATCTGTGACCCACTGTAATACCGGTAATACTACTTATGGCACTGACCCATGCAGCCTGCAGCTAAGTCCCAATGGCTGTATTTAATGAAAGGAACTCCCTGATGGCTGCACTTCGCTTCCTTGGGCTTAGAGGCAGCAAGCCATGTTTCTCTGTTGTTTTGAGCAAGCTTTTCTCCCTGCATTCAGGTCCTGAGCTTGGGCTAAAGTCCTAGAAGATTTTTCAAAAATAAAAAGCCAAAAAAAGCAAGTGAGATTTCTAAGCAAGGCTTAATAACTCCAGTAGCTCACCTCTCCTAATTATTTATGCATTGCTTAGATAAACATTTTTCTTGTAGAAAAACAGCCTTGTCCCACTTGCCTGGAAGAGTTATTCCTTCTTCCACTCTCTCTAAGTAACCTCTTTCAGGGCTTCCTTTACCTGAAGTTAAATTGAAATGAGCACTGATAATAGGAGTCTGTTTCTGCCCTGGTTGCTCTTCCCCCAAGCTTTAAAAAACTTGCTTTTCTTGGTATTGCAAGATGAGAGGTTCCCTGTTATACAATGTCTCTTGCCAAAATTCAGGAGGCACTGCTGATCTTCAGGGTAATGAGCTGTGGTGCTAATCACACAGGGCAAATTTGCAGTAGTACTTGTCAGCCACCTCAGCATCCGTCCAGCATGGTGCCAGCCCCGCCTCTGTCCTTCTGATCTGAATCCTTGGGCAATGGGCACAGCTGAAGGCTGAACTACTTCATTTGCCTGTAAGTGAGCTATGGTTAACACAGGTTAAACATGCTGAGCTGGATATAGCTCAGTTAAATAAACCAATGGGCTAAGAGGATGGAGACTGGGAGCAGAACAGACAAGTTCTGCCACCACGCTCCTCAAAGCAATCCCTAGAGTGGTACTAGGGAGAGGAGCTGTGAGATTACACCTCAGCACTCCTGCTATCACACATATGACAGATATGAACTGAGTGGACGTGCAATGTGAAGAATGTTTGTAAGTGGGCTTGGCTCATCTGGGGATTGTTAACTTACATCAGTGCCCACTCCCTTTTGCAAAAAAATACAGGCTTCTTTTTGCTTGCTTACATCTACCCATGTGGGACACATTCTTTCAATAAAGCGTAAAATCAAGTTAATGTCTTTTAATATGCCCACACTATTTCAGAGCAGAAAATACTGTGAAATGGTATTCTCTGTGAATGCTTTTGCAGAGAGGTCTCTCTTAGAATTTAATGCATTAAAACCAGAACAAATAAAATCCTTCTTGTTTTAAGTTAGGAAACGTGAATGAAGCTTTGATACAGAGTCTCTCAGCTAGCACAACTAAGGGAAGGTGTTTTTATGGAAAGTTCCAGTCTGGAGAAAAAGTCTTATCAGTAAATATTCGAGTGATTCCATGTAGATTTCTCCTACAGTGGGAAAAAAAAAAAAAAAAAAAAGCAACAGCTTACATTGGAAAAGATTTTGTAACCTGTAATCAACTTGTAGGAAGGAGGAACTTATAGGAAGGCATACACCTACTATGGAGAGAATCCTCCCAGTGGGCTTGGATGGCTTGATATTGGGTAACTCATGGGTCACAGCAACGTTAGGCAAATTGGTTTAATGATTCACTTGGAGAACTTCAAATATCAATACTTACCCAGGGGGTTCCTGGTATTCTGAAGTCCTGAACTTCCTCATGTTTACTTGGAAGCTACTGATATCCCAACAGTTTGATGTAGTCCTCTTGAAGAACTCTGATTTTTAAAAACACCTGGAATATTATAGAAAAAAAAATTAAAATAACTTCTAGGAGAGGAAGTTACAACATCTGCACCATCTCCAGCTTTATATTACTTTGGCCATCCTTTGCTAAATAAAGCAAGGTGTTATTTCTAGACCTGTCTGTCAAGTGAAGGAGCTGTGAACAGGGATTCAATTTGCCCAGGATCAGACAGACTGGCAGCAACAGAACTTGAATTTGAATCTAGGTATTTCTAGCTCCATGTCCCAGAAATTTATAGTCTACAAGCCCAAAACATTTTCTTCACACTTGGTGATAGATAGCTTCAGTAATCACTGCTCAGGTCTAATGAGAAGGTAGAGTGTTGCATTTTTGCTTTATCTGGCTACTGGGCCTGTCTCAATACAAGTAAGTTACACAGGCATCAGGACTTACAAGGAATGCTGAACAAAAGCCAGGGTTGTTTTAATTTAGAGAAGAGGTAACTTGGGGGTCATACGATCCTTGTTCATGTAATTACAGGAGTGCTTCAGGAGAGAAAGGTGTAATCTGCACTCTCTGCTGGATAAGATAAACGCAGCTGGCTGAAATTACAGGAAGGGAAATTTAGATTAGATGTTTTCCACTTGTTAAGAGAGTGACACATTTGAAAAGATTACATGGAGAAAGAAGGATATCTAGGCCCAAAAATAATAGGGATGGTTAAAATGGCATTCATGCATTCACACAGCTGATATGGGCTAGATTAGCATCTTTATCCTGTGAAATATGGACTACAGAGTAACAGACCATGAGACATACACGGCCCATGCAGCACTCAAGGGCAATGAGAAAACAGTCTAAAGATACCCCTCAGTCTGCACGCACCAGGGATGTGGCAGACCTCTGCCCCCTGCTTTGAGGCATTATTTGACATGTTGGGGGCAAAAATACCATTTTGTAAAACCTTGGTTGACACTTTGACCAAATACTAAGTAATGTACTCATGTATTACCATCCCTGCTAATTGCCCTCAGACTCTGTAATGCTTAATGGCTTGTAGCCTTTTCTTTCCTGACCAAAGAAGATTGCGACATTTTTGAACAACTTGACTTTCCATGTTCCCCCAATACATCTTCTCTAAGATAATGTCAATATCTGTGAGAAATTAACTTGTATTTACACCTGATGATTTTTACAGTCGTTTGATAACAGGCAGCTACTGCCAAGAGCCAGTCCTTTTTCACTGAGCCTTCAACATTTTGTGTGACTACCAAAACAATCAGGGATGCCTCAAGATTAAGCATTGCAATGAAACTCTGCTCCCTATATGCCATGAAGAATTTCTTGCTGGGTTCAATGCAGACTCAGGGAAGGATGAACAAGGGTGAATGCCATGCCACAACTCAGCTCTGCTGATTTTTTTCATTATTCCTTCCCTATCTGTGATGTTGGGGCAGCAACCTGGGTGTTCACCAAAGAGCTATGCTCTGGTAACCAGGAGCTCTTCCCCCTGCTAGCAAAGAAAATGAAGGAATCCTCTAGTTAGAGCTGGAAGAATTTGAAAGGGACCAATTGTGTTGTTAGTGTTGAATCACCGAACTATGGCCTTGTTTGCCTGCTGGCAGGGCACATGAATCACAAGGAACTTCTGCCAGTGGTAACAAAGAGTACAACACTTTGTGATGTCTCTCTTTCTGCCTATTCACTCTTTTGGGCATACCTCATGCACTCCTATCAGTATTTCCCATATCCCACTTGTGTCCTAGTGGGTACCTCTGCCTAGCCCAGTGCTGACTTCTGCCCAAAGAGATGTACTTCATGTCTTTGCCTTGGAACAAGCATAAATAAAGTGCCTTACTTCCATTAACTTAATTTTCCCTGAGACCTCTGTCCTACTTTTGTTTGAAATTGGCTAACCAGTTCAAAAGATGCTATGGGAAGCAGATGGATGAACAAACAGATAACAGGTAGCATAACCCCGCTGAGATTTATTTTCTTAGCAAACCCAGCTAAAACAAGAACTGTTTCATCAAATTGTTGCTACCTGTGTGTTGGTCAAGTTAGGCACTCAAGTGAAAGCCTGCACCTCAAAAACTATGGGGGACAAATCCAGCAGACTTCTTGGGGGAACACACACTCTAGGAATATATTTATATTTTAATATTTATAGTATTTCTATTTGTATTTATATCTTTGATTAATATAAATTCCCTGTCCAGGCTGATTGTGGTTCAGTGATCACCACTGCTCTCAGTACTGCTTCAGCAGACTGTGGGCACGGGAGATGAAGACACTCTCATGACTGAAGGGCAGGACTGAGTACAGAAGGACTGGGGTTGGTCCCATCTGTGATGTTGCCTTTTTTTGGGACTAGAGAGAGAAGCTAAGGCAGTGGGTCTCAGGATATGGCAAGAGGGGAACCACAGAACCTCAGTACAAAGTATTTCCTTCCAGGGCACCTTTATTAGCCCCTTTGTCATGTGATTTATTGACACCTTAAAAGTCGAACATTGACTTCTAAAAAAATATCACTTAGATTGAACTGTGAACTTTGTGAATGCTAGAAAGCATTCCCCACATTTTGGTCTCTCCCATGGGGCACACAGTACTTGCATTAATAGTTTTGGATGGTCTGTACTGTTCCTTATTTACTGCAACATGCTCTAGTCTTTGACAGCATTCCACTGTGTTCGTCTTCAGGATGCCTTTCATCCTCCAGTTCACTCCAAGCATATGAGTTTTCCCCATAGTTCTCCAGTCTATCACTGTAATCCCATTTGAATAACACAGTGCCATACCCTAAGGATGATTCCAGTCCATAAAAGGAGTTTTTGACTGGTGATTTGTCTTGTCTTAGAGAAGATCTTGGTGGCTTCAGATCCATTAGCTGTAGGCAGAATTGTGTGGTGTGCAAACTATAATCTGCCAGACCTTCTATGGGCTCTATCTATAGGAGAACCCATGACTGTGGTCGCTGTTAAGACAGATTGCATCCCTCTCTTCACTTCCACTACTTTCCTCTACTAGATCTGCAGTCACATACTTTAGCCAGATTAAAATGCTGAAATCTATGTCCAAACCCTGCCAAGTCTTGTAAAGTATTCCTTAGATCCCAGAGATCCGGCTTTATCAATTTCAAACGTGTCTTCCTAAAGTGTATAAAAGACCTTCGACAATCCCTTTTTGCCAGGTTACCTCAGTGCACACAGCATAATGAGTCTTTCCATGTATTTGAATATTTCATATCCAGAAGAGACCCTTGGTGAGGTACTTGCAAATCCTCAGGCTGCATCAAGTGCAGCTGTGTGGCTTGAGGTCTATAGCCTCAGTAAAAAGATTACCTTTGCGATGCACACGTTCCATTCAAAAAATGCATTCCCTACAGGAAATGCAGGGAGAATGCAGGAAATGCAAAAAGGATTCCTGTCGTGCCACCAGATGATATGGTAGTTTTGTGTCATCAAAAGCCTGCAGTATTTGTTTTCTTTAGAGATCAAAGCCACTATTTAAGCAAGTCCATAACTTAAGCAAGTTATTTTAGCAATAATCACATGCCTCTAACGTGAAGGAGGGTTTTCCATTGTACTCTTGTCTTTTGCTAACATGTAGTGCAAATCTGTTTGCCTTTCATAGATATGTCTAAAGAACTGCTGCATGAATTCTATGGAAAAGCTGCGCCTTTATATTTTACCTACAGAAAACTGTGATCGTCTCCTGGTATGAAGGGAGCCACCTTCACATTTACAAATACTGACTTGCAAAGAGAGGCAAACATCTTCCATCCAACTCAGAAAATCCCCTCAAATTCAAATCCAAGATGTGAGTCAGGTTTATTGATCTGAGCTCATTGATTGAAAGGCTTTCCCCATTCAAGCAGGGAAATGGAGAGACAAACCTGAGCGCCTTAGGAATATAATTCTCTTCTTTTCCCACCCACTTCCAACAGTTCAAGCTCAGGCAACCTGGGGAAATTCAGGCCCTCCTTCATGTCTTATTCTGCTAAGCTCGCTCCTGAGACAGCTGGGCTGGCTGGCTATTTTGTGGCCACTTCGGATGTAGTAGATGCACTTCCTCACAGTTCTTGACCAACTAAAAATGTGAATGTGACTCTGAGATCGTTGGGTCCTGGTTTTATAAAGCAGTGTTGTGTCTGTCTAATTTTATGTATGTGTCTGCCTGCAGTGGGAGTGAACCATGTATTTAGTGGGGACTGAGAGGCGCCTGGCTGAGAGGCATTTGGTTTATTGCTATGCAAAGAGCAGCCTTTTCATATTGAGTGTAACACTCACTTGCAGCTGTGGTTTGATCAGGTCATTTAACTTCTCTACCTTGGTTGTTTCATCCGAGAAATCAGATTGCTAGGGCTTGCATTTTTAACAAGTGGTGTAGGAGGATAAATTCATGAGTGTGCACCCTGAACTTCAGACAAGTCTACCAGTATGAAAAACTATAATTAAGAATTCCTTGTCCTGCACCTGAAAACACTTGCACCAACAACCCTATCCTGAGCACAGCTGACTCTTTGCCACTAGTACTTAAAGCAGTGAAGGCTGAAAGTGCTCGGTAGGATTGGAATTATACTAAAAATTTACTTTTAAGACAGCCATTGAAAAACCAGAGTTTGGGAAGAACCAAGAGAGACTCCAAAAGCTGAGGCAGGCAGTGATAGCTTTCCACCAATTCCACCAGGCTTTAAATGAGGTTTGTATCTCCCACAACTGTCTCAGATAGTTATCACTTCATCACCACACATATACATCTTCATCTTCTGCCTTCTCAGAAAACAAGAACTCAGCAAGTTCTTCAAGCCAGAAAAGAGTATATCTGACATCAAGGAAAGGGGAGAAACTAGCATATTGCTTCTGTACCAAAAATCTAGTATTCTAATTAAAAATATCCAAATGGAAAAGAATTGTGAAGGATTGGAACACACACTTCTGGAACTGAGCAGTTTTTTCCCTTCGGCTGAATTTCGAACTGGATTTGATCTTGAGATAATTAGGGAGTTGTAAAGGTGGCTTGATGGAATTGTAAGAAGTCAATATGACAGTGGATGAAAAAAAATCAAGTTTTTGAAAACTAAATAAGGATTTGTGGATTTGAGGAAGTCAGGAGCAGCACATCTGTTCCACCTGTAGGCACTGGATCCACATGGTGATGGTGAGTGACAGGGACTGATAAATGACAGGCAAGGCCCAGCAACACCCTTGGTTGTTCAGATAAAACCTGCTTTGGAGGAAATTGAATCACCATGCTAGAGTATTGCATTGTCCATTTCATGCCTTCTGCATTCCTGGGGAGGATTTTATGGGAGTAAGGGAAGAAAGAGATAGATGCTGTAGAGCAGCTACTTTGGCTTTTAGTGCAGGCATCTAGGGTGCAGAGGAAGATGTATGCAAGTGGTGAAAACTAATGCTGTGGGCTATAGCACAGGAGCAGGGGAGAGCTGTTTTACCTAGTTGCTGATGGAAGAGTAAGGCTGAGGTAAAGAGTAAGGGGAGCAAAGGTGATAACAACAATTAATTTGAGGGAAAAAAAGTAGAAAAATGAAGTTCAAATGCGAAATTGTGCTCCTTTGCTAGAGTATTCCATCTGCAAAGGGTGAACCTGGTTAAATGTGGCATTTGGCACAACTGACAAATGATAGGAAGAAATGAGAGTGGGGTGGCTAGGAATTTCCTACATCTTTCCTGCTGCTTCAAGTAGTACGTGGTGTCAAGTCTGTGCCCCCATCTCACTGATGAAGTGTCAGCTCCTGGCCGTGGGCAGGGTGGTAATTAACCATTAGCTGGGGAAAGGGCAATATTAATAAGATAAATGATTGCTGAGGAGATAGGAAGCATGAGTGTTGGGATATATGGCAGTGGGGCTGGGACTCCACCAATAGGGCAGCAGCGCTACAGAGCAAGAGAGCAGAGGGACTGAGAGCTCTGGTGTTGGGGTATGGGTTTGAGTGCTGTAGAATATTTTGTGAGGAGCAAGAGGTGGAGTTTGGTTCTGAGGAAGTGGGGTGGTACAGGAGACTGTGGACATGTAGAGCATGCATGCTGAAGCTGATTTTTGGGGAGGGAAGAGAGAGATGAAAAGTTTGAGGGGAGGTCTGGCGTTAGACTTTGGAGAAGAGCAAGAAATTGTAGAAGATTTACATGAGAGGAGAGGATGGGAGTCTTCCTCTGGTACCCTGTTTTCTATCCACGTCTTCAGTGTATGATGCCAGGCATATGCTCCCTGTCTCTTGATGCAAAGCTATGCCTCCCTTCTTGCTCTGTGCTCCCAGGCACCTTGGGGCTGTTGCTCTCCTAAGGTTTTCCATCCCTTCCTTCAGATGACTGTTCCAGGCTGATATTAGCCCAGCAGGCTGTGCAGCAGCCTTGTGTGGCAAGCTGCCCCTAGAAACCAGCCACGGGAGAAGAAAACACCATACTCCCCCATGCTTGGTGATACAGCCCATCACACAGCAGACTGTAGCTGTTACCATGGAGCTGCACCAGAAGAGTGGCCGTCTCTGGTGTCACTCTCTGGCTGGACACACGATACATCTATCTCAAGTATTTTTCAGCTTTGGCTCCTGTTCTCTGCTGGGGGACTGAATGGTGTTTCCCTTCATTTAGAAAATCTGCTGAGAGATCTGCCAGCTGAGACCTTCCAGTTCTGACCAATGCCAATAATGATCTTTTCACGCTAGCTAGGCTCACTCTGTTCCAGTGAAATGGGCTAGTCCCCATTTAACTTTCCACCTGTTGTTTGTGACTGATGCATGCTTGCTGCCTGGGCAGAGCTGGGCAAGGATGTGGATGTGCCCATCCATTTCTAGCTCTCTGCTGTCGACACCAATTGCAGCTTTGTTTAAGCAGAGGAAGCAACCTTGTTAGTACTTCAGAGCAATGTTGTTTCCGTTTTTGACTGCAGCATTTCAGCCAGAGGCTGCTGTATGAACATGCCAGAGTTACAGACCATAATTATCTCATTTTGGGGAGGAGAGTGGGGTGATGTGCCTTATGTTTGCCTGATTCTGAAGGCTGCTTGTTGCATATCAGTGCAATGCACAACTGTAGCTGGAGCAGTCCTTCTCTGACTTGGGTTTTCCAGGACCTGATAGTGCTGCAAAAAGATGCTATCTACCTTACCAAAAAAAAGACCATTTAATAAATGTTCCTTCCTCTCATGCCTCACTGGCTTTGTATCTGATGTGCAGTCTCAGTCCTCTGAACTATCTGTAGCAGGATAAAGAAGACACTCATGAAAAGGGAAAACTGTACAGGAGACTCAACAAGAGTATGCCAGGGTCTAAGGAAGCCAAAACCACAAAGCCACCGTATCTTGGCTTGAAATGTAAGCTTCTCTTGATGATAGCATACCATACAGTTACAGTATTTGGCATCTCCTTTTGGAGGTCAAGACCAGAAAGATTTCTGTGAGACTGGCTAAGGTTTCCACAGAGAGAATAATGCTCTGTAGAATCACATATGTTGTTCAGGAGAGTAAAAGACCACCTGGAGCATTTCTCTTCTGCTAAAATACAGTATGCTCTCCTCAGCTGTGTCTTTGAATATACCAGATTGACTTGTGGGGCTGATGATTCTGGCATGACACATGATGTGTAGTACAAGGCAGTGTGTCCTTGGTACAGCTAGGACAGAGTTAATTTCTTCTCAGTAGCTGAGGGCTCTGTTTTGGATTCAGAATGAGAATGGTGTTGATAACACACTGATGTTTCTGTACTCTGCCAAGTCTTGTTTATCCTAAGTCAAAGACTTTTTTCCCCTTGTCTCATGCTCTGCCAGGGGGGTGGTCTGCAAACGAAAGTGGGAGGGAGCACAGCCGGGACAGGTGACCCAAACTGACCAAAGGGATGTTCCACACCACAGAATGTCATGTCCAGTGCATGAACTGGGGGGAGTTACCTGGAAGGGTGGACGATCTGGGTTCAGGAAGGGGAGGTCTGGCTCAGTCAGTGGGTGGTCAGCAATTGCATTGTGCATCACTTGTTTCTTTTTTTTAATCATTGTTATTATTTACCATTATTATTGTATTTTACTTTATTTTCATTATTAAACTGTTCTTATCTCAACATACAGGTTTTGCTTTGATTCTCCTCCCCATTCTACTGGGGTGAGGGAAGAGAGGGGAGGAAGTTGAGTGAGCAGCTGCATAGTGCTTAATTTCAGTCTGGGCTTAAACCATGACACAGTAAAAGAACCCTTCCCTCCTGTTCTCCCAAGGCCAAATCTACCCTTGCCATATGGATGACACTGCAAATAAACTAAAACATGATTCTGTCCTTGACCCTTTATGTGGCAAGTTGGGGGAAGGGAAGGAATCTTGGTGATTTGATCCCTAGAAACCTCCATCTAATGATCTAATATGGCACAGATCCAGACAGAGAAACAACACTGAGCTCCTGGGAACTGGCTGAAATTTCCCTTTCCCTGCCTCCACTGTTGGTGTTCCCATTCCTGGAGTATCCTGGACTCATAGCACCAGTTTTTTCCTTCCCTGTCAGAAGCAGGATGGAGGGCTTTCCCCCATCCAGAGAGAAGGCTAGGTTATACCCTTAGTGCTGGGGAGCAGTAGGAGCAGAACTCGCTAGGACTTGGTAGCCCAGGAGAAACTGACTATTTCTCTGTCAGTTTTGGAGATGCTTGGGAAGAACATGGCCAGCATCAATCTGGCTGGGACCCTTCCTCATGGTCTTCACTCTGGCAAACTTTTAGTAGGGCCCTTAGGTGACACCATGATTGCTGCATCAGGCTGCTTTTGGAGGGAGTTGGCAAGGAAAAGATTTAATGATCTGTCTCTGCTGCGGGCTCATCAGTTCCACGCAAACATCCAGGAGCCGTGGCTGTTCGCTGGGGAGGGGATGGCAGCCTGCTCAGAAGGTTGTACCCACTACAGATGGGCTGATTTCAGGACCCTGCAGCCCTTTTCTAAAGAGAAGGTCAAAACCAGAGATTTGCTAGACATGGGGAAGAGCAAGGGTTAAGATTAAGAGAGGAGGTGACAGCAGACGCCCTTGAGGTAACCAAGAACCTGCCAAAGCAGGGATATTCAGCAAGATTTTCTGTGTTCTTCAGCTTGACTTCGGCTAATAAAGAGATTTCTAAAGACTCACCTAGTAGGGGAGGTACTGGGGCTGTGAAGTCTCTGCTTTTGCAAATGTAAAATTGGAGATCCCAACAGTCTGATGAGTGAACATTTGAGATTTCCCACCAAAGGGTCTAATTCTGGCCGGTTACAGGGGTCCCCAGGCAGGGAATGTTGGTCATTTCTTTTCCTCCCGATGAACATGTCAGATGCAGGAGGGAGGGAAGCGAAATCCCTGGATCATTTCCTGGGCAAAGAAAGACTCTAGAGAATTGTCCATGGGGGAAGAGTCAGTTAACCCATAAAAGGGAAGTTTCCAGGCGCTTTGGGTATGAGGCCAAACAAACCTTACAACCAGTGAGGAAAAAGCCAAGTGAAGAATGCTGAGACTAGCATGGCTTGCAGCATACACCTTCTCACAGTGAAGCTGGCTAACTAGCCAGTGTGTTCACTGGCCCATTCCATGCTGTGGCTGTCACCTTGGGCCTTACTATAATGATTTACACTTGACTATTTTTAGGAAGTAATAGGAAGGTTACTATCTTTACACATGCCCAGTTTTTCTCAGTCTGCACCTCATCTCCAGTTTTGCTGTTTCCCTTGTGCTGTTGCAGCTTCTTTTCCACCCTTAATTCAGAAAAAAAAAAAAAGAAGTTTGTGATGGTGACTATGTTTTTCTGAGTAAAAGAAAAAAAAATGTTTTCCCAGCTGTGTCCAGAAAATCCAGACACACAGAGGAAAATCCAATAAATGATTAACTCAGTCTTTCCATCTGTAGATAGCGTAATTTCTGGTTAGGCTTTTTTAATGATAACATTATTTTTTTATATTGCTAGCCTTCTTCTCCCTCAAGACAAAAGAGAGTCCTTTGATTTGAAATGCAGTGTCCTGAGAAATTTTCCAGTGAGTACCTGGATGATTGCTTACTTGCGCTTTTCTGCCTTTTGAATACGGAAAGATTACTTGGAAGTGAGTTTCCTGAACTACTTCCCTGTGAGAGGAGAATAACGAGCAAGATAGCAAATTTATAGGCAAAAATTTACAGATTTTATGCACTGGTTACTTTTTACAGAACAGTGATTTTGATACACTCCTTTCTTATTTTTTCTTTCTTCCCCCCCCCCCCCCCCCCCCATTATAGGGTGGGGTGGTGAGGTAGGGTATTTCCAGCTGTGAATTTTTGACCCAGACAATTAAGTTTGTTTTAGGAAGTAGTGGGAAGAGATCGGTGCCATCTGGCTGGAACAGGCACTGACACAGCAGTGCTCAATCCATGCATCCACCTAGGTGCTGCCCTGTCGATGCGAGAAGGCACCCTATGACCCCTGTGTTGTGACCAGAAGCAGGTTTGACCCATGTGTTATAGTAAAAAAAACAGGTTTGGTTTGCTGCCCTGCTCCCACTCTGGTGGTCAGGTGTGGGCTTGCTTGACAAGCACACCTTGGCAGTCCTTGACACTGCCTATCTTACCCATTTTCCTGTTTATTGACCTCCTGTTTTCCACTCAAGACTCTTTGCAAACAAGCAGTCCACCATAATTACTTTTTTGCCCTGGGTACCAATTTTGCTACCTGGCATACCCAAACTTGTTATTTTCAATACCATTACCTTGGCAATCTCAGTTGATAGCACTGTTGGCCTTGCAAAGCTCTGCTCCCCAAAATATCCCCAGCAACTGCCTGTGCAGTTTGGCCACTTCTCACACAAATTAGCCCCCTTAGCCAAGCTGTGAGATCCAGCCATCCCTCCTGGTGCTTTCATACTTCTATCTGCCACAGCCACCAGCTTCTGATATTGCCTCCCGTTTCCCGTGTCCTGCTCAGCCTCAGCCCAACACACGCACAGGCAGGTCATGTGCCCAGTGTTGGCTCCCTGCTCCCCATGACTGCCTGTGGCTGAGGAATTCGGAGCAGATTAGCCACTACACCAGGCTGGACTTGTCTGTTTGCCACCTTCGCACAGGCTGAATGCTTGTGTGGGTTTTTGGTTTTTTTAAAATTTCTATTTGGGTTGTGTAAAAATACATGCTGTATGTTCAAACCTAAATTCTTAAGCAATTAAGAGTGCTCTGTAACTGTGATATGTAGCTCATAACTACTTAGCAAGCTGCCAGTTTTTGTGTCAGCTGTTGGTGACATTTCATCTATATCTTTTAATTTAACTACCTGGGAACTTATATCAAGCCTTTGGACAAAAAATACAGATTTCCTTCATAAATGTACTGAACCAAACACATTTCTCTGCTGACTGCCCATTCACAGAAATGTTTTAGGATTTAATATGGTCTTTCTGCAGAAAACAATGAGCAGTGGTGTAAGAAATGCCAGCTTGTGCCAATTTCAGGACCTCATCACCCTCCTTGGCAGTGAAGATAACCAACAGCTAGATGCCTGCACAGCAGAGGCTTGCAGGATCATCCTGCCCCAGGCTGGCAAATGCTCTCCTCTCCCAGTCCTTCAGCACAGAGCATATTCCTGGCAGCCTAAATGTCTGGGTGACTAAGGCCAGATGCCTGGATCAGAAAGAAAAGGTCAAACTCTCCTCAACACCAATATGGAGGAAAAACCTCCAAACTGGAGTGCAGTGGCTGCATCCGCCACCTAGGTGCCCAGGGCAGGGTGATGTGCCTTGCAAGGAGCAGCACCAGCCCCCACTGCAGCCCTGCTTTTGCTCCCAGCTGCTTCCTGGCCTGCAGTCGCATGACCTCAGCCTGTCAGGGAAGAGGCAGGCAGAGTGCATCAACTCCTCAGAGACCCAGGCGCTGGGTGGTTTCTTTTTCCGCTGCATTAGCCAGCTCTGATGTGGCACAGATGGGGAATCTGCAGTCTGTGCCCCCACACCGGCTCCCAGGGCCTCAGGGGCGTCTGACAGATGGGACAAAACCCTGGCGGGGCCAAAACACGTTCGGCATCACAGCTGCGGCTGGGGGAGAGGGATGAAGCCCTTCAGCACTTTACCCAGCCCTGCCGGCCCAATTCAGCCACAGACGGTGGGCACAGAGGAGCTGCACTACAAGGACCTCTTTGGGACCCGTGTCAGCTGTTTCAGGGGATGGAAAGACAGGTTTTCACCCACCTGTTTCCAGGGGACAGAAATTACTGGATTGGATGGCTGCTGAGTAGGGCAGGGGGTAGGTCCTGTGCTGCTCCTGGGATGCATGGGTAAACATAGCTTGTGGTGCTGGGGAGCAGGTGAGAGGCTTGGGATAGGGAGAGGGGATACTGTAGGGAAAGAGCAGAATGCCTTCTGAAACACAGTGTACACCAGGTCTGAGGCACCCAGACGACACAGGCGGTGCAGTCTGCTGCTGGGTGATGCGAATGTAAGGCCGGAGCACTACTGCTTAGGTAATGTGGAGCTGGGAGAGGTGAGAAAGAGTGGGTTCAGGCTAGGAGAAGCAGTGTGAACTCTGCATGCCACAGACCTCTCAGGAAGAGCACAGGGAGGTGCTGCTGGATGGAGCCTCCAAACAAGTTGGAAGAGCCCAGAGATGGTGCTGCTACCCCTGTCTTACTGCCAAACAGGAAAGCGTCAGGCCAGGGTGCTTTATGCATTGTGCCTGGACTTACTTTTATCCTGCCAGAAGTGGATTTTTTCTTCCATGGGGAGGGAGAAATGCTGAGATTGCCCAGTGCTGGCTCTGGTACTGAGCTGTGAGGCCAGTGGGGAACAAGGCAGGGCTACGCTGTCTCCTCAGCCACAGAGATGCTTCTCTGTCTGGGTGTGGTACACTTATGTCAGTGACTTCATGGTGATGCACTTCTACCACCAGCACTGCCCAAAGCCTTTCAGAACAGCGCAGCATCAGAAAACAACCTTGCCTGCTGCCTAATACGCAGCCTTTTTAACCCATGCTTGGGACGAAGCAAATATACAGTGTGTTCAATGGCTCCTGGTCCTTGGAGATCGTTCCAGAAAGCCTATCCTCAATTTTGATGGGTTAAAACCGAAAAAGTTTTCAGCCACTGCTGAACAAAACAGAAATATACTGAACCTACAGAAACTGACATCCTTCTTTATGCAGTCTGCCAGCTACTTGTGCTGTTAACTCCTCTAACTGGGCTAATGAGATCTAGGGATATTTTCTAAAGCACAGCTTTTGACAGGGAAACCCCACTTTTATTTAAAAGAACAATGCGCTGAGGTCCTAGTTAGAGAAATTCTAATGATGTGGCTGCATGTTCTAAAACCTGACGATGCAAGAGAGCTTCCAGCGAACTGTGAAAAAAACCAAAAGTGGAAAATCAGTTTTGAGTGTTCAGATGGGGTTACTCCGAAGACATCTGCACTCTTCTGCTTTTTGAAGTCAGACTGCGAGGGAAAGCCCCAGGGCTGGAAAAGGCTTCTGCTTTTTTTCTTTTTTTCTTTTGGGTTTTTTTTTTTTTTTTTTTTTTTTTTACCCCCAGCAACTGCAAGCCGCACTGAGGGGATTTAGGAGCAGAGTACGGCATGTCCCAGCCCCCGCGGGCTTTGGACGTGTTCCTGCCCAGCGCCGCTGCTGCGGGCACGCGGTCTGGGTTGCGCTTTTCACTCTATTGCTTCGCTAATCCTGAAATAATTCCGTTTTTCTTTTTTCTCCCCCCCACCCTTTTTTTTTTTTTTTTTTTTTTTTTTTTTTTTTTTTTTTTTAAAATCTTTCCGCGGAGCACGTGGTGCACTCCGCTGCCCTCCCTCCCCTCCCCTTCATCGCGCCCACTCCCGCCCCCGTCTCCCCTGCCCTCCCCTCCCGGGCCGCCCCGCCCCGCCGGGCCCGGCCCCGCCGCCCGGCCCGCGCCGCTCCGCGCCCACCGCGCAGGGGCCGCCGCGCTGCCCGGCTCCGCTGCGGGCCGGGGGGCACCACGGCCCGGCCCGGCACGGCACAGCGCGGCTCGGCACAGCGCGGCTCGGCCCGGTGCGGCCCGGCGGGAGGGCGGCTGCGATCCGCCGCGGCCGGCGATGGGAGATGGAGGGAGCCGGCGGTGCGGTAAGGGGCGGCGTATGCCCGTGCGGGTGCGGGGGTTGCGCTCAGCCGGGGGCACTTTCTCCCATTTACTTTTAAATTTTTTCTTTTTTCTTTTTCCTTTTTTTTCTTTTTACTTCTATTTCCTTTTTGTTATCCTTTTTCTTCTTCCCTTATCCTTTTTCCTCTTTCCTTTCATTGTTTTTCCTTTTCTCTCATAATTTATTTTTCCCCTTTTTTTTTTTTTTTTTTTTTTTTTTTTTTTTTTTTTTTTTTTTTTTTTTAAAGCCTTTTCACACTGCCCTAAGGGAAAAAGCTCAGAGCCCGGTTCTGTGCTCGTTAGTGCTAGATCCCGAGAGACACCAGCTGCACTAGGGAAGCCGCACTGGGACCCGCTGGGACTCAGGGCTGGGACCCCCAGCCTGCGTAACGTGCAGTTGGTTTTGCTTGTGTCTCCAAGTAACTTGTCTGTGTAACACATCAGCGCTGTTGCTGCACTGACAAGCTCTCTTAATCTCGCCAAATCCTTGAATTAAATGAGACGTCAAAAAAAGTCAGCCTTTGGCTGAATAGTAGCATTGCGCTTTCAGGGCATGAGTGGGATTGAGATGAATTCAGCAAAAGTGTAAAATTGTAGAATATTAAACTACACAAGGATTCTCCTGAGCAGTTGACGTGGTGTCCTGGTCCTTGCTCCTGGGAACTGGAGCTACACTTCTCAATGGTAACATAAACACAGAGTTGTAATGAGTTTGAACTTCACACAAACCCACTGAAGTTGCTAACTCCCATATAGATGACTATTTCCATGCTATAAACAGCAATTACCTGGCTCCCACAGGGTCGAGTTAGTATATTGTCAGGCCAAGCCACAGGCATATGTTATTGAAATGATTTGAGTGTGTAATAGGCAACTGCAAGTACTATTAGTTTTGTAGCTTCAGTCACACTTTAATTCTGTCTGTGCATAGGGCGATTAAAACAAAAAGTCAAATGCAGTATTTGTAATGAAACTGGAGGTTGCACACCCAGTGTTTGAAGCAATTGTAAAAGACTGCTGAGAGTCATCCAAGCCTTTCTGGTTTAGCTAGTAGAAAGAAGCCTCTTTCTACTCCAAATGCTTTTTCATCAGTCATATCCTTAGTTGATGTGTTTCAGCAGATGTTACCAGTTTAATGCTCTCAGTGAATCTGTCCTAGCTCTGTTGATTTACACAAAGAGAGAGTTGGTTTTCGGGCATGCTTTTGATGGGAGAGAGGTGAGGTTAACTCTGTAGGAGACCCTGTGCAAGTGCTCCCATTCAATTACAGCCTTGGTTCTTTGGGGATTGTAAGAACATCCTTTGTGGTAGTGGTAATGTTAAAAAAAATTTCAAGAAACTTACATGCTGCCGTTTTCAAAACTTGAAGCAACAAAAAAATTAGAACTTCTTAATCCACACAAAATTCTTGCAGAACTGACCAGTATGAACGTTGTTCTCTTGTGCTGGTCAAGCTTAAGCAGATTGTTTGACTTACTGTTTCCATCTCTGTGCCATCAAATTGACAAGGAAAAGAGCAGCAAGGATCCTAATGAACATGCCAGCAACTTTTTTTTCAGCGAATCCTTCTTTACTGTTGTCAAGTTGCACAGCTGAAAGGCAGGGATGTTGTTCAGAGTAGTTCCCCTCCCCACCTCTGCCCCAACATGGTCTTTTCTGTTCTTGCCCATCACACTAGCAAAGTCTGGCAATTGATTTTGGAGCTTTGGTATAAGAGATGGTTTGGGGTTTGATTCCTGTGGGGTGAAGAGGCAGGCTCTCTGTGGGAGTGCCATGGAGCATCTCTGCAGGCACTTGTCTCCATGGGTGTGTTCTGAGCCAAGTGCTGGAATATTCAGCGTTGGGGCAGCACAAGTTGTACACCACACAAGGCCACCAGTGCAAAGGAAGGGTGACTTGGCTGTGGCTGATAAACTGTCTTTGCGCATGCACAGTAGCTGATTGCCTGAAACACTCCCTGCTTCATGGAGAGATGGGCTGGCAGACCTGAGATTTTTCTCAGGCATGTGTTTCTCTGAGGCATGTGTTTCTCTTTGGAGAATCTCTGTTTGCTTGCAAGGGTCTTAAGAGAGAGCAAGAGGCTGGGGTACTGCTGGGTGCTGATTTAGAGATAATTTAGAGGTAGCACAATGTAGTGGCCTAATGAAGGGAGTCCAAGAAAGGGAGGGAGGGGGTAGTGTCTGCAGAGTAAGATTAGGTGGGTCCCCAGGGTACCAGGGAGCCATCTGCCAAGCTGCTGTGCTTCAGCTGAGGCTGGACAAACCTGTGAATTGCTGCCAAAACTCAGACTGGGGCAGTCAGTCAACAGCCAGAGTACCCTGCTCCAGGTCAGCTCTGCAGTGCAAGTGCTGAGGATCCCCAGGGTGCAGCAGCTGTTAGAGTTGTTTGGTGTGAGTATTGCTAAGCTCACCCAGAAAAGGTGGGAGCAATGTCCCTGGGCTCAGCAGGGACATGTGCCACCCACTATCCTTAAAGGGACTTTTCCTTGCAAATGGCTCCTGATGGAAAGCTGGCTTCTGGTGGAGCAGGGATTTCATGATCTGTCTGTCCCACCCAGACCTGCTCTGTGACCTGGGTGGTTCATTGCATCCTGGTGGGTTGTAAAATTGTGTGTGGATTCTTCCCTCTGGAAGCTTGGCTGAGAAGGGGTATGTGTGATACGGAGCTTCTCTGGACAGCCACTGTACAGCAAAGTGGGTCTGCAAATAAACAAATTTAGGTCTTGTGAAATTTGTGTCTTAAACTCCTGAGTATTTTTCTAAATGTATTCCTGCCCTCCAAACCCCAGGATCACAGAGGCTGCTTCCAGCCCTTTTTTCCTGTTTGCAGTGATGTGAAGTTGGGGTGTGTGTGTATGTAGAAATAATATGCTTCTGTCAGATGAAAAAGCTGTTTGAGACCAGCTCGAAGTGTCTGCCTGACACTTTCATTCTGTTCGTGTCTCATTCCTCTCAGGAATGGCACCGTTGGAAGTATCCTTCTGTAGTATGTTTCCAGATACTTTTTCTGAGTGCAGCTCCTCCTCGCTCTGAGATGTTTCTTGCTGTTTTGGCAGTTCCTGTTCGAGACCACAGACTCCTGGGATGCTAATGCATCCAAACATTTATTCGCTGCATTACAGAGATGAGCGAGGCAGGTTGTGGATGGTGCTTAAAAGCAGGGTGGGGTGAGAGCTAGCCCTCTGGGTGCGGGCTTGGTTGCTACAGGGTTGAATCAGGAGTCAGAGGAGCTCAGGTATTATCTAGCCCTTGAAGCTTGAATGGCTCCTGAATTGACTGTACTTCCTCGATGCTGTAAGTAAAAAAACCTGTTTGGGCACCGGATCAGGCTGTCCGTCAGGGATCAAACTGTCCATCAGAGCGTGAGCACTGCATTTCCACCTCCTCTGAGTACCTCAGCCTCCAGTGCTGGCTGTGGGAAGTGCCTGGCATTTGCTGGGCCTCCCTTTGCTAACTGCATGGAAAGATTTTCAATGTTGTGACTACTGGGCTAAGCTGAAGAAAACCAGGCTGGAGCTGGCTTCTGAGGATGGCCTGCCAGGGCAGAAACATACTGGTCACTGTCAGGCTTGCCGAGCACATCGCGTCATAGCTACAGCAACTTTTTGCTGCCTGCTGAAAGGACTGTCTTGCACAGGGCCAGGAACTGGACTTGATGATCATAATGAGTCCCTTCCAACTCAGAATATTCTGTGATGCTCTGACTGAAAGGAGGTGCTCATCTTGAAACTGTGATGCAGTCATTTGGGAGCAGTAAGAAAACAATCTAACTGGCACAGATTACATAACACAAGCCACCCTTTTTGCAGAAGCAATGAATGGGGCTTGCTTTCTCGGCATGAAATGGCACAGTGGAAGAGGTGGCTTACCTCCAAAGTGTACTCATTATTTTTTTACAACAGTTTTCAAGCGGGAAGTGTCATTTGAGTAATAACTGCATCTCCCAGATTGCATGAATGCCAAGTGTGATGGCAAGATACACTTAGGCCTGGGATATGTCTGCATGTCAGTGCTAACAGAAAAACACCAGGGGAGCCCTTTTCTCAAGAGGAAACAAATTCTAGTACCAGCGAGTTCTGGATGTCATCAGCTGTCTTGTCTGTGGACTTGCTGTGACTTAATGAGGAATAAAGAAGAGGTATTAACTTCCTCACCAGTGGGACACAAGTGCCAGCTGGCCTGTGTTGTGCTGCTTGTGGGGGATGTAACATTTTTGATGTCTTCTCCCTTCCTGCCACAGCTGAAACTGCCTGTTGGCTCCTGAATGCTCATGGGGCTATAGCTGCCCGAGGATGCTGCAGTCCTTAAGGTGCGCTTTCTTAGCAAGCAAACAGTCTTTCATCAAAATTTTCAGTCTCCCAGTGCATGCACCTCAGGAGAAATATGCTGATGTGACTTCTCGCTTCTGCCTCAATTGTGCCAGAGATAAGATGGCTCAGCTCAAACTTCAGTCAAATTTCTGTTCTGAAAAACTTCTGTTAAATCTCATTAAGGCTCAGAAAGAACTGCTGAGGTGAAAGCTGTAAAATTAAATATGTGATATGAAATAATAATGCAGAATCAATAAGGTATGTCTAAGGGGGAGATACATACCCCTTTTTGCATACTCTGTTGCTGTGTTCTACAGTTTGCACTTGTCACAGAGAAAATGTACACCTTTGCAAATGTAAATTCTTCCACTGGCTCTTGTGTAGAGTGGTGTGATGGTTGGGTGTGTGGTGGTTTTTAGTTTGTCCTTTGTTTTTTGGGCGTTTTTTACCATTCACTGAAATGGAATATTTTAATCACTTTTGGACACTATTTTAAATTATGTTTATAATATTGATTTGAAAAAGGAAGATGAGCTCTCCCAAAACCCTGTCCTTCCATCCATAAAAGCAGTGTATTTTAGCTGGACATAAAGAATGTACAGCACATGGCAAAGGATGCAGTCTGCAAATTTTCAAGGGACAGCAGATGTTGGCTGGGGTTTTGGAAAGAATTTAGTTGCTTAAAGACACAGAAGTAACTTCTGGTAGGCTCATGAGGCATTTAGGCATATTCAAATTTTAGCTTCCACGGAGTAGAAATCCATGTGGAGCAGACCTGTAGCCTGTCTAAACATTGTTCTTCCATCTGAGATGCCTAAAGATGATGGAAGCACACTACCTGCTGAAGAGAAGCAGTCTGTCAGTTTGCTAAATATACTGGAACAGATTGAACAAAAACAGTAAATGCAAGATGTCTACTACATGCATCACTGAATTCTCTGAATAAAATATGCTGTCTTTACGCAGTTTTTCTTAAATCAGCCCCTGCCCCAATGCTCTTTGACATAACTTGGGAAAAATACTTGCACTGTAGCTTTACAAAAGTTTTGGGTGTTTTTCATTATCTCAGTTTTATATTGAAGAACACAGTGGTTCAAACAGTGAACTAAAGCCTTCTTAGAGGGCTTGTTTTGATTCTTGCACATACCTTAGAAATAATGCATAGATATCCAGAGGTCCATACAGCATGCATCAATAATCACTGACTTGACAAATACAAAATGCTGAGTGACCTTTAATGGTAAAGTGTAATCATACAGACTTTGAATTAATATGCTGTTCACAGTCATGTAGTTACAGCTCAGACAGCGTCAGCCTTTGCATAATAAAAAGCATTTAATTCTGTATAACAGCTGACTGCTTCCTAACAACTTCAACCAAACAACAAAGCAAACATTTATTTAAGGGGTGAAAAACTCAAGTGCAGGTCTAAAACAAGGTGACCAGACTGGAAACAAATTTTACCTGTAACTGCTTAATACTGCTGCTAAGGCATTTGTTTGAAGTTTTTTTGTCACTGTTCCCAGGTTTTTTTCTAAGCAGCAACTTTTTTGCTTCATTTCTGAACTGAGCCTCTCTTTAGACACTGAACTTTTGTGAGGTCTGCCTTTGAGCAGGGAGAGCAGCTTTGATAGTATCTGTGCCCTTTCAGTTTTGCTCTTTCCAGTGTGACTGCTTCCCGTGAGGCTGCTCATAGTAAACAAATCCTGTGGTGCTGGGACTGGCATAGGAAGCCTACAGTGCCCTGGTGCCTTTCGGTGAATCCCTGGGGTAATCTGGGGTGTACTGTGATGAGGACTCAAGAGGAGCTGGATGGATGGTACTGAGCCTGAGGTCTGTCCAGTCCAGGGCCATGCCGAAGCCTGGTGAGCAGGTAATAGTGACTCACTGCAATGGTTTGGATTCAGGGTCACTTTAGCCCAGGAGTATGTGTGGGGTCATGGAGGCCAGCAGAGGTCCAGGAAGAGTTCAGCATAGAGATTTATGAGAAGGATGTGATTTTTGTATTGTTGAGGATTTGTATCCCTCGATCTTGTTCACCCTCCTCGTCAGGTCCCTTAGTATTTTGGTTTCTGTGACATTGCTTTGCAAGGAGGTTGGTGGTTTTGATTACAAACTGTATGAGGAACCATGTCCTTTTTGGTGTGGTGCTGACTCCCAGTACCTTCTTTTGCTGTCCTCTGGCTGTTGCATTAAAAAAAAAGGTGCTGAATCACTGGTTGTTCTTTGCCTTTTTCAGACCCCTTCTGCCTGCAGCCACCTCTGCCACATCTCTCAATTGCCTCCTTGTAGCTGAAAAGTTACGTGACTTGGTTGTCCCTCTCTAAAATCCAGACTTCTCTGCTGGACAACAGCTATAGGCAGTGCTCTCACACAAGCCCTTTCTTTCCCCCCTCAGCTTCTGGCTTTCTATACCTCTCCCTGCAACTCCTTATAGTTAGGAATTGGTTTAAAACCCAGTGTGTTGGTTTTGCTTGGCCTAGTTTTTGCTAGTGAGTAGAGTGCGGTACAAAGATGGCTCCTGTGTGAAGGTTCTGGAAGTTTTTCATCATGTCCAGCAGAGCCAATCTCTGATGGCTCCGAACATGATGGACATGCTGCTGGCCAAACCTGGGCCAGTTAGAGATTTAGTTATGCCTCTGGGAAAACATATTTAAGAAGAAATCAAAACAATGTGAGCACGCACTTCTTTTTAGCCAGAGGAGGAGGAGGAGGTAAAAATATGTGAGGGAAAACAACATGGAGGCACCAAGGTCAGTGGAGAAGGTGGGGGAGGAGGTGTTCCAGGTGCCAGAGCTGAAAACCCTCTGCCAGCCGTGGTGAAGACCATGGGGGAGCAGGTGGTCCCCCTGCAGCCCATGGAGTCCAGGGGGATGCAGAGAACCACCCACAGCCTGTGGGGAGGTGCCCACGCCAGAGGAGCAGGTGGATGCCTGCAGGAAGCTGTGATCCAGTGGGAGTCCCAGAGACTGAGAGTTGCAAAGGCCTTGCAGGAGAGAGAAGGGCCTTGCTCCTGGGATGGAAACAGCCTGACCTTGGCTAGGAAATCTGCAACTTATGGACAAAAAACTCATGCTGAGGAAATTCGGGTGGGTTTTGCTGCTCGTGAGATTGGACTCATGCTAAAGAAGTTCGCAGAGGACAGTCTCTCGTGGGAGGGACCCCATGGCTAAGTAGAGGACTCTTCTCCCTGATGGACTGACCAAAGGAAACCCCCGCACCCTGCCCCCACCCTGGAGCTGTTGGTGGGAAGGAAGGAGGCAGAGAAGGAAGAAAGGGGGTGAGCTGAGAAATGGTGTCTTACTAGGGAGAGGGGTAAGTAGAGAAACAGTGTTTGTAGCAGAAGAATTGTGGTGGTGGAATGACTAAGAAAAACCCCACACCCTGCCCCTGCCCCAGAGCTGTTGGTTGGAAGGAGGGAGGGGGGTGAGCAGAGAAGCGGTGCCTTAAGAGGGAAGGGGGGTGAGTGAAGAAACAGTGTCTTAAGAGCTTATTTTTACCTCTGATTTATCCTCTGACTCTGTTAGTTAATAAATCACTTTGCAACTTTAAGTTTTCAGCCTATTTGCCCTTTTTCAATGTGTCTTCCTATCAATTCCTTATCTCAACTCATGAGTCCAGTGTGTTTGTGTTAGTTTTTTTTCTTCTCCTCCGCACAGGAGGCAGGAGAGAGTAGAGAGAGCAGACCTCATAGGTGCCTGGCATTTGGCCTGGGTCAAACCATGACACCCAGGCTGAGATTTCTTCTCTTTCAAAACCATGGCTAGCATTAAGTTTTAGCAGCTCCAGCTGAGATTTAGCCATGCAAAGCTCCTGTTCTTTTGAATTTTAATCTGTTTTACTAATGCTTTAATTCAAGAATTGCAAACATGGGTGTTAGCATGGAGAGGTGTGAGGAAAACACTAGTATGGTGTAGGAGGTCACATGGAATTAAAAGCTGCAGCCCTTGCTAGTGGTCTTTTTGTGAGCACCTGCACTCTCCCTGTGATGTTGGTGCACTAGGTTTCACCAGTTAGCAAGTTTATTTTAATGCCAGCTTTCTGCATTTAATCTTGTTACTTAGAAAAGTGATTTAAGACAAGCACAACAGGCATAGTCTTTCAGAACAATTGGTATGACCTGTCAAAAGCAGTGAGGCTTCGTAAGCTCATGACCATGCAGGCATTATGAGACAGCAGAGGCAGAGCTCTCAATGCAGGATTCTGTAAAAACTTGTCCATGACATTGCAACTTGCTGGAGAAGGTTTTAAAATCTGTGGGAACCTTCTATCCATCATTCCTGTCAAGAGCATAAACTCACTGTATCAGAGTATATGATAGGCTGTTGATAGGTAATTGGTTTTTTTGCTGCTAGAAATGTTGGTGAAGCAATGAGAGTGGAACAAACACAGTCTGGGATTAAAAATGATCCAGGTGTGGCTGTGAAGTTCTCCATAGTAGATTGATTTACAGGTATTCTTCAAGGCTTTTTTCTACTTTCTTGCAGCAGTGCAGCTTTTCCCCAGTAGCCTCAATGAAACCTCCAAAAGCTGCTGCCAGTGCAGGGGCTGTTGCCTGCTGTCAGGGGGCTGACATTCAGTGGTGGTATGGCTGAGGGGGAAGGCAGGCAGCTCTGGGAAAAGGAGCTGTGCAGATGCAAAAGCGTGTAAAACTGAGGCTTCCTCATGGTGTGGCTTAGCTGGGAGGACATGCCTGGGGACGTTTTGACCTCCCTGTCCCAGCTGACAGTTCTTTGTGAAAGGTCCTTAGGTCCCTTCCTACTGATGTTTTCCCTTAGCATGAGTGGTCTCTTGCTGTCCAGAATTTTGGCTGACTCTTGCTCCCTCGAGACTCATGCTTGAGCACCCATCCCGTTCTGCTTTTTCTCAAGCATTGTTTTCCCAGGTCTCCTCCAAGGAGTCAGTCTGTCTTAACAGCATCTGTCCTCTCAGGGAGTCGGAAAAAATCCAGACTGAAATTTGCCATTTAATTATCTGCTCCTTTGAATACTTCCTCCTTATTAGACGTTTTCAAAGAAAATGTATGACCTTAAGTGTGAATGCTTCAGGAGGCATGAGTTCACACTAGCTCTTTGTGTTCAGACTGACGTATTCCTTGTCACAGCAGCTGTGGACAGTGTTATCCCCTTCCAATGAGATGGAGCCCAGCTCTCCTGTCAGCTCAGCTGAAAATGGTGGTAAGATACAAGACTTTGATATTCTTCAGTTAAAGCTCTCTGACATGTAGGTATGAAAAAAAACCAAACCCCTAAGACAAAAACAGTTTGTCCCAGAAAAGGTCCTCCCAGCCAGAACCTCAGTGAAAGTCAAAAGAGGATGCTTTGGTGCATTTGTTTTGTGGAGAAAGGAGAAGCATTTTTTTCAGTTTTTTGTGACTCATTATACCTATCTAAAAACCACTGTGATTTTTGGAGGGCAGTTTGAGGAGAGCTTGAGTTGAAATCAAATTCATCCAGAGAGAGAAACTGCTTCAGGAAAGGCAGAAACCAGCATTCATCAGGAGCCTGCCTAAAGACACCTCTAAAGGGTGAATTGTGGGAACAATTTCTCCTTGCAGATACTGAACCACTGCTCCATTCACACATTCAAACAGCAGAGCAGAGGCAATGTGTGTGCTTCTTGCTGAGCTGACCTCTCTGTCCTTGGCAGCTCCTGCCAGAGTAGCAGAAACCTTGTGGTCTAAGCATCCTGCTGCTGTTCAGTTCAGTGCTGAGACATGGATTCAGCAGCTTCACTTCTGCGCTGGCCTGAAACCATCACGAGCGCCACGGGCATATCCTAAAACAATCTCTGCTCCCTAAGCATGGAACAGAAGGCCAGCAAGGTGGGACCTCTGTTGACCCATGCCAGTGCTTTGTGTGAGGTCAATAGAAACTGGTCCTGTGTGCTGGCAGGAGGTCTGAGGGGTGAGGACTGCCAAGTCCAAACTAATGCAGCCTCATAAATGTTATCTAAAATTCACTGAGAAGCAAGTGTAGCCTTCCTAACTCCTGACCAAAAACTGTGACCTAGAGAAGTAGGCTTGATCAAACATGTTCAAACAGGCAGAAGCACTGCAAGAGTGATGCACAGATGGGCAGGAGCTTGCTGCCTCTCTGCCCAGAGCATCACTGGACTGAAAAATAATACGTATATGGCTCATGAGAAATGTATGTACATCGGGGCTGATTTAAGGGGATTGGTGCTCTAAGCGTCACCCTCTCCAGCAGTGACAAAGACCAGATGCATCAAAGGTGGTGGTTAAAGCCCTCTGAAGGAAGCAATTATTAAATGACCTGACCTGGATGCAGATTTCTTTGCCCTTGAGCTGAGAGAGAAGGCTTAAGCAGGAGTTTTTTATCCCTTTCAATCTTGCTTGTATTTAATCTTTGCTAATGCAGCTTGAAAGCACCATGAATGTTTGTCCAGCCCTTTTCTGGGCTCCTTGTTCTGGGGCATGCTGACTTCTGCAAGGCTTGGGCAAGTGGTAGATTGAAAGAAGAAAAGGAGAGCATATGTTGTCTCTTGATTTGGGCATTGGTAAAGCAGTAGTCTTAAAAATTGGCTCTGACCTCAGAGCATCCTCATTCTTTCCTTGTCTTGCATTCTTTTTTTAATATTTCTTGTTTGGATGAAATATGTTAAACTTGCCCTAAAGACTGGGTTTGGACTCTCTTTACACATCCTTTTAGTGCTCTGACAACCTAAATAGATGTTAAATTCAGCTGTTCCTATACACAAGCCAGTATCTGTAATTCTCATCAGCAGTGTTGAGCACTTCTGAAAATCAAGTTACTCCTTTCAGAATCAAAGACAAAGGTCTTGCAGTTTCTGTTTAGGCACCTAACTCTGATAAATGATGCCCTACACACTGAAACCCCATTAATTTGACAATTTATTTGTGCCTGTTATTGGACAATGCAGAGTGTGCTGTGAACTGGACTCTTCTTCATTGCTTTACAATAAGGTAGAGGCAAATAGAGATCCTTGGAACATGTGTTTGCTGGCAGGGACGCCCAGTGCAGCAGATGTTGGTGGAATCTCAAAGAGCAAGGCTGAGGGATGGAGAAGCTGTGTCCCAGAGGGGTATAGATCAGAAATTCCTGACTGCTCAGGAACTGGACTGTTCTGTTCATTATATTTTCCATTTCATTTATCTGTCACTGAGATTTGGCACCAGCTAGTTGTTAGGCGTCCCATCCCTTCACATCCATCTGAGTAGGCTGAATTTTTGTCTGGCTCTGTAAGCTACTCCTGTCTAAGCTGTTGCAGACAACGAGCCTTCTCCTGTATGCTCTGGCTCCAGCTATTCCTTTTCTAGCCCTTCCTGCCTCCCTGCCAGTGAATGAATGCAGCCCTGTAAAGGCAGGAGGCTTTTTCCAAGCTCATTTTGTCATGCTTGTGATAGTCATCTTTGTGCTAGAAAGCCCTTTATCTATTCCATCACATTTTTCCCAAAGGATTTGGTAGGCTGGTGTTAGCACGTCCATCAAAGTATTGGAAGCCCTAGTGCTGAGTAGTTGGACTAGTGAATGGTAAATAAATCAGTCCAAGACCCTTCTGTAAGTTCTGTCTACTTAGGGCAGAGTGGTGTTGGACTAAATCTTGCAGGACTGGCACAGTGCAGAAAGGTAGGAGGAGAAAAGGGGGTAAAAGGTCAGGAAGACCTGGAGCAAAACTGTTTCAGGGCATGGGGCTATTTGTCAATATGCTCTTGGAAGGAAATGTAATTGTTGGACAGATGGCCTAGGAGGAATGTATGGATTTGTGGTTCCATCCATCTCTGATTAAAGAGATGAGACTATGTGTGCCTGTGAATTATATGTCCCTTGTATTTTGTATTTCTGTTTGTAGTTGATGCTTATCCTAAGGTATTTGATAGAAATGCATAAAAGTTATTGTTGTCCTGGGGGGCAGAATGTTCCTTTTGACTTTTTTTTTTAAAAGAGTATTTTTATAAGCTAATGCTTTCACCAGTGTGAACTATGCAATGACTTGCTATACTACAACAATTGAAGACCTCAAATATAGAGCATGAATACAAAGTTTACTGAAAAATTTATAGAGTTAGTAATTTATTTTGTCTGTCACTTCAAACAGAAGAATTACGGGCTCCATCTTGCCCAGATGGGAAAAAACCTAATGCTGACTCTAGATAGTTTTTGCACTACAGTTTATTGCTGGTGTGTGCTTTATCTTAGAGATTTGTTTTGTCCCTACCTGTTCAGAGAAGTATGTTGATCTCAGACCTGTAGCTTTTCTCTCTTCTGAGAAACTGGACCTTTACTCTGTCAAACTGCTTCTTACAAGAAGGGAGCAGGGGGAAGGTGCTGGTGGAACCAGGCCAGGGTAGAATGGGTTGCTCAATCCATCTGTCCATCCATATTTTGACTCCAGGTGTTCCCCTGCTAACTGTGCTCACCACCCTGTGCCCCCTCCCTGCCTCCTGGCCAGATAAGCAGGTTTGACTTGTGTGGTATGGCTATAAAACCAAGCTGGGCTCTTGTTGTGACCTAAACGGCAGTGGTCACGTGTGGGCTGCCCAGCTGGGACCCTTAGACAGTAGTCCCACATGTTAGCATACTTTCTCCTTTTTCCCTTTTTTGATCATCCTGGCTGTAGTCCTTGCTCCTCCCTTTCTCTACCCCACTCTCTTTTCAAATAAACAGGCTGCCCCATTTATGGTTTTCCCACGGGTCCCAGTTTTGTGACATACATACTCAAATTAGCTATTTCTGATACTATTCCCTTGATATTTTTAACCCTAACTGGTATTATTGAGATAGTTGGCCAGTGCTGCTGGCCTTTCAGTGGGTAAGGTGGCTAAAGATTTGAGTGGTTGGGTGCTCTAACATCTCTGCTTAATACTGAAATGCTTGGGTTCAAAGGTAGAGAGATGAGCTCTTCGAAAGTGTTCTGAGTTGGCCCACCCATATCCACTCTCTGTGATCTTGGTGATGATAGCATGAAGTGAATACTTTAAGAATGCTACCTGACAGTGTACATGAAGGGATTTCATGTTCCTTCTGCTCTTTCTTCACTAAGAGGTAGATAAATTTGTTTATTTTGACTCTACAGGCAGAAGCACTTGTGCGGGATAATGATGTATCAGCTCATGCCCAGAATGTTGCCAAGGCCAAATACGAATTTTTATTTGGCTTGGAAGAAGAGAAGCCTTCAGGAATGGGTAAGTGCTATTTATTACTATTGTGTGCAGAAAAACCTCTTAAGCCACTCAGGAAAATTTTGCAGAAGCTGCTCCATTAATGACCTCATGAGAGCTTGCTCACTGTGCTATGCTGCCTTTCGCAAGTACCAGACCAAAGGATCCTGCTGGTTTGGCCAGAAAATGACAGTTGTTCCCTGTCTTACACCCCCACCTTTCTTTTTGGCTCATGTGGGCTACCTTGATGTGACAGCAGGGACTCATGTCCTGGAGACACATTGGTGGAGGGAGTCTCTGCACTTCTCTGCATCAGAGCTGTTTCAGCCACAAGTTCTGCAATTGCACATGCTGAAACGCGGCCATCTCTGCCTGGAGGTCCTTCCAGGAGTGCCTTTCGTGGTCTGCACACTACCCTTTCTACAGCTGGAGGTAGGTAAGATTTTAATTTAGATATTTGAGGTGGTACCCAAACTGCTCTGCCCTCTGTAGTTAGTAATTCAAGAAGTCCAGGTGTAATATCTGATGCTAGGGATCTGTCTTGTTCCTGTTCTCATAAATTCAGGGCATTTTCTATCTTTTCAGAGCCTAAGCTTAGAAGAAAATAAATGTAGTTATTGTACCTATTTCTCTTGCCTCATCATAATTTTCAACAATCCCTGCCCTCTTTGCAAAAGCATTTCCTCAGGCTGTTCTCTTTGTACCTTGATCCTTTCTAATTGCAAACTTTGTGGAATGTCACTTAATTAAAGAAGACTCCCTTCTTGCCAGAAAAGGGCGGCACTTTGTTCAGAAACAAGCTGTGTAGGCTTCTCTACTTCAGTAAGAAAAGAAGGAAAAAAAAAGCATAGTAAAAAAGAATGAAAAAGCAGAACTGGAGTTTGGAAAGTGAGTAAACAGTTTCTTCCTGGATTTTATAAAGTTTGGTCTTCCACTTGGGAAATCCTAATTGCAAAGTGGAAAAAATCAAAATTTCCAAAAAGGAAAAAAACCCCAAACCAAAACCAAAAGGTCCTCATTTAGGAATTTTAAAAACTTATCCAAATTGCCACAAAATGTGTATCAGATTATGTGTGTATCAGATTATTACATGAATCATGATGACCTCATTTCTTGCTTGGAAAGACACAGTGTGAGAGCACTGTCAGCAGGCATTGGTACATATCCAGAGATTGGTATTAAATAAAGTATGCTGTGTCTAATAAATCCAAGTGAATCTATTGTTACTACCAGCCAAAACAGTTATCAGATATGACGGGTATTCCGAGCTGAGTACTGAACCTTAAAATAAAGGGTGGCAAAGAGTAAGCCAGATAGACTGATTTGTGCATCCAAATCTCTGTAATTTTCCTGGGCTGCTTCATGCTTTGTTTCTGGATTTCCTTCTTGCCTTGTTTCTGGATCTTCTCCTGTTCCTTTATTACTGAGAAACTACCATTGGGGGCTAACGATTAGCAAAATGGCAGTGATTTCAAGGAACCCTCACAGGAAGGTTTGCAAATATTTAACAGTGGTTAACATATAACGTTTGTGAATTGTACCCGAAAACTCAGGGATATTGTGCCTACCCAGACCTGCCTCATGCTGTCACAGACAAATGCATCCTCTTCATCCTCCTCCTTCTCCTCCAAGTTGTTTGTCCACTGTGGATAAATGAGAGTGGTTCTACCCCTTCTACTTTTTTCTTCAAGTGAGCTGGTTTTAGCTGCTTGTTAACTAGAGATGAATGAGGACAGGGTGACTAAGGGCACAGTAGTACAAACCTAGGGCTTTGTGCACCAAATCCTGGCTTTTTTGATTTGATGTATGTCAAATATGTAATGATATACACTTTGGGGGGAAGCAGCTATGCCTGAAAGTCTCTCTGTCCTTTTGTGTGTTAGATGGGACGGGAGAAAACACCACTGAAAATCCAAATAAACATGCTACTTTCTAAAGTTTCCTTTAAAAGTCAGAAGATACGCTTTTTTGGGTCAACGTATGAAATATTTCAAGCAAATGAGTGACAGGGATAGAGCCAGGAGAAATGCTGGTATTTAAACTTGATCAAGGGAACAACTTGTCACTGTGGGCAGTTACGCTGAACTTTAATTTATCTAACCTAAAGCAGTTCACACGTGCCGTGGCTGGCCTCAGAAACAGAACGTAGCATGTAAGCTGTTGCATGGTTTATCCTTTCCCTTTTGGCCATAGCCATGCTACTGCAGCCCTACTGGGTGCTGTTGTGGGTATACATTTTTTGATTGAGTACTAAAATCCTTCATCAGACAAACCAATTTGCAAAAAAGGAACAGTAATTGGGGGCAACTGTGGCAAACACTTCTGTTTACCCAGGTGGGAGATAGCAGCCTTTTTTTACAAGCTCCTGTGCTGATTTTTACCTTCCAGGTTGAAGCTGCTGGTCATTTTCACATGAGAGGGGGAGAAATAAAGGAATTGCTTTAGAAGAGGGGTTTCGTCAATGATATTCAAATGCTAATAAAGCTGTCACATATAAAACATTTTCTCTCCTTGCTGTCTTCAGTCTGCTTTTATCTGGGATATTTGTGATCACTGATGCTGTCATGTGCTCTTGTGTTTACTATGTGATGCCTCCTGTCTGGCTCCTTTCCTCTCTTGTTCGTTGTGCATTCCCCTGCCCTGGATGCATTACTTGGGGCAGAAGCAGGTCCAAGCCCCCAGGACCCTTATTGCGTTGTGGGAGGCTTGGGACCACACATCTCCCTGCAGACCCTCCCACTGTGGGAGTGGGGAGGATGCACCACACGTGTCCACGTGCCCCTGCACAGCCTGACCACGTTCCTTGGCGAAAGCCCAGCCTTCTGCCTTCCAGCAAAAGAAAATGTTTTTTAGAAACTGAATTTAGCTGGGTTGGACAAGACCTCTTCTCAGACTCACTGACATAAAGGGTGCTTGTTGTATATGGAAACATACATTCCTCCTCTGGAAACAGCCATGGAAACAGTGATCTCTATTGAGCAGACTTGTCTTTAGGCTTGGCTGTGTTACAGTCCTAATTTTTATGACTTTGCCGTTAATACATTTAAATACCAAAAAGAAAAAAAAGTCACGGTAACATGACTTAGTCTTAAAATGCTTCCTTGGGGAAAAAAGTGAGGGATACTACAGAATAATTCCTCAAGTAAACATGAGGGCCGAATACCCCATAATTCCTGTTATATGAGAAAATAAATCCAAGACTGTTGTTAGGAAGAAAATAGCTTCTTAAGATTAATAAACAGTCTTTTCTCTGCTGCTTCTGAGAGGAGAAAGCTTTCATCCCTCCTGTGTACCAGAGGTTTAATCTCATCCTTCACAAAAAGGCCGTGTACAAATACTGCCTGTGTTGCTATGCAAATCTGGTCTTTCCCAACAGCTGCTGGAAGAAGCTTCGTTTTGAATTCCTGGTGAAACAAATAGCTTTTTGGAAAGCCTGTCACTTGCTGTTTTGTGTTCAGTGAGGTGTCATGAGGCAACTGAGCTCAGTTAACAGCTTGCTTCTGCCAAAAGAGATGGTCCCAGACACCCGCTGCCATGAATTGTCTCATGCTAGTTCTGGTGCTCATCTGTGTGCTTAGCAAGCTAAAGCCAGCAAGAACTGAGTAACAAAAACCCTCCAAAAAAGGCCCAAAGAACAATTCTAAAAAAAAGGCTTGTTTTCTCCTGGCAATGTGGGCTGAATCACCTTTGCAAAGGGTCAAACAATGCCAGATCTGACACGTGAAAGAAAACCAAACACAAACTTTGACCCATGCAACATACCCATTCCTGAACCTCAATCACAGAAGTGATTGCTTTTGCTTTAGAATTTCTAGAACTAATTTCAAGAGCAAAAGAAGAAGACAATGGCTGCTTTTTTGTCAAAGTAAAGCCTTTTCTGGGTCCTATGCTGCTGATTTAAACAGCTTTAAGAAAATTATCCCAGTATCTTAGTGTAAAATGAGCATCACTGACATACTAGGTTGCCCTTAATCTTCTGCCTCACTTCTTTGCTGTGTGTTACTTCAAGGAATGCATGTCCAGCTCTGCTGCATCCTCCTTGCATTGCATGGAAGTGGCACCTTCCTGATCCTTACTGTATGAACTGCCTTTAGACCACAGGCACTCATTACACTGTTCTCATGATAGCCCAGCTTGCCGACTGTAGTCTTGCCCAGTGCTCCAACCTCATTGCTTTCCATTTTGAGGTGCCACCTTTTGCCATGTTTTCATCTCTTGCTCTTCCCATATCCAGGCAATCCTGACAGTCTGGGCTTCGTGGTCTGGTATCTTCCTCTGCAGCTCTGCTTTCCTGAAAAGGTGCGAAACTGCCTTTTCTGAGGGTTGGAGGACTGTCTGTTTTTCACACTAATTTTGCTTAATTACAGTGAAGGATAGGTACATCAGATGTCCTGCAACATTTACCAGGAACAAATACAAGGCTGGAATACAGAAAGCTCAGAGCTGTAATACCCCTCTCCCCTGTAATTAAAATTCCTGTAATTAAATCATCCTGTTATGCATACTTCACTCTATCAGTTTTTTGTTGTTCTAGTGTCCCGCTGCATTTTCTGACATACAGAATTAAATCATAGTGTGTAATCAACAGTTTTCTCATCAATATCCCTGATATTTGGCACTGTTGATAGTCAATGATGCAAAAAGGTTAACTTTTTAAATTTAAGTCTCCAGATGTACTGTATTAGAAGATACTTTTCCAGTTGAGTTTGTGCACTACAGGAAGTGATTACCTCCTTGGCACCAGCATGTTCACTGGCCATGCTGAGTGCTCGTCTTTCACTCCAACATAGAGTAAACCAGGTAATTTTGGATGCTCTGAAGAGCAGCAGGATCCTACAGTTCTGTCAGAAGAACACATTGTTCTGTGCACATGGAAAAATTAATTCTGGTGCAGGAAGACAGGTTCCATTGTGCTTTGCATCTTGCTGTGTGAGGTGGAGCTGTCTTGCTGTCTCCCTTGAATTTCTGAGTTCTGCTTCCTGGGGATGGAAAAGCTGAGGCATGCTCTGGAGCTGTCAAGTGTGGTGTGATGGGTGTCTGGGTTTCCAGTCCAGGGGAGAGGAAAACTAAAGGGGGCACAAGGCATTATGCTAAGTCCCTTGCTCCACAGGAGGAAATTGTATGTCTTTTGACCTGCACTTGAAAGCTGGATAGTTCAAGTTATCATAACCTACAGCTGTAGGGAGGAGATTACCACATCCTCGACTTGCTAAACAGCAGAGTTGTTTGAAGGCCAAGGGTTTAGTACAAATAATTGTTAAAACATGGGCTGTTTGTTTATTGTTTTTTAAAGGTGCAGAATTAAGCACTCAGAAGTTAGGAAATGCCAGAGTTAAGGCAGTAATTGCCTCCCTGTCTGTGGGCTGTTGGCCGAAACTGAGAGCCATGCTCACAAATGTTTGAACACACAAAATATTTGGGGACCTAGTGATGCTGGCAGTCTGTCAGTGTCTGGCCACATCAGATACTCTGAGCACACGTGGCATAGGCTGAACTCAGATGAAGCTGGCAGGACTCAGCAACGCTTTCCTGGAGGCAATTAGGCCTCCCTTCCATCAGACAGACAGAAAATGGAGCATCCAGATCAGTGGGCACAACAGGAGAGGCTCAGCCAGCTGACTTGGCAGGCTGTAGGCAGGTACAGTGGGGCACAGCTGCATTTTTACCTGTCACCATGGCCTCCTCTCCTCTCCTCTCCTCTCCTCTCCTCTCCTCTCCTCTCCTCTCCTCTCCTCTCCTCTCCTCTCCTCTCCTCTCCTCTCCTCTCCTCTCCTCTCCTCTCCTCTCCTCTCCTCTCCTCTCCTCTCCTCTCCTCTCCTCTCCTCTCCTCTCCTCTCCTCTCCTCTCCTCTCCTCTCCTCTCCTCTCCTCTCCTCTCCTCTCCTCGGCTTCAGCCCCATCATCTGGTGAGATCTGCAGCACACCTACACAAATCATCTGTTGTGCTGTAGCCTTGCTTCATTTCTGAACCTTTCTGAAGGAAATGATGCGTGTTAACTTGCTGCTGGAGACGGCTTGATAATGAACATGGAGAAGGCATTTAGTTTATGTGGGAAGATGCATTTCTGGCCTGGTATTGCACTGAAAAAGTGTAACACAAAGTACAGCATGTATTTTTCCTGTTCACAGTTCACTGCTTTAACTAGTACCTTCTGCTCTAAATCCTCGCGTTGTTTATTTAACTCTGTCCAGCTTCCTGAGGAAGGGAGTCTCATTCACTGTGAGAGCCTGCTGAAAAGTTACTATGCAATGTCCAGCTGCACCTTTAGCAACAAATACTTGGAGTCGGGGAGAAGTACATGTCCTTCTGTGTCCTATTTTTGTTTTAGCTAGGTGCATAACTTGATATACAGCTCCTAGGGTGCTTAAAGAACTGCCTAGCAAACCTCTTCTTAGCTTGGTTAATTGATTCCAAACCCTGAAATGTAGCAAAGGACATCCTTTTCTACAGGTGTGCCTAATTTCTGGCTCTGAAAAAATCCAGAGTTTCTGAGATCTGTGCCTAGTAGTGAGGGATTTTAAAGCCATTTTTGCTTGCTCAAACAACTTTCAAAGGGTTTTGAGAGGATTCTTTCAAAATACAGTATTTTAAATATATAACATTAATTACAAGTGAATTTAGAGAGGCTATAAAGTCTTTGTAGCTGCTGAAAGTGTCAGAGCAGCTGTGAGTTGTCACTGCTTCAGAAGTTTGTTCATCAGGTGAAGGCTCTTACGGAGCTTTTAAAGTAATTCGTGCTTATCACTGTGTGTGATTAAAAAATCACCTGCTTGCTGCTTCCTTTCTCAATCACAGAAGCAGAAAAATAGAAAATGTCAGATTCTTTTGGGATCTGTCATTTACGTTTTGGGTTTAAGACTTTTCCAAACATAAGTCTTAAACCAAAACTTGAGATTCTCGCAGCCACATCATTCCAGAGTGTGGGACTTTAATAAACAAAACTGCATTAAATATTCTAAGATCCAGTCTCACTTTCATGTCAGGAAAAGGAGTCCAGATACTCCCTTTGTATTCCCTCCTGTTCCTGCTCATGCTAGCAGCTGTTTCACTCTACCATTTTGCTTTCCAGGGTAATGACTCCTGGGACTGAGCTATCTCACTGACCATCTGTGGCCCATACAGCAATTTGTAGTGGATAATCCCTCACACTAAATCCTCTCAGCACGTGTTGCATGTTAGTTTTGGACTTTGTCCTGTTTTGAGCTCGCTGTAGGCCTGTGAGTGGCTGCGGCAAGGTGCCATCCTTCTTGCAGCCAGGGTAAAGGTACAGGGATCTTTAGAGGACTCTTAGTTCAGTGCAGTTGGGGTTATGCCAGTGGTTCCAAACCCTTTTCACCACTGGGAATTAGTTAAAATCTGTGGGGAAAAAATATGCATCCAAGTCACAGTGTTGCTTGCATAAAGCTTTCCATCAGGAATAGGGTTAGAACTTGTGCAGTTGTAAGAAAAATCCACACACTCAAAGAGGCACAAAGTGACCTAAGTATTCTATATGCTTTCTAAATGGACAGGATTTACATTCTTCTCCTAGCAGCTTTTCGCACTCATTTTTCCAAGCCAATGACAACTCAGGCATCACATCACTACCAGACTCCAGTGCTGGGACTTGGCTAGCAGAGAGACATGTGACAGATTTACCTAGCATGGTCATGACAGTCCTGTGGCAGACGGAAGGTTTATCTAGCACAGCCTCTGGTAGCCCAAACCTCCCAGAATTTAGGGAACTACACAAGAGCGGTGGTGAGCAGTACCTTTTTGAGAATCTCTTCCAGTGTGCAGTAAGCTGTGGGTGTATGATTTCATGAGCAAAACACTGCTCCTGGATGCTTGCAGGGGGATTTTTTTCTTCCGTGAATCAATTAGTTTAATTTCGGGGTAACTCTGAGCCACTGGCTGTCACACCGTGTCTTGCTGTTCAAACATGGTGGCTGCAAAGAGCATGCTGGCTGTGCATGCTGTTGGGCTCTGTACCAAACCTCCCAGTGACCACAGCAGGGACTCCCTCTGGTTGTTTCTTTTTGGGGTGAGGGATCTCAGCCAACACAGTCAATTTTTGTGCATGGGCCCTGCTATACCTTTGTTCCCCTCTGCCTTCCCTGCACGTTTGCTAAGGGGCATTTCACCAGGACTTATTCCTAGGCAACTCTCCCCAGCTTCTTCCCTCTGCTTCCCTCTCGCTTTCACTCAGCTTCCCCATTTTCACCAACTTCTTGTTCTTACATAATGCCACTGTAACTTTAGATGGGATGAAGACCTGGCTCTGCTTCTCCTTTTTGGAGCAAGTAAACTGCCCAAAAGCCTGGAGCGTCTGCAAGCTGCAGAAAATCCTGTGCCCAGTCTGGTATGGATATTTGCAGTCCAGTTACAAAAGCCTCGTATTTGTATTATGTTAATCCCCTGGCTTTGGCTACGCTGGCCAGGCAGGACCTATTGCAGCATGGAGAATGACATCATTTGGAAAAAGGGCTGCTGCACAAGGCTGCCAGAGGCTGTGCAGCATCCCTCCCCTCTCGTACGGGACGGCCGCTCCACCTCAGCATGAGCAGGCTTCTTCATCAATTGGAATAGTTTTAGTGACCGTAGAAGTTGTGACATGATGGAGTGCAGGACAAGGAGATACGTGTAACCCTCCTCTCTGGCAGGCTGCAGTAGTGATATAATACCATAAATACTGTGATTTGTTCTTTAAACCCTGTCACCTAGAGATTTGTTTCATCTTAACGCATGCATTGTTTTTTACTTGCCCTAATTTGCCTTTTACAAACACTGGCAAGAAATACCATGAAAGCGTAACTGATATGATGCGGCATGCAAGCTCACCCACGTGCTGCTTGTGATCGGCGCAAGGAGCTGCGGAGAAATAAAATGCAAGATGACTGGGCTGCTTAGGGAATGCTTCCAGCTCACTAATGCTGAAATGCCATAAAGCATCCTGTGTTCCGAAACCAGCACATGACTCTCAGCATCGCCATTCTGCCCGATATTCCCCTTACGGACGCAGTTACAAAAACGGCAGCTAAGCACAGACGTATCCCTGGCATGCCGTCAGGCAGCCTTGCTGGAGGAAATTTTTTTTTCCCCCTGCAAGCTGCCAAGGTGGACTCCTTAGCTCCTGCGATAGACTGAATGAGACTGCAGTTCCCCCATCAGTTTCATAATACTCAGAAAGCATCCATTTACATCATTGTGTGCAGTGCAGGGCAGCAGCTGCCAGGAAATTTGAAACTATTTTGATTCCAGTTGACTAGAACAGCAGCAATTGAATTAGCTGGTATCGCTATAGATAAACTGATGATCTGTGCATTTTATTTCTTTGACCAATGGGTAACTGCTGGAGCTACAGTAACCTCTGTGAGTAAGGAGACTGTTCAAGCAAATATATCTAATTTCTCGAGCTAGATATATATTATATATATATATATATATACTGTATAGAGAGAGACACTCACACCATTCTTTTGTAAAATGTACCTGTAAACAAAATGTCTGTCTATGCTTTTAACTTGTGTTTTGCTTCCTAGAATTTCCTTTTATTATGCTGTAGACAAGTTTGCTTGACATGGAATGGTTATTTACCTATGAAATATCATATCTATGCCTGATTTAAGTCATTAATTCTTTCAACGTCTAGTCATCAGAAAGGCTGCCAAATGCTGTTAGGTTATATTTGCCCAGTCTCAGTTTTCTAGTCACTCACCCCCTTTCTATTTTAGCTTTTTCCCTTTCCATTTCTTTCTTTTTTTTTCTTTCCTTTTTTTTTTTTCCTTTGTTGAAAGAAGCCACCTTCAATGCAAAGTAGAAATTTGTGTTACCTGAAAGTGTGTGTCCTTTGTTTGTTTGGTGATGGGTATTTTTTTCCCTGCGCATCTTCAGTGCAGTCCTTAAATTTTGTTGTTGTCTTTCTAGCCTTGTTTGTAATGCAGTCATATTGGGGGATGGGGTTGGACAGGATATGCCAGTAGCTGCAGCAAGACATGATGCTGTGGTGGTGGATGGGAATAAGGGAGGAGTTTCCCTTAAAGAGCTCAAGCTCCCCTAAGCTCTTGTACCTGAAATAGCTCTCTGAGCAAAGGGAGAGGCTTTGCAGTTTTGGGAGAGGGGGGAAGATTGGTCGTGGTTTACCTCATGAAATAGAGAGCTTGGCAGTCGTGTGTATGGTGGTACCTAACATAATGGCAACAGAACACTGCTTTGGTGCCATATATGAATTTTTTAAAATCAGACGGAGAATAAGGCAATATTCCTGCATGCAGGCAAGAATCCCACTTGTGCTTACATACGATGGCAGCAGCAGCAGTCCGGCCAGAGCAGGGCTGCTGACATCTGACTGCAGAAAAGGCCTTACATTTCTCGTGTGATAGTGCTGCTCTCTTGGCCATATGGAACACAGCTTGCAGGTGTGGCAGAGGGGAGTACCAGTGAGCACTCTTCCTCCTGCACATCTCTCTGTGCCCACATGTGCAGTTATGTGCTCTGTATGTGTAGCTCTTCTGGAGCCTGCTGGGCTTGCCAGAGGGTAAAGTTTGCTTGGGATGAAGTTCAGGAGGAGAAGGAAATCAGAAACTTGCTCAGGATTTCTTTCTGCCGTCAGCAGTGGCTGTCAGTGGCAGATGGGGACGCGCAGCAGTGCATTTAGCATTCACCACGAGAAATAAGGCCCCCTCTGTTTGCCTCGTGTTGGTTCAGAAGCTAAGATAGCAATTAGCAGAGACGAGCCTGGCCCCTTGGCAGGGTCTGTGTGCGGTGCCTTGTTAGGGCTTGGCCTCCAGAGAACGTTGGCTGCCTCCCAGCCTCACAGGAGGCCGGGGGCCGACGCTCTGGGCTTCCTTCCAGCAAGGCGGGATATGTGGATTGGAGTGAGGCACTGGGGGTCCCAGCTCTTGGGGCGCTGTGTATTGCCTTTCTTTGGGCACTGCAGCCGGAGAGTGTGTCCCAGGCAGGGGCCTGGCCTAGCATTGTCCCACAGTGCTGAGGGCGCACCATGAGCATTGCTGCGGGTGGGAGTGTCCACTGAGAAGCATTTACATTAGCATCTATAATGATAAGCTCCCTACTGGTCCTCTCCTAAGAAATCTCGTTTCTAGACCATGCTGGGACAGCTGCAAGCACTAAACCTCCTGCATTAGAGCAGACCAGGGTTGTGGGATGAGAAAGCAGTTGGAGTTGCTTGGGGTTATTCTGGTGCAGGTGTAGGTACATTGTAACCACAGAGGATCACTGTCCTGTGAGTCTGTCCTTGTGGAAATGTCCCACAGGGGCAGCCTAGTGCCTGTGCCATGAAAACTCTGGGCTTGAGATGGACCCAAGCACTGTGTGGCTGAGCTGTATGCAAAGGGGACTGTTTGTCTGCTGCTTCAGACACTTAGGAAAAGCACCGTGGGTGTACCCACACCTGTGTGATGGAAACCCTTCCATGAAGGCAGGCTGGTGATGGAATTGTGGACAAGGCATCCTTGCTTCTTACAGCTCCCTGGGACCTTGCATCAGAGAAAATGTCCCTGCTTTGCCCAGTCACTGCCCTCAACAGCAACTAAGTCACCTGGATGAAGCTGGATTTTTATTATATAGTGATTAAGTCAATGGCATGGAGATGTTTGGAGATCCTACTGGGGAAGATTCTGGGGCTTGGCAGTGTCCAAGACTGTCAGTTTGATCCTGCACCACGCTCAGTGTGCGGTATTTACCCTGTGGCTAGATATACTGGGATATACTGGCAGGTGTGAGCTTCTGCTTACCTTAATAAGCCACTGGCACATAGGTAGGCACATTAATGCGGTTCTGAACTTGTGTTAGATTATCCTCTCTTTCACCTTGAACTCAGCCTATCATTAACCACAGCTCCACGGCTTCCACCTCAGAAGCAGACCTGTGGCCAGACTGCCTGGAGCAGGGGTGGGGATCAGTTTGCAATGCAGCACCTAGAGATGTACCTTGGGACCAAAGCATCCAAATGCAAGTTGGTGTCTGGTTTCAGAGCTGTCACCCCTGATGTTTTTCAGAATAGGTGTTTGGGTCTGGCCACCCTGCAGTTTGATTTAAAACAATTTTATATTCCAGGCCAGTTTTTTTTTTTCAAGATGGGTAGGACAAACACAGCTGCTGCTGGTTGGTTGTTTTTTGTTGTTGTTTTTGGGTTTTTTCCCCCCCAAAAGCTCAGTTCCTCTTTGGGCTATGATATAAGGTGGCTGATTATCTGTCATTATGTGATCCCTTAGGTCCCTCTGGACAGATGGTTCTCTGTTACCTCACAACAATGGGAGCCACTGGGTGCTTGGCACTGGAAAATGGGACCATCATTTTTGCTCCTGCTTTGTTTACGTCAGTTGGAAAAGCAGCACAAGGAATGGAGGGGTAGCAAGGTTTTTCTGCAGCAGTGTATTTGTTGCAATAGAAAATGTGAATTGCATGGTATGCCTCCATCACTGCAACATGACCTTCAGCTACCTGAGTTTGTTAAAAGAAGAGGGTAGTGCTGGCAGAAAATTGAATTGCTCATTAATTGCTTTGTAATTTAGCTAATTAGTTTTGTCAAGGCTGTAGAACATAAGGGGTGTGGCTGATTATCTTCCCAGTGTTTCATCTTTACAAGTGCAAATTATCTAAAAACGTAAAGCCATCATGTGTGGTGTCTTTTTTAAGTAAAACTGTCATGTGCGGTGCATGCTGTGGATGGATGTCAGATATCTGAATATTTGCTTTCTTAGGGCTGTGCGCCTGGCCTGTGGCCTCAGACTGTTCATGGGCCACTGGGACCTGTTCTGAAGTGTAGCAGACATTTCTGGCATTCCTTTCTCTGTAGTGCACACTCCCAAAGTTGGGCTGCCCAAAAACTCCTAAGTAAAAGGACCAGCTCTGGATAACTGCAGTGTGAGAGCATGCAGAAGTGAGTTAAACTGAACAGTATTTTCCCTGCAGGGCAGAGCATTGTTAGTGTTTGGAGTGGGCTGGGGAGGGAGGTCATGCTTTTTGCTTTGTGCATGCAGTAGATAAATCCAGGCTCTCTTTCTTTTTTCTTTGCAGGTAGTGGACGTGGAAGCAGCACTTTGCCTCCTCATACCATCATCAATGAATTTCCAGAGTACGGCACTGTAGAGTCAAGCAGACACGTGCCAACGGCTCCATCAACGTGCCAGGCAGAGCCCATAACACGCAGTCCAGAAAGACGGGACAGTCACCACCACGTCAGGCCCGTTCCTCAACATGCAGCTCCTGCAGATAATTTGAGGCCTGATGCTGGGGCAGCCCAGCTTCACACCCCAGAAGAAGGTTTGCGACCTGCGGGCAGTCTTCCAGAGATTATGAAAATCTCTCGACAGCTAGAAGCAACAAAGGTGGAAGAAAGAGCAAATACTTCTCTCGATTCAGAGACGCAAATGGAAAAAAAGAGTGTTACTGGCAGCCAAAATGTGCAGGCAGCCAGAGAACCAGTTCCAGCAGGCCAAGAAATACTCTCAGACATGCTTCTTCCATCTGAACTAACAGCTGAAGAAAAAAAGCATTTGATCATAGAGAAAGATCTGGCTTCAATACGGACTGGAGAAAAGCAGTCCGAGTCCTCACAAGCCATAAGTAATAAAGCAGAGGAGGTCCACGCAGCTCAGGAGCCAAGCTGTCATAGACCATCTGTGACAAACCTGGAAGCAGTCAGCAGAATGGAGAGAGGGGCACGTTTTGAGGAGTTTTCAGAGTACAGTCAAGGCAAAATGCAAACAGGTCCTGAGAGGAGGCTTTCTAAAGAGGCAGCTGTGAGTAAACACGTAGAATTTCAAGGTGTGGAGATTTTATGGCTGCAAAAAGCTGAGGAGCAGAGAAGAAACAAGCACTCACTGCTGGACTCTGTGACCGTGGAGAGGAAGGCATTCCCCAAAACATCCAGTCACCCTGTGTCACCAATGGTCTCCCCAGGGTTGCTCTCCTCACCAGACAGTGCATGGAGTGAGGCCTGTGAGGACCCAAGGCCAGGACCTGCTGCCTCTGGAGCCACTCCTCCAGCCCTGCTGAATGAAAGCAGGAAGGATGAAGTTGCTGTGAAGGACAGGAAGAACTGTGGTGAGGAGGAGATGGCTGTGCTAGCAAGAGGCCAGGGCAGGTGAGATGGTGCTAGGAGGGGAGCAGCCATCAGGTGGGCTTTCTCTTGTCTAGCCATGTGGCTTGTGCCTACCTCTTTAGGTGCTAATGAGAAGCAGCAAATACTTGTCTGCTGCCTGTGGTGTGATGTCTACAGTAGTGGTTTTGTATCTGGTGGTTGGTTAGTGCCTGAAGTTGGTAGTGAAGCCATTCCACACTATCTTACTGAAGTTTGCAGTCCATCTCAAGTTTTGAAATGTGAAGATTAGAAGTCTTGCTCTTTGCGCAGTGATGTCTGTGTGATGAAGCATCTGTAGCAGGTGTAGTTGGGATCTGGACATGTCATGTAATTACAGTTGGCATGCAGGCCTGGCCATATGCACCTGAACAGATTTTCTGGTTTCAGACAGAGTGCAAGAACAGTGTGAGAACCTCTGAAAGGTTGGATAATAAAGACATTTTATCCAGGGCCATGTAGATTATAAGAGGATAAATGCTGTGATATGCTGTGATGTGCTTTCTATATAATCTATCTGTCTATCTATCTATCTATCTATCTATCTATCTATCTATCTATCTATCTATCTGTGTTTATATAATTTTAGCAATACATATCGCAAAAATGGTGTGCTGCTTTGCATCCTGATTTGCTTGCTTTTCTTTCCTGATGTACATCTCTGATAAAGCAAAGGGTTCCACTGGTGCGCTCTGAGCAAACCATGCCTGCTCTGGCCTGGAGAGGTGTTTGCTGCTGAGACAGCAGGATCTTTCAAGGGAGGCTCTCTTGCCTCTGCACCTCTGGATCCATGGAGTTTTGCTTTGGCTGGTGCATGGGATTACTTGCGCTGGCTATTCTAACCTCTGGCATGTTGAGGAGTCCCACAGTATTTGTTGCAGCAGAGAAGAAAACTCTCTGCAGGGGGATGCTACACCTTTCCCTGTGCATCAGCAAGCAGGCTGAGTCTTATCCCTTCAATCTGGTTCCCCAGGCTCCATATTTATAATTGCACTTGCTTCACTTTGCATTTTGGAGTGATTTCCTTCAGCCTTTTGCTGAAGACCCCAGTTCTAGGACTGCAGAGCTAGCAAATTATCCTTCAGGGGCAGAGGCTCCATCTGGATACACATCTCCAACATGGGCAGCCTCTGGCACGGCACTGGTGCTCGGATAGACCTTACATGTTGTGCTTTTGTCCTTTGCACATAAGCAGCTGATGTTATCCGTTAGACAATATTAGGCTGTCTCCCAGCCCTCTTCTTTTACCCAGAAAATTGCTTCTTTCTATGTCCCCGGAGAGGGAGATGGTGCCAGTCATAAAGAGAGGTGGTGTAAGGAGAAACCAGCATTTTACCTGCCGTGCCCTCTCCTGCATAAAGCTGTGTTGACCTTTCTTCTCACAAAGGTGGAAGGTGAGAAGGTTTGCCCAGAAGTCTAAACCTTGCCCCCAAGCTGAAACAAGCTGTTTCTGATTAATTTTCAGGATCATGGAGGAGGGGGAAGCAGCCACAGGAGGATATGAAGATTTCCTTGGGCAGAGGCACTCCGACATCTCCACTGATCTGTACAGCTCCCAGTTTGAAAACATCCTAGACAATGCATCTTTGTACTACAGTGCAGAATCGCTGGAGACATTGTACTCAGAGCCTGATAGCTACTTCAGCTTTGAGATGCCACTCACTCCCATGATCCAGCAGCGCATGAAGGAGGGTGGACAGTTTTTAGATAGGACATCAGCCTCAGGGCAGACAGATGTCCCTGACAGGGAGGTGAAGGGATGTCGTGAAGGCATCGCCAATGGCGTAAGGGATGCAAGCGAAACACTCTTCAAAGGAGATGTCACAGAAGTCCCTCGTCTGGAAAGGTAAAATGAGTGGGTGAGCTTTCTGTGTGCCTGCTGATTTTTGCCCAATCTCTGTTTACTTCAGTGTACTGTCATAAAGTGTAGTTTTGCCTCTTTCAACACTGTAAATTTTCTACAGAGAATAATTTCCAGGGTGACTGCAGGAGAGGAATGAGTGATCCAAACCTGCCATTCCTAAGAAAAGTGCAAATTTACATTATGAAGGTTTATTAGGCAATGCTGATGTGTTGATAAAAGTTTGTCTAGTATTATCACATCTCTAGCACCTGTCCCAGGAGGAGTTAGTTACTGGTTACAAATGAACCTTGTTCAGTTCCAGTTCCTACCTGAATTTATTAGCAGCAACTTTAGGAGTGGTAACACTGTGTACATAAATGAGTTGTCCAAACGCGGTTTGTGATTTGGATATTACAGATGTGTCTCTGAGCATAGCTTTTGATCTCTTGACGCCAGTAGTAGTTTTCAATGTTACTTCAGCTGAGATGAGATTTTGCTCCCACCACATTTATGGGTTAGCTGCTTCTTTCGTTTGTGCACTTCTTACTTATTGAAAGAGGGGGGAGCTTTGCAAAAATGTTAATAATTTCTGTTTAGGTAAAGGGGAAAATAAGAAAGCCTATTGAAAGAGTCATGTGAGAAGCAAAAACTAGGCTGAGTGGTCAGAAAATACAGTTGCAGAAAATCACTCCATATGCAAACTTTCCTCATAGTGTGCTGTCAAAGAGAGTGGGGGCAGTGAAAGGCAGCCACAGACAAAGTAGAAGGTTGAGTCAAAAGCAGAGCGGTGAGGGTGCAATGCACCTGCAAAGGGGTGAAGGACCTTTTGAGTGACAAATATGCCTCTGGTCTCCATGCTCCAGGGACAGGATGTTATCTAAGAGTCCTTAGACTGTTCCCTTAGATGGGACTAGTCTAGTTTGAACTTTCCTGGGAGTAAAGGTGGGAGATCTTTTATCTGTTTTATTTTTTTGTGCTAAAATGAAAGAAGTCCTTTGAGCAGAAGTAGTTTTACTGACTTTATGGATTAAGGGACAGTTTGCTCTTATAACAACATGCAGAAGGACTTAGCAGTTAAAATATTTTTTCATAAATCCTGCAGTTAAAAAGGTGTTTAAATCTTGTGCATGCATGGTGCCTGCCAGTAGGCAATAAATGACTGCTGATCTGCATTAACCAGTATGGAGCCAGAAACTGAGGTTAGTCCTGAGACTTGCAGCTCCTTACTTATAGCAAAACTGAAGACTGGCATAAAGCTGGATAGTGGAGAATGACCAGCACATCCAGATCCTGATTTTGTTACCCTGTAGTTACAGCATCTAATATCTGAAAGATACTGTCAAGTAAGGCCCACAATGGCTCATCAAGACAAAAATTATGACAAAGACAAGGTGTGTTTAGATGAGTCACATTAGGTGCCTGCCTAATGTGGATTTCACTTGGAATTAATTATAGTTTAGATTTGCAGCCATACTGATAAAGCAGCAGTAGATTTTAGCATTCTTTCTCCCCTCGCTTAATTTAAAAAAATAAAGACGAAAAAAGAGCGTTCCTGGCAGCGGATTTGTTAGGGACGAGCTTTGAGGGCTCACCTAAGGTAGGTGCCAACAGAGTAATCCCCCCAACAGTAATCTTATAGCCAACACCACCCTTCCCTCTCCGGTACTCCAGTATCATGTTGTATTGCACCAGGTGTATGTTGTGTGGTGACTGACAGGTGGTGAGTCCTGTTTCGTTGGAGCCAGTGGGGAATCCCGGCGTTAGGAGTGCGTGGGCGAGAAGCAGTGCGTGCGTGCTGCGGGCAGCCGGAGCTCATCGCAGAGGGGTCACGGCAGAGTGGGACGGTGATGCGCAGCTGAACCCGAAATAGCCTCCTGAGCAGTGGCGGCTCAGGGAGTTTAAACGCGCGCTTGTGTTGCCTGAAGCAATCAGAGGCTTAGGTTTACCCCAGTCTAAGTGTGCGATACGTGTGTGGCACCTCCGTGGCTGCTGCTGAAGCCCTCGTTTCTTACGGTGCCGTGAGCCTGCGGTTGTGGTGGGGCTGCAATTCCTCACGCATAGCGCCTGCCTGGCGCTGCAGAGCAGCGGGGGCACCCTCCGCAGTGGTCCAGCCCTCCCGGAGGAGGAGGAGGAGGTGGGTGGGGGGAGGCAAGCCCTCGGCCCCGCCGTGCCCGGCCCGGCGCGGTGTCGCCGGAGCGCTCTGTGCGCTTGGGGCGGCCGGGGCTCCCCCCCTCCCGCCGCCCCACGCCTGGAGGAGAGCGGCGGGACAGGCGCCTCCCAGAGGGTGGGGTTGCTGTGGGGGCTCGGCATGTGGATACTGGCAAGTGCAAGGGGAAGAGGGGGGATTTCGGGTGCGGGGGATTTGGGAGAAAAGCAGGGCGATGTGGCAGTGCGGGACAGCAGAGAGCAATGAGACCCCTTTTTTCCGGAAACGGCAAAAACCGAAACCAAAATCTCAGCAGTGCCCTGTGCCGTGGTATTTCGGTGGCATAAAAAGTGTGTGGGGAGGGAGCATGCTTCCAAGTCCAAGCATTAGTTATTGGGGGAGCAGTACGAAACACATGCAGTTCTTGTCCCAGTGCAGGAGGGGACAGCTGATGTGAGAGCGAGGTGGCTTTACACCTGGAAATTGAAAGCCGTGTGAGAGTTAGGAAAGGAGGAGCCGGGTCTCCCCCTGGCCATTCCCCCGTCTGATAGCGGGTAGCTGAGCACCACGGCCACTTTTGCACTTGTCTGGAGGGATCCAGAGCGTAACTCACACAGAGAGTGAGGTTTTGATGCATAAAGGCAAGGAAACCTGGCCTCGTAATGAATAAGCGGGAGGGTAACATCCTTCTCTGCTCTTAGGAAATTGCTGGCTTTGGGAGGGGTCAGCTCTGGTATGTGAAGGCCGGTCACATGCCTTCAGAACTGAAAAAAAAAAAAGGAAAAAAGTTATTAGAGGCTTTCAGGCTGCAAGTTCTTATGAGCTCCTGAGTGTCTGAAGATTTCATCCCTGCTGTCCTCCCTGTCAGCTGCTGGCCGTGCTTAAACACAGTAAGTCCTGGCGAGAGCTGTATGATGGACCTGCCTGCTTTGACAGCCACCTGCCGTGCTTCCTTAGGGTAGGGGGATATCAGCTGTCCCTGGGTCTTCCTGCAGAGCAGACCGGCTTACTTTTGCAAGCAGTCCTTTCCTGGCATAGCTTAGGTGCCCTTTGTGCCTGGCCAGTGGAGGAGGGATGGCTGGGGGAGAAGGGCATGCGGCTTGCTTTCCTTTGGGACTCTTCGTGTCTTTAGGGTGGAGTTTATTCTCTTTCAATTCTCTGAGATTAGCTCTAGAGCATGGTGCTAGTGATGCCAAAGTTGCGGGTTTGATCCCTGTTTGGGCCATTCTCCTAACAGTTGGAGTCGATGAATGTTTTGAGTCCCTTCCAACTCAGAATTTTCTGTGATTCTGTGGTGGTTAGCCCTCTCAGCAGAAAAAGAAGTTCTGCAGCTGAAGTAGCCTTAAATTTCCACAGGAGGGGGTGGGAGAACAGGGGGAGGAGGGGTAGCGTGTGAGGTTTCAGAGCTGAGCGACAGCCTTGGTGTGTGTCAGGGCACCATGGGGTGGTTCCTCATGAAATACGCTGAGCCGCAGGCTGCCAGCGTAATGAAGCTTTGTAATGACAGTAAGGACGTTGCACTTGGGCCCTGTTTGGTGCCCTTGTCTCTGTGTTATCCTTGCAGAGGCGTGCAGTCCCCATGGTCACACCCATGCCTCAGGTGCTGTACACCTCCCTTCCCATGCCGGTGGGCTGTGTTAACAACAGCAAGGCTCAGCCTTCTTATCTGGGAATGTAGTCTTACTTCTAGAGGCAGTAAGGAAAACTGCAAGCTGCTACCAAGACATTGAGCTTTGAGTTTGCATTGCCTGGACTAGGTGTAATCATTTACAAATTGATCCAAATTGATGGTCTAAATTGGAATGGGGTGAAAGGGATGTGTTTCCCAAGCAGTAAGATATACCTGAGGGGAAAAGGAGTTATCTTTCCTATGTCTACCATAGACAAAGCATCAGCATGACTAAATGTGAAGTATGACATTCTCTCTATGATAGTCTCCATCGTTCTACGTTTCAGACTTTAAAGACTGGACTTCTTTTACTCTTTTACTGCACACTTTACAGCAGGCTTTCCATTCCTTCTCCCCTTGTGTGCCAGAGTCAGAACAAGAAATTTTAAAAACTGACAAAACCAAAAACTTAAGGCATTTCTTTTTCTGTGTTGTCTTGGGAGGTATGGTCTCTGTTGGCAGGACATTGCCCAATATTTTTCTAAATCCAGAGAGAAAATAAAAAATCTGTACTGCAACTTCTAATCCTCAAAAATGCTAAATATTTGCCACCTGCTATCATGTTCGAAGAACTGCTGGTGCTCAGCAAATTCTGCAAGTCCTGTTATTTTTTTCCCCCTAGAGATGCAAACACAAATTTAGTCACATATGCATTCAAGAGGGGAAGAAAACAAACTCCCTAAAGCAATCTGGTGAGTCTCAGAATAAATTCACAGAAATGTAGCCTGCAATTCCCATGCATGCCAGGTTACTTTTAATTGTTGAGGCCTCTTATAGTAGTTCCCATGGTGGATATTTTTCTTCTGTGTATGGGTCATTTCCAGCAGGTTCTTAGTTGGCACTCTGCTTATTCCTTCTTTAAGACAATAAACTTTGCTGACAAATAAACCTAGTTTTGATTCCTTTCTCAAGACAGATTCTCTGAGTCTCTTCCCAGTTTATCAGTTACCCTGCATGTTGGTAACTCTGGTTTTCAGTTTGCACACTGGTATTTTTGTTCAAAGTAGCGTGTCTTTGATTTTTCAACATAGATACAAGACTCAATACTTAAATCTCTACCATGTAACCTTTATACATTAATTTTATTAGTCTGTCTGATTAGAGGTCTGGTAGAATTTTTTTCCGCTTAGTGACCCGGTTGAATGTTTTCATTTGGTATGAAATCTGCCGCAATCCCTGTTTTCCTCAGCAAATGTTTTTTCACCTTCAGACATGCCTCAGCTCATGACAGACTCTGGGACCTAGGAGAGACAGGACAGTCAGAACAGAGTACTTCATATTTGCTGCCAGCTGTATGCCCAGGATAAAAAACAGGATAAAGTCAGAGGAATGGCATTGGTTGTTGTCCTAGAAGAGCAAATGCATCAAATGTATCTGCATCTGGTGAGCAGGCAAACAAGTGCTGGAGCCTCTTTGCTGGCACACGGGCTAATGCATCTGTCAGTTGTTGGGCCACGGCTAACCACAATACGCTGGCATGGGTGTGTGTTGAATCCAGGTAAAGATGAAGCGGCACAATTCACGGGGGTAAATTTCTGACGCTGTTGGCATTTTGACAGCTGAGGATTTGCCTCATTACACAGCCAAGTAACAGCCAAGTAACTTCTAAAATGTTATGCTACACTGTTCACCTTGGTATTCCCTCCGGGAAGGTGTCATCTCTTTATCAAGGCTCTGGAGATACCCTGTACAAGAATTTGCCTTTGCTCTGTGTAATGAGGTGCTTGGAACACCAGTTTAGTGAGAGTTTGTAAATCTGCTTGTAGTTCCTAAATAAACTGTTGTTTTAGGGAAAAAAAGGGCTGCTGACTTTTCGCCTCTTCAGTTCCCAGCCTCCTCTGAAAATAAAACAAACAAAACAAAAATCCAGGAGCTGACAGAGACAGAAAAGAAAAAGAGAAAAAAAAGTGGAGCAGCTGATCAGTTTGCTACACAAAGAACCTCAGTATAGAGCTGTCAGCAGCTCAGCTTCTAAGCTGGCATCTGTTGGCACATCTCCATTAAAGTCAAAGCCATTTAGGTCAGGAAGCCTTCATTCACCAAAAGTGAAGCGTCTCTGCCAGCTCTGAGCAGGTCCCGAAGTGCAGCCTGCCGTCTCATCCATTAGCCACGATTGGCTGCTAGTCAAGCCCCTCTCCACATTATTGCCGGTTAAGTCTTTTCTTCCTCTGTGTGTGTGTTGGGATAGAGAGAGACAGAGCCTGGCAGCTCTGAGAGAGAGCCATGAATGTCTTCGGATGTGATGCTGGAGCAGCGGTGGAGCAGAACAGGGCACACAGCATGCAGACTCCTTGCTAGCACAGCTGGGTGAGCTGTGGGTTGGTTAGTGGTTGTTTTTCCTTTATTGATTTTTCTTTATTATTATTCACTATTTTTGAGGACAGGTGGTTCATTTTTGCTGCATGGTTTCTGTGTAAAGCTCCTGTGTGATACTAGTACCAGTGCTCAAGTGCTTCATCTGCGCTTCTGCAGGAGAGCCTGAACCGAAAAGTGTAAACACATGTATTTTTATGCATCTGTTTTGCTCTATGCCAGGGAGTACCAGCTGGACCAGCTGCTTGGTTAATATATACTTCCTCAGCCAATCTCCCAACAGTTAAACCAAGCCCAAGCAAGGGGGTAAGTACTCTGCTGACTTCCCAGTTTTGGTCCTGTCCTGGAGGATCCTGCAGGAGCCTTACAGGGAAAGAAGGTCATGTGGGTGCTGAGCACAGGGATGGCTCTTGACACCTGGAGCAGGTGGGCTCTGAGGGGCGAGCCTGAGGGTTCCTGAAACATGCAGGGGCTGAGTATTTTCTGAGCAAGGTTGTAGGTATGCAATACATTTGTTGGGTCTGTTTTTATTTGTGTTTGGGGGCAGGTGGATCAGATCCTGAGTGTGGGACCATCCTAATGCGTTCAAGAGACCAGTCTATGTGTCTGTGCCTGTCAGAAATACCCATTGCAGGGAGGAGCCCTTGGATGCGCTCTGTGGTGAGGGCCAGATTTTCTAGTCACAGTGACGTTAATGTAGTGAGTGCCCCTTTGCAAACACTAACCCTTGCCATAGCGATGTAAGGAGGCTGAGGTCAAAATGGAATCAAACCTGAAGTATTTTTAGCAAGACATTTGTATTTCAGATGGCAGCAGGCCAGCATGTCTGTGTAATAAAGTACACACTGTCTCTCGGAAGGGCTGCAATCCTGTCCCTGCATGTGGCGGGACTTCGTGTCCTAATGCTGTGGTCCTGTAACGACAATTGCATTTGTTGTATGCATGCCTACCAGAAATGGCATTTTCTGAAAGCTTTAGCTGTTTGCTCCCTTTTTTTACAGTTGGTAGGAATTCTTTTAATCAAAGAAAAAGACAAATTATTACAGGAAAGAAGAGGTTATTTTTAAACAGCAGTGTGCATTTCAACCCCTGAAATTGACATTGCGTATGTATTTTATTGATAACCAATAGGGGATTACAGGGATTGTTACTTTTAACTTTGCTCTCTGTGTGGTGTGTCAAGGCTGAGGTACTTTTTAATAGATGCTTGGTGGTTACTCTGGCTTGTGGAACCATCCTCGCTTCATATGCCCTGGCTGATGCTGCGCTTGTGAGACACCCACTGAATTGAGTTGCACTGAAGTGCAGCTGTGTCAATCCTCAAAGAGGGATCTACTTCAAAGCATGTCTTTGAAGAGAATCCATACGTAGGACTTCAAAGCTGATTAAACCATTTGGAGTAAAATAGCACACTGAGTCATCTGTTAGGAAAGGGCATTATTTTTATTTTTTTATTATTTTTCTCCCCTTCCTACAGTTGTATCTTGGAAGAGCCCTGGAGCTGAAGGTAACGGGCAGGGTAAATCATTGCTTGAAGTGCCTTGTGCTCACTCCCTCCTGGCCCTGAAGAAGCTGGTTTGGAGCTGCAGCAAAGCTGTAGCACAGTTGTTCCCAGCCCTTTTGTGTGGTCGGGTCATTTGTAGCAGGACTCATCATATCCCACTGCTGCTGGGATTTCTTCACTTTCTTCAGTGGGGCTACTCCTTTCAGAGCCGGGCTATTCAAGCACAACTTTTCAGGTCCCTTTAAACAAAATTCAAACTGTGCCACTGCTTCTATCTTCTGGTCTACTCTGAAATGTGAAAGGGTATCATTCACTGAGCAGCCACATCTCTCTGAACCGTTGCAGAACAGGGATTTGTTTTCTCGGTGCGGAGCATAGGGGGTGGAGGGGAGGATGGGGCAGGCACTTGACTGTTCCTGCTCTTGTGATGTCACTGCCGTGCTTCTGAGGGGCTGTTGAACTAGAAATAGAGGATACTTTTTGTAGACGGAGTTGATGGTGATGGAGGAAATGCTGTCCTGTTTCAGAACCAGGAGAAGAAGACACAGAGTGAAAGCATTCAAAACAACAGGGCCAGCCCTGTCCTGCAGAGGGTGATTATCAGCTTCAGTGTGACTCCCCAGTGGATGCTGTACCCCTGCTGAAAACATCGGTTCTGGCCCTAGCTTCAGCATGCCAGAATGTCTCTCCACCCTTCCTTACTTTTAATCATTGCTGTGTTTTGCTCTGATGAATTTTGCTGGCAAATGCCTGACACAGCCTGCCTTGGAGTAAAGCTGATGTTAAAGGCATGCACATTCATTTGAAAGAAAAAGTTGGTTTTCTTCCTGTTTTTCCCTCCTTTCTTTCCAAAAAGACTGTGAAGGTTCCACCCCTGTCTTATCCAAGCTCCTCCTGCAATTGGTGCAACCAGTGCACTCTCTCCAGACGTGTATGCCAGATAAATTAGTGTTCCTTGGGGAAGGAACATATGCATCCAGGGGAGTCCATGTGCCACAGAGCATATGCTGTGCATCAGTCTTGTAAAAGTGGCAGGCAGTGGCAAGCTGGGATGACTGAAGTGGCTGGGATGAGGACAGCACTTAAGCTGAGTTGTCACACCCTGCCACTTAGTGTCAACTCTGAACATCACTTCTTTGTTAGCAGCTGGGCCAATTGTTCTATTCTTTTACTCCATAAAGAGAAATGCTAATATGCTTTTCTTCCTTGGGATGAAGCAGAGCATTTTTTCTCCATGGATTTGCTAAAAAATGAAGAGCGTATCAAGGTTTAAGGCATCATAAGCTCATACTCAGGCTGAGGTTTCCTCTTGCAGTCTAGTTGACTGGGAGAGTGGACTACTGAGTTGTGTGTGAGGAGCCTGTGTCATTACCCGGCTGGCCTGTGTCGTTACGTTACTGGCCGTGCTCTGTTATTTCTGGAAGTAGCAGCCGTTCTTCAATCATACATTGCTGTGTAGGGTTTCAGTTTTTGTGGTACCTCGGATGGAAGACAGGGAGAATAAGTGAATCTAGAATATTCTCAAACAGATCAAGTGTGCTAAGTGCTGAGGATGGCAAGATTGAGATATCTTGGCACGGGAACTAAATTATTGTAGAACTGGTTGATAGAGGAATAAGTGAAAAAGCCAGTATAAAATGTTTCAGACTCTGCCTAGCAATTATGGTGTGTTACAGGAAAGCTGGAAAGCCTGGCAGAGTTTACAGTCTGTTGATGTTTCATCTGTGAGCTTGGAGAGGTGACTACTGCTGTTAGAAAGTATTGCATTTACCACAGCAGCTGTGTGTCGAATTCCTGTAATTTCTGCTGGATATGGTGGTCACAGCCTCTGTGCATTCTGTCAGTCTGGGGATGCTTTGACAGGAAGGGAAAGGATGCATCAGGAGTGCATTACTGAGGACAGAAATATGAAGGTCTACAGACCTGGCTGCAGCTCCTGTGCTGAGACTAGGGAGGTCTGGAGTTTTTTTCTGGAGCTTCTGTTTTCTGTGTTTTCTGATAGTAGAGATTAATGTAAGTATCTCTGGATAAAAATCAGCAGCCATTGCTGGACAGGCAGTTACCAGTAATACCATTACAGTCCCTTTTAGCCTTGAATCTCGGATTAGGGGGAATATAATCTATTACATTTTTTAGCTTGCTTTCTTCAGTGAAGGTTTCTCATTTTTATGTGACAGAGAGTAAAGCTGCATGAGAAATGCATGTCCAGCCTTACTTTGTATCACAAAGCCCTTTCTCGGCACTGTTTTGATGGTAATGCTGCTGTGGATTCTATAGACTGCAGAAGAGAAACCTATTTGCAGCCTTCGTTGCTCTTAGCTCATTATGGAATTCATTATAATTCGTATAAGAGGGAAGTGTCTGAGTTCAGCAGATTGGTAAACTGAGGAATGAAGGGAAAATGATGCACCTGGAAAGCCTTGAAAGTAAGAAGAGACGTCAGCTCTTCAGGAGTGGCAACCCATGGACCCTGCTAAAATGTCCTGCCCTGAAGGCTGCTTGCACAGTAGCCATGTACAGGGTGTCTGCATTTCCTAAGCCTTTCGTGATATGAGCACTGAATCTGCAAGCCACCTAAAACACTTGAAAACCAAAGTCTCCCCTTAATGCTAAGAATTTGTCATTTCCCCTAAAAAAGAGGCTTATGTTGCAGACAACCTGTATTGATTTGACAGCCTTTTTGTACTCGGTACTTTTGTACCGAGTACAAAAAGTACTCACTTAGTGCTTACTTTTTGTACCAAGTACAGAAAGTACTTACTTAGTCCCCTTTTTGCACTAAGGAATAAGCTAATCAACTGCCAGAATTAACTGTTGGAATAGCAGAAGGAAGCATCCCTTATTCTTCGATGCATGTGTGGGCACCCTCAGTCAGGATGAAGCTTTAAATTGGGGAAGTTGGAAGATAAGGTTTCTTAGGCAGCCCAGTTGACTAGTTTTGGCAAGCAGAGGAAAGAGCACACCCTCCTTCTTGCTGGGTGTTCCTCCTTCACGTCCCAGCCCTGGCTCCGAGAGGCAAAACAGAAGCTGGGAGCTGCCATACTGTTAATTTCACTAAGTGGCAGATGCTGCTACTTCCTTTCTTTCTAAACTTGTGGTGGTTTGTGGTAACATTGACTCTTGTAATGCACTGGTTCCTAGCAGGGTACAGATGTTTCTTGTCAGCTTTGGCCATCTTTCAGGGCTATAAATACTACCTTTAATAAAGAGCAGTGGTGAAAGAGGACTGTGATTTATAGTGAGGGTCTGTGAGTTGGCATGGCTTTTGAAGCAGCATTTGTACATGAAAGACTCTGTAGATATGTTAGCTCACCTGGGTATCCCTTGCTTTTGTCCACTTCTAGAGGTGGGAATTTGGAATAAGTCATGCCTGATTTGAAGGGACAAGGTGTTGCTCGGGGCATGTGTCAGGGTACTCTGTCATTTGCTTTCTTCATAAGTTTTCAGGCCAAATTTAGAGAGTTTCAGACATTGGCTAGTGGTTTTGGAAAGGGCGGAGGAGGCGTTTTCCACAACAACGGTGTCAGGAGGGGCTTTTTTTCTTTTCTAGAATAACTATTGGCTGGTAATGTTAGTGTTGTTGGAATTGTATTTACATTAATATCCTACTAGAATTAATTTCCCACTAGAGCACTAAGACTGACTCCCTTTTGTTACAGCACCTTCTTAGTTACACTGAAATAAATGCAAACCAATGCAAATCCCCAGTTCTTGCAGGAACAGGTTAGATTTCTGTTTTCCTCAGGTACTTGATAAAGGGGTTGTAGCCACAGGGTGGATGTTTGTTATTTCTGATGTTCTAGCAGAACTGAAAGGATGCAAACAGAGATAAAATGGGCAAATCTCATTTCTGTAGGAGGACTGTACATGTCTTTGTCTTAAACTATGGATGAGAAGAGCGGTAGGAAGCAGGTGATGATTTGTGACATGGAGAATACCAAATATTTTTATTTTAAGATGAATATCTCATCTTTAAGGGGTTAATAAGTGGCTAGCAGACATTTTAGTAAATGGCTAGGTAATTGTTACTGGAGCACAGCGATCAATTGTTTTAACCACGGCTTGTCAAGTCGGAAAATTACAGTGGTGTATGGAGCCATGGTATGTTGTTTATAGTGCTGTGTGTTTAAAATCATCTTTAACTCATTCCACTCATATCTGCCCTGTGCATGACCATTGCTGAACATTCATTAGCCCTGTGTAAATGGGGTTTTAGTAGAAAGAATTTTTATATAGTATGAAAATGCAGAAATAAAAATAGAAATGCTGTCAAGCGCACACACACATACACAGAGCTGAGATTTTGCAAAAATTTTCATGCTAGTGTCAGAGAAAAGCATTTCTAAAGTTAAAAGCCTGCCTGTGTGCAGGGGTGTGTATGTGGGGGTGTGCTTTTTGGTGTGGAGGGCTCTTAACCTCTTTGATGGAGGAAACAAAGCAGGCACACAGCTCAGCCAGAGCTTTCCTATTGTAGTAGAGGTGGGAGGAATCTGTAAGTGCATGATTTATCTGAAGTGCCCTGGGATTGCCATACTGAGCATCTTGACTTTGAGCAGCTGGTGAGGGAAATAACTGCCACCACAAGGGAGCAGGAAGGAAGCAAGGAGTTCTCCAGGCTGGCGTGGATGGGTTGTGTCTGTCATTCTCCAAATTGGGTTCCTTGCTCTGAGTCCTGCTTTTTCTAGCAGTGCCTTCCAGTGGGATGTCCACTGCTCATGGGTGACACAGAAACCACTGAGAGTTCTGGTGATACTATTTTAGATTTAAGGAGTTGTATTGTTTTCAGGACAACTGGGGAAGAGTGAGAAAGGGGCTCATTCTGACTCAGCTTGGAGTAACTGATCACCCGGGCTTAATCACTGCATTTCTCCTGAAAAATGGCTAATTGCCAACTTTTACAGAGACCTCTTCAAGCCAAGCAAGCAATTGGGTTAAAAAATACTAATGCAAGAAGCACTCAGGTGCAGTTGTAGACTGGTAATAGCAAAGAGCTCTCTCTGAAGTGAGCCCAAGTTGTGGATACCTAGCGCAGTCAGAAGGAAAGTCCACGCTGGGCTGTGTTAAACATCTTCAATTTCTGCTGGCTGCTAAGTGAATGTTCTTGTTCTACACTGCTCCTTCAATTAAGTGGATTTTGTTACATTGTGTCATCTTGTCTCTGTACATTTAATTGCCTTCAATTCTAAGAGGAAACTAATATTATTCTATTTTTCTTCTTTCCATATTCTTTTCATGTCATAGCAATGCTGAACAACAGAATGTGGTGTTAGACTCCAGTGCAGCCATGGGGAGCAATGAACTTCAGGAGAAGGATGCCCCTGGAGCCCTTGGCCACGATGTCAGCAATGGCAGCAGCAGCAATTTGGAAGCAGCCAGGCGCCTGGCTAAGCGCCTCTACCATCTGGACAGATTCAAACGCTCTGATGTGGCAAAGCATTTGGGTAAAAAGTATGTGCTGATATGAGGCCTTTGGCCACATTGTTCTTCTTGCTGGTTCTGGAGGGGTTCACTCTTGAATGATAACCTTTACTTATTTCTTTGCTTTTCTTTAGCAATGAATTCAGCAAGCTTGTGGCCGAAGAATACCTTAAATTTTTTGACTTCACAGGTATGACGCTGGACTGTTCGCTCAGGTACGATCCCATTTGTGGACTTTATGTTCTTATTTTAGTAACAGTGCTGTTGGCAGTGTTGTGCTGTTTGCAGTGTTGTCCTGATTGCAGTGTTGTCCTGATTGAAGTGGTTGTCCTTTTGGGACGTAAGAAGATGAAGAGAGGCCTGTGATGTGTTTTGCGGAGAGAACTTTCCTCTTTGGCTTCATGTGTTGCTGTACTTTAATGCTACTGGAGTGGTGGCAGTTCTTGGAGAGGGAAATATTTGGGTGGACCTGCTTAGAGATAGTCCTTGAAACAGAGGAACTGGAGAAAAGTATCCAGTCACTCGAAAAACAGGGGACCTGTAGTCTGCCAGGTGCATCTGGGGAGTTATGGTGTTGCTCACTGCTGATCCACACAGACTTTCTGTCTGAGGCCTTTTGGAGCTTGCTCTGCTTTGCTGCAGTGTACTAGGACCAGAGTTTGGTGTGGCTTGGCAGCTCCCCTTTCTGTGTCCCCCTGAGGCATCCAGAAATGTGCAGAACAGCAGAATCTTCCATGCGGAAAATGTGGTAGTGAGTTCGGTAACTGTCGGCGTGGGTGTTTGAAAACCCAGCCCTTCAATTTTCGTTCCTTTTTACACTGGAATCAGGCCTCAACAATGTTTGTTTTCAGTACTTTTTTTCTCAGAAGGCAAAACACCAAGTTTGTGTAGCAGTGTCCTATTAGCATAGTTGCTGGCACTCTGGTTTTTAAGAGGATATAAATGAGTTGGCTGAGGTTACTTAAGTGAGATTTTTTTTTCCTAGTGATACAAATGTAGGAGGTGTGCATGCGCTTCTTAGTCCCCTTGCAGATGCATTTCTGGGGGTGTGATGTTGTGAGACCATAGCAGATCCCAAGGAAACCTCAAAGTCCTGCCTGCTGAAGGCAGTGGAAATGGAACATGCCTGCACTAGCATGAGCCACCTGGTCCTGAGGCAGGGGGAGTGGAGCCAAGCTGGGGCACCCGCTCAGCACAGGGTGAGAGCTGCTGGGCAGTGGGAGGTCTGCCTCTCATTCTAGGTTTTAGCACCCCTGAAGCGTGATGCTAAATATAGCCTTCTTTTAAATTGTGAAATCCAACACATAATTGCTTTGTGGCACATATTGAGGAGGTCTCTGCTCCCTGTAGATCTCCTGTTAATATTAATAGTTGTGACCTTCTCTAAAATGTGCCCAGGCTCGTGTGGGGCTTAAGCAAGCCAGAAGGTTGTTGAGGTTTCAAGAGTAGCTGCAGTAATTGGCAGCTACATGCCCTGAGCATGCAGCAGCAGCTGGGGACAAAGAATCATCCCAAAGCCTGGGGAAACTGAGGCATGCTGCCTCGTGCTTGGCAGACAGTGAGAGGTAACAGTGCTGTTGTTGCTGGCTTGCTGACAAGCCGTGGTTTGTTGAGCATTTTGGAGGGAGCTGCGCAGATGTGTGCTACTTCCCAGCTGTGGGAGGGTGTTGTGCAGCATCAGTGACAAGTCTGAGACCTGGGAGGGGTTGTTCCTTCACTGCCTGCTCCTTGGATCTATGTTGCCCAAGCATCTCTTGAGTGTATCTCTAACAACCTTTGCAGGACTGCAGGAGGGGAGGAGGTGGGGTGGCTGCTCCAGCTCCTCTCCAGAGTCCATGCCTGGACATGGGGAGAGAAGACTTCAGGCTGCTCAGGAAACTAGTTAGTAAGGTTTCCTGGGAAAATGCTTTTGTAGGTGCTGGGATCAGTCAGTGCTGGTCACCACCTCCTAAGGGCACAGGAGCAGGCAATTCCAAAATGTTGGAAGTCAAGCAGATAAGGCAGAAGGCTAACTTGAGTGATCAAGGATCTTCTGGAGCTAATGCAAAAAAAGGAAGGTGTTTTCCGAGGTGTTTGCCTCCCACATCACCTCACCAGTCAGGTCAGGTGATGTGCGAGGAATACAAAGCTGTTGCTCACTGATGTAGGGAGAAATTCCACAGAGTTCGATTGGAGTTGAACATGGCCAGTACTGTGTGGGACAAGAAAAAGATTTTTTAAAAATAAGGCAATAGAAAAAGGTAATGCCTTGAGCTGGAGAATCATGGCTGTAAGAGTGATAAACTTCCAGCTGACCCTGAAGTTGTGTGGGATCTGCTGCTGCATCTGGATCCCTGTAAATCTATGGGGCCACATGGGATTCATCCAGAAATACCCAAAGGGCTGGCTGATGTCATTGTGAGTTTCTCTCAACGATTTTTGAATGGTCTTGGGAATCTGGAGATGCCCCAGCTGACGTGAAGCTGGCTGACCTTTCAAGGAGGTTACCATTGCGAGCATGCAGCACTTGCCTTGGCAGGTTTGCAGCAGTATGATGTAATCAATTTGCTAGGCTTCCCATATTTATATTTCAACCATCATCCACTATACCAGAGAGGCTTTACCCACTTGGCCTGCTTGATTGCAGCACACGTGTCACAGTAATGGCTAAGTGGGAGACAGTGTCCACAGGTAGATCCACCTCTTGATCACCAGCACACATGTATGTTGTGTCTCTTCTCTGACGACCTGAGGTGTCTTGAGCCCATTGAGCCAGAAATAATTCACCTTTATATTGCCAGTCCAGGTTAACCTGAGACACTTTAATCTTGGTGGCCTGATCCACCTCTCTGTTGTTGCCATGTTTTTCCATAGCCCAACTCTTGGGCACATAAGCATCTCATGACATACTTTTACAGCCAACTTCTTTACCAGGGCAGTGATGTCTTGTCACGATTCAACAGTCCAGATGGGCTTCCCTCTGCGCTGCAAATTGTCCTTTTTCCATCGGTCCAGCCAGCCCAACAGAGCATTTGCCACCATCTATGAGTCAGTGTAGAGGTAGAACGCTGACCATTTCTCCTGTTCAGTGATACCTAAAGCCAGCTGGATGGCTTTTAGCTCTGCAACCTGACTTGATCCACCCAGTCCTTCAGGAGCTTCTGTGACTCATCACACAGGGCTCTGTATGGCTGCTTTCCATTTTTGATTTGTCCCTGTGATACAGCAGGAACTCTCAGTAAGGAGAGATTATTGCTTTTCATTTTCAGGTAGCTGATTGTACAGTGGGGCTCCTCAGCATGTGTCGTCTTCTGCTTCTCTTCGGATGATGGTAGTCTGAAATTTTCGCCTTAGGGCCAGTTAGCGATGACTTCCGAGATCCCTGGGTGATTGGGGTTTCCCAGTCAAGCTTGCGGTGTGGTCAGAGCAATCCAGTTACTCCACTGTGGCATGATGTGTTGCAGGGACTTTCCCTTTGAGCATCCAGCCCAGCACTGGCAGTAAGGGTGCCAGGAGGAGCTGTGCTTTGGTGCCAGTCACTTCTGAGGCAGCTCCAACCCCTTTCATAAGTTGCCAGTATCTGTATTTGACTGGGGGTGTAGCTGGCATCAGATGCTTTGTATGATGGAATGTTTGTATTCCCAACTCCAGAACAGAAGTGGTCATCCTCGAGTCTCCACATGTACTTTTTGCCTGGGACTCCAGGATGGACCATTCTTCCCTGGCTGCAGTGTGGAGTATGTTTTTACATCTTGTGTTGTCCTGACTGGCTACTGCACAAGCAGTCTCCTTTTCAATTTGTTCAGAATTTGTTGTTGTTCAGGACCCTGCTTGAAATTGTTCTTCTTTGGAATCGCATAATAGAGAGGTTTTACAATCTGGAATATGCATCCTCCAAAACCCCACAGTACCTAGGAAAGCTGTGTTTCCTTCTTGCTGGTTGGTGGGGACATAGCTGCTGTTTTATTGACTATGCCCACTGGAATCTGATGACAACCATCTCGCCATTTTACTCATAAAAACTGAATTTTCTGGGCAGGTGCCTTGAACTTACTTTGCTGTATGGCAAAACTGGTCTTCAGGAGGATTTGGATTATCTGCTCCCATTTCTCAAAAACTCCTGCTGTGTTGCCCCACATGATAATGTCATCAATATACTGCAGATGTTCTGGGACCTCACCATTTTCCTCACTTCCTTTTCCAGCGCAGTCTTGATCAGTCCAGCATAAATAGTGATGGTGTGTTTTCACCCCTGGGGCAGTCAGTTCCAGGTGCACTGGATACCCGTCCAGGTGAAAGCAAACTGTGCCCTGCACTCTGCTGCCAGAGGAATGGAGAAAAACACGTTAGCGATATCAATAGTGGCAGCACTTTGCTATCTTGGACTCCAGCTCGTACTGAAATCCCAGCATGTCGGACACAGTGGCACTTGGTGGTGTGACTTCATTCAGGCCATGATAGTCTGTCGGTCCCCGCTTTCCACTGGGCTTACACACTGGCCTTATAGCATTGTTAAAGGGTGAACGAATCTTGCTGACCACTCCCTGGCTCTCCAGTTCATGAACCATCTCATGGATGGGGGTCACAGAGTCGCAGGGTGGTGCAGTATCATCGATGATGCAGTGATGTGGTAGCAGTCGGTACCGGTTGTTCTTCAACCCTCAGAAGTCCCACTGAGAAGGGTCCTCTGAGAGACTGGACAAGGTATTCAGTTGTCTAGTTTCCTCTGTCTCCACAGCAGCTATCCCAAAAGGTCATTTAGGTCCTCAAAATACCCTCTTCTGAGGTAATCTATGCCAAGGACTCCCATGGCCTCTGGGCCAGTCATAGTGGGGGTGTTTCTGCCATTAGTTCCCACTCAGGCTCACTTCAGCTTCCAGTACAGTTGGCTGTTGGGATCCCCCTGTCACCCCAGAAGAGATGTATTCTGTCCCTACATATCTTGATGGCCTCGGTACTACACAATGTGCCAGTGTGAACTAAAGCCTTACACTCTTGTGGGTCTGATGTGCCAGGTCATTGGATCCACACAGTCCCACAGAGCTGATTCTCCCTTTCTTCTACCTGGCCGTAGCCTCTGTAGTTCTGGTAATAGTACGCATTGCTCACTTCTTGTAAACGTGAACTGAAGATCTCTTCAAGAGGATCACAAGTAAGATAAGCCCTTATACTAAAAATTAGCCCTGTCCTGGCCAGAACCAAGAGGGGAGCACAAAGTAGGAAGGACAGAGAAAACCCTGTGAAGACTCACTTGTATCTACTTGTGAATTGGATTATTTGCAATACATTACATGTGAAATTAAGTTATTACCAGGCAGATCACACTCTGTATGGGTGTGAGATTGTTGCAAGTACAGCCTGTCTCTGACCTTACATCAGAGAGAAAAAAATTGAAGTTTCTGCATTGAGACTAGATAGATGTGAATGTTCCAGCAATATATTCCGTGCCTCTCAGATCTGGTGTTAGTTTCAGTCTCGTGGGATATTTTAAAATTGTCTGTTAGACACTCATTCTCTATGTCTTCTTACTTCAGATCCAGAAGGTTTATGTTTTCAGGCTTTTCTTAGAAGCATCCTGATAATAAATGAATGCAGAAGGTCATCTTTGGCTGTAAGATGCATTTTTCTAGTAGGAAGAATAGTGACGTGGTTAAGAGGAGGGGTAGTCAAATGTTGGAATAAAAGTTAAAGATGTGAGTCCTCCTCACCTCTCCGCACAGGTTTGCTGGCTATATCCAGTGAGTGTGGCCAGGTGTGCACCAGCCCTGCACCCTGGGCTCTCATGAGCAGGAACCTAAGGAGGGCCAAGTTACTCCTCCTGCTGTTGAAGCTCAGTGGGAGATGTTGCCCTCCTCCCCAGGTATTTTCGACAGGTCAGGTAGTCACACTCCTCCCTGCAAAGTGACTGGTGTGGTCCTAGCCACCGTGATAAGTGACCCTCTGGAAGGAGGACCACACATCTGGTGTTAGCTGTGAGCGTTGTGCACTTGCTTGACTTCACCACCTGGAGTTACTTCTCTGTGAAGGGCAATGCTAATGAAATAAAGTTAGAAGGTGTAGGGGTAGTGGGCAATTAGAAGAGAATAGAGAACATCATGGATGTCTTGTCATGCACAAAAAATGTGTTCCAGTTCCTTGCCTAAAGGAAAGAAAAATATTAAAAGTAGGACAAGAACAGCTCTTTCAAATGGTGGAATTACTTACTATTTTGTATGTTCCATGGCTGAGACTGGTGGTATTTGAAATCTTCCTTCATTTACTATAATGTTGGAGTTAACTGCATACGGAATGATAGCCAATTTCGTCGAAAGGCTCCTTGGAACCAAATGTCTGATGTTCACTTACGTATTTCTTGCTGTGATGTGTGCTTTGCTCTGTGCACTGTGTGAAGCAAAAAGAGATTTATTACTTCATTTTGACTTTTTTCTCCGCTGCTCTTTTAGGAGTTTCTTTAAAGCCTTTTCACTTATTGGAGAAACTCAGGAACGTGAGAGAGTTTTAATCCACTTCTCCAGCAGATACTACCAGTGCAACCCAAACACCATTTCTTCTCGAGGTAACTTGGTTTCTGATACTAAGGTCTTTGCTTGTTGCCATCTTCCTTCATTCTCACCTTCAATAGCACATATGGTGTATGCCTGGAAAATGAAGCTGTGTAGTCGCTGTGCCACACTTTAGAGACTGTCTGTGGTGAGCATTGAAACCCTCAGCAGGAAAGGTGTTTAGGCCTCCTCAGGATAAATCCTCAGCTGCAGCACCTTCAGATTTGAATGCTCTCGGTTGTAGTTTCTGGTCTCACTGACTTAGGTGTATGGGTACTTGTATTCTAGCTGCACTCTTGTGAACAAGAATAGGTCCCATGCCAGGTGTAAGAGAAACTGTTCACTTTCTGTGCTCCATTGAATGCTTGTGTCTACATGCACTGGCATCAGGCATGCTAGTTCTTGCCAGTTGTGGGGGTGAATTTTGGGTGCTGTATCCAGACCCTGGCATGGTTTTATCTCGACTAGCTAACATCAGAGTGCTCCCTCCTTGCCAATGTTTTCAGTCAGTTTGGAAATAGATGAGGGAAACAAATAAGCACATAGATCAAACCTGAGAAAACTGGGATTGCAGAAGAGGACAAACTGTCTGCTGGCGTAACTGCTGTGTTCAGCCAGACATGCTGGCAGAGCCATGTGGCCCTGTGATTGCAGCATACGCTGATCACTCACTGAAGGAGGAGCATGAAGAAGAAGGCAATCGTGGGTTAAGCTGTACCTTTAGTTTCAAGTGTAAGTAAGAAAGAGCTGCTACACTTGGAGGTACTGCTGTGCTTCCTTACCTCTTGCTTTGTGACCCACGCTTGTTGCAGTGAGATGATGTTTGGCCACTTTGCACCTGTTCAGCTTTACTGGCTGTCATGCTGGGGAGAGGAAGAGTTAGCAGTAAGACTTCCGCTCTTGTGCTGTCTCTGTCCTCTGCCTATTGCCTTTCTTTTTTCAAAACACTGTAGGCAGCCAGGTAGAAGGAGTTTGTCATGTCTGGACTGAAATAATGACTTGCCTGATGATGTGGCTGCCTTACTCTAGTACAGGGTGCAAGAGGGAAATTGTGACTTCTGATCCTGAGTAAGCATTTAATTTAGATCCTGCACACTTTGTACTTTGCTCGGGATCTTAGCACTGTGTGCAGTTTTGGGCACCAGGATATAATATACAAAGCTATCAGAAAGTGTCCAAAAAAGATGGAGAAGGGTCTAGAGGGGAAGCCAAATGAGGAGCAGTAGTCACTTAGTTTGCTGAGCCTGGAGGAGACTGAGGGGCCACCTCATTGCAGTTAAAACTTCCTTGTGAGGGGAAGAGGAGCGGCAGGCACTGATATCTTCTCTGTGGCACCCGGTGACAGACCTGAGGGAATGGCCCGAAGTTGTGTCAGGGAAGTTTTAGGGTGGATATCAGGCAAAGGTTCTTCCCCAGAGGGTATTTGGGCACTGGAACAGGCTCCCCGGGGAAGTGGTCACAGCACCAAGCCTGACAGAGTTCAAGAAGCATTTGGACAATGCTGTCAGGCACATGATGTGACTCTTGGGGTGTCCTGTGCCGGGCAAGCAGTTGGACTCCATGAACCTTGTTGGGTGCCTTCTAAACTTGCTTAGAAAGTTTATTTTAAAAGGGCTTGAAGTACTGCTTTTCACTGAGGTGGGCACAAAGAAGAACTTGATGAAAGTTCCCAGGAGGTTCAAAACCAAACTTTCCTAGTAAACCTTAGAGGATCAGGAATTTGGCAAAATTTGAAAAAAACGTTCAATCAAAATAAAGCATTTCACAGAGCATTGACTTAAACTTTACTCATCCAGCCTTAGGTTACACACATTTCAAGAAATGGAAATTAAGAGTAGAAAAGAAGGAAAAGAGAGAAAGAGAGAAAAACAAGATACAGCTACTGCCCTGGATCCTAGTGTGGTTTCAGCTGCCATGAAATCCAAGGACAGTAGGGACACAATCACTTCTTGGGGTCTGCTTGTCCTTCTGTGGCAAACAACCCTCGCGGGGGCATCCAGTCATCTGGCCGCCCTTAGACTTGACAGGGGCTCCAGGGCAGGGTGTAGGGCATTGCTTTCAGTGTGCCAGTGATTGACGGCAATTCTGGACTGGAGGCTCCAGAACAGTGGGGTGTGGAGCAGTGCACCATCCCGTTTTCTGCAGAACTGCCCCCCTACACACACATTTCAATTCTTTTGAGCCAATAATAATTTTCTTTGTCTCTCACACCTTCCAACTCTATTCTGTGATTCTGTGAATCTGGCTTATTGCTGAGGGCCTCGGGCATAGGACCAACTCAGAAACCTGTGGAGTGCTCTCTACTCAACATGGAGTCGAGGCAGCATAAATAGCTCCTAACTGAGCTCTGAATGAGGATGGAGCCAGAAGGGGGGAAAAACAGGATACCCTGCTGCACCCACTCTGCACACAAGAATGAAAGTGTTTTGCTTTTCCCTTTCTGCACTGAAGTACATGAAGAAGGTGGTGTTGATTCAGACAGTGGTATTGTTATTAGCAAGCAAAGAGTGACAGCATGGTTTCCTGTCTATTTTGCCTCATCCATGGGTGCTGCAGGATAGTTTTTACAGTTACTAAAAGATGAAAGAAAGACTGTTCTGGTTTAGCGGCTGTGTGATGACCTCATTGTTCATTTATTTAATTATGTTTATTTCTTTGTAGAACAGGTTCTCATAAAGGGAACAGATTCAATTAGGCTATGAGGCTCAGTTTCAGCTTATTAAAGGTCCAGTTGTGGTTTTGCATGTGACTCTGGTTATGTCTCTTTCTGCAGATGGAATTCACTGTCTCACGTGTGCCATGATGCTGCTGAACACAGACCTGCATGGCCATGTGAGTATGCACAGCTTTATGTAGACTGCTCCTACTTGCACCATGCTGGGACGGGGTGGTCTTCTGGCAGTCCCTGTGCTGGTGGCCTTCTTCTAAACTCCCTGCAGACAGCAAACAGTGAGAAGGCTGCACTCCCAGGCTGTTGTCCTGGGCAGGCCTTTCCAGCATGCCTTGATCAGTTATGTGTAAACTGGCACTGTGCCTGGCTTTGCCACACTGTCTGAGCATACTCCCTGTCCTCAGGCCCATCTTTCTGGTGTGCTTACCATCTTTGCTGCAGCAGGCCCTGACCAGGAATCTGTGCTTGGGGTTGGCTTCCCCTTTACAATATGTACAAACATGTGGGAAGGCAGAATAAAGATGGGAGGTGAAGAAGTTTTAGGGGAGGTCACAAAGGGAAGGTGATGTTTGTAGGCATCCAGTTGCAGGAGACAGATCTGGTGGAAGAAGAGTTCTGCACAGATAAACGGTGGGTGTATTCAGAGCCAAGAGAGCGGAGCGGGAATGTGGGCATGCTGAGTGAGAGTTCCTGCACTGCACACTGCTCCCCACTGCCTGCCTGGGGGAAATAGTATTCTGGTTTGAGTCCTCTTAGTCACACTGCTGCAGGGTGCCAGCAGCCTTAGGATGGGTATTTCAGCACCCGTGTTGCAATACACCTGCTATGCAAGGTATTCCCTTGCTGATGAGAGGCTTCCTCTGCCCTGGAGTTAGGATGGAGTGGGGAAAACACAGGGAGCATCATGGCATGATAGCATGCAAAAGCAGTGGCTTCAGCTGGGTGGCTCTGGGGCTTCTCTCTGGCCCTCCACTGCACTTGCAAGGGCTCATCCACAAAGGTGTCCCTTGGGAAATCTTACACATTAAGAGTGTTGGGTTGTGCAGCAGGACATGGAGGCACCGTGGGTCTGTCTCAAAGGGCTGCTCAGCCCCTGTAGGTACAGATAATAAAACCAAGACTTGCATGTTCACTGGGAGTTTTGGCACCCACCTCCCATTAATTGAATGCCTTCATCTGAAGGTTGTGGAAGCAGGAGGGGGAAGTTGTGAAGAATTTTTTTCTCTGAAGGTTTAGCCTTCCCTACTGAAGGGTGTGTCAGTCACATGTGAGGGTGAGTGGTGGGGTACAGGAATGTGCCCCAGTTTGCCTCTTAGCACACATGACTTCTCTTCAGCACACCAGAGTCTTCCTGCACAGGTATCCCACTCCCCACAGCAATGAGCAGCCTGGGGTTCCTGCATTCCAGCCTGCCTGACCTCACAGTCCAGGGAGGGAGACCAAATGGTCATGCATCAGCCTGACAGCAATTCCCATTGCTCCTTGTGATGCTTTAGTGGGCCCTACTGTCTTCAGTAGGTACTGGAGTAAACGATCTGGCTCTGACCCGTCTCGCTGCTGCTGACTCTCTCACTGTTGCAGTGTGTAATATTGTATATGCAGCTGTAGTGTTTGTTAGACTCCTGCTTGTATTTTGTCCATGGGTGCGTCATGGTGTTCCCTGCAACTCCTCTGATTTCCTGTAATTTTGATCTTCCTCTTATTGCTTTGCATTTTTCCACATAGGTGGTAAGTTTGGCATTTTTGACTTGGAATGCAGCCCTTGCAGATATGCCTAATTGCCTGTTTCCTAACAAAGATAATGCTTTGCCCCATCTTTACCAGGATTCTGCTAGAGAAGGAAGCAAATGAGTCACAGGGCTTTGTCTACACTGAGCCTCCATTTGTTACTGACATACTGATCATAAGTGCAGACACTTCTGTTTCACAATAAGCTCCACTGCTTGTACGGCTGTAATGCAGCTGCTCTGCCTTCACTTCCCTCTAACTCTTGTAGACAAACTCTTACGTATCCCTTTTATTTGCCACACTGCATTCTATGTGTAGCTAAACAATTTTTGCTAGGTGTGTCTTGGAAATGCATGCTTGCTTCTCTGCACGGAGGCCATAACCCAGACTGGGTGCTAGAGAGTTTTGAGGTATCACTAGATCACCAGGCACATCTTTTGGAACCTCTGTGTGGAGATGGTAGCTTTGGTCCTGGAGCAAAACAGCCATTTGTCTGCAGTGCCACATTGCTGTTGGTTTTGGTCAGCATAGGGAAGCTGCACACTGCTGCATGGAGGAAACAAATGGAAGAAAGCTGAAGTTGCAGGGCAAGAGGAAAGCACTTGCAAGCCTACTAGACCAGCTCCAGCCTGCACCTAACGACTGTGGTTATGAGCTGTGTTCTACAAGCTTAGCAAGCAGAGAGCCAGGGTTACAGCCAGTCTGTGTTGTCAGCAGCTGTCCTGTTGTGGGAAGCCAAGCATTGTTCTAGTGTTACTGCTTGCCTTCTTTCTGTGGGTTTGTGCTGGTCTCAGGCTATGGAATCTTCCTTATTGGCTAGGTGAGGCTGATGGTCAAGATTTGGTGGTTTGCCATCTCTCCTGATCACACATAATGGAAGGGAAATTGAGGATGTGCACTCTAAGCTAGCATGTTACTCAACATTGAATAACCTGTATTACCAAATGGTGCCCTTCTTTGGGTTCCAGTCCTGTGTTAATTTGAGCTCCTGCTCCTAGCCCAAGACAAAGCTCACACAAAATTCTTCTGCTGTGTTTCTGCAGACAGAGTATGCCCTGACAGTGCAAAAGTCATCTTCACCTCCATCTCCTGACTGACAGTGTGCCATCCTCAAAGATACTGTGACCGTCACAGAACCCTGTTTTCCCCACTGTCTTTACCATGTTTCACAGCTCATCTCAGGCTCCTTTCCTTTCCTCAGATGTCTTTTGTGCCCTTTTCCATCAATGCAGTGTTGCCCACTCACAAGGCTCCCCACATGCTAAGCAGAGGACTTCTAGCACCTGAGGGACCAAGTACAGACACTCTTTGTGGGGTGATGGAGACTGGGATTCAAGAGCAGTTTAGGGCAGCCTCAAACCTCTAGATGGAGTTTGGATCCTACATGAACATAACTGTTCCTTTCCCATTTGTGGCTTATTTGGGCAACTTCAGTCTGAGACTTAGACAGGAAGAAAGAGAGTAAGCCTATGGAAATGTCAATGCAGCTTCAGCCTGTGAATCAAAAGGTAATGGCCGCTCCTGGGCATTGCACTCCTATTCAGGGCAGTTGCCACTGAAAGGGAGCATTGGAAACTGTAAGAGAAGGGTCTGGAAAGGGCCTCAGTCAGGTGTTTCCTTGTGTCCCACGACAGATTCAAGTAGAGCTTTTCCATCAGAGACTGGTAGAGCTTCTGGAGACTTGGGGATGTAAGGCACCATGCAGATACCGGAGAGCTTCATCATTGTTCTCTTCATTACCCCCAGTATTAAGCTAGGGGTTTTTTTGGGATGTGTGTGTGGGCCTTGGGTGCAAAAGCACCCTCCTCTTCTCTTCTCTTCTCTTCTCTTCTCTTCTCTTCTCTTCTCTTCTCTTCTCTTCTCTTCTCTTCTCTTCTCTCTTCTCTTCTCTTCTCTTCTCTTCTCTTCTCTTCTCTTCTCTTCTCTTCTCTTCTCTTCTCTTGCTATATGCATACAAGAATGCTCATCTGTGAATAATCTCATGAATACTTTCTTAGTGCTGCCTGGCTTGGGCTTAAAGGAGAGCAGGAAGACACATTTAATCTGATGTTGCTCATTCCTGTCATTTTGGAAAGCAGCAGGAATATGATGCTGTGTTTCTCTGACATCCCTTACAGAACGTTGGGAAAAAGATGACCTGCCAAGAGTTCATTGCTAACCTCCAGGGGATGAATGATGGCAAAGACTTCCCGAGAGGGCTCTTGAAGGTAAGGAATTAACTGTAGAAGGTGGGTTTCATTTTTACTGAAAGATGGTTCAAAACAGAACACCCATCTTGCATTTTCTGAATCTTGTCAAACACTTGACAAGTGATGGGCACGCGTCTCCTCCCAGAACATACATAATATATACCGTGTTTATTCTGTTGTTTTCCCTCTTGCCTTCACTTGATAGTGAAGGAGACTCTCTGCAGCACAGAGGGGCAAGACTGAGCTGCAGCAGGTCTGGCCCCAGAGCTGTGTGCCATGCCTGCGGTCATGCCAACCCTGAGTGCTGTCTCCTGATTTCAGCGGACAGAAGCAGCCAGTTGGCTCTGACTGCAAATGCATAAGGGCTAAGCCTGATCTCTGTGTACAATCTGGAAGGCGTGTGTGTTTTTTCATCAAAGGTGCTTTGGGGTATTCACATTAGAGCTAGAGATGTAATTTCAGATTATAATGTGCTGTCTGGCACAGGCTGTGTTGCTTCAGCTTTTGTTCATTAAGTTTGTGCCAGGAGTTAAATCTGAAGAATGGGGGAAGAAGCTGAGCAGGACAAACCTTATTTTATTGTCAATAATAATGAGAATGTTTCACTTATTTTTTGTCTGATTGCTAGCATGAAACAGCAGTTTGTTTGAATGAAGACAGGTGCGCATACACTGGAGTTCATGATTTATTTTTTTTTTGTAATGGAAATAAAAATAAGCTGCTGCATCTGAGAGTGACCCAATGCCTCTTGAAGTAAATCAAATGAGCTGCCATCTCTTCTGTGGGTTTTGTGTCAGGACCATTGTGAAATACAGATGTACCTGCATAGCTGAAAGTGGCAGAGTTTGTCTTCTAGTATTGCTAATCTCTTCATTTTCTTCAGCCTCTTCAGGGAGCTTTTTGTTGGGCCCTCCTGCCTCAGTTCTTACTGAGTAGTTGGGAGTATAAACTCAACCCCTCTTTATTTTAGCTTTAATGTCTTTAATTTTTAAATCTGTATACAGAGTATTCATCTGTCAGCAGCCACACTTAAATTATTTTTTCCCCCAAGGAATCTCATTTCTCAGTTCACTATAGAGGGATGTGTTGAGATTAATTTGCAGGTTAATTACAGCCCTTATTGAATAGATAGATCTCCAGACTGTGTTTAAATAACCTTCTGAGTGTACTGATGAGAGACTTCCACCAGTGCTCACCTGGTGTTTGTTTTCCTGCTGACAGAATTACGCAGTTGAGGCTGTACCTTGGTGTTTAGTGATCACCTGCTATTGCTAGGGATGTCTGACTCCTCAGCCAAAGCAAATAGCAGGGCTCAGGATTTTTTGGACATAAACAGACAGAAGAAGTTTGGTGTTGGTGTCCCACTTTGCTTAAGGCTTTCTGCCCTTTCCTGTGGGCTGCCTTGATGTCTTGGGGCCAGAGGTGGCTTCCAGCCTTGGTTTCTTATCTGGCTTGTCTGAAGATTTGATGAACTGACCCTTACTTTTTAATTTATCAGTGGAGGGGAATGGAGTGAGTACAATTAATTGTGCTAATGTGATCACAGCAACCATGCTGCCACTAACTGTGCAATTACAAAGCCTTAGCAGAAATTAATTTTGCATTAGTCTCAATAAATTAAATTCACAGCATCCTGCTTCAGCACAGCACCAAAGCGCACATGGCTTGCCGGTGCAGTAGCAGTGTAGCCACTGAGCATCAGTGAAGCCGTGAGCCTTCCCCCTGCATCCGTGCGCAGCTGCCCGGGAGAGGAAGAGCTGTTTCCACAGGGTGGCAGTGTGTCCCTGTGGGAGTGAGGTCCTGGGCACCCACTGGTGAGTAATGCAGACCTGTGGCGAAGTGAGTGGGCTTTTCTGCCTCTGCAGTCTCCCCGTGTTCTCCTTGTGGCCCTGCTGCACCACTGTATGAAGCTCTGCAGCTCTGCTGAGCCCCAGAGCAAAGCTGAGCACCGGCAAGGGGAAGGAGGGGAAAGCTGAGTGTTCATCCAGGGCTTGTGAAGCTCTGTTCAGTATTTACTGTGGATCCAGTTCCCAGAGTCAGGGGTGCAAACATGCATGCTTGGGCTATCCAGAACAGTCGGCTGACAGGCATCAGTCAAACATTGCCTTCAGTCAATCCCTTCACCCTTAGTGTTGCTGAGTGTTGAGTGTGGCCCTCAGTGTTTTGTCTGGATAGGAAAATAGCACATCAAGGGGCAGACATCAACACGTGAGGAGGGACACACTTCTGTGTGATCAGCCTCAGAAAACTTGGGACATTGGATAAAGTTACTCCTCTCTTTCCACCCTCCATGGCGGAGCTATTTCTATGTTTTATTAAGCTTTTTTCCAACAACACAAATGCTTTTGGTAAAAACCACAAGGCCTTCATGACCTGATTCTCAGCGTGTCACTATTTGTGCTTTGAGAACAGATATTTCACTCTGGTTTGAAAGCAGAAATGAGAAGTGTTAATATGATCTTGCTCACCTTGTGTCTTGCTGTTTGTTCATTTAACATTGAAAAAAGTTTTCACCTGTCTGCATAAAGATTGCCTTTCCTTTTTCCTCATTCCTTTAGTCAGATCTGAGGTTGCTTTTAAAGTTGGCACCCATAAAGAAAAATATGCCAAACTGTGATGAAACGCGCAGTCGTCCCCGTGGGGTCTGCTTGTAGTAGTAATGTATTCGTCATGAATATATGTAGAAAAGGAAGCCATGGCTAGAATCTCCCTCCTTGGAAAGAAAACAAAATCAGTTTGTCATTTTGGCAATGTCAAGAACCTCATGACTACAGTGTAGGAGTGGTTTCTTTCTCATGTGCTTATACCAGCTTTAATCTGCTGTAGTGATACTGTCTTCACAATGATAACGCTAGTGTCATACCCTGGCTAAATGCCAGGCACATACGACGTCTGCTCTCTCTTATACTGTGTGACCATAACCTTCTTTAGAGCTGGGCCTTACAAGATTTTCTGGAATGAGAAGGAGGTTGGCTTGGAAAGAGCTTAATTTTGGCCATACGTTCTTGCTTCAGTTCCTGCCGGCAGTGTGGTCCCCACAAATAAAGTGCTGGTTCAGTGCTGGCTGCCATGTTTTCCTCTTGTCCTCTTGAGACATGGCATGTGGGAGTCCACTCCAGGAAGGTGGCAGTAACAAGGCCTTTCATATGTAAGGAGAGAAAATACCCTCCGTGGTCCACAGAGAGCCTGCAAGAAGGCATCTCTAAGGAAATGGATCCTTGCTGTTGTTAGGCAGTGTTCTGGGAGGGTTACTGTGTTGTTAGGCTGTGTGCAAAGTACCACCTGTTCTGCATAAGTAAACGTCCACTGCACTTAGAGTGTCCAAGACACCTCATTTATGGAACCAGGGGCATTGCCCAACTTCTGTTGTGGGTTGACTGGTGGCAGTGCTGCCCCATGACATGCACACTGGATGCGAGGAAGTCATACCTGGCTGGGTGACTTTTGGTAGGGGGTGTCAGCTCTTCACTGACCCATGGTACTCTTGAGAACCTCCATCATGCTGAGGGACCTGGGATGCTCTACAGGGGCTTGGCTAGAGTCATTCTGTCGGGGGCTGCTGGAGATAAGACAGCAATCCTCCATAAAAGATCTGTGTTTTCTCAAAGGCTTTTTTTTTGGGTAGGCCTTATCTCCTGCAGAAGTACTGTTATGAGGTGACCGAATTAACTTGGAATTGCTGGTGCTGAACTCTTCTGAAGAACGAGTCCTCCTTAATTTCCTAAACAATCTGAATTCTTGATCAGGATTCCTGGGATATGCAATTTCCTATAGAAGCTGCAAAGTAGGGTTTATCTCATGTTGCTGTCAGTTCCCTGCGCTTTAATTAAGGGGTTTTTTTTGCCACTGTCTTTCTGCTTTCTCTCTCTCTCTCCCTCTCTTTTTTTAATTCCCTTTGAAAGCCCTCCAAAGCAAACACTTAATTTAAAGAGAATTACTGGCATCTTACTTCATCCATTCCAATAATTTCAGGTATTTAGCTAGAGAAGAGAATGAGCATCAGGTGGCTAACTCCTCCCTGCACACCCTCAGCCCTCCCTTTGTGCAGAGGAACTCAAACTAATTGGACTGCTGTGTACACCCTAATTGCTCTTATCAGCACTCTGTGTACTTCATCCATTTCATGGCTTTTTAGCAAGAACTTCCCACCTTTGAGGGAAATCTGATGAAGCTGGGGAGATGAGAGCATGTGACTGCATACCAGAATGGCCCCAGGAGGACAGCACTGACTGCTGTAATCCCCTGCAGCAGTGAGCAGAGGAGGGAGAGGACCAATTGTCTTTGCTCCACTGAATAAGGCAGAGCTCTGCCTCTTTGTTTCTTCCCCAAAATAAAGTTTTTCTCTTAAAAATACTTCTGTTGGAAATAGTATTTCTGGGCCGTTTCTTATCTGTGTAAAATGGAAGATCTGTTACTGAAGGCCCCTTTCAGCTGCTAGGAAACAACAGCATCTAATCTGGCAGTACAAAAGTCAGGGAATGCAGGATGAAATCATTAATCCTTGTCTTAAATAGTTGGTTGTGAAAGCATACTTCCACTCTCCGAGGATCCACAGATCCATAGTGACTGGAGGGAACACCTGGCTTGTTTTCACTCCTCTCTATCCTTGCTGAGAACCTTCCTGCTGTGATAGCTCTTGCTTCCTTTAGCTTGGAGTTTTTGGGGTGTCGTCATTTGTCCTATTGAAGAGTAATAACCACTTAAAGCATGCCTGTACAGATCTGTGAATTGGACCAGGTTATGCTGGTGTGTGTATTGCTTTGTGTCCCTTGAATTACAGAGATTCCTGACACCTCCCTGCCCTGTTGAAATGCAAAAATTTTTTTTTTTTTGCATTTCAGGAACGTACTTCAATGCATATAAAAAGAAAAATCTGTAATCTATGTATTTTTTCTCAAGTCAAATAAACCCAGATATTGAGTTGAAGAAGGCTTCATAGTAGCAAAAGCCTAATAACCAACTGTGTCTCTGAGCAGGGAAAGCAGAACTTTAAACAAGGCTTAAAACAAAAAATTTTGTAAAGGTGATCCAGGAATAAGGATTGCTCTACATAGTCTCAGGGTGGTATTAGGGATTATTTATCTTATTAGGAATCGGGCTGTTTTTCAGGATGGACCCGTTTCTACTTTCACAGTCTGCATTTCTTATTTTTGCAATTCATTATTTTTGCTCCTTCAACCTTTCACCTCTTTATTTTCCAATTGTTATTCAAAAGATCTCACCTAGCCTACAAGGCTTTTGTGTCAGCAAGGAGTGAAACCCAAGCAGAGTCAGCTAAGAATTTCCATTACTACTGGCTGCAATTATGTGGCTCAATACCAGGCTCATTATGAACATTTGGGGGGTTAATTTTCATCTGTGGAGGCAAGCTGTCTGTAGTGTCTTGTCCAGGTTGATCAGACAAGGGAATTATTTGATGTTTGGCTTCTCCAGCCTGTCAGATAGCCAAGGCTGTCACTTGTCTCCCACTCTAACTGAAATGCATAGCAGCTCCAAAGGATGAATGTCAGTTGTCAAGTGTGGAGGATACAGACTGGTAGTCTCCAGGAATGATGCACTCTGCCACTTTAAAAGAGGAATTTTGGGCTCTTTCAGGCTGGGAAATCTCTAATACAATGTCACACATACATTTTGGTCCCTATGACATATTACTCCCACCTCCATGTAGGTAGAAAACAAATTCTGAAAAACATTCTTTGATCTTCCACCCACTGATCTGCTTGAAATTTAAGTTCTGTGCTGCATCTCAAGGGAAGGAGGAGTAGGAATATAATTTATACCGTATTTAAAAAAAAAAAAAAAGAAGAAGAGGAGAGAACATTCCTTACACCAGCTTCAGGATTATTGCTGTATAAATCTTCCGTATTCCTTCCGTTTGTCACCACCCTTTTCAAATAACATTGGACTATTCTCTCTCTGACCCAGTTACACTATTTGCTTTCAAACAAGAGTATTAGGCTGCTCCTTAAATTCTGATTTTTTTTTTCTCCTTTCCTGTGTTGTTAAATGGAATATTTAGTTTCCTTCTGAGGTCAGGCTTTCTTGGATGATTAACTATTCACAAGATCCTTGTACAAATACGGAGCAAATCCAAGGCACCAGTTTTCTGTCCTGTTCACAGATGGGTTCTGGAAGGTGTCATGAGAGGAAGAAAGGATTTCACCTGCTTTTGGTATGAGGCAGCTGGACATGACTCCGTAGGTAGATGGAATTGTGGAGAAAAGGGATGTCAAAGGTTATGCATGTTTTTCCCCCTTCCATAGTGCAATGCCTACAAGCACGGGTGACACCCACTTGAAACCTGTGTGGATCTCAGAGTTGTCTCAATTTATTTCTCTCCCTTCTCTTCTCCCACTTCTCTCTCTTCTTCCCCCTCCCTTTCTTTTTGCCCCCTTCCTCTTGCCCTCTTCCTTCCTTCTCCCACTTCCTCTCCCCACCACTTCCTTTTCCTCCCTTTCTGTTTCCCCTTTGCCTTTTAGTTGATGTTGTGTTTGCTGTTTGAGTCAGAGAGAAGCCTTGGAGGCTGGGGTTTTTTGGTTTTGGTGCTTTTTTTTTTTTTTTTTTGTTTGTTTGTTTGTTTGTTTTGTTTTGTTTTCTTTTTTTTTTTTTTTTTAAATGTAGATCTCTAGGGGAGTGATGAGGGATTGTTTTGGTGATGTTGACTCTAAGCATGCTCACTGCATGGATAGAGGCAGAGGATATTTACAGCGGATCTGAGATAGTTTGTAGGCTTTGCATCAGTTCTGGAATCACTTTCCTGTGGGTTTCCATCACAGCTGTGCAGAATTTTGGTATTTTGATGCTTTTATGGATTTGTTCAAAGTGCTGCTGTTTTCTGTAGCTACATTTGGCAGCTTTAACTTGAGGAACCTGGTGGTCTGTGTTAGCTGGTGCCTACTATATGGCTCACTTAATTTCTGTGAGCTCTGTTGACAGCTGATGATAATTCCTAAAAGGAAGAATTCAAGAAGAAAAACTTTTTCCCTTGGATACTACAGTGCTTTGCCAGGAAGTACATCTAGTCTGTGAAACAGCCGTTTTCAGATTTGCTGCAAGGAACACGAAGATGGCTAAAAGCATCTCTTCACTTGCAGTGCTGATCAGGATAACAGGGTGCATGATTTCTTTGCATCCCTGTTATTATCCAACAGCTTGTTTTCATTAAACCTGTGGTCTCCTATCGTTCTCAGTAGGGCACTAACCTTGGGAGTGGTTTCCTTTGGCGCAAGGTGCAGCGTGGATCCCAGAGAGAGACAGTGATACCAGGATTGATCTGATCTTCCACTAGCCACTGTAGTTTTGTCACTCTGCTCACTTCTAGGGGCTTACTGGTGTAAAAGGTCAGTTGTAAAGACTTGTGGTGTGACCATGAGCCTGCTGGTTGTGGATATGCTTTTAGCCTGTTTCTCATGTGACCTAAAACAGAGATAATTCAGTTGCCCTCATGTAGTCATCCATCATTCTCCCACCATTCCAGCTGTTACCTTGCTAGGATTCCTGTTGACCTGGTTGCTTATGCATGTAGAAATGAAGTGGTTGGTCTAGTATTTCTGCTGTTCACAGGAGACATTTAGATTTAATCTTGATTGTCAGCTTCCCCTAGTCAGCAGACCTCAGAAATCATTATCTTAATATTACAGGAATGTTGAACTGTTGATCAGTTTTAACCTCTAGTTCTGAAGCCATTGTGTATCAGTAGTTTATCCATCAGAATTAACTTTGCCCTCCCTTTCCATTTTGAGGAGAAGAAAAAACAAGATTAAAAAAGAAGGAAAGATGAAGGAAGAAGAAAAGATTTAATGTTTTTTGTTTAACAAACAGTATTTAGTGGAAGCATTAAATAGTTCTACCTTTCTGTGCTGCACAAATATATTACTGGCTTTTCAGGGTATATTTTAAGTGACTGATATGCAAGTGTTTATGTATTTTGTCAGCTTTTCTTTTTTGTGTTTGTCATTGACATCAGGCTTAAATTATGCTGATGGATTCTTGTGACTTTGTTCGAGGACATTGTAGTTCTTCAGATACAGTAATGGGGTCCTTAGGTTTGTACCCCAAAAGCCAATGTTGAATTTTACTTTGAATTCTGCAGTTTTTCTTCTTGTGTTGTTGCTTCGCTGAATGACATTAGGAGGACCAAGCAAGGACTGAGTATGTTTTGCCTCCCAGGGAAACTTGACTGGTGGGAGGAACAGATGGGAAGGAGCTTATTTCAGGGTAAGTTGGAACAGCTGCCCATTTCCTTTATGGGTGATGGGGTCTGACATAGTGCCTTGTTACAAGAGAAGAGCTTTTGTGTGTCTTTAAAAGGATGAGATGGAAGGAATAATAGAGACTCTCATTTTCTGCTCCTGCATCTGTTTTGACCCAAAATTTAAAATTTTCCTGCTGGTTTGTGGTTTGTTCCTTAGAGGAACTGATAGGGAAAGTCCACAGATAGGGTTGCAATCCTGTTGCTGACCCCAGTGACTAAATGAATATTTTCATTCGGCTCCTTTGCTACCACCTCTTTGCTGACCTCTGAACAAGAAGATCATGAATTCTTGACACACTTGGGGGGTCCCCTGGGTGTGGTCAGCTTTGATTTTTCTGATTCTGCAGGCTATTTCAGATGCTCTTTAAAAACATCCCTTCTATCCCTGTATTTATGTTTACAGCCCACTTCTTCAGAAATCCCTGTTGCTCAGTTACGGACATAAATCAATCCTGTGTGCATACTAATTTCTAAAATGGTGGGTCTTTTCTAATGTCAAAGAATGGTCTTTCCCCAGAATACAGTCAGTGTGTACACAGAACACTGGCTCATCAGGAGTACAAGATTGTATTATCACTTGCAGATGAAAATCAGAGACACTGATGGAAGCTAAACTGAATCCCCAATGTGAAGACATTTAAGGCTTCAAATGCATGATCGCAGGAGGCTCTTTCTTTGGGAGAGTGTGAGCCGAGCAGTGTTTTCCATACTCAGTTGAAAAAAAGAAGAAAGAACATCCTGTCGTCCTTGGAGTTTTGGACTGCTGCAGAAATAGACTGTTTCATTTGTGAAGTAAGGTTCCTGTCCTGCTTGAGGATCTGCTAAGTTCAGCTCAGAGAATGCCAGGTGAACTGCTGCAATTAGGCAGCAGTGATGGTGCTGTGCTGTGGGCAACAGAACAGAAATATTGCTTTGATTCAGTCTAGCTTGTGTTTAATAATAAAATTGCTCTGTGTAATTGACACTGGCCTAGGTCTGTGTGTGATATTTAGGGAATATAATTATTTCAGATGTGTTGAGGGTGCTTGGGGAGTTGGCCTTCTAAATCTGAGAGCAAGAATAATCTGCTAGGCAGGGGGCTGCTAGGATAGAGAGTGATTTGTGGCCATTTACGTAGCACCTGTCAGGACCTGCTGCTTAGCTCATCTGGAGCAGTTTGACTGCAGTGCAAATTTCCTCTAAGAAGAGATTTTCTTTGAAAAGCTTTTCCACAAGCAGTGGATAATTTCACATGGGTTAAGTAATATAAAACCTTTTTTGGGAAGTGGCAGTAAGTAACTTTGAGCATACTTGTTGCTAGAAAAAAAGGTTCCTTTCAGTTATCCTCTAGCAATGACAGATTTGTGTAAAAAAGGGGCACATTTGGGATTTGATCTTAATATGTGAGATAGGGATGGGCTTATTAGAGCTGACTGTTGTGAAAATGAAAATGTATTTTTCTTGTTGGCCAGAAGGGAAGAAATCTGTGCCTCAAACAGGACAGAGGCAGAATCTATGAGGAATCAGAAGTTTCTCACCCCAGGGACAGTTTTTGTGTTGATATATTACCTGTTCCTTGTTCCACTGACCATTGTCCTTCAGCATGGTCCACACCTATTGCAATCAGTGGGAAGGATTTGGACCTGTAGCATCCTTGGGGGGCAACATGAGCAAAGGTTTCATGCTATCAGAAAGGCTGCTGCATGCTGGGGAGGCAGCAGCATCTTTTATAAGCAAAAATGCATCTAGGACCATCATGTGGCCATCTAGCCACTTGCCCAGTAAGGATGTAAATCCCTGATTGCAGGAGACTGGGAAGATGTAACCAGGGGAAAAGCCCACTAAGTTCATTTGGATCTTACTACCCCTGGGTGCTGTGGGGCACATGACACAGGGTGAGCAAACTCTTTGCCATTGCATGGCTCGGCAGACGTGGAATGGGACTCAGATGTGAATGGACACTGGAGCACCTTCACCCAGCTTTTAGCTGCCTGATGTATCGCAGTACGGGACATTGCCCTCAGCATGGCAGGGCAGCAGTGCCTCATCTCTGTCTGTGCGCACGGACTTGCTCCCTGTGTGTTGTGGGGTGAGTGGGATGAGAGGCTCTCGTGTCCTGCCAGACCCCAACGCCACTGCTGCTGTCCTTGCCCTGCCTGGTGATACAGTGGCACGGGGGCAGGTTGCTGAACCTGGTGTCAGCCTGTGGCAAGGTCCCCTTGCTGCAGAGTCTTCCAGCTCCTCGTGCTCCCCCTGCACAAACTGATTGCCTTTGCTGGGTTTGGGACAATGTCCCCGTTGTCCACTTTTGCCTAGCTGCTCACACAAGCTGCTCCACCTGCCCAGTGTGTGTCAGCAGCTGTCACGATCCTGTGCTGAGCAGAGCAGAGCAATCTCTCTCTCTCACATTGGAGCACGTTGCCATGGCAATGCACAGTCTGCCGCACTCTGGGTCTCCAGGAGCCAGAAATGATGGTGCTTTTGCAACATTGAGGTAAACATCTCTCTTTTCCCGTATGTAGCACATCTACCCCTCGGGAAGAGTACCAGCTCCTATTGGCATGAGCTGCCCCACACCCTCTGCATGGGGAAAGTGCCTGCGGGCACCAAGAGCATGCCTGGTTGGAATGGTGCCTCTGGCAGTGGCCGTGGCCCTCCCATCACTGGGCTGTATGGGTTTGCCACAAGGGAGAAACATGGTGTCCCTTGGGAGCTGCATCACTTGTGGGGTCAGCGACTGGAGCGTGCAGTGGATGGGTGGAGGGATATGGCTACAGCTCTCCTGGCTGCCGAATGGGGAGATGAGTCCTTAGCTGCTTGTTCACAGCTCTGCCACTGCTTTGCACTGATCACCTTGGGAAAGTCATTTATTTTCCCCAAGCCCCTTTTAGAGTCTGAAAGTGGTCTTGCTTTCACTTGTGCCCTGGGAAGGCACCCTGAGGACTCTGGCTAATGAGTGCAAACACTTCAAGTGGTGGAAATTTGCTGATTCTTCTCTCTGGGGCTTTGCAGTACTTCGTTATGGTGCTGAGGGTTTTCACTCGTACTTCATTATGATTCTGAGGGTTTTCACTCGTTTCTCCGGTGCTTTGGGAATCCATCAGTATTCTCACATCCAGAAGCCTGTAGCTGGCAGGTGATTGAAGACTCTTTTTACAGTGCTCTTTGTTATTGCAGGCAGTAATGAGCATGACAGGCTGTTGCAGGCAGGGAAGTGTGGCCGCGTGAACTGAAAATGAATATCTTGCTTGATCTGCTGGCATTTGTTCCAGCATCTTTCTCTCCACCTCTCTCCCTCTCACTGTTGGTGTGTGTATGAAGGGGGAGTTGATGCTGGAGAGGGGAGCGGAGCAGAGCAGGGGAGGAGTTTCCATCAGCATCTTCTTGTTCTTCTTCTTTTTTTTTTCTCCCATCCAGTGACGTGAGCAATGCCTGGAACAATCAGGCTGGCTCCAAACAGTGTGCCTGAAGATGCTGGAGAAAACAGCCTAGTGTGCTTTAAGCAAACACTGATTGCTTGAGCCAGGGCTCTCCAGACGTAACCTTTTCCAGTTCCTCTGCAGGGGATTGGGAAGTTCCATTAGCTTTCTTCTTTCCCATTCCATACACTCACTTTTGGAAATGATTGGAGTTAACAGTGTTCAGAGCACCAGCAAAGTCCGGGTGAGAGCCACAGGTTCGGTGAAATACTCCCGAGAAGAATCTCTCTGGCGGCAGTCCCATCGGTCAAAATCTATGAAAATCTCCAACTCTTCTGAGTTTTCTACTAAAGAAAGCAAGGTAAATAACTAAATATTAGTAGTGTTTTGCTTGGTTAGGCATGGGGTTGGTGTTGTGAAAAGGTTATGTTTTGCAAGATTTAGGAGCTCTAGATGATCTGCAGTGATCACAGAATTGCTGTCAGGTCAGGAAAAAAAAAAATCTCTGCGTTTAAGGAGAGACCTGAAGGTGAAAGAGCTCTGGTGTTATAGTGATTGGGTCGCTGAGCTTGGTGCAATAGTAAACAGGGAAAACTTGCTAGTGACAATGTTAATAGGAGCTCTGCTCTTGGGAAAGGTGCCAGAGTTGGCAGGTGATGTCCTTGGGATTTTCTGTTTAATGGGAATTGTTTTCTGTAGAAAAATAGTTTTTTCCTCCTTATCTACCTCTCTGTGGTTTAGTAGGTGTGGGTGCTAGGTGAAAATATTGTCTCACTTTCATGCATGATTAAATATTGCTGTCAGTATTTGTTAGGAAGGCATTGCTTGTACATTTATAGGAATACATTGGTGTATTGTAGTGGTTTGTAGCACAGACTATGCCCAGCTGCTGAAGTGACTGTGTGCAGCATCTCCTCACCCAGCCCAGCCCAATTATTCAGTTCCTAAGCAAACAACCCCCACTCCATGCAGCATCTCCTTTTTTTCCTCATCCCTCATTCCCACACAATGACTGAGAGGCACCCAGGAACTCCTGGCAAGTGCTTTAGTAGCCATCTCCCTCCCAGAGGTGCTCCATGTCACCAGGGGTTGGATGAACTTTATGCAGTGACCAAATGTGCCTCTAATTTCATTCTTATTGCCAGTTGATCCTGCCCTTGGGGTTAGAAGATGTAACCACTTGCAAAGGTGTGCTGAATCGGTGAAATATTTCAGAGCATTGCCAAGCATTTAACCATGTCTTGTGTCAATGTGCATGCAAGCAGGCACATGCAGGGATCTTCCTGTACTGTCCCTTCCCTAAATCTCCTGTCTGTTCTGAAAAAAACCTCCTCTGCTATGGTGAAAAGATCCCAGTGCTGCACAGTAGTTCCTAGCAGATCACTCTCTGCTGGCTTACAGGTTGCATGGCATTTCAGAGCCTGAGCTGTGTAACTTCTATCACAAAGTACTGCAAACAGAAATAAATATTTTTTTCAGTTAAATTTAATGAGCCTGTATTTTCAGGACCATATTAACCATATCTCAGAAATACTGTTTTTCTGAGTTGGGGCAGAGAAATAGCACAGCCATCATTCTCAGGCTGTTGCTGATGCAGTATGTGCTTCTCTGACGAATATCAAAGTAAAGGCTGCATCTTGCAGGTGATCCAGGACCCTGCTCTTGTGATCACTTTCACCCTAAGCATGGGAATAATTTCCACAGTGTTCAGTGGGAGGATTTATGCATGAAAACTCTCCTGCATATGGTAAAAACTCGAGTCTTTTGACATTGGGTGAATTACTTAATCTCTATGTCTTCCCCCTCACAAGCTTTGTGTCCACTGTGCATGCATGGTGTAGTGTCCTCAGGGCAGGGACTTTCTCCCAGGAATGGTGTCTGACACAGTTAGTTAACTACTGCAGTAATGAAAGCTCTGTGATTCTTCCTCTGGGGAATTCACATTTCTGCCTTCTGAGTGCAGTAGGTTGTTATTTGAGAGATACCCATTTCTCTTCTTGCCTATCTCAATAAGCTAGGAAGAACACTGCAGCTTTGTATCAGTTTGTTGCGCTGCTTCCTTATTTCATACCTAGGTTTTTGTATTTGTGGGGCATCTAAGATGTGTAACAGCTGTGTTACGAAGGGCTGAGAAGATCCCTGCATTCCCTCCAGTGATGCCCTCCTGGTTGATAAGATGACAAGCGACTCTGCCAGTGATTGGTCAAGTGATTTTGGACTGCCCTTTCCTTTCCATCTCTCTCTGTTCCCCCTTCTGATCTTTGTCTGCCCATTTATTTTGCTAAGACGTCACTGATTTAGAGAACTGATGTATAATTGAGCTTTGGCGCTTTGATACTGTTGTGTTGGTGGAAGAACCTGGAGGTTGTTAATATGTAGTGTGGCAAACGAGGTCTTTTCATCAGTGTAACTCTGCATATGTGTTCGTGCATCACTTCTCAGGAAATGTCTTCCATTCTAGGCTAGGCTTTTCTGGACACGGATGCCATGTAGATTTCCTCAGTCTCAACTAAGGTTTGGTTTGTAGACTTGTCCTCTCCATGTTTCCTTGGGTGTGTTTCCCTCTTCGTGTCTGGACTGCCTTGTATTTTATCTGCTCCTCATATAAAGTGATTACAATGCTCAAGACCTGTTTGTGTGACTGCTTCATCTGACTTTGGACAGGAGACAGATTTAAACCATTTGTGCCTCAGAAACATACTCCTCTTACTTTTTACTTACATGACTCAGCCTATTTTGCAAAGCTAGAGAGTATTATGTATCCTCATGCTTTAGTTAGTATGAACAAAACACCAATATGTACCTGCAGGTGAGGTGTGCCTGCTGCCAGTATCAGGGAAGCTAGGTAGCCCAAGTACCTATAATCTTCTTGACACACATCAGGTAGTGTCTCTGTGTGTATACAGGCTTCACTAGGATGATGCATCCTGAGTGTGTGTTATAGGCAGGTACACCAGCCTCAGGCCAGCAGGAGAACCTGTGAAAAGGATACTGTGAATTATGTACCATTGTTTTCTGGAGAGCAGGCTCAAGTCCAGACTGCATGCAAGGTGAGTGAAAGGACCATAGCATCATTCGTATGACCCCGCGTGCTCAGTTGTCTCTTCTCCTGGCAGACTCCTTTTCTGCAGCCAGGGACTGAATTGCCAAGAACTTGTGCCTGTCCAGCCTGCAAATGCCCAGAGCCAATAAAACAGTTTGAAGTAGGCTGTGTAGGTGCTCCACTATCAAGAAACACTTCTCTAGCCTTTTCTCTATTTATCTGTAATAATTCAGTATGCTGCCTTTACAGCAACACTGATGAAACACTTCAGCAAGTAGAGAACAAATCTTTTCAAGCAACCTCTGTGTATCAGTTTTACAGAGGACGCATTTCGTGTGTGGCATTAATTTCTTGGCTCTCAGGAGCCACAGCTAACCGTCCTTTTCTGTTTTATGATGATATATCTGACACAATCTTTCTTTCCTTTTTTTCTTTCTCCCCCTCCCCCTCCTTCTCCATACAAACCAGATTTTTAACAGAGGAGTTTCTCTCCGAAATGTTCTCCTCCAGTTGGTGACGCACTTGAAATTCCCTGGGTGAAATGATCTCCTTTCCTTCCTCCTAAAACATTCCTATCAGCCCTATCTCCTCCTACACCGAAACAACATTCATCGGTTCCATATGCTGCTGAACAGCTCTGTGCTGTTTTATGAATAATGTATGCTGGCTTGTTAGAAGAACGTTTGTTGTACAAACCAGTGGAATTTAAAATTGAGAGCAATGTCAGCAGACATGCCATGCCTTGCACTAATGCACAGGCTTCTTGGGGTACTATTCTGGCATGCTTGCTGCATCCTCATCAGCAGAGGGGAAAATGCATGAGAAATCGGGGGCATGTGGGCTTTGAATTTGGCAAGGAGATACAGGCACTCAGTGATCAGAACCCTTATTCTTGCCTTGCCAGGTGTTACAGATCTGTGCATGAGGACAGGAGAAAATGTCAAGATCTGGGTTTTGAGGGAAGGTGGCAAATAGCAGGTGGTGAAGCCGTATCGATCTGTATTCTGGGGGAGGGCCAGCCTTCAGGTAGCCACCTAAACAGCAAGCTAGGAGGGGTACGTAGCAATGTGTTGCACCCCATCCAGACCCAGCAGAAGGCAATGACTCAGGGCTATGCCCTAGTCCAAAGAATGAGCCCATTAACACCTGTTAGGACGCCATGCAGACACCTGTGATGTCTAGTATCTGTTGCCTCTGTAACCTGTTTTACTTTTGTAGGGTTCTGCTTCTTCAGTTGTTTTTCCTCCCTTCAATAAAGCACATATGGCAGGAGCCAGAGCTGATGTCTGGCTGACTGCTCTGCTGCAAAGGGCAAAGCCAATGGACTTGTGCTGGGTGACCGGGGCAGATGCTGAGCTTCTGACTACAAAGACTGAGCACAGCTTTGCCCAGAGGTGTGTCTGGGGCTTCCTTGCTGCATGGGATCAACCATGCCTTTGTCAGCTGGAGGTGAAGAAGAAATGTATCCAGGCAGGGCTGCTTCTGGCAGTAGCAGCAGGGAAGTGTGGCAAGGGCCTGGCTCAGAACACAAGTCCAGCCCTGTTCTGGGGGCATCAGGCTATTCTCTGTAATGATCAGATGACCATTCCCCCAACAATGACTTCAAAAATCAGGGAGGAACTGCATGCAAGCAAAGACCATGGGTGACAAGAACTGAAGAAGACAGTATAGGTCATCCCTGCTGTCTCTGTGAACTTAGTTTCTGTTTTGCCTATTTACCTGCTCATGACAGGTGTTTCTGGCTCCTCTTTTATGCATGGAGCAGGTGTAAAAAACGTGTGGTATATTCCTTTCTCTCCTGGCAGGCTTTTCTGCATGGGCTAGTGCATGTAGAAGGTCAGTAGTTTGCTTCAGAGCCAGCCCTACGTTGCCTTTCCAGGGGAGGTCTTGTACAGTGCTCCGGGATCTCTTCAAGCATTTTGAGCCCTGCTGACCAGGCTTTGGGGGTCCTGTGCCTACTTGTTATGTAGATGATTTACCAAGATCAGTATCTGGGTAATTTGCTTCGTCTTTGTCCCTGTGTACACACCTGATTGTGCCTTTCTTTTGTGCACTGCTTCTGCATACAGAGGCTGACTCACAGCATCAGTGGCAGCCAGCAGGTGACAAGAGCAGCCTGTTCAAATGGGTTCAGCGGTTCATGCATGTGATAAGATTTTGAGGAAGGTGAGGATGGTGAATGACCTTTTCTTTCTTGGCAGCTTTGTAAAATAAACAGGAATTTTCAGAAGCATTCTCTCCATAGTTTTGCTTTTCTCTGCAATTGGAATAGAAGTACCAACTAGTGAGAGCTTGTGAAAATCTGGGGTTTTTGTGGATGTACTTGCTTACCAAAGGGAAAATGGGGGTGGAATTCAGCAGGTTTTTTTTAAAGAGTTAGAGCCTTTCATTTAAAAAGGAAGGTGTTTCTTGCCTAGCTTCTGAACAAATACAAACAAATCCCACAAACCCATTAAAAAAATCCGGTTTTTTACACTGCAGTCTTCTAAGGGTCAAATTGGAGCTGTAGGAAACAGCATTTGAGTTAAGACAAGGAAGGTGCCTAGGATTTTGGCTACTTTTCTGCTTTATTCAGCAGTCGATTTCGTCTGTTTTGCCTTCTGCACTTGTTTCTTCAAGGAGCTTACAGCAGTGCTGGGCCTGAGGTGTGGTGGAACTAGAGATCAGCACTTACCAGAAAGGGGAATGCTGTAAGCTGTAAAGGAGTAGATCTTTGTGTTCTGGGATAAAAAGTCAAAGCACTGAAGTCAGACCCTGCTGAGTGGTTGATTCCTGGTGGTTTGGATCCTGTCCACAATAGCTTTGGGTAACAAAAGAGATAGAAAGTCTTTCCCCTTCCTGAGCCGTATCGGTCCAGCTTGGAAGGTGAGACCCATACAATATTCATTCTATCATTCACTGCTGTGGTCCAGCCTCCTGTTTTCTGGCTTACATAGCAAATTTGCCAAACACTTTCCAGCTTACAAGGTGGGAAGTGGTGATTGTTGTCAATCTGTAAGAGTGCTTTAAATGAGAACTTTTTTCTTTTTTTTTCCCATTTCCCAGAGAGAAAACACGAGTTAATAAAACCTGTCCTTGCAGCTAGCTGAGTGCAATGAAAGTCATGACCATGCCATAATCTCTGATGAGCTTTGTTGCAATTTAGTGAGGCATTTAAGTGCTTGTCTCCAAGTTTGTTTGATTTAGTTGTACTCTGGAGAAATGTCTGCTGAAAAGAGCTGCTGTCTGAATCAGGGCCTTGGGGAGCAGCCATGAAGTAAATCAGAGAGCAGGTGCTGTGCTGTACATGTATGGTACAGTTGCAAAACATGGCAGGGGGACATTTTGCTTCTCTGGAACATATGAGAGCCCAGTAGATATCAGGAAAATGTTAAAGTGTGAATTCTTTTGGAGAAGGGACATAAAGCAGCTCTGAAAGGCTGGTGAGTCCAGCAGCAAATGTGCAGGCTGTCAGCAGTCTCTGCCGGAGAGGTAGGTTGGGAGACAGGCATGAGAGCTCTGCCTTTAGACACACGGAACATGCTGTGTACATAGCTGCCCAGGCTGTGGATACTCTGTACAGTTTTCTTTCTGTTTCATAAATACCAGAGACTTTCTGACAGGCTCTGTTTGATGCTCTATGGGGGACACTATGTCCTTGGTCAGATGTGTGCCATATGACTGGGTTGGTGTCTGTTACTCCCTAAAGAAGGAAGACGATGTCTGGCTCATTAGTAAAGATTGGGACAAACATATCTCTCTTTTCACAAGGCAAAAGCCTGGGGCATTTGTTGTCCCTGCACCAATCTGGACTGTTGCTTTTGTGTGTTCTGCTCTTTGGCTGCAGTGATCTCTAGAGATGTGCTTAGCAGTGAAATCTCATAAAAACCTGCACAGGGCAGGTGTTAATTTTCAGAGGTTTTGACCCAATCTTGTAGGCATTTGGGCCAGAGAGCAACAAATGTATTTCCCTGAGCCAGGTTTTTGCTGTTTCAAAAACTCATTCAGCCAGATGAAGGAAAGAATGCTACTTCCGAAAAAAATGGGGAGGAAACTGGGGAAAGAATGCAGCCTCTTTGCTTTGTATTTAGAAGTCATTTGCTGGCTCAAAATGTTAGAGAATATTTTAGTCATAGCAGGAAGAAAAGAACAAGTCAAAGGATAAGTTAGGGGCTTTGGCCAAATCATTGGAAACCTAGTGGCTTCTAATAAGAAATGCTTGGTGACCCCAGGAACCATTGTCAGCACTGGTTTGTGTAGAATAATGGAGTTGTGTCTAATTCTGCTGAACTGGTAGGAGAAATACTAGCTCTTTCTTATGCTTTCTTTTTGCAGAGTGGTCTTAAAGTCTCTTGATAGTTTTCACCTGAAAATTAGGCAAGTGCCTAAGAATTTCCAGAAATACCCTTCCCTTCACCTTTGGCTGGTTGCCTTTGGTTCAGAGATCCTTGTACAACTTCAGAGAAAATAGGTTATATAGAAATAGTGAAATTCCAGATTTGGAAATATTTAATCATATTGCTCTGAATGGCACAGTGAAGCCCAGTTAGTGGTGAGGACCTCTCTTTGCTAGATCAGTGTGAGTAGGATGGGGCATGATTATTCCTGGTGTTCACATCTGTTGTATTGCTCTGAGAAACCTACTTTTCTGGAACACTGTGGCTAAAATTTGATGCCTGTGTGGCATCACCATGAGGTGAGTTGGACCAATAAGTTTTACCTGCATGTGTGTGGTTCAGTTAAGCCAGATTTCCGCAGAGCCAAATATTAAGGAACTTCAAATAAGACTTCTAGATTCAGAAAGGAGCCAGTGGATGACAAGATGAAGAGTGGGATATGCTCATGGTATTGCTCATGTGAATTCAGCTGTGGCATATGCAGAAGACTAATTTCAGCTCTTCAGTTTCCAAATTATTTTTGGTTTAGGTCAGCATTAAGGCTATCTAAATGTTACTGTTTCTGTTAAGCATGTCATCGCTATTATAGTATGTGATTTTCAGGCTTGTTCATACTTGATGTGCTGCTTTTTGCTAATCATGTGCATCAACAGTTCTTCTACACGTTAACATATTTTGAGGCTGTGTAGGAGTTATGTGCCAGAGGGAGTAAATCTAGCTATGTATATAAGGTGAATTACAAATGTGGATTATACGTGCGAGAATCAGGGACATTCCATACCAAAATACTTCACTTCAGTCAAGTGACCTATTTGAAGAACTCCATTAGCTTGTAGTAATACCAGAGGTTTAACCATTGCATACGTCAGCTACTGGAGGGATGAAATAAGGCATACTTATCCAACTGATGTAGGTACTTGCTCTCAAAAAAGAAAAATCCATCCCAGCTGTCTGATACTTACCCAGGCTTAAGTCAGCCTTCAGACCCTTTTCTTTGCAGACTTGTATCAACCACAGAACTGTTACCTTTGGTGTCAAACCTACTAGCACCTTTCCTATGAATTGAAGGAGGAGCAATGTTAGTGGGCAGCAGTCCAAAATCTTCAAGCACAAAAGTTGCTTAACTGTCATTTTTTGTTTTACACTTAGAAACTGAGCATGTTTATGTTTAGGTGTGTGACTGGGAAATCATTCAGTTATCTGTGAGGTTCAGGGACCTTGGATAGCTATTCTGGCACATTTTCAGAGGTAAGCCCATGTGGTGAAATTTGGCCCCATTAAAGTCATTGACAAAAAGGTCTCATTGAGTGTCAGGAACTAAACTGAACCCTGAATTTCAAGGCCATAGTCTTGTAGCGTTTGTAAACTAAATAAAGTTCAGGTTCATGATTACCTGAGGAACTAGAATGTACACAAATCTGTGGGATCCAGTGAAATAAATTCCAGAGTCCTGAGGGAATTGGCTGATGTCCTTGCCAAGCCATCCTCCATGGTCTTTGTAAAGTCATGGTAGTCATGACTTCACTGTTCTGTTGAAGCCCCAGGTGACTGGAAGAGGGGAAACATTGTACCCATCTTTTAAAAGGGTTAGAAAGAAGGGCCCTGGGAACTACCAACACGAGCCTCGCCTCTGTGCCTGGGAATTTCAGGGAACAGATCCTCCTAGAAGCTGTGCTAAGGCACATGGAGGACAGGGAGGTGATTCCAGACAGCCAGCACGGCTTCACCAAGGGCAAGTCCTGCCTGACCAATCCAGTGGCCTTGAATGATGGAGGGATCACATTAGTGGACAAGGGAAGGGCTACAGATGTCATCCGTCTGAACTGCTGTAAAGAATTTGGCATGGTTCCCCACAACATCATTATCTCTGCAATGCAGAGTGGTGGATTTGACTGGTGGACTCTTCAATGGATGAGAAATTGGTTGGATGATCACATCCAGAGGGTAGTGGTCAATAGCTCAGTGTCCTGATGGACATCAGTGACAAGTGGTGACCTTCAGGGCTTTATATGGGGATCAGTGCTATTTAATATCTCATTAATGACATGGATGAAGGGATTGAGTGCACCCTCGGCAAATCTGCTGATGACACCAAGCTGAGTGGTGCAGTTGAGACACCTGACAGATGGGAAGCTATCCAGAGGGATCTGAACAAGATGGAAAAGAGGGTCCATAGGAATCTTGAGAGGTTTAACAAGACCAAGTGCAAGGTGCTGCATCTGGGTCAGGACAACCTCTGGGTTCAATCCAGGTTGAGGGATGAAGGGATCGAGAGCAGCCCTGGGGAGAAAGACTTGGGGATGCAGGTGGGTGAGAGGCTGGACATAACCCAACCATGTGCACTCCCAGCCCAGAAAGCCAAACGTGTCCTAGGCTGCATCCAGAACAGCGTGGGCAGCAGAGCCGGGGAGGGGATTCTGTCCCTCTGCTCTGCTCTGCTGTGCTCTGCTCTGGGGAGACCAACCTGGAGCCCTGCATCCAGCTCTAGGGTCCCAGCACAGGAAGGACATGGACCTGTTGGAGTCAGTCCAGAGGAGGGGGACAGTTGGTTAGGTGGATGGACCACATTTCCTATGAAGACAGGGTGAGAGAATTTGGATTGTTCTCTGGAAAGGAGAAGGCTTAAGGATGACCTAATTGCAGCCTTCCAGTACCTTAAGGCAGCCTTACAAGTAGTTTTTACCAAGCGCATGTAGTGAAAGGACCAGGGGCAATGGCTTCAAACTGAAAGAGAATAGGTTTAGACTATATGGTAGGAAGAAATTCTTTACTGTGAGTGTGATGTGGCCCTGGAACAGGTTGCCCCGAGAAGTTATGGATGCCCATCCCTAGAAGTGTTCAAGGCCAGATTGGATGGAGCTCTGAGCAACCTGGCATAGTGAAAGGTGTTTCTGCCCATGGCAGAGGTGTTGGAACTAGGTGGTCTTTAAGGTCCCTTCCATGGTTATTCCATGATTCTATGATCTTAAAAAGGCACAAACCACAAATCCCAAAACTTGCTTGAGAAAATGACTGTAATCTTAAAACCTGTGTTCAGTATTTTTTCCTTAGGTGAAATTTCTGCTGAAGATTCTTACACTGCCGTTAGCAGATATGGTACTTCCTTGTTCAGAGACAGCCTGCTTGCTGACATTGGTTGGATATCTTTCCTCAACGTACTAATGTTTGTGTAGGAGGGGTCAAATAATAATTCCATCTCATTTCTCTCCCTTTGCAGGCCCTCTACAATTCAATCAAGAATGAGAAACTGGAATGGGCAGTGTAAGTATACTGTGTAGAAATTAGGAGTTTAAAAATAGTACCTGTGTAGTAATCTGTTTATACCTCCTATGTCACCATCTGTGTGGGCTCCAAAGCCTGTAGAAGATAGCCAGCATACATAATGAGTTTGCTTTTTTGCTAATGAATGACCTGGCAGTACAGCCTCATCTGTTTCTCCAGCAAGGGGAATTGTTAATGACAGGAGCCAACTGCATTTGTAAGGAAAGAGGACATTTCATTTAGTCGGAAACTTCAGCCTGAAAAGAGAGAAATTAAATCCTCTGTTGTTCTATGACCGCATAAATAAAACAGAAGTTGACTTCTCCCTTTATCTTTCTGTTCATTGTGTCAGAACCACTGAATAGAAACACACGTCTTGGATTGAGTTTCCTGCTGTTGGTTTATTGTCTTGGTTTGTCTCCTGATTAACTATGGATAACTTGACAACAGCCTAATGTGAAAGATGATAAATTGGACAAAGTCTGATATCCCCCCTTCCAATCCTTAGTTGCTTTCGACAGGTTAACACTTGCTAACTATGGAAATGCTGCAGACAAGAAAAAGCTTCAATTTCTTTTTGTGTTAAATTGACATTTCTCTGTGCTTAGGTTTCATGTGGTCTAGTTATGCCAGCAAAGAGTAGAAGGGTCTCCTTTAGATTTTGCCACTTGCAGAACAGTGGATTTTGATATAAAATAGAAGAATTATGGCATTAATATATTTTGGCTTTACAAAGCTATTTCCCTGCATGTCTTTACATACCTGAAACGTCACCTTTTTGGGAACCATGCATGTCTGGAATGCATGCTCCTGTACCTCTTATGCTAGAAATCCTAGCAGCTGCCACAGGTCTTGCAGAGCCAGTGGCTTCTGATCTTTATTGTTTTAAGTTCATGATCTGCAAACAAATTTCTTGTCAGGGTGTGCAGCCTCACTTACAAGGGCTGCTGGTTCCAAGTGGGATTGTTGTCCCAGTTCAGCAATATGTTAGGTGATGTCAGAGTAGTAAAGAAGGTGTGCTACTAAGGGGAATCAGCAAGAAGTGCCATCTCTGATAAGCATTAAAAGTCATGTTGGGAGACATTTTCACAGACTGTGTCTTGGACCTGGAACACGCTGTGTGATTCTTACGTGTCACACCGAAGCTGTTTGCCAGACACTGTCACAGGTACTTTAGAACCAGCAGAATCCATTATGTGACTTTCTCAATGTCAGAATTTTCCTCCAGCTCTTGCCAAGAGACCATACCGTGTCTAATACACTTGGGCAGCCTCCAGGTGGGAACTGGCTCATGACTGGCTCTGCTCCCGTGAACCTCAGTCAAGGTGATTTATGAGATAGCTTGCTCCTGTATAGATGGTAACTGCTTTGGCATTTACATAGTCTAGTCCGTGTCCTTTGTTTGGGGGAAAATTCTGAGTGGGCTGGAAGAGGGATAATTCAGACTCTTCCTTATGCTCAAAGGTGCCAATTGTCTGTTCCAGCCTGAGACTGACATGTAGCTAGTACTGATGTTACAATTACTTGCCATGAAAAAGAAAGCTTATTTGGGGCATGGTCAGTACCTTTAGAGCTGAGAGTGCTGGCTGGAAGAGGGAGGGTGAAGATGTTTCTCTTAGTTTTTGTAGAGATGTGTGGTTGGTGTAAAGTAATAACCCCAAGGAGCCCTGAGGCTGCCTGAGCTAGAGGGAGGAAGCACACAACTTTCTTGCTCTGGTGTTGCGATCTGCAGAGAAAGCTGAATGGGAAGGAAGCATGGTCAGTTTTGTACTGATGGGACCGAGGAAGATCTTCTCTCCCTTCCAAAGATGATTCCTTTGCTTCCCTGGTGCACTTGGCAGGGTAAGAAGTGGGAGGTAAGGTGAAAGTGAAGGTAGGACTGCAAACCTCAGTGTAAACTCTCCTGCAATGCTGGCATGTTGAAGGACTGCCTTTCCTCCAGCCAGAAATCCTTTGAGGATCTAAGACACTCATGAGCTAAGCCAAGGTGTAAACTGCTCTGGAACTACATTATTTTGTGGATTAATGTCTATCAATAAGTCCACACGCAGGAGAGGCTAATGGTGAAACATAAGAGGGGAAAAGACTGCTATCCCATCCTTCTCTTGCTAGTTGTGAGCTAGGTGTGTTATCATCCTAAACAGAGCTTGCTGTACATTTCCAGTAGCATTACAGTCTGATCCAAAGCCTACACAGAGAAAAGGCTACCATTGACTTCAATTTTGTAATCATGAGAAGTGACACCTTAATCAGCAGATGTGCTCCAGAGACTTTCAGTAGGAGTATTCATTTATCCTTTTAGAACAGGAAGCCATGAGTACAGCTCTGAACAGAGAATTGCATTACAGCTCTTCTTCTGCAGTAGTGCCTGGTTCAAGTTCTCCACAAAGTTAAAAGTGAATCACATACCATAATCTGTAAAATAAGGAGATCTGACCTGGAATTTGACCTGAACTGATGAATGTGGGATCCTGAAAGCATGCTTCTACTCCACACTGCACACCCCAAAGATGTGAATTATTCTTCACATCCATTGTGGATGGGCTTAAATTTGAAACAAGAGAAGTTTGGAATCAACCTTTAAAAAGTTTTCTAGCAATAAGCCTTTTAAACCAGAACACAGGTTTTCGTGGATAAACTACAGAAGGGCTTTTGTTGGAGATTTTTGTGAACTGGGTATTCTGTCTGGAATGGGTTAGGAAGAATGGATCTAGCCACAGGAGTAAAGAGATGGATTGGCTGACCTCCTGATATCCCTTCAGTCAGATTGTCTGTAATACTATATCCCAAGTTTTTAGGTTTCTTGTTCTTTGGCTTTCACAGTGATCATCGTCAGCTTTAAGCTGAAAAGGAAAGTCCGTTTGATTAGGGTAGTGCCAGAGCTAAATATGTTTTGTTAGTGTGATGTCTACATGGAAATGTGGTGGTGACCATTATCATTTTCCTTTGTTTGTAATACTATGTCTGTTTCCTGTTGAAGGTAATAGTAACAATAAAATCATCTTAAAATAGGTGATCTAGAATTAATATATGAACTCCCAAAGCACTGCTTACAAAATTGCTAAAGCCAAATTGCTGTGTTTGAGCCAGTTGTTTCCCAAAAGCCTCCTTTCAGCAGAACAGTGTAGTTTTCAGGATAATCGCTTGTTTTTTAGCTAGTCAATGATACAGTTTTCTTTCCTGAGAAGTTTACATGGACTTGGTATATTCGCTTCTTGTTTTTCTGGACTACACTGAAAAATTACCTCCTTTCAGCCAAAACAGAGCAGGTCATTGAGACAGTGATGGTGGGAAAGAGATGCTGCCAAATCAAACTGTGATGCTGAGATCAGGGTAGTTACAAAGATATCTGTGCTGAAGCTCACCTTTTTCTAGGTCAGACTAAGAAATCTCTCCCTGTTATAATTAACTTTTCTGTCTCCCGACTTCTAAGATGTTTCCTGTTTGCAACTTCTTGATTGGTTTTAGAGTGGGGTCGGGTGGTAATCAACCTGGGTCTACTTTCTTCCCTCCTCCCCCTGGAAAAGATGCCAAAACTTTTCTCGAGTCAATTTCATAATACAGTTGCTTTCAATTCCACAAATGCATGTTACAAACCTGATTTTTTTTTCAATTGCAGTATTTAAATGGATGAATGTAACCTCCTGCTATGTCATAAAAGTTTGCTATTTGAACAAATGCAGACACAAACCAGACTTTTAAAAATCAAGGGCTTGACCACATCATTCCAGATTAGTGTCTTCAAAATTTTCCAAGGCAGAGCCTTAAATCAGACCATGAAGTGTACAGAAATAATTTTGTTACTAAGAGAACCGGATGGTGCTTTTCTCCCAGAAGATAAAAATGGGACTTCCTTGTAGAGGGTATTTTTGGGAGAGGCAAAAAATGTGCTTATTCACTAAAATGGCAACATCTGGATTTTTATGTTTTTCACATCTATATGGTTAAGAATAAGAGGCAAACTCTTTCTAGTTGTCAGTGATCATGTATTTGGGAAGGAAAATATTGCTGTTTCAATGCTGTGACTGCAAGTGATAGCACAAGCAGATTCTGGCATTGGTGTACTGGTTCTTGTGGGCTGCCAGAGGGCTGGTTAATGCTCTGTGGGCAGGTCCTTTTCCAAAGAGACAGGCTTAGGGAGGTGAAGCTGAAGCTTCTTGTTTTGGGAAGCCTTGCAAACATTATGTGCCATAAACAGAGTCTTGGAGAAACTCTACAGATGGTAGATGTACAGATGGACCTTTTCCTGTCACCAGCACCCTGCAGAGCAGAGACGCTGTAGGTCCCTGTATCTCTTGTGGATGGAAAGTGGGACTTAAAAGAGGTTTTGCAGCTATCAACCCTTTCAGTCCCTTTCAGGGAGGGGGTCACCAGAAGAATTGCTTCCAGACCCAGAGCAGAGAATGATCTTCCTCTGCTGATCAGGGACAGAAAATCTCTTGAGAATTCTGCAGGCTTAACTGAACCCTCATGATGATGTTTTGGCTATTGAAATATGTTGTGGAACCATTGTGGGGTTTTTTTCTCCCAAAGGCACAAGGATTGTGCTACTTCTTGTATGAAATGGGAAGGAGAGGCAGTGGTCCTGCCCTTAAAAAGGACCTGAGCTATGCCTGTGTGACACTACATCCATGACTCTGAACATAGAGTCATGCATAGAGACCTCTACCCGCTGAATCTTACCCCTCATCACTGGAGGCCTTCATGCTGGGGATGTTACAGCACATGGATGATTTGTGAGAGCCATCTGAGGATGAGGAAGTAGTCACATTCCCCACAGTTCAGGGTTTCAAACAAAGGTCAGTTTTTGAGTTAATGTGCCCAGAGGCCCACTGAATTTTCTGCAGTTGTTTCTTGCAAAAGTACCCTAAAGGCTTGTTAGGAGTAAGGTAAAATCTTTAAATCCCTGATAAACAGTATCCAGGACATATCTATTCAGGCAGCTTTGGAGGATACCCAAGGAAAGGTACCTGAACTTCATTGCTACTCTGACATTCCTGCAAATTGTCTTGCTTTCTTCTTATATTTGACCACTGAAGCAACATGGAGTGTTTGAGTAAATGAGTCCCAGATCCCCTGGTTTTCATTCACTTCTTGTTTGTAATGAGTCCTTCTTGCTTCTCTGGCTCCTTTATTGCCTCTTTCAGACTGGCTTGTGTATCTTGCCCTTATGCATTTTGTCGGAGCACTCAGCTCTCAGAAATGCCTGAAGCTTCTGAGTCTCAAAGATGTCCCATTTTCATAATAGAACAAAAGACCAGTTAAAGGTTTGTTCAATGCTACCAGCAGTCATGACAGCAGATGCTATTTTGTCCTTGTCCACCATGTCTTTTGACAAATTCCTGTTTTAATAGGTGCCCTAGAAATGTTCAGTTTAAGAGCACTACCCCCAGCACTCAGTGGTGTCCAGGATCCCCCAGGATTGCTCATCACACCATTGTGGCTCCTTGGTTAAAGGCACTGGTATATTCCCACAGGACACTTGATCAGTATACAATAATTCACTCCTATAGCTCCAAAGGAGATAGATAGCTTATTAAAAAAAAAAAAAAAAAAAAAAGTTAAGCCTTTTACTGCAGTTGGTCTCTGCTGACAAGGAGAAATCTGCTGTGTCCTTGGCTGAAATCCCAGAATTCACAAGGCACTTCTGTGTGACAAATCAGCCTGAGTGCTTATACGCTTTGTGAGATTTTAGTCTGGATTAAGTGCCTCAGATTTGTGTTGAGATAATTTGTTTCTGGAATGGACATGTATCTAAGAAACACGTGACACATAGTGGTTCGGTCTTACCAACTGCTAGTGAGTGTAGAAGAGACATAAAGGGTGGGGACAAACAAAATTGTCAGAAATGCCTACACTTTTTCAACTGGGAGAGGGCTTCAACAAAAGCATATTTGAAGAATATTATTACTTTGACTAATAAACAGTATTTGTAGAACTTTCTGTGCTGGAGTGGGAAAGCATGCATCAATAGGTTGAAAGATGCAAGGACTGCTCTTCCTTGCAGGAATCAGGTCTTTTACTCAAGTTTTGTTGCTTCTAATTAGGAGACCTTGCATGACAACATCATTAAAATATGGTGCATCTCCTTGACTATATCTCTACAGTTAATATGAGGTGATCAAAGTTAAATGCTTGGGAGCATTCCCTGGTACTGTGGAGCTCACTAATACAGTCCCCATGTTTCTGGATTTGATTTCCATGTTGTCAAACCAGTCTGTTATCCTTTTATCACCTTAGATTAAGTTATTCCCCAGAAGACCATTTCATAGAATCATAGAATAATTTCGTTTGGAATCATCTAGTTTGGAAAAGACCTCCAAGATGATCGAGTGGAACCTTTGACGGAACATCACCTTGTCAACCAGATCATGGCACTAAGTGCCACATCCATTTGTTTCTGGAACACCTGCAGGGATGGTGACTCCACCATCTACTTGGGCAGTTTGTTCCAATGCTTAACCATGCTTCAGTGAAGAAATTCTCCCTGATGTCCAACCTGAACCTCCCCTGGCACAGCTTGAGGCTATGTCCTCTCATCCTGTCACTGGTTGCCAGGGAAAAGAGGCCAACCCCATCTGGCCACAACTTCCGTTCAGGCAGTTGTAGAGAGTGATAATGAGCCTCTTTTTCAGCAGAGCTGAGGATAACATAGATTTTTTGCTCTAGCCTGCAGTTCTTGGAGGACATTTTTTTGAATGGTCATTCCCATAAGCAGCCAGCAGTGTATCCCTAAAGGAGCCTCTGGATTTACGTGTACCTTGCTAATCCTCACGTAATACATGCTTTTGGATGTATGCATGTGATTGAAGGTCTGCCTGAGCTTGCTCTCTCTGCCAATCATGTGGGTCCAGTGAGATGCAGCAACTTGAGGGCCGCCCCCAGTGGGTTGGCAATATTAACCATGGTTATGCTCAAATGATAGTTTTTTTTCCTAAGTTAGATGCTCGTCTCAGGAGAAGTGTTGCTACCACAATGTTCCAATGACAGCCTTCATCCTCCCTGACATACCCTAGTTACCTGGAGGGGAATGTATGTGGACTTCAGAGGATGAAGGGCTGCTCTGTAGTCTGGCACTAGCTGTGATTCCTCCAGATACATCACCCACGCAGATTCAGTGGCCTGTTCTCTAAAAACCATTGTCCTGCTCTTGTGATGGACACCCTTTATTTTCTAGGTTGCCTAGTCCTTTTTAGCCTTTGCCTGTGACAACAAAAAGGTATTTATTAGTCAGGCAATGCTCGTGACTTATATTGTTGTCCCCGAGAGCTATGTTGAATACATTGCCCTAATTAGTAACGTTTTAAGCAGCATTTTGTTTCCAAAGTAAAGGTAACATAATTCACCTAGTGTAGTTTTTATTTTTAAACTACTATTCTTACGTGAGTCTGCAGAGGAGAATAAAGAAAAATAGATAGAGTCTGTGCTTCATATGCTAAGTTAAGGGGTAAGCCACAGAGATTATTCTAATTCTTTTCATCTACATGTGAACTCATGAAAAAATTGGGGATTTTTCAGGAGAATCCAGCAGGCAAATATTTCCCATTTTAGCAACCAAATACGTGGAATTAAAAATAGGTGAAGTTGGAGGGCTCAGGACACTCTTGAAGTCTTGTCTTTTGACACAGTAATGTAAACGTCGGCTTTATTGAAAATCTGTGTGCTGTGCTGGTGAAGTAGGTGAACTGAAGCTTTGCTATGATATGTCTATATTTTGGTATATTTCTAGGTTTCTCCCTAAATATGGCTCCCTATAAAGAGAGAGCTATGTTTTGACAAGGAGTGTTGGAAAATTGCTGAAGTTAAACTTTGCTGGGCAGTCCATCATTCATGTATGATTTTCACTGCTTTTTAAGGGATGAAGAAGAGAAAAAAAAATCTCACTCGGATGGTACAGATGAAAAAGATAATGGGAACCAAACAAAAGCTGTCAGTCGAATTGGCAACTCAAATAACCCATTCCTGGACATCCCTCACGACCCCAATGCTGCTGTGTATAAAACTGGATTTCTGGCTCGGAAAATCCATGCAGATATGGACGGAAAGAAAAGTGAGTAATTTTTAAATCCTAATGTGTTATTTTCTTGTTATGTCTTCACAATGCCACTTACCAGTGAGCCTGTGTACTTTTCAAGGCAAATAGTGCTGCTTCATTAGGGGAAATAGCAGCAATAACAGGCAACACAGCAGTTGGATTATCACGCTCTCACTATTAGGCCAGGATTTACAATGCTCAGTCCCATTTGCAGCAGCTCTAATGCATGAGCAGAAGAAGTAATGTGATACAGCAAAGCAATGTGAAGTTTTTGTGCTAAAAGAAAATTAATATAGTGTTTCACAGAGTAGAAAACAATTTTGAGTGAATTACCGTAGCTGTTCTGCAGTAATTTGATAATTCTCCTTTTCCTTATGTGACACCAGATTGTTCCAAATCTCCCCTCCCCGCTGGGTCTGTCTTTAAAGAAAGGCTGTTCTTTACCTCTGTTTGGAAGATGCTGTAATTGTTCCCTTCCCTACCTTCCCAGACTTGGGTCACATATGCAATGAAGGGCAGCAGCTTTTGGCACCGTCCAGCTTTTTACCATGCAGTTCCTCCCTGCCCCTTTTTTGTAATAATCCTGCTGCATCTCTTACTGACTTTAATTATCTTCTACCCTTCTTGTCCTACTTCTGTTTGTGGTGTGCTAATTATCGAGGGCCTCTGTTGCATGTCTGTGTGGCTTTTTGTTTGGATATCTTTCTTTGTTGTCTATAGATCTTGGAAAAAGTTGAGGTTAGTCAGAGCATCTGCATTTTCCCCAATCATTGTTGATGATTGCCTACTCGTGGTTCACATTGTTGGGCTAAATCTCAAAGTCTTGTTTCATGATGAGTTTCTGGTAACTGCCGGTCTCTCCTAGCTGGGCTGAGCTCTCTGGTGTTCACATGTTTTGCTAGTCTATTTTAGAAGGTACAGTTGGAGGTTGATGTTTTCAAGATGGAAGCTGACAGCTGGAGAACTGAATCCTGACAGAGGTGTCAAAATCAAACTGATCTCATTCTTTGTGATGACTGGATGCTCTAAATATATTCATCTTTATTAAACATCTTCTTATTCAACCTTAATAAGTAATTGTATCTAGTTGCCTTTATTAAATTATTTCTTTAATTAAAAGTACAAGAATTGCTCATTTTTCAGCACACTGGACACTGGCATTTTGGGGATAACTCTTTTATGAGTAATGTAATTAGGGTCATATTTTCAGAAGTTCTTGTACAATTTAAAGGTCTGTCGTACCATGCATCTCTCAAAAAAGTTGCCATCTGGCTTTCCAGGCACAAATAAACAATTTAATTTTTTTAAAGTTAGTTAGACCTTTTCATATTTCATATTTCATTTCCTAATAGAGTTTTTGCAGGCCAGAGATTAGCTTGTGTGGGATTTCTAATGAAGTGATGTGCTGGAATGCTTATATGTATTTTCTCAGGAACCTAGTTCTGAACGCTAAAGCACTTAAGCACTTAGAGAAGGATGTAACAGGGGCGAATGCCTGGAAACTGTACTGAACAAATGCCAGTTAGAAATAAGGCCTGTTATGTGAGATGAGAATTATTAGCCTCTGGGACAAGGGACTTGTAACCTCTTCATCTTCACTTTCTGTCTTCAGATCAGAATGGGACACTTTCTGATTGTTGTGCTTTAGTTGTGCACAGGTTATTAAGTTCAATATATAGTCAGTGATATACATATATGGATACTAGTCAACTGTGTGTGCTTGGTGGGGAGTGAACTTAGACTCAGGCTTCTAGTCTCTGGCACTGTGACCGTACTGCCTGAGCCTAATTCTCTCCCTCTGTTGCAGCTGAATTTCAAACTGGATCCTTTAGCCTTCATGCTAAATTTACTTTCTTTTCCCCCCCTGCTGCTTGTCTCTAGGAATTTATGGGCTAAATTCTCTGTTATGTTCTTCAACCTCTGACTGACTTTAGCTTTCTTGTGGGGTTGGGTGTTTTTCATACGGTTTTGTTTGGCACCCTTCTCTTTTCTCAATGCCAGCTTGGGTGTGCAGCAGCAGTAAAGGGGAAGGATGTTCTTGAGAGACACTGCTTTCTGAGTAGTATCCCACTGGTCCTGAGCAGTGTCTGCCAGCCCGCTGTGGCACATAGAAAGAGTGTTTCTTTCTGAAAACTGCCATGGTGCAGAGCTCAGACCTAGCTGTGTAGGGGCTGTGTCTGCCTATCTGCAAGAGCACAAAGACTGGATCTCTGTGATCTGCTTTCTGCATTGCTGCTGTTCCTTTCTGAGCCAATCCAGGGCTGTCGTCAGGGTTGTTGTATGTCTTTCATGGCAGATATGTTCAGGCACTGTGCTAAGTTGCATTGTCCTTTGAAAAAGATAGTACGAAGCAAGTTTAACACAGGACCAATGTAGCTCTCCTGTAGCCTAGACAAAGTGTAAAAATGGATCCGAGTTAAATGGGTTTTCATTTGTTTTCTTTCCAGCTCCCCGGGGAAAACGAGGCTGGAAAACCTTTTATGCTGTGCTGAAGGGAACGGTCCTGTACTTGCAGAAGGTAGGAGAAATCACTGTCTTTTGAAAACTAATTAAAGAGGGATAAAGCAGCATGCATCCTCTCCACTCTCTCAGCACACCTCCAGGCTCCTTTCCCTCTGATGCACAGCGTGGCTGATCTCCCTACCCCTCACCCTATTAACATACACATTCAGGCATGAATCCTTTCATTGACACCCTCTCTCTTTTCACAGTTTCAAGTTCAGTTCCACTGTCTCCATCCACATGTGCACCCTGTAAGTTCCAGTGTATGCCACTGCTCTCTCACACAGCTTTAAAAAAAAGCCAGCTTCATCAGCAAAGACCTTCACCCCTCTGTGTCGTGCACACATTCCTCTAGGCTGCTTTTAACTTTGCATTTCACATGTATGACTTCCCCTTCTGTAAGGTTGTCCTCCTTTCCCACCTTTTCATAGTATACTTTTCTGCAATGCCTGCAAGACCAGCTGCAAAACAATTGAACAACAGCTTGGCCTTGGTAGGAATCTGCAGCTTCTGTTCCTTTGCAAAATTGAAGGATAAAAGGGTACTTCTTTTCCACAAAGCAAGAAGAGACTGGTTTCTGACAAAATGTGCTTCCTGACAGCAAGATGTCTAAAAAAAAATGTCAGATGAAACCCTTCAAGCCTTTTGTTGCAAGCTTAAATATATTATAGTACATTTTTAACTATACTGTTAGAACATAAAATGCAACATATGAGTGAGAACTGTCAAAATCAAATAAATGGCAGCAGCTAAATAGGTTGTTAAGGCTTTTTGCCCTCCAGTATAGATGAAATATTCATAGAATAGGTGCTGCTTGTCCAGACTGCCCTGTATTGCAGAAGTATGCTTCTTTAACACCTGTTTTACATTTCCACTCTGTTTTGTAACTATCAGGAGTGCAAGTACATAGTGCTTTTTCCTTCCCCCCAGATGTGGCTTTCTGAAGTTGTTGATTTCATTGGAGCCAACCTGGATAGTTTCTTGAGAAGAAAGAGTGGTTTGGATCAAATTACTATAGTATGAGGTTTACAAGGTGGATGCTTGGGGTGCAGTACCTTTTTGAGGGGGCTGAAATCCTGAAACAGACAAAACAATCTGCAGTCAGGATAGAAGATTTGGGCTGAAAGTTGGACGTGATATGCTCAAAGCCAGTGCAAGAACCTCGAACCAAGTCTTCTGAATCCCAAGTCCTTTTTCGGGGGGGCAGGCGCAGGTTTTACTAAAATGCCTTCATGGCAGTCTTGTACTTGCCCTTTCCTGAGTGAAGTGGATTCATCTCCTTCAGTTTTTGAAATAAGTCGTCTTTAACGTTCACCTGAAAAGACTGCATGGCTTTCTGAGAAATTAGAAGGCTCCTTGTTTGTACTATCAAAATTAATTTCTTATTTGATATTCAGGGGAAAGAACTGAGGACACTGTCTATTTTAGCACCTTAATTAAATATTTTTATGAACATTGCTGGCATATGAGTTTAAAATGCTTTCTGTTTAATAAAATGTAGAGATGCTGATGTAGCATGCAAATTTTCTACAGAATACTGCCCTGCCCACTATTACCCTGCATTCTTTCAGGAGCAAGGGAGTAATTTCACATATGACTGCATCTTTGCAGAGTGAGATGCATTGTTGGAGTTCTTGTTCTTATTTGTTTGTTATTTGTGTATTTTGCACTTGTCAGTGCTCTTGAATTCAGTGATTACAGGGCAGTACTCTGCAAAGCTGCATTCTCCCACTTGCACTGAAGCCTTCTTACTGTGGCATACTGACAAGCAAGGCTTTTGCTTTGGTGCTGTGAGAGGTTGACAGAAGGGTGATGGGAAGTAACTCATACCAAGAGTGACAGGGCAGCTGTGAGCCTCCCCAGGGTGCCTCTGGCCCCTGTGCAGCCACATAGTGCAGCTGTGAAAAAGCCTGTGATTTCTCTTCAGCTTCAGAAGGTCCACCAGGGCTTTGCTTCAGCACTCAAACTTTGCTCTGTTAGGGATGTAGTATCATGGAAGGTGAAGGTGCCAGAGTTTAAAAATACACTGCTAGGCCAAGTTGTTATAGTAAACGTTGCTGAGCTGCTGTTTTCCTCTGTAATATACTGGGCACTGAAATCATACTCATTTCAGGAAGTACTGAACATTTTAGAACAGCTTGATTTCTTTGCAGAAGTGCATAGCTCTGGCAATAGTCTTGGTCAAAGGATTGCCTAGTCTCAGTTCACCTTCTCTCCTGATTTTAGAGGGCTGTAGGGTGGGGTGCATTCCCATGCACACACATTTTTCCTCTTTCACTCTCTGTGTATCTGTGGAGAGGACATCTGTGATGGTGATTTCATTGCACTGAGTGCTATTGAAGCAGGATAGAGAGAAATCTCACTGTACAGGTGCTGTTAACACACAAAGACATGTACAAACTTCTGCAGTATTGCTTTCTGTGTTCGTCTGTAACTCAGTTGTTCCCTTAAGACACTACTGTAATATAAATATTAATTGTTCATAGCAGCTGTGATTCCCCCAGTGGGCAGTGTGATCCCAATTATGCTGTCACTCTGTTTGCATTCCAGTTCTCCTTGTTTTGCTGTCAAATTCCATGTATGAGAATGTTTTGTAAATGGAAGTCACTTGAGATTTATTGAGGAGTTTTTCTGGGCAGCCTTTTCTCCCTGCTCACATTTTTTTTTCCATTGGAATTATTCCAGTGCTAATTCCTGTGCTGTATATTGTTTTGTTCTAAAATGACTGATTTAAGAGAGATAGTTTCTGAATTAGTGAGCACAGAGAGCACCGGATGGGCATCTGCACAATATTTTTATTATATAAAATAAGAAGTTTGAGATGTTTGGGACGTTGGCTGTGTCTCTGGGCATCCTCAGGCCAAGGTTAATTTCCTGCCCTCTGTTCATAGCAAGAGGAAATTGCAAAGTAGGAGCTTGACAGAATGTCTGTTCACTAGACTGACACGGGATGTGATGTGCATGCATAAGAGAGACTTATAAGGAGAGGACATAAGGCTGACCTCGCTTCCTTGCTAGAAATTGCTTCTGGGCAAGCAGTGCAGGACACGAACCTTCATGTTTTGTTCAGACTCTTCTTTGTTCTTTGATCTGGCACTTCATAATCATGCAAGCTTTGGGTATTTTATATAAATTTTCTCAGATTTCCTCTATTAAAAATTTAAAAAAAAAATAGAGAAAGGCCATAATGATGTGAAGTGTTTGGTGATGAGACTTTCTTAAAGAGAATTTTGTGACCATCACATGCAGCTGAGTGGAGATACCCATCCATGGTACATTGACTGATATGAAAAGACAAATGTCATTCTCTGGTTTACCAAAAACGGATTTAGAAATATGCTGACTCTGGGTTAGCAGAATGTGGGAAAGTCATTCTCCAGGAGTTTGAGAAAGATGAATTCAGCATGCCATTGCATTGTGTGCAGCACTCACATCAGCCTTCAGTTGACAGACAGGTCACAGTTCCTTTCTGGCTCCATATATATTTCTTGCCGCTGTCTAGGTCTAACTTTAGACACCTGCCTTCCATTTCAGCTCAACCTCCACACTGACACCAGCACATCATAGCACATGCTGTCCTTGATGGCATAGGTGAAAATGGATGTTCCTACCCCCCTAGCATTCCCTACCAGTCAAAAAGAGTTGAAGGCCTTGGAGAAGGAATTTTGGCAGCACATTCATGTCCTTACAGCTTTCTCTGAGGCTGGCAAACTATGTGGAGACATTTCCGGTATGCTGATCCGTGTCTTTGGAGAAGCTGGCAGGGCCCCAGCTGTCAAGGTAGATTGCAGCCAACTGATCTGGTGGGATTAGCAAGGATTACCATGAGTGCTTTGTGTCGGAAAGAAGGGGCTCTCAGCCAGGACTGCTTCTGGGACTGCCCAAATGTGGACTTCTTCTGAAACGGGTTTAGGCACCAGAGCAGGTTGTGGACATCGGATGCAACTCACAGAGGAAGCAAAGAGGCAGCAAGCTGGGTGATAGCTGACACTGTCTCTAGGCAGTAATGCGAGGAAAGATAGAATATCGTGTTTCTGTGGCCTATCTAAGTTCATTTCTTGGCTCTGAGGTTTTCCTAGTCTCCCTGGACAATGGAGCCAGTCATTTCCCCCTAAACTACCACCAAATAAATCAGCTTGTGAGCCCTAAAAAGGAAGGGGCTTGACCTGAGGACTTGCCTCCTCCATCTTCAAGACAGGGTGTACCAGACTTACTTGAAAATGGTTTAAAGAATGCCCTAAGTGGGCATAGGCCCAAAATCCGTCAAGCTAGGCAGATCCCTCCAAATCTTGCTGAGTCTGAAATTATGAGAGAGGAAAGACATTTGGATTTGCTCACTGCCAGCCCTTGAAAACCCCTTATGTCACAGATCTTTGGGTTGCAGGCTGCCCTTTGGTCACTTGTGCAGTAATACTCTGCCTTTCTGCTGGGCCTGCCAGACCTGTAGTGGGTTGTGCCCTTGCCTGGCTCCAGGTGGAGGTGGTGGGGTGGCAGGACTGCTGGCTAGCTGCCCTCAGGTGAAGTGTCCAAGCAGCAGTATGGCAAGTTTGGGGCCTGCACTAGCAGGACCTGCATCAGGAAGGATGAGACATGGCAGAGGAGCAAGATGTTTTCTTCCACCTTCCAAGTGGTGGCCACCACAGCTGGTGACTCACCATCTACTGAAACTCAACCTGGAGAGCCCCAGCCCAGCCTGGCTGAAAGCTCGGATACCTTTGGCAGCAGCGTAGATTCCTCTGGCCACAATCCTGTTCGGTGTGCTGCCAGAGAAGTCCTGTAAATGAATTCATGCACATTAACCACCTCTTCTCCGGGGCGGGTGCCTCCCTGGATGTTGAAGCTAAGTGTTGTCCCCACACACGCTCTGTGTCCTGCACTCTGTTTTCTCTGAAACCTCGTCTCGTAAATTGTGTTCAAGTGCAGGATCAATAGTTATCGTGCCTGCAGGGAGATATTCCACTGCTTTGCAGCCGTCACACTCGGTGCACATTCCACATGAAACTGATTTCTGTGATACACTAAGGGGGAGAAATGGAGTCAATTATAGACTGCTTTGGCCTGCCGTTCAGAAACAGAGTCATGCAGCCTTGCTGGCAAATCACTTTTCTTTCCAAAAGCTCCTGGCTCTCCCAAGTCATTTATAGTCATGTGGGCTTTAAATTGAACTTGTGGCTACATTATGCCCTTGTCCAGCTTCTATCACTCAGGAGATCAAAGACTGCTTCCAGGCTGATGCTTGCAAAACAAGAGGAGTTTGACGCTCTGTTTTTGTCACCTGGTGTTAGGAGTGTTTCTGTTACTGTGTCAGAAACCCAGACGGAGCTTTGGTTGCCATTTGTAGACCCTCATCAGAGAGATTTAAGGGAGTTTGCTGTAATTTACTTTGTGGACCCTGGTAAGGAGGCTTTTGCAGTGTCAGGGCTTGCCTAGGAGCACATACAAAGGCAGTTGGCTGAGGAAAATTAAAATCAGGCAGCAGAGGCTGAGAACCCGAGTAGCTGAGCAGTGGAGGGGGGGAGCTGATTTTGAAGGATTCTTGAAATGAAGACAAATAATCCACAGCTGTTGTCATAGTCAAATACTTCCTGATTACATGTCTTCCTGTCAAATAGGTAGTGGAACTACTTCTCTCCTTTGGAAAGAGAGAAAGAAACAAAAAGAATGAGAAAGGAAAACATGTTGAAGGTAGTGGAAACCACAAGTGCACAAGTAAGGTTGCACTCAGTTCATATACTTTATTACTATTTCTGAGCTGTGGAACAAGGTTTTTCCCTAGGCTGAGGGAAAAGGAATAGCGCATGCAGAAACAAGATGCCATTTTCCCCCTGCTATCTCTTGCAGGATGAATATAAGCCAGAAAAGGCTTTGTCGGAGGAAGATCTGAAGAATGCGGTTAGTGTGCACCATGCACTGGCATCCAAGGCAACAGACTATGAGAAGAAGCCCAATGTCCTCAAGCTTAAAACAGCAGATTGGAGAGTCCTGCTCTTCCAAGCCCAGTAAGTGCTCTCCTCGTGCCTTTCATTGGGGAAAGAAAGCCGTTCTGAAGGAGGAGTAAATTCCTGCTTGGACAGGTTAAAGCAGAGGCTGAAGAGGTTCAATCTCAATTTATTTGATCAGAAAAAAGATTAAGTAGTGATGTGATTAGAGTGCACAAGTAGTGCATGAGAAAGAAACATCAGGTTTTAAGAGGCTTTTTAATCTAGCTGAGAAAGGCATAATAAGATGCAGTAGCTAGAAGCTGAAGCTCCAGGAAATTCAATTTGGAAACAAGGCACAAACTTAAAACAGTCAGGATGATTAATCATTGGAGCAAATGACCAAAGGCAGTCTTGGGTTGTCTGTCTCCTGATGTCATCAGGTCCTAGCCGGATGTCTTTCTAGAAGATATGCTGTGGTTAGAAACGAAGTTACTACTTAATACAAGAATGATTTGATTAAGTTTTTCATGCTGTGATATCCAGACAGAACAGATGACCTGCCTTTTGCTTCTGAGCCCTTTTCTACTAAGATCCATGTGAAACCTCCTAGAGATCTGTGGTGTCCAGCACAACCAAGACCTTCGGACATATGTCTGAATCAGGGCTCTGGTTGGCTCTATCACCTGTGTTATTGGGATTGGATTAGGAAAAAATGTGTGCTAGGGTGAGGTATGGACCTAACCACAAGCCAGCCTGTGACTGAATTACTTAGCACTAACTGCTTGCAAACATAGGCAGAAAGACTGAGCAGACTCTAAGACTTGTCCACTTCTAGTTATTCTCACTTTTAAAATGTTATAGAAGGGGTGGAAAGAGGTAGAAGAGGCTGAATCAGCAAGTGCTTTAAATGTGTTTCTTCCCCAGGAGCCAGGAAGAAATGCAGACCTGGATCAACAAGATTAACTGTGTGGCTGCTGTCTTCTCTGCACCACCATTTCCAGCAGCAATTGGCTCTCAGAAGAAGTTCAGTCGCCCACTTCTGCCAGCCACCACAACGAAGCTATCTCAGGTGAGACATTTTTATAATAGAGGGTAGGTGATGATGGTTTCTCTTTCTGGATGGAGACTGGGTGGTGGTCCTTGTCACTGTTTCATAGCTGTTGCCGCTATCAGTCTTATGAGGAGAAGACTTGCATAGTAAATCTCCGCTCATTTTCTCATGCAAGATGTGAAGGGGGGAGAGGAGGAACAGACTCTAATACAATTGATTTATATTTTTGAAGAAAATAGTACCAGATGAAGAATTTTCTTCTTGCGCTTTTGGTCCTGCAGAGGACATTTAAAATACTGATTGATGTGGGTTTTTTTAATTTGAGTGTTTATTAAAGCCACTCATTTCAGAAGTAGACATACTCCTGCTCTTTTGCTTATTGAATTGATAAAAGGTGAAAGCTGATGCATCAGACAAGCATCAGGTATATTTCTCTCACTACATTTTTCAGACTCCATTTATCAGCTCAGGGATTTCCTGTATGATATATATTTATAAACTGTCTCTTATATGAATGTCTTTGGTCTCTCCTTGTGATCACACAGTCTTTTAGCATCCCATGGCAGGGAGTTTCACAGCTCTACTACTTCTTGCACAAACTCATATATTTCTGCTTGTCTCAGACCGCCTATGTCAGATACTTGTGCCCATAGCTCTTTGCCCATGTCTCCTTGGGAGGTGCAGTGCCTGCCTGGAATTCCTTCTGCATTGGCAGGAACATGCTACTCATTGTGTTGATCAGGTTGACACAGTGACAGAGGTTATACTTAATGAGTATACTCCTGTAGCTTTCAAAGTGATCTACCCATGTGGGATTGTTTCTTGAATGCATTTGCTGGGGGTTTTTTTACCATCTTCATAGCTTAGCAGCTATCCTTAGAAACTACTGTCTCAAAATCTCTGTTTCTCTATGGGTGTGGGGTTTTTTTTTAGATTGCCCCTGCTTTTTCTCTCTCCATGACAGTAGTCTTCTGTGGTGACCGACTTAACATGTTCTTTTCTGGGTTAAAGTTTAGAGCATGTTTTGTAAAGAATAACACTAACGTGCCTCATTCTTGTGTTTTTACCTTTTGCTACCTTTTAAAAAATACCATTATATTCCATAATATATCCCCAGTCATCAAAGAAAGCTTTTTTATTCATTGTTCTGTGTGATTGTTCCATTTACCATGTTGTTTCCTAGTCTCATTGTTTCCATTTAATCTGGAAAGGAAAAAGATCACAGCCCTGTGGTTTGTGTCCTGAAGAAGGGGAGACACGAAAAGTGGAATAAGATAAGTTGTTTTAGAAAGGCAGAAGAATGTTAAGTGTTCAAAGTAGATAAATTCAAAGGCAAGCAGAAACATGTCTGCTTTCATCTGTCAGTGTGGAAAAGCTGCCAGCAGGCTGTTTCTCATTTGGCAGACAAAAAAAAAAAATACAAATTGTCAAATCCCTGTGGTTGCTGTTTAGGATTTTGTGGGATGAATCATGATGGACAGTACCTCTTCAAAGGGTCTGTTCCTGGTCAACCAGAAGTTGTGATGCAGTGAGGACCTAACTTGGGTGAGGAAGAGAGGCTGGACATGATGACAGGTTGTGCAAGATCATGGTACCAAGTTTTCTTTCAAAAGCAGAGCAGTGTCTGATCTTGGTTAGTCAATCCAAAGAGGGATGTGACAAAGCTATATATAAAGGAACAACCAGTCTAGAAAAGATGTACTAGGGTGTTGGGTTTTTTCTTTTTTTCTGAGAATGCGTAGCACACGCAAAAGCTCCAAAGCTGGTGCCCTGGAAATGACAAGTGCTATATTAATAGCTGCTCAAAGACCTCCTGTCATCAGGCTGTAGAACTCACTACCACAGGATATCCCTGAGACCAGAGAATCATACGTGTAAAGAGTGCACGATGTAAAGGAGTGATTGGGCACTAATGAGAGAGCATGCAGATCTAGGGTAGTAACTAACAGCAACAAGAATTTTTGGCAGTCAATAGCAAGTGGTTTCAGCCCTACCATGTTTAGGCGGAGGCAAATTATCCCACATGTTTCTTTCTTCAGTTCTCCTGCAAAAGCGTTGAAACACAAGATTAGCTGGGGCTTAGCTATCATCATCTGTAGAAGTTTTCCCCCTTTCTGCTGTTTTCTGCAGCTCCAGCTCAGCGAGCCAAGAGACTCAGTCCCTGATGTGACTCAGTGCAGTGCAGGCATGTCTGAGCTAGGCTTTAATGTGTGGGCTGCACTCAGAGCCACTCCACTGAGGGACAGCACTGGCAGCTGTTCCCTCCTCTGAGGGAGGGTGCCTACACAGGAGCTGACCTGGGTACTACCTCTTGGCTAAGTCACTGGTATCTGCATGTTCATGTCTCTATTTTGGATTTACCTAAATGAAACCTAATTTGAGATCCAAGCCTAGAAATGGACAGAAGGCCATCCTGCAGGAGATAGAAACCTTCTGAGATGAGGGAAGGTTAGCTGACAGATGGACTGGGGGAAGTGAGTGGGCCTGGGATTATGATAAAGGAAATTGCCTAGAAAGTGGGAGTAGCAGCTCCTCACTTTCTCCAACTGCATAGTGGGATAAAAGCTGGTAGCAGCTTCGCAAAATGAGATGCCTTTGGGGGACTGGACAGCCCTTCCTCTTCTTGAGTGCATTGTATTTTTCTAAACAAATAGAAACCACACACCAGAGAGCTTTGAGAGCTTTTGGCAGTGCAGAAATAGAAGGAGGGGCCCTGACTCCGTGTCTTTTCTATCCTGGAAGACACGATGGACTATCCTGTGAAAGACTCCTTTTACATTGCAAAGACTTGAGGCAGGATCTTTGCCTGTCTCATTCTGCCCTTGCTTTGTCTGCATACACAACAGTCTTAATTAATTTACGAAAAAACGTATTAAAGCAAAAGTGTCATGTTGTCAGTAATGCTCGGCAGCAAACTGCTTCTGTTGCTCACAGCAAGGCAAGGGATGACAGGTTTGCTCTCCTTCCCAGTGGCATCTGCTAGCTGCTGAGTTTTTCTGCAAGCTTGGCCACTTTGAGTGCCTTTGAGAGAGCTGCTGGTGGCAGAGCTCTGGGATAACAGACCTTATCAATCTAAGAAAAAGAAACTATGAGGTATTATTGTACAGGAGCCTCTCTATTTTCCGTTGCTTATTGGATATTTTAGATTCTGTCACTTAAGTGCCTAATGTGTTTCTGAAGGATGAACAGCTGAAGTCCCATGAAGCTAAGCTGAAGCAGATCTCCACTGAGCTTGCTGAACATCGGTCCTATCCTCCTGACAAGAAGGTCAAAGGCAAGGAAGTAGATGATTACAAACTGAAGGACCACTATCTGGAGTTTGAGGTATGTGTGGGAAACATTATCACTTTTACCTTTTGGATGTGGGTAATCTTATATTTGGTGTACAGTCCTGAAGTTCTGCATTTTTCATTTTACTTCCCTAAGGAATATGTTCTTACTAGACAGAAAAGCCACAGCAAATGCAGCTCTTCTTTCTGATGAGAACTTCCTGTGACCTTCCTTAGCTGTGAATTTAGCTCCTCATCTGTAACCTGGAGGGTAGGAACAACACCCTCTGTCCTGTGTGATGTATCTGTTTGAAGAGATTATAAGGTCTTCATGCCCCAAGTGTCTGTGTTGTAAAACTGTGTTGCCTAGTGTGGTGGAACCTCAGTCTTTAGAGAATGACTGCATTCTGCAGTAAAACTCCAAAATTATTGTCATAGGCATGTCTGCCTCATCAGAGCCATTTGCGTCGTGTACCAGTGAGAAGGATGTCAGGATAAGAAGGAAAAGAGTAGAATTAAAGATCATAGGATTGAGTGATGCAACTTAGGCAGATACATTAGGAGATTGTTCTGAATATCTGACAGCAGCTTTTATCCATGATGGTGTCTGCCACATTGTAGGACTATGTGGGAATTGAATGGCAACCTGGCAGATGTCTGGTATGTGTCATGACTACACCTTTGAGCTTTTTCCCCTAGGACTGCGAGTCAATGTTGCCTTGGGTCTGAAAGATCCTACTCTAAATAGGCACTGCCTGGCAAGAAAAATATTTAGTCTAAAAAAGAGGAAGAGCAGATAAGACAAAAGTCAATTGAGACCACCAGAGCTGATGCTGGAGGCAGCACAACATAAGACTCCAGAACTGAAGTAAGCCTTCTGCCCCGTGCTATCAGTTTCTGTTACAGAGGGACTCATTTTACTCCTCAATTTGACTTGTTGCAAGTTTTGCTTTTGCAGAAGGTCGTAACCACTGTGTTGAGTTTCACTTTGCTGTAGCAAACTCAATCAGCATGGCCTTATGAAGAGGGAATCATAACCTGACCAACATCATAGTCTTACACGATGAGATGTTTGATGTGATGGATGAGGGGAGAGCAGTGGATGTTGTTCTTTCTTCACTTTGACAAGAATTCTGACATTGTCTCCTCTCACATCCTTGTAGACAAGCTGATGAAGTGGATTAGGAAATTGACAGTGAGGTGGTTTGGCTGAGCCATCGAGATCAAAGGGTGGTGATCAATGGCACAGTGTCAGTTTTGAACAGAGCACTCAGATGTACAGAGCAAGCCACACACTTTCTCTCTGAAGGGGGTCTTGTACAACTTGGAAGATCAAGGAGTTTCTTACTTTTGGGTTCCTGACACAAAGCTTATTTTTTATCACTTTTAGAAGCTTGGTGAGTTAGGATGAAATGTAGGCTAGAGCATTAGATGTTTTTAGAAATATTGATGGAGGAGTAGGTTGTTGTGGGGATTTTTTCTATTTTCTGTCAATTTTATCACGGTCATCCTTCAAGATATTCCTCAGGTACCTCACTACCAGTATAGGACAGGAAACAAAAGGTATCTTCTTCACTAGTTAGTCTCAAACAGCATTTGAGCTGTGCAGTTCAGATAAATGATCAACATTGCAGAAATGCTCATCTAAGCAGGCAAATTGTGGCAACAACCTTCAGTTATGTGAGAGAAATGGTAATTCAAGGTGCTGGTGTACAGTGCTGTGTTACCTTCACACTTGGCACAGATTTCACAGGTAATGTTGATTACCTGTGAAGGACATGAGAGCAGGCAATTCCAAAATGTTGAAAGTCAAACAGCTGAGGCAGGTGGCTAACCGGGATCTCTTTCTGGAGCTAAGGCCAAATAGGAAGGTATATGATGAGTGGAAGCAAGGTCAGGTGACATGGGGGGAATAGAGAGTGAGCTGCTCACCACTATAGCAAGAAAATTAATGTAGCCAAATCTCAGTTGGAGGTGAAGCTGGCCAGAGCTATGGGAGACAATAAAAATGTTTTTAAAAATATATTAATGGCAAAAGGCAGTGTAGAAACAACATCAGCCCATTACAGGATGAGGATGGTTTTCTCACAAACATGGACAAAGCAGAGGTGTTTAATGCAGTCTTTGCCTCTCTTCAACATGGATGACAAACGAGGGAGATCTCAGTGTCCTGAGCTGGACACTGTCCTCAGCTGGATCCCTACAAATCTATGGGGCCTGAGGAGATTCATCGAAGAAACCTCAAACAGCTGGCTGATGTCATTGCAAAACTTGTCTCAAAGGTATTTGAACAGTCTGGAGAGATCTCAGTTGACTGGAAACTACCTAGTGTTCTACCAATTTTCAAGAAGGGCAAAAAGGATGATGTTGGAAACTACAGGTCTGTCAGTCTCACTTCAATGCCTGGTAAAATTATGGAGAAAATTATTCTGGGAGGTATTGAAAAACACCTGGAGGCCACCATAGCCATCGTCACAGCCGGCACAGTTTCATGAGAGGAAAGTCCTTTTTGTCCAACCTGATTTCCTTTCATGACAGGGTAACCTACTTAGTTGATCAGGGGAAGTCAGGTGAAGTAATCTTTTTGGATTTCATAAAGCTTTCAATATTGTCTCTCACAGGACCCTTCTGGATAAAATGTCCAGCGCTCAGCTGGATAAACACATCCTGTGATGGGTGAGCAGCTGGCCCACGGCTTGGGCACAAAGGGTTACAGTGACTGGGGTGACATCAGACTGGGGACCTGTCACTGGTGCAGTTTCATGGGGCTCCATCCTCAGCCCTATCTTCAGCAGCTTCATAAATGACTTGGACACAGGACTGGAAGGGACACTAAGCAAGTTTGCAGAAAATACCGAACTGAGAGCAGCTGTTGACTCCCTTGAAGGCAGGGAGGCCCTTCAGAAAGACCTTGACAAATTACAGGGCTGGGCAATCACCAAATGTATGCATTTCAATAAGGGAAAGTGCCAGATTTTGCATCTGGGATGGAGCAACACTGGATGTGTGAAGAGCCTGGGAATGAGAAGATGGAGAGCAGTGCCATGGAAAGGAACCTGGGGGTCCTGGTCAATGGCAAGCTGAACATGAGCCAGCAGTGCCCTGGCAGCCAGGAGGGCTAAGTGTGTGCTGGGGTGCTTCAGGCACAGCATCGCCAGCCGGGCAAGGGAGGGGATTGTCCTGTTCTGCTCTGCACTGGGCCAGCCTCACCTCGAGTGCTGGGGCAATTTTGGGCCCTTCAGAATGAGAAAGATAAAAAGCCCCAAACTTCCAAAGGAGGGCAGTAAAGGGCCTTAAGGGGAAGCCATATGAAGAGCAGCTGAGGTCACTTTCTTTGTTCAGCCTGGAGGCGACTGAGGAGAGACCTCATTGCAGTCTATAACTTCCTCATGAGGGGAAGAATAGGGGCAGACACTGATCTCTTGTCTCTGGTACCCAGTGGCAGGACATCAATGAAGTTGTGTCAAGGGAGGTTTAGGATGGATATTAGAAAAAGGTTTCTCACCCACAGGGTGGATGGGTACTGGAACAGGCTCCCCAGAGAAGTGGTCACAGCGCCAAGCCTGACAGAGCTGAAGAAGCATTTGGACAATGCTCTGAGCAATGCTCTGTGACTCTTGGGGATGGTCATGTGCAGGGCCAGGAATTAGACTGGATGATCTTTCAAATCAGTTTATTCTGTTAGCTGTGAGGCAGTAAAAAAAACCCAAACAAAACCTAAATGTTGAGCTGTATGAAAATTGTGACTGGAAACTTGGTGCTGTTTTAAGGGTTTCCTGACCTTCCCTTTAGAACAATGTCCTGTCAGGGTCAGCAGGAGATGGTGAGAGAGTTTGCTGCATGGGGTTAAACGAAAAGGGCAAGAGGCAGGTGAGGTGGATTTCATAACTGTCTCTTTCAGACTGAGACTGCATGCCAGACGTGGTGTCTCTGTACAAAGGGCCATGCTGATACATCTCGAGAAACACACCAAAAGTGCCTGCAAGTCCCTAAGGTAGCAACATAGTACCATTAGGAAGGAAGAAGCCATTTTCCTTTACTGTAGGCCCTTACAATTCCTTTTTGTTCACACACTGCTGATCCCTTCATTCTCGTTCCTGACAAAAGACAGGTGAGATGGAGGGGAGGTGAACTAGGAAGTAGCTGGTCTTTGTTCAAGGATTCAGCCAATAGCATTCCTTTTTGATGGTGTCTTTGCTTGTACACACCAAGGAAGGAACAGTTCTCATTTCCTGCTCTCTGAGGAAGTACTGCATAGATTGCAAAGGATTTGTTGCTTATTGAGGAAAATTTATAGATAGAGAAAGATCTTTTGAGTGCTGTCAGGTGATAAGTGAAGCCAGAATACTGATGAGTGGCTACCTCATCCTTCTTTATTATGTGCATTCATTCTTCAGAGACAGCGTTACATAAGCTTTTGAATGGTTTCAACTTCTGTGGTTTTATTTCTTGACAGAATTTTCCAGATTATTTTTCTTTTAAGGCAAAATTTGCAGCAGCTTTCACCTAACTTCAAATGTCAGGTCACTAAAAGACCAAGTTTGTTGTGGTTGAAATCAAAGTAGAAATGCATTGATTAATTGTAATAGAAATCAATGACCCACAAAGTCCAGAGAAAAATGACCCTTTGCACACATGTAAGTCCTGGATTTCTATTCTGATTGCTGAGTCTTGAGACTCTGGTGGTGTTTACTGGTCCAATAAAAAGCAGAATTCCATATGGCAGTTAAGTCCCTCTCTCATTTGATGATATTACACTGTTCCCAAGCTTAGAGCACTGGCTGGCCTTTTGCAGAAGTGTCTGGTTCATTTTGTGATGAATCATCCATCAGCTCAGTGCATCATCATCAGGGTTCTTCTTGCTGTTTCTCCATTTCCATTTTTATTAAATGACACATCTTACCTGTTTCATGTGTTTGTCTCTCACATTGTGGAGCTGCAGCTCCAGATATGGAATAGATAGGAATGCTTATTTATTTAATTTGTAGGTGGATTGTGTTATGATTCTCCTCTACGAGGTTTTATTTATTTGGAGGACTCCCAAAAGCCAGTCATGTTCTCTTCTTCCCTCCCCCACCTTTATTTACCACAGTTCAAAGCAGTTATCAAGCTTTTTGACTTCCTGCTCTCAAATAAGTGTTTTGACCAGAATTTTTTATTTTATTAGAAAATAGGAAAAAAAATTAAATACTTTTTCCTCTGTCAGGAACATAATAGTTTGGCTGCTGTTTTGCCACTTTGAAATATAAATTAACAGTCAGTATGGATGTTTACATCCACCTTCCCTGACCCCCAGCACACTGAGGTCTCTATAATTACCATGCCTGCACCACATCTTCAGTGGATATAGCAGGGCAGGTTAATAAATAAATCCTGTGAAACAGATTGCTGTGTTCTCCTGCCCCAACATCTGTTTTTGAGACCCTGCAGGGATCTTCTCTTACAATACCCTCTTCTTTTCCCTGCTGAGTTGTTTCTTGGAGAATGATGCATTTGTGGTAAACAGAGCAAAGTCTTCCTGTTGGAGAGGTAAGTCTGGTCCAGACAAGGAATAGAATAAATGAGCATGAGGCACAGTGAAATGAACTTTTTCCAGTTGAAAAATACAAGTGTCTGGACAGACAGCAGCCTTCATCATTTGCTATGAGCGACGTAGCAGGGGTCCGTGCCATGCTGCTGTCATAGCCCTTCTACAAGCCCAGGCCTTGTAGAAGATTCTCTCAGGGGCCTAGCGGTGGCCGTGCTGATACTGTCTGAACTTAGACCCTGTTTTGGTATTTCCCCCATGGATAAGAAAAGCAGGAGAAGCAGGACCTGCTGGTGGGAGTGGAGGGTTGCACAGGAGAGCTGTAGACAACCAGAGCAGGATTTTTGTTGGGCCTTAGTTTAGTGCACTTTATCTCCATGCCTGCCTGAGCATGTAGCGTCTCAGTATGTGTGAGCACAGGTTAGGTCTCAGCTTGACTCAGGCAGCAAGCTTTCGTTTGGTGGTGTTACTTGGAATGGGAGCCACTGCCCAGCACAGCGTCGGCATTTGTATGCTGCGGACCTGAGTGCCTCTAATTACACAGCATCCCAGGCCTCAGCCTGCTTGAAATCCTCTTTGTTTAATTTTCATTAGACACTATTGTTCATACCCACATTGACACCATTGTTCACATACATATTAGGCTCCTGGCTTTCAAGGCCAGCAGAAAGCATTAAGTTACTCAGGCGGTCTCTCAAGTGCCCCTTGCAGAATTTCCTCCAGACTGATTTGGGCCTTTCTTTTCATTTCCCAGAAAAATCGCTATGAGATTTATGTTGGCCTACTGAAAGAAGGGGTGAAGGAGCTGCTGAGCGGAGGAGAGAACGATGCGCCAGGACTGAAGAAATCCCACTCAAGCCCTTCTTTGAATCAGGAGTCTCCAGTTAGTGCCAAGGTGAAACGCAATGTCTCGGAGAGGAAGGACTACAGGCCAGAAACACCCAGCATTAAGCAGAAGGTCACTTAGGGTGGAAACGACAACTAGGGGAACAGCCATGCAGCAAAGTACCGGTGGTCAAAATTTTTTCGTTTAATAACCTGTCATTCACAAAAAATAAGTGCATCTGCCTGAATGGGGTGTTAGTGACATTTTCTATTGTATATTTTGCTGTTTCTGTGCAGATTGTGGGAGATGTCTTTGCTCCTGCTTTGCTTTGCTTTGTTAATTTATCATTTAGCAATTGAAGCATCGGGACTTTTTTGTGTTGTTCTGTTTCTAAAGGAGCTGGGGGAGGGGTAAAGCGCTGTGACGTTTATTCTGTCTCTTCCCCATTTATCTCCTCCCGTCGGCATGTGGCTTTCATCTCTCAAGTCACTTGTCACTTTATTTACGTGGTGGGTGGGAAAAATAACTGGACAAGTGCTGCAGTGCTGTGAATGTGAGCTGTAGCTGTGAGAAAAGCTGTGCAAACATGCAGCTGCAGAAGGCTGACTAGACACTAGGGTGCTGGGAACACTAGTTTCCTGACAATGTACGGCATGTTGGTACTGGTACTTAGCAGCAGGTGATACAGTAAATAGTGAACTGTTGCTTATTGTTATTGCATTGACCCTGGACACACAAGTGCAAAGGAATGAAACCTGGAGACCTCTGGCAATGATGGGATGACGGCATTGGAATAATTTGTTTGCTTCCTTCCAAGCAGAGAGCCTTCTTCTGAGTTTGCAGGCTGGAAGGCATCCAAACCCATGCTGTCTCTGCAGTCTGGAAGATTAGGGATTACCCAGTTGGAATGGCTATCTGGGCTTCACATTTATTTGCAGAGAAGGCTGCTGTAGATGTCAGCCATTAGCATTATATATGAATTATATATATTAAAGACAAAGGGCCTCTGTGTAGTTTTTAACTATATGCTCTCACTTAGCTGCTATATAGAGCCTTATGATATATTGTGTCCTGTTGCTTCCCCTTCCGGGGGTTTCCTTGTTGGTGTGCACAGAGAGCCGCTTTCAATTCCTCTCATAGTGACAAAGCACTTTGCTTTTTTCTTCAGAAAGGGATTCTCCTCAGTTCTCCGTTTTTCTCCTTTAGCTCACATATAGGTGGAAGAGGCTGGTGCCTCCTTACAGTTTCTGCATACCCTGTGCCAGGCTTTCCAAGGGGAGCACAGGACAGGGAGAGACCTGTCTACCATGGGTAGAACTTTTCATATCTGAAAGCTTCATCTTTGTGCCATAGACCCTGGGGTGGCCAGCAGTTTTCAGGCACGGAGAGCAGAAAGATGATGTAGAAATAATTTTTCTGCTTCCCAGCGCCTCTTGTCTGGGCAGTGTCATTGCCCTGCAGAGAGTGCTGGCTTTCCTGTTACCTAACCTGTCAACCTGAATTTTAGTCTCCGGTTTGATACTGGCCCATACGGTGGGCTTGGACAGGTCTCTCCTGTTTCGTGTCACCCTTTCCCTATATGGAGTAGTACAACCAAACTGGCTTATCCCACAGAGCACCTTGGGAGGTAAAGTTGAGGGCCAGTTGAAAATTGTTTCTTTCTGTTCTTTCTGTTGTGCCTGGCACAGGCCAGCCTTCTTGATGAATGCAATTCTTAATGCAGATAGAAGTGTCAAGATCAGTGCAAGGACTCTTTTGAAATGCCCTGGTGTTTTCAGCCCAAGCAGTCAAAGGGCCACACATTAAAAAAATTGCCACCTGAGTGGATGTGTGCTCTGCCAGACTTCCCAAGGGTCCAAGTCAATTCATCAAGCTTATTGAGCTGCCAGTCCAGTGGGCAGAACTGGGAGCAATCAAAGAGAAAAGGTCCTTAACAGGCACTGCATGACTTGCCCCCCCCACCAAGTACCACCGTGCAGCAGCTTTCCTGGTGTTGTGCTCACTTGGCTGTAACAAAGATGTTGCACTCTTAGATGTGAGGTTTTGGAGCAAATTGATCCTTGCAGCTGCAGCCTGGCAGCAAAACCAGATGAGACTGTTTTCAGGAGTGATGTTGGAATGCACATCCATCTGGCATCTGCCACTGAGAGTGGCAGCTCCATGCTAAAAGTCAGGAGGTTGGCTCCTAACCTTGGCAATGTTGCTAAAAGCTGCAGAGTCCTGAATAGACTCTGGCAGCGCTTCCCAAACGCTGGGGCCTTAGAAGTTGTGCGTTCCTGCTAAGGTGGAGTTAATATTTAGCTCTCTTCCTGAAGAAGAGAGATGCCTTCTGCTGCTGGAGCCAGTGATGTGGTGCAGCTTGTTGTGTGGGGAGACTCAGTGTAGAGAGATGCATGAGAGTGCTCATTGGGAGGGATTGTTTGGAGTAATTGAGAGTGGTATATCAACAGCTCCCCCATGGAGGGGAAACTGAGAGACGTCCCTGCAGCTGTTCATCATGCTCTGGAGGTTAAAAACAAACAAGCAGAACAGGGAGAAGAAATTCAATTGGGGAATGCCAAATGCACACGTGGGAAGAAAACTTGACCTGTCTGTCGTGATTAAGGAATGGTATTCCCCAATTTAGTGCTCCCACTGAGACTCTCCAAACTACCGGCCGTTCGCTCTCTCCCTCCTCCCCCTCCCCATCCTTGCAGCTGGCTGGAGAGGAGAACTGGAGGCAGGAAAGGCAAAGATCACAGATTGAGATAAGACCAATTTACTGGGAACAGCAAAGAGATAAGAAAATTAACAGCAACAGCAACAGTACTAATAGTAGAGTGTACAAGAATGCTCACCATGCAGAGCCCAATACCCAACCGCTTGTTTCCCAATACCCCGACCCAGAAGGGATATCTTCCCCCATTCCTGGAAAATGATATGAGGTGGTATAGAACAACGTTCAGGTCCAAGCAATGCCCCTGCCTGGCTATTGCAAAAATAAACCCTGTCCTGGCCAGAACCAGTACACTGTCATATATAACAATAGGGTACATGCAGCAGAAACAAATGCCAAAAAGGTGCAGATCTGTAAATGGCCCTGCTCGGCTGTCAGGGTTGGGTTGACTAGAGCATCTTTTTGAAGGCAGGCTAGAACATGCTTAGCAAACCTCTTGTGATTGTGCACTCTTGTGGAGTGCAGTGCTTTAAAAGGCAAAGAGGTGACATTTAACTTTCTTCTTCCCTGGCTTTTAACGTATTTTGGTTGCTGTAGATTCCAGTTAAATCGCTGAGCTCAAAAAGAAATTACTCCTGTTAAATGCAGTTTCCAGCTCTGACACAGAAACTGGATAATTCCTCTTCAAAGTCATTGCAGAAAAGATGATTTGAGGCAATAGGAAAACTCAAAAAGTGAACTGCAAAAAAGATAATTTTTTTCATTATTTATTATCTATTTCCATGTGTACTTGTAAATGGATTAGGGTATGTTTTTTAAGTCTCATCTGGGCTTATCAAATTCAGTTTTTCATTGCATTTTTTAGTCATTAAATGTTTGTTGAGCTTGGAGCACTCTTGCTGAGACTGCTGAGGCATGCAGATTAGTGTACCCAGAATTTACAGGTTCTGCTCCAGTTTTAATTAATGCCATTTTGCTCTGTTACTTTACAATTTACAAGCATCCCAGGCACTCATGTAGAAATGCGTATTTTGGAGACCAAGAAAAAAATGCCATCTTGTTGTGAAAGTCTTAAGACTCCTGCCGTCCCTTGGGAATAGGTTCATCCATTATTTAGTATTGTAATTTGGTTTTTTTTGCTCCTGATGACGCTATAAAAGGTGGTGCAGGTTCTCAGGAGGTCTAAGAGGACCATCTCCTTGAGTGGCACTGTTGAGAATCTGGCCAGATGGCTTTGCATGGCACCCTGCATCCTTCTTTGCTGATATTTTTGCCTTCAGAAGAGATCAGTGCTTGACCGCAGCAACTCAGGAGCTCTGGTTGCAGTATGTAAGGATATTCTGCTGATTTACAGCCCTCCTCTGGGACTCGAGCTGCAAATCATTGGAGCAGCCTGCAGCTTTCTGGGTGTGCTCAGTGCAAGCTGGAGTTGCTGGCTGGCTGCCACAAGCATGTGTGCATGCGAGAGAGCCTTTGCATTGGTGAAGCACTTCCTTGTCACCCTCCCTGCTCCACTGTGCTGTCATGGCTCAGGCAGAGTCTCTGCCTGCATGTTGAGAGGGGGAATGCAAAGAGGGGAGCAGGATTGAGGCCAGCACCTCCTTGCTTCCCCTTCCTTCAGGTGCAGACAGTGATTCTGGAGGGACCCACCCTGCTCTGAAGCATTGCTGGCTTGCTCACCCTCCAGGGCAAAACCATCTGTTATCCACAGCTAAGGAAGGAGAGATAGGAAAGGGCCTCACTAGTCAGCACCTGACAGGAGAGAGGTGGTGGAGACGGGGAAAATTGCCTTCCCCTCTCCCCACTCAGCAACCAAAGCAGGTGAGATACTCTCCTGAAGCTGAAACCATACTCTTCTCTATGAGTCAGCAGGATGCAGGGGACTGGTTGAGATGGCTTTTGTTCATCAGTGGCTGCGAAAGAGACTCCCTGGACTGGCTGTGTGTTTGTGTGCATCTTGGAGATAAATTACACATGAACCAGCGAACATGACTACAGCTTCTAAATCCAGTATTTATGTTGTGTCTTTAATTGATGTAGAGAGATAAGTCAGCCAGCAGAGTGATTAATGCAACAGATTTGTGCGGGAACGCTGTGCAGCTGTGTTGCCAGCTCAGAGAGTTTTTCATCTGTAGCCAGTCACTTGTAAATGGTTACCAGCAACTTTCTAATGGTTAGTAACAGCTCATCACTAAAATTCTTTCCCTCTGATCCTGCCTGCTCCCAGGTTGCAGTCTGTCCATGTTAAGGGGCTCTCCTGGAGAGCAGTGCCCAGCACAGCCCTGCTTTGAGCAGGAATATGGCCTAGCAGACCTCCAGAGACCGAAATTGTTCAGTGGCTTTTCACAGCTCCAGTGCCTTTGGGTAACAAGGCTGGCTGCTCTTCTGTCTTGAAAAAGCCAAAATTTTTGCCTTTCTCCAAATGAGATTCTTGCTTGATTAGTGCAGGCCATTCAGTGAGGAGGTGGTTATGGCAGTGGAGAAAGTCAGAGATGACAGGGTTATCATCAGACTTCTTGGAGGCATTGCATGGCAATGTTCTCCTTGAAAGTGGGAAAGGTTTCTCTCTGCAGATGGCATACTGCTTACTGTGTCTGCATTCTCCATTTCTAAATGAATTTTGGTCTTATTGCAGTTAGTCTGACAGCTCCTCCTCCTTTTCTGTAAAACTGCTCTTGTCTGTCATCTTAGCACCTCAGCTGCTTCTGTATAACAGGTCTGTTTCCTTCCATGCTTGCAGAAATCCAGAAAATTTGACTCTCCTATCTTGCATTGAGAAAACCTGTTCTGAAGCAGTGCTGCGTTGAATGGATAACCCTGTGAACAGCTTTTTCACTCTGCTTGTCGGTAGCCTGTGTTTCCAGCCACGGTTATAGCTGGGAGGTGTGAGACCGAGTTTTAGACTGACGTGATCCTCTAGTCATATGCTGCAGGGATGCAAAGCTCCCCCTCCCACGCTCAGACCAGACACTTGCAACATTCCTACTCTTCCAGTACCCAGGTTGTTGGAGACACTGGCTGCTTCTGCAGGGGCAAAGTCAGTATACACATCTTATGTCAAGCAATCTTTCAGCTTGCTGCTTGTTTAAATTTTCTCCAGTATTGCTCTCCCCAGGCTCTGGGATGTCATGTCAGCTCTGAGGGGGCAGTTAAGAAGTCCACATTTCTCGCCAGAGCACGATCGTTGCTCCCCAGCATGTGTTCCCAGCATCTGGTATCTAGGCTGCCTAGAGGGATGAACCATGGAAGCTGTCTCAGAAAGAGCTAGTCTGCAGCTTGTGCTTTTTAAAGGATATTTTTAGTGCATATAGAAGCAGTATGCCTAGCCTCCCCTCTCTCCCTGAGCTCTCCCAGCAGCATAGGTGTAGCATAGTGAGCTGCTTCAGTTGGAGCTTCACTGTAGGGATATGAGCTCCAGGAAGAAAAGGCTTTGTCAGCCTTCAGAGAAATGATACCACCCGAGCTGAGCACCAGTGCACAGGACGATGATGCTGTAGGAGGAAGCCAGTGCCACCCTGCATGGCTGGTCACCTGCTGGAGACTGCTCTAGCATTGCCCTCGATGCTGGGGGTAATTAGAAATGCTGGCTTCCTCTTCCTTTTAGTCTGTGCTGCTTGAGGAACTGAGAGCATGAGAGCAAGGACAGATGCTTGGAAAAAGTGAATGCCATCTGGGAGTATCTGCTCTGCTGATGGCAACATCCAGTTGAGCATTGTAAAGGAGGCAGGCTCAGCCCTGCCTGAGGGAACGTCCCTTGCTCTTACATTCTGTTAGCTGCATTGAGGTTGTGTTTTAGTTACTTGTTACAGCCCTTCCCTTACCAAATGCAAGCCAGAACGTTCCCAAAGGCTGCACCTTTGACCTGATGTCACACAGGACACAGAGGTGCCATCTTTGTACCCCACCCTATACACTAGCAAAAACTGGGGCAAGCAAAACCAACACACCTGACTTTGCGCCTGTGGTCAGAAGGAGCAAATTTAGGCTAGTACAAAGCATTCCCTCTTCCTCCCCTTTGAACACTTAATTATTCCATAAAAATTATAAATGTTTAAACAATGAGAGACCTCCCATGGCATCTGCTTTTAAACCTGGGCCAGGAACCAGCTGGGGTATAGGCCAGAGGTTTATTTGGACCAATAAAGGTACATCACTTAACAATGCAAGCGCTTTAAGTGCTATAAGCCACAGGGGCAGAATTTTGCCCTGACATAGACCACTGTAATTAGAAGACAGTCTGTAGCAGTGGTCCTGTCTGTAACTCACCTAAATGAGACCTACGCAACAAGATACTTCTTGTCCAAAAAGGTGAGGCTTCAGCTCGGGCCCAGTGGGTATCATGATGTAGTGACAGAGCTGCTAGCTAAGCTGCCATGGAGATTTGTTTGACATGAAATCCTCCAACTCCCCTTAGCCTCTTGCTGGGAAAAGGGCGATCAATGATATCGAGTCTGTGTCACTGCACAGGGCAAACTCTGTTGGTAATACAAGTCTTAGCTCACACTCTTATGAAAACCTCATGCTCAGAACTGTCAAATTCTGAAAGACTGTAGGATGAGAGCAGGGGTGGGTTGTGGTTGGTTTTTTTTAAATTTGTACATATTCATGACGACTGTGTCCTCTTACTTGAGTCTAGAATTATATATTGGCTAAAAGGACAGAGTTTTCTGGTTATTTAAAAACTTTAAAATCACTACTCTCTGTGTGAGGTACACTCTGAGGCTTACATTCCTTGGTGGACATGTTTAAGTGATGCCTTTAGATGTGTGTATGTATTTCATAGGTATAGTATGACTTCTATGGCTCTCCACTGCAAAGCCTCCTGTTCTTTTCTGAGGCTTATTTTGGTCAAAGCACTTCAGCAGCTCCAAACATTGTTAGAATGCTTTTTGCTCTAATTGTTCTCAAATGAGGTTGAACAGCTATCAGAGCTTTTGCAGATTTAAGGTATCCTTTGAGCTGCCTTGATCTTCGTGTGTTGTCCACCAGGGGCTGCCTGTTGTTCTGCATGTTGAAAGCAAGGCATGTATTTGAGAGTCTAAGCAAGAGTTAGTGGGTGGGATTTTCTGCTAGCTTAACACTGGGCTGACATTTTCCCTGTTTATATCAGCCAATGCCTGTACCAGGGATCCGTACTGACTTCTGAAAATCATGCTCTGGGGATCTAATACACAGCTTTACTTCTGAAAATGTTGACCTTGCTCTGTGAAAATTCAGCAAAGGGACATCATGTCCTAAGTGTCCAAGAAGGACAGGTGCCTGTGATGTCTCCTGCAGATACAGCTGTACAGCAGTAGTGAGGGTGTTTTTATTTTTCTGCAACAGTACAAATTTCCAGAAGAGTGGCTCATCAGCAGGGAAAAGAAGAGCAGCGGGGCTGAAATATCTCTCTTGGGCATCTCATATGCCTCCCAGAGGTTTTCCTTGGAAGCTTTAAACAACCTTTTAACAACTTGCTGGTCTGAGTAAAAAGACATAGGGAAACCCAGTGGGTTTTCATGTCGTGCTTTAGTCAGGGCAACAGTAGCATGATCTGCATTATTCTTGGAAAGAGAGAGCAGAGCCTGAGGGTATGATTCTTACCTGGAGTCATAAAACTCTTTATCATGCAGTTAGCTTGAAGCACTTGAGTAACTTCAGTGAAACTATTCCTTTGCACTTCACTGGACCACAGCCAGAGTGAATTGCAGTTCTGAATGAAATGAAGGGGAACATCCCCATCACCTTTGGGCAAGCTGTTTCCTGTAATCCATTCTCGGGTACTGAGCTTCTCCTTCGGGTTGCCTGCCCCTCGTGGTGATGGGAATATATGGATGAGCACTATCATTTTCAGAGTCACAGTTAAGAACTGTAATTTACCCTCCACCTGAGCTGTTGCTATGTTGTTTTCCCTTAGGCTGAGAGAGAGGACTGAATTTTCAGTCAATGTTGCTTGGTAGCCATATGGGAAACATAACTTTCGACAGTGGTAGTGCAGAAAAACATTTTGCACATGCGTGTACATTATACATCTCTTGTGTGCAGAACTAACCCTACAGGGCTTGACAGCAGTCCTTGCAAGACCTTTCCTCTGGGTGGTCTCCTTTCCCTTTTGTGATGTGTAGGAACCTTCTTTCTGGTAACCTTGAATTCAGTTTACTCTCATCACTGAATTGCTGGAGTGTTTTTCATGTAACACACCAGAGACACAGTCCCAGTCTCACTGCTTTGTAGTAACTTCTTGGTCTGCTGTGAAGCAACAACATTGAGGTAGCCATTAAATCTTTTCCAGCAGCATGGAACTTGCTGTTCTGACTCTTGGGGAGGTCATCATCTCAGGTTTGACACTGTCCTACCACCAGGACACCCTGTTTTGTCCCTGGGAACATGCATGGCCGGAAGAGCATATTGGGTGGTTGGAGTCAGAGCTGTGCAGACTTAAGTCAAACCCTGGTTCACGGGAGATTTTTTCCATGTGCTGCTGATGTCCCTAAGGACTCAAACATATACTTGCTTACACAGAGATGCTTTCCTGAAGCAGAGTTGTCAGTCTTTTCTACAGGTATCACAGGATGCCCTCCCTTATTCTGCTTCATGTATCTGGTACTAGAATGATCATTTCCTGATAAATGAAGGCACTTAATCAGTCCTCTTCCCCTTGGAAGAAGGACTTTTGGGGATATTGTTATATCATTTAAAATAATATTTTGGAATTTGAGTTTACATTGCTTTATTTTTCACTTGAGGTGACTGTATATAAATATTTTCCTCTATTTTATCATTGCTGATAAAGTAAGCCTACAGTATACAGACAAATAATTTGCCTTTGATGTATTGAAACTGTGAGATATAAAGTAGACTTCTCTCTTGTGTCCATGTTCCTGACTATAACTCTGTTCCTCTGTGTTTTTATAAGTTGGAATAAATGTTGCTTACGGGCAACAAAGAGCCTGCAAGCTTCCCAATAATTTTTATGTCATTGAACTCAAGCAACCCTATTGAAGGATCTCACATATGTATAATGATATATGTATATGTACAAACTTTAGAAAGAAATAAACCAAATGTATTTCATGTTCTGCAGCTGAATGTTTTTTTATTTGAACACTGACAGTTGTTCCTACAACTAAGAATGTGAAGGTGGCTTTTCAGTGATTGGCTGTCCTGTTCCTGTCTTCTGGCATTCAGTAGTTTCAAGGTTTCCTGAGCTGGAGTGTACATGTACTGTCTGCCTTACAGAAACACAGTCTGGATCTGACCTGCAGTTGGGGTAACCAACGGAACCAGACGCACTGCATGCACATTAGTCCTGTGTGAGAGCAGCTGGAGCGCTCTCTTCCTTCTGCACCTGTACAAAGGTGGCATCCCTTCCAGCTGTTTCAGGGTGTGTAGCCTGCCGAGCTACCACTGCTTGCTGTAAAGAGACAGCAAGAAGAGAATTAACTGATTTTAAATGGGTTTACCAGCATGTGGGTTGAAAGAGGGGGTCTGCAGCAGACAGCTGTTCACAAATGGTTGGGGCACTGTCGAGGTTGGGAATTGCTGCTGATGTGGTGGATGGGGAGTAAGGACCCATGAAATGCAGAAGAGTCAGAAAAGAAAAAGATGGAGTGCAAAAAGGCAGGGGTGGGAGGGAGTGGTTAAGAAACTATGGCTATCCAAAGTGAGGAGAAACAGTCTGTATGACACACAGCAAACAGCCTTGTGTTTGCAGTTCTTGCGCTGGACACAGCTCAACATGGGAAATTAGTGCACCGTATGGAGAGTGAGTCACAGGGCAAATGGAGAGGATGTGTCCACAACAGGTGGGGCATGCCCTAGCTTTACAGCAGGGCTAGGAGCTTGTACTTGGAGACAATAGTAAGGAAGACGTTGTTTCTTACCAAGATTTCTGTGAATGTTTGACTATATTGAGGTGACTGTTTCTTTACGTTTTTCCTCAGCATGTTTCCTGCAAATGAATGGTAAGACTTTTACACTTGAGATAGTTCTGTGTTTGGTTTTTTTCACACTATGCCTTGGGATATCAGATTTTTTCATTGTTGTTCCATCCTGGTTGCTTCAATGCACTTGGGATTTTTGATTCTAATGCATGCTTCTGGATTAATATGTCTTTAATGAAAAGACTAAACAAAGTGGTGGTAAAGATGGGTGGGAGTATTTTACGAAGATGTGTTAAATGCCTCCTGTAAGCACAAATGAATATTTGAGCTGTGTCTGAATGTTAATGTCAGTGCTGCTCACCATATCTTTTCTTATTTTTTCTTCCCAGCTGACAGAGTCAACGCTGAGCCTTTTCTGGTGATTTTTCTGCCTGAAATCATTAGTCACATCACGTTGCTTACAATGCAATAAGCTAGAACAAAATGACAGAACAGGTGCTAAGTGAAAGACAGATGCATTTATATTCTCTTCATTGTCCATTTTCAGTTCAAGTTTCCAAGTACAGAATATAATTATCAAGGAAGACTAAAAGGGCTAGTTTGTGTAAGCAGGAGAAACCTCCATAGTCTGCGCAGCTACACATCTCTTTGGGTATTTATAAATAATGTAGCACGAGAAAGAGACTTAGCCCAAATTAATGCACAGTTTGATCTGATATTGTCATGGGTATCTCTAGATTGGAAATGAGAAGAAAGTTTTTACCCATCAGAGCACTGATGTACTGCAGTGGCCTAATCTACAAGTTAAGGGCAAGAATACCCAGTAGCTTTTAAGGTAGAGTTGGAAGAGGAATCATGTGATGATAACCCATGTTTTCATTTGTCAGGTCATCACACGTTCCATCTGTTTCTTTCCGTGTTTTCTACTAAATTGATGTTTCTCAAAAGAAATTATGTCAGCCACTAAGCTAACTTTCTCCCAGAAAAAGGGCCATCCTAGAAAACATGAATTACTGCACAACAGCTTGCCAGGTTTGCTATGTCATGGTCATGTTCATGGTCATGTTCATTTTAGGACATCTCTTCTGGTCCCATTCCACAGTTAGTTTTTTGATAGATCAGTACATAAATGATGCGGGTTTTTGTTTTGCTGGTCTACTCTTCACAATAAGATGCAAAGACATGGAGCTAAACTGGGTTCAGGTGAAGGAATCAAGGCTAAGTAGACTTCTTTGCCTTGGAGAATGTGGAAGCTAATGTGTTGCTATTACAAACTGGAAGTTTCTGGGGATGTTTTGGTCCCCTCTACCCCAGGCAGGGCGTATCAGTAATAGACTGAGTTTGTCCCAGTATCAACCTTGGGAAGTCCAGACTTTGATACAGATTTTGCTGAATTTGGCCAGGGAGGATAAACTAATGAGGGACATGTCATGTCTTAGGGAGGAATTTGGGCAGAGAAAGAGAGGCACAGGAGTGGCAAAAAGGTTTGTTCCAGGAAATAGAAACCATGATGAATAAGGAAAAAGATTAGGTAAATAGGAAAGGAAGGGGGAACCTTCTGAGAGGAGAAGAGCAGGTGCCTCCAGATGCATCACTGATTTGCACCCTGATCAGTCAGGAATTTCTTTTGGGACTGTGTCTGAAGAACTTGCTGAACGAGGGTGAGCTTCAGAGGGATAGATTTCTACCATAGTGGTACATCATGGAAAGAGGTAAAGTGATAGATTTTAAGTGAATAGTTTATGTATGTGATTCATAAGGTTTAAGAGTGTGAAATAAGCACTTTTATAATTGTGTGTAATAGGGTGGAAAACAGTATAATTGCAGATTAGCAGTCGTGGTGTGTTTGTTTCATAATCAGTATATTGATTACTTAACAGATTTACCAGTTCCTTAGTAGCTTGTTGCTTAATCACTAAAGCCTGTAATTTGTTATATCAGTTATATTTTGGTCTTGCAATCTGAATGGAGGGAGTTGCTCCCTGAAGTAATGGTTATAGTGGGGGAAAGAATATTTCCTACCTAGTCTTAACTTGCTTCAGCCACAACACGTTGACCATTGCAAGGATGTTTGCAGGAACATCTGTAAATATTTGAATTATGCCAGTGTCCACAGGCTGCAAGCTTAATAGGATGAGTATTGAGAATGCAAACGCGGTAAAAAGTACATACTGGGAAAGCGAGGTCGGTGAGTTAAAATCTCAGGGAAAGACTTTCATAGTGCACAGGCACTGTTTTCTCAGCTAAAACTGCTTGTCTGCATGTGTAAATGTACTGAAGGGCCTTTATTTTTATGATGTGCAGTCTTGAAATGTAGGGGAAATGTACAGATGGCTAGAACTCTGCAGAAGAAAGGAGAGTATAGCATCAAAGACTGAAAACCCTGCGGAAAAGAGGATTGCAAGGAGGGTTTACCCAAGGGAAAAGCAACTAGGATTTGTTTGAAAACCAGAGGCAAGACAAAAACTGAACAAGACTTCTTCTATAAAGAAAAAGCCTGGGAGGCAGCTGAGCAGTACATAGGTTCAGTTATCACTTGGAAAAGGCATTCCATTAATAGGAAAGGAGCAGGCTCTTGTGAAGGTTGCCTAACCCCTCCCCTTATCAGAGTGCCCTTTTGGTGAAAAGTTCTTAATCCCCTATTGTTTGCAGAAGCATTTTGAACACTGCCAGGGCTTGCCATAGGGTCAGGACAGCATGCTTTGCACTGTCCTTCAGTGGAAACTGCTCAGTTAGCCAAGGTAGCTATTTCTCCCTGCAGCTGGTAGCTTGGAAGACAGCAGCATCCCAGGGGCTGTGCACTGTCTGCTGAATGGGGTGTGTCTTCGCAGAAAGGACAGAAAGAAAACGCAAAACCAAGCTGAAGCCTGTTTTCCATCATCACTGTACAGAGATTGTTCAAAATAAGTGGTTTGGGTGGGTGGGTATGGTTTGCTTTCTTCCTGTCCAAGAAACTGTTTTTTTCAGATATCATCTTTCTGCTGTGCCTCAGAAGTGCAGTGTAGATATGCTCCATCAACTCTTTGGAAGGTGAATATTTTTAGTCAGCTTGGGCAACCTTCTCCTCTCTGCCCAAAAGTCCAGTGTAAAAAAAGTACACATCTCTTTTCAGGATAAGTCCAGTCGGGACTTGTAAACCAAGATGTGTGTCGCTGAACACTTGTTGCAAGTACAGTCTTCAGCATAGACATGTGCCCTCCGTTGAGAAGAAATTATTTTGATCAAGGTGATGGTGGGGATGCTGTTGTGAGGGTGGGTAAGCAAAATGCTCCTCTCCAGTCAGAAGTGTGTGTGTGATACCCAGCTCTTGGTGTGCTCCCCTCCCCTCCCCTCCCCTCCCCTCCCCTCCCCTCCCCTCCCCTCCCCTCCCCTCCCCTCCCCTCCCCTCCCCTCCCCTCCCCTCCCCTCCCCTCCCCTCCCCTCCCCTCCCCTCCCCTCCCCTCCCCTCCCCTCCCCTCCCCTCCCCTCCCCTCCCCTCCCCTCCCCTCCCCTCCCCTCCCCTCTCGTCCTATCCCAAGCCATCCCGGGCTGCACTGTGCTGAGCACCCTGTAAGTACTAGGACTGGGATGGATGGAGCCAATGCCGTTAACAGCATAATTACCTGAGTAACAGAGACACTAGAGATGCTAACACCTTGGCAGGAATTTGCAGTGGTCTGTGCCTGGGACAGGAGTACTTTCCATGTCTGGCTGCTGGGACAGTTTTGTGGGGGCCTTGCAGCCAGCCAGTGATAGCAAGAATGGTGTAAAACCCAAGTCCTGTTACCACAGCCATACCCACGCTGCGTTTCTCAGGCAACTGAAGTGTGGGCGGCAGTTAGAGGTTGTAATTGTTTCGTGGGGAAAAAAAAGCCCATATACATACACACGCAGAATTAAAAAATGAAGTGCTCTTTCCTTTTAGCTGCAATTTCTGACTGCACTTTAGACAAATTGTCAGAATCCGCATTCCCGCTGGCAGGGAGCCAGGCTCCCTGGCATGCTGATTAAATGGTGTGTGGGCAAAATGTAGGCAGATGATGGGGACCTGGTACATTGAAACCTTGGAGAGCTGTGTTTTCCTTTGCTGCTGCTTTCTTTTTTCTCTCCAAGCTCCTTTCAGGCTAGTTTTCTGGCCATCCTGCACTAGATCCGTTTTGGGGTCTGAACATCCAGCATTGGGAACTGAGAAGTGTGAAGCCACAGAGGTAGCTGCTCTAGGTTCATAATCCCTAGCTGCTTGTTCCCGTGCAGGTGAGCACATAACCCTCTGAGTGCAGTGAAGGTAGTTGAGAGACCAAAATGTTGGGCTGCAGCAATATAAAGGGAATTTTTGCATGTAGATGGGAAACCTCTTTTGTGAGGGATGCAGTCAGCCAGTAAAACAAATGCTTCTGGTCCAGCTTCAGCCTTCCTAGGAGCTGCATCTGTGACAGCTCCTCTTGGAGTATGGCTTTACTTTGGTGAGCTGCACTGCCTTTCTCCATCCTGGGGCACTGGGATCCATCCAGCTGACAAGCACTGGAGTTAGAGGTTTTGAGATGTCACATTTCGAATCAATCTGCTGCTTAGATCTCACAGCTGTAGCATTTACACTGCCATGTGTGTGTGAAGACTGGGGACTGTTGCATTGTTCCCAGGATATGTGTCTGCCTGTCATGGTGGGCACCCTCGGTTTACACTGACTTGCTTGTTCACTTCCTTTTTATTTGGTTTCCCATCATTTCTCCTAGGACTTGACAATACAGTCAGGAAGGTAAGATGAATTGTCCAGCCTTTGGAACCACAGCAAGCATTCAGTGGAGAAAATTTTCATGAACATAATGGCTGAGCTCCACTGTGACTCAAGGTTGCCCCACTGCCATGTCTGATGTCACCACAAAGGTTTGAGAAGAAATTATTTTACGCCTCAAGAGAGGTAACTCTGCTTTTAAAATGGGTGAGCTGCACAGCATTGAACACTGTGCAGTGTGGACATCCCAATTCCAATTCATCCCAGTTCCAATTCATCCCATTTGTTGGGCATGGACATCCCAGTTCAGAGGCAGGGCGGCCTTCATGCAGCCTAGCTTCCAGAGCAAGGCAAGATTATTCCATTGTCAAAATATGGACATAAAAGCTCAATATCTTTTTTAAATTCCACAGCAATTTGATTCACATCTTTAGCTAATCCCTCTCAAACTTTTAAAGAAATCTGGCACAAACAAGTCTCTGGAGGTATTTTGCAGCCCTCTGGGTTCTTGCTGCACTTGTGATTCATCAAATATGTCTTTATGTTTACTTCAGTGTGCAGCCTGACTGACAGGGCTTCTTTGCCAAGTGTTAGAAGCTGCAAAAGTCCTGCAGGGGCTTATGTGTGCTGATGATGCGTTCTGGGGCTCAGCCTCCCATGATTACAGAGAAGGGCCTGGTGTGCCTGGTCAGAGCTATCTGCTCCAGCACAGCTGCAGCGTGGTCTGCCTCTGTGCCCAGGAGCCTGAGAGGTTTCACCTTCAGCTTCCCCAGGAGCAGACCAGGGCCAGAGCTGCTTGTATGCCTGCCAGTTCTGCCTATGGTGTTTAAACTGCATACTCTTCAGGGCAGGGCCTTTGGCCATGTACATTCAATACCAACAAATATTAATCCTTATGATATGCAAACTGCTTGGCTTTCAGAGACTGGTACGACTTTAATGCAAAACACCTGGCACAGTGTTTTATGAGCCCTGGGGACAGTTTAACTTGTTCAAATGTGTACTTGGCTTAGAGTCACTAATGTGATCAATCAGAGGAACAGTCTTTTCCCTCTGACTCACCAAGGATGATTCCTTGAATTTGAGGGGTTTAAATATCCACTTGATTCAAGCATTAAGGAGTTTGACTTAAAAATTCTGCTGCTGAAATCACAGTGGAGGCAACTGACCCCATCTCCCACAAGTTCAAGGAAAGATCACTCTGGTGCTAAAGGCAGAGGATATCTACTAGCTTTCATCAGCTGAAAACTGAGCATTTTTAGCAAAAAGCCTGTAGATTCACTTGGGTGCCAAACTCCAAAAACTTGCCCTATTAATTTGCTCTGATCTGTCTATCATCTAAATGGCTTTAAAAAGATGAGGAAAACCAAATCCAGCCCTATGTCATGGGATTTTCAGGTTTCTTATTCCACTCTTGGGAACCCTGATTTTGCCAAAGGATATTAACATGAGAAGGAAGTATATAAGCCCATGCCCCTCCTTTTCCATTAAGGTCCCTCCTATTGAAGTATGACTTTTATTCCATATTTCCTCAGCAGGTATGCTGAGGCCTGGTGATTTTCTGCAGTCCTTGCGCTGTCTCACCTTGAATGTAGTAATGCTACTATTTTTTTTTTTTTTTGCTGCTACTCTTCTGCCTGCTTGTATTATTAGTGTCATTGGAGTATGCAATTCTTTGCTTATCTGTGCCCCTTAGCGCTTTTATTGTTGTTCAACTGACCATATCATGTTGTATCTTCTCCGTGAGCTATTGTCCCCATGTCCTCTAGGGGGAAAACAAAGCACATAGAGCCTAGGTAACTGGGTCACACAGGAATTTGTGAGCACACCTGGAAGGTGAATTCCCCTTTTCCAGAAAAAGCAGTGAATCACTGTGTCACGCTCCTTTTTTAGCTGCCTCTTGTACTTTGACAGCTTTACCTCCTTTATGAAGGTCGTCCCTTCTTAGTCTTCTCCTTAATTTTTACTCTGAGCTTGTTTAGTTATGAATTGTCATAACTAAAGGAAGACTTTGCAATTGGCTAAATCTCTGCATTTCTGACTAACACCTCTAGCGTATGTGCAGCTCTCTTAGCTCAGCGCAGAACCCCTCTTTCGGACAAAGCAGTAGAACTGAACAGACCTATTTGTGGTCACCTGCGCTGCAGTCCTCATCTGAGTTCAGAGTTCTGCTCTGCTAAGCAATGTGTAGGCCTCCCGTGCCTCCAGACTGTGGATTTATTCCAAAGATTTATGCCCAAGCTGAAATTCAAGGGTGAGAGGTTTATTGGACTTTGTGCCATAAAATTTTAGTAGGGTCAGGTCACGCTGACTGGCTGCAGGGCGTGAAGATTAGCAGACAAAATAGTTAGGAAAGAGAGGAAAACAAAGACAAAGAAACAGGCACACTGTGGCTATTTGCCCCTGATTAGATGATTGTTACCATTAACTGTCCTTGAAGCTCGTTTTGCTCACAATAAACAAAAATAGGAGCTGTTTTGATCGAGGGTAGAGGTTAGCTCTGCTCTAACAGTTCTGCCTTAGCATTTCCATCCTACCAGGTGAGGAAAGTAAAGCACAACTTCAAACAAAGCTAAGCCCTAGAGCCTTTCTGTTTTTTCTGCTTAAGCACAGAATAAATTATACAGCATTGGCACAGTCTCCTTATTAATTTCACTCTGTAAGCAATCATAAAGCATTTAGTTTTAACATGAAATATTCAAGTTCTTAGCTGTTTGTTTTTGAATCCTTTATGTATAATTTAAAGAATTTGCTAACACAGAAATTATTAAACATGGATACGTCAGATTACAACTAAGCTGAAGAAAAGGGACAAGGATACTGGAAACTGAAGAATTTACCAAAACTAAAACAAAGTATTTTGAATGCAAGATTTTTCCTTGCGTGATGCAAATAAGAAATAATCCCTGATACTAAGGCTAGGAATGACCTTGTTGATAATGTGATAGAGCCAGCACTGCGCAGTCTGCAAAGCACTGGATGGGGTTATTATTACTGGCATTTACCTGTCATCACATGATGACAACAAGTTAGTTGACTGACTGCACTGTGTGCTTTAGTGCAGTCCCAGCTTATGCAAAGCCTGCTCCAGAAAACGTCACCCTGTAGTTCCCACGCATTTGAGCTTGGAAAGCCCCAATGGAAAGATCTCAAGGGACCCATCTTGTGCCTAGTTAAACTGCTTTTCACTTGAAAAAGAGGTGGCATGCTTGCTGTGTGCTGCATGTACCATGTAGCCATAATGTATTTGTAGCATTGTCAAAAACAAGAACTCCATCCAGCAGGATGACAATGCACCGTTCTGATATCTCCCAGTGCTATGCTCTTACTGGCTTTCCATGTGGATCCCAGGACTTCTTCCCTTGCAAGTAGAGGATGGTGAAGTGGGGTTTCAGAGGAAGGGCTTTCAAGCTGAAAGTCCCTCTTGCTCTTTTATGGTCTTGAGCTATGTCTGTAACCCATCATTTTTCCAAGTCAGATTTCCCCTCTGACTTCCCAAAACAATGTTGCCCCCCACATTAAGAATGCGTTCCCCAGGAACATCCATGTCTTCTGTGCCTCTACTGCCCCACAGCGTGCCAGCATGAAGTGCTCTGCTTCACAACCCTGAGCTGCAACAGGGTGCAGCACCTCTTTCCTACCAAACTCAATCTTCCTTATTCTGTGGATTTCCTGGCTACCTGGACTCTGTCTGTGGGTGCGCAGCTGCAGTGATCTCTTGCTCAGACGTCTGCTCTCACCTGAGCCCAGATTATTGGGGTACATCCTTGTTGATGCTCCAGCATTCAGCCCTCAAATTTCTCCCTGTTAGCTCTCCCACTATTGGCACCCTCCTGGCTGCCCTGAGTTACATAGGACTGGGAAATCTCCATGCTTAGCTGCCAGGCAGGGAGGGGACTGTGTGACCTGCACCATTCACAGAAAAAGTACTCTGCCTGGCATCTGCTGTGCTGCTCTGGCAGTGCTGCTGGAGGAGTCAGAGGGGTCACAGCAGTAGAGAGTGAAGCTCCCCAGGGGCAGGTAAAGAGTTCCCCTCCCTTCTGGGTGGCTGTATGGGCCTGTCTGGTGTGGCAGGGATGAGGGATCGGTGACTGCAGCCATGGATGCCCATGGGGAGGGAGAGGAAAAGGCAGGAGCCCCATAAATGTGCCAGAGCAGAGCTCATAATGTCCTACCAAAATACAAAAACCCTTGTCACAGTCGAAAGGATGGTGGTGCTCTGGGAGAGTGGCAAGGGAAATCTGCCATGAAAGGGTTTGAAAGGCAGAATGGGCTGAAGGACTGAGAAGTGGGCAAGAACCAAAACAGTGCTGTGAAGAAGTCTGGATCTCAGGGACATGACAACTTCTCCTGGCTGTCAGAGGATGAGGGAAGCTTACAAAGAGTGCAGGGGCAAGGTCAAGCAGGAGGTGGATGGGAGAGGCACTGGCATCTCCATCCTTTGCCCCAAGCCTTGGCCTGGAAGTCTTTTGCTGGTGCCAGCAAGACATGAGTCATCACTCAGAGCCTGAATATGCATCCTGCATCACTTCAAGCTTCCCACCTGATCAAGTTGTGCCACAGGGTGTTGATGGGGTTGGCAAGATAAAAGAGGGGGCAGAACTTGCTAGATGGAGCTGGATGTTGCTCTTTGGCCAAAAAAAAAGTTGCTGCTATGATTATTCACCCTTTCCAAGGCTATTAGTGGGCTGTAGGCGTGTAGGGTTTCAAGAAAAGCGTTACCCATTTAAAAGTCAGATTAAGAAAAATCTGCAACAAACCATGTTTCTGAATAGAAATTGGAATTTCTGGAGAGCCAAATGTATTCATTATTACTGAGAAGCCAATTGCTTCTGAAAAATCTGTCTCCTTGTTGCTTCTTATATTTTCAAATCTGATGCAGTTGCACGTGGGGACAGTTCAGTGGTGGGAGCTTTCACACAGATTTGTAGCACAATGGGTGCAGGAGCAGAGGGAACAGTTTGTGCCGTTGCATCACAGCAGCTAAGAAAGCCATATGTGAAATATCAGCCTCCCATCAGCCACACAGACATACATCTCCATTCTTTCCTCTCCAAATGGCTCCTGTTTCAGAAGGCAATGAGGAATGGAATGCTGCATTGGGAATGCAATCACTGATTGCAGAAGAAAAGGCAGTCCTTGGTGAAGAGGTTATCATTCAAGCTTTGTGCCTGTTCCAGAAAGGCTTGGACTTAACATTGTTTGTGAGCAAAGGGAAAGGAAGGATGGAGAGGGGCAAACCACTGTGCATTTTAAATAGCTTTGATTCTGAGTTGGAGCTTTATGTTAAATACCATGATTCATGTCTATTTATTTTGTTAAGCAGTGAGCAAGCAGAAAGTCTAGCAGCTGAAATGATGTGCCTGAAAGACTCCTGGCAGGCAATCCATCAAGCAACTATTGATTAGTGCTGCCACAGGAACCATTTTGCACAGTAAGACCTTTATTCTTTACTCTGACAAATGCTCACTTAGATGTAAATTAGCTGAAGGTGTCCTTCTCTCACTTGTTAGGGCTGAACTGGGAATGAAGGTTTGCTCTCCTAAGAGCAGGACTGTGGAAAGCACAGCAAGAGCCATGAGGAAAAAAAACATGGGTAAGATTCTAGGGCTTCAGGAGGTGTTATATGCTTTTTAAAAAGGATGAGAGAAGATAAATCAAAAAATTTCCCTAAGGAAGATAACATTCTATAACTGAAAAGTGCTCTAGTGTGCTGTAATGGCTAAAAGAAAGCTTGCTGGTAATGGTGCTACTGAACAGTCCAGCCTCCCTCAAATCCTGAGTTCCATAATTTGAAGGAAATCAAAGGTGAGGAAGGTGCAATGTTACCATTTAGACTTGCACAACATTCCCTGCATTGCCTCAAAAGTGTGCATGTCAGTACAATGGATAAGCCAAGCAACTTTGCTCTCCCAGAAGGGGTCTAAATGTGCTGCCCTTGTTACCTCCCACAAATGGTTAATTTCTCCATAATTTTACAAATATTTCTATGCCTATTGTAAATATCTGACTTCAATTTCCAGACATTGGTTGCTGTTGTGCTTTTCTCTGCTTCATTAAACCGCCTGTCAGGATCCAGAATTTTCTGTCCTGCGGAGGTGCTTTTGCACTGCAGTCATGGCCTATTTAGTTATTTCTTGAAAAGCTAAACAGATTGAGCTCTCACTGTCTCCAAGTACCAGGCATCTGCTCTGATTTTAGCCCCAAATGCCCATTCTAGTTTTCTTTCTGTTCGTACTCATGGGCATGTACTCAAGGACAGTGTTTTCGGACACAATATTACACCTTTGGTTTCCCGCACATGGGGTGCAGAGACACAATCATACTTCTTGTCCTGCACTTTGCCTCTCTGCAGAGACTGTGCAGAGGCACTGCTCTTAATAGTTGGTGCTGATATCCAGGGCAGACCATTGCATTTTTTCTGGGCTTCACGGTGGTCTCTGGCTGAATTTGCTCCAGATGGATGACCCTGAGCTTCTCCTTGCCCTCAGCAATGAAAGTACCTGGGTGATACTATTTCTGCTGGCACTGTGTTGAACTAATTATTCCTTATTTTTTCCGAAGAGCTGAGGTATGCATATCTTATTCTTGCATCATAACTGAAACCATTTCCCAAATTCAGGAAAAATACATGGTCGTGAAACAATCAGTATGAGCCCATGCTTGGCTCTTCGTAAAGGCTAGATGAGAAGCACCTTGCTGATTTTGTCTGGAGAGGTCTCTACATGCATGATTTTTAGTCTCTCTGTGGGCGATGTACACTTGATAGCTTGCAGTTGATGCTATCTCCCTCCTGGAATTAATTAGGCACTGCCAGATCATAAGTCAGTTCCTGAACTGCAGTAGGTGCTGCGCTCAGTCTGTCAGCAGCTCAGCACATCCAAAAACATCAGCCCAACAAGGCAAGCACGTTGGCAAGCCTCACAGGTGAACAAGATTGGTAGGCTGTTGAGCACAACAGCTGGGCAGAGGTAATATTGGGGGAATATCCTGGGTTTTCATGCCCATAATGCTATGCCTTGGTTTTGGACAATTTAGAGAACACTCTCAAATGAGCTGCCTCTTTTTATAGGTTTAGCCAATCCCTTATCACCAATAAAGAAGGAATATGAGGAAATATAAGTGAAAAGGCTAAAATCATGTGGCACAAGAAGCAGAGCTGCCTGCCTGAGCAGACTTTAAAAGTGCCCATGGTACCACACCCACACCTCCACCCCCCACCCCCAGCTCAATTTGCTAGCTGCAGGGTCTAAGAGAGACTAAAAATTTTTGGGCACAGATAGATGTGGAATGCAACAGCATTTTGGGTTACCCACAGCATGCTATCATGAAGGAGACAGTTTTAAGTATGTGGAACTTGTGCCTAAATGCTGTTGAGAGTCAATGCCTTAGCTGGAGGTGGGTGTGTGCCAGGTAAATCACCCTGGGCCTGGGTAGTGACACGGAGTGGAGGGCTCTGCTGCAGCTCAGGTGAGCAACAGCTCTGCTAGGTTGCCATGCAGACAAGGAAAAGGGGGATCTTTCTGCTCCTCTTCCCTCTGCCTGCTGGGAGAGTTTTTTGTACTTTTTCAGATATAATGCTGTCCCCATCGCTCATGAGGGTCTTAGTCTGAGTTTTCTCCAGTACCGTACTACTTTATTTCTTATCCTGGCAGTGTGCAAACACTTTGCTGACCTGTGATCTCTGTATGATATGGATTTATTTTAGGTTTAGGTTACTTAAGACATTACTGCAGTCAAATGCCCAGTCCACCTGGAGAGGTGTTACTGGACCTAAAAATAAACAGTATGTTTAGGCGTGGTTCATCTTTCACCACTAATTGAATGACTTGAAGTAGCATTAAAACAACTAGGCTATGAAGTGCACATCCTATTATGTCCAGGAAAGTAATGTGTCAGAGAAAGAAAATGAATCAGTCTCTTCTAAACCACTGCCTAAATCCACTTTCTGTCATGGATAAATTATTTTATTACAATGATTTTGGCTGCTGATTCTGGATGACTTCAACTCCTTTGGCTTCAATGTAATTTTAGCCTGTGCCTAAATGAATTTGAACTGAAGCTGGTGTGAAAACAAAGCAGTCTTAGCAAAGCTGTGACTTGTACTCTTTCAGATTTTATAATTTTTTGTTTGCTTGTTAATTCATTTTTCCTTTGCAACTAATTAGTTCAGGAACAGGTGGCAGGAGAGAAGGTGAATGCTTCTATAGAGACATCTTCAATCTCAGCCATTTAAACAGCAATTAATTGTAGTTTCTTCTAATTTATTAACTCATGCAGGGTCTAGTGTTACAAAATATTAACAAGAGCTGAACAGAGAATTCAGCAACAACAAACTATCTGTATGCACTTGATTGAGTGTTCAGTTTATTAAATTGTACCTATAGTACAATTTGAAGACAGTCCACTGTGTAAACTGATGTGACCTCACATATTTTACTCCATCTTTTTAGTCACAGGTCTCTCAGTATTTTCCTGTCTTTCCTTGGGGCCATTTTTACTTCACAGCTCATGTATTGATTTCTCCTATTTAGGACAGGCAGAAAAATTATGAAAAAGCACAGGGCAGGATCCCACCAGGGTACTAGAAGAAGAAAACCTGTATCTATGAACTCTTGGTGTTTTAACTCTATCATTAATTTTTCACGAAAGGGATCAGAATGTATACCAGCAGCCAAAGATACACTGGCTGCAAGGGCTGACAGCAGCTGGTAAGGTGTACAACATCCTGCTCTGCTTTGCTTCCATGGTACCATCTCATTGTCATGGCTCAGTGCTTTATTTTGCTATGTGTGTTTCTGAGCTCTCTACTTGCAACACCTCAGGGTTTTTTCTTGTTACATGTGGATGCCAGTGACCATTAGCCAAATGCTGTAAGGCTTGATCTTCTATACAGTTGTCTAAAATGCAACAAGAGTTTTCCATGGACCTAGCAGCACTTTTACTGATTATTCCAGCTGTACAATTGGCCAGGCCACAAAAGTGGGGCAAGGAGGGTATGGGGCAGGGGAGCCAACACAAAAGATGGAGCAACCCTTAAGGGTTTATGATCATAGGTTTCACAAGCAGCGCCATTCAGGCTGTGAACTCCCAGTGCTCACCATATGGAAACCTCCTGGAAAAAAGACCCTGGTGGTGGGAGTACATCATCACTGGCTACTGCCTTAGTCCAGCTGTTCTAGACAGCTCTGACCATGTCACCCCACTGGTGACAGCAACAGAAGGCAATGGGACCTGAAGGCACTGGAAGAATGGTGGCTACCCAAAAGGACTTTTGGGGAGTAAGGAGTTCTGGCATGCTGTGGCCAATGCTGATGAGCCTCTGACTGAGAGGGACAAATGCAGGCATGTTTTCTTGGAAGCTGGCATAGAATCATTGGATCATTAGGACTGGAAAAGACCTCTAAGGTCATTGAGTCTGGGCACTGCTGTGCTCTGTGTGTCACCTTGGCAGCAGTCTGGTCACAGCCCTGGAGTCACTGCAGCCTTTTCCCAGTCTGTCTCCAGCTGTCTCTGATGTTTGCAAACTGCAAGGTGCTGCCTGTCTCTGTTTGAGCATGGCACATAGAGGGTATGATTGTGCAGTACCACTATACCTTGTTCTAATCCACCCACCAAAAGCTCTGTTTTATGATTGTGAACTGTGGAGACAGAGAGCAGCCTCTCTTGGAATATGGGAAATAGGCAAAGAACACCCTTTTCTAGACCTGACATTCATTTTCTTGCATCAGAAACTGGACAAATATTTGTGTGCTTTCACCCAGCCAGTGAGTCAGAGCTAGGAATGCAGGAGCCATCCCTGTCCTGTGCTCACATACTGACTTTGTGTATATCCCTGCTACAATTTGACTATCCCTGCCATGGGCGTGAAGGAGGAGGGGAAAGGAAACTTTGACAAACCAAGGGGAAAGTCCTTGGGTGCAGACAGGGACATAGGGCTGGCTCTGGGGTGGGTGTCTGTGGCACACGGGCTGACAAAATGGTCAGAGCTACTTTTAACAGGGTCATGGAAAAGCGGGATGGCCATTACTGAGGGAAAAGTAGGGAGTCTGCTCTCCCTGAGCTTCTTCAGTACGGACATCCTCCTTTGCCCTACCAGGGGACACAGCTGACCTTCTCTTGCTTGGCTCCTGGCAGTGATCTCTTGGGTTTTTGCATCCTCTGCTCCTTGGACTTCAGAGTGAGCAGGACTGGGAAATAATCAACACCTTGGAAATGTTCTCCACTGATGCATTAACACTTGTGTCGGTGCACTTGACAGCTGTACACAGGATGGGGGAACACACACAGTGATGGTTGCCTCAAGAATATCCTGTCGTTTAGTTACAAGCTTTGTTATTCCTCCTCATGTGTTCTAAGCCTGTTATTTGCAAATCTCTCTGCATCCATGTTATTATGAGAGTGGAGTTACTCAGCTGTCCATCCGCCAAGCCATTCAGTGTTTGAGACATAGCCTTAAATTTCCATTTATGACTTCTCCTTCTGAAATGAAGCCCCGATCCTTCAGTCCCTGAAGCTGTTTGAGATTCTTACCTTCCTCAGAGCCTTTTCCTACTCCCAGTTTGCATTCACACACAAATATTTCTAGGCAAGTGTGTCATTTCACCTAATCATTACATGTTCACCTTCTGGGGAAGTTCAGGGGCTGCCTTGACATGCAGGCTCCACATCAACACCAGGTCTAGTTGCTACTTCACTCATTATTCATTCTCAAATGGTGAAAGCAAGTGACTCAACTGCTAAATGTTTCCTACTGAGCTTAACCGAGTAACACTTGTGAGGAGAAAAGCTCCTGTTTGCCTCCGCCTCGCTTTCAGCTGCAAAAGACCATCTGAAGAACACAGACAGCCTTCTCCTTTATGATCTTTCCATAGCACCAACCCACTGGAGTAGTTAAATCTTCCTTTTTGGTGCCAGTAGGTGGCATTGCTTAATCTCTTAAATGCCCAAAAGTTAAGCAAAACATTCGGCCACGCCTTTAGAAGTAGTACCCAGTTGGAAAGTCTCTCGACCTTTCCCAACACAGCAACAGCTTCCAAATCCAGCGTCTAAATTTTGGCTGGAAATCAGTCTGGTTTCTAGCCCCCAGAGGAATGAAGTTGTGTTAGCACTTCCCTGCTGAAATTACAGGGGCAGAAGAGCTAGGTAGTTTTATGCTATAGCATGACAAATTTGTGAGCAAGGTGGCATGGTGAGATTACCTGTGATATGATAGAACAGCAGTCCTTGATCTTGCCCTTGCTACAGTGGTGTGCTCAAGGGAGGCGCCCCACTGGCAATTACAGCTCCTTCTTGTGCCGGGTTGTAACCGTGATTGCAATCAAGTTATGTCACCCCATGGCACAGACTGGCAATGATGTAGCCATGCCATCTTTCTTCCCAATGGATAGCCATTTCCTGTCCAGAAAATATAGCACATGGGACACCACCTCTTTGTCATAATAACACTAGAGAGATTTTTCCAACTGGATGTTGAAAATTTCTGGCGCTGTAAATGCAACTTTGCTGAGAATCAGCACTTCAGGAAAGACAACTTGGCAAGCTGGGGATGGCTATGGTGTCATCACCAGAGATGGCTCTCTACAGGCTACTGGGAGAGGGGCGGCATATGAGGAGAAAGGCAAGCAGCACAAAGGCAATTGGAAGGCTAAGTGCAAACCCCCTTCAATGTTGTTTTGCATCCAGAAAAAACAACACAGACACATAAATGACTCCAGTGTAAACTTCAAGGTCTCTTATCTCTTTGTGAGTAAGGAATCTCTTGGAGGACTCACAGAGTACTCACCACCACAGGATTAGATTTATGAGCAGAAGACATATCCTTGGTCTGTTTATGAGAGGACTGCTGAAATGGATGGGAGACATTAAGTGACATGCCCAAGATCACCCTGGGCACAGGTCTCTAACAATCTTGCCGCTCATCCTTGCTCAGGGAAGTGGAGGTCCAAGCACAGCTTTTATCCAGCCATTTGTGTGACATCACGTGGCAGGTTGGGATGCATTGCACCTGCTCATGTGGAATGCTTTGAGCGTGCTGATGGGAGACTGTGTGATTCACCTGCTATCAGAAGACAGTGCACAAAAACATTGAGCAGCTCTCTGTATGAGAACCAGGTCCAGCTTGGGTCTGGAGCACTGCACAGCACCACATGTCAGTGCTGTAGCTCCAGTACCCAGGATGACTCTGCCTTTCTTTGCACAGCAGGTAGACTACTGTTTCCTGAACTGTGCATGGCATCTAACACAAATATGGAATACATGTGGGGCATCATGCAATCTGCCCATGGGAAAGGCAAACAGGCTGTTCCTGGCTCTACAGTGATCTTCTACTACATGCTGTCCCTATCTTCTGATTAGGAGCATCTTGTTAGAGTGTGTGTCTGCTCTTTCAGGAGTTGTAGCTCTAATGGATCAGGCCTTACATGTTCACTCCTGTGCCACTGGAGTCCTTGATCTACACCAGTGAGATGCCACTCTAGATCTTGATGGAGTAGGAGTGCAGCTTATCTGGCAGGGGAACCTAAGCCGTGTGAAAGACACGCCATCAGGAGCTCCTTAGGACACAGACAGTGACTTTTGGACCTTTCCCTCTTACCCATGCCTGAAAGGTTATGTATTCTACCTCTTGCCTCAAATTGCTGACAAGGGTGATGATTTTGTTCCCTGAACATCAGCTGTGCAGCAAGAGCAAGGCTTGGGGGATACATTTCCTTATCAGATGCCCATTATTAAATGCCTTTCAGTTTGTTTCATAATCCTTTGTTCCAGAATGAAGACTCCTGAATGACGAATATAGTTAGCATCAGGTGATGTTCACTGTGAATTAAAAGATTTTCAGTTCCATTGTATATAATTTCTAGGGAGCCTACTTACATTACATTTTCATGATTTATTTTTAAATTATGGCAAAGCACTGGAGTCTATTCTTCTTGGAAAGTGATGTATGACAAGCTGTGGGATGTTCTCCTGAGTGGATTCAGACTGTCTTCTTACATAGTCACTTTACCATTTTTGGTTGCAGACTCCCAAAGAAAATTTGAGAGTGATTCAGATTCCTAAACACGTGTACCCAGCAACATTTTAGATATTCCTAGGGTGTCCAAACCCTCCACTCAAAATAGGCAGATCTTGTGTGGCACATGTGGGCCCACAGGGTTCACAGACTATTAACTGCAAAGTGCAGCTTTGGTAGTTAGTCCTTTGATATGCATTCTAAATCTATCATATTGTTGTTCTCTGACATTGGAGGAGTTATGAGGAAATTAGCCCCATAGGTTTGTCGTTTGCATATTCTATGTCATGCTCCTTTTTTTTGTCTCCAGTTAGAAAATCCAGCTCCTCCACCTGTGGCCATGATGGTCTTGGCTACAAATCTTATTGGTCAGGCTGATGTGGAGAGGTTTATTCCTTTGATTGAGAGAGTCCTTCTCAGGCAGCAGTGGCACAAAATACATAATGTCTCCTCCTCAGACTTGGCTGGGAGCCTGTTCTGCTGTTGGCAGCCCTTCCTCAAGTCTGCTTTTTGTCTTGCAGGGTATATCATCACTGCCATGATATCCACTCATGGGACTGAATTATCCCTGAAAGCAGCCTCCTTGGGTACTCATTACATCACATTATGGCGCTGCTGTGATGCAAAGAGCTGAGAGTGGTTCAGTTGCCTGAGTATGAGGGGCTGGTGAACATAGAGGTTCTGGTCCTTGTAGTGGGCCATTCATCCCCAGGTGTTCTGTTTTCAGGACTGCTTCAGGCTCTGCTCCAAGAGTCATGCTGGTGGTGTTGACTGTGGCGTGGGAAGAAGGAAAACGACATCAACAAAGGCAGAAAATATGACTCTTCACGTGCTCACATTGCATATACCTGTGTGGCTTGACTTCAGAGAAGAAGGATCCTTTCTGAATAATTTAAAAATAACTTTTTAAAAGAAAATTATCCAATGCTGTCCTTCCTGCTTCTCAGGAAAAGCAAAGTCTAGGACTTACTACCAAAATTGGTCATCTCACCAGAAGCTGTTGGGAGACTTTGGATGCTGTGCCTCACAGAGTTGCAGCATGCTACCCTCTGGAAAAGGAGGACCATGATGGATAAGAGTGGCTATGAAAGCCTCTGAAGGACAATAGTGCTGGAGAGTCATGTCGGCACTTCTCTCTAGCCCCCGTGGCATTTTGATGGAATAAGAAGGCATGTAAGCAAGGATCTTATTTGTTCCTAAGTGTTTGTAGTGACTGTAAACACCCATCTTGGGGGGGAGGATGTGTCCAGAATACACATGGACCTCTCCTTAGGACCTCTCTTGAGAGCTGAAAGTTAATTAAAAAAACAGTAGCAGAAAGGACATAAAATGACAGTTTGTTCTAACTGTGTGTGTGTGCCTGAAACTATGTGACTACTGGATTGCCATCCAATGGGTATCCCTCCTATATCAGGAGAAAAATAAGCTGGTCAGGATATGCCACAGAAAAGGGCCTTGGGGTTTCTTTTAACCTCTAGGCAATGAATTCCAGAAATCTTTTCTTCCATTTATGGCCTGTTAGCAAGCACTAGCATTGACCTGAGTTGTGCCAGATGCTCCTAGTTGTGCTAGACTGGAACTTGGAGATGCTGTCTGAGACCAACTATTTCTACTATTTTCACATACTAGGCACATAGTGAAAGAGTTCTTCAATGTCCATGAGGTCTAGTTTTCTTGAGAACAAAACCAGACACCCAGCTTCTTATCAAAGCACTCTGTGAACAGATTTGAACTGCGTTTCAAGGTTGTTCTCCTCCAGTTCAGGAGCAAGTCCTTCATATCGGCTATTGGTAAGGAGTTGCCATGGCTGTGTTTGGCAAGGTGCTGTGTGCTTTCAAAGTAGTGCAAGAGTGCACATTGAATATGCCTGTGTTTGCCCTTCTCCTAGAAATACCAATTGGCCAAGAACCTCAGCTGTGTAGTGCTGTGGCCCTCAACGTGTCTCCCGCAGAGTTTGGCAGATGAAAGACCCAAGGGAGGAAACTAAGGCATAGCAAAGTGTTTCACCTCTTTTGATAGTGTTTGTGGCCCTGGAGTGGGAGAAACTGGTACAAGATCTTTTGTCCATGGTGAACATTACTGGATGCTCATGTGTCAGGCGTTTTATTGATCAAGGTCTTTAAGTTTGAAATTAAGATTTGCCCTATGTTATCCTTTCTCCTTCCAGGGTCATGTCATGGAGTATTTCAGCACCTCTTTAGGACTGTACAAATTGGTTTCAGTTTCTGGGGGCCACAAACTCTTGAACAACTAATCACGGAAAGGTATTGACTCAAAAGCCACATCTGTTCCTGTCTGCAGACCTGAAATGCCCATAACCAAGACCTGCAGGGAAAGCATCTGAGAGAAGATATGAGACAGAATTACTCCAGATAATTTTACAATCTCAGTATTGAACATGATACCTGAACTGAAGGCAGGGTTTGGGATTACTTGCTTTAGGACAGGGATTGATTGCTTCAAGTAGCTTTAAGCCTTAAACTGTGTTTTATCCATAGTGTAATAAGTCATCCATGGTCAATTTGCTTATAGTGACAACCTGATGGCTGAAAGAGAGCTACAGGTTAAAGATACTGATTAACCCCACTGGAATAAATTCTCCTGCAGCAAGTGACCTTCCTGAGGCAAAAACATATTAAGAAATATTTCCAAACTTCTTAGCTTGCATTTAATTTAAGTAATAATGAAGAAAACTTAAAATAGATCAGGACTAGCAATATGTTTCATAATTTGTGTAATACTTTTTCCTAACTGTACACAAGGGATGAATGGTAGGAGTTTATGTCCTGTTGCAAAATTATACAATTCATGCTGTTTTTTCCTGAATTTTCATAACAGTCTGGACACTTCTGTAGCAAAATTATGGTCTTCTGCCTGAAGATTTTTGTTCCTTCTATTGCATTTCACTGCTTATGATATAGGCTTATGGGAATACCCACATCCCTTTTGCCTCTAACTTGCTGTCTTGTCAGTAGCCACCAAGATGGCTCCTCCTTTATCTTTTGTATCTAATGATGTATGTATTGGGGTTGAAAACTCTATTTTACTTTCTCAGTATTTCCCCTGCTCTCACCTGGTATAACAGAAATGGTCTTGAGCTCCTTGTTGAGGGCATGAAAAACCAGTAACAGATCTTCCAGAACTGTGAGTCCTTTTAATGCTCGTGTCTGAAGACGCATCCTGGAACATACAGGAACTCCCATGCTTTTCCTGCAGGCAGTTCCTTCTGTAATGGCTTGCTTGTTTTTGGTAGTCTAGTGATGCTGAGTTCTTCCATGAAAGTTAATGGATTTAGGTGCCCGCTTTAGGGATAAATGGGTGTTAAGGGTTCCCCATAGAAACTGTGAAACCTCTCATCTCTAAGTATGAGGTCTGTGTCTTGACATCCAATTTCACACAGAATACAGTGCAACAACTCTGAATTGAATGAGGGCCTAAAACTGCTTTGTTTTCTAGTTCATCAAATCCTGTGTGTAATCTAAAAAAAAAAAAAAAAACTGGAACTTTGGCTGAATTAACTGAACAGCTCTTAGAACTTGTGTTTGACTTTCTGTGGGTTGATTTATATTCTTGAGGGACAAGGAGCAAGGGAAAAATGTTGAAGGCAACTGCCAGAAGTTGGTGGCAGGGACTTGAGTAGGTGGAGGGATAGCAACAGGGTCATCTTTCTCCCAGAGAGTTGTTCCAGTTGATGCTCTTGGGGTTTGCGGGGCTGAACATGTGAGTGGGAAGGGCTGCGATGCTGGCTGCTTGCCACGGCACTTTAGGGTTTGGAGTGGCTTCAAGTGGTGAGTACTGCCCCTCTAAAGGGGAGGAGGGGGCAAAACATGCAAGACATGATACTCAGACACTTTCGGCTTATTTCTCAGCACACCTCACTGGGTGGTCTTCAGTCAACCAAAGTCTTCTGAGGGTGATGTGTTTCCACTTAGGATGCACAGAAATGCCTCACTGTAGTAAGCCTGTGCTGGACCAGGACATTTCTGTGTAAGGGCATAAAGCACTTTGGAGGCCGTCCTTGAAACCCATGACAAGGTTTCACAGGGAAAGTATCCAATAACCAAGTGAGTTGCCAGCATAAGACTGTGTGGAAACAGATATAAACACCTGATGCAATCGAAATGCCCAGACCCAAGAAATGAATGAGAAGTCTCAGAAGGTGGCGAGGACATCCTGCAGCTATATTCAAGAAGTAGTTTTACAATGGAGTGTTTTCAGTCTGTGGTGTGCACATCAACCTTGCCTCAAATACTTGTCTCCAAAGCCACAGCAGTTCCTAGATTCACCACAGGGAGATGGTGTTTGCAGGATGTAGATAAGCATCTCTGGTGGATGTTGAGTTCCATTTAGCAATCACTTGGCAAGGCTGGCTGCAATGCAAGCACAGTTCATGCAGTTTTAACTGTGTACTGTCTCCAGGGTATTGTGTCATGCAGGAAAGGCCTCTAACTTCTAAAAAGGTCATGACCGGACTCCCAGGGGCCTGAGATAGCCCTTCTCTATCCTTGGGGAAGACGTCAATTTTCCAGTGAATGTGGGTGTAGATAGAGAAAGGATGGTGTAAGGTCTTGGAACAAAACATTGTGCTGGGGTTTAAGCAAGTTTAAGGCTAGAGGGGAATAGGCCTGATTCTCCTCTTGGGTTATTAGGCAGTCATTTATTGAGATGGTTTACTCAAGTGCAAGGACCCTTAAGCACAAGTTTGGCTATACTGTGTTGAAAGAAAAAGATGTTCTTAAGTAAGAGCGAGCCAGGAAGAAAGTGATCAGCACAAGAAAATATTAGGAAAAAGGGTGTATTCCTACAAGACAGACCTCTATGAGAACTGATGAAAGAAGGCCTTGTTACATGAGGAAGAATTAAAAAACTGAATTTATAATTCATGTATCTTTATTCTCAGCAGGATTTTTTTTTTTTTTAGCAAGAAACGAATCTTTTTTCCGTGTCCCCTGGTTTGACTACATATCTTGAGTTTTTTAAAAGATCAGACATCTTTCCAGCTTATGCAGTCATAACACACAAAGCTAGTGAGCTGATCCTACTTGAATGCCTGTTAGGTAGATGGAAAGCCACTTTTGTGCTGTACAGATATTATAAGAATTATTTGTCATAGACAGTAGCAACCATCTACATGAATCTGCTGTACTTTTGTAGGGTTGGAGTTACTGGAATTTCAGAGTCTTTTTTGCATGAAACTTTTTGCAAGGGTTTGTGTACACACCTTGGGGCTTTGAATTTTGGTTTGGGTGCTACAGGAGCACTGTAAACAAAAGGGGCTGCTGAATGGACGAGGCTGTACGATTCTATGCCCAGTCCAAAATTTTGCCTCCAGAATAGGTGCTTAAGGGAAGGCTGGCAGATACACCACTCCACATGACTAACACTAGATAGCTGACTGACACAAGAGAATATGTGCCTCCAGACACACTGGATTCATCAGCTGTTTTACACACTTCACGTGATCCTGGAGGCCATAACCTCCTAGGGAACTGTCTGTATAAATTTCACTTGCAGTTTCAGGGTTCAAGAGTCCTCTTCCTCCAGAGTGTTTCCTTTTGCCTGTTCCTGGGGCAACCCGGCCTACAGAGGTTTTGGAAACTTAGCTTCCACAATGCATGCTGTCTGTGATCATCGAATGACAGGTGGTGAGGAAATACATCATTGCTGTAAGTCTCTTGCTCTCTATGCCTGCATCCAACCATGGTAAAAAAACTGGGGAAGGGGATTTCTCACTGAGTGTCTTAGTGCAGCAGCAGGAGTAACCAGGCACATATACACACACTAGCATATTTCAGCAGGCCTCCAGTGAGAAACTAATACTGTTCCCTGCTCAAGTCAGTCAATGGTCCCAGCCCTGTGCTTCAACCGCGCCAAAACCTACCAACAGGCTGGGCTGGGAGGAATGAGCCTGTTCCCCTGCAAACCCTATCAGGATAATCAGGAATTCCTCTTCAAGGAAGAGGAACCAGACTTTGTTTCCACACGTGTAAACCTTTCATTGCAGAAGGAGGACAATCTGGTCAGGAAAAGAGCCATATAGTAAAAGGTCTTGTTTCACTGTAGGGAAATATTCACTACCAGCTATTGCAAAGTTACTGGTAGCTAATTAGAGCTGACTTGAATGGTATTTAGTGTGTTATTCCAGAAGAAAATACTTTTTCACAGAGAATGAATGCAACAATTACACAGATACCAAATTACGAATTATCATTTTTATTTTTAATGTTTTTGAATTTTCAGATTCCAGATTTTTTAAATTTATGCTGATTTTATAAAGCTGTGGAAATTACTTTTTGGGGACATACATGTTGCATTTTGGATAAAAAAGGTATTAAAAATGCTACTTTATTTTCCCTCAGAAAAATGACAGTTGGAAAGGGAAAAAAAAATGGAAATACCTGCCTAAGACCAAACACAAATACTTATTAAAACCATCAGTGATCAATTAAATTTAAAGAATACAATTAAATAAAAAATTGTTCATTATTCAAATTTGATTTCAAGGGCTGGGTGGTCATTTCCTTTTCTACCCTTTAAAAACAAATTTAAAAGGAAGTTACAAACCAGAAAGTTTTAAAAATTTGCTTTTAAAGTGTCAAAACAAAAAGTTGGATGGAATTACTTCTTAATCTTGAGCAATTTAGTTAATTCAACCCAAAACTGCAAAATGCTCTGATTGAGTCATAGCCTAAGTTTTCAAAGCCAAAAACTATTTAGGCTGAAAATACTTTGCTGAGCTCTACTTCTGCCTCAAAAGAGAAGCCTGCAGCTGTTTCATCGTGAATTATCCATGGAGCACTGACTCCTTCCTTTACCATGCCTAATCAGCCCCAAATTTGCCTTAATCCATTAGCTTTGTTTGCTCTGTTGTCTGTCTCTTCTTTATCTTGGGAAGGAATAAAGGTGACAGCCCAGAACCAAACAGTGGAGGACTGTCCTCTTCAATTGCTTGCAAAGCAACTCACAGGGTAGTTCTTCCCTCTAATCAAAGTCCTGTAATGTCCCTAAAACACAAGGAAAGAATTTTTTAAGACCTCCCTTGTGAAAGGAAAACTTTATATAGGAACTGGTTTTACCATGTTCAGAAATGGAAGCTCCTTTGAGGCTATTTTTTTTTTCCTTCCACAAAGCTTTTTTTTTTTCCTCTAAAGACTGTTAAGAGAAAGAAATACAGGCATAAATATAGCAATTAAAAAAAAAAACAAAAAACAGGCATAAATACAACAATTAAAAAAACCCCAAAAAACAACAAAAAGCTGGTTATTCGAGATGACAAACCACAATACCCAGAAATGTAGTGGTGAAGGAGTTGGAGAGTGGCTTTCCATTAATTTTCTCTCCAACATAAATAAATGTAAAAGAGAGAGATTAGCAAACAAGAGAAAACTAGTGGCAGCTTGTGAACTGTTCACTAGTCCTAAAAGGGGTTGAATTTTTAAGGAAAGAGGCATATCTTATGGAAGCAGGTAGTTTATTAAAGACTCTCCTTCTAGTCCTGCAATTGCTTATGACTCACAGCTTGCATTACAGAAGAGTAAATGTTTAGCCTTCATGGCCACAGAGAAGAGTTTGACGTTGAGAATGTTAAACGTTAAAGACCAGAAGGCAAATAAAAATTACCCCAGCATTTGTCCTTTGAAACAAAACAAAGAAAGCCTAGCAGTTTTTAAGCTAGACACAGTAGTGTTCATTCTTTCTGCTGTTTGTATTTTCTGTAGTTTCTTCTCAGGCTTGTCAGTTCAACCCCGTCCTTCAACCATAGGACTTGTAGAAAACCACAGGGTGTGCACACAATGGCACCTCTGCTTCTCCTTGTGGTGGAACAGCTATGCATGGGCTGGGTTCACGCACAGCCAGCCTCTCCCATGGGAAGGGGAAGTGTCATCCCATTCCCAGCATCTCATCATGTTTTCTGCAGCAGTGCTTACAGCAGGTTTAGTGGCATTTCTAAGACCTGAACTCAGGATCACATCTAGGTCAAGGACTGCGGCCAAAGAGAGCCTTCATTTTGGCCTTCAGGGTGCATAAGCATCAAGTAGCCAAGCGTCTCCAGAATGACTGGTAAATGCAGATATCCTTGGAAAAAGCCATCACGGTTAGGAGCAATGTGACCGTGTGGAAGAGACAGAAAGTGGCTTTTGCACAAAAATCCATGCTGCAGCTCCTAGATGGGAAAGTACTTGTTTGGTCCTGCACCGCAGGCAGGTTAAGGCATCCAACGAGAGCTGCGCGGCAAGGCTGAGCGCCGAGAAGGCCGAGGCCATTTGGTGGTCTGTGGGAAATTCTGTGCAAAACAAAATTTTGTCAGGTTTACATCAAAGTGGGCTCAGGAAAGCCTCAGGAATGTGCTTGGAGGTAAATACAAATTGGCAGTGGAGAGTTACTAATTTCTTTTCACTGGAGAGGAAAAGCCTAGGCCCAGCACGCAGGCCTTGGTGCAGCACGGTGTGCTGGCTGAAGCAGCACCTAGCCTGTGGGGTGCTCCTGTACCCAGCAAAAACGCAAAACCCCTTTGATGCGAGGGGCTGGTGAGTGCCTGGTGCGAGGGTCCACTTCCAACAGCAAAGCAAGCGTGTTCCTGGGACCTTCCCACTTAGTCGAAGGGAGATTTCCCTGCTTCCGCACCGCCACCTCAGCTGTGTGAGTCCACAATATTGGGGGCACTAGGAATTTCGTCTGGTTTTATTTACCCATGAATTTTAGGTTTAAAAAAAACAACTTTTTTTGTTTGCCTTAAGTTGAAAAATACATTTTTATGTTCCTACAGGCAAAGGATTGAAACCCTCAGCTCTAATGCCGATATAAAATATCTAAGGATGTAAACGACTAAATCCTAACACTGGAAAATTTGAGGAAGAAGTTCGCTCAGTAACAAAGGAACCAATATTCGTTAAAAAAGCTGCATTCCCGGAGTTCTCATGGCATCAGACCGATAGGAAATCAAGTTCACATGTCGCTAATTATTTAACAGGAATTCTTAAAATTCCCGCAGGATAAGTAATTTGAAACAACTCACAGAGCTATTTTGCTTGTTTCCTGGGGCAAATTTATGTCACAGTTTGGTAGTTACAATGTTATCAGCTGCCTTGGAAAAACAGGCTCTGCTAATATGACCATTACCTAATTCATGCCTGGAGTCTGATCCTTGGAGATTTCTAAGCCTTTTAGTGATCCCTTGAATGGCCTCTTTATAACTTTAAACACAGGGACATTTACTGAGGTGGCTGCCATAGTAGGAAAACAGGAAGGTCTATAAGAATAACCATTTTTGTTTGATGTCCTACCATCTGCACAACTGCACACTTGTGTATAAACACACGTGACTACTTGTTCATTATACATGAAGAAAAAATTACCCAAGGCTCTCTGGGAGATGGGAATGTGGAGGAGATGAAGGTACTAGTGGAGCCTCATATCTGTGGCTCCCAGAGGAGATGGAGGCAGAAAATATTTTTCCCATTTTCCATTGTTTTTTTCCTGGTTTTACATCCCTTTAGGAAGGACAGCGAGTGGGGGTCCCTGCCCTGCTGTGGGCAGTGTGTGCTCTGGGTTTCTTTCTGCTTGCTCCTCACTTTGTACACAGCCTTTGTACAAGCCATTTCAATCTTCGGTACCTCAGCTTCTCACTCTTCTGTAAAGCGCTTACACGTGGCCTTAGGGACTGCAGAGGGTGGTTTCCTCTCACCCCGATCCCCAGTGCTGCCTGCTATGATCCCATGGGAGCACTGAGGCACAGCAGCAGTGAGTCAGGAGGAAGGCAGTGTCAGACACCATCAAATCAGCCAAGTTTCCATCCCCTCTGTGTGTGCTCTGGCTGGTGGAGAGAACCGTGAAGTGGACGGGTTGTACTTTCTGCTTCCAAGGCTGCCCTTGATACACAGAGCTGGTGTCCCTGGACTTCAGCAGGAGCTGGAACATTCCCTTTCTGTGGCGTGCTTTGTGGCAATGCCTTCAATGACAGGCACGTGACTTGCACAGTAAATGTGACAAACGGAACACTTTGCAACTTTAAAAGCAGAAAAAAGTTTCATCATATTTGTGGCTGCAGATGACAATGATGGCATCATTTGGTGCACTGAAGGCCAAGTGGATGTACTTCCCTCACAGACTGTCTGAAAGAAGGACCCACAGAGAGAATGTGATTTTCCAGCTTGGAGAATCCAAGGGATCTGAAGCCCCTCATGGCCAGGGAATCAGGTCTACCATTTTTCAGGCTTCCCACATAGTTTGCACTGTGTTTGGAGTTGACTGATGAATAGTGAGATCTTATTGCTTTGGCCCCTGTCCTTCCTCTCCTCTTCTTTGTGTCTCCTCTTTGTTGCCGTGTCTTAGTTTCGGCAGGAGTATCTCTGGGACAGGGACCACAGCTTCACATGTTCCTAAAAATACCAGCATACTTGTCAAGATAGTGAAATAATGCAGTGAAAGAAGTAGGTGGAAATAAATACGATTTCTTGTTTTCTTACATGTGGCAAATACAATAGATCAGACAGGGACATTTTACTGTGCATGTGTAAACTCAGCCTGTTTTCTGGTCATAGTTCCAAGACCATTTACTAACTGAGGTTAGGCTTTGTTTGAAGTCTTTTAAACCTCCATGAGAAGTAAAATTGATAGGTGTAAAAGTTAAGAACACAGAATCACTGCACAATTTCTCTGTAATTCCTGGAGGAACTGCACAAGTGTCCTTTGACTCCAGGCAGGCTGAACTGTCCTTTGGGAACACACCTCTCCCTCCATGAGCACTTGGTTTGGATGTCCACAGCAGAAGTGTTAGCCAAGAGGGTGTTTTTACTTACCACTTGCAAAATTCCAGAGAAGCAATGCTAACTCAGCCGAAACTTTAAATGAAAATTAAAACAAATCCCCTTTGGGATGAGATGGAAATGTCAGCCCAAGGATGAATCTGTTCTCAGTAAGTTGCAAGCAACTAAAGGAGGTACAAGTTGGAATCCAGCCTTGGCTGCACCACACACCATCTGTCAACTTTGTAGAGTTAAATAAAGGAAAAGCAGAGAGCCTGCAATTATCCTTTCCCTCGTTGGATAGCCCAGAGGCTGGAGAAGTGGATTCTCCTCCCTGATACATTTCTTGAGATGGAAATGACACATTCATTTTCCCACAGTGGTGGTGCTGTGCATTGCTCTCTCATCCTACTCGCTCTCCCCTTGGCACAGAGGAGCACAGACTGCCAGGCTGGGATCTGAGTGAGAAGGCTCTCTTCCCAGGGTTAGGGATATCGATTTAGCAAATTGCAGGAGAAGAACATGAGAGATCAGGGGATGCTTAAGTCTCTCCACCAGGCACATTGCTGGCAAAATGCAATTTGGTACTGAGCACTTTCAGTCAAGCAAAATCTCTTCTCTCCTTCTCCCCGATGCCCTTGCACATTTTCATAACCTTGCAAAAGTTTCAGACAACGTCATCTTTAACCTACTGGAGGCAGGATGTGGGGGCCACGTGAGGAATAGCGAGTGGGACCATCCTTGATCAGAGCACCAGCCTCACAGCCAATGAATGGGAGACTTGGATTACACTCCCCTACACGCCACCACAAACAGGGCGCCAGAATTGCATTTTGAATTGCATTTTGAATTGCATTTTGAAAGATGTGTCTTGCAAGACAGCTTGCTGACTTTGGCAGGCACTGCCATCAGTGTGGTAATTAATTAAAGTGTAGTTGAGAAAATCATAGTGTGAGCTTACTCCACGATGGGATCCACAACTCACTACCAGAGCAGGATATCCTGCTCTATTCCATACCTCTGCTTTTTTATACAGAATCAGTAGCTTACATTATGCACTGGAAATAAGAGAGTGGGATGAAGAGGAATGAATCCTTGTGCTAATCAGTGAGAGGACCTTGTCTGTGAGATAAGGCAACCAGGGAACAGAACAGAAAGTGATATCACAGCAATAGAAAGGACAAATATGGGAGGACATAATAGCTAAACACTGTTTTACACAAGCCTCCTCCTGTTTCCTATGTGACACCAAAGACTGAAAGAACCTCTCTGAGAAACAGAAAAGTTAGCAGAAGGAACAGGTGTCCAGTCTAATGCAGTCAGAGCTGCAGCTGCTGCACAGCTCCCCATATTTCTATGTCTTCAGCTGGGCCCTTCCAGGTACCAACAGTGAAGCTGCACATATTATGTTCCTAAACAAACATCCACGTGGTTCCTTCTGTCCCCTTTCCCACTGCTGCCCGTTTGGGGAGATTCAAGATAATCACCTCGAACAGACTTTGGTGCGACTGTAGCTCTCACCTGCCTGCATGGCTGCCTGTCACTGGACTGTCTCTGCAGCAACTGAAAGGTACTTGTGGCCCTTAGTCACTGCCAGTGAGGAAAAGTGGGCAAATACTGAGCCACAAAAAGGGCCTGTTGATGAGTGTTGGTTGGACAGGCTCACTAGTCATCCTCAAGCCCCTGGATGTCTTGATGTTTTGTTGCTCCTTACTTGAAAGTAAGAGGCTCAGCCCACGACAAGAGGACTTGTATGTGTGAAGTTACTGCTGTAGCGCAGTTCGTGGTTATTGAAACAGGCAGGGAAGAGTAATTTTTTTTATTCCCAAACTGGAGTTTCATTAAAAATGGCTGATTTTTGGAAAAATACATTTTAAAAAACATTCTCTTGATATCTTCGAATAAACTAGAAGTAGGAGAAAAGGATCCTTTTTGTTTGTTTCTTTGAACTTACTAGTACGGAAATCATCTGAAAGCTTACTCTGACTTTTTTGCTTTATTTTCACTATTTTTCTTCTGGGTGGGGAAGGAAAAAGTGCAAATATTTGTAGAAAGAATAAAAGAAAGAAGATGAAAAGATTTCTTACTTGTATTTCCTAGTCAGAAGGAGACCAGAACATGTTTTCTGCTTGTTTCTAAGCAGATACTTTTACTGGAAGACCTCTCACCCTCAGTTATCAAGGCTTTTATATTAAAGCAGCACAAAAACATTCAAAGTGTCATGTTGTGTCACCTCCCTTCCCTTCCCCATGTGTTTCAAGCTCTCTTTGGAGCATTGTTGTGGAAATGAAATTTTCTGCTTGGTTCCCCCCTTCCTTGTTGTGTGAGGCCAGTGAGTTTGCTTGGGGTTTTGCACAGCTCCACCACATAAACCAATGCTGTCCATGTTGTGTTAGAGACACTTCTGGGCTTGTTTTGACTTTAACCTTCTACATGGTCTGTGGGTACAAATACCAGTCTAGTTATGCAACTCCTGTCTCCATTGTCCAGGCTTTCCCCTGTCCTTATTAGAAACAACGTATTTTAGCTCATCATAGTACCTTCCACCCACTTGGAAGTCCATGCGTACTATAAATCACCCTCTGTTTTACAGATGGAGCTTTGCTTTCCCCTCTAGGATTATGTGTTTCATGAAGGAAGAGGAACTCAAGTCCAGTTAATGATTTCACTGAAGCACCTTGAGTTGATGCCATGAAGCTTCTTCTCCATCCAATCATGTTTATCTGTAAGGAAAAAAGGTTTTTAAATGTTGGCAAATGTGCTGTGTCCCATCTATTTCAGATTATTTTGCATCTGCGCTTACAACAGACTTAGGCAATTTGCTCAAGATCCAAGAAACCAGAATTATCCCCTACCCCGTCTTTCATCACTTGAAAGTTTCCTTTTAGTGTTTTGTCTTTAATCTTCCTTTTTTTTTTTTTTTAAATTTGGTGGACACTTTGCCTAACTCTTTCCTAAATACGTAACTGTGTCTTAGAGTGAGCCATGGGCATGAAAAAATATTATGCAAACAAGCATTTTCAGTGTAAAAACTTACATTTCATTCTATGTAAATCTGCTGCCTGCCCTTGCAATTCATGGGTTTCACAATCTGTATTGGGAATTAACTAGAAGTCTGATTACAGCCTGTGGATTTGCAGATCCATCCAGGACTGATGTGCCAAGCATTGCCACTGCTCCTTTCTACCTGATCCTCTAAGCAGTTATAACTACACTACTTTTTTTCCCACAATCACATTGTAATGCAAGCTTTTAAAATCTTTTTTCCTGCAGTAGCCATGGATGTAGTTGTGCAAATCAGGAGACTTCATATTCTGTTTTGCTCTAATAGGGTAGGTAGCATCACCTGTGATTAGGGTGACCTGACAGCCTCCCTTAGAGCAGCTTGCCTCAAAGTGTTTGTTCTTTTAGTTTGCCTTGTTTCCATCAGGGAATGAAATTTTCTAGGAAGGATGTCTGACCCTAGATAGAGTTAGGCTGATTTCTAAGGGGGAAATTACGCTGTAGAGTTTCAACCAAATTAGATCAAAAGAACTGCATTGTTTAGTCAACACTCAGGGATTCTTTTTATTGTTTTGACAAGAGGGTCTCAAACACTGCGTGACAGAGGATATGCTCAGTACTCAGCAAGCTGCCGCACAAACCATATTTTTCCCTGCTCACATCATCACCATCCTCTGGTGAGGAAGGCTGGTCTCTCCTTACTCGCAGCCTCTTCATCTCTGTGCTCTGACACCCAGCCTCTCTGCCTGCCTCACCCACTGTGTTAGCCCCCTCCTCAACCTGCCACTCAGTTGTCTCAGTGGGAAAGTCTCAGCATGCACAGTTTGTATCCTCACTAAATTCTTCCAATGCCTTCTGGATATAAATAGGGATTGCTGATGGAGGAAATTCTAGTTGTGTCTTGGGGAAAATGGATTCTCAGTTATAGATCTTACTGGTCTTTTAGTGGAATCTAAAGTTGGAAAGGTGACCCAGTACTGCTACACTTCATCAGTCTCTCATTGAATAGTTCCACTAACATAAACCAGATATGTTTCCATCTCCTAAGGTGCCTAGTATGAGAAAGATCCATTACCCTTGAAGTGAATCCCATTTGCTTCACATTGCAAAACCCAGGGAGTCCTCATTCCCTATGTCATAAGCTTCTTTATAAAGATGGGCCTTTGGCAACAAACTGCACAATGGAATGAAAACTGGTGTTGTTATTAAATTGATATCGTTACATAACTGATCTCTCACCCAGTGGCTGCCAACACAAATCTTACTGCAAACCACATTTCTGGGAGGAGGGCAGAGAGAGTTGAAGATGTCAAAGATTCTCAGGAGCACAGATGCTGTCTCCAGTGAATTAATTTTTTCCCCAAACTTGTATCCCCTTGAGTGCCGGCAAAACAAGGTCTCGGCAAAGATTTTTCAAGGCAACAGCAGAAGACCCCTTGCAGGCACTGTACAGATAATGCAGTTAGCAGCTGGTTACTGGTACAAAAACATCAATGGGAAGGAAGACCCCAAGAGAGGTACAGCAGAGCTGGGTCGCCACAGGCAGGAAGGACCACGGGGGTGAAACACCAGGGCCGCACCCTGGCTGTGCGGGTAGGGCTGGCCAGAGGGCCGTGCGAGGGCTATGGGAGACAGGCCCACGGAGGGCTCAGAGGCGAAGGCTCTATGCACGCCGTGCCGAGCCGGGGCCGTCCCGTCCCGTCCCGTCCCGTGCCGCTCCGTCCTGCGCCCTGGGGAGAGCCCGACCCCGATCCCACCCCCGGCCCCGATCCCGATCCCGACCCCGCGCCCCTCCCGTCCCGGGCGGTGCCGGCCCCGCCCCGCCCCGCGGCGCGCGCCCAATGGGCGCGGGGGGCTCGTTTGCATATTTGCATATTTGCATATTGCCCGGGACATAAGGCGGCCGGGCAGGAGCGGCGCTGGCCGTGCTGGGCGCTCCCGAGGCTGCCCTGTGCATCGCAGTGCTTCTGCGCCGCACTTGTGTTTAGTTATCATAAGTTTTTAAAGAAAAAAAACTTGCTTTTCAAATTTTTTTTTCCCCCCCGCGCCGAAACTTCCGTGCCGCGGTAGGAGGCGAGATGGGAAGGAAGGCGTTCCTGGCCGCCGTGTGCCTTTGGCTGCGCTGGGTGGCTGCTCTCGGCGGTGAGTCCCGGGGCGGGGGGCACAGGACGGCGCCCGGAGCGCGCACGGGACAGGAGGTGCACGGGAGCTGCCGGGCCTGCCTGCCTGTTGCTTTTGGGAAAGGGGCGCTTGCGGGGAAGCGCTGCCGGCATGGCGGGAAAGGGGAGTTTGCAGTCTTTCCTTTGTGAAGCTGTCTCGGGGTGCTTGGGATGCTGCGGGACCCGGGTGTCATGAAGTGCGCTTGGAAGGCGCTGGAGACCGACGCTGGGGGGAAGCTCCATCGTGTTAGGAGAGATCTGGAGCCTGTTCCCCAAGCGAAACTTAGGCATAGCCTACCGGGCTGATGGCGCGACCTGTTGAGGTTTGGGATGTGTTTTTTCCCCAGAAACAAGGTGGCTTTCGAGAGTCCCTTGCCCCAGCAGGGAATTTGCACAGCAGTAGCACCACGGTAAGGTCCCTCGGCTCCCTCCTCTGTGGTTCTCATCCATCCCAGCATCCCAACTTTGTACAGTTCTCGATCCTAGACAAGGCAAGGCCGAGTTTCATCGTTATCATGGTAATGTGTTCGAATTGTGCTTAAGCCTGTAATGAGCAGAATCCATTAGAGGAAAAGTGAACAGAGGGATGTACTCTCTGTAGGTTCACTTCTGGCTGTGTTTGTGCTCTGCCTGTTGTACCTGTGCTTGTGCATGGGCACTCTGTCCAAGCTAGAGCAAGTGGAACATGTGTAAATGTCGACTGCTAGGTGTTCACTAATGCTCTCGCAATTAATCACAACATGATTGAAGCTGTTATGAACAAAGAGACTAGTTTTAGGAGACCACTACTCCTCAAACTTAAAATCTAAAAAAAGCTCTTAAAATATTGTTATCAGTGCCCTGTCACAGGTTTACTTTCTTACACTGATCTCCCACACATAGTATGGGTTTTAAAAGTTTCTGGCCTTAGAAGAAAGGGTGGCTGTAATTCCTAGAGCTTCTTTGTGATCCTAAAAGGGAGTATATAAACTGCCATTTTTTTGTGCTTTGTGGGTGCCTTTGTTACTGCTTTGTGTACAAGGAAGCTGAAGGGAAGTATTCAAAAGTAAGAGGATGGGGTGCTAGGGTACAGAGAAAGGAATGTATTCTAGCTTTGAATCCGATCTTGTGCCATCAGAGACAATCAAAACCAGTTTTCATCACAGTATCCAGATTCTATACTGTAAAATAACTGTCTTCCCAGAGAAAGCTTTTGTCCCTGCAGGAACTGATTTGCCACAGACTTACTAATAATTTTATTATTTCTTCTTAGGAACAGGTTATATGAAAGCAGGTTGTGTGTTCCTCCAAAAGCAATTTAGTTTCACACTATTTCTTGCATACCACGGTAAGAAGTTTTTTGAAACCACAGAAAACACATGATCCAGCCCTCCAGGAATCCAGAGTATTTAAAAAACAACATAGAAAAAACTTTCTAGGTGAAGAAAATGTTAGTGTTCCAGGAAAAGATAAAAACATTGTTAGGAATACATTCAGATCCTTATTTTTACCAGTGTAACTCCAGAGTCAGTGTGTTTACGCTGTTGTGTGATGTGAGCTGCTAGCTTTTTCTATGGCTGCGTTTGGGACAGACATACCAGGGCAGCTGTGGTGTGGCCTTTCAAGAAACAACGCATTTCTGAGAAGGCACAAAGGTGACGCTTTCAGGCATCAAGTTGTGCTGCAGATTAGCATGATCACTAGCACTCCTGAAAGTTTGCTGGAATCTCCTCTGTGCAGAAGTACTTGCATGATAGGGCTTTCTCATGCATCCTTACCTCCATATTACTGCAAAGTCTGACAGTGGTTGCATTTTATTTGTCTTGGGCTAATTCCAGATATCCCAGAGGGACTTATGGATGGCAAGAACTCTGCTGGATTGAGTTCCAAGTGTTCCAGCTGCAGCTGAGTAAAGATTTGACAGAGAGTACCTTGGAGAGGGGTGGGCGCTCCTGTGTGCAGTGTGAGAACAGCGGTGTACCAGCTGCAGAATTTGAGCTGGGAGGTCCTTGCTTAGCTTCTGAACTTGTGCCCAGTAGCATTTCAGAGGTGTTGCTCTTTCCATTGGCCCCACCTGGGAAGTGAAGCAGAACGTGCTTTCAGGGCTCTGCCATTAAGGAATACATAAATAAACTTGAAGTTGTAATATTTTTACAGCAAGGTGAAACAATAACCTGATTTGTGAGGTAGGTTTCCTGGGATTGCAACACACTGTAGTCTGCTTTCATTTTATAGTGTAGATCAAATTAAATGATAACCATTTCTGTGATACAAATCTTTTATTACAGTTGACCGTGAGTTTGTTCAGAACTCGTAGGAATTCGGTATGACTGATTGATGGGTGATCCTAATGCTGATTGTCGGCTGAGGGAAGATCTAGTCCAGTTAACTTCAGCTGGTAAATGTTCAATGCAGATGTTTGCTGCTGTGCGTGTGTGTGCATGCATTTCTTTGTGGGTTATAGTTTACACAGTCTAGCAATGTACTTTCTAAGGATCTTACACATAGTTAATAGTATTTCCATTTCTGAATGCATAATGCAAGGAAATCATTATTTATCAAAGATTCCCTTTTTAAAACCATATCTTAGGTGCACTCATTCTGGCAAATGCATTGTTATCATATTTTGGCAACCTGTGTGATGTGGGCAGTTTAACTTTTGATTAATGTTCCAGATGTTGTTACTTCCTCAAGACTCACATTCTCCACCCAGCTGATCAGTGGTAAACAGTTTCACATTCAAAATAATTGCCAAGTTGCCTTGGGCTTGCTGCGAAAGAAACTTGAAACTTAATTTTCTTGATTAGTGTGTCAGAATGCCTAAAGTCAGTGGGATGCTTTCAAAATTGATTATTGACAGGAGTCCCTAACTGAACGGAATTTCACAAGTTGCAAGTCCAAAGTATCACAAACTTTGAGCAGGAAAAACAAAACTACTGACTTTTCCCAGTTAGTAAGCTTATTCTGCCTCTCCCTACCCCCCCCCACCCCCCCTTTTTTCAGTTCTGTGAGATTCTCAATACCTTGATGCACAGGACAGTTTTGGTTTTTGTTTGGTTTTTTTTTTTTTTTAATGTGGAAACTCAGACTGTGGAAGTAAGGGTGTAAGAAAAGCATCAGAAAACTTTGTGTATAGCATGACAAAATGGCGATGCAGCCTGTAGACCCTCAGAAAAGCCAGCTTGCATCTGGAATTGGTCACTTAATTCATAACTCTGCTTCCTTTTCCAGTTCCCTAAATAATCCCTTTGTAGGTCATATTAACTGTAAGCACATAGCAGTAGAGAGAAAACTTTCTTTTGCAACAGGTGCTTGTATTTGTAACTGTGTGCCTGGAAGCTTTGGTCTTACACAACACGTGCCTGTGTACCTTTGCTGAACTATGTCTGGGAAAGTGTAGTTTTTAGCAAAAGCATAGATTTTTTTTCTTCTGCATATGTTTACTTCCAGTCTGTTTTCTTCAAGGCGTTGTTTAGAAATGGCCTTACATTCTTGTAATGAAAAGCTTCTTCAGTATTTCAACATGGATGTATGTATATTTCTTGATATCTAATTTTGTATCCACATTATGCAAAATGTGATGTGAATTCAGATAAATTTTTGTTCACTTTTCAGAAACATGCTGAAAACTACCCATTTTTGGGTTTTCCCCAGTTTAATTAACTTGAGTTAAAACATATTATTAACTAAACTGTGGTGAGTGGGTACATTGACTCTCTGCGCTTCTTTGTGTAAGACTGAGGCCCGACAGGTCAATGGCTCAGATCATGATTCAAGGAGACTTCTCCCTTTAAATCTGTGAGGAAAAGGTCTATGGCAAAAGTCTATGAAAGACAAAATTTGGTTATGACTTATTTTTTTTTAATAGGCCAAGAAATACCATGAGGTTCAGAAGCAGAAGTGGGAAATGCTAGTTTTCTGAGTGATACGCTGTGTAACTTCTCTGCTTCAGGTTTAAAGGATGGTACATGTAGGTGTTGGTCTATGTCGTGACTGTGTACATGCTATATGTTCCTCTGTAATGTATTTCTGAATTGTATTCTGTAGAAGCTGGGATGTGAGGTGGTACTGCAGCATGTGTGCAGCACAACATTAGGTGTAGACAGGGTGTCTTGTGCTCTGAACCGTATAGAATTTGCAAAGCCAAACTCAGGCAAATTCTGAGGGAAGCTTCTTCATGAGCACACCATGAAGAAGTCTGTAATAAACTCCACTACACACACACTTCCCTCATCCAAAGGGTATCTTGCCTGCTGGGAACTGACCATATGTGGACATAAGATAACATGACACTTTTTGTGGGCATAAGATGATAACAGTAATTTCTTCTGACTTTCTAATTCCTCATACAACATGGTTAAATGAGAAGAGTGGCTGCCTGCCATTTCCCTAACTCATGGGCTGTTGCTTTGCAACTGCTGCTTTCCTGGTGGTGACTATATCTCAGTGATTATATGTCCTCAAATCCCCATCAAAGATTTTTAGACTAAAACACGCAAATATTTGTGAAGCACTTAGCACATCTTCAGTGGCAAATGTACTGCAATCTTTCTAAGCTTGGTGCACTTTTCCAAGTGCACCCTTAAGTATCGTGCACTTAAATTGTAAATGTCCTATAACCTTGTTTTCAAAAGAGCTATGGTCTCAACTTACATGCAGATTCCATCATGTGTTTGTAATTGAAAACACACAGCAAGACAGGATATCAACATAATTTAGATTTTGGATAATTATCAGGTAAGTTTAATTCAGAAGGGAAATGATATCTGTGTATGAAAGGAAGCACTATGAACTCATGAGCAGGTGGACTATTCTTGTTCACCTTCCTGTACTAGCAGGGAGTGTACATAATTGAAAGTCCTAGCGTTTGTACACCTTACAGATGAAAGCTGTTCTTGTTCCTTTCAAGGTTTTACTGAGTGAAAAGTTATAGATGATATTTAATCAACCAGCCTTTGGGACTTTTCTTTGCTAAAAAGTAAATAAGTATGAAGATACGTTTCAGAAAAGTGTTTTATATTCTTGGTGAGAAAAAGAAATTTTGAACATGCAAAGATATTGAAAAGGGGCAAACATTTGGTTAGTTTGGTAAATTTAGCTTTCAGTAGGTGGGTAAAATGTTATATTTATCATTATGTGAATCCTTCTACTGGTTTGGAGGAAGGATAAGGTCTATGAAAAACACCTTTCTTTAGGAGGAAGGAGGCAGGAAGGGGGCCCTCAGTGTAATTATCCTGGATTAGCTAGCCAGCCTAGCGCACTCAAGGTCAAAACCTAAAGCTGAGTACTGCCTCTGTTCAGTGAACAGTTCTTGCTATCCTGCATGTGGTTTGACAGGTGAGAAATCCTGCTGAACGTGGGCAATGTTAAGCCATTGATTACGGATGACAAGTCTCTCTGAGGCTTGTACATAAGCATTTGTTGCAAGACTCTGTGCTGGGTTTAGACCTCATGGAAGACATTAGACCCTGATTTCTTGTGACCCTTGAAGCACAGCAAGAACTTCCTAGACTTTATAGAGCACCCTGAGCACTAGGTGAGGTCAGGCATAAGTCGGTGCCCTGCTGTGGATGGTAGCTTGTGTGAGAAGACCAGAAAAACCCTTTTGGAAAAAAAATGAATTGTTAGTTGTTCATCACCTGAGTGATTAAGCACAACTTTACGCAGATATGCAAATCTACCAATTATCATAGAAAATCTCATCTGCCATGGGAAAAAGAAGAGGAATGGAAATCTGTTTTACATGCTAGTATGAGGTCCTTACCTTATCCATCTGCATTCCCTATGGTGGCTTGGAGCCATTCATTAACGTGTTTTTAGGAGTTTGTGAAAGGTTGGTGGTGGTCTCAATGCCAGGAAAGACAGCACTTAGCAGGACAGAGTTGGCCTAAGTTCAGCTGCACTTGAAAAACATGCAATCAGTATTTGCCAAACTCAAGTTGCCAAACTAGGGCCTGGGTTTTGGAAAGTTAATTACAGGGTTTGCTGTCTGCTGTACACAGGGGCATTGAAGTGTTGAATCAGACATAAAAAGAGGAGATGTTTAAGTTTCTTCCAGAAGGAAATAGCAAGTATGAAGCCTAAAGTCACTTCTCTGTCTTGGCAGGAACAAAAGGACTACTTAAATTTTGAAGCTGGAAGCTGAAGGGAGTAATCTTTGCAGGCCATGACGTACTTTGTTACCACCAGTGAATGATCTTCACCTCCTTCCCCACCCTGGACTCAAAATAGCTTCAGACAGAGGATCATGTTTTTCTGCAGCTTATTTTTCTGTAGTTTATCAGATGATCTGAAAATGTACTTACTTCAAAATAGACTACTGGTTTGCTAGTTCAGTTTCTCTGATGGGTGTCTGATGTTCTCACCTGCTGTTTGTTGGTCAAAAGTTAAAACTAGCATTTTGTAAAAGAGTGGTGACTTAAGAGCTCTTAATGCACTACAACTATGTGGTGTTATAAAAAGCCTTTTTAGGTAGTGATTATTGATGAGGTGATGTGGAAGATGCACCACCAAAATATGTAACAGTGTGGTAGTAACTTACTGCTTTCCTGGATGACTGTATGTGACCGTCCTGTGCAGTTTTCTATACTCTTGTGACACTTAAGAGGTTTCCTGTTTAATGTAATGGGGAAAATATTGACTCTTAAAATGGATTCATACCTCTCTGACAGCTGAGCAGATTCTTACTGTTTTAGCAGGACCTTGGAAGGGGAGTAATATTCACCCTTTGATTTCCTCTTTAGGTGGCTATTGTGTGGCCAGTGAGCGCTGTAGGAAATGAAAACCTTGTGTCCCATTTTTTGAGTCTTCCAGCTATCTCTCCAATGTTGTACCTGGGCTTTCCGACTTTGTCCTAGTGCTCCTAAAATACTTCTATATATTTTTGTGCTCTTGCATAGCAGAAGCTGAAAACAATTTTGATGGAATCGAGAGCAAGTTTTCCTTGCGGACGCCTGCAGAGCCTGATGAGGATGTCTGCTACCTGGTTCCAGGGCAGGTGAACAGCCTGGCACAGTGCAACTTCAATCATACCAGTAAAACCTTTGTGGTCATCCATGGGTGGACGGTAAGACAAAGTGGGAGGAATCTCCCTTTTAACCACACTTCTGATAAACTGTGCAGAGGTGTCTCACAGATATATTAATATATCTTCTTTTTTAATTAAAATCCCCAAAACCAACAGGTGACAGGGATGTATGAAAGTTGGGTGCCAAAGCTGGTGGATGCTCTCTACAAGAGGGAACCTGATTCAAACGTCATAGTGGTGGACTGGCTGGTTCGAGCTCAGCAGCACTATCCAGTGTCTGCTGCATACACCAGGCTAGTGGGAAAAGATGTTGCTACGTTTATTGACTGGATGGAGGTAAGACATGGAGACATGTCTCATGTTCTCCGTGATGTCCTAGGACAGAAAACAATGAGGCAGCTGTGTTAATCATCTCCAGCTGGGTAGATGGAGTTAAATTTTTGCAGACAGTAGTTCTGCTGGACTGGTAAAATTCCAGCTTTGGTTTACTGGTTATCTCCTACTCAGAGGCCTTTTGTAATGCATTCTAGAAGCTTTACCTTGTGGTCTGTGGAGCCCTGTGAGCCCACAGTATTTCTGAAAGCTCTGGGAGACGTAGCTATGAAAGACAGGTTCCTATATATTATACAGCAGCCAGCCCTTGGGAATCAGAAATCTGCCCTGCCTTTGGAAAATTCTTAGGAGATTTGGAAACTGGTGGGGAGGGGGTCGCTGAAAACCTTTATAATACATAGCCCTGTGTTCTGTCCTTTATTCTGCATTCCTTTCAGCTTAGATTTTGGCCATAAATTAGTTAGATCAAGAAATGTACTATGGCACAAAATTATAACAACTCTGTTTCCATTCTGTTATTCATAGCTCAAAGAAAGACCCCAGTATTAACAAAACATTTTATTTCGTGTCTTCTGATGTTTTTGTGTTTGGGTTTGAACTTTCGACAAATTGTTCTCTTCTGTAGGAGCAATTCAATTATCCTCTCAACAAGCTCCACTTGCTGGGGTACAGTCTAGGTGCTCATGCTGCTGGGATTGCGGGGAACCTGACTAAAAAGAAGGTGAACAGAATTACTGGTAAGAAAACCTGTGACTGTAGAGTGGAGAGTCCCATCTCTTCCGTACTGAAACATTATATTCCACTGAAAAATCACCAGAATAATTGTTGCTTACTGGCAGTACTTTGGTTATGTGTTCATGATTTAATGAAACAGCAGGGCTGATATTTCTGTAGTAGAACTGGGAAAAGATTCATAAAATAACAAAGGTGGTGAGTAAGAAGCCTTTATTTGCTTCTTCACATGAAATGAGTGAGTGAGTAGGCCGTGGTAAAAGAGTAGTTGGGGGGTGTGGTGGGGGCTGACCAAATCCACACCTTGGAAGAGGTTACAGTATCTCTTGCAGCATGAGAAATTCAGCTGGTTGTCTTTATCTAGGCAGTCTTTCCTGCAGCTGATGGAAGCCATTCAAAAAGAGCAGGAGGTAAATCCTGCTGCAGCAAGTTTAGTACCTGCAGAACTCTTTGCCTTGGGATGATGCAGATGCAAGAAGTTTGTATGGGCTCAAAGGGAGACTGGACAGATAATCAGAAGAGATTGAGTGTGGGTTATTAGAAAGTCAGTCATAACAGGCTCAAGAAATATTCCAGGCTGGAAATAATACCTTGAGAATTTGGGGAAGAGGAAGGGAGCATACATACGCTTGCCCTGTTGCTATGTGTGCTTAGATGTCTGCTTAAGGTGAATTTTGGAAACTGAGAAGTGTGCTAGAGAAGGCAGAGTGCATGGCCACTCTGGGGCTGGTTTACAACCCAGCACCTGGAGAGCTGAGCCCCTAGCACTGATCTCAGTGTCAAAGGAATTGCCAGTATCAGCAAACGAGGCTAAGAAAATTGCTCCTCTGTGGTGTCTTTGTTGCTGAGAGAGCTTGGGAGCAGCATTCAGAAGAGAGCCTAGCTCCTGGCACCCTTTACTGTTTCACCTGAGCCTGGCTGTGATCCCAGATCCACAGGCATGCTGAGAGGTTGGCTAGGCAGCAGTCTCATCTGGAAGGGTTGAGTCCTGAGAGGTGGCAGATTAAAATCAGGAGGCCAAAGCACTAGTCCCTCTGCCCTTCCTTTCTCTAAGTTGCAGCTTTGCTGCTTTCACTGAGGCTGCCAAATCACTGACAAGTCAGTAGTCCTGTTATGCCTCCACAGTTCTTCTTGGTGCTGAGGTTGGACCTTTCCCTGGGAAATGCACAGGGAGCAATGTAAGGTGCCCCCACAGCCCTCACAGCTGAGGGGGAGGCAGCTCAGACCCGGTGAAGCCAATTGTGAGTGAGCAACGCAGGTGCCTGTCCTCAGCTGAGGGCTGCAGTAGAGACGTGTCCCTTCACCTCCAGCCATCTCTCAGGTAGTTGTCTGAGCAGGAGGCAGTACTTGTTCACTGGCAGAATAGTTCTGGGGTTTTTTTATGTCAGTGTAGTAGCTGCAGCTTGGCAGTTTACCATAACAATCCCCTTCCCTTTAGGTATGTAGACAGTGAAGCCCTCATTTAGGTTTCCCACTTGTTTCCCTGGCATGGAGTTGTCAGCAAGATTTTTCCTTACTTCAGACACTTAAAATACAAGTTATACAGCTCTTGACAAGAGAGGAAGACATTGAGAAAATACTTACGTGCTTGTTTCTTCCATCCACTGGAAATGCTACAGCTCTGAGGAAGTTGGCTGGGCTTCCTTCCATGTGTTTGCATATACTTTAATTTTTTTAAACAGTGTCAACATTTCAAGGTAGTGCATTTTATTTTCCTGTATACATGAATGTTATTTAAATGATCCCTCTGTAATGTCTGCAGAAAAATCAACACTGTACTCAATACTCCAGCCCAACATGGCAGCTGAGTTTGGCATCTGTTATCAATGTCAGTGTCTTTGGCATACAATAATCTCAGTTTTTCATTGTGGTTTGCCCCATAAAGGGCTGGATCCTGCTGGTCCTACCTTTGAGTATGCTGACGAACTCACCCGCCTCTCCCCGGATGATGCTGACTTTGTGGATGTCCTACACACCTACACCCGAGGCTCTCCAGACCGCAGCATTGGGATCCAGAAGCCTGTTGGACACATTGATATCTATCCCAATGGTGGAGGTTTCCAGCCAGGCTGCAATCTGGGAGAAGCTCTGCGTCTGATTGCCGAAAAAGGCTTTGGAGGTGAGGTTGCTCTGATACAAACAATATAACATTCAGAGGGAAACCTGAATAGCCCTGCAAGGTGTCTTGCAAGGAAAGATCTCTGAGAGGAACAGGAATATGCTCTTTCAATTGCTTTTAAAAATCATCCTGTAAACCCCAGCTCTGGGGATCATGCCTGTTGACGCAATGCTTAAGGGTTTATATCATTACATGCACGCATGTATGTATATTACACATTTTCATTCTTTCAAGATGTGGATCAGCTGGTGAAGTGCTCCCATGAACGATCCATCCACCTCTTCATTGACTCTCTCCTCAATGAAGAAAAGCCCAGCATGGCCTACCGCTGCAACACAAAGGAGGCCTTTGAGAAGGGGCTCTGCCTGAGCTGCCGCAAGAACCGCTGCAACAATTTGGGTTACAAGGTCAACAGAGTGAGAACAAAGAGAAACACCAAAATGTATTTGAAAACCCGTGCTCAGATGCCCTATAAAGGTAGGTACTGCTTGCTGACTGGGGAGCAAGGCTGGTACTTGTGCTCAGCTGTGTGTCATGGTGGGTGCGTGCTGCAGATGACAATCCTGCTACTTTGGTGTCTGTGGTGAGCAGAGGTGAAGCTGACCTGTAATTTGCCATTGAATACAAGTCTCAGAGAAGTGTCATCTTGTTCAAGGTGTGGTGGTGTAGGTTAGAGTACAAAAAGAAAGGTATTTTGTAACAAGTTTGTCAGTAGCAAAAATTAGACTTACTCTGCTCCCCAATCACTTGGAACCGCTGAGTCTTCCAAGGTTTTTCAGTGTTTTTCATCAAAATGATTACTTCTTTCTTCTGGGGAAATAATCAACAGAACTCATTTTGATGAGCAACTTATTTAAAGATGTGCAAACATCAGATTTGTGCCTTTGGTAGTGCGTTTGCTAGAGGAGCATTAGCCCTTGTTAAAATACCACAACATTTCTTTATTCCAGTTGCCCCTGTGGGAGGTCTGAGAAGTACAGTGCCAGAGAGACCTGGGAGGCTTTGAGCTAGGAAAATAGCTTGAGTTGGATTTTACTACTTTTTTTCCTCCCCAGCTTTGCCCGTACCCCCAGGGTATGCTTATAGTGTGCGTTGTGTGATGGACCAGCAATCAAAAAGCAAAAATCCTGCAGGGTTAGAACAGCTGCAAGATTGGTGTTCTGTTGGCATTTGGTGCCTAATCTGCAGTGTCAGTGTGTTGATTCTGTTCATCCTTTTACCAAGCTTCCTGTAAGAGGAGGGCGCAGCTCACTTGTTTGAAGTCAAGGATAGCAAGTCTTGCATGTTCAATACCAGGTTTGAAAGTGATACTGCACACTCTGGAGTTACTATAGTGACAGTTTGAATGCAGAGTTTAGTTGCAAGAACTGCAAAGGTGTTCTTTAATGGTGATTGCCTTGCTTACTAATATTTGCCTTCTCAAAATAATAGCTTCCTGGATACCTGCAGGGAAAAAAACCTCCTCATTTTAGTGAAGTTGGTGTATTCCAGCCTAGGATTTTCAGAGGTGAGGCAGGGTGGTTTTGTCACCAGCTGTCTCTTTGGAGGTTGAGTTTTCTTAATGGCCTTTTCTTTTGTATTCTTCCAGTCTTTCATTATCAGGTCAAGATCCATTTCTTTGGAAAGACTAATACAACAAAGACAAACCAGCCATTCCTGATCTCTCTCTATGGCACTCTAGATGAGAGTGAGAACATCGCTTTCACACTGTGAGTAGCTACAGAAACAACTGAAAAATACTGTTGACTTTACCTAAATTTGTTAAAGCCTCAAGTGAAAAACTAGTTCTAGCTCCAGCTACAGTAATCTTACAGAGTCTCAGAATCTGCTCTTGTCCTCGATCAGGAGCTGCATTCACTTCTGAAACTGATGAACCAAACCCAACAGGTGCTCTTTTTGATATGACGTCTGAAAGATGGAAACATGAATCTGATCTGTGACTCAGCATAATAGGAGTTTTTCTAGTGCTTTCTTATTTTCTTTTCAGTGTCCTTATACCATGTTCCAACTGTGTTAAATCTTAAAAGTAGAGTTATGTGTCCAAAGGCCTCAGTGTATAAGCTGAAAGAGGCATGGGATTTGCTTTCACAGCTCTGCAAATAAGCAGAATTTTGTGTGTACATCCCTGGACATGGGCTGGCAGCGAATGGAGCTGGAAAGCACCGAAGTCTGTTTTCTGCTCTGAGGAATGTAAACTGTTTCTGGGTGGTGGTTGTCTGGTTTTTCTGAGATTTACCAGCACAGGAGAGGACAACCTTTGCCTGGCAGACTGTCCCAGGATTTTACCAGCCTAGTTACAGAAGGAAGTTCCTTTTGTCTCTACAAAAGCTTAAAGGTGGTTTTTTTTCCTTATTTGGTCCATGAGAACTGTGCAGAAGGTTGCTTCCTTCTCTGGAGTACAAAAATTCCAGGTTCTATTGCACCTGAATTTTCTTTGTCTGTCCAAGAGTTTCAGGGGTTTTTTGTTTGTTTGGTTGATTTTTTTTCTTATTCTCCTTCCCACAGGCCTGAAGTCTCCTCAAACAAGACCTTCTCCTTCCTGATTTACACAGAAGTGGATATTGGAGACCTGCTTATGCTGAAGCTGCAGTGGGAAAAGGACACCTTCTTCAGCTGGTCAGACTGGTGGACTCCTTTTACATTTGACATCCAGAGAATCAGAGTGAAGTCAGGAGAATCTCAGAAAAAGTAACCCGCTTTGATTGTTAAAAGCTATATTAGTTTTGACAGTGCTTCCTGATTTCTGGTATCTCACAAGCTGGGACAAACATGTTAAGCAGTTACAAATAGGTGCAGTACTGATAATTTGGGCTCCAGTGGTATCAAACCACCATTTATGTCTGCCAGGTTCAGTTGTTTACTTTCACTGGGATCTGCAATTTGTAGTCTTACTCCCACATAATTAATTTTTGTCCCACTGTTATATCTACTTTAGGTTAGTTATAATATGCAGGAGAGTATCTCCATGAACCAGCACCACTAGTGACTGTGTTTGCAATTTCTCTCATCCTTTTTCACGATGGGCATTTGCATAGGTTTTGTCGCAAAGAGCATGTTTAGGTGGAGATTTTTAGAAATCCTTCCAAAAGTATGTTTGCACAAGAAATTATTGCTTAGTTAAGCTGGATTTTCTTAGGGGTTGAATACCTGAATGGTGGGTGAAAACTGAAACACGTGACTGTTGTAGGACATTGCTAATGCGTGAATGTTAAAACATCAAAGTCTGAACAAAAGTGCTTTGACATGAATCTTTTGAAATACTCATATTCACTAAACATGAGATCTGTTTGCAGAACATGGGCCCAGAACAGAGTATGTGTGTCCTATGTGTAGTATAGTAAATAATAATAAGTTCCTTCTTTGAATAAATAGGTCAGTCACTTGATCAAAGAACAGTTATCAGAGCTGAACAAATATAGGCGTGGGGAAAGTACTGATAAATAGAAAAGCAAGTGCTGAGGTTTTCTGGAAATTGCAACCTACTTAGTTTGCAAACATTTGAGTGAGTATGGCTTTTTTCCAAGTTCATTCACCTGACAAAAAACTCACATAAAGACTGGTGTAAATAAAGATCCAAGAGACTTCAGGGTAGAACTTCTGCTGTCTTAGCCACAGAAGATTTTATGCAAAGGATCAGTGAAAGTTATGGCTATGGTTTGATGCCCATGCATAATTCATTTACCAGTTTTTCTTGCACAGCATTTCTTTTGTCACAGAATTCTCTTTTAAAAATAGCTTTCTCACAGGCTTGCAAAGTAGTAGTGCCCCACATGACAAAGTATAAAGACTGTTTCCAAGCACCAATCTTCTTTCTAAGATTAAAAAGGGATGCTTGGCTCAGTCATGTGATTTTTCCAATATTTATTCCACAGAGTGGTGTTCTGTTCTCGAGATGGCACCTCACGTCTCAGCAAGGGAGAAGAGGCAGCAATATTCGTGAAATGCTCGGAGCAGCCCGTGAACAAGAAGAGAGGAGGGTATGAATAATCACGATTGGGTTTATATTGTTTTATTACCACTTGAGTGGTAATAAAACTTCCCCATTAATTGACTTGTGCACTAGTCTTCTCAAGGCTTCAGAAGCATCACAGCTCAGACTAACCAGAGATTTGTTTATGGGAGATTTTGCAGCTTAAAAGCTCTTAATTTAGTTCTCTGCTAACCATCGTGGTGTGGTTGTTAGAATGGCTAAAAAGCAAGTACTGGTTGCTGCCTCTCACAGTCACTCAGTGGCCAAGGATTAGGGGCTGTTAGAGAGGGTTACAGACAAGGCACTAGCACAAAGAGGAAAGCATGTCTCTGTCTCAAGATGCCCTACACTTATCCTTAGCTGAAGAACATTCAAAATTCCATACCGAGTCAGTTCAGAGACCTTCCTCCTCACTGGCCAGCAGCAGATTTGGCACAGGAATGGAGCAGGCATATGCGGGTGCCTTTCTTTGCACATTGCTTTCTGATGGCAACCATCAGGTGAGTGCATTCCTGAGATTTTCATCTCTATGGATCAGAGATTCTGTCTTTGTTTAACAGACCTTGGTGCACTTTAATATTTTTACCAATAATTTTTCTGACCTAGAGTAAGTGTGGGGACAGTCTTTGGACTTTATCCACTAAAGTTTGAGATAGAGAAGTGGTTATATTTATTTTAGTTCAAATGCTGTGTGTGAATGGTCTCATGGGGACACTTGTAGACTGAGATCTACCTCTGCATAAAAATGCACATGTGCTGGCCTTGACTCTGGGGCAATGACCTGGGGAGGCCTTGAGACCTCTGTGTGTGTATCTGACCTAAAATCAAGCAGAAGCCAGGAGAAACCCAAGCACGTAGTTTATTTTCCTGTTAAGTAGGGAGTTTTAAAATCTTAATTCACAAAAATAAGACAAGAAGGAACAAGTATCTTACATTGTCCTCACCACCTTTATATTTTTTTTTTCTCCACAGTTCCAAGAAAGCCTCTAAAGAAAATTCTGCTCATGAGTCTGCTGAATCTGCTTAAGTGACAAGAGCAAAGATTTTTCACACTGGGGAGGAGAAGAATCTGTTCATCCCTTTGGACTGGATGTTCAGAACCAAATATATAGAAATATTTATCTGCTGCTGGATTTTTGCCTGCTATTCCTAGCTATTTTAGAGACTTCTTATAAGAAAGTCTCAGCATACAGAGTTACTAACCATAAAGATACATTATCCAAATAGTTAAAAACAGAAACCTGCAAAACAAATTGCCAGAGTTTGGAATGCTGAAAAGAAATAAGTAATTTTGCTTAATCATGGTGACTTGTGACAAGGTTTTTTGACATCAGATCCTTTATAGCAGTTTTTTAGTATTTATTGAAAAGAAACAAAGCCCTGTATGTGGTTTTATTTTTTGCTGTTGTTTTGGTTTTGTTTGGGTTTTTTTTTTTTTTGGTTAGTTGGTTTTTTTTGTTCTTTTCAGGAGTGTTTTGAAACTGGACAGATTTTCTTCTGTCTTGGCTAACTGAATTTTCAGGCAGTTCAGCGGAGAGAGTTCATCATTTTCAAGTGTGTGTTTAGCAAATAAGTAGGTTTCCCATGTGAAAAAAACCACCTTTGCTGTGTGTATAACTAGAAGGTGTCAGGGACTGACTTAATATGGGGATGAATTTTTTAGTTTGGTTATGAATGTATTTAATTGGGGGTAGATGCCAGTGCTTCTTAGCAATAGGTATGATCTGTTAAGCTATATACTTCTATGCCGCTTACCCTAGAATAAATAGCAGCTGTAGGAGAAGGCAGCAATGCCAGTGTCCTATGCAGACATTTAATATTTTATCTATGCTTTCAGTTGTCTAGCCTTCAACACTGTGAATAAGGAACTGCAGAGGAATTGAGCTACCAGAAAATGCAGGAAACAGATATTTCCCCCACCTCCACCCTCTCCCTGCTGCTTGCGTCATGTATGCCAAAACTGTCACAGTTTCTCTGCTCTTTGACACCAAGTGTCAGTCATGCAGCTGAGTGGCTGCTGTATGCAGTTTTCAGTGCAAGTGAATCCACTTGATAGCTGACAGGAATCTCATAGTTCCCTGTACTGGAATTGTGACTGCCAGTGATCCACCTCAGTTTGTTTCTTGGCTGTGGTGCAGTGCTAGGAGCTGCTTAGTTTTCTTCCATGAGAGGGAATTCAGCAGGAAGCAGGAGCTGAGCCAGTTAAAAGCAGCCTGATTGTTTGCTCAACAAGAAAGAGTGCTCTGAAAAGCAGCGATACACTGAAATTAGCCATGCTGCAAGTTGACAAAAATAAGTATATTAAAGGCATTCTGCTTCCCCATTTGTAAGTAATATATATTTTTTCTAGTATGCTGAAAGGTGCAGTAGCCCTCTTTTAGCTTTCTAGAGGATAAACAAAATGCTGGGGAGGTAGAAGGGCTTTAAGATAGACACTTGGAGAAGCGTGATATTCACTATTGATGCTTGGGTGTTGTAGTCTTTTCCTGCATGTGCAAGACAGCATGGAGATGGTGATTTCTCCAATATCATCCCATCTTAAAAGCAAAGAAAAAAAAAAGTGTTTATGTGGACAGTTTGTTTCCTTTTTCCAACTGTAGCTGCTAGTATATTTGGGGATAAAAGTCTTAAACAGTGCAATATGTTGGAATATTAATAGCTCTGAAATAGCTCACATTTGATTTCACATTTGATTAAACTACAGCAGAGATGTGATGAGTCACTGAGGGTGGGGTTGAGTATTGAGCCACTGCATTTGAGACCTCTAAAAATAAATACAGTGATTTATTCCCTATAGATTCCACATTTTCTTGCAATTTTCTCTTAAGAGTTAATTTTTTCAGGAACAAAGTATCTGGACAGCTTTGCTCTTAATACAGGATCAAATACAAACACATTTAAAACTTGGATACAAAATAGTGAAGGTTCTTTTCATAAGGAAACATGATTTTGCTCTGGGTGTTATTTATTAGCTGTAAATAAGATATTTATGAGTGTAAAGGTAGTTTGTATATATTGCTAAAGTTGCCAACAGTCTCTACATCAATACAGTTGTGTGGTATTAATCCTGTATATAGCTTTCAGAGATTTTTATCAACAAGCCACTTACATTGCCTTGTTTCCTATGTGGTTAATACTTTTTTTTTTAGAAATCTCCTCAGTTTTGTATAGAACAGAAACCTATGGTTTTAATAAAATTCTCAATCTAATACTGAAGTCACTACTTTCCTTTTCGTGAAACAATCTGCTTATACCTTATACCTTATATGTGAAGGCCAGAGCCTATCCTTGAATTCTGGGCTGAGAAGATGGAATGAAACACTAAAAAAAAAGGCAGTGTGTGATTTCTGCACTGTCCTCCCCCATTTCGTTTTGGGAAATGCAAAAACCATCTATTAAGACATCAAGGAATCAGTGTGTGAGTGAAAGTAACCCACATCATAAAAGAAGTAGCTTTTCACCTGCCGTTTGTGGTTTTTAAGTTTCAGGCCCCTTTAAGAACAAAGAACAGAACAGTCCTTATTTTGAAAGTCTTATTTTCCCTTTTTGTTTTTTTTTTTTTGTTGTTTGTTTGTTTGTTTTGTTTTGTTTGGTTTTTTGGTTTTGGTTTGGTTTGGTTTTTTTTTTTTTTTTTGGGGGGGGGTTTTGTTGGTTTTTTGTTTGTTTGTTTGTTTTTTGGTTTTTTGGTTTGGGGTTTTTTTTTTTTTTTTGGTTAGGTGTCAGAACTATGCTTCTGCTCCATGTTTTACCAAAATAGAGATATTCTGGCCTTGTGAGTACAGGAGGGAAGCACCAGTCCCTTACTACCCCTATTGCCTAAGGAAGTAACAGTCTCTGAAAAATCACATTTGCCCATGTGTTATGAGTGCAGTGGAAGGGGATTGCTGGAATTAAGGAGGATTGTAGTGACATGCACATGGGGGACCACATTAGAAGTAATTAGAGCAGCTTGAGTTGACCTGAGGAGCTCTGCTTCCAACACTCTTACTTGATCAAAGGTGACAACTCTTTGACAAGAGCGGAGTTTCATTCCTGGTGAAAGCAGAGGGAAGCTATGTCGTGGAAAATGGATGGTTGAAGAGGATGAATGGAGGGAGGGATGAAAGAGGGAATGGAAGAACTGGAGGGGGAAGGGAAGAGGGGGGATAGGGAATACCCTGAGGGAATCAGTGGAAGAAGGAAGAACCCAATCTGCAAACTGGAATGCTTGGAAATGCTAACAGTGAGTGTTCTAAGGCCACAGCTGTTTTCCCTCTGTCACTGTCTGGGTTAGGGAACCAGGAGGACTTCTACAGTCGTACAAGACAAGGCCTGTGATCACATCTCCTACAAAAACTGCAGTGTAACTATTCTTTTAACATCACAGCAACCCCTGTGTTATTAGGTAAAGCAGAGAAATAGTTTTTGGAGGAGGGACAAGAATCCAGGTTTCTTTGATGAACCTTTAGAGCCATCCCTGGGCTCCTTTGCTCTTGCATTTTGCTCTGCAATGCCCGACCACATCAAACAAAGTGATGATCCCTGCTCACCCTACTGTGTCCTTGAATGGACTGGAAGGAATAGGCTGTTCAGCAGTTAAGCCATGGGTGGACAGCCATGACTGTCCTTTGGTCCCATGACCAAGGGACATCCTTGACTTGGAAGGGAAGAGTGAAGAAAAAGGATTTTTGCCAACGTACCTGCAAAATGAGGAAATCCTGACTCAAGTTTCTAATGCCTAGATTTTAATTTGTATATTTAATTCTGAGAAATTTTTGCAAGCAACTTTGCCCTCTGTAGGAGTCTCCGTACTTTCTCCATTCAGATACAGTTGTGTGCCTGCTCTTTTGTGTGTTATGAACAAAATGTCAAAGCTTGCTTCTTGGGATGAGCAAGACGTTGTGCATGTGTTGTTTCTAAAGGTCAAAACCAGATTCTGAAAAGAAGTTTCAGTAACAGGGAAGAATTAAAGTAGCTGTAGTATTTTCCTTTTTGTTTACAGCTGTCAGTGCAAGGCTCTCCATATTCTGACTGTCAACACAAACATAGCAGTATTAATATCCTCAGGACCAAAGGAATCAATCCAGCTGCCATCAAGTTGCCATCATTCAGGAAAGACATTTCCATCTCCTCCTGCTGCATCTTCCCAGAAAAGTCTTCTAGGCAAATGTCTTTTGTAGCAGGTCTGGAAAGCCACCAGTTTACGCATAAGGGAATAAAGGGATTAGCATTCTCCAGTGGCTGAAGGAGAACAAGGAAATGAGAAGAGGAAGGGAAGGGAACCATTTGGCAGAACATCCCATATGAAGCTTGTTTTAACAATGCATTTATATCCGTGTGTGGGGCTATCTCTGCTCAACAACACTCACAATGCTTCCCTAAATGAGCTCAAGTTAACTCAGACAGAACAATGCATCCACATCGGAAATGCAGATGCTAAATGGGGACCTCTTTGGATGTAGCAGGTGCTAGTGTGGGGGTGCAGTGCATTTTCAATGACGTAATCTCCCAACCATTCCTGTCAGATAAACACCATGTTCTTCATTGTGGGCCCTTCCTCTGGGAAGTGACCCAATGTCATCAGTCTCAGTTCTTGCCAATGACACGGGAGAGTATCTGGGTGCTGTTCACCACCCCACCATGGAGAACCATTCAGTGAGCACTGAGACAGCCTGTTTGGTCATGGGTTACTGTCCCCAAAAGAGCCAGGAAGTGAGGGCATGTCTCATAATGTTACACCTAGCAAAGGCTTTTTTACCCACAATTAGCTGAAAACTTGGAATGTTCTAAGTAGTGAAACAAGGACACTCTAAATACGGTAATTAGGAGCAGTAGGAACAGATTCCCATGCTAGAAAGAGGTTGAAAAGATACTAAGAATATTCACACATTTTCAAAAAAACATTTAGAAAAGAAGACTTCTAAAGGTTTTCTTGCCAAGTCCTCAGGCTTTGGTCAGTCCTTGCTTTTTTCCTCTGGCAGGCTTCAATCAGGAGCTTTTGAGTTTGCTCCCACAGCCTGAGAAATTTCGGCTGCACAAGACTCTCTTTGGAGTCACTTCTAATCTTTGGGTTTAGAAACCTCTCCAATGGGTAACTGTGTATGTAAGGAGGGGGCTACCAGTCTTGTGCTTCTCGTTAAAGGGCCAGCTCTGCCTTCAGTAAGAGACACAATCAAAACTCCACCGAGGCTAGGAAAAATCTTTTGTTGACATTGTGGGATTTTGAATGCTATCCTAATACATGGCACGAGACCCCAGATTTAAAATGAAAGTACAGCTCAAACTTTCTTGTCTTTGATAATCCCGATGCAGTGTTTCCAAACTGAGTACATATGATATCAGGTCATGATCTGCTCAGGCACTAGGTTAAATATCAGCTCTGGATGACTTCTCACAAATATTGCCAGCATTTCCTGGCAATAAAAACGTTCTAATTTATGGGACATCAGAACAAACTGCATAATTGCAACGATGTAAATAGCACCCAACTAAAGTTAAAACAAAGAAATAAACTAGCAAAAAAACCCAACCTGAAAGACATACACACAATATACAATACCTCATTTTACATCTGGGGGCTTTTGTGGGAAGGTATGAAACCGAGACAACCCCAATCAAACTCCAGTGTTTCCTCTGCCCTTCTTGCAGGCAGGCATGGGCAAGGAGCCATCTCAGGGACACTCTCCCATAACTCCAGCTCACGCTAACCACAGATCTCAGGTGGCTTACTCCTTCCAGAGCCTTGCTGAGTCTTGCTCTGAAGCCAGGCATGGTCACATTGATTCTTAAATTCCTCACTGCTGCCAGGCTGCACAAGAAGAAAAAGCATAGCGAGAGTGGTTGGTTCCTGGATCTGAATCAGGGGGATGATTAGCTTGACAGCCCTGATCAGCCAGGAGGCTTGACAGAAGTCTAAATGTTGGAGAATTTTGTTATGTGTCAGCATCAATTCTGAGTGAAATCAAAACAAAATCAAAACAAGAAGCAAAAAGCAAGAGCAGAAATGTCTAAGAAAAGGCAAGAAAGAAGGAGGGGTCTTTGAAGTTGCTGCAGGTTGTGCAGTACTGTACTGTAATATGGTGAAAACAACCCTACTGAGACTTGCACAACAGGACTGTTAAACATTCTTTTGATTTTAAATACATATTCTCTTGACATCAAGAAAATGGAAGTGTGCACCAGAGGCTAGGTATACATTTAAGTGCTTTACACTGTACTGGTATCCACTAAAAGTATTTACTCGGTAACAAACCAATCCTGAAGAAAAATGCTTATAGACTCACCACAGAAAGATCACCAAGATTACAGAATAAAAATCAAGATATAAGTAAAGGTTAAAAAGTAGAAGCACATATTCAGAAAGAGGAATAAATTAAGAGGAAGAGGAAAAGCAAGGAAGAAGAACTCAGCCTTAGCAAATTATTCCACCCAGGACACCCACCCACATATTCTTGAAGGTAATTGAGCTATTATTTATATGTTCATATGACTAATTTTCCCCTCTTTTAATGTATTTATAACCCAGACACAAAATTAAGCCGATTTTTTTTGTTTATCTTGGCAAAATTTTGCCCTTTACTAGTTAAGTTTTTCAGTACAAGGGTAAAAAGGAGATCTTAATCTCTCTGATTTTATTTCCCAGGCCTTAGACAGGAAATTCAGGTCAGGCTCCATGCAACAGAAAGACTCCCTCTAGTATCAGTCTTCTCTTAATGTCCTGAGCACAGAGCAGTGATGGAGTAATCAAGTGCCTACACAATGGCTGATTCAAAATATGAAAAATGTTTGCTTTTTTCCCCCCCTTTTGTATTTATAGAACTGTATTCATGTGTCTTGCTGCAGTTCTTTGTTTTTCTTTTAACATCAGTGAATTTCAAGACCCTGGGGAGAAATCAGGGAAATGCTGGGGAACATTCTTTTGACAGTAGATTTATTCCCATATTTAGTGTAAAACTAAAAAAAAAAATGTGTTTTTGTAGCTGGATGTTTTTTAATGAAAAGCTGAAGCACACAGTCACATTCAAAATTGGGTGTCATTTCCCTCTTTTCCCCCCGAATTTGAAAGCATGATTTTGAATTTTCACGGGAAACATCAGGAGAGGAAAAGAGAGCAGGTCTTCTGTACCAGGTTTATTTGGGGCTTCTTGTCAATATTTCAGCAATGCTCTCTGAGACATTTCAGTTATTCAGTGGTGCCTCTTCTGACTGAGTAGTCCCTGACCATCATTTTGTTTTCAGCTGCTTTCTGACAGGATCCCTCTGAAAACACCCCTTTAGTTGTCAAGTTGTCTTGCCTTCAAGACTTCCTTGGGTATCTGAGGGGTAAGGATAAGTGCAGTTACATGGGAGCATTTTCTTCCAGACAAAGTGTAACTAAGTTGGCAAAGAGCTCTGACAAGCAGCTTTTACATAACCAGAAAGGAGAACTTGTGTTTTCTTACCAAGCTTAGACCAGATGCTTAGACATCTTTGTGTAGGTATGACTAAGTCTCTATGACCTTCTCTCCAAACTTATCCTAGCTTGCTGCTGAATCCTGTTTTCCATTTCTCCTTTCATTTCTCTTTTGGCAAAGTTTGCAGAAATCAGCATCCTTCCTCCTACCAACGCCCCTGTACTCCCTGTCCCATGACTGCATAGGACCCTGGTAAATTTGTGTGTTACTCTTCGCAAGACTACCCCGCCTCCACCCAGATAGGAGACCAGCCTGCATCAGCTACTTCGCTCAGGATCCTGCAACACTCTTTTGCCTTTTCTATTAGGTTCCATTTAACCTAATGCGGTGTAAAGCCCCCACAGAAGGGGAGAAAAAGGTACTGTACTGAGATAACAAATCAGGTGTTTGAAAGTCCTCCATAAATTGATCAGGTAAGAGGACCTACCTGTGAAACCATCTTCTCAATTGCAGTGTATGTTCATTTACAGAAATACCAGAAATCTCCTGTTTGGACTTTCCTCTTTGCCATGATAACATCTTGAGGACTTTGGATCCATATCCTGTAGAAACAATCATCTTTATCCCATATCCTGTTTTCTATAGCATTCATTGCTGATGTACACACAGTGCTGTTAAATAGGAACACAATTCTCTCTACAACGTTTTGTGTGTGTGTGTTTTGCTGGGAGGATTAAATTTTACATGCTTACCTAGTGTTAGCCAGAAAAAAACCCAAAATATGTATTTTGTATAGCTGTGTTTAAATCCTATATTTAATGTTTCTAGAGATGAGACAAAGAACATTGAATTCTTGAAGAAAAACACTTTCATCATTCCATTAAGTAGCATACTCTATATTGGACTGAAGGAAAGACTGTCCACAGAATAAACATTATATTGAGTTCAGGTTTCCTAGCATTTTACCAGACTAGACTTTTTTACATTACATAAACTAATGGTGGGTGGAAATAAATTCAACTGTTTGTGGAAGAAATGCTTGAAGATTTGGAATAGGTATTTGATGAATCCCCAAAACTATATTAACACCCATTTGACAGCAGGAAAAGAGGATTAATCGTGAGCTCCCTGCAGGTCAAGCTCGGAGAGTGATGCATTTGAGCCTAATACAACTTCAGTAATATTTTTCCTGAGCCCTTTTCTTCTATGATGCAAGTCCTTTCTACACTTTCTACACATTTTAATTTTGAAAGAATCAATACAAGCAAGTAGTGAAGGACCATCACATGAAAGCAGAGACAGTTAAGATCCTGTACTCTCACCTCTTGGCTAGTGTATGTCACAGAATCACAAAATAGTTAGGGTTGGAAGGGACCTCTGGAGATTTTTTGGAAGGTCCCCTTCCAAGGCAGGGTCAGCCTGAGAAGGTGACACAGGAACATGTCCAGGTGGGATTTGAATGTCTCCAGGGAGGGAGACCCTACAACCTCCCTGGGCAGCCTGTTTCAGAGCTCTGACACCCTCAGAGAAGTTCTTCCTCATGTTGAGGTGGAATTTCCTGTGTTTTGGTTTATGGCTATTTCTCCTTGTCCTGTCACAGGGCACCACTGAAGAGTCTGGCACCATCCTCCGGGCACCCACCTTGGAGATATTTGTATGTATTGATGAGATCTCCTCTCAGCCTTCTCTGGACTAAACAGGCCCAGCTCCCACAGTCTCTCTTTCTCTCTCCTCCTAAGAGAGATGCTCCAGACCCTGAATCACCTCCGTGGCCTCCACTGGACCCTCTCCTGTAGCTCCTTGTCTCTCTTGTACTGAGGAGCCCAGACCTGGACACAGCACTCCAGATGTGGCCCACTAGAGCTGAGTAGAGTGAGACATTCATGTCCCTTGACCTGCTGGCCACACTCTTCCGATGACCGCAGGATCCCCCTGGCTCTCCTGGCTGAAGGGCACTGCCCTTCAACAACACCTTGTTGTCCAGCAGGACCCTCGGGTGCCTCTGCAGAGCCGATTCCAGCAGGTCAGCCCCAGCCTGTGCTGGTGCCTGGGGTTATTCCCCCCAGGTGCAGGACCCTACACCTGCCCTTGTTGAACCCCATTAGGTTTCTCTCTGCCCAACTCTCAGCCTATCAAGGTCCCACTGAGGGGCAGCCCAGCCTTCAGGTGTGTCAGCCACTCCCCCCAGTTTTGTATCATCTGCAGGCTGGCTTAGGGTTCATTCTGTCCTTTCATCAGATAGCATCAGAGTGCTGATAAGCAAGTTGAATAAAGATGAACTTAATTTCTTCTCCGTGCTTGGTGATGACCTCTAGAATGGTCTGTTCCATCACCTTTCCAGAGATGGAGGTGAGGCTTGCTGGTAGTTTCCCAGGTCCTCCTTCTTGACCTTTTTGAAGATGGGAGTAACATTGGCTCTTCTCCAGTTGTTAGGTATCCCTCCCACTTTCTGTGAGTTTTTAAAGATGATGGAGACTGGCTTAGCAACATCTGTCAGCTCCCTCAGCACACTTGGGTGCATCCCATCAGGCCCATGGATTTATGAGTGTTTAGTCACCTATCCTAGAGGATCTCTAACCGAACCCTCTACAACCACGTCTTCCATTCTCCAGTCTTCTTCTCTTACCTCTGAGGTCTGGGATTCCTGAGGGCTGTTGTCAGCAGTGAAGACTGAGGCAAAAAAGACATTCAGTAATTCTACCTTCTCTGTGTCTTCTGTGTCATTGTAGAGCTCCCTGCCTCAAGGAAAGATGACTGCAACGTGACAGTAGTCATGTCAGAAAACAGTGGATTCAAGGCATAGAAAGGAGTAACTTGCATCCAGGACTAAGAGTAAATCACATACTATTAAGCATTGACACATCACAGGGCAACTCCTGTGAATAATATTTCTGTTGTTTTTATCTAAGCATTTTCATTAATTTTGTAACTTTGATTCCATGCCATCTTCTCCTGTAGAAGAAAACCTGTCAATACTGCTGTGACCATGTCCAGATGTGTGAAATGTGGTAAAGCAGCCAGGTATCCAAGTCTTTAGTACACACCAGACTAGAAACATGGCTGTGCTCCTGCTACCTCTGCTGAATTAACCATGGAGTTCAAATCTGAGAATAACTCTTCCACAAAGAAAGAAAGGTCCAGTGTAAAACACAGAGCAGCTGAAGATGACCCTGATCAATATTTGGGCTTCAGACATGGTTATGAAAAAGCAATGAAAGAAACTTCTTTGCTCTTTAACAATGTTGACACAAATTCACAAATGAAGAGAGCAAGTAAATACTGTATCGTCCACTTGCAGTATTTATCAGTGCCTTTCACATTTGTTGAAAAACAGTAAGGGAAAGAGGGGGGGGGGGGAAGAAAGCTTTCCTAGTAAGTCACTACCCTGAAGACTGAATGCTGAAGATAAGCTAGTCACTGCTGTGCAGTACACGGATGCCATGCATACTCACACTCCGAACCCCGTGAAGTAGTGCAGTGTCCTTCTTACTCAGTCACAGCACAGCTAAGTCAGAGTTCCTCAACTTCTTACCATATTCCTTACCAGACATGTTGTATTAGATTGCTACTAACCCCAGATCTTCCTCTTCTCCCCCAAGATGCATGAGGAAAACCCCATTTGTTTTAAAAACATAGACAATATAACAGTAAACTCAGGAATCTGATCCTTTTCTCTCTTTTTTTGTTCACAAATACCAGTTGTCAGACAGTGTTTCTAGGATCAGAGGGCTCTTATCTTTGGCTAGGAGGTTTAAGGTCCTGCTGATATGAGAAGAATGGATTGTAAGGATTTCAAGTCTCCTTTGCTAGACTTGTCATCACATCTCTGCTCAATTATTATAGTGTGTGTATAGTAATGTACACGGACACAGACACACACACAGACACACGCACACATGCACACATGTTTTTTAGTTTCCTGACAGCTATGGCCAAAGAAAGCTTCCAGCAATTCTCACAAGCTCCTCGTATTGTACAGAGCTGCTAGTGGGCTGCTTCAGCTGTTTTGAGAAATTTCTGCTCTCTTGGTAAATCGCAGGATCAGGTGAACAAGTTTAGAAGCCTTTGCTTCTCCTGGAGAGACCAATCCTTGACTGCTGCTTCCTAGAACATACCTCCTTTGCATATTTTCCACAGGAAGAACATAGGCCCCAAGTCTGGGGTATTTCCAGACTTCATGTCTCCCTCTGACCATATGCTGAAAATGGCCCTCACACATTATCAGTTCCTGGGAGACTTGTTTGTCTCTCTCAGAGGCCCCATGGTGAAGAGATAAGTTGGTGACAGCTGGGGGGCGGGGGGGGGCAAAGCTTGAAGAACGGATCTAGAGCTGTCTGAGAGCTGTAAAAGTAGCTAAAGTGCAAGTTGCTCTTTTTAACAGAGCAGGGTGGTAGTGGTACCTGCCAACACTGTGAAAACCGCAGCCTCTGCAGATCTGCCCTTCCCCTTCTGGTGTGGGCAGGCATGGAGCAGCAAGCACCAGCAGGCAGGCTGGGGAACCTATGGCTCTGGAAGAGACAGCAACCTGAAAGCAATATAGGCTAGGAAAAAATGGTATGCAAATAGCATGAGTGGGCAGTGAGGAGTTACTCACTGCATCCTTGTCATGTTACCCACCTTCCCAAATATATCTTGTCCCCTGCCCTTAGAGTACAAACAAGTGCTGAGCTCTTTCCAGTGCCTTCCTGACCTCTCTCTCCTTTGTGATCTCAATCCGACCCACTTACATCTTTGGGCTAGCAGCTCCTTTTCTGCAGGAGCTTTCCCAGGATGAGGCACATGGGGAAAACCAGAGAGGAGTAAAGGGTAAGATACGCAAGTACATGTCAAAGTGCCCATGACAATTGCTTCCCACATGGAAATTAAGCCTTTCTTTGCTTCCAGGGGAAAACAAAGCTTGAAGACTCTGACATCAGCAGCCTCCAGTACCACTCCATCTCAAATCACTACATCTACATATAATCCATAGGAATACACATATACATATTTATACATATTTATACATATTTGCATACTGACTCATCTAAACTCCTTTCCCTGCTTAGCTTTTCAATTGTTACAGCTGCTGCCTGAGAGCCACTGTAAAGCAGCCCACCATGAGACTAACATGAGAAGGGAATTAAACAATGCCACTGCTTCAGGGAAGAAAGGTTACTTTTGGACAAATTCCTGCTGCAGCGCCAGGGTGGCTATTTGCATGTGACGGCTCCTTGTGCAGGGGTGAACACAAGGTTTGGTGCTGAGGGAAGATGCTAGACTGTTTTGAGCACTTGACTTCAGAAGTAACATTTCTGAAAGGATTGGCTTGGCTATGGACACAGGCAGCCTGAGAGAATAACAGCTTTGACAGAGCTTAAAGACTCATATTCTTCCTAGGATATTGCCAGTTAACTTAAGTTTGAGCTGGCATATTATTTGAACTGGCATATTACAACTTAGCATATTATTTCCTTCTTTTTTTCCCCCACTTTGTTATCAAGGCCCTTCTTGGCCCACATCTTCCTGAAGCTTGCATGTCCAACAATCACTAATGAGTTTTATTCTCTTTATTTTTATTTAGAAATGCAGAACAGAGAGAGTGGAGTAGATTAAATGACTCACCTACAGGGACCATGGATGGTTCAGCAATTGCTGATGGTTCAGCAATGATGGTTCAGCAAGAAAAGAAGGTTTCTCAGTGCTCCTGAATATTCCTTCATTGCCCTCTTTCTTGTTTGGCTCTTCAAATGTAATTAAGAGGAGAAAAGAATTTTGCAGTCACCACAGATCCAAGTATGTGAAAAACTGGGATCAGTGTATAACAGCACAATGGTAAAAACCAATTGAATTTCAAGAGTTGAGTCTTAGGAAAGAGAGGAGAAGGGAACATAGCAATACCCTTGTTTGACAAACCTTTCTTTCCCTTTTTCTCACTCCTGGTGACTCCATAATTTCCTAGAGTCATCAACGTGGGGTCTGAAAATATGAGCCCTGTAGTGCTGAGGAGAGCAGAAGAGCATATCTACAGGGTCTTGAGGTAATTTCTGAATGAAATTTAGGCTTATCCCTGGGGCAAGTGCTTTGGCTATCTCACTGTTAGACGGTGAGTCTTCTTCCTATTTCTTCCCACTCCTTGCTCCACTGTTGCAGGTCAACAGCTCTGCAGTGAGACCTTGGATCTCAAGAGTGCCACAGCAGTCCTAGTGGGTAGAGAAAAGGTTCTGTCAGTTCTTTATGTGTGCCTTTTCACAGACTGTCATTCCCAGCCATGCTGCTGCTGTGTGAGGAGCTCTTGTCTGGAAAACCTTCCGGCACACTCTGAGGAAAAAGGGATATATTATTCTGATCCTACTTTCTACAATATACAATATCCATGCTATGTGGCCAACAAACCCAGCAGGTTCACCTAAGCAGTAGTGTGGAATGTACCCTCCTGTGCTGAGGATACTGGTGGGAATTTTCCCTGCTCACAGCTACAGTCCAGATGGTGACAGCAATGTATCTGTGATATAACCAAAATCTCAAGAAAAAATAAGGGATGTATTTCACAGAAAATGGAGTTTAAAGGTGGGACACCTTGACACAAGAATTTTAGATGCCAAAAGACTATGTGGCTCAGAAATGATCAGATATCACTTCTGAAGAAAAGTCTGTCTAGGGCTGTCATGCACAGCAATACTGCCTGGAAATATCTGGGTGTCATATGACTGAAGGCAGGGAAATCATCTTGTAGAAACTTGGCTACACTTGCTTTGTTCTGCAGGTGCTTGGTCTTAGTCACTGTCAGAGAAGGATTACCGGCTGGTAAAACTGTACCCCGGCCTAGACATTCTCATATATTCTAGCTGATAGTCCTATTTACATATTACTCACCTTTTAAATTAGAGCCGTTCTAGTACACTTAAACAAGGTTTATTTAATGTCTTGGTTCTTAGGTTTACCCTAAGGAGTTGGTTAAAATCAATTGTAAATGTGTACATTTTCTCTGCTCACTGGGCTTAGAAGAGGGCGGTAGGTGAGCCCTTTGATATTTTTTTCTTGTCTTTGTTGAAACCCAAAATTCCCAGAGGGTAGATACACAAATAATAACTTTGATTTTCTGTTCTAACAAGTTTAATACTTCTTGCTTAAATAGAAATTCAAAATTCTCAGTAGTGACGGTAAGGATTTCAGTTTAAAGGCTTCTGGATAAACTGTGAAGTAAAATTTTTGTATCTAAGTGTATGCATCAACTCTATGCAGGTACAAAGTATGCTAAATGATAGCAGCTATTGCTAAACTGTTTATATTGAAGGCCAAGGTACACAGTCCTTGAATGTTCATTTGTTAACATGTTGAGTGAGTTAGATTTTAAGCTAAGGCTTTTCAATGGGTCTTTGCAGGTTTTCTCTCTCTTGGTCCTACAATGCAATTCAGTGTACCTACACTCCCGGTGAGACCCACTCTGCCTTACACTGTAGACACAGCCCAAGTGTCTTTCCGGGTAAACGAGTATTAATAGGATCTCAGATTTCAAGACAGTGATGAGACAGACAGAGTCTAATTAGCAGTTTAGCAATGTCTTCACACTTGGTGGGTTTTGGTTTAATGGTGTCTCAGCTCATGAAAAACTTTTCTCATTTGTTCCATGCTGAGGGAATATTGCTCCTGAGGCAATGATACTGTATTTCTGAAAGACTGATCATTATGTTCCAAAGGGTGTACATTTAGACTTCTCCTTAGTGCCAAGTAACAGATGCTATCATGGGAGAGATGTCCTCTTCCCCTCTTATTCCAGCAGGCAGAGTTGTTGGGCCCTTTGAAGGTGTAGAAATAATATCCTTTACAGGATTCCTAGTAACAGGCCAGATGATTAACCTGGGATTCATAATCCAGCATCTTTCAATTTCCTCAGGTTTTACAGATTATTCTGTGTTTCTGTTTTCTTCCTCCCCTGTGCTGGAGAAGGAAGGTGCTCTGATGATGGATGTGGTGTTGTGTGAGAAGAATGTAAATTCTGAGAGCAGAAATACTCTCTGCAATTTGCATTCTGCAGGTTGCAGTCTGGGGTTGCCCAAACAGAAGAATGACAGGACTGTCTCCCCTTTATTTCTCTCCTGACTAGGCCAGGACCACAGCCAGCCATGCCTATGATTAGCGGTCCTCATTAAAGGACCGTGAAGAGAGGTCAGCTGCAAACTGCAGGAAAGCACATCCACACAAGAATAGGCAGGACTGGTTAATTGTACCACACCAGAAATGGCATGTATGACTGCTGTGTATACTGCTGCAAAACATGCACTTCACTGTGTCCCCTGCTGCTGCAAGGCTTTCCAGATAAATTGCAATTGCAAAAAGCAGAGCCAGTTGCCCTCTGCCATAGAAAAGCAAATGTGTGTTAGTGCCTGTTTAGCAGTTTGTGTATACTCAACTGCTCTGCTCTCTCTGTCCCCATTTCACTCCTGGGCTCAAGCCTTCACTGATCATGTTGCATACATGTGATGCAGTTTCTGGACTTCTCTCTGAAAATAAGCTATTGAGAGCACAGTTTGTTTTAAATTGTGTATGCTGCATTGTACAGTACTGCACATACAGGAGAGTCCTTCATCTTTCTCTCAGCAGGACTGACTTGCATGCTCAAATGTCTCTTGCTCCCCCTCAAGTGTACTTACCTAACAGTATGGCATTGTCATGGTGATCTGCAAAAAGGGCCTTCTTGCCACAGAAAAGGAATGACTGTCCCAGAACAAATACAGTTGAAATAACAAAACAATTACTTGTAAAGCCCTGAGGATAAGGTCTCAATATATGTTGTGAATGAAACTATTCCACAAAAAATGGGCTGAGTCAACACCAGCTATGGATTAGTTTGGGGTTTATGTCCTACCCTTGTTTTATGTCCTACCCAGTTTAAGGCAGAAAAAGGGAAGTAGTCAGAGCAGCTTTTCCCCTGGACCATCAATTTTCTAATACACCTCTGCTCTGTTAATCCACTCTTGCTCCTTGAGAAGGGCATACTCCCATGGCATTTATCTGTTGTGACTTCCCTCAGAGCAATGAAGCAGAGTAGAAGAGCACTGGGTTCAGCACTAAGAGAGAGTTAAGCACCCTCTGAACTGGCTCAAAATCTTCAGGTTACCCATATAGCAAAAATGAATGAGGCAGAAGCTGGGAATCAGAAGGTAGAAAATTTGAGACATTAGGCATGGTATAAATACCACTTAGAATAAGCCTTACCCAATCCTTGGTCATTCACTTTATTCATCTGAAGGGTTAATGGAATCAGATTAGTTCCTGTGATTACTTTGTTATAGCTGAATTTGTCACATACCTAGACCCCTTGACAGCACTAGTATGAGTCAGTCCTCACAGCCTGCTAAAAACAAAGAACGTGGGTAATTTTTCTTTGGTCTGTCATATTTTTCTTGTCTGGCTAACTTGTTTTGATGCCATTCCCTAATGGGTCATAGCTAGCAAATCAGAAATCCCTGCCTATAGCAAATGTTTTCTCACCTAAAAAAGCTGAAAAGAACAAAAATCTGGCATTTTATTTTTGTTTTCCTTTCTGATTCCAGCACACCTGACCTATCCAGCCAAGTGGAGGGACTTCAAACTGCTCATAACTGAAGTTATGAGCAGGAATGTGCTTTGCTTCTTTGAGAATTTTGGAAGCACTAAACACAAGAGGACCAAGTTAGTGGATGGGAGAGTTCTGCAAAATGCAGATAAGGTATGCAGTGCCAACAGACTTAGAGATCCACTTTTCTCCATCTTCTTTCTTATGATTTCCAGGATGTTGAGGATGCTGACTCAGATCAAAGTCCTTCCATATCCATGGCTGTCCCTTTTCCTAGGGGTCAACTAGTCAATGTTGCACTGATGGGTTTGCATCTGCACTCTGTCATGGCTTGTTCCCTATAAAAACATCTGGAGAGTGTAGGAAGACTGGCACTGCGCCAATGCAGTATGAACAGAAGTGGTGATTTATTACTTTTCCATATAAGGGTAATGAGAAAAGCTGGCAGATTGACACTGGTCTTTGGAAAAGGCAGAACTGGAGCAGGTAGTGGGAGGAAGCCGGCCCTATTATCCTGTCACTCTCCTGAGATCCTGTGACAGAACTACACTCATCCACTGTGAGCAGCTCAGCCCAAAACAGAGACCTCATGATATCCACAAGACACTACTCCACACTCCTCTGAATGCAGAAGTTGTTCCTCCCACAGAGAAGTCCTCTTCTCTTTATTTGCCAGCCATGAACCTTGAAACTTACTCAGGCCTGAAAATGGGCCTCAGCCTTTGCTTACAAGGCAATCTCTTACATTTAACCATCAGGACAAAGTTTTCTGTTGTCTGAGGCCAATACACAATCAGTAGAATTCAAGTTTCTCCTATCGGCCTGAAGAGCTGAGGTTGCACACACAGTGTCAGCGCTGGAAAAGATCCAAATCCAGCTCTCTGCGGTATCCTTGACACTGTGTCTTGCAGTCTTTTAGGGATGGAAGTGCCAGGTCATGCTAAGAAAGGGGCTCTGGAAAAACTGAAAATCATTGTACCTAAAGACAACCACTGCTGGTTTATGCCAAGTATCACTCTGGCAAAAGAGGTTGTAGGTGTTCCCTCATCTTGGTCAGCCCACTGCATTTACAGGGAAATGCATGAAGAGATTTAAAGTAAGAGTTCCCTCTAGAGGAGTGAAGCAATAATGTACACATCATTCCATGTTCTGCTAGAGCCCGGGCTCCATTTTCTTTACAGATTCAGGCTGACAGTGGGATAAATCTGCTTATGAATTCCACTCTGTGCATATGCAATAGAAACAAAACAGTGTCAGCTACACAGAAAAAAGACAGCAGGGCATTCCAAGGACTATCAACGACAACCAAGGACAAAACCCTATAGCTTCAAGATTAAACCAGACAGAGTTTACACAATTCTGACGCTAGAAAGGCAGGAAACGTCGTTATTGAGAAAACCGTAAGAATCCCACAGAATGATTGTGACCCTCTTGTGTTTAGATATTGTGCATCACTGCACTGCAGAACTCAGCAGTTAAACATGAGAGATAAAAGGAAATCAAGACGCAGAAAAGGGATTAGGCTCTGGTCAAAATCAAACAGAAGAGCAATCACATGAACAAGATTTATTTGTATGGAGCCCTTATGTCCCCAGATCTTGTTACTCGCTATTTTTTAATTAATATTGACTTAGAGGAACTTTGTTTCAGGAAATATTTTGTTCCATATTCTCTGGATATTGCAGGATCCATTCTTTCTTCTGAAGAAGTATTCAGCGTTATGGAAAGGCTTCACAACTGTATATATTGGATATAATTATACCTAATAAAGATGTAACTTTATTTGCTACTTTTACATAGGACTCTGATCACAGTATGAACACTGTGGAGACCACCTATAAAGAATTAATGTATCTTATTTTAGCAATATCTGCCCAGAAATCTCCATGGAAAAAGCCATGGGATTAAGTTGTTTGATTTCCAAACCAAACACATGTGAAGGCAGAAGAAACCAGCTAACTTGCACAGGGAGAGAAGACAGCAAACAATGAGCTAGGAAGAAAATAAATATACTTGGAAGAATTTTGTGTTACAGCAGACTGATTTAGACAGAACCTTTTAGACTGGGCTCATCTAAAGAGACCAGAAGAGATAGGCATACAGCTCCCACTTGGAGTAATCTGAAACTTACTGCTGCAATTGAAGCACGTTATGCTTTGGCCTTTTCCACAGACGGATTTAAGCAGAGTGCCTCTTTGCATTCACCTGTATTTTTCATCCCAAGGGAATGGGATTCCCTCAAACACATATGTGAAGAATTGTTGATGTCATTTTACACATGATGATGGAAAGACAACACCAAATTACGGTATATCTGTCAGACATACATATACACACACATAGAAAGGTATAGGTATAAATTATCTTCCTGTATTTTTTATAGATGCAATTATTCATAGAAAAAGGTGGTCTGAGGAAGTTAAAGGCAGCTAGAGAACAGAAGATGCAGAGGTTCTCATTGTCTAAATGACCTTTCCAAATATTTGTGAAAGAACATATACTTACTATTTCAAGGAAACAGAAACAAAAACAAATATGAGAGCCACAACAGTCTGTCTGCATGCTAGTTGTTTTGTTAAACACAAAGGCCCAAAAGGTCAATGTAGAGCTAAAGTCTCTTATTTGTTTCGGCTTTGAAAGTTAAGTTGTGGTGCATAATCTGCAAGATGTTGGAACAGTGATAGATCTTACCCAAACTAGACTGGTTATGTGACACAGTTTCATGAAACAATTTATTGCAAGAAAGTGGAATGTGAAGCAAGTGAAAAAAAGAAGATTCAGAAGCAACCTAAGAATCAGCCCAGTGTTCCAGGAGATTTAGCATCAGCTTCATAGACTGTCTCTGTGGCCCTGGATAAATCACTTGAATAGTCTTTGCCTTCATACCTAGAGCTAAAAGATAAGGTTTTAAATACTCCTCCCACCTGACTGCTTTGTATGCCTCTCACATTCAAAGTTGAGGCCATGTAAATTCAAAGTGAAAAAAAAATCCAGAAATTATAAATTTTATGAAAAGTACATTGTGAATTATGACATTGAACAGTGTCCTACAGCTGATGTAGTTCTATGCAGTAACACACTTTTATCTATATTACCCAAGAAACAAGGCTGTGATTATTTTTATCTGCTGCTCCATACAATAATGTTACTCCTGTATAAGATGTTTCAAATGTAGTGTCATGGATAGGACAGATAAAGTGCACACGGTCATTACTACTCCATAACTGGAAAAGCAGTTTGGGTGTTTACTGCCTCTGTGAAACAGGAGCTAATAATGTAAAGAACACAATGAAGTCAGGTAAAAGCAGTTATCTGTGCTTCACCTTTCCTGTAGACAGGAAGGAGTGAAGCTCTCAGCGAGCAAGAGCAGCAGGGGGCTGAAGGCGGTGGCTCTGGCCACGAGTTTGGCCCCAGGTGTCCCTGCAGCCAGATGTGCCCAGAGCAGTCACTCTCCTCCCTCCTGCGTGGAGGTGGGATGGAAGGACATCTTCCAGGCTGTTGGCACTTTCTTGGCCCATGGACCTCTCTGAGATAGTGTTCAATGATGAGTGTAGTGAGTCATGGAGTAAATATTCTAGAATCAGTTTAGATGTGCTATTTTTTTGGCAATAGCTGTGGGTTTTGTTCATAACACCTGCCTAATTGTGCTTTATCTAAGCAGTGTCACCTCCCTAACAACTACCTAGCCCCATGATGAAGGTCTGACTACGGCCTCTGATAATGGTCTAACCACTTGAGCAATGCCAGCTCCATAGGCTAGAACACTAAACAAACCCTTGCTTTAGCACTCCAAAATCTCTCCTGCAATGATACACATTGGGAAGTTACTTGTCTCACAAATAACATTCTCTGCAGCAGCCTGCAGCTATTTGCATACTGGGCTACAACAACGAAGTACCCCTATTTCATTATAACTTTTGAAACTTTCAGGTACACTTTTAAACTCACAACTTTTTTGACTTTTGACTGCTTAAGTCAAGTAGCACTTAACAGGTTTTCCCTTTGTTTCAACCTTTTAACCTCAATACTTTTTTTTTTGCATTTTTTCTGTTATTTGTACATTTGTTTACAAGAACATTACTGAAACTAACTTTTATTACCAAGTGCCTCTTTTGAGGTAGTTCTACAAAGGCCCACTTAGAAAAGTAAAATACAAATATCTGTCAAGGATATTAAGGTATTACAGGTTGGCTTAAGTTGTTACTGGTCAGGCAGTTTTTGTAACTATTACCCAAGGTTACATACATTCATTTATTACACTGGAACTGCTTGTTTACATTGTTTTTCTTTATGAACAGGGGTTTTTGTTACATCCTAGGAAATTTTAATTTAAGATAAATCATTGATGTTGCTGTAGTGTCTTTGAGACTTGGAGATGAGAGAATTTGTTACACCAACTGAAGTCCACGTTTTAGTTGTCCATAGCTTCACTGTTTTGTTTCTTAAATGAGAGCTGCCATTAGACTACATTATTTCATGTGTCTCATGTCTGTAAGCTCTCTTTTTCAGATGTACCACTGTACTTCTAGCAGTGGCATGGGTTAATAGGGTAAGTTTCCAGCTAACCTGTAGTCATTCTTACCATGTTAAGGGCGTAGTGATTCACCCTAAAGTTACGACACAAAAGTCCAGTGTGTCCTGCTTGCATTGCATCTCCAGATTTAGACTTCACATATCATCTTTCTGTCCTTCAGGTCTTTCATTGTTTGACTTCCTCTTTCATTGATGCACAGATTCCACTTGCGAAATGGCATCTGTACTGTCTCTAAGCGGTGTGGCATCCTTAACAACTACCTAGCAACATGCTGGAGGTCAAACCATGGGCTCTGTATGGCTCTAACCACTCCACCAGCTCTGCAGCTCTATAAGCCGAGACACTGGGCAAAGGTAATGCAAAACCAGAACCAACTTTGTTATGGATATTTGGTAAAAGCCCCAAAATCTCTTTCTTATGTGTTTTTCTAATGCTGAGTTCATCATACCATCACGGTACACCTGAAGGAATTACTCTTCTCTGATATTGAAAACATGCTCTGATATTACTAGCAAAGCTTCTATTACTGCAGCTCTGTCTTGACAGTGTTAAGAAAAGTCTGTTTAATTATGTGAAATTAGCAATACCAATGAGGAGAGAAAATAAGTGTTGCTTTTTTAGTAAGACAAATCTGGAAAAATGTGTAATATTTATCATTTATCTCTATTGCAAGGAATAGTTTAGTTTCTTTCATGCAAACTGAAAATAAATCCCCAAAATTATTCATAAATCTGTACCTTTGATCTTTTAAATGCAGACTTTGCATAGTCATCAGTATTTTCTGTAACTGAACGTCTGTCTCTTTTTTGTTCATCTTTTGTATTATTGCTAATAAAAATGCAAGTGTTCTCTATCTGCAGCAGTTCTCTATCTGTACAAGTGTTCCCTGTCTGATTGCACTTGTAGAACTCAAATTTTACACCCGCAGGTGTAAAATTCTTTCCTAAAAGAAAGAAATTTCCTGTAAAATCCTTCTCTATCAAAATTAACAAAGACAAAGCAGGAAGTCTGCCCTTGACTGCAAATTTGCTTGCATGTTAAAAAAGCTGGTCTGACTTCCTGTGCTAATTCAAGCACTTCCATTCATTACTGGCAATTGTTACAGTTTGTACAATTTTTGATATCAAAGCATGCCTTTGTGAGGAATTCAGGAGTCTTAAAAATCAAAACTCAACCATTCTTCTGGAGAAAAGCCCGAAACTGGAAAATAGCCACAATAGTTTGAAGAAGCCTTTCAGTAGACAACAGTCTGCAGAGTTTATCCTCTTATCATGAGAAGGGTTCACTATAACACTTTCTATGGCAATATTTACCACTAATGTAAGACTGTGTACCAGAAAAAAAGCAAAACTGCAATCAACCCACAAACCTAAACAACCCTGAGCCCACATTAACTGGCTCCAGCTTTTCTGAGAACTGTGAAGATCTTGATTCCTTTCCACAGACTGTCAAGACAGTGTTATATTGTTGAGCATTTTGTCCAAATTGGAAAAATTTATTTTGTGTGTTTCAGCTTTCTCAAGGGACTTTAAATCATTCCGAGTGTCTCACATGCATCTGATTCTTCCTTGCCCTTTTGTCTCCAGAGTAGAAAAGACAGTTAAAATGACATTAAAAAGTCCAGTGGGGTCTGGTTTGAAAGCCTGGGTGAAGTCTGCCTTCCCTGATTTCCAACAGCAGGGAGGCCTGGCCACCATCAGGGCTTCTCTCCACAGGCACCCTCATCCATGTTACAAAAGTCTTCCCACTCACAGATTTGGCTCCCTTATTCCTGGTGATTTGAATTTTCCACAGGTCTTGGAGATTTGTAACACTTTCCTGCAGTACTCTCTGACTTTCTGGCCATGCTTCAGCTACTTTTGAAGTTGCAGCCTGACTTAAGGGACGGTTTCTCCCTTGGTGGCTGTTGGTTTGGCTCTCAGAACCAGTGCACCCAGAGAAAAATGGTCCTTTTGCTTCACCCTGAGTCCCAGCCCACAGCCACATCCACACTGATCACAAGCAGAACTTCAAAACCGATGGAAGCCCATGGCCTGCAGCATATCCTCACTGCTTGGTTTGTGATGCACAGGAATGAATCACAGGACACTTCCCTACCTGCTGCCATGTCTCTCCTTGCAGAAATCAGTACACATCTCTGCTGTTGGGTGGGAGAGGAGAAAGCAGGATGTGCTGCTCCTGGCTGCCTGTGCCTGCTGACCCCTCTCCAGCTTCAAGCAGATGTGTGCTCTGGCAGCACCTGAGCATAGTGGTTCGGAGCACTAACCAAGCTCAGAGGAAAAGATAAGGGAAGGGGAGAGGTGAATTAGAACTATTTACCAGGAGTCTCCCATGGAAATCTGTTCTGGATTATGGAAGGGTGAGACAGGAAAGAGATTCATTGCACATTTAGGGTTATTAGCTATCTGCCTTTAGCATGTCATCAATATATAGATGTCTGTGTGTGCATGTGTGCGTGTGCTTTTTTGAGACTTCTTATCTGCATTTCCACATCCCAGTTGATATGAAGGTTCTCAGGACTGAAGAGATTCAGACCTACCACCAATCACATTTGAAATTCAGACCAGCTATTATAAAGTTGCTGGTTGTGTATAAGAATCTTGCCTATGTTGTTGCAGTGTGGTTGTCTATGGGCAGTCCAAAATAAAGCATCCCTCCTCAAGAAGACATCCAGTTTGAGTGTTAAGCACCAGGGATAGACAGATAAATCAGAAGATGACACAAAACAAAGGAGACAACATTCATTAGTGAGGCAAATAGTGCTATGTTATCCCTGCAGCTCAACTTGGGAGGCACCTCAGCAAAAGGGAGTTCTAAGAGCAGTGTGGTAGACATGTTGATGTTAGTGATTGCAGATGGGACAAATGTCCTCATCTGACTAGTCTCAGTCTTAATCATCCTTAGAAATCCTGCTACAATTAAATTTTTAGGGGTCCTGAGAGGCTGCTACAGCTCCCAAGGTACTTCATGAGGTAAATGTTAGGGCATGAACAGGCTTTAAAGGTGTTGAAAAGCGAAGCCAGGCAGCTTATATTTAGCTTTACAAAGAGATGGGAGCCCACAGAGGAAGCTGAAGAGAAGGGTAGCCTATTTTTAGTGACAGTAATGTGTATGTTCTTTCACGAATGCTAGCAAAGAGCTCTATTTTCCACAAACCCCTGTGCTGTCCATGATAGGGTTTCCCATAGCTTTTCTGACAAGAGCATTATAGCAGAATATCCTCAGCCTTTTACAGAATCACCAGCAAAGCAACATAATGTGAAGGCAGCCATTATAAAAAGTACCTCTTTTACTTAGGTTACCTGTTACTCTAGTTGGAGCACTTTCAGGTGAGAAAAACAGGCAAAAGCCTATAGAAGAAAAATCCTCTGGTGTTGATTAATGGTGCTACCCTGCTGTTCATGGCTACATTTAACTCATGTTGTGAGTCTGTATTTCAGCTTCCTCATGTCTCAGCCTAGATCCTGAAGAGTAATTTTTCTCCAGGTGGACTGTTTCCTTAGGATGCAGAGGCAGACTGGGGTTTGGCATTTCCTTGGTTCCTTACATAACAGACTGTACTTTCAGGGACCAAACCTTCCAACTTCATCTCTTCTGTTTGAAATGATGCTTATACTTTGTAAAATACACTTTTGGTAAGGGAAGTGCATTCAGTAAGGAATTTGGAGAATGCTTTTTCGTCTGGGAAATAGATTTATTTTGCCAGTTTGCGGCTATGCAATCTGAAATGGTAAGACTTTCAGAACTGGGACAGATTATTCTTCTTTTAACTATATAGATAGTAATGCTATCTCAGGAATTCAGGTTTGACAATCTTGGCTTCCAAAGGAGCGCCTACAGAAATTGGGTGCTCCAACTCCCACGTTCTTATCATACTGCAAATTCTCCCAGAGTGAAAGAAATATTATATGGTTGAAGGCCTAATTTAGATAGTGTCTGACCCACTGCAGACACTGTTCAGATAAAAGGAAACACAATCAAAAATTTACTTTGTTAATACCTTTTTGTCTCTTTTCTAGGATACACACCAATCATTGGTACAGGAAGATGTGCTGTGGATTTAAGTCACTGTTTTGTAAAGTGTTTGAGAGGAGTCACGCAGTGGAGCAGACTGAAGTACCGTGGTGCTGCCTGTCCTGCCACTGTCTTCTGTTAGATTGCATTAACAAGACTGCCTGGCCAGTGACATTTTCTCTTTCTCCCAGCAAAAATCTATTAACTGCATTGGTTGTTGGCTACCCCGGGGCCCTTCTTGAAGATGAGGTCTCTAACATGGTGCAGTGCAGCTCTATCTTACTTTGGTCTTAATGAAACTCATTATAATGCCAGAAGTCTTTTCCTTTTTCTCATAAGTGGTAAGTCTCTGAAATTTGAAAAAAACCTTTTACCTTGTGGTTAATTACATTTCATCAGATTGGGAGTCCTTTTTTTTTTTTTTTTCAGTGAGGAAAACTATTAAAATAAAAAAGCAGGAAAACTACACAAGACCACTTTTGATTTCCTATTATTCATGGAATACAATTAGATGTTAAAAGAAGTCGTTCTTTGGTAACTGTGATACTGGCCACTATTAAATCCCCTCATCTACTTTTACATCACATTCTCACTTCTTTATGTACAGACTTGCTTGGATTTCAGCTGCTTCACTACTGAAAGAAGATCACTCAATTTTAGAATATGTATGTTTGGCCTCATTCAGGACATAGAAAAACTTCATCTCGTCTAACGAGCCTAGATTGTCAAGTAATAGTCCATTTGGTAAAAATGGGTATTATTTCCTGTCAGAAAAAATAATAATGATGACGCTATCAGATGACGGTGGAAGACAGCTTTCTGTATTATCTTAATTTATTATCACTAGTCTGATAGACTAGAGTGTTAATATGTTTCTCATCATCTTGGTTTAAAAATTCACACTGCAGGTTTCCTGCAGGTGGTTCAAGGAATGATCTATCTCCTCTGTACCTGGCAATTCCAGGAAAACCATGATGATTCAGTTCACTGGCTTTAGATTCTAAAGAAGATGATAGACATACTCGTCTTACTAAGAGATGACATCTATTTCCAAAGTACTCGAAAACTCGCAGGGTAGGAAATAGTTAAAGAAAAAAATTCCAGCACTTCAAAACTGATTTGGACCAAGCCAAAAAAAAAGATGGAGAGAGGTACAGAGATAAAAAAATTTGTACCCACTGGAGAAACAAGTGTTTTATCCAAGCATCACAGCAAACACTTGGTAAGTGATACCTTAGTCCTGACCACCTAAGTTTACTCTAAATTAACTTTCTATTGTCCTGGTCAGATTACATTGTTAACTACCATTAAATTTTTTGCAGCCAAATTTAGATGTATCCTGGCTGTGTCTGTGCAGGTCTGGACCCTCCTCAGGATGAGGAGTATTTGAATAGTTTGTCCAGACCCAGTTTAATGAGGGGCTTCACCAAAGAAAAATTACAGTAATTTGAGACACATATCCAGAGAGTTTAGAAAGTTTGTTTTAAAGTGAGGATGATACCAGCTGGAAGTCCAGTATTGCGCAAGATGCCAACATTTGATTGGTTTCTGTAGCCAAATTCTCAGTTAATATCAGGAGTTTAAGCCATTTTCTACAGAAGTGAGTGATGTTGACTCTAAAGGTCTTGCCATTTGCTCCATGCATCTGCCAAAAGTAGACATTTTTCTAGTGTTTCTTATCTACGCTGAAGTCTTTGCTGCACCAAATCAGAGTAGAGTTCTAGGCAAGAGGAAATGTGTGCTCAAGTAATACGAATGCTGGTGCAAACAGGCCTTGTGAGTTCACTCAACAGTATCACTCGTGCATGTTCTAATGAAATTTAAAAATTGCAGTTAGAAGCATCATATCCTGTCATGTCATGTCAACCCTGTTCCACTGTCCAACTGCTTCCCTTTGAGGACTTGCAACATACAGAACATGAGCTTTTTCAATTTACAGAGTTTGGAGCAGGTCAGGTGCAACAGATGTAGAAGACTTCACATAGCAGAAATACTGGAGATGCAAACAAAGTTTAATTCACACTTCTTCACTTTTCCTTTTTTCATCTTACGAATTTGAGTTATTTGAAGTGTTGGTCATATACAAAGAAAATTTTGTACGATCGGATAATAGATTTTCTGTTCTTCCAGGTGATAGGGCCTGTTGTCAGTAGGTAAAAATCAAACTGGAAAATGAAAGTTATCATCCTTTTAAAGATCAAAAACTCATAGTGCACAGAGATTCACGTTGACTTCATAGTAAGCTTAGCCATAGTTAGAACATGCCAGTTTATCACAGTGAAATTGCACTCCAGATAGAAGTCCTCCATAGAGGTGGCTATTTGCAGTTTCCTCTTCAAATAGACAGGGGATAACGTGTTCACGTGGAATGAAGCCATAAATTTTTAGCTGTGAACATCTTAGAGCCATCATCTAATACCAAGATTTAAAGTGACAAGTAGTAAGAATAATGATGACATTATTCTCTGCTTGTAAGGCCAATTATTGCCTCTAATTCATGATGTTCTAGTTACAGATGAGGCAGCTTTTCCATTACAAGCTTCTTCTCTGTGTCTGTGTCACTTGAAGCTGACATTTCTCACAGTAGCTGTCAGTCCAGTCATAAGAGGATTTTATGATTAATGAGATTCACTTTTCGCTGTTTCCAAGGTACTTCAAATCCCACATAGTATACCAGAGGGAAAAGTGGGACACTTAAGGCTGATGTGTTCAGCCTAGAACAGCATCAGCTTTTCTACTGAAGCTTAGCTGTTCATAGGTGATTTTTTGTCACAATGACCAGAGGTTTTGGTAAAGCAGAAAAACATTAATGTCTTCTCTGATCTGCAGCCATGCCCACACATCTTTCTGAAAGTAAACCTTTTGAAATGCGAATGGAAACTGTGTGATCTTTGCCTTATGTTGAAGGGAAAGTTGTAGAAATGCATGCTCTTCATATTGTTTTGCTTACTTCAGTTATTTGTAATATTATTTTTGGACAACGTTACATTTTATTTTACCAGTTTTCCCTCTGATTTTTGTCAATTTTTCTATCTGTTGTATTTGTGTTGTGGTAGCTTTTAGAGTCTCCAACTGGTATTAGGGCCCTGTGGTTCTCTGCATGTACATAACACTGGGATACTGATGGTGTGGAACAAAGCAGGATTGTTTGAGCAGAGAGTTGACCAACAGGGATATGATTGAGGTTTATCCTGAGAGAAACAGAGAAAATAAATGAGGAAATTACTGTTTCTTTCATACTAAAAGAATTGGGGGACTCAAATTAGCCCAAGGGGTACCACATCTACAACAAAGGAAAGGAGGACATGGCTCTTCACGTAATAGGTAGATGAGCTGTGGACCCCCTTCCTCTGCAAGTTTTACAGGATTAATTTTGCATGGATTCAGAAGGAGACAGAACAAATTCATGGGAAACTATCGATCATGTTCCACCTGGGGCGTGATTAACACATAGAGAAATGCTTGTGGCTTATGATTCCAGAGCCACAAAACTGTTAATGGCTGTGATAATATTCTAGAGTAGTATCATTGCAGCTCTGTCCTGACCTTACATGGATTTTTAAGTATCTGGTCTTCCATGTTGGTGGGATTCAGGACCACATGGGCCTTTGGTGTGATCCACTTTGACTGTTCGTACGTGCTTTATATTACAGTCTTTGAATTGTTTTGTTCAAGGGAGAGAAACGAGCACTGGGGAGGAAATCTATGTTAAAGTGGTTGTTGATCTCAGTGTAAGTCTGACAGCATTCAAACAAAGTCAGCTTCTCATAGCAGAATTAAAGAAAACCTAAGGAAAATTTGACAACTGAAGGTCCTAGAAATGTAATTATTTCTTCATATGTATACACAAGGGCAGCTCGGGATAACTCAACTAATGATCCAGAAATCTTGGAAATGGGAAGGCCAATCTTTGGATATGTCAGTTTCATCACGGGAAAAAAATCTGTTGAACCTCAGAGGGAGCTACCCCTGAGTCGAGCCAGTCTTCAGACTGGTTCAACAAAGCCCTCTGGACTTCGTAAATTAATGAGTAGGAAAAAAAAATGTAATGATGGCTAAGGCTGTCATTGATTTGCAGATTTCTGTCATCATTAATTAAGATGGTCAAGCCTTCATTCAAGAGTATTAATGTCTGATGATCTCAGGCTGTCTCCTCTCAGGGTTTGGAAATATTTTAAGGTAGACGAAAACATGGTATTTTCCACTAGCTATAAAGAGTTCAGAGGCTGTGCATTAATCGCAGTTGTTACAGTGCAATGTCCAGAAAATAATCCACACAAAACCTGCAAGGTCCAGTGTCCTTATATACATGTGACAAAGCATAGACCCATGGGTTTTATACAGAATGTGTGCTGGCAACGAAAAGCGAAGAATGGTTCACAGATGAATTTACACATAACCTCTATTTTCTCTGTATTCCAGAAGCTAGAGCTTTTTGCCACTTTGTAGTGTTTTCTGACTGTACCAAATACTTCTGTCAAGAAACTGAAGGTAAGACTATGTTGGTAAGTGGCTTGGGAGGTGTTTGATTCTGATGGGTCAGGGAACTGCAGAAGTCTGCTCTACGATCCATTATAAATATCCATTTATCCATAGATAAAACTTTTCAGAAAGACTGAGCTACACAAGTTCTCCAGCAAAGAGTGAAGCTGAGCTTTAGGGGGACTTGAAGAATGAGAGGCTCAACAAGTACGTATGACCACTTTCTGCTGCACCTAAAAGCTGGATAGGACCCAAAGGGAAAACTGTGAGAATTTAGTTAAAAGAAGGATTTTGCTAGATGCAGGGACTGTTTTATCACCTTTGGAGTCTCAGTCTTTTCACTAAGAGGCCACACAGGCCCCATTGCCAGCAACAACTGCTCACACGCACTGTTGGGTAAGGGGAATTGGAATCATAAACTCAAATTTTTGCTTAAGGATTTGGGGGAATGACCTTGCAAAGTCATGTTAGCATGTTACAGGAAAGAGCCACTCTCTGCAATTACCCAAAGAAGAAAGGAAGATTTGCAGTAAAATTACTTTCCCTTAGGCAAGCACATCCCAGCTGTCTTATGCTGACAATTTTTGACAGGCAGCAGTGCAGAATGATTGTATACTTATATAAACATATTTTCAGGAAGGGTAGGAGTAAATTTGCTTAATTATGCTAATTCATCCACTAAGCTTTTGCTCATAACAGCTCTTCCTTGTTGCATGTTTATTTCTTTGCTGTACTTCATTGTTTATCTTTAAAACCCTCAGAAATCTGGCAACCAGATTCTTAAGCCACAAACAAGGACAACAGTCATAGAAACAACAAAGCTGTAATTTGTATTATTTAATTTTGTGCTCTGTTGTAATATTGCCCAACTGCCAAGGACTCAACTTTGATCTTGCTTTGTTCTGTTGTTAAGCTTATGAAAGGGAAGAGAATGGAAAAGGGAAGTGGTTTTCTGAAGAACTTAGCTTATATTTAGGAACCTCAGGGTCATGGTCTGATTTTCAAAGTTATATATATTAAGAAGATGATTTGTTTTCTAGGTGCTGCTTTCCATTAAAAAAAAAACCTTTTGGTTTTCCATCACTTTAAAATTTTGTATGCCTACACTGGTTCTCAAAGGGAAAGCCCCACCTTAGTATTCCAGTTCCCACTCTTCTGCTGCTGCTGGCATGAACATTTATGCAACAAAACAGTCAGCCAGGTCTAAGAACAAATCAGCTGAAATATATCCTTAAAAAGCATACTCAACAACTGTAAGACTTGAGCTATTGTAAACCTGCATGTATCCTTCACCTAGCACAAGGAAAGCCTGCTGAACTGCAGTGGGCCGCAGCATGAGATGCGGCTGCCTCTCTTAGTGGTGATAAGGGTTTTCATGGGATTGAGGTCATACGCTTCATCTCTGCAGCAGCAGAGAGCACCTATGTCTTCATTCTGCATTTGCAGGGTGAGTCTTCCATCTGTGATAGGAATGTGTCCTAGTGTTTCCAAGGGGATAGCTGGCCTGGTGAATTCAAAGTGCCATCTCTCTTTTTCTTGCCCCAGGGAGACGTGTAGCTGTTAGGAGAGCCTGTTCCCTGCCAGGGGGTGAGCCTAGCAGTTTGTTGCTGGGCTGTTATGTTGTAAGAGCAGCATTCAGACCTTCAGATTATGGCAAGGAATTGTTATAACTGCTTGAAAGATTTGCTGTCTTGCTCTTGTTATTCTTGGAGCAAAGCATTCATGCACAGGTTGACATAAACTAGGCCAGACTCTGTTCTTGTTCGTAGTTATTCCCATGGGACTTGACTGTTTCCTTGGCAATATGTATGCTACACGGAGTAAGACACTTGCATTGAGGTCTTTTATGTTTTCAGAGCTGTGATGGCACCAAAGGACCAGGTTGCATTCTTGAACCCTGCTTTCTGGCTCCAGTCAACTCTTGGCACGCAGCTAGACGAAGTAGAGCACAATAAGAGGGAGCATACTGCTGTCCATGTCAATGCATGCAGAATATAATATCAGAAAAGAGATGTCTGACAAACCCAGTGAACTTAGAATTTGAAATGCCTTCTGCTCTCTGGAAAAAGAAATAGAGCAATTTTGTATTCCCGTCAAATTTTAGATCTCTTTTCGTAACCATCAGGAAAATGTTTCCTTTAGCGCTATTAATAGAGTGACGGATTTTTAAAAATGAACAGATGGGATTCTTTTTGAGTTTGTTATTCACCAAAAGGCACATTTCTGCCCTGCAAAAATAATAGGTGCAGTGTCCATCACTGTCCACAGGGAGGAGAACAAATCCTAGCTCCTAGTAGGCACTGGGATTTTTGCAGAGAGAAAGCAGCTCATCCACATTTGAACAAAGTGAAAAGAATCTGAATATATTTTATTAAACAGACCGAATGCCCTGGCCAAGACTGCAGGATAAATTTACATTTTTAGAGACATTTTTAACAATCAGTATGAACCTGAAAAGAAAGAACAGCATGTTTCTTAAATATCTCTGCAACAGCAATACTATTTTACTAGATCAGAGGTGTACCTAACTTGTAGTAGGATCAGGAACAGGAAATCATGAGCAAATAAGATAAAACTGAACTTTAAAAGGTACTAAGCAAGAGAACTCTTATGTCTGCTGTCCAGGTCACGTTGAATCTAGGTCCAGGCTGTTTCCTCCATTTTCAGAGCTCTTGAGGGCAAAAGTGCTCTCCTTCATTATGCCAATCATCATCTCTTTCCTGCATGTCCTCTTACATTCGAGAGCTGTCTTGTTTAATCATTTGCCCTTACACTCTCCAGAAAATGCACTCCTTTCCACCTCTTTCTACACAGACTTAATGCTTGTAATTCCGCTCCCCATGATGGGTTAGTCTGTGCTTTGGTGAAGCTATTTTGGCACAGGATGGAATAAAAACTTAGCAACTTGATGTATTGGAAGGTGACTGCCCATGGCAGGGGGTTTTGGAACTAGATGATCTTCAAGGTCCCTTCCAATCCAAATCATTCTGTGATTCTATGATCCTGTCTCCTACAGGGAGTATTTGAGGGTGGAAATGCGGTGACATGACCTGTTCCGTACTTCTTGACGTGAGGGGTGAGCCCGCGGCAGAGTCATACCTCCAGAGTACACCAAGACTGTGCTTCTGCATCACCTGTGCTTCTTCGAGGTGGATGAACAGTGCAGAGGCACCGACTCACAGCTCTACAGCCCTCCAAACAGCAGAGCCATGTGAGCATGCGACCATGATGAGGCTGGCATGGCTAAAGACTTGCCTGGAGTGCTTTTATCCAGTGCTCCATTCATGAGGCTTTAAGGGATTTGAGAAAAACCACAAAAGAAAGGTGGCCCTCTAATCACGTCACTTAGCAAGGAAGTCCAGAGCCTTCACACTTAGTTTAGCATTGATGTCTATTTTTTAGAGGTTTGCATGCAGCCACAGTGCTCAGGATGTTGGTCAGTCTGAATTGAGTCTAGCACAAAGAATCTCCTACCATGAATGTTACTGGACTAACAACAGCAGTGGAGAAATCCAATTTAAACTGATCCATGTAAACTGATTATAATGACCTGTCAAGCTCTTAGGTCATTCTCACTATAGTACTGCAAAATTCCATGAGAAGGCCTATTTAGAGAATAATAAAGACTAAGTTATAGCTTAAAAAAGGACCTGCACTGTTTCTAGTTAAAGGCACTCAAAATGTTAGGAGGATTCAAAACAAAATTGAGAAAATATTCTGATGTTGACAGCCACTGTAGCAAAATAACGTAGCTTTTTTTACATCCTGAGTGGGAAAAATGTCAGCTGAAAACATTACCTGCAAAATCAGCCTGTTTTGTTGAGATGGAAAGGATTCCTCCCATATGCTGTGCATCCGTGCTGGAAGTTTTGCTAGAACAAGTTTTGCTCAGCTTTCACATGAAAGTGTGACATATTTTTTCTTCATGGTTTTCCCTAATACATGCAGAGAGACACTTGCTCACATTTGTTTAGCTCATGTTTGTTTTCCTGCGTTTGTCCTAAAGGAGTTTTGGTTCTGAGTGGGAGACACTTTTGAGTCATAATGACGTGTGTGTAACTGATAATGCAACTGATTAAACACCAAGGAGTGGGCAAAACCTAAATAATTTCTGTCTGGTTTGTAGAGCAGAGCTCAAACTGGGGACGGTGCACGTGACACTGCAAACACTTGGAGCTCTTTGTAAGTCAATATGTGTGATTCAGACACGACCTGGTACTGCCTGAGACTAGAGTGGGGAAGTCACTTGCTGCAGGGATAAATAGTGCTGAAAGTAATAATAGGCTATGCTCTTCTGAAAGCACAGATGAGACGAAGAATAATATTTTATTTTTCATTAAGGTAGCAAGTCAGAGATTGACAACTGCTTGTAGGAAGGCATAACTACTTAGCTGCAGGTAAGTAGCGTTTAATCAAGCTGTATTCTGTTACACAGAGATTTGTTTCTATCCATGGATAAGGATGCTGAGGTAGTCTTTCCTGTGAGCTGGGCAAAACTTCACATAGGTGATATAAAAACCATTTTCTTCTCAAAGAAAGCCTATAAAGTTTATCAGGCAAAGTTTTCTGTCATATTTATTCTGTAAGTTGTGTTACAGTGAGGTACAATCGATCAGTAAGAGTTTCCATTTCCAGCAAAAAAATCTTCCATGAGCTATCTGTGCTCTGGACAATATTTGAAAATATTGGAAAGATCCCAGTTTGGCTACTTAGAGCAACAACACCACCACCACCAACAATAATAATAACAACAAAAACAACAACAACCACAACAACCAGAAGAAGTGCAATTTAGAAAGCAGCTAAGCTGTCTAATAGGTTTTCCCGGCCTAAATTTCCAAATAGTCCGGTGTTGCTACATCTTCTGGGTGTAACTTTGAAAAAAAAAAAAGAAAAAAAAAGAGAAAAAATACAGTGGACTTTTATGCTCCTTTGAAGGAGGAAACCTTCAAAGAATTGTTATACCGTGATGCTCAAGAACTCAGCTAAAATACATGTATTTTTTGAAGTTAAATCACAGAGTTTCAGTCCTGGAAACGCTTATGCACAGCTTAGGTTTGCATTTGTGGTATGTTCTATGGGCTTCGATGCTGAAGAGAGATGTAAGTGCTAGCATGACATTTGACAGGGCTGCAAGGGAGCAGGGCTGTTTACAGTTTGGCTACTGTGTTTCTCTCTCCGGCAGGACTGTGAAATATTACAGCAGTCTGCATTTAAATACTTTGATTCATTGCTCTACTGTGTAGAGAAAATGTCTGCAACTCAGAAACTGAAATTATTCCCAGATAGGAGCTGTCTTTGGATTTTAACAGAAGTGCCAGAAAAAAACTGCTGTAATGTACAAGAGTAGAATTCCAATCGAACCTTGAAAGAAAAACTTGATTGTCTAAAAATATTAAGCTGTTTGAAATGGTTATGTATTTTTTTTTCACTTACAAGGAATATATTAAGCAATGAGATTTGCAAATGCCTGCATTCACATTCCAGATTGCGTAGCTGCTGCAGACATATATTGTTTTGTGTACCATTGCCCAGCAGACATAGCTACCATGTGCAGGTTTTTTTACTCTGGGATGCAATTTGGGATTGTGGAAGCCTGTAGGAATCTACAATTTCCCATGCACTAATTCATTTTTAACTCATGAGATTTTGGTTACTCTCGTGTGAGCAGGCTGTGTATTCCACTCACAAGGGTAGCCCATCCTTCTAACCCGGCTTCTCACTTGCCAGCCAAGAAGTTTCCACCTTGCAAATGGTGGTTTACCATGTTACAATCTAGAGTGAAATTTTGTGAACAAGGACTAGCTGTGGGTTCAGATCTCCCTTCCATGCAAATTCAAAATGAACTAACTTGGTAAGCAGCTGTTAATTACATTGAGTTTTTACTATCAATTATAATTGTAAGAACTATAAATCCTCAGTCATTAGAATAAAAACAAAAACATCTACAATAATAATATGTTGATATGTTAATTTCATTAAGGTAGGTACTGTGGCACCATCTGAATATCATTTTCTCAAGGAAAAAGAAGTATTTCACAACAGTGAATGGCAAAAGCAGGACATAGCTTGTGACCTGAATATCTACACAGATCAAGGCATGAGAAATCCTTTGGAGCGGAATAAAGCTGGACAGGAATAGAAATGTACAATACAAAACCTGCTATCAAACAATTCCATATGTTTCTCATTATTTTTTTCTAATTTGGTTTCAAACCAAGAAAAAAGTCTCTGAATGAAGACTGGGGAGAAGTGAACAGTGGGGACATCTTGGCTTCAGCAAAGCCTTTGCCACTGTGTCCCTATGTGCTCATAGGTAGCTCAGGAAGTGTGGGGTGGCTGAGAGGACAGTGAGGTGAACTGAGAAGAGTCTGAATGGCAGAGCTCAGAGGGCTGTGAGCAGTGGCACAGGGTGCAGCTGGAGGTTGTAGCTGGTGGGGCTCCTCAGGGGTCAGCGCTGGGTTCAGTCTTGTTCAGCTTATCTATCCATGACCTGGAGGCAGGGACAGAGTGTACCTTCAGCGAGTTCGGGAGGAGTGACCAATACCCCAGAGGGCTGTGCTGCCATTTGGTGACACCTGGACAGGCTGGACACTTGGGCAGAGGAGAAACATCTGGAATTCAACAAAGGCCAGGGCAGGGTCCTGCACCTGGGGAGGATCAACCCCAGGCACCAGCACAGGCTGGGGGTGACCTGCTGGGGAGCAGCTCTGAGGAGAAGGACCTGGGGTCCCGGTGGACAACAAGCTGTCCATGAGCCAGCAGTGTGTCCTGGGGGCCAAGAAGACCAATGGGATCCTGGCGTGCATTAGGAAGAGCATTGCCAGCAGAGAGAGGGAGGTGATCCTGGCTCTCTATTCAGCCCTGGTGAGGCACATCTGGAGTGCTGTGTCCAGTCCTGGGTTCCCAAATATGAGACATGGAGCACTTGGAATAGGTCCAGTGGAGGGCAACAAAGATGTTGAGCGGCCTGGAGCATCTCTCTTCTGGGGAAAGGCTGAGGGAGCTGGGCCTGCTCAGACTCCAGCAGAGATGACAGAGAAGGGACTTTGTCAATGCATACAAGTATCTGAAGAGGATGGAGCCAGGTTCTTTCCAACTGAGAGAACAAGGGACAAGGAGCAAAGACTTCCATGCAAAGCTCCACCTGAATTTGAGGGAGAACTTCTTTGCTTTGAGGGTGACAGAGCACTGGAAGAGGTTGCCCAGAGAGGCTGTGGAGTCTCCTTCTCTGGAGATGTTCAAGACTTTTCCAGACATGATCCTGTGCAACCCGTTCTAGGTGAATCTGCTCGAGCAGAGGGGTTGGACTAGATGAGCTCCACAGGTCCCTTCCAACCCTAGTGATTCTGCGACACATAGAAAATCCATGAGTGTGAGGAAAACTGGTAAAATCTAATCTAATCTGAAGACTATAAAGATTTTGTGATCCAATCAAAAATCACACATGAAATCTACGTAAGATCTAAGACAAAACAGATAAATTAGATGTGTTTATGGCTATGAATAGCACGAAGGGAATTAAGATTGTGTTGTACAAAATGCTGATAGGCATCTTGTTATCTTTTAAGCAGTGGACCTCTCCAGTCTGAACTGAGAAGGAGTGCTGTCCTTGTTTTTTCAGCCGCAGTGTTGACCCAAAGATGGTACAAACCTGTTCATTTCCCTTTATGGATCTGTACTACCACACGGTAGGTAGCCCAAATGTTGCATGTAGTCATTTATGCTAGTGCAAATTTGCTTCTAAATGTTAGATATTTTCTCTTCTCCCTTTCCACAGCTCAGGGATACTGCAGAAAAAGGGACAGGGACACCAATCCTCCCAGCAGCAGGAGTGAGTTGAACATACAACTGCTGCTGCATCTTCAGCTGTGCAGGAGTAGAACAGGAAAGAGGAGGCATTTCAGACCTATATAAAGGGTACAAGAAGATCTCAGGGCTGCTTCTGAGATCCTCTCATTTGGACTGGGCCAGCAGATCTATCTCACCTAGTTGCATTCAAATGATCCTGAGAAAGGTAAGGCAGGAAAAACAAAAAGGCTGCCTTGATCTAGTCTTCCTTTCCAGATAGAAATAGGACACAGTTCCTCTGACCAATTTAGCTATTCTGCAACATGACATTCCAGGCTAGCAGGAGACTGTATTTCCTTGAGTGCTCCCACATCTTTCTGTAGTTCTCTTGCAATTGGGCTAAAATGAAATGCATCCTCCCACATATCCATTCTGCTTTCCAGAATAAGAAGGAAATCTCTACGATTTGTCCAGGGACAAGAATTTGCATAGCAGATGCCTAAACTGTCATTGGTCTGTCTGAACTCCATGTTGTAGAATTACTAACTGAATTTGCCAGCTATTTCAGTGTATCACCTTTTCATTTTCCCCACTGTTCTCAATTTCTTCTTTTTTTTTTTTTTTTTTGGCAACAGATGATAGCCATTTTAGTTGCCCGAATGGGACTATGGGTAGGAAAGCTTAGGACTAACAGTTTAGCGTAATACACTCATATGCTTACCAAGCAGAATTAGCACAAGCAGGAGCCAGGTGGGCAGTAAGTTGGACACGAGCCTGCTGTGTGCCCTTGCAACAAGGAGAGCTAAGTTTGCCTAGGCTGCCTTAAGAGAGAATAGCTACCAAATTAAGGCATGCAACTTTTCCACAATCTTCTCATTCTGAGGAAGAAAACATTCATTACTATCTTAGGTTGGAGATGTTTATCAATGTATCACAGGAAACCTTTTTTCTCTTGATAGACAGAGTTAAGTGGAAAGAAGCAGCTCTGGAACCTGAAGCCCTGAAATCACGTTTTGGCTGAACCATGTGCTTTTGACTTCATGATTGAAATGGCTCAATGACTGCAGAATAAATTGACATGTTACTTGAAACTGCAAAAGGCAAAGAACATGTATCTTGGCTGACCCAGCTCAACAAGGTCATAGCTGAGAAGATACAACTCTGCAGTTGTTTATATCAATAGGTAACCAATAGTGATTGTCTGTTAGGTTTATAATCATTAATTTGTCTTGTTTATTGAGTAAACTAAGTTCAGCTAATTGAAGGCTTCTGCAAGCATGTTAAAAATTGGTACAGGTATGGCAAGATCAAACTAAGTTTAATGACTGCAACTTTTCACATAAACACTTAGACTAAGATCCTTATTTTAGAATTTCATACGTCTTTCAAGGAAACATTATGGTCCCATTCTCTTCTACCAAATTTAAGGTGACTATAAATTTAAAAAGTAACTACTGCCCTAATGCTGACTTGAGCTAACTATGCTTGTTTGTTCTCTTTGGGAGGAATGTTTAGCCCTGGGGAAATTGCAAGTAATATTTCTATTTTTCAGAATTTTTGTATTGAAGGAAAAGCTCAGTGAAACAGATGAAGATCAGACTGAATTGCTGGTATTAATATGATTTTTGGCCCAAAATTTCATGTCTGACTGTGACTAGAGATGTTGCTTCAGCTAAAGTTGCAAGAAACCTCACAGTAAACAATGACCAAATATGAAAAGAAATTTCTGTCTCCTACTTAGAATGTCAGTTTATATGCCAAGGCAGAAGTGTTTGTATTATTTTCATGAATAATCTTTGTCCTCTCTCATGTAATTATAATTGATTGTTTTGAGTTTTTTAAAATTAGATGTAGAAATATTTCAGATTTTTTATTATCTTTAATCCATCTTTCTGGTCAGCCTCAGGGAGATATTTCAGCAGCCAATTCCACAGATTAATGAAGTGCAGTATCAGGAGGCACTTCTTTCTCATCACTTTTAGACCAATTGCATTTCTTTCCTCTTGAAAGCATTCCAGTTCTTTTCTGTTGAAAGAGGGCAAATAGCAGAATAATCATAGCTCGTCTTCTTGCAGTCAGAAATCTCCTGCTTACTGCTACCCTGTCCCCTTCCTCATCAGCTTTTGCTTGCAAATAGCCCTTTGGCTCAGAGTAGTTCTTTCTGTACTGACAGCATACGAAATAGTACGTGAGAGACTGGTTCAGTGCCAAAATATGACTGCATTTCCTGGCAGTTTTGCTGTTGTATTAAATTAAGGAATTACAATCACTGAAACCTGCAATATTCATTTTGGCCTTCATTCCAGTGGTTTTAATTCCTTTACCTGTTCAAGAGCTTTTCCTTGTGTAGTTTGGGTGGCTTGTTTTTGTTTTCCTGGTTGCTTCTGAGCCCAGGTTGTCTCTTACATACGTATTTCATACTGACAGGGACACAGATTCCAAAAGCATCCCTGCTTCTCCCAGGTTATCCACTGCTATCCTGTACCTGGGTAAGTACTCTGCACCCAGAAGTCTCAGGAGCACTTTGCAAAAGCTCACAATCGAATCCGAAGTGCTAAAGTTTCAGTGATGCAGCTGTAGATGACAATGGTGCAACAAGCGCTACGCCATGGTTAGTGAAGGGGTAAGCATGTGCCCTTAGCCCTCTGCAAACCTGCTGTCATTTGGCTTATTTCAACCCCCTTTTGTTCACACCTTGAGGACACACAGTTCCTTTCCAATAGCTCAGGTAGAATATAATTTGTTGAACTGCAGCAGTACAGCTTTTTCTGAATCTCAGGCCCTCCCCTTACCAACTGTGTCTCTGTTTCCAGTAACAAGCTTCACAGGTCCTTGCTGGACTTGTTATACCTGGGTTTCGAGGCGTGTCATTCCTGCACCACCAGGTGAGGTCCCTCCTGGGTCATGAGGAGGGCATCCTACCAGCATGCCAGCTATCAAACCCTGATGGCACTACTGGTGAACTTGGTCCAGCCCTTCCTGCCAGCCTCCAGAAAAGATGGCAGAATGAGAACGGTGTCACTGGAGCTGTCAGAGGAGCAGTCCTGGCTTCATCTGTTCACCGTGTTTTTGCTTAACCTCCCCTTTCCAGGCATCTGTGTTCAAATGGTAATCATGCACCATCAGCTTCTCTTGCAGGTGGGAAGGAATGGTGAATTTGTGTCCCTCTAGAATGGAACTCAAACAGACACTGTTCTCCTTTTGAGAGAGATCAGTACTTTCTCACTTTAAGAAATGGCTGTCCAGTCTTCTGAAGAGGATAAGCAAAGTCCCTATATTACCATATTTGCCTCATTCAAAGGGTTGATGATTATATATTTCCTGGGCCTTGCTGAGATGCTTAGGAGGTGGGCTGATGGCACTAAGCTGCTGCCAGAAAATCACTGTAGTTAGATTTTCCCCCTGTACACTCTAGGGAAGACAAACTGCCACCTTCAGGGACTGCGAAAATGATGTCTAAACAGTCCCATGCTTCACTTAAATGTTCTTTGCTTTACAGGTATTAAATGTTGGTCGAAGAAACTGTAATTAATTTTAAAACTGATAAAACAAGCCCTGTAAGCCCCTGGAGAACATGATTTACAGAAATGCACCTGTCTCCCTGTGACTGAACACTTGTAACAACATATAATGATTGAGGCTGGTGTTCTAGGTTCAGATGTTCAAAGATATTTAAATACATAGTTCCCATTCAGATTAATAAGATCCTGGGTAAAACAGTGTAATCCTTATGTTTTTTATTATCAAACATTGTCAGATCTTTATGACAAAACCATATGGCGTGATTATTGGATTCAGGTCCGTTTCCACTGAGGTACCTTGCCTGAAAAAGCAAGTGCTTTCAAGAGAACTGGGAATTCATCTTATTGCTGAACTCCTGCCAGCTGCTGAGTTACATAAGTAGAAACTGTGCCACAAACCCTTTTATTCTAAACATAAATATCCTTAGGCCCTGTTGTTTGTATTTTTGAATTCTTTCTATTGGAAAGACAAATGCTCGCATACATGCACACAGCCCTACGGAGACAAGCATAAGAATAGCATAGAGAAAAATAATGCCAATCTCCACTTAAGAGTCTTTGAATGGCAGCTATAACATTTGCAAGTCCCTTTTTAATGATACTGAAATTTGGACATGCTTTTACATTTTTTATATTAATTGGAGGAATTGGATAAAAGCCCCTCTTGCTGTCAGTAAATAGACCATTGTTTCCTTGAAAGTGCTCAAGTCAGTGTCAAAAACTGTAAATAGAATTAGGTGCTGCCTCTAATTAAAAAAAAAGAATTTTGTTTTGGTCTTCATTGAATAACAAAGAAGCTTGTGTACAACACCAACTGTAGGAGCTGAGATTCCTGAGACTAATATTCGGAACTGGACTGTAAATTATTTTCTTCATAATAAAAAGTGATCCAGTGGCTTGGACAAGGCAAAAAAGGGAGGTGTATGTCCAGTGGAAGCAACGTCAGGCGACATGGGAAGAAGGTAGAGGTGCTGCTCACCACTGTGGAGAGAAAATTCATGTGGCCAAAGCTCAGCTGTAGTTAAAGCTGGCCAGAACTGTGGGGGACAATAAAAAATGTTTTTCAAATATACTAATTGCAAAAGGTAGTGTAAAATAACATTGTCCCCTTACGGGGTGAGGATGGTCACCTCACAAACAGGAACAGGGACAAAGCAGAGATGTTTAACACATTCTTTGTGTCTGTCTTCAATACGGATGACAGACTGGGGGGGGTCTCAGCTGGAAGACCATGGCTGTGAGAATGATCAGCTCTCAGTCTACCCTGACTTTGTACAGGATCTGCCACTCCAGCTGGATCCCTACCAATCTATGGAGCCTGAGGGGATTCACCCAAAAATCCACAAAGAGCTGGCTGATGTCATCACAAAACCTCTCCAGATGATTTTTGAAAGATCTTGGAAATCCATAGAGGTTCTAGCTGACTTGAAACTGGCAAATGTTATCCCAGTTTTCAAGGGCAAGAAAGAGGACCCTGGAAACTACAGGCCTGCCAGTATCACTTCAATGCCTGGTCAAATTATGGAGATTATTCTGGGAGATATTGAAAAACACCTGAAAGACAACAGTCACAGCCAGTACAACCTCATGGGAGGAAAGTCCTGCTTATCAAACTTGATTTCCCTCTATGAGAGGGTGACCCATGCAGTTGATCAAGGGAAGCCCCTTGATGTAATCTTTTTGGATTTCAGAGAAGCTTTTGATACTGCCTCTTACAGGACCCTTCTGGAGAAAACACCCAGTGCTCAGCTGGATAAACACATCCTGTGATGGGTGAGCAGCTGGCCCACGCTTGGGCACAAAGGGTTACAGTGACTGGGGTGACATCAGACTGGGGACCTGTCACTGGTGCAGTTTCATGGGGCTCCATCCTCAGCCCTATGCTCTTCAGCAGCTTCATAAATGACTTGGACACAGGACTGGAAGGGACACTAAGCAAGTTTGCAGAAAATACCGAACTGAGAGCAGCTGTTGACTCCCTTGAAGGCAGGGAGGCCCTTCAGAAAGACCTTGACAAATTACAGGGCTGGGCAATCACCAAATGTATGCATTTCAATAAGGGAAAGTGCCGGATTCTGCATCTGGGATGGAGCAACACTGGATGTGTGAAGAGCCTGGGAATGAGAAGATGGAGAGCAGTGCCATGGAAAGGGACCTGGGGGTCCTGGTCAATGGCAAGCTGAACATGAGTCAGCAGTGCCCTGGCAGCCAGGAGGGCTAAGTGTGTGCTGGGGTGCTTCAGGCACAGCATTGCCAGCTGGGCAAGGGAGGGGAGGGGCTTGTCCCGCTCTGCTCTGCTCTGCACTGGGGTAGCCTCACCTTGAGTGCTGGGGCGGTTTTATTACAAAGATATTAAGCTATCAGAGAATGTCCAAAGGAGGGAAACCAAGATGGCGAAGGGACTTGAGGAGAAGTTGCATGAGGAGTGGATGAGGTCACTTGATCTCTTCAGCCCGGAGAAGAGGAGACTGAGGGGAGACCTCATCACAGTCTACAACTTCCTTGTGAGGGGAAGAGGAGGGGCAGGCATTGACCTCTTCTCTGTGGTGACCAGTGACAGAGAATGGCCTGAAGTTGTGTCAGGGGGGGTTTAGGTTGGATATTAGAGAGAGGTTCTTCACCCAAAGGGTGCTTGGGCATTGGAACAGGGTCCCCAGGGAAGAGGTTACAACAGCAAGCACAACAGAATTCCGGAAGTGTTTGGACAATGCTCTCAGGCACATGGTGTGACTCTAGGAGATAATCCTGGGCAGAGCCAGGAGTTGAACTTGGTGATCCTTGAGGGTCCCTTCCAGCTCAGCATATTCTGTGATTTAATTGCTGAAAAGTTGAAGTATTTCAAAAGAGGAGAGTCCTTTACAAAAAATATTTTTGGGTTTGTTTAGTCTTGTTCTATTTCTATCCTCCTGTTTTTTTCTCTGTCCTCACCACCTGAAATTGTAGCTCCAGCATGGAAACCTCCAGGACATGATAGAACTTTCCTCCTGAGCTATGGCATCTTCAACAAGGATTCTCATGCAGCTCACTTACTTCCCCTCCTACTTCCTGCTCCAGCAGGATGGTGATGAGAATTGGAGGTAAAAGGTGAAGACCACACATTGTAGCAAGAACAATTTACTGGAAACAACAAGATAGGAAAGCAAAAAGTAACAGTAACAAAATTAATAAAAAAGTACAAAAGAGAGGGTGATTCACATGCAAAAATGCTCCCTGGGGATCCTGAGACAATGAAACTGTGGCAGATGGCTTCCCTTGGCCCCCAAGTTTGTTTGACTGAAAACCACACACTTCTTCTCAGAAGCAGAGAGAGTTCTTTCCCTCTGCCCAAGCAATGACATGAGGTGGTACAGAATAACCTCTGTCTCCTGGCCAAAACTAGGACAACGGGGGAACAGGCTTTGCCCACAGCTGAAAGGTATTGCTTTGTACTTCAGCCCAGCTCACCTAACAAGGAGCTCCTGCTGGAAGAGGTGCATAGTCACTGCACCTCAGCTCCTTGATCTGTCAAACCAAGAGATTGCCTGCCTGCAACACTGGAGAATGAAGCAGAAATCTTCATTTAAATCACAGACTTGATTTCCCGCAGATTGGTTAATGGAACTGACTCCCATAGGGGTGTACAGACCTAACTGTAGTGTCCATCCAAAGCTGATGCCATCAAGAGAGATTGACCAACTCTAAAACACCTGTACGCCAGGGATAATTTGTGCCATAAGTCCTTTCACAACCTGGGTTTTATCAGGGAAATGTAAAGCACAGGAGAAAAATCTCTGTTCTTATTGTTACATTGAAATTGATAGTGTATCAGTATATATGATAACCCTAGGCACATATAGCGTGTTTCCCCTAGCTTATTTTGTTTGCCTGTCTGTGGGTATTATTGCCTGCTCAGGGGGGCTCTTATATTTGTTCTGTCTGCTTGCAGATGTACCTTCCATGTGCTAGGCCACAGGGAATAGCAACTGTAAGCCTTGAGATCTATAGCCTCACCTTCCAGCAATGCATGATCACATCTTGAATAATAAGGTGGCAGCTGCATATGAAAAAAGGCTAAGTATTGTAGCAGATAATATCTTCCCTACTGTGCCTTGTCACCTCTCACTTATCATGGGTCAATACGATATAGTCCTTAAAATGCATAGCAAACCCTCAGAAGGGGGGTAGTCAGAATCTTGACAATTATTCAAACATTTCACAACTGCTTTGAATGTTAGAAAAATGAGTGGAAAATAGCAGGACAACACCTCTCTCAACAAACTGTGTATGAAATGCAACTCATTTGGGAGAAAAGAATTTGGGTATTGAAGCATAACTTTGAAATTTGATGGTTTAACTTACATTTCCCTCATTGAAAGTTTTGTTTCTGTCTTTTGATATTTTTGTATTGCATCTACTCATGCTAGCCCCTAGTAGTCCCTCATGTGAGAGCAGCTCACTTGCTTCTGGCTAAATTACCTGATGATCTTTTAGGAAATGCCTCTAGGTCAAGAAAATAGAATTATTCCTTGCCTGCCAAGCCTTGATGTGGTCTATTTCAACAAGGTGATATTAACAACTTGACACAGTGACATAAACCTTCATCAAATTCATTAAACCAAGTTATGACACAGAAGGGTATAAGAAGGAAAAAACGTCACCTGAATCAAACTTGATATTTAAACCTTTTAATAAGACAAATCAGGACGACATTTTTCTTGTGGCAGTTCCATCTTGCCATCTTAACATCCCCACTTGATCACTTAAATTGCAGGCTGCTAACAACAGTCATTGCATATTCAGAGAGGTTGACAATAATGTTATTTTGAAGATGTCCCAGTGTTAACAGATGATACTTGTGCAAAGTGGGGTGCAGGATTTACTCATTTCCTTGCAGCACTCACTATGGTGCTCTGGTTTTAGCAACTAGCAGGGAACTGAACTCCAAACAAGCCCCTCCCTTTTGTCCCATCCATTCCAGTAACGGAGGAACAATAAAGAGGCACAATAAATTGGAATAACCACTTAATAAATTCATGACAGATAGTGCAATATTAATGTCAAAAAGTATATGAAAGAGAGAGGGTGTCTTGCCCACATAAAGTTATTCACCACTGGGAACTCAAAACAGGCTTCCCAAAAGCAGCTCTGCCCACGTGGTCTCCAGACAAAGGCAATATGGCTAGAAGAGCTCTCATGGCTTAATGTTTTCCCTTGACCCCAAATCCAAAAAAACCCAAAACAAACCATGAGGATCTAGGACTAAACAGACCTCTTGGGAGCTAGCTCATCCGTGTGGTGCTGCCTGCTGTTTTTCTGGAGCGGTGCACTCTGTTGTGTTCAGCAGGGCTCGCCCAGCTTGACTCAGTCCTGAGAGACACAGTCTGCTGGGCTTGAAGGGATGGAACAGGGAGTGGTGGTGGCACAGAGCGAGCTGGACTGCCAGCTGATCCCAACACCTTCTTTCTGGAGAGGCCCGGGCAAGATGGTGAATTTCTGGCACTTGGTTCTTCCTGACAAAACCTTGTGCCCATCGATGACATAGGTGGTGTGGAATTAAACAGTGCTACCACCTTTCCTCTGTAACCAGAACACAGAGCTGCAGGTTTTGTATCAATATCAGCTCCAGCTTCCATTACTGGAGGCCTCTCTTCTGTAGAGCTGCCGTGGTGTATTCCTCAAGGAAAGCAAGTTTTGTTTAGCATTCCCAGTCACTCCAATGGCAGCTCAGCAGGGTCAGCCAGGCCTCTCAAAACAACAAACATACCAGAAGTGATCTCCTGATTACCACAAAAAGCAAACAAAAAATATGCACTCTGACTCTAATGTCACATTCGTAAGAGAACAGATCAGGCTGTTGAAAAAGCCCCAGGATATTTTAAACTGGTTTTACTCAGAAGACAAATATGTTGAATAATGGGGAAGGATAATCACTTAGGCCATGATTCCTGAATTGCCCAAATGAAAATAGTGATGATATTGATCAAGGATGGTGAAAAGATAAGGACATGCCAAGCTGTTTTGCTTCGTTTTTGCCCTGAACAAGGCTACATTTGTACAAAACTCTAGCTTCATTAAAAAACCTTTCAGACAAAGCTTTTCTTAAACAAACTGTTCTTTTTTCTCCCTCCATCAAGATAAATATTTTCTTCTTGTTCTTAAAGCAAACTTTCCCTCTCACTGAGACTCTTGCAATGTGACAAGCCTGCATAATCCACTGCATGAGAAGATCTCCAATATTATTTGCATGATGTTGAGCAGCATAAAATGACATTTCAGGCTGAGGTATTTGAAAAATTCTGAAGAGTAGATTTTGTTTTTCAACCAGAGAGGCTTGCAGTGAGCCAAAACCAGATGAGAGCATTAACATTTAGGTGAATAGTGACAGTGATGGTAATGGAAAAGGGAAAGGTATGAAAGGAATGAACAATTTATGATAATTTTTGTTTGTTTCTCAAAAGATGAGATAATGTGGGTGACAGAATAAAAACATGCTTCTGAAAGTAGTTATTCCTCTATTTTCAATAACATATTATTTGTCATATGTGCATATTTATTAAAAAAGTCTCAAGATTCAAAGTACTAATTTGATTTCTATCTCTTTATGTGTTTGCAATAACACATAAATTAAAATAGCACATAGATTAAAAAAAAAAATCTTCCTCTGTAGATGTCCTAGCTTTTTATTCTAATAATGCTTAGCAGAATAGGTAATGACACTTAATTGCTGCTGTAGCTGATGGTAGATAATACTGAAAACAGACCACAGTGCAAAATAACATCTTATGTCTTGACAGAGTCATGTACATAATGTCTTTAGGTATTCAGAAAAAAAGCAAAACAAACCCCCACACAGTTCAGTCTTTTACATAGCAGACCTTAAGAAGGCAAATACTTCGGTAAAAATCTATCCATGTTTTGAAAGACTTGAACCATGATTTAAATGGTTGAATCTCCTTCCTGACCTCAAGCTTCCTCTGACAACTTGACCAGGACACTTAGTGTCAATTCAGTTTCCTTTGCAGATAATCTCTATCTTCTAAGTTTCTTATTGCAGGCTGGGGATGAACAGATGGAGAGCAGCCCTGTGAGAAGGACTTGGGGGTGCTGTGGGTGAGAGGCTGGACACTACCGAGCCATGTGCACTCCCAGCCCAGAAAGCCAAACGTGTCCTGGGCTGCATCCAGAGCAGCGTGGGCAGCAGGGGAGGGAGGGGATTCTGTCCCTCTGCTCTGCTCTGGTGAGACCCTGTCTGGAACACTGCATCAGCTCTGGGGTCCCAGCACAGGAAGGACATCAACCTGCTGGAGCAAGTCCAGAAGGCCAGGAAGATGATCAGAAGGCGGGAGCACCTCTTCTCTCCTACAAAGACAGGCTGAGAGAGTTGGGGCTGTCCAGCCTGGCAAACAGAAGGCTCCAGGGACACTTTAGAGCAGCCTTCCAGTACCTGAAGTGGGTTAACAGGAAAACAGAAGGACTTTTTAAAAGGGAGAATGGCTTTAAACTGAAAGTGTGTCGGTTAGGTTAGAAATTAGGAAAAATTCTTTACTGTGGGGAAGGTGAGACAGTGGAACATATTGCCCAGGGATTCTGTGGGTGCCCCATCCCTGTCAGTGTTCAAGGCCAGGGGCTTTGAGCAACCTACTGTAGTGGAAGATGTCCCTGCTTGTGGCAGGGGAGTTGAAAATAGGTGATCTTTAATATCTCTTCCAACTCAATTTTATGGTTCTATGATTCTATGACATTCGGGTGGCAGAGTTGCTGACGCAAGAAGCAAACTCCATGCTCTGAAACAAAGTGTCCCATATGAAAGAGACTTCTAGGGAGAGCCATCCCCCCAGGGTACAGCTGAATAATGGAAGTTTTCCATAAAAGTCTAATGGAGTCTGTTGTCAAAATACATTGTTTGCAGTCTTCAAAATACACTGTCCTTAGTCTCCGTTGAGCATTGTTAAAAACTGACATTGGGAAGGTGGGTAGCCCAGGCATGGAGATCTGATGTTGAGGAAAGAATGGCTGCTCTGCCACAGGGATCTAGGATCACCTTTGCCATCCCATTTATCCATCCCAAAATGAACAGACACCATTATATAGCTAAACATCCAGATATGAAGCCCAGGCTTCATACCTAAGCTTGTCTTTCAAACCTAAGCTCCAAATCTAAGCTTGTCTTTTGCCTGTCATCATGCTGGAGGGATTCCCTTTCACATAAATGTGAAATTTCACAGCACAGACAGTACTGAGGCAGTGACCACTCTACATTACTTATTTGAAAAGTGGCAACAATTTTCCAGGTACTTCGAAGAGCATGTTGCAGCACTAGATTCGATTGTAAAGATTATGAGTGGAGCAGACAAACACTTGGTGATGCCAGGGCACTGTGAGAAATTCAAGAGATAATATTAGCATCACCTCAGGCAGTGCAGGGCAGATTATTTTGCTTATCTATAATTTTTCACTCTGGGACAGTGTTGCTATCATGACAGCAGCAGAAAGATTTTTTTTTTTACACAGTTTAATAACTATTGTATCTTTTCCTTTAGGTATGAATACACAATGTCTATGTATCCTACACCGCTGCCATCCCAGCAGATCCCGCTTTGACCTCCTCAACCCAGGTTGCAAGCACAAAACCCTTTTCTGCTGCCCAAGAAAGCCCCACCCCAGTACAGCTTCATTGGCCTACAGGGACAGCAGCCATTTCACCAAGAGCTTTCTTGAGTCTGGCAACAGCTGGCAGCTGCCAAAAGTAAACAACAGGCATTTTTCATGTATGCAGACCCATTGAAATGGGGCTTTTCTTTTGGCACTACAAGTCTCTGGACAGGTTCTGTGCTACAGATATTTTGCCAGACCCATTCCTGCACTTTGACTCACTGAAATAAGATAGTGTTTATTTCTATTAGGAATGGTAGCACCCAGATTCTTACCACAGCTGGAAATGATAGGGTAGGTTCATTTTTTCTCTCTGCATCTCCACCCTTTATAGTGCCGTTTCACTCTGGAGAAAGTGTAATGAATATCAATGGAAGCAATGGAATACTTATGCCGGAGATGATCATCATGCAAGTCAGGACAGAATATATCCCCTAGATCACCAACTGGAGTACCGTGTATTCATTTGACTTATAAATTTGGTTATGCAAGAGGAGCATGGATAGATTTCAGGCTGTCTTATTTAACAGGAACCCACTGACAACTTTGAGGGCTGTGCAGGTTTAGTTCTTTTCCAGTGCAAGACCAGACCTATATTCTACAGATAAAAGTTGACCTGCAAAGCTCCTTTCCCTGTGAAGTCTGAGATTGTTGTCTATAGAGGGTGGCACTTCAGACAAAATGTCATAGCATAATTTTATCTATCTTTGTACTATCAGCCTTGAAATAAACTTTGTTACCATATAGGTTTATTTCAGGAAATAAAATAATCCAAGTGTTAAGAGTCCTAGTGTGCTTGAAAGCTTACATATTTTTCCAACTTTATCAGTTGCTCTAGTAACAGATACTATCATTCTTTTCCCCCCACAAACCATGCCTTGTTTTTTTTCTTACTTTCATTGCTACTGAAATGTACAAAGAGAAAGAGACAGTTTGAAGGGAGACTGGGCAGCTAAAGCGCTCTCTTCATACAGACATGTTTTTTAGCTAGGCCATATACATTCCACTGATGCAGTATGCCATTTAATATTTGTTTCTTTTGCTGGCTCTTAGTTGATTATCTCTCTGCTCAGCAATTCTTAGTCCTGTTCAAGTATGTACACTGACTGTGTTTTTCTAAACAAATGTAGCTATTATCGCCACAATACTCAGGGCATTTGAATTCCAAGGTGAATATAGATTTCTTGTCTATCTTTGCTAGGTACTGTAACATGGTTTTGTTGGTACCAAAATTTTGTGGCTACTCTTAACTGGACTAAATAATCATATCCTCTGTCAAAACCAAGAGTTGCCTGAGGAGACTTAATTTGTTGCAGAAACAGTCTGAAAAAGCCAAAAACCATCTGTGTAAAAAAATCTATTTGTAAAAGCAAGCCATAAATTCTCCTCAAGGGCCTCAATGCTGTTTTCAGCTGCACCTACACAAACGGAGTGGGCAGACACATCTTTGCTATGTCTGCCCTTGTTGATGGCAAGACACAAACCAGCTCTCTTCCAGGAACTGAATAGTTTCATTCAGCATATGTACAGCTCTGAGCTAATGCATTTAAATTGCTCTGGCCTGCAGCCAGCAGTAGGCACACAAGTGAAACAGACGTGACTGTCTGTACCTGTGTGCGCCTCCAAAAGTAGAGTCCTTGCCATTGTTTCCAGTATTCATGGTATTGAACACTTGCTAAAGCCATCAAATTATTCTTTTTTCTCTTGGTGTAGCCAGCTGCATGTCAATTAATCCAGCAAGGCAAAGCACAACAACCCCTGCAGCAACCAGTTATTTATTTCCCATGTCTTACTCTCCATTTTTTCCTGCTTTTACTCAGTTGCATCAGCTTAATTCACTGATTATTCCTTTTTGTTTTATCTAGATTTACCCTCAGCTGTTTCTTCTTTCATATGCAGGACGCTAAAGGGTAAGTTTATTTCAGTTTTGCTCACCCTCAGACAACTATTCTTTCAGTGGGCATTGCTGCAGGTAAAATTGAATTGAATTGAATTGAATTGAGAGGCTGTTGTTTTCAATGCCATAGCTCAGACCTTTATGTTGCCCTCTTGTTCATTAATGTCCAGTGGGCTTCTCTGTCTAGCAAAATTTGTTTTAAAATTCACTTCAAAATTTCTGCCAGAATGCATTTCTCATTCAGTTTTCCCCTAAAACCGTAATTTTGTTCAGTGGTGTTACACTTGCCTTGCCTGGCTCATGCCCTACTGTCTTTTTGTCAGGATGTCTCTGCAACACTTGACATAGGGAGCTCTGAAGAAATGCAGGTGAGTCACCTTAGAAGGGAGATTTGATTCTAGGAGATCATAAGACAAAACAGCCTGGACTTCTCGAACGTAAGTTTCAGTGACATTGTTCTGGGTATTCAGACTCTTCTTTCATTCACAACCAAGGGCTTCAAGATCTTTGCAATACACTATTTGTGTAGAGGTTGCTGTAAGGTTGACATCATATATAACATACATTATGTTAGATCACAAAAGTTGTTCTCACTCCAAAACTTCTGTACCTTATGTAAGCAGGATGCAGAGGACAAATGTAAATAAGAATTGAAGTCTTGTGGTCTGGTCATGGAAGAAGCAGGTGTGGTAACTGAAAAACTTATCATTCCAAGTGGATACAGAAAGTCTTGGAAAATGACCAGAAAGGATTCACAATCATCAGCTGTAAAAACCACACTCATATGGTAATTTTTTCCTTCAAGCCTAATGTCCATAGCTGAGGGCCATTTCTCTTTTCCAGAACCAGTTGTTCACTGATCATAGGACATGGCAGGCACTGGTGATGTATCTGGCACGGCCACAGGATAAAGACTCTCTGTCTGGTCTGTGCCAAGCGACCCTATGCATCAAGCAGGTTGAAGCAGTGATATTCTTGAAGAAACATGCACCATTGCCAGGGCAGACGGAATTCTGTTTCCCCCTAACAACCTTGTATCTTTCATTTTTATAGTCCAATTTCTCTGAAAGTCCAAAAATAAATGGCAGCGTATTCTACCTTGCACTCTGAAGTGATGCAGGAAACATGGTTTAAGAGTTACTCAGGTGGGGTGTAAAGCTCACCTGAGAACCATGAAGTGCCCTGTTTCTGTACCATACATGTGTTTCCTCTGAATGATACATTGGCTAAGGAGATCTAGTCCAAGATGAGGAACTTCTTAATATGTAAAGCAAAGGGGGATCAGGACAGCGGGGATGGAAAGAGGACACCCAGGAAAACACAGGCCCAATTTTCCACCCCAATCAAATCTTTCTCACCTGCAAGCCAGGTTGGAGAAGCTCTCCTCAGCCTGTCTGAAAGTGGCAGAACAAGGCTTTGGTGCATTTGTCTCTGGATAGTGTGAAAAAAGGTGGCGATAAATATGTTGAATACAACCCATACTAGTTCCTCTGTTATTGGGAGCTACTGGTTGTTTCAAACAAGGGTGGGATCTCCATGTTTCAGGTTACAGCTGATCTCTTAATCCCCTTTGGTCATGTTCTGGAAAGGAGAAATATACTTCTAATATGTAATTATCTTTTCTCATCCACTTCCAGAGAGAGAAGGAGCCACTCGGGGATATTGTAGAAGGAATATGGAGGTTTATCATGCTTCCATTTTTCAGGAGCTCAGTCCTGTAATGTCATTAACATACACTGCTTTTACAAGCTGAGATTTATTAAAAGCACTTACCTTGTTGGAGCTCTTCCGTGATCAGGAGCGTCCAACACATTTGGGGAAAGAAATGAGGAGTCTGGGATGTCCTTTGGATCATTTATTGCACTGAAGGCTTCCCTCAGAGAGGAGCTAAATGATAACAAGTCCAGTAAAGCAGTTCCTTATGGAGAGAGCAGGAAGGACCTAATTTGACAGAAGAGGAGAACAGCTAACGGTAAAGATTTTCAGATGATTTTCAGTGCAGTGAAGGTACACAGAACTTTAAAAGTATTAAAGAGGGGGTGTAAAAATGAATGCATCATGTAGTTAGTGCTCTTGCCAAAGTGTGGTATAAAACCAGATATCTTATTACAGCAGCTCTGAAGACACAGATAGTACCACTTTGCACAAGTCAGTACAGTAATTTACTCCTTACTGTCTTCTACAAGATACTCTGTGTTCCACTTCATCCCTGCGTCTTGACTGTATTAATCACATCCATACTGATTCTCTCCCTCTTGCCTTTTGGGCTCTGTGTCCTTGACTGATGAAGAGCCACGCTGCCCCCCTGAAAGACTCATCACCCAAGGAAACACGCAGTACCCAAGACAAGGCAGTGACTCATCTAATCCCTGCTGGTGCTGGCCTGCTTTGTAAAGCACTCGTGTTCCTGTTATGTCTGTGTGGCATAACACAGAGAGGAGATGCTCCTGCAGAAACTCCCCAGACAGCCCAGCACTCCTGGGCCATGTCACAGCCCAGGGTTTCAGGAGTCATCCCATCCTCCCCATTGTGCAAGACCAGCACTGCACACTTAGTTCACTGGCCCTGGGACCACACTAGAATTTTGACTTATTAATTAGAACTGTAACACCTTTTCAAACTTTATGTCAATACTGCATGTGACACCTTGGAGGGAAGTGAGGGTTTCAAAGCCAGTATTAATATTAATTATTCCATAAAATCAACAAAAAACAAATAAAAAATGTCAGAGCTGGCATCATGAGGATTGATGTGAGTCCACAGGAATGAATCCTTCTGCTGTTTTCCTTGCCTGAATATGCAAGGTTAATCCAGCTGCTTCCAGTGGGGCAGAAAGGAGATTTCTTCTAGAATAACTTGCCAGGGACTTCTGTATTTATTTTTAAATTTTTTTAGTGCCTTCCAGCAAAGATCATCTGCTAGGACCATCTGGATGTCATGAGTTCAATGAATTTCCTCAGTTAAAGGTAAACTTGGCTGTTTGTAGAGTGGCAGATGCCTTTTCTATTTGTGGCTGACATTGCTAGCGTTTTCCTGTTGACCATGATCTGTGATAAAAATTTTGTTTGGCTTCACCTCTCCTTCCCCACTCTGCCCCTTTTCAGGGAGATTTAAAAAAAACACCCTGTGTAAAAGTACTTAGGAAAGGTGAGCCCACCACTCATTTGTATTATGGAGTGCACCCAGCCCCAAAGACAGAATAAAGAAATGATAATGTAGCTTGTCTTAAATAATTGAACTCTTTTCAATGAGCCTTCCAGTTTGTGGCACTCTATTGATTCACTTTCATGGCACTTGAACAGCTAACAACTCTCATTGCCATACAGTATTCCCAAGGGATAAGGGAAGGGCATGGATGAATGTCTGGAAGCTGTTCTTACAAAAAGTTTGAATGCATCCTGTGGTATCTATGTTGCAGAGGGTTTCTAAATATTTAGTGATGCTTGAAGCAGTCATTGGAGAAAAACTTGGGCCATATTTGAAACACCCACAACCAATGTCTCATTTACATATCACATTTACTTTTCTCCTATGAGGAAGCTGGGATTTGACAGCCGTCAAGAGCACAAGATCTGGGTCATTCTGTGTTTGCTGGAATTTAAGCAGTATGGATGGCACAGGCAACTGTTTTGAGCTCTGTCATCTCCTTGGTGTCAGTGGGGCCCTGTAGAGTGCTGCTCTCCAGGGGATGTGTACGGACTGAGAGAGCTGTAGTGGCAGAAACATAACGGCAGCTGTTTCACAGGCTCAGTTTTTCTGTAGGTAGGTACAAAAAGCCAATGCAGCTGGCTTTACACAGATGCAAAATACAAGTGTTCATGCAGTGGTATGCACCTTCAGAAGCACTATGGCCTAAATGTTCTACCTTAAGGTTTTCCACACAGAAGTCAATGACAGGCCAGGGAATTAAAGAGTGCCAGTGCCCTCACTGCTGGTGTCCAAAGATGTAACAGATCTCTGCTGCAAGAAGCCAATGCACCTGGACAATGTTCAGCACTCCAGACTGAGTCCTTGACACATCCTCTACAACTCTGAGACACAATCTATTATTGCTTGAAGTTAATGTCATGGTAACTACGACCGAAGCTGTACGCACCTAGTACTTTGACTGTAGGAGCAGGAATCCCATTATTTACTCCATAACAAAGGCATTTGTAAACTGCAAATGCACAAGTTTTAACACAGGCCACAAAACTTTTGTTTAAGGTGGTCTGTTAGATACTGTTGAACCTGTAGAAGTTTGTCTCCTTAGACCACATGTGATTCTTGTGCTTTGAGAAGAGAGGCTTGCAGGTCCATGTGGGCAAATTGCCCTGAGTCTCTAACTCAAACAATTAAGCAGGAAGGGAGAGGGAGAGGGAGGGTAGGCCCTACATTTCCTTGCCTGTAAACAAAGACTGTTGAAGCAGGGGGAAAAAAGGGAATAAAAGCCAAAGTCAGATTTAGAACACTCGAAACAAAACCTCACCACTGAAAGGGAAGAGAGGTGATGAAACAAGACGGTTTTGTCACAGTCTGCTGACCACTCCACATACACCCTTTCATCTTCCACTAGTCTTCAGGAGCATTCTGACCTAAATTCTGTGTTCTAAATGTTAGGCATTTAGCTTCCAGCTTAGAAACATGACAAAAGAAGCATACCACAGGAAAGCAGTTTTGCTTCTGTGGTTTTTTCATAGTTACCTTTCAAGCCCTGGGTTTAGTGTTCTGCAATAATGTGCTGTCATGAAAACAGCAGTCTGCCTTAGTATCTCTGGCATGCTCCTGGTTGTTCTTTTAGCTATATAACAGCGTGTTCCATCTTGCATTGCTTTGAAATACTGGGAAGGTAAGCTGTTCCAGGATGCCGGATATTTAAATAGTAGGCTATTGCATATAATGCAAAAGTGTTATCTAAAATGCCAGCCTTTCTGCAATGTGTGCAAGATAGTTACTGGCTTACTATTGGAAAAGTTGCAGAAGGACTCTGTCTCCCTACAGCATCTGTATTTTTTCCTTCTATGCTGGGAGCAGAAACACTGAGGAAATGACTCTTGCCCTAGCACAGTCCTATACCAGGTTGTGGCCATGTCACACAGCCTACATGCGACTGTGAGGGAAATACAGGATCTATATGTACGTTGTATAAGGAAGCCATGCAACTGCACTGCTATGCCATCCACATCTGTCTGTCCCCAAGTGTCTGGCATGTTGCAAAGGAGGCGTGTGTTTGTGAGGGCCTTGGGTGAAGGAAACTCTCCTTGAGTTTCAAGAGAGTTGGGGTACTAATCTCTGGCAACACTGAGGCAGCTGTGGGCACGTGTGGTAGACGTAGCACGGTTAATTTGTGAGTTCAGAAAAAAAATAATTCTGCAGCTGTTAGAGAATAAACTTTTATGTGAAGATTACTGAAATATGAGCTGAAAAACTTCCAGTGCTCCTCCCCGTGTAGCTTTCAGCCCAAGTATGTCTCCTCCATGCTAACATGCAGCCACATGGGCACATGATCAGGAACACATAATGAGCTCTTTTGGAGGAGTCTCTGGCCATCTTCTTTGGATGTCTTTGGCAATGTTAATGAGTGTTGGCATCTCGACTTAGCTTGCTCGTGTCTTTCTGAAACATGGATACCATTGGAAAGTTTTGATTGTTGTTTACTGTTCACTATGGGTTTGCTGTTTGTTATTGTCTCACCAATAACAAAGCAAAGTTGAAAACTTCCCAAATCTATTTAAAAATCTAAATCTCTTAGCTGATTATACAATGGTCATTCCCCATAGTTCTCTCTCCAAAAACATTTTGCTTTTCTAACAAAACTTGCATCCCAGAGAGTTCCTGACAAAAATTAAATGCTAGACCTTGTTTCATCTCATTATGTTTAGTTTCCATCTTCCTTGGGTTTTCCTTAATTCAAAGAGAAGCTAACATAAAGATGGTGGATGTGACTTCTCTTCCAGGGAATGTAAATACGAAGAATCTTTTCTTCTGACAAGAAAAGTATCACAAAAACTATATTTCGTGGCACACCTGAAGAACAGGGTGCCATCCAAAGGGACCTGGACAAACCCAAGAAATTTTCCCACATGAATCTCATGATTTTTAACAAGACCAGGTGTAAGGGTCAGAGCAACTCCCTGTACCAGCACAGGCTGGGGATGAACAGATGGAGAGCAGCCCTGGGGAGAAGGACTTGGGGTGCTGTGGGTGAGAGGCTGGACATGACCCAGCCATGAGCACTCCCAGCCCAGAAAGCCAAACGTGTCCTGGGCTGCATCCAGAGCAGTGTGGGCAGCAGGGGAGGGAGGGGATTCTGTCCCTCTGTTCTGCTCTGGTGAGACCCACCTGGAACCCTGCATCAGCTCTGGGGTCCCAGCACAGGAAGGACAGGGACCTGTTGGAGTGGGTCCAGAGGAGAATTTCAGAGTTGACTGGAGGGTTTCAGCACCTGTTCTATGAGTAAAGGCTGAGAGAATTTGGATTATTCAGAGAAGAGAAGCTTCCATGCAACCTTATTGTTGTCCACCAGTACCTGAAGGGGGTCTACAAAAAAGATGGAGAGGGAGCTTTTGCAAGAGTATGTGGTGACAGACAAGGGGAATGGCTCTATACTGAAAAAGAGTAGGTTTAGATTAGACATTAGGAAGAAATTCTTTGCTCTGAAGGTGGTGAGACACTGGAACATGTTGCCCAGAGAAGCTGTGCGTGCCCCATCCCTGGCAGTGTTCAAGGCCAGGTTGGATGGAGCTCTGAGCAACTTGGTCTAGTGGGAGGTGTCTGTGCCCATAGCAGAGCAGTTGGAACTAAATGGTCTTTAAGGTTCCTTCCAACCCAAACCAAATCATTCTATGATTCTATGATTTTATCATGACTGCATTTACAATTATTTCTTTATGAAATGTGAGTTGCTCTTTTTCTTACAGTTGCTTTTTTTTTTTAGCTGTGACAGCTCCAAGAATCTGGATTTGTAAGAAAAAGTGAGGACGTAAAGAAATGTTCTTCATTAATTTTTTCATTATCTTAAGTCAGTTTTTAGGCTGTATTTATGATGCTCTTTCCACAGACAGGCTTTGAATCAGACGTACAGAGGTAAAAATGCTGCATATATATTTTCATATCTTTTGATATAGATGCTGTTTTAGTGTGGTATAATGGACAACAACCACTGCCCAAGGGTATCTTATGTTTTGCACATCAAATTAAAAAGAAAAGTGAAATGAGGAAAGTCCTTTTTCAAATTTTGCACACCTTTCTGAGTTTTAATTGGATTTGCTATGGTCAAATAGGAGCATATTTAATTCCCTCAGGATAGCTTCATTTACTTGGGTTGATAGTCAGTCATTAAAATGGACATTGGAATTAGCATACCTCTAAGAGGAACAGAGCAGTTCTCAGTGAAGTCAGCTATGTTTTCAGGCAGCCTGCAGACAGACAAATATCTTGACACTACTACCAGTCATACATACACATAAGCCAGAGCAAGAAATTGCATTCACACCATGGTGTTTAGCCATGTCATAAAACAGAGGGTCACTGTAGGGTATTCCTCCTTAGCATGAGAAGAAACTGCTCTCACCTAGGCTGCCTTAGAGTCCAGAGACACATCTTGCTGCATGGTCTCAGGTTAGCAGGTTGGAATAACAGACCTCGTGAAAAACAAGGCCAGAGAAAAATGTCAGGAAAAGGCTAGCACAGGCTGCATACTCTCATCCGCAGTGCAAATCCCAAAGTAGGTTACTTTTAATAAATTCTCTGTGATGTGTATTTTGAGGGATATAATCCAGGTCTTTAGCGGCAAAGGAAGTGCCATTTGTTACCTGACCTATTATATCTGAAGCAGTGTAATGCATAAGCAGATATCGCCTTGAATGTCAGATTTCAAAACTAGTGTATTTTTACCAGGAGCGTTTCCTGACCAGTTTCCTGTTGTTCACCAAAAACTTCTGTTGAAACATGTCTTAGTCCTGAGGTGAAATTCCTGGCTCAGTGGCAAAGCAAGTGTCTGAGGTGTTTGGGAGGGTGGATTTCAGATCTCTGTTTATTCTAATTCAATCCAAGGATGCAGACCACTGCACAACACCATACAGGGCCAGGGCACTGGTCTGATCTGAAAGGATATCGTTCTTTCCTTTTCCCCTAAAGAACTGCAAACATCATGATGTCATCCCAATATGGGACCTGCTCAAAGTTGCATCTTTTGACATTTAGGAGTAGTTAGGTTGAAAAGCCCCTTATATTATGCTCTGGTTATATCACCAGATAAGGACAAAATAAAATCCATGAAGCTTGGATGATGTAATTTACTAATATATTTGAGCTTAAAAGGCAGATTTCCCAAACCTCTTTGGGACCATGCTGCTCCCATTGCTATGACTATGTGCAGGGCAGATTTCCCTTGTACTGAACGGGTCTGGTGTGTGGAAATGACTATTGTTCCCAGACTGGGTGGAGTGAGCTTCTATTGTGCTCAAGCGTGATGCAAGAAACTTCAACTGCAGCCTGGTAAAAACAAGTCTGGCTCCATTCTGTGTGCTCCCAGCACTCCAGTGTGTCTATGCACACTGCCTGGTAGCCTACAGAGATTTCTCTGGGGCCTCAGAAGCAGTCTGGTGGCACTAATATAGGTTCTGGCTTTACAGGCTGTAGTTTTGACACCTCTTTCATCCCAGGAGCTGACTTAGTTGGCACATGCCACTTTGTAGGCTTGCAGCCTGACATTTTGCTCCCCAGAACTAGGTTTCCTGGCCCCAGAATTCCTGCACTTCCCTGCAGCCCTTGCCCAACTTTGTATGCTCACAGCATCTTGTGTGCTGTGTGGGGAATGACAATGACAGCGGATTGCCTGAATTCCCCACCAAGTTCAAACTCTCCATGTGGGAACGAAAGCATTCTGAAAGAAGTCACTGCAAACCTGTCAAACGTTGTCTACTTTACTGGTCCTCAGTCTAGCTGGTGTTTAAACAAAACTCCAGGCCAGAAAAAAGCTTTGGTAGCTTTAATGAAGAAGGAACTAATCGTGATAGGAGCATGCCATGCTCAGAAAAGAGATCTGATGAGCAGAAGAGGCCTAAAGTATGGCCAGATCCAACTACAAATGCCTATTGTGGGAGCAGAGCAAGAGGGCACAGCCACATACAAACTGCTTTGGACAAATCCTACAAGCTAAGCAGCCCAATGAGAAAACTGCTACTGAGAAGCAGACTGAGTGCTCACTCAGCCTTGCTGGAGAAAGGCCTGAGACAGAGGCAATCAGAATTGCAAACCAGAATAATGAAACTGATCTGGTAGGAGAATAGGCAGCCCAAACCTTCAGGAGAACCTGGTGCTTCAGCAGGTGACCAAGGCAGCACTAGTCCAGCGCTGGAGCACCATCTGGTGACAGAAAGCCAGAAAGGTTTTCTGCAGATCCCACATTGTCTGCTGAGAAGATGTGTTTGCTCTGTGACTGAGATGCTGCTCAGGTGTCTGAACACTGACCCCTCTGTCACAGAACATCCATCCTCCTCCGGCTCTCTAGCAGGAGGTGTGACAAACAATCCAGAGGAAAGCAATGCAGGCTGAGTTTGCTGCAAAATTAATGTGTGTTTTAAAATAGCAGTCAGAGAGAAAATAGCCCAAAGAGGTAAATTAGCATACACGAAAGTTATTCTAACATTCTAAATATCATTAGTATTGGCCAAGGAAGGACTGTGCAAGAAAATCTGCCCAAATGGTATGTAGGTCCCATAGCTGTACTATTTTGGTAGCTTTTGACATGAGTAAATTTCCCTCTGTGTAACATTTCCTTCCTCTTCTAAATGCATCAGCACTGCTAGGCTTGTAAAGCACTGATCAAAGCTTTCTTTAAGGGAAAAGCTTACCTGGAATCACAGGGTATGGAACAGTGGTCTGGTTTGGTCTTTCCTTCTAGGATGTGCTCAAGCCTTTCTTTTTCCAGTATGACCAAAAGAAAAAAAAATGTCTAAAAAGGAAGAACATAATTGAGGTTGATGACAAACCTAATAATTAAGCTATTCAAAAGGCTTCTGGTCGTTCTTTTACCTTACATTTAGCTTGTGAACATCACTCCCCAGAACAGGCATTTTGAACACAGCATTTCTGCGTGCATGAGGTGGTCCAACCAGACTCCAAGGCACCTCAGTATCTGCCTGACTGGAGGTGGTTTGCAGTCACAGTCAGAGAAGTGTGGTTAGAAGAAGGCTGGTAGCTAGAAATAATCCGTCTTCCCTTGGCTGAGGTCCAAACCATGTGTCCCAGCTGCCACAGTGAGGCACAACTCACTTCTGACCACCCCTGGCTTCTCACAATGAAAATTCCCTGCTGATCACCTATCCCTTCTGTATCTAACATCTCTTTCAGACAGGATACCATGTGGCTGCTGTCAGTGGCTGAAAGTTTGAAGGCACAACTCCTTGATCCCCTGTTACTGGAGAAAGAAGCCATCCCTGCAAAGAAAGTACATGTCAGAGTTACTGGCTTGTGTCTGTGACCAAATCTCCAAGCTCTGTCTATCCATGGCTGGGAAGTTGGCTGTCCAAGAGGTCTGTTGGAGTACACAAGTAGCTACTTCAAGAGCAGAACACATACAACAACCCAAAAGTAGCTACTTCAAGAGCAGAACACATACAACAACCCAAAAGTAGCTACTTCAGGAGCAGAACACATACAGCAACCCACAGTTCCCAACACAGAGCCACATAATGGCATGGAGTGTTGGAGAAAAGCACCTGTGTGTCAGATTGACTCTATTGAATTGCAAGGCAGTTTTTACCCAAACTTTGATCCCAGTTTAGATTTCTTAGGTGAAAGAGCTAAACAAAATGACTTTGCCTGCTGGAAACAAGGCTGTTCATTGTGCATGGAGGTACTAGTGATCTGGCTGGTTTGTACCAAATCTACCAACATGAACAATCCAAAACACCTTAAATTTCTCTGGTGTTTTCCCCTGCTGCCAATTCTGTTAGTATTTCTTTAGTGTAAAACCTCTTTATTTGGGTGTGTTATATCAGGGTTGCAGTCAGAAAGTATTTCTGCAAAGCGCTGATATCTCTTTAAGTAACTAATGTATATCTTTGCTTCTGTTCAATGCAGTGATGCATTGATTCAGTTTCTTCTCCTTAATAACAGGAGGGTCAGAGTCACATTAGGGGTCCCACTGAAGCGCAGGCAGACAGAGGCTGATGGGTCCAATCCCATATTTGAGGGAATTTTATCATTACAGTGTCAGTTCTTGCCACATGTCTCTATGGATTTGACAGTAGAAGGCGGTGGGATTCAGGATGGAGACTGCACCCCACACAGAGAACCAATGACATGTAGGTCAGCAGGTGCTTGATTTCTAATTTTCTTTATCACGTTGCATGAGCATAAGCTTCAGTGTAAGCGCAGCAGGAGGAGAATGCTCCAAGTCTGCAAGAACTGATCAGCAGAGCTGTCACCGCTGAAACTACACCCCCACATGTCACATGCAATTTAACACCACACTGGAGGCTTCAGGACTCTGATTAGCAGTTTGCTCCAGAGATGGACAACCTAACTGCCTTGCAAATCCTACTGGAAATTTGTCATGTTTATTTCCCACTTGGACCCTGCTTAGTCTTTCTGCTGAACCTTAGTGAAGGACTTGGTGTGACCTTGAGAGCCCGAGTGGAAAGATGGGAAGAGAAGAACTGACTAGTTAATTGCATAGAAAGGAGGAAGAGCCTTAAAATTAAGAGTATTCTGTATCAGTAGGAGGAAACAGTGCTTTATGCTGTGACGAGCCAGAGCTCTGTAAGCTGTTTCTCTGCAGAAAGGAACAGATTGGACCGTGAGTCACTGAAAGTAGCATGATCCTTTTATAACTCAGAGCAACAGGTCTTCCACATATGAGTTATGACGTTACTGAAGGTACATGATACAGAAAGTGCTAATTTCCCTCTGCCAGTCACCCATTTCCCTGGGAACCAGGTAGCACAATAAACTAATGCAGCAGATAAACACCACTTGGTTTCTACTTAGGGATTAAATGACACTCGTATTCCAAACTGACTGGCAAAGTACAGGAAAGGAAACAAACTCAGGTTCCTTTCCTACATCGCTGTTAATGATTGACTGCTGTTAGGGTTCCTTTCCCCCAGTCATATCATTCGGTGTGTTGGAAAAAAGGTTGAATATGCAGAGCAGGAGTTCCAACAAACTATTTACTGGATACTGACACCATGTGTATAATAAATATCATACCAGATTGTTCTACATCAAAAAGCATTGATCTGGGGAGGCTTTCATCACACACCAGACAAAACAAGTTCCTACGCCCATTCCTTTACTCAGAGATTTGATACGTAATTTTTTTTGACATTATGAGTTAACTGATCAAATTACTGTGAGCAGTTGCAAGGTAACTTATTGTACGTGAAGGCAAATCAAAAGTCTGAGTTGAATTCAAAGGGCATTCACAAAATAACAAGAGTCAATTGTATTTGGAAGTGGATGAAACAGGGACAGGATCCTAACCTGAGAAATCTACAGGACGTACAGACTGGCCAGACTCTGTAGGAAAGTGAGAGTTAGGAACAGACACCCTGTAGTTTTAAGACTTCTTTCCCCCTGAATTGTTTTTCCTTCTGGTTCAAATGATAGTTAGCTCTAAGAGAACTGGCTAGTAAATGAAGGAGAAGAGCAGACACTGCCAGACCTCTGAAAGCACTCCAGCCAGGGAGTCTGAGAGTTGGTGCACTGTATTGGTGCTTCATTGCTGGCGGGAGGAGAATCTTGGGCTGGAACAGAGCAAGAAGAGCATTTAGCCAGTTGGGAAACTAGACACATGTTTTACTTTGCCCTCTTTCAGTTTTCCAGCTCTCCCCAGTCCCTCGACCTAGACTCAGCCAGGGATGCCACACAGGAAGATCGAACATGCTCATCCGTTGTGGTGGAAGTACTGACTGTCTTTCCAGCTCTGGAAGTCCTTGTGTTTAAAAGCACAGCAGGGAAAACTATTCATGCACTTTGAAAGTAAAATCTTTTGAGAGAAGCTGGAGAACCTAAATATACCCCAACATTAAAAAAAAAAAAAAGAAAAAAAAGTATTCTGCTTTTATAACCACTATTTCTGGTCTGAGAACTACAAAGAAGCTGGTCAGACACTTATCCTCTCCATCTCTCAAAAGTCAAAAGAAACAGACATTGCAGTGGGCTGGGTTCAGAAATTGCTGGGTCTCCTTTAGTTTGGGCAGGAGGTAATTCCCATGAAAAGAAGCTCACACCTCTCCCAGAGAATGCATGCACTGTTTTCTAAGTTACCTTGCCATGAGGATGTCATTCTATTATATATATGTCAATTAGACATTTAAAACTTATCTGAAGTTTTGAAAGCCACAGCCAAATCCCCCCATGCCTGCAAGCCAAACACATATTTCATGCAATTTTTTGTCATTTTTGCCTTTCCAAGGCAATTTCCTACTTTCCAAGAGGAAGCAAGGTGAGCTTTATGATAAAATGTCTGGATCTCAGAAATTCAGGCTTAACACTTGTTGTAAATATCTGTATACCAAAAGAGGAAGGGATGATTCCCAACACTTTTCCAACTATGTGGCATGATCATAATGTGTATGAAGAAGTAAGACTTGTAGTGACATCTTCTCCCAGAGACCAGGGAAAACTTTATCACAACTGATTGCCCAGTCATCTCCCACGTGCTTTTGATGAACTCTTCAGAACACATGGAATATTCTTTTCTGACAACTACAGATTCAAAGCAGGATTTACTGTAAGGTGCATGGTGGAGGGCACAGTATTTGTAGCAGCATGGTTCAGTGCAATATGTGTCCTTGTGACAGAAGAACAATTTTCCTTCAGTCTCCGGTCTTGGCCCATCTGTTCTCTGGAGGTTAAGATAGATCTTTGTGATCAACCAATCTGCCTTCCTGGGAAGGCAGGCTATATGTATTCCCCACTCTTTCTTCCTGAGCTGGTGCATTTCAGCCTGCCTGAAGTAAAAAAATGGCAGTAGTTAAGATTTGTCATAATGTTCAGTTGAATGCTTCAATGATAACTTATCATCACAGATGAAAATGTGCATAGTTTAATGTTTGGTTTTGCTAGGTTTCACTTTCAATTATGGGACTTTCCTTTTACCTCTGTCTACTAGATCCAAAAGCCATGTGCTGTTTGATTTCCTTCTGCTTGTAGTTTTGTTCTTTCAGGTCTTTTGTAACATACCTAACAGCACTGGAAATTTTCCTTGTCCCAGTGGAAGCCGAGTTCCTCCTTACACTTACGCTTTAGAGGCAACAACTAGGTCTTTATCCATTTAGTGGCTGACATGACAGGTTAAATCTAGCTTTCAGGGAGAACACCATCCAGCATCATGTCAAAAAACGCATCAGACATTTACCATAGAGATGTCCATTAACTTCCATCTCCCATACTCCCTTAAAAATTTTTAATGTGTTAAACCAACATTAACTCAAATGAAATTAAAATAAGCTTCTTCAAGGTCTAGCACAAAATTCTAGCAAGACTACGTTGTTTTAAGACTTATTTCTTTGGGTGGTAGTTTTCTGGTGGAGGGAATAGAAAGGAGAATGAAGGTGCAGCACTGCTTGATGCAGAGCATTCTCTCCCACAAAATGTGATAGGAAAGGGCTTGGCAAGGGGAAAGGGGTTATATTTAGAGCAATACTGAAGAATATTGGCAGCAGAATCCGTGTCTAGGATATGTTCATTCTCATACTGAGCATGTCAAAGGCACTTGCAAAAACGAGCTGCCAGAGCACAACCAGAAAAAATAGTAAAGCAATCTAAAATCAGTCCTTGCTTTTACCTGGTTCTTCCAGTCTCTCTCCTTTGCTGACAGCTCTGCTGCCTGTGAGAAAGCTGTTCAGCATTCATCCTTAAGCTGTCCATAGACTCAACAACTCTCTAGGAGAACCAAGTACAAAACAGAGAACGACTGTTCATCGAACTGTGGTGGTGTGTCATAAGCATAACAAACACACTACAGCACTTGAATAACTTCATGGAGAAAACCATTGCTCAAAGGCGTAAAGAGTTTGGAACAATTCCTGACAAGTATTTGAGGATTTGGTCTTTCAAGACCGGACAGATGTAGAAATACTTTCTTCGAAAAAAAAAAAAAAAGGCATCTGAGACACAAGCCTGAGGTACGGGCCAAGCAGGGTTTGTACACAAGGGCCTCAAGAGGCCACAAAGATGTAGGCAAATAAAAAAAGTGACCAGAGAGCAGAGTAACTTGGTCTTAGCACTGCCTGGCAGAGTAACATGAAGACTTGAGTCACTGAAGTACTGGCAGGCAGATGGGAACCTGCAAGAATTTCCGTGTCTCAGCCTAAAAATCATTTAACTTTACCTTCACAGGTTTGGGTCAACTTCTGAGCAGTAGCATTTATCTGACCGAAGATAAAGCAGGAACTTGAGGGAAGTGTGCGGCAGTCTTTAGTCTGGTAGCAGAATGCCTCAGAGAAATGTCTGAATTTTGCATGCCATTTGGAAGATCTTATGTGATTACAGAAAATGGGGATTTTTAATTATTTTACTACCAGAGAAGGATGGGTAAGGAGTGTCTTGGGAGTACAGTCATTAAGCAACAAATGAGGAGGGAAAGTCTGTTGGTTTTCATTAGCAATGTTAATAGCAACATGCATTTCTTCCTTGCTGGAGATGTCTTTGATGGTATACATGACTATTATCAAGTGTCCAATAACTCATAGGAGCGCAATAGTTTTTTTGTCTGCCATGTGTGCAGGGAGAAATTCCTGCTGTCTTTTACTTCAGTCTTTACAGTGCAATATTATCAGACTTTATCTGTTAGTGTGTCTTTGGAGGTAAAAAACAAGCCCGATGCCAAGGTTTCTAATTTTAAAAAAGCACAAAAAAAGGACCTTCTTGCCTTCTTCTTGGCTACTTCTGTGTTTTTTAGTTCTGTAAGACTTTTCAAATCTAGTCTTTTCAAATCTATGTGAAAACATAGTTTTCACTCCTCATTAAATCTGATATCAAGTGTTAGTCATGTGATCAGCTAGGGTTGCAGAACTGTCTGAAACTAAACAACAAAATGCTTTTCCTCAGTTGTTGGACACCAATGGATTCCAAACTGGTCTGCAGGTAAATAGGGCTGTTTAGTCAGCTCATTTGACGATCAGTTATAGGATTATGGAGGTTGGAATTTTAAGTTACCCATTGTCAGAATTGCCTCATTTACTTATTTGATTAACCAAGTGCTGTGGCACAAAGTTGGAGGCAAAGATTTTGTCTTTCTTCTTTGATTGTTGTCTTATACATATATTAACATAACCTGTTGGGCCAAAATAGAATGAACTGGCCAGAATTATATTTAATCTTGCTTTGCTATAGTTTCTTTAGCAAGTAGTGTCAAATTTTTGCATTTGTTAAGATCAAGAGATGGTTGATTTGCAACTAGAAGAGCTACTATATATGTACATATAAATTGAAATGCCATAACTTCAACTTCAGCTAAAGCATATTCTTTAAAAAATAAGCATAACTAATGCAGTTTTTTGGATCAGAAGAGTCAATAAGCCATCTATAGGTATGTAATATCCAAATGTGGTACAAAGTAGTGTACCTGCAGCTTTAATACAGCCTTTTCAGAGGTGCATGCTGCAAGATGTTATCACCTTGCTTCTGTTTCTGTCATAGCTTCTTGAAGCGCTGAGATGAATGTCCTAGTGTGGAATGTTGAGCAAAACCTGCTGTTGAGATCCTGTTGCAGTGTGGTTTTGAGTAACCTCTCTGAGCAGCCCATCCTAAGGTAAGGGGACAGGAAAGTTTCTTGCATTGCTGCCTTGAGTTGTGGGGCAGATGAAATGGCTTGCCATGCTGTGGTTCTTCTGTGAATAAGCAGGCTCTAGGTGACCACTTCTTTAATCTTGGAGTTGTAAGGCAAACACAATTCCTGAACAATTTTTTTTGTCTGATTACTTTGATAAATTGTGTTTTACAAAATTCTTAATTTACAACTGGATAAACTACTTTTCTTACTTTCCTCTCAGCTCTATTTGGGAAACAGCGATACTGGCTGGTAAAGCTCTGTGATGACTGCAGTTCAGTTACTCACCAGGTGGAAAGAGCCCTGAGCACTCAAGGTGAGTATTTGGGCAAGACTGGCCAGAAATCTGAATTTGTGTTTGATTATCTAGATTCAAGCAAACTACTCATATTTGGGCAGCCTCTTCTGTAGCCCTGAGAAGCCACAATTGACAATTTACTCTTAGCCACTTAAGTTAGGTCCCAAACACTATCAGCAAGTCCTAATAACTGCTGTGAAAATTACAAATATGCTGGTATTAGGAACTGGCAGCTCTGTCACAGTCAGTCTACCTTTTCAATGTATTGTTAGTGAGCTGGGAAATTGGAGCTAATGGATGGACTTTCTGCAGTTTTCCTCTTTTCTGACATCCAGTGGCCACTGGATGGCACTGAGGCTACTGTCCCGCTCACAAACACATTCTAAGAAGCCTCACACTTTGATTTTAGGAGATCCAAAAAATTGTCTGGCACACTGAATTTGGGTTATTTGTCCGGACATGTGTAAGGCTGGTTTCATCAGCTCTTGTAGTTCAAGCAATTCTTTTGCCCCAGCTTTGGGACTGCTTACAGCTAAAATAAATGCTTGCTGTAAATCTCCACACAGGTGTGCACTGATCCTCAAACTTGTGAGTGCATGCTGATGGGTAAAGAAGATGATAAGGACCCTTGATTGTAATATTAATCCCTAAACTACATCACTGGTACTGGCTACAGAGAAATTTCAAAGGATCTGCCAAAGCATACAATTGTCTTTAGGTACTGGCGGTATCAAAGTTCACTGATTATCCAGACATCTTAATGCCCACAGCTTCTGAAGCTTTCCCATGGTGAAAGCACACAAACTATAGCACAATATTTTCAGAAACCAGAACACTCGACATCTTAAGGTATTTGTAGATATCTGACCTCAAGGCTTCTTATCTATCTCTGAAGACGAACTCTGCTGAGGCACTCAGATTTGTTTCTAGTGAAAATGCCACTAATCCCTTTTTATTATGCTGGCTGAAAGCTTGAGCCACAGAAACAGAATTTGTTGTTTACGCCTGGCTTTCCTGGCTGTCCTCGACCGAGGCGTCAGTCCCCCAATGCTCAGCGGCTTGACGGTCACGCCGCTCTGAGCCTGGTGTGGGTGGCTCACGCAGAGGCAGGGCTGCCCCCAGCGAGGGTCTGACGAGGTGCCAATGGAAGAAGGTGAAAGAGGCAAAGGGTTGCGGGAGGGGTCTCCCCTGAGCTCTCCTTTTTTAGGGAAAGGGCAAGAGGACCCGGGAGGGAGAGTCGTGGAGGGAGAACTCCAGGGAAATGTCCCCGTGCAGCTGGTTTTAAGGGAGGGTAACAACCAATGGGGTAAGACAAGGGGAAGGTACAATGGTCAGGGGTCCAATAAAAACATTTGAGGGAGGGGTACAACAGCTTGGAACCAATAAAACTTCAAACATAACAGAACTTTTGGGAAGAAGGGGTTAGCCCAAGGCTCTGGACATGCCTTTCTTCTGGAACAAGGGGTGGATCTTAGATCCTGGTTCCACCCCTCGAGTCTTCCCCTAATGAGGAGCCTCCTCCAGAGGAGGTGGAGCTGGAGCATGAGGCAGCAGCAACCAGGGTTGGACCTCCCACAAGAATTAGCAGGTTTTATGTGTGCTTGATCCACTCTGTACTGCCAGCATGGTGGTACACCTGGAACTGGGGGTGGATGTGAATCTCAACAGCTGCAGCAGAAATAATTTTTTTACAGATTCTGTCTCAAACTATGTAGTGCCAAGCCACCAGGATCTTGGGTGCATTTGTCTTCATGGCTCCTCTTTAGCCGCTAGATGCCTTGAACAAGTTAAACCCCCTTCTCTTAAGCTCTAGGCTGTGTTTGATTTTGTAATCTAAGTGGCTTTTCAGGAAGATGGCTCTTCAAACTGCTAATGCCAGACAGTTTGAATAGCTTTTGAGGGACAAGCCAGAGCTGGCCAATAGTTCAACTCCTCTTGGTGCAAGAACACAAACAAGGAGTGGGCCCTGCGGTAAGGACCCAGAAGGAAGCACAAGGGAGAACAGTGAGCAGCGAAACCCCTCTTTCACACTTGTTGTACTGGCAGGGTAGTGCTCTGGGTGCAACCACATGGCACCTGGCTGTAGTGCCAGCGTGCCTCTGACAACAGCTAGCCAACAGAGTGGTCTGCAGGTGATGGTGCCTTGATTCTTAGCTCTGCAGCTCTGCTAAGTGAAAGATGGAGCTGGGGTATTCAGAGTCTGAAAGAGCCAGGAACTGAAATGTTACTGTGATTAAGGTAACTAGATGTCAAGTGCTTGATCTTTTTAAGCTGTTTTAAGAATTCTGGATTAAAAGCGTTGTTCTTCCCTGCTCTTCTCCCTCAGACTTTCAGCAGATTAAGGGCAGGTCAGAGTCACTTTGTGAAAGCTCAGTTTGCAATACACTGGTTTTCAGAAAGGCATTTTGGACTATATAAACCCACTAATATTAGAAAAGTCTGAGCAAATAGGACATAATTTTCTGGTGTCTGTTTAGATGTGTGCTTCTACACAGCAGATACACATCTAGGCACCAAACTACGTGAAATACTCAGTGTCTCTTTCATTGCCAGTGAGTTGCGTCCAAAACCAGACACCAAGGAATTCAAGAACTCTTAAGCTGTGCACTCTTATTTCATGACTCCAGAGATGCTACATGCTTCTTCTTATTAAAACAGTGCATTGCTTTAATACAGACAGGAAGTTTGAGAGAAGAGGCTAATTTATTTATTTTTTTGAAAAAAGATACTTGGTACTTGTGCATAGAAACAAAGTACTGGGAGATTTAATAGGCAGAGGTTGCCAGAACATCATCAAGCATTGATCTGGTTTAGAGAAATAGATGGTAGTGGAATATTGATTGTTTTGAAGTGGCTGTTCTTCTGAGAATTCCATAACCTAATTTTAAGCAGATATAAGCTCTGCTAGTTGATTTTGATTTTGCAAGGACCTCAGTGCTCTGCCATCCTTCTGAACTCAAGCTTGAGTTCAGATCCAATGCCTTTGAGAGCATTGTGTTCTATGTGACATCCGAAGTACCTGAATAGTCTGTCACAGTAGCTACTGAAGCTGTGTTTGACGCAGTATATAGCTACACAGCACACAGCCGCAGGGATTTGGATACCTGGAGCAATCTTAACATCATTTTTCCTCAAGTTAGTATGCTTTTCCACTTGATTTTCTCTTCATTTTTTGGCTGTTCTTTCAGTGAACACTTAGAATCCAAACAATTCTGTTTTTTCCAAAGGGCTTTTTATTTATATACTTTTGATTCCTGAGAAACTGTGGTGGCTCTTTGGCAAGTTAATGAAAATAAAGATTGTGTACTCAAGGATTTTTGGGCAGGAGGGGGAACAGTCCAGTTTTACTGAGCTGTTGATTCACATGGCTGCCTGTCTCTTTTTACAAAGCCAGCTACATGCAAGAAGGGAGGCTTTTTATGAAACAAGTGTTACTTAGCTGTGGTGTGGTCCTCTTCAATGCTTGACTTGAAAGATCTGTTCCACTGTCAAAAATCTGATATCTCTATACGAAAAAGAGTCCTTCCTGTTTCTATCCGCCCAAATCTGAAGAATGTTAAATTGACAATTTCTGGGCTATGTGAATGTATTTTAAGGTTCTCAAATCTGAAGAAGTAAACTACACATGGTCTAAATGTCTCTAAGTAATAAACATGCTGCTTCTAAACAGCAGCAGCTCTACAAGATGTGAGTGTGGGTGTGTGTGTGTTTCTGTGGGTGGTGACACATTAGCTGTTGTGACCTGCAGTAGATACTGGTTAGCTTCCATCTGCACAGCATCATGTGAACTGAAGCAACAGATGTGTGCATGGGAAAAGTTGGTGCTTCATTCTGAGCGGCTGAGCTGACATGTTCTCACATCCCCTGGGTTCTTCCTTGCCTCTGTATCTAGTGTTGTATGCACACTGAGACACTTTATGCTCTGACCTTGCAAACTGGTATTTTTAAAAATAGACTTCTGAGCTGTAGGTGGAAAACAGCTTAAAGCACTCTTATAAGCAAAATTCAGGATGGAGCCAAACTTTCCCAAAGGCTTCTGTATTGTGGCAGAACCTGCACCAATAAGCCAATTAATCCAAATAAGCTGAACTGGGAAGGGGCAGACAAGTCTCCATGATGTTGCCCAAGCAGCAGCCCTCTACTCCCAGCAGCTGGGATACCAGGAGAGAAAGGGTACACTGCAAAGCTGCAATGAAAGGGGCTGGAGTGTATGTGGCCAGTGCCATACTGCTGTGTTTAGATGAGGGGTATGACCTGGTTGCTGTGCACTGCCGCACAAGCAGAGAAGGTGTGGTGCAGCAAAGAGAGCCCAGGATCCTGAGGCATGTGGAAAAATGTCGCAGAACTTAAGAAGAATGAATGATAACCAAATTTAATCTCCATCCTGCAGAAAAAAGGTGATGAACAGAAGAGGGCAAGAGCTGAATGTATGTTAGCAACTAATACAAAGATGTTAAGGAGATCCTCATAAAAACAAGCAAAAATCGCCAGGATTGACATTACCTCCTTCAATATTGTAAAAGCAGTGTGACAGGTTGAGGCAGGTGATTCTTGCCCTCTACTCCACTCTTGTGACACTTCACCTGGAGTATTGTGTACTGCTCCGTGGGCCCCAGCACAAAAAGGGCACGGACCTTTTAGAGTAAATCCAGAGTAGGCCACAAAGATGGTCAGAGAGACGGAGCACCTCTCATATAAGGAAAGGCTGAGAGAGCTGGGATTGTTCAGCTGGAGAAGAAAAGGCCTTGGGGTGATGTTATAAGCAGCCCTCCGGTACCTGAAGGGAGCCTACAAGAAAGATGGAGAAGGGGTTTTTACCAAGAGCATGAGGTGATAGGAAAGGGGCAATGGCTTGAAATGGAAAGAGAGTAGGTTTAAATTAGATATTAGGATAAATTCTTTACTGTGGGGGTCGAGAGTCACCAGAGCACGTTGCTCAGAGAAGCTCAGAATGCCCCACCCCTGGCAGCATTCAAGGCCATGTTGGACGTGGCTCTGAGCAACCTGGTCTAGTGGAAGATGTCCCCTGGCCATGGCAGGGGAATGTAAACTGGATGATCTTTAAGATCGCTCTCTCCCTTCCACCTGTGGCTGCTGTGCTGGGGTGTGGCCACAAGCTTCCCCAGGGACACTTGGGGCTGGCACAAACCCCACTGCAGCTGCTGCCATGTGTCATGGCTCTCTGAACTGTTAGTGACACACAGGCATTTTGCATCTCTTGAGTCCCTGCTGGGCATGCCTGCCCAGGACACAGCTGGAGCAGTCCCCTCAGAGGGACTCACATGTCCCCCCATGTACTCTCTCCTCTACACAGGTATTGCATTAAGAGTATAAAAATTCAGCAGAAGATAAACTCTGGCATTCCAGCTGGACCTGGGAGATCAGAGAGGGTGGGTGCATCTGGGCTTTATTTCTGATTGCAAGTAATTAGGCACTGTAAGTCTGGTCATGTTCAGTGAGATCTCAGGTGCAGAGATAGTGTGGGTTACACCAGAATGGCCACATCAGCAATCCCAGATTCACAAATAGTGCGGTTCATTAATTCAACGCTGTAAGTCTGGTTGGGTTCAGCAAGAACTGTCACGGACACAGATGTGTTCCTGTTCTGCCCAATCTGGCCTGCGGTGGAGGCCTCTTCGTGGGACAGTGAGGGAAAGCAGGCAGCCACACATGGCCTGTGTTTGTCACCTCTGCCCTGTTTACAGAAACAGCCTATTCACTGTCTTTGGCTTCTGAAGAGCAGATCCTGCACAGGGAAATTGGTATCAGACCCTCTGGGGAAATTGGTAATGGCTTTTGAGACCAAGGCCATGTTTAGAAGACACCATCAGTATCTGTTACTAACTAGGATTAGAGATGGGCTGGAAGAATACTGAATATGCTTCTGTTAAGTCTCCCCTGATTCACCCATATCAGTGTTTTGACAGGACCTCTGTTTCTAGACAAGTCTGCAATAGAAAGCAATCAATAGTAGCTCAGTCATGGTTATTCTTCCCTCACATAATACTTTTCTTTTGGGCTTTTGCTCATTTGTTCAGGTCCAGAAATAAACACTGACTGTCCTTGTTCCTCTTATCATTGTCACTACTGTCAAGAGCTGGACTGAGTTTGCATAACCATTTCTGTAAACCATGATTTTCAAAGGAGATTCTATATGGAGTACATCCAAGAGCCAACACTTATTCTTAAAGCAAAAGATATTTTCAAAGCCAAAGGTGTGGTGTAAGGCAGCCTAATCTGACCCATTCCCAGACCAAGTTCAACTTCCTTCACCAAAATATTTCTGTTTCTTCTTCTTTATTAGGTTCTAATTCTATTCTCTCTAATTTAGAGGCAAATTCCAAATTGCCTCTAAACTGTTATTTGGCTGCATGTAGCTCTGCATCCACAGGAGGGGGCACTTGAATAAAATTCTGAGCAGTTTGCCGAATACCTCTCTTTTCATACTTCCTTTTGTGCACGGTGGTTCTGTGTGTTGGAGAAGGGGAAGAACTAAAAGATGATGAAGGTGCATGGAAACTGAATAGCCCATCAAGTCCTAAAGTATATTGCTGAGCTCTTCTAATGGGTGTATCTTACACTGTTTCAGCCATGCTTTGCTTCAAATAAACTAATATAATGCACACACAAAAAGTAATCCATCAAAATAAATAAAACACTGAGTCATATTGTTCCTTGGTCTGAAAATTTTGTTCTCTGCTTCTGTAGCAAATATGGCATTTTTCGAGGAAGCCTTTGTTTCATGCTTAACATCCATGCACAGGTGTCTAAAGGGTTGAACTGGACTAAAGTGCAAACTGCTAGTGGTTCAGCAGACTGAAAGATCTAGAGTTCTTAGTCTGGTGCAGAGAAACTATACTGCAGTGTCACATCAGCTTTGTTGAAAAAGAAATTTGTTTCCCATGCCTGCCTGCAATGCACTCATGCTTCCTGAGGGGAGCAGTAAGTGAAGGAAAACATATTTACCCATGCATTACCAGTAGTCTGCACTTCAGCTACGCTGATGTGTCAGAGCTTTCTGAGGGACCAGGGCTTAGCTAAGCATTAGAAAAGTAGATGTCTAACTCTGCTAGACCATGTTTCTTGTTCTTTGACCCTCTCTAAGGCCTCTCTGGTCTTTTATGATTGACAATGTATAGGAATTGGGAAGAACTGATTTCTAGCTCCTGTGGACTTGAAGATTTTCAAAGCTGAAACTATAAAAGAAGCAGGCACAAGTTTAAATGCCAGCAGGATTGAGACTTGCCTCTACCAGTAGACACAATAGCAGGTTGTTATACAGATTTCTCCTCCTCCTTCCACTCTTGCTTTTGTTCAGTTTAAATCTAAGCTCTGGATATGGGCACTGTTCTGCTCAGGACTGGAGACAGGGCTGTCTTCACTGGAGCATCAGGCTCATGCATGGAACTGCAGTGAAGATGTCTCAACAAAGATCCACTACTACCCCAGCATGAGTCCTGCTCATTGATCCAAAGCTTCTCCTGAGCCAGAACAGATGCCTTTAACCTGGATGGGGACAATGAAGAGGTGACTGCTGATTTCAGTACTCAGATTTTAACACCGAGGAGAGGGAAAAATTAGAGATGAGGTCTGATATAACTAGCAAAGCTTCTTACTTTTCACTTTCCTATTGTCAAGTGATAGTAGATGTGACTCTCACTGTCTTCCACTGCCCATACAACAATCAGAAACCATAGTTTGAAAACAACTCTTGTAAGGAGAGTGCTTAGGTATGGCAGGGTCCCAGAATAGGAAAGAAAAGAGAAGAAGTGGTGAAGGTCTACTATTAAGTTTATCACATTAACACTGTTCTTGCTAGTGACATATCCATAATCTATGAAGTTAACTATATTGCTGCTGCCCATGGTGTGAACTCCATGCAGGAGAACAGACGTGGCTGGATTGCTTGTTTGTTACTTCCCTCCTCCCCCCTTGCTTCTTCTGATAGCATAGGTTGCATTTTAAAGCCTCCCAGCACCAGCCTCCCTGCACTTTCTGACAGCTGCAATCAAATTTTGGTTTGCCTAACTGCTAATAATTCTACTGGTGAAATTCTGGCTGACTGCAGTAAGAACAGAATTGGAGCAGTTCAGGCTCCTCTAAAAATATCACTTCAAGAGGTTGCTGTAGGAAAACACCATGATTCTCCGTCTGAAAGAGTGAACAGTTATTAGGGCCAACAACAATGGATGTGGAACCTGCGGCAGGGAAGGAGACACTTTTTTTTGCTTATGTGGGTTACGGGGAAGAAAGCAGGACCTAATTTTCCTGGTTCCAGGCAGACCAGTTGAGCCTAAGCCTCATTGTTTAAAGTTATGCGAAATGCCATTCTGTTGATGTCTTTGATTTCTCACAAGACACTTCATCCTGCTTCAAAGCCCTTGACTATTTGAGAACTATTCAAGGCCAGCTACCAACCCACTTCATACTGCTCCTTTTCAGAGAAGGCATCTGCAGAACTGTGACTACTTGGTCTATCTGTGACAAAGCTAGGACAATTTTCTTTGATTCTTTTTCTTTCTTGAGAGAGACAGCTGCTTGGCTCCACTGACAGCAATGTAATTTTAAATTCCTGAGACTCCAATTAAAAACTAGATCTGTTTCCAAGACACTATTAAGGACACACCAGGGGATAAGGATTTGAATTTATTGTCATGAATATAAAGCTTATCTCCTTATTTGTGGCCACAGAGAAGCCTTTCTCTCCTCCAGAGTAAAAGAGTGCTCATCCAACAAAATGGAGACTGCAACTAGTGCTTTTCCATTTGTGAGATGTCTAGATTTCAGGAGCTGGCAATGGTGAGATAAACGTGCTATTAGGAGCGGCAGTCTGATAAAACATCTGGCAAACTTTCTGTGTCGACTCTGCCTTATGTCCAGCTCACTTGTTTTCTCTGAGACACTCAGGACTTGATGTTCCCAAATGTGTGCCATCTCTCTCCATATCAGACAGCCAAATATGCAAAATTGCTTCTTGCTATTTTGATTCAATATTACTTGAGAAGTAGGCCTGGTAGTACTTTTTGTCTTATGAGTATTCACTGCTGGGATCTGCCAAAAAAAGGAGATGATGAGCTGTAGCAATTCAGAAATAGGCTCTTCCTCAGCTCTGCCTAAGCTCACTCTGCCAAAGCCTTCAACGTCAGTTCGATTCCTTGTCTCTTGATGGTAATTAGAGTGGACTTCTGGTGAGCTCAGAATAATTAAGCTAAACCTTCAGTTATCTGAGAACAACCATCCTATCTCTCCTTCTTTAGAGCAATGTGTGGGTATAGACCTGAATTCAGTCTTCACCAAAGGACTGGAGAACAGCTGTCTCTATGGGTACCAGCAGAATGTCACTCTGTAGCTGCAGCGGATGCAGCACTAATTGCCAAAAGCAGATTCATAGCAACTGGGGGTGTCAAAGCTACTGAGATGCTTGCAGATCTCAGCACACAGTTGAGCTCAAAGAGGACAGAACATGATTTTAATGTCGAATTCAAAGGAAGGCTCTTATGTAAAGCGAGTAATAGGCCTCTGCAAGTGCTTGGCATTGTGCATGGTGTTCAAGACAATCAGGGCCAGGTTCTGGCCATAAGAAAATGTAGTTTGATTGAGTTGTAATCACTGACACAGGGCTCTTCGAACCTGTTTAAAACCTAATCTTTGAAAACTGCTAGACACATTCAGGGATGAAAAGTTCATGGACCACAAGGAAAGAAGACACTTTTCTCTGGTTAAGGATGTCCGAGGCCATGACATCCAGAAGTTGAGACACACTGGAAGAAAAGCTGTCACCTGCTTGCTGTGACATAGGTCTTTTCCTCTACGCTGTTATCAAAAAGTACCCTCCCTTACATGGGCATTTGCTCTTGGTGCTACAGCAGCCAGTTCCCACTGCTCCTAGTGCAGGTGCTCCTGAACAGTCCTTAGGCAAATAAGGGCCAAGGTCTCAGACACACTTGCTTTAGCTCATACACCTTTGTACCAAAAGAAAGAACAATTGGTCAACTTTTCATCTTCACCTTGGGGGCAAACACAATGTTGTACAGAGAAGCTTGGTCTGAAATACATTTTTCTTCTGAGGAAATTGCAGCATCTCTGCAGTTCTGAAACTGTCACGTTCCGAAATGCAAAGAACAGAGAGATTTCAAACCCAGCAACAAAACACTTCAGCAGCTTTCTCTATTTCACACCCTCACCTCCCACCACTCTTTCATTGCATTATTTCTTAAGCCAGAAGTGATGACATTGAAGACAACATGGAAGATCTTGGAAAGAAATGGAATGCCTTGTAGTGGATAGAGGAAAGCAGAACCCAGCATTTCTGTAAAGAAAATTGAGCAAACTAATTTTGCTCCTTACCAGAGACTGTGTGTTGGTTCCCCAGAAGAAAATATGAATTAATATTTAATGGAATACCCTTCTTACCTGTCAGTTCCTCAAGGGTATTCAGACTCAGATCTCCCGTTATCACTTTTCTGGAAGGCAACCTACAGCACAAAAGTTAAAAAAAAAGTGGGATTTTTTTGTTTGTTGTTTTGGTTTGGGGATTTTTTTGTTTGGGTTGTTGGTTTTTTTTTTTTCCGCTTGCAGGTAACCAAGCTGTTTAGAAAAAAAACCAAAAAAACCTAAACAAATAAAACAGAACAGAAAATTTAAAAGGAATCTCAATAGTCCCAGTGCTCCTACCACTTGATTCTACCGTCAAGGACAGAATACAATGGTAATTGGCTGCAAAAGATAAATTATTTGTACAGACTTGACTTCCCTCTGTAAATTGGCACATGACACTAAGTTAGGTGGGAGTGTTGATCTGCTGGAGGGCAGGAAGGCCATGCAGCAGGATCTGGACAGGCTGGATCGATGGGCCAAGGCTGATGGTATGATACTCAATAAGGCCCAGTGCTGGCTGGGTCACAAGAACCCTATGCCGTGCTACAGGCTGGGGGCAGAGAGCCTGGAAAGCTGTCCGGTGGAAAAGGACCTGGAGGTGCTGGTGACAGCAGCTGAACAGGAGCTATTGAGTGCCCAGGTGGCCAAGGAGGCCAGTGGCAGAACTGCTTTTTAAAATTCTCAGCAGGAGGACCTTGCTGCAACTGGCAGCCCTTACATAAGAAACCAAAACAAAGCAAGCCAAACAAACAAGGAAACCACCAAAGAATTATTTATTTTAGAGAAAGGAAGGTAGGGAGAAGAGAGAAAAGAGATTGTGGACACCTGTCATACCTATTTCCATGTGCAAGAGACTGGGAAGAATTGAAAGAAACGGTGAAAAACGGTTTTATTCCAAAGTGCCTGTACAAAAATAAAATGTTAATTCCTTCATTACTAAAAATATTAACAGCAGTAGACAGGGCTGATACTGTCTATTTCCATGGAGACCACTGCAGTATTTTAGAGCTCCGGGTTTTGTGGGCAGAGGAATATGCTGTTAAATTATCTAATACTTGAAAAGATAGACATAAATCCTCACTACATATTTTGGGAATTCACATAACCTTAAGGCAATGCAGCTACAACAACATCATAACAACATCCTCTGGCCTCCAGTAACTACTTCTTTCTGGTGATGTCAGTGACACAAATGTCCAGAAATGGCGTGAGTGTTCTGATGGTCTTTACCAGGGCCCTCCCACTCTGCAATAAGGACTTGTCCATCTGACACTGACATCTGTTCCCTGTGAAAGGGAACAACCTGATGCTGTCAACTGTGCGCAGAAAGGCTTGTTCTGTGCTAGAAAGAGCAGAGTGCAGCACTGTGTTAACCTCACACAGACAATAGTCAATGCAAAGCAGAGGGAAGACAGAAGCAAGCCATTTTTCTGGTTTCCTTGTTCATTTCTAGCATGTGAAATCACTATAGTGAGCAAGACGTGCATGTAATGCCACCGTGCCACTGACTGCTGGCTCCTACTGATTCATATGCTTACAAATACTTAATGAATCTACCTTTTGCCAATTTTTCTCTCTCTCCTTTCTTCCTTCCTTTCTTCCTTTCTTCCTTTCTTCCTTCCTTTCTTCCTTTCTTCCTTCCTTTCTTCCTTTCTTCCTTCCTTCCTGCCTGCTTACCTGCCTTCCTGCCTACCTGCCTTCCTGCCTTCCTGCCTCCCTCTCTCCTTCCCTCCCTCTTTCTCTCCTTCCCTCCCTCGCTCTCTCCCTCCCTCTTAGTTCTGTCAGCTAACTTCCATGTGGAGCTCTTTCCTTAGGGCGGTCCCTACAGAGATGGACATGATCTTGTGTGGAGGAGAAAGATCCTGAAGAACTGAGGACAGCTTTAATCCCTGGAAATGCTTGGTTAACTGGTCTGCCTTTCTTACCAAGAGTGTGAAAAGCTCTGCCTAAGAACCAACATTAATGTCATTCAGGAAGATAAGCCCTCCTTGAAAGAAGTCAGCATTTTGCATGACTGAACCCTGTAAAGTTCATTACCCTTGCAAACCTTAGCATAAGCTGTGATCCAGTTTGCTTGGCCAGGATGAGTTTAGTCCATCAGTATCTGCCCTTCGTTCCAGTGTAAACAAGTCGCACAAAAACCCATTGACCCAAATTTGCAACCTGAAAGAGCACGTGGGAAGGAGACTGTTTACTCAGCTGTGGCATCTGATGTGAAGTCAGCTTTCAAATACCAAAAAAGTAATGTACCGAAGCACAGCCACGGAGTTTCTCAGAGATGGATGAATGCATAGCATAACTTTGGTATGAGTGCACCAAGAACATACATCTGCTTGCATTTTCCCGTGCAGCTTCATCTTGTGCTACTGTTTCCACAGGATAAAAGCCTGAGTCCTCCACTGTTGAGTGTCTTGTAGATCTCTTGACAGTACCAGTGCAGTATAAATAGTTTGTACCTACTTTCTACCACTAATACCTTGCTGAATCAAAATATAGATGTACCTATCACAGTAGACCTGGGCAATTCTTGAGCCCAAGTCTGAGAATATTTAAGAAGGTGTATCAAAAAGGGCATGTATTTTCTTGCAAACTCGAGCTTTATCATCATCTCTAATCACACATTCCATTAATATATTAGGAGGTTTATAATGTCTTCAGTAAAATCAATGATAAAAAAGAGGAACTACTGTAATTCTCATATTCTTTCCTTGGTAATTCTATCATATAGTCTTAGAGCTACCTGCTTTTCCTCCTCTCTGAGCAGAAACTCATCAGCTCTTGATTGGTAATAGCACAAAAAAAGTAATGTCTTTCTTGGTTTTCAATCCATTCCCCAAAGCAGCTTCTAAAATCCAGGAAGGCAGTAACTGAGATGCGTATTTCAGAGACCCATAGATATCCTGTCTTGAAACATAATTAAAGCAGAAATATTTTCAGCAAAGTTAGTACAGTTCCCTGCATCTAACTACCAAATCTTTGTTCATGTGCTGAAACTAGGCCAGCTGAACCATAAACTGACTTAGCTGAATCAGAGCAAACCCCTTGTGTACATAAGCTGTTTTAATCAGTTTCTTACCAAGTTAAGATAACTCAAGAAACGCCTCAGAGTGGTTATTTTCACTTTCTGGAAAGCATCTGTTTTAGTAATCTGGAAATGGATTTAAGAAGTAATGCTGCTTGAACACAGAATGCCACCACTCCTTTCTGCCAGATCTCGAGTTATGCTCAAGCTGGTGATGTTTAGTGTTTTGATGGATGGATGAAGGGAAAGCATCATTTTTCTTACCTTCAGCTTTCGCTATGTCTGTGCCTGTTTACCATGCAGGTGCAGACAAGATACTTCTCCAAAACTCCATTGTTCCTCCATTACTGCTCATAACCACTTCTCCTTTCCCACCACTACCTGCACCATGTAAATGTTCTTGAAAGCTCTCGGAGCTGCCTCCTTCCTCCTGCAAGATCAGTGCAGCTGTCTTGTTTCAAGAATAGAAAGGTGGAGTGTATGACTCAGAGCAAAATTTCTCCATTCCCGAAGCCCTTCACACTTTTGACCAGAAGATATGATGGCCATTTACACAATGCCTGTGGTGAGAGAGGCTTCAGGGCTGGGACATGAACTGTATCCCTTTAAAAGCAGGATGGCTCCCCATTGCATCATGGGCATGGATGTGCTGGCAAGAGGTAACATGTGATGAGGAAGTTACCTAATGCTTTGGACAGACTTTTTCAGTCTGAGGCACCAAGAATATTACTGCTCTTAATGATGAAAGAAGCAGACAAACATGATCTTATTCTAGCAGTAATGTGAATATGGAAGTACTGAGGCATGTGTCCTATGATTGCCAATTATCTGTTTTGCAGTAATCACAGCAATGCTTGAACAGTGCTACAACCAGAGGTGTCACTGCCTTTGAGCATTAATTTCCTGCTGACATGCGGAACTCTGTAATGGATGCATAATGTGCTCACTTAATGACAAACGTTTAGGTAAACCAGTGAGATTAACCAGTGAAACAAAGCAGTTTTGAGCTGTATGCAATTTATAGTCCTGACTGGATGCTGTCTACAGTATATGCTCTGCAAAAAGGTCTGTAGGAAGGCACCAGCTGATCTTATAGGCACCTACTGCTAAGAAATCCCGTGTGTGTGTGAATTCACACAGCTTCTAAGGGAAGGGAGTTTACAGCAGTGGAGTTTCTACTTAGTCTGAGCCAACTGTTTCCAGTGACACTTGACTGCCTTGTACCTCACTGGTTGAATGTGTAGTACTGACCCTGCTCCTCTGGCATGGCTTCTGAACTGAGATCTCACAGGGTCCCTTCAAAAAGCTTCTCAACCCTGTGCCAGTAAAGCAAAGAGGAGCAGACTTCTTGGCTGCCCTGTCTCAGGAGCTAATGATGCTCTGTAGACTGAAGGTAAGTTGTTCAGCTAAAAGTTAATAAGAAATATATGTAATGAATATTTTCTGTAGGCACTGGTAGAAATTTAGGCTCTTCCATGTGAGGAAACTACAAAAAGCAGCCACTTTCCACAGTCTGTTCCTGCAAACTGGTGATGAAATGAACCTGAACCTGACATGGCATCTGTATTTGGGAAGCCTTTAAATACTAGATTGAGAACGCTGAGATTTCTTTATATGTTAGCACCTGTCTCTTGCTTTTGGTGCAATAGGGCCATGCCAGAGACTGCACTTTTAGGGTGATAGCCTGATTGCCTACTTTATATTCACAGTTTGCCTGGAAACTGCTGCATTGGTGCCTGAACCACATACCTGAGCATGAGAGACATGTATGGGGGAGAACCTGATTCCCTTTGCAAACTATTGCTGCTTTCAAAACACCACTGTTAAAACAGACATAGTTCAACAATAGTACAACATAGTACAACATTTGCTCAGTCAATGCCTTAAAAATATTGGCATCAGCTGGAGTTTTGTTCCTTGATATCTTCACTGAACTTGAAGTGCTTAGCTGATACTCATGTGAATGTGTCAGAGTATGACAGGCCCCCACATGAACATTGACACTGAAGTCAGAGATAAAGGGCAGCTTATACTGCCCAGTTTTTCTATTTAAAGCAGTGATTTCATTCTTGTGGATGCCTTCAAATGGTAGAAAGAAACCTACAAAGGTCCCATGATTGTGGGAAAAATCAGGCCACAATGATGAAGAGTTTTGGAGGTCCTACAAAGTAGAACTCACCAAGCAGGGCAGTTAGGAGACTGCACATGCTGAAAGAAAGAGCAAGAAGTTGCAAGGATTAGTGTGAAAACCTAGGAAAAGGCCTTCTATGGGAAAATCCTGTGTGTCAGTCACGTAATATTGTGTTTTAGGGTATATTTGAGCAATTAAAAAGACTAAACCAAAATTACTGCAGCTAATCAATATTAACAGAGAACAAAAAGCTGTTATGAACTTGTTATTAGTATGCTAAAAGGCACATCCCTATGCTAATCAGGCATTAAACCAGGTCTAAAACTTGAATAACTCTATTTTTCTGCAGTCGAAGGAACTAAGCATAGGAAAGAGGGTGGTGGCTTTGTCTGAATTGCAGGGACTGGAAAACTGAGACATGTTAATTATCTGGGATATTTCACTTGAAAACACGCATGGATGTATGAAGAAAGAGGCTCAGTCCTGTCTGAATATCAGGGCTGAGATTTGACTCAGCATCATCTGTCGATTCTGTAAATTCCTTTTTCTCTGCCAGTTCTACTTAGACGCATTTATGACCAGTTTTCTCTGCTCTGCACCCAGTATAGGCACTATGCATAGAGCTGGTCTCTACTATTCCTTGTACTTCCAAGGCAACCTGAAGAGCTACAAGGCAGACTATAAATAACTAGTTAAAGACAAGATGTACAAAAGAACTCAAATAAAAGGATTTTTATTCCACTGAAAGACCTGTACAACCATAAGTTTTCTTTTTCTTGAAAAAAAAGCATGAAGATTACAAAAGTTGCTGTTTCCTATGTCTATATTAGCATTACTTGCCAGAAACAGCAAAGTCAAAGTCTTCCTGTATCTCAGGCGCAGCCTGGTATATGTGCACAATTGGACTTTCATTACACCTATGCATGGGAAAGCTGTATTTTTCTCGTGCCTGAGTAAGGGCAAAGACATGAGTGCTGCACTGTCTGTTGTAGAGGTGAGTTAAATTTCTGAAGAGGATATGGAGGACAGGCTTGCCTACACGTTGGTTTGAGGCAACTACCGCCCCTGAGCCTCACATATCCTCTCTGTAAGCTTTGGGATGTTAACATTCCTGCTACAAACTCACAAACAGGAGCAAGGACTAGACTCAAAGGAATTCAAGACATTCTAGAGGCAGAATTGTGCAGTACTAGCCCACTAACAGGAACTGTGTTTCACTCTGCAGTGGAAAAAGGACTTCCTGGCTTGCAAATGCAAACTAACAGCTCTACCAGGAGGTGAGGACAAGAGAATCAGGATCACAGAATCACAGAATATGCTGAGTTGGAAGGACCCAGGATCACCACAGATGCTGGGCTCTGTATGGCATCTTCCCCAAGAGTCACCCCATGTGCCTGAGAGCATTGTCCAAATGCTGCTTGAGCTCTGTCAGGCTGGTGCTGTGACCACATCCCTGGGGAGCCTGTTCCAGTGCCCAACCACCATCTGAGGGAATGACATTTTTCTAAAATCCAACCTAAACCTCTCCTGACACAACTTCAGGCCATTCCCTCAGGTCCTGCTCCTTGTCACCACAGAGAAGAGATCAGTGTCAGCCCCTCCTCCTCCTGAAAGCTGTAACTGCAGTGAGGTCTCCCCTCAGTCTCCTCCAGGCTGAACAGACTAAGTGACCTCAGCCACACCTCATAGAGCTTTCCCTCAAGGCCCTTCACCATCTTAGTTGCTCTCCTATGGATACTTTCTAAGAATTTCATGTCTTTTTTATATTGTGGCACCCAAAATTGCCCTCAGCACTCGAGGTGAGGCCGTTCCAGTGCAGAGCAGAGCAACACAATCCCCTCCCTAGACTGGTTGGCAATGCTGTGCCTGATGCCAACAGCTTGGGGAATTTACAACTCTGTCAGGGCTGGAGAAAAGCCAGCCTTGTTCAGTTTTCTCAGCTAGTGTCCTCCACTTTACTCACTTTCTTTGCCATATTCTTATTTCTAAGCTGTATTTGGGTTAGGGTTTAAGCAGCTCTGTTACTGCTTTTGTGTCTTGGTTAGGCACCTGTGAGGACCAGTCTACTGGTCCAGACTACCAGTCTACTAGCCAGAGCTACTTACAAATGCCCTTACTCCTGCTTTTCCTCAAAAACTGGATGCTGTGTGAGCTGAAGGCTCACAGCACACCACCTCACATGTTAGCACTTGGCATAATAATGTCCAAACCACACTTCTCTTGTTGGAGGGTCAAAAGCTGCCCATCCATGAAACACATCTGTCTCCGGATGCTTCTCTGGCTTGGTCCCTCAGGTTGCAATGGCATGTCAATGGAGCCGGAGTACAGCCCTGCTGTCTTCTGGGGCTCCACTTCCACAGATTTGTGTGGGTCAGGTTAACCCATTGTCACTGGGTTATGTCTGGGATGCAGTGTACAAACTCGGGTTCCTATCTGGTTAGCAGCTAACAAGTCCACCTCTGTTTCCTGCGTTTTCCTGCTCTGCAGCTTTTCTTCAGAGCTGTCCCTTTTCTGCCAAGCCTGGTACATGCTGACTGGCTAAGTGGGAGCAAAGGAAAACAAGCTGTCCTCACTACCCTGCCTCCTTCAGTGCCTGACAGGAGATAAATTGACTCTCAATCCCCCAAGGCCAGTTTAAAATACCTTACAGCATCTAATGTATTTTAACACCTCCAGGAAGGCAGTCTTTAAACCAAATGTCTATACAACAACTAACTTAATTTTGCATTTAGTAGTGGGTATAGTGGAAAATATCTGAACTAGAGAGGAAGGAAATTACCTCTTTGAGGAGTAGTTTGCATTTCTTGTTGCCAGGACCACTACAAATGACACATCCCATTGATTCCCATGTTCCTGAAAAAAGTGTTAGAAGGTCAGAATTGTAAACTACATGGAAAATGCACTAGCAACCCTTCACTCTGTCCTGAGGATTCTTCTGGCTTGCTGGGAGTACTTCGTCTCTTATGAACACAAACTGGCTTGCAGGGTCTGGTCAAAATGAGGTGTCCTGGGGTGATGTAATGATACTCCTGTATCTCCTATCGTTTGCATGCCTACCTAAAATGCCCTGTAGTTTTAACTGTGCTCAGCAGCCAGGAGAAGCTCTGCCAACGCGGGATGTTTTGAAACTCTCCCCCACTCGGCTGTTCTGGGTGGAAGGGACATTGCTTAGTCAGGCTGCTGCTGCTGCTGTGACTGCTGCTTTTCCTTCCCTCCTCCCCTGGGATTGCTTCTTCATCGTTTATCTTTTGGACCCTTTTTTCCTTGACTTTTTGTCGGAGAACCCTGGGAGCCCCAGAGGATGGTGGACGGGAAATGCTTGGGGGGGAAACCCCCAGAAAGCGGTCCCTACGCCTGAGGAAAAGGACACTAAAATTCATCAGCTGTTCATTCGGGTTTGGCGATTCCTTTTCCCCTTTCCCCTTCCTCTGTGCTTTGTGGAGGATAATCGGCAGGTTGTGCTGAATAAACAGCTTTTTCCCCTTTCATTCCAGAGCCTCTGCTGTTGTGGGGGAGGGGGTGCCGGAGGCCTTTGCTGTGGGGGGAGGTGTTCTGTTCAGAGCACTTTCCACCCAGGAAAATTGTCTCTAACCCGAGACATGAGGTATTCTAGTTTTGGGTAGTCGTTTGTTAAGAATCACAGTGACAGGAACACTGAAAGCCCACCAAGAGGGTATCCTTGCTGCCTGGGGAGTGTGCCCATCCTCTGTTCTAACTCTTGAGCTCATAAAATTCCACTGGGCAATTTTCTCTCTGAACTGGCCTTGAGCTTTCTCACATTCTTGGGAACTGGCTAGTGCAGTAGTAGGATACAGTTGAAGAGCATTTTAAAAAAAATTTAGATACCCTGAGTAACATATCTAGGGGAGTTGAATGGAGGGCTTGGGAAAATGGAAAAGTTCCTGGATTAGGCTGATCAAACTACTGAAAAAAGTTTGCCAAAAGTCTATTGTATGAAGGAATGCTTGTAAGTCATCAGGTTCTCTGTTGAAAATACTTTCTAAAAACACAACAAAACCAACTCTGCTGCTACTGACAGTGCATGCACATAGTGTGCCCATGGTAGTAGATTTTAAAAATCTGTTGCCAGGGTCTTTTGGCTACCATCTTTACAAGCTGCATCCATACCTTTGGGTTTTGTGGAAAAAAAAAATTCTGAACAAGCTCAGTCTTGTAAAAAAAATTCCCACTGCTTGATTTGGGGGGAACAAGTAAAAACTCAACATAGTCCTGCTATAACAGCAGGAAAACCTTGGTATTAACAGGATAATGATGCTCAGGTCTTTGCCTTCTGTTTAGATCAGCAATTCTGTAACCCTGAATTCAAAATGAGAGACTGAAAACTTCATTGCTGTGCTGGGGTTTGAACATCTAATTATGATTAAAAAATTAGAAAAATCTTACTCAAATACCCCAGAAGCAAAATCTCACTCAAATGCCTCAGAAGAAACGTTTCCCACTTTGAGAACCATTTAAGAGGGCATTGTGATTACAGGGAAGTAGACAAGCCGGAAAAGGTGTGACTGGTCCAAAGCATCATAGCAAACCAGTTGCAGATTTGGGAGTAAAACTTTGCTCTTGACTTGCAGCCCATACATTATCTCTTGCACTTTGCATTTTTATGTGAACTAAGTCGGGTAGAAAATGTAAATTTTAGTGACTGGAGGCAACCTGAAGATACTCTAAAGTGGGAAATAGGTGACTTGATATTATTAATGAGAAAGATTTTAAGGTCAGTAGCTAATAACAATGGAAGCCAGTCAGGTACCAAGTAAATATGAAGTTGCTTGTATTGGGCTGGTATTTTCAAAAATTCTCTAAATGCTGCCTAGAGGCTGCTTTAAGGGGCAGAATGGAAGAATTCAGGATAAGTCAGCTTTTAATTTTTTTCTCAGTAGGTTCTCTTTGCACATCAATTTTATGAAACCCAAGGTTTCTGGCTTTCCATGAAATAGACTGCCGGATATACTGATATTCTCTTAGATACTGTGGAGCAGCAACAAAAAAAAAAATAGTGGAAACCACGAGTGCTCAGGTAATTTGTTTTTTTAACTCAATGCTCTCTCTGTATTTTAGGTGCTTAACTTCTGTTTCCTGAAACTCAGTTTGATAATGCAAAGCCTGAACATTGAAATATACCGTGTTACTGTGTACTTAGCCCCATAGCTAATAGTGAATGCTCACTAGTAGAAGTTGGTTTATTGTGTATGGAGCCACAAAACTGCTATCATTATTAGCAGAAGTGATTCCTTCAGCATGTGGTCCAGCTCGGGAATGGAAGATATTTTCAATACTTTGAACTTTTGAAATCGGTCAGACTCTCAGATTATCAGTCTAATCACAGCTTTTCATATCCACATGCCCCAGTTTTGCTAGGAAGCTTTGAATTATTTACACAATGGGATGGTCTGTACTGGGAGTAAAAGATTTGAAGCAGGCAAATTTGATATCTGAATGAAAAGGCATCTGGTTGCTGGGCATGGGGGCTTATTACCAGCTAGAAAAAGAACAGGTGTTTAAGAGATGGTTATGTTTTCCTGGACACTCAGGTCTGTGGCAGCAAAGTAACAGCAATGAACATGAGATCCCCATGCGTGTGACTGCAGGGATGCATGTGTGTATGTGCACTTCGTGTGTGCGCGCATTCAAAAGAGGGAAAGGAGCTTTCCCAGGTGGGGCTGCATGCTTGCCTTCACATGAGGAAACTGCCCCTCCTAAAGCACTGGCTAGGATGAGCCTCTGACCGTGCTGTTATCACAGAGTCAAAACCAGACACTCCCCTGAACCTCCGTGTCATTCAGCCCTGTGGCACGGCACAGACTTCAGGGAGTTGTCAGGGACTGCTGAGACTTGAAAGGAGGCAGGAAGTCTGTCTATCCTTCATCCAATATCACCCTTTCTTTCCAAAGGGAAAGTGGCTTCTGGTTCTAGTCCCACCAAAGCTTAGGCTAAGACTTAAAGGGCTTAACTCCAAGCAACATTTCCTTTACTGTCAACTGGAATTGAGTAACTCCCCTCTGTGTTGGTCAAGTGTCTTGTGCTGCTGAATAATGTTTTGGTCCTACAAGTTTGAATAATTGCCTTGGAAAGTGTAATTTCAAGTATGCAGAGCCATCTTCAGTGACAACAGTAGAAGAGTATTTGGTGAATATCAGCTTGAACTTTTCTTGCAGCTGATATAGTAATAGCATCATTGTTACAGTAAAAACTATTTTGACATTTCATTGAAAAATATGGGAATATGTCAGCACTATAACTACCTGTAAACAGGTACAATAAAAGCATTACACTATTTCAAACCATGCCTTTGTAAGTATATGTCACGGCTTTGGAAAACTTGATACATAAACCTATTGTGACAAAACTTTGATATATAGAATGACTTTAATTAAATTAAGTGGATACCAAGTGCTTTATTGGAACCTGACTATTCCAATGATTCTAGGGCTTCAGCTGCCAGAGGGACTTGCTGGAGCCTTGTTGGAAATGTGGGTCTGTTCTGTGTCTTTATCTGAGATCTGTTTTCTTCTTAGTGTGCAAAATGCTTGTTGTTCATGCCAGTGTAGAGAATTGGTACCCTAAGGCTTAGATTTTATATGGAAAACACTTGTAATTAATTTCTCAAATTCAGTTAACCCAAACTATCCAAGACTTTTTCTGTCTCAAAGCTGACTCCAGAATGGTTGGTAGTACTTCAGTACTTAGAGATTCCTCTGGGTGCAGGAGAGGTAAGGCTGAAGGCATCACAGACAGTGAAATACAGTGGAAAACACACTGAAGAAAGGTTGTGTGCCAGTATGAGCAGAGTTCCTGGACTTCCCTGGGAAACTGCAGTACTGGCAGACCAATAATTATTATTCATTTTGGGGTTGTTGCCTGTTAGTGGGGCTTCAATGTTAGACTTACAGCAGGAGTAATGTGGTACAGTGCAGTCACAAAAAGATAATACACATGAATGTTATGTAGAGATAATCCTTCCTCCATGATCAGGCGCCTTGTTGGAGCATATTTAGCTTGTTCAATGAAGAGCAAGGAATTTTCTTCTGAAAAGTGAGATTTGCCAAAGGAAACTTCACAGCAGAAGTTAATATAGGACACAGGAAAGCAGCTTACTTCTGAAAGTAGTTTGTAAGAGTTGAGTGTTACACTGATCTAGCTGTGTGTTTCCTGAAGTGCCGCATGGAGTGAGAATTCTCTCTTTTTCTTCCTTGCTGGTCCCTCTTCCCAAGGATTTTAGAGAAGATAATGTGTTAGTAGTCCTTATAAGCAAGCAGAGCTGAAGGTCCCCTGTTTTCTATGGTACCTCTGTAGGCCCTTCAGAAAACCAAGGTGGTAACAGACGGGCTTGTTAAGGGTCCAGCTGTGTGAGAAGACAGAAAAGGGATAGGACTATTGCAGGGAATACAGCTGACTGCAGGGACATAGCCTGTGTAGGGAAATACGGAACATTTCCTGCATATCTGCTCTTAGCATGACATATGAAGCTGCAAGAACTGGCTGGCTGTGCAATTGCTAAAGAATTCATCCCATACAGCGATAGCTTTTAAATCCCCACAATTTTAGCAATGTGTTGCACTGAATTTCAGAGTGCACTCTTTTTGCATTAGAAAACCAAATAGCTCTGACCAGAGAATTTCTTCAGTGTAGTTCTTGGAATGTTTAAATTTAACCACTTCTGTGATGTGCTGACAAAGGAGGATTTCTGCCTCAGGAATCATTGGCAAAACAACAGTGAGCCATTTATCATACAGCACAGCTAACATTGAACAAACACACTTGTCTAAATTAATGAAGGCTGTTGTCTGTAAAAGCTTCAGGACTGAGCAGGAGATGTCCCATGAAGTTATAACACTGGTTTCCCAAAGGCAAGAAAATGTTTTTATTTCAATGAAAGCTCTGTACTAAATTCACTAGTTTCTGTTTCGTCCAACAAAGGGAATGATGTACTAAAAGATGAATAAGGAAAATTATCTTGTTGGCTGCTTACACTCTGGCTTCTGACAGTTGCTAGTTAGATAATCTTTTAATTATTTGTGAAAAAAGGCCTCTCTTGAATTCTCCACTGGACTGAAAAAATTGCTCCTTCTCATCATCCACAGGCAATCTGGCTAAGGCTCCTGGCACACAGAAAGGTTTCTGCATTACTTTGGTTTATGCATATATATCAATGAGCCAGCCAAGTTCCATCTGGCTTCACATAATCAGAGATGAAGGACAAGATTTGAGGGCAGCAGAGGTGTGCTACTTGCTCCCCAAAACTTCTGGAAGTGCTGCTTCCTTTTATTTTTTACACCTAGCTAAAAATAAACCTAGTTAAGATTTGATAATCTTGTATTGAGTGTTGTTATGCAAGTGCTGTGTGCATTTAACCAAGCTGATTCTTAGAGCATAGATGCAGAATCCACTCTGAAGAAATGCTTCTTTGGTTTGGGTCAAATAGTTCCAGTATTCCCCAAAATCAGCAGTCACATCTGAGTCCAGATTTTGCACACATGGAGGCTGCTCAGCCTTCCTCACACCAGTTCAGTAGGGGTGTTTAGTATCCTTTTATGTGAACTAGATTTGATGTGATCTATGATTTTAATATTCATTACTGTCCAAATAGGTTGAAGAGGAGAAGCAGAAGAAATGTAAAATTATAGGATTAACTAATCCTGATGTTTCTTATTCTCCTCACTCAATACGTGCTATTTAGGTGACTCAAAGCATAGTCACTCATTAAGTCAGGTAGGCTTTTTCTTCCAAGCTTGATTGAGAATGTAAATGTCTTCCCAGAACAGCTACATGCTCTGAAGTGACACTTAACAAATTGCCCTGAAACTTTCTTGACTAAAGGGCAGAATTTGCAGTAAATTGCCCACTGGCCAAGTAACTGGCTGGCTACATTCTACTTACGTCTTAAATTGCGGCAGTTGCATTGAGCCATGGAAACGAAAAAGATTAAGGCTGTAACTAGCTTAAGCCACTCACAGCCTACAGCTTTGCAGAGAAAGTTGTCATTCTGTTTCATTCCTTGCAGCCCTGAGAAGTTGTGTAGTGTAGGGCTTGGATTTCTTTCCATGAACACATGAGGAGGGTGTGCATGGTATGTGGAAAACTTTTCACCCTTTTCTAAATAAAAGTGATACCTTAATACATTAACTGTATTTCAACAGACAAAATAGAAGGTATTATTATGGATCAGGAATGACTCTCCAAAATGCCTTCATGAGGGTGGTAAGCTACTGATGCTCCATTAACAAAGAAACCTGCTTGCCAAGTACATGCAGGAGAGTGAATGGTGCCAGTTCTGCATTTCAATACTGCAAAGCTAAGATTCAAACCCACCAAGGCATCCTACAGCCTGTCAAGCCGTGTCTTCTGCCACCACCTCACTTTGTCTGAAATCTGTGTGGTCTGCACCTGCCTGTCCTATATTAGGTGTGCTTACAGTTTCATAAGAGGAAATGAAAGGTTAGGCTGATGCAATCGGAACATGAGCTGTGTAAACAAAACAAAGAGAGTGAACCAAAGAGTATAAACAGCAACAACAACTAAAAAGAGTCCAGCAGCTCACCTGCAGCTTGTCTTGGCGTGGTATTTTTTCTGAGCAGGAATGTACAGGACCATCAGGAAAGGAGGACCATGGGCCTAACTTTGTGTTCATTTCACCTACATTAACATCTATAAATTAAATTAAGGCAGGAGCTGGAATGGATTTTTTTATATGTGAAGATATATATGTATCTTCACTGAACTGATGTGAGGAGGGCTGAGCAGCCCCCATGTATCCAACAATAATGAATGGCAACTCCTGAGGATCGCAATGTGAAAGACTCCAACAGGCAAGATCCATTGAGGTAGAAAAGGGACAAAATTTCAGGTGTTGTGGGTACAGGTAACTGTCCCCACAACAAAATTCACCTGCCCTCATACTCTTACAGGGAGACTATGTTTTAAAAATTGGACGATGTCCAGTGTTGAGTGGGTCTAAAATAGCTACTGGATATGATAAGCTCAGCGAGTTGCATGAAAAGAAATAAACTGTTAATGGGTTTCAGCTTTTCCTTCCATGGAGTTCTTTGAGTTCAATGGAACAAACTCATTTGCTGCTGTTCTGAAGTTCAACTTCTGTTTGGAGTTCCAACTTTTAATTGCCTGGGGAAAAGCCTGGTTTGGGGTTCTGCACAGCCCCTACTTTCTGGGGCAGAAGTGAGTTGGCAGAGAACTAATCCTCTCTATAATCAGAAAGACTGTAGTCACCTTCAGATTGATTTGGGGCCATTCTTTCCATAGATTGAGTTTCAGAGAGCAAATAATTCCTTTGAAGCTGGAAATGTTGGATGACTTCAAGAATTCAGTAAGGCTAGACTGGAAACCTCTGATCTTCCAAACATTGTCTGAATTTCAATTCTTTGCATCGCATCCACTGTTGGAAATTTGTGAACTACCACTTATATCAGGTGAGTGCTTGCTTAATCACTTAAAATCTGAACTAAACATACTTACAAATCAAATCTGCCTGTCTTAGCTTCTTGCCTATTAGCAGGGAAATTCAACACTTTTGGGCACTGTTTTGCCAGCAGCTGTAGGTATGGCATTGGGATTAAACCCACTGCACTCATTAATCATGTTTGAGAGCCACATGCATTTGACATAACTAGAATTTGAAATTCCAAGTCATCCAGAGAAATGCATCCTGTCCTCAAGACAGAAGCTGGCACTGTGGTGACTCTGAGTTGTCTGTAATTCCTGATAGTTCTTGGTCCTGAGGTAAAGGCAATCTAATTACTTGTTGCAGGTATGTAGCCTCATCCTGATGTGATTAACAGGCTTTGCTAAGGCATCTGCTAGGGATCTAATTCAAACAAATGGTAATTAATAATACTATTTCAGTGTGAAAATATTAGTGATGATTCTTGGATGCAAAGAAGGAAAAGTAGTTTGGAATGACTAAACTGACTACACAGCATCTCTTGAAGTGACAACAAGTGGCTAGGAAGAATCTTGGAAGGTGGTCAACTGGTTTGTCACTCAGTGTGAGGCCTCTGATACATCAGAGAGCTCTGGTATGGCAGCAGAGGTCGTCTTCCTGCTGCTCTGTCAGACAAGGTATCACAAACAGAAGCTTGTAAGAACTTCATGCGGGTGAAAGTACACTATGATAGAAGAGTGCAACTGAGATGTTCGTGTGGGTGACGTAAGACAAAGATCTATGAGGGAAATGAATTTTCTAACACATACCATAAGTGAAGAAACATGGAAGGCTAAAACTGTCTGCCCTCTAGTAGAAAGGCAGACTTTCATGAAGGGAACATTCTATCATAAAATGAGCTCATATGCAAGGAAAAACTTTGTTCCCAGCTCTGGCAATTCACTTAGGAGGTCTTGGGGGCATGGGGGAATATGGTATCAGTCTCAGAGCTGTGCATAAGAAAATAGTCCAGTTGAAAGTGAGCAGCATGGTGGCAATCTTCTTACTGAATTTTCCCACAATAGAGACAGGAAGTGTTTTTATCCCTGTCTCAAGGCTCTTTTTTATACGAACAGCAACCTACAGCCTTCCTTGCACCTCCCAGTTTGTACCAAGAGGTGTGAAAACCACAGTTCATTCAGATCTGCTATGAGCACTATTTGTTTTCGTTCTTTTGATTCTTTTTGCTGATTTTGCACTTTATGAAGAGCTAGGAGAAAGCATTACCGAGCATCTCCTACATGGCCTACTACAGCAGCAGCCTTTTGGGGCAGAGACCCTGCATAGACCTGCATTAATCACACGACCTGCTTCCTCTTCTGCAGACAGCATACCTTCTCTCCTTGGAATGGTTACTTCACAATTACACTGGTGTAACACTTGATTTTCTTAGGAATAAAGACACTGCAAGTAAGGTAGTTGGAAAGAATCCTATGCCTCTTTTCTGCAGGCTCATCAAATGTGGGAACATCTTGGCTTCCCTTCTGATTTTAAGGAGCCTCATCTGTTACTTTTTGAAGCAAACGTTTGTGAATATCAGTGATACACCATGAAGTAGGTGGAGGCATTGATTAGTCCTCTGAAATACATAATTTTATGGCCAGGGGTTCTGGGTTCATTCCCATGTGCATATGGTACTTGTCTCACATTTCACCAACAAGCACAAAATTTATTACCTCAAACACTATTTAAAATTACATTTAAAGTGCTGGTAGATAATGGTTTTTCTCTGTTTTACTTCAGTCCAGAGAATTACTCTTCCCAGTTTCTCTGAATGCTGCCTCCTCCACATCTAGGATACCTCTGTCACTGACTCTTTTCATGGTGAAAGGGATGCAGTGACCATTGGGCAGGTTGTCCAGCCAGCCAAACTCTATCCTAAGCTCAGGACATATAATGCTTTCAAGGGCTGTTCATTCAGTTGTGTCATTCAATGTGGGGCAGAGTCAAGAGATGCCAAGCTTGGGCCAAAGCTGGAAAGCAGACATTAAGACCTGTCTTCCTGACAAAAATCTTTTCCATGAACTGTTACTACACAAGAGCCCAGTACACAGCAGGTCCGGATGATTAAGCTTCATGGCTATACAAAGTCTCATAAAGGTAGCTTTATGTTACTGAGCACTGCAAGAGCCATAAAACAAGGGGTAGTGGTTTAAGGGTGGGGAAATATGCTTGGATCCTGTAAATCTACAAATGTGGGATTTACTCAGGTTAAATATTTGGGATGATAAACTAGTGCTGGCTGTATAGGTACCGCTTTCTTCCAGAGCTCTAGTGCCAACATAGTGCAGTAGCTGGTCTGGTCACACAGCTGTCAGAAGAGCTTATGGTTTGAATGAAACCTGTCTTCAACCGTGTGGCTTGCAGTTACAATTATCTGTTGTACAGAAGCAGAAATAAATTTGATGAAGCAGAACAGCAACTATCTGAACAGAAATCTCCCATTACAACTGAATATCATGCCTGAGTCTTAATATCATGACCTTTTTAATAAGGCAAGGTGCATTAAATTAGCCAGATGTCTCAGACTTACCTACCACCACCTGATCATAGAGTCCTGACCTCACCTAATTCTGCTCTGAAAACTTAGTATCAAACTGTAGGAGTTAACAATGTGGCAGCTTCACATAGCCCCAGGACCTACTCAGACAGGACTATTGCCCTCTCTTGAGGTCCAAAATGTGTGCTCTGTTCCTCTCTTTTTTTTTTTTTTTTTTCCTTGTGCAGCTGAGGTCTCAAGGCCTGTGGCTTTTTTTTTCAGAATCCAGATGCACGTATAGGAAGGGACCTGAGTAGACACTTGTAGGTAATGCTGAGCTTAAAGTTCCCTGTTGAGTGCAGGAAGAAAGCAATTGTCAGGAATTATTCCCCTTCTTCAGATATTAATGCTTGGATGTCTGCATTGCTCTTTGCTTGCTTTGAGTTTATGTAGTGGCTGTTAAAATGTGTTCATGTCTGCATTAATGATTGTGAGTGAGCAGGAGAGGCAAGTGGAAGGACTAACTGGGACACCTGTCAACAGCTTGCTAGTCTAAGCCAAAATGCAAATCAGAAAAGAACACTTGCTGCAGTCAAAATGGGAACTTTCAGGTCTTGTTACAGTATCCTTGAACCCTTTCTCACCCTAATAGACAGCAGAGTCTTAGTGAAGTGTGTTTCTTTTGGAGGAGCTTTTCCTAGAAGTGTGAGACTATGACCTTGTTTATTATTGTCCGGAAAAGAATTGAGAGCAGTATGTCTACTACTCTTGCACCTCATCTCTGTGCAGTAATAGGGTGTTTAGTTTTATAGTTCTGTGATTACTTCTATCCAGCAAGGTGACCCTGGAATCTCCAGGAAAAGAATGTGTAGAAATTTATAACAGTGCATGGAGTTCCCTTCCGAGCTACAGTGCCACTCTGCTAAGCCCTTCTGGTGCCAAGAAGCCTAGACACAGTGAAGCTGTAGTCTCAAGGTCAAACTTTTAATAGTGGCTGAGGTAGACACAAAATTTTGGGTCTTCTGCATGCTGGCTTGCACATAGTCTTACTCAATTTTACATCCTCACACAGAAAAGTGCTGAATCTCCACAGTGTAAAAAGACCACTCTGGTTTAAGGTTGTGCACGGGTTTAATACTGGCCTTATATGGATGCCCAAGGGAAGGAAAAAACCTCACAAAAATTGTATTTTGTGCTCTGGGAATAAAAGCAAAGTAAACAAGGCTCAAGCTCTTCTTTTTAGTAGTCCAGATGCATATGAATGCTTTTGAGCAAAATAGTTGGAATCTTTCATGGCAGCTGAGGCATAGGCAAGAAACTACATGCTTGTACCCTGAACTTTTTTTTAGGTAACATGTCAGTTTGGGAGAAAAGAGGAAGACAATAATACATAGCTTAAAAATTCAGCTAAAAGGTCACAAAGAATTGCTCTGTGCCCAAGATAGCTTAAAATCCATGTTTGTTCTTGACAACAAAACACCTTCCATACATAGAGGCAAAGAGTTGGAAAGTCTTCTGGCTTGCTGGAGCCACTGAAGTTTTGCTGCTCATTTTCCAGACTTCTTTGAAATAAACATGAGAAGCATGACTGAAGAATCCCATACTCAAAGAACAGTTCAGCTTTAGCGTATGAAAAGGTCTGCTAAACCAAGAGCATTGAAAGTGCATGCAGAAGTCCCAGTTCACATGATGTTCACATAGTAACTGCTATGTCTTACTGGATAAGAGAGACTGGGCAGTGCTAGTAACAGCTTATATTTTGAATTGAGCCCTTCCTAGATCAGGTTTCTGTTATAATATCAAAAGATTTTAGCAATTGCAAGTGAGCACACAGTTTGCAACAGGAAAATACAAAGCGTCATTCTTTTTCTCCATCCTTATTGCAGCACTATTAACAAACAGAAAAGAACAACGGAGTCTTAATAATACTCGAGAGGCCAAATTACCAGTTTGAATATAAAGTGATTGTGAGTGGTCAACATGGATTCGCCAAGACTGACCTGATAACCCTCCATAATGAGTTGACTGACTTAGTAGATAAGTGAAGAGCAGTCAGCATTTTCTACCTTGACTTCAGTGAAGTTTTCAACACTGTCTCCCATAACATCTTCACAAAGAAGCTCATAAATTATGGTCTGGATGAGCCAACCTCATCCAGTCTGAGACTGAAAACTGACTGAATAGGCAGACTCAGAGGTTAGTGATCAGTGACATAGTGTCTAGTTGAAGGCCAGTGACTAATGGTTCATCCCAGGGGTCAGGTCTGGGACCAATCCAGTCCATTTTCATATGGTCTGGCTGTTGGGACAGTGTGCCCTCAGCAAGTTTGATGATGGTACAAAACTGGGACAAGTAGCTGATACTCCTGGGTTGTTCTGCCACCCAGAGGGTCCCTGACAAGCTGTAGAAATGGGCTGACAGGAACCTCATGAAATTCAAAGTGGGGAAGTACAAGTTCTGCTTCTGGGAAGGAAGAACCTCAGGAACAGCACATACTGGGGTCCAACCAGACAGAAAGAACCTTAGCATAAAAGGATTTGGGGGTTGTCACCAAAAACTGGGAACTAAACTCTCCAACAAATCTGTTAGGTTAGAAAGACAGCATTAGTTTACTAGCAGAGCTGGATGAATAGGGAATTCTCCCCAAAGTGTGCATGCTCAGGAACCTATCAGACCAGATTATATTCCTGAAACTAATAGATATTCATCCCACATTTGAATACATGCACATACGCTAATTATTTCTGCAGACTTATTTGAATATGATTCTGGATCTTCTGATGAATCTTTTCTCCTTGGGACTATCTCAAATATGACATCAAGTCATAATGTACTTCTCTTGTCATTCTTTGCTCTGACACACAACCCTTATTCTCAAAACTAAGATATCAGCTAGTACATATTAATCACAAATACAAGTAAATAAGGAAGGATTAGCAGGGAAACAATTTATTAGTCCTGGGTGTAGGGAATAAATTGTAGGGAGCAAGCGTAAGGCCATGCTTATCTCTGGCATTTGTACGAGGCACTGTATGATACAAAACTAAGCATTAACCACGAATAAAGGGATCATACACTACTGTGCTAAAGTTGAAGGAATTTTCCAACATCCTCCCCAACTGCTGCATAGAGATCTTGTTACAGAAATATAACCTGGTCAGTAACTGTTCTGGTGGACACCAAGTTGACCATGAGCTAGTCATGTGCCTTGCGGCAAAGGAGGTTAATGAGTTGGTTGTGAAGTTTCCTTGCTTGGAGGAACTGAAAAGACGTTTAGACACAGTCCTGGTTCACCTGTTCTAGGCAGTCCTGCCTGAGAAGGGAGGTTGGACCGGGTGACTTCCAGAGGTCCCTTCCAACCTCAACCACATTATGATTCTTAAATATAGCTAGGTTTTGTGTTATCGTGTTAAAAAGTTCATGAGAGCAGCTTATTGATGCTCTGATAGGCTTTGGAGTGATGTATCTTGCTTGCATTTTACTGACAGTACATACTCCTCTGAATTAACTTATGCTGTAAAAGATGTATACACATATTTCTGTTTTACAGCATAATCTTTAGACAAAATATTAAACTGGGACATGTTTCCCATCAGTTGTTGATTAGCAAAAGTACACCTGATAAAATACTTTGTAATATCGACTACAGACATCTAAACGTAATTTACTTTTTGCCTTGTTGAAATGCAATATGATGCTTTATTCTTGTTAATCTTCAGTTTCAGACAATTCAAGTCCTGGTGACTCAAGCAACTTGTCCTCTTTGCTATTTTAAGTCTAAGAATAGGTATATTCATGCAACAATGAAACAATGACTCATGTCTGAAGCAAGGCATTTAGGGTGTAATTCTTAAGTACTTCTACCACTCAAGGAGAGGGTAGCGTGGAGAGACAGAATCGCAATGTGAAGGAAAACTGGATCTTTATCAGTCAAAGCTGGAGGAGTAAAATAAAGTACTTTTTTCAGCAGTTCATGTGATATGTGACTAAAGAGAGATTTTGCAAAGTTTTATTATGGTTCAAGGGAACCAAACACATTCTTCCACCAGGTAAGGCAAAGCTGTGTTTTTGGAGGACTGTTTGCAAAATGAGTCACCGTGCACAAGGTGGAAGGTACCTGTGTTTCTCATTCAGCCTCAAAGCACAGCAGTCATTAACATGAAGCAACTTCAGAAAATACCCCAAGCAGTCATCCTCCTTATTATGTAAACATAATGCACCTAGTGAGGGCTTGGCTCCAGTGAAATTCATTCAGAGCAGAGAATCTTGGAGGAGAAGCACGCAGATCTGTAACAAAAGCAAAACATTTGCTTTCCGTCTGTATTCAGCAAGCAGCTGCAGATTCCCTGTGGCACAAAAAAAATGCTCTATTTATACATGCTAACAATACTAGCAAATTCTGGAGTTTGCTGGAGCATTCTTGCAATATGAAAACAAACTTTTTTTTTCAGTGACAGAAGGAAGATATGAAAATGGGGGCTTTCACTGACTCATCATAATCATGGGGGTTATTACAAAACTAAATTGTTCTTCTAAACTACTATTTCCACACAAACAACTCATTTGCAATTGTTAAGGCAAGTGTCTTAGCAGAAATAGACCCCTCTGTTACTAAAAATGTTGCCATCTTCCTTTATTGTAGATTTCATTTGAAGAAAATGGATATGGAAAAATTCTTATACCTCTTCATCTAATTTTAAAAGAACTACCATTATATTAGCTTTTCCTCACATATGCTTTTCAAGTATAGCTTGTATTTTTTAGTAGTGCCAAAGCTGCAATCAAAGGTCTGTTCTGCTGCTATCATGTCTTGTTTTTATACATTCAAACTTTTCTGTTTGGAGTGGGTAACATTTTTGATCATACCTCATCAGATATATCACACCAAATTTCCATACTCTTAACAGTTCCAGAGAATGGAAATTTTCTGCTATACAGGTGTATCCAGAGCAGATGCTGTATGTACATCAGGCCACCAGTCCGGGATTAGAGATGCTCTCTGAACACACCTTTTTCTTGTTCTTAATTCCACTCTTGAACTGCCTAATTCACTTTTGTGAACAGATGCAGCCCCTTATGCTTGTCTTGAAACACTTGGGAGAAATGAATACTTTGGCAACAATACTCAGTTGCAGGGATAACCATATTTTTTTTCCACTTAAGAAAATGTTCAAAGAACTTGATGGTTTCAGTGGTGGCTCTCTGACCTTGTGGGCTGTGATGCAGAGCCCTTTCTGTGAGCTGATACAGATTTCTTCTTTTCCTAGAGGGAAACTCAGCTGTGCCCAGGGAAGAGTAGAGCCCCTACCGCAGACAGGCAGACGGACACTGCAGAAAGACAAGCATTTTGAGAGCACAGTTAATGATGAAGTTACCAGGACATTTTGCAATTGCTTTTGCAATGAAGTCTTTCAGCTAGGAACATACAGAAATGAGGGGAGTTCTTCAATAGTAGCCCATGAACAAGACTTCAATGAGTTTGAGTATATGGGAGGAGCCTGGTTTATTCCACTATTTGAGCTAAGTGGTGATAAAAACTGGGCACAAAGTGAAAAGACCCATTTGTAAGATTAGGTTTCCTAAATCAAATTCTGGTTTATTTGTAAGTTGTCTTGAGGCTCATTTTCTAGCTGAAGCAATAGCAGTATAATTTAGGGGACAATACTCTCTCTTCCACCTTCTAATGGTTCATTTGCACTTCAAAGCAATGATTCAGACTTAATTCAGCCTTAACTATCATGACCTAATTAACTTCTTTATGTTGCAGACCATGTCTGAATATATGATATGCTTTGCCATGTTGAGGGCTGGCTGTTTTATCTTATGGCTTTTCCTAACTACTTTTATCTTTCACAGTACTTCCCCTTTCCTTTCTGTGTCTAAGCATTTTCCTCAAAGATTTTCCATGGAAGGCTCTCATAGGCATTTTAAAATCCAGATAGATTATATCCACCCAGACCGCTTAATATGTTTATATTATGGGGCACAGTCTTCCTACATGGAAATGGTGCTAGCTTTTGTTTCAAGCTATTTCATATTAATTCGTAGTATTTAATCCTGATGGTTTTGTAACACATTAGGCTTCAACAACCTGAAAGCAGATAGCTGACCCCTTTTTTGTCCTGGAAAGGAAAAAAAGTAATTTTGCTGGGAGCATGGAAACATTACAGCAATGGTTTTTGTTAACAGATATATAATCAATTTCATGCCTCCTAAAAGTTTACAGGAGTAGTACAAACTAAAACGTCTTTAGAAGTAGTTTTGTCTGAGATTGTCCCACAAAACTGGAATGTTAAAAAAATTAACATTAATTTACAATTAATTTTGAGTTCTGTTCCTGGCAATTGCTGTGTTGAGACCTACAGAAATGGGTGAAAGAGAAATATAACTTCTGACTAACTCACTAGCAAAATTAAAATACTTGATGCTTTTTTTTTTCAAAAGTGTTATCTAGAAACCCTTACTGAACCCTAGTTATTGGTGATGATGGCTCTCTGAAAACATATAGCATTTATCTTGGAGTCTCTCTTATTTTTGTGGAAGATAAATATGTACAGACAAACTATGAAATTCCTTGTCATTCATCATGGGGTTGGACAAATGTGCAAAAAAGTAAAAAATAAATAGGCTGAATTGGTGAAGCTGCTAGACCTGCTAAGCAAAGAAGAATAGGTTTTAGTTTTAGGGTTATTCTTACCTCCTAAACCATTGACAGCTGGCATTTGAGAGTGGATACTGGTGGGAATATTCGTCTATAAAAATTTTTCATTTTATCCAAAGCATCTGCTACTGGATGCTGGTATGAAGATACTAGATGGATCACTGTTTATCCTGTAAATCATGAATTATGTTAATCAATATAACTGATGCTTAATTATTTGCAAGGGACAAAGTGTAAAAGGAAAAAATCTCATTTACTGCTTTTAAACATGAAGAATAGCCCCAAGCCCACAAAAATTCTTTAATGAACAATTCTTGATATGTGCTATTGTGCTGTTTCCTACACTAAGTCTTTGCTTAACTGAAAAGAGTGTTCTTTTTAACATTTTCTTTACAGGACACCACATTACAGGCAAAGGTAAGCAAAAATTTGGTCAAATCTTTTAATACTGCCAAGAGCAGATTTCACAGTAAAAAAGATATTTTATAAAAACTAAATTAAGGGCCATTGAAAGAAATCTTGGACTTCAAATCCACAGAAGTTTCCATAGTCAGATTTAGACTCCTTTTAAAATAAATCCAAAGGTTAAAGCACACAAGATTTTCAAGAAAACCCCAAATATTTTTTTATTTTAATAAATTCTGTCAAGAAGTATATTGCAAGACACAAAATCTATTCCAATTTAGGTGATCTTCGGTTAAAAATTCAACTCTATGCTCCATGAGGGATTCAACTCTAGACAAAAATACAATGCTCCCGCTAATTAATATAAGGTATAATTCTACTTCATTGTTCATTTCAAATATTCCTAAAGAGGCTTTGTTTGAACTGACACTCTCTATACATGTGTGTATGCTAAGCAGGCTGTGTGGAAGACGGCTGTTTTGGGAGACAGGCTGAAGAAATGTAACTTCCGTCCCATAAGATTGTGTTTCAAAGTGGAGCATTTAATTGCACTGAAAAGCTCATTTTCTGTTCAGCACCAGATGTCAGCAGAGCTTTAGGTAGCTGGCTCACAGTCTAGCTTTTTAGAATATATGTAGCACGTCACATACCATACCAGATCTACACTTACATAACAACCCCTTGGTGAACTGCTAAGGGGTGAAGAATTGCTGTTCCCTGTCCTTGCCCAGATGTCCTCTTGGGTCCGACGTGTGAGCAGCTCAGTGTTTTGTGCTGCATGTTCCCATCCTCCTGCTTTGTTTCCACAGAGACTGCTCAGGCACAGCTGTCAATTGCACCTTCTGCAAGAGGCACTCTGCTGCTGGCTAACTCACCCAACAGCCCATGCCACCTGCTTTTGTAATCTGCTGGGTTGATCCCAAGCAGCAGCTAAGCCCTTTCCCAGTCGCTCCTCACTCCAATGTCCCAGTGGGATGGGAGGGAAAAAGTGGAAACCAAACCGAACAAAAAAAAGTAGTTGTGGCTCAAATTGAAGACAGGTTAATAAAGAAGAAAATTGGGAAAAAAACCAAGTGACGATAAGGCAGTTACACACCTGCCCAGCAGCAGAGTGGTATCCAACCAACTTCCAAGAGTGGCTACTTACAACAAAACTCACCTCCCCTGGTTTCTTGCTGAGCACGATGCTATGTAGCATGAAGTATCTCTCCAGTCAATTCAGGTCAGCTGTGCCAGCTCTCCCCATCCTAGACTATGCCCTGGGGAAGAACAGAGTGAGAAACAGATGATGAGCGAGCACTACCCACCAACAGCTAAAACATTGTGGATTTTGTTATTAATTATTTTCATCACAAATGTAAAACACAGCACTATTTGGGCCACTATGAAGGAAACTCCACCCTAATTGGATCCAGCACACAGAGGAGGCAGACTATCCCTTGCTGATAGTTCAGTGCATGCAGCATGGGTACTCTTAAGCTGGTGAAGATTGCTGCTTGGTGCAGCAGAGCTGTGGGGTAGATCTGCAGTGAGGTAGAGCTCTAAGTACAGTGTGGTGAAGCTCTGAGTCCAGTATGTGGTACAAACTGACCTGTGCTCAAACAAAAACATGCTGTTTTGCAGGCTTGCTACCAAGGAAGCTTTATTGCCCTGCACAGTTTTCCTTCCACTATGTACTATAAAAGAACAGTTATTTAAGAGTATGGAGACACATTTCCCTACCCACTCATCTCACCTTTCCCTAGAAGTTGTCACTTCTTTACAGACTTTCCTCATTTGAAAAACAAACAACCAAAAAAAAAGAAAAAGAAAAAAAGCAGCAGTATTCACCTGCTCATCCCACGTCCTGTCCTCACCTCTTTTCTCACTTCTTAGTAGCATGAGTTGTCTGTTGCATATATATATATTTCTATATATATCAACATATACTTGTTGAGAATATGGCTTGGAACCCTTGGTTCAGTGCTGTTCCCCACTGTCCTCCACCGAAATCCCTGAGATCACTATGGGAACACAGAGAAGGATATGAAGAAGGCAGTGCTTTGCCTCAGTTCCAGGCTGTGGTGTGTTAACCAGACCAGGATGTCTCTCAGAGACCGAGAGTCCTACATATTGGGAAGTTCTCTGTTGCAGCTTCCCACTTTGCTCCCTTCCAAGTTCAGCAAAGCAGTCAATGCATTGAACTCTGTACGTTTTTTACTTCAGTAGGACTATGTTTGTCCTTAAGTACACCATCAAACACCGTGCTAGATGGGGATCTGCCAGAGAAAAATAACATTTCAACTTATTTCCTGTTCATGTGGACTTTTGTTAAATAGATACCAGTTTTGTTAGCATCTAGCCCTCTAGCTAGTAGGCCTATTAAAAAAAAAAAAAAAAAAAGAAAGGGTATATAAATGAATATAAAATTTCATTATGTAGTATAAATGTTGTTAAGTCTTGATCAAATGCCACTTTTGTATGCTGGTAGGCTGATCAGCCCATATTACTGTTTTTTCCCCTTAAACATGGATTCCTCTCCTGTTTGAGAATGACGCTTTGTCTTCTAACTTAGAAAATAAGAAGAATATGTACAAATATGAAGACCTTGCACTTTTTTATCACTAAAAGTGCAAAAAGCATTGTGCTGTTTCCCTCACAGTTCTGCTGGTGTAGGTCAAGCAATATAGTTAGCTGAGATTAATAATTTTTCAGTTGAGCCTCTAAGGAGGGAGAAAGACAGAATGACAGAGTCACATGCTCTGTGAACATGGGCAAGTGATACCGAAACAGAACCTGACAGGCATGAAAATTTCAGACGACACAGATCTTTGACTAGTGTATAATATGTTTTTTTCAAGAATGTAATGCGGTTTTCTCAAGAATTGTATGAGATTAAAGGCTCTGCATAGAATCATGTGAGCACTCTAACTCGTTTCCACGGAACTCTTTAGGGGCCTGATAAAAGTCTTTGCTGACGCATGCAAGAACCTTGCCCAGCTGTGAATTTGACTCCTGTTGTATAAAGCACTCTCAGTCCCATTATAAACCATTGTTGTTTTAGTTTCAAAGAATGTGACAGATTCTCACTTACAAAAGAATGCTTCTGCATCTTCCCTGTATCAAGGGATTTTAATGGAACTGAAAATAATTTCTTTTCTGTTTCTCGGATACTTGCACTTTTATTTATATTTAAATGCTTTCTGTGTGGGAAAAAGAAAGGGTATGTTACAACATAAAGTCTAACAGCATGTGTGAATTTCAAAAACAGTCAGAGAGAAACCACTTTGTAGTCAAACATACATATTGGCAAGCAGTGAATCCAAATCCCAGTGTATGGGAAACCACACAGAGTTTACTTGCCAAGAAGGCTTTAGGGAAAAAAACATACCAATAACAAACTTTGAAAAATTAACTTTTATAAATTCATCTAAACACAAGTAAATAGGACAGGTATTCTTCAACTGTAAACATTTAAGTACCATATTCCATTGAAAAGGTACTGGGTTTTGTTACTGTAACTGTTTTTATAGCCGAAGTAAGGAGCAAACATGACAGGTTGACCTTTTCTAGTTGCTCCATCAGTTGCACACAACAGGTGAAGTGTGTTTCTTTTCTCATTTTACTCTTGCCTTGTCATTAGAAATTTGCCTTTGATGAAACTAGTAGAAAATGTCTCTTTTTTTTCTTGGAAGTTTCTTTTTTCTTCTTCTCCTCCTGTTGAAGCAGCTCAATAAGAAATTAAAGTCATAGCATTGGCAGCTTCCAAAGGTGCTTGTTGGAGGGGTTTTTTTTGGTTGTTATTTTTATTTGCTTCTTTGGTGGAGGTTTGGGGGTCCTTTTGTTTTTTTTTAAGGGGTCATCCACCTTTTCCAGGTTGAATGCAGTACCAACAACATATAATATATGGGTTCAAGGTGTGAAACTGCTCTTTTCCTCTTCCTATGGGAAAATAAACAAGGGGATAAACTGTTGCTGAAGTGAGCTGCACAGTGAGAAGAGAACATTTAGTGTTGTCACAATTTGAGAAGACTCTTGCGTTCATTACTTGGTGAGGCTTAAGGATTTCCACCTTCAGCAAAATTAATGAGAAAAGCATTTTTAAAAAAATCAGTGCCACTACAATATATGCTGCATCCTAAAGGAAACTTTTGGAAGACTGTGGTCTACCATGGTATCATGTTCACACTCAGACTTGAAAGGAGCAAGAGTTTCCATTTTTGCCTGTTCTACATCAGTCCCTTTGAAAAGTGATAAGCAGGTCCAAAGTGCTGTGAAACTTCAAAAACAGAACAGATACTTTGGAAAACTGCACTTCTACAACACTGTATTCTTACAGAGATATCAGTGTACAGGAAAAGTGGAGATAAGTTTAAATCCTCAAAAATGACCCTTCATTTTGCAGCAGCTATCAAAAGAGAGTGTGTGTCTGTTTCTCCTTTGCAAAAAAGGAAAATACTAGCAATGTTGTTTCTTTCAGTAGCATAAAATATTACATTTAAAAAGCAATTTTAAAAAATTTTACTATGGGAAAGGAAATGCGACATGCTAAGGAGAAATGGTTACCTCAGTGTTGCATTTTCTTCTGTAACCTGTTAGACTAACAGTCCGTGAATCATGGACCAAGCAAGTAAGGTATCTTTGCCAAGGCAAGGAATAATCCTTCGATTGGAGATTCACAAATTGACAATTTTTGAACCTGACACTCCTGGAATTCTTGTCCAATGGATGGCTTTTAGACAGCATACAGAAATACACATGGGTGAGACTGCTGGTTGCTCTGCAAGGGTCCTCACATGAGACACACATCTCCAAGCAGTCAAAACCCTCAAGTGCCAACACTTCCTATGATATCCGTGACAAAGTTGCTGGTCTGGTTGAACCCTCAGCGTTAGTGAGTGCATGCAGTGGTCTTGGCTGAGCAGACTGGCATTCTCTTCCAGCTCAGGGGCAGCAGGAGCCACTAAGGGTTTGAGATCGAGCCACCAGAGGGAGATAGAAGGCCACACGCGTTTGAGCTGTGCCATCTGCTGTCTTCTGATGACGCCTTCGTAACCATCTGTGCTGCCATCACAAAGCTCTTGCTAACTCAAACTAACTGTTGTGGTAAACAGCAACACCATTAGGCCACCAGAACTTGCCGAAGATTAATGTTACCATTTTAACTTTGCCTCTGGCAAAGTCAATAAATGAAATCCCAGGGACAAAAAAAAACCCCAAACCCCAAAACCAACCCAACCCAACCCAAACAAATAAACTGAAACCCCCCCACCCAAACAAAACAGCCCCAAAAATTCTTGCTGTAGTTGTTTTTGTAACAGATTTATGCAGCCTGTTGGAGAAGTTTGCAACTGTAGCTCTGTGCTGTGCATGGATAATTTGTTTTATACCTGTTACTGCTCCACTTGTGTCAAACTGAGATCCAAGAAACCATTAAGTTTCTGCAAATATTTTGGCATGGACCTTTTGGAACATTCCTAGTGAAGCTCAGCCTGCTGGGTGTTTTTCTTAGAAAATTTTGCAGAGAATACATGTTTTGAAAAAATTCCACTGAACATTTCAAAGTCAATTTTACACTCAAAATAATCGTTCAAAAGCAACAATACAGACTACAATGAAAACACTTAGTGAACTGCTCTTAAGAAGATGATTCAGACAAACTCTTGGTTAGATATTTGTTCTCTAGGGATACTCTTTGTCTTTTTAATCTTTGTATCTGTCTCTTTCTTTTTTATGTCATTTCTAGACCGTTCCTAGTTGTAGTGTAAAATGAAGGGCCTAAACATAATAATAAAGTAATATAGGTTATAGGAATAAAACAATAAATAAATAATAAACATAGTAATGATGAAATAATAAGTCATAAAGTAATAAAGTAAATGCAGCTGCTTGAAAAACTCAAGCTACACTTGTCAGTAAAAACTTACAGATTTCTTTTCTGGACTAGAATGAAAAAAACCCCCAAAGTTATGATGAAGTGTATGTGAATAAATGTTGAACTCTTTTGACAATTTTCATGGAAATAGGACATTTTAGTAATTTCAAGTTTAAGTCTTTTCAGGCTGGATCAGCAGCAGCCGCTCCCCTGAGGCCTTTCCCATTCTTGCCTCCCTTCTAATCTCGCTGTCTGACTATGGGAACTCCTCTCATAATACCCCAATTTGTCCCTGATTTTAAATTATCTTGTCTGTGTTAGAGACGAAGAAAGAAGAAGGCACAAGGTCTTGGAAGAGTGTAAGAAGTCTGGAGTTAGAAGCTGTGATTTGCTGGTCAAACACCTTGTCTTCGGAGATACTAAGGGAAAAAGGAAAACCATGAACAAGATAGGCAGAGACACAAACATAACGGAAAAATGTAACTGTGACAAAGATGAGAAACAAACCTGGCCAATGCCAATAATTGATGGGATAGCAATAAATTCAGAGGCACAGTGGGGCCACTGACAAGGATGCAAACTCAAGGATGCTGGAGAAGTTGGAGTGCCAGTTACCGAGGATTCAAGGTAGCGAGAGGGTCAGACAGAAAGGGGTGTAGGAGAAGCTAGTTGTCTGTAAGACGAGACTGGTCACTCTGTTCACCTAATTACTACAATCTGTTCTACCTTCTTATTACATCCTTTCTTATCTAACTGCATAGCCACAGTCTCTAACCCATAAGCATGACTGCTGCAAGGACTACGTGCCAGCTACCAGGCAAACTGATGTGACGAATTTAGTGCCAGCAGCAGGAGTCAGACCATAGGTTTTGGTGCCCCTGTAGTGGCAACTACCAAAGTGAGGGGGGTATCAGGGCCAGTGACTAGGGCAGAGAGGGCTCTTGGCCACAAGTCACTGGAGTTGAAATGGTGAGTGTTCAAAAAGCCATCAAACTGATAATGGATCAAAGTGGGGAAAGCTGGTAGAGCAATTGTTAGAAAGGAGGAATGCTCCTTGTTAGAAGAGGAGATTAAAATATCTTGTCTTTTTTTTGTCCCCTAAGGATGAACCTGAGACAAGACTGAATTACTCATTAGCACTGTGGAGCAAGAATAGTGGAGAAAAGAGTTATTTCAGGTTCAGAATGGTATCAGCCAGATCTAAATAGTTGTTTTTGTGCCAAGTATGCATTTAGGCTGGGAGTTAGGAGAATCCCTTACTGGTAGAGGAATAAGATTGTGGGATAGCTTATCAAAGGAAATATTTTGGTCCCAAAGCTGCAGTTAAAATAGATCTCAGAATAAGTATTAATTAGTTTTATCTTGACATGGTTACCCAAGTTCACAAGTGACCAGCCTTTATCACTTCTGTGTTTCTACAGAACTATTGGCTCAGAATCTCCTATTAGACAATGTGCTGAAAAAAGGAAAAAAGAAATTCTAAGACCCTCTGTGCAAGGCTGGTCTTCAGCCTTTCCCCAGATATTCTTTCTGCAGTATGGCCATCTCTGCTACTGTCATTCTGCTGCAGGAGAAGAGTTAAAAAAACAGAATTCATGTGCTCCTTGCTTCACCACTATAGCACTAGGGCTTGGTGTGACATTGTGGAAATACTCAGCTTTCTCTAGGGAAAACTGGATGCTTGTCTGTTTTTCTCTTGGCTATTTTGCACACATGGGCACACATGGGCACACTCACACACACGCACACAGACACAGACAGACATTTTTACCTACATACATAAACCACATTTACTTCTGTGTTCCCACCTAAAATATTGAAAGTGTGGCATATGTTTCCTGCACAGGGAGTCTGGACACTGTCTCCTATAACCTAAGGAAGTCTCTGCTTTTGTACTGCTTTGAACTTCTGCTGTAATTGATAACTGATGCATGAAAGCATCTTTTAAAAAATCCTATCGTTTTATGCCTCAGATATGTTGGATCCAACACTGTCTACTGTTAATCAAATCAGACATTGTTGAAATTAGATCTCATCGGTTTTTTTTTTTTGTTTGTTTTTTTAAGTGTGAAGATGCTCTGATGGTCTTACTGTTTGTAAGTCTGATGAAGATGGTGGTGAGTACACAGTAGTTAACAAAAGAGGCAGATAGCTCTGATCTGAGGAACTTTAGTCTTCTCTAGGACTGCTAATGGGAGAATGGAAAAATTTCAGTCTGAATGATGCTAAATGGGGTGATAGTTCAATTCTTCCAGAACTGAACTGCACACCTCTAAGAATCAGCGTATTTTCCCCCTTTCACTGAAAGCAGCTGTCCGTAAGGACTAGGCAGTTTTTCTGACTCAGGATACAGCATGGCACAAATTCCCACTGCTGCTGCTGCAGCATCCAAAGCCACTCTCACCAAGTGTAGGGTCACAGAGAAACACAGAGAGCACCTGCTCAACTTCTGCTCTCTCTGTTTTGCACGGATGGGAGTTGTCCATAGAACCTTCAAAAGGGCGGAAGTGAAGTCCTGCAATCTACCAGCATTGACACAGCTTGTTGTGAGGGTGACTGGGCACTCTTTGGTGATGGCTGGCATGAATTACAAAGAGCTACTTGTAAAATACAGGCATCCCTCTGTGTAACAGGACTGATATTTAGAAATGGAAGCATGACAGTAGTTTGATGCATATGTTTGTCTGGAGTTTGTCTGATCTATGCTGTCAGCACACACTTACATGAGTTACATGGCATTTTGAAGTTTCAAGCTTGTTCTAAGCATAAATCTGTTTAATGATGCAGAAGTCTTGACAGCTCTTCATAAAACCCTTGAGATGCAAGAGGCTTTGTCAGGATCTGTTTCTTGTTATCTGCTCACCATTGCTGATCAACCAAACAGCTTTCTGAGTTGTACCATTAGAGCTGCCCCAAAAGCTATGGCTTCTTTGTCAACAAGCAGTGCTACGGAAAGGGACCTGGAGGTCCTTGGGGAGGGAGAGTTGACTACGAGTCAGCAGTGCCCTAGCAGCCAGGAGGACATCAGGCACAGCATCACCAGCCAGGCAAGGGAGGGGATTGTCCCGCTCTGCTCTGCACTGGGGTGGCCTCGCCTCAAGTGCCAGTGGCAGTTTTGAGTTACACTGTATAAGAAAGGCATTAAGCTCTTAAACACCATTCAGAGGAGAGCAACAAAGGTGGTGATGGGTCTTGAGGTGAAGCTGTATGAGGAGCAGCTGGGGTCACTTGGTCTGTTCAGCCTGGAGAAGAGGAGACTGAGAGGAGACCTCATCACAGTTTACAACTTCCTTGTGAGGGGAAGAGGAGGGACAAGGACTGATATGATCTCTGTGGTACCCAGCGACGGGACCTGATGGAATGGCCTGAAGTTGTGTCAGGGGAGGTTTAGATTGGATATTAGACAAAGGTTCTTCTATTAGAACAGGCTCCCTAGGGAAGGGGTTACAACACCAGCCTGACCTTGTGGGTCCCTTCTAACTCAGCATATCCTGTTGATTCTATGAACCAGAGAAGAAATATACATGTACCGAAGCCTTGGAAGCTGTAGTAAGAATTTGCTTCAGTTTTGCTGTCTACATGAAGCTATGTGGAGATTTCATAACAGCCACAGGAATATCCACTTACATGATCCATACTTCTTGCTACACAGGTGTGATGGGGCATTGGATTCACTGTAAGTAGCTTTGTAATCATGCTACTAATGGAACATTTTTTCCCCATTCTTTCTGGTTGCTCTTATTAATTATGCCTGCAAAAAAATGTAGCCTTGTTTTCAGTTTTTTTTCCTCCAGACTAAAACTCTGATTTAGCATGTGCTTAAGCACATGCTAAAGTACAGGCTGCAGTGCCTTGTTGAAAATCTGTGGGTATAAGAACATGTTTAACCATAAACATATACTGAAGAGCTTTCCTAAACTGAGACTTTTCCCCAGAATAGTAATTACTTAGATAGCAACTGTAACACAAGCTTAGTGATGCTCTGAATTGAATTAGTGAACCCACACTAGCATTAAGGAGAGAAATTATTTTTCATTTTATGTTTAAAACGCAGACATATGTGAAAAGAAAGAAAAGCAGCATTTTCTTATACGAAGGGGTTACTTCCTGTTGTTCAATATTTTAAAGTGTAAACACTAGTTCTGTTATTAAAATGACAGGGTGAGACATGGGAATTTCAAGAAAACTGGATATTAAAATCACAGAGTCTGATCACATAATAAAGGTGAATTTAGGTCACTGGCCTGTGGTCAGTTAGAATGGCCTGCTTGCTCGGGGAGAAACTAAATGATACAAGGGAAGTTTTCAATGAGTCACTTTTCGGAAAGCCAAAAATTATCAGCAAGCTGTACTGTCTAGAAATATCTGAGTTCCAATCACAGATTTCAGTGCAAATCAGACTTCTTTGTTAGGCACTGCTCAAATTAGGGATGCATTGAAGTAATCAGTATTCTCTTCAATTTTTTTTTTCTGAAAATTGTTCTTTGTTTTTTCCCTTCATTTTCATTGCTAAGGACTCATTCAGGAGACTGATACTGAAGTGCATGTACTAGGGAAGAGGCAGGAGATTGCTTCTTGTACTGTGAGTTCAGATACTTTCGTACTTACTGATTGTAATGTGACACTGGTTGAAGCTGTCCGCCCACACTGTAGATCTTAGATTCGTCTTCATATAGAGTAAAAATGGGCAAGTGAGCATGGGAAAGGTATGCACTGGATAACTGGCTTAGAAGATGCTTGGAAAATTGGCAAGAGCTTGGGGATCCAAGTGTTTTAAACAACAATACAAAGTATAGCATGTGACTGATTACTAGTCATGTCCCTCTGAAATACTGACACTGTGTCCAAAAGTGTGTAATATCTTTACTAATGATCTGTATGATGGGACAGAGTGTGTTCTCAGCAAGTTTGTAGATGCCCCCCCAGACTGTGGGGAATGTCAGATACACCGGTGAAGAGGGCTGCTCCTTAGAGAGACCTTGACAGACTAGCCAGAGAAATGGGCTGATGAGAACCTCCTGGAGCTCACCATCAGCAAATGTCAGGTTTGGTTTGAGCTCCCCAGTTCTTCTCAAGACAGACACTGAGCCCATGTGGCAAGTTCAGTGGATGCCACGGATGCAGAGGCACAGGACAGGAGGGACAGCAAGAAGAGGGTTTTCTCAACCTGAGAACAAGTCAGTGAAAGGGAGCTGTCATCAGTTGCTTTGTGGCAGAGCACTGAATTAATAAACTGTTCTCCGGGATGCACCAAAGGCAAAAGACAGTCATTGCAATATAGAGCTCTCACAGAAGATTGGAAGATACCTATCTTCCTGGGAGGGTGCTCAGTACATAAGCAGAGATGCCCAGCGAGGCTGAAAGTTCTCCACTCTTGGGGATCCTCCCACCGGCATGGCCCAGAGAAAGCAGATGAAGTGTCATGCTGACCCACCCGTGAAGCAGAGAGGAATCCACGAGCCAGTAGATGAGCGTTTCATTCAAAAGTGAGACATCTGGGCTCTTGAGCAAGCTCTTCCAAGACAGAATCTTGCTGTTTGTGTTTTTACTGTTGTTTGCCTACTGTGCCCTCTTACACTAGCGGTTAGGCAGAGACAAGAGTTCTTGCCCCGTGCGTGTGTTTTACGTTGAAGTAATTGGGAGTTTGAGACCCCGGCTCAAGTCTGAGCCCCGATAAAGCACAGCTTAGGCGTTTTCTCCGTGAGGAACTTGTTTGGAAACATGCGAACTACCCCGAGTTATTGCAGATCCCCCGTGAGCAACACGATGCTCTTTGATTTACGAAAGTACCGTGCGACGTGCACGGCAGACAACAGACGAGAGAGAAACCGGGGAAAAGACATTAAATGGCTGATGGTGGGACAAGACCGCTGCTCCGGGGTGCCAGGGCAGCTGCCACCGGCGGCGCGGGAGCCCCCGGCCGCGGGGGGCGGCGCGGTGCGCAGGGGGCGGGCGGCGGGCGGGGCGGCGGGCAGCACCATGCGGCCGCGGCTCCCCGCCCTCCCGCTCTGGAGCTGCGCGGCGGCGGCGGCTTCCGCGGGGCGGCCGGGGCAAGCGAGCCGCCGCCGCTGCCCTCCGCATGGAGCCGCGGCCGCCCGGCGCCACCGCCGCCGCGCTGCGAGGGGCGTCCGCGGCGCCGGGGGCGGCGGGCGGCGGCGGCGGCGGCGTCGGGGCGCCCTGCGGAGGATGTGGTGAGTGACGGAGGCGCCGCGGTGCGTGAGGGTGCGAGTGTGAGTGCGTGTGAGTGAGTGAGTGCGAGCGTGTGCGCGGGCGGGGGTGTGTGTGAGGGTGTGTGTGTGTGAGGGTGCGCGCTCCCGCGGGCCAGGCCGCTCCCGGCCCCGGGGCGGCGGGTCCCGGCGGCGGAGGCTCCGCGCGGTCCCGCGGGGCGCTGTCCGCGGTGCTGAGCGCGGGCCGGGCGGGCGCGGCCGCTGCCGCCGCGGGCGCGGAGAGGCGCGCGGGGAAGGAGGGCTTCCTTCCTTCCCTGGCTTCCCGCCTTGCGGTGTGCTGCCCATGCTGGCTCGGCGGAGAGGGATGGTCGCTGGGCTGGGTATGAAAATACCTGGCCGGACCTTGCTCGGTGCGCCCGCAGGGTTGGTGATCCGGTCATGGTGAAAGCAGTGGGCAGATGAGACCGTCAGTAATCGGGTAGACCACAGGGTGACACAAATGCAGCTCGGGGTAGCAGTCCGAGCTGGTGGTGTTTTCAGTTTGCAAATCTAGACAGTATCTGCTCTACATCTGTTTGCAGCAGAGAAGATAAAGTAGCTCCTTGGCATCCTGCATTTTTGCAAATGAAAACAGACTCGATTTTTGGTGTGCATTAGCTTAAATAAATTTGAGGTCAGCTGAAGCTTAGATGCATTATTCTTATATTTTCTTAGTCTTGAGTCATATCATGACTGGCACTAATTGTTGGGGAATGATATGTCCTTACTCTTATGAGGAAATACATTTCTTAGAGTGGAAACTTCCCTCAATGTGAAAGACCATACACTTCTTTTCAAGCCTTTCCTTCTTGTAGCCAGTATTCTGCCTCTCTTTCCTGCAACAGCTCCTCATTTGTTATCCTGAAGCATTTCTTGCCACAAATACTCTTCATTTGCATAAATAATGAATGCACTGTTGCATTTTTGGTATTGTGTTTGTCTTTGAATCTTTAAAAACCGTAGTTTCTCAGAGCTGCTGTATGTATGTGTAGGTGTGAGGAAGCCATGCTTTGCATTCAGTTATCCACAGGTCTTAGCTCCTAGATACTCTGCTTGGGCTTAGTGGGAGCTGAACGCTCCAAGCATTTTGCTGTAAGTATATAGCACTTGGAAGAATGTGTTTTTTTTTCCTGAAGTTGAAAAGAGTTTGCCTGTTTAAAGGGTAATCAGTACTGTTTACCACAGGTGCTACCAGACAAAAGCTTGAGAGGAGTCAAATCGTGTGATCATGAGGCTATTGTATAATCAGGCAGGTTAGCCATGGGCAAGGACCATTCTTCAGCTGCACAGAAGCTGGCAAAGTGTATTTCTAATGGTGAGGTCTGCCCACAGACTGAAAGCTGCCACAGGCATTCAGGCCTGTCTAAATGGGAGTCTATGAAAATCTTGAGTTCGGGGGAGTCACAGCCTGTAAAATCTGGACTGCCTTCAGCACTTACTCAAACTCCTTTATGATTCAGTGGGATCTGTATTTCACTTGCTGGTGTCCCAGCTTGTAAGTCCCATCTCACATGTGCTAACTTTGGCTTCTGCTTTTCTGATCAATGATACTAGATGAATTTCTAAATTTGTTACTGAGATGAGAATAGGTCATTTTGTTTGAGTTTAGTTTGAAGAAAATGTTACTCCTGTGCTCACTGATATGTTGGTTGCTTCTCTTTAGACTGTGGAAGATAAAAAAGGCCAATTTAAGAAAGTCATGATCTGCCTCGCATTCATAACTTTTCGTTCCATTTTGCCTCGTATGAGCACTTCTGCTGGCTTTAAGCAGACCTCACTGTGGGCATAAATTTTCTCTAGTGTTTTGAAGGCAGAGGCATAATTCCTGAAGGCTTAGGTTTGTAGGTGTTTTGCTGACATGATTAATCATGCAAATAATTCTAGGGGCTTCCATGCTGGACTGCTTATCTGACTAGTGACAAGAAATATATGACATCTAAGTAGAAACCCATAGAAGCGGATTAACTGGGAGGCAGAACCTCAGCAGAGGCATTCAGCTGGCTTTCCTCTGCTCTGTGCAGAAGACAAAGTGGCACACTCAGCTTACCACTACTTGTTGCTCTTGCTGTACTCCTGTGTCCTCTCATAAATTCTGGAGAGCTGTCAAATGCTTGCCATGCTGCAGCTGTAGAAGGGGCAGGAGAGCCCTGGCCCACAGCTGGTGGAAGTGGGCTCTGATGTAAGGACTAGCTGTACAGTTGTTCAGTCATGCTTGCTGTGCAGCCCAGATGTTCCCATCACAAGTACCCTGTCACCTCTTGCCATGTGTTTCACTGTCTTCATGTGCAGATAAAATGGGCATAAGTTACATGTCCTGTGTGTTTGAATGGGCCAGCTTTGCAGTCATGGATGACAGGGATGTCTTTCCCTACACAATCGAAGGTACGACCAGTTGGCAAGCCATAGTGTGTGTGTGTTTGTGTGTTGTGCGTGTTGACCACATGCAGGCACTTTAACTCTTTTGTTGTTTCTTGAGACTGTCACAAAGCAATATCATGAGACTAGTAATATCTTATTTGTATTTATGTCGGCACAAATTTGTTCTGCAAAAATATGCTTCTGCTAACAAAAGTTTGTTTAAATATACTGAGCAAGGTGCCTAAAATCCATTTAATCTAATGAGCAAATATAATTTGTTTTTATATAGTAAATAGCTGAAATGGAGAAGATTTGAAAAGTATTTTTCATACCTATTCATCAAGTCAAACTGCTTAAGGTTTGCTTCTAAATGGAAGCAACTTAAAAATGTATTTGAAGACCTGAGTTAAAAATAATTGACTTGCTGTTTGCCTGCACCAAGAAGTCTATTTTTGTCGTTATTCACTAGCTTGCTCACAGGCATTTCAGGCCTCTTTTATAGCAATCCAGTCCCTGGATTTGTGTATTAAATCATTTCGGTTAGGTTAGCAGTCACATTTCTTCCTGACATACAGATGTTTCTAATCATATAGATAGGGAAGGAATACAAAAGTTTATTCTAATGTCTAAACATATTTTCAGCTTGCTCTTTGAATAATGACACGATTTTACTGTCACTTTCAAAACTGCACTGAAATTCAGGGGAATGCCCAAACTTGAAACCTCTTTTTTAATATTTGGCTCTCCTTTGTACTTATGGCTGATAGATTTTCCCAGCACTATTGAAAATAGTCTCCATCAATTGTTAATTTTAAATGGTTTTATCTATAAACATCAGTTTGAGGCTAGCTAAGATTGATTAATGTATCTCTTAAAAATAAAAAATGTGACACCACCTGGGAATACTGTTTTTAGAGTTCATGTGCGTGTTTTGTTGAATTGAAGCTGTATAGAGTGAAGTAGTTTCTCTTTCATTCTCATATATATAGATATTTAAAGCTGTATAAATTCTATGTTTAGAACATGATACAAGCAGAAGTAGATTTTATGTATTTGTATGTGTTCAGTATATATATTTATATGAAAACTGTCCATGTAAAGCAAGTATATGCAGGGTGGAGGCACAACTGTTATCTCTTCAAAATATTCTATTATTCTGTTGTTTGCAAGGGAGTTCTGGTTTTGTAATCTGAAAATAATCAACCTCAGTTCAGAACCTCTGTAATAATTTCTTTGTGTTTCTTGGATGGTGCTTCTTGTTGGGATAAGTACACTGCTGAAGGTCTGGACAATTGATCCTGATGAAGCAGCCTGCCTGAGTGATCCTTTTGGGATTTCATCTGTGTTGCTACTGCGACAGCTGCTTGAATTGTGGGGGTTTTCTCCTTTTTTTCCCTTTTGTTTGCAGGAATTTAGCTGCCTTGCCATTAGCTCTGCCAAGTTAGAGGGTGGTGTTTCTACCTGGCTTCTGCAGGCTGAGATTTTCAGCCTTTCCAATCTGCCTGTCAATCATCCTAACAGCCAAATTCTTGAGATGGTAGAGGGCTCCTTCAATGTGAGCACTTACCTTTCCTGCTCATCTGGGGCCCAATCCTGCACCCTTGAAGCAGGTAGGATTTTTGATATTGCCTCTGGTATTTGTAAAGCCTTTGTTGTGTCAGGGACCTTGCATTGCCAGGAGGGTGCAGCTTTCCCCCACTTCCCACACACCAGTGTTTCTATTTGCATCCTAGAAATTACAAGGGTGCATGACCTTCCCTTCTTGGTGCACACACGCACTTCTGAGGTCAATGTTTTGATGAGAATGACTTGTGTGAGGGAGATGAACAGAGCGTGCCTCTGTTTTTCCTTTATGCTAGTCAGGCTGCCCAGGTGCTTCCATGTGTATTGCCAGCAGTAGCTACAATTACAAGTATGGATAGTTTTCATCCCAAAATATTGGATGAAATGCATCAGAAATACATCAGAATATCTGCTTTGCAAGATGCAATTGAAAATACATCTAAATATGAAATGGGATGATTTAAGTCTCTGCAGCGAAATGAAAATCGAGAATCATGGAATAAATAATTACTTTCAGACAACCTGATAACCATTTCCCTTGCATGTCTGTATCTATAATTTGCATAAGGATTTCACTTTTGTGCTTATTAGTAATGTGTTTTGATTGCATTCTGGTAGCAGGTATAATTATTTATTTGATGGTGAGCATTTCTTTTGTCCACAAATGGAACAAAAGATTGTGTAATGCTCTGGAATATCATAGCTATATTGCTGCTTTCATGCCAAGATCATCTTCAGCAATGAGATACATATCTAAATAGAATGCATTATGGTCATTATCTTAATAAAATGTGAGTCATGCACACCAGCACTTTTATTCTTAAAATACTTCAGTAAACTGGTATATCCGTTTGCCAATGGATAGAGCACACTGTGGAAGATAAATCTGTTGCTGTGTGGACAAATAGGCTCTAGCATCTTCCCTGAAGCTCTGTGGTTAATTTAGCAATTTATGCGTGAGCTCACTAATGAACATTTTTAAGCATGCTTGCATGAAGTATGTTATCATCAAGTTTTAACTAAAACTATAAATGTTGATCTATTGTAAAGTCTATTCTGGCTTAACAAAATCCTAGATTTTAAGTGAGATTGTTGGCTAAATATATCGGTTTGTTCTGTAGGACAGAGAGAAAACCTGACTGACTCTGTATGTGATGGTCCTGTAGCTATTGAGAAAAGATAGCACCTGATACCACAAATTGCTCCAAAACCAACATTCCAGCTAAGGTTTCTGAGTAGCAGACTATGACTCAGAAAAACTTGCACATTCTCTCTTGAAAAATATATGCGTGCTCTGGGAAAATAAATGGGGAGGTTGAAACTGTACACGCTGTCAGACCGTGTCATGTGTATCCATACAGGAGATCAGCAGGTGAATCAGACGGAATTTGGGAAGTATTGCATTTGGGGGATGCTGTGATACTTCTGTGTTTTGAATCGATTTTGTCACTTGCAGGGAAGAAGCAGACACTTCAGGGCCTCTGACCATGAAATAAATTCCTGATGAAATAAAAAACATGTAACTTTCAGAGTAATTAGTCCATATATTTCTATAGATTCTGAAAATAATTTTCTAATACTGATTTTTTAAAACAGAAATTCGAAAAAGAGCACTTAAAAAGCCCTAATCTCTTCATAGTACTGCATCTTCTCTCCATCTTCCTATCAAGTCTTTTACAGTAACAGTCAAAATTAATTTATAATCCACCTGCTTTCTGACAAGAACAGTTGTCAGTTTTTTAGCTGATATCTCTATGTACGTGTTTGTACTGTCTTTGTGTGAAAGAACATTTGGGAGCTGAGCAGAGGGAGGGAATCTGATTCATAACAGGTGAATAGGAACTCAATTAGGTTTTGGTACAGCTGTCCAAAACATTCAGTCTTTCTTGTGAGGGAAGGGTATATTCATGGTGACTGCATTCTTCTTTCTTCTCATCTTTCATGTTTGGTAGTTCACTGTGCAAGGCTGGTGGAGAACAGTTGATTCTACTGTACTTCTTCTGTACTGAAATTTGTATAACCATCAAAGATATGTCAACCCCAGATAGTAAATACATTTTGATTTCTTCCATCAGTGAACATATCTACCATCAAGCACATTTTCACAGAATCATCTAGCAGCTAAAATTCTTTGGTAGTGCTTTTTAAAAACAGCATTTATGTTTATAGTAATCTCTTTTGGTGAATTATTTTGAAGTACAGAGTTTTATGACCAACTGCTCTCAAGAATTCATGCTTAGGAATCTAATACTGCATATTCTGTGAACAAACAATTGGTGCAAAATAAAACTTGTGGTTCCTGCAGAGTATCTTACTGGCATGTGTTGCTTCCTTTATCCTAGAGGTGGGTGGCTTTTTCCATTTTGTGTATGATAGTGAAGCATCTGCAGTTCCTGCTTGCCTCTTTGAGCCTCTTTCTACATTACTATCAGCTTTTGACAGTGTTTTTGAGATGGGGAGAGCAATCTGAGTAGATGAGGGTTGTGCTGTTGAACGGGCATCGTTTCAGAATGTGCTGAAGAGTTTTATTTCTGCTGCTGGTGGCAGAATAATAGTGGTATCATGTTATTGCTAGTTTTCAACACATGCTTTCCTACAGATGGTGGAGATTAACGCTGCAGTGCCTGTTGTTTGAGCTGCAGTGCTGATAACAAAAGCTTTGTCACAGCTGCTTCAGCCACAGCGAGGCAAGGGCCCCCAGGGACCTTTGGCAGGATCTGGTCTCTGTGCATCACTGGCCAAGAACAGAAGTTTATGAACACTGTTCATTTGTTTATTTATGACAGCTGGTTGTTTTCAGTGGTCCCTTGGAGGTCACACATGTTTAAACTTAATCAGAGAGAGTTCCTGCCCTTTCTTTTCTTTTTTACCTAAGTGTTTTGCTGAGCCCTACATATGGTAGGGAAGGTTTTAACTAGTGTTTTCTATTAGAGGCATTGATTGTGTGGTCAGAAACCTCAAGCACCATAAGCAAGTGCATCCTAAACATTTTGGGCTAAATTGGTTCTCTGATACATTTTTGGAAGTATCCAAAATTCCAATTTATATTAGAGTATGTTTCTATACTGAAGTAAGCAGCAAAACTTGTATTGACTTTCACTGACACAAGAACAGCCCCTGAAGCTATTGTTGTAGTTCAGCCTAAATTGCATTGGAAAGTGGTTTTGAATATTTCAGTGAATATTCTGAAATAATATTTCTCCCTTGACATCTAGTAAATTGCATAGCTGAAAGCTTCAGTATGCATGTGTACTCAATTTTAGATCAGATTTTTGGTCCACTTCAGGCACATTTCAAAATGCATCCTTATGAAGTGTAGTAATGCTTCAATAGTAATCAAGATAAAATAGAATATTAACAAATGCTTTTTTTTTTTTTTTTTTTTTTTACTAGAGATGTGATACCTTTCCATTAACAGTGAGCTGAAGATTACAGTGGAAATGACTACATGGTGAAATGACTATAGTGGATGTTCAAGCATTTTTGGGATTTATTTTATTGTTTAGTTTAAATTAAAAACAAAATAAAACAAAATGAAGCTTATTTAGGGAGTATATTCCAGATTGTTGATAAGATTGAAGTGTAAATTCTCAGGTGATGAATATTTTTTTCAAAACCACAGTTAGATAAGAAAAATAATACCCTTACAAGAAGTGATTGGATCTTTTGCTGAAGATTAAGGCACTGGTGTCAAGCTGGTAAATACATATTTCAAAAGATCCTGGCAACGAATTTAAGTAGGTATAAATCTTAGGAAAAATACCGACATTTGAGAACAAAGATACGTCCTGAACACACAACGTAGAAGAAAATAGTGGTTTTTCCAACTATCTTTTCCAAACGTTTTTGCTAGGAGCTTCAAAATTGCTGAATGGGTATGGATATCTGGACATTTGAGCCGTTTTAGTTTGCCCAGTTTCTTGCTAAGAAATTGTAGGAGGAAGAGGGTGAGTGATTTGTAGATGTTTGAAAATCTGCCTGCTTTTTGCTAAAAGAATGAAAATCAGGAGTGTTCTGCAGTTCCACTGGCTAGCACCATAAAGTTATTATGAGCATCATGGCTTTCAGGTAATTTATTGATACAACATATTGTGTGATTCACATAGATTTCTGAACAGTAGCTGGCACTGGAGTTGTGACATTCTCTCTTCTTCAGCAAGACCTGCTGTGTCATGGAGAACCTTGTAGGAGACACAACTTTCTCCCCACCCTTCAGTGACTGTGGATATACCTTCAATAACAACAGAAACCACAAAAAAAATGAAAAAAGTATCCAAACTTTTTTTTCCCCCAATGCATAGAAAAAACATGCAGTGGCTAGATAGATGCTGTGCTTGAGTATCTGTTCAGCTGGAGCGAGGTTTTGCCCAATTGTGGCAAATAAGGGTTTTGTCTCTGGCTTGGAGCCACATTTTCAATCCTTTAATTTACTTGGGATTTTCTTTTGGCAGGACGGGATGTTCTACTCTGTCTGTGAAAATGTCTTACTTTATTGACAAGTTATGAAGGTCAAGAGAAACATTCAGTTAGGTTTGTATTCAGAGACATCATCAGAAGATGAATAGCAAGGGAACTAGGGGAATAAAAGCAGTCCATTTACAAATGCAAATCAAACTAATTCTTCAGGTTTTTAGCTATAACTGGCCATGCTTTTACTTTTCAATTCTCACCTCTTTTTGTATATAATTTCTGTTCTAGGAGGCTAATTTTCTACTTGCTTCTGAACATGTTATCCAGATATGGAAAAATGTATAAACTCTTTACAGGTCTAGTCAGAATTGATACTTTTGTCCTGCTGGTGATTTGCCGTAGTGATTTTGTACGCTAATACTTCTGATTAGATCCACTGACTTTGAGATTTAAATACCAATGGAAAGTTACCTTTGTGGTCTAATGCTATCTTAAGTGCACATCCTTTCCTAACTCTCGATCCCAAGAGACATCTCAGCTAAAAAATCTGTTGTCATCTTTTAATCTCGCTATTACTGGCAGAAGTTTATTCCATACCTCAGAGTTGCCAGTGTTTCTTAAACTGACATTTTAAGATAGTTACTTATAGTAGACATTTATAAAAGAAAAAAGATAGTGATAAAAAACCTGTACTTTTCTTTATAACTTCATCTATTTGGAGGCATTTGCTATTTCTGCATCTCTCAAAAAATTCAATATTTGCTTTAATAATACAGAATAAATATTGACTGCTGTATTGTGGTATTGATTTCATAAATCCCTTTGATATTAACCTAACTAAGAAGGCTCTCCTGACCATAGTCCAATTGTGACCATCTTTTGCCACTCTTAATTAAAGTTTACTCTCTTTACAGTTTCTCTCAAAACAGTAATCTACTGTGATGTCTTAGTGGCAGATGAACTTTAAAACCATGGTGTACCTCCACCACCTTTCACTTTTGTTTTTTCAGCATGGCGTTAACTGAAAAGATCATGTTTCCACATTTACAAGTGCATTTCAGTTTTTAAAAATATTTTCTTTCTTCTTTTCATTAGCAAAACATTGAAGCTTAAAACAACTTTTTTTTTTTTTTTTTAATATATATTTCAGAATGGCAATTTGTTATTCAGAATGCTATGTAATGTTTAGTAACCTGCCTAGCAGATAGTAAAAACAATTCATGTAACATAAATAAATTTATGCAGATGATTGCATGGAAAGTGGTTTAGATTCCCTGTGTTATTTAGCACAGGCAAAACATAGGCAAATGATAAAATTTTTATTAAATACAATACATTTTACTGAAACAGTGACATACAGGTATAGAAGCAGGAGAAATGTAGAGCTTTTATTTATGCAGAAGAAAAATAGTTATTGATAACTAGAATAACTAGAAACTATGCAGACAGATGTTTGGTAACCTTAGTTTCTCTTTGTATATAGCACAGATCATCTGTAGCTCAAGACCAGTATTGCAAATTTTGTGTTTGCTTGATTTTTAAAGATTGCAATTTTCAAGGTGATTTTAGATCTGTTTTCCTGGCATATATTCTAATTTCCTTTCTTATATTTTGTGACAGTCTGTTATTCTCTTATGAAACTATAGTTCTGGTATTTTTCTCAAAAAGTATAAAATATCTTTGCTCTTTTTGCTTTGAGGATAGCTTCTGCCTTAGTGTAATATAGTGCATTTCTTTCCTCAAGTGTAGGTCAGATAGGGCTTTTGTTTTAGTAAGGTGAAGTTTTCAGAAGGTGAAGTCCCAGAAAGTGGACAGTCTTCTTGTCTTCACCAACCTAAGCAAAGGCTTTTTTTGAAGTTTCTTTGGTGATGGAGATGTGTGTGTTTACTTGTCATTAGAATTTCATTCTCTGTTCACTGTAAGAACATGTTGGTGGGCAAATTTGGGGTGTGGAGCATTTATACAATACTGTTTGTCACTGTTATAATGACATTTGAATCATGGATCCTTACATCAACGGTGTCAGCTTAAGCCACTGTTGCACATAAGGGTACATTACTCTGAGTATTTCTAAAAATCTCTTGCCGTTCAGTTTCAGATTCAAAGGAAAATGATCAAAGTGTATCCAGGCAGTTTGCACAGAGAGATCACTCTAGAAGTTATGAGAATCTGGCTTGGTTTAAAGGTGAGCTGTATGAGTTTTACTTTTGTACCCATGCAATCTTTACTACCCACATGCTGTAAAACAGAAGGTTTGAAATCAAAGTATTTTAGAAATCAAAATGAAATAGGATGCTGGGGTTTGTAGGTTCAGACCGTAGCTGTTTAGTTGTTTGCTATTCTGAAAGAGTTATCTGGAAGAAACCATAAAAGTGTTGGAGACTGTTAAGGACAGGGAGGGATAATTGGTACAGCATGGCCTTGAAATCTTGTTAAGTTGGATGCAGCTAAACAATGTTCATTTTATATAGTCAGATTCAAGTAATAGCTTTTCAAACAAGGACTGTACCTTATGACGGAAGAGCAGGATTTGGAGTAACATGGAAACAGCAGCTGTGGAAAGAAATCACAGGTCATGAACACCTGCTAACACTAGAGCCTTCTTCGGTGCAGAAACTAAATGACATTCTTTTGAAAATCTGCTGGTATTTGGGTCTTATCTATAAATATCAGAGTTTCATCTTGCACATGTCTATTTTTTGTGTGTGAACACTAGGAAATTAGACAATAGGGGGGATTTCAGAGAGGAGCTAGAAACCCAACTGAAGGACTGGAAACAAGAGTTGCATGAGGTTCAGTCTACTGTCTCTATAATGGGCTACAGATGATATAATAACTTTCTCGTAGAGGAAGATATCACTTGAGGATTTAAAAGTGAGACTTTTTATGCTCTCTATTTTCCCATAAGAATTATGTATCCTTATATCTCTGGGACAAGGCCTACGGGTATCTGTGCAGATCTTCACCATTATAGGGAGAAAATTCATGGGGACAAACCACTATTAGATTTCAATCTGGCCAGCACTGTAAATGACCAACAAAAGGACTTCTAAAGAACATTTTAATAACAGAAGGAAGATCAGAGATAACACTGACCCATTGCTTGATGAGGTCAGTCTCCTCACAAGTAGGGAGATACACACAGCAGAGATTTTTACTACTTTCTTTGCCTCTGTTTTTAACACTGATTGTGGTTTCTGGGAACCCCAGAGCCCTGTGTTGAAAGACTGTGACTGGGGGAATGATAACCTTTCAATTGACCCTCAGCTTATTTAAGACATACTGCTCTAGCTGGATGCACATAAGAATCTGGGGCCTGATGGGATTCATCCCAGGGTACCAAAAGAGCTCACTGATGCCATTGCAGGACCTCTCTCCACTATTTTCCAAGTGACTTGGGAGTCTGGAGAGGTCTCAGTTGATTGGAAGCTGGCAAACATTGTCCCAGTTTCAAGAATGGAAAGAAGGAAGACCCTGGTAATTACAGACCAGTCAGTCTCAATTCACTGCTTGGTAAAATTATGGAGAACATTTTTCTAGGAGTAGTTGGAAAACACTTGAGGAACAATACAATCACTGGTAATAGCCAGCAAGAATTTACACCAGGGAAGTCCTGCTTAACCAATTTCATTTCCTTCTATGACAAGCTCACCCAACTAGTTGACCAAGGGAAGCCAGTAGATCTGGAGCTTGTCATCAAAAGTTTTTAGCAAAACTTTTGATACTGACTTTCACAATATCCTTCTGGACAAACACACAGCTAGAAAAGTAAATAATATGTTGATTGAACAATTTACTGATGGCACTGGCTCAGGTTACATCAGGCTGGTGACCAGTCACCAGTGGTATTCCCAAGGAGTCAATTTTTGGACAAAACATTTTTGTTTAATGTTTTTATAATCTGAACACAGAAATCAAATGTGCATTTATTTGTCAATGATACAAACTAAGGGCAACTGTAGACTCCCCTGAGGGTAGAATGTTTATACACAGAGATCTGGATAGAGAGCTGGGCAATTACCAACCATATGAAATTTAACAAGAGCAAGTGCTGTGTTCTCTACCTGGAATGAAGTAATCTTGGTTTATATACAAACTGGAGGATAAGAGGTTGCAGCTCCACAGAAAGATCTATTTGTGTTGATGACAAGTTGAGCCAGCAGCGCCCTGGCAGCCAGGAGGGCCAGCTGTGTCCTGGGGGGCATCAGGCACAGTGGCGCCAGCCGGGCAAGGGAGGGGATTGTCCTGCTCTGCTCTGAGCTGGGGTGGCCTCACGCCAAGTGCTGGGGGCAGTTTTGTGTGCCGCAGTGTAAGGAGGGCATCAAACTACTGGAGATGTGGCTAAGATGGTGAAAGATTTAAAGGGCAAAATATATCAGGAAAAGTTCAAGTCACTTGCTTCACTCAGCTTGAAGAAGAGAGAGCTGAGGGGTAACCCCATCACAGTATACAATTTCCTCAAGGGGAGCAATGGAAGGGAAATTGCCATTCTCTTCTGTCTGGTGACCAGTGGTAGGAAAAAAGGAAAAGGAATAATGCTGTGCCAGGCAGGTTTAGATTGAACGTTTGGAAAAGTTTCTTCACTGAAAAGGTGATTGATCACTGGAACTGGCTGTCCAGGTAAGTGATCACAGCATCAAGCCTGGCAGAGCTCAAGAAGCTCAAGAGCTTTAGGTAGTCCCTCAAAATGCAGGGAGCTGAATTAAAGATCCTTATGGACCCCTCTAAGCTTGAGATACTCTGTGATTCATCCAACTATGATCTCAAGAAAAAAAAGAAACATTATTAAGTGTTCAAGGCATATATTTGCTGAGATGACACCTGATTTTGTTTCAGCATTTCCAGTTTGTCAAGGTATTTACTTTTTGTTCAGATTTCTTGCCATGAAACTTGAGGGACATAAAGGCTCTCTGTAGACCGTCTATAAAGGCCAGATTGTCCTCTTTTGCCTTGTGCACAGCTGTAAAGGTTAGTGATACATATTTCCTGACACTGTTCTGTTCCTGTTTTCATCCTTTTTTTGTTACTCATTCTGAAACCCAGTGAATTATGGAGGACTTGGGGGGATGATGTTGGTGAGAGTACCAGAATAAAATTAAGAAAAGAGAAGTTGTTATTATGCTTTGAAGCTACAGCTTTTGCAAGAACATTTCACGAGGGGCAAGCTGCCCCTTGAAATTCATTTGGTCTTTTCTCTTGAGCTTTTAAAGGTCTTTGATGGTTTATTGACCTCTTGAAGTTATGCCTGGTTGAGGACAGAGGTACTTTGGCTTGAGTCATAAGGAAAAACTAATTAAAGGGATAATCTTTTTTTCTATCTACATATCAGGAAACTCAGAGCTTAAGCACCCTGGAGAACTTAAGCAAATAACTTATGACAAAACCTGCCCATCAAATACTTGAAATAGAATGGTAGTGTTCAAGAAATGAAGTGTCTGGGAAAAGACCCACTACCAGGAAAGCTAAAGTTGCAAGAAGGAGTACCCATCTGTACTTGTGAGAATTAGGGAGTCTAGGAGTTAACGTTTCCTTGTGGTATTGAAGTGGCTTCTTAATTTACAGAGTTGTTGGCTAGTTGTCCTCAGCATCTCTTCTCTCACGTCCCCAGACCGGCTCTCTTGTTTTGCTGCACTTCAGCCAGTTCCTCTTTTCCTGTTGTGCTGGGGAGCACCTGGAGAATGGTGTTCCTTGTATTTGAGAAGAAATTGAACTGCTAATACTGACAGTTCACTTTGCTGAATTACTTGATTTTTTTAGTGAAACTTAAGTATCCAAGGATGAGCATCTTTGGCAGTCTCAAATGGGTACTAGTTCTGTATGAGTGAAACTTAGCATAGAGAAAAGAGTCTAATTGCTTTTGGCAGGGGCTTTTAATTCAAAATGTCTTGTGTTCCCACTGAAAGTACAACTATAAGGGTCTGGTAAAAAAAAAAAAACAAACAAGGAACAGTCTTGATACTTAGAAGAGAAAACCTGGAATGTTGAAATCCCATACTTAAACGAAAAACAGCTATCTAGTATCATATTTTGGGAAGAAGCCTCATGCTTTAATTGTCTTGATGATTAGTTCTACTGAGGGGAATGAGTCAAAAGCATCCTACTGAATGGAAGAATAATGAAGGAAACAGAGATATGGAAAAGAGACTTCCTGCAAATTCCATCATTTTGCTTTGGTTTGTTAATAGTCAGCACCACTGTTACAGTCTTGAAATAAAGCCTTTAGAATAAATATAGAGAAGTCTTTTGAGTTTTTATCCTCCTGACAATGTTACTTTTCTCCTGATACTGTTTCAGCTCTCTAAATCTGAATTTTTTAACTTTTTCTGTCCAAGAAAGATATTGTGCCTTATAGGCCTTAATAGCACTTAATAGCAAAGGAATTGTTTGTAAGTAACAGAGCTACTACATCAGACCTGCCTGAACCATGCCATGTTCTTTGACCACCAATAACTCTAATAGAGATTCACCCACGCTGTCAGACTCTAACTTCCCTTCTTGTTGAACATCATCAGCATCTTCTGTGGCACTTTTTCTGCTGCAAATGTCTGTGGATGACCAAAACATTTTTAGTTTATGTAATTTCCTGGCTGTAACTGTCTTCATATTGTCTATTAATGTGACCTAGTGTTCCATCTTCATTCTTTACATTTCCTCTAATTCGAAATTGGGTTACAATGCAACAGAGTACCATGAACAGCAATAACTAAATCTTTTCCTCAGCATTTGCTATGTCCCTGCAGGCAATTTTGTTAACATTCCTGTTCAGTTTGGAGCCACTTATATTCAGGTTATAATTCATAGCTTGGTGTTGAAGGTACAGTTCAGAGACACATTAGTTAATGAAAGACACACTTCTGGCCAGCAAATCTCATTGTGTTTTCCAGAAAAGCCTTTGAAGGATACAATAAGGAGGAAGCAAATGTTTTTTTTACCGGTCACATGTTGTAGGATTGTCCTAAAAATGAGAAATGCCTACCTAGAGAAGACAAGTGATTACAGTTTTAGTCAACAGCACTTCTGATAGCATGATACTTTTGATTGTTATAGGACCAAAGAAGATTTATTGTGAACTTAGGAGCAATAAACTGCTCTTTCAACATTGCAAACAGCAAGCTGTGAATAACACTGATCTGCAGAGTATGGAGTAGTTTTCTATCACATCAGAGTTTGATTGCTGTAAAATACTTGACAAACCTTTGGACAACTGTATTATATAGTTAAGATGCTGCACAGGGGAGGAATTTTACAGGCACCTAAACAAACAGCTCTGCTTCACTAGTCTTGAACAGTAACATCCTGGGACAAAGACACAATTTTTCTAATCCTTGCAGAAAAGACAATGAATGCATAATGATGGTAAAATTTTAAATCATTGTATCCAAATCTGAGCATCTGCCCAAGCCCTGAGCACAGATGAGAAGTAGGGAGATATCAGGAGAGCCCAATTTAGCTCTCTTTTCAGGGAAAGCTGCATGAAAAGGTCAGGGCTTTTGCCACCTTGCTTGGTGATATGTTTCATCTTGACCCTGACATAAGTGATAATGGTCAGTAAGCCCATCGCAGTGACATACCTCATGTTAGGTTTCAAGTTAAAGGCACTGCTTGTAAACTTCCTTGGACAAATACAGTTTTTCTATTTGGCACACATCTCAACCCCAGATGTTCAAAGATTTTGAGTTAATGCTCAGGAAAAAAAAATGCAATTTTCTGACTCAGTATAAAAATATTTAATTTTTTGTAACTATCTTCTACTTTTGAACTTCCCTAGCCCATGTTTTAAAGACATTCTAATTAAAAGAAAACCTGGGCTTCTAGTGTAATTCTGTAAACACAAGACCTGATGCATTAAAGCAGACTAAAATTTGTGACACAGTAAGACAGAGAGATGACAAAACTGATTCCTTGTTTAAGAGACTACAAAAAGAGAATCCGAAGGGAAAGTTGAGATTCTTGCTAAGTCTGGGGTATTATTCTGCTGAAAAAGGCTGCAGGCAGTGTACAGTTGAAAGGAATAAACACCTGCAGAACACAATCCTATTTCACTCTCAATATTGTAGTCAGTCACTGTAGGACTAAAGGATTTAAAGAAAACATTAAGCGTGATGACTTAAGGTAGTTCAGTAAGTTGACTGAAGCTTTCCTCATGTAAACAATGCAGTGAAACAGCCCAGCCATGGAGTCTATCTATTCCTTTGTTCCTAAACAGTGAACTTGACATGTGTTAACTTTGAAGAGGCTGCTTTAGCTTTTTGGTATTTTGTGTTCAAAGCAAGCAGAAAAATTGGGGTTCTTATTAAACTGATTCAGCAGCACAGTTCTTCATCCCTCTTATGGTCTGTGGTTGTAAGAAACAGTTTATTGTTTAGAATCATAATGACAATATTTACAGCAACAACAGTGTCTACCTTAATTCTTTTTATACTAATTGGATGATGTCAGGTATAATCTGGAAGACTAGGATATGAGCGTAATCTTTAAAAAGAGAAGGCTGAATAGCATGCTTAAATTTAATTTTGTTTTTTAACCTTACCACATATATTGTCATTACTCTGTGTTTCTGGCACATCCTCCAAAGTGTCTATTGGAATGATTCCTGGTTTCTGCTTAATAAAAAAACAGGCTAAACTCCATTATGTTTGCTTGTCCCAAGATACTTGAAAGTTTTCCTCCAGTTGTTTCAAAACTACCACAAATATGTTGCTCTGCCAGTTAAAATATATTACCTGTCTGAGCTTATTTTACAAGGCAGTATTCTCTTTGCTGTGGTCCAGTTAAACACCTAAATACTTGCTCCATGTTGGCAACTTGGATGCACAAATGTAGCACACATTTAAATGCTTTGTTGAATCATATCACAGTGCTCTGCACGATCAGAGTCTAATACACAAGTACGTTTTGCAGATCACATTAGCATCACACAGAGGGTACATATGCACAGGCAACTGTGTGAAGATATCAGCCTTGGCTTTGAAAGACGTATAAAAATTGACATGTTTGCCTACAATATCTGAACACCAGTTGTTTGTTAGACAGCTATGATCACTGTTGGGCTGGAAGGGAAACAATGTCTCTGAAGCTGATGGCAAAATTCACTTAACTCAGCATTTCACCTGAAGTGTCTTAAGCAGTCTACACTGGCTCTGCCTTTTACCCTCTCACTGCAAGCTCCATCTTCGTTGAGGAATTAGTAAGCAGCTGTTGTGGAATGACTTTGAAATTTTCTCTTGTGCAGCAAAAATTGTGGCTATTTTTTGAGCCAAATAAATAATTCACAGGGAGTAAGTGATTGAGTTCATCCTTTTATTTTCTTATGTTTATATTCCTCATACTTGCATTAATCACTCTAGCTGTTAATTGAATGAAAGTGAGCCCATCTGAGTTTCAAATATTGCCTATTTACTAGGTAACACTTTGACACTATAGCTGGAGATGTTTTGTGCAAGACACAACTTTCACTGCTTTGCCTTCACCTAGTTTTTATTATTTCCTATAGTTGACAAATATTCTTTCTCATTAGCCTTGTTCATAAGCACAGCTTCTGTCCCACAATGTATATTAGCATTTACAATGTGAAAATCTGGGTCAGATGTGTCACATTTACACTGTAGTGAAGGCCTCACCTCCCAGCCCCTGATGAATACCAGCTATTAAAGTCCTGCTGAAAATCACTTTTGATCAATCTGCAAAGTTAAATATATCTATGCAAATTGTTTTGTACTCTGCATCTGTTTCCATGAAATATTTACAAGACTTTGAAATTCACTGTCTGTATTAGCAGCAGTAGACAAATCATTCCAGTATTCAGGGAAAGCCACCCCAAAAGGGAAGCAAGCAGTTTTTGAAGTAATTCCAGTTCATTTGGGTGAAAGACTCAAGACAAAAAGGATCCATTTAATCTGCACCTTCTCAGTCTGTCAGTGTGTCAGAATGTTTCCTACACAGAGTTTGAGATCTTGTTACCAAACTAGGAAACACCCCTGATGAGTTCACAGGTTCCTCACCTGCTAGGGCTGTTTTTTCTGCACCTCCTGTAGTCTCAGCATTCTTCTGCCACAGAATTCTTCAGCTGACAAGAGAAATCAAACTGGCAGTAAACAAAGAGTGGAGATAATTGCTGTCTGCTGCTTCCAAAGTGCAAAGTGGAAAAGAAGTTATCATACAAGCAGTCCTGTGATAGCAAAGACTGTTGTTTCCCATGTTTGGTAGGACCTTAAGGGGAAAGGAGCCTTGCTTTACTCCTAATAATCACATGAGAGGTAGGTGACTGCTGACTTGAAATACATTTTTCCTCACAGACCTCTTTGGATAGTAACATGAATACTACGCACCTACCCACTGTTGCTGCCATAAGGTCAAAGTTGGATTAATACTTTTCTACAGTTGATAAGTGGCACTATCCAGGTATTTTCCTGGAAGCACCAAAGCTCAGTCCTGACTGATTGCTACCCTAACCTGTTTCCTATCTTTAAATGTAGCCTGCTGCTTCTGAAAGCTCCAGATAACTGAGTGGGGATGACACTGATGTACTGGACTTTGTACTGAGCAGGAAGGCTGCCTGAGTGAAGTCTCAAGCAAAGAAAACAAAAGCCGTTGTTGCTTTTTGGCAATTTCTGCTAGAAAGGGCAGTGGAATGAAATGATACATGCAAAGGGTATTTAAAATAAGTGCACAATTTGCCACTGCGCCTTCAGCTAAGGAAAGAGGTGATTGAATGAAGAGCGCAGTAGGAATGCCCAGGAAGAGTTTGGCTTTCCCCATTGCCTCCACATAGAAGGCCAAGAAGTGCCTCAAGTTGTTACCAGGAACACAAATCAAATTGTACCTGAATTGGCACCTAGTCATAGGTTACTGTACCAGGACAGGGCTTTGGTCTGACTCTTTCTAAAGCAGTTCGTCTCTCCTTCCTAGCAGTCCCTCCCTGTGCTTTTTGAGTTTTGAGGAAGATGGGGAGATGGACAGGCTCATATCCATGGTCCTATCTGGACACAAGGAATTGGCGTTGGTATAATTGTGCCTCTGAGGACTGGAGAGGGTTCTTCATGATAGCTCCAGCAGCTGTCTCCAAAGGCAGGGTTGTATTTGGTGTCCTGCAGAGTGTGAAGCAGATAGACCCAGGAACCTGGGAACAGTTAGTTTCTCCTACCCTTTCATACACATAATGAATCTTCTCCAAGCAGAGTGGGTGTCATGCACTTTTCCATTTTTATTTAATTTTTGTATCCACCAGGGCCAAGTTCTTTAGAAAGGGGAAAAAAGCGAAGTGTCATGTCTTCCAATAAGATGAGTGATAGGAAACTACCACATGTATAGGAAGCTCCTGCTGTTGCACAGCCTAGGCATTGCTGCTTTAGCATTCACTGGCAAGAACACTTATTCCCTGCAGTCATCCCTCACTTGTTCTTTTCTTGACAGCAGATGGGAAGCAGGATAAGGAGACACCCTGAAAAAGAGTAATTACATCCTTATCTTTGCTTAATCTTGATTTTCCTGCACCTTCTTTCATAAGAGTTGATTAGTTGTGCTGTGTCAAGCAGATGCTTTAAAGAAATCTATTTATGGGGACACTCTGTTTGCAGCTGGAAGTGGTTTACAATGGCAAATAAAAGGACCTTCTCCACTGAGATGTGCAGACAGGCCAAGGTCATGCTAGTTAAACAGAAGACATTCTCAGTTAGTGAACCAGATGACTGTGCTGGAACAGCCAGATCCTCAGAATCACAGAATGGCTGAGGTTGGAAGGGACATCTGAAGGGCACAGGATCCAATCCCCCATTTCAAGCATGACCATGTAGAGCTGATTGCTCAGGAACTAGTCCAGACAGTTTTTGAGTATCTTCAGGGATGGAGACTGTACAACCTCCCTGGGCAACCTGTGCCAGTGCTCAGTCACCCTCACAGTAAAGTGTATTTCATGATTGTCAGGAGGAATCTCCTGTGTATCAATTTGTGTTTGAATGTCCAAATTAAGAGTGCTCCTTGGACTAATCCTGCTGGCCACAATTTACCTACAGCTAAGTGTAAGCACAAGTATTTTGATGTATCAGCATGGACAAAACAATTTGATATCTTTATTTTGGTGAAAGAAAAGCTGAAAGAATTTTCTGCTGTGACAGGGGGAGGGAATGCCAGATAGGTTTGGCTGAGAAACAGTGGCTTCTCTGTATGGGCCATTCCAAATCACCTGCAGGCTTTGTCCAAAACACATGTTGTTTACAGAAATCAAAGATTCATTTGATTTCTGTAAACTACAGACTAGTGAGTGCTCCTGTTGGCATAGAACTTGCATCTTAAAGTGTATTTTCTTTTTATCTTCTCAGGGGTACATATTTAGTTTGCATTTAATTTTTCTGGTTATCTCAGAGTAATATGAATATGTGCTATACCTTAGAAGGTAAGGGCTCAGGCTTTATGATTACAAATTAGGCAAAATCTGGGGAAATGAGAGCAATGCATGAGAGAAATGCATCCAGTTTATTTGCAGAAATGCAAGCCAGTCTCCTTCTTAACAGAACTAATACTGCATGGTGCAGGACAATAGCAAAAAGAAGTCCTGCAAGTCCTGCACAAGGCAAATTTGCAAAACCCTGAAGTACAGAACTTTGAATAAGCAAATCCTGTGGCATTCTGCACTGCTTTCCAGGATTCAGGGTTATGTCAGGGGGGACATACAAAGACAAGGGCACACGTATGCATCCTGTACAGACTGACACAGATCTGCTGTTCATAGAGGTCACCAAAAGCAATCTCCTCATGATTTCTAATTTAAAGATACAGTCCCTGAATTAGTGAATAATGAGAATGAAATGACCCATCACCGTGTGTCCATTCTGTCTCTGCTTCCCACCTGGCCTATTTTTAGCACAAGAAATGGTGAAATTTCTCATGCGTAACATGGCCAGATGTGCTTGACCTGAACTGTGAGAGTGTTTGAAACTGAACTAATTTTTCTGCTAGCATGGAAGTCAATATCAGGTTTATATGAGGACTCAAAACACCACTGAATTTGAGCATTTTGATGAAGTACAGGCTGATTTTAATTTCTGTCAAAGACTAATAACAGAAGCAGCAATTGCTTTTTTCAAATAGTGAGCCCAGGTCCATAATTTGCCTCTAGATTTTAAGCGTTTTAGAAACTGAAGAGGCTCAGATCTCCATTTTGATTAGAGTGCTAGCTCTGACTACAGTGGTTCCCTTCAGAAGACACCAGAAACAAAATTAGTAATGATAAAAAGGTTTCCTAGTGAATAGTAATAAGAGGATGTCACATTTTTTTCAGACCTGCTTGGAAAAACAGCGTACAATGTAATACCATAACCAAATGGCCTAACTTCTTCATTTTTTCATCAACCAGAGATGTAACTGTTTCTGTAAAAAAAACCCAAACCCAAACTTTGCTTTGCTGAGGAATGTCCTTTATGCATACAACTTACTAGAATAAGTTCAAAGTTCAGTGGGGCCAGCTGCTTGTTAGAAAATGAACTGCAAGCTGAGATATTTTTGACTCTATCATGGGAATGCAAAGATGCCTGCAAGAGCATCTTTTTGATATTGCTGCAAACACAAAAGTCTCTTCTTTATCTGTGACGCAGAATTCTAGAAAGGGATGCCTTCTGTGTGTTGATAAAGACATCTATTTTTCCCCATTATTCTGCTGTTGAAGAACATAGGGGATACCAAGAAGGGTGCATGTTGTAATGCCAAAGTAGCCATACAGGCTCCTCTTTTCATTACTGATGGCAGCAGCAGTAGCCGCAGTTATTACCTTTTCTGAAAGACAAGATTTGTTATAGCAGCAGCCTATTACACCAGAAAACCTGTCATCCCAAATTGGTTTGCTTAGCTAGGCAAAGGCAGAAACTGGCTAAAAGGAAAGGGAGTGGGAGAAATATGGTTCCTCATCTGTTTGTGCCACATATTTTGTATATAGACACAGGTAATGAGGCTGGCTGACATTTATGCCACTGGCAGCAAGTGCTTAGATGAGTGGGGCAGTTAGCACCCTGCAAGGACAAGCCCTGCTCTTATACATCATACCTGGGCACTGACCAAAGCGTCTGGGTACACACTGCTTCCTCACAAATGGTGTGTTATTTCCTAGTCATACCATTTGGCAGCCTTGCTGGGATGTCTTCTGTGTGCACTGATGGCTAATACGGGAAGCAGCAGCTCTCAGAGCATAGCAGGAGTCAAGCCTGTGTAGCCTCAGAACTGTCCCCCTGTCACCCGGGGGAGACAGGGATGCCCCTGACACCATCTTGCAGCTGTGTCCAACACTCTGGCAATTCCTTGCAGTAATGTAAAGAAGGGGTTGTGCTGCTGTGAAGAAGGCACTGACATTGAAGTGATAACTGATGTTTCATGCTTGGAGGCCATTTCCTGTGTAAGGGGGCTTGAACACACCCTGAAGACAAAAAAATACTTCAGAAGACTGTGGTAATGCACTGTCTTGTGAGCTGTGCAGAATAATAATATTTTTGCATTTCCAAAGTCTCCATAGCTCCCAGTCATATTTCTCTGATGTTACTGCAAAGTTAGAAAAAGTAAGGTTAAGTATAATTTTTTTTAAATTCACTTACTACTTAATCTTCTAAAACGGAGCTGTTTTCTGTAACCTCTTTCTTAGTGTGATGGCCTTTTGAAACACCATTAGAAAACAATACAGGCTTTTTGTGCATTTGCTTGTCCAAATATGCAAGATCATACTGGGACCACTGCTGTTTAACATCTTTGTCAGCAACATGGACAGTAGAATCAAGGGCACCCTCAGCAAGTTTGCCGCTGACACCAAGCTGTTTTGGTCCAGCCAGCAAATGTGCATTTGCAGTCCACAAAGCCAATTGTATCCTAGGGTGAATCCAAAGCAGCGTGGCCAGGATGGCGAGGGAGGGAATTCTGCCCCTCTGCTCCCCTCTGGTGAGGCCCCACCTGGAACACTGCATCCAGCTCTGGGGTCATCAGCATAAGAAAGATGTGGACCTGTTGGAGTGACTCCAGAGGAGGCCACGAAGATGATCATAAGGATGGAGAATGTCTCCAGTGAGAGAAAACTCAGAGAGCTGTGTCTGGTCTGCCTAGGGAAGGTCCCAGGAAGATTTTATAGGAGCCTTCCCGTATGCAAAGGTGGCTACAAGAGAGCTGGAGAGGGACTCCTTACAAGATCACATAGTGACAGATCGAGGGAGAACTGAAGGCCTTAAGCTGAAGTGGGGTAGATTTAGATTAGCTTTTGGGAGGAAATTCTTTACTATGAGGGTGGTGTGGCACTGGCACAGGCTGTCCAGAGAATCTGTGTGTGTCCCATCCCTGGAAGTGTTTAAGGCCAGTTGAACAGGCCTTTGTGCCACCTGCTGTAGTGCAAGGTTTGCCAGCCCATGCCAGGGGGATTGGAGCCAGAAGAACTCCAAGGTCCCTTACAACTCAAACCATTCTATGAACCTATTATTTGAATACTTCAGTTATGTATCTTTTCTGCTACACGGTGATGAAACAGTTCCTAAGCAAAATCTAGAAGTTCAAGTGTAGGTGACATAGAACATCCCACTGATGGCACTATTTTTATTCACACTTTTCATCCATGTTCACCATACTGCCTCTGCATCTCCCAAACAAGATTTCATTCTCATTCTAGGTCTTTAAAGATACACAGTATCTGCCAGTACAGAATCTGTGGCCTAAGTAGTGAGGAAAAGCTGTTGGAAATGAGGGAAAACTCATTTAACTATCCATAAAGACTGAACTAGGAGCAGAGGATAACTATCTTATCTTCTGAATTTCATGGAAGGTCCTTAATTTCTCACTGTATACATTCCTAAAGAGTTAATGATATTAATTATCATATCCTCCCATGTTTTGAAGCTCAGAATGTCACTTACATAAATTCTGCCTGGGAGGTACATATTGCTTAATAGCTGAATTAATTTTTAATCTCCCTTTGAAGAATATTAATGCTTTATTTTCTATACTTCTTCTAAAAAGCAGTATTCCAGCAAAATGTCTCAAAGAAGAAAGCACTGGGAATACTTAGCTTTGAAAGCAACAGCTTATCATCATTTATTGGAACTGTCAAACTTTTCCACAAGGCTCATACTTCTTTCCCTGACTACTTTATTGATGCTGGTGTCACTCAGCATTTATAGGAAGACTGATTTCTCAGTATTGCAGTACCTGCCTGAACTTTCTGAACCTGAGCCTGTTACACCATGATACTCTTTGCACTGCTGAATATGAATCACTGCCTTTCTAGAACCTGTGAAAATATTTGAGTATCTATTTAAGGATTGAGGGAAAACAGTTCTATCAAAAGTAGAAAATGAAGACTGAAATCTAGTTTTCCATAGTGTTGTATAGATTGAAGTCTTCTGGTTTCCTTTTGAGATTATCTGAAGTTTTTGCTGTCTTGAAAATAAAGCCTCTTCACTAGGACTAACTGTTGTTCACACATGTGAGTGGGCTGAATTAAAGCTAACAAGCATATTTTATTCTTTTGTTACTTTGCCTTTGAGTGCTTGATTTGCAGGCTTAATGTTCTTTAAACGTAGGTGGAGGATGATGGGTGAAATTTAGTGGCATCCTTGCATACACATGCAAAAAGATCAGTCTGTGATCCTTGAATTGGGGTCCTGTTCCCTTGATCCAGAGGTGTTGTATATAATTCAGTTGAGGTTTTTTCTGCAGCATTTATAAAAAAGTAGTATTCCGTTTCCAGCACTTATTCTATATTTGCTGTGGTGAAACAACAAAAGGAGGATGTTTGGGCCCAAACCAGACATTTTTAAGAAGAATTAGTTGATGCTATGTTGTAGTGTGGAACAGTCACAAATCAAATCAAGCCTGCAGAAAGAATTTATACTTCAGGTAGAAAATGCTGACCTGAATCCTGCAGCTGTGTCTCCCAAACAAAATTGTGGTATGACCAAAATGAAAAAATAATTCTGTCACATTGTTGAAAGCCTCAGACTTGCTGGCAGTGTGTGCACTTTGAGAAGAATGGGAAGAAACAGTACTCCTCATGAGTTTTTACTGGGTAAACTCACTTATGGCAGGAATCGCTTTCTGTTTTTGTAGCTCTGCCTGTTTCTTGTAACTGGCCTGCACGCTAAGGTCACGGCTTCCAGAGTTAGACAGCTGCTGGGTGAAAAAGAGCCTCGAAAAATCAAGATTAGGTGCAGTATTTTCACAAATCAAAGCCTGTTAAGTGATACAGCTAGCAAGAAAAGGCCAGTTGCCTCTCAAGCTGGAAATCAGTGTATTCTGGATGTCATGTTGTGTGTCACATTTAATGAGTTAGTGAAGGAAAAAATAGCCTCTGTGCAAACTCTGCTGAGGACTTTCACAATTTGTGACTGTTGTTAACACAAAGGGATCTGAGAAAATCTGGGTTGTCATAAAGACATGGCTTACCTTGGAAAGTATAACACATGCTATGAATTGGCTCATTCCTTAAATATATGGATGAGGCTTGCCTTGAGCAACCTTCTGGAGAAAGTGGCATGGACATCTGGTTGAAGGTATTTTCTCATAATGCTGTTGAAACTTAAAGGAAAACTCTTTAATGCCTCGTAATTTCAAGATGGACATGAAAAAAAGGGTTACCTAATCATATACAGGATACAGGTGCATCCCCTTCTGAAGTGCCATGCCATTTGATGCCTGTCACAAAAAATCAAGGTGATACATAGAGTTATTTGCCCTTAGAGTAAGAACAAAGATGATGAACCAGATAGCACCTAAAAGAGAAGGTGCTTAAAGGCATGATTATTTAATGCTGATAAAGAAGCAGTATCTGACTTTGGTCACATATTACTGCATTAATATCAAAGTCACTTCAGGGGCCTCCCTGCCTCAGAGACCCTTCTGAGGCTGCAAATATTTTAAACAAGGAAAGTTTTGAAAATTGTGCAAACTCTTTATACACAACATCATCATATAGAACCTTGAGCAGGAAATAATAGTAATGGCAGTAAATGTAGATCAGATAAAAGTAAATAGAGCTTCATGATAATCATCATGAAAACAGAAAATTTATTGCTTGGTGGTAATCAAGTCAAATAGTGTCTCTGGAATAAAAAAAATTACATATATGTTTTATGAGGACAAATAATATTTTAATTGTGTGAGCTAAAACAAAGATAACAATCGTTATGATGTTACTAGCTTCATGTGATGGCTAAGGGCAGAATGCACTTCTCATGCATGGTGGTTAAGATCAGACACCTGTGCTGTGGGATCTCTCTTTACTGACTGCTACCAGTCACATTTATAGACAAAGTTGTCTTTTTACTGCCTAATTGTTCCACTTTTGTCCTGATCCCTCTGTGTGAGCAGAAGGTTGACTGCAAGGTGACTACCTAGTGTAATGGGAGCATAGACTTCTAAGCTCCCTTATACAGCACTCTTGTTGCAGGCACCTTCTTATACTACAGTCAGTTGATACGACCCTTGTTCCCTATCTGTAGTAACACCAACAACCTAGCTGTTTCAACAAGAAGATTAGTAATTTCCTTTTGCAAAGTTATTCTCATTTATGATCATAGGATCATGGAATGACTTGGGTTGGAAGGGATCTTTAAAAGTCATTTAGTCCAAATCCCGTGCCTTGAGCGGGGACATCTTCAACTAGATCAGGTTGTTCAGAACCCAGACCAACCTGAGCTTGAATGTTTCCAGAGATGGGGCATCTACCACCTCTCTGGGTAACCTGTTCCAGTGTTTAGAGAATCACAGAATCATTTAAGTTGGAAAAGAGCTATAAAATCATTGAGTCAAACCTTTGACTGATCACCACCTTGTCAACTAGGCTAGAGCACTAAGTACTACATCCAGTTGTTTCTTGAACATTTTCAGGAATACTAACTTTACCACCTTCCTGGGAAGTCCATTCCAATGCTTGCCAATCCCTTCCATGAAGAAATTCTTCCTGATGTCCAGCCTGAACCTCCCCTGGTGCAGCTTGAGGCTGTGTCCTCTCACCCTGTCCCTGTTTGCCTGGGAGAAGAGACTGAAACCTGTCTTGCTGCTTTCACCAGCTCCTTTGCCCTTCTCTGGACATGCTCCAGCACCTGAATGTTCTTCTAGTGAGAGGTCCAGAGCTGGTAAACGGACTAGAGGGGTGGCCTCACCAGTGCCAAGCACAGAGGGACAATCCCTGGTCCTGCTGGCCACACTATTGCTGATATAGGCCAGAATGCCACTAGCCTTCTTGGCCACCTGGGCACTCAATGGCTCATGTTGAGCCACTGTTGACCAACACCCCCTGGTCCTTTTCCACTTGGCAGCTTTCCAGTGACTCTCATTGTAAAAATTTCTTCCTTATATCTAGTCTGAATCTATCTGCTCTTGGGATTAAAACAATTATCCCTTTTCCTATCACTGCAGGCCTTATTAAAAAGTCTGACCCCATTTTATAAGCCCACTTTAGGTATCAGAAGGCTACAAAATGGGGTCCCTGTAGCCTTCTCTTCTCCAGTCTGAAAATCTCCAACTCTCTCAGTCTTTCTTTGTATGAGAGCCACTTCATCCTGCTGGTCATTTTTGTGGCCGTCTTCTGGACCTACTCCAGCAGCTCTATGACTTTCCTGTGCTGGATACTGTACTCCTGCTGGGGTGTCACTGGAGCAGAGGGGCATCACACTTGTTTGGATGCAGCCCAGGACACGTTTGGCTTTCTGGGCTGGGAGTGCACATGGCTGGGTCATGTCCAGCCTCTCACCCACAGCACCCGCAAGTCCTTCTCACAGGGCTGCTCTCCATCTGTTCATCCCCAGCCTGTGCTGATACAGGAGGTTGCTATAGGCCGGGTGCAGCACCTTGCACTTGGTCTTGTTGGACATTGTGAAGTTCTTACAAGCCTACCTCCGGACTTGTCCAGGACCTCCCTCTGTATGCCATCCATTCCCTCAGGTGTGCCAAATGCAACACTCAGATTTGGTGTTAGCAAATTTGCTGAAGGTGTACTAGATAATGTCTGTTTCTATGGTGACTGGCTGAGAAACATTAATTTTTATGTCACCAGTCGTCGAAAGGGACTCCTTCCCTTCCCTTTCTTCTTCCAGCTCTTTTTTCTCTGTAGAGTGAAGGTGCCCTTTACTGAGCTCTATCCATAGGATGATAGAAATTTAGAGAATAGGTCTGAATAATAGAATGAGACTGCATGCTAGAACAGCTGTTGCATCCTGTTTGCATACTGATCTCATCCCATGGCAGAAGATTGCCTTGTGGGTGCAAAAATAGTTTTCAGTCTGGCCGACAGAACCAGAACACCCCTCTCTGGGTGTGTGTTAGAGTACACGTTAGATGCATGCCAATTTCTAGGCAGCTTTGCTGCTGTAGCTTTGCTGCTATAGCTTTGAAACAGAGCAATATTTTTCCTGCCTACAAGCATAATCTGGGTGATGCTAAGGCAAAGCCTATTATTCTTCATGCCCTCATTTATTTGGAAAAGGCCACACTGATTCCAGCTGAAGGTCTGTTAAAAACAACAGAGAGCTCTTCAGGGTGCCCTGATCTGTGCATGCTGCCTTTCTATGCTTTCTAAAGCATAGAAAGGAATGCTGTGGCCTGCATGTCTTACGTTTGATCTGGTCTGCCTGGCCTGAGCAGTGGGACATTCATTTGAAAAGCAGTTGGTGGGAGCATACTGCAGAATGTCTCTTTTCTTTTCCAAGCAATGGAAATTGCTTGGAAAAATGTCTCTTTTCTTTTCCAGTTCTTCCCAAGCAACTGTGGACTTGAAATTGGGTCAGGCTGTCATACATGAATCATCCAGGCTGGAACATAACATCTACTGCTTTTGAGGGTGTACTAGTTCTGACATGCTGCATGTAGTTCTGACATGCTGCATAGCTGAATCCTTTGTTCAGTGGATTGTGGAGGGCTGAAACTTGCAAGTATTTATTGGGTGAGAGCACTGAAGAGCTATTGCTGTGCCACTACTGAGCTCTTCTGCCTGTCATGAGAGTTTTTGTTGTAATAATACACTATTTGACATTTGCAACTCACCTATCTTACTGCAAACATACTTGAAAATAACAAAACTGTTGGACCTTTCTGGCTGGTGTTGTGTAAATGGTAGTGACTAGAGGTTCTTTTTGAGTATTTGCTCTCTTTAGAAAGCAAATGTTAGACACATGTCTGTTCTCTGTCTCTCAGCTGATTATGTGATCTTCTCTTCCACTTTTACTTGTAACAGTTCCAAGAATCTTTTTTTTTTTTTTTTTAATAAGATCACAAGCTCAAATATTTGTACATTGGTTTCCTTAGGACTTCAGCATACCTACCTGCCTATTAAAATTATTATTTTAACTGATTTTAGAGCATTTATGTGTGTATAAGAGTAAGTGTGGAGTATCTAGGCGAGAAAGTTGTTTCCCCCTTGTTTCTGGCAGCTGTTGTTTGCAGACATGACCAAAAATGTGTGTCTGATCACTCAGGAGTCCAAGTCTTCATCAAAGCAACTGTATCCATCACACTGATTTCTGCTTATTGCATTTACACATTTGCATGCATTAAGTAGCCATAAGTAAGGAAGAACTTTGACAAACTGTGCAGTCTGACTGCTTACTGCTGAATAATGGCTTATGGAGAAACCTGACAAGAAATGTGAAATGAAGACAGTGGTCTTCACCTTTCCTGTCTTGGCCTCGTGTAATCTTAAGCAGTAATCTTAAATAACCTTGATACTTTGAGATCCTTCTTGAATCTAAGCATAAAAGTACCTTTGGATTTTATCCTCCTTTCACTTACTAAATAAGCTTCACATCTGTGGTTAGAAAAACTTCTAAATGCCAGCTTAAATATGTTCAAAATCAATTTGAGCGAGTTCTTGTGCCAACGGTCTCTTTTTCCACAATAATTTTGTTCTTCCCCCTGATGTTTAGCCCCTATCAGTTTATAGACAGTGAACATACCCTCTCCAGTCCTTGCTTTGCAAAGCTTAACAACTCCAATCCTTCTGTCCATTCAGCTCAGGCCTTTCCAAAAAGGAAAGGCCTCACTCTATTCCTTCACCGTATTTTTTTCCAATTTAATTTCAGTCTTCCTCGAGACTGTTGCCCAGAACCAAAAACAAGAGTTCACCACCATCCTTGTGCAGTGCTATTTTCTTGCTGTCACTCACAGCTTTTTGTCACGGTTGCTTTACATAGAGGATAGCTAAGACATTTTTGTGTCTGAAGAATCATGCAAAGTTTAACCCTGGCAGTATCAGCCTTCTGTGTTAGCAAACAGAAAAGCACTAACTCCTCCAAATCATCTTCTCTTGCTATGGGCCATTTCTGCAGATGAACAAGCATTGCAAGTGCTGGAGTCAGTAGCATGCTCTTGCATTCATTATGTGTGCTGCACATTCATGGGCACTTCAGAGCACCTGCATTGTGCTGGTCGTATGTGAATTTGATTGGCCCTCTCATGGTTCAGGAGTCCAGACACAGCCCTTGACACCCGTTCTGGCTGGTGTGCACAGGTTTTGATGTGGAAAGGGTCTGGAGATGTGCTGCCTCTATGGCAGTGTTTTATTTGTGCCTTGTACATGACCCCTGGGCTCAGGATCTTCCTGATAGCCACGCTGGAGCCTGCTGCCATGCCATCTGGTTCAGTCTTCTCGGACCATCTCTCTATGGGACCCTTCTTGTGAGCGATGCTGCGCAAGGAACTCTAGGTAAGGACGGTGTCTTGCACAGCAGCTGCTCTTCCCCTTCCTATCCTCAACTGCTGCTGCCATGAATGTGCATGTCCTCCTGCTCTTCCTTCCTTTGCCCTCCTGCATCTGCCCAGGCTGGGCCAAAGTCCCAGTCTCAAGTGCATGGCAGAGCACTCACTGCTACTCTTTGCAAATGACTTATTAGGTGACAGAAAAGACATCTTAAAGGTCCCAGGATGCTTATAGGCAACATCAACCAATTAATCAGAGTATGTATCAGACATTTACTTCTGAAAAATGGAGGTCTGTCTCGGAACGTCAGTAGCAGGAATAGAAAACAGGTAATAAAAGAAGGCTCTGGGGAGACCTTGTTTCAGTCTTCAAGTACTTCTAGGGAGTTTATAAGAAAGATGGAGTCAGACTTTTCAGTAGGACTGTAGTGATAGTGCAAGGGTAAAGGGTTTTAAACCAAAAGGGAGTAGATTCAGACTAGATATAAGGAAGATATTTTTTATGTTGAGGATAGTGAAACAACTGAACAGGTTGCCCAAGAGAGGTGGTAGATGCCCCATCACTGGATGCTTTCAAGGTCTGATTGGAAGGGGCTCTGAGAAACCTGATCTAGTTGAAGATGTTCCTACTTATTGCAGGGAAGGTTGGACTAGATGAAATTTAAAGGTCCCTTTCAATTCAAACTAATCTATGACGCTATGATTTTATGGTTTTATGATCATAGAATAGAAAGCACATTTCCTTCAGTTGCATGTTGACAGGATTCCATGTAGCTCTGACTTTACTCTTTTTGGAAATGTGGGAGTGCTGTGTTACAGGAAATTCAGTATCTAGTTCTAAAAGCTAAAACCCATACTTATTAACTTCAATTTTGTGTAGGGCCATCTGTCACCAATTCTTCAAAACTTGCTTTTCACGAGATATTCCTACCCAGCAAATCTTTCTGCTCTTGTGTTACACTGAGTTCGAACAAGTGATAGGTTGGCCGTTTCTGTGTAATTTGGCCTGTGAGTGTTCAGGGTACATATATACAAGAATGATTTTGTTAATGACTCATGTTTACTGCCTGTGTTTTTGAATATGCTGTTGCCCCGTGCAGGTGGAGATTATCATGAATACTGTTTCAGAAAAAGATCCACCACTGGAGCTGCAGTACTTGAAAAGGTTTATTCAAGTATTTATGTCCCAAATCATGGAGTTTTATTTGCTGTGTCTTACTGGCACATTAGCTACTGCAATTGTTAAGCTTCTCTCTTAAGACAGATGGAGAGAAAACTACATCCAGAAAGGTTCTGAAGAAGATCCTATAAACTGGAAATTCTATAAGAACTTAAAGTATTTTTTACCTGTAGAATATTTTAAGGTTCTTTTATTACAAGTGAGTGCTACTTTTGGTTTTTATTATTATTATTATTATTATTATTATTATTATCTTATTATATTATGGGAATAATTTTTGTTGTGGAGATGTGCAGTCTAGCCTCAAACCTTTATAAAGTTGTTCTTAGTTTGTATATAAACATAGAAATTTCCTTGATCAGTATTTTCTCCAAAATACTGATTATCGTACTACTTACCCTCTCCTTTTTTTTGAAGGAAACAGCATACAGTTCCTGAGTTTCATGTGACAAATAAAATGCAAGCATGTTTGAAAAGAGCAACATTGTTCCAACTGAACTCTCCATTCTTTTATGCTGTTTTGAGAATGAACTAGCATGCTTCAGATCATGGGACCAAACAAAAAGTGTGATGACAGAGCAAAAGCAGTGTTTGAAGTAAAGCTGTTTAGCACTTCCTCTCAGGGTACAATGCCCTTGTCTCATAAACTAAAACTACAGAGGGAGTAGCTGCACAGAAGGAAAATAAAGCATGCCCATGGAAAATTGAAATATGCATGGTAACTTGGCAGGGTTTATTTGTTTGTCTTTTATTGGTGGATAATCTCTCAATTACTAGAACATACTTGCTGTCTCCAGCTGTGCCTAATGCTGTTTTAGTATGACCATAATTAACGTAGTTAATTGAACAGTTCTGAGTTGAAGTTAAGTACTCAGGTCATGTTCAGCCACTGTCTTCACTTTAACCTCATGAATACATTATTAGGGCAATGAAATTTCTCTGACTATAAATACAACTTTTATATGCATACTTTCTCTTTATAAAATTAATTTGATGTTTGTATAGTTATCTCATTGAAGCTGTATTTATAGTCAATTGATCTTTCTTTCCAGACATGTTTCTGATTGTTCTCTTGTTATCAGATACTGCTGGATTGTTGGCATGTGAATTTAAAGTCAGTCACAATCTTCAGTTTCTTCACCAGAGACACTGTTTAGCAGAAAACATGGTCAGGAGAGGAGTGGGAGGAAAGAGGGTGTTTTGGTATGCAGTGGTAAAATCAGTTAAGTGTGAAGAATGGACTACTGTCGTAGTCCACTCATGAAAGGTGCAGGCAGCATTTAGCTTCAGAGGTGAATTCCTGTAAATTTGACATTTTGACATCTAGCACTCGCTCAGTCAAGGCCAGATAGGCTGACCTGATGGCCAAATTAGGTCTGCTGATTTAATTTGTAACGCACCAGGGGTCTGGGTGTTATCCCATGCCTTTGGCTCCAGGGGAGGCTCCTCACCTGATTTCACAGCAAGTTCAAACTCGACTTCAGGCTAATGGAGAAGCATGTCAGACCAGAGACATCCTACAACCCCTTACAGGTTGTCACTTTTCCCATACCCTGTTTTCTCTAAGTCGTGGTCCACAGGCACCATGTCTTGGCAATGCTTTTAACATTTATTACCAAGATGTTGCCTTAAAGCTCGTCACAATCTGGTGCAATTAAAGGGTTGGATCCTCCTGTCATTCAGCTCTGTGGGAAGTGTGATATTTCCTCATTTCGCACTAAGCTTAGTCACTCCTCAGACAGACAGGGAAAAGGGACATATGTTCAGCTCTGTGTACCTGAGATAGCAGCCAGGACTCCTCAGAGTCAGAGGGACAGATGGGCTCAGCCTCTGATGCTCTGTTCTGTCCTCTGAATGAGCTGAGTGTCCACAGCATATGCTTTGGGGGGAGAGCAGGGCATAAGTCAGCCTTGAGTCCAGCCTACTGTGGCCATTATTGTGTTCTTGCCTGGGCCTGGAAACAAAGAGCCTAAAAGCTGTTGAGAATTGGAACATTGGGTTAGTTCTTCCAACTCCAGCCATTAACTTTTTACTTATTTCTCTGTCACTCCTCAGAAGCCTGGCCAAAAATAGGAGTGCCAGCGCACTACGTTTTCTCTCTGTACTACTGTATCTTCTGTGCCAGTCCAAAGGAAAGGCATGTCATGGTGAATTGTATCAGGGTTAGGTCTTCCAGCATTTTCCATTATCTTTGCTAAGAGTTGCTTTACACTGCACTGTAGGTCTTGCTTGGGATTACTCCTAAGGTGTGGGATGTCTCCAGTGGGTTCTGTGCACACAAGACAGAGTCCTGCTGCCTCAACTACCACATCCTTGGACTTGCTCTGTTGTCAGAGTGGGTTGGTGTTGGGACCAATCTCCATATGATGAGTGCAGATCTTTGAACCTACCCTTTTTTAAACATCTTCTCACACCAGCTATAGTGAAATGTAGTTTTAATAAGGGATGCAGTAAATGTTGGGTTTTTAAGACAAGTTTTAGAAGAGATTTGTGTCAGTTTCAAAGGGTGGGTACAAATATCACGCTTAATCGCTGTGGTGTACAAATAATAACACGAAGCTGTGACTGAATGCAGAGGCAGAGCTCTCACAGGAGAAATGAACCAAGAACTCTTGAAGCTGCCTGAGAATCCCAATATTCACTGTAGCTGACAGATACAGCTGCCTCTGAGGAGACAGAACTCAAAGCCTTCTTCAGAATCATTGATCAAGTGATTGAAGAACATGTCCTTGGATGGGACTACCCTATGTGCCTGCAAAACATTTATGACTGCTGCTATACCTGTAAAGATTGAAAGGCATTTGTCCAAGGGTGTTGTAAGCCTTTAAAGCTATAGATCATATTGCTGCTCAGGATGGAGAGATTTTTGTGAAAATCTCACACCTATCTTAGAGGTTTGATTATCAGTGTCATGTTCCAACTCACAACATTGCTCTAAATCTCATCAGAGATTTTTTTAAGACGACTTCTAAAACAGTTGCTGTTGTGTTGTCATAACTCATTAGCCAGAGTAAATGCACAGCACATGACTGTCAACCAGGTTTGTCATGAACTTCAGGTATTTATGAGAGTCAGATTTCCAATATCTGTATTTATAATTTTAAATTTGCTTTCTTTTTCCTCAAGCTTTTGAAGCCAATGGGACTCTACTTTTGACTTTTTGAAATACCTAATATATATATATATATATGTGACAAAAAAATATTAGGCTGTGATTCAGTGCTGTGGGTAGATAGTATAACTTATCCAAAGATAATCAACTGAGAAAATGGTGGGAATGTCCCATTATTCTAGAATGGCTAGTGATCCTTCTAGAAAACAGTTCAAGAGAGGAGAAGTGGAGGAGATTGACTGAGTTTAGTTCTACCAGAGTCTTACCTTATCCAAGCTAGAAATGTCTGACAGCAGCTGTTTCATCTTGTTCTCGTGTTCACACAGCCAGAAAGGAAAGCTCAGGCTCTGTTGCTTCCATCACAGTATGTGGACTCTTGGGACTTTTCAGAAGTTGCCTGCAGAGGCAGACCTTGAGAAGCCTGGCAGAATCCACTCTGAGAAAATGATGGTTGCAGAAAGAACATCTCTCTGTCTTGGGCCTGGTCCCTGACAACTCGTGATCTATTTGCTGCATCCTTCTTGCAAGGGATATGTGGCTGGAGTTCTCTCAAACACATTTCTGAGCTAAGGGAGAGGATGATTCAAAGTCAGAATATCTAAATCAGTGCTGGATATTCATTGCTACATGATGTGGCTTATACCAGTGGGACTACACATGTGAAAGCAGTTTGATGTGTCATTAGACATTTCTGCTGCAAAATATATTGGCAATTAAGAGACCAGCTTTTCAGGTTCTTTTCCCAAGCAACTCTGTAACGTCTTAGTTCAGATTAATTTTGGATCCTCAAACTTTCCCTCACAGATACCAATTATGTTTGGTCGCTTAAGGAGTGAAGGAAGATTTAATCAGAAATATTTCCCTTTTTGTGATATCAAAAGTACCTCTATAAAAGATGTGTTTGCTAGAAGTACTAAAGTGCCTTTTTTAGAAAAGGCTTACATTTTCTAGTGAAAATATTTCTGTTGTTGTGTGTGAGACTAAGAAAGTCAACCTTTTTCTTGTTTAATTATGAAAAACACTGCTAGGAAACAAACACACAGACTATGTGGATCTTATTACCACAGATGGTGGCTTATACCTGGGGTTCCCAGTCGTGGAAAACCAGTTATCTCAAAGCTGGGAGCTAAGCAGGCAGCTGGTCTTCAAAAAATACAGAGCTGGTGCAGCTCATGTGGTAATGGCATCCAGACTCAAACAAAAAGGACCATTCCTGTGCGCTGCTTGCAGACTGGAATGATCTAATTTTCACAGTCCATAAGCATCAGCTGAAAAAATACAGCTAGTGGATAAGCCTTCTGCAACTTATAATCACTCGTCTGCCTCAAATTCAGTGGGGAAGAAAAATTTATGTTAATTAAAAACAAACAAACAAAAACCAACAACAAAAAAAAAAAAAACCCAAACAAAAAAAACCCAGCAAAAGTCCCCATGCCTTCTAAAGGACTAGAGGTACCTGAAAATTTGACTGAATCAGTAGTATGGTGGGACCTGCCAACAGAGCTAGCGAGAAAGCAAGTTGCCTCCTGTTTTCATATGGAGACCTTGCAGCCTGGGAAGGAGGCTTTGGTGCCACCTTTGCCTGCAGAGCTGGGCAGCTTCATAAAGCCATCAAGGCTGCTCCCAGCTGGGCCTGAGGGCAGCCCTCTGGGTACTGGCTTGTCCTTGGCACTGGCACACCCAGGCTTCTTGCAGACTGGGCTGTGGATAAGGGCACTCACCAAGGGCACTCACTGTCTCTTCTTGAAGCTGCTTTAATCCCATTGGGATATGGCTTCACTCTGGTGCTGTGTCCCAGCCACATTTGCTGTGTGTTTCCCAGCTGTAGGTGTCTGAGATGAAGTGAATATAATTCAGTGATTATTCCAGCTATTTAAGATGCTTAGAGAGTAGAGAAGGAAAGTTAAGAGGTGAAGATATTTCTTTTCAGAAGATTTATAATTGTGGGTTTTTTCCTCTCTATTTTTATACCATATGAAGAAATAAAGAAGCAGAAGAGAGTCTAGCTCAGGCTGTGATAAAGAGGTATTTGTTTCCTTGCCCAACAATGTTGATTAAGCTGGAGACAGGAAAGCGTATTCATTTCCACACTGCTGTTCCAAATCAATGCCACCTGCAGGAGGAATGGACTCTGATAGATTCCTGTAACACCATGAGACACCAGAGTTATATTGGTTCTGTAGCCTTTTGTGTTGAAAAATCATCACTGTGGTGAATGTTTTTCATTGGAAGCAGTGAAAATAGGCAGATAATCTTCTGTGTTGTGAGGCCAGATAGGCTGAAGTAGAAATTACCGGACTTAGTGTAAAGAGGATGCAGTTACTTGGACCAAAATGCTGCAGCTATGTAATGCACGCTACAGGGTGCTATATGCTGGACAGTTGGCCTTGGCTGAGCACTGTGAGCACTTGGTAAACTTCAAACTGTGTGTGGAAGTACTCCCAATCCAAGTAGAAGTCTGCTCTGATCTCTGTTAGCTTTGGAGTTTAATTTACTGCAATAAGGGGTAGTACGAGTGGATCTTTCAAAACCCATTATGCTTAAATCCTGAACGTTGTTACCAAAATTTTTTTCTTGTTCCACCATCCACAAGAAATGGGGTTGGTTGTTCACATTGCCTCACTCTTGAGCTGATAAAGTCAAATTGCTTTTTAGACTGTGCTCTTCCCCAGAGAAAGATGCTTTCGAAGACCTGTCTTTTTAAAGCACTAGCCTGACATAACTCTGCAGCTGTGCTGACAACTCTCAGTAAAAATCATACTGATCATGGAACTAGGTGACTTTTTTTCCTTGATTAATGCATTTATTAGAAAGTGATTTTTACTTGGGACTGAACAAATAAAATTATATGAGTTAAATCTTTCTTAGAAGGACCAAAAATTTTCAAAAAGGTTTTGCAGGTGATGACATTTAAACAAATAAATTTAATTAGGGTTAACTATTCAGAACATAATCAATTTGCAGCAAAAGTACACTTGTCTTGCATTTTCTTTATCTATTTATCTCCACTATCTAGAAAACTGAATAGAAACTAAAGGCCTTGTAGAAAAATACAAAGCATGGTAGAGGATAGTCTGAAAACTGTACCAACTATAATGTTAAAGCAAAGGAAGGATTGCTGCAAGCTATAGAACAAATACAGGTTTTAGAAAGCAGGAAGCTACTGGAGATTAAGTTTCTGTAAAACCAAGTTCCTGGTAAGACCTTACGGATAGAGCTGAGTGTGGCTGGAAGATCACGGTCTCTTTGGGTTGTCTCCAGGTCAGAGCACATTTCCTGAACTCGTGAGGTCTATGTCCTGTACCCTGACCTGCAGGACTGTTGAGTCTTCATTTCCCGTTCTGTTGTCTGACCAGATTCGAAAGGACCCGTGAAGAAAACATAGCAACACTTGGGACTCCAGGACATTCAGTTGCTATGGTCCCTGTTTTGCTGTCATCTTAGAAAATGCTCAAATTGAAGAGATGGCTCCTAAAATCTCAGAGCTGTTAGGAAATACATGTGCTGGTGTTCTTGGTGCATTTTTTACTCTTAGCAGGTTCAGATCACATGGAATTTCTAAGAGTTTGCTCTAGTTTAGGCCAAAAGCAGAATTTAGGCTTCAGATTTCCTCTCAGCCAGAGATACCCGGTTGCAGACAAATCTGCTTAACATCTTGTATGTTGGAATGGAAAGTGAGGCTATTTTCCCTGCAAACAGTTTTGCTTATTATTCTGTGCCCCAAAGCTATTTCTGCCAGTGTAAAATGGTTAAACAAACACAGTAACCTTTCCTCTCATTTTGCACAGAATGGAATTAGCAAAACTAATTCAGACCAAGGAAGAGCCTGTTAATCCAGGCCCATTTTACTTCCTTCTTTCTACATCTCTTTAGGCTGGAGTGTAATTTATCCAATATCTTGGGTCTTATGTCTACGGGGTTTTTCAAACAAAGAACATGCTTCTATTTATCCTTAAGTGTACTTTCACACAGTTTGGGTACTCTGCTTTTTTGGTCCATGCTGCAAAGGTGTTTCAGGGAGCCAAGTTTCCATTCCATGGTGAATCTCCTGCAGCTTTTGCTAAACATTTGCTCATATACTGAACACATTTCTTCTACCAAATACTATTCTTAGTGTCACTGTTCTGTGACAGCATCCCCTTACTTTAAGCTATTCTTACTAGGGAAACCAGAACAGAGTGATCTCAATGCCTACAATGGGTTTTCTCATGGATATAGATGTCTCTAGGTACATTCTTTCTGCATGGGAAAGCAGTGCTTTTCCAGTCAATTCTGCAGTCATGAAGTGGGTGCGGGTATAGCTGGTGACAGTCGGCAGGTCGTCTCTTCCTTGAAATCAAGGAATAGGTGCTTTTCCTGGGGTTCAGTATCTGTCTCTGATAACTTGCATTAAGGGAAGGGATAACTGCTGTGCCGAGGGGTGAAATAGGGATGACCTTTTGTGTTTGCATTGGCACACTTCACCAGATTGATAAATAGCAGTCACACAGCCTGCCAGTACAAGACATGCTTGGATCATTTTCCATCTAATTTTCACTCCTACACAAAAACTAGTAACCTCACAGTCCTTGTATATGTAACTCGGCCTGGGAGAGGAAGGATCTAATGCATGAAATGTAGCTCTCTCACAGCATTGGATTATACATAGAGAAAATACTAGAATGCAATTGCCCACCAGCTGGAAAACGGTAGGGGTAGGTTCGCTGCTGAGGGAGGGCTGCAGACAGAAGTTCAGAGAGAGAACGAGGATGGAATTGCAGTTCTCATCTCTAAAGGCGCCACAGCCCTGTTAGCAAAAGCCGGAAGGAGGCCTGCAATAGAAAAAGGAGTGACGATTAGGCTGATGATGAAAAGGTAATAGACACACCTGCACCTTAGTGAATATGGATAGTAAAAAAACCTATTTTCTGCATAATATGGTGGTGAACTGATGGGAATCCAACCCTACTATTTTTTTCCCAATTTTGTCACATTTTGAAGCTTCGACCATGGTTCAAATTGCCAAAATGTTGTGAAACTGGTTTTAAGCCACTGAGAGATCAAGGAGGGGGAAAAATTTTAGAAATGTGAAGATTTTAATAGTGTTTTAATGTCTGTAGGGTGTAGTATAGTTTCATTAGTAGTTTCTAACTACCTAATGATAACCATAAGGATTAGAATTGTTTTATATCCTAATGGAAGCATGAAATGGGTAAGGTTGGAAGGGACCATGGTGGGTCATCTGATCCAACCTCCCTGCTCAAGCAGGGTTATTCTAGAGCACACAGCACAGAATTGTGTCCGGATATTTCTTGAATATCTCCAGTGAGGGAGACTCTACACACGGTCTGAGCAGCCTGTTCCAGTGCTCAGTCATTCACACAGTAAAGATGTTCTTCCTCATGTTCAGGTGGAACTTCCTGTGCATCAGTTTCTGCCCATTTCCCCTTATCCTATTGCTGGGCACCACCGAGCAGAGCCTGGCTCCATCCTCTGACACCCTCCCTTCAGATACTGATAGACATTGCTGAGGTTCCCCTCTCAGTCGTCTCTTCTCAAAGCTGGACAGGCCCAACTCCCTCTTAAAAGCCTTTCCTCGTGAAAGAGATGCTTCAGAGATCCTTCATCATCTTCATTGCCCTCCACTGGACCTGCTCCAGGAGCTCCATGTCTTTCTTGTACTGAGGAGCCCAGAATTGGACACAGCACTCCAGATGTGCCTCACCAGGGCTGAGTAGAGGGATAGGATCATCTCCCTTACCTGCTGGTGATGCTCTTCCTAATGCATCCCAGGATGCCATTGCCATTCTTGGCCCCACAGGCACACTGCTGTCTCATGGACAGCTTGTCCACCATTTTCATTCCCTTCCATTCCTAAAGGTCCCTTGCTTCTGGCTGGTGGTGAGAGGGTAGGGAGTCCATTGCTTCTTGTGAATTGGATGTCAGTTCCATTTGTCTGAGGCACGGCAGGGTGTTGCTCCACCAGTCAATCTCTTACTCAGAGTCCCTAATACTTAGTCTTTTTACTTCATGTCTCATCTGTGCCTCTAGGCTGAGGAGATCTTCACACCTCACACAGCTATTCTCCCTGCTGCCCTCTGACAGCAGTGCCAGGCTCTGGCACTGCCTGCAGCCTAAGACCTGGACCACTGCAAGCTTTTGTGGGTTCTCCATCTGGGTCACCATTTCCTTCATGGTGCACAGAGAGGAAATAGCCTTTTTCCAAGTGGACACCATTCCTGAGCTCTCTTGGTGAGGATGATGACCACCAGCTGAGCTAAGTGGTTGAGCTGGCAGTGCCTCAGTGCCTGTCCTGCTCACACGACCTGCACAAACTGCCACACTGTGTCCCAGCTGATGTGCCGTGCCCTGTTTGCCCACTTCACTAATTCGGTGTGGTTCCAGTGTGTGGTAGGACTGATGAATGTTGACTGAATCTGAACAAAGTGGCAGGCTGATTTGGTCAATGGTCAAAGAGTTATGAGAATTTATTACTTTCATAACCATTCTGAGCAAAGACATTATGAATAAAAACTCTTTTGCACAACTTTCTAAAGGGATTCGAAGAGATAAAAAATTAGTTTTGCTATTTCTTCAATATATTGTTCATATCCTTCTCACAAAATGTGCCCTTCCACTTGCATTCTTTCAAGTAGCATCACTTTAGCCTTTAAAGCTTTTTGAACATGTATGAGTAGGTCTTTAAAAGTCAGTCTCCTTTTCATTCCATCTTGTGGACACACTCATGGTCACACATGAAAACCTGTGGGCTCCTGTGGGTGTCCTGCCAGTCCAAACACAAATGTGTGTGGCTTTTCTCATGACAATTGAGCATGTAATTAGAATGTATTTTCATTTTGGGTATGGGTAGCATTTTTAGGAGCTCCACTTGAATGTGAAAGCCCAAGTTATAATCTCAAAAAGTGAGGTCTCAGAGAACTTCTGAGTCATGTTCTTTGATAGGAGTGTTTTACATCCTTATATTTGAATTAAGATTCTTTTAAAAGTCAGAGGCAATTTTTTTCTGATTGGCAATTTATTGGAGCCCTTAGTTTTGTGTTCCTAGAAAACAAAAAATTTGAACTTCTTTTAGAACAAAGAGAAAACCCGTAAAAGCCTCAGTGGGAAAAAAACTGTGAAAAAGACTACCAGGTCACCACAGTATTTTTATAAAATTTTGATAATTTAATGCACAGAAGTGAAAGTCACTTGACATCAGGCTTTTAAAAAGAAAATTGCTCTGGAGTGTTTTTCAACCATCAACACTGACAACAGCATCTTCTCAGAGAATGGGCTTTTACCAGCTGTGAGATGGTAAGAGAGCACAGCTGGCTACAATAAAGCAGACATAGTGTGAGTCTATACAGCACCTGTATGTCCTGAGATGTAGCAATGATTTTTTTAAGTCCATTCCTTCTGTTTGCATGAGAGAATCACAGAACCAAAGCACTCTGTTAGTCCAAAGTAAGTAACTGATGTTCTGGAACTGGTGTCAATTTTTTTCATGAAGAAATAATCTTCAGAAAAACTGCTGCCTCTTCCCTTTACTCTCTTTCTCTGTAGTAGATTTGAGTATGAACTTGATCTCAAATCGTGTAACAAATAAGATTGCAATGTTTTCATAGTGTAGTCTAATCCCCAGAGTCTTCCTGAAGTAGACAACCCAGAGATTCATGCCTATTTCCCTTGCTTATTGAATGGTAAAAGAAGAGTGATGGTCTTACTCTAGATTTTCTAATCTGCTGTGAATTACTAGGAAAGACTTAACCTTGACAGAGTTTACAGGTCAAGATACACGTAAGAAAGATTTTCTTTACAGAAGTTGTCATATTACTAGATGTGTGTAATTAAACCATCTCTTACTAGATGAGATTTTCTGGGTAATTGTACACAAGAGGCATGCCTAAATCTTAGAAAAACTGAATTTTTTCAATTGGAAAAGACCTTTAAGATCATTGAATCCAACTGTAAATCTGGTACTGCGAAGTCCACTGCTAAGCCATGTCCCCAAGTGCAACATCCACATATCTTCTAAATACCTTCATGTGTGCTGACTCAGCCACTTCCCTGAGCAGTCTGTTCCAATGCTTTAAACCCCTTTCTGTGACATCTGCTTTGGCTTTAAAAGAAACTCATTTAATGTGTATAAATTGACCATTTAAAAACCCACACATTTAGTGTGTTGGTGATGATACATTATAAAGAGGGATTTTAAATGATCAGTTTTAGGAAAGACAGATCAGTGATGTCCACCACTTTTTATACATCTGCTTTTTTGGTGCTTTGCATCTGCTTTTCATTTCCATTTGCTTGTGGAATCTGTTGCTGAAAGATTTCATGTCAGTAGTGATAGCTGCTACAGTGAAAACAACGTAGTGGATGCCAGCTCTTGACTGGACCCGGCCAGGGGCAGAAAGAAGTGCTTCTTGACTGGTCAGTGTAGGACCAGCAATCTCCATGCAACTTGCATTTGATATTTATTATGTGACTAGATAAATGGTTGTGATTGACCATAAGAGTTGTAAACTCACTCTAGCTATGGATTTTGTATATAAGAATATTTATCTTAGCTATTCCCAGACTAACTTCCCGCTTCATTGGAACCTCTAAATATGACCTAGACAGAGGAAAATGCATTAGGGGTGGTTTATTCATTCAGGCTTCTACTACTAGTTCTCCTTTAATAGAAAGTCCTTAGTGGTCCTTGAAACCCCAGCTGGCCTTTAGGCATCTTCTCCAGGGAAATAGTGATGGATTTTAAAATTATCGTTGGAATTTAGTAGTGTTCACTTGGGTAAATAAGAGCAAGCCTCTGAAATGGTGCTGCTCAAGGCCTGGATGCTTGGTGTCAATTATTTTCCTGAGTGATTTGTGAACACTTGGCCTGAATCCCCTTTGTGTGCTCCTTAATGCAACTCACATCAGCAGGTAGATATCCTGAAAATAAAGGTCACATTAGAAAGAGTGTGGTAAAGATGTTTAAACAAAGACAATAATCACAAATTTGAAGCTTTTTGTTTTATTTAACTACTCTCCAGAAACCCCATCCTATCCATGCTCAGTTCTGTGATTGTGCTGACCCATAACACAGCCTTTTTTTGATAGTTTCATTGCCTATAATATTAACAAAGAAATACAAAATTTCTTGGCAATGAGCAATTTACAAATTCAAGAGAGGTCTGGATCTGGTGCTGGGTGATGTGGTTCATTGGTTTAGAGGTTACAGTGGCAGTGCTGGGTTGACAGCTGGACTGGAAGGTCTTGACAGCCTCTTCCAACCTTAATGATTCTATGATTTTATTTATGAATAGAAAATAGAACATCCTACTATGTTAAATATCCCACAGCCTTAAAACACTGTTCCTAGATCAAATTTATTTCTATTTCAATGAAGTATGCATTGAAAACAGGTTTTTTTTTTCTGTTGATGATGCTTTTACATTGGGCTCAGTAATAAAAGAATTGGTCAGAATGAGAAATGTTATTATTACTAGCTAGTTAGAATGTCAGGCTTCCATTGTGAATTGGAATTTTTTTTGTTAGTCTGAATAATGCAAAATACCATGCAGTGTTTAAGGAGACCATAATAGAGGCAATTTTTCATTCAGTCCTATTTATAAAATAAATAGCACTTAAATAATGAAAGAAGACAAATGAGTGATATAAAGGGAATTTTAAACAAAATATTTCTTTAAGAGTTTTACTGATTCATGTCTCCTTCTGAGAAGTGTTTTATAACTTCTTCTGTGGAAGCATTATACAGTAGCTCTTACCTGTGAATGCAGAGTAAAGACACTGGGCACAACAAAGAAAGAACGGGTTTGGTCATCACCTCTGGGACCCAAGAATTGTAGGTCTGACCTACAAAGCTGCTAAATGCTTCTTGTATTGCTTTGAGCAAAGCACTCAAGCTCACATCTGTCAAGAACTTAAGCTTATAAATGATTTTCATTTGTTAGCACTTGAGTTATTCCATTAAATGCATTTTCTCTTTCCAGAAAACACTTTTAGGGAACACTAGTGCAAATTTTGGCCAAAATATTTTTCATCATTTAGGGGACAATTTCTCAAAAAAAAAGAGATTGTGAAAGCTGTGTTTTCAGTTGCTCCATTAATGAAATTTTCTCCCTTCTTCCCCTCTTGGCAGTTCCAGCCAAGAACTGCCATCCACTGTTTTGTTTTCACTGTAGCAGCTATCACTACTGACATGAAATCTTTCAGTAACAGATTTCACAAGCAAGTGGAAAGGAAAAGCAAATGCAAGTGGTATGAAATCCAGGAATTTGATTGTCAAAATCTGTCAATATTTTTGTGTTATTTGCTAAAATTCAAGTATACATTTTTTGTCCTTCTAAAATAAATCTTGTGTTTCTTTATGTAAATTGATTTTTATGAAATTATCACTAAGTCAAAAAAAGGCAGATTCAACCGAAATGCTTTTGTTAAAAGGCTTAGATGAAGATATAATTTCAAAGAACAACAACCAAAAAAAAAAATTTAAAAAAAAATAGGGACAATGTCCTCTGAAATGCCTGAAATTCAAAGATCTATTTAGATAAAAAGCCTGACAACACGCTCTGCTGCAATCTGTGCACAGAAGTTGCAGCTGCAGGAGAACCTGCTGGCACTGACTACCTCATGCAGTTCTCCATGGGGAAGGTCTCTGTGACAAGATTTGAGCAGGGGACCAATGTTAGCTCTAAATTTATCTCTGCATTCATATAGGTTTAATTCATGTTGTGGAAAAAGGACAAACTAAACATCTTCATGAAAAGCAAAATAATAAAAAATATTGTTTGCTTTTTTGCTTTCCATCTCACCTGTAAAATCTGTAAAAGGATGGCTAATTTAATTTTACTTCCTTTCCTTCACGTGGATATTGCACGTCTTTGCAAGCCATCTTCCACTGAATGACACGTTTTGCTTATAAATTTGATTCAACTCAGTATGTGGTTCTGAAACCTCTTGATCATGTGTAACATCTTACTGGAAATTTACCACTTGCAGAAGATAAGTTTGTTTAACTCCCAGGCTGGATGATAAAGTGAAAATGTTTTAAGAACTAGGTGACATGGTATGCATGTTTTAGAAGCATTGTTTCTCAAATTTATTACGATTCCTTTGCATGGCAGGAGGATTGGAACTAAAGATGACTTTGGGGCTCCCTTCCAATCCAAAGCATTCTGTGACTTTGCATGATAAAATAGCATGGGAAAAAATGCAAATAGTGTAGTTCTGAAAGTTGCTCTACAAACTGTGCAGAAATCAACAGTTTTGAGCTCTGTGAAGCCATGAAAATGTTAATGTGAAAGTTGGCACCTGTAGTGTAGGATTGCATTTGGGTTTTCTGTCTCACAAAATTCAGGTGAGATTCACACCACCAGAGCTTGTGAAATGTAAGCAACAAATAGATGTAGCTGGGACCCTACTTAGTCTTTTCCCTCTAGGGTGCTTGTCTTCCCATGCTTTTGACATGTGGACATTTATCCCACCCTTTCCATCCCGGTGCTGGAGTCTTTTCCTGTCACTCCACCAGAGGAAAGCATGTGCTAGGCAGTGTATGTCTCATTTCTCCTCTTTGTCTAGATATTACTGAAGTTTTCTGTCTATACCACCTTGTGCCAGAAACAGGAGTGATTGTGCCAATTATCAATACAGAAAAGAGACTCCTTATTCCGGTAAGACATTGCTTAAGGAAACAAGATGAGGAAGAAAAAGAGTTTTCAAATCAGAAAAGCAACATAAGCAAAACAGTTCCCAAAAATAGTCATTGAAACAAATGGAGGCTTCACTCATAGAAGGTAGAAATAAAAACACACTTTGTTCTGACCTGAAATGCATATTCTCATTTGACATTGTCATCTGGGCAAAGATAAGGTAGTTCAGACATTTTGAAAGACCTGACTCTGTTTCCTATGTACACAGATGCTGCCCCATTCTCTAATAGTCCTTGATAGCTTTCCTCTCTAGGGCTCCTTCTTGTATTATCACCCTTTGCTTTGCTGTGTGTCACAAAAATATTTAACAATGTTGGTCTGTTTTTCCCCAGGCTATCTTAATGACAACACCTCTTAAGTATTAAAAGCTATAAAGTCAGGCTTCATGCACCACTGAGTGTGTGTAAGGCATTGGGAAAGAAACTGTGAAACTGAACCTAGATGAAAGACATGAGGAAAAGAAGGAAAGAGGGATGTTTTTCTTGGCGTGCACGTAAGTAAACAATGGCTAAAGGCAGATGAAATCAAGAAGTCTTAATATAGGGTATTATCTGCTTTCTAGTGAGTTGTAGATTAAAGCTATTGCAGCAATACTGCAATATAGTACAGTATGGTTTATTCCCTCCCTCTCTAACCCCAGGCACAAGGAAAGGTATTTTTTTCAGTTATAAAAAGCTGGAAAACAATGATGGAATAATCAATGAAGAAAGGTTGAAGTTTCCTCTTTGTGGTCCTAGAACACAAAACTACAACCTTCACATACAGAAATAGTGTTATGTTGATACATCTCTAGCCAGCCAGTAATTGGTGGTTTGTAGACATAATCTGATCACAATAATTGTGGATATTTGGATTGTAAATACACACCACCAGAAAAAAACATTAGGAAGCAATTAGAAAGGCTGTGGTAGTAAATGAACATCTGCTGTACTGCTAGACTGTAAAGTTCTTGAAAACAGTGAGGAGTGATAATAATTTAGAATAGTAGGAAAGACAGGCTTGCATTCAGCCTCGGAGTCATCTGTTTGAAATCAACTAAGAGGAACTGACTAGTAACCTCGGGAAGAGCATTTATTCAAAATGGACAAGCTGAGAATGCATCTGAGAATTGGTGTTTTTGGTGGTGCTTCATTGTAATTAGTTTATTAATTTTTGCCTGTATGGAGTTATTTGGAGACAGAGAGCTAATATGAAGAGATTTAATACTTACAATTAAGTGTTGCATTTTATAGTCACCATGCTATGATACGAGGGAACTGGCTCAGGGTGTCATTAGACCTCCTGAAATTTCATATCTTCTGCAACTACATAAAACATGAAAAATATCAAGGGGAATCAAAGCAAATCAAATCCCAGTTAAGGGAATCAAACTGGTTAGGCTTGGTAACACAGTTTTTTGTCCACTGTGCCACCTTCAGTATTGAAAGAACAAGGTACAGAGAAGAAAGTCAGGCAGAAAGGTTTGTTCTTCCGTATCTGAGGCAAGGGTTTGTGTAAACAGAGCCATGTCTCCTTGTCCTGAAGGCTTGGTGATGTCTAAGGGCATCAATAGGATGGGGGAAGAGAGTTGCAAGGAGCTGAAACTCATTCCACAGCAAAGGCTGATAAGTTCTGTGAGCAAGACTTTCCAACATGCCACAGAATGGGGCACTCCAGGCCGGGGAGCATGGGCAGTCTTCTGCCCAGTGAACAACTAGCTCCTTGGCTTGTGTTTCTTCCAGCAGCCTCCTCTTTGAGGGGCAGCCCGGCATGCTCTTTTCCAGGCTGTAGGAACAGTAGACACAACTTCATTTGAGCATCTCATAATTTAGGAGCCTGCAGCAGCCTCCCACTAACACAGGTCTGGTTTCTCTTGGTGGCACTCAGATTCTGCAATAAAGTGCATTGTAGGATCCAGAGCTGATGGTAACTGGTACTGACTCTGGAGTTATTTCTTCAGAGCTGTTGCTGGAACTTTTCACTAACCTGCTGTTGAAGTGGGCAGGAAAGGAACAAACTACCAGCTGCAAGGGAAAATAGCAGGATATGGCTCATTTCTATTAAGTTGATTTGCTTTAATTCGGTGGGGTGGAGAGAGGGAGCAGTGTTTGGTAATTTGATTCAGTGCACCCTATTACCTTTTAGCAGGCAATGGGGGAGCGTTTTCACTGTAGACAAAGCAAGAGAGTCAAGGAGTTTGGGTGGAGGAGGCTGAGGGCAGACCTCATTGCAATCTACAACTTCCTCAGGAGGGGAAGGGGAGGGGCAGACACTGATTTCTTTTTTTGTGGAGGACCTGATGGAATGGCCTGAAGTTGTGTCAGGAGATTTAGGTTAGATATCAGGAAAAAGTTTTTCACCTAGAGGGTATTTGGGCAGTGAAACAGGCTCCCCGGAGAAGTGGTCATAGCATCAAGGCTAACAGAGTTCAAAAAGTTTGGACAACAGGTGCATTGTGTGATTCTTTGGCTGGTCCTGTACAGCGCCAGGAGTTGGGCTTGATGGTCCTTGTGGGTGCCTTGGGTGTGCATATTCTAGGATTCTGTCACTTATTTTTCTGAAACTGTGGCATAACCATCACAAAGCTTTTGTGTTATTGCACAATGCAGCACTGAGGACACATGCCCCTGTGACAAGTGTCTCTTTGCTATCAGTCAGGTGGGGACTAAAGTGTCAATCTTATATTTTCTGTAGTGGATGATTCTTGTTTAGTCTCTTTGAAAGTTAGAATTGCCCAGATTTGCAAAGAAAAATGTCTGAATTCAGATTTACTGAGACCATTGTTACTTGCGTACTCATGGGGCAGAAAGAGAACAAGTTGATGCAAGGTTTTTAAAACAATCTGGGTTTTCAATGTAGTGGGTTGTGTAGCACCACCCCTGGGTGATGCTGAGGAGTGAAGCAATGCTCAGAGGTTTTAGAAAGTAAATCAATGTTGTCCTTTTGCAGACAAAGTGTTCTACACATGGAAGTTGTTGCATGCTGCTTTCAGTGAGCCTTAAGGAAGGGTGCCCAAAGTCATCTCAGATATATGCAGAAATTTTTTTTAAAAAGAAAAATAAATAAGAAAATGGGACAAGTTTATTCAAAGGGTGATTGTTTAAACTTACTGACATGGAATCAAAAAGGACACTTCATCAAAAACGACAACTCTAGTGAAGGAAAATGCTAGGAGATAAATCTTTTCTTTTGGAGCCATTGCTACCATGAGTGAGAGAAAACATGAGAACAGAAGCCTAGTCATGGAGAACCATTGTCATATGCAAATACCCAGGCATATCTAGGAGTAAAATGCAGGTGGCTTTGGTCATTCGTGACAAAGCTTATGGTCCAATGGTTGGCCAACACTGGCAGTCTATGCCAGGCTCATTTTCTGTTGGTAACATGGAGCAATTTCTGAACTGAGATGAACAGCAACTAACAGAGAGGGGGGATGGGGGTGATAGGAGGGGTGTGATTATGTATTTTGTGACCCTAGTTACATTCCCGCTGTATCTACAATGACAGGACTGACAATTCAGTCTTGGCACTAGCATCAGGATGATTATTGCAGAATTACTGAGCCATTTTACATAGCAAGGAAGAAAAATGGTGGTGTAAAGATTCAATTTCCCACTGCCTGAATGACCCATCAGGCTGCAACCCATCTGCTTTCCTGAACTGCATGTGTTCCCAGAGAGTGCCAAGTACTGGAATGAGAAAAAGGTGATCTCCAGGGGACAGAAGAGAGTTTCAACAGGAACTGAAGAAAAGTTCCTGTTGTATAGGGGGAAAAAAAAAAGCTCAAAAAACCAACCAACCAACCAAACAAAAAGGAAAATAAAGAAATATATTTCGATAGAACTGCCATTGCTCATGTCTGTAGAAAGTTCTGTGAGAGTGCCAGATCCTAGCACTAAATAGCCAGAGGACTCTGCTGCAGAAGACACTGCATGGGATAAATGTAATATTTGAGAGCAGAATGGAAGTAACTTCTGATTCTCCTCAGCCCTATTTTTACCAATTCTGTGTAACAGCAACTTGAGAGCAAAAGTAAATTAGTAGATAGGAGCAGATACTTGGGCAATACTGTGGTGACTGTGAGATGGGGTGTCTAGGACTGCTCATATCTGCAATGACCCATAAATTATATAGGTCTGTGTAAAACAGGGATAAAGGTCTGGATGGTGAGCAGTGTTTCATTAGGGGAGCCTTAGTCTTTGGAGGTGTCTTTGCCTGCAGAGTTGGGAATAACTGCTGAACAGCAGCAAAATCTGTTTTAACTCATCTGGTACAAGCAGGCTTTAGGTGTGGTCTCACTGCTCTTTTAAGGATGAAGGGCAAAATGGTGAAAATTTATTTGACCTCTGGAATAACACAGCCTGGGTCACGACACCTTGGATTGCAGCGGTTTCTTAGAAAGGTTCCCAGACTGCAGCAGCTCTTTTGCAGAGACATCTGCTCCTCCTCCACATAATTGAAGGCCATAGAGAGAAATAGAGAACAGTCTGCTTCTCCTGTTATACTTGTTCAGCAGTTAATTATTTTCCACATTTTTCTGTCTTCTGTGAATCCTAGTTTGAGCTACGTTACTTTGAGTTCACTGCCTCTGGACCTCATTAGGTCCTTGACCTGCTTAAACTAGAAGTCTTTTCTTGTAGCACAGGGCTTTTTCTTCACACAGGTTGGCATTTACTTCTCAGCTTTGTCTTTAGTAAGCTGATAAATTGTCCTTTCTTCCCTCAGCAAGTGTGCTCTCTGGCTGATGAGACACTCGCATAGCCCTTTGCATCCTTTAAGATCTTTTTTCAAGTTGCACAGCAGAGCAGGGATCAAGGTCTCATCGGTGTTTCCCTGACCTGGAACTTGTAGAGGCTCTTGCTCTTTCCGTGTCAGGCCCAGCTCAGTCCCGAGGCTTGTCAGACGTGAGCGGCGCTGCCCTGCACAGCTGCACTGCTGCAGAGTGGCCATGGACAGACCCAGCTGTTTCCAAAAGCTGTTTCCACAGAGCCTGGGGCTACTTCAGCTCAACTAATATCAGCCTCTCTAGGCTGTGCTTTGCCATGGGACTTCATACCAAGCAGGAAAGCTTGCAATCTCTACGCTCAGACCAGCATCTCCTTCCCAGGTCGTGTCTTTTCCCTGACCTCCCAGGAGTATGAAATCCCTAGTTCAGCAAGTCTTTAGTGCTGTCAGTAAGGGAGAAGCGGCCTCAAGCGCTGGGTGACGTACTGTGGAAATGCACCAACAAAAACAGCTTTGGCATTTCCATTGCCTTGACAGCTGGTGGATGATTGCTTGATGTGACTGAATCATCACGTTTGGCACCAGTCTGCAGGCACAAAGCGATTTCTAAGCCAGACCATTCAGCAGCAGCACGTGGCTGCGCATGAGGCAGAGGGGAACCTCTCCTCCAACACCTCTAAGGCTTGTTTGCAATGCAGTGGACGCACCACCAGTTTTCACCACCTGGTGAAAACCGTTCAAGCCACCTCAAACACTTGGTTAAACCCACTAGAAGTTTAAAAGTTTTAGCAAGCAGCCTGAATTGCTTGTCATGTTTTAGAGCTCAGATGCCATAGGATTTCTGAGTACTGCCCTGAAAGATAAAGGTTCTCAGTTGTTCAGTTCACTTCGTCTCATGGGGAGCAGTGAGGGTAAACTCTCAGGAGGTACCCAAGTCATGCTGCAGTGGCCTGGACCAAGCAACAAAAGCTTCATGCAGCAGCTATTAATAAACTAAAATAAATACATTTGTCGTCTAACAGGAAAATAGAACAGAAGGGAGAAATATTCTCTGACAAGTACTAAATAGCTGTCTTGAGTCACTGCATTTTTTTATTATCACAAAAATTCTTGCATCGTAATTGTAATACCTGGAATCAATAATAAGAAATTGGGTTATAAAGAAACATTGCTGTGATGTTTAATACATTATTGGCATACTGAAATAATTTACAATCCAATAATCATACCTCTATTGAAAACTGTAATTTGAGAAAGTTAAATTCTGAACCATAATTCAATACAGTGCTTGACAATTACCCTATTATACATAAAGATAATAGGCATAACAATTGGCTTGTTTACCTGTGGCAGAAAGCCTACTCTTTTTAATTTTGGATATTCCAATTGGCTGTCTTTTTTAAAACAGTTAGAGGATAATTCTGCTCTTGCTTACCCTTGAAAAAGTAAGGGTGATTTCGCCAAAGATAAGGGCTCCTTTGCATTTTTGTGCCATAGATCAGAATACTGTCTCTCGAACTTACCTCTTCATGTGGCTATCTTCTGCTCAGCAAGCCTTATATAAGTTAAGAAGCTTTCAGCTTAATTGTAGATTATTTTGGCTGCATGGAGTGGAGCACTTGTATAGCAAAGTAGCAGTTTGTTCAGCTCATGGCATGACCTCACCCCTTTGAAACCAATGTAGAGTTATCAAAATGACTCAATTTTAATCAATTGCATTTCTGCAGATTGCCTGATATTATAAGCTGGCAGAGATCTAGAAATTCAAAACCATAAGCAATACTTTTTAATGCCTCAGATATTGAAATAAGCTAGTGATTGGTGTGTGACTTCCAGAACAACGTGTTTTATGAGTAGGATTATTGTGCTTGTTTTTTCTATCTAATTTCTCTTTTTGCTTTGTTGTGTAAGATGAGGAAGTATGAAACTTGTCATAGCTAGAATCTTAGCTGCCTTTATCTGATTTTTTTTTTTTTTTTTTTTTTTTTTTTTTTTTTTTTTTTTATTTTTCATGGATTCCAGCATATCTCTGACATAAGTTTCTTGGGAGAGTGGAAGAAAACAGAAGAAGAGTTAAGATACATTATTTTTCTCTTGATAAATAAACTTTGCAGAAAAGAACCCCGCAAGAAAACTGTGATTCTATTCTTTTTCATTTACCCTCTAAAGCATTGTATAATCCAATTGTTTTTCCATAGCAGTCATCAGAAATTCACTTCTGTAACAATAAAGAGGGAACATTTTTTGTATGCAAAACAACCTTCTGCTTAGGGCTTCTAAAATGAAATTAATACTGCACATGTATAGTGTTCTTATTTTGATGACTCTTCAGATTAGGTGAAGAACAGGTACCAGTTTTGTTTAATACAAATATTTTTTTGTGTCTGCTGTATAGAACATAGTCTCTGAATAGTGCTTTCTTGGGTTGGCCTTTACTTCTATTAAATAATTTATGAACTTTTTTCTCGTATTAAATTGAAAGTTTCAGAAAAATATTTTGAGGTTTTTTTCCCAAAGGAAAAAAATGAAATTACTTCTACCGATTAAAATGATTAAAGTGTAAAAATAATTTCTGTAGACAAAGGTGATGACATTGAAAAGTGAGGTACTTCAATTTTTTAAATAAGTTATTTAAGCGAGCCTGCTGGCACAAAAGTTTTATATTCATCTCAAAAAACCCCAAAACCCCCCAAAACACCACAGATTTTTTTACTGTTGTCTAAAGGTGCTTTCCATAAGCATGGCTTTCAGGCTTGGGGGACCAGGGAACAATGCAAGTCTTGTTAGGTGTGCAGCTGTTTATGTGCCCTTGAAACAGAGAGTGACATTCAAGCAGAGTGCTAGTCTGTTATTTTAGAAGTACATGTTTATCTTTACAAAAATTTCACTAGAGGTTAAAAGAAATGTTGGTGGGATGTTAGATCACTGAATCCATTTACAAGGAAGGGAATCCAGGTCCTCTCTGGTTGTCAAACTCAAGCTGGCTGAAGGGTTTTCGGTGTTGAGACAGCGATGGTAAATGCCTTAGAAACTGCCTAGTGAAACAGCAGAATGTTTTTACATGTCAGCTGGTGTTTGCAGTCCCCCCAGCTGACACAGGCGATAAAGCTGATTTGCTTTACCAACACCTGAGTGACTTAGTGACCTACCTGGAGCCTATAACCTAGAAGATTTTCAAATTCTTTGGGTTATAAGAGTACTCCATGGTCTGTAAAGTCCTTATCCTTGATGCCTTGATGCATTTAGGGACAGTCCAGGGCAGTCCCTTCCTGCATATGCAGAGAACACTTGGAATTACTATTGAAAATCATTCAGAATCTTCATGAATACCTTTATTTGTGCAAAAATTGTTCTCACTGAAAGAAAAAAAATAAAAAAGAAGATGATCAGTAAGCTAGAGCTTATTGGTACCAGAGACAATTGGCACTCCTTTACGAGTGTGTTTTCTCACCACCTCAAGCTGTTTCTGTCCATTCAGTGTCCTCAGGCTTATGTTTAGACTGTAGTTTCCACTAGCTGTGTTTGTTCCCTCTTCATTCCACAAATAGCAGCATTTTGAGATGATTTATTTTTGGTACTTCAATAGGAAGAGTAATATAGTGAATAAAGCACTAACTAATGAGGACATCTCTTAATTTGACACATTAATGGGACACTTTTTTGTTAAAATAGTTGCATCCAAGCAATTTGCTTCTAAGAAGGTACGTAAATGGGCAAAGCATAAAGGCAGTGTAAAAAATGTAAAAGACATACCGTACCTGTCTGCAGTGATTCTGGGAGAGGTTACAACTTGATGCAAAGCAAAATGGCTCAGCCCAGTTCTACTATGAGCAAATGCTGCACAACTGGTGTATAACAGCTCTCCTATACAAAATTTGCAAAGCAAAAGCCAGCCATTTGTGGATTTTTGATACAGGAGGACTAAAAGTTGAATTTCAAAGCAGAACCTGACATTGTATCTAGCAAGACCAGAGCAAATGAATATATTTTTCATTTATGCTTAGGTTATGTTTCATTTAACTTCACAACTTGCCTACAGAACCAACAATAAAAAGGCCTGATAGAAAATCCTATTTCACCATTTAAACAAGAAAAAAGGTGAACATGACTGGAGGGAGTAATAATCTACTGAGGGAATGTAGACATTTATGGAATGCAAGGTTTTAATGAAACCACAGGCTATGAGAAAATCCATTCAGTCCAGGTATTGCCCCAAGAAATCAATTTTTTTTGTGAAGTCAATTACAGGCTTGTGACACATGGCATTATGTAGAGAGTTTTGATAGAAGGGATTACGTTCAAACGGAAAAGCTTATCCTTTGATAAACTGTGGCTGCATATCTGATATGTTGTGAAGACTGACCTCAAAAGGCCTTGTCTGGTTCCTGAGTTGCCGGCTAACACTGCTTAAATTTGCAAATGTGCTTTTCATCGTTATGTTACAGGTGAAGAAGGACAGACAAAGAGGCTGAAGTTCAGGGAAATACAGACAAACTTTTAACATTGACCCCATGAAATCCAACTGAGGTATTAGCTAGCTGTCCAGGAAAAGGAAAACTTCCTGAATTGCACCTCAGCTTCTAGCAAGTTATCTCATAGCTCCTGAAAGGATCCATCAGAAGGCTTGAAACATGAAATGCTTAGGGGCATCAATCACAGTCCCTGAGAAACAGTAAACAGGAGGGGGGAATAAACAGGCGTATAGGAACAGAGATAGTGCTGGCTCATATCACAGAATCACAGAACTATAGAATGGTTGGGGTTGGAAGGGACCTTAAATTTGACCTAGTTCCAGCACCCCTGCCATGGGCAAGGACATTTTTCACTACAACATGTTGCTCACAGCCCCAGCCAGCCTGACCTTAAACAAATCCGGGGCAGGCATCAACAGCTTCACAGGTCAACTTGTGCCACTGCCTCACTACCCTTATAATAAAGAATTTCTTCCTAATATCTAATCTATACCTGTCCTATGTCAGCTTAAAGCCACTATCTTGTCCTTATGAAAAGTCACTCTCCAGCTCTCTTGTAGCCCCTGTAAGTACTTGGAAGGCTGCAAGGATGTCTCCCCTAAGCCTTCTCTTTAATAACCCCAACTCTCTCATTCTGTCTTCATAGGAGAGGAGCTCCAGCCCTCTCATCATCTTTGTGACACTGCTCTGGACTCGCTCCCACAAGTCCACGTCATTCTTATGTTGGGCAGGGCAGCTTCAGGGCAGGATCAGGGCAGGATATGGTCTGCATGCATGCTCATCTCACACTGGCCTTGTTTCTCAGATGTTGCTGAGAGTGGCAGAGCCCAGGCATGGGAATGATCTTGCAGAGTAATATTGCTATCAGACACAAATGGCTCTATATAAAAGGACATACAGTTTTTATGGTTTGTTAAAACTTGTGCTTACTGGGTACAGGAGCAGGCAATTCCTAAATGTTGAAAAAAATGTAGGTGAGGCAGAAGGCCTCAGCTTAGCTGAACAGGGATTTTCTCTTGGAAATAAAGTGAACAAGGAAGGTGTATGCCCAGTGGAAGCAAGATCATTGGATGTGTGTACAGACTGGACAATGAGAGGCTGGAGAGCAGTTCTGTGGAAATGGACCAGGGAGTCCTGGTCAATGGCAAGTTGATTATGAACCAACAGTGCCCTGGCAGCCAGGAGGGCTAAGTGTATCCTGGGGGACATCAGGCACAGCATCACCAACCAGGCAAGGGAGGGCATTGTCCTGCTCTGCTCTGCACTGGGCCAGCCTCACCTCGAGTGCTGGGGGCAGTTTTATGTGCCACAATATAAAAAAGACATTAAGCTATTAGAGAGTGTCCAAAGAAGGGCCATGAGGATGGTGAAGGGTCTGGAGGGGAAGCCTTACAAGGAGTAGCTGAGTTCACTTGGTCTGTTCAGCTTGGAGGAGATGGAGGGGAGACCTTGCTGAGGTCTTCAACATCCTCGTGAGGGGAAACAAATGAACAGGCACCAATCTCTTCACTCTTGTGACCAGTGACAGGACCCGAGGAACCAGCATGAAACTGAATCAGGGGAGGTTTAGGTTGGATATTAAGAAAAAGTTTTTCACCCCGAGGGTGGTTGAGCACTGGAACAGCTTCCCCAGGGAAGTAGTCACAGCACCAAGCCTGACAGAGTTCAAGAAACATTTTGAAAACGCTTTCAGGCAGGCATATGGTGTGATTCTTGGGGTGTCCTGTTCGGGTCCAAGATTTGGACCTGATGAGCCTGATGGGTCCCTTCCAACTCAGGATACTCCGTGAGTCTATAATTTGAAGGTCTGAGTTTAGAAATACAGTTGAAGGTTCTAAGTTGGAAAGGATTTTTTTGCTGCAGGAAATGTCAAGGTGATGGAAAACCTCACTGTACTTGTCGAAACAGGATACATTCCATCCTGCAAATGGCTGAGAAACTAAACTGACCTATCTTTACCCAGATTATCAGCTCCTTGTAGCTACACAGACTCCAGGATGGATGGATGGATGGATATCCCAGCAGAACAGAAGTGAGTGTATATTCATTCACTTCCAGCGTAGGTCACTCCTTAAATTCTACTGAGACAGCATTTGTGGAGGTGTGTTCCACTAAAGTTTCACTGATTAAAAGGTCTACAAAGGATATGTAGTTAACTGTTTATGACAGCAAGAGAAATTAAGAAGAAAATGGCATAAAAGAAGAAATCAATAAAAATAGTAAATATTTTTAATCAACCCACAATTCATAATATGGAATCTGTGAGCTATAGAAGTGTATTAAATACAGTCGATTCCTCTTCCATTTCTTCTTGTCTTAGTTTAATTTCAATCTGATAATTATTAATACATATTTAAGAATGTTCTGCTGGGACAATTTGCAAAGCTAGAAGGGCAATTACAGGCTTGGTTTTCATTTTTGGGGGGCTTGTTACAGGTCTTGAAAATCTCAGTTTGGCATGTGAGTATTGGTTTCAGTCAAGTATTTAAAAACAGTCCTGCAGTTTTTTCACCAGTGGTAAAATGATAGGGGGAATTTAGAAAACATTCCTTCTCCTTGAGCACATTGCAGTGATTTAATGAGATTATCTCATATAGTACAAATAGCACAACTCTATCCAAGTGCAAACACTTCTTCCTTGTTTCTTAGCAATAACTTCTTTAATTAGAACTTTTCATGATTCCTACTGTTTGACAATGGAGTTATTTCCTTTCTTGGTCCCTTCTCAGATGGTGTTTAAATTGCTAAGAAGTTTTGAAGTTTAATGACACAGTAGCTATAGCCTTTGGTGAAGTTTGGTTTACTTCATGCTTGCAGACATTTGTGCAATACCTGACTCTGGGATCTTTGCAGAACAAGATGCTTGACTTTGTAAACAAAACTGTAATATATAGCCCACCTGCCTTTTTTTTGCAGTTTGTCTCTTCTGCCTTTTTTTTTTTTTTAAATGAATAGAAAACATCATAAGTTCAGAACTCTGAAGGATAGGATTTCCTCAGAACTATTAGCCCAAAGTAATCCATTTATTTATGAATTATACTAATATGCTTTTTCAGAATTATGATCTCTCCAAGGTTTAAATACCTGCTTCTATACTGGATTGGCTCCTGGACCTCTGTGAAATGGAATGAGTGCCTAGTCTGTTTGTTTTAAAAAAGCAAGTCAACTGCTGTTTTAAGAGAAAGACATGTTCTATTCTTTCAGCATAGAACTGGGGCTACCAGTAGAGGAGCTTTTTTGCCTTTGTACTCTCATAGCTCAGCCAAAGCTGAATCAGCTTGTTCAATATTTAATAATTTAGGTAAGAATAATTTTGGAATTTATTTGTGATTAATGTTAAATGAGGTGTTTTCAGAGCTGTCTAAACCCAAAGAGTAATCAAGGCCTTATATTGCCTCAATACTTGCTTCTGTTCAAGGCCACTTCTTTGATAACAGCAGGCTGGGCTGGCACCTGAGAAAGTAACTATACTTTATTTAGTTATACTAGAGGATCAAAATTACTGCTGCACACAGCTAAGGTCATGGCAGAACAAAGTAGCTGAGGGCACAGATCTTCCTTTCATGCTCTGCCAGGTTCAGTAATCCCTGGATTATTCATTTTTCCTTTTCATGGGATAACTGTGAAGATAATGGAATTTTAAAAAATATTACTTAATGCTTTGGACTCCAGGGCAACCAACCCCCCCACATTAAAAAAAAAAAAAAAAGGAGAAAAGCCAGCAAACAAAAAAAAAACCCATTTCCAAAAGATTCAGACGCTTAATGCTTTGGATTTTAGAGCAGCAAATGAAAAAGAAACCCTCCCACGTAACAACAACAACAACAACAACAACAAAAAGGAGATTTTGAAAGTAAAGGTACTAAAGTGTACCCTTAAAACCCCATTGCCAAATGTCAGTGTGAAATAGATTTGTATAGATTTTTGGGGAAAAAAACAACCAACACACATACAAACCAAAAACAAACCCTAAAACCTTCTATTAAACAGTTGTCATGAAAGAGACACATTTTTTCCCTGCCCTGTGCACCAGGGCATCATCACTTTGCACCACCATGCATTCAAGGAAAAGTATCCTTTCTATTAACCACCACAAAGTATTGATAGTTGGAGTTGAACACTTCTGCTGAAGCTGATTATGGCTTTCAGCAACACCCTGTACTGTTCTTTGCCATAAGAACAAATAAAATCAGGAGAAATGTACATTTCAGAGCAAGCCTAGAATTTTTCTGATGACAGCCTGCCTCAAAGGCTTCTTCCCTCTCCTATGTACTCTGTTCAGAGTCCACTTCAGAGCTGTTGTCAAAGAGAATTTCAGGGACATGGCCATGCTTGCCTCAGAATGGGGACCACGAATAAGGTGGTTATCAGTTTGCTTATACATTTATGTCTTCTTACTCCTTCATTTCAGACACATGCTTTGTGCTGCATCACCATTTTTTTCAAGAATTCACAAAAGGCAGCTACTTTAAACGATTTATTGCAGCATAAATACTTAAACAAATGATTAAACTTTTAATCTTCAACATTTGGTTGACAGTAGTTTGGCTGAACTGTCAATTAAACAAATTGCTTGAGTCTGTATCCAAAGCTCTTAGTTCTCCAGCAAATGAAGTCAAAAACATTCTGAAGGCCAGAGCTGGCCCTCAGGGAGAGGTTAATATAGTGGAGAAAAAAAATCACATTTAACCTTTTCTAAGGTAAAATCTTCACGTAGGTTAGTAATTGGCTATTTTTCTGTTGAACTACTCCTAGCAGATCTTTGCATAGCATTAGATTAACATTTTCCATTTTTACAGTACTTTATTCACCACTGCATCTTAAAGTTTTTTGCAAATGAGTCAGTTATGTGGTGGCAAGTGAATATCAGATGAGCTCAGAGCAAGAACATCATGCAAAAAAGCCAGTTTTATTTCTTTTTTATAGTTGTCACTTATCTTACAGGAAAACCTTAAAGTTCTCTTTGAACAGAAGAAACAGATGTGGATGTTTTCAGTTTCATATTCCATTTACTGAGATATCATATCTCTATCTCCTTCCTTTCTCATCCAGCGATGCAATACAGGGTCATGTGCTGTGTAACTGACTAGATTTTTTTTCCTAAGTAAAAATGGCCACAGCAAAACAGTGAGTTAAGAGTCCAGTATAATTTTAAGACATGACAAAGGCAGACTTGTTGTTTTGGCAGATGCATAAAAGAAAAAGAAAAGTCTAATTGCATGAATCTTTAATGTCAAGTGATACACTTCAGATTATGGACTGAGTCAGTGAAAAGACATGGAAATGGTTTTTCTTGTATCTCTGAATTCAGTACTAAGTACTGAGACTTTTTGAAGCATGGCAGTGGCATTTTTCTTGGCACTTTCAGCTTTCCTGTAGCATCCTTTACACTGGTATTTTTCCTATTTCTTACCATGGACCAACAATGTGGTGAGCTGCATGTTTGCATGCTGGGAGGACTTTCTAGGTTGGAGCAGTCATCTCCTCCTACTCACTTTTATCCCTTACATTCCTCCAGCTTCTTCTCCCCTTTCCCTTCTTGCTGAAAGCAATACAATTTTCCTCTCATGAGACTGCCTGGCAGTAATATTCCTAACTGACTGCCTTTGAGGGTATAGGAATATGTCATCTATGAGCCAGCCTAACAGACAGCAAAAAACAATTTGAAAGGAGCTTCTTTGCATGACTTGTTGATAAGTCAGCTGAGAGCTGGAATTAAAAAAAACCAGCAAGCCAAAAACACAGTCTCCCCACCCCCCCCCCCGCAAAAGAAAAAGCTCCAATACTAACAAACCGAGAAAAAAAAACTCACCCCCAAAAAAAACACAAAAAGACATGTAAGTATTTTGAAAAGATTCAGAAACTTAGCCTTAAAAGTTCAGCTTTTTAAAATGAACAAAATTTTTGGCAGAAAAACCAAAAAGAAGAGTTACTTATTTTAGCTAATGGGCTTATTATGTGTTCTGGTACCAAAAAAATGAGTTGGAAGAGCTGCACGTCAATCATCTTGGAAAGTTTCTGTAGTACAGGTGCTTGCAATACAAGCATAACTTTCAGAAGCACTGATTGACAGCTTCTGAAAATTTGTGGATGTGCATCTAAAAAGACAAATTTCTGTCCTCTGTTCCCTACAGAGAAGCTCGACCTCCCCTGAAAGAATGGCAATAATGTGACAAAATGCCCTGCTAACAAGAATTTTAAGTGTGGTATTGAAACTGACATGCTGTTTCTCCATTTGATAGATGGGTTCTATTAGATCAAAATCTATTCGAGCTCATCATTTACAGCATGTGAATGTGTAACACAAAGGAAGGTTTTCTGTTTGGAAAATAATTTGTTGCTTTCGTAGGACTGCCACAGAGTAACCCACATATTCAGTTGTGGTGAGAAGTACTCACAATGAAAGCAGTCATTGTGCGCACTAGGATGTTCAGTTAATGCTGTGCAGAGACAGGGAGGTCTCTAGTCCGGCATTAAATCAGTAGTTAATCCACAAAAATATACCTCCCAAACTACTAGTAGTACAACAAGATGCCATTTTTCTTATTTTTAATTTTAGGGAGGGAAGTAACCTTAGGGTTAAAGTTTCAAAGTACAGATTAAGAAGAAAAATCCTTGTGTAATACAGCTAATGGATTTATGATTTTTAGTGCTAGAATATTCACACAAAAAGAAAACTTTACTCAAAATCTTCTTATGAAATCATGGGGAAAAGTACATCCAAGTTTAAAACTTGAATTTCTCTGGAATCATTTAACATTTTAGTCATAATTTTCTTAAAATGTCAAAGAATTTTGTTTTCTGCTTATGTCATAATAATAATAGTAGGTAAAGGACTAGTGTATGAAAAGAGGTATCATCACAAGTCGGAATACTTAAAAAAATGGTCCAATATTCTAAAAAGTAAAATAATATAAAACAAAATAAAGCAAAGTTGGAGCATCTCTTTTATGAGGAAAGGCTGAGGCAGTAGGGCCTTTTCAGCCTTGAGAAGAGATGACTGAGAGGGGATCTCACTGATGTCTATCTGTATCTGAAGGGAGGGTGTCAGAGGATGGAGCCAGGCTGTTCTCAGTGGTGCTCAGCAACAGGACAAGGGGCAATGGGCAGAAACTGATGCACAGGAAGTTTCACCTGAGCATGATGAAGAACTTCTTTACTCTGTGGGTGAATGAGTGAGCACTGGAACAGGTTGCCCAGAGATGTTGTGGAGTCTCCCTCGCTGCAGGTATTCATCTCAGAATCATCTAGACATAATCCTGTGCCATGAGCACTAGGACAACCTGACCCATTCTGTGAGTCAATGATTCTGCTAAATAAAGGATGCTTAGATGAAGTGAACTGGTTATTCTGAGAACTGCAGGGGTTTAAGGAGGTTACAAGTCTCTGGAAAACCAATGGATATTTTAGGTGCTTAGCTTCGTATTTGTAGAATGAAATCTTTGAGTCCTCAATATTATGCCCTCTTTCAAATTACTGGTTTATTTGTAAAATAAATATAATGGGCTGAAATAATAGGTAGAAAGAAACATGCGGTAAATAGATTATTGATTTGTGAAGAGATATTTGAACACCGTTTTTAAGGAAAGAAAGCATAAAGGTCAGTCTTTATTGCAAAAATCTGCACAGCATTTTAATTGACTTCTTAGGTATGATTTTTGGAAGAACTTGACTGTGCTCTAGTTTTTTCACTTCAAAAATAGAGACTTTATTAGAAGGTCTTCTGAAACAGCCCTTTTTTCTGTTGTTACATCATTAGGTTATCCAGGAATCAGCTTAATTTCTCACCTCATATGTTTGTGTTCAAGGCAGCTCTGGTGCAATATCAGAGCATCTTACCTTCTGATTAATTTTCAAACTCTTCATGTTTCACTTACTGTAGAGAAGTTTGGAAGATGAGACTGTCAAAATTGGTTGGTATACAGCTGCTATTTTGACACCAAACTAGCCTGTGGTTCGAGATATAATGGCAGGCTTTGGAGATGATTCCTCCCTTAACAGAACCATCCCAAGACACTAGCATCCATCCCATCTTTCAAAACTTGAAAGAAAGAAGGTATATCAGAACTGAATACTCTAGTTTTGCAAGCTGTTTTCTATGTGTCTCCCAAATACTTCTGCTTTGGCAAACACACAAAACCTTTAGAATCTGATCATTAGAAACCACCACTATTCCTTTGCAGTCTTTGATGCCTTTCTATAGACTTCTCTTTAACAAGAGTTGAAATCTATCTAAATACATTGCTTTTCAAGTCCTAGGAGGGTAATTGGAAAATAAATCTGTGTTGTCTACTCCTGTGTATGTGAATTAACCTTTTTTAAAGAGAGCTGCTATACTGAGGGAATAGGGAAGTCATAGGACTGGAAGGGGAAGGAATAAGAAATCAATTCAGAAACAATTCTGTGTTTTGACCTCTGTAAAGGATTAATTTAGCCCAAAGTTACACTCTGTTTTCTGCCTGTTTTCTGGTTCTTATGTAACTCTACTCTTTTCCTCAGGAATTAATTTTCTTAATTTGAGGAACACTGAGTTAGTGCTTTCGGCAGCAAGTTCAGGTTTATAATGCTAACTGCTTGTCTCCATTAATATGGCTCTAAATATGCATTCTTCTTGCTTTTGTTGTTATTATTATTAATTGCAAGAGGCTTTTTACAAAAACACTCTAGTATCAGATACTCTTGAATTAGGGTAATAATTAAGAAGAAATATATTTGTCATTTTGACAATATACGAAAGCTGGGATACGTACTCACCCACATGACTGACTTGACTCATCAAAATCAAAACACACCCTTTCTGTATGACTATCTTTAGCCCTCAACATGTGTTACTATAGAAATGGTATCCACACTCATCTGTTCTTCTTTGGCAATTTTAAATCTCTTTAATTCATGGATTATTATAAACTTCCAAGGGAGGTTAACCTCCTTTATCGCTAAAGATTTGAAAATCCCAAGGCAGCTAGACTGTCTTTGACTTACTGCTACAGTAACAGGGGTGCCTGACACTGACTTTTTGTGTTCGTCTCGAAATTGTTTGGATCGAACATAATATATAATTTATCAACATTACTAGATATTTCATGAGTGTTCAGCAGTGAACTTCTTTTCCCTCTTGGAAAGATAGTGATAAACTACCTGGACATCTGCAGAATTTTGTGCCTTTTTTGGCAGCAATGATAAGCTTATGCAGTCCCCTTAGGAACTGTAGATCAGCTTTCCCTGTGTAGCTTCTAAAGAATAAGACTGTAGCTTACATCACAGTTCCTCCATGCCTCCTCAAGTATTAAGCTAAAAACTTAATCTTTCCAGTGTATATTTCTCATTGACAGTCATTTTTATGACTATCATAAGAACCAGTTTGAAAAGTGGAGCTAGGTATAACATCAAACCAAGCGGAAATATTTTTCATTTAAGTAAAGGAAAAAATATTTTGAGCTTGTGGAGTGCTGATTGCCTAGCATCTTCAAATGAAATAACACTATAGATTTGTTAAGTCTTAAAAAAATTATATTTAATTTTCAGGCATTAAAAATCTCATTAAGCTCAAGTTATCATTGATAGTAGTGCTCACACATTTAAAGGTAGAAGAGAGTATTATGGGAAGATTGCAACTCCCTTGGAAAAAATTCCTATATCTGGGTGCTAATAAGCTAGACTGATAAAAAGGCCAAAAAGAATAAGGCATGTCAGAGAAGACAACAAGAGACCCTCTGATTAGGCTTAGATTTACAGCTACCCTCAGGAGTTTCTAATCAGAATACATTCAGGTTGCCTTTTATTTGTAGTGTCATGGTTTGGAGCCCAAACCTAATTATTTTATTTTCTCATTCGGTTACTTCATTATTTATTTTCTCCCCAGGATGATATGTCTAATGTTCTTTAATAAAGTCAGCAGAAGCTGCGAGGGCAGATCTTTAGATTGTGTGAATTTATTACCATCATCTCCTTACCCCTCATCAAGGAGCAGTCTACTCTTGTCTGACCTCATACTTTTTCCAGTGAGAGACTACTTGATAGCTTAATTGTAGTTGATATGTTTTTCAAGATGGGTTGTTACTGTAACTTAGCAGTGTGGTTTCTAGAAATTAATATCTCTGGTGAAGACCCTATTTTGCCCAGAAGGGCATTTGTACAGAATCAAATAAATATTTTATAAATATTTTATACTATTAGTTGCTAAGGAAGCTTGGCTTTTTTAATTTCTCAAGGAAAAAGAAACTCTCTATCTAATTTCCTACCAAAATGGAAATCTATTTCCATGCATTTTTGAGCTGAAAAGTAAGCATTTGGACATTATTGTTAACATAATCAACAAAATTATGTTGCCTCCTAAAATTAGATTCTTACAAAGCATACCACTTCCCCAGGGCAGGTCACTGCGGTCTTCAGTTTAGTGATCCTTTTTTGTCCCAAGGGGGAATAGGTGAAACTAAAGGGCATAACTAATTAATGCAGCAACTTCTACATAGAGCAGTACATCAAACGTGCTTTGACTCTCTACTTTTTTTTAGGTTGGTCTGTTTTATCCTTTCAAGCCCCCTAGCACAGCATATTTGAGGGTCAGGAACATTTCAGAGTAAGGAGGACACCCCATAATATTTATTTGTCTGGTTCTTTTCGTTTTTTGATGTCCTTTGAGGATGGTGCTTGTTGTATGTTTTGTCTGTCTGCTCTGAAGACAGGTTCACTCCACATGCGTTTTTGGAGGTCTCAGGCTCATGCTAAATGGTGTAATCTAAGCTGCAGGGTAGGGAAAGAGCTGAAGTGTTTTCTGCACCTTGAGACCTGCTTTTTTTATCTCTGGTTTTGTGCCGGCTGGATCTGGAAAAAGCTCAACCGTTGCAAGTTAGATCACTGCCAGTTCTCTTGATGTGGTCTTTTTCCGAATCACAGTGCTGATGCTTTTGAGAGAGAACTACTCAGACTCACTTTGCCTTAAACCTTGAAAGGTGATTTTGTTCCTCTTTTTTCTTTTTATTTTTTTTAACGTGGTTATAACAGAGTTGGGATAATATTTTGAGGAAAAATTAATGCATTTAGAAAAAAAATTACATGACATAGAGAAGAGAAGGGACAGTGGGATAGCAGAAAACTTGAAGTATAATTGTTTGCCGTTGGTAGGTGCATCAGGTGGGTATGAATGTGCAGTGTTACCAGATGTAGTCCAGGCACAGTCTGGTGTGTTTTCTCCTCAGCTGCACTATTTGTTTATAAAAGAGAGGGAGGAACCCAAATTTGGCAGATGCTGCAAAGAAGTGAGAAGGTACAAACCAAGCGAGATTCAGCATCAGCAGCTGCAGTCTTATCAGTTGATATTAGCCTCCCCATTTAAGTTGCCTGTGACCAGGTCTTATATCTCAGCTGTAAATCACATTATAGCAGAAGCTATGATACTTGAGGGTTATGGTTGGTTTATCCCCTCAAAAACCCACTTTTTTTTTTTTTTTTACATATATGTTTCAAATGAGAGGTATCATGGCTTTGAAGAAATGGATTTGTAAAAATGCAGATGCTACATTTACATGCAAACATAGCGTTTTATTTTAAAAGTCAGTTGATGGTTGTGGGGTGAGTGAGAGTCACCTGCGTTTGAGCTGTGAGTAATACAGAGATGTGGCACAGGCCTGGCCTAAACTGTGGAGGCACCGAGAGGGGAAGTGACCACTAGACATTGACCATTCCAACACCCCTGCCGGGAGTGGTCATCTTTAATTTAGATACAAGACATTATACATTCAAAGGCATCCTGCAACAAAAAGTATTCCGTAAAAGTATCTGGCAAAGCTTTGAAATTGGGGAATTAGCTGAGAAACAAGCAGATAACAGAGCGAGTTTAAGTAAACAATTTACACTACTCACACTCCCATGGAATCAATGACTTTCACCATATAGCAAGTAGGCTAGGGTTTTTTTAGCCAGTATTTGAATAATGAGAATTATTTTTGTAGATGTTTTTAGGGATACAGAAGTGGAACAGGAAATTGCATTCTCAGATGATGATTGAAACGAGAGAGAGAGTGCTCAGGACTTGACAGGATTTATGAGATGAATCAGTAATTTACAATTAAATCTGAGTCAAGGTGTGCATTGATGTCCAGTACTGTAGTATGTGATGTTCATGTTACAAGCTTTCACAAAGTCTAGCACCAGGTACATTTCCTCACTTATAAGCTGCGATGCCCCAGGTTGAAATGCCCATGATTCAGCCTGGTAGAGAGAGAGAGAGAGAGATATGTTATTTCCAGAAGTTTTCTTCCTCACAGTAAGATTCTAGAAGTCCTGAGACATTGTACTGAAGGGCTTTGGGAATTACACCTTAATTATATGTGAAGTTAATGTGGGGCGATGACAAGCCTCGGTGCAGTGTTTTGTTATGCTATATGTATTAAAAGCAGGGCCTCTTCTTACTGAGCCATCCAAATTAATGTTAACAAAGTCAACAGTATACACTTGTACTCAGTTATTCGAAGCTTAAAGGTTTAAATTGTATCTTGTGGATAGATTTGATTTTTGTTTAAATCAGAAAGAAAGCTTGAAACTGCATTTGCCCATAGTTTGACTTTAATCTTATATGGGCAGAAATGAAACTGAGAGTGTTTCAGGTGCTTTTCTGTTGAGAAATTGTTTTGTTAATGTTTATTGTCTGTGAAGCTAGGTGCTAAGTGTGTTTGAAGCCTTACTGAAGAAAAGTATATTGAAATGTGTTTATTTAAAAATTTTATCAAGATCATGATGGATGAAAATTGATCTCCTGTCTGAATCAAGGAACAAGAATGGCTACTTCTTTCACTTTTTATAATCTGTGCAGGTCTTTAACAAGTCCCTCGAGTCCATTAGTACAGTTCTCTGTTTTAAATTTTCTCTTTTTCAAAAGTAACCTGTCCATATGCTTTGGGAGAAAAGCTTGACAATACACATCTTAAGCTCAACAGTATGTATGTAAAACTCTCTGCCCTTAGGAAACCGAAACAAATACATCCCCCTACATATGCCAGTGCCTTCAGACACTCTGATTACTGTCCATGTCAGGCTGCCTCAACAACCCTGAGCCAGAGAAGCTGAAACTGTCCCTGTTCACAGCTGAGAAGAGGGAAGTCTGGCTGCAATACGCAACACAGTGGCACAGCAACTTCTCAGAGCATGGGCAGGGTTGAAAGAGACAGAAAGGGCATAGCTAAACAAATATGCCTGAGTTATAGTTTAATTTAGTGTGTTGATGGGGTGTTTTAAGCAAAGGACTTGACACAAAACAGAATTTCCCTATGCTGTACTTCCCCAAGTATTTAAAAGGATCCTGCTGCTGTTTTTCACCCTGAGTTTCCACCTTTTGTGCTGTTTCTAACATTTTTTTCACTGTTCATCTCTTTTCCATGCTTTTCTCTGCTTTTCCAAATCCTCTCAGTGAGATGCTTGCTGTCAGTTTTGTCTTCCCTTGCAGATCCTGCAAAGATGTCTTCTTTTCTAGCTCGCTTGTTTATGAATCAGTTCCAAGCACTTTAAAATGGGCCAGCAGGAAATCAAAGTTTACCTGTTGGCAGCAAGGACACTTTCCATGGGACAATAAACTTGTCATTAATTATTAACTGATACTAGACCTTGGTAAACTTCCTGGGTCACATCTTTGCTTAGTCTCAGGACAGACAGTGTGACTCTGCAAGGCTTTTGTCTGCAGAAGCTCAGGAATTGATCAGAACTGGTGTGTTAACCCCTGTTCATACCTTGCCATGTGCAAATTAAAACAGTCTAACCTGAATACAAGACAGCAGGGGGCACAGATACCTTTTCAAAGCACTCCCTGCCCACTTCTATGTTGGTCTTGCACAGTCTGTCCCAAAATTTTCATGTCTCCTCCCTTGTTACAAGATTCCTCAGCACAAATCAGGGATGACAACAAAATAAAAAAGGAAACAGCTGGATATTTCTGGAGAAAAACCAAACCAAAATGAAACAAAATGCAATAAAATGCACAAAAACCTGTCAATTACAACCAAATGTATTGATTATTGCTGTGAAAACCTTGCACATAGATACAAGGGACCACTTAAAAATTAAGGCATTCAGCAGAACAAACAGTGACTGAAATTATTTTTTCATTAGTATAGTCAAAATTAATTTTTGCTTTTAGAACAAAAGGAAAATTTTTTCTTCAGTAACCTCAGAATCTTACTTTGAAAGTGGCTATGTAATTGATTGTTACTTCTCAAAGTAAAATCTATGTTCTGTAAGGGTTAACACTATATTTTAAATAATAATGACAATGATGATGATGATGATGATAATAATTATAATAGTAATAGTAATTACCAACAGTATCATTATCATAATCATCTTACAAACAGCTTAACAAAGCTTCTCTCCATCATGTTTAGGCTTCTGACATGATGTGTATTTAGGACAAATTTGAGATTACTCAGACTAGCAGAAGTTGTATATGAAAATTTTCTTTACTAATGCGGAATGTTTTTGGACTGCATATCTGGATTTTTTCTTTATCATCGGCAAAACATTTTATACCAAATATATATTACATGCTTTTCTATCTGAAGATTATTACACTCAGCTGCTTAGAGCAACTGGCAGGAATCTGCCCTCAGATCTGTTTTGACTGGTGATCACTAGGGACGGTGAGGAATGTACAGCAGCAAATGTATGCTTTTTCAAGTAGCCTTCTACATTTGCCACCAGTGGAGACAAAATACAGGACTGCACAGTCACTGTGATTGAGAATGCAATTTCTCTATTACATTTTTACTTTGTTAATATAGTAAGGACTGAATTTGCACTTTGAGATCCTCATATGAAATGATTGTTATTCTCAGTGCAACCATCACCACCAGATGGTAGCGTTAAAGTCTTATTTGGTATGTAAATATTTCACAGTCTTTCCAAGGATTTTGTGTGTGTGTGTGTGTTTTGTGTATGTTTTGCAGAATGCTTTTGCTTTGTTTAGGTGTAAATCACAGAAAGAACCAAAGCAATTTAAAAAAATTTGGGGTTTTGGGTTAAGAAACATTAGTAACTGGTAGAGGTTTATTGTAGAGGTACCCAACTGTATGAATTCTGGTCCACAGCTGGGATGTATACCACAGACAAATACAACATTTCCTAAAACATCCATTCTGCATGCTCCTGGCTTGCTCTCCTGTACAGTGGACAGACCTATGAGACCAGCTTGTAGGGCAGCAATAGAAAGCTGGGGGGGTTTCCTGTGTGCTTTTACTCTCTGTTGTTTTCAGATTGTATTTCATGATCTCATCTGCGCTCCTTGCAGAACACCTGCTGCAGTTGTGCTTCCTCTTTTGCAGTGTGAGTCTTTAGGGAATGACTGCAACAGCAGTTTTAATTTGTATTTCTGATGTTAAAATCTTTGCTCCTGCATAGAGAAGGGGCCACTGTCTGCCAACAAAGACACCTCAGTTAAATGCTGATATATATTGTTCTCCTACAGCCTGGTTTCCAGTAAGATCTGTATACTGTCTTTAGGTATTTTAGCCATACATTTACATCACAGGGATTTCCTTAATCTGCATTATTTAGACTACAAGTTCTGAATGTCAGAACAGTGCTATTTGGTATCCATCCCTCTACAATGGACAGAGAATGCTGGAGAAGTGAAGGAATTACATAAATCTGTTTTGAAATGATCTAATCAATGCAATTAATTTTTTTTCAAGTTAATTTTTTGGTTGAGGTTTTTGTTCTGTACCAATTGTTGTTGTTTACGCCTGGCTTTCCTGGCTGTCCTCGATCGAGGAGTCAGCCCCAATGCTCAGCAGCTCGATGGCACTGCTAAGCCTGGCGTGGGTGGCTCACACAGAGGCAGGGCTGCCCACAGCAAGGGACCAACGAGGTGCCGATGGAATAAGGCAAAAGAGGCAAAGGGTTGCAGGAGGGGGTCTCCCCCGAACTCTCCTTTATTAGGGAAAGGGTGAGGGGATCCGGGAGGGAGAGTCGTGGAGGGAGAACTCCAGGGAAATGTTCCCGTGCAGCTGGTTTTAAGGAGGGGTACACGCCAATGGGGTGAAGGACAAGGGGAAGGCACAGTGGTCAAGGGTCCAATAGGAACATTTTGGGGGGGGTTACAATAGCTCAGAACCAATAAAATTTCAAATATAACAGAACTTTTGGGAAGAAGGGGTTAGCCCAAGGCTCTGGACACACCTTTCTTCTGGAGCAAGGGGTGGATCTTAGATCCTGGTTCCACCCCTCGAGTCCTCCCCTAATGAGGAGCCTCCTTCAGAGGAGGTGGAGCTGGAGCATGAGGCAGCAGCAACCAGGGTTGGACCTCCCACAAATTGTGACCTGTTCATTGGTTGTAATGGGCTTTGAGGAAAGCCATCAAGCTTTCCATAATGACATGAATTAGTGGCATTATTAGTTTTATGTAAATGGACAGCATACATTTCAGCTTCCAGTCACCTTTTTCTTCATGACATGGCAGTGCCAGCTCTGGAGGAAAAGCATGGAGGTGCTTTGATCCAGGGAGGAGAACATCAAGAAGTCCTGTTGACTTGAAGGACTTGCTATGTTAGTGCTGCAGTTCCAGCTGTCTCACTAGACCCCTAAAGGCTGTTTCTCAGTCCTGCACACTCCCAAGTTTCAGAAGTACACATGCTAGCACTGCTTTACATAGGAAGGCTGTAAAGGGAAGGTGTCTTTCTTGTGAGAGCTGAGTTGTCACAAGGATGCATATGCTTTTTAAAGCCCTAAAGTCATTTATAGTCACATCAAAATCTCAACAAACCTTTGTATACCATTAGTGTAAAGACACTGTGGTTGTAAGGCTGCTGGGTTGTAAGGGTACTGAGCTATTAATAAATTTAGACAGAGAGAATCCAGGTTTTTAATACCTCTACATTTCAGATTTTCACAAAGGAGTAGTGCACACAGGTCAACTAACAAGCTTCTTTCTTCCACTGAACACTTAGTTACTTTAAAGCTGTTTTCTTTCAAACATGTCCTGGATCTCTAACACAGCTATAAAATAATATCTAAGCTGAAGCACAGAGAAGAGGGAAGAAGACGGAGGGGATGAATATATGTGCTAGCCTAAAGATCTCTGCTTTTTATCTCTTGAAGAAGATCATTGATGTTTTATACACAGCATGGAGAGATACATTTTGCCAAGGCTTATATGTGTACTTTTACTTGTGAAGTAAACTGGCTGAATCTCATCTTGCATTGCAAAATGTTTTTTGCCAGGAAGCACAATACAGTTAGAATATCCTGTATCTTTTTAACCATTCTGGTGAGTGCTTAGGATTGCTAAGGAGGGCTTAATTTAGGAAAAAAAATCACTTTTTATTTCAGTAAGTATTCAATTCTCTAGATAATTATAAACATCTCTTTTATGTTCCTTTTAGAAGGAGACCAAAAGAACAACAGAAAGTATACACTATTGTAGTTTAGTCAGGATATGTTTTTCTGCAGAAGCTTTGTGCTAAGTGTCCACACTGATTTTGGGGTGAAAAATTTTCCCTGATAATCTTAGAGCCATCCCACAGCAGTTTTACACTCTATGCATGACTTGATTCTTGGTTTGCTGCAAGAGATTGCAAATAGGAGTGGAATAAGACAAGGTGGCCTACCCTCTCCTGCATTTTTTGAGCTGACTATTGCCGCCTCAGCACCAGGATCATTTTTTCACAAGAGTTGTGAATGGCTAGTTGTGAATGAAAGGGTCAATAATTATCCCCTAAAATAAAAAAACACCTGATCTTCTGTCTCTCTCCTCTCTCAGATCTGGCCCTGGTACCTGTTTCACACCCAGCCTACCTGATGTGATCAACCCCAGCTCCCATGTCCTTCTGTTGTGATGATGTTCATTCAGATGTGTTCCAAATAGTCATAGCAGGAAACATATGTTCTTGCTCATGTTCCCTGCTGAGCTGTACACATATATAAGGAAATTTTCTGCCGCTTGAAACTTGCTGACTTATAGCCAGCTGGCTTATAGCCAGAAAGTGTCCTTTCAGATTTCTCAGAATTAAGGTAAATAACAGGACTTCATCTAAGATTTTCCCACCCCTTTTTTTTTTTTTTTAAATCCCCACAGTTTCAGTCACAATTCAAATTTAGAAATGCAATTCTTTATTGCCCTCAAAACGAAGTGTTGTTTTGGATTTTAGTGTCAGACTCTAACGGGAAAGATTTAGGCATTACCACTAGCAAGCTTGTCATTCTCATAATAATTTAAATGAGGTCACTGACTGCATAAGAGATCATGAAGATTTAAAAAAAAATATAGAAAGGAAAACTAAGAAACCTATTACACTCCTCACTCCCTCTTATCAAGGGGGAAATCAGTCCACATTGGAGATAATAATTAAAAAAATGCATTTCGTCGCTCTGCCAAATGATATGTGGACATCAACACTGAAAGGTGTGACTCAACTAATTTGTTTGCTGATGGTCTGGGGGACATGTGAGGACTCAGTGTGGATAGGGTTTCCCAGGTCCTGAGCAGGTTTTATAGGAGCTATACACTTTTCAGTGCTAGACCTAATTCAAATCTTGCTCAGGATTTGTGATAACATCTTCCTCCAGTTTTACATGTTCTTACCCAGCCTAGAGGAAAAAATTAATGAGACCAAATAGCTGGACAATGTAAAAGAGCTAGTGCAGACAGTGTCCACAATTTCCTAGAAAGGAGCACAGAGCCTGGAACAAGCTGTGTTTATCAAAAAAGCATATACTGGTTCTACAGGAAATCCATTGCATTTCCCCTAATAATGTGAATGTGATGCCCTGCAGTTGCATAACAATATGGTATAAAATTCTGACACGTGTGGTAAAATCTGCCTTCTGTCTTTATATGACATAAGATGGAGAGAGGAGGGATGATATCTTGATCTCATGGGAGAAATGTTGCTATGACAATTTACACCAGCTAAAAATATACTTATGACTGCTTAAAAGTCAGGGTAGAAAAAGCAATATTCCCATTCCAAGATAAAAATGAGCAGCTTATTGGAAGTTCAGAAATGGGTAATTCTGAGGAAGATATTTTGACCTTCAGTTATGTATCTAATACAAAAAAGTTAGTCTCTGCAGTGAATAGCAAATTATTAAAAGTCGAAGTTGTATAGAAATATATAGGGGGTTAATGGGTTTCTATGGTGAATTGCCTGTTACTGCATTTACAAGTTTTTTGAGCACGTGAAGAGCATGTGCTAATCACTCCCAGAATCCAGCAATACAATGATGCTGGTCACAAAAGTTAATCTTCCTATTCAAAGATGTGACGTGACTTTCTCATGTAGAAAAGCAAAGATTTGTCTGTGCAAATCTTTATGTCATGTCTAAACAAGAAGTGTGCAGGAATAGTTTTCCAAATGTCTCTGTCAGTATTTTTACAGTACCATCGTCTGCAGAGTGGGCTGGAGATCTGGTTCCTAAATAATTTTTCAGTTGAAAACACAAATGAGGATGTGGCAGGTCACACATACACCTCCTTCTTGTCACAATGTTTCTTGTACGTGGGTACCATGTACTGCTGGAGAAGGCAGAGTTGTTACTTTGCCTCTCTGATGCAGGTGAAACCAGCAATATTTCCATGGCCCAAATTCTAGCTCAGACCCTGTGCCTGATTTGCTGGTGGGTGGGCATAGGTTTTCAGTCCTTAGATGAATCACCATTTGAAGGGATCTGCCTGTCTGCTTAATTTCAGGAGAAAGTGCAGTACTGTGCCAAGCAATGCTCCTCTAATTTGGGATCCCTAACAATGTTTACATCATGAGACCCAGTAATTTACCGCAGGTTTCAGTTTTCCAGAGATTTGCTAAGGGCATGTGGGGTTTCCCACTTCGTTTTTAATACAAAGCTCACATCCCTAAGGCTGCTTCATTGGCATTCACACTCTTTTTACCTGCATCCTCTAGTTTTAGCAACAAAACCATGGCCATTTTGGACAGACAATCATTCCACTGTCAAGGGTCACAGAAAAAAAGGCCTCAAATACATGCAGATCCCAGACCATAATGTGTGGCCTGATGCAGGTGCTACTTTTACAGACTACTAAATCAGATAACGAAGACAGAGAAATCTTCTAAGTATTCCCAGGATATTTTAAGGAAGCTTTTTACCATTTTTGCGTGTTTAGTTTGGATATTACAAAAAATTTCTTCACTGAAAGCGTGGTCAGGCATTGGAATAGGCTGCCCAGAGAAGTGATATTCCTGCAAGTATTAATAATTGTGTAGATGTGGTGCCTAGGGACATTGTTCAGTGGTAGACCTGGCAGTAGTGGGTTAACAGTTGGTTTCAATGATCTTAGGGTTTTTTTCCAACCTAAATTATTCTATGATTCTCTGAAACTCATGTAACAGTAACTGGAAGAAAGCAAACTTTTCATTTTTCTGTTGTTTGTAAGTAAGCATATGCTAAATTAAACAGAGAAATACAGGTGAGAATTGAAAAGAAGTGAGTCAAACTTGAAAGGCCCAACTGTTCTACTTGCTGGCTGAACTGCGAGGCAAAACTCCTTGGAAATCTCTAGGAGAACAGATTATTAATAAAGTTAAAAAGATACATGAGGCACTGTAACCAGAATAGTCCTTTTATTTTTATCCAGGTCAACAGTCAGATGTTTGATGTTACCTTCCTTTTCTTCTGTGTCTTTTAGATCAGGGTGCATAAAGTTCAGCTTGTGGTAACCTGCTGTAACTCAGTGCATACATCCTTTCAAGTTATTATATAGGTGCAAAAATTTGGCAGAAGAAGAGTTCTTCTCGAAATACTGCGTATTTATCAGCAAACAATTTGAAAATAGCTTCACATTACTTACACTTCTGTTTCATTTACTGAGTCCAGTGAATGAAATCTGATTTTGTTCAGTTTTGATAGTCTTTTTTATTTTATGTAAATATCAACAAATGAAAGCCTCAGTGCTTTCCTTGGTTTTTTTGGGTTTTTTTTTAAAGATGTGTATTATCCGTTCTACAAATATGGGTAACTACCCTTTTTCATTTTGTTTCAGCTTGAATTTATCCTTACGTTTATTACAGAGGGGGGCACTATCCTTACTTATGTGTTAAAACCTACCCTGGCCTGGTGCATTATTTTCCCCTTATTTTTCTTCTTGTGTTGTAAGGTCCATAGGCATTTGCCATGGCTGATTGTCTCCTGAGGCAGAGCTCTGGTTACACGTATGAGCTGTAAGCTTGCTCCAGAAGTCATGTATGGTTTTGTAGAGCACTGCCCTGCTGAGTCCTCAGGTCTTGTGTACTGTCTAGCCATCCAGAACTTCCACACACCATTCCTGCACATGACAAAGTCCATGATGTGTTTTTATGTAGTTCACAATCTTGTCCATAGGTTTTATCTTTACACTCACTCCCCTGGCAGGTTGTATCATTCCCTGAGGATAAATTGCAAAACACTGCTGTCAGCATGTGGGTCATCTAGCTGCCAAGCTGTAGGGTGGATGTTCCAGCACAGTTTGGTACCTAATCCTTACTCAGGAGTTACTGCAAAGTAGCATCAAAGAAGTACATATATTGCTATAGGTCTCAAAAATCCAAAAGAGATTGGAGGCAAGGAAAATGAGAGAAATTAATGCATGAGTCTAGACACTTTTATTAGAAATACACAACAAAACAGTGGATGGAAGCCTCTCACTGTGATAAAATCAATTATTTTTACCATATGTTGGGCTGCTGGATGAAGACACACCAGTTCAGGCACAATACAACCCTCTGTCCTTGCAATCCGTGTGATTTCCAACTCTCATGACTACACACTTACGCCCACTGCCACGTTAAGAGGGTACTGATATACTTTCAGCATAAATATCTATATATAGATGTTCGTGAGCAAGATGAAAAAATTTAAATTAATCCAAGTGCACCTGAAATTTTCTTTCCCAGCACAGAAGAGGGCGTTGCTTGCTGTTACAATGACAATCAAATCCCTATTACAAGGGAAACCTAAAATTTTCATGTACATAGATAAGACCTCTCATGTGAAAACAAAAATGTCAAGGAATTTAAATGTGTGTTTGTTTTTTGTGAGTGTTGTTTGTGGGTACAGGCAGCAAAGTTTGTAAAGAAATAAGGCCAAATCTCGGATTTGCAGAAGAGGAGGAGGAATCACTGAGTTACTTACAGCACTCTGAGGCTGTCACTTGCTGATGCTTCACAGTTCCGTAGGTGGGGAGGTTGGTCACAAATGTCCTTGAATTCCTGAATTACAAAGATTTTCTCTTATATTGGTATTCCTAATGGTGGGAGCTGCGTATCAGTCAGCCTGAAAAACAGGTTACATATGAGCATACCTTTTGAATGTCTGAATTCTCATACAGCCAACTACTGGGTGTTTGGCTGTGCCTCAAAGAGACATAAGGAAATGTAACTCTTCTTCTCCTCTTCTTTTCCTGATGAAAGGAAATCAAATCCCCAGGCTAACATGCTGTGCTGCTACAGGGACACTGGTGGCACTAAAAACTGTCAAAAATGGAAAACCTTGAAACTCTGAATGAGGCTCTGAACTGCTTGCATGTCTTCATGGAAAGTATTTTCTTTTACTTCATATTGAATTTTAAAATAGCAGAAAGGAATAACTGTAAATTATTTCAAAGATAATTCTAAGAGTTTTGTAATCTCCTTCCTTTTTTTTTCTTTTTTGTATTGTATTGTTGCTCTGAGGTAAGTAGCTGGTACCAACACAACAGGAATGCATGTGGGGACTGGTGCTTGAGAAAATGTACTTAACATATGTATAAATAAAATGCAGTGCAGTCCCATTAAAACTGAAGCCTGTCAGCATCAGTATGGAACAAAACCTTATATCCTCAATATTTAGGCAGAGCATCAGTTCTGTGGGGATGTAGGGGAGAGAAGTCAGTCCCCAAAGTATTTTTCTCGCAGTCTAGATTTCTTTTTCACTTCAAAATTTTTAAACTTACCCTTAATTCTAAACTGGCTAAGATGTCAGAGCTCAGGTAGGCCCTTTCTGGTGGGCCTACTAGTTCTGTGTTGGTGTCTTTTAGTGTATATTTTAATGTTTTGCACTGATTGTCTATGCTGTTGTGTTTGATGGTGGAGGCCGTGCCTGGAGCTGCTGGTGCTAATGCAGAGTTCAAGAAACACCTTCACTACATTGAGTGCAGCAATATATTTGCAAATCCAGCCTGTCTGGATTCATGGGATAAACCTTCAGGTAGGGGCAATGATTCAGTGATGTTGAGAAAGTTGGGTTGAGTTTTGTTATATTTGCTGTTCAGGCCAAGCACAGAATTGCATTTTTCTATACCAGGGAAAGGTAACGAGGCAAAGAACAAAATGAGAGACCTTGCAATAGTAGGAGAAGAGTGACAACAGTTGCTAGGAACTGGATGAGTGGGAAGATGCAATAACCCTTTTGACTTAGGCACACAAAAAATTAGCAGCCTGGGAACACCAACTGTTGCCTTCCCTGGAAAGAAAAAGGATACATATTTTTGCATTGCCTTGAAGTATCCAGGCACAGCACCAAGGTTAGTGATGAATAACTCAATGTCTGGGGCTGTGGATGGGAAGAGAAGTCACAGCTTCATTCCAACCATGCCTGCGGACTTTGTAGCCAGGCAGTTCCTCTCTGCTCCAGTTTCTTTGGGACAAAGTCAAGAGCCTTGTCCTAAAAGGATGTTGTAAAGACAGAGTGTTGCAAAGGAAGGATTCGGGTCAGTTACCTGATGAATGGGTAGCCCCTAGATCCCACGGCTGTGCTTGGGGGTTTATATCTGATGGTGACAGTACAGATGGATGTAATCCTCTCTGCTCAGTTCCTTGTACACGGCTGGAAGCAGATGGTGAGGTTTTATGAGGTTTTACCTCTGGTTCTGAGCACAGTTCTTAGAATTGATATTGCTTTGCTGAATTACTGGTCAAAAGGCAGATAACAGCCCATCCAGATGGATCTTAAAAATGTCCAATGCTAGGACACTCTTTACACTCTTTCCCAGGGGAAATTATTCCAATGGCTGATTGTTCTTATTATGAAAAATTTTACTCTGTGTCCAGTAGGAGTGCCCAGTAGGAATATCCACAGAGGCAATTTGTACACATTTCCTCTCTTCTTTTCTGTGTGAATCTTACAAAAAAGGAGTCTCCATCTTCTTTGTAGCCACAGTTTAAGGACTTGAATATGGTGATAAGGTCTCCCTAAGCCTTCTTTTCCCAAGGCTGGACAAACCCAGCTCTCAGCCTTTCCTTGAATGACAGGGCTCCCAGTTCTTTGATCATCTTCGTGGCCCTTCTCTGAACCCTGTCCAGCCAGTCTACATATTTTTTTTTTTGTCCAGCAGGGACCAAAATGGAACACAATATTCCAGAGGTGGCTTGACAAACCCTTAGTAGAGGGGGATGGTGACTTCTTTAATCTTTGCTGGTGATGCCTTTTTGATGGAATCCAATATCCTCTGGGCTTTCTTTGCCACAGCCGCACACTGTTCACTCCTATTGAGCTTCTCGTCCATCAGGATCCCAGGTCCCTTTCCTACAGAGCTGTTCCCCAGGTGGGTAAATCCCAGCTTGTGCTGTGCTCCTGGATTATGTTTTCCCCACGGCAAGACCTTATATTTGTTTTTACTGAAATTAAATCATGAGCTGTTTTCTACTTCTTCACATTGAGTTCTAAATGGGCTCATCTCCATGCCATTTGTTTAGTTCCCAGAACTGCTATAATATGCCACCTGGTGTAGATCATAAAAAAATCAACTTTTGAGCATGTCCTGTTGAGTAAGTGGTGTTAATTTATAAAGTCAGAAAGCAAATTTTGGCTTCATTTCATACTTTAAAATTAAGATTCATTGTCTTGCTTCTGACATGTGCTGAGAATTGCTTCAACTTTCTTCTTATTTCAATGTTTAACAGAGGTGCCTGTTTAACACTGGTTGTTGCCAGTTAATTATTTTCTTTTAGAGTAAAATCGATTTAATAATGCATCTGACTAAAACCAGCAACCTTGGACACAGGTTAGTCAGTACATCTGAAATAAGTATTTTAAATGGAAAAAACAAAAAAAAAGCCCTTCAGCTTTTTGGTGTGATCCTGCAGCAGTTCTCACATCTCTCACTGGCATTTGACAGCACTGGTATAAACAATGATGAATCTCTTAATTTTAGAGTTGTCAAGAAAGAGCTCCATTTTCTTAGCTAGTTTCCTTTTTCTTTTTTCTTCATTCACATCAAGAAGAACAGGAGAGACTCTGACCTGGCATGGACACAGGTCACTCTTTCAGGTAGAGCTAGTGGTCTCGATGTGACCAGGGCTGTTGATATAGCTGTCTGGGAAGGAAGGTTTATTCAGGGGCTAGGCCTGTGAAATGGATTTAGTCCCCTGCTCTTGCATAAGTTGCACAGGTGCAGATCATCAGTATTACCTGAGCATCTGTCTTTGATGGAAATAAACTGTTAACCCCAATGGCAGTCACATGCTTGAACACCTTTTGGATGACCTAATTCCTATACGTGTGACTCTTTTATTACTTGGGTGAGCTGTTCTGCCCTACCTCTCTGCGCTGATGTGTGCTAGATGTGTGCCAGACATTTGTCAGGAGACCTTCTACAAAAAATAGTATCAGAGATCTAATAGACAGCCATTTCCACACAATGTTACTGTTTTTACTGTATCTGAAGATGAATAATCACATCATTAAGTATGTTAACACTGAAAGATGGATACTCTAGTCATGGGAAATGTGTATACTCTTATTACCAGTTTTCTTAGATTATTCCACAATGGTTCTCTGAAATAGTCTCTAGAACTTCAGTTTGATTAGATTTATATTTTTACATGTTTTTTGTATTTCTAAGAAGGCTGCAGATTAACAACTCTGGTCTTACGCATCATTGCCAGAGTATGTTTTCTGTCCTTTTAAAACAGAGATTGCTGCAAACTCTGTGATGACCTCCACACTAATGCAAACATTTCCACTGCAATTACTCAAACCCTATTACCCCTATGGTGAATTGAATACTTACTGGGTTTAGTAGTCAGTCTCAAAATTGTTACAGCTCTCCCACTCTGCTCCTGAAGACAGAAGTGTCTGACATCAGAAACAAAGCAGTGTTAATTTATCGTTAAGTACCATTGTAGTACTTAAAAGTACTGTCCTTGATATTTATTAGTACTTGCCTTGAGTTGGAGGTAGATTTGTGGGTGAAGATCTGACATTAAGCTGACATGGCTTGCTGGTTAATACTGCAGGACAGCATGGGGGATACCTCCATTATAGTCTCTGTCATGTTCTCAGCATCTCCTCTAGTTCACTGGATCACTGTGATGTAGGGGGTTCATTACCTTGTCATGACAGGGCAAATATTCAGAACATTGACTTCTTTTTACCCTACCTTTGTTCCATGAAAGTGGGAAGTGGGAAATGTATCAAGAAAAGAACAAGCTGACACCAAATTTTTAAAATTAAATCAAGTAACAGAATTTTCTCGAGATTTTGACAAATCTTCCAGCCTTGCATAAAACTGCCAGTTTCTTACAGAGTCTTCCTCACTAATGATACTCGATGAATAAAATGAGAATAAATTGCAGAGCCCCAGCAATCCAACTAGAGCTTAGTCAGTAATGAATTTAGATTTTTGCTTTAGCAATCAAGATTTGGCTGTCAAAAGACCTTCCTCTCTTTTGTCAAAGCTTGTGAGTGTTCAGCTGACTGAAGATAACTGAAACTAGTCATCGACCATTCTCCCTGAAAAGCCGTGCTCCAACACCTTGACACACTGAATGCTGAGTACCACTGTTATCTGTCAGAATAAAATACCTGGAAAAACCATCTTTAAAAATCAGTTCTTTTACCTTTACCACTAAAAGACTAGCATGATGCCTTGAGCGTCTGACTTGAGATATATTCAACATCACCAGCAACCTATTTGCTCCCACATTAGAATAGCTGGGGAAAATTAGGTCTCTTTATCATAGATGAGGTCAATCCAACTGATGTTCAATAGTCCAAGCAGAGGTCAGACCAGTCTACCGATACCATTTACAAAGAGAAACGCTTGTCTTAACATTGGCAGAAACTTTTGGCTTTGCAAAGATCCATTTTTAGAAATAGCTTTTGTTGCCCCTCTTGGTACTTAGCCACAGGATAGTGACCCATAACTGCAGCCGTGGCAATCCAGCTCTTCTCACGGGTGGCCAGTTGGGTAGCCAAGCTGCTGGAACAGCCAGCTGGAGAGCCCAGCGTGCCCAGCCAGCATCTCATGGGATGCACTGTCTGGCTCTGCTTCAGAGACAAGGTTTGCTTCCTCTGGGGCAGATTTTTGCTTTCAACAACTTTCAGCCCAGCGGCAGCCCCGAACGTGAAGTAACCCTTAGACCTGGTAGCATTGCCCAAATCCAGGAACAAATCCAGATGCACCTGACACACAGGAGCACCCCCCAAACTTGGCAACATGCACCTGGTGCCCACAGCAACACCCACAAACCCCAAAGTTCACCCCACAGTGGCTGCAACCACCCCACCCAGGCACATCCCCAAAACCTATTAGCAACCCCCAAACCCACAAACACCCCCGAGCCCAGGGACACATCTTTAATCTGCCAACAGCACCACAGGTTCAGAGAGCCTCAGATAAGCCTGGGCACTTCTCCTGAGGCCAGGCAGCCCCCCAAAAAACTGGCAGCACTGTCTGGCTTCAACAGGATGCAGCAGTCCCAAGCCCAGTGGGCTGTTGCCATGTCATCTGGGGCAGCCCCTAGGCCAGGCTCCCCCAGTTTGGCCAGGACAGGGAATGAAGATCAGGGGACTTGGGTTGGCCCAGTTCTGGTGGCACCACCAGGCTGGCTATGATCTTGTCACTCTTGGGGACATTCCAGGGCACAGGGGCGCAGCCAGACATACTGGGCAAGGCTGAGACCACAGATGCAGATGGAAATCAGGCACGTGAACATCCCCTGAGGCCAATGGGCTGCACTTGAGGTACACTGACAGCGGCCTTTGGGGCTAGCAAGGCTTGAGTCATACAGCCATGGCTCTGGGCAGCCACACAAGGCAGTCTGTGGGGAAGGCACTGCCAACCATGGGGAAGAAGACAAGACCCCTCTCCACCCCATAACACTGCTCTCAAGAAAGGCAGAGGATAATGACTAGCAAATGAGTGTGGGATCTTCCAGCACAGATGAGCAGACAACTTTTTTGTGACAGGTGAAGAGGGCCAGTGCTATGGGCTGGCTCACAGCTAGTCCTGTGATGGTTTTCAGGCCAGCTTTAGTACTTTTTTCCCCCCACCATGGTTGTCAAAAGATGTGTCTTGTCTGAATTGGCCCTTTCTGGGGGTGGCTGTCACTCTCAGGTGCATGGGGGAGCCCACCTGCTGCCTGACTGGCAGTGCTGACGCTGCTGGTTTCATCACTCTCTGCTGGCACAGTTGACCAGTGGTGTTTTTTGAGGCTGGCTATCTGAGTTTTGTGCCCACTGTTGTTTCCCTGAGCAGTTTTGGATCTGGTCTGGCCCAGGATGGCTGGAAAGACTGCTGCTTTCGGGCACCAGAGAGCCGTAGGGTTGCCCTCACCTGGCTGGCCCTGCTGGGGCTCACAACCTCCAGATTGTCCCTGGGGAATGCAAGGAGAGGCAGGATGGTCAGCAGGATGGCCAGCCAGCCCCCAGGCATGAGAAGTCATTATAGTACTCAGAACCCTCCTGAAGCCAAGCCCTACGACTCCGCTGACAGGCCCAGCCTGGCCCCTGGCCCCAGAACAAGGCACCTGGGCTTGCCTCTTACCAGTGTCCATGGGTACAGCTGTCACTCCCAGGGTTTTGTGCCATTCCTCAAAGAGAAGCAGCATTGCTTTGGGCCAGCAGAACCAGAACAGAGACCATCCCCTACACTGGACATTGGTGAAGCTGAGCCTTGAACCCTGTTCTGGGCCGTCATGATGAGAAAAACATTGAGGTGCTGGAGTGTGTCCAAAGAAGTGCAGCATAGCTGGGGAAGGGTCTGGAGCACCAGTCTGATGAAGACTGAGGGAGTTCAGCCTCGAGAAAAGCATGCTTCGGGGGACCTCACTCTCTGAACTCCCTGAAAGGAGGTTGTAACCAGGTGGAGAATGGTCTCTTCTCCCAGGCAGCCCGAGGCAGGACAAGAGGAAATGGCTTCAGGTTGTGCCAGGGGAGGTTTAGACTGGATATTAGGAAAGATTTCTTCATTGAAAGAGTGCTGAGGCATTGGAACAGGGAGTGTTCATCACTTGATGAACATCACTTGATGGAGTGGACATTCCTTTAAATGTTCATGATGTCAGGGACGTGGTTTAGTGGTGGACTTGGTAGGGCTGGGTTAGCGCTTGGACTCAGGAATCTTCAGGCTCTTTTCCAGCCTCTATGATCTTGTGATGTCTATGAGTTTTATCATGATTATTATGAATAGCAGCGTTAGTAGTGTTTGCTCATGTTTCTCTCACTAGAAGTCTTCCCCCCTTGCTTTGGGTAGGTGTATTTTCCTTGTTAAACATTTCTCCCCTGATTCTAGTCCATAATTTAATAGTTTACTCTTGCTATTTTTTTAAAGTTAATATTTTATGAAAAAGTTGAAGGAAAAGATATATTAGAGATCATTAATCCCTCTACAAGAGAGAACACTGGCAGATAGAAGGGCTTGTAAGCTGAAAAAAAAGATAGTAGTGCCTTTTGGGGCATTTTGGGAAAGACAACTGAATTCCTTTAGGTGTTATTATTGCAGCTAAGTACCTCACTGCATTAGAAGAGGACATGCATGTGCCAGTTTCCCTGAGGACTTTCAAAAGTGATGATGCCATTTGGGTATGGTGGAAGTGTGTTGACGGTGCTGAAATGAAGGCATTCCCAGTGTCTGGTCACTCTTCAGCTTTTCTCCCCAGTTTGTAGTTCTCAGCAGACTTCCTTGAACACATGAATGGTTGTAAGGAAAGATTGATTCAATAATCTGTCTTCAAGCCCAATTTTGAGCTTAACTGGGCAAGCTGGTCTTACCCCTGCAACCTTGCAAGCCTCTGTGAGGGTATTTCCTTAGATACATGAATCCTCATCTCAGTGAGTGATTTTGTCTCCAGTTTGATTTTGTGTGATTTTGTCATCTGTGATTTGGGTCTGTTCTGTTCTGCCTGTCTGTTCCTGTGACTAGTTCATATTAACATTTAAAAACTCCTGAAGATATCTCCTCTTATATTCTAACCTGGAAAAATATGTACAACATAGACTGCATTTAGGATTCAGAATGAGAGCTAGAGTCATTCAACAGGGTGTTACTGAGGAATACAATACTGTGGGCAGTCCTTTGTCTATAGAACATCTGCTTTGAGTGTATTTGCTTAACTCTAAGCAGTCTCCACCTTGCCTTATATTCTTACTAGCAGCTAAGAGGCCTCTCACTGACAACTCCCTTAATCAGTTAGTATAAATTAGTTTCTTTCTTTTCTGTTTAAAATTTGTATAGTTCCTGACTAGTGTTGCCAGTGCCTTAGGCAGTAAAACAGCCTGAGCATACACAGTAATTCAGAAAACTGAATCAGAGCTAGGTCCTATATTTCACATGGCTTGAGCAAATACATCCTAATACATCCAGTTAGTATCCAGGAATTATTCACAATTTTTACTGAATTCTATTTACAGTTCCAGAAGTCAAGGGTGAGGGAAGGTGTGTCAGGAACCTTACAAGTTTTAATCAGAAAAGGAGGAAACTACTTTTTTAAGGACTTGAATATTTTGCCACTATCCAAGCAGCTGTTACAGTAACTTTAAGTTAGGTTTTCACACTATTTGTCAAGAAAATGAGGAGGGATATAGGAAAATATGTGAGCTTTTTTACTGAGATGTCTTTCATTTTCTAGCTAGCATGTAGAATTTAACTCGAATAGAATTTCAAATGTGTATGACCTAATGTAATACTAGAATTCTCCCCTATCTGCTTTTCTCTCTCTGTTTTAGATTTTCCTTTACAGGGTCATTTTCTTATTTCAGAGAAAACCACAGCTTCATATACTGTGTCAGAGACACCCATCCCAAGAGAATGCAAGCTGCGCTTTTGTTTTATTAATTAATATAGTATTAGTAAAATACTCTGAAGATGGTAGGCACCTTCACAGTGCTGATGTAGCTACCACTTTTCATACCAACTATGGTCCTAAAAAAGTAATATGGATATGAGCGGTCCAAGATGATAACAGGCCAGAGTCTCGTAACATGTTAATGGCTTGGAAATCTCAAGTTACAAAAGCATAATTAGTTTACACTTTAAAACATGGCTTACAGAGCCAAGTGCTTTTGTAAAAAATACAAGCATGAGGATATTCTGATGAAGCTAAGGAAATTGTGTGTGTGAATATGCATGTATAACAGCATACTGCACAATAAGGCAAAAAGGATTAAATCCTTTTGGGAGACGGTTGCATTTTCATATTTTTTACAATTAATTTTTTATGGATTCTCTACACCTGAGAGCATTTATCCCACCTCTCTCTGTTGCCTTCTGTCACTTCCTTCCTATGCCTTTTTGTCTGTACATTGCTGCATGACTAAATGCTGCTGAAGAGCTGGTCATATACTGCAAAGTTATATTTTCACAACTTTACAGTCAGCCCTGACAGGGCCTGCAATGAGGTGAGAATTCCTGAACTTGAGTGATGACAGTGTGACTTTACAGACCAGGTCAAAGTGGCTAGGAACGTCCGGAAAGGTACTGGACAGCTAATATTTCAAATAGGTGCCTGGTGTCTTTGAATGTAAGCTTAGAACGGTTATGAATGTACAAATATATCTGTGTTTCTCTGAGGAAGCAATAAATAGAATTGTACTTTACCATGGGTTTGCTGGCTGTGAGCCAAACCAAGGAAGCATAGACAGGCAGTGAGGCATGTATATTCATACCCTCCTGCACTGACCTCAGAGTTTACTCCAGCTTCGAATAATTTCTTCTTGATGCAGCAAACTATTTTTTATACTGTTACGGTATGTCACCTCTGAAGCTCAATCCTAAATTCAAATAGTTAATTATGTGGAAAGGCCTATTAACTTGAGTAAGAGGACTACTCATGCACAGAAATCTGCGCAGTACTGGGCCAGGTGCTAAAAAAGGAAAGCTGATCATGTTGTTTTGAAAGGCCAAGACTATAAAACGTCTCCATATAAGTTTAAATTAATTCTCCCAGGGAAGTGAACTAGGAGTTTGAATTTCTGTGTTAGTGACATGTCTCTCACCTTTATAGTTCATCATTTATATTCATCTGCAACGGACTGGAATCTGTCCAGAGAGTAGAATATTCTGTTTTCATTGTGAAAGGATTCCTGTTTTCAGTGAAATCCTCCATAATTTCCATTTTTCACGGTATGATATTGCTTATTCACAAGGGTTGTAAGTTTTAATGAATGTTATTTTTTGTTCTGTCTCTGCCTGTCAGCAAAGTTTAGTAAACCTTGTGCCTTGTGACAAATGCATTTACCAGCTGGATGGAGCATATTTGCAGCGTGCTCTCTTTGGAGATGCTGTCTCCGTGAATTACTGTGGTGCAGACCGAAAACATCTGGCATTCCCTTATGAGGAGTGGTAAGCATGGATCCCTTACTGCTGGCCAATCCCAGCAGGGCTCAACATTTGGCTTCATCAGAAAAAGGAGTTAGGGAAGAACAGCATGAGCCATGTCTTTGCCATGTGTGCAGAGATACATGAACCTCGGGGCAAGGAGGCAACAGTCCCCTCACTCCTCTTCTACACCTCCCGTCTTCCTTGTGCCATGGCATCATTTCAAATCTGCATTCTTCTTGCATGGTAAGAAAAAGCTATAGTGCACTAACCAGGACTTTCTTTGCATCTGGAAATTGCAAGGTGGCAATGCAAAAGGTAGGCTCTCTTGGACATGTGACTATGGACCAGACACAACACAGCCATAAACTCATGCTCAAAATGTAATTTAGGACTTGAACTGCTCCCCTTTGGCACTCATATGGAATTGCCATGGCAACTGTTCCACTGGGAACTGCATGGGTAAACTGGAAAATACTGAGATCTCGAAAATAATTTTGGGATGGAAATCTCATTTGGAAACCAGGTCTTGTATGAGACAGTTGACTCTCACTTTGATAAAATGCTATAGAATGCTCCCACTCCAAAGAGGGGTAGTTTTTGGGACCAACAAGTTTGTGGAAATGCTGAGAACAACATGTAGAATTTCAAAAAAATCTCTGGAGTTAAAAAAAAAAGTGGCTGCCTGAAGTTGTTCAGTTGAACAGAATAATACTTTGGTCTCTACTCAGTGTGCACACACAAAGGACCCTCAAATTGCATATAAAGTCATAGCAAGGACAAATACATTGTTTTCCTGAGAGGAGATAAAGGAAGTTCCACTGCGTGGTGATGTGCTGTTTGATGACCTCACAATACTGCCACAGCAGCTGCCCAGTGGAGAAAGTCACTATAGACAGGGAAGGAGGCTCTGGTAGTAATAAGAAGGTCATGTGAAGTACATTTTAAAAAAAGTACAAAATCCATTTCATTGAGATTTCCTTTGTAGTTGCTTTACTCTGTAAAGCTAATTGTAAGGATCAATAGGCAAAAAACCCCCAACCCTGTTACTGTTAAGAGCACACAGATTTCTAAGCTACTATGTTACTTTAACACTCCTGGCTTTCCATCATGATTTACACATATAATAGATCTCAAGAATATAATCCAGTGTGCTTATTTCTGAGAAGTTACTGCATTTTTAAGTGACTAACCTTGTTCAACCTCTGCCTTTCTTCCTTATAATATTGTCTGATGGATGCTGGAAGCAGAGGAATTACGGTGCTTCCAGATTACTGCTCTATTTTAAAGAGGGTGGTGTGGCCCAGTGGGCTGGAACACAAGAGATGGATTCTCTACCATGTAACCTTGGGTGGCTGGTTTCACACCTGTGAGCATCAGTCCACTCTGTAGCTGAAAAAAAGAAAGGGAAAGGGGAACTGATGGCACCGCTGCTTGCAACTGCTTGAGTCACAAGCAAAAAGCTGTGACATGAGGAAAAAGCTCTATGTAGGAAGTAAGACTGACCTACAGCTACTTCTGAAGCAGGCTTATTTTGGGACATGATTCAATTCTGCCATCTCTCTGTCATTTTGTAGCTAAAAACATGTGTATTGGATCTGAACATTTTCACTCTGATCTGTCTGTTCAAGCTGTTTTTCAAGGTTAATGGTTAAATGGCTAGAAATATAAATGAGGACATTCACAGGGGTTGCTGGAAGAATAATGCAAAATTTTACTTCCTTTGCAATGCTACCTGTTCTTCTTCATCCTCATAAAGCACAAGAGGTTCCTCCTCCTGTGAATTACATTTATTAGAGAAGAAAAGCATTTTACTGAACACTGTCAGTCTAACTGTTTGCAGCAGCTCTTTGAGATAATCTGAATTTATTGCAGTTGATGATGCAAAAGCCACAAAGAAATAGTCAGTGAAGTTATATTATTAGTGAAAGTCCATTTCAGTATAAATATAAAATGTTAAAATAATCTATCTTCAATATCTTTGTGAGACTAAAATGAACATGGAATCTATTAAATACTTGTAGATGAACCAGAAATATTTTGAGGCTAGCATGAGGCTGGTTTAAGGCCTTCGGAAGCAATCTGACTATGAGCCGGGTGTTGTGTTCTCTAAAGAAAAACATTTAATTGCTCCCAGAGCTGACATGAGTCATTGTTTGTTTTCTGTTAGAGCAACACCTCAGTCCTCAGCAGGGACTCTGAAATGAGTTAGTTCTGTTATATTTCTGTGCAGTTGTCTGCCTGCTGTCCAGATTTCTAAGAGGCATTATCTGTCTCAAAGTACTTGAAGCCTTACTAGGCAAGACAGCAAAGTTCCAGAAGCATAGACAAGGAGGAGTGAAATGAGTAGCCAATTCCACTTAACAGCTGGGAGCAGATATTCTGAGTCCTAGAGGTATGCCCTACCTGTCAAAACACTTCCCAGTCTACTATTCAGTATAATAATGCCAAGGAATCAGAAGAGGGATAAAATGTTGTGCTTTAGGATAATTATGGTGGTGTTAACGATACTTTAACAACTTACTTGGGTTTTAGACAAAATTTCCTCAAAATGTTAAATCTTATGTTAAAGCCTAGAGGTACAATGTGATTTTTGAAGATACTTATAGAAATTATTATTTTTCTCTGCCATGTGGTTTTCCACATGGTGCAACATGGCATTTCTATTAATAATCATAATAAACAGAACCAACAGCATCAAACCCTAATCAATTCTCCACATTTAGCATGTTGTAATCTCTGTGTGTGTGTGTGTGTGTGTGTGTGTGTGTGTGTGTGTGTGTGTGTGTGTGTGTGTGTGTTTCTCTCCTAAATGATGGCACAATGTAGAAGAATAAGGCAGTGTCCATTAAAAGAGTGTTCGTATTTTCTGATGCTGCTTCATTTTCAGAAGTCACCAGAAAACAGCTAGAGCAACTGGATGCATGTATGTCAGGTGGCTTGAAATAGTTTAGGGCATTTTGTAAGGACAGTTCTGTTGCACCTGTCAGCATCTGTGGGAATTTTCAATATTTTTGTTTCCCTACAGCACTAAAGCTGCTATGAGACATGAAATATTTCAGTATAATGTGGGATCTGGGTGAAGTAAATTTGTGAACTATTATGAACTGGCATTTCAAACCGGCAGTTAAGAGATGTAGCAGTCCTGAACTTATCCTATGTTTTCATAATGAATAGTTACATGTCCTCTCTTCCTCTCTGTGATAATTACATAGAAATTATACAGACCTCTAAAATAAATCTCCCATAACTACCTACTTGATTTCAAATATTTCAAAATTACTCAGGACTCCGAGCAACACCAAAAGATTTCCTGCATTTTTGCCTGCGGTTGTTGGAGCTTTGGTCCAAATATACTGCATCACATTAGTGATGAATATTGCTCAATTCGCCTTACATGTATTTTTAACTAAGGTCATCGTAAATACACTATTTCCAAAGAAGGAAATAATTTCACCCGAACATTTTGTTTACATCCCCTGCTTGGGGTTTTTATTTTGGTCTCATAAATAAGGAACTGAGTGATGCCTTTCCTGTGGTGAGATCATTTGTCAAGCTTCTGTCCCACACTGAGTCTCAGATAAGATGGTTGGATCAAAACTGCAATGGTCAATGCTACAATGCAATGACCTTCTTATTACATTGAATCAGTCCTACCTGTGGACTGATTTTTGTGTTCACAAACCTGCCTTTTTAAACAGTTGCCTTCTACATTTCTTGAAGGCTAAAATGATAGAAAAATATATTCTTTCCAGTTACAGCTTTTCTTGCTGCAAGCAACACTCTTCAGCTGACTTTGGTCTTCCCATCTTGCAGAATTTTTGACAGAAAAGAAGTGCAGGTTTTGAAGCCTGGTATATTGAATTAGTCATTGGTTCATTTTACCATGCTGTGAGAAGTACAAGCAGAGTCATTGACAGCTGTTCTCCTGAAGTGTTCTGTACTAAAAGATGATTGGTGCATATTCAACGTTTGGCTTCTTGGCATCATATGCAATTACAGAAATGGTAATGGAAAAGTTTCAAGAACAGCAGTGATGTAGTGCAATAATTCGGGTCCATAATAATAGTAGGTTCAATAAGGTGAAGTGCTGGATCCTGCCTTGGGTCGCAACAACGTCGTGCAGCGCTATGGGCTGGGGACGGAGTAGCTGTAAATCTACCTGGCAGAAAAGGACCTGGGGGTGCTGGTCTGCAGCAGCTGGACATGACCCAGCAGTGTGCCCAGGTGGCCCAGAAGGCCAATGACATCCTGGCCTGGATCAGCAATAGTGTGGCCAGCAGGACCAGGGCAGGGATTGTCCCCCTGTACTCGGCAGTGGTGAGCCTGCACTTTGAACTTTGTGTCCCGTTCTCGGCCCTCACTACAAGAAGGATGTTGAGGTGCTGGAGTGTGTCCAGAGAAGGGCAAAGGAGCAATGGAGCTCTAGGGAAGAGCCTAGAGAAGAAATCCTGTGAGGAGCAGCTGAGGGAGCTGGGGTGTTTAGCCTGGAGAAGGGGCAGCTCAGGGGTGACTTTGTGCCTCTCTACAACTGCCTGAAAGGAGACTGAAGCCAGGTGGGGGTTGGTCTCTTCTCCCAGGCAACCAGTGACAAGGTGAGAGGAAATGGCCTCAAACTGCACTAGGGGAGGCTCAGGATGGACATCAGGAGGAATTTCTTTATGAAAAGCATAGTCAGGAATTGGAATGGACTGCCCAGGGGGGTGATGGAGTCACCATGTCTGGAGGTGTTCAAGAAACAACCGGATGTATCACACAGTGCCATGGTCTAGTTGACAAGGTGGTGATCAATCAAAGGTTGGAATTGTTGATCTTGGAGGTCTTTGCCAACTGAAATGATTCTGTGATAATTAGTCCCTCTGTCCTATCTAGTTTAGGTCTTTATATTTTCAAAAAGTATATTTTACTAATCTGATGGAAAGAAACACAATGGTAAATATGGAATAATATTAACCATAAAAAACAAAACCAGTATTGCCCTAAGTAGGAATGTAATTCTCCTGGCACCACTTCTTCAGAAGCTCTTGGGTGCTGTCTGAAAGAAAGACACAATTTAAGTATTTAAGAGTCTTATAGAAAATTGAAGAAAAGCAGAGCTGATGCTGATCACTGTCAACAGCAGAGCTTTGAAAACGAAAATGCTCATCACACATCAGACCTGACCTGGTGTCTGCATGAGAAGGAATGGGATAACAAGCACTGAAACACTCATGAGGTGTTGTGGACAGAGCTGCCAAACCTGTCCTGAATTAAAAAACTCTGCCTCAAAAACACCATCTGCTCTTACAAATCTGAATATTTTAGTGAACAGGGGAACAGGGCTGCTAAAAAACCTGCAACAACATCCTTCAAATGCGTGTATCATATATTCAGGCTAAGCTGTCATCAAATAATAAAACTGTGATTAAAACAGGAGACAAGGAAAAACAGCCAAAGGAACAAATGGTTGCAAAATAAGTGAGGGCAGCTGTCCTAGATGATGCCAGTGTTCACAAGTGTTTGTGAACTCTACAGATATGTTTCTATTTTTACATTAATATAGACTTGGAAAGTTTTTATGTGATGCCAGATTAGCAGAACATCATGGTGATGAATGCCTTAGATGTAAAGCTAGGTAAATTAAAGTTTTGCCTACTTGGCAGTTGCTCAGCGTATGTATTCCTCACCTGATAATCTGAGTGTGCATTCCAGATCAGAAGTGTGGTCAACTGATCAGGGCCTGGTCTTGAGTGAGCCAGGTATCAGTTACAGTCTGGAGCAAAATGCAGAGCATTGGAGAGTTAATCTCAGATAGGTATTCCTCTTTCAATTCAAGCAATTAAATAATCCAGACTTACTTCCTGTGTATACAGTCTTTGAGAAAGTATGGCTGGCAAGCCGTATTCAGTAGGTCATTTGATCCATCACTTTAGTTTAGAGCTAGGATTAGATGAGAGGCTTTCCAGTCTGCACATGCTAAGTAATGGTTTGGCTTACAGTAAGAGCACAAAAAAGCTATTTAGCGCTAGTTATTTATGTAAACATTTATTTTACAGTGCTCTATTTGAACTCCTTCAAAGTGGATTAAGTTGGACAGCTCAAAGGAATTTTTCTGTGAAATTTGATAACCCACAAAAATAGTTAGGGAAGAATAATGATGGCCCATTAAATTCACACCTGAGCTTATTTGACAGTAAATTCCTTGTATTGACAGGTCCTGAGAGCAGAGAGCTCATAAGTGGATTGTACACATAAAGTGTGGTGTGGCTGCAGCAGACAGGCAGCCAAACAGCCTTGAATGCTCAGTGGAAGCACGAAAGGTTGTGCTGGAGAGCAGCAGAGCTTTTGTTGGCTAATTAAGCAATCATGCTGTTACAGAGCAAAACAAATTAAGGAAGGGAAATATAAGACGGGGCAGTGTTGAAATAGCAATGTCAGCTGGAAAGCTGTTGCACAGAGCATTGACTGATGTGACAGGGATGTAAACACGCGGGCTTCAAGATTTAAATGTATTAAGGCCTCACTTCACAGAGTCTTGCAGTATCTAATCTGTTTACAAAAGTGACCACTTCAGGTGCTCACATTTAAAAAAAAGAATGACCAGACCTTTGTGGTGTTTTCCCTACCCATTGTTAAGGAAACTTCCTAGACTCTGACCATTGACGAGGCTCTGGCAGTCACTCCCAGTGTCAGAGGCTGTCGCTGTTGGGATCGCAGTCCCTTCTGAAGTGGGGACTCCGCTGAGCCCGGGGCAGCCCCGCTGGAGTCCCTCCCTGCTCACTGCCCTCTCACAGTCACGCCAGGCTTCCTGGGGCAGTCTCAGGTGCCTCATTCCATAGAACAATTTACTCATGGTGCAGTAACAGAACAGCCCGAGCTGGTGCCTCTGAGGAGGATCCCAAACAAAGGAACCCCTGGGCTTTTACACCCTCACACTCCAAGCTGTGTGCAAATCTGAGATCTCCCAAACCTCACTCTTCCTCCGGAGTCCTCGGCTCCTGCTGTGTCTCCCGGTGTCCACTCCCTTGGCCAGTGGCACTGCTCTTTGTGCACTTTGTTGTGCAAAGGGTTGGCAGTTCATGGCCTCTTGTCTCTGTGGGCTCTCACCCAGAACTCAATCTGCATCTCCAGCTACATCCTGAACTGCAGCTTGCAAAGTGAACCACCTGCATCAGAGGCATTCTTCAGTACCCATGCTGTGGGAGCAGGTACCAGAGTCTTCTCTCCCTGCTACAGCTGCAGGTGTAGTCATAAAGCTCACTGTGACATGCCCTGCCTGTTCTGGAGAGTCATCTTCTGGGTTGTGTACACATGTGGAGGGGGTAGCTTTGGCAAGCTGTGTAGCTGTCTTTCACAGCACTGCTGCAGGACAGGGCTCTCTGCAACCTCTTTGTGATTCCGGAGCTTCTGCTGTGTTCGGTATCACATGACGGTCTGTGAATTCAGGTTAGCTCTTATGGGCACCTTATGCTTGGAGTTTTAGTGTCGCTCATTGTCTTTACTTGTGGTTTAAAGCCATTTTAATTACTCAGCCACACGTTGCATCTTAGAAACAACAATGCTTTTTATGAAGACGATCCTCAGTATGGTGCTGCTCTGGATGATTTCTCAGTGGAGATTTTGTTTGCTGGCAGTGGTCCCCACCACTGTGCTTCAGTTGCTTGTTTCATAGGCCCAGGTCTGTCATGCCCTGGAAGTCAAGCACCAGGAAGAAATAATGTGGGAAATGGGTGAATGCACTATCCCTCACATCATGTGGGTGGACAGAATTCATACACGGAGATTTCAGATACTTAGATACAGATTTCAGAAACAGATAATCAGATACTTACCTGTATCTGGAGTGCTTCCTACTGTTGAAGAAGCATAGATGGGCTACAAATTAATCTCTTTGTCATTACTTTGACATTGTTTATTGCAACAGGGGCAGAGGGCTTTGCTGAGTTCAGAAAGTAGTTGATGCTTAGATGACAAATAGGAGGTGGACTTGCCACTGAAAATCGAGAGGAAAATAAAAAACCCTCTAACACTATGAAGTGATAGAGAATCAGGCATTACTTTATTTCTGGCCAGGATGTGCCACGGAAAATATTCCATACACACAGAAGTTTTACTAGATTTTGCCCCAAACTTTATGCAGTCCAAAACCCATAGAAATCCATTGGTTCAATGTTCATTGATCCCAAGTTGCATAGTTCTTAGTATTTGGTTTCCTATTGGACCTGGAGTCCTTTGCCTCCAATGTTAATTATGTCCTCACTACTTGATTTCCTTATCAGCCTTTTCCAGACCAGGTGTCTCCAACCATGCCAAGGGGTCTGGGGTAGATATTTGTTGATGTTCTGCTGATGGTTGTTATCTTTTGGGTATCTTTTGGGCTACCCCCCCCCAGTCTGTTGATATTTTAAACTCATCTCCATTGAGCGGTGCAACTTCCCCTAAAAACCCTTAAAATTCCTTTCCCCAAGTCAAAGACAAACCAAGACTGACTAGAGAAATATTTTTTTCTTTTAAATTAAAGTTATATTATTTCCAACAGACTGAGGAAAGCAACTTCAGAAAAATCTGCTCTCAAAGCCCAGTTCTCACTCACACTCAGGCACCACTGTAGTACACAGGCAACACTGTAGTATACAGGCACCCTTACTCAGGAGAGTAGCTGCCTTGCCCTCTTTCATTTGCTCAGTTTCTCCCCCGCAATTCTAGGCAATGCTTCTTGTATATTTTATCAGTCGTGATGGCCTTGTACTGTAAATGTTTTATGTGGAAAGGCACTGCTCTGCCGTGGCAGCTTGGAGAACAGGAAGGTGCTTCGCAGAGCTGCCATGCTAAACAGTCTGGGTGAGTCCAGAACAGGATCCCACAGGCTGGGCTGTGGAGCTGCTGCTGAAATCCTCTGCCTTTTTTAAGCACGGTACACCCTGCCTTAAAGGGAAGGGAAGTGCATGCACATTGTGCAGGCATCATCCACTCATGGAGCTCCTGGGCTGTGCTAGCACAGAGAGGTGTCTGCAAATACTGTTCCTATTCCTGAGGCTGCCCTGCCACACAAGATGCTGCAGGAAACAGGCATTCTGGGCTCAGCCCTTGCTCTATGCAGAAAATATTCTCTGAGACAACAACCTCCCCCTCTGGCAGGCGTTTGTCAGATTTCTCAGGTCTATTCTCCCGTCGTTTGTTTTCATTTTCTAATGAAATCATTGTGATGACATGAGACAATTGTCCCATGTGGGATTTGAATAAGCTAATTCGTGCTTGCCATTAATTAGCCAGGTTTCAGTTCTTGATTTCAAACTATTAAAATAATTAAGTTTGTATGAAGGCTTAATCACAGAAAGTAGCTGAATCTTACAGTAATGTCACTAAGAGTCCCACGGGGAACACGGTCCTGGTTAGTTTCTTCTGGTGACCTGCTCGTACAGTCTAATTGGTCTGCACTGGAAGCAGAGTGAAACCAATTAGGACTGCAGAAGTCTGGTACATAGTTGGGGCCAGCTGAGGGAAATTTTTCTCATTATGGCTTGTTAGAGAATCTTTCCCTCTGGCCAGCTGTTGAAAAAATGATTTATTCTCTTTTGGCAGAAGCTGAAATTCCAGTCACATGCTCATACCTTTGGTACATAAATTTGAATATCTGAAGTCAAGAGCGAGATTAAGAGTAGTGCTGAACCCTTGTCTAAATGAATGTAGAAAGCTACAAAGATTACCAAAATCTGAGTAGGGCAAAAAGTGGCTGTACCTCATGCTGAGCTGTGACGGTGTCTGAGTCAGGAATGCTGATGTGGAAATTTAAGTAGCACTTAACTTTTTTTCCTGCTCAAACCCCTTGCTCACCCCATCCCTGCAGGTAGTTCTGTGCCTGGGAAAACACTTCAAGAGGCTTTTCCAGTTTTCCTGTTTTGGACCAGCTCAGACTGTATGTATGCAGTATACATGCCACATGGAACTGGACTGGTATTATTAAACACAGAATCTCTTTCTCCAGGACAGCAAAGATATTAATCAGCCCGGATGAAGATGATTTTCTCTGGCTTCCTCTGAGTTCCACAATGGTTAACAGTCTGGTGGCACAGGAGATCAGTCTCAACTCTAGTTGTATTATCTTTTTTATGCCTAATTGCTTTCCCATTTTTAAAAAAATATTCCTAAATTTTTGGCTTAGATGTAACAAAAATATTACTTCACAAGTCAGAGTGTTATGATGACATTAGTCTAATATAAAGACATACCTTCTTTTTTCGTCTTTTTTTTTTTTTTTAATCTTGACTAGAGTTTTCCTCCATTTTTCTCTCCCCTTCTTAAAGGTACAAGACAAATAAGGCCTTACTGGGAAAATAAGTGAAACCATAGATGACTAAATTGTAGAAAGATAAAAAAAAGGTAGAGCGCTATCTGAGTTCTTTGCTACTGTGTGGTTGTCAGTGCAACAGCTCACAGTGAAGTAATAAGTGTAAAAATCGAGAAGAAGGGTAGTAAAGCGGGAAAGGAGCAGAATGCAATGTAAAACTATGCTGAAATAAAAATAGTGTTAACTACACCAAACAAAGGGAAAATCTTGCCCTGGACCTTGTTGCACTTGTGTCTGTTTGAAATGGATGGGGTTTGCAAAAGGGCAACAAAAATAATCAGAGCTGGGGAGATGGCTGCAGGCAGAGGTTGCCATATACCCAGTTCTGAGTTAGGCGGGAGTCGGAAAGCAGTGACAGGATAATCGTCAATGGAACAAGGCATCATAGGATACTTCAGGGTTTCTACTTCATCTTCCTCATCTTTTAAAACCAGGAGGGTACACTCAGTGACACTAAAAGGAAATCTTTGTTACTCAGTGGATCTTTGGCATAAGATATGTTGCTCTCACCCATGCAAGGATGAAAGCTTTCCTTACTGTGAAGGATCCAATCAGCGGAATGGAATTCTCTTAACTGGCCATTCAGCACACTTTGCATATGAAGACTTGATTAAATAGTGTATATTATGATTAGTTTTTTGCACTGTCAGTATAATACTGGTGCAACGCTTTAAATTTCATTACCATATACACTTCCTCTAAGAGGTTCTACAGCTTTTTCCTTCTATGCAAATTTATCTGTGTCAATGTAGGTAAAATCTTTGCTGAAAAAGCACAGATTATTCAAACTCTATCAGAAATAGGCAATATAGCTCTTCTTCCAACCATTGGAAGCATAGAGGTGTTGCTTGCTTGCTATTTAAGAGCAAGTGCTTAAGGAGATAGAGATGTGGTACCCTGTCAGCTTTTGTGTGGCTACAAGGCTTGCTTTATTTAGAGGCTGCTGGAATTGTGTAGCATTACCTCAAAACGGCCATCCATGTGTTCTAATGCTGTGCATTTGTAGAAACACAGTCATGTGCATAAATAAGGGCTTAAGCAGGTTTTGAAGCACAATTATCTCAGTTTGCCAGCATTCAGATGAATCTTTTTTGATTTTCTGGTATTTCCTATTGATTATCTTAGGACCAAACTGAGCTGAGCTGTCATGGTGTTACAGCCTCATGTTCTTGGTTGGGAAAGATGAAAACAGGATACACCTGCTGGCCTTTGGCCACAGTGTATAGCTTACCTGCCTTCTTGTACTTTCACTTGGTTGAATTTACTTGCAAAGAACCAATCTGCCCAACTGGCTGCGTAATTCTGTTAAATGAACATGCTGGAGTAATATTTTCACAGAAATGGGGCTGGTCTGAGTCTATTTCCTAATGTTGCTGGTGGTGGGACCCAACCTAGATTCATGCCTGATATTTCAGAAAACTTCTTATGCCCAGGAATGCTGGATTGTTGAGATTATAATGAAATCCAGGTTTCCCAGGTGCCTGAAAAGACAAATTAGTGATATCTTCATGTACTTATGTAACTGTTTCTGCTTAGCTTTCATTTCTTCATCCCTGGAATAGCATTTTTCAGATCCTTCCCCTGTTTTTCTGTTAGCATTGCTTTTTTCTTTCTTGCTGAGAAGCTGGAGTGAAAATGACACTATTTAGGTCTTTAATTCATTAAATAACTTGACTGATTTGATGAAAGAGTTCCCATTGCTCTCTGAGGACTTTAAACCAAATCCTCACTTTCCTGGCATTGACAACAGAAGGCAAAAGACACTTAGACCTGAGTTGCTGATAGATATTCTAACCATCTGGCCCCTGAAGCTGAACCTGCTGTCAGCCCTGGGCTGAGAGATGCAGATGGACTGCAGAGGCTTGGTGACAGGGGAGCTGAATAGGAAATACTGTGAGAAATATTTCTTCTGTGACTTCAACAGGGAGGAGGTCAGGCTTTATTCATACTGAAAGTGTGCATTGGGAGATGCTTTTCATACCAAGCTCTCCAGCATCCCTTAAATCTGCTAAGAAAGCCTGCCTTTGCCAATCTTTAAGGATCATAAAGGGAATTTATTGTTATATTATACTTGTTTCTCTCAGACCAAGCAGGAGAAACATTAAGGAGGGATTGCCCTGCTAGCTGACAGTTATTAATTTCTTATGAGTGTTTTGAAGTCCAGATCATGTGTTTATATTCTCAGGCTATATTATTTTTCCCATGGATTTCGAGCCTTCCTCATGTTTTCTCAGAAGGGTTTCCTCTTAAGCTAAGCCATTATCAGTCATAGAAGAATTATCATGGCACAGCAGCTGTGCAGCTCATTGCACATCGAAGGCAGGCACCAAAAAGTTTTTCCCTTAGACCAGCAAAGCTGTTTTTCCTGAAGAAAAAGATATTGCACCTTCAAGTGTTCTGTTGCTCTGCTGGAGCTGACTCTTGTCACAGCTTGGATATTCACAGCTATCCACAGCTTGGATAGCTCATCCCAAGAGTGCTGTTCTCCCCATAACTTCAGTGAAAGAAATTTAAATGCATTATGATAATAGCAGTATCTGATAAATCTGCTGCAGATAGGCAGAGCTGCAGGGTTTAGCAGAGTAAATAGGCTGGCTTCAAAGAGCTGTAACTGAAGAAAATCATAACTCTGGGAAGATACATTCTATGCACAAAATCTGTGTGTTATGAGAAGGCCCCACTCTCTCCTATGCTCAGCAGGCTTCAGGAAACCAAGGATGTGGTTTGCTTTGTCTCGAGTGGCCTGAGCTGAAGCAGTATGCTGGCCTCCCAGCCAGCAGAGGACAGGGGCAAGCTGTGCATGGGCCATACAGTTAATTCAGGCTCTCCACCAGGACCAGCCACCAGGAACTGTGTAGCTGGAAGGGAAAGCCCAGCACAACCAAGCTACAAAGCAGCAAAGGCAAACCCACAGGTACAACAAGGAGGTGTCCACCAGATGCAAACATTAGGGTCTGGCTGGGGGGCCTGGCCTGGAGGCAGTTTTGAACCACTTTGGTCCTCCTCATGTTCTGATGAAAGAGCAGACTAGCCACTTTTTCATTGCTCTGGGACCAACAAGCCTCTTGCAGGAGGTGAAAATACCTCCAGGATTTCACAGGAATATTTATGGCAGGCGATAGACAGTGGTGGATCCTGCAGATTTCCCATGCATGTCCTTCACGAGCAAGCTGTGGTATGGTGGGAGACGGGGAATGAACAATGCTGGAGGCTGCCACATCCTGTTGTTTGTGTCCTGTTTGGGAGAAATGTTGCCCAAAATGCTAAGACAGGTACTCCAGTCTGCACCGCTGCTGGGAGAAGGCAGTCAACAGCTCTTTGCATAAATCTTGGTGATGACAGCTGCTTTTCACCCAGTAAGTCTGTGCATGTAATCTGAACCAAAAACGAACTTGCACTTAGCACTCTTTAAACAGAAATCATATCTAGCTCATTACAGTTGTTGTGGCTAATAATCACTGACAGATGTCTGAATAAAACCAGGAAGCAGCAACGCAGCAGAGGAGTGGGTGGTACATGTTCTCCCTTCGGTGACCAAGTTCTGTGTGTCACTTCAGTGGGGGGCACTGAGCCTGTACTGTGATTATAAATAGCACACCTCTGTTTCTGTTTTGAAATATCTCCATATGGGAGTGAAGAGATACTGAAAGCTACCCTAGATTCTCCAGTCTGTTGTTGGCATTGCTCCCAGAATGCAGCCTGCTGAAACTTTGAATTTACCATTACAGAAATGTTGGAGGCATTGTTTATCAAAGAATGATCAATCTTTATTTTCCAATTAAAAAATAACATGTAATGTTTCCTGCAACTAGAACTGAGTATAATGAAGAGACAAAACTGAAATAATGGAAGATATTTTTGACATGTTCATGTGCTTAGCCTTAGTCATCTGCCTTTAATGTTTATACATTAGGCTTTGAGAGACAAAGATATAATAGAAAATGTAGGAAATTGAAATGATGACATTTTAAAAAATCAGCTATGAGGGTAATCTCCCATGCTTTTTCTTAATTTTTTTTGCCAGTGTCTGTAAATTCTACCCATACTGAGATAAGCTAATTGGAAAAAGAGAGGACTGTGAGCTTGAAGTTTCACAAAGAACTGTTTCAAAGTACCTCCCTCGATTATAAAATTTTCATTTCTTCAGTTGCTTGGTGACATAAATCATCCCATCATGGTTAAAGAAAAAGGACATGGAATTCTTTGCAACTTCCCATGTTTCAAATTGTATATTCAATTGCTGTGTTTATAATCTGTATAAATAGCCTAAATCACATTTAAAGAGGACAAGCAGCATAATATGGAATAGTTCTCGGTGTGCATACAAACACATTGAAAATCTGTGTGGACAATTTCAAACCAATTAATGAACAAAGGTTCTTTACTTTAGTCAGCTTTAATGAGCTCTCTTTTATTAAAGCACTGATTTGTCCTGCTCAGGCAGTAGGAGATAACTAGAAAAGGAAAGCTAGACCCAGAAGCATGAAAGGATCTGGAAAATCACGTTGGAGGTTAGACCCAGGAGAAAACTCTAATTGACTAGCTTGCATCCTATCAGATCAATTATCATCAGTGGTCTAGTAAGAATGCTGTCTGCTGGACTCTATGAATGCTTTCAAGAACCAACTGGAAAGTGCTGACAGAAGTGCACACTGCAATTGTGTGCACTTTTTGTCATTTACTGGTGGAATGACTTTGAATAAATGGTAGGGAGCCACCCTGCCTATTGACACATGCAGCACGTTTAAATTAGTTTTGTTAACAAGCTCATAGTCTTCTGATGACTTGTACTTGCTGTGGAAGCTAGCAGAGAAACCATCACCTTTCCCACAAATTAGTTGTGGCCAGCTTTGGTGCATGACTGTCAGTCCTTAATGACAATGTGTGGATTGAAGGACTTTGCATCAGTCTGCTGGACTACACAAATAGCAGGAGTTTTTTAACAAGGTAGCAAAGTGAAAAGTGTGATTATTTTGATATATGATCTCTCAGTGTGGTTGGGGTCTTTTTTATCAGCTAGGACAAAGAAAGATGATTAGGAGTACTGGAAATGCTAGTCCAGTGGCACGTAAGGGAAGCCCCTCACCAAAATTTAAGTGTTAATCAGTGTCACTGTGTTTTCTAAGGATTGCAAAAGTCCAACTCTGAGGACCTAGACAGAAAAGGAAGTCTAGTCACCTTCTCCCTGTGTGTGCAATTCCTTTCCTTCTTGCATTGCTAGTAGTGGAACTTAACAATGGCATGTTTGTGCCACATCAGTTCCGGCTGTTCAATACTTGAATGTGAAGCTGAACGCCTGAAAGCCTACAGTTTCATTTTTTAGTGTGCCTAAGTGGCTGTGAAGTTCATGGCTACCTACCTATAAGTTGTCAGAGGTTATCAGGGTCTTTGAAGGCTTCTAGTTGTTGACAATTTTGGTTTCAGTGATTAGTCTGGCATTGAACACCCATAATATTTCACAGTATCACAATTTTTGGGAGCCATATGGCTTGTCCAGTCCCTAGGATTTCGTACCATTATACCAAATTCTTTATGTGTATGTAGTGTCCTCCATGCATTATCTGTGAGTCCCATAGAGGGACAGAAACAGAAATGTGTGTGTAAAACCACAGTGAAAGCCATGTAGGTTATGGCTTTATTTCTTGTCTTGTTGAGTCTGAAAAGAGCCCTGATGTTTCTAGACTAGTGATTTAGGGAGGTAATATTTGACAACAGAATTTCTCCTGTTAGAGGTAAATCTCAACCTTTTGGTTTGTTTCAGTACACCTGTAGCTGAAAACGGTATCATTGCATGTGTTATGAGAGCTGCTTGTCAATACTCATCTCTGGTAGGGAATGAAAATGTTGGATCTTTGACAGTTTAGTTACTTTCACAAAAATTTAATCCCCACATGTTAAATCAATGTAGTTGATTTCCTGTTTCTCTCCCCTTTACATTTCCCTTCCATTTCAGAAGTTCAAGACTGTATAAAGACCTGGATTTTCTCTCTTTAGTAAATTGCTATTTACACAATCCAGTTAAATCAGGAGAAAAACTGCAATCCTAATTATCTGTCTGAGCCACCTATTCAGACTAAAAAAAAGTTTGCATGAGAAGTGATTAATACTTAATTTACTTAAGTAATTTGGGAGCTCTCCAAATTAGTTTTGCAGAGGTCTGGGAGATGCCTGCCTTTTCTGTCACTTCTACAGATTTCTGGAAAGGTGCCAAGTCTTCCATTCTTGTTTCTGACACAGAAAAAAGGCAGATTCAACTGTACTGAAACTGAAAACACTTAACTGAGAGGCATGGGCTGTATTCTGAGAAAACAGTGTCTATTTTATACCAAGTGTCTATTTTATACAAAGACATCCTCAGAAAGTGTCTGGGTAGCAATTTACAAAATCAGATCCATGAAGGTATCAAGGCAGTGGACTCTAATATAATATATACCATCCCACAAAAAAACTTGTGAACCTCAGCTTGAAGCAAGATGGGCTAGTAGAAATCAGTCCTGGCAATGGACTCCAAGCACTCACAGAACATGGTGGTTAAACAGGACCTGAAGGACCAGAGTACTATCAGGTTTATTGGTGATTGTGGTCTTGGGTTTTTTTGTTCATTTGTCCAGCTCCTGAATTTGCATATGATGTGGGCAGGTTCTGTGGACTCTGTCTCTGATCCTCAGGACTATTCACGTTTTGGGCTATCATTGATAGTATCTCTAGTCTAATCTGTATATGAGAACCAGGACTTAAATACCTTTGAGCTTTTCTGTCACAAAGAAATGTGGAAATAGAGGTAACAGTACTTCTGCTCTCATAGACAGATGGGAAAATTATGAGGCACTTGGATTCTCTAGTAATGGAGAACATACGACTTCCTGGGCATAACGAGAGGGGTGTTTAGAGGAACCAGGACTCCCAAAATTTCCTGCTTAGATGGATCACTTTTTTTCAGTTTTGTTATACTTTGAAACACCTGTGCATATGTTATCTTTTAAAAAACCTGGCAAAGTGTGATTGGGCAGCAATGTCCATTTTACATCTGCACAGACTATTCCCAAATATTCCTCTAGGGAGTAAATACCATGTTTCTGATCTCACCTTACTTGACTCCTTTTCTTCGGAGCTGCCCTGCTCCTTGTCTAATTGTGTGCAAAGTATTGGAGGAAAGGGAGATTGTCATACTGTTGGAGTACTGTTTTAGGAGGAGTGAAGATTCTGTTAATGAAAACACAGTGACTGCAGACAAGTCTGTATCCTACAACTCTGCACTTCACTGATATTTTCTCAGTTTTTTTGTGTAGCTCCAAAATGGTAGACTTGTGTTTGCATCATCTATATCCAATTGACCATACTGCACTGGGGAGTGATTGTCAAGCTTCTAGCATAACCTCCAGGAGTATGCTGTAATCCTAGCTCATTTGTGAGACTAACTGGTGAATAGTTTCAGTGTTACTCTCTGTTGTTAGATCAAATCCACTAAAACTAGAAGACTGGCCGGATGTTGCCCTTACTTTCAGAAGCCTCAGCTACTAGAAAATTTTATTGACCTTGGTTTGCTCCACTAACCTAGGTTGCAGGCTTTCTGACTGTGAAGCATGAAATATGTGCATTTAGGAGATTCTGCATTTCTGTTTGTTCCCTCCGATGAAGGGAACATAGTAGTCAGCTGAATCCTAGCAGAAGGTTTTTTGAGAAATCCTTGCCAATTCAGCTGCACTAGCCATTAATAGCTGGACAATTGTCTTAACGCAACATGGAGTTGATCAGAAAGTCTTGAACGCTTTTTCACACTCTACCAGCAACCGTGTGAAAAAGACAAAATGCTGAAAGTTTCTTTACCTGTGTGAAGCTTTAAACATTCACTATCAAAAAGACAGTGAAAACTTTTTATCTTGGTGCATGTTTTTTAGATGATCTTTAAGGCAAAGATCTTTATGAATGTTGTCAATTGAAAGAGTGGGGCATGAGTCTACAGAAGTTACTAATCAGATTATACAGAGTACACCTGGATTTGATAAGATAGATTACATTTGGATTTATTTTTAAAAAAGCCAACCAAAATATTTTGAAATAAATATTTTTCAAGCTTTCAAAAAGGAGAGAAGTTTCATTTCAGGAATAACTTTGTCAAAGTCAGCTGCTTTGTGTGTTACTTTGTTTTATTTCATTTCATCTATTCTGCAGCAGCCATTCTCATATGACATCTCTTTGTGGTGATAATGATGTTGCCAGTACAATGTGCCCCCACCCCTTCATCCAGCTTCCCTTTAGAAACTTTGGCTGCTTCTCTGTGCTCCAGAAGTACCATAACATACGGAGCTTCTGCTTTGGGATGTGATGTCCCAAAGCCATTGTTCTGCAGACAGAGATTTATGTCTAACCTAGTCGATGCACACTCCTTAGATGGCCCAGAAAAGCTCACAGTAGATTTGGAAAGGAGGAAAGTCATAGTATTCACTCACAGAACTTGCAGACACTGAATTGTTTTGAGCTTTCTCTGATACCAGCAGTTATGTGGAATTACAATTTATCTTTTGACTTGTGTCTCTAGCAGCATTTTGTCTGTCATAAGTTTCAAATATGCCTCTCACACTATGGAATGGGCTTCACATTCCTCTTCCTTTTTTTCCCCAGTCTTAGGTTTCTTCAGTTTTACACAGACCTGCAGCAGCTGCTGTCCCATACTTGGAAGTAATTTCCCACAATTAATTTATAGGTGTCAAATACTTGCTGTTTAAGTCGGCATATAACTCTTCTTTATTGGCAGTGACAAGTGAGTACACACAAGTTATCCCATTAACCTCAATGAAGTATCACTTCAATGATACTAATTTTAGCAGTGGCAGGCGGAAAAACGTTTATTTTTGGGTCTAAGGTAAAGTGCCTCAGATTTTCATCATGTTTTTGTCTCTTGTTTCTGAGGGAATTTTGGAAGGTAAAATAGTTTAAAAGCGTATTTATTTCAAAGAGCGTATTTATTTCAATGACTGTGTCATTGTGTCACAGTCTCCTTCAGGAAATCTTTGGGACACAATGGTAGTGTTTCTTCCATTATTTAATGGCTCCTTATAGAACCATTCAAAATTAGAACTTGTATTAAAAATAATCCTTTTATGCAGGTTTTGGAGAAGTCTTTTAACTCAAAATCTTCCACTGATGTTTTTAATCCAAACCGAGCCTTTATTCTAGTTCATTTAAAGGAAAATAAAATGTTCGCCCCTTACATTCTACCTGTTCTCACTTCTTTCCCTTGAAATGAGCTATCTTTCCTAGCACAAAATGAGTTTTCTGTCCGGAGTGCATCTGCAGTACTTCTAAAGCTGCTTGTTACGTCGCCATCTAGTGATTTAAAATCATTGCAAAACTTACCTGAAGATGTTTCACTAATGGCCGAGTCAGTGTTGAAGACCCTTACTTGCCAGTGCAGCTGCCCGTCCTTACATGTGGAATGCCTAACCGAACATGAGAATTTTCCTAGAATTTGAAAAATTAATCTTTGCTGTCAGTGTATTTTTATAAAAAAGGGATGCAAGTGGAGGGAGGAAAACCTTGAGTATGGAGCTAAAAAAAGTACTAATACATCCTTTTAAAGAAGTATTGATTTGGTGTACTGAAGCATAGTAGCACCAACTGGAAATTACCTGTGCATTTGCAGGTTAGAGGTCTCCTCCATTCTGTTTGATTTTTAACATAACCTGTATTATCTGTTTTTGTATTCTACTCCTGTGTTGAGTGTTCATATTAAGCAACAGCTAAGACAGCATGGGAAACAAATATACAGTACTCTTTTAAAACATAGTAGAATTGCCTGGCCAGAACATGACTACTTTTTAATTTGCCAGTTATAAAGTGAGCAACTGTGGGATGGTCATGCATGCATACGTAGAGGTGGGTAAAATACTGTAGAAGACCAGGTACTGCTTTTGATTTGGACATGTGGTAGCACAGGCAAATAAGATATTTTGGGGGCTTTTCTTTACTGCATGCTTCAAAACAAACAACAGATGTTATGCATATCTGATTCTCTGCTTTTATTATTCACAGATGTGCTAAATGGGCAAGGACATAATTTCTAATCAGAGACATCCACAGCTCTTTTATTTCTTGCTACAAGATAATTTCTTTTTTTTTTTATATCTCTCTGTGTCCTCTATCTGTTTATGTGTTGTGAGAGCCATTTTCATTTGGAGGTGCCAACAGTGATAGTTTCATCAGCCTGTGGATAGTAGAGACTTTTGCTCAGATAATATCTGAAAAATTTATGTCTGAAAGAAAATGGATGTGCCAGCCCTTCATTATTTCTCAATAATCTCCTTTGTAATGGTAGACTCTGTCAGCTACAAATCTGTGTGTCAGTGACTGAACCTTCATCATGAGTGTTAAACCAGAGTGCACCTATATCAAGTATCTTTTCTTTTGAGTCAACAGAGAGGGAGATGAAATTGTGCTTTCTGGCAGTATTATACATAGAGATTCCTCCACCACTCGCATTAAATAAATAAATTTCCCAGGAGCCACAAGTAAGAGTTAAAATATGAGTTCCTCTGTTTTCAGGCTGGATGCTTTGCACTGGCAGCAAATTAACTGCCCTCCCCCTGCCCCACCATCTCTCACTCTAGACTAGGCCTGTATTTGGTCCATTGTCTAATTTTCTCACTTCTGAAGTGATCTTTGGGGTACAGTTTGGGTTTAGCAGAAAGAAGGTTTCTTGCAGTGCTAGAAGATAAGACTTACATGTAGTTGACTGCCTTTTAAACTTGATGCATATTTTGATGGAGCCAGCACTGCTTCTGAAAGCTTGCTTTACACAAACATATTCCCCAGATTTAAGATACTCATTATATATTTTAGTTCACTAGATTTGTGTCTTTGTTGACAAAGACATTGTTGACATTGTTGATCAATGTAATCTGATTTTCAAGCTGGAATCTATATCTGCTTGTATAAGTGGTGGGGAAAACACTGATCACAAAACTGGAAAGAGTTTTCTGAAAGAAGTCAGTATAAGTATCTGCTTTTTACAAGGTGTGCTAATGGCACTAAGAAAGTAATTTATATGAGGTTCCCTTGCAAGCCAGAATAAGAGCCAGGAAATAAGAAGTTATCAAATACTGAGGTGTTATCCCTAGAGAACATATGAAAGGGAGTTTCACAAGCCATCTGGAAATTTAAATCTGGGGTTGTCTCTGTCCCAAAGAGTCAATCAGCCATCTCCATGTCCTTTCAGTGAAGTATTAGGAATGTCTCCACTCCCTTGAGCACTAAGATGACTCTGTAAGTCACACATATACCCATATGCTGAGATAATTTGTCCCTAAGTGAGCAGAAGCTTTAAAACTCACGAATTAATTTTCTTTTTATTTTATGTCTGCGCAACACTAATTACGGATAAGCTGACTGCACTGGTGACTTGTATTACTGTGTAGGAGTCATCAATTTACCTCAGTAACACACTGAGTAGAGAACAGAAACAGTTTTTTGTTCCTTGGGCTCTATTAGGGATTTAGAACTATGCTACATGACTTTATTACTTTGTCTTCAGGAATAAATATCACCATTATTTGGACTACACATATATAGATTTAATTCATCCTCGCATGAGAGATTAGAAAGTTATCCTGACTTTAGATGCTGTTTATGGTAGAAAAGTATTGATAGACTTTTTTTCACAGTATGATGAAGGTCACAGACAGAAGAAAACAATACTAATGACCTGCAATCTTTCTAGAGTTGATCTGATTTTTGCTATGACAGTTTAAGGTCCTTCAGAAGTCCAGCACAGCTGAAGGATACTTTTCTGTCTGAAAAACTGCATTTCTTTCCTGTTCAGAGCCAGGAGTGAGGATGATTCTTCTCTCCATTATACTCTCCACTGAAGCTCATTAATCTTTTGTCTGTAGTTGCTGTTTTTCCTCAGCTGTGTATTTTAGATTCTTTCTTTCTTGCTGCCGTGTGAAATCAATAGGTGTCCATACTGACTACTGTCCATGAATTATAGAGCAGGGACCCATGGATCTGTACAAAATCTCTTCAAAATCAGCAGTATATTTTCACAGAAGCATAGAATCTAAGAATTGTTTAAGTTGGGAAAGACCTTTAAGATCATTGAGTCAAAACATTAAACCAACACTGCTGAGTCCACCACTAAACCATGTCCTTAAGTGCCGTATCTATGCGTCTTTCAAATACCCTCCAGGAATGGTGGCTGCACCACTTTCCTGGGCAACCTGTTCCAATGATTAACTATTCTTTCAGTGAAGAAATTTCTTTTAGTATTCAAACTGAATCTCCCATGGTGCATCTTGAGGCAATTTCTCCTTGTCCTGTTGCTAATTTCATGGGAGAGGAGGCCAAACCCACCTGGCTACACTCTCAGATAGTTGTAGAGAATGATAAGGGCTCCCCTGAGCCTCCTTTTCTCCAGGCTAAATACCCCCAGTGACCTCAGCCGATTCTCATAAGACTTGTGCTAGATGCTTTCTAGACACTTATTTAATTGATCTCCTTTTGATACCATCCAGCATGTCTTTGTGCTTATGGCTGCATTATTAATGTCTAAAAATGCAGAGCATTTGAGCCTTTTCCTGTTGTTGTGGCACTCTTAAAGCCTGTAGAATGATTTCTGTAGGAGTTCTCCAGCACTGAATAATATGCTTGCCCAGCCTTTTTTGGAGGAACAGATTGGTGTTTGGTGGCATTATTTTGCCCTCCCTTTTTCGCAAATCTTTTGGAACTGAGCTCTAAAGAGATGACTTGAGAACTTACCCTGCAGCCAAATTTAGATGGAGTTGGCCTGTGTGGTTCTAAAAGCTGCTGCAAGGCAGGGATGGAACACATTTCATTTTCTTTGGAATCCCAGCTAAAAACTAGATATATTTATGGTCCTGTGATGTTGTACAAAAGCAAATATTTATGGTTATTTTTCATTGTCCACACAGAAACGTTTTAGCAGATCTTTGTACTTCTAAGCCAACACCAGATTGGCTTTTCCTACTTTTTAAGAATCTGTTAGCAAAAGAAATAGCTTATTTCATGATACTGAAACTGGTATTCATATCACACCTTTGAACTTATTCTCCTTATAAGGTATGTGGTATTAGCTGGAGTGGGACATCACTCTATAAACAGCTTAAGTTCAAAGGAATGAAGAAATAAACATCAATGCCTTCTTCTCCCAAAAAGGGAAAGGAGCATCTTCATTGAGTGGTTTTCTGATCAGCAAATAAAACCAAATTACTGCACAATCTCTAATGGGGCCTCATTCTACAGCAGCAGGAATGCCTTTAAAGTACTTGATGACCTTTGCTTTGCTGTTAATTTCACCTGAGACTGTAAGCTAAATTTAAAAAAGGTCCATCGGTGATGGATAGTTCTGTCCTGAGCAGTTCCACTCAGTGGTCTAGCAACCATCCTTTGTGTACATTGAATCATGATGCATGAAGGTGATTCTTGGAACCTTGCAATGTAAGCACCCAATACATTAATTTTGAGAGGTGTGGATCCTTTCTCCTCCATTGACCATTCCATGAAATTAGCTGTTAAAAGTACACTTTCAGGGCAGGTCACTTTGCATCAGAGCAGAATGTTCCCTTTGGCCATTTGTAAACGGTAACATTTGTGGGAGTGATGTAAAGAGTCACTAGGCATGATCAAATAAAATACAAGTATAATAATGTTGAGTTATTTCCTGTGGTAAGGTGGCTTATTGCCATTGCTTTTGATTCATATTAAATGAACATCATGTTTGATGCCCAATAATGTTGAAATTATTGGGACTTCCACAAACCTTTTGTTTATCTATTTGCAATCATCTATTATTTATGTTTGGAGTCCTTTTTACTTATGAAATTTTTTACTTATGAAACATGGTAGCATTGGCATGCAGTGAAGAACTCCTCGATGCACCATCATATCAGAAGAATTTGCAGTGCAAAAAATTGTATGGTATGCCTGTTGCAGAAACTCATGTACTGAGGCTCCTGTCAGTCAGAATTCCACTGAACACGATGGTCTAAAAATGTAGTTCCATAAGGGGTGATCCAGTTCAAATGCGGTTCTGTTAGGCATGACAACGTGAAGGGAAGTAGGAGTAATCCTGAGGTCATGAGAGAAGTCTGTCACAGAATCAGCTCTGCTTCTTTTTATTCCCGATGAATTTTAATTTCCTCTCCAAATGCACAAATCTGTCAGCCTAAGCTGATGGACTACAGCAAGAAGGAAGGTTGCGAGAAGGAAAATGGCTGAGAAAAAATAACTCAAGAATTATTATAGTACACAAAAATAGTAAGTAAGGAGCTGCTATGCAACAATAAAGGGATTTGTAATAGAATGTAGCTAACATCTTAATTTAAAAGAGAGAAAGACAGAATGGCACAATTAGGGAACTGCAGGCAATACAAATTTAAATTACGATATTATTCATTAATTACCAGGATTTTGCTAGCATTTCTTTAATCAAGGCATTTTTTAGCTTAAGTCTAGCAGATGGTATGTCTTGTAGTTCACAGTAAGAGACTGGCCATTATCTTGAGCAACCAGGTCTGAAGACATTTGGAGCTAATATACATGACTGGAGTTTGATTTTCATGTGGGATTTTTTTGCATCCAGCCAAGACTGCACCAGCATTATCAGAGAGATCTGGCTGGGTTCCTAAAAAGGTATCTGTGGGTAAGAGCTGTAGGGAGAGGTTAAACTCTCATCGGAACAAATGCCCTGCCCCCCATCCCATATTCAGCCTTCTGTGGGATCACTACAGGACTAAGCACACCCAGCTGCCCACACTGTGTCACTCACCGGCCTCACCAGGAGGCATTGCCAGAGCCACAACCCACCCCTGCGACAATACCAGGTGCCAGAAAAAGCACTTTTTTTTTCAGAAACAGCACTGTTTTCCAACATGGAACTAGTGAGTTGCATCCCGTGAGTAGATCTATGCTGAATGTGTAAGGAAGGAATATTCAAAGGTCCTTTGAGCTGGAGCGAAAGAAACGTCTCCCTCCTAAGCTTCCTTTCCCAGGACTTCTCCAAGGGCGAATGGAGGAGGGCTAGCGGTACTCTATACATTCTTACTTTGGTCTTTCGCGGGTTGTTTCCCACGGCCAGCTGTCTCACTGTTTGCGCGCCGGTGAGCTTTCCGCAGCAAGAAGAAGGCGCGGTGCGCACTGCGGTGTGCGCGGGCTGTCCCGGCCGCGGCCGGGCGATGCTGTAGCCAGCAGATGGCATCAGCAGCTCGGGCAGGCTCCTGGCACAGCCTCCCCGGGCTGCGCTCCGCCCGCAGCGAGCCCCCGGGCGCGCCGGGATGCTTCCCGGCCCCGCCGGGCATCGCCCGCTTGCGCACCTGCGGGCACTCGGGGGCAGCTCCTCTGCCTGCTGAGCCAAGCTCGGCTGTGCTGGGATCAACCTGACCCCTGGTGCCACAACTGGGACCGCTCGGCGCGTTTGGGAAGGGTCGCGATGTCAGCATGTAAATTTGACCGCTATGCCGTGGGCTTAAGAAATAACTAAAAGAAGAAGAACGAGGTTGGTGAGCTGCCCGCCCCAAAATACATCTGGTACAGCCTTTCATAGTCCAGGCAGCACTTCTGAGGCACGTCCCTTCTCAGAACAAGGTCTGCTGCCAGTAACTCATACTATTTCTGTTTGCGCGGCTCCTGCTGTGGAAAAAGCTACCTGGCTGCACAGGTTTGCCCACCCCAGCAGCCTCCTTATTCCATGGAGGACATCAGGACTCCTGATGCTCACCTTAGAACTGGCATTGAATGCAATATTAGTGGTGGTTTGCTCATCTTTAACTTTCAGTGGTTAAACATGTACTCAAACAAGAAAATAGACGCATAAATGTACAAAACCTTCTTAACCACGTGTTTTAGTCTTTTTTTTCTTTTTTTTTTTTTTTAAGTAATCCCTGTCTCCTGACCACCTGTGTGAGTTGAGCTTTTAGCTTATAACATCTTGAAGCTTGTACCACACTGGCTCTTTGCTGCATTGTATACTGCTCACATAAATGTACAACTGTCTCTGCACAAGTTGATTTGCATTGCATACTTAAGGAGTAGTATGTGAAAAGAAGGGTGTGGGGAAGCAGCAATGCTGCTTTTGCTGCCAGCACCTTCTGGAGCATATAGGGCTTCATGAATTAATGGGCTGGCGATGCCACTTATTGTCAAGAGCACGCATGTTTTTACACCTAAATAGTCTGGGGGCAAAATCAAATGTCTTCCCAGACAACCACTGATACCAGCAAGGGTAGAGATCAGTGCTTTGATTTGTCTTCTACAATGAGGGAAGCTACTTCAGTGTTTCCTAGAAGGGTAGAGACACAAGCCAGCCATGTCGGGTACTAATGCAGATATCACTAATATATGACAGAGTTGTATTAGACCTGAATGCAAGTTTAGTGATCCTTAGGAGGAAAACACAGATAGATAATCTTACTGCTTGCTACTCCACAATAGATTTTGACTCACATTAGTAAAATTCTACTAGGAAAAAAAATTGATCTATTACTTGTAAAGTGGGTGTTTGGAAAAAATGAGGATACTTTAATACACTCTAGAAAAAGACCAAGCCAAGTTCTTTATGTAGCAGATTATGCTTTGTCTGTGAGCTGAGTTAACTTGGTCAGTGAATTAGAATTTTCTGAATGTTTGGAGGTTATTTAGGCTAGGGAACTTTGCAATAGCAGTAAGTGCACGGAAGCACTAATGTATAGATTTTGAATCCTTTTGTATTTAATTTCTGGATTGAGTCTTTTGGGTGTACTCTGTGTTTAAAGCTGCATACTTACAAGGCTAAGAAGCTTCTAAAAGTGAGACCTGAAATCCTTATTTGCTGTCAATCTACAAAGCAAAATGGAGTTGCTCCCAAAAATCTGGTAAAATAGCAAACTCCTTAACACCAGTATATTATTAAGAAGAAGGCATTCTTTATTTGACTAGATGCACGGGGGGATATCTCCTCTGAAAGTCATGCATGCTGAGTACCGGAAAGTTTTTGTTTACGTACTGTATTTTGCATACATATTCTTTGATTGTCCCAGAATAAACATACATATGATAATCATTTCCCTAAAATCATTAACATATTTTGCCTCCCCTTTGTGCATTTGCTCTTCTGTGCTGGGGGTCTCTTCAGTGGTGGCTAGTGCTCGGAGACCCCAATGTTACGGCTGGTTTAATAAGTTGGCCGGGCACTGGGGCTGGTGAGCTTCCAGTTCTCCTTCTTACACAATGGGCATTGAGCAGTTTCATAGGCCAGTGGTCTTTGATGAATAAGCATTGTGTTAGTTCACCAGGTGTAGACAATTTATCATCCAGTAACAGGGTGGCAGGAGTCCCATATTGTAACAGAACAGTAACTTCACCTGGAGCATTGGTATTGGGCTATGCATGCTAAAATAAATAAGTGCATCATGTTCTCAACTCCAGAATGAGTACTTCACCCATGTGATTTCTCTGTCACTTGACATTCTTTCCCTGTGAGAGAATTTTTGGTCCCCTCTCACAGTTTTGAATACTGTCCTAAAAAACAGGTGTTGCTTGGCCAAAAATAGGGACTGAGGCAGGTATAAGGACTAATGGGACAGCCAGTGTCTGAGAAGTTTTGTTCCAAGCAGCTGGCTGAATGATAGAGTTAAATTGGTGGCAAGCCAAGGCACAGTAGCCTTGAGACAGACTCAGGAAGGAGAAGACAGCCTAGGGTGTGGTAGTGTAACCTAGATGTGCACCTACACAACCTCCAGCAGCAGTTGCACTGTGCTCATCTTAGACAGCTCTGTTTTTCTAAGCTGCATATTTCTGTAGATATTTTATAAAGCAAGCCAGACAGTCCCTAGTTGAGCTTTTCTTGGAATTATGATGTTGCCACTTCCTGAAATAGGATTTTTTTATCTGTGAGTTTTCTTTTGGTTGCAAAGTAAACAAGTTAAGCTAACACCGAGGATGAAATCAGCAACATTTGGGACCACAAACTCCATGGGTTTAGGTTTCAGCCAGAGCACATTATTATAGCTTTTTACTGTAATTTTTTCCCCCTCTAAAAGTATGGTAGGCTTCATGCCAGCCTATTTTAGCTGTAGGGGTTTTTTTGTTTTTTTGGTTTTTTTTGTCTCCAAGAGATTTTCAGAGGTCTGAGAATCTAAGGCAGCTTGTGGATTTCTTCTTTGTTGCTTCTTAACTCCTACACTGTGACATTCAAATTCCCCTTTCTCTGTCAGTCTTGCCGGAACATCTTAGAGCCCCCCAAATCACCACGTCTTAAAACACACATCACAGTTTATCAGTTTTCTCTCCACTTTCAGAGCTTTTGGGCTGCAGCTCTCCTGTCTTTCACCCTTCCCACGCAGCTAGGAAGTCTAGAAACTTGGTTTATTTCTTCTTCATTAAAACAGAGCTTCTTATCTACTTCTGTACCTGTAGAACCTATAGTGAACATGATGAAATTCTGAATTAAATCCGGGGCATTGGTACTATTGCTTCCTTGCTACTTTGAAAGTGACAAGTTTAAGTTTTCAGTGTTGTCAAAAGTCCCTTAGCATGACTGTCAAATTTGTAAGAATGACCTGATTGAAAAAGGCCTCTGCAAGGAATATGAAGCCTAATCTTTGCACTGTTAAAGTGTTACCTAGTACAAATTACATCAGAAGTTATATTACGCCATGGAAATAAATTTCAGATGCTTACTTCTTACTTACTTACTTCTCTTGTTTCTAAGACAAACTCTGGTTTTGCCCCTTGCAGTTTTTAGCTTTGCTTCCATTATATGTACCCTCATGTCATTGTTTTACAGTGGAGAAATACCATTTCATATTAATTCTCCTAAAATGTGCTGTACCTAAGATTTTTTAAGGCAGTATCCCTATAGGGTCCTTGCACAGCAGGTCTGAAGTCGCAGGAGTTTTTTGTGTGTGACTGAAACTTACTCCTTGTAGGGAATTTGTGGAGCATGATGTCAGGCTCATTCAAGAAAAGCACAGAACAGGTGGTAGTGCGTGATATTATCTTTCTGTCTAACTCATAAAAATGCATTGAAATCAAGGGCAGACTCTCGAATGTCATATGACTGTGATTGCTGCAATTGTGGAGAAATATGGGTATAATCTGTATTATTATTGCACCCTTGCAGATGGCCAAGAAGTGAAAAAACTTGCCCAGAGCCATTCAGCAAATGAGGCCTTGGGGCTGATCAAAGAAAACAATGTTTCCAGCCCTTTAATTTTAGCCATGTATGAAGTGATAAATAGTTTTTATACTTAGGAAAACATTAAACACTTAGGGAAATGCAACAGTGAGAAATACAGCACCCGATATTGCCCAAGAGTGTCTTTCATCTCACTGCTGTTAATCTGCAGCATTTAATGACCACCTTGATACTATCATAAAAGTTCATCTCTACCTTCTACAGGTTTTTAAAGAAACACTTTCCTCAAAGCAGTAATATATTTGTGTTGTCTTTAAATAGCAGATCGGTAAAACACTAAGTGACAGTTATTTTCCTTTGCTAATAAACTTGTTAACTGTTTTGCTACGAATCTGGCTTTGTATAAGCTTCCATGCCCTGTGAAATAACCTGCCCTTCCATGCCCTCTCCTTCTCCTTAGAATCTTCAGTAGTGAAAGCATGCCTACTTTAAGAAAAATGTCTTTAGGGTGAGAGGAGAAAAGTGATTTTTATGATATGTTAGGCTGACAGAGTAAATGCTCATTTGTCTTCAGTATGGTGATCTTTAATGTGTAATGATTGTCTTGTCTACACTACGATTTTGACAGGTGCAAGTTAAAATCTGTTTCAAAATGGAGACGCAGAATCTTAGACCAAGGTATAAATGCCTCCTTCAAGGAACTGCTGTGCAGCAGGGGACACTGGGGGTGGAAGGTGGGGCGGTAAGTTGGCTTCTTGCTGGAAAAGTAATGTTAGGAGAAGGCATTCTGTGGGCATTTTGATACATAGAGCTTGTTCATTTATGCCGTATGCAGTGTTCCCTGGACTGAAACAACCACAGAAAAAACTTACCTCCATAATACCAGCCTAAGCAGCCTGCCTTTTCAATCAAGCAACTCTTCCCTTGGAATTTACTCTATGTCTGAAAGATTTCATGTGGTCATTCAATTCTTTGTTGCTTGCCCTTGCCATCAAAACTCTCAGATGCCAGAAGGCTCTATATCCCACTGCTTAACTTTTGAAGGACTAAGAGAACGAGGCCTCAAAAATGTGAATTACTGCATCATCTATCAACTGCTGATCAAGCAATCCTGGGAAACAGTGAGGAATTTAGAAGACAGTCATATTCAGCATCTGCGAAGTAACAATCAGGCTGGATGTAGTCAGAATAGAATATGCCCTGGACAAAGTTAATGGATTATCCCAAAAGCACAGGGGTAAAGGAGGGTGAGCAAATTTCAAGTAAGGATGAAAAGAAATTTCTTAAAATTTGAAATATTTTATGGTGTAATAACAATGTATAACCGTCAGCATTTCTTCTGAGTTACTTGATATAGAATTCCAGAATGGGTAAATTAGAAAGAATTCTAAGAACTCTTTTATCAAAAATAGTAAGTACTGGGGATTAACATGGGGCTATTGTATAGCTGGATTTCACACTGTTTTGCTGCTTAGGTGAAATTTGGATAATAATTTTCTCAGTGTTACCTTATTCTTCCCACATACAAGTTGCCATACATATAGTGAATATCCTAAATAAACTATACCTGCTCCTCTTGGCATTTTGCCTTTTAAGAGCAGCAAAGTGTTTCTCTGTGCTACATAGATTGCTTTGGACAATGAGTCATTGAAACTGATCATGTTTTCAGGTGGAGTTTTCTGACCTGAAAAGAACAAAGAGGCTGATGTTCTGACTTGAAATCATGAATTCTGCAAAACACTGTGAGGTGTAGGTGTCTATGGGCTATAATACTAAAAATACCCCAATATTAGCTCTGGCATCCTGTGATCCATTTCACAACAGTGCTTCCAGTGTTGTTTCCTTCCTATGTAAATTAATGTCCATACATCAACAGTGTGGTAGTGAATGGAGTTTGATTACTCCACTGTTCCAGGTTGAAATGTAGCTCTGAAAAGATATTTTTGTTATAAAAGCTAGAAATGTAAACCAGCATCACCATACTTGCAGGTGTTGAGACAAACTGGGAATTCGCTGCCCTATGCAGGTCGCCATCTAGGCACAGGCTGGGACAAAGGAGCTAACTAAAGACATGTTGCACACAAGAAGTAGTAGGTTGTGTTGAACTCCAAAATAATTTGTCTTGAATGTAGTGACCTGAAGCCACATGGTTCTTCTGTCTTTCAGACTGAAAATACCATTTTAACATAGTTGGTATAGATCATCTGAATTTAACCCAAAATTTAAAAAAATCTGGCAGTGACAGTCGGAATTTACAATTCCAGAAGACAAGAAAAAAGAGAGGAAAAAAGAAATCAGAAAAAGATTTAAAAACTTCCTAAAGTATTTCCTTTTTTTTTAAACTTGCTATTGAATTTATAAAGTATAATTCTCTACTCAATTTTATTTTAAATAGTTTTTATAAGTTCATTTTGATCACTAGTTTGTGATATTATTTGTGATAATAAAGCACCAACCAAAAACTCAGGGGTATGTTGTAGTTTTCTCCACTAATTTCTTTTGGAACTTTCACTAACTATTTCTTTTCTATCTGTGGAGAAAGTATCTGTGAATTATGATGACATCTCTTGGCAAGCTCTGTCTTCAGAATCATGTAGCTGTCAAAATATGTGATGAAGTCAAATGGCCTCAAGGGAGGAAATTGTCATTCATTTGTCATCATGGCAAGTGATATACCTCTGTGAGATAGTCTGACAGATTAAAGTTTATCGCAAGAATCAAGAAACTTATTTTAATGATTGAACTCCCCCACTTCACAGCCTACCAGCTGTGTCCTTCTTCCTCCCTTTCTTCCTTCCTCTGCATTTCACCCTAGACAGTTTTGCTGGTTCACTCCATGTGAGGTTTCCACCTCAGACCCATCCAGCAAGCCAAACATGCTCCTATTTCCTTGTGGTGAGCCCATCCAGGGCTGCACCATCATCTGCCCCTTCCAAATCCTTTCATTTTTTTTGGCCCAAATCTCCCAAGGTGTAATCCCTGGTCTTGTTATTCCACCTGCAGCTGATGGTAAGGTTTCTCTGTAATGCCCTTTAAATATTTTGAAGTCACTACTAAAGAACTTGTTTTTTTCCTTACCAAAGAAGCCCAGCTCCCTCACCCTCTCTTCTGGGTCGTGATCTAGGCCCCTAATTACTTTGATAACATTAAACACTTCAGGACTGAGATCTCTGACACAGAACTGAAAAACCAGACAGTCTTGAGAATTTTATCCTCAAACCTGCTGCTGATAGGTGTTTCGTTTTTGTTGTTTAGTTTTGTTTGTTTGAGTGGAAGACAGAAAAGGAGGTGTTAAGTCTGGGATGCAGGTATAGAAAATGGATATTTCTGCTATATGGCCACAGAAGGTGATTGTATGAACAGAGGTGAAGAAGTGTTGTGCTCCTTAGTGAAATGTCTCTGTGTTTGTTGTTAAGCTAGGGGGAAGTGTTAGTTTTGCTTGAAACTCCTCGCTCCTTGCCAGTATTTCCCAGTGAGACTGTGTTTTGGTTCAGAGATATTGCAGGAATTTTAAGGCATTGTTAACAACAGCTGTGTTTATGGGAATACTCTCTTTCTTTGCTGCCTGTAGTGTTCCCTGCTGATATGCTTTGATCTGGGTCTCACCTCCTTACACACTGAAGCTGTAATATGGAAATAAAGTTTAAAAAGTTCCCATTGAGATCTTTCTCTGTGTTCTTGCAGATCGAGTAGATGATAGCAATGAATAACAACATCCTTGTCATGTCCAGAATATCACTGACATTCTTGCTTGTGTATCAAAGGAGGAACAGAAGCTCTTTGTCCCCGTGCTCTGCTACTCTGAGCAGCCAGGCTGTGCGCCTCAGCCCATCAAACAGTAGCATCCTGATGCTGCTGCTGACATCAAGAGTCTGAGTTCAGGCTCCAGAGATACTGTAGTGTAAAATAATATTTATAACATCAAACAACCAGGAGAAATGGAAGGATGGATCTGCAGGCATATGGGTTATTTACAGTAAAGCTAACATACAGAGATTATATTCTCAGTACTCTTCCACACTTACTTCCCGATTAAGTTCCTCAACATAAATTTGGTTTGTATTCAGTGCTTACACAACCACACAGAGTTTAGCAGGATTACACCAGAAAGTTTTCCCTTGAGAAGGGGATAATTGACAAAAAATGTATTCACACAACTTAGTTTACTGCCTGTGAAATGCCTTGTGCTCCTCCAGTAGTACCTGTATCAGAGCAATATATTGTCATTAACTACAGTCTGGGGAACACTGTAATGCAGAAGAAAGCTGAGCACTAGCTGCCAATGCATCACAGCTTATAGCATCTGCTTTTGTTGTTCCTATCTCCAGCAGAACTTTCATGGTCACTTCTACATTCAGTTATTCCCTTATCCACCACTTTGGCAGCGGAGCAAGAAATCTGCAGTAAAATTGAATGGTGCATATGACTACCGGGTCTTTCCTCCACAGGAAGGATCTTACTTAGTATGTGTTAAGTAGTGCAGTAGCATGGGTTCAGCAACCTGTTCAAGATTACATGGGTCTTGATGTGTTTCTGTGCTGAGCCACCATAATTTTTCACTATAGCTAGGTGCAAGTGTGAGCAATTGCATGAAGGAAAGAATGGACGTAAATTTGCAGTTTGCCATACAGAAAGGTAAATTGCCTTTTGCAGCTCTTTCTATTCCCACATCCTCAATTTGGTATAAAGCCTGCTTGGATTATTCTGAAATCAGAAATTTGCTTGGATGGGGGACTTTCTGTCTGGGTACAAAGAGTTGGACCAAGTGAAATCTGGCAAGCCAGAGGCAGCTTGATCCATATGGATCTTTCTTATATGAAACCCTGGAACTGTTATTCAAAAAAGACTGTGCTGATCCACCTGCAAAGCACCAGGTCAGTTGGTGGCAATCTCAGCCTTCGTGAGTGATGGCTACAAATTCTATCTAGGTGTGGAGAGTGGTTGTTCATGAGAATCCTTGTGTTGCAATGAAAACACCACAAAGCCGTGCTTGTGGCCAGCAAGGACTGGAGGAGCTCAGAGGCAGAGCCTTGGCCTGCTGCGCTTTTACACTGGCAGGCAACAGTTTTGAAGAGAGGAAAAGTGGTGGCAGTGAGAAGGGGAAAAGGTGGGAGACAGAGTCAATTCCCGCTGAGGTGTGAAACATGGCATGGATAAGGAGCAGCTTCAGAAAAGCAGAGGAATCCTCTGCCATGAAAACAGAATAGCCTAGTTTCATAGGGTACTCTGCCTGAGAATTTAGCACCCACAGCAGAGATGTGACAAAACCTAGCTTTTGGATCTCTCTAACATGAGAGAACAGGGGCTGCTTGTGGAAACAGAGTTAACAGAGCAAGCGTTTAGGACAAGGGTTTGACTTAGTCCTACAACTGAGAAGCCTCTGCCTTTACTATGCAAGATAGAATCTGCAGCAGGAGCATATGGAAACTGCAGGAAGCAGGTGATCGATCTGAGGGGTGAATGATAAGGACAAATGTAGTGGGGGAGTTAACATATTCGAGGCCTCTGATACATCAAACTGCCCTTGGTGGGGGATGTTGGGACTAGATGCTCTTTAAGGTCCATTCCAACCCCTTAACATTCTATGATTTTAAGATTTTAATAGTCTGACAGAGGCACTGAATCAGGCTTCCCCAAGGCAGGGATACCTTGGAGTGCAGAGCACATACAAGAGTGGGAGGAGGCTCTGTGAAGGGCTTGCTTCAGCCTGTTGTGTCCCACAGCATGCCGTGCCAGCTGTAGGAAATTTACTACTGACGTAGGCTATGGAAAAAATAATGAGTGTTTGCAAAGGCTAGGAGGTGGCCTGGGGCACAGCGTTGTACCCAAAACTGTCTTCACTCTACCCTCTCCACCCCCTCAAGATGGGACTTAATGGCAAGATTGCTGTAGTCCTTTTATGCTGTAAGAATGTTACCTTTAGCATCAGATTACTAACATTGTGTACAAAGACACAAACTGCACTCAGGAAAAAGAAGTATGGAGTGATCTCTGTCCAAGTATTACAGCTGTAAAGCTCAAAACGATTTCACGGGTTTGTGCTGAAGATGTATATGTTTAGTTTTACTAGCTTTTACTAGAGGTCCTAGCTAGAATTTTCACATTTAGAAACAGGAAATAACCCCAAAACCCTCTGTATTCCTGCACAACTCTTCTGTAAGGACTGTACAAGATTTTACAAGTAAGATTTTCAGGCATGGCTGCTGAAAGCAGTGTCTCAGCTGCTGGGTATCCCCTTTATACTTTGAAAGGAATGATATTTCAGTACTCAGCACTCGCCCTTCCCACATCCACAGAAAAATAGGATATCCCTATAGGATACCCCTGCTTGAACACCCCAGGGCATCCGGGTTTCGGATGCAGTTCACAGGCTCTGGGAAGCATACACACAAGGACTTCTCAGTGTTGAGCTTACTGGTCGGTGTTGTGAGCCTGGCAGGATGTCCAAAGCTGACAGCTTGGAGAGCACTGCGTGCGCTGAGGCAGGCCACGTGCAGTACCTCTGCTGCTGAGGTGACCTCAGCCATGGAGACCTGGCTCTGCTTGGGGCCACAGCCTTCCTAGCACAGCAACAGGCGGCTCAGCACAGGCTGCTAACCCTGCTGCTCAGCCTGCGCCAAGAGGCAGCATATTATAGCGAGTCCTCATCAGCCTGTGCTGTTCCACAACACAAATACTCCCCCGGTTGCCTTTAGAGCACTCTTTTGAGTAGCAGAAAAACATTTTCTGCAGAAGCAAATGGCCTGAAAATGTTCTCGGAATGCTTAGAAGAATTGGCCTACTATTTCAGCTACAGTACATCTAAAGTGACTATTTTCTGGATTTACATTTTATCTGAAATAAGTGGGGTGTAGACCAAAAAGGGAAGTCAGCAGATTGCCTTGCTTATGGGATGCTTTGTTTTGCTAGGCAAAACTGCCTCATGCAGACCACTCACTGCTGCTGATAGGTGGCATTGCTCTTGCATTTTCTGCACTGTTATATTGTTCTTTGGCCAAGGTTATTAATCCTGAATTTTTTCCTAGTGAACCCATTTCTCCATCTTTCCCTTAGTTAGAGGTACTGGTATTTTTCAGGCACTTCACTCCCCATCTTTGTTATCTTCTTTTCCACAGCAAGCTTACAATTTCACTAACTTTTCCAGGTAATACTGAAGATGTCAAGGGCAGTATAAACTACCCCTACCCACATCCTCAGGTGAATTAGGAGAGGATAGTGAAGGTGCCTCTTTTCTTGTCAGCCACTAGATTAAAATCTCTCTTGTGAAAGGAATTTGGGGCTCTATAATGTTTTGGTCCTATCCATCACAAATGGCAAACTTTAGCTACAGGGGATATCTGCTTTCAGAAGTTGTCATATGCTAAAGATTACCAAAAATAAAATTTGCTGGAGGGGAATATTTTACATCAACAATTAAGTCTGCTATTCATGGGTTTCTTACTTGAAAAGCCTTTCATCCCAAATAGCTGTTGCAGTTGTAGTTGCAAATACAATGGTGGCACTGAGCAGTCAGAGCTGTTTCAGCATGAGAAGACCTTTTCATTTCATTTCCTCCAAAGCTCCACACTAAATTCCTTCTGTTAACTGGTGTTTTGGACAATTGAAGGACAGTAAAAGATTGTATGTTGAACTACAGCCTAGATAAGTATGGACTGCATCTGAATTGTCAAATCATGGCTATTTGTCAAAGGAAAAGGCTTGAAACACTTATATCTATGCTGTACATAGTAACAATGTGTGTGAAATAATTTTTATTAGATAGAATGACATTCATACTTTCCAAAGCAGTTGGTAATTAGAAGTGAGTGATGTTTCCAGTGTGCTGGTTAATGATGGCTGTCATCCAAACATGATACTTCTGGACATTGACAGATTTATTTGCTAGCGGCACAAATGCTGGCTTTTGAGTTGTGAGTATGTGTTTATATGGCTTCTTCTTCCCCCTTCTCTCAAGAGTCACCTGTAATAATTAAACACTCAGATCCTCCTCGAAATAAACAAAACTCAGCAAATTTACTCCTATAGGTGCGGTATTTGAGGTGCATAGGCTTGCTAGTTGCAGGGCTTTTGGTGTCTCTGATGCTGTCCCACTGCATCTGCTGTTTCATGTCAGGTGTAGTCTGTAGCTGTAGGTGCTTTTCCCTTTTCCTCCCACAGAAAATGGCTCAGGAACACCTCTGCTCTACAAGTGACAGTGGACTTTTGCACACAGATGGAGCACTGTGAGGAAACAGAAACAGCCAGATTGAGGTGATCCCACTGTCCTTGGCATCCTTATATTGCAGCTGAGTGACCTGGGGGGAGAAGTACCTGAATTTGGCTGTGTCTAAGTATGAAGTCAGTGATGGTGATGAGCTTTGTACACAGTGAACCAGCCAGTTATTTGTACAGGTCCCTTCATACCTTAGTTTCCAAACTGGTGATGTTCCCAGTTTGAAACCCGAAGAATTGTGAAAGGGCTTAGGTACAGGAAGTCTTCCTTATCATGCACAATACATTGAAGTTCTGCAATTCTTCCTCCCAGGAGGATCAAAGCCTATTTCTTAGATGAAAGCAATTTTCTCAAGTGTTGGAAATTGCTGGGGAAAAAAAATATTATCTAGAGTAATAACAGTGCAAAAATATGTTCCGTGTAGTAAAAAAATCTCACCTCTTTTCAGAAGGACTCAAAATTGCTGAAAAGAGCATGGTGTACTGAGCACATGGAACTAGGAAAATGTCAATGAGCAAACTTAGCTGTGTGTTACAAATGAAGCAGTAATTAAGAGTACAAATTCTGCACTTCATGGCCCTTCCACTTCCATGATTTTCACTGTCTATGTGTGTAGTTACCGGTCTTAAACTTAATTTGCTTCCATCAAACTTGGCTGGTAAAGAAATTCAAAACACAAGAAAGAAACATTTTGAAAGGGGGTAAAATCTTCAAAGGCAGCTTCAGCACATAGTGATTCCGTGCTAGAAATACAGTGAGGTTTATAGTATTTGTTTGTGGGCTGCCTTTGGCTTCATCAGTTGGGGCTTATGTACCTGAGTCTACAGGTTTTCCATGTTTGTGTGGGACTGTTATTCAAAACTTTGTAAATCCATGGCACAAGCAAGGTAGGATGCCTCCCCTTCGCTGTTTCAATCCCTTGAATATTTCAGTGCATATTGTTCTGAAAGGAAAAGTGACATCATCACTACCATTTTTATTACCACTAATAAAAATGAGCTGAGATTGGAAAATTCTACATGCTTACCTGCAGGTATAGACCTGATTTCACACATACCGGTTGGATATTAACTAACCACAGGAGTCCTTCTGAGGATGGCACAGTCTTCAGAAAACTTTACAATTTACTTCAAGTTACAATCTAAACATTCTTTTTCACAGCTTGCCAAGAATAAGCCATTCCTAGGGTCTTCAGTATCTTTGTGTGTTTAGTGTCCATCACCCAGATCCCATGAGTATTCTAATGGCTTTGTTTGGTCTCTCAGGCAATCCAGGGATAAAATCTTTTAGCAATCTGGAGAATCACTGTGCTTTCGATGCAGAATAAGCTCGGAGACTGGATGGTTTGCATTCAGTTTCTCTTACTGTTTTCTAAGATCAGAGACGTACAGAATTCCCAAGCTGAGTTTCAGCAGGGACACCTTCTGTATGCAGCAACAGTGTTGTGATAAAATCCCGAGCTATGGCAGTGCTGAAGTGCTGGGATGCAACTCTTCATGTGACCCCAGATGAAGCTGTCCTTCTATTACCAGTCCTCAGATGTGAGAGTTTTGGCACTCTTCCTCTTTAGGCGTAGATAGGATAGAAATTTTCAAATTTTGTAGTGCAATTTTGAAGGGCCCTCTGGGACTGTCAAATAAAGCTGCCAGGTGGTTAGTTCCCTGGTCAAGTTAGTCTCACATGCAGCAGCGTGAAGGATCATCCTACGTGAGGGCACAATGCATTCTCATTAGTGCCATGGATGGTGTGTCTTGCAAGGCAGCATGGGTTGGACAGGCTTTTAGAAGAGCCTCTGGTCTGCATTCCCATGCCTTGCTCTGAGAATAGCATTTACTGTATAGCAACTCAGAACAACCTAGAAATTACTGACTTTTGACCTCCGAGAAACTGGGCTTGAAAATGAACTGGGACCATCTTAACTCTTCCAGCTGGCATTGGGCATCTCCAATGCAGTGTGAAAGTATCTTAAGTCTTTCTGACTTTTTAAAAAAAATTTTTCTTCTTGAAAGTACAAAATTTATCCCAGAATAGGTGTTCTTGGCATTTTGGATTAAAAGAATGTGCCTGAAGTTGTGGGACTCCTTGCTAACATCTGCTATAAATGTGGTTTTATTGACAGAAGTATTGAATCAGTGAGAGTAAAGTGCTAACATTTATAGTAAAGAAGCTAGCACAAATAACTTATTGCATAGAAAATCTGCACAGGAATATCTGCCACTAGGGTGAAGACTAATTTCACTCCAAAGGATGTTTGGCTGAGTGAGAGTCCAAAACAGGCTAACCCTGTAACAGGCTAACTTGTGAAGCGCCTTGGAGAAGAGTGGGCAGATTGGAAGGGGAAAGGACAGCACTAAGGGGAAGAGATCTGGAAGTGTGCTGGACCCTCATCAGCTCTGCTATTGCCAGTCAGCAGAAGCCTCCTCCCTTGGAGCAAATACCTTTACAAGGATGGCACATAATTAGTCTGGAGAGGAGGGATGATCTGGAGATGAAAGAGCCTTCTGCTTCCCCAGAGAGGGGGCAGGTGAAAGGGAACATGGACAGAACAAATGAAGAGTTTAAGAAGGGCTGGCCTCTGGCTCTCCTGGCACATGTTTTTTCTGTGAGTGAAGTGCAGTAGTAGAGTCCAGGGAGGCAAACAGTGCAGCTGCCGAGTCCCAGCTGGAAGAGCATGGGGCACACTGCTTCCCAGATAAAAGTTACTCTCAGAGCTTACTTGGTGATGTCTGCATAGCCTTCCATCATTGTTGGCTCTGAAGAAGCAGGCATTGGAATGCAGACATCTATGTACCACTAGAATATGTCCATACTCAGAGGTCATTGGGCCCTGGAAGGGATCTAAGTTCTAGCACGAGAATACAGAGTAGCTTGGGTACATGGCAAAAACAAGGTTGTGCCTTGACTTCACAGCACATTCCCTTATTTGCATTGTTTACTCTTATGGTCAGTCAGTGGTAACTTACAAGCCCCCAAAACAAAAGTTGGATAGTGACTGAAAGGATTCCTACAGACTGGTGTCAGCGTGTTTAGCTCTCATCCCCACTGTTCACCTGGGAGCCTCAGCTGTGGTCCCAGAGTAAAACAGGGAGCTGGCTTTTTACTCTGAAGACTAATAATTACATGCTTCTGAAACCACTGTTCTTTTACTTCACCTGGTTCACAGTGCAACTATTTGAATTTTGTCAGGGGGAAGCAGGTGGGTTTAGATGTAAGAAAGACTAAAAGTGGCCCATTGCCTTGTTTTCAAGCTTTAGATTAACCCTTAGTCTTAACTCCATATTTTTCAAGATTTGGTTTTGTGGTTTTGTTCGGGTTTTTTTTAACTTTTTTTTTTTTTATGCTCTAAATATTGCTGTGGGGTGTTTGTAGTGTAGGAGGTAGTTTTCTGTTACTGGAAAATTCAGGGATAATCCCTGTGAGACCAGTATTGTTCCAAATTCAGGAGAGTCAGCAAACAGGAAAGTCATCTGCCCAGTCATTTTCAAGTGCTGAAAAATTCATATCATTTTATCACTGCAACATGTCTTGCCCTCTGTATCCTTTCTGAGACCTGTCAGATGGAAAATATATTATTTATGCATTTATTTTATTTTTACAGGGCATGTTTTTATCAATTTTTCACGTTAGCCCTGCTGTTTGTCACCTGAGCAACAAAAAGAGTTACTTCTAATTTTGTCCTCTTGGAGGCTACCTCACTCTATCCAGCTGCATTAGACTCACATTGATGTGAAATTCAGAAAGAAAAATATGGTTGTATGTAGAGGGCCCATGTGAGATCTGGTATGTGTTGTGCCAGACACTGTGCAAAGTGAGAAACCATTGCTTCTGCAAGGATTATGAGGAGGGAAGGGATGATTGCATGTGATGGGCAGAAATGAAATGGAGGTCTTTTCTTTCCAAATGTGAAAGCTCTGTGTGCTCTGACTGCTTCTCCCCGCTGGTGCCCCATGGAGTTCAGCTTGGCATCCAGCTGGACTGTTGAACACTACCAGGGGCTTTAGAACAATGAGGAGCAAGTGAAATTCCTGAGGTTACTTATATTCCTGTTCCACACTCTTCAGGAGGAAGGGAGAAATATAATAATTTTATAATCAGCATGATCAATCAATAAAGAGAGTGGTTACGAAGAGGGAAAGAGAATTCACCTAATGGCTTGGTGGAAACAGAATATGTACAATGAACCAAAAATGAAGAAATCAAGCATTTTGAAATCTCAGAGAGGATGTAGCTCGTTAGAGCTTTTTACTGCAGTACATTTTGGCACAGCTCCTTAGTGCATACAGAGGAAGGAAATCCGAAGAAGTGGGTTTTTTTCATGGGCATTTCAAGAGAATTTAAATACTGAATGTGCTATCGTCTGACAGGCTGTACCTGCAGGCTGGACAGGAGCTGTGTTCAGAGCTGATAGGGGAAAATCTTCCAACCTCGCTCCTTCCTTGTTGGAGCTCTGATTCCTATGAAAAGTGGGGCATACCATAAGATGTACCCCTTGTTTCCAAATCAAGCAGCACCATTTTAGGTAGAGTTGTACTCAATCTTGTGCTCATGAAGGGTGTTGCATCTGAATGTATTTGCAAGTACTTGTGCTTGTGAAAGAATTAGGTATAATATATGAAAGCAAATCCAAATAGTAATACAGTTATAGGTTTGACAGTATGGGGAAAATGTATTCCTGTTCCAACATCACCCCAGTGTGATTAAATTGCATCCATTTTAAACATTAATGCAGCAGAGATCCTGATTTCACCCTTCTGCTTTGGGGGAAGAGATTTTCAAAGGATTCATCACCTCCACAGTTTCATTGAGAAAGAGGTGCTGACAGAATGAGAACTGTCTTACAATTCATGAAGAAACTATTTCTGATTCCCCTTTGCTAGCAGCGCTTCTGCAGGCTTAAGGGAGCAGCACTACCAACACACTTGCTCTTCAAAAATACAAAAAAGTGGGTAAAGTAGCAGCTTTTAAGTCATCTTCTGGCTGCTCCAAACTCTCACATTTGCTTCTCAACATTTTTTTTTCTGTGGCTATGGGAATATTTACTAGTCTTCCTTATGTAAAATGCAATCAGGGCTGTCACTACGGACACAAGCACAGGAGTTCTCCAAATTTATTCATCAATGTTTAATATCAGCACACATGCGGAAAAAAAAAAAGAAAAATCACATTTCATTATGATGATGTACACTGATGTTTGGCATTATGGGTTTTTTGTTGCATAGCATTTAAAATGTTTTTTTTTTCTTTTTCTCTTTTTAGTATAGTAAGTACTGATACATCAAAAAATAGACTGATGACTGTTCAGAGATTTCCAGAGCAAGGCAAATGTTTAGCATTTACTTAACAATAAGTACCACAGCAAGTGTTTCTTCAGAGGCAGAAGAAGCATTCAGCATTGAGCGAATACAAAGCTGATGGCAACAAATACCTAGTCATGACAACAATATTGCAACAATATAGTTGTGGGGAGTCCTCTCATAATTCATCTTATGATGAATGAACTCACTACAAGTCTTGCCACAGCTGTCTCAGCTTCCTGTTTTTTCATCCATTATTTCTGGAGAAGTCCTTAGCTCTTCTGAGGTATGTGGTTGCGGAGGACTTCTCACCAGACATTGAGGAACAAGTGGAAGCATCAAACCCATTTTCTGTAGTCCATATGTGTTGGTCCTGCCATTCTCAGATCAGCAGAGCTCTGCAGAGCAAGAATTACTTTTCTTAAGGTCCTGCTTTTCTTCCTGTAAGCATAGAAAGCACTTGATACAGAGGAAAGTTTTTCTTTTCTTTCATATAGGTTTCTCTGTACTGTTTTATCTTTTGGCATACTGTCCAAAAACCAGATACACAGATACACAGTGATTGTGTGCCTGTTAGTCACCTTCTTCTATTTTGGGCTAGTCCAGCATGTGGTGCCACACTTGCTGATGTAGGCTAAGAGGCCGGCTACATAGGAATGTGACATAGGCTACAGCTCATAGAGGGCCAGCTGCAGGAGAATGCAACGGGAAAAAATTATTATTTAATTGGGTAGAGAGGCTGACTCTGTAGCCAATCCCATATGACATGAGTGGTGCCAAATCTCTGGCCTTGTCAGAGCTGCTCCGGTGCTATTGTGAAGGGCACAGGCCAGTGAAGTGTAGCTCACGTCCTGGTGGTGGAATAATTAGGAAAGCATAAAGCGCTATGCAAGTAGCACATTCTTTTCAGGAAGAAACACAAAGCCCTGCCCTTCTGTGCGTGTTAACTTAGTTTTGTTTCTGATGGTTGACTGCATGCCAGCGTGGTGCCAGCAGTGCCAGGCTAGGGACTGCAGCCAGGTGATACCTGGCACTGCTACCAGCACTGGTATCCAGCAAAAATGCAAGCAGATAACCCCTGAGGCTGTGACAGAATGCTCCTGTCAGACCAAGTTGTAGATAGGATCAGGAACCACTGACCTTGGATGAGAAGCCAGGCGTAGAAATTCCCATGAGACTGTCTTAATCCTGTGTTAAAGTGGGATAGCTTTCAAAAGGCAATGTTTCTTTCACAGAAATGGAGAAAGTGGGCAAGCAGATACATTGGTGAATGTGGTGGGTAGTCCATGCTCCCTGTACCCCACCCTTGCTCTGGCACACAGGGTAGGCGACAGCACAGGAATATGTTTTTGGGCAGCTTCAGCAAACCCTGCAGCAGCATCTACTGCAACTTCCTTGTGCTTTTAAGACCTGAGGGAAGGCGAGGCGTTTTGTGCTGTTCTCAGTAATGCCATTTGTCAAACAGCTGTTGTCAAAGCATCATTAGCATTATTTCCAGAGATGCGAATAAATAAATAAATAAATAAATAAAGGGGCACCGCTTACTTGCACTGAGTAGGACTGGAGTTGAAGAAAGCAGTAGCTAACAACCTGTTGCAGATAACTGAGCACTAGAAACCTATCTTTTCTGCCAATCTTCAAGGTGTTGCCTTATTTTCTTGCTCCCTGTTATTCCTGTTTAATCTCTGGAGCATGAGATGTGGCATTAGGAGTACTTAGAGGAATAATTTTTACGTGTGAAAAAATAGAAGACATGAAGATGAGCGAAGCTTTTACAGCATCTTGCTTAGCAAAAGCATGAGGAGGGGCCAAAGCTTGCTCGTTTGTCTGTGTTGCTGGAATCACCCAGATACCAGTGGTAAAGATGGAAAAGTGTGTTGAAGTGTGTTGTGCTGAAGTCAAGGCTCTCTTAGCTAGAGACTCTCAGCTTGACATTTTCCCCTCGTTTTTCTTGCCTTTTGTCAATTGCTTGTCTTTCAACAGCTCAGTCATGGACTATCTTGAGGCAAAATGCAGTGGTCCTAGGGTCTGGTGTGAAAGAATTAAAGTTCTAGAATAGGGTTCAGGGGTCTAAAGACATCTGTCTCTTCTTGATTTGTTCTCCATTTGTACTTCAGTTTCATCATGTGTCTTTTTCATCTAAGATATACTGGGAAAGACAAAGGATTGGGGAAGTTATTTCTGGAGTTTAGCCATGTCTCATATGCTGTCTCTCCCTGTGAAGTCTGTAACACCTATACTGGTCAGAAAGCAAAAGAGTACCCAGGAGCAAATCATGTCATCTTTGTCAGATCCCTCTTGCCTTCAGATGTTCTTGAATTAATTGTATGGCTTTTGCCTTGCTCTGGAGTACGCCTGTGGGTTGGGCAGTTAGGAAAGTGTCCAACACATGGTGGGAATGAGCACCTTTATAATGGGGGGTGTGTGTACGTACATATGGATATATGCATAAAACTTTGACCTGACCTCTTGGGTATTCTGTTAGGTTGGTAATGCCTTAGTAATGTACAGCAGTGCCCATCACCCTTTCTTATAAGCCATTGCTGTTGCTTGTTTTTACATTTTAATAAGAATATTATAGAAGTGATGGAAGCAATTTTTGAGAATCCTTCTTATTGAAGGACCTGTATCTGCATGCAAATCCATGCATACATATGATTTTATGCTGTTTTCTTCATATTAGTTGCCCTGGAATCTTCCAAGATAGTGGCTTTGTAGTGCCTGTTTTTCCCACGTCTTTTTATTAAGAGGAGGAAATTAAGTAGCTGTAGGACATCCCTGCTGGGTGTGTCATCTGTGGAACTTTTGTCCATGTCTATGTGACCATGTCTATGTTCTGTTGTTTCTTTGCGCTGTGTAAAAGCCATTTTGCCTCTCCATTCCTCTGCATTGGTATTTGTCCTATAGAAACTGAATACCGTAACTCCTTACCTCATTCATGGTGACTAACTTATTTAGTCCATTTGCAACTGTGGAGTTTGATGCCAAATATAGCTATTTCAAACTTGTATAGCATTGGTGAAGTGCTGACTTGGAGAAACAAAGTGAAGCTAGTTTTGAAAGGCTTAGGAATGATTTAAGTATGTTGGTCACATGGAGAAAAAATTACAGATTGCATCTTTATCCTTTCTGCCTGTGGAGATTAGCCAGGAGCTGAAGGTGGTAGAGGGGCAACAGATTAGGAAATAACCATGCTTCGTGATGTAAAATCTGCTGTCTGTAAGGAGCAGCTTGCAAGTCCCAACTGCTGCTCAGGGGCTTCCCAATAGTGCATGATGGGAATGAAATCCATGCATGTTTCATCTTGAGAAAATTTCTTTGCTTCTGCTTCTTGGCAGCATCTTAAATGGGTTCTATAATGAGTTCTTTAGAGTAGTGCAGTTGTTAACTGTGCAGAAATTTCAGTGCACTGACCCCAGTGAATTATCAGAGGTAGGTGTAATTATTTGTAAAGTAATTCAGGCCTGGATTATGAAATATTTGCTCATGTCATTCTCTTGAAAAGCGAGGGTGTGCAGTTAGAATGGTATTGACCTTTTCTAGGCAGCTCATAGATGTGCCAAGTAGGCGGTGGAAACGTGGAGGTGCTGATGTTACCAACACGAACATGGAAGGGTAATGCCACTGGAAGCTGAGGATTTCAGGAGAGAGGGGGCACACACCTACGCTCTGCAGAGCAGAGTAGTGAGTAGTTGGCAGGAGGCAAAAACCACATCCATTTTATTTCTTTGCTTGTGGAAATGAGTGACAGTCCTGTGCAATAAAAGACAAGCAGCTGGTCTCTGATTGTGTTTTCTAGCTCACTAGCTGTGTAATGCAGGGGAGAAAACCTCTGGGAAAAGTACACAGTCACCAAGTGAGGGTGGAGGAGCTTACGCAGAAAAACAGGGAGGGCGATGGGAGCTGTTGAGCCCTCATGGCAGGAGACTGGGCATTGGTCTTTCTTGGAGGCTGTGCAATAGGACAATTTGTTGTTCTTGCACACCCTCATTCTGCATCAAATCTTGACTCTTCAAGCATTAAGGTAAAGGGAGAATGGATCCTTATCTCCCCACTCCATCAAAGGTCATCAGTTTCCTACATTTTGGCAGCAGCTTAGCCTTTTTTTTTTTTTTTTTTTTTTTTTTTTTGAGGCATTGGAGATAGTACAGAGAATTTGCTGTAAAGTACAGAGAATTTGCTGTAAAATTGAGTGGTTTGGTGTGGCTGGTTGGAGACCCGCAGTTTTGTTGCTGCTTGGCCATGGTACACATCAAATATACACAGACAGGGGGTTGAAAGGTTGAAAAGTCATTCATCTTTTTATCCAAAGTTCACTTTTAGTTCATTTGAAAGACCTATAACGGTGGGGCTGCCCCCAGGAAAACTTTGCACTGTCTGACCTTTCTGCTGCTTAGGGCCACAACTGCACGTCCCATCTTCTACAGGTGCAGAGACCGAGTGCTCCATTGCTCTTCACAACAAGGTCTTGGAAACTGCAGTCACTTCTAAAGAATGTCATTTCGTTTGCAAAATGGTCTTACTTCTGACCTCAAGTCATTTTTGTTATTTGGCTGTGGACTTTTTCTGGTTGGCCCACCAGCTCTTCTAAACGTGGGCTCCAAGATGCCTTCTTGAGTCCACAAACACTGAAGAGCAGTTGACGCTGAACTCTCAGTTGACAGTGAAGAGTACCGTGTTACTAAACAATTGTTAAAGCACTTAGTAGCAGACTGTTTTTAAAAGCCATAAAATCAGCTAATCTCTTCATCGGAAAACAAATTTTAATATATTTCCCACTCTGCTGTATATACTAACGAGGCAATTTCTTCATTCATCAATTGCCATAGTCTGAGACTTCTCTCTGACTGCTTTTTCAGAATACACTATGCAGCCTAGAAGCATATTGAGTTTGAAGAGCTATTACACACTGTAACACGCTGTATTACACACTTAACTGGGCATCACCTTCAAGAACTCAAATGACATCATAAAGATTGTGCAACTTAGCATGTCATGCTGTGGAAATATTCCCTACCCTTTTGTCACGGGTGTTTGCTTTTGTGTTTTGGTTTGGGGGTTTTTTTCGTTTTGTTTTGTTTGGGGGCTGGTAGGGTTTTGGCATTTTTTTGTTTGTTTGTTTGAGGGGTTTTTTGTTTGTTTGTTTTTTCTTATTGTTTGTTTGTTTGGTTGGTTTTTTGTTTTGCTTTGTTGTTGTTGTTGTTGTTGTTTTTCTTTAGCATAGCAAATCCTCTGCAGCAGTCAGTGCTGCAGTGTTTTTCATGTTTCTGTTTTTCCCAAGAGAAAGCTCAGGAAGCATGGGCCTGCAGCTATGCTTTTGGTTTCTCAGACCCAGTCTGCTTGGTGAAGGGAGGGAAGATGGAGGAAGTAGTACTAAAATAGGCTTTGAGTTTAAAACATTGTATTTCCTTGCAATTAACAAATAGTTGATTCTTTATTTAGAATGTTTTTAGTCTGGTTAACTCACCTTTGATTCTGATACATCAGTGAATAGCAGAGCTAATGCAGAATAGCTGTGCTAGAAAAAGTTCCCAAATGGACAAGTCCTGGAGTGTATGATCCATCCCATGCTCAGAAGGCTGTTTTCACTGACGACTCTGTTCTGTAAAATCCCACCCTTTCTCCTGGTTTGGCAGGAATTTTTTTTCAGGCCTACTTAGAAATCTGCATGTTCTTCTCTCTGCATTAGTCCATTTTGCAACCTTCCAGCATTTAGAGTTTGTGACATAAAATCACAGAACTATTTATCTGATATGGTGATGGGTTTTAAAAATATCTATAACCTCTTTAAAGAAATAGAAAAGCCCCAAAGTTTTAGTCTGGGTCTTTTTGTGTTTACCTTTTGCTCTGTGTACATTTATGGATTCCCGTTTGCAAGAATGTCTCCGCAGCAGCAAATGTTAGACATTTACTGCTAAATTTAAAAAAAAATATTGTCATGCCCATGGAGTTGGATGACTGCAGGAAATGCAACAATATATATTTTTTATAAAAAATTGTATGGATCCCAAAAAAATCATGTGAGTAGTCAGTGCTGACCTCAGTGTTTTATATGACTGTTTTATTTGAGTTTCCCATCAAATTGGTAAGTTTAACAAAATCCCATTTGCTTTCAACAGTAGATAGCGGTCAACCATCAACAGCAGTCAACAGCAGAATTAAATGCAATTTTTTGACACAAACACGTCTTTCATACAAAGAAATGAGATTTGGAGCCTTTTGAACTGCTTTGGCAAATTCAGATAGCTGATGTCAGCAATTATGCAGTATTGCATATGCTCCTTCTTAAAAATGGTTAGTGCTTGCCAGTTATCTGTGTTTTGCAGATCTACAGCTGTGTAATGTTTATAGTATAGAGAATCATTTGCTGTTTATCATACAGTTGTTGTAATAGCAGTTATTTCCAGATGATACTTACCTTTAAGGACATAAACTCATCAACATCAAAGAAAAAAAATGAAATTTCTCATGCAGTACATATTCTAGCAGTATTTCCAATAGGCCAATTGCTGGCTATTTATAAATAATCTGAGGCAGTAATTACTGGGCCACCTTTAGGTAGTTTGCAAGCAGTATTTCAGGTTGTTTTTTCCATGGCTAAAATGATGTTGGCTGAAGATTAATCTTGCATCTCACCAAGGAGATCTGCCCAAGGATCACAGTTTTGCCAGCATTTGAGATATAATCATAAAATCGTTAAGTGTTGCAATTTTAGGTTGATTTCTTTGGCAGCCAGTGGTTTTCAGACTGCCACAGGCAACTCAGTAGTTTTGGATCATCCATAAATTGACTGTATTGTTTGTGTCTGTTTTGAAAATCATTGAGTTCTCAGCTGGCTTCATTGCACAGATGCCTCTCAATGTTTGGAAAAACCCACTCCAGTGCTGGCTTTTGTTAGAGTTGCCTGAATACACATCTATATTGGAACACTAATTTGGACTGCAACAGGTTGTGAATTAAAAACAGATGAGCTATTTTCAATTAACAGCTTAAATTGGCAGCACTGACTCCATGTATGTAGTGCAATGGAAGGCAGACAGATTCTTTTGTTCACACAGAATTTCTTTTGCTCAATAGGTAATTTCCCAGTGTGTGCCTGCATGGAGCTTATTGACCTAGAATTTTTTTCTATGGCTACATACACAAGTCTGACTTGTCACTCCTTGGCTTTTTTGTGTGTTGTCTTTAGCTATTGGAGAGCATCTGTATGTTTGTAGGCCCGCTGAAGTGCACTCAGTGGAACAGTGTTTTCACTGGAAAGTAGGAAATACAGGGCTGTATGTACAAGGCTTTATTCATGGAGGCTTTTTTGTCCAGGCTGTAAGAACCTCTACCTTTGTCATTTAACTGTGATTCATTCTGTTCTGCCACTCACCAGAGAAATCCCAATGGGGACAGCACAGAAAAAGTGTCCAAACCTGTGAGATACTTCTTGTCTTGTTTCCCACACAGAGGCTACACCTGCTTTGGCCTGCTGTGTAGAGTCTCAATTATATGTTTGTGTTAATGCCTCTGTACATCCATCACCTGCTGATGTACAGAGATTTCCAGCCTAGAATCTGTTAATGTTTAAATGTTAAGTCTGCATATAAACAGAGATGCTTTTAAAAGAGAACAGCAACTACCCACACAGTAGAAAGCTCCTGATAGGGACTATCCTGGGAGATTTAACCCACAGAAGTAAGAAGTCTTTGCTCCCAAGAGTTTTAGAGAAGTCTGAAATATTCCGCTTTTAAAATTTTTTATGTGTATTTATTTCACACACACACACACACACACACGCACATATACATACACAAATATCTGGACAATTTCTATGTTATTATTAGGATTGGGATTGTTGGTCTTTGTTTGCACCAGCTTTAAGTTCTGTCTATTGGAAGATCCCGTTTGGATTTGATGGTCTCACCAGATTCTGTGTATGTCCTTGCAGGAAGGGCAATAAGGATCATATTACTAATTGCCATAGAAATACCACAGTATAGATGCTTCTTTTTCTTCAGATTATGGTACTCCCTGTTGCTCTTCTGTGAGCTTACAATTTTATTAAACTGCACTTTGAGAAGATTTTCTTGCAGCAAGACGGTTGTATGGCTTGTCATCACTGTCACTTACTGACATTGACCCAACATATCAAACCCATGTAAAAGAGCATAACAGCACTCCTATCCCAGGCAGTAAAGACATGAGTGGTATTTAGACTGAAACTCGTGCTGCTCAGCCTTTCAGCTTCTAAATCCACCCAACACAGTCTGACATCTTGTACTAGGGAGTTTTGATTGGTTAAACTGATTGAAATGAGGACAAAACCCACTGAAAACATAATGGCCGCCTGATGTGTCTTCCAGTGCAAGTTATTACTTGATCACATGATTCTGCATGGCTTCACTGCAGTGTTAAGTGTGTGGACAAGTGTGTTTGTACTGCCTTTTCTCATGTCCATTACCAGATTCCTGAGGTATCTCCTATGACTGTTAGTAGTGAATTACAGTATTATTGCTTGATTCTTGGGGACTGTTTTCTTCTGGATCTGCAGGGAGCTTGCGAGAATGTATCAGAGAACAATTACACTTCAGTGGTGCAGCCAATGTCTGTGTGTGACACATGTAAGCATGGAACTCATTAAGCTGCAAAATACACTTGCTCTTGATATACAGCAGAAACAGGCCATCTTCTACTGTGAAGAAATCTTTATCAGACAGATTATCTCCTACAAAGCGGCATCCCATCTGAGCCTCTTGGATTGTTTCCAGTCCCTAAAGTGGCTATACACCACTGCAATTCTAAACATGGACATATACTTTGTGATAGTCACAGATAAATACTGAAGCTAGAAACCCTGGCAGGGGCTCTAGGAGGTGGTTGCATTAAACAGAGTTGAAAAGCTTTTATTTTAGGAATGGAAAACAGGGACAGCTGCTTGTATTTCACTTAATGGCATTTTAAAGATGAAATTAATGTTTTGAGATCACTTCCAGCCTGATTAAGTGATTGGAATGGCAGTGGAATGCCAAGAGGTAGTATATGTGTCATTGCTTATGAATTTAACAGTTAGTGGGAAAATATTACTGTGGGGTTCATCTTCACAGAATCACAGAATATTCTGAATTGGAAGGGACGCACAAGGATCATTGAGTCCAACTACCAATTTCTTGTCCTGCATAGGACATTCCCAAGAATCACACCATGTGCCTGGGAGCATTGTCCATTAGTGCTGCGACCACTTCCCTGGGGACCGTGTTCCAGTGCCCAGCCACCCTCTGGGTGAAGAACCTTTTCCTGATATCCAACCTAAATCTCCCCTGACACAACTTCAGGCCATACCCTTAGATCCTGTCACTGGTCACCGGAGAAAAGAGATCAGTGTCTGCTCCTCCTCTTCTCCTCACAAGGAAGTTGCAGACTGCAATGAGGTCTCCTCTCAGTCTCCTCTCCTCCAGGCTGAACAGACCAAGTGACCTCAGCCGCTCCTTGTAAGGCTTCCCCTCAGGGCCCTTCACCATCCTCGCGGCCCTCATTTGGATGCTAAGAACTTCATGTCTTTCTCATATTGTGGCTCCCAAAATTGCCCCCAGCACGTGAGGTGAGGCCGCCCCAGAGCAGAGAAGAGCAGAGCAGGACAGTCCCCTCCCTTGCCTGGCTGGCGATGCTGTGTCTGATGCCCCCCAGGACACAGGTGACCCTCCTGGCTGCCAAGGCATTGCTGGCTCATGTTCAACTTGCCATTGACCAGGACCCCCAGGTCTGTTTCCCTGGCACTGCTCTCCAGGGTCTCATTCCCCAGTTTGTCTGTGCATCCAGGGTTGCCCCATCCCAGCTGCAGAATGTGTCACTTGTCTTTGTTAAGCTTCATATGCTTGGTGAATGCAAGTGTGTTAAGGCAATGAATATCTAAAAAATACAGGATATAGTGTGTAGGAGATTTTAGGCTGGTGCATTTTATTGAAAGTGAGATGAAAATAACATGGGTTTGAGACTTGTCATTGGGACTCTGGGCAGCTACAGGGGAAGGACCATTAACACTTTTAGTTGAATCAGATTTACTTCAGACTTAATGGGACTTCAGATCATTGTCTGTGTTAAAGTTCTGTTTAGATAAGAGTAACTGTTGTTTACATGATTATAGGTCAGTTAGTTGCATAAAATTGTGCAAAAAGTCACCGGAAATAGTTTTACATGTGTAAATAATACAGCTTTTAGAGCTGTATCATGCTTCTGTTAGGTTAGCCTGTGTATAGGCATTTTATGCTACAGCAAAAAAACATAGAATATGACTAGACTCTTTACGGAGAAAACTGCAGTTACGCAATAAAGCATAGGCTTCGAGGTCTCCTAACATTTCAGATAATCCTTATCAGAATGCTAAATTCCTTGTAGGCTGAGGCTGGATGGTGTTGTCGAAGTAAAGGTACAGTAGAAACCCTGAGCATGAGTTTGTGCTATTCTGCCTACCCTGAAGGTATCCCAACTTTTGAGGAGAATAAGGAGAGATAAAGGAGAAGATGAACTCAAAAAAGTGCTGTGTTTTCACAACCTTTACAATGGTTCAGTAGGGACTGGGACTCTCACAGAACAGTGAAAGTGCAATAGTTGCATATGTGCACCATAAGACACCATATTCGCAAGGATTTGATGCCCTAAAAGTGATACATGACACCCCATGCTCAGCTGCTTGTGGTTGGGACTGGGGAGCTCTGAAAGCACATTGAAATTAAAGAACAGAGGAAGAAAAATCCTGAATAAAAAGCAACATTTCTCAAACACTTCTAAAAGCAGATCAGTGAGATACCATTAGGCTTGTTTGGCATAAATTAGGGAATGTGTGAGAGAAGGACATGCACCTAATTGGAGTGGGCAACTGAAACATTGGCTTTCTTTCTTCTTTTTTTTGGAATTGTCCCTTTGCCCTCAGTGGGATTGTATTGAATTTTTGTCAAGAGCAATATTCTCAGTTAATGAGATGAAACTGTTTACGCTTTTGCTGCAAAATGAATGATGTCCTAGGAAATGAAGTACATTTCTTTACAATAAAATTCTCACTGACAAAAGGAGCTTTTAGATCAAAGAGGCACCCTGTACTGAGCCTAAACAACTCCTGTTACAGTCTTTACAGCAAGAAGTTTTTCAGTACCATGTCACTGAGATAAAACAAGAAGAGCTTTATAGTCCATTTTGATATTTACATTTTTGTAAATCAGCAGATATTCCAATTAAAATCACAGTCCTTCTGATGGCCATTTCTTGCTTTCACATAATTATGACTTTTCAATGTATATATTTTTACCTTGTTTTGTCTTTGTTGCAGAATAATTATTTTTATTTGCAAAGAACTGTGCTCAGTGTTTCGAGGTGTCTTAGATCCATTAAGATTTTACCCATTAACTCTCATGCCTTAGTAAAATATGGACCAAAACAGTTTCATTTTAAAAGCGAACAAAGAAATACTTTGTGTAATTCTTGTGATTATTCTGGTACTTTGACCTGTCCATTAATAAATTGAAGATGATTATTTCATCAGGTGTGGCAGAAATAAACTAGATCTTTCTTGTGTAAGAGCTGGAAGAGTTCATACAGATCTTCAGTAGGGAATTAGACACTAAGTATTGTTCATTTCTCAGAGAATTTCTTCTATTACAATAGGACGTCTTCAAAGTCAGCTGCAACAGGAGAGAATCGAGGTATAAATTATTTAGATCTGTTAGGTATAAAATTAGTAATTGTCAATAGTCACAATATGTATACATTTTCAAGTAGTCCTGCCAAAGGTGCAGTAGTTCTCATTTACCTCACAGCATTTTATTTGTAAAGAAGCATTCTGCATAACCAATTAATTCAATCAGTTCACTGACAGTGGTTATTTTTGGTCACGCAGTAGCATAGCATATAACTTTTGTGCAGTCAGGGGCTAGGACAGTAGGAGATGGCACTTCAAACAAAAATCTTTCAGTGATAGAGACAATACATTTCTTGGCTCTTTCTCAGTGTTGATATTTGGTCAATTTACTCTCATTGTGTAATTTGTTAAGTTTGCTTCCATTCGTCTTACACCTTTCTCCAAACAGATGGAAAATACACCTCCTTCAAAATTTCTCCTTCCCACTTGAGCAGGAGGCCTCAGTATCAGAAAAGGATGTCGAAGCCATGTGTTCACGAGGGTACTTTTCCAGGTCATTTTGTCCTTGCATTCAGACCTTAACTCACAGAATTAGGACATTGCAAGTCAATGTAGTTAGCCACTGGGTAACACAATGTTGAGAGGAGAAGCGCTTACAGTTACTTTGTCATATACTAAATTATAATTTATGCTTTAGTTCAAATGTCTCTTTCTGAGGCCTGCTTTACTTGTACTCTGGAGATCATCAAGTGTTCGTAGTAGCCGGTGTGGACACAATTAAAAAGTGTGAAATTAACTAATTACCTTTGTAGTTGAAGGTGGCTTAGTGCCATGTTCTTTTTCTTACTATAAGAGAGCCTTCTTCTTGTGGTAATGATACTGATATTGATTCCTTCACAAGTGGAAGGGAGAGCTGGCATCTGCCCTTGTGAAGCCTTCCAGGAACTGATGGATGTGACACCTGGAGAGGCACAGTACAGTCCCACAGGCTTACCACCTGTGTGTTTTGAATGTTTTGAATTCCTCCTCCAGGCTTTGTAAGGGAGCCCAGAAGCAGAATTTCTGTAAGGACACACATAACTTTTCATGAGTGTGTTCAGTCCCATATTCTATGAGTTAAAAGTGACTTCTGAGGAGAAGTTAAAACACATTGGACTGTGGTGTGTAGAAAGACTTCACCTGTGATGCACAGGAATAAGACAATCGGATATGAAAGTTGCAGCCGTCTTCTAGGTTTCAACTAACTGATTGCTAGTTATGCCTTTAGACTGTGTGTAAGATCAAGTGGGTCCACCTTGGCTTTGCAAGTGTGTGGATTTAAGCTTTGACAATCTTACACTCTCCTCAACGTCTAGGGTCAGTGAAATAGCTATTTATTTTTAAAATTTTATGTATTTAAAAAACAACCAGAAAGATAACTTGCCATCCAAAGCACATGTAAAATAATGGTAATGACATTGTCTTTGATTTGTAGTTACTAGAGAATAAAAAGCCATACACAAGTGATGATTTGCAAACTGTGGAACAAATCCTGCTAGTAGTTTTCTGATAGAATATTTATTATTTTTACCAATTTTTCCTATCATAGCCCCTCTCCATTATCTTCAAGAGAGGCTTTTCTCTGTATGTTTTCCAGGAATAGATGCACCAGAGTTTCCTCTTCTTTTAGAAAGCAACACACATAGAAAATTTGTGTTCACTGAATGAGTGAAAAGACTCTTGTTATCAAAATTAGCCATGCCTGGAATATATTTAAATGGAGATTTCAAAAGTAGTAAGTGAAATTAGGAGATCAGGTGTTCCAGATTTCAGTGTTTCATTATTAATCTTTAAGGTTCAGTTTAAGTTTTCATCTCAATGTCCTACTAACACCTTAGAGGGAAATATATGAGGTGCCTAGCTACTATGTCTTGTTTGTGAGTTAGTTCTTCAGCACTGTGTTTTGGTGAGGACAGGATTATTCTCTGTAAAACACCTCTTGGGAGAGGCTCTGATGAATGCACAGTATTTAATAAATAAATTGGCTGCTACTTGACCATGAAATGTAAATATTCACACCAGAGTAAAAGGTGCATAATGAGAAATTGAGTTCCTGAAGATGTCCAACCTATCCCACAGTCTCCAAAAAGGATCAACCTTTTATTTATGTTATAGACACTCTTCTTTTAGACTTCGTAGTCTTTGAGGATGTCCCACAAACTGTATGATTTGTAGCATAGAAGATGTGAATGTATGAAAAGATCAAGTTTTGCGTTTGGTCAGGGTTTCCCTTCTGCTTTTTTTCTTCTGCGTGACAGCGCTATTGTGGAGTTCCTCCCTTGGTCCCCTCCTTCACACACCCCAGGGAAGGTCCTGGCACAGCTCTGTGACACTGATTTTTGCAAAGCCATGGCATCTGCTGCCACAGGTGGGAAAGAGAAGCTAAATGGAGGCAGGGCAGCTGTTGACATAACTGAAGTCTCTGACATCAGTCCTTTTAAATAGGTGGAGAAAGAAGAGAGCTAGAAGATATTTTTAGAAAGTAGGATGCTGGGGGAAATTACCTCATGCCTGAGGTCTCTGGCTTTTGTCATTTTAAGCTCTACAGTGAAAAAAAATTGAAATTACATCTTTCTAATTCTTTCCACTTCCTTATTTATCCCTCACCATTTTTCCACCCAGTCTCAACAACTGGATTACACAAGACCTATAGTCAGAAGTTAGTCCAATGAACTTTTTATTGCCTACCTGCCTCCTGAAGATCAGTTGTGTGTAATTTCAGACCCTCAAAGCTTAGTTAGTAAAAATCAAAGCCAAGAAAAAGGGTTGTGTGCCTAAATGCACTTAAAGATCATCTCTCCCTGATACCATCAAAGCCCAAGGTAACTCTTCTGAATTTCAGTATTGCTCTGTTGTACTCATGCCCATGGTAGAGCAACTGGCTGGCACAAAGCTCAGCTCTTGTGATCATATTCATGTGGATTCAGCTCTTTGCAGGTTTTTTTGACTTTACGCAGGCGTGGATCAGCCAACAGTACACCAGTATTGGCAGTATGGTTCTCCAAGGTTTTCTTCCTCAAACTGCTCTGCCCTTATTTCTTCCATTGCAAAGCACAAGAAGCCTCCTCACAGCCCACCTGAGTACCTTGTCTGGAAGAATCTACCAGATCTCCTCTGGTACTTCACAGAGGAAGCCTTTTTTGCTGCTGACCTTGCTGGCTTTTTCTCACAGGTTTATGTCTTCTGCGTTGTTTGATTGATATGGGTCTGTTAGAAAGTGCGTGCACATTCACAGACCGTGTACCTGGTATCCCACAGTGCAAGCAGGGTGCAATATTATTGTCACAGTGAAGTGAATTAATGACAGATGAGCTGAGCTACAGTTAATGGCGTTTAGCCCGTACAGGAGGCTGCAGTGCAAAAAACTGCAAAGGGAGAGAATATGAAACGAATTTATATATACATATATATGTATATTAGCTGCCAGACAGCATAGTGTTTACCACACAGAACTTCTTCATTTTTCTACTGAGTGTTCCTTCATTTAACAGCCAGTGTTATTCAGGAGGTAAGAGAGTTCAGGAAAGGGTATGTTCTCACCTGAGATTTTCTGCAGACTTGCAAAGCTAACACTAAATTGGAAAAAGGCTATGTAAATTCTGAAGATCTCTCTTTGGTAGTTATGAATATTATAAGCATGGTTTTATACTTTGATTTCCTAAGAAAATGAAGATTAGAAGGTTATGCATGGAAGGTGGGTGCTTCAGTCAGAAATTTTTGGTACCATGCCTTTGTCTCCCAAGTAACATTTAAGGCTGTTGACGAAGTTCAGGTAAAATCAGCAGCAGGGTTTTGATCTCCAAACTTTTGAGTTTCTCCAGGTTTTATGAAAGTGGACAGCTGAGTAGGGGAAACCAGGGGTCCTAGTATGGAAGGACTAAGGTATTAGCATCAGCCCTTACCAAACTTTGACAAATTCAAGCAGGAGGCATTATGAGGACTAACTTTAAAAAGTGCATGTTTGGCACATGATATAATATACTCGTAGTGTTGAAATCCATATGGAATGAAGTCTGTAATTTCTGCACTTTAATAAGACATCTTTTTCACTGCAGAAATTACAAACTTGGGACTTGCAGATCCTGAATGGGCTTAAAAACCAAGAGGGTGGATTTTTCTTTTGGATTGGGTACTTGATATCTGCTTGCCTTATGCAGAATGCAGTAGTTCCCATAACGCTGGTATTACAATAGATTTAGAGAGAGCAGCTAGAAGTGCTATCTTATATATTCTAAACTATCTGCAGAGTTGATGTGAATTAGCATAGCTGCTTCTGTACCTTGTAATGTACAATTTGATCCCATCCTTTGTAAAGCAAGGAAATGAAGCCCATTATTTATGATTACAGCTCAAAGCTATCTATTTGCTGCTGGAACAGCCTCTTGAGAAATGCAGGTGATAGATTTTTATTGCAGCTAAATATTTATTGTTACCCAGGGATGTATTTCTAGAGGAATATTAGCTGTGTTAGTGCTTTGTGGATGAATGGAGGCAGTTTCTCCTGATACCTAACTGGCTATGTACCCTCCCTCATTGCCTGCAATGGCTACAACACAAAACAGCTTTGCAGTAAAACCACTGGACATGTACTGCTGGTCAGAGAGCCAAGTCCTTGAAGTGCAACTCTCATTTCAGCTGGAATGCTTTGGACCTCCAGTGTGCAAAGGCCCTTTTATCTGTGAGATCAGAAAGTCTTTGTGTATTAGCTAGTACCTATAGTTATTTTTATGACTCTGTTGATGTTAGTATACAAAGCATCCTTGAGTTTTTAGTTGAATTAAGGTCTAAACTAAGGTTGCTGTTCACTGAACTCAAAGAATGACTTTATTTTAAGGATGAAATACATAAGTGGCCATATTGAGTGCCTGGTATTATTCGCAAAGAAATGCTAGAAACAAATCTGCCAAGAAAAAAAAAAAAAGGAACTGGACACATTGGTAAAAAGAATAAGAAAAATAGATGACATCTTCTAAAGGGTATTGCTGTACCTGGCAGGATGTTTTCTGGAAGTTTCCTAAGTTGCTTTCTATAGATATAATTTCTATAGAAACCTGGAATTTTAAGATGCAAATTCAGTACAACTTTATCTTTTTAAACACTTCATGCAAAGAAGAAGTGGGTTGCTGATATGTTACAGCACCAGTGAAAGCAAACAATCTTTCTGGGGTAGGACAGCTTGAGGGTGGTCCTGTGGCTGGCCAAGACCAAGCCACTCAGAGATGGTGGTAACACCTCTGTGATAAAATATTTTTGAAAAACCAAAAAAAGGTTATTGCACAGATGTAACTATGCCCAAAGAAATTAGGAGTGCAAATACATGACAGGATCAACTCTGCAGACACCAAGGTCAGTGCAAAAGGAGGGGCAGGAGGTGCTCCAGGTGCTGGTGCTGGGATTCCCTTGCAGCCTGTGGTGTAGCCCATGGTGAAGCAGCTGTGCCCTGCTGCCCATGGAGATCCATGGGGATGCAGAGATCCACCTGCAGCCCACGGAGGAGATCCACACTGGAGCAGGTGGAGGCTTGAGAGCAGACTGTGAACCTAGGAGGCTGTGCTGGAGCAGGGTCCTTGCAGGGACTTGCAGACCCGTGGGAAGAGGAGCCCATGCTGGTAACAAATTTAGTAATTTAGTAATAAATTCAATTGATATCCTCAAGCTGAGTCTGTTTTGCCTGTGATGGGAATCAAAAAGTGATCTCTTCCCTGTCCTTATCCCAATTCATGAACTTCTTGTTACATTTTCTCTCCCACATCCAGTTACAGAGGGAGGTGATAGAGCAGATTTTATGGGCACCTGATGTAGAAATCTGGGCACTGGTTGGATGGCCTCTGCGGTGTGTGGATGCGGTTTGGACAGAGATAGAGATCTCTGGATTCTGGTCTTAGAGCATGAGGTTTATTGTGATAAAGTGCGTGGGGGTAAGAGCCTGCCAGGAGCTGCAAGACGCAGCCCCAGGCAGGTAAGGGAGAGAGAGAAGTACAGGATACAGGATACAGGAAAGGGAATGGGGTAAGGGATGTGAATACAGAATACAGAAATCCATGGTTCTCGCTTACAATACAATAAATCATGTTCTATGCTGAATATTCTAGTTTTCACTAACCAATCTAGGACAAGATACAAATTCTATAGCATTTACATACAGCCTATGAGCATCCTTGTATTACCATACGATGTTACATTTTAAACCCCTAAGAACTGCTTTTTGGACCCCCTGCTTAAGTTGGTAGGGTCTGCTCTGACCCTTGGACCTGCAGGCAGGCAGGGGCTATTGTCTAATCAAGGAAGGCTATTGTTTAATCAAAGAGGGAGATTACCTGCGGTGGCCATACCATTGTTTTTCCGTTATTTAGTAACTGAGGTTTGGTATCTCAGAACTTGTCTTCATTTCAATCTCACTTGTAATTTCTATATTTTCAGCATCTTTTGCCTGGTAATAATTTCTATAAGACTTTCCTATTTCTTCCTCCCCAACAACCTGACATCCAGACAGGGTCAACACACCACAATAAATCATCCTATTAAACCCTAGGAAACCACTTAGAAGTTGGGAGATAAAATGGCTGTGCTTGCCTATGCAAGAGAGAAGCAGAACACTTGTCTTCTTTTGTCAGTCTTTGTGCCTATTTTACATGTCCTGTTATGGAGAGGTTTGTTCATAACACCAGAAAAATGCACAAAACTGGGAGCACAACTTCAGCCTCAGATGTTCATCAAAATGTTAAATGTTGATGAACATTTTCCTGTGCAGATGTTGGAAATGAATGTAGTTACCTGCATCACATATCCTGTTCATAAAGCCTTTTAATCTTTTTATATTTAGGGCAATGTTGTTAAAACTGAAGCCAGTAATGCAAATACCTCTGTTCAGAGTTTTCTATTTGGCTTCCTTGTTTGAGTACACTACCAAGAAATCAGGGTGTTAATTGTATTATGAAGGCTACTTAAGGCTTGGAGGTGGCTCTAGATTCTGGTGTTCTTTAATGAGGTGAGAAAAAAAGTTAAAAGATGATCTAGAGATTACTAACACTAACATCATTTGGGGAAGTTACTGCAATGTCCATCTTTTCTAACTCTGTGAGTCAAAGGCTATTCAGACAATGTGTTTATATGCATCACACTGGTTACCTGCTGCCTGTGATGAAGCCAAATTCCAACCAAGAGCAAAGATTTCATACCTTACCACAGTCAGATGTTTTCAGGGTGTGTGTCAGCTTACTGTTGGGGACAAGATGTACATAGGAAGAGGCCTTTGTTTGTTTTCTTCATGCAGAGAAGGATTATGGGGAAGGGGAGTAAGCAGAGACAGAGTCTCCTCAGTCTGGATCTGCCTTTCTCCTGAAAGGCTTCACTGCTTAGACAGTGGAGTGAACTCTGTGTTAGATGAAGGCCGAAAAGCAAGAAGAGGAGCTACAGCAGTGCCTTGTTTTCTGTGCATGGGAGGATTTGAGCACCAGGATCAGGAGGAATGATTTCAGACCAGTCCATGACTGCATCACTGGAGCTCTGAGACACTTAATCCAATCAGCTAAATATTTCCAACTTTATTTTAAAGTACTACTTTTTGCCTAACAAAGACTCACCAGATAAAATAAGGATGCTTGCAATTTAATTCACTTGCCTGCCTGCCCTTTGAAACCAAGTGTCTAAAATGTGTCCATCCTACAGCTGGAGAGACCTGTGATTATCCCATTCCATCCCTGCAGTGACACACCCTCCTCACTTCATTCAACAAATCCGCAGTACAGGAATTATTGCTCTGTGTTTCTTCAGGCCACAACTGATGGTGCACATGGAATAAGCTTGCTGGGAAGATACCCAGGCTTCGCTTTGACTCCACTTGAGAATGGATTTGCTACATACCACACTCCCAGTAATCAGAGCAAACTACTATCACTGCTATGAAGCCCTTCTACATCTGACTGATTGGCTTCTGTTCTGCCTCTGGCTGCTTGCTGAGGCTGTACTCCCAACCTGTGCCTGTGAGAGGTTGCTCACTCAGCTCTCGATTCACTTTGGAACCTACACTTTCCATCAGCTACACATGTTCTGCTGTTTTCTGGTAGAGGTGTTTGGCTCTGGTGGAGGGAGGCTTTAGGGAGAGATTGGAGTTGTCCCAAGAAACAGGCATTTTCCATCCATGTGTTGGCAAATTTGGAAAACGCAGCAAATCATCAGTATAAGGAGCGGAGAAGAGGAACTCCTGGGCTATGTTCTTCTCATCTCAAACATCAGTTGCCTTAAACTGGTGGTCCTTGAGATAACTGGTGTACTGACACCTTCTTTCTTATCTCTCAGAGAGTTCTAGAACTTAATTAACATTTGTGAACTGTAACACTCTGATAGGAGCTGTTATGTATCACAGCAAAATGTGAATAATCTTGGCATGCTCAAATTAGCTCAACTTTGGTATAGGTGAAAAGAGAATGAGTGACACTACATTGTAGGGAATATCTTGAGTCATTTGAAATGCCATAATCCTTTTCCTGTGGACTTCTGGGCTATTTTTATAATACTAATTCTGATTAAAAATACTAAGTCTGACTGTCAGTTCTAATCCATGCTTCATCCTTGCATATCTAGCAATGTTAAACACTCTGACTAGTCTAGAGGTCTTTAAAAATATTCCCATGTGTAGAAACTTCTGAGGAACACGTACAAGCCACACAAATTTTCCTGCTTCTGTGGGGGGGGAGAGTTTATGGAGGTGCACGAGCCATCAAGATGCCTGTTGTATTTAGTGTATTGACTTTGATTATATCCCAGTTTGATAACACCTGATTTAGTTTTTAGCTGTCTGTTGTTCTGAAGAGGGTAGTTGGAGTTCAGCAGTGGTCACACACTGACAAAAAACAGTTCTTTTAGTTTTCGGGGGTTTTTTCTCATTTTAGTAGCTGCTCAGCTCCCCTCTTGATGAGCCTGTATAAAAATAGGCAGCACCAAAATGAGTGGTGCTGGCAGGCTGCTGTTGTAGCCTGCTGCCTGTGCAGGTACAGCTGCTCTGAGCTCTGACCAGGTTGCAGCCAGGCAAAAAAAAGTTTCCCAAAACTACTCAGCAATATGTAACTCATGATAGCAATGGAGAAAAATGCACAACACTGGGGTAACCTTGTGTTCCTAGACCCTTTTGCCTGACTTTATGTTGTACTTTAGGCTATACATACTGCAGATAGAACTGTATTGAATTCTTCATTTTGATACTTAAAAAGCTCAGCTAACCTTCTCAAGCTGCACAGCTGTTCTAAGAGAGTTTTCACCCATAAAGCATAAATTGTTTAGCACTAGTTTACAATTAAAATGAGAAAAAACTTGCAAAAAACACTTTTAAAATAATATGTAAGTTGATGTTATTTTTCAATACCCTGTCTGTAAAAACAGGACCTTTTTCTCAGTTTTCTAGTGAAACCTAATTTGACAATGCAAGAAGCAATTAAGCTAGAATATGTTCCTCTGTTTTACCTGGTCTTTAAATAATTTAGAGGCTGAAATTAGTTTAATTTTTTGTTATTTGTACTGAATGATAAAAACTTTATTCATTATATGAGCAAGTAAACACAGCAGGCAAATTGTGAGGCACAGAAGAGTGAGAAAGGACTAAGAAGAAGTATGGGCAGAATGTACTTGGTCCTGCAGAGTTTGGTACTGTGAAGATGGACAGATGGAAAAATAGCAATGTAAAAATGTTATACTAGAAGTCATCCAGTTCAAGTCTCTATTTCCAGATTGTCTTATTACTTCAAATTCTTTATTTCCATCTGATACATTACTATAACAAATGCAACCTTATAAACCTCCTTCTTAGAGGAAAATGGGATTTATTTGCAATAGGGATGTGTGTAAGAATATCCAGAGAATATACTAGAATTTAATTTTGTAGTTAGTGCTTAAAAAGTGATTTGAAAGCAATGCTTTTCATTACACATTTAAGAACTTTCCACTATAAGAAAGGTGTTTGCATGCTAAACAGAGGACAAAAACACTTACAGTTTTCTGTAATGGTATCGCTGTGCCCTGGGAGAGAATGTCCCACACTGTTGTCTTGCTTGGACCATTTAGAAATAATCCAGTCACTACTCTCCTTCACAAAGACTATTATCTGTTTTTAGAGTGGGGCACTTAATAAGAGATTGGTCTTATGCTTCAGCCCAATGTATTCAACACTGCTGGAGGAAGGCTCTCTTGTAGTGGGGATGTACATGGATTGGTCAAGGAGAAGGGATATGAATAGAAGCTATGATTGCTTCAGTGCAATGGGAGATAGCTATGGAGAGAAGGGGCAGGGGTATTATGAGGGCATAGCTGGTGGGGGTTTTTTGAGGACACAGACAGTAGCTGATTTGAAAGCACAGATGGTGGTTGGGATGTAGGAATCTGTATAAAAGCAAGACTTGAAGGATGTCTAAGCCACTTTTTCAAGTGGGCTATGAGTTCAGGTTTCTCTGTTTCCAAGCATGCTTTTAGAAAGACTTTAAAAAAGCGTGGGTGAGTCTTCAGAGTGTGTGGACTTAGCATTTTGTGCAAACCAAGCTCTAAATAACCCAGGCCGTCTTTCTCCCACCACCAAAGTCAGTGCAGTCAGTGGTTACTTTGAAAAATTGTGTTCAGCTCTCCTAGAATTATAATAATGTTTTGGCAAGTACTGTCAAATTAATTATTTTTCTTACATGTAGTAGTGACTGTGTAAGTGTTCTTTGCAGCTATTTGATTAATATTCCCAAGGTTGACCCTTTTGTTGTTAAACAGAGCCACAGGGTGACCGTGGCCTGATAACTTTTTTCATGACACAAGAAATCAGTCTCAGCATCCTGTTATGCAACCATGAAGCAAACAAGTCTATGTCAATAAACTGGAATTATTTCTTAGCTTCCTTCAAGCTCCTTCCTGCTTCTTGACTCCTATCTCTCCAGACTCCTGTCTCTCCAGTTGAGAGATGCTGTCTTCCTCTCTCACAACCCCTGGTGATTACACATTACTGTTAAGGAGTTTGTGTCCACTCCCCAAGTAAGAACAAAGACAAGATATGATTATCAGCAGGATATCTTGAAGCCTCAGTCTCTGCAGATGCTCATACTCATGCCAAAACAGGTGACTGTCTATATATAAATTTCCATTTAGTACACTTCTTTCTTCTTTGAAATTACTGAGTGTAGTTGCTCTGATCCTAAACATCATCACATCCAGAAGCCTTATGTAGTCACATAGAAACAGTCATTACAAATGAGACCACTGTCCACCAGGCCAAGGGTTCTGTACAACAAAATAAAGAATAAGGCAAGGGCACAGTGTTGCTTCATTAGGATTGCCTGAATTTTTGAAAAGTAGTGACTGTGGGACTCCTGAGGCAGAGATTTGTGCTTAGATGCCTGTCAAGGACTTTATTATTTGACTGAAAAAATTATCTCTGCTCATTTCCCTGTGATACTTATCTTTTCTAAGATACCATATAATTCCTCATCTGCCTTCCTTTCTTTAACCTGAAGAAGTGGCATTTTCTGGAGTTCACACCTCTCTGTAAAGACGAATCAGAGAAATGTCACAGGCAAGAGAGTTTCTGCCTGTTTTGAGTTCATACCAGGCAGGAAGAAAATTCTTGCAGAGAATACTTTGGTTTTGGTGCACCTAGAAGTCTTCCACATACACAGGCTTACTAGACTGCACACATACTCTCTAAAGTAAATGCATATAAGGAACAGGTTGTCTGGTGTCTCCAAATAATTCTTTTTGAGCTCTGGCTGACAAATGCCAGGAACTATCTATCCCAGTGGTTCGGTAAGTTAACTAAGAAGCTGATCCAATTCCACTTCTTTGACATTCGTTTTTTATTTCTAACATTCAAGATGAGCACAATGATGTTCTATCCAGTGATACAGAGAACAAAAACATGCAACATCCACTCTACTTTGGAGATGTTTCATAAGGAAAGCCAGAACATCAGAGTTTCTCTGACTTAATGCATTGGTTTCTGTCTGCAGCTGCCTGCAGGACAGGGATAGGTGACATGGTAGTAGGAGTCTGTTATAGGCCACCCAAGCAGGAAGACTCTCTGGACACTACAGACAAATAGAAGCAGCTTTGAGTTCACGTGCCCTGGTTCTCATGGGGCGCTTCAGCCACCTCAATATCTCTTTGAAGGACAAGATAGCAGAGCACAAGCAGTCCGTGAGGCTCCTGGAATGCATTGATGGTAACTTTCTTCTCCAAGTGATATGAAGAGTGGTGCTATGCTGGATTTTGTTCTCACCAACAAGGAGAGGTGGGGGAGAATGTGAAGCCCAAGGACAGCCTGGACTGCAGTGACCATGAAATGGTGGAGTTTGAGATGCTCAGGGCAGTGAAGAAGGCGCACAACAAGCTCATTACCCTGGAGTTCAGGAGAGCAGATTTTGGCCTCTTCAGGAATTTGCTTCGTTGAGTACCAAGGGATAAATCCCTGAAAGGAAGAGAGGCCAAAGACCTGGTTGATATCCAAGGATCTCCTTCTCCAAGCTCAGGATAAATGCATCCCAATAAGGAGGAAATCAGGCAAAAGCATCATGAGGTATATGTGGATGAATGAGGAGCTCCTGGACAAACTCAAACACAAAAAGGAAGCACATGGAGGGTGAAAGCAAGGACAGTAGTCTGGCAGGAGTGCAGGGATACTGTCTGAATAGCCAGGGATCGGGTTAGGAAAGCTAAAGCCCTGATTAAATTTAAGCTGGTCAAGGGTGTTGAGGGCAACAAGAAAAGCTTCCATACGTACATCAGTGATTAAAGGAAGACTAGGGAAAAACGTGGGCCTTCTCCAGAAGGAAAGAAGAGACCTTGTTACCTGGATCATGGAAAAAGATGAGATGCTCAGAACGTGAAGGTGCATAAGTCCATGGGTTCTCATGACATGCATCCATGAGTCCAAAGGGAGCTGTGAGAGAAAGTGGCTAAGCCACTATCTATCCTATTTGAGAAGTTGTGGCTGTTTGGTGAAGTTCCCACTGACTGGAGAAGGGGAAATATAACACCCATCTTTAAAAAGAGAAAAAAGGAAGACCTGGGGAACTACAGGCTGGTCATTCTTGGCTTTGTGTCTGGCAAGATTATGGAGCAGTTCCTCCTGGAAACTATGCTAAGACACATGGAAAATAAGAATGCGATTGGTGACAGAAGATGTGTCTGCACTAAGGCAAATCCTGCCTGAGAAAGTTGGTGGCCTTCTATGACGGGGTTGCAGAGGTGGTGGAAAAGAAAAGAGTGACTGAGCTACATTGGTCTGTACGTTGGTACTGTCCCACAAAGTATCCTTGTCTCTACGCTGGAGAGACGTGGATTTGATAGATGGACCACTTGGTGGATAAGGAATTTGTAAGAAGAAATCAGCTCATGGTGTTTGCTTCCAGTAGGGCTTTGCTGCTTCTCTGGAGGGAACTCCTTGCTGCCTTTGTGGCCCTGGCTGCTCTCTCTTGGACATGGTGCAAATTTGGGAGGCTGAACGTGAAACACTGAATTCTGGCTTATTGCCAAAGAGGGCTGAGGAAGCCTGCTTGTTCTGGATATACATTTCCAGGATGCCCAGCAATTTGCTACTTTTCAGGGGCCAGATTTACTCTCATCTAGCACTGGGTAAACTATGCTTTTATCTTTTAAACATTGAAGTAAGTAACCCCTGTTCCATTTCTTGCGCAGAAGGCTATTCACTGAAAGAGATTTTAGGGGCTACAATTTCTCTATATGTCCTTTTTCTTGACTTTTATATCTGCACCAGCATGGCATCTTTTTCACTGCTTTGATTCCCCTGTGATTCTGTCTTGCATTTTATATATACTGTTCAATTCAGCTATCTCTGGTTGAATTATACAGAGCACTTCATGTGCAACCAGGCAGAGAATGTAATAGATAACCAAATATTTATTTTTTAGCTGGAAAAGTGCTTTTACTGGTGGAAAGTATTACTCTTGAAGGCACCGTAGCACATGCCAGTTATTACTCTCTAAAATGTGTGGCAAGTAAATCCTGACCTTTAGTATTGCTAAATGTCTTTGTCACGAGTCATAAAATTGTGCAGGTTGGAAGGACCTGTGGAGGTAGGACCTGCCTCCCCCTCCTCAATAGTAGTCCAGGTAGTTCTCTACACAGAGACCAGCTATTTTTTAAATAGCTCCAAGAATCGAGTACATATAACATCCCTAAGACTTTGCTGCAGGGGCAGTCTTCCTCTTTGGGGAAATAATGTTTCCCTAATTTGTCACATTAGTGTCCTGTGTTTCATCTTGTACCTGATGGCTCTCACCCTTTCGTTGTGCATCTCTGAGAAGAGTCTGTCTCCATCTTTTCTCTCCCCACCCTTGTGGCTGATGAAGAGAGTAGTAGGTCCTTTTAACCTTCTCCTCTTAACCCTCCCTTACAAATCATTACCTATCATAAAGAAACGTAAGTTTAATGGCTTTAATTTTTTTGGATTTTGAGAAGGAAGGGATCAAGTTTTCAGGATTTTATGCGCAATTATAAAGGCCATTGTTCTTTTTGTCTGAACTTTTCATTGTTTCTATAGAGCAGTGGTTCTCTACTTTTCATTTATATAAAGAAGCTGAAGCTGTAAATAAGTGTATAAAAAAAGGAAAGAAAATCTTAAAATTTGCTGAAATCATAAGTGCAGTTTTCATGGAAAGTGTTTTTGTGGGCATATAAAGCATCTTTTAGTGTGTAGTCTTGCTTCAGGAGTTGTTAAATAGTTCTCAGTTTCCCTGAAGAAAGGAAAAAGCAATTCACAATCTCAAAAGAGCAGTGTTGACAAATGACTGTTAATAAGCGTTTTTCAGCAGCACTGAAAAGATAGAATATGTGTTTATACTTTAAAAAAAACCCAACAAACAACCCTTTGGTTTCTTAGTTTTTGCTTTGAAGATGCAAACCTTTGAGAGACTCACAGAAAGATGTGGTGGCAAAATGTGTTACCCCAGCATTTGAGCAGAGAGGCTTCTACAAGCCTTTTATTTGAGATGTTTCATTTTTAACATGTAAAGAAATGTTGCAAGAAATAAGGACTTCATTAGAGAAACAGTGAGTTATTGAAAAACTTAAGGCAGTTAAAACACCTTAGTAAGGAAGCAAAGGCAAGAAAAGGAGAGGGTAAGCAATCTGTGAAGGATGAGTATTAAAATAATATACAATTAGAGAAATCAAAGTTATTGTGCAAAGAGAAGTCATGAACAGGCCAAATAAAAGCTGGAGATCAAAATGGCTTGAAATAGAGGTGGGCGAGTTCTGGGAAAGCTTTATGAACGCTAAGAACACCTTAGAAGTGGTTTCTTAGAAAAATGGGGAACAAATGAAAGCCTAGCATGGTAGGTAGCATGATGCTTTTTAATACTTTTGAGAAGGCTGTTTTGGAAAAGCAAGGAAAATAGCACTGAATAAAGAGTACTGAATAGAATGTGATCTTTTAAAAAACAATAGGCCAGTGTTTCACTCACCTCACTTCCTTCTCATTGGGAGAATGTGTCGTCTTGTCACATGTAAAACAGCAAGAGAAAAAGGCTCATTACCAAATTCCCTTTTTTTTTGTTTATTCTTTTAGCAATCCTGGAGAGCCTGAATGCATTTGTACTGCTGGTGATTTTTAGTTAAAAGTTTTTGCAGGCAGACATATAAATAAATAGCAGCATACAACTAAGTATGCAAAGCAACTGGGATCTCCAGTCAAAGTAACTTAAGAATAACAGTTTAAAACTTCATAATACACCAGAATTCGGAGAAGTGCTTTAGCTGATTCTGCTGCAGGATAGAGATTATAAAAGTAAAATTCCTCCTTAGTCTTTTCACTTTCAAGACACTAATTACCTCAGTAGTATTCCTCTGCATTTGTATAAATGGCTGGAAGTCTGACAGCAATAACTTAGCATTAATTGCTCTTCAATTAGTATAATGAGTGTTTCTAGATGGTGAAATGCTTATGTGTGGGTTTTAATGCTTTCTCAAATAAAGACTTAACTCTGCATGTCCTTTCTGAAAGATCCTACAACTAATGTGAACGTTGTTTTATAGAATCATAGAACTGTGAAATGGTTTGGGTTGGAAGGGAGCTTAAAGATCACCAAGCTTCACCTCCCCTGTTATGAGCAGGGACACCCTCCACTCGGCCAGCTTGGTCAGGATCCCATCCAGCCTAGTCTGAAACACTTCCAGGGATGGGGCATCCATAGCTTCTCTGGACAATCTGTTCCTGTGCCTCACCACTCGTAAAGTAAAGAAATACTTCCTAATATCTAATCTAAACCTACTCTCACTTTTATCATCCATCTTCATTATTAAGTAGTGTATAAGACCCAGTCAGATTCCATGAGAACTAATCAGGAAGGAAGATTAGAACTCAGTAAAGAAAGTGCTTATTTATAACATGGTATTTAGACTCACTCGCTGTTGCCATAGTAGCTGGGCTGAGACTTTGGAGTGAAGGACAGATGCCAAGCTCCTTTCAACTTCTCTGGTAAAATCTGCTGTTTGCATGTCAAGTGCCATTGGTGCTCATGGATTTACTATACTGCAGCAGCAGCACAGAAATTTTATTTTTTAAAAACTCCATGACCCTTTCAGATTCCTTGAGTTGCTCACAATATACATACATACCCAATGGTCCAACATGAACACTTCAGAGAGAGCAATAAGAACCAAAAAGAGTAGAACCAGATTGAAAATGTAGTGAGCATGCTCAAATGTCAAAATATGTGGACTCAAATGCTTTCAGCCTGAGAGGCTCTCAGTCCACCTCTGGTGCCTCACAGACCAGAACATCTGGAATGAAGAACCGCAGAGCAGTGTGATGCCTGTACCTCTGCACCTTCTGTGACAGGGGCTATTCCCTCCCTAGCAAATTCACAAATGGGACCTGCAGAGGAGACGTGTCAGGTTAATAACATAGCCCTTGCTGACCTAAAGGCCAGAGAGGATTTGAATTGCACTTTTCCGAGGAAAAAGTTATTCATAATGAGAAATGCTGCCAAGATTTTTTTTCCCTGCTGCATCCAATGTCTGTTAATGAACAGGACAGCAGGTCTGACATGCTTATATTTGACATTCAAGTCTTACCATATGCATCTGTTCTTAAAGGAATACTGAAAGATAAACTCAGGCTTGACAGTCAAATCTGCAAGGATCTGATCTGCCAGTGAAGTGCTACACATACTTGCTGCAATAATGTCATCAGTTCTGCAGTTTGCATGTCCTCCACTGTCTTTAATGACCCCTGTTAAATGAATTTCCAGCAGGCTGACACTCAGGCAAAGCAAATGGGATACTTTGGAAGGACTTTAGGCAACGATTTCCTCCAGATTTCTGCTGGGAGGTGTGTCTGTGTGCATGAAAGAGTGTTTGTGTGTTGGAGGGGGGAGGAATTTACAGTATGAGATTGTGTTAAAAAACATTGGATGATGTCTGCATATCTATTCAGTGGGTTTATCTAAATATTCCCTTTTTCTCCCCTTTCTTTTCCCCTTCCCTTCTTTCTTTCTCTTCTGCCATTTACTGTCAGGAAGGGCCACCTCTGAAGGGCCAGTTCAGTACAGCCTGGCGCCAACGCTGACGGACGTCAACAATAGCTCCTACTGTGAGTCAATTTGCGGCTGGGGGACTCCTTGAATAAGTCTTGTTTTATGTGCTTGTAGAAGGTGTGAGAATTCTGCAGAGGGCTTCCAGAACAGGGAAAGAGTAGGTTTGTTACCCCTAGGTCCCTCTGGTTGGAGTAGCATGCAAGTTTTTGATGTCTTACTAAATTGCATTAGATAAATGTAGCTTCTCCTGAAATACACAAGGATTCTGATATGTGAGGCCAGTACCAGGGAATTTTTACCAATAGAATAGACTTTTTGAGCTGGATGCTGTTCAGATGAAAATGTCCACCAAGAAAGCTTAAGACACGTCATCTGACTAGAGAAGAGGCTGGAAGTCATGCCACAGGAAGGATCTTCATTTAATTGTTGTTTTCACCACTAGACATAAGAGCTGCCGGTCTCAGATTTGTGTAGGAGCACTGATCTGTGTTAGGACAGGGGAAGAGACCTTGCTTTTAGTTTTGAGGTAATTTAGTTGCTATCATTTTGTTTCTCTGCACAAGCACCCGCAAGGGTAAGACAAGCCCTTGCACAGTTATCTCCCATTATACATACACAAAAAGTTATCCAACAGTTGTAATCCCGGTCCCCAGTGGTCCCTTCTCCTGATAATGTGTGTTGAGTGAAGATATTCCATAAGGAGTTGTAGGAGAGGAAAAAATTAATTACACAGAGCAAGTGAAAAATGGCATCTGCTCTTCACTGTTCCTGAAAGGTACTCCTGTCCTATATCTGCCTCTTTGTGACTTTCCCAGTCCCAACAGTCTTTGGCCCAGCATCCCAGGGAAGGTAGCTGGGAAAGGAGACAGCGATTTAAAGGAGAATCGGGAATTGTGTCAGCTGGAAAATTTCAGAGGAGGTGATGACAAATGCAGAGGACAGCAGAAGGCATACAAAGGAAAAATGTCTCTAATCACCACTGCACTTCAAAGACAGTTATGTCCTCTGGCAGGGACTGAGAGAGCACTGACTATTAGAGTTATATAATTTGTATCATCTCATTCATGGAAAGGTGTACAAAGGTGTGTAAAGCAGTTACACACTACTGTATAGTGAAGGGATTAACTCTGTTTTTTCTAGATGCATTGTCCTCAGCATAGTTCTAACATTTTCCATGATTCTACTAAAAATTGTATCTTTGGTGTATATACATGTTGATACAGCTTTTTATGACTATACTTGAATATATTAATAAAAATCTTGCTCAGAAACTGTAGAAGTAACTAGTAATGTTATCATAAACAATGCTGTAATCTGATTTTGTGCTGCACAGTTAACAATGGAAAATTGACGACACAGACCAATGTTTCACTGATCTGTGACTCTTAAGCAAAGAATTCATTCATGGTCTTGGTCCCAAATGCTCAAGTGAGTCATACTGTATTTGTCCTGCCTTTTAGTTTTCTGATGATTTGTTTAAGCCCCACAGTTCCTGCAGTCCAATGGCCATTTCTGTAAACTGTTGTTTGGAAATGTTGATATCCTGGGCAGTGCATCAAACCAGATGGTTTGTCAGCTGTATCAGTCCTGTGAGCAGTTCTGTCTGTCAGTAAACATGTGGACGTGGGCCTTAAGATCAACAGGAAGACTCACTGTTAAATTGCAGCATGCAGTTAAGGAATCTGTGCTTGAATTTGTACCAGGTGGATGTGATTTAAAAAAGATTTTAAAATCTCCCAAAGATGGGAAGCTGAGCATTGACAGAATTTAGGCTGATGCTTCACTCATTTAGCAGTTAGTGAGTGGATATGAACTGAAACACTGGGATTACATTTCTACCAGGTCTTGTGTGATTTAAAAGAAAACCCAAAACAACAGCCTCACGCAAGTACAGCCCCATAGTTAGGGAGAAAATTAGTTGCAAAACAGGTTTTGGGGACTTAAACTCTGAAATACAATACACCATCCTATTCTTCCTTTTAGCTTACCTGATAGTCAGTCCTATACCTGTGTAGAGCAGCACTCTATTTTTGGCTTTTTTTTTTCCTTACTCAGGTTGTTAGAGCACTTAATCAAACTTCAAGATGGATTGTGATTACATCTCAAACTCTTCTTTGCACAATGATTGATTTTGTTAATGTTTGTTGTGGTTCCTCTGTAGTAAGAACAGTTTGAGACTGCACTGTATGGATTTTCATGGGAAAATCCAGACAAGAAAAGCAGCAGTCTAGTAATATCAAGCACATGAGAAATTGATCAAGGCTACTCAAAATCCTTGGTCAAGGAGTGTCTTTCATTTTTCACCCCCATTCATTTGTTTGCAGCCTCTCTGAGTCTCCTGGTTGGACACTGGACCTGCACAGCTTAGTGTTGAAATTATTGTAGCCAGGCAATTCTTAAAGATTCATGAAAGCACCTAAAAATGCTTTTAGAACTTTATTGTTATTATTATTAAGGATGCCCTCCTTCGAATGACAAGCCTTGTACAAACAGGAAGCGATAGGGGGACAGACTAAAGGGCAAGAGAAAGGAAGGGGTCCAAGCCATCGAAGCCCCATAACAATGTAGAAATCTCCCTCTGAGAGAGGGGAAGAACTAAAAAAAGGGCTGAGAGAGGGTATACAGTCCCCATTCTTGGAGACACTCAAAACTTCACTATAGAAGGCTTGGAGTGAGCTGATTGAACCTGAACTCCATACTTTGAGTAGGGATTGGACTTCATGTCCTCCAGAGTGGCCTTCCAAACAATGTATATTCTAATTCTATTATCTGTGTAAATTCAGTAGCAAAGTCCTGTGTGTTTAGACTTCATATGGCCTGATACTTGGTCTAGCTCCAAAACCACCAGATGAATGTTGTCTTCTTGGTAGCATGCAGTGGACAGAAGAATGTGATGTGATTTTTTTGCATTAAATTTAAATGAAGTCTGCTGTATACACAGAGCAGCTAGAAATTTAGGAAACAAGGGCTGCTGGAAATTGAGCTGACAATCTCAAACAGGTACAGAAATCTTCCTCCCCATAAGACTGAGACTGACTGACTGAATTTTTTAAAGGGCAGAAAGACAAAACTGTTATTTCACAGATGTCCTGGGGATCAGAGCTAGAGGCGTCTCACTCTGACAGCACAGTTCCTGTTGTGTAGCTAAATTGTGCGGGTCAGGTCCTGGGGCTGTCAATCCAGCTAAGTCTGCACCAGTGTTTAGAAAAGAAGTAGATATTCTCCAAAGGCTAAATGCCAGTGACTGTGATGTGACTTTGTGATAAAGTCCTGGACTCTTTCAGTGGGAAGAAAGTATTGTTGCATTACTGTAATGACTAGTGTTATCAAATCTATTATTCTTTTATTCTGTGTTTTCAAACCCTGGATTCCCATTTAGTTTTTATGGACACTAGATTTTTTGGTTCCAAATGGGTTTTGACGTGGGTTTTTTTTATGTAGTGATGATAATCTAAACTGAGAGCTGATTATAAATTCCTGCTGTGTACAATGAGCTCTTAAATATTACCTGAGGCAGGGTCAGTGGAAAAAGGTAATAGGAGATGTGCTCTTGTACCAACTGACACATGTGAAAAGCTAGACTTTTTTGACACACTAGTTACTGTCCACATCTGAAACAGAAGTGAGAAATTTCAAGCTACCATGTTGCATTATGAGTTTCTTGTCTCTTGTATTCCTATCCAGAATCCACTGTGGCTGCTTGGGTGTCTGCTGTTTATTTTAGTGGGTTTGGGAACAAGTATTACATCAGCAAGATTAACAATTGTAATTCCATTTATAATGTTTTCCCGTTTTTTTTCTTGCTATCTGTGCCATTAGAAGATTTTTTTTTTGGCCATTCATTAAAAACCAAACTAGTTGCTGTCCTGAGACAGGCCAAATTGTTTCTGCAGTCTGCTAATGACTGCTAGTTCTGCTGGCAGATTTCATAGGGAAAATTTGGAAAATTAATCTGTATTGCCAACCGCACTGCTGCCATCTGATTATGTTATTACAAGAGTTAAACTCTTATCCTTTCTATGCTCTGACTTACACACTGTGATGCTTTGATTCTGTCCACCTCCTAATCATGTCTGTCACAATACAAATGAGATGGAAAATCTTCCCAGGAGCATCTTGCCCACGATTTTGGCATTAACAAGAAATAATTGCACAGTGCTTTCTATGGAAACGTTTCATTTTATCACAAATTTCAAGTGATTGGTTATGTTCCAGTTAATGGGAGCTGCAACAGAAATGTCAGTCTGGCACAACTCATAGTGCCAAGATCTGCAAGCAGCAGAAAAACAGCAGCTTTTGAAAGAGAGGATCGATGGTTATGTGAAGCAGCTTTTAAGGACAGTGGGATGGCTGGACACCAAGTGTTTGCAGTTACAGGTTCCTAAAGCTCGTAGGGTTTTATGAATGTCAACAACTTTGGTGTAAATTTGTGAGATGACAGGGACAGAACATCACTGGTCTCCTTCTGAGGTGATGACGCACACCACTGCTGGATTATGTCCCTCAGGCTCCTTATCTGTAACACTAAAACAACATCAGAAGAAGCCTGCTTTTTCAGGTGAGGGGGACTGGTGGAGGTGATGGCAGAAATTAGGCAAATGCACATGCCAGCATTTGGTGTAGGAGGCTGGTAAGTCAGGAGAGTCTCAGCAGTGTCAGTATGACTGCAGAGTGAGCCCCAGCAAGACACACCTACTGCTCAGGATGGGGGGACAGGGAAGCCACACTCATAAGATTCAGAAAGAGCAAAACCTGATCTTTAAATACTTCAAGGTATTAAAGCTGTGAAATGTTCAGGGTTGTTTAGGGGTTTTTTAATGACTACCTCCAGGTGATAGATATAAAAGATAAAAGCATTTTATATATATATAAAATATAAAAATATATAAATTTTAAAAAATGTATTTCACAGATATTCTGGAACCCGTTTCATGGGGACATTCAGAAAATAGGATCTGAATTAATTTTTGAAATGCTTTTATTACACAGAATTAATGTGTGGGCACTTTCACTTAGAATTAAGCTAAACCAAAATAAAGGGTTAAGTTCAAGAGCAGGGTATGTAAGACTGTGAAGACTGAAGGAGAATTTTCCTTCATCCATATTTTATGAAAAGCTCATGGAGATAAATTGCTACAAACCAGGTCATCAGCCAGTGATTTCAATCAGGTGTACAGTAGGGTAGAGGTATTAGACATGCAGTGTGTGAATGATCAGGAATTGGCTGGAATATCGGAGAAGGGCACAAACTGCAGAGGTTTAATTTTAGATCAAGTTAAAGTAGCCTTTGACTTTTCCTGCTTTATGCAGATATTGTATTCATTGAGTGAATGCTCTTGCATCTGACTCTTTGTTTTGTGATAGGATAAATGGGAGGTGATAGAAAATATAAAATGGAGTGATTTAAACATGGAGGAATAGACATTTCTCCTTCAAAATATAAGAATTCAGAGGCAGAGATAGCAATTAAAGATGTCAGTTTCACAACATGTGAAACTGTGGAATCCACTGCACAGGAAAGATCTTGAAGCCAAGGGTTTAGTTAAATTCAAAGAAGCATTAGTAACTTACAGAATTACAATAATAACTAAAGAGCTAATAATTAACTATGATGAAAATTCTGGGAAGGATATTAGATATTGTACTTTGATTATTATTCTATCAAGATGAGATAATCTAGGAGACAGGCAACATACAGTAGACAGAAATTTAACTGAGAAGTATCTGAGATTAATGTCTATGAGACATAGGATTTAGAAGACAGTGGGTCATATCCATGTTATCACTTGATCTAGCTTCCTTTTCTTGCACTTTTCCATCCTTATTTTGTCTGAGTTAAGCCTTTCAGGTGTCCAGCTGCTGATGAGTAATGCATTCTGTCATACTGATTCACTGTGAGTCAGGAAAACTGAATTTTTAATGCCAGTTACAGAATCATGTTGAGCTAACTGTGTTTGGAGCCTGAATATTGTCATAAATAAGTGCTGAGAAAACATGTGAATAGGTTTAACTCCCAGCCTAGCATGAGGTCAGTGATCAAGATGTAGAATTTGAACTGTTCAGTACTGCTATAACAGCAGTGTCCAAGTTTATTAGCAAGTTGAAAAGCAACTTGCAATACTTGTGCATATTGTGAAGAAGCAAGTTGTGGAAACTGATAGGTGGGTTTACTTTAAGGATCTTAAGGGCTGCAAATAAAACATCTGTATTCGGGTCTGCTGGGACACATTGGGCAGCAGACTTTCTCCTTAGTGAAGAATCAACGAACACAAGGCATCACAACAGGACAAAAAGCTGCTCTCCCTCCCTCTGTTATTAACAGCTGAAGAAATGTGAAGAGGTTTAAATGAGAAGGAGCAAGGAATCACAGTGCAGGTCATTTCACAAGTCAGACCTCTCACATATCAACTCATACAGTCAATAAGAAGGGACATAAAATCTATCAACAATCAAGAATCATTCTATGATTCTATGATAACAATCATAGAATCATAGAATGGCCTAGTTGGACGGGAACTTAAAGATCATCTAGCTCTAACCCCCTGCCATGGACAGAGACACTTACATGAGACCAGGTTGCTCAGAGCTCCATCCAGCCTGGCCTTGAACACTGCCAGAGATGGGGCATGTGTGTGGAACAGGCAAGGTGTTTAGATGGTGTTTAAGCTGTTGTCTCCAACATCTGGTGTGATCCAATTACACTTACCTTCAAATTCAAACTTAGCTTAATACCTCTGCATGTTTGTCCCATAAATACACAATCATCTAAAGCCATCCAAAAACTAGGAGGCCAGTAACTGCCCCAAAAACCAGCCATGCTTCCCTGACACCTCTCTTTTGTAATTTCTCCCATTCCTTTAACCACCACAGGAACTGGCTGAAAAACTAGTCAAAACTAAGGGGATAGTTTTCAGGTAAATCAATGGATCAACAGCAGAAGGAATAGACTGTTAGTGTCCTTGCTCAGGAAAAGGCTGATATTTCATCTCAACCCACACTACATATTAAAGTCAAAACGAGGATGGTGTTAGGAAGGCTTGAGTGTGGGGAAAGGCTTGTACACACAGACAGTTTAGCTGTGAAATGCAATACCACAAAGCCCCATTGTTTCTTGTTTTGCCCACAACACTGGTGGGATAACAAGAACACTTCAGTTCACTGTAGGCATTACTGTGAGGCTGGTGAGGCACTGGAACAGATTGTCCAGAGAAGTTGGGGATAACCTGTCCCTGGAGGTGTTCAAGGCCAGGGTGGATGGGGCTCTGAGCAACCTGGTCTAGTGTCCTGACCCATGGTAGGGGGGTTGGAATGAGATGACCTTTAAGTTCCCTTCCAATCTAAACCATTCTGTGATCTTAAGGGTCCCTGCCAACCCAAACTATTCTGATTCTATGAGTATTTTAACATGTCAACACACAGAAAAGACTCAAGCCCCATGCTTGGTGACGTTTCATAGGACTGCCTTCCTTAACAGGATGACTTTCACTCTCTTCCCATTGCTTGCGTCTGTTGCCAAAAAAGTACAACTTGAGGCTATTCCTTCATGTACTGTCATTTGTTATCTGGGAGAAGAGGCTCTACCTCACTACAATCTCCTTTAAAGGAGGTGTAGAGAGCAATAAGTCTCCCCTGAGCCTCCTTTTCTCCAGGCTAAACACCTCCAGCTCCCTCAACCACTCCTTATATGACTTGTGCTCCAGCCTCTTCACCAGCTCCATTGCCCTTTTTTGGAAATGCTCTGGAGATTAGAAGTGGACTACAATCCAGGCTATAGCTACAGGAACAAGCTGCCATCATGACCCAGGATATAGCTTTACAGAATGTCAAGAAAGCAATTTGAAATCAGTGCAGTATATTCTGTCACCCTGTCACCAGCATGAGGCAACTCCACCGCTATGGAAATGCATCTTGCTCGGAGTAAGTGGAAAAGTCAAGTTTGCCAGGTTTCTATCATGGCTTAAGACTGTTAGCATGAGGGAAGGAGTCAAGCCCCAAAATCTCTTCTGTCCTTTTCCAGTGAATGTACAGTGGTTTCTGTTTTGCTTACAGAGAAATAAATCACTTGTCTTCTTGTTAATGCGTTTTGTACTTGGTTTCATTTCCCTCTCTGACACTGAGGGTTACCAGCATGTTTGTGCTCAGCAGGCATCAATTGCCACGTGTTCTTAAATTCAGAGCACATGGCCATGCCTCCATTTCTATTCTTTGGAAACCTGAACATGCCACGATTAAAACAGACTGCAAACAGATGCTTGACGATAAAGAGGCTCCATTTGCTTGTACTATTTGCAATTTGTGCTGTGAGGATTTTGTCACTGTCAAATGGCTAATCTTCACAAGGGTTCAATGAATCTCCCGGCCTTGAGGTTTTGGCATCGCCATGATAGCCTGTGGGTTTGATTGGTGGAATTTTTGCACTCAAACCTCACTGAGCAGCTCAGAACTTTCCAGCAACTAAATCACAGAACCAGAGAATGAGTCAGGTACAAAGGGACCACAGGGGGTCATTTGATCCAACCTCCTTGCTCAAGCAGGGTCATTCTAGAGTCCATGGCACAGGATTGCATCCAGATGGTTCTTGAATATCTCCACTGAGGGAGACTCCACAATCTCTCCTGGCAACCTGCTCAGTTATCTGCACAGTAAAGAAGTTCTTACCCATCTTCAGGTAGAATGTCTTGTGCATCAGTTTCTGCCCGTTGCCTCATCCTATTGCATGGCATTTCAGATACTTTTAGACATTGATGAGGTCCGCTCTCAGTCGTCTCTTCTCAAGACTGAACAGACCCAGCTCCCTCAGCCTGTCCTCATAAGAGAGATGCTCCAGTCCCTTAATTATTGTCATTGTTCTCCACTGGATCCACTCCTGGAGCTCCATGTCTCTCTCATCCTGAGAAGCCGAGAACTGGACACAGCACTCCAGATGTGCCTCACCAGGGCTGAGTAGAGGGACAGGATCACCTCCCTTGACTTGCTGGCAACGCTCTTCCTAATGCACCGCAGGATACTATTGGACTTCACAGCCACAAGGGCACCCTGCTGGCTCATGGACAGCTTGTTGTCCACCAGTGTCCTCAGGTCCTTCTCAGCAGAGTTGCTTTCCAGAAGATCAGCCCACAGCCTGTACTGGTACATTCTGGGGTTGCTCATCCCCAGGTGCACTTGCCACAGAGCTATCATCAAAACAAGTGCCCTGGCACACCCTCCTGCCGCAAATTTGACCAGTAGAGATATCCCTCTTCCATAGGCATGAAAAGAGCTGTAGAGTTGGCTGTATGCACCTTGAACTGCTTATGCACTTGAAAATTTGTCCTTTGGCTTCTGGATGTGGAAAATCTTCTTTAGTAAAGACTTTAGAAAGGATTCTTCAATTTTCTTTCTTTTGTACCAATTGAACTTGAGTAACCAAAGGTCAGTAAAGGTCTGTATAGCAAAACAAAATGGTCTTTACAAAGAGGTGACTTGAAATTTCTTCTGACAGCAGGCAAGAGATGGTCCCTGCATATGAAAGGAAAAGGCAGAGGTGACCCAGATTAAATCTGGACATGTGTCCAAAGCAGACATTTGTTGACATTACCAGCTGTGCAAATGCCTCCAAGATGAGTTTGGTGACCCTGACTCAAGGCAGCAAAGGGAATAGTGTCTCTCTTCCTGCAGCCCCAAGGCCTGCCTTGATGCCTGTGCTCACAGTGCAGTTCTGGGCACAAACCAAAACAGCCCTGTTGTCTACTCGCTCTTCAACTGTGTACATCAGGAGTGACCCCCTCCACAGCAGTCTGAGACTGGTGCAAAGTGTCCTCCCAAATTTCAAGATGCATGCACAGGTCTGCAGGTGCCCTGCCAACACCCCAATGCAGCAAACGAGGCAGAACTGCAGCACGAGCCACGTCTTCCCTCGCTCCTGCTGTGCGTGCACTGGAGGAACCCGCATGGATGTGTTTGTTTTCCTGACTGCTCCATTAAACCCTTAAATCCTATGTCAAGAATAAAAGTGAGCTGCAGGCAAAGATGAAGCTGGCCAGGCATGTGTTTATAACACACACATCTGTTTTTTTTCAGTAATTCTGGATGAAGTTGGATTTTCAGCCCGTGTTTATTAACACTCTTAGTTTATGTTTTTGTAAAGCAGTGTTTCTGTGAAAATGAACAGAAATGGCAACATGATAGAGACAAAAAAGAGGGGAAGAAAGCTAAGCAGGTTGATAAAGTACCCTGTTAGCTGAGACCTTCTTTCAGGGATTTGCATGTTACTGAAAATGTAAAGGATGGGAAGCAGGGATGCTGGAAGGAGCAAGGACATATGGTGTGCTGATTTTAGCTCTTAGGTATACTGAGATTTGTATGTTTGGGTCAGAAGTGAGCAGTTTCAGGGCATGTAGGGCAGTGTTCAAACAGTTTTCATGGCAGCAGGCATGCTGTGTTTGGTGAGAGCATCTGCATACTGTTCTGACACAGTCCATCTCTCTTCCTTCATCGAGTGAGCTTATGATAAATATCCCTGTGTCACATAAACCATCTTAGCAAATAACTTTGATGGCTCATAAATCATGCCAGGTGTGTTGTACCTTGTCTGTGCTTCACAGCTGGAAAGTAAAAAGCATCCAACTCTTATCTTGTACAAGGTAAAGTTGTGAACTTTTTTTGAAGTATTTTTGACTTTGCAGAAGGGAAATTTTAGAGACCTTTAGTTAGAACTTAGTGAGCTAATATTGTTTATTTAGCTGAATAACTTACTTGAACTTTATTACTGTCACAGCGTCTGCAGTTGGCCTGCGTGATCATGGTAGATCCCTTTCCTCTGAAACATTCTTTTCTTGTCTAGTCTAGTGGATGAATGTTATAAAACACCTAGCTATACCTTTGAATGTAACAGTGTAACCACCTTTGTAAAAGTCTAAATTGAAATTGGAAAAACCTGTTATTTTGAAGTGTTTTGTAGAAATTGAGAACAATGTGCTGCAAATAATCATAAAGGAGGGAAAAAGCTTCCCCCCCCAATATCTATTCTTTTTTCATTGTAAGGTTATTATTTCTTGACATCTTCACAGGCCCTATAAATTGACATGTTCCTTTTGATCAGAAGGGACTTAGTGGGTGAGTTTCATCATCCAAACGACTTTCAGAAGGATGGGAGAATTTTCAGCATATGTCAATTGCTTTCAGAACAGTAATCCCTGTCCCAAAGTCGTATTGTCCATTATTTTTTTCAGAAATCTTTGCACAACCGTATGCACAGAAAGTGGTTTAAATGCATAACATTCTTTCTGTTCCTACTCAAACTTCTACTTGAGTTCCCAAGTGAATAAACCTCTTCAACACGCTCTGGAAGCTTAACTGAAAGTGGACTGGAGTGGCACATGACAAGAAAGTACCACTGCTTCAAATTGACTACCAAGGAGAACCATTCCTTGATGAAGCAAATGCCATCCAGCAGCAGGAGCCAAGGTTCATTACAGATTGGCGCATCAGGGAATTAGATTGATAATGATCAGGATTTCACAGACCCAACAAGGCTGAAAATTAAAACCATTCCCCATAGCAAACAAAGAGAAGTGTATAATTGTGATTGAGAATGGCTGTAACCCGGCTGGGTCTGGAGAGTGTTGTGAGAAGAGTACACAATCAACTTTTGAAAGTAATGATGCTGGCACCAAAACATGCCATGCTCCCAGATCCTCTTATTTCTTTCATGACATTGAAGGTCATGTCATAGAAAGGACATTTCAGAGGGAGAATTTGCAGAAAAAACTATTTTAAAGCATCATATAGTTTATTTAATTATTTTTTATTTCCTGCTAATCTGGTCTGATACTCCTAAGGTGAATTTTGTTGGAATTTTTTCGGTTTCCCTCCTGGTGGTCACAGAGCAATGCTTCTTACAGAAAAACTCCAGGTGGTTCCATTGCTTTGCCATGGATAGGACATTTTCTCACAGTCTCACAACCCTTTACAACAAACCAGAGAAAACAGGCACTTGAGTTATTTTAAGGGTAATTCTAAAAAAAATAATTTCTCCTATCTTTTTTATTCTTATAACTGGTTCCTCTCAGAGTGGTTGACCCTGCACACGAGTTTGCAGTCACATTACTGCATTGCAACATATCTTTGAAATAAGAGCAAAACTCCAGTGCAGCTTTGTGCTGTGGAATATTCCAAGCTATGAAGATTTGCTGTCCAGCTCCACAGCTGCAGAATTAAGAGCACCTCTGAAAATTCTGGCCTGTGAATCTCGTGATATTTAAAGGTCTGCTATGAGTTACAGGAAATCCCAGAGACACAGCAGTTCACAGTGCAAACATTTTTGTTGGGCCAAGTGGGTATTTGCCTCTGGCCTGGCAGGATGCAACAGCCTGTTATGGCTTCATCCAGCAACTGCAGAGTTGAACCAGTAAGTCTGTCTAATTTGCTTTGTCAAAAATCAGTGGAAGAAGTTTTTCAGCTTCTAGTCTATTCTACTTCAGGAGGGAATTTGCATCTTAACTATCCTAGACCTACTTTTCACAATAAAATTGGCCGATTTTCCCCTTTTTCTTTCTCAGATCACCACAGATTCCCATCCTCTGCTTAGTCCAGGGTGGTTTAGCATTTTATATTATGTCCAGGTTTTCTAGTCTCCATTTTGCTGCGTAAGTCCTTTGTTTTTGCATAAAGCAACTTCAGGGATGAGAGAGTGGCTAAGCCAGGTGAGTAGTGACAGAGAGCAAGAACCTGCACATTGATACCTTCAAGCATCCAACAAAGTCTCTCAAGCCTTTGACTGGATATTAAAACCATGCCCCTTTGTGACAGAAAACTCATCCAAGACCAGTATCTCAGGAACAGTACCCGAGCTGCCTTCATTGGTTTTGGTATAGATGTCATAACACTTTGAGGTAATTTCCAGTCATTGAAAAAAAGTAATTTGCTTCCCTGAAGATAAAGCTCATGTCTATAAATGCCTTATATTAGCAGCTTTGTGTAATTTTAATTAAGCCCTTAATTTGTAGTTTATGATGGTAGTGAGCTCCTGCAGCAGCGGTGAGGGCTGTAAACTGGTAGCACCATGGAGGAAAGAGGGAGGGTATTTTTTACAGTGAGTCCTGGGGAGAGACAGGGACCCTGTAATAAGGGTCCCACTGGCAGTTTTGTGAAAAACACGTATCAACACCTTCATAAGATTCCTTTCTGATGGGAGCAAGGCATTACTGGAGCAAGACAAGCTAGTGCAACCATTGTGAGGGACTGTTTTCACTTAGTCAACCCTCTCCAGTTTGGAGTAATCCCACCCTGAATTAGGCTAATCTCCACCTGCCTAATCTAGAAATTTGTGAGGCTTTGTTTTTGTCTCCCACTTGTCTAAATGAAGCAGAAAATTTAAATTCAATACACAGTAATCAGTACCTATTTGGAAATACACCTGGAATTTTTTTTTTTGGTGTCATAAAAGTTTGCATCCAGACTTGCAGTTGAGGACTGGACAGGTCAAACCACAGGAAAATAGCCAAAATGTATAAACAACTAAAAATGGACTACTGCAATGCTGTTCAGGATTCTTATCTTACGCAGGACATAATTGTGCATTAAATTAGGCATTGAACAGTCAGACTTGGGTAGGAAATGTGGCCAGGCACTCTCCTCCAGTGAGGGGAGATGTTTCATAACTCTACATAGTGTATATTTTGTGCATTAATTATATTGGAAGATGCTTGACTGTGCTTCTGAAAGGCACATCTCTATTTGCTCAAGCCCTCATCTCTGCCAGTCTCTGTGCATATCACATGCGGAATGGAGGGATCCACCTACAGAGAGGCTACAGAAACTTGACTTTATACTTCATTCTCTAGAGACAGACTCCGTAGTCTTATTTCAGGTATCCAGGTTTGAACATTTTATTCAGATTTTGTCAGGAACAAAGGAACTTATTTGCTAAACTTTGGACAATGAGACTTCCTCCCCTCCTCTCCCCTCCCCTCCCCTCCCCTCCCCTCCCCTCCCCTCCCCTCCCCTCCCCTCCCCTCCCCTCCCCTCCCCTCCCCTCCCCTCCCCTCCCCTCCCCTCCCCTCCCCTCCCCTCCCCTCCCCCAGTATCCATGTCAGTTCTTAGGTCTGTAAAACTAACCTGTGGCCACAGAAAAGTTTCTGAAACTTTTAACTGAGACTGCAAAAATCCCTCAATTACTCAGTAAGGAAAATGAATACGCATGCCCCCACACCTCAAAATAAACACAACATTAGAAGAGACCAGTTTTGAAGGAAACCTAAAAGTAAAGCCCTTGTCATATAGCAGTTACCAAGGCCTAGTTCCTGTTGGTTTGTGGCCTCGGTCTTGCAATAAGGGCATGTTGTGACTACATTGTAAAAGGCCCTAGTTCTGTAGGTTAAGAGAGGCGTATAATGCACCTTAACGGAGGGAAGCTGTTTAATAGTATTGGTGGTGAATAACTTCTCTGAACTTTGGTGATTGATTGTAAAATTGTGCTTGTAGATGTGACATTTTGTTGCCCTGCACCGTGCAATAATTAAAGGGAGTAAATATGGTTGTACTAATGGACTCAGCTCTTACAAATTGTTTCTCAATGTTGGATCCTGGCAAGAGCAGAATTTTTGTGTCAAACCTCGTATTTATCAGTGCAATTAATTCTGATCTATACCACGTTTTCATCTAAGTAACAAGAAGTGTGTGTTTTTTGACACTTCCAATCTTTCTATTAAGAGGTGCTGCAGAAGTACTGCAAAACTGGCTGTTAAGAGCAGTTCCCAAGAGCATGGCCAGGTGACTGCTGGTGCGTGTTGAATGTGCTGTGGCTACTGCCACTGAAGTGTGGCTGCTGATCACTCACTCGCTGCCAGATCACTGCGAAATGCCAGTGCAAGGCAAGCAGCCACGTGAAGTGCACTGATCAGATTGCTGGGGCTAGCCTGCTCATGCTCACGTGCACCCCTCTGCTTGTGTCTCTTCACAAGCTTAGGTTTTTCACATTTGGGGAAGGAAGTCACAAATTCCATGCTGTGCACTGTGTGGTGCCAGAAGGATTTCCTGACATAAGAGCAGTGGGAAGTTTCAGCAGCTCCCTTCCTGTGGCCACCCAAGCTTGTATGGAGAAACCAACCCCAAAAAGGACCTCCTAATCAAAGAAAGGCTAAGGCATATCTGTAACAAAAATAAAGACTGTCGCAAAGGGAGATCAAAGCTCCACTGCATCTAACCACCAAATATTTGAGAATAATTTGCAATGGTTACAATAATTTTAGGACATTTTCAGTGCCTTGTTGTGGAAATTGTCACAGGACCAACAGAAATAGGTGTTGTACCTCATGGTCTCAGGTGGAAGAAATCCTCTGTGTCAAAGAGCTGATTCTAATTAGCATGGGTGCCAATACGTGACTCACTAGAAACGGTGACTCCTGCTCTCCCCAGTGTCCTCGTTACCACCAGCCAGATGGTCCTGTTGCTGGTCCTCTGTGGCAGGGAGCACTCCAGAGCTGCAACTGAGAAAGGGAGACAACAGGAAATACAGTACTCCCAGAGGACGCTGAAGTGGTACACAGAGCCCACTGTGGGTTTCTTGGTCAGAACAGGAACCATTTGAATATTTAGAGTATATGTTTATTTGTGTGTGTGTAGGATACCACATTCCAAATCCTAGCCATTTGTGCTTCACTCTTTGAAAAACAAATTTTACAAAAATGCTATCAGAAAAAGCTAATTGCAGCAGTCTTCCTGTACAAAGCAGAACCAGGTTTCTAAAAGTAAAGGAAATGTTTCCCACCTTTTGAGATTCAGTTGCCCAGTCTTACCAATACTTTGGCAGAAATGTTTTAAAGTCCTTATGCATATCATTGTGACACAGGTTTCGTGTTTGCAAGAGAGAGAGTGTATTTGTAAATATATGGAACTATTCAGTGTTTTGCCCACTCCTGCTGGGGCCTGGGGTGAGAGCTAGGGTGTGAATCCCATATTTTTAAGATGAGATTTTTCTCACAAACCTATCTTTATATCATACAAAAATCTATCCTATTTTTATCATCTCTCTTCCCTGTCCACTTCATGGGTGCAATAGCATTCTCCAAAATGGATCTTTCAAGATCTAGTTGTGGCTCTACTGCTTCTCTTAAAAACATCTCTAGTTCAGGCATGCATAATCCATGAATCGTTATATGGTAGAAGATGCTGCAGCCTGATGTAAATAAGGATATATTTGCTGGCACACTTCTTGATTTGAAAAGGAAAAAAAATTTAAAAATATTAACATTGTGCCACCATGTCTACTCATACAAGTAGCATAGACTTTGCTTTTCTTTAGTATGGTTTACCTTCCAGATCAGGAGGAATGTGAACAACAAACATTACAACCCCTCACAAAAACCCCAAAACATCAAGTTCTGGTCATGTTTGAGTGGCCAACTGCAATAGATTCAATTCAAATATCAGTGAAAGCCAGTATTTTCTACTCACAGAGAACTCAGCTGATTCTATTCAGTCTTCAGAGAAGAGAAGAAGGCATTTGCCTGTGGACAGAGATGTGAATGGGTATTCCCTGCAGGTATCTTGTTGGACAACTTTGTCCTATGTGTGTAATTCCGTGGCAGGCATGAGTAACCAAGGACCAGCCATATAACATGGACATTGGGGTTGGCTTCTGCAGTCAATATTCAGCTGAGAGCAAAGCTCGGGGTGAAGTTAGCTTGGTATGCAAGAGTTTTGCAAATGAAGGCTGAGGAAATAACTCCCATCAAAAGCACAATCTTCCTCTTTATTCTGGTCACTTTTTTGGGCCCTGGTCATGATGGAGGAAGACTCTATAATACACACATGTGAGAAAGAGAAGCTACAAAAAATTGGTTTAATGGAAGATAAGAAGCACAGAAAGAGAGGGAGTTATTCAGTTAGTAATTATCGTAGGCACTACCTATAAATGCTCTAATTCCTAAAAAATGTCAGCATTCATGTGCAAATCAAACAGGTCAGGTCTGTGCGTGTGATAGTGCAGTCAGCAAAAGCTTGGGCTTGTGTCATTAGGATAGAAGGGTCTGGAATTTTGCTGAGCCAGCTCCTTACAGTTTTTACAGTTAATTCATTTATAGCTGTAATTTAGAATTTATAAAGCTCTTTCTCATGTAATTAATATAAGAGTTTCCCAATGTCAAACAAGATTGGCCTATGATAGCATCACATATTTTGAAAGTCAATAGGAAAAATATGCCTGCCTTGCACCAAATCTGAAAGAGTAAAGAACATTTGGACTATGCATAGCTTTTGAGGACATAGAAAACCATCTACGGAGCTTGTAGAAAGGGTACTAGCAGGAGAGGAACCAGAGGTTATCATGCCATTTTTGGGGAAATATAGAAAGTGATTACTAGATTTGAAAGAAAAAGCACCTCCTTGCAATACACATAGAAGTCTACTGCACAAAAAAATTACAGACTATTGATATTAATGTCTCTAATACACTTTCCTGTGTTACAGACACTATTTAGTAAAATCCAACATGGACATGGAAGGCAAGTGAAGTATCCTTTGTATATTGTTGGAGCTTAGAAATGCTGGCTCTACTGAATAAAATATTTTCTAAAACTGATCCTTCAGGTCAGTATTACATTTTGTGCTAATGGTATTTATTGAAACTCTGAAGAAGGTTCTTTCACTGACAAAGGTTTCTATTGGTTTGTTTTGGGGGGTTTTTTTTGTGGCCACAGATATTAAATTTTAGTCATTCAAACAGAGTAGTTTTTAAAACTAACTTGAGATACAGATGATCTGAAAAGAAAGTGAATAATTCATATTCATTCTGGTTAAAGTGTCCAGTAGTATTACCTCTAGGGTGATGAAAGTATTTTGCAGTTATAAATTCTGAAGTTTTAAAGCTCAGCTTACCTGAATGCACATTTATTAAGCCAGGCTGTTCTTGAAGAAAAACAAACACAAAAAATCTTTTAAACTATCACTGTTGTGGTAGATATGAGTGTCTTTAGACTACATAAGCATGTAATGGATTATTCTCAAGAGTGTCTTTTTACATTAGTAAATATCAAGGATTGAAAAAATTTGCAGTCTAAGACAGATCTTTTTATGGAATAGAAGTCCTTTTCCACAATCTGCAGGTACAGTTCCAGCAATGCCAGAAAGGACCACAGTCTTGAGTTAACCCCCTGCTGGCCCTCAGGGACTCAGCTGTGAAGAGTAGGAGAGCTTCTGTGGTGCACCTCAAAGCCTGGGACCTGGGCCTGGGTGGAGCTGCCACAGGTGCAGGTCTTGGTGGTAGCAGCAAATCCTCAAACAAGAGCTTTCAAGTCCAAAGTGGTTGAACATGGGTCAGGCAGTCCTCAGCGATAGGTGAGCACCATTTTGAAAGGGCTGGCCTCAGGCTGTGCCATGGGGTGGTCAGGCTGGACATCAGGAAGTACTTCTTCATTGAAAGGGAGGTTAAATATTGGAATACAGGAAAGTGGTGGAGTTGCCATCTCTGCAAGTGTCCAAGGAATAACTGGATGTAGCACTTACTGTTATTGTTTAGTTGGCATGGTGGCGTTTGATCAAAGGTTGAACTTGACAATCTTTGAGGTCTTTTCCAACCCTAATGATTCCATGTTTCTGTGATTCTATATCACAAGCAGAGGGTTGGTACCTCCAATGTCTACTGTGTCAAGTTCAGAGAGTTAAGAGACTCACAGCTTCCCCTGGGCAGGACAGATGGAGATGTCTGATCCAATCTCCTGCTCAGGGGTGGTCACCACTGGATGTGGCTCAGGCTCCTGAAGAATGCAGCCACTGTTTTGAAGCATGCAATACCTGGATTTCAAATTCTGTGAGACATTTCAGTCATGCACCCCATGAAGTATAGACTACTGCAAGAAAAAATAATGTGGGGGGTGACAAGGGAAGTCAGAAGCTGTGGAACAGCTTTGGTGTGTTCTGTCATTAGATGGACAAGCACTCTTTGGACAGCACATCCCCAGAGCCATGACACCACACAGCAGACTGTCAGTGTCCCTTTATCACGTGTTTGCAAAACTAGCTGTTAGTATCCAGTGCTCTAAAGCCACCTTGTGCAGACTTTGAACTTATCAACCACCACTTGCCAGGCAGAGCTTGGAGACAATCAGCACAAGGCTAAAACATTCCTCTTCTCAGAACGGTAATATTTTTCACAAAGCAGTCACCCTATTTGAAAACTTTTGGTTTGGATCCTCAAATTAATGTGTTCATTAAACACTACCAAAGGACAAGCCAAGAAATTAAAGCCTTTAACTGTCAAACAATGAAGTCATAGACTCTGAAGAAGTATTTATTGTATTTCTCATTATTGTTTTTCTTTACTATTAGACATAATCATCACCTCTCCTGCTGCTAGACCCTTCTGCTGCCACATGTGAACCAAGTATTTTTTTTTGTCTTAGATGGTCTGAGTAGTTAGCATGTCCAGTAAAAATCCAAAACACTGTTCTCAGCTTTTGAAAAATCCCATCTCTATTTTATACTTAGATGAAAAAGGCTCATAGGCTAAAAATCATGTCTCTTTTTTCCCCCCAGCAATATTATTTAGTCTGGTAGAAGACTTAATCTTCTTCCACAAACCTCACTATGATATCATAGGCTTCCTTACCACAAGATATTCATAAAAGGATGAATATGTAGAGATCAGGACTACCATTTACTGTTTTAAATGGGGGACATTACAGAAAATAATTACTCTATACTGGCCCTTTTAATTAATGTATTTTCTTAAATTAGCTGTGTGTGATAGAATACCATGCTCAAGGGATCTTTGTGTGAGGGCAGCTCATATCGTGTCCGTATAAATCATCTACTGTCAAATATCTGTCCCTTGGATAAGTTTTTTATCAAGTCACTGTTGAATTATATTTTGGCTAATTAAAAAAAAAAAAAAGGCAGTGCTGTGTTTCACCCTTATAAACAGGAAAAAAGAAATCTATGGGATTTTAAGGTTAACAGCTGAAAATGGAGAGCACAAGTTCCTGTGTAAACATGCATTTGCCACAGACTTTCTTTTAGAGCAAAAATAAATCAACAGTTAGAAAATAAATACGTAGACTCTTGAGTCTGTTCAGAGCAGGTGTCCAAATGAATGTTCCATTTGTACTGTTTGGCTGCATAAGCCTTTTTTAAATTTGGCATTATGTGGGCAACATGTCTAATTGGAAAACAGATACTGCCCAAATATTTCATTATCTTCCTGCTATTCATGTTAAGTCATTCTTGACATTCATAGTTTTACATTTGACTGCTAAAAGCAGTGTATTCTATTCATATTCAGCTTTCTGCAGGACCACAGAGAAGGAATAATGCAGAGTTGATAATGTTTGACTAAAAAGGGTTTTTTTGTGATGCGTGTTCTCTTCTTCCCCATCATTAATGTAAAAATGTTTTGGTGCTGCTTCTGCATTGCATGCATTTGATGTACTCATTTACAACATCACAGAGCTTTTTTTCCTTTGTTTCCAGGGATAGCAGAAGGCACTTTGTACTCTGACAGCAAGTTTCAGAGGTCTTAACGTCTTATCTGGTCTCAAAAGCTCTTTCCAGAAAGCAGGAGGTCACTTTTATCAATAATAATCATCAGAGATTATCATTGAAAATGTGAAGATAAACAGAAAATTGGTGGAATAACTAAAACTATTTGTATATTGTCTCAAATTCTTTTTTCAGTTGGCTCAGTGCAACCACAGTATTATAAAGAAAAGCACAATGCAGCCCTAGATGTATTATATACTCTCACTTGTTATGACTACAATTACAGTAAGTATTATTTTGGGAGCAATAAAATTACCGAAGCCATAACTGACATATTCACTGGAGGGTTTTTTTGGTGGCTTTTTTTGTTGGTTGGGTTTTTTAACTATTGTAATTATTATGTTATGTCCTTTTTCTTTTCATACTACAGAATTTTGCTGACGTGTTGCTTCAGAAAAAAAAGTATTTTCACACTTGTAGTGTGGTGCTTGATGTGCAATTTCTTTTATTCACATATATTTTTAGGGCACTTTTGAGAAGCAGTATGAGTTTTCCTGGAAGTACAATTGATACTCTTTTGCCTTTTTTCTTTTGGAGAGCGAAGCTGGGCATGGACAGTAAATTGACTCCTTCCCCTAAGACAGAATTAGTTTTCCCCTACAGTAGTTCAAGATGCTTTTTCCAACTACACATGAAGAATATCTTGCAAATATTGTGATTTTTTTCCCAGTCTTTAACTCTTAGTTATGTCCCGTTCATTTAAAAAAATTATTAGAGCTCCTAATCAGCTATCAAAACCCATCCAGAATAATTGAGACACAATAGGAGTACTGATAAATTTGTAGGCACACCTAAATTATGGCATGTGCTTTGTTTGGTACATAGAAAACCTTAGAACTGCTTGCAGTTTTCTCATCTTAAAATTACTCCACAGGAAAACACATTTTAATCAAAATTCTGTTATTTGTAGGAAATTATTTTTCTTCCTTTTTTTAAAATTTATTTTCAATCCTTTCAAAGCTGTTTTGCCAAGTTATAGGTTTGACCTCAGTTTTTTTAATGAATTTTTGAAAATTTAGGTGTGTGAATGTAGGTGACCCAATTCCTGTTAGAAAAATGTCACAGACATTTAAATTTTGTTTTGGCATAAAAATGTACATGGCAAAGAGTGAAATATTATTTTTAATATTTTTAAATTGCTAATGTTGTGCAGCCTAAAAGTACTTTTATCTTCCATATAAATGCAAAATATAATGCAAGCATTTCTACCCGTGGGTAGGAAACTAGAACGTAACCATCTTTGCCAATATATTTAAGTACCTTTGTAAAAGAGCACAAAAGTTTGTAAGGTATTGCGTGAGTTTCAGCTGCAGGTTGCCCTTAGGCTGGGCAAGGTTTGTTTTAATTATATGTGCTTTGTGGAGGGTATTTGGTGGTAAGATCTAAGAAATATTTGAAATAGCAACACTGTCATTTCAATAGGATATTTCACAGGGAAATGAGGCTGTTTGCCTTAGACCCCTTATGCTGCTGTAGGTACAAGATGTTTAGGTCTTGCTGCTGCTTCAGGAAAGTTGTTTTGTGTGAAGTAAATGCTCAAAGAATGGCCACAGCAATTGTATTACAGAGGAAGGTTTGGCCAGCCAAAATTAATGAGATGGAAAGACTTCCTGCAAGACTGGATCAAGGTCTCTGCTTGTTTGATTATCTTGCAAATAAAAATATCGGGATAGTTCTTAATGGATAGGTTTTCGAAAAGAAATAAATGAATTAGTAGGAAATTGAGGAAAATAACCCACCTCCCCAAATTTCAGACAAAGTGCCTGATTCCCTAGTCCCCCACAGAAAGAACCCACCTGCAAAAATCATTCACCAGTCTTTAATGGCTTGAGGAAAATTAGTGGGGCAATTTCCATCATTATTTGTGTCAAGGTGAACTGCAGAGGTTATGCAGAGAAGCCAAAACAAATTAGGAGTATAAAATGCGGACAAATTTATTCAAGGCCTTCAAGGTACATTTGGGCAAGCGAACGTCTCCCCTCAGGGACTACACCCAAAATGGACGACCGGTCACAAGCCCTTCACCTTTTACAAGTTCTGTCCCATTAGCACATTGGCCCCTAATTCTCCAATCACACCCTCCGGTGATGATGTTCACTACCCCAGGCCTGCCCCCCTCCATCTTACAATTGTTTACATCTTTCAGGCCCCAAGGCAATGAATATGTCCTTGAATCTGTGTTCAGAGAGCCTTGTTTTGGCTAAAGATGCTGGGAACAGAGCATGTTAGTACTTTGTAAGAAGCACTAAACTGCAGCAAGTTACAGGTGCATTAAGAGGAAAAAAAAACTAGAAATATTCAAAGGCATCATTCCCCCCTTTAGAGGCCTGACAAGGCCTCTACCTTGTCAGGTCTCTATTTTAAACATCTACTAATAATGTTTATTACTAGTAATAAACCGCTGAAATATATACTGCTGTCAAATGCACATTACACTAATAATGTGCATTTGACAGCGGTATGTATTTCTAACAATAATAAGTGTCTAATACTAAAAACATTCTATACAGCTGGCTATTATGTGAGAATTATGATTCCAACTAGTATAAGCAGTTTTCACAGAAAGGAATCCCTTGATCACATCATTACTGTTTGCATCAGTCTCTAATCTTCAGGTGTCTCTGGAGCAGATGCCTTCTTTACCCGGGAATAATGAATCCAAGGTCCATCTCCAGCGATTTTGACAGCAGTAAGGGTGGTCATCAGGACTTGGAATGGTCCTTTCCACTTGGCCTGTAATGGATCACTGTCCCACCACTTAACATAGACCCAGTCTCCAGGTTGGAAGGGATGTGCTGGTGTGTCCAGTCCTATGGGTCTGGATAACACGACGTAATCCTGGGGTTTCTGTAAAGTGGAGCTCAAAGCCATTAGATATCTCTGCAAATCAAGCTTTCCCCTCATATGGATCTCTCCCGGGACATGTGGGATTTGATATGGCCTGCCATACAATATTTCATAGGGACTGATGTTGTCTCTCCGCCTCGGTTGCATTCGGATTCTTAGCAAGGCTATGGGCAATGCTTGAACCCATGTCATGGATGTCTCTTGACAAATTTTGCTAATCTGGGTCTTAAGAGTCCCATTCATGCGCTCGACTTTACCACTAGCTTGCGGTCTATATGGTGTATGCAGATCCCAACTGATTCCCAGAATCTTGCTGATTTCTCCCACCACTGTTGCAACAAAATGTGATCCCCTATCTGATGACATTCCCAAAGGAACCCCAAACATTGGAATTATATGATTGAGTAAAACCTTCACCACCTTCCTTGCTGTATTGGAACGACAGGGGTAAGCCTCAGGCCAGCCACTAAATGTGTCAACTAATACTAATATGTATTTGTATCCCTCTTTACGTGGTAACTCAGCAAAATCTACTTGCCAGTAATCTCCAGGAAGATCTCCTGTTTTTGTTACACCTAACACAACTCTTTTCCTGGTATCAGGGTTGTTTTTACAGCAGATTTCACATTTGCTTACTACCGATTGTGCAATGTCAGTCATCCCCTTTCCTACTATTACCTTTTTAAGGTGTTTTGAAAGATTTTCAACGCCAAAATGCGTACTTTCATGCTCTCTCTGAGCTATCTCCCGTAGGATCGGGGCAGGACTACAACCTGGTTTACTGGTGTAACAGCCCATCCACTTTCTGTGATCTCAGCTTTGAGGAACTTAATTAACTTGTGGTCTGCCTGATCATACTTTGGGGTGAACCCTGACAAATCAATTTCTTTTTGTAGTATTACTGCAAGAATGCCTTTTTCTGCAATTTCTCTTGCTGCTTCATCAGCAAAGCGATTTCCCAATTTTGGAGTGGTCGTCCCTCTTTGGTGGCCCCTACAATGCATAATTGCTACTTCTGTAGGTTTTTTGATGCTCTCCAAGAGGGCGAGGATTTGCTCAGCATGTTTGATTTCATTACCTTGAGCATTTAACAGTCCTCTCTCTTTCCAGATGGCTCCATGGGCGTGGACAACACTAAATGCGTATTTCGAATCAGTCCATATATTTACCTTCTTTCCTTCGCTGAGGTCTAAGGCCCTCGTAAGCGCAATTAGTTCGGCTTTCTGTGATGATACATCTGAAGGCAAGGCTTTTGCTTCAATTACTTTATCTATGGTGGTTACCGCGTAACCTGTCATTCTCTTACCCTTTCTCATGAAGCTGCTGCCATCCATGAACAGTTCCCAATCCGGACTTTCTAGTGGGATGTCTCTCAGGTCTAGTCTGCGAACAGTCATGCTCAGGCACATCATCAATTAAGGTGGAAGACAAGAACATGGCGGGGTTAACAACAGAGGTTGTCTTCAGGGTAACATCATCCCGTTCCAACAACACAGATTGGTATTTGAGCATTCTGCTAGGGGATAACCAGTGTCCCCTCTTCTGCTCCAGCATGGAGATCACTGCGTGGGGTACATACACAACGATGTGTCGCCCAAGGGTGAATTTACGAGCTTCCTGTATTAGGATGACAGTTGCTGCCACAGCTTTTAAACACCCAGGCCACCCTTGGCTAACATTGTCTAGCTGTTTTGAAAAATAAGCCAGAGCTCTTCGCTGGTTTCCCAGGTGCTGTGCCAGTACCCCCAGAGCAACATTCTGTCGCTTGTAGGTAAAAAGTTCAAAAGGTTTAGTCAAGTCTGGGAGCCCCAAAGCCGGGGCTGACATTAAGGAATGTTTCAGTTGTTTGAATGCAGCCCTTGTATTTTCTGTCCATACAATGGTTCCCTTTTCAGCTGCTTTAAGGGCCCCATACAGAGGTTTTACCAGTACCCCATAGTTTGCAATCCAAAGACGGCACCAGCCTACCATTCCAAGGAAGGCTTGCATCTCTCTCACAGTGTCAGGCTGTGGAAGGTGGCAGATGGCTTCCTTCCGTTCTTTGCTGAGCTGCCGATGGCCACAGGAAATTTCCACCCCCAAGTAAACCACCGTTTCTTTGGCAATCTGTGCCTTTTCTTTAGAGACACGATACCCGCCTGATCCCAGATAGTTTAAAAGACTTACAGTGAGCTGGATGCAGTCGTCTCATGTTTTGGCTGCAATTAAGAGGTCATCAACATACTGAAGAACTTCTCCCCCTGGTTCTTGTCTCCTCCAGTCTTCTAGTTCCTTTGACAGCTGGTGGCCAAATACAGTTGGGCTATTCTTGAATCCTTGGGGCAAGACTGTCCAGGTGAGCTGTGTCTTCCTTCCTGTCTCAGGGTTTTCCCACTCAAAGGCAAAGAGTTCCTGGCTGTCCTTGTGAATTGGAATACAGAAGAAGGCATCTTTGAGGTCTAAAACTGTGAACCACCCTAGTTCATTCGTCCATGTGCTTAAAAGAGTGTAAGGGTTTGATACAACTGAATGTATGTCCTCGGTGATCTTGTTAATTGCCCTCAAATCCTGCACTAATCGGTAACTCTTGCCATCTGCCTTCTTTACTGGTAAGATGGGAGTGTTGTACTTGGATTTACATTCCACTAACAACCCAAATTTAAGGAATTTTTCAATTATAGGTGCCAGTCCCCTACGACTTTCTACTTTTAAGGGGTATTGTTTCTGTATTCAGAATTCACCTGTATTGCTCCTGGTTTAAGTGCAATACTCACTGGTTCTGCTCATTTGGACCTTCCTGGAACATCACTGGCCCACACTATTGGATTAACAGCATTTTCAACTTCAGCAGGGATTTCACTACATTCCTCCTGTATAAAAAGCGCAGCAACTTCGACAAATTTAGACTCAGGAATTATGACTTGTACACCCTGACCCTTTTTAAACTTAATTTCAGCTTCCAGTTTCTCCAGTAAATCTCTCCCGAGCAATGGTTTGGGGGAGTTAGGCATATAAAGAAATTGATGAGTTACCCAGTGCTTCCCCAGTTTGAATTTTAAGGGTTTGAAGAAAGGCCGCGTTTCGGTTACCCCTGTAGCTCCAATAACTTTCACAGTATCTTGACTCAGTTTCCCTTCTAAGGTATTTAACACAGAATATGCCGCTCCGGAATCTACCAAAAATTCAACATTGTCTTTCCCCAGCTTAGCTATAACCAAAGGCTCTGCTGGGGAAGAAGCCTTCGGTCCCTTTCATTCTGAATCTGATCCTGATCCTGATTCTGATCCTGGTTCCACAGCCAGCTGGGGAACCGAGGATTTCTTCTTTAACTTAGGACGGTCCTTTTCCCAATGTTCTTTTTCTTTACAAAAGGCACACTGATCTTTGTCCAGGGGTGGAGAGGTACTCTTGGATGACTTCTCCTGGCTACCTTTTTGACTAGATTGTTTGATTTTCATGCTAGAATCTCTGTCTTGATATGTCTTCCAAGCTACGTTTAACAATCTGGTTAGGTCTTGTTCTCCTTCTAGCTTTTGCAATTTTCTCCTTATATCACTGCTAGATTGGCCTATAAATATGTAACTCAGATGTGCTCTTCCATCACGTGAATCAGGATCTATATTTGTGTATTTGACTGCAGCTTCCCTTAGCCTATTTAGAAAGTCAGTGGGAGATTCATCTAGATCTTGTTTTATTTCATATAACTTTGACAAATTTAAAGCCTTGGGAACACCATGCTTTAACCCATATATTATGAAATTTTGGAATCGTTTTAGCCTAGCCATGTGATCCGGAATATTTGGGTCCCAGCGTGGATCTTCCATTGGGAAGATTTCAGCGGTGGTACCTTGAAGCATTCCACCTGCTATCTGTGAATCTACAGAAGCCTGAATAGCTCTATAAACCATCTCTTTTTCAATCGGATCAAGCAGTGTCTCTAACATCGCTGTTAAGTCATTCCAGTCAGGGTTCTGTGTCGAAATTGCTCTCTGCACTAATGTGGCAACCTTGTCTGGATTTTCTTTGTATTTGCCAACAATGGATTTCCACTGTTCTAATTCTCCAAGGGAGAATGGAACCTTAACATATATGGGTCCCTGGTTCCCGGCAGCCTGTCTCAGGGGGGCTTGTAACACTGGCTCTTCTTTCTTTTTAGCTCTCGTCCTCTTTGCTAGGGGGCTCTGTTCTCTTATAGCCTTCCTGGCTACTTTACCCCTTCTTCGTCTAGTTGTTGCCTCCTGATCCTCCTCCTCCTCAGAAGAATTATCTGAACTAACACTACTGTCGGTTTCTGTTGAGCCTGGCATTTTAGAGCTGCCTGGCCAAATGCTGCAGGACCAGGTCTGCTTGCAACAACGTTGTGTCGTTCCCGGCGACGGCAGGGGTGAAGCAGGCGCCGGGGTTTGTTTGCAACAACATCGTGCCGTGCCCGACGGGGCCGGAGGCGGCGCGGACGGGACGGGCGAGGGAGCCCGCCCGGAGCGCCCCCGCTCCGCCCCCGGCTCCACCCCCAGTGGCGGCGGTGCGGACGGGACGGGTGAAGGAACCCGCCCGGAGCGCCCCCGCTCCGCCCCCGGCTCCACCCCCAGTGGCGGCGGTGCGGACGGGACGGGTGAAGGAACCCGCCCGGAGCGCCCCCGCTCCGCCCCCGGCTCCACCCCCAGTGGCGGCGGTGCGGACGGGACGGGTGAAGGAACCCGCCCGGAGCGCCCCCGCTCCGCCCCCGGCTCCGCCCCCGGCGGGGGCGGTGCGGACGCGGCGGACGCCGAAGTCCACCCCCAGTCTTCTAGTTCCGTCCCCGGCGGAGGCGGGGGCGGGAAGTACCGTCTCCACCCCCAACGCTCTGGCCCCAAAGGAGGCCGGGCCCGGGGGTCCCTCCACCAGCCACACGGTCTCGCCTCCGGCACCTCCAGGGGCGGCGCCCTAGGTCGCAGGCCGGATCCTCCCACGTCCCCCGGCCCGGGAGAAACTGGAGCAGGGGAGGGGGGGGGAGGCGGGAGCGGGGGCGAAAGCCAGCCCGAAGTGTCTGGTTTCACTAGGGTGTCTGCCTCCCCTGCAGGGGATGGTGGGCGCCTAGGGGCATTCCCCCTTTGTTCCCCCTCTTCCTTTATCGGCGGCACGGCCGAGGTCTCATCCCTGCCCGCAACTTTCCCGGAGGGGGAACGAGCGGGAGGCGGAGACGGCGAGGGAGAATCCGAGACAACCGAGGAACCAGCAGTCCCTGGCCCAGTGGCTGCCGAGGCCCCACCCCCACCCGCAGCCGTCCCCGAAGGAAGCGGCGGGGGAGGGGGGGGCAGCGGGGCCGAGCTCGGCACAGCCGCGGGTCCAGTTCTCAACGCGGGAGCTAAAAAATCCATTTCTGCCCCCTCCCCCACCCTGAGGTTACGAGGAGTCTTTACACCCTCCTTCTTTTTCTTCCTGAAAACCATTATATGATGTTCTGTCTCGGGTCTTTGTAGCTTTTTGTCCCGTGATAGTAGTCTAAAGATCTTTGCATACTCAATTTCCATACTGCAATTGTCTTTTCGTAGGCGAGCTATCAGATTTGATATCAATTTCTCATCTAAACTGCCAGATGTAGGCCACGTCTGGTTTTCGTCTAGCTCATAGACTGGCCAGACGCGTTGGGATAACCTGATCAATTCTGGTTTTATAAGATAAGTATTCTTACCGGCTAGCGTTTGCCAGTTCTTTAGTGCTAGCTCTAATGGGGAATTCTCAGGAATTGGAGTAGAGCTCCCACGTGAAAAATGACACCCCATGTCTAAATTTATGAACGGGGAAAGTTCACACACGCAGAGTAACTTCAAAATGCGAAAGCAGGATTTGAACCGGCCACCTTTCGTTTACGGGCACCGAGCTTAATTTACCCCGCCACACGCTGGCCCGTGGCCAACCCTTGCCACTGCAGTGCTGCACTGTCAAAACTTATGTGGACAAGGGCACTCCTTATCCCACACGCCAAACGAATTATAGGAGATTTTCTCCTCACCACAGAACACCGCTCTTCATACGCCTACTCACGTGCTTCCGTACTGGGTTCTTGGTCTCCGGTACCGTCCAGGCTGGCAGAGGGAGCGCTAGCCCAGAGGGGCTTGGAGAGACCTCCTGTACCGGCTGGGTCGCCAAACTGATGCCTAAAAGAGAAGACAAAACAAATTAGGAGTATAAAATGCGGACAAATTTATTCAAGGCCTTCAAGGTATATTTGGGCAAGCGAACGTCTCCCCTCAGGGACTACACCCAAAATGGACGACCGGTCACAAGCCCTTCACCTTTTACAAGTTCTGTCCCATTAGCATATTGGCCCCTAATTCTCCAATCGTACACTCCGGTGACGATGTTCACTACCCCAGGCCTGCCCCCCTCCATCTTACAATTGTTTACATCTTTCAGGCCCCAAGGCAATGAGTATGTCCTTGAATCTGTGTTCAGAGAGCCTTTTTTTGGCTAAAGGTGCTGGGAACAGAGCATGTTAGTACTTTGTAAGAAGCACTAAACTGCAGCAAGTTACAGGTGCATTAAGAGGAAAAAAAACCTAGAAATATTCAAAGGCATCATTATGCATGGCTGCATTTGTAGAACAAAGACTAAATGCCACTGATTTGAGGAGACAACATAGAAAATTTGCTGTGAATTAGTATTTTTCACATATTAGTATGCTTATGTAAGATTAGTGGATAGTGTCTTTGAGTGGATGTGGAGCATCTCAGGAAACTACTTCTGGTTCTGCAGTGAAAAGCCCTTTCTGCTCCCCCGTTATACATCCAAGCCCAAGAGGACCACAAGTAGTTTCGTGGTGGTTCTATGCCAAGATGTAGCTGAAGAAGTGACTGTATGGAGATGTATTTTCTGCAGCCCAAGAGAATGCCTAGAAGGCCTGTAATCTCTTCTCTGGATATAAGATCTAAACTTGTGTCTGTGACTTCTGTTTCTGGCATCAGGCTTCCAAAGCCCTTCAGAGCTGCAATATAGAGTCCAATGAACCTTTGTGTGTCTTAGCCTCACATTTCATTTCAGGACTCTTTCTTTTCAGCAAAACCAGAGCCTGTATGTAAGTCATTTGCAGAAAAGCCTGAGAAAACTCAGGGTACTTCTTACCACAGTCACTTCCTTGGTTTTCATCAGGCTTCAGTGTGAAGTACAGCAATTTCAGTGTATATTGACTGTTTCTCAAAGCATTTAATCTGACCCAGTTTTAGAGGAAATCACTGCAAGGTGGGACAAAGACTATGCTATGATTGCTTCTTCTTCTGCTCTCTCCCTACATAGATAGGTATGTATATCTGTGTGTCTCTCTGTGTGCATGTGTGAATGAAAACTTTATAGATACTGTTATTTATTCGAACTGCAGCGACTGTAGGAGCATTCACAAACTCGGTTTCAATTTAGGTGTGACACAGGATATAGCAATATGTTTTCAAGAGAGCATGCACAGTCTGCACTTTTGAAAGAAATAAAAAGGACTGATTGATGGTCATGAATTAGTCATTGAAAGTATTAATAGTAACATACACCATTCCTCTATATTCTGCATCAAGAGACTCTTCTGTGAAAATAGGCTTTCTTTTCCAGTTTATGAATTTGAATGCACATCCATGGAAATATTTTTACCACTTAGAGAGTAAATATTTTAGTTGAGAGTTTGGGAAGATGGCATCACATATTGTAATTATAGTGTAGATCTGGAAAATCTACTGGATGGTTGTACCTTCACCATCCCATAGATACTTTTTTGCAGCCAAAATCTTTATAATAAAGACAAGCTTTGAAACAACACAAGTCTGTCTTAGGGTTTCCAAGAAAATACATTTTCTTAGCTCAAATATATAAAAGGTATTGTTGAGTTTAATATTTTTCCATTCAATGGTTAATGGTAAGCGCAAGTTCTTGGCTTTACTGTGGGCCTTCCTGTAACCTCCAAGTATACTGCGGTGCTAGTTTTCCTGTCTCTACCTCTGGCTGTGGTGCTGGATTGAAAGGACATGAGTAGGTCACTTTATAGCCCACATTTCTGCTTTTTCTGCCTTTTTATCTTGAAACATCATTGATTAACATATTGCCTAGAAATCTAAAGTCACCAAAAAGTGAGGGTTTGGAAACTGGACAGTAGAGAGCTAATTATCTTGAGAGACTAACCAGTTCCTCTGACCTGGCTGGCCGTAAGAGCATGGTACCGAACCTGTATCTCACATTATTTATTTTCTGTTTAAATTATATCCATTTTGGGTGGTATCTGCACCTGAGATATATTTGGAAACAGATCCTTACATGTCTTTTAAAACAAATGTAACTTCCTCCATACAGACTGATAGGGACAAAAGTTTTCCAGTGAGCTCAGCTGAGTGGATAGGACAGATACATCCTCTGAACACATGGAACTTGGGACCGCTCAGGGTGCCTACACAGGCTCAGGGGGTTGATTGGGTCTGTGCCATGCTTTACCACAAGAATTTTGGCAGGGGGGGCATGCAGCTGTGTTACTTCCACTCTGAAGAGACTCCGAGAGCGTGGTCCCGCTCTGTGCCTCAGATACCTGTTGGTAAATATGGCTCATTAATTCCCTAGGGTTAACAATAAAAATCAGAGAGGTGTTGAGGGGTGGAAAATCAGATTCTTTCTCCCACCCAGTCCCAGCTCTCCTGGTGAGATGGGCATGTGGTACCTGTTGTCTGAGAGCCAAGTGGCCCACGGGGTGACTGGGGACACTTTCCAGTCCCCTGTGGAACCCTGTGCTCTCAGGGCACTGGGAAGGACACGGGCTTTGCAACACCGGCTATTCCTCCCACTCCCTGGATGGTTGTATGCACAACTGATTGGAAAATTAGTCTGGCCAGGCATTTATTTGTGTTTTGATGAAGTGTAGGTATGCTGGGAATTTAGGTCTCTTTACAAGAAAGGCGTAGCTGTGTCTTATCAGATATATCACTTTTGAAGGGTGCAAAGCTGATCCCTTGGCTTACGATGTAACTGCAGAAGGAAAGGACAGCTTTTTCTCCCCGTTCCCTTGGCAACGCTCGCTCTCGCATTCAGCCCCAGTCCTGAAGCCTGGAGAGCATCGTTAGAGGCGGAGATGTTAGTGTGAATTCTGAGTGCATTTTGCTAGGGATGTCACACTTTGAATCTCTGCTGCAACACCTCCATCCCCACCCGAAGGGTCTTGCAAAACGAGAAGGGTCTTCTCCATCACCCTGCTCGCCCATCCGCCGTGCCTGGTCCTTCGCAGCCCCTCGCTCTCGGAGTGGGCGAGTGCCCTCCCATGCACAAACCATGCAAGTGAAGAGGAGGTGGTTCCCACTGATGTCATTGGCACTTTCCCATCCGGGGAACCCCTAGGCAGAGAGAAATCCTCTTGAGCACCAGACAAGCAGGAAATCTAGATCCACTAAAAAATTAAAGGAAGAAGCAGAACTGCCACTGTCCACAAAGCAAATTCTTCATCGTTGTTTTTTTTTACACATAACACCAACCTTCTGCAGATATCGGGGAGGGGGGGAAGGGGGGGAGCCCCACAAAAATAGAACTCATGTACATAAACACTTGCTAAGCTCTTTGTCTGATTATTTTTTGGTTTGGTTTTTTTTTTTCTCTTAGCTGCTTCAGATATATGAAAAAGAAGAAGAAAAAAGTGCAGGCATTTTTAGGTCCTCCATACCCCAGCTTAGCTGCCAAGGGCCAAACCCCCATCATACAAGTCACTTAATGCAGAGGTTTGCTTTAAGATTATATTATTTTTCCAATCAAAAGAATTAATAGAGGTGCATTTACATTTCTTTATTTGCCTTTCACATATATATATATTTATAATGCTATGGTACCTACAAGCTGGAACTCCATGGCACTATACAAAAAAGATAAAATTCATAAAGGATGTTTGCTCCTTTCAAGATCTCTTTTGGACATATGAGACACTAATTTTGTATTTATTGATGTTCTCCTTAAGAAAAAGAATCCTAAGGGCACCTCCCAGAATGGCCTTTCATTATTCTGTACAAATTTTTCTGTGGAAAAGTACTATGATATTGCTGACCACCAGCTGTCTGTGCTGAAACTCCACCTCACTAACTGAATACAGAAAGAGAAACAGGTTAGGTGTTGACTTGTATATGAGCCTTCTCTTCTCTTTCAAGATTATTAGAGGGTTTTTTTCAGACTGATGCACAAAGCTTCGGTTTGTTTCCCTCCCTCCCACATTAATTATTAGAAACAGAAGAGCCAAACTGAAAGTGTGTAGTAATATTTACCATAAGAAAATTTGAAGGCTGGATTACATTTAATTCAGAATTTAAAAGGGGAACTAAGTGTTACTTTAATTGATGGATATATTTTGTTTTTATATTAATGCCTTAATTCTATCTTAATTGTATTTTTCTTTTAAATAATCGGAGAGATTTGTTGTGTCCTTTAAAGCCCTTTATTCTAGCTATTGCTTCAACTTTTGAAATTTTCAACATCTGCAGAGATTAATCCAAATTCTTTATTATCCAAATAAGAAAAGATTTTTTCTTAATTAAATTGCAACCCAGAAATAAGTTTCCTCCTATCATATTAGTATGGAATTATGATAGTATTTTCTTTTCTATTTTAGCTCCTCAAAACCAGTATACTGATTTGCCAGTGTTTTTTAGTTATTCAGTATTATTTTTAGGCAACTAATGTGAAAATCCAGTTTATAAAATTCTTTAGTTTTATTTGTTCAGAAAGGCCTAGCAGTGCTGATCTTATCCTTGGTGTAAACAAGGTACTGGATGATGAACTAGTTGAATAAGAAAATATTTCTCTGGCAGTATCCAAAAGTATGTCCTAAATAAATTAGTCTTTTCTTTTTCCTTTCCTTTTTACATTTTTTTAAATGGTCATCACACTGCTGATGTTTTACTGGTCTAGTTTAATTATTATAATATGCATATCCAGAAAAATCAAAACTGACTATGCATTGTTCATGTTCTGCATAATTCATGTTTTCCAAAGAATGCCAGCACTTTTTTTTTGTTTAGCTTTTTAGTTTTGTTATTTGCGTATTCCTTTTCTCATTAAGAAAATTTCACAACTGAACTCACATTAGAGATATGAGGTAGAAGTGATATGAGATATGAGGTATTCAGGCTCAAAACTGAACTTCCCTACAGCTGTGATCATAAGACATTTTCTTTCTTTAAAAATGACTGCAAGTCCTTTTGTTCCAGAAGTAATAATTTAGCTGTTAACTCATATATCAATCTGATACTGATTCTAATGTATTTTTATGTATTCTTCAGTAATGCTGTATTTTAATCACTGTGGAAACTATTATCATTGTATTAGTAGTGCATAGAGTACAATGTACCAGTGCTTGTGGAAAGTTCAGCAGAAACATAAGCACTTGAATGTTAACTACTCCCAAACTTGAAATATTGAGTAGGTGGTATAAATTGTGGTATTGTATCATGGTTCCTCCAGCAACAGCAAACTTACATGTATGAGCCACATGGAAGAAATATTGGCAGTATAAGGCTCACTGGAAATCTGCAGAGTTGGATTCTTCCACTGAACTGAATTCTGAGCAATTTGAAAGAACATATTCAATCTACCTTTGAAAGTCAATATGGGATAATTTGTTAAATCAGTAAGCAAGGCAGTTGGTATAGGCAATACCCCTTCTTTGACTACTGTTCCCACTTGAAGGGGAAAAAAAGAGAGCAAGCATCTGGACTGCAGGACATCTTCATTCAGTTTAGCAAGGTGTGGCAAGATCCAGACTGACTAATGGTAAGACATTGTTGCTCTTAACGTAATTTAACTTCATTAATCTCTTCATTTGGGAGTGTTTGCGATTAGCAATGTTTGATGAAAAGTCACTGCATAAATTGGAGCTTGTATCATGCCCAGATTTTTATTATGTAAAAGAACTGTTTATTTCGGTACCCAGGATCATATATTACACATAATTTGTATGTCTCCTTTGGGGCTGGGACTGAGACAGGAACACGGCTTTTTTGTGAGACATTTTCATTTTCGTCAGAGGCTATGTCTCTCCTTTGTGACAATGCTGTGTTTGTTCAGATTAGACTTTAGTGACAGAGCACTTTGGCTGAAGGATTCTCATGAAGGCTTGCATCAGACCCTGTCCTTGGCCACCAGAAATCAGAAAACCAGCTTGAGTGGTTGGTTGCTGCACCAGGCACGGGACTAGCACTTGTGCAGTCACAGAAAGGACACAGAAGTCATTACATGGCTTTGCGAACTCATTAGATCCAAAACCTCAGAGTCCTGGCAGATCATTGTCTTAAAACTGGCCATGTCCATTCATGGTACTGAGGGGCTGCCTCCTGCTTCAGGAATTTGTTATAGAAATTCACCATACAGAATGGAAAAAAGCTAGTAAGATTGCCTTCTCACAGAGAAGACTTTTTCTGGAACAGCTGGGGAGTTTTCAGCTCTCTACTGTGCATGGAAAAGAATGCAGTATTTCCCCATCACATCAGACCAGGTTCAATGATTGTGTTACCCAAACCTACAATCACCACAACTGTTTAGCTATTGAAATGTTCATATTCTGGGGAGTAACAATGAGAATCTATTTTCCTTCGGACTATTTTTGTGAAATCACATTGTTACTTTCATCCATGGTACTCAAATATTCGTTATGCAGATCATGACTCTCCCCTGCCATTTTGCATGGCGCCATTGATGGTGCGCTCACAGCCTTTTGTAGCCGAGTTTGTCCTTAGGACTTGCTTCTCCATTCTCTGGAGAGCTCAGTGTTCTGTTTAGCTGTGTGAATGTCCCCTCCAGCCATGCCTTAGGATATCAGTGTCAAAATCTGAGGTGCAGCTGGTAGTCATCAGTAAAATTGAGAAAAGCTGTTATCCCAGTTAGCTATCAAGTTTATAAATTATATAAGGACTTTCAGAGAATTTGAATCTGAGTGAAGAACCCCCCAAGACAAATATGGATAAAAGTAAAGCAACAAGAGGTAATAGTGAACAAGAGTCAGTCTGAAGAGTACTGGCAGTGTCCTAGCAGGATTCTGTTGGAATAAGCAGAAAAAACATTTGTTGAGATACCAACAGAAGTTACTGTAGGGGGTGATGTTTCCTTTATTTCTTCTTATCTCCTTCTAGGCTTTGTACCTGTTCATTAACCTGGTATTCTTAGTGAAATCTTTACTGCCGCCTTAACATTTGCTTAAAGCTCAGTGTAACGTGGGGTTGACTAGCCACAGGTGAATAATTCCTGAGAACAGTAGTTCACGGCTTTGGCAGCTGCAACTCTACTTGCCACACTGTGTGACCACAGTTACTCAAGATACAGCAGGTACTTCTCAGCTGTAGTGCCATATTTGGGGTGGGACTTAGAAACACAATCTGTGCATTTGGAAAAGGTATTTTGCAGTCATAGGTCTAAACAAGAACCTCCTGGGATGTAAGAGGACAGGCAAAACACTGCCTGAGGCTCCAAAATCCCATCCAATGGGGATAAAAGCAACAAAAATTTCTGTTACCTCCTTAGACCATCGCAGCAACAACACTCTTGATGCAATGTGAATAATCAATTTTTAATGAGTTATGTGGCTGTATATTGGAATTATTTCCATCTATGGTATGAATTTGGGTTCACCTTGTCTTGCTTTATGCTGTGTGGCACATGGGATATGCAAGACTTTCCTTAAATGCTGAAAACATTGTCAGTGCCATTAATAAAGAGTGCAAATACTTTTCAATACACAGGTCTTACATTACACAAATAGTCATTATATTGTAAGTAGTCTTCAAATTGCAAGACAGTAGTGTTTCTATGTTCAGTTACAGTACCGTAATTTTTACTTTTCTTTTGAGTAGGTAATTCTTACTTTGCTTTTGAGGCAGTAGCATGCTTACTGCCTATGTACTTCATCATCCAAACACTGAAACTAGTGTCAGTGTGATTTCTCCTGTCGTGAGTATGGCAAAGTATGACATTACTAGCAGTACAGGGTTTGGATTTGAGTGGTTACACGACAACACATTGCACAGGAGCCTTGTAGGCCTGGTTTAAATATTGCTCAGGGATTGATCTGTTCCTGCAAGGAAATTGTTTTTATCTCTCTGTCTGTGAAGCAAAAGGCAAGTTGATTTTACATGTTAAGCACTTGTTTAGATTTAACACCAAAATAACAGGTCTTAGGCCTAAAGCAGCTGTAAGATAGATTCATCTCTCTGATTCAAAGGTGGAGATTTGAAAACCACTTTGTCTGATCTTTTGTAGTCAAGTTTACTGTGAGACTTTTAAAAGGCCAGTTATTTTCCTGTTGCTTGCTGTCCAAATGGACACCCAGCTTGCATTGTCATTTTCTGTGCTCAGGAGTGAAGATTAGAATAACTTAGCAGAAAGTAGCTGAAATGTAAATTTATGTAGAACAGACTCTCTTATTAAAAAAGAAACAAGCATGGTATCACTGGCCTACCCCCTGGTAACATTAAGGTACAGGGAATGTGAAATTCTTTTGTCACAGATGTACAAACAGAAATAATCTTGTAGACTCACTTAGACATCTCATCCTACAAAAAATTCTTCCTCTCTGCTGAAACCTTCAGCACTGCCCACTTGGTTCACCAGGAGTGATCCAGCACTTGCCAAATTTGACAGCTTTTCAAACTGTGGGCGCTTGGGATAGCAGTAGAAGTGCTATTCTTTATAGCCTGCCTTCTGTAGCACACAGATTTGGAGCACATCAGTGCTGCAGAGGTGATGCAGGAAAAGATTTCCTGCTGGTCAATGACTGTAGCATGAGCTACATCATATTTCTGTAAACTCCTCCGCACTAGAAGTTCAGGGACACTTCTGAAAAACATCCATTCTTTCCATCTGAAAGCCATTTTGCAAAAGGGACTGCAAATTCTAAGTGTGATGCCCTGCTGACACGCAAGTAGCTACTTTGGAAAGACAGTTCAAGGAAGCTTTTTTCCAATGTCTGAGTCAGTCTCATAGATGAAGATAGGGCCAACTCCTTCAAGGTACAGGATACCTTTCTTCTAACAGGTTAAAAGGATTAAGGTTCATTACGCTTCAGTGTAATGCATTGCCTGCAACTGCTGAGACTGCTCTACAAAGCCCTTAGTGCCATATTCAGAAATTCAAAAAGCCTAAGGGTTGGCTCACTTCATTGACGTGTCCGGCACAGCCAGCTGGGATAAACAAGGCATGATTTTGACCTACTGCTCCATAGATCATTTGTTTCATCAGCTTAGTGGGCAGTTTCCGTATGCCCCCAGGCTGGAGAGGGTCAGGCAGGGTGGTGGAGTGACTCATCTCCTGACATATTCACTCTTTGCAAAACCAAAGGTATCGTCATCTGGCAGCAGCAGCCAAGGTGAGCACATGCTGTGTCATGTGGCAGAAGGAAGGGTTAGTGGTGAAGGACATTTCTCATAACCTCCCACAAATCATTTTCAGTCATCAAATTTACTTTGGAAAAGTGGACTAACATATTTTGCTTTCTGGAGAGCACCTCCTCAGAGTTAAGCTCTGATGGCCAGAAGCCTGTGGCATCTCAGTCCTCACCTGGGCAAAGACAGGAGAAGAGCAGCCTGGATCTCCTCACATCAGAGTTTTTTAACTCATTCTCTTTTTTTCTTGAGGCTATTCCTGCCTTAACTTCTGTTTTGGCCAGTAAACATCTTCCTGTAACAATAAATTTTCTCATCTCCAGAGATGACTCTGAGTGCGAGGTCTGTCTGAATGCCAGGACCCTTTTTTCCATGAAGTTTCCTGACAGTGATAGTTCTGTTGGTCAGAACTGTGTTGCAAACCCACAGCATCCTGCAGGGAAGTTTTGTCATCAGGGGGTTTAACAACTTGCTTTGTAGTGTAATAACATCACTTTTGGATAGCAAATCGGGGCTGACTCACAAATTCATCACAGGAATGTGCTTCTGAATCTATACTACTGCCTGCAGAAGAAGGGAAAAGGTGACTGTCAGCAAAGGTATCATAGACTGGTTGAGGCATCTCACACTTTTCGTAAGAAAGCTTCCACATACATATGGTAGAAGTGAAGAGATAGATTTTGTAAGGGGCAACAAACTCCCAAGCTACAAAAATAACTTTCAACATTAGAACCAGTATATAGCCATTCTATGATATGGCTCTGGTCAGATCACAAAAATATGTTAATACTGTCCCTGAAGGGAATGATGTATGCCTTTTGTTTCAGCCAAAACAAGGGTTGTATATGAATCATGATGTACGGATGTAAAGAGATGAATCAATAGGTAGATAAATAGATGATATATTTATATACTTGGATTTTATTTAATGCAGTAAACTTGCCAAGTAAAACCAATCAACTAAATAGCGCCAATATATCAGCTAAATATTATCGACTAGGTCTTACTGTGTAGAGAAAATTGTTATGGTTCCACTCACATTTGTCAGCTTGGTGGTACTATTGGCTACAAACTCCGCTGTTTCAGATTTCCATCAGAACAGAGCACTGGGTCCTCTAGCCTTATGCATAGCAAACACCATCACATTCCTCTTCACAGTCTGAATTCCTGTTCTGATTCAGCTGAAGGGGGTCTTATTTGGTAACGGTTTAAAGCACAGAGAATCCACAACCTCCTTTGAGTTGTCATTAGTCTCAAAATAGAAATAATTACAATTTAGGAAAAAAACTTCTTTTCATTCTGGATTTGCCTTCAGTGTACAAGCACTGTCTGGGTTCATATCTTGCTACCTTGTGTACTTTATTCTTAGTAGCTTAAGAAGCTTTTCATGCTTAGTCTGCTCTAAACACTTTTTCTGCATCTCAGCTTTCTTTCAATTGGCTAGCAGTTGTTTAGGGCTAGACACTGTACCAGCTCCAATTTTTATTTGCAGGACTATTCTAGACCTAGATCTGTTTATTGATCTAACTTTTAGCCCCACATACATTTGGGTCACACAACTGAAAGGGTGATGTGGAGGAAAGAGCAGACACTTCAGATAAAAGAAAGGGAAAAATCCAGAAGTTATCAACAGGATGATAGGTGGTCCCAAGTCCTTGAAGGCTGAAAACTGTTACCAGTATTCTTCCTTCTGAGGAAATACTTAACATTAATTAATCTCTTGCCTTTCTCTTTGCTAATTTAAAGGAACTTACTTTCAGTCTTTCCTGAGAGGCAGATTTTCTGTATCTCAGACATTATTTTAGGTTCTTTTCCTGTATCCCCCAGGGTCCTTTTTGAAGATGTGGCTGAAAACAGACACTGTTTTGCAACAGTGGCAGAAAGAAGTTATCTTTGTTGTCTTGGGCTTTACTATATTCCATACAAGAATTCCATACAATGACTTGCTTTAGCCCAGTTTACAAGACACGAAGCTCATCTTATAAAATTGCCAACAGGCCTAGTTTTCATTCTGCCAACAGTGATATTCTTTTCCATTCTATTTTCATTTACCTCCTCCCACTTCCAGTCTTCCTGAAGCCTCTTGGTTACTAAGCCTGAAGTAGAAGGTTCAGTGTTTTATTTCAATACTTCTTCCCCATTTTGGCTCTGAACCATGGATAAGCTCATGAACTTTGGAATTAAAACATCTAGCAGCAGCCAAGCATGTCATAACAGTCAGGTCAGAGCCACTCATGGCTCTCTGCTCAGACTTGCAGGAATGAGGGAAACTGGGACCTCTTTGTCATGCTTTGAGCCTTTCTAGAAAGGTGTGTCTCTCCCGTTTGCCTGAACTTGAAAAGTGAAGGTTGCACAGCAGTGCATTCAGTATACACACAGTCTGCTGTTTTCTTTTAAAGGGGATGTCAGAGAAGGAGTGGAGAAATGTGCCAGTGAAACATGGAAAAGTAAATACTTTTCAAATACTGTTTGCCACTCACCAAGACTTAATTTAGTTCTACACATCAGTTCTCTAACTGCATCTGTTTCTTAGAAAATTGAGAGGCAGGTGAGGATACAATACCAAAGAAGCTGTTAAAATGTGAGCCTTTGCCAATCATTACCACATAGCTATGCTGACAAAGATGAAGGTAATTGCAGTATTTGCATAGTGACAACAATGTGATGAGCGATGTATAGATATTTTTGCATGCTGGGAGACTCACCCTGTTCTTCTCTAGGTTAGGTTTCCAGTACTGGGACACTGCAGGCTCTGGAAGATGCATGCTGTGGTGCTTGAGAGACCATATTGGACTGCAGCTCTAGGGGTTCAGTGTCTCCTCCAAGAAACTTTTGGGAAAACCAATTCAAACAGAAAGGCATTGCATGGTGCACATAGTGGTTTTCAAATGTTCACAAACTCCAGCATAGTACCTGGCTGCAGTACCTCTATTGAATATTGGGTATGAAAAGAGATGAGGGGTTGCTCTTGTATTAAGACAAGATGTTGTTTGCACTTCACGTGAGGGTGTGCTACCATCACATTTTAAGGACTTTGCTCTTAATCAGGATGCAGACAGGACAGGTAAAAATAGTGACAGCAAGACATGACTTCTCCAAAGAGACCCTGGGAAAACGGACAAGATAGAAGGACAGAGAAAGGAAGAAAGGCTACTAGAGGAGGGTAATCAAGAACTTTACACAAGAAAACCCATCCAGACATCCTGTATATTTCTGAGGAAGTAATGACCTTTTGAGATTGTATCTTCTTGTCCAATATTACATCAGAAACAATAAATTTCCTGCCTGCCTAGGTTGTTACTCACCTTCTGCCCTCTGAAATGAGTTTATACTCATTTTGATGTTGGTTTTCTCTGAACAACAGTGTGAACTCCATTGCTGCTACCCCATTACAACTGTAATTTTTGTCAATACTCTTCTTATGGGGACAATGATATGACCAATGATGCAATATATTTAATGATGCTGTTGAAACATACTTCATAGCTTCTTAAGAAGTGTGTTTAAGTGGAGGCTGGGTCTTATCATTTACTGGTTGCAAAGTGTATTTGCGTTCTTGTCAGTACCATCTTTGCTTTGGAAAACTACAAACAAAATATGTGACCTACTGTTAAGCAGTTGTTTATGTTCTGTTCCCCTGCATTCATGGCAGCATCTGTAATGAACCTGTATTGATGTGCAAATGGCAAAGCTGATATTGCTCCCCTCCAAAGAGCATGACTGGAGTATAACTAGCTAAGGTCCTTGCAGTAGTCACACACAGCAGAATACGACAGAATCCTGCTGATGCACTGCCTCCCAGCAGAAGTTGGTTTTGGCTACTTATCACTGACAATTATAACTTGATGGTTCCATTGTAGGCAAGGAGCTGTGCCAACACATACTGAAATATACCAAAGATGCGCATGTCAGGGATGAGACAGGAGCCTGTTGAAGCTGAGGTAAATCTCAGAGTTGTATCCACAGCCAGATGAAGAGATTCACACATTTCTGCATGTACCGCACTTCTGGGAGCAGCCACTCTGTCTGAGGCATGTGCAGAGAACTGGCTTGAATACCTATAGCAACTTTGTTCATAATGATGATAATGATGATAAAGCCAAGATAGCCTGATGGACAGAACTGTGTTTCTAGAAACTACTGGCAACATTAGCTTTCCACCCCTTGAATTCCCCTGTCAGCCACCAGTTTGAACTGAGTCCCATAGCAGAACCAAAGCACTCTGAAATTGAGTCCTAAAATATTTCTAACCCCTCCTGGATATTGTTTGAGCAGCTGCATGTGATAAAATTACAGAATCTTATATACTGTAGGAGCTGTATGCCACAGACAGCCCTTGGGTGGCAGTCCGTCCTGTCTTTGAATTGGGACCTGCACATTAATCTTACTAGCACCTAGTACAAACTCAAATGCAAAGTCTAGGTTCAAGTGGTGTGATTTTTCTTTTGCAAATCAGCTGTGATGACTCAGAAGTTTAACAAGTATGCTTCCTTCTTTCTGTTTTTCTTTGTATTTAAGAAATGCATGCATGTTGTCTTAACACAGCTGGTGGTCTGTCAGTCTTGAGAGTGGTTAGTGGACCTTGGAGAATAATTTTTTACAAGGAAAATGCTGTAGAAACCACTTTGGGACTAGATTCAACACTCCAAGTGCCCCTGGAGAGGCTAAAGAAAAAATGCGCAGGCTAAGAGATGAATAGTTCTGGAAAGCCAGGGAGCCATTCCAGCCCTGTTCCCCACTGGTTATCAGGTTAGTGAGACAACACATTTTAACTTTCTCACTGAGATTGCTGTCTTTGCTAATTTGGTGGACGACACCAAACTCAGCATCTGCCCCAGAGGATCCCTGCTGACCTTCTCTCTCAGTGTCACCCTTCAGCCTTAACCCTGGTAGAGAATTGCAGAGGTGGTTCAGAGCTGAGCAGACATCTGGTAAAATGCCTCCTAAATTATTCACTTAATCAGGAGAGAAAGCAAAGGACATAGAATGCTGCTGGAGCAGAAGGAAGGTCTGGAGTAAAATCAGAGAGTAAAATCAGAGTGAGGGAAAACATGTGTGAACAAGGAGCAAAGATGTGTTGTGTAACTGGGCATCTCTCTCTCAGAGCAGAATTCAAACTCACTGAGTCCACAGGCTTAAAGGTGCACCTGAAGGACCTTTGACCGATCCCAGCCCAAGGCTTTGGAGGCTGAAAGCATTTTCAGTCCTAGAGAGGGCTACCCAGGGAAATGTGGATGCAGGAAAATGGATGCTCATTGAAGAGCTCTCTCCCGCACTACCCCCACACAACTCTGCACTTACCCAGGTCACCCTGACAAGCCTTCATAAAAAGACAGATCATGAAGAACCAGCTGCAGTTAATGTTTAAAGAATCAGTTTCATATGGAAATATGTAAGAATAAAGCTTCTTGACCTGTACCTCATTCATTTTAAACGGAGAGGTCCATATTTCTTGGTAGTTTGCCTCATTTGAACACTGGGTTTTTATTCAGCAAAATGACTGGTTGAATGTTCCAGAAGAGCAGCAAATAAGCTGTACTTGCAAAATGGAGATTTGTATCCTATAACACACTGCAAGAGAGCTAATGGATCATGGCAGAAGTCTAATTGAGCTGGGACCTCCAAAGCAGCGCCCTATGACAATTTGGGTTAGACAGTACTGGGGAATGAACTAGGAGCGGGGAGACTATTGTGGCTGTATACAGCATTAGGCATCACAAAAGGTGTTAAAAACCTGTGAAGGGAGGCAGAAAAGAACTACAGAAATGACCTAAAATCAATAAAATACCCCCTACTGTGACTTTATTTGAGAAGACTGGTCCATTTCACATGTTGAAGGGAATCAACTTGATTTCACTCTCTAGAGTGTTACCTGCAGAAATAATCACAGACATTTCTTTTCTATTGCAAACCAAAGCAGAAGGAAGAAGGTAATGGCTAGGATCCAGAGCTAGAGTAATTCAGACCAGAAAAAAAAAAAGGAAAAAGGTTTATAGCGAGTGAATCACAATTCACTGAGCACCATGAGAGATCTCCCTGTATTTGCAGACTTAAGAGAAAATATAAGAAATATTGTCATTCAGTTCAAATTTGCTAAAATTCAGTGGCTAACATGAGATCAAAGCAGATGATCTCTGTAATGGGCCTAGGTCCTTAGAAATAACTTGTGCTTGGATACTGTGGCAAGCATTGCTCCTTTTAAACTTTTTTTAAAACTGAAAATTAAACACTTATTCATTTGTGTGGAAAATCATTTTATGGTTTGAGCACAAATATTGTAAAGAGAGATACAGTACTTGCTATTTTCTACAGTTCTGCTCAATTTTCATAGTAAAAGCCTGTCTTCTGGAAGGAATAAATAGCGAGGAAGGTAAGTTGCAGAGCTGCAAAGACATGATGAAGAAAAGCATGAAGCAGAAATGATTTCCAGACTATTGAATACATTTCTGAATGTGTTTCTGCAGAAAAATCAATCTAATTTCTGATAAAATGATTAAAGTAGTACTGCTAGGAAATCTAAGGTATGAGTTGTAAAGCAAAATGTTTCCTCTTTTTATTCCCAATGTAGTATTTGATCGTGTTAATTTATACCATTGAACATACATACAGAAGGTTGCAATAGTAATAATGTGAGGAAAAAATTCGCTATGCAGTGGGCTAAGTGACAGGACGCCAACAAGTTTCTTTTTTTGCATCTCATAGTAACATTGTGCATCTGAAAGTAGAGTTCTGGCACTGTACACTGTGAATGTACATGGGTCTGCAGACTGATTCTGGAAAAGAGCAGCCTGAAGGTTTGTTCTGAGTGTCCTCTACACTGCCAGGGATGGATCTTGAAACCAAAGCTGCCCATCTCTCTTGAATAAAAGCCTCATTTTGCTTTGCTGAAAAAGCAAAATTTCTGAAAGGCCATTTGTCCGTCCTTCTTCAATGTTCAGTCAGAGGTTCTTCATTTTGGATGACCAGCATGGGCCATCTTTTGCAACCTAGTTAATTCTGTGATTCCGTTTAACCCCAAGACCAGTCATTGTCACGGGACACAGACAGAGGAAAAGGCAGAGAGGCCCTTCTGTAATTAGGTCCCAGTAGAGAATCTCGGGTCTCTCTCCACAGTCCAGCTGCCTGTCAGGAGGTCCTGGCTTACTATTCCCAACGTGGCATCAGAGAGGCTCAGAGAGTCAGAAATTGCTGTGGATCCTCCTCCAGCATACATTTTTTTAACTCTTCCCCCCTGCAGTTTCATTTTCCAGTATGCCGCTTCATTAGTGGGGCAGAGAGATAGTTCTGTGTGCAGTCTGTACTGAGCCCTCAAGTTCATTAACTATTCTCCAGAGCAGTAGCTAGCAGCACAGGACTCATTTCCAGCTAGCAGATGAAAAGCAGAAGGTCAGGAACAAGTGAAGGTCAGTAACTCAGGCTGGGAGAGAGAGTGCAAGTTTTAAATGCTTATTTCTGTAGCTGGTTTTAGAGAATAATTCGCGAGCTTGCAAGAGTACTGGCCCTGTTGCTGCAGCATCACTGCCTTCTTCACCCAACTACACCATGGTCATAATTTTAGATCCTAATGAACTAATCCTAACAGATCCTAATGATCCTAATGATCTTCTCCACATACTGAATGGGGATTTCCTAACTACTTCTTGCAAGACACTTCAAAATTTTTGGAAAAAGGAGGCTAAGTCAGGGACAGCAGGGATAGTAAGGCAAAGCAGCAGGACAAAGAAACCAGTGAAAGCATGATGTTATCATGAACCACTTTCTGTGGGATCTTCATCCCAGCTGCTCCTTGTAGCAGACCTTCCAGATTTTACATTACAGTAAACCAAAGCCTATGATCACCAGCAGGAAGAGGCTGGTTGAGTTAGAAGGTCATTGTCTGAGATGCTGTGTAAGACATCCATCTCTTCAAGAAAATAAATCTGAGCTGTGACATTTGCAAGTGTGACAGTTCTCCTGCCGGTGCACAACAACCCAAGGAGAAACTCAGGAAACTAAGGAAAAACTTTATCCCTATTTTCATGATGGACTAATGAATGTGTGGTTTTCATACAGCTAGTGTGATACACAGAAATTGCAAAATGACAGGGGATGCTTCTAGGGAGCTTGAAGATGCGTCATGCCTTTATCATTTGTCTGTAGGGAGGTGAGGAGAGCCCTGGCCCAGGTTTTATAGCTCTGGTAGGCTTCTGTTACAGCACCACCACCATAAAACAGAAGAGAAAAACTTTGCAAGGCTTGCTTGTGTGTCATTGCCAGCTGGTCTCAACCAGGGTATCTATTGGTAAGGTACATTTTAGGCCAAGTCTATTATGTTATCATCTATCTTCAGCTACCTAGAAACACTCTTCGGTTTGATGAAAATTGCTTTTTCTAATAGAACCATCACTTCTCCACATTATTGACCAGGAAAATGTGGTTATGAATAATCTATTTCTCAGCAGCATGGTGTGCCTGCATCAGGAAATTGACAAAGGCAGTAGACCTGGTTGGATGGGGCTTCTCCTATCAAGCTGTCACACATTGCCAATAGAGAGGGAATGACTTCTTCATCCATCAGTGTTTCTGCCTTGCTCCCCATCCTATGCTTCTGTGCGAGGACTGCCCAGTCCTCTTGGTCACATCAGGAATTCAACAACTACGCCCTGCTTCACACCAAAGCCAACCCTCAGGGTTGCCCCAATCCACACTGCCATGGTGCAAAACATGCCGTGAGTCCTCTGTTTGCAGTGTTAAGAAAGAAACAGCTGAATTAGGGCTGCCTTGAAAGGGACATTCGCATATTCGGTGTGCACGCATGCAGAATTTTGCAGTGAGAAATGAAACTCACATGTCTTCCTGTTCCTCAGGATGTCATCTCTGTGGCCTGGAGCACTGCTACCCTGTCTTCTTGCACCTTTTTGACCTAATGACCTACTTGCATTCCAGGAAAGTTTTCCCCTCAGTCACAAAGAGAGCTCCACAAGGCGCATGTACCAGGGTCTTTTCCAAAGCATGGTCTTAATGTGGGTATCAGCTGTAAAAAAGGTTTTTCACATCCATAAAACCAGGGATCATGTACTACACAATGTTCAAGAGGAAGTTTGTGATTTAAGTGCATTAATTTCACCTTATTAATCTAAATGCAGTTAAGTAAGTCTTAGTGAAACTGGTGAGAACTAGTTAATCTAATGGTGAGGGTTTTTTCACGTTTCTGCAGATACAGGCATTTCAATACTCTGAAAAGAATGACTTCTGGTATTTGCTTGTTGTGTTCCAGTGGATTGCCTATGTGCTGTGATAAGGAGGAATTATGTTATCATTATAATATTCTCAATTAAGCTGATTGCAAAATTTCATTACATTCTTGGGAAGCTTGGAGGCCTGAGCCCAGAAAGTTAAAGAACCACACATTTTTTCTGTTTGCATAAAGTGAGGAGTTGCAAAGGCATGCCTCAGTTTCCTAGTGTCTAGCACAAAATATATTATCAGTTCAGACTTACAGAAAATATTAGTCCTCCTATCTCAGGCACTTTTAAAATCTTGGGGAGCCACAGCCTTGCTAGTCATGTCAATTCTTTTCTCGGCTGTTTACTGAAAATGAGGCTCTCATGGAAAGAAAGGTATACTGGAATAAAATACACAGCCATGCTTGTTAAACAAATTGGACACAGAGCTGTTGGCTGTAATTCAAAAGTAATAAATAATTGCAAGTTAACATGGCCTTCAAATTTTGCTAATACATTCATGTCACTAGTCCAGCAATATCCTAAGTGCTGCAGTACAATGCAATTACTAGCAACTGCCACAATATTTTATGAGGATACTCCTGCCAAACTATGGTGCGCACTTTGACACTCTTAACTTTTTTTGAGAATTACTTGATGAGGTTTCAATTTCACTGTGCTTATTTTGCATGCTTTTGAGTGCTACCATGTTACTAAAAAGCCATTTCAAGCATGTCAGATCTCATCAAGAGGGCATTTCCCTCAGTTATTTGTACCTAAATGTTAATGATTGTTCTGTTTATGATATTACTAACACCTAAGCATGCTGTTAGGCTGGAATATAATCAACTTCTATTGCACTTTTGAACAGAGAACTGCCTTCTAGCTTGAAAATCCCCTTCATTTTCAATATTACATTAGGAAAAAAAATATTAAATCTGCAGCTTCAAGCAAACTCTGTTTATGACCAAAAGGAAAAAAATTACAACTGTGCAGGGGATTTGTCCAGACAAGTTAAAGCAGAGGCGTATTGACTTTTCCTAGTGTTCTTTTCCCCCACATCTGCTCCTGAACATGTTTGCTTTAACTTGACAATATTGTCACAGGGGGAGAAGCAGAAACAGTGCCAGAGAAGTGGGCTGGCAGTGGTGTTTCCGCACAACTGGAATGATTTCCTTGTGAATCACCCATCTCACGAACAAAAGTACCCATCCCCAGCTTAGGAGGTGGGGAGGCAAAAGGGAAGAATTTATTCCTTGCTACTGCCTCTCATAATGGAAACATTTTGTGCTTGCTTTTAACTACTGAGTGACTGTAAGAAAGGGGGTTCTCTTTCATCATAGGGGTTTTATGTGCAATTCCATTCACAAAATTGTTTATTTTTCATGCCATTGGCACAGAGGCAAGCTATGCATTGACAGCTTTGGGGAAGACTTCCATGACTCCCACTGTACTTCATGTACATTTGCCTTTCAGTTGTCCAGTCAGGAGCAGGAGCAGAGCACAGTGCTCCCTGGATCTTTGATCTCACTCTGTTTTCCCTTTCCCATGTGTCATCTGCAGTTCCCTGCTCCCTGGTACCCTGAGATCAGGGCAAAACTGAACCAAAGAGGTTGTGTTTCGTCTATGTTTTGGCTTGGTGTTAGTAGCAGAATGGATTTTGGAGAAGCAGAGTATTTGTCTTGTAGATGGCATTTCAGGTCGAAGTCTTCAACTCATAAATATGAGTGGTAGGCAGGAAAGGGAAGATGATGGTCTAGAAGTTGAAGTTGCAATTTTGGATAATTGTACAATCTGTCCAATTCAACTATCACTTCATCAGCAGCAAGGCAGAGAGGGGATGAGGAATAAGAAAATTAATTCATTCACTACAGACTATCAGCTGAGAGCCAGAATCTTCTGCAAACAATATGTGGATTTGGTACTGGACTGTTCTTCACCACTGTCAAGTACTGCCAGACTATCACAAGCCCTTTATGCACTCATTCCTGCAGGAAATAGAGTTGAAAATCCAGAAATGTCACACAAATATTCTTAAGTTTTGCTTTAACTTAGCACCAGCATTCACTGAATTAAGAAAAAAAATTACATTATTGCAGACATATTTTTGTTAATACAAAATATGTAATACTGCAACAACACTGTTTTTTCTCTATCCCAAAAATGGGAAATAATTTTTAAAAAGCTTTGATAAAAGTAGAAGAAATCTGAATTACTGTAACAATAATGATTTCATTTTAAAATGCTACTAAAACACGGAGAGGGAGCTAAATATCTATGCACAAGATTGTACAGTTTGTGTTGATAAGGCACTTTAAAAGGCAGAAAGGGAAAAATAACAAAAAATCATTTAAACAGCAGCAAAAACCCAGAAAAGATCCTTCCCAACACTGGTGAACATGGAATTTTTTCCCAAGAAGTTCTGGCTAGAGGATTAGGTTGAACAAAGGTATGAAAGAAAAAGGGTAATATATAAATTAGTATATAAATATATGGAGAACAAAACATCAGACATTCATGTGGATACCCCACAGTGTCCAGGGTGGTCTTAATGTTTGAAAAATATTATAGAAGCAAACCACTGTAATATAAAGCAAAAATGAAGCAAGATTTCGTAAGGGGCCAAACTTAAATGTCTTTGTGCAAACACACAGCATAGGGAATGAATGAGAGGAGTTAGAGACGGCCTAACAGGTATCACAGGGATGTGGTGGGATGGCTCCTACGACTCGAGCATTGGAATGGGAGGTTATAATCTTTTGAAGAACAGGAAGAAAAGACAAGGAAAGAGCATCACCCTCTGTGTCAAGGATGGATTTCTGCCCAGGGATGGGTGAGGAGCCAACCAAGAGCTTATGGGTCTGGATTAAAGGGAGGGCAGGGACAGGTGACAACATAGCAAGGCCTGCAATAGGCTGCCTGACCAGGAAGACTGAGCAGATGAGTCCCTCTATAGACAGATAGGAGCAGCCTCACATTTACAAGCCTGGTCCTCATGAGGAATTCAACCACCTTGATATCTGTTGGACAAACAACATAATGGAGCAGAAGCAGCCCTGGATGTTCCCAGAATGTGTTGATGATAACTTTCTTCTCCAAGTGTTAAAGGAACCAAAGGGAAGTGCTGTGCTGGATCTTCTTCTCACCAACAAGGAGTATCTGGAGGGGAATGTGAAGGCCAATGGAAGCTTTGGCTGGATCCTTACGGTGTCAGAAAGAGTGCACAGCAAGCTACTATCCTAGACATCAGGAGAGCAGATCTTGGCCTCTTCATGCATCCTCTTGGTAGAGTATCATAGGAAAAAGCCCCAGAGGGAAGAGGCGCTCAGAAAACTTGGCTGATATTCAAGGATCACTTTCTCCAAGGTCAAGATGCAAGATGTGTGTATCCTTCCGCGTAAGAAAGCAAGCGAAGGGGGTGGGAGGCTTTCATAAATGAACAAGGAGCTTCTGGCAAAACTCAAACAGAAGAAGAAAGTTTACAGATTCTGGAAAAAGGACAGGCCACTTGGTAAGAATTTTGGAATTCTATCAGAGCACACAGGGCTGCATGCTAAGGTTCATTTGGAACCAAATCTGGCAAGGGATGTCAAAGACAACAAGAGGCACTTCTTCAAGTACATCAGAAGGAAAAGGAAGACTAGGGAAAATGAAGGCCCACTTCTGAATGAGATGGGTCCTCTAGTGACAAAGGATGTAGTGAAGACAGTTGCTCAGTGCCCACTTTGCTTCTCTCTTTATTGCTGATGCCTGTCCTTAGGAATCCCAGTCCCTGGAAGCATGAGAGAAAGTCTGGAGAAAGGACAAATTTCCCCTGGTAGAGGAGGATTGGTGTAGAGATCATTTAGACAAACTTGACACCCACAAATGCATGGGGTCTGAGAATGAAGGTTGAAGGAGCTGGCAGGTGTTACTACTTATCCAATCTCTATCATCTTTGAAAGGTCATGGAGGACATGACAGATCCCTGAGGACAGGAGAAAAGCCAATGTCACTCCAATTTTCAAAAAGGACAAGAAGGAGGACCCAGAAAATGAGTCAGCCTCATCGCCATCCCTGGAAATCTGATGTAACAGTTCATCCTGGATATCATCTCTAAGCATGTAGAAGAAAAGGAGGTTATTAAGAGTAACCAGATTCACCACAGCGTAACCATGCTTGACCAATCTGATAGCCTTCTATGGTGGGATGACTGGCTGAGGAGAGAAAGGGAGAGCACTGGTTCTCTGCCTTGGCTTCAGCAAAGCCTTTGCCACTGTTTCCCTATGTGCTCATAGGTAGCTCAGGAAGTGTGGGGTGGCTGAGAGGACAGTGAGGTGAACTGAGAAAAGTCTGAATGGCAGAGCTCAGAGGGCTGTGAGCAGTGGCACAGGGTGCAGCTGGAGGCTGTAGCTGGTGGGGCTCCTCAGGGGTCAGCGCTGGGTTCAGTCTTGTTCAGCTTATCTATCCATGACCTGGAGGCAGGGACAGAGTGTACCTTCAGCGAGTTCGGGAGGAGTGACCAATACCCCAGAGGGCTGTGCTGCCATTTGGTGACACCTGGACAGGCTGGACACTTGGGCAGAGGAGAAACATCTGGAATTCAACAAAGGCCAGTGCAGGGTCCTGCACCTGGGGAGGATCAACCCCAGGCACCAGCACAGGCTGGGGGTGACCTGCTGGGGAGCAGCTCTGAGGAGAAGGACCTGGGGTCCCAGTGCACAACAAGCTGTCCATGAGCCAGCAGTGTGTCCTGGGGGCCAAGAAGGCCAATGGGATCCTGGGGTGCAGTAGGAAGAGCATTGCCAACAGATCCCCGGAGGTGACCCTGACCCTCTGTTCAGCCCTGGTGAGGCACATCTGGAGTGCTGTGTCCAGTTCAGGGCTCCTCAGTTCAAAGAACTACTGTAGAGGGTCCAGCAGAAGGCTGTGAATATGAGAGGGCTGGAGCATCTCTCTGAAGAGGAAAGGCTGAGGGAGCTGGGCCTGTTCAGTCTCAAGAAGAGATGACTGAGAGGGGACCTTATTAATGCATAAAGGTATCTGAAAGGAGGTGTCAGAGGATGGAGCCAGGCTCTGCCTGGTGGTGCCCAGCAAGAGGACACGGGCCAGTGGGCAGAAACTGAAACACAAGAATTTCAATATGAAGATGAGGAAAAAGTTCTTTACTTTGAAAGTGACAGAGCACTGGAATGGATTCCTCAGGGAGGTTGATGCATGTCCTTCCCTGGAGATGCTCAAAATCCACCTGGACGTGATCCTGGGCAATCTGCTTTAGCAGAGTATTGGGCTAGAAGGTCTCCAACGGTCCCTTCCTACCCCAGTGATTTATGATTCTGTGATTCTGTGAAATTTTGTTAGAGCACTTTCTTTCTTCTGTATTAATTTTCAGTAGCTTGAAACAAAAACATATTTTCAATTTTTATCCACCCCTATAAGTGTTTTCTAACAGGCTGTTTTTCAGGTTCAAATGCAAGTCTGATGGGATCAGGCACATGGTTCGATTTTGTATTTGCTTTTAACAAGAGGATGATCAAAGCATTTGTTCTAAAGTTGGATTTGGCATATAAGCTTTGTGTATGCAAACAGACAGGAGAAGCAAGAAATTCTTAGCTGGATTTCCTAAATCCAAAAGGCTGTAGATAACAATTTGCCAATGAAATTTTGTTTTGCAAAGCATTTGATATTAATTCTGATGCAATACGCTGGGATTGAAGCTTCTGAGTGAAAAAAGTATTTTCATCCTGAAGCAGCAGAGGGAGCTATGCTGACACAATTAGCTGCATTCCCAGGCTTCTGCAACTGTGAATGGAGACTTGTTTTTGTGGTGCTTTTTCCTGACGTCTGTAGAGATTAATATGTTTGGAATATACTAAACTGTGATACCAGCCTCAGGGAAGGGGTAGAACATATGTCTGAGGGGTAACCAACAAGAAGAAAAAGCAAAACAGGACAAAATTCAAATGCTCTTAGGCACTAAAATGCCTAAAAGACCTTGCATTTCGGTGGGATGCATGCTTTTCAGGCACTTTGACATTTTTGAAAATCACATTTTTATTTCAAGAATGTGAGGAATTCTAGTCATTGCTTTGGGAGCCTAGACTGGCCTTTTTACCATCACCTACATCTTCCTACATCTTCATCTTGACAATGGCATCAACTCACAAAGCTTTTAGCCATCTCCCCAGAACGTATATTCTACTGACTGTTCTGAGGTGTAAGCATGCATTGACAGTAAGACACATGCTTAAACACGTAGTAGAAAAAAGAAAGAGCTTAATTGCTTATACTTAAGCATATGTCCAAGCCTTTTATAATTCTTGAAAAGATTCACTTGTAAGCCTGTTAATGCCATGTGGTAAATCCTTTGGGAGTGATCTGGTAAAGCTTTTAAGTTTTGCACATAGCCACATGGGCTCTTTACACATGTAGCATGACTTTAAATGTGCATAGCAATATCTGTGTGTATGGATTTGTACGTGTATAAAAAATATTCTCATGAAGCTATGTAACAGCATACATATTCCTCTCACTATCTTACTATCTTACTTCCTACCCGCCTCCTATTGCCCCCCCAGTCTGGAGACCAGCAACCACCAGGGGAAATATATAAATGCAAACACAAACACTGTCTCAGAGGTCACCACAGAGTCTTTGGTTCTCAGTTCAGTAGAGTGAAATTGACCAAGGCAAAACAAAAACTAAAGAAAATATATCCCTGTGAAAACTATAAACTTTAGTCTCTGTTCCTAGCCCTCAGGGATCCTGGGCCAGCTCCTAAACAACCAGGTTTTTGGAATTATTTAGTTGGGGAAGGGAAGTACTCATCCACAGGCATTCATTTGAGCCTGTATCCTGTTCATTCTTGTAACTTTTCATTGCAGACAGAAAGTTAATACAGGGCAAGACTGGGAGGAGGAGAGGCATTAGGAAAATTAAGTTTCTCCTTTAATGTTGCAGTGGCAAAAGTGTGGGTGAACAGGGAAAATACAAACCACTTAGGGACTTGTCACAGAATCACAAGTGCTGCCAGCTGAGATTGTGTTCCAGTCTCAGGAGACCCAGGATTTTCACCCATCACTGTTTCCTGTTCACTGCTTTGAGGCACGGCAGGGTCCAACCCACAGCAGCAGGACCTCCAGGCTTTGGAGATCCATTGCAGTGAATATTCCTAGTTTCTAATTCCCAGTGCCTGGCTCTTTAGGCAAGTGGTATGTTTAAAAACAGGTCTTTTCATGACTCAGTACAGTTTTTTCTCAGATGTCTACTTCAGTGAGACACTGCTTCAATCTGTTTATTCAAGAATCTGCTAGACACCTGTGGAGCACCTACTATTTGCTTTTTTTCAAAAGTGGAAGTCAGATAGGATAAATTAGGTTTCAGTCCTCATTACACACATATTTAGCAGTCAAATACTGCAGTCTTTAGTGTGTCGTATAAAAGATTGAGATTTAATAGGCTGATTGCTGAAAAAACATCATAAAAATATGTATGTCTAACAAATAAAGTACAAGACAACCTTATATGGAAATTATTAGACTGAATTTCAAGCACTTCTCACAATGGTATAGAGGAGAGGCCAGAAAAACTAACTATTGACTTTGTATAGAATTATGAAAGCATTGGTTTGTCATTTCATTCAGTCAGAGCATTTTAGTATTAAGTTATTTGTTCTTTTTACTCAGTGCATGACAAAGTCCAGGGAATGACAGAGCAATAAAGGAGGGCTCTCAAGCTGTCTACAAAACAGATATTTTTGGAAGAAATTCCCTGTCTTCTCTCAAAATTCAGGGGCAAGATGGGGAATCATAGCACTGCAGGCAGGGAGAGCAGCAGTGAGTATGTGTGGACCAACGTAACCATAACTATGAGAGTGTTTTGATGCCACTGCAGTGCACCTGTCCAAAGCTGAAGCTCTTTTCTCCATTATTGCTTTTGACAGTTGTTCATACAGGTATTGACATGGAAGGATTGAAATGTTGCCTCATGCTTGACATGGGAACTGATCTGAAGTCTAGCAAAGGGCATATGGATGGTCTTCCAGTATTGTAACGAGCCAAAGGAACAGCTGCTTTATTAGTTTGGTAAATTCTTTGTTTGCCCTCCTGGTTTCTCTCACCATCACTTTCTGTTAATTCATGCTTTTGTTAGCTAAGTGTGAAACCTCCTGAAATCAGAAAGTCTGCAGCTTCATACAGGCTACCAGCAGTGAAAATCGTGTCCCCAGACTCACCTCTCAGATATATCTCTCATTAGTGGAAACCTTCTCAGGCTGTGAGAATCAAATGCCACAGTTCTAAATGAAAGCTTGGGTACTCCCTTACAAATTACCTCACTTCACTGAAATTAAGCAATTGCCTGTGAATCTTGCAGTTGATTTGCTGCATTGTAACCAAAGGTTTTTTCTGTGTATTTCCTGGGGGTTTTTTGAGAAAAATAAATGGTTTATAAAACAGATAGACTGAACACTGTTGCTCATTTGAAATGTGCCCTTCAGTTGTACCAAACTCTTACTACAGAAAAAGTCTGAAGCACTGACACAACTCACTACAGCCAAGACTCAGTGCCCCTCAAAATCTTTACCATCCAGTCAATAAACAAGAAATAAATCAACAGCAGTGCCTACAGTGTATTTCCATTACACAAAAAAAAAGGCAAAGAAGTAAAGTTAAGATAGACATAACAACGTAAATATTGATTGGCAATAAGGGGTGATAAAAGCTTATAGGGCTTTTGGGAAGTGGCTAAATTCCTTAATCATCCACATATAGACAGCTCTATAACTCTGGGCATGAAGTGGATGTGAGGAGGAAGGGTTCCTCCCTCCAGTGAGAAAAAATGTGAGCAAAACCCCTTTTGAAGAATACCCTCCTTTTTTTTTCTTTTTTCTTTTTTTTTTTTTTTTAACATGAAACATTATCTATAGTCATGGAGATCTGTATTTTCCATTCTGGGACAAGGCGAGCATTGCAGCTTGAAGTCCTTCTGCATTCTACAGATCCTGTCAAAAGCTCTCAAATCTGAAGAGTTGCTCTCTGAGCAAAAAGAAAGCTGCAATTTTCAAGCAGTAACTGAAACTAGTAGAAGCAGCTTTAGCAGAAGCAATGCATATTCTTGAGCTTGTAATGATGTTGCCATCATTGGAAGCTCTTGTGTGTGAAATGGCAAAAGTCAAGCCAGGTGGTTGCTCTTTCTGGAAACTGTCGCTCCTTTAAGGTAGCTTCTGCTAGAACTGAGGTTAATTATGTTGGACAAAGATCTCAGGCCCTCCTTCAGAGCATGAGAACACTAGCTGTGCAAATAGGAATAAGTTTTGAGATCAAACATTAGCATACTTACCACAAAAAAAAAAAAAATGAATGGATTCTTCACAGTTTACACACAGCTGGTCTGATGCAAATGGCGACATAAAGATAAGTGTTTGCCCTAACAAACTTCAAGGATACTCTTTGTGGTATTTATGTGACGGAGATTGAAGCAGCATCCTTTGAGACTGCTTGGAAACTTGTTGGCACAAATTTGTTCTTATTCCTAAATTCTTAGTCACTGTGAATCATTGACTTTTTTTGACATGCCACAGCCTCACCTATAAAGACATTTATTTGTAGGCTTTAAAACAATGTGTGGATGAATAAATAGTTGCTTATTTTCGTTAACCATCAGACAGTTAGACTGAACTCACAATGCATAAGGAAGCAGAATGTTCAGTTATAAAGTTTGGCTGCATTCTAATATAAGCATTCTATCCTCCAAGACTGTATTTTCAGGGCAAATTGGGATCATACCACACAACATCCCCAATTATTGTCTTCTCTTTATCTAGGCTTCTCGATTGGGAATAACTCATTTTTACTAAATCACAGATTTTTGTTAGAAAAACAATGAACTCCTCTCCTGTGCCTTGCAAAGCATCCTTTTCTTTGAGTTGGTTTAAAAAGGTTATAAAATGTTGGAGTTGCTGATAGCATTTAGATGGTGCAGTATTATACCAATTTTTGAGAGTTTAGCCATTTTTATTCTCTATGCTTCTCATGAACTGTGTCTATACTTCTGTGGATTATGGATGTTACAGTACCAGAACAACTTAAAGACAAACTGAGAGCTCCCCATTCACAGACACAAATAACACAGGCAGACCTGGAAACCAGATAGACACTGCTGCCTGCAGTTCAGGCTGCTGTGGCCAGGTTGGGTACCTTCCTGCCGCTGTGCAGTGTTCAGGATGTTTCTGTGATGTTCAGTCAGGTGTTTGGAAGGAAGAACAGGAATGCTTCCATTAATGAGTTTTGTCAGGGCTGCTGGGGGAAGCACAGCCTAAATTCCTTCTGATCCCACTGAACTGGGATTTCCATGCTGACAAAGCTTTCAACTGATGCATTGATGCAGTCTATATTATGTTTACTGTGAGTCTGAGACAGTGGGGAAAGCATGAGAAAGTTCCAAATGCAAATATAAAATTGCCCAGTGTTGCAAACACTTGGGAACACAGTGAGAACACGTCATTGCATGGTTTGTTTCTCTCTCCATAAGTATTTGGTATGCAAGCAATTCCAATCTCATGAGCCTTTCTTTGGAAATCCTTCTTTTGCTTATAATTGAACTTCACTACTGATACACAGGGTCAGATTAAAGGTCCATTAAGCCAAGTAACTTTACTTTGGGTGACTATGTTTAATGAAGGAAGTAGTAACACAATCCATATGCCAGTTCCAGAATTAAAGCCAAAGTATTATCCCAAAGCATGTGGGGTAAGGTCTCCACAATAGGGCTTTGCCTGCTGATCCTGCATAAATCCTCAGAGGATACAGTAATGGGTTAAACTACTTCCTTCAATGTATTTGAAGACTGGCTCTTTTTTCTCCCCAATCTTGTTTAAGGAAATCAACAGGGCTTGGAGGAGTTTATCTTGCTTACGTGTTTGGAAGTTTTCACTGTGGCATTACCCTGACAGATACAGATTATTTCGAACACCCTTGTCTCATCTCATGAGCTAATGAAGGTGGAGGCAGTGGCGCTGCTGTTTCAGGTATTGAGGTTCCCCTCTTCCCATGTCTCCTTCAGTCCGAAGAAGTCCCTCATCTACCCCAGGAAACAACATAGATGTGCCAAGTGACACCAAGAATGAAGGAAATATTGGCCAAGGTTGAATCAGCTAGGGCTGCAGAGATTCACATATGTTGTCCTTGACAGATGAAAAAATGAGCTCAGAAAGTGACCATGTTTGCCTGGTTTAGAGGAAAAGTGTGAAAGTTGCACCAACCTTTCCCTTCCCTTCCCTTCCCTTCCCTTCCCTTCCCTTCCCTTCCCTTCCCTTCCCTTCCCTTCCCTTCCCTTCCCTTCCCTTCCCTTCCCTTCCCTTCCCTTCCCTTCCCTTCCCTTCCCTTCCCTTCCCTTCCCTTCCCTTCCCTTCCCTTCCCTTCCCTTCCCTTCCCTTCTCAAGAGAACATTAATTTTGAGAGCTAGTAATCTGATTTTTAAGTATGCTAAGCACTTGGGAATGAGCACTGACCTGGGCCTGGATCTCATAGCTGTGTATAACACTAACTTCTGTGATAAACCAGAGAGGTCCAACCTGTCTCAAACAGCACGTTAAGCATATTGTTACTTCTGTGCCTCTCACCCTTTGCTGTGAGAAGAGGATAATAGCCTCTAGTGTCATCATGGTGATAATTGCATGTTTATGAAGCTTACAGATAATAGAATAATGAAAGCCATAATAATTGATGAAATAAATAGCAGTTCATTTTCATCCAATTTTAAATACTGTGTAACTACACAGAGATCAGAGAAAGGGAAATGTATAAACATCAGAGCAGGGGATAAGTCCACACATTGGAATGAGAGAGAAATAATGATATATTCTTACTGCATAAACAACATTACTTCTCTCCTGAGCATCACATAAATTTGAGGTCAGGTTGTTGAAGCATGGATCAGGATCCGTCTACAAAAAACAACTAAACTGGGGAATCAGTGCTCCATAAAGCAAGTCTCAATTTCTTCTTGTGTAATAGTCCATGCAAAATATATACTGAGAATAAGAGCTTAGTGTTGTTCCTTTTTACTTTTGAGATACAGATCTTGATAATCTCATATTTGTAACTAATACAGCTGTAACTCTGTCAGAAAGTTTTAGTGGTAACAGAGACCCCAAGATGAAAACTCTAGATACCTTATCTCCAGGTTGCATGTAATTAGGAGGACCTTGCAAGAACTGAAAGTGGAAAGTTTGCTGAGGTAATCTGAGTGCTGATTTAATGGTAGTTTTATTGCTGTTGTCCTTCCTACAGACTTTATCTGCAGAAGCTGGGAGATGTCCATGAAGGATGTGTGTTGCACTGGGCAGGGATAAGGATTCATGCCTACCTGTGTGTGCTGTTTTGAGCTCTGCTAGGACTGGCCAGCCTGGATTCTGCCCTTTGCTCAGCAAGGCCAGCAGCAGCCCACATGGGGGAGATGGCAGTAAGTTAGGGGCTCTAGCTGTGCCACGCCATCTGTGTGTCAGGAGACTGTCTTCCTGTTTCTAAGATGGGATGAGTTTGTTTCTTGCATGTGTTTATCTTCAAGGCATATACAAACAAGGAGATCTACCTTCCTGGGCTGACATTCACATTTTCCTCCTGCCTGTGAGGAATCTCTGAATCATTGTCTCTGCTAAAAGCACTCATGTTTTACGAGCAGTGGAGAGGGATATTCCACCTGACCTGCAACATGCCATAGGGAATTTGTAGGCTTACTGAATGTTCCCTACCCCATGCCAGGTACTGGCCTGGATCACCACAGTGTACCAACACATGATCTTCACTGTGACTAACACAGTTTAGAGCCAGAAAAAGGCTTCTACTACATTGTGGCATGCCAGAAGTTCCTCCACAGAGCTGTCCCAAAGATCCCTGGAACTGGTCACATCTCACTATCTGTTCCCCTAATGCTTTCACCTTGGCAAGAGCTTCCCAGGTCCTGTCCCTTCAGATGAATGCAGTCCTTGAGGAAGAGATTTCAGGAGAACATGAACACATGCTGCTTCACTGAAGTTCCTGAGCCTGACTGAGAAATCACCATTTCTCAGGTACTTCACTGCTGCACGCAGTTGTACAAAGGGCTTTTCCCAACTTCGGTTAGATCTGTACCAGTTGAAAAAATGTGAGTGAAATGAGAATAAAGCTCTGCTGTGTTTGCAGTGTTTTTCTCAGTAGACCAGACCCCCAAATCCTCTCACAGACCTATACAAGTGCAGAATACTTTGGATGTGTATTAGAGAATCACAGCATCAGTTAGGTTGGAAAAGACCTTTGAGATCATTGAGCCCAACCTTTGACCAATCACCACCTTCTCAACTGGACCAGAGCACTAAGTGCTATGTCTAGTCATTTTTTTTAACACCCCCAGGGATGGTAACTCCACCACCCCCATGGGAAGTCCATTCCAATGCTTAACAACCCTGTACATGAAGAAATTCTTGCTGGTGTCCAACCTGAACTTCCCCTAGGGCAGCTTGAGGCTATGATCTCTTGTCCTGATGCTTACTGCCTGGGAGAAGTGGCCAGCCCCACCTGTCTACACCCTCTTTTCAGGAAGTTTTCCTTTTCTCCAGGCAAGACAACCTCAGCTCCCTTAGCTCCTCACGAGATTTATGCTCCAGACCCTTCCCCAGCTTTGTTCCTTTCTCTGGATGTGCTCCAGCGGCTCAATGTCATTCTTGCAGTGACAGGCCCAGAAGTGGACACAGAACTCAAGGCATGGCCTCACAGGTGCCGAGCACATGGGAAAAATCAGTGGTCCTGCTGGCCACACTATTCTTGAGATAAGCCAAGATGCCATTGGCCTCCCAGGCACTCACTGGATCGTATTCAGCGGGCTGACAGCCAGCTACCCCAGGTCCTTTTCCACTGAGTCGCTTCCTAGCCACTGTGTCCCACGCCTGCATGGGTTTGTTGTGGCTGAAGTATAAGAAGTGTAGGCACTTGGCCTTGTTGAACCTCATACAGTTGGCCTTGGCCCATCAATCCAGCATATCCAGATCCCTCCACAGGGCCTTCCTGCTCTCTAGCAGATCTACACTCCCACCCAACTTGGTGTCATCCATGAACTTACTGAAGGTGCACTCAATCCCCTCATCCAGATCATCAATAAAGATATTAGACAGCACTGGCCCCACTGCTGAGCCCTGAGAAACAGCACCAGCAGGATGCAGCACCATTCACCACTATCCTCTGGCCTCAGGCATCCAGGCATTTCTTAACTCAGCAAAGAGAGCGCTCCTCCAAGCCATGGGCTGCCGTGGGAGACAGTGTCAAAGGCTTTACTGAAATCCATATGGACAGCACCCACAGCATTTCCCTCATCCACAGGGTGGGTCACCTGGTCATAGAAGGAGATCAGGTTGGTCAGGCAAGACCTGCCTTTCCTAGGCCTGTGAAGGCTGGGCCTGATCCCCTGGTTGTCCTGTACATGCCATATGGTCACATGCGAGGTGGTTGGTTCTATAGCCTTCCCAGACACCAAGGTCAGGCTTGTAGTTCCTTGGATCCTCCTTCCACCCCCTTCTGTAAATGGGCAACACACGGGCCAACCTTCAGTGTTCTGGGACCTCCCAGTCAGCCAGGACTGATGGTAAACAATGGAGAGTGTCTTGATGAGCTCTTCCGGCAGCTCCCTCAGTTCTCTTGGAGGAATCCATCCAGTCCCACAGACTTGTGAGTGTCTGAGTGCCACAGCAGGTCACTAATGATTTCCTCCTGGATGACAGGGGGTCTATCCTTCTCCCTGTCCCCGTTGACCAACTCAGGGGGCCAGTTGCCCTAGGGATAACTGGTCTTACTGTTGAAGACTGAGGGTAAGAAGGCATTAAGTACCTCAGCCTTTTCCTCATCCTTGGTTGCAGTGTTCCACCCTGGGTCCAATAAAGAATGGAGATTTTCCTTGCCCTCCTTTTGTTGCTACTGTATTTAGAAAAACGTTTTTTATTATATTTTACACCTGTTTTGAGCAGATTGAGTTCTAGTTGAACTTCTGACTTTCTGGTTTTTTCTCTGCATGACCTAAAAACATCCTTGTATTCTCCCTGAGTTGCCTGCCTCTTCATCCAAAGCTCATAAACTTTTTTCTTTTTTTTTCCTGAGTTACTGCTAAAGCTCTCTGTTCAGCCAACCTGGTCTTCTTCCCCACCAGCTCATCTATTGGCACATGAGGATGTCCTGCTCCTGGGCTTATAAAATTTTCTCCTTAAGGTATGTTCAGGCTTCCTGATCCTTTTTGTATTAAGGGCTGCTTCCCAGGACACTCTCTGAACCAGTGTCCTGAGCAGGCCAAAGTCAACCCTCTAGAAGTCCAAGGTTCAAGCATTTTGCTCATCCCCTTCCTTAATTCCCCAAGAATCAAAGGTTCCATGACTGTTTCTATGGTCACTGTGCCCAAGATGTTCTCTGACCACCATGTCTCCCACAGCTCTTCTCTGTTTGTAAACAGCAGATCTGGCAGGGCACTGTCCTGGTCGATTCCCTTACCAGCTGTGTCAGGGTTATCTTCCACACTCTCCAAGAGCCAGTTTAGGTATTTTATTTCCTGTTAGAATAAGATTATCCATTATTATGACTAGTAGCTTTTGTGGTATTTCTGGCCTTGTCAGAATAAAAAATTCTGCAGAGTTTTAGAATTTTATGTCTTTCATTATTGTCTTAAATATAGCTTCCAACTGTATAGGCACTGCAAGAACATAGGAAGAAGCATTCTTCCTGTTCCAAAGTGCTTAAGACACATTATAACTGCACCAGGAGTATTTTACTGGTGTCACAGTATGAGGAATACTGTCTTTTTCCATTGTTACATTTAGCACAGACTAGGATGGCTATATTCTAGTTTTTCCAATCTAATTACATCTGTACGGGGCTGACCTGCAGCACTCTGTCAGTAGGGACTTTCCTTCTTTATAGCCCTGGCTGAAACTGTGGCAAAAGAGCACACCTGGTCCTGCTGAGCACTAGGCACCTCCCTCAGCAGTCTCAAGGGCTACGTGGAGACCCAGCACTTCTGAACATCACAGAAAGAGCTGTCTTCAGGGCTTGTTTTTCTTTCATGTTGCAGTTTCATGCAGGAAGTCAAGAAAGCGGGCAATCCTTTTTGACTGAGATTTCCCAGTCTTAGTCTGGCAACAGAGTAGGAGGAAGGCAGGGAAAAGATCTGATCCAAACTGGGCTTCTGATTTTTTTTTATCTTTCCTTGTCTTTTTTCCAAGTCTGTGCTTAGCACTGCGTACATGTCTTAGATAAGGGATACCCTGGATTGCCATGACCTCACATTGTACCTATTAAGGACTGTATCACTGTGTCCAAAAACTGCTCCGTAAACAGCATCTTTGCCTACAAGATGTTCTGGCAGCCAGATGTGAAGGTTTATTCACTAGTATACATAGAAGATGTGACAGCCTTTTGGGATTTTACAAGCTGAGTCATTGGATAGTGACTAAGAATGGTTATTCGTCAGTAGCTGACTACTAAACAATCTTCCAGCTTTATGGGACAGTACCCATCAAAGCTTTACAGAAAGTTGACTTTAACCCCATATTTAGTTGTCAGGTTTTAGGTCACATTATGAATAACATTGTGATTCAGATGTCTCAGAGATGTTCAGAAACCTCTTACCATAAGGTTTCCTTGTCACAGTTATTCATCATAACATTCCCAGAAACAGATCCTCCCATGCGCCACGATGGTTGAATGCAGGTGGTGGGACGCAGCCTTCTCCATCCATTACCTAAGTAGGCAACAAAAGAAAAAAAAGATAAGAAACCTGTAGGTACTTCCTCTGAACAGGAGTAAGGGAAACTACTCAGGACTACTGACTGTGCCACACGGCAAGGATGTTAACTTTTCATAGCTCTGCTCTTCAAAATTGCGTGATCTTCGTTTTGCTGTCTCTGGAGTTTGTGTCACTGTCTCCATAGCCCAGAGTGAAGACTCTAGATACAAATGTGCAAATCCTTCACCTTCTGCATACCTGTGGATTTTCAAGGGAACTTTCACAGACGTGTTTGTGCTGTGCAGAGCAGCAGACACATGAGAATATGCAAAGGAAATTCCCTCCCCTGCACTACCTGCTCTGCATGAGCAAGCTCTGCCTATAACACTTCAGGGGGCAAGGACACAGATCCTTCACAACTGTCACTGAGACATAAAGAGGACTTTGCAAATGAGGACCACTGCTATAGCCAGAAAGACATGTTTTTTCCAGCCGTATTTCATCTGCTGCACCAACATTCAAAGTACACATAGTGTGAGTGGGAAGTTGTCAGTGGAAGAAAAGGGAAGAAAAATATCAATTGTTTTAATTCCATGTAGGAAAAAAACCTAAATTTCATTTCTTCTGAACTCCAATGAAGAAATCTTTCAAAAAACAAATGAGGTTTGAAATTAGAAACTCAAGCCTATATCTAAATCAAAGCCCTTATTATTGTGCATTTTTAAAACTCATCCTACTTGAAATCTGCAAGCACTCTAAAATTACTGTCACGTGCATATGAGAAATACCTAAAATGCCAAGTATTTGTGGGATAATTGCTGTTTACTTGACATTTGTTGCTGCCCTGAATTTCAGCAGACATATGCTTGCACAGTTCTGCCATTAAGCTTAACATCAGCCACTTTGCAAAGTTAAATAATTCAGCTGTTTGCATTTGCCTACTAATTGCTGAGAGCAGCCATCCACACAAAGGATTAAGTGACTATTATTCTTCAGAATAATATAAGTCTTTTATTCTGCAGGAAGTCTAAAAGATGTCATTTGGTAGTGTTGTGTATAGCATCTCTAGGAATAAGTTAATGGAGTACAGCAAGTTAGAAATCTGTTCGGGCCCGTATATCAAATTCCATCTTGATGTGCTTTTAACTCTAGAAAAACATTTTAGAACGGAAGTAGCAATTGGCTCTTAACTTCCATCTACTGCTAGTGAAGTGCTGTTTTACTTCTAGAATGAAGCAGCTCATTTAAAAAAACCAAAAACAAATAAGCTGTCACGTCCAAAGGCATTTGAAAGGTTGCAGTAGGCATTAATGAAGACAGCAGACTCTTCTGTGGTAAGGATGCTGAAAACAACACAGCAATATATAATCAAATGAATATTTTATGAATCATTATAAATCTGTCTTGAGATGGTGCCTAGAAACTAGAATTACATTCTTCTCCTAAACACTTTTAACTTAGCAAAGCTTATTGCAGAATTTTTACAAGCAGCAGTGACTTTTAAAAGATTTCCTTCCCTTTGCATTGATAACTCCTCCATAGAGTTCATCAGTAAGAAATCAAGGCATACATCTCAAGACAGTAATTTTCAGACTATTCTGTTCAGTTTGACTAATCTGCTGTGTATACATCTCAAGGGTTCTTTCCCTGGTTAAATAAATATGGAGGCTTTCACTAACTCTTGCACTTGCTGCTCTGCAAATAGCAACAACACTAATTTAGCAAAGGAAAAATTGTTGCACTGGATTTAGCTCTAAATTATTAGATGGTATCTCTTGCATAAATAAAAGCCATGTTATTTCCTCTGGAGCTTTCACAAAGTGGTGGTATCTAAGGCTGAGGTCCTTTCATGCATTTTGGTGACTTCTACAGGGCCTTGTAAGTGAGGTGCTGTGTCTGCACAGTTGGGTGTGATGCTGTGCTGCAACACCACTGTGGGCAGCAGGAGATGCAGCTGAAGAAGTGCAATGCCAGAGCTGCACAGGTGACTTGAACCTGGAGTAACTCTCTCCCCAGCTGGGCAGGCCCATGAGCTAGTGCTGGCTCAGAACTGGTTCCTGGACTATCACTCACTGTTCTCACTGATGCTTTCAGAAAGTCATGGGCTTCTAGAGTCACATCACACAACCTTTAGCCAGTGCATGTATCCCTGGGCATGTTTTCCTGAGAGGTACAGAGCTCAGTTTTGGCTGAAATGCACTTTCATCATGATCTTTGACCCTGCTGCTTTGTGTCAGCACCTTTGATACCAGGTGACACTGGCTAGTGCTGGCATTGCCTTGGTGTAGCACCTGTTGCTCATCGTCAGGCAAAAGTCAGTGTTGCCCCAGTGTCTGAGAAGACCCTCCAAAAATGTCAGAGGCTTGTGTTGTTCCACAGTACTCATGAACTCAGTAACATTTCTGAGTTAGTTACCTTTGTCCATGCCTCAGCAATGCTTCACAAACCCTCATAGCTTGGAATGTCTGCTGTAGGGTGTACACGTGCTTGCTGCAATTACTATAATCTGGGGCATGCTGGAAAAAGCCTCACTTCAGAGAAGCTCTCAAACATTACTCTTGTTTTGCTTTCATCTGTAAAATCTACCGAATTTCCGTTATTCCAAGAAAAGGCTTTGGACTGTTCACTCTTGTGTAATCTTTGGTCTGCAGAAAGTGTTCCGTGATTTCACATGATTGTTTGTCCATATCCCTATGTCATCTGCAGAACTGGCCATATTTCCATGTTCTGGAAACAAAGCTGGCTCAGAGAAATGTATGGCTTGTGATCAGTACTGGTAGTTTTGAAAATGAGTTTGCAGCCCTTTCAATCCGGGCACTGTGTGTAGTGTAGCACTTAGTTGTTTCAAGAACCAGCTTCTGACTTCTGGGGGCTTCTTTGCATGCAGAATTGAAAAGGACTGCCCAGGCTTTATTTTAAGGTTACATTCTTGTAAGAGCAGTATTTGATTAATGCAGGCTTTGAGCTTGTTATAGGCAAGATCAGTCTATGCTGTAAATGGCTATAAACAAAGTGGGAGAAGGTAATGTAGCTAATTCTAAAGCAATGTTTATAAACAGCTTGTCAAACTTTATCACTGTTGGTTAATGTCTATTAATAATGTATTAATGCTTTATAAACTATTTCTAAATGGAACCTTAATATAGGAAGAAACTTAAGCAATTTGGTTCTATGCTTGTGCTTAAGTACAGAATCTTCTTGAGCTCCAGGCTACACAGGTATTTCTTCGAACATCCAGAGAAGTACTGCACAAACACTCAAATTTGTTGGCCTTGATAAATGGAAAGCTGATATGCTGACAGAAAGGGAAAAAAAAAAAAGCACACCATTCAGAATGTTCTGACCCAGTATCCACTTACTACTAATTGTATTTCCCCTGATACTCTGCTCTGACCCCTCTCCAAATGACTGAATGCTGAAAGTTTGCAATATTTGGTTGTTGGTCCCAAGTCTCGTGTTGGATAAATATACAGAGGATAACTTTTGTAATTTTAAGTAACCAGATGACACTACATTTGATCTCCTAATCCATGAAGAGAATAAAGTGCTGCTGAAGGGGAAATGATTCACTGGCCTTAAGTAAAAAAATGAGCAGACAACTCTCTCAAGATGCCACAAGGAAACGTTAGGATCAGGTATTTCAATGGAACTCAGGCCAGGTGAATATACCTCCTTGACTTCTCCTTTCTGCATGATACCTGCAGTAACCAAATGAAAAAAAAAACCTGTTGCTATCACTTTTTCCTGTAGATGAACACTGCTTTGTGCACAGATCAGCCTATTGGATGTGTCATAGGAACGTGACATTTTATAAGACCATATTCACTCCAAAAATAGAAAAGTTTTTACAGATCAGGATACTGTTGTGATAAATACTGCAGGACAATAGGAAGCAATAAGTGTGTTTCAAAATGTAATCTAGACCAATTTTTCATGTCTGTTCTTTATAAACAAATCTTCATTATCCATGACCAGATTACACACTTTGTAATTTAACTAAACCATGCTAAAAATAAAATGAACTCATTTTCTTTTTTCTTTCTCTACATTTATGAGTAACTTTATGATTCTTTCTTTTCAAAGATAGCATGTTGTGGTAGTGCTAGCCTAATTTTCACACAGTGTAAACTGTTTGTAGAGTCCTTTCCTCCACCACCCGCCTCCCATATCTGTACTATCCATCATTTGCCCTGGATATCTGACACTTGACAATGTATCCACCCTACCACAACAAACTGTGCTCCCAAAGAGTAACTTTAATGAGGCAGAACAAAGACCAAATGTCTGTTCAGTATAAGACACTTGTGACCTAGCAATAGATCTTTCTCATGGCATCCCACTGGCTCTAGACCACACCACTCAGAGTCCCATCTTCCTTCCCTAACCTCCCTCTCCACTCAGCATCCCATAAGCCGGGAAGAGAAAGCCAGCATGAAAGTGAATGTGTTCCCTGAGACATGCGTTTTTAATTTTCTTGGTCTTTTCCAGCTTGATCTGAGCTTCATTTTGTTGAGGCTGACAAACAAGGCAGCATTGCTGTGTATTAATGAGGCAGTGCAAGCTCTTGACACATGTTCAGGGTTAGCTTGAAATTAACAGATGAGGGCCTGTATGACCCATTGAGTTGTCTCTGATTCCTTTAGTGTCACTAAAAGGAATGACCTGTGCTGTTTGTTTTCATCTGGCAAACACAGTCATTAATGTTAGACAAGACGAATTGGCTCTTCCAGACTGTAATGCGGTTTCTTCGAAAGGGATCTGAGCATGATGTTTTTCTGAGTTGCACCTAGGTGAGGAACACAAATTATTAGGAGCAAGCAATATGTTAGCATTAGTGAAGTTAAAGGAGAGAAGCATAAAGGTGAGATCTTCCAAAAGTATTTTGTAGTAAAAAGCCCAAACTTGTGTGTAATATTTTTTAATTAAAGGTCTGTCAGTGAACTTGCAAATTCACTGTCTGTCCTGGAAAAACAAGCACTAGGAAAGAGATATGATATGGGCCACACAAAGCAAGAAAATCAAAGGAATATTTTTTAAACCATCTCAGTGATTTAAGGGTTATTGCCAACATTTGGAAAACTACAGGCTTATGAGACTAAAACTTTCTGTCTGTCAGTGAGACACTGGTTCCTAAGTGCCTACAGATCCTTCTCTGCAAAAATATCAAAATGGAATTAGGAGGAAGTGTCTCCTGATGTAGCAGAGCACATGACATTGGCGTGTTGGCAGGCCACAAGCCTGGACTCAAATACCTTCCAATGCCTCTGTACCACCCTGCACTGGATGCATCAAAGGCAGACTTCAGCTAGCTCTGCAAAAATCACCAGTTTGCCATAAGAGGCTGCAAAATGTAGCAGATGAGCTCTTGAGTTCTCTTAGAGACCTCCTCAGGCCAAAGCAGATGGGACTCGTGGTGCATGAAGAACAAACTTTCAGAGCATTTCTGTGTTAACTCATGGTCTGCCCAGCCCCTTGGGATAAAGTGTCATGTGTGACAGTTTGGGGACATTTTTATCAACTACCATGTGAAGACAGGGAAAAATGTGAAACATTCTCTTTCTGCCTCTTTAGTGTCTTTTTTGGTTTGCTTCCCATTAACAAATTATGCTGTTGGATAATTGAGACAGCTCTGCTTAACGATGCCCTGGTCTGGTTTCATGGGAGATATGCTGGAAAGTGACACCTGAAAACAACATGCCAGACAATTGCACTCACTTCTGAATGAATAAAAGCTCTCCTTCAAAAAAAGTGATGGGAAATTATCCATCACTCTACACTGCTTCTTTCATTTTTCCCACTGCTTTCTGCTTTAGAGATTGGCCAGCAGCATCTCTACCTCTGTTGATTTTGTTCTGTCATGACCTCTCTGGTGGACTCCATCTGATGTGAGAATGAGACTTACAGGTTAGTTCCTTGATGAGTTTTATTTTAAGCCTGCTACTTCTATGAAGATGCAGAGCTCCACCAAGCCACTCAGGTCTTCTCTTTGCTCTGTGCTCTCCTGCCAGCCTGAGCGGCAAACTGTGCAAAACACCTTCATGGCAGGGCTGTGACCAGGGTCAAGAGCACTTTCTTTCCAAAAAGGCAGTCTTTATACAGTTGTGGAAGCTGACGCTTGTGCTCTCAGTGTGGTGAATGTGCTTGAAAACAGTTGAGCTGGAAAGAGACCTTTTGACACCTTGCCCATTAACACAGGCAAAGCTGTTCACCCATAGAGGCAGCCTGGCAGTCTGTGAGGAGGTGAGAGAAATGATGCTAGCACTTCCTCATGGACAGATTGCAATGGCAGCTCTCTGTTGTAGCAATAGGGACACCAGGCTTGCACTGAAACAGAGGACAAAGCTGTGTCACAGTTCAAGAGCTGCTTTGCACTCACGGTTTGGCAACACTCGAGCATTGGAAAACGATGCACTGAGGGATCTGTAGAGCATACACTTTGACAACCAGCTATGACAGTTCTTAAAAGAAGCAGAGAAAGGACTTCAATGCAAATAAAAATCAGTGGAAAAATGAGATCAACCATCGCCAGAATTCGGAGCACTTTTTTCCTAAAGCCAGGACTCAAGGTCTGCATGTATGGAAATTTCTGCATTTCTTAACTAGGCAAAAAGAACTTCTTTCTTTGTCTCTTTATTTTGTTAAATGAAAAAAGGAATTAACAGGAAAAATGCTTTACCTACTTTACTCTTACTATTTAGGGTCTAGATACAAATGTATTTTGCAAGGGCTTTTTCTCTCATCCCAGGCTGATTTCTTCTAAATCAGCAAATTACTGGAACTTCAGTACAAACAGTAAGCCAGATCATTGTGATTCTTGTGACTTTCTGAAGAAACTTATGACATATCCGTACATTTAAGGAACATTGCTTATATTTAAGTAAGAAGTCGACAATTTCCATACCAAACATGGGCAGAGTCATGTCATAGTATTACTGAGTGAAACATCTGTTCCTGCAGTTCCTAAGATGTCAGATGTCCTGTGCTGATGTTTCCTCCACATCTGCTGCAAAGGTCAAGCTGCAGAAGGTGAAGTTTCTGTCTTTTTTTAGGACCGTGTGGTACCATAAAGGCAGCAGGGAGGGGATAGGAGTTATATAAGTCACATAACTGCCTCCTAGTTGATGGACAACACAATGGAAAGAGGAGCTGTCTTTCCTCTGTGCCACCTACACCTTCCTGTGATAAGCGGTCCACGCAAAGATCTGCCATAGGCAGTGCATTTTAGGTATAAATCAGAAATCCCACACAGTGGTACAAAGAAAAGGACTTGATCCATTGCTGGGTTGCAGGAACGCTCATTTATCTGCTCTGAGGCTGATCGCAGGGCCTGAGGAACAGATCTTTGAAACACAATTTTTCAATTAATTTTAAGGTCTCCACCAAAAACTGCCTCCCTTCTTCCAGAGTTCAGTTGCGGTTTACATATAAACCACTAGGAATTTAATTTTAAAGTGAAAGAGTTACCCAGTTTTCCTACACAGCACTGAGCTAATTTATTGGATAATCTCTCACTCTGTCACACAATGAAATAATGGGATACGGACTCCATCCATCCTTCAGTTCAGCCTATTGTAAAATTATCAGTCTTATTTCTCTGAAACAACACATGGAAGGAAATGTGCAACGAAATTACACTGGTGCTTCTTGAGTGATCAATGTTACTAAGTAGAAGAAATGAGGCAATGTAGCCATTCAGTGCATCCGCTATTTCAATTTGATAAATTAATCTAAAGTAGATTCAATTGTATTCTGCCTGTATTTTTCCAATTTTTTTTCAAGCCAGGTAGCATTTTCTTCCTTGGTTTTAACTTAAATTTTTGCTTATTAATTTGCTTCTTTTACCCTTTCCCCTTCACCTTCCCTAATCCCTTCCCCTCCCTTCCCTTTTTTCTCCCCTATTTTCTTCTTTTTCCTTCTAAGCAATGGAGAAAATGAGGCTGAAAAGTATAGAAGTATATTCAATACAGACTTGGCTGGAGGACATCCAATGGAGGAAATAGAGAGGGGGGCTAGAGCATTCCCCCTACAGGAACAGGCTTTGGGAAGTGCCTGGCTCAGCCAGGAGCTGGAGCAACTATGGGCATTAATAGCACCCCAGTGCCTATGGGGTGGGGATCAGCAATGTTTGCAGGAGATGGAGAGGCATGATTTGAAACAGAAGAATTTGTAACTGGATATACGGGATGGAGAAAAACACTGCAAGGATTATTGGGCATCCTAAACACAGTCCAGAGTGGCTGTGAGATCTCTCTTGGAAGTGTTTTTCAAGAACTGACTTGACAAAGCTCTGAGCAACCTGTTCTGAGCTAATAGGTGGTTGCTCTGAGCAGGAGGTTGGACCAGCCTCCCTCCCATCCTGAATCATTCTGGTATTCTAAGAATACAAAACAGAATCAAGTGAACATTTTCTTTTTTCTTGAATAAAAACAAAAATAAAATACACAGTACAGGTTTTTGTAGCCTTGGCTGCAAGCTATTCGAACACAGTTAATCTCTTGTTGCCATTTATGCTCAAACTCAATTGCAAAAATCACAAAAGAGCAAACAAAGGCTCCTCATATAAACACAGCACGCAGTAGTTTAACCTCACATATGGACTCCACTGGAATAGCTTTGAGGGTTGACCTCTGCCTTAGTCTAACTCTCCATAGTTTTAACTTTAAGTTTGCAAAACTTTTTCCAAGGCACTTGTCCCAAAGTCTTAGGACTGTCTGAATCTCTTCTCCTGAGGCAGCAGAATGCTTAAGCTTCTGCTTCAGTTTAAGTCCTTGGCTGATATTTTACTGTTGAAGCAGGCAAGCAGTTTCTTTGCTGATCTCAGGTTATACAAAGTGATAGTCTATACAAAGTGATAATTCTATACTGTCTTGTCCAGTGGGAGTGGGAGGTACAGCTTCAATACCTCAGCAAGCAGCTGCCCTAAAGCACTGTGAAATGCCTGTGCTGGGCTTGATTAAGCTGGTGTAGGATTAGAGCTAGTCATTCACTGCAAAATCCAACTTCAAGCCAAAGTTTTGTAAATCCCAAATCTGTGATGTGCAGCTGGGGCTTGCACTGCACCCGTCTTTCACTGGGGTATTGTTGGTTTCCCACTTTTTCTCTGAAAGCGGGAAGGTCACTAGCTAGAATCAATAAACGCTCAAACACAAGGAAACTTTGCAGAGCCTGTAGGAGTTGAGTACACGCTGTAAAAATGATAGTCATTTATCTTTGTTAACAGTGTTAAGGATGTTGCACAAACTTGTAGGAAATTTCCATCCACGGCAGAGAACAGCACTCCTCCCACCACCTTGTGTTTTTATTGTAGCTCTCACAGGACACAAACTGTTACAAAATGACCCAGAGCTGCATCACAGGGCAGCAGCCAAAGCCATTGATGCCTCCGCTAACTCCAGCTGCCCCCACCCTCTAAGTGAAGGTCAATGCAAAGAATGAATTAGCTCATACCTGTGATTTGCAAGAAGATATTTAAAGTACAATATGGTAAAAAAAAAACCAAAAAACCAAAAAAACAACAAAAAAACCCCAAACAAAAAAAAAAAAAAAAAAAAAACCACAAAAAAAATAAAAACCAACAAAAAAAAACCCCACCCCACAAAAAAACCCAAATAAATAAAAAACCAGAAAGCCACTACCAAAGTTTCAACAGTATTTTGTAGGTTTGTGATTTCTCAAGCTAATTTCAAAATGGAAAGGGCTGAAGAACATGGGCAAGGGAGCAGCTGACCCAATTTTTGGGTTTTGAACTCTTAGTAATAGCAGTATGCTTTCCAAGGATTTTGATCCCTATTCCACCACCAAAATAAAACACCCTTATTTTTGAAACTGCTCCATCCCCACTCTGAGGCATGTTCTTTGAAAACATAGGAAAATTGTGTTTTCTACTTCTTTTGCTTGATATAGAGAATGAATCTGAACACTTTGGTTTTAACCAAACAAATGGGAACTGGACACTGGTATATATTAAAAAAATGTATTTTCACATAGGTTCAGTTGGGATTTTTGTTATCATTTCTGTGCTTCTCCCATTACCTAGTGAAACTGAAGATGTTAGGGGAAAGACACTTTCAGTCTGTGAAAGGCCAAATCTTTACTGGCAGAACTACTCATTTGGGAGGTTTTGCTGTCCTGGAAGTAATTGTGGTTGTTTGGTATGACTCTAAGGCCACACGTCACTATGGCAAGCACAGTCAAATGACGAGGGGTTGTTTTCTGTTGCATCAAGAACTGGTTTATCTCTGAGCTGTTTGTGTTTATTTTTCTGGAAATTTGCTAACGTATAACCCAGGAAACTGGTACATGCTGTTATTCAAATAATTCTCATTTTAAAGTGCTTCCTCCACTTCAAAGTGGCATCCACTTCATGTCTTAGGAGATCCCTGCCCTGTTGGACCTGTCCTTCTTATGTCAACACTCTGCCCTATTTCAACAGGTATTCATTGGTACCTCATGCAGATAGTTTAAATTATTTTAATGGTAACAGGAGTGAGGCAGTATTAACCTTTTCACAATTCAGTGATTTTTTAATGAAAGTTGAATTAACTTGCCAAAGCAGCTCTATTATACACACAGGCAAATATGAAAACAACTCTGTTCAACCAGGGGTGAAGAAGAGGCCTTGGTGCAGCACCTGTATTAGGAGATACCTGTAAAATGCTGCTTGTATCAGCACAAAGAGAATAACTGCACCTTCTGCACCTTCTGGATCCACTTCCTCCTCCTTATGGAAAAGGCTACCCCTTGCTAGGGACAGCATTGCTTTCATTCCTGGTTAGAGCTGCTATGGGAGTGCTGTGCCCATCCCTTGCATTGTGTCTGGCCCCAGTGGGAATAGAGTACACCATTTCAAATTAGATGCAGGTAGCATAACCCTAAAGGCCAAGTTCACTAGACCTCTGCAAATGATTTAGATATCTGCTTGACCGAACTAATACCCAAGGAAAACGTCACAGATGACAGCTGCTGATTCTTGGTGTATAAAATGTGTCTTTCCTTGCACTGTGATTCCAAATCCCACACACAGGTCTGCCTTCCACCCACTGACTGTGTGTTGCCTTCTTGTCCACTTTTTCTCAAACATCGTGAGTCTCTCCAAGATATCTGGCATCTCTAGAAAGGGCAGGATTGTTTGACGCTTGCCAGCCTGCCTGGTGGGAGAGAGGAAGTAGTGGGAAGTCTGTATGGGAGTGGTACAGCAAGTCCATTGTCTCTGTTTCATTGTGCTTTAGGATTTCTGAAGGGCACCCTAAAGGGGATTTCCCTGCTTAATGCATAGTCCTGCCAATTTAAGGAGCAAAATGTCTTATTACACCCTTATGTCGGAGGGTTTCAAACCTGGAGGAGGAGCTGCACTTGTTCAATGCAAGCCTGAGAAAAAGTCCTACCAGATAAAAATGTTTCTCCTTTACACCTTGCTGAGTAAAATTAATATTAAAGCACTGGACTCATGTGGTGGAAAATTGGATTATGTCCTCGGTCTCTGCTAGTTTACTTTGGTACCTATAATCAAGTATTTCAAAAGAAATTTATGAAGCAATACAGATCTCCCAACTACTGTCTTCCTTCTGAAAATGGAGCTAATCATGTGTACCTTCTAGTAGGTTTTTGCCAATTTCAGAATACAGACTGAGGCTTGCTTTGAGTTTAAGCTCCCAGCATTATTTGAACCTAATTTTTGGCTGAGGCCCCACCTTTGTAGTAGTGCAAATAAATGAGTAATTTATCTCAATTTCAAAGTTTCTTTAAGACAGTAAAGGTCTGTGCAGAAGATAAGGAGATCGTCCTGTGCCCCTCACCCTTACCTCCCTGTCTCCAGCTGTTTGTTGGCATCTTATACCAACTCTAGTGCCTGTGCACATATGACCAGACAGACCAGGGAGCTGATTTGCCTTAAAAGTTAGAACTTACAGTCTCCCAGAATAAATTTTCAGGGCTGGTTTTCTGTCACATTATCTTTCTTGTCCCTCATTGTCAACATAAGGAAGAGACCAAGAACAAAAGCGGAAGGGCAATACAACCACTTTTTTGATACAACCTCTTTTCCGGATTGCTGGATATCGACCATAACGTTCACAAATAAAATAACTTCAAATTCCCTCATGCCATAATAATAAATAATTCCTGTTATAGAAAACCCATTTGCTTTCCTTCAGTATTTTTGTGAACAAGCCCCGTAAGTGTGAATTGGCCACAATGGTTATAGTTTTAGGCCACCCTTTTGAGGGATAGGTGTATGTGCTTTTTCTGTGGTGGGTGCAATCCTTGGGTTACCCAAAACCATATCTACGTCTGTCTTCTCAAACTCATATCATTTTTTCAGCATGTGCTTGGAAAAGAAGGTAACATTGTCATACTCCTAAACACAGCATGGTAATCTGCCCCACAGTTCCAAACTAGATGTGCAGTGGAAGATTCTACTGGCTGACAAAGATTATCTTCTGTTTCCTGTTTCAGAGAAGAAAAATGAGCAAAAATAAAGGTCATCTGTGTTTATATTAACTATACAACAGTTCCACTATGTTTCGTAACAAACTTGGGTCATTATTTATCCATTTGTCCTTTATATCATTGCTTTGAACTCTCTGGGTTTGCTTATCATGATATTTCTAAAATCCGTAAACAGTCAGGGAGAAGTATTTCTACTTTTCTAAATAGAGTATTAGGTCATTTTATTATCAGAGAAATATAACGCTGCCCATCTGTTGTTGTTTCACATGTGGAACAGCAGGCAGCCTCCTCCTAACCGTTAATTATTTCAAGGAAGTCACTGCAGTAACTTTGCCATAGGGGCCTAGTTTCGTTTCTGTTCTTCGTGATAGCCTTTCCCACAGCTGTCCGTGAGGTATGGGTAGTGCTGCACTAAGAAAACACCCATTCACGCAAATCCCCAGCTAACAACACACTCCTGGTACAATTTGCCGCAAGTGTTTAAATTTTGTAATTGGAGCAAAGGTAGAGTTTAGTTTTTGCTAAGTACTTTAATTCATCTCTCAGTTCAAAATCAAGTTTGTATCTTCCTTGAAACCTCTGGAAAAACTGAGATTCTCTACTTCCCAGGCTTGGGGTACCATTGCCTCTTACATCACTGTACTGTTTCCTGCAGCAAGATGTCTCTCTTGCTACTCTTATATACCATAAAATACAAGAGAACAGTAATGAGAAATAATAATTAATTCGATCCCAAAATTTCCTTTGTGGTTCACTAAAAATGTGTTCTTCCATGTCAGAAGGTGAAGAAAATGTTGAGGTAAACAGGCTCAGTGACAAAGTAAACAGAAATCCACTGTGGTTAGAAGCCCCTCTAGGCAGGCATTGTATTTCTGCAAAGTGCTTAGCAAAGTTTGCTAGTTTTTACAAGTGCTAGAGTAGTGCAGAAACAGAAAATGTTATTTCATACAGATAAATACAACTAAGGAGTTATCAAGTATTTTAGTCTCCTCTTGAGTTTAGGTAGAAGAACAAATTGCATGTGAACTTACTGCAACCTCATATGAAGTGACCTTCCATACACTATCCTTCCCAGTTCCCAGCACCTCCCCTTTGCAGTACCAACTTCTTCAGACACATCCTGTGCCCTGAGAATTTATCACTTCCACCCCATGAATAACATGCTGTGCATCAAACACCAAACTGTGCATCAGGATGTGGTGCTTCTGTTTCTGTCTAAGCCTCATAAAGATTCACGTTGAAAATGTCTAGCAAAACTCACTTATTAGATTATTCCTAATGAAAATGTAAATTAAGACAGCTTGGGGGTACTGCTTGAGTCTCTGTGGAGTCTCTTTGCTTCTCAGGATGCCTCAGAGAACATTATGTTCTGCAACACACTGGGGCTAGCCTGAGCCATGGAGTTTTCTGAAAGACCTGTGGTGTCTCTTTCCTGATAAGATTATGCTGGGGTGGAGATTGCTTGCTTTGTTTTAATTTGAGAAGAGATTTATCAGGGGTTCTCCCCTGCAAAACTGTGACCTTCTTCTAGTGAATTTTGATGTTTAACAAGTCCCAAACCTCTTTTAGGTGTCCTCTAAGAAATTTGTCAGCAAAAAGTAGTAGGTATGGGAAAGAAAGACTGGAAAAGATTTGATGGGCCAGCAGCACTCCCCAGAAAATATTATAAGAAAGCTTGTAATAGACTGTTTGTGTAGCTATTATACAGACTTTACAAAAAAAAGGTGGACCAGTTGGACTAGGGTAACTTTTCTTTAAAGATCAGCTGGATGGGTGTATGAATATTCCAGGTTTATATCAAAATATCTGTGAGCTATACATACATGTTGTACCTATATCAGGACATAGCTTTGTATATTTTCATGCCGTAGCAATAGCTTCCTTTGTTGCTTTATACAAAATCACATGCATAATGAATACAACAAATGGGGTAAATGAAACTAGCATGAGAAGAAGTTTAGAAGGCATCACTCACTAGGAAACTACACAAATCCTCTCATGAAGAAATGCGAAAGACAGAAATGGGAAGACAGGTGGCTTTGGAATTGCTCCATAGTTTGAGAAGTGTCTGCTGGTAAATGGATGCACCATCTTCCCCTTTCTGCAAAAGGAGTATGCTGCTATCTTGAGGAAAAGTTTGAACTACAGTGAGACTCAGCCCTGTGCAAGTACCTCAGACAAATTAGTCTGGGTTAGGCCCCTGCTCATCCTGCCTGATGGTCATCTACCATGGGTAAAATCCAAGCTAGATGTTGGTTTACCCCATATGGATCCTTCCACAACACTGCTGATGTATCTGCTTTCAAAGCCCTATCCTAATCACTGAAATTTTTATGAGCAATAGACCTGACCAAAAAGGAATTTTACTGACAAAACTATTGTCTCTTTTGAGGTCTTACTGCAGGTAATTCTTTTGTCTCTGTGAGTATAAATAGTTTTCAATGTGACAATTACCTGAATTGTTTTAACGTCCTGGAGAAGAAGTATCCTGTCTTTTTTTTAATATATGTAATTCCCAATAACCCATAACTGTCTGCATGGGCTTGGACCACTTTTAATATATTAAAAAAACACAGTAATGTGGAAATTAATTGCAAGTATAGATAAATTTTTGTTTGTTTGTTTTGACGTGTTTGTATGTGCATGTGATTAAGGCTTCACAGGGACCAGGATGCAGGTGAAATGACCTCTAAGCATGTTGGTACCATAAAATATATTCCATCCTCAATTATAATCCCCCACATATTTCGTATAGCAGCAGGGATAACCACAAAATATGTGCTATATTCAGATAGGGCATTACTTTAGATGCTGCTGCAAACACAGTTAATGTCTCTTTCTTCATCTACTTTCCCTGTCTCAGATTTGTGTGTATTTCATCCAAACAGCTTGTTACGTGTTAAGAAAGTTCTTTAGCCTAACTCTTGACTCTAGCTTATTCACATGTGAAGAGTATAAGTTGTGCTAGTTTCCATACTGACCATACATTGCATAATTTAATAATTAAAATTTAGCCCTGAGATCTTTGCTGGGTCCCTTAAACATTTTATTTTCTCTTGCTTATGGAGCTGACAACTGTTTTTGTATGAATCACTAGACGTATCTGTGTCCATTTCACAAAGGCCAGCTTGCCTCTAGAATGCCTCTCCCGAAGGCCTGGAGTCTGGGCAGAGGAACCCACTAATCTTACAATGATTTTCCCCCAAGAGATTCTTGTGTTTAACCCTACTCTCTTCTTAGATCCCTGTTACATGTCTCTGTATCAGCACCAGCACTGCTTCCAAAGATGGGAACACTGCTAAAGGCAAGGCAAAGTTTTTCCAGCACTCTCACATTTCTAATCTTCTAAGGGGACTTCATGAAACATGTAGAAAGTATACAATAAAATATATATAAAGTAATAGAGCAGCAGTAAAGTAAATTGGAGTAAGACTGAGAAAGGCTCTTGCAGGTAAGCAAAGAGACTATAAAATAGGGGGAAAGAGAATGAAGGTCACCTGGTTTTTATCAGAAATCTAGTCTAAAGCTCAAAATCCATTCTCACAAGGACAAAAATACATGCGTGACACGTGAGGAAATTAACTCCCCAGGATGTGCTTTGGGAGTGCTCTAGGACAGAGGCATTTTGGAAAGAGGTGATAATGGCCTTAAAAGGGCAGTGATGAGATTGTGGAACTCCTGTGTGTGGGTTCTGGAAAAAAAAGATATATTTGAAAACAAAAAAGCAACCAAAAACTCCTGGAAAATACGAGCAGCTAGGCTAATTGTAGACACTTGGAAAATGGAAAGATGTTTCCTTTTTTTCTTTATTTTTAAATAGGAGCTTTTGTAATCAGGCTTCTTTTCAAAGCATAAGGAAATATGCCTTGATTTCTGTGTCAGTTGTGTGCAGTCTTCAGTCACAGCCTGAAATCCTAAAATAAAGAAAATCACTGCAAGGTAAACACAAAGTATTCCACCCTACTGCTTATCAATCTCTAGGAAGTGGCCTTTTTCCATGGATGGGTCCATTTAGCTATTTCCATTTTTACCCATCCCTCAAATAGGACCTTAGGAAATACTCATGTATATAACAGGCAAAGATATCAGCTAGTAAACTTAAGTTGCTAATTCAAATTATAGTAATCCAAATAACATAAATTATAGGGAAATTGCCAAAAGATGGCTCTGGAGTCCATTACCAACTCCAGTAGACCCAGCTCTTTATGTTGATGACATATATGCTATGGTTGGTGTCATTTTAAGTGAGATTATAGCATTTGTCTTATGGAAGTACAACCAGATGTCTATCAGACTACACACCTGACCAGATCCCCTCTGAAATCCATATTTCTTGTTCCAGTTAACACTCACCATCTGGAAGCAGCAACTCTATGAAAATGATGCTTTCAGAGATAGTTCTTTATCCGAATCAACTGCAGGAATAATTTCTTTGTTTCATGTTTTGCTTCAAGGAATCAAAGAAAAACCTAGAAGCCTCTGAACTTGCTGTGAATTACCTCCATAATGTTGGTCACTACGGTCTGCAGCAAGACCCGTTCTTTTCTTCTAAGGCTGCTGAAAAGCTAGACAGAGGGTTTAAATTAAAATTAGAAACTTGTGTGCTTCTTCTCTGCAGTTGTGGCTATGTTTTCTTTCCAGTACTCATTGATTTCCTATTATGTTTACTGCAGGACTGCCCTGCTGTTGATAAGAGTGCCAGTTTTTCTTAAACCATGAAGTGGTTATCTGTTGCCCTAGCTATTTGGTGAAAATTAATTATATCCTAAACCAAATCTTGCTTTATCCTCCATCTGTATTTGCTACTTAGTGCTGTAAAGCATGATTTGTGTAGTTATAGACCTGAAATCCTCTTTGAGAGGAAAGCACAGTCTTGCATAGATAGTTCTCTTTGGTTGGTGTAGCATCTTTCCGTGATCTCCAGGGGCTCACATCCCTTTATGTCCTTTGACACGTGTCTTGACGTGAGTTGTTCTGATGCATAATGGACTTCAACTTAGTCTCAGAAGCACACTGTAAACAGCAACAGGCAGAAGGCCTAGAAAGTAACACTTTCTAGAGTGTTTTTGAAGCAGTTTTCTAACTGTTTTTGAAAGCTGTTGTCCAGCACCTCACCTGCTTTATCTGTCCAGAAAGAGCTATCACACACAAAGTCTTTATCACCACTATGTCTTTTCCTGGCTTTAGTGGTTCTTGAGACACCTAGTAAAAGCACTGAAAAATACTGAAAAAGCTGGGAGAAATCTACAACACTGAGTCTAGAATCAATTTTTTTGAATCACATTTGAAAACTGCTGTTTAGCCAGCAGAAGACCTCAGTGCACAAGTCATATCCTTGTCTCTCTCTTCCTTGGTTTAGGCCAATTAATCATGGCACAAGAGGTAAATGAGTGGGGGATTTCAGTGTAAACTGTGCTGGTGGATTGGTAAACATTTCTGATTGTTGCAAATAACCAACACAAGTGTAAGGAATGGAAGTTTAGCTTTAGGCCTGTATGTTTACCATTACGATTTTAAACTGTTTATAAGAAGAAGAGTACTTTAAATGTTCCTGAGGAGATGGGCAAAACCACAGGGCTGCTAAGGGTTTAACTGAGATAAAGTGTTTGCCTTAAAATTCAGAGAAACGTGGTCATTTTGCAGGCGTGGTTTGTCATTTAAAACATTGCTGTTGACATTGTGTTGTGACACCAGCCTAAAACATTTATGGTAACTCCAGAAATGAGATGTACTAGAAGGTGGAAGGCAACATCTGGATTCTTCCTTATCACTGTATCCTCAAACAGCTAATTTATAATTTTCCGTATGAATTAACAGTGCAATCCCCCCAGCATCCCTCCACCCTCTTCCCTCCCCCCCATCCCCCTACTTTTATTGTATATATTAAGATGAGGATTTAAATGTCTTTCAATAAAGCCCTAGGTGCAGGATGCACAGCAGTAAGTGAAGGTGTCAGTTTTCGTGGTGAGCAGTAAAACATTGACTGGGGTTTCCCCTAGTTTTCCTTTTAGCCACTGGCTAAAAGCTTGGCAGAGCTGGGTGCTGTTCTCCTGGAGGCTGTGAGATAGACATGCTGCCGGGTCTGGCGCCGGGTCTGGCAGCTGCCTTCCATGTTGAACACCTTGGAGCCTGTAGCTCACTTTTTTCCTCTTCATGACAGGGGTCAAAACAGCCTTTACCACCATCAAGATGTTCTTCAAGAGACTAGCAACATGTTCTGGTTCGAGGTTATTTTCTATCCTGTTTAACCCTGCAGACAAAACTAGGAATTAAATATAGTTCTCTAATGAGATTATGCAGTGCTGGTATGGGACAGCAAAGAGGTTGGTTCCAGTCAATGTTTCCAAGGTATTTTTAAACATCCTGTGAGGTTTGGCGCCCTGAGCTAGGATTTGTAAACATGTGATGTTGGCAAGTAAGAAACCAAGCTTTGCTGCCAAAATAGGTGGGGAAGGATGCTAGAAAGACAAAGTCCCTCACCTTGGTGAAAGGGATCTTCACAGCACTGGTCATCCTCCACTCAGCAGCAGTTCACAGTAGCCTGGTGTTACCTGAGGAGGTGTTTTCATCTTGGGACCATACAGAGGAAAAGGACAAATGCCTATCTTATGACTCTGACAGCCTGAAGTTAAAAATAATAAAACATTTTTTGTTACTTTGTAAAACTGAGTGCTCCAAGAGTGCATTTCAGACTGACATCAGTGTTCATTACCAAGAGGAACACAAGGGCAGACATAAACAAGATTGCTGTCTTCACCTGAGAGCTCTTTCTCACATATTAACATCCTGATCTAATTGCTTTTTTTGTTAGGATGGTGCTAAGAAGGCTGTCTGACCATGGTGAACTCTGTAGAGCACTGAACCACCAACAAATTACATGTCTCCTTGAAAAATCTTCAATTTAAATAGAAAAGACCAAACATGAGGGAGAAGGCAAGCATCCTTAACCCATGTCATTGGTTTTGATCTTTAACCTTGTCTTCTCCACAGTCAGATGTGACACCTGTCTTTTTCTGCATGTGCCACTCAAAAGAGACCATAATTTTTTTGACTTTCATGTGCAGGTGGGTATAGCCTCTCATGTTGCCCCAAAGTCAGCCCTTACCATCTGGCGTTTTGTTGTCAGCAAAAGTCTTTCTGGATTGCGTTACCGAAGAGTCTGCAGTCTTCACTGGGTGTGTCCTTCCTTTGTCCCTGTGCCTCATACAAATTTTAGAGAGCTGTTTCCCAAAATCTGACCAGCACCCAACCCATTAAACCTCCTCAATGTTGCGAGTGCTCTGTTACTGAAGCAGTATGTAGGAAAATATGTTCTATGTCAGGAAGCAGCACCCATGAAATGAGGAAAATGTTGATGAATGAGAGAAAGAAGATGCCTTTAATACAAAGGATTTGAGGTAGATATGACCTGGAGGAATTTCTCTGATTTAGAAACCCTGCCAATGAGGGTCTTCTAGATAACCTAGAGCTTGCTGGGGACTATCATGGATGGAAACTGCAGTTTAATCTCTATCATATGGATCCTTTTCTAGTCTTTCTAAATTATTTTAATGTAGGAATAGCCCTTCGAGGCCATGCTACTTGTGCCAGTATTTAGACTGAGGAGTCAGATTTTGCTTTTCAGCGCTCTCCAGCCCAGATAAGGGGTTGTAGTAGCAATGGAGTGTTTCTAGCTGCTGTAAATGGGGGTGGGGGGGTGGGGGGGTGGTATTTGAGTTGCCAAACTTAATTTAGCTGATGAGCTGATGAGGAAAAACTATCAATGCAGTTATAAACAATCAGTCATAAACATATAGCTAACATCTACCTAGAACACAGAGTGCTCATGCTGACCTGCAGACACCACTGAGATCAAAGCTAGGCCCATAGCAATATGTTTGCAAGAAAAAGACAATTACAGACTGACAGCAGGATTACAATATGCCTCTTTATGCAACTAAAGACCAACTTAATCATCTCTGGTATATGGGGTAGTTGTATGTGTCTAATGGCGTTTGATCCTTGCTGGAGGGAAAGATAGGTTATTGTTTGCTAATTCCAGTTCCCTGTTGGAATAAACTGGAATCATTAATCCTGATATTATTTCCCTTTCATTTTCTCAAAATTAAAAATAACAAGAAAATCTATTTGCCCAGGCATTTATATGTGAAGATTTGTTGAAGAGAAACATATTTGTTTATATGTTCATACTTTTAAACAGACATGTATCAATTTGTGTATGAATTTACATCTATATAAAAATGTATCTGTGTATATACATATAAAAGTTAAAAGGTTAATATATACATAAAATACATATGTACAATATATGTGGTTTTATACACACACACACACACACACACACACACATACATGTGTGCATCCACACTACCACCCTGATATTCAAAGTAGCCATGCTCTCAGAGAAATCACATGATGAGTTTCCATACTGACAGTCATCTTTCAACAATGCTCTCTTTATCAGAGTACAGTGGTAGGTTAGTGGAAGGACGGACTCTTTTGTGAATGAGCTAATGCAGTGACCTCAAGGTCTTCATGAGGAGAATTTGCCTGTGAGATCTCTCAACAGCAACAGGGCAAGGGCCAATGGACATAAACTGAAATGCAAGAAGTTCTACATGAAGATGAGAAAAAAAGTTCTTTACATTGTGAGTGACAGCACGGGAACAGACTGCTCAGAGAATTTGAGGAGTCCACTTCTCTGGAGATGTTCAAAACCCACCTGGACATGACTCTGTGCAATCTGCTTTAGATGAACCGGATCTAGCAGTGGAACTAGACATCTCTAGAGATCCCTTCCAAACCCAGCCATTCCCTGATTTTATGATTCTGGTGGATTTCTGTAATGTAATCACTCTGCAGTCTTGCCTCAGTAATGAGGAATGACTCAGCACAGTTTTTCTCCAAGCATATATTGCGTGTGGGATTCCTCATAATATGGTCTTCAGTTTCGGACAAGCACCAAAACCTAGCAAACCACATTTCAGAATACAAGTTCATACTTGGACACCTGGGTCTTGATTCAAAAAGATGTTTAATTCTTCCTAACTCTTAGTGATTTCTAAGAAACTAACACAAGTTCTTGGAAATAAGCATGTGTGTCTGCAAGTACTTTGCCAAATCCATTAATAACAGCTTATATTCCCATCACACCTCAGTCCCTGTTGAGGTTAATCATATTTATGAAGTTGATCAGAAATACAAAATTACTCATTGGTCAAAGAGCCATGAATAATCAAATATATTTAAAATACAAATTTCACTTGTGGAAGTTATTATGTGCCAATGACGATTCGGTTCAGAATGGCTAAAACCCGAATAATAATTTACTCACTGTAAATTATTCACTCATTTGTAATAAACAAGTAGTTTTCACCACAAATATTGGACTGTTCTTCTAAATAAAAGAGATATAAACTGAAAATTGGAAGGATTCTGGTAAATGACTATTATTGAGACACTGTTTTCTATGTCATACAGATTTGAAGTTGAATATTTTGAAGAGGTTTTATTAGATGCTAAAAACCAACAACAAAGGGGTGAATTGACTCTAAACCAGGAGACATTTAGGAAAAATGGGAGCTGCGGCAACCCCACATCAAAGGGTAGAATATATTCAAAAGAGGCAAAGGTTTGGAGTGACAGAAAATCAAGTTAGAGAGAAATTTATTATGTGATCAAGACTTTAAAAATACTGGTTAATTTAAACCCTATAAACATCAAAGTATTTGCTTCCTAAAGCTAGGTGGTAAAGGCTCCTTTTCATATCCTGGCTGGGTCCACATATGCAATTATTAGAAGGTTCCATTGTTTCTGAGGAGTGATGGTAATGGAATGATAAAGGGACATTAAAAAGGAGAGACAAAATATATTACCTGTAAGAACCAACGTAGGACATGGTAAACAGTACAGAATGGCCTTACTGCAGGGGTGTGACAGTCACACTCTGCCCTACAGGAGTCACCTGACACAGCTTGATTGGCTTCCATCCCGGGAAACACTCTGGAGATACTGGATCTCTGGGGAAAATGCTTCCTTAGTGGGGCCAAGCCTTAGGAAATCAATTTATATCAGTTGGTGATCTGTCTTGGTAGGATAAATCTTGTCAAAATTAGTTCCTTCCTTTGTCTTCTTTCTGCACTGTTTCTCTGAAGCATATAAGCAACCTAAAGGGAGTCAAAAGGAAACAAAAGACAGCCCTGGGAAGTAAATGGAACAAAAGGCAGACAAATCAGTCACATCTTTCATAGCATGAAGATGAGCCTAAATGCTAAGTTTTTAGATACACATTACTGTAGAGTATAAAGACATGGGCGCTGCTATCTATGTAGTATGAAGATGATAACACAACCTAGGCATAGGGCAAGACCTTGGGATGGTTATCCTCAAAGAAATCTATTTCTTGGTTTGAAGTGCTTTTGACTACCCAGGCATGAGCATAAACAAAAAGTATTTTTCCATTTATAAATGGAAGTAAATAGTGCCCTACCCTACGTGAAGCTTTAGGCTTAGATCCTCAGAGATATCTGTCTTTGTAAATTAAGTGCTTGAATACTGAATCCACACTTTACACTTTGGATCAGAAATGCCCTCAGTTGCTATGTTCAGGCACTCTTTTGAGTCAGCAGTGCAGGTGAAGGTGTCAGCATCACCCCAGCGGAAGCTGCCACTTCTGCAATTCTGCTGGCAGAGACATTCCCTGATACGCTGTAGGCAAAACCAGCTAGCATAAAGCAAACCCAAGCCAGGTAGTTTGCATGTATAAAGCAACCTGGATGATTTTCCCTGAGGTGGTGTTAAACACCTTGGGGATGATGAAGTGATGATCATCTGGCTCAGCTCAGTTCAGTGCCAGAATCTGTGCGTAGCTGTGAGGCACGGCATCAGCACCAACACACTGGCTGCAATGGTTCACCTGCACCTGGCTTTCGGGATCCAAACTGAAAAAATGTGTTAGCAGAAATGACACCTTAAAAATGTGGAAAGAGAACCAAGAAGAGAGTAATCTGTAATACGACAGCCAAGAAAGGATAAATAAAATTAAAACTCTCTTGAAACAGGGGAGAGCCTTCTATTATTTCCATTTGGTTTACTCTGATCTCATTCTGTACCGTAAGATCTTATCTTCATAAACTTTTCAAATCACAGTTTTGGGGACTATGGAATGCTTTTCTTCTCTCAGGGCAGCTAGGTGTCCTAGAAGATTTGCAGTAAAAGCTTCCCCCATTCCTGACTCAGGCATTTTTCCTCCCTCATAATACAAATAACTGTTCATACCATGAGAAGTTTTGCCCAAGAGGTCTGACAGACTGTGTCTCCAAGAGACTGACAGATCATGGCTGGAGTTCGCAGTGTAGCAGGCAGAGCACAGAGCCCTGTAGAGGGCATGTGAATGTGTCTGCAGGAGGGCTAGTTAGAAGAAGAGCTAGTGTGCATCAGGACCAAACAGCCTGCACAGAGCTGTACTTGCAATTTTTGGCCATCTCCTAGACTGAAATGGTGGTGATTTTGACCCCCACCCCTACCCACCTTCAACTTTTGTATTTGATTCCTTGATTTGATTCTAGCCATTACTAGTTAATGCTAAATTTGAAAAAGAAGTGTGCATTTTTTCGTGCAATTCTGAGGCCAGGAATGAGAAATTCAAAACTGTGAAAGACAATAAATGCAGAGTTTTCAATGCCATCAGGCAAAATATCCACTTCACTGGAAGCCAGGCTGTATTACCCATACTTTAATTTAGAGTAATATAATAAAAAAGCAAAATACAGCCAGAAAACAAGCGGAGAAGATCCAGAAACAATTTAGCTACCAGCAATCATCCACCCCCTAAAATTTACTAAATTGTAGCCTCAAACTAGCTTTTGTCTTTTCTGTCAATAGCTTTTTTCTAGGTATCCATATATAGCCACCTCCATGTCCTCAGGACTCAAAAAGTCATGGAAAATGGTCTCTCTCCACTGTCAACAGGAACCAAACAGGACAAATGTTTTCTGCATTCATGGTATAAAAGAAACTGTTGTTTCCCAGCAGCTAGATTTCAATTGCCTGCTCTATTAATCCAAGTCCCCATGTATTCCAGCCTTGATGACAAAGGTGGCAAGTTTCCACATGGATTGAGAGATCCTCTTATTCCCTGGGAGAGGACAGACCCATTCACCAGTGAATTAGCCATGTCTGCCAGCCATCTCCTGCAGGTGCACACGCTGTCTGCTCACAGCCCATGTGCAGTGAAACACTCCCGAAATACCTGGCCTGCTGGCCAACAGGCATCCTGCAGACCAGGGAGGGCTGCTGAGTCCTTGGGTTGTGAACTGTTGTTCCCACCCTATGGGAAGCTATAAGCCTGATATATTGCTATCTATTCAGCTTCAGTACACAATTGTCTTTAGACAGGGTGACTCATCAGTGGTCTGCTCCGACTTCTGCCCAAATTCTATTTGATGTCCTTTTATTTAAGAAAATGACTTTTCTAACCTTGAAAACTGATTTGATTTCTTGAAAATACGATATTGATTTTTTTTTTTCTCTGTCCTTCTGCTAATATTTGCTGTTATAATGGACCGGCAATGTAAAAGTGGTAGTTAGAGCAGGTACTGAGCTAAAACTCTGTGAAATACAACTGACTCCATAGCACCTTCCAGCCTTTCTTATAATCATGAATATACCTGATTAGCATATCTGTAAAGAGCTTGTTGCCTTTTTTTTTAATCCAGTTGCTCTGTAGGGCTTTGGGCCCTCAAATAACACGGCATAAAAGAATCAGCCACAAAACCTGCAGGTGAATCATAAGTAGGTCTGATTCTAAGTTACAGTCAGCACTCCAAGCCATGAGCTCTGACATCTTTATATGCAGATCAAACTGCTCCTGCTCCCAGAAGATGCTACTCCCATGGTGGAATGGGAGATGCACGTGTGCCCATGACGCAGCCCAGTGTATTCCTCAGAGTGTTAATCAGGATGGGTGGAGGGCAGAGCATGGTTACACCTTAACCCACAGCACATGAAACCATCAGAGTTCATGGTTCAAAGCCCACACATCCCAACTGCACCACACGTGTAGTGTGAAATGGCCTTCAAGGCTTCATAAAATCACTGGAGCAGTGCTACTGTGCCTCAGTGCAAAGGAGATTCCAGGTCCATTTAGCAATAAGCTCAGCTTTATAGATTCAAAAGAAATCCAGTTATGCAGTGACTGAAACTGCTCCAGTTGTGTCAAGAATTCATACCCACCTTGGATAAGGTGGTTGGAAGTATCTGGAGGAAAACCAACAACTGTTTTGAGTATTTCAACATTAAAAGACACAGTTGAATTGGATATATTTTCTTTTAAAATTGTCAAACCTCTAGTGTATTTCTTTGCTTTTTGAACAAAACTTTAAATCAATTCTCCATAGATTTGCTGTGCTTTCAAGGTACATTTGAAGAGGTTGCTTTGTTTTCCTCAGAGTCTCTTGAAGCTTTTGTAACTATCTACCAGCTTGATATCAAAAGGAACTGCATGTGTTCCTCTTTCTACAAAAGTGGTTGACTACTTCAAGTGGATAATCGATTGGACAGATGACTTAGCAGTCAATGGACCAGTCCAGTATCTGGCTGATTGATGATTTTCCCTTTCTTTCCTGGTGAAGTGAAGCAGACAAGTGTCTCTTTTGTTGCTGTGGGAGCTCTGAGGCCTAATGTGGCCTTTTAGTTAGGTAATTTCCCCTCTGAGGTAGGAAAAACGGGTCTTTTGCAATCAATGCGTGCAGGTCAAAGCAAATGAGAGATGAAGGGTTCATAAGGGAAACTGAATAAAGGCTGGAGGACAGATGACTTGAATCAAATTGAACTCTCATTTTGGCAGACAGGCAGAACATCCACAGGCCTTTCTGTTCCTGAAGCTCAGGATCATAGAATCAATAAAATCATCAAGGTCGGAAGAGACCTTTAAGATTATCAAATCCAACCATCCACCCAGTACTGCCCTTGTACACCCCTAAACCACTAAACCACCAGATCAAATCACCCAATACCACATTTAGACGCCTCTTTAAACACCTCCAGGGATGGTGACTCTGCACTTTCCTGTGCATGTAACATTTGAGAGGACAGGACTGTCACCTCCCTTCTGTGCTGCTTGGGAAATCAGGTATCAGCTTTTCTAGGAGGGGGAAAAGTCTTAAATGTCATATTCGTACTCACAGTTCCCTGCATACATCTCAGATGATTTGGGCATGCTGATCCCAAAACTAATTGTCCATACTAATTGTCCATCAATTTGGAAACTGAAGCCTAAGTGGCAACCAGAGACTGACCTTCAAAGCTCAGGAGGTCCTCTGTGCCTAAGCACAGCCAGTGGCTGAGTACAGTGATAGCATGGTATTTGGCACCTGCAGAAGAACAAGACACACCTCGACAGGCTGCTGAATGGTGGAAAGACACACAGTCACCTTTTAAGGACGGTGCAAGCATATTCTTCTTTATACCACAACCACTTTAAAGAATGTGGCCAAAGTCCCATTGGGTCCCTTGGACAATACTAAAAAATGCATCTAGAAGCAAACTAGCTTTCTGTGTGGTTAACACTGAGCTGGAGTAGAACTTCATAATGAATATTACATTCCCTCTGTATGAAGAACATAAAGATTCTAATTTCTGTAAATTCTCTTTGCATTGTTGCAGGAGTGTGAAGAGGGTGTAAATATAACGCGCACCCAATATAAAGCTATGTTATGCTGCCAGGGTGATGTGAAAAGGTATCTTAGCAGAATAAATGGCTGCCTTGAGAGTTCATTATTGTACTTACAGTAGCAATACAGCCAAAGGAATATAAACCATCCTGAGATGCAATTCTTTTTCCTGAAGGTGATTTAGCATTCAGAAACAGGCTTGATGGAAATCCAGGTAGCACAACCCCAGTCCCACAACAGTCCTGTGCATTTCCAAGCAGGAAATTCTCAATGAATGGCTCAAAGACATTCCTAGTTCCATAGTTTCTTAGTTCAGAGTTGTACAGCAAGAAGCTTCCTTCCTATTGCAATGGCAAAAAGAAGGGGTGAAGTCTACCCACTGAGGTGCAGTTTTGCTGGGGAGAAGAAATGAAAAAGAAATTATGTTAAAACTGAAGGTACCCTTTTAGATATGGTTTCAAAATTCTGCATGCTGGCTCTTCTCTCTACTTGCATTTTGATATGCCCTGTGGTGGTATCAGGTCCACAAGACCCTGACAGCTTCTACATTTTATGTTCAATTCTCTTTAATTATTTGACCTAATGTTCAGCTCAGGAGCCATGCCATGGTGGACACAGTTTTACCTTTCTCAGAGATGCATGGGGAGGACAACCTGCAAAGAACTTTGAGATCCAGAGCAGGAAAACGAAAACACTCCTACTTTCAGAGTGTTTTCTTTATAACCACTTGTACGTGTTTGGATGTTGGACTGCTGCAGCCTTACTCCCCATCATGGCTGATGACAGTTTCCCCATTTAGATAGATCAGTAGGGGCTTTACCTCATATTCCTGGTGTGGTGGGCACCAGAGAAGAGCTGAGGAACCCTTTGAATCTTTGGGACATCACACTATAAATCTCTTCTGCAGCACACATTTCTCCCTGCTGGGCAGTAGCCATTTGCCTGCTGATCCCTAGGGAACAAGGACACTGCTTTTTTCAAGCAAAACAGATTGTCAATTGGTGCCTCTTATTACAGGAAGCAGGATTTTAAATTTCTTTTATATATATTTTTTTTAATGTACTCTCTTCCTCTTCCTGTTTTTAGAGAGTAGGAAGAAGTGATTGAAAGTGAAGCCTGGAAACAGCTGGCTTCTCCTTTGGGTCACAGAATTATCCAAACTGTTTGCAAACTCAGGTCTGTAAAGCTAACAAATGGAGAGTCACTAAGTCCACCGTATACTTTGGGTTTCATTTGACGCCCACATGCTGAAACTACCTCACTTGCATCTGCTGAAACAGAGAGATCCTTGCTGGAGTGAAGTATCGCCCTTGTGCTGCTTGTCTGAACACGCTGTTTTTCAGTTCTGGAAGAATTTTCTTCAGCTTTGGGCACAATGACATCTATCTAGAGAGACTCCCTCTCCCACTTACTTGAGTGAAGTCACTTGCGAGTTCCCTTCACATGTTTCTGTAACAAAGGTGTTATCTTTGTAGGAGACAGACATAACAAAGAAAGGCATGTGGAAGAGAAAGCAAACACTAAGGCTATGTGTTTCCATAATCTCCTGCACTGCAGCTTGCAGTCAACATAATCTTTGCCTTTGTGAAAAATAAATCCAGGAGGAGCAAAAGTACACCTCACTCTAGAAAGAAGCAGTGGGAGTTGTATGTGACTGTCTCGCCCCTTCAGCAGCTCTTTATACCTGTGCATGGTAGTGCACAGTGAATGCTGGAATTAAATACATTCAAGAGTTAGAATAGATGTTGGAGGCTTCCACTATAATGCCAGGTTGGTTTGGCTGGCTAACTGTTTTCAAATGTCTTAACTTTTCCAATGCAACTTCCTCAACATTGTTATTTTAGCTGTATTATTTGCACATCTGCAGTATGACACTTCTCAAAGCCTATCAAAACCTGTGCAGTTATGCTCTAGGATTTATAACATGTGCAGCAGAATGTTGTAGCATTGCATCCGTCAGCTTCATTGACTTTAAGATGTACCAATGATCCCAATGTTGCAGCTTGTGAGGGACAAAACTCTCCAGCAAAAGCCTGCAGCCTGGAAGACAAGGCACAGCAGATAGATTTTAACAGTCACATGAACAGAGAAAAAAAGCAACACAAATAACTTTAGCTTTAGAATGACCTGGCCTTTATGCACTAATTTAATCTTTGTCACAGCTTTGGTAAGAGTTTTCATAAACGGAAGCACCAGCATGGAAAAGCTGTGTCCCTGGTGTTCTTTCAGCAGTTAAGGAGGGTCTCAATCTATTCTTCATAGGTTGCATTTGTTATTTAACAGCATCTATCCATCAACAACTGCTATCTTAAAAAGAAATCCTCACCGGAAGAAGGAAAGGTGCCTTTCTGGATTGTGTGGTTATCACTTCCAACGATGACCAGATCAGCCAGGATATCAGTATCTGAAGCAGTTGTTTCTGGTGGAACTTATGTTGGGATGAGGTCTCAAAAAAGTTACCAGGTGTCTCATACTAACATAAAGGTAGATAAAAGAAAGGGGTACTTACGCATTTTGATTTTTTTGCAAATTTCACCTGTAAGTCAGAGAAGATTTTTTTATATACCCACTGCTTGTCGTGCACTTGGCAGGATTTTGGGGGTTTGTGTGTGTGTCTTTTAGAATATCCACCTAGCTCAAATGAGTCATTTGTACTTTTGCTCCATCGGAATGATCAGGGGCTAAAATTTGCTGTGAAGCTGCCTTTAGGTAGAGACAATCAGGCAGTAGCCTAGATCACCTGACAGGTATTTGCAGAAGATGGCCCCACTGAGGTCATCTGTTTTCCCTCTCCTTCCTATAGTGAAAAGTAGATAAATCTGCTTGAGCAGCACATACTACCTGAAAAGGTGATCTCCTTCCTTATGTGCAAAGACCTGCACAGAGCTGACCTTGCAGGAGGCACTGGAAGCTGAGGAGGGGTGTGAGGGACATGGGACACAGCTCCTTCCCTTCTCCATCTCCCTCCTGCTGAGAGCTCTCTGCAGAAAGGAGGAGCAGCAAGCTTTGATTCTACTCTGATCTCCTCCACCTCACCCTGCCCGCTCATGCACCAGCAATCCAGGAAGGACCAGGATATCCAGCCATAAGGAACAGAGAGGAGGTCCTACAAAACCATTCAGTCAGGTGAAAAGTGCATGGTATTGAGGAGGTAAGAGACAAAGACACCTGTGGCATTATACAGAATTTCTTGAAACCTCCCCAGGTAAAATTAATTTAATTGTGATTGTGACCAAAAGAAATGAAATTCCTAGAGGGTTTACAAAAAAAAAAAGTAAAAATGGTATTTTGACTTACCTTGTTTTTACCTAATATTATTAACAAAAGCCTATGCAAAACAGTAGAAAATTAGTTGCTACATGTATTTTTTGAAATAAAATATTTGACTTCGTGTTCATTAAATATTTTGACTGCCTACCTATTTGAAATTGTTGGTGAAAATACTTAGCTATGCTATTACTGAACACTGATTATCCTTGAAACCTTCTAAACTATTCTTATCCCCAAAATTATTTGCAACCGTTGAATTCAAAAATGGCTGTTATTAGATACTGTCAGATTTTCCAGCGTTTTGAGAGGCACTATTGCAGACAAGCAATTCAGTTCATTGGGGTCTAAGGAAAGACAAGAATTCACAGGAAAGGTCTTTAAGCTGTAGTCGTGGACAGCATGCTGGATTATATTTACAAGATGGTTCTGATTGAAATACATAGAAAATCCACAGTTTTCTTGGTGAGCACTAACAGAAAAGCTGAGTGAACACACATTTGTGCTTGTTTCACCCAACAGTTCCACCCATTGCAGCTGAGAAGCGCCAAATTCACAATTACAGGTAGGCAGTCCCCACTCTTGCATGTTCACACAGTATCTGGTGGGGACAGGGCAGAGGACATGCCTCTGTCATTGAAAATTCTGTGGACAGATCAAGCTCTGCGCATGTTATTACCCAAGTGAGATCCTGTCCTCAGGAAAGGGAAAGCTCATTTCAATGTCATCGTTCAGCTGTGCAGATCCATTGCATGCTTCTTGTGGGCGTTGCCTACATTGGGCTTTTGTGTTGCGAGGGGAAATAAATAAGTGATGCTGCCTCTGAAAAGCCACTGAACAGAGATGTCACTGTGACCGACACGGGCTTCTGATTTCCATGAGTTTTCAATTAATGATAAAGCTGTACTTGTTATTTTAATTTGGTTCTTCAAGTCTTATCTTGGCCATCTGTTGTATGAACAAATGCAGCAATCATTCAGATTGAGGGAAAACGTGACTGCTAGACTGTTTGCTCTTCCAACAGGTCTTATTCAGATAACAAAACTGGTCTGGTTTAAAGGCATCTCTGTGACCTTTATGAATCAGTAACTTACACTTAGGAAGTGCAGTCATGGCAAAAAGAGCCTTAATAACAGGAAGACAGGTCCCATGATTTAGCAGGGCAAGCCAAGAAAAAATTTAAAATCAGTCTAGAAAGCCATTCTTTAGTCTATTTAATTGATATATGGTTTGTATGGAGAAGTCAAATCATCTATCAGAGTAGCTCATATATGAAAAAAATACAGTAAACTTTTGCACACCATTTTTTCTCTAGCTCATCAGTTTTTTCCAACTGTATCAGTTGTTTCAATTAAGAGACAGTAGCTCTCCCTCCAAGCATTGACCCGCTTCTAAATCATCACAGTTACAACACATTCCTACAGTTTGTCCATCCGGTGCTCAGAAGTATTTTTAATATGACCTACAACCTCTTTTTGTCATGCAAACTAGCATTATTATTATTATTATTATTTTATCAGTTTACACTTAAAAGTTGTGTTGAAGGAACTTTAAGATTATAAAGTCAAAAACTAGGAAGTATTTCTATGACTGTAACCTGTCTGGCTTCTTAGAATATGGCCTTCACAGTACAGTCAGAAATCACTGTTATTTCTCTTGTGACTTCTTCATCCAGTACAACTCTTGACTTTTAGGTTTCTTAGGTTGGATCCGGTATTAATCTTTACAGAAACACAGCTCAAGAATTTGCTGTTTCTCTCCCTACAAAGAATATCACAGCTTAATCTTAATGCAAGAGTCGTGCGATCTCTGCAGAAATCTGATCCTGATGGCCAGTGAGAGGAAATTAAACCCCACTTAGGAGACTTTGAGTATCAAAAATTGGCTTAGCTTGGTGGAAATTGCTTAAAGCACTAGGCAAGTTTTCCATACCTTGAAGTGAATGAAATATCAATTCTTCAAATAAAGGGTTAAGCAATATTGAGTTAGAGACCATTTAATGGAAGGTATGGAACACTGTGTAAAAGACAATTGAATGGATTATGTTCTCTACACTGTGCTCAGAAATAAAAAATTGGATGTGGAACACCCTTGCTTTTAATTCCCTCTCCACTTCTCTCTTAAAAATATTAATCTAAATATTAGTGTGGATTTTAGTCACGTTTCAAGCAATGTGTTATTTTCCTCAATGCTCAAAGGCTTCTGAGGCTATGGAGACATTATTTTATCCTATGGCATAGAAGGGGTGATTTCTCTGGTTAAAAATTCATTAGCTTTTAAGATATTAAAAGTACTTATGCCATTGACTAGCTGCAGAAGTAAGAATCCAAAATAGCATCTTGAGTACAGTTCTAGGTGCCATCGTTTGCTCACATCACTGGAATTTCAGCTATTCCTGTCAATAATCACACAGAATGGGCAGGGTGTGATATGAACTATGGTTTGTCAGGTAATTTGAAAGTGACTAGTTTGGTTTAATCAGACTTTTCAAAAAAACACCAAATACGTCAAAAGAGGAAGTTGTTTTTCTCACCTCTAGGGCTGGGGTTTGTGGGCGGGGAGGCTGTGCCAGTTGTGCCTTTGACACACTGCAATTTCCCCTGCCCATGGAAGGGTCTCAGCTAGCATCCAGGGATGGCTCCACTGGGGCAGAGAATGGGAATCCCATCCCTTCTGCTCTCTGGCTACCAAAACAAATAAGGTAATTGGCCCCGCTATGGGCAGCTGAGTCCTACTGGACTTCAATTACAGAGTGAAAGGCACATGAAAAAAGCCTGATCCCTAGGGCATGTGCAGCTAAGAGGGTATTCTCTTAATATGAACATTTATGTACTTTCAAAGTAGGTCTAAACAGTGATTTTCCACCCTGAACAAGTATCAGCTGGATGGCATAAAAAAGTCAAGAAAAAGAAAGATCTCTCTCTGGGGCAAATTAAAAATAAAGGCCTAAAGTTGTGTCCAGCTAGGCAATCATAAAAGGAAGTGACCATCGAATGTTTCATCTTTGTTCTGAAAATGAATATCTGTATGGTTTTCACATCCCTCTTCTGTTTCCCAAGCTCAAACAAACAAAAAACCCCCACAATACCAGTTGTCTGCCTGTTAAAACAAGGTGGATGCTGCCATGAAGAGAGCCTGGGCTAGTGCCTGAGAGCTCCAGCACCCTTCATGAGGCCATTTCTCAGAAGGATTTAGCTGGGCTTGAGTTCAGCTTTGCTGATTTTTTTTGGCTGTGAGAGACAGCCAGGCAGACTTCTCTAGCCACCCTCTTTCACACAGTCAGGGAGAAAAAGCAGATATTAAAAGTACTATTAACAGATCCAGAACAGAACCTCAGCAGCAGCATTAGCAGCTTTTTCCAAAGAGTCTGCAGTTTGAAATCCTTGGTCATCCCTTCTATAATTTAAAACAAACAAACAAGAAATCAGAAGGAATGTTTATAAAGGGTGGTAAAGGGGAAGGAAGATGTATGGCTTATGCTAAACTCAAGCCTAGTTTCTGCAAAGAGAGAAGATCAGGGCCCAGACATACAGCACTAGTTGAAGTGAGTCTATACAGGAAGAGTCTGGTTCATAGAAAAGTAACCAAAATGTTTATTTTTCTCTTCAAAATAGACATCTGTCCAGGAAAAAATATCCTCCTTCTAGCCATGCAGCAGGCAAATGTTTTCCATGATTCACTTAGTCTGATGTTTTCCTTTCAGGTTTCTTCAAGTGGTGCTACTAAGCACTCTAAAGGCTTTCTCAGCAGAGCTGGCAGACAGCAGCAGGATCCTGTGCTGTTGAAAGGACATATTTCAAGGGCAGCTGAAAAATGAGTGAGGTCTTTGGTAAATCTCCTCAGCTGGCCCAGGGCCCTGTGTAAAATTCATCCTCCATGATATCAAGGGAAGACTTTGGTTCTAGACTCTAGACTCAGAAGCCTCTCTCACCTGGCACTTGGGACCCAACATTTTTATGCCTGGTCCCTGCTTTTCAATTTTGTCATCCAGCTGGTCCAGCCAGGAGAGTACTCCTGGGGACTGCACACAGTGCAAAGCAGCTTGGATGGAGGTGACAGGAAAAGCTGCTCACAGTTCAGGGGAGATGCTCTTGGCTCTTCACAACAGTGGTTCCAAAAACTGTCGGGCTCAGGAGTCCCTTGGAAAGTGGTGCGATCCAGGTAACTCCTGTGCCTGCTGAGACATTGCTGCAAGGCACAAGCTGGCCCCAGCACGTGTGCTGTACAGGAAGGGCGTGAGCTTGTTTGAGGTGAAAGGAGTTCCACCAGGAAATCCTGGTACTTCCAAGAAATCACTCGGGCTATGTGTTGCCTGTGGAGTGAATGCCAGGTTTGGAAGAACAGCAACCCATCTGAGTGAGCCAAAGTGAAGAGACTCCCTCTTCTTTGGCAGCAGGGGCTAAGTCAACCCTGTTGAAACTTGAAATACCTTTGTATGATTTGCAATGCATCTATCATGCTTGAGCTATTGTCACTATCCACTAGGAAGACACCTAGCAGAACTACAAAACAGAAATAATCTGGACATATAATGCACTACAAAGATAAAGAAGACAGCAAAATTGAATATAATACCGTACAAGTTTCTTCACAAATCATTCCATAAGAGCTGCGATCCAGATGATTTGAAAGAACAGTATTGGTGACATGCAGCAGGGTCTAAGAGTTTTGTTGTTCAAATTAGGGAACTAAAAATACCTCTTCTCCCTGGTTTCCTCTTTTCCAATAAAATAAAAATAATGGTAGTCAGTAACTATTTTACATGTCTGGCAGGTGAGGTACACAGAGCGTGTAGCTCATGAACATAATTTTCTATGCTTTTTGAAGCAGTCCATTATATAAAAAAATTGTAATGTTCTCACTGGTACTAGATCAGCTCAAAAAACCACCCAGTATTGCACATTTTTTACTTTCCTGTTTTCTTCTTTTGTCCCTTTTGTCCTTCTTTGAAATGTTTTCTTTGTTTCTCTGGCGTATTTCCTTGCAACACTAAGTCAATCCTGCATTCCTCTGAATTTTCAAAAGCTTGTAGCTGTTATAAGGCATCATGTGAAGGTGTTTAAATTATGCCTGAAGCAGACATACACAAATTTAAGCGTGATCAGGTATTTGTGGCCTGCCTGGAGTACTTCTTTTCCTTATGAGTAGTACTATAATGAGTAGTCCCACTAACATAAATGGGATGACTCAGTCATTGTGTGTCGCAGTTAAGAGGTTGGACACAGGTGGGACACCAAAAAGTGTACCGAAATTCTTCTCTGCTGAGTGTGTGCCATGAGCAGCCAGTGCATGTGTCCACAGGTCTCTCCGTAGAAACACATCCTGCCTGGCTTCAGTGTCTGCTGGGAATGAGAAAAAATGTCTCCCACTACCTTGCAGTGCCTACTAGCCAATATCTGCATTTTTAAATAGGATTTTGGAAAGGGAAGTGGGAGAGACAGCAGCATAAAGCTGGACAGAGAAACAGGGTCCCTAAGAAATCAGGCTCCAGACATTGATTTGCTGGGTGACAGTGATGTGCTACAGCTGGGAGCTTCCTTCTGGGAGGAATTTAACTTGAAGGCTCCAAAGCCTGCTCATCATTAAAACCATGCTGATGGAGGGCAGGCTCCAGCTCCTCTTGTAAGCACAGCTGTTGCTGCCAGCCAGGATGTTGACTCCTTTCTGGTCTAACTAGAGAACACAGATTAAATGCCCCATCACTGTATTGTCTGTGCCCTCACTTTGTTTTGGGGAAAGACACAAAGCAAAACAGGTGCCTGGTGATACTTTGTTTTGGATATGGATAGCAAGCAGAGTGACACTGATAAAGTCTAAAGTATGCATAAGCATTTTTTAGGTCCTGGCACTGCACTGACTTACACTGCCTGAAAACCTCTTCTCTGCTTTTGCCAGAGTTAATGTACTTTCCTAGGACAAGGATGGAGTGGCCTAATGGTAATTAATGTTAAGGAGGATGTTGAAGATAATATCTGTTTTCGCATGAGTATAAATGCCAAGGCCTGAATATATATATTTCAGAAGCAAAGAGAAATTATGCACCTAACTGATGGCATTTCGTTAGCATTTCCATTATCTTTGGGCCCAGAGGGCTCAGCGGAAACAGAGTCTGATGAACTTTACCCAGGCTTTATAAGGACTTTTTAAACTGGGTCTTGGAAACCTCCAAGGATTAGAGAAGGCTTAACCTCCCCGGGAATCCTTTTGTCCTGCCTGGTTATCCGTGTAGGAAAGAAGTGTGTCTTTATCTCCAGCCTGAATCTCTCTAGCTTCAACTTATTCCCATTGTCATTCCCCTTTCCACCAGCCACTGCCAGGATGATGTCATGTGCCCCAAACCCATCTCTCTTCCAGGGGAAACCAGTCCCTCCTCCAGTCCCACCCAGCCAGATGTCTCCTGGACCCCCCTGTTTTGTCATTGTCTCACCTCTCTGGGGCCGAAAACAGAACTTAATGCTTGGATGATGTCTTAGGGGCCACGAGTTAAGGAAGGAACCATCTCTCTCTCTTATACAATCCGTCTGCCCTGTGGGACTTACAAACTGGAAAAAAAAAGAAAAGAAAAACATAGGCTGAATCACAGGAAAAACAAGGATATGGAGAACCATGACTTACCTAAACATAGCTTACTTAGCTGAGACCAGAAGACCATGTAGTTCATTATCCTGCCCCGGCAACTAGCCAAGAGAAGGGTATGAGGACATGGGAGGCACAGAGAGAGGGATTTTTGGGAATGATTTCCCAGCTTCCGAGAACTTGAATCCATGGACAATGAGTTTAGATTTAATAGCTCCTGAATCACTTTTTGTCTGTAAGTTTGGTTTTGAACTCCATGCCAATCTTTACCATCTACAATGTGCCGTGATAAGGAGCTCTACAATGTATTTAACTAAATGTTGCATGGAAAAGTACTCCTTTTCATGTTTGAAAATAACAAGTTTTGTGTTTGAAACTACCACTTTCTGTTTTACTGATGTTCCTTACTTTAATAATTCCCTAATAATTCTCCCTCTGTTCCAATTACATGACATGCATGGGACTCCACCACATCCACCAGACTGCAGGCATTCAACCATCTGTTTTGTTCTCTGTACCTACCCAGGGCACACGCAGTGATAAGAACTGCACAGCGTTTGGGTTTTCTGTTTTCTTCTCCTTTTCTTTCCCAAAAGTTCTTAGTGTGGAGTTTGCTGTTTGGGTGGAGTACCAGCCCTGCTGTGTGTAGAGCTATCTATTTAAAACTCAGGATCTCATCCTGAGTGGGGATAATGCATCGAAACCCATTTACCAGAAACAATGACGAAATGCATGCACTGGTAAATGTCAGGAAGAGTTTTTCGTCTGTAATCTTCCAATCTCTTTACCTCCACTCCAATGTCCTGTCTTCTAAACTAAGCTAACCTGGCTTCCAGGAATACTCAATTGGGGTATTTCAGTTCTGCTTTCATGCCCTTTCAGTTGTGCCTAACACACTCCAAATTTTGTCCCTCTTTGTCAACAACATGGTGATAGTTCAACAAGAACTATGCCCCAATTTTTTTTTTTTTTCTGTTGAACTGAGAGTTTTATGGCAGCTTTGTATTCCTTTCTTTTTGCAACCCTGCTGATTGCTTTAGGCTTCATGTTCGCCCCAAACACCCAAACTTAATTCTTTTTAGTAACTTACCTCAGCATGTCGAGTCCCAAGAAAGCTGAGAGGCATTGAAGAGCTGTGAAGTGAAAGAACACATGAAGAAGAGAGAGTGAGACATTCTCTCTGTGCACACAGTCATCCATAGCCTTCATTATGGTGGTGACCAACCTCCATGGGCGCTGTTTCACAGACGATAAAATGGCTTCAGCATGAGCTGTGAGTCCACACGTTGGCATTACTGTTATGCTGGGAGTCACCTGCTGCCACCCCAGGGCAGCATCTTACCCTCTGGGTGCTACTGGGAATTTAGTACTGGTGGGGTCAAATCAGTGCTGTCTTGAATGATTGTCCATGAAAAGAGAACAAAACCTGTTTTCACTGTTTCACCTGTGCCAGAGAGCAGCAACATTTCTGAAAGTGACATATGTTTAGTCCAGCGAAGCATAAAGGCCCTACTCTGGCTTATATTTTTGCTTCCTATCAATGATTTTTTCTGTGGCTGTGCAATGCTGTAATAATAGTCTCTCACTGTTCTCTCTGTGAACAATAGATTTTTTACTGTTCCTTTTAAAAAATTCCCTTTTACTGTTAAATTGATGTGACCAGCCTTCCTCAAAAAGGTTGTGGCCTGTGGTGTGTTGTGGGTGAGGCCACTTGTCGGGGCAGTCTGTCTGCATGGGCTGGCAAAAAGGCCAGAGCAGGTCTCATGTGTCCTGCACCGTACCTCAGACTGGAATCCCCTGATCTCACCAGCAATACAGCCTGAAAGAACAAAAAGACAACATCTTGTGTTCTGAGTAAAAACGTCAGATAAAACCGCTCTGTAGATTGATGGAACAACATTTTGAAGATGTGGCATCTTTATGGTTCTGCCATAGCTTTCATGTGCTGTCCTGAAAATACTGATCCATTGTATCATGCTTGAGTTTCCACCTCTGTTTAATAGGGGGTCCTTATAAAGACCCCCCTAAAAGCTGAGAATAATTCCAGTTAAATCATAGAATCATAGAATCATAGAATGTTAAGGGATTGAATTGAACATTAAAAATCATCTTGTCCCAGCCCTCACTGCGATGGGCAGGGATACTTCTCACTAGACCAGGTTGCTCAAGCCTTATCCAACCTGCCTTTGAACAGTGCCTGGGGTGGGGCATTCACAGCCTCCCTGGGCAGCTTGTTCCTGTGTCTCACCACTCTCACAGGAAAGAATTTCTTCCCAGTATCTAACTTACATCTCCCCTCTAAGTACCCATTACTCCTTGCCCTATCAGTTCCTGATGAAGGGCCCTCTTTTGCTTCCCTGTAGGACCTTTCAGATATTGAGAGATTGCTATGAGGTCTTCACAATGCCTTCTCTTTTCCAGGATGAACAGACCCAACTTCTTCAGTCTGTCTTCATAGGTAAGGGGCTACAGTCCTCTTATCAGCTTCCTGGCCTGTCAGTGGACTTGCTCCAACTGTTCCATGTCCTTATGTGGGGACCCCAGAGCTGATGCAGGGTTCCAGGTGGGGTCTCACAAGAGCAGAGGGGCAGAATGCCCTCGCTTACCCTGCTGCCCACACTGCTCTGGATGCAGCCCAGGATCCCATTGGCTTTCTGGGCTGGGAGTGCACATGGCTGGGTCATGTTGAGTTTTTCATCAACCATCACCACCAAGTCTTCTCAGCAGAGCTGCTCTCACTTTTCCACCCAACCTGTAGGTGTGTCTGGGGTTGTCCTGGGCCAGGTGAAGGACCTTGCACCTCCCTTTCACAGAACCACAGAATCACAGAATTGGCCAGGTTGGAAAGGACCACAGTCACCTGGTCCAACCTCCCTGCTAAAGCAGAGTCTCCCTGGAGCACATGGCACAGGATCTCACTCAAATGATTCTTAAATATCTCCAGTGGGGGAGACTCCTCAATCTCTCTGGAAAACCTGTTGTAGTACACAGTCACCTGTACAGTAAAAATGTTCTTCCTCATGTTCAGATGGACCTTCCTGTGCATCAGTTTCTGCCTGCTGCCTTTTGTCCTATTGCTGAGCACCACCAAGAAGAGCCTGGCTCCATCCTCTGACACCTCCCTTCAGATACTGATAGACATTGATGAGGTCCCCTCTCAGTCCTCTCGAAACTGAACAGGCCCAGCTCCCTCAGACTTTCCTCACAAGTGAGGTACTCCTCTCGCCCCATCATCTTCATTGCCCTCCACTGGACCCACTCCAGGAACTCCCTGTCTCTCTTGTCCTGAGGAGCGAGATTTGGACACAGCACTGAAGATGTGCCTCACCAGGGCTGAGTAGAGGGGTAGGATCGTCTCTTCTCCCTTGACCTGCTGGCAATGCTCTTCCTAATGCACCCCAGGATCCCACTGCCTTTCTTGGCCCCCAGGACACACTGCTGGCTCATGGACAGCTTGTTGTCCACCAGGTCCTTCTCAGCAGAGCTACTGTTTCTTGGAGGTGAGCACTGTCATTTCCTTGCTGATTACCAGAAGGCATGTGTGGATGTTAGAGTAAATAGTAATTAATTGACCATGTAAAACCACAGATGACTGAAGAAGCTGACTCATATCCCACCTTTTTGTTTAAACTTGCTGTAAATTCTTCACATTTTTGATTGGTAAGAACAAAGACAAACTGCATTAAATGTAACCACAACCTGTAAATATTACATGCAGTGTCTGAAGCATGGGTTGGATTTTCTTTTGGGTGAGTGGGTGCAGCTTCAGGTGAGGTTGAGAGGTTGGATCAGCAGTTTCCAAGCCATGAGCATTTCCTCCCTGAGAGAGAAAAATAAAGAGGGTTTCTGCAGAATGAAGAAGAGCAAAACAGTTGTCTTATGGCCAAAGGTGTGTACTGACAAACTGGAAGAAATGGACACACAAGAGGGAATTTTGCTGGAAGAATATTTAGGCTCTTGAAGAACATAGGAGAAGTGAGGCAAAACAGGTTTTTTTATTGTGCTCTTCATTCCAAAATGCAGATGATTAAAGGTTTTAAAAATATCCTTCTAAACATATGAATGAAAGACAATAAACACAGGGGAGTGAGAAAGCCCCTCCCATCTTGAGCAAATTTTGCATTTGTACAGAGCTACACAGGAACCACAGGAGACTGAACACTACTCCCCAAACATTTCAGACACCAAAAGCTTCTGAATGTTGATACTTCTATTTTTTGTCAGCCTGCTCATTGCATCCACCCCATCCAGATCCTCAGACAACTTGGGCTGCGGAGTGTGGGGTCAACCTGGGTGCTAGGGCACTCTTCTGCTCCAAGGGAAGTCACAGCACAGTTTCTTTCTCTTCATCACATTACAGCCTGCCAAAGCCATTAGCTTACCTGAGAAACTACAATAAGTTCCGAAAAGTGACTGTTCAAAACTAGGCCTGCCTTCTCAGTCATTTGCAGGGAACAGCATTTGCATTTGATTGCTTTGCTGATCCTTAACTATTTTGATTTTACTACAGCAACTCCTGCTAGTTGATTATTCCCTCCAAAATAGGTCAGCTTATCCTCTCCCTCTCAGCACTTTACTCAGGATAGTTCTCTCATTACTTACTCTTTTTTGCCAGAACACTGGAATCTGTATCAACATGACTTATTTTTTTGAGGTGTCCCTGACCATCAGACACTTCATCAAATTCTTTAATATCTTTTGCATCCTGTTGCTGTAGACAAGTCATGCACCTGCTGGACCATCTGCCATTGCAAACTGCAATTCAACCCACACACACAAGAGATTTCTTTATCCATTACTTTGCACTTTGTTAAATGGTAACTGTCTGTACAGTGAGGCTCTAGTAAGGTTTTTCAGAAGGTGTTTGAGAAACACAGGATAAACCTGTTTTTTTCCTGCCATTAATTTGAGAGGGCTCCAGTTCTGCCTCCAGAAGTTGAAAGGAGCACATGGGGCAGTCTGAAAGGCAGTGTGGCGCGCTGAGTACTGCTCATCCTGCAGCCAGGGAAAGGGACCGCAGTGGCACTAGACAGCTGAGATTTTCAGGACCCTTGCACAGAGTGCAGAAATGCTTTTATTCTTTTCCTGCCAATTTTCTTTTTTGTTCCCTGCCTTTGTCTCATGTTCTGTTTTTTGTTCATATTTCTGGAATGGCACGAAAAAGCCGTGCTGTAATCACCTGATATTTGAATGAAATTTTGGATTGCCGTTAATTTTTTTCCCTCCTGCTCTTTCTCCCTCACAAGTCAGCCTACTGAGGAGTTGTTCTGGATGTTTCTTAGGCATTTAATACAAATACCCAGCCTTCCACCAAGCTCCCAAACCCTTGCATTTGCAGTATTTTCTTTCCCAATTTCCTTGAAGTATGGGCTGAGAGTACAATACCTCCAATTTGTTTTGTTTCTTACCATGATCCTGCATCACTGAGAACTATAGAACTGAGTTTAGTGATTGCAAGTCAATTGTCTTTATTTTCTTCACCCTGTGCTTAGTCTCTGTGATGTGACAATAATTTCATTTTTAGATCCATGTTACTTCGCAGCCTGAAAATGGTATATTGACAATACTGGCAGTGGGAGAATAACAGCATGTAGACAATGCCGAAAGGAAAGTCTTCCATTTGTTGTAGCTTGAGAGAAGAAAACTGCAGGTGTTTTTTGGTAAATCTTAATCTACTATATTGGAAGTGTGCATTCCCCAGGGATAATTTTCTTGGATGACTTACTTGCTCAGTCTCTCAAGGTCCTTTGGAGTTGGTTGTTTTGGTCAGTGTCCCTAGGCAGCTGATCCCTTGTGAAGAAACTTGATAAAGATTTCTTCTCTTAGTTTTCTTTGTTCAGTGTGTTGCTATCACTAGTGCTGTCCTACAACCGCTCAGTGGGAACACATCAGTTACTGGTGCACCCCAGAATATTTCATGGCAATCACTTTCACCGACAGATTCTTATCAAATCATCAGGGTTTGGTATTCTTTTTGCTTTTGTTATAGGTTCTTTCTCTCTGGAGATACCACACAATTAAAATGGTAAACTTAATGAATGCTAATGAGGCTAGGAGGCTGACCACCATTTATCTGCAGAATGAAACCTTACAGAAGACAAAATAGTTAATACCACTTGACAGAGAATAGAGGTCAGTATGGAGTGGAAACAGTGACTGTTGTCTGTCCTATTTTTAGATTCTGACCTTGGTTTTGGTTATAAATGTCACCTTCCCATCTCCAGATATAAACTTTGAGAATTTGGTTACTAGTCCCATAGCTGAGGTGGTGACTCCAGGTTATCAAATTCTCTGCAGCAGCTGTGGTGAATAATTCAGGAGCAAACTACAGGATTAAATGGGTTTGCATAATGAGCCCACATAGAGCTACACATAGCAATCAAATTAACAAATACCACTTTCATATGCTCCCCTATTACCAACATATTTGCACTCTTTCTGTGGGTTAATCATGAACAGGCAAAGGTCTCAGCTTGTGGAATAGCACATTCATTGTCAATTGTAACTCATGAGTAAACTTGCAGGAGGAATTGCCATTAAAATACTTTCTTTCTCTGCTTGATGAGGTGCTCCCACAACTTTCAGTGCTTTACTAGCAAGCTATATATGACTAGTACATTTAGGGTAATAGGATTCCTGTCTTGGCTCAGTTTTGAATGTTTTATGAGTCAATTAAAACCACTTGAAAGAATTTAGTGACAGAGGCACCACACATTTTATTCCCTGACAACTAAGTTCTGCATTGTTTTCATAGGGGTAGGATTAATGAAGGTTTTTTAAAAACTTTGCCCCGAAAGGAAGTATCCAGATTCTAGTTATTTGTGTTTTTAAGCACTGAAACTTGGCAGTACAGCATGCAGGAATTTTTCAGTGATCCAAAAGGACCCTAAATATACATGTATTTAGGTCTTCAAGCATGCTAACGTATTTTGTTTACTGGGAACTGTGTGGCCCCAGAGCACCTTCTGAGTTGTATTTTGTACGTGTCCATGTGTGTGCATATGACCTGAGGATCTGGAAAGAGTTCTGTCTAAAGAATATTTCACAAAGGTCTTACCACAGAGGAAATCACACCAGTCTAATTACATCAGAAGACTTACACTGCTGGGGCTCTCCTGCCTGACTCCATATTTAGACTTCCTTTAGAAAGGGAGGAATTAGTCAGCAAACAGAAAGCTATTGGTTATCAATGTATTTTAAACTGGGGATCAACTGGAAGTAGCTATGATGTGTTAGGGACAAATTTTCAGGCAGGATAATCACTATTTCCATGGACTTCAAAGGAGCCATACTAATTTTCAAACCCCAGGGGTATGACCTTTGGATTTTTCTTCAATGTTCACATTATATTCACTACCTTCCTTACCAGATCTTTTGCCAAACAAAGTTATATTTAGCCTTTTGTCTGATATTTTATGCTGAATTCAGTTTTGCCACCACCACTAATTCAACCCATACTACCTTCATTCATGATTTTGCAAAGCCATGAGGGAAAAAAAACATCTTTTTAAAATGTAGTTTTAACTACCCCTTGGCAGCCTTTGATTATGTGTATATCTTGGTAACTTCCGATGCCCCAAAATTAGGAACTAGAAAACAGTGACCATGAGGGTCTGGTCACCCTAACTGTGACAGAAGGGTAAGGCAACAGGACTTCACACCATGTCTCTGCATTTGTGGAAGAACTGGAAAGTAATTAGTCTGGGAAGAAGGAACAAGTTCCTATGAACTCTAAGACAAGCACTCACAGATCACTAAAGTAACTACTCGCGTTTAAAAAGATTATGAAGGCTCATGGTGACCTGAAACCTTAGACACTTGTTTAATTGAATGCAAAGTTAAAGAATACTGAACTGGTCATATCAGGTCAAACTAAAGTCCCATCCAGCTTAATATCCAGAAGCAGGCTCCTAAAGGAGATTACAAGAACTAGGCATGTAGAGAGCAATTTTCTGGATTTGTGCCCCGAGCTCCTGTAATTCAGCCAGGTGTTGAGTTTTTAGGATAACTGCTGAGCTCCCAGATGCATTTGGGGTACATTCCCCCCTCCCCGCACTCCTCTCCCCCTCATCTCTCCTGCTGCAATGCTTGGCAGGGTTCAAAACAGACAAATACACAGTTTTTGCTCTGGCCTGTCTGCAGGTAAACCCCACCTCCATCCTACTCACCAGTGCACTGTGTTAAACACAATTTCAAAACATTATTTTTTGAAGCTTGAAATAACTGGATTTCCCTGGGCTTTAATTTACCACTTGACCAGTTTCCTATTTAACCTTTCACTTCAATCCTTATTTCACAGCATGAAATGATACCCCTGCACACCGTATTTCTCTTTTTGAGGCAAGCCTACCAAAATTATCATTTGCTTGGATGTGGTGGGAAACGCATGCAACTTTCTGAAATGACTCAGTGAAAACAACATATTGCTCATAGAAAATTCTCAGTAAAGGTTGCAGCTGAGAAACTTTGATAGGAAGAATGGCATATCAGACACAGTTTACCCAAAGTTCTACTTATTTAGAAAGGAAAAGGCAGGAAAACTTTCGGAAAGAAAAATTTTCCCCAAACCCAATTTGTGAAAGGTACTTAAGTGTGTGTCTGGTTTTAAGCAAAGGAGTTGTTGCATAAATACTCCTGTGCTTGATATAATGCCTGGTAAACCATGGATTTAACCAGCAACACTGCAAATTAATCACACAAATTTTTGCAGCCTCAGATAAAAAGTCAAGATTTGCCAGCTATCAATATGTATTTCTTACATAGATAAGATACAGCACGGAATCTTACCACTGGTTCAGGCTTTGATTAGACACATCTTAATTTTCTTTCTTGATGAAAGACCTTAAAACAAAGCTGCAGTTACTGTACATCCTTCTAGTACTCTATTTATTAATTTTTGCTAGGGATTTAAATTGGAAGTGTTATGGGGAAGATAAAGCCCACACAGACAGTTTCTTCTCCCCACAAGCAATATATTTTTGTTTACAGCTGCTCACCTAACTGATTTTCACGAGCAGCAAAAGCTCCAGTTGAACCAGGGCAGTTCTGGAATAGCTGTGAACATGTGTGTGTGATTAGGTATGTACATTGGGGAAGCCTCATCCTTCATTTTGTATATTAATGACGGAATGGATCCAAACAATTTCTACATTTAGCTGCAGGACTTTTTGCTGAGCTCTCAGTGAAATCCATAAAATAATGTATATCTGCATGTGTGGTCTGTGGGGATAGACTTGCTGGTATGTTTAGACAAGAGAATATCCTCAGTCAGTCCAGTCACAGTTGTCCCACCATGTACTGGGACAGAGACAAAGAAAGCATGGTAGTGATCAAAGCATGGTAGCTTATGTGAAAGAAAGGGTGGTTTCAATTCCAGTTTCTGCTCTTCTAAGTATTTCACCAGTCCAAAATGTTTGGCAAAGCTGCGTAAGAGCCTGACTATCTCCTGAGACAGGAGAGACGTGCACTTGCATCTCTTCAGGCAGATGAAGAAATTGAGTTCAGGTTTCTCCCTAGTGAGGAGACAACATTTTCCACCACTGGACTGTAAGCACAGGTGGGAGGGAGGCAGTCCCTTGTTACAGTCCTTTTCAAATAGCATCTTCTCTTTCTCTGATGTTTTTGTTTCACTTTGCAGTTGGGAAGGCACCTCCTTGCAGCATGGAATTGAAAGCCCCCAAAGCTCCAATGAGAGATCTTGTTTTACTGTTAACAGCTTGTTAGTTTCTGGCATAGCAAACATGAATCACAGTTGTGATTCCCACAATCAGACACTGAACACACCTCAGGTGATGAGTATGAAGCCTGTGTGCCTGACTCAGGATATTGTTTCAATGAGCAGATTGTGATGAATTTGGTGCTCCAAAGCTGGGAGTTGCTTGGTCTAAATACCGTCTAAGTCCTGTTCCCCTCCTGTAAGGAAAGAGACTAGCAGCTTTGCCACACAGTCACAGGGGATTGTGTACCTCTGAGATAATCTCATGGAGAAGGCTCCGAACACCTTGGATGGCAGCTTGGGCAGAACACGCTCCAGAGCGCTTGTGCCGCACTGATTGATTCCAAAAGGAAGTTGTTTTCTTCACAGAGTCTATGGAGCAAAGACAACACAAAGTGGAGCCCCTGGGGACCGCTCAAACCAGCGAACTGATTTCACTGTGGACACTGGGATAATAACACACCTCGGTACATTGCACCCTGCCAGGAGCATAAATTTTGCTCCTGCAATATAGCAGGGATGCAGGCTGGTGCCAGCGCACTCTGTGAGCTTACTGCAGGACAGGCCACCTTATTGTTGCAGCAGAGAGGGTTTGCAGGAAATCACAAAAGCCAGAACTCTACTGTCCTCATGGTGTTAAGACCATGTAAGACATATCTGCGTGACATGGTGGCCCAGAGACAGAAACAGCATTACCAAAGCCACTTGGCAGAGCACAGTTTGAAATTCTTGACCATAAGGGTTCAGGCTTGGAAGGGGCTGGGACCAACATCCGTTCTGAGATGTGTCACCACAGAGATAAGGAGTGTGTGCTGGTTGTGATGGGGTATAAATTAACCATGGATTTATGCACAGAGTGTACCAGTCTAATTTGGAAGACCTGTTGGCCCCTCGTGAGTGCACCAGGACAATGGGGATTGTCATGCTTGGCCACTAAACTCTTGCCCACAGAGATGAAAATCAGTCTGGATCCAAAACAGCTATGCATTTAATGTGAATTTGTTAAACCACATTTAAGCTCTGTTTCAGCATTTTTAATCAAAGGTGCTTTTAATGTGATTAGACTTCTTTACCTTACTAAGTGAATTGGCCTGAACTTAATTTCATAATTTTTTTGTCTTGAATTAGAATACCCGCACATAAATTAAATGAAGTTTTAATATACATTTTAAAAAATTAATTTGGATTTACTTCCATGAGAGCAAAACGTCTGGACTGAACATGAGTCAGTGGAGTCACATCGATGAAGTGAGAGAGCTGTCAATCTTCAGAGCAGTCCTCACTGCCAGTGCTGAAATAGTTTGGATTCAAACAGGGGCAGCCAAATTTTTCCTATTAATAGATTTTCATCATCCATGCCTTTTTGCTTAGCTATTTTCAGAGGCCATATCCTGGGTTATAACCAATGATGTTTTTCAGGAGTGTAGTAGTCTGCAGAGATGTTCAGCCCACACCAAACAGCATTATGTCTTGCACATTAATGGGGCTAGCAGTGTGTGTGTGTGTGTGTGCGCGCGCACATGCATTTATTTTTTTTTTTTTTTTTTTTTTTTTTTATTTATAGTTGTGACTGGATTACCTAAAAAGTTCTGAAACATTAAACATTAAAGTACCCATTTATCTTTTTGTGAAAGTTCCCTGAAGTCTCACAGATTCAGTCTGTAAAAATTGTTGGCAAATTGGATGTTATCAGGTCTTGTTTTATAGCAACATATATAGAGGTACATGTACAAACAACTCTGAAATGTGCCATTTCCTGAAAAGAGACGTTAATGGGACGTCATCACCTGTCACAATTGCTACTGTTGCCAAAGATGTTGCCTTGACCTTTAAACCACTGTTAGGATACTTTCCTGTAATCAAGATTTGCATCTTTAAAGTATCAGTAGAACAAAAGGTACTGTTGTCCTGACTCAGCTGAGTTGATGTCAAAGACCTGATGCTTAGCTGATGACAAAACTTCAAGTCAAACTTAAGATAAGAACTGTGTCCCATTCACAGTTATGGTTACAATACATCTTTCCCATTCCATTCTGTTTAGAATGATGTTTATTACTCTTTTATTGCTACCTGTGGAGGGGCAACAGGCAGTTTTGATGTTTATGTAGATTGTCTTCCACTTGTTTTCATGAGTTTTAAGGTGCACAAAATGAAGAAAAAGAAAATGGCAGTTTCCAGTTTAAGGGAAGAATGAGAATGGAGTTAAACCACAAACTTAATTATTAATTCAGGAACTGATTTTGTTAAACGAGTACATTTTCTGTACAAAAAAGAAGTGGTCTTAAACAATTTTTTGTTCTCTTGGTAAGGCATTGGACTTTCAAAGTAGTTGTTATTAGACCCCTTTTGTACGGCCAATTTACTTGAAAAAATGAACTTAGAAACAAAAGAAAATCAGATTGTTGAAAATATATTCAGCTGTTTGATACTCTGGAGCACTGTTTGTTTATTTTTGTTTACTCATCTGTCTCTTCTAGCTTGCATTACATTTTGCAGAGATGTATATATGAGTGAAAAATTAGACTTAGCAGTATTCTGCACTCATTTCACATGATGTAAGTAAGTTCACAAAGTGCAGAGCTCCAGAGGAGCCAGACTACCAACAGTGCGTGAGGATGATGAGCCTGGGCATAAGGAGAGCTTAGTTTTTGTACTGAAGAAGTTGACATGGAAAGAGTAAAGAGATTAATAAATGAAATCTCCATACACACTCTCTACCTATGTGTTGGTGACAAGTAGCACTTCTTTTTACCTGTCCCATGATGAATTTACGTACGTGAAAGTTTGACTGCTGCTCTGCAAGTAACTCCGCAATTTTTATAAAATTGTGCAACATGTCTGAGCTTCAGTTCCCACTCCACTGACATTATGTAAATGGTGCCACTTCTCTATTTCAGGAAGTCCAAAGCAGCCCTTGGCTGCAGGAACATATAAAGTATTTCAAGATCTGTAGATTGGACTGTGCTGTACTAGCTCAGAGGATTGTTGTACACTGAGCATTTGCTGACCGATCTCTGACAAGCCAGCTCTTTACCACAGTTCTGCAACGGAGGGGGTAAAACGGCTGGGTTAACACGGTGTTAAATCAGCTGCTCCCCACTCTGCTGAAGTATCTCACAGCTGGCAACGGCAGAGGAAGAGAGGCAGACTTACTTGCTGTAAGCAATACCACCTTCTTTGGCATTGGTGTATGCAGGAGTACATCTCACCCTTCTGCTGTGGATCTATGACACATTGTATAAAATGAATTATAATCTTTCTTCTCGGAATAATAGACTTATTTCCGGAACAGATTTCTGTTACGTTTTTCTGAGAAATTTCCCTCTTCTAACAGGCAAGGTGCAGGAATTCAGGAATCTGGAGTTTCATTTTTAAGGCTATCATTTTGAATGCATTATTGGGCTGCTGGGGTCTTTCTAGAGTATCACACCCTCAAAAACAGGCTCTTTGGTGGGGGTACATCCTGTGTCTTGCTCGATAGTTCCTCAGTGCTGATAACTCCCTGGAATGACGGTTTAAAACTGATGAAGACAGCCTGAAGATAATGTTTACTTCGAGTATATAATTTTGCAGAGTACAGAAAACCAGGTTACGTCGAAATTATTTAAAAGTACACTTTGTTAGCCAACAGAGCCTCTTACGTTTTGCTGGAGTAGGCTCCGTCCTTGCTAAGTAGTGACCCCTTAAGGAAAAACCGAGCTACTGCCGCCGGTAGTGCCACCTCCGGCTGTTCTTCCGTGAGGCTTGCTTTTTCTTCGCGCCCTGCCTGGGACTTATCCCCTCAACTTCGGTTCAGCACATTTGAGCAAGGATGTCGTAAGGCTGTCTGTCAAGAAATCCAAAATATGACTCAAATGCATCTGTAACTTTTTGGGTCAAGAATTGCACCCGTGTCTTCGTCCCTTACTCCCTTTCTCATCTTGATTTGATTTTTCACTAATGTTGTATCACCAGACCACTTGGGAAGTTAATTTTTTTTTGCCTTGATGTTTCACAGTCAATGTTGTTCGCTGCTCTCCTTTTTACCATACAGATAGGACTTAGACCAACATTGGGGTTTTTTCTGTTTGTTTCAAAGTCCAAATGCTGAAAACCCAAAATGCTGGCTAGCCAGTGCTTCTTCAAAAGCATCTTGCTCCAGGAGAGTATGTCGAAAAAACTGAGGCTCAAAACTTTCATCCAAGAAGATGAGAAACTCAATATGGATTGGGCTTTCAGTGTTTTGTCTGTTTTAGGCCTGATTTGGGAAGATTGTTTTGGATGTCTTTAGTCCAAGGATACTGAAAAATAATTTTAAGGCATATTTTGTGCATGATGGTCATTGTAGATGATTTTTTTTTATGTCTAATAGACATGCACAAGTCGCCTCAAGAGAAGGAGAAATCACTAAGAACTTGTGAAGTAGCAAACCTAGTTTTAGATTCTGATCCCATCTACTCTTCTATGTTGCATGACCTTTCCAGGAAATACCTTCCATTGTGAGACTTTGAGACTACAAGTAGTTTGCATTGATCTTTCCTGTAACTTCTGAGTCTTGTGTTTCCCACCCAATAGCGTTAAGTGCAAGTCCTACAGATAATAATTATCTCTACCAGCAGGGGCTATGGCTGAGGTTAGCTGAGCGATTATAGACAGATTCCTGGAGTTTTCCAGCTGATGGTGGAGTTCAGTTTGGTGCATTTGCACGGCCACCAGTTACTTCACAGCTGCCTTGGGTATGGCTGTATTGGGTGCAGTTTCATCTGTGGACTGCAGCAAGGTTTTACCTGACCAACTCTCGGTTGTGGGAACTGGTGGTTCTGGGACCAGCCCCATGAGAAGATACCGAAGTAGAAACGGACCCACACTGAGAACAGCGCGACGTCCCCAGGGCAGGACTCTCTTGCAATTCACCAGGTGCGGGAGCGCACGCTAGTCTTGCAAGCCCTGCTTCCCCCGGGCATCCCCCGCCGCCGCGGGGGAGGCGGCACTGCCGGTAACCTCGTAGGTTAAGCGGAAGCCGCAGATTAAGCAGGTGCCTAAGTGGCAGCATGTCAGCACCCCGATGAGTACCGCACCCGCCTCTCGCTTTCTCCCACTCCGCGCCGGGGCCACCCTGACCGCCGGGAGAGTCCCCGGCCTCGCCCCCGCGCCGCTCCGCAGGCTGCGCGCCCGCAGAGCCACCCGCGCCCGCAGCGCGCCCCGGGCTGTGCCGGCCGGCGGGGCGGCTCCAGGCTGCAACACCGCCCCGTCCTGCCCTGCCCAGCCCCTGCCCGCCCCGCCCCGCCCCGCCGGGGCCGCGGTGTCTGCGCCCTCCCCGGCGTGGGGGCCGGGGCCGGGGGCAGGGCCGCCCCGCACCCTGGGGCCGTGCAGGCTCCTCCCGAGAGCAAGCGAGGGGTGCCCGGGGCGGGCGTTAGTGAGGCGTGTGCCGAGGGGGTGTGTTTTTGGGCTGGAGTTTATTATTAGTAGTAGTAAAGAAAGGAGAACGGGGGGGGGAAAGGGGGTGGAGAAGGAGGGAGGGGGGTGAAGGAAAAAAAAAAACGGCCCGAAGAGGAGTTTCCAAAAACTTCCAAGGAACTCGCGGCTGCAAGTCCCAGGCGGCAGGCAAGAGCGATGCTGGAGCCTCGGGCGCTCCGGGAGCCGACAGCGACGGCCGTGGCGGCAGAGGGGGTGACCTCGGGGATGGCGGCGGCAGCGGGGAGCGCGGTACCGGCCGGAACCGGGATGGCAGAGAAGAAAAAAGCCGGCAACGGCAGGAAGAGCAGGAAAGGCAAGGGGTCCGGCAAGAAGCCCGCTCCGCCGGAGGAGGGCGAGGCGCCCGGGTCCACCGCAGGTAAGCTCGCCGGCAGGTGCGGGGGCCGCCCTGCGCGGACTCTCCGCGCCCTTTCCGCGGCCGCGGGTCCGCCCGCAGCGGGCACATCCCCGGCGCCCGCCGCCGCCTGCCCTGCCCGGCGGAACCTCCGCGCCCCGCGGCGGCGGCTCGCCGAGCTCCCGGCCCCGCGGAGCGGCGGAGGCGACAGCGCTGCCGGGAGCCCCTCGGCTGTCCGACCACGGTTCGGTCTGCTGCCCTACTTCCCTCCCACTGGCCCCGAAATCCTGAGAGGCTCTCGGTCAGCTGTTGCTTTCTTCATATTTCTTTTCTCCCTCCATTTTTTGGAGCGCGTGAGGCTATCTCTGCTATTAGAGAACATATTTTCTGTCCTTTCCCCAGAAATCACTTAGCATAGCTGAATAGATGGCACACTTTAATATGGGGTATTTTGTCTGAACTTGTAGCTATTTATTCAGGGATGATCAGAGAGGACATTTCGCTCACTTAGCAGCACGTGTTGCTGCTCTTACGCGTCCTCAGTATGAAGCACCAGAATTCATGCCAGTGCTACCCCTGTCTTCTGTAGGGATCCAGAAGCAGTACCCAAAGGAAGGGTCACAGCTGAGCATGCTGCCACACTCACCATAGTTACTTATCTCTGTCAGCCAAATTCCCCAGTCAGGATCAAGACTCCTAGAGCAGTACAAACACATTTGCAAGATGCTTTTCCTAGAGATCTTGTGTTGTGCCTCCTAATTTATCAGGGAGCCTAGCAGTATCTATGGATACACTTAGCTTTTTACAACAGCAATGTATAGCCACAGTTAACTGGTTGGTTCACTAATTTCTTCAAATTCTTTTGGGTTTTGTGAGAAATTGTTTTAAAAGAATCATAGAAAAAGCAGTCAATTACCTGTGGTTTGGGTTTGGGATTTTTTTTTTTTTGGGGGGGGGGGGGGGCGTTTCCCCACTTTCGGTTGTTTTTGTGTCCAAACAGCTGAATTAACAATAGCCCAGTAAGATAAAACTTTCTGAGTATACCTACATTAACTTTGCTTAGTGCGTCAAGGCCAACATGGTGCTGCTCTGGACTTCAATCATCAGCCCTCAGGGAGGATGTGTGTGATTAAGCAGCAACAGATATCCCTTTGGGTTACTAATCTTTCCAAACTAGCATTGCCCCATGCATCATCTTCTCTATGTTGTTTGGAGACGTAGCTCGCCCAGCTTCTGCTCAGCAGTGGCTGTAAACAAGTTTCAGGTGCAGCAGGGGAGGTTTCCCTTGTTATACCAAGATAGAGACAGACACTTCTTTTGACCTTTTCTCTTTCACTGGGTTTTGATAATATTGTTACACTATGCAAGCATTGTAAACATCTCCTGCTAAAACTAACCACCTCTGGCATTAAAACATTAAAACCTCTGGCAAATTTACGTATGACAGCCGGGCTGTTTGAAGTGTTCGGGGGTCTTTTTGTTTGTTTTTATGGCTAAGAGAAAACAGGAAAACAAGTCGGACAATTTGTGATAGGAAACAACTTGTGATAGTCTGCTGAGGAGACACATATTTTCTCACTGTGCGCCTCAGAGTTCTATAGCACCCCATCCCATTCATGTAGGAGAGCTTTCTTCTTTCTGAAGTGCAGTTTTCTTTTTCCAGTGGAGCAGGGTGCTGACGGAGTAGTGAAAGGAGCTGTGAATCAGAGGGCATATTTTTTGAGTAATCCAACCAAGTCAACTTCTAAACTAGGCAGAGATTTTTGGGAAGATGGTCTTCTTTCTCTGTAGAGGGGAGCTAGAATAACGATTAGAAAAACCCATGCAGGTAAATAGCACCTAAAGTTTAAGAATCCAAGTGTGGTAAATTCTCATTTCTGGTGGTCTGATCATGTCTGCTATGGTGAGTGTTTTACCTGAAAATCTGAAGGGTGGCAAATGCAGATTGAGATTCATCAAAGCAGAATTCAGATAATTCCAGCCCCTAAGGCTTTGCTAAAACTCCAGAAGGCTGAGTCTCTCTTAAGGCAAAATATGTCAGTGTTTGAAACAGAAATAATCCACTTTTCTGGCAAGTGCTTACCTCAGGTCTCCAAAGCACCAGTATGTTTTTGTAGGTATGAAAGAGTACCGCCTTCATCCATACCTGACACTGCTAGTCAAAAGTTTCCTGTGTGGGCAAGAACTGAACATTCTTCTATATTATGTAATAAAGATCCCATTCCTTCCAAGATGAGTGTATGTGGCAGGATAGTTCACATGTGCAGCTAATCCGTGTAGTCTGTCTAATGGGAAAATGAAATACGGCGTATCGCACCACTGTACGTTTGACTCAGACAATCAGACAGATAATGCCATATGGGCAATGTAACATAGATTTTATCTAATCTGTTACTTAAGGGTATTATCTGGTTTGAGGGGCATTCAGAACAAGAACTGATACTCAGAAGAGAAAGTGCAGAAAGATTGGTTAATGTAAAATGCAACAAGAGAGCAGTTTTGCATTTCAAGCCATGGGCTTTTTTTGTCTTTGTTCAAGCATATTAGAGCTTGAATTAATTACTAGTCTACTCATGTTGATTAACAGCAGTTACTGGGAACAATATGAAGACCATCGGACTTTGATGGGACCACAGTTTTCCTTTTTGCTAATACAGTTTTGCAGTCATACCTGGTATCAGTTGGTGTGTTTAGGGTGTACCGTCTGAGAGGTCATGAAACAGTTTTGATTTTAGTTACCTGCTTTCTTTAGCTGAATTATGTCAGGGATTGTAATCTTCTCTGTTGTGTTCTTATCTGTGAGGAGTTCTCATCCACTTACGGTCTCCCTTACAAAGAACAGTGGCTTGCAGAAGGTCCTCAGTTTTAGGATCTAGTAGAAGCATAGAAATTCTTAGCAGGTGTTCAGCTTTTTGCTTAGTGTAGTTTTTTATGACCATAGCTTCTTGCAATTTAGTTTGCTTTTGGCTGTCAAACTATATCATATACACTTCAATCCTGGGTCTGGAAGCACTGGTAACTTTTCAATGAGTTGAGAATCAGCTTTGTTATTTAGGAAGAAAGGGTATGAGGAAATGTTTCATATTCTATCATAACTTACCCAGAAAGCTCAGAATTGCTATTGGAGAAGAAAGTTAGCTATTGGAAAAAATAAAAGATGAAGGAGGTTTGACCTTCTCTGCTCACCTGCACAGTGGTAACACAGAAAAAAAAATCTTCATGTTTTCCACTTCCCAGGTGAAGTCTGGGCTCTGTTAAAAAAGTTTGGGGATGTCTCTGTTACTATGGTTTCTTTGTCACTAAAACTATTTAGAACATTTACTCCCACTCACAACAAGTGGTCTTGAATAAACTGGTACTGTCTGACTTGTGTCAAGCCCAGAGCGATTGTATCTTACTTCAGCAGAGCATTCTGGACCATGATAAATACAAGGGGTGGAAAACTGAAGAGAGAGCATTATAAATGGACAGAAGCTTACAGCTTTTCTCCAAGTTATGTAGCTGAACTGCTATGCCAACTGAGTGTGCAGACAGGCTCAACAAATCTGCCAGCAGGGCTTCCTAGGGCATTGCCAGCCCACTGAAAAGACATCCAGCCTGGGCAGAGAAAACTTGTGCAGGAAAGCTGAAGCTGAGAATCAAGGTCTTTCGACCTTTCCCTCACAGAGGCACTGCTCCTGACTTAAGGTGCTGTTACAGCAGGAGCACAGGGGCCAGGACCAGGCCCTTGAACCTTCTGCCTGCCCAGCCTTAGTGTTGGGCTGCATCATGTGGGGCTAGTGCAGTGAGAGAAAGGAGTCAGCCCTGGAAAAATCCCTCTGTGGAAGCTGTGTTTTTCTCAGTAAGATGGGGTACCAGCACATCAGCTGCCCAGCCCCTTTGTCAAGTGCTTCCAGACGTCTCGGGGAGTGTGAGTTTTCAGGTGCTTAGCAGAGGAGATGAGGGAGAGGTTGCTGGACTTGAAAGGACAAAGTGTGAGAAGATGTGAAGCAGTTCTGAGGAAAACACCTTGGTGTGTGCAAAGACTTGGCAGTGCTGTGAACTCTGGCCTTGGGTTACGTCAGCCACTCTCTGGTGGTAGGAAGAGCAAGGCTTCCCAAGAATCTGGTGCTGAAACACAGAGAAGAGGGAGGAGCATGAAGATTGGTCTCAATCGTCATTTCAGTGAAGTGACCTCAGCAGCATTGTTCTGAGCACACCTGCACTAAGAGAGCCCAGAGTAGAGAGGCTGTGGTCATTGACACAGAAAATAAGTATCTCCTGATGGGTTTAATTTAGAATTAGATAAAATGCCAGAGCTTGGAGACTGCTTGACAGGATAAAAAGCATGAAGTTCAGATGGGATGAGTGCGGCTGAGCAGATCCTTTGACTGTATCCTGGTAGCAGGCTTGGTTGCCAGAGGAAGAAATGGTTTTGATCGTATTAAAGACCAAGCTGCAGGTGAGAGCTTGGTTGGGATAACTAGAGCTCAGTCTGAGGCTTATTAAGTTTAAATTGATATTCAGTATTCATAGATATAAGAAAACAGATCACTATTTTAACATGAATTGAAGACAAGAGCCTGGGTGATGGAATGAAAGCTGTGATTTCTGTCAAAACCTGTCCACTTCTAGAGGTGAACTATTGCTTAGAAGGAGTGACAACTTCTTTTGGCGTTTCCAGGCCAAAATATTTATGCGTTGCTGGTATGCTTGAACATTTTTTCTGTGAGGAAAGCCTCTCTACCTATGTGCAATGCCTGAATTCTCCAAACATTCCACACAATCTTCGGAGCAATTTTGAGAGTGAATCCTTTAAAAAGCATGCGAGTGCATTCATGTTTTTTTTAATAAATGAGATTAGTCACCATTCAAACTTTTTTGAATTAACACTACAAGTACTACTTGACTGAAGCCATGGGAATGCAAACAGAATGGTGAGAACATACCAGTACAGTTGTCCAGTAAATACTGCATGTGTATATAAAGATATTCCCCATTTGAAATAAATCCAGAAACTGTTCTGAGCTTTGTGCAAATATTGGTGGCTGGGGAAGGCTGAACAAAATTTTTATCTTTCGTGTAGAAATGCCAAGGCCTCCTAAGCTGTTTGCAGATTTTAAAACTTTAATCTCTGTCAAAGCTTGTGAGCTAACTCTTAAATCTAAGTTTGTCTGTTTGTAATTGTGGGCTTCTCAGATTTCGGGAAAGGCAGTAACTGAAAAAGGAGGGAAAAAAGGTTGAATGCAACAGTTTGAAACAGCAGTCATAAGTAAAAGAGAAAAAAAGAACCTGTGCAGCTGATATTTCAGAACATTTCAGCACTCACTGTTTGGGGCAGTTCATTTTTCATCTCATCTACTGAATCAAAGTCACTGAGTTTTCACAAAAACTTTTTGTGTACTTGGTTTGTGAATGTCTAGCCACAAAAATCGCAAAAAAAGCTACTGAGCATCTTTGACAACACGTACAACACATTCTACTTTAGGCACTTAAGTGTCAATTTGTTATTCTTAAAGTACTGCAAGTGAAATGCAGAGCTGTGAAAAATTTTCTTCCAAGCACCTCCTTTCCCCTACCTCCCAGCCTTTCAATCTATCTGTAAGCATCTGATAGTCCTTTGAGGCAGGTGATTATAACCAAAAGCAAAACAGTGAAGAACAATTGTGTTGCAGCGTGTCAGGATCTGGAAATGCTATGAATTCTTACCAAATCAGTGTTTTGCTAACATTCCAAAAGTAACAAGAGTGAATGTGCCTTTAACAGTACTGATAGTTTATCGTGTTCCGTTATGATACAAGAAAACAAACCAAGTGTCAGTATTTTGTATGAGTCATTCTAGTTGTGCAAAGAGCTGCTCGAATGTGCTTGAGGTGTTTGAGTTAACCCTCAGTTGCTCCCTCACGTACACGGAGCCCTGGATTCGGCGGGGGAGGGAGTCTTGTTGCAGCTCTAGAAAATGCACGGTGTCAGGCTTGCATGGGGAGAGTTTCGGTGCCGGTGCCGGGGATGCGGCGGCGCGGCAGGGGCAGCGCGGCGGAGAGAAGAGGCGGATTGCGGTGCTTGCGTGCGGGCGCGTCCGCGAAAGCGCTGCCTTAAAAATAACGAAAACAATCGAAGCAAGAGCGAGAGGGGGAGACAGCCGCCGGTGGCCTGCGGGGAAGGGCAGCGGGGCCGGCGGAGGGTGCGGCTGCCGGTGCCGGTGCCGGTGCCCGCGGCGGCCGCGAGGGGGTGCGGCGGGAGCGCCGTGCCGCGGCCCCGCGGAGCGCAGCCTCCGCGCCGTGCGTGTCGGGGTGCGCTGCTGCCCTGGCGTGGCGGGTGCTTCGCCAGTGCCGGAGGATGGCTCAGTGGGGGTTGTTAGCGCTGCTGGGTCGTGCTGAATGTCAGCGGATACGCGGTAAACCGGTAGAGAAGCTGTGAGGGAGGCTTTGGTCATGGAACACTGTGCTCTGAGCTCATGCAATATGGCTGTGAAATCATCCAGTGTGAGGTCACAGGGATGCTTTTCTCCTCTTTTCGTTCAGTCTCTCACTTCTTCCTTTCCTACCATACTCCATTTATCCCTCTCTTCTTCCCTTCCTTCGTCCTTTCTCTCCTTCCCTTCTTTCTTCCCTTCCTCCTTTCCATCCGTCCTGCTGTTCTTCTTTTATGCATCCCCTTTTGTCCTTCTTCCATCCTTTTCTTTCTCCCTCCTTTCTTCTCCCCATCTTTCTTTCTTCTCTGCTTTCCCTCCATCCTTTTCCTTCTTTTTTTCCCCTCCTTCCTGTCTATCCCATCTGCTCTATTTCTGTTAATGAAGAAAAAAAAAAACAATAAAAGGAAAATAAAACAAGATATTTCATAAGGGACTGATAGAGATCTTTAACATAACCTCCTGCCTGGAGTAACTCCTAGTTTTTCATTTATGCGCAGAACACTGCTTGTGTCTGGTTTTGCATTTCTGGTTGTGTAATTTTCTGTGGGAGCATTAGATTTGGGGAGAAATTGACCGTGTTATGTAGTTTGTTCACTATGGGCCATTTGAATCCTAGCTCTGACAACCAAGTCCACAGGCTCCGTAGGCCAGGGAGGAAGAGGGAGATGTCAATCCATTTGTGACAGTTCACTTGGGAGCCTTTCCTCATTCTCTCTGTGCATCTCTTTTTCAGGTTTTATGAGTTGATGGTCCTTCCACCTCTGTAAGCAGGGGGAATCCAGGTCAGGGAGTTTGGGCTTGGCATTCAGACGTGGACTCAGGCTGAGCCTTGCTCAGTGCCTTTTTCCTGTGTTAACAGCTTTCATTTCACCCTTGAGCCAACCACATGCCATGTCCTGTGGCTAATGGTTAACCCCTTTGAAGACAGTTACCAAAGCATGAACACATACTTGACGTGACTAAACAGAGTCCCTAGTAACATCCACTCGCGGAGGTGATAGAGGTTGTTATCTCTGCCATTACTGCCAGAAGAGTTAAACTCTAAATCCAATATTGGGAGACTTTGTGTGTGTGTGTGTGTGTGTGAGCACATGTGTGTGTATGAGCACATGCAGGTTTGATGTTTTCATGGGATTATTGTCTTCTACAGTTATAGACTGTTCAGTTTTCCTTTGGGGAAGTCCACTGGACTTAGAAAAGAGAAAAAAAGGGGCTGTTCTATCAATTTGATATTGCACCTGTATACAAAACAGCACTGAAAATTGCTCTGAGTTGTTGCACTATATTTGGAATGGGTGGTCCTCTTATTCTGTGAATGTATTTTTGCATGTCCTCTTGAATGCACCAAATAAACTGATGTTCTTTGTGTCATCACAGTCCTCAAGCTCCAGCTGAAATCTCTGTCCTTCAAACCCCTCTCTGTGGAACAAGCTCCCATTGCCTAGGATCATATAGTCTTTGCATGTCCAATGTCACAACAGATCACAGTCTGCTCACAGAAACCAGAGTCTCTTGACTCTCTGTCTAACCTCTTTCTTCAAAGCACCCTATTTTCTAAAACATGGCCATAACATACAGGTGTCACAAACCTATCACTTGTCCTTTTTTTTTAAAGCCAAAAAGATTGCTTTCCCTTTGTGAAAATCGGTTTCCTTGAGGGCACTCTGCATTGTTGATATGTCTATTACAGGGGAGATAGAAAGAGTAGGGGTCTTTTTAGGTAGCAGGCAAATTGTTATGTCTCTGGAATTATGCAGCCAGCCCTGTGCCAGGAGTTGTTTCCACAGGGTGAATATGGGGATGAAGGGCATCAGAGAAGATGTCAGTTGTGCCATTGTGCCAGACCTGGAAGTTCAGGGAGAGTCACTGTCAGGATTTGAGAGACCCTCAGAGAAAAGTTTTTATTAGAAAAGTTTTCCAGCAGGCTGCTTCCAAGGGCAGCATGTCCCATTGCAAGAATGAAGGAGAAACCTCCCATGCAGAGCCTCCCCACTCCAGTGGGAACAATATGACCTGTAAAAACTGGTGTCGTAGGACACTCAGTGCCTTCTTCTTCTTTCCGCCCTCTGCTGCACTTCTGCAATGACCCATACCAGCTTTACAGCAGTGTCCTGATCCTCTCAAGGGAAATTATGTTAGGAGAAGTTAGCTAAGCTTTTCAAAAACAAACCTGAAAACATAGTAGCTGCTAGTTGACCCTGTTCTTGGAAAGAATGGGCTGGAAATGCAGAAAGTGCCCTGTAAAGAGCCCTGTCAAGCTCTAGAGGATGAATGCAGCTGCCAGTGCACTTGTGAGGTTAGTTAAAAGGCAGTGCTTTTAAAAGTCAAGGCAGTTGTGCAGAGGAAGAACTTGCCTGGGCATGTGGAGGATTTCTGTCCCTCATAGCATGTGAGACAAGGATTGGCACAATTTTTGAAAAATGGGCTATAGTTCAACCAAAAGCTATGGGATGAATGCAGAAATTACTGGGTGAGAGATTTTTTGTTACAAGCTTCTAGTCTGACAGACATTCTGAGCAAGTTATTGCCAGACTTAGTGTTGTAGATTCCAGCAGTCCTGGCCTAATCTTTTTTGTCTTGGTACATTTTGATTTAAATGCGTCTTTTACTTAAGCATGTTGCTCATGGCATGTAGGAAAGTACTGCACACGTACAAAAGGCTAAGTGTAAGCATTGGATGATAAGATGAACTGGAAAAAAGAAACTGATTGTCAACCAGACTGAAACTGATGTTAAGCACTGGTTTTCCTGCCTTTGTGAAGTGCCAGCAAGGTCAGAAATTGAAAAATTATTTCAGAACAATAACAACAATCCGAAGTGAAAGCAGGGAGGATTTTGAAGCAAGGTCAGAGAGAGGAGTTTAAAACAGATAATGGTCCTGTTAACTCAGGTCCATTCCTAAGTTATTTGGCATTGATATGCCTTGGTTATTTTCCTCATCTGTGAATGAGGATGTCTCTTATCCCATTACCTCCTCACTCTTACAGTGAAGACCACCTTACCTGGGTGAGGACCCCCTTTGTAGGGACCATCCTACCCTCATCCCTCATCCTAGCTGCAAGGTCCCACTTGAGGCTCATGTCAATTCCATAAATGCCAGAACCCACTGGTCTCATCAGCCAGTGTTCTTGCTTTCATACCCAAATTTGCCATCTTCTCTCATCCCTTCTCCAGCTCACACCTGACTCTTAGGAGCTGATAGCAGTAATCAGGCCAGCTTCCAGTCCTGGAACAATCCAGTTTCCAGGCAGATTGCATGCGGGGAACCAATTCTTTGCCTGCAGTATGAGTTGGACCTAACAGCAAGATGAAGGCAGAGCTTGTTTTTAAGGGAATGTCATCTTCACTGCTGTCCACAAAAGAAGAGCAAGGGAGGAGATATAATTTCTAAGAGGTGTTGAGAGAGAAGTAGCTTCAGCTAGGCATTTTGTTTTAAAAGTATGGAATTAATTGCACAGCTACTGCCAGTGACGTTGCTTCCTCTTGAGGGAAGGTGCAAAGAGAGATTCCCAGGACACCAAAGATGGCTGAGGATTGCTTAGTCACAGGGTAGGTTTTTAAAGGCTTCTCGTGGTTCACTCTAGGCTTCTAAGATTTTCTGTCAAGTTGACTTTGAATGCAAGTGTCATTAAAGCAGAAGTAAGCTGTTAGGTCTATATAGCCCTTCTTCTGTCTGGGGTCTCTACTTTGAGTTCTCAGTATATGTTTCCCTTTTGATTCCCAAAAGTTCAGGCTTGTCTCCAGTGACAGGTTGTGCTGAGTGATTGCTGCCACCGTGAGCTTGCCTGAAGGTACCTCCATGGCCCTGGCAAACAGGACACAGCATAACAGTGAGATGAAGTGGCAGGAGGACAGGTAATGGGTAGGAGAGATTGTGTCCACTGCTCTGCCTGAGGTTCCCTCTCAACTGCACAGGTGATTTTGCTACAGATGATATCCTGTCATTGACTTGCCCATGGCTTTTTTCCCCTCATGTCTGTGATGAAAGGTTTTCTTCCTCTGGGCATTTGGATCAAAATCACCTGCAACAAGTTTTATCCAATCTCTCTTACCCGTTAAAGGCAGCTCTGAGGGCACCGTGTCTGTGTATCACTCTGTTCTGTCTGCAGCTAAGCCCTGAAAGGAAGATTGTCTTCCAGCTTACTTACTTGCAAGTCGACGTTTAGGGTATGCGTTGAAACTCCTTGAACATCACTGGGAGTATTTGCAGACTTAAGCTTAAGCACTTTCCTAAGCACTCTGGTAAATGGAACTAGCTGTGACTGTGTGCAAGAAGAAAGGTTCTGTGCCTAGGTCTAGATTTCTCCTGCTCTCACCCTATACAGGTAACCATACATTTTAAACTCCAACCAGGCCATCCTAGGTGACGTTTGGCAAGTCCCAAAAGGGCCAGGTAAAAATGCATTTAAAGACACTGCAAATTGTTTAAACTGAGAAAAACAAGTGGATTTCTATCCTGCAAAAACTGTTTTTGGAAGAAATTGATATAATGCACTGTATCATGTCTGCTGGCCTAGAGATGACAGGCAGAGAAAGATAATTAAATTGAATGTCTAATGTTTGCCATCGAGTGTAATGATTAACTCATCTGATGTGTGAAATCTGGTACCTGTACATTTGGAATTGTTTTGGCATCTTTTTCATCTTACCCTGTTTATAACAGCAAAGTGATAGCTTTTACTTATTCTATTCTAGACTACTTAGCTTTCACAGAGAGAAGGCAAACTCTTTATTTTTCTTCCCCTGAGTCATGCCAGAGCAATATCAGTGTAAACATATGTGCAGAGTTGTGCACACACATGCACTCCAGCCCATCACCACTGCAGCAAAAGAGGAGTTAAATTTGAGTGTTCAAGACCTCCTAGTGCTATATTGCATCATTGAATTTATCCACTGGGGAAGTGTCAAGAAAATAAAAGGCTTCTTTTCTAAGTAATTTTTAGCTCACAGTTCCCTAAAAATGGTAGAGCTCCTGGAGAGAAATCCGAGTGGTCCTGTGAAATATGCCAACAGCTGGATGGCACAAATTTGGAAAACATTACTGTCCTTAAAGAATAGAACTGAAAGCCACTTTGAGAAAGCAGTGTATTTTCCCAAATGACCCTTTTAATACTGTATTAATGTTATAGAGAGGAACAAATGCATCTTCTTTTGATAATGTGGGGAAACAAGCTCTTCATGGAAAAGCAGAAATCTCCTCACCATGGCTCAGTGGGGAAGTGTAGAAATGTCCAGAGTAGTGAATTCACTTTGATTTTTTTTTTTTTTTTTTTTTTTTTTTTTTTTTGGAAGCTGTAGTTGGTTAAAAATACCCTTAACAGATTAAAGAAATACCAAGTGGCCGCAAGATTGCTTTGTTTCATGGCACATTTCATGATGTTTCTCACTATCAGTTTCATGGCAAAACCCAGTTCATTTCAGGTCAATGCCAAAGACTCCAGGCACAAATAAGAGCTATAAATCACTTTGAAGTTGAGGGATAAGGAACAACTTGAGGTATTGAAATTTGTTTGTGAGGCTATTTCCATTCAGAAAACCATGGTGACTGGTGGATCTAAAGCAGGGAGTAGATAAATTAAAAAACGGGATTAGATGGGATTACTCTCCTGGTGTTTGCACATCTTCTCCTGGCCATCAGCAGGGTACATGTTGATCCAGTAAGACTGCTTGAGGGTTGTCATCGCTGCTCCAGCAGAAAGCCCCACCTCACCAGACCCAGCTCCTGCCCAGGAGCCTGTCAAGGTTTCTGTTCACCTGCAAGCCCCACCAGAGGAGCAAGAGGTAGCTTTGAATCTGCATCCCACCACAAAGGCTCCCAAGCATCTCACCTGACCCAGTGGTACCTGCTTCCATGGCAGCTTGCTGACATGTAGGGCTTTACTATGACCAAGGGCACCCCAGCCAATGATTTCTGGTTACTTTTTTTTCCCCCCTGTTACCCATAATAATCAGTTGTAGCTGAAGATGGAATACGAGGCTAGTCTAGCTTATTGTCTGATCAGAATGGTCATTTTTATGTGTGCTGAAATATGCTTGAGGATGAAGTAAAGAATGGGCATGTGGGCCTGCTTGACAAGGGAAATTATGGGGTGTGGAGGGTTTTTCAAACAAGAGGGGAGGCTATGTATTTGAGCAGGAATTAATCTATCAGCATCTCAGGGTGCCTTCCTTAAGCAGTTGTCTATTTCTGGTGTTCTCAGTGCTCTGCTTCTCTCCTGTGTCTGCTATGTCTCTTTCCCCAGAACCGCATTTCTAACTCAGTTCTTGCCTGGAGCATGCTGTATATAAAGTTTCTAGGTAGGAATGTGGGGGTGGAAAGACCACATGAGGTCATAAAGTTTTTGTGGAGTTGCAATTTGATCCAAAAAGTGACTTACCAGGTGCTTCTTCAGAGAGGGATTGGGGGTTTATATTTAAATACGTCATTTAGTAAGGCCTTTTATTCCAGAAGATAATCAATTCCATTTATTCTCTAAATGTGCATTTGTTTTACCATAGTATAATTGTAGGATGATACTTAAATTGATCAGTAGATTGAACTTAACAAATTAAGAAATAAAAAAGACAATGCTACATATCATTTTTCCTAAGACATAGGATTTTAGCAGACTACCAAGTAATAAAACTTTTAAAAGGCAATGCATTTCAGATATTTATTTTCATAAATTTACCTCTACTTTGCAGAGGAGGGAGAGGATAGGGATACTGCTGCAGTAATCAGCACATGAACTCTCATGGCCAGGGTGGATATAGCATTAGTCAGTAGGCTTTAATCGAGATAGGGTGGTGGACAAGCTTTGTAGCACTCTGCAAATGTATGTACTGTTGCTGAAGTGGTTGCTACCTCTCAGGGAGGCTTCCTGTAACAAAAGGTTCGTATGAAAGGGCGTTAACACTCCCGTAAGCTGTAAGCGGGGGTGCAATTGGTCGTGACTTGGCTGGGAGGCTGCTGGCTCTGCTCCTCAGCAGAAAGAGCTGCTGGAGCACAGTTTGTGTTTTATTTCTGCTGCGTTTCTGAACATAACTGTGGAGCACTGCTCCCCTACCCACTTGCTCAGGCATTCAGCAGGGAGAATCAACTGGAGGCAATAACGGCACTGCTAATGCATGCTTGGAACGCAGGAGTCTGTGGTCAGTGGCCTGCTTATGCAGGCACACCTGGAAAGCTCATCCAAATGAGCTTTTAAAGTACATACATTATTGGATCACCACTTGGGTTTTTTTATTATGCTTCACCTAGCACTAAACCAGAGAGAATTTAGATCTCTTTATTTCTGAAGGTGTGCCCCACCAGAGTGTAACTGAAGTACTTTAGATTCACACTTTGCATTAGTTCAACAAAAGTTTTGCGGACTGTCCTTGTGGCAGCAGCCCTAAAATGCCCTCCCCTTGCTGATGAGCCCAGGCTAAGTTTCTAGCCCCAGAGAGGGGAAACAAGGCCCAGCCTGCAGTGCTGCCATGGTATTGCACATGAGATGTTACCCAGAAGCAGATAGAAGTCAACTTGGGCCATGTTCACGGGGACAGGAGAAGTGTTGGAAAAGCAGGGCAGGACAGCACTGAGATTTGTGGGGCTGGACATCAAGCAGAGGGAAATGAGTGAATAAAGAGAGGTCCTTGGTGGAGAGCTAAAAAAGGAAGAAGAATGAGAGCAGAGAACTTGGGGAGCAAGATGGGTCTGGGAGATTAGGCTGCAGGAAGAGTAGGGGAGAGGCACAGAGTCCTTTTTGGCTCAGTGGGACACTGGAGATTGGGAAAGGGGGGAAAATGAGACGTGACTGAGCCACAACAAGGGTGGGATGAGTGGAACAGAGAAGGAAGGTGGCCTTGCGGGGGGAGGAAAAAAGGCTGTCGATACAGATGGTGTTGGGCAGCCCCACTTCCCCTGGGGTTAGCAGGCAAAGTGACTTCACTGATCACCCTCATCATCTTTTCCTCGCCTGCTTAGCCACGCTGTTTCCATGCAGTGACCATGGCAACCCAAGTTTTTGACTGGCTGTTCTAGGATGGTAGCCTAAGGATAGCAGTAGTGAGTATTGACAGAGGGGAGGGGAAGGCGAGCAGCTGTGGAGCTGGGGAAGTTGCCTGAGTACAGTAATCGTCTTTGGCAGGTCAAGGGTGAACCGTGGCCTGCGGGAGTTGTACAATGCCCAAGGCTAGCAAAGTGGTGTTATAATAAACCCCAGATGTTTCCGCTATTTACAATGTACATGTTATGTTTAAACCTGAAAATGCATCCTAGGATCTGGTGGGTAGGGAAACAGTTATTAGCTGCTTGGAAATGACTTGCTGGTAATGTATCTGTTCCCCCTTGATATTAGCTGTTGCCTGTTTAAAATATAAATCTTCTAAGCAGAGACCCTCGTGAGCAGCTTCTTTGCCAAACCAGTGGTTCCATTCGGCTCCATGAGAAACAGCACCGTTCCCCCGGCGGGTTTGGGAGGCTGCATCCCGGGCACGGCAGCCCTGGGAGCTGTGCTCACAGCCGGCGTGCGTTGGTGTGGGAGAGGCACCGCTGTCAGGCAGGGGAGCCCGGCCAGCCACAGGTGCGCCGAGAGCACCATTTAATTTCCCCAGCCTAATTATTTTAGAGCTGGGAGCCAGAGCCCTTGCGGTATGTCATGGGCCACAGCAGAACTTTGAATAAGCATTTAAGAGGGGGATAGGATTTAGTTAATCAGGCTTTTATGCCAAAACAATGGCCTGTCTATAAGAGTAAATTAGCCAGCTAAACTGTGAATTTGTGGCCAAATGGTTGCTTTGCACAGACCCTCCAAGTGATCAGTCTTACAGATGGTCCAGGCAAGGCACTCCAAATGCTAATGTTTAAAGTGAATGAGTTCCACTGTGGGAAGGCCTGGAGCAGGAGCTCCCGTTCAGACATGAACCGTGTGAATGAGTGAATGACACCAAAGCCACACAAAGATGGAAGAGACATTTTCACTTCAATGTCTTATTCCATTTAACTAACCCAAGAAGAATGCACACCTTCTGTAAATCCTTATTAATTGCTCACACGTGTCCCCTGCCTGCGCTCTCTTCTCTGTGCACCCGTCTGCACGGTGCCACACTCACACATCGTGTGGGCACTCGAGGTACTAAAGGACTTGTCTGGACCCTTCACACACAGTGTAGTGAGACTAGCCCTTTGTTTTAGGGGTGGAAGAGGAGTGCTTTAAGAAAAATTGCGCAAAAACGTTACCTGAATGTCAGGTAAGAGTTTGCAAGGAAAATGGCCAGAAATTGAGTCCTCACCCAGATGCACCAGTTTGCTTGTGCTGAGAACTCTTTTGCCCAGGATACCTGGGACATGTGGGAGAGTCGAGTAGTCATATTACACAACATTTGTCATGTCTTGATATGGGTTTTGGGTCTGCATAGAAATGAATCTTGGGGCTTGGGGAGAAAACTATGCTGATTTTGAGGTTTTGTTGCATTTTTCTCCCTTATTTTCTGTTCCTACTCCAGTCCCTGTGCAGTTATTCCATCTTAAGTCTACTGTGACTTCTATTAAAGGTGATGTCTTTTCTGCCTGAGCTTTATTGTCCTCCCACATCCCACATGCCTGCCTTAGAGTGATTTTCTTGAATTTTAGCCCTGATGGACAACTCCCTGCCTAGCCATCCAGTTTTACAGTATTTCACATCACACCTCATAAGAAGGGATCCAGTACAAGCGTTCTGCTGGGCAGAGTGCCTGCACGATGTGAAGGACTCTCTGTACCTTTCTCTGATTCACTTGGACTCAGTATTGTGGGTGAAGGACCATTCATGTCATTTTTTAGCATGATATTCCAGTTTAAAATGCAGTTAAGCCACACCAGTCAATATGAATTCAATGCCTCAGGTGTCTGAGTGTAAAATGACCAGAGTTCTGTAAATTCACATCCCCCCACTACTAACTAGCTTCCCCACGTGGAAAGTTAAGGGTTTAGAAATGTAATTTCCCTGAGATCTTTTTTTAATACTAGACTCATCTGTTTTGCTGATTGCAAAAAGCTTTTCTTAGTGTTTTTCATCTAATTCAGTATGATGACTGAGTCATAGTGAAATTGCTGAATGAGAGTTAAAACATTTAAAAAAAAATTCCCTCTCAATCTATGCCTAAAACTGAGGTGACTTCCTTTTTTCAGGATGTGATGACCATTTACTCAAATGTGACTCATAAAGTCACTCCTAGTGCATACATGTTTAGTGATCCTGTTGACTGTGAATTCAAACATGTTTTAATAAAATTTCTGCCTTTCGCCTCTCTCAGGGGTCTGGTAGATTCAGCTATTGCCAAGTCGTTGTCTTTTTCTGTGTTTTGATCTTTATCTATCTCTCTGCAGAATAATCAGTAAGATAACTACTACATCAGATGATACATTGTTTTCCAGCCTAAAATCGAAAATATAAGAATTTATAGAGATAAAATATCCTCAGAGCTTGGAAAACTGAGTTATCAAATTGAAAATAAGGGCTATACTTGATTACAAGTAAGGGTATCATAAGAGTTAGAAGCCAGTGACAATCTTTCTTTTCTTTTTCCCTTTTTTTTTTCCCTTTCTTTCTGGAAAGAGAATGGGACATAAGAAAAGAAAAAGATGGTTAAAACCAGTTGTTTAAGTTCCGTGCTTCCTCTGATTACTTAAATTATGTTTAGATTGGGGAAATAAGCCGTGGGGATGAACAGCTGTCAAGCATCTCAGTACTATCATAAACAATGCCATCTCATGAGTACTGATAAATACTGAGAAATTGAATTTAAAACTTCCTCTTTTTCTCTCTTTATTTCTTAATCTACTGAGAAAAGCTAGGATGAAAATATTGTGAGAAAGGGGGTACATGACCCTGGAGCTATTTGCCTTTCTCCGTATGGAAACCTGGACTTCCATGATTGTATTCCATGTTTGATGTCTATTCAGTCAATCCTGGACTGGTCTGCAAGGGCTGCAGATGGAGGTGCCATGCACTGCCAGCAGAGACAATCACTTTGTTGTGATGTGCTTGGTTTAGGTACTCCTCTTGTCACTCTCAGCTCATATCAGAGTTGTTGATGAGAATCCCTGAACACACAGTGGGTACTCACTTCCTCCATCACAAATGGCTTGATTGTTCCGCAGACTTCAGGGAAACACTAATTTGATACTGCTTTTCCTTAATCCTTGATCTGTTAATTTACTACTGGAATTTCATGAAGCTTGTGGAATAAGCAGTATGTAAAAAGATTAGACCTGGACATAATATCTTCCAAAGTCCAAAGCGTGCCTTAAATTCTTTCCAGAAACAGTGATTAAAATGGAAAAATATGGTTTACTTTCAGTGTAATTATACTGCTGGGGATTTTTACTATGTTTTTCAGCCATGTTGAGTTTTATGACATCTTTCAATAGCCAGAGAGAGATTCTGAATGAGTTAATATTTTGAAAACAGAATGCTTATCATGTACAGAGCATTTTGTTCTATTAATTTTTTCCATTTCTCTTCACAATAATGGTGCACTGCTTGGTTACTTCCTATCTAGAATTCCCTTTGCAGCCAGAAGGGGGACTCAGGATATTAAATTTCAGCAGATGCGGTGAACTCATCCTTTATGTTCTTTTATTCTGAACATTTCTGATACTATTGTGATTCTTCTTAGGCTTCTTCCATCAATCTTTCATTGTCATAGCTTTCGTCACTATGTACTTACCAATGCGGGACAAATTTTACAGAAGGAAATGCTGAAATGGACACTTGGACATGTCTGGAACCAAATTCCAGTTCATCAGGAAGGGGTCTGGTGTTTCCATTGTCTGTTTATCACAGGGGTTTTCAGCCCATGTATTGCTGCATCTCCCCAGAGCTATATCTTCTCTGCAGTGTGTAGGTAGGAGCCCAGATTGTAATTAATAAGGGAACATTCTGGCTGTTGTGATACCCAAACATAAGAGTGCATGAGACCCAAGAGAGAGTCCTGGTCAGCTCAATGGACTTCAGACCATCGTCCAGCTGACAAAAGAGAATAAATGAACATTTCTAAGCAGAGATATGCATGTTGCTTCATGTGCTGTGGAATAATCTGTGAGAGAATAGCCAGAAGTAAAAAAAAAAAAAAAAAAAAGACAAAGTGTGTGAATACATTATTTTAGGTAAACAGCAGACTCAGCTTTTGCACAGTACCAAGGAGTGAATCCTACCTGCCACTGGGCTTCTCATGAGACAGCTCTGTTGTCTGTAGTCATATCACCTTGCAGGACTGATCTTACAGGAAATTTAGTATACCTGCCACCTTTGCTGCTGGGATTGCATAAGTTTGTAAAGCCCTGGTTTCCTAAACCCTTTTAAGATCAAGCTTTTATCTCTGATTTATTTTTGTAATATGAGTTTCTTTCTCATGTCTTCTAGAAAATCTGGACAAAAGAGATGACTGGCAACCCCTAGTGTTCTGCACAGTTGGGGAGAAAGTTATGCATTCTGCCTGTTACGTGCTATTTTTGATGAAAATCTAGATTGGAACTTGATACCATCTTTTTAGGATAATGTGGTTTTGTTAGGTTTATGAAAGACGGGTCTGTGGGGGATCTTTTGTTTTGTTGTTGGGGTTTGTTTGTTTGGGAGGGGTGTGTGTTTTTTCTTTTGTTCTTTTTTCTCTCTTCCTTTTTTTCCTTTTTTCTTTTTTATTTGTTGCTTTTTTCTTAGTTTAAGACTATGTAAAGAAAGGAAAAATTGGCACTGTGTTTGAATTAGTTCGAGCACTATGCAGATGGTCCCTAAGGGAGATTTGAATCTGGTTTCATTCTTGATCTCATCTCGCTTGGGGAAGCATCCCTCCTGTGCCTGATAAGGAGCAGCCCCCACCACCCTTAACAGACTTGAAATTATTTACTTCAGATAGCTTCGGAGTGGCACAGTGGCCACGCGTGATGAAGCTGGAGAATTTATTTTATTTCTGGTTCCCCAAGAAATAGGTAAGCAATCTGCTGGGCTGCTGCAGCAAGACAGCAACACCACAGGGTAGGAACCTTCTTGCTTTTCCTAACCTGGACATCTTCCTGGGGAGTTGTCTCAGGGTACTCTTACATGAGACTTTCTATTTTGTTGTTATAATACTGATTATTGAGATTACTGCCTTCCTTGCAGCTCAGCTGTCCAAACCTGTACAGAGCTGGCTGGAGGTCTGGTGTGACTCTGTGAAAACAGCTTTGCTGCAGATTGGTTTGCAATTGTTCTGTTAGTGCTCTTCAGTAATTTTTCAGCAGCAAGAAAGCACATTTTGTGCTGGATGCTCTGTGTATGCAGTCCACATGATTCATGACTGAAGTTGGTGCCTTGGATAGGAAGTAAAAGGAAAGGAAAAGTTTCCTGTTGCACGAATGTCAACAAACTGAAACTTTTAATAGGAATTATATGGAACAGAAAAACCACAGTAGATGATATACAGAAATCTCCAGTTCAGTAGTAGTAGAGTGAATGTATTGTACTGAAGTCTATTATCCCTGAGAATGAAACAAAATGGAGGCTAAGAAAGGGATGGGACATTGGTCTGATTAGTCCTTTCGTGTAGAAGTTTATAATCACATTGATATCTTTCTACCCTGAATGATGAATGCATATTAACATGTATGAGTGTTAACACATGAAGTCATTGTCATTAAAATCAGATTTCTTAAATCAATTCTATTGAAGCAGAGAGAGCATTGCCTCTAGAAAGACCTGTTAGAACTAATTTAATCCAGAAGTTTATTGATTCAACTTAATTTATTAAGGAATTGATTTTGATGTGAGTTTAATCATAAATCAGCTTTAAATCGGTTTAAATGTGTTCACACTGAGACTTTGCATTGGTTTAAATATAATTGATTTATGTTTTAATTAGATCTCTGCAAATTTTTATATAGATAAGGCTCTATTTTTTCCCTTCTGTAAAACTGTAGCACATTTCTCCATCTTCTGGGGTGAAAGTCTAGCTGTAACGAATCAATGACAAAGCATTTTATTTGAACAGGGCCTGAATTTTACCTTAGTTCTGTGCTCAGCCTTCAGTTGCTCTTGTATAGCAAATAAAGCCCCTGGATACTGGAAAATTGATATAATCAATTTTCAGACTGTGATTTTATTTCAGACTTGTGTTTTATCCAAAACTGTGACACACAAAAACCACTTGTAAGTTTAAAAAAAAGTAGTGGGGGAAGGGAGTTTTACTTGATTTACCATGTCTCTATTCTTTTTGCTGACAGTCTGTTCAGAATTTATGTGGAATTTATTCGCCATGTCCTTTCTAGCTAAAATTCACCATACAAACTGTTCTGCTAATGGAGACTCTAGACTGGGGAATAAGACTCAGTAAATTATGCACATTACTTAACTTCCCTTACAACCCTTCATATGTTTGGGCTGCTCCACAAGGTTTACCCGTGGCTTCTACAAAAGGAATATCACTGTTCTACAATAAAAGCTATAATTCCTCCTTGACAGTAGCTGCAGGTGGCCACAATCACAAGGGTTAGAGTGTTAAATAATTACTGACTGTTTGATGCATGGTTTAGGTTTTTTTTCCACATACTCATAGATTTTAAGGCCATTGAGAGATTCTGACAAAAGATTGACCTGGCAGTGTGGGCTACGCTGTTTTGGACCGGAAGCTCTAGGCTGGACTTAATGGCCTGGAGATCTGTTTCACAGTTTTTCTGTATTTGTGTGAGGATTCCACTGCTGTGTGGATCACTATTGACCATTCACACACATTTTGTAGTATGCAATTTCAGCACCCACTGTTGATTTGGAATATACTTTTAAAAAGCCATGTAATTTTCCCCTACATATTTTTTTGATCTTTTGCCTAGAGTCCAAAAACCATTTCAGAGGTGCATAATTTGTCTTGTTCCTCCTCCAGTGATTGCTGCACCATGGCATGTTTCTGTATGCTTTACTGCTCATGTGGTTATGGATTTTTTGGAAGTTGACCTTTAAAAGGATGTCTAATCCTGTATAATAATTTAGCCAATGTCGATACTTCTAATTATATATTTTTGCAAGCTGCTCCCAATTGCAAGTATTTAGCAGCATTTTAAAGAATTTTCTTCAAGTTTTCCTTTGAAGATACCATGGACATTTTCAAACAGTTGTGACATAAATGCTTCCTTTTCACTGCAGTTTTCATTTCTCTTTTGCCATAGCCACAGAGTATAAACGTGGAGTTCACATATGTTGGAAGTAAATTGTATTGAACGGTGTATGATGGGATCTCTCTGCATACTGTGCAAGTTCGTAACGTTAAAAGCCATGTTTAAATTTTTCCTGAGCTGGGTTTGAGCTCATGATTTTTGTGCAATGCCCAGATGTATCCAGTTCTTTGGTTCCTGAAATGAGGCAAATGGCTAAATGGCTTTCGGTCTTATTGGCTAAAGGGTTTGCACATCTTCTGGGGAAAAACCGAACAACCAACCAAACCAAAAAAAGAAAAAAACCCAAAAACCCAAAACCAAACCACCCACATTTTTCCAACAGACTCTTTGAGTGATAGTCACTTTTGTCCGCTGAAGTGACCTGGACTAGTAGTGCTGTGTCCCTGGGGGAGAACACATCCTTTTGCTGTGGGTGTGTCACTTCTGGCATTGTTCAGACTGTGTGATTTTTCTTTTAGCACACAGGTACAAAAGCAGTCATATTTCAAATTGACATAGGAATAGAGCCACCAGAAATACCTCCAACATTTTCTACCTGGTGGAGATTAAGGCAGGCAGGCAGAGGCAGGGAACATTGAATTTTCAGGTGTTACATAGGTAGGATGGGGCTGGCACATGCTCTTCTCTTTCTGTGATCAACACCAGAAGAAATTATTAGGAAAACCTTTGAGGCTGCAGTGGAAGAACTACCCTTGCTTTCCAGAGGTTTTGTCTGTGCTGTCTTTGAGTACACAGATGTTTTTGTAGGTCTACATCTTTCCACAGCCTGTGCTGAACACCCACACAAATCCTAGAAAGGGAGTATTGCTAGGAGAGCTGACCACAAAGAATTTAAATGAGAGGAGGGGAAGGAAAGTGCAAATGAGGAACCATACTCACAGTGTTAAGTTTGACTTGTGCATTAGCAAATCAATGTCTTGACAGTTTCAAAATTCTTCACACTGTTGTAAATATTTTATGCAGCCGGTAATGCAACAGCAACTTCTTCATTTTGATTCTCCAGTTAATCTTGTTTTTTTCCAAATTCATTTGAATTATTTGCATTTCTTTCTGTTCATGTCAAACAAGCCAGCAGACAGGTTTCAGCTTGGGTTTTCCACCTTCCCACCCCAAAATTTCAACATGGATGAGTGATTCATTGCAGGGAGAAAAAATAGCAGACAAATTAACCTCCTAAATTTCTAGTTGCGCCTTGGGATATCTAGACATTTTCACGTCTAATTTGTGAGAAGTGGTGGCTTCTGTGTGAACTTTGTGAGAGAGAGATTGTTTTGGTCTTTGGGAAGGCAGTTGTTTTGGTGAATTCCATTTTGGGTCTTCCCATGTGCTAATTATTCTTTCCAGTGGTTATATCCCCAAACTCAGATTATTCATGTGTTCTTATTGGTGGTGGCAGTGACTCTGGCTCTGTGAACCCATGCAGGGGGAGGTGATTAGTGGTGACCTATTAAGGTAACCTTCATTCCATGTTCTCAAAATTGCCTTCTGACCACCAATTCCACTGAATTTCACCTGTCGTGGCACTCCCTACCCCCTGTGTTTTACTATTTTTTAATAAGACATCCTTGCGGACTGCAGGTCCTTCTGGTTTTCTTGTTCAACATGAGCTGTGATTTTAATACTGGGAAAGTTTATGTGAATCCTGTGACTATAACACTGTCTGATGTTCTTTTAATTCTGTATGATGCAGGCTGTTTCTCCTATACATATATGACTGAGCTCTCACTGCAGGAGTAGGGAAAATGTGCCATACTTAATTAGGAATATCTCTGACCAGGGATATAAAAGCGTGCTGACAATGTTGCTGGATGTATATTGTTATTCTTCCTCTTAAGACTTCCACAGCCTCAGGAGGAGGAGGAGGAGGGAGATTTTTAGACTTATGAAAGCCTGCCATAGATAGATCTGCATTGGGCAATTTATTGGCTGAGGCATGGTGCACTTTGCCTGTGAAGTGGAACTATTGCAGAATCAGAAAATACTCCAAAGCCAAGAAAGCAGTGTAAGCCAGAAGCAAAAATGGGCTTCTCTGACTAGGATCAGGAGAAAGCAATGACTCATGTACTTTGCATGTGAGAATCCCAGCTTTGCTGGAACAGTGTGAAGAGAAAGAGCATGGTGGAGAAATGCTAAAAGGGTGGAGAAGCGACTGAAGCCAGAAGAGATGGAAACAAGAGTTACAAAATATAGTATAGTTCATAGGACTTGAAAAGCTTACAGGATTAGACACACAGAAATCTCTGTGTTTTCTGATGATGGCAAATACAAGAGTCTGCCAGAGAATATGAAATGTGAGAGGGAGAGGATGAGATGACTGCAGCACTTTTGAGCCCCTGGATTGAAAGGCTAAAGCTCTAAGGAAGCTGTTTCAAAAAATTAATTCTACCAAAAAAATAGGGTGGGGGGTGGGAAGTGAGTTGCCGAAGGTTTGGATTTTCATCTCTAATGCAGAGAAATAACCTCTGACTTTTTACCATTTGTTTCAGTTTTTTCTTCCCAACATGGTCTTAGGGCGCACCAATGTGACTATGCATGTACCATAGCTGAGACCCAAAGTTTTCCATGCTTCTCAGTCCAGTGATGTGCTGAACGTTACAGCTCTGGCCATAAAGCAAAGTCTGAGACAAGTTAACAGTGTAGTTACAGCCTTTGCTTTCACGTGGTTCTGTCAGTTGCCCTCTGTTTGGTAACTTGCTAAATGGCTTTTTTTCAAGCAAAAGTAAAAATTAGTGCTTAACATTCTTAACAAGAGAAAGAGATGGATGTATGTATGATGCCGGAAACTGCTCTTTCTTCTTTCATCTGACGTCAAGGCACACAACTTGAGTCAGACTTTTTTAATCTGCAGTCCCAAAATTCAGCTCCTAAATCAAAAGTGGCTTCATGTGAAAAAAAAATTTAATTACTGAATACTTGCAAGTCCCGTTGAAGTCCACAGGATTTATCCCTCACAGCATTTCTGTGCTTTGGGTTACTTTAATTTTAGTGTTCGAGTAAACATTCTGGAGTACACTTTTATGCGCTTAGGTATGTAAAATACAGGCCTGCAGATATTTACACCAACTTTACAAGCTGTTTTCCCTGAATCACTTATTAGATATCAACTGTATTTATTTTACACTGTCCCACATTTTCAGTCTGTATGATCAGGTTTTTGTATTGACAGTGTCTAACAGGATGATCAAAGCTTACCAGGAATGTAGCCAGTTGGAGTCAGCCAAAGCACCAAGAATCAGAGGAGAGAGTATTTAATGTAATCAGGCAGTGTGTTCCTGCAGACACGATCATCAGTAAATAAATTAAGTGTTGACCTTTAAATCCTAATCTTTAGTTCAGACACTTGCTCACACCCAGCTTGTCTTGCAAAACCTGTATTTTGCTTTGAACACAATTCCCTGTCTCTGAGGAGGCCTAAGTTCAGATACTGATATCTTGAGTGTCTGCAGGAGAATGGACAGCCTGTCATTATCATGTTACATTGAATAAATGGGTGCTCTCAGGCTTTCCCTCCTGCACACAATACTTGTAGACATGCTGTTTTGTTACTACCGTCCTTTTTCACTCCGCTGGAGATGCTCATTGTGTGGAAGTGGGGGCAGGGGGGCAGGAGTGAGCCCTACTCCATGTGCATAGTACTTCTTTGGTATGCCCATTTTCAGTGTCCTGTTGAAAATCCTGCCTTCATCATGCTATGAGTTGGCCCATGGTACTCTCATTGGAGGGGTTCTGAGAGAGAGAACAAAGAGAAGATTAGTGCAAGATCACACAGCGGTTTCATGGCTGGGGTAAATATCCATGAATGCCAGCATGACATGCCCTGCACTTGAAAGCATCTCACACCAAATAAACAAATATTTTAGGCAGAGATCTATGGGTTTGTTGGTGCACCATTACTTTGAAAGGACCAATTGAGACTTCAGTACTATCACACATAAACCTGTCAGGTTATCAGAGTAGCACTTGGCTTTTGTGACTGGCTTTTGGGAGTAGTTACTCTGATTTATAGGAGCATTTGTTGGTTCCATGATGTTCCAGTGTTTAAAGAACATGGCTGAAGTGCTACATCTCTCTATTGCTCTGTTTCTTAGCTCCTGACCATGTCGCTAGCCATTCCTTTGGCGCTCCCCTTGCATTTGGCATTTGCAAAACCTAAAATTTCTGTAAAAAATTCATTTTAACATCACTAGAATGAGTGATATTGTGTGGATCTTGGTTTTATGTGTAGTGACCAGGACAAATGTCAGGTTTCCATTTTTCCATTTGCTCTGCACAGACACAAGTATTCAAATATCAAGACCCAGAGCTGAAATGTATCTGACAGAATTTTCAAAAGAGTTCAGAAATTCCCATTAAGTAGCTAAATGTTTTGTTTGGTTTTTTCAGTCCTTCAGCTCATGTGCAGTTACTCTGGTATTTTGGAGAGCTGGTTGTTTGGAACTATCTCCTATCATTACCCGCAGTGTTTCATCATGTAGGTAATCTGCACAGAGACTCAGCATGCTTACAGGAAATAGCCAGATTTTGAAAAGTGGTCAGAATTTAAATGTTGTCTGAGAGAATAATAGGAGGATTAAAACCAACAGAAGTAATGCAAATTTTTGTGGGTGTTATGTGTTTGGTTGTGGATTTTTTGTTGTTGTTTGGCTTGGGGGTTTTGTTTGTCGGTTTGGTTATGGTTTTGGGGCCTTTGGGGGAAGGCTTTTTGTCCAAGCCAGAACAGTATGCATTTTGAAGTATAGCTTATATGTTTAGAAAACCTGGTCTGCTGATGGTAAGCCTGGCCTTGATTGCAATCTCATATGCAAGGGGAGAAGGTTTTTGGAAATAATATAATTTAATTTGCCCTGCGTTACTGCCCTGCCTTGAGCATAATGAAAAAAAAAAAAAAAGAAAAAAAAAGGGCAGCAAGTCTGAGGCCAAGGCAATGGGTGTTTTTCTTGTGGTTTCTCTTACCCCTCACCAAGCTGTTGGTCACAATTTTGTGCAGCAAACTGTGCACATGTGCCTACTGGCAAGCATGCCTAATACATTCCTGTGCTCAGACTCTCAAAAGGCTTTGCGCCTTCCTAGGGAAAGAAAAGACAGGGAAATAAAAACAACCACTCATGGAATTTCAGCTGAGTGTGGTTGTGTGATAATATTTTGCAGGTTTCCTGTTTAATTTGTTCAATGTGTTGAGCTTCCATGCAGATTAACTATACAATCAAACACTGAGAGTGAGGAGATTGATGTTCTTTGCCAAACTCACAAGTCCAGGGAGAAGAAGTTATCTGCAGTCATACATTATCAGTGAGTCTTTTGCAGAGAGAATATGGAAATGTGTGTTCCTTATCTGCAATGATATTATGCAGGCCAGCAGACATAAGTTTCTGAAAAAATTGCTAACAAAATGACAGCTATTCAAGCCATCTTAATAAGGAAAAATCTAACACCTTGCTTGCTTTTGCCTTTTAAACCCTTCCAGCTGCGTGGGGCTTTTGCTGACACAACTGCTCCGCTGCTTTGTGTTCTCTCACTGTTATCACCCTTGTTGCTTTCTTAGAAAGTCTTTCTAAGCAGGGGAGGTCCATGGGTCACAGAGAGACATCCTGACTGGGTAGTGTGAAAAGCCTGGGTGCCTTTCTTTGTGTCTAATTGACTCTTAAATGTGAAGCCCTACCGCATTTTGGCACAAGGAGTACAGATAAAGTAGATGCCCTGCCACGTCTTTCATTCATGCAACTCCTCTTTCAGGGTACTTCCACACTTAGTTTATGTTGTTTCTCTTCAGGATTTGTCTGTTTTGTTTGCTGCCTGGCTCTTATCATTCTGTGATGGATGGCATGTGTAAGGGCTCTGCTGCTGCCATACCAGAGTTGCTCACAATGGCAGTACTGAAAAAGTGACCTGTGGGAAATGCTGTGAGTCTCCTTTCCATTTTCATTCTGACCGAGTCCTTGTGTCTCTGATGGCACCTCAACCTCCATCTACATGGAAGAAATGCAGAAAGTGTTTTCCTTGCCCTTCCTGCCTCGTTCCTGCTTGCCATGGGCAACCTGACACAGTGGGCAGAAGCCTCGCTGGCGGCAGGAGCGGCCCTGCGTGACAGGCACAGCAAGGAGAAGTGGAAAGGAGCCAAGCTGGCAGGAGATGCTGTGGGGACAAAGGGGGAAGGGGTAAAGAGGCAAGGGGAGAGCAGTGTCAGGGGGAGCTGTGGCTAGTTATCATTATAAGCATTTTTGTCTTTTCTAAAAGCATTTCTACCCTCCAGACAAGGTCCTGTCGTACCAGCACCGTAGAATTGGCACAGACTGTGATGACAGTCAGCTACCTCTTACAACAGTGGAAGCTGTAGCTGATCTTGATCCAAGTGCACAATACTGTAGTTTTATGAGCACAAGCTTTCTCATATGCCTGGCAGGTCTGATTAACTTTTGCAAAACTGCAACTGAAAGGAAACAAACATAGTGTAAATCAAAAGAAGAAAAAAAACCCAAAGAAACAATCTCTTTTCTGTCGTGTCTGTGAACAGCTTTTACTGTTTTCCCTGGAGAGCCTGCATGCTTGGACAGCGAGTTACTGTGAATTAGTGAGGGTCACTGCCATTGATTAAATCCTCTTTTATGTTTCCCGGTAACTCCTGAATTATGGCAAGAGTTGAGCATATTAATTTAACACTTTTCTTTTTTTCACTGACAGCTCTGATGGAGGAAAAAATCTGCAAGTCATTTTGAGCAGATAATACTGAATTAAAATAAAAATCAGGAACAAAATGGCATCTCTCTTTTATTCCCAGTTTCACATTGCGATGTTGAAAGAATGGTGAATAACTAGTTGAAGTCTAAAGCACAAAAATTTTCATCCTTGCAATTGTGGTTATTCTTTTAATTTATGCAAGATATGGACTAAGACTATAACAAGTGATATATGGTAAAATAAGGAATATTGCCTTTGTATTTCAAACCTCTGCAGCTCCTTTTCTTACACAGTGACTAAAGACTATAACCTTAACTCTTTCATGACAGAGCGAAACTATCAGCACAAGCCTCAGTAGTACGGCTCTTAATTAATGCTAATTATTCTTGTTGTACATTTTAAATATTATTATTTTTAAAAATAAAAATATTTATATTCAGGCAATATTTACATGTGTTCTTATAGAAATGTGTATTATAGTATATGTGTGTATATATATATATATGTATATATATATGTACATATACACACAAACACACACTTAAAGAAGAATGTGTATTTAAACATATTGGTTTCAGGATGGTGTGTGGGCACTTGTTTTTCCGAAATCAAAAATTGTTTTCATAGCATTTTGAGAACACACTGAAATTTCCAAAATTATCTGGGGGAGTGGGAGAAAATGGAAACTAACATATGAGAAGACATTCTGGTCGTGAAATGCTGCGCCTTTACCTGATCCATCCCAATGCCACCCTGACAGATGTGCCTAGCCTGTGTGTACAATGTCCATGGATGCCCTTCCCAGAGAAGCCTCCCTCTCAGACATTTTGCTGATGTCTAGAACACTTCCTGCCAGAAACATATTGTCCACACCAGCAGAGGTACTTGGAAAAAGTTGTCACCTTCCTCATATTCAGAATGTTTTTAATTGTGCAAGTCTACTCTGTCCCTTTTCTGTTTTCTGCTGGTGTCGCAGCAGGCATCACCTCATTTGGTCACCCGCTGCAGACCATGTTTTCCTAGCCACCACTGTTTATGCTGCTCTGGGCTCAGTTTCCAGGCAATTCAGGGCTTCCCTGGGCTTTCCTGGGATGAGAAATGCTGCCTTAGGTGTGGGACAGGCCATGCCACTGCCTTCAACAGTCACCCACTTATTGGGTATGTGCATATCAGTTATTTATTTAGGCTTCTCATAATTATGGCTATGAGGGTGCTGTTTGGTATTTTTGTCTTATAGGAATAATAACTCAGGGTAACTGATGTCAGCAAGTCTCCACAAATACACAAGGAACAGATACCAAAATATAACAGAGAGTGTACAGTTGGTTAGACATTTTCTTGCACAGGGCTGTGTTGGGGACCTTTTGGTGTCTCTTATAGTGCTCCTGGTCTGCATGTTATGGAGAATCATTTCACCATGCTGGTCATTTGTGTCCTTGGGCAATATAAGAACTGTTCAAGAAACAAAATGTCCTGCAGCTGGAGGTGCTGCACGGCAATAGTGACTCCCTGGAGGTTCAGGTGGGGTGCAGCTGAGCCAGGACGGACTTATAGGCTATCACCCATCAGCAGACCAGCTGCAGTTGCCCTATTAGCCCTCCCTGGCTGTGTGGTAAAGGTGTTATCTTAAGCCTCAGGGGAGCAAGGTCAAGTGTCGGTGTTTTACCTGTACGCTGGAGCACAGTAGTGGCTGGTTTATAGCTGACGGACGCACGGGGTCAAAGGAAGGGTAGCATCTCACAGGGGGACTGCATCTTCTTGTGAAGCCTGTGCTCAAAGATCAGTACTGGTGTGCAATATTAGAGGTCTATAACTTAGAAAGCCTGAAATTGTTTGAGGTTTACGCATGCAAAAAACGTTATTGCTACAACACGGTAGAAATTGAGATGCATCAGCTGGAACCCTACAGTATGTTGGCTGAGCCTTTTCAATGCAGTGTCCCCTTCTGGGTCCAAAATACCCTTAATTGATATTGATTCTGTTGATGGGCTTCCAAGCCTGTTGTCTTTTGCCTCAGGGAAAGGATATGGCGAAGCTGAGGTTTGAGGTAGGTGTATAATGTGGGTTATAATGTTTGGCTGGAGAAAAAGCCTTTCCCTGAGATGAGGGAGGCTGTTGAGCTTGTATTTATGCTTTTAACTGCCTGTCAGATCAGTTGCACCTGGAGCCTTTGACTCACGGCAATTGAAATTAGTAAAGCAGCGAGGTACCCTCCCTTTGCCTTTCCGTGTCACCGGCCGGAGGTGCCTGCCGCAGTGTCCTGTCTTGTGTCCAGGGGCACACAATCAAATAACTGCTGTTAGTGCTCCATGCTCTATTCAGAAACAGCACTTCGGTTCTTGCTGTGGCCTGCAGGTGGTAAGACTGTTGTAGCAGAGCTCCCAAGAGTCAAAGTAGGCCGTCATTAAATATGCCCTTATGCTTTAAGGACAATACGCATAACACACAAATGATTCATGTCTTTTAGGGCTTTTCGTAGAAGCATTGCTAATGTGGTTGGGGTTTCACTCTCCACAGCTTGCCTAGCTCAACCTGAGTAAGCGATGAGGATGGTCTAATCACCAGCACATTCTTTTATTTCTTTAGCAGTGCCCCTCAAATTGAAGGAAATGAAAAACCAAGAGGCTGCTGTGGGTCAGAAGCTAGTGCTAAGGTGTGAAACCACTTCAGAGTATCCTGCGCTCAGATTCAAATGGTTAAAGAATGGGAAGGAAATAACCAAAAAAAACAGACCGGAAAATATCAAGATCCCAAAAAAACAAAAGTAAGTACAAAGTAATATCTCTCAAGTGGGGCTGTGGGGGCTGGGAGGGCTGGGAAGTGATGTTCACCAGAACACAAGCACTGGGGCACTGGGGTTGCTAATTGCAGTAACACAAAGCTAAAAGCTGTGAGTTACACAGGAAGAAAATTTAAGGAAATAGACACCAGTGTTATTTTTCCTGAAAGTATAAATGAAGTGTTAGTGTGATATAAATGTTTCATAATTAATTTTTGCTTTTCAATTTCTATTTGTTTTCTGATAGCCAAAGGCTATGATTTTAACCAGTAAACCTTGGAGACAGGCCATTTTAGAACTGCTAACAAGAACAGAAGTACCTTATGTTTATTGTCTAAAATCAAAGAACACTTAAAATCATCAATGGATTGCAGATTTTGAAATATTTTAGAGATTTGCTTTCCAAGCAGTTTAGTCCCTAAGAAGGGCTGAATGCTGTCCACATTTGAATGTCTTATGCAAGCATGCAGTAGTCCTTTTCTGGAGACATTCCTGCACTTTGGGAACAAGGTGCTGGTGTAGCAGATGTCAGCTGAATAGCAGAGCATGCAAATCCCATCCTCCTGTCTGGTGGAAAGTGCCCCCTACATGTGACTGATGACCAGTGCCAGAAGATGGACCGGTACCTTGATTTTTCTCCAGGGGAGGAACTGCACAATGCTTTAATGCATTGAGGCAGGAGAAGGCTTTTGCTCTTTGGTCTCTACCTTGTTTAGGTTAAAAAGTTTTAATTGTCACCAGCTATGAAAATCTGTTTGAACACAGCCCTTCAACTCTCACTTCTGCTCTCAGTAGGCAGGGCTACTCTCTGCTGCACCATGCCATGCCTTCCCTTCATTCAAGACACAGAAGGTTTGGAATGGACTCTGCAGAGGTTTTTCATTCCAAGGTGTTCAGTGCCCCCGTACTTTGTGTCAGGGCTTACCTCACTAGACAAAACAGAAGCCATAATCAAATAGGCATTTGACTTTTTAGGATTATTAAAGTTAAAATTCAGAAATCCTGCCCTCCTTTGCAGTTTCTTGTGCCCCAGCCTGGGGCACAAGGTGAAACATGGAGAGGGGTAGAGGAGCATTGCCACAGCCCCCATGCCACGGTCGCACAGATGTCAAGAAGAAACCTGTGATGTCTCCTCCCAGCATTTGCGAAATGGAGCTGTTCCAGGTGGCAGATAGCCTGGCAAATTGTCTGGACTCATTTGTGGAGCCATATGTCTCCGTCAGAGTTGTATTTTCAGTCTATTCTGTAAAGAAAATGTTCAGATCGGAGCCTAGCCCTTAGCTTTCCCAGGAACACAGTGCTGCCTATGAGGGGCAATCAGTGTTTTCTCTGCTTACATTTTGGCTGATGCTGATTGACCAAACTCACTGGGGCTAGGATTTCACCTTCTGGGGCTGGACTTTACCAGTTCAGCATTAAATCAGGAACTGCCTTTTACCAGCTCACTTCTTTGTCCTTTTTTTTGCCCTCAGAAAGCTTTGAGGAGCTGTCAGAAGGGAAACTGATAGCTATTGATTTGATATTGATGCATGTGGAACGTGTGAGACTATTTTTCAGTTTGATGTGCCAAAAAATGTTTAAAATTCCCCAAAAAACACATAATGAAAAAGATTAAAATTGTGCCTTTTTCTGGAAGATGGAGTTAGAAAGTCATCTTCACTCACCGTAAGTGGACAGGGTGCAGGCTTTGACGTGTATTTCACACATTTGTGCTTCCAGCCAAAATGATACCACTCATTGTTGGAATTTCTCTTGTGTTTTAGAAATGTCAGTGTGGAATGGAGAAGCACATCCAGTTAGAGACATGAAAGTCACTAGATGTAGAGTACAAAAACAGGAAAGACAAGGGATGTCTGCTGACATCTGAAGGATTTTCTTTGCCTTCCTACTTTGACATTTTAGTTTGGGGACATGTCAGTGCTTTGACATTTCTTCTTTTGCTAGTCATGTGTGCACCCAGGACTGAGCAGAAATGAACAGTTAAAGAGAAAATAAATTTTATTTTGGTAAAAAATAGGACAGGCATGTTGTAAAGCTAAATAAGAGTGGGGAAAAATGCAGTGTAAATGAATGCATAAAAAGACATGCACATTTCAGTAAGTAAAGCCACGTTAAAAAGATCCCATTGCATATTAGAAGAGTGTCAGAGATCAAGGAGTTTTTTTCCCCACTTATGTTCTGTGTATTTTTTTCATGATAGCACACTGATAAATGTTTGTCATGTTCATATGCTGCTGTATTGTTAAAACAAGCATATTAGTGTGAGTCTTTTACTACTACCAAGTGTAAGAAACATCAACTAGGATGGTTAGAGTAGTTGGTAAGCTGTCTGGGATTGATGTTTGTTTTAAAGTTCAGATGGCTACATAAAAAGTAGACTATGTTTCTGAAGAACCGTTAGCATGCAGACTACCACAGCCTTACTGATATCTTCAATACAAACACTTGAAAATAACACTTTCTAACATATTTATAAAAACCTTGCGAAGTTTGTAAGTAGTGCCCAATGGCTGCTGACTTCTAGTAACGTAGTAGTTTGGAAGAAATCACCTTTCTCATGGTGTGATGGCAGAATAAAACTTATTTTTGGGAGAAAAAGAAATGTTTCTGAGGTTTGGCTCCGTAGCCAGAGCTAAAGCTAAATAGCATTAGGTTTTTTAATAAACCGCAAAATATCTGGCAGTATGGTGAAGTGTCTATCTCAGAAATTGAAAATGAAGACCTTAGCTTGACACCTGAAGTAGGCAAGGAAAAGATGATGCGGCAGCTTGGTGGTTTTGGGCACATTGGCCAGTGTGAATAGTACTAGATCAAAGGATTTGCCAAAGTGGAGCAGATGCTGTTTTCTTAGTGTTTTAAGGGTTTAGAAGACCCTGTGGCAATGCAGACTTCCTCAAAGCTTAGCCTTCTGAAGACTGCTTTACATGTCCGATGGTTTCACTCCTCTAAGCTCCCTAGGATGGTTTCAGGGTGGTTGATTCAGAGGGCACAGAACCCCAACACATGATCGCCCCACCTGGACTACAGTGTCCAGCTCTGGGGCCCCCAACACAGCAAAGGCATGGATCTGTGGGCACAAGCCCAGAGGAGAGCCACTGAGTTGGTCACAGGGCTGAAGCACCCCTCTGTGAAGACAGGATGAGGGAGCAGGGGCTGTTCATCCTGGAGAAGGAAAGGCTTTGGGAAGACCGTGCAGCACCTTTCAGTGCCTAAAGGGGGGCTACAAGAAGGCTGGAGAAGAACGTTTTAGAGGAGTGTTGAGTGACGCGACAAGAGGAAATGTCCTTGGACTGAAGGAGGGTCGCTTTAGAATAGTTAGTAGGAATACATTTTTTACTGTGGGTGTGGTGAGGCACTGAAACAGGTTACCCAAAAAGGTTATGGTTTCCCTGTCCTTGTAAGTGTTCAAGGCCAGGCCAGCCAGGGGCTCTCTGAGTAACCTGGTCCAGTGAAAAGTATCCCAGTCCATGGAAAGTGGGTTGGAACTATATGATCTTTAAGGACCCTTCCAACCCAAACTATTCTGTGATTTTATACTTTGATGACAGTACAGCAGGTGAATCACGTTAAATGGCTGTATTCCTTCTCATTACACTAGAGAGTCAAGAGAAACTGAATGACTTTAAATTTTAATGAAAGGCATTTAAAGCACTCACTTTTTGCCTAAGATTTGTCAGAATAAGAGCATGCAGTCAGTGACTTTCTGCTGATGATTGCTGATGATTGATGAGGCCCTGGTTGTTTGATTTGTGTGTCCAGGCTCTAAGCTATTTCTTTGTGACAGTAGAGATAAAGAAAAAATCAGCCCCAGAAAAGGGCTTTTCACCTACTAGTTAACTTTCCCATGGCTGCCCTCTTCTGTGATAGCATTTCATTTTCCTTCTCTGATTTCAAATGCAGGTGAAACCTGTACATTTGGGCAGTGTGCTGTACAAGTCTGGCACTCTTCGCTACATGAAGGGAGAATCTCTTATCAGGGTTGGGTTTTTTTGTGGCAGAGACAAGGTGTTTGCAACTTCATCTAGCTGATGGCTTTGGGTGTGGTAATGCACGGGAAAGCTTTGTGTGTAAGTGCCCTGTACCTTGAGCTGCATCCAAGCTTAGCCTGGATATTCGCCTGCAAACAGGCAATTGTGGGTGACAGATGGAGACTGGAAGCAAAATGAATTCAAGCAATCAGATAAGGTGGGCTGGGGCTGCATTCTGCAGATGTGTTTCTTTCCCCTTCATGTATGAATACAAGCTCAGCAGTGTCATAGTGGCAATGAGCTAAAGATTCAGCAGAAGCAAATCTTACAAGGAGATGGGGTTTTTTTGGAGTAGCATGGTATAGTTTGGGAAATGGACAAGCCTTTGAAAACAAAATCCTTTAGCAGGGGCTTTAAGTGAGTACTGTTGAAGTACTGTATTGCTAGGAAACTGCCTCATTTACAGCCATTAATGAGTCATCTTCTGCTCTGACTGTTTTGAATTCTGTCCCAATACCTCTCAATGATATTTTTAAGGCTATAAATATTCATATTATTTCTCCTGCTCTCAGAGACAAAACTCCTTACAGGGTTTTTTATTCTGAAACCAAGAGTAAATTTGGCTTGTTAGAAATGGATTTGTAAGAAATATGGTTGCTTCACCTATTTTAATATAATAATAAAATCATAAAAGGAAGGCACAATTCGTTGTCTTTTCCTATATGTATCAAGTAAAGCAAAACCCATAAATGTGCAGGGCAAAGAGTTTCTTCACAGGGCCAAGCATGCCACAAAAGTGGTTTACTTCAATATTATTTAATATGTGGAGAGGACTGCAGCAAGTATACAATGGGCAAGTATACAATGGTATATAATCAGTAAAATGATGTTAGCTGCAGCTGTGCTTCCTTTTTCACTGGGTTACAGTGAATTCTTATAAAAACAAAGCCTGTTTACATTGCCTTTAGAAGCTCCCTAAGGCTACAGCTTGCTCTCCATCTAGACAAGTGTCTGCAAGTATGGTTGAGAGATAACCTGTTGCAATATAGGAAAGATCACATGTCCACACAAGCTGTTAGGTGGTGTAGAACACTGCACAACATTCCTGGTCAGGCCCTCAACAGGCTGTTCCAAAGGCGGATGGCTGGCAGGCAAATTAAGAAGCAGGCCACTTTCACTGTTGTTTAAACATAGGTGTTAGTCAGGTGCAAAATTTTCACACAAAGATACAGTAGCATTCAACTTTTGGACATTTCTGTCAGTACTTCGACCACTTTTTTCTTATATATTAGTGGTTGCCACCAGCTAGAATCTGTTCTTGTATGCTATCTGAAGTGCAGGCAAGTTAATTAATTCAGCACTGGCAACTGAACTCCTAACATTTCCTGAGAAGGGAGCCCAGCTATACATTTCTTTACCATTTGAGTAAACGTGAGAAAATTGCTAATCCTGGTTGGGTTGCTCCTCACTCTTGCAAGCCCAGTGGCCTCAAGAAAGCAGTGCTGTTTCAGGATATGAGGGGAAACTCTCGTGATGCAAGTTTGTGGCAGAGAGGGATCCACCGAGCACACTGCTGTCATTGCATGAGGGCTGCAGGGCTGACTCCTCAGCAGTAGGACCTTCACATCGAGGGACGGCTGAGTTGCTGATAAGCAGATGGGGCAGTGTCCTGTGATGGAGGTAGGGGTGGCTCACAAGGATGGATTGAAAAACAGCATTGAACATTTTGGTTGCTCCAGAAGCCCAGGCTGCTACAACAGACCTGTTTGTGGTCTGAACCAAGCCCTGCTCAGTGATTTGCAGGAGGGGTAGCCAGCTGTGATTTCTGCATGGAAATCACAGGAGGAGACACTGCAGTGCTGAAGCAAAGCAACTCCCCAAACATTGTTTAGCTCAGTGGTCATAGCTCAACATGATGGTAACTATGAGCTTTCAGAGTGAGCAACAGCTACCTCCTGCGGATCAGCCCTTCAAGTCAGGGTAGAGCAACTTAAGGAAGCCAGTGTTCCTGCACTCTGACTGTTCTGTAGATCAGGTTTTATAACAGGCAGAAACTTCCCCAGAGCACTTCTTTTAAACAGTAACTGGGAACAGCAGTAATGTGTGCATTTTCCCCAAGCTAGTCATTCTGTGCAGTCTAGATAATGGGATTATTGCCATCTTGTGAGTTGGGGACCCCATGAATGACACCAGAACATGTTCCTACAAAATTAATGGGTAGGCAGGAGCTCTGCATTTGAAAATCTAATCTTAAAACCTTGGAGACTGATTAAATTACATCTCTGAGCCAGGAACAAAATGTAGCTTCATGCAAATTGTGCTCCTGCCCATGATTTTTCGTTAGCACTGGAGAATGATTTACTATTGGGGTTTCAGAGGCTGTTAAAGAGTGTGGTGTGTCCTAATCTCATGATTATTTAGTCAGATGTTAGGAACTACAGTACTTACCCAGAACTCTTCTACTAGTAATATGAACCTGTAGTGAAGGGTAATCTATTTTAATATTACACCCATCTCCGTGGCATCTGGGTAGCCAATAATTTGGCTGAGAGAGGATGGTTGTTGGACAGGTTTTTTTCAGATTTCCTTTAAGAGCAAAGGCTTCTCTCATACAGAAAAGCATAAACAAGTATCTTCATTCGAGTTCATGAATATGCCTGTTTTCTAGCAGCCTATAGGAAATTTTTTTTATTCTCCTCCCTTTTTCCAAACCTGGATAGTGTTGATCTGTCAGTAAGAATGGAAGACAAGACTTTCTGTTGAAAGGAGTGAAAAAAAGTGCTTTCGTTGATGCAGTGAATGTTATTCCAGTACAGGATGTTTATATGTTTTTTCTGATTTCACAGGAAATACTCTGAGCTTCACATTTACAGAGCCACGTTGGCCGACGCTGGGGAATATGTATGCAGAGTGAGCAGCAAGCTAGGAAATGACAGTACTAAAGCCAGTGTTATCATCACAGACACCAATGGTAAGGCTTGACTCATTATTTTACTGTCACATTCAGAAAGACCGTGTATTAAAGCTGCCAGCAGGACAGAGGACTTTGGAGCATGACAAAGCTTGGCAAGTGAAGTGGAAGTGGAAATCTGTTAGGTGTACTAAGAAAAGTAGTTGGGCCTGACTTGTCTGTTATGTAGCTGAGGTGCTCGATTTTCCTTACAAAGAAATGAGATGTCTCCTACAGATCTCAGGACAGATCAGCATTTTCTGTGTAACACCAAGTCTAAGACACAGTCTAAGTCAAGATAAGAAAAAGATGAAGGGAATACTGTTGTAGTTTCTGTTATACACTGTGGAGGAAGCTTGAATTTAACCTAAAACATGTCACAGTCTGAACTGCTAAACCAGCACTTCTCTCTTTGAGTAATATTTGTATTTCTCTGACTTCCACCATTTTTACTTTCACATATATTGATAGGTTTTTCTTTTGATTTCTAAAAGAATAAAGACAAAGGCATGAATGTATTTGAAGGCAGATTATTCAAAGGCATGAGTGTGATTCAAGTACTTTGATTCAGGTATTGTGATTTAAGGTTATTTCCTTACATATGCATGAGCAGAGCTTCTCATTAAACAGATAGCACTCAGACTTACTTAAAAGATTTACAGTTATTATAGATTGCTGGTTTTGCAGGGCTCATTTCATTTACTGGGAGTTCCAATTGCTTCTGAGGAAATTTTGTGAATGTTTCCATTACACCCAAATGTATTGCAGTACTGTTTCTCCTTTGGAAAGATATTGGAGGCAGCAGTTCAGCTGAAATCTTGTTCTTCAAGTGTGACTTTGACTAATTCAGGTCCCATAATTCAAACTCCAGTGTCCAGCCAGTTGTGAAGTACCAAACAATCATGCCCTTATTAGCAAACAAAGCTTAAGTTCTCTGCATATCTCAGATGAGTTAAAGATGTTGTAGCGACGTGAATTTACCAGGCATGCTTTTCTGTTCCACACTGTGCTCTTAAATAGGAGATAGGCATTTACATAAGCAGAAAACCAAATGTAAACCTTTTCCAGTGGGATTTATCTTTGTCTCTCTGCTGTTTTGTAATCACATGGCAATTGCTTGACTGTGTTCATTTTGTGTATTTCTATTCTATTTCATCGACTAAAGAATCTCAAGTGCTAGGATTTCATTCTAGCTGCATGGTATTATAATCATGAGCAGATGTCAAGAGACTGATATAAAAGATCAAGTGTTATTTACTGGAATGTTACTAAGAGGAAAAATGGGTAGGTGTTTCTGTGTAGTTTTGTAGACTCTCTTGGTTTCCATGAATACAAAGTTCGGTTGCTCATTAGCTGCTTACATGGAAAGCTCCTATACTGTTTCCATAACTCAACTGTAGGCACTGTGCCTAGGCAGTGATACAGATAAATGCAAAAAAAATGCTTGACCATTTTCTATTACTTTCTCAGACAAGGAATGCTGTCATGGGAGTGCATGTGGGACCTCATTCCTGTGCTTCATGACATGGATTTTTCAACTTCATTTTGCACTATGCTGAATGACTGCAAAACGTTCCTGTTGCATGGAGTCAGGAGCTTGGTCTCAGTTAAAAATATTTGTGAGCAAGCCCTGTTATGTGCATCTATAACATGTATGTTAAAATCTGTCTAATTGTACTATGTAAGTTGTTTAAAACACCTACATGCATGCAAACTCCCTTGAACATGGAGCAAACTTGAATCCAGTCTAAACCTGGCAGCTGGCTCTTGTCTGTAAAGATCTGAACTGGAAACTCAAGGATATCTGAACTGGAACATCTCAGTGATATTTGATCATCTAGACTCAGGCATGGCAGCATTCATTGGTTGAATAAATCACTCATGCATATTTGGTTGCAACACATACGTCTGAGCCCCCTCTGCTTACTGTTGCTTAAAAATTAGCAATAAAATTTTTCATAATTTTCCTGCTAATAGTGGACTTTTCCACCTGGATTTGAGAAACAGCATGGGGAACATCTGGTGACTTAAGAGCAATAGATCCCTACTGCCTCAAAGGGCAACATCTGCCTTGCAAACAGGGATAGACCCCCTGCACCGGTGACCTCCTCACCCCTCCTTCCCCCACATTCCCTCACTTCTTCCCTTTGCTAGCTTAATGACAGATTTGGGATCCAAACTCGGTAATGAGCCCTGAAGGGCAGTCTTTACTCAGGTCCTGTATATCTGGGAGGTCCTGCATAAGGAAGAAGGAGGTTAAAATTAAAAGAAAAAAAACAAGACAACAAACAAAAATCCAGCATATTTAATTCTTACTTGTTATTAGCTGTTAATGGGCTTTTGGGGAAGCCCTTGGGATCCACTGTAGCCCAGGAGCCCTTGTGAAAAACTAAAGTGTGGGTATCCAAGAAGGCTGAATCTCTCAAAGTGGGGAGAAGGGTTGCTTTCTTCCACCTCCAGCAGACAGGGTAACAGTGAGGTAAAGAAAAATTCACCAGAAAGCCTGACTTTCTTATGGTCACACTGATCTGCTCTGCCATGTGAACCATAACTTAAATTATCACCTCACATGGTCATATTTATTATGTGTGCCCTGTTACCTGCAGACTAGATCTTCCTTTCCTTTTGTGCCAGGTACTTTAAGAGTGAACACTCTATGACCACTGTAAGATTACTGCTTTTCAGTATCTAAAAAAAAATCCTGTTTTAAATTCCCTAGAATTTTGTCAAACTAGAAATATTTTAGTTGAGATTTTCTTTGCTGGTGTATGCTACAAAAGAGAGATCCAGGGCCAGGCCAAAGGTCTGTCTATCCTGGTGCCTTGTCTTTAGCATCAACTAGCAATGGATGTTAGGTAAAAACGTATGTAGAACAAGGCAGATGTGTTGGGGTTTTTCCCCAGGAATAGGAAAAGCCATACATTTATCACTAAAGCCGCATGTTGGAAAGTTGCTGATTTCAACTCCCTGCTCCAAGTGTAGAAAAATTAGTATTTCTCAATAAAACGGTTGTAAAACTTTTTGTTGTTTTCAGTGAGCAAAGACCTTAATTTTTCCTGATCTCATCCCAGAAGTGGTAAACTTTTCTGTCTAGAACAGTAATGTTCAATGCAATAGTAATTCCTGCCCTTCTTACTGTTGATCTTATTATAAACATTGTTACTTAAAACTGCCAGATTTGCTCCTGTGCAAGTTTTTGCTACGCATAAACATGAACACACACCACACACAAATTGTATTAACCTACATAGACTTTTAAATTTTCCCAATTTTACTGGAATATAAAGCCTTGTTTATAGAGCCATATGTGGGGATTAAAAATGTAACAAATATAAAAATAGCTAGACAAACACAGTTTTTACCACTCTTAATAGCAAGCAATAGGAGCTATTCTGTTCTCTTTTAAATTTATAATGAATATGACTTGCCCACAGGATATGAGCTGCCTTCTTATTTTCATTCACTCATACTCATGTGTGCTCCCCTAAGAAAGATTGTAATTGAGGTCAGAATAGAGGCATGAAGTTCTCCTGGTATTGTATAAATAGTCCTCAAGTTTGCTAATGCAATAGTACCTGCTTTTTTGTGGATCCTAATTTGTTACTTTACCCTGGCAAAATCCATGAGGTGCATTTTTCATGTATTTTCTCATCAGCATAGGACCTTACTATGTTTAATAAATAACACTGACAGAATACGTCACTCCACAGCTAAAGCTTTCCACTTGCTCACAAAATACTTATTTAGACAACTAGCTAAGTGATATTTTTTAATAAAGAGTCAAGCATGCTGTAGCTGCAGGTAGTGTGAGTCTTTTCCATTAAAACCTGTTGACCTGATTCTTTTGCCTCTCTGAGGATGTTTGCTTTGCCTAGCATGTTTCAGGGTACAAAAGGGTGGATTCATGCAGAGATATTTCAAAAGCCAGAAGTCTACGATGCTGGTTAACTGCTGGGTTGTGTGCAGGGTGTTGCGTGAGCTCTATTCCTTCATGTCTGTGGGAAGTGAGTTGATTAGCGTGGGTGGCTGGGACAACTGTGCCTGAATTGAGGGGTACAAGTACTCAGGTGACTTGTTAATGTATCTCAGTTGTAGATGGAGGTGACTCTCAGTGAATTCATTAGCTACACAGAAAATGGCCTGTGCAAGCTTCTGGGTTTGCATCCACAGGACTCGCAGTAGTAGTAACAGCTCCAATGCAGTAATCAATAAGGAACTGATATTCATCATTCATTAAATTTTAATTTGCTCATCCTCTTCTGAAGACAGACAATAGCTTAGCTTCAAGAACATGACTGAGAAATAAGTAAATAAAAACATCTTATATCTAGCACCCATAGAGCATGTCACCAACTATGAAATTCTTCAACTGCAGGAAGAGTCCCTTCTTCTGTCCAAGACTTGATTAAAGCAGGAGTTCAGGGTATCTCTTCTCTCTAGCATAATTACAGGCAACCTGGGCCATAGTTTGTTTTGAACTGGCAGGCGTAATGGGTCAGATTCTAAACTAGAGCAAATCAGCATGCCTGGACCAATGTCACTGATTTGGTCCTAGAAAGAAACATGGTCATCACTCTATTTGGTATTGCAATTCCCCTAAGAGTACCCATGAACCTTTCCTTGGAATTTGACATATTTGGGTTGAGAGCAGTGTTCTTTTAATCTGATTCAGGTTGGTAGTTTCTTGGAGGAAAAGGGGGGAAAATATGGTAGTTTTGAAAAACTAAAAGTTCCTTTAGCTGTTGGATCACCTTGTGTCTTTGACCACATATTCCTGCATGCCTCTGAGGCCTCAGACTATGGTCTTACCAACCTCAGGGTGACAAAAAGCTTGTTTGCAGCTCCAACTACCTGCAGTGTCATGGTGTCTGAATCCTCCTCAGAGCCCAGGTTTTGTCCCTGTCAGGGTTCACAGAGACACCACCTTCAAGGCCTGAACTAAAGCCTATGAGATCAACCAAATCCCTTCAGTTTGCTCAAGCAGGCTTTTTTGCATTAGGCCTTTGACAAACCAACTGGGGGGAAAAAGGCTGTGAGGACACGCACAGGGCGATTCACAACAGCAGCTGTAAGGCTCTTAAATATTTGGTTATCATGGAGAAAAGGTTTTTGCTGAGGAGGAGAAGGACATCCTGCCTCCCTCAGAGCCATACAGCAGAGTTTGTTGCCCACGCAGAGTTATCTCCTCTCGGCAGCCCAAACAAAGCTCCCTGTCTGGAAGGATGGATCAACATATCAAGGCCACCGAGGTGGTGGAGGTGCCAGGAGTCCTGCGTGAGTTGAAGGAGCTCTTCCCAGTTATGTCAGAGTAAACAGCAGAAGATATTGCTAGCCAGAGTACTAAGGAAGTTGGAATGAGAGGCTGCAGGGACCTGCTCTTTAAAGCATCCCCAAACAAGAATCTCTCATCGATCATTCAATACCTTTATGATACGAAAGCCCCAGCACAAACAATACCCAGTGTCAGGAAACAGCGCTTCACCAAGCACTCCTAGAAGTACCTGGGGACAGAACTAGTTTTAGACTCTGAGGTAGCTGCTCCTCATGGGGACTTAAATGTGATGATATAGACAGGCTGCAGGCTGCCATCTCCATGCCCTAGCAGACTGCAGTAGCAAAAGTATCGTGATTGAAAAATGCTTCCAGCTCTTTCACCTCGGGCAAGTACTGATGGCCTGCTATGAGAAGGCTCTTTTTTATTTGCTTCTTGTGTTCAGATAGCTTGTCATGTGGCTCTTTGCTAGCCTTCTCAGGCAGTGCGAAATGCCTTTCTTAACCTTGTGGTGTAACTGCGTGCGGTAAGCAGTACACACAAACCTTGCAGTCTTCCAAATGTTAGCATCCACTGTTAGTGTTGCTAACACCAATGTTATTAGTGGGGCTTGATAAACTGTGACTTTGCCACGTGTTTTCTGAATGTATTTCTCAGCGCCTTCAGGTGTAGGAGGCTCTGGCTGTATTTTCCACTGGCAGGGAAGCTTCCCCGTCAGCGTTTGTACTAACACAGCTGGGCTGGGGAGGTGCCAGTAAGAAATGCTCCATCAAGCTCAGCACAGGCACTAAATGGAACATGGCTTCTAATGGTGAAAGAAAAATTTGCTCCAGTTGTGCCAGATGCTGAGCTATGCAGCTGTCAGACCTGTTCCATCTCCTGATGTGACTAAGAAAGGTTAATTGCTCAGACAACCCAGCTGCACAATAGCAAACTGTTGCTATACCCAAAAAATGGTCCTGAAAGCTGCCTGGCTACAGGCCACTATGTTCCAAGACTTAATTTAAAGGTTTTGACCTTAAAAATTTTACTTATGATACTTTCATGCCACGCATCACTGGCTGCCAAGGAAATGCTGCATAACACGTTCTCTGCCATTAGTGAGATGAAATTGAGATGTACTAACTAGGAAAATACTAAATTTGCCAAAGAAAGCTGGACCAAAATAGAAAAAAAAAAAAAAAGTGAAAGAAGAGCAAGCAAGTAAGAAGTTAAAATACAGAGTCAATATTAAAGAGGGATGTTGAAGGGAAGAGAGTTGGACTACTTTTGTCTCTGGTCAAGTTTCTGTGAACTCTGGAAATGACAACCAGAGAACCACTGAAATCCAGATTCACTAAACCGAATAAAAACATTCCTGAGTTTCCTTTTCCTAAGCCTCTTATGAAGCTTTTTCTATTTGTTTGACCTACTAGAGGATTCTTGGTGTGCCTTGATGTTTCAGGGCAAGACTTTTTTCTTGGCATTCAGAGCCTTTCTCCAGCTGTAGAGTTGAAGCTTGTGCAGCTGCATTGAACTGCACCACTTGAAGTCTGAATTATGTTTTGAGAACTTGGGGAAGTCCAAGATTGTTGATGAATACAACTGAAGAGGAATTTGTTCACACCTAAGAAATTGCACACAGTTGTGGCTTGTGGGGACAGCAGAGCACTCACAAATTAATGCTGTCATTGGAAGAAGGTCTCTATGCAAGTCTGTGAAGCCTAAACAAAGGATTTCTACATTCTGCCATCTCCCATCTGTGCATTTTGCATTAGCAAGGATCTAAGTATGGCAGCATAATCCCCCTTAGCCATCAGCCGCTTCAACAAGTGAGTGCAAGCAGCCCATGCCAGTATGTAACTAGCAATAGCGTGTGGAGATATACATAGGACCAGAATGGAAGAGCAACTTTTCTCATCTCTTCAGCAAAGCAGCTGTTTGATTTCTATCACAGAGCCCTGAGCAGTCCACAAGGGACGGGGTTTGCATGTGTGACTTAGAAGATTTTCCTGAAGTGGCAAGTGACACTATTGGATGTACTTACCAGCAATTCAAGCGACATGAACAGGGACACGTCTTTGCAAAATTTAACTGCCTAGAAGCATAAGGAGTGAATACTCACACTGACGTCTTCCAGAAACAGAGCCATCTGCATGATTTCTGCTGTTGCCACTGATCAGTTATTCCCAGAGGAAAATGAGAGATTGAACAACTGGCTTCTTTCAGAAGGAACAGGCTTTTTTTCTTCAGTTTTGCTAGTAGGCACCATAACTTTTTGGTTTTTTCCCAAAAGGAAACTTTTGCAAGTTGATGTCTGATTGAAGCCTCTGCCCACTGAAGCAGAATATAACCTTGCTGCTTTGAACACGTTTTCTTCTGTATCTTGTCCATTCTGGAGCTGAATGCGTTTAGAGGATCATCTGACACCATATTATAACTTCTTGTTGCCTCTTGTGTTTTCCAGAGAGTACCAGCAAGATACCAGTATCAACAGAAGTGACAAAAACTTCTTCACGTAAGTTGAATTAACAGATCCTTTCTATCTCTTTCTCTTAATTTCTCCTTGAAACTGCTTCTACAGCTCTGAAACAGCTCCTTCGTAGTAGAGAACAATTCATCCAGCATCTCCGTTTCTGCATATCACCTTGCATACTTGAGCTACTTCAGGCACCAAGAAATGAATGAAGAAGAGTTAAGCATACTTTTTACTATTCTGGGGCTGTATCAAGGAAGCTAATTTGGCCTACAGTTGTCAGGGTGCAACAACCCAAGTGAAGAAGTATTTGTGTTGTTAGGAACTATGTTTTAAAAAAACTCTTACTTCCCTCTCCTATAAATCCTAGCACTTGAATCTGAGTTTGCTGAGTGTATAGGCATATTGATGTGTCCTCAAGAAAGTGTGTTGCCTAGACTGCTCTGTTCCTCAGGGCTCTACATACAATTCCACACAGCTCTGCAGGGTCTGTGAGTGTAGACAGGTAACTCACTGTCAGTAATTTAACCACTTTTGAAACTGCCTTGGCATGCTAGGTGCCTTCTCCAAGTGGTTTCCTTTCAGGCTGATGGAGTTTGCTTTCCGCATCCTGCCTGCAGTTACAGATTGAATACTTCCAGAGTTACTCCTGGAACTGACCCCAGCGAGAAACCACTTTCATTATTTAACTGTTTAGAGTTACTTAATATATGGCCACAACACAGGCAGTTGTCTCTACTTCTGACTTTGGCTGAGACAATTGTACGTAAACGTGTATAAGCTGAGCAACCCAAGGATTTATAAGCTGCGCATATTCTGCTTGCAAAGAGGCTGGGGTCCTGCTAGCTTTTTTGGGAAAGCTATGTCTGGCAGAGACAGGTTTTAGTGTGAAATGACAGTGTTTGTAGGCTAGATCAAGGAAAACAGTGTGATTGCCAGATTTTGCATTTAGCATGCCTGCAGCCTTCCCTTTGATGCATCTGTGTGTGTGGCGACCTACTTCTGAAATCTTGGCATTGCTGCCTGACAGAAGAGACATTGGATGTGCCCATATTCTTTCATGTTCTCAGTGGGGCCTGTCACTGGTGCTTCACTGAGTATATAGGAGACCACATAGCTAATAGCAAGTGTCCTGTAACCATTGGAACCATTTTTGTTCGAAGAAGGTGACACGCTGGTCACTGACTCCACTGGGCTTGCCTTGCTTTCTCCCTTGTGCAGCAAGAATGCAACCGCTGCACTTTGCTGCCTTCTTTCCCATGAACTAAAGTTCTTGTTCTTGAGTGGTCTCTTTCCCTGCTTGTGTCCCTTCAAGTGCCTGCTGTTACAGTACTGTCCTCCTCTTTACTGCTATTGTGCTGCTGGAGAGGAGGAAGCTGGGATGTTCAAAAAGCTGGCTGCATTCCCGATGAATCTCTGCACTGCCAGATTTCATGCCAAGCAACACATCACACTATTGTCCTGCTGGACAGCAAAAAGCAGTACATTCAGTGGCTGCTTGTTGAGGTCTTCTCATGGAGCTCTGAGGTGGTCTTTGATCTGTGGCTGGAGCAGAGACCTGCTTAGTCCCAAACCCACCCAGGTGCTGTTTATCGTACTGTTCTATCCCAGCCCTGGGTCCAGACCATGTTTTTACCCTTCGTGAGTTTCCTGGTGACCAGTAGTGCCTGGGGTTTTGGACACTGCTGATTTTTTCCCAGGACTTGCAAATGAAAATAAGTAATTACTGTGTTGCTTCTTTAATTCCAGATAGACTACTGTGGAATGCTGGTGTTCAAATCACCAGGATCTAGGTCTCTTAAAGTATTGCTACAGATGCTTTTCGATGATAGGAGGACTTACGGAGCAGTCTTAGTTTTTAAGAGTGGTTTTACTCTGCCTAAAACCAGACCTTACTAGGCAACAGATTCATCTTTTCTGCATGACATGACATTAAATGTTTCACTAAAGAGCATGCAGTATGCCTGACCTGCTCCCTGGCATTCACAGGATGGCTGTTAGCCCCTTTTACTTCCTTCATCCCTCTCTACACTGGCACATGACATTGCCACCTTAGGCAGAGTATTCTCTCTTCAAATTCTTCCTTCCAGCTGATAGCACTTCTCAAGCTCACCATATATGATTTTCTAGATAGTGAAAGCACCTGAAGCCACCCAAAAACATGGCTCTTGATTGCTGTGTGGTTCAGGTTCCTATAGGTCAGGACATTTAGACCTCGCTTCAGGCTACCTGCTTCTTCTATAAACCTTTCTGAGTGCTTCCTTTGTGCAGCTGTTCTACAAGATTATTTACCATTCTTTTTCCTTTCTTTATAACCACTTTGAGGCTGGTGTTATGTCCCATTTTGGTCTGGGATGTGTTCTTCTCTTCCTTCCATCTACTACTCTCTGCAGAGGTGGTGACACTCATGGACCCTCCTCTCTTTCAAGCCACCAAAGTCCTTAACTATAGTTAGGACAGGCCCAAATGCCTTACTGTTCACTTGGAGTTATGTGAGAAGAAGATAAGAAGCTAGTGCTTCCTGGGTCAGCATGTGGAGCTTCAAGACCTACTGCTTTCCTCTTTACTCTGATGCTGTCAGAAACAGCTGAAAATTTTACTCTGCCTTTGCCAGTTTTCCCCCGGCCTTTCCTCCCAGGACTATGGAGCATTTTTGCTGTAATTGATTATTCACAGTGTGCCTAGGACATGCTGAACCAACTTTGAAGTTCTTTGCTTTCTCAAGCTATCTCATTTTTTTTCTCTGCTCTGCTGGGTTTCTGACTACTGAGGAAAAAAAAAATGAAAGAAACCTCTACTGGGGGAAGATGATCAGGCTCCTCCAGTATAGTGCTATAGCTGTGGCTGTATTCTTACAACTTTATTGTTACTTCTGTGTGTTGCAGAACCCATGCTTAGGATACAAGCTTCAACAGAAGGAACAAACACTTCCTCCTGTAAGTATATACAAGTTGTTTAAATTATTGCTGGCAAGACTCTCAAGTATATTTCTGCCTTCCTAGCTCAGAAAAAAATGTGCTTCTATCTAAACCTCCATTAAGAGATCAGGAGTGACTGAGTGGGATTCCTGAACTATTTGTTACATATTATTAGAACCCTCAGAGATGTGCTCTTTTTGTACTGTCTAAACACCTTCCTTCAGAAAGGTCAAATGTACATTTGGGGAGGGTAAAGGAGGAGGAAATTATTCCAGTGTTTCCTACCTGGAATTCTCTTCCCTGCCCTCCCCAGACAATGTATGGTTTCAGACACTGTCTCCTCTGCCTCCACAGTCCCAGGCCCTGGGGTAGCTGGAACACCCTCAGGTCCAGCCATCCCCACCTGGGTCCATTTCCCTTCATCTGCATGCCAGGTGGTGCTTGTTAGAGCTCCTTGGGCTCCTTCTTCTGTGCCCCACTACCCATGGGAAGGAGATGAGTAAGGTGAGGACATCATTTTGTGCGTCTTCCCTCAGCTGCGACAGAGAGCCAGAAATGGTTCTTTCCTGGGAAAGAGAAGTTGTCTCTCTGCTTATCTCAGGAGCACACTGAGAGCTGTTGGAGTACCAGCAGGGAAAGTGACTCTTTTCTTCCTCAGTAGTGATGCTTCCCAGGGAAGCATGCATTACAGCCATAATCCTATACACTTTCACCCTTGAGAACAAGTAGGAAGAGCCTTCCAGCTCTTTACTAGAAGCAAATCCACCGTCTATCAGCCTGGTTTTGAGCAGTCTGGAAGGCCACTTCACACAATCGGGGTCAGTGGGATTGTGGGAGGTAGCATATTAACTTTCCTGTAAAGCTGCTAGGAATAGGATGGCAGGTGAGATAGATCAATGGTCCAATCCACCCTGACAGTTCTTGCTATAAAACGTGCTGTGTGCTTTATAGCAAACTATACATGAATGTCCTTAACTCACATCTAATAGCTGCTCTAGCAGCACCAGGAGGAAAGGTCAAAGCCGTATCTCTGGATTTTTCCTACATTTTCTTCTCAGCTACTAGTCTGATAATTTTTAAGTGTATGTTGAAAGAATTAGAGAAATTTGATAGGTTATTTAAAAAGCTTTCTGCCAGCAAGGTGAGAGGAGTTAGGCTTTGGCCTCCTTTTCCCCTTGATGCCTAGCCGCAGAGTAGACAGGGATAATTCCTGGAGCGATTTAAAACAGTAAATCATCTCTGTTCTGTTCTCAGAAGCATTAATGTATACAGGGATAAGTACTATTCAAGTCGCTATAATAAGTGATGGAGGAGAGAGGGCAATATTGGATCTTGCTGCCTGTGCTGGGTAGGAAAAGCAGGAGGGAGCCAACGTTTATTGCTAACAGATGTGAATGTCTACTCACACTACAGAGCAATGAGGGAATTGAGGCCACATACTTATTCTAAAGTTCCTTAGGGCTTTTCTTTTCTGAATTTCAGAGGGACATGTCCATTTCACACTTGTCACTGTCAATCTTGTAACAGCCACAGGAGATAAAATAAACTGTTTCCTTCCACTTCTCAGACAATAGCAGATGTTTAGAGAACATGCCAGCACTGTCACTGTTGGCCAGACACTGGGAAAGACCTGAAAACAGCAGAGTGATTCAGTAGGTTCTCTCCCCCAGGGCTTTCACAACTGAACAGACATGTGTTGTGCTTTGCTTCTTTTGGAGTTTCAGTGATAGATATTCAGAGAGGAAGAAGTTTAAAAAAAAATCCCATCTCTGTAAGACACTCCACTACTAACATCCCAAAACTGAAGATCCCTATCCTGTTATTTGCACATATTCCTACACTCCTCAAAATCAAGTCCATTTTGAGAGTGTGGACCTCCGTTCTTAAATAAAGGAGAAAGAACAGCCTGGGATGCATTCTGAGTTTCACATACAGGACTGGTGATCTGTTTGAGGGGCAGTAATCCAAGGAAGAAGGAAGGAAATTCATGCTTTTGTATCCCATTTCATAGTGTGAGACTTTTTGACACTGATTGTTTATGCTGCCCCTGACAGGTAGAAATACCTCCCACCTTCTCTTCTACGCCAGCCTGAGGGTTAATTCATATATGTTTATTTTGTACTGTGCAATCACAGAATCATAGAATGTGGGGTTGGAAAGGACCTTAAGCAACATCTAGTTCCAGCCCCTTTGCCATGGAGAGGGATACCTTCCACTAGACCTGGCTGCTCCAAGCCCCATCTAGCCTGGCCTTGAACCCTGCCAGGGATGGAGCGTCCACAGCCTGGATTGTTGTGCCTCACCATTCTCACAGTATAGAATTTATTCCTAATATCTAATCTAAACCTACTCTCTTCCGGTTTAAAGCCATTTTCACTTGTCTTATTGCTATACGTCCTAGGTTACAACTTTCATTGGAGCCCAGTGGGCTCTCACTACCAAGGACTGCAGAGGCCATTCTTAATCACATTAGAAACATTTGGGGATGGAAGACATTTTTCTACCCCTTGTTTCCCAAGACTGCCATGCTCTGAAACCAGCGCCGTATGATCCTATGAATTTCTTCTTCTCAGAAGCTGGAGTGGAAAAACTAAATCTGAGACTTCACCCTAATGCCTTGTTAGTAAGGGTTCAGTCAACTATGTATTCAAGACTAGAGAATGAAAATGCGGTTGTCTTTTTGCTCTCCTGAGACTTGTTAAAGTAATCTTGGCTTCTCACCCCAATAGCATACATATGGCAGTTTTCTTTTTCCTTAGAAAATTGGTCCCAAAACTTACATTCTCATTTGTAAGTTACAACATACATGGAATGAAATTCAAAAGCGATCAGCTTTCCTAGGCTAAAATCATCAGCACTGCACACAGGCTTCTGGTGGAGGTATTGTGCAGGCACATTTGTATGGTGAAAGAGGGGAGAAGGGAATTGATGGGATGCAGGCTGTTTGGAGTTACCACAAGTTTGGAATTACCAAAATTCCTGTTGCCTGGGAACCATCAACAGCACAGTACAGGTGTACAGACCAGGAATGATGCTACACCTAAGCTTACTGTTTCTATGCACAAAATCAGTCTGGAAACCCATGCTCTGAGACCTAAACTGCATCAAAAGCTGAGCGTTTATAGCAGTAGGAAATGAGGAAGTTGCACAGAGACAGAGCCTGTGGGAGTATATGTCAAATGGAAGCATTTGCTTAGCTGCACCTTGCAGCGTTACCCACACACTTGTTTGTGCTGCCTACTAAGCACATCTCCCTAAAATGTCTGTGGAGGCACTTCCTCCAGCAAAGAGCCAGGGCATGCCACGTAGTCTGCGTGCTTCAGATGTGATCATCTTATACAGGGATTCTCAGGATTTGTCTACTTGTGCAAGATGTTGAGCTGGCAACCATGGCACTGGATGTGCCTGGAGCCTGTTCTCCGCAGCATCCTTCCTCCTGTCCACTGTCTAGCAGGTTGATATAATGCCCAGCTGGAGGCAAGATTTTGGATAAAGAACAGGTAGGGGGGTGATCCCACTTTGCCTGTGACTTCTTTCTCACAGAAATACAGAATGAGTTTGTTTCACTTTTGGCTGTAGAGAAAGACTCAGTGTTGGTTGTCTGCCCCACAGATAACTTTAATCTTGTTTTTCTACAGATGTTCATATTGGCCTCTAAAAGCTGCACAGAAATTTTTAAAAGAAAGATTAATTGGATAAGAAACATGCCAGTTTGGATTGCTCATCTCTCCTCTCTGGAGTTATTAACTTATAAGCTCCAAGCCTGGCACAGCAAGACACTTTCCTAACACTTCATCTGCTCATCATAAAATAAGAGATTCCAACATGTATGTTAAATTATGACCAGATACATCACATAGAAAGGAAGCATGCAAAGACTTTTTGCCAGTCACATTTTCTCAAGTAAAATACGGAACTGCTGTGATAAAAATGGTCCATGCTGAGCAATAAAACCTTCTATGGCATGATGTTAGGGTCATTGGTTTACAGAATATTTTGAACAGGAACATTTTTGCATATACAAAGCAAGCAACCTGGGCAATAAATCATCTGTGTCCTAAAATCTTAGAAAGCAAGTTAAGTTTCTGCTAAGTTTTGTTTTCCATTGTCTCCTAAAGTGAACCAAATCATTCTCCCTGTATTTATTTATGTTATACCTGACAGAGTCGACTTTTAAAAACCATGAATTTTCTAAGACTCATACAAACATGAATCAGCACTTCTGGAAAACAGAGAACTTGGGCCCCAAATTATATCATTTTTATGTGACTTTTTGTTCTGCCTTCAGGATACTTACCCAAACCTGAAAAGACCTTCTGATGTAGCTGGTATTTCAAGCAATTTTTTAAAGGGTAATGTTAATTTGTGTCAAGTTCTTAGACCCTTTAATTTATCCTGCTATCTGACTTTTGGAGTTTTGGTTAAATTTCTTTCTTTTTTAATGGTGCTCGTGCACAGATACCTACCTACCTACCTACCTACCTACCTACCTACCTACCAACAGGAGTGCACTTCTCTTTGATGTGTAGCAAAAACCTGTGGAAGCAAGGAAAGACAGATGGAGAGTCTTTCCTACTTACTGACGTCCATGTGAGTTGCCATTCCTTTAAGATACAGCATGACTTGATGACTAGATATCTTGCAATGTAGTGAAATATAGTATTTTTTTTTCTGCATTCATTCAATTTACTCTGTTTTGTTTGGTTTCATTTTATTCTGAGTTTGGCAGAAGTTAATTCCTAAAACTCCCTCTACAACTTAGAGACAAAGAGGATAGTATGATTGAAAGTGCTGCCACACAGTGTAAAGATCAGAAAAAATTAGGGGATAATGCCTAACCATTGAAGACATGTTCAACTTCTCTTATCTCAAAAAACCTCTGTTTTGTCATAAAATTTAAATACACTGTTAACAGATCAGAAACTTCTGAAATGCAGCTATTTTGGGGCGAAAGAGCAGAATTTTTTTATGACATAGTAAGTAACTGTGTAGAGCCATTTGGGGCAGGATGGGAAGAGGAGAATACTGTAACCAATTTGTAGTGCTGAAGGAATTCAGATGTTGAAGGCAATTACTCAGGTTGCAGTTACGCTAGCACAGCAGGACTCACAACTCCTGCTCTTGCAAAAAATTAGTCTGACATCTTTGGCTATCAGCATTGAACTCATCTGTGTCGTGGATTGAAAGGATACTTCTCCAGGAAAGCCATACACTTGATGAGCTGATGGGGCAGTGGGTTGAAGGAAAACACTGTACCACCTCATGCTTTTTGTTTTATCATTTCAGTGGGTTTATTTCTCTGAATAATGATCTCCAGAGAGAATACTTTGGTTTGTTCTAAGGACACAGTGCGTGAGTAAGGGCAGGGTCAGATAACCAGCTCCTGTTTAATGTAAAATGAGTTTAAACCTCCTAGTTAGTGAAATCCTATGGAATAGCAGCAGTGAAGACATGTGTCAACCCTTTGTTACAACCTACCACAGTGTGCAGTACATTCCAGTTTCACTCTCCATGGTGGGCACCAATGATAGTGGTAATTTCAGTACCTTTATGACTTCATCTGGCATGACAAACCCTGTTTCCTGTGCTTAAATTTCACAGATAAGGCAAACTCGTGGAAATAGGTAACATTCCCAGAGACATGGTTTTCATTCTTTTGCATGATGCCCTATTTGAAGAGGACATGACATTAAATGCCTTCTTACAAACCACCTAATCTTGCAGGATTTTCTGTAGTTGCATTCTTGGTTCCCCAGTCTTGCTCTGAAGAAGTATTTGGGTTGTCACTGAGAACCCCAGCTAGGTTAGCCCACTCTGCTGGGAAATTCATACATGTCAAACTTCAGAGACAGCATCACTACTGTGAAGTCAGTCTCTTCTGTGCTGGGGTTCCTTTTCTTTTTGTCCTTCAAGGAGGTCAGAGAGGTAAAAGGCAATGACGGGTGTAAGCAGTGCTAAAATTGGAAGAAACCGACATAACAGTCACAAAGGAATAAGTGCAACAATTTGTATGGCTTAAATAAAGCTGCCAGAATGGAAAGGTTTTAAGGACATTTGCTTTAGCTAGCTGTATATTTGTGCATGTAAGACTAAATCTGTAAGGCTGGCACTTCCTTCAGCATTTGTATATAGTGAGGCAATCGTGTTTTATGTACAAATGTACATACATAGATAGGTTTATAAAGTATATACATTTAAGTATGAAGGCAATGGTTTGTGTCTGTTTATTTCAAGATGTGCTTTCCTGAGGTTATGAGTGACACCATAAAAAGGGTTCTCAAATGTGTGGCAGGCTACCCTGATAGGATACAAGTCACAAAATCTACTTCACAGGTTTCTCTTGTTTGTAGTGTTTATGAAGGAATTTCACAAGCCCACCTCCCATTGCTTTCAACAAGTTGAGAATCATATTTATCCAAGGTTCTCACTCCAGAAACTCTTCCCATCTTTCAGAAAAAGGATTTTTAAAGACTGCATGTGTCCTTAGTGGTGAGGTGGGGGAGCCTCTCACACCAAGGTACCTGTCCAAAAGTCACGTTGTCACTTGATGCCTCATCTGGAGAGTGTGGGCTCCAGCCCCTGCTTTCCTCAGGAAGCCTGGGTATATCTGGACTTAAGCTTCTGAGACCCTGCAAGACATATGGGAATTTGTCTTCAACAGTCTGCTGGTAAGGCCTGGTTTCTCTGAAGTTCTTCCCACAAGGTCAAACCACAGCAAATTCTTTCTTAAGAGAGCATAAGTTTATGTCTTTCTGACTTCTTCTTCGTACAATGCTGAAGTAACACATATTATCTTCCCACCTGAGACCAAAATAAGGATCTTTCTGATGTACCAGCATAGCCTATGCTATCCTGGAGAACATGAGCTTGTAGAACCGGGATGTGTTAGTGTTTTGACTCTGTTTTTTTGGTCGCTGTGTCTTCTGAGGAAGTCCCTGGTACTGTCACTGTGACAAAAACAGGTACTCAAGGACTCCTGTTCCCTCCTGGCTGTGCTCTTTCTGGGTAGCAGCTGTGAATGTACTTTGTGGTAATGGATGAGCCTTCTCACAATCTTCCCTCTACTGAGGCATCAGGGTGATTGTTACTGAGTAAAGGTGCACAACAGGCAGTCATGCCAGCAGGGCAGAGATCTGTGAACAAAATGGAAATTGTAACCTTGACAGAAACACACATCTCTTTCATGTCATTATCCATGCTGAAATCAAGACTGCCAGTGCTTTGTAGGAAGGCATGAGGGAGACAAAGAGCTCAGAACAAGTATGAGAAAAAGATACTCTCAACTAACAAAAATTATGAGTATGTGCATGGGTACAGAATAATATTTATATTTTAATACAATAGGCAGTTCCCAGCTTACCATATAGCTCAGATATTCTGTTCATCTCCTTATGTTCCATCTATTACCCCCAAAGAGAGTTTACTCTGAGGCACTCTCTTGTATTAACCCCAGGGGAGACTTACAAGTTCCTTTGTGCTCTTCAGGATACCCTTCTGTCCTCAGAAAGATGTGATGATAGCTCAGTTTCTTGTTTTCAGAGGTAGTGTTTCTCTTTTGCCAGCTTTGGTGGGAAAGGTCCAACAGAGAGAAAAATCTGAAAGGGAATTTATCAGATTTGAGTTAATCTATCATGGCTGAAGGCTTGCTGGGGTCCCTTTGAAGGGGAAACACAAAGAACAGGCTTTCTTAGATGGTGTGTTCTGGGCTTTCTAGTCCACATTCTTCCAGGGGAGCTCTTAGGCTGCATCAGCTGTAAACAGATACCCTGTGGCATTGCAGGGCCCTGGCCCATGAAGTGTTGTTTCAAGTTTGTGGTCTGGCGGTGGAGGTCTGTGATGAAGCAGAAAGACAAAATTAATGAAACACAAAGGAGTCAAGAGCCTGGATCCATTGTTTTGTTTTCATGATGAGTTTCAAATTTGGGCAGTTCTGGTTAACCACAAAGGCAGTTGGTGTTGTCTAGGGAGAGGGAAGGAAGAATAACACAGCAGTAGATAAAAGATGAACAGAAAAGTAAACTGTTACTTTTCAGAATTACTTGCAAAGTGTATGCCTTTGAATGTTTCCATGTACTTAATAACCCCTTGATAAATTACTATTTACTTCTCTAAAAATACAGGCTGAATCACAGCAGTGGTATTTCAAAAGCTATAGGCAGAGTACTGAACACATAACTGTGAACTTTCCATAGATGCATGGCTTTGAAAAGCCGTCACTGTGTCCCCTCATTAGCTTCTCCACAAACACAGTGGCACTCTATGGCTGAGACTCGATTTAGACTATAGCAGTTTCTATCATGTAAATTAAAAGCAATACTCTTCTTTCACATTCCTATCCTAGCAGAATTGTAATAGTGCAGTGGGAGCCAAGCTAAACCCTCGGGAAGAAATTATTATCCTACCCTTCATGTCCACATATCTTCTAAATTGCCTTTTGGTAACCTCTTCTAATTGGATGCAAAATGGGAACTGTGACTTTCATTATCAAAATGTTCCCAGAGGTTGTTAATGATTTCTGCTGTTCTTGACATTTTCCCCCTGTACAGCAAGGAGAAGGAATCGCTCTAGTCACTGCAGCAATTGAAGAGCAGCCTTTTACAGTGTGGTCTTCCTTCTAGGTTCGTATCTTCCTAAATATTTAGCAGTAGCCAGCTAGTCAGTAACTTTGAGTTGCATCTGCCATAGCTGGCAAGTATCACAAAACACCCACTCTGTGTTTTTTGAAAAGAAAGCTATGCCCTGGAGCAATCGTCCTTTATGAATCTTGTCTGATGGATATCAGTATTTTATTTCAGTGACTATATATGTATATAAAGGCTCTTGCATTTCCTCACAAGATTTTCTTTTCCTGACTGCCCACTCTTCATGCTAGTCATTTCAACTTCATTATGGATATACAGAGCTCGTAGGCCTTACTGGTAGTTTATATTAATCACAGTATCCAGCAGTCTGTGATCTTTGGCAAAGTCATTCCAAATTTTCCCTTCCACAGGGATCTGCTTTTTACAAGACAGGAAGCTTTTTCACAGCCTTCTGATTTCCAAACTTTATCAATTCTGTTGCAAACTAAAATAGCATGGGGCATTTTTGATTTATTATGATCATAAAGGCTAAAGCTAGGATGCTATGTGGAGTGAGGCTGAGGAGTGAGATGGAGTGCTAGAGCAGTGTTTCCCCATTTCATCATTAACATGCTTTACTGTGTCATTTTGGGCCATGCCAACAAATTATATTCAAGACACTTAAGTACGGCATGAAGGATTAAGTGCACTGAGACCTTTACCAGGAGGTTGTGTGGAAACCACCTCCCCAGCCCAGCTCCCCTCACTCTAGGCAGTTCTCCCATATCATCCCAACAGACATTGCAACCCCCAGAGACCCCCAGGTGCCTTTAACTATGCCAGAGGGAACTAATCATAAAGCTAGAGTAATGCCATGAAAACATCACTTGGGTGGGCTGAGACTCACTCTTTCCACCATTCAGGCACTGAGAACTGGAAGAAGAGACATGTAAATGATTTTTAATGAAGGGCAGAGCCACAGTGAAGTGGCATGTGATGTGGGTGTAGCCCAGCCACAATTGCTCTTGGACGGAGAGCAGGATCTGTCTGCTTTACTACTGAGCAATGTTGGAACATTTGAGCAGTCAGGGTGCCTGTCCCACCCCAGCCTTCCCCATAACTGTGTACTTGTGGGGCAAAAAGCAGCTGGCATTATACCCCAGCCTTCCCAAATTTAGCAACCATGGTCACTGCTCTTGAACAGAGATGTGAGATAACACCTACTGTACTACAGTGCAAGCCAACAGAGGAGACAACTGTTTTCCCAGCCCTGAGCATTTGGCTCTTTTGTTTGTCCATTTGTTTCTGGTTTGTTTATTCAGCACAGAAAAGCTCCTTGCTCCAGAGCTATAAATGTTCAGAATTGATGTTGAATGAGGATGGATTTGACTGGACATAGCTCTGCAGCCTAAAGTTTTCACAAATACATGTGCCACTGAGGTTATCTAAAAGTTTACCATTTATGCATGGGGCGGTAATAGCCCTTCAGAATTTAATACAGTAATTATTTTTCTGAGGTTTATAAAGTGGAATCTGAACTCTATTACTGGCATCTTTCTGGTAATATTCACAATGATCCAGAACATGATTCTTAATGACACAATCAAATGTCTGACAGGTATTTAGATGAGCTTTCCAAAATGTCAGCGGGTTTGATGAGGAGTATTACTGCAGTGGGTGATTTCTAAAAAAAAATGGATAAGCCATACTCCAGGGAAGAAATATCAGGGTGCTTTTTCAATAATATCTATTTTGCAGGCAGATTCCCAGCTGTGAAAGCCGCACCTACCTGCATTGTAGAAAGCTACTCATTGACCTACTGGTGCCAGTTGTTGCACAAATCGCCAGTGGCAGAAAGCTTTTTCTAGTCTTCTCAAATTAGAAGTGAACTAACCACATGTGATGCTTTTATTTGTTTAAAATTTCTGTGTTTTTACATATAGTAACTGAGAATGTTCTTTCAGTTGTAGCTAAAACACTGTTGTAAGGTTTCAAACTCTGACATCCAATGGCGTGGGGCATTAGTTCAACAGTTTAGTTATTGTTCTGAGAGAACAGTAGGTTTAAATGTCTGGTGCTTTCGCCTGATTAAATGCCACCCCCCGCCTTTTTCCATTCTAAGAAAGTCCAAAACTTGCATTGATTGTTTTGAATTCCATAATACTTTATGTTATTTAAAACAATACAAACATGGAGTGATTCTACAGGGCACACAGTGAAATAGAATTGGAGTCTAACCTCGCACTGTACTTTTTATACTGTTAGTGTGACTTTTATTATTTCCCTGGAATGGCTCCTTCCTTCCATTTCCCACTGGGAAAATATTTGGCTTAAAACAAGCTGCAGGCTATGCATAGTTCTTGAATATTTTAATGATCTACACAAAACCCATTAGCTGACACAGTGGCAACTAATACTTGACAGACAGGAGGATAACAGTTGTCTCAGAGACTGTGAGAGACCAGAAGAATCTTAAACACTAATCTTGCAGGAAGGATGAAGAGTTGCCTTGAGCAGTGATGCAGCTCATTCAAATGCGTGTCGATCTGTCTTGATGAAGAGCTGGTGCTTCAGAACCCTGGTGTAATGAGCTCTGAATCAGATGCTGTTCTTGGCTACTAGGCAAGCTGCATCTGCAGAGTACATCCTTGTAACTCCTTTAAATAGTTCTCACTTTGGAGGGAGCAGGTTAAGATAGATCCAGGGAAGGAATGCTGTGAACATAGATTCTGTGTCTTTTTTGGTGGACTAGCAGTCGTGCCACTGTAGCTGTGATCTCTGAGAGTGGCAGATGAATCCCAAGCTTCATGGGAGGTAACACAAGTCTGAAATCCTCTCCATGTGTGGTCAGCCAGTGCATTTGGGCTGTGCATGGGCGAAATGTCTTCCTGGAGCCAGGCAAGAGGAAATGAGACATGGGTTAGGGGCTGTTTACCTTAACCTGTCCCGTTGCATGTTTCTGTCAGATGGAGAGGATTCTCAGTGTCTTACCCACAACATCTGTGTCCTGTATCAAGTGTGTAAGTGACCTCTCATGTTGGCAGCAACACCATAAGTGAATTACACTTTCAAGGTCAGGAGCTAAATGCCAGCACCCTACTAATTCTTCCAGCCAAATGGACACCTGGAGAGCTAATGTACTGTTGTACTTACTGCTTGAGTTATATGTAGAAAATATGCAGTAAAACTCTAGATAATTGGATGTGGATTGAATTTGCAATTACATGTTCACTGGATAATATGCATACATCAGAGACCTAATATTCACCCCAGCAAGAGAGCACAGTTATAGGCAGGCTGAGCAAATGGAGCTTTTCAATTTAAATGTGCAAATGAATTTCGTACACACATGGGCACTATTACCAGATGGTCAGTAAGGAAGGCTGTGTACAAGGGAGGGATTCTTTCCTTTTAATTTGATAAGAATCTGTTCCTGTGGATGTTGTTTCATCCTGAGGAATAGCTTTTATTAACTGTAAATATCTTGTAAAATATGAGATTGCTATTCACAACAACCCAAGGTCATTACGTATGAAGTACTGGATGAAGAATTTTCTCTGGATGGAAAAAAAACCGCAGAAAGAGAGAGTCAAATATTTTTACTGTTACCAAATTTTCAGAACACAATGTAGCATGTGTAGCTCTAGTAGAAACACATTAGTTAGAGTTCATGATTCGCCCAAAATTTGAGAATTCCTTAAGAAAGAATTCTTTAAAAAACCCTTTAAGAAGAAATGGGCATTGGCTAACTCTGAAATGGGAGGCAAGCAGAGATGGTTATCACTTGTTTAGACGTGCTGCTCTAGAGTTCATCTGCTGTATCCTGGTATTGAAGGAGTGATGGAGCACAGGAAAAGATAGTTGAAGCAGAAAGGAAAGGAAAGCGTGGTAGTATGAACTAGCATTTCTACTTAGCCTCTGTCACTATCAGATCTCATTGCTCACTTCTTAGACTCTGCCATAGTCTTGGTATCTTCCCTTTTATTATCACAATAAATTGTCAGTGTGGCAAAGTGTATTACAGCATTTATGAGAAGCACTGACTAATAAGGGTCCAGTGAGTTTCTAAGGAGCTCTGCATGCTTTTCTGATCTTTGAAGACTGTTTCTTCCTCAGTCCTTGTCATGATCATGTCTTGACCCTCTAGTAGGTCTGCAGAAAATAGTTGTTCTAAATAATTTTGAGCACAATCTCTGCACACAATGCCACCTGTTAAAACTGAAACATCTTGAACAAGAGTCTCAGGTGTCAGCTGTGGTCAGGTCAAACTGACCACATGTGAAGCAGTCATGCTGCTCTACTTCCTGTACCTGGCCACAGCAAGAAAGGGTAGCTGACCTGTTCTGGAAAGCAGTGTTTGATGCTGGGCAGAATTTCTGCCGCTAGCTCATGCTCACAGACAGTGGGATGCAGGACAGCCAGAGCCATGCATCAGCAGGCAGGCTGGCCAGCCCCAGTGCCCACCAAACCCTTGTCCTTGTCTTAGGCACAGGTAGCGACTGGTGCCTCAGGGACATGTGGGGGAAAGACACAACAAAAAGGTGATGCCTCTGCTAAATGAGTTTTCTCCTATGCTGTGACCATGAGAGGGAAATCAACCTAACTCCTGCTTTTCTCTAGTTAGATCTGTGGGGAGTCTTGTCTCGTCTGTAATCTTGTTTGTGTTACTTTCCGTAACCTTGTTTGGTCTCTCCAGTTTATATGTCAGTACTTTACTGATTACTGTCCTCTACCTATGGGCAAGGCCAAAAAAAGGAGAGAAAGTTGCAGAAACAGTCCTCATGGTAAACCATGCACTTGTTTCATTGCCTAGAAAATGCCATCCTTGCCCTCCTGTGCTTAACTACTGACATGTATGCTACGGCATGAGGTTTACTAGCCCCTGTGTAAGAAACATTTAGTTTTGTTAGTGCAGGTTTGTTCTTATTTTCCATGCAATTATCAAATAATTTCTCAAAATTTCCCTAAGAGCTCTGCTTGAATGGGACCTAAGCAAACAGGTGTTTCTTGATGGCAAATATTTTTTCCTTTTCTGTTCCCGCCTGGAAAAAACAAATGTGTCTATTCCTCATACAGGAAAATCTAATAGCAGAGGGCTGTAAAATCATCTGACAGGCTGTAGAGGCATAATTTGGCCTGCTGCTCACAGTCCACAAAGGTTCCTCTCTTAGCTCGAGAGATAGAGGGGAACATCCTGTCTGTCTGAAGGCACTCCCTTCACTACCCTGGTGATATAAGACCATAAACTAGGAGACCTTGGTGGTCTTATTTTGCAGTCCCTGTGAAGTGCTGAGAAACACCCATGTGTCAGCCTTTTCAAGACTTCTGACTCATCTTAAAACTGGCTACAGTTTGACCCGATCATGCTTTATTTGTCCCAGAGCAGATACAATTAATATGTATCACCCACAATTAATATGTGGGTGAATATACAAGGAAAACAATGTCTTCAGCAGGGAGTTAGCATAAGGCTTCTGTCATTGACACTCGCCTTTGCCCTGTCATTTCACCCACTGTGATTAGAAATTCATCAAATATGTCTGGAGAATTTGCATGCTTAGCCTGCTTTGGAAAGAGGGGATTGTCTAGCTGTGAAAGGAGATTATGCAGCAATTTCCTCCTCAGCACAGCAAGACAATGAATCTGACTCTTCATTATAGAGGAAGGATGAGTAAGAATGGTTGCATTTCCTGTGCAGCGAGAGCAACATGAGCCGTGCTCTAGATTCCTTTGGGAATTTCCATGATCATGTCAATTTCAGACACGATGCATAATGTTACTAGGTGAAAATGTAGATGTTTAAATTGGAATGCTTGTGGGGAAGGGGAAAGGGATCAATTCACTAAACGATGTGTTTGATCTCAGCTAGAAAGGCAGCTCTACAAAAGAAGACAGGCTCAAAATTAGTTACTTGAGTTTTATAACTCATGCATTAATTACTGACAGAAGCAATGTACTTCTGAGATGACCGTAGCTTTTAATAGATATTCTCACATTCTCTCACCACTTATGAAAATATTTCCCTCCACTTACAAAAATATTTTGCTGTGTTTTCATTATGTGAAAGGCTGTAAAGAAGTCTTGCAGTTACTTGTATATTTGCTAAATAAATGGAGAGAGGTCCCACAAAGCATCTGCCTCTTTCTCCTGTGTTTTCACACTCATGCTCAGGGTAAACACAAGTGGTACTGCTGGTCAGGCATCAAACAGTCTTTCTTTCCCAGAGTCTTTAACAGATATGCGATCCTGCTTATATTTTTTCTAACTTGAGGGAGGTTGTGCATCTGCAAATGCAAAAATGTATCACAAGGACAGCAGTCACAAGGACACATTCTTCTGCTCAAAAAAGACAGTCTAGCAATTGGATGTTAACAAGGCACTGGTCAGAGGAAAACTTTCCTAAGCAGCCTTAAGCGCATGCCTTAGGATTCATATGAATGTGTGTTACAGGCTGGGAATCCCAGACCAGCAGTTAGCTCCTGAGGGACTAACCCATGAATTCTGAAATGCATGTGCAGAAAGCCCAGTGAATGTCCAGAAAGACTTTAGATGCCTCAAGGATTAGTCCAGACTGTTTCCAAAGGTTGTTCCATGATCATGTGCTGAGCGGGAGGCCAGACAGAAAGCCAGCATGCCATAGATTACTAAGATGGAGCATGGGAAGTTGTTTCCATGTCTGTCCATCTCCTAGATCCTCAGCACTTCCTCAAAGCTGTAAGGAGAAAGAGAGAGAAAAAAAAAAAAGGCATTAAACCACGGCAGTCTAAATGCACCTACTGTTTTTCTGAGAGAGTGTTCACCATGTCTCTTCTCTGCTCATGAAGTCTTCAAAAAAAGCTTCAGAGACATTCGTCTCTCTAGCGTAAAAAATGTATCATTATTTCCTGCAAAGTTGGAGACTTCCTTCAGCAAGAGGAACTTGGAAGTTCTTCCTAAAGCAGTCTGTAGTGCCAGTGTTGAAAGTGTGCTCTCAGGAGAGAAAGAAAACTCCTAAGGGGAGAAAAGGGTAGCCATGTCAGGTTATTTTAAAAAAGAAGACAAAAGCTTCTGTTAACACCTTGGGTGAAGTCTATTGTGGCAAAAGGATCAGAGCAGCATCCCAGTTCATCCAGAACCCTCTAGGGTAAGGAATGGAGGAGAGACATGTACAGATGCAGGTGTGAGAAGGCAAATGAGAATGCCCAAGGCCACATGGTTAGATGTGCCTATATACCAAGATAGGTCCATTTTAAGCGCATGAGTACAATTTATTTTTTTTTTTAACTGGCTTCTTTTTTTTTCCCCCCTCCTTCATAAAGGAAATGCAGTGACTGCACATGCCTTATTAAAAGATTGCTTGTTTGGCTGGTGGCCATAGAAAAATAATTCCTCTTATTGCTCAATAAATCAAGTTACTGCCATTTTAAACACTCTAGCTGAATTTCTGATGAGCACATGAAAGAGTTAACTCTGCCTCTGTCATGCTACCATGCCATTAAAATAACAGCAAATTTTGGGAACATAAACTGTATCCTCTTTTGTAGCATAAATTTGGAGCCTAAGCAAAATCCTTATAAAATTATGCCATTCTGTAGAAGTCTTACTCTTACTTGGAAAATACACAAAGTAGAACTGTGGACTAGTAAAGTGCAAATAAAATACATACAGGAAAGCAGAGTGGTGTCTTTTGAATTTGTAGGCATTTCAAATGAATTTTAAAAATTTTAAGTAAACTTTTTTAAATGTTAAATGTCTTTTCAGTTAACATAACTTTTCTTATGTACAATAACAATAAGCCTATCCTGGACTGGAGGGGAATGTTGATTTAATTTGAAGTGGTGGGCTCCTTCTCTGAATGGTTTTTTTGTTGCTTTAGCAATTGAAAGCCCTTCTTTCCTAATAGGATTAGCCCAAATAATTACCAAAGGATTTCTCTGTCATCTGAGCACAGTTCCCCACAGTGGTATTAAAAAGCCTGTCTTCAGTACAGAAATAGTCAATGGCTGTGGGTAGCTGAAAATGTTATAGTTGACTGTTGCCACTCAAACCAGAGAAAGTAATCTACAAAGCCAGGACTGCAGTGTTTTTTACCCTAATCTCCATTGTGCCCAACTGTTCCCATTGTGGAAAGAATAAACTTTTGGCAAGAGGCTACTAGGGAGGCTCTGGCGGACTGCAGGCTGAAGTGAGGGACCACAACCCAAATGGTAAAGTGTCATGACAATCCTTTGCAGCACTTGTTTGGTAACAATCAAGTGATCTGAGGTAGCAAAGCTTTAACATTGAGTGCGTGCCAAATTTCATGCTGGCCCTTTGGTTCTGGCTGCAGACCAGGGTACTCCCCTCTGACCTGTTGGGAAGGGAGTGTGCTTGAGTTTTTTTGGCAAATCCCTGAAATCTGTGAGACACATCAGCGGTCATTGGGAGAAGCTTCTGACTCTTCAGCATTAGGACAGCTCCTTGCTGCTTTTTACAGTTTTTACATTTTAGGCATTTTTTTATCAACCAGTAACAAATTTTGTATGGAAAAAAAAGAAACTCTTGAGGAGAGGAAAAAATAAATTTTGTCTCAGGTTGAAACTGCACAAAGGTATCCTGCTGGAGATGTAGGTCTGAATTAGTGTGTGTGACTTTAATCTGTGTATCTAATCTGTAACGTTATTACTTGTTCAAGTCGTGCAGTATGTTTCTGCTGTTCTAAACCTTCATTTCAGAAGTTCTGGCTCTGTATCCATATTCTGTGCAGCATAATACGTTGTATAGAGTAACAGAAAATGAAATATGAAAGGCATTTCTACAGATACATGTCTGTAATTATAGGTCATGGTTTGGTGTGCCAGGAAGTGAGTACTTCTGGCCTGACTTGTCTGATATTCCTTGAAATCACAAGACATATGTACATACTTTTTCCAGCTCATTGTGAACACTGTTATTTTGGTAGGAAAAAGGCTCTTATTTGGGGTGCTTCATTTCATGGTGCTATCTGTACCCATTTCGTCTCTGCCCAGCCTCTGGAGACTTCCAGTTTGTGTAATTGCTTTTGAACATAATCACATTCGTGGATCAAAGAAAATGCACAATCTTATTGTTGCAAGTTAATTGTTCCTGGAATAATTCTTACAGGTTGTCCCTAGTTGTCCATCTCAGTGGTAGATTCAGACACATCATTCCTTCCAGCTTCTGTGCTTTTCCAAACAGCTGGTGTTATTTTGCCACTTCAGTTGGTACTCTTGGAAACTCTCTCATTAGCTAATGCACAGGCGAGCTGACTGTTGCCAGTAGCTACAACTTACCTCTACACTGGTAAGCAGTAAACCTGAACTTTCTGTCTGCTGCAGCCGCATTAATAATGCACTACGTTTCCTGTAATTACATACATGCACAGAGATTACATGTTTTTTTGTCAGAGGAGGAAAGAAGATGGAGGTGGGGAGTAGAAGGTGGTGGAAACAGATACAAATAATTCTTAATGCTGACAAGACCCCAGCTGCATAGGTTTTTAATTAGCCCATGTCTAACCCTAATAGTCACTGTTGGGATAATGCTAGCACTTCTTAAGCGGGCTAGTTTAGAAAGGAAAGTGTAGTGTCTGCTCACACCTGCACTGTGTAGTGTTGCTAGCACATACTCAGCAACACAGGCCAAAACATTGTAATTTTTTTCGGTTTACTCGGTTAAATTTTAGTCATATTGTGTTCTTCAAGGCAGTCTCAAAGAGTGAACTCTGCAGCTGCGCAGGGTTGCTTTCCTGATGAAACTGTGAACTGATGCCTGACGAAGGAAAGGAATGCAATATACCGAATTTCATGTATTTTTCAAGTGTTATTAACAAGGCCTCCAGAGAATCATTTCAAATTGATCAGTGAAGCAGGAGCACGATCTCTACTCTTCAGAGAAAAAGGAGTTCAAAATTCAAGACACCCTGCTTTTCCTTCCTTAGCTGAGCTGAAAGCTTCTGGAATAAGTAGAAATGTTATGCCCATGAATGAATGTCAGCCCAGTCCATCCTTGGGAGCTTGGGCTTTGCCCTGTGGAGCTGGTGCCTTTAGAATGGAATCTATTTTGGTCACATCCTTGTTTTCTCCTCTAGCATGTGCAAAGTTGTTAAAATGTCGTTCCTTTGCTGAAAACCCTGAAGGAAGGACAAAGGATTTAGTGTGAAATTAGAAACACTGAGAGGTTTTTTTGCCCTCTGGCAGCTTTTAAATTAATTGGAGTTAAGCAACAGTTAAGCAGTATGCAGAGTTTAAGCAAGAGCAAATAATCTCTCAAGTGAAAGTATGTATTAGATCTTCACTATTGCTGTGGCTGAGTAGGCTGAAATGTTGCTCACACTGGCAAGATATTTGACCCTATCTTTGCAGAAGCAAATTTCTGAAGGAATGGTAGAGTTTTATAAGATCTGGCTTTAAACTTGATCAGAAAGGGATTTAGAGACACTCTTCATCTCATCTACGTGCATACAGGCCAAAGACATGAAGTGCCTTTTGCTTTTCCTTGCAGCCCTGTAGGTTTCCCTTCTCCACCTTCACAGCCACCATTTCCACCACAGGCACAGCACACCTACAGTGGTGCTCATGAGGACAGCTCTATTTTGACTTTCTGGATGCTAATTTGAGTGAGCTTGGCTGGGAGCACAGAATACAGGGTGACCTCAGACCTGCCTCTCTGGACCACCTTTTCAAATGATCTTTCAGAGTAAATCCATTTATTCCTTAGACACCCTCAAGAAGAAGGAAGAACACAGGCTGGCCTCTCCATTCTTTTTTTGTAGTCTCACTGCCACTCTGTAGCCTCTGCAGTGAAACACAGACACACATAATGCACCCCCAGTGCACATGACCGGCAGTGTGAATGCAGGAAATACTGCAGGAATAACGAATCCTTCAAATGAAATCATAATTATAAACTCATTCTGATACATATGTATCAACTCCATCACTGCCTCTGATCTTTCATTTCTAGGTTGTTCAATGTCTTGCAGAAGGGGATGTTTCCAAGGCTGCATTACAGGACTTGTGTCACCCAGTAGCCTGTATTGCCCAGTGCTGTTGTATGCCCCTGTGTTAAATACAAACAAGTTATAATAAACCTGCTTTACCCTGGTGTAAGGGTCTGCTTGGTGCCTGGAACAGCACAGACTCTGCTCTGTAGCTTTAAACTGCATTAGGGAAATGAAAGTACAGCAGATACATTTCTTTAAGTGTTTCCTCTTTGCCATTTTTCTCTCTTGCTCTTGACAAGACTCAGCCTGATCCACTAACAATGAAGTCCTGTACGTGAGAAAGTTAACTACTTTCTGGAAGACGAGAGTTTTGCTTTTCTGCTAGACTATACAGAGCACAGAAAAAGAACCTGGGTGCAGAAGCAAGAAAGATGTGACAGGCTAGCATTTGCATTTAAAACATAGCTGTGTAATAAAAGCATATTTGATTAGACTGCTCAAAACTCTTTACTAGACATAAAATCTCCTTTGTCATACTTATTTGAATTCTTCTTAATTTGTTGGAAACTGAGTTTTCCAACCAACGCCAAAGGAGTGATTCATGCCTTCTGTGGCCTTCTGAATGCACTAAGAAAGACTATTAAACATTAAATATTAAATGGTACTAGGTACTAGGATTCTGAGGCATGATGAGAGCTGTTGCTGTTGTTATTGCTGAATTTTTGCGCTTAAAAATATCGAGCTGCTTATCTGTTTCAAACAGTGAACATCTCAATTCTGCTAACTTGAGCATAATCAGGCAACATATAGACAGGACCAGAGGTGAACTAACAAGTGTTATTGAATTAATATCTCAATTTAGGATAAGGTGGATTAATGCCATTATTTAGAGGTATGTGTAGAAAGCTGCTAAGCAAACCAGCTCTTGAGGTGAAGTCATATTTTCTGCAAGCAAAATTCTGAAATTTGCAGATTCTGAAAGTATGACTGTACTGTAAGATATACTTTAAAAGTCCAAGCCACAAATATGTCAATGCCCTGTCATTAATACATGTTTATGTAATGATTCAGAAATTCCTTCATGCTGGCTCTGTGCCTTTGACTTCTTTCTTTTTGCTTTTCTAATAGCAAAACTATTGAATACACATACAGTAAAGAATTACTCTATGAAAAACTCCACATGTGGTTAGAATATTAAAAAATGAAGTAAAATATGATGCCTTAAGGTGTAAACAGCAGCAGTTGAGAATACATGCAGGTACAAAAATAATTTTATTTATACCAAAAGATGCAATAAGCAGAGTCAAGATTTTTCAAAGTAATGGGTGTCTTACTGGGATCTTCTATGAGCCTCTGCCTAAACTAAGGCCAGATTCAGCAAGGGCTTTGGGTCATGGTTTCACTGTGCAAAGTATTTTGTGAGAAGACAAGGTCAAGGGACTTTAGGCCTCTGGAGCATGGTCCTATTCTCTTTCCTCCAGCCTAGATATATATTTACAGGGCCAGCATTCGAATGAGGGCTGAACGGTGTTACGGCATTAATGCAAGTGACAGAACAGAAGGAGCAGAAAGAAAGGAGAGTCAGGGAGAAGGATGATATTGCTGCCCAAACTGTTTATCATTAAAGCACTGCACTATGCTCCAAAATGCCGTCTCAGTTCCTGAATTAGGCTCTGATTCAAAAAGGCACTTAGATATATGATGTGGCCCTTCTCTAATCAGGAAGGCATTTCACCACTTGTTTAACTCCATGCATGTGTAAGTATTTTATTAACCGGGAGTCAATGAGGGAGGGATAATCCCTTGATTCAGGGTTTTCAGGACCTTGACGCAAATAATCATTGTCCAGTGACTCTGCCAGCAGTAGGAGCACTGTGAATACAAAGGCTGACAACACAAAATCCTGCATAGCTGAGCCTGTGCAAAGTAGCAGTATTGCCACTGTCCTATGAATACCCATGAGGAATATTTTCTGTCTGAATTAAGTGGTTCAAATGCAGGAGTGCAGATGTATTTGAGCACCAAGGTAGGCAGCAGTGAATGACCAAGCCTGAGCCCTGTGACTGCAATGCTGCCCCAGCTCATTGCCACACTGTGAAAATAAATAATCACAACCACCCCAGGAGGTCTGCTGGAGACTCCAGTGAGAGAGTGAAGGGGATGCCAGTCCTGAGAAAAAAACAACCCCCCAGACAAAGAAATAAAAAAAACATGGACATGGTCTGCACATGGACTTTGTCTGTCTGCTTCTGCTCACAGGTAGAAGAACCTAGCTGAGTGCATTGAATGTCTTTGTGTCTCTTAAATGTTCCTTCATATGGTACAGCTTATTATCCTTAGCCTGAGCAGTGGTGGGGCCCATCCCAGTTTTGTGACTTAGCAGAGGCTGGGGAAATGAGTCAGTGCCATTGATGAAAAACTCTGACATTCATGGTTTGATGTCCTATATCTGTGTCTCGTGTAGTGCCACTAGTTCTGCTTTAGAATAGGATGAAAGAAACTCAGTGTCTTACATTTCATTGAAGATGAAAAGACTCAGAACACCTTTTTGGTTTCCCTGAAATAACAGCCCATTTTATGGCTGTTTTCAATTTCAATTACTGGCTGTAGCTATTTAAAGTATATACATTTCTTAAAACTGCCATTGTAGTTGTGTTGGGTTTTTTTCAAATCCCTGTTTCTGCAAGTCACAGCCACTGGACTTACAGAAAACATATTCCTAGTGTAAATGCTTGGTGTAAATGTGCACTTGGGATGTCAGTACAGAAAATACTGCCACAGAGGCAGCATGAGCTCTCCCAAATGTTTTCAGAAGCATTGCTGTTCATATACTGTGCTTCAGATGTTTCCAAGAAATGTACTAGTGTGAGGACCTGCTTCTGATGCACCAGCATCCACTGTAGCTGGTTTGGCTTGAGGGTGCAGAGAGGGTTAGAATACAGCTTCTTCATGTCCCCGTCTTCTGTGTTGTGTGAGGGCAGGGAATCTTCCCACAGCAGCCCTTTATACCAACCAAATTAAGCACATTAATGATTCTGCTGACATTGATGTATTTACTCTCATGTCTGTGGCTGAATATATGCTTATTTTTATTGCTTGTATTTCCGTGCCTTTTCTTAGAGGCTTGATGTTTCTTCTCCGCAATCACATATGGCTGCAAGTGCGCAGAGGGTTTAAAACAAATAATGGGAAAAAGTGGTGGGAATGGGCAGAGGCATAAAAACAGCACTATCATCTGCATTTTGTGTGCTTTACATCAGGTGAAAAATAGGATGTCTGTGTGCAAGTGACAGCCTGCCCCACTTTAACATTTGGAGTTCCAGTGACAAGACCAGTATAGAAGCAAAATGAAGTTTTCTCCTTGTGCCATTTGAGCTGAGAGATGAGGTTCCTAGTAAGGGCTTTTGGAAGGACTCAAAGAGTGCTGGCATCAATCCAAGGGAGATGGATTATGGAAAGGAGATTGGTGAAACACTGAAAGGATGAATAAATTAATCATTTTGTACCACGTGTGATGGCCCACTCTTCCCACACCATGACTGCTGGCAGTGATGTTGCTCATTGGGCCTGATCAGTTGCTTTGGGTCACTCCTTCATCTTTATATAGTGCGCTTATTTAATTTGAAGAAAGTGCAATCAATAAAAAGCGATGCTTTTATCTTCCTCATCAATCTCTTCTTAATGAACATGCACTTTTTTTCTTAGATTCTTGGTTACTATGCTTTTAATTTCTCAGTGTGTGGTAGAAAAAGGGGTGCAATCAAACACATGATGGAGCAGTCGGTGCTGCATGTTTCTGGTTGCTTCTTACTGAAGAATGGGCATATTCTTAAAGGAAAGCAGTGGTCTGGGGGAGGGAATGCAGATCCCTTGTCTTGATGTATGGTCCTCTGAGTATTCTTTCTTAAGCTGTCATCCAGCAGAGCCATGAATAACTGCTTGTGAAGAGATATTTTAATTTCCTAATGTCCCAGTAGTTGCAAGAAAGTAGATAATTCTTAGGGAATCATTTTGTGGACTATTGAGACTTTATTTAAAGGAGATGGATATTTGAAATCAAATTACTTCCATGAGAACGACTCACCAAGCTTACTTTCCAAAACTTTCAGCAGGTTTGGGTCTCGTTATGGTATGACTGATGGATCAGCGAAGTTAAATGGTACTTGTGCTCTAGTTTGCAGGATTATGTCGGTCATAATCACATACCTATTCACATCTTTGTGGCTGGCCAGAGAAAATGTTCTTCTGCAGTTTTGTAATACAAAGTCCACCTCCTTTAGCACCCATAAAACTGGTGGACAGATAGAACATGTTCCTCCTCATCACAGGCTGGAGGTTAATGCTGGTTTTGGTTTTGTATTATTTCCTTGAGCCTTTTGGGAGTGAAACTTTGAAAAAAAAAAACCCACTTCACTGCTTTCAGAAACAGTCCACAAAATAAAATTACAGTTTTTTTAAGGCTCTTAGTTTCAACCTGTCATTTGGCAGGAGTCCAAACCTCAGTCATGGATTACCTTCATTAGTGCAGACTCAAACTGCATTTTCCTTTAAGCCGAAAGAGACCCAAGCTATGTAGGAATCAGAAATAAATCTTTGCACACAAAGCTAACCTTACTCCAAACAGGCAAGTAATTTCCTTCCTTATCCTTCCGTATTTAGCACCAATGGGCTACCCTAGTAAAACTTTGTTACCTTCAAGGTCATGCTCCCACTTGATTTCTTCCAGGGCCTCCCTTCCAATGAGCCAATTGCTGACTCTTCCAACTGCTCATCTCCTTCAGCCAGGGCTGAATCCATGATCCATGTTTAAGCACAGCGTGCCACTACTAGCATGTCACTACAGAAATGTAAAAAGCTCAAACCTGCAGCTGCAGGATAAAGCATTTCTGCATTGCTTTGGGAGCAAGTGGAGCAGAAAGGACCCCCAAAGGCAGCAAACTGTACCCTCAGTTTACAGCTGTATCTTCAGACCCGAAGTGAGAGATCATCATCAATCAGCTTTTACTGCAGCCTCGGGAGCTGACTCAGAAAGTAGCGTGCTCCTGTACCCACCCCGACGCGGGGTTCATTTTGGTCCGGAAGGTCCCGGGAGGAGCCGGCCGTGCGGTATGGGATTGCAGCACGGCAGGCAGGCTGTGTCCTGGCCCTGGCTTTGGCCACCTGTGGAGCGGGGCCAGGGAAGCTGCTGGCCGATGATTCAGCACCTCCTTTCTCCCTTCTTGGCGGGGAGCAGCGGGAGCCGAAGGCACCCCGAAGGCGGGGGCGGTGTGCCGGGTGCGCCCCGCTCTCGCCGCCGCAAGCCCCTCTGGTCCCTGCGGAGCTGGGGGGCTGAAGCAGCTCTGCAGGCTTCCCTGCCGAGGGGGAGGAGGGAGAGGAGGTCTGGGCAGAGAGGGCTGCGTGATGCTGAGGCAGGCAGCCTGCGCGCCAGGCGGTGCGGCGGGGGAAGGGACCCGCAGCGGAGGAGGGCACTGCAGCCTGGCCGGGAGCCAGGGACCACGGGCACGCTGCGGCCGCGGAGCCGGCGGGGGTGTGCGGCTCTGCCTGCCTGCCTGCCTGCCGGGAGGAGCTGCTGCGGGCGGGCTGGGCCTGCCGCTGGAGGAGAAAAGCGCAGGGAGAGATGCTGTCCAGCCTCCGTTTAGCCAGCCGGGCTGGGACAGGAGCGCTTTCCCGGTCCGTGCGAGCTGTCGGCCCCTGCGCCACCAGGGTGGGAAAGGGGGCGATGCCCCCGCATGCAGAGGAGCCCCTGAATGCCCTCCGTGCAGGCAGCACGCCGTCCCTCTGTCCAGCTGTGCGTGTGCGGTTTCACCCCGTGGCAGCCCTTATAAGGGAGGTGCCCAATCTCCACGTGCGTTTCTGTTCCACACAGCACCAGGAAGATGTGAGCAAAGCAGGAACATCGTTTAAAGGAGAGCAGATAAGTGTAGATAGGATGGAGGCCCGCGAAGATTACTGGAGGTTGAACGCAGGCAGTTTGCCAGGAAGACCAGTGCAAGAAAGATATAGACAGGGCAGTGGATTAAACAGGAGCTCAGAGAAGCGTCAGCTCTCTTACTGGAATTAGGACGGTTGAAAAATTAGACATGGGTAAAGAAGGAAAGACATTTTTTAAAATTTCTGCCAAGCACTCAGTTGCTGTAGTGTCTCATCTGTGCAATGAATAGAATATTCCCAGCTGGTTCTCAACTTGCACTCCACTTTGAAGAGTGATGCTGTAGCTTCACACTTGAGGAACAACTTGTGTGTGCAAAAACATGTCTGGATTTCTGAGACTTATCAGTTAATCAAATAAAAGGTACTTCCTTTCTCTAGAAATCGTGCTTACTCGTAGCGACAGACCACCACAGCTGTCACAACATTACTACTGTGCAGTTACACTTTCTGCAGTGATTGTGTTGTTACTGCTGTTTGAAATAGGTTTTGAGATACTCAAGAGAGGCTGCATTGATGCAGGATATTACCAGCTAAAGAGAACATGTGCTTTGTAATCAGAGAAGCCATGTATGTAAATATGCAGTGCAAGCTGTTTGTTCTGTTTGAGGTTACTGATCACATCATTAACCTAAGGACCAGACACTTCAGTGGTAATGTAGGCTACATTGTAAGATGATTTATCTTTTTACATTCTTTCAGAGGGTGTTATCACTGGTAGTGCTTTAAGGTAAATGCTCCAAGTACTCGATTGTAGTAGCATTGTGATTACTTCAGTTGGCTACTACAGCCTCACAGGAAGCTTTGTGATCAGACATCCATCAATTAGTCCTTGACATGACAGTCTGTAAAAACGCTGTGGGATTCATTGAGATTTTGATAAATCTTTTTCATGCAAATGGTACTAATGTTCCCATGGAAGGGGGGCTTGGGGTGGGAGTGGAGTCGGGGGAAGGGAGAGAACATGGAGAGAGCCAGATGTCTCTTTTGACACTACCAAAAATATGTAACTACAAAGGAATTTACCTTTCATGTGCCTGACTAAGACACCAACAAAAATTAGTTCAGAGCAATTTGTGGCACTTGATTCTTTGTTTCCTTATGCGTCCTGCATAAGGACGCAGGCATTTATAGAAGGAGGAATGGGGATTCTCACCAGCAAATCTTCAATGCAAATGTTTTCGTTAAGTTCAAGGAACTGGAAGTTGTGTTATAAACCCCTTGCCTTTCATACACGTCTTTATTGTTACACAAGTGTATCTTTCTGTGAGAGACAAAAGATACTGGGAATAGATCTGGTTCTAATAATCTTACTTTCATTATGTTAACTGGACTGATTGATTTACCCCTGTATTATATTGCACTGGTGGAAATGGGAGCACTAGGTATTAGTAAAGGTGAGAAATGATGACCAAATTTAAAAATGTAGTGTAAATATTTAATAAATAATAATAAATAATAAAATTATTTCCTTTTTCTTTTTTGTTATTCTAAGGTGGGGTGAGGATATATGCTAGCAACATGTGAGCTCTTGAAAAGTACATTCAGGAACCGACTTTACTGTGAAGTCTGGTTTTTTGGGGTTTGGAGAACGGGTTTGGAAAGGAGGTTGGAAAATGTAATTTAAAAAAAAAAATAAGCAAACCTCTTTGCAATAACTTGAATGAAAATTTGTCAGAGGTGGGAATGGTTTGGGGTTTTTAATTCCCTCTGCTTGATCTAAGATGCATTCCAGCCCTATTCCTAGGAAATAAAACTTATTCAGGAGCTTGGAAAGAAAAGCTGTCTCTAGGTGTCAGGCAGGGAGAAACTGCTTCTGGAAAGAGGTCTTCCCCCTGGGAGAGATCGAATATCAGACTGAGCGAGCCCAGTCCAACCCAAAGAGCTCGCACCGACACCCGGTCCTTGCCGGAGGACTTTGCCATCGATGGCCGCCGCCGCCTCTGGCCACGCTTTGCCTGGAGAGAGGGAGCGGGTGGGTGCGCAACTCCTGTCCGCTCCCTCCCTTTGATTTGATGGCCTTTATTCCTCGTAATTGGATAAAATAGGAAGTCACTGACAGTCCTGCGTTGCTGGGTGTACTGATTTCACTCAGAGCAGCCCTGCAGAGTGCGGGGGGTGGGGTAGGGGAGGAAGGAGCGAGTCTGTACATCAGGGAAACAGGCTGCGAGGGGGCTGGGGGAGCGGGGCGGGGGGGAACGGAGGAAAGTGAATGAGCGCTCAAGGAGGACAAAGAGGGAGGGGAGATAAAGGGAGTTACCACCGTCTTGGCATCGCTCTTCCTTTCAAACCTCTCTGTAATGATATTGTTTGCAGTGATGCTCAGACAGCGAGCACCTGCTGCTCTGTAATGATTCAGCCTCTTTCAGCCGCCGCTGTAACACGACAGGATGCTGCTGCTACTGTCACTTCTGCCGCTGCCGCTGTTGTTAGAGATTTTGCTTTTGCTGCTTCTACCGCATGACAATTGTTTTCCTCGTCTAAGCAGATACCAGCCTCAGATGCTCAAGGTGAGAGTCTTGCCTTTCGCTCTGGGCTACTGGTTTACTTAATCCGGTCAGTTTGTGCAGTGTTTGTGGTTTTCTTTATCTCATCACCCTCCTTCTCCCTGTTTTGTTTTGTTGTGCTTGCTTTTGGGGGAATGTTTCTTTCCCCCTGCAGAAGAGCTGGAATTGCTTGAGAGGCATTTAAGGAATTATAAAAGTGTCTAGCAAACAGGAGCTCAGTAATTGCAAAGCTATTCTCACTTCAGAGAAGCAGAGACAGTGACAGAGGGCTTGGGGGCAGAGGGATCAGGGGATCTAATTTTTCCTGTGCGTTACTCCTCTCCCAGTCTGGATGATGTTGCCGAGCTTCGACCTTTTATTGACTCTCACTCTGTGATTTTTGCAGAGCACTGTGACTATTACTACCATCTCTTTTTGTCTGTGTCTCACAGTAATGGACTGTGATAGAGTTAAGGCCTTTTGGAGGTGAGCTGTTTGAGAGCTGATGCTTAAACATGTCTGAAGTAGCTGCCGACACTTTCCCCAGCCCCTCGGCTCAGCTGAGCCCTGATGCGTCCCTCAGCGGGCTCCCAGATGAGGAGAACATGCCGGGAACCCAAAGAGAGGACAGGAGGGTCCAGGGGATAGCAGGCCTTGCCGCAACCTGCTGTGCGTGCCTAGAGGCAGAGCGACTGAAGGGCTGCCTCAACTCTGAAAAGATCTGCATCGCCCCTATCTTGGCTTGCCTGCTTAGCCTTTGCCTCTGCATTGCTGGCCTCAAGTGGGTCTTTGTGGACAAGATTTTTGAGTATGACTCTCCTACCCACCTTGACCCTGGGAGGATAGGACAAGACCCAAAGAGCGCTGTGGATCCTACAGCTCTGTCTGCCTGGGTGCCTTCGGAGGTGTACGCCTCACCCTTCCTCGTACCTAGCCCCAAGAGCAAGGCTGAAGTGACAGTGCGAAGTGACAGCTCACTTGTACCCTCCAAACCGTTCCTCCAGCCTTCTCTATATAACCGCATCCTAGATGTTGGGTTGTTGTCCTCTGCCACACCTTCGCTGTCACCATCCGCCCTGGAACCTACCACAGCGTCTCAGGCACAAGCAACAGAAACCAATCTCCAAACTACTCCAAAACTTTGTAAGTAAAAGCTATGTGTTTCTTTGGTTTTTCCCCTTTCACAGGAAAAGAAAAAAAAAAAAAAAAGGGAAAAAAAAGGACAAAAAGAAAAAGGTAGTTTACTGTTCTGTCTACAAGGAGGGCATGTGACTGGCTTGCACAGCTTAAGCATGCTAAGACAGGTATAGCCCTTCTGAACCTCTAGAGTCCTCTGAACTTAGTTCTGAGGTGTGCAGGACTTCATTTGGCATGTCTATAAAGGGCTAGTACCACCCTTTTCTCTGCATCCACTTGTAGGGAAGTCTGTGATTTATTTCAAGGATTTATCTGATAGCTATTCCACATGGTGTATTTTTCTTATAAATTGGCTTTGTGTTCTGTGCTGGATCTTCCATGTGTGTTCTTTGCCTTGCCTGCACAGCACTTCTGGTATATCCTTCCTGAAGTCTGTGGCTGGCAAATATCCCTATCATCCCCATGAAACTCTCAGAACAGTGAGAAAAAGTGACAGCAGATTTGAAGCAGTTAGAAACTGGGAACTATTAATTTAGCATCTAGCTTATGATCTTTCCCTTCCTCTTAAAAGCAGTGCACACATATCTCTGTGTCTTTCCCCATCTTTAGGAGCTGATTCTTGTTTAACCTGTTTCTCATATGTTGCCTTACTGCCTTTTGTGGGGCATTTCAGGAAAGCATTCTTGCCGATGTAGGAAGAGTCAATTTTCAAATTAGTCTTTGCTCATCATAAAAATAAACAAACAAACAAAAAAAAAGTATCTGTATTATTCTATTAGTAGTGATCATAAAGCATCAAAATACTGCATTGCTGAAGTGTCATTTCTTTGACATTCATGGTTTTAACCCATCAAATTCAAAGCAAACCAAGCCAGCGATTCCTGAGCTGTGTAAAGCTGTGCAACTCTAGTAAAAGAGAAGGCAGTGCACTGTTCTGCTGAGAGCACAGGGCTGAGGTTTCCTGTGGAAAGCTGCAGTGATCAGAGTGACAAATTGCATTCCTCACAAATTTCCTTGCAGGACCCCGTGTCATTTTTTCTCATGCCTTCCCTATAATGCTGCAGGTTGGCCACATTGAAGATGGCACATACAGGATCTCGCCCTGGAGCTCTGAAGTCACCAGAAGTTCACTTCTAAGTTTAGCCCCACTGGGACTGGACTTAGTGTAGACATGTGGCATTTGGATTAGATCTAACCTTTTAGACCAACCACCGTGCCAGTGAAAATGAGCATAACTACAGTGATTTCAGAGGAGATTCTTTCAGCTGAGATTCAATCTTGAACAGCAATTCCAGAATCAGTGAAAGAAAGTTCCAAGTATTCCTGTAGAAGCCCTTCTGCCTTTTGCTTAGATGGTGGGTGACATCCATCCATCAGATTAAAAGTCATTCGTCAGATGGAAACAGTTTAATAGAGAAATACTGCTGTACCATTAAATGATAGGGGGCTTTGTCTGTGGTATTACTTGAATTAATCACCTTTGCAATTAAATAAAACTATATTAAGTGAGCTGGTTTTTATATATTGCTGATGCTTTTTTTTTTTGCAGTGCAAATAGTCTAACATTAAATATATTACTTTTTAATACATTTTACTGTGACCAGAATAAAATAAAGTGACCAGAGACCACTATTCCATCAAAATTGCCTCAAGAATCCTTCTTGAATTTCCACATATGAGGCAAACCTTTATTGATAACATGCCAACTTCATCTCTGAAGTAAAGGCAGGGGAGGGGGAGAAGGGCACAGAAAAAATTCTTTGTAGCTGTCACTGACACAAAGCCATTATCTACATTCAGATCTGCCCACATCTGGGAAATAAATGGTGGTTCAAATTGGGTTGAGAGGGTTTTTTTGGATTTTGATTTGGGAGTTTTGTGTGTGTATGTGAGTTTTTGGGGTTTGGTTTTAATTTTGCCTTAATTTTTAAAGATAATGGTGTTTTAAGGCATTGTAGAATTCCACAGCTACAGACTGAAAGGAGAAGAACTGGTAGCAGGTCAAGTTTGGGTTGCTCTGAGGGAGAATGTTTTGTAGGCAGAATTTATTCTAACTGTGCCACATAATTCTGACTATGGCAAGCATCTGTGATTCTCTGCAAAGAAAAATAAGAAAATCTAGCTGGAAAAATACACTGCAGAAGGTCTGCCTAAGAATTCCAAGAGGCATGAAAAGAACTTTTTGGACAGCTCTTAAAGCACTGTCTTGGGGTTTTTGAAACAGCTGCATTTCAAACACATCATTGTGTTTTATGTAGAGCAAGATTTGTTGGAGAGGTTGACAGATTGCATCAGTGCTAACTTTTTTTTTAATGCCTTTGACAGCTATAAAATTCTCAGTGACATGGCTTGAAAAGTAGCATCTGCAAATTGGATTGTCCCTTCTTTTGCCTTTCAGTGTCCTTTTTTTCTTCTCAGGCAGAGTGAGGTAACATGTTCCCAGAAAGTCCTTTATATGCTGAAAATTCTTTTTCCAGTGCAGAAATAAAAAAGAAATGCACATTTCATATTCTGTGCTTGATGTACTGTTTCTGAACCTATCCCTTCCGTGAGTTTCCAAATCCTTTCCTCTTCTCCTCTCTTTTCTGTCTTACTCAGCATATTCCCCTTAAAGCTATATCCTTCAAGGTCATAGTCTGCAGAGAGCTAATTGATTCTTCTTTCTCCTGGAGCCTGGAAGAGAAAGCAGGAGACAATCCTGGTAATTGTGTCTGGTGTATTAGATTCAAGACTGGTCTTGCTCCTTTTGTTGTACTTTGCCCTTTATCAATACAGAAATATTTCTTTCCATTTAGCTTACCTTTTGTATTTTAATACTTTTCCTTTGCTGAAAGAGAAAGGGAAGGTGAATGTTTTAAAGCATTCCCATATTTAGGGAGCTTGTCAATCTTAGCATAATTACACCAGAGAAGGTGTTATTACAAGCAGGGTATAATAATACACACTAACCTACAAGCTCCCTCCCTCAGAGAACAAATGCAGATTATAATAATGCTAACTCAGTTCAGGAGCTAAATTTCACTTCTTCAAACATTATCATCTTTAAATACAATTCTACCCTTTTCCCAGGCTAGTTAGAGATTCAGCTCTGCAGTACTGCAAAAACTCTGTTTCTGTAATAATAGCTTTTACACATCTGCAGACCAACCATTTCTCTCTTTAAAGGTCTTCCTACAGCCTCCTCTTTCAATTTAAGCAGATTTCCCCAGAAAACACCCAGAAAGGTCAATGTGGGGCTTGGCTTTCTGGGGTGACAGCTCTGCCAAAATAGTGTAGTGCTCCTGTGTTTAAGTTCTGCCCCAATGCAGTCCTTGGCTTCAGGACCACACCTCTCGTGACTTGGTGAAGTGCCATAGAGCCCATGAGAGGCAGGGCAGGAGACAGACCATAGCATGATTTTTCTGGAGTGGGTTTCCCTGAGACCAGATCAAAAGGCCCATGAGAGAGCAGAGTCCGGAGGATGCACATGCCCAGGGCCACATCCACACAGCCCCTGCACCCAGTTCACTTTTGGCTTCCCTTTTGGCCAGCTCAGGTACCATGCACTAATGGGCCAGCTACACACATTATGCCGTGCTGGTGGCCACCAGGTGATCAGCGGGCATGTCTTCATCTCCCTACGCTGCCAGACCTGTGCATGTCCCTTGAGAGGTGGCAGGACTCCTTCCTGTCTCTCATTTGTGCTGGCCCTCACCTAGAGAATGTGGCAAAGTGGGAAAAGGGCTCTGCATTACTGTCAACCACCTCTGACTGGGACAGCTCCCCTCTCATGTTTCTGATATCTGCTTCCACTTCAGGTGGGCTGGGTCAGTATTAGCAGAGGATGCCACTTTCTTATCCTCAGTGGAAAAAGGTTAAAAGATTGCCCCTGAGGCCTGGTAGCAGTTGTTTACATGGGTAATAGTCTCAGCTCCCCTCCAAATTTGACATGCTCCCCTCCCAGACTGACAAGCTCCCTAAGTATGGGAATGCTTTAAAATATTCACCTTTCCTTTCTCTTCCAGCAAAGGAAAAATATTATTAAAATACAAAAGGTAAGCCAAATGGAAGGGAACATTGTTAAAGAGCATAGTATAATAAAAGGAGGGAGACCAGTCTTGAATTGAGGCAAAATGGCTAAATTTCTTGTGTCTTTTTAGAGCTAGAGATGGAGAAAATTGAATGAAAATTGTACTCTACCTTGTTTTGGTATCACACAGTAAATATTCCTTACAATTTTTTCCCCGCCTCTTTCATTTCTGCTTGTTCTTTCTCAGCTCTGCATTTTTCCTATTCACAGTGATTTGGGAAGGTCTGTACTTTAGCTTGATGTTAGGCTAGAGGGAGCCTCTCCCTCCACTTATAGGTGCTGCAGCCCTCAAACTGAAGGCTTCAATGTAAGGACAGATGGTTTGTTCATAGCAGCTTCATGCAATGTTTGTTCTTATTCTTGAAAGAGCCTAATTCTGACCCATGCTCTGTATTTCAAGTCCACATCACAACACCATAGAGTTGAGTCCCTGCCTGGGAACCTCTGAAGGTGTCAAGTCAGGGATGTCTCAGAGAGCCACAGGGGACTGTATTCACGGGAGGGGAGAGCAGATGATCCAGCACAGGTTCTTCATTGGCCTTGTCTGTGCTCACTGTTGCTCTGTAGGGCAGCGCCAAAAGAGAGATTGTTTTTACCCCAAAGCCTGAAGAGGAAGGAAGAGAGTACCTTAAAGCAGATGCTGATCCATTCCTGACACAGTATTAGACTTTATTAGCTTCAGATACCTGATTTAAGTGCCTGCATTAGGAAGCTAGTTAGCCTTCAGCTGCGTATCCAACATAAAGGGAGAGACTTCCCCCAGGCAATTCCCAGAGCAACTCTAACATGAGAAACCCTCTTTGCCCATGAGTCTACAGGGAGACTACCCTTGCAATTCAGTTTCTAAGCTAAATATCTACTATACAGTATGAGGACTCATTTTGAAAACCATGGCTTTTCTTTTATGTGTCCTGTGAATTAACAACCTCTTGTCACAGGGAGGTTACAATTAATCATGGTTAAGGTACCAGACAAGTTTTGAGCCTACCTCAGGAGCATAGTAAAGAGATGCTGATCTCAGTAGGCCCAGGAGACACAAGCGGGCCTCCATTAACAAGCAGCAATAAAGCAAGTGCCACTGTACTGAGCCAGCCAGTCTGTATTTCTCTGTGGTTCCAAAGGTCATGATGGCTCCTAGATGTATATACTTGTGACAGGAACACTCATGGGGACTGAAGAGGTGAGATGCATAAGATGCAGCAATTTTTAGGGAATTCAGGTCCATTAAGACTTCTAAAGTGAGAACTGAGACTTCCCCTCCCCAGTCCAGTTAGTTCACACTGTCTTAAAATGTCCTCAGCAAGCACAGTTTGTTTGGACAAATTTATTGTTTTCTTTCTTTCTGTATTTCTACCACCCCCCTTTTTAGCATTCATTGATTGCATGGAAACAGTTACTCTGTTTAACATGCAGCAAACTGTACTAATTGGTCCTGTGTTTCTTTCACTTGGACAAGCACCCCAAAGTCATGGCTTTCAAATTTTCCTCATGGGTGTGGTTTTCCTTCCATGCACCATGCGTCATGTGCAGAACATGGTGGAGAAAAAACAGTATTTCCTGGAGTGCTTTTTCTTAATAACAATCTGAATTTCTCAGTACAAAACAGTAGTCTGCACTTGTATTTATTTTTTAAAGCTTTATTTTGCTTTGAAAACTTCCCTGAGAATAAGTCATGTATTTGTGATACATGGAGCCTTTTGCATGTTCTCCCTCCTCATTTATATACAGATGCATATGTGAGTACAGAGAATACAACAGGTATACAAAGTATATTGCCATTATTCCTTTATGAAGAATGACATCTGTGGCTGTTCTGCATCAAAAGTTTCTAAGCAAAACTGATTAATAATTGATGTAATTACAAAAATCAGGGTTTGGATTTCCACTGCAGAGGACTGAAATTATCCTCATTCCATATCTGTTGTATTTTTTATACTGATTATACTGTTTTATTTCCTAAAAATGCACTGCAAATAAAGCACATAGCAGCCTACCTCAGGTTTACTGTGCCTAACTTCTGGTTACAGAGAAACCTTTAGGAACTTTGTCTGCACTGGATGAGAAAGCACAATTCAGCTTGCTGGAGGCTAAGTAGCAGGTTAATTGTGGTGCAGAACTGGAATGATATAAATGAGCGTTTTCATCATTTGCAGTCTTGCTAATGGAAATGCAATAGATTTGCTGCAGAAATCCAACTCAGAATCAATAGCAATGCAATGAGGCAGCTGGTTCAGGGAGAGCACATGTGATGCCAATCTGCTGCAGACAGTACCTGGGCAGAGACTGCACTGTCTCTCTTTCAGGGAAGGGGAGACAGCCCTAAAAAATGCCATGGCAGGTGATAAAAGAATTTTGAAAGGAAAATGCCTGTTTCACATAGGATGGGCTGGGGTTGGGTGAAGAGGCTTTCTCTGACTAAGACAAGAGGATTATTTTCTTTGAGGGATTCAGATCTATTTGGACTCAAAGCTTGGGGTTTTTTGCACAGTACAAAGTTAAGCAACGACAGGAGTCTCTGTGCTTCAGGTCATGTTCGAGCCACATGAAATCAAGGACTGAATCATGGTGTGTAACTTTGGAGGTGGATAGGCGGGTTTAGAGCATCTTCTGCCAAAGGCTTCTGCCCTCCTTTTCCCCAGGCAAACCACAGAGAGCAGCAGGCCTTATCTTTTGTGGACTGTTTTATATTAGGCACACTGGCTACCTCTACAGTTTATACTGCAAGGAGACCAGTTTCCTGGAGAGTGAGCACTGTGAATCACATCTTGGTGTTTCACTTTAAAAGATTATGTGAAGTACCAGACACAGTAGGAGGTACACATTAAACTCAGGATCTGGAGCATGACCATTGTTTGGCAGTTAGAGAGCAGCAAGGGAGAAATGCATTATTTTGAGGTAATGTGAAGTCTGCTTATTTACACCCTGACCTGTTTCATCCTTCTACTCTGTCCACAGTAGAGTCTTAGTCACTGAGACAAAAGAAAATATTTTAGCTGAGAAAGAATGTGGAGGAACAAATCCAGTGGGACATGGCTGGCCACCACACAAGGCTTCCCTAAGCTAAACCAGAGGCAAGGTCCGTTCAGCTCTGGACAAGATTGGTGGCATTGTGGCATCCATCTGTTACATTTGCTACAATATCTGTATTGTTTTGCTACAAAAGCCTTATTTCAATATATATCTTCTCGCAAGAGTATATTCAGCTTTTTCACATATGCTTTCACTACCCCCTCCCCCGCTTTTTTATATCTTTGCTTCATCCTGGAACTTGCTGGCAGTGCACTCTCATAACTCAGACAGCTTTTTATTTTGGCAATGAATATCGTCTCCGTTTTTGAGATGAAAGGAAATCAATACTGGGTTGGTAGTCACATGGCACTGGGGGGAGTATATGAAGCTATGATCTTAAGCATGATTTGTGACATAGTTCAGTATTTCTATGGAATTCCTGAAAGATATTTGAATTTTACAATTTTTAACAGTCAATTAATTCATGTGATTAGACAGATCGAAGTAGAAAAAAGAGTATCGAGCCCATTCAAAAGCCTTTCTCTTATGCAAAAAAAAAAAATGTCTCTAGCTCATAAAAGATTACTTCTAAGGTGATAACTGGAAGCTAGTGTAAGGATGCTGGAACAGCATCTTGAAAAAAGAGACTTGGGCTTTTTCCGATACTAAATTAATCAGGATAATTAATTTAGTGTTTCAGCTTGAATTAAATGGCCTGAATTTTCACTGGTATAAAGGTTCTAAAGTCTGTAGCCCTGTAAGACCCAGAAGAGCACTGGAATGCTCTGTTGCATGACCTACATGGCACAGTATCACCCGGACTAAGGTTTCTTCCAGTTGTGGTGGAAAGCCTGAGAGGAAGATATTGTCTGCCTTTTCCCTTTTCATTGCATCTCTTGTAAGTAAAGCCACCTACTTTGACTTCCAAAACATGTGATTGTATTTGACCACTCATGCATTTACACCTTTCTCTCCTAGATTACAAAGTTCTTCCATGCCATGTATTTCCCACTCACAAACGTTCATATACACTGTAATCAGCTCAGCTTTGGATAAGCCTTTTTGACAGGGCAGGTAGGCTGAACTCCACAGTTCTCCCCATGGAGGAAGTTGTTTTCAATTATTTCATCCCTCTTCACGCTTTCTTATTTTCCATATAAATAGAGCCATAATTTTGATGGTACTTAAACATGGATTAATCCAAAATCCCAGCAAAGGACATAAAATCTGCTCATTGCTTTCAGATCACTGTTTAGAAGTACTTAAGATGCATGAAGTAGCATCAGTGGCTGTTTAATATTTTGAGCAGTAAATCAGTAATAATGTCCAGTCAGAGCAGAAGACCAATGGCTCACACATGCAAGGGCCCTCACCAACCTGCCTCTTCAACCCCCAGGGCTGCAGCATACTGCTTCTCACTGGGGTGGAACGATAATCCTAAGGGCTAGTCTAGGGAAGAAAAGACAAATATCGCCCAGCCTTGGCAATGCTGTGTGCGTTTTAGGAGGAGTTTCAGCTCCCTCGTTCCCAGTCTGGTTCTGTCCTGCTCTGAAGGATGCCTTCAGCAAGGCTTCTTGGGTGAACAGGAGGCCAACTCAGTGATTTCAGTTGTGCAGTATCCCTACACACATGACTTCTGCTCATGATTTCAAAGATTTCTCACTCCATGCCCTGCTGACACTTCTCCCACTGTTGGCCCAAGGACCATGGCATCACTTTGCCCTTCATACAGTTTATCGTCTCACCTCCTCCAACACTTATTTCTTCCTTCCAAGACTGGAAACAGTCCTAATGCATGGGTTAGTGGGATGAGAGGATTTTGGTGCTTGCATCGCTCCTGTCTACTCAAAAATGCTTTGCCTATGGATTCTTTTGCGTTACTGTCCTACAGTGGATTTGATTAATGGACTTACCCTGGTAGGGTTTCATTATGCCTGAGCATCTTTTATCTTAACAGGACATGAGAATAATGGGGCAGGATCATACCAAGAAAGTCACAATGGCTAATAATGTCAAGATATCTGGGATTGTTATATTTTCAAGATAGCTTTTCTTGGGCTGGGTGGGTGTTTCTTTTTCTTGGTGGGTGTGCTCATCAGGACAGTTAGCAGTGTGACAGTAACAATGCCTCAGCAAGGGAAATTAAGTGTATCAGAAGTGTATCTTTATCTGAAAAGAGGGACAAGAATAGGGGAATGGAAGAATGGTTATTTATGTATCTGGTCTGAGTTGATCAGGGAATGAACCAGTGAGTATGTTGTCATGGTTTTAGGAATTAAGGAGTACGGGATCAGAAGAAAGACAGAAGGCTTCCTGCTGTGTTGGTATAGTATCTCAGTGTGTTGGAGAGGCTTGAGCTCCTACTTGCAGGAGAAGAACATAATTAAGTAGCGAGGAAAAGGCCAGGAAACTGCAAAGAATTGATTATACTTGTCAAGCACAGGAGAGCAGGGAAGATCTGATATTTTCTTTACTGGAAAAAGGCAGGAAGAATCTGTTCCCCAATGGCACAGGCATTTGCAGTCTGGGACTTGCAGCAGATCCCAAAGCAGCTTTTCCCCTTGCTGAGGATCTGAACTAGGAAACAATCATTCACTCTGTCCATCATGCATTTCTAAGGGATCCTCTGCAGGGCAGATCATCTTGCCATCTGGCCATGCTGAGTATGTACTCTTCGTTGGTGGAGAGATCCAAGGAAGTGCCTTCTTGCCCTGCTTTCTCTAGCTACCCTAGGGGCTGGAGTCCCTCTCCCTGTGCTGCAGACACTGTGAAGTGTCTCTCTGTTATTGAATTCCCTCCCACCACTTTGTTCAAAACCCCTCGGTGCACTCCAGCACTTGCCTCATGGAGGTTAGTCAGCCCACCCTTCTTTTTGGAGGTGTTGATTTAGTGATAGTATTAATAGATTATGAATGCCATCATTAACAATTTTTGCAAATGCCTTCAGCTGCATAGTTTTTGGACCATACAACTGTGTATGCATTCTCTTTGTGAGCAAAGAAAGACAGTGTTTCTGGATGAAAAGGCCGATGAATGCATTAGAAAACAGTCTTTTGCTTCAATATCAGTTAACGGAAAGGTACCTCAAAATTCTCATTTTGGTTTATAAAATAGCATCTGGCCAGTAAAGCCATTAAAACAGGATTTGAACACGTGAATGTTTAAGAACATGGCTAGCAACCTTTCTGTTGTTTGCTGTCTCCAAGCATTTGAATTTGCTGTGCTATAGAGATTAATGGAGGCCTCCCATATAAGTAGCTTCTCAAGCAACCCTGTAATTTTCCTAATTGTTGCTAATAGATTGTTTAATGTGTGCAGTTTTTCCTACTCCAAATTTAGAGGAAAGATTAGAAAGACATGTTCTGTAAGTGTATTCAGATAACTGCTACAAGGCCAGGAAGCAGATTTACTAGCTGTGAAGCAGAGGAAGTATCAGTTCCCAAAAGCCACTTAGCTGGGCCGAAGCTGGCAGAGGAGGGGGCTGAAGACAAAGAAAACAGAAAAACATTCTGATGCTTCCTGAACAGGACTAAGACCCAGGGAGTATTGCATGCCAGGATTCAGAGGATAATCTGGTCTCTAAATTTACTTGCCCCTAACATGTCTAGCAGCTTCCCCAAGTTAAGAGAATAATGTGTGGTTATGCTTTGCTTTTGATTTTGCAGATTATCTGCAATGTTTTCTCAGGAGTGTTACTGATACTTTCAGGATGCTAATACACATCAGTTTTTAACAAATGGGTGTACCAGTGCTAATGTCTTATGTTAACTTACATTTAATTCATATCTTATTTTTCATACATTATTCTGTTTTACAAATGATGATGATGTAATGACAATGTTTTTTCTGATAATTGATCAAAAATCATGACTTAGCAGAAACTCAGAACAGTGTTCAAAAATGTCACTATTGGCAAATGTTGTTCAAGTCATGTAAACACTGGCCCTTCAGAGGAAATCTTAAAAATGTCACTCAATACAGAAAAATCAGACAAATAACTTGATCAGGACTACTGTGTAATGACAGGTCACATAAGAGAAATTTGGAGCCTTCAGATATGCCAGGGAAATCTGCACCATGCAAGACTGAGCTGAAAATAAATTTTCCAAGCTGGAAATTAACCACAGTTCTTTTAAGGATAAACCTGTTAAACTGCAGGAATTTTTCCTTTGGGGTTTAACTAAGCTCCATCAGCCACAGTAATGACACCAATTGTACCACAGTAACTTGCTACTCTAAGGTGACTGTTTAATATCCCAATCTCATCAAGAGAAAAGCTTTAGCAAACTCAAATCTCTCCCTCTCGTGACTTCAGGTCAATGCACATTTCTTCATGTTTACAACAATTTCTTGAAACAACCCTTTACCTACACACTGACTCTAGTTTTCACTGAAAACTATTGGGCAGTTCGGCTACACTGGCCTTTGTTTTACCTTGTGCTTAATTCAGGACTCGAAATGCTCTCTACCTTTCCAAATGCAGCTCAAACTCTCCAAACTTGAATGTAAAAATAGAAGAAACATTGGGATGATCATTTGAAATCTTGAAATGGTGCTTTGAAATCTAGCACTTATCTGCTTGAAATTCTGCTTATTTAAAAAACATTTTATTACATTCTTGTGGATCGCCTATACAGTGAATATTCATAAAGCATAAAAGGACTATATAGCAGGACTACAAATCTAGTGATATTTGTAAAACTATGAGAGTGTCTGGGGATATTCCTTGTTAACAGAGCTTTTAAAGTTGTCAAATTGTGACTTCCCATGTGTGATCTCAACCTCAGTCTTTCCTGTGCTTCATTTTCTCACCCTGTTAGTGATCTGCCCTTTTCATTGCTTGAGAAGCCTTCAAGCCTGCACTGCTTGTAATTCTCAGCAGACTTGGACCCAGAGTTCTGCTCCTTAAGGCAGCTCATGTTTTGAATTATGCATAGTCCATTTCAGAGGGGCTGCATTTCGCGGATCCTTTTTGGGGGTGGTGATGTAAGGGAGTTTAAGTATTATAGTGACACTTTTCATTTTTCATGTCCTATCTCAGTTAAGAGCAAGCCTTGAATTGTGTCATTTTTCTCTCATGTGACTGTTTAATCACCTGAGAGAGCACCAGCCAGAGTTTTGTGGTAAGATTGATTATATTCCCAACAAAGTGCTTCCTTCAGCTGAGCGCCAGGAAGTAGCCAGTTTAGCAGCTAATGGGCTTCAGTCTGATGTGAAAATGGCGACTGTGATGGAAATGTCACTGCAGTGCATGCCAGCCCTTGCAGCTGCATACTGAACAGTACTGAGATGCTCAGAGGCTGCTCAGGTTTAAAGATGAGGGGAGGCTCTCCTAATCTGGACAACACAAAGCTGTGCTGTGGGGGGCACATCACCTCCCCCTTTCGAAGTGTCAGGACAGCATGTGTGGCAATATCCAGACATGCAAATAGAGAAGGGTGCTGTTGCGGGTGTAGTGGTGACTTTTTTTCCCTGTTAGCTTGCAATTGCCGTGGGGCTGGTGTGGTGAGCTTTGCAATATCAGTGCTGGCTTCAGCAAAGGGTGCTGCAGGATCAGCTAGGACCCCAGAGTGCATGGAGAGAACCATAAGGGAGTGATCTTCCGTTTAACACCACCCAACACATGTTCTGACAGCAGCCTACGTTAATATCCATTACAAGCCTGGGAGAGAGCTGAGGAAATATACTGACCAGTCCCATTTTACACAGCATGAGACAATAATAACACTATAGGTGACAGTTTACAAATGTTTTGCCTTGTTTGGATGAATTTGTAGTCTCTGAGTGTCAACAGCCTCTCTTACATTTATCCTGTATAAGAGAGGAAACCTCTCGCAACACCAAGAATGAAGTCCCACAGCCTGAGAGGCAGCTGTGCTCCCTTTAAGTGGTAGCAAATACTAATGAAAATCCACGAAGAAAGAGTAGAAAATTCACAAATTAAGTGTGGTAGGTATAGACTTATACTTACAGACATGTGCATAAAGGCACAGCAAAGTAAAAATCATTCCAGATTCCTTTCCTTTGTGAGACCTTTTTTTTTCCATTTCTGAAAAGAAATATTTTTTAAAATACATAGTAAGACAATATGTCTTCACTGTTAAAGTGCCTTTCTGGCATTTATTGCTAAGAATGAATGAAATAAATGTAAACAAAATAAGATCCTGACATTTTAAGTCAGACTGTTTTTCTGTCATTGTCATTGAATGTAATAGACTGTTAGCTAATGTCTCCCTTCAGGGGAAAAAAAAAAAAAAAAAATGCAAAAAAAGCAATGTTGCACTTCTTTGACAATTGACAAAGTACCAGTTAACCAAGGTCTGGTGCTCACATTTCCCAAAGCTGAGAGCTTTGAGTGTTGTAGACTAGTTGTTCATCCTTTGGCTGAACCTCAACTAGCTGCAGGGCCTGTTTGTTTGCATCTGGTTTCTGGGCTTGTTTTGTTAATTTGTTTGTTTTTAATAGAGATTGATTGCTTCTTTCCAATCTTTGCTAGTTTCAATTTTTGTACATAAATACTCAAAATCAGATGATCGTTTGATTGAGCACTGTCTGGTCCAATGGCTGTTTTTCCAGCCTGTCCGTTGTACAGGATGGGTTTAGGCCTCAGTTCCTCAGCCACCCATGGAGCTCTGTTAAAATTAGCAGCCTTGATGTGCACAAAGAAAGGTTTCAGGGATGACCTTCACACCATCACCTCCCCTGTCATGGACCAGGAGACTTCTCTTTGGGTGACAGCCACCATGAGAGTGCTTACGCCCCTTCTTCTCCTGCTTGGGGTGGAGGAGGAAGGAGCCCACATGCTGCCAGGCAGAGAAGCACCGCTGTGGGGAGGAAGAGGAGCTGTGAAGGGCGTGCTGCCTCATCACTGTGATGGTGGCAGGTTGCCAGCCCTGTGGCCAGAAGAGAGAGCAGTCCCACAGCACTGACTGAGGACGTGGTAGGTGTCCAATGGATACACAGCAGGATAGCTCCAACTCAACAGGAAAAAAGGCAGATCCTTTGGGCAGGAGAAGAAGGGACATAAACACTCCCCGAATACCCATGGGACACTCATAGGCCTGAGTGCAATTTCTTTGGCAGAAGCCGCCTCCTTGCTTGTCAGCCCTGTCCAGAAAGATTTTTTAGCTTTGCCCTTCACTATTGTCATTAATATAATAAATTGAGGATAATTGCTTGGTTTGAAACAGCTCTGTCTTCTGCTGTGTAGGTGGGGAAATGATGCCAGGAACAATCCTTTCTTCTCCTGCCAGTTTGCTTTTCTCTGCAGCAGGGATATATACCGGTTCTGTATAGATGCTGCTGTTAGCAAAAAGCAGCCTAAGCACTGCCTCAGCTAGAAATGCAAGATTGATTGCATTAGATGTGCTTTATTCCCGGTGTCCTGCATGAAATCAGCTCCAAAATAGGTTAATACTGTTGCTTCAGAGTGGAAAATGCCAATGTTAATATAGGGTTTGTTACGGGTAGACAGCTTGGTAGAGAGCAAAAATGCATGGGATTGGGTCACTGCCAAACTTTTATTTGAGGAGAGAGGTCAAATGAAGGTTTACATGTGATGATATCCCGTACACCAAACTCAGCATGTGACCTATTGCTGGGATAACCCAGGGAGCTGTATCCTCTTTCCATCTGAGTTCAGTTCTGCTATGGAGCTATGCACAGAAGACTGAAAACCACGTTTTCAGCCATGGTGCAAATTATTCAGCTGCTTCACGATAAAGACAGGACACTATGACAACACTTTAAATTCCGATTGAAAATAAAACATGTTTTCTGGAATGCAACTAGCTTGAAACTGCAGGGAAATTACTGGAAGCAGAGCAGAGCACATGATGCCTACTGCAGGGACAAAAGCCTCTACGGGGTCCTTGTGCACTGCAGCAGATGGATCATAAGTCTTTTTGTACAACACATGATAACTAAAAGGCAGCAGGCCTCTGCTCCAATATTAGTGATGGTAGAGAGGTTAAGGGATTTTTCATGGCTCTAGAGTTAGGAGATACAGTTTTACTTTGGTTTGTGAAGCTCGTCTCCAGTGGTCCACTGCACAGAGGAAACTGACCTTACCAGCCATATGAAGCCAGTGTACTGTCCATGTGAGGCTGTGGCTCTTTCTGGGGATTGATGTGCAAATGAGCGAACAAGGCTTTTCCATCCGTCTTATCTCAAAGTGCCTGTAGAGTTCAGTTTATAGGTGTTACTGTATGAACAGTGTGGGCTCCCGCTTGGAAATGCTGTGGCTGGTACGGGTCTACTCACAGTCAGAATGGAGATTTGCACTGGCGTGAATGTTTGGTTTGAAGAGGTGCCCCAAGAGCAAGAGGGTGATGCTGTTCCATGAGCAGTCCTTAAGGAGTGCTGCACAGAGCCTCACATCATGTTCCCGTGTCCCCAGTCCCCATGTGCTACTCAGCATCTCATTTGTGGCAGCCCTTTGCTGTTAATTCATCTTCCAGGGCAGACATTTCTAGGGCAAGATGGTTTCACACAGTCGCCTGGAGATGCCTGAACAGCAAATGACCGGCTGCCTTTTAGGTGAAGACAGGTGCTAATGTACCACTGCAGGGCTGTGTATTTTGTTGTTCTTTCAGTCTATGGGCTGTGAGGAGGTCCCAATCCTTCTTCAGAGTCTGATTATGCCAACATAGTTAAATTTTCTGGGTCAGGATCTGCAAGTTCTTTGGCATATTTTCCTAGCCTTTGCCCCTTCTCAGGTCACAACTTATATCCATCCCACACCCCAAGTACTTTTTGGTAAATACAAGAGGAGAAGTCAACTGTAAGGTGTGGAAACAGCATCTCTGAGACTTCTCAGTATCTTCTGTTAATGAGCAAGGTTACACGGGTTGTGCAGTGCTGCAGTCCACAAGGCATGAGGCAAAATGCTGCACACCTCTTAGATACCGAACAACAAAGAACTCTTTGGATCACAAACTACCAGCAGCCAAAGTGATGCTCTGCCACATGATACATCTTCTTTGTACTCAGATTGGGGCCAGACAGCAAACACACTGTAGGCTATTTCTTACTTTTCCAGTGAGTTGGTGGATATGGCACGGGGTGGATCTGTCAAAAGAGTTAAGATCATTACGGAGGAAACATACCTAATTTTCTCATAGCTACTCTTACAATAGAGTGCATGTGTGAGTTAATGCCTGATTAATGAAGCTATAATTTTAGGCCTGACTGTTAAGCTTCTACCAAACACACTGGAATAATCAAGCACCTGTTTTCATTTAGTTTGTTGGGATGATCTCTGAGGCTGGTGTGGACTTCTACAGGTATTAAATCTAAGTATCTGGAAGATAATTGAGATACATGGATTCAGCATGTTCGATGCTATGAGCCTGAGTTCTCACCCTTTTTTAAGAGATTTGACAACCCAAAACCAAAAACATCTGTAGTAAACAAGGTTTATTGTCTTATTGCTGTCACTGGTACTTGTGATTAACTGTCTGTCTCTCAACTACTCTCATCTTCTTTCTATTTCCAAGGTACTTTTTTTTTTTTTTTTTAAGAGGTCTCTTGCATTCTGAAGCATTTCACTGGTATATTGTTTCCTGATTGCAATGCCTTATATCATGCCCTGGTTATCTGACACTTAGGGAATGACAGGGAAGCTAAAGGCTCTTTATCTATTGCCTTGGGACATGACTAAGACTCCTTTCATTTAGAAATTCAAGGTCTTTACAGGGGAAATGGGAGAGTTGCAATGGCTTCTCACTGGGCTAAAATTACTATATTGTTAGAGAGATTAAGTAGAATAATCTTGAAAGCTCCTAGTATATTAGCATTGCCTGATTCCAGCTAAGAGCTGGTGGAACATTATTTCCAGGGGACCATCTATTATTCATTTCTCTTTTTTTTCTCTAAAAGAAAGACCATAGACCCAGAGCATAACTAGTTTTGCTTCAAAAGAAATGCCATGCTGTTTCATCTTTCATGGTGCAGTTAAGTCCTTTTGGAGAACTATATAACAATCTGTTCTTGCCATGGTGGGGGAGGCCATAATTTATTCTGACCGAAAAGGGCTTCTCAGGAGTATAGGGCATTAACAGTGAGCAAGCTACCAGGTTCATAAATCTCCAGAGACAGATGGAGAGCTCTCTAGTAAATGAGGATTCTCATATAGCCTCCCACTCCCCTTTCCAGTGTGTTGCCAATCTGAGGGATGACAGTTATACCAGACCTTTTCTAGTAATGTTTTACTCAGTTCCTCTCACACAGATACACTCAGCTCTGTAATTGCTTCTCATAAAATGCATTTGTCTGCCTAACTCCTGCTATGTCATTCCTGCAGTGAAGGGTCTTCTGGTGCTAACAGAGCTCTTGCAAGCTCAGGAGCATGCAGCCACGGGAAGGGTTCTGAAAACCAGTCAGGGCCTGGGTTATCATAGAAGGGTATTTTATTGTGTAGTAGCTGCCTGGGGCAGGTCTCATCCGGACTCTATACTGACCAAGCTACTTAGGTGCCACAAATGATGTGTGTCTTGCCAGAGGGGCTGAATGTGACCTGAACGGGGGGCAGAACTAATCAGCATCCTTCATAAGCACAAGAGGGTTGTTTTGAGAGGCACACTGTTCTCAGCAACATGGGCAACAAGGGTCTCTTTTCTCAGGGCTGCATCTCATCATGTTCACCCTTTTGGCATCATGGATGTGACAGGGCCTGGCTTTGCTTTGGACCAAAGGTCAGAGGAATTCAGAGCAGCAGTGCAGAAAGCTGCAGGTTTGAGCCTCAGCAGAAGCAGTGTGTGCCAGCCCCAGTGCCTGGCCAATAACAAACCACTTCCCAAGCAGGCTGGATGTCCCTTGAGCTGCCCAGCCAAGGGCAAAGTTCGTGCCTACTCCTTATGGGCATGTGAGAAGGGAGAGCAGAATAGGTGCAGCAGCATGGCTTAGTCTGTAGTGCCTGCTGCTTCGGGCTGTAATTGTATGCAAAAGCCCTACAAAAACAAAGTCGCAGCTGCTGGCTCATTTTGTGTGGCAGCCCTTAGTTAATGCTGTGTAATGTGAGAACTACTCTCTGCCAAGACCACTGTGTCCTTCCTTCCTCTGGCCTCCCTCCCCACTACCAGATGCATCTCCAAGCTCAAAACCTGCCCCTCCTACCCCAGATGAGGAATGCATTAGGGCAGACTTTACACTAGTGGACAGGAGCAAAATCCCTCGCAGCACAGGCTTTATTCTGTTATATAATACCCACGTGGACATGGTCAGGATTATTGCTATCTCCTTCTTTGATTAGGCTAGTTCACATATCGCTCACGCTCCAGACTCATAGCAACTTGTGCATGGGTGTAGATCAAATTAACGTCTCTATACTCAGGTGTGAAATCCCCTCCTCTGGGACAAATTCATACCCAATAGCCACCCCAACCCCCCACCTTCTTCCCAAGGAGCAGTGGGAGGCACGGGGGGAATGGCTGTGAGGCTGACATTCAAAGCTATGGAAGATACATGCTTAGCTATTGTTGACGGATATTCTTTCTGTGACAAATTGCTGGACTCACTGGTAGCAGATGATGTAGGAATTTCCTTATTCAAAAGTAATTATGGATAGCGTATGAAATGTCTTCACTCTCCTCTCTCTTTTTCCTCCGAAAAACTGTCTGAGATGGAGGCAGGCAAGGAAGAATGGATGTGTTTTACTCCAGGTGTAGAGTTCAAGCCTTTTAGCAAATCTCCTTAGGTGTAAACTACCTTATTTAGGTATTTAAATTCCTCTGAAGATCTGCCCATGCATTAGAGAAAGGTAGCACTGCCAATGGAAAAGCAATGTCTGCCGCTCTAGCTTTGGTCTATTGCATCCCAATAAATATTTCCCTGTTGTCAAAAATGAAATCCAGCATTTCTTTCCACTGGCTTTCTGCCTGCAGAAAGGAGGTGATAAGGGCTCTTGCTGCAGTAGCACATTTTACCCATAGCATCTGTTCTGCCATTATTTACCTAGATTGTCAATAAAAGCTCCTGCTTTTGTGAATTCAACCAGTGTAGATGGTGTCAGCTGTCACTTGGATCATAGCCCTAATTTGGTCAGCTGTTGTCAAAAATTACTAATGACTATTGACTAAAGATCTGCAAATGTTAATTAAAATAGCAGTTCTTTAGAGATACCTGTTTTGTAATAAAAAGCACTTCAGAAACATGGACAGTCAGAACAATTGACTTAGAAGTTGGTTGTAACCAAGTGATATATTCCACCAATGTAGCACTTAAAACACGAGCAATGGAGCATGGCTTCTAATAGCCATCCAGATACAGATACAAAGCTCTTAGTACTCAAAGCTTTCTTGACAAATATCAGCCTATTTAGTTCTGATACTACATGAGCATCTGTACTTCATTCCTCTGCAATGTTACTTTTTTATCATTTCTAATTGTGATTATTGCAAAAATAAGTTTGCATATCTGGGCAGCTAAAGTTCAAAAATCCAGGGGCCAAAACCTAGTGTGTAATTTTAAGTGAGATTTTAATTTTCATGCAAACTTCATGACTTTTCAGCACTTAGGATTGGCAAGATGAACTGTATAACCTTTTATTGAGAACACAGGCTTCAAATCTTTGTGTCTTCAGGAATCTGGATTTTAACAGACCTTTTTTTTCTGGGGTAAAGATATATTTTAATTCATTTTGTTGTGTGGCAAGCCCTTCAGGCCAAACTTCTGGGTTTTTTTTTGTTCTAGAAAGTCTCCACTTTGGCTGAATGAAAAATAAACAGGCCCATGCATGTTATTGATGGAAGATCTGCATGATGTTACAAATGTTTAAAAACCTCTAGAATGTTTCAGAAACACATAGGATAATCTTTTAAACTTTCTGGAATTGCTCCACTAATAGTTTTTTTTCCCACAGGAAATTACTACTATATTCCCGGTAATAAACATCCGGCATCCTCCAAATGACACGAAGCTGATGAATTGTGAATATTGCTTTCCAGTCAGTCCTCCACAAAATTTCATGTGCTCATGTGCACGTGTACATGCATACAGACACACCATGATCCATACACAGAATGTTTGCCAAACAACATCAGGATCTTTTTCACTCCACACTAATTCCTCTACCATCTCAAGAGCTGCATGCCCTGTGTTGCTCAGAAAGTCATGTCCATGGAATATATGAACCCTTCTTGTGCTGATTATGAAAAGTAGATTGAAGCCAACCAAATGGTTTTATCAGCTGCCCCAAACAGACTGGTAATTTTTGCTAAAAACTTTCATTATAAACATTTTCTAAAAACTAAACTCCTTTTGATCTATTGTCTGATGCTCATGCTCTTAACGTAGGAGTTTAAAGGTTGCAGACAGAAATTAATTTCATTCATTTAATTAATATCCTCGTACCAGAAGAAGCATAGAGCAGGTTGTCTGAAAAACCTTCTTTTAAAATTACAAGGGATTACAAGGCCTGCTGTGGGGCTAGCCTCTCCCATACACTGACCTGCACTAGAATTTGAACTCTGAAAGGGTAAATACAAGCAGCATGTATCTGATAACAGATTTTGGTCTGCAATGACCTGTGGCAGCCGTAGAATGCTGTTACACTGCTGAAGGCCAGATCTACATCTTAAATGCATATAGTATCTGTTGCCCCATTTCAGCATTTCCAGTCTTAAAGTTATTCGCTCCTCTATGTTTGTGTTTCCATATGTACATGCTCATGTTTGGGGTGATAATTTCTGGCCTCTGGACTCTTCTTGGCTTGTCCACATCTTCCTTCTTCTAAGAGTAGACTGTAGTCTTGCAGGGGGGGATTACTGATGCAGCATGCCATGGGATGTGCCTTTTCTGTGGCTTTGCTCTTTCCCACCATTTGTGATCCAAAATTACTCAGATATCCTTTTGTAGAATCATTCTACCTGTGGGGTAGCTGGTTTTGTAGCTGGTTTGTTCTGTTCCCACTAACCGGCATCCTTCTCCTGTTTTTCAAAATCTTTTCTCATGAAGAGACTGTCTACTATGCACTCATACTCTCAAGACCATAACCAAACTTCACAACCTTTAGAGTTTTGCCAGTGCGTGACACAAGCCGTAGCAATGTGTGACAAATGACAAAAATGTGGAACATTTGTGTCTCATTGCGTAGCATGCTGTAATTGACAGATTATAATGGTTTGTAGCCATAAAAACTGTTTACAGAGTGCCTTTTCAGAGAATATGAGTCACATAAAACAGTTTGTGTCACTCACTTGTTTACATGTGATTTGCAAAATGGGTTCTTTGGCCGAGTTTTCAGGTGACTCTGGCCAAATTATTGGATGGCTGAGTCAGAGAACCCAGCTGAGAGTCTCTGTTGGTATCTTCAAGAGTGAGACAGTGGCCAAAAGAGAACTACCCCACTTACTTAGCTCTTGTGTGTGACCTCTTCTGTAACTCTGCAGGTGTTCCTGCTCCTTCCCACAGAAATTGGACCAGGTGTAACCATTTGCAAATGTGCTACCATCTTATAAAGCCTCTCCCTTACCCCCTCAGGGCTTGAGCACTGAGACTTCCTCTTACCCATTCAGTCCCTGCCAGCAGCGCTCAGAAGGCGCAATGTTTTGGAAAGATCAGGCCCCAGCTGTCAGAAAAATGAGTGAAATGAAATTAGTGGCCACGTTTGAGAACGTCCTCACTTGTTAAGTGGAAGTGCTATATGCAATGGAATCATATAGCAGAGCCAAGGATAAAGCTCTAGTCTTTGCCTTCCGGCAAAGCACAAAACCTTAATTGGATGTAGCCACTTCCTCTGTCCGTGTGGCCTCCTCGGCGGTGGTGGTGGAGTTAACTGGTAGGAAGCAGCGCAGTGCCAGAAAACAATGCATGTATCCCATGGCAGGGAGAGAGCCAGCGAGGAATCCCTCGTGCAGAGGGGCAAGAGACCACTGGTATTGCTGGCCTGCAAGTTATGCGATTATAAATGTGACAGTGGAGTCTGGGAGGCCCACAAAAAGGAGTCTTTCACCCTCCTCTGCCATGCCAGCACAAATCCAGTGAATGTGTCGGCAGGATAATAGAACCAATCTTATAGCAGCTTTAACCCAGATCACATTTAAATGTGCAATCTCACACCCATTCTAAAAACTTGCCACATTCCAGATTTGCAATTGAAATTAAGGAGCCTTGGTGAACATTGCTTTTCATGGGATGCCACAAAAAAGCACTGGCTTTTTTTTTTCTGTAGTTTTTAGAAAGCTGCTACCACAGTGCCCTCATTCCATAAATGTATTGATTATGAAAATAAACTAGCAGTGAGAATGGAAAAGGGAAGTGTAAAAAGCTTTTGAAGAAGCTCAAAGATGTCTGTTTGGTTGGAAAAACTCCCTAGCCATATTGGCTCTTGTAATCCTCACACCAACATCAAGAATCAAATATTGTAGTGGCAGTACGCCCTGGATGGGAGAGAATAGCTAGCTTAGACTGATTCAGCAAAATCTGACATCTGCCTTCTCTCTCAAATTTATGATGAGTGATGTTATTTTGCATGGTTAGACATGCAGGGGCTGTCCAGGGGGGGGTTCTGATCTCGGCTTCACCAGGAACATTCTGCACTCAAACACATAGCTAGCTGAAAGTTCATCCCCGCTCCACCTCCCCACACTAAGAGATGAAGGAGGAAAAGCACATTTTAGTCCTTCAGAAGCCAAGTAAATTTGCACAAAGGAGCTGCAGCTGATCCTACATAATCTCTGCAGCAAAAAGTAAAAAACTCTAATATAAATCAGGTTCTGAAAAAGCTGCTCCCTTCCGCAGTTACCACTAGATCTGCACAGCAACAGCCGCTGTAGACTGCTATGCATTCGTTAGTTATTGCAGTTATTTTAATGGAGTGCTTAAAGATGTAGGAAAGCATAAAGTTCCGTGACCATGCTGCTCAAGATTTTTTTTATAAACATTGGCAATTAATGATAAGCACTAAACGAAAAAGCCTTTGCAGTTTGTTGGCAAAGATTTTTGCAAACATATTGCATAATAACTCTTCTCAGGACGATATTCTGTCATGAAAATTGTGTCATTCGGACAAATATTTGGTAACGTTTCAGAGCCTGATAATTTTGAGGATATAGCTACTTACTTCACAATGAGGGAACAAGAAATAAAAGGGCACATTCTCATTGGTGTTCATTTTTGCAATATTGTGAAGACAATTTATTATGTCAGGAGTCTTTCCTAATTCAGCTGCACTCATTGATTTTTTTTGCTCTTGCCTTCACAGTATTTGTTTGCTATATGAAAATGTAAGTAACAGAGCCCTAAAAGATTATCTGATGAGTTTGAATGCTTTCTTGCACAAGTATGCCTAGGATTCTTACCTGAGAGCTAGATACTATGTTAAAAAAAAGAAGGGGGAAAAAAAGGGGGAAAAGCACAAAACCTTGCAGTTGATGTAATTAGGTGTCCCTTTTTGGAGGGCAGCATGTCTTCCCTTCTTTGTGCACTGAGGGGACTGGCTCCTGCAGTCAGAGTCTATTCAAGTGCTGGACCCACACTGACCACAGTGGGTGGAGGAGCTGAAGGGACTCTTTCCCTCAGCTCACATTGCCCATGGGAATGTGGTTGGTGAAGCAGCTCTGCTGGTGTGGTCTCATCAGGAGGATCTTCATCACAGCATTGTCTTTTTGCAGATAACAGTAATAATTTCAGATACCCAGGGACTGGAAAGTCACAGATTCATAAGCAAGACTTCACACAGGATTGCTTCCAAGTTCTCTTGCCAGCATGGTTTTAGGCAAGCCTGAGCTTTTGTGACATGAGCTCATGGTGGCTACTGCTAAGAGTCTGTCTGAGGTGCATTTCTGGACATACAGGTGGAGGTCACACCAGCATTTCAGGAACAGGACCCATGCCTGCATTGGTTACTGGGCATAACAGAATCCACAGCAAGGGAGCTTGGACTTCCGCCTAGCAAAATCGTGGTGCAAAGTATTCTGTGTCCTTTTTGCTGCCAGATGAGTTGTGAATGTGTCAGATTTTGCCTTCCAGGCTCGGTCTTGCAGCAAAGACATTCCCTTCCTTTACACATACTAATGAGGGTCTGCCAGGTTAACAAGATCTGATTGGGTGAAGGTGGTGGATGTAGATGGTGGAGTACTTGTTTTCTCTTTGCTGGAAAAAAGTAAGGAAAGTGTGAGCTTTGGGGGCACTTAGGCCCTTTGAGGAAAACTATTTCTTTACTCATTTCAACAGAAGCCAGATATGCTGGGCACTGTTTAGCATCTTTTGGTCGTTGAGAACATCTCTGATCACCTTCTGTTAAAGTCCAGCTGAAGGCAATACATCAGGCAGTTCCACTTACAACAGAAATTGTCTAATTACTGTGGAAAGGCTGCCTTCCTCCCCATGTCCCATTGTGTTTCCTTCACCAGTACAGCCTGCTACTGTGACTCATCTGCCTCAGGCTTAATGAAGTTAGTCTGCAGCATCAAAAGCAATTAAAGTCCTTTTCTACAGCAGCTCCACACAGTTACGTTTAGCTTGTCCTCTGAGAAGTCCTGTGCTGCATCTGCAAAGACTCCCCTGCAGTTTTGCTGGAACAGTTGTGCTGGATCTGCATGGGAGAAAAATAAACCAGGATTTCTCTTGTCCTCAGTTCAGCATTGCTCAGCAGGCTGGCCAGCCCTGGGATGGAGAATGCAGCCCTTGGAGTCAGGTGGTGGGGAATGAAACTTGGAGAGGATTGAGAAAGGAGGTTGTTAATGGCTAGGTCACAGAATCACAGAATATGCTGACTTGGAAGGGATCCACAAGGAGCATTGATTCCAACTCCTGGCCCGAGACAGGACCATCCCAGAGTCACACCATCTGCCCAAGAGTATCGTCCCCCTGGCCTTGGGTTAGAAATGGGCTTGCTGTGTTCCTGCAGGTCTCACAGACTCACCCTGTCAGGGTGGCAGTCTTTGCACCTCCACTTTCTAGAGGCACAAAGCAGCAACTGTGAATATAATCCACAAGATGCTGATGTGCTGTTGGACTGCTTAGGACTCTGGCTGAGCTGTTTCTTTTGGGCACCATAAAGCAACTCAGTCTTTTCCAGTCCTTCCCTGCACTGAGCATTAGCACCTCAACAGTGAACATAATCCCTTTCAGTACATGGAGTACAGATTCATTCCCACTTCAGGGGACAAGGGGCTTGATATCAGGTCTTTTATGCCCTGGCTAAGCACACCAGCCATCCCTTGTTCCAAAGGCTGCTGTCCTAAGTCCAGCAGAAAACATTGTAGGAATTTAGACGTTTGGTTTGCAACAAGTCAGTGCTTCCTGAAAGATTTTTCACGGCAGAGTACCCCACCTCAGCTCTCGCACATGCTAATCCACACCCTCTGGGATTTTTTCAGCTGAGCAGATGATGTTGACAGCCAGCTGGATGTGCACAGTTGTGTCTCACTCTCCGAAGGCTGGTGCCTTGTTGGTGTCTTGCTTTCCCTGATGCTCGAGCTGATCCTCCTTCCACACACAGGGTCTTCAGGCCAAAACTGAAACCTAGGTGAAGCAAGTTGTACACATAGTCCGAGAAAGTGAGCAAGGGGTGAACAAAGTTGAGCAGCAAACACAAGGGAAATGCAGGGACTAACTTCCCAAGCCAGGATGGAAGGCACCCAAAGGAAAATGAAAGAAAAAGAGATGGCTCCAGAGATTTACAGGGAGAAAAATAAGGATAGCTGCAGATACAGAAAAAGCAGTATGCAAAGCAGGAGCAGGATTTGAAAGGAAGACATAGCAAGTACTGTAATTCTTAACAGCTCTTACTCTGAAAGAGGGAAGTGTGGCAGAAAGGAGAGAACAGCTTGCTTTGTAGCTGTGGCAGCAGCAGAGATCTGACACCCTCTCCTCCTGCTCATACCTCCCCAGCGCATCTGCCTGACCCCCACACTGGAACGGATGGGTTCCTGGTTCTCTAGCTCTCCAGGGTTTGTGTCTTGTTTCTTTACTTTTTAAGCTCCATTTGTGGCCACCTCATTTAAGCAAAGCAATATAGATATGTATTTTTCATCTCCTTTTTTGCCTTATCTCAAGGCTTGTGGTTTTATGCACATTATACATTATGTGTAATGTTTCCTGGCAGTGGATGGAAACAGGACCCACAAGCAAGGATGTGTGTGTGATCTTAGGAGGTGATGTGGATGCATGGGCAATACGCTGGACCAAAACCATGCAGCAGAAGAGATAATTTTAGAAATAAGCAGTGTGTTCTGCCTCTAGGATGCAGTCTGGCAAGAACTGATCTTGGACTGTTCTGCAGTGTGTTTCTTTCCATTACAAGGATAGGACAACAGTATGAGTGAACTAACTGAGCTGCAGTCATCCAGAAGGAATCAGGTCCTGTTTCATTGCTTCAGCCCAGTGCTGAGCAAGTATTTTCTGCCTCTAGTGAGTTTTCAAGCTGCTGCTCCTGGGTGTCAAGCTGGTAGTATCCCCACTAGAAAGAGCATCACCCTGGTCTGCAGTGGGCACATGTGCCTTGAAACTGGTGTGTGTACCAGCATATAAACCATTGTACACTGATTTGTTCCTCACTATATATTGCAAGGCTTCAGGCTGCTCTGCCAGGGTCTGTTCCTCATCCCAGCTGCACAGCAGATCCGTCATGAAGAGCCTCAGAACCTTTGCTGAAAAACACTTGTTTTAGGAAGGTGTTGGTATTCTTCATCACAACTGGCATAGGCTTTTTTCCCTAGAAATTGAGAAGATGCAAACAGTAAAACTCTCATTAAATAAGCAAACAAACAGACAAACCCTAATGCTACACAGACAATCCCAGATTTTCTTGTACTTCCCTCTATTGGACAGGGTCTTTGGCACTGTGGTTTGAAAAATAAAGATTTTCACATTGTAATTCCTGTATGATGTGAAGAAAGAAATGTTGCGCAGATATTAAAAGTTTCAGCAAGTCAAAAATAGCTTAGTCATGAGTGAATAGCCTTTGTAACACCCCGTGAGCTGTCTCATGTCCTCTTTCAGGAGTACAAACCTGCTACATCTACAGCTTTACTTTTGGAGTTAGCTTTGGTTTTAGGGTGTTGGGGTTTTGGATGAAAACTGATCCATTGCAGAAATACCTACCTGAGACGTGAGGAATGCCACGTGGACATGGCCAAAGACAGCTGTGTGAAGCAGGAGGGGGTGGGTGGTGGGGGTGGCAGGTGGTGCCCTCTGGGTGCACACAACTCCTTTTGTGAAATCTGCAAAATAAGATGAGAGAAAATCTCTGCTTTCACACAGCAAACAACAGCAAGCAATTAGGCAGGCAGTGCACCAGCACCACAGCCAGCATGCTTTTAGTCAGTAGCATTTCCAGACTCTAATTCATAAGACATTTCTCAGCGCATCAGTTTCTGCTAGCTCACCATGCAGCAAAATTAGAAAAGCTGGGTTCTCAGGAAGTGCTGGAGTGCAGCAATCTCATTTGAATGCTGTGACCATTGCGGGGTAACCTTCCTCTGCCCATGGGCTACAGAGACTATATTAACACCCTCATTTTGCATTCCCCTTGAGCCACTAGGTACCTCTGATCACTTACTGAGTTCAAGGGATTGCTGCACGTGCTCCCTGAAAGACTGCTCTCTCACTGCAGCTCTTGCCTGTTCCTTGCAAGCCAAGAGTACAATGATTTTTTGCAGTATTTTAGGTGACACAACATGTGAACTGGCCTTGTAGAACCACTACCCTGCCCACAAGTTTTCAGAGTAATAGTACAGAGACAAAAAAAGTTTGTGAATTACCTTTGAAGAGCTAATTTCATGTTGAGATATTCATTGAAATTCAAAGAAAAATTACTGGGGAGACTCACAGCTGTTGAATATTTTCAGTTCTCCATCAGTATAACGAGAACAACTTTTGCCTGCTGGGGTCTGCCTATTTCTAAGTCACAGGGGCAGTGTAGCCTTGTATATTTTGGGGACAGAGCTGGAGTAGGTGAGGAAATTACTGCCTGTGGATGTTCTTTACTGCCAGTCGTCTTGAGTCACAGATGAGTTATGCTTTTGAAAGTACTGCACTAACCTGGAGGAACTCTATATGGATCAGTGACAAGATGCCTTGGTTATAATGGAGTTACGTTGAAAGTAGTCCTGACTCCAACCTAATGTGACGGAAAATAAGGGAATTCTTAAGTGAGGGGAATTCTTTTAGATACTGGTTTAAGAAGATTTGATATGAAGAATCAATTCTTATTTAGAAGCTATGAATAAGACTGTTAAAAAAGTTTTGTGTAGCTGAGGATTTCTGGGCAGTAGCCATGTTAGAATCCTGTTTTCTGCAGTTGTTTGAAATGCTTGAGTTTACCTGGTTTTGTTTGTAAGTACCACAGTATCCATTTTTTATATTGCTTTGCCAATCTTATAATTGCTTTCTGGTGCCTCAGACCATTTGAGGTATGTCTTTTGGATATGACATGCCATAAAACATAGCGGAATAAAATTGTATTGTGCTGGTATGTCAACACTTAGGGCACTGTGTGCTGATGAGGCCCTTAGCAGAGACCTTCACTTAGCAGATTGTGTGCTGCTTCTGTCATTCCTGGCTCTAGCAATGCATGTGAGGCCTGTGTCACTCCTGTTAACCCCTCTGGTTCCATGATCTCATTTTGTCTGGGGATACCAGGAGGTACATGCACTTGCAAAGTCGTTACGGTAATAAAATAGTGTCAGTGTTTCAGATTTGGATTGCTAAGTATCACATGGCACAATGTAGAGAAGAAGGTCATGCTTCAAACCCTGCTCATCTCAATATACAGGAAGGGAAGGGAAGGGAAGGGAAGGGAAGGGAAGGGAAGGGAAGGGAAGGGAAGGGAAGGGAAGGGAAGGGAAGGGAAGGGAAGGGAAGGGAAGGGAAGGGAAGGGAAGGGAAGGGAAGGGAAGGGAAGGGAAGGGAAGGGAAGGGAAGGGAAGGGAAGGGAAGGGAAGGGAAGGGAAGGGAAGGGGAAGGGGAAGGGGAAGGGGAAGGGGAAGGGGAAGGGGAAGAGAAAGGGGAAGGGTCATAGGGCTTTGGTGCTCCTATTACGTGATCACAGAATTCTCTGTTGACCTGTTTGTTGTGAAAAGTCATGGAGAAGGGAGGTTAAAACTTCTTGAGTGATTTGTTCTCTGTGTGGAGATGGAATCTCATTAGAAGCATAATCAAACATCTCCCAGTTTCCATAAGAAGGAGATGGTTTGAGGGAGAGATGGTGAAGACGTTAAGAGAGGGGGAAAGAAAATTACAGGCATGGGATAAGGTTTGAACACTACGCTGACATATACCCTACTGTTGCCCAGTGGCTAAAAATAGGCTCCTGCTAGTGTGCACGTAATGGATATTCAGTCTGTCTCCAAACTAGATGTGTGCAGTCTTTACAAATGCCCATTTTCTTCCTGGGAAGACAGAATCAGCCCTACTGCTTCCCTACGCACAGGCACACAAGCTCCTGACTTTCATTTGTACTCATTTGGACTTTTATTTAGACTACGGATGAAGCACATTCTGCACGCTCAGTATAAATAAAGGGCTCTGGCTCTCAGTTCCACCTAGCCCTTTCATGCTTCAGGACGAGTGGAAATGGACTCGGGAACTAGGAAGAATGAGACCCTTGTGCAGGACCAGCTTGAGGCGGAGCTGCTGGGGCAGCTCATCCCCAGAGATTTACAGGGGCAGGTTTCCAGCTGGTGTTGTTCTGAGGAGCTCTTGTAGCCAGTGGAGCTGCAGGGATTTACTGTTGATGAAGCTGAGACTACCAAACCTGCAAGCATCTGGTGCTGACTCACTGCTGGGTGCAGCAGCCGGGTGTGGATATGGTGTGAGAAGGCACTGACATTTCATGCTTTCTGCAGCAAATGCAACATTAAAAATGGGAGCATGGCAGGACCAGCTCTTCAAGCCAAAGGAAAGGCTCACCCTGCCAGCAGCTTGCTGCTGAAGATGGGGGGGGGGGGGGGGGGAATGACACATGATGTGTTGTACAGAAGCTGTGAGGCTGTGGATTTGTTTTAAATTTTGTTTTCAGTTCTTTGCTTAAAAAGAGATTTCTTCATCTAAATCCACTTCTTCCTCTCACTGCCCACACCAGTCGCCAAGAAAATACTTGTAAACAGCAGCTTTAGTCACAGAGTATTGCTTCTGTCACATTACTGGCAATAGTGTGTAGCTCTGTACAAGCTGCTGCCTGCCTGTGCTGCCAAACCCCTGCCTACAGGAGCCCTCCTCACTGTCAGATGTCTCAGCTTCCACATGTGCTCAGTGAGAAGTAAGATTTATTGCAGTGATAAGTGGTCTCTGAAGTACAGTTCTGCTGCTCCGTAACTGAAGCCAAGAGCCCGGCTGTTCCCAGGCCTCATGTGACTCCCAGCACAGCCAGCACTGCCTATTCCCTGCACTTCCTGGCTGTGCTTCTTCCCCATGCCCAGAAGCAATGCCCCCCGAGAGTTCTGCCCTCTTCTGTCTCCTGTGGCTTGACTCCACACAGGCAAGGAAGGGTAAGCAGCTCACTTCTGAGGCATATGCAAGCTTTCCTCTTCCCTGCAAAGGGCTAGTCAAGGAGAAGGAAAACCCTTCTTGTGTTGTGAGCAGACATCAGTCATGAGCATCTTCTTAAGAGAAACGTTGCAAATAGAGTGTGCTTGGTATGGGCAGCTGCTTTTGTCAGAGTGGCCAGGCAAAGCTGTCACTCCTAGGTAGGCCTTTCACCTGGGGCTTTCTGAACAGCTTCCCAGGAAAAGTCACATTAATAGGGGAGTACAGGCACTGCAGGATGCGTCAGAGGCAGCCCAGGCTGGAGGGAAGGTGCACGTGCTGTGTTTGGTTTTGTTCTTATTTGCTCACTTTGTTTGTCATTCAAGGAATTTCTCTGACACCTCCTTTATGAGCACTGCCTTGCTGCTCATGTCCCAGCAGGCAAATACATGGAGCCTTCTGCAGGGATCCCAGAGGGCCTGAGAGCTGTTTCTGCATGGAAGCGTTTAGGGAAAGCATCAGGAAATGAGAAGAGGTGAGGCTACAAGAGCTGGAGATTGTGGCCTCAGTTACTTCATAGCTGAAACATGCTGACTAAAGGCACTTAGGTATTTTCCTGACCTCTGTACCTGTCTTTATTTGCAACCCAACACAAGCAGTGTAGAACATGGAGGGGCCGTATCAGAAAAGCTGGGGTGACACAGCAGTTTCCCATTGTCCAGGTCAGCCAGAAAGACATGCCAGTGATGTACAGTCACATTGCTGGGCCTGGATGGGATCCAGCCCTGGGGACTTAGCAAGATATTAAAACTTGTTCTGCACTCACTGGGAAAGCCATTTGCATGCATGAGGCTCCTTACCCTGACTGCCCCAGGGTGGATTTCTGGGCTGTGAGACGTGCACAGAAGTCACCCAGGGCAGTGTCTGAAGTCACCACGGTTGTATTTCCTCCCATTCCAGCACACAGAAACAGGCCAGAAAGTGAAAACAGGACATGGTTTCCCAGGGTGTCTTGTTTCTGCCAACTGCTGTGATCCTTGGCAGTAGTGGAGGGAAAGAAGAGAAACTGTGTGCAAAGAGCTCGAAGAACGAAGCAGAGCTGTTAGAATTATTGAACTGAGGTCTCTCTTACCTCCAGGCATCTTAGAAGCTATTCGTTAGCATCCATGTTGCAGGCAGTAGGCCGAAGCTGACTCTGAATAAATGCCGCTAAATAAATAGTGTGATCACGTTGTCTGAGGGCTGTGGGAAACAGGGTGCATGTGAGACAGGCTGGCAATTCACAAACCTCAGACTGAGTGTACCTAGTTTCCTGAGCACTGGCTGCAGAGTTGCTGGGCTTATGAGCAATGATATGCTGCAACAGTAAGGCCTTCAAAAATATTCCTACTATGGTTGCAACATGAAGAAATCAGGACAGATTGCAAGTGGTCCAAGACAGTGTTTGGAGGCAAGAGAAATCACAAGTTTATCAAGCTTAGACACTTACATGTTACTGTGTTCAAGGACAATACCTGTAGCTAATAACTCAGCATCCATAACATTGGGACTGCAGCTAAGTCCATGGCATGTAAGCTCAGTCAATCTCATTAAGAGATGTTCACTAATATATACAGTACATGCATACATACATCAAGCCATATCCACCACAGACACAGGGAGCCACGACCTTTGTGAAGTTAAGCCCCGTGTGCACCAGCAGAAGGTGATGCTTGTGGAGTATAAGAACACTGTGATTAGATTAATTTGTTGAAACTGTAGAGGCTTCAAGATATATCAATGTGCTCAAAAGCTCACCTATCTTTTTCCAGCTCAATCCACCAGTCTACCAAAGGACAGTGCTTCCCAATAGAGACCTTAACTCATTAAAAAGTTAAGATGTACAAGAGTTACAAAGAGGGTTCTGCCATTTCTTTCCCTATGTTACTGCAAAAAAACAAATATTCAGTAGTCTGACATGAATATTTCCTGCCATCATCAAAAGCATTGCAAATAACCATTACATTTACCAGGGCATGCTTAAGATGGATCAGCAAAGAAGATTTCACATCCATCAATAAGTTGCCAAAAAAAAAAAATTCCTCCTCTGTTTTAAGATGCTAATGAAAGAATCAAAGCTTTCCTCTCAATGGAAGACATGATTGCTGTCAACTGAGTACTGTTGCAGAGATGTCCAAAGTAGGAAATAGCCCCAAAAGACAAGCACATATCTACAAACAAGGAAGAAACTGTGCCCAAGATCTTCATGTAGATCTCAGCAGTGGCCACAATACAATGTAAAAAACCAGACCAGAGAATATGTCTGCTGTTTTGTGACCCAATGTGAAAGCCCCTGTGGATCAACGTGTATAGTACTCCACTTTCATGAGACAGATAATCTCAACAACAGGGCAAACCATAAAGAACAGAGAAGGAATGTACAGAGCCTCTAACAGTAAGGAGCCAGACACACTCTAGTTACTAATGCTCTTTGCAAGAAGCTGGATACCTCATGTTTGGGCAAAGGCAAATTGAAAGTAGACTGATGCAGAGAAAAGCAGATTCAACATTTTATCCTTTGCTGAACACTCTCATTTAACAGCATAGGCATCTATCTTCATGAGAAGGCACAGAGAATAATCCACACTGCCGAGTGTGATGGTAGTGTGATGGTAGTCTGTGTTCATGGCAACAATGTCAGAGCAGAAAATCTTGTGAGATGAAAACAGAGGTGGAGGAGATCCTTTTCAGCAGTTACTGGTTGTTTATAGGGAGTCAGGGAGGGTCAAGAATCCAAAATACCACAAAGCCTATTGAAGGAGAGACCCTGTCTACACCTGGCCCATATTTAGCAAAGGCCAAATGACAAAGAGTCATTAAAAGTGGGAGGAAAGGAGAAGAACAGTAACCCTTCCCTAGTCAGGAAGGTGGCTGGTGGAGATCTGCCCGATGTCTGTGTTTGTCTGCCAGTGAAGAGCAGCCAGATGGACAGCACCTCCCCTTTTTCAGGTGTAGAATATCCTCAAGGTCCTCTTGCACCTGAGGACACAGGACAGTCTCAACAACCCTGTAGGGGATTTGACAACAAACCTGTGTGCAGTATAATGCCAAGCAGGAAGGCATAGGATGCAGCTCCAGTGCTGCAGTGCAGTTTCCTTTCCATGGATTTCACACCCCCATCAGTCCTTCCTTGTCCTGCTTCTCCAGAGGCTAGCCCACAGCAGTAGTGAGTAGATTCTGTACATTCATGAAGGCTGTGGGCCAACTGTGCACCGGAAAACCTATCACCAAGACACCCTTATCTTCCACCAACACAAACAGCCACATCTCAAAACTCTAGAGGAGCAAGTGAAGACAGGTCAGAGAGCAGACTGTGAGGAATTTGCCAGAGGTGACTTGAGTGATAGTCACCTGGGGCACTACCCTGGATTTTCTGTAACACGATGGTGTACTGAGTGAGCTGTTTGATGCAATTTCCCTTGAATTTTGATCCCCTAAAAAGGACTGTTATTGCCCTGTGTTGCAAAGTTTCTTTTCCTCCCTGCAGCCTAACCTGAGTGTGCATCATGATTGCAGACTGTCTATTTGTCAGTTGAGCATCTCCAAAGGAAACCTCTGTTCCTTTTTATTTCACTTAAAGTTTATTGCCTTCCAGTTGCAGTCAGCATCCCTAAGTTATAACACCCCAGTCTGAAACACGTGTGCTTTTTGTCCCTGATGTGTTCCAAAAAAAACATTTTGCAGCCAAAAAATAGTTTAAAAAAAGGATAGCATCTTGTATCCACTGAGAGACCTGCTATTACTAAAAACATCTGCATGGTCAGCTTTACAATAGACCAGAAAAACTGCACATTCTATTTCTAAAATATTGGTGGGTGCATTTTACACTAACCCAGCTAGTGTTAAAAATATTTCTCTGCACAACAAAACCTTTTAATTCCCCAAATTGTTTAAAAGTCTCCCTTTCTCAAACAGGTACTGTGTCTTTTTTTTCATGGAAAACTTTTAACAGTAAGAAAGAAAGATGAGCATGTTCATCTTTTTTCTTTAATCACCTTAGCCCAAGGAAATGTACATTGTATTTATCCATATCTAAAGTGAGAAATAGTTACGATAAGTATGAGCCTTGTGGAACTGGAAGCAGAATAATTTGTTGTTCTTTTTGTTTTTGTTGGTGGTGTGTGTCATACAAAGCAGCATGCTTTTTGTAATTAATTCTTACTGTTCTGCCCTATGCTGACCATCTTTCAAACTCCTGAAGACAATACTTGTATTTGCTAGTATTTGCTAGGAAGTGGACAAATCTGGTAGCTCCACTGAGGTAAGGCAGGAGGTGAGCTCCACTGAGATGAGGTCCAGGCAGGAGTGAAACTGGGCACACATTCTTAGCAAGAGTGCACACAGACACATGTGCGTACGCACATGACCTGTAGACATACACACATCACTCACCCATTAAAAGAGTTAGAAATGGAGTTTAATGAGAAGACTGGACAGACTGCACTCATCATGTGCAAGGCACAGCCACAGAAGCACAGTGATCAGCAGCCTTTTTACATGTACTGTCCTCATATATCTGTTTCTCTATGCTAATTCTCCATCAAACTTCTTGGATCCCACTCTTTCCCTGCCTTTGCTTCCTGCACTGAACATGTCATCACGAGACTTGTACGATGCCAAAATGTTCTTCCCTTGCATCCCGTAAGGGGTCTCAGACACCCACAGGCAGCAATACCCCTCTGTTTGAAAGCTGCACCAGGAACCCTTCCCAGCTGGATCACTGTGGTAGGTTTCATCCCTTGATGTGCACTGAAGGCTCCTGTGATGGGCTTGGGAGGGGCCAGGCAGGGCATGACTTGTGGATCCCTATCTGCCCTTGTCTCTTTGCACTCCCTCACTGGTGGGCAAATGAGCTTTCATCACGTAATCTAATTAGAATATAACATAAACCTGAATTGTGGTCAAAGTGAGTTGTGCCCTTCTTTCATTTCTGTCAAGTCTCCAAATTTAAGATTAATTTCATTATGGATCTTTAACTATGTCACTTAGCAGGGAAAAAACCCAACCCTAAACAAAAAAATGAGGGTTTCCTGCTGTGTTTTATTTGCCTTTAGCTGTTCTACAGGCACACAATACTTTCTGCATGTTATAATTCCTAGATTGCCTCCAGAGAAATCTTTCACATAAGCATTTTTTTGCATAAACTTAGTGGTGTCACTGTGTTGGGTGTGAAGAAACACAGCCACACAGCCATGAGGTGATGTTTTAGTTTCAGATCTCAGACAGGTCATAGTCACACGGACTAGCCCAGTTTGTCCTTCTGCACCGGTAAGCCTCCTGGTACAGCTGTGACCTTCAGCTGTGTCACAGAACTAGCCTGTTACAAGGCAAGGGTTTGTGGCCTGAATTTTCCAAAGAAGGGAGTAGTTTGGAGCACCACCAGTGGAGCTGAGGGTCAGAGGTGGGGGCTGACCAGGACAACTCAAGTGCACAGCAGTTTGGGGTCCTTCAAGAAACTGCTAAATGGACATCATGCAAAACTCAAGAAGTCACTGCTGCAGAGATGTTCGCCTCTTCCAAAATGCCCTGAATAAGGCACAGGTGCTGGAGAGGAGCGAAGGGTGTCAAGAGAGGTTTAGTTGTAACCTGATTATGGGGCTGAGAGCATCTGGCTGCTTTCAGTCCCTCTGCTCTGCCTTGATTTTTCATCTGTCCAGAGACTGTGTGCCTAGGGAAAGTTTACCAATCTCCTGTCAGACCTGACTAGCGTTCAAGTAAAACAAACTCTATTTAAATAAACACTTGTTTAGAGATTAAGTGCAAAACTGTTTTTTCCTGCCAAAGTCTAAGCTCAGAGCTTTTTACTTCCTCTGCAGCAATGAATGACATCATTGCCACTCTTACACTGTGTTAAGCATAAAGCAGGCCATCCAATGCTGAGCAGAAACAGAAAACAACTGCCTGGAAATCTTGTATAACAAATAAACTACTTTCTTTTGAATAGTGAAATTTTAGTAGCCAGTGCATTGTAGCGAGGTTTCTATGGAATTTGCCATGGTAGATCCATGTTGTCGGTTGTTTTCAAGTTTTACAGACTAATCGAATGGTAATTTTCCCTTCCTCATAGTGTAGGTAGAGCATTGTTTGAAAAATTACACTGAAAAGAAATTTTCTGTTTTTCTCAGAGACAAATTAGGGAGGTTTTTGCAGAGCAGATTCGGTGGTGCAAAATAATATCTTGTGAGTACCTAATGGATGAGTTCACACAGTCACACATGCAGGCGGCTCTTTAGATATGGAGTCATGTGGCAGCAGGGACACTATTATAAACCAATTATATGCAGAATTACATTTCAGTTACATTGTTGGTGCACTTTTCAGAAAGGTAGATCAGCCTTGCGAACATTTGGGAGAGGGAGAGTTTGTTGACAGCTGGTCATAGTCAGCATCTTGCATGTGGAAGTTGCTCTTTTTTCAGGCCTCAGTGTGAGCATTAACTCACATCTGCCTGCCACAGCTTTCTGCTTTTCTACCTGTTGGTTTTGCAAGAAGTCTGAGTCGTGTGGGATCAAGACAAGGTACAAAAACTGCAAGCCCAGTCTGCGTTACAGGCTTGGTCATTGGTGGTGGGGCTGAAGGTCTGCCCTGGGCAGATATTTATCAGTCCTCTGCATTCCTGCTGGCTCCTTCTTTGTGGTTCATCAGCTTCATTCAGCCTCTTCACACAGCCATTTCTTATTAGTGACACTCAGTTTGCAACCATGTGGGATGCTAACTTGTTTCTGGTATGATAAAGGTGGGACTAAAATATCTCTGCCTCTGTGGATCACAAATGCTATAAAGGGGAGACAGCAGGGAATTAGTGGGAGGACTGAGATGTCAGCTGCAGATTGATTTGATTCAGTGTGTTCCTGACAGGAAGTTACAGATATTATACTTATTATGATAACCTTGTTCTTTCTGAAGGAGAGGGGTGGAGAGAGGAGAAGGGGACAATTCAGAGAGAAAGTGTATACCTGCTAGTACTAGGATCCCTGAGAAGAGAGTAGAATCTCTTACTTCACTTTTGGCATGGCTGACAAATTCACCATTAAGGGAAAATGAAGGTGATCTGCCTTCCAGAGTGAATCAGCACTGTATGCAATGTTGAGGGGAGTTTGCTGGGTGTTACTCATCGTCTGGAAGAGTAACTATCTGGAATTGTGATGGAAGACCACATTGCCCTGAGGCATGATTCTTTTTTCTTTTTTTTTTTTTTTTTTTTTTTTACTGTTATTCATCTCCTTACTATTTCTTTTCTTTCATTTTATGAATTATCTGTTTTACGTTTAGCTGAAAGGTGAAGACTAGTTCATTCACTTGATGCAGTCTTAAACTGCAAATTGAGAGCAAATTAAAAATTAACAACTGCAAAAACACCCCAAAGAGTCAAGGGTAAGAGCTGGCATGATCAGTTGTCCTTCCAGTTGCACTGAGAGGATGTAGCACAGGCCACATTTCTATCTTCCCCTTTGATTTGCTGTGAGTTGCTGTGAGCAATGTTAAATAGCTTATGCTGCTATGCTTCTCTCATTCATTTCCATAATTTCTTGGTCATCTAAGATAATGCCCCAGCAGACAGAAAGAATGAACATTGGCTTAGAAACAGTGGCTAGTTGTCAAACTGATTCTGGCTGCTCTAGCAGAAGAGTCTATCCTATATGTCTAACTCCCTTTCACTCTCTTCATCTCCACTTCCCTCCTCTATTCATCATCAGTTTTTGTTCTGAAAGGCTCCTCTCAAACTCAGCCATCATTTAAAATCCTGGGATAGTAATCATAAAGCAGTCTGGCCAGTATTTTAATGACAATACAATATTTCCGGTGTTGGATATGATTCTGTTGTTTAGCCTTTTGCATCCAAGAGTGAGTGTGACTGCATGTACCCTGTGTGTGCATGCATGTGCGTGGGGGCTTTTAGTTATTAGTTGGCTAATTTTCTTTGTTACTCTGTCTACCTACCATACAAGGAAGACTCCTGTTGGGCTGTGCATAACAGCTTGAATTTACATTCCATCTGATCTGGGTTGTTTGATTCATTAGCTGCATTGTGGATGTTGCGTTAAGTTGCATTCAAAATGACAAAAACAGCGTAACATGCAAGAGTGCATTGTCTAGTGACATGCAAATGACAAGCAAAATGCATTGTTTAGTGTCTCTCTAACTGTTGTTAGGCAGCTCCTAGGGCTTTGTGCAGGGCTTGCCTATCTTGTGGTGTCCATCGCTATACTGTGTATCCTGCGTCTTCGTCCCATGTCAATCCTCAGCAGCCTGGAGACTCAGCATTAGATCTGGGAGCTTCCTGTGTAGTGCTGCCAGTGGGAAGGGGCTTTTACTGTTCCTCACAACTTCTGTGGAGCTGTGAAATGGTAACCCTTTCACTGCTGCCCTGGAAAGCTTAACTCCATTGGTCAAACAGAGCCTCTAAACCTGCAAATGTCCCAGTGCCTTGGCAGAACAACTCTGTGTGGCCAGGAACTGGGTGCAGTGCTTGTGGGGCATCACCATGAGCCTGAAAATGATGGAGCAGGGAGTATCAGGGCTTTGCAGTGTGAGAAGTTGCAAAAGCTGCCCAAGCTGCTGTCCACTGGAATCTCAGTGCAAGCCAGAGTTAGCAGGAGCGGTGACAGGCCCTGGCAGAAGAAAAAGTTTTGGGAACAAACAGCTGGTCTGGGAGGACAGAGCTTTTGAAATCTCTGAATCATGGATTTCGAAAGACCTTTTGTAGGCTCACACACGTCATGAATGCTCATCAGCTGAGAACGGATTTTCTACAGATAGGAATGGGGAATGAAGTGTCACATTGGTGGTTAATGGGTGAGAGCAACATCCCTGTCCACCAAAGTGCTGAAGTCTCCCAACATCTCCTGATGTGAAACAGAGTCTCCCACGACCCTGGACTTTGGCCTTGGATTGCCCTTTGGAAATCCTATGCAGAATAGCTAAATTTGTGGCTGTTCTTGATATTTCTGGGTTTTTTGCACTTCCAGTACGTAAGAAAGAGAGGGTTTAGAAGGATGGTCTAAGGTGGTGGTTAGGTTTTGGTGAGACTGCAGTCTTCTTTCAGAAGATTGTAAATTATGGTCTCAAATTCCCACATTTATTTCTTACTTTAATTTCCTTTTCTTCTGAAGTGAAAAACTGTTATCTTTAAGTACAGTTTAGAACTCGTAGGATAGAAATGGTGAGTTTCTTTGTACCCTTGTCTGTCAGACACCTCATCAAGTCACAATACCGTAATTTATTGTAATACTTTTACATTTTACCTTCTGATAAAAGAACTGTAGTGCTCTTCCCCCGAAATTGTGGGGGAAGAGCACTAATTTTCTGTGTTTTCCTCTCCTCACTTCCTTTTCAACATTACAGATTGTGACAGCAAAGACATTCAGTGTACCCTACCATGGTACAAAGCAATTGTACAAAGAGTCTCAGAAATGCCAGCTCTGTCAAAACCACATTTTAACACCACACTCATGAAACTGATTCTTTTCCCCACCACCATGGTTACAAAATCTGTAAGCAGTAGACACGGCCACTGTAAAAAGCAGGCTTTGCTATGTCAAAACAAAGAAGAGCTGGTGCTCTGTCTGCAGTTAAGGCTGTGATTAACTTTCCTTGTTAAGTTTGGAATTAATCTCTCCTATTGCAGTTAAATGAAATTGGTCCATTTGTGATGTACTTGTAGCTCTTGCTAGGTACTAACAGCTTTTAAAAGTCAAGGATGATTGAATGGGAGAGAGGAGGAAGGTTGTCATACATAAAAACTCAGTATTACAAATTTTACTTGTCTCTGGTGGTTACGGGATTGGATGGGGGGAGGGGATGATTTACAGAAACAACTCCAACAAGAAACCTAGATGTACATTTTTCTGTTGTCTTAATTGAAAGCCAGTGTGCTGGTCTGTGCAAAGAGTGAAGCATAGTAGCCCTAGAGGAATGAATAAACCAAATAAACTCTTCAAAATTTCTGGCTTAGGTTTTGTAATAACATGAAAATAGATCTTTTCTAAGTCAGGAGAATGAAAAATTGAAACAATCTTGCTTCATATTAATAGAGGTTGATTTGCAGTCCTTTAACTGTCTTAGAATTAATTTTTTTGTATCCTGTGTTGTGTCACTAGAAAAATGTGACTGCTACCAGTTTCAGACTTCCTACTGTGCTAGTAGTCCAGACAGTGTTGGAATTCAGGTGATTCATCCTTTTTTACCTTTGTAAGCATTTAAGCACGTCCAGGAATCAGCCCGTACCAGAGCACCGCCTCTTTTAATAATAGGGCAGCATTTAATTTTTTTTTAATTCAAAAAGCCAGTCATCTTCTTTCTTTCTCTGCTCAATATGCAAAAAATGTTGACCAGCATGAGGCTCTGAGATGCTGGGGGCACTTTGCAAGGGCCTGCCTTCAGACCCACTAGGGACATTTGCTAAGGCAGTTGCTAAGTCTTCCCTGTTTGGAGTGAGACCGCAGTTCATTTTTAGTCCAGGCGGCTTGGCTGCACCTACAGCACCGCTACATCTTGTAATTTCTTCCTGCCCAAATCAACTGGCAGCAGCTTTTCTCTCCAGATGGTTCCTGTGGTTCATCATCACACACTGCGTGCGATACAGGCGAGATTACTCTGTACCCAGTTGTGTCACCAGGGTGCCCACGACACTGAGCACACACTTGGGAGCTTACAAGTAGTTCCAAGATTTCCCAATGTAGGTCTTTCTGATGGCAATAAAATGAAACCCAAGAGCAGTCTTTTTTGGTGCATTTTTCCTGTGGAAGTTTTGGGATGTCTTTCAATGCAGCAGTAGATGGAAACCCATCCTGTTACTATGCATGTGACAGCTAAAACTTTGAGTGTTGAGAGCTGAAATGAGTGAAGTCTGGCTGTGAACGGGAGAGCTTCAAGAGCTGTTTGTCCTGTACTTTGCCAAACACGGCCCCAGTCCTTCATTCTCCTTTGGGACTCAGCAGCTGAGGGTTACCCAGACAAGACTAAAGCAATGTTCAGAAGAGTCATTCCAGAGGAACAAGCAATGGTAGAAACTCTCCTGCTAAGCTGACACACCTGTTCAGCATGACTCAACAGGGAGCTGCAGCAGGCAGACAACAGTTTGTTCATCTCTATCTCCTTGCAGTCACGTAATCTTTAATGTCCTCTGCAGATTTTTTGGCCATCATTCATGTTGTTGTCACTCAGAGACTGAATGTTGCACAGTGCCCGCTCTCACTGCCACCTCCCATCCACCCCATGCCCATACCCTGTTCAGGAGGCACCTGGGTGAATAGGAAAGCAGGAGAGGCAGAATACGTTCAGAGAGTTTGGTGCTGTACTTTTGGCAACACAAAGAGGGAGGCAGCATCACACAAGTAGGCAGGTCCCTAGCTATGGCTGGGTGTTGTATTTCAGGGTATGCACAGCTTCCTCACAGGTATTGCAATGTCTGGATTGTATGGATTATTAAGGATGCTCTTTGGAGTCCTTGACCAGCTCATGAGAGTCACCACAACTTCTCTTCCAAATAAAAAAATAAGTTTGCAATAAAGCATTATGGCTTTATTCCCTGACCAGTGGCTACCCATGAATAATACTGCCATGCCACTTCTACTCTGCCTTTAAGTAAGTACTTACTGCAAATGAAGCAGTTTCACTTCCTCCAGTCCAGTAGGTGACAATGATGGAGTGGCCTGGTATGCCCACACTGGCACTGAAATTGATTCATTAAATTGCTTCAGTTGTGAGACCCAGATTTTGATTAGTTAAACTGCTTGGTTGGCTAGTGATTAATGTGCCTGGAGGACTGAAATATGTTTTTTCTAGACAACAGAGAAGATAGCCAGTATGAAGTACAGGCCGTGGCACAGATCTAATTATCGGAATGGTGACCAGAGCAGATTTTAAGTGTAATGCAATACTGGGGACTTCTAAGGTGAAAGTTGGAGTTAATGCTACAGTGCACTTTGTATTGCATGTCCCTCTGTATTGCACGAGGAGCAATCTGATATTGCTGCAGAGCCATCCATGCAGTCTTGGAGTAAATGCAAACTTACCTCTCTGGATCATAGATCTTTGTAGCTTGATGGAGGCCAGCGGAGCCCATTCAGCCTGAGGTTATGTGAGTGATGGCCGCTGGTAAACTCTGTTTTGCACCTCCAGCGGAGAGCCTTCACAGTGACAGGCAGTGTTGGAAAGTAATTTTTACTTGTCATATACTAGGAGATGTGAAGAACACTGCAAGAGTGAGTCCTAAGTAACTTATGCAGACTTTTCTACTTGGTTTTTCAGAAAGCTCAGTTTTTAATTTAAGGACGTTTTCCTTGATGGAAAATCTCCAAGGAAGTATGTCGCTGGCACTGCCATCTGTCTCTTTTCCCGGGAAGTATATCTAGTGAATGAGGAGGAATGCTGGCTGGCAACTATTAGCAAATTTTACCCTTGCATTTGCCAATTCTGGTCCTAAAGACCAGTCGTCTGTAGTAAAGCAGTGAATACATGACATAAATAAATAAATAAATATGTGAACTAGAATATCTAAAATTGTAACTTGTTACAATAAAGTTTAAAAAATTTTTGTTCTAGAGACATCTGTGACTCTAAAAGCTATTTACAGAAGCTCTGCTTTTGGGGTGCTGGCATTCACAGTGCAGACTGCTTGGGATTGGCTAGGTGTGGGGTTGGCTGGGAAATGTGTTCCATCCAACCCATCGCCTGTCTTTTGATTATAGGCACAACTTAATGTGAGAGTACACATCTCTGCCTGCTGCTCCAGATCTGGGCTGGATATCTATTTGTGAGGAAAACAGGAAAAAAGGAAGGAGGGGTAAAATAGCAAAATAATTTTTATTCAGGCAAAAAATTGAAAGCTAATAGAAGGAAGTGCTTTTTCACATAATACACAATTAGCTTATGAAACTCACTGCCAAAGGATACGACTGAAGCCAAAGACTGCAGACCTGTTCAAAACAGGATTAGGCATACCATGAAAAGCAACATTAGCCAGATTCATAACAGTTAATACTTATAAATAAACAAGAGATTTTGGAAGGAGTATAAATCCTTGGGCATCAGGACAGAAGCCAAGCTCTAGCTAGCAAAGGCTTAGAAAGAAATTTTCCCTGGGGCCTTCTTCTTCCATAACTGAGTCTTAACAGAGTATCTTGCACCTTCCTCTGAAGCTACTGGTGCTGGCCACTGTCAGAGAGGGGACACTGGGTGAACTGGGCCCTCATCCAGACATAGTCTGGCAAAATCAATTTTCTTTATTTAAATAAATTCAGAATTAAAATAGAAATTAACCAAAAGTTTTGGGAAAGCAGAACAAGTTTTCTCCCTTCAGATTCTGAGAGCAAAAGACAGAACTTAGCCTATCCCACTCAAAAGCAGGAAACCTGATACCTAGCCTCATATGTTGATGCAATCTATTGAGTTCAGCGAGACCTAACCACACACATCTTTATGTATGAACATCCATATGAGTCCAAGAGGCCACATCATCCTCTTTCGCTGTAACACTGGAGCCAATCAAAACCCTTTTCCTTTTTTAATGCAGCTTTTTAATTTTTAAAGTAATCTCAATGGGACCTTCTGTGCAGGAGAGGAGGTGTGCCAGTTCTGCTAACACAGCAAGAGTTTTGCCAAGACTAGGCTTCTCCTAGGATCTTCCAGAAAAATCTCGCTGAGCTGCAGCCCATATGAAAGAACAGTGTGTTAACACACTTGTCATTAATTGTTCCTAGTGAAGAGCTAGGGAAGGGTTCCCATGTAGAGTCAGAAGGCCCTGCAGAGGGATCTGGACATGCTGGATTGATGGGCCGAGGCCACTGGTAAGAGGTTCAATAAGGCCAAGTGCCAAGTCCTGTCTTCAGGTCACAACAAGCCCAGGCAGCACTGCAGGCTGGGGGCAGAGAGCCTGGAAAGCTGGCTGGCAGAAAAGGACCTGGGGGTGCTGGTGACAGCAGCTGAACATGAACCACCGAGTGCCCAGGTAGCCAAGAAGGCCAATGACATCCTGGCCTGTGTCAGCAATAGTGTGGCCAGCAGGACCAGGGCAGGGATTGTCCCCCTGTACTCGGCACAGGTGAGGCCACACCTCGAGCTCTGTGTCCAGTTCTGGGCCCATCTGTTCAGGAAGGACACTGAGTGCTAGAGTGTGAAGGGCAACAGAGCTGGGGAGGAGTCTGGGTCACAGATCCTATGAGAAGCAGCTGATGGAGCTGGGGGTGTTTAGCTTGGAGAAGAGGAGGCTCAGGGTGAGCCTTATCACTCTGTAAGTGATACAGAGGACCTGTAAGGACATTGTAGCCAAGTGGGGTCAGTCTCTTCTCCCAAGCAATTAGTGATAGGATGAGAAGACGTGGCCTCAAGCTGCAGTAGGGGAAGTTCAGACTGGACATCAGGAGGAATTTCTTCATGGAAAGGGCTTTTTAATATTGGAATGGACTGCCCAGGGAAGCGATGGAGTCACCATCCTTGGAGATGTTCAAGAAATGACTGGAGATAGCACTCAGTGCTCTGGTCCAGTTGACAAGGTGGTGATCGGTCAAAGAGTGGATTCTGTGACCACAGAGGTCTTTTCCAACATTAATGATTCTGTGATTCTGTTTTAGATGTACAGGGAGAGTAAGACTGCATCGATGCAGTGGGGAGGACAGGGAGAGGAGAAAAGAGGAATTTGGAGAAGGTACTGAGCTAGGCAAAGAGGAGACTAACCCAAAAAATAGGTAGAGTTCAACCAGCATTCAGATGCATCTTTTTCTATTGAATAGGCATGTACAAAAAATGCGTGTCTGTTGAGCAGAACAGCTCCCACTCATCCGTATAAACCTGTTGGCAGAAAGTTTGCTCAAAGGAGCCAGCAAAAACATCACTAATCAATTTCGAAAACTTCCCTAGGCAGCATTCAGTGTCACCTCTGACAGAAAACAGTCCCCACAGAAAGCCACAGGCAGAGAAAATCAGGTCCTAGTAGTGGAAGCAGGCAGCTTTTAAGTCTTTGGAAAAGTCTGCCCTCATTTTATCAGGTTATTCTTTATTGTTGCACGATTTGGCATTCTCTGATGTCAAAATTGAGCTAATTTCCTTCTTCCAAACTGCAAAGCAATTTCTTGTTAAATCTAGAGAGAGGATAATATCAATACTGGAAATTTTTCTATTCTGAAATTAATTTTGAAAATGGGTGAAGGAGGAAATAGAGCGTCTCTTCTTCATTTAGCATCATACAGGCTCAACAACATGAGTCTGGTTACTGGAAAACTGTCACTTCAATAAGAAAGTTCATTAAAGTGTCTGCAATAATTTCCTGTCTAGTGGCCATTCTTGGACCAGATGTGCCAGCAGGAAAATGACAAAGAAGCAAGAAATAAAAAGTGAGAGATCTACCTATTTATAAATCAGACCAGCTGTAAGACTCAAAGAACCCCTGAGACCCTGTGGAATGAGGAACATGAATTAAGAGCTCCCCATTTCCTCCTTCCCCTCTACCCTGAAAAATACACTGTGGAGTGTATTATGTCTTTCAGGAATAACTGGCTGACTTTTATCTTTGGTTTTCTCCTTTTTTTCTTCCTTGAAAACTTTGGATCAAAGTCATTGCTTATTTCCTTGCTGAAAGTTAAACTTTGGCTACAAGTAGGTCAGTTAAAGTTTCGTTGTCTCCTGGGTGACCGTATCTGTGCAGATCTGTTAGAGCAGAGCTCGTGAAACAGTTATTTCTCCTGATTCATTTTAAACAGATCTGGCAAATAATACATGATACAGGGGGAAAAGAGGAAGAAGAGAGCCTCTAAGGGGACAGTGAGAGAGGTAGGCCTCTGGATGCAAGAAAACAGACTTTAGGAAACCAGCCTATTCCTAGCAGTCCTTTGTGATCATTCCCTTCCCACTTTGTTAGATTGCTTGAGGTGATAAAGAACATAGGTGCAATTAGCCCAACTATCCATTTCCCAAAAAGGGAAAGCCAGAACCAAGCCACTCAGCCACAGTCTTGGTCTTTGCCCAGGATAACACTTTGCCCAAGTGTTTTCTTTGTCTCTGCTACTGAGCCTCTGTCTATCACAGCAGCTCTTGTCCTTTGCCTCTGTGATGATTTTATGTTGGAAGGACTGTAGAGATGGGTCTTCATTTGTGTTACAGATATTCCTGAAATGGGAAGTTTATTCTGCTACTTTAGTGCTGCTGTAGTTCAGTAATTTGGTTTTTGTTGTTTTTAAAACCATAAAAAGAGCTCTTCTGCCTGTATCACTGCGTACAAAGACCCAAGTGGATGTTAGGAAACATACAAATTAGAACAGGAAAACTATAGGGAAAACGTCGTGATGCCTTAATACAAAATGGTGATATACCCCAGTGCTCTGGAGTGCTGCCTTCTGCTGCATTTCATATTTTAAACAGCAGAGTAGAAAGGGAATCAGCAAGAAGTGTAGAGGAATAGCAGCAAGCTTGGAATGACTCTCAGGGTTTTTCCTGTGTGAGGAGTTTGGTGCTGAAGTATTTGGGGGACAGCATGGGGGACACTGGGTGATTTTAGAACTGGCCTTGCGAGGATCAACAGGAGGTTCAGTTCTCTTTGTCCTCTGGTACAAAAGCAAGGATGTGCTCAGTCACTTTGCCTGATGGACTAAAAGGACTAAAAGTGAGTCTTACTTTTCATACTGCTTGTAGTTAAAATGCGGAGCTTTTGCCACTGGAAATCACAGTCTGAAACCAGAACAATTTGTTGGATTTGTTGGATTAGATTTCTGAGCATGGAATTGTCAGAAAAGCACTGGAACTGCTCAGTGGAAACTGTCAGAGACCCTGATTTTTCTGCTTGGAACCATTTGTGGGGTAAAGGTACAAGTGGCAGTATCTGGCCAACTTCAAATCCTGCAGCAAAGCAGGAATGTAGGACCAGGTGATGGGCAGGTGAAGAGGAAGATTGCACTGGCTCAGTCCAGGAAACAATGCCATTGAGACTGACCAGCAGAAGGAAATGCTTTCGGTAAGGAATGGATGGAGTCTCTGGCTAATCTATCTGGTTATCAAAAGCCAGGCTTGCTGGGGTCCTTCAGGCCACTCGACAGCATCATCAGACAAAAATGGCAGCTTTCCAATGGCAGCCAGCCAGCTGCTTCTAGGCAGACAGGAATGCACCACAGTCATGCAAAACTCTTTCACCTTCAGTCCCAAAGCACACAGGCAGAAGGACCTTCTAATTCCACCTGGTACCGCGTTTGTCATATCCCCACAGAGCAGAAGGTCTTTTGAAACTTGTAGGACAACCCACTGAGCAAGAGAGTGATGCTGCAGAGGTAACAACAGCAGATGTAGTAGCACCAGCCCTCCCTACAAGCCTTTCTCCTGGGTATATCTTTTGCTGCCAAGTGATGATCAAGCCTTACAGACCTGTCTTCCTCCATTTTCAGCCATGGTGAAGGGGCAGGGACACAGCTAGGGGTGAGCAGTGGGACTGTGGCTAGTGCATGGGCTGAGCTGATAACTCGCTGCAGGCTGTGGGAGCTGTGTCATGGCTGATGAACATCCCATGACTTCCAGAGAGCAGCCCCAGAGTTTGCTTTCAGTTACCCCACTCTCCCCTTGTAGGTCTTCTCTGCAGGAAACACAATTCTCTTTACAAGATTATGTCCTGGCCCAAGAATGAAAAAAAAAAAAGAATGGATTTGCTCCCATCAACAGGTTCTGTGTGGATCCAGGCTAGAAACAGATGTAGCTAGAGTTTTGTTCTCCAGAAAGAGAGAGGGAAAAAAAAAAAAAAAAAGAGAAACACACAGCATGTTAAAACTTGAAACCTGATTCTTTACAGGTGGATTTGAATTAAAAATGCTCACTGTTTCTCTGCACTACCAGACTAAGACCATCTGTAGCCCATATCAAACAGTCTAATTTGGATGTTGTAACAAGAGATTAGTTTTCTTTCAATATCATGTTCTTCTTGCTCATGTTTTTTAAATAATTTGTCAGATGAGCAGAGAAAACTTCCTGTATGCTTTGTTAAGCCAGAGAATATATGATCCCAAAAAGTAAAGCAGAGATACTATGAAGGACAAATTAAACATGATCTAGAAGGTCTTCTAACTAATCAGGTCAAACTTTCTGAAGTAAACAGGCTAAGGACACTGAAAAACAGTAAGACAGAAGCATAACCAATGTGCGATACAGAAACTGACACATCTTTTCACTTACAAACCATGGTTGCAAACCGTAGCTGCAAAGCAAAATTAGTTGCTTTTTTTTTAGATTTTCTCAATACTAATAAAAATAGAGTAAATCTCACAAGAAATCAGTAACATTTTAGTTCTCGTTGGGATAAAACAAGCCCCCCAAGAGCAATCCCAATTTACATTTGTGATTTATGGTGTGCTTTCTCTACAGCCTTGAAATTCAGTGGTCCTTTCAGAGATTTTTTGCCTTTAATAATACATCTGTACTCTTGGCGGGGGGGGGGGGAATAGCAAAACAAAACAAAACAGTGATTGTGCAGGCACTTACATATGCTGAAGGAGATAGTTTCTGCCTCCAGCAGCCAGAGGAACTAGGACACTCAAACCACCACCCTAGTACCAGTGCGTGACACACCGGATCAGCAGTAGAGTTCACATGCAAAGGCAAGCAAAGCCTTTTCTTTCTTCATCCACCCTGACCTTCACCCCAAGTTTTCAACTTTCCTGCATTTTTGCTGTACAGAGGCTTGAAAAAACAAAACAATCAGGAAATAAGACTCTGCTCAGACTATCTTGCTTCAGTTTTTGGTTCAGTGATACCAGAGACCAGCTGTTTGCCCCATCTATGCTCTGGCAGTGATTGGGCTCCCTGTTAGTTGATGTGGTGCTGCCCATGTTGAGGTCTTCCTCTGGCTTGGCAACATGAGAGTGATGTCCAGCTGTCCATGAGCTGATATTTACCTGCAGCTGAACTGTGTTTGTTGTGATTTCAGGAACAAAAGACATTTGAGCCTACAACTTTTTGGAATGTGGTAATTTTTGCCTGTATTTTTGCATGGTAGGGCTGGGATGCATAGAGAAGCCTGAATCTCTGGGCGCTGAGCTCCTGCCCAGCTGGTGTTAACCAGTTTGCCCTCTTTCAGCTGTTTTGCACATTCCTTTTGGGGAAGACTGAAGCCCCTGAAATAAGATGATTTATTCTCTTAATAGCTCTTTATAAGCAGCCTGAAAAGTTACTCTCCTGGTTTAGAGGTGAAAGGGCAGAAAAGCATGTGTTTATTCAACCTTAACTCCCAGCATGGTAATGAAGAAGCCAGTTGGTTTCAGTACTCCTTGTAGCTGGTGGAGACATTCCCAGAGTGTGATTTAGGGGGAGCACACCAGAGTGTCACTAGTCCTTTCCTGTGCATCGGCCTTTCTGCCTGAGCCATCTGCTGCTGCTCTGCCTGTTGGCTTATCCCTGAGGAAGAAATATCAGGTGGAGACAGAGAAGTGTTTCTGTGTCAGCATCCTCGCACAAAGGTCTACCATGGGGCTTAAAGATGCTGGCTGTCCTTTTCCTCCATCTCCTGATGAGACGCCTTAGCAAATCATGCAAAGGCGCCCATGGCCAGGGAGGTTACCTGTCACACATGTCTGCTTCTGAGGTCTTGGCTGGTCAGGTTGAGAGATAAAGCAAGACTGGAAGAATAGGTCAGCAAGAGGAAGAGAAGGAGGAGGAGGAGGGCTCCAGAACTATTTTTAAGTCCAATGCCCTTCCCAGAGGACATGGGACCATCAATGGATGGAACAGGATTTTCCTCTATTTGAGTTTCCCTTCCACCACATCCTTGTGCACATTTTCTCAGCACTTTGAGGGTTCCTCCACAGAGGCATATGAAAATAAGAAGGCAGGTGGAAGAAAGATACAGTTTCATCTGCTCCTGCTGCATCCCAAGAGAAATGAGGTTGTCTCTTCCCAGCCACTTTTTCATCTGGTTTTAGCAGTACCTCATCTGTAGTGTATGGCAAAAAAATTTCCTCCTTCCCTTAAGACTCCAGTACCTTCAAAGAGAGCACTCAGCGCAGAGTTTTGTGCAGCAGAGGAGATCAAGCCCAGATTCCATCTAATCTGAAATAGATGCATGCAGTTACAAGGAGGGTTTTCTCTGGGCTTGTTGATGTGTTGGAAGAGGAAATCCTGATAGCAATCCCAGCATAAGCCTTTGTATCCTCACAGGAACCTTAGAAAAAAGGCTCAGAGAGTCTGGATGGACTGTAGCTATAAAATGTCCCTAGTTTCTTTACCTCCGTGCATCTTTAGTGTCACCACACTAAGCTTGAAACTGCATGGAAATCAGAGGAAAGAGAAAGAAAATAAAAAGAGCTGTTAAGATGCTTCTCACTGCGATACTTAATACAGCCTGATTTTCAGAAAGGACTGATGAGGGCAGTCTCAGTTAGTCCAGTTGGGTACTCACATGCTCAGTTGCCCAAATTCATTGATCAGCTCAGGTATCCAAAAACAGTGCTTGACGTCAAGGGCCTGCAAGCCTTCGGCAACATGCCATCCCTCTCGTAAATCATTGGTCTTTCACTGAAAGCTGCCAACTACTCTTACTGCCATGAGAGATCTCTGTTTTGCATGAAGGTCTGAAAAAAACTTAGAAGATTAATTAAACAGAAGTAGTAAACACCTGCCAGTGCCTTTGATTTGGGTGAAAGCTGTTTGTACTCAACACCTATGAAAAAATGTACTGTATGAGATCATTATTTAATTGAAGAAATATTTAAATACAGACAGAGTCAAGGGCAAAGCTGAAATCTGGAATACACTCAACAAAATCTTGCTAAACTTCCCTTTTTTGGTTTTTTTTTTTTTTTCTTTTCTTTTTTTTTCTTTTGTGGTAGTGTGCTGATTCTGAGGAATGAGGGAATTGATCCAGACTCATGAAGACTCATGAGCAGGGAATTGGGAATTGCATGTGATATGTGATTCCACATGCTTAAATGTCCACCTGGAAGTGCGATCTTTCATTTAAGAAAAGTTTTGCAGACATTATATTTAGTAGGCAGGAAACCAAACATTTGAGTTTGAGCACTCCCAGGGACAAAAATAGCAGTCATACATAAAGGATCTGAAGACCTCTAAGTCTTGGGATCCATAAGCACTTTTCTCTTTCCCATATATGTCTTTTCCTTTTCAGGGTTTGCTGACTCTTCAGAACAGAAATACTTAGAGCACTGATGTCTGTTTTACATATTGGCTGCAAGATTAGTGGCTGAACATGCTCTTTAGAAAGTAAAAAAACATAGTTGTGGACATGCTGTAATGGTCAGAGATACATCTTGTACCTTTTTCCTTATGTTTTTACCTAAGTATCTTTCCTATAATTCTGTGAGCAAATATTGAAGTATTTAATTTACCTTGGACATCCTGCAGCAGACCATTGCCAGAGCACATGCCACCAGCTCCAAAATTTCACTTGATTTTCTTGATCTGAGTCTTTGATATCCCACTTTTTCTGAGGTCACCGTGAAATGATCGTGGCTGACAAACATGATCTGCATTCATGCTTGTTTGCTCTAAGTGTTGCTTTTACTGTAAGTTGGAAAGAGCTCTGCAGAGCTATCTACTCACGAAATGACGTTTTATCATTAGTGGGGAGGGACCGAAGGGGCATTACCAGGCTGCAGTGCGTAGGCTGCAATGTGTGAAAGCTCAGGCTGAGCCAGCACATGATTTGATCAGGCGATACAATCAGCTCCACGGGTGGCTGGTGCAGTGCTGGAGCCGAGCACAGTGCCTGGCACTGACCTGGATGCATTTCAGCAGGAAGGGCAGGAGGTTCGGCGCGTCTGGGAAATTTCTGTCCTTGATGAGCAGGGCTGGCATTGCCGCACAGGCAGGGGATGCTCCCACAGCTCTGCTGACTGTAGCTTGGCACTGAGCATGGCACGACCAGGTGACCTGAGCTTCTCCAAATCTGCTCACCAAAGTCTGGCTCCGGACAGGGCTTCTCAAGGCACTGAAAGCCTGGGAGATTGAGACCCAGGCCCATTGCCTCCCAGTATTCCTTGTACACCTTTTGGGAATGGCATGTGTGCATGTTGCATCAAGGTGGTGTTTCAAGCGGGTTGTCTCTGCATAAAGTTGAAGCCCAAAGTTTAATTAAGTGTGTTATTTAACAGACTAAGGAAGGGGTGTTCTTCTTTCAGCTTCTTTACCTCATTGCGGGAATTAGCTCAGATAATTGCCTCACTTCTCTTGAACTCTACTGCTTGGTAATTTCCTCTCATAATGTGTCTTTTACTCTCTACTGAAAATCCAGAAAGGCCTAGGTAAGTGTTAGGGGGAAAAAAACCAAAACCCAACCAAAACCAGAGAAGCCAAATCTCCAATTTTGAATCCAAAGCAAATAAGCTCTAAAATGCCTTTTCTTCAGACTAAGAAGCTGAACTGAGCCTTTTCTTTGTGACCCTTTATTTAATACCAAGGGCATGTTCTGTATCAAGATATAACCAGACCTGTCTCCAGAGAGCAGTCAGTCTAGGAGAGGAGCCAGGCACACCAGAACATGCCGGGGATGCAATTACTGATGGGTCTGGTTACTGTGTTGAGCCCGCTCCTGCACAAGAGCTGTCTCCCAGCCTCTCTTCCTCGACCTGATTACTCACTTCTCCTGCCTTCCAGACAGACACGTACCTGCAGGTGAGGAAAGAGGCCATGCCTGTTCAAGTTGGTTGCAGAGAAGTTGTCCCTTTGCCATGCCAGCATCTCGCTGGCTGCTGCACACCTCACTGGTGTGCGCAAGAGCAGGGCAGTGAGATCCAGACTTGCACTTCAGCTCTCTGTGGAGTCAGAAGTATCATTTTAGGCAGCCATAATTCTTTTTCAGACTGGAAACAGCCTAGTTAGCAAATTTCAGCCAATAATAAGGTCAGAGATGAAGAGCCTGAAATTTGCTTTTTCCTATTTTATCTTGAAGTGATAACCTCTTCCATTTCTTTTCCAATGGGACACACTCCACCAGATCACACAAAATATGTGTGAAAGATGGGAGTTAATGAATGGCATCCTGTTCTCCCTCATTAGTAAAATGTGTCTGCTATTGACTTTGGGCCAAACACTGATTTCAGTTATAAGACAACAGACTCCTAATTCAACTAGGAGCTCATACTGTTGCCATTTAAACTCAGATTTCAGAAAGAGACTGCTAATTTTTTTTAGGTACTTCCATTTTTGGACTCCCTAATTCAAGGTAGGATGAGCTTAATTTCTCCTATTGGTCTAAACAAAACCAGCAGTATGCCATAGCAAAATGATTGTATTTTTTATTTCAGTAGAACCACTATCCAGCTACTATCCAGTAGCTGACTATCTCAGCTACTGAACAGTAAAACAAAAGATGGGAAGGGTTGGAGGAGGAAAGAAGCAGCATTTTTGGCAGAATTTCTTGAAAAATTGGTATTACTTTTCAGACATAGGTAATGAATTATGTCCGTGACACAAACCATATAGTGCACCAGTCTGATAGACATGCATAAGATATGCACCAGACAAAGGCTGCATGTCTTGACAATATACCTAAAATAGTTTTAATTACTCAGTTCAAAGCTTTATTTTTTCTTTTTTTGCCAATTTTCATGTAGTGTATTTCATCATCATTTAGAGCAAATTCATAAACAAAATTGTTTCCTTGCAGCAAAAGCTATGATTGTCAGTCTTCCCATTCTTTTTCAAGAAAGTAGAGAAATAAATGTTAGTCCAACTTTTTTTTCCAAAGTGTTTACTTTAAAATCCCTACTAAAATATTAAACATTGTCCTCAGTCTCCATCTTCAAAACTCCTGTCCATTAATTTCTAGAAGTGTTCCTTTTGCTTTGATTACTAGTTAGGAAATAGAACTTAGGAACTGAAAAATTGTTCCTCATGCTTTTGGAAGCACAAAATTGTTTAATATGTTCATCAGGCTTCTTGAGCTTGTTTCTAGCTTTTCAAAATATACAAAAGGGTTTTCTTCGTTTGATTTTTTCTAGCATCATCTCTTAATGAATATCTCTTTGATATCCACATTTCTTCTGATCAGCATGAGTAATGAAGGGAAGATCCTATTCCACAGTAAATTTCTGCAAGACCAAAACAAGCAGAAGAAAAGGAACTAAGCAAGTGTATTTCATATTATTCTTAATTTAATTTTAACATCTGTGAATTCATTTTTCCATTAGTCGACTCTTTAATCAGAGTTATCATTCACTGATTTAGACTTATCTTTCCCACATGTGAGTGTTTTAATCTAGTCTTTGTTTTCATCCCTAGCTAAAAAGGAAAACTCTCATGTAGATGCTCAAATTCACTCATTTTCATGCCAGCAGTCTCTCAAACTATTTAATTTGAATAGCTGCTCTTTGCATTAGAAGCATTAAAGAAAACTGCTCCAAGGACCACTCTTCATTGGCGCATATAAATAAAAGCAGAGAAATCATGCAGAAGCATTAGAGAGAAGGTCTCTCTCAATCTCTCTCTCTCCCCCCCTTCCACCTCCCTCAGTGGCATCAGCTTCTTAATTCATTCAAATCATAAGTGACTTTGGCAGATAAATTCTCCTGGACTGTTTGCCCTTTTGTCTCAAAGCAGACTCCTTGCGCAGTAAAATGCAATTTCATCCCATTCGGTGAGTTTCATAAAGGCCATGGAAATTAATGGCATCCGGAGGTCACATCTGCAGCACTGTGAGAGTAAACTATTGCACAAGCCGTGTAACTTTGCTCTCCGCTGGCACATCACCAACACGAGACTTTCATTGCCTCCATGATATGGCTGCTGCTGCTAACAAAATGCATGGCTTTGGTGGAATGTAGCAATGTTGAGTAAATGGAGAAAGACAACAATGTCTGCCACAGCACTATCTGTGTCCTGCTGACCAAGGTTAAGCAAGGCAGACAGCTGACATAGGCCTCTGATACAATAGGAAAGTTGAAAAAGACATGAAGTCAGCTTTACTTGGCTGTAAGAGAATCACCCTGAAGAAAGAAAATTCATTCTGTTTTGCCCTGAGATACTCAAACTTTGACTTGTCTTCTGTGACCTTGAAGTATTTTCCAGCAAGGAAACACATCCTGCAAAATAGCAAGTTTAGGCTGGGAGTGATGTTCTTAATTTATGTTTACTGGGATCTTTGTGCCAGGAAGCTTGCTGATTTTCTGGAGGTGCAGATTGGTAAGGAAGGCTGCAGGAGAGGGCTGGCAGCAGAAAGAAAGGAGGCACCGCTCCCCAAAATCAGCTCCCACAGCTCTCAGGTGTAGCCTCATGCCAACAGCAGAGTCTCTGGCAAAACAGAGACGCAATGCAGTGTGATCAACCAGTTACTACTTCTGTCCTGTGAAAAGGCTCAACCTTCTCTCAATATTGTAAGAGAAAAAAACCTGGCCATTACTAAATCCCTTGTCTCTTCACAGGCCGGTAATGTGCTCCTTGCAGTTCAGTCTACAATGTTATTGAGTACAGCAGCCAAGGAACCTTTGAAAGCAGTATTTACAGGCAGTTTGCAATGGATTGCATTGTTTTCCTGGCTATCATAAAATGCTGGTTTAGTCCAACCAGCACACAAGATAGACAGAATCCCTTCAACATTTGGTTTCGTTCTTCCAGCTACATTTTAGCTTTCACTTGAAAGGAAAAAGGGAAAGTCTAACTGTTTGGATTGCCACACAAGCTAAGCTCAAAAGCTTATCAACAGAACAATAAAAATACCAAGTGAATTATATTTTTTTATATCCTGCTGTTCTAAACTAAACTCAGAGTTTTTTAAGATTTGGCTCAGAGTTTTTAAACAGCTCAGACTATCAATCTTCTTGTTGTAGCTCATACTAGAATGCAATATTAAAAAAAAAACAAGAGCCAATATCCTCTGTATCGTAAGCAGAGCTCCACTGCTGTCTCTTTCAAGCATTCACCTATGATATTGGCCCTGAACATTTGGTAGCTTCCCTTTTCACTGATTTATGCAAAATTTCTGCCCTACCCTCGAGACTTTCAAGAGCTTCTCTCTCTTCCTAACCTTAGAATAGATATGGTAAAGATTGATACATTTGCTCAATAATTGTAACGTGTGAAGCACATTCTGCTTTTCAGTGTAAAGAACACTAAGTTTTGCTGGGCTCAGGTGTTCTATTCTCTTCCGGCCTTTGAGTTAACTTCTGGGCTTTGTTAAATTGCTGGCTGAAACCCATGAAATAATGTTCTCCAACAAGCAATATGATGAGGGAAATCCCCAGGGTCTCTCTTATGGGGTGGTGGATGGCAGTTTCCTGAGTCACCTGCAAGAGGCAGTGATACTCAAGGTTCCCATTGGCACAGATTTTTTTCTTAAATGTACACCCCATGGCACTATAAAAGGGATGTGGCAGTTGAGAAACCATAACAGTTCAGCTGTAGACTGAAAGAATATTTAGCGACAAACGCACTTAAACCTCAACTAATGAATATATACTTTCATTTTGATACAAAGGGACTCAAAATTTTGTGAGCAAATGGAGTGCTTCAAATGTCTTTGGTAGGGTACCACATGCACTAAGACTTTTCTTCAAGGACCCTGAAAGATTAGGCTGGGTCTGCAAAAGAAAGGTGAGCCTTTCACCCTGTGTAGTGTTTTGAAGTGAAGAGGTTAAAAAGGTGTAGGCTCAGTGTATGCCCAGCTTGGCTCTCTGTGTTTTGAGTCCTCCTTGTGCATGACACCACTAGAGAACAGCTTTCTGATCTTACCTACACAGCTAGGACCTCCACCCCATCAGGTTTTTCCAGTGTCATCAGTTCTTTCCTTCTGCATCCCTCAAGTGGTTTCTCATCTCTCTGCTCATCAGCGCCCTTACAGCTTTTCCCCTCTTCCCTCCTGCTCACCCTAAAGGTGCAGGTGCCCACCTCCAGGCAGCAATTGTGTGCTGCTTTCTATAAATCGGTTGTTCAAACATCCACTTCAGCTGTTGCCCCCTGCTTGGAGGGGTTCTCTGTATGCCGTGCCTCTTCCTTTCACTTGGACTATTCTCTCTTGTGCAAGAAACTACAAAAAATCTTGGCTGCCACCATGAAGAGTTTCTTGCTGTTTATTGTGTCTCCCATCTCTGCATACCTGTTTCTTGCCCTTTACAAGGCCTGTGAACTCTTCACAATTCTAATTGATATTCTCCTTGATCTTGCTACAAAACAGCATCCCAGCTCTGTTTACCGTAAATGAAGCAGTAAATCATGTAATCATAGAATGGCTTGGGTTGGAAGTGATCTTAAAGATCAGCTAGTTCCAATGACACTGGCAGGGACACCTTCCATTGGACCAGGCTGCTCAGAGCTCCATCCAGCCTGACCTTGAGCACTTCCATTAGTGGCACATCCACAGCCTCTCTGGGCAACCTGTGCCAGTGCCTCACCACCCTCAGAGCAAAGAACTTCCTTCTAACACATAATCTAAACCTACTCTCTTTTAGTTTGAAGCCATTCTACCATGTCCTGTCAGTGCATGCCGTTGTAAAAAGTCCCTCTCCATCTTTCTTGTAGGCTCCCTTCAGGTGCTGGAAGGCCAAAGTTAGGTCACCCTGAAGCCTTCTCTTCCTCAGGCTGAACAAACCCAGTTCTCTCAGATTTTCCTTGTGCACAAGAGGCTCCATACCAGCAAAGAGTCCCTTTTAAAGCTGAAAAGCAAGGACCAACGATAGGACTACCTTAGCAACTTGGTTTATGCTGGCAAGGCAGCTGTCATGTGTATACAGGGCAGTTCTTTTCACTATGGGGCTGCATGCACTGTTGCCACATCCCCTCCCTTAGTGGGATAAAAATCTTTGCTTTCTGTGGAAAGGATGGTGTTCATCTGGACCTCATGTTCTCCTTCACTCAGAGCCTGTGTCTTGTCCTGATCAGGCTGTTGAACCATTTTCCTATTCCTACACATCTATCCCTTCTGCAGGTCTGTATCTGCATGAATGCATGAGTATGAAAGTGGCTCTATTAGCACAGCAATTGCCTGGAATCTGTTTGCATTTCATTATAAATCTGATTTTTGACAGATTTATTACCAGATTGTAGAAATTAACTGCTGGAGGAAATGTGCCGTTTATTCTCAACAAGAACACATTTTATTTTTCTGCATGGTTGTTACTAGACTGTTTTTTAGAGGATAGAAAAATAACATTACGCTTGTTTTCATGTATTTCTTTATAAGTGAAAAAAACTTCAACCTTTTCATAAACATTTAAAAACTGTCTGGTACAGTAACATGTTTATTGCATAGTCCTCTGTGATGTTTCTTGAGAACAGCAACTGATTAAATGGCATTACTGTATCAGTACATTAAAATACAGCAAAGCTGAATAAAATAAGGTTAGCAGGTGAAAAAGATAAAGTGTCAGAACAGTGTTGTTGATAGAAGGAAGGTAGTCTTTTCTATTGCAACAAATATGCTACTATTCATTTTTTAAAGCCCAAATTGACAGCAGATATAAGGGACAGCATTCCTCTCCCTTTGCAGTAACTTCTGAAATTTTGCCGCAGAGCTTTGACAGTGAGCCCAAGGTGAACTACTGCACACCTTTTAATGCAGGTGGTGGAAGAAGTCGCAGGAGGGAGGGCAGGCAAAAGAGAGCAGTCTCTCAGGACTGGTCTGGCTGTAAGAACTTGCCCCTTGGCACTCACAGCTGCCACCTGCAGCAGTTCACTGAGGTCCTGGGCAGGGTTCACTGAGGACACTGAGCTGGTGCCTGCTAGTGTGACTGCTCCTGACATATCACGCAATCCTTTGAAGCCTGTCAGAGTCAGTCCCACCAGGACTACAGCACTCAGTTAGGGAAAAAAAACTCTTTTAGGCTAGGCAACCTGAAATCTTTCTGCTTTGCCCTACTAGTCATGTTTTCTAGGCCATCCTTGTTTGTCTTTTTACTGTCATGAGTATGATTTCCCTGAGTGCCACTTCATACACACTCATTTTCAAGCAGCACTATAAACAGTGACAATTTCATATCTCCAGGCAGGAAATTAGGGAGGGAAATGAGAAAAAGTTCCCTTGTTACAGAAATCTCTTTCTTTGATAGGAATTCTAAGTGCTTTGATGGTTTGCAATGAGAGGACCCTGCTTACAGAGTCCAAAGGATCTTGTTATAAGCAAGGCATAACCTAATAATGTCTGTCTCCCCCACTCTTCTCTGGAGAGAGAAATTCCCAACAGGGAAGTGGTAATTCTGTGTTTTTCAGAAACAATGGGTCCCATGGCCATGCTGGTGGATAGCACAGTGGAAATTTCCCTCTGCACCCACCCAGAGAGGATTTTCTCCATAGTGTCAATGAGCAGCTCCCAAAGAGGACAGGAGAGTGTGTCCTCTAGCAGAGCCTGCATAAGAGGCCCAACAGCTCTAAGATTTTATCATACCTTTTTCCAAGAGGATTGATACATTTCAAGTTAAGGAAAAAGTTTTAACTGCAAGAGAGTAAATCTGTCTTGTCTTCTACAAGTCATATTTCAAAACTTTGTTTTGAACTGTACAGGAAATTTTTAAAAATATAGTAAGAAATCCAAGGCCTTGGAAATCTCTGGTGGAACACAAATGTCCAAGTAAGCTGATAAATAAATTCACTGCCTTAGAAAGGAAGCTGTATTTGATAAGCATTCTTGCTCTTCACTTATCTTCATACTTGCCGGCCTATTAGGAATCCTCTCTTGTAATGCTTTCTTATCAAAGATATCAAGGAGATACTTGGCAACCTGTGAGCAGCCCTTTGTGTTTCCTGAGAGAATTTGCCTTTGCCATATCTTTAACTCAGAATTGAAGGCATATTTCTGCACTAGCTTGTGTCAAAGCTTGTGACAAGAGCAACCATTACATCTTAAAAGCTAATCTCTGCTACTCTGCTCTTTCTGACCACCCAGGGATCTCAAGCTGGTTAAAGAGATTGAGCTTCAATTGCCTTAGGGTCAGCACATGCCTTTCATGCCTCAGGTTTCCAGAGGCTTCCTCTCATGACCAGCTCGGTGAAGCAGAAGGCCACCAGGAAAGCAATAGATAGTCGCCTATGCTTTGGGGATTGGGGGGCATGGGGAGGGAACATGCCCTTAATTACTTTGAAGATGCATTTCAAAGTCAATGAAAGCTCGTTTCACTGTGGAATTAGTAACCTATATGTTTTTCACTGCAGAGTATGCAATAGGAGACAGGTTAATGGGTGCCTGGGAGTCCTGGACCGGACAACTAAAATTATTCAAGGAAAGGTTGCAGACACATCCTCCTCTTGCAAACTTATTTAACATGAGGTGTTTCAGTGGGCAAGTGTTGCTTTCAATAAGGCTAAACACTTAAGGCACTGTGCGAAAATCCATTCTCCTTCAGAAAAACTTTATAAAGACACAGGGGAAAACATGGAAGTGAATGTAATGATAAATTAAGCAGGTGCTTGAGTGCAGTCTCAAATTTGTGTGAGCTTATTGGTTTATTTTTAGGTATATTCTTGCTGCAGTGCTTTCCAGAAGGAGGATTCATGACAGGGATTATCATGTTGACTTTATATGAAACATAATTTGTAATAGAAAGCTTTCATGCTTTCTTTCATAAGCTGCTAAATAGTCTTTATTATCCCTGCTTCTCTGTGAGTTGATAGAACTGAAGAGGTAAAGACATTTTGCACAGATCTGCAGAAGTATAATTGGTTACTTGGAATTAATAAGAAAAATCCTTCAGAGGAAAGAACAGGAATAGATTTTGACTGACTGTATTATAATGGGATGAAATTATTTCAGTACTCAATGTGATAAGGAAATAGTTATGTCAGTATCACTACACACTCATTAGGGCAAACTTGATGGTACCACATGGAATCTGTAATACAGTCCCCTGCCACAGTAACTTTCAGGGGTAGTAAGACAGTGATGCTAACCTGAGCTGAATCTAACTGCAGCCACTCAGACCTAGATTTTTTTAATCATTATTTATTTTAGTAACTGAATGTTGGTTACAGCACAAGTAAGCTAAATGATCAACCCTCACAGACAGCATCAGATTTGTACTGGAGTAGGAAAAAAAAATCCAGATTTTACATCCCAAGGCAGGGAAAGTAGTGTTAGTACAGCTGTACTTCCTGTCTCATTTCTCGGGGGGGTTGCTGCCATGCCTGATCTGCAGTTGGATTTGGGTAGCTGGCAGGGCCTTAAGACAGTGTTCAGATTTCCTCTGTACATTTTCTTGAAGGACAGCAGTCTGTCTTCATAATCTTCATAGTCTTTGTGTGTTTGTCCTCTCAATTCTGTCAAGGTTCTTTTTCCCCACTTTTTAAGTGAAAAGTCTTCTTGAGTTAAAACTATTGAGTATGGTGGTTTGCTCTATACAGAAATTATGCTCTTTCCATTAGGGTGCTCCCCAGGCAGCCTTGCAGAATCATGACATTTGGGACTTGAGAAATGAGCCCAAGTTCTCCACTTCTCTGCTTTACTGTCTTAAGTCCAATCTTCCTGGCAGCAGTTTGATTTCTATATAGATCCCATCAGTCACCTTTCCAGGCTGCAACGCAGCTGCACATGGTTGCAACAGCACCTTTCTCATTGATTAGACAGGGTCATAACAACAGGGAAATGTGACCTGCCCAGTGATTTGGTGCAGTCCTTTTTCCTGAGGTTGGTATCTATGCCTTGGCACTTCAAAGAAGATGACTTCTCACCTGTCCAGCTGCTGTTTTCTCTTCTGACTGCAATGGCTCCCTTACGAACGGGACTAGCAGAGGAGAGCTGCGCTATCCAGGCAGCTCTCATTTTGTGAAGCTGCACCTCCTCTGTAAGCCTCCTTTTCCATTTCAACAGTCTCCTCTGAATCTGCCCTGGTGGTCAGCAGCCTGAAGAGACCTTTCAGAGCTCTGTGGAGGAGCTGTGAGATACACAGGAGTAAGGACACACATGGTGAAGCGCCTCCTAACAAATCTATTATGGGTTGTTCAGCATGGGCTTTGCCCATTGCAAACTTCTAGCCCAATGAATTATGTACCTTACTTTGCTGTGCAGCGAGCATGGAAAAGAGGCCCTGTGGCCGCCAAACCAAGGTGAGCCAGGAATCCTTTCCGACAGTTTATTTGCCCCCTCAGCTTTTTGTGCATGATGGGTTGTTCTCCAGTACAGCAAAGAACTCCATGCTGGATAATATTCACTGTGTCACGGCATTTGTGTTCAGCTCCTTATCTGTTGTCTACTCTAAGGTTTCTAAATTTTCAGACCCTCCCACCCATTCCTGCCATTTGCAAGGTTGTCTCTCAATAGTAAAAGCACTTTCTTGTCTGGCTGTCAGTTTAGCGTTCCTGAGCTTAGACCTGTTTTTCCTGCACTGGTTCAATCTATGCATATTTCCTCTGCACCTCCTTTCTTCTTTTTTCCTTCTCTCCCTTCCCATCACACATACATTTTTCCTCTTGGGACACTCCAGCCTGTCACTACCCTGTGTTTTTCCATTCATGTCTCCCTTCACCAGGTGGGGAATGTTTTCTAAAGACTCTTACAGACCTTTTGCTTATCACACCACCCTCAACTGAAAGCTGACATCTTTCACGTCAGTGAAAAAGCGTGCCTTGTTTCAAAGCCCAGTTTCAACCAGGTCTTTCCATTCACTAGTATTCTTCCACAGCCTGTGTTTTCCACGCTTCTGAAAATTTTATTTTGCAAGCAGCAATTGCATTTCCTTAGTAACAACCTGTGAACTGTGTGTGTCTGCACCCATCCTTTCTACCATCTCAAAGTTAAATGAAGCAAACAAAAATTGTTCTTGATCAGCAGTGTTTAGCATGTGTCACCTCTTGACCCTCTGTGGTGAGCCAGATGCTGTGCAGGTCTCGCAGTCGCGCGCCTGCCAACTGGGTCAGTCTGTTGGCCTATCGGGGAGGAAGTGATCGGGTGGTGCAGCAAGCTGAAGCGTCTGTGCTTTGTTTTTCTTCTTTTTTTTATTATTTTTTTTACTTTGCTTTGCTAAGGTTGGATTTGTGAAAGGAAACCACCGCTGGGTCCATGTCATAGGGGGAAGAGAGACATGCCGCCTTGGTTCAGCAAGAGTTTATGTGCTCTCAATCTTTCCTGAAGTTTCTATCTTGCAGACCCGGCGATTTCCTGTTTCCTTCTTGCTGGCCCTGATCTTCATAGAGATAGTGCCAAAGTGAGAAAGCACTGTCTTAGGGCCAGAGGACAATTCCACTAACTCAGAAGCACTCAATTCCAGCTGCTGGCTGAACAGATCCTTAAACGATCTCCTGTGGAGGTCCCAGGAATCTGTCACATTGTGTGTTACTTGCTAAGAGAGAGGCTGAAAAAATTTATAACTGGATTGAACAACCAGTTTAGGGTACTAAATCACAAAAACAATGTGAAAAATTCTGAGCAGCCCCATGAAATAGACCATAAATGCCTCACATAGAGACTTGGTTGTTTTGGAGGTTTTTGTCCCTGGTGTTTATTCATTAGTATTGGTAGTTGTTTTAAACCTTTGGTATGTTCACAGCTACATGAATGTAGTTCCATGTCTGGAACAATTAAGTATTAGTCACTGTATGAAATACATCTTTCTACACACCTGGTAAAATGGAAATTCTTGTCTCTTCAGAAGGGGGCCAATTTTTGATTGTTCTCAGGTTTTGGCTTCTCTTCTCCTTGGAGGTACCCATATAGCTTCTCTTGCCCACAGTTACACTGGACCCAGCAGCTTTCCTCATTCAGTGCAGTACAGAAATGCCGAAGCTTTCTGTACTGTAAGTACCATGCAAGTTGGATTCACCAGCAAAGTCAGAGTGAGTTGAAGAGGCTCAGTACTCAGCAGGAAGAAAATATAGATGGTTTCATGGAGATACAGAGGAATTAAGTGCTACAGCCAAGGTTACACAGGAAATTAACCTACCCCACAGGTGAGGGCTGTGCATCTCTAAACTGCGTAGCAGCAAGTCAAGAGGGAGTTGGACTGTGCTTTCAAAGAAATGAATGAACTTCAGGTGTTGGAATATGAGTTAGTAAAGCTGGCTTTCATCTGGGAGCAGGCGCTCCATCACCCCAAACCTTCTTGTGTGCACACCCTCCCCACCTCCTTCTCTCCCTTGGTCTGTCCTTCACTCCATGCAGATCCCTTTCTCTTCCATTGGCATGAGCCACAGGTTCACAAAAGTAGACTGGAAAGGTGTTCATCTGCAGTCCAACCAGGTGGCATATTTACCTCCAGTAAGTGGCCTTCCAGTGAGAATGGCAAACCTTCCTTTGTGCTGCAGCTGCCGCTTTGTTTCCACTGAGTCATAAGCAGCTCACGAGCCACCTTGCACGACTTTGAGTGTGTCCTCTGATTTTACACCAACTTTGCAGAAACTCAATTCAAAGAGACATGGATACTATTCTGTTTAGGTTGCAAAGCCCTTCCCTCACAGTCTGAATTGAGTCAGAGATTCCTTAGGACTCCTCTCAGTGGACTGTCTCATCCGTGCAGGGTCTGGGAGTCTCAGTACTGTAGCCACTAAACATCAGAGGGTTTTTTGGAAAGCAAGAGAGAGAAAGAGAATGCATTTTTCTGTTTCAGACCAGAAAAAAAGGGTCAGAGATTCCCCAGGTACGAACAGGGTTACATGAAGTTTTGTCTGCTTGACATTAAATGATCCTAAGGTAGTTTTAGAGAAGTAATTCACCTTTTAGAGAACTGCTTTTGTAAAATGTAATAGCTTCTATTTTTCTTGTTGTTAATGTCTTTAGGCAATTCCCGTGGATGGGAGCTGATCTCTTAGTTTTTCAGTGCCATGTGAATATTTGCATTGCTAGTAGTGACCTTGTTCACCCTGCCTACAGTTGCTATTTTAAATATGGTGTTTCTGCCTTCAGGGAAGGGAGAGGGGAAGGTAGACTGTGTAGTGTTTTCAGATATTCTCTCACATGATATTTTCAAATTGTGATTTGCCTGTAATGTGTTTAACCTAATCCTTGCAGTAAGCTGAGTGTTTCATATAGGACTAGAACAAAACAGCTTTTCTCTCTAGTGCTTGTATAGCTGAAGAGAACATTACAGAAAAGAAAGGAGGTATAAATTTTGACTAGGTGGAGAAGTAACAGTGCACAGATACATAGTCTACAGCTGTGTGCTTTACCTCATCACTGCTGGTCATTCCCACTAAACATCTTCCAAGACCATGTCTGCTAGAGATGTATGGCAAGGCCATATTTTGGGGCAAGTTATGGGCTGTATGAAATGGACTCTGATGAACACCTGCTCGCAAACACCACATTTCTTCCGTTATGTGGCTTCAAGTGAAACCCAAACCCACAGTTAGTGTTTCTTGTATTTAATTGGCAAAGTAGGCTTACAGTGCGTTCACTGTATACTGGCTAAATGCCGTAAAAACTATGCATACTTTGCAAACAAAAATTAATATCAGAATTAACTCCCTGGAGACATTTTTCCCTCCCCTCAACCCATTACAAAGCTCAGGCAGACAGGGACTACAGTGCCAGCAGATCAGTAATGCAGAGAAAATTCTTGTGCAAAATTTATACAACAGTTTTGAACATGTGATGCCAAAAACATGGGTAAAGATACTCCTCACGAATATGTGTGAAGCCCTTGCATCATGAGATTTCTCTGAGAGTTGCTGATTATTCCCATCTCTAGTAATCAGTTCAGAGCAATTGCTGCTGTCCAAATGTCAATTACATCAGCTGGGAAATCACTGTTAACTTTGAAACTCCATGGTGTTCTGTTTTTGATTGAGCTTCTGTTTAAAGAAAAAGCAAGTAAGTGAGATTATGGGAAAAAATTACAGATAGCTGCAAATCCACTTGTTACTATATCTACCTTCATTATTCAATTTAAAACATTACATTAACCAGCAGGGTAGCAAAATGGTGTGGGGTTTTTTGTTGGGTTTTTTCCTTTTTTTTTCAAAAATGTTGCAGACAATATTGCTTTTTTTCCCCTTCCAAATTAATGCAGTAGCTTTCTGAGCTCGAGGACATCCTCGGAGTATTTGGCTCACAGCTTGAAGTGTGTCCTTTAACTTTATTACAGGGTGGATAGGTTATCAGCAGTGATAAGCTTAATATTGAGTTTTCTTGCTGAGACTCACAAAGGCTTCAAAGTATGCATTACTGTACAGATGGAATCTGCTCAGCCACATTTGTTACATCCTAGGACTTGGTATGACACAGCCTGTCATGTCAGGTATCTTCTTTAGGAAAATAATCCAGGCTTCTTTCAAACCAGAGGAGAAGGAAAAGCTCTTCTGAAAGGCAAATCTCCCCACCCTGAGGGAGGAGAGATCCTCAAGGATGGTGGTCAATCCTCTGACATCAAACACAGAGGACCCTTCACTGCTGAGCGGATGGCAGTCTGCAGGCCAGCCTTTTGTCAACACTGGGCGCGAAGTCCTGTTTGAACTGGTGCTAGCTGTAAGAGTGTCAGACTACTCTTAAAACATGACCCCTTTTCCTGCCCCTAGACAAGACATAAATTTATCCTGGTCTGAGAGGTTATAAATCATGCTTTGAGGGGCCAGGAGAAAGGAATGTGTTATTAAGAGGAATCTGTACTCCATGTTTGCATTTCATTAACACTAAGAGGCCCCAGTCAAGATCAGGATCTGTGGAGATGTGACACAATGGGTGGATGCAAGTGAGAAGCAGGAGGGAGCTTGAGTTTTGGAAGCGGTCACAGGAGGATTTTTCCTGGCCTGTTAGAGGAGAGCACCCCATACAAGCAAGGCAGCATGGAAGAAAGAGAAAGAAACCAAGGTGGAGCACTCTCCCAAGTGCTGAGTGCTAAAAATGCTTTTACCTGGAATATAATGGGAAATGCATAAAAATGAAATCTGGCAGGGACTATATCATACTACAGTTCCAAATGCCTGAGTGGTACTTGTTCATGGTTGATCTGCTAAAACCACATTTTCTTGGGATTCAGTATGTTCAGGAAATGGTAGAATGTCACACATCACCTATTATAAACATGCCCTTGAGTGCCTTTGTGTTACAAAAGGCTTCAAATATCAGACCACTTTTGAGTAGGTGTTTGCAGCTTTCTAGTCAGCTCCAGTGAAGTGAGTCAATAGGTAATAGCATTGTTTCACCTCAGGGTACAACCTGCCTTTCAGAATCAAAAACATTGGGATTTTTTTTTTTTTAATCACGGTAACAAAATTCTAACTTCTGTATGTCTGGAGATAAACAAATACCATGCAGAAATCGCCACCACTTTTTACAGTTTGCAGGTAGTCACTTCAGTTAGTTTTAGCTGTTTAAACTTTATGGGCATGTTGTCAAGAGTTTAAGCTTGCTCTGCAGTCGGTGTGGAGAGACAGTCACCACCAAAGGGGCTGTTTATCCCACTCATTGTGGGGATGAGTTGAGTTGCTTTCTGTGAGCAGTGAAAAGCGTATCCCTGACAGAAATTGCACTGGCAAATCCTAAGGATGTGAATGCTTGTTCTTCCCTGGAGCGTCCCTGAAGGTTGCTAACTAAACAATGCTGCTCCCTTCTCTAGATGTTCCCTAAATGCACCAGGGAGTAAGCTAAGAAACGCTATGGTCGGGGTGGTACTTCCATTTAATAGCAATTTAGACACCTAGTGGTGTCTAGCAACACTGGGGGCCCAAAACCTCATGTTCATCTCACACACATAAGCCCAACTCAGGCGGTGCTAAGCTGGCCTCCAGATCAAAGATTCCTGAGGGCACTGTGGTGGCAATTGTATATGCACAGGAAAGAGCAAAACCTCCAACCTCCCCACTCTCTTCCTCCTACATAGTCAAACCAGGGTAGCCACGGCACTTGTTTGTGAGCAAGGAAAGAGACACTCAGCATTCAGCCATTCACCCTCTCCTCGAGGAGAAGGAAGTGGCTGGACTGAGGTCTTGAATAAGCACGGGGCCTCAGGTTAAGTGCTACTGAAAAATACCTATTTCAAGGCAATACCAGGAGGAAATCTCATCCAGGACCTTATTTTATTGGACACTATATAGCAATCTGTAATGATTCTCACACCCCAAAATCACCTGAATGCACTTAATGCAATGTAAGTCGCTGCACACAAATTGCACATTTTAATGAAATGTGCCTTGGTGTCACAAAAATTTAAGGTCACTTGATGGACAGGGCAAAGGAAACCCTCACTTCCTCCCAGGCTGAGTGTGGGGTTGTGTATCTCTGAGGTAGTATGTATTTAAACTCCACTTTCTGTGTCAATCAACAAAATACAGGGTCAAGTAATTAGTGCTTGTGGTAGCAGCAGATAGAGAGCTCAAAGGATTTGCCAGATCCTCCCTAGCCTTACTTCTTCTTCCCACATACAAGTATACTTAACAGTCAGAAAGAAAAACAGCCTCTGATCTGTGTTTTCACTCTTATCTTTTCCAGCCACTTCCACATCTACAACTGGGACAAGTCATCTCACAAAATGTGACATAAAGCAGAAAGCCTTCTGTGTAAATGGGGGAGAGTGTTACATGGTTAAAGACCTCCCAAACCCACCAAGATACCTGTGCAGGTAAGATATCCTATTTGCTTCTTTTGTGGGAGACACTGGGTTTCACATATGATTTTTCTTTAAAGGAATACCTGAAAAATGTCTTCTGAACTTGCATTTCTTCATTTTTTAGTCATGTGGATGTGGAAAAAATACCAAGAATTACCTCTGTGTTCTACATATGAGGCATAGCAGAGGCTAACTGGAAAATATGTCTATGTAATAGTGACACAACATCTTCCATTGGTGTTTATATGGCACAAAGTAACACAACCTGAGTCTTGTGTTAGAAATAATGAAACAGACACTGTAAACTAAATACTCTGCATCTAGGAAAAAAGAAAAAGTGTGTGGAAAACTACGTTGAATAACCACATTTTGTACAGGAGAAACTGTTCTTGTTATTGTCTGATGTAGTAACTGAACAGTTTCTGGTGAGACCAGATTCACAACTGTTGTGTTTAATTGCATAAAAAACAATTAATATCATGGTCATTGGTGGAGTTTACTATTTTATGTGCGGATCTTGATTCATGAAGTCATATGAGTTTAGTTTAGGGGGGTGCTTGTGCACCTTTTTGTGGTGCTGGCTGTGCTGTATTGGACTGCTGCAATAATCCCTTGCATCAGAGAACACCCATGAAGAGCCACAGCGCTGGAATTTACCTCCTGCCTGGGAGCATGTCATGTAACATTTACCCCTGAAGATGAACAAGCCATAGGGCTGCTTCTCACTAGCTTGAGAGGAAACTCAGCATAAAAACTTGGGAAACATCCTTGGTACCTAAGAGGGCTGAGTGAAAAGGGTGCACTTTTGTGAGGATATCGCTGTTTTTCAGATAAAAGAGATGATGGTCGGTGAAGACTGTCATCTGCTGTAACTGCATAATTTTTTCAATCTCCTAGGACTAAAAATGAAAAAACACTAATTGTAAAGATAACTTTGATAGGTGGGTTAGGTGAAGGTCTGTGATGCTTTCATTATGCCAGGAAGAAATTGACTGCTTGTCTCTGTTGGGTTTTGGTTGGTTGGTTTGCTTGTTTGTTTAAAAAAAAGAAAAACAAACAAACAAAAGCCATTAAAAAAACCCAACACCAAACCTCACAATGTTCTGGTTTACCTATAAGTTTTCTATTTTTTGTAGAAAAATGCTACATGCGCATAATGGGCTTTGTTTTGCTTTGGATTTTCATGGATTGCTGTGCTGCTGAAAGCAATGAATGTTCCATTGATTTTAGGATCATTTTTAGCTAAAGTGAATATGGGAAAGTTATGTGTGCTGTGGACTGGATTCTTTTTAGAGAAAGAAGGATTTGTGTTAAATTTACATGGTTGTTGCAAGCCAGCATACAAGATGAGCAGTTTGCTGTGACTCTCCAGAGCATGTACAAGACACTGTGTGTTTCAGCTTCCTATCCAAACACTGTTCAGAAAACTCCAGTGAATAGTAGAGCTGAGCATCTAGCAGACCTGCTAATCATTAACATTGTCTTGGCAGTTCCAGAGGTATCCCATCATCACTCGTATGGGGACTTCTTTATTTTAATACAGAGATCTGTGTATGTTCTTAGATGATGTTATAGACTGGCTCATATTTTTAATAAAATGTCTTGGAGACATTTGAATAAAGTGGGCACTGTTTTTCCCTATTGTAGACAAGAAATAACCTTTAATTTCTGGGGCTGGATTTCAAGGAAAAGGCAATTCCCAGATTTGGCAGATGTGCCTCTGCCTGGGTGGTCCAAGACCTATTTGGAAAAAGCATCAGAGCTGTAAAGTTAGACAGGGTCAATCTCATTTACAATAAGGTAGTGGAGAAGGATTCTTACCCTGAGAGCAGTCAGGGCCACCACAATTTTGCAGGGCCATTTGCTATGCCCTCTAATACTTGCCAGAACTAAAATTTTGTGTTGTGTAGTAACAGTGGACACAATACAGCTACATAAGAAATTAAAGTGAGTACTTGAAAGCGGGTGTACTGCAAAACTGAAGGGACCTTTACTTCTTTAAAGGTACAGATGTCCACTTTTAATTCTAGCATTCCAGTTAATTAAAATAGGTATCTAACCACTACACATTGTCTTCATTGTTCTAAGAAAATTAATCTACTCCCAAAACATGCTTGTGGAAACAGAATGCTTGAAATATGGTACTTGCTCTTCATATTTCTGCCTCAGTAGCAAGTTCACATTTTTCCATATGGTCCATCTGTTGAGAGCAAAAACAAAATTTCTAAAGCATGAGCCATGTCATTCTAAATTGGTTTTATCCCTAACCAAAAAAACATGACTCAGATTCAAAACAACCATGGAATTTTCCAAGTAGTATCTCTGGTTTTGTAAATCCCCTACTCTATTTAGGAGAAAACAAAAAAACCAAAAACCAAAAACCAAAAACAAAACAAAACAAAACAAAAAAAAACAAAAAAAAAAAAAAAACCAAAAAAAAAAAAAAAAAACCACCAAAATTTAAAAAAAAAAAAAAAAAAAAGGAGATCCTAAATTCATTTGCAGTTAAAAACTAGCTATATATTACATTTTTTTTTTTTTTTAAAACAACCATTTTATAGAATACATAGTAATGATCTGGACAGGATCAGATCTTGCTCTTATGGATGCTGGTGTGAACTTCGTGAAAATTCCCTGCTTTCAAGACGTAACCATGTGAAATGCTCAAGAAATGTGTGAAGACTTAGTAAAGAATTGTACAGCTACATCTGTGGTAGCATGTATATTCCCTACGTGTATTTTAATTAAGGCCCAAGACCGGAAAAACCAGTCTCAAAATAGGACAGATGAAATAGGAAGCTTTGAGACTACTTAAATAAATTAGTGTATAAAATTTTCAGAAGCTTCAGAGGAACATGAGTCACATTTTGAAAACATCATAGACTTAGGAAGCCTGGATGTTACTGGCTTCCTATGAGACTGAGATTCCTAAGTCATTTCTGTTCAGTTGGAAATGTGTCCCCAAGTTCACTTAAGACTAAAAGACTTCAATAAATGCAAAATTAAGACCAAAATTCCTAGTATTTCCTTCTTACTTGAAGAAAAATCTATATGAATATAGTATCTGTTACACTTTTAGAGTGTTCTTTTGAAGTATCATACCATGAAGGCCTTGATAGTCTGATCAATTGATTTCTGACTTGCAGAAATCCTGTTTTCTAGTTGTTTTGTTATTACTGAAGAAATTAAATTCATGCCCAAATTTCACTGCATGAAAATAATGCTATTCTCTAAAAGAAGTATGCTGCTGCTTTCCTCAACAGCAAAAGAATGAATTATATACTTTTTAATGATATAGCCATTTTCTATATCTGTCTTCATGTAAAGGCCTTTGTAGAATAGAAATGAGCAGAAGTTTCTTCAAACCAGCATTTATGCAAGCAGAAGTTCCAGAGGTATTCATTCAAGAGACAGGATAGAAATACTAGTTCTGACTTAGGCAGGAAATGGACTACTAAATATGAAAGGACTGTATTTCCCATTGGAAAAAAACCCATCCTCTCCCACAATGCATTTGTTTGTAGGCAGTGAATGAAATGGAAATAAAAGTTCAGTGTCCTGAGAAGTGTCCATTGAACACATGCAAGCGCTGTTCTTTGCAACTACTGTGTGTAGAGGGAAAAAAGCAATTCTTCTGTTATATGTGGTTCAGTATTTTGGTTTTACGCACTTAATACAGTAAGTTAAGCACTTAATTAATAAATAAATGATCCAGGTAACCTTTTTTAAGGCTGAAGGGAAATTACCAGACTCTCACAGCACAAACTTATATGTTTTGCTCTAAGTTGTTCGACCTCAGTTTTTGCTACTGTAATAAAGGAAAATGGCATGTGGACAATGATCTAGAAAAGAAAGAAACAACAAGAAATAATGTCTGAAAACTTTAAGTAGGACAAGCTATTCGGGAAAGGACACTATCACAAGCTGATTGTAAAAGTACAGTCCACAGGAAACAACCTTCCAAACTTCACTGGAAACAGTGCTGCAGTGCACATCTGAGCTATAAAATGCCTTTAGCATTCACACATCATCATAAGCGGACAGGCTCATCTCAGCTTTCCTCTTAGCTGGCCCAGTCTGGGCTCACTCTCAAGGGCAGGTGCTGCAGCCCATTTGCTGATAATGGTTTCAGAGCGAGTATAAACACACCTGAACTGTTTTCAGCGCCATCTCAGCAGGGCTGACCCTGCTTGGTCTGGAAGTGATTTCAGAATTGTCTACACCAGTGCTCAGGTTGTTTTCATCACCTCCACAGCTGCACCAACATCTGAAAACAAGCACAGAGAAAGCAAGCAACCACTGGTGGCCAGTGGCAGGAGCAAAATGTGAGGCTTTTAATCATGTTCCTTGGGAATGTGTGAGGTTGAGCCTGAGGAGCAAGGTGTAGAGGTCCCTGTGAGCTGAAAGCCAAGCATGTGCAAATGCCAGCTTTCCAGGGACAGCTATTTAACAAGATCACAATAGTGTAAAATACTTTTACTCTTGATTCAATAACATGGATCAAAATGCTTTCTATCAAAGGTGTTTTGCCTTCTATCAAATATGCAAAAACACTTCTGCCATGCCCAGCAAAAACATCTTCTAATGACAGATTTATCCTTGTTGCATTTTTCTCTGTTGAATGTGTCTGTGGAGACTGGGACCTCTCCACACTGGGTACTTACCAAAAGATGTGACCTTGGCTCTGAAGAACTTAAACTCCCTTCCTTAATAAATAAATATATCATTACAGCAAATCATCTCCAAAGAGTCATCACAGATCCTCAAAATCTACCTTTATTATACAAATATCATTCCTGCATGGTTTATTTAAACAAGATACTAGTGTTTATCCCTGACACTGAACCTCTGCCAAAGGGATTTTCTGTAAGTCTCACTTGTGCAAGGGCACCATCCCTGTTCTTAAGGGCTACAGGCAATTGTGGAAAAGCAGAATTTAACACATTGAGTCAGCCTTCAGCACACATGAAACACAGATGGACAGAAGAGATGGAGGATTCTTCTGACCAACATGCATTTGCAAACATCAAAAGAAGGCTTTTCAGCACCTGACAAGTAAATGATAAAGAAGTTTGAAAAAGAGGCTAGCACCATATCATCAGCAGGAGAAAAAGCGTGGGAGATTCTGGCACCATGGCAAACTCATGGAAAGCATCACAAAGACACAAGTGAGGTGTGTTCTAAGAAGCAGATATCAGGTAATTTCAGGTTACCTGCTGAGCAAGAGTGGAAAGAAGAAGAAGAAAGAGCAAAGATTGAAATGTATAGATACTTAGTGTGGTGAACAGTCTTTCATACTTACATCTGAAGCATAGGAAGCCTTCATTGCTACGGTAATATTTTGGGAGCCTGAGCCCTGCCCCACAATGCAGAATGGAGGTGAAGGAAGACTTGGTAGGCAGCAGCAGAAAAGATGGGCAAATCACAGAAGAAAAATTCCCTCTCTGTGATCAAGGGGAAAGCTGCACTGAAGCTTTCTGCAGAAGAGCATATGAACTGAAAGAACAGACAGCTGTGGGACTGCAAATCTTGAGAGCACTTCTGCCCTCTCATTTTACTTATTGCCTGGATTTTTTTTTCTTTTTGTGACCCATATTGAATATACTTCCCTTTGGGTTTGACTTCTCACTTTTTGGACTTTTTGTGGCATTTTTGTGATTGCTGTATTAACTATTCCTCCTCAAAGCAAACTATCAGAAGACACAACATGCCATCACAGAAATAGGGAAATGGTGATATTTTCATAGATTTTATGTGACTAATGGAAGCAACAGTGTAAATTGTTATACACTGCATTGCAAATTTTAAAAAGAACTGAATCTGATCCCTTGATGAGGTGGAATAAGCAGTGAGCTGGTACACATTTTTGCTAGCCATGACTCTTCTTTCCTTTTCAAAACAGACAAGCAAAAATTTTTTTTTTCCCTGATGGATTTTTGTTGTAAATTTTGCAAAATTTTGTCATCTGGAAAGGTTACACTTTCTTGCCTCTCTTCTGATCATTTTTCACTAACACCTAACCAGGAGGCCACTTAACGCACTCGCACTCCATAGACCAGCAGATGTAAGTCTGTTAGTGCAGTGGTTTTGGTGTACTATTGCTTATCACATTTTTGCCCTTTAGGTGCCAACCTGGATTCACTGGAGCAAGATGTACTGAAACTCTGCCCATGAAAATCCAAAACCAAGAAAGTATGTTAAAATAATCTGAACTTTGCTTTCTTCCCCAACTACAGCAACAAAATCAATAGTACTTGGTGTTTTCACAGTTCAGCTGGAACCGGCCTCTTTACTCACTAATTTGTGACCTCATTTTCTGAAGTACAATCTGTACACCATGGCATTATTGACCTCCAAAATATTTCTCGTTTGTGTGATTTTTGATCTTTCCATTCATTCACAGAAGCATTTGTTTTGCACACACTGGCAGTTTTCCTGTTTGGGAGACTGCTGCAAAGTGCAACCCTAAAAGACCAAACTCATGGAGATGAGTATGTACAGATCTTGTGTCCTTGCTGCCTTGTGGAAAGAGCATTCTAAAACCAATTTGGGTCTCTGGACTGGTGAATTTCTGTCTCAGATCTTGAAACACACTTTGATCTGGATTGGTTTGGTTTTGGCTTGTTTTGCAGGGGGGATTTCTTTATATTTCCACAGAGCAAATGACTTGCGCTCAACATTCTGAGCCATTTTGAAATGCTAAACCGAGATTCAGTTTCTGAAAGTGAACTCACCAAGTCATATCAGTTCACACTGAAGGAGCTTCTTTCTTAGCATATATTCACCTCTTCTCTTTTCTCTGTTTTTTTCTCTACCATTTTTTTTGTTTGTTTTTCCTCTCAGGTGCCCAAATGAATTTACTGGTGATCGCTGCCAAAACTACGTAATGGCCAGCTTCTACAGTACGTCCACTACTTTTCTGTCTGTGCCGCAGTAGAAGCATGCTCAGTTGGTGCTGCTTTCTTGTCGCTGCATCTTTCCTCCAATTTTTTTTTTTTTTTTAAAATCTGTAACTGGATTTGTTGCCTAAGGCCTAATATTGATTGTCTCTGCCTGTTGCATGAAAATTATAACAAAAAGCAATTGCAAATTATAACAAAAAGCAGTCCTGGGATTGTTTGGCATTGAGGTTATGGGGAAATGCAAGACTTAGGAATGCTGTGAAATTAACACTGAATGTGTGATACAGACTCCCTGCTGATACCAAGCAGAAAGAGTTCAGAGATCACATTTTGAGAGTCTCTCCTTTTATTTGCCACAAAAAGCTTATGAGTCATGATATAGGGCAGCACTCCCTTAACCAAAGGATGGGTGGCTAGTCCTCTGCTTATATATGAGATTAGCATTTGGGACTAGAGGTTAAAGGTAATTGAGGTGCTTACATCGTTTCTAATGAGTACATGCCAAACAGGATCAAAATGTTTCTCCACTGCATTGTCCAAGCTTCAGTGGAAAGAGCACAAAAAGAAAAAGGGGGAGAGATGACTTAAACAATGGGATCTGATATATTTTTGGTATATTGTGGTAACAGGTGCAAGAGATCAAAGATTAATTGGCCAAATGAAAGTATCAGACACGCACATACACAGACTGGTAGAATCAGCACTGCAGTCGCATCCCATAAGGTTTCCCATGGAGGTATGGGCTAATTATTATTATTTGACAGGGATGTAGCAGAAGGTACACTATATATTTATTTTCTCTCATTGGCTATAGAAAAGTCAAAGGTAACAGATAAAAGAATTGCTTAGACCTTACATTTAAATGCGTATGTACTACTCACAATCAATTGTTGCCGGCACCAGAAAGCACTATGATCTAAACGCATTGTTATAGAAACTATCTTTTTGGTGGATTACTTGCCAGCACAGAAAGACTATATGCTACCTTAATTTAATTTCCATTGGTGCATAGGACAAAAAGCTGTAAGTATGTGCTGGACATTTCGGTGCCTGAAGAGGTGCACAGGTTTTCTCTTACATTGATGGACGAAAAGCATCCATACGTAATTCATAGTGTCCGTCATGGAAGCGACCAACATAAATCCCAAGAGTGCTGACTGGAGACCAGAACTTCCAGCACTTGAGTGCATTTTATTGAGTGCCCTGTTTTAAATGCTTTATTAGTGTGAGTTATTTTTAAATGCCTCTGGTAACTATGGATTTAAAATTTTTTATGCTATTAAAGTATTTGCTTACCAAATGTTAGATTCAGGTGGACTATTCTGTGGGTTCTGGTGAAATGTGCAGTTAAGATTTTCTGATCTTAGAAGAATAATTTAAAAGGAGGTGGTGTAAAAATATGAGATCCATTGTTTGCTGCTGGATTTCATCTGAAAACTATAGAAGAATTGTATGTTGATTATAAGTTCCTTTTCCAAACCAAAAGAAAAGAAGAAGAAAAAAAAAAGAAAGCAAATAGTTTAGGTGGGTTTTCTTTTCTTTGTTTTTCGGTTTCCTAACCATGGTTGAGATTTTTAAAGACACCAAACTGAGATTTTCTGAAGCTGCCTCCATGGAAAAGGCATAGATGCTCTTGCCTTGCTGCAAGAGTTATGCTCAGTTGTTAGCACTTAAGTTGGTCCTTGAAAGGCAGAGGCAGGAGAGCACACCACTGCCTGCCTTAGGCCACTCTGAGAGCCCCAGTCAATGGCTGTGAGACTCTGGCACTTCTGCCTGCCCTGCATCTACACGACAACACCTGATTTCTTACACTGCTAAAGATCTTGAAATGACACTTTCGTAAAGGGTCCATTGAGAGCACATTTATACTTTAAATAAAAAAATCAATGGAGAAGCATTTATATGACCTTCTATTATTGCAACCAAAGCAGACAGGAGCATGCTATTTAACAGAGGACTTAGAATGAGAGTTCTCTAAAGGCAAATGTTGCATCTGAGGCTTAAAGCCAAGCTCATATTTTGCACCAAGTGTTGTGGATGATTAACTTAGCTCTGTAGATGCAGCTTTTTCAAAGTATAGAGCAAAATGGGATGCTAAAGAGCATAAGCGCCACTAGGAAACAAGAGTCTCTGTGGGAACTATACAGCGCTATCTAATTTCACTTGCTTTCAGAAAGGTCTTTCTTCATTTGGAAAGAAAGAGTTAATGGGGTTCCAAGCCAAGCATGCCTACTGAAGAGCTGCTACTATCTTAATTTGGCTGTTAAAGAAAATTTGTCTTCAGAAATCTGCCCTAGAGTTGGTATTTGACAGTCCTGAAGTTACTGGGGTGAGGACCTCTTGCCAGCTCAGAGCAAGGCACCACTGGGCATTCTGGAAATGCCCTGTCTCAGCAGAGTGCAAGGCTAACTGGCTTAGCTTAACTCATCTCAGGAGCTCAGCTGGCTGACCCTGTAGTGTCCTTTCCTTGAGCACAGCAGTCACAGCTGCTGCCAGGTGTGCTGCCCTGCCTTTTTGCTGTGACTGCTTTGACTTTGAGGCTCCGCTTTGACTTTCATCCCCCACTGCTCCCTAAGACAGCAGAAGGCAGTCCACAAATTGTTGCAAAAATGCATCTGTTCCATACAGACATATTTGCTGTATCTGAATGTTCACACATTCACTCTGATGAAGTCAAGGAATCAAGGCAAATGGAGGAGAGCAAAAGTAATGAGTTAACATTAAAAGTTTGGGGTGGTTTTTATGTAGTTAGGCATGAGAACTCTTACAGCAACACTGTGCAGAATGATCCCTGGGATAAGACACAGTGATAAAGCCATGAATTAATAGAAGGTTGAGAAAATCTCTCATGAGTTTAAATCATAGGTAAACCCTTTGTCCTGTCAAGTGCCCCAGATGGACCAGGGACCCTGCCCGAAGGGCCGATGGACTTGTTTACTTCACTAGTTAATAACTATATATGTACTGTGAATTTAGAGCTGCTCGGGGGCATGCTGTGGGCCTTCCTGGGCATCAGCTGAACATGGTCCGTGCCTTCCATCAGCATGCAGCTCCAGGGTAAACTCTGTCCATTTCAGCTCTGCCATCCCTGATGAGCAAGAGGGACAGAAGGAATTTTCCATTAAGATGATAGCCCCTGCCTCATGCTGTCACAGTGAACCTGGCAGAGGCATTAAAGGAGGCAAGAGTTGAGAAAAGCTCCAATATTCTAGAATGATGACAAAAACTGCAGTTACTGTGTGATGGCCTTGATTTTTCAGTCTTTTCATATAAACTACAGATCTTCAAAAGTCTGATTTTAGCTATTCTACTACCTCAGTATTTCTCATTTTCTATATATTTCGTAAGTAGTCACATCTGTATGAGGGTACTAGACAGTCTTACCTGAAATTTTCATTTTCTAAAGCCTTTCAGCACCGTAAATTGTACACTTTATGTGCTGAGACCAAGAGTCCTAAATGATACAAACAGATTTGAAAAATACCATTGTCTATCTTTTTCTCAATGTTAAAAAAGACAGATTTTCACTGTAAACTTCTCAGTTAATGTTCATTAAGTGCTAAAACTAGTATGCTAGGATGCTTCAGTTATGAAAGGACAAATTTTTCATGCCACTGAGACTCAAAACAATTGTCACTTTTACAGGAGCCATAGGGCTTACCACATCAATTTCAAAACCAATTTTGCCACCTTAGTACTATTGAAATGAAGCAGAGTTTGGATTCAAAGCGGATTCTAAATGTCACAAAGAGACCATATCCCAGTCTATCAAATAAAAATGGCTGACATGCAGGGACTCTGCTCTGTGATAGTTTAGGGGATTTTAGCTCATTTTCAAATGAAATGCCTGAAGAAGAATTTATATTTTTTTAGAATTTCTCATTACTCACAGAAAGAAACATGACACTTTGATGCTTCAGATTGAAATCGATCTCCCTGAAACTCTCTGCTGTGGCAGTTGATCCAAATGGGTCCTTCCTTTGTCAGGTGCAAGGTCTCTACCAAAACTGGAGGTAGCACTCACCCCTCGGTGGGCAGCACCGTGTCTCCAGGCTGCTCACCCACCTGAGTCCATACAGCAGCCACCCCAAAGTCTCAGGTGCCCAGCAGCTGTGCCACACCACTCATAAACACAGCGTGCAGTTCTGGAGGATTCTGTTCCACATTTCCAGGCACCATCCTCTTGTTCTGTAGACCCTGCATCTCAGCGGCCTACAGTATATCCAACAAGTTGTAGTTTTAAAACACGTCGGGGAAAAAAAGTCACTTCCTAAGTATTTTTCCTGCAATACTCTCATGTCCCCCCAGTGACAACCAGAATGAAAACTGGATTGTTAAAAATAATTATTTGTATTTATTCTTAGAGCATCTAGAGACACATATATTTAATAGAAGCCACACTGCATGTAAAAAGTATGCAACAATAGCAGGCTAAGTAGGAAAATATAAAAAATAATCACCTGTTTATAAAAAGAGAAGTGTTGGGATATTCTGCTTATCAGGTCTAGAGAATGTAACTAGGGATACTGTAGATAAGTAAGAGCTGCATAACATCTAGGTTTGAATAAGCAATGCATGTTTCTTCAGCATGTTTTCTTGTTAGGACTTTCAGACAGAATATATTCCCATCTTAAATACCAGCTTCCTATTGAATTATATGAAATAGAAACTGCATGATATGAATGACTTCCCTAAAATTAAATTACCTTCAAACTAGGTGTCTTACCTACAAGCAAGGATAATTACAGCAATATATATGCATGGGCATGTCATTCATTTTATTGAAGACTTAATCAAGCTTTCTATGCAACTAATGTATATCATTAGCAGAGTTCAGTTAGGCATGTGATACTGGCTCTTTAGGAAGAGACCTGGATGGATTCCAACTTACTTAACCCTTAAAATGTTACTGATTGGCAACAAAGAATTGACATTCCCCATGCGTGCAAACTACATTAAAAAATCCATTTGCCGTGAAAATTGACATTGGATTTAAATTTCGCAGCGCACAAGAACAAAAAAAGGAAAGAGCTACCATGGCTGTGGTGCTGGGCCCATGGTCTCCTAGGGTACCTGATGGGGGTAAACTTGTGTTCCTCCTTACCCCCAACTGCTGGGGTCTGGGACTGCTGATTTAGGCATGTGATTTGTGTAAAGGGATCATGCCCTGCACCCCAGGGTCAATCCAGCTGGTCAACAAGTTGTTCTGCCAAGGCAGCACAGTCCAAAGACAGGGAAAAAGGGGTTGGCTCCTCATTTTCTGGAAGTCAGAGGCCTGCTGCAGTCAATTTGCAAAGCAGAGGACTCCTGAGCAAGCAGTGCCAGCCACCTCCAGGTCACAGCCTATAAGAGCAAGAATATACATTCTGGGGTCAGAAGCAGGGCCAGAAGGCAGAGCGATGCACAACCCATTTGCAGGGGTGTGCTGCCCTTTGTAGAGCATCCCTTTGCTGTCATGGTCCCACCTGAAAACAATCAGCCATTGCACAAGGCGTGCTCAGGCCATAGCCCAGTTCCTCTCAGTAAGATCTTTAAGAGTTCATGGTACTTGCTGGGTTCCCTGGACTGTGGCTGCTCAGATCCCCCATATATACACAGTTCTGTGTATAAGCCTTGCCAAAGGTCTGGTCACGTAACTTAGAAAGATGCTCTTGAGCCCTGCCCACGTAACCATGCACCCCTTTGTCCTGTTTCATGTGCAGACACGGAATAGCTGTAATTCTCATGTGTAATTTATTTTTAAGTACAGTGTATTGCTCTTTTCTGAAACTTTTTCCTTTTTCTTTCTTTTTTTTTTTTTGACAACTTTCTGCATTGGCAGAGCATCTTGGGATTGAATTTATGGGTATGGACCAATCATTCCTTTTAGCCTGCAGATTCTAGACCCTGAGAGATAAACCCCTTTTTATTTTTTTTTCTCCACCTCCCCTTTTCAATTCCTAACCAATTTCTTTATGCTTTAAAAGGGCTCATACAGCTATAACAACAACCCTTGTCAAAGTGTTAGTGGAGATCCGTTCACTAAAATGGTAGTTGTAATAGGATATTCCAGAGCTAAGGAGTTCTAGGAATTACTGAAGTGATCATAATGTAGTGTACATTCCTTTTTCTGCTGTATAGTTTTGACTAGTTTTGACATCTGCTTTTGCTGAGTTCTTCTAGTGTTGCCAGGTTTTGGAAACACTGTAAGTGTTTAGCAAAATGACTAACTAGTATATTAAAAAAGAGAAACTGTTATGGCCACTTAAAATTCTGCTAATTTACAGTCTTGAGCTCTGCTTTGCAAGTAAAGTTTTATGTGTAAACTCACATCTAGATGGTTACACATCATGTGTAAATCAGTTGCCTATACATATCTGTAAATTCTATGCATATATACATTCATTTCAGGGCTGTACATTCAAAGTGGACTGAAAGTTATTTAGGAACTTAAATAGAAGTTTACAGCTAGACTCTAGATCCTGGAGTCAGCAAATATATTCAATAGTTCTAAAACTGAACTCAAAAAGAATGCTGGTAGTGGGTACTATTTTCACACTTCAACTTCAAATATAATAGAAATAAATCTTTTAAGTCTTATTCATTAATAGATGCTACTTCTCTGGTGAGCTGTTTGTATTCAGGGGTACAAATAGTATATTTCTTGAATAGGCTAACTTGAAATTCAGGTCAGTTTTAGTTTAGAATCTCCTATAATTGTTGGTAGATGAGAAAAACCAGATGGTGAGGCAGTTTTAGTTCACCTTCTTATTAAAAATGCCCCCACAAAATGTCATTAGCTTAAGCTGTGAACTGTGGAAAACCCATTACAAGTCCAAATTTTAAAAATGACTCCCAGCTCTCCAGCTTATTTTTGTTGTTATTAGTATCATATGGTAGCATTAATTCCCACTCATACGTATTAGACTGTAGTGGAAGATATATGGCTGCATTAAGATATGAGGAGTTAAATTAAAATTCTTTTAAAAACAGGCATGCAAATTTTGCTTTATATATGAAATTACATCAGCTAAACAACCTCTTAGAATTAAATTCTTTGAACAATCCCCAGAGATCTGTAAGAAAAAAAAAACTTTAAAACAAAGCAAATTTAAGACCTTTTATATCATCAATTATGTATAGAGTGATGTGAAATTAATTGCATAATATGCATATTTGAAAGGCTGCACATTTAATATCTTGACTTAAGTCTTATGTTGATTTGATTTGATTTGACTTGATTTGGTTTTCGTAGAATTCTGTAGGGGAAAAATTATTGAAATTATTTTTAGTCCTAAACAGGCTAAAATCTTTTCTAAAATCTCTCAGTACATACAGTTTATTACAGACTTTCCTGCAAGGCTGTTATAAATGTTTTTCAAGATAGTTTGATCATCATGTGTTATTTAGCTGGGTGTCATTAACTGACTCCACAAACGTTAGCACAGGTCAGAGAGAAAAGGCAGTTTTGGGGCAAGATGTGGTATAAGTGCAAGTGCCCCACAGGGTGCAAAACTCTCCTTGGCCCTACACAGAGAGTCCAAGGCTTGTCTCCGAGGTACTGTGCCGTCTGCAGAGCCTTCAGATGTCCCAGCCATCGGCATCCCCTGTCACCCACATTAGCCCCTGCAGAACACCAGGGCATCCCCCAGCTTGCCCCCACTGTCCCCTGTCAGCCAGGAGCACGGCCAGGTTCACATGAGAGCTTGCTGGTTTGCTGGGCAGGGCGTGCCCAGGTGCACTGCCCTCCGAGGCAGACCTTGCCTGCAGGGTTTGAGGGAGGGCAGGGCAGCACCAGCCTTCATGCACACCGTGTCAAGCTGCATTGTCCTTAGGGTCTTCTTTCAAAGGGCACAGGAGGGAGCAAAGGCTATGAAAGCAGATCCAGAGGTTAAATTTTCCATGTCCATCAAGACCTACAGTCCCAGCAGATATGCTGGTGCTAGGAGCATTGCTCAGGGCTGCGCTCACAGCCCTGCTCCCTCTCTGCGTCCCCCATCCTCTGCAGTGAGTGAGCACACAGAAACATTCCACACACAAGCAGCAAGCCTCAGCCCCCTGACAAACTCAGTCAAGCCATCGCTAGCCAGCTGCCCAGCTCATTTGCAACAGCCTCAGCCTGCAGCAAACCTCCTGAAGTCAGTGCAATTTTTCCTTCAGTATAAACAACTGAGCAGAATGTCCACTGTTAATTAATCTTCTCCCTCCTCTCCCTTGCCCTCCAAAACAAAGGGTTGATACATCATTATTCATTTTGCTTTTGTAAGCTAACAGCTGACAGCATGACAATTTAAAAAAATAATAATTCAAAGCATTTCAAATTAGCCCCTAAATTGCTTAGCACAATTCTCCTGTTTCCTGTGACATCCTCGTAATACACCATTTCCATGGCTAACTAATAAGCGCTTTCAGAAGGGGCAAAAATGGGAAGGGGATCAAAGTGCCACTAACTAGCCTAGGCGAGGAGTTATGCTGTATGAGAAATCCCTTCACACTCTGCTTCAACCTTTTTCTTTGTCCCCAAGCATTTCTTCTCTCTGTCTTTTCCAGTTCCAAGCATGCTGTGCCAGGCCTGCAGTTGACTTCTTTACCCTTTTTATGCTGTCTTTCCCTATATTTCACCTTCCTATTTTTCTTTGTCCTGGTTTGGTTTTGGTTGGAGTTTCAGCCCTTTCTTTCTTCCCTTTTTCAACTTACTGTTCTTGGAGTTATATTTATTTTTCTTTAATACATTTTTACAGCATCTTAGTTTTACCAAACTCACTTCTTCTCTCCCCTTCCCCCTCTTTGTTAATAATTAGTGCTATTAATTTTGTCTGACAGTGCTCATGACCTGTTTGCTGGTGTTTGTTTTACAGTGGGTTTGGCTTGTAGGACAAATTTGTTCCATGGTGTGGTGCATTGTATCAGAGAAATTAATTTATTTTTGCTTTTTGGATTGTTGCATGGAGTACTTGCCACTTGCCCACAGCAACTTTAAAACAAAACTAAACAAGCTCAGGAAACACATTGGAGGGAAGATCACTCCCTGTTCAATAAGGAGCATTTTCCCCTCAACTGGTGTGTCATTTATGACGTCACATCATTTGATGTGATGGACAGAGACATTTGGCACACGTGAGAGGCCACTGTACACCTCTGTACCTCTTGGTGAATTGCCCCAGCGATTTTACATGCTGATGTAAGTCCCTTCCAGCAGGAATATTGCTGGCATTTATCCCAAAGGTAGTGCAAAGGTGTGAAGCTCTAATTCATTCATTTATTTTTAATCACCTGCTGGTATTCTTTCTGTGGTCAATATTGCAGATCACTATGGGTCTGTCTGCTTAATCAAAAATGAGACTTGAATACAGCTAGACACCCATTTTTGTCCTAACAGCAGGAACACAAATCCACATCTGTAAAATGTCAACACAGAATGTGCCTCTGTTTCAGAGCTCCTTACGTAACTCCCCAGCAGAGCACTCAGCAGTGCTCTCTGCCAAGCATAAGCAAGGCTGGAAAGCATCAGTAGCTCCATCCCAAACATTAGCAGTGCTACTAACACCTTTATAACAGTGAAATATCTCCGATGAATGAGATCGGTGACAAATTATCATCACTGAGCAAGCTGCCACCCTAGACAGAGAGTTCCTTTGTTGGTCACAATGGGATACAAGTAGAAACTCTGTATTTCTCTCATACAAGGCACTGCTGTTTGTTGGTATAGCTGTATTTTAGGAGGAACACTGAAGAAAGAGTCTGAATTTTATGACCAGAGCTCATAACCTGTCTTCATTTCCATTGGTGATATTATTACAAGCCAAGCTCACGTCTCAAATGTAGAAGAGTATTTTGAAATCTCTCCTGTAAAGACAGCTGAGGTATAAATTGAGATGGGACCAGAGGGATATTGGATATGAAAATAATCCCAAAAAGATAATAACAAAATAAATTTCTCGTAAGACCTGTAAAAATGGCTCTCATTCCAGCTGTCTTTGCAAAACTTCCAAAGCATTTGCAAATTCATGTTATTACCTTACCACACTGCATTTTTATTTCCAGCAAATGCTATGTATGTCAATTTTGAAGTTGTTTCTTAGATAGTATTCTCATTGACTTTAAGAAAAGTGACTTTTGACTGTAAATGTTCTCATCCCCAGTACTGTGTTAAGAGTTTGTGGTGCAGTCCTGTTCTCCTTGCAGTCAATAATGTCTGCCTGAAGTGTGGTGGCTGTGTCTCGGTGTGGCTGTGTGAATCTGTGCAGTGGTTTGTAGCATGCCAGCTGTTGACTGTGTGCTCCTTGCCTAGCCATCCTCCATGTTGTGACTTTCTCTGTTTTTGTCCCTTTCTAGAAGCTGAGGAACTGTACCAGAAACGGGTGCTGACCATAACTGGCATTTGCATTGCTCTTCTAGTAGTTGGCATCATGTGTGTGGTGGCCTACTGCAAAACCAAGTAAACTTTTCTCTTCTATTTTATATCTGTGGTTGTTGGTCAGGGCCTTCCCAGCTGACTGTAACTTCTCTGGGCATCAGGTTGTATGGGTTTCTCTGGGTTTCTCCAGAGGTCAGCTTAAGAGACAAACTTGTGACCACGGTGCTCTGGTCCAAGCCAGATGACTGCAGGTCTTATCAAGTGCAAAAATAAGACAGGTATCTGAAAGGTTTCTCAGTTTTCAAATGTAATTTGCAATTTTTTGTCTTTGTTTGTTTGGGTTTTTTCAATCCTCACCAGCTGAAAAGGAATAGACTCCAACACTGGAATCATGTTGCTCTCCAGCAGTAAATGTTATGTATAAGCCTAATTTGTTTGTACTTGAAACAAGATTAATGATGCTAGAAGTTACTATTCACCAAAGGCCAAAAAATTGAACACAAAAATGCTCTTAATGCAAAAGTAGGCATTTAAATGCGTTTTGTGAGTCTCTAAATTACTGCGGGTGAGTCTCAAACATGCATGAGGCACTCTGGACCATAAATTACACAGAACATCAGCAGAATTTCTGCTGCCAGAACTTCTGGCTGCTCTTATAAATCTTCCCACCAAAACACAGAAACCTCTTATCATAAATATTCCACATTTGTATAAGCATGATTTACTATTTACTAACTGATTGGCAGTTGGGCTGTTGTTTTTTGTTGTTGTAAGCACCACCAATAACAGATGTGTTAAAAGTGGAGAAGGAGAGAGATTATTTGTCCCTCTCAGTGAGAGTCTGGACACACACACACAACTGTTCCCACCCACAGCCTTGTGCCGGTGGTCAGTAAGGAACAACTGAAACAGTAATAAAAAATCAGATCAATTTCTGCTTTAAGAAATCGCATCCCCAGGTGTTTCAACAAACGTTTAGTCAGGATCCTGAAGAATGCATTTCGGTATAAAGAGCCCCCAGAATCCATCGGGGATCTGGATGCTTTGTTTGCCCCAGCTATCAGCAACCACTGTGAACCAAAAGTCAAATATTTTCAAACACAGCTGATGAAAGGGCCCTACCAGGTCATGGCCCTCCAAATGCAGCACTGATGCCAGACGTGTATCTGGGAAGTGACTTGCATATGCTCTTTTCCCTAAATAGGGGGACACTCAGAAACCCCAAGAAATCCTGGAGTGGTGTTAGGAGAACAGCCAATATAGTAGCTTAGATTTTGTTGGTCTCAGCATTTTGTTGTTCACCTGGCAAGAAATACTGCTTCATCGATTGCCAAGGCAGTATCTTCAGACACCGAGCCTTAATTCAGAGGTACTTTATTTGCAAGTCATTTATACGAAGAAAAAGCTTCCTAAGTGAAGCTAGCACTAGCTTTTCCATTATTCTTTCTTCTTGGTTTTGTGGAATAATTTCTTTTTTTTAGTTAGTGTCCTCTACTAGAGGACAAATGGCATAGATAGAAGCATGCAAATTCAAACACATTAGTCACCAAAGGTAGGAAGCAATGCATTTTTTTAGGGACAGATTCCCAGGTTATATGTGCCAGGATTTCAGTCCTGTAGATGACAAACTCAAACTCCTTCTAGAACCCACTTTCTCTACCATGCTAAGGAATGCAGGTTGTTCTCAGCTCCCAAGGTCTCCAGAGTCTCATGCAGGGGAGCTGTGAAATCTAGTAAAAGCCTTGCTTGAGTGTTGCTTCTCAGCCCAGGCAGTTCTTTGGGTAGCTGCTCAAACGTCTCCTGGCACTGCACTCTCCATGCACCTTAACCACTTAGATGTCCTAAGATGATGCCTGGTTGTCCTCAAAGCACAGAGTCCACATGGACCACAGACTGAATCCTTCTGAGACAGGAGCATTTCCAAGACAGATGTATCTGCATATGCCTTTCATGTGATGTGATATAAAGTAAGCATCTTCCACTATCCAGGCACATACACACAGAGAAAATATGTAAAATGCTCTGTGTCAAGTCATGCTTTCATTGTCTTTAAGCTTTCATGGCTATAAAGCTTCAACATTTATTGCTCTCCCTCACTCCTCCTTTTTGTAAAGTTTGGAATGGTCCCCTTGAGTTCAAAACAGAATTGAAAATAGTTCTATCATACACTGTCCTACCCTGCCAACACTATTTGCACTTCTGCGTACAGCTTAGGGAATTGTTTGTATTTTAGTTTTTGCCACAGCCAAAGTCATGTGCATTCTACAGAGTGTTGGAGCCTGCATCCTCCCTTCACTTCTGCAGATTCTGTGACAGTTTGGTGGAAGTTCTCCAGTGTAATGAGACAAAACTGGGTAATATTGATAAATTAGGTCTGAAATGGTATAGCTGTTTCTCTGGTTATTTATTTTGGTGTTTAGTGTGTTCTGTATAGCCTTCACTGTGCCAGGTTTTACTATGCTGTAAGTTTTGTTGCTGACAGCTTGTAATGATCTCCTGAAAAGTTCTTCTGAGGCGAGCTGGAAGGATTACAGAATCACAGAATTATTAGCCTGGAAAAGACCTTTGAGATTGAGTCCAGCCTTGACTGACCACCTCTTTATCAACTAGACCATGGTACTATGTGCCACAACCCGTCATTTCCTGAACACCTCCAGGGACAATAACTCCACCACTCCCCTGGGCAGTCCGTTCCAATGCTTAACAACCCTTTACATATAGAAACTCCTCCTGATGTCCAACCTGAACCTCTCCTGGCACAGCCTGAGGCCATTTCCTCTCATCTTGTTGCTACTTGGCCTGAGAGAAGAGGCCAATCCCCACCCAAGAGGACTACAGCCTCTTGTCAGGGAGTTATGGAGAGGGATAACGTCACCCCTGAGCATTCTGTTCTCCACGCTAAACAATCCCAGCTCCCTCAGCTGCTCCTCATAGGACTTACATGTTATTAGAAAGTGGGGAAACAGCAGCTAAGGGCAGGACAGAGTAGAAACATCAAAGTCAGCCAGAGATCATGTCAGTAGTACATGGATTGTTTTACTAAATGCATTAGCAGCCATGGCATCTACCTGGTAATCATTAGGTTCCAGAGCAAATCTGGTGTTGCTGAAATGAAACCTTCCAGAGCTGCCAGGAATTCTGCAGGCTCAAGCACATCTCATATACTCTCACCTAGGATTTCTGAGGCTTCCTCTGCACTCTTCACTTTCTTAACACATTTATGTATTTGAAGAACACTGTTGAGGTAGGGGGTGAATCCCACCAAAACAACGTGTAACTGCCACATCACAAAGACCATGTTCCAGTGTCTGCAAGCAAGCCTTGAGGCACAGACACCTCAGATCCCTGTGGACGGAGAGGCGTGACTCGATGGGCTGTCAGAAACATTGCCTTGGCCCTTGTGAGGGTGTCAAGGTGAATGGGGTAAAATCTCTCCCCCTCCCTTCTGAGTGCAGAAAAGAGCTCCTCCTGAGACAGAGCATTGCTTCGAAATGGCTTCCCTTTTCCTCTCACTTATTCCCGTCCCCCTGTGTCCTGCTGACTCCTGGAAGGGTTCCCAAATATCCTTCCCCCTGTGCAGGTCCCCACAGCTCCAGCTGCAGTTAGACCTGTGGTTTTCAGAGTTACTCTGAGCTCTTGCAGCAGTGGAGAAAATTCTGGCAAAAAAAGGGATGTTATATTATTATCACCGGCATCAATATGCTGAAAGGTGCAGCTGCTTTTCTTTTGTCTATTAAAATTGTTTCTGTGTTTCGTGCACAGGAAGCAGAGGAAAAAGTTGCATGACCGCCTTCGGCAGAGCCTGCGCTCGGAAAGGAACAACGTGATGAACATGGCCAACGGGCCACACCACCCCAACCCACCTCCGGATAACGTCCAGCTGGTCAATGTAGGTTTCACTGCCCATGTTTCAGGCTAGGGTGCCAGTGCCACAGGAAAGCTCACCCACAGCTTTTAAACATCTGCCTGCTGCAGTCTGGTGCCTGATTTCTCTCAGTTTTCTCCACACAGAAAAAATTGCTACCACAAACTACTGCCGTTTTGTCCATCAGAGAACAGTATTTTTGGTGTATCTGATGATAAAGGGGGGTTGCATTTCCATGTCTCCGTCTACTGGGACTTCTCATTCCCTTGTTAAACACATATTTATAGCTTGATTGGGATGCAGACCTTTGTTACTTCCCTCATTTGTCTCCTCCTATTCTGAGTCTAGATGGGCTGTGTTTGCAGAGGTATACATGAATGTGCTCAAGTGTGTCAGTATGGTTTCTGCATGTATTTAAGTGACAAAATTTGTGCTTTGGCACATGTAAAAGACTGAAATCTGGGAAGGAGGGATTGGGAATTATGTCTACAAATGTGCTGTGAATTACAGTTTGTAAACCTGAGGTTTGTCTGGGTTTTTTCAGCAGTACGTTTCGAAAAATGTAATCTCCAGTGAGCATGTCATCGAGCGAGAAACAGAGACCTCGTTTTCTACAAGCCACTACACCTCAACAACACATCACTCCGTGACCGTCACCCAGACACCCAGCCACAGGTACTGGAGAGGGAAGGCAAATGGCATCTGTAATATCTGGTTTATTGGTGTTACAAAACCAAAAAGATGTGTAAAACGACAAACCGGGGAAAATCTATGTTCCCTTCATAGTGTTTTCATTTTAAGACTAACAATATTTGATGTCATACCACCTAACTAATTATCTTTCCAGGAATTTTAAAAGAGCTTTATTGTCTGAATGGCATTCCGATACTGTCACAGTGAATTTTAGTATATGCAAATTGCTACATCAGTGGCAGTTCTGATGACTGGAAATCCCGCCTTCCATCTCCTTTTATCCATACATGCAAAATCACCTTGATGCATGTGGATTCATACACTTCACTGAACTCTGCATCCCCAGTTACCAACCCAAAAGTTATGCCACAGATTCTGATTGGCAACAGAACCCCTCCTTTCCCTGGCTGAACTTCTGCTCATACACCTTTGCCACCAAAGCCCCCTCTCACAGCTCCCCCTTTCACTTTTCCTGGTTGCTGCTCTCCAGCTGGAGTAATGGCCACACTGAAAGCATCCTCTCAGAAAGCCACTCGGTGCTCGTCAGCTCCTCCATGGAGAACAGCAGGCACGCCAGCCCGGCAGGGCCCCGGGGCCGCCTCAATGGCATCGGTGGGCCACGGGAAGGCAACAGCTTCCTCCGGCATGCGAGAGAGACCCCCGATTCCTACCGAGACTCTCCTCACAGCGAAAGGTAGGACGCGCCGCCTCATCGCTTTCGGCTGGCAAGGCCTGGTGTTCCCAGATGGTTTCAAAGCTTGGGAGTGCAGAGAAAATGCAACAGTGCAGCTGTTGGTGTAGGGCATACATCTCCTTTTTTTGTAAAGGTGAAGAGCTTAGTAGTAGTTTAAAGTCTACCAAAAGCATTTCTTCCCTTCTTGCTTTGCTGGATTTATTCCTATTAGCCAGCAGTTCACACTTGGAAAAGCTCCATTGGAGTAATTAGTCAGAAATTTCCACTGTAAAGTGTAAACAGAACTTTGCCTAATTACCAGTTTCTTAGAAGGTGCAAGTGAGAAAACGGAGAGATTTTGTGGGGAGAAAGTAATGTATTGATCCACAGGAGAACACTAAGGACTCCTAAGCAGTATAGAAATAATGCCACCACCTACTTTCTGTAGAATTGCCGCTCCTAAAACCTTTAAAAATTCCCCTTAACCCTTTATTAAATAAAAACAAGGAACACAAAGCGCAAAAAAGCATTTACTGAAAAAATCCTTTTCAGGTTTAGGCTAGCATTATAGCTCAAGATGGCCCCAGCATAGCAAAAAAAAGACTGGGAAGAAACAAGACATTTAAAGAGAAATTTGCTCCCAGGAATCATAGGCAGAAGGAAAACAAAAGGTTATGGACCAATTCTCTGAGCACTTTGAAATCACAAGGGATTTGGCCTTGTGGGGTGTCCCTGATATCGAAAATGCAGCCAGGCAATCCCCAAGGAGACTGAGTTGTGTAGGAGACAAATTGTGGTTTTCAGAAAAATGATTGTGCAAGTACGGCATATGCCATTTCTGTGACACTCCCTCTGCCGCACAAACAGCTGCTTAGCAGCGAGGAGGGAGCCCACTGAGGAAGGACCCTGAGTGTTGTACCACTAAGGATAGTAAACTAGCTGTCTACTTAAAAGTTACGTGTTATTTACCATGGAATTTAATTTGAAGATCCGTGGCTCACATGACATAAACAGCCATGGCTACAATCCAGCAGAGCACTTTGACAAGATTATCTTTTAATCATGCAAGTAGGCCCACTGAAATCAGCAAGATTACTCACACGGGTAGAGCTCAGCATGTGCTTAAGTGCTTTGCTGGATCAGGACCTGTAACAGTAAATACCATGTTGTCTCCTGCCTGGGAACCGAGCAGGACACACAGCCCTACGCTTGCCAATGGTGAGTATTATAGCTCAGTATACTTGGGCATCTGCATGTGAGAAGTGAAGACCATTCTTACTGTCTGCCACCATTGCCTAGGACACCCAAAGCATCATTCTAATATGAGCTGTTTAGATTTAATTTGGGGGGGGTGGGAGGAGCATATTCCTTTCTGTTTCTCTGAGAAGAAAGACAGCCTTTCATCAATTATTGTGTCTCTTGAAGGTTGTACTACAGGTGAAAAGCAGCAACATTTCTGTGATAATTCATCAGGCGTTGACGGCATAGTCTGTGCCTGAAGCGATCACGAATTTGGAACGTGGGAAATGATAGTTCCCTGGGCATTAATTGCAAGCCTCATCTATTTTTAGAAAGCAGGAAATACATGGCCAATTGTTCCTGTGATGGATTGTGTGTATGTGTGTATATAAGGGAGAAAATGAGAGTTATTTGGAACTAAAAATTACTCAGAAACATAAAGGAATGTAGGAGCTGATTAATTACTTCCTGAAGCCATGAAATGTAGCTGTGCTGTGAATTGGTAGAGCAAGGCTGTACTCACTCAATTTCGAAATGAAATCGAATAGACATTACAAGGGGTTCTTTAGCACTACCCCATCTATTTGCTGCATCCTATGCCCTGCCACCTGTGTACACAAGCAGAGGGCACAAGCAGTTTTATCTTGGATGTCCTTAGCTGTCTTACAGGAGAGAAGATCAAAAAACACCATCTCTGCACAAAAGGCTTGACTATATGATGAAGCTGGCAGCATATAACTAGTTAATGCTTGCTGAATGGCCATGGATACACTCTGATCCCCTTTCACTGAGCCAGCATAGTTGGCCATGAAGCTAGATAAATCAATCACCTTTTAACCTTCCTTTCAGGAGGGGCTAGAGCTGCAGGAGTTCAGCTCCTGAGCCTCAGATCACAGAGAGCAGCTAGTTAGCTCTGCCCTGTTATGCTGTGGGGGAATACAGCAGAAATGTGTGAATGCACAACACTCCAGTATGAGTAACTTGACACTGTTGGGAGCATGTTCAGTACACTGAACACATTTAACCAACTCAATGCGTTAACAGAACCAGTTTAGCTAAAATCCAGTTTGTCATGAAGACGTATATCTAACAGTGTACCAGCTGGGAAAGTAGAAAGGTTTCGGTTTTTCAGACAATGCGTATTTAAAAATGTGAAAGGATTAAAAGCTCACTCATGGAAGGAGAAAAAATTTCTTAATTCATCCAATGCACAGACCTATTCATTGCCCTTTGTTCAACCAATGTGATTAGTTCCCACGCATAACTCCAGGTTTGGTTATTTTCTTTCTCTGGCTCCTCAGTTCACGTAAATCAATGTGTGATCAATGTGCCTCTAGTGAAATCAATTTATGCTACTGCACATCTGTCCAGAATCTGTCCCATTTTCTCTTTTTTCCCGTAACTCCATTTTTATCAAGTGTAATATATGCAACTGAGTCATAGATTGGATAAGAAAGCTGGATTCAGATTTATTTTGGTAATTTCAGGCTGAGATAAATAAATCACTGATGAAAAACTAAATAACTACATTAATCATAGACATATAGCTTTTCTCAATTGGCCTGTGTAAGAGATGGAGTGTGGAAAGATTTTAACTTTGGACACAGATGAAATTCAGGCAGGTGAATTTAGGATGAGAATGAAAGCAAAGCCAGACTATGCAAAGTGTCATGCTGGGCACTGTGCTTTAGATCAAGTGGTTTTAGGCAGATCCTCACCTGGCATGAATCCATATGAACTCATAGCAGGTCTACTGATTCAAACCAGTTGAGAGTCTCTCATTTTTTGTCCTGTTTCTTTGGGGCAAACCCTGTAATGGCACCTGAGCTTCATTTTCAGAAATCGCTTCTGACCACTACCCCTCCTGCAGGAGCAGGGACAAATTTTGCAGAGCATGCTAGCATGGATGCTAGGCCAGACAATCCTGTCTTTCAGCACTTTTTCCCATACAGGGACAAATGATACTCTCTGTTTCTTCAGAAAGACCTACCAGCCAGGGTAACTGGCACCCAAGGAGTGGAGCAGCACAAAGCTCCTGGCATGGTGCTACAAATGCTTCTCTGACTACCCCTGGTGATTAAAATTAGCAGAATCTAGCTCTAGTTTTTATCCAAACATTACTTTCCTCCTTAGCCTGAGACAGTCTGGTTGCCAGCAGAGAGTGAAGCCCCAAGAGGACTGTCCTTCAGTTCCCTTCCTTTCTTTCCCCCTGTCTGTTTGCATGTACCCCAGGTTCTGATCAAATCCTTCCAGAAGTGCAGCAGCTGTTTTCCTTTTGAGAAAATACTTGCAAATGCATTTTGTTTCTGGCAGCCTGTCTGTCTCTGAATCCCATTCTTGGATTCATTCCAGAAAGTTATTCTGGCAAATAATTTACAGCATCTCCATGGATCTTCTGAGGCAAACAGATCTGGGAGCTTTGCTGTTCTCCTCATGCTTTCAAATGTTTTTACCCAGAGTCCCAGAAGTCAGCAGTTTATAGGATTAATAGCAACAGGAATATTTCCTTAGAAGCCCTGTGCAAGGATGCTGGGGACCATAAGGGATCCCTGCCATTTCTCTCCCAGTCCACATGAGCTGCTGTGTTCACAGGTCGCCACTGTTCCTGCGCTCGCAACCTTTCCCCATCTCTTTTCTTCAGGTATGTCTCAGCTATGACCACACCAGCTCGCATGTCACCCGTCGATTTTCACACTCCAACTTCTCCCAAGTCCCGCCCCTCCACAATGTCACCGCCGGCTTCCAGCCTGACCGTCTCCATCCCTTCAGTGGCAGTGAGTCCCTTCATAGAAGAGGAGCGACCACTGCTCCTCGTGACTCCACTGCAGCTGCATGAGAAGTATGACCATCACCTTCAGCAATTCAACTCCTTCCACCACAATGCCACCCATGAGAGCAACAGCCTGCCACCGAGTCCTCTGCGGATCGTGGAGGATGAGGAGTACGAGACCACACAGGAGTACGAACCAGCACAGGAGCCTCCAAAGAAACTCACCAACAGCCGAAGGGTCAAAAGAACAAAGCCCAATGGCCACATTTCCAGCAGGGTGGAAGTGGACTCTGACACAAGCTCCGAGAGCAGCAGCTCTGAGACCGAAACCGAAGATGAAAGAATAGGCGAGGATACACCATTCCTGAGCATACCGAACCCCGGGGCAACCAGTCTGGAGCCAGCCACTGCCTTCCGGCTGGCTGAAACCAGGACTAACCCGGCAAATCGCTTCTCCACACCAGAAGAGTTGCAAGCAAGGTTGTCCAGTGTGATAGCTAACCAAGACCCTATTGCTGTATAAAACATAAAACACATAGATTCACATGTAAAACTTTATTTTATATAATGAAGTATTCCACCTTTAAATTAAACAATTTATTTTATTTTAGCAATTCCGCTGATAGAAAACAGGAGAGGAAAAACTTTTATAAATTAAATATACGTATGTACAAATGTGTTATGTGCCATATGTAGCAATTTTTTACAGTATTTCAAAAATGGGGAAAGATATCAATGGTGCCTTTATGTTATGTTAAGTTGAGAGCAAGTTTTGTACAGTTACAATGATGGCTGTCCCATAGTATTTTGCAAAACCTTTTAGCCCTCAGTTGTCCTAGCTTTTTCGTGCACTGCATTATAATGACTGGATGTATGATTTGCAAGAATTGCAGAAGTCCCTCTGGTCGCTTGCTGTAGAATCCCCAGGTCAGAAAGCCCTGCAATGGCACTCCCACCCTACTCCACCAGAAAAACACACATATACACACACACTGAGTCAGAAAGAAAAAAAAAAAAAAAAAAAAAGATTTAAAAAAAAGATTAAAAAGTTTTAAAAAAATCAACAAAAAAATTTTCTTATATGAGAACTTTTATTTGCTTTCCGTATATGAGATGAGTTTTGTCTGCTCTCTGCCAGCCAAAAGGTTTGCTTCTTTGAGCACTGGGATAATAGTAGATCCAACAGCATGCTACTATTAATTACAACAGGATAACAAAAAACATACAAACAAAAAAAAAAAGCGCCAACCTGCATTAAATAATGTTACTTATAGAAAGAAAGTAATACTGTGATTTTAAACCAAATATATTATTAATCAGAGGTCAGCTTGTAATCAGTAGGAGCTGCCATTTCATTATTTTCCAGATATTAATTGTTCTAGTTATCCCTTAGGAAATGGGTTTAAGTTATCTGAAGCTTTGAACCCAATACTCTATTTAAACAAAAAGGAAAAGGAAAAAAAAAAGGAAAAAAAAAAAAAAGAAAAAAAGAAAACATTTATATTAGTTTATGTTAATGGGGCAAATATAATAGCAGATATCTGTAATCAAACAAGGAAGAGATCTAGCTGGAAAACAAATGCCACTAATAAAAGTGCAATCAGTTTTCACCTCTATTTTAATGTTGATTTTTAATACATGATTTATTCTTTTGTTTCCCCTCAATTTTCTTCCCCTTTTTCTCTTCCTCAGAAAGAACCCTGACAAGCTTCTAGCAATACCTTGTTAGAGTTGCTGTTGGAGTAAGGCTTACTCTTGGACACAGAAAGGCCTTTCAGGGAAGACCTCGATTTGCTGAATGATTAAAAAGTATAGGCACATAGGAAGGACATAGCAGATGTATGGAGTTTATTTCCACTCACCTTAATTGACTCCATGACTTGGGTTGAGAGAGGCAAGGCTGATGCAGAGCCCATTTATGAAGGCAAGCACACCATGTGAGTTACAGCCATAGTAACCCATGTGTGACTATTTGGTATCAGTGTTTGTACAGCCAGTGACAGTCTTGAAGTCTTTGATTAGTAATGAACAAGGATGCTGTCAGTGCTGGAGCAGATGAGTCCATCCAGACAGAAGCAAATGGTCTCTTTTGCACTGAATTCCTATCAGTTTAGTCAGGGTCACTCTGCCTCTTCTATTCTTTTGATTTTTGTTGTGTGTTCAGTTGGCACAGCATTGACTCAGGATTGATGTGGAAAACAAATGTTTTTCCTAGACTCTGGGGATTCTGAAAATGAGAACATATGTTTTACAGGTATTACTGAGCTCTAAATAAGAGCCCTGTCAAGAAAAAAAGAATTTCAGCCAAACTACACTCATCCTCTGGGCCACATTCTGGTCCCAGTTAAATGAAGAGAAATACGTCAAGGAAGTTTTGTGAGATGCAAACCTGAGGAACTAAAGTCCCAACTCAGTAAATTGTTCAAGCATATGCTTATGCTAATCCCAGCAAAAGTTACCTTCAGCATGTGCTAGTCTCCCATTGACACATCCAGCACATGCAAAAAGTTAAGCATGTGCCTAAGAGTTTTGCTGAACAAGCTGTCCTATTTATTTGAGACCTGATGACAAAAATCAGTGAGTTCCTCACTATATAAATAACTATATCACATTAGTAAGAACACAGGTGGGTCTACCTGAACACCAGATTCAGCAGAAAAAGGACAAAAAAAACCTTAGAATAGGAAACAAAGTTTTCCTACTAGGATGTTAGTGGTAGAACCGAAAGGCTAGGAAACTAGCACAGATTTGGAATATGTGGTGGCTGAAATGGCACTGCTTATTTGAGAAGTCTATGGGAGATGGCAAATACATACTGTCTGGATTTAAGCCCCCTTTGCCATTTTTCCCTAGCTGGCATGTACTTGAACACACTTTGCCTTTGCAGACCAAAACAAAAGCTCTCTACAAATTCTAGACACCATACTCTCATTTTCATCCCTTTAGTCATGCCTATTTATCTGCAATCCCATGCAGCAGAATATCCACCTCCCCAATAACTCTGCAACTCAGTAGTACAGAGGGCCAGGTGGGTTTTCCTAATGAAGGCCATGAGTTTCCAAAGGATTTGCACTGTTGAATTTCCAGGAGCACTTGAATATCTGTCCTTTCAGGAAGGCCCCTGATACTGCAAAGACCTTGCAGGACAGATAGGACAGAAAATAGATGGCAGAGAAACAAGAGATTTGCCCCAAAATCACCCATCTTAGTGGCAGAATAGAGATAATAACACAGGTCTTTTGTAAACTCCTCCAGTATAGATCACCCACAAGGCCAGCTCTCATTGAAGTATCTGTAATAGCCCAGACATATCAGTCAGGATGGAAAGGGAACACGCCTTGAAGTTGAGTAGATTATTTGACTACTAACACTGTTATTATATAGGGACAGTACAAAATGAAGGAGCAATTCCATATTTGGGAGCTGTATATGTGAAATTTATTTGGTATAGGTCTAGGGAAAAATGTGACACCTCTTCTGTTGCGGTGCCTCAAAGTCAAAACGCTGTGCAGTTCCTGCTCTTCCTCCCCCTTGGAACATACACAGTGTGTTGTAGGGCAAGCATGAAATTAGGCTGGAGGCTTCACATGGACCTAAGAACAAGAAAATACAATTGGGGATATGGCTGCCTAAGCCCTTAGATCCTTGTGAAGAACCCAGCCTTACAGCACAATTCATGCAGCAGCAAGTTCGGGAATTGCCCTGGCTTGGCATGCACAGAAGTGCGAGCAGGACACCGACCCTCACCTCTCAACTTGTGTTTGTCACACTGTGAGGGTGTTTCACATCAGTCAGGTCCACACCCAGAAGTTAGTGAGTCTACCTGGCCACAGGTGCTGCTGGCAGGCTGCAGCCAGCTCCTGCTGGCCAAGGGGCTGGAGGATGCAGCACCATGGAACAGAGCCAGCAAGTGCCTATGGAGAAGGCCAGCTCCCCTGTTGGGGATATTTGCTTCATTACCCAGACCTCTGACCTAGGCAGTCCCAACACACCTGAGCTATCACTGTGTAATCCTTGCCAGCTTTTTGGCTGAGAGTCATAGCAAGAAGAAACATACTTGGAAGAGGGGGAGAAATATTCCGGTGGTGGCAGAGTTGTTGAGATTGTCCTGGTTTATTTCCATGTTAAGTTGAGCCATGAGTTTTCCCTGTGTATGTGTTCATATACAGGAATTATTCCAGGATAAAAGGCTTCTTTCAAGGGTATATAGCTGGATTATGTTGTGCACAACCTGGTAAACCTGTCTATTCAGGGGTGTAAATCATTGCAGTTCCATAGAGGTTCTCATGTAACAGAGAAAAGCCTACTTCCTCCTTTTGGCCCATGTATTCCCTTCCTCACTTGAGCCACCCCAACACACCCAGGTTTAAGAGATCAATCACTGCCTTTATCAGGGAAACAGGAAAGCTCCTTCTTTCCAATACTCCAAAACAACAATGCTGCATCTCCCTGCTTCTCTCACACACATTGCAAGCAGTTTCCTGAGTATCCAGGATAGCAAACTGGTGTCTCCTCAAGGACACACCTCTCAGCCTGTTGAGCACTTCTTGGCCCTGCAGTGTGGTTACTTACCATCACCTGGGACTTACTTCTAGTAAGAAACAAAAAAGCACCTATGAAATGCTGCAGAGAAGGGCAGACAAAGAACATGGCCAATTATCATCATTTGTAATTCTCTATTCTATTGTAAATACATCTTGTACATACGTGGATGTTTTCATTATTTACTGTCTTTATGGATATTGTGTTAAATGAGACACTCTTAGTTTATTGTGTAACACTGTAAATAACATAACGTCCTTTATTATTTATGCATAGGCATCTAACACACAGAGAAAGTTATCCTCATATTATTTTAAGATATATGTCAAAAAGATGTTACATTTTTCCTTTTGCTTTGAAAAAATTGTAATATATCCTCTTTTTCCCCTCTTTTCCTTTAAAAAAAATGAATGCTAATTTATTGTTCAGGAGAGAAAGGGGATGTAACTGAAAGGCAAACTGTTCAAAGAACATGCTATGGAAGCCACAAGCTACTGATAAACTAAAGAATTTATTACCCCAAATACAGCAATAAGTAATTGTTGATTTATTAAGGTTTTGTTATTCATTTTCAGTAAAAGAGGTGCTGGATTAAATTGTTTATGTGTGATCCTGGCCCAGCTGCTCAGCAGACTGTGTCAGGTCACTAGCTACCATCTTTCTGTATCCAAATGTCGTTGTAAAGGTCTTGTTCTGTTGTTGTGGACCGCTGTTCCCTGAGATTTCTGACTCACCCCTACACAGGTCTCCGGCAGACACTCTTGTTCCTACATACATTTTTAGTTTCTTAAGTTAGAATTATTAGCTCTACCCTGACCATTGCTACTTCAGATGGATGGGGTTTGGGGAGGGGGAGAAGTTGGGGGGCAGAAATGACACAGTCTTGGGACTGTGGGAGCCTGCTCTACAAAAATGTCAGCTCACTGTTCAGCAACAGTCAATAAAGCAAAGCGGATACTAGAACTTATTAGATGGAATCACCATGCCACTATATAAATTCACTATTTGTGCAGGTCATAAATACAGCAAGTGGTCCTGGTCTTCTTGTCTCAGGATAGAAATAGTATCATGGGGAAGGGTTTAAAGGGCAACTCAGGTGAATAAATATCTGGAGCTGGTGAGGTCTCAGGAGCACTGGGTAGGCTGGATATCATTATTCTGAAAGAAAGGACAGCTGAGGGAAGATATCAAAGGTCTGTGGGAACATAATTATCTTGAAGAAGTTAGGAAAGGATGGGATGTTTAATGCCTCTTCCAATAAAAAAGTGGAGTTACCAGTCAAAACTACTGGACACCGTATTCCCAGGAAGATGTGGCTCTTCGTGTAAGGTGTAGGGAACTTGGAGAATTACTTTCTGCAAGAGGTTGTAGATTATAAAAGTTTCCATGGGTTCATGGTGAGGGTCAGATCTTAGGCATTAATCCAATGCGGAATACTAAATCCATGAAAACCACATCAGATGTGGGAAATAACTGAACTGAAAACCTGTGGAGATTGTGTAAATTGGAAATACTGTGTATATTTGCACTACCTTTACCCTTCTCCAACCATCTACCACACTTGGAGAGAAGGAGGGCAGATCTGGCTATGCTTACATGATATAAGTATGTAAAGTCATTTGCTGTTAATGAGCATTAAATAAGAGGAAGAAAGCTAGTCATGAGCAGAGGAAGGAGGAATGCCGTAAAGACATCTTGGATGTGTTTCACATCCATTTGTTCCCAGGGCTAGAGCTCTCAGGCCTACCTATTGGTACTGAATGAGATGCCAAACTGAGAATGGATGGAGAAAGAGAAGGATAGGAAGGAGGGAGGGAGGGAGGGAGGGAGGGAGGGAGGGAGGGAGGGAGGGAGGGAGGGAGGGAGGGAGGGAGGGAGGGAGGGAGGGAGGGAGGGAGGGAGGGAGGGAGGGAGGGAATGGCTGGCAAGGGGTTTCTGTCACCTTCCATGTTCCCCAGTTCTCAACACAGAGAGTAAAGACCTGGTGGGCCAGTCTCATCTCAGTTTCCCTTGGACAACTTCCGTGTCTTTCTGTTTCGTTTGGAGGCATCCTGTGGCTGCAAGGCTGGATGCTTAGGCTGTTTGCCTCACCTGAATGTCTTAGCTGTGTTGGTGACCTTGTCACCTCAGAGCCAGCCCAAGCTAGCACATTATGGCACAGTGCTACTGTGGAGGAAAGGATGGTCCTTCCATTGCAGGCTGTTGAAATGGACTGCTTTGAGAAGACAGACCCTCCTCAGGCATCCCCACGGGCCTTTCATGCATGAGGGTGGAGGTTGAAGGCTTCTGAAGGAATAAAGTACCATAAGAACCACTCAGACAGGACTAAGGACCTCATCTCACATTTGATACAGACAAGAGGCCTTTAGGAGCACATCCTTGTGTGTCCCAAATGTCCTTGCAAAAAATTGTTTGTCAGTCCATGCTGTCTTTATCCTATTGGCTTTCTATGCCAAGCTTCTGCCTCTACACTTTTCCACAAGGTCTTAAAGCAGATGGCGTCAGGGAACGCTACAGGAAAATCAAGCAAACCCTTCTCATTTCTGCAGCCCACAGCTGGGTATGCTCTTAGCATGCCAACTCCACCCAGTTATGAGCACATGACTTGGAGAATGCATTCCCCAAGTTAATTCTCTCTGTCTCAGTTACAACTGATGGGAAGAAAACTGTGTCCAATGCCTTGAGATGTTGCAGCTAGTCACTGATGATTAAACTATGCAGCAGAAGCAAAGGAGCATGGACTGTGCATAGGTTATGAGCCTGATAACTCTTCTTTAGTGACAACAGACCCTAGACAATGGCACATTCATGCTAAATCTCATTTAACCTTCAAAAAAAACATGGAGCCTTGGGGATTTCTGATCCCAGAGTGCTTTTTCTATCTGATGCTATGACCTTTTGCTGGAGTCATTTCAGAATAGCTCTCATTAGAAAAGTTGTACTGATTGCAAAATTATTTCACGTCTCCAGACTAAGGCTGGCAGGACAAATGTCACAAATTACTGATATGCTTCTGATGTCCCCATATCCACCCATCAAGACAAGGACTAAAGGAGAGTTCCACATCTCCCAGCAAGGAAGAGGTGGAACAAGATCAGGCCCATGCACTTCTAGAAAGATTGCCAAGTCACTGGGGTTGGGGACAATACAGTGACTCCAGAGGGTATTCAGAGTGCTGCACTAAGAATTGCAGGGACTCTCAGAACCTGAGACAAAGCCTTCAGCATGAACAGAATTAATTTCCTTGAAAGCTAGACCTCATTCTCTAAGGCTTTAAGTTCAGAAGGTAACCAAGCACCAACTTTAGTTGGAAACTGGACTTCTAACGTAAATGGCAGCTGCTAAATTTCCGCTTAGTTTCTCCCCCTTGGGGATAGCAGGAGTTCCCTGCACTGGATGTAATGCCTCAGGAACTAGAAAGGAACCCTGGCAGCAGTGCACAGAGAACACCTGAAATAAGGCCAGCTCATTTGATGACAGCACCAGAGGAGGCGTCAAGGGAGTCTTTCCAAGGTTATATGCACATTGGTTGGTGGGGAGTACAATGATTGTTAACAACTGATTAAGTCATTACTCTGGTAATGGCCAATTTGGAGCCATGCTTCAGAAGCCAGATATTGTGTGGGAGGTATTTTAACTTACCCTGCACATTACTGCATCAGTTGGGTTATGCATTCTCTGTGTGTACACACACATACAGTCTCTCAATTTTCTGTAATGATTTCCTGATGTTCAGTGCATGCTCAGTGACAGGAAAGGAAAAAATGCCACAAGGCCGTTCAGCAGCTGCAAAACTCCCTGCATCCAAGAGGAAACACTTTTCACCTCAGAGAGGAGAAATTGAGGGTGGTATTTGTCCTGTACAGCTGTGAAGATATGAAAAGGGAATGCCTCTTTCTTCCCCAGTTAGACAGGCTGGATTACAGATTGCAGAGGAGCCTTCACGGGGCCACAGCTGAGAAGGAACTGGCAAGGTGGCATATTAAGGGGATTCCAACTAGGGTAAAGGGTGGCCATGTGGTTCTCATTTCATTGAAATAACTCTAACACAACAGATTCAATCCCAAACAGAAAAAAGAGTCACTAAAGATTCCCATGTGGTAGATCTTGGGCCCTCTATTTGTGGCAGAGAGGCAATTTCCAAAGACCAATTCTTGTCCCATATTCTGGTTATCAGGATGTTCCCATCATGTGCTCCTCTTTTTTACCCTAAATACCCCAAAGCTGAGGGTGAGGTGAGTCAGATCCTCCACAGAAATGAACAGTAATCTGCTCAAAGAGAAGACTCAGATACCTGTGCCTACAGCAGCATTCCTAGAAAAAGCAAAGGGAACTGCTAGTGATGTGAAAGCAGTAATCCAAAAACTAGGAAATAAAAGACACTTAAATGAATGCCACAGTATAAATCCAGGAACCTGAAATTCAGCATACCATTTTAAAATCATTCTCTAATCAAAGCTCTAGAAAACAAAATAATGCCATACATGAACCATTTTAATAATTAAAAATGCCCTGTAATTCTGTTAACTTACTGTCTGCACACACCATCTTACCATATCCAACTAAAACATGCAGTATTTATCTGATGGCTAATGATTATGAAATAAAGCTGAAAGTAATAAAATTCCAAATAAGAACTGGCAGACTACAGCTATCTTGTGTCTGTTTTATAATCAACCTCTCAGTCGTCATGGTACTCAGTCACACATTCTGGGTCGTATGAATGGAAAAGCAGAAAGGAGCTCTTATGCAGCAACCCTGTTACTTTCATTTCCAAGTGCCAGCTTCCTTTAAATTGAACTTACATGGCCTGATACAAACTCTGATTATTGAGGTAGCAGATTTGAAGCTCAGGTAACATAAAGTCCGGGTAACAGTATTGCTACCGCAGTAATCCTACATTGAGCTCTTTATTTGACTATCCAATACAGTCCAGAACTTATCTAAATATTTCTGTGCCTCTCATAATCAGTTAAAATTGCCATTCTAGGACTTCAGATGTGGAAGCCATGACATTTTTAGTAAACTTCACTTTCGTCTTACGAGTTCATTTGACTGACAAGAGCTGTACTGGCTCAGCAGCAGAACAGCTCTCAGCTTGGTCCCGAGGTGATTGCAGTAGGTCTTCAGCTGCAAGAGAACAGCATGCTTTCTGCTCCTTCTTTGGTATTTCACCAGGATCACATCATCAATGTCAGCACGTACTTCCAGGCTGCTCTCTGAAAAGATTTTTGGTTGAACATCTGAAAGAGCTGAGTTTTTCTGTTTCCCACCTCCTTTCCGCATGCATGCACCACACTGTTTAGATTTTTAAAAAGTTAAAAGAGCTTATGAGGGGGAGCAGAACAAAGCTGATGCTATGAGGCTCTGTCTTAGAAGTAAAAGACAAACAGCCTTGCCAAGGAGTCCATATTTAGTTTTGTCACATAGACTGAGCACAATACTCTTCATCTCAAACTGAGGTGGTGGGAAATGGGCCATACTGCCTGTGGAAATTGATGATGCCGAATTTCAGAGCAGAGGCTCGAGCCCCCTTGCAGTTAACGTGTATCACCCAGAGATCTGGCTGCCCTGGGGGTTCCAAAAGTGCTTCAGAGCATTGCTCCAAACAGGCAGCTGAGTGCACTGTAGTGCGTCAAGCCCTCGGTATGTGCGGAGGTTCCAAAGATCAGCCATTCTTGGCTGCAAATTGCTTTCAGGGGTGTTAAGCGCACCCACACTGGCAGGGAAGCCCCTTGGCTTGAAGACACCTATGCAGGGCTTTCTTCCTGAAGCAAGCTGAGACACTCGGGATATCAGTAGTGCTCCTTCCAGCCCAGGGGAGGAAACGAATGCACAGCTTGACTTTCTGCGTATTGGCCTGAAACCAGACACTGTGTCAATACTCTGCTATGACAGTTATGGTGGTGAGAATTACTTCAGAACAGAGGCATTCGGTGACTTAGAAGCTGAACAATCTCTTGCACCAAAGAGCAAATGTTTTCCCTGATTTTTTGGAGGGGTGGTGTGTGGGAGCTGAGATGATGAAGTGCAATGGAAACCTGCAGCCTGCAGTCTGGGTTAGCATCCTTCAAAGCCTGGGGGTACAAAAGGCACTCCACAGCAGATGGTCTCACCCACTACCAACATGGAACCTCACCCTTGTACATCTGAGCACTGACGTGAGTGTCCAGTGACTACAGCTCTGTAACCAGCTGTCCCATCCACCTATAGAGAAACATTGTACCTATGTAGCAAGAACTTGCTGGATATTATCCACTGCCCATGCAAGGTGTTTATTTTCCCTAAAGCATATAACTGCACTTGTCCAAATGTACATTCTCACAGAGGCTCCTTAGTAACTCCAAACTCTGATCTCTTTGTGAGACCCCCCAAAACTCTGCAAGCGGGAATCCCTCTAAGGGGACGGGATATCCCCTTTGCTGCTGATAGTGAAATAGCAGTGACAGTAGAGAGACAAGCATGCACGGGCCATATGGCTACTTAGCTAGACTTACGCTCAACAGATGACATTTCCAGGAACTGCTGAATTATCTCTATGGCTAAACACAGTGGTCCTAACTCTCACTCTTGAACTCAGGCTAGTAAATTACACACCAACACTCTCACCAAGATATCTGACTCAGTCCAAGTACCAAATTGCCTATATTGCATATGCTGAATTCCACCTCTCTGGAGCAGCCTTTTCCACTATTGCATTGAACAGGCAAAATGCCTGAGGTCAGACTCAGGAGGAGGGGCTTGGGAAAGTTCAAAATCGCTCAAGCAGTTGGGGAAAAAGAATCGTGCCTACGAATCATTAATGTTTTGTGCATCCCCAAAGAAAAAAGTTGTTCACTTTTAACATAGAAATTAAAAGAACTGGGTTAAATGCATGGAGTCTTCACCCCTGCCCTTCCCAGGAGAAACTTCACTGCTTTTCTTGGTCTTTGAAGAGTCATGATTTGCCCTGGAGCAGAAATCCTTCTACAAGGATTGTAGCCCTGATTTGCATGCGCTGATTAGCCTCACTATCACCACAGTTTTGTTGTGCAGATGAGCACTCTGAAACCCTCTCAAAAGAAAATATATATTCACTCTCTTCATTCACAAAGTTGCAAAGGTTTGGCAGCTCGTGAATAACTGTTTTGCTAATAGTACTCACTAATTCGATGCCTGGGATTAAAAATAGGACTGCTTATTCTATTAATGTAAGTGACAGTGATAGTATCACAGTGCTATGTAGTACTTGTAATAGCTGAAGTTATAACCCAGTACTTGTTATAGCTGAAGTTTCTTACCATATTTTTGGGTTCTCTCTCAGCTAATTTGCAGGAAGTTTCACCTACAAATGGCCTGTGTTTGAAGTATGATATACCAATCCCATGCAATGTCCCAACACCTGAAATTACCCCAGAAAAGAAATCTATCTGAGCCTGGTACCATTACTAGAAAAGGAGAGAACAGTATCTCTGCTGGTGGTTGAAACACAGCAAAGCTGCTTGGAGTGCTCAGTAATACAGTTTGGTTTTGTTCCATGAGGTCTGCTCCGCAAAAGATGACTTTCTAGAGTGCATGTGAAATAAGCCATGACCAGCTTCAAAGACAGGGAAGAAAAGATCATCTCTCTGCTGCTCCCATTTTCTATTGACTGCCTGGTATTCTGCTTGGATATCTCCAGGCAGAGTAGGGAAAGAAGTTGAGCAACACTGAGTATTTTAGGACCTTTGGGGAAGAAAGGCAGGAACAGTTCAGAAGTCATAACTGGAGAGGAGTGACATTAATTTCTTGTTGATAAGAGAAAGTAAAAGTTCAGCATAGCTCTACCACTTAGGAATGCCCCACCCCTGTTAGGCACAGCACCATGGGCCTTTGGGCTGAATAGCTGGGACTTGCAGCTCTGTTTTGAACTCACACATGGTCCTCATTCCCCTAACACCTACATGCTGCAGCCAGAGTGCAGTGGCCCAGGACAGGGAAAGCTCTTTGATTATTTCATAGAAAGCTAATTCTAGAGAGGCTGTTCACAGCACTCATCTCTCTCATCCCCTGTGTTAACAGAACACATTGGCTCATCATCAAGAGCAAGCACTACGAGTAGGAACAAAACCAATGGGACAATGATACTATCCAGCTCCATTAGACAGCAGGCTGCTGTTGAAGAAGCACCAATTTTCTTGTCCATTGCGAACAATTATGCACAGTGGCCAGAAACAACACGACAGAAGTTACCCCTGTGTGATCAGGACTGGAGGAAAATATATGTGAAACAAAACAGCCAGTAAGGCAGTCTGCCACACTGCAGGGAGAGGTCTGCTTCCCTCCTGGCACTGAGACCCTCCACAGCAGAAAAAAATGACAATGGATTTCAGCAATTAACAGCAGTAGGCTTCCAGAAACTGAAGCCTTTCCTCATTTACTCTGAGAATGGAGGAAGAGTGACTTAACTCATTGGCTGGGGCATGTTTATATGGCCATCCACTAATGATTCCCAGGCACTGTGCCACATCAGCAGGCCTGTGCCATGTCTGGATGGTGCTCACTAGAACATTCCTATGTCCTTGCCACTTCTGAGCAGAAACACACTCACCTTCCAAAACATCACCTAAGTACTCAGCCTAATCCTCAGTCTGATGTTTGTCCTGGGTGTTCTGGGTGTAATTCTACCCTGACGTAGGACAACAAAAGCACACTAGAAAACAACACACTGATCCTTACACTCAGATGGGGACAAAGTTTTGCCTTTTGATCTTTTGCCCATCTAATTCTTATCTGAGATCTCAGCTTAACTCCAGGGTGCATCCAAGGCACCTTCCGAAAACAGCGTTGTTCCTGTCTTGCTGTACTTCATCCCCGCCAATGCAGCTCTTCACTTGCAGAGGACTGCAATTTTGCTCCTGCACAGGGATTAGCAGCAGGTCAGGTAACATTTTCTTGCTGCCCCACAGGTCCCTGGGAGTCAGTAAACTGGGTTTTTTTGAGGTGTGCTGTGGCCTTCTTGCAAGGCTTGATTGTATTTACCAGGCTGCCCTGTGGTGCTGCCAGTTTTGTCACATCCATGACATGGCCAATAGGTTGGGCCATGCCTCAGCCCAGAGGCTCAGCTAGGCTCTCACAGATCATCAACTCACTGTGGTTATTCACAGATGAAAAACGTATTGGAGTATATCGCCACAAGGAAAGGAGTGGTCCACCTGAACAGGACCTGTGCACTTCAGGGACAGGCACTGAGAAAGTTGAATGAAGGGCAGGCACTGTGAAAGGTGAAGATAGACCAAGGCAGACAGGTTCTGCAATGGCATATCTTGCCCCTTGGCCATCTCTGTTGTTTTCACCATTCACAGCCTGTGTCCCCCACAGTTATTGAACCACTACGCCTTCTCCTGAGAAGGAGCCCAGCAGCATTTATATCTGATATTAGTCGTTGTAGCTATAATTACTAAAAATTCTATCTCTGTTAACAATTTGACCCACACAAGGTCACGTTCTGCGGGAGGCTGCTCTACAGCATTGACACTCCCTAGTTTCCTACTTTAATTTGCACAAAACTGAGCAGAAAGTCCCTTGTTCCCTAGCTGTTGCAACTGTTTCATTAAAAATATCTCGTAAAGATATACCTGCAATTCTAAGAGTTTGTCACTTGAAACTGCACTTAGAAAATGAAAACATAAAGGTCTTATTCATTTGAAATATATTGTCTGGTTTCCTTTTCAGTTGATGGAGCTAAGTTACATTCTGGTTTCCACGCAATTGGAATAGAAATAAAAAGCACCTGTGGAAGTGGGAAATAGCCTAAGCAAGGTAAAAGTCAAAAAGGTTAATTAATTTTTTTTTAGTCAAACCGTGCATTGAAGTGCAGCCCGTTAGAAAATCATTTTCTGGATGTGTAGACAGTGTTGCTGTAGGCAACGAGAGTAAGCCAGGAATTTGATCAGATTGCTGGTCTCGCTTTAATGCTGATCTATCCTATCCAGTGCTATTCATGCATTTAAAAACTCTGTGAGGGGGCAGGCAAAGTCAATTTCAGATTTAGTGTGCTGAGGGCTAAATGAATGCAGTAGGAAAGGGTTTCCAGAAGTTACAGACAAAATAAGAGGAAAACAAGGTATAGTCCCATTAGCCTCTTGATTCAGTCTTACGCAGGGAGGTACCCAGTCTTTGAACAGTGTCAGACGATTAATTTTGAAATTAATGAGATCTTTAGAAAAAAATCTGTTCCATCTCCAATGTTTAATCTAGTTATCAGCTATAGTAAATGTTTTCTGGTGTGTATTCTTCAAGCAGCACTGTCCCAACTGCATAAATGCAGACAGCACATATAGGGATTGTGCAAATGATTCAGTACTCAATCCAGTAATGCTGAGGCCAGCAAAGGTCTCTTTGCTGCAAAGTCTCATATAAAAAGGACATACTAAAAAGTAGACAGTGAGACTGTGAAGGTAGCTGTTAGTCTGTTTAGTCATGTCAGCTTTCTCAGCCTGCTCTACAGCAGGAAATAAAAAAATTGTTTCAATGACACTGACCCAGCTTCGGCCAAGGCATCTCCTCTAGGAGGCTTCTGGAAGTATTGGATTCAGCCATCCTCTTTAAATATGCAATTTCTTTTCAGACATCCCTCCAGTGGCTGGTATAGGCAGGGAGGGATCTGCTTTATCCAGCATGCACTGTGCTGCCTTGCATCTACCCATACTTGGTCTCTCGCTGAAGGACTTCAGGAGGAGGCACTTCAAGTGGATGGGAATGTTCCCTTCCAGCCTTCAACAGACCCAGTCTATTCAAGGCAGACTATCTATATCCAGCTACACAACTCTACCCTTCCAGGACTGGGCCACCCATTTATAGGTGAAAATGCTACATCATCCGGCTCTCAGGCTGCCATACTTGATACAGGATTCCCAGTAGAGGGGTTCCTTTTCACCTCAGAGGGCTAAATTCAAGCTCACCCTTTGAATTAATCACAGTAATACCCTGAGCTGGTGCCTGGAAGACAAATTCATCAGATAAGCCTGGTAGCACCTCCCAAATGTGGCTTTGGGTTGGAAAGTGTACAGTAAAGGAGTTTAAAAGCAAGTATACTGACCAGATGGAAGACACAAACCCATATATAGAGACCAAAACGTCTCCTGTGATGATGACAAAACAGAAGGGCAAAGAAAGAAGAAAATTTGTCCTCCAAGACATCTTGTCCTCCATGATGTCAGGCTCAGTCGGAGTGGAGCCTGACAGGGCCACAAACTCCGGACAGTTTTACCCAGCCTTTGGGATTAGCTGTGAGTGCCTTGCACACTGAAGGGCTCGACTTGCACTCGCATGCAAGGCATCAATCACACATTGGCCATTTTCTACAGCCAGAGTATCAGATAGCATATATGATCAGATAGGCAAGGGAGTCAAATCTGAACTAAGAGCTTCAAAGATAGTTTTTGTCTATTCCTATTCTTTCAAAAAATATATATTTAGTTCCTTGTTTCAGGATGGCATAGCTCCCAAAACTGGGCATAATCTTTGGTTTCAGGGGCAGAAAAATATCTATCTACTTGTATGACTAGCATTTTTATGGATGTTTAAGTGTGTTAACAGAAGCACAGTGTATCTGTTTAAATTGTTTCAACAGCTCAGAGAGTTACGGTGTCAGATATTTTTCAGATTAGTCCTTTTAGCAGCTGATAACATATGGGCCTGAGCTGACAGGCTATGATGTAAGCCTTACAAAAAGCCTGAAAGGCAAATTAAGCAATAACATGGTTGGTGCTCTGGCATCATAACAAACTGTTTTTCTTTCTAAGAGGTGCACAGTGGGGAGAGGTATTCCCTCCCCTTCACTCCTCTTGCATTCACCCTCAGGCTCAAGATGACAGACTCTGCGCTAAGTATCTCAGGCTGCTTTGTACAGCTGAGGGTGCCAGCTGTCCTGCTGGCAGACCCCAACAGCATGACAGAAGGACAGCACCTGGAGGAGCTGGCAGGCTCTTTGCCTCTCCCCCTGGGCTCCTCCAGCCTACCCTACAGCCATTTAGGAAGGACATCCCAAAGAGATGAGCCTGGGGAAAGCAGGAGAGAGAGAGAGAGGGAGAGGGAGAAAAGCAGAGAGGAAAAGACATGGAGTTGGGTTAAGGAGGAATGAAGGACTGCTTTAACCCTAGACCAGTCACATTTTCATGGTCACCATCACCTGTGGATGGATAGAAGCGGAGATAGCACCTGGAACAGGACAGGACAGGACAGCATGGAAACTAACCAGGAGCATGGGACAGCCCTTCTGCTCAGGCACCCTCTGTTAACAGGCAGAAAGCTGGGATGGGCTTTGACTGCTGCCCCAACTCTGAGTGCCGCTTACAGGTTTCTTGCTGCAATCCAGGTGGTTTGGGAAGAGGACAGAAAAATGGCCGGGAGAAACACAGAAGGACACCACTGGCCATTGTAATCTGGGACAAAGAGAAAACAACTAAAGGTTAAGAGAGTAGGAGGAGGATCACTCCTGGGGACGGCTGCAGAATTCCCTCAGGCAATAAGCAGAGACCTGCCCTGAGCCCTGCAGGAGCATTAGCAATGCTCTCTCTCCTGGTCAGAACAGGGACAACTTCTCTTAAGACCCAAAACCAGGTGGTGTCTGACTTGTGATTACATGACTTTCTCCCTGAGAGGAGGTCTGCTCAAAGAGGGTCTGAGAGGGGGAGCACAGGGCAGTAACAACCCACCACTGGGGAGCTGGCAGGGGATGCTCAGCGGCAGGTTTTGGGATGCCCTGGTCCCGAGCCCTGCTTCAGCTGGCATCCGCCACCTGATCAAAGAGAGCTGTGATCACCCAGCAGTCACCGTGGCACGGCCTCACTGCCATGCTGCTGCCTGAGCAATTTGTTGGGGGAGGAATAAAACACTCCCCCAAAATGGGTCACAGGCCTGCCACGGTGCCAGGGAGAGGTGTAGTGTGGAAGAAAAAGGCAAGACTTGTGCAGTCAGGAAAAGCCCCAGCTGAACATGTTGCACTGAACCCTGAGACTTCCTGAAGCCCATCTGCATATTCCAGTGGCCATGCCTGCGTAACAGCTTCCAAAGCAGGCCTGATGCCTTTCTGGATCCTTGGAAATCCAGGCTGGCCTCAGTAACAAAGTGCAGATATACACTGGAACATACAGGCATATCCTGTGCTGTAATGCTGTTATGAGGGAAAGTCCTGCTTTTGAAATCATTATACTACCTAGCTGAACTGCATAAAGTTCAAATAACCTCTACTGGCTGTAGTCTAGCCAGGAAATCTCGACCTCTGTGGCGAGGTCATTAAAGCTGAAGTTCTGGAAACTTAGAGGTGTTTAGAGAGCCTGTTAATTACTGTACTAATCCTTTAGACAATGCTGGCTCCCGGGACTTCCGGAGCATTAGCACTTTAGCAGCACTTGGGCCCAGACCTCTCCACCTCCCCCTCACAGGAGTACCTCCTGATGAAAATACTGCCAATATCTTTTTCCAAGGCCACACGTGCATAAGTAAGGCAGTCAGGAGAGTCACAGGGTGTCAGAAACTGGCCCTGAGCATTTCTTAACAGATGTGAGTCCTTTTTGTCTCATTATCTGGAGCTGACATCATCTGTTTGCTGTGTTTGTCTGACACCTATACAGCCTCAGATGGTTCCTACCCACTGCGGAATGAGTTGCCTATTTTTTCCAAAATCATGTCACTTCCAATACCTTAACCCTGTAGGCTCAGCAAGCCAACAGGTCAGCAGAGGGACAGAGTGCTCTGGAGCCAGAGCACGGGTTTAATGACAGTATGGAAACCAAATGCCTAATCCCTGAAAAATGCCTGTGACAAAATATGAACAATTAAATCATAATCACAGTAACACTGGGAACAGAGCTCATCAAAACAGTGCTATTCATTTAATCGGATGAAGTAGCTCTCACTCTTTCCAGCTGGACACTCACATTCCCAAATGCGAGCCTTCCTTATAGGAGAGAAAGTGACTCCCCGACACAGCAACAGTGTTTTGTAGACCCCTTGTAATTAATGAGCTTTGCTTGGCTGATCAATGATTTTCTAGCAGATTTACTGTGCCATGGTTAAAGAGCAATCACAACTGGTTTGTGTTACTGCATCTACTGTAGCAACCCACATCACCTACAGCTCTATCCTGGGCAGGAGAATGCTGCTTAGAACTTCTGGCCATCGGACTTCTTGCCTGGAAATCCTTCCGCCAGGCTAGGGACCTAGGACATGCAGCTGGAGTTGATAAACACATACAATTTCCTAAGGACATTCAGGCATCCCAGTCTCACTGATCTAGGCACTGAGGTTTCCGGCGTGGCTATTCTCACAGTGGGAGCCCCAGGAGCCCTCAGGGATCCTCTACTGTCCCACAGACTGCAGCTGCTATCCTGCAGGCAGCACAGGGGAATCCAAGAGCTGAAACTGAGTTCGTGCCCATGTATAATGATGCATGCAGTGGCTCCTGGATAAGGCCTTAGCCAGGGATTCTCCTTTCCCTGGCTTTGTCATGTATACAGCATGGAACATACTGCACAAATCATGTTGAGACAGAGACACAATTATTAGCTGGGTCTGCAGCTGTTGACGTGCATTGACTGTTATGGTGGATGTTACTTTTGGGGGAAAATACTGTTTGAATGAGACAAAAAGAAAGGAAAAGCAAGAAAAACCGCTCTGGCAACACATCAGGAGACAGGCAATGGAGATTCAAGTGTCCTCTTCCTGGTTTTATCTCCAGGGCAGCAGATGATCCCCTGTAATACTTCGCCACAACAATCACAGACTTTTTCATTAGTCACACAGACTCCTTCCTGGCTCTCCCTGCTTATGGGATATTGTGCACACCAAAGCACCTCTCACCCAGGTGTGACTGTTGCACACAACCTGGTTGTTGAGCTTTGTGTGTACATAAAATGGGCTCCCAAGTATAAACCAAAGCAACCACAGGCAGGGAAAAATGGGGAAAGCCGGCAGAGCTCTCAGATTTGTGGCAATCACTTTCTGTGGGAGCCCATCACAGCTCAGAGTCAAGGTTGCTAGACCAATGAGAACAGCAGCAAAACAAAAAGAGAATACTCCAGCAGAGGATGTGCAAAATGCAACCACAGCATCTTGGGTGAAAAAGTACTGACCTGCAAATAGAAGGCAGGCTGCAGAGTTGCAAGTTTCAACTTGCAGCAAGTTTATTTGCAAAAGCCCTTGACCTTACAAGAGCTAAGGAACCTACAGTACCTTGTAATGAGCAGCTCCAGCAAGAAAAAGTACAGAATCCATGCATTGGAATAATCAGTAAGCCAGTGCATAAAGTGCTATCACTCACTTTGAGAAAGGAAGGCTAAAGATGCTGCCCCATACCTAATACAGACCCATCAGTGCAAGGATCTGAGCTGTTTGCTCCCTCATCCTCCCTCAGTCTGTTGGTGCCAGTACAGGACTGTGCTCTCTTGTGCAAAGACAGAAGAGCGCTCTGCTTAGGGGGGGGACAATTGTTTATGCTGGGCGTCCAGTGAGAGGTAGCCTTTTCCAGCTGTGCTCTGGTTCTCTGCAGCTTGCGTGTGCCAGGCTTCGACAGGTGTAAGCTTGTCCCCTTTCTTCAGGTGGTAAAATCTCTCAATTCGTCTCCTTGAAAAGTCACTGCGTCTGATCTGAAAGCAGAAGAGAGTCAGAGGTGTACTCTTTAGCTGTTTTTGCAGACCTGAGCAGCCACTCTGCCATGCAGAGATGTCCTCAGCCAGATGACAGCACTTGAGCCACTGTTCAGAGGGAAAATTAGGGCCTTCAGGAAAGAGTAGTCAATTAATAGATATTGCAGACAAAAATTTTGCTGCAGTTCAGGGGTTTCTGTCTTCCCTTAAATAAATCAGTTTCAACACTGGTAACTCAGAGAAGGTAGTCTGTGAAAAAACAGTTTCTTTGTAAAAGAAACCAAAGGGCAGTTTTTTGTTGCTGACTGTGACCTCATGTACCTCAGTAATGCACACTGATGAAGACTACACCTGGCTTAATCTTGGAATGAGAAGCAGAAAATTTCCCCATTCTGGAAGAAGTCTTTCTGTTGTCTCTAGGTGTGAGCTTTAGCTAGCTCTTTAGTGGCTTGCAAAATTTAACAGCCTGCTTATAGTCTCAGAATTGGATCTAGACCGTGTATAGGTATCAGTCATGTAATCTGAACACCATTAGGCCTGAGATCATCACAACAGTTGTGCTGTTATAGCATTTCAACAATTATTAGGCATCTCTGGACATTGCATCCATCCATGAGCTTTCCGCAAAAAGCACAATGTTCAAACACATAAGTCAGAATAAATCCAACAGTTCTTGCTATTTGGGCGATCAAGTAATTCGAATAAGCCATATTTTGCAACTCAACAGGTAAGATGCTGATTTTTATAAGCTCATCAACCTTAAGTTAAAGACAACAAAATCTTTGTTTCTGTTACAGATAGCAGTGCTGTAAGAGGTTCTTCAGAGAGTTAGGCTACAAGGCTGGTAGTAGACTGGATACTTATGTTTATGTATTCTCTTGTATTGTGGAAAAAGCAGGATACAGGAGGGAGAAGTAGGAAGAAAGAGACAAGCCCTTCACCTCTGGTCTCTAATGTGCCATAGGTGAGTTTCCAGTTGGAGAAGTATAGCAAGTTACGGTGTCTGAGGGAGGCAAGCAGTGCAGAGCCTTCCTCACGAAAGGTCTTTCAAGAAGCTTGATCATGCTGTCAGACCCTTGGTCCCTGAGCAGAGCAATTCTGCCCCAACTTGCTCTGCCATCTCTTTCTACAGATGGGGAGAAGACTCTTAGGCTTCATTCTAGCTGCTGCTAAATTACATGGTGCATAACGATGAAGAATCAGCCACAGTTAAATTTTTGAGAAGATGTAATAGGGTGATGTTTTCTTTCCCTATGTGCGTTGCTGCACAACATTGCCATGCACAAACAAGATTTTTCACTCTGAGGGGGCAGAAGGAGATCTTGTTCAGGCTGTTATGTATGTCAGGAACAGCTTAATCACCAGTAGGATTGCTTTCTTGCCTGAGACCATTGCTTTATCTTTCAGGAATCATCAATGTTCCACTTAGGAAATATTTTTGCCTCTAGTGATTTGTATGTGTGTGTTAGCTATCCAGCGAAAGATGGCATGACTAAATAATCCAACAAGTGTTTTATCAGCTTGTGTTTGCTCCTGATTCAAAGACAATGCCCCCCAAACAGTCATTACCCAGGAATGCAGATCTTAGAGCTTTGGCATTAAATTTCACTTAATGGAATTTGCTGCACAGATAAAACACAAAAAACAGCAAGTCCTGACTCTGAGGACATTTCCTCTGATAACAAACAGTTGACATAGGAAAAAATATAATTTATCCACTGGTTTGTCTGAGGTCAATGATTTAAAAAAACAAAGGGGTTTTTTTGAGGGTTTTTTTAACATACAGACAAGCACCCCAGAAGAATGGATTTCAAATTGATGAGGTATTTCATCCTGATTTTCAAGACATATGAGCTCACTTGTTGCCGGACGTGCTTTAGAGGACTGGCACTAGAAACAGCAGAGAAGTTGTGTTGCCATTTCATCAGCCAGAGGAAACCAGGCTTCACAGATAGTGTCCTAAGAGCCCTCTGGACAACCAAGTGTGACAGAGATCTGGCCCTGGCCAGGACAGTGGAAATGAGTTTACGCGTACTTTAGATGTCTTTGGAGCAAAACCAGCATCCACAGATATGTTGGTCCTGATGGCCTTCTGTGTCTGATGTCTGCCAGGTCAGTCATGAGGAACCTTCCTCTGGAGTGCCACAGTGCTCTTCCAATCTGGAGGTTGAACATGCCAGTAAAAACTCAGGGAAAACCAGAAAAGGCTTTCACCTTTCCAGAGTACTCCTATCTTTTACACAGACAGCTGTGTCTCTAAGTTTTGCTATCATGTCTTCTTTGCATCCTATGTCAGGGGCCACTGTCCCCTCCTTTGTTGATTTGGCTGGCTGCACTGGGTATGGAAGGGAACTGAGAAGGGCTGTAATGTCTTTTAAAACGCTGGCGTGTCAAGCATTTTTATGATGTGTAATTGCCCTTATTAGTCACTGCCTGGGCAGTCAAGGTTCCAGAAAAATGTGTTAAAGCTGCAGGTGGAGGTCATGTAATCGACAAGATATTCTGTCCAGCTGCCTCTCTCTTAAAGGATACACTTCCAGCTTTTGCCTGCTTTATGCCAATCCTCCTCTCATGACACTCTTGCCTGAACTCATGAAGGTTCACCTGTGATGATTTATTTCTTTATGCCAAAGCGAAGGCCAGAGCTCTTCCACAGCGTCAGGTAAAGCCTGCAGCATAAACTAGCTGGCACTGCTCCCTTCGTAGACAGAGCAGCACACTGTGCAGAACAATGTGTGCACTGGGAGTATGAAAAAGGAGCATTCTTCCCAGTTCCTGTGTTTTGCTTGTCTCACTCAACGACAGTCCTGAAATTAAGGAGTGTGGTGCATTTGCCATCTCTGGTAAAAGAGAAAACAGCACTTCAGCCCTGGGGGGTATTACAAAGAAACACTGAGTGGTTTGGCATTTGCTATAAGAAATGGCAGAGTACATGTTCTTTTTGGGAGTAGATTTCAGTCCCCAGGTGAGACATTTTTAATAACAGTATACCTGGATTGGCACAGCCTTTCTCAGGGAGAAAAGAATAGAGCAATAAGTCAGTGCCTTGGGCAGGCAGACTTCCCTACTCTATAAGAGCATGGGTATTGCAAGGGTGTGTGGTGTAGATACATTTGTAAAGCTAAAGGTATTGTGCTATGGGGTTCCCTGGTTGTTAGAGCCTTGGAGTCATCTAAGGAAGCCAGCTAGTGGTGGAGAAAACTTTATCCTCTGGAAAGGAACCCCATTTTCTGTAATTTTCCTTGGGTTTCTAGAACACAAATCTGCCCATCCGGTATCAGCTTTCCTGAAGTACAAAAGAAGACATGCAAGGGAGGTATCAGCCATGAAAGATGACATCATGGCTAGCATCCAACAGCATCCAGGAGCTTGTTCCCATCAGGAGCTAGGTGATTGTCCTCTTTACAATGTTTTGCACCCATAATAGGCTGACAATGACAAATGTCACCCAGAGCAGAGCTCTTTCTATTCAGCTCACCTTCACAATAATCAAGTACTAAGAAGTAATGCATTCTTGCTGCTGGGAACTCTGCAGATTTCCAGCTAGTTCTGTCGTTTGGAGGGCATACAAAGATGACAGCAGGCAGGAGAGGTTATTTGTAGAGTGGGTTGGAAAATTGATTTGTTCCAACCATAAAGTAGTATGGCTGAGAATAAAAATAGAAACCCTTAGTCAGAAGTTTCTGCATTCACTATCCATACCTACAGCATTTGTTGTAATGTGGACGTGAGACCTTTAAGGGCATTGAAATTTACTTTTGCTTATTTCCTCCCTTTTCTTAAATATTTTCACCTGTCAAAATCCCTAAGTATCAGAAAATGGATCTTTCAAGAAAGAGCTGCCTTCTTAAAAAAAACACCCTGGTCTGATATTCATCAGGAATCAGGATATAAAAATATGCAGTTTACTTGCCATCAGTCACTCTGTTCTATTATAGTCATTTAATATATTCACCAGTATCTCAGAGAATTACATTTCCACATGCTTTGTGGAGGCTAAAACTTGATAGGTGACCCATTGTAAAAGGGACTGTGACTTAAGTTCACCAGGTGGCCTGTGGGCTGCATTGTTATCTTAATGTCACCTGTCCAGCTGGCAGTTAAGGGCCAATTGGAGGGGCAAAACAGTGGATGGGGACAAAATGGGGAGGAGTAGCAGTGCAGTGTAGAGTGAAATCCTGTAGAATCTTCTTTGGAAAGTGAACTGCAGTTGTGAAAAAATTGTCTTCATTAGTGTTTTTGCTAGTTTGATAAACTTTCTGAAAGGAATTAAATACCTTAATTCTCTTTATTCCCTTCTCCAGAATGAAAAAAGCAAGTGGACAAATTGTCTTTTCCTCTAATTCATTACTGCTCTGAGCAAACAAATGCAGAAATCTAGTTGTTTCCATTGCCTGTGTGGTCTCAAGACAAAGGACCCATCTGCAACTCTCTTTGTGAGCCAGGGGAGGTGTCACCTTGAATTAGGCTTTTGGGACAAAAGACAAAAAAGTGTATTTCAGCCCAGGAAGAAATTATAAGGTCCTACCAATATCACAGACTGTGCTTCATTACCTTTTGAGAACTAGAGCAATAACACGCTAAGAACACAAATCTTACAGGCACAAAACCTTTTTTCCCCCCGACCACTAGTGGAGTGTAATGGAAGAGCAGCTAAGGCATCAAGATCTCTATAAGGATCAAATCATGTGAGACTTGAGTTGTTCCCTGTGTTAAAGCAGAAATGGTACTCCAATTGATTCAGTTGTGCATGAAAATTTGCTGCCTTGACTATCAGCTCATCCCTCTCTCATGGGTTTTGTCCATAGCCAGTGGTGATCTAAAGCTCTACCACTTCTCAGGAGTTTCCTCAAGCCAGCCTGTGGTCTGCAATAGCAGGATGGTGGGTTGTTAGGAAAACAAAGATGTATCATGCTGTGGGGCAACTTCAATCAAAATGGTTTCGGACTCATTTTACAAGATCTTTCATTGATATTGGGAGCTCAAATTAAAAATATAAGGAGGCAATTTTAATTGTTGATTCCAGCTTTCATGAAATACATCTGTCCTAGTGCGGATGCAATTAAATTCTTTCTTGACTCCACAAACACAGTACCTGGCAAGTGCAATTACATGTGTGTCTAACAGAATGAAAGAAACACTTAGGTTTGTGAATAAGTTCTGACATTTTTCTTGTTTGGTTCTTTGACCTTTTCTATATGCAGCCATTGTGCTAATTTAACTAAAATGGACCCTTTGTGCAAACTTTGCTGTAAAAGCTCTTCCATGGTTTAACTAAATGCTGTGGTTTGCACTGTAAACAAATCGATGAAAGTTAACCCAGGATAAGCCATTTTCTCTGGGGGAGCTTTTAAATATACTTTTAGGGCTCTGGCAGTTGAATTACAGTGAGTCAGCTACAGCAATTTGAGGATTTTTAGGACCTTCCCGATCTTTGCTAATGCTACAACAAAAGTCACCGCCCTGGTTCCCTTCAAAGTGCAGGGGAGATGGGCTGTAAGCAGCAGAAACCAACCTGCAGAAAACCCCTTCCCTCAGCAGTCCTTGCTGCTCATAGGCTGGGAGTTGCAATGCTGTGCAGGACTCTGCACAGGCACTCCCCAAAATATGACTTTCAGGTTTGCTGTCTGAATTGCCTTATGGCTTGACACAACTGGGTCTTCGAGGATGTCTCGGTTTGAAAGGCAGGTTTTTGCTAAGGAAGGTGGGAACCTTCCTTAGAACAGAGAATGTGACCCCCCTTCCCTCTGAATTATTATAACTTTGGAACCAAGGGCTTTCACGCAAAGATATGAGAAAAGGGATAACAGTTCTTTACTAGTATCTATAATGAGGCAAACAATAGTAACAACAAACAAAACCAAAATCCCGGTGGCCGATGTCCCTGGGCTGCCAGGCACTTTCCCATTTGGTGCAGTCACGGTCACAGCCAGCAGGGGCGCTGTTGGCTCCCGGCCGGGCAGGGCAGGTGCAATGACTCCCGCACAGCTGCAGGGGGCGCTGTGGCGCGAGGTCAGATCTGTGTCACATGCGTAATGGCAGACGGGCTGGACCAGGGTGGCACGCAGATGGATGGGGCGCAGCAGGGAGCCCAGAGCAGGGAGATGGAGTGGCCGGGTCAGCCCGCCAGGGCCAGCCAGCAGAGGAGGCGGCAGGAAACTCTGCAGTTGTGGCAGGCAGGATGTGGGGCAGCGGCAGCCGGGTGCCCCTCCACTGCAGCGCAGCTGGGAAACGCGCCTTCCCAGGGGGTAGAAGGGGCCGGAATCCCATGCCCCTTTTCCCAAATGCAAGCTCACCCACCCGGTAGAGAAAAACCAGGGCAAAACTGCGGCTTTTTCTGCAGTCGCAGCCAAAAAGCAGACAGCCACTTTTCCACTCCTCTCTCTTCCAAATCCCCCTAGCGAGTGTCTCCGTTATCAAATCCCCAATCTCTTGTTCCCAAGATGGCTTGGCTCCACCTAGCCAAAATCTTTGTCTCTTTTGTAAGAGTAGATGGCCCTTAAGTATCCTGTCGTTAGTTGCCTAGCAACAGAATGGGAAAAATTCCATCCCCCCTCTCAACCTTCAACAGAGGATTGGCTTGTAAAATAGATTCAGCAGTCAAACTGATGCCACAGAGCTGGAAGAACATCCACTGGCCCACAATTTTGGCCTTATGTAAATTCGTATTGGTTTGATGTGGCTTGCTTAGCAGTGTAATGACATGAGTCAGCCTGAACGGTCAGCAGGTCCTGTGTAGGTAGCACAAATTTCTTTCAGTTTGGAAGGGACCCACAAGGATCATTGAGTCCAACTCCTGGCCCTGCACTTGGCCATCCTGTCAGTTACTGCAGGCAGTGTTTCATGGGCCACAAGGCATGTGGACAAGGCACATCTGGGCTGGTTCTCTGCTACAAGACCGGTTGTGCCAACATCTAAAGGACCTGTTGGAAAGAAGCGTCTGCAAAAATTTAGGTAATCTTAAAGTCTCTTCTGTCTGGTCTGAAGAGTCAAAGGCTGCCCTACTCCTCTCCTAGGGTGTGTTCAGTGACACAGACCGCTTGATATCAGACTCAAGAAAGGACCACTGCAGCATTGTTTGTCTCCTACTGCTAGGACAGAGAACTTTGGCCTGCACATTGGATGACCTCCAAAGCAATCACTGTAATGACTGGATATTGGATTTCCTTCTGTCTCCTGGTTGGAACTCTTGATTACATTTGTGATACTCAAGAAATTAACTGGTAGGCAATGGCCAGCAGCTGGCTTTTTTTGTTGTTGTCGCATTTTTAACGAGATGATTGTCTACCATGCATATCTGTCCTGAAACTAGAGGTGTAAGTGAAGTCCAGGCTATCAGAGAAGGTGGTAACTTTCATATTTATGTAGTGTATCAGTCCCTAGATGATAGTTTACTCCACTTAATTCAAACATAGTGGATTTCTCATTCTTATTTTTCCTTTCCAGACTCTATTCTGAGACTGGTGTGTGAAATGTATCACATTCAACTATTTTATAGTCGGTGGTCATATCCTGAATGAAGAGCTTTCCATAAAGAAACTGCAGTCTTTTCAGCCCATGGAATTTTATGCTATACTTGTACTTCCTTGTGAAGGAATTGTACCCGTGGAAGAATCAAACCCCTTTATTCTGGTGATACACACTGACTGTTTTACATGTCAGATATTCTTTACTTGCTTCATGAACCTGTTTTGCTGTGTTTTTCTCAGTAATTTAGTATCTTTTTCCTACAACTTTCCTATCCCATGGGTCACTCTGGGAAGACGGAGATTTAGACTGCCTGAATTTAGTGGTACCTACTAGACAAAATATCTGAAAGTCATTCAAAACAACAGAGGTTTCACAGCAGATTGAACTCTGACCTTGTTTACAAGGGACCTGGACTATGCCACAGGTCTACTGGCTGAGAAAGGCACAGCAAGAAAACTGCCTCAGTCTCATGCCATCCCTTTCTTTTCTCCTCTCCAAAACATAATATACTTCTGCTTTGCCTCTTTTTCTTTGGAGACCTTTGTCCGCTATACTCTTCCCCACGTTATGGCAAGGGAGGTCACAGACTGGATGGAGAACTGTCCATAAAAATAGGTCTGTGGGGAGACTGAAGATGTTGGGACTTGTGGTCCCAAGAGAAGAGCTACAATTTTGGCTTCCAAGGCAGGGAAACTGATGTCCTGCATTTGCACGGGTCACAGACCAGAGGAGCACCAAAACTAAAAGGAAAACATCCATGCTGCATGACTAGTCTGATGAAAACAACTAAAGTAAAGGGAAAATAGCTCTTATCTCTCTGGGTTTCCTCTGATACCTTCCTTATTTCGCTATGTTTATGGATAGAGAAAAGGCATTGGGGAAACACTATTGATTCCAGCTTAGTCCTTAGTCACTTTTCCACTTTCTTTATGTAAATACTCAGAAAACACAAGGCCAAGGCTCCAAATGAGGACTTTTCCGGCAGTTTTCATCCTGAGTTTTAGCAGTTATGATCATGCTCTAAGAATTTGTGCTATCAGTAAGTCTGGCCCCTCAGAGACAATGGCCATGCAGCAGGGTCACCCAGCTAGGTCACCAGACACCCCACAGCAAGTGTAGCTGTATCCCCCTGTGCCCTGCCAGGTGCCAATCTATGCAGGTTTTTAAGGCCTCCCATCTTGGAGACCCCTTTTCAAACTGGATTAATGTCTATTAGGGTATCAGTCTTTGCCACACAACCTTCATTTAGGTACAGATCCCTTCTGGTGAGCTGGCCTTGAGGCAGGACTTGCCCATTCCCTCTGTGCAGCACAAATATTTCTTCCTTGTACTCAGTGAACATCTTCTCCAGTTTACAGAGATTGCCTTGATTGTTAAACCTCCCCTGCTATAGTTTGTGCACTACCTCTTTCTATTTTGCAGATTGAATGAAATATAAGACATAGATATTCAAAGGCCAAACAAGGTGTTATTGAAAAGGTAATGGTCGTGTCCAGAGAAGAGCAAAAAAGGTGAAGGGTCTGGAGCACAAGTCTTACGGGTCTGAGGGACAGCTGAGGGAGCTGGGGTTTAGCCTGGAGAAAAGGAGTCTTAGGGGAAACCTTATCACTCTCTACAACTACCAGAAGGAAGGCTGTAGCAAGGTTGGAGTCAATCTCTTCTCCCAATTCGAAAGAGATAGGACAAGAGAAAATGGCCTCAAGCTGCAGTAGGAGAAGTTTAAATTGGATAGTAGGAGAAATTTCTTCAGCAAAAAGATTCTCAAGCATTGAAATGGGCTGTGGAGGAGTCATGGTCCCTGGAGGTCTTTAAATGACATGTAGATGTGGCACTTGGGGACATGGTTTGGTGGTACACTTGGTGGTATCAAGTTAATGGTTGGACTCGAGAATCTCAAATGTCATTATCAACCTTCAAATGCTATCATCACAGAGTTATTTGGGTTGGAAAAGACCTCTGAGATCATTGAATCCAACCTTTGACCAATCACCACCTTGTCAACCACACCACAACACTGGCTGCCTGCTCCAGTCTCTTCTTGAACACCTCCAGGGATGGTGACTCTATCACCTTCCTGGGGAGTCCATTCCAGTGCTTCATAGCCCTTTCCATGAAGAAATTCCTGCTGATGTCCAAATTGACCAGCAGGTCACTAACAACTTCCCCCGGATCTCAGGGGATCTATCCTGCTCCCTGTCCCTCTTTACTTCCAGCTACTCTACAGCTCAGGCGGTCAGTTGCCCTGGGGATAGCTGGTGTTAATCTTAAAGACCAAGGCAGAGAAGGCATTAAGTACCTCCGTCTTTTCCTTATCCTTGTCAACAATATTCCCCTCTTTGCATCTAATAAAGGATGGAGATTTCCTTGGCCCTTCTTTTGTTGTTCATATATTATAAAAACACTTTTTATTATCTTTCACAGCAGTGGCCAGATTGAGTTCTGGTTGAGCTTTCACTGTTGTCATTTTCCCTTTACATGACCTAACAACATCCTTGTATACTCTTCCCGTGTTGCCTGCCCCTTCTACCAAAGGTCATAAACCCTCTCTTTTCCCCTGAGTTCCTGCAAAAGCTCTGTGTTCAACCAGGCCAGTCTTCCTCCCCAATGGCTCATCTTTCAGCACATAGGGACAGCCTGTTTTTATGCCTTTAAGATTTCCTTGTTGAAGTGTGTCCAGGACCCCTCTGTTTATTAAGGATGATAATGGTGCTATGATTCTAAAATTATATTATACTGACCATAAGTAAGTATGTGTGTACGTGTGCATATGATAGTACACTGAAATGATACTATAATTCCATGGTCCATCTGATGAAAATTAGCGTTAGTCATAAATACAGACCAGCTCCAGCCTAACACTTGACAACCTTGCAGGTTTATATGAGGATGAAGAGCACCATCCCAACAGCCTTTTCCATATCCAGCAGTGAAATCAGCCCCACAAACATCACTAGCTCCAACTTTTGCTAGCACAAAGCTATTTTGAACAAGTTGATGGGTTTGGTGTTAAGGGGGTTTATTCCAGAATTTCAAAATTTTTGAGACTTCCCTACACTTCTACAACTTCTTTCTGTTCCAACCTTTGCACTTTTACTTTTTGGTCACACCATGAGAAAGAAGGGCCTTCCTGTTTCACATTATGGATTTTTCACACACACAGATTGAAATGCTGCGTCTACTTGCAAAAGCTAAATTGATTCATATAATAGATGTGGTGCTTTAATGATGGGAAAAGAGTGTAAAGAAATCTGGTTAAAGGAATGTGAAACTGAGGAGTGCTGAAAGAGAAGGTCCAGAAGTAATAAGGTGAAGTATGAATTTCAGGCACCCCTGAATGGAGTACCCTTCAGCTAGGATTCCTAGCAATCAAAGGGAATTGGTAGCATAGTCACAACTGAGATGGATGATGTGGGAAGATAGGTTATGCAGAGGAGTTAGAGTGATGAGGACCACCCTTCTGTAAAGAGAAAAGATCATTCAGTTGCCCTGGACCAATTCAAAAAGAAGAGAATTGGGGGGTTAGGGGTATGGAAGAGGCCGGAGGAGAGATATGGAGGAAGGGATATATAAAAAAATCATTTGTGGCCTGCACTGGCATCTTTTATTATTAAATATTTCCTCAACTTCAAAAAATGAGGCCCTGTGATTATATTATTGTAAACAGTCTCCTTCACTGTCCACAGTACCCATCCTTAATATCATTCATGCCTAGCATCTTGGCATCCTTAATACCCACAACAAGGAAAAATTTCTTCAGAGCAGTGCAAGGCTGCCCTTCCTTTCTATGTCTGTGCAGCATCTGGCACAGTGAGAGGCCATTTCCAAATGCTGCCACTCAGATGATAATGAGTGTGAGATCTGACAGTTCAGCACAATTTGTTCAAGGTCTTTGTATGTCAGTTCTGGTGCAAGGAAAAACTTACACGAAAATTCTGCTAAAGAATGTGGCAGTCTCAGAAGTATGTTTCCTAAGAAATGAGGGTGCCCCTACAACAGTGCATGTTGGCTTTCAGGGAATAGTGTGTCCTCAGCAGCTGGAGACAGATTCCTTAGAAACTCCTTTCACTCTGCTTTCATTGCCCTCATCTCTATTCTCCACATAGAGCCAAGTAACTTAAACTTCTGCAGCAATGAACTTCAGATTCAAAGTGAATTCTGGCAGATGAGAAATCCCAAACACATTTCCCTCTCATGGGATCCATTCGCAATGCTGTAGCACAAAAAACCTTGCTTCCCTGGGGTTTGAGCCTCACACATCATGGTGAGCATGAGCTCTAGCATTTTCACCCTCAGCCAGCTCTTCTCAGGAAGAATCGCCCTGCTTATATTTAATCACTCTTCATGCTGTAGCCTCCCCACACCCCAGTCATTCCCATGGTGCTCCTTTGGCTGCACAAAATTCTTCTGTGACGAATGAATTGGAGATGGTATTCAAGACATGGATATCTTAGGCATGTATGGATTAACATAGTAATATAGCCTGTTCTGTTGTCTTCCCATCTCCTAACTTTTAACATTAGTTTCTTTTTGTATTTTTACTGTTTACTGAACAAATGTTTCTGCAGAACAACCCACAGTAATACAACAATCTGCTTTTCAGTGAAACTGTAGAATTCACAGTTCGCCACTTTGTATGCAGTGTTGACACCGCTGTTGCCACATGGTGACTGCTTTATATTAAATAGCAGAGTTTTATCTACAACTTTTTTTTATAGTATTCTGCTTCTTGAGATTTTTTTACAACCTTTCTGGGCACTCCTTGTTTTGCTACCTCAGCTTTGTGTGTTTGCCAAAGTTGATTGCCTCATTAGGCAACCACCCTTTCTCTCAATCATTTGTAAACAAGCTGTGCACATGCAGTTCTGTATAGATTTGCTTCATTTGCAACCTGTATATTGTAAATTCTGACTTTTTAGTCACTTACTATTTCCTTTATTTTATTGTGTTCATTTCCTATGCAATATATTTTTGCTTGTAGCCCATGAGAGCTTAGCTTCTCCAAAATCCTGTAGTGAATCATAGAACTTATGGATGCAACATACACAGTCAAGAAGAGTCCTGAGGTCATAAGAAAATCTGGATCTTCCTCATGAAAAAATACAGTGGCCCCCCAAAATGACCCTCACAGGTTAGCAAAACATTACTTCCTTCCACAAAACCTGAGCACTCTTCTCTTATTTGTTGTAACCATAAATTCTATCTTGTATTGCTCAGCATGGACATTAGAATTTCTAATCTTCACTGCCCACAACATCCCTCTCTACAGCTCTATTAAAAAGTACCTTATTTGCCACCCACTGTTCCTGCGTTGGGGTTGTTCTAAATGATAGCTCTCACACCACAGTAACTGATGCGGGAATTTCATACTTGGGCTCCTTTTGAAGTTTTGGATGAATGGCATCATTCATGGTGACTTTTTCACTCTTTGTTTTAAAAAGTCATTCTATAGGTTTATTCAGACACAGATCCTCCAGCCTATCCCAAGAGAAAATGAACTGTGAACCTCAGAGAGCTCATTTCTAGTGAATACAAACATGAAGAATGTATTTCGTTTTCTGCTGTGGCCTTATCTTCTCACCTTGGCTTCTGCAACCATCTACAACTTTTACAGAGCTTGCGAAAAGCATGCTTCTCCTGATGAGTGGGGTAAAAACATGCCTTTGGCATGTGTCTTTTCCTGGGTTTTTGACCTGCATTCTCATAACTGACTAACCAGAAGGATTCCTGTTGTCTTCATTTGGTCTCACTAGGAACTTATTTCCTCCTCCTGATAGCATCTTTTACCCTGCTGTTTAATCCTACCAACCTTTATCTCTTGAACTGAGTCTAACATATTGCTTGGGGCCAAGTAGTCACCTCCTGTGACATTTCAGCGCTCTATTAATTATCACTCTTCTACCAAGTTTCTGCTATAGCCAATTTATTAGTAGTTTCATTTAAAACTATGTTTTCAGTTCCCACACATTTCTAAGATGGCCAATGTTTGACAAGATGTATATATGTATATTTTTATATATATATATATGTATGTGTATGTAGGTATGTACGTACTTATATACTATGATTTCATTTCCTGTTGCCTGTGTTCTGCTTAAATTAGAATTGATACCTTTTCAAACTTCTCCTTTCCTTTCCTTTTCCATGAGCTTCTACTCTATCCTTTTTCTGAGGGTGCACTTTCTCTCACTTCACCCTTAGAGATGCAACATTCCAAACAACATTTTCGCTGTATTTCATTGCTTTTTCTACTTTTTGATTTTCTGATTTGCTATTTGACAGCTCAGCTCACTTCCATGCTGGAGTAGCTGAAGACACTGCACTCCAAAAGTCAGTCCTTTGAGTGTTTGTGATGAAACTGAACATTTCCCCCTCACATCTTCCCTATGTCATCTACTCAGCAATACATTAAGGCTTTTCCTTTTCCACATCTCTAACTGGCCCTGAACATACTCCTGGAAGGAATTCCAAAGATGATACTGTCTAAAGCCATAAACTTTGCATAAACAATCTTCTTTCTTACCCTCCCCTTTTTCAACCACAACTCATTGTCTATCACTACCACCTCCTTTCCAGCAGTCCCTAAAAAGCCTGTCTAGACACATGGAGTGATTTACTACCTTTTTATCATCTGCCAAGAAGGTTTCCATGTAGTTTTCTCCAATATCCTGAGCAGATACTTGTATACATGCCATTTATATGCAGGCACTGTAATAGCCTACATCTGCTCTCTGTTGGGATACCTGTTATCCTTTGTGAAATGCAATATATGTGCCCACTGTGAGGCTCATTTCTCTCCTTTTCTGGTTAGCTGGTGGCTGGATTTATCCTTTTCTCAGCTACAGTGCACTGCTAAAGCTGCATTGGACTGCCCTAACATGTGCAAGAAACGTCATGATAAACCCCTCTTTCCCACTGAGGTTTTTCCAAACCAGTCTCTTGGTAAGTGGTCTGTGCACTGGAGCTGGGCTGTAATCCACCCGACTGGCAAGCAATGATGTGACCTACGAACAGGTACATCTCTTGTGGTCCTGTGCCTTACAGGCTTTTCCTGGAGAGGAGAATGAAATTTCCTTGCTACTATTAATTTAAATCACATTAATTTATTCCTAAGTTTAGACAGACCACTTGGTTTCCATGTGTGGTTGATTTCTCTGTGAGAGTCAGGAAAGGCTCTCCATTACACAGAGGCCTGGATATTGGAGCTTGTTTTGCTTACAAATAGTACAAAAACCTGCACATGCAAACTCTGTGCACCTCAAGTCTTAAAAGCAGACATTCATCCAATCATATTTTTTCAGACTGGAAGCCTTTGCTGAATCCTCAACACACTTGAAAGGCTCAGTTTCAATTGCCTCCTCTCTGAAAAGGACTTATCCACAGCACAACAAAGCAAATTCTGCCTTCATGAACATCATACACGGAATTAAGTGCAGCTAAAGACAAATAATTTGTTGTTAAGAGATCTGCTGGCCTGCTGTGTCATACACAGCATTCATAAAGATTCTGTCAGTGAAGGAAGACGGGGTGATCTGAAAAGCACTAAAGTGGAGAATAACACGTTTTCCTCCTAGCATCTTTTCAAAAACAAAAAGATTTAGGTATAGCCCTGGACGTCTCTGACAGCAGCTCTGGACACCAGGCATAAAACGCTGCTCCCTAGTGGAAATCAACAACTACTACCAGTCAGAAGGCAAGTCCCTCTGTAGAACTGGGATTTGAAGAAGAAGTAAAGCACAACATCTCTGAAATAACAGTAGCATTTTTCATACTTATCTTTTCCTGGACAGCAAACAACTGTGGTAGGAAATAGCAGGAGAAAACCCCACAAATAAATGCTATGTTGTCAGCAGCATGGTCGACATCAATTCTCCAGGCTGCCAGGACCAGAAAGAATGCACTTTCCCAAATGAATAAGGTTTCCATTGTGTTCTAAAGTACCTCTTCTTTAAAATAAGCATGGTCTAGGAATCAATAAGTCCTTTTAAATGGATTAAAAATGGACCAAAAAATAGATCTCAAAAGGTAATTGTTCAAGTGGAATGCATTCAGTGTGTGAATGCAGATGATATTAGTTGTATCCCTGAAGGAAGGATTTCAGTCCAAGGGCTGTTCAATATTTTAATCAATAATCTGGAAGGAAACAGGAAAATCATTGCTGATAACATTTGCAGAAGAAACAGGAATACATAGAATAATGAGTGGCTAAGGAAGGGTTCCTCAGGGAAATCCAGATTACTAAACTGTGTACTGCCCGTTATGTCGGCCTTTGTGTTTGGCTAATAGCGAAAATCAGTAAGGAGAGTCCATGGTGAGGGAAAAGACAGTTTTGGAAAGCAGTGCCTCTGGCAGGCTTACTTGATGTGCATTTTAAGTGAGAGGCTGCAGCTCTAAGTACTAACACAGTCCCTCTGTACAGGGACTGTGAACGAGGGGCAGAGACAGGGAGCTACAGAGTGTTGGCTTTAGCGGTGGTGACACCATCCCTACCTTGCTGTGCTCAGCTTGGTGTCACTGGTATGGGGAGGAAGCTGAAAGAGGCAAAGGGATAAAATGGGAGAGCAGAGGGCTCTGAATACGGATATCTAAGTGGTGCAAGGTCTGAAAATGCTGCCTTGAAGTAACAGCTTCAAGTACCTTGGTTAATTTAGAGAGAGAAGAATAGGATATTGATCACTCTAAAAGCAGTGGTTTTCATCCTGTGGTTACTGATGCACTGACAAAAGACCATCCAAGGGAACTAAGCACAACTGGAAGTTCAAAATGTGCTGGCCTGGGATCGGCTTTTGTATGGGGAAATGCTCAGGAATATGTAAATTTAAAAGACTTGAAAAAAGAGATTTGCAAATAACAAAACAATAGGAAGGTAAGGTACTAGCGGGGAAAAAACCTTCTAAATTCAGGAGCTGCAAAGACAAAAGAGAATGGAAATGATTGGCAGGTAGAGTATTTGCTGGAGTGGTGGATCATTGTTTCATTGAAAGCTACGTATCTTCCTGCAGAGAGAAGTATGCTGACTTACCAGCTAGGCATGGCTTGCAGCGGATCAAATGAAGGTGGAGGCATAACAGGGCACATAACAGGCACAGCATCACCCTGGCTGAGAATTTAAATGCTTCTGGGGGCTATGTTCTGTGGCCTTGCAGAAAGGTCACATTGAGGAAATTTATTTCTGGTACTACTTTCACTTGATGCTAGCAGCTACCATAGATGAACTACTTTCCATGGGAAATTTCATTTTTGGGAGGCAAGCTCAGAAAGAGGGTGCAAAGGCATTTCTGATTCCCTGAGAAGTTCTGATTTGTGAACGGGCATACATGAAAGGTTTTACTGTAATTATTGAAGTGTAAGGTCTATTTCTAATATCAGTAAAAGTCTGAACTGAAGAACTCCTAGCACCCAGAGCTTCTCAACTCAATTTTGTTGCCTGACAAGTATTCTGATCTCAATGTACCAGATGGCACAGTCTCCTAGAGGGATGGAACTGTGCGGATGAGATGAAGATAGCTGCAGGTTTCAATTTCACTCCCAGCTCACTGCTAATTTTCTCTAGTCACTGATGCAAAATATTGATTTCAAGGCAGATTTAAAAGTGCTACTAATCCACAGGGGAATGACAGTATATATTTAAATTCCATATGTTGATTAGAGCAGTCAAAGGTCTTATATGTAATTAACAGTGTGTTTTTGAATGCATTTAATTTTCAGTTCTGTACAGCACAATCTTCAAGATGAGGGATAGAAAAAGAAAGAAGATAGCAAGAGTATAGGAATAGAGCATTATGAGAAATGCAATAAACTGGCCCAAACACATAGTCTCAGGTGCAAGTGGTGGGTTCTTTCCTTGCTCATTCTGTTCAGTGGCTTCAGGTCCATTGAACGAGGAAGCCAGTTTAGAAGGGAAAACCTCAGTGTTGCAGGGCTTTGGCAGAGTCTTGATAGCTGTGTGGTTTTGTCATTCCAACATCTTTTATGAAAGTTTCCTGGCCACTAGAAGAACTCAGTGTAGGACTCACTGGGCTCTCACTGAGTCCCTCAGTGGGACTTTCCCAAGCAGTATAACTACAAATTTCCATGATCTCTTTTTGGTGCCATTCTCTCCTGAGTCCTGTTTTCTTCCTTCTTGCCCTTGTGGGCATGTGGCCAAATCTGTTAGAGCAGCCAGCTCTGCTTCGGGAGGAGAAGCTCTGATCCTTGATGATATCTCAGACTCTTTCCCTCTATTTCTTGATTACTTTTTGTTTATCTGCTGTAATATTTTGGTGTTAAGTGGAAGAAGTGTGTCAACACAAACCAATACCAAGTGTTTTTAGGGCAAGAAACTCCTCGACCTTGCATGGGGCGTTGAGTGTCTGAGTGTCTTGGATGCACTGGGAACTACTTGCTAAGTATCTTATTGGAGCTGGTTGAAATGCTCTGACGGAACACCTGTCTTACACCAAAAGCCCTCTTGATTAGATTGAAACATTCCACAGGAACATGTCAGTTTATGAAAATTATTGAAGTATTTTATTTCTTCCAAGCTGGAACTTTTGATATGATGAATTTGGTACACTGGAATGGCATTATGACAGGCAAAAAGGTAACACTGAGGTGAAGAATTGGGGTTTTTACTGAGATGTAGCATTTTGATAAAATTATTTTTATTACATTTTAAAAATTAATTTTAAAGGGAGGTGTGTGGGAGCTTTGCAGGGAAATGACAAAAGCAAGGCTTATCAAAAAACATGTTATGCTTTCAACCTGCCTGTCTGAAAAAAGCTCCAGATTCTGTGCAGCCTGCTCTTCAAACACAGCCTGTTATCCATCCTTCCCATACAAGTAATTCATTTCAGCCATGCTCCCACCCACCCCACTGGGTGACCTCCCTTTCTTCCAGCAAGAAACCTCTCCTTGAGACAAGTGTTTTCTCAGGTCCTGGTAAGGATCTGTTCCAGATCTGCTTGTCTCAGGGGTAATTCAGGGAAAGGCCCTCATGACAAACAGATGCCCAGGAAAAGTTGGCCCTGGGGGGAGGAGAAGATGTGAGACCCCTGAACAGTTACTCTTCTGCTGAAAATATTGAAAGACACATTGAAGAGTGTGGATGGGGTTCTGCAGAGAGTGCCAGGATGCAAATCCCACAGGGAATGGGTGATGAGTGTACATGTCCAGGATGAAACTGTTGAGGCTCATCCTGCAAAGGAAAAAGCAAGCTGTGTACCTGTGGGTATTACCTGTGCACCCTGGGGGAAGAGGGCAGGTGGTAGAATCAAAAGGCAGACAACCATAGGCTGATGGGGAATTCCCCTTGCACAAAGACTAATTAAATTTGGGCTGCCATGCAGAGAAGCAGATTTGTCAGTAAGACTTCCAAAAAAGGATTAGATGCCTTAAATGGGTCCAATCTGCATTTGTAATTACACTGCTTAGGATAATATTTCTGCGGGGTACTTAACCTTGTTGTTTGGGGAATATACTGATCTGCAGCTGAGCTTGGGACAGGAGTTCCCTGTGCTGAAGAGTCTTGCAACAAAAGGAACATTATACTCATTTCATTGCTTACTGCAAAACATTTGGTTGCCACCCACTGCTCTAGGCAGTCCCTGGACCAGACTGACCATCAGTGTGTATCTCTGGAGCATTTCTAATGTCCCTGCATTATATTACATTAGTGTGATAACACAGGCAATTCTGCTCTGCAAAGCCAGAGCTTAGGAAGCACTGCAGTATTAATGCAGCTTTCTGTTACCCAATCTGTTGTTGGGAAGAAATACAACGAAATATAACTAATCTTGTGATATTACACCTGACCTGCTTTCAAGGGAGGTGTGTTGCCTTCTGGGAGACCACATCAGGGACATTGCTGAGACAGTCCCAAGCCTGGTTAAACCCACTGATTATTACCCACTATTAGTGTGCCTTGCGGGCGCCAGTGATATATATAGACAGCAGCAGTCTGGGAAGCATTGGGAGGGAGCAATGTAGACTACAGAGGCCTGGGAGTAGTGGTAAGGGACCACTCTATGGATAAAGAGCTGCCTGTTTGGCTGCCCACACAGAGTTGTGGTCAACAGCTCATTGTCTATGTGGAGACCAGTGACCAATAGTGTCCCCCAAGGGTCAGTACTGGGGCTGATACTGTTCAACATCTTGCCAGTGACATGGACAGTGGCATCGAGGGTACCCTCAGCAAGTTTGCCACCGACACCAAGCTGTGTGGGGCAGTCAACAGGCTGGAGGGAAGGGATGCCATCCAGAGGGACTAGGACAGGCTGGAGAGGTGGGGCTGTGCAAACCCCATGGAGTTCAACAAGGCCAAGTGCACATCCTGCACCTGGGCCAGGACAACCCCAGACACACCTACACGTTGGATGGAGAGGTGACTGAGAGCAGCTTTGCTGAGAAGACTTGGGGGTGATGGTTGATGAAAAACTCAACATGACCCAGCCATGTGCACTCCCAGCCCAGAAAGCCAATGGGATCCTGGGCTGCATCCAGAGCAGTGTGGGCAGCAGGGTGAGCGAGGGGATTCTGCCCCTCTACTCTTGTGAGACCCCATCTGGAACCCTGCATCAGCTCTGGGGTCCCCAGCATAAGAAGAACATGAAACTGTTGGAGTAAGAGGTGGACAGAGGTGGCCACAACATTGCTAAGAGGTCTGGAGCACTTCCTCTATGAAGACAGAGTGAGGAAGTTGTGTCTGTTCTTCCTGGAGAAGAGAAGGTTGTGCGGAGACCTCATAGCAACTTTCCAGTTTCTGAAAGGTTCTACAGGGATGCCAGAGGGGGACTCTTTGTCAGAAAATGTAGTGATAGGGCAAGGAGTAATGGGTACAAACTGAAAGAAGGGAAATTTAGGTTTGATATTAAGAAGAAACTCTTTACTGCGAAGGTGGTGAGTCACTAGAACAAGTTGCCCAGGGAAGTTGTGGATGTCCAACCCATGGCAGTGTTCAAGGTCAGGTTGGATAAGGCCTTGAGCAACCTGGTCTAGTGAAAGGTGTCCCTGTCCATGGGACAGGGGGTTGGCACTAGGTGTTATTTAAGGTCTATTCCAATTCAGGCCATGACTATGAAAAAAACCAACAAACATGAGACACATAGATGAACCTTTGGGAATGTGAGACTGTTGGGTACCAATTTATCATTTCTTGTGCTGAACAGTGTATCTTTTTGATGTGACATTGGAGACTTAAATGATTACAAAGTGACAATGGTTTCTCTCTTTCAAATCTGGAAGAAAAGAACAACTTTAAATAGAAATTAAAGCCTACAAACTCCGTGAAACACAAACAGACTTTATGGGCCACCCACTCTATAACTCATGAGTGAAGAGAAAGGTAAATGAAAATGTTTAATCCCAGAAGAGTGACAGAAATAACATTTGGGGTTAAACTAAAAACTTTTCAGAAGCATGGAGTGAGTCACAGGGGAAACCATAGAGAAGAACAAGGGGATAAAGACAGTCTTTTATATTGTCTGAACTTCTGCACAGGGTAATGCAAGATTTCCTTACCTGAAAAAACAATGGCACTTAGGTTTGTCTGTCTGGGATTAGCAAGACAAATGCACAAATTTAGAGCATATGTGTATTGCACTTCTGGTGATTATGCTGTTCATGATACTGATCCTTCAAAGCTGTATATATAAAGCAGAATTCTGTCAACAGTCCTATTAATCCCAGTGCAATTATTTCTGATTAAAATATTAAACACCTTTAATTTTAGTTAAAATTAAAGGTGTAAGTATTTTAGGACTCTTTAGCATTAATTCCTGAAGAAGTAAATGGCCAATATTAAGAAAATGTCTTTTTCTTTTCTGTGTTCCTAATAATTTTTCTGTGGTCTGAGTTCCAATCACCCCAAAAAGTCAGATATGAAGTATCTGATGACTACCAAATCATGACACTGCCCTGAGAAATGGACAGGTCTTGTGCCATGTGGGAGGTTGGAAGACCTTGGCATGGAGCACATCTGCACTATGGTTAAGGGCTCTTGGTTTTTCACTCAGAGCCATTAAAAACCTCCCACTAGCTCCAAAGAGATCATAAGACATTTTTCAGGGCCATTGAAATCCAAACATTCAGAGAGAGGTTTTGTTATGCTTGTTACTTTTGTAGGATCCTGCTACCAGTATCCCTATTTAAGTGAGTTACATTTCAGGATAGGAGAATTTTCTCCCACTTGAGGAGTTTAAGAGAGACATAAAACACAGGGCATGTGTGAGTAGCAGATATTCACAGATGTTTAAAGCACCATGATTTATTCTTAGGAAATACTACCACTGACATTGACATGATACTTACCCTTTCAACTAGTTTGGTACTTTTGTTTCTTTCTTGGAGGGTCTGGACATCTTTAGCTTTAGTGACACTTTAGCTAGGACCTTTGTTGCCTCTGTGAGAACTTCAGCAACTCAAGGTGTGCTCAAAGGGCACCAGAAATGACCCGGAGGACTGAAATATTTGGAAACAGATATGCACATGTAATGAAAAGCCCTTGTGTTCGCTGCGTGTGTCCCACTGCTCACAACTGGGATAACCATCATTCTGTTTCAGGTCTCAGAGTGCTTTTGAAAGCCAAATGATCAAGAAAATGAAAGTGCCACAGAGACAGCAGATGATAGAAAGTACCCGTGTAAGAAACAGTAAAGTTCTGGGGATACTGTGTCAAGTGAGTGGTGCAGGAGATTTCAGCAGGCCGGTTGTGCTTTAGCTATGGAACTTGGAGCCATGGGAACACGGGTTTCATAGCTACAGAGAGTGGTCCATGGACAGCCAGTCTTGTAACAGCAGTAATTCACCTCACAGTGCTGCCTGTTTATCTCTGATAGAGCATGTGTCCCACCCAGGAGAAGGTATTAAGGGCTTGGAGTCCCTGGCATGTTTCATCCCTTTTGCTGCTGCTCTGGATGTGTAAAGAAGCACACATACACTCTCATCAGACAAGACACTTGATGTCTTCTTTAAGCCCCTGGAGCAGCAACAAAGCAGATCGTTCTTACTGGTAAACCTGGCCAACAATTTCTGAAATCACAGTCTGAAATCTTTGCAAGGAAATATATATGTACGTATGCAACACTTCACATCTTACAGAGTGGCATATCCAGAGCTTGATCCCTCTGGCTCTTTTGATGGCCTTGACTTACAAAAACCTCAGTCCACCATCAATAGGAGCATCCATTGTCTCCTGACCTTCATATGCTGGTCTCCAGGTAGGCTGTCTCACTTTCATTCTGTCTTGCTTTCCTCTTCTGCCACAATGACAGTGCTTCTCCCAGCTGTTAAAACCTTTCCTCCAGCATGATCTTCTTGCCAGGCATCTCCCTTATGAGATGTGGCTGAGTCATCCAGGGGTCAACTGCTCTGACATATTACTGGAAATGTGACAAGGTAGGGGAGCTCACAGCAGCTCCTCCCATTGCTTTTCAGGCAGGCTGAGCTCACCAGAGGCCGATCGCTAGCTGCCTGCAGGACGAAACAGGAGGATTGTGTTGGCAATTTGGCACCCAGCACTGAACATATTGGTTTCCCAGTTGCAGGCTGTTTCCTGGAAACCAAATAATCTCTGTGGCCAGCACCATCTCCTATTATTCTTTATTAAGAATTTTAGCTCAATGCTTCAAACTGGCCAGAGACACAACTCAATTAATTGGTCTCCTCGGTAGATTTGCTGCTCTGATGTAAACAATGAGGCTGGCTTGGGACAGCAGAGCTTAATGAGGCCAGACTTGCTTTCCAAGAGGAAAGTGCAGAGAGGATGTATGTGTTGAATGACACAAGGAGCTACACGTAGTGCTGAAGTCTAGCAGGCATGAATGGTGTGTGCTCAAACAACTCACTGCTCACACAAGCACAAAACCACAGAAGATCTCCAGACTCTGGAGACTGATTGAGGGAAAACATGAATGCCTTTGAAAAGGGCTGCTCCAGCACTTGTTGCTGGATGAAGATACCAAGCTGATTGCTGGGCAATGCAGATGTTTCAGCAAATAGAAGCCCCTTTAGCTGCTCATGGAGTGGCATTTTCAAGGTTTTCATTACACCCTCATGGCACTTCTGAAGGCACAGCCCTGCTGAATGTTGGGATTTCTGTCCCAAGACTGTTAATCCCTAGGTGCATGAGGCAAAGCCAGGACTGGGATTTCCAGTTTGGGAAGAGCTGTGCCTCCAGGTGTTTAATGCTCTTTGGGACCCCTTTCCTTCACCACTCATTTCTCCGTTCCTGGTCGAGTCCACTGAAACATCCTGAACTTGTCCCTGGATGACAGACTTCCTTGCAACTCTCTGCTGTGTACTCATCCATTTCACCTTCTTTTCTGCTTTTTTTTTTTTTTTTTTTCAAATCCTGCCACTAGAGCTGGTACTGAGTCTGGCACATTTCCAGAGAAGCACTAGTATGCAGCAGCCAGTGATGTCTTAGCCACAGAATACTTTAGAAAACTCCAGCCAGACCAGGAGGGGCCAAACCTGTAATCTGTGTATACACTTTGAATGATTCTTCCTTACAGTGATCCCTGGACCAGTCATAGTTGTTCTAACACTAGGTATAAAAGAATCTGTGACACACTCAGTCCTGCAGCCCAGACAAGACTTTTCTGCAAATTGTTTGGTTTATTTGTAGGGTTTTTACTGTTAACATTACCTGAGGAATCACAACCTTTTTGTACACTTGTATTTCAATCGAACCGAAACAGACTTTTTTTATATAAATAGAAGTATTCCAAAATTCCTCTAGTCATTTATCTTTTTCTAGACAAACAATATACAGAGGAAATGAAAGCACCATTTTGCTTATAAAAAATTAACCAAGAATAACAATTTATCATTCGGGTAGTTTTCTCGTTAAATAAAATTTTATTCTTAACTACATTGAAAACAGAAAAAGGACAAAAAGGAAAAATAGTCTAACCATCTTTGTTTCAAAAGATTTTTTAAATGTGTCTGTTTCTTAGTTGAGTTTGAGATCATCATCCGCTGCTTAAATCAGAAAATACAACCATACCTTTCCTTAAATGTGGAAATGTTGGGAGAAACTTGATAGATAGAAGAAATAATTGAAAAACTAGTGTGTCCTTTGTTTAGAAACCTGTTTGCTGTCTCTTAGACATTTTTTGTCTGACACAGAGAAAAAAACAAGGCTTGTCAAAGATGTGAAAATACCACTACAAAGGCCAAACGACCACCACATTCATTACTCAGATATTTTCCTCTTAGAGACACAGCCATGTGCCCAAGTGAGCCTCATCCCAGTGTCATCATGAAAAACACAGTCACGTCCCTCTCGTCACTGTTCCCTGCTCATTCAGCACTCACTACTCCGCAGACCCCAGAGTTGTGTAGTTTGCAAATTATGCTGCAATCTCAGAGGTGTTGTGACCAGCTTCAAACTGTTGCATTTCCAACATTTTTGCATACAAATGGCTAAGAAACCGCATGCTTTCAGTGGTGAAAGTGGCTGACCAGGGGAAACCATTTCTTCAGAGTGAGAAGTGCCACAGGCATATAAAACCTATAGGGTGATGCAGAGGCAATTGAAGGAAGCCCTACAGCCTGTGCGCCTTACCGGATGTTGTCCTAAATGAGATAATGGTCCCTGCTGACCTTTATATCTGTGAAATGCTGACTCTGGAACTTCTTGATTATAGACTTTCTGACAGAAATTTCTCCTGTTTGGTTTTTAGACTGGACCCTGACATAGGATCCAGACAATTTCACACAGAAATAACTGCAATAGAAGCATCCTTCAATAACTTCACAGAATTACTCTGTTCTTCTCCAAAACCTCCCCTCCTTTTTTGTGGTTAAAAACTAGTTCTTTTTTTTTTTTTTTGGGGGGGGGGGGGGCAGGCAGTTTGGCTCTTCTGAATTAACTTGCAGATCCTTTTTCAGTTTCTGAACGTTGGATGTCTGCTGTGATTTTTTGTGAAGGGTTGATAGGATTTTTTTTTTTTTTTTTTTTTTGGCCAGAGAAGTGCTGTGAGAGCAAAGAGATCTCTCTACAAAAAGCAAGGGTTTAGACATGTGGCTGGCACACAACAGCTGATCCACAGCAAGTGTGCTGTGTGCACTGCTATCTTATGCACTTTTCCCCACCTACACTTTTTGTTGGCATCAAAGCTACACTCTGCCAGAGAGTTGAGCAAGTAGAGAAGTGTTCAGACCTGCTCACCTGCTTGCCAAAGTGAGAAAGGCTGGCTAGGAAAATGCTGGAAAAGCTACAACCGGTGGTGTCCTGTATAACCCAGAATTGCCCTCACAGAGGAAACATCAAAGGAGACAGAAAAAATCACAGTTAAATTAGAAAATTTGAGTCCACTAAAACATCCAAGAGTTGTTTTACTAGGGAGGTTGATTTTGGAAGAACAAAGCTGAAAATTAAATCAAACCTTTAGCCTCACTCTCTTGTTCATTTAATCAAAATCAATAGTATCATCACAAAAGATGTTCAACACATCAGCTTTTTGGCTCCAGAGCAATCCTGCCAGGACTAGTAACTATAAAGGGCAGAATCATGAAATTGAGAAATGTAAACTGTTGAACTAAGACCATAAATTTGTAGTATAGGAAATTATGTCCTCTCACTCCCTGTGGAAGAAAAAACTAATCATCCATTAAAACATTACTTTCATCTCTAAATTTTATAGGATTCTGTCAAGTAACTTAATTAATGAGAGGCTATGTTCTGTGAAGAGGGAAGGTGTAATATGTACCCTTTGTAAGTAACCTGAATCCTCAAAAATATTCCTCCTGATAATAGAAGCATAGAATCATAGAAGTATTGCAATATATATTAAAGATCATACAGATCCAACCTCCTGTCATGGGCTGGGACACCTTCCACCACACGAGGTTTCTCAGGGCCCCATCCAGCCTGGTTGGGAACATTTCCAGGAACGGAGCATCCACAACCACTATGGGCTACCTTCTCCAGAGCCTGAGCACCCTCTGAATAAAGAATTTCTTCCTAACATCTAATCTAAACTACTCTTTCCATTGAAAACCATTGTCCCTTGTCCGGTCTCTACATGCTCTTACAGTCTTTATTCCTCCTTCCTGTAAGCCCCCTTAAGGTACTGGAAGGCTGCAATGAGGTCTCCTTGAAGTCTTCTCCAGGCTGAACAATCCCAGTTCCCTCAGCCTGTCTCCAAAGGAGAGGTGCTCCAGCTCTACAGTCATCTTTGTGTCTTCCTCTGGACTCGCTCCAACAGTTCGTCTTTCCTGTGTTAAGGACCCCAGGGCTGGACAGAGCTGGGGTCTCACAACAGCAGAGCACGGGCAGAAAATCACATCCCTCTACCTGCTGGCCACTTCTTTTTTGATTTAGCAAGGATGCAGTCGACTTTTTGTGAACACCTCACATCCATGCTTTCGTGCATACCCTAAGTGCCTGGTTTGTGTCCAGCCTTTCATCCACAACAAACGCCAAGTCCTTCTCAGCAGGGTTGCTCTCAATTACTTCTTCTCCCAGTATTCACTCCTGTCTGGGATTGCTCTGAACCAGGTGCAGCTCCTGGCACTTGGACTTGTTGAACTTCATGAAGTTCTCACAGGCCCAATTCTCAAGTTTGTCCAGGTCCCTCTGGATGGCATCCCATCCTTCGGTTGTGCCAACTGCACTGCTCAGCTTTGTGTCACCTCCAAACCTGCTGAGGCTGCATTCGATCCCACTGTCTATGTCATTGAGGAGGATATTGCAGAGCACCGGTCCCAAATGAGAGCCCTGACAGACATCACTTGTCACCAGCATCCACCTGGACACAGAGCCATTGACCACAACTCGCTGGCTGCATCCATCCAGCCAATTCCTTATCCACTGAATTGTCCATCTATCAAATCCATGGCTCTCCAATCTGGAGATAAGGATGTGATGTGGGACCGTATTGAAGGCCTTACAGAGGTCTAGAGAGTTAACCATTGCCATCACTCCAGAGGTCACCAGATTGATCAGGCATGATTTGCCCTTAATAAAGCTGTGTTGGCAGCCTTGACCTTCCCAGGCACAGAGGTGAGGCTTTCCAGTCTGTAGTTCCCCAGAACTTCTTTTTTCTCCTTTCTGAAATTGGAAGCAACACTTCCCTTTTCTAGCCATCAGGGACTTCTGCTGGACTGCCACGAGTTTTCAAATATGATGGAGAGGGGTTTGGCAACAACACGAGCCAGTTCCCCCACGACCCTGGCGTGTATCTCAACAGCTCCCATAGACTGGTGGCTATTTAGCTTCATCAAGTGATCCCAAAACTGCATTTTGCTTACAGTGAATTGGAATTCACTCCCCCACACCCACCCATAGGATCAGTGATTTGAGACAAAGTGGAAAACCTCACTGCCAGTGAAGACTGAGGAAAAGAATTCAGTGAGTACCTCAGCCTTCTCTGTATCACTCATTACCAGTACACCCTTCTTGCCTATCAGAGGAGTACACTCTCCTTGGCACCCACAGTTTTCAGACAAGATTTCTCTTGGTCCCTCTCAGCCAGGGACAGAAAACGGTGCCAGCACAGAGGGTGAATGCAGGGATAGAGATACAATGTCTCCTCTTGAGCCTTTTCTCTTCATTCTGATTATTGCAAATTCATCACAAGGCTGTACCAACATACAGGTCCTGGACAAAAGATGTAGATTTCCTGAAATGCTGGCATGCATACCAGCCTAAATCATTTTTCTCTGGGGGGAACTCAGGATATGAAGTCTCTGCTGTGGGGGTGTGCAATGCTTGTGTCTCACTGAGATGTTCTCCATCTCCATCTGCTGACTGGGATTCCACAGTTGTACTGTAAGAAAGGGCAAAGACAAAACCGCACCAAGGTGTCCTTTCTCCTAACTTGCATTGTGCAGATAAGTGCTAGGCCTCCTCAGTGGTGAAGAAAATTATAGGATAGCTTTTCTGTACACTGATAATTAGAAGCAGAGACAATTGCTTAAGAAGTTCCTTAGATACTATGACTATTGTGCATCCTCTCTAATATTCTCTGCCTCTACTACAGCACTTCAGCACATACCTCACAGGCCTTTCTATTTACTGTAGCTGTGTTACAGGCTGAGGGATTCAATAATTTTTCCTTAATCTCTTTTCTAGTTATGATTGCTGAATGTAGCAGTTATTCCCTAGATTGTCTCCTCGAATTCAGCCTCATTATTTTATCATTTTGACAATGAACTGCATTTGCCATCTGCCGGCTCCAATTCTCGATATAATCCAAATCCCTTGGAATCTGGTTACACTGTTCCTTGTTATTTGTTCATCCTCTGCATCATCTGTAAACTCTGAGCTCTCAGAGCTTTGAGCTCTCTGAGTCAGACTGTGCTCTCCATCTTTTAACTAGGGTAAATCTGGATCTTCTCCACTAAGGTCTGTGGAATTACTCCAGAGTGAGTAAACGGAAACTAGAGCTGGATATTGCCTAGGTTTTCAACACCCTCATCCAAGTAATTTTATATTTATATATAGATACATGTTATGAACAACAGATGTCCTAAAATTGACCTTGAGGACATTTTTCATCTATTCAGTTCCTATGCCATTTTTCTAGTTGACGCCCATTTTTCTTCAGTCCTGGGTATTTGTTTGAAGTTAATTCAATATCAATAAACATGTTCTTACTGTTATGAATGAAGTTTTGGCAAAGTGAAGGTACTTTCAGGTTGTGTTTACACTCTTTCTTTTCCTTTTTATTTCCTTCATTTTTTTTAATTCCTTTTTCTCGATTTTTTTTTCCTTTACTACCACAAAAAAGGGTTACTATGTAGCAGACCACTAGACATGCCTGGGGACAGTAGGTTTACTGTGCTCCCTGGAATAAACAATAAAAAACTTGCAAAGTGCCTGAATGCATGGAGTTTGATACTCCACACCAATGTGAAGGACAAACCTAGTAGAACTGCTGACCTGTCACATAAATCTGCAATTTAGTCTTATGAATTCCCTTCCCTTTCCCACACCTCTGGAACACCAGTGTGCAGCAGAAAGAAAAACACATTTTGTCTCTATGACTCTTTCCCATGCTGGTGAATCTTACTGCCCGTCATAATTACGATTTTCAGCATAATATCCCAAGGGCAGATCAGACCACACGGGAATAGTTTGAAGGCGGATGAAATCTTTTATCAGGACATTTGTGCCAAATACTGCCACACACCTTAAAGGTGTTACATCTCAACCAGATGATTTTCTTGCTTCCACCTGTTGCCAAATACCCTGTCCCTCACAGTTTGCTGTTTTGCATTTTGCCCCATAATTTCTGGCACAGTAGCAGGAGAGACAGAATCAAGATTTCCTCCAGCTTACAGCACCTAGTATTGGCTGACCTGTGGAAACAGGAGAAATGTGATCCTGTAAGTAGAGACTGTTTCATAATGTGCACACAGGAGGGAGTTCAAGTGTTTTTGGCATTACCTAACTCCCAAGTACTCAGCTTTTACCTCTTATGTTCTCTTGGCAACGTGTCGTGCAATTTTTTTATATAAATATATATATATATATATATATATATATATATGTATATATACAGATAGATATATATATATATATTTCTATGCAGTTTCCTAGGTTTTTAACACAAGGAAATACAAATAGTGCCACGTGCAAATAAAACAGCCCACCCACGTGATCCATCAGGATTTGAAATACGCGAAACAGCAGACATTGCTGGTGATTGGGTTAAAGGTCTAATGTCACCACCTAGCTGCTCTGTTGGATGGTTTGACTTTGCAGACAAGCCTCGGAGAAGAGAGGCACCACACTGAATCATAAATCAAACAATGTGGGAGAAGAAGTGTGCATTTTATGCATTCCTAAATATAAAGATTTAGGAGATCTGGCTTGAAAGTGGGCTTGAGAAATCACAAGTGACATCTCTCCCTGCATCATGCTCTGCGTGGATCACCAGTGACCCTATTCCTCCTCCGTGGTAAAAGACATGAGTGGGCTCTTGTCTTCTAGTTTAGATGCTGATTTTTCACTCCCTACAAGTAATGTGGTAAGAAATACAGGAAGAGAACCTCTCACAGGGAGACTAAATGTGGGATAACCTGAGAACCAGTTAAAGCACCTCCTCTGAAGACAGAAGTTACTTAGGGTCAAAAAAGAGAGAAAGTCACCTATTTCTGTGTCCTGCAGAACAGCATAGAACTAGATCAGAGTAGCATGAATAGCTGGTGAGAAAAGAGCCACAGAGGAAAATGAATGTTTACTCTACTTCAGGATGAATTTCCTACTGACCTGCAGACAAAAGTTACTGGAGACATTCAAAGTAATTGTAGTTGGTTTAATGATGATTAATGTTTTTTCAGAATGAAACAGAAAATGTGTCCTTGAGGCTTTGCACCCTCTGCCTGGCCTTCCCATGTCCAAAAATACGTTTTCAGAAAATACTTTTATACCCTTACTGAAAACAACCAAGACCGTGGTCTTACTTCTGCACTGCATCTCAGGAGAGTGGAAATACACGGACACCTCCTCACTGCCTTAAGTGACAGATACCAGTTGACTGCATGGCTAGTAGGCTGGATCTCAGCCTAGCCTAGCCCTCAGGCTTCACAGTGCAAGTGCCAGTGGTGAGGAAAACAGTAACAAAAGCATTGTCCCTCTCATTCCCCTGGTTCTTCCAGGACCTGGGCCTCCCACCTCTCACAAGGGCAAGCTCTCATGATGTGCAGAGCTGCTCTGCTGCCAGAAAGTGCAATGAAATTTCAATATTATCTTCTTTGCTAGGTGGCAATCCACTGAATATAAATAATAACTGACAGCTTGTGCGCCTGAATTTCAAACAATGGCTCTGCAATATTGTCTTGCTTTGAAGGACAGGTGCCTGTCAAGGAAGGCAGGAACCTCCCTTGGAATGAAAAATACAACCCCCCTTCCCTCCAAATTATTACAACTTTGAAATTAAGGGGCTTTCAGGCAAAGATATGGGAAAAGGAATAACAGTTCTTTGCTAGTATCTATAAAGAGGCAAACAATCAATAACAACAACAGTAACAACAAACAAAACCAAAAACCCGGTGGCAGATGTTCCTGGGCTGCCAGGCACTCTCCCGTTCGGTGCAGTCACGGTCACAGCCAGCAGGGGTGCTGTTGGCTCCTGGCCGGGCAGGGCAGCTGCAGGGGGCGCTGTGGCGCGAGGTCAGCTGCCTCTCCCTCACGCAGCGATGGCGGCCGGGCTGAATGGCGGAACGGGCTGCAGCAGGAACCTCGGAGCAGCAGCGAGGAAGCCAGAGGCTGGCTCACCCATGGTATCAAACAAGAGGTGGCAGAAACTCCTCAGTTGTGGCAGGAGTTGCAATGTGTCCCGGCAAGCGGGGGCTGGGGGGGGGGGGGGTGGAGTTACAGTGTAGCAAAAAAAAAAAAAGGCAGGGCTGAGCAGCAGGAGCCTGACTCTCAAACATGGAGAGTCTCGCTCAGAGCGGGACGGGCCTCGGGGCCCTGAGGCACCTGAATAGATGGTGAGAGTCCTTTCCAGTGAGGTAGGATGTTAACAAGGTCTCAGTTCAATGGCCGCTCTTACAAGCAGTGCTTCACTCACCATAGGAGAAGAAAAGTAGGGGGCAGGACTCTGCTGTGATGGTAGATTCTTCCCACAGTGACTGCAGCCTGTCTCCCCTCTGATGCTGCGAGTGCAAGAGAGAGCAATGAGCTACGCCCAGCCCCTTCCCCCAGCCCAAATCTTGTAGTATCTTTCCAAGAGAAAACCCCCCAATAAGGGTACTCCCAGCTGTACCCTTCCCCAGGAGCTTTGCTACTTCTTTTGTCTTTCCTTATAAGTACCAGTTGTTACTGTCTCTTAGCAACAAATGGGACAAAATTCCCTGAGACAAAAAAAAAGGAAAAATCCTAACCTCCAACAAATACCATCTAACATCCATGAAATCTGTATATCATGAACTGGAGAGGAAGGTGCAGAGGATGCAGTGATAAATGAGTCTCCAATGCATTTTATGCCACTAGAAGGGAAGGATACACCATGTTTTGTCCCTGTCTGGTTTTATCTGTACTCCTTTTGCACCTGTTTCCTTTCCATTTGTTTTCACAGGATGAAGTACCTCCAACGTGCGAAGATGCTGAAATGGTAAGTGCAGCTCAGAGCCCTGACCTCACATGCTCTGTCTCCAAAACCAGGGCTCAGAATCAAGTTGCTGTGGTCTGCCTTGTCCAGCTCTTCCTTACAGGGAGAGCATCCTCTCCACCTTCCCCAGGCTAGGCAATTCTGCTCTGCATTCTGAGGCATGGCATGTGCAGAGTACCAGTGGAAAAAACATTCAGAATATGTTTCCTGAAGTCACTGGTGCTGAATGGGAATTTAGCAAGGTAGGGGGTTGTCATGGTCCACTGAGCAGCCACATGGAGCCACATCAGACACAAAGCAAAGTTGGAGGACAAAAAGAGTTGACACCTTGTTCATGCACCCGGAATTATCTCCCCTGTCAAAAAAGCCTCCTCTGAATTTCAGAAGATCTTACCAGTGTTTCTAATAAAAATGTCACTTCACTAAGCTTGCTTACCACTTTCATCCAAACAGGAAAATAATTGTTTTTATGGCAGCCATAAAGCACCATAAGCAGCAGATATGTGAGGGCAGAGCTTTTGCTGTAGCAAAGTGTACTGTGGGAGCAGGGACGTATCAGGGAGGATGGGACTCCTCACAAAGTCAGGGAACAAGGAAACCAGAGGTGCCATGTGAGTATGAACTTGAAGAGAAGAGGTAATTCAGCACAAGCTGGGGACAGTCAGTGGAAATTTGCAAAATATGCACTCAATTCCAGCATTGGCTAGCTATTGTGGAGAGAGCTTTTTAATTTGCAAGTCTTTTCTCTTCAATTCCAGCAGCTACATTTCTGATGGAAGCTAGGAGATATTTTTTTCGGTATTAATAAATACATGCCATAATTTCCCAGCCATGTTGACTTTTCAGGTTCACATGTAACAAGTTCCACTGCTACACAGTCATTTTAAAAGGACTTACAATAGTGGCTACTGGGAAATATATTGAAGAATGTCTGGTAGTAATTTAATTGAATTATTGACAGCCTTCATCTTCATCTCATAAATTTGTCATCAGAGTAATCTAGCACTCCCACAATCTTTGTGAAGGATGTTATGCAAATGATAATCCTGATCATAAATTTGCAGAGAACATGACTGCATATCTTATGTACCTAAGATCAGGAAGATGACTTGGTTTGAAGAAAGCAGCTCAATATCATACCTTTCTCAGGTCTGTATGCAGGTAGTGTATTCATTCTCACCAGTATCTGTGGTCTGATATTTAGAAGTATGAGAAATGCACTAATTTGGCTAAAGCCAACATAAGGTAATTGTAGTACAGAAGAGAACTTAGGGAAAAAAGCAGAATAATTTATGTCCAGTTCAATTCCACATGGTATGGATTCTCTCACTGGTGTTTGATTTAGAGTCTGTTGAGTTGCCCATTGAGAAAACTAACCTTTAACTCCTTCTATAATAGCTATTTGGGGCTCTTATTTTCCCAGCAGCAAAATTTATTTCCCACTCTCAGGCCAAAGAAAATCATTCCAAAGAATGTAGCTGAGACATGCTGATGTCTGCTTTCTCTGTATGTGCACACATGCACATCTGTGCGTGCATGTGTATGCATGTTCATGTTCCCTGTTAAGGACACACCTTTGGTAGCATGACACTGTTGCTATAATCTTAAATTAATGCCACCATAAACCTCAATTTATTCCCTTCTAAAAGGAGCAGAATCTCACCCACTTCCTTGACTAATTAGAAATGTCATTAATCCTAATGTCATACCTACTCTGTGTTCACAGTCCCTGAGCTACACAAATTCATCCCACATCATTTTCAGACTGAGAGGTTTTTGTTTAATTAAAGTTAGTTTTCTTAAATTTATTGGAGAATGAGTTTTGGGTTGGATTTTTTTAATCTGTATGTGTAGTCTTAAAAAATATTTAAATCAAACTTACTGGTGAAACTGACTTTCATAAAACAATCTATTATATGTACATATTCTACCATAAAAAATTGACTGTCAACATTTTGATTGAAACTGTTTTTAAGAAACACAAATTCTGTTCCACTGCATCTGTTAAAATTCTATCTTTTTTCTTTTCTTTTTTTTAATTGCTTTTAGAATAAAGGAGCTTATTTATATGTCTAGTTTTGTATGTGTACAGTATTTCCTGGTAAAATGCCCTTGCAAATGCATTGATCTAAAAAGGAGTTTCTTTTCCTGCTTCAGAACTTAATTCTCCAAGGCAAAACTGCATGCCTACATGGAGTTACCCAAGAATAGTTCCTGTTCTTTAGATCCTCACTGTCAAGCAAAAAGTTTTACTAGAGTTCAGCATGAGCTTAAATAAATAAAATACAAGAAATTACTTTAGAAAAGCAGAGTAGCACCCTCTAGTGTGGACACATTTAGATTAGTAAATAACAGCTTTATGAATATCTGATTAACTTGATGCTGATCCACTAGTCAGCCTAAGGACTAATTCAGACTCTGTTACTAAACTTCTGATTGGGCCTTCAGTTATTTGGTTCACTTTGTCTCTTTTTCTTCACTTGTAAAAAGAACAGAGTGTAATTACCCTTTTAAAAACATCTTACACTGTTCTAATGGCAAGTTCCTCCTGTACAAAAGGTGAACTGGTATCATAATTATAACCAAATGATGATGGCTAGATTGTCCTCTCTACCTCCAGAAAATTACTGTTCAATACCCAGGCTAGGCGAGCTTTCTTGTGTGGTGCTGCACATCATCTATCAGGCAGCATCCTGGGTTTTTTCACAGTGTCCTCTGCGCCACCAAAGCCGTGCTTTATGTAATGGGATCGCAATCTCTACTGTCAGGTTTTCAAAATTCATCAATAGTGGACTTGTACTTCTGTCTCTTGGAACAATCTGCTGCGCATTGGTTCATGTAAACCGGGATACCTCTTTCTCACATTAATAAATTCCATTATCTTGCACCTTCTTTTGGGACTTAGTTAAAGGGCGGAACTTGCTTGGGGAAATTGAGTAAGAAAGAAGGACAGAGATTTTGTCCTGTATGATCTTCTAATGTGATAAATAGACCTTTGAAATGCCTGAGCTCTATACAGAGGCAACACTTAGCTATGAAAGAGATCTGAGGAGCTGGTCTTTCATTTCTACTTTGTATTGTACTCTGTCATTCTCCACCATTCCTGTTGGTGATCACCAAGCATAGCTATTGCTCAAAGCTGGAGATCGTCCTATGTTCCAGAGAGACAACTTTTCAACAGCTTTAGTACACTCGAAATGATGGGGTGGGAAAGATTAGTGTGCAGAATTCTTCACTTAAAGTGATCTTCTGCCTGGAGTTTTTCTGAGACTGTGCTCATCATGCACATATATGTGATATGCTCATACATGGTTGTATATTCTTTTTAAGCCATATTGCCATTCCAGTGCATAGCGAGACACGTCAATCCCAGGTGGAGTTAGATAGGATATCTCCTTGTTGACACTGTATTGAGGGGACTGTGTTGCAGGACTGGATCTGCAATGTAATAACCAAGAACTTATTTGACAGAACTTGCTGGGTACAAACCACCAAATCTTGAATGTCTCTGACTCAAGCATGAAGTGACAAAATAATAAAGGTATTATTTTGGAAGGACTTGTCTAGGCTGGACAAATACGGAGCAAACAAGGAAGTAAGTGCCAACACGCTCAGACAGCTCAGATGCACTGCTGCCATCTCTGTAGCTGGTTTTCCCATTGCTCAAGCACATGCAAGAATATGAGGTCCAGGCCAGTCTCCTTCTAGTTAAGCAAGTATTTTATTATTTTGGGGGTGCTATAAATCTTTCTTTCTGTTTCCCAGCCAGGTTCTTCTCTCCTTGCAGACAGTAGTCATGTCAGTCACAAGGCCCTTCCTTTCTTCAGTTTTTTTAGACCCTATGAGGGGAAAAAAAATTAATTTTTTTTTTAAACCTTTCAAAACTAGACCAGGGAGATGACAGCCTTTTTTTGTTTTCCCTTTGCAATAAGATCCAAGGCATAAAGTCCGCAGACAGAAGTCTCTTCACCTGTGAAAGACAGGAACTGGGACATACAAAATCTCCAGGTTTTTCTTAGCAATCTCTCCTTGTGGGTCTGCAGTGATCATACTTCAAATCAGAAATCTGTGATTTCAAAAAGAGTTGGGAAAAGATATTTCTCTGTCTCGCAATCAGCAGTCTTCAAAGCCAAAATTCAGATTTTCAGCAGGATTAAGTTAACACATGCTAGTCTCCAACAGGAGGAGAGGAGAGGAGAGGAGAGGAGAGGAGAGGAGAGGAGAGGAGAGGAGAGGAGAGGAGAGGAGAGGAGAGGAGAGGAGAGGAGAGGAGAGGAGAGGAGAGGAGAGGAGAGGAGAGGAGAGGAGAGGAGAGGAGAGGAGAGGAGAGGAGAGGAGAGGAGAGGAGAGGAGAGGAGAGGAGAGGAGAGGAGAGGAGAGGAGAGGAGAGGAGAGGAGAGGAGAGGAGAGGAGAGGAGAGGAGAGGAGAGGAGAGGAGAGGAGAGGAGAGGAGAGGAGAGGAGAGGAGAGGAGAGGAGAGGAGAGGAGAGGAGAGGAGAGGAGAGGAGAGGAGAGGAGAGGAGAGAAAAAAATGTGAAAAGTAGTGAGATTAGAGATGTACTGTAAGGAGACAGAACATTCTAGAGGAGTACAAACAATATATGACTGGATTTGATACCAGTTAAATCTTTCTTCTTTTATTTTAAATCATGTTCTTGGAGCATCAGTTTATACTGGAATCAAGTCTTTTGCTGATGGGACCAGGATTTTGAATATATCTGCACTACTGGCAGGAGGACTTGCACAACTTTTTTATTCACAGTCACAAAACCCAGCAACATGAAAGAGACAAGCAGAGATTAGGAGCAAACCTAGACTTGGTTATCCCAACTCTGCGCTGTCTTTAAACATCTTTTGTTCTGTTTCAAGCAGAATTGAAGGATTCTGATTCTGCAAGTATGTAACATTCCAATTATCCCTGGCCCTGCTTTGGACCAGTTGCAGAGTCAGGGTAGGACTGTGTGTGCAGAAAAGTGGCCAGAATGGCTTATGCACGTGGCATAAGAGGATACTTTTCTGAACATAGTGCAAGCCTCGCCTTAATAAATTTTTGGGTGTTTAGGTGTCTTAGTCAAATTTTTAGGTGTTATTAATTCTGTCTTCCAGTATTATTCTATCATTATGGCCGCACTTAGTCTGTGGATCAGGCCTCCTGATTAGCAGTGTGTCCTGAACAAAGGGGATGTATATACTCCCCAGCTATTATAAAGCTGGACACTATTATTGTTCTGTTTATGTCCACCAGCTGGGATCAAGCCCTTTCTGAGAAGGATAAGGCTAAGGCCACATATAGTCTAGGATTTAGTCACAGGATTTTATCTTGTTCAAGATAATTGATACATTTCGTAACGCTAGATGAAGCAAACTACTTGGACCTGAGCTTGTGCTTATTTCAGCTTCAACAGAGCACCTTGGCAAGTCCAAGTGATTCTTACCTAGAACTGTAGGAGGCTCTTAGTGATCTGAACTATGGCTAAGTCCAAGTATCCAATAGGATGGAAAACAGTTTTTGTTTCCAGCATAATGGTGGGCACAATACAGCAGCAGTTAAATGCTGCTCCTGTATATGCATAACAGCAGCAGTGGGGGGGGGAAAAAAGAAGCTGCAGAGAATCTGAAATTAAACTAACAAAATGCACATTGGATATTTGGTAGTTCACATGGGTATTTTTCCTATATGAAGCCAAGCGTATTATTTCTGTGTTTGCTTTGTGATATGCTTAATGCAGAGAGGAATGTACCAGGCAGGGATGTGTCTGTGCTTCTGTTGCCCTGTTGCACAGAACTGAACTACAGACAAGCCTAGGTGAATCAAGTCCAGGAGGTGATGGCTCTTTTGCTGATGCAAGGATAATAACCTATCGGCTTGGTGTGCCTGTGCTTGGATGCTGCTTGGAAAAGTTGCCTTCCAGCCTGTGCCCATCTGTTTCTCATACAGCTGTGCCCACATCAGCCCACAGCTGGCTCCCTCTGTGCAGCCTGAGAATCTCAACCAAACTGAGAGCTGTGCAGGAGCGTCCCAAAGGAGGATGGAGCATAGAAACCCTGACACAATGTTGGACATCACTCCCCTGAAGGGAAAGAATACATAGTCTGACGGATGGCAAGACAAGGAAATGTCAGAAATTTCATCATCTATGCTAGCAGGATTTTTTTATGTCTTTCTAACACTGAGCCACATTTTGGGGAGGACACTGGGGATTGACCAGATGGCACTGAGGATAGGAAACACACACAAGGCAGATGCTTTCAACAGCTCTGATCCTTGTTATGCTCTCTGAGCAGATCTCAGAATGATTTTATGTTCTGCTGTTACTCAGAGCAAGTGCTGGGACAGTAATGCACCAGCTGCACCTCTTTTCTGGGTATTCTCCACATTTGGGCTTTTCCACCATCATTTACACCTTGTATGAGCCAGATTCAGAAGGAGATTTCACAATCTTCTGATAGCTATGCGCTTACTGAACAGCACTGTGATAGCAGTCTTAAAAAAAAAAAAAAGAAAAAGTGTTATTTCTGATTGTGAGGAATCTGGAAAAGTTTCTGAGAAATGTCTCTTTGGAATGCTGTCAAATCATTTCTGTATCAAAGTTTATCAAATCACCTAGACTGGCAAAACAGTGTGCCTCATAGTGCCCCCTGAGGGACATTTGCAGCAAGCAATCTTTCACTGCCCTCCACAGTCAGATTAAACAGAAAATGAAGAATGATCAGCTGTAAGGGCATTACTGCTTTCGAAACACTAGCAGTAGCAGATGAGGATGAGACCTGGTAAACACAACATACCCACAGTGGAAACTAAATGAAATTTCAGGAGCAAACGTCATTCAATGCAGTACCTCTACAATGCCCATTTTGCAAGACTAAGAAGAGACAAAGAAGATACCGTTTTTAAATCACATGTGCAAGCACTAACCCATGGTGAAACCATGAACCTTGTGGACTGTTTCCAGTGATACAGGCATATCAAGATATTACTGCAAAGCTTTTATACTGCAAAGCACACAAAACTTGTGTAGACAAATCCTGTTTTATGGATAGGTGAACTGGTGTGGGATTCTCTTCATTCTTTCATATGTCTAAAATTTCTTCTTAAATTGAAAACAAAAAAGAAAGCCAGAACAGAATAGTATCAAAAAATGATAAAATCTTCTGCTCTGTGCTCACTCTAGATTTTCTCACCTACAATTTCATCAATATATCTTAGTACTCTGCAGGCAGCAATTAACCTTTATTCAACATTCATTTATCACATTAGGTTTCCCAGGAAAGCAGCCCAGACACAGAAGAGTCCATTCTGCTGCTCATTATTTTCTCACTTAGGCAGGACGAAGACTTTGAAAGGGTTTAAGAATTTGCTTATACTTCATTAACAGCAAGGAGAAAGTTCTGTTACACCATAAATATGTACCAGCAGCAGAAAATAGCACAACACTGACAGCAAGAATTTCATAATTCATGCTTCTTTCTAGTTAGAGGTGCATTTTGTCAGTTTCATCACCATGTCTGCTTCTTCTATCTCCTTCTCTGACCCCAGAACCAGGCTGTTTTGTGGGGCTGGAGTCCCTGTGTCTCACCTGAAACATCTGTAGCCTTATGTCTAATCCAGCGAAGGCATCTGACGCCTGTCTACCTGGTAAGACACCTGCAGACACAATTTATCCCAAAGAAAGCTGACGAAGATGAGTGGACCGTGTTGGAGGTGCCTCTCTTTCCTCAACGGTGCAGGCTGCTTGGACACAGCACTCAGTGTTTGATTTATATTTCGGTTGTTATTTTGAAGAGAGAGAGTTCCATGCCTCGGTGAGGTTCGTCCTGCAGCACCTGTCTATGCAGTGCACTGCAGCAATGCTGTGAGATCCCTGCTGGAACTGGGGTCCCAGTGTGGCACACACCCTGCGAACAGATAGATCTGAACCTTTCCTAGAGAGACAAAAGAAATGATTGGACAAAAGAAAAGCACATAGAGGCAGAGTGGTCCCCTGAGATCATATAGCAGGTAAGTGGCAAAGTATGGAAAAAATCAAGGCACCTTTACTCCCAAGCGAATACCACCTCCGTCAAATTGCATGCTATACTTCACATTAAACTTTTTATGTTTATCTGTCCTTTGGATCAGAAAGGTCACTCTGCCTTTCTACAGCTGGAATGTCAACCAAGCAAAGTCAAGTCAAGTTTGACAAAATTAAATAGGGGGAAAAACACAATTTTGTCTTCTTGGGTGAAAAATAATGTATGGACCACATTTTTGCTGAAACTGTGGCTGATTCAGATAGGTTCCTGAAGACTGTTCAGTTAGCATGGAATTTGTTTTTCTGAACATCACAACCTTTGACTAAGTTATAATAAAAGGAGACAGAAAAAGTTATCTAGACAGTGTGCAACAGAAGGGAGATGCTGCACTCTCCATTAAATTAGTTCAGTGGAGTCCTGGCCAAGTGAAAGGTTTCTTCTTCAGAGTTACTGAAGAGAGAATTTCTTTGGCCAGGTCATCCTTTTTGTTTGTTCTTGTGCTGAGTGTTTTCTGATGGACTTACTTTAGATTAATTCCTTGATTCCTCTCTGTTTCTCACCTTCAGAGACATGAAGATTTTTTTGTTTGTTTTTTAAAATGTGCCTGCAACACACTCAACTTGGGTATTTCCCAGTCTGATAAGCGTTGAAGACAAGCCAAAGGAAAATGGCTGTGCATTAAAATGCCAGCCTTTGTTCCACTGGAAAGAGACTGGCTAATGCACTGTCAGACAAGGTCTTTATACTAATGATGTCAGCTGTGAAAATTCAGTGCCCACATGCGAAAGCACTTCCTTTCCGTGGGGCTATATGAGTTCAAACTTCAGCATTTCTGCTCTGGTGTGTGACCATCTCTCTGAAAGAAGAGATAATTGCTAGGCAAAGAGCCAGACCTCCCCTACACGGCAAGATATCCGTGCATGTCTTCCTACACATTCTGGAGATGGGAACTTGGGATCCTGCACCCACGCAACCCATGCCTCCTGCATACTGAGGCGTCTTTGTGTTCTGCCCTTGCCTTGGAGCAGCCTGGTCTACAGAAAACTCCCTACAGCTGGAAAAATAGTTGACACAAGGGCTGTTATCCAACTTCTCCACTGCTCACATTGGGTGAGGGGAGAAAGAACAAGACTGGGTCTCATATTCTGAGTTATTGCCCTACCACCTTCTGTTCCTATGGCATCCCAGTGACACCTGTGCATGCAGTGACACCTGTACATACAGTGATAACCAGCTGGCGCCAGTAGCTCCTGGCTAGCTTAACTCAATTTTGAGCAGAAACTGATCAAGAACAAAGCAGTCTAGATGAAGTACTATACTAAAAGAGAAAGGTGTAAAGTAGGCAATGTTTGAGGTAAGAAGACTAAAATTCTACCAGCCCCCTAAGCAGAGCTGTTGCCAAGCACTCAAACCTCCCCACCACCTTGCTGCTCTATTCTTCACAGCCACAAGCCACCCACCTGTGTGTGGAGGGGAAGGTGCAGTCATTCTCTGTAGCAGTGAAAAACTGTCTGTATGTGCAGAGCTGTCTGACTGCTGGGCAGTGCTGGAGACTGGTGAGCTTGGCTGTTCTCAGCCTGGCCCTGGCAGCCTGGCTTGCTGCAGTGCATGCTGAAGGAAATGCAAACTAATACCCTGAACAGGAGCAAAATGCTGCCTCATCACAGACCTTTGATCTCAACCTGTATTTTATTCACCTCAAAGCTATTTCCGGATTAGATGTGGGCATTGAAGCCTCACTTTTTAAATTAAACATTCTTCTTTCTCTCTCTCTCTTTTGTTTTTTGGTTTTTTTTTTTTTTTTAAGGAGAGAGACATTTAATTTCTTATATTAATTTCTCCAATAAAGCATACAGTACTTGTCAGACAATTAAAGGCTGTACTGCTCTTTGGCAGACAGCACTGTTCTGTAATTCCAACCTATTCACATCCCTCAGCTCTCCTTTGAAAATGCCAAGATTTCCCTTCCTTGCCAAATGATGAAAGGGATCTGCCAGCTGAGAGAGGGTTTTAAAATAATTGCAAGTACAAAAATGGCAAGTAGAAAAAAACTTGTTGGGCAGAAAAAACACCTGTGACTAGTGCAGCACCATATATACTCCAGAAGAGCCCTTGCTGGTTTCGGGCCTGTTTTGATGGATTCACCTGGTGACTTCTAATGTTCACCTGTGAAACAATGAAATCACCACACTCAGCTCTCAGACCTGCACAAAACAGAGCTTTTTTCAACAGTGTTTGGATAAGAGAGGGGTGATGGTGCTCTGGATGGTGCATGCTTAATATCCATCCTGTAAGGCTCCACACTAGTGCTGCTCCCCTCAAGGGAGCTAACAGGTGGCATAGTGCTGACAGCACTCATGTCAAAGTCAAGGAGTGACAGAGATCTCCTATGAGACATAAAGGTTTGCAGTCCTTGTCTGAAGGAAGAAAAAGCATGTCATTTTTCTTACACTTACGTCCGTGGGCTCTGGACTAGCTATGTCTACATGTTATTAAACTTCATTCCTGCTTCTCTTCCCAAACCTAGCAGGGTTTTCTGATGACTTTCCTAGCTTCAGGTTTTCCCCCATAAACACAGAAATACAGCAGAAGCCCGGTATGAAGGGGTATCTCTTTAACAGACCTCCCTGTGGCATGAATTGAATACAAAAAGATACATCTGTTGTAGAAAAAATAGAAGGAGTTGATGAGATACCTCACTCACCCTGACGTAGAACACAAGGAATTTCTATCAAAAAGCAAGGATGAGAGATTGGACAGTGGAAGAAACCCACAGACAAGAACTATGTGCCAGTGGAGACAACCACCTGATCATCCAGACCTTTCTCCAAGGATCACACCATGTGTACCTGGACATCCATGCCAGCGACATCCAGCCAAATTTCTTCTCCTGCTCCAGCTTTCAAAGGGGAGGCAGAAAATGAGGGAATTTCATCTGAGTTCCCTTGTAGTGCAGATGGTGAGGAAATGGACTTTCTCCTCCACAACATCAGTAACAGGGCGCTCAGAGGAGAATAAAAGAAGTCTCCCAAAAAATCTAAAGTAGGGATCACTACATTCAACATCTCCCTGAGAGACTTGATTGCTTTTGACTCTCATGACAGGTGGCAGAGGAGACCTGACCTTACCCGTGAGTAGAAACATGCCTTATCACTCAGTATCAATCCTGTGCTTGGTTTATCAGCATTACAGTGCATCCAGATCATCAACCACCTGGCTGAATGCAGCATAAATAACGTCAACATCAGGGTCCATAGCTGTCTTTTAACTTCTACAATGTAGTATCTATTTTATAATAAGATGCTTTGTTATAATCTCCCAGGTTTCATACCCCATTATTACTCTTGTGTGTTTAAAAGATATTTAACTTCAAGGGCATTCTCTGTCATCTGCTCCAAATCTGTTTACATACAAGTAAATATCAAACAATAATGCCACTGTCAACCGAAAAACAAAGTATCTCCCTGTATTCTGACAGTTTTGATTTTCTGTAAAGAAAGAGAGAAAAAGAGGAATATATTTGCAAGCTTGGATTGATAGTCCAGAAAGAACGTCAAGAATCTACCAGCAGCCATAACAAAAAGAAACCAAGTGCTTTTTTCTTTATTTCCTCCCCCATCCCACCCTCCAAAAGGCTACATTGAAATAGGCATTTTCTATCAAAGTGTTTGGGTTTTTCCAGCACACTGGGATCAATACTTCCTCTCCAAATACTTGGAAAATGAGTCACTGATCAAATGTCAGCCACAATTTATTCATTGTACCATGTTCTGATCTCAATGCATGGCCTGCACTGTGAATATTCCTAGACTTACTAAGTGCCTACTTCTCCCTCTCTAAATTGCTTTTGTTCTTGAATGTCACCAGAGCATCTTAGTGGACACATGCAGTCAAAGCAGTTTTCTTAAGACAGCCGGTTGTTGACTAAATAATTCATCAACTACACAAAAGACAAAAAGGGGCAGAAAAGCTCCAGAATGAAACAGCACTTTATGCAAATCAGCGTTGTTCATTTGCTTTCTGGAGGCAAGTGGTGCTTTGCACAGAGCTTGCAGAGCACAGTGTGCTCAGTAGCTCGGCCTGGGCATACAAGGCAGGCTGGAGAGACAGCCATGTGAGTGACCTAGTTGGTAGTGGGCAAGCTGCAGACCTCCTTGCCATGGGATATCAGTTCCTAAATGTGGATGTGCCTTCCACATCCCGTGTGGCTCTGCACAGCATCCCTTCCCCTCAACACACTGTGCAGAGCCCTCACCCCACTCTCCCACCCCAACCTGTTGCTACCACAGCACAGCATTTTGAAGCTCTGAAGATAAGGGGTCATTTTCTCCCCTGGGGACAGTAAAATGCAAATATTCTGCAGATGGCAAGTGCCTTGTTTCCTTGTCCTTGGCCAACCTCTTTTTTGCTAGGGTGGAAGAGGTGGAATGAGCTGTGCCAGGAAAAGAGCTGATGTCCTCCCAGGTGGAGAAGTGGAGACTGACTGGAAACCCTCATTAACTGACAGTACTTCCACGTTCTCTCATAATCTGGACACATCTGGGAACACCTGGCTGTCTGCTTCTGGAAAACCAAGTCATTCCTTGAGCAATGGAAAGAACAAAGCACATTTTCCAGTGTGTCTCCCATGTGGCTTCAGTTACACTTAACATAAGCCCTCTCCTCAGCAGGAGAGTGAGTTGAGACTTCTGCACCTCCCTCCTAGGACTGGGTAATGTCATTATCACTGAGATGTCTCCTCCTCTGTCAAACTGGGTTGTAACTGGCCAACATATTCAAAACATATTGGAACTACTGGAACACACACGTTGTAACTGCGTAACATTACTTTTCTGAAGAAATGGGTCTGAAAATATCACTCTGCTCCTAAGCAAGCAGAATGTGCCCATCTCCCTCCCTTCACCTTCATGGTCATATCTGGCTGTGCAATTTTTCATTCGGTTTGTTTCGTTTAATACTGTGGATTTAATTTAAAGAATTAATGTTGCTAAAATTACACACACAGTGGTATTTGCAGCTGTAATTTCATTAAAAGGACTGTGCAATTTTCTGTCGCAAGGGATGAGGGTGTGGGAGTGGAGAGAAAGAATAAGACCACTCCGAAGATTACTAGTAATAGAAGAAAACCTGGCTTTGATTTAGCCAGCGTCAGCCTGATGTATTTATAGATTTTCAATTACATATATCATAGCCTGCAATACATTCCTAATACTACTTTGGAACTTAAATCACTGCCCTATTTTTTTTTTCTTATCTGTTTCAAGTCTGAACACTTTAAAAAAAAAAAAAAAAAAAGAGAGAGAGACTAGGGGTAATGGTGTGGCCAGAAGAAGGAGATATCAGTTTTCTGTGCTATTGAATTGCAGAGGTAACAAAGAACTGCCATTCAACACATTAAGGAATTAAATTTGGACTGGCAGTTTCAAATGGATTTTTCTGCAGCACTCAGCATTTTCCTATACCAGGATTTGTTCTGGAACAGCTACCCCTGATGGTCCACTCTTTGCTTGCTTCAGAGCAGATTAGATTAAGTTAGTATACTTAGGCCAGCATGACAACGGCTCATGCACAGGGAGTGAATCACAAATCACTCTTTTTCTTTATGTTAATCCCATAACATTAACCAAATTAATGTCCCTTTGCAGACAAACATTTGTTCTTTGTCGGCACAGGAACATTTGAGGAAATTAATTCAAAATAACTTTGAAAAGGGATTTGTTAAATTCCTCTAAAGCCCTATGACCTCAGTTTAGTTTAATTGGACATTAATTCATTTAGCTCAATTCTTGTCCTATGTCAATTAAACTCACCAGAATTGTGACCATTTCAGCTCCGAAAGAGAATGCCCACACTGGGCGCTCAGCAGTTCAATTACTGCAATGGAAATTTACACCTTTTGTTTAATTTGGATCATTTTTCTTCAGTGTCTTCTGCTGCCAAGTCATGTGTGATGCCCCAACAAGACCAAAGTCCCTTTGACTTACAAAAATCATAAGGATTTGACCTCAGATCTGTGGCTTCTATTTGCTATCCAGTGCTCCAGCCTTCCTCCCAGTACTGTGTCAAATACCACAGTGCATTTGGGGATGGAGTCAGTAGTCTTTTTTATTTGTAAAGACATTAAACCACTCCATGCTTATATAAGACTCTACAGAAAAACTCATTAGGGTTATTTTTGCCCGGGATACATGGTATAGCTCATGACATCAGCAGACCCTTCCTCCTCAGGCAGCCCTTTTCCACCATTGAATGGCTCATTGGGTACTTGGCACTGGAAAGATCTTGGTGGCCTCTTAGTGCATCCTTGTTTGTTAAAGTTGCTTGGCTAATTTTACTAGCAAACCAGTCCTACGAAACCCTGCATTGAAAGCCGTGATGTTACTGTCATCTAGCTGGAGACACTCTCCACATGTAGCAGGTCACACAAGCAGAATCTTGACTTAGAGAGCCTCTATGAGATGAGGCCAGAACAGCACAGCACATGGGAGACCAAGAGTTAGTAGCAGAAAGAATGAAAACGGGCCACATAGCACCACAAAAGGAAAAGGGAGGTTCTCCTGCCATTGCCGTGAGATATTATAAAATTGTGTCTCTCTTAGGAATGCTCAAGAGAAGATACCTTTTTTGTAAGGTGCATTTCAACCCCTCAAAATGCCTAGGAAAGATGGACTTGAGATAGAGAATTGTTACAGTTGTACTATACTTTGCCTTTGAGATTTTTTTTGTTTCCATAAATGCACATACTGGCCAGATAAAGCTGTACCATTGTATTGGGTTTGCATGGCAATGTTTTGCTAGTGGAGGAGCTACAGAAGTGGCTTCTGTGAGAAGATGCTAAATGCTTCTTCTATGTTTGACAGAGCCAGTGCCAGCTGGCTCCAGGACGGAGCCACCACTGGCCAAGGCTGAGGCCATCAGCAGCAGTGGTAGTGCCTCAGGGATAATGTATTTAAGAAGGAAGGGAGGTGGGGGAGTGAAACAACAGGGCAACAACACTTGCAGATGGAGAGAGGAGTGAGAGTATGTGAGAGAAACAGCTCTGCAGATATTAAGGCCTGTGGAGAAGGAGGGGCAGGAGGTGCTCCAGTCACCAGGGTAGACATTCCCCTGCAACCCAAAGTAGAGACCATGGTGAAGCAGCTGTTCCCCTGCAGCCCATGGGGTCCACAGTGGAGCAGAGATTGCCTGATGCCTGTGAAGGACCCCGTGCTGGAGCAGATGGAGGAGGTTGTGAGCCTCCAGGTTGTGACTCCACAGTGGAGCAACTTTGCTGGCACAGTTTGTGACTCCATGGGGCACCCACGCTGGAGAAATTCATGAAGAACTGCAGCCAGAGGGAAGGGCCTACATTGAAGAAGTTTGTGGAGGTGTGTCTCCCATGGGAGAGAGCCCATGCTGGAGCAGGCGAAGAGTGAGGAGTTCTTCCCCTGAGGAGGAAAGAGCAGCAGGAACAACATGTGATGAACTGATCACAGCCACCATTCCCTGTCCCCCTGCAGCTCTGGGGTGGTGTGGAGGAGACAGAGAATTTGTGAGTAAAGTTGAGCCTGGGAAAAAGGGAGGGGTGGAGGGAAGGAGTTTTAGATTTGGTTTTATTTCTCATTACCCTACTCTGATATGATTGGTAATAAATTAACCTAATTTCCCCATGTCTCTTCGGCGCATGACAGTAATTGATGAATTATCTCTCCCTGTCCTTATCTTGACCCCTGAGCTTTTTATTGTGTTTTCTCTCCCCTGCCCAGTGGAGGAGGGGGATAGAGCTTCTGACAGAACAGTTTTGGTGGGCACCTGGCATCCAGCCAAGATCAACCTACCACCACCCCACCGCAAAAAGCAGTCCCACAAATGTGGAGACACACAAAGCACACAAGCTACACAGAACAGCTGAGCCGTACAAGGAATCAGCAGTTAAAATAACTCCTACTTTATACGTTCCCCATAACGTTTTTCTTCCAGCACCCTGTGGAAGTTTGGCAGCTTTGCAGTAGGAGAACTAGAAGATAAAAGGCATCATAGGCATTTTGTTAAGAACTTCTTATAAAATTCTCATTAATCATCCAGCAATTCTGCATTTTAAAGTCATCCAGCAAAATGTCTGCCCTTTTTTTGTCTCAAGATGAAAGGCAGAGAATGGTAATACTTTTTCTTCTTTCCAGAAAGGAGATGGGAGGAGGGTAGGTATAGATGTGTGTAAGAGAACAGTGGCTGGTGGAACATGTGACAGTGTCCTCCACAGACGTAGAAAAAGGTCATTTTCCTGCTGGCTGTCAAAGAGACTAACCAGATCAGCAGCTGTATTGCTAAGCACAGATCTAAAGAGGGCAAGGCCTTGCATTAACTGGTGACACTCTGTTTTGCTTGCATGGCAGTTTCAGGGCTTGCTTAATTAAAGGGAAAAATACTCTGATGAATATACAACAATTGTAACAACACCCAGGCTGCACAATGCACTTTCTGCCCGGACAAGACAGTTTTGCATGACCAGTTCCCACTTCGGGCTGTCCTGTAGGCATGTCTCTACCCCTCATATTTGCAGCAATGTACAATTACCTTTCTCCATCAGTTTGGCCTTATATGGCTTTTCAACCTGATCAACATGTACACAGCAACTGTGTCTGGCTTGTAGATTCCCTGCCAGGTGGAGGGTGCAACAGAATTGGATGGATGGAAATCAATAGAGGATAGCACCAGGAGTCTGGGTATGAATCAGCCTGACAGCCATGGATTTGAAGGAGTATGAAGGATTAAAATTGGGGGCTGCTCTAGGGTACTTCAGAAAGGCAACCTGGATATCTACAGACTCTTGAAAGAAGTGAAATAGCCTAACTCAGGTTAGCTGCAACCTCCTTAGGTCTTTGGAAGACTTAACCTCTGTGTACTTGTGATACTGCATGGTGTGAAGTGAGCTGGTAACGTGAGGCAACACTCTGGGAGAAGCCAGTCATTCATTATACCATTACCTATCACATGTAGCTGTCCTGCGAGACTCACCTGTGTTTTTGAGACCACTTCCCCGCTCCTTCCCCAGGGTCTTGGCTGTTGTTTGCTTTCCTCTTTATAATGTGGTGTTCTCAGGCAATTGTATATGGTTTTCCTCCTACCATAAAAGATGTTGCCACTTGCAGCACCAAGAATGTCTGAGGAGCAGAAGGAGCCAATAAATAGCAGAGTGCAAAGGTGCCCTTTGTTTGAACTGACAGTGCAGAAATTTGAGCTGAAGTGAGTTTCTGTCAGGTTTACAAGCAGAGCGATCAGCCCAAGAACAGTAATTGTGTTAGATGTATATCTCCAAAAACAACAATCCTAAATAAGGAATTACCCCTCTGAGAAAGCATATAAACCTAGTAGTCTATAACATCAAGTTAATTGAGATTCAAGTTGTATTAAGCCTAGTTTCCTCAGGTTGACTTTCTTCCAGCATTTTGCTACTGCAGATAAATTTCTTCTTCTCAATCAGTGATGACTTTCCCAAGAACAGACTTAAGATCTCATGGAAAGCCACAAGCACACTTTGAAAATCTAGCCCTTATCAAGCTTGTCCTACCAACATATGTTCACATGGTTACCTCTGGTAAAAAGTCATCCTGCTGCTCCTAACTCTGAAGATTCAGGGCATATTTTTAGCAATATACCTCTCTGACTCCTCCAGCTTCTGGCACCAGGCATTCAAGACCACAGGACAGTAGCAACTAAAGTCCTGAATGTGATTTCTCAGTTTGGTCCTTGCAATATGTGTCCTTGAAGGAGTACACTCACACACGTCTGTGTACCTCAGGGCATATCGAAGGCTGTCTCGTCTTGCAGCAAATCTTCCTGTCTCTGGGTGTGTTCAAGCCCATACCAATAAATGTACTGCCTAGTTATCAGCACATCACACAAAGATTTGTTCAAATCCCGTTTGCTTGGAGACACGTGAATGTGCAACCTGCCCTGTCCAAGGAGCATATTTTCCCAAGATAGAATCATGAGGAAAGGATCTCTGTGATTGTTGGGTCCAACCTTTGACAGACTGCCATGATGTCAACTAACCACAGTACCAAGTGCCACATCCAGTTGTTTCTTGAACACTTCCAGGGATGGTGACTCCTCTGCTTTGCTGGGCAGCCCGTTCCAATGCTTAACAATACTTTCACTGAAGAAATTCAGTGATGCTTCTGATGTCCAACCTGAACCTCCCGTGGTGCAGCTTGAGGCCATTCCCTCTTGTCCTGTCACTCAGAGAAGAGACTGACCCCCACCTGGCCACAGCCTCCTTTCAGGTAGTTGTAGAGAGTGGTAACTCTCCCTTTTCTCCAAGCCAAACAAGCCCAGCTCCCTCAGCCATTCCTCAAATGACTTACATCCTGACATAGCATGTTTCAGGGCCATATCAAAACCTGAAGTCTTCTGTCTGCCTACCTTCTTGCAGTAGGTTTAAATAGTGAGTGATATAAGAAGACAGTGTTCTAACCAGTGAGAAAGTTAGAACACTAACCAGTGTTCTAACCAGAAAATGGTGTACCATGCCCAGTCTTTCTCCTTCTTACTATGCAATATTCTCCCTTTCCCAATCACCCCTTCCCTTCTGAAGGAAAGGGCTCACCTGTTTGCAAGGTACAGCATAAGAACAACATTTATGACTCCTCAGGAGCATTGCACCTTCCCTGGAGACTTCATGGCATCTCTTACCAACTGATTTCAGCACCCTGTATTCAAGTGTGCTAGATTTCATGAGTAATAATCTTAATGACCTACCTATCTTTATGCATCAGAGGCGTTTCACCATAGGGCATCCAAAGGAGAGACGAATTCCCTCCATTTTCCTTTCTCTCCAGCCATTATGCAGCAGCTACTGTAATGGCCATTCTTCTGCTCTGTACAAAAAGGCAAATTTTCAGACTTCTGAAGTCATCAGCCCCAAGGAATTCTCCTGGCTTGCGGATTTCCCATTCTCACCACATGTGCTTCAAAAAGAGTAGCTTTGAACTTGCTTTGAACATTCACTTGGCATATTTGCAATGGAAAGATACATTGCAGATAATACATATAATATATATTATACATAACAGCTTTATCAGTAGATAGATGGATATGGATATGTATATTAGCACAATATAGAATTATATAGATAAATATACATTTTTCAGTATCCTCTTGCCCTTGCACTGAAAGCTGATGGTTATTTTCTGGCAAACCTCTGATTATATTTTTCTCATCTAAATTTTGCCTTCCTAGTTGAAATCTGCATCAATCTCTGAAGATTAATAAAGCAAAGAGGCACTACTGGAGGCTGCTGGAGGACATTTTTCTTTATATTCTGATAAACTTAAGTGCTGGTCATTAATTCTTGTGTCCCAAAGGAGTGCCTGGAGCCTGCAGAATAATTTCATTCCAACAACTTGCATAAAATTTTGCACTGCACTTTGGATCCAAGCCAGGCTGTCAGGATTGTTATTTATTGCAACTAGTAAAAATGATTCTCAGCTGTTGTAATTTGGAGACATTCGAATGACTTTGGTGGAGCGGTGCTCATTTGGCTTGGCAGCGCAGCAAATACCCTGTAGTAAGAACTAACAACACTGACATATCAGCTACCGTCACAGCAGTTACCAGTGGATTTTTAATTACTCAGGGGAGGAAAGGCAAAAAGGAGAAGGCAGCTTTCTTACAAAGACACTGTGAGTTAACTGCCTGGCTCAAGGCTCCAATGTTGTGAGCCTCCACTTTCAAGCATTTTCACGCTCATGCACTCCATTTTTTTCATGTAATCCGTTAAACAACCCATTGCCACCAGTACTGATTAAACCCATCTTCTTTCACTGCAGGGACCTAAGGCCCTTCTTGGGTCTTGGCAAACAAGAATTAAAGCAAAGCCTAGAGACAGTTATCCGAGAGAGAAGGTGCAGTCACTGACAGGGAAAAGAGCGTGGTTAGGTGGTGATGCTAACAAGCCCCATCAATCACTTCTGTTAAGAATGGTCAGTGGTTTGAGGCCAAGAATAAACCTGCAGGGGCAGGCTATCATGTGTTAATGCTTCAGGCCACCTTAGAGGTGACTATCATCTGACATGTAAATTCATGAAAATTCAATCTCCTCAAGCAGAAGGTATCTGCTCTGCTATAAAACTGCCAAAGAGAAGCAGAAACCACTGAAATATGTTGAAAATGTGTCCAGATTCTTCCCAAGCCAATTGATTCTTCATCTCAGCCACTGTCTGCTTGTAGAAGCAGAACTTAATATTCATGCTGTGCCTGGAGAAACACGAGCTAAGAGTTGACCTAAACTATGACCTTCATCTCCTTGCTGCATGGAGCATTTGCTTTTTTAGGATGCCGGCTGGCTGCAGACCCAGAGCCCTGCCAGTCAACCTACACCTGAGCTGCACAAGCATGAGAGATCAAACTTGTCTTCTTCCTGCGTGTGCTTAACTCCTGATCTAAGTGAAGACAAGCTGACAACTGTGTCTTTCTAACTGATACGGGCTAGGTGGCTGACTCCATGATTTTTCTGTAATGATCTCTCCTCACATAAAACCTTTCTAGCTGACATAGCTAGACAATGATGTCATTCTTCCCCTCAAATAAACAGAGTTCCAAGCTCTTAAAATCAAAGGCAATTGCTTCTCATATTCCCCCTGGGCTAGATCCCAACATCTTTGCAGACTGCATATTTGTGGCCCCTGTTATTTTTGCTCAATTTTTAATGTGTTACCTTTGATTTTATGTTTCCCCGTTCATCCTGGCCACCTGATCAATGTGTTAAATAATCACAGAATATGCTGAGTTGGAAGGGACCCACGAGGATGATCAAGTACAGCTCCTGGCCCTGCACAGCACCATCTCCAAGAGTCGCACCATCTCACCCCGTGTGTCTGAGAGCATTGTCCAAACACTTCTTGAGCTCTCTCAGGCTTGGTGCTGTGACCACTTCCCTGGGGACCCTGTTCCAGTGCCCAAACACCCTCAGGGTGAAGAACCTTTTCCTGATATCCAACCTAAATCTCCCCTGACACAACGTCCGGGCGTTCTCTCCCATGTGTCACTGGTCACCACAGAGAAGAGATCAGTGCCTGCCCCTCCTCTTCCCCTCACAAGGAAGTTGTAACTACAATGAGGTCTCCCCTCAGTCTCCTCCAAGCTGAACAGACCAAGTGACCTCAGCTGCTCCTCATACGGCTTCCTCTCAAGGCCCTTCACCATCTCTGTTGCCCTCCTTTGGACACTCTCTAAGAGATTATTGTTATATTGAGGAGCCCAAAACTGCACACAGTATTCAAGGTGAGGCCACACAAGTGCAGAGCAGTAGAAAATTTGAGGTGACACACTCCAGCAGAAAGTCAGACCTGTTAATTTGACAAAGTTTTTCGTGCTCTGTGGTTTCTGACACCAAGACCCTTTGCAGTGGCTGTAAGTTTTGGCAGTCAGTTAGGCCATTTATTGCTTTTGAGGACTCTGCAGCCATTATGGACCAAAGCTTGACTGGGGTAGCTCATTGTGGCTCCATTGACTTCAGTTAAGCAACACAGATTTCTGCCTACTGAAATTCTGGTTCTGCATCTTTTTCTCTTCTGCCTTCTCCTCAGAATCTCTGTAAGGATCAAGGGCGATGAGATTTTCAAACCAGTTGAAGTGCAGGGGGTGATGAGCTCTCACCAACATTAATGGCAGCAAGACAGCAAAGTTTCTTGTTTGTTTTGAAGATTTAAACTTTAATGTTTAGTAAGTGAAAGGGTTTAATTCCCACAGTGCAGTGTTAGGGGGTGATCCAAGACCATCTGAAGTCAATATAGTTTTGCATTGATCGGGCAAGTTTCATGACCATCATGATGAGCTCATCCCAGCCTAATGACTTCTGCAGGTCTTTATGCAGCACCTACAGGACTGCCTGGCTTGTCACTTACTCTGTCTTTAGTATGAATCTGACATGCTGGGTGCTATAGACCTGACTCAGCAGCTATGAAGTGTTTTATTTTCTTTCCTTTTTTTAATGTTAAAAAAATAAACAATTGATTGTAGCTCATGTTTCCGCCTTTTATTTCACTCCTTGAGGTCAATAGCACTCTTACTGGAAGAGCACATTGCAGAGCCTGCTTTTCTCTCCTGTTGTTATTTTTATATACCACTTTTGATCTCAGGGAATCTTTTCATCCTTGCTTCACTGATGTTTAGTAACATTTTAATTGAATGTACTTCAGCGAATATGTCACCACTCTACTCTTAAGCACATATTGTCCTTGTGCAAAGAGGGGAGTGTAACGAGGGTGGAGAGGCCACAGGTCATGGCAGAAATCAGGATTTGAGGTAGAACTCATGTGCATTGGCAGAATCATAGGCAGATGAGGGGAAATATAAAAATCTAGAGCATAAAATCATCAGGTTTACAGAGCTTCAGATGGATAGCAAGTAAATTAACTCCCAAAGCCCTCCTAGCTGAGGTTTACCTATGTTGGATGAACAGGCAGTGACGGAGTGGACCCCGAGATTCCTGTACTGGCTTGTGTTTGTGATCGCACATGAGATTATGACCAAGGTGCTCTCTATGTTACTACATAAATTCAGAATTATTATTATGGCAGCTTCTTTCCATATCCTTAGCATTTATGCAGGCAAATAATAAGAAGGGAAATGAAGTGACAGACCCAGAAAAATGTGAAAAATGGGCTCAAGAAATACCCACTGTTGCTCTAGTACATTTCTGCTAGAGGAAAATTACCCATTCCTCATCAGACTCAAGAGCACTTAGACCTCTGCCAATGTCTTCTTTCTGCTGGGCGACGGTGACGTTCAAAGGGCCGTGGTCAGGTTTACTACTCCTATGAAGCAAAATAGATGACAGTGCTGTTGGGCTCTGAAAGAAATGCGTTGCTTCCTGGGGCATCTCCAAGCAGCACAGCTGCCAGCCAGGTGGGCCTGCCAAACATAGGCATAAAATGTGGCACCTGTGCCTGGAAGTATGGACACAATGTGGTTGGACAGGCACTGGGAGAGGGACAAAGGACCTCTCTTACTTCCACTCCAGCAGTCTCAGGGAAGGCAAGCAATTCCTCCCTTGTACTTGGTGCTGGTGGGGGGATGCAAAAGGCTGTAGCAACATAAGGCAGCCGGGTAGCTCGATGAGGGGATGTTCATCTTGTGAAGGTTGGCTCAGCTTTGAGCAGCAAGAAGAAACAGTGTCACCATTTCCCAGAAGTTTAGCTGACAATAGCAGTGATTGCAAATGCTTAGCAAAGTGCTTTTTGTCACATTTGCTAACAAAGCAGGGGTCAGTCCTTTCTGCCTGTTGAGATATAAATATCTTAATTAGATCTTTGAAAAAGAAAAAGAAGAAAATCTAAAAGCCTGGAAGGTATTTTATTATATATTTTTTATTTTTAGTATTAAAAGTATAACCCAAGTAGTGCTGGCACCAGGATGCATAATCCACTTACCAGGGCAGAGAGGGCTCTGAAGCTGCACCACAAATGCATCATTTGATAACAGTAATGAAAAAGACACTAATCTATATCTGCAAATAGCATTAGAGCTGACTTGGTTTGGGGACCAAAGGAAGCTGATGCTGAATTTATGAGGCTGACATCTCAAACATTTGAGACCAGTGCCTTCTTTCCTCCTGTTTTGTTTCATCCTCCTTTACTTTTTTATTTTTAATAACTCGACCCTCTTTTCGGGTCAGCTCTTAGCCCCATAATGAAAGCAATTTAGTCAGGAAAGGTCGCAGAGTGAAGTGGGCCTGCCTTGTCCCATGGGCTGAGTGGGACCAGCCGGCGCAGGCGCGTTCATCCTGCCCTGCAGGTCTTGCTCTGGCGCTGCATGCTGCACGCGCTTTGGGATGCCCACACCACACCTGTGCATGTCGGCAGTGCCCACTGCTGAGCCAGGGCTGGGAAAGCTATAGAGCCACATGGGAGACCCCCCATGCAGCTAGGTACCAGACATGGTCTTTTCCAATGCAGGTGTCTCTCTCCATCCCGTCTCACGCTGTCCACCACACAGCTCTCAGAAGGAGCCTCCTAAAGGAGGAGTGGGCATGTTGGAGAAAATATGTGGGAGTGGGAGTGAACAGACATGGTTAAGAGAGCAAAGAAAATACTCTACTGCTGCTGCAGAGTAGTCCTCTTGGCTAGCACTGTGTCTCCAGCTGTAGCACTAGGAAATGCCACACCGGCACAAGGCACAAGCCCATTCCCTTACAGGAGTTTCTCCAGTTCTTTATGAGACAGTCTGCTGTCACAACCTCCTATGCCAACAAGTTTCAAAAATTCCCTTCCCCTCCGTACAGAAGCAGTTTCTTTCTTTTCTGTTTTAAACCATCCCGTTTGGAACCTGTGTTGCAGGATTTGATGAACTATGATTCCACTTTAAGCTTGTGCTCCTCTTTACTGATTTTGCATGTCCCTGTCTCACACCTTTCAGTTCAGTCCCAGACTAATAGCTCCTACCTTTTAAGTGTCCTTTGAAAGTAACTTTTTCATCTCCACAGACATTTTAATTGCTCTTTTCTTTCCATTCTTGGTATTTGGCATGCTTTCTTGGAGACAAGAGACAAGACTTGTATTCCCTGCTCAAAATGAAGATGTATTAAATTTTCCCATTCACATCATTTTCCAGCATTTTGATGGGCATGCTGAATAAACTGGTGACAGCACTTGTTTCTGGAGAACCTCCCACAAAAACCCTTCAGGCAAATGGGGCAGCACACAGCTTTACAAAACCATGCTGGCTATTTCTCAACACACTGTGTTTAGCCATGTGCTCTGTGATTTTATTCTTGACCATGGACTTTTCTCATCTTCTCAGGAGTGTAAGTCTTCCATTGTTCAGTAGTTCCAGCAGCCACCTGACACCCTTGCTGTTTGCAATGATAGTTTGCACACCTCAGGCAGCAGATCGGTGGGTTCACACCTGAGCTCCCACTCAGCTCTCCAGTGAATGCCATCTGGTCATAAGAACTTGTTAATATCTTACTAACCATGGAGCCCAACACTTCTCAGGCTTTCAGAGCCCAGGCATTGATGCAGACTGGCACTTCTAAAATTTGCCCTTGCTCGGTCTTCTGGCACACATCAAGCACCTGGAATTGAAAGTGACCTATTTTTCAGTGGGATTGTGCTCTCTATTTCTCTACTGACACTTAGACACACCAAGTGTTAGTCAAATCCACCTTGTAGGCCATGCCAGTCTGAATAAAATGCTTTCCCCCAGCTCAGAGCTGACATACTCCTCTACAACTTTTCTCATTTCCTGTGCCAGCAGAAAGGTATCATTATGATGAGGGATAGTCAATCCTTTCTGCATGGGTTCCTCTTCTCCAGAAAGGTGTTCTGGATCCTTAACACCTCCTTCTTATACCATCACATTCCAAAACTTGATGGTCTGAATTTCTCCCCTGGCTCCTCAGCCTCACACAAGACAGGATTTCAGACAGTGCTGCCAGAGAGGTCACAGCCTCCAGTCTCCAGTTTCGGCTCCGAAGTAGTAAAATTCACCTCCCAGGGCAGAAGTAGTTTAGAGAAACAATGCTTCACAGGTGAGCCCCACTGCAGTGCTGCAGAAGGGTCTGCCTCAGGATCAGTGGGTGCTAGTGAAGGCCCAGGAACCCAGGAACTTGCTGATTTTTCTTGATATGAACCTGACAATGGAGGTCTGGTGTCAAAAATACTTTCTTCATTCAGTACTTTGTATGTCCAAGCAGATTTTCTGCATTTCTTCAAGCATGCTGTAAGCCACGTTGTCTGACATCTTTGTGACAGCAGTTTGAAGGGCACTTTGAGCTTTTTTACACTGTGTGAGGGCTCCCAGAAAAATGACTTCTGGCCTCTTTACCTCCATAGCTCTTAATATCATGGATCATTTTAACAGGATTTCTAACAAACATTAGGAGAACACTGTGATATGAATGGGGTCAGAGAGTAGAGCAGGGCCTAGCTCAATTTGTCTGTTTTAAAGAACACAGGGTGCTGGCAGGACCCTCAAGGCTCTTGAAAAATACAGGGATTGAGTGGAGGTAGTTTTAAAAAAAAACACCTAAATACCAAGCCTGTCACTTGCATTTATTTCTGTGAGCTCTTCCTTATACTCTCACAATAAGCTACAGGAGGAAACTGTGACTCCAGAAGGCTGGCTGAGCTGCACAAGCTGCGCAGTGTAGCTAAGGAACCCCGGGGGTTACAGAGAAAAAGTCCTTCAGCAGGGTAGTGATGTAGGGACAGAGGAGAGCTGGCAGAAGAAGGGGCAATCCTGGATAAACAGCAAAAAAGACTACTCCCGGGAAAGCAAGGCAACTGCATCAATATTTCTCATCTGCTGATGAAATTGATCTGCTTTATCCTTGCACTTTGTTAAGGTACTGACACAGGAAAGGAGTAGAGACTTTCCTGCTTAATACTGTTGAGGGATTCTTAATAGTCAAGACACTGAGACATGCACAATCCAGCCTTAACTTAGCTGAGCATAATAAGCAAGAAGGTAAACATGTCCTTGAAGTGCAGCTGTGGGGAAGTAGCTGCCAAGTGTAGCAATTCCAGGAATGTAAACAACGGAGTGTGTGAACGGCAGGTTGTAGAACCTTAGCGGGCAGAGCAGCAGCAGCAGCAGCGTTTGTGTGACAGCTCACCATCACTCTAAGTGATTCATTTAGATGTGTAAACAAGTAGGTAGCAACCAATGTATTGCTTGCATGTAGAGAAGTAGAAAATGTATATAAGTAGCCTTCTGATCTGTAATAAACAGCTTCACCTGATCATATTGGTCTGTGTGTGATGACCCATGAGATCCTCTGCAACATAATACAATCTAAAGCTGGACTGGTTTTTCTTAATTTCTGGTACTTTGATTTTTTTTTCTGGTATGTTGATGGAAAGCTTACATAAGCTTTTCTTTTACTAAATTTAAACCAGGTTTTCCTACTAAGCAGCTGCAGACTCTCTTACATAGAGGAGGACTGCCTCTGGTTATACATGGTCTTGCAAACGGCACAAGCTGACACAGAACTGACAGTGGAGTTACAGAGCTACAAGCTAGAAGTCATCAGAGAGGGAGAGGAGAGCTAGAGCTCCTAACAGAAACAGCTAGACAAGTGCAAATCAGATAGAGCTGCATTTACTTGCAAGTCCTAAGGTATTACTGTTGAAAAATAATTAATCTGGTAGTTTATTGGTTTTGCTAAACACACATGTCTATACACCCTGCAAAAGGAATGATTGGTCTCCACAGTACCTGGTTTGGAGCAATTTATTCAGCTCTCTAAGGTCTCAAGGGCCTCAGTTGGTACCCGTCACTCTCTGAGGGGGAGGTCAATAATGGTGTCCACTCATCTACGCTCATTGAAAAGGACGCAGTGACCCAGACAGAGCTCCCTAAAAAACACACAGTTGTCCAGGCTGAGGGCTGTAGGGAATGCCTAGGTTTCCACTGCATTGTAGCAGAGATAGCATTTGCATCAGATGTGATCAGGTGGATGACCTGCTCAGCCTGGTAGCAGAGCTGCGGGATGAAGTAGAAAAGTTAAGGAGTATTAGAGCACCAGAAAGGGCAATAAACTGGTGGAACCAAGCCCTAGCCTTCATGAGACAGGAGCAGTCACCAGAAATAATGCAAGATCAAGGGAATCCCATATCCATCCTCCAACAAAAAGGTGGTAGTTGTAAGGAAAGGAGCAAATGGAGGAAAGTCCATGCTTGGGGTGCAAGCAAAATTGTTCTTCACCCACCTCACTCCCCCAGTGAGGTGCCTCTGCACAAAAAGTATCTACCTTTGCACATGGAAGACCAGCCAAAGGATGAAGAGGATGAAAGTCTGGTAACATCAGAGGTGTCACCACAATTAGAAATGTGTACTTCCCCATATTACAGCAACTTCCAAGAGGAAGAAAAGACAGGTTATGGTTGTAGACAGTTCACTTCTAAGGGGAACTGTAGTTGCACTGTTTTAGAAATCTTTCTCTTCTTTCTCAGGGAGAATAGAGATAAGCTACATTCTTGTACTTTCTTAATCTTTGTGTTTGGTATTAGGTGTTGTATAGCTGTGACCAATGGTTTTAGGAGGTGGATTCCCTGCTGACCAATAGTTGCCAGATTATTAATGGATATATAAAGAAGTTTTTGTAAATAAACTCTCTCCTTTTGCCATCTTGGGTTCATCTGCCTGCTTCCTCTGCCAGCTTCTGCAAATCTCAGGAAATTTAAAACCACAGGGAACAGAGGGCCCAATATGATGACTGGGCCCAACCCCTCGGGGGGGTCTGATGACTCCCTGGGGCTTGGGTTAAGGACATCAGCAGGAAACTTCCTAGCCTGGTGAGGCCCCAAACTGGAGCAGGGCACCTCACCCCCCACAAGAGCTTATCTGTTGCTTGTTTACCAGTCGGATAATTCAAACACGACAAGCTGTATTGTAGTGAGTTATTTTGGTGCCATGGAGTTAACACTGGTCTGGCATCTCCCAACTGCCAACAAACATCTTATTAGCGAAGCGAGTTCTGGAAGATAAGCTGGATTTCCAACAGATAGACACCTCCCTTTATGACTTTAAAAACAACACCAAACTTTCACAAAGCAGAAATCTACACATTTCCCTGGAAATGTGTGGAGTTTCTGCCATGAGTAGGGATGCTTACTTCACAGTTACTCCCCTGGGGTTAAGAGAAAGGAGTCTGCATACATTATTGTCATTACAGTGGTAGGTTACATTTGACTCCTAATCAATACTATTTCTTTTGCTGGCTTTAATATAGGTACCTTGATATAGTGCACTGGTTTATGTCGTGCTGTAATCTAGCAGATTTTAGTTTTATAGTTTTATACTGTGTAGCAAGTAACTCGGGAAAGAAGGCAATCCATAGGCAATAGACACAAGGACAGGTAACCTTGGAAGAGTGTAGAGATTATTTTTGTTTGTGTAAGGATGAGGCAAGGAAGGCCAAGGCAAAGCTGGAACTGAACCTGGCAAGGGATGCAAAAAATAACAGGAAGGGCTTTCGCAGGTGTGTTAACCAGAAAAGGAAAGTCAAAGTAGGTGAACCTCCCCGATAAACAATGCTGGAAAACAGGTAATAAGGGATGAAGAGCAAGCTGAGGTACTCAGTAACATCTTTGCCTCAGTCTTCAATGGCAACCTCTCTTCCCACACCTCTCAAGTAGATGAATTGCAAGAGGGGAACTGGGGGAGTAAAGTGCTTTCCACTGTAAGTAAAGATCTGGTTCATGATCCCCTGAGGAACCTGAATGTACATTGGGTCTGTGGGACTCAATGAAGTACATCCCAGAGTTCTGAGAGAACTGGCTGATGCAGCTGCCAAGCCACTCTCCGTGGTATTTGTAAAGTCATGGCAGTCAGGGAAAATTCCAGGTGACTGGAAAAGGGGAAACGTACCCGTCCTTTAAAAAGGTAGAAAGGTGAACTCTGGCAACTACCAACCTCTCAGCCTTGCCTCTGTGCCTGGGAATTTCATGGAACAGATCCTCCTGGAAGCTGTGCTAAGGCACATGGAGGACAGGGAGGTGATTCAAGACAGCCAGCACGGCTTCACCAAGGGCAAGTCCTGCCTGACCAACCCAGTGGCCTTGAATGATGGAGGGATCACATTAGTGGACAAGGGAAGGGCTACAGATTTATCTGGGCTTCTGTAAAGCCTTTGACACATTTCCCCACAACTCTAAATAGCAGAGTGATGCATTTGATGCATGGACTGTTCAGCGGATGAGAAATTGGTGGGATGGTCACATCCAGAGGCTCAGTGTCCTGATGGACGTTGATGATAAGTGGCCCCTCAGAGGTCCATATGGGGATCAGTGCTATTTAATATCTTCATTAATGGCACAGATTAAGGGATCAAGTGAACCCTAAGCAAATTTAAAAATGACGCCAAGCTGAGTGCTGTTGTTGACACATCAGAAGGATGGAAGGCCATCCAGAGAGACCTGGACAAGATAGAAAAAGGGACCCATGGGAATCTCATAATGTTTAGCAAGACCAAGTGCAAGGTGCTACACCTGGCCTATGGCAACCTGTATCAGCACAGGCTAGGGATGAACAGATGGAGAGCAGCCCTGCGAGAAGGCCTTGGGGGTGCTGGTGGAGGAGGTGCTGGACATGACCCAGCCATGAGCACTCCCAGCCCAGAAAGCCAAACGTGTCCTGGGCTGCATCCAGAGCAGTGTGGGCAGCAGGGGAGGGAGGGGATTCTGTCCCTCTGTTCTGTTCTGGTGAGACCCACTTGGAACACTGCATCGGCTCTGGGGTCCTCAGCACGCAGAAGGACACAGAACTGTTGGAAAGAGTTCAGAGGAGGGCACAAAGATGATTAGGCAGATGGAGAATCTCTGTTATGAGGAAAGGCTGAAAGAATTGGGATTGCTCAGCCTGGAAAAGAGAAGGCTTAAGAGTGAACTAATTGTGGCCTTCCAGTGCCTGAAGGGAGCCTACAAGAAAGATGAAGAGAGACTGTTTACAAGGACATGTAGTGACAGGACAAGGGGGAATGGTTTTAACGGAGAGTACATTTAGATTAGAGATTAGGAAGAAATTCTTTACTCTAAAGGTGGTGAGGCACTGGAACAGATTGCCCAGAGAAGTTGTGGATGCCTCATCCCTGGAAGTGTCTCAAGGCTGGGCTGGAGGGGGCTCTGAGCAACCTGATCTAGTGAAAGGTGTCCAGGCCATAGCAGAGGGGCTGGAACTAGATGGTCTTTAAGGTCCCTTCCAAACCAAGTCATTCTATGATTCTATGACTTTCTGTACTATCTTTGTCTTTCTTCTTTTTGATAAACTCATATTTCATAATCCACACTTCTAAAAAGTAAAATTTAGGTGATTGAGCACCAGATAAACACTTTATGTTTCAGTCTGACATTCTTTCAATATGACCACTAAAATTTAAAAGTAGTTAGTCCTGCTACAGTGAAGTACTGGTGAAAAGCTTCATATGTATTCTACACATGATCATCAGCTGAAGTTAAGCTACATGTTTCTGTTAAAGGAAGTGGAGAATTTTTTTTTCTCAGCCTCAGCTGCTGAAAAAAACACACTGCTTTTCTCAAAATGCTGTGTGTGTGTTCTCTCTGCCTGGGAGAAGGAAAGACCATACCACAGGGGAGGTCAGGTTTCCTCTCCAACTGGATGTTCTCGAAACCTTAACTTAAAAAGAAAAATAAACAAAAGAAAACCTGGTATTCTACTATTACCTTGTGACTCCAGAAGCTGGGACATCTCACATCTTGTGGCAGTTCTGTGCTGGATTATGAACTCCTCATCCATTAGCCCAGAAATAGGTCACGGTAGGCAGTCAGTACCACTTCACATTTCACTTTAAGGTTTCTCATTTTCATTGGGTTTTGGGCCAGGAGGGTGAGATCTCTGCCAGAAAAGCATAACCAGGCATATTACTTGAGGGAAGCACAACGAATGCCAGGGCTTCAGAGGGACATCACCCTGTCCTCGCCATGCTGCTGCTGCTGCTGTGTCTGCTGCGAAAATCACGTGCTCTGCAGCAGTTCTCAAGTCCAGCACACACAATCAGAGGATTTTTATGACTTGGAGCATATCTTTTAGCTTTGCCTTTTATCGGGATTGCTTCACCTGAAGCATGCCCAGCTCTGTCAGGGGTGACAGCACAGAGGGCTCCTCATGGCTGGGCTGCCTCCATGCTCTGTGCCACCATCACCACCTCAGGCTGCTTCTCTTCTGCCATGAGGACAGCAGCTGCGTATCGCTCAGGTCTCGCAAGGGTTCAAACGAAAAACACATCTGCCTCTCTGGAAGAGATAAGTTGCAGGGAACACCAGTCCTTCCTTCTTTTTACCAGAAGGTAGAAAATATACTGACTTATCTCTTTTTCATTTATGTAATGAAAACATAAATCATATTTTTAATATCAAATTATTCGAGTCTAGTTTAAAAAACTAGAGTTGATGTTTGAAGAGCAAAGGCAATCCTGAGCCAGTGGAAATCCTTAACTATGCCCTGGAGAAGAGGGTGTTTTGAAAAGGTGAAGTCAGTTTGGGAGAGCAGTCACTTCCAAAAGTGCAGAGAGAATATTTTCCTCATTCAGGATCATTTACTTGGCTGTTCAGAGTTAAGAACTGGAAGGTAAAAGGAAGGGAAGAAAAGTTTCAATTTTCTCCTCTAATCTATGAATGTAAACAAGATGTAAAATGAGATTTATTACTGTTAAAATCTTGAAGGTCATTCTGACCAGGAGCTAAATTCAAATAACTGGCTATGGATCATATGACTTTTGTTTAATAAATCACTTAGTTTTCAATGTTGGACATGTTATGATAAACGTTCCCTTCTGCATTATTCACTCTATGAAAATACGAGAGTAAAAAGAAGAAAATAGGTACCTTTCTTCACACATACAAAACCCCAGCTAAAATGCTGTTTGAAGGCTAACTGAATCCCTGTTCTCTTCCAGAAGTTTAATCAAGCTTACAAGAACCACTAACTAGGAAAAGCAAATGGATCTTCATCAGCCTCCAGAATCAGGAAGAAAGTAAAAATTATTAATCTGAATAAACATGCTAAACCTTGCAAATGAGTGAGGAATAGCTGTGGGTCCTAAGTGTATCCCTAGCTCAGCCAAAAGATAAGCTGGACTTTATCTGCAAATGAGAATCAGACTTTCTTTGGGAAAAAAAAACTTGAAAGCCCACACATAGCAAAATGTAAGCAATAATTTAAATTGAAGCTCTCTGCTTTTTGATTTAAATAATGATTAAACATGATGCTTTAAATCTTCATGATAAATTAATTTCCCCTCTTATCAAGACTCTACTTGTTAAACTCACACATCTAAATTCTCACTAAGAAAGACTCAGCTATTCATCAACACAGGTCCTCTTGAAGAAGGGGGGCAGGGTGGAAAGTTTAATCCTGCTTCCCTATGCTTTTTCCATTTTATTCCGTTTTCCTCTATTCCTTCTGTTACTATCATAGATTCTTAGTTTCTTTGTCATAAGGAGTGCCACCTGCAGTTAAAATCATGGCAAGCAGAATAGATATTGCCCAGAGCATGTGGTAAAGATGTTTATTTAGCAAATGGAGATGAGGATCATATTTTGCCTAGTTTTCTTTTAGGATTGGTGTCCATGTGAAATGTCCTCCCACTTGGCCTTTCTTTTCAAGTTGCTGCTTCATGGTGCTCAGACGAAACAAGACCAAGTATATCTGTCCAGATAGACCTGTGGCAGAAGATTCCCCATGCAGCTTCCTTCCTTCCAGAGTCACCCAGCAGGTCCCTGGTGTAGTGGGAGATGACAACTGCATCTCAGCCCATGCCATCACTGCTTCCCACACCCTTTGCTTCAGCAAATGCTCTGTCAGTTCCTTATGAGCTGGGAAGAAAGCAGATTTGCTTTCTCCTACAGCCACTTCAGCAGTCAAGCTTATCTTGACACTCTCTGCCTGATTTTGAGCACCACAACACCTGGGCACAGAGAGTCAGCTGTGGCACAACACAATCCACCCATCTGGGGACACAGGCCCAGCTGCATGGCAGCAACAAAGCCTGCCTGTCCATGGAAGCAGGAATGGCTGCAGAGGCACTCCCATGCCCACACACTGCCTATGTCTCTAGGCATGTTGCCAAACCTACAGAATTTTTATCTTAGTGCAGTATTGCCCACGGCCTTGAGGGACCGTTGCAGGAAGCCCTTCCCCTCCCCAGCCCTGTTTATTTGAATACAGTGCTCTCCTGAGAAGATGTTCATGAAAACTGTAAAGTGTGCTTCAGTCAACTTAGGTAATTCTTCTGAATGATTTTATATATACTTGTCAGAAACCAAATGAGGAGGGAAGGTGTCAATTTTTTACTAAAACACTTTTTCCTTTATTAATCTCTAATGGCCCATTTGTTAGTTGTGTTTTATCATGCAGCTTCTGGCATATTCTATTATTTGCCAAAAGACCATTATATTGGGCTTTTACCGCTTTTAGGTAACAAGTTTTTTTAAAAAAGAAAGAATTCCTGGTACATAGCAGGCTTCTTCATCACTTGCATGGAGACAGTCACACAGGGCTGGGGCAGATGGGTGATTGCCAGTGAGAACTGTGCAGGTGACAATGGCAGACAAGCAGCTCCCAGACTCGATGACTGAATTGAGTGTGAGGCAGCAAAACCAAGGGTTTTGTCACCAACCAGAACACCAGGCAGAAACAGAACTCCCCGCAGAGGTCAGGGAAGATGGGCCAGACCTTGCTGATTCAATGGCACAATCCCATCTGCTGCAAGAGGAAGTACTTTTACAGCAAATTAAATTTTGGAAATGCTGAATACAGATTAGTCACATTTCAGTTTGATCTTGGGTGGAGTACCAATCTGAATATGAGAACATTAATAATGACTTGTGGATTCTACTCGTGAAAAGAGAGGAAAAGTCACATAACATTAAATGCTTGCAAAAAAGCACTTACCCATTTTCTTAATTTGTGTAAATAAACTCCATTATTATATACAGCTTGGTATTAATTTAGTATTACAGTATTACTAATGTAAAAATACTGATGGGGTATTATTAAAATGATCAATAAACTGCAGATAACTACTGTTCAGGAGTAAGCCCAGATGTTTGTCAATACGGCCTCTCACAATGGGATGTGTTGTAGTGTGGTATGGATTTAATGTTTTCATTTTCCTCCTTTTGTGCTTCACTGCTGTTACTGACACTGTCATTTTGCAGACAGCTTACTATGCTTGCATCCCAAAGAACCTGCAGTGGACTGAAAGGGAGCATTTCCATTAGCCGCTATTTCTTGGAGCATAATGCTTTTAATGCTTAAGGATGGTAAGGGGCGGGCTACATTTATAGGATTTTGCATGCCACAAGTGCTGTTGAAATCAGTCCTCTGTTGTGTTAGGCAACACAGAGTAGGTGTACATCATACACAGGACAGTAGACTGCCAATGCCACATACCTTCCATGTGCTTCAAAAAGCATAGCCTAAAGGCCATATGGGCTATTTATACAGTCACAGAGTACTGCCGTGGGTCCAAGAGATACAGCAGCATCAGGCAAGCACAAAAACTGATCACACACTTCATTGTACAGAGCAGAGCAGAAAGAACATCAGCATCTCTCCACGAATCTGTCCTGAAGGGAGAACTGTCTTCTGAACTCAGTCTAAGGTGTGGTGCTAGGTCTGATTGTGTTGTGCCAGATGCATCCACATCAATGTAAGGCTTGTCTTGTCATGACTATGGTCAGTTACAGGAGCAGTGTAGTGGAATGGTAATATTCTTCACATCTGTCTGTATAATAATATTTAAATAACACCCAGTTTGCTGTGAATTAGTAAATAAACCATAAAACCGTTCATGAACTAACAGCTCATGCTTTCTTGAATCCAATAAAATGGCAGGTTTTGCCTTTGTTATACAAAGAGGATTGGGAAGAGACAGCAGTCCATAATGCAGCATACTAAAAGCCACTCACTCGTGCTCACATTTGCCTGGGCTTGCTTCTTCTAGAAGTCTGAACTCACTCAACTCACTTCTTGTCCTCACAAGTATTTGGGCACATCATTCCCATGACTACATGTCATGGGAAAATAAATAGCGCTTTGAGTACCTCCTTCAAAGTATACTAGGGAACACTTGTGTTTTATGCAAGCAAACATGGATGATTCCCCAGGCTGACAGGGCAGGAACCACGAGTGACTACGTCAGAAGATGTTTCCCATATGAAGGACCCCGTATTTTAATTTTCCTGCGCACCTTCTCAGCCGAGCTTGAGCCGAGGAACCAAGTGAGGGCTGGTTCCTCTCTTTACAGGTGAGTAAGATGCAGAGCTCACGCATTGCTTTAAGGGGCGTTCTCTCTTTTCGAGAAGGGTGCGAGCTACCCAAGCGGCCAACAGCATCAGCAGGAAGGACGGCGGGGCCCACGGCAGCAGCGGGACAGCGGTGCCCTGCAGAGGGACAGCACCGGCCCTGCAGTGGCACCTGGTGGCCCCGCGGGACACCTACACCCGCGCCAGCCGCACGGGTGGGTGCGCTCCTCACCCGCCGGGGCTTGCCGGGCTGCTTTTTGCTGCTCAGGCAGCCGGGGAAAGGCGGGGAGGGGGCAGCGGGGGATGGGAGTTGTTAAATATTGATATTGATTCTGAGGATGCGGTTGGCTGAGGCATCATGGATGTGAATTCAGGCTAATCGACACAGGATGTATTGACCGTGAAATGCATCCGCAGGGCTGAGTCAGTCCTGTCATCTCTCAAGGTTATCTTGCCCCATCTGCTACCGCGTGTCTGGGACAACTTTACAGTCAGTCCCGCTGCTGTCTGGGCTATTGGGATGTTGATGCACAGTATAGCATTTTGGTTACCCACAGCTGTCTCCGGTACCTGGTACCAAATTAGGCAATCTCCACCCATCCACCCTGGACACCCTTCATGCAGTACAGCTGCCATCCAGCCCATGTCAGGACAGATCTCAGGGCTCTCTCTGAACTAAGCAGGTTTGTCACATATCAGGGAATATATCTGCAGGTAAAATCTAATGTTTGGTCCCCTTACAGAAAAAGTCAGTTTCTCAAAACCGGACTTTTAAAGCAGCAGAGTATTCAGATGCTTCCATTTCAGGTGTTGAATTAATTAGTCTCTTTTGCAAAAGTGTCCCTAGCAAAGGATACTCCAGGATGACAGCTGTGTGAGTCTGCAAAGAGCCTGGAAAGAGATGCTGACAAGGATAATGTCTTCTGGCATCTTAGCAGTACAGTTGGTCATGGGCAGACAAAAAGCCATCAGAAAGCTGACTGCCTCCATAGAAATGAGAAACATCTTTCTGATGGCTCTTGCCCAGAGTGCAGGGATGAGTACTTTCAAATAGCAGCTTGTACAGAGCAGGCATAGCCTCTGGCTGCTCTCCATTGATTCTGGAGTGGACTTCAAGGACAAAATATGGCCTAGAAGGCTGAAGAGACAAGAAGTCACACACATACGCTTTAATCTGGCTTTAGAGGAGCTGTATTGGATTCTCCATAAGTAGAAACCTTTCCAAACCCTCGCAGCTTTCCATAGCATCCAAATCACTGCTGCTGCTGCTCCTGCAGTGCTCACCAGCACCTCTTGAGCTGGTTTCTGCCCCAGAAAACTAATTTTTTGCTCTAGAGCACAGCCCTGATGTCAGGTAGGAAGCATGCCTTTTGGACAGGGGGGAAAGGGGATGCTGGAAAGCTGCAGCATGGGATCATAGATACACCCCAGGAACCCCACCCAACAAAACCAGTTGGCTCTTCATTCACCACCATTCTCCCATGATGCCACCCAGCATTATCTACAGTCTCCTGTGTCCTGGTGCTCTCAGCAGCTCCCACACTGTGGGCTGGTGTTTCAAGTATTAAGCCCTTACCCTTGGATTTACATTTATACTATTCCCATGACGTACAGCAGCTCCTGAGTAGGATTACATTACATTACACTTAGTATAAGCCCCTTTGCAGTGCCCTAGCAGTATAAAGAGGCTCCACTGACTCATGTTTCCTTCAGGGTTTGTTCTTTGCCACCACGTTATTGGAAAAATTTGCTGTTGGATGAAGCTTTAATCAGTTTTGGTTAGCAATCCTAGAACAGATGACACAGCCTGGGTCACAACAGCAAAACTGAGTTTTGTATTTGTGTAAATAAAGTAAAACTATATACAGAGGTGGGGAGAGTGTGTAAATCCCACTTAGTGTGGGGATGGGGTAGTACAAATTTCCACCATGCCGGGTGAGTTTTGAGAGTTCTTCCTACAGCAGCTGCAAAAGTCCAATCATCTTCTTATAAAAAGGATTCTTAAAATCCCAGTGAAAATAGCAAATCATGTAGACATCATCTTCCGTAATCTCTGAGCTGGGCAAGCTTCAAAAAGGTAAGGTTTTGTTCTAAAGTGCTTTCATCTCTTTGCTGCGTTCACACCCTAAAGTTAGGTTTAGGTCATCTATATCATGGCATTTCCTATCCACCAAAAGTAGCGACATGTTGGACACATTGCTCTTCCACAGGAGGCTGAGGAAGGGCCAGGAATGGAACCTATCAATTAAAATGTTCCACAGCAAGGGGGCAGAGTCTTTCTTTCCTTCAGCCCTGCCCTGGCTGCTCCAGGTGATATTTCAAGCCTTTTATTCCTGCTTTGAAAGAGTGGAGCCCAGTGACCAAGAAGCACTCCTGCGAATGGAGAGGAACCCTCCCTCTGTGACAATGGTCCCAGCAAAGCTGTCTGGCACACCTGTTCCCCATGCCTTCAATGCTTCAAGGGTGTGGGACCAGATTGTCTGTTGCAGAGACTCATTTGAAACTGGAGCAAAGCTGTTCAACCAAACTGAGGTTTGAAGACATATCCCCCAAGCCGCACCAGGAGAGGTTCAGGTTGGACATTAAGAGGAATTTCTTCACAGGAAGGATGAATAGACATTGGAATGGGCTGCCCAGGGAGGTGGTGGAGTCGCCGTCCCTGGAGGTGTTTAAGGAAAGACTGGATGTGGCACTTGATGCCATGGTCTTGTTGAGAGGGTGGTGTTCAGTCACAGGTCAGACTTCATTAACTCAGAGGTCTTCTTCAACTTAATTGATTCTGAGATTCTGTAAAACTGCAGTCTCTCTGTCACACCACCCTCTGAGTGACTCACAACCAGCAGTGACAGTCAAGGTGTCCCTGTGGCCACTGCCTACTGCCTGGATTCCTGGTCACATTTTGACTGTGGGCTTTGATTTTAGTCATCAGACCAGACAGTCCAATTCCGACCCCTCAGACAGGAGAAAAATTTTTCTTTCATTCTAAGATTAAGTAATTTGGGGCAATGAAGGGGCCTAGAATCTTAATCTAATTCCATTATTACCAGGTTTTTTTGTGTACTGCTCTCACGCCCAGAATTAATCATCTTGGATTTCTGTGGTCTTTGTACAAAATACATGGCATGGAGAAAAAGGACATATTTTTGCTGACTCTGGGAAAATGGTAAACAACCAAATGTATCTGTCAGGATCAGAGAGTAATAGCTTCAAACACAAACAACAGTTAGCAGCACAATTTAGTGCATTAATAATTTACATTCCACAGAAAGTTTAATTTATGCAAAGTGAGAGTTTGGTGGCATAGTTACTAAAGGCACACATGATTCTGGGGATAACAAATCTATAGCAAGCCTATGACTGCCAAGACTATTGGTTTCATCACAGTTTTTGCATACAGTTTGTAGTGTCTTTCTCAAGATACCAATGTCTCTTACAGGAATCCAGTACAAGAACATTTCTTTCCTCATCCAAATAAAAAACAGAAAGAAAAAAAAAAAAAAAAAGGTCTTCTGAGCCCTACCCAGGCTAAAGAAAATACCCAGAATGGCAAAATGTGCACAGCAAAATATTTAGAAAGGTTGCCAACAAAAGAGAAAAAACATACAATTACCTTCCAAGCCTCATGACCCTGGACCAGTAATAACTGATGCAATGTCTCTCCAGCTGCCGCGTATCAAGCTGCTTCAGATCCAGCCCTGCTCCAAGGACTGCCACAGCCAGCATCCACCAGAGGTCTGAGGACACCCCACCATCCAGCAGACACATGGTGGTGGGCCAGAAGGAGATGAGATGGCTTCTCTGCTGACAACACAGCATTGAAAAGTAGACTGACGAAGCTCCCAGGCTCTCCTGGAGTTTGCAGCAAAATTCATCAAATACAAATGGCTTTCCTTAGGCTTCCCCAAACCTGCTGTATGGTGCATATCAAGCATGTTTTAGTCCTCTGAGCCTACAGCCCCACTCATTCCTCCCAGGCCAGGGAGCTATGCAACCACATTTCTGCATACCCAGGAGACCCAGAGCCCAGGAAGGTTGTTCTCTGTTGAAAACCATCAGAAAGGAACACGCAGCCTCTTCCCACTTAATGTGGCTTTTTTTTGTATAAGCCACATTAAGACTAACAGACTGACAAGTCAAATGTCCCACAGGTTAGAGATGCCAGGTGCATACCCTGCACCTGGGCAGAAAGATAAAACTTCTGGCTAAGTCTCTTTTGATGGTGCTTTTCCCAGACTCTTACCTCACTCCAGGTTCAGGACAGACAGCAAATGAAAGGAAGCTGAAGGAGAAGGTAACTAATTTGGTGTGGATGGGTGGGTTATGTATAGTTTTGGAATGGAATTGGGAAAGCAAAATTAATCGGGTTTCATGGATTTGATGGTGCCTCAACTTTACGTTTCAGGGGGAAATCCTGGGTTTAAAAAGACCAGTTATGCAAATGTTCTTCATTTTGCTTTGCTTTGCAACTTTAACTTATCTTCAGGTCAGTGTTTCCTTGCAGAATATATGTACATACATTAAACAAGATTGATTACAAGACATTCGATTGATCAGATGCAAAATAATGTCTCTACACCCTATCTTCTTCCAAGGCCAGAGAGTAAAGAGATCAGCAAATGGCTGTAAGTTTTTAATAATTAATTTATTAACCCTGAGTTTAGAAGACTAACCAAAAAGGAAGTCTGCACATGAGGGTTCAATAACAGTGGTTCAAAAACACTTAAGGGGAATGTCAGCCAGCAGGACACAGCAGCATGTGTCCATACCACCCCACACTACCCAGCCTTCCGTCCTTCGTGCTCTGCAGAAAGTGCACCTGTGAAGGGCAGTTCACAGGCACTCTCTTTGCATTAATTACAGAGAGAGAGCCTGGCTTTAACCCTAGCCTGGTTTGTGAAGAGCCCTCACAGAGCAGTGCAGCATGGCTCCACAGTGTCAGTCATATGACACCTCCCCACCATCACCTCATGCATACACAGCAGCGACACACTTTCCTACAAAAGCACACAGCCATTCTCATTGTATTTCATGTCAGGCTAACACCGTGCTGCTGACAAAACAGAGCATCACGTGCCCCGCAAACGTGCACTACCAGCACCCAGATCTTTGCTTTTCTTTAATGCCTGCCACAAGCAAGCGTTCGGCTTTGTTTCTCTGTAAAGGCTGCATGAGGGAGGAAAGCTGGGATCTGACCTCTGAAGACCACAATGCACAGTTGTGCGCCCACAACACAGGACTGAGGTTTGTCTTGCATTGAAATGAACACAGTTAAAGTCCTCCTTATGTTTTTTAATCACTTCCACAGTCTTCAGCTTGCTGTTCATTTTCTAGGGCAAATACTCCATTGTGCCTTTAATGTATTCCAAGCAGAGTAATCTCATATGATTGGCTGTGTTAACACCCCCACCCCACCAGGCCTTTCCAAAGTGTTGGCTAGCATCAGTGTTAAGGAGATTTTTGAAGAGCAAACAAATATGCAAAAATGAACCAATATGGGAAAAGCTGGTCAAGTGGCCACAGTTCAGAGGAAGAGAGAAATTTCAAACTTCAGTTCTGTACGCACTTGGGATCAAAACAATGTGGCAGGAGTGGCCCACCACCGGAGTGCTGTGGGAAGGCAAGGAGGAGGCAGAGCACTGTAGGCAATGGACAGCCCAGCTGCACAGCACTCTGCAGTTACAGGCTCATGGATAATGGCCAGGGGGTGGCCCAACACAAGGGGTGGCATGGGGGCATCTGCTTCACCAGGAGGTGAAGTAACTCTTAGGAAGTTGGAAGCTTCACATTGGCAGGACCTGGCAGCTGTTCCAAGGGACTTTCCCCGCTAACAATAGTGTCTGGAAGGGGCCCAGGCTGGGGCACAAAAAATCCACTGGGAGTGGAGCCAAATGGACAGCATTTCCAGTGGGGTGCAGGGGATGCTGCGCCCTAGGCAGGACACACAGGACAGGAGTGTAGTGGAGGGCAGGGGCAGTGACAGCCCAGCAATTACCCAGCAGGTCCACAGGGATGAAATAAATGAAGATTCAGACAGAAGAAATGGGAACAGGCACAGCACGGCACAGCCCGGACAGAGACTTGGGACCTCAAAAAGCGTGAGAGGGGAGGCCCCAGGTGAGGCTCCTCCCAGGTCCTTCTGACACTCACCTGAGCTGTTTCCCTGCAGCCTGATTCCAGATTATCACTGCACCAAGCCAGAGCTTGCCTCAAGCACAAGCAGTCATAACCCAAGAAGGACAAATTGGAGGCTCAGGCCTGTGAAAGAGTGAAAATGGAGAAATGTGAGCAAACGTTTGCAGTGAAAAAGTTGTGTTTTGTTTCCCTACATAACCAGATGTCACGGAGGACAGGAGGTACAGGTGTATCACAGGGAGCTGGCAGGAGGCAGAGGCTGGACAAAGAGAGGACAAGAGAGAGTAGTAGGAAGGTTAAAAGCAATCTCAACTCCCATTCATCTGTGCCCCCATCCTAGTTTTCCTCAGGGAGAAGGACCATTTCCAAGGCTGACATCCAGGGTCACCTTCCCCAGGCCTTCCCAGTCCCAACAGGGAGATGTTGCAGATTTCTGAGACACCTCCAAGCTGAACATAGGAATCTTCTGAAAGGGCACTCTGATCTTGAGGTTTTGTACTTGAAATGCAAAACTCACTGTGGGCTCAGAGGCCACAGATATTTATGACTCCACAAGTAGGTGATGGGTATGAGCTCAATGGAATAAATGCAAGCCCAGTTGGAACTTTGTTTCTGATATGCCATGTCATAAGAGGCTAGGAAGCATGCACTCATTCATCCAGAATCAGCTCTTGTTGTTGGAAGTACAGAGTTTTTCTCAACTGTTCTGCTATTGTCTTTCTAAGGCAAAAAGTAACCAAAAAAGAAAGGACTGTATCATCTGTGTCTGTCAAACAAACTGGATCCCTCTGTTGGACGGAATTACAAATCTGTGTATGGCAGGAGGGCTAGCAAATCTGCTAAAAAAAATTTCTGCTTATTCCATCTCAGAGCAGTAGGGGGAGAGATCAACTTAGAATTGACAATGGTCAGTCTTTCTTACACTCGATGAGCTTGCACAAACTCTTGCCATGAATGTCCCACGGTGATGTTCACAAACCGTCCATCCAGCACAGGCAAAAAGACTCTAGAAGGTGCCTAAGAAATGAAGAGGCCAAATAGAGGTTGCTGTGAATTAGCTTGTGGGACCCAAGAGCATGCCCTGTGAAAAGAATGCACTGTGAGAGGACTGACAATTAAACCACATTATACTTTTAGGCAACTGCTCTGAAGACTCATCTTTCTACGGTGTGTAGCAGTGGATGAACATGTCACCTCTTCTGAAACATGGGCTGCTGACCACTTGAAATTTCAGAATGTGGGTCACAAACCAGTTACTTCAGTCCTTCTTTCCCTCACACTCCACCAAAATAAAATGAAGGATAACAAAACACTAAAAACTGAAATAAATACGTCTTATGTCTGTGGACATATCTATCTACCTGACTGCTCAGGATCTGACAGATTCCACCATGAAAACAAAGAAAAATCATTCATTTGTGCAGTTCCTGATGTCTTTAAACAACATGGCTTGAGACTTTTGGCAAAGGAGACAGCAGAACATCACAAAACAAACAAACAAAAAAAAATAAAACAACAATAACAACAAAAAGTAGTCAGTCCTTCATGTTTCAGATATTCTTTATCATCTTCGGAGGTGAAACAGAGATTCATGGCAACAGATGGGGATTCAGCAGTTCCCTTTGCAAATGTTTTGGGGTTTATGTCTAGCTTTCAGTCCTGATCTAGGGAAGCCTGTAACTCCAGTGTTAATGTCACTTTCCTGAAGAGATTTATTTGTGGAGCCTAATCATCATTTGCAATGCAGACCGCTGGGGAAAGTGCTCAAGATATGCCCAACAGAGGCTGTGTGTCACAATGGCAAAACACAAGTGGTGAGAAATTTCAATGGGAATATTTCACTTAATCAAAACTAAATATATTCTCATAGAAAAAATGACTGATACTAATGACCAATAGTATACTGTTCATGGCCACAAAACTGATCTTTCCTTTACAGATTAAAAAATAATTAAAAATTCACCAACTATCCATTGAGGAAATTTCCAGCAAGGAAACTTTTCCAAGGTAAATAAATTTTGCAGCTGAATTTCTTGGTGTAAATGCTATTGACATCCTTCCCCATTGCCACTATGTGGCTACCCCTTCATAAAACAGTGAGGGGTTTCACAGAAATTTTAAAATAGTCTGGTGCAGGGAACAATTGCATGGAAATTATCATACAGGTAAAAATCTCCCTTTCCAGCAATGTGAAGAACCCTGTATTAGTAGTTCCATTTGCCTGCATCATCATATATGGGCATATGTATGACTGACTGTCCCTCATCTAAATGGCTCCACCCAGTTAGTGCCATTTTGCAGATCCCCTGGAAGGTGACTCCTCCACAGGCTGAGGCTGGAAGAACTTGAGATGAAAACTACAACAGTCTGAATATCAGGCAAAGGTGTATCCTTTGGCAAGTGATGACCAAGATCACCAAGTTTTATTCTTTGTCAGATTTATTTGAGGTTTTCTGTGTTAAAATAGGAAGGCTGTTTGCCTACTTCTCCCTGGGCCTACTGAAGACATTTTAGCACCAATGGACTCTGTATTATCCCTGCCCTTTTAACCACATAATTTCATGTTTATACATGATACAAATACCATCATCAGAATACAAATACACCACCAGAAAGGCAAGAAGGTAAGTCAGATCAAAGCCAACCCTATTTCTGGGGAGTAGAGACACTCATGCGCTCTGCTTATTTTTAGCAAAAGATGGTGGGTAAGTCTGAGCCAGCACGTTTTTCATTCAATCTGTCCCTGGACACTAACAGATGGTGCTTCCTTGTGCCAGCCACTAATGTACTTTACATTGGCACTCAGTGTCAGGACACAAAGCCCGCCAAGACCCTGCTAAATCTGCTGATGCCAGGAAAATTGATAATAAATAGCTAGCCAGGGACACAGTCCCAAGTTTTTAGTCTACCTCCAAAGCAGCACAGAAGCTGTACCAGTGCAATGGTGTCAGCTGTTCTGCACCTTGTGGTTATCAATACAGCAAAGGAGGGTCCTGGACTGGGGAAAAAGGGGTCTTGAGACCAAGAAGGTATGTATCTAAAGATGGAGGGAGAGCCATCTGCTTCTGGGTAATTAGCTGTGTACTTAAATCTGGGCTTTGAGAACCGTGGCAACCAGGGCCTTCATGTTCAAACATTGGAACCAATGACAATTAATATAAATCATTCTAAATATAAATATATACATATACATATACATATACATATACATATACATATACATGTGCATGTATTACCTGGCAGAATGATTTTATTGCTTAGCATTTCTTAGTGCCCCTTGAGCACTTAACATACTAACTTCAGTCTTAACGGGTCTACTTCCCATGGCTACTAGTCCTAAATGATAAGGTCACCTACAAAAGAAAATTCCATAGAAGTCCTCTGAGGAGCTCACTCTGTTTTGCAGGTTGTTGTGTTCATTCTTTGAATACAAGCATCCAAAATTCTTCAGCTGTAAAATTCTTGTTCCTTTCCACCAGGTGCCTCAGTGCCCAGGCTTCTTTCTTGGATTGCTCGAAGCTTGGTATCCACATCTTTTGGAGAGAAGTCCAGCCAGGGTTTGAGGATGAGAACCAGAATGCTTCTGGTTTGGGACAGCTCAGATGATTAACCTGAGCCTCCCACCTCTGGGGCAGCCATCCCTGGCAATGGAGACAAATAAAAGGGGTTATTCAGGGACCCGGGCAAATGGAGAAGAAAAGTACTATGCCATCAGCAAACTGTCAAATCACGTCAGTTACACTTTCCTTCCTGCTGCAGGCTCTCCCCATGTCCCTGTGGAAGGCCTCCCCTAACTGTCTGGGATAGGATCAGTCACGCTGACAAGAGACATGCTGAGTCTCAGATAAGGTTTGGCTACAAGTGAGCAGCAGCAGCCCACACAAAATGAACTTACAAGGTAAGGAGTCATATTTTCATGATTATATTCTGTTTTCATCTTAAATATGCACACACTTACTGAGATTTTCTTTCCAAGGGAAAAAAGCAAGCCATGAATCTGGCCAGGAGAGCAAACTGGTCTTCATAATCTTATTGAGTAGAGAGCCACAAAAGCATGGGGAAGGAATATCTGTACCTTACCTATTCTATACCTTTCCATGGTTGCATTCCTAACTCAAAGGGAGGACATATGTCCAGATTTGCACCAGACTCAAACACCAAAATCTGGTTAAGTGTAATGCTTGCCAGTTTGTAATTCTCATCACTTAATTCTTAATAACTTCAGAAGTTTTCTCTATCTCCCTTCTCCTGGCTGACCATTTAGTGTATTGCTCTGATTGTGATCAGCTAAAATACAGCCTCTCACACACAACCTGGCTTAAACATTGTTCCAGTGTTTAGTCACCAAATTTGGCCACAGACAACAGTTGTCACTACAGGTTTGAATGCACCCACAGATATACAGAACGTGACCATCATAGAGTGCTTAAGACAGATCTGAAGATAGGGATCTCTAGTCCAGTTTCCTCTTCCAAACAGGTGTAATCATATCTATTCGCCTAGAGCAAAATTGAGTTGAGTTGTAAAACACCTCCAAGAGATCAGAGATCCCACAGCCTTTCTGGGTAACCTGTTTCCAAACGTTCCAGGTCATCTAAAGAAGGTTAACAAGTTAGGCTACTTTCTGCAGCCTGGGAAAAGCCTCCTCCCCGAACAACTCAAGCCTTTGGCTGAAAATGACCACCAGCACAGTGGTCGACCTCGTGCTCGCTCACACACTGCAGCACTGTGAGGAACACATGATCTGGTTGCAGACCCACACTTTCTGCCAATGCCTGTTTACATGAGGATGCACAGCCCAATGGCACTGGAATACCGTGGTTGTCGGCTCGCCAGAAATCTGGTAACCAGACCTCCTGAGACAAATCTGACCCTAGGGCCATTTTAAAGCCTCTCTGAGACACCAACACAAATTCACACATACCTTCTCTTCCCGTCGGATGTTTTCCCACACTCTGTTACACACCATGCACTCAAAGGTGTCAATGTAATTGTCCTGGGTGATATCTTGTACTCCCCACTTGCGTTCCTTCATTGCTGTAAGCAGTCTTGGGTTGGAAATGTCCCCTTTCAGTTTCCACTGTAGATAGGACTCATACTCTTCATCATTTGTATCCAGTGTTTTGATATAGCGGGCCAGATCCCGAGGGTGTGAAAAACTGGATACCAGGATCGCACTCTTGTTACTAGGAAGCCAGTCTGCAATAGTGGGAGACCCAAAGTACACTGGCACCACTCCCAACTTCAGTGGCCGCCACAGTTTTTCAGTGATGTAATCTTCACAAATAGCATTTTCAAAAGCAAGAATGAACTTGTACTGTGCCAGTATTTTTAAAAAGTTCCCATCATCCATGGCAGATGGATTTCTGAGATGCTGAGGAAGGTCTCTATTATGCAAACATTCCCCATAGGAGTCTACTTCAATGTGGCACATCAGCTCACGCACATAGCTGTCCCGGTCAGAAGGGGGGTTGCAGTCAGACTGCACATACACAAGTGGTGCAAGCCTTTTCCTCAGGCTGTTTTTCATCTGCAGTGGGACCATGAACCTCAATGATTTCAGGACCTCTACACCCTCAAGGTACTGAGTGGTCAGTGGCAGGTGAGAGTGGCGGCTAAATGTTGCAGTGTGGTTGAATAAGGTGATGGTTGCTTCATGGAAGAGTTTGTAGTTGTTTTTTGGTGACTCTTCATGAAAAAGGGCCCAGTCATGATAGTCTTTACGAGGAAGAGGTAAGCTGTCTATGCTGAAGTCAGTACCTAGACAAAAGCAAACAGTGTTTGTCCAGCTCCTATCTGCCATGTGACACTAACTACAGTGACACAGAAGTCGTTTTAATTTAGTACCAGCCCTACAACCATCACATTTCTGACACTATAAGGCAGTTATTTCAAAGAGCGCAATTCATGCAAAGGCACAAAAGTATAATAACAGATAAAACTGAATTTCACAGCAGACGAATCTACAGAAGTGGGATCAGTAGTTAATATTAGAAGTGGTTTTCTTTCATGTCATATTAGTTTAAAGGCCTCTCATTTCAAAGGATCACCAGGAATTTTATATTTTAATGCACTGAAATGAGACTAGTAAGACGTTTAATAATCCCCTGGTTCTCTAAATAGGGGAACAGATGGTATTTCCTCTGTGATGTGAGGAAGATGGTTACTGCAGAACTCAATTTGGTTCTAGTAATAAAAGAACTAAAAGGATATTGAAATACTGGACAGGATTAAGAAGAAAAAGTAAAATAATTACTTCAAGTCTTGAAAAGACATTGTACTGTAGAGACTTAGCCAAACTATTAACTTATCAAAGAGAAAATTAAGAGGTGATGCATCACAGCTGCCTACCAGATACATAAAGAAGTGTCTTCTGGCAGAAGACAGCTCCTCAAAGTAATGCCAATAGTAGAAGAATAACCGTGTCTAAACTCTAAAAACAGTCAGCTGCAGAACTAGGTAAAACTGTGGTAGAAGCCTTAGGAAAAACCTAGAAGACTCTTCTCAAAGGCTGGTCTGTGCAAAACTAAGTTGAAAATACTAGCTCATTAATCCAACCTTTGCTCTCCCTTCCGTACTACTTCACTACTCATAAGACCAGCCTTACTGCAGATTAGATGCAAAGTTGCCCAATTCCTGTCAAGATACTTCCTCCCTGTCTTATAACCGTATCTGTTTTCCATTTAAGTAAAGGCACTGAACATACGAAACTTTTACCCAATATTGTCAAGCAAGAGAGGTTCAAAAACTGAAATTAACAGTGAAGAGCTGGTTTACAAAACATCACAAATTCTTTATATTTAGACAAACTACCATCTGTGGCAACCTAAGCTTTGTTTAGCAAACTCCATGGCTGTTTGCATCTAGGACAATTGGGCACATAACATCTCACACAAACTGTGTTCAAACCAGCTAAGGGGAATGGCTGTGTTGTCGGTTTGACCCTGGCTAAATGCCAGGCACCTACGACGTTTGCTCTCTATGCTCTCTCCTGCTGCAGCTATGCAGAGGAGAGGGAAAATTAACACAAAACACTGGACTTATGAGTTGAGATAAGACCACTGATAAGGGGACGCACTAGATTCAGGGCAAAAGCAGGCGGGGAAACTTAAAGTTGCAAAAAAAAGTGATTTATTAGTCTAACAGAGTCGGAGGATAAATCAGAGATAAAAATAAGCTCTCAAGACACCGTTTCTTCACTGACCCCCCTTCCCTCTTAAGGCACCGCTTCCCAGCTCACCCCCTCCCACCTTTCCGACTAACCAACAACTCCCAGGCAGGGGCAGGGTGTGGGGTTTTTTCTTTAAGTCAGTCCATCACAATTCTTCTACTACAGACACTGTTTCTCTATTCGCCCCCTCCTTCCATTCAACCAGCAGATCCGGGTTGGGGCAAGATATGTGGCTTTTCTTAGTCAGTCCGACGCCACAATTCTTCTGCTACAAACGCTGTTTTTCTGCTCACCCCTCTCCCTATTAAGGCCGTTTCTCAGCTCACCCCCTCCCTCCTTCCTTCTAACCAACAGCTCTGGGGTGGGGGCAGGGCATGGGGGTTTTCCTTTGGTCAGGGTCAGTCCATCAGGGGAAAAGAATCCTCTACTTAGCCATGGGGGTCCCTCCCACGAGAGACAGTCCTCTGCGAACTTCTTTGGCGTGGGTCCAATCTCACAAGCAGCCCTGCCCGATTGCTGCTGTCCGAGATTCTCTCCAGGTTGCAGAATTCCAAGCTGAGGCCAGGCTGTTTCCATCCCGGGAGCAAGGCCTTTCTCTCTCCTGCAAGGCTTTTGCAACTCTCAGTCTCTGGGACTCCCACTGGATCACAGCTTCCTGCAGGCTTCCACCTGCTCCTCTGGCGTGGGCACCTCCCCACGGGCTGTGGGGGGTTTCTCTGCATCCCCTGGACTCCATGGGCTGCAGGGGGACCACCTGCTCCCCCATGGTCTTCACCACGGCTGGCAGAAGGTTTTCAGCTCCGGCGCCTGGAGCATCTCCTCCCCCACCTTCTCCACTGACCTTGGTGCCTCCATGTTGTTCTCCCTCACATATTTTTACCTCCTCCTCCTCCTTCCCTGGCTACAAAGAAGTGCGTGCTTACCTTGTTTTGATTTCTTCTTAAATATGTTTTCACAGAGGCGTAACTAACATCTCTAATTGGCCCAGGTTTGACCAGCAGCATGTCCATCATCTTCAGAGCCATCAGAGATTGGCTCTGCTGGACATGGTGGAGAAATTTCCAGAATCTTTACTCAGGACATGCAGGAGCCATCTTTGTACCCCACCCTATCCACTGGCAAAAACTGGGCCAGGCAAAACTACCACAGGCTGGTAACAAGAAAATTCTATGGAGGTGGGGTAATGCTTTCTCGATGCCAACTTCTCCCTTTCACCGTAAGACACTGATGCATGGACACAATAAGTAGGGTCAAACAGTGGCCGTATCTCTACAGGGGGCTATGGACCACAAACAACTCAAAGCACCCCAACTTTTATCAGAAACTCTCCATTAGAAGACTGCACATGCCTCATACTGTTGTATCAGACACGAACAATTCCCACCCTGGAAAGGGATATAGGTGCTCCCATGCCAATTTAAATGTATATAACCCAGCACACTCTTTGTTTTCTCAGGCCCCTACCCTCAATGAATCAAGACAGCAACTATCACTTCTATCATGGACATCAAAATTGCAATGACGAAGTCTCATCACTGGATCCATCGGAGATGGTATCTTTCCTCTCCACTGTCTACAGCGATCCCTTCCTTCTCTTTCTCTCTTTCTTTCTTTTCTTCACATATTTTCTTAGTGAAATTTTTATCCTTATATAGGAAAGAGTCCAAAGAGCCACATATCTCCTTTCCACTGCAATTGTTTTAAAATAAACCTGGCTCATATATACACACACCAGTCATTCAGTGTTGTTTCACTCTAATTCATCCAAGGGATCTATTAACAGGAACCTCAAGTTACCCTCCCTCAGATGTGGGTCATAAAACCATCTCAGCCAAACTTAAAACTTTTCACTCTCCATTCTATCTCTGACCCCAAAACATTCATGGGAAAAAAAAAAAAAAAGTGGTGCTAGCAAAAGTCTTACACAGAAAACTGATCTAAAAACTAAAATATAAAGAAGATTTTAAAAATGCCCAGTGGTCCTTGCAGCTGCATGACCCTGCCAAGATGACTCCATGTACTATCTTATAGAACCAATACAAAACTTTACTATTGCGGTGGACATAGAAGTTAGCTGTCAGTAATATAAGAATCTCCTACAAAGCAAGACCCTTCAGGAGCATCAGGTGGGGTTTTTTAAGGCCACTAAGCATTTGATCTTCTGTTTTCTACTCAGGTCCTAAGTCCTTGACACTAAAAGGATGAAGGGCTGTGCCATGCAATGAAAAATGCTATTTGCTTCTTCTGTTTTTGATGTGTTATCTTGTGATAGAGGAAGGTGATGAAAACTGAAAGTTAATCAAATTCTCCCTGAGAAATTCATAAAGTCTATCTGGCTTTGAAAACACTTTGTTCTAAGTGATGCCAAGAAGAGAAATAACAGTGCATACCAACAATAATGAAATGCTGTGGATTGAAACCACAGCACTGCAGCTCAGTCTCTTCCAAGGGTGCTCCCTCTTTCAGGTAGTATTGCAGGGAAAATGGGATGGAAACACAGTCAAGAATGAGAGAAAGACAAAAAGGCAATGTATAAAACTTACCAAACTAGGAGACAGTTCAGTGAGGCAAAGAGAAACTTAAAGAAAAATGCACTCTTAAAATCACAGAATCTCAGAATCCTTTAGGTTGGAGAAGACCTCCAAGATCAGCAAGTCTAACCTTTGACCAATCACCATGCTGTCAACTAGACGACAGCACTTAGTGCCATGACCAGCTGTTTCTTGAACACCCCCAGGGATGGTGACTCCACTATCTCCCTGGGCAATCCATTCCAATGGGTTTAACAACCCTTTCCATGACAAAATTTCTTCTGATGTCCAACCTGAACCTTCTCTGGTGCAGCTTGAGGCTGTATCCTCTCATCCTATCACTGGTTGCCTGGGAGAAGACGCCAACACCCACCTGGCTACAGCCTCTTGTTAGGCAGCTGTAGAAAGTGATAAGGTCATCCCTGAGCCTCCTTTTCTCCAGGCCAAACCCTCCAGCTCCCTCAGCTGCTCCTCACTGGACTTCCTCTCCAGATCTTTCCCCAGCTTCAATGCCCTTCTCTGGACATGCTCCAGTATCTCAATGTCTTTCTTGAAATGAGGAGCCCAAAACTGGACACAGTACAGATCAGAGCACATCAGAACGACTGACTTGAATACAGCGCTGTCCTGGGGTGACATTAGGAAGCTACAGTCCTTACCTGCCTGCTTAATGCCCACAGCTACTGTGCCTTTAAGATGAACGCAGTGCGGGGGGCAGAGATGCGGTCAGTTCAACGGCCGGCCAAACGGTCAGTTCAACTGAGCCCACACCTGGGGGTCAGTTCAAAAGCTGATGGACCCGGGGGATGAGGCCAGAGCCAGGGTTGGTTCAGCCAAATCGGCACCTGCAGGTGTTGGTTAAACAGCTCAGTCCAACAGCCCTGCCTATAAAAGCAGCTCAGTCCAATGGCCCAGGGAGAGACATGGACATGGAGAGAGAGGCAGAGGGGTCGATGGCTCTCAGAGAGACCACAGCATTGCTCTCTACACTGCTTTTCCCTCCTAGCTTAGGAAAACGGATTTGTTTGCTTGTTCTTTTCCTCCCCTGGCCTCCCTATCATCCTTCCCTCCTCTCCAGCCTGGGCAGCCTGCGGGGTGGCCCCGGTGTGGTCCGAACTCCAAGGAAGGCCACGCCAGTGAGTGAAGGGATGAAGCCATCGGATTCCACCAGGTTCATCTGCTGTGAGGAGGAGGACCGGTGCTCAAGAGTCAATGAGGTTTCTTTTTTCCCTCTGCCCTCCTCTAGGCTGCTGAGTGGACTCCCCCTTCCCGGAGACTGGGGAGACCTGTTGTCAGCTCCTTGCGGGCACCCTTTTCCCTTTTTCTTTTCCCCTTTGTTTCTTCCCGTTTTCATTCTGTGTTAACAAATAGTTCCATTTTTCCTGTGTTAATAAATAGTTCCAGGTTTTTTTCCACTTTCACTTGCTGCGGATAATTTGTTTCATTGGTGGGGGGAAGAGGGGAAGCCCTTTTCCCTGGGGAGGAGGCACTTATCCCGGAGGGCTTCCTCCTGAAACTTTGCTTGATCCGTCCCAGTCCAGCAAGAAGACAAAAAGGATTAAAGGGAAGGTAACATCAGCATGAGATGATGGAAGGAAGTAAGGAAGCATATGATGGAATAAAAAAAGCGCCACCCGACTAGAATTATGAGCAAATTCACTTCCTAACTATTAATTTGGAAATCTTAGCTACGCAGAAGAGAAAGATACATGCTGTTAGAAGTTATGCATTTTAGAAGACGTCTTTCACTCAAAGGTCATACTCCAAGGACTCCAGTACAGAACAGCTGGACATCCTCCTCTCCTAGGAACAACACCCCTGAGGCTCTGACAGATCCAGCTCATGCTGACTCAGTCACATTGGCAGCTCATGCTATCCACTACAGTCCATGAATTATGTGACACTGAAAAGGTGGAGCTGGGAATCCCTCTGAAAAGCAGAGACAAAGTCTAGCAAGTGGATGCCACATTTCATTTCCAAACAGGAGAGAGAGACACTTGGCAAAGTCATCACCTACACCAAGGGGCTCCCCAGGCCAGGACTGTGAGTCAGGACAAGCTGTAGAAAAGTTAGTGCTCCTAACAAAGCAGTTGTGCTGGAAAAAATCTGCACCCCATATTTTTGCACCGTACTTTTCTTAATCTTTGGATCCTTCTGCTCTTGACTAGTTTACTGACCAAGTACTAGGGGAAAATTAATGCATTTTCTTTGGAAGGTGAAGCTGTTCTGATCCAGCTTTAGCATGGAAATTCAGATATTCAAATTTTCACTCAGCAGGCTGTTTAGAGGGAAATTCTGTAAAAGTAAAATATACCTTTTTGCAGACTCACAGCTTAGCACATCAAGGCAGGAGGGAGAGAAAGAGAGAATGAGCAAAAAACTCTCTCTCTCTCTGTTTTAGCATTGTGTGATGATTTACTGTGGTTTAAAAATAAGTAACAGTTTTGCATATTTTGACACTTGCCTTTACAAAGTTCATTGCCAGCATCACCCGAAGAAGAAAAAAAACACTACAGGGACAGTCTTATTCCCAGTATAAATAGTCTTTTAAAAATATTTCTGTAAAATGTGTCCAGAAGCCTGCTAAAAATGAAGAGTAACAGTCTTTCTAATGCTGAAACAGACAAACAAAATTACTACCAGAACAAAAATCATTAGAATTTACAGCTTTCCTGTAATGCAATCCAGCTTTCTTTGTCTTTAATTGGGTCAGCTTCTCATTCCTTTGCTGTTACTCCTTCGCTTTCACGCTTAACCACTATATTATCAATTGACAAAGCTGACCTACTTGGAGATCTAAAAAGATTAATGATGAGAAGTTTTTGGTTCACTGCTACAACCAAGTTAAAGGCCCCTCTTTCCTATATTTCCAGTTCACCTGTATTCAGATTGAGTGAATGAGATTCAGGATCCTGGTTTATTTTATTTCCAGACAAAAGATTTGACCCCACCAGTCAGAGAAAAGGATTTGAATTTATTTTTCCACCTAAAACTCAATTTTTCTTTCAAAAACAACTGTGTGGGTAAAAAGAACAAAGTTAATGAAGTAAGGTCTACTTTTAAAAGCTGCATCTTGCGTGTTTTCTAGACTCACCTTATGGTGTATGTAATGGGAAGTTTCTGGCAGAGCCAGAGCAGCTCAGAAGGTTGCACTAGCTGTTGCTCCCTGTGCAGAATCAATAGGTTTCTTTCACTACATTCCGTTTAGAGTCTGCTAGTAATTTCTTGGCACATGAGGCAGGGGAGTTGCAGTGTTACCAGAGAGGGCATTATTTTTGGACAAAAGACTTGCACAAGTGCAACAAAGGCCTTGCAGAACCTCTGCTAGGGGTGACAAGCCAGAAGACTGGAAAAAGTTGGCTTGGTCTCAGACTGTCTTTAAACGCCTTGGCAATGACATGAAATTGTCTTCTTTCCCATGAAAAGGAAGTACATGTGATTGGAAAGCAGCATGAGACAAGGCATCAGTCATACCACAGACGTGCACGGTCACTTTTCAGAGTACATTTACAGAGCACTCTGAATGGTATTCAGCACCAAAGTTCAGCCCAATGAGCTGTATAAATTGTCTGTTCTAAGTCACTGCCATCTAGAATATTTAATCCCTATAGGAAAAGAACTAAGCAGGAGGAAAAGCTACTTATTTTAAAACAAATAGAGTCTTACCATAGAACAGAAATGCTCTTGTCATCTGATTGTGCTGGTAGGTCTTGTTGATAGTAAAGAAGCAAACATCCTCTCCACACCGACTGAATCTCCCCATCTCTCCAGTCAGGGGAGACCACCAGAGCAGGATAGGATAGTGATTTCCATCAGACTCTGTCTTGAAGCTGCTGTGAAGATCCTGCTTCTTAAACTGAAAAGCATGTCTCTCCCCAGACTGTAATGGGCTGCTATGTAAACTGGAGATTACTGACACCCTATTCTCCGAATTGCCCAGTTCAGTGATAACCTTCAGGGAAATAAACACACATATCAGAATTTGTCACTGTCATTAGACAGAACATCTGCTTGACAAACCAGAATTTAAGCATCGAGCACTAAGTCTGTATGCCAAATTTCTGTCAATCAAATTGGATGCATTTCACTGACTGCAGACATCAGGTCATCTTACGTCAGAACCGCAAAAGCTTTAATTTGAAATTGTAAGGAGAAGGCAGGAAATGCATTTTTGTACTGAGATATGGCTACATCATTTGTGACTTAACAACACAACTTCTGCTTTCTTCCTGGAAAATGCATAGGACAGAGAACAGACCTTCAATAGCCACGTTTCTTCTGAAAATAAGCTGTTAAAAAACCCATAAAGTCTTCATGTCTCTATGGTTCCAGCCTTGCCTCCTTGCCTGATGAGTTCAAGCACATGAACAGAGGAGGCAATGCTGGATAGAGGCAATGTAAGATGGCACGGTATTTTGCAACATTCCTGAGAAACTCCTCCAGGACCCAAGGAGGTATACAAGACAGGTATTCTCTGTGTTATGTCACTTCCAGAGTCAGCTATCACCACAAGGCCAACACTGCTAACAGAGTTTTTGTAAACATTCCTGGTAAAGCACAGACTACTATGGAAAATGTGTCGCCTTCAATGTTATCTCTCATCTGACAGAACTGTGTCCTGCTTTGACAGTAATCTCATGCACACCCCACCCCCTTGCCCCCGTACCTGGAGTGTCACCACAAGGAAAAAGGCAGCTGCAAAGCAGAAGCAAGATGCCCACAGTATCTTCCTCCTCATCCTAATCATGCTGCACTCCCAGGCCTGTCAGAGCAGTCACATCCAGGCATTGGGAAGGTCAGCTTGTCTAAAGCCTTCACCCTTTGCTGCTGGGCTTTTCCACTTCATCCTTATTGCTCTTCATGGTGATTGCTGCTGAAAAAGAGTAGAGCATCAATGCAGACTGCTCCTTCAAAGTTGAGTGGTTAGTTCCATGTCTACCCATAGCCTTCTGTAGGTGCTAGAGCCACATTTTGAGCCAGGTATCCAGAAAGCAGCCTGCACAAAACAGCACTCTTGCTCACAAAGCCCCAGGCACCTACTCTCCCTGTGGTCATCCTGGACATTCTCTCATCCTTGCAGTCAGTGTAAGGAATGCTGATGGCCCTGGCTCAGTCCTGTGTGGGTAGGGCAGCCGTTTTCATGACTTTCAGATGTCAAACTGTGCTGCTTTTCAGCAGACTCACAAACAGGGGAGCAATGAGAGATTTTTCCTTCCCTGGCCAATCTCTGAAAATCCTTCTGGAGAAGGTACACAACTACCTGGCCTCGGGACTTACTACCCTTCAGCCTTCTGGGACTTCTCTTCATGAGCATAAAGAATGCTCATGGAATATGCTCTATGTCCAATCCAGAGAGAAAATAACCATCCAATACACATACAAACCCTCTCCAAACCTAAACCCAGTTAAATTTAACAGGTCCCCCTTTCCACATAATTTGCACCTGTGCTGGTCTGCCTCTCTTCAAATAACTTTCCCTTTCCCAATGCCTTTTTTTAGCTTTCAGAGAGCCCTACTGTTTTCTAACATGATGGATGTTTCTGTAGAAAAATCTCAACTCCTGGCAACAGGAATAGTTGTAAAATTCCAGCTACATCTTGAAAAATAAAAATAAAGGATGGTAGAAAGATAAAACTGTAGCACTCCATACAGAGAAGTTTGAAAATGTGGGTGTTCTGAAAGCTCAGAAAGCAGAAACACATGCACAAGATGTTTAATAAATTGCTATTTTAGAGCTCCTCTCTTTCAGAGATATGACTGAAATTTATGCTGGTTCTTCTGCCAGCTTTCACCCCATCTTAATCCCAACCACAAAGTTCTAAAACCATGACAAAGAAGGACGGGTCCCAAACCTACCGCCTGCTGTAGTACCATCAGGGTGGTGCTGACAGCTAAAGGAAAAAAATCACCCTGTTTCTACTCCCACTGACACAGGAGTTCGTCCCTACCCTCTCGAACATCAAAAAGGCCTCTTTAGCAAAAGCTGACATGAAACCATGCTGTGCAATTCTGCTCTGCACAGGCCAGCTGCTTTTGAAGGTCTGTGTGGGTGCTAAAGTGCATGGCTGCCAGTTAAGCACTTCTCAAATCAGGCTGGATTTTCTATAAAGCCTCTGCGCATCCTGTGCCTCCTGCAGAACAGCCATAAAGGGGCACCAGCAGGCAAAGGGGATGAATTCTGCCCACTGCTGTGCTGGCACACCCTGGAGATGGACACTGTCTTTAACACCATGTCTTACCAGGCCAGTGCATGGCAAAAAGACTCTGATGATCGTCTGAATACCACCCTACCTACCCCCTGCCCTGGTAAAGGAGTAATAGTAATCGTCACATTTTTAGGTATAGTTCTGGAGGGGAAACTGCCCACAGCATGGGTGTGCTGTACCTGTTGACCCACGGTATCACTCTGAGCCGTGGCTTCATCTTTGCATCTGTGGTGTGCACTTGGACTGGGCCAGGCAAGGCTTTGTCCCGTCCCAGCTCCACTGGCAAGGATGACCTTGCAGCACCTTTCCTCTGTCAGGCTGTGTGGAGGCCCTGAGGACTTCAGGGAAGAAGGATAAATCACCAAGCCAGGCTGCCCTGCTGGAGCAGCAGCTCCCTGCAAATCCTTCAAACTTCCTGCCAGCTCTCCCCGCCGCCTTTCCTTCCCGCTCTGTCTCGCCGCAGTTCTCGGGCTCAGCATCCCAGCCAGGATGCTCCCCGAAACGCTGCCCCTTCCCTTCCCAAGGCTCTGCCCACCCCGCAGCTCCGACCCTGCTCCCGGCGCGGATCGGGCATCCTCCGGCCGGGCGCCCGCCGCCGTACTCACCCCGAGAAAGTCGCTCCCGCCTCACTGCCGCCGTCCCCCTCTAGCCGGGTCGGAGGGGGTTTGGGGTGTTTTGCTGCTTTTTTTTTAACTTTCAGTTAGTACCCGCACTTGGAGCGCGGAGGGGGGGCGGGCGCCGGGCGGGGGCGGTGCGGATCCGCGCCTCCCTCCGCCCAGCCGCGGGGGTGGGGGAAGGGGAAGGGGTCGGCGCTTCCCGGGGCCCCAAGGCCCTGCACAGGGAACGCGAAGGGTTGGTCGGCCTGAGAGCCCCAGCACTTTCACCCCACCCAACTGCTCTTCCGCAAACCCGCACTGCAAGACCTCACCCAATTCCCAAAAATAAATCCGCCCCGACACTGATTCCTATGGCCGCTTGCATAATCGCGTTTTTTGCGGTTTTATGTTTTCTTTACAACAGTGCCAGTGCTATCCTGACGGACACTTTAGACTGACTGCGTGAAGCCAGCGGGCAGCCTGAAAAAGAAATGCGTCACGGCAGCTGGAAAGCGCCGAGGAGCTGGGAGAGCCGGCCCGGCTCGCCGAGGGGACCCCGCATCCCCTGTCCCTCTGGCGCGGAGCTGCGGCAGGCATCCCGCAGCTGAGACCGTGCCTTGCTTCCAGCCCTACGAGCCATCCCCGCGGGGCCGTGTGTACCGAGCAGGGAACGATCCTGTCTGCCCGCTCGGGGCTTCCTCAAGCTGGGGGCCACTTTGCGCATCTCTTGCTCTTTGTAGATGTTTACTCTGAAAGACTGGTTCTGCTAGCCCAGAGCAGAGCCCATACTTACCTACCTGATACAGACTTCGGAACCACACATTCTTGTATATGCAATGGGTCTGTCCCATACACAGCCATTTGTATTAACGCACAAACACCTGATACCTACACATTTCTTCAGAGGTACTTTAATATTTATACACAAACACTTGAAAGTGAGGTATCTGCTGTTTCTAACTCAGATGTGACAGGCAGGGGTGGTTGCAAGGGAGTGGAGGGAGGAAGTATTCCAGAGGAGGCAGATGGGACACCTGTGCCTCAACTAAAATGCATGACTGATAAAAACTGTGGAAATGTTATGCACAGAGCTCACCTCCTTACTCCGGGTGCATAATGCCTGCAGCCTTCCTGAGAGGATCAGAAGGGTACCCAGCAGGCACCCTGAATCCAGCTCTCTGCAGCAGTGTTCATGACCCTTGCCATGCTGGCTCTGTCCCCTTTCCACCACAGCTCTTCTTGCCAGTAGCCCCTTTGGAGCAGTGCCCACTTCTTGCTGCACATACTGCACCAGAGAGCTCTGATTTCTTTCTGAGCAACCAGGTTCCTCCTAAGATGAAAGCTAGCAACTGACTCTGTAGTGCTGGGACATGCAGATGTACTTATCCTCCAGTCTTTGTTTAGTGATTAATCCCAGCTCTTGTCCTATTTTTTGCTTCCTCACAAAGGTTCTAGCTGCTGGAGTAATATTTTTAAGTAGAAGCTTTCAGGTGGGGTTTTAATATTATCTCTGAAGTGTGTTTACAGATATTTGACCTGGAACATGAAGGATCTCCACTCACTTCAAGTCAGGAGGCATGCAGCAAGAATCTCCAAGTATTATTTTGCACAGCAGATTCATGCAAAGACAGAATCCTGCCTTTGCAGGCCTGCCTAATGCTTTCAGAGTGCCTAGAGGCTGTGAGGACTGAAGTTAACATGGCACAATGAGTGCGTAGTTCAGTTAATTAAATCGAGTGGTTGGAAATGGATCAAAAACCTGGTATAGTTTATGGAAGGATTTCCTGTGATCCCACTGGGTTTTGATATGGTCTGTAATGTTAACTCGGTTATATTCCTGGCTTTCACATTTCCTCAGTTGGCAGACTCCTAAGTTGCTCTCATGAGGACAAAACTTATTTGTAAAATGCTTCAACTTCCTTCAACAGGCTTGACTTTCTCAGTACTGTTCCTCAAACCTTTAGAAGCAGTCCACAGACCCAACAACCCACAGTTTCAGACTGAAAATGCAGCAGCTAGTCCTGAGGGCAGTGGGATGGCTGTTCTGTCTGCTGTCCATCCCATGCCATAAGCAAGCCATTCTTGGACCGGCTCAATCCAGTGGCTGGCATCAGAGAGGCTCACTTTTGTTTCTTGTCCTGTTACGCCACTCTGAGGAAATAAGCACTTATTGCAGGATCTGGCTTGTCTGTAACCCATGTTAAATAGCTGGTAAAGATGATACCAGCATAAGCAATGGCAGGGCCAGGTTATCATGTATGAATTCTGGACGAAGACAACCCAAAAAACCCAACTGTTGCTCAAACAGCAGAGCTAATAAACCAGATTTAAACATCTGTATCTCAAGTGCCCTCTGTCCAGGGAGAGCTGTCGGTATCTAACAAACTCACAATGCAAGTTTTCATAGGTCAGGAAGAGCAGCTTTTCTTTCTGCTCTGTCGCTTACAAAACAGGATCTGCTGCCTTTGAGGTTTCTCTCATTCATATGTACACGTTTCCTCTGCTCTGTTTTTAATACACTTTGTTCCTTTTTATGCCTGTCTTTGTTCTTCTTCTTTTTATAGTATTCTGCATTTTAGAACTTTTTTCTTTCACTTAGGTCCTGCTGGGTATCCTCTCTGTCTCTAGATGTGCCCATTCCCTTTCCGTTGTATTCATACTCCTGTTATTCAAAGGAACCTTTCAATAGATTTCTCTGGTTTTTATCCTCCATTGTATTAGTATATACAGCCTATATTACTGTAACATTCAGAAGCAGCAACCACATTATGCACTCCAAAGACTCACTGTATGAACATCCTGGCAAGAACAAATGAAGTCGTCAGAATAAAATAGGGCACAAAAAAATAAGGCAGAGAGACAAGGAAAGCACAGAGTTCAAGTGACTTTCCAAAGAAGACAAAGCTGCTCAGTGACACAAGAACCACCTGTGGGCCTGATTCTTCCTTGTCCTGGATCTTGTATTTCAATTTGCAGCCATGCATTTATACTCCCTCACTGTCACTGTGGCTCCGTTCTTCTTTCCATAAAATCACTGTAAAATATGTGACACACAGGACAGCCCTTTCAACTTGACCAGCTCAGAATTAAGGACTTTAACCATTTCCACCACCCATGGAATGATTTCCCACCTCCTTGAGTACACAGTACAGATGCAGATGTGTGCACAGCCCTTGCTACTGCACATGCTCCGCCTGTCTTTAATCCTCTCCACACTAATGCATCTCAAAATGCCCCTGATTACAAACCTGTAACACTGGATCAGCTGTGTTCTCTCTAGCGACTGTCTTCAGTTCAGCTACTCTGTCCTGCTGACCAACACCACATCAGGGGTCACAAAATCATTTAGGCTGGAAAACACCTCTGAGATCATCAAGTCCAACCTATGACAGAACACCACCTTGTCAACCAGACCGTGGCACCGAGTGCCACATCCAGTCGTTCCTGGGTAGTCCAGTTCAATGTCTAATCACCTCTCCTGTGAAGAAATTCCTCCTGATGTCCAGCCCTGAACCTCTCCTGGTGCAGTCTGAGACCGTGTCCTGCCACTGGTTGCCTGGGAGAAGCCGATTCCCACGAGGCTACAACATCCTTTCAGATAGTTCAAGAGAGTGATAAGGTCACCCTGAGCCTCCTTTTCTCCAGGCTAAACAACCCCAGCTCCTGCTCGATCTGGTGCCTTCTCCAATTTCACCTGCCGGTTAGAAGCGGCCGTTTAAAAACCTTCTCCAGTTTCACCTTTTACTGAGGCCAGATTGCCCTGCCTTGCCCTGTTAGATCATTTGAACCGAAACCGTCGCCACTCGTATTTTCGCTCAGCGTGTCACCCCTCAGTGTGGCAACACGGCGGGAGATGCCCGGGCCGGGGAGCGCAGCCCGCCGTGCCCACGGCCCCGGCACACGCGCCCTCCGCGCCACGGGCGGCGCTGTGGAGCCGCGCCGCCGCTCCGCCCCCGCCGCTGCGTGCCGCGGGGCCCCGGAAGCGGCGGCGGAGCGATGGCGGCGGATGGGAGGGTGGTGATGGCGGAGCTGCAGCCGGAGGGTGAGGCGGAGGGTGGCGGCAGCGAGCCGGAGGGCGGCTTCGGGCAGCTGCTGGAGGAGGAGGAGGACGGGGAGGATGCCGGCTACGTGTTGTACAGGTATGGCCGCGGCGGCGCGGTTCCCCGGGGCCGGGACGGACCCTTGTGTCGCGTCGCGTCACGTCACGGGATGGGGGGCGCGGAGTGGCGGAGCTGGGGCCGGAGGAGTGGGGAGCTTGTAGGAGGGGCAGGGGCACCTCTCACGAGACCAGGTTGCTCAAGGTCTTATGCAATATGGCCTTGAACAGTGCCAGAGTTGGAGCATCCACAGTTTGTCTGGGCAGTTCGGGCCAGTGTCTCACCACTCTCACAACAAAAGAATTTCTTCCCAATGTCTAACCTAAATTTCCCCTCTTTCAGTTTGTACCCATTACTCCTTGTTCTATCACTACAGTTTCTGACGGAACATCCCCCTCCAGGTTCCGTGTAGGCCCCCTTTAGATACTGGAAGGCTGCTATGAGGTCTCCACACAGCCTTCTGTTCCCAGGCGGGACAGCCCCAGTTTTCTCAGTCTGTCTTTGTAAGGGACGTGGTCCAGTCCTTTTATCAACATCGTGGCCTCCTCTAGACTTGCTCCAACAGTTCTATGTCATTCTTATGATGGGGACACCTTTACCTATTTAAATGCTGGTCTGTGTTACACACAATAATGTAGCTACAATAGTAGTGACTCTTAGGAGCAAAGATGTGTTACTGGACATAGGCTTGTGTGTGTCATCGTTTAAATAGCATTTTGTGCTTTTTAGAAGTATTGCAAAGACAAAAACATGTATTTACAGGGACAGGAAGGAGTGGGCAGATATTGAACCTGTTCCTCAAAATGATGGGCCAAATCCTGTTGTTCAGATCATCTACAGTGAAAAATGTAAGTCTTAAATATGTTTTGCATTGAAAACTTCTGCCATTACCATTGTTGAAACAACACTGAATGTTTTGGATAACATTTTCTAGAGTGGTGCTGTGCAGAAATTGATTTTATTAATTGTGTTATGGTGTTTGTGTGTGGTGTTTTCACCAAGCATCTCTGAAGTTGAATCTTCACCTGAGATGTTAATAGCCAAGGTTCTTCTTTAAAATCCTGTGACTTAAGAGGTAATATAGCAGACAGTGTGGTTCGTGTCATAAGGCATTTCCAGCCCACAAGTGGAAGCGAGACATGAAGCTCTTGCAGCTGGTAAAGTGAGTAAGCTGCACAGAACTTCTATGATTTTTTTGGATATTATTCTGATGGTGTATTTCTAGCATACTTGTGCAGCTTTTTGGTGTGCTAATATGCAGAGGTCTCAGTTGAAATTGCTGTCAGAACAATAGGTGGCTATCATTTTAAAAATGTGTATTTAGAGTACAGAAAATAGAAAGTAATTTCAAAGAATTATTAACCTTACCCCATATTCAGGCTATTGGTTAAGATGCTGTTATTTATTTAGTTCGAGATGTCTATGATTACTTCCGGGCTGTTCTGCAGCGGGATGAGAGAAGTGAAAGAGCTTTCAAGTTAACAGCTGATGCCATTGAGTTAAATGCTGCAAACTACACAGTATGGTATGTAATAATCTTGGGATTATTTCTGTGGTCATTTAACTGCCTACCTCTTAAGGCTTTAATATTTTGTTAGTTGAATCAGGGCATTCCTGGTTGAAGTTACACAGAGAAGTGTAGATTTCCAGTGAGCTTCCAAAGAAAGCCTTTGTTCAGTATTTACCATGCTTAACTTTGATTCAGTGATTTTCATTCATTTGGCTTTAAGGATATTATCAGTCAAGTCAGGGTTAACCACAAAAAGGGCTTTTCTGTTTAAAATTAGATCACTTACCTGATAATGTGGCCATGGAAAAATGCTGAAGATACCCCTCAGTTGACTTGAAGAAGAGGCATAAAAACATGACAGCAAATAATTTGTGTATTTACTAAATAGTGCATTTTTAAAGATCTCTCAAGTTACTGTTCAGTTAGGTAATAAATAGGGAATTTCTGGTATTCAGAGTAGAGTCTTTGAACTCACAAATGCTAACAAGTATCTCTTGAACATCTTTATTCCACTGATTGCCATAACATCAGAAAGTTTACATTATTTCAAGCACAGAAGTAGTAGTTTCTGTAATGAAAAAGCTGGCATGGTTACATGATTGCTACAATCTTAGATAATGTGCTGTTGTAACCAGTCATATTCCAGTTCTCCATTGTTCAATGATTGAATGCTGTTTAACAGAACTATATACTGGTTGAGAATTTTGCATTAGTTTTAGTTTTTCACACTATATTTAGCTCAATGTCATTTAGAAGAACTGTGAACAAAGGTGATTCTGTGTTCTTCTCTGTGAATTTTAGGAAAATCCTTTTGCAGTGTTCAAATGCTTGACTTTTATACAGGCATTTCCGGAGAGTCCTCCTGCAGTCTTTGGGAAAGGATCTCCATGAGGAACTTAAGTACATTACAGCTATCATTGAAGATCAGCCAAAGAACTACCAAGTCTGGTAAAATCATGCTTTTTTTTCAGTTCTTAATGTTTTTGCCGATAATTTTTGTTTTGTAAATTGTCCATCAGTTGTGGTGGAGGAGTTAAATGAAGTTGCATCATATCAAAGTTCCCTTCAGATATTTGTTCTAAGCATATGATTATGAAATGCTAATCTTGTTTTCTTGTTAATTTCAATTTTTAAATTGCCAAAATAAGACTGAGAGGTGTTAAAAAAAAAAATAGATTTGTGGAAAGACAACTGTCCTGTCCCACTGTAAAAAAGGGGGAGTCTGGAAGGATTCTTTTTAATAGATTTCTCGGATAAAAAATGAAGCGCAAACGTGGCGATATTGTATCTGGAAAAACTGTTTATTGATAAAGAAGGGTAAGTGTTCCTACCAAGGGGGGACAGAAAAGGAAAGAAGAGGGAAAAAGAGAGATGGAGAGAGAAAGAAAATACCGGACAGATTGTTACCGCTGTACCCCGGGGGCCCAGCCAGCAAGGGTTTGACAGATGGAGCATGTGCGCTGCACGCTGCGGAGTCTGCGTCGCTCCTGTGGCAGACTGGGCGCGATTTCCAAACAGCAGCAGCTGCGTGTCCCTTCCACGGGCGAAGAACAGAAACAGGAACAGGCTGCTGTGGCTACGGGCGCACTCGAGGAGCAGCTGCAGGTGGTCAGGGCCACACGGCGGCTGCGGGCAGTGACGGCTGCGGAGCTGGGGCGGAATACATGGCGGCCACAGGCTGCGTGCATGCGGCAGCAGCTCCGGGCTGGGTGCAGGCAGAGTGCAGACAGCAGCAGTTGGGGAAACAGCAAGCATGAGGTTGTTGCAGCAACAGAGCTGCCTCAAGGAAGCAGGGAAGCAGAGCAGGACAGGGGCAGACAGCACAGACAGCCAGGGAAGGAGCAGGGTCGCAGGGAGGAAAATGCAAGGGGGGGAGGGAGGCAGAGCTGACCCTCTAGGCGAGCCCTTCTCCCTCCAAGAAACCCAAAGGAAAATGGCCAGGGTTGTGTCACAGTTAACTGCTTTATATGCTTGGCCCTCCTATAGCATGACTTCCCGCGTACTTTTTCCACGCATTTTTTCCCAGGCATCCCGGGGATCTGCCCCATAGCAATGGGGGAGGGTCGCTTGCAGTCCAGTAGTGCAAGCTTTCTCTCTCCTGACTGGCTGCCAGGCAAAGCCTCCCCAGGGACAGAGCTCCCAGCACGTATACAGCCCCTAAAGTAATTTTCTTACCTCATGTATAACAAATGTTGAGGCATAAATAAAAATCAGATTGGTCTCTCTCAGCAACCAAGAAGTCAAATAGAAATTAGTATTTTTTCTTTTATTGTATCATGGAGTTTGCCTGCCTGTTGTTGGGTTTTTTCTGAAATTAATGGGAATAGGCAAAAGAGCAATATTGTTACTGTTAGAGAAATTATGTAGTACTAGAAAACTTTATTTTGCTGAAGGCTTTGACCATGAGTGTGGAAGTACGTTATTTCAGGTGAACATTACTCATCTAAAATGAGATGATTGGCCAATGTGTATGTATGGTTAAATTTTTTTATAATGTAAATATTCATCATACATTTCTCAGAGCCAAGTGAAATGTTCTGGTATGCTTCATTTGAAGTATTTAACTAGTGGGTTTTTTCCCTAAGTGGTACAGTTGCTGTAAGCCACTTTAATGCAGACCACACGCTCACAAAAATATTTTAGGCTTTGTTCCTCTTGTCATTAGGCATCACAGGCGGGTGCTGGTTGAGTGGCTGCAGGATCCATCCCGAGAGCTCGAGTTCATAGCTGACATTCTTAACCAAGATGCCAAAAACTACCATGCCTGGCAACACAGACAATGGGTAATTCAGGTATTGTATCCACAGAACTCTTGATTCTTTAAATAACCTGCTCAGGTTGTTTTCACTTCTTAAAGACAATCTGAATTGCATTTGGCACTTATTTTCTTGAGGCTGAAGGGGGAAGAACAAATGCATTTTAATGTGTGGCAGTGGCTGGCTATGAACTTGGCTTTTAAGAAGTGAGTTCAAAAAATTTGATTGTTGTCTACTTACTGTTATGTGTGTGAATTTAATGATGAGCTACTACCATTATGAACCACTAAATAGTTTAGCATGTTCCTAGTGCACTGTACTTATTTTTCTTTGAACTTTGTGTTGGTTTCTTCAAAAGAGGCTCTATCTGATGTTCAGGCAACTTAGAAGCAAGGAGAATGTATTTTTAAAAAATCAGAACTTTTGATTATGATACTCTCTTCCCTTTCTACAGGAGTTCAAATTATGGGACAATGAACTGGACTACGTAGATCAGCTGTTGAGAGAAGATGTGAGAAACAATTCTGTTTGGAACCAGCGACACTTTGTCATTTGCAACACCACTGGCTATGATGACCCAGCAGTCCTAGACAGAGAAGTCCGGTTAGTAATGCTATTTAGGCTCACATTAAACATTGTCCATTACGTGAAAGCAAAGGAATACTTTCACAATCCCTGTGAGCTTTGTTTCCTCTTTGTTGTTCACTTCTGAGACTTACATTCATGGTTAGCAGATCAAGTATTAGACTGAAGCAAGTTCTGCCTAGCCTGGGCACGCTACTCTCATGAATCTTTTCCTGAACTGCTGTTTGCTGTGCAAACAACTTTGGTTTTTCATGGTCAACTAGCTTTTGGGACAACCTGCAGAAAATCTGTGCCATTGTTGTGCTGTTGGTTAGTATCCTAGGTCTAGAAAGTTTGGAAAGAGAGGCATGGTTCAGCTCTGGTGCCTGGAGCACCCCCCCTCCTTCTTTCTTCACTGACCTTGGTGTCTGCAGAGTAGTTCCTCTCACATGTTCTCACTCTGCTCTTCTCTGGCCACAAATAAAACTGTGCAACCACCTTTGTTTTCCTTTCTTTTAAATATGTTACCACAGAGGCATACCATCACTTCTGATTGGCCCAGCCTTGGCCAGTGGCGTGTCCATCTTTAGAGCCACCAGGGATTGGGTCTGATGGACATGGAAGAAGTTTCTGGCAGCTTCTCACAGAAGCCACCCCTGTAGTCCCTCTGCTGCCAAAAACCAGTCCACGCAAACCCAATATAGTAACATGGACATGGTTTGTAGAAAGAGGAGTTTCCTTTTGTGAGGAATTTGATGCAGCTAGAAAAAGAAAGGAGCTTTCAGGAATGTGTGGTTGGCACAAAGAGGACTACCTCTGTGAGATGACTAGTTTTGACGAAAAAGCTTTGTGCTCACTGTTTCTAAGTTGCATATTTGTAACTGAAATCAAACTGGGCTTCTAGACATATTTTACTACTAATGGTGGTAAGAGAAGCTTCTTCATATGGTCTTCACATCTCAGACTGCTGATTAAAGTTAATGATTATGAGAAGGTATTTCTCAAAAGTGAAGAAGTAGTTAAAATAAGGTACTGCAATTTTTTATAGAGTTATTTTTCAGAAGAAAGACTGAATCTCTGAATAGGTCCTTTGGCACATTATTCATAGCGGATCCCAGCCCTCACCATCTTCCATGGTTGCCTTTGCAACCCTCCAGAAGTTGTACTTCTCTTCCAGTTTATAGGCTTCCTGTAGATCAATGAATCTGAACCGTTTCCATGATTTAGACTTGGGTATTTTCAACTTCTTCTCTCCAGAGTTTAGATGGGACATCCTCCCTTGATCTTCTCAAGATAATTGGATACCATCTTAAGAACCAGACTAGCTAAGGTTAAGACTTCACAGATGTCATTATAGAACTGCTTGTTGGTTGATAGACAGAGTCTTTGTCATAGTGACTGCAGAATGTTAAAAAAGAGTTGGGATTGTGGGTATTTTTTTTAGTACTCCTGATACAACTTTTTATCAGTATCTGCAGCCTCTGAAAATCATCAGAATGCCTCATTATGCTGGGAAAGGCCAGAAGATAAAGTCTGTTTTGTGAAGATGAAATGTGTCATTGTGACTGTATGGGAGGTGCCTTTTGTTTCTTTGCTTTTAGAGCAGTTGCCTCACTTTTGTTTGCACAGAAATGCTGCAGAAGGCTGTGTGAGCTGAAAGCTCAAGCTCTGCCTTTCTGTGGGTTTGCTTGAGCACAGCTTCATGAAAAAGTTCTGCAAATAGGTACAGAACATACCACTTGCAGTCATATTAACATAGCTCAGTAACTCTGGACATTTTTAGCACCTTGTCATTTCTGAGCATCAAGATACAAGTTACTCCTTTAGCATATTAGGAGAGTATATTATGTTGTTTCTCAGTGTTATTCCTAATAATAATTTTGAGAACTGGTTCATTATTGGATGAAGTCCAGCAAATTGAAGACTTCACATCATAAAACAGTTTTCATAGTACCTGCCTCTTCGAGACTCCTAACGATTATATTGTGAGCCATTTTTGATCTACCCAGCTGAGATGATCTGCAAAAAGAGTTAAGTATAGACTAGAGGGATGTATTTGGAAGCTTCTGAGCACATTCAGGAACTTTCTAACTGCATTGTTTTATTGGTTATATTCATGACCTGTTATCTTTTTCTTGCAGATACACTCTTGAGATGATCACAGCAGTGCCACATAATGAGAGTGCTTGGAACTATTTGAAAGGGTGAGGTGTATTTCTCCATGAGGGAAAGAGAATATCTGTAGAAGGTGTCTGATGCCTACTCCTTAATTGAAAAGAACTTGGTGCTGTTCATTCTAGTGTAGTATGCTTAATCAGGCAGGCAAATACTGTCACGATGTGTTACTATAATATGACCTCATTTCTCAGTAATTTTTCACTAAATTTCTGGCCCTGTAGTTCTTGTGGGAGGATTACAGGTACTTCTCATGCTTTTAAAAACTTGTCCTGTAATGTTGCTGTGTTCAAAAGTATAGATAGGAAATAATGAACGTGCTTTCAGTCTAATTTCTGTTCAGTTGAACAAAAACTACACCAGCTTACCACAACATGAGGCCATACTAGTGCTGCATGCTGCTTACTCTCTGACTTGTATTTGCACCCTGATTTCAAAACTAATCTTCAAGTAAAGGAATCATAACAAAAATGCAGTTATTCACACCAGATTTCCCATCATTATGTCTCAAGCCTATTAACTTCTCTTCTAGGATTCTACAGGATCGTGGTCTTTCTAAGTATCCAAATCTGTTAGAGGAACTGTTGAATTTACAGCCCAGTCACAGTTCACCCTATCTGATTGCCTTTCTTGTGGACATATATGAAGATATGCTGGAAAATCAGTGTGATAACAAGGAAGAAACACTGAACAAGGCACTGGAGGTACTGAGAGCTTGGTTTTGCTACTCAGGGACGCTATCTATTCCTGTCAGGTTTTATAGCCTGACAAAATAAGATTGATTTTCATAAATAGAACAGGTTACTGGTTAATCACAGGAGGTCTATGAAGAGTTTAACACAAAAGCCAGACAATCACAAGGGTTTCATGAGTTTAAATATAAATAATAACTTGCCCATTCTGAAATTACTCTTTAAGTTTTCTTCACCTGATAGCAAAGGAAGGTTTGTAATACCACCTGCAGAAAAAAAATGTTTGAACAACTGAAGAGTTTTCAGTGTTAACTTTGTAGCATGCACTCACTGTGTTCTTTGTAGGTTAATGAATTTTTCTCAGAATATCCATTTCCAAACACCCTCAACTGAGCTCCTTTGGCCCTTCTTAGCTCTTTCTAAGAAAGCTGGCAGAATTAGCTTATGGCGAACAGGCACTGGGTGTATCAGTACGAAATGTCATGCACCACTTCTTACAGAGAATAAATTCTGGCAATGTTGTATATTTCCCAGTGCTTCATACTTGGGTGCTCCTTGGTGCAGTTTGTAATGTATTTTTTACAAGAACACTTTCCATTCACTGTGGGACAGACTGGAACATAGTGTAATTAGAGCTGCAGTTTTGCCTGCAGTCTTTGTGTTCCAGCATTGTTCTTTCCCAGCATTTTTCCATTGTTGTGTTCCAGGACCAGATTGTAAATAAGTGCAGTTGTACCTCCTAGATTCATGTCCCCTTTATACTATTTCACTGATTTTGACTTCTCTATTTAGGCATCAAAGCTCCTAATTTCTCAACTCCATTTCACTGATTTCACTGATGTCATCTGCATAATAAAAAGGAATTTACGAAAACATTTGTAGACAGTGTTCATACTATGTAAAATTTACACAGCCTGTCCTGTAAGTAGGATTGACTTCTGTGCTGCTTACCCAGACCAAAATTTTAAAAAACCCCAAACATGTAGAAGTATCTGCACCAACTCTTATCATGAGAAAAGGTTACTGACTTGCATGGAGAACCCTTTTGGGACAGTCTGCTGAAGAAAAACAGAAATAAAATATCTCCTGTCAATCCATGAAGAGTAGTGAAGATTCAAGAGAAGGATGGTCCTCCAGTGTTTGGAATTAAGTGGTTTACAGCCTGTTGGATGACTAAAAGACATTCAAGGTTCTCAACAAGTATACTGTGCTCTACCAGAGGCTGAATAAGGCTGGCATGAATGATGAGTGGTAGGCATGAAAATGGTCAAAGGGAAACTCTTAAAGCTGAAATGGGACTGGAGCGATTTTTATGCAGTGTCACATTGATTGGCTACCAGTTGGGGTTGTCATCAGTTTGATGTCATTGAACAGTTGGAAATCCCATGAATAAAACAAATGTTGTGGAGAAAGGTGTTTCTAATACAGTCTGAAACATAAATCGTATGCATTTTATAGTTAAAGCTTCTGTAAGGTTTTTGGTATAACACTCCAATCTTTTTTTTTTCATAGTTGTGTGAAATTCTGGCTAAAGAAAAAGACACCATCCGAAAGGAATACTGGAGATACATTGGAAGGTCCCTTAAGAGCAAGCACAGTTCAGGCACTGAACAGAGCAGCACACTGACAGATAAACAGCAGTAACTGAAGATGGAAGAAAACAGTGTTAAGCTCTCAAGCTGTTCTAAAGCTGTACTAAAGTAGGGTCATCAACTAGTTTAAGATCCAGTTGTAGGTATTGCAATGAAAGAAGAGTGCAGACTGCTGTATAGTCCTGGATTGCTGCTGCTACTGGTGACAGCTCTAGGTGCAGTCAAAGAATGTATTAAGGCTTAATTATTGAAATGTGCTGAGTAAAGATTTTAGTTCCTAACTAAAAATACATAAAGCTATACCTACTATATTGGCAGTGCTGAGTTAACGGTTGGCCTTGATCTTAGAGATTTTTTCCAACAGAAGTTACTCTGTGATTCTTTGAAGCACTAAAACCATTTCTTATGTCCTGGCTTACCCACTTGTGGTTGCTAACACTGTCTCATCAGTTGCTGCAGTAATGACTGCAGGTAACTTAGCTATAGGGGATATAAAGTAACCTGGTTAGTGCAAGTTGGCACTGCAGTTGTTGCTTTATGTGGGAGCAGCTGTGCAACACAGTCAGCCTATGCTGTTGTATGCAACTAACACCAAGTGTGATTTTGTAATAAAAATAGATAACTTATAGCATTTATCTGAATTTTTTAGCGTGTTTCTTTTGGTCCTTGTAAGTGCATAGTCTGTTCTTTTCAGATGCTAATATTGATAAAATACTCCCTTGTACAAGGATCGGATTCTATTGCATTGGGATGTCTTTTGCACTGGAGTGTTCTTACCTGGAAACTTTCAGTACACTTGATATATTCAGTGGAGCCCTGAATTCTTACCTGCACAGACAGGAAAAATGCTTTGAGGGTCCTAGGGGATGTGTATATGTGCAACAGAAAAGTGCATCTACCCTGTTTCCAGTAAATTACTATTGTAAACTGTGTTCTTACAGAGTGCTTGTCTGATATGAAATATTTGATTGGAAATGATCATAAGGGGAACAAACAAATGCTGGTATTTATTTCATAATATGCTCAGTCTTTCTGACACTAAACATTAAAAGGTGTTACTGTGATTAAACAATAGTGGAGATTATTTTTTAACACTTGAAATACTTCAATGCATTCTTGAAATTTAAAACAACTCACAGGAAGTGGAATTAATGTATGAAAGGTATGTAATTTTGTGGTTTTGCTGCTTTCTCAGCAGTAGAGAAAACATTTTTGTATTGACACATGAACATCCAAAACAGACATGGCCTTCAGAATTTTGGAGATTTGTTACCTGTTTTTTGGTGGGGTTTTTTGAGGTTTGGTTTTTTTTTGTTGTTGGGTTTTTTGTTTTGTTGGTTTTTGTTTTGATTTGGGGTTTTTTTTGTTGTTGTGTTTGGTTGGTTTGGTTTTGGGTGTTTGTTTACGTTTTTCGGTGGGGTTGGTTTGTTGTTTGTTTTGGTTTGACATGTTTGGGGTTTTTTATCACATTTGAAACTCCAGTACAAAGCAAAAGTGTGTGCTTTTACTCCCATGAGTTGTTCCTAATTGAAACTATTAAATACGCAGTACTGAACAGCCAGGATGTTCAAGATCTTCAGGACAAAATAATGTATTTGCCGCTATCACTCAAGAAAGCTCAGAAAGATACAGCAGTCAAATGCAATCCTTAAAATAAACATTATCAATGAAGAGGGAACAGAATTTTTCCTCTGCATATGGTGTTAATACATTCCTGTATCACAAAATTCAGAGGACACTTGGAATAAAGCAGAGTATTCCTTATAGACACTAGCATAAATTTCTGCAAGAATAAATCATCCCAAGGTAAGATTGATGAAGAGTGTCCACAGGGACAGTGTATTTTGGGATGTGATCTCACTCACTTATGAGCTGAGGGAAGAGCTTAGATTGAGCCATATAGACTTCTTAGTGGCAAGAATAAAAAACTTCTTTTTGGGATATGGTCAACCTATGGCCATACCTTCTCATTCTTGAAGATGATGGTTAGAAGGAATCAGTAAGATTCTAACAAGATTGGTAGGGTTTTATACTGGTTATGCAAGCGTAGTGATACATGTAACCATATGGCACTTCTGAGCTCCATTTACCAATAAATAAGGAGATACGTATTCTTAATGGAAAAAATACCTTGTCTTATGTAGAACAAATGCGTAACTGAACAAATAATGCAAATCCTGAGGAAAAAAATGTGTTGGGTACTGGAGTTCAGCTTAAACACAACAGCAACAAAAAAAAAGTAATTCTGTTGTAACAGAAATGTTCCTTTTTTCTTTGAAATGTTTATATTTGCTGTTGTTTGGATTGCAAGGTAGCTTTCAAATTCTCTTGCAAAGGCATCTCAGTTCTGTGGTAGTCAGCCATACAAAAATACTGAGCTGTCAAAGCTCGAAAAATGATGGCTGCCCAACCAGGTTGCAAGTGCAGCTATCAAACCTTGAATTTTAATGTGTCCGAGACAAAATCGTTTGCATGGAAGAGGGAGCTTGACAAAATGTATGATCTGGAGAGAGAAGGGTCCTAGAGTAGGAAGTCAGACATGACTTTAACCTATAGGCATTGGTACTGATTACCTTTGTTTAAGGCAAACTTCACAGTGATTTGTCCCAATAGGTTCGTCTGTACAAGAAAACTTACTGTTGTTACTGATGGGGTGTATTGATGTGACTCTTGTGTACAATTTTATTACTGAAGAGCTGTGCCTAAATGGAAAACTACTGATATAGTTGTCCCTTATAAATCAATGTTAACTGGAAAATTCAGTCGAGTATGGAGCATTATTAAAGTATGTGAAATCATATCTTATGCCTGCTTTCATCAGAAGCTGATGTTCTTGCCTTGGTCTAGCTCTGTCTGTCTTCCTAAGCCATTACTGACTTCCACCTTATTGTCTTTGCAACTCAGCTGACAAAACAGTGTGCAAGTCCTTCCTAATCTATTCAGTACAAAACCACCTCTGCTAGCACAAAATGCTTCTATCAGATGCTGTTTGGTTGTGCTGAGGCAGATTAGGAACATGCCATTCAGCTGGGCCTTCTGCAGGAGCAGTATTCTCCAGTAAGGAAGCAGGAAGGTTTCTAATTACTTGCACCACATGAAACACCTCCATCCAAGTGCTAGCAGCCAATTCATGCAGTGCTGTGGTGATGAGGGACTTACACAGAGATGAGACAAGTCTGCCAAAACTGAGGGTGCACACGCTTATTTAGGCTTCTCTAAGTATGTGCTATGATGAGCTACTAGAAGTTTCACCAAATTTAGCTAGAGGCCCCACCTCAGGATGCCTAGATGCCTACATCAGCTGTCTGATGAAACCTCCTTGGGGCTAGTACTGTGCTCCATGAGGTGCATCACCCATCACTGTCCCTGAAGAAGCACTGGGATACAAACATACATAAGATTTCAGCCTTGGGGAATTAGAATCGTTGCTGTATCCTGCTGCTGCTGCTGCTGCCCAGCAGAGAAGGTGGACATCGGCCACTAGATGACAGTGTGACACGCACCCCCAGCCCATCAGCACTGCTGATGTGCAGGAAAAGCAGCAGTGTCACCTCCTTCTCCGTGTAATATCACTAATATCACACCCGCTAATTAAACACAGAAGAGCAGCTGCTAGGTAATTCAATACATAGCTCTACACAGACTTCAAGCATAAGTATTCTGGAAGGAGCTAAATGGTCACCTTCATGTTGGTGTTAATTGGAGAGTAATTTCTCGTTAACAGAAATGATGTCTCTTCTGACACTGGATTCCTTGTACAGATTTGGACTCTGTTTAGTCCTGGTGTTCTAAAAATAACCCCGTGACTAAACCCCTCTGCTCAGAACCTGGGGTTTGTGGCCCTTTTACACCTTTTGGAGACAGGCCTCCAATAAGAGGTGTGCTAGCTACACTTGTACGCCTTCACAAGCTGGAAAGTTTTGGTCCCCTAGAGCCAACCTTATTATGATAAATTTCTCTGGTCCCTCTGTAATGAAATGCTGGCCATTGCTGGCTGTTTCTGGGAATACAGATTGAAGGACAAGATGACCTACTCCCGCTTCTTGGAACTCAGGGGAGGACTTGGGCCAAACTGAGGAAGTCAAGCACATTGTTGCAGATCTGGAAGCAGTTTCCTTGCTTTCTGGTAAGCAGGACCAAAAACTTTGCTAAAGAAGGTCAAAGACAGTCTTCTCTTTCTCATCTACTTGTTTGTCAAAACTGCATCTTGCGGGTTGTCATCATAGCGCAGGGATTTAAAGTGAGTGAAGAGATGCCCTGTGTGACTTCAGCCAAGCCAGCTTGAGCACTCAGAGCGACTCAGGTACAGCTGCTTGCTGTGTGTGTATGCAGTGAACTCCCAGGACATGCTACCATTACCCCCTCCCATGGGCATTATGCTATCTCTGATACCTCTGTCCATACCTGAAACAGTTGGGTGACAGGTGTAACACTGCCATCTCAGTACTGCACATGAGCAGTGATCTTGACATGGTAGAAGAGGTCTTCTTCTCATTTGAGCTTCTCATTCTTTTGAGTTTGGGTTCCTTTGGGTAGGTCTGTTTGGTTATTTACTTCACTGATTTTTTTATGTGCCCTGACTGTTGTCCAAGTCGTCTCTCCAACAGATCCAAACTGGCTGAATAAGTGCTTGTGCTGCTACGAAGACGCTTCAGAAGGAGAATAAGGAAAAAAGGAACTGTGTGTTGTATTGTTGATGTACATTCCCTGTCCTCTCCCTTCTGCCAAATCCTGCTTACCAGGACAAGAAGGTGGCAGGTAGATAACTTTCTTTCCTTCCCAGGTGTTTGCACACATCTGTCTCAGCTCTAGCTTGCAGACACACCATGAATATGAGTTTCATTCCCAGTTTTACTAGAGAACAGTGAGAACACAGGCTCCCTGTACACCGTAACACATGGTGCTTTTCACAGGAGGCTTTTCTGGCTTCCTCTTGCTCTGACAGTTTCTCTGCTGCAAAATGAGTCAAAATGACTATTTGTTGGTACCTACAGACCAGACACATGGTTAGTGTGGAGGGTTCCTGAGGGTTCCAGCACTCTGATACCAGTTGAGTGGTACTGCCAATCATCTTGCAAATTTGTTGAGGTCTAACCTGCAAAGATCCTGCATTAAGCTGAAGGCTACAATAAAAGGAGAGAGTGTTGGGTCTTTTACATGTTTAGAAACACATTTACAAATCATCAATTTTCAAATGATTCTTTAACTGAAAAATTTAAAACTTGTAAAGTGAGAACAGAAAACTGATTGGCTTCTGACATTCAGAGGGAAAATATGTGAGATTTGCCTTAGCAAGATCTAGTTTACGGCTAGAAGGCATGTCTAGATAAAACCCCAAAAGCTGGATGGGATCTATTTGTCAGTAGCAGTGTCCCAGGCATAGCTAGGTCCCTCTTGGAGCTCAAATTTTCTCTTATTTAATTGCAGGAGGAAGGGGAAAATGAGGGATGACTGGGAAATGGCAAACCAAAATCACTAGTCATGCATCACTAACAACAGCTAAGAATATTACAGCAAATGATTTCAGGATAAGTGCCTGCTGCAAAACCAGACAGAGCCACCTGGAACACACAGGAGTTTTGTGGATTTCAAGTAAGAGCAATGTTTTCCTTCCAAGTTAACTGTATTGACTTTTGCATTACCTTTTTTAACTTCTAATACACTCTCAAATCCATGCTGGTCTGAGCTCTGCATGCTAAAACTTCTAGGGAGAGAAGAAAAGAAAGATGAGATATAACCCATTTTACTGCAGGATTGCTACTCAGCAGCCATGGCCAAGACATGACCCACATAAACCTGGGGTTTGTCTCCCATGATCCCAGCTTTCAGCTGTTACTTTATAGTACAGGCTTTTTACAGCAGAAATTACATGTCCTCATATGTTTGAAAACTCCTGACATACACAGAGATGCCCACTCACTACAAGTGCCAGCAGTCTTTGACACTGTAGGAGTTTCACCTGCTTTCTGTTCCTCAGCACTATGCCTGCAAAGCAGACACAAGCAGTCCAGAACAATACTTCCCCAGGCATTGGCATGCTGCACTTAGCCTGGGTAGTGCTGGAATTGATGAGATTTTCCAGTGATTTCTAGAACACCCCTTTGTTCACAAGGGTCCTCACGGAGAAGGAGCCAGCCATAAAAGCCTCTTGCAACCTCCTCAAGTCTTAGGCCTTTGGAGACTGGCATTGTATCACCTTACCACAGCATCCCACCCATCACATGATTCCAGCAGGTGAGGTGAGAAGTCTAAGCATAAAGTACCAAACAGCTTGAATTATACTGAAATAGAGGTGTACAGATCCAAAGATTAACCACCATGTTTTGCAAAGAGTAGCTTGTCTCCTGTATGCCTACAAGAACAGGCACCGAGTAGCACTCAAAAAGGCCAAATAGGATCACTCGATGATTCCCTTATTCAAAGGGAATTCCTTATGAATAAGTGCAGGCATTGTTTTGAAAGAGAGAAGCAATAGGAAGAGAAGGGCAGAAAAAACCCAGAGGGTAATGAAAACTTAGCTCATAGCTTGAACCAGTATTGCAGCATGGCTCTGAAAAACATGTGCAGAAAACACATCTGGGCAGCAGAGGAGTGTTTATAGTGATGAGCAGATAATGTTTTAATTGCTTCCTCCTGTTCACAGAAAAAAGGCTTTGTAAGTACAGAAGATACATCCCTGATATCTCCTTCTTGCAGGAACAGTGCTTAGGACGCTGTGTTTCTGATTCAGTAACACGGACTTGAGTCGAAACAGCAACATTTGTGGTTATCAAGTAGAGGATTATTGTTTTGTTCTGCATTAACCTCCAAAGGAACAGTAAAAATAATTTCAAGAAAGGATAAATTCTTTTTTTCTTTGTCTTCTTCTAACAGAGAGCAGAGCTGGAATTCAGACAATTTTTTAAAGCTGTTTCTATTTCCTAGTGTGCTATGACTTTAGATCCTGTAAGAACAGTGTGCCTACTGGAACCATGCCATTACAAGGGTATGTGGTCAGTTTGGAGTATTTTTGTAAGAGGACGGAATGATTTAATGAATTTTCAGTGTTTCTTTTGGCTCTAATTCTTCATAAAGGTTTGGCCAGAAAAGTCAGAGAGAAGGAGTTAGCTGGGGCACTTTAAACTTTGTATCGACATCTGGTATCTTAAAAAGCACCAAAAATTGACTGCGGAGAGGATGAAAGCTCTCAGTAGCCAAGGACTGAGCTGGGGTAACCTCTGAATGCAGACTCCAAAATGGAGGAAATAAACAAGAAAATTCATGATTTTGCTGAAGTCCAGATACATTTGCTGATAGAAGAAAAAGAGTAGTATATTAGAATTCTGTGCGGTGCCTGCACACATATATCTGGCTGTGTACAAGGACCCATCAGCTTAACCTCTTCATGCCACCTGTCCAACTTGCAAAAAGATTCTGGGATCGTGCAAAATCTGTTACAGAGGGCTTGGAAGTGGCAGTGATTTCAGGGTATGTGCAGGTGAATATGGGGATGCAACTGCTCAGGAAAGAACATTTACTGTGACATTTTACTCCTGGACTCCACGTCTGAAGCTTTTGCAACTGCTGGTTTCCAGCAAAGTATGGGCATAGCAGCATAGCATTTCCATTGCACATCCTAGTCGTGTCCACCGTTCAGAAGGAGTATTTCTGATAAAAGTTTAACTGACAATGTGCATTTTATAGCATATTCAGTTGTGCTTATCCCAGTATAGCTCTGAGGCCAAACACAGTTTCCATGCAAGGAAAAGAAAATCTGTTAAAAATTCAAGTCCATTCTCATCCAGTGAGATGCTTGTGTTCCATTGCAAAAGCTCCAAATGGGACTCACTAAGCAAAGCCATCTGATGTTCCTGATTCCTACAATTTCACTTGTGCAATTCCTCAGTGCTTTGGATACTTCAAGCTGGATTGTGAGACACTGTAAGCAGGCTGGGGAGCATGAAAGAATTCAGTTCACAAGAAGTATTTATGTAAACATACCATTTCTTATATAGCATCCAGCCACAGGAGTCCCAAAGTCTTTGTGTTTTCTGGTCTGTTATCATGGCAAACCAGGCATCCTTGGCAGAGAAGGCAAGACAGAATAGAAGAAGGTAAGAAGAAGTTATTTCATGACTTTCATCATAAATTAAAAAGCAGCAGGACTGTCTTTCTCTGTTTGATTTTAAAAGCATTATTTACATATCATGCTGAACACAGCCAGTAAGCAACTCTATATCATATTGAACCACTACTGAGCAAGAGGAGGTAGAAAATCAGCAGTTAGAAAAGAAAGTGTAGTGGAAGGCCCTGACATGCACAAGTGTACAAATTTAATATTTGAGCATGCATGCATCACAGTTCCATATGTGTCTACTGATGACCAAGCAACTGATATATGTAAGTTTTGCACCACCGTGGTACTTCAAGTGTGAGGCTGAACCACCAAACCTGCAAGGAGCTAGTGTTGCATGTAGTGGGGTTGCCCAGCCTTGGCAAGGACACATTCAAAGAAAGTAAAGCATTCCTGAAACGGATGAAGCATCTTAGGAATAGCACTAAAAAGTGTTAAAAACACAATTTCAGTGGGCTTTCAGTAGCTCACAAAAGGGTGAAATATTTTTGAGGAGATTAATGGATTAAGTGTCTCCTAATGTAACAGTTTTAACACTCAGGAGTTCTCTTCTAGGATGTCACTGTTCAGTTTTGTTGTCAAACTTCTGCTCTGTTCCAGACACTGACCCTTTTTACAGTGGCAGGGAAAGGAACCACATGAGGCCACACAACTATCTCTTTCTTATTTCAGAGGATTTTATAACTTCTAGATACAAATTTTATCATATTATTATTTCATGTTGGGAAAATTCATCAGTTTCTCTGTGTTTATCACTGTGGCTTATTCAATGCCCTAATTAGCTGTGAGAACTGGGTCTCTAATCCCTTGTCTGGCTCTGACCTTGAATGACTTTGGGTAAGAAAATTTTTATTTCTCATCTACATTATATTCATCAGGAAGATACTAATGTTGAATTTTTTTCCTCATGGCTTAAAGGAAGTATCACCTATGAGTTCTGCTGTACAGGAGAGAAAAAATAAGAAACCCAATTATGGCAGGCTCCTTCCTTAGAGACAGAAAGATTAATCCACTCCAGAACTTTATAAACCTAACTAAAATCTTTCTTTCGCATTCTGACCTGTGGAATAACAGCAGTTGGGTTTGAGAAACAGCATAATTCAAAACCAGGACAGTATAGATTATTAATTATCAAGATAATGCTAAGAAAGTAATATTTTCTACTGGTGGCCATGACCTTGTAAAGGACATTCAAATTCCATTATGTAGCTCTTTGCACATGCAGGCAGAGCTGCCACATCCTCATCACTGAGAGCCTGGTCATCTTACATTTGCAGTATTTGCTGTATTTGCAGAGGAGACAATCAGCAAAATTCCCACTGAAGGATATAATGCAGGTGTCTTTTACATACTCCTGCACATGCAGACATATTCTAACATAATTCCAAAAGTACCACGGCTTTTAACTATACTGTCTCCTTGGGTATAGATACAGGCCTTAAGGTAAGAAAACAGGAAATAATAACAGGATTACAGTTTAATTTTGGACTCAAGCCTACAAAGATGGAGAAGAGGCCATAGAACAGGCACCATGTGCACTCAAGGGGTATCTCTCTGAAAAACACTTAATAGAGGAAAGTTTATTGAACTGCTTTTTAAACTGAAGTGTGGAGAAACAAGATGATTAGATCAGGGACTTCCATGACTAAAGACAGAATCTTCCAGGTCCAACTGAAATACCTGGCATGCAGTCTGTATTTCATCAGATGCATGGGGAGAAGCTCCTTTGGGAGGTCACTCTTCTGGAACAGGATAAAACCTAGCACAGCATAACAAAGCATTGTAGTGCTCAGAGCAAGGGAAGTTATCTTCAGTCACCACAGTCTCTCACAGAAATTGAAATATCTCTAGCCAGCTGAGTTACCAGCTTGCAAGTTAGCTTGCTCTTCTAGGGACTGAAAGGGAGCAACTGATGGTCTGTATTTTGCATCTGGGTAAAACAATTGCCATTTACATTTTAAAATGTTGGTGACAAAATAAAATAGTAAGACACACGTTACTCACTGCTCCAGTCTGTGCACTGTTGGTATGAAATGCTGGCAAGATAGGTACAGCTTCATCACCAAAACTATCTCAGAGACATTGCTTTCATAGTTTGGTAGTGAGTATTATGACAGCTACAAGTTGCTCTTCAGTTTCTTGTCATCTGTGGTGTACTTCTTGCAACCTCCTTGCATGGTCATTGACTCTTTGCCTGCTTTCACAAGCAGTGAAGTCATTGACTCCCATCAGTCAAAATGACCCCCAGTTTCCCTTACAGCTTATCCAATTTACAGGTATTGTTTGCAGACACTGAATATGCCCACAACCCACTGGACTTTTAGAGTTTTAGATCCAGGCTGTCTTCTCAGTAGGCACTGCTTATGAAACTGCATGTGGCTAAAGGAAAGCTGGCAGTGAACCAGGTAGTCAGAGCACCAGGACCAAAGGGTGCATGCACATGTAAGGGTGTGAAGCAGAGGCTATATAATACAATTGACATGGGAGGGAGGTGGTGCAAGGAATGAGGCTGACACTTCCTCCTTTCAATACTTACTGGTTTGCCTCTGTCTTTCCCAGCACCTTGGGTCTTAGGCTGCTCTGGTGTGGGCCCTCATGGCCTTTGAAACAAACTGAGAAGGTATTTCACCAACATAAATATGTAAGAATGGTGGGGCTGGGGCAGACATATGGGGGCTGTGATATAATACAGTGGAGAAGATAAAGGTGCTGAATTGACATAGGGAAAAGATGAAGGAATGCCATGAGCACAGCAGATGGAAAACTTAAGAGGAAAATAAAGGCAGGTGGGAGAAGGTGAGAAAGATAGTGCTATTATCATGGATGCAATCTAGGGAAAGGCCAGGAAGTCATAGTAAGAAAGGCAGAACAGAATCAAAATGTGCAATGCATGTGCCTTGTGCATCTAAACCAGGGAAGGAACACAGCCATTTTGCAAGCCTTTCACTCATTTCAAGACTGGCCTATTTCCATGAAGTGGCAGGAAGCCAACAATGATGGGATGAAAAGTCCTCGTGGTGTGGACAGACCGAGAAACTTGTATGGAGTATATGGCCTTGAGGGGAAGTCGTATGAGGAGAGGCTGAGGCCCCTGGGTCTGTTCAGCCTGGAGGAGACTGAGGAGACACCTCGTTGCGGTCTACAACTTCCTTGTGAGGGGAAGAGGAGGGGCAGGCACTGATCTCTTTATCTGTGATGACCAGTGACAAGACCCAAAGGAACTACATGAAGTTTTCTCAGGGGAGGTTTAGGTTGTTCTTTAGAAAAGGGCTCTTTAACCAGAGGGTGGTTAGGCACTGGAACAGGCTCCCCAGGGTCACAGCACCAAGCCCAACAGAGTGAAGAAACGTTGGAAAATGCTCTCAGGCACATGGTGTCATTCATGGGGCTGTCCTGTGCAGGGCCAGGAGTTTGACTTGACGATCCTTGTGGGTCCCTTCCAACTCAAGCTATTCTGCGATTCTGTGAGCGTGACAACACACGGCACTCTGTGCGCAGCCTCCTAACAGAGCTGGAGCCCAACACTTCAGGCAGTCCTTTGCAGGCCTGACAACGACGGAACGGGGGGGTAAAAAACGAAGGAAAGACTCCAGCCCTGTGCCTGGCGTCGCAGCTCCCCAAATCCGGCAGAACGAGTAAAGCAATCAGTGACGGAACGCCGGCTCAGGGCATGCGCCCAGCTGCTCTCTGCCTTTCTTTCCCCGCTCCTTTTACATAAAAAAGCTGATTAATGCGTGTCCTTCGGGCCAGGCCGGTGCTAGGTCCCGTTACCTCGGCCGCTTCCTTCCCCCGGGCGGGGCCCGCCTTGGCCCGGCAGCCCGCGCGAGAGGGCCGCCACCCTGCCGAGGAGTTTCCTCTTCCTCCAGCAGCGCGGCCGGGGCGGGAGGAGGAGGAGGAAGGGGAAGGGACAGGAGCCGAGGCCGGGAAGGCTCCAGCGCGGCCGCTGCCGTCGCTGGTGCGGCGGGGCGGAGCGGCGCGGGAGGCGGCGCCAACGGCCGGCGGGGCCCGGAGTCACCGTGTCACGGCGCCCGGGAAGCCGTTGCCGCCGGATCCGCCCCCCGCAGGGCGAGCGAGGAGGCAGGAGGAGGAGGAGAAGGAGGAGGAGGGAGGCCGGCTCCTCGCCGCCTCTTGTGTTTTCGCCCCCTTCCCGGCCCAGCCCCGGCCCCTCTCCTCTCGCACCGGGGCGGCGGCGGGGGGCGAGGCCGCAGCGGCGCCCGAGCTGCCCGCGGGAGCCCTGGGACGGGCCTGGGCCGCCGCCTCCGGACTAGGATGTCCCGACATGAAGGTGAGCGGCGCGGGGCGCCCAGGCCGCTCCCGGCGGCGGCGGCGGGGCCCGGCCCGGCGGCCTCGGGGGCCGATCATCATCATGGCGCCGCCGGGAGCGGGGCCCGGGGCCCGGCGGCGGAAGGAAGGAGAGGCCCCGTCGGGCGGGCCGCGCTCTGCAGTGTCATAGCGGGGGAGGCCGGTACGGCCCGTTGCCGCGCGGCCTCCGCCGGGCGGGGCCGGGGCCGCAGGTACGGCCGGCGGGGGGGGCCGAGCCGCCCCGCTCCTCCGCCCGAAGGACGGGCAGAGGGAGGTGCGGCGGCGGGCCCGGCCGCCGTGGGTGGGCGGTGGCGCGGGGCCGCCCTGCCGACGTGTCGGCCGCCGCCGCGGCGGGTCCGGCCGGGCTCCGCGCCCCGGGGCCCCTCTGGGTGCCGGGGGAGCGGGGCCCGGGGCAGAGGTGTGGGGCAGCCTGCCTGGCTCTGCCGAGGGGTAGCTTGTGTGCTGGCGGACCCGGGATCTGCCCGCTTTCCGTCGGTTTTGCTTTGCGGCAGAGGAGGCCGGTGTTGGTGTAGTAGAGGCATGTTTTGAGGCCGCCGGAGAAGCGTGTTCTGTGTGCTGCCTGCCTCTGGTCCCGTTGTGTTTACCGCCGTGGAGAAGTTCGGTGGGTAGTTAGTCAGAAGGAGCAGGGTGGAGGAAGAGATGGAAGCTAAGAACGGAATTTCTACAGGAAGAAGATGGGAGTTTGAAACCAGGAGAGAAAGTTGCTAGGTTTTTCTGCACTTGTTTACCAGCGGGTAAAGTGTTTGGACTAGTATTCTGTAAAACCAGGGTTTGTCTTCTGCAAAGGTAACTTTCTGCCATGTTAGGAACTTAATTCAGTACTGTCTCCATTTTCTTTTATCTAATTTATCTTTTCTTTCTCTGTTTTATCTAAAAGCATTTTGACAGAAACATTGTAGGAGAATTCGGTATTTGTGGCTTATACTGCTGGCTTCTAGTTAGTAGCTTGATTTCAGGCAATGTTCTGTTTATGATAGATTTTTGGTGTGTGTCGCAGTGTTTTGCAGACTTCTTGTTCGTGCAAGTATGTATGTGTCTGTATTCAAGAATTGTCTTCCCTGAATCCACTAGCTTTTTTTTGGTTTTGCTTGTTAAAGTTAAAACTTAGTAGGGGTGCTACATTTTCCTTCCTCCCCATTGCCCTCATGTTTTCTCAAGAGGGCAGAGATTTCTTTATGGTTAAAGATGCAGTTTTTAACCGAAATGAAATGATCATTGATTACAAAGTTGTTATTGGTGGTGGTGTTGTAGGATTATGCAGTCTGTATGTATCTACTGTGATGCATGTATCCGTAATACTCTTTTTAAAGTGCAGCAGTAGAATACAGGCTTTTCTAGCTCGAACGGGTCAAAATTATGGAAGTGTTATCACAGTGATAAGTGATATCATGTGGTGTTCTTTAGTGGTTTTCAGTTATAAGTGCATGGCCTATTATAAGAAGTGGTGATGTGTGTTAAAAAGTCGTTCCAGCCCTGTATTTTTGTTAAAATAGAATTTGAAAGTAGGTTTTGTTGTGTGTTTCTTACGGAGGCCATGGCATGAATTTTCCTTTTAGTTTTTAGATTGTTTGTAGCAGGGAAAATTACATTTCCTGTCTTGCATATTTGTTGGTATTTTTAGGAGTGACTGTTAATGAAACGGGGCTTAATATTCTCTTTCCAAAGCAGATTCATCAGTGATTGTTCTATTTAGACACACCTAGTTAGAAAAAAGGAGATAATTGCCTAATTAATTACCTAATTGGTAAGCGAGTATGAGCTTTTGGTAATTTTGGATCCTGGATGTAGACTTCTCAGATGTGTGTGTGAAAAAATAATGCATTCCTGAAACCAGGAGAACACTGTCAGATTAAAAGCAACATCTACCACTGTATCTGTGTGATTTTTTTTTTTTTTTAAAGCTAGTCTGTCTCTTAATTTCTCAATGATTCTCCTCTTAGTTTACCCTTCAGATGTGTTTTTTTAGGCAACTTTAGTTACAGGGATAGAATAACACATACTACTGTGGGAAGTATGGTTTTCCAACTTTATGGAGAAAAGGAGACTTGATTTTGGTAGAGCTCTGGAAATCCATAGAAACTATATATTCAAGAAGAAAGGTAGTTCTTGCTTTAGATCTGTGTAAGGTTATACACTACTGACAGTTTTTAATCCAGTATGACTAGTTTGGGGATGGCTGTCTTGGAAGAATATGGTATAGGGAAAAATAAAGCTTTAATCGTGTTTATGTGAAATTTTTTTCTGTGTAAATCCTTTAAAATGGTCCATCCTCAAAGTTACAAGATTTATTGATATTTCTTGACAGAATCTGGATGGTGTGCCAGTTTTATGGTGGAAAAGTATGTATCTGGATGATACATACTTTGTGGACAAGTTAGAATTTTAAAGGCTTGGGACTTTAAGTAGGCTGTAAAGCATCTGATGAAGATTTATGCTTACTTTCCATTGGGGTTTCTTGACTGTTGCATTGGTGTAGTAATCTGTACAAAACAATTGTTTGGGGTTTTTTGGTTAGTTGGTTTTGTTGTTTTTTATTTTAAAGGGAACTTTTGTTATCCTTCAGAAAAAGTTTCACCACAGCCTGGCTTTATGCTGTCCTCTCGTTTCACACATGAGCTCCAGACTCCTGTTTCTCCCAAATCCAGGAAAGTGGACACCAACTAGAATTTGAATTAGTGTTGTACTTTTGATGTGTTTATTCAATGTTCAAGAGACCTCCTTGATAATGCTGTCAAGAGTTAAGTATCTCTCACTATCACTAGGCTCTTCTACTTTTTCAAAACCATTTTTGTTCTGTAATTTGGTGTTAGCTGTTGGTTTTGTAGAATGCAACATGAGGTCATTCCCTGGTCTTGGATTTCATGTTGTTCCCTTTATAGGAGCAATATGCTGTGTTTCTCTGAGTTAGCCCCTCTGTGGAGGAATATGTTGCGATGTAATACTTGGCAGCCTACAAGGAACAGGTAGGTAATTTTTTTAATGGTCTGGAAAGTTTACCAGAAGGTATTTTGCTTGTGTCTTTTTGTGGACATGTATCTGGCAATGATTCTCTCATTTGGTAGTGGACACCACGCAGGACAGCAGAAAAATTGAGAATTGCACTTTCCAGGAATATCATTACAAGACCATTTTTGCAACTTGTTTGTGGAACTAGGTCACAACAGCATTACTGGCCTGGCTTTGGATTCCCCATACCTGGCATGGCCAGAGGGCTCCCAGTTCCATGCCACCTGCATCACTTGGTTCTCTGTCTCTCATGCTCTGCACCCCACTCCCAGACCCACTTCCATCCTTTTCTTCCAATTCGCACTAAAGAATGTAGTCTTTAAGCTTCAGAGAGCTGTCAGCAGTGCAAGTTGTGGTGGTGTTTGCTGGTGCCCATTTGTCAGCATTTCTTATGAATCAGCAAAGGTCTGCAGTTAATCCTAGTCCCACATAAAGTAAATTGTGAATGGATGGTGGTAACACAGCTAGGAAAGGAAAGCAGTGACTGTCAGGACCACGTGGCCTTTCCAAATATTCTTTACTGGCTTAAAGCTCCTTTTTCCTGAGGGAAACGGTGTCTCTGTGCTCGTCTTCTTTGTGTGTTTACATAAATGTGTTGCATAGAGATACTGAAACCAAGTGCTTATTTGTAGTAGAAGGGTAAATAAGTAAATCTTAAAAAAGAAATTCATGTAACTTGGTCTTTGAAATTCAAGAAATCATAGTTACAGTTGAATATATACCAACCCCTTGAAAACCATTAGTATAAGGATAATGTTAGCTCCAGTCCTCTAGCTATACAGTGAAAAGACTGGGACTCGGGGCTGATGATATTTTCTGTATGGTCACAATACAAAACATAAAACTTAATCTGAAACAAACTTTTTGGAAACATTAAAAGCAAGGGTAATTTCTGCCCTTTGTAATTATGCAACAGCTGTGTCATACTTGAGCTTCAGAGGGGTACTACAAACTTCTGTCATGACAAATAAGATTCAGCAGTTGATGCGTAGCAGTACTTCTTATAGTGTCAGTTACAAAATTGTCACAAAATGCAGAATTAATATAATTTTGCATGTAAAACTTTTAATACACCTAACGAGACTACATATTTTTCGTAGAAAGTACTCAAGATACCGTGTTGGTGAAGTGTGGCTTGTAATAATGAAATGTGCATCTGTGAGACCAGTCAACTTGCTGCCTTCTGATGCTTTGCCTGCATCTTCTCCAAACAAGTAGTTCAGTATTTCACAATACAGAGTAATAAATCCTTTCATATGTTGCTGATACTTAGATCTATTTTGTAGAAAGTAAATCCAAAGTAAGTTGTACCTATAACATAAAACACTGAGGTTTTTTGAATTTGCACTAGTATTTGAGTCTGACAAAGCATTTTCTAGCTGTATATGCGAAGTGTTTCCTACTCTTGTTAGTTTTACTCTATGGTAGCATATTCATGCATCTAATTACAGATGTAGTGCAATATCTGAAAATGAGTTAATGTGACAATTTGACTAGTGAGAGCTAAAAAACGTTAATGTTAAATGTAAACAGCTGCAAATATGATTAGAAATATTTGAACACAGTAATTTGCTTTTTTATTAAACTGTTGTTTGATTTCAGTAGGGAACTGAATCATCATTTAATAATAAAAATAGCTGGAAACATAATTAATACTTTAACTGGCAAGATACTGGCTTTATGGAAACTATGTTTTAGCTTTTAAAAAAGGGTTGTGTCTCTAGTTTACAAAACTGTGAACCAAGATGCTGCTGTTTGCAGAGTCTGAACAGGGTCCTCCAAAAATGTTTGTAAAAAGAGACTGTTTTTCGCTCAGATCTTTAAAAAAAGTAATGACACTGTTCATGGGAAACAGGAGAAAAAGATTAGATTCAAATTATTGATATTGAAAGGCTGATAGCCTGTATCTTAAGCATGAAAACTGGGACAGAACTGTGATACTTTTAACATTTTTGGGTGGGGGTGAAGAGAGAAAACAAATGGTGAAAAGCTCTTTCCAAATGTTGATTTGGACAAGACGGGATTCAGGGGAAGTTGATAGAGCTGTGAAAATTGCTTGAGCAGTGCTGGACAAATAAAATTTGTACATGCTAAATAAAAAGAAGAAAACTTTTCAAGTACTTTTACGTGTTTACATTACTGATGACGTTTGAGGGAGAGTTGTTGGTGTCACTTTTCATTGTTGTATCTTCATTGTTTTGTTACTTCAGTTTTTGTTAAATACAAAACCAAAGCAGTAACTAATACAAAAAGTGTTAGTACATTCAAGAAGCTGATGGACACAGCAGCATATTTGAAGAATGTTGCTCAGGAATTGGGATGTACCAGAATTTGGTTGCAGAGATAACAATAAATCAGCCTTCTTTGAGTATCTTTGTTTTGTACACAGCTGCATATTATTTACTCCATACCGCCATGCGTCCTTCAGAGTGTGCAGGAGGGTCCTCTGTGTTAGACTCTCAGTGTTTGAGAGTGTACAGTAAATGCACAGATAGAGATGTTACAGAAAGAAAGGATTGTCGAGGTGTTGACAGTAGAGCTTTGTTGTGGAAAGTTGGATCAACTGTTCTGTCGTCTGTTGCAGAGCTCATGTGGACTGCTAGGTAAGTAAATTTGTCAAAAGTTTACAGGTAGCTGTTAGTTCCTTATGAAGACGTGGTTTGGGATTTTGGGATCTGAGCATTTACACCTACAACTATAGTAACTGAGTAGTGAGCTTTGAAAAAACACGTGGTTGTAGAAAATCAAGGATTCTTAAAACCCAGCCTTTGGCATCTCAGATTGGGTGACTATGTTCGTTGGAGTTAAGAGTTCTGTTCTGTACCTGTGTGGTTTCCTTCTATTTCAAGAGAAGGGAGATACTGCTTAGAAGTTTTGTTAATTTATTCATGTTTGTGCTGCACTGAAATGCTATCATGAAAATGCTTGCAGTGAGAAAATCCACAGTTAGTGCAAATTTCTTTGAATTGTGTGATAACTAAGGGCTCAGACTGACCAAGGAGGAGAAAACAAACAGGGACTTCCCCATTTATTTACTGAACATCATACACGGTGGTACACTGAGTAAGGTGGTATTTTTAAAGAAAGGAATATAATTTCATTAGATAACATTTCTGATAGGTTCTGACCATAGATTGATACTAGGGATACATATATTTTAATGTATGGTAGTGAGCTTCCATGGTTTTTGTTCCTGGAGGATTTGGACTAAATCTTCCACATGCAATATGTTGTTCTCCTCTACAAGACTCATAACAAATGAGCGGATTTGGTAGCTGTTGGTTCTGAAAATGGAGGCATAATGGAGGAGGGGTGTAGAAAACTTGACTATAGACAGAAGTGTTCCTCACTCATACAGAAATTTTGTTAACATTGTTAAGGTACTGTGAGCAGTTTAGAAAACTCAGGCAGGGTGCTGTTAGTGACTTAGGATGTAAGGATGTGTGAGAGGGAATTACTACGTGGACATAAATTGAAAAGAAATTACCTCAGAAAGGCTGATAGAGAATCTCAAATAAAGGCATCACTGCATAAAATGTAATCTGTAATCTCCCTTTTCTAATACAAGAAGAAATCTCATGAATTCAAGAGGGGGAATGAAATGGAGCTGCTTTTTGATACACTGTGTTGTGAGATTGTAGAGAATTTTTTATTGAATGTTCTTGACACTACCTCATATCGAGATTTAACAATTAAAGCTTCAAATTTTATCTTAAACTTTCTACTCCAGGTATTTTAACTCATTCATGTTTGAATGTGGTTGTCAAGGATCTTAAATCTTAGGTCCCTTTTCATGAAGCCTCATTTGAGCACCTGGTTTGAACTTACTTCTACAGTTTTCTGTATATTTAGTCCTAATGGTTATTCACATTTTTATCTCAGTGTAGCATTTTGACAATTTTGACACAGTGAAGTTAAGAGTATTTTGAATTCAATGTGGAGCATAAACTCGAGCTCATTAGTTTCACTGTTTCAGAAAATATGTGTAAACCCAGCATTTCAGTTCAGATCTACTTGAAAAGTTTTGTGTGGCTTATTGTCATTTACTAAGTTTAGAAGTGAGATCTGTGCGAAGTGAAAATTGTGAGGCAGCATTGCAGAATCACAGAAGCCTTGGAATTGTCTGTCAGGGGTGTGTGCAGGTAATGGCTTGGTTTCTGCCTCTTGAAGTTATTTGTTCTTTGGAATTAATTTATAAGTATGAATAGAAGAAGTCTCTATTCACTGGAGCCTCTGACGCATTAGGAAAAAACTATTCCAGCCCACCTGCCAGGTTTGTTCCGATGAAGTTTGAATGAGTTTATAGGGGGAGGATGGATTTACTTTATGGAATTTTTATCTCTTTTTTGTTTTTAATGTTTATATGTTTTTTTTAATTTAAGCTTAGTCTATGATATGCTTTTGTATGAGAATTCCTCTTTTTATTGCCCATTTCTCACCCTGCAGTGAATTTCATGTTTGTGTTCTTTCTGTTGTGATGGCTTTATTTGGAGCTTCTAGGAGACTTTTCTAAAAGTTGCCCCATTTTCAGTTGCAAACCTGGGTACAACTTTCTTATTGCTATTAAACGTGGAGCTTGGACACAAGAGACCATGATGTTTCTCCCATTTGTGCATGGGATATCAGGTGTAGATTTTGTCTTGCCAGAAGGCAGGCAGGAAAGTCTCTAACAGGTAGAAATTAATGATTTTGTGCTCCATTACAGTGATTTTTGTGGATGCAATTCCATTCCAAATTTTTTACTCATTGGGACATTTCACTAGTATATATTGTTTGCAGCTATCGCTTCATACGATGTCCCCATCTTAGTTAAAATTTGTCTTTAATTTCACATTTTTATCAAAATACTGTTGATCCTGTTCCATATTTGATTTGCATCATTCCACTATCATCACTGACAAAATCCAGCTGAAGAAAAATACTAGCTTTTTTAAAAGAGGTTTTAAAATACACTGCAAAAGTGAAATGAAACAACAGACAAAGTTCTAAAAAAAAAAAAAAAAAATTATAACTGCATTTTTTTTTCTTACCTCAGGTCAGATTTGGTCTTCCCCCATCACTTCTGCCACTTCCTGGTGCCAGATTCTTTTTGGGAGGCAATGTTTCTTGTCTTGACTGACAAGAGGTGCTGTCTCTGGTAGGATAAATTAACTTCTTTGCTTTCTTTCTTTTTGTCTATGGTCTCTTATCCTTTACCCTCTTACTTTGTTGTTGCTATTCTTTCTTCCCCTTTCTGTGCTCTTCCTCTCCTGCTTTCCTCCTTTGAGTTCTCTGGGGTGGGATTTTCAACAGCCCCTTGGGAAGCTGTAGACCCACGTTGGGTTCAAGTGCAGTGGAAATTTAATGCCTGCCTCTGTAAGCCTCTTTGAAAAGCTGAGTTCTGGAGTTTCTTGGTGCACAACTGGCTCTTGCTTATTTCAGAAGACAGCTGTTGCTGAAAAGGTTTTTAGGCAACCAGTTACAGAGATGGATTTGTGTTTCAGTTTTGTTTGTTAGCTGATGAGTTGAGGTGCCTTTAGCAATGCAAGTTTTATTAGGTTATGACAGATGTATTCTTTAATTATTTCTTTAGCAGAGTCATTGTTTACAGAACTCCTCAGCAGCTGTTGATTCCAAGTGTAAATACTACTTACTGTTAGTTTATTGATACTAAAAAAACCAGTATTCTTGGCTGAAGGTGATTTCTAATGGCTTGGTCTATGTGATTGTATTTACTCTAAAAAATTGAAAGGATGAGGTGAAATCTATGTATAAACAATGTAGAAATCAGCATAAATTGATGTGACAGATAAAAATACCAATATTCATATTAGGGTTGTCATTTTAAACCAATTTCCAAGCCAGTTTTCAGACCAACAGAGTTGCTTTCCAATTGCTTGGTAGTATGGGAGGAACTTCATGGCAGCTTCTGGAAATAAACGCCTGGGTGTGTGCCTAAAACAACATTAGAATTACTTGGCAGATGAATAGTGTTATCCTGGAGGTGCTTGGTTGGAGAGCAGTGCTGTGAGCTGTTAAACAGGTGATGCTCAGGGTACTTGATAGGTGTCTTGTGTCCTAGCTCCAGCGGCAATAGATCATACACAATTTTCAAGGTCAGAAAAAATGTGTGACTGTGAGTTCTGTCTTTATCTGCAAATAAATTAATCTGGTAAGAATCAACATTCAGTTTTACTGGAAATACATTTTTGCATATTTACCTGTGTGTGTGCATGTGTGTGTGTGTGTTAGCTGTGCATGCTCAGAAATCAGTGTTCACCTGGAATGAATTTTAAACTGTTCTGAGTCTTGACTATAAACATTTGTCAGCTGGACTTTCTTTCATGATAGAATGAAATTAGCTCTGAAGAAAGCTGTGGTTTGGGCACAAAGGCTTGTCTATGCTCAGGATACCCTCATATCACTTCACTCAACAAAACGAATCTTTGAATTATTGCAAATATTTGCATATGCTTTTGATGTAGGCAGTAACGCTGAGATGTGCCTAATGCAAATGGTGTTTCGTGTTCAGCAGCTATGTGTATATCAATATGCAAGCGAAGGTGTAGGTTATCTCTGCAAGTGGAAAATCTCTGTAGTGAGAAGCAGCTTGTGATCCACTGATGAAGTGGGTCTCTGAGAGCAACTTCACCAAGAGTAATAATGATGGAACAAAGGTCACATCTGGACTGACATAGTTGTGCCACTGCAGCTTCCAAAGTTTCTTCTGTCTTTACTTTTGGAGCCTAAATAAGGTCACTGACTTCAGCTCCTGAATTATTTTACATGTCCAAAGTAAATACTTTTTACGTGTCCAAAGTAGACTCTCTAAACGTAGTTGTGGAATAGGAGGTAAGCTTGGGAAAGAGATTTCAGGATGACCTTGAAGAAAGACATCTAAGCTTTGCAAAAGTACAGTGTAGAAAATGCAGAGTTTTTATGTCATGACTAAGCTTTTTTTCAGTCTATATGTGCATAAGATAGCTCAGATGATCATAATTCCATACCTGTTTCCTGCTATCATTTGTACTGTTCTGATAAGATGAAAATGTCAGTAAGTGTAGTTTGATCTCTGATTGTGCAGATGAAAGTCAGTTATTTCTGCTGTTAACCACAACCTGTTGATTACATTAATTAGATATCTTGCAGATTTAAGAAGATGGAGTAGAAACTGAAAAGTGTCTGGACTCAGGAGTCGGTCAAACACATTTCCCAGCTCTCTTCTCCCTTATTTATCTTCAATTTTATAAAACCCCAAAGATGAATAAAAGCCTGTTTGCCTTCCTGAATTCAGAAAGAATGAATACTGTGATCTGCAGCTATCACTTCCAAGGTTGTTAGCTATAAGGCCTGTGAAATGCCAGGCAGGATCTGATAACATATAGTATCTGATAACATATTCCTTATCCTGAAAGACTTTTGCAATAAGCAGAGAACACAGCTTGAGATTTTGCTATAGAAGAATGGCTTTGTAAATGAAGATGTACAAGTAAAGATTCATTAGAATATAAACTTACCATTATAGTGTAGATAATTGAATAATTGACTGTTATTAGTTAAATTTATACTGGTAGAGGTTGCTATTGATAACATTCTTGTGCTGTTGCAAATTGCTGTCTGAAGTTTATTTAGAAGCAGGGGATCTGCAAGATGTAAGCTCTCAAGTTTAACTCATGTTGCATTAAAAATAAAAGTATAAATGGAGGGTATTAATAGGTTTTGGGTTATATTATAATTTGTTATAATATTATCCAGCTCTTAAGTATTGGAGCCAATTAGTGGGAGGTGTCATTGTTACTGTGCCTCAAAGCTCAGTTAATATTTTGTTCCTGGAAGCATTAGGAATAAAAGGAAAATGGCCAGAAAGTAAAGGAATGGATTGTTGGGAATTGCATGACAGAATACATTTATTTAGCCAAGAATGAAGTACTTCAAGGTGGTAATTGAATGAGGTGCAGAACTCCAGGCTCCAACTTTGAGAAATACCATGATGTATCTCTTCAGAGCAAGTATTTCAAGTCATCTGCTGATGAACACTCTTGTCATACTTGCATTAAATGTTGTGTTGAGCTTCCTCCAAACCTGTTATTCCTTTCTTCTAATGTCCTTCTTCAAAAATTATTACTTTTCAAGAAAGCAGGCACTTTCTTAGCTTGTGTAATAGGACATTGCATTTAAGATCCCTAATCAGTAAGATAACATTGCCTGCATGTTCTTTCACAGTGCTGAGCATTTGGAGATCTTGGCAGCGCATAGCAAATTTACAAGTCCATACTGTAGTTTGCTCCAGTTAATTGAAAAACTCTAGAGAAGCTGCTGGGACTCAGGAATGCCTCAGAAATTAGAAACTGCAGAGTAAGTCTGATGACCTATATTCAGGATGGAGCAAGCCTTACAGTTAAAGAAAACGAAAGAAATTGTGTGTAAATAATAGGGTCCTTTTGTTTTCCTCCTGCAACAATTGTAGGCATCTTCTAATTATGTACAAGAAAAATGGACTCACTATTGACTGTACCGAGACTCTTAAGTTACAACATTTGGGTTTGTTACCTGAAAGATATTTGCAAATCAAAAAAACCCTTACAAACCTCTTAGCTGTGAAATACATTTTATGTGTACGGTATTTCAGGTGCATTGGCGTACCTCTTTCATCCTGAAAAATTTTGTAGTCTGATAGAATTGTGAACTTTGAGAAGGTATGAAGTGCCGAGTTGTTTCTGAGTGTGACTGCTCTGCTGAGAGATGTGTCGGTGGTACCTGCCAACTCTAGCACATGCAGAAGAGCCTGGAAGGAAAGTAGCTAATACTTACTGTATCTTGTAATAACTGGTGTGTTGTAACCATCGATAGAGAGCTCAGAAGATCTGTTAAGGTAACAACTGTCTTGAAGCTGTACTAGGACTGTGGACATCCTGTTCAGCTGAATGAGCTGAAGGTGTCTCTGCATCCATGCATCCCAGTGATATCACCTAGAAGACTGCCAAGGGAAATGGAAGGCCTATCAGGCTCATACCCAACCTCATTTTACAGGTATCTGAAGACTAGAAGACTAATGTATTTGTGGTTGCATGTTTGACACACATCAAACTTCAGAATCCAACACAGTGTGCAGGAAGGTAGTCTTTAAAAACAATTTACGTGTTTAAAGAAGGTACTAACTACAAAAGATGCAGGTTTGAGGATGAGTGATTTTGCTTGTAAACATTTGAGAACTCAAAAAAGCTCAACTGTTTAGTGGGTGAAAACCACCATTCTGTGTGGAATTCAAGCAGAGTCCTCTGCTCCACTCTGGTGACACCCCACCTGGAACACTGCATCCAGCTCTGGGGTCCCCAGCACAGGAAGAACATGGACCTATTGGAGTAAGTGCAGAGGAGGCCAACAAGTTGGTTAGAGGGGTGGGGCACCTCTCCTATGAGGAAGGGCTGAGAACTGGGATTGTTCAGCTTGAAAAAGAGAAGGCTGTAGAGTACCCTAGTTGTGGCCCTCCAGTATCTGAAGGGAGCCTAAAAGAAAGTTGGAGAGGGACTTTTTACAAGGGCATATAGTGACAGGACAAGGGTGAATCGCTTCAAACTGAAAGAGGGCAGTTATTAGATATTAAAAAAAATCCTTTTGAAGATGGTGAGGCACAGGAACAGGTTGCCAAGAGAAGCTGTGGATGCCCTATCCCTGGAAGCATTCAAGGCCAGTTTGGATGGGGCTTGGAGCAACCTGGTCTAATGATAGGTGTCCCTGCCCACAGCAGGGAAGTTGGATCTAGGTGATATTTAAGGTCCCTTCCAACCCAGACCATTCTGTGACTCTTTGAATTAGGAAAGAAGTCTGTGCCATGAAGAATTGGAAAGAAGAGAGGGAGGAATGGAACAAACTCAAAGGTTGAAGTAGGCATTAAACCTTTTTTGCTTTAGGTTACTGTATTTCCCACAGTGATATAACCTTCCCATCATAAGCAATTGTCATTTCTGGAGGCATTTTATCAGCCTGAGAAGCAGTTCTAGGTACTAAAGAGTGGGAGGAGAAGTTGCCAAGGCAGTCTGTTTATGTTCAGAGTAAGAAAAAGGCTGTGAGAAAGCCCAGGATAGAATATTGCTACTACTTAAATGAATATATTGTAGCATTTTAACTTCCTGTTGCACCTCTGTGCTGTGTTCAGAGACACTTAATTATTTGTAAAAGTTGCTAGACCTCTTGTGGTGTTAAGGCAAGAAAAATTATTTTTATGATATTGTGATGCCATTCAAAATGGTGATTTTGAAGGTAGTCTTTAAGTTTGAAGGTGTTTTTGTGCTCTTCTCTCTGACCTGAGTTGATGGCGAGTAATCTAGGTGTGACTGCCTTGTATTAGGCATTGCCGCTTTGTTTAATGAAGAACCACTAGCTTTTTTTCCCTCCATCTTCCAACTGCTTTATGTGTTTTCCTGACCTGAAAAGTGTGTATTTCCAGACCACTTCGTGCAAGTCTTTAAGTCTAAGCTATTGTGAGACATGTAATCATAAAGCATTACTACTAGAGCGGGAGCACTTGCTTCATGAAAATACTTCTTGTCTCTCACTTCCAGCTCTTTGGTTTCCCAGCCAGTATTGCCTGCTTTCTTCATTGTTACCTGTAATAAATCTTTCCTTCTTCCCATCCCACAGGGTGAGAAAAGCTTGCCATGTTTGCCTGTTTGGGTAATGTTTAAAAGTATCTGGAGTGAGTTTAATAGTGCAAAAGGAGGTAAAGCTGAGTGTGTATTCCTTACACCAGAGCTGTGTCTAAGGTGTACCTATAGAGTTAACTTCTGCTAAGCTTGTCTTAGCCTCTGCCAGGTGTTGTGGGGGGCCGGCTTCTGCCTGGAACAGTGGCTCATAGAAGAAGCATTCTCCAAGCACATTTATTTCTCTGTTCAACTCATCTGTACTATTATAATTGTCTAATTGTACTAATTGTCTCCCCGTGCCTGATGGGACATGTGTCTTATTCTCCTTGAGTGTTTTTCCTTTTTTATGCCACTCTCCCTAAATAACACTAATCCAAAATGCACAAAAGTGTATTTTCTGAGAAAACTTCATTCTTTTAGAGCTCAGCAGAGAAGTACCATGTTTTTTGTTTAATTTTTTTTTCTAGGATTTTAGTATTTCTTCATGTCTCTTACAGCTGTAAAACTCATTTGTGTGTGATTTACTTTCCCCCATCCCAATTCTCATTTAGCTGGTGCTTTCCTGCACAGTGTATTTCTGTTGTCTCTCTCATCCTGAAACAAGCTCAGCAATGTGGTCCTGTCCTATTGAATGAGAAACTTTGTCATTGATATTACTAGACAGAGGATGCAGCTTAGTGCTGTTACTGTTATTTTCTTGCCCTGGAGCTGTTTGTAGCTTTCTCAGTTTAAGTATTTTCTGTTAATAGAATTCACATGCTGTTTGCCATTTTCCAGATTAACAGAGTTGTTAAATAAAATAATGTCTGGTGCCAATTTCTTTGCTGCCACACTACAAACTTCTTGTGCTCCATTTCAATCTGTTTAATGTATTTACAGTATGGTAGCAGGCTTTTGTATTGTGATGGTTTTGATTATCTAATTAAATTATATTAATTGAATGATAAGAGACATGTGGGACAGTATCAAATATTAAATTGGAAATCCAGATCGGCTTGATCAGAAATCCTGCATGATTCGTGCGTAGAGTTAGGCATGTTTTGCAAGTGCTTACTAATCACTTGTTCATTATGAACTAGATGACTGAAATTGTGTATATAACTTCCGCAACCTGGGATGTGAAAGTAAAAATAGAAAAATTTAATATTGCAGCAGGCTGGGTGATGCTCATGGATCAAGGCTGAAACTTGCTGGGCCAGCTGTACTGCTCGATTCTTTGTTTTTACGCTAGGGAAATGATCATCCCCCTGTCCCTAGCAGTGCTGAGGCCACGCCTCCAGTACTGTGTTCAGTTGTTTTCTCACTTTAAAAAGGACTTTGAGGTGCTGGTGTGTGTCCAGAGGAGGGCAACAAAGCTTGTGAAAGGTCCAGAAAATACGGAATGGCTGAGGGAGCTGTGTTTAGTCTTGAGAAGAGGAGGTTCAGGGGGAACCTCATCACTCTCTACAGCTTCCTGAAAGGATGTTGTATTAAGATGGGGATCAGTCTCTTCCAACACACCTGCAGTGAGAGGACAAGAGGAAATGGCCTGCTACTGAGACAGAGGAGATTCAGATTAGTTATTAGAAGAATTTTTTTAGGGTGGTGAGGAATCGGAGTAGTTCACTCAGGGCGGTGGTAGAGCCTGGAGGTATCTAGGAGCCTCCTAGGTATCTAGAGCCTCTCTGGTATCCAGGAGGCAGCTGGATCTGGTCCTGAGTGATAGGATTTAGGTTTTAGGGGATTATGGTGCTAGTGCTGGGTGGATAGTTGGGCTTGATGATCTTAAAGGTCTTTTCCAGCCTTGATGATCATGTGATTCTAAGTATCAGGCACTGTGCAAGTGGGCTTCATGAAAATTGTTGATAACAGAGAGGTGAGCAGATTCAGGTGTCTTTCTACTCCAGACTCCAGAGAGAACTGAGGAGTGCAGTGAAGAAAACAAAAGCCTTTTGTAGGCCCTATTCCTTCCCTTTCCCCCTCCCTTTTATTTTCTGTTTCCAAGTCAACAACATCTCTGCCTGCAACTTTAATCCTACTAGTTGTTTTTGCAGACATGCTAGTCTGATTGCTTCTTTTTTTCACTTTGCAATGAAGATCCTGCATGTTCAGCCATGTTAGGCACAGGCTGTGTGAGGGGACAGAGCGTTTTTAGTTACTTCAGGGGTATGGTGTGTGAATTTTCTGTTCAGTAGTTGGAGCTGCAAGGGTGATGAAGTAGGTTCTGTGTTGTAGGTGTCTTTGATGTTTGTTTTCACAGTCTGCTTTAGTAAACATGAGGAAAAATAAACAAAAATTAATGTTCTATGGTTCGGTTGATTTTCTGGTAAAATGTTCACAGAAACAGCAGAAGCTCCTAGAATGTAAAACTCAAACTAGGCAGTAGTCTGATTAAGAAATGAATCTATTAAAGTAAGAAAAAACTGGTATTTCTTCCTTTTTAAGTATGATCAATGGCATATATTTTCCCATCTTCAGTCTTGGAAACAACTGAACTGCTTAAGTAGAATGTCTTGAGGTTTGGACTTGCTGTGTGACATGTAGACTACAGATGAGATAGCTAATGTCAAGCAAATCTATTTAACACTGAACAAACCCAAAACAACCCTCTGAAAGAGCATCTTACGCTAAAATATATCAGATACATTTTAAAGTAGTGTTTCTTATGATCTTCAGAATATCTAAATAAAATGCAGTATACAGGTTGTAAACTTTTGTACCACAAAAGAGGCAGCACAACTTTTTCATTTTCACTTGCATGCTTAAGTTGGGGTTTTTGAAAGGTAGAAATCTTGAAGTTTGTTCAGTTCCTTGAAATTCAGTGGTACTCTTGCATGTAGTAATTTTAGTCTTTTAGAAGGGTGAACCCTTTCAGTACTTCATGTAAGTTAGGAAGAAATAAATAAGTAACTGACATTTTCTTTCTGGAGAAGAAACCATAGACAAGCTAATTTTGTATTTGTGTTGTACATTAAAGAAATAGAGTGATCCTCACTCTGAGCACTGATGAACTAAAAACAGTACCTGAATTAGCTGGAAGGTTGGTTTTTGGATATTGAGCTGCTGTCAGGAATGCTAAATGCTGAAAACTGCCCATGAAACTAGTGTCTCCCAATCTATTGCGAAGAGGATGGTATTTAATTCTCCGGAATAGCAGAATGACTAAACACTCTTCTCTGGAGCTAATTGCTGTTTTCACTGTTTGAATACTTCAGATGTTGGTTTCGTATATGTTTAGAATGTGTTCTAATGACTAGTGGATGGTATTTTCTTTGAAATTTCTAAAAATTAAACAGTACATCCAAAGTATTGATAAAGTTTAAGGACTCCTGTTGTTGAGGCTGGAACCTATTTCAGCATTTCAATATAACACATATTTGATCATATGCTCTTTATAAGACAAAAAAAAATGCTGAGTTTTCTACAGTTTCCCAGTTAATTTTTTGTCTGGGTCTGATTATTGGGCTTTTAATATCATTATGATTCTGACAGGCCTTAGTTTCTGAGGAGATCAAGTAGGGGAAAAAAACTTTTGCTTTTTTTTACAAATATTGTCTATCCAACGCAGTAATGGCTTGAGACATTAAAGACAACTTTCATTGATGTTATCTCATAGCTTTGCTTGGAATTGTAAATGCAAATTAATCCTGATCTATATAGTATTTGAACCACATGGTTTTTTCAGTATTTTTTTCCATTATGAATTCACATTATGTGCTTCCTTTGGTGTATCTGTTAAACTCAGGACCAGTTGCATTCATTTTAGTTAATTTCTAGCAAAACCAGTTCAGTTCATAAGATCAAATTATGTTAGGCTGCCAGGATCAAAGTATGAAAGGTATTGGGGAAGGGGATTGTTTCAGCTTTTTTTTTCCTTTCTAGAAACACTCAACAAATCATTCAACATGCTACATGTAAAATGTTGAGGTAATTGACCTGGATAAAAAGAAGATGTGGGCTTGACATAAATGTAGTAAGACTTTTGTGTTGAAGGGGTAAAACATACTTTATTAATTGGACTGCTAGGTATGTCCTGATTTACTTCACTCAAAGTGTGAAGCTGGAGAGACTGAGAGTTGATAGTGTAGGGGAATACTGCTGCAGAAACTTTCAGAACTTGATGTTTGATAGTTAAAGGTGAACCAAAGCTCCTTAGGCTTTTAGCACAATGCTGTCCTCTGGTGGAACAGTATAGCATGAAAAGAGCATTTTACACTGAACAGAAAGGTTTTAGTTAGATGTAATCTATGTTATGCAGTATATGTTAGTACTTGTATAGCAGTTAACACAGTAGAACAAAATTGGAGGACGCCTCCAGTATCATCTATGATGTAATGTAATCTGAAACTAAGATGGGTATTTGTTACTCTTACATTCCAAGTCGATGTTTTCTATAAGGTGAATCAGAAGTTTTCACTGAACAGCGAGTTGTTTGAGGTTAATAGGATTTCATTCTATGATTCGTTTCGAAGTCAATAGTAACAGTCCTTGCAAGTCAGAGGTGTATCTAAATAGTTGTCACACATTGTTCACACTCTTCTTTTAGTTGGTTCTGTGCTTTTGTTCCCTATGTTAAAGTGAACCTCTCCAGACGATGGGGTTTTTTTCTCAAAAGCAGTGATTAATATTGATGCATCCTGTTTAATTTGACAGGCTTGGATCTGTAACATACCTCCTATACTTGGAAATGTAAGGTAAATGCAGGGAAATGTTGGGTAGGCACATACTGAAAGACATGCTGTGCTAAATAAAATATATTATCTTTGGGTGTTTGAGGATTGTGCAGAATGAACTTTTGGAATTTCAGTTGATGTAAAGATTAAAGTGTAAAAGATTAAAATCAAAAGCTTTTATTATAGTAGAAAGGATAAGGTGGGAGGAAACTATTTGGTTATTTCAGTTTCTAGATTGCATGTTGGGTAGGTAGGTGAGATTTTGGAAGCCAAGTGATAGTCTTGAAGAGGAACAGGAAGAACTGTCAGGCCTGACTTTGCTCACATGGTTACAAAAAGGAAAAAATAAGTGATACAATTTCTGGAAAAGAGATTCTGCTGGATTCAAGGGAAGGTCTGGGGATTTAAGCATGTGTTCAACTCCTAAATTTCGATTTGATAACTTTCTCTTTTGCAATTTTCATTCTCTGCTACAGATAAAGATGTAAGAGTAACCTGGTACATCCCTTGCTGCCAGCCTGTTCGTCAAAGGGGAGAATGTGGTAGTTGTGGCAAAATACCAGCTTTGAGAGATGTAGAAAGAGCGCTATCTCTAGAACATTGCTATTCTGGTCTGACTTCACGAGCCGTAGTGATGTGTTATGCTAATGTTAGGTTTTCTGTTCAAATCAGATTGTAGATATTATAATAATTGAACGTAAGTAGCAAAGCGCATCTTTTATTTGAAGACCTGGTAGATTCTCACTGCAAAAGCTCTAAATTTTAAAATACAAACGTTGTTGTGACTTATGTTTATAGCTGAATTTCCCCCAAGTTAATATCACATTGTATATGGAGGTTGCAGTTTAGAATAATGTGGGGAAGTACTGACATGAAGAAAATGTGTAAATGAGAGCTTCTTAGAAATGTCTGTCTTCAAGTAAGAATGATGTACATGTTTGAGAGAACACGTGACAGGACGAGTTTGTTGCAAAGAGACATCTACATTAAATCAGTTGTTCTGAGCTTAAATGAAAAGAGTGGGAAAAATACTACTTTGTGAAGAAGCATGCGTTAGTACTTCATTTGGGAAGCTATTAGTGTCTGACATAGATTCTAGGTTAAACTAGTTTGCTTATTTCAGTGTGACATCTAACTTGCTGATCGACTGTTTTCTAGAAAGTTTGGTAGGCAGCAAAAAGACTTGCAGTGCTGCCAGTAGCTGCTAAGTGTTGTGTGTACAGCATGCATTGTTGGGGAAATCTGCATGCTGCATAGGTAGAATTTTGTGGGTCTCTGTGTGGGAGGAAAAAGCAAACAAACTGAAGCAGTGAAGTTTAGACTACAGAGTTAGCAAGCAAGTGTTCTCAGAAGTTAGGTCGTTCTCAGTTCTCAGTACCCAGATAATCATGGTAACATGGCCATCCCTAAATCATAGTTCTTTGAGGTTATTAACTAAGATTCTAGAGATATTTTCTTCTAATATCCTGTTTCATGTAGAGTGATGCTTGCAGAATAGATATGCAGAGAGGTGAATAAAAAAACCAGGTTCAGTATTCACATAAGCACCATGCTTAGACATTAGAAGCTATTAATGCCTTAATCTCTCCCAGTAGGTGAAGAAACTAAAGGCAAAAGTGATAAAATAATTTTGCTCATTTTTCATCTAAATGTAATGATACAATTCTTTGAACAAGTAGGAGAGATTCGAAAGAAATTGCTTATTGATGTGTTTCTGAATTACTTGTGGTAAAGCTTCTGTTCAGATGCTCTAGAATGGAGTTGTAACAAAAACCACAAAAAAAATCTGTAGCACACCAGTGCTCTGACAGGTAGACTTAAAAAAGAGATATGGCAAATGTATTTTGTTCTTGCAGTTTGCTCTGAAATTGTCTGTGCTTGTACCAAAGTATGGAGAAGAAATCTTAACTGATGCTGAAAGAGAATGTTGATTGAAATCCTGCCTTGGTTGTACACACTGTTTTTTTTCGTGAAGGCCCTTAGTTTGCAGCTGCAGTTGAAAGAAGTTTGTGTTAGCCTTCACAGATTATAAGACAATGTCACTTCTGCACTTAACTAGGCAACCCAGAGAGAACTGAAACCATACAGGGAAAAATGAAAACTTTTTGAAGCTATAAAGCCTTTCTCAGACACACATGCAGTGTGACTACTATGCATTGCAAAGAATGAGCTTAAGGGAGAAATAGAATGGAGGGAACTGATGCAGCCTAAATTAAAAAAATATGGAAAAAGTCCTAATTTCTGCCCCACACGAAATGTCAGGGATGGCTGTGGTGTTACTCAGAATTAAAATATTAGGAAGTGTTGAAGTAAAGGCTGGAAGGCTAGCATATTTTTGCCAGTGGTTGATTTGGTTGTTGTTTTTTCTTCCCACTTGATCAGCCATTATACAATTTACTTTTAAAAAGTGGTGCAATTCCTGACTGGACAGTCAAAATACCAGTCAAAACTAGGAGGTAACAGTGTCTGTAGGAAGGTGCAGCAGAAGAGCTTTTATAACTTAACCTGTTATTATTTTGGGTGCTTGAGTTTGCTTTACTTCAAGAATTCAAGATTCTAATTTTGGGAGAGTGATGTCTTTTAAAGACACAAATGCATTTAATAATTGTGTCTTGTGTCAGCTGCACATGTCAGACGTAGTTGGCTCTTTCTAGTTATTGAAAGGCAACAGCAACAAATTTTCCTTATAAAAAATACGTGCATTTATTGCTGTCTTAAAGTAATTTTATTTGTTTACAGGTGTCAGCTGTGATGCATGTTTAAAAGGAAATTTTCGAGGTCGCCGATACAAGTGTTTAATTTGCTACGATTACGATCTGTGCGCAACTTGTTATGAAAGTGGTGCAACGACAACAAGGCATACAACTGACCATCCAATGCAGTGCATACTAACAAGAGTAGATTTTGGTAAGTGATAATTTCAAACTCCAGTAATTTGCTGCAATATTGTGTCTGCAAACATAATACTGATTTTCGTGTTTCTACTTATTAATCACTTCCACCGTTAATGCACTGAAAATAAGAGCAAAGTTCTTTTGTTCCAATAAGCAGGCATGTTTTCTTTCATAGAAGAAAGAATTTGTATGTATGATTTATATACTTTTGTATGTATGTATGTATGTGTTTGTATGATTTATATACTTTTAAAACTACTGCATATGTATTTCTGATTTTGTTATTTTGATCTGATAACAGCAGGTTATTAGACTAATAAATATACTTCATAGTAGTGACTACTGTTAAAAGAGCCACAGTCTACTGGCAGAAAACTCCTGGTGAGATTTTGTAGGAAGGTTGTTCACTGGTGGTTTATGTGAGACTAAGTACGGGAAAGGGGTGATGGGCAGCATTGAGTATGAGAGATTAGTGGCAAGGACTAGCATGTAGTCTTTTTGGAATTCCTTCGTAGATCTGCTAATCTAGGAATTGTTTCTAACTGTAAAGCCTTGTCAGTGTTTAAAATAAATAATAATTGTTCTTGTGTCCTATCCAGTTTGTTGTTTCTGTTGCATCATAGTTGAAACAAGTTGTAACTTGTAAGAAATTATTTTGTGACAATCCACTGCTCTAAGATGTTGCTGATGCTGGACATGTATTTTCTTTTGATGTCAAACACATTGGATCAGCATTTCAGTATTTTTTCATAGTGTTTCCAGCTATGGAAATCCTAATTTTTTGAATCCTTTAAATATGATGATCTCTCAAAAGCTGAAGTCCTATACTTTACCTTTTTGATTAAAACAGAAGTAAAATTTATACTTCACTGGTTTAAAGTTTAGAGAATAGCTATGTATAGAAACAAGCAGTTTCTTAAAACAACCTTTATATGAAGTCATCTTCAATTTTCTTTGAATTCTCAGGGCTCCTCTTGCCCTGAGACTGCCTGGTCCTGACTTCAGAAATCCAGACCACGGGAGTCCATGGTTTGAAAGGAAATAATGTAGTGTATTATCAAAAATTTGTGCCCCCATTTTAACTTACATATTTCTTGTCAGGCTTTGGGTTTTTTTCCTCTGTGTACAGTATTGGGGATTGAAATGCACAGTTGAAACTTCTTAGCTTGTTAGCAACAGTCATTTTTGGATATTAAACATGGGTTAAAAGGACAGCATTGCTGTAACTACTAAATACTCATCACAGGAGTAAGAAGACTGAAACATACTGATATTAAATGTCAAAGATTTCACTGTACTGCAGTGAGAAGTTGTTCTAAACCATACTTCTTTTAAAAATGCCTTTGATCAGAAACTAAGACTATGAATTATATTTTGTTTCTTGTAACTTGGGTACTTCTCTTTTGGAAGTCTTTGATAGATGTGTATTTTGGCTTAAGCCCTTTTATGTGTGTATATTGTAGAGACACAGAGGGATTATTTTTTAATATTTAAGTATGCGTGAAGAATGCAGATGGTGAGGTGGAAGAAGATTCGCAGCAAAGTATTGAACTGGCTAATAGGATTCGAAGGGCAACTTCTGTATTGCTTGGTGTCTATGCTTTTTATTCTCTAAATGAGAATAAGAAAACAATGTCTATAAATTCATGTGGCTCGATATGCAAGTGTTGCTCCCACAGAACTAGTAACAGGAAAGAAAATACTGCAACTCAGCTCTGCAGAAAAACTCCTGGTTTGATTAACTCTGCAGAAGAAGAGTATCACCGGATTGTGAGCCACAGCAAAGATGTGCACTGAATTACTACTGACCTTGTAAGCTTATACAGTGGAAAATTAATTGGGAAAATTTATAAACAACATATTCCTTAGAGTTCAGCAATCTGTGATATCATTCCTAACTTGTTTTGATTTTGGAGTTCCATGTAGAATACACATAAAGATGTGTACCTTACAGTATTGTACGGATGCTTAAAGAAGCCAGTGACTTTTCAAAGGGCCTTGTGTGCCCAGGGAGATCATGTGACTTTGAGGAACATGCAAAAAGTTAGGAGCTAAGGAATGTTAAATTAATTAGAAAATCAATAATATTTGGTAGAAGTAGTCTAAAATTACCTGATTCAGGGTTGGTAGGATAGCTCTATTTGTGGATATTAAAAATCAGCAAGGTTAGATATTAGTGGCTGAGAGAAAAATAATCTCAAGGGTAAAATTAGCAACATAAAACTAAGTGGTTTTGTTGTGGTTTATCCCCAGCCAGCAGCCAAGCCCCACACAGTCACTTGCTCACTCCCCCACCAGCAGAATCAGGGAGACAATTGGAAGGGTAGAAGTTGGAAAACTCTTGGCTTGTGATAAAGACAGTTTAATAGGGAAAGCAAAAACAGTGCACACAAGTAAAGCAAAACAAGGAATTCATTCGCCACGTCCCATGGGTTGGCAGGTGTTCAGCCACCTCTGGAGAGCAGGGGCCCATCTCATGTGATGGTTATTTGGGAAGAAAAACAACATCACTCCCAGTGTCCCCCCATTCCTCGTTCTTCCCCCCTTCATATTCTCTATATCCTGAGCATGGTGTCATATGGTCCAGAATCTCCATTTGGTGAGTTGGGGTCACCTGTCCTGGCTGTGTCTCCTCCTGACCTCCTATTCACCCCCAAATTCATCGCCATCTTGGTAGTACAAAAAGCAGAAAAGGCCTTGGCGCTGTGTAAGCCCTGCTCAGCAATAACAAAAACATATTAATGTCAGCCCTGTGTTCAATACAAATCCAAAACATGGCCCCATACTTGACATTGTGAAGAAAATTAACTCTGTCTCAGCTGAAACCAGCACAGGCATGGAAGTAATGAAGTCTTCAGTCACTCCTGGTGGTGTGGGAAGTCAAATTAATTTCTAATTAATTTCTAATGTATGACAATATGAGTAGGGAATTTTGTTAAGTAAGCAAGATGTCACTAGAAACACAAACTGGAAGGCTGTTAGTGTAGGTAGGTATGTGAATTGTAGTTTACTTGGCTATTGACAAGCTTCAGTACTGTTATCTATAGACAGGTTTGTTTCAAAAGTATGGAAAGGTTTTAATGGCAGTAAGCTTACAGTTTTGCATATGGTATGGAGGAAACTGGACAGCTAGTGAAAAATCAGTATTTTACCAAGGAAGAGGAAGCAGAGTGGGGAATCCTTCTGTTGCAAAACTGATGCAAGCACTTCAGAGGAAGTCACTGTCATTTTTCTGATTTTAAAAGTGGGAATCAGTAAGTCATTTGCCCAAAATCCATCTGCTGCTGATGAAAAGGACCCTGTTCCATTAATTTCTACCACTATTCTGGCCAGCACTGTCTAGATGCAGGTATCTGTGAAGTTCACTTAAGTACTCTTCCTGAAGCTACCACCAAGTTTTTTTGGTGGACAGCTGACCACATGAATGATCCTTTCAGCACAGAAGAAGTCACATATTGTTTACCTCTGTGGAAGTTCTAATCAGTTTTTAGAGTTCCTAGGTACTGTAATAATGTTGCAGAATATACTGCAAGAAGATGGACTTTTTTAGGTACTCTGAAAGCTCTGAAAGAGCTTTTGTTGTCAGCTTGACACATTTTGATTTATTTTCTTTCCCTGAGACTTGGGCTACTATAGGAGCCTGTATGAGAACACTGAAAACAAGTAAAAAGCCCAGTGTTTTCTGCCTGTGCGTGTTCAACATTGCACCATCTGGTTGCCATATTTGTCTTTCAGGGGTCAGCATATGACCTAGTATTAATTTTGAAGCAGGATGGGATCCAGAACAATGGCAGTGCTGTTGTTCCTCCCCCCCCGCAAGAGATGCTGGAAAAGATGCTTTAACACACACCAAGAGCGATATACTATTGTAAGAGGGACAGAGCTTAAAATAAAATATCAAGTCTCATATGTAATGACAAGTGGCCTTTAAAGCACAAATCCAATTAGTTTATTTCAGAGGGGTCAAAGAGTAAAATTGTAATAGGCCTGTGTAAAGAACAGGAATGTGCTTACCAGGCAGTCATTGTGCTTTTGTGCTCTTTGTAGGACAATTTGTCAGGACAATGGAGAAGTTCAGAGCAAATTTCCTAGTTTTCTTTTTCCTGAAAAAGCATTGTAAGCTGTTAGGACGCATTAGGGTCTAAGCTTGTGGCTTGCCCATTGCCACATAATTTTAAGGTGGTTGTACTGACAAAGGAGGTAATAAAATTGTTAGTAGAATTCTCTGCCAAAATTGTACTATGTTACTTTCATCAAAGTACAGAACCTACTTCAAAAGTTCAACAGTGCCTTCACTTGTCAGCTACAGTTCTTGTGTGACAAAAGATCCTGAAACCTTTTGTGCCCAATTCCTAGGCAGAGGGAGCTGATTAAATAATGGGTAGCTCAATACTGTGTAGTGTGGGATTGATTTGAGAATTCAGCTTGAGATTTTTGGGGGTTTTGTTTGGTTTTTTTGTTGGGTTTTTTTTTCCCACCCACTAGAACAAAATGCGTTTGCTAAATGTGTATCACGCTAAGTTTGAGCATCATGGCTGGTTTGGAGCAGGACTCTGGAGCAGCTTTGAGGGTAATACTATGTTGAATAATATGACTGCTTGATATGTGATAAAAGAATATATATACTTTTTGTTAAGTTGTGTATTGCCACCACTTGGTTTCTTCATACCTTGAAAAAAAATCAAATAAATACACTACAACTTGTGTCATATCAACATCTTTATCTATATATATATATCACACTGAAACTACATTACTTATGTAAATAAAAATGAAACTAAAATTCCTTACTGCTGTGTACCCTTGTAAAGAATTATGTCTTAACAAAAAGTACAAGCTGATGGAAAATGTAGTCCTGAATCAGATATCTTTGGAAGATTGTTTTTTATCTAAGGAATTCTGTGATACTTCTGTTTGGTATCTGACCTCCTACCAGTTTTAAGAATATGCTGGTTAGATTTAAAATATTAAGTATACATTTAACTTTTGTACCATAGATAGATAAAAAAGCAAAACCACTCATATTTTTAGTTGCATTTTCACATTTAATTTGAGTTGTGTCTTGGAGTTTTTTTCCCCACCTAAGAAAAAGCTATAATGTCTAAACACTATTGTGCTTGAAAACTAACTTTCATAAACTACCATTGGGTCCTCATCAGACAGTGTTATGATTCTTCTACTCCTTTGTATTCTTTCCCTAGTTGATAAGGAATATGGGTCATGAATCTTATCCTAGAGGGATGTAATTGAGTCTGGCTTTTCTTTTTTACCAAATAACTTTCTATTCCTAGACATTTTGAACAGAGGGCTTTAGAGGTCCAGAGGAGTTTGAATAATTATGTAGTCCTGCTTTTGTCTTTGAAATGAACCAAAATTTTAGTATCTGAAAGATTTCTTTGTAGTCAGAAGGGATAATTCTTTGGTCAGGGGCGCATTGCATTCTAAACTAAGATTTGTAAATGAAAACAGTAACACAATTGTAGGTTGCTTCACTTCTGCAGCCATGGAGGCATGGTGTTTTCATTTCTTCTCATGTTACCTCTAATTGTTAGTAACTTCATTAACAAAGGAACCCTTCGTAGTCAAGAACATGACTGTTCATAAATGTTAGGATCTTTTTATGCGCTTGTGAAAACAAAACAGATGGATAAATACCCATTCAGTACCTTCAGTGCTAAAAATGGACACAAAGATGCATGATATCACTTGATTGCCAATACTCTTTTTTGTTTTAACTTAGGATTTAATTTAAATGAAAATTTAGCTGGTGATCTGTATTTCACATTAGAAAAGAAATTTTGGTTGCAGGAGGTGGAGAGAGATTGAAGTTGAGGAGGAAAAGAGAAGGGAGGTGTAAACTTACAGAGGAAAAATGTCTGGATTTGCTAGCTTTAACTTCTATGCATTCTTTATTCTTTTTTTCCCCAGAGGAAGGCATATTTATTTGGCATCTGCATGTATGTTTGATGTATATTATAAGAAAGATGTGAAAGGAGGTATGAGTGGGGGAACATGCCAGAGGTATAATCAGGAGACTGCAAAGAGCTCAGAAAATTAATTCTTAGTGAATAAATGTTTTATTTTATACTCCTTGATAAGAAAGAACAACACAGGATTTGACAGTCTTGAAAAACCTTCATCCTCTGTGATAGAACTAGGTGTACTGCTAAAATTCCTGACATTTGGATTGAACTAACAGTGTATCTAAGGAAAGGATACTTCTATGTGCATGCTCATCTATTGACAGCTCTGTTCAGATGGGCTGTGGTCCTGTGCCCTTTGCTCCGCTGTGGAGTTGGTACTGTTGCCTTACTTGAAAATACATTCATTCATTCTCAGTGAATTTTATAGGTAAAAGTTTTTAGACCATCTGATATTTAAGAGGGGGGTTTTTTTTTTTTTTAGTTTTTTTTTTTTTTTTGGTTTTTTTTTTTTTGGTTTTTTTTTTTAGTTTTTTTGTGTTGATGTGAATGAGAAGCCTATTCATGTTTCCTGTAAAACATAAAATACCTGCAGAGGATGAGAGAGAAAAACATTCTCTTGTGTGGTTTGATAACTTTTCTTTGTAAATTTGGGGAACTTCTATGTTAGCAACTTAAAAGTGCCTGGCTTTCATCAACGGTGCAAAAGTGCTCACATTCAACACACCTAAAAGTTGCAGCCAGTGTGTAACAGATAACCAGATTCATTTTTTGCTATCAAACTTTCATGTTATATATTTGAGACATTTCCAAAACTACTTACTGTGAAGCAGTGGTTCAAGTATGGCACAAATACTGATATTTGGTGTCACTGAGGACTTCTAAATTTTTTTCTAACTTTGAGGTATTGTCAAGAGTTCAGCTTCTGAAATTTCATCTTATGATTGAAAAATACTGTAGTTGATGACCTGTTATGGGATAAGAACAGTGTAGAAAAAGTGAAATTTAGGCAGTATTGGGAGCATCATGATGGAAGTCTCTGTTCCTAGTGAATATTAGAAAACTAAGTTATGTGTGCTAATGAAAATGAAATGTAGTCTCTGGTTTTTTTCATCAGTAACTGAATCCCTCTGAATATAGCCATTTCAATGAAAAAGATTCATTTAGTAGGGATTACAATGGAGTATGTTTATAAACAGATATTGATGTGAACAAAATTAATGATGATACTGCTTTAAAGTAACCTCTATTTAAACTCTTTCTGTTTCAGATTTGTACTATGGTGGAGAAGCTTTCTCTGTAGAGCAGCCACAGTCTTTCACTTGTCCTTATTGTGGGAAAATGGGTTATACGGAAACATCTCTTCAAGAACATGTTACTTCTGAGCATGCAGAAACATCCACAGAAGTGGTAAGAAGATTCAGAACTGGCTTTCATGGTGGAAATATGTTTTAAATGGTCTCTTATCTGAAAATTTGTATTTCTGTTCTTCTTTCTTGAAGCATGTATTCGTTTAAATGCTTTGTCAGAAGATGTACCTACATTTGAGCGTGACATCAAAATTCTTCTATGGTTTATGAGTGTCATAATATAATTAGCTTCCCTCCTTTCAGAGTTTTTGTTTGTTGTGCTGCTGTAAAGGCTGACATGTTTAGGAGATTATTATACTGTAAGACAAAATTTAGAAAGTTCTCAAGATTATTCTGTCTAGCCGTGTCTCCCTTTTCACAAGTAGTATATAATTGTTCTGCGAGCTTATAGCTAGGCCAGTCTTTTGTAACTGTAAGAGAGAGGAAGACATGCCGATGGTTTGTTGTGCTTTTCAAGTAACATTTGTAATGGACCTGGGATTTCTATGCAGTGGGATTTTATAATTGTTTTAAAACTATTATTGTCAAAGCAGGGGGTTTTCCCCCATCCCTAACGATTAGAACACTAAATGTGATTTAAAATACACTTCTTAAACAAGTATCAATATAAATACTTTAATTGGAGATGTTAACTCCCCCTGTCTTGATTGACCTTGGGAGTAGGAGAAACTGGGTTAGCAGAATTACATGGAGAGTGTTGTTCTCTAGTCAATTGTTTTACCATAGACTTCTAGAAAAAAAGTGATGCTTGAAGTGGATTACTCATCACGTTCACATTGTGAAGATATTAGTTATAAATAGGTTCTCTATTCTTACCCTCTAGTTTTCTTAACTTTCACAGAATTCTGTGGAAGAAAATGAATGGCTTTTCAAGCCTAATAAGGAACTTGGGTGAAGGGGTTATATGGAAGGGCATTTGTTTACCTTTTTTGGGACTCAAGGGTGTTACGGTCTTTCTTAAAAACATAGGAAGTGCGAAGGTTTGCTTCACAATCAGTTGCATTGTGGTATCATTATTTAACTTAGTGACACACTGCAATTTTTACAGTCTCTGAATTTTCTTAAACTTGGCAACTTTCAAGCATAGCATCAACCATTGAAAATTCTGCATTTGGATGACTTTATTTTGTTTGGTGCTTTGGTATTGCAATTCCGATTTGCACCACTTGATGTCAGTGATATGTTCCTGACACAGCATGTTCACAGTTCCCAGGTTTTTAAACTTGACATGCTCTTGTTTGCAGTTTTGACTTCTAGAACCCCACACATAAAGCTTAAATCTCTGACTCTTGACACCTGCTACTCTAGTGAATCCTGAAAGAGTTATGTGTGGGAGAAAAACAAACAAAACCACAAACCTTTTCTTTTTGTGCATCAGTCTGCAACACTCCTGTATCTTTGTTCCAAACAATGATAAAGGACAATATTTTAATCCTTAAATATAATTGTGTATCATGTTATGTTTTGAATCTGGATTCTATGATAAATGTTTAGTGTGCATGCACATAAAATTATTTGGGTACTGTAGCCTTATTGAGGTAGTGAAGGAACACAAGATTAGAAAAGAGGAAGATATTATGAATTCTAAATGTTTGTGGTTATAGGCCTTCAAACAGTTGTTTGTATTTAGATACTGAGCTTGTAGTCATTGGAGTATCTCTGTGCAAAGATGTGTTTTATTTTAGATATGTATTTTTAGGGATGTAAGGGAACTTCACAGAGACAGAATCATTTATATTTTAAAGGCCTTTTGCTCTTAGTTTTTCGAAGAATAAGTGAAACAATTTTTGATCCATTAAATTTTGTAATTTTTCTATTCAGAATGATGCAGATAAGTTTACTTTCTGCTGATTTTTCTCAGTATAGGCATTGGTAAGGACAGCGATGTTAGGTATCTGCAGGCAGGAATCACGGACTGACTGAGGATGAAGGGGACCTCTGGAGGTCATACTGAGCAGGGCCATCTACAGCTGGTTGTTCAGGACCATGTCCAGGCAGTTCTTTACTAGTGACTCCACAGCCTCTGTGGTTAACTTTTGCTAGTGTTTGGTGATCCTCATAGCAAAAAATATTTCAGTGTTTCATGATGTTTATGAGGAAGCTCCTGTGTTTGAGTTAGTGCCCACTATCTCTGGTCCTTTCACTGCATCACTCCATCATCCTTTCAGCTTCCCTTCAGGAACTCATGTACATTCTTAAGATTCCCCCCACCCATGCTTAGTCTGCCCTTCTCCAGGCTGAACAGTTCCATCTTTCTCAGCCTTTCCTCCATTCCTGAAATCATCTTTGTAACCTTTTACTGAGCTCTTTTCAGTGTGTGCATGTCTCTCATACATGTGAGGCTGGGCACTGGGCACTGGTGTTGGACGAAGGCTAAGGATCACAACCCTTGACTTGCTGGCAATGCACTGTTTAATGTAGCCCAGGACAGCACTGGCTTTCTTTGCCACAAGAGCACTCTTCTGGCCCATGGTACACCAGGACCGCTGGTCCTTCACTGCAAAGCTGTGTTCCGGATGACTGGTCTCTAGTATGTGCCGGTTCCTGGGGCTGTTCCTGCGTGGGTGCAGGACTTTGTACTTCCTCTTCGTGAGGTTCCTGTGGTCCCATTTCTTCAGTTTTTTTATGGTCACTAAATAGCAGCCTAGCTTACTGGCATATCAGCCACTCCTCCCAGTTTTGTGTAATCAGCAGAATTTCCACTGATCACCGCTCTCTGAGCCCAGCCACTGAGACAGTTTTCACTCCACCTCACTCTCTGCTTATGCACCCTGTGCATAACAACTTCTCTTTGAGCATCCTCTGAGAGACGATGTCAGAGGTCTTACTTGAAGTCCAGGTGGGCAACATCCCCTGCTCTTCAGTCATCTACTAGGCCATACACTTCAGTATTGAAGTTTATGAAGTTGGTCAAGCATGCCTTTGCCTTTGTGAAGCCAACGCTGACTGTTGATGATTTTCTTGGCTTTAGCCTCCCTGAAAATGGTTTACAATAGCTTCACCACCTTCCCAGGGATCAAGGCAAGATGACCAGCCTGTAATTCCCTAGGTGGTCCTCCTACTTGCTCTTCCTTAAGATAGGAGCAAAATTTGCTTTACTCCAGTCCTGAGGCATGTCTCCCAGTCACCATGATCGTTCAGAGATTGAGAGGAGCCTCACAGTGGTATCTGCCAACTCCCTCAGCAACTCTTGGTGCGTCACACCAATCACAGCCTGTGGACTTAAGTGTTCCAGTTCACATAAGTATTCTGCAGAGTAATCCTCTTCCAGCAGGGGAATGTCTTCACTGCTCCAGACTTTCCCCCTGGTCTCTGGGGCCCGGAGTTGCTAAAGACCAGCCTTGGCAGTAAAGACCATTGCAGAGGAGGCATTCAGTAGTTCAACTTTGTCTGTGTCCTGTGTAACCAGGCCTCATATCTTTTGATTAAGGAGCCTACATTTTCCCCAGTTGTCTTTATTTCCTGTTTAGAACACCTTCTTGTTACCTTGGACATTGCTTGCCTGATGCAGTTCCATTTGGGCATTAGCTTTTCTTACATTGCCCTGTGATGCTCAGATAGTGCTTATGTATTCCTCCAGGGTTACCCTAGGAGGATAACCTCTGTATGTTTTCTTTTTGCGTTTGAGTTTGTCCAGGAGTGTCTTGATCGTCCATGTAGGCCTCCCGGCATTTTTGCCTGACTTCATGTTCACTGGGATGGAGAACTCTTGAGTTTGGAGGGGAGTGATCTTTCAGTAATAACAGGCTTTCTTGGGGTCCTTTTACTCTCCAGGTTCTTATACCGTGAGACTTCTCCAAGGAGGTATTTTAAGAGGCCAAAGTATGCTTTGCTGAGGTCCAGGTTGATGAGCTTGTTTTCGTCCTCCTCTCTGCCCTCAGGGTCTCGAACTGCACCGTGTCAAGGTCACTGTAGTCGAGCCTTTCTTTTATGTTCACGTCCCAAATGAGCCCCTCCTTGTTGGTAATTACAAAGTGCCATATAGCATCTCTCCTCGTGTGCTCCTCTGACGCTTGGAGGAGTAAGTTACCGTGAGTGTACTCCAGGAGCCTCGTGGATTGCAGTCATGCTGTGTTGTCCTTCCAACAGATACTGGGGTGGTTGAAGACCTCCATGAGGATCAGGTCTTGCAAGTGTGAGGCTGCTGCTCTGTGTCTCTAGAGAGCCTGATCTGTTCGTTTCTGCTGGTCAGGTGGCCTATAGTGGACAACCCCTATAGAATCATCTCCTTTTAATTCCAACATGTAAGATCTCCATAAGGTCGTCTTCCATCCCTAGACAATGCTTTTAATGTAGCCCAGCTGCTCTCTCACTTGAAAGTGCAAGCCCCCCTTTCTGTTCAAAGAGTCCTCTTCCTCTTCTAAAGTACCAGTATTTCTTCACCCAAAAAATGTCCAGGGACAATGATTAGAGTTATAAGGCAGAGATATCTGGGAATCAATATGATGATTGGTTTTGTTGGTGTTGGGGTTTCAGGTTAGTTGGACTGGTCCAGATAAAATGCAGTGTTCAACTAGAAGTCTACTAGCATTGTAAATAAAATAGATGTAGGAAACTTCATCAAATATTGTCTCTCGACTCTTGTTTCAGAGCAAAGATGCAAATTTTCTGCTATTACATTTCACTGCATCAGCTTTCTCACCTTTGGGAAGGCAGTAACTAGGCTCCTTGTACATGAATTTTAAGGACTAGGTTGTTGATACTTTGCTGATAAAACTGGGGAGAGCTTTATCTTGCAGTAATGGAATGGACAGTCTGAGACAGTCTCAATGTCCCTATTCATCCTCAAAGATTCCAGTGACTGGTGTTGAGGTTACAGAAGTGCTGTCACTTAAAGAGGTTACCTTGTACATAAATGGGGAAGTAGTGGTAATACAAGCACTATTCTGAAAACTGGCTGGTGTTCTGTGAGTGGGATTGACTTAGGCCTTTGAAGTCGTCATTCAGGGTTGCATGGTGATTTACAAATGCTCATAAATTCAAGAGAAACTTCTGGCAACATTTGCCTTTCATCTGCACCTTTTGTTCATGCATGTTCTAGTTAACAATGATTTTTAGCTGTGTCACGCTCAATCAGTGATGCAGTCTTTGTTGTGACTCTGTCAGAGCTGATGCTTTACTAAATTGTTGTTTATGTGTAGCTTGAGTAGCTTTTCCTAGTAAGAGTTCTTGGATGTTTAGTAGATATTTAGAATTACGGTTGGATACTTTGATTCCTTGTTCCTCAATGTTCATTATAACCTTTTCTAAACTGATGCTTATGTGAGGACTGAGTATGTTCACAAATATGTGCAATTTGTAATACCTTTATCATCTTAGCAAGAACTTTCTGGTACTTTGCTGCTTTTAGGAGTGGGTTGTTCTTCTTACGTTGGGTTTCTGCTTCCTCGGAGTAGCTTAAATAAAAAAGGTGGCTTTGAAAGTGTTGCAAGTGCTCTTGAAACATGTTCTTGAAGATTAAGCAGCTGTAATGAAGTTTGCTGAATCTGTCCAATACACATCCATTCCTATATCCCTACAGGGAAGCTATATGATAGGTTGGGATAGTTGAGTATTTATTATATTCTGCTGTGATAAGATGTGCCCTGCAGTGCACTTGTTTGTCTTCTGTAGTGGTGAAAAATTTGTGGAGAGAAATGCTCAACATTGAAAATAAGAAGGAAGGAGTTGTAGCAAAAAGCTTTTAAGATGCCTGGTGTTCTTTTCAGAACTGGCCACTAAAATTAAAGTGGCATTAGATGCAGCAGTTCCTGTCAAAAGCAGCTGAGATTTTATAGAAAACTTATTTCAAGGCCTTGTCCCATGAGCATACAACAGATGTGTGCGCTGTTATACAGGTGGTTTTAATGCCTATGGTCTTTTGAGATCAACATTCAACAGCTTAACTATACGCTTGAAAAATGAAAGAAAAATGGAAGATTCTATATGTAGAATCATTCAGAGAGCAAGTCATAATTATGGCAATAGCAGTGGTAATGTTTGCCTGCTTAGTTAACTGTACTTTGGTTTAGAAAACAAAAAAAACTCACCAAAACCAACCAACCAACCAAAAACTGCAAAGTGGGGGAAGAAAACATCAAAATCAAAGAGACCTCAGTAACTTCTCCCAGAATACTGTTGTGGAGCAGTGTGGAGATCAGCCCTTGTCTGCCAAACCTGCACTGCCTGGGTGGGATGTCTCAGCTTGATACTTAGCAAATACAGGCAGTTTCATTCTGATTCCTCTGCTGGTGTGCTTCTCAAGCAGGCAGATAGTATTCCTGTATAATTAGACTCTACCGTCTGTGGCAGAATTGGCATAGAAATACCAATTTTCAAGACATTGCGAATTGAATTTGAGAGTCCTGGCTCTGGTTTTTGTAGTATTCTGAAGTTTGTAAAGTAGAAAATGACCAAATTAATGTCTGCACTTCAGTAAATTTTCTGAGTTTTTTTGAATATGTTGATATCTGGGTGTTTGTGAATACCAAAATGTGATTTTAAAGCATAAGAGCCAATGTCTAGTGATTGACTTGATGCAAGTTCTATTTCTTGTAGTATCTGTAAAGTTGTTTTTTTTTCTTGCTTTGTCATTTCAGATATGTCCAATATGTGCAGCATTACCTGGAGGGGATCCGAATCATGTAACAGATGACTTTGCAGCTCATCTTACACTGGAACACAGAGCTCCTAGAGATTTAATATCCTTTCCGGTTTGAGGCAAAGAGGCTAGACTGTTTCACGTAGTAGTCATGGTACTTGGTTCGATTTTTATAGTCGAAGGGTCATATTCCGGATTTCCTGGAACTCAGATTGCTAAAAATATATATGTCAAAAATAAAAAGGTTCATCTGCTAGTCTAAAAAAGTGTAGTTGTCAGACTGTGCACAGACATGTAGGTGTATGTGAGAGTGGTTTTTACTCTAACAGCAGAAACATTTAAAGGACTTTGACACAGAGTTTTTTCTGCGTGCACTGTGTTTTATCTTGCCTGATCAGACTCTTGATCAGACTCTTAATCTGTTTTGTGTATTAAGATTCAGTGCTGTATGTATTTGTGACATAAGGATGATTCAAGCTTAGCTGCTTGTAACAAAAGATTGTAAACTTGCTTAACTACTTCTAACACAATCTTTTAATAATGTAATTTTGTGGCGGTACTGACATTTTGGACTCAGAAAACCTTCAGATTTTCTGGGAAATAGGATGTTGTTCTTCAGTTACCTTAGCAGCCAGTTATGGACTTTTATCAAAGCCTGATGGCTGAAGAGCTGGAACTGTTGGGGGTTTTTTATCCTTGTTCTAGGAATATTTGTCTCCTTTTTAAAAAAAATTTTCCTCCCTAGGATTAACTGATAAAATATATTTTGGTTTGGGCTTTTATTTAATGTCATGCAAGCTGTGTAGCATCCCTACAGTAAGTAAACTCTGCGTTATTCCTTTGTGTCTCATTTAAACAGAGAGGGAAAAAAAGACTGCATTTTAACTTTGAATAGTGGCTTTTTTGTTCAGCAGTTTTTAAAAAGGGAAAAAGAATAATGTAAGCTCAAGCAATTGGAGTAAAAAAAAATCCAAGCCATATCAGACAGAGTTAATTACACTAACAGAAGAGAAACAGCATTTGAGGTGATTGTTCCACTTCAGGTATTATTGTGTTTGATTGCATTTAAGTTTGTTAGTATTAACATGGTTTAGGGTCAGGACAGACTAAAGTGCAGGTTAATTACTATGCAGTAATTGGATAAGTGTGAAGGAGTTTGGATGTATAATGAATGATGAAAAAAATGGTGCTAAGTCAGATGAAAGCAATTATCTGTACCTTGCCTTTCTCATAGACCGGACTGGAGCTCTCAGCACTCAGGGTGCTGAATGTGGTGGCTCTGGCCATGAGAGATTGGTCCGAGGCAGCCCTGTGTTCCTCAGTGGCCAGGAGTCATGCCATCTTCCCTTTCTGGAGGAGGTGGGATGAGATTGATGAGGGGAGAATATCTCCCAGACCACTGGATCTTTCCTTGCCTTTGGCCAGCTCTGAGATGTTGCTTGATGGCTAATCTAGTTTGAGCGGTTTTTCTTGTATCATTTTAGTTCTGCTCATTGTTCCAACTGTGAGATTTTCATAGCACCTGCCTTATTAGGCTTTTTCTAACAAGTATTATGTAACTACATAGCATTGTACCAAAGGTCAAACTGTGGGCTTTCAGTGTTGGTTTATCTGCTCTGTAAGACAGGAAGTTTATAAATTTTCCCAGCTACAGAGTGAAATTAATTTCCTGAAATGCACAAGGTATTTTATTAGAATTCCAGCTTCTGCTGCATTGTCTTCTCCCTAGTACCAGAGATGCCACCGGATGACTTTTAATTAGGGAATGTTTGAGCTAGAAAGGACAAAGTAATCTGTCGAACACAGAGTAAGGTGTCAGTATCAGTCATCCCAAAATGGATACATTTTGGAAATAAAATGCCCATGCTTGGAAATAATGCATATAGAATTTTCTGCTTTCTCTATCTTGAAGTGACTGTTTGACATCAGGCTCTACATCATATCTAGCAATAGGCAGGTCTAAAGCAGGAAAATGAGAAGATGCCTATTTTCACTCAGAGTCTGGCAGTGTAGGAAATAAGAACCATCAAACTCTACCAGGAAGCAGTTAGAAAGCTACTCTGATACGCCATTATATTGCTGGATATGAAATTGAAGCTGTACAGATCAACTCTCCATGCCCTGTAATTGCCTTCATGTACAAAAGGGAGATACAGAGAAGGCTCTTGGCTTGCACTTTTTCTAGAGTGAAGATTTCCTTTTCAGTTTGAGATAAGCTTTTACAGTTGGATGTGCTATAGTTCTGAGGGGTGGCCTTATCCACCAGCTATTAATTAGATATGTTAGGTTAATTTTGGTTTTTGGGTTTTTTTCCTAAAGTTGTCCCAAAAGGCTGCATGTGTTTCTTACTACAAACCTTGTGCAGCTATTGCAAGGTGTGTCATTTATTCCTACAGTCTGTGGACCACTGTTTAAAACCCAGTTTCTTTCTTTAGCAGGAAAATATTTGAAAATTTAGTAAATACAGCTTTTCAGCATTAATCATATAAATAGTTCTCGCACAACTATGCAGTTTAAATGTTTGTCACAAAGTAAGGTTTCCAAAGTCTTTTCTTACTCTGGCATAGCTGGTAAGACGCTGGTAAGAGCACCTAACTGGTATTTGAAGAATGATGTTTATCTCTAAACACTTTAAAAGCGGTGATTAGGAGTCAGAGACTGAAAAATACCCAGATACTGGCTTGTTCTAGCATGCTTAGTTATGAAAAGCTTGCCAAACTACATGGGGTCTATAGTCCATCTAATTTAGCAACTTATCTCCAGCAGCATCCAAAATTGGCACACTCAGAGTTGCAAAATGCTCTGTGTTAAGTGAAGTGTTCTGTGCCAGGGAGGTTTTCCTCTTACAACCTGGATGTTAAGTTTTACACTGTAACATAATTTACAGTTTTGAAGGAAGCAAACTTTCTGTAAAGTCTTCTTGTAGTAGCCAGAAATTCTCTTGCCATGAGAGGTCGAGTCATTCCTTTCAGTCTTAAGTTCTTGACCTCCATGACATCATGAGATTCTGCCTCATGAATGTGGTTTATGAAAAAGTACATTGGACACTACCCTTACATAGAAATTGATACCATATGAGTAGTAAACATACTATTACAAAAATAAAAAACGTGATAGATGGAGATCTAAGCTAAAATTCTGGTAACACTAAAAATGTTAAGGCCTATGCTATTTCATTTATCACCAGTGAATTTTACTAGTGATTTTTAAAAAGAAGCCTTATCTGGACTGTCTTGGAGGAATGAATGTTAACAACTTTATGACAAAAATAATCTTTAAGTAGTTTGTTGATTACTTCAAAATTTATAAGAGAACCTACAAAAAGTATGACACAAAATACAAGCATCTGATAGGGAGATGTCGGGAAAAATGGGAAAATAAAAAGCATCAGTGCCATAGCTGGAATTAGTGTTATTTCTTTGGCAAGAAGAAGAAAGGTGAAACAAAGGGATGTGATGGATGTACTCAATACTCCAGAAACCTAGTTTCTTAAGGATTGAAGTGATGAAATTGCTTGGGTAAAAATATGAAGTACAGAAGGCAAAAGGATTACAGTAATTATTCTGATATGATTTGCAATTAACTTTTTTATTATTTTTGGTACTTAATGTAAGAATTGGGAAGGAAGAATGAAATCCCTGTCTTGGTAGTAAGCCTGGCTGTACATGCATTTTTGTGGGTTTTCATAGGAAAGTTTGATTAAAAAATGCCAGATCAGTATGTTTGACTTGCAACATAGCTACAGTGTACCTTTGCTTCAGAAGTTCAGTCATTACTTTCTGAATCAAGAACAGTACACCTGAGTATTTCACCCATCAGATATCATTTAGTGGTCATTAAACACTCATTGCCAAACAGTTCTGTTTTCTTAACTTCTTGGCTACGATGAATCCAGTGGCGTTCGGCATGTACGTAGGATGTTCCACCCAGGCCGGGGTTTGGGAGGCCCCCGTGCTCGTAGATCAAACATGCACTTTACTACCAGTTCCCCTGGTGGGCTTTCGTCTTCTCAGAGTTCATATTCTCCAAGCAATAGAGAAGCCATGGATCCTATAGCTGGTAAGAGCCATAATCATAAACTTTACCCCACTGTCCTCCGTCCACAGAGGAAGGAAATGGAAGATGATAGTAGTTGCCCTGCTCTGTGTTTCTGTGAGGCTGCATGTACAGTCATGTCCCACAGTGTGGGTGAAGAGGGGAAGGGTGTTCTTATTATCAGCATCAGAAAATAATTAAGCTGTGTCTTCAGGATTCCCAGAAATAACTTGTTTGTTCTATTTTTAGCTTGGATGTGAAAATAACTTTTTTTTACAAGGAAGGAAAAACAGAGGGTGAAGACAGTTCTGAAAGCAAATATGTTTTGCCTGTTGGGAAATCTATGTCATGGTCTTTCACCATGCCAGCATGTCAGGGGAATCTCAGACTGTCTGCCTCAAATCCACCTTTGCTTCAGAAGCAAAGGAGACATAACGCTCAAACTGGAGCTTGCTACTATCAGGCTGTGCCTTCTTCCGGGGGAAGTAGCCAGCCAGCTGGCTAATTAGGCATTGCCCATGAAAGGGGAGCTGGCGATCCACTGCCTTCCTTAATCATGGTCCCCTTTGCTCACCTTCTGCTGGCTCTGGTGCTCTGCTGGCCTAGTGTGCCCTGATGTAACTCATTAAATTAGCTGTGAAGAAGTAGCCCATCAAGCAAAGAAAACAACTTCAGTGAGGTCACAGGTGAATTTGTTCAAGGAGGGAGGATGTTCTTGAAGCTTCCAGTGCAAGACATTGTTTTGTGAGGGCAGCTACTTCAGCTCAGTTATACGTGAAGTGACTGCCGAAGTTTGTTTTCAGCCTCGCAGAACCTTCCCACTTAGCAGCATTAAATGTGGGACAAAATGTTATCTGCATCTTTTCTCTTTTGGTGAGAGCTGTGTTTCTGCTTTAGAATGCACTGAGCTGGGTGTCCGTCTTGTTCCAGGATTGTCTTGAGTTAACACCTGCTTCCAAAATACTGCTTTGCTACACTCTAAGCTTTAGCTTACTGTAAGAGTAAATATATCTAAATCTTGCATATTAGTTTAATGTGTTGTCTGCCTTTTTACTGGAGTAATGGATAAAGGACCACAGTAATTTTTCTGTGTAAAGTTTATAGCATCAGTTACTTTTCTTAAATATTTTCTTTCCTTGCTGTGGCATTTTCTAGTAATTAAAATTTACTTAATTTTGGTGCTGCTGTCAGTGCTGGTGAAAATTACTCGACCACTTGAGTTCACATTTTGCTTTATTCCTTCAAAAACAGCTTGCTTCAGAATGATTACATTTTGTTAATGCGATGGAAGAAAAATTGTCATGACTTATATAGGAACTTAATAATGTGGAGGAGAGGGGCAGGAGCAGGATTGTCCCCTGCTTCCTCTGCCATTGTATCAACTGCAACAAGTGTCTGAGATAAGAAGTACCTTCTGCACAGAGTGTAGAAGAGAGCACTGAGGAGTAATTTGCTTCTAGTATTTATTCACGAAAAAAACTTTTTAAACTTGATTTTTTAAATTTGCAATGAACATTCCATCCTTCTGTATTGGAAGACTTAAGAACCAGAGGGGTTTTTTAACTGCTAGGCCTTCTCCACGCTTCTGGCAGAAATAAAACTTCATACAGAATGCTTTTGATGTGAAGCAGTCACTTAATACGTTTTCTTAACTAAATGTCTTCTATTAAATGTTTGAAGCATGGTACAGTATTTCTGTCTTTGCTGTAGCATAGCTTTCTTCTGGGATAATTGGGAAGATGAAGCTTGTGTTTTGAGGGAACGCTTGTTAAAAGGAAAAAAAGTCACCACCGAAAGCCAAAATAAAGAAGTTTCTTAGTGACGTATTTTGACTTGAAGTTTCAGAGGATTGCTGCAGAGGACGTCATTTGCCAGGCATTACCTGTGGATGGGCTCCCTGTCATTGTCAAGACATTAAATTTGTTATTTGGACTAAATCTGCCTATATTAATATTAATCTTCATGGGCTCTCTGAGCATTGTTGGCTTTTGATGTTCGTTGAAAAAATGGAATTGATGCACTGGAGTTTAGGGTGTATTTACTCTGCTGTGTAATGCTCATTTAAGATAAGTCATAGAAGCTTTCTCTTCTCTGGCAGAGCTTTTATCCCAGCTATCAGGTGTGAGGCGTTCTGCAGGAGGACAGCTCAACTCCTCTGGCCCTTCTGCTTCTCAGTTACAGCAGCTGCAGATGCAACTGCAGTTAGAACGACAGCATGCACAGGCAGCAAGACAGCAACTGGAGACTGCACGCAATGCAACCAGACGCACCAACACGATCAATGTCAACACCACTATGACACAATCTACAACAACAACCAACACATCCAACACAGAAAACAGTCAGCAGACTATCCAGAATTCCCAATTTCTTCTGACAAGGTAACTTGTTCAGTGTATTTACTTGTATTTACCTCTTATAATTTCCATTTACCTTAGTTCTAGTAGAGATACAGGGCTTGATGAAGCTTATATGTTTGGAGTCAGGCACATGCCTAGGATGGCAGTAATTAACAGAATACTTACCTAGTGTAGAAATTATACTTAGACCCCAGGGTTGTTTATAAAAGGATTCACTTCCTGTGTCATTTCAATTCTCCTATAGCACTGACTGTGGATATGAAATAAAAATGTTTTCTACATTTCCCCTTCCACACTCTCTGCAAGCATACATTTGTTTGTCTGGTATTGTGAAAGGGTGTGGTAGTTTTAACAACACTTGTGCCTGAATTTGAGTCAAATGGATTTTTACCTAAGTTTAAAATAATGCCATGTGACATCTTTCAATCAGAAGGTCACTCGAGAACCTTAATCGAAGCACCCCCAAGAGTCAGAGAGTTGGAGTGAGCAATTTCCTTGCTGCTCTCAGGGCATGTACCTTAGGAGAAGTGGAATTACGTTCAGTAATCCATACACAGGCTTTACATGTGCAGTGGTGTATTTTGTGGCCAATGTGAACTTAGAAGTTGACGGGGAAATAAAGGAGGCATGTAAATGCATGTCCAGGAAATGGCACCAGCCCTCCCTAAAAGGCTCCTTGAATAGCAGGCGACTCTTAAATAGTTTTTGATGTTCTTCTAGCTTTGGGCTCCGCTGTGAATGCTGTTGCAGTAGCAGGGAAGGGTTGGGTTGTTAAATGCGTGCCTGTTGTACTGAGCTGCTGGACATGTTGAAGGACAGGCAGGACTGTCCTGAAGGAGCAGTTTCTGAGCACATCTCAGCCTGATGGTGGTGTCATGAGTGAAATGAGCTTTCAGCAACTGCCTGTCTTCTCTTCTCCTGCTGCTGCACAGGTTGAATGATCCGAAGATGTCGGAAGCAGAGCGTCAGTCAATGGAGAGCGAGCGGGCAGACTGCAGCCTGTTTGTTCAGGAGCTTCTACTGTCCACCTTGATGCAGGAAGAAAGTTCTTCCTCAGATGAGGATGAGCGGGGGGAAATTGCAGATTTTGGTGCTATGGGCTGTGTAGATATTATGCCTCTAGATGTTGCTTTAGAAAACCTAAATTTAAAAGAGAGTAATAAAGGAAATGAGCCTCCTCCACCTCCTCTTTGATGACATCCCACTTTGCAGACAATGTCCTCTGTGCTGTATTTGCCAATGAAAGTGGACAACAACTATCTTGGGTTTGTTTTGGTGATTGTAATTTCAGGTCTGTCACTCTTGTTACATTGTGTACATTCAAAAGAGAGAGAAAAGATATATATGATAATCATTTCCACTTAACTAATTTTTACTTCTAGCAGGTAAATGTAGGTTGCAGTGCAGAGCAGAAGGCTCTGTGTCCTGTACCTTGACATGCAAAAGGCTCTCCTAATACTCCACATTCAAACTGAAGAGGAAAAAAAAAATGAAAAATCTCTAATGAAGCTGCTGTGTGTATTTATGAATATTAATGAATAAAAACTGCTTGGATGGTTTACCTTAACTACTGCATGACGTTTTTTGCAGCGTGCATGAGTTTTAGTGACCTTGTCATTTAAAAACTTAAATACAAGGAGTAAAACTATAAAACACAAGGCTTTCCCATTATTCAGAGGTTACATGATGAAAAAGGTTAGCGCTGAATAGCAGTTTGTGGCCACAAAGTAGCTTTTTAATGTGTGACAGAATGACATCTTCATGTGCTCTTCCTGCACAGGATGGAAACTGCAGTGGGATACGTTGTCGTGACCGGGGTGTGGCATTTTGCTGTATGTGACCATTGTGTTGCCCTCTCAGCTGTCACCTCAATGTGGAGTTAAACTTCATTTGTGCATCTGTAGGAGACACAACAATAAGGCCACTGCTGGAAGCTACTGCAAGGGGCTTTTGTGTGCCCTAAAATCAAATGATATTCACTTTTGTTTAAAGTTTTTCTTTGTTGTGGTTGTTAAAATTTCTTAATTGTTAAATATGTTTTGTTCAGGTGTAGACAATTCATATATTCACTGTGTTTCTTAAAAAAAAAAAAAAAGTTAACCCGGATCCTATTGTTTTAGCTTAAAAGCCTTTCACAGCCTCAATCATACTTTGAGTTATTTATGTATTTGCTTCATAGTTTGCAGAGACCTGACAGTATCAGAAGAGCTTGAGGATTTGGATTCCCAGACTGTCAGTATATTACAAGAAATTTTTAATGCTAACTTTAGCACCTTTTATTTATTGGTTCATTTGGTCATTTGTGCTGGTATAAAAGAAGTTGGAAAAAAGCCTTTTGGTTGAATCATGCCACCTACATGCCTATACTATTAATCCTGCTGGTTTGGAAGAAAAAAGAGTATGGTGTTCTTGTGCATAGAAATTTATAATAGCCCCAAGGCAAGGACAGAAGGGGTATGTTCGCTTTTGGTTTTCTTTTTTTTCTTTTTTCTCCTTTTTTTTTGGTGGGTTTTTTGAATGTAAAGTTAGATTATAAAAACAAAAGTGCACACAGCTTCTGATGAAAATTTAAACTAGGCTTATATCATAATGATGTCTTTCCAGATATTTCACCTCACCCCCTCTCTCTTTCTCTGTATCCTCTCATCTCAGCAGCATTGTAGAGTAAACATACAGACTTGGACACCACCTGGTGTTCTCAGCAGAACTGTGACATGTATGCTAATCCAGAATAACAGCAGGAAAAGAAACAACCCCATAGACTGAAGTCTAAGTTCCTTCCTTTTTTTTTTTTTTTAATCATCAAATCTTGATTGTTTTCATGTAGAGAAGCACTAGCCTTGGTTGTTTTTTTCTTTTTTTTTTAGTCTCTGCAACAGAAAACTTTACATGCAGCATCTGGTTATCCTGAGAGTTACCCCCAGTAGGGACTTTTTTTTATTGATTGTTGGGGACTTTCAAAAATTTTTCAAGCTGTAGTTTTTCAAACACATCTTCTGCACATTACAGTAAGACACACGGTTCAATAAAGCATTTTCAAGACTGTTGTTCAGTTGATTTTCTTTGGTTTTAATGTACTTTCCAGACAGTTTTATTCCAGAAATTTCTGCATCTTCCTTTAATTCTAACTATATTCCAACACAAAATCAGTTTATGTAGACGTCCTGGGTGTTTTACATAAGCATTTTACAACCAAATGCTCTGGCAGGTGATGAAGTGTGTAATCCTGAACTCTTCACAGGTAGGAAGGCTGCATACACCAAGATGCATTTAAAACAGGCTCCTCACAGTGCAGTGTCGTTCTGTATCGGTGTAAGGCTGGTTTCTTGCATTGCCTGGATTCCAGACACCACCATACTTGCTCAGAAGGGGATGCAAACCAGCGCTTCACATGTTTGTTTAGAGGCTGAATACATGCTGATTTGGATTTAAAAGTATCCTTGGCTATCCCATTAACTTTTACAAATCTTCAGTTGTTTGGGGGGGCTGTTTGACTCTTTTTTTTTTTTTTTTTTTTTTTTTTTTTTAATGTTTAAAAGTTACATGAAATGGCTACTAGGAAGGTATTCTGGTAGCCTGTCAATTCCTGTCTGCAGGCAAGTGTTTTTCCTTCTCACAGTAACCTTTGCCAAGGTACTATTTTTGGGGTATTTCCAAAACATTTCAAGGTGCTTTGGGCTGCAGTGACTACAGCCTCTGTCAGCTTTGAAGGGGAATCCAGAAGGGGGTTATTGCCTTTTCCACACGAGGGGAAAAAAAGAAAAAATCCCACCCCAAGATGACATCCCAACACACAACAGGGACAGTCCCAGGAAAGGCAGCCTTGGTGCTCTGTGCTTGGACCATTCCTGGAGTGCAGTGAAACCTGTGTTGTGACTGGGTGGTCAAGGTCACGTAAAAAAATCACTGTCAAAGGTATCAGCAAAAGCAATGTTATGAATTTGTGAAAGCACGACAAAGTTCTATAGCAAGGTTCACTCTGTTACCACAGAGATAAAGCTCACAAAGGAGAACTGGATTAGAGTCAGCCTGGAATGACACACGACAGAGAGTGGGGATGCAGAAGGGTGAGGAGGGAGAATGTGAAGGTGCAAAGGGAGAAGGGAGACCCTCCCACTGAGTCACAAGGTTCACAATGGACCCCCCTTGCCAAACTTAGCCTTGGAAATGCTCAGTGCTTTATGTCTGAAAGATTTGGCAGCACTTAATCATTGACTAATTTAACTCTTACAGAATGATTCTGTAAGATTTACTATAACCACAATGGTAACTTAATTTTGAATCTAAGATGGCAACATTGATGCTACACGTGCTATAGTACCGAAGTCAGTTTTCACACACACACACAGACAATATACACACATATATATATTATATTCAAATATTCGTGTGTGTGTGTATGTGCATATATACAAAGCACCTGTTAAAAACTCCCCGAGTTCAGTGAAATGCACACGTTGGATCCTTTGCATCTCTCAGTTGGCACAGGCTTGAGCCTTGAGGAGGACCCACTGTCAGTTTTTGACGAAACTCCTTTGAGTTCTCAAACCTGCGGGTTGGCGAGCACCGAGGGGCACATCCTGCTCCAAGGGAGGGGCTGCGCAGCCACGGGGGCCAAGGGACCTCATGTGGGACCCCCATTCACAGGATTGTGAGATGCTTGGCTTTAGTCTTCCATCAGTTTCCATTCTGGACTCAATCCAGGTCAGTAACTTTCCTCAGAAGTCCAGTAACAATAATTCAGTTTCACTCCAGCTGTGATTCAGATAAAAATAAGTTTCCAAGGTTATTCATTAGAAAACAAGTTTGCTGGGCAGCACATTCCTGGGAACGGTGAGTGTTACTGATAAGCTCAAGGAGAGATTAATTGTGCAGGTGCAGGGGGAGGATGTGCCCTGCTGGCAGGTCCAAGCTGCCTGTGCTCTGTGCGCCACACTTTGTGTGCTGTGTGTTCTGTGTGTGTGCTGTGTGTGCCGTGTCTGCTGTGCGTGTGTGCTCTTCCCTGTGTGCCGTGTGTGCTGTGTGCACCGTGTGTACTGTGCACCGTGTGCTGTGTGAGCTGTGTACTGTGTGTGCCGTGTCTGCTGTGTGTGTGCTCTTCCCTGTGTGTCATGTGTGCCATATGTGTTGCGTGTGCTGTGTGTGCCGTGTGTGCCATGTATGCTCTGTGTGCTGTGCTGTGTGTGCTGTGCCATGTGCATTGTGTGTGCTGAGTCGTGTGTGCCATGTGGGCTGTTCCCTGTGTGTCATGTGTGCCGTGTGTGCTGTGCTGTGTGCTGTGCCATGTGTGCCGTGTGCGGTGTGCTGTGTGTGCTGTGTGTGCTGTGCGTGCTGTGTCATGTGTGCTGTGTGTGCTGTGTGCACTGTGCATGATGTCCTGTGCGTGCTGTGCTGTGTGTGCCATGTGTGCTGTGCTGTGTGTGCTGTGTGTGCCGTGTGTACTGTCCCGTGTGTGCTGTCTGTGCTGTGCTGTGTGCTGTGTGTGCTGTTGTGGTGGTTGGGTTTTTTTTGGGTTTTTTTGGTGGTTTTTTTTTGGTATCTTTTTTCTGTTTGAATCACAAGAGAAAGACTCTTGCACATGGGTGTGATAAACAGTGAAAATGCATACACCTCATGTCTTACTTGTGATCGCCTTCCTCAATTCCCTGGCACTGGGCGCTGGGGGAGTTTCCATTCTCTGCCCTCAGCTCAGGTGGGGTTTTAAGGCTTTCCTTCTTGGCACAGAGCTGTGCTCCCTGTTAGCCTGTGGACAGTGTAGTTTGGCACAGAATGCAAACATCCAGATGTGAGCACCTTTGAGACTCTTGTCTGTGGTGAATGACTAAAGGCCATTCCCTGCTACCACCCAGAAGTCCCAGGAGGAAGAGAGGCTCCACTGCTTCCTGGGGCTCTCAGAAGAACTGAACCAGGGAAGCAGTGGATACATTCAGTATGTGAAGTTTTTCAAATTACATCACTTAAACTTCCCTGGAATAGCTAATCATCCCTTCTGTTGAGCCTGCTTTGCCAAATGGACACTTTGCTGTTTTGAGGCTCCTCTGTTGTTTCAGCTCCTAAGGAAGAGGAACTAAGTATGCCTGGCACTGGCAGAAACTCCCGCTGCAGTGCTGCGTCCCGTGCTGAAGGCAGGGATGCAGTGCCCTCCCTCCTTGGCAGTGCTGCAGACCTCGCAGCCAGCTCGTGCAGCCTTCCTCCAAGGTGCTGCTCCCTCCCTCTTGCCAAGCTCACACATGGATACAAACACGCTGACCTCTGCTGTGTTACACAAAGGGTCTTGAGACAGAATGATGGGCACAAGGATTTATTTGCAGTATTTATTATACTTAATGTGCATAGTATATAGGTGCTCCGAAGTTATTTGTGGACGAGGGGAAGTGGAAAAGGGCAACTCAAGGAGGCAAGTGTGCAGCTTCTGGAGGGTGCTGACACCACACCTTTAACACAGCAGTGGCCGTCGCCTCCTGCAACAACTAATGTAACATAAGGACACACTTGGGGGACAGTGATAAATGCAGGGCCCTGCAGCTGTGTGGTGTGGAGGAGAGGTACGAGTGGAAGAGGACCTGCAATGCTGCATCCTTCCTGCTGGGCCAGCAACTGTGGAGAGCCAGCAGGAAGTGGGACGGTACAGGCACAATTCCCCCATACCATATGGAGCATAAGTCATGGCCTTGCAGGAGATGACAGGGAGCAGAGGGGAGAGGTGGGACTGGAGGCCAGAACAAGGGATACCAGTGCGGGTCTGTACACTGTGAGGTGGGAGAGCTGGGAAGGGAAAAAGCAAAAGTTAGGAGAGGTTCGGAGTTAGGGAAATGATGACAGGGAATGATGGTCAGAGGCAGGAAACACCACAGTCATGCCAAAGATGAAGAGGAATGACAGGTGAGACTGAGGAGGGCAGAGGACCACAGTGAATCACGAGCAGCTGGATGTGAGGCTCCAGCAGCTTCCTGCCTCAACCTTCCACTGCCTGTGGTGCAGGAGGAAGCTGGCCACAACCTCTGGGGCTCTCCTGTCCTTCCCAGCCAGTAAACACTTCACCCCGGCCTGCGCTCAGCCCCGCAAGCTCCCCAGTCTCTGCGAGGCTGGCTGCACTGCTGCCAGAACACCTTTCTGATCCTATTCCTTCTACAGAGCAGCCCCTGAACGGCTGTGTCAGGGTCTTTGCACATCCTTCTTAACCCCAGCACCACACAACACTCATGGGCTCGGGATCTCTCACTGGCTGTTGCCTTCTCTTTTTCTGTTGCCAAAGATCAGCGTTTGCCCATTCTGAGATCCACCCAAGGCCTCCTCCTCCCCCAGATGCCAGAGCTGCTCCTCAGTCCAGGATGGTAGGACAGTTGTTTCTGTCCACATAAGCAGTGTCTTTTCCCCCACGTTTAGCTACATCTGTTGTGAAGCTTCCACTGGAAGGAGAAAATCGTCTTACTTTGGTCATTTAGCCTTGGCCCTTGGATTGGCAAACCATGCCATGCACCTTGGGCAGCCAGAAGGAATGGTTCCCAGCAAAAGTGAGGATGTTGTGCTTTCTGATGCACTGGTGCTGCCCACCCGCCATTCAGCCTCCTTTACAGAGGCCCAGGAAAGGCAGTTTATAACCAAGTACCAAACAAAGTAAAACCAAGCATTTACATTTTATATAAGCGTTTATTTACAACTTGTTTAACAACTGTACACTCTTCTATCACCTTGGAAGCATTAGTGTATTTGACTGGGAAAAAATATTAAACTTTTTGATTCCAATTATCATTAATGAGGTTTTTTTCCTCTATATACAGGTATGTATATTAATATTGCTACCATAACAACCTGGTAGTTACACAATTTGTAGATGAACTGAAATGGGAAATTAATGTTTTGACACTCTAAGAATTCATTCTTTTACAGAAAATATATCACTGGCAACTTCACAAACAGTTACTTTGATAATTGGTCAACATTTAATTCAGGACTGTCAAACAAGCTGCTATTAAGAAGGTAAGAGAGTTTTCTATGCAGCACAAATGAAGTTAGTATATCAGAGACATGCCGGAGATCAGCTCTGAGTTGAGAGCTCACAACCACTTCATGACAGAGACGCCAGGCTAATCTAATTAAAGTAGCCAGCTTCTTGCTGAAAGTTCCTGGCTCCACCTGGCATCTCTCTGTTGCATTAGTAAACTCAAACAACTTTCGTCAAGCTAAACACACTTACATACAAATGTCATCAAGGCTCAAGAACAACTGATACTTAGTCTCTAATCTGCACAGACCACTTGGAGAAATGAGGTACTGCTCGGCATCATTTTGGGACAACCGTGGAGGCAGGTGCACAAAAAAGCAATCCCCTCCTGCCCAGCACAGTGCCCTGATTTCAGGGATCCTGCACCCAGCCTGGCTTGGGGCAGGGTGTGATCCCAGCCAGAGCAGCACTTGTAAATGAAAAACATACCATGCCTTAAACACCCAACTAAAGGAAGTTTTACTAGTAACGCTTGCCCTGACACATAACAAGGGATCAATGGCTAGGACCTGGAAAGACACAAATAGTTCAGCTCTCTGCTGGACTCAGTCTGATGAAATGCTGCTGCCTCTGCTGCAGGAGCACCTGACTCGTTATCACCAAACCCCAGATCCTGGCTGCAGGTCACGTCAGACTTCACTGCCCCTGGCCCTGGTGGACCAGGAAAAACATATCCCCATCTGAAGCCTTTACGGACAGCTGTCAGCCAAGCACCTGGTAGCCACAGTACCTGATACAGTATCCAGAAGGGAAAACACACAGTTCTCACTGGGATCTTAACGCCTATCTTCACTCTGCTGCCTGGCCTGCCTGGAGCCCATTCCCACCTGCCCATGCCTTTGCCAGGCAGTGCAGACCACCCCACTCTGGTGGGGCACACGTGTCCCTTCTCCCTGCCATTCTGCACAAGGCCATGGACACTGTGGGATCAGGATCCCTGAGGACTGGACACAAGCAGGCATCTCTGTCCGAGCCCACCTGATGGGCCAGGGACGAGGCAGGCACTGTGTGTGTGACCAGAACGGACTGCAAAGATAAGTGGACACAACGCTTCTTCAGGGTGGGGTTGCCCCCTTGGCAAACAGGGCTGGTGCTTCTGCTACTGCCTAAATAAGCAAGACCATTCCTGGAGGCAGTGGAGTTCATATCATATCAGTATTTCTGCAGGATTAAGATCCAGGTGAGCAAGAATGGGGTTTCTCTAAAACTGGATTTAAATCAAACCGCTTAAGGTAGTCAGCATTCAGACTTTTCAGTTTTTCCAGAAAGTCCTACGGCTTGAAAGCCCCTTTCCCTGTTTGTAACATACTAACTCCTATACAATAAACCTCTTAACTTACAACACTAAGCACTCCCTCGTCTTCTGAATCTTGCCAGTACTGGATGTCCAATACAAAACAAAGATACAGTAGTACAAATGTGCAGATATTTAAGAATATTAAATAAGCAGCTTTTTAAATTAATAAAGGCAGTACAAAGCATTTTGAGTTACACTGTCTACATATGGCAAATCTTATAGCTAAACTTCAAAATACAAAGAAACAGCCAAGCTAGTGCAATTGGAAATTAAATAGCTAAGACTGTGACAGGAGAAAGAAAAAAAGAAAGGAAAAAAACAGTACAGGTGAAAGATAAACGATCCAAATTATAAACTGGCAAGGACAGTCTGCATAATACTGGAAGTGTAGATGACTTTCATATTTATCTCCATTCATGGTCTTTCCTCAGATTGTTTTAACAATTGTACACAGATTGGAAAAAAAAGATTCTGAAAGAAACCAACAACACAGCTCAAATGTAGAGAGAAAAATACAACAGCCACAAACTACTGTGTATATACATATTAAGGAAGCAGGCAGTGCCTGTGAACAAAATACCACCCGGTAGTTTGCCTGGCTCGGAGATTATCAGATGAAACTTGCTTGGTTTTCTAAGGAAGATGGGATCGCCAAGCAGCAATTCATTAGTCATTTCTCCTGGTAAAACACCTCCTTCGCTTTACTTTATTTGTTTAATGATTCAAAGTGGGTCCTTTAAGGATGCAGGTGCTTTGAAATTTTAACAGTAATCAAAAGGCCTTTTTTAGGAACTCATTAAGACTAGATTTATATAGTTCGGTAAATTAAAATGTTGCAGGAAGTCTGTGTGTTAATACTGTTAATCAGAATTAAATAAAGTGGACAGGCGGAAGTAAGATGGAGAGCTGACAGTGCTCTGTCAGTTTGCAGAACGCCTCCTGTTGAGTTGTGAATACTGGATTTCCTCTCTTCTAGCCTCATAGGAGACTTTTTGTGAAGAGAAAGAGTAAATGGAAGTGGGAAATGGGAAAGCCACTCCCCAGGATGGTAAGCTTCTCTGCAAGTAGATCCCCCTTTGAAATCAGATGGCCATGAGTCTTAAGTGTAGAACTGGTTAAGTTTTGGTTATGCAGTCTGGACAGAAAAGCAAGTCATGCACTGAACAGTCCCTGTTATAATAATGCTGCAGGTCATGCAACCACATCACTGCAAATAAAAGAATAAAGAAGAAAGTTAAAAAGCAGATAACATATTACTGTTGAAAAAAAACCCAAAACAACAGAGAACAGAACAGATCTTTTTCAAAGCAGTTTAGTAAGGCCACCTCTATTTAAGAGTTGTGCAAATTCATGGGGATAACACCTTTGCCAAGCAACTCTTCAAATTAACAGGAAGGTTACAGGCCAATAATTGAAAAAACAACAAAATAGCCTTGGTCAATATCTAAATTTACCGGTAATTAACCTTTACACACATCTGAGTAAAATTCTTCAGGGCACCATTCTCAACTAATAAAGTTATGGAAAGTAAGTTTACACAGCAATAAGTCTCAAGCATTCCTGCTGTCTGTGAGTACAACTGTTAAGAACCAAAGCAAGATAAAGTGAAAGGTGTCTGCCCAATACTGCATGTGTTTACACACTAAAAGACAATCAGAGTCATAATGACTGTCTTGAGCTCTGAGCACCACTGAAGGCATTTAAATTTCATCAGAGCTCATCCTGTGCATGAGGCTCAGCATCACTGCCTCACTGCACTGGCAAGTTCTGTCCATTGCATGCAAATACAGGTTTGAATTGCCAGAAAATGATACGTGTTCTTGCTAAAGTAAGCTGAGTAGGAGTCACTGAGCAGTCAAGAGAGCATTCCACAATGCCGTGGAAGGGAATCTAAGTTTGGAAGAGAATCTGAGAGGTTGGCACAGTTCTCCATCCTCACTGATGCACCCTCTTTCTTGGCCAGTTTAACTGGAATGGAATGCTTTACTGACACAGCTCAGTGCTTCCACTTCCCCCAGGTAACACAGATTTCCCTACATAGCACTGGCACAGCACTAAATGTAAATTTTTGTTTTCATATTGCAAAGAGCAAATTGGCTTCACCAGACTGAAATTAGAGCCTGTTTCCCCACTTCCTTCTCCCTTGTATTGCACTGGTCAAAAATGATTCTAAGAATGCTTCTTGTGATGGGACAATCCAGGTTAAATAGATAAGAAAGAATATTTATGCTACAAGTCGTGTAGCTTGTGTATCCCTCTTTTTTTCCTTCTCATTCATCCACCCAGAATACTAACCATAGTTGAAAAACAAATAGGAACATAGAGACACATATCAAATGGAATAAAAAATGTAACACATTCAACACATTCAAAGACCTTGAGGGTGTATTTTGAGCAATCATTGTCCTTTAAGCTTGCTTGGCACTGCTTGGTGCGTAGTTACACCGTTCAGGATTAATATGAAGATCACTGTAGTTATTCTATAAAAAATTAAAAGTTCAAGCTACATAAACATGTACCTATTCTATTGTGCATAAATGAATATAATCTACTTTAGTCTCACCTGGCTAGTATTTAGTTCAAACTTACTAGCAGCACTTCAAGTGTCCTTCAAGTGTATGTTGCACATACACAGAAGTGACAATGTAGGCTTCTCTTTCAGTCAATAGTACTTTTGAGAGGTCTTGTAAACTCAGGACACTATTATCTTTCAAGGATGTAAAAACTCATCTGTCAGTGCCCTTTCCTGACTAGAAATTCTTATCATGTTCGAAAAATAGTTGTCTATCAATTTCTTTATTTTAAAGCCACTTGTTGAGGCAGCAACACTTAGAAGACAACAGAGATGTAAGACGCTAGGGTAACTTTGCCCAGCGTAACTTGTCACTGCATCTGCAGCATCTTCAGAAAGAGACAGTTTACACAGCAGACAATGTGTCTAGGGAGGAATGACAGAGAATACAAAGCAGACTACAATTTTTTTTAATTGTGGCCTTATAAGATAATGCTTATAATTATTCCAAGACTTTACTGATGCTAAACAAAAGCTTTAAAATCTCTCTTGAAACCACTGATGCCTCCAGGAAATAAGTTTACTCTCCAGCTTACTAACCTCTTATGGCTGTGAACAATAATCTCTGCTTTACAATATTTTAGATTATATAACTGATGTTATACTCAAATCTAAATCAAAAGTCTGATGGGCTCATTACAACTATTTTATAACCTCATGAATACAAACACTACACCACTGGGGATTTTCTCCTAAAATTCCATCCACTTTCATGATCATGCTAACAATGTGAGTGTGCTAACAGTAACAACTGTCCTTTATGTAAGTTTTCTCTTCAAGTTAGGTATAATCATTAGGGATTCAAGTTCCATTTCCAGAATAAACTACTCTATACCTGTGAAAATACTTGCTTTCGCATGGTTTCAGATTTGTGCCATGCTGTGCTAAGTAATTAACAGTTCTTCAAAGTGCTGACAAATGTCTGCTTTTGTAACGATTAAAACCATCGCTCCTCTTTCTGAAATGTGATATTCTAACATAATCCAATAGTAAAGGCAAAGCAATGAATTCTCTACTAACAGTATTTTTCATGTTGTTTTGATCAGTCTCTGAGACCCACAGCAGCAAGACAGCAGCAAGTAACTTTTATCTGACAAATGGAATCTGTTTTCAGTCTGGAAATGACACCACATGCAAAGGGGACTGAAGGACACGCAATTTTCCAAACAACTTTACACACACAGCAACAGCAGCAGAACAAACTCCTGATTTGCCACCAGAGCCAACTACTGCAGAAATATGCCATAGGACAGCCCTGCACTACCTTGGCAAGGCCCAAAGGTTAAGGGAGAATCTGGACCACAGTGAGGCTGACAGCAGCACCAGCCCTCAGCAATTAACAGATGAGGACTTCAGTTACAACCGCCAGTACAAGTTCCTACTGATCCACTGACTACAATCTGACACCAGGACAATTTGTCTGGGAAGCTGTCTTGGCTCTACTGCCAAGCACTGTTTCAATGCCCCATGACACAGTATGATTTGTCAAGTTTCCTAGAGCCCCTCAATCAACATTCATTCACTACCTAATTCAATGAGCTGATGCATTTTAAAAATTAACTTTATGTCCCAATATTTTAATGAATCCACAAAAATAATGTCAAGAAAAACAGAGGATGAAGCTAGCTAAGTCCTCAACATATCCAAATGGTTCAATGCAGCTGGCAGCAGTCAAAATTTCTGGGGTTTCATATATCAGATATCAGATGCAAGAAGTCTGAGGCTGCAGTGGCTGATAATGATAGCTTCTGCCTTGTACACAGATAAAGCCTCTCATACTTAATCAATTAAAATCAGAATTTTATTAAAAAGATAAAAACATAGCTCAGTACGCTCAGGTTCTTTGTCATGTGTTTCTAAATATAACCAAAATGCAAAATGGTGAGATACACTGCTCTTCTGACTTTTGTACTGACTAGTTGCTTCCATCTGTCTCCTCCATCTTCAAACTGAAGAAATCACACCTTATTTTTTGTTATAGTCTGCAGGATCACTGACAAGCTTCTGCTACTTTTCTGAACTTCCAGAGGAAAGAAGGATTACAGGAGTAGGGCAATGCAATCAGCCATGCCAGGATATGTTCTTGATTCTTTAAAAGTGACAAACTGGAGGCATGGCTAGGATCCTACCTAGAATGTTACATTTGTTCCAAAATACCCACCACTTGGAAGTATACCCTGACAAACTCTTTCAGCTATTTACTTATGCAATGCAAGTTGAGGAAAATGCCTGCAAATTTTGCTAAAATTCATTAGGAGATACTGAAGTTTGTCAATACAATCTTACCACAAAATAGAGTCCACATTCTACCTAAAACACGTGCAAAAACCCATAAGAAGTCAGTATTGCATAGCTGACTGAGTGCAAAAATACCTCCCTCATCAATCCTTGCAAAAAGTAAATATGTTGGGCAAGAATAAAAAATCTCTATACAAGAAGTAAAACTGAAATACTGTTCTGCTTCATAAAGTTAGTCACATCCAGGATAGTCTTCCTCCAAAACACTAACAAGAAGAAAATCAAGTGCTGACATTTAAATATCTTCCAACTACCACATCTACAGAAAATGTCAACACATCAAGACAATTAAACCCATTAAAAATCATCCAGGAAGCTGTTAAGTGTATAGTCTCATATACTAGGGAAGACAGGAAAAGCAAAAGCTACTTACACATGTCAAAATACCAAGGACTTTAAAATTGCCAAAATCTTTTAAATTTTCTTGACAGCTTACACATACCACTTACTGTTTGAGATCATAACAAAGCAGTAATAGGAATATTCACTGTTAATTCTTTCATACATGTATAAAAATGTCAGTGCTCCTTACAGAACAGAGAGCCACAGAAAACTTGCAGAAGCATTACTGCTGACACAAGTGACACTTGAACAGAACAAGATTGCCATTTGATTATTTCCAAACAGAATGAAAGGCATCTTGTAGCCGTTAAATATTTATTCCATAAAGACATGTATGTACCTTTGCACTGCGGGTGGAACACACAACCTTTAAATTAGATTACCTCAGTTTTCACAGCACTTAGAAAACACCTGTCATGACCCAAGTGGTTATGTGTTGCTAGCAAGAAAACAGGGAACTTAAATATTTTTTTTCTGTAATGTCTGATCAGATATGCTAAAGCCTTAACTCTTCACAGAAGTACATGAACTGGACTGCACACACATCCTTTTAGGTCAGAAACTAAGCTTCAGCTCTGAACAATAAAAATATTTTTCCATTTATCTATTACCTTTCATTGGCATTAATTAAAATCTGTGAGAAAGATTATTCTGGGCAGATCCTCAGCACAGTGCCCAGAAAAGTACTCTCATGAACTCTTCAGCTGTTTTATCACTGCCCTAGAGAACTTTTTCTCTTTAAGCTTAGTTGTAGGGGTTTTCTTTCTGTAGTGTATCAGAACAGGCTATACCACTGGCTTAGTAATTACCACTACAATTTTGATGTAAATAGTCTTTCTTGCCTCAGGGAAAAAAGTATTCCTAAAAACTTCTTAGAACTATCTAATGTACTGAGAGAATTCTGTTTCACAGGTTGGGATTTTTGCTTATATTCTTCTGTTACTAAAGGTAAGACAAATAAAGAACATTCACTGGTAGCTCCCCTATATAAGAGTTTATTCCCTGGAGTCACAGTCTGAGCTCCTTGTTTTTCTTAATACTGCTTCCAAAGCTACATAACAAGCAAGGAAAATTATGAAGCTGAACCCTTTGAGTAAAGAAGCTGTTCTTGTGAAAGAGAAGGTTTAATTGTGCTCACCACTTGCATTCATCCATGCATAAAGATTAACAATGGATGTATGCAGCAAGTTAAAGAAGTAGAGCACTGAAGAACAAAGACTTAAGCTCCTCTTAATTACTAATAGAAGGCAGAAAGAATGACTTACTGGAACTAGACAGCAACCGAGTATATTTCTGTAAGAGTGCAGTACATTTTTAGGTTTTTATATTCAACATTAATTCTGGGAAATACCAGAATTTCTGCAAGTTTGTAAATTCTCAAAGACAAAATGATTGTTCATTCACTTGCCTAACAATTACTATGAGCAACAGTAAAGTTCAGATTCAGTATGAGTCTTTCGTTGCTCTTTGATGCTATATAACGATGCTGTTTTTGAAGGGAACTATAGAAAGCACTTCGGTGTCTTATCTTAGGGGAAAAGGAAAAAAAGAGCAGAAGAGAATCACAAGCAGAAGAGAAAAGCCAACAACCACAAAGAAGCAAAAGAAGCCAGGAGAGACTGGAAAGTAGAAGCATAAGACAAGGCTTCTAACCAGCATCTGTTCATCTCCTAACACTTAGGGGCATTAGCCTGTCATCAAAACAGTAAAGCAAATATTAACATAATAAAAACAATTACTTTTATTCTAGCAGGCTGATTGTGTTCAAGTTCTTTTAGACCTGCACTGAATTAATAGCAACAGGGAATTAAATTACTAGACAAAACTAAAAGACAAAATTTCCCACTAAGGTCCCATCCCCTTCTTTCACAAATAGCCCTTTGCAGTTTAGTTACAGAAAAAATCAGATAGATTAAGATCAAAATAAGAATGGAGCTTTACGTATTTTTAAGTTCTTGCTCTGGGTGATATAAAATACTGTAATCTCAAACAACATAATCAAATTCCCACAGAGGAGTGATCTTACTTGCTCCTGTTCACATACAGCATGTGATAAAAAGTTCTTCAAGTTTAACTAGAATTGATTGCACAAGATCAGTAGGAGATGTCCCACACAAACTGTAATCATCTAAATAACTAAAGATTGCATTTTGTATACAGAGCATTTTGTATCTCAGTAAGACACAGCAGACTGAGTATATCACCTCACTGAGCTACAGAAATTACTCACAACTTCCTTTGCATTGTTACCTTTCTGCACACAAGAAACTTGCAATGTCTCATCTAATTTTTGCAAGCACAGACCATACCACTGATACACTGAATATGTACAGAAAATTTTTAGAAAACCATTTTTTTCCAAATGTGAGGAATAAAAGACAAAATTATATGTGGAATTCAGCATCTGTTTTCTGGGACAGGGTGTAACTGGAACTGAAAATATTTTTCAGACATGTGATGAATGCATTTCTTAGCCCAAATTAAAACAGATTATGTATTTGAAGATGAAACAATAGTACCTAAAAATGTCATTCACCTGTTTATTACCCTTTAATCTAGATGTGCTTGTTTTAATTACCATTTGCTCATTCTACCCAAGCCGTGAATTAAGACAGACATTCAGATGATTGATAAATGCTAGCATGTCTTTTCTCTAAAGGGCTTTATGCAAAAATGTCTCCACTTGGGAGGGCATTAAAATCAAGTGAAAGAATAAATTTATAAACCAATTGCATGTGCATCATGGTCCAAAGAGTCTCTAAATGAAACTGTTTAAAACTAAATCACAACACGATGCCTGTATATGAAACTTTCAGCCAATACTCAGGTTCTCTGTGTCCATCAATTCTTCGACAAAATGATAAGGAATGCATAGAACTGGTCAGGGAAAAAGCACAACTTGGTAGGAGGAGCCTCCATCCACTGATCAACATGAAGGTGCTACAATGATTAATCAGCTACACACTGAAAAGGCAGTATAACAAATCACAGCCAGTTTCCAACAAAGTCAGCAATAAACTCACCTGAAGGCACTGGTACCATTAGTAAGGCAACTAATACAATTATACCCTGAATCAATATATTAAAAGCAAGTCTTTTAGTAGGGGATGACAACTGGAATACATTAACAATATTAACTGGGGCCTTGATCCATTATGTATTGTTCATCCATAATTATAAAATTTTAAAACAAATGTCCTTTTTAAATGGATGGTAAGAATAGCATATTAGCACATTCTAAATACTTCTCCACCTTTTTAGAATATGTATTTAAGCATACACTTGACAAAGAAGAGTGGAATAAACCATTTGAAAATATTCATCTCTACCAGCAAAAGAGGTAACACCAGTTGATAAAGAAAAACCTGGAAAAGAATCATCCTGCTTCCCTAAACACCAAGAATATGAGCAAACTTTGAACTAAAGAGATTTTAAAAAAAACCTTTCTTTTTTGCATTGGTGAGTTTTAGAGTATGAAATATATTTCCACAATAATATTATAATCTAACTTTGCATTTCTGTTACGAGATTTCATGTTTTTCTGAAGCAACAGGTTAGGACATAAAATAAAAAGCCTAATTCCCTTTGAACAGAAACAGTCTTATAAAGCATAACAACCCTTATAGGCACAAAAGTACCAACTGTGACAAGAAATCTCCATTGTCATATGGTCCACATGAGGTTTTTCATAAGAGACCAGGCTTCATACAAATAAGACTGTTATTATACAGCAATCCTCTAGATGTTTTCAAAATTTTGGCACATTCAGAAAATGCAGAGAGAAATTAACTCCAAAAAATATAAAGCAAAGGGCATTACAGAACAATGAGAAAGTATAATAAAACCCTTTCCTGAACTGTGAAATAATAGCAGTAACAAGGGAGAAAGAGAAAGGATGCTGGTTTGTTTTCCTTGAATGTTGTCACTTGCAATAGAAGTGGCCTGGATCACAGGGCAGTTTTCTTTCTAAGGGCAAGGCTTCTCTACCTTGCTGTTGCTGGCTGGACATGACCAGGGTAAGATCTCCTTGTGCTCGTGGCTTGCCTTTGTCTAGCCAGGAAGGACTGTCCTGAGCCTGTACTAGCCAGTCTGTCTTCTGCTGCTTTTTTATGCAGAGTCATCCCCTATGAACAAAGAGAAATTCTCAGTGAATACCAACAGAACATTGAACAACTTTATTCATTTACATTTTGTTCCTTATTTCTGTCTTCACACTGACTAAACTATTTTGAATTGTGTACATAAAGGATCATATTTTCAAGGATAAAGGTATGATATTCTTCCTAACACTTTGTGTGAATTCTTTCCCTTCCCCCCAGTTATTCTCCAGGTATACAGTACCCATCTAAGAACTAAATATATTTTTCTCCATATGAACACATGGTAATTGGACAATTCTTTACAAAATGGTACCCCCCACTAATCAGCTCCTTTCAGAATGTTGAGCTAGAAAACTACTTTTCTTCTGAAAAAAGCTTAGGTATTGCCATCCTCCGTGGCAAACACCAGCTTGTATGTCAGAAGCACGTCTTGGGAGACAGTATGGTTTCATTGGGAAAAAATGCAAGGAGGTAATTAAGAAAGCTGTGATGGGTTGTGCAGTTGTGCATGAAAGCAGAGGCTAATTAAAGAATGATACAGACAAAGCTATCAGTGACCATCTTAGTGTTCCTGATAGGTCACTGAAGTGCAGGTCTTACCTCAGGCTTGTCTTCTACTTGTTAGTAGGACTAACTTACAAAATTGGCCACGGACACTGGTCATTTGAAAATACCTTCAGTATGTAAACAATTCAAAAACTGCTTGAGTTTAGACTTGCTATTCATGAACACAACAAGGATGTAGAACACCAAGAAGGAAACTCTTTCAAGGGAATACAGAGTGGAGGAATTTGAATTCTATGATGGCACAGAATGAAACATGAAAGTTACAGATGTCAAGAGCAGTTTCAATGAAACCAGTCTGCCAAAGGGAAGTCTTGAACACATCTGATGTGGGTGACAACTCTCCTGGCACACAGGCCCAGTAAAAGCTGTATGGCTGCACAGATCACATCTTCCATTAAAATTAATTGTTTGAATAACTTAAGTGAGTGTCCCACTGCTGTCCCCATCCTTGTATCGTGCTAAATCTGCACCCAAGTTAAACGGATCATTTCTCAAAGCACTTCAGCTGAATTGCAAATAAGCTGAATTATTTTGATTGTGCCCCTTCATTAGAAACAACTGGAAGAATGGAGAATGCTGAATCAGAGAAGAAAGTAAATTTGAGCACCGTATTTTGTGTAACTGAAGGGCTGGGATTACCAAATAGTGATCTGAGCCTTTTCTGATTTTAAAAATTGAAAATTACAAACATTCTTTTTTATTTATCCCAAGGTTATTATAGGAACACATTCTTACATAGAAATAACTTAAAATTACTAAAAAGTATTAGTTTCTGTGTGTGTTGGAAAGCACTTTTCAAACAAGAAATACTGTAAATGAATGAATGCTGTTATAAACATGCCAGAAACAACGAGTATTAATAGTTTCTTTCCTTTTTTTTTCTTTTCAATTAAAAGGTTTGGGAGATTCTTACCATATTGTACCAGGCACTAACGATAAATTTCTCCTCCATTTCTCTTTGACTTTTTGTTTTCTCATATTCTTTCTATAAAACATAAAAAACCCATATATTTAAAGCCAAAGTATAATAGAATACTAGCCTCTAAATAAAAAATAATGAGCTTTTACCAGAAAACACAAGGATTACTACCTCCAGGGAATGAAACATTCTGTCCCGCTCCTGCAACTGATTTTTCAGTGCCTGAATCTCAGGAGCAGCACCCTGGTTCTGTTTAGGATCTAATGTGCGGATGACCTGTAAGAGAAAACCAGTTTGTTTTTATTAAATCCTGCAAAAGTAAACTTGTTAAGGAATTCAAACCTTTTAAGTCAGGATAAGAAACAAAAAAAAAAAAAGTGACTTCAAATATGTCTACCTCTGTCATCAACCATGACATATTAGAGCATCTGAACAGGGCCCCCTTTTACAGAACTGTGAAACAAAACTACTGACAAGAAAAAGAACCTAAAAAGTTTAGTTTCCCAGACTCATTAGTATGCCAAGAAAAAGAATCTAAAAAGATCAGTGTCCCTAACTCACCAGTTAGGAATTTGCAGTTCCTAACTCAGGCTACATTACCATGGGGCCATGGTGATAAAAATGTCTTCTACAAGGTTTCTCTCTTTATAGCTATGGTGTTCCTGCCTGTCAATTTCTCCTGCTTGAGCAAGGATTGCTTCTGTCCTTACAGATATTTGCCATGATTCACCTACCTGGGGTACCACGTGCTGTCATTTCTAGGTAGCTCTGTTAAGCCAAGAAGCACTCTGTGGCACATGCATAATCATATGTTACTAGTAAGACCAAGGGACACCTGGTTATATTCATATGTGTTATCCAAGAGTGCCAGCAAATAGAGCTAAACCAAGAACAAATCCAGCAAAATGCCTGAGTTATTAAGCCTTTAGTAGAAAATGGCTTAAACCTTTTTAACAGCCTCTGGCTATGCAGAAAGAGATTTCTCATATTTTGTCTACCTATTTCAGAGTTGTATCCAAATGCTGAAATAAAACAATGCCTTAAATTTTAGTAAGACATTTTTACTGTACATGAAACATGTAAGGCCTATGAGGAGTGGTTGAGAGAGCCGGGGGTGTTTAAGGTGGAGAAAAGACGGTTCTGGGAGCTCTTATCACTTTCTACTTAAAAGGTAGGTACATTGTCAGGTAGTGGTTGGCCTCTTCTCCCAGGCAACCAGTGACAGGATGAGACCAGTGACAGCTTCAAGCTGTGCCAGGGGAGGTTTAGGTTGGCTTGTTAAGCATAGGACTGGGCTGCCGAGAGAGGTGGTGTAGTCACTATACTTGCAGGTGTTCAGGGAACAGGATGTGGCACTTAGTGCCACGGTCTAGTTAACACAGTGGTGATCAAAGGCTGGACTTGATGACCTTGGAGATCTTTTCCAACCTAAATGATTCTATGATTCTATTCTATTCTATAACACGATGTTATTTTTCTAAGAAAATACTCATTAGAACTGGATATGCTCTCCATAGTGGAAGACTATAATGATTCTATGGGTCTTCACAAAAAAAAACCCCACCAAAATCCATCAATAACAACGAGAAACAAACAGAAATCAACCCCAAACCAAACACAAATAAAACGCAAAATGAAAGTTGATAAAAAGATTACAAAAAGTTACCCTAACTAATTAATGCTACTGTCATGTAAAATATCCTATAGTAACACAGTACACACAAAAACAAATGCTGCTGGAAAGGGAAAAGCTATCTTTCAGCAGAATATACTCTGAGACATGACAACCAATATAAAATGGGGGTCAGGGGAGAAATTTGTTTCGACTTCCTGAAGACATTTCACAAGAAGTCATTCAGGAAACTACATAGAAGAAAAGGAAGAAAGCATAAAGTTTTACCAAATTAGGAACCTACTTACAGATTCCAGTGTAATGATATATATCCAAAGACACTGATACGCTTTTAAGAAACTCAAACAAAATAGAGAAGTACAGTAAGAGAAGGAATGGGACCATGATTAAGACCACAATATTGCCATTTCAAAGCTAGCAGTATGTCCATATCCTCATTACTTAAATATTAGTCACCTTCTTGACAGCAGCATATACTAAGCAATAAAGGCAAAGAGAATGCTGAGTATCACCAGAGAAATGTAACAACTATTGAAGGCGGTCCAGTCAAAAAGATCACTTTACTGATAAAAAACATCAATAAAAGAGTCACAAAAATGGGTAAAATCTTCTGCAGAGTTAATCCATAATAAGTACTGAAACAATAAGATGATACACAATGGGCCTTTCTTCTGTTTTACTTGTTAGTGAGCATACAGGTACCTCTTTCATTTTTATTTCCACAGAATGGACACAATACAATCTGTCAAAGAGGGACATTAACATAGAGCACATCTACTTACACTTTTGGCCTTTTCCAAATACTTCTTGTATCGTTCTTCCATTTGCTTCATTTCCTCCTCCTTTTTCCGTAAAGCTTCTTGTAATTCCTCAATTTTAAGTGCTTTATGTCAGGAGATGCACACATTGGAAAATAACATCATTATATTATGCACATTTTCATGTTTTATAACAGACATTTAAGACATAGCTAGAATATATATGTCAGTTAAGAAAAGCTGACATAAGAAACCTGATGTAGCAGATATCACAGATTGAATTACTGTACAGCTCAGAAACACATTAAAAATATATACTCCTATATCATGTCATAAAATGGATTTGTTGGACATGATTTTGCTTTTTAAAATTATTAAAAATATAGAAAAATGAACACTGAACACATCTAGAAAATTAGTTTACTAATGACTTACAGCTACCATAGTATCTTGGCATGTAATACAAACAAATACGATTTTTCTTATTTTATGTCAGAGGAATAATTCCAGGCACAACTCCTGCTTAAATCTGCTAAACTGTAGCATGGACAAAATTTATCAGAAATGTAATAGGAATATACTAAATTTAATTTCCCCCTCACATTTTCTTAAGCAGCAATTGAGATCAGTAAAACAATTTATTGCACATATTTTTCCTGTATTGGTGTAAGAATATGTCAAGACACAATTACTTCTATACGACTTCTCAGATCTCAGAAAACAATTTTTTTAAAAAAATTTTTTGTTATACCTCACTGTGAATAAAATCATTTTACCACAAATCAGAAAAGTCGCAATTGGTTATAATGTTTTGCATTGCTCTATAATAAATAGTCTTTTAAAAAAGACAAACTACCTCCTTCATTTCTTCTCAAGAAAAACTGTAGCAATAATATGCTAAAAGCTAGATGCTGGGTTTTGCATACCCCCTAAGCAATATGATACATTTCTTTTATCCTCTTTGACCAGTGACTGAATGTTTTCTCAAATTACAACATATTTTTGAAAGCATATTGAAGGAATATATATTGGAAGTAAAAATAAGCCAGTGACAGCATCAAGGATCTTCTAAATTAGGATCTTATGAGACATGAAAGTTCTAGAGAGCTGAGGTTCAATGGCAGGTGTGATAGCGAGTTGGTAGTTCTATGGCCATTGTCACTGGAGTTTGGGACTAGATGATCTTTAAGGTTTATTCTAACCTCTTAGCATTCCATGGTTCTATGATTTCTTACAAGAGTAGCTTCTAAAATGTGATTCCATGTATTTCAAGTGTTAAAAGCTGCTTTTTGGTCGCCATAGTTTCCAGAGAAATTAACAACATACATGCCACTTCCATAAAAATGTACATTTTGCTTACCTGACACCTCCTTTAGGTACTATAATTAAAGATGTTGCACATGAAACAATTTACAAAGAAAAGAAATGGACTGCACAGGTAACTCACAACTGTTGTTGCATCTTGGTTCCAAATCTTCAATAATAGCTCGTTTCTTCTGTAGCTCATTGTTAGCTTCATGGAGCTTCTCCCTGTTATAAACCACAAAAGCACATATTATTTCCCCAGTAGTATTACTGTGCTTGAAATGAGCACTAAGCAGTACAGAAAATCCTCAGAGAGAGATTATTTCTATCAGCATGATTGATTTTTTCTCTTTGAGACATCAGGACAAGTGACAATATCACTGTAGAAGTATTTGTTGGAAAAGATGAAAAACATTCTGTATGGAGAACTGCAACAGCAAACAGCTTCTTTATCAGTAATTGTACTTAACTTAGAACTTAGAGTTAATTGCACAATGAGGGCCTAAAATTAATACTCCTAACTGATATTGCATGGAGAAAGAATGGCTAAACCCAAAGGCAACATAAACTTTTTTTGCAAGACAGTCAAAGAGCAAATACTCTTTTAGAGAAGTAAAAGATATGCAAAAATAGCACAACAAAGTGATAGCACTTCCTAAAGTATTACGTTCTAAGCCATAATGTATATTAAAGAGTAAACAAATTAATTTTGTTTATATTAACATGCTTCCTTCAGCAAAAATTACTTAGTCCTCTTGGGCAAAGATCTGCACGTTAAGCGAAGTCTTCTACCCAACACAAAATGATGGTTCCCTCATCACTCTAACTTTCACAATGGTTTGCCATGAGAAGAAAATAGAATCTGAACAGCAGATACCCAAATATTCCTGTGTTATCTAATCTCTCTTAGCTGTGTATTTTCCAGATCCATGACTAATGACTGTCTGCCTTCCTCACCACATGGAAAACACATAATTTCAAACTGCAAACAAAACAGACAAACAAAAATACTTACAGATGTTCTTCAAGTTTCTTTTTCAGAAGAACTGACTAAAATAGAAAGTTAAATATTTTACTTCAATATATTGTGAAGCTTAGCATATTTTAAAAATTACTTTAAAACAAGCAATTTTGACATTCTAGCCAAAATCCAACTTTTTTACTTCAGTTTTATATCACAACCGTAAAGCCTCTGTGGTAGCAACCTTTCTCTTCACAGCCGTGTGACTTCAGTAAAATTAGAACCCTTTAGAACTTTACAAATATTCTCCCAGGAACTAGATCAATAAAAGCAAGATCCATAAATGACAGAATTCTATGGCAGTTGTTTTAATTTGTTCAGTATTTTGTATTGGAAAGTGCAACAAAATTTGGAAGAAGAGCTGTCCTACCAATATAGCATTGCAACTTGCATGAAGACATGTAGCAAATTAGTTGAAGTAAATTCCCATCCCCAGAGAAACTAGAAGGAGTACAGTATTTCTAATGGGAGCATAGAAAAAGTTTCACCTTTTTTGTGTTTCTTATCTTTATTGATTACAGACACATAAAAATCACCGTACAACTTACAGTGTTCCACTTTCTGGTTAAATCATGTTTAGATAAGCTCTTTGAACAAAACTTTGAAGTAATTTTTAAATTTTAAACTCACTTCATACACAGTGAGTATCTTTAAAAAAGAAAACAAACCAAAAAACCAAAAACCCAAACCCAATAAATGTCTATGAACTGAAAGTAGTGTTAAGTAAATAGAAAGCCATACTCACAATAGCCTTGAGCAGAAGCCCATGCCAAGAAACAGAGATGACATTAGTATAAAGCAAAACAGCAGCCAACAGAAGAAACTATTTAGAAAGTCATGAACAGAAAAAGTTAAAGCTATGTATTTTTCACGCATGTGCAATTTTTTCCTCTGTTCTCATGAGCAATTTCATCCTGAAACATTTTCTAAAACAGGTCACTAAACAAAAAAATATAAAAATAACAAAGAAGTACATTTACAAATAATTGTGTTTAAAACAGAATTCCAAAGGAGAGCAAGTGCTATTTTGGAAAGTCATTTTAAAACAAAAACCATACAACTAACAAAATGGAGGAAAATAGCCAGTCTGTTGGGCTACAATTAGAATTAAGAGATGTAGGTGTTTTTGTGGTGTGATGCTGAATTGTGCTATTGCCACACTGATTGAATACAAAGCAAATGCAGAATATCTAAATCTGCAACTGCCTTTTTGGTTTGTGTTTATCCAGTATTAATCACATGAGAAGTTTAGCATGTGACTGGGTCCAAACACCATCAAAATATAAGATAAAATCATCCAAAAAATTACTTCATTGTTTTTTCTCCAATGTTCTTTCAACAAAGGTTTAGACACCTTGCTAACAGAAAAAATTACTGTGTGGACTCAAAAAGCTTTTTAGTTTGGTTGGGTTTCAAAATATTGTCTTTGATCAGATTCCTGGGATGTGTTTTTTCATTATTTCAAAAGAGATTTTCTTATTGCATGACAAGAAAGGTGGGGAGCCACAGAAACAAGCCAACATGACTCTATTGACTTCACAGTCAGAAATTTGCAACAGTATATGCAGGTTTTGACCATTTGCCTTTTTTCTTTTCCAGTCCTCTGAACAACTGCAGCAACACCACCGTTTTGGTAACAAAAAATACTTGTATTTGCATCTTTCTATCTTGCATCTTTCTCAATCACAAATCATTTGAACTGCTCCCACCACTTATATCCAATCATTTAGGGGACTACTGGCTGGCTGGGACAAGAAACGGAAAAAGTTGGAAGCAGTGCCTGTTTCCCTAAGGTAACAAAATCAAAACTGAACTCAGCTTACCTTTTGCAATCCCTGTATTGCACTTGGGTTTGTCTTTAAACAGACACAACTACCAGTCAACACTGACTGAACCAGTGTATTATTTACCTAGTACCTGCACTGTTGTGGGAGTAACCTCTCTCCCATCTAGACAGACTGTGCTCTCACAAGCAAGAAACTTACTGTGATAAACAGCTCAAACAATTAAAAGAAGCAGAACTGACTTTACTCACATCAATTTGCCCAAGACACGTGATTAGGTAAAAGACTAAAACACTAAATGTGCTATTTCAGGCAACCAAAGATACTGCATATACTTGGCAGATAAATTCAAATAAATCACTCTAGAAACAGACAAACATTACTTCTGGGATTTTTGCAGTATCAGTAAGCTTTAAAGACTCAGATATAAATCTAAAATGTAATTACTATAATTGTTGTTCTCTCGCAGGAAGATGAGCCTCCTCAAAACTATAGAAATACAAGTCTTTTTGCTTGAACTTTCTTTCATGCTTTAACAAGCCAAAGGAACAAGTCTGTCCCCTTTTTCAAGACATTTGGTTTTGTTTTACATGTTAAGGACATGGGCAGGTGGCTAGGCTCTGGCCTGAGGTTAAGCTAACTTAACTAACTGAGCAGGGTGTGGGAAACTATCGGTGATCACTTTAGAAGACTGCTTGATGAGATAGGTAATGCTGTGAGGTGGTGATGAAAGTTTTAAAGCAGCTACATGATGTACGGTCAGATTTCAAGGATGCTAAAAGTAATGATAGAGTGGTTTGGGTTGGAAGTGACTTCAAAAGGTCACATAGTCCAACCCCCTTGCAACAAGCAGGGACATCTTCAACTAGATCAGATTGCTCAGAGCCCTGCCCAATCTGGCCGTGAATGGATGGGCAACTGGAACTGGACAACTTCCCTGGGCAACCTGTTCCAGTATTTCACCAAACGAACAAAGTGGCCGAACTTCATGGGTAACTGAAGAATTTACAGAGTTCTGGGGACCTTTTAGGGAGGTGCTGTATCAGCAACAGCATGTAAGGCCAAGACTGCATATGTTACATTATGAAAAACATTAGGCGTTGGATGGATTTAGCAAGTGGGGCAGAAGTAACTAAAGGCAGCGTGTTTATATAAGAAGGGATTAGGGCATAGAACAGGAGAACAAGGGTGATAAAGGACAGCGATAAGACATGCAAATGATGTAGTCGAAGCTGTTCAGGGTAACTGTTGAGCAGCTCCACATGACGACTGCATTCTGAAGGACAATAAATCAAACCTATTCTGACCACAGCATACACATCTGGGTTGATTCTGTAGTCTGGAAGATGGAGGTAAGGTGGCCTTTCCCCAGCTAGCGTGGTAACACCCAGGATGGACTAATCATGCATCCCAACAGAACGTGTCAGTGCCCATTACAGGCCCAATGGCACTGATTACTTTCAAACAGCTGCCTTCCATTGCACTTCAATACAAAATTTAAACTCCTTGCCCATGTGGACCTTGGCACACAGCATGCATCACTGCAAGGACACTTGCCTGGGTTAAAGACAGTACCTCTATGTCTTTTTGGGCACATCTAAAAATAACTTCAGCTTTAAAACCAAGCAAAACTTAAAAAAAAAAAAGAACTCCAACCAAAACCCAACAATAAACAAACCTGAGCCCTCATTATACATTTCTAGACTGAATTAAAATGGAGCGTCAGTTTTCTGGATTGAGCACATTTACAGCGTAAGTATGTAAAAACATGAATTTCAGTGAATTGTTGCAGAAAAATAGCAAAAACCAGAGGAAATGAGCTGAAAATGATGCATCGATTAACTGTATGCTGTTACATCCTAATATTTTTTCTCATGTTTCTGAAGAATCACTCTTTTTATATGGATATCCTACAGACATAACTCAGTCTCAGCATAGCTTCCATTTACTTGAGCAGCTGGGTTTAACTTCTGAGGTTTGCTCTGTTTCATCAGAGAGACTGCGTGACGAGACCATGTCAGAGGCTCTTGCATCCTCAACACTTCCCTGACGCTACACTAACTCATTTGCTTCCTTAAGATTAAATGAAATCCTACACATAGAACTCAGCAAAACAGATCATGGGATTAGTGCCTATAAATCACCACTGCTACGGTCAGATCTACACAGAAGCCATGAGTGCAGACACACTCTAAATTACTGCCCCAACCAGGGCCTCAAGGGACACAATTAAATTTGAAGTAAATAAAGCTGAAAACAATTGGACAGGGATTCAATATCTGCCTTAATATCAGGGAACAATTTTTTCATATTCTTGTTCACCCTGAAAAAATTGATTTTGGCCAATAATCAAGACAATGAAGAACATCTCAGAATAGACCTATTTTAACGTGCATTCTAAAACACATCCTAAGTTAATCAGGAAAATAATATTGTTGGAAATCAACTAGGTGTTTTACATTCACATAGTTTATTCTGAAAATTAAAAGGATAAACTAAATTTAACACACTCTTAAATGAACAAAAGCATCTAGTAAAAAACTTACACTATTTTATATAAATTAGTTAAAATAAAACCACAATAATAGAAAGCAATACATTACAATTTGTTGCCAATTAGCAACACGGTAACACTGAGATTGTGAGCATACACTATGCAGTTACAGTCCAACAAATCACTGCTTTCAAGAAAGTTCTAGAGCTTCTTTTTTGAAATACAGGAAAAAATAAACAATTTTTGAGTGGAAGACTGAAAGTTGTTTTCCACACTAACTTAGCTACAATATGTATTCTTACATTTAAAATAAAGTTAACTCTGTACACAGAATCAGAAAATGCTGCATTATATTGAGGGCCTAATTATTTGACTTTTTTTTAGTTTTGGTCTGCTTGGCTTTTTCCATTCTGAGACACATTTACATGAACAATTACAGACCTCTCAGTGGCTGGAAAGGCCTTAACTTTCATTATGAAAACTAAACGAAAAACAACTTTATTCACGGAGAGCCAACATTTCCTCAATTCCCTGCAAAACTCTCTATTCTAACTAAGTTTTCTATTGGCACAATTACTCAAATAAAACATATTTGACACCTTCTCCACATAGGATGGTTTTCTATTCTAGACAATTGTCTTACATCCTAGTTAGAGAAGCACAATTTAGTGATAAGACCATATAAGTAAATACCTAAAACTATTAGAAATCTCAGTTTGTATATTTTCTTTTACTTTTTTCTTTTTTTTTACAAAAAGGTGAAAGTTTCAAAAATGGTAACTACTTGAATGTAACTTTGATATACATTTCTACTTACATCTTCAGCTTTTGAACCTTGATCCTGCAAAGACTTTTGTAGTTCTTCAACCTGGGACTGGACTTCCAGAAGTCTCTGATTTACCAATCTAGTAAAGAGACAATATTTGTTTCTCAGAAAAAAAAACAAATTGCAGGAGGAAGTGTCAGATTTTTAGTGCCCAGTGTTTTCAGGTCATCTACACAAAGAATTAAATAACTGTAAACTATTCACAAAAAATTTACAGCAGTAGTTAGAGCTTACAGCATTTCCCGAGCCTACACTCATCCAGAACATCCTGATACTCTTCAAGGACAATGTAAACGCATGCAGAAATCATTTCTATATACATGAAAGAAGACCTTTTAACAGTCCATTTTACTGCACAAGAGCTGCTAGCTTATGCTTTTACACTGTTACAGAATCCTATAAATCTGTAGGTTGGAAGGGATATCCACAGGTTGCCTAGATGCAGCCTCCTCCTTAAGGCCGGTGCACTTACAGCAGAATGCTGGGAACCACATCCAGTACTAGGTTTGGACACTTTAAAGGACAGAGGTCTAACAGTCTCTATGGGCTTATCTTCTAGAAATCAGACCCATACTCCATATTTTGTCTGTTGATTCCTGTCCTTCCACTGATATTTTCTTGAGAATAGTCCAAATCTGTCTTCTTGCTACCTTCCCATCAGGTAGATTCAGATCACAGTACAATCTCCTCTATGTCACCTTTTCTTTGGTCTGGACAAACCCAGTTCTCAGTTTAATCCCACATATCATGTTCCAGGTGTCTCTCACCTTAGCAGTATTCTGCTGCATTCCTACACATCCACGTCTCTCTTGAACTGGGGAATCAAAGATTACATGCTATGTCCAGATGTGCTATTTTAAGTACTGATGAGAGGTGAACAATCACTTTCCCACACTGACTGCCTGCACCTCAGTGAGGACAGTCCAAATCACAATGCCCTCAGATAAAACATCCTCCTTTGCTGCCTACTAGGACCTTAGGGCTTTTGTAGCAGAGCTGCTACACAGCCAGGGACAGGGCTCCCATCAGTTCATGAACAGCACGTTCATCACTGATGAACACCACTGGTCATGGTACTGATGATTGAGGAACTGGTTGCCAGTCAGGTTTCATTTCACTGACAATACTACTGTAGACTCAGCTGTCCAATCACTGTCCGACCAATTTTTTTGCTCACTTTACTGTCCATTTGTTCAGTTTATATTTAACTGTTCTGAACATAAGGATACCATGTGACACTGTATCAAAGGCTTTGCTAAAGCTAAGTATTGTCCTCTGTTTCACCCTTCTTCACATGTGCAGCCGTCTCATTGTCAAGATAATTGGATTAGTTAGGCATGATTTGCTCTGAATAAATTCATGTTGACATTTCCCAATTACTTTCCTGTCCCTCATGTGGCTGGAAACAGATTCCAGATGGACTTGCTTTGTGAAATTTCCAGAGAGCAAGCTGTGGCTGACTGGTCTCTGTAGTTCCTCCTGCTCTTTTTCTTGCCCTTCTTCAAGGTGACTGCAGTATTCACCTTTTTTCAGGCTTCAGGCACCTCCCCCAGTTGAAGGGGAAGATAGGGGAAGATTAGATAGAGAACAGATTGGAAGCTTAGATAGAAAGCAGCCTCACATCACTATTACTCAAATACTGCGGCATGCTGCGATGCACTGTCTGGTCCCACAGATGTCTGTATCCTGATTGGCTCAATCCAGCAGGGTCAGCTACAGCAGGCTGCCCAAGAACACATTCTGTTGGGTTTTAAATATCTACAACGATAGAGACAACCTCTCTGGGCGACATACTCCAGTGTCCAGAAAACCTCACAGTAAAATGAAAACAGTACGTTCTTACATTTAGATGAACTATAACATAGTTTTAAGCTCTGCCTGCTGCCTCTAGACCCATTACTGAGCATTTCTGACAAGAATCTAGCTCCACCTCCTTTAGACCCTCCCATGAGACACTTCGATAAGATACATTGATAACATCTAACCTGAGCCTTCTCTTTTCCAGGCTACATAATCTCTATCCCTCCGATTTACTTATACAAAAGACACTGCAGTCCTGTAATCACATTCTTGTGGCCTTCCACAGGACTGACTCCATTAAATCCATGTCTTTCTTGACCTGGGGCTGCCTGTAGGAAAGTCAGCTGAAACAGAGGACAAAATTTCTTACCTGTTTTCTGTCTCCAGTTCGTTCTTCCGTAAGTTTGCATCATCAAGAAGGCTCTGCAACAAGGCAATCTTTTCATTGTCAGAACCTTCTTGGTTCAATTTTAACATCTTGTTCTCATGCTGAAGGCGAATGAGTTTCTCCCTAAACACATAGAACAGAATTTTATGGAAAAAAGAATGCCAGTATCTGTAACAAAGAAAACAGTTTACCACAGGAAGTAAAATAATAACATAAATACCATCCTTTTAAGGGAGATGGCTGCAACCACAATCATGTCTTCAAACTCCGAAATACAAATCTAATTTAAGGAGTTGTAATTGCAGAACGCAGAACACATGGAAATTACCTGAGTGCCCCTATCAAATCTCAGAGTACAGCCGAACAGATTTACAGGGCAAATACAGAAACTGCAAAACTTAATACCAAGTGGGAAGAAAGGATGTAATTTCAGCTGTCACTGAACTCCTGCATAAACCTGATCAAGTCACTTCAACCCGTGGTCTACATGCACAGAATCACAGGATCATTCGGGTTGAAAAGAACTCCTAAGATCATCAAGATCCAACATAACCCAGCACCGCTAAGTCCACCACAGAACTGTGTCTACACATTTTTTAAACATCTCCAGGGGCGGTGACTCAATCACTTCTCCGGATAGCCTGTTGCAATGCTTGACAACCCCTTTCGGTGAAGGTTATTATTGGATTAGGATATAAATTCCTAATATCCAATCTAAACTTCCCTGGCACAGCTTGAGGAAAAGAGATCAACCTCCACCTCACTACAACCTCCTTCAGTTAGTTGTAGAGTGATAAGGTCACCTCTGAGCCTCCTTTTCTTCAGGATAAACAACCTCCCCCAGCTCCTCACAGGACTTAACTCTCTAGACCCTTCTCCAGCTCCACTGTCCTCTGGACAAGCTCCAGCACCTCAATGTCCTCTGTGTAGTGAGGAGGCCCAGAACTGGACACAGAACTCGAGGTGTGGCCTCACCAGTGTTGAGTACAGTGGGACAATCCCAGCCTCGGTCCTGCTGGCCACACAATTGCTGATACAGTCCAGGATAGCACTGGCCTTCTTGGCCACCTGGGCACTCAATGGCTCATGTTCAGCCAGCTCTCAACCAACACCCCCAAATCCACACCAGAACAACAGGTGCTATCCAGAAGGACCTGGACAAACTGAAGAACTGGGGCCATGGAAACTTCATGAGGTTCAACAAGGCCAAGTGCAAGGTCCTGCACCTGGCCTATGGCAACCTCTGTTATCAATTCAGGCTGGGGGATGGACAGACGGAGAACAGCCAATGAGGAGCCATTTTAGTCTTGATTTTTGCTGAAACACTGGTTGGCAGCAGCATGGTGGGGGAAGGGTTGGACATGTGCCACTTGCAGGAAAGCGTTGTCTCTGGGGAGACTTTGTTTGGCAACCATTTCATGTCTCACATGGGACAGGCTGTCAGCAGGAGAACGCCAGACACTGTATCCTCCAGAGACATTCTCCAATCAGATGGTGAAAGGTCTCCACCAAAGGACTCCTGTCAGCAGGTGGAATTTGAGAGGGGCCAGTGGGTATAAAAACTAACTGCGTCAGGAGCTCACTGGCTCACCTGGCGGGGCTCACTAGGGGGAGTTTTTTGGAGACTGTGCTTTTGGCTTTTGAGGCTTTTTGAGTGGGGGGCTCACTCACAGGCTCACTCCTGGGCCCACTCATAACCTTGCTGCCAGGCTTGCTCATTAGCTTGCCCTACTCCTCCGCCCACCCCGGCTGCCACCCAGCCGATGATCTGCGTCCAACCCCACCTGCCTCCTCTTCCTCTACAATCTCTGCCATGACACTGTCCAGGGTCCCACTCCTCCTGCCCGATCGCCTCTCATTGTGTGTCTGGCCACCCACGGCTGCGAGAGCTGTGCCCGTGGAGCTGCGCCTCTCCAGGAGCTGCACAGGCTTCACAGCAGACATGTACACCACACCCTCTGTCATATGGACATCAATGGCACCCGCCAGCCCTGGTAACGCCTGCTTTTCCTGTCTCTCCTCTCTCTCCTCCCCCATTCCTTGTCCATTTTCCTTCCTTCCTTTCTGTCTTCTCCAGCCCTCTTTAGTGGGCCTCTTTAGTATTGCTGTTTGTTTTTCGGTAAATAGTTCAGTTCTCAGATACACAGTTTGTCTCAGTTGACTTAATTTTGTTCCTGACCATCTAATTCTAAAAGAACTCCTTGCAGTTCCCCTCAGTGGAATGTGACACAGCCCTGGGGAGAAGGACAAGGGGGTGCTGGTGGATGAGAGGCTGGACATGACCCAGCCATGTGCACTTCCAGCCCAGAAAGCCAAACATGTCCTGGGCTGCATCCAGAGCAGTGTGGACAGCAGGGCCAGGGAGGGGATTCTGCCCCTCTGCTCTGCTCTGGTGAGACCCCCACCTAGAACACTGCATCCAACTCTGGGGTCCTCAGAACAGGAAGGATGTCAACCAACTGAAGTGAGTCCAGAGGAAAACACTAAGCTGATCACAGCGATGAAGCACCTCTACTCCATCCTGTGAAAACAGGCTGAGAGAGTTGGGGTTGTAGATCAGACTCTGATACTTTAGAGCAGCCTTCCAGTACCTGAAGGGAGCCAAGAAGGGAGCTGCAGAGGGAATTTTTACAAGAGTATAGAGTGAAAAGGCAAGGGAGAGTGGCATTAAACTGAAAAAGGGTAGGTTTAGATTAGATATTAAACAGAAATTCTTTACTGTGAAGGTTTGGAGGCAATGGCAAGGGGAGCCCCATGGTGGATGGCCCATTCCTGGCAGTGTTCCAGGCCAGGTTGGATGGGGTTATCAGCAACCTGGTCTACTGGAAGGTGTCCTTGCCCCTGGCAGCAGAGATGGAACAAGATGATCTTCAAGGTCCCTTCCAACTCAAGCTGTTCTATGATTCTGCAATTACTTCCCACTGTGCATCTTTCCAGCCACACTTCTGCAGGCCTGTAGCACTGCATGGGTTGTTGTGACCAAAGGGCAGGACCCAGCCCTTGGCAATGTCGACCTTCATACAATTGCCCTCTGCCCACTGATAGAGCCTGTTCAGGTTCCTCTGCAGAGCCTTCCAACCCTCCAACAGAGTAACACCTTCCAGGGTAACCCAAAATTTTATTGTATTCTGCATCTATCTATGCCCAAAATTGTTACTGTCTCTTTCTGCAGTTGGAAAACAGAATGGTGGGGCTGGCACTGGCAGGAGGAGGGTACCCCAGCTCTTTGAAAGCTGAAGCACTCAGGCAGAGTCACTCTCTGCCTGCTTGGCTCGTCTCTTGGCTCTTTCTTGTCTATACTTGCTACAGTAGCAAACCAAGAAGCTGCATTTCACAATCCAGAAACTGTTTCAGTGAATTTTGCAACACCCTTTTACAGCCACTCCCTCAGTACCCTTCAGTGAATCCCATCCACCCTCCATGGACTTGTAGGTGTTTAATTGGAATAGCAGGTCATTAGCTGTTTTCTCCTGTATTACGGAGGCTTTATTCAGCTTCTTACCTCTGTCTTCCAGACCAGTGGTCTTACTATTAAAGACTCTGGCAAAGGCAGCTTTAAGTAGATCAGCCTTTTCCTTGTCCTTTACTGGTACGGTTCCCCTTCCATCTAACAACGGATGGAGATTCTCCTGAACCCTCATTTAACTGTGAATGCCTTTATAGAAATCTTTTTTATTGTCTTTTATTGGCAGTAGCCGGATTAAGATCTAGTTCACCTTTGGCCCTTCTAGTTTTCTCCCTGTGAAATTGCACCAACATCTCTGTAGTCCTCCTGAGTTGCTTTGCCCCTTCTACCAAATGTGATACCATCTTTTTCATCCTCAGTTCTGGCCAAAGCTCTCTGTGCAGCTAAGCCAGTCTTCCTGACAGCTCATCATTTGGCACATGAAGACAGCCTGCTCCTGCACCTTTAACAATTCATTCTCGCTCTCCCGGACTCCTTTGTGCTTCAGGACTGACTCCCAAGCAACTCTTGTCAATCAAACCCCTGAACACACCAAAGTCTGCCCTCTAGAAGTCCAAAGCGGAGGTTCTGCTGGTCTCTCTCTTTAATTCTCTGTGAATCAAAAACCCTCTCAGTCAGTGGTTGTTGTGCCCAAGATGGCCTCTGATCATCACATCACCCACCAGTCTTTTCCTGTTCACAAACAGCAAGTCCACTGGGACATCTTCCCTGGTTGGCTTGCTCAGCAGCTGTGTTAGGAAGTTATCTTCCACACAGTCAAGGAACCTCCTAGACTGATCCCCTTCTGCTGTGTTGCATTTCCAGCAGCCATCTGGTAAGTTGAAGTCCTCCATAAGAAGAAGGGCCAGCAATCTCAAGGCCTCTCCCAGCTGCTTACAACATACTGCATCCCAGATGAGTGATCTATAACAGACCCACCAAGGTATCTGCCTTGTGGCCTTCCCCTTGATTCTTACTCAAGCACTCAACTCTTTTGGTAACATCATCAAGCTCCAGACAATCAAGAGCCTTTTTCTAATATCCAACCTAAACCATCCCTGACACACATTCAGGCTTGGGTCCTGTCACTGGTCACAATGGAGAAGAGATGAGTGCCTGCCCCTCCTCTTCCTCTCACAAGGAAGGTGGAGACCACTATGAAATCTCCCCTCAGGCTCCTCATGTCCAGGCTGAACAGACCAAATGATCTCAGCTACTCTCATACAGTGTCCTCTCAAGGCCCTTCACCATCCTTGTGACCCTCCTTTGGATGCCAAGAGCTTTATGCTCTCATACTGTGGAACTCCAAACTGCACACAGGACTCTGTCCCAGTGCAGAGCAGGACAATCCCCTCCCTTGCCCAGCTGGCAATGCTGTGCCTGATGCCCCCCAGGACACGGGTGGCCCTCCTGGCTGCCAGGACACTGCTGGCTCATGTTCAACTTGCTACTGAAGATTGTAAAGGTCAGTAAAACAAAGCACACATTAGCTTACTTTATTTCAGGAGTAATGATTTCTGCTGCTAAACTGTCTGAAGGCTCTTGTCTTCCCAAAGGCATCAATCCTGAGTAAGGAAAAGAATACCACTTACTTTCTTTACATGACAAGAAGCAGACATTGTTCTAGAAGTTTTAGACTATTGCTAGACAACGTAAAATGACACAAAGTCAGGCTACAGCAAGACTAATAGACAAGCACCATTTCATTTGGTAAATCATTACTTCTGACTTCATCCATTCTGAAGAAAATAATACTGCAGTTTATTTTCTGCTCATTATCTTATCTAAGAACCACAAAGCTACACAACATTACACATAGAAATTAACTATAACACATGAAACATCACGAGAAAATATCTCTGTAAAGAAAAGTTATGTAACTACACAGAAATTGGATATACATTATAAAAATATCCCATTGGAGAAGAGACTAAAATTTCTGATTGACTCAAATAACATTTGAAGTTTTCACTTGCTTATGAAGCTATGAATAGTTGAAGAAGTTTTCACTGCTGATTTTAAAGGCACTTAAATTTATTCTGGGCTATACAAAAGCACATTCAATACTCTCCAGAAAACCGTTGTAAACTTTAGAAAAGAGGCATTTAAATCTCTTTATTTATCCTTTACCTGTAGTGGTGAGTTGACCCTCCTGAGCTTGTACACATCTAAGTTCTTCAATAGTTTCTTTCAAAGAATCCCTTTCTGTTCTTAATCTCTGAATTATTGGAAAGAAAGGAATATCAATCTTGGCAATACAAATTCACCTCTAACAGCATCCAAAATTTTAAAAACAATTTAATGCAACTCTAGAGATTACTTTCAAATTAAGGTGTCTCAATCTATTTCAGTACAGAATAAATCTAAGTATTATATATTCCAGGGGAACAGTGGGGATTTTTTTTTTTTTTTTTTTTTTGAGAAGGGTTGCTGATCTTATTGGACTAAAAATAGTAGGATATAAACTTACAGAATCAAGATATTAGTGACACAAAGTTCTGGTACCAGCTAGTAAACAGTACCCACAGGGACCACTCAGCCATTTTCCTACATTAGGACCGACTCCAAGGGAAATGGAAGTCAATTGAGAGACCACAGATTTTTCTCTTTACCATGAATCCATGATTCAGCCAAGAGTGAAATAATGAGCAGGGAAGTACACAGTCAACATAACAAACAAACTGCTTTTACTTCATTTTGTCTTTCACCAGTGAGAGTGAGAGCAGCATTTCCATATCTCATTCCTCCTGTGTGTCAGCTGGCCTTGTCATTCACCATCATCTTGGCTATGAAAGAAAGCTAGTTGCTTAAGACTCAGTCCAAAGAGAATGGACAAACAGGACTGGATTGCCTTGGGATCCAGACAGATGTGCTATTCAGCAACATCAGGCAAATACTCTTTCAACTTGGCACAAGTACCCTTCTGGCAAAAAAATAAGAACCTACAGGTAGTACCAAGTTTTTGTCCAGAAGGTTGCCAGGAGTTTTAAAAAAAAAAAAAAAGGTAAGAAAATGGTTACTATGAAATGATCCAAGCTGTAGTTTGCTCCAAAATCAGACATGTTCAGTATTACTAAATGGTCCAGGACAGACCTTGCCCCTGTGTAGGTATGGGGTTGTGTTGGCTGACAGGATTTCATTTTACTAACACTTGATTACCAATTACCAGGATATTTCAGTGACTAGAAAAACCGGTACAAGCAACTCCCCAAATTATCTTAATCCTTATATAACACACCACAGAGGTAAAATTCCAAGCTACTTTGCTGAAGATATGAAACACTACCATGCTTTGCCAGAACATAAGGAAAAGGACAAAATAGATTTCAGTAACTATTTCCCAAATATAACTGGCAAGATACTACTGCCTAGCTTGTGACCTGTGGTGGGCTACCTTACTGACATGTACTGACAATAGGGAACAGAAAGAGTAGGTCACACAGGCAGCGAATCACTGAATTCACATGATGAGAGACTTCTACCTGTAATTTACTTCTCACAGCCGCATATCCATTCAAAAGAATGTACTTAAAACCAACATCCAGCTCAAAAAAATGCTATTTGCTGGGGTAAAACAGAAAACTGTATGACAATGGCCTGCAATTCAGGTCCTTTGTGCAAGGTGAAATGGTCCACTGAGCCATGGATAAGCCATAGAAACAACCTTATCATTGTTAAACATAAAAGAACTGAAAAAAACCATTATAAATAAAAAGCAGGAAAGAAAGCCAAAGCACAGTACCAATACAATTACTATAAGCATTCCAGTCTGAATTGAAGGGCAGATGGAAATGATGTGACGGTCAAGTGTCCACTGCAGCTTGAAAACTTAATAAAAAATGGAAATCAATGACCAATGAACATAAAATAACTGAAAACTTTCAAAATTTCAAACTTTTAAATTATATTTAAGTGCTGGGCTTGGAAATCTTGGAAATAATTGGACATGAAATATGACTATTGAAGAAAAAGCCTACAGAGATTACGACAATTGAATCAATGGATTTATAATTAAAACATGCCTAAGAAACTGCTAGCATCAATTGCTGACCTCGGTTTTAGGTAGTTTGAGGCACCTGCACATCTATTCTTAAGAAACAAGTTGAAATTAACTGTTGAGAAATGACAGTGCGCAAGAGAAGTCTGAAGGACCAGTCTCAGCAAGAGGGCAGAGTAATTAACCACAAAATCACTAGCAGCAAAGGAAACAAGAGGAAGGGGGTAGATCGTTATCTACCCTGTGTGTTTCATATTGGTGGTACAAGATAGGTCAACAAGGAACTGTCATGTGAGATCACATGTGAGATCACCACTAAGGACATTTCCCTCTACACAACTATTAAGCCTCTTGCTACCTTAGTCATGGCTCCACAAAGAGAAAATGGTTGATGGTACCTCAAAGAATGCCTTAGGAAAAAAATGGAACAGGAATTTAGTTCTAGGATGATACTGCAGAAGCCCTGCTGTAAATAGCCTTCCAGAATATGTAACAACTATCATGGGTATTTACTAACCTTCTCATGGTAAAAGGTCAGGAAACAACTTCTGATGCCAAATATGAAGGCTTTTCCTCTTAAAAATGGTTGCACATGTTTGTACAGTCACTTTATTACATGCTGTACAATTCTTAGGTTTAAAAAGTATCTTGAACACAAACATTAGAAAATTTTAGATGAAAAAAGACTTCCTAATTTTAAAAAATTGCTAACTAAAATTACGGTATCTCTGTGTTATGAAGGATACAAAATTGCTATTGTTACAAAAAAAAAACACCTTGGCACTTACATCTTTTTCTTTTTGGAGGCTGTCTACTTTTTCTTTCAGTCGTTTGCATTCATAATCTAATTTATCAGCTTTCTTGGATTCTTCAGATAACCTGTTTTGTAGTTCAACTGCCTGTGAGAACAAGAATCAATAATGTGTCTGCAAATATTAAAACAAAATACACAAGACAAAGTAGCCAATTACAATCCACCATGAGTCATGTTGCAAACAAGTGAAATAGTTACTTACAGGACATGCTAAAAACTGCTTTCATCAGCTGTTCTGAGTTTCAGCAAAATAAAAAGCATTCAAATATTAGGTCTCAGTACAAGACAGAAAAAATGTGAAGTATTTTCAGTACATTTAAAACATGAATTTAAGCTCAAGAAAGGTGTGCAGAAAAAAAAGCCATGTAGCTCTGGGGACCAAAAAGCTTAGGAATAGAAGAAAAATCTTTCTGCATTCAGAAAAGCCTAGTTAAAAGAAAAAAATTGTGAAGAAAGCCAGTTATCTACACCTTGTCTTAATTTTATTTCATAAGCCTTACTCAAAATTCAACTATGAGTTTATGCAGCCATTCCTTACCCTGAGAGTTCCTAATAATTTTTAATACACTAATATAAAGATTCAGCCACAGGCTCATAAAGTTTTCTTTATTTTGGAGAGAAACATTGCCAAAAAAGTCACATGTATGCTTTCAACTGCAGATCAGTAAAGAGCTCTTAAAATTAAGTGAGCAGAAATCTGAAAGCTGAGCACAACAGAAGGTAAATCAGTGAAGTCTTGCTTTTTCAAAACTCTCAGCCTTTACTAGCAAAGATTCATTCCCAGAACACTCATAAAGCTCATCATGCAGAGAGCATGAAAGCAAATAAGCTAAATAGAGACTGACCAGCAAACGCAAAAGCTGAATGAAGACTCACAGCTAAAGACCTACAGTTTCCTCTGATGCAATTTATAAGAAGGCTTTTTCATGGCTTTTAGATTACAAAGGAACTGATTAAAGCAGTAGCCATACCTACATTAAGATTGCTCAGTGGTTCTAACTGCCTTTTATTTTCAATGTGTACAACTATAGCAAAATAACTACAAGGCCTAAAATATGTATGGTCTAAAGTCTTAGAGAAGGACTTTGCTGCTGTTGTTCTTCAATTAAAGGTTGCAAAACCAGCACAGGTCTGCAATTTCTGAGATTAAAGAAATGAAAATGTTAGATATGAAAACATTTCATTTTTCAGATGTGACATCCATCACTGGGGTTATCAGAATAACTGCAGGTATGTAAAAAAAATTGGAGGCCTTCACCAGTGATTGTGCCACCACTTGCAAAAGATGAGAGTTTTCACCTCAAATGAAAATAAATGTATTCATGTTTGTTATGAATCATGCTAAGGTAATGGTATGTAGAAAAACACAGCACAAAATAAATTTGTCTTGAATTAGGACTTGTGAGTGCATAGAAAAACAGACAGTTTCATGGTAATGCAGAAGATTTAAAAAAAAAAATGAACTGCCATCACATTTACTAAGCATTATCTGTGTGTGGAATGAGTAAAGCAGGAATCTTGCAACAAAGAAAAGCAAGACATACTGTTAACTATGTATCAGAATGCACATGCACAAAGGGGCTGAATCAAAATTACAAAAAAAAAATTATCCTGCCATCTTCACATCTCAATTCTTTATGCTGAAATAAAGTTTCTTAGAAAAGGCTTGTGCTTGCTTTCAGAAGAAGGAAAACAAACCACCACCACCACTCAATCTAACCTCACAGAGACTGCTCTGTGCAGTGAAGATGCAATTTCTGTGAAGATTACTATAGGAGTTTCAATCAAGCACTTTCATCTGCATAGCACAATGCTTCTAAGCCAAAGAAATAACTCTCTAATGGCATCCTCATGAGTGGGGCTGGATCCTTCAAACACCAGACAAGGCATATTCCACTACAGGAGCACACTAGTGCTCAGCAGCGCTATAACATCAAAATCCTTATATCTGGCTTACTTCTAATAGCACAGTTTAGATTCCCAGAAAAATAATTTGTGGCTTATGAGTTAAAGCAAGTTTCAAAAGGAGCCCAGTCTTACAGACACTGAAGACAAACACACTGAGTGTTCATTTTGAGACACTGTAGCTATGTGAAGAAAATGCATCTGCCACAAGACACCTGAGGCTTATTCCAGTCTCAGCCAGTAAACAGTTTTGCACCGAACGACAGCTTCTCATACAGGAAATCCTACCCATAAAATACAGGGAATAATGAAGAAAAGGAGTACTTCATAGCAGTACGAATGATGGGATTGGCCCTTCCAAAATCCTTTGGTGAAATAAGAAGAATCAAATGCAGATGTTGAGGTTACACAACAGTATCACATGCTCAGCTATTTAATAGAGTGAAATATTGGATTGCCATTAAACTGGATACTACTCAAGTGTGGAAAGCCATTCCTTTCTACATTGACTTTTCCCTTTGTCCCCTTGGAATATTTTTCTTGTCCAAGATCTTTTTTTCTGGTAAAATTATTTGGGCTGTATTTAAAATTAGCCCACACAGGCTGAAATGAGTTGTCTTAAACAGTGAGATGGCCAAGGGCAGGGGAAAAAATAATCTATCAAGTCTTAGGGAGGCAATACTGGGCTTGCAATATTGTTAATGCTTGTTTCCGTACTTCATTCTTCCATAAACTGACACACAGTCAGGGACCCCTCTGCTGTGATCATTTGATCAGGCAGAAATACAGAGCAGGCACTACTACTTTAATGAACCATGCTCTCTCTGGTCCTGTAACAAGAATGCCAGAATGATATCATGTCCCTGTAGAATAGTAGCAGAGATAAAGTCAAGCACATCTTCCACCTTCACAGAAACAGCATCACATGGCACTTGGATAAGCAGGAGATAAACAGGTGCCTTTCACTCCAGAGAGTGTGCTGGCGTCACATTTTGTACTCCACTGGGTGCATATAAACAACAAGGATGATATGCGTCCTTCTCTCAACTGGAAAAATTCAGATGTATCAGACAAACTAGAACCTTAAAAAAAAGGGTTACTTAACCACAGATATAACTTGGCTCAGCTGTGGTGTGTTCCTCACTGCTGGAAAATTAGAAATGAAAAGTGGATACTTTTCTAGAAGGAGAGGCTCTAATTCAAGCCCTGCTACTGAATATGAATTTCGAATAATTTTAGAAAAAAAACCCACTTGACATCTTTCAGTTTCTAAATGCAAGAAATACTGCTTATTGACGAAGTAACATAAGCTTGTAGTAATGACAAGAATTGCAGAAAAGGAGGACAAAGATAGCACCTACAAAACATGGAAGTCTTCTAAAAAGGAGGGTTTTTTTCATTATTTCTTTTACTTTGAGGTATTACTCATCTTACAAAGTGTTGAACAATACAGAGTACTATGGCATTGATGATGCCTGTCCTCACCTGTCTCTTGTATGTTTCCAGCTGACTGCGTGCTGCGTTGGCCTTCCTTAGTTCTTCCTCCAGGCTCACGGTATTTTGCATGTACATTGTATTCTTCTCTTCTAAAAGCTTCACTTGCCGCCGCAAATCACCCAGATCCTCCAATTTCTTTTTGTATGACTCTACCTGGCTTTCTAACTTGGCTACTTTATCAGAAGAATGCCTGAAGGGACAGATATGTATCAAATTTGAAGTCTCAAAACTAACAAAACTAACAGAATTTAAAATGTATCTTTGCTGATTTTTCTTAATGCAGAAGACATTCTGAGACATCATGCAGAGAACAATAAAGCAATCATATCCTCCGATTACTGATGTTTTCACTTTTAAATTGCCTGTTTTCTTCCCATAACTATTTGTCAACTCTAAGAGCTGCTGCTGAAGGTTCTTTTAGGCCCGATCCCTCTTCCTAACATAAATTTCTTATCTGCTTCCAATCTTAAAATAATAGTTAAAAGAACCTCATTCTCACCCATTTCCTTTCAATTCTAAATTATCTTCTGCCCTAAATTTTTCAAGGGGAAAGAAGACAAAGTTTCTGCCCTTCAATTCATTTTAATGATAGCCACGAATAAAGTCATAAAGATCCATCTCCTAGGCAAATTACACTTGGTGACACAGAAGAACCATAATAGTTTTGGAACTTGATTCCTTCTAAAAAAAAAAAAGAGGGCAGAAAGAAAAAGAAGCACCAGGCTTAATTCACAGATTTGCAGAATTTTACCAATCTACTTGCCTGCAATGCCACAACAGCAATGGACCTCACCTCCCACAATGACCTCTGTTACTATTACTCTCCCCAGTTTCATTTTAGAATCAACCTATTTACAGACCCATTTTCCCGTGAAATCCAGGGAATCTCTCACTGAATTGATGGGTGAGTTTATGGGACGGAGGCAAGCCAACTCTGCTTAATCCTCAGTGAGGGGGAGGGCCTCTCTCTTGGGACAAGGAATTGCTCTTTGAACCCATGCCAACCACACAGTTTATGCAGCCTGATGGGTTCATTCCTTGTTTTAATGACAAAAGGGAAGAATACAGATAGCTTTGGTAGAAGCCTGCTGGTGAGTCAGGAATGGCAGTATTGAATAAGCCTTGCTGGAGAGAACAGGTAACTGCTCTGAATAATCCACGGCAGCAAGCTGCCAACACTGAAGGATTGTGTTCCATGGCAAAAATGGCTGTGATGCCTAAAGGCAGGCTACCTGAAACAGAGGCCAAAACAAATTAGGAGCATAAAAAGTGGACAAATTTATTCAAGGCCTTCAAGGCCTTGGGCAAGCAAAGTCCCTCTTGAGGGACTACACCCAAAATGGACACTGGGTCACAAGCCCTTCACCTTTTATAAGTTCTGCCCTATGAGCATGTTGGCCCCTAATTCTCCAATCACACCTTTAGGTGATGATGTTAACTACCCCAGGCCCACTCCCCCCATCAGAGAGTTGTTTACGTATTTTGGGCCCTCGGGCACTGAATGTGTCCTTGAATCTGTATTCAGAGAGCCTTGTTTTGGCTAAAGGTGCTGGGAACAAAGGTTTTCAGCACTTTATAAGACGCACAGAACTACAGCAAGTTACAGATACATGAAGAGTAAAAAACTAGAAATTATTAAGGCATCAGCTGTCCCTGCCTACAAACCCCTAGTGTCATCAAATCATGACAACTTTCATTGCTAAAATCCAGTGGCAACGAGAGCTGCAACAGATGTTCCTATTAACATTATATGATAAACCAAAAGCATCACCCGAAGTCCAAACAAACCCAATGCAAACCCAGGAAAGGAAACAGCATAGTTTCCTGATGAGACCAGATGCCCAAGACATGATGAAGGTGAATACTGTATACTCAAGAGATCAGTGAGTGCCCTGTTATAACCATAAATTGGCATAGAATTCCTAAGTTTACTAAAAGTTATTGATTAGTTACACAATAAACAACTATTTTACTCAAGCAGAACTGTGTGTTGGTCTGTGTACTTACACTGGAGGATCCAGAAGAACTTTGGCATTGAAAAAGTGTTTAATGTTTAAATTATTTAAACAAAAGATAATGTAGATTAAGTACACGAATTATATAGATTCAAAGTTAATAGTTAAAAAGTGTTAATGGAACAAAATTTACCTGAGCACATCTATCTCATCCTTTAAAGACTGAGCCTCCTCTGCCAATGTAGTAAGCTCTTCTGTTTGTTGTCTCAATTCTGCAATTTCCTTTTCTAGCTCTTCACAGCGTATTCGATAGTCATCTTTGGCAGCTTCCAATCTGTAGGAATTAAAAAACCCAGAAAATTATTTCTCATCCTGAGCCATAGTTACCTTTCCTCGTCATCATCCCCTCTAAGAACAGATGAAATGGCCTCCTGATGCAGTGAAGGAAAACAACAGCCCAATGTGCTTCTTCAAAATGCAAAAGCAGATTGACTTTATTGATGCTTCCAATTTAGTATCAGTCTTTCTATTTGAAAATTCACAAGGTAATACATGTTCTCATAAAGGCAAATACTGAGGGTTTTTCTGTATCAGTAGTTTTCCACAGTGGAAGCTCGACCAGAAATTTTCACCCTTTTTCATCTTGCCACATATAGAGTTTGGACATGACATCTTTATTCTAAGATTTTGTTCAGCTGCCCAATTCATCCACACCTCCAACACATTGACCTGATTGTCTGATGTTAAAAATGCCATAGACCTCTCACCAAAGTGGCTTTATTTATTTACTCATAAAGAACCTGTGCATGCCCAGTAAGTTTGAAGAACCAGGTTATCTAGCTAGCAAGTGAAGAACTCTGACCAAAGTTGTTGGAGTGAACTGCTTGCATACAGCATACACAAGCAAAGCTCCATTAACCTGGCAGTGAACAAAGGGAATAGAAACTTTGCCCAAGTATTTTGAATTAATGGAAGAGAACACAAGCAGCAACACAATATCCTACTGTGATTTTGCTCTGAAATTAAAACAAAATCAATCCAGGACAGAAGATAAGGGCATGAGTGAAAGAAAAAAATATTCAAGGAGTCCAAAAACAATCTACAAGAATGGAGACAGAAGGAAGTCTTTAAGTTATCTAAACCAGAAACAACAAAGATTAGGATCATGAATTGAGAAGAAGGAAGTCTTTAAGTTACCTAAACAAGAAACAACGAAGATTAGGATCATGACACACCAGAACTGTCATAGGACAGAGAGGCAAGACTAGGAGGAAAACTGGTGTACTACACTGGGCATCAGTTAAGCTGTACATATGTCCTGCTTGATCAGGTGGAGCTGGAAGCAACACATACAAATCGCCATTAGAAGCCATATGCAATGAATAGAGGGGAAGGAGGTAAAGGAGACCAGGAATGAGTCTCACATGTGAAAAGGGGTTAGAATGACCTTCAGAACCTGAAACTAGAGTAAGAGGCAGTGGAGATATTGAACATGGGGACAAAATCTGTTCAAACAGTAATTGATACCAGACTCAGGTAGGAAACATTGCAGAATGTGGAGATGAATCAGAAGAGATAAAAGGAGTTATTATCACTACGTTATTCCTTTACATGATAGATGTATAAAAAGAAGAAATCCAGGCAGTAGCTGTTGTGAAAGAGAAACACGGAATGTTTTTCAAGAAACTGATGGGAAACGATATGTCAGAATAAGCAGGAAAGGAGGCTTAGCAAGAGGAATTGGAAAAATGGCAAAACAGATGAAAAAGGAAAGTAACATTGCACATATGGTAAGAACTGGAAAAGGGCAATGAGAAGAAGACAGGAAAAGAAAAACTGTCAGTGTAAAGAAATACCATCATTTCACTCACAAAGGAGAGAGAGAAAGTATGGCAAAGAGAATGAAAAGGTGATGGTGAAGTGAACCAGCTTTCTTCAGCACAATAGGCTTACACAGCCTCAAAGGAACAGTCAAAAGGACCAGGAAGGATATTTAAAGAGTAACTGTATTTTCACATATTGAGGAAATTTAAATGAAGTGCAGAGCTCATAATGTGGATAATCTCCATCTTCCATCATCTATGAAATCTGTTTTCAAATTCAGAGAATAATACATTTTGCTATGTATATACTGCCACCAGCAATACAGCCTGTAGCAAACTTTCGTCTAGGAATTACTACACCTTAAAAATACAATCAGAATAATTTGCATAAAGGAAACCATACTACTTTTCATTCTCACTGACTCTGCAGAACATGGGTGAAATGACTGCACACAAACAATCCAAAGTAACTCACAGTAGAGCAGCATATAAGGCATTTCAGCGTTAAGAAATCATGCTTTTTTTAATGGTGAATCCTGGAAAGAGCAAAATTATAACATATACATCACTTTCAAAACTGTACTACTGCGGTTATACTCCATCTATTACACCAATTCATATTTGCCAGCAGAACCAGAAGTATCTAAGTCACCTCTATTGCCAGCTACAAACAAACAACCTGAACAAGTGTAGCTCTTCTACCTGAATGTTTCCTCTTGGAGCTGTTCTAGTTGTGTCTGCAGCTGCAGGTGTCTACGACCCGCAGGACTGTTGGGATCTTCAATAGAATCAGATTGATTTAAACGTTCCATCAAAATCTGGTTCTCAGCAAGCAGGCTGCTCTTCTCCTCTTGGAGTGCTGCAACCTGTTGTAATGAAAGTATGAATAGGAATAATTAACCTACCCAGATACAGAGAGCAGTATTTTTTCTCTTTTTATAATGAAGTATCAACAGAGCCCACCAACAGAAACATGCAGGCTTCACTAACCACATTTCACAAGAACACACTGTATCACTTAGTAGATACTCAATTGCTATGTGATGTAAGCAAGGTATTGCAACACTAGGGCAGAGGTACCACTCAGGAAACACAATTATTCTTGAATGTATTTTGTAAAAGCATTTAAAGAAAAGGTCTTTGTTATGATGGAAGATAATTTCATTATGATAAAATCTGCATACTTTCCCAACAAATAAATATAACAAGCCCTCCACAGTTAGGGCCATCTGCAAGTCGGCCTGAAACAGGAACACAGTCCCAAAGATGACTCAGTTTCCATTAACACTGTGAAAACAGGTAATAGTGCAAAGAGCCCAATGTGCTCCAACAGCTGAAACATGGGTTCACTAACCACAACACACAGATCAGTTTTATTAATTCCAGCAGGTATTGAACTTTAAGAAGCCTGAATTAATACTCCAAAGTAAGGTTGTAACAGCAATGCCTTTCAGGGCTTTCCCTTACACTCCTCACGTCTTCCCGATGAGCATCACTGACTTACAGTAAGACTTAGTCTAAACACACACACACACATCTAATGGCCTATAGCAACTTCTAACTGGGCTTTAACTCTTAACTGGAACTGTTACAGCAGTAAACCTTGTATTGGCTCCCTATGACAAGCATTTTACCACACATTTCAAACCATTCCTATCTGAAGGAAAAAAAGTTTTGCTAGTATGAATCATCTTAATACTGGCAACATGGCAACAAGATATGAAAACAGTAACAGTCATTCTGCTAGCACAAGTGAAAACAAAATAATTACTGTGTCACTTTCACCCCCCTTCCAAAAATTAGGTTTCCAAACTAAAATACTTATTTTCAGCCACCTAAAAGTTAACACACTTTTTTCTCACTTCAAAATTGATACAGACACTATAGCAAACTTACCTGCATATCTAACTCATGACATCTCTGGGCAATTTCTTCTTTTGTTGCAAGTGCTTCATTTAATTCTTCTGTAGTTTTCTTCAGCTACCATAAACAACAAACATTTACATTTTCATCACTCTCTGTGATCCATTTAAAAATATTCTGAACTACAAGTCTGTAAAATTATTTTTACATTTAGGTAATATATTAAAGTTTTTAAAAACTGAGCAATTCTGCTCTTATAAAGAAAAAAAAGAAGCAGATGTGAAAACTGTTTAGTTTGTGTATTAGTAAAAAGTAAATGTACCTGAAAGTAGTATTTGCTCTTAGACTAGAATTACTACATCTATTCTATAAATTGAGTCAAAAAGTCATGAAGACCTTGTGTCTGAAGAACTCATCAAATCTTTACACTAAAAAAAATTGTCAATACCACTTTTCTTTACAGATGCAAAGAGCGCATAATTTCAATTTTCAATTTACCTTTGAAATATGGAAAGGACTGGAAGGTGGAATACAGGGAATGGACAATTAGGGTAAAATCTCTCTAGCCACTGGAAGCTACTTTTAGGGCACAACAGGAGTAAAACTAATATGCTGACAGAGAAGCCTACCCGTCTGAAAAAGGACACTGAACCTTGTAAGCAGTGGGAAATATTCAGATACTTCCCTTCAAAGGCTCAATGTCTAAAGATATGTATCTCACTAGTCTGCAATTGAATGCAGTTAAGATAACATAAAAAAAGTTACAAAAAAAAATTGTCCTGATAAAATAGGTGCATCTATGTTACATAAAAAGATACATATGTACTATTATATATGATGAAGTTTAAATGGGCTTTCTCAAACAGCATCATCACACCTTGCATTTGCAAGTCTATTTCTCATAGGCCTATTTACACACAAAAATTAATTTCATCTGCCAGAATTCATATATTTCTGCAGAGAAAGCACAACGAAGGAATACAGTGAGCACCACTGTACTATTCTTCTTCTCAATTAGAAAAAAAAAACCCAAAAAAAAACCTGAGGAAGCAGGACAGCATTAGCATGAGGATAAGTTTAATAAAAAAAAAAATTAGGTTATATATTTTTAAAATATATCAGACCAGAAAGGATTATATTTGAAAACTTCTATATTGCAGCACTTCCAGGTTTCCCATAGAAGCAAGGTTTTTTTAAAAACTGACTTTGGAAGTAAGAACTCACATAAAAATGTTTGTTCAAATACTACACGTTTTTTAACTTTCTTTCACCATACCTAAAGATTTGTACCAATCCGCAGTTTTGCTCTGTCATACAGCTAGATTGGTTTTTCAAATCAACTTTTTTATCTTCTTTAAATATACAGTAGGAGAAAACTCAATTTATAAAGCTAAAGGACTTTGAAATACTAAAGTTTAGTTTTCCACTTCTTGTTTTTCCACAAAACTCTTTAATGATTAAAGGAAAAAAAAAAAAAGAGTTCTTAATATGGAAAAAAGACTGGCCACTGATGTGCTATGATTGAAGGAAAATAAACATCTAGTCTTAGATACCTGCCGATCAAGGTCAACGTAAGCATCATTTCCAACAGAGACTGGAGACTCTTTACTCATCAACTGCAATTAGATTACACTGGATTAGAAAAAGCAAAGATTTACTTTTATATTACAACCTAAGCTTCAATGAAATACTGAGGGGATTTTCACTTTTGAGAGTTTTAATCCAAATTAATTTGAAAGTTTTTAACTTCATTTTTATATATGATATATTCAGAAACAAGAGCAAAAAAACCATCATTTGCAGTATTTAGAGTACTATAAAAAAACCTTACATCATCTCTTTTTCTTTGGACAATGCACATTCTTTATCTATGATGAAGCTTACAGTACATCCCACTAAATTTTTTATTGCAGTGACATTGGAATGATAGTAGATATCAACACACCATGCATGACCAGTCTTTAATTTTTTTCTGCTAGTGAGTGGTTTTCATGTTTCCATTACCTGGATGTTAACATCAATTTAGTCATTTATTTCACTAAACCCCAGATACATCTATCTTAACTAATAGTGCAAACCAAAGATGATAAAAATTCTGCTCTGGAGTTGACTATAACTTTCAAATTTCAAATTAAATTCTGTAGAGCACATTCCTGAAATGAGTATCAGAATTCCTTGTGTACTATTTTATTGCAGGAACAGCTGATAATGTTTTGACCTAGAATACAAAACAAATGGAAGAAGAACCCCAACCAAACCCTCAACACAAACCCCCAAATCAAATCCTACAAAACCGACTGATGTGCTTATTAAAAGAAAGAAAAAAGCTGGTAAATAAGTTTTCTTTTAGTAACCGAATGATCAATTGCACCAGTTGGTAAAAGTGAGATCAAGGGTAGCAGAAATTGTATGTCAGGGACCTCTCACACACCTCAAGCAAAGATACTAAGGCAATGTTATTACTAAAAGTTTAAAATACCAACAGGAACAGTCTTGCAAATGAAAAATACATTGTAACTAACTCAAAAGGCATCATTACAGAACGGCACTGATGGCTCTGGTCCAAGTTCTAAGAGCACTCCAATTACGTGATTCATGGAAGTTACAATTAAAAAGGCTGTATCCTAACCAAAATCAGGACAAGGTTTCTTCCCTAGAATCTCCGGTCTAGCCTGGTAACTCTCTCCAGAGACTGTACTTCCTTTATTCCTTCCAGGAATCAATGCATTTTGCAATCAGTGCATTGATTTCCTTAGCAAGGTTTTTGGGATACACCGCACAGAGCCTTCACTTCTCAATCCTGTCTGTTTATATGACTGTGTGCAAGTAAAAAATCTCTGTCTCTTGACATTTACATTGTTCAAATATATACACTTACATTTCTCTTGCTTCCCCCATTTCCTTAAGTGTGATTTAGCTGCATAATTTATATCAATCCCTCTCCTCAGCAGTCCTCCTTAGACCTTGACAATGTTTGCCAAATTTCTTCTATTTTGCCTGCATCTTCACAATGACAAACTACTCCAAGATGAAGCACTGCATCAAGCCAAGACTCTCTGTAACAATACTTAGAAAGTTCCTAGCCTCAGAGCTGTCTTCTGAAAAACTAAGTCTTGTCTTTTTCATTACCATATATAATGGCATTACAAACTTGCCTTCAATTTAGGGCCCTGCTTTCTAAGATGATTATCATTTAAACAAAATCTCCCAATCCTTCCCTGCTCTATGATGTACACATGCACTTCAATTACAGCATTCTACCACCTTTTCCAAATGACTAACAGGGATATCCCACATTAATCAAATACTGAACTCCTCTCACTATTTTATATCCCACAATGCTGTTCACAAATGCACTTTGGACACGTCACAAACACACAATTTCCTGCTAAACCAGCACTTTCCAACAGGCAGGTCCCATGCTGCATACAGCCCACAAGAGTGTACAACAACATGACCCTAACTGCCACCATCCCCTTCTGGCCCTAACTTCTTCTTTGAAAAACCAGCTCAACAGACCTGTCCAAGACTTACAGTAAAAGGAAGACAAGTGACCACACAACCCACTAGAGGCCACTGTGGTGTCATTGCTTTCTGTGACTAGCTGTAAAGCAGGCCAAGGCAAATAATATAATCCCTATTTTCTTCAATGAGTTTTGCCATCTCTCCCAATACATCCCGTCCTTGAGAAATCTTAGCAGAAATGTCTAGAGAAGAGGACATCATCTGGAGCAGGGCTAGGAGTGGAGATACATAGTCCGCGTGTACCATGAATGCTACGCAGCACTTGTGATTTTCACTCCATGGGGTGTGTTAACAAAGTCATGTGAAGTGTGGATGAGGCATCAAGAGCCACAGATACATGTGCAGATGACTGACTCAATGCAATAGAAAGAACCTTGCAATTGGATGGTCTGTGGTATGGGGTAATGCTAAAGATTAAATTTAAAGGACTGTTTTCTGTCCAGTATCACAATCAGACAAAGAACAGGAATGAGATTGCCAGATAACTCAAAAGAACATACAGGAAACCCAACTCCTGATCATCAGTTAACAACAAAACAAAGTTAAGAAGTGGGGTGTAAAGGTAGAGCTATCATGGCAAAGGAGTGCTTCCATCTTCTCCCTACACATGTCCCCATACTGTAAAGGAGAATAGTTAATTCAAGAACATGTCTTAGCCACGTTCTGCTTCTGGACTGCCTGTTGTTGGAGGTTAGGACTTCTTTCTCTTATGGAATTTTTTTCCATCTGTTGCTAAGATACCCCAACTATTGGTACTTAAGAGAGACAAAAGATGTGGCCAGGGTGGGGGGAAGGAGAACACCTGGCTGCTGCTAGCTCACTTGCTCTCGGGGCATCGGAGGGGGACGGCGGAGCTGCTCCTTTGGCTTTCTCTGCGACCATGGGAGACCAGCTCTGCACTGCCTTTTCTTCCTTGCTGGGTGAGCCTTCACTTGGGAAAGCAGGGGATCGCAACCTTCTTCCCCCCTCTCCTGGAGTGCGCGTCTCCCCGGTTGCATCCAGCAGCTGCTGCGGAAGAGCCCGACTGTCGCCACCCTGCGCCCTCTCCCCCACTCGCCAGGACGCGCAGCGGTTCCTGCCACAGCTGCGGAGTTTCTGCCACCTTCTGCTCGCTACCCTGGGTGAGCCAGCCCTGCCGTTCCAGGCTTTCTGCTCCGAGGTTCCTGCTGCAGTCCGCCCCACCATTCAGCCCGCCCGCCATCGCCACCCGAGGGAGACTCGCCCGACCTGGCGCCACAGCGCCCCCTGCAGCTGCACTGCCCGGCCGGGAGCCAACAGCGCCCCTGCTGGCTGTGACCGTGACTGCACCGAACGGGAGAGTGCCTGGCAGCCCAGGGACATCTGCCACCGGGATTTTGTTTTTGTTTGTTGTTACTATTGTTGTTATTGATTGTTTGCCTTGTTATAGATACTAGTAAAGAACTGTTATTCCTTTTCCCATATCTTTGCCTGAAAGCCCTTGATTCCAAAGTTATAATAACTCAGAGGGAAGGGGGGGTCATATTCTCTGTTCTAAGGGAGGTTTCCACCTTCCTTAGCAGACACCTGGCTTTCAAACCAAGACACCTGTACATGGCTTCTTCCCATTTAAAAGCAAAAACTTTACCATAAATAGCACAACCAATAGAGCACAACTCCACCCACCTACCCAAACTTCTGTCTCTTCAGTCAGATTTTCTGAAAATGTCAAGGAAAATTTTACTGAATGCTATGTTTTAGGATTCCATATAGATAGGTAGGTCAACTTGAAACACACACTACACCTTCCATCAACCTAAAAAATGTAAGAAGCTTGCCTAGTTTCTCCTGTTCTTCACTTTGTTTCTGGTCAACCAACATTCTCTGATATTATGGAAATTTAGAGTTGCAAAACGCTCATTTAATCAGTTACTGACTCAGTGGTACATCAACTCTTTCTGCACTATTTATTACTAATGTTACTATAATAGTAGGTTGTTAATAATTTTTAAAGCAAATTTCTTTACTGTTTTCTGCTATATATCTCCTTTACTTAAAAGCTCACATTCAGAAAAAATTAATTAAATACTGATGTACTTTCAGTGCTTCACATGCAACCAGCAAGCACAATAGTAGAATGCGTGTGGATTGAGAGGTATGGATCAATGGCAATACTTTTGAATTTAGAGGTAAATTTTAATTCATTTGTATTTCAAATTAGTCAAAAGAACAGGACCAGACTATGAGAGGAATAAAGGTTTACTTCCACAATTTCTCAGTACAGGAACTGGCGTTCATTTCCAAACTCATAGTTTAGCTTAAATATAGTATTATCACCTATTTTCACATGTAACTTCAATGGAGGATGATGTGCAGAGATTATAAAAATGGAAACAAAAAAGATGCACTTGCAGATTCAAGCAATTGCATTAGGCCTCCACAGGAGAAAGAAAAGCCTGCTTAACAGCTTCCCACAGTGAAATAAACTAGTAACTAGCATTTATTGCCTTGTTCCTTTCCTGATTTATTTTGCACAGAGGTCAGTCCAGATTTTAAATGGTGCAATAACCTGGACAACATAGTAATTCTTACAATTATTTTCATCGTTTTATGAGAAGCACCTGTCATTCCCTATTAATCCTTTATGTGTTTTTCATGCTCAAAGCTTTGGTAGGATATCTTACATAATACTTGCAGGTCTGCTAATCCTATATTATTAAAACCTTCATTTTTAAACCACTTTCATTGTAAAGTGCGAACAAGCTGTGTTGTCATGGATACATAAAAATTAGGGAAGGGGTAAAACTATCACAAAACCTGCATATAAGAATAACCTGAATTACGAAAGTTTTTTTCCCCCATACATGATTTTGCAAACACAGATCCTCTGTTTAGTTGATTTTAAAGTCCAAAACATTTGCTTGATCTGAAATGCTTCTTCTAGAGTTGATAATATTATACAAGTTCACTTAAGTGCCCTGAGAACAATGTCAAAACCTAGCTACAGTACTCAGTTGTTGGAAAGGGGGAAAGGCAAGGGGGAAAGGCAAGGGGGAAAGGCAAGGGGGAAAGGCAAGGGGGAAAGGCAAGGGGGAAAGGCAAGGGGGAAAGGCAAGGGGGAAAGGCAAGGGGGAAAGGCAAGGGGGAAAGGCAAGGGGGAAAGGCAAGGGGGAAAGGCAAGGGGGAAAGGCAAGGGGGAAAGGCAAGGGGGAAAGGCAAGGGGGAAAGGCAAGGGGGAAAGGCAAGCGGGAAAGGCAAGCGGGAAAGGCAAGCGGGAAAGGCAAGCGGGAAAGGCAAGCGGGAAAGGCAAGCGGGAAAGGCAAGCGGGAAAGGCAAGCGGGAAAGGCAAGCGGGAAAGGCAAGGGGGAAAGGCAAGCGGGAAAGGCAAGGGGGAAAAGAAAGACGTAACAGCCAAAATAACTCCTGTAAAAAAATGTTTTGGGCCTTTAAAAAATCTGAAAATTATGAAATAAAAAACACCCTGTTGTATTATGCGTATTAATATACTCAATCTTGTACATTGTGCACAACCTGCATTTAGATACCTACATCTGCAGCTTAGCATCTAAGAATCTAAGAGGTAACAACACACCAGATCAATTTGACTACACTGAAAAACTAACAGAAAAGCACTGTTTCATTTATAAAACCTTTATGGAGCATAAGGAATATTTTAAACACTAAAATAAGCAAACAAAAGAAATGGTGAAGAACCACATATTATTAAATAACTGAATAAAATTTAGAACATACAATGCTGCTTCTTCCTTTGAAAAATCAGCTTTTTCATGCAAAAAAATAGAGAAAACTTCTCTTGTGCCTCATCAAATACTTTCATGAGTAAGATGATTTATGATAACAAAAGAAGCATCAAAAAAATTTTATGTGCTCAGTTGAAACAGAAAAATGAAGTACATAATATATCAATAAAGCTTAGAGGTCTTCTGACATACGTAATTTTGAAGAGTACCTGCAATGTCAAATGTTTTGAAATGTTTGGATTAGGAGACATACCAACTTTTCAAATACGCATATATAGCTAATTTCCTACATACTGCTTTTTCTAAGTCACTTGAATTCAAAGAGCTGCTATGAGTTCAAGAAAAAGAAAAACCTCCTTGCAAAATCCAATGAACTTTCACCCCTCTAAAGACTTTTCCCATGTCAATCTGTGCTGGCTGTGATCTAACTCCCAGAACAATGATCTCCATAATTTTGCCAGGCACTGAAGTGAGACAGACCTGTAACTGACAGTTTCTTCCTTCTTTCTCTTCTTGAAAATTGGAATAATATTTGCCAGCTTTCAGCTGACTGGGACCTCTACAAACTCCAAGCCCACTGAAAAAAAATGGAGAGAGACCCTGCTCTCAAAGTGTGTCAAAGTCTGAGACACTTTCTCACCTCTTCATTAAGCACTTGAGATGCTCCTCATTTGGTCCTGATGGCATCGATTTCTAAGCAGCTTGGAAAGTAGCATTAAAATCACTCAGAACTCTGCCAGTAGCTGAATAGTAAGCCTTTTGATTCACTGAATTTCAAAAATCTGCTCCAGAAGTACAGATCCTTCCCCTATGATTTCTTTCTACTTCTACTCATCGTCTCAGAGAAAGGACACAAACACTGAAGAAGTTCGGAGTTTAGTCATCAAATGCTGAAAATTGTGGGCTGCTTCAAGCCTAGCTATTTCATCAAATGAAGGAGACTTTTATAAAAATCAGATAGACTTTCAACAGAAAGAAGGAAGATAAAAGATTTTCTATTTCAAGGTGGTGCAGAATCCAGTGATGCTGAAATTTGGGTTTAATAAAAAACACTAGGATAGTCCACCAAAACACTGTATATTACAGTTACAAAACTTACAACAAAGTAAAATATCCCAAAACTCCAGCAAACTGGTGCTTGGCAGCATGGACTGGAAGGCAATTTAGATAATGATTCTTTTGATGCTCATTTTGAAAGTCCTCTCTGCTATGTTCTAGACAGCAGTCCACACACAGACAACTGAATGTATGACTGCATGGATTCAGCACTGGTCAAAGTGATGATGGGGACAGAGTCCCCTGTAGGCTCACTGATGTCTCTTTCTCTATTCAGACATTACAGAGATGAGAAACTGCTCTAAAACTCAATGTGGAATTTAGTTTCTCTCGTTCAGGTTCAGAAGAAAGGGGATTACTAGTGGTTTCCTACTTTCCCGAGTGGCCTGCCCTGCAGTAAACATCTATGGACTGATAGGCATTTCTCTTATAGGCACTTTGGACTTCTTAGAAGTCACACTGGGGCTTCAGTGGCTAACACTGTGGTTTTGATTTACCACAGAAGAGCACTTCTACATATTGCACTGCAGTATACTCACTGACTTGTAAAAATATACCAGCCTATTGTATTATTCATATATGTTCACATTACATATCATTAGTCCATTCTAATTCTATCACTAATCTAATCTAATTCTAACACTAAAGCTTACAAAAGCTTACAAAAGAAAACTGTTATCCAATTCTCTTTCTTAACACTTGTCTACTAAATTAAAAAAAAATTTTAACACTTCAAGGAGTTTTGCAGTTTCAAGGACAAAATTCTACAGTAACTGATTATCCATATAAAATCAATCTAGGGCACTTCAGGATTCACAGGGTGGGAAAGGTAAAGGGAAGAGAACCCAGTATCAAAAATATCTAGAAGTTTCAGTCTTCTAGATTTAAAGAAAAGTGGGACATTCAACCAGAGTTCCTTAACATAAAGCAAGATTTTTCTGAGGAAAAGTAAGAAATTTTTCACTGGAAAAAAGGCAAAATCTATGCCTCTTATTTTCCTTACTTCCCACTACGCTTTTCGTAAGTGGGAAAAAACATACTACCGTAAAATACTGAAAGGTTGAACTTTTACACACTGTGGGCATCCCAGCATACCTCCTGAATGGCTGTCATGACAACATGTTGAACCGATTCTTCCATCATCATTATGGTCTGGATGTATTCTGAAAATAAAAGCATTCTGAAATGTCAATGTTGAAACTCAAGTCATAGAAGGTAATAGCAGAAGCTGCATCCTTCCTACAAAATGACTGGGTGTCATGGATGACACTGAAATCCATAATCATCAGTCAACTCCCACACCAACAAATTCAACAAGATTTTATCACAAGTCTGTTCAGACATAAATCCAGGTTTAACTGAACTCTACAACAAAGAAAAAGTACATTATTACCTTTTTTCCCCTCTCCTGGCATCTCACCCTTCTGAAATAACTATTTTTACCCTTTGCTCACTTTGTTCCCAAACTATTCAGGCTCTGCAAATACACCACCCATGCACAGGTTGTCCTTTTCCCTAAGTGTAACAAAAATGGCCTGCCTTCCTACAGCATCCTCATTCCAAAGTATTTTCATGTTCTTTCTTGTTTTCTGTTCCTATTTCTGTACTACATCACAAAATAAGCCCCCTCCACTTCTTAAGTCCTCAGCTATGTGTAGATGTGAGCTACACAACAGAGATCTTGTAAGATAATACAGCAGTCAGAAGAACAAATTCTGACATTTAGACTAAGGCAAGGAGTAAATGACTTGCCCCGTATCATACTGTTTCCAGTCAAATATCATGCCTCTTATTCTTTTAATGATATGATTAAGAGAAACATGCTGGGAAAAAGTCACCTTCAAGTGGTTAATTAGTTCATGCATCTCACTCAAAGTATATAAAATTAGATTGTTCTGGTATTTCGAATGTGCATTTTTCATGTCCAGACTGAAAGAGTAAAGGGGACACAAGAATAAGATACACTTCCCACCCGACGATGACAAATACTCACCAAAAGGAAGGAAGATAATTTTATATAAAACAGAGATTTACAGAAGGCTTAATAAACCAGAGTTATTTATGTACTCATGGAAGAACACTACCTCCATTTTAATTAATAGAATAGCCAGACCACTTCCTAGGTATGAGAATAAAAATAATTTCAGAAGGAGAAACTAAGGTGATTTAGTCACCTAAAAAAAACTGGAAAGGGGAAACTAGCTGTAAAAGTTAAGATGCACCAAGCAAGAGGAAGACAAAAGGCCTGAAATCTTGGTGGCCATTAAACCCAAAATGAGTTAAATCTGGAAGAACAGATATTTGATGCAACTGTAATGTAAATACAGCAAAAAAGTCTTATTTTCCCATACATCTATTTTTCCCACACATGACTACATTTCCTGTTTTAAGTATTTGTAAGAAATGTTTGCACTTGCCATTACCTTAATCTGGCCTGAATTAAGTGTTATTTAAGGCAACTGGTAACAATAAAGAGCCTGCACACAAGGCAAGTTTAGCATGAGACATGGCACACTTTACATCATCCATTGTTCATCCCACTCTCTGTAGCATCTTCAAGAAAGATGAACGGGTTTCTATTGCATTTGTGCAGGTCAGAATTATAATCAGCGCCATGGGAGTAGAGAGGCACAAGTCTCTTTCAGGGGCTGAAGTGGTCTGGCAAAATGGCAATTTTCTGGCAATTATCTGGCAAATGGCCCAAAGTGACTTTTCAGATGTCCTTTTGATATCATGCTCCATCTTCAGCTACTGCCCAGAAGAGCATGGTTGCCAGCATTACTTTTTCCTATTTGCCAATCCCATGTTTCTGAGAAACACCTCAGAAACTACAGTATCCCAGATCACACCAGACATATCTTTGGACCAAGTACCAGTCATATTGATGGCTTTCAGCCATGTAGTAAGATGATGCCTGGAATGCATTTCTAAAATCAAGACTCACACTGAATAAGGCAATGAGCACGTTTTTCCAGTTTTAACCATCCCGATCTACCTCATAAATTGTTAAAAGGTGTGCCCAAGAATTTTTTCTTTGTAGACTGATCTTTCAACTCAGCAAACCAAAACTGAAAATATGTATGTTGGAAATAAATTCAGTTCCAGTCGGAGTCTCCAAAAGTAGTGAAGCTTACAACAGAAAAACAGTTCATAATTAAAAAAAAAGACATCTGTTTCTGACAGAAACCCAAGAAATACATTTTTTCTCCTTGCACAATATGCAAGAAAACATGTTTTCAAAATTTATTACCTTGCTTCTGTTCACAATTCACAGCACATCCCAAAATAAGCTGAAGCATTCTCCCAAGCTCTGCAGCATCAGCATGCTCTCCAATGAGGTTAACATCAGGAAGAGTGAAGTCATTTATCTGTTGCCCTAGAATCTGCATAAAGACCAAGTACATGCATGGCTGTATGACTGCACATATACATACCCATGTGTTTCATACAAAGATGATTCAAAATTGACAAGAGCAATTCACTCTTACTTTAACATAGTTTTTAATACACCTTTAAAACAAACTAATTTGCCTAACACCTAACATGCCACTATTAAATCATACTGTTTGATACAAATAACATTTGGGAGAAGACGAACACCTCTGTCTCAACTCACAAGCAACTACCAGATAAACACTTAGCAAGATTCTTTTTCTTCAGATAAGAAAGCTAACAAAAGCAGGCCACCACATGGCTAATTAATTCTTTATAAAGCATTCCATTAAAAATCCATCTAAAAACACCTCCTGTAGCATAAAACATTTCTTATGACTAGAAAGTCAGAAAATTAAATATTTCACCTATACAATACACATATCTAACACTGACAGGTGACAAACACAAGACAGTAAAAAACTCAGATCACTAGGCCTCACACTTTCAGCAAATTCAAGGATATCTGGCAAATCTTACAGCTAAGAAAGCTGTTCCATGGAACAGAATCTGAGGTAGTAGTACAATGATATGTAATTAAACAGCCCACATGCAGAAAGAAAGAAAAAAACCCCGCAAAACAAAGTCCATGTGACTCACAATTAGTGCTCTCTGATTTATCATTAAAGATCGTTAAGGGCTAATGACTGTCAGTAGAAGGAACTAGACAATTCTGCTAAATTGCTCTTTACTGAACAGAGGGTTGAAAATATGAATATGAATATGAAATTTGGAATTAAACACAATGTGTCTCTGACACATTAATTGCAGATAAAAAGAAAGTGTAACTTCTTAAACAGGGAAGGATACAATGCAATAAGGAAACAATGACTATAGAGGGAATCAGTCAGGTGTTCACTGCATGCTCTTTTTTGCGCAATACCCAAGAAAAACAGAAATCAGGTTAAGGCATTTACAAAAAACATAGCATATATAAAGAATACAAAGAAAACAAGCCATCATAAAGTTTAGTATGGTTGGGCTTTCTGGAAGTGTTGTAGTTTTGTTCTTGTTATATATGGTGTGTTTTGTGCTGTGGAACAGTAAGATTTTTCAGCAGTTTTCTCCAAGAATTAACTTCAACACTACTAAGAATCTCTGTATACTTTAAAGGACCTAGATTCACTCTTGTTGGAAAAGACTTCCTCTAGGTAACAAGAATTCTGTGACTGCATCAAGCAGAATGGAACATACTACCATTGTGTACAGAGTGCAATAACACAGTAAAATATACTATTTTCTTGAATCTGATATGTATTTATATACTGATCTGCAGTTCCTGAATTTCTTCAGATATAATGCTGTGTTTAACAACACTACGATGGCTTCATAGTTATTGACAATAAAACTGCTCTTGAAGAAAGATGAAAAGGCAAATTGGCAAGAACTATGAAGAAGCCAAGGATGTGAAGGTGTGAACACAGAGTTTGAAATAAACCTGTGAAAAAAATTTAATTAAAAAAAAAAACAAAACACTAAAAGCCCTGAAAAAAATACAAAAATGAAAGACAGACTTTACAGTAACTATCTTGAGACGAAAAAGAGCATTTAAACCATTTTAAAAAACAAAAATAAGTTTACGAAAAATATTTAAAGTTTCAGTTTCAGAGCAGCAGAGTTCTGCAGCAAGGTTAACTGAGGCATAACAAAGCATAAAAGCTATAAAGAGTTAACTTAGGCTTGTTCCTCCATTCTTGAATTGACGAAGACAGCAAATGTAGCATTCCTACTGAAAGATTGTTCTTCAGGACACGGTGCAAATTTCTGAATTTTTAAGGCTGAACAACATTAATATACACATTTTTCAAAGGTTTTTAGCTACATCAGGTAAAATCCACATACACATCTGTATTTTAGTTGAGAGGGAGGGAATCATGTTGAGGAAAACATAAGCAGAACTCATTAGTAGAATCCAGATAATTTCTACTATCACCCCCAGCATTGATGCATCAGAAAAAAAAAAACTAAACCAAAATCCAGTCAGACTTATAAACGTGCACTACTTTTACAGAAATTAATCAGCTTGAAACAGCTCAGAACTTGCCTAATAGTATCATTTTCATACCAGAGACTTAATCATCATACATACTAACCAACCAAAAAGAAGCTTGCATCACTTCGTCTTAGTAATATTAATCTTCCATAACAAAAAAACTGATTGGTTTCTTTTTAGTATTTCCAGTTATGATCAGCTTGCTTAATCATCAATTTTCAACATTTATTTAAACATGGATACCTAAACATTTACTGAAGATGAGCTCCTAAGACTTTTTCTTTCTGAAATACTTCCATTTATTAACAAAAAACTTCATCTCCAAAGTATTTATGAGAAGATAGTATTTTGAGACAAAAAATGTCTAGAACATACATATCATGGATTTTGTGCTGCCACCTGCACAGATCAATTTGTCTCCAACATCACTGAAAGCATATTTCACCTGAAGATTCACCACTGAAAGAAAAAACCCTGTACTCTATCTCCTCTGGAGTAATTAAGTGCTGAGTTTGTTCAAAATAAGAGAGAATGACGAGGACTGAGTCCAATATCCCTGAATTACAATATTTCATTTGAAATCTTAATGCAGGGAGAAGCTAGAAATGCTCTTTACTCACTCTCCTCTGGAGAAAAATAAGGAAAAAAGGGGACTTTAGCTGCAGAGAAGGAAGGAAACGAAATCAGACACAGGTACATCAGACGCAAAGCCCATCATCAGAACATAATCAGTAAAGCCATCTACGGTTTACATGACAGAATTTGCAGATCAGGCTTCCCTGGAATCCCTGAGTATTCAATAAAGTAGGTGAGAAGTTTAAAAGAAGGCCAAGACTAGGGAATAGGCCATGAATCATGACATATGTCAAAATGTTTGCAAGAAAATGTCAGAACTTAACCTGCAGAATACAATTTACCTTCAATAAGTTAACTAAAATACATAACTAAAAAGGCATGTAGCTGTAGATTACTTTAAATGCTTCTTACCTCATGGTTGTAATCCAATATTCCTTTCAAAATTTTCTTCAGGTTGCTTACCTATTTGTCAAGAAGGAGGAAATACAATAAATACAGGGAATAAATTACAGGGAAGTGATTGCAGAGAAGGCAATCACAGAAGAATCACACTAAGAAGGATATAATTGCATCTTTTTACCCACAGTTAAATTTAGAATCATGAAAGTTATGCAAGAATCCCTTATGATCAGACTTCCAGATGTGATCACAAATATTTATTCATTCACTGAACCCATTTAAATTGATGAAAAATGTAACATTGCCTTGGATAGGCTTTAAATCAGATCCTACTGCATGAATGTTTTTAGAGTACTTGTTTATCTCATGATTATCTTTGTATCCAGAAGTTGAAACACTCTTTTCTTCTTTTCTTCTCTTGAAGTATCCTAATAATCTACTTTCTGCAGAGATAAATCTCTTCTTTCAAACCAAAACCAGATACTGCTCAATATCATCCTTTATTCCTAACCTATGTAAGTTTAATTTGTTATTCTTCTCATTAATTATCTCTCTTAGTTCTTTCAATTTTGTTCCTGTCATTCTCTTCTCCCTCTCCCCCCTCCCAGTTTTCACAAATGAATGTCTGTCTTACAGTATCTGGCAAAATTCAAATTTCTCAGTGATGACTTCACTGCTATACAAGGGTAGCTTCTGTTCACTTGTATAACCAATGGCACCAGTTAAGTACCTCCTGCTCTACAGAATATATGCCACATTTCTCTAGTACTGAGTATTGCTCCCTTCCCAGCAGAACTCCATTTGCATCAAGCTTCTGAGAATAATGAGTGTGTTTAAAGTTATAAAAATGCCCTGTGGGTCTCATAGGTGAAATTTAGACCGAAAAAAAGAATCTTTGCTGAAAGTAACTGCTACAGATTACCACCAATTACTGTTCAAGTATTTAAGAAAATAATTTAGATAATAGTAGCAGTGCACTGCTTTCTGGGAGAGAGGAGCAGCTGAGGGAGCTGGGATTGTTTAGGTTGGAGAAAAAGAGCCTTAAGGGTGAGCCTGTGACTCTTTAAAACTCCCTGAAAGGAGGTTATAGCCAGGTGGGGGTCAGCCTCTTCCCCCAGGTAACAAGAGATGAGATAAGATGAAATAGCTTCAAGCTGTGCTCGGGAGAGTTTAGCTTGGGTATCAAGAAACATCTCTTTACCAGCACGGGTTATCGAGCATTTTAATAGGCTACCCAGGACATGATTGAGTTGCCATCCCTGTGGTGTGCAAAGAGCTGTGTAGATGTGGTGTGCTGGGACATGGCTTATTGGTGGACTTGGCAGTGCTGCGCTTATGGCTGGATTCTATGGTTGGACCTTCTCCAACCTAAGTGATTCTATGACTCGAGTTTAAGCAGGATCTCCAAAGACTAAAACTGATTGAAATACGATTCACAAAGCTCTGTTGCTGACTGCAGCAGCCATAGCAGCAAACTCTGGAACTACAATGAAGGGAGAAAAAAACCTCTCAAGCTCCAACTGCCTTTGAAGCACACAGCAACATTTATATTCTTGATTACATTCCAAAAATACCCACTTAGGATATTCTGTCCACTGACAGAAGTAATTTACCTTTCAAATGATCTGATGTTTGTTAGGAAATGTGATACTGGATTCCAGGGACAAAACTCAACACTTCAATACAGTCAACAAACAAATTGAGGCGATGAAAGAAAAATCCAGACTTAAGAAAGGAATAGGCTATACACACTAAAAGATTTTTGCCAAGAAATGTGAAGTGGTAACAATCTGATTACTTCACTCCTATTAATCCACTCCCTTTTGGAAACAAGTGCCAGAAGTTGATTTGTTATTAAGATGTAGGAACATTCTGACTGTCTCCATAATCACTGAATTTTAAGTCATACAAGAAACAAAACCTCATTTAGACCTGAAAAGTGACATATCAAATACCCTGACCAGCTAGAATGAGAACAGGAGATGCTACTTATAGCAAGTATGTAACAATATTTACTGTCTCTCCCACAATAGCATAATAGGTAGTTTACACCTTCTACACTGAAGCATGTACTTTTTCTGTACTACTACACACAATACAGCATGTTTCTGTAAGAGCTACAACTATTTCCCAGCTGTCTGCCCAAGAGCAACCACCACTCAAAGGCAATGCACAATCATAACCAAAGTCTGCAACAGATTTAAGAATTTAAGGAATTTAAAGAAATTAAGGAATTTTATTTTTATGTCAAATCACCACAAAGAATACTGCACTGATTAGAATATAATTTTAAAGTTTGATTCATTCAAATCTTCCAGTTTATAATTTACCTGAGTCTGCCGCAGAAAGAGCCACAGAAACGCAAGGGCCATGTTGCAGAATTTAAGTCCAGTTTACCGATGAGAACATTGTGAGGAACCTTGAACTTGAACATAATCCCAAAAAAATGAGAGACCAAATGGAAAGTATCCACTTGTTAAATACTTATTCTCCCCTCTCCTTGTAAGCATTTTTAAATTAAAATCCCTTAAACAAGAAGAGTCACCTTCCTCCATGTAACTTTCATAGAACTCAGAGCTGAGATACTGGAACAAAACCAATATTAATCAAAATTTGTCATGAAAACTAGCATATAGGGCAGCATCCTCGAAAAAAGAGAACAGCAGCAAACAAACTGAAAAGAAATCTTTGCAGTCCTATTTCATTCCACTGTCAATCCAAAGTACCAGGGCAGCTTGTTTTCAAGAATTAACTGTACCATCTTTGTATCTGGCACACAGTCAGACAACTGTGAGGTTAAAGCAGCTTCTTCATAGACTTCTTTTAAGACTAAGACTGACTTAAACTTTACAATGATCTTCAGTATTACTCAGCGGGCTCTCAATTTCTCTTTTCTAACTTGCTTGCAGTGAATACACTTAGATGGTTTTACTCTCCCTGGCAGAGAGAGGATCATCATAGGGAAACTACCACTAATATTTTGCACTTTGAAATTCAACTGAATAGTTCCAGTAGCACTTATAAGGTCAAAGCAAAAGGAAGGAAGACCTCAAGCAACTGAATGAAAATGAACAACAGCTCAAGAAAGTGTTAAAGAAAGCCAATTAGATCAGAATTCTAAGTCATAACAGGTGATGGCTGTTCAGAATTACTTTTCACTTTCTTAAGCACATAGAGAAAACCTAACTATAGTTAACAAAGACAATTAAATTATGTAGTGGCAGAACACAACAGACAGAATTTCCAATATTGATCATGACTATAAAGTACTAAATCATCATTTGGACATCAGCCCACGACCACATGGGGTGTCTATTTGCTTGCATCAGCAACCTGACTTCTTCCTTTTCCATACAAAGCAAATATGTTCTACCCTCCCAACACCTTTTAACATCTATTCCCTGCAGCCAGAGCAATCCCCAGCCCCATACTCCTGCTGGAAAAGACAAGACACTTACTGGGGTGAAAAAAAAGTGACAACTGTGCTTTATTCCACCCCAAAAACTTGTTGCAATTCACAATAGATGGACCATAAAATACTTCTAGATAAACCTCTATCCATTTTCAATCTCTTTTCCATCTGGCCTTTCTGTTTTACATTCCCAATCTCACGTTATAAATGACAGGGTGTCTCCTTGGAGCTAATGCATCCAAAAGGCAACCTGAATATTCTCACTCCTCCTCTAAACAGCTAAATTTCACTAATACCCACAGCAGAGTTGTGTGGGTGTTCTCTATGTTATCATTACCCTCTCAGTTAACAGCCATCTTGGCTATAATATAGCACTACCTACTAAGCACACAGTGTTCAGTATGAGACTGACCCTTACTACACAGCATTAACCTGATAAGCTGACTGGAGTGAAAGCCAAGATTATGCGATCTGCCAACACCCTACGACTTCAGGGTTGCTTATTTTTTCTCCTATTTTTCTTTTATTTTTACTTGCCATATGAAATCTCTATTTAATTACAATTTACGTACTGTTTCCAACCTCAGGTTTGTAACGGCAGTCTGTCTAGATTTCTCTCTTTACAAATAACGTTGCACAACAAAGGGAAAGGCCAATGAAGTGGACTATAGAAAATGCCCTTAAGCTTGTGATTGTGGACAAAAAGGCAACATGGGTTATCTAATCTCTTGTTTTTTCTCCAACATTATGACAGCCAGTCCCCAATTCTGCATTATCCTTATATCACATGTATGACTGAAACCCTGTTTGTGCTGAAGGCTCTGAGTAAATTAGCTTATCTTTTTTATTTCAGATCTTAAATAACCTCTGGAAGTTCTGCTAGGGCACACTTTCAAGATGCTGCAAGAATTCTTAACCAATGAGCTTCAGATATCTCATAATGGTACATTTTTCCCTGTTTGCAGTTAAAGGTGAGGTGAGGGTGGGCAGGTGGGGGGGTGTGCTCACACACCAAGGAAGGGAAGGAGCATGTGTGTGCATTGCTTGCATCATTCTCACCACAGACATTTGGGTTCAGATTTAAACTGCATTTTGCAGGAGCACGTCTCATTAGTGACTATAGATGGAACCTAGAGAAGACTAGATTATCCCCCTTCAGACTTCTACAAAAAAGAATCCCCAAAAGAATGTATACAGACACTTCCTTGAGTTAAATGACAAGGAAAGAAAAATTAAATGTTGCTCTGAAGACAGAGAGCACTCCCACATTCAACTTATATTTGGAGACATTGTTGACTTAGGAGTAAAGGTTATATGAAAAGAGAATTAAATAGATCAGTTGCTAATTAACTTTTTGACAGAAATGAATGCTGGCTTCCAATACACCTGTAATCTCTGCTTCTCACTTGGAGAAAAAACATTCACATGACAGGCTTCCACCCTTATCAGAAAAAAACCCTCTAAAAGGCTGCTCATAAAAAATTGCTCCCTTCCCCTCCAAAAGCACAAGAAAGCGGTAAAAAATGACACAGTACACTTAAACTAGCTTCCATTATTCCACCAGTCAAGTCAGCTTGTACTGCAGAAGAATTCGGAGCACACATAAGACTATAGAGAGTCAAAATCAATTCTCAGAAATCACATTTGTTCACTTAGATTACAGCATTCATTAGTTATTCCATTTTGCCATATTGTACCAAATACACGGCATTCTAACTGAAGTAGGTGCTGAAAGCTTAGTGGCTCCTGCTGTTTGAATGTGCTCTTCAGTAATGGAATAAACCCAGCTTGCTACTATAAACATCAATAAAATTGTACTTTAAATTGATGCTGTAGTCTGAATGCCAAAGCAAAATGTTCAGAAGAAAAAGTCAGAAATCAAGCTGAACAATGTATTTCCTTCCTTTCCTAAGCTTCCCACACTGAGTAGAAGGGGACAGGGGAAAAGGGTGACAATTTCATGCCATCCCTCAGAGAGCCAACAGTTTATTCTGTAATTGCCAAAACTCATGTGTATGTATCCAATCAGTAACCTTTTTCTCAATTAGGGAATTCCATTCCTGCAAAATTTTGGCAATCAAATTATTTTCTAAGCTGTTTTTCATTTTCAATAGAGGTTTTATGTTCAAGAAGTCATCTTCCTCAGCATTAAATACTTGGCTGTACACAATTTAAACTTGGATTATATTTATGACGCAGACATTTTACCCCTGAAGAAATAAATATTGACAAAGTTGACAAAGATCTGGGCAGCTCTAAGAACCAGAATGCTTGCTGAATGCCTCCTACTTTGCAAATTCCGCAAGTTTTAACATTGCCCTTTTTCTCTCCTGTGAATTGCTCAAACTTACAAGTCTGGCAACTTGCCCTGAAACCAAAAATATAAAAACATCCCTGTGATTTTTTTTTTTTTTTAATTATACAGCAACACCAAAAAATACTGCAGTTACCAGAAAGCAAAATGCTTAAAAAAAAAAAAAAAACAACAAAACGAGCTCAGCCTTATGTTCTTGTTTTCTCTCCATACAGGACAACACGCAATTTAAAATTAACAATCACATCACTCCTGTCACTTGTTATCTTCTGCCAGGTAACAAGTGACAGGACAAGAACACATGGCCTCAAGTTGCACCAGGTGAGTTTTAAATTCAAGATTAGGTAAAAAATTTTCATGGTGAGGGTTGTAGACCATTGGAACAGACTGCCTAACAAAATGGTAGAGTCATCATCCATGGAAGTGCTCAAAAAACATGCAGATATGGCACTTGGTGACATAATGGGTTGTGGTGAACATAATGGTGGTGCTAGGTTGATGGTTGGACTCAAAGTTCTTTCCCAACTTTAACAATTCTATGACTCTGTAATTTTCTGAGTACTTCTATGAACAGTGCTTAGAAGGGCTGTACAAGGCCTTTATAAATCTCATCAACCCTCTTAACCACAGTTTCACAAAGTAGAACTTCATGCACATTACATTTTAGATTGTTTTTATGCATTTCCCTTACCAGACTGGCTCTTTTATGCGGTTCATGATACTGAGAGCTTGTACAAGCAGTGACTGTTACACCAGATGGCATCAGAGGCAAAGACTGACCATGCTTAGCAACAAGAAAATAATGTGGCTCATTATCACAACTTGTGAGATAGTGAGATAATCCAATTATCATTTCTCAAGGCATTTCTTGAAGTATGAAGGAAAAGCTGCATTCTAAAGTCATGCAAGTATGACATCCACATCTTAAATTTAGTAATGAATAGATTTCTAAAAGCAGGTTGTAGTGAAGTGAAGGTCAGCCTCTTCTCCCAATTAGCAAGTGACACGACAAGAGGAAATGGCCTCAAGTTGCACCAGGGAAGTATAGTTTGGATATTATGAAAAATTTCTTCACCAAAGGGGTTGTCAAGCCCCGTAATAGGCTGCCCAGCAAAGTAGTTGAGTTACTCTCCCTGGAGCTATTCAGAAGCTGTGTAGATGTGGAGCTTAGGGACATGGTTTACTGTGGACTTGGTAGCGTTAATTTGATGATCCTAAATCTTTTCCAAGCTGAACAATTCTATGAATAGAAATGCACAGACTGAACAGTTCCTACAAGCCAGACTATAAATGAAGGACTGGCTGAGAGACATTTGGAAAACTAGACTACTAATAATGTTTACTCACATGTAAAGAACAGTTGGCAAAGTATAAGATTACTTTCTTGTTAAAAAACAAGAGTTAAAGTACCACACTTGTGCCTTTTATTATTCTTCATGAAAAAGGACGTGGTCTATAAAAATGTATACAAAAAGCTTAATTATACATATTTTTTAAACAAAAAAAACCCCAGTCTTTAGTTCTTGTTTACATGGATACATGAAAAACAAGATGGAATGACATCAGCAAGAAACTGAAATTTGACCTGATGTTTTTCCAACCTCAGTCACATAAGGAAGTTACTAGATTGCTCAGCTTTTTTTTTTTTTTCACACCTGCTAAGCTTTTGCGTCTGCCAAATTGGTGGGAGACATAAAAATAAAATATTTACTCCTCAAGCTCCATATGACAGTTAAAGAAGCTGCTGCTACACTTTGAATCAGCTGAAATGCTGTTATAATGAACAGTTCTCAATTTGTTATTTTCCACATAAAATAGCCAAGACTTCAATATTCCTTAGAAAAAAAACCAAAAAATACTTTAAAGAAAAGTAAGACCTTGTGTCCAGCTGTTTACTTGCAATTCCATACAATTCTTCAAAAAGTTCTTTTATATTACCTGCTTTACATGCAGCAGAACCCAAAAGATTTCTAAAGCTATTTTAGGGATCACGTCTTTTATTCATCACTCAGTCAATATATCCTCATCAATGTACCTACATTTTTGTTGGCAGCCCTAGTAGACAAAACATTCTAAAGCATTCCAGACTTCCCACAGCTGGCCAGACTGCAAACATCATGCTGATAGGTTTGCTAGCCAAGTCAAAATATAAACAGCAGCAGTGTGCTTCATCTTTGTCTCAGGCAGTATTCTGTCTGTGTGTCCCTGCAATTCAGAAAGCGATGTTGACAAGCCTATAAGTAGCCTATAGGAGCATTTCACAGTTGTAGCCCTTCCCCAGATGCTCAAAAAGGGTTTTGATGGCTGGAACAAAACAGTGTTACAGGAAACTAACAGTAAAATCATAAGTATTTTTCCCCAAATTAGTCTGAAAATTGAAATTTAGAAAAGCACATAGATCATTCTCTGAACAAAACTAATCAAAAACTACACTAACAACTGCATGTGAGACTGTGCTCTTTGGATTCTAAAGCAAAATGTTCCTAATTCATAGTTCTTGCAAACTCTTTCCTTGAGGTTTGCAGAGAAAGTACTACAATGCCAAGTCATACAAGTGACCCAGCAAACAGACTGTGGTTAAAAACCATGTTGAGTAGAAACACAGAAAAAATATGACTTCCTCTCTTAAACCTCAGTAGTTCTGAAGAGCTGACAAAGTAAAAGGAAGCAACATTTTGCCATTTTTCTTTGAATATATTACTTACCATGCTCCTATTTTTATGCAGGTGTTTCTCAAAAAAGCTGCTTTTTTTAAAAGCTGCTTTCACACTGTCCATTAAAAAAATTTCATTCAACATTTGAAAAATGAGAGGTAATTGACACATAAAATTTATTTCAATATTTTCCTTTTAAATCATTGAAATTTACTATTTACAAATTCAAAGCATCTTTGCTAAAACTGCAGGACTCTACAACATAAAAACAAATAAGAGTAATTAAAATACAAAATGCTGTACTATAAAGCAAGATCCTAATCCAGAAATGTGCTAATATTTGGGCACAACACTGTATTAAGAACTGAAATACAAATTCACAGACAAGCAAAGTAAGTCAAATACCTTTAGCCTCCAATTATCTCCTACTTCCGTTTTGATTCTGTTCAGCCAGTTTTCATCGAAGTAAACTGGATCTCTGAAAGACAAAAAGTGTATTCATTAAAAACAGGTTACAGAAATTTGTACACATTAGTCATTAAGCTGCTGTATCAGGTTTGAGTTAATTTAAATTAATACCTCTTGCATCCGACACATTGCCTGAAAATCATAGTTCAGAATCCTGTTACTAATTCACTTTGCTAAGATCTTGCACTCTGCTGACAGCACAGCTTCACTTGTGTGCCATGACCAGCTGATGCTTTTGAGGAAGCTTCCTTTATATTTTGAATGCATTTTGCCCATTTTCCCTCCATAAGTCCTACCTCTTAATTTCTCCTCTGGTGCTGCAGCAATATTTACTTGCAGTTCGAAACACGTTAAAAATTATTACTTTTCTCACATATTACGGATCCCTCCAAGTGTACATTCAACTTCTAAAACAAAAGCCTGAGACTGAACAACAAATACACTGTCTCAATACAGTGAGAAGAGCTAAAAAGTATCATTGAAGCTTTTACTACTGAGAACACACTTCTCTATTTAATGAAACAAACACTACCAGGTTTTGCAAATCTCTTTTCATTGTAACACTACACGAATCTTTTTGTGAATACCCCTTCTCAGAAGCTTTTCTATCCTCTGCACTTTTGACCAGACAATCAAGATAAGGAACAGAGAACTCCTACTGCTCGCTGAGTACGGATGGAAGAGTACACTTCTATGAACAACTTCTCCCTCTTCATTCTTCTCCAAGCATCTTCCACAAGCTGCTTCTTCAAGACACCTCCCAAAGCTTTCCTGCTGCCAACCTCAAAGATCACCTAAAAGGCTAATATTTTCTACTGCTTGGTTCAATCAAATTTTCCATTTATCACACAGAAATTTGAAAATGCTATGAGCAGAATTAAGAAAAGAGAATGTACTGCATATACCTCATAAACCAAAGAAAGGCTCACATTTCAAACAACATAAAAATTTAATACTGTCAACAGTGAAAAAAAACCCACCTTTTTTTGTTAACATAAGGCTCTTAAGAGCCTGTATTACAGTTTCAAGTAACTAGAAGTAACCTATTTCCTGGACTTACACGGCTGCAATTGCTACTGATTACTATCAGATTTACTGCTGCACCCTCTACACACAGAAGGGTTCTGGACTGAGCTCTTATTTTTAACGGCAAGATGCCATGAGATGTTCTGACAAAACTTCAAGATAACAGTGAATATACCTAGAGATTCAAATAACGTCTAGATCATATATACTGTAAATCGGCAATTACATCAGAACTTTTATTAGAGCACAAACTTTGTAGCCACACCATGCACCTGATTCATAGTATATGCTGTATTCCATCTTTCCCACAGTGTCTTCACAACACATCAAGGTCTGCAAGCTGTATTACAACTACAATACACAGCAATGGAGAAAGATCACAAACAGCAATATTTCTCTACTGACACATTTCCATTGTTATTTTTACACACTTTTTTAGAGACTGTGGCGAAGATTACAGCATATTTCCTTTGACAGCATCCGCAAACATATATCTGGAAGAACAGCTTTAATTACTAGTTAAGTTGATGACTCCAAATTACTTCCATTCAAAAACAGTACAGTTATAGCACAGATGACAGAATCTTAGACTACAAAACAGAAAAAGCAATGTCTTATCCAGAGTATCATCTGTTTTTGAAATAAATGTTTTCAAATAGCTTTCAAATGGACTCTCTGCCATGAGAAGGCAAGTAAGCCTAAGAATTACATTGATTCAAACACATATAAGATCTCTGACATATGAAGAAAGCTCACATTCAGATTTTACGTGAAACAAACAGCTCTCCTTGCAAAAAGCCTTAATTAAAAAGTCTTCATTTGCCTAACTTCACTCAATCACAACAAAATCATCTGGACAGTAATAGAAAGTTCAAAAAGACAATTCAAATCCCATTTTTGGTGTGGAGTTCAAAACGTAACTCTCAAGAGTCTTCTGGGAATTTGCAACACACAAGTAAGCTTGCTTAGCAACAGACACAATTACAAAATATTTATGCAGCTGAGAGAGAAAGCAGATATAACCTGTGCTCCACCATCAAAAAAACCCAATCATACATTCCTTAAGGATTGTATCTTATAATGTTAAGGGTTGTAGTTGGTCGTAACATAACACCTAACATATAACATATAACGTAACATATGACGCATGACGTGACGCATGACGTGACGCATGACATATAACATAACATATAACATCACGTCACATCTTCAGCTGCATTAAGGCTGCAGTGCCACGAATACATCAATCCTTGACATGCCATTTTCATGGTAAATGATGATTCTAAGAAGCAACATGGGTAAGTATAAACAACATCCCACAAGCAAAATTATACTTGGACTGACAGGGTAGCTGGACTACGGGGTAGCTGATATTGCATATCCGATTTTCAACAATAAGTGCATCAACAAGGGCATGTGCTGAGGAACAGTAAGATTTCAGAGTCAGGTCCAACTCACTTGATTCTGGAAGCCTGTACTTCAACAGAAACTAAGCAGTTTTTCTCAGCTACTACTGTAATAAAAGTAAGACATGGACCAGCAACTGTCTTTTACAGTCTTGATGGAAGTCCTAGGCTACCCCAACCTTTACATATGTCATCAGACATACTTAAGGAAGGTCCATGAGAAATAAATCTAAACTCAGTGTGGTTGTCCTCTTGCACAGATCCCATTTGTTTTTTTATTTGTATGTATACAAACCTCATGGAAGCATCCAAGAGTCCGGCAGCTGATAAGCAATCCGCTTGAAATCAATACCATGTAACAGTGGTCAAAATAGTACCAACAACCCTATTTCAGAGAACCTCCATACAGGTTACACAATAATTAATTGCACACTGCAAAAACACTTTGTCAGGAATATAATAAGCAGAAAAGCAGCAGGTTTGGTATCAACACCAAGTAAATCGAGAATGATCATCCTTTCCTTAACATAAATCACCTACCATTATTATTTCCTTTCTCTTCAGAAGTCTAACTAAAGTTCATTACTACAGCAATGCTCTCTCTCTATAACAAACTATTGGAAATCAAACCTGAAATAAAAACTTTTCCACAAGAATTTCTAAACATACTTTTTAAAAGGTGCTTCTACATGTTAGGTCATTCACAGCCCTTGCTGCCAACAAGTCTCCCTCCACTATATTTTTGGCTCTCAGGATTCAGTCAAATTCAGACTTCCTTAACCACCTTAGTCCATTTCATTAGGAAACAACAGCATTATTCTTATAGTGTTTGAAAAAGCATCACCTAGGCAAATATGTGAGGCTGAAAGGTGTGCAGCTAAACTATCGGAAAGCTGACTGAAGCATCAGCATTACCATGAGATGACTCATTCACAAACTAAGTATTTTGAAGTCAGTAAGTTCCTGGGCCTAGATCCAAACTTATACAATCTCTTGTACTGGATAACTTTCAGGTTTAGAAAGGTATTTGTGTATCAGTTGATTGCTGCCTACTATCTAAGTAGTACTGCAGATAACTGGGACTTTTCTTCAGAGCACAAGATACTTATGCCGTTGTTAATGCTCGATCGCTTCATGTGATGTTTTCAGCAGTGCTCATTTATACCATTTCCATCTTATTTTGTATGCAAATTTTCCTTTATTTAAGCAATCATCTCCCTGCACCACAGATGCCAAGAGACAGAAATACTCTTCTGAAGAAAGCCAACCCACAGAGCATGTAGTATAACTCATGATTATTACTCATTTTAACAGTGGTACAGTAAGCTGCTTCAAGAAATGTCTGTTTACAAAAATTTCGCTCCCCCAGTGATATATAAAAACATGGCTTTTGTGTTCTGCATGTGTCAAAACATACACAGTGTGTTGCAATGTACAATGTAACAAATGAATAATTCATTGAGAGGTGCACAAAGCACAGACGACAAAAGAAAATACCACTTCTTACATTTACCAAGGCCAGTATGACAGAGGAAGAAAGAACCAAAACAAGAGGGACACCTGGTACTAAACAGTCTCTAGAGTGGAATGAAAGGAAAATTTTAAAACGTAGTATAAAACAGGAAATCATGCTATTCTAGGGATATCAGTGGACAGTGAAAACGTAAGCAACATCAATGCAGGCGACAAAAAAGAGATGTGATTCAGAAGCAAGCTATGGCACTTCTACCAGCATAAGATACATGATTTTAGGCAAACGTCCTACTCATAAACAATTTAAACATTTTCTTTTGCTTCCACTCCTTACTCCTGGAGTACAATATTCTGTAAAATAATCATTAACACTGATTGTGTACAGGCGTTTTATCTTACTGTATATCATATCAGTGCTAGTCAGAGAGACCAATAACCATCACATCTAAACACAAACAGTGAATCTTACAGAATAACACGCAAAAGACAAGCTAAAGCATAAGCTGAATTTCTTCCTCCAAGATAATACAGTTAACATTGGAGAATTACATTCAAATTTGAAGATAAAGTTTTAATGCTAAAAAGAAAGAAAATGTCCTTCAGGGATTTACCTGTTTTTTAACAGCTGAGACTGTAAGCAAAACATTCATGCTTGGTTACATAGAACATATTTCTGCTATTTGCTATCATACATTATATCAATAGTAAAAAGCTTCTGAAGGTGTCAGTAACTTCTTTTGTAACCTTTTCTTCTCACAGCTTCTTCCAGCAGTTCTGATAAAGGAAATTCTGCTACATCTGTTTTGATGACTGGCACTTACCTAAAATGCGCTGTTACTGTGAATGCAAAAAATGTTGAGAATTATGTATGAAAAATTAAGAAACATGGAAGAAACTGTTAGCCCCTTCCAGACACTTGGCACAAGGCACAGCTGTTTTTTATCAGCTGATGAACACGCAAGCAATGTTCTTCCTTTTCTCTTTCCTCTTCTGTTCCTTTCTCTGACAATAAATCCTACAGCTCTGTTTGGTGCAAATTTTCGTTATGTCTAAAGCAACCAATTCCCTGAACCAGGAACCTCTGCAAAACTGTTCCTCATCACAACCTGCTATTTCCTGTCCTCATAAGTACCAGTGGACTCTTCCTGTGAAGGTAGATTGAAAAAAAAAAAGAAAAATTAAAAAAAAAAAAAAAAAAAAAAAAAAAAAAAAAAGGAAATAATAAAGAATAATAAGAGTTCACTTTTAAACTTCGTTTTTTTCCAGAAGAAATGCTATCCTCACTCCCCTGTGGAAATACATCCAGATCACTGCATGACCCCAACACCTAAATTTTCATCAATGCTCTTCTTCACTTAATTTGACTTCTTCATTGACAGTATTTTCTTCATTCATAATGAGCTCTTTTTTCTTATTTTTTTGAATCCTCACTGGATATATTAATCTGCTCTACCAGTGATTTTTTAATCACTAACTAATTTACTATAGTAAAATCCTGATGCATATAAAAGTTGCCAGAATTCTCCCCTCTCTACCTTTGTCTGATTAACCTCCTAGTATTATTATGCTCAAAGAACACACACTTATAAAGAACCTTAAACAGGAGGTAGCTATACTGAAAAACATCCGATTTGCAAGGAAAACAAACTACAAAAATAGTAGCTTACCCTTCTCAATAGAATAAGAGTAACAGCATTTAAGTTGTGCCTGCCATCAGAACAATAAATTTGTCCTTTGAAGATTAACCTTTTGAGAGATTTTCATGCCAAAGAAGCAATTATTCAAGTATTCACTGCAAATTGTATGTTTGACCTGGTGCTTTCATGCTTATTCTTTACTTTTAAACATCACTGCACAACTTTTCCAAATAACCTTAAGAACACAGCAGTCTTCCTGTTGTACACTTCTACTCCTGCAAAAATTGTCTCCTACATGACTATCTTTGTTGGGACAGAAAGGGAACCATTGCTGCTAATATAAAAAGAAAATACGAAAAAAACCTGCTCTAGACTAGCTTCATATTGTTGAGCATTCCCTGACTCACAGATAAGTATTCTTCCTGCTGTATCTGTTCAAAGGAGCAAATGGAAGATTTCACTGCTAGTGTTGAATTTGGTTTTGTTTCCAAGAAAGAGTATTTAAAACAGCTTTGTCAACATGCTCCTGATAAGTTTTCTACTCAGCTATACAAATCCCTGATCCCTGTATTTGACCTGTATTGCAATCCCTCATGTCCAGGGAAAACAAGTGCTTGGCTATTCTGCAACCCTTGGTTTCTACTTCAAAAATCAATCAGTGATCTTCTGTTACACTTCTTCTTATCTTATACTACTTCTGTTAGTTCTGTTTTACAAAGAAAACCAAAAGAAAAGTCATATTTTCTCCCAAAGATTATTCATATGGTATCTTTCCTGTCATACAATCCAAGATCAGATTGCTGCTGCTCTTCAGAGATTCCCTCAACAAGAATGCAGTCAAGATTTGACAATATGGTTGCTAAATTTCAGCATGAAAATATGCCTGTTCATTACATAAGTATGCAAAATGTTAAAGCTGAAGCACAACTATCATAAAGATAGTTGAATTGAATACTATTTTGGCATGTTCAAATTATTACATAGGGCATAAAAAAAGAATTGTAATTGTTTAGGTGTTCTTTACATATAAACTGGAAAAAACGAAAGAATTTCTGTGCTCAGTGTCAGCATGGTAGTTGTTACAGGAAACATTTTAAAATCATGTTACAGAAATGCAAAATTTGTACTGTATACCTATTTTAAAAATATCAGTTCATCAGCTGAAAACAGTGTCTCAGAACCACATAATAAAAAGTCTTGTTTTGAAATATTTGACTGCATTGAGATTTCCCTTTTCTCCGCTTTTATTCTTCTTGTGAATTGGCAGCACCTTCTCTTATTAGGAGAAAGGCTCCTACTCCTGAGGATCTGCAATGACGAAAAGACTCAGTGCCCTCATAGAAGCTACAGCCCTAGGGGCCCTGTCAAAGAAATCATCTGTGTTCAGTAAACCTGAGCCATGCAGCAGCACAAGAGGGAAGTGCTAGCACAGGATGGAGGACCCTCATCTTCTGACTGACGTCACCCAAGAAGGGCTGTTGCCTGCTAAGGGTTTGAATTCCTGGCATTGTTGAGACTGATGAAGCTTGTGCAGCCCTCACACTATTACTCCTTCTGCTCTTCCACCTTGGCACAAGCAGTACAGCTAGGGAAACCATCACAGTGCCAAGTAAGGTTATGTGGCTTTGGGAGCTATGGTCAAGGCTCAAGTGGTGCTCTCCCCAGCTGAACCAGTTAGTAAGGAGAAGGTTTGAAGAGCAGACAGATCCTGCAGGTCAACAACCAGCTGTGACCTAGTGCTGGCAACGAAGTTTTGGTTTCGATAACCATTGAACCCTTTTGAGAATCAAGGACACTTCAAAGAGATGGAATCCATCAGACTATAACAGGCAGACACACCTACACCAATGGGCTGGCCAATGTTGTAAGAACAGTTTTATACAAGGGATAACAAAAAACAAACATTAAGTGATGAAGTAGTGGACTCTGTTGAAAAACTAAGAGTGTGGAACAATGTGAACGGAAGATACCTCATAGTCAACAAAACAGGGCTGGGTGAAGTGGGATCACCCCAAGAATATGCACATAAATACAGAAAGGCCTAAAGAAGAACGCTCTGGGGAAAAGCTTCATTCTTGGGAATCAGAAACACTGGATGCATACGTGGAGCACTTTTGCACAAACGCATGCAGCATGGAGAACAAACAGGAAGAAACAGAATTCTGTATGTAGTTACAAGGTCAGTCTCACTGGGATCATGAAGTTTTGGTAGGATGGCTCACATGCCAAGGCTGCTGCTATGGATGCATACGGGTTCTTTAGGAAAAAAACACCGTTCCTGTGAGAAAGCAGTGGGAATGCATGAGCTCTGTCTTAGGATGGATATGAGCCAGCTGAGAGATTACTGGTCAGGATGACTAAGCAGACCAACGTAAGTGACACTGTTACAGATTCCTGCTATAGACTGCCTGATCAGGATAGCATCTTCATAGAAAAACTGATGAAGCATGACAGGGGTAACTGGATAGCAAGGTGGGCTGAAAAATGGCTGAAATGCCAGGCTGAGCTTTCAGAAGGATGAAATCCAGTTAGAAACTGGTCCACTAGCAGCATACCCAAGGGATCAATACTATTAAATACCTTTAATAGGGACCTAGATGATGGAACAGAGGGTAATTTTTCATATAATATAAAAATGGAAGGAGTGTTTGATATGCCTGATAGTTGCATTGCCATTTAGGTGGAATTTGACAAGCTGGAAAAACACGCTGAGAGGAACCTTACACATTTCAGGAAAGGTAAATGCAAACAAACCCCATTAACCAGTATTCACCGTGTATGCTGGGGGCCAAGGGGCTGGAAAACAGCTTTTCAGACAAGAAACTGGGTAGAAGCCAAGTAGAACACACTCCAACAACGTGTCCTTGCAGCAAAGAAGGCCAACCACAACTTGGGCTGTGTTGGGAAGATCATTGTCAGCAGGCCAAGGGAGGTCCTGCTCAGATCCATTAATACCATATCTGAAGTGCTGCATTCTCGAGTCCCCAGTATGAGAGACATCTGGACATACATGGAAGTTCAGTAAAGGACAATTAAGATGATTAACAGACTGCAGTTTCTGTCATATGAGGTGAGACTGAGTGAGCTGTGTTTGTTTAGCCTCAGGAAGAGAAGGCTCAGTAGGATCTTACCAATCCTGTGTATAAATAACCTGATGGCTCCTTCTTCTTTATACCCATATAATCTCAGTGGTGTCTAGTGAACAGGCATGGGGTAGTGGAAACAAACTGAAAAGCAAGTATGTCCAACTGCAAACAACTAAACTGAGTGTTCCATTCAGTTTATCACAGAAGTTTTATTACATTAAACTAATTCTAACACTACTGACTATACTTTCAAACAACTATCAGGGCCAATCACCTTACCTTGCACTGATTTCAACTTTAAGTGTGATTCTGTAAGTTTAGTTTTAACTCACCTTACTCTCCAGTAAGTTCACATTTGAATAAATGCTTCCCTAAAACATAACTTTTTTTTCATTTAAGATAGTTATCTGAAAACTACAGAGAGAAAATTAGTCATATTCCACTTTAAAGTACCATCTAAGCCACATCTTTATGGAATATCAGTCAAGTTTGAACTAAAACCCATGTAAATATAGAAAAATTAACAGATAAAAAACCTCTGTATTTAATTCATTAAGTAAACAATTACTTACATTTTTTGAAGAACCTGGGCCATCACAACCCCACTCGTTAAATCTTCCACGGTCTGGCATGGTGCCTCAACATTAAACGTCTGGATCTGTGGGAGAAAACATTGTCTTCTTTTATTGCAACATCAAGAAATTTTCAAAAGTTTGAAAAAAATGCTACCAAATAGCAAACAGAATAAACTCCACACATTTAGTGTACATACTAGGTTTAAAAAGTTTTATATTTAATAGCCATCAAAGAAATCAACAGAGCTCAGTATCCTTGTTTTCACAATAAACTTTGCTACAAATAACAGTATTACATTCTTAAAAAGGCAAACATTGTGCTACGTTTTCTACTTACTGAAAGTGACCAGGGTGTTCAAGTACTTCCATATATTCATGTGCATATATTCAACTACACTCTCTCAATCAACACAGGTAAGAAATCCAGTTTTTAGAAGGAACAGTGATCCCACAGAATGCTCATCAGCTCCCCACAACGAGTCGACGAAATGTAGAGTGACATACATATTCCAAGCTTAATTATTCCCTACTATCAGATGGAAAAGGAACACACAATGCTGTTAAACCCTAACTTTTATGGTTTATGCACTACTAGTGTTCTGAGCATTTCAGGGTGCTTTATAAATACAGTGACAGGCACCGCTGTCCACAAAGCAAAACTCTTATCTTTCTTGCTCTCTTGGTGAGAAAAACCTGTCCACTCCAGAACAATCTTTTTAACTGGTCTAAGTTATTTGATAATTTATTTTAAATTAACATTATTTTCAAATTATGCGAACAAGTTTGCAGAAATAATCTTGATGGTATTATTTGGAGGGTATCTGCCTTGCGCTTTCTGTTACTATCCTCCTCCTAGGGGAAGCCTGGGCTTATTGTAGAAAACACTAATCGTGCACAAGGGATAAGACAGTCTACAAGAGTATTTGCAGCTTCAGAGTATATAAATGTCAGATACATCAACCATTTTTTTCTGAACATAATGTACAACTATTCATGCTTTAGTGGCATTTGAAAGAGTAATAGTGGTCAGTCATTTCCAAATAAATACCCTTTATATGCATGTATTAAAATAAAAGACAATTCATGTCTCTGAGGAGAAGGCTCTCAAAAAGTCAAGTGCATAATAGCCAGATTCTCCTCATACCTTTGGAATGTCATGTAGGCACTCAAGCATGCCATTTAACATTAATCTGGAGTACAGGCACCTAGGCGAATATTCCTTTCCTTTAGTCTGGAAGAAAAAAACTAACACTCAATTAGGGGAAAAAAAAACAATGATATCCATGAAGAATGAAACATTGAGCTCTCAGAGCATGTTTCTTGATGAAGTTCAACTGCGACCAATGAATAGTAGTGAATGATGTCCATGTTCCAAAAGCACATTAATAAATTATTAAGTAGCATATAAAACAGGTAGAAGTAACTTCTGCGCTTCTGATTCAGATTTTCTTACAGCTACTTAAAAAAAACAACACAGCCTTTTCTCAAGAAAATCAAGAAGCTATCATATATTGCCAGAACACTAGGTGAAAATCAGAGTGGGTGAATGAGGAAAAAAACACACACATGAAAACACAACATAACAGGATATAACATCCAATTGCTATTTTGCCAGAAAATTGAATTTACCAGTAGTCTCTGAATTGTGGCAGTACTGTTGAAAGAATACAGAGACAACTCTGAGTCTGAATCCTCAACTTGGCAACACATGAAACAAGAAACAACAACACTTTACAGCTAAAAAAATAAAAGGCTGCAACAACATCATGGATGGTTATGCTTAAAGAAATTCAAGGATAAAATTATCAAGCATAGACAATGAAAACCTTTTTCTAATTTTACATATTATACCTTTAAATAATGAAAACTGAAATCACTTTGCTGCACAATAACCAAAATTAAAAAATCACTTAAGAACTACTACCATTAAGGTTTTTCAGAAATAGACAAAGTTAAATATTCTTTTCAAATAAGCAATAGCAACATAATTAAGGTCTTCAGAGTGCAAACTAATCAGAGTTTTTTAGATTAATTTTTTATCTTGATATATGAAACACCTTCTTGACTAAATAAAAATGTATGTAGACAACACCACTACATCAAAGGAAAAAGAAAGATGACTAAGCCTATTTCTGAAACACAGAGAAACATGATGCACATTCTCTGTTGTTTTGTGTATAATTTTATCATCATACTTCCCCAACATTTCACACAGAAAAAAAGGTGAAAAATGTCATTAAGGTTCAGGTACCCTATCTGAACTCTTTTCCTCCCATAGACACACATGCAGGATTGCCACTGAGGACAATAATGCTTTCTATGGTTAGACATCAAAGAACAAAAAGAAAGACTTAAACTAACATGACTTTTATCTTCACATGCATTTAAATTTTGTAATAAATGTCTTTGCTTTTGTATTTCAACTGTGCCAAATTTATGCTGCAAAATATTTTTTCGAATCTTAAAAAACAAAGAACTATATCCTTTTCATATCCTTCAGAGATTATCCTCCAGAGATATTAAAGTAATAAATTTTCTTTAAAAAGCCTTACACAGAAATAGCTTTTCAAATTTACATTGAAGTTAAACTCCTATACCTTCCTCAGTTCTACAGTATGCTAAACCACTCTAGAGTAAGTAGAGCTCATTTTCCAGAAAGGAGAAAATAATAAGAATGTGGCCATGCAGACACAGAGTCCAGCTATGGAGATAAAGTAGTAAATTCGTGTGTGCGCCTCTAAACAGCTATTCAGTAACAGCTGTTAAAACAGTGTTCTTCCTGTGCATTGTGATGTGTTTCCTTCTGGAAGACTTCTCTCTCTTCCTGTGGGAACTGCTCCTCTGCTCCTGCTTCTTGAGTGCTTGCAATGCAGTCCCCATTGTTAGTTCCGTAAAGCTGTAAATTAATTCCTGTTCCCTGTCATGACTCGAGGGGTTTTTCCCCCACTTCTTGAACCACTATATGGAGCCTGGATGTCATGTCTGTGGGCACGTATGAATCTAATGAGGTTCAACAAGGCCAAGAGCCAAGCACTGCATCTGTGTTGGGGCAACCCTCCCTATCAACATAGGCCAGGGGATGAACAGATCGAGAGCAGCCCTGCTGAGCCCTTCCAGGGTGCTGGTGGGTGAGGCTGGAAATGAGTCAGAAACAGGAGTGGCCAGCAGGTTGAGGGAGGTGATTTTCCCCTTCCACTCCACTCTCATAAAACCCCACCACTCTAAGTACTATGTCCAGCTCTAAGGTCCTTAGCACAATAAAGACATGGACCTGTTGGAGCAAGTCCTGAGTAAAGCCACAGAAATGATCAGAGGACTGTCTTCCGGTAAGGAAAGGCTGGGAGATTTAGGGTTGCCCAGCCTGGAAGGCTCCAGGAAGACCTCACTGTGGCCTTTCAGTACTTAAAGGGAAGATGGGGACAGACTTTTTATAATAAGCCCTGTAGCAATTGGACAAGGGGTAACAGTTTTAAATTGAAAGATCATAGATTCAGGCTAGATACAAGGAAGAATTACTCTGTGATGAGGGTGGTGAAACATTGGAACGAGGTGCCCAGAGGAGTGATAGATGCCCCACCCCCAGTAAGGTCTGTAGCCAGTAAGCCAGTAAGGTCTGGCTGGGCTCTGTGCAACCTGATCTAATTGAAGATGTCTCTACCCAAAGCAGGAGTGTTGGGTCCCTTCCATAATCCTATCACACAGGAGTCTGGAGGAAAGAGAGGGGTAAAATAAAAAATCACAGCCACTTGGACCAATCACTAGGTCTAGTAAGCTTTTACACCTTCCAGCAGCTATCATGCAATGAAAGAAACGCATTCTTTTATTTTATTTTATTAAATACTAATCCAGATCACTGATCCACATGGACATGAAAAGTCAATTTTTACACCTTATTTTAAACCTTAAAGTAAGGATTAAGAGGTGACTGTTACAATGCAAAGGAGGCCGTCATTGGGGACTAAATAACTGTTCCAGGAAGATAACACCTTAGAAAATCTGAATTACAGTTCCTGATTACATATATGACTAGATAGGATTTGTTAGCTACTAGGGATAGCATGCAGAAATGTGTTTTATGGAAAATATTTCTGATATGAAGGTCAGCAAATGGGACAAATACTCAGTTGTCAAAGACAGCAGGTGAAAACCAGGACAAAAATGTGATGGGGAAACCAGCATCCCATGAAACTTGATGGGAAAAAAAAGGAAAAAAACCAAACAAACCAAACTCCTCCCATCTCAAAGACAAAAAGGATTCTCAATGACCTTTCCTTTCTCAACACTAAGCGATAATGAATTACTTGCTCTTTGCACAGTGACTATATACACAGCTTGTTTTTTATTACTGATGCAGTTACGTAATAAACTTTTAAAGTGTTCTTTTGTAATAATACCTGAAATTGTTATTAGTGGTTCTTACAAGATAAAACACTGTGACTGGTTACCTTAAGCACAAACACAACAAACCGTAACACCCAGTTTCCAATTTATCAAAGTAAAGCACTCCCTAGTCACTGCTGAGGGACAAGCTGGCCAGTGATCCACAGATTCTCACCCACCAACTTGTTTCTCTCGGGTTTTGCTACTCTCTTTCCCTCTCCTTATCATTTCAATCATTATTACTGTTGTTATTAGCATATTTAGTATATGTTATATTCATTATTAGTACTATTTTATATTTATGTTATCTCTAATATATTATTACTATTATTGGTGTTTTATTTTGTTTCAATTATTACGTTTTTCTTATGTCAACCTCCAAGGTTTACATTTTCTTTCCCATTCTTCTCCCCACTGGCAGGGGAATCAAGGGAATAAGTGAAAAGCTGTGTGCTACTTAATTCCCAGCAAGGGTTATACCATGACACCACCACTTTAGAACCATTTATCCACTGCCTTACCATATTTTTGGAACTGACTATGCAAGATTACAGCTCGCTGCCTTGTAGAGTGTAGAACAACACTGTGCCACTACAGAAGAAACAAACCACATGGACCAGACAGGGAGAAGTAGCTGTGAAAGGAACCAGCCTCACTGGGTTGGATGCAAAGAGCAAACTGGCAGAGAAGATTAAGGTGGGTTGGATACTTCTGTCCCTGCACCTTAATCCCGTATTACCTATAAGATCTGTAAGAATCTCACTAAACAAAGTTTACTCAGCTTCAATGCCTGGAGGAAACCAGAATATCAATTCTTTTCACAATGGCGAGATAATTATGAGATACACACAGCTGTTCTTCCTCAGATGTAAAATTCCTGTATTGAGACAGACCTTTCAAATCAAAAGTGGATTCCTATCCTAAAAGCATATCCTGTGCTTCTGGATAACTTAAAGGTTTCTTCACCCATTTTTGTCCTCACAGTTAGTAGCACTGCTATCTTCTGCCTGGATAGTCACGGCATAAGCTGGTTTTCCATGCTTTCCAAGACAAGAGCAGACTGCATGAAACAAACAATGGGGAAGCAGATTCTCTAACAAGCAGCAGTTTTATTCCAAAATTTGAATTTGTGGGTATTTCCACTGATTTTTAGGTTGTCAGACTTTCAGTATTAAATTCTCACAAGTTACTTTGCAATCCAGCTGTAATATTAGGCACTAAATTAGCCCAACAAAAAAATGACAAGGTTTTTACATTACTGGTAAATCCCCATCAGGGTGGGAATTCTTCTGGGAAGAACTTGAATATTAATTTTTTATTGATTTCCTTCTCATTTTATGTATACTGTGTTTAACCTCAAATATCTAAAAAGGTCAAAGCCATGAAATATCTCAATCAAAATATTTTATCCAAAATGAAACTTTTTCAAATATTAAGTATTTCCTTTGCAAAAACACAGTGCAGAAAGTGGAAGATACACTTTGATTAAAGCTTACTTACCAAAGGACTTGAGAGAGCCATGATGGCATAAAACAGCTACCACTGCACTATCTTGGCATTGCCATTAAATTGCTGCTAACTGAAGTGTTCATGTATGACAAATTATTAAGATACAATAAACAGAGTCTCAAGTCTGAATGGCTTTTGGTTTAACCACTTCAGAAACATTAACGAGAAGACAAGCTAACCTACCAACTCCTGAGGTGAAAATTATTGTATTACTGTTTTCAGTTGAAAGTCAGATGAGCCAACTGATGAAAAAGAATTTTAAACAGCATTTGTACTGAAGATAAAATGAAAAGAGAACACATAATAGGAAGGCCTAAAACAGAACCCTAAACCAACAGTTTTTTCCAAGCCTTCATCTATCTCATCATGCTTTATTTAAAAGTAGTATTTACAAGTCAATGCTTTCTCTTCTCAAAATACAAGTTACTAATAAAGTGCAAAATTGCTAAACATTAACTCAATGCACCCACATTTATAGGATACATACATTCACATTCCAGCAAGCAACAACAAATTTTAGAAGCCCCAAAAGTGCCTTTTAAGACTAGAAATACCTTACCATAATTTAAAAAAAAAAAAAAAAAAAAAAAAAAACCAAAACCCACAAATGGTACTGTTTCCAGGAACTACCAGCTTCTTCTGCTAATCAAGAGTGCAAAATTTTCCATCTCTACTCTCCAGAAGCGACACAATAACACACTTATAATGAAGTCATATTAAACACAGAAGTAGCATATCTCCTGCCTTCAGCACTCAGACTCACTGAAACGTAGATGATAATCCAGTCCACAGAACTGGGGCACATGAAGTTTCACCGAAGGAGGAAAATGAAACTTTTCTCTAAAAGCAGGTGTTCAATGCAAATAACAGAACAGTGCTCAATAAACAAAAGAGTGAAATTCTTTTTACTCTGAATGGAGATGCCTAGGCTACTAGAAACCTGAACAACATCAAGAAAATGTGCTCAAATTGATCTATACTAAAACAAAGAACAGGCAGCAAGACATAGCTTCTGTATGAGGGCATAGGGCCAAGTAAAATCAATTAACTTCTCACCTTGTGCCTAGCAAGAGAAATGTTCCAAACTGATACATATTTCTAATATTACTTAAAAACAAAACCAAACCAACCAACCAAAAACAAAACAACAAAAAAGTGAACATAGGTGATAGCTTTCCCCTTGCAAAATACGGAAGAATAACAACTATTGAAAGCCTGTAACTCCAACCTTTGCAGCTATAATTCAGACGAGAAATACTGCCTCTATTGACAGGTGAAAGAAAGAGCTCTCTTCCCCAAAAGCAAAGAAGATGAATCCAAGAACAGTAAATTCTACTGAAGTATCATCTGCACAAACTTTCTGATCAGTGTGGCAACACAGGCTTTCAGAGGATTACAAGTAAGAAAGTTTTAGCAACTAAAAGATAGGATTCAGAGAAAGCTGGCACTAAGTTTTCACCAGGTTAAGAAATTTAAGACTTATCAGATTCTAGAACTTGTAATACAGATGTATAGCACACCACTAAAATTAGCATATCTTGCAGTTCAAGTCTTTTACTTTTCCATATTTATGTTTCAACAAACAATTTCCTGAACTTCACAGAATTCTGTGCAGAGCAAGATTTTCCAGAGGCTGACCAAATTCCATGATTCCTTGAAAAAAAAGCAGGAGCCACCATGTAAGAGGCAGTCATCTTTTGACATTGTCCATAAAATAAAATCATTAACCCTGCAACAGTGATCAAGTCATGTTGTCTGTTTTTTTCTTCCTAGCCACAAAAGGGGCAGTAGAATTAATAAAAACAAAAACAAACACACACACCAAAAACCACACAAAAAATAAAACAAGAAACAAACAAACCCACACATAAATTCTGTTGCAGTGAATCACACAATTATTTCTACTTATTCCTACACTGAAATGAAACTATGGATACCTTGCTGCCATGGCAAACAAGTTCACTCAAAGATTTATCCAATCAAAGATTTATCTTACACAATCCTGAAACATAGGAAAGGCTGTAACTCATTTAATACCTTGCAACACTGCAATGAATAAACTACAGATGTCCATCTCCCAGATCTATTGTCCCCAAAACATAAATCATGTGGGGTGTAAATATGCATTTGTTGTTTAAATATGCTAACTTAACTCCCTTGAGATATTTAGCTCCAAATGTGAGTTCCAGAGGACACAAAAGCACTACACTTCCAGCATTACACACATTTGCAAAGAAGCTTGCAGCTAAATGGCATCAAAGGGCCCTAGGAATTCCAGGGCTGAAGCACATTACCATCAGATTTACAATGCATCTTCTTGTGCAATACTTGCTCCACTACCTGCACCACTTCAAAAACATTCCCTGTGTGCCCCCTTTGAAAAGCTCCCATCCCTTTGTGGCCCCAGCTAGTCCACTGAAACACAACTCCAGCTTTGTATTCATGCAGAAGCTTCTGCCTGCCACAGGCAGGAGTGGAGTGCTGGCTGGACTCCCCAGCCTTTAACCTTAGAGAGCTTTTCCCTCCCCTGAAACCCTTCTCCTCCTTTCCACGCTGTCTCTTTGTTCCCTGCCCTGAATGGGCAGTACTAAGGAACTCACGGGAATGACTTAAGTCACGTAAGGCAAAGGCAGACAGAAAAACAATATAAGCATACTCTGCAGGGCAGGAAACCACTACCAGTAGTTAAGCCAAAGAGTTAATCCTGCTTCCTTTCCTGTGTGGCAGGACCTGCCAGGCTGTTGGCAACAAAAGCCACAAGGACACTACTACTCTCTTCCCCTCCCTTCCAATCATACATTCCTTAACCTTGGGCTAGTGTTGGTTGCCATGTGGCAAAAAACCTCGTTGTTGTTGCTGTTGGCGTTTTTTTAAATTAATCACTAGGACTTGCAAATTAAATTGATTAAACAACCCCAGAGTTAGGCTCTGAAGTTGAGGACACTTAACAAACCGAATTTAGGCAACGACCTTTCTAAACGACCATACCACTCAAGAGTCAGCCAAGAAAGCAGAGAACAGCAAGTGCAATTGTGTAACAAGGGAGAGAGAAGAGGCCCAAGGCTCAGCTTGAAGGTCTGCAATTGCACTACAGAAGTCAAACACATTGCAGCAAAGATGTCTAATGGTCCAAGAAAAACAGAATGTCAGAATATTATATTCAAGTTTACAAGCCCCAAAATGTCACAATTAAGACAGACAATTGCGCAAAATTCACAGTTTGACTTAATCTCTTTGAAACAACTGTTTAAATATTTCAGAGAAGATAGAAACAGGTTTCTCTCCACACCTCCCACTTTGAGATTAACAAGCTAACAGAAAAGTTGTTTCCTTTACACTCTCTAAGGTTCACAGTTCCTAGAGAAAAGTCCGTTTCTTCTCCAAGCAACATCTCACAACCCCTCACCAAAAAAATGAGGGGGCAGAACTGGGAACTGAAACTGAGCACATACTAAATCAAATCTAAATGTTTTTTTCTTCAGAGAACTGCTATAAATGTACACTGTATAGAACAGTTCTTCAGGAAGGGGAAAATAGACAAAAAGCAGAATTTGGGGCAGGGTCCCAAAGAATCAAAATCTAATAGTGTCAAAAAGCACACATGATGAATAATGCCTGCACCTCCAAATTCTATGCTCAGTCTTCCTTTTTCAGATTGCCTTAAAAGATGGGAGGGACGGTGAGGAACACATACAAACTGTACCCTATTATCTTTAATTACCATACTCCTATGTTATCACATAGTTCATTCTATCACTTGCTCTACATGATCTTGAAGAGAAGTTCCTGTTTCTGCTTGACCTCTCAGCAATATGTTAGAAAAATACCTATTAACTAATAATGCTGCTAGACACTCCAGCTCCTTCAAACATGGTGAATCTTACACTCAGAATGTCACAGTCATAGACAACTGCCCCTTTAAAAGTGGAAGTGACAAATTCTTTACTATCTTAGCAAGAGGTCATGAAATATAAAAAAGGGTTGATCAACCTGGTCTTTCACATTAGTTACAGAGGCTATGATCTGCCAGGTTCCTCAAGTCATATTCCATAATTGCTGACAAGCTCACGGTTTTTTTGCTCTCTGAACAGCAATGTGTTCAAACAGAACGGTTTTCTTGATTCACTGTCATCCATCAGCACAATCAACCACTCCGGTGATACAATCTTTTTTCAAGAGGTAAGACATGCTGATGCAATTACATTATCAGAAAAAAGGAAACTCTAGAACATTACGGTCAGTGGCCAAGGATTGGAAGAAGAAACAATTTAAACAGGCTTAGCAAGTTGCCTATGATCTTGGCATCTACAAGAAACCAGAAGAGTATTTAAAAAATGTAGATGCACAAGGATCAAGAACAGCATAATCTAAAATGACATAACTGTACAGTAGGGAAAAACAGCTTTCCCAGTAAATTCCAGCAATTTCATCCTCTTTGAAAAGGGTGCTGACCAAGCATTTGCAAGCAGCCTTCTTGAGGAATCAAAATCTGTTTCAGCACTTGGTCACATGGTCTCTATTATTTCATACTATCAGACAAATCTTTACAGATGGGAATAGGCCATGACACAGAAGACAGAGATATACTATACTGAGATTTTTCAGCCAGAAAGGGAGAAAGGTCAGAGGACTCATACCACATAAATGACCAAAGTGCTTTTAAAATGGAGGACACTGAAACAGGAGCCTTGCACTGTTTACAAAGTTCTCACTTACCACAAAAGTTTTAACAGAGACTTTCTTTGGCCTTGAGGGTTGGAAGAGAAAGAAAGCAGGCAAGATGCAGCTCAGTGGACGTAGCATATACTACAATAAGAGATGCTTATCACAATGAAAGAAAGTTCATGACATCTCCACATCAATTTGTGACTTACAACCACTTAGCAGCAAAGTCTTTAAGTAATCCTGCTGTTTACATACCAATGCTAAGCAATCTTTTCAGTATCATATCTTAGTTCCATGTTAAAAGAGAAAACATCACAAATTACATAGCAAAAGCCTGTAGCCATCACAATGATTTCAGACAGACAGTAAAATGTAACTGGTACAGGCACATTTGACAGCTCTCCATGTCTTATGAAATGTCTCAGCTATGTACCTAAGTTGAGAGCACTCCTGACACTGATGCCTTCATTGCTCCTTGTTTTTTACTCTTCATGTATCTGTAACTTGCTGTAGTTCCGTGCTTCTTACTAAGTGCCAAAATCCTCTGTTCCCCGCACCTTTAGCCAAAACAAGGCTCTCTGAATACAGATTCAAGGACATATTTGTTGGCCTAGAGCCCGAAAATATGTAAAAAACTGTGAGATGGGGGATCACGCCTGGTGTGGTTAACATCATCACCTCAGGGTGTGATTGGAGAATTAAGGGCCAATATGCTAATAGGACAGAACTTATAAAAGGTGAAGGGCCATCATCCATTTTGGGTGTAGTCCCTGAAGGGGACTTTTGCTTGCCCGAATGTACCTCAAAGGCCTCGAATAAATTTGCCCGTGTTTTATACTTTTAATTTGTTTTGGCCTCTGTTTCAGGTAGCCTGCTTCTAGGCTTCAACACTACACACACAAAAAAAACCCGAACAAACCAAAACAAACACCAAAAATCCATGTGTTCATATGTGGACCAGTCTTAACCTTTAAGCAAAAAAAAGATGTTGTCAATCTCTGTAAGATATGCTGAAACAATTACAGTATTATTGCAGGTTTACCTCACAGCCACATTTTTCTTAACTGCCTTGGCAGAAGTGCATCTTGAGTAACAACCCCATAGTGCATGGAATAGTCTCAGAAGAGGTTTGTGGGAGATTTTTGGTAGAGCAGTAGTTCCACAATTACAGTAGGTTGCAAACACTGCTAAACTGTAAATATCAATTTTGAGAGGCCAGTATTTGGCCTCCAGTCCTTCATTCAGTTTTGCTCAAGTTGCCACTACCGTGGCTGTCTTAAAATAACATCATGGTCACCTGCTAAAGGGGTAGGAAGCCAAAGCTCACCCAGCTGTTTAAAATCCTGAACAAGAAATTATTTAGGAACCCATATGATGACACTGACAGAGAGGTGAAAAATAAACAAGAATTACACCCCGAGCTAAAGCATAATGGCAAAATTGGGTGTTGGCAAAATATTAAAAATAAACAAAAACATATTCAGAGGCAAGCAGCTTGCTTCAGCTTAAACACAGCAGAACAGAAATCACAGGCATACAAGTAAAAAGCCTGAGCGACACTCTCCTTCATTAAAATCATGAGTTGGCAGAGGGAGGAGCACTTTCTTCTCACCCTATACCCATCTGAGGAAACATTCCGTTTAGGCCAAACAGGTTCTCAGACTTGCAGAAGTCCTTATCTATTCAAAACACAGACAAACCAGTTTAAGTACTTCTGGATGAATGTTAAGCAAGCAACCTGGGAGGCTAAACCAGTTCTAAAGAACAGGCAGTTTCTCTGTCACAATGGGAAATGACTGGCCTTCCCAGATGTGCATAAGCTGTTATTAAGACAGGTCTACTCTCCTATCTAAATGAACGGTTTCACAAGAATCATTATGGGACTTGAGAGAAAGCCAAGCAAAAAAAGCATCTTCTTTATATATGGTCAGTTTCACTAAGGAACAAAAAACGTCATTGTCTCCTCTGCAAGTTTCATGTATCCTGCAATAAACTGAAATCACCTTTCTTTGGTTTTCCCCAAGTCCGTTTCAAAGCCCCATTCACACAAAAATGATGAAATTGTAAAAATAACCCGTAACTTCATACATTCATCTCAGAATCAAGTTTACCAAACCTAATGCCGTTTAAGAGAATCTACTATTTCTGCTAATCAAAAAAGATGCAGCTAGTCTCTTCATTAGCTCAATATTTGAGGGGGTAAAAGGTGAGAAGCATAAAGGGACCTGTGTGGACCACTACTACAGACAGGAGCAGGCTCCGCTAGATAGGTACAGCTTCAGGACTGCAGATTATAAAGACTGAGCCTCTCACTCAGCTTTTCTTTGCCAGTATTAACACACATTGATTTCTTCGTGTTGGGACTTTCCATTCCCAATACCTGAAAGCATGGAAAGCCAAAAGCAAGACAAGTGGCCAACCACAACAAACATGGAAAAGTTGGCAGGAATGTCAAGGAGAGAAACTGGGTTACTTCTCCTAGACCTACATGAAGCATTTCCCCAAAAACCTCTTCCCAAAATCTCTGCCTTCTATACTTCCCAGGCCAATTGCTCACCTCTAACAATAAGTTTATTTCCCTTGCTCATCCTTTTCGAGTTTCACAGAGAAACCTAACCTGTTATTCCCCAGGAATCTACTAATTACCATCACAGCTTCAGTCAGCTCTGGCCTCTCACAGAAAAAAATGTCTGAAAATTTCTGTCCCCCTTCAACAATCAGCTGTATTGCAGTTTCATATTCCAGGTATTTACTTCACAATTTGGCATATAGAGGGGGGAAAAAACCCCAAACCAACCACCAACTCAAATCTGGCAAATTGAAACAATTAACCAATAACTCAGATGCTACAGAAACACAAGTTTCATGTCAATTTTTATGTTACAGTCACTGCTCAACCTACAGAGTAGCTGCAAACGCAGGTTTAATGTCCACTATGTTTTGGCTGCTCTTTGAGCAACAGCATAACTTAAAGACATTTTTGGAACAAACTGCAAACATTAAAATGGTAAAAAGTAACTCTTATCATAAGATCATAGAATCATACAATGGTTTAGGCTGGAAAAGAACCTTGAAGATCATCTGGTTCCAACCCGCCTGCCACGAGCAGTGACACCTTCAGTTAGACCAGGTTGCTCAGAGACCCATCCAGCCTGGCCTTGAACACCTCCAGCGATAAATATATCACCTCTTAAGTTGATACTGTAACATCCTCGACCTCACCGGTGAATTCTGTCTCTCAAGACTTTAGCATTGCTTAAGAACAGAAAAACAAACAGGCGGAAATGCAAGTTTCTGGTCAGAAAGTCGGCCTTGCTGGTCAGAGCGGCGGGCGGGTCCGAACAGCGGAGCACTGACATACCGACGGCACAACAGGGACAAGGACCAGAGCTACGGCCTGCAGCTCGCCCGCCCAGCCCGGGTGCACCTGGGGGCGCTCCCGCGCCGGCCCCCCGGCCCTTTGTTCCCCGCCGCAGGGGCAGCGCTGAGGCGGAGAAGGGCCCTGCCCCGGGCACCCGCGAAACGCCAAGATAAGATATAAACAAGGCAAGGCCTGTCCGCCGAGGCTCCGCCGACCCCGACCCGGGCGCGGTGCGGGCCGCGGGGCCTCTACTACCGGAGCGGGGCCGTGGCGGGGCGGGAGGCGCCCGGCGCCGCGGCCCTGCAGTGCGGCCCAGCTCGGTGCGGGCGGGCAGCGCGCACTCACCCAAGTGAGCAGGCTCTCGCCGAGCTCGGCGCGCTCTAGGCTCTCCACGTTGAACATGGCGGGGCTGCGGGGCCGCGGCCGGGTCGGTACCGCCGGTCCCGCCCCGCCCCGTCCCGGGCCGGGCGGTGGCGCCGACACGTCACCGCGCCCTGACGGGGACCGACCGCGCGCGCCTGCGCCTGGCGGCCGCGGGGCGGAGCGAGGAACGCGGCGCGACCCGGAGCCGTCGGGGGACGGGGCGGGGCCGCGGGGCCGGCGGCGAGCGGCAGCTGAGGTACCGCGGGGGGCGGGCGGGGCCGGAGCGGGCTGTCCGCCCCTCACAGCCGGCCGGGGGGGCTCGGGAGGGTGAGGGACATGCGGACCCTGCAGACCCGCCGAGGCGCTTCGTACGCCGCCGGGCCCCTGAGGGGTGCGGGGAGGAGGGGTCTGCAGCCCTTCCCCCGGCTCTGTGCGTGTGTCTTGGAGTGGAGGGGCTGGTTAGGAGAGTGTCCGGCAGGTCTGGCAGCGTGGGCTTGTGAGGATGCTGCACCACAGGCGTTATCAGTGTTGGTGTGTACTGTGGCTTGGCTTCTGGATGGAGCGGCCCCTGCAAGGTTTTTCTCTTTTTGGAGTAGGAAATGACCCTGCAACCACAGCCTTAAGGCAGTATCTCGTGTGGCTTGACTTGTGTGTGGAGCAGCCTTGACGACATTTTGATCTGGTTTTGGAGAAGACAACGACGTTAGCTTCAACAAAGCACTGCTGTAGAAATTTAATGGACAGGCAACCTACTCGCATCTGAGGGGGGCCTGCAGGGAAGCCAGAGAGAGACTCTTCGTTAGGAGCTGTAGTGACAAGGAGTAACGGGCTCAATTTGAAAGAAGGGAAATTTAGGCTAGATAGCAGAAGGAATTTTTTACTGTGAGGCGGTTGAGATTCTGGAACAAGTTGTCCAAGGAGATTGTAGTGCCCCAACCCTGGCACTCTTCAAAACCTGTTTGGATAAGCCTTGAGCAGCCTGGTCTAGTGAGAGGTGTCCCTGCCCATGGCAAAGGGATGTTGGGACTAGGTGATCTTTTAGGTCTTTTCCAATCCCTTAACTTTGTATGATTCTATAAGTTACTTGCTTAGCATTAGCTGCAAGTGGTGAGTAGGAAAAAGGGTGATTAGACATTGGAATGGGCTTCCCAGGGAGGTGGTGTAGTCACCATCCCAAGGGGTGTTTAAGGAAAGACTGGATGTGGCACTCGGTGCCATGGTCTGGTTGACAGGGTGGTATTCAGTCTTAGATTTGACTCAATGATCTCAGCGATCTTTTCCAGCCTGTTTGGTTCTGTGTGGTTCTTCAGGCGATTCAATTAATTTTTTCTCTCAAAGACAAGGAGTCTGTCCATGGCCAGAGTGCCCCTGCATCCTCGCTGTGTCCCAGCCAGAGGAGCTCTCCATCATGCTGCAAAGTGATCACCTGAGGAGTTCACTCTTTCTCAGCAGTGTTTTGGATTTTGATGGTCAAAGTCCATGTGCAGAATCGTGATAAGTTCTGCAGTTCCCTATCAGCTAACAACGGGCCTGACATGCAACAACATGGAGTAGCAGGCACTGATAACGAGGAAGGGTTGAATCAACAGCCAAGAAAGGAAGGGTCACAGATGCAGAAACTATGACTTTCCCCCCTGTTTTCTCAGAATTCTTCCATTAAATAAATTAGTAGCATGGACAAAGTCTGAGTGCTCCCTTTATGTCAGCTTCTTTGTACTAAAGAGTATTGTAAAAGCTTTGAAAATTTTCAAGTTTTCCCAGGAAAGTACTTTCTTGCTGGTCTCTTTGTGTAACCTGCTGTAGTAGTTATAAATCAAATCTGTCTTCATTTAAAGGTGACTTTCAGTTTGACAATGAGTTTAAAAGTCTTACAAAACAGCACAGCTACCAACTTTCCATTGCAATGTGTGTTTTAAGTAATATGCTTGGTAATTTTGATAGACAATGCTTTCACAGGTAGATCCATTGTTTAAGATTTTATGCCATATCTTCCTTTATATCTCATTTCCCACTCTGCTTTGCCTGTTGTCACAAGGCGTAGCTTGTATTTTGTTGATGCAAGGAAGTACAGTATTGCTTTTTAGCCTTGCTATCTTTTTTAGATAAGACATTCTATATGGAAGTAGTACTTTCTCCAATAAGGAGTTCTTTGGCACTTTTCCTAAAAGGGAACTGAAGCCTCTCCATTCTTAGCTGAAGTATTACCATATTCCAGTAAACATTATTGTACTGAAGTGACCATATTTTCTTTTTCTTCCTGTCTGACCAGGAAAGTCAGGTATCCAAGCTGAAGGCATTGACAGGCTCTTTTTCATGCTCCTATCTGCATATGAATTCAGTTCCACCCTTTGGTTTGCTTAGAACTCTATACCTTTTGGGATGTTTTAGCCTTATAAAGTGGTGGAAGACTTTGTTGGGAATTGTTTTACACAGGTCATACATCACTCAGGCAGATATTCAGAATAGTAATGCTAAATAGGCCATTAAACTTGTCTTTTTGCTTCAAGGAACCACATGGTTTCAGGCTCTGGAGAAAAGTTATTGGAGACATTTTATTTTCCCAATAGAATTGTATATTAATTTTGGGTTATTTTCTCTCACAGCCTTGCATCTGGAGTTTTCATCTGCATTACTTTTAGATTGAAAAGCGTGATTCCATCAGCAAAAGTAGAATACCTACTTTCTTTTTCCTCCTTTTTTTTTTCTCTTTAGGAAAAAATGTGCCTCAGGGACTGCTGACCTCAGATCTTTCAGAAACCTGCGTTATCAGGCAAGTGCCTCAGTTGGTCAGTTCTTAAGGTATACTCAACAAAATCATTATTTTATGTTTATTCTGAAATTGCCCTCTTTTCTCTTTTGGCAAGACTCTTCAGGCCTTTTCCGTTCTCTGTTGCAAAGAGCATGCATACACTTAAATGCAGTTAGTACAGTCCTGAAAGGAAAGGTGGTTCATCGTGAACATATAACTGAATATTATAGAGCTGAGTTTGTCTGTATTTCTTGTACAGGCTGAACAAATTTGTAATTCCAAAGTTGCTGCAAACTCATAATAATCATGCATTAACTGGCTGCATGAAATTCTAGTGGGATAATCCCAAGTCAGTTTTAACAACCTTCTCACAGAACATATCTTATCAATTGATATGTTCCAATATTCGATTTTTTTTAAATTTCCCATAGTAAATATGCTCTTTGGATTTTCTCCTCCCAATGTTTAAAATATATGGAGATATTTAATACTAGAGATTATTGTGTATGCTTTATTCAAGTAAGACTATGCTCACAAAAATAAAAAGCTAATAAATCCTGTTTCCTCAGAAATAGTTTTTCTAAGTACACCATCAATTGTTTCCATTATTTCTATTTTATAATGTTATATTTGCCTACGCTACTATTTTGAAGTCCAACATCAGTACACTAAGGAACCTGGATAGAAGGTATCATCTCAGGATTTAGCTGATTTAGGATTTAGGCTAGTAAACTCACGGAGTCTTCAACACTTCCACTGTTCCTCATGTGTATCTGATGCCTGCTGTTGTTAACTGTTACTGAACAAAGTCCTGGTGTATCTTTGAACTCTTAAGAGTTTTTCACTTTGAGTCTTTCACTTAAAGAAAGTGAGCATAAATAACAGAAATAGTCAAATCCATCCACAAAGTCACATTATCAACCATAGACAGGGGTCATGACCTGCTACTACCCTGAAGCAGGAAGTAATTAGATAGTTTGTGATGAAAGAGATCTCAATTTTTGCCCTACGTATAAGAATTTGTCTTTATTTTGGGAATTTTTCCCTGCTTTTCTCTTAGGTGAAATATGCTATATTTATGCCTTAGATATTTCAATATAAGATAATATATGCTCAGGGGGTGGATTACAGAATAAATATGCTCCGTTTTAGTATGCTTAAATTCTTAAAATTTGGTTTATGTTATCTAAAACAATCAAGGCCAGTTTTATTAGAAACTCTTTAAACAAATGAAACTTTTGTTTTGTTTTGTTTGTTTTTCTTACCATGGAAGAAAATTTTGAGACATTAAAGCCTTTTTGTTCTTAAGTATTTGACTAGATGGAGATAAATTAGCTTATCCTGGAAAACACACAGCCTTGACAAATTAAGCAGGATTTTTAAAGGGCAGGGGTGGTGCTTTTGCTGATAAAGGACAACTGGCAAAAAGAATTGCAGGTTCTGGCTTGCACACTGGCCCACCATCACTGTCTTAACTTTATAGTTTTTTCAAGAACTGAGGGTGGCTGCCATTACTGCATCAAGAGGAAAGCACTCAAAATAAAACTGAAATAAATGAAAACTCAAAATTCCATTGTTCTCATCCAGTTCACTGAGCCCATCCCATAAAGGACACATTATTATCCAAATGATCTTTCCGATGTTGAGCGAATTTTACTATGCTCAAAAAGTCAATACAGTAAGGTTAATAACTTGTATCTCACAGCAGTATTGCTTGTGTGTTTCCTCATTGTTTGCTTCTCAGACATCAAGAGACCCTCTTATTTCTTTTTCACTGTACTTGCACATTCTTTTGGTAGTGGGTTCTAAAAATCTCTGTGATTTTGAGAGTGTATTAGCATATGGTACTTCCCTGATAAACTCAGAAAAGTTCAAATCCTTGAGAAAAATATGGGGAAAATTCTGACTTTGGATAGTTGACAGATAGCTATTTAATATATCATGGTAAAGACTGGATTGTTTTTTATGTCTTTATGAGTCATGGCATAAGGTAGCTGTCAGGGCATTGATGTAGCTGTGCTCTATGTTGAACATTGAAAATCTTAATACTTTTCAGATCTGAAAAGTTAAGAAATAGTACTTCCATACTAGTGTATGTCTTCATTCCCTCACATTTCAGTGCAATCTGCATGAATTCCCAGGAATAAAAGATATTGTGCTTTCAATGTTGCTCATTATAGTTCTCCTTTTTTTCCTTAAATCTGCATGCATTGTTCATAGATAACCACGGAGGGAAAAATATGACTTTTAAAAGGCCTGTAGATTCTTATTTAAAATGTAAAGAAAATTAGTGTTACTTTCTGTCAGTGATCACTCAGAGAAAAGCTGATAATAAGCAAGGTGATTTGCTGTTCAGATTGTTAATCACTGACAGATTTACAAATAAAATGGCATGATTTTACAGACAGTAAATTACATTCCTTTCTATTGCCAAGCATTTTGTGGACAATTTAGAGGTTGTTTACACACTCTAGCTATGAAGAATCCTCATGGAGATAAACCTGATCTCAGTCTAAGTACTGGGATGCAATGTCAAGCTGTTAGCTAGACCAAGTGGAATGGAGGAGTAACTCCCTGTCTTTTTCCCCCTTTCTGTATTGATTTACTTCAAGCAAGTGCCAGTAGTCTGAAGATAAGATAAAATAAAACTGGAATTTAGGATTTGGGGGTTTTGTTGTTTTTAATGTAGGAAAAAGGTCCAGCATTTCTGTTGTGTTTTTAAGCTTTGCAATTGATACTTTTAGCATTTTGAAGTTAATTGTATAAATTTCAATTTTGATGTGAGTATTGTTAGATGTGGCTTGATTTTCATCCCCTCATTGGAACACAGGGTGGAGTTACGCTTGCACTTAAGAAAGCTGTTCCTGTGAAATGGCTTAAAAGAGAAAAAGTCTTAAGTATAACCAAAATAATTTATCAGAATTTAATCTATTCTCAATTACTCCTTTTTTTTTTCCCCAAAAGGAATTTTATGCATTTGGTACTTTTCTCAGAGCTAGTGTAGATAGGAATGAATTTATTGTATTAAAAAGTAGAAACACAACAATAAAAAACAATTCAAACCTTCTTTGCAATTATAAAAAGAAACAAAGTAACATAAATCTACAGAGAAGAAAGAAAAACTTTAAATTATTTAATGTCTGAAAAGCCTGTGGTGTAGAACCCAGATCTGAAAATTATTATATGAGGAAAAGGTTGATAAAATATTGTCTTTTTTCATAACCAGACAAATGTAATGGCTCCATGGATGGAATTTAGTATGAACCACACCAACTTGCTCTTGAGTTGCATCAAATTATTAGTAGTGACTATTTTGGGAGTGATTGGATATATGTGCTAAAGCCTGGTTCTGGAAGTCTTTGACACACACTTGATCTTTATCAAGACTCGTTGTCTCTAAAAACTGAGTCTTCATTACATTATTTAAATCTCCTATAGCTTGCTTCTTAGTTGTACCCGCTGAAAGAGCAACACTTGCTAAACACATGCACTGTGAGGCAAGATTTCTCAGGAGCTATTTTAGTACTGTTATCTAGCCTATCATACATTCAGACCACTACAGATGACTCTTTGGCTGTTGTGGCTGCACTCGAACTGCAAGCCTCCAGTTCTAGGTAGTTTGTTTGAAAACATTAAAGACAGCCCTGAAATCAGAAAATTCCTTCCTCCTTCAGTCAGTCATTTTTTTCTATTAGTGTTTTTTAACATTGTTTTCCTTGTAGACATTGTTTTTTTTTAAACATGCTGTCTCAGAGATAAGAGGAGGAAGAGGAGATTGTTACTGTCTCTACTGAGGCTTGAATTCAGAGAAAGTACGTATTGGTTCTTTTGAAGTGATGCCCTTCTGATTTGTAGCACCTAGTCTAAACAATTCTTGTCAGCTCTACTGTGCAATGATCTTATTCAGAAATAGTGTTGGAAGTAATGAGGAAAAATATACACAATGCCTGTTGGTGGTCCAGAAGCAGCAAGTAAATTGAAACATGAACAACGTGAGCCTTAAGCGTTGACAGTGCGTCTTCTCTAGTATTCAATGACAGAAGCAGCTGGGAGTGAGACTGAGGCAGAGATTCCACTCCCCCCCTCTACATCTTTGCATTATTGATATGTAAGTGAAGACGAAGTGTCTGAGGGTGTTTTTTGCAGAGAGACAGACTGCAAGAATTTCTCTTTGGCACTATGTGTCAAAAAGGTTGTTGGGACACTCATATATGTTACAAAATGAAGGGCTGAAGCAGATACAAGTAACTGGCATTATTTGCAAGAGGGAAGAGAAGGTGAGTGTCTGTATTTATTTTTCATGTTCAAATGCTAACTTTGGCACCTTAGTTTGGTATTACAAGAAAAGTGGGTGAGCAGAAATGAAGGCAAGCAGATGCAGCAAGTGCTATTAATGGCAGGCAGATAAGAATTTAGAGTGTTGTTGCAAGGAACAGAGAGGGAAGAGCTGGAGTGGATATCTTCAAGGCTGTTCAGGGAAATTGATTTAAATTGGTGTGATATTGATAATTCATGTGTTGTTTTCAAGCAGTGACAGAGGAAGCCTTTCAGGTGTTTGTGTAAGAAACATTTGCCTTCCAAAGGTACAGTTAAATCATCTGTATGTCTCCGACACAACAGGTATTTTTGAAAAAAAAAGAAAAACCAAACCAAAACCCTATGTAATATTTAATGGGATGTAGTTGTTATTGGCATGTTGGTATATTCTAACAGAATTGATGTGGGACAATGGAGGAATTATCACATATCAGTTTCCTGGCATTTACTTCTGGTTTTGTTCTGAGTGGTCAACTCAGAAAAGACTGTGAGACAGAGTAAAAATTAGTGGACTGATGACAATACTTAAGGAGGAAAAACATAGGAACTGAAGACACCAGCATGCACAGTTGTGGAAAACGGCTGTCTCAGAATGAAGCAGTTTAAGAACAGGAAGCTTTTTCAGAACTGGATATGCAAAGAAATTAAGTATACAGAAAGGTAATGTTGAACTAGGGAGGTGACACAGCACACCTATCAGTCCAGATCCTCAGCACCAGGGAACAATTGCTCAGAAAAATTCCGCAAGGTACTATGGCTTTAACTACAGGAATGTAATTGTGTAACTAGCTATGCAGAGAAATGCTGTAACTCACTGTTCCTATGTAAGTAACTTATATGTTCCTCATGTAAGACCTTTCCACAAAGTTCTGCGTTTTATTCATTCATATATATGAAACGTGTAAACACTGACCTACTTTTAACATGCCTGTTCATGAGTCACTAGTGTTCCACCTTTGAAAGAAGTTACTCTTTCCAAATACTTAATGATATTTCAGTAGTTAGACCATGACACAGTTGCTTGTTGAAAGCTGTAATTAGCAAAAAATTGACTATAGTTACAGAAATAATAGTCTCAGTTCAGACTGGCACACTTAGGATAACTTAGTTTATTGTTTCATTGCATATGTGCTTCATTATTCCATTTTGGTTTTCACAGTGAAAGCCCAAAAATAGAACAATTAAAGAAATCTACCCGTGTTTTCCACAAGTTTGCTCTGGTCTTATGGTACTTAATTATACCCCTTATACTTTTTAACAATACTATTAGAATGTATCAACTTCTCTTGAGTTGCTGCTACAGAAGGGAGCTCCCACAAATGTAAGGAAGCTTGAAAAAAAGCACCACTGCTTATACTAGAAAAAATCTGGAGGGTGAGAGTAGCTGTCTTAGGGAAAAGGTGACGCTTTCTTCTTAGCAATAGACTGAGATGCTGAAATCTCGCCAGGGCAGTCATTACAGGTATACACTAAAATCATGGTGACTTGTACTCCTTTTCAGTTCTGCAATTATTTCAGGGCCAGAGGGTGTTTGGTGATGTTTGCTAGACAGCAAGGCTTAAATTAAAAAATTACACATGAACTGTGAAGTGTAGAGAAACACTGATGAAAGCTTGCAAGCTGGACTAGAAAACAGAGAAAATGATACTAGTCTTACCTGCCTTTGGCAATCAATACTGGGATTTTATGTCAGCTCCGTATGAAAAATACTTCAATTGTGTATGGACACAGCTTCAGTATGGCTTTTTATGTCATCTGACAGAGTTAGTTTCACCCTTTTGATTTCGTAATATTCACAGCCATAGTTCATTTCACTTCCTGATTGCAACAGGAATGATTCAGCAGTGTGTTGGAAACTATTTTATTTTGCGTGTCTCCAGCTCTAAGTTAGTGTTGTAGGTTAATAAATGTTAGTGTTAGTCATTCTGATGGCTAAAAATGTGAAACAAATATAAAACAAGTGAGTCTAACTAGAGAAACCTGATAATACTATTTTTCTTTCAAGTTTTCCCCGTGTTTCCAGCTGAAGGTTGGTAATGCACAGAAAACACAAAGTTTAAAATGCATTGGGTGATTCCTGTGTATCCAAGTGAGCATTGAACATTAAAACCAGCTAAACCTCAAATGTCTTTGTTTCTTTATTCACGTAAGTGGTGAAAGTTAGGTTTCTGTGTTGGCTTAGCCTAGCAGGAATGATGTGGTGTGTAATAGCTAAAAATTCTTGATAATGCAGTCATTAAATTTTTTTTCAAGAAACTGTCCTTAGAACATGGCCAGTTCAGTAACGACCTATTCTTATGCAATTTATCTTATAAAAATTTCCAGGTAAACTATCTGACTGATTTTTAAAAATTTTTAAAGATCTTTGTATCATAACGCAGTCATTTAAGATTTGTTTGCTGTAGAGGTCTGCACAAGACGGCTACAGCAAGCTCAGTGTTCAGTAAAAATGGATCCACTCCCTCTTTTTTTACCACTCTTTTCTCCCAGCAATGACTATTCTGTTGCTCCAGGATTTTTTTGTGTATATTAATAGATGAGCATACATATTGTTTGTAACTATGTTTAAAACATCTGTGCACATTTGTTTTAATATATGTATATATTTCTTTTTACATTTTAGAGCTGTGATGGCCAGTCACCAAGCAGAAGTTCAGAGTTTGAAGCTAGATAATGATTCAGTTATAGAAGGAATAAGTGACCAGGTACTGGTGGCAGTTGTGCTCAGTTTCACTTTCATTGCTGCTCTGGTATATACGCTTTTAAGGTGAGAATATGTTGACAAGAATTAGTCAACACACCTGCATTTATAAAAATCCTAACTTTCTTGACAACTTTTTGCATTGGTGCATAAAAACTGTGATTTTGTGACATTAAGGAAGTGATTGTTTGATTGCTTACTATGTTTAACTAATTGCTTGGCACAGTTAGGAATCAAAAGTGGAGTTACCTCTTTTTTATCTTCAGATAATCAAACTAAATAATGTTCATAATTTCTTAAGACTTAAAATGGTTGAATTCACAGTCTGTATGCCTGTTGCATCATATTTGGTTACAAAGTACAGATTTGCCAAGGATTCCAAAACTAAAATTGGGTATATTCCTCCAGTGTATGTTCTAGCTGCAGTCTCCTTCAAAAAAATCAACAAAAACCAAACAACCAACCAAAACAAAACAAAAAAACCCAAACCAAGTAAATCCCAAGCATGAATAAATTGACTGATTATTTAATAAATGATATGCTGTAAAACAGTGGACTTCAATATGCATTCCACACTGCAAGATGTTAAGTTCAGAATTCAGTAACTTTAATGGTCAAGTCATCAAAATTTATTTTCATTTCAGAGTTTTTCTTTGCAACCTAACAAATACCATAGCCCTTGTGTTTTGGGAAAATGAGTCTGAGCTTTGGATTGGCTCCTTTTATTTTATTTTATGGATGTCTGTATACTTCTGAACACAAAACTGTTTTCAAAACCAAGTAAACTCAATTTTAGTGACACACTGGCATCATGGAACTTACTGAAGAGGTTACGTCCATATGAGATATATTGCCGGGGCAGAATTACTTGAGAGCAAGCTACAAAATAAACTATAGGTGTAAAAACTTGGTTGGACTGCAAGGCAGTGCTTCTGTTCAGGACCAGGAAATCACAAAGGAATCTTGAGAAACACATTCACTTCACCTTACCTTTTTTTTTCCCCAGAGCTGTTTCAGTTACTCAAATTGCTTTAAGAATGCTTCTTTTTCCTCTGCTCTGTAATGATTTCTCTACCCCTTATATTGACATTTTTGGCAGTTGTGACATGGATTTTAAGTCTTTAGTTTGAAAGTTAACACTTTATTTTTGAACTTTGGAAAGGCAAGTAAGAAACATTTTTTAAAAAAGAGTGGAGCAACAGTCAGCAGTTGGCAAGAGTAGCAGGAGTTCAGTCAGAATTAAGTTCAGTGAGATGATGTATCAATTATTAAGAGTTACTTAGGGAGGGGGATAAGGTAGTTATTAACTACTTCTGCAGTGTAATGAGGTAGATAAAAAGTTTGTGAATCCTGTTACATACCTTGATGGTTTATTTTCTGGAGCAAACAAACTGAAAACACAAAGCTTCCAGACTTTGGGTGTGTGTATTGAGTAACTTGTGGCCAGGGACAGGACTTGAGGAAACGCATGAAACTGAGTCAGAGGAGATATAGGTTAGATATCAGAAAAAAGTTTTTCACCCAGAAGGTGGTTGGGCATTGGAACAGCCTGACAGAGTTGAAGAAGGGTTTGGGCAATTCTCTGAGGCATGTGTGTCTTGAGGTGTTCACATAGGGCTGGATGTTGAACTCAATGATCCTGATGGGTCCCTTCCAACTCAGCATATTCTGTGACCGTGATTCTATGACTGATGACTGAAAGCCTTACCAGCATCCTCTTAGCTTCCTGCTCTACCTTCTGGTACTTTTCAAAATTGTCTGTATTCACCAGTGCTCTTCATCTACCTTCTTTGTATTGTTGCCATCAAAATCTGCACAGTGTGTTAGAAAATCTGTATAGTACAAAAATTATAGTACTTTTAATTAATTTAGCACTGAGGGGGAAGTGGGGGACAAAAAGAGTATTTTCTTTTCCTTCTCTAGTTACAATAGTACAGAGGTCTTTACATTCCTTATACGGTGTTCATTACCCCAGGCTTTTTTTTTTTGCCTCTTGTACTTCTCTATCAACATCTGAAATCCTTAAGTTGGGTAGGAACAGGTCCTCGGTAAGTATACAGGAAAGAAAGCTTACAGTAATGAATAATTGCAGGAACTGAATAAAAACGGAAACTAGGAGCAAGGAGTATGTGTTGCAGTAGAATTTAAGGGGCAGAAGCCAAATATGGAAAGAACTGTTAAGCGATATGGTTGTTGTACTTCTTACCAGTTGAAAGAACTCACTGAAGCATCACATCAAGGCTTCATTCATGCTTCTGGCGGAGAAACTTATGAGCTGTAATTAACACACATAACAAGTTGCAGATGTGTAGTTCAGGCATTATATATTTTGTAAAGCCTGTATGCTTTTGAGTTACAAATTTTGATAAAATGAAACCAGTTTTTTTTCCATCAACTTTTGAACTGGTGAGTAGATTGTACGTTACAAATGAGATTGTAAAAATTCAGTGTATTCAACAAATAAAAGGGAACCTAGCTCTTTAATTCCCTACAAGAGATTCCCCATTTGTCCTAGATTACTTACATATTCCATGTTTATGGGCCTGCAGGTCTAGGTCTTTTTATCTCATGTTTCTATCTATCATATGGTTTTATTATAAGATCAAGTCAGTATTTTCAGCAGAAATACTGAAAATATTCAGTATTTCTGAATATTTTCAGAATATACTGAAAATATATTTCAGTATATTTTCATATATACTGAGCCCTTGGAAATTGACAGTGTCCATCGCTGCGCAGTGATGCACCAGTCCCCTTAAGTACTGTCCCTCTCTTTCCTTGTGTGAGACTGCACACTGCATGAGTAGGCGGCCTTCCTCCTTCTAATAATAATAGTTTGGCAGGGCCTCCTGTGGTACATCATACAATCTTTCCACATCATGGGACCTTTCTCATCAAGTTTTGGAGCAGAGGAGAGGAGCTAGCAATCAGAAATGAGGAAATAAAAAGCTTGTGCATCTAACTTTATTTCTTTCTGGCTTGTGTTTGATAATAACTTTAATTACATGGCACCATACTGGTTTTCATTTATATAATTTGTCTTCTCACACTAATTGCAAAACAAAAGTTTTGAATTTGCTATGTCTTGAGCTCTGCCTGTCCCTTCCTGAACATTGCATGGTTTTCTGCTACCTTGCCACCTTGTGCATAAGTGACAGTACATACGGTACCTCTACAGCTCTACAAATGCTCTCATGTTTTCAGCACAGTACATGATACCAGGGTAAAGCCATATAAATGAACAATTTCAGTTGAAAATTTGCAATTAATTGTTTATGGAGAAATCAGAATAAACTGTCTTATAACTTACACCCTCTGCTTGTGTGTGATTCAAATTGAATTTCAATATAAATCAAACATTCTGGCAAACTGAAGATGTGAAATATGTTCATTTTGTAGCATCTAAACAGCAAAATACTTTTATACATATAACATGTGTGACGGACACCATCCACAAAATCTGATTCATGGAGAATCAGGATGTGTAAGAAGGGTTTTAATATAGCCTTCCCATCATATAACTTTCGTACAGCACCCACATTAGTGTTATATAAATTTGCTTTTTACGGATAGTCATCTAAATACTAGCATGGAAAATGTGGGATTTGTCTATTTCTCTTTGAAGAAAGAATGAAAGCAGTCAAAATGTTAAAAATAGCACTAATGCAATATTATGATTGCCCATATTAAATGAAGGAAAATATTGCAGGAGCTCCTAGAGCCATGGAGAAAATTATGTAACTTCAACCAGAAAATGTCCAAAAAATTCAGCCAGTCCAGCCTTCTTCTCTGATAGAGGATCAGCTTCCCTTAATATCCTTGGAAGCCTGGGATAAATTTAAAAAAACCCTGGTTTTGGCTTAGCTTTTAACCAAGGGTAGATCACAATAGCCTGACGTAATCCTCTCTGATTTTTTACACTATGCAGTTAGAAATGTATTTTCACAAGCCTTAGATAACTGTGGGAAATAATTGTTCGTATTTATAGAACGAAAGTCTTATCCTATTCTGCTTTTCACTCCATGAGCAGTCTTCTGTATGAACTTACATGTCTTCAGTCTTTCTCTAATGTTTATAAAATGTAGGCAGTAATTCCTGTTATCTTCTGAACTTTCTCTAACTTCTCTATGTTTCTATGCATGTAGGCCAAAATGGAGAACAGAATCTAGCTGGGACCTCAAGAGTGCTGAGCAGAATGTATCATCATTGAAATCCATATGAATAAATAAAGCACAAAAATTCACATTTTTTAATATGCTGTTGACTCATATTTATTGTAACTCAACACCTCTGCTTGTTGTCAGCACATTTTTAATTTCGGTTCTGTCCCATTGCGCTTTTGAATTTCAAATGTGTATTATTTCCATCCTTCTTTCTTCAGTGTATCCCTTCCCAATGATTCCTCTTGGCATATCTAACCTGCAGTTTGCTTGCCTGTAGAATCTTGCTTTTTTAAAAAAGAGTGATTTTAAAAGAGTGATTTCTTTTTATATCAGTCTGCTGATAGTTACATAAATTTAACATTCTAAATGTACGTTGTCTATCCTTTCTTATTCAAATGTCATGTAGCAGATAAAATTGAAGTAATTAGGAAGTTTCAGCTTTATGACTTAGGCAGTGAGATAAAAACTAGTAATTCATGAGTGGACCAACAAATAAGAAAATTAGCAGTAGAGACAAAAAAGAAAAATATTTTTGCATGTTAAATAAAAAAGCTTTCAAGCAACTCCATTTTTTGTCGGTTCACAGCTTAAATTTTTTTCAGATTAGAATCTAGTTTTAACATGATTTAATGCTTGATTATGGAGCCTCTGAAAATATTGCCACTGTACAGTTTTAAGTATCTGAAGTAACTTTAGGATCCAGAATAAATTCCTGTTTCCTTAATTATTTGTGCACTTCCTTTAAAATCCTTTATAGCAGGAAAGCATGATTTTTTGCCCTTTGTTCAAGGTTCATATTTGTTTCAGTGAGTTATTTTTCAGTGTTGGATCACAGGGTTTTTTAATTGCTTCTATTTCCTTTCACAGAAATGAGCATCAGAACATACATCCAGAAAATCAAGAGCTAGTGCGAGCTCTTCGTCAGCAGCTTCAAACTGATCAGGTGCTGTGCTAAGTGTTGGAATCATTCAGCTCTCTCATTGTGGGGTAGGGTAGGCTTCTCTGAGATTCTGAAAGAAGCTGATCTTGAAAGTTATGGAAGTTTACTTACTTTACAGAGGCATCCTTGAAATTCATCAAGTAATGAGATAATGTAGCCCTTTTTTAATGGATGCATTAAGTAATTAAAATTAAATATTTGTCTGTTTCCTTCTGCAAATAAGTTTTTGCCACAAGGTGGAGTATGTTAGATTATGCTGTGTGCTTCCTGGAGTGTTCCTGGAAACTTAATGGTAAAGGAAAGGAAATCTGGAGTACAGTTTGCTGAGACAGGACAGGGGTTAGATGTTTAGACTGATAAACAGTGTGTAGCAGAACAATGGCACACCATCAAGAGCCAGGCAACAGAGTGACAGAGAGGAACTTCTTAGCAAAGCCTTTAATCACAGGACAGGGAGCAGTGGTTTTAAACTGAAAGAGGCTAGGTTGAGATGGGACATAAGGAAGAAATTCTTTACTGTGAGGGTGGTGAGGCACTGGAACAGCCTGCCCAGAGAAGTTATGGATGCCCCATTCCTGGAAATGTTCAAGGCAGAGTTGGATAGTTGCATATTTATGTGGAAGACAAATTTGGCAAAATGGGAAGAAAAAACTATTTCATGACAGTGACATACACAAGCTGATATCTGTGTTTGGGCTTGGACACACTAAGTGCTGCAACTGGTAAGCAATGCAGCTCAGTTACCTGACTCTGGACAGAACTACTCAGGATAATGAAGTAACAATACAGATCCAAGTTTGTTATTCATGCTCCAGCGTGTCTAACCTGAGTCAGTGTGAAGGTCCTAGGAGATTCTTTCTTTGTGTTCTTTGTGGTTTTTAGCTGCTTTGAAGCACACGGTTATTTAACATGAAGGGATGAAGATGAAGGGAAAATAATGGTCTTGTCATAAGAACCTGCTTATTGAATCAATGCACTGAAGTATGTTTGATTTTTGCATTTAAATATATTTCTCATTTCACATAGTTCTGCATTTGACAGTTTGACTTATAGTAAATGGATACAAATTTTTTACTATTTTATTTATATATATTACTCGGTAGACTTACATCAAATAGTATCTTTAGCACTGTATTTTTCTGCTGTTCCAGCAGGATGCTTCTGCTGCTGATCGGCATCGCTTCTATACAGATATGTCCTGTCCAGTCTGTTTGCAACAGGCTACATTTCCTATAGAAACGAACTGTGGACATCTCTTCTGTGGTAAGCCAAAAAATCCCCTCGTTAAAAAGATAAAACTAGAACAGAAATACAAACTTTTGGCACTAGTACAGGCATCCTAATTCAAAGCTTTGTCTTTAACTGTTTATCTTTTAGTCTGCATAAGAAATAATTTTTTATGAATAGTTGAGAAAATACATTTATGAATAAACAGTCTCTTTAAGAGTGCATTGCACTGTTTTCTATGCTATCAGGATTGAAACTGGATCATTTCAAAATGTCAAAGAGTATAATTTGTTTCTAGTTTAGTAAAAAACTGAAGAGGCTGAAAAACATTTGGAAATGTACCATTTAAAAAAGCTGGTTTAGAAAGAATAAAATATTCTTTATGTCATAGAATATTTATTTCTTGGAGGTCCTGCAGAATTATGGGTAAGTTCACAGTTGATGAAAGTATTTGGTTTTGAGTTTTTTTGAGGCCGTATTTATATATAAACACCTCGTGTAGCATTTTGCTTCCTCTCCTTCAGGTTCTCAATAAGATTCTTTCACTGCATTCATCTAGTTTTACAAAGAATATAGTGCATGTCATGCCTAGTTGTTTAAATGAAAAATATGTTAATTTGGAAAACAGATCAAGTACTCATGTTTTTATATGTGTCCTCATCTGTTGAAACACTGATGATAAAGCCAGGTTTTTAGGATAAACTTTACACGTCTTGACATTTTCATGACTTGTAAATTTTAAACTGGTAAAAATTTTAATTATATGCTTCTTCACTTAATGATTAAAAATTTGTTGTTTTTTCAGGTAATAATGCCTTAAAATTACTTATTCAGTTGAACCTATTCAGGATTTTTCTCATTAATTGCATTGAATTTGAACATGTTGGCTCTTGATATCTGCAGTGAATGCTGTATACAAAATTACATTGGGAAATGCAGATTTAACCTAACTGCTTATATACACTTTCTGTTTGTTTCCTTGGTGTGTAACATATTATTTCAGGCAATGCAGTTTTCATCTCAGGAGTTTAAATGTCTGTAACTCACCTTCACCAGGTTCCTGCATTATTGCCTACTGGAGGTATGGCTCATGGCTCGGTGCCATCCGTTGTCCAATCTGCAGACAGACGGTAATATTTTAAGTCATCATGGACTTGTCAGTTTGGCTGTCTAGGATAGCAGGCCACAAGGCACTTACATGGGAGCTGCAATAGTGAGGTTGGCAGATACAGAAGTCTGAGAAGCTGAAAGAATATAGAGGGATATGTGAGACAAGAATGGTGGACATTCAGTTTTTCCACACTTTTTGCTTTGACAAATGGCACGAAGAATTCAGATTGTTTCTGCAACTCAAACATAAGGGAACAGCACTGATAACTCAACCATTTTTCTGTAAAGGAGTATATGAAACAAAAAATTGTGAGATTTTAACTATGATCCTCCCTTGCTTTCTGTTTAGGATGTTATTTAACTCCTTTTACCAAAACTTGCATATGAAAGGCTTGGCTGTTGTGGTAGACGGCCAGTAGCAGCACACTGCTGGTTCCTGAGAAATACCCTCTCCCTTCCTTTTTTCCCTACCAAAAGACCTATCCATGTCAATTTCTTATTTTGTCCCTATTTTTAACTTGTATGTATTATTAATTTCATCTTTGTAGAGCAAGCATTAACTTACTTCCTACGCAACTTACTTACATTGTCAGTTTGAAATATGTTCCTGCAACTCATTAAAGCTTAGGATCTCTGAGTCTGAGAGTGTGTTTTAACAAAAGTACTTCTTTATTTTAGCAGTGCACAAACTACAGAGCTAGTAACTTCTGATGATTTATATAACTCAAGCCCTTGCCCCTCCCTTGTATTCTGCTTTGATTGTGTGTCTCAGCAGGACAAATGACTGTAAGAACACGGTTGAAGGAAAGTAAAATAGATATGACTGTAGGAAGAATGAGTAGGTTTAGAGTGTAGTCAGTGAGGAAAAAGGCACAATTAATGAAGGTGAGGAAGGTGGAAAAAACTAAAAAAAATAAAGTGATCTTTTTAGTGTCTTTCCGTACATATATATTCATTTACGTTCCTCTGACTAACAGGAATATTAGGTGGTACTGCTTGCAGGGTTATGTGTTCATTCTCACCCTGGTTTATAAATGGGGAGGAGAAGAATGTACACATGAACACCATGAGTCATACAGGAGGTTTGTGGCAGGATCAGGAGCTGAATGTAGATCTGCTCATGCTCTCATTTCTAAATGTGACTGCCATGCAGAGTTAAGATTTATATTTAGTGGCCAGGTATAGAGGAAGCTTTTGAAGATTGTAATAATTTCAAGTGCTATGCTTCCCTGTTTCCTATGATAATTTTTATTTTATACCTGAGCATTTTTTCCAAATAGAAGTCTCAAGTTTTTGGCAACTCCTATGCAGAAAGATACCATACATAAGGTCATATTCACATATATCTTATTTCTCTGTGCTTGCATGAAAGTTAACCCAAGAACAAAGCAGAATTCTCTGTACTTACAAAAGACCTGAAGATTAATATCTTTTTCTGTCAATTTGTCTTGGTATGAAGATTGATATGCAAAACTTCATTTTGCTTCTTGTTTGTTGTCATGCAAGGAAATTCTAAAGATAGAAAAAGAAAGGCCTCATTGATTGCTTTATTTGATTTTTGGTTTAGGAAACAAAATTAGATTCATTTGGTAAATGAGCTTTGTTCTCCAAATCATCTGTCCCACTTATGAAAAATAAAGCATTTAGGTGTTTAGAAAAAAAAAAAAAACCAAAACATATAAGCCACTCTTAAAAGAAAGATTCTTGTGTGCTTTTTTTAACCATCTCTTTTAAAATTAATATTCTGTAAAGGGTTGTAAGCAATTAATTAGTTAAAACTTGATAGCAGTATCCATGCTAGTAATTTTCAGTTTATTCTCCTATTAACTATTCAACTAAACTGAAGTTTTTGTATGTAGTTAACTGAAGATGAGTGTTTTACTCTTACACATATAACATAATCTCCGTGCTGTGCCTAGGTAACCTTGTTCTTACCACTCTTTGGTGAAGATCAGCAGGGTGCAACGCAAGTGTTTCAAGATGTTAATGACTACAATCGAAGGTTCTCAGGACAGCCCAGATCTGTAAGTTTTGGGTAAATTTGGATGCAAGTCAGTGATATCAGGAGAGTTTGAGACCGAATTTTGTGATTTTATTTTTCCCCCTTATTTTCTTTTTTAAAAATTTTCTTTCCCTGGGATATGGATTTTCTCTTCATGATATTTAGGCCCTAGGCAACTTTTCTTTGTGAAATTCATGTTTATATGGTTAGATCAAACCCAAGACCTCAAAATTATTTATTTGTCATTTATGAAAAGGTACTGAAACTTGCGTTTTTGTTGTGCATGAGAACCTAATAAGTCTTTACTTTTCTGTTCATGTATTAAGTTGTTTTTTAGGTATGAGTATTATTTTGAAAGAATCAATAATTAGTCAGTAAAAATACTTAACGAAATACATGACTTGCAAGGAAGAATATTAACTTCCTTGATCTCTTTACACTGATTAGAAGAATCTGAAGTTCTACTTTGTGCCTTTCTCCTCAGATTTCAAGCTCTATACTGTCTTGATTTTTTAATTTTCCTCCGAGATTATATTACAGTCTTTATTCTTCTCTCTGAATGAAGACAACTGGAATTTTTTTTCTGTAAATAACTAAGAGGGGTAGTCAAAGTTCTACAAATGTTAGAAAGTCAGCCTTGTGAACCTGTCTTCTGTGCGTGTGTCCTGTTTTGCAAGGTGAAGTGCACGCATGTGCATACTAGTAACTTCCCTGCTTGTCTTCATTTGTTCATGGGATTTGGATATAGCATTATTAGCAAGAAAAATGTACAGTACAAGGAGACAGAAGAGGGAGGGGTTTTTTTGCTAAACCACAAAATTTACGGGTTTTGTTCAGAAGAGATTGAAACTGCCTTTCAGGCTCCATTAGACCTCTCTGTGGGCTGTGTCTAGTCCCCAGTAACCTGTCTGAGGTCATGCCAGAAATATGCACTAAAGCCCTAATTGGACTAGATAAATTGTCTTTGATTTATACACAGTGTTACCACATACAAAATTTCTTTCTCAGACACTTTTTCAGCTATGGCAATAACTCATTTTAATGGAGTTTAATGGCTCTATGTAAAAATCGTGTACAGTAGAAGGGAACCAGTATAAAAGAAGTTTTAAAGCTCACCCCTCCCTACTCTTCACAACAAAAACCTAAATATTTTCTATTGAGCGGTCCCTCACAAAGCTGGCAGAATCATAGTAGCAAAATGGAAAGGAGCCAGAAATGGATTCATTTTAAAGTTCTTTGGTTTACTTTGAAGCTTCATCTGTCCCTTGAAAGCTTACATGAATCACTGGTTATATGCCAGGAGAGGGGGAATTGTGTTTCTGAATACCTATTCTACTTTAACCTATTCTATTTAACCTATTAGGTTTTTTCTTGCAATCCTTGTTTGTCTTCCATTCTGATCAGTATTTAACTCCAGTTAACCTGTTTGCTGTTTCTCACTTTCCCAGTCATTTGTTTTCCTCTGGTAGTCATTGCTTTTCCTTCATAGATGCCAATGTATTTTCTAGTGATGTATATAAAGTGTATGCTTTTCGTTGTAGAATAACACTGACTGTTTCTTGAAAACACGTACCTTCTAAATCTGACTTTCTACCCAGTGAAACTAAATGCATTAAGCCTTCCTGGGTTTTGTTTTAATTCCTGTAAACTAATAGGTTCTAAGCTGTAATGTAGTAGTAGAAACTTCAGTTTTGCATGAATGAGTTGCTAAAGCAAAATACTAACTTTTGGGTTCTTTCTTTATAGATTATGGAAAGAATTATGGATCTTCCCACTTTATTGCGACATGCTTTCAGGGAGATGTTTTCTGTAGGGGGGCTCTTCTGGATGTTTCGCATCAGAATATTCCTCTGCTTGATTGGAGCCTTGCTGTACCTGGCTTCACCTCTGGATTTTCTTCCTGAAGCCCTCTTTGGAATTCTGGGGTTCTTGGATGATTTCTTTGTCATTTTTCTTCTGCTGATATATATCTCTATCATGTACAGAGAAGTGGTAACACAGCGTCTAAATAGATGAAATGGACAAAAGTGACCTAAAAGCAGAGTCAGTTGTGGAATGTTTTAAAAAAGAAAACTATAACGTAAGTATGATATAGCAAGGTGCCTGTGTATGATTTCAGTAGTAACAATTTCTTTGCTGGTTATGTTATACAAACATAAAGGGTTAGTATGTGGTGATGCTTAACTGGAACCTTTAATTTGTGCATTACATATGCTTCATAAAGGATGAGGTTAGTTTTATAATGTTGTAATAAGCCACCTTCATCTACTTCCACCTGATGAACAACTGTACGTAATCGAAGCAGGAAACACTTTTTCTCGGTGTGCTGTGGTTTGTAAAAAAGGAGTTCTAGCAGAGGACTTCAAACAATAAGCCCATTTCAGTAATCTAGATGTGTAAGAAAATTCAGAAATTCTTCACAGTACAGTTATCATGGCTAAATTGTTTGATGTCTTCCTGTTGTGGGCTAGAGTTTTTTGAAATAGAAGTAGCTTTGTTTGTCTCTGTGGAAGAAACCCAAGGGCTGCATTACAATTACCACCCTGCAGTTTGCTGTTGTCCACATGCTTCAGAAAAATAAGAATAATACCTTGGTATTGCTTGAACTGCACTATGTACATTTGCATGCAATTTGTACTGTTTTATTTTTATATTTGGGAATATACACACAGTATCAGATCTACATTGAAAAACCAGTATTACACATGTCACACTCATTAGTGCTCTATTTTTTTAAGTGAGAGCATGGTTTTTCTCTTCAGACTTTTTTATTTGGTAAGTTTGTATCTTAGAAGCAGAGGTTTTGTGCTGCTTTGGGTCAATGCGGTGTATCTCAAATGCAAATTTGCCTTTCTGTGGATGCATTAAAATATTTGGCCAATTGGAGAAGACACTCAAATTCCAAATAGTGGTTGAAAAAAATAAGTCAGAACTGGATGTTTACACTACACGTACATGTACTTGTATGTGTGCAGTGTAGATGTTTACCTGCATGTACATTCTGCAATACAAGTATACTAAACAACATAGATATTGGGGTGATTTTCAGTTGGAATTTTTGGTTGGTTGGTTGGTTGATTGATTTGGATGTGGATAGAAGAGGTTCTGAATTACCTTGAAAAATAATCTGTGATAAGGGACCACAAAAATATCCTGAAAGTGTTTTCAAAAATCAAGGATATTAATTGTCCTTAAAGCTGACCTTTTTTCTATGTTGAATTTGGGCATAGGCTATCATAGCTATATAAGTAATTTGAAAATACTTTCATTTTAAGCAATGATTGCCACTAGAAAGGTCCAGAATATGGCAGATCAATGTAATTTTTAGCTAAAGGAATGATAATTGCAATTTTACTATAACTTCCTGAGTACTTGAAAGACAGTGAATTAACAGGTAGTTCTTCATGTGTTTACATATATGGGATGAGACTTAGAATGAAAGGGACCTTTTCACCACTTCAGTGTTTTCCCCATGCAGGTTTGTTTCCGCACCTTCTAGCCCTTAGATATGTGCAGGAAGATGATAGAGCTGAAACCTCAGGTATCAGTCATTGAGGGTGCATATTGTCCTTCAGTGGCAGTGTTCTTAATGACATTCATTTAAAACTAAATTCACTGATTCTTCATTTGAAAATTTAATTTTGAAAATCCAAGGACTTTTAACAAATGAACTGGAAAGCTAAACTTTTCTTTGTTGCTGTTTGTTAGAGATGGACAAGAAGAGAAAAGGGAAGTGAAGCAAGGGTTGGAAGAAGAGATCTAGAGAGGAAATTACATTTTTGGAAGCAAATGCTAACTAACTTTTCTTGAGCATCTTGGTTGAGCTTTTCCCATTGTGTTGGCATTGGTAATGTATGGCGATGGTGTAGGGGCTACCTCAGTTAAAAGTCTTCAAGGTATTATTGAGTAAGGGTGGGATATTCATAAGCTGTTAGGTGCATTTACAAAGCAAGATAGTTTAGGATGTTATGTAAGACAGGATTTCACAGGTTTGCTTTAAGTATTGTTTTTGGCTTTGGGGTTTTTTTCCCAAGAAATATAGGTGAAAGCAAACCCCAAAAATAATTTTTTGATTGAGTAAATGAAACACCCCCTTTTCTCCTGGAGTTTAAGTTGTAGGTCTGCTTAGAGTGTGACCTGCTGTAGTAGAGTAATTGGAGTCTATTCATGGAATTAGTTGATCTAGTACCTCATCCACACTTTTATCCTATGATTGTGTTTATAATTTTCCCATGACTCTCTAAATCCAGAGTGGATATAGATGCACATGAAGCTGCTTGCTGATTGGTTTTCTCTGAGTTTCCCAATTCCATGTGTTCCTGTGAAGTTCATGTGGAAATACCCATCCTATTGAGGGGATCCTGTGTACCTGAAATCATACACAAACCACATCTGAAAGACTATATGAAGTTTCCCCATGATCGTTTTCTTCAGTACATTTCTGATAGCTGGAAGGGTTTCACTCAGAGACTTCTGCTTACTTTTGAGTATTGAGTAACATTGTAAGCTTAAATTCAACACATTAAATGCTTGACAGAATTAGGACTGTTCTTTTCACTGATATGCGTGCTTGCTTGTGGATAATTTTTTTGGTCCTGCAAGCCAATGATAAACAGTATTATGACTTGTTCAGGCCTTTTTGTGTAATGTGAAGATGCATCTGTCCTGCAGCATCTGGCCACTGCTCCTTTACACAAATCTGGAATAGCTGTAACTTAGCTATCTTGGGTACTTAGCTTGAGCTTAACCTAAGCTCCGGAGCTCCCAAGAAGCTGGAGATTAAAACATGAGCATGTAGTATTCCTGAACTGTGTGCTGCCAAGTTGTTCTGGTAGCAATGTGAAAGGTAAGGGTTAGGGCTGAGCACTGGCTTCAGAGTGTGAAGGGAATATGTGATGCTGTGTGCAGAGTGACTGCAAATGTCACTGTGGTTTTGTCTTGTGAGATAGGGCAGGCATGTCACTAAGGGGGGAAAATTTAAAAAAGGGAAACTATAGGAAGAGGCATGGGGATAAAAAACAGTTCTTAAAAGATCATAGGGTCACCAAAAGCTATGTGAAATATTTGATTGTTCTAGCAATATTAACAAAGAGGTAAACAAAAATTATACTTCATAGCTCTTACAACATAACTTGTAGCATCTTGAGGCCGAATGATCATCGCCGTATAGAGCGATCCATTTCTGTGCTGTTTGTGTGCCACACCATTGATGTCTGTGAGGATCAGGCTGAATGGTGTGATTTGGGGATACAATTTTGCTGTAAGTTTCATAGAACTGTAGCAGTGTGTTACACTAGATTTTTAAGACAAAAGAATTTAAAACTACTTGTTGTTACTTTTAACAATAATAAATTGCTGTTAAAGAGATTTTCTTGAATTATTTTATTTTATTGACTTTCTGGGTGCAATATTTTTTCCCCTTCTATGGGTTAAATTTGTCAGTGTGGCATCCCACCCTTAAGGAGAAGGGAGTGCTCAAGATTTGTAGGTGCTCATGGTCAAAAGAAATTACGAAAGTTAGAGGGTCCACATAACCTCACAAAGTTAAATTACATACTTGGCATGGAAATTGGTAAAAATTAGTCCCTGATCTCCTCTATGAACGCATGAACTGGGTTTTGAATAGATGGGTAGGGTGAAAGGGAAAAGGGAAAGAGAGAAATGAATTAAAGAGGGGAAGAGAGAAAGAAAGGGAGAGGGAAAGAGAAATCACCAGTCCTAGCTCCAGCATTGATCCAGCTGTGGTGTCCTGGGGGTACCCACACACCTGGGCTTGGTTGGGATACCTTTTATAGATTAAATCTCCGCATTTTGGAGATAAGTTTCTCACTTTTATGCAAATTAGAAATTCTGTGCAGTCCATTCCTCTTGACCTTTCTGAAAATGGGTTGGAGGGCTTCAGGGATCTTTGGTGGTCTTGATCCTCTCTTACAGTCCATGCCTACTTCTCAGCCTCACCCCTTCACTTGTGCTGTGCTGCCTTGTGCTCACCTCCAGGAGTCAGAACAAGGACATTAGTCCCAGAAACGTGCTGCCCTGCCTCCTTATGGCCTCTTCTCCAGCCACATCCTGCTCTTTCCAATTCTTGGCTGTTACTGCCAACAATCTGTGGTTGGCTCCACAGCTATCTGGCTATCGGTGTTTGAATGTACACATTAGCCCCCGTGTCTTCTAGCGTTGTACAGGCAGTAACTTTTCTGCAATTGTGATAAATTTTTGTTTTGGTGATTGTGGTCAGGATGTTTAGAGATGACTCAGTGTTTTTCATCTTTATGATTGCCATTATAAAAATGAAAAAAGTTCTAAGATCTTTATACCAAAAGCATATTGTACGTCAGATGTCCTTCCCTAAGCAGTCCAACCAGTTCCATCAGATCCATGAGCACTAAGCTTTCAGGCTGATAAACCAGTACAGATGATCAGTTAGCACCTGCATATAACAATCCTCAAGCAAACAAAAGGTTTAAGCCAGGTGGATGAGAATGTAAGCAAACAGCAAATAATGTCTGTAAATTTATAGGAAGGATGAAGACTGGGCTGGGAAGAGCTGGATGTGACTCATCTGTGCTGCAGTCCTGAGCTTTCCTTAATTCATGTCATGAAAGGGCCCTGCGCATCAGGAAGACATGATCCATTCTGCTAAGAAATGTCTAACAAATCATAGCTAGGAAGTCCAGTGCCAAGTTGGGCCAAGTCCTTTGTTAACTTTGTTGCCTGCTTTGGTACACAGTTCCAGTGTTTATGGAAAATGTGTAATTGCATATTTGGTAAGATGCTGTTAAATCAGGTTGAGAGTTTGATGGGTATACGCTTGTCCTTATACCTGGTGTCCTGTGCTTCCATGGGAAACTCAGCTAAACCCTTGAAAGTTCCTCAGCCAAGGCTGCCAAAGGAGATGGATTTTTTAGGAGGTCTCTTGTACAGTTGCAGTTGTGGGTAGATTTTCTGCTTCCAGCTGTCAGCCAAACAGAAAACTGCCTGTTAGTCAGCAATACTGGAAGCCACATGGGCATTTGTTCCACGGAGACAGAACAGTAAGTCTTACTATCCCTGTTTCTTTGAGATGGTGTGTCCTAGTAGGTTGCCTTCTTCCCTGTTGTGTGTACTGCGTTTTTAAACTGGGAAAGAAGCTGCTGAATTTCATTCAGTCTATGATTCACTCGACTCAGAGACCTATAGATTTTTGGAGCAGAGATAGGTCTGGAGGTCCTGCTCCCATGTGGACAGAACATCATTAGACGCTGTGGTAAGTAGAGGTGCTCTCACTAAGTCAGGGATTTTTTTCATTGAGGGCATGAGAAGCCTATCCAAATAATTAAATAATTAATACTGCAAAGTCAGGAAAAAAGAGCAGGAGTTAGAGCTTAATTTCCTATTCTACAGCTTGGATTCAGCCTTTTGGTATGCCCCTGCTCTGTACCATGCTGCCTTATGTAAGATATTTGTCGTGTCAGTATCCACATAGAAGTCTATCATAGGTACATTTTGTTCGTGCCTAAGTAATCTCAGATCTTGCCATGGGGATTTCTACTGCAACGTTCATGTCAAATGTTAGGGCTGCTGTGTTGAACAGGTGAAATCAAAGGGTGTGGTAGGTTGGGGAGTAACAAAAAAGATCCTCTTAAAGTAAATTTCTACTGTGTGATGTACTCTCATTAGTACTGCATGGCCCTGTATGAGGACATCCAAATATCTTATCTCTCTTAGTTTATGCTAATGCTAGATAGAAGGCACAAGAATTATGACAAGATTAGAAAATAAATACAGAAATAAAGGTTGAAGAGACTGGTATTTTGACTACAGGGTAGATTGAGGAAGACTTGAGTTTTAATGTTAACATGTTAAAAGAGGATGCTATTTCTTGCATTAGGTATGAGTGGAGAAATGCATATGGCTGGAGCTTGAATGATAGCAAATGAGACTTAGACTAGAACAAATTTGCCAAAGTGACTGCAGAGGGGATTTTGTCTTGTGGAGCATCTCCTGGGAGGCCTCTGAGGGCAGGCTAACACCTGTGGAGACTGTTTTTTTGCACAGCTAGTCCTGCCTGGGCAAAGGGCAGAACAATGAAAAGTGGCTGCTTTCAAGACAGCTGGTCTGGGCCTTAGTAGATGTGAGACCAAAGAAGCCTGAACTGACCAAGTCTTTATTGCTCATGGTGTTTCTCACACACATTACCTGTACACATCAGCTGGCGGACCTGACCAGCTTACCTATCCCCAGGAGTTTTGCTAAATACCAGTGCTTAAAATCCATGGCATAACAATACAGGTACACCTTATTTCAGGACACCTTAATGACTCCATTTTACTGGTAAAACTCATTGTTTGTCCAATGTGTTCCAAGTAGAGGACTGTTTCTCATGATTAACAGATGATTAATTGGTGGGAGAGACTGAGAGGGGAAAGGAACATAATAATTGATAATATTAAGTCCATTGCTCATTGCTGGCAGGTAACTGATGGGGAGCCATGGATGTATCAGGTGTTAGTAATAGCTTGGCTAGAGTATGTTTCATAGAAAGCTGTTCAGCTTCACGCTAGCATATGCTGCTCTTCACCGTCAAGAATTGTTTTCTACCCCTTCCGCCTTTTTTCATTCTGGAAACTCATTTCTTCTTTTACCAAGATGGGGATGCAGCAAAACATGGAAATAATCCATGCTTCATACAGGGCAGTCAAGTACTCCTGAGTAACCACCTTTTTCAGGGATAGGCTTCCCATCATTTCAAGGGATGTGTCCTTACTCTCCAAAACAGAAGGTCACATTTTTGTCCTTCCTGCCCTTTTCACCATCTAGTTGCCGGGGTTTGGTGCTGTCTGATGTGGTTGCTATTATGTGTGAGCGCTAAGATGGGTCATAGTAATCAGTTTAATGCAGGTTGACCCAAAATATGGCTCATCAGTTTGCTGGTTTATGATAGTTTATGTTTTCATCCCATCTAGAGTCCTCAGCATCCAACCAACCTGACCTGAAGCTGCTCTAGTTTCATTTCTCTTTTCCTTGCAGGATTTGGCAGTTTTGCTCATTCCCCTCCTACTTTCTTACTGTTCTCTGTAAGGACCACAGTGAAGATTACTAAATAAATTTTGATGAATCACTTGCTTACACACCACAGCAGTTCACGCCTTACCCGTGAATATCCCTTCCAGCCAACCCCTTAATGCTCTTGCACCTCACGGGCCATTAATCAGGAAGGAAGGCAGACATGTCTGTGGTTAAAGGGCTAAATTCTTGTGCAGCAACCTGAAGAAGTTCAGTACAGCTCTGTGTTTCTCTCTTCTGTCCATGCAAGGAGCATCCTGGATCTGGTGCCTTTTCCCAAGAAGCATGCAGGACCTGAAGTCCAGTAGACTTTTCTCTTACACCTGTAACTTCCTTTAGTATTGCCTCCTGGCTTGGTAGCTGCAGATGGAGAATGAAGTACCAGAGGAAGCAAGGCATCATACAGACCTCCTAGTTAGGCAGGTTGTGTTTGCACACAGGAGGCTGGAGAAGAGCCCATGTACTAAGGAGCTGTTGCATTCAGTTTCAGTCACATCTGGAGAGACTGGTTTTCTCTGTCAATGAGGTTGTCAGGTACAACTCTTCTCTTGATGAAAAACAAGGCATTGCTTTGAAAATAATCTCTGTGGTGCTAACCTTTATTTACATACAGGTATTTTGAGCCCCTGGGGTTCTTGTTCTCATAGTTTCTTTCACAGCTCCCACAGTAAAGATTGCCTCAATATGAAAAGGAGAAGAGAAAACTCAGTAATCATATTGCAACTGCAAGAACCCTAGGGAAGAAACTAACCATGTAAGACACATGATTAAAACCACAAAGACTGGCAATATGGTGCCCACAAAGCTGCTTCTCTGGAAATCCCATGAATTTCCCATTCTGGGCTGCTGGGCAAACCCTTCCCTGGATTCACATTTTCACTTTTGATTCACCTTCCTTGGAAGAAACAGGTTACTGATAATAATTTTAGATGTTAGATCAGCAGCAGAATTAGCCACACTGCCCCAGCCCCAGCAGAACTTCTCCTGTTCTACCTCCTGTTCTACTGTGGGATGCTGCCCTCACTGACTGCCTCAGTGACACACAGGGACACTGCACATGCTACGGTAGATCTGAGGCAAAGGGGCACAGGGGATAGCTGAAACATCTCATAATCCACGTGATTGCTGATGTCTCTTGGCAAGGAATGGGAGAAGGAGGTAGGGAGATCTTTACCCTTTGGAGGAGAGAGGGAGTCAGGGGACCACCAGCTGGCCAGGAAATGCCTGAACAACAGCCCCCAGTAAGGTATGAGGAGTAGTGACATCAGATCGTAACAGGAGCCCATTATGTGGAGTGTGAGACAGACAAAAAACAAGGCCAGAGTGTAGTTACAGCTTGGCATTGGCCCTCAGCATCAGTGAGCTGATGGAGGTGAGCTGCAGGAAAGCAAGATGTGCCCCACTGTTCCCTCAGCACTGCAGAGCAGCTTCACTGTATGCTGGAAAGCCAATCCCTGGGGCCAGGGCTGTGCTAGAGGTGGCAGCTGGCTCTGCACCCCTGTGAGTTAGTGGGATTGTTAAGAGGGTGTGTCTTCTTGCACTGTGCTCCTTGATGTGGCTGCAGGGCTCTCCAGCTTTTTTGAGGACCACCTGGCTTCTCAAGGTGTCTGTTGCTTTGAGCTGCTGCAGACAGAGTGACTGGAACCCATCAGGAATGAATTGGTTGCACAACTGTTTTCAGAGAAGTGTAGCATGAGTTTGCTTCAGTTCTTCTGTTCTGCTTGCTTCAGCCAGAAGAGTGACTCCTGCATAGTGTTATTCTTGAGAGAGATCATGGCAGGTAAGCAGAGACTGCATTGCCCAGGCTGTCCCTGACATTATGGGAAGAGTCAAGAATAGATGCAGGATGGGTGGGCTCTCTCTCATCTATACACAGATATCTCACCTGATTCCTTGTAGGTATCTGTCATAGTTTCATTTTCAAACTGCTCTTTCTGTGCATTTTCCTTAAGTACTGATGATTTCTTGGAAGGTCTGTGTCCTTTAATCTCCACTGGGGTACTGCCTTAGAGCAAGCCACTTCTCCACATAGCATGTGAAAAATCACAACAGGAAGACCCTAAAGGGTTAAACTTTATCAAGTACCAAAATTTAGCGAAAATAAAATAATCCGAATGGGAAAGAGGAATCAACTTGGGGATTAGTCATTACTGAGTAGGATTTACAGAGGAGTAAAAGTAGCGTAAAAATGTAAACTAGCTTTGCATCCACCCACCATACCATGTTTGCTTGCTAAGAAACACCAAGCAAGAACCAGTAGGCACATCATCTGATATACTGCAGCAAAGGTCCATGGGTCAAAATAATGTAGCAAAAGAATGACATCTCAGCAGCAGGTGTACATAGCTGAGCTGGAAAAGACCTACTTGCAAACACAGAGCTCACCAGTCACTGCCATCAAGGGGTACCACAGCCTTTTCCCAGAGCTCTGTCTGCAGATCTTGGTATTGCCCATGGACCATTTCCCGAGAGATGTTTTACAGGGATGGTTGCAATCAAAAATATTTTCCACCTCAGGCTGTAGTCTAATTCTTCTTGTGGTCACCAGGAAGATCACGTACTGGCCTATGGACAGTCCTATGGCAATGATGAGGTTGTGGACAGATGTGCTCCCCCATGGATGACTCCTTTCCCTCTGATACGGCCCTTTGCAATAAGGAATTCAGATTGAACCCCCTGTGTCCCAACTTCATTCTCATGCCCTTCTCTGACAGCCCCCTTCCACCAAGCCCCAGCCACTTTCCAACAAAAGACAGCAGCTTTGCACATTGCCAGTGCACAAGGTTTGACACTGTGCACAAGGATAGTGTTTAATTTGGCAATTTTGGTGATGTGTTTCATCCCCTGCTGTTCAAAGACCTTTCATTTTCCAGGCAAATGTAGTCTGATAAAGAGATTCCTGTATCTTGGTTGCTCTTGGGCTATCCTATATCTCTTCTCATAGCCTTAATAAGTGCCTCTTCTTGTCTTTTGACTTAGCATCAGCACTTCTAAGTTAAACCTGGCAGCCTGCTTAGAGCCCCAGCTTTGGGAGTCACTTGAGCATGGAAAAGTCCTGGTTTACATTAACCCTTCTTCACAACAAGTCTCATATTTCCTGAGAAAAATTCAATAGCAGAGGCCCCATGCTTACAGCCTTACATACCAAAAAAAGGAACATGAAGAAACCAACTGCTGAACTCATGTTTTGCTAGGTTTTATATTTCTGAAGCAAGGTCATGCTTTTGTAGGACTTGAGTTCCATTAGCTTTTGAAGGTGTGGTTTGTCAGCACCTGTGCTTCTCTTCTTCCGTTTCCTTCCTACTACTGCCCATAAGTCTGTTTCGTCTCCTTTTTGTCTTGCTTCCTTCCAAGCTGCCTTTTCTTCTTCCCTTTGCATGACTGGGAGAGTTTCTGCTTGCTTACTGCTACTGTATCTACCTGCATATTTAGTGTGATGCCTCTTCACAGAAGGTGATGGAAGGCTAAGGGAGGTCCTTCCACTCAAAGACCTCAGCACTGGTGCTGCAAAAGTAAAAACCATAGGCTCTAGGAAATGTGTGAAGTTTTAGATACATATTCCCCCTAATTTAAAAAATATAATTATGCCAAGCCATCTGTTGCTAATGTAAAAAAAGATGTAAATAGATGATACATAGTGTACGGAGTGTCACATGAGTGCTCCATCTGCTGTGGGGAAAGTCACCGCTCCCCAGCAACAACACTGGGTACTGAAGTGCAATCCAGCATTTGGAGCAGCCTTAGGCTTTCCAAAGGCATAACCAGATCCAAAGGCTGACCCAAAAGAAAAACAACTCAAACAAGAGTGATGGGTAGATCTCTGTGTATCAATCTTCCATCTCTGTTTTTCTGACAAGTAGCAATAGTGGCTTCATTGAGGATAGGGTAAGTTACACCTTTATGCTCTTGTTTCAAACTCTTCGCAAGCCCAGGGACCCTGCTCTCCTTACTCATATTTTCAAGGTTTACCTAGCAGACAGGAGTCTAACAAGCTGTGTCTCTCTACTTAACATCAGAATGTGCCTACAATGTCAGAGTAATTGGGCAATGAATTAGCAGATGAAATGCAGCTCTGATGAGCATGAGGTAGTGGGCGTAGGGGAACAGCAATCCTTTCCATGGGTGCTGACTGATGGACTCCATGTCGGCTTCTGCCACTAAAGAAGACACCCAGGAGCTGCTGTGAATCGTTTGGTGGGCTTAGCAGTGGTTAGAAAAGCAAATAAAAGGCTAAAGATTATGAGAGAGATAATGAAGGTAATTTAATTCTCTGCTGCATGTGACCATCGAATTCTCACTCTTCTTCACTGTGAGCCCTCCACCTAGTTCTGGTCTCCCCATCTTAAGATGGGTACAGTGACAGGACAGGGCAGACTCCGGGAAGCTGGAGATACCGCATAGCTCCTTGCCAGGACACAGCAAAGGTACTAGGATCCTTAGCGTGCAAAACAGAGAAGGTATGGTGGAGACCTTAAAGAAACAGGACTCTGACGGGAGATGTGACAGGAAAACCACTATTCACCCCTTCTGATGCCAGCAGGTGTGGATGACACTCCATGGAGGTAGCAAAGAGCAGTTTCTAAACTCAGGAAAAAGGATGAGCTGCTTCACAAGTTGCATCGTTACCCTCTGCTGACAGAGCTGCTGATGTTAAGAGTTTGTGCAGTTCCCAAAAGCTTCTAAACAGATCTGTGGCATTAGTTCCTTGACAACTGATGAACATGGAAACTCCAGAACAACCTTTCCCTCCAAAAGTTCCCAAATGTTTTTCAGCAGGAGATGGAGGAAGATCTTTTATCATGCCATAGTCTTCTCCGAGGTGCCTGCTGCTGTCAGCCAGGGAGCTGTGTCAACTGGCTCTGTGGTCTCACCAATCCTGAACGAGCAGTTTTGCAGAGTCTGGTATCATGTTTCCTACTTGCAACAGATCTGGGACAAAAAGGGAGTGCAAAACAACCCTATAGGAAGGAAGCACGGATCGGTTGAGAAAACAATCTCCATTCACACAGTACCATCAGCGTTTTCTTCCCAAGTTTTTCCTGGATGGGAGTGAGATAGATAAATAGATAGATGCCTTTGAAGGGCAGGCTTTTCCCCTGGGGGTACAGCCCCTACATGAAGCCCAAAGACTTTGAGAAAAGCAACAGCACAGAGAGCAGTGCAGGTCATGGAGGCTGGCCCTTACATGGGGCTACCTACCCAGTGGTCCCCCCCTGCCCACAACAGTTACTGAAGGGAGGAAACATTATCCGATCCAGGGATGGAGGGTGAACCATTCCTCTGTGACGCAATTAAGCGTCCCTTTCTCTTTTCAGGTGTTGGAGTGTATCATCCAGCACCTCTTCATTTCCAAAGGGCCCAGGAGGCTTCCCTTGAAGGGTACAGAATACATGAGCAGTATTTCACCTCTGAACATGAAGGTGATGTCTAACTCAACATGGATTTTCACAGCAGAAAGATGAGTGGAAGAAAATTGAAGAGAGGCCATCCAAAGTCTTCTGGGAGAGGGGCAAAGGGGTGCAAGGGGATGCCCTTTTGATCTCTGCCTTGCCTGGAGCCAGGGCTTCTTGCTTCAGTGATGCTGGGGAAGACACAGTTACACCAAAACACCCACTTCTGAGGCCAAGGCAGCTCTTAACACCAGGATGAAGCCTCCCCATGCTATCAAATCTGTCTGAGAAAGCAGGATACACACGGGTTTTGTAAACAGCAAAACCAGGTACAAAAAAAGTCACCCACTCAGCACCAGCCCAAACATCTGTCTTGTCCAGACAAAGCCTGAGTTTTGCTATTGCTCAGAATAAAGAATCACAAAATAATGTTTTCTGCCATTTTAAATCTGATTCCTTGAACATAAGGTGCTCTAATTCTGCCTAGCCCAGTGGATTTTTGGTGGGAAGGGCATAATCTGCTCTTGCATGTTGCTCTTGCATCCTTACCAGGTAAAAAAGGTTCCCAGCTGAGTGGATCATGAAAAACCTAATGCCATGATGCAGGAGGAGGTAAATGCAGTTTGACCTTGCAAACAGTAAGGTTTGAAAATTCAAGATGGGATCAGGAGCTGATGCTGTGTTCACCCCCCACTATGACCTCCCCAGCCTAAGCTCATTGATGGGCAGCTCCTTCAGCAGATGTGGAGCAAAGAGAAACAGCACAGGAAAGACTTTAACCTCCCTGTCTCTGTCTGGAAAACTGCTTCTCACAGGTACAAGCCAGCAGATCAGAGGCAGGTGAGCCACCAGTGCTCAGAGGGCATTTAGGCACGTGTAGACTGGCTGTAACAGGCCCCCTCTTGTTTTCCACCTTTTACAGCTGCTTGAGAGGCCTGAATGGCCCTGGCTTTCCATTTATGTCCTTTGCACTGCTGAGCAAACAAGCAGGGCCTTGTCTCCACCAGACTCCTCCACCCTTTGTTGGCTGCCTTTCAGTTATCTGCCTTAGTGCATTGCAGGCAAATATTTGCTCTGCGGTCTCAGACACTACCTCACTCCTGTTTGCCCAGGTTCTCACTTCAGTGCCTTGGACATTCTGCTTACTCCACCCACACCCTGGGGTGACCAAGTCACAAGGACATGGGCTTTGTGTCCTCCTTCCCTGGCACTTGCAAACACGCAGGCCAGAGATGTCCAGGCTGCCAAAACCACTTGCAGACCTTACAAGCGTGTCCTTGCCTGGGGAGTGTGGCAGCCATGCCCAGCCCACCAGCAAGCACCATGAGGTGAAGGGAGGGGGCAGATACCAGGCCTGCTTTTCGTGGTCCTCTGTGTGAATGCTAAGCCCCTGTGTCTAAGTTTGCAGTGACTCCTGTCTGCTGCAAGCCTAGATGTGTGGAGGCTTGGAGATTCACATTTTTCACCCACCTCCAGGTGCCTTGCAAGCAGAGCTGTTATTTGGGAGGGCTACATTTAATTACGTGTGTAAACTTTTTCCACTGGTCTCTGTTCCCATGAGGGCATCCAAGCCACATAAAATTATTAGTTGTGACCATGGGGAGTGCTGTGCATGAAGAGCCCTGGAAGGCCACCTAGGCCTCCTTGTATAGGCAAAACTGTCCAGTTAAGGCAACTGCAGGTTCGTCCTTCTGGCAACAGTCTCAGTGGTGTGCCCAGTTTGCTTGGGTACCACATACACCCCCTGGGAGAGCCCTGACTTAGTATTCAAGGAGCAAGAATAAAACAAAGTTCCCTGATCTGTTCCATTCTCCTTACTTTTTTCTTCCACCTCTCCTAAGATCACAGCCAGAAAAGCTCAAAAGTGCTGCCAGACCCTTTGTGTTACACAGCAGAGGAACAAAGACCTCTAAAGTGCTCTCTTTTTGTCCTGATAGCGAAGATGGCCTGTCATGCATCTGCAGAAGTTTAGGCAGGACTAACACCAGTGCTAATGTAGACCATGAGGACTGTTAGAGGGGAGCAGCAGCTTTGCAGAAGGCCCTCATGTTTTAATTTGGGAGGTTCCAGGGAAGAGCCACACACCAGCAGGTCAGACTCCAGCTGTTGTACCAATCCCAAGCCAGATGGACACATTCGGCTGCAGGATGCCAGCTTGGGGCGGCAGCGCTGCTGCTGCAGTGCCATGGAGCAGTCAGAAACAGTACAAAGGGGTAAATACGATGCACTAGTCCAGCTGCCAGCACCACAGTGACCAGCTGTAACAGCCAAGAAAGAGGGATTTGTCTTCCTGGAGCTTGTTGCAAAGCTGGTGTATGCTGAGAGGAATCAAAGTATGTGATTTTAATAAAGCAACACCAGCACAAAATTTGACAAATTCTTCTGTTCAAGAAATTTCTCTCTCTTTCTAGCCAGAACATTCACTTTCACACAGAGTCAACTGAAGAAACTAGAAAGTCTCTCCTGGTTTTGGCTGTCAAAAGTCAAGCAGTAATGCTAATTTTGAAAGTAGAAGGGAAAGGGGGTGAGGTCAGGAGGCAATTGCCCATTGATCCCAGCTGCATGGCACAAGGCAGACACTCCCCTGGGCCTCACTTTGCAAGACTGTCATTTCCAGAAACGGCAATGAGTCACATTTGGCCTGTGTCTCATTTAAAGAAACTGAGAGAATTAACTGGTAAGGCACTGGGAAAAGCCTGTTGTGAGTCATGTTGTCAGAGCCATAGCTGCACAGGCACAGGAAAGCCCGCATGGCTGTTCCTGAACAGCAGCCCATGGGCAAAAATGTCCCTTAAAATCTCCAGAATCTGCAGTCAGTGAGACTCCAGCATCTTCAGAAAGGCAAGAGGTGATCCAATGGGGATATTGAGGGTTCAATATGTTCAGTGGTGTAATGAGATGTCCAGTCATTTGCACAGCTGGTTTTGGCTCAGGTTTGTCTATTCCCACAGTGCATGCTCTCAGAGGGCCTGGAAACAAGCTTCAGAATCGTCAGTGAGAAAGCATTTTGTCCAACACCCACTAAAAGCAGCAGCACTGTAACAGCGACGTTATAGGTGAGAAGGGAGAGCTGTTAACCTCCTCAGATCAACCAAGCTGGCCAGTTGGAGTTAAATCTCCATTGCTCCTCAAAAGGCTACAGTGATGAGAGAAAGATACTGCAACACATTCCCTCCCAGTCAAATCTTACTTAATCTGACGTGCAAATGCTGGAGAGCCTTGGCCTGTGGCAAAACAGCAGAAGTAATCTGGCACCTCTGTTGTGCTTTCTTAATTACCTTCAAGTTGTGGATTTTCTAAAGCATGTTTTAGAGAATAGCAGCAAGTCTCCCCATGCTGGTGTTCTGCCCCAAAGTATTTACATTCATCTCAATTTTGTATTATTTTCTGTCTGGGATTTTCCTTCATTTTCTCCCCTATTTAAGTCTGCTAAACACAGAACCCAAAAAGAAGGGAGATCCAAGAGCTCCTTAGAACCAAGAGGCAAATCCACAAAGCCCACATAGTTTTTAAGGCCATATTCTTGCTGCGGCTTTACCCTGGCCCTGCCCAGCACAGGGAAGTAAGGCTGTGCTGAACCTGCAGGCTCATGACACTCACCTCAGACAGAGGCTCCCTCCGTTCTACAGCTGCTCTTGTTGGTCAGTTTATTAGTTCACTGAGCTGAGATTTCCCTCTTTTGTACATTGACAGGTGAAACCGTGGAGGATAACATCGTATGCACTCTCTCTTTTCAGGAGGGTGTATTCAGTTTGCTGCACAGCAAAATGCCTACACACACCTGGGCAGGGAAGGCAAGGAGAGCGGGAGGGGAGCTGGGAAGGCTGCCAGCTGCAGCCTGAGGGAGCAGATGGAGATGCAGTGTTAGGGTTAGAGAAATGCAGTGAGTGGGAGGCACCAAAGGAGAGCTCAGGCATACAGAAAGGATGGGAACAGGGTGGAAAGGAAGAAAAAGAGTTTCTCTTTGCAACTGTCTGTAAGCGTCAGGAATTTCAGAGCATCAGGAGGTCTCATTTGGTTTACATTGCAAGGTTCTGGTAATGGGGGCACTATAGAGATGACTTCTGTGTGAAGCTACCAGGAGCTTCCCCCATGTTTGACAGAGCCAATGCCAGACGGTTCCAGGACAGACCCACTGCTGGCCAATGACTCTGATAACATCTTTAAGCAGGAAAAGAAATTATTGTGAAGAATTAACTGTGGCCAGAGAAGAGAGGAGTGAGAATATGTGAGAGGAACAACTCTGCAGACACCGAGGTCAGTGGAGAAGGAGAGGGAGGAGGTGCTCCAGGTGCCAGAACTGAGATGCCCCATGCTGGAACAAGTGGGTGTCTGAGAGGAGGCTGTGACCCCCTGGGAGGCCTGTGCTGGAGCAGGGTCCTGGCAGGAACCTGCAGACCCATGGAAAGAAGAGCCCATACTGGAGCAGGTTTCCTGGTAGGACTTACGACCCTGTGGAGGACCAACACTGCAGCTGGAGAAGGACTCCCCTCCCTGAGGAGAAAGCAGCTGCAGAAACATGTGATGAACTCACCGTAACCCCCACTCCCCATCTCCTTGCACCACTTGTGGGAGGAGGTAGAGAATTGGGAATAAAGTTTAGCCTGGGAAGGAAGGAGGGGTGGGAAGACGGTGTATTTAGGATTTGTTTCACATATTATCTTGCTCTGATTTTGACTGGTAATAAATTCAACCCAAGTGAAGTCTGTTTTGCCAATGATGGCATGCAGTGAGTGATCTCTCCCTGTCATTATGTCAGCTCCTGTGCTTTCCTTGTATTTTCTCTCCCCTCTCCAGCTGTTGGAAGGAGTGATAAAGCAGTTTTGGTCGGCACCTGGCATCCAGTCAGGGCTAACCCACCACAGAGGTCCAGCTGTTTGATGAGGAATGCAGTAATGCAGGGGCATGGCTATTCCACTGTAGAGCACAGGCCATGGGTAGCTGCAAACCTCCTTCAGGACTAAGATCTGCCTAAGGCCTCTCAAGCAGATGTAGTAGTTGCAGCCAAAAAAACATTTCATATTCCTTTCAGTTGTGCCCTATAGCCATCAGCCATGGATGACTGAGCTGTTTCATATCCAGCTCCCTACGGAAACTGGACCTGTTCTACCAGGTCCAAAGGAAAAAAAACTTGTTTGGTTAAAGGAAACAAACACATAAAAAATGACCAAGAAAATAAGCAAAGGATGAACACAGACATAACTACCCTAGGTAATGTGGTGCTCATAGCTGCTGCCGTGTTGTAGGTTATGTGATGCTGTGGTTACAGGTGCACTGGAGCTGCCAGGTCAGAGCAGAGCAGGAGCCCTTTGAACTCAAAAGCATGGCTCAGAGAATGGCCAGCTCCAGGTGCCTCCACACATTACTAAAAGCTACAAGGTGATGGCTAGAAATTACATGCTCTGGCTGCCCTATTTGTCTTCTTCTGCATCTGCTGGTGTGGCTTACTGGATACCTGGAGACTGACCTTTGAGATACGCTCCAGAATTCAACCATTACAATGCATTCTGCATAGCAGTCAAATCATGGGACACAACATATATCCGGGGATCCGTGACTGGCCTTTGCAACTTGGACTCTCAGGAATCAGGCCTCCAGCCCTGCCCAACTTGCTGACCATGACCATGGGCCGACATCCATCTAACCACCTCCCTGAACTGACGAATGCATCAGTTACAGTCATTAGTTCGCCACCTGCCCTGAAGCTGGGTCTTTTTGGGATTGACATTTGAGAGTTGTAGCAAGAATGAGGAAGGCACGAATTTCAGATTTGGCAGAATGGCTCAGATGATGAAACATCTGCCCAAATCTTGTAATTTACACTTCCTGACCTAATTTACAGTTGGTGGGGGGAAACCCAATGCAACTTGTGTGCTGTATCTTCCACGTTGCTATGTCACACAAGAGAAGAGGAAAATTTAGAAATTACTTTAAAGCAGGCAGCTACAGATGAAACAGAAAGTAACCAGCCCACATAAGGACAAGTGAGAGAAGTTCACAGCTTTTGTGTGTAACGTGCTACTTGACTTCTGGCTACTGATGCAACTGCCAGATCTAGCTGAAGGGCCTATGCCAGCTTCTCAGTCACCCAAGCTGAAGGAAAAGAAATAATAGCTGCAAGAGCACCAGTGGGCCTTTGCCTCCCTTAGCCTGGAAGCTGTGCATGGCCCAGGAATAAATTATGAGTTGCTGTTCTATGTTAGAGCACTGGTTTTAGAAGTTGTGCAAGGGTCATGTCTGTTTCACTCTTACAAGGAACCCCAAGACAGAGAGGGAGGAGAAAGGGACATTCTCAGAAGAAAAAAAACCCAACTGAGCACAATCCTGCAGGTTATTCAACCAGTGCAAAGCACCCAGTTTTACTCCACACCCTATGGATAATAAAGCACAATCAACTATTGCCTTCCTAAGCACTTCTGAAGGCATCATTCGGAGGCACTCAAAGCCAGAGGAACTCAAAGCTTAAAGAAAACAAGTAGACTGGTTCCTATATCACACACTCAAAACATTTTTCCATAGACCTATGCTCTAAAATTCATATTAACATAGAAAATTAACAATACCCTCAAACATCTATGAAATCATTGAAGGCACTCACCATCTTGTTGTTCTACTGCCCCCCTGCAATTAATTCGGAAAGCATGAAGATTATTACAACAGTGCTACAGACTCTCTCATGAAGAAATCTGTCTCGAGTGGAAATCTGCAAGTAATTGTCTGTGTAGCATGTGTGAAGCACAGCCTGAAGCCATGCACGACATGGAGATTAAAAAGCATTAAACAACTCCCAGAACACTGAAGGAGGGACGGTTCACATTTAGAAGTCACAGTAATCCCACACCAAACTGATTATGTGGTCATAGACGTAAGTGCCAACATACAACAGCTCGAACCACAGTGCGCTCACAGCTTCCTTCCCCTCCCCTCCCCCAGCTTTGTCATGCCTCCAAAATCCTAGCATTCGAATCTTAAACCAGAAGAAAACATTCCCTCTACTGTTTCTCCAGTGCCAGACCTGGAACCCACTCACCCTAGAGAAGAGCCAGGGTCCAGCTGTGTGAGCTGGCACTGCCAGCACCACCGGCACTGCTGTGCTCCTCAGCTCTCGCTGCAACTTGGCATCCTCGGAGCATTCTTGGTGGGGCTTGGCACTCACTCCGCCCGGCGTCACCAGTTTGAAAGGATGTGTCTGGAAGGCAGGGCTGCCTTTCCAGAGCACAGGAGCTTTCACCTGGGACTTCAGAACTGTTCTCAGCACGTGGGGATGTTTACTGAATAGCTCTCCTTTGGGTGTATGTCAAGATGTATCAATGAGCATAAGAACGATCATGGGAAAGAAAAAGAAATGCCTTATTTCAACAGATTTACTCCAGATGAGGTTCAAAACAGTTCACAAAAAGGTTTTACTGTCACTCGTTCTGTTGAACGAGAAAAGTCAAGACATGGGTAACTGGAGACCCATCCCACTGCCCTGATGACTCTAGTCAGCTTTTCTTAGCAAGGGCCTGAAATCTGATATCAGCAGAGCTGGACTGTCTCTTCTCTTTTGCTCTCTATCAGAGTTTACTTTCTGTCTTGCAAATGCACTAGCATATAGGGAAGTCATTCCAAAGAGCAACATTTTTACAAGAAGAAATTGATCCCTCCTTGCACTTCAGTATGTTGACACAATCAAAGGAAGCAGTATATCAAGCACAATTTAGAAATACTTTTTAAAAAGCCCAATTCACTATGCCTTAAGCTGACTTTTAAATTCCTTGCTGAAATAATAAAAAACATAGCCAAAAATATGAATATAAAGCAATTTTAATTTTCCTCTAGATATTTATATCAAAGAAATAATACTCATGTCCAAGTACTGTACATACAATATCTTCCTTATAAACTCTGTAGTTTAAAACACATGTACAAAATTGCACATTGCAGTTTGCAAAAAATCATAAATACATTTTTGCATGTAAACAATTCCAGCACAAGGATCAATGTTATACATTCCAAAATGTCTAAGTGTCTGTTCACAAACAAAAACAAACAAAAACCCCACTGTGATCTCCATAAAGGTTCTAATGTTACAAATAAATCATTAACAGATTTCTAACTGATGTACTACACACAGGGATACATAAATGAGTACAAGGCAAGTCGCCTTTTAGTCATAAGTACTTAAGACAGAGGCTTGGAATACAATCCTGCTGCCATTTAAACCCACGGTATCCATCCCACAGTATTTAGTGGTAGCAGCATTGAGTTAATTTTTCCAAGATTGCCAATTGCAGTATGCCTTACTTTCAATTCTTAAACAAGTTGGCTACCACTGAACAGTAGGAATTTGAAAATTATTGTAAACACAGTTATCACTGTTGTATATTCAGAAAGTTACAGTATTTTCCTAAACACATCACTAAATTAAGAAAATGTTTTACATTTAATTAAGTGCAAGATGCCCACTAGTATTGTCCACTTTGTCTCAGAAATAAGTATTTTGAATATAATACTACACAGTTAGTAAAAGTAATGTAAAAAAATTACAATGGACATAATCCTCAGTTGTATATTATTAAGCCCTGTAGCTTGTTTACTTAAAAAAAAATCACCACATCAGAAAAAAGGTCTCAGAAGTGTCCTTTAAAATCTCTCCTGACCAAATCCAGCAAATGAGTAGCTACCGAATTTTGTTTCACTACTATCTCCATCTGTGTGCAATGCCCTTGCCAGCACACCTGTTTGAAGACTTCCCAAAATTAATCAGTTTTTAAAGGGTCCATGGAATCCAAACAAAGTTATTTGTTTTGTTGTCTGGTTTAGGTTGCTTCCATGGGGTGGTTTTTTTGTTGTTTCATTGGGCTTTTTGGTTGGTCGGGTTTTTTTTTTTAATCTATTCACATGCTGTTATTCTATAAAATTCTACCAAAAGCAGAGATTTTTAAAGGGTTTCTCAGAGGCTTCCTCTGTGCCAGCTAATTTAGTAAGGCAGAATAAGAAGGTACACATAAACCCAACTTACAAAAACCCAAGAAAGGATGTAGGCAGACACCCACCCACCAACTAAGCTGCTAGAAGAGCAAAAGCCCAAACCGAACTGCTCTGCTTCCACCTTTCGTTTTGAAGAGCTACCCTGAAGGAGAAAATTTCAGTGCCATGCCCCAAGGCCTTTGAAGAACCAGCTTGGATTGAAGAGCTGTAGGAAGTGGCAGTTTGCTCACACTTCTTTTGGACAAAAAGAAAGCTTGGAGATGCTGGTGGTGATGCAGCAGGGATGGAACTCTTGTCCTTTACAGGAAATCCCTTATTCTGTTAATCAGCATGAGGCACGAATCCCAGTGAGGACCACAGAACTCACATGACACTACCAGCAGACCCAGCCCATGACATTGCAAGGTACTGTGATTATAGTACTGCAGATCATTGTTTTCTGCATCATGGAAGCTCAGCAAGAAACAGAAACCACCAAGCATTTTCAAGGCTGGGTCCTATTGCCCAAGAGCTCTCCTTTACCTCATGGGAGTTAGCTCCTCTGTTGAACTGATAGAAAGACACACTGCACAAAGAATGATAGACGTCATCTTTCCCAATCTGCACCTACCCGGAGCTACTCCTTTCTGAGAGGATCTATTTTGAGTCCTACAAGATTAGACATCGCAAACACCACACAGTGAGGGCACATGTGCAGTCCCCTAAACCTCAGAAAGATTTTTCAGTGTAGGCAGAAATTGTAGGAACAAGAAGTCAGCTTTAGATGAACCACTACAGGAAAGAGAAACTGCCCTGGAAGAATGTCCTACAACTCCACAGATGGAAAAACACAGAAAGGCAAAGAGCTACTTCACCAAAAGACTTATTCAGCAGTACATACCCAGCCACTTTACTGGTGAGACCCTGCATAGGGAATCTAAGAATTATCTTCCAGAAACACAAACTAGAGGTTACCTAACAGATTAACTTGAGATTTAAACTCAAGACCCTTCACAGCAGAATATCACTGGTACTGCCACCTCTTAATCACTCTACCCTTCTCCCCTTCTCTCCTTTTGACCTTAAGAAGCCAGTAGACCCACTCCTGATTAAGAAGAGTGGGAGTGGCAAAATTCAGTGGTTAAAATTTGGAGTGCGAGAGGCCTATGCAGACTTGCCTATCATTTTCTATTTAAAAGACAGGAATTGCACAATACTACATTGCAACACTTACTCCCTTCCCTTCGTCCAGTACAAAGTAGCAAAGCGCAACCAAAGCAAAATCACTGTTGGGAGTGTTTAGATTGATGGCTCGCACGTCAGAACTGCACTAAGCGTCTCTGTAATTAACAGCACTTTGCAACAAAACAAAACAAAACAAAACAATTCTTCAAGATATACTTGAGTAGGGCCTTTTGGTCCAGGTTTGGGTTTGTTTCTGTGGGCTTTGGTTTGGTTTGGTTTTGGTTTTTTTCCTGGGGGGGTGGGTAGGAGAGTTAATGAAGCCTGAATATTTAATCTGTTACATGCAGAGGAATGCTCAAGGGGCTCGCAAGAACTTGTTTTGCTGCACGTTGAGCAACACCACATGGCAAAGCCTTGAAATTAGAGCAAATGCTTGAAGACAGGGCGTAGCTACCTTTTGGAACTTGTCCTTCATGGGCTGCACTTTATTAGAGAGCAGACCTTTGCATCACCAGTCAGCATGCAGACCTGGGCTTTACTTGATGACATTTCAGTATGGTGGTTGCCATGGCTTTAAATAAATAAGTGTGAAATCACCAGTCATGAGGCCAAACAGGGAAGGGCACAGTTTCTGAAGAAGAGACATTTAGAAGACACTTAAGCAGTAATAACAAAACAAAGTAAGTTAAAAAGCATCCTGAAGAGCAGTCTTAATTATCTGCCACTTAAACATACAATAAATATTACCATTAAATACTGTTTCAAAGATAATTTTTTTCTCTTGGATTCCTTTTTTTTCTCCTTCCTGGTGCTGATTCCTTCAACTATTATCTACAACTATTACCAATGGGTAAAGGAATAAAGAAGTAAACTTTATTAGACATTATTGGCCTACTGGGAAAGTGGTATCATACCATGCAGACATAACAGCTTGTGCAGTGATTTCATTTATACGGTACACACAAAGACTTTCAAAAATCACAAGGATTTAAAATACCATTTTAGTAACTGGCACAAAATGGTATGGACTGATTAAAACACTCTGGCAGCATTTTAGGAATCCTTATTCTGAAGGTGTTATCTTGCAGACCATAATTAGGCACTCTAGCTACCTACGGCCATAACTTAGGGAACATTAGATATAATGAGAATATTTAACTCCTTAATAGTATTTTCTCACTATTTCTGTCACCATCCCATTAAGGAAATCAAAAGACAGAATGGTAAAATTCGGAAAAATCCAAGAATTCAAACTGTGGCTCTACTAGTGCAGAACAGAAAGTTTTACACCAGTATCTTCTACTGCTCTCTTTCCATAGCAGTTACTAGGGAAAAATAAGGACAGTATCCAAAATACACTCTCTGGAACAGCACACTAACTTTATTCCACACTATTCCATTGCTTGTGTCCTGCATTAAAAGAAAATATGGAGATTTACAAAACAGAGGTATGGGAAAGATTGTCAGGTTCAGTATGTTATCTTTCAAATTACTGAGCATATACCAGAAAACTACCTTTAGTTAGTTAGTCAGTCAGTCAGTTAGTTAGTTAGTTAGTTATTTTAAAACTGTTAATTCTTAAAGGTCAATTTTCCATATGAGGCAGGAAGGACACACATCCCTTGGGGCAGTGAGAAGCTTTCTGAAGAGGACAAGAAAATGGTATCAAACAGCTCCTCAGAGTTCAAGCTACTGGTCATGATTTTTCACATGTTCAGTCCATTGTCTAAGAACAGGGATGCAGTGAGAAGTCTGACCCTTAAGAGCTTCAGCTTTCTCCATCTATGATAGAAGTAATACCACAGTTGTACAACCACTGATTGTAACTGAACAGTTTCAAGACAAGCTTCAAGGCTCTTATTAGAAAGGTTTTCAAATTTATTCAAATAAATTTTGAGGTAAAACAGGACTCAACCTAGAAAAGTAACTGGACTTGCAAAAACAAAACAGACAAAGATTTTTTTTTTCCTCCCCCCTGGACGGGATGGGAGTGTGTTACTGATCTCCAGCAAAAAGCTCTCCAGACTGCGTGGACCTTATTTAGGTGACTTACAGTTCCACCCGTACTTAGTTCTTAACCAGTAAATAACAGCAGTAGTAAATCTTATCAGCAGTGTGCTAAATATCAGAATCTAGCAGTGTATTAGTGCACAGTGAACTGGTCATATCTATTATCTCCATGTTAGCAAGGCTTCAAACCCAACAATCGCTTCAAAGCATTCCTACAGAAATGGTCATTCTTTAGCCAGAACATTTAACCAGAACATTTACTCCTTAAACTATTGTAGACCCTGTTTGTTACTAGTAGCAGAAATTCAGAGCAAAGCTAGGTATGCTATGGATAGAAACTTTTTGATAGCAGAAAAAAAGCAAATATCACATAGGTAATTATTTAGGGTGACTCCTTTAGAAATGCTATTTATGATAATCATCCCTTTACCTTACAGTGAACTACTACATGTGAACTGCAGCACTTCAAATAACATTAAGGCTAAATGTGACTTTAAAATAAATTCCCTTTTTGAGATAATTTAGCATTGAAGACTGACAGTCCTCTAATTTGACTGGAAATCTAAAAAATCACATTGTGATCACACAGAGAAATGCAGCTTAGTTTTCTTCTGGAAGAATTTGACCACAACAAAAGAATATGAAAAACCCCATTGTGTTCTGTTGCAGTTAAGAAAATCACAGTTCCTTCCTTTGGCCATCCCCTTCTCTATGCATGCTGGTGTCTATGCACAACACCTTGAAATGTGTTTGCAGGTATCTGTGTGCTTCAGAAGAATTAGTTCAAAAAGGCTGGATTTGCCATTTCTTCAGTTAGTCCTCACTGACTCGAGTGGATACCACCCAAAGCAGGACTCCAGCACAAGAACTAATTCAGGCTCCCTGCAGACACAAGACCAAGATTCAGTGTTTTCACAACAGCAACACACCTTTCTCAAGACTACTCAACTAGAAAGTTGCATTTCAATACACAGCATTGGTCTGAAGACACAGATTCTAGACTGGTTTCCTTCCCCCCACACCACTGCTTCCCCAGTGGGACCCTGCAAAGACAACTAGAGCAGGGCATTCTGATTGACCCATACGCAGCCAACTGTTTCAACACCCAAGCAGAGATCTGGTTTGTGACTGTATTGATGCACAAAGTAAGTCTTCAGCTATGCAACAGCTTAGGAAGAAGTGCTCCCTGACTAAAGCAAGCAGCAAGGATCAATGCCACAGCAAGGCAACAGGATGGTGTCCTGGAAAGCTGATCTTGTTATGATTTATGTGCATGTGTTTCTAGACCCTTTTAGCAACACATAAACAGCAGGTTCTCTACTGTGCACTCACTCTTGCAGTACTTTTCAAAAACCGACACTGAGCTAGTCACACGTGACCAACTCATGAAGAAGTTGCTTCTGTCCTGCCTCCAAGTTAGAGTCGTATGAAGACAGAAGCTTCACAGCACAAACAGCTGCAAGACACTTCATAGGATAAAAAGACACAGATCTCTGAAACACTGGAGAGGAGGAATTATGAATTACTAAAACCTCTTACCTCCCATAATGTACCATAATGGCCTAAATCTCCATATACTCAAATTTAATTAAACGCCTTCCAAGTAAAGTCGTACCATGAGCAGTAAGATTAACAAGTTTCTGACAAACTTTAGATTCTGTACTTTGTCACAGGAACATTTATCATTCTTTGTCAGGTACACTAAACCCTGATGCAACCCCACAAGTAGTGACTGTGGCACAAGAAGGATCAGTTAACATTTACAGGATTATTATGCACTGTGAAAGCTTTCTGTCCAAAATTTTTCCTGCTGATACAGGTCTTGCCAAATGTCGAAAAAGGTGAATCCCTGACAGACTTTACTGTTCATTTTTGCTGGAATATAAGCAGTCACTACAGAGAGTGCTGACCAGAAGCAGTCATCAACGAGCATCAAAACAGGCTAAGAACTCTCCAAGACTCATTCTTACAGTAAAACTTCAAACAAAATACTGGAACAATGGAAGTGGTTTTGTACAAATCAAATATGTATGCAGATATGTCACACTCCAATTGGTCTACTTGTTAAATACAGAAACTTGGAGAATCAAGTAAGGAAAGAGCAAAATTATCCAGCAGCAGCTACAGCTGCACATATGAATAAACAAAAATGTAACTCGTTGCTTTTCCTTTTTTAACTTGCACTTCAGAAGCAGGACACACAGAAGGCATCAAAGAATGACTTATGTTACAAGTAGATGGTTTTTTTTCTCTTGCATATTAATCTCAGATATAGAAAAATTTTGTCTAAGAAGCTGCTGGATTCAAATAGTCAAGACCTCAGTTATGATAGGCAAGATCCTATTTTCAGTATGCACCTGTACTTTAGACACTATCAAACAATACTATACAGTACTTTGGGAAGCATCAATGACTTACATAACTGATTAAAAATTTGTTGCCAAATAAATTTCCACTTTAACAGCTGCAAACTGCAGAATGCCTCAGGGCTTAACCTGGGGAGATCACTCCTCTGTCAAAGGTGAGACAGACAGTCAATCAGATATTTAAATGAACAAAGGATGCCTCGTGACTCTTTCTTCTGTAAAGACATAAATACAAACCAAGATAGCAGAGAAATGTCATAGGGCCACCCTTGATCTTGAACAGTGCATGATCGGCAGTAGTGATTACTGACATGCAGTGAAGAGTCCAGATCTGTTGAGATATTTACCTCTTGGAAGACCATAAAAGGCTCATGACAGAAAACATGACCATCACCACTAGAACCACTCCTCACCATGATCAGGACTCACCATGTACAAACACCTCCACTCTCAAAGTATGCAAAGTACTTGTGTTTTTGGAAAGACTCTCTAAGCATATCAAATGGGCTCGACCTGAAATCACAGTGAAAGTTTTAAGAACAACTCAGAGCTACCCAGACCTGTCTGGAGACCCTGTGATTCTGACAGACTTCACTATGCTGGAGACCAAAGCAATCTACTTTCCTAGCAATGACATCATTCACGTCAGTGTTATCAGAGTAGCTTCCTTGCACTCACAAGCAAGCAGGGGCAGATCTGATGGGGGCTTCACCCTCTACCCAAGGAAGGAGAGAACAAGACTGCCCTTACTGAAAACACTCCCCTCGCTACTTCCCAAGACAGAAAGGATCTGATAACAATTCAAATAAATCGAAGTCATATATGAATCAAACTATTTTGCTGTAGCACCTAAATAAGAAGGCACTTCACATCTAAACCAAGACATGGGTTCAAGCACATTGAAAAACTGCTGAGCAGCAAATGAGATGTGCACAGGAGCATGCATCCAGCAACCAAAATAGACAAAAGGAGGAGACTACATAATCTCCAGAGCAGATTACACCTGGGGCAAAGAAACACAGAGAGATGTTTATTTGTCATGGGTTTGCATCTGGAATGCAAAACCAGATCAGAAGGGCATGAGGGTAGCCTGCAAATGAAGTCACGCAGCGTGAATCCTTGCAAGGACTAGCAAATACCGTGCACAAGTATAACAAAGCCTGGTAGTTTTGAAGGATGAAGAAAAATGCTAAAGAGCGCTGAGCTAACAGTGAACACAAACTGTTCTGTTTTGAAATTTTAATTTTTTTGTTTGCTTTTTTTGGGTTTTGTTTTTAAGGGATTTTGGTTATTTTTTTTCTTACAGTAACTCTTACACAGCCAACTTGCTTGGAGTTACTGAAAAGGAGCTACATGGATGCAAATCATATAAACAGTCTGAAAATTTTTTACCCAGTATCTATCTTTTAGCATCTCACAGTGACCAAAGTTTTTGGCAGAAAATCAAAACCTGAAAGACACATACATTTAGCAACAAATTGAAGAAAAAAAGCAGACAAAATAGAGAAGCTATATTAAAAGATTTAGGAACACTGCAGAGCTAAAAGTCAGAGTATTAATACATTTTAGAAGACAGGAACAATCAAGTCTGACAGTTGTAGCAGGTAAGTACTCCTGAGTCTTTTTATATTGGTTTAAAGTGTTAGGTGCTTAGGTTTTTCACTCAAATATGCAAAATATGCTGCAAAAAATGTAGCAACCTCTAGCAGAACCAACCCAAGCAGGAAAAAAACCCCAACCACCCCAACACTAGTCTCAAATTTTGGTCATGTCAGTGTTAGATCCTGTTTCTTAGCCTAAATGCCAGATAAAAGAAGGCATTTATGAAGGTAACCTGTCTCTGTACAGAAAATACATTTCTTTTGGACAACTCTACTACCAGAAGAGTAGCCTCTGGCAGAGAGCTGGAGTTGCCAGCCTCACTAGTAATCTCTCATCAGGGTTAACAGAGTTGGCCTGTCACCACTTCTGCCACCAAACATACGTCAGCTAGAACAGAAAGCAAGCTATCAAAGAAGTTACCACACGAGGTCTTTGAGATGCTGAGTGTGAGACTGCTCTTGCAGAAAGTTCAAACATGAGTGAGGTAATGTGGGGTGGTTTTCAGCTTTAACATTACCATGCTGAAAAGGGGGAGCTCATTATAACCCTGCTAGACTACAGTCCACTAGAGCCCTGCCCATGGCTGGGAAGGGGAATTGCAGTGATTTCCACTGCTTTATGGATCCCCACATCGTTTGGATATTGCTAATTTATTATGACCAGAAAATATGAAGTAAGTAAAGAACAAGTATTGCACAGCTGCATTTATCATTGTCCTGTGTTCTGCCACAAGAATTTTACCTAGCCCTACATTCACTTTCAAAGACAAGGACCAAAGCGGTCGTGTTGACCCATGTGATTTTTTATGGTTTTTCCAGGATTCCTTAAAAAACCTCACCTCACTACATATGCAATAAAGTATCTCACATCTACCAGGCAGCACTACTTCTTTCTCGAGGGAAAAGTGTTAAGTGTGGGGGGGAAAGAAAAGTTTTTTATTGGTTTCTCCAGACTTGCAGCATCTTTGCAGATGGGTGACGACTACCAAAGTAAAAACCGTATTTTTCACGCAGTCATTATGTAACAGGCAGTGCTACAGATTGAATGCTGTATGGTTCAGAATGCCCTTAAGAAGTCTTTAAACCAGTGTTAAGATCAAAATATTTTTTTTATCTGCTCATTAATATTTCTAACAGCAGAAAGTGCTGTTACAGGCAATCATTTCAACCACCAAAAAAGGCTCTGGTGATATGATTAAACAGTTATACAATGATTAATATGGCTTCTACCTAATTTGCATATGCATTAAGAAAAGAAATATCCTCGGAGCATCTCAGCTACAGTAAAATTATGCAGGTTCATATAATTTCATATATGTGCCAGGAATGACTATGCACTAAAAGGAAAAGCTCATACACTTGATTGCTGCAGCTCAACTTTCTGAACAGATAGCACTCACATATCCCCAATAAAAGCATGAAAAACTGTGAGTCTATGCTGTTCTTACTGAATTTCAATCATTAACTGTACCGTTCAGAAGAAGTAAGAGATGTTTACCAGCTCCTGAGTGGCTTTAACAGATCTGAGCAATTGCTGTACACATAGAGATGTCTATGCCCCCTTGTCTCCTCATATGATTCCCCCTTTTCACCAGCTGGCACGGACACATATCCCCATGAAAGATTTGCCTCTGAGTTCAAGCAGAGATTTTAGCACAGTTTCAACAAGGGGAGAGGGCCCCACACCTTAGCTGGATCTACTCAGGAGAAGCTCTGCCTTCCCCCAGTGGCAGGGCCGGCCCGCGGCCTCCGCACAGAGGGGCTTCTGGTGGGGTGACCGTCACACTCCGACAGACCCTTCCCACTGCACCATTGCCACAGGGCTCGGCAGCGCTGCGCTAGCGGCTATGCTCAAAATACACAGGTGCAGCAGAAGCAAGGAAGGCAGTGGCACCGAGCAAGGGACCTAAAGCTTTCAAAAACTTATTGAGGATTATGTCTAATCAGAAGAAATAGTTCCTTTGCTATACTCTTCTACTAGTAAATTCTTGACAAAGAAATAAATCACACCAATTCTTCCCAACCAGAAGAACATTTCACATTCTAGCACTGACTCTTTCTGTCTCTAGCGTATTGCAAAAAGTTTCTTTAGAACAAAGTAGACCAAGAAGCAAGATACACAGACTTCTACTGAAAAATAAATCTAGTTCTCCATAATATTTCTGTGATTTATTCAAACAGAATACAATGGAATTATCACCTTTACAGCTAACCCACCCCAAACCACCTGAGCCCTTTTCTGTATAGCACTGAATTGTTACTATACTATGTAAAGAGCACACACTACTGGAATGTACACAGTGAAGGAAAAAAAAAAAGTAAAGCTCTTTTTGCCAAAGTAACCATTTTCTCTACTAACGTGTTATCTAGAAAAATAAGGTCTAGGCAACATCCAAAAAGTGTTCAAGTTTCAATAAATAACTATCAATGCCCCAAGTTTGCACTGGCACAAGAAATATGGAGCATACAGTTTTAGAAAACTATTTTCATATGACTGAGTCAGCAATGCATTTCAATCTGCCTAAGATTTACAACAAAAAAATCATTTCCCTCCAGGGTTCAATTTTAAAATCAAAGCCATGTAAGTGCAAGAGCACCCACACAGCTGTCTTAACTCTCAGTGGCAAATTAAAGCTCTAGAGAAAGACAGTATTTTAAAAAAAGTTCTTTATCAATACCAAGAAAATATACATAGCCATATTATGTTTTAAATATATATATACACGCACATCTTTTCAAAAGGTACGATTCTGGCTATTTTTTTTTTTAAGTTTGAAAAGCTTATCCATTGCTATACAGTTCAGTAAGGTGTATTAGGAAACACACTTTTTATATCCCCCATGAAAATAAAGTTGAATCTTTCTGTAAACAGTAATTTTCCTATTTTCCGAAATCTCTACAGACCTCAAGTACTTCACTGAAAAACTAACAAACACCTGCCCCAGAACCACCCACGGAGACCCTCGCTGCTGAATGTGACATCGACAGAACTCGAGAAACGCTTAGCAACACCCGGCTCCCGCAAAAACGCCTTCTCCGGGCGCAAATAAATAAAAATAATTAATAATAATAATAATAATTAAAAAAAAAATAATAGCAGAAGGGCGGCGGCGGGCGCGCACCTTGGCCCCGCGGTGCCCCCGGGCGGGATGCGGCCAGGGCCGGCAGGGTGTCCCTCCTCAGCAGGCGCTGGTCTCCGGCGCGGTGGCGGCCGCCTCGGGGGGAGTCTCCCGCGGCTGGGCGGAGGCGTGAGGAGGAGGAGGATGCCCGGCGGCGTTGATGTGGCAGCCGGAGGAGAGGTGGCTGCGGACGCGACCCTGCAGCTGGGTGACCTGGGCGCGGAGGAGGTTGGCGGTGGCGGCCAGCTCGGCGTTCTGCCCCTTGAGCGCCTTCACCTTCTCCTCCAGCCGGGCGATGCGCTCCAGCTTCCGCCGGCGGCACTTGGAGGCGGCGATGCGGTTTCGCAGCCGCTTGCGCTCTGCTTTCAGCCGCTCCTGGCTCTCCGCGTCCAGCGGCGACAGCGACGGAGGCGTCGGCGCGCTGCTGCCGCCCTCCCCGCCCGCCGACGGCGGCACCTCGGGCACCGTCTGCGGCTCTTCCAGGGACCGCGCCGGCGGCAGCCGGCCGCTCCCCAGACCCGCCGCCCCGAAGGCCAGGCCCGGCGGCGGCGGCGGGGCGGAGGCGGAGGGGTAGGCGCTGCCCGAGGGGCTCAGCGGCCCCGCGGGGTTGAAGCCGCTCAAGTTGGTGTAGACGGCCGGAGGGTCGGCGGCGGCAGCGGCGGGGGCTCCCGGCGGCCCCGGGCGGGCGGTGCAGCAGGGTCCCGGCGCGGAGAGCGGCGGCGGCGCCGCCAGGAGCTGGTTCTGCTTATGCAGGTCGGCCAGGGCCTTGACGAAGCCGTCGGCGAAACCCTCCTGCTCCTGCGTCACCGGCTGCCGGTAGAGGAACGGCCCCGCCGCCGCCGCCCCGCCGCTACTCGCTCCGGGCGCCGTCGGCCCCGGGCTGCCCGCGCCCAGCCCCGCGCCGCCCTGGATCAGCAGCTGCTCCAGGTCGGCGGCCGGCGGCAGCTTCAGTAGCGGCAGCTCCGCAGCCGACCCCAGCGCGGCCTCCGGGCCGCCGCGGGCAGCCGCCGCTCCGCCGCCGCCGCTCCCCGTCTCCGCGGAGCCCGCGGTGGGCGGCGGGGCGGCGGCAGCGGCGGGCGGCGGCGGCAGCAAGCGCAGAGCCGCCGCGCTGCCGCGGGCGCCGGCAGGCGGGCGAAGGGCGAAGGGCCCCGGGAGCGGCGCGGGGGCGGCAGCCGGCAGGTCCCGCTTCTTCCCGGCGCCCAGCAGCAGCTTCTGCCCCGCCGCAGCATCGGCTGCAGGTCCGCCGGCGGTACCGAAACCCGGCAGCGGCACGAAGTCGGGCAGCAGCTCTAGTCCTTCCTCGGGGTAAAACGGCGCCTCCATCTTCACGGCAGATCGCCCGCTACGCCCGCCGCTCATGCTGCCGCCCTCGCCGGCCGGCGGCGGCTCCGGCGCGGGGCGGGCCGGGCTGGGCGGCTGCTCCGCAGGGCCGGCCGCCCTCGGCTGGCAGCGGGGACTGAGCCGCCTCCCGGCGCCGCCGGACCCGCGCCACGCCCCGGGCTCGCTGCCCGCCCCGCCGTCGCCGCCTCCCTGCTGCCGCCGCCGGTCCCCCCCCGCTCCTTCCCCCGTCCGCCGGGCTTGCGCGGAAAGGCTTCCCGGTGGAGTGTCCGTGGGGAACCCGCGCTGCTCCTCCCTCTCGGAAACTCGCCCCGCGGCTGCGGTGTGGGAAAGAAGGCAGTGCCGGGGCCTTCGTCCGGGAACGTGGGGTTTCTCGGGACCATCGCTCCGGCCAAGGGACTGGTCCTGCGGGAGGAAAGCGACCGACGGCACCGGTGCTGGTGCGTTCGGTCTGTGATGGACGGGCGCAGGATAGTGCAGGTGTCGAGGACTAATGATGCCCAACACCACGGTGCTGGGAAGTCTGACGGGGAGATGCTTGGCCATCAAGAAGCATGCAGATTAGTCAAACTAAAAGTTGCCCACAAGATAGACGTGGATTTGATGTAGCCTTTTCTTGGGGCAGGAGGGGCAGAATTAAGAAAAAGGATTTGAAACAGCATAGATATATTTCCAACATTTTTAAAATTTCTGAAACGTGAATAGCATTTCTCAGTTTGGGGGTTGCATTTGTTATCCTTATTTGAGACAATTGCCTCTGCCCCTGTCCAAGTATCTGAAATTCTTATGGGATGAGGAAATTTGTTTCCATCCAATCTTTTATAAATCCATTTTGTGCCAGGATACCCATACGATCCTGACAGAGCTCTCATTTAAGTCTTTAACATCAGCTTGCTGACTGAGGGCCTCAGTGGCTCATCTACACATTCATCGTATCTCCTCATCTGTGGTGGATCCCCTCAGTTAGGTGTCACCTTCAATCTACTTATGCTTTCATGCTTTCTCCCCAGGCATTTCCTTCCTGCATATCAAGACCAAGTGCCTCTTCTATGAGGGTATAGTGAAGCTGCTGGGCTCTGCTGTTAGCCCCACAATCTGTATGGCCATGCTGTGCCTCCACTGTGCCTAGGTTCACTCCAAAAACAGGAGTGGAGGAGGAGACAGACACTGGTGTCAAGTCTGGAAGGACTTTGACTCAGAATCCCTCTTCAGGTCCATGGGAGAACTGTAGTCTAGGTGCACTGACCCTTGATGACCTTGACTCAAGTGTTTTGGGGCCCCCAACTCTTGCTTATGGGGCAAGAGCTCCTTTTCAACACAGCCCAGCTCCTTCAGTCCCTGCCCGGCTATGTCACAGGTGTTGCTCTCTTCAGCCCCATCTCCTGGGTGAACCTTGGACCTGTGTTTCCAGTTCTGTTCCTGGCACCATCTCCTGCTGCTCCTGCCTGAATTAGCTGGGTGGACCTTGTACCTGGTTCATCACCTCACCTTGTGTGGGTGTGTCAGTGCGTCCAACCATTAGTGTTTGCCCTGCTTTTGTGCTGCAGGACTCGTCCTAGGCTGGTGAACCTGGGCTTTGGCTCTGGCCACCCCCAGCTCATCTTGTCATAGGACAGCCCAGCTCTGCTGGTCCCTGAGGTTGTGGCAGAATTGCTGTCCAGAAAACTGACAGCAGCAGGATTCGAGGGAGAAGAAAGCCATCAGGCAAAGGCCAGGAGCAGAGGCATTCGCATGGATAGAGGAGGAGTAAGCATGTTTTTCTTGGTGAGGAAGGTAGTGTTAGAAAGAGCTTATTTTTGTTCCCTTGTCTCTTGGCTGACCTAGCAGGAGAGGGGCAGAGTTAGCAGTGCTCAGCCAGCACTGAGTACTGAAAACAGCTCATGTGAGTGGCTTTGTGGAAGTACTGCTGAAGCTGCTATACAGGCTCTTCTGTCATATTCTTGGGTGAGCAAATGGCAGGTACTGGTACCTTCCATCAACTGGGCAAAGAGGGCTGTCTAGGCAAAGAAGCCACAGCCTCCAAGTTAAAGCCAATACACCTTCTTTTCTTTCCCTTACAGAGCAAGTGTAGAGGGGGAAAGGAGGCTGGGAAGAAAATTATGATTTGGGTAGGGACAGAGAAAAAGCCATGGAGGTTCACTTGGATCTGGGGTCATTGTCAGGGATTTTCTAGATATTATGTTACACATGACTGGGGTAACCCTAAAGGTAGGTTCCTTCATTAGTCCTATACAAAAACTGTCACTTATGTAGGATGGTTTTACTTGCTGATCCAATGCAGAACTGGAAGGTGAGCCTACAGAATGGGAACATGTCGAAACTGCTCGAAATAAACATATTTGTACCAACAGATTAATCTACCGAAAGATGTCTCTTGTCTATCTGCTTGCTGATGCACCTGCAAACTGCATTTAGGCGAGTGATACTGAGTTGTTTTTACACATCCTTAATGCAACCGTGTGTTAGGCAATGTGGTCTTTGCGTTGTTTTCTTTTGCCTTTTCTCCCTGAAGAGAGCTAGAACCTCCCGCGGGGCTCACAGCGCCAGCTTCTTCCTGTCCCTGTGACAGCCGCGTTGTACACACCCGTCCGCGGCCCTGGCTGCCGGCTCGGACGACCATCGCCGGCCAGCACCTCGGCACGGCGCGGGCAGAGTAGCCCCTGCCGGACCCCCCTCTGTGCAAGAACGGCCGCAGCGCTACCCTTGCTCCCGGGGTTGTGCCGGCGGGGCGAAAGGCCGGACCGAGGCGGGGCGGGCGGCGCTGCCCAGATATGGGTGCGGGGGGGTGCGGAGGAGTGCGGCTGGGAGGCTGTGCCCAGCTGTGGGTGCGGAGGAGTGCGGCGCTGCCCAGACAGGGTGCGGGAGGGTGCGGGCGGCGCTGCCCAGCTGTGGGTGGGGGCGTGTGAGCGGCGGTGCCCAGATGTGGGTGCGGAAGGGGCGGGTGGCGCGGGGCTGCCCAGCTATGGGTGCGGGATCGGGCGGGCCGCGCTGCCCAGCTGTGGGTGCGGGGGAATGGGGTCGCCGCTGCCCAGCTGTGTGTGTGGGAGGGTGCGGGCGGCGCTGCCCAGCTGTGGCTGCGGGGGGTGTGGGCGGTGCAGGGCCGAGGAAGGGGGCGGAGCGCGGGGAAAGCAGGCAGCCGGATTGGAGGGCCCGCCGGACAAAGCTCCGCCCCCAGCCCGCGCACCGGCGCGCCCAATAGGCGGAGCGCAGTGCGCGCCGCTACCGCGAGAGTTTCCGTTGAAGCTGGCGCCGCCATCTTGGAGTTGGGAGAGGCCGCGCGTCCCGTTCCCGTCCCTCTCCGGAGGGTCACGGGCGCGAGGGGGGGCCGCGGGAGGCGGGGGAAGCATGGGCGCCCGGCGGTGAGTTCGCGGCGCCCCATCGGCTCGTCCGTCCCCCCGGAGGCCGCGCCGCGGCGGTCGCGGGCTGGGCGGGATGGTGCAGTCCTGTTCCGCCTACCGCTGCCGGAACCGATACGACAAAGAGAAGCCCATCTCCTTCCACAAGTGAGCGCGCGCGGGCGCCGGGGCGGGGCCGCGCCGGGGGCGGGACCAGCGCGGGGCCGCGCGCGCGAGGTCCGCGGGGGGCGGAGAGGGAGCGCGCGCATCGAGGGAGGGACAGACAGACAGACAGACTGACTGACTGACTGATAGACTGATAGACTGATAGACGGACGTGTCTGTCCGCGGCCGCTGAGGGTGGGGAGCCTCGCCCGCCCCTCCCGGCGTCTCCCCGGGGAAAGCCGAAGGACGGGACCCTCTGAGCCGCCTTTTTCAGAGCCAGAACGGGCTGAGACCGCCCCCGCTGGGGAGCAGGAGGGGTTTGGCTCCGGCCATGACCCCCCGCATTATAAAGCTTTCCAGAAAAGCTGAAAGTGACTCTTACTTGCAGGTTTCCACTTACAAGACCCGATCTTTGCAAGAAGTGGGAAGCGGCTGTTAAGAGGAAAAACTTCAAGCCGACCAAGTACAGCAGCATTTGCTCAGAACACTTTACCCCCGATTGCTTTAAGAGGGAATGCAATAACAAGCTCCTGAAAGAAAATGCTGTGCCCACAATATTTTGTTACACTGAACCCGGTGAAAAGGTAAACCCAAAGCACCCATGGCTGTAGGTGCCGGAACTTGTGCATGTCACTGGTTGCAGCATGGCAGGGTGGCGAGCAGGGAGAGGATGCAGGCTGGGAAGGATGGAGGCTGGCAGGATGCTGTGCCTGTGCATTTGGGGTCACCAGGAGGGCTGTGGTGACTGAAACACCTCCAACACCTGTTCTTGTTTTCTGTGACAAGAGCAGAGGCATGGGCTGTCCGAAGCTTTGGAGTGCGTAGTGTTGTACACGTGGACACCTGCTCTGACCTGCTCATGTGTCCATTTAATTCAGCATCCATGTGCTGAATTAAATGGAATGGCAGCAAAGTAACAAGGTAGTGCACTGTAATTAAGCTTTCCGGGTATTTCCTGCATTTAGAGTTTGAGAGAGCCTTCATTAATGCTTGCAAATGGCACTGTTCTCTTCCCACAACTGATGGTTACTGCCAGCACCGAAGAGATGGTGGATGTTAACTGTGAAACTTAATTGTCCTCTTAAGAGGGCTCTGTCCTCTGGCTTTGCAAAGTTAAAGTGAGGGCCAGAACCTTAACTCTGCCTCCTATCTGTCTGTCCTGAAACCACCTCTGTCTTTCCTTAACTTTGTGTTCAAAAGCCAGACTGGTCCCTGATATCTAATGGTATTCTTCTCTCCCCTGTACCACTAGAGCAATTTATCATGAGGTGCAAGTGATGAAATGTTGGTTCTGTTTCCTGTTTGTTGTTATCTATGGTTTGGGTGTGTTTAGTTTAATCTGTTGGGTGTTTTTGAGAACCAGGAAAGGGTCAGAGTTGAAGACATGTCCAAAAAAAGGACGAAGGGTGAGACGTGAAAGAGGAGTAGGCAGCCAGGAGAGAGTGTAAGTTCCTGAGTACCCATCCAGTGGGAAAGGGGAGAGGGACTGCCACTGGCAGTGAAAGGGTATGAAAAGTTGGCATTTTGTTGAAGGGTGCATGTGTTCGCCTCTAGGGAGAGAGACACACACTTCAGTCAGCTGACTCATTACAAATAAATAGCTTTTGCTTCGAAGACTTTGTCCCCACTTACTTGTATCAAAAAGTGAGTTATTTCCAACAATTTGGGAGCTCATCTGGGAGACTTGACCCCTGACCCTGCGGAGCAGGACACCAGGAATAGGGGAAGGCATGCCCTGCTGATTTCAGCAGCCCCTACCTTGTTGTTGTGCCCCATGAGGGCTGCAGGTGAGACCCAGACAGGGAACTCTCGAAGCAGAAAAGGGGGGAAAGGAAGAGAGGGAGAGTGTAGAGTTTATGTGTGTCAGCTCTGCACAGGACCCAGGTAAGAAAAGTGACTGTTAAATATTGCCTGGATGGCTGGGAAGACTGAATGTGTGTGCTTGAGAGGCAGAATTGCCTGCGAATTGGGTCTGGAGTCCTTCTAACTGTGGTTCTGTTATTCCGTGAGGGATATGGCCAGTGAAGGCATGGAGTCAGTTCCAGAAGAAAGGAGTCCTGCGGGGAACACTGTGAGATGGGAAATAGCTACAGTGGGAGGATTAAGAGGAGTGGAGAGGAGCTTAAAGCATACCTCCACCCTGACCATACCCCCTGACACTCCTGTGGGGATGATGCTCAGGGATTGGGAACAAGAGGAGCTGTCTTGTACTTGGGGGAAGGATCAGAAAAAGATGATCGAGTACTGTATATTTGAGTGGACTAAAGAACCCATTAGACCAGACCCATTGTATTGGCCAAGATATGGGTCTTTGGAAGATTGGATATGTCAGGATTTAAACCTATATGTGAACACAAAAGAATCTTGTAATCAGGAAAAGAGGGATTATACTGCTTGTTAGAAGTGGTATTTGTCCATGTTTGTTACTAAGGACTTAAAAGACATTAGAGGGGACAAAAAGAGGGAAAAATAGGACCTCTTAGACCACTTACCCCCTCCCTAAGTGCCTGACAGGACCAAATGGTCCAAATTTAGAACAAAAAAATTTTGAGTGGCAAAGGAATTATAAGGGTGGGGCTGGTCCCCGTGAAATGGTGGATCCACAGGGCATAGATGGTCCTCATGAAAAGGCAGGCCCACCTGGTGGGGCTGGTTCAAATGGAATGGTAAAATCTCATGATAAGACAGACCAAGTGTCACAGAGAATGAGAATTGCAGAGTTAGTGCAGTTAAAGACATTTAAAATTTGCTATTTCCCCCTTTGAAGACCAAATGAAAATTTGCTATTTTCCCCCTTCCCCCCTTTGGTACCTTTGAATACCACCTCGAATGTTAATGCAAATATTTCCAATATTTCCCTTGTGTGAAGTGCCTATGCAGGGAGCTCCAAGAGGAGTACCATTTGTGAATGTACCTCTTACTAATACCAAAGTAAGAGAATAAAAGGGGGATGACTAACATACTAGAGGACCTCTTGGGGCTCACAGAGCAACTGGATCAATTTTTAGGCCCAAATATCTACACTTGGGAAGAAATGCAGTCTATTTTGGGAACTTTATTTACTTCCGAGGAAAGACAGATGATATGAATTGCAGGGATAAGGATCTGGGAAAGAGAAAATCCACCTGCTGTTCAAGGGGGAATACCTGGTGAACATAAATTTCCAATACTGAGACCTAACTGGGATCAGAATATAACTGAGGGAAGGAATAATATGTCAGACTATAGAAGATTGGTGATTAGGAAAATATAAGAAGTGGCACCAAAGGAGCAGAATTTTGAGAAGGCGTTTGAGAATAAACAGCAACGGGATGAGCCACCCACTGCCTGGGTAGAGAGGCTCAGAAAGAATATGCCGCAGCACTCAGGAATAGATCTTGAAAGTGATGCAGGTTGAGAACTATTGAAAGTAAGTTTTGTTACCAAAGCATGGCTAGACACAAAGAAGAAATTGGAGAATATAGAGGATTGGAGTGATCAGCAATTGAGTGAATTATAGAGGGAAGCTCAGAAGGTTTATGTTAGGAGAGATGATGAGAAATGGAAGAATAAAACTAAGTTAACAGTGGCCACTGTAGACCTGGAAAAGGGGTTGGGAGAGGAAGAGGAGTAGCACAGAGAAGCTTTCAGCCTAATGTTAGAAGACTCCAGGGAAGAGGATGGGGGATGATCACTTGGCAGACAGGTCCCAAGAAGTGCTTCTGTTGTGGAAAGGTGGAACATTTCAAAAGAGTGCCCGAACTACAGAAGGAGGTTAAAACCTTCCAGATGATAGAATCAGGAATTTATGCACAGGATTAGTGGTGTTAGGGGCTCTATTTTTTGGGGTCCATGAAGAGCCCTTGATAAATTTAAAATTAGGACCCCCCAACAAGACGAGTATGTACTTATGGTGGATTTGGGAGCTGAGAGTTCAAGTTTAATTAAAATCCCCTGCAGATGTGTGACAGGGACTGACCAAACCAGAATAACTGGAGTGAAAGGGGAGGGATTCCATGCCCCCATAATGGAGCAAGTAAAAGTTTTGGGTAAAGCTATTTGAACTAACCATAGGGGATGAGAAGGAGATAAATCCAGTGGTGTGAGTAGCTGAAGATAATAGAGGAGGCTTGAATATCTCTCCCCTGGAAATAAAATTAAAGGAAGGGAGCTAACCCATCCCTGTGAAATACTACCCTGTATCTTTGGAAGGAAGAAGGGAATTCCAAGTTATGACTGACCAACTTTTGAAAGATGGGTTATTAGAACCTTGCATGTCCCCTTCCATTGTACCTGTCAGGAAACTGGATGGGACATACAGACTAGTTCAAGATTTGAGAGAACTGAATAAACTTGTTTCAGATGCCACCTGGTAGTCCCTAATCTGTATACTTTACTAAGCAAGTTTCCCCCCTGACAATGTGTGGTTCAGTGTGATTGATTTAAAAGATGCATTCTGGACCTGTCCCCTAGCAGAAAACAGCAGAGATATATTTGCCTTTAAATGGGAAAACCCCACTACTGGGGGAAAACAACGATTACGATGGACTTCTTTACTGCAGGGATTTACAGAGTCTCCAAATCTGTTTGGACAAATTTTAGAACAGGCACTTGAACAGTTTAATCTAAATCCAGGGGTGAAGTTGTTACAATATATGGATAATTTGTTTATATTGGAGGAAGAGAAAGCCCAAGATGTCACAGTTAAGTTATTGACCTTTTTGGCAGAAAAAGGACTAAGGGTCTGTAAGGCAAAATTACAGTTTGTAGAGAAAGCAGTAAAATATCTTGGGCATCTAATAAGTGAAGGGCAAAGAAGGATAACGCCAGAATGGATTTCTGGCATTGTTGCTATGCACCTTCCTAAAACCAAATGAGAAATAAGAAAATGCTTAGGTTTGCTCAGATACTGTTGCTTATGGACTGAGAATTTAACCCAGCATGTAAAGTTCTTGTAAGAAAAACTACAAGAGGAAGGCCAAAAAGTTCAGGGGATTAAGAATCAGCAACAGCAATTTGAGAACCTGAAAAAGAAATTAATTCAAGCACCTTCTTTAGCACTCCTCTCCTTAGAAAAACCTTTTTATCTGTATGCCAATGTAGAAGATGGGACAGCTTATGGAATATTAACCCAAATATTGGGAGGGCAGAAGAGACCTGTAGCATACCTTTAAAAAAATGTTAGATCCAGTGGCCTGAGGATGGTTCACCTCTGTTCAAGTGATAGCCACTACTGCCTTACTAGTGGAAGGGAGCAGAAAGCTAACTTTTGGAGGTACTTTAATTGTGGCTACTCCCCATACAGTCAGGACAGTTCTAAATCAAAAGTCTGGGAGGTGGCTGACAGATTCAAGAATTTTGAAATACGAAACTATCTTAATGGAAAAGGAGGGTTTAACACTAATTACAGACAAAAACTTAAATCCCTCTCAATTTTTTTATGGAAAGGCAGAATTAGAAGTCCCCAAACATGACTGCTTGGAAATCATTGAATATCATTCAAAGGTTAGAGAAGACCTACAAGAAACTCCCTTTGTGGAAAGGAGAAGAGTTTTTATTGATGGATCATCTTGATTTATAAATGGGAAATGTCGTAATGCTTATGCTATTGAGGATGGTGAGCAAAGCAGTCTGTTAGAAAAAGGAAGGTTCCCCAATAACTGGTCAGCTCAGACACTTGAATTATATGCACTAAAGCAAGCCCTGGAACTACTCGGAGGAGGTAAAGGAACTATATACACTGATTTTAAATATATTTTTGGGATACTATCCACTTTTGGAAAAATATGGAAAGAATGTGAACTAATTTCTTCCAGAGGGAAGGAATTAGTACCTGAGCAATTGGTTTTTGAAATTCTGAAGACCCTGGGATTACGTGAAGAAATCACAGTAGTTCATATAATGGGACACCAGAAAGGAGGAACTGTAGAAATACAGGGCAATCATTTAGCTGACAGGCTAGCTAAAGAGGCTGCAGAGGAGGAAATAAAGATGTTAGCCTTAGTACCTAATGGAAAGGCAGAGGATGTAAAACTCCCAGTGTTTACAAATGAAGAAGAACAGCAATTAAAAAAATTGGGAGGTGAAAGAACTCAGGAAGGCAAGTGGTTTTTACTGGATGGAAGGCAAATAGTGAATAAAGCAATTGCTAGGGAAGTTTTAATCAAATTACATCAGGAACACACTGGGAAACTCAAGTTTTATGTCATACGTTTTTAAGAACTTAAGGTTGTATGGGAGTCTACACAATAGCTAAGCAAGTGACAGAATGATGTTTGATCCGTCAAAGGGTGAATAGAAAAATAATGAGAAAACACCCTAATGGGGGAAGAGCCCTAGCCCTTAGACCCTTTCAAAATGTACAAATAGATTATACCAAATTCCCCAAAATACAGCTATGAAAATACCTTCTCATGATAATTGACCACCTTACCCACTGGGTTGAAGCCTTTCCTACTTCAACTGCAGCTACCTCAAATGTGGCCAAGATTCTATTAGAAAAAATTATTTCCAAATATGGAATAATTGAAAGAATAGACTCAGCTAAAGGAATGCATTTACCTCAAATATTTTACATACTATATGTGTTGCATTAGACATAAATTGGGAATTCCATACCGTGTGGCACCCCCAAAGCTCGGGAAGTGTGGAGAGAATGAATGCTATCCTTAAGAACCATATTACTAAATTAGTGATTGAAACTAGATTATTGTGGATTAAATGTTTACTTCTAGCATTATTATGAATTAGGACTGCTCTGAGAAAGGATATAGGAGTTTCTCACTATGAAATGTAATTTGGGTTACCTTATCTGGGAAGAGAGGAAGGGTGACCAATTTCTGAAATGAATGATTTATATCTCAAAAACTATTTGCAGGAGATCACAGTTTATCTTACAGATCTTAGAGGAAGAGGGTTGTTACCAAAAATATCACCTCTGGACTTTCACATACACCAGGTAAAGCCAGGAGATTGGGTTTTAATAAAATTTGGAAAGGGGACGCCTTAACACCGGCATGGGAAGGCCCCTTCCAGGTACTTTTAACAATCAGAAACAGCAATCAGAACTGCAGAAAAGGGGTGATCTCATGCCTTTCAAGTTAAAGGACCAGTGGAACCTCCTCCCCAAAAATGGACAGATTATGGTACAGGGAAGCGACCCTTTAAAGCTAACCTCCAAAGATAACTTAACAGTAAAGAGTCAAGGGCAAGACTGTATTTACCTCTGTATTTGTCACCAGAGAGATCTTTGCTCCACCATGGGTTGCAACCCCTCAGGTGTTGAGAAGTGGAAATATAAGTCATACCAGACCTTGACAAAAAGAGGCATAGAAAATGAAAAATCTGATTTTTATAATTGGCATTGAAATCTTAATGATACCGAGCTCTGTCTTAATGACCCTTGTACCCTTCGATGTTATAAGACAATGGAAATTGCTAGACAGCATGTTACGGCTTTTGTGTATTACCTCCATATCCCTACAGTGTGCCGCTCTGGTAAGCCTGCAGAATGCCAACAAGGAATGCAGATAACTTGTATGCCGCTCAATTCTAACGCAACAAACAGAAGCCAAGAAATGGGAACTCAGAGGATTACAGTCCTGAAGAAAAGAGAGCAAAGAAGCTGAAACAAGAGGAGGACATGCAACTTACCCTAGGGGGATGAAAGGGGAGGGGAAAGAGGAGTAGGTGTTGAGGAGAGAGTGTAACTTTCTGAGTACCCATCCAATGGGAAAGGGGGCAGGGACCGCCCCCAGCCGCCACAGGGTGTAACAGGTTGCCTTTTTGTTGTAGGGTGTGTGTGTTTGCCTCTGGGTAGAGAGACTCACACCACAGTCAGCTGACTCATTACAAATAAACAATGCTTGCTTCGAAGGCTTTGTCCCCACTTAATTGTATCAAAAAGTGAGGTATTTCTGACACAAGTCACTTCTGAGTTCTTCCTTCTTGATGTAATAACTTCAAGACAAGAATTGAGAAGATTTTTAACTTCTTCGAAGGATATAAAATACTTGATCACTCATCATTCTGCCGTAGAGGAAGTGGCAAAGGAGACAGTGGTAGATGGAGTAGGTCTAGGGAGCAAAAGACTTTAATGGGATGAAGTGAACAATGGAAAACTCAGATTTTCTTGTTCGATTTTTCTCTTTATATGCAGAAATAAAAAGGCAATGCATTTGAAAAATGGAAAGTGGCTAATAACAGATAAGAGAATACAAACAGAATGGCTATAAGGAGACAGACAATTTACCGGGAAATATGGCTATGCTTTGTTTGATTACACTTCCTTCTTTACCTGTGCAATGTACATTTTCTTCATTGTGTGTAAAATACTTGCAAATTTTTTTGCAATCTGAAAGGTGTGTAGGGTAGTCTGCAAGAGTACAGTTGGTGCAGCAGGATTAGTAGTGAGCTACATTCCCAATTTCCCTGTCATAATGAATCTACAAAAACACAGAAGAATAAGTGCCTTTTAATTCTGAAGGATTTAGTTATATTTTTATTTGTCTCATGTAATCTTTGAATAAACTGCCACATATCTTCAAGTAACAGTGTAATAACAAAGAATAGTAATGGTTGTTTTGGAGTTGAATCCACACTGGTTTTGAAATACAGGATTTATCTTTTACACTATCTAATTTGGTATACTTTCCTTTACTGAAGTATTTATTGGCTGGAAGAAGTAATTAGAAATTACTGGTAATGTCACAGTGATGCCAAAGATCTGTTCTCTGTGATATGTTGTGACAATAGTAATGTGTATATAGAGGTAGCATGTGCTCTGTAGCTTCAAATAGAAGTCTCTGTGAATTCAGCAGTCCAGCAGTGATCCGATTTTTGCTTTTGTTTTTAACAATGAATTTCTTTTTGCTGGCTCTATCTTTGCTTTGTAGGGTCTTTTTTGGAAGAAGAATTTGATAGTGACAGCTGATAGGGTTAAACTCTTTAGAATGTTCACATCTGAATTAGGTAGGCTAGCAGCAGTCGTTTTTTATAACAGAGAAATAAGATTGGTAGTTGGCTAGTTTTGTACATTCATGTGGTCAGTTATTATTGAGGGCATATTAAAATCTTTAATACCAATCACCACTTCCTGTCAATACTAATCACCAAACTGCCTTTTCAGTTACTGTCTGACAAGTGTTGCAGTTTGTATGAGGGACAGTTAGACACTCAAATATTATCTTGTTTGCATGTTAAGTCAAGGAAGTTAATGATACGACCTTCAGATCTGATGAGCTTGATACTTTGATGCTGAGGACTGTTGGCTGTTCTTAAAATCAACATTTTCCTGGTCTTTATGCTTTTGTTTGTACTAATAGTATTGGCAACAGGTGGGTAGGTAGAAAATTGTTTCAGTGCCTCTTTTACTTAGAATGTTTTAAGCTTTCTTTTTAACAAGCAATATGCAATCTCTTTGGTTTCAACAGTGCTTTTTCAATCAACATGTGCACAGAAGCATTTCTGAATTATACTGCAGTCCTTCGGGGAAGAAAGAATCTGATTCTCTGCTCAGGCCTGTACTCAAGTGTTTTGGGGTCTGTGTTATCCTGAACTGTGCAAGTGAACCTGTCGTCAAGAGCAATGTGATAAAACCTGCAGCTTTATCTGCAAAAAAACCCCCTGCAGTAGAGTTGAGCCAGTTGATACATTGCTGCTGCCAGAAGAGAGAACTGTGCATCTCTCCTGTCTATTCCATCTGCCAGCTGTGCAGTCTTGACGTGGCAGTGTGAGCTCACAGCCCACAGGGCCAGTCCTGGGCTGCATCCAGAGCAGTGTGGGCAGCAGGACAAGGGAGGGGATTCTGCCCCTCTGCTTCCGTGAGACCCACCTGGAGCACTGCATCAGCTCTGGGGTTGTAGCACAGGAAGGACATGGACCTCTTGGAGGGAGTCCAGAGGAGGCCAGGAATATGACCAGAGGGATGCAGCAACCCTCTTAGAGAGACAGGCCGAAAAGGTTGGGGATGTTCAGTCTGGAGAAGCGAAGGTGGTGTGAAGACCTCATAGCAACTTTCCAGTATGAAAAGGGATATTTAATTTCTGGTATGAAATACTTTCCAGTATTTTCCCCCTTCCAGTAAAGGGGGCCTACAGGAAGGCTGAAAAGGGACTTTTTACAAGGGCAGGTAGTGACAGGCCAAGGGGGAATGGCCTAAAAGTGAAAGAGGGCAGGTTTAGATTAGATCTTAGGTAAAAATTCTCTACTGTGAGGGTGGTGAGGCACTGGAGCAGGGTGTCCAGAGAAGCTGTGGATGCTCCATCCCCAGCAGTGTCCAAGGTCAGGTTGGACAGGGCTCTGAGCAACCTCGTCTAGTGAAAGCTGTCCCTGCTTGTGGCAGAGGGGTGTTGACACTGGATGATCCTTAGGGTCCCTTCCAATCCAAACCATTCTATAAATGTATGATTCTCACTTCCACATATCAGGGCAGGTGTAGGTCATACCTTGCATTATTTTGACTTTTAGTAATGGGCAGAAAATTTATGCAGTGACAGTGGGAGATCAAATAGCTTTCTGTCATTTTAGCAACTATGTTTGAGCAAAGAGTAAATACCAAGGATGAGAGGGCTGCATTGCTGTTGAAGAGCTGTTTATTTTTGTCCATTGTCTCTTGAAACCAAACCCTTACGCTACAGCACAAAACCAATGGCAGAGTCCCTTCCAGTTGTTGAGAAGACTGGTCTTGCTGTGTCTGCCTCTCTGCTCTGCCAGCCTGTCAGCTCACTCAGTAGATGACCCTTATTCAACCTCAGCAGAAGATTGTCTGCTTCTTCCATGTTTTTGAATAAGCTAGCTGATAGGTTCAATTATGTAGTGGTATGATGCAGCAGAAGGAAGGAGGGACAAAGAGGAATGGCATGGCAGTGATGGGTTACTAGGTTATCTGAACTCTGTTTTATGGAACTGCAGTCTGTGTTCTTGCTTCTTAGGTAATTGTGGACATATATTTCAAAAATCTAATCTTAAAAAAAACTATTTGAGATACCAATGGCTTGAGTTTCAAAGAGCCCTTAAAATGAAGCTGCTTAAAAATATGTCCAGTTGAGAAGCCAGAAAAAGCAGGCCCAGAAATGTTTGCCAGTTTTGAAAATTTTGGCTTTGAAATTTATTTTATTAATTTAAGTCCTGGTTGTTTGGGTTATTCCAGGGCTGTAGTAAGGAGATTGTGTTGTAAACAATGTTAAGCATGAAAATATACTTTTTTCTTGTTCTTTCTAGTCTGAAGAATTTGCAGAACAGCCAGAAGATCCACTGCCACCTCCTCCACTGCCACCGCCACCACCGCCTCCTCCACCACCACCACCACCAGCAGCTCCAGTACTATCAGCATCTCTATCAACTCCTTCTTTTCATTTGTCTCAAATAGATGCCAGATTTGTAGATCCAAGTATTGGATTATTGATGCCCCCTCTCCAGACCCCCAGCAATATTGCTGTTTTTTGTGATCATAACTATACTGTAGAGGATACAGTTCATCAGCGAAAAAGAATTCAACAGCTGGAAGAACAAGTTGAAAAACTGAGGAAGAAGCTCAAGACAGCACAACAGCGATGCCGACGTCAGGAAAGACAAATTGAAAAACTGAGAGAGATTGTTCAGTTTCAGAAAGAAAAAGACATATTGGCAGGAAAAGGCTATGTGATTCTGCCTAATGACTATTTTGAAGTTGTAGAAGTACCTGCCTAGAAGTCATGAACATCAGTTTTTGCTTTGGTAGGCCAAGAAATTTAGCTTAAAAACTAAATTCTTTTTAATTCTGTATGTAAGACTCTGGAGAATTCTAAAACAGTAATTAAGCAGTCATACCAATAAGATAGTATTTTTTCTTCATTGTTATTTTGGTTTCATACAATTTTAATATATTGAAGATGCAAGCATCTCAGAATTAGAATATGCAATTAATTTACAAAATCTGAATTGCTTCCAGAAGGAAAGGATGCAAGATTGAAGACACCTAGAAATTTCCTTTTTTTACAATGTCTGTCTTATGCTTACAGGGGATGGGAACTGAATCTGGCTGAGAGTGAAGTTTAGGTGGTTGTACACCTAGTGCTTTGTCAAGAGCTGGTAATCTCCAGTAAGTAGTTTTCACTGATTTTAGAAAGAACAGAATTAGGTCAGCTAACAACATCTGCAAATGCTGCAGAAAGATAGATAAGATGCACATGTCAGTCTGGGAAAACTTCCAACTTCAGTTTGCTATGCATTTGAAGCACTGCAAAAAGTCTAATTCCTGGATCCCTTTGGGTGAGGTATGTAAATGAACCTCTTCTTTTGGAGTCACTGTTCACCACATGTGTGTTTTGAGGGCGATGAGGAGAATTCATTAGCATAGCTAACGAGAGCTGTAGAAGCAGTTTTTGTTTTGAGGGCACTTAAAAATAGTCCTGAAGTGCAGGGCTGACCTGAACATGTATGTTCCTGCGCTGTTGGCAGGATCAAGAAGACAATGTACTGTTTATGGGGACTGCTTTGCAAAAGCACCTTGGTAATATACAGTCCCAAGTACATTGTAGGGTCATCTTCCCACAAACACTGTAACTGGTAGAGTGTTGTCTTTTGTTTTGAAATTAACTCTCATGTCAACCATGTATAGCTTCAGGAAATGAAGTAATTTTTTCCTTATCCAGGGAGTCAGACATTTGCAGTATACAGTGGTTTTATTTCGCTACTTTTTTCATTCCCCAAAAGGCATCCACCAAAGGGCAGACAGGGAACTAGACTTTGGAGTTGCTTGGTGCTAGACTGGTTTATAATATCTCAAATGCTGCTGCCTCTTCTTCAGCCTTATTACTTACTAGTAATACATTTAGCATGACAAAGTAGTGCAGCAGTTTGCACATACTTTTTAACAATTTGTTTAGTCAATGAACTCATGCAAAATGAGAAAAAATGGCTCACCCTAATGTAGCCTTCACAGCTGAAATTCCTGGATATACAAGACATGAGGAAAATTGCTTTTCTCAGTCTATGTCAAATTTGTGTGCAGTGTGGATTCTAGCTCTGATGTTAAACAAGCCTTGTTCATGATGGCTTTAAAAGCTTCCCTGAATATCCTGTTAGCATGACATTTTGAAATGTTTCAAACCAGTCTTGATACTTCTGACCTCACTCATGCCATGTGTCTATTTTCCCAACCATTTAATACACTTAAAATGAACAAAAATGCCTATGCTTCCTTTTGTGTACATTTATTATACCTAATTAAAAATTTGAAAAGCAAATGATGTGTTAGATTTTTAATTACTCTCTCTTCTGTTTTCCCAGTTCTGCCAAAACTGTCTTGACATTTTGCTTTTTTTTCCCTACTAGTTTCCTTGTTTAGATGTTGGGTTTTTCTCACAGTGTTCCCAAGTCTTGTTGCTGTTACACTTTGTGTTTAAATTTGGTAAAATTCAAAAGTGACAAGGAAAAGACATTTAAAAAACTGTTGTTGTGCTGTTGGCATGTGTGACCAGATAGCAGATTGTGTCTGTTTTCTCTGAAAAATACCCTCTCTTCCTACTCTTCAGGAATTTCAAGTGTGACTTCCTGAGGCACAGTGGATTGCTGCAATACCACAGCCTCTGCCACCCACCTCTGCCCCCCGACATTTGGTTGTGTACTCTCACTGCCACCCTTCTTATGGCCTCTGGTTCTGGTTGCACCCTCCTGTGGGGCACTTCAGCTCCCTAAAGCAGCAGGTTTGGATCGCAGTGGAGAGGCAGTGGAGGGCCAACAGTACCACAACTGCTATGAGTTAAAGACAGGGCCAAAAGCAGGGCATGGGGAGAAATAAATCCTCTCGTCTGGGTGCAGTGAGCTGTTGAATTATGTCAGCTGCTTCTGAAAATATAAGGGTAGTTTCCTGTTCTTCATGTTCATTTCCTTCCACCCAGGCCAAGGTTCTCTGTTTCCCCCTCAGCTTATGCTCTGGCTGCTGTGCTTGTTGGGCCCTTACTTCAGGTGTTTTAGCTTCATAATCCTCCAGGAAAGCAGCCCAACAAAACTAAGTCTGCAAGGGAAATTGAAGGTACATTGATAGATGGCTGGTGTGTGGAGCTCTTGTGTCTTTAAGCTGTTTGCATTGGTGAAGTTGATTTAGCAGCTGACTCAAATAAATGCTTCTTTTATTGAGAGGGTTAATTTTTCCTTGTCTGGATGGTTTCAGAAGTAGCATGCTGAAGAGGGGACTGCTGCCCAGATGTCTTCCCTTCCCTTTATCAGAGGATTTTTCTAAGAAGAGATGCAGCCCATTCTGACAATGGGCTTGAATTTCTCCTGCAGCAGCTATTTTTTTTTCCTTTTCAAAAAAGCCTTGTTAACTCCTGAGGGAGTCACGTTAGGGCTAGGTGTGGACTTTGCTAGACCCAGGAGGAGTCTCAGTACCACAGAGCTCTGAAGTAGGGAAAAAAGGCTGGCACAAAATCAACTGTCATATCGCAATTGACTTTTTTTGCACTGTGCCCTGCTCTTCAGTCTTCCAAAATTTTTCTTGTTTGGTAGCAGTATAGCAAGAGAAGATGAAGTCTCTCTGCTGCTGGCAAGGCTAGGAAAAGAATTCTAGCTAATATGCACAATATGTTCCCCAAGCATGTGTTAAAATTTCCTCTTGATTTGGGAGCTGTTCATTCCACACAATCATCTGTTAAAGAGGTCTGCAACAGTTTCTGTTTGCATTGGCTACAACTGGTACCTGCGCTAGCACCACTATCATAAACATCTCAGAATATATATGATGGGGAGTTAAAAACAGAGGTGGGAATTGAAGAATGGCATGCGGTTGTTCAAGTGTGCATGAAGCAGCTGACATTTGTTCAAATGCACTTCATTGAAGCCTATTTTATAAACTGAATAATTCAAGCAAGTTAGAAAATAGCAAAATTGGCAAAAAACATTCCATCCTTAAATAATAGAAATATTTATTTTGAAATGGGCAGAGGCTTCAACAGATAGGAATTGGAGCCACTTCTAAGAGAAGTTTTGGCTTACTTCTCCCTGTTGCCCCAATTCCCCTTTTGCTGTGGCAGGGTATCTGACCTATGTGTATAGTTTGCTTTTTTTCTTCTTACACCTCTGCAAAGTATTAGATTTCCCTGTCTAACTGGGACTGTTCAAATTCAGAGGTATGGTCTATGGGGAAAAAAATGAATAACTAAATACTTGAATTACTTCTTGTCATACTTGAGGGAGTTCTTTGTCAGTACTCTTTTTATTCCTGTGTTTCCAGTTACCATCCTCTCTATGCTGTCACTAGTGTGGTCTTAACACCTGTGGCAGCAAATTAATGAAATCAAAATGTCCAAAAAACCTTCTGTCTTGCTGACATTTCATTTTCCTTCCGATATACTTTGGATTTAGGGCCTTGGTGCCCTGTGCAAGTTTTGAAGGAGTTCTCTTGCAGCTGAAGAAAGTGCAAAGCAAATCTCACTTTGAATTTAGGAAGAAGGAAAGGAAAATAGTTGCTTGGGTAAAACTAAAACCTCAACAGTTTCTGAATACTTTCCGAAAGACTTCTCCTGTTACTTGCTTTTCTGAACCCAGGCAGTTATTCCTAGTTGCCCTTTTGCTTTCTTTCTTTCCTGAGATCTGTTTTAGATTTTAATCTGTGGGCTAATCTGTTTCTTGACAGCTTACACCTTCATCAGGTGGCTTTGGCAGGGTGGAAAGGGGTGTTTTGAGCTGTATTCTAATTTTAACAACTAAAACACAATCTGCTGAAGCATGTTGATGACTGCAAGTTCAGGTATGTAACTCCTGCTGTTTAAAGCACAGTGGTTTATTTACCATACTCTGCTATGATAATGATTTGTTTATAAATGAGAAAGAGAAAAACAGGATACATGACTCAAAAACATGACAGTAATTGCACTTAGAGTTTTCCCTTTGCACTTATTCAACACTTTCAATAGAAATTTTAGCTTCATGTAGAGATCTTTGATAGAACTGCAGCATTGGACAGAAAGCCTTAAAGTGTTATGTAGGTAGGAAGAGCTTAAAAATGGGGAAAAAAATGTTGAGAAGTTGCTTTTTAATCTACTATGACTAACTTGAAACAGTTGCCAAAGAGAGCCATCTTAAATATTCCTAAATTAGAGAAAGCATTTAAATCAGTTACTGAGAAGGAAAGGTTCAAGTACCTGTCTTGCAAATAGTTACATGACATTGTCTGAATTAAATTGTTAAGTCTGTCCACAGTGTTGCCACTATAGTTCATTTAGCATTGACTATCAGGCTTTCTGTTGTGTGAAAAAAAACACTGATCCTCCTGTAGCTGCCTCCTTCTTTTGTACAGGGCAAATAGATTGTGGAGCCTGGGCTTACACATTCCAGAACTTGTGAAAAGCGATTCTCCTCTGCCTCTTCATTGGTTTCAGTGGTCTTTTAGTTAGGGATGAGCATGGAGAATACCATCAGACCAGTCATTAGAGTGTTTGTTTGTTTGTTTGTTTTGGTTTGGTTTGATTTTTGTTTTTGTTTTGATTTTGTTTGCTTTTTGTTTTTGTTCATTTGGGTTTGGTTTGGGATTTTTTTTTTTTATTTTTTTGTTTTGGTTTTGTTTTTTTGGTGGTGGGTTTTTTTGTTATGATTTCTTTTGCTTGGTTGATTGGTTCAGTTTGGTTTGGTTTCGTTTTTTTTAACTCGTGGAGGACTTGAGCAAATCAGGCAGGCTTCTCATTTCTTTTCAGGTTTCATTGGATGTGACCATTAAAGATGCAGGGTCTGAAGCTGTACTGGTCTATAGAAGAACCAATGCTTCAATATTTGAGGCTATGAAAGATGTGTGACTTTTTAGTTGGAACTCTTCAATTCAGTGACCTGGGACAGGTAATCCAGAAAAAGGAGGAGGTCTTGCCTCCAGTAATGGTGTCTTCATTTGTGTTGAGCTCACTTTGTAGCCTGCAGCCATAGTCCAATACTCTCTAACCAAGTTCTCATAGATGTATCCAGGACTTTGATTTAGCAGAAGGTTACAGCAATATACTGGAATTGCAGCACAATCACAATATAGCAGTTGCAATATACAGTGGAATCACAATTCAAATGTACTGTGCAAATTCCGTTTACTGGTCTCTAAATGCTTGCCGACATGACATTGTGTCCTCAGTTACAGGGAACAAATATGCAGGTTAAACCCAGCTCAAGCCAGCTGCTGTTTTCCAAGCTGACTTTATGAGTTGCCTAATTTCTATACTTTATATTAGGCTGAGTCACATACAGACTATCCTCCCACACTGGCCTGGTTAGCTCAGGAAAACATTACTCTTGACTAATTATTTCAGGGAAGGCTGTTTATTCGATCTTATGACTAAATGATGCAGCTGTATTCCTAAAGCAAAGTTTTCTACCCAGTCCCTCTTGTACTGAGATAATTTAATCTTTCTTTATGACAGTTTGTTGTTTTTCCTTACATTCTTCCTTTAACTCATCATTCTTGCCTATCTCGTCTGGTTCTTCTTTCATTGCAGGGGTCAGTCACCATCTGTTTTCAGGAATCTTACACATGTCTTTTGCAGAGAAAGTGAACTTTTTTGTCTTCAGGTGCTTTCAGCCTGGACCTGTGGCTCAGAAAGGAAGAAATTTTCAGGGGTGGTACTTTTTCTATATTAAGAGGAAGGGATCTTGTTCTCGGTTTAAGAAATCCCAAGATTTCCACCTGTACTTACAGGTTTGTGATAATCACAGCTGTTCACTCTGAGAGAAGAAAGCTTTGGATGTCAACTTTCACAGCTCAGTCCAAATTTCTTGCCCTTTCTTTGTGTTTTTTTTACTTTTTTCTTATTTTGTATTGATAGGATCAGACAGTTCATTCATCACTTCACTGATGTTGGTGCTGTCAGGTCCATAGGAATAGTGTCTGCTTGTAAAGAAAATCTAAACGGAGAATTATTCCCAAGCTGGTTGTGAGCCACCAAGGTACAGTCTTACAGCTCTTACAGGAGGTCGTGTAAACTCAGGCCACAGAAGATGGCCTTACTGATAAATATTTCAATTTCTAATTATTTTAAGCTTGAAGCTGCAGGCTTGTCTCATAGGTGTCCTGGGCTGATACAGTGTTATATAACATGATTTTGTGGTGGTGGTGGTTTTAATCTGAGGAATTCCAGGCGTTGCTGTCAGAAGAATATTTCTGGTGTTAAGTCAAGGGACTGAAAAAGAATGTATTTAACAATAACTTCAAATCCTGTTGTATGTATATACTTACAGTTCTTACCTTAATTTCTTTCTTTCTGGGTTCAGACAGGAAAACATTTTTACTAGTGTTTGGTGGGGGTTTTTTGTTTTTTTGGTTGGGGTTTTTTTGGTGATTTTTTTTTTTTTTTTTGCATGACAAGGAACTGAAATTGCTCAGAATTTAGTTATGTGTTCAGCGTGGTGAGGAGGAAATGGGCAGGTTCTTTAGTACAGATACTACAGCATGGAAATCTCTTCGTTGTGTATAATAGGAAATATCTATTCCCCCAAGAGAATGTGCATGTAGCTGTTTGAACTTAAGGAACTCTGCTTGTTTGGAAATTATCTATTTAAAATATAGACACCCACAAACCATAGTTGTAGGATCAGTGGAGTTACCTTTCCTTGATACTGTCATCAGCTGGCAAACTCTGATTTCCTCATGGTAAATTTTGATGTAACTGGAAAAAAATACATATGTAATAAATTTTACACTTAAATGTTCAAGAAAGCTTATCATAAAATTTCTTAACCTAATAGTATCACTATAGTGATAACCATCCTTAAATCAATATTGACATTTACGTCTTGGCCTGTCTACTAAGGTTGCTAGAATTGAAATTTTTTGCTTGGTATAATAGCCACCAGATAATTGACATGTATATGACTTCAGTGATACAATGTAATTAAATTAAATAAATATCTGCAAATGGTGCTTTCTTGTGTTGTTCCCAATGCTGCCTGAATTCCTACATCAAATAAAAGCCCAGCCTCCTTCAACACCTTTTACTCCTTCAGTCACAGAAGAAATCAGAAGTTTACATGTACAGGAGATGACATTGTCCTTGCTTGTTTTTCACAGTATGATCACCACAAAGTCTTGCTGCCTAGTAAATCCTTCATCTCTGTGATGAGATGTGAGTATAGAAGACTTATCTCCCTGCTAGAAATCTTTTATAATATTGAATAGTATATCATTTTCTCTGTTTCTTGTGTGCCTCTCCTTGCTCCTTGGCAGCATCACTCTCCCCTCTTAGCAGAGATTCATCTGATTTTTTCTACTAATACTCTCAGAATTTAAACATCTGTGTTTCTCAATACATTTTCTGATCTTTTATACATGGTAATGGAGACGCTGACCTGCTCAGTTGCAGAGATTGTCAGCAATGGAACAGAGAGGTATTTGGAACGTGGGGCAGTAACCTTGTATTATGGAATGGTAAGTTTTTGCTGTTTCATACTATAAAATGTGCCAGAGAGATGAAAATGCAAGATGCTGTTGGAAATGGCATTGGAATAAAAAGCATGCCTCAGCTGAGGACTGCTTTGGGTTAATGGATGAATTTGGCCTGAGGAAAGAGAAGCTTGCTTAATATTTCAATGAATTTCACTCTCTGTGCTTTCAAGCTGAGTTCTGCTTTTATTCTGCTTGCCTCTTGATTTCTATGCATAAGAGATAAAAAAGCGAGCTTAGCAATTCTCAGGGGATGGGAGAGCTTTCTGAGCAATGTCCTCACCACTGATGTAGCTTCTCCCCCTAAAAAATTAACTGTAAAAGACCTGCTAGTGCCGAAATGTTGTTAAAAGCCTAACTCTGAACATTTTTGGCAAAGCCTTGATAGTCCCATGGAACTAGAGTTTCTTCTCTGAATTTCTGAAAATGGTATTGTATCATCGGGCAGTCCTCCATGGATTTTTCTCATCAGCTTTGTGCCAAAGAGAGTTATTGTGGCAGCCTCATTGTCTCAGACAAGACTAAGCAGTATTGTTCTTTTGGAACAAAGTCATGAAGTCATGTACAGCTTCAGCTGCCAAGTGCTTGCTCATGATGTCACAACAGGAGATGAGCTCACAGCAGTGTGGCAGTCTGCTGAGCTGCTGTCAGATCATGGTAAGGTAAAATTCAGCTGCAATGGTAAATGGTTATTTGCCTGACTAAGGTGCCTGATAGCATTCCTATGCAAATGGTTATCCCCATTACCCATAGAGGAATTAAACTCTGAATTAAACTCTGCAGTCTTTTTATTTCTTCTTTTAATTTCGCTGATTATCACGTTGTTTGCACCTGGTGTTAATGCATCAAGCTCACTGCACTTGCTGAGAGCTTCAAAACATTACAAACCATATGAAATCAGCTCTGTTGGCTGACTTGCCTTGAAAGTGAAGGTGAGGATTTGCCCCAGTGAAGAGATACAAGGATGATAACAAGAGATACAAGGAGGTGGGGAAGGATGACAGCAGCCCAGTTTGGCCTGAGGCAGTTAAAGATATTTTTGGGCCTTTGTGAAGTTTAGTGGAGGTGACATTTCTTCTGTAAGCTCTATCAGGGCCGTGGCAAGTTGTGTCCTGGCACTCTGCCCCATCATCCATTGACTTGCCAGGGACTGGCCCTACACTTATCAGCCTTCTGTTGGAGAACTGGACCTCTTCCCAGCCTATTCTGCCTGCACCACGGGAGCAGTCTGCAGAGCATTTTGGCAGTGAGGAGGCATATGTGCCTCCTCCCACTAATACACACATATTGTTGGACTCTGCTTCCAGATCAGGGAGTTATTCCAACCCAGCTTCAGTTTACTATTAGGTGTAGTTACCTAAATACCTTTAGGTTAATTCTTATCACTAGGCACAGGCAGGCCATTAAAACAGTTACAGAAATAGGATATTCTGACATGGTAGAAAAGGCAAAACTAATTTCTGCATATTTTTAAAGTAACATCAATTATGCTTTCTAGTGAGGTGAAGGTAAGTAGCAAGACTTACGACAGATACCAAATGATGTATACCAAAGATGTCATCTAGTAGTGACAGCTGTTTAGGTCTCAAAAACTCCCAGTTTGCTGTTTCATAACTTTAAATTATTTGATGACATTAAACAGGTTAATGATATACCCATGGGTTATACTAAATAATTACAAAATAATTATTACCAAGTAATTACAGGACATTCTATTACCTAACACTACTTTCACATCACTTTTGTTATGATTATATGTTGCCTAAATGTTAATTTTTGCAAATTACATTAAAAGCATGTCTGACTTCATTCAGAAACTGTGAAAGCATCTGATACACTATGCTAGGTTTATACTCATGTTTAATATCAAGTGTTTCCACAGTTCCAGGCAAGCTGATACTACTCAGAACTGTTCTGTTGTGGATATTGGCTATTATGCATGCATGTCAAAGGCCTTTATTTCTTCTCTACTAAGTACTTTCAGGCATGAAGTCTAACTGGGTTTTGTTTGTACATATTCATGAGCACAGCTTTGTAAACTCTACCCTAACAAACAAATACCTGGAGGCAGATAACACGGAATTTTAAGCATATAGGTAGGCATTCAGAGGGACTATAGTGCTTCATATAATAAGTCATTATGGAGAGAAAATTCTGGAAGTTATGTGAAAGCTTTTTTCTAGGTCTATATTTAAGTGTACTATCTTTGTTTATGAACCAGTGAAAATGGAAGCCCAAAATGTCACTGACATTCAAAATTATGGTCCTGTGTATACTGTTCCTACCTGTAAACGTTTCTGTCTAATCTTAAGAAACCTCTAGAAAGAATAAATATTATTCTTTATAAAGTGTTTGACATTACCCAAACAATGGAAGACTCAGCATGGCAAGCACGCATCTCTGGACAGAAGGTTCACATCCAAGGTCAAACCCTCAGGAAATAGTCTTCAGCACAGCAGAGGGCTGACTTGAGCCCTGCTGTGACACTCTAGAGAAGGACAGATAGGAGCTGGCTGGTGTATTACATGAACAACCTCTTGCAAACTCTCCCACCCCTGTTTTCCCATGGAGAATGTGGTTTTATGATACTGTGACAGAGGTAAGGCCTGGTCTATTGACTGGATGCTGTCAGGGCAGTTTCTGCTTTTTAGCCTGGGATGTTTTGAAGTAAGATGCAGGCACTTCATAGGACCCTGAGTTTAGTGAGGCTGAATGTGGCTGAGACAATTAGTGCTACTGCATTTTCCGTAAAAATAGTAGCTTCCAACAGCACCTCAACAGCATACAGTAATATAGTGAAGAAAGACACAAAAGAGTATGTATGGGCTTCCAAATATTTCTAGTAGTTTTTGGTGAAACAAGATGATTGTTTTCATCTTTTGGACAGTACAGAATTATTATTTCTGCCAAGATACATTTCTAAAGCTAAAACACCCCCCTCCTTTTGAATCACATGGCCTATGTGGACCCACAGGACAACCATCTCTCTTGACTCAGGAGAAGACCATAAAGAGCAAATCTGCCTCAAATGCAGGCAGAATAGAGCTTGTAGAGCTCATTCAATTCCTGACAAAGGATTTGATTTGGCTCTGAGATCATCAAGGGAGTCCCCCACCCTCCCATGCCAGATAGAGCTGCTGCAAAAAGGGAGTTTGTCAGCTACCACTGTTCTGGCTGTGTGCTGGAGCTGTCACATCCAAAGAGAATTGGATGAAATGAACAAAGCTGTGTGAGGAGTCATGCAGCTTGTCAAGGCCATAGCATGTGGCAGGAATTGCCCTTTGAGTTTTATGATTGCCTTGTGGTTAAAAAGCCTGTATTAGACTGGAATGAGAAAGCAGAACCTCTTGTCATAGAGCACTGCGTATGTAGGGATAAAGGCTTCTAGACAGCAGGTGTAATCACTGAAAATGAGAGGCTGAGAAGGCTGATGCAGTTAGGAATAGACCAAGTTCCTCTGTCATTCCTGAAGCAGCTGTCTTTAAAACAAACTTTTCTCTCACATCTTGCAAAGTCTAGATCCTTGCTAGTAGTTTGCTTACCCCTGAAATCTTCCAAGCCTTGACATCTGAACAGCAAGTCCATGATGCTGCAGAAGAAATTCGAGCTGTAAGGGACATTTATGAAAGCAGAGATGAGCTTGATGAAAGACAAACTGAGAAAATGGCAGAGCTGAGCCAGATCTTTGTTCACGAGTATTAACTCAGAACAAATGGGTTTGAATATTATCACATTCAAAGCTAGGTAGTGTCACCAAAATGCAGGAAGTGATCACAGTGCCCCACTCCTAAATGAAACCTCACTGTAAAGCTAGAACTGGGAAAGGAAAACAAAGATTCTAATGGAGAAGGAGATTCACCACCTGGTAGAAATATTAACGAGTATGCAGTGGTGAAGAGCCTGTGCACCTCCGAAAGGCCCATGTCCGTACGTGTCTCCACTCCCTGGGAAGTGCTGGGAGTTTCCACAGAGCAATGTGCAGCAGCAAGTTTCGTGGACTCTGCACCATCAGAAGGCACAGGGACTCAGCTCTGTCTCAAGTCTGCATTTACATGAATGTGGTAGAAATGGGAAGGAGGGGAGGGAGAGGCTCCTCATGGTATAGAAAGGCGCCAGGGAAACCAAGGACTGAAACAACTCTCGTCCTGCAAAACCTCGTCCGTGTACTCGCGGAGCCGGGTCACTGCTGAAACAGCTGCCTGCCTGCAACTTGAAAGAGACTTCAGTTCCGGCAGCTCCGCCGAGGGTACCCAGCAGCCCTTTCCGAGCCTGCTGTGCTGAGCGCCTGTTCCGTGGCTGACACAAACACCAACGCAGGATTTCTCATCCATGAGTTTTCAAGCCTACACATTACGCTGGTCTCGCAAACAGAGCTCACGCAGCGAGCCCATTACGCAGCGTGTGATAGTAATACACATGGTAGCGCAGACGAGCCCGCCGCACAGCTGCATCCATTGCCTCCCAAATCCAGGAATCCTCGGGTGCGCTGCGCGCGTCCCGCCACGGCGGGGAGCTGGGACAGCGGGCACGGGCACGGGGAAAGCGCCTTCGCTCGGCCGGAGAGAAGGGGAGAAAGGAGGAGCACGGGCAGGAAGGTGGCGGCTGGGCTGGGCTGGGCTGGGCTGGGCTAGGCTGGGGCACCGCGGAAGAGAGGAGGGCGGGGGGACGTGGCGCAGCTCCTGTGGGAAAAGGGTGTGTGGAGGAGGAGGAATGGATTAGAGGGGAAAACGGCAGTCAGGGAGAGACTGAAGGGCGTTTGCTTGATGGGGCCTGTAAGCAAGCCAAGAGAAAGAAGGAGGGTGTTTGGGGGGACAGGAGGCTGGAGGAGAGCAGGGAAGCTCCAGTATGTGTAGGCAGGCGGATGGTTAGCCCCAAACTGTTTCCTCTGACACAGGGAAGACGCTGGTCCTGCAAAAGTTGCTGGTGAGCTAGCTAAAAGCGGGTCTTGCCCAATGAAGATGATTGTTTTGAGAAACTGCTAGTGGGGTGAGGTGTCTGCTTCTGGCCAAACTGAGATCAGAAAGGACTTGAGAAGTGCCAGGGCAAAGTTGAGATTCCAGGACTTCTGCCTTTTCTCACCCCATTTTTGGTCCAGAAACTCGCCCTCACCCCCTAAGGGCTGTTTTTCATCTGCTGTCGTCCTGTGTCATGCCAAGTGGTGCAAGATGAATTCAGTCCTCCCTTGGGAGCTTTGGGGAGCCTGGCTCCATCACAAGCCCTAGCGCTCCAGGTGGGCCTTCCTTGGCTCCTGGCATATCACCTGCAGAGACCAGGGAAACTGAGATGGATTTGAGAGGGTGAAGTCACATCCACCTGAAAAGTTTCTCTTGTTCCATAGCTCTGCGTTACCTCTCTTTCCTCCTTCCTGCAGCTGACAAACCTAGAGGTGCAGCGAACTCCCCGTTGGCTCTTAGTTTTGGAAACAAAGCCTCACAGTTCTGGTTCAGAGCATCTCCCATCTATGTCCTTCCTCTTCAGCATCCTTCTCACTTTAGTCCAGGTTCCCCACCCTCTGATTACCAGCCAGCAATGCCTCCTTTCCCTGGAATCGGTGTTTTCCATGCTCAAATGCATGATGACATCAGGTAACATGGCTCAGGACTCTCCATCGTAACCTTGAGTTTTCAGTTGCTCCTGATATTAACCATGTGGGCTCAAACAGATGGATTTGTGCCTCTAGGTGGATTTCTCTTATTCTTTTTCTTGGTATTTTTGCTGACTAGAGAGTGAGGCTCAGCTGCAATGTTGTTTGTGCCCAGGCAGCTTGGAATTGCAGCCACATATAAGTTAAAAATCCCATGAAATCTCTGGAAAAGCAAAGGCATTTTCTCATCAGAGAATAGCCATTCTAGTACTGCCATAAGCAGAATTTGCCCCAAGAATTAATTTGCTGTCTCAGGGTGGATGCTCCTCATGCTTATGGCCTGTGGCCTGTCTGGAAGAATGGAGTATTCATGCATACCTTCCTTTCCAAAATGTTGGACTGCATGGCTGAATAAAGACTTGTGAGCAAACAACCACAGGCAAACAGAATTTATTTCTCCAATACCCTCCTCTGGCTGTCAGGTAACTCTGGCAGACAATGACCAGGCAAGCCTGCTCCTTGCCTCTTGTCACAGTCTAGGCAGTGAGAAGGGGCAATGGTAATGCAGCCATATTTCATATTTCCCACCAAGCAACTATCATGTAGTAGCAAAAAGCTTACTCCTATAGGCAGATAATAAATTAACTCCGTTGCCACAAGGCAGCATGGTAAAGCCTTACGAAAAACAAGTTTCCCTCATATTGTCTGACAGAGAAATGCCTGAATGCAATCTCAGGCAGTAACTACAATAAGAGGTGTCAATGGGCGAAGGCTGGGGCTTGCAATCAAGAAGCAAAAATGATGGATGGTGCCTGAGGGAGCTGAGTTCTGTACAGGACCACAAACATGATGGAAAGCATGGGATAGTCTACAGAGAACATTTTTAAGGGATAACCTTGTGTCAGAAAAATTTGCATCAGGCAGAATAATTGTGTTTAGTCCCCACTCAGCTTTATGGCAGAGTGTCGAGCTGTCTGCCCACACCACTCCAGCCAAATGATTGCTATTCTCTTGATGCCAGCATAAAAAAAAGAGCCTTACTGTGTACCTCAAGAAGATATGTGCTTGTGCTTGGTCTAGATCTAATAGGAAAACTGAGAAGTGAGAGAAACTGGTGTTGACAGTACACTTCACTGAAGACAGTCTTTTGGTAGTGTTCTTGGTTTTGAGTGGCTTTCTGCATCTGAGATGAGGAAAGGTGCAGAAGAAGCCAGCTGCTCCTCTAGCCCTGCTGGGTGACCACTGGCAGAATTGAGGAACTAGCCAGGGCCTTTGCAGATTTCCTGTATGCAGTACAGTAGTGGAAAAAGCAAACTCACTGAGTTGTTGCCAGTGGCCTGCCCGAGAGCTATGGATGAAGTAGGCTGCAAGGCCACAGAAGCATGAATAATTTGATAGGACAGTACAAGAATGTTACTTGAAGCAGCAATGCGACTTTGAACCACACTCAAATGTCAACTTTTTCATTACAGGAAGCCAAATAATCTGATAAGATTACAGCTGCCAGTTATCAATCCTCTGTAAGGACCTTAGATAAGCCAAATCTGAATCACAAAACTTAAGACTGTACCAAAATCTGGGCCACTGCAAGAAGTGGATCCAGTGTTGCTGAAAAACGCCAGGTTTCTGATATAAAATTCAGCAAGTAATTAAATAGCCAGCAAGAATAAATCAAAGCAGGAAGAGTTTTGGGTCTGGGGACAAGCTAAAAGAATTTCGCACACCTCTTCCTTGAACTTGAGAAGTTCAGGGGAAAAGCTTCTCTTTGGAGAGGCATGGCAAAGAGACTGCCATTTGAGAAGAAAATAGAGAAGATTCTGACATCCTTTGGCAGAGGAGTAGCAGGAGGATGGGAAAAGAGGAACCTGCATCTCTTTTGATTATCACAATTTCTGATGGTTTCTGAACGGGGTCTTGTCTGAGGTGTTACTGGGGAAGACTGACAGAGAACTGATTACAGAAGAACTGGCTAAATAATCCTCACTCTCATTGCTAAACACAAGACCACGGGGCAACATTCTCTGTTAAACTGTGCAAGTGGGTAGTGCTGTGCAAGCATTTCTGTGCCGGTGTCTGTGATGTTTTGTGTATGAGTGATGAGATACAAATTTAGAAATCAGCATCATTTTCCCACCTATGTCTTACTGGGTTTTTTTGCCCCCCAAATCCATTTTATAGCTCTAAAACAGCAAGTGTAGTATGAAAAATGAATAAACTAAGTTAGGTCTGTAGGGAGTCTGCCTCTATTATTAGACCATCCAATACAGCTGGAGCAAACAGATAATCTTTGAGGTATCCGATTTATCTGTGGGTCTGAACTTCAGCCTGTTTTTTTTTTTCCCCCAGCTGTAACTAGCAATATAACAAAAGATATTTCTCCTCCTTAAAAGACCTTTTTCTCTTATACTCCTAGATCACAGTGGTTATAGCTACCCAAATACTGCCACAGAGATCAGACAGAGTTTAGGACCCAGAGCCCTGTTTAAGGCTTACGGGATGTGACAGCTGACTGAAAATCAATGAAGTGTGATTTACCAAGCGTCATAATGAGGGCAAGATAAGGCTAGAAAGGTGCTGCCTTGCCTTGCAGACTCAACTGTCTGCCTTGATTTTTAACTAAATTGTTTTAGTCTCCTACAAAGACGAAACCAGTTTGCTTATGAAAACAGAAGATCAGGTTTAAAGGAAAAGCCACAGTGGTGCCCATGCTTTGCCTAGTGCTCTTTGCGCTGTGTCTGAGTCGCTCAGGTAGGTGTGATTTCTTCTTCTTCTTCTAAGCTGAGCTGCAGGTGTTCAAGATTTTTTTTCTGCTGGCCAGTTAGCAGCTTCTTTCTGGGATGTGGTGAATGCTGGCTTCCCTTGATCCTCCTCCGAACACTGTGTGAGTAGCAGAAGAGGGTTATATCAGCTGCTGCCTTTGTACTGCAACCATGGTCAGTTTGACAACTAGGTTTTAATAACTGGGGAGGGGGGAGGTATTTGCTGGCTAGAAATTAACAAAAGTCCTAAGCTCGACTTTTGCCGTCAGAGGGAATTAAGGGAGAATTTCCATCACCAAGGGGAAAACTGAAATGCTTCAGGTGAACTGATGAAAGGCAAAGTATCTTGTCTGTAATTCTTGGGGTGTTTTGCACGTTTGTTAGCAGGCTCTCTGCCCTAGGACTCGTGTTCTGCACCTGTGGGGAACTGCTACTTGCAGGGATCACAGAAACAGGAACCTGGGGGAGAGGGGAGATGGCAGACAGTGCTTGGGTACTTGAATGCATGTTAACCTGACAGGGAGCTCCCCCGTTTTGCCTTCTCAGTGCACCATATGGTAAATTCAGGGATGTGTCTGTCCTATGGCTGCTTCTCTGCTTTTTTCAAAGGCAGTGCCACTTTTTCCAGTGTTTTCTCCTTGGCTTTATCTAAGCTTAATCATAAGATGGAGCTTGGTCAAAGGAGCTGTTAGGCTATTTTCCCACATGATATTTCTTATTTCTCATTTATAACTTCTGCTTTTAAACTGTCTTTGTGCAAGTACTGAGGCTGTCTTATAAAGCCAGCAATCTTCTTCTTTCTGACTTTCTTCTTTGTGAGACTCCTCAGGTATTTTTCACTGTTTTGTGGCTTCCTCAGCAGATGAGATTCAACATATCCAGCCCCAAAGCCAGTTTTACCACCTGTCTTCTATACCCACTTGGAGCATTACGTGCCTGAACTTTATGTGAGATGTGGTCTGTGAAATGTCACCATTTTCCCATGAGGGAGGTCGTGCGCACCCACGGACACAGAGGGTGTGTGGCTGCATGTATGTGTGCAGGATGTCACACTCATATTTAATCAGGACAATATATTCTGGCATTAAGACAGAGATGGTTTTGATCCTGCATATTTTGGGGTTATGGATTTTTCTATTCAATAGATTTTCTGTTAAATTTCCTGTTTTTAACAACCATACACCCCTATGAATCTCCTAAAGGGAAAGAGAAAGGTATAGGAGATGGAGTCTCTGCAAAGACTGTCATGTGTCAGGGGGCTGGATCTCTTAGGTTGTGGATAGTGAGGGGGGAGAAATGTGTTCTTTCTCTTCCTTTGGTTGCCGGTGCAATACTTGTCTGCTATGTTTGGGCAGCCAGTCTAATTTCCTAGGACAGACCCCAGACTCTGTCCTTCATTTGCTGTGGTAGAGCTAGGGTCAGCTCTGGCATAAGAATAAACTCTGGAACAAGCAGGAGGGGCATTTGTGAGAAGAGCAGACTTCAAAGGCTTGTGACAAAGCGACCAGACACAGTGTGGCCACAGGACCTGCTATAAACTGTACTGACATCTTCATGAGCCATCCCTGAGTGTGGGAAGCAGGTGGAAATGAGTGTGAAATCACCCTCTGACCAGCCTGCTTCTACCCAGCCAGGGCTTGGTAACTGCACCACAGCTGCACTCCACCACAGAGGACAAACACAGCTTGTGCTAGAACATCTGACAGTAAAGTTGTTGTCCTGTGAGTGGCAAGCATTGGGTTTCAGAGCTTATAGCTCCTCAAAGAGGAACAGTATCTTGCTGTCGCTGGAAGTGGGGAATGGTAGTGTTACTTGGACCTTGTGCTATCCTGAGAGGATCCAGACAGCATTAAAGAGTGATTTTGTCCCATAGAAAGCTCTGTTTTGACAGCAGGATTTTCATTAGGCAGTCCTTCAGCTGTGTTGCTTGCTGCCAGGTCTGGCCCTGCCCACAGGCACAGGTAGACCCTGACCAGGTAGAGGAGGTTGCACAGCCTGTCTTGCCCAGGAGATGGGCAGCAGCTGTCGGGCAGGAGGATGTGGGCAGACACAGTGGTCTGCGGTCACATCCTTTCCTCCATGTAGGGGCAGAGCACTCTCCTCTGCCTCCAGTTTTCTGTCTGTAGGGGTGCTGGGCTTAATGTCCTTTCCTCTCTCCACATGGCACAGGGACCCTGCTGGGGGCTGCCTTCACTGTGATCTTTGCTGCACAGAGTGTGTGAGCACATTGACTGTGCCCTCCTGCCAGGGCTCTCCCACTGCCGGGTCCTGGCACCATCCCAGGGCCATGACCCTCTACCTGCAGACTTCTCCTGTGCCTAATGCCTGGCAATCCAGGCACAGATGTTCTGCTCACCCTGGGGCTGGCAGGGCACAAGCTGGGCCCTGGACAGTGTCCTGTGAGGTCCCCTTTGGCTGCTGACACAGCAGTATTGGCTGTGACCTCTGCTGTGTGGGACCAGTCCTTTTCCTCCATGGTGGCTTTGAAGAGAGGTGATGTCCTTCTCCCCCTTGGGTGCTGTGTGTGTGCACAAGGGAAGATCATGGAGGTCATGTCAGAACCTCAATGTTACAGGGAGTGGGGCTGAAGTTTGGGGAAGGATGAAGGCTCTGAAATGCCCTTCCCCCTACATGGTAGTCAGGGGAAGGGGGAGCATGGTGTCAGCGATAGTGAGAGTCACAAGTCTTGCAGTTACAGACATTGATGGCTTTGTGCTTGCCTGGCAGATCCAGCCCTGACAGCATCATCCAGCTCCTACTGCTGCCAGATGGGCTCCTTTTGCTTCGGCAAAAACACCGTAGAAAACATAAACCTGGCACAAAGTCATCACTGCTGTGGTCTGATAATTTTTTTTTGTATGTGACTTGGGCTTGGGCTATCTTGCCTTTCCATTCACTTGCCCTGGTTGTGCTGACAGTCTGTGCATCTGAATTCCTGCAGATTTTGCTATGCAAGACAAGACCTGCCCAGAGGTGAATTTTTCTCACATCATTGCTCTGCCTCACTTCTTCAGGTGGTGGCATTCTCCATGTGTGCTTTCTGGCATGCCTCTCCTCTGTGTTGCTTTCTTCCAGATGTGAATGCCTTCAGCTCAGTTGCTGAAAATGAGGATGCACTCCTCAAGCACTTATTTGAAGGCTACCAGAAATGGGTTCGCCCTGTGGAAAACTCCAATGACACCATCAAAGTCCTTTTTGGGTTAAAGATATCACAGCTTGTGGATGTGGTAAGTGTTGTCTTAGGCTCAGTAAAACACCCCTTCTTTTATAGACAGTTGTGCCTCCACCTGAGAGGGCTGATAATGTAATTAGGGTTTGCCTCCTGACTAAAGAAATGCACAGTGATGGTTGGGCAGCAAAACACTGAGTGTGATATGGTGCTAGTGATACGACCTTCTGCCCCCTGCCCCAGCATGGGCTGTAGGACACATTTGTTTGGAAGGAAACATGAAAGTCCTTTTTCCCCTGCTGTTCTCGGGGAGAAAGGCCTCATTTCCATCAAGTTTTTGTCAAACAACCCATGCCAGACAGTCCTTGACACCTATGTTTGCAATTTAATGACAAGTTAGCTACAGGAGAGGACTGAGGAAGGGTAAGAGCTGATTGGACATTATTCAGTCTAAGCAAGTTTGTATGGAGGCCAAAGGTAGTTCAAATCTTAACCCAGCTGGTCGCTCAGATAAAATTCTAGAGGCAAAACAGATAATCCTGTATTTCTGCCCATGTGGAAATTTTCCCTTCCCTTTCCACAGCAATGCACAGTGGAATTTGCACAATGCCCAGAGGTACCCACACAACAGTGTGCTCCTTACATTCCCCAGCTCCTGGCAATGTCCACTTGTGCTGTGGGCACACTAATTTTGTGCTTTATTTGCCTATTCAGGACAATGTTTAAATTTGTATCTTCCCAAACTCACTCCAGGCTGAGCAGTGCAGGGAGATGAGCCGTCCTGTGAGCCCGCAACCATGTGTGACCTGACACTGCTTGCTGGCTGAGCCCTGCTGCGTCCTGGGTCTTTGGCATATGATCCCTTTGCTCTTCTGTGAAATGCCAGACCTCCGTTTTCCAGCCTCAGGTTCTCCCAGCGATAGTAGGGACAGCACCTAGAAAGTCAGTTATTTCCTTCACGGGTTACTGAAGAGCCCAGGCCCATGGGGAAACAGGACCATAGGGATCTCCTTACCTTGGCACAGGTTTGGGCTCAGCAGGCATAGGGTCTGTTCCTGCTGGCTGCTTTGGTATTGCAATCCTCTCTACCTTGTGTTGTCCTAGGATGAGAAGAATCAGCTGATGACAACCAACGTGTGGCTGAAACAGGTAAATTAGACTGCACCAGCCCTCCCTTTTTCCCATGTGATGCTGCTGAGCTGAGTAGCCATCCCAGTCTGCTGCCCGCTGTGCCATCCATCCTATTTTGTGATGCTGAGTGGCCAGAAAAAAGCTTCACCAAGTTACCTAACCTGAAATTGTTATTTCACTCATCTCACTTCAGCAAATGAATAAAGGGACAGAAAAGCAGGCAGGTAGGCCTTTAGGACATGAAGTGCCCTCTTCTCCTGACCTGCACCCCAGCTGTGCACTCAAGGCAGCAGTATTTCAGGGAAGTGACACACTTGGGACTGCAGTGGGTATCCCTGGGATGTTGTGTGTGCCCTGAGGGACTATCCTGTCCCGGACTTAGAGGTCACACAAGTACTGTCTCCCTTGCCTGAGCTAGGAGTGGAGCCTTGGATAGATTTCTTTATTCTTCAACGTATATAAAGACAAAAATAAGGCCAGCATGTTACACACACACACCACAGACCTTTTCCCATTAAAAGCTGTAGCAAATGAATCAAATCTCTCTAACATAATTGCTTCTGGAACTGACAATGATTTCTACAAAGGCAGGAATGGTAGAAGTTGAACTATTAGGTGTCCTTTCTTCTTCACTCCTGAAGAACACTGTTTTTGGTTTAGGTTACATTGCACCAGTTTATTGACCTTGTGACGATTATTTTAAGTCTCTCAGCCATGTGAGTATCTGTAAAGATGTGAGCTGATCCCAGGGAGAGGACATAAAAACCAACTGTACTTGAAATTGTGCCATGAGAAAAGGTTCCTGGGGGTCACTGGCTGGTGCACAAGAAGTATGACTCAATTTTTTTCACAGTCTAGGTCATGTAGTGCTGCAGTGAGTGTGAGCAAGACCCCTAAAATGCATGTGGATATTGTGTGCAAAGACAGTCCCTTGAAGAGGGAAAAGCTCAGACTTCCCCTCACTGTGGGGAAGACAGGAATTTCCCCTTTTGCAGGAGAAATTTCTCTCTGATCCAAATACAGCTGCTGGGAGCCTGCCCTGAAATATCTGCAGTATTACATTTTCCCCACCTCCAGCTGCAATTGTAGAGCCCCATTTGTGTACAAGGCCACATCTTGGCTTCCTTACTTCAAGTGTCCACTTGGGCAGACACTAGAACCCTTCTGTAGGGGTCACCTCTCTGCCCTCATCTTTCCTTTCCCCATTCCCACCCAGTCTCCCTGCAGGCTGTAGCACCCACCTTCACCTGCTGGTCCAAGCCCTGTGCACTGTAGACATGCTGATTTCTCTGGAAGCCTTTGGAGTTTGTGCTCAGATTTTGGTCAGGGCAGCTCCTCAGGGCAGCTCAGCCCTGTGCTTTGCCAGAGCTGTGCTCTCAGGAATTGTTACCATTTCTAATACCCATTCTCCATCTGATGGGCTGAGAACATCAAGGCCCAAGGAAGTGCAAAGGGAGCAGAAAATGAGACACAGGCTCTGATTTTCATGCATGTAAGTGCTCTCGGGAGCTCAGGCTGAGCACTAGATACCTGTGGCCTGACCCAGGTGTCCTGCTTTAGAAGTCATGCATTCATGTAGCCCCAACTCCCTCAGCTTTTCCTCATAGGAGGAAGTTTCAGTCCCCTCTTCATCTTTGTTACCCTCTGCTGGGCGTGCTCCAGGAGCTCCCTGTCTCCTTTGTGCTGAGGAGCCCAGGACTGGACACAGCACTGCAGATGTGTCTCACCACAGCTGAATAGAGAGTCAGGATCACCTCCCTCTCTTTGCTGGCAATGCTTTTCCCAGGATCCCATTCCAATGGCAATGCACCCCAGGATCCCATTGGCCTTCTTGGCCCCCAGGACACGCTGCTGACTCATGGACAGCTTGTTGTCCACCGGGACCCCAGGTCCTTCTCCTCAGAGCTGCTCCCCAGCAGGTCACCCCCAGCCTGTGCTGGTGCCTGGGGTTGTTCCTCCCCAGGTGCAGGACCCTGCACTGGTCTTTGTTGAATTTCAGAGCATTCATCTCTGCTAATTCCTCCTGCCTGCTGAGGTCTTTCTGAAGGGCTGCACAGCCCTCTGGGGTATCGGCTACTCCTCTGGACTCTTCGCTGTCATCAGTGAACTTGCTGTGGAGGATCTGCCCCTTCATCCAAGTCACTGGTGAACAAGTTAAACAACACTGGGCCCAGTATGGAACCTTGGGGGACACCACTAGTGACAGGCCTCCACCTTGACCCTGTGCCACTGAATACAAACCCTTTGGGGTCTGTCCTTCTGCCAGGTTTCCACCTCACTGTCCACTCATTCAGTCCAAACATCCTGAGTTTGTCTATGAGGATGTTTGGTGAAACAGTGTCGAAAGCCTTGCTGAAGTAAATGTAGACATCATCCAATACTCTCCCCTTGTCCATCCAGGCAGTTGTTTCATAGTAGGCAATCAGGTTGGTCAAGCATGATTTACTTTTAATGAATCCATGCTGACTACTCCTCCTTCATAATTTCTCTGCAAGAGCCGTTTCTTGGGTGAGCAAAGCTTAAACATAAGCATTTTCCTTTATTTTTATTTGTTAACTTCAGGCGTCCTGATGCTCAAGATGGTGGGACTTGGTAAACAAGCAGGCTGACACACAAGGGTCAGAGGAGCCTTTAGTGGCTGCTGAGAAAGTGTCTGGATTCAGGCAAGCTATGGGGTCCACTAGCAAGGGTTAAGAATCTGGGTCCAGTGTTTTTTGTTCCACTAGCGGTGGGTTAAACTCTTCAATGACAGCACAGCGATGGGAATTTGGCAGAACTGGAGGAAGGAGAGAGCAATTGCAATGTCTGGAGCAGCTTGGAAGAAAGGAAGAAGAGAGGAAAGAGCCTTACAGATCTGCTGCTACAGTTTGTGTCAGCATAGCCCACAGGGAGAGGCCTGTTTTAAGATGCTCATCTTCAAAGTCTGCACACAACCTATTTTCTGCTCTAGTAAGAAGACACACAACCATTTGCCTGGCAGACACAAAAGAGCACTTTAGCTGGGAGAGAAATCAATGCAGGGTTGGGGGAAAGTGAGGAGTATTGCAGATGGAACAAATAACCCAGGCCAAGGGGCCACTCCAGTTCAATCCAGAGGGATGATTTTATCTCCAGGAGGCTCACAGGGTATTTGCTGCTCCTGTGTTAGTGGAGGCTACAAGCTGACTGTGTTGGCTGCTGCTCAGCCCTGACTGTCCCCTTGCACGAAGTATGTTTCCAGCATAAGCCCCCTACTACAGGAAGTGTCCAGGACATATGGGAGACTGTGACCACTGAACAGCCTGGGCTGCTGGGGACATCTGTTAGATAACCATCCTCAGAAAATTTTAACACTAAAGGTGGTGTTCTCTGTCCCTGATGCTGAGGCTGTGAGCAGCAATGATGTTTTTTCTCTTCTTGCACCTGAACAATAACAAATGTCTGTAGGTATAGCTGTGAAAAACACATGGAATGAAAGAAATAAGAGGGGAACAATATGGAGAATTATTAGAGAATATTGCTTTTTTGGTTCATCCCTAAGTCATGGAGGAAATTACCCAGTGAAGGCTCAGACATCCACATCCCTGGAGATCTCTTAGTGTTGCAGCTTAATGGAAACTGGTTCATCTTCCACTTCTTGGTATTGACCACAGTCTACAGCTCTTGCATCACATTGCTGCTATTTCTGTGCACAAATGAAAATCTTCATCAATAATGAACAAGGATCAGAGAGCTGAGTTTACACTGCTTTTCTGTGGAAATCCCCAGGTTGCTGGAGCCACTTTGTTATGATCTGCCCATCTGAAAAACCATAAAAAGGAGAGAAAAATTATTCTAGAGTTCAGCATGATGAAAACGGACAGGACTCCCCCTGCTTTTGTAACCAAATGCTTTACAATAGCATACTATTATTTTTCCTGCAATAGTCTGCAGGTCTTTCTGATGAAAGAACTTTTTTTTTTTTTTTTTTGCAAGGACAGTGTATGGGTATTAGGTGTTGTATTCCATTCACTGAAAAAGGCCAGGTCTCCACTGAAAAGTGAATTAAGGCCGCATCTCTCCCATTTGAGTACTAGTACCCACACCACCTGGCTCTTTCATGGGGTTGGTGCCAGCCAAAACCGGATTGGGCTTGTTCTCAGAGGGAAGGAAAGCTGCTGCACTGAAGGGAAGTGGCTTCTTCCTTCTAGACTACTCTCAGGTGTGCTGTGCAGGATGGTGACTGAAGTGAGAGTCAAGTGCTCTCCAGAAGCGCTGGCCTTGAGGTTGCCAGCCTTGGGATGGGTTGTTGGGTCTCACCTGTGTCCAGAGGGGCAGTGCTGGGGGGATCGACATCTCCGAGCCATGCCCATCTGGCATCCTCTGGCAGCTGAGCAGCCTCACACCAGGCTCTGCCTGCTGTGCTGTGTGTGCAGTTGTTCTGAGGCACAGGCAGGGGCTGCTGCATATGAGTGGGCAGAGGACTCTGCTGTTTTGTTACAGGAATGGATGGACCACAAGCTCTCCTGGAATCCAGACGAATACGGTGGGATCACCGCTATCCGGGTCCCCTCTGAGTCTCTGTGGCTTCCCGACATTGTTTTGTTTGAAAAGTGAGTAGTGTGGCTCCTCACTCTGGGCTTAGGCCAGAGCTTGGGCAAGGCATGTCAGCTACTGTGAGGCTTGTGTGTGCTGTCAGAAGGCTGCTTCTTTAGGCAGTGTGAATGTTGTGCACCTTGTGCTCGAGGTGAGGGATAGAAAGCAGAGCTGAGATGGGGTAGAACTGGGGCAAACATAGTCCTGAACTTGGTACTGTTTCTTCCTGTCCAACTCCCAGTGCTGACGGACGTTTTGAGGGATCCCTGATGACCAAAGCCATAGTGAAGTACAATGGAGTGGTGACCTGGACACCACCAGCCAGTTATAAGAGCTCCTGCACAATGGATGTGACCTTCTTCCCCTTCGACAGGCAGAACTGCTCCATGAAGTTTGGGTCGTGGACATATGATGGCAATATGGTGGACTTGATTTTAGTGGATGAAAATGTAGACAGGAAAGACTTCTTTGATAATGGGGAGTGGGAGATCTTAAACGCCAAAGGTATGAAAGGCAACAGGAAGGATGGGCTGTACTCTTACCCATTTGTCACTTACTCCTTTGTGTTGAGACGCCTTCCGTTGTTTTATACGCTTTTCTTAATAATCCCTTGCCTGGGACTGTCTTTTCTAACTGTCCTGGTGTTTTACCTACCTTCAGATGAAGGAGAAAAGCTTTCATTGTCAACATCAGTTCTAGTCTCCCTCACTGTTTTCCTTTTAGTGATTGAGGAAATAATCCCTTCTTCTTCCAAAGTCATCCCTCTGATCGGTGAGTATCTGCTCTTCATCATGATTTTTGTGACCCTCTCTATCATCGTGACTGTGTTTGTTATCAATGTCCACCACCGATCCTCAGCAACTTACCATCCCATGGCTCCCTGGGTTAAAAGGCTCTTTCTCCAGAAGTTGCCTCGGCTGCTCTGCATGAAGGGCCACGTAGATCGCTACTCCTTCTCAGAGACTGAAGAAAAAGGAACCACCTTGAAATCAAAGTTTCTGGGGAAGCAGAAATACAAGCAAGCAAAAGACGGAGAAAAAGTTGTTATTGCCTTTCTGGAAAAGGCAGCCGACTCCATTCGCTACATTTCCAGGCATGTTAAAAAGGAGCATTTCATCAGACAGGTAGGTGGAGGGAGGGCAAGGAGAGAATCACGTTCTCCTTGACAGCAGTGGCTTCCAAGCTCTTTCCTCTAGTGCATGCTTTTCCTTTTGCCTCTTCCTCCTGCTCTCCTCTGAGACATATTCTTCCTCAGACCTTGATAAATAGTATGTTTTTTGAGACAACACATAGCTTCAAGGAGAAGTGTATTGTGCTGCGAGAGTCTCTGCTCTTCATAGATACAAGAGACTCCAGCAGCCTCTCTTGGAGGAGTTCCTGGTTTGGGATTATTTGAATAATCTTGTCCTGTGTAAGTCTGGGATAAATGTGAATCTGGAAGTCTCTAAACTGTCATATGCTCTGAAAACGTACCTTTCACACTTACAGGCAAGCTCTATGGCATTTGCCAGGTGTCAGTCCTGGCCTCCCAACACATACCGTGCACTGCGTAGCTGCTCTGTTTTGAGTGGAGGTCTTCTAGATTTTCACTAACACCTGTTTAGATTAGTTCCTGACTACTATCCTTCACCTCTTATTGATCGTCCTGGCTTTTAAAATGGCAAATGACTGTGTGTGCAAACAATGCATCTCATGCGAGGGTAGGACAGCAGGGCAATACAGCTAGCAGCATTTGAAAAGACAAAACCTTCTGTAAGCACCCTCCGAGCAAGGGCTAGGGCTTTGTTCAAACTGTGCTGAGAGGACTTCAGCAGAAAGAAGAGCAGTAAATTAAACATGTAGTATGGGAACACATACTGTCCATGACTAAAACATTCTCTTTGAAGCTGAAATAATTTTAATAAAAAAGGTCCATTGAATCACCTTAATAAATAGCACTGCTGTATGTGCATAGTTTTGCCAGTACTCACAATTCAAAATTCCCCTCCTGAATGTACCCAATCTAAGTCAACAAATCACTTAAGATAACACAAGTAAATCAAACCACTTGCACTGCCATCAATGTCTGTGTCCAAGTGTCCAAGTGCTGTGCCAGAGCCTCATCCTGGCACTTAGAAGGAAATGCCCTTCTGAAAAAGAAATCCAGTTCACTATAAAGCCATCTTCATGGCTAAGTATGTAAACTTTCATATATGCACTTAGCTAAAAGCTTTTGCACAGGCTGAATAAGTCTCATCACCATGTGCATAGAACTATGGAATTGCTTTGGAGTTTTGAGTAATTTGCAGCTATGAGTGCTGAAAAGGCATCCCTGTCAGTTTTACGCTACCGCATACTATAGACTTCTTTTAAAACCAGATTTGGGGTGCTGAAATATATGTAGCAATATCAACAAAGTACTGGTCTTGTTACTGTTTTTGTTTATCCTCCCTCTGTCCTTCCCAGGTTGTACAAGACTGGAAATTTGTAGCTCAAGTCCTGGATCGGATCTTCCTGTGGTTGTTTCTGGTGGTGTCAGTGACGGGTTCAGTTCTCATCTTTACCCCTGCATTACGGATGTGGTTGAACAACACTTTGTAGGAAATGCTCCCACAGTAACATGCAACAAGTCCAATGCCAAGGGATGGTGATGCCTTCGAGCTTGATCTCTGTTGAACAAGAGGGAAAGCAGCAGCAAGAATGAGGAAAGGTGATGGTAACAGTGGACATTGACTAGTGCTTTCAATCTTCATATAACTCCACCAGTTACAGATTTTGCTGAAATCGGAGAAGAGCTTGGTGCACAGCCAAATTCTAAAGTGAACTGGGGTTGCACAGTGGGGTTATAATTATTTTATTGTTAGCTTGGTTATATTACTATAAAAGCCAAGATTATTAGTTAAAATTTGAAATAGAAGGTCTTGCACAATGATTACAGTTAAAAGGCAGATCTGCCAGTTAAAATGCTACATTACAAAAGAAGTTACAGTAGGAACACAAATCTGTACTCAGTTTATCTGTGTTTCCAAGAAAAAAAAACAAAGTCTCTACAGGTTGCTTTATGAATGTGTCAGAACTGGCAATTGCATAGCATGTGCATCAGAAAAAGTATAAATTCTTCTTAGATGGGATGCTCAAAACCTTGACTCTCTAGTCTCACCTTGCTGCAGGATCAGCTCGACAGTGGCAGAACCTACCACTCTACCCACCTGCTACCAGCCTTTATGGCATGCACACTTTGTCTCTCACCTCAGCCATCAGGAAGCTCCAAGGTGTTGCCATTTTTCAGTATTATTTGCAATTTTGCTTGCTGCTCTGTAATGTACCAGAAGGCTGACGAAGTGAGGGTTTTCCCCATGCTCCACATTTAGAAACTATTATTCCTTCACCTGCTTGATCACAAGACTCATGGAAAATCACCTAAACATATTGCATGGAGGAAGGTGGCTATGCTACTCCATAAGGCAACAACGTTCAGCTGGAGGGAAACTGCAGACATCACTTTTGGCAAATGAAAGTTGTGGTTGCTGCAGGAATGGGGTTTCTCTTGAGAGCTATGGGGTGGGCTGGTCACCAGGAAGCTCAACATTTTTGGATGTTGGCTTGTCCATGTTTCCCAGGTAATCCAGAATTTCATTCCTTCATTTATTATGGGATAAGTATTAAATAAGTGAGCTGTGACAGAAAAGACTGAGCTAAAACTCTTGAACACACGAATGAAGCTCTCACCACTTTTGCTAGGGCAGTGTTTTCCAATACAGCGTGCTTTTAGAAAATCCCATTCAGAACTTGCAAATGTTTTCAGGGTTAGCAAGGGATTTGGAGATCCAATTTTTTACAATCTAAATGTGTGTTTTAGCTAGCCTTGAAACTGTCTTCCTAGGGACGGAAGTTAGAAAGTTAAATATACATAGAGGTGTTCTTGTGCTTGGGTTGTGCATGCACACCAGACCTCTGTGCATTAATGTAATCCCATCTTTTTGTGTCAAAGCAGAAAATTCTGTTCACTTGTGCAATTATTATTAATAAAGATGCATTTAGTAAATGATTCCTGGGGTCTCCATACACTTGGCTTTGTTGTTGATTTGTTGTCAACAAAGCTAGGTCGTAGCCCATTTTACAAGTTTGTCTCAAATCTATTTTAACAGAGGGGTTGTCATGTTCTTGTAAAGTCCTCATAACTTTTTAGCTCTGTATGTGAGTTTGAGCAAGAAGCGTTCACCTCTAGTTATTATATTGCAGAAACCTGGAACAAATCCATATAGTTTAGCATACACAGAGAGATATCTTAGCATAAGGTACTGGCATAAAACTCATACACATTGACCATTCTACCAGCTGCTCCTCTCTTCTTGCATAAAGTGCCTTTGTTTTCCTGGATAGTACTCTGAAATACCTGTAGGAAAAGAATGAGGAAGCTCTTCTTCCCAGTATTTCCAGGCTCTTGAGCTCCAGCAGTGATCGGTATTCCCTGTGAGCACTGCTGCTTGTTAGCTGTGACAGATGACACCCTCCTCTCCTGGGCAAGTGCTTCAGGTGTTCGTCTGACAGATGGTCCTGTCCCCACCATGCAGCACTTTGGTTGCCCACCCCCAGGCAACACATGGCTCTGTCTCACACGGCTGTGTCTGATGCCAAGCTGCTTTTTCTGGCTTATGCTGGTGAAGATCAGCAGGGCGTGTGGGAGATGTATGCACATTGCACAGGTACGGCTTCTGGCCTCCAGTCTTCCTAGCATTGCATCTGGCACTGCTACATCTGTAGTCTCACCACTCATTCTCTTGTGCTGCCTGTTCCTGAGCTTCTCTAAATCTCTTTGCTGCTGGCCTGCAAAAGCATTCAACGCCTTGCCCACGAAGGCCTGGCACTAAAAACACAACCAGGGAGGATGTTTGGGCAGACAGTCCTCTGATGGGGCCCTTCCCTCTGCTCCACATGCTCTGCCTGTGGATGACAACATTGCAAATTGCCAATCTTAACAAAAAAACAGTAACCCTCTGCTTTATTAGTGCCTCAAGATGCACTGCCTCGATTTCTGGGCACTGGTTTGATGGGGCCTTGGCACGACTACATGTATCACCCACTCACTGAAAGATAAATATAACAAACTCTTCTGGGCCTTTTAGTGGAGGCAAACTGGAAAAATTGTCTCCCTTGGGAAGAGAATGCAAGAAGATGCTGAGTTGGTGAATTGCTTCTGTGCTTTTAAAATTAACTAATAGATGTCATCATGCTCAAGGAAAGGAGCATCCTTGCTGCTAGTGGTACACTCATCACTGAGATGTATAAGGGGTGGTGCTCATGTGACTTTGGAGCTGATGGGGTGAGAACAGACTTCTCCTGTGGCTGTGCACAATGTATGACCCAAATCAACATCTGGGATGGCACCAGCTCTAGTTATAAATTTCCTTGTTATGTCAGTTAGAAGATCCTCCAGCCTTCAACAAGAACTGGGGCAAGGAAAAATGTCATTTTTGTGTGGGTTCTCCATGCCTGCTTACAGGGGCACCCCTACTGCAGCTTTCTTCAAGGTGACATACTGACATGCTTATTGTGGTCCCCATCCCCACTCTCTATACTCAGTCAACTACTTTCACAAAGCTGGCAGCAGTACATAATGTGTCTTGAATGTGCCAAACACAGCTGAGAATGGCAAAAGATGGCTCCAAGAGTTACTGAGCTGGAGGAAGGAAGGGGAATTAGTACATTAGAAAGAGACAAAACATGACTTTGTAAATCAGGGATTTACAAAGATTGTCATCAGATTATTGACTGTGGGATTGTAGCTGTCATGCCGAAGACACCAGTGTAGTGCACCTTCAGCCACAGTATTTTCATGGCTTGGATGGTCATAGAATGCCACAGTGAATGCTGGCAGTCAGATGTCTTTTCAGTAGAAATGAAGTTTTTAGGCTCAGAGTTCAGCTCTCCTCTTCGACTTCCTTTTCCTTCACCTCCTTTCTGATTAAAAAGCCAGCATAGTAAATACCCTTTAACAGCATCTATAAACACATTTCACAACAGAAAATTAAAAAAAACCCCACACATGCTTCAAGAAGGTATATCTCAGGACTGATATTTAATTGACAGGCTGACAAAATAAACCATGCCTTTTTCATACATTTGTCTGTCAGTCACTACATAATTGAGAAACATTCAGGGGAAGTACAGAAAATAATAGTTTTCTTCTACATTTTCTTCTACAATCATGACTGGCTGGATTAAGACAGTTATATTCTTGTCATTCCACCTTTACCTCTAACATATACACTAATTCATTCCTATTCTCTTTATTATGAAACATCAAAAAAGAGTAAAAGGCCAGTCAGTGGCTTCGGAAACAGGGACTCATACTTTCCAAGGATTGGTGATGTTCAGAGCAGAGACTGATGCACAGCAGACACTGAAAACACTTCATTGACATCATACAGTTAAATTTAGAGGGTCTATAAGAGAGAAGGGCTTTGTATTCTTGAAGTAATTTGGTTTAATTGTAGTGGTGCTTTTTAAAGAAGAATCTTCCATCACAAAACTAACAGGAATATAAACAAACAAGGGAATTAAGGGTAATCCATCCACATTTTATAGAAACCACATCAGGAACAAATCTGCCAAGTGTTTCAGGATGAAGCACACTAGGATTGGGACCTGGCCACATAGCAGCAACCTCAGCTCCAAAGGACATGTCCCTACAGTTATAGGTTTGCACACACAGCACTGACCCATGAGGAGCCAGGAAACAGAATATTGCTGCACAGCTGTGGGAAACAGAGTGCTCAGCTTTGCATAGGATTCATGGTATCCAGCCTTCTTCCGCTGGGATGTGTGTAATCCAAGTTGGTCTCAGGTTTTAAAAACAGGAAAACTCAGATCAATCCAATGCTGTCAAACCAATTCTGTCTGTGACAAGTAGCTACTCTGGGACAAACCCTTCTCTGTTGGGTTTCTGTCTGAGCCTGAGCAAGCAAGAGTTTTCAGAGCTGAACCTGTGGACTAGGACTACTGTTAACCTGATGAGAGATGTGGCTTGGAAATCCTGCTGAAGATTCTCAAGGTCTTGGTACTCACTATCAGGAAGTAAAGGGGACTTAGGTCACATGCAAAGCTAAGTGGCAGATCAAACTAGTTTTAAAAGATTTTAGAAGCACATAGTTTTCAAATGTGTCTGCCTTGCAGGGTAACCACATTTTAATACTACTTCCATTTGTCTTCAAATATGATTAAATGCTTAAGATCTGTCTGAGTTCAAACATAAATGTGACACATACTTTATTGTTCTGGGACCCTCTGTGGCTCGGTGCTGAGGAGGTGGTGAGCAGAGGGGTTATGTTAGAGAAGTAAAAGGTAAATTTCTGAACCAAAAATGAGTCAAGAACAAAAGTGGATAAAAATGCAGTGGATCAAGTTATGTCTCTGCTATTAGTGGCTGAATAAAGAGTCCTACAGTCCCAAACACACAAATTATTATAAATACCCAGAGAAATACTCTGTCTATCACCATAGCTACATATTTCCAATCATCTTCCACCTGCAAGAGAATAAAAAAAAATAAAAGGATAAACTACATGTAAGGTTACATGCAATTGTGCGTTGACATTATGCACTAGCTTGTCCTTCTGAATGTTAGGAAATACACACATGCAAGTCAGGAAAGTTACTTGTCATGCTTATAGTTGCTGCAGTTTTCAAGTCTCTTCAGAGGGGGCTGATTTTCTAATGGTATTTTACCACTTTTGGCTGAGAAAATACAACACTGTCCTAGTCTACTGAATTGTTCTAAATATTCAAGTCTGAGGGCAGCCCATCCATGGCTGTGACACCGACATTGACAAATAGGACCTGATCATGTGGTGGGTGCAGAGTGGGGTGGCTTACCAGCAGGCACAGACACCACAGTTGCACATCACTAAACCCTGTCAAATGATTTATCCTAACAGCCCACAGAAGACACAGTTTGCTATTCTGGTCTGATTTGAAACACTCTCTCCAATCAAGCCCCATCGATTTCAGAAAACCGGACAACGAGACACATGGACGATAGCAAAGCAAGGGCTCCAACTGAGCAAACTGCAATGTCTTGTGCTAAGCAGGACAGCGTGAATTTTGTATGGCTGAGAGTTAGACCTTAGAACCACACTAACTGAAGCTGCCGTCCTTTAAACTGTACCTTTAAACTTGTACTACATAAGAAACACAGCATCAGAAGAACATTCACTCATATAAACTAGCGACTGGTTAAGAGCTCTCTGCTGAGGAACCTTCCACTTGTTTTCCCAGTTTCATCAGATTTTCCTCCAAGAAGATACTGGGTTTGGGATCTTGATTGTGTTGAGGGTGAGGAATACAGTGGCAGTTATTGGGGAGTATAAGTAAAAGTTAAGTTGGGTAAGTTTGAAGTTGTAAATGATGACAATGGCTATTCAGCTCAGGTGAGAAACAGATAAATAAGCTAAGACTTCTTGGGTTTGTGTTTGATTTAATTCTATCCAGCCTCCCAGGGCTGCTGAAAGGATAGCTATAATAGTCAGTAATGTTGGGTTGAGTGATGTGGATGTTACATAAAAGAGGGTGATTGAAAAAAACTTCATGACCATGCATAGTAACAGCCTGGTAGTCAGGAAAAAACCTTGGAGGATTTCTGAATATCAGAAATGGAAGCTGTACTTTGCATGACAGAAAATGAAGCAAGAACTCCAGCAGCTGTAAATGTTGCTACAATTTTTAAAGGGCTTTTATTTATATAGGACTAGTACATAATATGAGCCATATTGCTTTGTGTATCTGGTCGAAGCAGAAGCAGCCTTCAGAATAATTTTTCTCAGTGCTTGCCTGAGAACAAATACCATTTTTTCCCTGAAGAGGGAATTTTTGTAAATGAAAAATCATGCTTCCCATCTCTAGTATGTTTTGAAAAGTAAGATACAAAGCTGCTGATGAACACACTAGACTAAGAATACAAATTCATGTGGCAGGAGAGATTTGTAAAATGCAAATCAGCAAAACTAGCAAAAGAGGATTTCTCCTGAGCTGTATAACCAAGACAGCAAGTTACTTGGCTGACTGCATGCAAAGCCTCTTATTATTGGGAGAGCATCAGAGAAAGCAGCAGAATCAGTACATGGATATGTTTTATGCAGCTGGCATGACAATGAAAGCATGGCTGAAATGTTTGGGTTAAGCAAAGCACTAAGGGCATAGGTCCTAAGCAAGGCTCAGCTCAATCCCCATCCTCCTTTATGCCAATAGACTCCTGTCTTTTGCTTTGGGCTGGCATGTACCACATACTCTTTCTGTGAATTCAGTCATGGCTTAACTCTAGTCCTTTATTCAGAAATTTATGGATTTTGTTTTCAGAGAAACTTCTTCTGCAGGGCATTAAGAAGAGGGGAAAAAAGGTAATCTTTCAGTTTCACAGAACTCACATGGATTTCAACAAAATATTCTGATAGAAAGTACGTATATCAACATTTCCCTTATAAAGATTTTGTGATTTTCAATACAAATACAGCACTATTTAGTTTTGAAATGGATTTTACCATTATAGAGCATCAAAAAAACTTCAAAACTAAGAGCAAAAATTCCATGACAGATCAAAGATATAGGTTTCATTAGGTTCTAAACATTTCTTAAAATATCTTGAAGTGTCAGAGAATTTCTGCTCCTTGTGAGGTCTGGGTGTCAGAAGATCCTTTTGCAGCTTCTTTTAGTTGCTTCTTGCTTTACACATGAGGATGTGGCCTGTAAATTCTTTAAATTCCAATGTGCATAATTTTCTATGACAGTAATCCCAAATAGGATAAAAAATTTATAGCCTCACACAAGCAAATTCATTAGATGGTCTTCCTCCCCAGGAACTTTTCTTACTGCTCCTGTACCTTTAGGATTTCCTTCTTACACAACGTGCAGCCTTCCTGGACTCATTTGACCTTCAGGACTGAGTCCAACGGGACTTTGACAATCAACCTCCTAAATACGCCAAAGTCTACCTGCTGGAGGTCCAGTTCTGCTGGCACTCCTCTTAACATTACCCAAAATTGAAAACTCTATCATTCTGCAGTTGCTGTGCCCACGGCCTCTGACCATCACATTTCCCATCAGTCCTTCTCTGCTCACAAACAGTGAGTCCAGTGTAGCACCCTCCCTGGCTGGCTTACTTCTTGTGTCAGGAAATTACCTTCCACACACTTCAGGAACCTCCTAGACTGATTCTTCTCTGCTGTGTTATACTTCCAGCAGCCATCTGACAAGTTGAAGACCCCCATGAAAACAAGGACTGGTGATTATGATACTTCTTCCAGCCTCCTGTAGAATACATCATCTGCCTGTTCATCCTGCCTAGGTGGTCTGTAACAGACTCCTACCAGGACATGCACCCTGCTGACTTTTACCCCGACCTTTACCCACAGGTGCTCCACCTTGTGATCGCTATTGATTTCAATACAACCAAAACAAGCCCTAATGGGATGGTTACCTCCCTTACCTCTTTGGTTTCATTTTGAGACCTCATGTTCTCTGCAATGAACTGGACGTTGCTAATGACATCCTTCACCTCTGGGGAGTACTCCATGTGAGAGTGCTCTGGTATCCATTTCACTGACTGATGGCTCAGTCGTCTTTTGGTGGTAGGGAGCTCAGTTGCCTTATCACAGTGACTGCATTGCTGCTCCTTGTGCAGTTTGGTGTCTTTGTGTTTGCTGTGCTTTGACTTGCCTGACTTACTGTCTGATACTTTCTTGTTTTTTCTGCAGGTGGTTTTCTTCTGCTGTTCTAGTGGCCTCTGCATCAACAGGACTTTGGGGAGCAGCCTAAGAAAGACAGTTTTTACCCATTTGGGCATTGTGTGTGTGGTTGGAGTCCTGTAATGTATATTTAGCACAAACACTGTGATGACAATGGACAGAGTCACAAATATCATTGTAAAGAGCAAATATTCCCCTACTAGGGGAATTACTAAAGAGGTGGATGGGATTGTTTCTGTGATCACCAGTAAAAATACAGTCAAAGAAAGAAGAACAGAGATGCAAAGAGTAACTTTCTCACCACAGTCAGATGGCAGGTAAAAAACTAACACAGTCAGGAATGAGATGAAAAGACAAGGAATAATCAGATTTATGGTGTAGAACATTGGCAACCTTCGAATATAAAAGGAATATGTTATGTCTGTGTAGATCTCTTCACAGCAGTTATATTTGATATCATGTTTGTAGCCAGAAGCATCAACTATTTCCCATTCACTATTTTCCCAAAAGTCATTCATATCTACTTTGGATCCAATGATCAGAAGATCAATTTTGGCTTTGTCATATGTCCATGAGCCAAATTTGAGTGAACAGTTCTGATGATCAAATGGAAAAAAGGTAATATCCATAGGACAGGAACTTTTAAAAATAGCTGGTGGGGTCCAGGTGATCATTCCATCATAGCGAAGGAGGGCTTTGGTCTTGCCTTCAACTTGAAAATCTCCCACAGCGCTGGAAAGACAAAGAAAAGAAAACTACCATGAAAGTAAAATGTAATGGATGTTTTCATGGGTGCTGCAAGATGATATTTTTGAGACAAAGAGTCAAATGAATCAATAAAATGGGTAAAATGAATCATCATACTTATTATACAAGACAATATCTGGTTTCCAAATTTTATCTGCTGGTACCCGAACAAATTCAATGCCATCATATTGTCTGGGATCCCATCGCAGTTTGTAGTCATTCCAAATCTGAAAGAAGAATGGACAAGGATTTTGAAAACCTTAAATTATCAGCAAATAGGTGTTTCTCAGATCTTCCTGTAAAAGAACAGACTATGATAAAAGTGCAGCACGTGGAGAAGGGGACAATGGTCCAAAAGGCATCAAGGCCATGACCTGGAGAAACATTGGACACGTGTGAATACTGCTCCCATTGATTGCTACTCCATTCTCTGTGAGGGGATAGGGTGCCAATTGTTATGAACTGCTGGCATGCTGAGATCTCTCCTCTGTCTTTCGACATCAGTAAAGACCCTTGTCTGTGAAAGGTTACCTCCCCACTGCAGAGAGAAAATAAGAGCCTTGCTGCAGCAACCCACAGGTTGGAGGAGGACAGCACCAGAGGGGACCAGCACCCTCATGAGCAGGGAGGCACACACACACACAAACAGGCAGCTGCTGCCAGATCACAGTATTGCTTCCACAGGAGTAGTGAAATACCAAGTCAGGGTAGCGAGGGATGCATAGCATCTCCCCTGCATTGCTTTCTACTGACCTATCATGGGGCCATGCTCCAGGGTCTCCCACCTATTGTAAGTACAGTATATTTTACAGAAAACTTTGAGTGGACCACAATCAGTGCCTGATAAAACTGATGCAAGTTAGCTATATTTTCTCAGCAGTTTAAGCCTCTAAGGGTCTTTATCTATGTGAAAACACTAAAACTATCAGGAATAATGGAGGCGTGTTCCTTTTGCTAATAAATGTTTTGGTGCAGATGACCTAGGACTGCAGAGTTGCATATTTAATCACTCTTTAAGGAGTACATCCAGCTAGATTTTCCAGAAGAAAACCAATCATCATGAAGTTGGGGAAGAATATATCACACAGGAAAAATGGAAGATGTAACTTCATAAAAAGAATGAAGAAATTATTTTTTCAATTGTGGAGCTTCTCTTTATTAATCTTTTAAAATCCTGTTTACAAATCAAGAACTTATTCTATAGATGTAACTTACACAGTAACACACATTTCATCACATTGATGCAAAATGCATGAGAAATGCAACACAGCCACTTACGTGTCTCAGCCACAAATTTGTTTCCATAATCTGGTTTACTTCATCCTATAAAGAAACACAGGCATAACCAGTTATAATAGCATCCTGATATGGCCAAAAACTTTGCCCATAAAACTGGAAAATAGAATTCCACATTAACTGATACCAGATGTTTTTCTAGCATCTTTTAAGAAGTGTACACATTGTACACAGTTATGTGCAACTCTACTGAAAAATGAATAAACCTTCACTGAAAAATCATGCTCCATAAATATCAGACATACAGAAAGCTGCACTGTTTTGCCAGGAGCTTGAATACCTGGAGAGCACAAAACCTAGAATTGCTCTGACCTCTACCAGAGGAATAAGGTTCTTCTGATGGCTGTGTATTTTGTTGGATTCAGTGTTTAAAAAGCTCTGATTACACATTACAGTACTGGTCAAGATTAAAGGAAAATGGCATCTGTATCACAGTATTCTTGAATTTCTATGCAAACCTCTAGAGGAGATGCACTTAACCAGCACTAAATTAGGCAACTGTTATACAGAGACCTTCTTCTTACATTTATTGCAACTGCCAATCAGTCATGAATCAGAAAGATGATGCAAAAGACACAAATATAAAAGTCTGGATCCTGTTCTAATGAGCCCTCAGCCTAAAAGTATTCAGAAAAACTCATACTACATATATTATGAATGCAGGCTGACATTCACAATGAAAATATCTACAAGAATATTGCTTTAGGTAGTTCTTAGCATTTAAGCATGTGGATTCAGAAAAGTTATTTACAAGCCAAAGATAGAAAATGTTGCAGATGAAATTTCAACAAGTTTAAGCACAAAGATCACTTTTTAAAGGCCAGTAGGATTCCTATCTATGGTATATAGGTTCTTGTAAAAAAAATGTGACTCTCTCTTGAAAAAACTCAACTGACTTACTAACGACGTTCATTTTTTTTGACAATGCTAGGAACCAGGGGCTGAAGTGTGAGAAGAACTGTGGAAATCTGTTAAGCTACCTTACAAAAACAAAATACTTCAGAGGAACTCTGAAAGGTGCCTTCACCATGAGGACCTAAATTGCCTGTATTTATCTTCTCAGATAAATCAGCTCCTTGGCTGTTGTTGAATGTTGCTGTTTGCCTATCACTTCATTATGGACTCAACCAGGTACCTCAGAGTCGAAACTGTGCCTCTGTTCAGTGGATAATTTGCTTCATAGAGAACAAAGGCTAAGCTCAGGCTTTGCTTCTTCTACAATGCCTCTGTCTTGCCCAGCATGTTTGCCCACACCCATGCGCATTCCAAAACATGCAACATTCATCCCCACCTCCATGCTTTAAAATACCACTCTTCAGGCAGCCACACAACTTTTCTCTTATGTCAGTTTGAAACAAACAGACTGAAAAAAAGCATGTAAAAACGATTTTACCCCTCAGGACTATGGGGAAATGATAGTAGCCCCACAGGAGAACTGGTCACATGCTACACTCAACATGGACACACCAGGTGTGTCTGGAGTGGGCCATCCCTGTGAGGAGTGAGCTTTCAGTACTTCTGCCCTGCAGGCTGCTACCTGAAGCAGAGGGGTTTGATGCTACAGAGTAAGCAAATGAGTCTGTGCCATTCAAACAGCTTGTTCAAGCAACTGGAATGACTTGTGTAACTAAAGGAACAGCTGAGGTCTCAGCATGTGCACTTAGACACACATGAAATGCCAGCTAGGAGAGTTGTGGGTGCGTGCAGCCAATCACATCTCCTGCTTCAGTGATTTGTGTGTGTTTACAACCATCCCCAAAGCTCAGCAGTATTCTGTAGTGATTCTTACCACATTTGTAAGCTGGGTAATGGCCAGTTCAAAATACACTGTGACAGGATCAGACACATTTTCCACTGGCCTGATGAACTGGTTGTACTGGGAGAAGAGTTTGTGAAATAACCGTTCCTCAGATTCACAGGCTGTGGTATCTGTGTTGGTAAAAATAAAGAACAGCTAAGCAAGAGGTAAGAAAAAGGGAAAGCATGTGCTGGATAACATGTTAGTCTGTGCTATATTTCTGGATCTTGCACTTGTGACCGTGTTTAAAGCCACCAGAACACAGAGAGGAGAGGCTTGCCAGTATGCTGTCAGTTGAAAGCATCCTCCTACAGAATGTTGGCTATTCCTTGTTTCCACAAAGTGTAAGGTAATGGCCTTGATGGAAATGTCTCCTAAAATGGATTTAGTACCTTTAGGCCTCCATTTGGCCCACCCTGGTATCACACCAAAGTAACTAAGGTGGTGTGAAATAGAAAAAGTAGAAATGAGATAGATTTAATCTTTGTGAGTCTTCCTGGGTGTTTATGAAAAGCATAGCTACTTAGAAATTAAAACCCTGAGGCTGCAACTACTGTATCAAAATTTCTTATTCAGGGTATTAGGCGACCACAATGATCCCTTCTAATCTTAAACACTATGACTTCATTTTATCCTCATGTTTGGTATTTCCACTCTTTGGTTACAATTTTTCTTCAAAGAAAATTCATTTATTAAGTTTGATGAACAAGAAAAAAGTGGAAATATTAACATTTCTTATAGAAAGCATGCATCTATGTAACACAGAACTGTCCTTTGGGAACAAGCAGATCACAGCTGCAACAGCTCATTAATGAAGAAGAAACCAGATGGCTTAGAAGAAACAAAGTATATGACAGGCACTCAGCTGACTCACTGCAGAGTTAAGAAGAATGTTCCTAACCTGTTACATACAGTCCAAACGTGAAATAGCTATTTTCACATTGTTAAAGGCAATGGACTTTGATTTCAAAAAGAAAATATTAAATTATATTGGCTCTGGCAACATCAGCTCAGAAGAACAAGTTTCCTGAGTAACTTTGCTATTACAATATGTTATTATAATTCAGCGCTTAAACTAAAAATACATTGTGAGGCCAAGATTTAGATCTTCCTCCTCATACTGTGCACACACATGTGTGTTATCAAAGCTATATGATGATCCCAAAGATGTTACTGATACAATTGAGGAAAAATTCATTTTCAGAAGCATGGTCGTAAGTTTTTTGCATTAGTCCCTGACTGCACTAGAACACATTAGACAAGCAACCATGATAAGCCTTTATGATTGCAAATATTACACATAGAAGGGGTTTGTGTCAGGCAGCATGGTCCCAGGCACAGCATGGAACACAAATTTGCAATTCACGTATCTTCAGTGAACACAAGGGCCTGTGGATGCACAGATGTCCTGCAGGGAGACACTTGCTCTCAGTATGCTGCACCTTCATGCCCAGACTGTCCTTCCCCTGTTCTTGAAAAAGAGATTTTGCCTCTAAGGTGATACAAAGCTTTCTGAAATTGCAGGGGATTATCATGATTTCAAGCTGAATTGTTGGCTACTGGTCCCTTACATGTATGGAAAGAAAATTCTAGTAAAAGTTTGAAAAGCTGATATTTCATTTCATCCTTTCAGCATCATTCAGAGAAGATACACGAATGTCTGTAGAGTTTGGATGCTTTTATTGTATTGTTCCATTCAAAAAAGAAATAAAAATTTTATTTTCAGATTTCATTATCACCACCCATAGCACTGTGACTCGAAGTACACTACTGTGGAAACATGAAGTCTCATGACTGAAGTCAGTGAGTCTAAAATCATGTTTCATTTGAAATTTTCCCACTGGCTTCTTAATAGACACATGCTTTAAAATAAAATAACAAAACCAGATAAGTATTTAGGTCTTATCTCGTGGTGCTGCTTTAACACAATATCTTATGCCTTGCTAACAGAAGCACTATATTTAATACACATCTTGGTCATTAGCAGAAGTGAGACTTTGAAAACAACTGTGTGTCCTAAAAGAAAAAATCCTGCTAAAGTCAGTGAGAGTTGTGCACAGAAATGACTGCAGCATATTTGAACACAGATCATAAACAACAGTGAACAACAATAAAGTTCTCACTTTTGAAAGTGCGAGTCCTAACCATGCACATCCTTAGCTTGCATTATTTAAGCACTTGCAAATTCAAGCAACAAATGAAATTACTAGGACCCCTATTCCATTTCTATTGTTTTCTAGAAACAGTTCTTCAATTAGTTATCAAACAAATATGAAAAATTTTACATTAGAAAACTATTATTGCTTTAGCTCTTTTAAAGTACTGTTGAAATGCTACAGATTTCAGGTTAGAAATAGCGGGTAGAAGCTTTACATCTAATTCATTCAGGAAAACAGAAGAAGAGACAGTGGCTAGAAAATATTTTAGAAACTGGTATCAAAGAGAGCCTACCTTTAATCAAGGATGTGAACACGAATGCCCACACACAGAAAGCAGGGCAACACCAACATAACCAGCTTTCAGGATGCATTGCTAGCAGCAGAATAGAGCTTCCTTTTGAGAACAGAGGTTTGGGAAAAGAAACAAGAGGCAAGAAGACATATAACCCTCCTGGATGGCAAGTAGGCGGTAGAAGGATGGATTTTGGTTTTGCACCTGCAGCAAACTCTGCAGCCTGCTGAACAGAGCAAAGCCTTGCAGAGTTGCTTTCACTACCACTAGGCAAGGAGAGCTTATGCCTGCAGAGCGAAGGGTGTCAGGCAGCATCCTATCAGGTGACTTCACATTTCCAGCCACCCGCACCCCTGCCTCGGGGGCATGTGTAAGAGTGCAGGAGAGAGAGAGAAGGCAAGACACAGGACAGCCATCATGGAGCAGGGGGAGCAATTCACTCAGCCCTTCACCCAAGGGTTAAGAACTCTCATCCTGCTAAAGCAGCTTTAGCTATTGCCTGGTGATCACCTGAGAGAGTCTGTCAGAATACACAGGCGTGAAACAGCTTCAGTTTCTCGGCTGAGGACTGATTCTGTAGGTGATGGAAATGGATGTTATATGGCTTTAACACCTCTACCAGAAAAAATAATGAACCTTGAAATAAGCACAGCATCAAGTGATAGAATTGCTTGACAGTATTCTGAGTGAATAAATATTTGGCAAGCAGACTTATTGCCATCTGACAGGAGTAACTAAGCTCTTTCCTGACAGTCAAGTCAGCTTACAGTATCAATTCTTCTAACTTTTTTTCCCCGGTGTGTGCAGTCTCCTGTGCCAGTACACTGGTGTGGAAATGGAGGAGCAGAATAACGAAAAGCACATCAGGTGCTCTTACAGGCCAAGTTCTCTGCAACAGAGTGTTACTCTCAATCACAGAAGTTAAAAAGCTGATCTCATGATCTAGTAGAGGTTAATGCACGTCCTCTCCTCAGGTGTGCAATACACATGTCCTTGCAACAGAAATACCTGAAAAGGATCTGTAGGAAAAGAATCTGAGAAACTGAGGACCCTGTTTAGCTGCAGCGGGGTGGAAGGCACCACAGGTTACTTCGTGCCATCCAGCCTCCCAGAAAGCAGCTCGGACAGAGAATCTCCTTTATGTATGCTCAATCCAGCATGAACAAGTCTGAGTGATTGGATGAATGATTTGATGAAAACAGAAATGCTGCTGATTTTCAGGCACTTACATTGTTACGTAAGTGTAGAGAGAAGGAAAAAAAAAGCCAGAAAATGAAAAAAGGATGCCCTTCATACTGCGAAATGCGGACGCAAAGCTGCAGCTCAGAATAAGAAAGTAATCTGTCATTTATACAAATTATTAAAGTATGGATAGAAAGGAAGAGGACTGTCCGGGAGAAAGAGACTTAGGAATTAGTTGATTGCATAAAGAAGATACCTGAACTGGACCAAGTTGCCCATGACAAGTTTTGAGGGATGAAGAGTAAATCTTGAAGGATTACTGGCAGAAGGCTTACTCCAGAGCTCACTGGAGACAGGGAGCCTTCAGCAGAGAGATGAGAGAGCAAAAGAAATAAAACACATGAGTGCTTGGAAGGCTGGGAGTCATTTTACCATCTCAAAAGCAGCAGTGTAAGTATAGATCACAAGGCATGGCTGTGAGGCATCTCTAAGCTGAAGTTAGATATAAATTCTCCTTGCAAATATTTTAAGATGAAAATGTGGGTTTCACCACATAGCTTTTAAATTTCTTTTAATTTCTTTTAAATTTCCACTTTGCCCACATTTTCCAAGGAAAAAAGTAAAAACCACCAAAAAATCTGCTTTGTGCCCAATTTTCCCAAGTTGCAATGTTTCTTAGAATGGTGTTAACAGTCCAGGCCCATAAACTTGCAGTTTCTTCACCTTACCAAATGAAGTTCATACATTCTCCTTAAATTCATGTGCCCATGGTGCACTGTGGCAAATAGAATTACGCAGCCATGCGGCCTCACAGGATGCCTGTGGCTGGCTCCAGTCATGGCATATCCACTCCTGTTAAAGTCCGGTGCTTCTAGAGAGATGACATATGGTAAGACAGTCAGATACAATTTGAAAGCAAATTCTCCCCAACTTAAAATGTTTTGACATTTTCAAACTTTTTGTTCTTCCAAAAAATGTACCAGGCCAGGGAATCAGGTGTGAGAAGTTAACAGACCTGCACATGCATATCTTCAACCTGAAAGGTCTTCAGAGGTGAGGGTAATGAGTGTGCTTCCCCTCCAGAGAGAAGGGAGCAGTGCAAGGCCAGCTGGCAAAGATGATTCTTATGGCCACACTTGAGGGACAGAGCTGCTTTGCTATGGTGAGGAAGGAACTGGGGAAGCAGGCTGAATCTGGAGGCAATACCAATCATTCCATGAGCAGATGGCAGGAGGGATTGTGTTGGTAAGACCCTGCTTGAGTGGGTGCTGCCTTTGGGAAAGGCTGAAGAGGAAAGCAAAGTTCAAACTGAGCCATGACAAGCGGCTGATGAGGCATCCAGATGGAGAATGCAGAGAGACCAGCTGAGGTACTGCCTCAGCACAAGGATGCCAGCTGGAAGCAGAGCAAAAAGTCTGTGAATCATTGCTGCTTGGAAAGGTACCTAATTTAATCTAATATGAACTGGCCAAAAGAGGCGTCAAAATGCCAGACTCAAACAGAAAGCATATATTGAGAGGTTTTCACTCTTCCTTGGCCCTCCAAGTGGGAAGAAGAGGCTGTTTTAGTCCCTTCACATGTGCTTTTACCCTCCAAGAACATACTCAGAAAAAAATCTCTGGTATCTCTGGTCTCTTTTCTTCAGGTAATGTGACTCACGAAAAAGAGGCCAAGCAGTTTTCAGGGATGCACAAAATCTGCCCACTAGAAAGGTTTCTAGCACATGGATGCACTTTACCACTGGAGCTTGATGTCGTAAAAGCTGCATGGTATTGACAGTGAACTAAACGAACAAGAGGACCCATTTGGAGGGTTGCCTATGTACCCTGGAACTGAAGGCATGCACGCTGGTGCTATTTGCAGTCCTTATGACAGATCCTTTTGGAGTCAGGCTTAGGTTTGAATGGATGATTTACCCCTCTAGAGCCAAGTAGTCCATTGTTGGAGAGCTGTGTCTGAGTTGTTGGTAGGCTTTGACAATAAAATGGATTAACCTGCAGTGGGACTGTTACAAGCACCTCTGTGACAAATATCTTTTCCATCACAAGATACTCATGCCCTGATCATCTGCTGAGAAGCCCCTGCATCCAGTGGAGAAGTTCACAGCCTGTCAGCTCTTTGCTAACTATCACTAGGCAAGTGAGTTTGCACCTAGGGACACCTGTTACCCTTTTCATTGCTGGTCTGGAAGCACTGGGGGGATCTGAGCCACTTCTCTCACTAGTTTCTTGCTCAGGGCTACCTGTACATTTGCTTGTGGTGCCTGCCCTGAAACAGCTGAGTGGGACCTCAGCAGCATTTAATTTTATGTCTACTCTGCCACTTACTGCTTATGCAAGCAGACAGCTGTTAGGGAATCAACCAACTCATCTAGAGCTTGCTCCTCTGCATATTCACACACAGCACTTCCCTGGGCATGGGACACCTAGTGATAGTAAAAGGGATGCCAGTGGAAGGAAACTGTAATGGGACAGTGGAAGTATCAGTCAAATCTTACTGATAATTCTGTAGTCAGCCTTGGATATCTTGTGCATTTGCTAAATTAAGGTAAACAGGGAACTCGCTAAAGCTCACGGAGGGGAGATGCCTGAGAATTGGAGATGCTTGAATAGAGCAGGCAATCAAAGGACAAGCTCTAAAGCCTGGAACATGAAGCTGCTTACCTTAGGTTCTGAGTGATAAAGGAATAGTTTATCTTGCAAAGTTTATTTGTACTAGTGCTTTTTCCATGTCTGTGCTGCATGGGCAATTCATCAGCGTGTGAAAACTGATATTTCACCTTAAAACACTCTGTTCTGATTCCTGGCATTTGGATACTGTCACTTCCAGATATTTCAAGACAGTTGACTGTAGAAATAAAGCAGACTTTTCAACCACTCAAGGCTTTGCAGACACTTGGCAGGGAGGCAAATGCCACCTGTGACAACCCTCTGAGGGAAGTGTTTGATCTCAGCAAGCACTGGGCTCAAAGTAGGACTCACCAAGAGACATTTTTCACAAAAGTAGTTGGGCAAAAGGGTCATAAAGATTTATACCTTCTGGAGGCAAAACCAGAATTCTATTCTTCTGTGTTGTCAGAGTTACCTCTCACTAACAAGTGTTCATCTCTTACTAAGGCAGAGCAAATCACTGCTCTCTATGTTCTCCCATTTGATACCACCTAGACGCTTTCTCAACCATTTTTCTTGGTTACTCCTGCTCTGTTTCACAACTGCATTCCCCCAGCCCTATCTGCTCTCCCCAGTTCAACAGGCAAATGGTTGTCTGTGGGGCTCTAGGTCTGTGTTCCACCTCTCACCTCTCCCACCCAGTATCATTTCCTGCAGCTTCATAGAAGCAATACTGACAGCAGCACTTCTCCATCCCATTGTTATCCGTCTGTGGAGTGAGTGCCATCAGGAAGTGAAGAGACACAGCTTTTTGCAGGGCACTGGGAAGAACAAAGCACTGTATCATTGTTTCCTCTGACCTTTCAGTGCTGTACCTGCCATATCTGTGACCATTGAAGTCTCATAGACATAAAAGATTGCAATTAATCTGTGTTAGCCTTGTGTGCTGTTTGATCCCGTGTTTTGTTCGAACTTCTGATATCACTACAATAAATCAGGCTAATAAAGTATTTATCAGAAGAATATTAGGAATCCAGCTTTCACTGCCCTGTTGGAAGTCATCTGTCTGTCACAGAAGCCTTTCCAGGTTGCTACCCTTTGCCAATGCATCAGTACAGTCCAACTTGCCAAGTGTCACACCTTGAGCAGTGCATTCATACTCCCTGCAGCAAAGCCTGGATCTCACCCATGTGTAAGCCCTGGCCTTTGGCCTCTCTCATGCTAAAGGACCTCATGTGCCAACAGTGTTTGCTCTCTGATCCACCAGACACTGACCAGTGGCTTCCAGTGTGCAGGAGATGTGAAGCATGAGTGAAGATGGAACTTCAACGGTTACTGTGTGCAGTAGGATTTCTTCAGTTCAGTAGTTTGCATTGTAATAGAGACCTTTCCTAATTCTTCTTTTGTATTAGAGATTGAATCACAGCACCTCTGCGAGTCTGCCCCTGCTGCCCCAGCTATGAAGTGGGCGGTCAGTAAGTCAGGCAGTCAATACACACTGAGTAGCCAAGTACATAAATGGGGATGCTTATTCCCATGATCCTGTCTTCTAGCAGATGCAGTTATCAGAGTACAGCACAAAGACACATCTTTCATAAGCTAAAGCATCACTGATGGCAACATCCCCAAAGACCTTCCATTGTACAAACAGCATTACTTCTTTTTACCTTCACTGCCCTCCAGCTTGGACCAACTCTTCTTGTAACTTGATAGAGATTATATATGCTGATAAAACCTGATCCATTTTAAGGAACTAAACATCAAAGAGCTGATTGCACCTCTATTCAGCTTTTTTAGAATTCTCTGCTAAAGCAACAATCCATGGGAATAGGTTTTCAACATGTAAAGTATACGTTTCCACACTTTCCCCAACTAAATACCTTTCTTTGCTGCAAGCATACTTTGACACTGTAGGGAGGGTGCATTAGATAGCTCTGTACCCTCTTCTGAGCTCCTTTCCATAGATGCCATTTCTCCTTAATCCCAAAACAGAAATCACAAAATATTTTGAAGGAACTCTAAAGTGCTATAATAGAGAGAGATGAGCAGAATCTCTATCTTTATGCACACAGTTGTGATATCAGCAATAACATAAAGCCCACACAAGCTTGCATAGGTTCTTGTGGAAGCCACCAAATGCAATACCGACATCTGTAATGCCTCCGGGGACACTAGTATGGCCAACATTTTATTTCTAAGAAATTTAGCATTTCTTAAGTAGAGAAAAAAACAAATCAAGCAGAAGTGTAAATGGGAATGCTTAAAGGGATGTTATGACATAACATCCTGAAAATGCTGCATTCAGTGACTGAAGCAGGAGGCCTCCTCATGTCCTTTCCCTGTGGTGAGGATAATGAGTATAGTAACAATATTTTTAGGGAAAATACAATAGCAATGAGTGTAATGAGTGGAAAGGGTAGGGGTCTTTAACAAAAGGTCCAGGGCCAGACTGAGAAAGTGAGTGATGGGAATACAACTGTAGTAAAGAGTTCCAGACTGAATGTCTGAAATTGCCTAGCCTAAAAGAGGTTAAGATGCAAATGTCCAGTTTTAGCCTTTACAAGTTCATGAAATAACAGATTATTGGAAAGAGCAAGTAACTTAAGCACCGTGTGAACAGAGCACACCTAACAGTGCTCTTGTTGATCCAACAATTCAAGATTATGGTCATATGGTCTGAGGCTGTATTCTAGTGGACTGAAACCAAACCTTAACAATGTTTTAGCAAATTTATGGGTGTGTTCCAAAGAAATAATAAAAACTATGGAGAACTTGGTGGCTGGGGAATGAAAAAAGAAGGGGGGGAAAAGAGTCTTTAATTAGCGTGGAAAAGAATCCCCTAATAATTGAAAAAGAAGGACCATAGTTGTCATTAGGGAAACGAGCTGGTCAGTGAGATGGAGGAGTGATGGAACTTTATTTTTTGCCATGCTTCTTTTCCCTCCGCACTTCATTATCTAAACAGTGTGACCATTCCTCTTGCTTCCTTTTAGATCCCTAATAGGTACAACACAGCATATGTAGAAGCTAGGCAGGAGCTATGTGTGTATATGGTGATTAGTGAACTAACATATTTGTGCTGAGTAAACATGTGGCTACTCCCAAATGAGACACATAGTCTATCTGTTGTTCCTTCAGTTGGGACAAATCTTATTTGGGTTGTTCCCTTTATGCAGTTTTTGATTCACAACAAATTTCCAGAAACTTAATTTTCTTTAAAATTCATTAAAATTGACTTTTGGAAGGGCCAGTGAGTCAACAGAAAAATATGTGAGAAAAAATATTGTTTGAAGGAAGCAGGGCTGAAATAACAGTTCTATTCTTGCCTCAACCATTAGCAATATATATAGAAAACAAAACCATCAGATGGGAAATAAGTTAAATACAGTACCTGTCCTAAGTTTTATCCAAAATGTGGAGTAGGAAGAACACCCGATTGAAGATGAAGGATAAATTTTCTCAAACAAGGTTTATCCCTGGAATATTTGGGCCCCAACATATCCAAGTGCAGCAGAAATAAAAAACATTTGACTGCATGGTGATAAACACTGTATCCATTTGTCTAATTAAATGTCAGATTCTACCTGGGATAGAAATCTCAAAACTGCAGGATGACTAGACCAGGAAACTTGACATTCCTCTGTCACTAATGTTCTGTTAGAGGACAGAAACTTAAGAGAAGCTAAGTAAAGGGAAAGGTTTTTTTAGGCTGGATAACAAAGTATACCCTTTTACATTGCTGATGCTGGAGCAAAGCCTTAGCAATGTACTGGGTAATCTGAAAGTTGAGCTCCTGGCAGGCACCCTATCCAATAAGAAAACAAATGCCATTCGAGAGAACTTGTAAATGTATGAGGTGGATAATCCATGTCTGCAGGAATTCTGCCATTCACTTCTCAGATTTACCCTGTAATGAAACTAATCAAGGCCCCCTTGAAAATGTCTATTGGCCTAAAACCTGAAACGCTTTCCCAGGTCATGAAAAATTTGAAGGACACAACTTCTTGTGTAGAAACTTCTACACGTACCAAAAAAGAAGTTGTAAGATTTGTTTGAAAATTCTCAAGACTTCAGTCCTTACTCCTTATTCTGGAACACTGGAACGACCTAATGCTTCACTTAAAAATTCTTCATGTCCAACTCTCCAACATCTCCCAGGGCATTACAAGATTTTATGGACACTACAAGAATGTGTGTACATGGCGAAAGGGCTCAATATGTTTAAGACGTATTTTGTTCCCCATTTTGTGTGGGAACTTGCCTTATTAAATGCAAATGAGTGGAAAAAAATCTGAACAGGGGCTAGAAGTTTAAGTAATCCTGTTTGTTTCAGAGTCCTTGAGATGCTTTTATCCTTAGTGTCCTGTAGATTTTGAAGAAACAGTCTTGTTTGGATTATCTGTGCTTGGTTTGGTGAGTAGTGTTGATCTCTTGTGGTTCGTGAAAATGTTACTTTTTAAAACTCTGCTTATTCCCTTTTTGCCCCTAAAGAAAATATCACCACTCTGGAACAAGAAAAGTAGTAGTAAAAGTGTTTGTGTCTGAGAGAACCTAGTATTTCCCTCCCTGCCTGTTTTCCCAACCTATCACTAAAGGTTTCTGGAGTTTCTTAAAGCCAGTGGGCAATGAGGATGTAGTCACATAATGCACAGGCAGCCAAATTTCAGTGACAAAAAAGTTCCATTGTCAAAAAGATTTACTTTGCAAGAAGCACAAACACTCTGACAGACAGACAATCCCCAAAGGAGTCAGCTTCTAAACTGGCAGGAGAGGCAAGGCAAGGAGGAAAAGAACCTCAGTGGTCACATGAACAATTGGAATAGCCAAAGGACTGAGCAATCAGGGTAGTCAACAAAAACTGAACACAAAAACATGGGCTTCAGTGCACTAACTACTAAGAGATACTTTCTGGACAATCAGGCATATTCACAATCATAATTTCATCTGAAAATAAGCCTCTTTTTCTGTTTTTCATCAAATTTCACTGGAAATCGGTCAAGAGGAGCCCTTCTGGCAAAAACTATAGACACCAGTTCTTGAGAAATTTTAGAGCAAAATCAACAACAAAAACAGGAAGGAACATAGTCAGTCAGACCTCAATAGTCCTGTAAAGATTCTGGGAACTGTGGATTCTGTGGAACTGAGAAATTGTGTAAATGCTTTTCTTTAGATTCTATGAAAACCACTCATAGCACACATTTAAAACAGCACTGATACCAGATCCTTAACATGCAATAAAGCCCATTGAGTGTGCTTGGATTTTCCATCAGCAGAGACCTTTGTCAGAATTCTTCACAGGGGACATTTTTCCCCTCCAGAAGGAACACATGCAAGTGTCAGTAAAATTTTGTTCTCTTTGAAAGAGAAAATTGTTATCTCAGTGCTAAAAATGAGTCTGCACTGTGCCATAGAACTTGTACTCAGATTGTGCTGACACACCTTAGTAGTGCTGTTTTAAATAGCCCAAAGCTACTTACCTGAGCCATTCCTACAGTTTATCAGAAAATCATGCAGATTTTCACAATAAATTTTAATTTCCTTTTAGGTAAATTAAGAAAAATTAACTAAATCAGTATTTGGCCAAACCTAAACTCCTGGACAGAGCATGCTATGACTGCAATAACTTACAATACTCTCAGAAGAGCAAGCAGCTAAGTGACATCTACCACAAAATCTCATCATGGCATACCTCCTACATGAAATATTTCAACTGTCAGTTGATTTACAGGAGGGATAGGGAGAGGACTCTTTTATCCTTAGAAAATGATGCCATCCTTCTATAAGCAAAACTACGCAGACAAAAATCCATTTCCTCAGCAGAGAGTATTTTTAATCCTTTTAAAAACTAATCTCTGAACCCCTTAATTCTTTACTTAATTGATGGCTCTCAAATGAAGTGTGCTGAGGAAAAGACAGCTGTGGGACTGACAGAATTTAAACTGGCGGCAGCATAAAGAACAAAGACACTGCAGTGTAAGTGTCCAAAGCTCTAGAGGTCCTGAAACATGATTTTTAACCTTTTGGGGCTGGCTTAAGTTTGCATCTGGAAGGACAGCACTTCAAGTCTGCCAAAGGAGACTGGCAGCCCTTTCCAATTTAAAATGGATAATGAATTAAGATCCAAATCTTCTGGTAATTCAGAAAGAGAAAGGTAACACCTCATCCTCTGTTATATGAAGAGCAATCCTGCTAAGAAAAGTAATTTTGTAACTGAAGGCATAGTTAAATGGAAGGTTAACAAGAACCAAGTGGCAAGATCCTGCTTTTGGTAGGTCAGTGGAATTGTTCACCTCTCCTGCTTTTGGTAGGTCAGTGGAATTGTTCACCTCTCCTTATGGATAACTTTGTATTAGTGAAGGAGGCATGAAGCCATCAGCAAAGCTGACTGACTCTGCTTTATATAGCAAAGCTTTATAGTTGTTAAATTACTGTCTGACAGCTACAGAGTTCTGTACACTTCATTTAATGCATGGCTTTGTGAATCTCATGAGTTCTGACATTTCTAGGACGGGCTGAGCCATCAATACCTCTTGTGCCTCTGGCCAGAAAGTGTAAGGAAAAAGCCTGATGTCATTACGGTCAGAAGCCATCTTCTCTTTTGTGCTCTGAAAAAGCTTTTGGAAGGAATATCAGCAACCTCATAATGGGCATTGTGACTGAGAGAGAGAGGAAGTGGAAAAATTAATTTAAAACATCATCTGCTTTAGTTACACAAGTGTTGCCACTGGCTATTATCTGACAAGGCAGTGTCTGAAGGGGAAAGGCTTCAAGTTTTGTACATAGCCTTAGGATTAGACCATGAGTGTTTGGTGATCTGTTGCCAATGCCACAGTCTTTGTGAGGCAATTTTAGGTTTAGGCAGAGCTGAGATATTCCTGTCTTTGCTTCAGGCAGAAATAGATAATCTGATTAATGGGGATTAATTCTGTCTAGCTCTAACTACCCAGAAATGAGGTAACCATTTCAAGGCTTTCTCTGCTATCAGTGGACGAAGATTTGCTGCTGCTGAGCTTGACTTCAGAGACATCTCAGAGCCTTGTCTGCAGGGACTAGTTAACTCTGACTTCTGGGTGGTTTAGGTTGGGCTAGCTAGATCCCATCATTTTTCCTCCTATTGTTTCATTTGGCACAACAGAATAACAATGTTTTGCCTCTCAGATCTTCTCTAGGCTCTAAGACTGGCACAGAACCCGTTCCCTGTATGCTTGTACCACCCAACGCCCTCTAAAATTTGAAAAATAGGCAGCAAGAAGGAAGATGTTCAGATGGATAATAATCAGGGTAGATTTACATGAATAATGAGAATAATTTGCTTGTTTTTTATGGAGAAAACCGGGTAACAGAAGTCGGGGGAAAAAAAGACAATTCCTTTGCAGGCCTCCAGAGGCTGTGCAGCAGGTCTCATGCTGACTTTATATTATAGATGCCTTAAAGTATTGTAACTGTAATATTGTACATCTATGGTATTTGAGCTCATGACTCATCTATATTAGTATCTAATGAAGCAAAAATTGGTGCAAAACGTGATAATAATCACCAACAGAGTTGGGCAGCTGAGTGTTGTAAGTAAGTATCGTGATTTGTTTTTAGTCAGAGCATCCAGCAACTCATTATTAAAAGCATCTTAAATTAAAAGCATCCTGCATTGCCTGCTTAAGGAGGGATGTAAATATGAAGATATAATCGAAGCCAGAACATGTGTTGAGCTGGGATGTGCATAAAAGGCCAGGTAAACTTCAACTGTCATTCATTCATACTACAAAAGATGCAGCAGTTTTGAAACAAAGGTGAAGAAGGCAAATATAAATTGGCAGGACATGCCTTGGATTCAGGGTGAAAATTCAGTTATAATTTTCCAGGGCCAGAAATGCGAACATTATGAGGAAAACATGATGAAGAGCAAAAACTGACACACAGTGTCAACTGGGCATCACAGCATGTTGGTGCCATGTCAAACATCAGCACCAAGACAGGCAAGACTGTGTCAGTGATTGTCTGACATGTTTACGTTGTCAATGAGCTGCAGCCTGACAAGGAAGAGCAAAGGGTGATATTCCCTGAGCAGACCCATGAGAAGTGAGCAGCAATGACAGCTAACATCTGCTGGAGCTAAAGTGTTGCTGGCTCAGCCTACAGGATCCCCTTGTTTAGAGAAGGCTACAAGCTTTGCAATTCAGGAAAGGTTAAAGTTTGCAAGAAGGCAAAAAAAGGAAACGAAACACATTTTTTGCAAAGAGCACCTCATTTTCTTTGGTCACCTCTATGGCCAGTAGAAATTTTTCAGGCAAACTAATTTGTGCCTAAGTTCACTAATTTGTGGGTTTTTTTGAAGTTAGATCTCTTGAAAAGAAAATGGTTCATTTTAGGAGGGAAAACTATTAAAATTTAAAGCCAGTCTGATAAACACCGATAGATTTTACTGCCTTGGTACCCTGTACCCACAGAATACTTTGTTACTTCTTACATAAATAGCTATCAAAGATATTTCTCAGTTCTATATTGTTTCTCTTGTTTCTATAGCTTTTGCATCCTTCCTACTTCAACCCCAAAATCCCAACAACTGTAAAGAAATTTTTATCAGTATGGTTGAAGTTCGCAAAATACAAGCCAAAGAAGAGGATCTGGTTTGGGAAATATAGGTTTTAGTGCTGTTCCTTCGCATATCCTTTTCCCCCAAAAAATCATCCTTTCTCGCCCATTTGGCCAGGTAGAAACTGTAAGAAGTAAGATGGAAATCTACGAGTAGCAAAATAAGTCCCATGAAGAAAAATTAAGCCACTGCACAAAAGAAGGATAATGCAGGATGTCATCACTCTAAGGAGACCTGTTTGTAGACAGCAACCACTGATTGACAAGAAATTGAGAGTTGACTCTCTTGGTAAGAGGAATATGTATCTATGTGTTTGTGTCTGTGCTCGCATATACATTTTTATTAATGATGTCGATAGGTAGGGAAGGCCCTAAGAGTAAGGGCAAGGACTACTTGAAATGGATGTACTGTGTTAATCTCATCCCTCCAATGATCCTATTCTGTCTAGATTAGGCTGCTTCACAGCACGTAATGGTACAGAAGCATATACCCATAAAATCCCAAATGAGTGTGCAACGCTCATATCTGCTGAGCTGCTAAATGTGCTTTGGACTCTGGAGGAAAGCAGTTATGCTCCAGTTCAATGAGTTCACCAGTCCATTTTCAGAAGGAGGTAAAACTGGGAATTCTAAATGTGCAGAAGAATTCACATGTTCTGTGTGGGAAGCAGCTGCAAACGCCTGGAGCTGAATGACCTTGTGTTCTGTTTTAATACGTTGTCTGAACTTCAAAAATGGCCCATTTTAACATGCATTATTTTGAGAACTCTCTTCCCTGAAAAAGAGTACTCAGTTAACTTGAGCACACCCACTCTTCCACTGTGCAAATGAGAAAACCTTGCATGAAAAGCTTTCCCATGAATTATCTACCCACAGTTATAACCTACACCTTCTCCTTCAGTGGAAGCCTGTGGGCAAGCACAGCAACAATCTTTCAAGCCATGCAACAAGTCCACCTTACTTTAGCTTGTGTACAACTGCGCCCACATATTTCCAGGGTTACTTGTTTCTCTCACTCTGCATCAGGCTAAGCATGGCTATAAGGCTGAGGTGCAAACCTCAGGCTTTTCACATGACAATACTGTGTGTTTTAGCAGACTCCTGCCATTACAAAAAGCCTGTAGAGAGCACTGTATAAAATGATGAAGCAGCTGGCAAGAAGCTCTTGCCCTGGGACTGGTCATTGCTCCTGTATGGGGAGCTGTGTGAAATGCAGGCATGAATATTCTGCACTATCATTTGGAATGGCCATGAAACGGGAACATTATCACAAACTGTCACCATTTATTTATGGCTTGTGTACAACTGTGACCACAGATAAATCTGTTGAGATACAAGGTCTGTCATGAGTCTCAGACAGGTAGTGCAGAAGAGGATATATGCCAAAGAATTATATGCAAGTACCTAAGGAGATGCACAGCCATTTCACAGACAGCTTGAGATTGTCCACCTCTGGAGGGCTAAGGGCATAGATTTGCTCTGGTCTTGCAAGGCAGTGCACCTGCAGAGCTGCGCAACAGCTGAAGTCGTTGATATCTCTTCCTCCCTCCCTGCGGGTGCCTTACCAGATGATGCTGCGACACTGGGAGAGTGCAGAAAGGCTCTTACCAGCCTTTCACAGCTCACTGCCAAGGCCATGCTAAGAAAGCAGAGGTGTCTGTCATCCCCTGTGCAGCTTCAGAGAAGTGACAGTTATTGCTACTTCTTGATAGGGAGAACTGTGTTAACCCATGAAAAAAAAATATTGCAAGTCCTGTGCTGCTGAGAAGATATCTCTGAAGCACAGCTCCTCTTCTAATGCAGTAGCATTAAAACTTTGCAAAACAAGTAAAACAACTTAATAAATTACTAGGCAAAGTATTTCCAGTGGCTTTTCTGAACTTTATTCCTTCAGTTTCTAAGTATCACTTAGTGGCCTGTTACTCTGCTCTATTCTGCAGTTCATGACTAAAATAGAAAGGCTGCAAAGCTACGGGGAAGATACTGATGGACAGCTCTGCAAATTGTTCCAGCTGAACCATAAAACTGTCAAACAAATGATACATGTTAGTTGTGATGGCCCTGTGCCTCCCAGAAATAAAGTGAGTCCTTAATGGAAGATTTTAGTAAGGAATTAAACATTAATTAGAGCTTGTATGAGATAGACATAAAAGGGATTAGAGATAAACCACAGGTTTGCTGTAGCAATGGCAGAATGAAAGACAGAATTTCTTTTTGAACTTTGGTTGACTGATTATAAGCAATAAGGCTGAGAAGATCATATGGCAGAAGAAAACACCTTCATTCCTTGTTTTGAAAGGGGTAGTGGCCCAATGTCCTCAGATTTCTTTACTTGCTTCACAAACACAGTACTGTGAGAGTACTTATATTTTCAGTTATTGACATGGTTCATAACTGGAAAAGCTTTTAATGGGTTGACTCACAAGCTCATATGATAGCCACAGGAGGTCTAACACGGAAATTAAGGCTATACTTGGTGTCAAAGTGGCAAATAGCTTTGTAAAGGAGATATATTTTTAACTGAGTACATCTGGGTTGACTTGTTTAGACAAAATGAGCCAATATAAGCTTTCCAGAGGACTTACAGCATGGCCATTCTGATTTTTCTAGAGGACTCTCTGATTTGTTATTATTTTTGCCTCTGCCTCTCCACAGCCGACACAAAACATCAGTTACAATCCATGTCCTGTGGAACAAACAAGTGAGGATGTGTACATCCTGTGCCTTTCCATTTTGGTGGCAGCCTTCCAAACATGTATTTATTAATTGCTGACTGGCATCTAACCTGAACCTAAAGTTCCACCCATGAGTCATCTTTTGCATTAGCACAAGCAGCATCACAGATTTCCAAAACTTGCTTTCAGACCAAATACAGAAGATTTAATTCTAATTCACAAAAAAAAAAGTGTCTCTTAGATTCTGTTTACTGAGTACTATGGCAAATGATAAGTTAATTGATCAATTAAAAACAGACATATAAATAATAAATATTCCCATCTGGATCAGCTGCAGAACAAAAGCCGGCATGAATCTTACAGCATTTGGGAACTGTAACCATAGTTCAAGAATTTGTTCATGCCCAGTTACCAGTGACTGGTCACAACTTTCACTGGTTTAGTACCATGAAATGCAATTCAGCGCTGAGAAATGTCCATTGCTTAATGTTTTTTGCATGGTAGCACACAGCACTACTGCTGCTGAACCATAGAACTTCAAAGTTTCCCTCCTGGTCTTCAGCTATTCCCACTCATGCAGAAGAAAGGTGCTGACAGAGGATGAAATAGATCCACCACCCTTTCTCATACAGACCCAGTGCACCTAAGGTATCAGAAAGTTGCAAACAGTGTGATCTTCTCCTACAACTGTACCGTAGATCTTGGAGAAGCCATGGTGGTCAGGAGAGGTGCCTGAGGGCTGGAAGAAAGTAAATGTCAACCCAGTCTTCAGTAAGAGAGAGAAGGACCTAGGGAACCACTCGTCAGTCAGCCTCACCTCCACCCCTGGAAAGGTGATGGAGCACTTCTTTCTGGAGACCATCTCTATCCACATGGATGACAAGATGATCAGGAGTAGTCAGCACAGATTCACTAAAGGGAAATCATGCTTGACCAACCTGACTGCCTCTAACAATGAAACAAAGACCTGAATGAATGAGGGAATGGCAGTTGATATTTTCTATCCTGGCTTCTTTTTCAAATGAACTTGGCAGAGCAAGATGTGGAAATCAACTCCCCATCCTCTGTCTGCCCTGTGTATTGATGCCAGTTCTAGGAGCAAAGACAGTACCAAAGACTGTTAAGGTTTGAGGGATAAATCTGTTCTTTCCTCCACATTCAGCCTCCCTTCCTCAAAGCAAGAGGTGGAACATGTTCTGCCCATAGATAAATATATGCAAATCCTCGTTCACCAAAGGACCTAAAGGAGCTGTAGGAGAAATGACTATGTGGTATGCCACACAAACACATGGTAATTTTTACCCTAAGGATCTGATGCAGCGAAAGAGGGAACTGAGGAGATAAGGCAGTTTGTTAGAAGGGTGCAAGGCAGTGTATTATCCTCAGCTAACCAACAGAGTGCTGCCTCTCTTCTACCTGATTCCAGTCATAAGAGATGTGACTGCCATGTAATATCAATGCCATTCTCTCTGGTAGCTCTGCAACACTCCTCCTACATTCTAAAATAAATTCTGCTATGGGCAAAAGGGAATACGGATTATACGTGGAGCTCAGAATCTATTGTTGGTCTAATTAGGGTCTCCACAGACTAACTAAAATACAGGAGGTCACAATCTTTAGTTCAGTAACAGTAGAACCGACATTCTGAAAATGAGTCAGACTGATAAACATTAAATGCCTACATCTATCCCTTTTCTCTGTCCTTAAGTTTTGCCCACCATTGTCCTCCTGAGTCCTAAGACTCAGGAAGGACATAAGCTCTCCCCAAGCAGAAAGTGGGTATCACACTGAGCTGTTGGCATATCAATTTCTTCATCAAATGTAGGCTCTTGGTCATTGTAGTGTTGTTGCTGAGCTCCATTTGGGGCTATTTTGGATGTTTTCTTAACATTTGTTTTGTTTTCATTAGTTCCCAGCTAAACTTTAACACTCAGACACAGGGTTACTTTTTGGTCAGGACAGTGGAGTAAATCCAGAACTTTACAACAGGCAGCAAAATCTTCCAGATTTATTTCTCTCCCAAGTTAAGTGCAGATGGAATGCATACAAACCTCAGGCCCAACACCCCAATCTTCCTGAAGTGGAGGAAGGGGTACTTAACCCAGTATAGGAAGAACTTTGCATCTTTACATCTGTGAGCAGTTCTTTCCATCTATGAGAACTAAATATTGTCACTGTTTGCAACACAACCTTCTCCCTTTAGTCCAGGAGCCCCATTTCAGAGGGCCTCCAACCCCTACCCAAGCTATCTTGCACAAGTGCTGATCTCAACACTGCCTATATCCAGCCATGGACCTTTGATCTAGATTCTGATTTGCAGCCTGACTTCCCAGTTTGGCCCCAAAATTGTCTTGTCATGATACTTGCCTGGTCCAAATTTGATGACCTGGACTCTGGGCTGACCACATTCAACACTCAGCAACTGCCTTGTTCCTTGGTTCAGAGGCAGTGGACAGGGCTGGTGATAAGGCTGCCAGTCTCCTCAGGGATAAGCTGAGCCTTGCTGCGGCCTGTCACATTTTATCTTTGATGTTATTCACTGAGCTAAGCTGAAAAAATGTAGGCAACAGTCGCACAACTATCAAACAACCCTTACCACAGCTAAAACAATCGTGGGCTGAGACAAGACCTGAGACAACACACTGTCAGGCTGATGTGATGCCCTCAGCCTAACAGTCATAATGACAGAATTATATGTACCAGGCTACATCTGAAGACAAAAATAGTTGTACAGTGCTGAATTGCAGCAAAACAACCCCCTTGAGTCATGTTCAATCATGGCAGAATAGAAGGTGACACCTGGGTGATAAGGTCCATGTCCATGGAGAAATGAGAGAGCATTTAACAAGTAGCCCTAAGCTATATGCACTGGATGAAATATACTGACGTATCACAAATGCAGGGAGATATAAAATCCTGGCCTTGAATGAAGCCAGCTTTGGGATATTAGATATGCACATGGATGGTGTCTAGAATTTGAAGCATTTACATACTACTTGCTTTGTTGTATTCAGCAGAAGTGATAACAAGACCTCCTAATCGCCTCTTAGGTAAACTAAGTAATGAGGAGGAAAGCACTTGTGAAGGTCTAAGAAGTATTTTCATCACTCTGAGTCTGTTTACATCTACCCAAACTATGTTGTATAGGAGCAGTTGATCTCCTCTTGCAGAACACCTTAGCTATGAAGCCCAGAAAATCCACTGGAAAAACTAGGAAACATTTCTGAACTTGAGAGAATTTTATCTAGACTGAAAGTGGGAGTTGTAAAAAATTATGGCATCACACCAGGAGAGAAGCAGAAACTAAAAAATCTGAAGCCCTTGGGAGGAAACGGCACATCCCACCCCACACAGCAGAGTAATGCACCCTGTTCTCTCCTACACAATTGATCAACCCTTGATAATCTCATGCAACTCTAGGATGACATGCCCCAGGCACCTTCAAGCTTTCAAGCTCCCTCACGAGTGTACCCATGCTTCAGCATCACACGCCACTTCTGCCTGGGGCTGAACACGGCAAGAAAGCAAGTCCAGCACAGGCAATCACCTCCAGGGAGCAGGTATTATGTCTGTCTGCAACCTGCACAGCCTGTTGGCAGAAATCTAGTGCTAGAGGTACTGTAGGTCTCGAGGCAGCGCAGCACCACCCAGCTGAGGGGAAAGGCAACAGCTGCAGGCCACCTCCAGTTCAACTACTCATCCCAAAGGCTGGAAATTAATTGAGGAAGAAGGAAATCTTGGGGCTCACAAAACCCACCAGATCACGGGTAAAAGCTGCAACACTGTCATAAGTTGAGCTTTAAAAACAAGCCCTCCATAAGAAAAGCAGAACTAAGATCCATGCTGTGCTGCTGGTAAAACTCCCGATATGAGATATATATGTCTGATACCTTTACTATGTTGCAGAGATATTATAAGCGCAGTGGCAATTTGGTGATTGAGATGGGTGTATAGAACCACTAGACTACTGCAAGAAACAGCATCATTTCAGAGTTAGACTTTACAAGGCTGCCCATGCCACGGAAGCCATGGAGATGCACAAACTGGAGCACAGTTTCACACTATGCCTTCTCCAGCCCACCAGCAGGCAGCTCAGTCATGGCTGATCTCATTCTCTCCTACCTCTGTCCCTGTGCTTCTTCTGTTGTGGACTACCAGGCTGCACAGTGTTATGTTCCTGCAGCTTACCTGTGCACAGGAAAACAAACTGAACCAAAAAAGGAGATGCTTCCCAGCCAGTCAGGTGGATGAATTATCCTCATTTCAGTTTCCTTGCTGTTGAACCTGACACACAGCAAGCAGCAGCAACAGGCAAGCAGTGGCAGGGAAGAAGAGCAGGACAGAAGTCCTGGGTAGACCAGATTAGATGTAACATGAAATTTGAGACTATTCAGCTGAATCCATCTGCCCAAAGACCAGCTGCTACCATGTGGGAATGTGAACTTATCCAAGAAGCAAAGCCTGTCATAAACCCTGGAATGCCTCACCACTAGTTAGTTATCTACAACAGTAGTTAGTTATTACAAAAATATCCAGATAACTCCAGCTGATTTTCTAGGCTTCAGGTTCCATATGCTACAACAAAAGTCTTGTTCCTGCCATGTGGCATGAGATGGCTATGTGACAAAACCATCTTGGCATTTCCAGGGATGCTCTTTGAAGCCAAGTTTATAAATCAGTTAAGTGCTAAATGAGCTGGAGGAACAGAAGAAGTACACACACTCACTCACACACCTATCCCCCAACACATACACACATATTTCCTGTGCATTGTGCACGTACCTCTTCACAGAGAATGAAAATGCAGCAGGAAGTTACCAGCTCCCTGACATACCTGAAGGAGCCTGGAATGTCTGTGTTCCCAAAACATCTGCAGGGATGCTGCAGGGAGAGCAGCTGGAACCAAATGCCTTATGCAGTCTTTTCTCAGAGGAGTGATTCAGCTCAGGAGTAAGAGGTTTTATATATATCATTTGCCCAGCTTGAGACACTGGAGGATTTTAAGCTGGCCAGATAGCTGGGAAGGGTCAGCCTCAATATACTTATTAATTGGCCCTTATTAAAGGGCCAATAAACAGTGCTGCTCTCCATTCCCCATACCTATGTGCCTCCTCAGGAATGCCACAGGACAGGAAGAGCTATCACTCAGTCTTTGCAGGGAGACAGGAGGATGTGCTGAAATCCCCAGTGTCCTTCGTGTGGGAGTGTCAGCTGTGGGAAGCCTCCCTGATAAAATGCTACACAGAAAAACTGCTGCGGGACATTTCCCAGCCCCTGGTGAAGCAGAAAGTCAAAGGAAACAGGGGAACGTCCCCTTGACCAGGGTCTTTATCATGGTTCTGCCCAACCATGTTCAGAACCATGCTCATAGAAACCGGAGTAAACATGTTTAGCTCTGAATCAGACTTTTAAACCTGGCAAACTGCGTGTTGGAGGTAACCTGAGGTAATCCTGGCATTTGTCCTGCTCCTGAAAAAAGAGGCTTGGGAGAACTGCAGAGCAGACCAGAGAGTTTCACCAGTGTAGCCTGGCATTTGACTTGCAAATGCTGCCAGGAACGTGTTGACCCAGTTGACTACCTTGGTTGGGAAAATGCCATATGGTCCCAGCTGCTGTCCCTGCAGCAGCCCTGAGACATTTTGGAAACAGAGGGATACTGGGCTCCTCCACAGGAAGCAGGTAACTCTGCTGGTTTTCTTTCTCTGGAAGCAGGCACCAGAGCAGCTTGTGGTAAGCAGAAAATACTTTCTTGTGGGGAATTGCAGTTCTTTAGAAGTACCTTGAAAAATCTTGTTAGCTGCTTTGATAAACACGGAAGAGAAATCTGCAGGTGATGGAGCCTTTTGTTCAGTCTCTCCTCTACCAGGGGTTTTGACTTATCTTCTGTCTCCCAAGTTCAGGCCTGGTGTGGCCAGTGTGCTACATGTAGCACTTGCCCATGCCTTGGGATAAGTTGTAGAAAACAACCGGGACATTCTCTTAGCCCCACCCCAATCTCTGAGAATGACCCTCTTGGAAATGTTCTGGAGGTCATGTTCTTGTCAGACTCCCAGGGAAGAGGCTTTCCTGGAGCTCTGACACTTCTCTAAAATGTCAACAGAGCACCACCTGCATCCATGGCTTTATGGTGTTTCAGGACTTTCTACAACATGCCTGGTATCATGTCTGAGGACAGCCAAAGTTTCCTGGCCAGAAGGAGCATAGTATTGGTTTGACACCATGTCTTCCAGATGGGACTTTGAAATCAACCAAGCTGAACACAACAGTTCTGTTTTAGCAGTCTCTGAGGAAAAGTCAGCTTGTTCTCCGAGGCTCAAGTCTTCCTGATGCCAACAGGAATGGTCTGTGGTAGAATCTATGGGGTTCATGGGGTTTCTCTCTTGCAAATAACTTTTTTCCTGAAATTTGTGTTAAGTCTTTGGTTGGGGCTTGAGCTGTCAGCTCCTCTGCAAGGGATAGCTTCCACATCCATTGCTGGAGGTGCTGGAGGTGCTGGCATCTTGTGCTGGCCCCACAACAAACCCTCCCCGCTTAAAGACAGCAAGGTGTAGGGTTGGTGTCAATAAGCAAAAAATCACAGTATGGCATTTGGTTATCAGGTATTCATCTCCTCCAGTCTATCCCTCTGGAGGGGAAGCTAACAAAAGAGCCAGCTTGAGTGGGCACAAGGTCCTTCTCCCATGGATCACCCTTTGCAGCTGTCAAAATGCCATCAGCCCTCACTGAAGTGCAGGCAGCTGCACTCACCCAAAGACAGCTGTAGTCCCAGCTATGGGCGCAGCTAGCAGCAGAGAACTGCATTCCCTGCCTGGAAGGCTGGACAAGATTCTCAAAGGCACAACAATAGGTAAATGAGAATGATCCCTAGGATGAGAGTACCACCCCATGGAAAACACACTCCTCAGGTACACATGATAACAAACACTTAACAGAATCAAGCTACAGGCTCTGTGTAATAAAGCACATTTAAAGTTCTTCATAGAATCATGGAATAATAGAATGTTAAGGGTTAGAAAGGACCCTAAAGACCATATAGGCCAAACATCACCCTGTAATGGGCAGGGATAACTCCCACTACATCAGGTTGCTCAAGGTTTTATCCAACCTGGCTTTGAACAGTGCCTGGGTTGAGGCATCCACAACCTTCCTGGGTAACCTGTTCCAGTGTCTCACCACCTTCGTAAAAGTCTCACAATAAAGAATTTCTTCCCAATAACTAACCTACACTTTCCCTCTTTCAATTTGTATCCATTATTCTATAGGATTGAATAGCCCCGAGTTTCTTAGCCTTCGCAGGGGAGTTCTTCAGTCCCCTCATAAACTTGACGGCCCCTCTCTGGACCTGCTCCAACACGTCCACGTCCTTCCTGTAGTGGATCCCAGAACCGGATGCAGTGTTTCAGGTGGGGTCTGAGCAGAGCAGAGCAGAGCAGAGCAGAGCAGAGCAGAGCAGAGGGGCAGAATCCCCTCCCTTGCCCTGCTGCCCACGCTGCTTTGGATGAGGCCCAGGAGGCGGCTGGCTTTCTGGGATGAGGAAGTGGCTCTTCGCCAGGCCGATCAATAAACTGGTTTACACGTAGCCAGCGGACACAACTCCCACCCTGCCCATACGCTTTTCCGGGGAAGGAGGCGGTTCCGCTCCCGTCAGCGCGGCCTTCCCGCGGGCCTGGCACACGGAGCGCGGGCGTGGCGGTGCGCACCGCCCCCGTGTGGGGCGCGGGAGAGGCGCAGCCGCCGCCGCCCGCCCCGCGGCACCGCCGCGGGGAGAGTCCCGGGAACCGGCGGCGCCGGGACAGCGGCCCCAGCGCTCCGAGGTGCCGAGCAGCGCGGCGGCCAGGAGGCCGCCCGGCCTCGGGGCTCCGGGGGGCGGGGGCCCCTCGGCCCCTGGGCGTGCCCTGGCGCGTCGGCAGCGGGCGGTGGTGGGGCCCCTCTCCGCGGCCCCGCGGCCCTCGCGGCGCCATGGGGCCGCTGCTGTGGCCGCTGCTGTGGCTGCTGCTGGTGCCGCTGGGCGCGGGCTCCGCGGCGTACGAGGTGTACGTGGATGCCCGGCGAGCCGAGCGGCCCCTGCAGCACTTTTGGAGGAGCACTGGCTTCTGGTAAGCGCGCACCGCCCGGCTTCGGGCCCCGAGCCGCTGGGCAGAGGTTCTGCCTCCGAGGCCCTCACCTCGGCTGCATCCCGCCCTCTCGATCCCCAGGGCGTGCGGATGCTGCCTTCCAGGAGGAACCGAGGTTCTCCCGGGCTTGCTGCTGTGGGATCAGAGGGCCCTTGCCGCCCCTTGCTGCTTAGCCTGCTGCTGGACCATCTCCACCAGTGTAGGGCGGGATGTGGGATGTTAATGTGAACTGGCCAAAAAAATCGGCCTAGTCGACATTCCTTCTTTCTCTGGCTTGCTTCCTTGCCCCCTCGAACATGTTAAGTCCTTTTTCTTCCCCAGTACATTACATATGTTGCTATTCAGAACTCATTACCCTTTACTTTTCAGTGTTTCCATTGCCAAGGCCCCTAAAGGGCCCCAGACAAAACTTCTGAGAGTTCTAGTATTACCAGACAAAAGACCAATAGTTCAAGGAGTTTATTCTTCTTGACAGACATTTTCCAGATGCACCATCTTCCCGATACAGCCAGTGGGTCAGGTTGACATAAGTTTAGGGAAAGACTGTGGCCATGCAGAAATCCGAGCTCCACCACTCTGTACTCCGGTGTTGATTTACTTCTTGAAGAAAGTCTGGTCTTGCTCAGCTGAGTGGGGTTGGAACAGCCTTCAAGTTTTGTGAGATTCTTAAAGGCTTCTAGCAGGCATGAAGAGATAGTATATTCCACTGCCGTGCTTGTATCCTGCTCTAAACTGATTATGATCTCCTTCATTTAAGCATACAGTGGTTAAGTAACACTTGTATGGAAAAGAGTTGCAATGGGGATGGAATCAGCATGTGCTTTGGAAAACGGAATTTGTACACTTTTTTTGTATAATGTGTAAAGGTACTGTAAAACAAAACTTGCAAGATTTTTCTTTAGTTTTCCATTGGGGGAAAAACAGAACAGGAGCTAAAATACGTTCTGATGAATTGTTTAGGCTTTCAGAATTTTTTGTTTCATTTTTTAGTTTTAAATTTAGCTTGCAATATTAGGAAACGTTAATGAAAATCTGCCTTAAAAATATTATGTTTCGCCCATTTAAACTGCAGCCTATGAAACACCCATGGTTTTATTTGTGTGAAAAACGTTGGAAAGCTGCAAACACAAAAGGCATGCGAGGGAAAGGCAGAGGAGCAGTAGCAGAGGCAGAGGCTATTCATGGGTCAGCAGTTATTCATTTATAACACCTGGCCAACACTGGTATTTTTGAAAATCCCTTGAAAGCTCACACAGTGGCACAACTGAGTTCCAGCTGCTAAAGCTTCTTTTCTGGGCAAGTGCACAGCTGTGGATCAGCAGCTGAGAAAGCCTGGGAGCAAGGCTTGAAGTTCTCTTGGATGGGCACTTTGCACTCAGAACAGGAAAGGACAGACACTGATAGCACCGCTAACAAAACCCACTGTTCTGTTAGCTTTCTTTCATATCTCATCATGGTTTCTGCAAGATTTTCTCTAACTGAGTGTGAATTTCAGAGTGTTTATTCAATCTGGACTAAACAAAAATAAATGTCTTTGCCACTGTTGAATGGAAGTTGGTTTGAATTTCAGAGCAGTATTAAAGCACTCCATTAGAATCTGATCATTGACATTGTCCTTATCCACTGGAACAATTAAAAAGACTCTAATTGCTGATACATTTTTAGTAAGAGTGGAGCTCATAATTTCTCAGTATCACTTGTGTGACTTGAAGCTGTCTTGTGGAGATGGTTTGTAAATGCCTTGCATGCTGGTGAAATTACAGAGAGGGGTCACATATACTAGCTGATTTATATTAAGCATTAGAAGTGGATGTGGTTTGTGTAAAGGCTTGAACTTTCAGATAAGGATGCAAGAGTTGGGGCGATAGGCAGTATCTCAGTTGTGTCAAGTTCTTGGCCAGATGGGGTCAGACTTTTCTCTTTGCATACAGATGGTTATACAGTAGCAGGTTCATTCCATGGGGACCTTGGTGGTGGAATGGTTATTATGTGGATGGGTATTGAGTAGGCAAGGATGATGTTATGACTCTTCCCAGCAGTTACAGTTAGCACAAGTCTCGTTGACATCACAGGAGACAGACTACAATAAGCAAGGCATAAAGTAGAACAGTTTTTGACTTACACAGTATACATACATACATATTTATATAGATATATACACATACATATATATGGAGAGAGTGTATAGTTAGAGCACGAGTCATCTCTTGCTGCAGTGCGAAGAAACATAGATGTATTTTACCAAGCCTGAGGGACAGTGTTGATTTATCCTTCTTGCAATACAAATGCTCTGTGTCTTGGTTTGGAAGACAGGTGTCTGCTAAAGAAGGTGGAAACCTCCCTTAGAATGGATAATGTCTGAATTATTATATTCCGTCTGAATTATTATAACTTGGGAATCAAGGGCTTTCAGGCAAAGATATGGGAAAAGGAATAACAGCTCTTTACTAGTACCTATAACGAGGCAAACAATCAATAACACCAATAGTGACAACAAACCAAAACCAAAATCCCGGTGGCAGATGTCCCTGGGCTGCCAGGCACTTTCCCATTTGGTGCAGTCACGGTCACAGCCAGCAGGGGCGCTGTTGGCTCCCGGCCGGGCAGGCCAGGTGCGATGGCTCCCGCGCAGCTGCAGGGGGCGCTGTGGCGCGAGGTCAGGTTGGTCTCACTAGGGTGATGGCAGACGGGCTGGGCAGGGATGGCACTCAGGACGGGCTGGGCAGGGATGGCACTCAGGACGGGCTGGGCAGGGATGGCACTCAGGAGGACTGGGCAGGGATGGGACTCAGGACGGGCTGGGCAGGGATGGTACTCAGGACGGGCTGGGCAGGGAGCTCAGAGCTGGGAGATGGAGCGGCAGGGCTAGCTCATCTGGGCAAGCCAGCAAAAGGTGGCAGGAACTCCGCCATTGTGTCAGTGTGTTCTGGCAGGGCCTCCAGGAGGGAAAAGGGTGTTTGAATTCTGTACCCCTTTCCCAAATGAAAGCTCACCCACCGGGTAGAGAAAGCAGTGCAGAGCCAGGCTTTTCTGCAATCACAGCCAAGAACAGACAGCTGTTACCTCTCTGAAATCTCGGCAGCAAGTGCTGTTATCAATGGCCAGATCTCTCCTCCCCTCACCACACCAGGCCAACATCTTTTATCTCTTTTGTGAGAGTAAATGGTCCTTAAATACCTGGGGTTACCTAGCAACAGAATGGGGAAAAATTCCACCCCCCTCCCCCCAACCTTCAACACTTTATCATACAGTCTGTGCACAATATGAGGAGACTTTATGAAAGTCCTTGAGGGTGCCCAAACCCAGTGAACCATGCAGCATTCTAAGTTTCTGGCTTGTGAAAGGTGGGGTTGAGATCTCCATCTTGTAGTATTTATCTGTGGAGATCGGAACAACAGAAATTTGCCACAGAGTAATGTTAATTTCAATGTAATAAGTGGACATCGAAGTGAAGTTAATATGATCATTGCTGTATAGCCATGAGCTTGTTAAGCTGCTTGCAGAATCAAGCATAGAAATCTCAAACCACACATTCATGTGCTGTCTTATGCTAAGGGTGAGCTGAACATGGCTGAAGAATGAGGGCTCTGAGCATCAAATTCTGTTCTTAACAAGTGTAGTAGTGGTCACAGCAGAGAAAGAATTGATGTCGTTGCATGAACTTCAACAGGAAGGTCAAGCCCATATTTTTCTTACTCCAGATGTCAGCAGGTCTGACTTCCACTACAAAGCCTAAAAGACACTGAGCTCCTTTATGGTTAGTTACTGACAGACAAGGCAACTGTCACTGTATGGTTTCCTCAGGCCACTGCTGCCTGAGGTTCCTGTCTGTGCAGCACTGACTGCTGGCAAGGTTTTCCTTTCGTTTTCCAAATGACATGAATAGCCAGTTGGCCCCAAATAACCTGCAACCCCATTTTGCTTTCATCTCATGTTAGGCAGTACTCCTCATGCCGTGTAGGAATGTGTGAGTGGTGTAGGGATTTAGCATAGGAATCGTTATACACCCAGTGGAACTGTTACTGAATATTGCAATGTGTTTCTTTTTTGTCCATCTTTTCCTGAAGCCCTCCTTTACCTCACAGCCGTGCTGACCTGTTTGACCTGAGCAAAGACCAAGCGCTGAACCTTGCCTACATTTCTTCTGTTCCACATGGCGGCATTGAACAAGTTCGGATTCACTGGTTACTGGAATTAGTTGCTCTTAGGTAAGCAAATGCCTCAAGTCAAAGTCTGGGAATATGTTACGCATTAAAGGGTCCAACAGGTGCTCACTTTGACATTTATCTTAGGCTAATTGCAAGCTGGGCATGTCTTTGCTTTCTTGGAAGTCAGCTAAGTTCCACCAGATGGGAATCATTCTGGATTTTTATGAGATTAAGGAAGAGTCAATTTCTGTTGAGAACCTGAAGGACTAGAAAGATGGCTTACTTTTTAGTCCTTTAATTTAGGAGACGTGATACAGCAAAAAAGTCCAGCGAAGGTTGAGCTAAGCCTGACTTACTGAGAGGTCCAAATGAAAGCTGCCATTATTCCTTCTGCTTATCCTAGTAGTTACTTTTTGCATTCTGAACTCACCTGTGTGCTGCATCAATTGACAGGTAGTGAGAAATAAAAAAGGGTGAATTCAGGTAACATCAGTTAATACCCTGTTCCAGAAGGATTCAGATACAAAATGCCATTTCTAGTTTTAGGGAAGTAGATGTCAGACTCTAGGAGGATACTTTTGAAATTCGCTGCCTTTCAAGTCCCTTTTAACTCAGCTTGAACACACTCATGCCAAGATGCCCAGTGGGAATAGCCAAATAGCCAGGTGCCTAGAGCAGGAGCAATTGGTCCGTGAGGAAAGACAAACCAGAGAAATGCCATGAAAAATTGTAATAGCTCTTAAAAGTTCTACCTGGCTCAGACTGTTGCTGAGCTGAGCCTATTTACAATCCACATAATTATGACATCTGCTGTCCCAGACACAGAAGGATGGGGATTTACCATTGTGGGGAAGCAACACGGGGAATTAGAGCTCAGACTCTGGAAATGGCATGTGAGCAGAGGAGTAGTGGGTTTCAGAGTGTGCATTAGGAACAGACTTTTTCTTCCTCGATATCAAGGTGTGCTTGTGTATGTAGGTTTTTTAGGAGGTGGTCAAAAGTCCTGCACACAGGTACGTATTGCATTGGTACCCCAGAGTGGCCTCTGTTTGTTGGTTCATCTGTGAATATAGCTCTCATCTTCCCCTGTAGAAGTTTCCAGTAAACACCCTTCTCTGTGTGTGTCTCCCTCTCTTACTGGACTGTGGGATATGTAGTCTTGGAGTGATCCAGTGTCAAGGACAATTGTCACTGCTCACCACATCTGGAGTCCCTGTTTTAGATCTCAGAGATTTCTCCTGAGAGATGGGTTGGGTCCTTCAGGTTTCTGTAACCAATTCACTTAGGAAAAATAAATGAGTACCTTTGGAAAGAAAGTAGTCACATCTACACTTGGAGCCTAGAATCCCTTCTGGCAGCCTGTCTTAGCTGTGCCACGTGTTGAATTGGGTTCTCCAAATGACTGAAGGAGAGGAATACATCTGCCATGGATTCTGCTCAGCCTTTGTGGGGACTGAGGCACTGAGTCTTCTAAAGTGGGATACAATCCTTGACAAAATCAAAATTCTAGGACCAGGAAAACTTAGTGATCAATCAAGAAGTCCCCAGAAAAAAGGTGTAGTGTGTCAAAGGTAGGATTCTAACCTACTAGCCTTGATATTTGGCCCAGCTTTGACGTGTAGAAATTAGAAACTGCTGCTGTTTAGACCCAAGCTAAAATGTCTCGTTTTGCAAAAAAATGTATATTTGTCAAAGACAAGAAGACTTTTAAGTTGTGGAAGGACAACCAATGGACTGAGTGTCAGCAAAGGCTTGGAAAGGGAAAGAGTGTGGAGCCTGCAAACAAACACTGGGGCTGAAAAAACCAACCGGAGCAAGAATGCAAGTACGAGCAGAGATCAGTGCTGATGCTTAATTTTGTGCATGTGCATTCTCTTCCTGAACCAGTGGTTTCCAGAAGGATGTAAAGAGGTTTTGAGTGGAGCCATCTGTGTGCACAGCTGTATTATGTCGTGGGGTTGGCGAGTAGAGAACACTTCTTGGAATGTGGACATGGGCACTTGACTGAAGAAAAGCGCTTAGAGAAAACAGAGGACCGGGAGATAACACCTCTGTGGGAATCTAACAGACAGAGGCTTTGCTTTTCTTCACAGTTATGCCATCTGTAAAAAGGTGCCATGAATGTTTCTCCTAAGAAGTAGATGTGCTCAAATAAAAGACTGCCACCTTCCCCTTCTCACTTCTGCAATGGTCTTTCTCGTTATGTCTTCTAATCCCCCAATACCAAGTGCATCCCTTTGCTTTAACTTTTCAGCAAGCCCCCCTCTTTATTCTGAGTTTGCTTATTATTTCACTTCCTGTGAAAGGATACCACAAGGCAAACTGTTTTCAAAGAACTCCTAGTTTTATTTTCCAACCAAAAGTACACATTTGTATCTTGGTCTTGTGACACAGGAATATTCATGATTGTGAGGCAACCCAAGGTGTTTTTCATAGACTGGACAGTTCCCAGGTTGTTGGTTATTGGTGCCAGTAAGTGGAGCTATTTTGACACCTAGACCACACATTCTGGCCATGCTTCCCAAGTCAACAAGACAGGACACTTTGAGCTGAAGACACCAGCTCTTTGCCCAACTCCAAGGGACGCACACAGTCCACAAGTCAAGAATCCTTTTCCATTCTTATGTAGCAGTACTAAAATCTGTTGGATACATGATACATGGTAAATCACAAGGCATCACAGTGAAAAAAATATAGTCAATCTACATGAAGCGTATAACATTTCCTAAAAGGCATATAAGGATTTTTATTTCAATATTAGTATTAACCTAGTTGGAATTACAGGCCCATCCCCAGCTCCTCTCCAAGGCATGATAGCTAATTTCTGGTTGATAAGAAGAGAATCAGCAATTTGTGTTAATTTTTGATCTTCATATCTTTAATCTTAGTATAACACAGTATAGCGAACATAAATGTGCCAGAAAAAGGCTTGCTTTTTTAGTTACCTTTTACCTTCTCCTTAGAAATAATTCACAGTCTCCCAAGCATCCCTACACCATAGCACGGAAACTGTTTCCTGTTGTATCTGACATTGTCCTACACAGTTGATTGTGAGCCAGCACTGCCAGTAAAACCAAAACAGAGAGATTGTTTTTATGGTTTCTTCTGACCAATAGTTTCTTTCCTCATAGTAAAAGTTCTAAAGTTTATTACATTCTCTCTTATGCATAGTCAAGTTTCTTTGCTTAAGTATCCTTTGGTACCACACTTAAAATAAATATGATGAAAAAACAACTTCCCACTCTTATTTTCTCATCCTCTTAATTTTTCTATAGAGGCTGTTGCAAGGATACACCTTCCATTGGAATTTCTCTTTCCTTTTTTTTGTCTTTTAAAATGAGATTAATCTAGATTTAAGGGTATTTTTGTTTCTCTTCTTTGTGTTCTAGGTTGTTAGCTTGATCCATAAAGCTAAAAAATGAATTGATTGGTAGAATGTTTTATTTGACTTCCAGTGACAGCTTGCTTTAGCACAGTGGCCTTAGAGTGTGTATATTGATTCTGTCTGGCAGTAACTCTTATAAACCCACTCCCCCCTTAGGCCCAAACAGGACCTTAAAAGAGGAATTCTCTGGTCAAAGAATGGTTACAAAGGCAGACACTAAGTGCTATTTTGTCCTTGGGCCTGGCTCACTTCCTTTTAGAACAGAAAAGCTAATCATACTAAGTCAGCAATTTAAATAATAATGTAAGTGAATTGTTTTATGACAGGAAAATACTGCTAATGGTCAATCCTTAAATCTCGTGTCAGACATTTCTGTCAGGTTTTACTGCTTTAGCAGTACTAACTGTGTGCAGCTGATAGGCTTCTTTTGGAATGAGTGCATGAAAATGTCAGCATTGAATAGCCTAATACTGTGCAATTCCTAGTCCTGTGAAGATATTTTTGTCTTTTGGGAGTCCTTTTCCTGTAAGAAAATGTTTGTTTCTGGGAGCCAAACAGGCTCTGGAGCCCCTGGAGAGCCTCAGTTTGTTCTTTCATTTCATTATAGTGACCTATAAAGTTGAAAAGAGCAAGTCATACAATGTGTTGACCTAACCTTTTTAAAAAAAATGGGACAGCAAAGAAATGGCTTCTGCATATATGGAACCTGTTTTTAGAGTCTGTTAGTTGTAAGAGGCACAGCTGTGGTAGAATTTCCTTCCATGCTTCCATTTCCTTCCATGCTGTGTGAACCTGACATGAATAAAGAGAGAGAGCAAGCACAGCTGTCTTACGTTTTCTGCAGGTAATTATAAACTTGAGTAGGAAATGAGATATTCTGCCCATGCCATGGACCAGAACACCAAGTACTAACTGTATTAAAATCAAAATCCAAGTCTGTTCTTACTTGTAAAGAGCGAGCATGCATATACAATGGTAAACTGATGATGGAAGTATCACATGACATAAAGCATAATGAACAGCAGTTAATGCAAATTATTACAGAAAGTAACCAGCCCCGGAAAATATGGTCTAGTGGACCTCAAATCAAAGATTAGTATGATAGGAAAAAAAACCCAAACAAAACAAACAAAACCACACAACATATGTAGTATGTACAAACAACGGTGAAAGTTTTTCAACACAGAGGGATACACAAGTTACAAAGCATTGCTCTGTTTACTTGACCCATGTATGTTACTTGTAATACTTCATTAGCATTGCATCAGAGAAGACCAGCCAGGCAGTTATGACTGATCTACCAATCCCCTTCAAGAAAACTCAGATTTACCTTCCTGCCCTACCCTGTTTTTTCCTGTTTTTCTTCAAACCCAGGCAGGCATTTGTAGGAAGATAATGATATGCTGCATCACAGCTCTGAGGTTTTATGTTTGATGGTCCTTATGTATCCCTGAATTAGAGTTGCATCTGCCCACCAGAGGCAACTTATTTTACAGGATGGAACAACTAATTGGGTAGCTGCCAGTTAAAGCCATTCAATTTTCTTAATTCTGTTTATCTTCTTACTAGTTACAAAATTGTGCATCAGAGTCATATTTCTTCCATCATGATTAGCGGTATCACAGCCTTCAGTAACTAATTACCACAGATTTAATCCAATAAAACAGGTGACCCCAGCAGCAGTTTTTGGAAGTGGTCATTTTAAGAGGAACCTGTGATGGATCATGGTTTCTTCTCCTGTGGTAGGTTATGCTGTTAAGCCTGTGTGATCCAGGAGGAGAGATATTCTACATTCCACTATATTTATACATTTTATTTGTATGCAAACAGTGGGGACTTGTTTAGAAGCACATCTAGAATGATTAGAAGGGGCAGGGCTTTGCAAGCCAGAATTTAAAACATTATGTGTCCAGAATGCCATATTGATTGCATTTTCTTGGAAGTGGTTTAGCCGTCATAGTACAAACTGGCCATTAAACCACTGGGAGTGACAGCTGACTGGGCAGGCCTTCCAGCACAACTGTCCGTGACATCCGTGTTGGGTCAAAAATGATCATGGTACAAGGGACAAGTCAATCCCAAACTGCCTTTGCCTGTATTTTAAAGTGAAGGTGATAGTCTAACTTGTTCCATGCTTGTCCTGGATTGCCTGCCCAGTGGCTGCACTGTGTTGCATATGACATAAAGTGGAGCTCTTTGGGGGAAAATGGCTTTACACGGCCAACAGTGTGTCTGATAATTTACTTGTTGCAAACTGCCCCTCTTCATCTGTCACTTCATAGTGAATCATCAAGGAAGACACAGGGTTAAACTGAGCAATCTGCTGGAAGCCTTTGGTCTTTCGCGAATAGCACAGCATTATGGATACTGTAGAATAGCATTTCCTGCATACATCCAAAATCTCTTCCAAAGTAACCCCCCCTCTTCAGAGAGTCTATTACTGAGGGATTGCAGCAGGCCAGGAGAACAGAAATGTTTAAATTCTTGTAGTCTTTCAGGATTTCCTTTAAAGTATTAACTCCAGTGGTATCCAAAAATGAGATGGAAGAGCAGTCTACAACAAGGGCTTGGAAATCAATTTGCTTAGGAACTAGTTGCAAAGTGGTTTCTCCAATGCCCAGTCCATTAGCAGTTCTGTGATTTCCCTTTTTCAGATGCTGCTTTTCTTTCTTCTCGTATTTCTTCCTTCGAGCAGCTTCTAGGTTAGGATTTAAATTGGTCAATCTGTATAGAGATTTTAGGAAGTAGTTTCTATTTGCATAGTAAAGTGGGGCCTCAAACCGAAATATTTTGACCTTTGGAACAGTAGAGAGATTTTCATATTCTAAGTCATCCTCATAAAAGCTTGTGTCTTGGATCTGACCAAGCAGGGCTGTCCGTGGCCGCTGGGTCCGAACAATGATGCATAACATGGAGAAAACAATGCCAACCAACAGCCCTATTTCTGTGCTGACCAAGGCAGAGGCAGACATGGTAACTACCCAAACAAGTGTGTCCATCTTATTCACATGGTACCGTGCTGGCACATCTCGGAACTTCCTCAGGGCTCCCCGAAGGCTGACAATGATGATACAAGCCAGGACACACTTCTGCAAAGAGTAGAACAGAGGTGCCAGGAAGAGCAGCACCAGCAAAACCACCATTGCACTAATTACTCCAGAGACTTGAGTTTGGCAGCCTGTAGATGTTTTGACAAGTGTTTTTGCCAGTGCTGCACTGGTTGCAAAAGAATGGAAGAAAGAAGGAATGATGTTGCAGAACCCCACAGCAAACATTTCCTGATTGGCTCGGATGGTGTAAGCATATTTCTTTGCAAACATTTCAGAAAGGGATACAGTGAAGACAAAACTGACTATGGCAAGCGGCAAAGCATCTACAGCAACTCGGAGCATTAAGTTGAACTCTGGTACCTTTGGAGGGATAAATCCTGTTGGAATAGCTCCAGAAACACTGGATGCATACACTTCATTTAACTTGCCATAGTGTGACACCAGTGTTGCCACAACAATAACTACCAGTTCTGTGGGAAGAGGAAATTTCAGTTTATGCTTATACCGATCTCCGAGTTCCTTAGCAGTGACCAGCACCACAATACAAATGGCACTTGTGATGACATCACAAAGGTTAGCCTGAGAAATGTTCCGGAAAATGTTAATCCAAGTAATAACAAGCATCCCATGCCCTTGGCTACGTGGAATTTTTATTCCAATCAAATACTTCACTTGTGCTGTTAAAATGGTTAAGGAAGCACCAGTTGCAAAGCCATCTAGTACTGACTCAGACAGGTACATAGATACGAAACCCAGACGGAAGATCCCCATTAGAACCTGCAAAAACACAGAAGAAGAAAAAAAAACAACAAACCATGAGCTGTAACCATTGCTGCAAATAATTAAGTACAGATGGGGGAGAGCTAGCTCAAGGTCAATAGCATTTGGCTATTTCAGTCTTAAAACAGGAATTAGCCTTTACTGTTTCCAATCTGTTTTTAAAACATTTGATTCCTTTTACTCTTGTGGGATGTCACAAACCCAAGAGGTGAATGAGGAGTTGAATACAGGGTCAATCAAATCTTTCTGAAGTGACTGCACTGAAGGGGCTTGCCTGATTTTTATTTCCCATGCAGAAGAGCAGTGGATCCAAAATACTTCTGTTATACCAAAGCCAGTTTTCTTTTTTTCTGTCTTAAAGTGAATAAAGTGAAAATATACGGCCTTTTCTTTGTAAACAGACTTGAATGACAACAAATAAGATCCCTACTTTAGCTGTTGTATTAAAGAGCTTTTAATTTTAGCCCTGTGGGCAGAAGAGAAAATGGAGCACAGACAGTCTTTGTGGCATGCCTAAGATGAGAAGTGGCAGAACAGCTCACAAACTCCAGGATTCTGTCCTTCACTAGTTGATTCTCCTTTCTTAAATGGCTTTGGAAAATACAACTTCACAAGGGCATTTTTTTATTCATAAATGTGACTTCGAACTTTTTACTAAAACAGGAAGATAGCTAGCTCTTTCTTAATTCACGTATATATACACACACAGAGTTAATAGATAAGTATGTTCATGATGCTTCCTTCTGTGTTGTCTTGACATCCTTGGGATGGCAGCATGTTGGCAAGTCTCAAGGAGTTCGCCACAGCCATTCTCTGAAAAGTAGGTTAGTCAGTTTATTTCTCCTCTTGTCCTTTCTTTGAATTATCTTTTGGACAGCAGTTTGGTAGAACATAGCATCCCCTAGCAAAACACTGAGCTGCACATTCTGAGAAGTAGATTAGTACTTTATTAAAATATCTAGGGAAACAGAATTATTTCTTCACTGTTGAATACAGAGCTACCTGGGAATTTCCTGTATCTGTATTGGGACTCATTGCCCTGTGAAAGCAACAAGGCTAAGAAACAGTAGAGTTAACAAAACAATGTTAATGGTCTTTCAGAAGACTCTTGTTTTGCCTGTGCTTGCTAGTAGCTGAGAAAATTGCCTGCCTCATGCTGCTTCTTAGTTGCCTACAGATGGGCTTCCTGGAGAAAACAGTCCAAGGTTCATTCACATGACCTGATGGTGTATCTCATTGAAAGACAGTCAAGCCAAAGGTCATGCACAAAAGCTTTAGGAACTTTATACCTTGCCTCTGGATGTCAGCAACCACTTACCTGATACACTCCAGCCACGAATGTCAAGGCTGTAGCAATACCAATAGCGTAGCATTCTTTCCCACACTCGGCATTTATCCCCGGAATTGTAAGGTTGAAGGCGGTTGTGTTGGACAGACTGTCATTCTGCAGAGAACCATCACCCAAGGCTGGTGAGGCATCATCATTCAAGTCAAACCCAGCCAAGATAAGTTCTCGGTCCACAACTTGTCCCACCATTAAGCTTATCAAGCTGAAAATGCCAACTGAGACGTGACGGGATGTGCCCATTAAGAAATAGATGATGTTGGCAAAGAATGATGTGTAAAGGCTATAAATGGGCTTCAGACCTGCCAGCAGTGAGTATGCAATTGCTTGAGGCACTAAAATGATCCCAATCACTAACCCAGACATAATATCCCCCCAAATGTACTCTTTGCACCGGTACTTGGGAAGCCATCGTAAAACGGGAAAGAAGTCCATAACAAAGTTCTTCAGCTTCTGTGGAGTGCAGGAGCAGCTCTTTCTCAGCTTAGCTAGCATGACTTCTTTCATATTAATCTTGACGCGAGTCTTTCTTTCCATGAGAAAGCAGGATGAGGTGTTGTTTTCCATTCTGGTAGCCTCAAGTGGTCTTTCCATTTTCCCAGTGGTTACTTCATCTATGTGTTCCTGCAAAGTGAAGAAAACCTCTGTTAGGTTGCAATTCATGAAGTTGTTTTTAGCACAGATGCTTAACACTAAAAGTTTGTCACCTGATTTTGCTTTTAAGGAAGCATCATCCCAGCAAGAACACTATCACAGGGCTCCAGTAACGCATGAGACTAATAAATAAATCTGCCCTTTCTTGCAGACATTAAAGAGTACTTTCAGTTGAATCCAGTTTGTTCTATTGAAGAAAAAAGATGTTAAATTAGTAGTTTCTTTGTGTGACAAAGATTTCCGTAATCTCTTCCAAATGTTCCATCATAAAGGTCTTTGTAAGCGGAGGCAACACTTTGGTGGTATGAAATAAACATGTGCTAGTGAGGTAGGTTATAGTGTTTCTGTACAGTGAGTACATCTTGTAGTCATTGATTTGTAGCTCACATGGGGTATAATGATCTGTCACTGCAGCTGTCATCAATGCACAGGAGAAAAATGTTGCTGGTGAGACCTGTAAAGCAGAGTTTTCTGGAGCGCAACAGTTTAGTCTTACACAAAAGATGTGTACACAAACCATTGATGGACTCTTTGTAGCCGCTACATAACATGAACTTGTTGAATTGTAAGTTGTTTCGATGTGCAGCTTCTGGTAATAAATATCTACCCACAAATACCACATTGGCAACACACAGACCAAGCACCATGATGTTACCACATCAGAAGAGTGCTACATGTTAGTATTTTTAAGTTTAAACCCATAGTTAGCCAACTTTGCTCTCTCAGTAATGAGATAAAACAAATAATTCTGTGTACAGCAGAACAAACACAGCAGTGTTTGCTATGGTTCTCCTTCACTTTTTCTAATATACGGTGGCTGGGATATTTGTACTCCCCTCATGGGGGTGCTTTTGAAACCTCTTGCCGCAGTGGACACAACTGTTTTCACCAAACTGAACCTCTGCATTTTTATTCAATTGTCAAATTGAATTGAAATTAGCTTAGTGCATTCATAAGTAATTTTGGGTTAGGTGGGAGCATGACTAAGAGGCAAAACATGCGAGTGTCCTAATTTACACAGCTAAAAAAGTAAAAATAGGAGCACACAGGTGGAAAATGTCAAACAGACTATGCCAAGTGGCACATCTTGTCATCTGGTTGCAGTGGAGAGAAGAGACTTTCATGAGAGGATGCCCATTTATGAGTAGTGGGAGATAAGGAATGACTCATACTGACCTAGATGAAGATAGTATGTGCAAGTACAACTGCATGCAGAACCTCTAGGAACGCAGACCTTCTCTAGGCTCAGCCTCTCCCAGTGTCTTTAACAGCCAGGATCTCTGCATCAGAGCTGTTTGGTGCCAGGAGTGACATTGCAATTATGTCAAAGCTTGTCTTCACTTAAAAGTAAAAGCTGTTTTTTCCTCTTTCAGTGTTTAGAGACAGAATCTGTACTGATCAGTTTCACAAAACTTGAGGAACACTTATTGCCACAGTATTCTATTGGTAATTTTTAATGATTTTAACAGTTAATGTACAGTTTAGATGCTAGTGACAGAAGTAATCATTCTCTGTGTAAATTTCATGTATTTTTTTGTTGCTGTTAAGAAGAGTATGTTGATTTATTAACATTTGGTAAGAGCCCATTAAAGTGTAGAATTCCAAGTTTAGAACAAAATGTTTGCGAGTCTGACTGGAAGCATGATTGAAAAGAGAAAGAATAGATTATCAATTCCCTTTTAGCTTTTGATCTGAAGCAGTCCAAGTAGACAGTGGCTTATTAGAAAGTCTTTTGTCTATCCTGCTTAGAAAGAGTTTGCAGGATTTTAATAATTACCTTTTGCCACCAGATTGAAAATAATAGAAAGATACGTATCTGTAACTAGTGTAGAACTCTTAAGTAAGTTCTCAGGTATTGTGATACAGTGTACAGATAAACTACAGCATGATTTCTAAGGCTAAGTGAAATTTAACCACAACTCAAAGCAGGGTGTTTGGATGTTATAGTTGGGTAATTTATAACTTGGTAAAAGGAAGAGTAGAGATTCTTGTTAGAAATGTGTGGACTGATTGTCCAAGTTGAAAAGGACCTGCATAGTAGTCTAAATATATTTTAAAAAATCAGTAGATTTTTATCCATCCCAATTGCATAAACCCCTTTTTAGCTCCCATTGTATACATTTCTTTGGGTTTGTAAGTAGGCTTATTTCCATCATAAGGGAACGCTAATTACAATTTAATGATTTAAAAAGATCAATGTCTGTTTTTTATCAATGCCAAGTTTACTTTAGACCCTAATGTACTGCATAATTATGCTAGGCAAGGTCTGTGTGGATAGGAAATAGGTTGGATCTAGTCTTTGTTAGAATACAAAGGTGACAGAAAAGATAAATGAAGTTGCAACACCAAGAGATGTACTTAAGAGCATATGAATAAAGTTTACCGAATACAGAATGCTAGTAAGTGTAATAAAGACACTCATTTTTAAGAGGCAAAACCCCAATACTTCCTGTCTTACCTAAATTTGGAGAATGAGAGGCTTGTGCATGAGTACAGCAAGTCCTTATTCAAATGCCACTCACTTCTTACAGCCAAGTGAATTCAGCCAGCCAGGAAATAAGTACTGTGCCCTTGCTCTACATACTTAAAAGCTAGTGGGCAGTTCAATATCCAATGATTGCTTTTTATAGGCTACATTAAAAAGATTGCATCAGCTCCTGTGCACCAGGCTCATATATTTAATTGCATAGTTGCTGTCTGCCTTTCTCTAATGTCATAAAATTTACATGGAATTAATTTGGTATTTACAAAAAAGGCTTCATTACAATTCATGTGTATGTGTTGTTTGCGCAGCTCCCTGAGGGATGATAGTGATTTTTTTTCCATAAGATTGGAACATAATTTCTTTGGAAGTCTGTTAAGAGACCTTATGTTTGATATTTAGTAACTGCCTTGCTAGATTATCAGAATAGTAGCTTTTTGTAAAAAACAACCAACCTTTCTCCCCACCTGCCACCAAAGGTAGTACAGTAAAACATGTATCTTCTGTGTTCAAACTGACTGGAAGCAATTTGCTTCAATTATTTTTTTCCCTGAAAATAAAAGTTTCCTTTCTGTAAGTAACTGTTTATTCTGCTATGTATGCTTTCAGATTCCATGTCAAATGAACATGGTAGCTGTAAAACATCCCTGGAATGTCCCTAAGCCTGGATTGGTATCCAGAAACTGTTAATATTTAAAGTTTCCTTGTTGCTTTTAGAATGCAGTAAAGCCACACCAAATAAGGGAAGGGACATTGTTATCAGCAACCCATTTTTCAGCAGTGTAACCCAATAATTGTCAGGCTGTGGTGCCTGTAACTCATTGCTTCACCTGAAGGAAATGGGATTCCAGCAGAGATGTGTGCTATCTCTTGTACACTTGTGCAGCCTAGCAGAGCTTGGAGCTTCCAATGTTCTTGCTGTCTTCAAAGACAGAATGGTGGAGAGATCTGTGTGCCCTTGTGCACATGAAAAGATTTCAGCCTTCTGATTCTGGCACTGAGATACAACACCATCCTTCCAAAGTAGTAATACTTGAGGAATATGCAGGAGCCCTAGGGGTGTCAGTAAATGGATTCCTTTACTGGTTCACCAAACTGACCCATTTTCAGCTTAGGCCATACTGAGAAATTGAAAGCCCCTACTTCACTGCCCCTTTCTTCCTCCAGAGCTCCACAAAATATTTGCATTTTATTCAAGTCATCACTTGCTGAAAGAGCTGTTTTTAGCAGGGCTGTGCAAATGAAGCAGCACATAGCATAAAACATGTTAGTTCATTGCATTTGACTTCAGTATTGGAACAACTGTTTAAAACAAGTGGAAGTTTACTTGTGTGCACATTCATGCATATGTGTAACATTCATATAATTATGACAGAAAGTAGTCTTGCTTATTTGTAATTGTACTTTTATGTTTGGCATCTTCACAGTTAAGTTCTTTCAAGTTTGCCTTGACCATATGAGCAGAAACAATTAAGCAGAACCCTGTCTGAACCACTCATTCTTTCAAGTTAAGTGCATTGACTCAGTTTATCTTGTGATAAAGAGAAATAAGGGAGAGAATCATTCAAGCCAAACAAACTGCTGACTTTCCCACTGGCCTTAGTTCCACCTTACTTCCTGTCTTTTCATCGTGCCTGTGACCTGACAAAATCTCTCTGCAGGAAAGGAAACATTCATCACGGTATGTTCATGTGGGTTTTCTCTTTGCAGATTCCTCACCAGACAGTTTCTGCTGCTACAGGTATAACCATCCTGAATGGATGAGTTGTTCTTTGTGAAACAGCACAACCCCCAAAAACTTTATTTTTTTGCATCCTTTTGCTTCCCCATCCTGGTTGTCCACCAGAAAATCTGAAGCTGTATCCCTGGAAAGCCCAGGAGGGAGTAGCCAGTGTGAGTCTTTCTGTCTGTGCTAAGGAAATACCTTAAATGCTTTATTTGGAACAGAAGTCAAATACAGGTATCACAACCCTATACTATAATTGCTCACTTGCTGAAATAGTGATTTCAAGTCTAAGTTAGGATAGAGCCCTTTAAAGAGTTTGAGCCAAGTTTGCAACATGCTTGCAGTTTTCTCCATGTTTTAACTATAAAAAATCCACTAAAAACTGATGTGGTTAGAGTGGATTTTGTATTTGTAAAGTTTAATTGTGTTTTTGTTGCATAAATCACAAAAACCCCATGGGAGACATCAGTTTAGTTAAGCATTTGATTGGAAACACCTGCAGGTGTTGAGTTAAACTCTTCATGTCGCTCATCTTTCATATCAGAAAACTTTAATGTCTCGTAGAAACCTTTCTTGGCTCTGATGGCTATAATTACGTTACTGTTCTGGTTTTGAGCAATGACACAACTTTGAAAAAACTCCTTGGTTAGCCTCTCTTATGGTCCATAGATTCAATGTGCAGAGGCATGTTATGCTTGCAAACCGGATTTTTTTCAGAGGAAGGTATCTAGAAACTATGCCCTAGTGCACTCTGACCTTTTATGGTGGCATAAAAACCTGAGCCAGCAATTGGTGCTTTGGACATATTTGAACAGGTGTGGGGAGTACATTTAGTTTGTGAGAATTTACTAGTTTGAAATAAAATCCCCTGAGCTGCACATAAGACAATACTGCAAAGCACCTAGTGCTTTGATTTATTAATCTGCTTTTGTTCTGCAAGGTTGCTTAGAAATGTCAAGATAACCTGTAAGTTTTAGAAGCGATCAAGTGCTAAAACAGAACAAGTGCGATGAATTTTTCTCTCTGTCTTGCATTAGCTATTATATTTTCATCTTTAGAACTAAGATGTACTTGGAAGCATACTTAAGCAAGGTGCCAGCAACTAAAACCATTTATTTATATACTGACTTAGCAAGCTTTCGGACTATAGGCACAGAACATTTGCCTTTTAGGAAAATCATGTGAAACTTGATGGGCTTGTTTAGTTTTCTTACTGTATTTGGGCAAAATATTGTTGCTTCAAAGCATTTTTGTGTTGAGTTTGAGTGTTACACTAATTCAAAAGTTATTCAAAAGAAAGAGGAAACAGCATTCCAGAGTAGTGGTCTCTACAAGTCGGGAAAGCCAGAACAAGTCCTCTACAAATTAAAACTGCTATACTAAGGAGAGATTTTTTTCTGAGAGTCTTTTAGATTTGTGTATTTCTAATTAAAATCTCCAATTCACAACTTTTATTTCCAACTGTAAATTGGTCTATGATTTTCCAGGCAAGTTAGGCTCTTTTTTAAATGCCTGCATTCAACAGCAGCTGTGATTCAAGTCTTGTTTTCCCAAGGATTCTCAGTTCCATATCCCAGTGAGTAAGGTGACAGGTAACAATCCCAGAGCTGATGAGCAGGTGACAGTGGAACTCATGCAGTCAGCCAGCACCTGTTGTAAGGCTCGCCCATCAGATCATCTTTAGGAATGATTGTACATGCATATAAATGGTCAGGTAGTTTCACTGGTTCTCCAGAGAAGGGTTTTGTTCAAACATTCCAGAACAGGCTGGTCTAACTATTGACATGCACTTGAAGGCAAGACAGCATTATTCTTCTGGACAGTCTTAGGACATGACCACTAAAAAGGCATTTCCTGTGGAGTCAAAAAACATTCCTAAAAATCAGATTTCTTGCTTTTCCAAAAGTAGCTGTTTCAAAGTGAAAGTCTATTTTAAAAGAAAATCTTCCAAGATAGCTTTTCAAAACCCTCGTCATCATTCACAAAGTTGAATATTAAGCTGTGTTTTCTGGCCTGTGGTTTTGCTGGACATTGTTTAGCCATATTAAGCTGTCATAGAGAAAACCAAATTGACAGTCCATTCTCAAGGTTTTTCCTTTTGTATTCCCTGACATCTTGGGTTTACTGCATGCAATAAGGACAGTATTTTGGAAACACTCTTTCATACTTATGTACTAAGAAAATGCTCAGTTTTAATATCACTGTAACACTGTGAAAAAGAGATGAGCCTACTATTTGCCATTTTCAGAAATACAAATAAAAAGTAGCCAAATAGTTCATCTTGAACTCTTAGATAAGGGTTGCAGGAAAGATAATTGCTGTACCATTTACAGCTGACTGCATGTTTTAAAAACTTTTGCCCAGTATCTACCTTATTTATGCAATATTTATGAACAACAACATAATTATAAGACTTAAAGAACAACAGCACATGCAAAGTAAGTGAAAAGAGGCAGTTCTGCACCCTTTGAAATCATGCAAAGATCATATTAACCTGAGTTCAGAGGTGTAGGAAGGGAAACTCTTACCTGCATAGCTTTTTGACAGGAATGTACCAGCTCTGTTTTTGCACATTGGAATGAATGAAAGTCTTCAGCCAGACATTGCTCTATTTGCATAAAGAATAATTATTAGCTAAATATTCCTCAAGGTAAGAATGGGTTGTTATGGAATCCTGAGTTGGCTGTGTGTTCTCACTTGTATCGCTTTGTAAAGTTGGATGTATATGTAGCAGTAGCTGAGGATTTGACTTTAAATAATGCATAAGATTATTAATTAACTAACTCTGATCCAAAAATTGTGCTGAGTTCAGTCTAGCACATCTCTGACCTTTGAAGCTACTTCTCAGCTGAGATTTGATCTGGTTTATGCATCCTCATGTAGCATTAGCTTTTGATTTTACATGTTCAAGGTGTATGAATAGAACTTCAGTCTTGCTTGAGATTTGTGTATGTTGCAGGCTGGAATAAATACTGTTCTGCTCAGTGCATAGGATGGAACTGCTGGAGGTCAGAGTTTTATTCCTACATGTCAGCACATTCAGATCACAAGATCTATGGCTTCTGTGTGAACTGAAAACTGTAAAATGTAGCAGATCAGCAGGACAAAGACAGACTTTTCTGTTGGAAATCTACTTCATTCTTGTGACATATATAAATGACCAAGTACCCTCTCAGTTGTCTTAGGTCTTTGTAGAGAAGCAGACCAATCCAAATTACAAATAAACATCCATCTCCTCCTCTTGACAAAGGTGATAGGTAATGTTTAATAGTTACTAAGCAGTGCAGGTTAACAGGTTGGGCACAAGGCCAAGACTTGCAGGAACTGTGTTCAGCTGGCCTACAAGCTAAAAGATGAGATGTGTCTATTTCTCAGACAAGGAAGAACACGAGCAGGTATGCAAATAAGAATCTGAGATGGGAGTTGCAAGGCTGCGAGCTTTGTTGCTGGCTTGCAATGGGGTGCAGTGCACAAGCATGATTACAGAGGGCCAGGTTCCAACACTGTCTACACCCTGTGCAAAAAGTTGTTTGCTGCTCTTTAAAAGTAAGAAGGAAACATAAAAATTATGGAAATGAAAAGTCAAAATTTACGTGACGGAGGAATAGAAAGGGAAGCATCTCATGTCTCACCTCTGTGATGTTAAACTGGTCATGGATTCTTAAAACTACTGGCTGTTACTAGGAACTTAGACTTGGTGACAGTAGCTGTTCCAAAATTTCAAAATGTAGAGAAGGTAATTGCAGTCTCAGCTAAAACCCTGTTTCTTGCCTCTTTCTTATAGAAAGCCTTGTCTACCACTCCTGTCCCTTTGCCTTTGCTAAAGCAGCTTTTAGAAAAAAGGGGAGCCAGTAGTACACCTTATCTACATAATAAACTTTTCACACTGGTCACAAGGATAGTGTGTTTCGTTGGCCTCGTGCGCTACAGAACAGAAAATATCTTCACTGCTCCTGTAAATATCAGCCTTGCGGTATTTCTTCATTAAAAATAAAGTGACTTTAACTCAAGTCACTCAAATTCATCCTTTCATCCATTTTACTATCTAATTCTTAAAACCTAGAGTTATCTTTCAAATGACCTCTTAAAATGCATGTGCTGTCTGCTTCAGTACCAAAGTAAGCTTGCCCACTCTGTTCTCCTTTACAATGTGTCCAGTATTTGGGAACTCTGTGACTTCTGGTATTTGCAATCCTGGAATTTGCAGAATAATTGGGGTTTGCCCAACTTAACAGTTTTTTTCACAGGGCCTCTCTGCATTTCACTACAACGGTACTTTTCCCAATATCAGGCTCCTAAGAGAAAGGAGGACATTATTTTATCATTATCACTTGACCCCGTCCATATAGAGTTGATTGTAACTTTGTTTTGCCTCAAGCTAGCTTAAAAATAACACTTTCTGAAAATCTAAAAGAAAGAAACTTCAAAATATAATTTTGAATGTTTGTTAGGTACAGCACTGTACACGTGCGGCTCAATGTCTCTGGACAGTACAGTTCCACATGGGAAAAAAGTGGCAAAATGAAGAAATCTCTCATTCTGTCTCTAGGAATTTTGAAAATAATATCGTTTTGACAAAACTATGTTTTAGGATGAACAAGCTTTACTTAACATACAGAAATACTGAATACAGCAGAAGATTCATCAGTGGATTATGGAGATGAGAGTTCACATTCCATTCCTTGAAGTCATTCATCAAGGCTTCAGTCCAGCAGTAATTCTGAGTGGGCTGGTCTTGGCATCCTGGTTGACTTCCACTGGCACTTACAAAAAGGACTCAGTTGTAAAAGTGCTGTCTTTCCATGTCAACTGCTGAGTTGTGAAACAGTGGTAACTGGCCAAAATAACCAAAAGAGATACTACAATGAAACACCTATCTCTAAGAACTAGAGGAACTCTCTAGGAGCTACAGTAGAAAAGAATGATGATCATTGACCAGTAATTTTGAGTTTATAGATGATTTTCCTTTGTGTGACTTACTGTTTATCTTTATGAACAGATGCACAGTCTTAACTGGTTTAAAAACGGCAGAAGGTTAAAAGCACTATCAAACAGAAGTATTTATGAAATAAATGCTGTAAAGACATAAAACATATTTGACTTTGTTGACACATTCACTTGATGATTTCAGAAAAATTCATGGCATTACTACATAAAATTCATATCTAGTAACCTAACTATGTACTTTAAAAAAAAAAAAAGCTTAATTAGTCACACAGGGAAGGTTAATCTTAGAATCACAGAATCATAGTTAAAAGTGTTTGTTTACTGGTCCACAATGAATAATATCAAATCTTCAAAAGTGCATAGTCCAAGTGTAATAGCCTTGTTCTTCCTTCTGTGCAAGTGTTTGAATCATCAGTTCAGTGAATTAAAAAAACGCTGAAGCCTAATGCCTGCATTATTTAAAATGCCCTCAAGGTTCAATTACTCTGTAATTTATCTTTATATTGTAGCGACCAGGTGATGTGCCTAAAAAGCACGTTTGGTTGCAATTTAATAGGAAAGATGGGCGGCACTGAAAAGTAAGCATCCACTCCCTTCAAATACCCTATGCACTGCACCCCACATTCCTTCACTAGCAGTGGCAAGTGTCCAGTGCAGATGTATATATGTGGAGATTCATGTTATTGGTTTTTTAAAAAAGGAAAAAATCTGTAGTTCCTGTTGCAGGAGAAAAAGATCTGCAATGTTCAGTGCAGATTTGTGTATTTGAAACTGAGGAAGGCTGTCGTTCAGCATGCAAACCCCTTATTGTTTCCCATTACAGACACAGAACCAATGGATTAGCACTTACCAAAGGCACAAAGCAGCTGCAGTAGTTCCACACGTTTTTTTAGCAGCACCTGGTAGCACAGTTCCTCAGGAGCACAGCTTTCTGTAAGAAGAGATTAGAAATTGTGTCATGATATAGTGTGAGTCTTTTCAATTGGGTATGACTCCAGTGATACTTGTGGTGAGATAGTATAAATAAACAGTAGTACTGGAAAAATCTTTATCCTGTAGAGTGTAATCAGAGGTAAGAGATGAACTTTAAATCATTACATTACAGGAGCTGGTAATCTCGGACTTCTTACTCGTCTCTGCTCTTCTGGTTTAATAGAACTGTGTGGAGTTCAAATAGAATTGCAGTCCTGACTTAGCTTTTAAACAATTTCAGGAGTTTTGTATACTTACTTCAATTAGGTGAGAAAATACTCTAATGTGTCAAATGAGATTAGGGCAGGAAGTGTGTGGAACTGTCCTTACACTTAGTGTTCAGTTGTCCACCGTCACTAATTGAGATTTGTCCTTTGAAAGAGAATTTTTATTAAAAGAAATCATGAAGGGGGTCTGAAATCTTACATCTAGGAAAAATGAATATGCATCAGCTGACATTGAGTGTAAAATGTCTGAGCATTTCTGCCTTGTAAATGAATCTGCCTGTTGTTTCATCTCCAAACAATCAGAACTGTAGAACTGAAGCCTGCTTATTGATGGAGATGAATGTTACTACATACAGATGAATGATACTTGTATATCTTAGAGGCAAATTTAATGAAGCAAGGACAGTCTCTCAGGAATTCTGAAGCTTGTTCACCCATTCCTTAAAATTTTTTGTAATCTTAACTGGATTTTGAAAACACATTTCTGGGTGCAAGGAAAACAGATGATTTCTTACTACATTGTGAGGTAAATTTTCATGTTTCATAAGCATAAAATATAATCTTTAGACTGAAAAGGGAGATACTTTTCATATTAGTGGAAGTTTTTAGCATGGGTGAAGAATGAAGGAAAAAGGGTAATACATGAATGTGAAGACCATGCAGTGGAAGAGCTATATCACTACTATATTTAGTAATCCACCACTAGGCTAAATTGTAGTGCCAAACCTACTTTCAAAATAGAATTGTCAGATCTCAGTTTGTAGAGACTTGTTGGTCGGCATCTCGTTGAAAACTATATATAAATGCAACTGGCAGGTTTTACCTCCTTAATTGTAAGAGGTTTTATTATGTTTTGTATTCAAGAACAAAGAGCAGACACTTGTATACCATTTAAAAAGCTGTTCTTCCCAGGTTGGCTTATAGTGCTCATTCATCAGTTCTGAAATACTCAGAAACCATTCATCAGAAAAATTCTTCAGGATTAAGAACATGACATGGATTACATATTCATTGTGCCTTTTCACCGTCATAAGTTATTAAACATTAGTAAATTAGAAAATAAACTTGGTATCATATTGCAAATAAGTGACATATTCAAGTTAGACATAAAGTTGCTCTTGGGGAATTAAGGTTTGATACAAAAAGACACACCTGAAACTACATATGATAGCAAATAGATCCAACATCTGCTGGACTTCATCAGACACCATGTGCTAGCTGTATTTTAGATGTAAGAGAAGTACATCGGCTGAGAAATCTAGTTGCTAATCTTCACACCTTCAGTATTTAGTTCCATATTTGTCTTTTCTTAGACTGTTAGTTCATCCTTTGCATGCTCCTTAATACACATATTGCCAAGTGGAAACAAGTTTTGAGAACCGTGAGATGGAGAAAAGTAAAATACCTGGTAAAAACAGCATATTTTGCATTAATGCAGAATTTCAGGTGCAATTACAGCATGTGCATGAGCAACGAAAGTGCTTGCAAGAGCACACTAAGTAGAGCATTGCTGAATTTGATTCTTGTTGCGTATTTGGAAGCAGGGAGGGAAGTCATTCCCTCTCAATGCTATGATTTACACAACAATAAATAAGCTATGTCCTGTGATGTAGTTGCAGTCACTTACTTTTGGACTGTATTTTCTCATACAGCTAGCAGGCAAAAGAACAGACAGAGCATAAACAGAAAATAAAGATGTGAACATGAAGGAATGATAATAACAGAACTGTGAAATAAAAACAGTAAGTCAAATATGTACCATTGAGGCTCGTTACAGAAGGTGCAGTATTGTGTGTGCTTGAATTAGAATGCTGGATGCGTACAGAGAACAGTTCTGCCACTGCTTGGAAAGAAACGTTCAGTGACAGCTTTCCCCGGCAGTGCCAAAAGGAGTTACGTACTTGAAGTAAGCTAGTTTTAGCATTTGGTCACGATTTCTTTTCCTTGTGCCTCTTTAATCTTCATTATGGATTCAGTCTCCCTATCCCCTCATTTCAAAACTTTTGCTTATAGGAGACATTATTTGGAGTTCCATCATCAAGGGCAGTATCAAACCACAATGAACATTTTACTTGAAGCCAAATGTTACACTGAAGGAAATCAGTTTCATACATCAAACTCAATCAGAAAGATGTCCTCTAGCAGTCCAGCTCAGACTAAGCCTTTCAGTCACTTGAAAGCCTTTAAATCTGTAATGAAGAATCAGCCAAAAAGCATTTTCTGCTAGTTTGCCTTATCATTATTTAATTAGTTCGCTTTGCAAATGAATGTGAAGATAACAAACCTCAACAAGGGATCACAAGCTCTCACAACACTGAATTATCCGTTCCTAGGTGATCTGATTGGCTATGTTTGCATGTCTAGAGAGGCCAGATACTAAAGTAGCATATGCCCTTGCCTAAATTGCTTCTACAGCCTGTTTCTCCTTTTCCATCTGGAATTTATTTTAAAGGGGAGAGGGGTGTGGCGGGAGAAGAGACGCAACAGTCTAACGATATTTTCCGAGGCTAACTCACCTCGACACAGGAAGCTGTTGGTGCTTTGTCTGCCTCTCTCTCTCTTCCCCCCACACAGAGCACGCTCATTGCTGGAAGAAGGACTGAGACTATGCTCACAAAAGCAGGCTGAGTAAGAAATGGAAAATCATAGGCCGTGATTAGCATCGGCTTGAAAACATCCATTGTTTGCTTGCACTTCTGTGACTGTGAATTTCAGCCAGATCACAGCAAGGATTTTGTGAGTTGCTTTGCAAGGTGAAGCTCAAATAGTGCTGATTTCAAAGAGCAAAGAAGCTTATTAAGATGCTGTATAAATCAAAGTCAATTCTATATTTATATTTTTAAAAAAATAAAAAGATTCAGCTGAATGCACAGCCTCTTGGCTGGCTTGTAGAAGAGGCAGTGATTGCCAGTAAATAACAGCTGATGCATTCTCCATTTTTGAAGCAGTTTGTTCCTAAATCACAGAGATTCATACCCATCCTTCTTTTTGCGCATGTACCACACTGGTTGGTTGTGTGGATGGATTAACTGTGACAAGCTGTGACATCAGCAAAGGCTGGATGCTGCCTGGCTCTGTGGTTTTGTAACGCATCCTCCCATTACTGCTGGGCTGACTCATTCCTGCTACAGGGTGAGTGAATTATGCGTAGTGTGGGCCAGCACAGACTGAAGTCTTCAGCAGTGTGCTTCTGTGCAGAAGCTGTGCCCTAACTGTAAAGCAAGCAGCTTTTCAAACCCTGCTTACACAAATGATAGAGCTGAGAAGCAAATGCAGAAAAATATTGATGGTAATAAATAGACACAGAAGTGATAAAATGTACTAATTCTTTTGTGTGGGTGAGGTAGTCTTTGATGTTTGGAAAAGCCTCTGAATTAGGTTTTTGGTCTGCAAAGCCTGTGTGAAAAGCGCAGGCTGTGTTTTGCCTTGGGACCACCAGGGAGGAAGAATCAGTGTTCATTCAGCCTCAAAAATATCGAGTGATCATGGTTATTTTGGAATATGGGGATTTCATGGACAGGAACCAATTTACTTTACCTGTAATGATTGTAGGAAATGAGAGCAAGTGGAGCAAGAACATGGTAGAAGCAGCTCTAGTGCGAAGGAGTAGTACTGTACTGTTAACTTCCACTCAGTTCAGGAGGGGGAAGTGTTGTTTCTTAATAACCCAGGAACCTACTGATTTCTTAGTTATTTATTAATGATCTTGTACTTAAACCTGAAATACCAGACTAGTAGGGCTTTTGGTTGACACTTAAGAAATCTAGAGAGAACTGCTGAGAATTTGACCTCTGGAAAGACGAATGCTAGTGAGGGCCATTCTGCCCTTCATGTACTCTGAGGTATCATTTCAATAGTGCTCACAGTCCCTTAGGATCAGCTTTTAAGGTCCAGAGGTTTTTAAAGTACTCAGCAGAGCAAGAAGGTTATGTAGACAATTGGTGGGTTTGGAGCAAACAAGGTCTCTGTAACAACCTGAACTTTAAACTGGCTGCATTTCATTCGTCACAGCTGCAAAAGTAATTAGAAAAACCAAGGAAGCGGGATCCTTTTGTGTTGTAAGAGGCACTTGGAGGGCAGCAAGTTGCCCTTCTGGAAAAAATAAACTTGCTGACATTTTCTGTCCAGAGCTTTTGACCTTCATCTTGTGGATGCTCTGCTCTAAGCTTACATGCTACCCTGTCCATTAAACAGCCTGTTTAAACTAGCTGAAAAACAAGACAGGTACTTCTGAAGACCATTCCTTCTGGAGGACTTTGTGGCTGCAAAAATTTGAAATGGCATAGATTATTGTTGTGCGTTCCCCCAAAAGTTACTGTTGTGGGAACATTTGGAAGTTTGTTGTTTGTTTCCAGCAAGCAGCTTGACTTTGGACACTAAGCGCCTTTCCAGGATAGATGGACACTTGTATGTGTTCTGGGGTTCTGTGATACCTAAAATGGCATAATGGATTCTAGAAATGTAGTAAGCAATTCCTTAAAACACTGTACCTATGGATGTTCCTGATAGTAGTCACTTATTTGAAGAATTGTTTTAATTTCATTTCGTCTTGAGAGGGGGAATTTAATTATCGTGCATATTTACACTTATCAAGAGCAACGGTTATGGTGTTACCATTGGTCCATATCCTGGACCTGGACACCATGGACAAGATAGTGTATAATTGCAGGACCCCCCTTACCAGGGTGAACAAAGATGGTCTGGCACATGGCTAAGCATCTTTATCAAATGAATGGTAATATGTAATAGGATCATTATCTCAGTAGAGATACTAGATACTACCGTAACAGGGTAGTCTCTTAGACTGTGCTATTGCTTCTTTAAGGTTGTAACACAGGAAATCTTCAGTGGAGCAGGGCCTTTTTTAGGTGACTCTCTCATGGGGTCCACCTTTCAAGTGTGAGTCGGCCAATAGCCTGCTGAAAAAATTTACAAGTGTGAGTTGCATCTCTCCTGTGCTAACACCTTGTGCCAGTTTTCTATCCCTGCTTCTTGGCTACATTTGCAACTAGGTGAGCAATCTTTCCAAGTAGAAGCTCCCAATGAGGATGTAAGCAGGCTCTGCTGCCATGGGAGTGGTGGTAGCCAGCCACTACAGCCAATCTGCTGGAAGAGAGGCTGTTCTCAGACGTTGATGAAAGCAAGCCAGATGATGTCAGCTTTTGGTGTGTGTGGTGACTGTGTTCACCAGAAATACAAAAGGGAGACCACACCAGCTGAGTGAGAATGTTAGGATGAGGAAGGTATTATTCCAGTATATTGGTATTTCCCAGTCATCTTAATCCTAGGCTCTCGTCAACAGAATATCTCTGTTGGTGGTTACCTTACACGGTGCATTTGAGTTGCTAAGTGGGCTGTGACCTACTGACAGGGGTCAGCCATGAGGCTTCCTATCGCAGGAAATTTAGTTGGTGCATTACAATAAAGTCTGATAAAGTTAGCTGGACATATTATCAGAGATTCATTAACTTGACTGGAGATCACCTGGAATGGAAACACTTCTTGCATGTGTTTTTTTTTCTCTCTTTTCTGTAGATAAGATGTTTGGTCCAATGTCTGTGTATGCACTTGTTTTCCAGGGCCCTATTTCTGGACAGGATCAACCCAGGGCAGAAGAGAAGCACCAGATGCTGGGCACGAGAGGGAAGCTATAGCTGTAGGCTGAGGCATAATATCTGCAGCTGTGTTAACTGGAGCAGATCTGGCTGTGATGCAAGGTGTTGACAAGTAAAGCTAGTTTACCTCTGCCTTCCCAAGAGATTAAGTTTGTGAATGGGAGTAGGCTGAAAGTGGCATGGATAAGAAGCACAACATGAGTATCTTAGGACTCTTTGGCAAGCTGTCTAGTAGCTACCTATGCACCTGAAAAGAATTTCCCTCCATACTTGAAAAAACCCTACTTCAGTATTAGGAAGTAGTAGAAGGCTGTTAAGGTGGGCCTGGTGCCTTTGATTCAGCAACAGATTGTCCACAAAGTGAGCCTTTCCAAGGAAGGGAGCAACAAGATTTTGTGACAACCAGTGGTCACCCCTCTGTACTCATCACTGCTCTTCATGTTCAAAGCATGGTTGTTGCTCCCAAGAGGGATCACATAGAAATGGGTCTGGAACTTAGACCATGACAGAGACTGGAGATGTACCTCACCAAGCAGGCAACAGTCTCTGGAATATAGCAGCTTCAGGCCTGGTGCTTCTATGGGCCTTGGTGCCAGGATGCTGGTAAATGTGCTTAAGTATAGTTGTTGATAATGACTGAAGATGATGAAGGTCTGTCTGGTAAGTCTCCCAGAAAAATCCCACTTGTGGAACAGTTAAAAGCCAGGCACAGACAGGACAGTAATTGTTGCTTGACCTCCAAAATACCTAACAGCAAACAATGAACAATCCGAGTCTTGCAAGCACTCAAATGAAATGACAAGTACATAACCTTCTGAGTGTTTATAAATGAACGTAGATGTTGTCTAGAAACCATGACAGAGAGATTGGAAGAGGAACAGGCAAAGAAAAGACTCAAAATTTGTCAGCTTGCAACCAAGAGCCCAGTCATAGGTACATGATGTTGCACCAACAGGTTAGATGTGGAAAGATGTTTTGAACAGCTTTTACAATATCATGGGGATTTATCCTGGGTCAGGGATTTACCTTGTCTGTAACGGTTTTGATCTGGTTTTCAGTGTCCTAAAATTGTCTTTAGAGCACTCCTGGCAAGAACCTGGCAGTTGAGATAATCTTCTCCACGCAGAATGTTTGTAAATAGTACCAGTTTCTGTGTCTCAAGTGCGACAGTCAGCATGGCTCCCAGTCATTATGTGGCAGGCAATCATGCAACCCAAATTATAGCAGTACTGTATGTGCTATTAAAAAATGCATCAATCTCACATCAATAAAGTAGTGTGGGTAAGGGTAAGATCAAAATCTGAGGAAGTGTCAATCCTGTCAGTCATGTAATCATTTTATCAATGGGAGCATACTTTCTGGTCCACTTGGGAGGAAAAAGAGATTCTTATAAAGTGACAGACCAGCCAAAGGACATAAGAAATGCCTCTACACCTATACACATAACACAAGATCTCATGTACCATCACTCAGTCATGGTTGGCAATGGCATTCTGTTTCAAATGTGTTACTTAATTGATGCAGTAAGAAAAATGTGTGTATCCTGGGATCTTATGTGTATAGGCATCAAATAGAAGGTTTTATGTATGCATGTATTTTCACATAATACTGTGTAGACCTTAGACTGGAGTCAGGAAGACCCTAGTTCCTTTGCTTTTATCTAAATGGCATTATTAACTTTTTACAGGACAGTGTAGTTAATCATTCTTACGCACACTGACTGTAAGTGTGCATGTAAGCAAATATTTCAATAGAACACAGGGTACAACTGGAAGTAGTTAATGGATCTGAGGGAGCAGAGCTAACTTTTGCAAAAGAAAATTGTCTGTGAACTTTGGAATAGGATTTTTTTTAAACCTCTGTCTAAGCAAAAAAAAACCGCATTCCAAATGGCCATTGTTTAGTACAGCAGTGACTTTTAAAATACTTTTAAGGCAAAATGAATAAAACAAATTAATTACTTTTTGGTACTTGCTGCTTTTACAGCTGCACCATTTGACTTGGGCAAGAACTTCAAGCCCATCAGTGACTGCGTACATGACAATTTCTGTCATGGTAGTAGGACATACTTTAAAAGAAAATAGCCTACTTCAGGTCTTTGATAAAAGAGTTTGACCAGTCTGGGGCTAAGATTGTGTGCTTTGTTACATAATGTGGAGCTGGTACAGTGGATATGGCTAATGTTTCATTTATTTTGCTTGCCCTTTCCTCCTGTTGTAGACGATGGTCAGACATTTGTCTTCTTCAGATTGCACAGTTCCCTTATTTATTCACTAGGCAATTCTGCTAGCCCTTTTTAATTCTTTGAGAATTTGGAACTACTACTAATTTCCTATTACCATTTCTTCACTGAAACCTTTCCTTGACAAGAAAGCACAGAGGAAGAGCCTCCATCAAAGAGGCTCAGAAATGCATGGGGGGGCACAGAAAGAAACAAGTTGTGACTCTCAGCACTGAGCCCACCATTGATTTCAGAGCTCTGTTGATGGCTCCATTCATGTTCTTGTCATGCCTTGCTTGCTCTGATCAGTTGCAAGAACTGTGATTGTCTCTCCCCCTTCCATCATACCTAGGGCATTGCATCTGTAGTTCACTTGTACAGCTTTCCACCCAAGCAGAGGAAAAGTGCCTAGGAAATAGCAGGCAAGACTGCAGGAGCAGTGGTCAGGCTGCACTGTGCCAGAAAAATTAGATGTAGTACCCTGGCACGTTTGGAGAAATCAGCTTTGAGAGGTGTTGCCAAGACTCTGCTCAGCGCTGCTGTGTTACTAGGGCTGGACTTGAGGGTACAAAGCCTTTTGCTCAGGTCATACTAAGGACAGGATTTGGCCACCAGGCCAAAGCTGTTACTTGGGCCAAACAGCAGTAAGTCACACTAACAAAATATTCTCAGCAGAAGTTCATTGTTAACTCCTATTTGGCACTTTATGCTGGCAAAAATTCTCAAGCCCTTCAGATTTCAGTTAAATCTGGCAGTAAGTTCAGAAGGTATGAGAAACTGACCCACACAGTACCTTGTATTTTTTTCTACTAGATACCAAGCAAGAAAAACCTTTCAGGAATTAAAAGCAAATCTTCAAATGTATCATATATAAATTGCAAATTCCATTTTTCATCCCCTGAGTAAAAGAATTCAAGTGTTCCCATGTATGTGTGTGTCCAAGTTTTAGTACCTGTATTCCTGCAAGATTCCCTGACACGAAGAGATGCATTATAGGGCTGCTAAGTCTTTGAATGCTTTTATTCAAAGCTGAATAAAACATTTCCAGCCTGAGATCCTGAGAGTGCAGGAGAAATACTAAGCAAATGCTTACAATGAAGTAAAAATTACAGATGTATGCATAAATTCAGCATTCTTTGAAAGACATGAAGTTAGTTTTTCAGCTGGACCTAAACCCATAAAAAGTGCTACTAAGAAAACCACATTATATATTCCAAATTAAAAGAACATTAAAGACTGCATATAGGGCAATGTGGAAAGAACTGGCCTAGCAGCAGATACTACAATGGAAACTGAAAAACGGCTTAACAAAAAAAAGAAAATCTATGTAAATTTCACTTCAGCAAAGAGTTACAAATCTTAATATTCTGTTAAGAAGTCAGAATTCAGCAAGAAAATCCATTATATTGCATCTGTTGCTGCTGGAGTGGGAAGAGGGCATGGATTGGTCAAGAGACATGACTTGCTTATGGTGAATACCCGTTACTTTAAAGGAAGGAAGTTTGTGTACAATTCCAAGAATCCAAGTCAGATATAAATTTTGAGAAGGAAGCCATCTGACTCATTATCTACTGTCAAGTCCTGTGTTTGCTATAATATTTACATTTGTAATTTTTATTACCTTTGTTCTTCAGAGTGGTGAATGGCAAACTTAACTACAATTTTACTGCCTTGGATAACCTTATGGATCGTCTGTGGGAAAATAAGCTGATTCCAGGTAAGGGCAGCTCCCTGCCTCCACAGCTTGGTATATCTGTTTGCCCATATGGTACAATAATTAGAAAATTCTTAGAGAGCTTTTTCAAAGCTGGCTTTGATAAAAATTCATTATCTACCTCCTTGCCTTTTCCTCATGTCCATGCAAATGTAAACAGTGTGAGCAAAATTGTATTATAGCAATTAAGACAACACAAATGGTTTTACATTGCCTTTGAAGGCAGTTTCAGATGGATGAATTTGCAAATGAGATCTCTTGAAGAGGAGAAGCCTTTGTACCCATTGACATGTACCTAAAAGCGCCAGAGAAACATACTGAAGTTATATATATATTTCCCATGAATTTATGCAAATATCCCCTGTTTAAAGTTTCCTCTAAATCCTATATTTATGTTGGCAATTATTAGTTTTGATTACCATAGTCACTGACAAGTAACAAGTAAACAACATAAAATCTGAAATATTTCGGTGGGAGCATGAGAAAACAGGAAAGAGAGCCCATTTAATGATGCTTCTTCATTAATAAGTTTGTTTCAGATGACATGATAACCCTTTCATTAATCAAAATGAGATAGCATTCTTAAAAAAAGGAGACCAATTCCTTATGTCTTTTTTAGGATTTGAATTGATGGGGAATCCATCAGGATATTTTTTAGATTTTGAAGATAAAGAACATGTAGTAAAATGGAGAAACTTAATTACGGTTCTGGCCAGGAGATATATAGGTAAGGTAAAAAAATTTAAGCCTTGTTATTTATTCTTCTGTAATCCTTTTTAGCTACTTCAAAAAGTTTTGTGTGTTGTGATCAATTTCAAGACCCTGCATTTCAACTCAAAATCTGGCAGAAAACATGCCAGAACAGACCGTGGACACCATAGAATAATAATCCCTCCTTTCACTGGTCCATGGCCAGCATTCAGAATGAGCAGAGTGTTCTGGGTAGCCCATTTGGCCTGCCTCAAAGGACTGACTTTTAACCTTGTTTTATTGTTGTGGTTGTAAAAGACCAGCTTTCACTGGAGCATGATAACCTGAATACTTTGTGCATGCCAGCTTCAAATATTTCTAACAAGGCAGAAGGCTCAACCTGGATTAAGGGTAGGTGAGTGCCCTAATCAAAAAGCTGTAATTCATCTCCCTTTCACCTTCCATCTTTTTCAAATATTGCTGCATTTCATCAAAAATGAGAGATCATTTTGAAACTCCGAAATCACATTTCCCTCATTATTAAAAATAGTGAGGGAAGTGATGTAGTGGTAGTTCTGGGTGCTGAGCCTCACCTGCAGCCCTAATAGAATTGTCTGAATAAGTCACTTATTGGTAGTATTGTCTGAATATACAGCTCACTGATAAATGAGGCCTCTCCTACAGATAGGTATGGACTGGAGCATGTTGCTAAATGGAATTTTGAAACATGGAATGAACCAGATCACCGTGACTTTGACAATGTGTCTATGACCATAGAAGGTGAGCATGTTTTGGAGCACTTGCTACTGTGATGAAGTCAGACAGATGTGTGGGGTGAGCAGAGGAGTGGCAGTGAGACATAAGTTATACTGACGAAGAAGTAAGGTGGGGAGGAGTGATAAGGAATGTGACAGGAACACCAAGTCTGTTTTGCTAAGGTCATGCTACTGGCTACACTTTATTCCCTTTTGGGCATCAGGGATAGTGGAGCAAAAAAAACAAAACGGGAGTTACACTAAGAAGATGCAGTTCATTAATTGGATATAACATACAGTTAGTAGCAGTAAGGGGATAAGGAAATAAAGAATAAGGAATAAGAGGAAAACTCTTCATTGACAGTTGCATGCCTTGGGAACCTGTCCATGCAAGACTTTTGGAAGAACCTTGTGGAGGCAGCTGAGGTTTTGTTATCTTCTTGTGTTGTCAGAGCATAGGAAAGGGCAATCCCAGTTTGTGAGGTCTTGCCAATAAATCAAATAGTAGCATTATAACATCTCTTTGTAGTTTTAGATCCAGTTTCTGTTCTGAGTTACCATCTTTGATAAATGCATCTGCTTGGACTTCAGGGTTTCTCAACTATTACGATGCTTGCTCAGAAGGATTAAGAGCAGCCAGTCCTCTTCTAAAATTTGGAGGGCCTGGGGATTCCTTCCATCCCTTACCCAAGTCACCCATATGCTGGAGTCTTCTGTGTCATTGCTACAATGGGACCAACTTCTTCACAGGGGAGACTGGTGTAAGGCTGGATTACATTTCTCTCCATAAGAAGGTTAGTCCAAGATTTCAGTTTAAAAAAAAATTTTCAGTCAGTTGAAGTTACATTTTATTCTGAGTTATGAAGTTGATGGTGATGATGATGAGTGTCCAGCCTATAACAGAAGGCATGGCTACCTATTTTTGCAAAACTTTTATGATGTTCAGTAACAAGACTTCAGCTCAGAGCAAATTTGTCTTTGCCTAACTCCCAAGAGGAAACAACTGCTCTACTTCTTTTCCATTTTGTGTTCTAGGAGGAGCTCATACAAGCAGCACATGCTGTAGTAGAGGGAGTAAAAATACTAATATTGTTGGTCCACAGCAGCTTGGTGACCCAGGAATATGTTTTCAGGATATGTTTTAAGTTTATGACTCTAGGTATGTCTGTATGTTTACCACTGCTTTCTCACTACCACTAAACAGATATGAAATATTGTTGCAGGGAGGTGGGAATTCTCTCTCCATCTTGCAACAAGAAGTAGAAGCAGTTCAACAAATTCAGAAGCTCTTTCCAAGTTTTTCTTCTATTGCCATATACAATGATGAAGCAGATCCAATGGTTGGATGGTCCATTCCACAACTCTGGCGAGCTGACGTGACCTATGCAGCTATGGTTGTAAAGGTAACAGTTCATTGATACTCTTGGCATAGCAGTGTCTCCTGATGTGTTAATGCAGTTGAAAAAGTAGACTTAACAGTTAATTTTTAAGCAGCTACTCAGACTAATATATCCTAAAAAAGGAGAGGTCCCTACTGGTACAGTGGGCGTTTCCCTGAATAGTCTGGTTTTAGTAGCTTGATTTAATTTGTATTAGTTTTCTTCATCTTTCCTTAAAAAAAAAAAAACAAACCTGAAACCAAACTGTGAACTTGTCAGAGGAGTGCTAGAGACCTGAGTTGGAGAATGTACGCAGTTTCCCAGTTAGATCCGTCTGCCCTCTCCATGTAATACTACTGCTCTGATGTCAATACTGCTGTCACCTCACATATGTGAGACATTATTTCCCAGTTCCTTCAAAAGCTTATCTCATCAGGAGACATCAGGTATAATTAGGAAGTCCCTTGAGCTGTCAGCATAGGTCCCTTCTTTAGTTTTGGATATTGGCTATACACATGGTCATATTAATTGCTGCTCATACTTCCTGATGTTCACCAGAAAAGCAGAAGGAGAAGAGAATGCTCAACATTCCTGCCTCTGCAGTAATTGAACCCTGACCCCAGAGCAAGCTCAGCTCTTCCCCTGCATAGCAATAATTTCCACTGCAGGCCTGGTGCTTTGTGAGCCACTACTTTATACAGCACATAGAGTCCCAGTACTCCTGTGCTAAGGAAAAATTCCTGAACACAGGAGCATGTATGTCACCCAGAAAAAAGATGCATCTTATCAGCTGCTCATGGGGAGACAAAGGCTCCCAGCTCCCTGAGACTGCATATACAAGCAGTCTTCTCTAATGCAAGAAGTCATTAACTGAGTCACAGAGGGTTTGCAAAACAAAACAACGTTTATAATGATGTGATGATATGAAGGGAGAAGAAAAGACAGATCCAGTGGAAAATTAATGCTTGGGTGTATGGAAGCCCTGCAGGGAGACAACTGTGAGGCAGTTCAGTTGTCAGCCTTCTGAAGTTCTGCTTGATTCTGATACTCAGGCACAATCTGATAAACAGAAAACTTGGGAACTCTGATGTTTTGCAGGAAAGCAGCACAGCAACCAGTGAAACACCAGGAGAATTAATTTCAAGTTAGCACCAAGTGGGAAAAATTACTAATTGAGAAACAGAATCCTGGACCAGCGCACAGACACTGTTGTAGTGGGTACAAAGTAGCTCCAGATTTGGAGAACCATTTAGATATAATTTAGATGGTAAATCCTGATTACTAATTAAGTATTCAAGACAGAGGAGCATAGTTTGTCGTGCAATAGACAAGGAAATGCATTCATTATTTATGGAGAGTACTGGTAATAATTATTTCAGAGACTTACTACTGGCAAAACTATGTAGATACATCAGATATTACAGTGATTAATGTATCACATAAAGTATAGTTTTTCCAAGAGTTGTGAACAGTTTTCCAACAGCTGAAGATCAGTTTTTTCTAAAAGTCAGAACGACTGTTCTTTCCAGAATGCTGTAAAGTTTTTTAAAAAATACTGGTACTGCATATTTGCTGGATTTTCTCCAGGGTAAAAGTCCATTTGCTCTGTGACGTTGCAGGTAATCATCCAGCACCAAAATCTACTCATTTCCAAAGCCAACAACACCATCAACTACTCATTGCTGAGTAATGACAATGCCTTCTTGAGCTACTACCCCCATTACTTCACACAGCGGACTCTGACAGCACGTTTTCAGATGAACAATACAAAGCCACCTCATGTCCAGATGGTGCGGAAACCAGTGCTGACGGCCATGGGCTTGCTGGCATTGCTAGGTATAGTAACCACTGATTAAAGAGCACATCAGTAACCCCTCCTAGCTTGAAGCTTCCTGCCTAAGAAGGATTGTTCCAGACATTTCAGCATTCATAAAAACAGGAGTTCTACTCACTGCTTACTAGCTGTGTTAAGAAAATTCCTTGGAGAGATTAATATCTCAGAAAATATTTCTGACAGTCTATTATCCATTTGATTTAACTTACTGCTTTGTTTATACTTTCTGTGTGCCAACCACTCGTTCTTTTGTTGACTGGTACTTCCTTCTTGTGATGCAAGAGGTACATCCCATCAGGCTGCAACTGTCTCTGAGAAATCCCTGCAGCTGGAAGACTCGTGCATCATATTACTAGAAGAACCTCATGTCACCTGTTTGCATGTTGCTAGCTGAACTGCTAAGCATAAGAATTGCTGTAGTACGTGCATGCTCTGCTGCTGTTAGATAAATCTGACTGAATGTTGTAACTAGTAAAATAAGGCAGAACATAGCTCAACCTATGCTCAGCCTATTTGCATGCTTTGACCCTCCAGCTTCTGGTACAGGACTAACAGTGATGCATACAGTTGTCATGTTTTTTAAAGGAGAAAAGCAGATTTTTGCAGAAGTGAAGATCAGTGGAGATGAAAGCACTCAAAACGGCACGGTTGGTGTGCTGGCGTCTGTGCACACCCCAAATGAGACACAGCCCTCAGACAGCTGGCAAGCTACTGTACTGATATATTCAAGTGAGGATAACAGGACTTCATCCAACATCAGCACAGTCACAGTGAATGCCACCCACTTCCCCAAACACAGAGGTAAACAAATATCATGTAGGCAACTCATGTTAAGTGATCTTTAGGACAGAACATCAGCTGGGAAACTTCTACTGGGTTTCCATTCATTGCAAGACTGAATTCAATTTACTAACTTTCTCATCTTTTGTGCACTCCTAGATTTACTGAGGTATGATAGTGTTCTTCTTTGAAATGTTCATTCCTAATGCCTATACTTTGACCCTGCCTTTAATAGCAGCTGCCACATGCTACCTTTTTGGAAAATTATTGATCTCAGTGTCCTTGGCAGGGTATTTCCAGGCAGTGATTCCCTTAATGAGATGACTCCAAGCCAGCCAACACAAACACACAATTGCACAGCTGATGAAGTTACCAAAAAAATCCATGCAGCACCTAAAGAGAATTTCAATTCTGATTATGGAAGTAATAGTCTGAAATGTAAACTTCGCAAAGCTAAATTGTAGACCCTCTTAAAGTGCTAGCCATGGGACTTTCCAGTGGAAGTTAGGCTCCAAAGTGCTGAAATCACTTTTGAGAACATTAACTTAGACATCTTGTTATTCTTGAAAGTCAAGTAGAGTTTACTTTCTTTCATTCATGTTCCTACAGAGCTAGTGTATGTGACGTATTACATGGATAACAACCAAACCAATCCCTATCTGAAGTGGAAGAACCTCGGAAGCCCTGACTTTCCTTCTCCAGAGCAGTTCCAGCAAATAAGGGATACTGAGGTATGTTTATGTGTTTGCTTGAAGAAATCAGGCCTGTAGTCAAAAATTTCTTAGCCCACAGTCATGCACTTTTCGTATACACACAAAAATTCACTTGCAGTCACGCAGAAATGTGTAGCTGATACACAACTTAGGCCTTTGCATTTATGTTATACAACCTCTTTGCTTTGGGCCTACCCATAAAATAAGGAGGCACAGTTGCTTCTGGGGAAGTTCTGCCTTCTTTCCGAATCTTCAGTGATTTGAGGCGCTTTCTGTTCTGTCTCCCCAAATAAGTCACATAGCACTGTGTATATATTACAGAAGGGCCAAGTTACTGCGTTAGAGTTGAAATGAACATCCTCAGTAATAGAAAACAAACACTTCCCTGAGGTGAACACTACACAGTGCAAATTCACTCTGAGGGGCTCACAGGGAGACCTACAGGTTTTTCTCTTACTCGCTAGTGTTGAATGCACCACAGAGGTTATTAGGGAATAAGTCTTCTCTGAGAACTCCTCCCAACAGATGAAAGCTATGTGGAGATTGCTTACTGTATGTGAGCATATGTGAGCAGCCTGTCACTTCAGCTCCCTTTCCCATAGTTTCCCCTATGCATTCATAGGTTAAAAAAAGGAAGTCATCTTTATCCCCTTCAGGGCCCACAGACAGTACTTGCCCTCTGACTTTGGTATACAGTACTATGTTTTCTCTTCCCAGTCACCATAACTGACTATTGCTAAGACCTGTTGGATACTATAGGAGACATCAGCTCTTCCTTGAAAAGGGCAGCCAGCAAGATTTTAGATGTTCTTGGCTGTCTGGGAGAGCCTCATCCTCGGAGACCAGCTGTGCGGCTGTTGTAGCTAGCAATAGCTGTAGCTATCTGCACACTGGGACGTGGTTTGTAAAGACCTCTGGTATGAAAGGCATTTGTGGGAGGTTACCAGAGTGACAGATTGTGCCTAAGGGCGTTTGTGATCAACACAATTTGTGAGATGGACAAACCCTCTGTTTTCTGAAGAGCTGGAGGACAGGTGAGATTCAAAAGTCTTCCAGCTTGAAGAATTTTGATGTGTATAAGCATTAGCAGCACCAACTGTAATGGAAATTTAGAGTCCTAAAGTAAGTACACTTTACACTGGTTTAACAGTTGGCACTTCAGGTGCTGTAATAAAAGACTTTTTACAGCCCTACTCTTTGGCTCCACAGGACCCACTGGCAACAGGCCCGTTCTCATTTCCTGAAGGTGGCGTCCTGACACTGAAACAAGACTTTCCCATTCCCTCAGTCTTTCTTATCCACATCTGTGCAAGACCCAGCTCTGCTCCTAATCAAGTATGTGTTGTATTCTACTGTCAGACTCATCAAAATAGGAGCTACATCCTGCTAAGAAAACCCAGTTGAACATTTGAGTCAACTATTTGTTGAAAGTACCATGTAAGACTTAGTAAATAAACAATTCTTCTCCCCTTTGATGTGAAGGCTCTCCAAAATATAATTCAAGGTAAAGTATTACATAGCAAGTGGTAGGAGCCATCACTGAGATAAATGGAAGTTCCCATGGTGGGAAATCAATAATACAGTACTCAAAGTGCAGTATCTCTTTAAAAACCACGTGATATGCTACAAGGCATGATAACAGCTCTCCAGTTAATAATTGATAGCTTAAGATAAAATGGAATCATGACTGTCATATTAGACATCTGTATCTGCTCATTCACTCTCCCCTATGTTCATAGAGGTACCCAGAGCCTCTGAAGGTCCTCTGCAAGGTTGACGAGTGGGAGACATAGGCTACAAAAAGCTACAGAGTGAAGAATTTTGTTTTCACACCTGATCTCAATGGAAAAAAAAATCAAAGCAAATAATTAATGAGGAAGGATGAACACAGAAATCTGACCTGGCAAATTGGTTTGTACAGTTTTCTTACGTGAGCTTGTGTCTCTGGACAGGTGACTGGTGTTCGTTTGATCCCTGTCACAAAGGGGCAGGTGATTGTGCTGTGGGACGATGACTGTGTAAAGTCAAAGTAAGTAGCTTTAAAATAAAATGGATATAAATGAGTTACCAACATATTACTCCATAAGTTTCCACAAGCCCTACAGAGTGAAACAAGTTCACAGATTAATGAATGATTACGCCTTGATAGATGATACAGTGCATTTGTCTGACAAAATGAACAGTAGGATCTACTTGCACAAACTGTGAAGAGCAACCCTAATTTGCTGCTTGATCAAAGGAATCTGCCTGCTGCTCACCAGCATTCAATGGCATTTCTGAGGTACTTGCCTTCAGTGTAGCAGACAGGAAGATTCATGGTAAAAGTTATATTATCCACAGATGCCTAAATCGGATCTTGCACATCTCTGTAAGGGATGTGAACTGGAAGAGAAGACCTCCAGTTACTTGTTTCAGCAAGCTGGACTCAACTGGAAGCCCTTTCTAGGTGAACTCTGAAAAGGGATCCAGTGTACAACCAGATTATCTCAGGAGGCAGTGATTTAGCTCCTTTTCAAGCCAGTGTCCCTAGATTCTTCATCCTTGATTACCCTGGTGTCTGACAGAAAGATGTGTAACATTTTGTGATGCTGTATATACCTAAAGTAGCAAGTCCGTCTGGGTGTTCTTCTGTGGGCTGTTGGAGCCCTGGCTCTTTCCAATACTGACAATTTATGCCATCCTGCATTTGGTAGGAATGAGTCAACTGAACATTTCTTATTTTTGTCCTTTTTGTCAAAATAGCCCTGAGATTAGTATTTGATTGCTCAACACATTATCAATTGTATTAACTAACCTCTCTGGTTTCTTTTCTAGGTGTATAAAGACATTCGAAGTGGAATTCTCATCAGATGGAAAAGCATACCAGCGGATTAATGCCAAAGACACAATATTCACACTCTGGGTTTACAGTCCAGGTATGGCAAGAGTACCCATATTAGATAATCTGTCCTGTTGATATTGCCACTCATGAGTACGTGAAACATTGTTTAGTAACTACTAAATGTACCTAACTTGCTAGTAACATACAGTCCCAACACAAGTAAGAGCACATCCCTTACTTTAGGATCATATTCTCAGTGAGACCTTTATTCTTAAGGACAAACAGTGATTGACAAAAAGTCACAAGGACATTGTTAGTAGTATGCCATGTCACAGAAGCCAAAGTCACCCAGCTGCAGGCCTGGCAAGGTCCCTGAGAATTTAAGGAGCACTTTTGTAGCTGGCGTAGAAATATGTAAAAATTATAACAAAAAACCCCACAAAAAACCATGACCAGAAACATCCAAGTGAAGGAAGATAGTTATGTTTTATTTGGGTACTTTTTTGTTTATTGGGGTCGGGGTGGGGGGGGGCTGGTGGTCTTCTGTTTGTTTTGTTTGGGTTTTTTTTTGTTTTTAAACCAATGTGGTCTAGTCTGCAACATGACGTACAACAAGTATTGATAATTAGCACTGGTGAGAGCTGGGTGAAATACAGACAAAACTTGCCTCATAGTGTTACTAATAAAAAGCAGTTGAGAGATGTTTTTACCAGAAACACAGGCTCATCTTAGCCTGAGAAAGTCTTAACATCAGCAGTGGTTGCATAATGAAGTTCAGAGCTATTATTGCAATGTAAAGGTTACAAGTAAACAAAGACTGTAAGTCATGACTGTGGCAAATCTCTGAAATTATTATTCATTACAATATTATATACCAGTTGTAATTATTTGTTTCAAAACCAACAACAACAAAAAAGACTGCTTGAAAAAATATCATATCTCAACAGCCCTTATTGTAGGAACTTCCTCCTCACTCATTATTTCTAGCATTCCTTTCCTTCCAGAATAAAAATACGAAACCACACATAAATATCAATTAAATAGATAAAATATCCCCAAATTTATACTGCTCGTGGGATCAAAGATTCTGCTAGGGAAAGCTGTGTTCTTTAAACTGAGTCAAGGATAAAAAGCATCAGAACCACCAAACATCAACTCACATACCTTTTAAGTAAGTAGTGCTGCTTCCTGAGTAGAGCAGAAGGTTTTCAGTCAGCCTGCATGCATCTTGTTCTGCTTCTCTTTTGAACCTGTCCCCACATAACCTGTTCCAAAGGCACAATTCAGGCAGAAAAGTAAGTCGGAAAAAAAGGAAATGACTAGTTGTGCGTTGCAGATGTCATAACCTTCTTCCAAAGGGACTGCTGGGAAAGCAGTTCTGTAGCTTTACTTGCAAATCCTAATAAGTAGAGAGGATGTCCTTGGTGCAACAAGATAAAAAAGCCATTTTTTATCACTGAGAAATTTATTATCATTTTTAGTCAGACAGGCATAGACACACTTACTTAGGGTGCAGAACTGATTTCCCCAGCCCGTTCCACAAACCTGTATTTCACAGGAGTAGTGTCCTGCTTCACATCCTCCAAGTACCACAGGTGTCAGCATTTCACAGTGACCATTTCTAACCTTTTCATTTGCAGGAAGCTCAGTCTCCGGCTTTTACAGAGTGCGTGCCATTGACTATTGGGGGAAGGCAGGCCTGTCCTCTCTTCCCGTGGGGTATGTCGAAGCTTTCAAGTGACTCTGAAGAATGGTGCCTGGTTTGGTGTCAGAGTGGTGTATGTTCCTTGCAAATGACAACTCCCCAGAAAAATAAACTCCTCCCAGGCTGAGGAGGGAGTATGGAAACGACCTGATGAAGCAAGTTAGGAATGTAAGTTAGAAGCAACTGCCCCTATTAACTCTTCACAGCACAAAAGTCAGCATTATCAAAGAACCACAACTGACAACCCAACTGGTAAGAGGCTGCTGTAGGACTGGGATTCAACCTGCTAACTAGGAATTACGGGAATAAATATTTATTGTTCCCTATTTTACGCTGAGCTAACAGCCAGGGCAAGCTAAGATTTATAGAGGTTACAAACTGTAGCAGGAACAGGACCATTCCTTTACTGTGTGAGTGAGGATGGTAGCAGAGGCACATGGAGGACCTGTGTCTGCCTGCCTTAGCTGCCAGGCTGTCTTGACATAATGGTTTGATGGAAAAGTGCACAGCAACCAGACACATTCAGAGCATGAAGTGAAGGATCCCTTATCCCCTGCAGGTTAGTCACAGTGGGTTATTTTAGAGCACTTGCCGCGTCTTCAGGTGTATGAGGTTTTTCACTCTCTCACAGAAGGGTTTCCACCCAGCTCTCAGTATTTGTGACTATTGCATGGATGCCAGAGCTATTTCCCATAGGCAGAGGAAGGGGTATCAACTCATCTTTGGAAGGGAGAAGGCACAGAAAGTCCTAGCCTCCAGACTTCCCGGCCTTCTCCCTATTTCATTTTTGTCTGAGTCACCTGTATGCACTCTGGCCATCAGCTGCTGCCTCTTTGTGGTGGAGGCTCTAACCCTGAAAGTCCTTCTTTCTCTCCATTGCTGTCACCTAGTCTGGCATCCCACAGCACTTACAGCCAACACCTCCCCTCACAGTCTGTGAGTGACCACTCAGCTCTGCATGGCCAGGAGAAAGCTGAAACACTAGTTAGACCCTTTTGTGTTTTTGTATGACAGGATGGCACACTCTTGAATGTAGCAGGGCTGCTTACCACACTTAGGAAATTACCAAGAACAGTTTGCGCTCCTATGCTTTGCAAAGCATGTGCACAAGCGTGTGATAGCCCTAGATCACAGGCTACAGATCACCACTGGCTGTGCTTGCAGCTGCCAAACATTTTATGTAAACAGCAAAGTTCCCTGAAATTGCAGGGGTGCTGTTTTATTCTTCCCTTTTCACAACGAGCACAGTTTGAGCTGTGCCTTTAACAGGCTTATAGAGAGAAGGATAATGCCAGTGAAAACAGCTGGAGTGTTTTCCATAAGAGGGGTGACTTTGTCACACAAACAAAGCCCCTACTGCTCTCTTTGCTGACATCAGCCACCTCACCAATATAACAACAAAGACTGCATATTTGATGAAACATTCAGGTCTCAGAAAAAAAAGTGCCCAAGTTTGCACAGTAGGAGAGAGCTGAACTACCTCAAATACCCTCAACTTCTACAGCACAGAAAAGAAGCATACACAAAAAGTTGGTGTATTGAGATGTGGCCTTCTATCTCCTTACTTTCTGGTTACTTGTTCATGTGCTTGTACTGAAAATTAGCCTTAAAAGATTCATTTTGTCACCAAATTCAGATGAAATATTTCTTGCCTCATTTAAGTTTTAATAAGGGGCACTTGTCATATCCTAGTTCTCCAATTCCTTGTCCATACAGGCAGAACAGAAAAGGGCCATGGAGCCTACTGAATTGAAAACCTTCTCAATTTAAAAAAAAGTTACTGAGACATTTTACTTGGATGGAGATAGTAAAAATACATTTGAAAGTTGTGATAATAGCCCCTGAGTGAAGAATCAGTGTACAGAGTTAAGTAAATTCTAAGAGTTAACACATGTGGTTTTGCTAGTATAAGGTGGAACCACAAACAAAATGATTTAGAGAAATGCTAAGTGTAGGGTCTTGAGAGATTTTAGTGTGTCTGAGGCAGGGGAAGATACAGGAGCTTGAGACGACAGGTTAGTCTGTTAGGATGTCCTTCTGCTTTAAAATTTTCCCACCCTGGCAATCAGAATATAAGAGTCTTCATCAAACCAAGGACTATGCACTAGTTACAGGTGTATGAAAAAAAACGAAAAAAAAGAAAAAAAAAAGAAAAAACCATAGAAACATAGATGTAGTGAATAGTATTGATTTTGTTATGCAGGGATGAAAACGTATAGATGTGCAAACCATGAAAAATAGAAGATTTCTTCTGAAAATCTTCTTTGCTGCTATGATATAAACTCATTCCTTTAAGAAATGGGCAGGTATAAACATTACAGAGAGAAGAGAAGTTGGTATTTCCAGGTATGAGTTTATTTCTAACAAACTATAGAAGTTTTGAAATGGCGTTTTCTTTTTTTACCATTCAATGTCTGCAGAAAAACGCCATTTAGTACTTGAAACTTGAGATTTCTGTAACCATCTCTTACTGGCTCTGTCTGATAGTGTTTCCAAAATTGCATGTTTAACTAATCTCCGTTACACGTAGTGATCAGCTCCCCATTACATTTTGAGTTTTCAGAAGTGCCAAATATCCATAGCGCTAGGTGTGAATATCAGGTGCTTAGTAGTTCTGTAGTATCATAACCAAAGCAAGACTGCAGAGCACTCATGTATGTCTCTTGCTGTTCATTAATCCAAATAAGAATATGTAACTGCAATTGCAACAGGGGATTGTTTGCCTGCGCTTCAAGCAAAAGCTTGTGAGGCTATATAACCATTTTGCAACTTAAAGAACCTTTCAGCTGAGTATTTTACATTGTCTAATTGTGTATATGCTGCATTTGTTACCATCTCTTGTGCTACCTAATAAAAACGGTTTTTAATCTTTCACATAAACCCTGTAAAAACAGGATCTCATCATTGTGTTGTAGAAACTGCTTAAAGCTCTTATGTCAACAACTTAATCTTGGGAAGTAAAGACTGCCCGCAAGATTTGTCATGTTTTAACCCCAGCCAGCAACCAAGTCCCACACAGCTGCTTGCAGCGGCTACTGGCACAAGGTATTGAAGGTAGTTGGACTTGTGGAAGTTCCAATATTACATAAAACTGAAGCATGAAGGGAACCTTACCTAAAAAAATGAAGCAGAAAGGCTGAAGTGGAAACCTAAATGCATAGATTGCCTCAGTTACCACAACCCAGGGAAAACTGGTCAAACTCAAGGTGGTATCATCGTGTTTGATCTCAGGACTTGCAGTGTCCTTGCTGGAGGAGGTTCACTGGTGTATGAAGGACAATATCCTTGCGGAGTCCCTCCTGCTGTTGCGCAGTCATAGTCTTTGTGCCAGCACTAAAGGACCTTCTGAGGACAAAACAACAGTCCTTTGAATGCATAAACAATTTTTTTATTTTGTCTTGTTAGTGGAAAGTTTATGCAGGACAGAGATTATGACTTGGGACCTATACACAAACTTAAAACCCAGAAATAATAGCCTGCTTTTCATCAGCCAGCTCAAACAGCACACAGATGTCTGCTTCTAGCTATACTCAAGATGTTTCATGTTGAACTCAATAGAATTTGAAGAGCAATGTAAATCTCTGCCTTCCCTACCCTACCTTGTCTTTCGGATTTCCTGCAGTCATTGGAGAGAAATGGATGTGAGGTAACTCCCATCTGTTCATTAATTTGCCACATTATACAATGAGGGCCTGCTTGTAGTCCTGATGGAAACATGCTCCCCCAAGTACAAGTCATATTCCTGGGGCATGTAAACTCTATGGTGTATTCATCCAGAATCACCACTGTGTTTCTATGATCCTGCAGACTTTACTTTATGTGGCTGAGGAGGGATTTCACTGCCTAACTCGTCTGGACAGACTATGAAGTACAATAAGAATGCACTTGGTCCTGCATATTGGCTGTCCTTGCTATAACTCCCATGTACTCTGGTCATACAATTACTATAATCATAGTATAATCATAGTATAATCATTTAAAATCCCACTTCTCTGGTAGTATCGGTCTGAAAGTTCTGGCCAAAGGCCATGCTTCTTCAGCTAAAGGTTAGCGTTGTCTAATCAGTTGTTACACAAGTCCTAAGTTCACAGATTCCACCCCAATACTTCCTGATGGGAGAAGTGGAGAACATACAATCAATGTACTGACCTTGCACTTAGTCCAGCAAAAAAGGCTGGTCAACATTCAGTTTTTTCAACATTCAGTAGTTCTCTATCTATATGGGGTTTTGTTAGCTTTGACTGCTAGTGCTCCTCTCTTTCTGTCCTTGGCATTAGGTTCACTGTCTTGTTCTCTGTCAGGGTAGCTTTCCCTGGATGTGAAGAGCAAGGAGCACCTTTGTTCAAGCCTGTTGAGGGCCTTACAAGTATTGCCAGGAAATCCTGGGAAAGAAAAGTTAGAGAGACCTCCCTGCATTCCTGGGATAATGTCTCTGGTCCTGGAAAATGTCTCTGGTCCTTGGTTTCTACGTCCTTTCCAGTTCCTTTAGGTAAGATTGTGCAAGCATCTTGCAGAAGCTGTTTAGTACTGAAGTGCTCTGAAGGTCTTCAGTTAACATCAGCCTTGTGTCACACACCTTTTGGAAGCCTCAGGAGTAGGGACTGTTCAGCTTGGTCTTACCTCTGTGCTTGGTTATCATAATTTGTAAAAATTTGTGTAGTTGACGAACTGCAAGGTACAGCAGGGTGCTGGGGATATTCTAGACTGGTAATTTTATTACTAGGAAACACAAAGGTAATAAAAACCAGTTCCCAGAGATGTCTTTTTTTTTTCCAAAACATTTATTGACAAATGCCACATTAGGTATTCCCTTGAAAATTAAAATATCACTATTATATTGCACACAGTTTACAGATCCCCCAATATTTTCATGTGTTTTTCAGGAAAAACACACTATTCCATACTATGATTTTTTTTATTGTTAGTTGAGTGGCAACTTCAAGAGGTCTGGTTTCTGTGCTTAAGGATAGCATCAGAAGCGTACTTTCAGCAGGCCCCTGGAAAGAAAGAAAAGTAAACTTTAGTCTGTGTAAGTAAATTTGCAAAGTGCTTTTAACAGCCTTTTAGTCTTCAGTGAAGCTATGGCTACAGCCCTCCTGGGGTCCTTCTGTATCACAATACAAGATTAGCATGCAGGGTGCAAAAGCTGCTGTTTGCATTGCTCTATGTCTATTGGCATGGACTGGGGCAACCTTCCCCAGCTAGCCACGGGCTTTCAGCTTTCCTGAGCACCCAGCCATGAGCCTGCAAACCATCTGCCTTCCCTCTGCTACCGGGAGCAGTACAGAGGGGTATGGGGCAGCCTCGGATGATGCCAGGACCTGCTCCGTAGTGGAGGACTGGCTGACACAACGATGTGCTGTTCAGGAGGTTTTAGCTGCCATTCCTTGTCCCACAGTGCAGAGCATGCATGTTGCAGGCTTAGTAAACGGTTAACCTCCAGGCAACGCAGTTAGGATGTGAAGGGTGTGGGTACTCAACTGCCAACAAAGAGGAATTTCTGCCTCCAGCACAGCCTAAAAAATTATCTCCCTATCTCATGATAGTATCTGTAGTGTCAGTCTCATACCAATACTATCTCACTTGAACTAGACGATCAATTCAACCTCCAGAAAAATGTTCTCAAAATGGGCTTTAGACGTGGTACATTTTCACGTATGTGGTGCAACTGCTGACTCCCACTGCCAGCAGACATAGAAATGCTGCTCAGAGCTCCTCATCCCTGCTACTCAGACTACACAGGATGCGAGTCATGATGGAATTAAGGAGTGTGAGGGTGGTCCTCCCTAAAGGCATCTTCTAATCCTTTCCTGGAGGATACTGCACAGACCCAAGGTAAGATGCTATTATGCAAGACAAGCTTTTCCAGGTGCAGAAATAAAGGCTTGTATCATCCATCCCTGTATCATCCATGTCCTGTCTACTACTACAGTAACAAAACTGGTCTTCTGGCAGTGTAGCAGTTTCAACACACAGGATTCCTGTAAGGGCAGGCTTAAGGCTGCAGAGCCAGCCTGTAACAGGCTCTCATTCTTGCATGGATTTCCCTTTGTAGCTCTTTTCTTACTAGATCTAACATTAAGAAAAGGTTGCTAGAAGAGTACAACTGAGTTTGCTGTGGTTCTGTCACATTAACAGCAAATGTGTTCACCTACTGTACAACTCAGTGAGTTTGCTAATAAGCCCGAAGTACCTGACTGAAGCACAGGCTGGAACTGGCCAGACATGCAGATTTCTTCCTGCTTCTGGCGCACAATGCGCTGGATGGCTGGGGGGAGGCCACGGGGGTTGCGGGAGAAGATCAGGGAGTAGCCATCATCACAGGACCCATCCTCCTTCAGGCTGCGGCAGGCGTAGGTAATGGCATAGTTATCATAGTCAGTGTCAATCACCCAGTAGTTGTCCCCTGAAACATCAGAACACACACATTTGTCACAGTGAGCAAAACAAAAGCAGAGACAGATCCTTCAGCAGGGAGATGATGAACTTCTACACATGGCAGGGATAGCTTTCCAAAGGACCTGAAATCATGTCACACATTCACACCATGGAGGGAAGAACTGGGACAAGCCCAGGGCATCTTGAAACTGTGTTTTTCCTCATGATGCTCAGTGCATTTTCACCTTTTGTTTCTTAGGCTAGAAGTATTAGGAGGGCTAGGACTTTCTAGGCTTTCAATGACAAAATATCTCTTTATGTTGTTCACTCAAGTATGGTGGAAAGAAGGAGGTGCAGTGCAGAGTACTTTTCCTATACAGGAAGCCTCAGCAAGACATTCCTCCTGTTTTCTAGCCTTACTCAACTAAGTTCTTTTTGGTGTGGCTTATCTGCCAGTACTAAGTGAATGTACTTCTTTCTTACACATCAGAAGTCCTCCCCAACTTCCACAGCAGGAGACCCTCAGCTATGGGAGATGCAGGCACAAAGGATGGAGTTTGAAGGGTGCAGAACTGAGGTTTAGCAAGAGCAGTTTCTGCAAGGGGGCCTTGAGTTAACAGCTCCATTTCTTTGAGTCCAGCTGTGTCCATCTGAGGAGAAATGTGCCTTTCTGCTGGGGTGCAGGTATGGGTCCACATGTCTCCTCTTTAGCTATGAGGAGTACAGGGATGACTGACCCTAGCACTTTTATAATGCCCACAGTGGGGCCCAGGAAGTATTGCTTCCCTAAGTTCAACACCACGCCTGGCTGTACCAAATCCATGTGTATGACCCAATGCCTCTAAGCTGCATCCTCCCTGCTAATGTATATGGTGTATAAGAGGCATCTCTGGGAAGTCTCTGGGTCCTGCCCCTTCTGTGGACATAAAATGCACTGCTTTGATAAAGCATCCCCCCCCCAAAAGGATGTTTTATCTTCACTTGGAGCAATCTGATCTGAATTGTTTTTCCTGCTCCTATCTTGGAACACACATCTGGATAGCTGTAAGCAATTGACTAGCATCAGGGAGCCTGAGAATTTCACTTACCACCGCTGGAGAGGTAGCTGGCCAGTCCCTGGTAGGTCATATACATTTTTGCTGGAGTGGTTGGGTCAGGTACCGTATACTGAGCAGCCATGTCAGCACAGATCACCCAGAAACTGCAAAAAGATCCATAAGATTCAAGGTCAAACCTGGCAGCATCTGAGCTTCAGATGGCTGTCCCTCACTCAGGACTTGGACACAACTGCCTCAGGCATGGGCATGGCCTTTCTTGATGCAGTCACTGTTTGTCGTTAAGTGATGCAAATCTATGACACCCTCCATCACCCCATCACCGCCGGTGATTGCTGCTGCAGTCTGGTCCCCAGCTCTGCTGTGTGCTGTGGTTGGGACAGTGCCCTGACTGTCCTTCGGTTCAGTAGGTTTTTTACCACCCATTTCTCTACAAGCAGACAGCCACCAAGCACAATAATGAACGTTGTTTCTTGGCTCCCTGCTAGCAGTCTGCAGGGTGAACTGACCTCCATCTGGGCTCTTTGGGGTCAGTAGCTGCACCCCAGGCAGAGGCAGGGAGTTGGCTTTCCCCTCTCTAACCCTTCTGAGCAATATAGGCACAGGCATGTTGGTTACAAGCACAGTTACAGTTACAGCCACTTTGCCAAGCTGGTGAAAAAACATCACACAGCCTTTGAGAGCCCTGCGTGTGTCCATTTGTCCAATGCCCTTCTCTGTTTGGTGTCTGTTTGCTTTGAATACCACCCATATTTTAACACCGTTTGTCAAGCATTGCCTGGTTTTGTGAAACAGTGGAAGGGTCTGCATTCCTTTCCTTGCTCAGGCTGCACTTCCCCTTATCCTGTCTCTGCAGAAATAAAATTTGCAGCAGCCTTGAGACCCTGCTTATTTTCTGATGAGTCCTTTCAGGGATCTTCCCCTTTGCACTGTGTGGCATGCCTGCAAAGCTTCATTTTCCTATTCCCAAAATATCCTGCGCTGTTAAGATGTACAAGGTTCATAGCCACCTGCTAGTAGTTGCCTAATGGAAGCCCCAGATTTTCTTTTCTGCACTCAGAAAGCTATTTAATCTCTTTACAATCTGTAATTCCTTGTAGTAATCATGATTAACAGGCAAAACTCTAAGCTTCTTGCCATCTGTCCATTCAGGCGTTGCAATGACATCTAAGAGTTAACCACAGGTTTTCCTCAGAAATCTGTCCAACACTGTGTTGAGAGGTCTGTGAAAGTAATGCTCCTCTCCTTCCCCTGAACTTCTCAGTGAAATAAGAATTTTCCTTCCCTTGCAGCCCCACAGCCTCCATTAGCTCCTTCACTTGATTGCAAATAATTTATTTTACCAGTCCATCTATCAAGGTTTGACATAATTGTCTTTTTGCAGTAGTTTTGTGATGGTCCCGAACCTGAGCCAGGCTGAGAAGAAACCCAAGATTCAAAAGTGTCTAACCTCTAGCTTCTAATCTAATACCATGGCTAAATTTCCCTTTTTGATGAAGAAAACACAGCCATGTTGCATGCTCAGGATAGATCACCATCCATGTCCCCCTGATCCAGTACCTCATGGCAGCAGCTGGAGTGTAAAGTCAAGAAGGCTCACCCAAAAAGTTTGACTCTGCCCTTGGAGGATGCTGTCATTGTGCCATCTTCCTCCACGGTGTATTCAGCAGAGATGTTGTCCTGAAGGAAAAGGCCTTCTGGATCCTTCTTGGCCAGGGCATACCATTTCCCTGCATACTGTCATGAAAGGGTGTTAATATCTAAATTAATCACCATGGCAAGATTAATGTAAAAATGATTTTGTGATCAAAGTGTGTTTCGAGCTCCCTATTGCTTGACGAAAGATAAAGTCTGAGTTTGGGTGGGAATGTAGCACAGAGATCCTGCAGTGCTGCCTGATGAACCCTTGCTTCTGTGCCAGAAGGAGCAGGTCTAGCAGCTCAGCACTGCTGTGCACATGTACTCCTTGTCTAGTGAGACATTCCTGGCACAGTACTGAAAGCGTCTCCCAGCCTAATATGCCTTCTGAGACTCAGGCTTCTTCTTCCCTGTTCCTGTTCAAGCCCCCTTCTCTTCCATGGAATACTATACCAAATTCAATGATATCGAATTGCAGGCACAAAGACTGTAGCAAGCTGGCTGGAGACAATCTTTGTGACTGCCAGGGTCACAGCTGATCTCTGATGGGAAAAGAGTCTACCCAGCAAAGCAGAAAGTGATGACTGTATGCTCAAAACGTGGAGAGTTTGTGTTGGGGAGAGTATCTACAGAGGGAAATGGAAGGAGATTAAGGGAAGGAATATGGCTAAGCAAAAAATGGCCCCCTGAAAATGTGCGAGAAGTATCAAGTAAAATGAAAACAAGATCGGAAGAGATGACTGACAGAGAGGAAGACCCTTAAAAGTTAACATTATCAGTAGAAATGGTGAGAAGAGCAGTAGCTAGCTGTGTTAAATTTGATTCTGCAGAGAAGCGAATGAGATCTGTTAGGCAAATTATGTGCTTAAGCCTGAAACAAGCTCGTAATTCCCAAATACAGAAGCCTGAGGAAAAAAATTGACTTTTTAAAACTGGGGTGTTCCCAAAGCTCTCCCTGGACATGGTTTGTTTCCAGCAAAGCCAATCTTGTATAGAGAAAGTGCTCGCTGCATCCCAGCTGCCCTTGGAATTGTGGTGTTGGCTGACCATTAGTTAAAATAGGTACTGACACACATGTCTGGACCTAACAGCGAGTTAGCCCTAATTGCCTCCTCAGAAGCACAAATGATGTGTTTAGACAAGAGCTCGAGATACCAGACTAGGTAAGATTTCCATTTGCTAGGAAGCCCAAGAATGACTAGTGGTGGATACACAAACCCTGGGACTTATATTTGATCTTCCTCTCTGATGTGGACCTAAATTGTTTGTTTCACGCAACTGCTCAAAGCTCAAAGCTGTGCTGAGCTAACAGAAGACAACCTCTAACTGAGTAACATCCCTGGCTTTCAAGGCCAGTTTTACCATAATGTTCAGAAGGTTAAACAGTACCAAGAAAAGCAAGCTACAAGACATCGGCAAGATAGCATATGAAAGAAGCTTTTTGGTGAAGAACCCCTTTAGATGAACAAAACTCATAACCTGGAAAAACAGTTTATACGTAAAGCTTCTCCATATGTACTATTGAAGTAATCATAATTACCCTTTTCGGATCAAAATTGTCTTTCACAGAGAAAGACTCCACTGCACAGGTCTGAGCTAGGCTATATTCAACAGTGTAGAAGACCGAGGCCAGGAAAACATACTGTGCGTATTTCATCCTGCAAGACAAAAGCAACAGGGGGATTTATTTCATGCTGGATGGAAGTCACTACTGCTGTGCCTACAGATGCATTTCCCTCATTTTAGAACCAGTTTCTTCCCATACTAAATAGACAACCAACACTTCCACTGATACTGAGACACTGTGGTGCTTGAATTCAGCCAAAACTGAACATCAACAGCAATTACTTTGCAAGAGTATTCTGCTGGCCAGGAGTAGTAATGCAGTTCATGGTATTTTTGCATTATAAATCAAGCCAGAATATGGATCAGTTTGGTAAGAATTGATAGAAAATTACAATGTTTTGAATTTTGTTTTCACAGGAAGAAAAATGTTCTGTTGAGCTCTGGTAAAGCACTGTACATTGTAAAGATGTTGTTTCTAATTATTTCACAGTGAGTGTCCACTTTACTTTCAAGCCAGCACAGCCATATTCTTTATCATGAGTTCTCATCACCAAAATAGGCCTTTCCTAGCTGCCTGCTCTAATGGCATAACACACCTTCGTATTGGCTGCCCTCTAACCAATCCTTCAGCAAACATGACAAATAATATTAATTTTCTAGAGGCTTGATCTGTCATCGCAGAACAACCACCAGGTGCCCATGGCTTTATTTTTCTCCTTGTGTATCCCAGCACATCCATATCCCAGTATATTTGTTTTTCAGAGTTTAGGAAGAGAGCACCTTCATGATACATTCTTGCAGAGTATTTGACCCTGAATACCTGTCCTGATGCCCAGATAAAACAGTTTCCTGACGCTTGTAAGTAGGATCCAAGCTGAGCTACCAACCCAGAGCCCAAACACCCATGCAGCTACTCTGTTCCTGCTGCCATGCAGCTGCACTTCCCTACTGCAAGGGGTGCCAATCTGATCCACCTCTGTTGAAGAGACACCTACCTGCTGGGTAGAGATGTTGGAGATCCTTGAGACTACTCTGCTTCAGTCTTTGGGCTCCAGGTAGCAGGAGAGTTTTGTGTCAATTGCCCTCCAGCTCCCTTTAAATAAGGAATCTGCAGAGTCACTAATTGGTTATTTTTGCTCGTGTGCCTGAATAAAACACTTAATCTTGGATAATCCATTATGTAAAAACCAACTGTAATCCTCACACTGGTGGGTCTGACTGCTATACTAATACAAACACAGCTTTTACATAATGGAAAAAGCTGCCCAGAAAGCTAATAGATCTGCTGATTTGATTGTACCACTGCTTTGTCTCATTGAAGTCTTTCGACTTGCAACACATGTCAGGAGAATAAGCAAAGAGCATTAAGTAGAGAAACACTTGGACTATATGCATGCATCTGCATGGGCACGTGTTCAAATTTTACAACTTGCATGGAGCAGATACATAATTAGCTCTTCTGATACCTGCATCATCAAATTAAGGTGATCCTTGCAAGACTAGGAAGACATTATGCATTACCTACATTGGGGGGGGAGTGGGACAAAACCGCAAAATTTTGCCTTCATGTTCGTATCAAAATCGTGGAGTCCCCAGTTCTCCTGTGCACTGAAACAATTTTATGTACATTCTTCCTAGCTAATTTTGTCAACGTTTCCAGTTACATAAGTACTATAGCTCTCTCCTTCCTAAAATGTTCTTCTTAGTAGCCTTTCATGGGGATACAGCACATCACAAAAAGATGAGAAGGCAGAGGAAGAGTACTGCTGACAGCAAACCATGCTTACCATTCTCAAGCACCCAAAGAATTTCCCCAACTGCAAAGGCTGCTCCTGTACCCTTTCTCACCTGGGAGATCTAAGACTTCAGGAGCTGCCAGCACTAGCAGTTATTCCTCATACTGGGTGCTAAATTCTGAGGAGCCTGGGACATAACCTCTGGGGACAGCCCTGTAGTTCCTATGGGATAAGCCCAGAATGTTCTGAACTTTTTGGTTCTGATCCAGCAATCTGGACTTCCAGAGCAAGGCTAAAGCCTTCTGGATGTTTTGCGTTTGCTGCAGTGATCACTTACTGCCTCTTGCCCAGGAATTCCTGAACAGAAGCACACAACTTTGCCCTGTAGCTGGTGTGAACTGTGTTGCTTTCCAGGCAGCTCGTTTAGGGCTGCCCATTGCCAGGGAAAGGCTGTCCTTGCTTGCTGCCAGAGGAAACTTTGGCTTGGCCTCTGTGCAGCTTCCATCTACACTTTAGAGGGAGGCAGTGGCACTTTGCACGCAGCATAGTGACTGAATGTACTCTGCTCATGCCACCTGCTTGTGTTCAGAGCCGGCCTGGGCAAGTACGCAGGGCAATGAGCTGATGGTAAATGGGACTGCTTGGACACTTAAACAGTCACATAAAAAGTAACTTCTTTTCAGAGCTAGCTGCCCACTAGATTTTTAAAGGGCCTGACACTCAATAGGAGTGCAGAAGTGTGCTCTTCCACTCTGATGTGGGGATTCGACAGAGAAAAACTAAGTTTTTTGTAAATTAGAAGGCTTCCAAACACTTATCACTTCATCTGTTTCCAACAAAACAGATTAGTTTACGTCCATGTGAGACATAAGTGACACTCGAAGCCATGCTTAGATGACCACTTAATCCCCTGGGGATTAGACACATGCTAACAATAGCTAATCACAGCACAAGATTTTGGTTGGTGAGCATAACATCTGTCACTGCATTATTTGCTGTTCGGAGCAGGAAGAAAACAAAATCAAATTTATCTTCATTTTTGCGGTATTGTGGTAATTTGTGCTGGGCATAAGAAAAGAAAAAAGGAAGGAATCAAAGCATTGAAACATATTCCTGAGCTTGTGGAATTTGATGTGAGATGAAACAGATTTTGTAAAAACAAAGATGCCCTACTGGGTTTGGTTGTCAACGAAGACACCCAAGAGCCTGGCCAAGACTTGCTCACCAAAACTGACTGGTTTCCAGCAGAAGAGGTGACCTGACCACTCAGTGTACTGAACTCAGCACAAGGGTAACTGGTAGTTCTAATAATCTGCAGCAAAACAGGTATGCAGATGAGACGATTAATCTTATCTTCTTCCCTATCCTGTGAAATACAGCAGCAGAAGCAGTATTGAATTTCCTGCCTATCAGGTCCCTCTCCTTTTGCCTTATTATTGGAATAAGCATTGGGTAAACTGCTCTGGGAATTACTGCAATTGCACTGCCATCTCAGATTTAGTAACATGTGCTGCTGGCTTGGCTGCCGATGGCACAGGATGAGAGCTCTAAATATGCTCCTGCATCAGGCATTAAGTTCCCTGCTGTCCAGCAGGCGATCAGGTTGTGGATTTGTTTGCAGGGAACTGGAGAACAGCTACATGTACACACATTCTGAGCTGCCCCTGACAGCTGCTTCAGCGGTTATTGCACTGTGAGGTGTGGGGATTTTGTGCTCTAGGTTTAGATATAATTTTTCTGCTAAGGATGCCAGGCTACCTTTCAGGGATGTCACATGCCTGTGTCTGCATTGCTGGAGAACACACATCCCAGACTCAGGTTTGCCAAGGGCTGAGAGGACACTGATAGTCGACTCCACTCCGTCGGGGCAGGAGGCAGGAGAAATAAGGCTTCCCCATAGTGGAACACCACGTGAAGGCTATGGGCATAGAGGTTTTCAGTTTCTGTGACTTCTGCTCAGAAATGCTGATCTTTTCCAAGGAAGAGAGTGGTGCAATACAGATGAAGAGGAAATCATTTGAGGTTTGTTCTTCTGTGGTTCAAGGGTGGGGTTCTTGGGCGTGCTACACAGTTAGATTAAAAAGGCTTCATAAATCACTGCCTTAGGACTTTCAAGGCAATATTCAAATACCGCACAGTTTTAAACTATGAGACCTGAAAGGCATCCTTCCCATCTGAAAAAATGATAGTGTAATTCTTGTTAAATGTATTGACAGACAATTGGCAGAGCAGTGCCTCACATGTTCCCATGCCCACAACACATCTCAGGCAAAGGCATACACATTACCCTGTTTGTAAGTGAAAAGTGAGAGAAGTTGAGAAGCCTCAGCCTCTCTGCCACTATGGGCAGTTAGCCTGGAGGGAATGGTTTTCTCAGAGCCATTGACAAGAGCTTGCCAGAAAAGTTAAATTGCAGCCTCTCTCCCGAGCCCTTCAGCGTCTTGCTGCCTTGAGTGCACAGTGTGAATGTAGAGCTGGCTAAAATCTCTCCTTCCGTGCGATTTTAACACACAATGATCTGGTGACCAAAGAAGCATACCAGGTTTTGTGCCGTCTCCTGCTTTCTGAACAACTGTGTTGATGATGGTTGCAGCTTGAACAGTGAGCCGCTGAACTTCCTCTCCAATGAATGACAGTTTCCCAAACGGCCTGTTGCTAATCTCTACCAAAATACCATTCAGGCCTGAGCAACCTCATGAAAAAGAGACCTTTTTTGCCATCCGATAAAAAGATGAACTTCTTGTTTGCTGTTTTCTGTGATTTACTATAAGGCATACTGCTGGCATATCTATATACATATTTAATATTTACTACTATTGAATTGATCCATTTCCAGCCATTGGCATGTTTATTCATTTCAGTTGCAACATTTGTTTAAAGACACAATATTTGCCTTTTTCATGCCAAGCTGCCAGGCCCCGGAGGGCAAAGAGCAGCCCTTTCAGCACAAGAAGACTGGAGAGTCTGCCATTTCATTGTGGACAAGGACAGTGGCATCTGCAAACAGGAAAGGAGCTCAGTTCTCTGGAGATAAGGTCTTCACACTTGAAAAGATCCCTGATACATCTCTATGGCCTGATCCTATTCTTCTCCTGGAGGAAGACAGGAGGAAGGAGATTGTTTCCTTCAGGCAGCAGTAGCCTCTCCCGCATTTTGCAATGAGGTAACAGACTGCAGTTAGTTTAATCCCTGGTGTTATTGCCCCGATGCCTTCCAAAATCCAGGAGGCACAGATGTTATGTGAATACCCCTGAAGGTGTAAACCATGCATGTAGTATTCTAAGCCTCTTCCCTTTTCCGTTCATGCAACAGAAACAGCTTAACTCAAAAAACACAGGAATAAATCTATGGGCTCTAGCTGGTTACAAAGCATGATGTAACAGGAGGCCATAAGTCCACGTTCCCGACAGTAAATTCTGCCTCCAGATTATTGCACCAGATTACTCCAATGGGATATATACAGCTCCCTACGTAGCATGCATCTCAAGGTGCTTTACAAAAGTGATACTGCTGGCACAGAGCTTGAGTAGTTATGGATAAGCCAGGATGTCCATGCCAGCCCTGACGATGGATTTAAAAGCTAAAACCAGAAGCACAAATTACAAAAGCCAAGGAAATCTGTATCTGCATGCAATCAGAAGCCATTAGCCAGGCACCTGGCCTTAGTAGGTGTTTGAGGACACAGCTTCCATGTGCAGCGGGAGGTGCAAGGAGGGAAGGTTTAGGTCAGAGCACCTTTGTGCACTCCAAAGGGAGGGCAGCTGTAAACACAAGGCTGATTAGTGAGTCACAGAGATAGAGAATAAGCAAAGGCTTTCAGGTACAACTGCACTTCAGCTTTCCATCTCAGCTTCTTCTGCAGGAGAAATGGATGGAAGTATGTAGCTTGGGAAAAGAGAGGAGTTTTCTAAGCTGTCAAAAATGAACAAATGTATTTTTTCATGGAGGATTTTTTGTTTGTTTGTTTTACTCTTTAAGCAGCTGATCTCTAAAGTGGCAAGACCTTAAAAAGTGTAATTTTTCCGCAAATAGGAAAGTTCACTGTTTCACTGTGGCACACTTCTCATCACTTACACAGAAAAACTGTTTATTTTACAAGCAAGCCCAGAGATTCCAATCAAATCTCAGAGTCCCACTATGTTACCACCTCTGTATATTTATAGCTGGAATACTCGGCCTGAAGATCAAGCTTACATCTGCTTCAGACTGAGCAACAAGCTGGAAACACCAAAAATTGCAGTGTTGCCTCAACAAGAGAAGCCCATTAAAAATACCACCACTGCAGCAACCTCTGCTGCAGGAAACAGATGCCAAACATCCCTCTGCCCACAAGAAGAGAAGGAAGAGGAGGCAGGCCGCAGAGTGCCCAAACTTCATCAGAACATCTGCAGGACTCACTGCAGTTCTGTGCCTGCTGGCCTAGCATGGGGACCAGTGAATGACCAGCCCTGCTGCTGGTCTCTGGAATATGAGTGCTTGCTTCCTCTTTGCTGTGGCCTTGTGTCTGCCAGTGCTGCAAACCTCTTTATGCTGTTCTGACATGTGCACTGAGACTAAACAGACACTCCCAGCTTCTTCTTGTGATTTTTGGCTTGAATTCTTCTTACCCATGGTGGCTATGCTTGTTCCTACCCTTCTGGTTCCACAGCATTTTATGGACTCAGTACCCCTTCTTAATTCCTCATTACTTGCCCTTCCATTACTCTTGAAGTTAGAGTCATTTTCTCTGTTCCTCTTCTTTTCTGCTAAACAGTCCTGTTCTCTGCCTTTTTTTTTTTTCCCATTGTGGCCATGTTTCCCACAAATCACTTCACTCGTCTGTGATGCTGTCCTCTTGTTCTCCAAATATCTGCAAATCTTTCCTTAGAGCCTCTTCTCTTTTCTTCCTTGTTTCTTCATGACGCTGCATAAGCAAGCCTACCTCTGGGTACATCTGAGCACGTATTTTGTGTTATTAGTGTTCCTTCTAAGAGTTTACACATGTCCTGTCACTGTATTCTCCTTTCTTCCATGCCCAGAGCATTTTTGGAAGAAGCTTGGGAAGGAAGTGTTTTGTGCGCAAGGGGAGTGCACATGGCTTAGTTTGGGAAGAGTTTAATGATCTTTTTAGTCCTTCAGCTTCAGAGAACACTTGATGAATGAAGTAATCTACTTATTCAAGGTTCAGTGATTTGTGCTAAGAGCTTTGGATACAATCTGTCAATTGAAATATAATAAACTCATGTAGACTGAGAGCAGAAATTGCCACTGCTACTGTATTGCAATATTTTTTAACAGAGCCATCTCTTCATAAAATTATGAGAATCTGTGCATATTTATAATATACAAGGAGAAGGAAGTTGAGAAGGCACATCCGGCCTGTGGTGACTTACAGGCTTAGGTACATTTCCAGTCTTCTGGCATGGCAGAGATACATTTCCTCATAAATATCTCCCAAAAAAGTAACAATCAGACTTGACAAAGCCCAAACTGACCTGTGTACTTTGAGAAACCCACCTCCTTTCTGCAAGAACCATCCAGACGGAAATCTCTGACCAATTCCTGCAATTTATCGGTGCAATACATAAAGTTGTATGCTAATTTGAAAGTAATTCACCCAAGGAATTAATAAGCAGAGGGCTGATGTTCCTTTGTCATGACACGACTGAGACAACATTCTGGCCAAAATGCAAGCACAAAGTGCTCACACTTTGCAACTGGACTGCCAGCAGGACGCTTTCTCCTGTACACAATAGTCCAAGGGATTTATACATGATTGCAAACATTTAATGATCCTTCTACAACTCAGGTATCAACTGTCCTCCCAGCAAGGAAATGCAGCTGTGGCATAACCAGCTACTGCTCAGCTGCATTTTCTGCAGACCTAGAGTCTGCTGCTGTGCTCCTGCGCTCCGCTGCTGTATTTCTGTGTGACAGTCAGACTGCACTAAAACAAGTGTGTATGTCCAGCTGTGCTCATGCACATGCCCCAGCTGGCACATGTCCCCACTGCCACCACCCCGCGCCTGTCGGGCTCCTGCCAGCTCCAGGGGCAGAACCCTGTGCTTGCTCAGCCTGGAGGGGGTCTCCAGCCCCTGAGCTCTGCTGAAGGGTAGCCCTGACCTCTGCTCCCCCAGCCTGGTGCCATTCCCAGACTGGCCCAAGTGCGCTTTGGTCCTCATCCAGCCCCAGCCAGCCTGACCATGTGTGTGGGCAGGGAGGCTGTGGCAGTCTCCCACTCCCTGGTGGCTGCGTTAGCTGGGACCCCAGGCAGGAGTGGGGCCCAGCAGAGTCTGGGGCAAGATCCCAGGTGGCAAGGTTTTGCTGTGGTGGCATCTAAAGGTCCCTGGACAGCCACAGAGGGGAAGGAAATGGGGAATATGCTGAGCAAGAGCCATAATGTGTTTTTGCACATTAGCCCTCCATGTGGCGAGTGACAATCCATGTGCAGCTGAAGGAGTGGGCCAGACTTTGGGGGGCAGAAGAAGACCCTAGTCTTGGAGGGACGAGGAACGTAGCTCTGATCCTTGCTGGGCTCCCGTGGCTGCAGGCAGGGAAGTTTATTCTTGTATACAAGCAGGTGGCATGAGAATATTACATGGTAAACCAGATAAGCTCCAATCTCGTTATGCCAACAGATGAGTGGGTCAGAAAGGTTTGAGTATAGCTGTCGATACAGCACCCTGTAAGGATAATGTCTAATCAAATTAGTGACTTGCAGCTCCCCTCCCCACAGCTTCTTGGTTAGGGGGAAAAACAATATTCCCCCGAAGGAAGAGCATGAAGCATCCCACAATCCCGAGCACCCCCAGCACTTCCCATCCCTCTTTCTGCTTTCCAGCTAGAGTCTGCACCCACTGCTTCGGACACAGTCCCACAAATGGCCCTAACAGTGCAGCTTCTCCTGGGCAGTATGTTTTGCACCACGTCAGCCGGATGATTTTACTCCACAAATTTTCGGTAGTTTTCATTTTAGGACTAGGGAGAGACTGTCATACGAGTTGTTGGGAGGAGAGCAATTTTATTCCCAGAAACTCCACCTTGTTTTCCCAGCTATCAGCCAAGCCTTCAGGGCAGCTTAAACATTTGAGGTTTCCAGCTGGAACACTGTTTAAATGACATCCACCAAGAACCAGCAAAGCAGAGGTCTTATGCCAATTCTGAAATTTGGGTTTAAAGCTATTGGAAACAATTTTGTGCAACCACACGTGTTCAGATGTTGTCATGCTGTGCGACAGTCTAGTGTAAGTTACCTAAAATAGCAGCCTCATCCTCCTCCAAAATCCTCCATTGTCTGCCTAAGTCCATTCAAAGAACATTATCCTATTGCAAGCTTAGACTCTACCCACCTCAGTTACCATTGCTATGCCAGCAATGGCTTTTATGCTGCCACTTGGGTATTCCTGAAGGCCTAGGGAACACTCATACTTTTTTGCACCATGTTTTTAGTTCTGGGTACATCAGCCCACCCAAGGGGCTGCTCTGGCCCTGCTGGCTCCATTTGCAAATGTGATTTAGATTTCCACCTGCCATTCCTACACAGTTTCAACTGCACTGCAATTACACAGCCTTGGGTTGTCTTAAGAATTTTGCTTCAGTTTCTCCACTTTTGCACCTATGAACATTAGTATGTTAAGACCTTCATTATTCCCCTTTGTTAAGAGGAAATCTTCTTGTTAAATTTCAAACCCTGAGTGCAGAAGCAGGAACTGAGCTTGGAGCTTTGTATTTGGAGCCTCAAGTATCACTGTTGGATGCTGCTCGTTTTTCTTACAAATGTTTCGAAACAAAAATATTTATCTTGAACTGAGCATAACCTTTCATACCAAGCAAAGTGTGAATATCTGGAAGGTTTGGATCCAAAAGAGTGCCAGTTTCAAATCAGTATGAATAGTTCACCCATTTGCAATTTTTCAGCTCCCAAAGCACAACCAGAAAGCACATACCACAATTTTCATATCCCCTAATGCATCCACAAAACCTTTTTTTTTTTTGTCAGGAAAACACCACATGTTACCAAGGCCTTCTGTTCAGACACTGGGCATCCTGAGTGCATGCTCTAACTGCATAGCTCTGTCCTGTGATATTCACTTCATACACAACCTGATTCCTGGACATTGAAACACTTCTGAGAAGTGGCTATGAGCTCCCAGGAGACTATCTCTCCTTCCACAAATCTGACCCGGTACAAGGAGGATCCAATGGATCATAAAAACTGCCAGGCCACTGTACACTGGACTGTAAGAGGAGCTAAATTTCAGTTCAGACTTTCTTCAAGGACCTGGTGAGAGGAAACTTCATTCCTTTGGGATACCAGAACTGAAAATGTGTTAGGCCCCTGGAAAGTCTTCTAATTGGTTCTACTTACCCTTTTTCCTCCTTAACACTGTGGGATGAAACAAGGCTTGTATTTTACTATGCACTGGAAGGGCCCAGATTGCTGCTAGAGGACAGACATTGGAAGGCAGAAGGTTGCCTCCAGCTTTCCTCATGTTATCATAAATAAAATTACTCTAATGTGGGAGTTTTACACAGCTGCAAATGAAATTTTTACGGGTGCACAAGCAGTGGTTTCCTTACATATAACTGGCCTGACAGGCCATGGACAGAAAGGCTGAACCCACAGAAAAATGTGTTTCCTTCCAGCTCTAAGAAGTTGTTTGCCTCTATCAGTTCCAGCAGGCTGGTGTCATTACATGTACATGTCTTCAGAATAGAAGTGTTCACTGGGAAAAGCAAAGGCATCTCATCTAGGGGTACCTAAGATAAGGTGAGAGCAATGTCTTCCCACTGTTTTGGAAGCCTTTTCTCTGCAGGTTTAAAATCTATTGTCCTATATGATTATGGAGAACAGACTGTTCCTTTCTTCTTAGCCATAGCCTTTTATACATTTGGGAACGGTTTTGTTAGGAAAGGGATGACTCAAAAAGAGAGACTTGAGAAACCTCATCTTTCCTCAAAGGTCACATTTTCCCACTATATTCCAAGTGAGACATCTGTTCAGAACAATTTGGCATAATCTGTTATGTGAAAGAAGGTTCATCCTAATGGATGTACACCTCCTTCTGCCTGGAAGTCTTGACACATGTGCAGCCTGCGTTAATCTGAGATAGTGACTCATCCCCATGAATTCACCAGGTGACTTCTCCACGTAAGTAGGACTTTCTGTGCACCCTTGGTGAATTCTAGTCCTCTAGTCCTGAACACACCTGTCTGCAATTTATTTTTAAGATGGTGCTCAAACACATTTATGGGCACCTGACCTGAGCCAGCTCATTTACTGGCTTAATAATTTTCCATCTCTCCATGGAAATACTGAGATGTTCTACGGTGGTTATAGCCTCCACAAAGAATCCTACTCTAGAAATTCAACTTTACATTAGTGAGTTACTAAATCTCTTCATCATTCAAATGCATTTGCTGCTACCTTTTAAGTATCTCATCTAAGCCCTCACCTTATGTTACAAAATATCTTTTGTGTCATTTCCTCATTAGTCAAGAGTTGTGACAGCCATTACTTTCTTTCTGTCCGCAGACTTCTGGCTCTGCCATGGAGGAAAGTACGCTCTATGACAGTTTTCTCTTGGCAAAATCACAATGGCTGTTATTTGTTTCCTCTAGTTATGGACATGAACAGGTTTGTTCCTTTACTTTCTTAGAAGCCAAACCTAAAATGTAGAATTCTCCAGTTCTTTCTTTTTCCTCTTTTGCTGAAAGAAGCATTACATTTAGTTTTTCCAAGAGTTTCAACACCTCAGAAGATCCTCCATTAGTTGACAGAAAAAGCTGTTAAGAGTTTAGAGCTTACTTTACACAGCCCTCTAAGAGCTTCATCTCTTCAGTACTTTTCTTGATATTCTTGCTTTTTCCTGTATGATAAACAGAAAATATTCATTGCCTTTCATGTTCCTAATTTAACCTCGTATTCGATCTTGACTTTCCTGACTTTCCATTTTTAGTTATTCGTGGCATTTTTATACACATCTTCAATAATTCCAATAATTTCACCACACTTACCCACTTTCTGTCTATTTTTCTCTTGTTTAAGATTAACAAGAACACATAATTTACATAATGGCCCATTTTTTCCAGTCTGAAACTTTCATTTCATAGTCTTGCTCACTTAAAATGCCTTCCACCTTCATTCCTGAGCTAGGCCTTTCTGTTGCCTCCAGTCATAACCAAAGATTCTCTCTTTCTCTTTCTGCCACCCTTTGTGCCCAGAAAACTTCTGCAACATATGATACCTTGCTGAACCAAAGGCAACATGAGTAGGTTATGGAAGGCAGTGTGGCACACATCACCTCCTCCAAGTCTTCTAGAGCAATAATTCTATTTTCATACGCTGACTGTGAGAATTACCAGAACAAGCTGCCTTCCTCCCAGGCATCCACATTCACATTTGGGTGGGACTGAACCACTTCTGGCAGTAGTGACAACACTCATAGATATGGGTGGCCTGGACTTTTACTCCTTGGGCAGGTGAGCCTTTCTTATTTTCCAGCAGTGTAGTAGATGGGATTTACCCTTTTTCCCCAGTAATGAAAACTCCTGTGCATTGTTTAATTCCTCTGAACTCCATGGCACTTTGCCTTCCAGCATCACACTGACTCTCACCTGCTGTTTGCAGCATTGTGGCTTCACTGATATGAAACAACTTCTGTTCCTCAATTCTCCCCTCCACAATTCTCCCCTCTCTCCACTGGTAGTAATGAGGGAAATATTTCTACCTTCCTGATTTGCTTGTGTTTGGTTTGGTGTTCCTTTTTTTTTGTTTTGTGTGAAGGGCTTCCCATGTTTCCTCAGAGTGTTTCAATCCCAGACAGAAGCTCCCCAGATTCCTTCCTGAAGGGATGCCACTAAGAGGTGTATTTTCTTTTGTGGCTCTTACTAGCAAGAAGCAAAGACCATAGACCTTGCAAATTCAGGTTGAACCCCAGACTAAAGCATTCAAGATTGGTGCTTCCCTTAGAGAACAGCCCTTACAGGAGCTGCTTTAGAGCCATGCAATAGTAGAGAAAGTCCTGGAAGAGCGGCGTTACCTCACTATTTTGGTTCTGGCCACTGTGTTCTTTTGTGAAGGATGCACTTCCTACTACTGCTGGGAGCTGGGGGAACAGAATAATAAGATGCTCACCTTGTTATCCAAGGATTAGGTCCAAGCAGTATATATTTAATTAGACTTTAAAGAGCTTATTTCAATGTTAGGAGATGAAGTCCTTCCCTGTTGCTGCTGCCTCAGTAGAATTGTTTCAGTAAGTGTTCTGTTTATCAAGAGAAAGGAGTGTGTTTTCAGACATTGTGAGCACTCAGTTTTTGTTTGCAGTTAGATTAAGAAGAGGAAAGTTGACTCAAAGCTCCTGTAGAGGTCATCTAATCTGTTTGGTTGAGAAGATCTGTCCTCCCACAGACTCACCTTTCGGCATTATAAAGGAATACACCTTCCTGATGACAAGCTCTCTTTGCAGGGATACCTCAAACTTGGTCATTCCAGAAGCAGCATCTTCTATTACAAAAATTTAAGAGATACATGAGAAATTAGAGTGCTGCTTGCACATCTCTGGACTACTACTTACCCACAAGTTCCAGGGCATTCACAATGAGCATTAGTGAAGACGACGTGGAGAAGTTTCTTGATGGCAACCCTGCTTTTGCCAAGCAGTACTTTGAGAAGAAACTAAAAACAGAGTTCTGGGATAACAATGAGAGTGAAATACTTTTTGAGCTGATCCAAGACATGCAAGAAAGCATCAACATGGAGAAAGTGGTTTTCAAGACCTTGAGAAGAATCAGGTCCCTTATTCATGCTGACCGCTGTAGCCTTTTCATGTACAGGCAGAGAAATGGCACTCCTGAACTGGCAACAAGGCTTTTCAACATCCAAGAGGGAAGTACCCTGGAGGAATGCCTGGTCCCCCCAGATTGTGAGATTGTCTATCCATTGGACATAGGCATTGTGGGCTATGTTGCTCAGACCAAGAAAACCATGAACATTAAGGATGTCCATGAGGTATGTTTGCCTTTTATTCATTTTCTGGGTAGAAGAGAGGCTCACGGGGGCCAAGAGGCAGCAGCACACCTCAGTGCTTGCTCAAAGGTCTTGTAGTGTAGTAGTTGTGTACGGGAAACAAGTAGCAAGTCTGAAAGTTGCTTCAAATTTCATTTATGGAGTGGGGTGAAACTAAGCACATAGATTACACAAAGTCTTAATGCCTGCAAACAGTGCACTGCTACACATTGCCTGTCTAATTAAAAAGAAATCACATCTAGTCCCACAGAGGAGAGTGTGGTAGTCAGATCTGCGCATGGAATATTCCGCAGAATTTTATATTCTGTGAGTAAGTGGCAAAGACAGAGAAATCCTTTACGGTGAGTCCTAAGAGGGTTTTTCGCCACAAAAGACCTTTGAAAATGTTTGCTGTGATGAAGCTTCAGCCAAGGGCATTTAGAGGCATTATTATCAAACAGAGGGAACAGACCCCAGACCAGGTGCATTAACTGCAGCCTGGGTATGGGCGATCTTCAACAGAAGCAGCAATAGACAAGCTTTGACCAAAAAAAGCTCTTTCAACAAACATTGCAAACTACAATATCAGGAGGGATCTGAGGGATTTTAATGTTTTAAGTTTATGCCTTCATGGCAGCATTTACTCCCCATACTTCTGGTTCAGTCATGTAAACCTGGATGGCAGGAATAACAATCTGCTTGTTCTAATCACAGGTATAAAACTAAAATCCATGTGACCCAAATATGGCATTTGGGATTACTCCATCTATTGTTTGCTAGCTACAAAGAGACCATCTGTTTATTCATTCATTTGTTGCTCAGTGCAGGCATATCCAAGCCCTTCAGCAAAATCTTTATTGTCTTCCACAGAACACACTGAGACACTGTTTTGGTTCTGCAACCTGTTTGTTTTTTGCTGGGGGTGTTGGTGGTGTTGCGGGAAGCATCAGAATGTGACTTAAACTTTCTAAAGTTGTTTGGTTTTTCATGTTTCTCCAAATACGTGGGAGGATTTCAGTGCTGTGAGCTAAGTGCTGCACTCCAACTCTCGTGCTTTTAGACAATGCCATAAGACAACTCCTTTGAAGAAGACCCAGGGATTAAATGCTGGGTCTACCCCATGTGGCAGAAAAGGCCAGCAATGGGGCAGATACGGTGAGAAGATGCACTAGAGAGTGATCATTCTTTCTGGTACAACCTTCAGAGTATGATCAGAGTTGTGTGGCTTTTTCTAATGCAAACAGAAGGATTTATAGATGACAACTTATTCACCTGAGCGGGGAGAGGATCTTTGGTCAGCAAGACCATCCCTGCACTTCCCATTGGCAGGGGATGGTGGTATCAATACGGCCCTGTGCTGATCAGCCGTCTGCCTTCCCTGTACTGTCTTTTCTCTGATTTTCATGAGAAACTAGGGGTGTTCACAACAAGCTGACAGCAGGCTTCACAGTGCAGGCAAAAGCAGAAGAACAATGAGGGCAAGTGAACTTGCCAGTGACCACGTTGGTTACGCACTGTGGCTGTGCAGTGCTGTCTGGCTCTACCCACTCTGCAGTGCTAACAAGATGTCAGAGGAAAGGATGGAGGAGGTACTATGAGGAATGTCATTGTTCTAAGAACGACCAGGGGAGAGCCCCCTTGTTCTGAAAGAGTTTGACATGTTAAAGCTTAAGATTTGCGAGATCTTCACAGGAAGTTAAAAGTGCACATGTTGCAGTAAAAAGCCAGAGCTTCTGTTCTTGACATTAGCTTTATCATCTGTACATTGTCCAATTTTCTGCTGATTCATTTCTCTTCCTCAGTAATTTTTAACCAAAACTTTCTTTAGGCAGGTTACTTTGAGGGTCTGCGCTTTGACTTGGTTTCAAGACTATACACGTTGTGAAAAATGCTTATTTGTAAATTCTCTATTAAACAGTGTGCCCAGTTCAGTCCATTTGTTGATGAGCTCACCGACTACAGTACAAAAAACATCCTCGCAACACCCATCTTGAATGGCAAAGATTTGGTTGCTGTCATTGTGGCTATAAATAAGCTGAACGGCCCATACTTCACCAGCTCTGATGAAACAGTAAGTGGTCAGTAGTTAAATTCCTATCAAAGAGCTGCTACTTTTGTCATATAACAGAAATTCTTCTGTGCTGGGGATGTCTGCTTTAGTGAAGATCCACTGGTGCAAGTTTCCCTAAAGAGCATTCACACCCTCATAGAAAAGGCTTATCATGAGGATGCTTATCTCAGATCTTTCAGGGAAGATACAGTGGAATAAGCCTCATGTCATGGCAGTGCTAGGCAAAACATTTATCCCAGGAAATTACCTTGACACTTGTAAAGCTGTGTTATGAATACGCGAGACTGCTACTGCCTTCAATTCAATCTCGCAATTTGCCTTTTCAGCTTTTTCTGAAGTATCTGAATTTTGCATCCTTGAACTTGAAAATTTATCACTTGAGTTACCTTCACAACTGTGAAACTCGAAGAGGCCAGGTAAGAGTGAAAATGTAGATTGGCTATCTTGAAATCAAATTAATGCACTCTTCTAATTTTGAAGGTGTACCTGACCTTCTTCAGAGATTTGTTCCTGAAGAGCAGAAAGGAAAAGATGCCCTCAGCTGCTTTCAGATACTGCTCCTTTCCCAGAGACCTTCATTACTCTCTCTTTCTGCTGCTTTCTCTCTCCCTCTCTCTCTGTTGGTGAAACTGCAGGACCTGATGCAGTGGCACCAGTTTCAGCAGGACTGGCCTCCAGATGTTTTGTGGACTTGAGGCTGTGAAACCCTCCTGGATCATTTAATCATTTTGGACAGCAGCACCAAGATATTTTCTGAAACACTTAAGAATGTGGTGGTTTTTTCTTACTGCTCATTAAAAAATGCTTTTGAATTTCTTCTTAGAGCCAGTAAAATGATTGTCATACATCTATTGTATTGGCCTCCATCAGTAGAAAATAACACATATTAGGGATTTGGGATATTCTGGATTGAAATAATTAATTCACCATTGTTTTCTATTACTTGGGTTACAATAGGACTCAGATTTATTTGGCTGGATGTGAATCCTTGCAATCACTTTGTGCAGTAGGCAACAGTTGTTGCAGAGGACATGGAATTACATCTGTGCTTCATTGCAGCCATTCTTTATTCTCCAGGGGGGTTCCCATGAAGAATAAATGCCTGTCTTAGTGAAATGGATGCAGAATGAAAGTTTATTTTGAAGCTTTGGGACAGCATTTACACTTTCTAATTCATTATGCTTTGCCTTATTTTTTTCAGTTATCAGAAACATGAATGAGGGTCCAGTGATACAGCCATCAGCAACGATGAATAGTTGGCAGAAGTGGAACTAGCAAAGGTTTATTCCTGTTGAGAGCTTAGCAGTAGGACTAGTCAGGGTAAAAAAAAGGACTAGGAGAAAAAGTGGCGACCCAAAAGGTGGAAGGCCTGATGCTTCTGGTCTGGGACTGAACACAGGAGTCCTGTGTTCATATATTGGTGCTGCCTGAGCAGCAGAAAGGGAGGAAAGCAAGAACGAGATGGAGGGCACAGTGCTCTAGTTCTATCAATAGTTCTGCTGTCAAACTTCTGGCTAATATAGGTCTTAAGGGCTGTGTGAATGTTAATACAGTTCATTGTCTTAGAAGTTAAAGTACTGAAGTACAGAGTGAGCAAATGACAGTGTCAAAAGTGGTCTAGGATTTTAATATTGCAAATCCCATCAGCAAAGACTGGGTGATACTGTGTAAGAGTAAAATTGCTTATGCAAAGACAGTTCAGTCTGCTTGTGCTCACATACTGTGCAAGAGTTTTACTGGAAGACCATATAATACATTTTGACCAACTTTTTTACATCATTCTGTGACTTAGATATTTTTCAGCTGTTTCTCTCAGCTCTTCTCACTGGGCTTGTGGCTTTCAGCATTACTTATTGCATGCTGCAAAGTGCGAAAAAGCTAAACTGCTGCTCATTTTCATCTAATGGTTTGTATGACAACACTGCTATCCTATTTGAGGGATGATGACATTGAATGACTCATACTTCATACAAGTGGCAGAGTTGTCCCAGTTCATGGATTAGAAACAGAGACCAATGCAGCTCAGAATTGCTCAGAAGTATCTATTAGTGCCCAGTGAAAAGGTGAGACACACTCTGATTGTGGCCATGTAAGAGTATTTCTTGTTCAAAGCGCAGGCCCAGTCTGCTTCAGGTTGCTGCTCTCGGTGCTTCATGGCTCCTCATATCTCCTGGGCTCAGAAAGCAAGGCACAAACACTTGGATACAGGTACACATGCATTAGCTAAGCTAAGCAGGGATGTAGACAGCTTCCTTACTATTTCAGAGCAATATTTGTGTAACCTCTGCTTTTACAAATGAAGGAGCCTAAGCGCAACAGCTTTCTTAAAGGTGCACCAGTAGACCAGGACACGGGGAAAAGGATCATGCACACACGAAACAGGTCCACAAAGGCTTTGAGCAAAGTGTAGATTCAGATACTTCAAACACCAGCCTCTGGAATTTGCAATGCTTTCGGTGTTAACTGGTTTTGGATGAAAGATTTTACTAATGGGTATAAAATTTAAGTGGGGAGAGCTCTTTGCCTGAGACTAGTACTTTTTTCTGTTCTGTATTGGTAAAATTTGACTTCTACATAACACTCTATGATGACCTGACTCTTTCTATCTCCCTAGTAATTTCCAATAAGAACGAACTGTGTAGGTTTCCTGCACTTTTCAGGAACTGTAACCTAACATTTGTGAAGCCCATGCCTCCAGGAAAGGCTGTGCTTACATTTTATCCTGCAGGTCCTGTTGTGGTCAGCTAACAAGGTTTTCGAGGAGCTGACGGATATTGAGAGGCAGTTCCACAAGGCTTTCTATACAGTGAGGGCATACCTGAACTGTGATCGGTACTCGGTCGGTCTCCTGGACATGACAAAGCAGAAGGTGAGTGTTCACATGTTTGTTGTGCATCTTTCTGATTGCTGTTATCCACTGAGGATAACATGTTGAGATAAGTTTTACTGAGGCAGTAAAAGTTAGAGCTAACTTTGAGCCAGAATTCCTTCTTCAGCTGGCATTTCTTTATCGTGAAAATGATGGGTCAATGAAAACAGAGGAAAGGGAAAGAGCTTGTCACTGGAATGGGACTGTCTGAGGCTGGGAGGACACATGAGGGGAAAATGTGTCTGACTGTGGCAATCCTGGTCAAAGCCTGCAGCACAAACACAAACTCGCAAAGTCTGTGGGTATCAGAAGTACAGTGAGACACCTGGGGAATCCCCATCAACAAAGGAGCCACCCTCCACAAGGATTCATCCATTCTCATGGTATCTAGGGTTTTAGATGGAATTTGGTTTCATGAAAACAAGCTGACAGAATCTAAGTTACCTCTGATTTGGTCTGATTGTTTGCATCTTCAGCAAAATTTGTGTGGGGGTTACACAGCATCCTTGCCAGTGGAGCCCATTTATCCCACAGTCAGGCTGGCCAGCTTGCTGACAGAGCTCTTGTAGCATATTGTCTTGTGAAGAGGTGTGTTAAAAGATCACTAGTGTAAGCTAAAGACACTTTGATCAACATTATAGTGTAGCCTAAGAAAAACAAGCAAAAGAAATATTTCCCTTCTGCAATCTGGCAGAAGTAGGTCAGCCTCTGATCACACTCTGGAAAACAAAGAACACAAAAACATTGCCATAGCTGTTTGCTCTGAGTACAGCCAGTACTCACTGTTCACTGAAGGAGTCAGCATTCTGTGCATAGGCAGTATATGATCATATGCAGCCATGTAATTCATCTGACACTTCCAGATTTGGATATTTGGGCATCATTCTTCTGCCTAGTATTGAACTAGTTTTATTATTTCATGCCTTGTTTACAAAACACCAAAATCAGCATGTTAGAGCAATGGTTACTTCTAAGCTCAAGGCAGAATGAAGTTTTCTACTCTAAAAATACTTCTTTAATTTTGAAACCAGGAATTTTTTGACATGTGGCCAGTCCTGTTGGGAGAAGTACCCCCCTACTCAGGACCTCGAACCCCGGATGGCAGGGTATGTGAAAACAAGATTACTTCAACTCTCTCCTGTCTGGCTGGATTGCCTCACCACTCATTTTAATGCCACTCTTTTTTTTTTTTTCACTTATAGGAAATAGTCTTTTACAAGGTCATTGATTACATATTACATGGAAAAGAAGACATTAAAGTCATCCCGTAAGTGCCCCAGTCCCTGTATGCCAGGTACTGACATAGGGTGTAGCTAAAAACACGGTTCCCCATGGTTGAAAGACATCCCTGTGGAGAAGTGCAAAGGACTGATAGAAGACTGAATGAGAGAATCATTCAGTCTTCTATCAGTCCTTTGTAGAATGGTTCTATCAGTCCTTACTAGAATGTGAGTTGGTGCTTCAACTCACATTTCTGTGGGATAAAGATTTCCTCAAGGGCATTGGGACCCTAACTTGGACATCAGGCTTCAAAATTCACTGCAACCAGTGACTCTTTTTAGATGCAGAAGTGAGATGCCTTGACTGTCTGCAGTTTTCCACTCTCCTTGCCAGGCTGAGGCATCACTCTCCTCCATGCCTTCCCTGTGTCAGTGGGTGAGCCTCACCCAGGATGCTCTTGTGTTGAGGCTTCCTAGCTTCTCTCCAATCCATCTATGGCTGACCCCATCCTAAGGCGAAGTCTGGCCTTTTCTCCCCTCCTGACACACTGGGACTCCCTCTTTCTGAGAACTGCCCTCTCTTCTTGTCACTGAATTTTTCAGAGGAGCCTTGGGCAGCTTAGGCAAATGCCCAGCTCTGGTCACACTGCTTTACACCGGTGTATTCAAAGTTCAGGCTGGCAGACATCCTTAGCCAGGAATCTCCTTTTATCTTTCTCTCTGTTGAAGGTCCGAAACATGGTCCTCACTCCCAGGAACGACTTTCTATTAAGTCTCTGCAGACTGATATTTTATCAGTTACTTTGCTTCGAATCCTTGAAGGGAAAGTATTTACTTAGGTGGAAAATTTTTGTTTATGGACATGGATCCTTTGAAAGTAACAGGACTGTTTATGAACTGGGGGTCCCAGGTGTAAACCTGGATCATGCAATCAGCTGGACACACTTCAGCTCTGTGATCATTCTTCAGTAAACATATATATTTAATTTCCCTTACACATTTTTGTTTCATTAGAAATCCTCCCCCGGATCACTGGGCGTTAGTTACTGGGCTGCCAGCCTATGTGGCTGAAAGTGGATTTGTAAGTACTTAACCTAAGATTCATCAAGCCTTTCTGAGATGAAATAATACTTGTGCTGCTTTCTCAGCAATTCAGTCATTTGTTTTGGCATTCAAACTTCTCATTGCCCGTATAGTAAAACCTTTTCTTTTTTGTGATCCCCTAGATTTGCAACATTATGAATGCTGCTGCAGATGAGATGTTTAACTTTCAGGTATCATGAAAACTTCCAGTTCTATGAAGGATTTAACTTTTTTTTGCAGAAATGTAATGTAGAGTCAATATTAGGCATATAAATACTTCTCTTGCCTGTAGTCTTAATGTAAAACTGAAGTGCTCATGTATTTAGAAAAGAAATTAAGTACATGATGTCTTTCTGCCTGCTGTTGCTTCAAGGAAGGTCCTCTAGATGAATCAGGATGGACTATCAAAAACGTTCTCTCCATGCCAATAGTGAATAAAAGGGAAGAAATCGTTGGCGTTGTCACATTTTATAACAGAAAAGATGGGAAACCATTTGATGAGCAGGACGAAACCCTCATGGAGGTATAGTTTCTTGCTGGAAGTAATTCATATGGTTGAAGAGGCCACTGTTGCTAATTGTACACCTACAAAACATCCCTAGTGTTTTGCAGCTAAGTGAGTATCTTTGTTGCTTGGAGAGATGACAGACATTGGCTTGAAAGTTTTGAAAGCAGCTGTTTGAAATACTGGGAGAGTTTGGTATGGGAAGCCCATCTGTGTTCATGTGATTTTGTTTCAGCACTCTTGGACTGGACACCTAGCCGTGAGCAGCTACTATGTGCCAACACAACTGTACTGATCTGTGTTCACATACCTGATATCTGGCGCTCACTGGCTGAACAAGTACCTCAAAAAATTACACAGAAATTATCTAGTCCTAGCTAGGACACAAAGGGAGGCCAGCTTTTCAATCTACCAACAGCAGCTGTAATTAAAGACCTTGCTACTTAGAAATGCTCCTATGCTAGCTTCAATGAAAGATAAGAATTTATCTTTTGGCATCTGTTATCAATCAGGGTATTTCCTGAAATAGACTTTTCTTATCAAACAAAAAGACTGTGGAAAAAAATCAGTTTGAATTGGCCACTGGACAGCAAACAAGTTGTAAGCAATCACAGGATGTGAGTAAATACATGTGAGAGGTGATGAGACCATCTTGCTCTCCTTTGATATGAAGGGTCCTGCCCTGCTATCACCATTGTGACAGAAACCTTTCCACAGGCATGGAGACACCTGCAACAATACAGAAATAGTTTTCTGTCCCCTGAGCTGGACAGAGGGTCCTTCAAACTCCACAGCATAGATGCTCTCAAGGCCGGGGCAGATTCAACAGCTGGGGAGCTGCTTTGCTGAGGAGAGAGTTACAGCTGGGAGCAAAGACATGGTTGCCCATTGCTAGAATTGTGGCCAAAGTCAAGCCTGTCTTTCTTTAAAAATATATCATGCAGTGTCATATTTCTGTGTCTTTGAGGAACAGATATTATGGCTATTTCACTGTTTCCTTCTCTTCCCCTCACCAAGTCCTTGACACAGTTCCTGGGTTGGTCTGTACTCAACACAGACACGTATGATAAGATGAACAAGTTGGAGAACCGTAAGGACATTGCTCAGGACATGGTGCTCTACCACGTGAGGTGTGACAAGGATGAAATCCAGGAAATTCTGGTAATGCCTCGCAATGAGAAGCACACACCCAAGTGCACTGGCCTGGTTGATGACTTACGGCACAGATACAGGTCCCCATTTCACAGAAATGCTTCCAGCCACCACAACGTGGAGGCAGCACCTGGGCCCTGGTCACAGCACAGTGACAGAATGAGTCTTTCTTTTGGTTCCGTGGTCTGCCCTCTACCTCGGCACACTGTGCCACTATGTTCTTTCTAATTTTCTCAACAAAGCCAGCCTTGGAGGTGGGCTTACATCGATGCTGCTCAGGGCAGGGCTGTAGGGGTGGAACAGAAACTGTTTTATTCCTCAGAACCTCCTTGGGGCTGAGGATGTGAAATTAGAGGACCCAGCTGTGACATTGGCGCTAGGGGGATAATTGCAAGTGAGGGAGACACAAAACAAAACTGGGGAGGGGGAGAACACTACCAGGAAAAATGTGTTGAAAGACATGAAATTGAAGTAAGGTCCAGGAAGGAAGCACAATTTGCATATGAGAGCTACCCTAGATTGCCCCAAAGCTGCCCAGTGCAAAGTCCAGTGGGGTTCAGTTGTCTGCTTAACACACCCATGCTCTTTGCAGCCAACACGAGAAAAGCTGGGGAAGGAGCCAAACGAGTGTGACGAAGAAGAGCTGGCAAGCATTCTGGTAAGAGCAAATGCACTGCTGGAAAGAACAGCCCTGGCAAGCAAATATTGCCTGCACACATGTAGGGAGGAGTTCCCAGTGTTGGCATGCTGTTACCTGGTGAAGGGTGAAGGCAAAGCACACCCTGCCCTCCTCTGCTGTGTGAGATTATCATTATCAGCTCTCAGCAAGTGCCGCCCCCAGCTCCTGGGGAGTCCCTGCTCTCTGTCACTTTATCTCAAGGGGCTCAAAGTCTGTCTGGAAGCACATCAGCCACCTTGGTTTGTCATGCATTTTGTTCTTCCAAGTTATTAAGGAGGGCTGTGAGTCTTCCCCCATTTTGAGTCTTCAAACTGTATCAAATCAAGTGATTAACAGGAAACAGACAATATTTCCTGTGCTTGACCAAATCTGCCTCCCTCTTCCTCCACTGATGGGGTTTTAATGAAAAACTTCATTTCAGTTTATTTATGTGTTATATTCTAAGAGAAAAGCAGCATCAAACCGATTTTTTTTTTTAAAGCAAATCTTAGGAATTACATAAGTAGCACAGCAATAAACCGGCTCACCTCTCTTACAGAAAGAAGAACTCCCCGGGCCCACTAAGTTTGAAATCTATGAGTTCAGGTTCTCTGATTTTGACTGCACTGAGCTAGAGCTGGTGAAGTGTGGCATTCAGATGTACTACGAGCTTGGAGTGGTGAAAAAGTTCCAAATCCCACAGGAGGTATGAGCTGGCAAAAGCCAGGATCTCCTGCCTTGGATATAGAGCAGCCTTGCCTGTGCTGGGGCTGCTCCTCAGTGCCTGCCGCAGGTGTGGGTTTGCTGTGAGGTGTGTATGGATGGGTGGTGGACTCTGTAAAATGGTGCTTGCACTTTCTGTACCCAGTGCCGCTCCCAGCCACAGTGTAAAAACACAGTTCTCAGCAGCAACATGGGGAGTGCCTACCTGTGTGCCTGTTTCCTTTGCCAAGGATGTACCCTACAGCTTTCAGCCAAGATGTGCTCAGACCCACACTGGCAGGTCCCTTTGTTTTTCATCCCTGAGCCACACGGATGTGCCTTCATTTGGCGCAGTTGGCGCCAGGAATGGTGTGACCCTGTGGGAACAAGGACCCGAAAACCCTTGATGTGCGAACTCACGACTTCTGCAGTTCAAAACCCTGTAGGAATCGTGAAACAGGCATTTCAGGAGCTCTGCTGCTCTCCCAGGGATTTCTCAGCACATCATGTGAAGTCGATTTCCATCTAGTGGGGCCTGGAGGTAACTGCAAGAAGAATTTTCACCCTGGAAAGGCACAATAGAAATTGGGAGGGAAGTGAATGGGAATTACATCTGTGCTTCTTACTTGTAGCATGTCAGTGTCAAAAATATTGAAAATAACTACTCCGAAAGAACTGACTCCTGGAACAGGCCTGAAAAGCAGTCATTCTTACAGCTGAGGTTACAAGAAATGAATTCTCATTCGTAAATAATTTGGTCTTTAATGAGAAAACCTGCATAACAATAAGAGGTAGTACCTATGGCGAAGTAGACTGCAGAGAGAAAAAAACAGTTTGCTATTTAATTCCCTAAAATGTTATTCTTTAGGTGGTACAAATTCTGTCCATCTCTACATCTATGGATCCATATCTCATGAAGAGGGATTTCAGTATTAACAAATCACAAGGCAAAGGGACAAATCTTATGAGTGGCATGAGTGATAACCTAGAGAAAGACAAAAATTCAATAAATTCACAAACAGTAAGATGAAATATCTTTTTCTTCAGACATTGCTGATTCTTGTTTAGCCTTCAGGCATCTCTGTGGTTTTACTTTTCTTATTAAAAAAAAAAAACAAAAAGAAAAAAAAAGAAAAAAGGAATTAAAAAAAAGAGATATTAGAAAACAGATATCTATATTTTGGTGTCTCCCTTTTCCCTCCACTAGGCTTTACCATTAACATCCTCTTCCCCGCTGGCAGGTTCTGGTAAGGTTTGTGTACTCCATCAGCAAAGGCTACCGGAAGATAACCTACCACAACTGGCGTCATGGCTTCAATGTCGCACAGACCATGTTCACGCTCCTGATGGTAAGGTAACACCACCCCAGCTAACTCTGTGGCACAGCTTTGTTTACAGCAGGTCTTCTGTTGCACCTGGGAAATAGGCAGGGCTGCCTTTGAAGTGCAGGAAAAAGGTTTGCCACTCCTAACACAGGCCCTGCTAGATGAGGTCTCCTTTCGCCTGAAGTGACACACATTGCATTACATATAACGAAAGCTCTGGTCAATATTGGCCAATGGATGGAGTTCTCATAGACACAGATGTGCATGGTGTTGAATAGATTCCACATTAAATCCTTCTGCAGAGTAGAGGAGAGAGACTACGGGACCTCCATTCTTCCAAGAGACTGACAGTAAGAGCCAGACTGAAATCAGCAGGCTGAGATGAAGACAACCCCGTGCTTTCCCTTTTCATTTCCATCCAGGGCAGACACAGGTGTAAGTCTATTGCTAGTTTGAACATGGCAAGTGCCATTTCTCACAGGTCCTCAGGGCAACAGGCACCTCAACAAGAAAAACAGGTGTCAGACTGCTTCTCCACACCAGGGATTGACCAGGAACCAACGCAGATGGTTCCATACATCTGCCACACATCTGTCCAAACATCTGGCAGCAGACTTATGCCTACCACCCCTGGACAACCCTTTGGGGGATTCAGCTTGACAACCACATTGCCCAGAAAGATGCAGAGCATTTTCACAACGTACTTTGTGCCCAGTGACCGGGAGGGATGCTTAGGACAGCCTGGGAGAATCCTAGGGCACAAGGCTTCAACGTCAGTGGGTGGCCAACACTGCAGCTGTGCATCAAGCACATAAACACTACAGATGTGCCTGCCCGGGGCTGAAATGTTTTATTTCCAGCTGATTCCCCATTTTAAACTAAATGTATTGCATTTTGGTTCACAAATATTTTCCATTCTCCTGGACTCTTCCAAGACACCCGCAACACAGAGAAGTCACCACTCAGTACTTTTTCCTGTAATAGGTGCTTATATACAGTGTGTAAATTCTCTCCCTCCAGACTGGCAAACTGAAGCGTTACTACACAGACCTCGAAGCCCTTGCAATGGTAACTGCTGCTCTGTGCCACGATATTGACCACAGGGGAACCAACAACCTCTACCAAATGAAGTAAGCATTCGCACCACTTCGAACAATTTTTTGTTGCTCCTACTTGGAGTGGAATCAGTCTGTGATCACACCAAACTCCAGTACAGCTCTGTTTAATACACTAGGGTGACAACCTTCTTTTACAAATTGCCTTGCTGCTCAACTTGCTGCAGTGTTTGGGCTTATGCTTTGGCCAGCAGGGAAAATTTGCAGCTCCCTGGGGCTTTCTTAACCTCCTTTGGTTAAAGCAAAGCTCTGCACTACCATTACAGCCTGGATCAGGTGCAGAGCAGGCACTCTGAGCATTACAGGAGACTTAGGATGCCAACAGAAGCATCCTGGACATAAGATGACCAGGTTTTGACGTTTCTATGGAGAGAGCACCATGCATGGCATTGCTCTCCCCACCTACAGAAACAAAGCACCTGTGAGAGTGCTGCTGCAGTAGGTAGTAATTAGCTGCAGATAAACAATTGCATAATTTCGTTGCCTAGTCAAGAACCTGCTGCTTATGTAAAGTAGTCAGATTGCAGCTCTTCTGCAATGCCTCTTGGCTATATTGTCTTATGTTTTCTGGAGCTTTGGAAAAATTTTAAGTGAAGTTGGCCTGTGCTTTTGATACAAAAGGGCCTTACTTTAGAGCTAGGGAGTTGCCCAAGGACTGCAAGTTTTTCTGTTCCTATTACCAGACATCAACATATAATTATTGAGGAATTAAAGGAATTTACTAAGCTGAGTAATGACACTGCAGTCATAAAGAATATTTGGGGTGAAATTTGTAGCTGGAAAACTGTTTTACACAGTGTACAAAGAGTTACAAGCAATGTCATGAAAGTCCTTTATTAGACTGAAGTCATTACCTAATTAAAAGTTCTATTCATAAGCCTTTTAAAAAGAATTGAACTCATGTGTGTGACAGAAATTAAACACAAAATGAGACACTTCTTTTAATTTTTAAGTGCTGCAATAACATCTTCACTTTTTCCTTTATGCAACCAGATCTCAAAACCCTTTAGCTAAACTTCATGGATCCTCAATTTTGGAGAGACATCACTTGGAATTTGGAAAATTCTTGCTCTCTGAGGAGGTTGGTAATGAACCATAGTAAAAGGGCATGAATAATTTTAGGGAAATTTTCCATTAATGACAGAGCTGTCAGCAAAAGACCTTTCTCTGGCTTGGATGCCAAGAAATTGCAGCTGCCTTAGTGCCTAAGGACTCTATGCTCACTCAGAGCCAATGTACATAGGCTTCTTAAATGCAGGACTTGGTTTCTTCAGAAGCCACACAGTTATCCCCGGAGGAATATGTTAAATACAGGCTTGTTCTCCTGTAATCCCTCTGGCAGGGCCAAGGCTGACACCTTCCCAGAGCTAACTTTTAATTTCAGGCAAATTTGCACCGGAGTCAGGGGATAGGGTTTGGGTAGACACTGTGTGACAACCTTCCTCTGTTCAGTGAACTTTAGGGGAAAAGGCACCACATGCAGCGAACGGGGCTCACACCCCTTGCCCTTGAGGGGAGCAAGCTGAACTATTGAAAGAAAGAAAAATGTGACCTATTTGGGAAAGGGGGATGGCCAGGAACTCACAACAACACAGAGCTTGGATTTTGCAGCTCCGTTCCCTTTGCTTTTCAGTCGCTGAATATATGTCAGAACCTCAACCGCAGGCAGCACGAGCACGTGATTCACCTGATGGAAATCGCCATTATAGCAACAGACCTGGCACTCTACTTCAAGTAAGTTGGTTTTGCACTGTGTGTACAAGGCAGAAAGCAGCTGGCACTTTACAAAGGCCAAATGTGATGCTTTGCTCTGAAAGCCCCCACCTGTGCAGCAGTTCTTTTCACAGATACTGCCTCTGGGAGCTGCCTTTAGTAATGATCTCAGAGCTGGTGGGAGAACTCAAATAATTCAAAAGTATTTTGAACTTCTACTCAATTAAATCATATACGTGACTTTTTCACCCTCTATTTCCAACAAGGCAGGGGTATGTGATCCCCTATGGAATGAAATGTTAGGATTTGTTTTGTTTTGCTTTTTTTTGCCTACCATTTCAGCACTGAAAATACCCATAAATGGCAAATGGCCAGGCCAGGACTATACTCTGTGAAGGTGGTATGACACAAATAACAAGTAGTTCATTGTAGGTGAATATCCAGCTCATAGTCTATGTCAAACCCAAGGTGTAAAAAAGCCAAAATCTTGGACCAGCATGTGCCAACTTTCTGGGACATAAGGCTCAATGACATATAACTTTGTAATTAACAAGGAGCTTTCAAAATGTGCTTTCAAAATACTGTGTCAAGACCAGAGTTTGCTTCTGTGTTTTGCACTGCAGTATAATTATGCAAAATTCAAACAGCCCACTAAAGAGGAATTTGAGGGAGTTTGGAATACCCAGAACTCTTCCTCTGGAGACACAATATCAATATGGCACCATCTATCTATATGCAACTACTTCCTCAGCAGCTGGGAGCAAACTGGTTCTTGCCCTGTCTGGCCCATGAATGGCAAGCAAAGGCTTGGTTGAGCTAAGACACAGGATTATTGACGAAAGAACACATATATAAGTCACTCTGTGATATGGCCTGTCTTCTCTGCTAACATTGAAACATCAGGTTTCTCCAGCTAGCTCTAGGTTTCTGCAGTTTGAAAGGAAACATTTAAGGAAAAAGACTTCTTACACTGCCAACAAAGGTGGAAGCATTTCTCAGCTGGCATAACTTGCAGTAGCTTGTACTTTCAAGGACCTGCTCATGTCTCACCACTATACTGCTCTTTAAGGCATTCACATTAGTTAAGAGAGCTGATGATGGTGCTTGGTTTTGTTGGGGGCTTCCTTGAGGATGCCAGGACAGCAACTAATGGAAACCCTTCTGGCGGAGTTACCAATACCAGGATCAGCCACCTGTTTTTAACATATTTGTTTTCTTGTTTCATTCAGATTTTTCTTTTTCTCTCTCTTTTTTTTTTTTTTTTAACCTTTCTTCCCACCCCCCTGAAGAAAGAGAACAATGTTTCAAAAGATCGTGGATGAATCTAAGACGTATGACAGTGCGACTGCCTGGACTGAGTATCTGTCTCTGGAGACAACAAAGAAAGAGGTCGTCATGTGAGTAATTGGCTCTGGGGAAAGGTTAGTGATGTGAACACCTGGTGAGAGCTCTGAGATGTGCTTTGTGCTACACTTAGTGCAAAGTCAGCAAGTGATACATTACTGGCCACTTAAATTTGATCTTCTGGAGAAGCAGGGAAAAAAACCCCAGAGGAAAAAAAACCTTAAAGTGATGCCTCATCCAATTAAGTGTCTTGTTGTTCATATACTCCTAAGGAGATGCAGGATCCCTTCTGGCTACATATTCCTGCCAGGCTACCCTGTAGGCCACAAACAGGGACATCCAAGCCATCAGATGGTCTTTCCAGAGGCAACTAATCTGAGCTGCACAATGCTGCCGCTGTGCAAAGGTATTTTGCAGGATGTCCCATAAAGTGGGATTGAAGTGCTCCCACAACCTCACTGCAGACTGTATTGCTGCACACCCATGAGGGAGCCAAAGGTGTTACTCCAAACTCAAGGAGTTCAGCCCAGCAGTGACTAGAGCAGCAAACGCCTTAGTGCCAGAAGCAAGTAGTTCCCTATCATAATTCCATTTTAACGAAGAGAGCAGTCTTTGATGAGTGTCCCAGTCAGAGCCAAGGCACAGCAACACATCTTTCTTTATGTATCACTTCAGCAGGGGCCAGGGCATACCTGACATCATATTGGGGTGTGAAGATACTAAGCAAGAATAGGGAACAAATTAATTTCTTTCCTGTTTTAGGGCCATGATGATGACTGCTTGTGACTTGTCAGCAATCACAAAGCCTTGGGAAGTCCAGAGTAAGGTCAGGTGCTTGATATACCGTTAGATTTCTATAGCTTATACTTCAATGTAATGAATTTCTAAGCTGCCTAGAAGTTAAACGAACTCTCTTACCAAAACTACCAAAAGGAATAGCTGAGGTTTTGATGGATTAACCAATCTTTCCAATTATAGTTGTGAATTCTGTTAAAAAATCATGTTTACAAACAAAACAAAACAAAACAAAACCCAAAAAACAAGCCAACCCCCAGCTGGGTTTTTTGATTATTAAGATTTTTGGATTACAGCGAGGTTTTTTTACATGTAACATGTGCATTGGCTTTATTACAGCAATACCTGTAGTTTGCTCAGTTGATTTCCCTTAGGAGTTAATTCCTGAACTGCAGTTAGGCGATTGCTAAATAATAAACACAAATATTTAAAGGAGGGTAAAAGAAATAAAACCTACTTTCCTGTTCAGCATGAAGAAAGGACAACAGAAAAAAAAATAACAGACACCCACAAGGCGACCAATAGGCAAATCCTCAAGGGGAATACAGATACACTGGAAATGTTTCTCAATAGATGTGCAGTGGACTAATGAAATTCAGTGCAATAAAACTGTTGAGCTGTCTCTACACAGGTGCAATCCTATTGCCACAACTGTCCTTCCCAGGAGAAAGAGTGGGGCTATGGTTGGTCAAGAAGAAACAGAAGAGTGAGATTTGCTTCAGAATGGGGACATGAAGCGCATCAAGTTATGAGGCTGATGTTGGTGCTAACTTTATTTTTTCCTTCCTTGTCAATGTAGGTAGCTCTACTGGTAGCAGCTGAGTTCTGGGAGCAAGGAGATTTAGAAATAAGCGTCCTTCAGCAGCAGCCCATTGTAAGTGCCATACAAAGGACCATGTAGTTCAGCTCAGACAGCTAGTCTCAGCAGCCTTACCACAAGCAGTGCTGCTCTCAGAGTGCTGTGAGTCTGCCTGAAATCACCATGATTGCCAAAATCCATTGGAGAAATGTGTACTCAGATAGTGAAGAGCATCTCTGACAGTGCCCAGTGTTCTTGTCCAGCTGTCCATATAGTTAGATGGGCTCAGTGGCTGTGAGCCATCAAGCGGTGACTATCCCTGTGGAGACTTTGTGCAGGCCCCTTACAGAAAAAATTAAATATTAAGTAGGTAAGTCACAGAAGAAAGCAGAGTTTATAATAAAGAGAAAAACTGCAAATGCAAATTTTATAGAGTCAAGGAATTATTAAATAGAAGGGCATTTCAAACATTTTTAACAGATAATTTTGACATTGAAAGAGCCAGGAGTCATTCCTTGATGCGGCCTCCACCTGTGTGGTTTGGGGGAGTTTTAGGTAGACTTTCATACACCTCTACCCACACTGGCATGACAAATGATACACTAATCAATATGATCTTGTAAGAATGTAATTTCTTGTTTAGTCGTGTTTTAGAGCATTTAAAATGTCTTCAACACTTTATAACATGAACTTTTCCTGGTACCTGGTGGAGAGGCACAAGGGAAAAACTTATTGTTCTCTTTCCCATCCATAGACACTTGAAATCCTGTCTAAAATTTCTGCTAAAATGGCAAAGGGAGTGAGCCCACTTCATTCCTCTGCAGTGGAGGGAGAGGCAGAAATGGACAGTCTTTAAGGATGGCATGACAGAACTGTCAGGCCAACACAACAAAGCAGTTTTGGGGAGAAAATAGAGGTGTGTTTTCCAGTTAAGTGTTATCATAGATCACGGTGAACTTGTGTCCTCCCACAGCCCATGATGGACCGAAGGAAAGCTGCTGAGCTTCCAAAGCTTCAAGTGGGTTTCATTGACTTTGTGTGCACATTTGTCTATAAGGTAAGCAAAGTACACCCTTACACACCACCTTTATCAACAGGGGTTCAAATCCCAGGTGAATGAATCCTGGTGCAGCAGCACCACTCCTGGGGAGAGGGACAGGTGGATGAGGCAACATCTGCCCTTTTCTGGGGCACTGCAACATGGTGCCTCTTTGTGCCGTTAATGTTTTCTCCAAAGCATCAGCTTTGGATGTGAGGCATCAGCATCTGTCTTGGGCTATGATGGACAAGCACTGCCTCTGCACTGCATTGAACTGACAGGTGTGTTTTGGTTAGGAATTTTCCCGTTTCCATGAGGAAATTCAGCCAATGCTTGATGGGCTGCTGAACAACAGAAATGAGTGGAAGACCCGTGCTGATGAGTATGATGCAAAAATTAAAGCTCTGGAGGAAGAGAAAAAAAAAGAGGAAGAGAGAATGGCTGCAAAGAGAGGTCAGAAAAAGTAATTAGCTTTTCATTCCTAACTCAAAAACATGCTCATGGATACTCTCATAGATCTTCAGCAAGTTTTGCTGACACAGCAAAGTAAGATGCCCAGAACAAGTTTCATAAATTTAGCTCCACCGGCAAGGCTGAAAGCACATTGCCTTCAAACCTGACACCATGACAGGCTGTCAAAAAGGCCACCAGCCTAAACTCCCAAACACTACTGTCTGAGAAGCTAGTGAGAGTACATTCAGCATGAATTCCTGTGCAGCTAGGGACAGCAGAACATCATTTGCTGTCCCTGGAAAACAGCAGGGAACATCCCTTTGTACACAGGGGCTGTGGCTGATCTGCAGTCCCACAGGTCATGAAGCAGAAGATAAGGAAAGTTAACACAGTCCTAGGGAGAACATTTAAGAAATAATGGTTCATCCCATTTCTGGCCTGGATTACGTACTACCTCAAAGTAAGCAGTAGTGGCAGTACCCAGTAGCAGCTCATTTTGGCTGAACATGGTTTTCTTTTCCTGTGGGCCCAGCCTGTGTAGTACTGAAATCCATCAGCTGTAGTGGGCACTGTATGAAAGCTTGTTTGATAGCCTGAGGATTTTTTGATTCTCAGAAAGATGGAGGGAGAAGGTCCTCCTGGCTTCTCCCAAATGTCTGATCAAATATCTACCAAAACTGGGTGCCTTCACTCCACAGAGACTGTATCAGATCTCTTATTCCAAACTGGATCAAAATTTCTACAACCCCTGGTGTGGACATTGCTCAAATGACACAGTTCAGAAATTGTTAGACCTGTCTAGATATTTTATCTCAGTTTAATTCACAGTAGTTAGCTGAAAATACAAAAAATAAATGTTTTAACTATGATTTAGAAAATTTCTGAAGAATTATTTACTGAATAATATTCTTTGCAAGCAGCCTCACATATACAATTATTTTGCACTCCAGGCAGCTCTGGATAGGGTGCTATAGGTATGACCTATGCTGATCACTGGATAACATGAAAGTTCTAAAAATATCCTGCAATGACTGAATAGGAAATTTATGACTGTGCATCTAATTCTGTGTTTCTTTTTACACGGCAGGTGAAATAACCTGTAATGGAGGAACAGCTCCCGGTTCAAAAACCTGTACCATACTTTAGATCTGTTTTAACTGCAATATATGCCACCTGAAATGAGAATGCCCACACATTAAAAAAACCCAAACAAAACAACATGGCATACAAATACATTCCTGATTGGTCTGTTCTGATAATTTATTAGGTTGTGACCAGCCAGGGAAGGGCTAGATTTTGTTTGCCTTAATTGCACCTCTTCCTGATGGTAAGGAGCCAGTTCTGTCCTATCTCTTGTTCCATTTAATGCACCTGATATCAGATGGCATGTAGCAAGTCAGAACAACATTTGGCCCAATAAATCAGGTTGCAAGATTATGGAAGAGCATTTTTCGTGCACTGAAACACTTCTTACCCCAAAGCTGATGAGGATAGTCCTGCTCCACACCACCCCATGTGACTGACAATGAATGCAACCATAGCCTGCAGAGTAGAAAAGCTGAAGAGAGATAAACTTAACATATCTAAGTCTACATCTTTATCAGATATCAGAAAGAAATCTGAGTGTAAGGATAAAGCATGAAAACTGACCATAGTGAACCTCTGAACTGTTCTAAAATGTTATGATTCCATGTAAATCCAAGAAACACTCAGACAGATATTAGTCTGCATTAGTCTGCAATGTCTTCTGCATTCACTTCAAGAATCTGGATAGGTTGCTATCCCAAAGCATGGAACAATTCATGCAACACCCAGTAGCTGCCTTCTCAGGAGCAGAATCTGCACTGTGTGCTAATTGAAGCTTCATTCTTTCACATGCCATTTTAAGAAGACAGTATTATCGTTACCCATTGCAGTTAACCATTACCCATTACAATTAACCAAGCAACCTGAATTGTGGCATCCCATAAATTTGTCCTGTTTTGCCTCATAATGCCAGTTATTTGACACAATTGATCAGAACCAACTGCCCTTTCCTCCTCCTGTTCTGCGACGTCTGGTTTTTAGATTATCCTCCAGACTTGTGAATCTTACATTTCAGATGAAAGTTACTTTTCATGTTCATTCATGCAAATATATTAGAACAGTCAGTTACACTCTAGTAGCAGTAGAGATACCCTTCTCTGCTCCTGCTTCCCCTCTCTCTCTGTGTCTTTCTGTATCTCTCTTTTTTAACTGTTTGGAGATCTGTTTTGCTGGGGATTTTCTTCTTCTTCTGTTACTCCTACCACCTTCAGGACTTTACCCTTCATTATCTTGTTTTGCATTACAAAAATATTGCAAGTAAAAGGAAAACTAGAGTTTTGGTCGTACCTGGTGATCATTTATCTGTCTGGGTGTAGTAAGCAAGATGTAATCCTCAATCACTGTGCAGCAATTCTGTGGGAGGCAATTTGTCTTTCAGGAAAATACAGAATCTTGTCCATTTGCATATGCCACAGGTAGTGACACTATGCTGTATCTCTCAGTTTCATTAAGAATCATAGAATGTTAAGTGTTGGAAGGGACTTTCAAGGTCATCTAGCCCCAACCCCACTGCCCACTGTCCCCCACAGGGACACCGCCCACTAGATCAGGTTGTTCAAGGACTTATCCAACCTGACTAGGACCATTGCCGTGGTTGGGGCACCCACAACTCCCCGGGCAACTTGTTCCAGTGTCTTACCACCCTCACAGGAAAGAATCTCTTCCCAATAGTTAACTTCAATTTCCCTTCCTTCAGTTTGTACCCATTACTCCTTGCCCTATCCCCACAGCTCCTGATGAAGAGTCCCTCTCCAGCTTCCCTGTAGGACCCTTCAGACACTGGGAGGTTGCTATGAGGTCTCCACACAACTCTTCTCCAGGATGAACAGCCCCAGCTCTCCCAGCCTGTCTTTGTAGGGCACGTGCTCCAGCTCTCTTGCCAATGTTGTGGCCCTCCCCTGGACTTGCTCCAACAGTTCCATGTCCTTCTTATGTTGAGGGCACTGGAACTGTTCCCAGGTGGGGTCTCACAAGAGCAGAGGACCATGTGGGAAGAGTGCATCGTACCACAGAAGAAGCCAAATAATTTTTGGGAGGTTTTTTAAGTGGAAAAAATTTCACAAGGTTATTGTATTTCAGAATAATAAGCAGCAGGGTTTTGAACATCACCACGGGACACTGTGAACTTAAATGCTGAGAAAAGCTCCTTATGTCCTCAACTGTTTTCTCGAAATAAAACCCAGAGGCTAACCTTCCTGCTCTGTGTGGAAGCGGTCAGAGCTCTGCAGGGTGCTCCAGCAGGGCTCCTCACACAAGGAGCACGGGGTGCCTGCCCAGCGCATGCAGATCTGTGGGTGACTGTGCCCCAACTGCCCACCTGCACTTGGGAGCATAGCTTGTCCCCACAGCATCAGGGTGGGTGTCTTCAGTTGATAGACAGGTGTCTGCTAAGGAAGGTGGGAACCTTCCTTAGAACAGAGAATGTGAGCCCCCTTCCCTCTGAATTGTTATAATTTTGGAATCAAGGGCTCTCAGGCAAAGGTATGGGAAAAGGAATAAGAATTCTTTACTAGTATCTATAATGAGGTAAACAATCAGTAACAAAAACAGTAAACAAGGTAAAGAACAGTAAACAAAACCCAAAACCCAGTGGCAGATGTCCCTGGGCTGCCAGGCGCTTTCCCGTTGGGTGCAGTCACGGTCACAGCCAGCAGGGGCGCTGTTGGGCTCCCAGACCAGCAGGGCAGGTGCGATGACTCCCGGGAAGCTGCAGATGGCGCTGTGGCGCGAGGTTGGATCTGTGTCACGCACGTAATGGCCAACGGGCTGGAGCAGGGTGGAGCGCAGATGGACAAAGCGCAGCAAAGGGATGGAACGGCCAGGTAGGCTCACCTGAGCCAGCCAACAGAGGAGGCAGCAGGAGCTTCGCAGCTGTGGCAGGCAGGGCGAGGAGTGGCAGCAGGCGAGGGGTCTCGTTCTGCTGCAGCGCAGCTGGGAAACGCGCCCTCCCGGAGGGTAGAAGGGGCCGGGATCCCGTCCTCCCCTGTCCCAAGTGAGAACTCACCCAGCAGGTAGAGAGAAAAACCAGTGCAAAACCAGGCCTTTTCTGCAGTTGCAGCCAAAAAGCAGAGCCACCTTTTTCCCCTTGCTCTCTCTTCCAAGAGCTCCTAGCGACTGTCTCCCTATCAAATCTCCCAGTCTTTTGTTCTCGTGCCCGCCCAGCTAAAAGTCTTTGTCTCTTTGTAAGAGCAGATCACTCTTAAGTACCTGTCGTTAGTTGCTTGGTGACAGAATGGGAAAAATTCCATTCCCATTCCCCCACAAATGCCCCCCCCAACCTTCAACAGTGGGCATGCTGGCAGGTGTTTCCAAAGGGGACCATGCGTGCGTGCAGAGGGGTGTCCATGGGCACGCAGAGTGGGGTACCAGTGGGGGAGGAGTTTCTCAAGGGTGTACCCTTTCCATGGGAGCAGTGAGTGTTTCTCACTGGAGGTACTGGCCAGTTAGATGCAGATGAAAGTTGGCATACTTCCTCCTGCAGTGGTCTCCCTTTGCAGCTGGGAGCTGGCTACATGGATATATTAGGCATGGAGAAAGACGGTGCCAAGAAACAGATTTGTCCACTATTTTCCCAGGTGTGATGGAGCAAACTTTGCTTGCATGAGCTGGTTGAGCCAGTTTTCTTGATAACCTGGGACTGATGTCTTAAAGGGTTTTCATGTCAGGGAAAGAGGCAGATAACTGTGGAGGTAGGGTGATGCTTTTTATCGTGCCTTCTCCTTTATCTCCTTCTTTCTGGTGAGGCACAACTGCATTTAACAATGTAAACCTCCCCCTCCAGGGGAGGTATGAGGGTGTTCACACATAAGCCTGAGGGTATCCTCCTTTCTCATAAGGCACAACTGGTAAAACAATGCAATCACAAGAAGCAGGGCCAAAGAGCGATTGTGCCATTCAAAGGCAACACAAAACCATCATACATCCCTGAAGAACCCCCCTGCCTAATTTCCACCGTGTTGCATGAGATACTGTAAAACACCTCTCCAGGGGAGGTACCGGGTGTTCCCACAGAAGTTTGAATAACCCATTGAACTCTTTGTTGTGTGAGCCTCCACCCCCAATGGATGAAGACTGCAGCCATCAGAGTGATGACCATGGACACCAAAATTGCAATGATCAAGTCTTTTCACTGGATCTTTCCTCTCCACTATCTGTTCTGGTCCCTTCCTTCTGTTTCTTTATTTTCCTTATGTATTTTCCTGGTGATATTTTAAATTTTTTTAATAGAAAAGAATCAAAACATCTACATACCTTCTTTCCACTGCAACCAAATTGTTTTAAAATAAACCTGCCTTGTGTATACATACCAGTCATTTAGTGCTGTTTCACTCTAATCTACCCAAGGGATATATTAACAAGAACCTCAGTTACCCTTCCTCAAAGGCAGGTCATAACATCAGGCCTGGAAAAAGATGTATGTCATTGTAACACAATTTTGGGGGAGAGTCTGTTGAGGGCAGTAGAGAATTTAAATCTGCTTAGACATATTTGCCTACACTACAGTTAAAGGTATTCACCTCTGGTTTGATGCAGCTCTCAAGTCTTGTGGGACACAAGAGGGGACCTGTTCTGTAAGCGCCTCACTGGAGCAAATAATGCACACAGACCTCCATTCTTGGTAACGAAGATGGTGGTCAGGGGTGTATGAAAATGAATATCCGTGTGAGACTGGCAGGAGGGATCAGAGAGATGCTCAGGAGTGGAGTGTAAATATTCCTTCCATGCAGGGGAAGAGGCTTGTTTGAGTGAGAAACTGTCAAGGGATTTTTAATCCTGCATCTTGATCATCACCTGCTGTCCCTGATGGAAGGGGTAGGACAAGCTGACACAAGAGAGCATATCTTTGCTACTGAAAAAGAGCAAATGCCCTTCAGCTGTTCCTTCTGCTGGAGCCTCGATTGCTGCTGGGTTGTCAGTGAAGATGGCTGACCTGGCACAGTCATGTGGGAGCAACAAGGCCTCTGCTGCTGGCAGAGCTGTGAGGGTGGCAGTTCTAGCAGAGAGGGAGGGAAAAACTTCCAGGGAGAATTGAACACATGGTCCTCAGACACCTCTTGCAGATCTGAGAGAAATACTGTCTTTTCCCAGCTGGCCACAGTCTCACTCAAGCCAAGGCTTGGAAGCGCTCCTCTCCTCCCAGGCAGGCAGGACAGGAGCAGCTCAACCTTCAATCAGTTATTCAGACAAAGAGATGGTATTGAACAGCACATGGTGGGTATGGATCCCAGCTCCACCCTTCAGGCAGATGGGTTGTATGTCTTGGCACTCAGTAAAGGGGTTTTGTCCTGTCAGCATCTCTAGATCCTGTGTAAGAAAATCTCCATGGGAGTCCGGAGAATACTAGATCCAGGATTTTATTTTTTGAGCTGAGTGTGGATTGCACCATCTATCATAAAAGTTTGCAAGATCTTTTTTCTCTGTACCTCTTCCTCCGTTTCCACAAAACTAAAGGATTAGAAAAAACATTCAGTAGATTCAGTAGAAAACAATTCAGCTCCCTCTCAAGAAGCAGCAGAATACTGAGGAGTCACACAAACATAGTTCCAGCAGCAAAAAAGGGGATGTAATGTTTTCTGGAATACAGAACAAACATGAGGGGTCTTCCCTCTTATACCTTTTGAGAGGAAAGACATTTTCTCATTGCTTCCTTCCTTTTCATGGCCTTTTTTAGGCTTGAACCTGATGATCATCTATTGCCTGGCCAGAATGGGGTGGCATAGAACTAATTTGGTCCCTGGGGAATGGCTGTAAAGATACACGTGGTACCTTTCCCACCCCACATAGAAATTCTTCCCAGTCTAAGAGGTATTGAAAAGACAGCTTTTTTTTGCCTGGCCTGAAGCCAGTTTTTGAGGACTGTATGGAAAGGGTGACAGACATCTCCTGCGTAATCAGGATGCATAGCCAGTCACTCCTTGTGAAAGAGATAGACTACATTTTGGCTGTAACTTATTCCTTGTTTTGAGGAGCAACATCTGTCCATCTGTAGTGTTTAGAACATCTGACTACTGAGTCAGCACCAATTCCTCAGATCACAGCATATTTTGACAAGCCAGAATCAAATCTGACTGCCCTGCCACATGCAAGAATCGAGCAATAGTCCACTGTGATAGCAAAGCTGAAAAAAACGTGACAGAAACACAGCATTAACAGCTCATTGTTCATGCCAAGACCAGTGACCAGTGGTGTCCCTTAGGGGTCAGTTCCGGGCCTGATGCTGTTCAACATCTTGCCAGTGACATGGACAGTGGGATTGAGGGCACCCTCAGCAACCTTACCACCAACACCAAGCTGTGTGGGGCAATCAACAGGCTGGAGGGAACGAATGCCATCCAGTGGGACCGGGACAGAGGTGGGGCTGTGCAAACCCCATTGTCTTAGTTTGGAACACAGGTGTCTGCTAGGGAAGGTGGGAACCCCCCTTAGAATGGACAATGTGACCCCCCTTCCCTCCAAATTATTATAACTTTGGAATCAAGGGCTTTCAGGCAAAGATATGGGAAAAGGAATAACAGTTCTTTACTAGTATCTGTAACGAGGCAAACAATCAATACCAACAATAGTAACAACAAACAAAACCAAAATCCCGGTGGCAGATGTCCCTGGGCTGCCAGGCACTCTCCTGTTCGGTGCAGTCACGGTCACAGCCAGCAGGGGCGCTGTTGGCTCCCGGCCGGGCAGGGCAGGTGCGATGGCTCCCGCACAGCTGCAGGGGGCGCTGTGGCGCGAGGTCAGGTTGGTCTCACTAGGGTGATGGCAGACGGGCTGGGCAGGGATGGCACTCAGGACGGGCTGGGCAGGGATGGCACTCAGGACGGGCTGGGCAGGGATGGCACTCAGGACGGGCTGGGCAAGGAGCTTCGCAGCTGGGAGATGGAGCGGCAGGGTGGGCTCACCTGGGCAAGCCAGCGAAAAGAAGGCAGGAAGTCCGCCGTTGTGGCAGTGTGTTCTGGCAGGCGGGGCACGGGGCAGCAGCAGCTGTGAGCGCAGCCGGGAAAATGCTCCCTCCAGGAGGGGAACGGGGGGTTGGAATTCTGTGCCCCTTTCCCAAACGAAAGCTCAACCACCAGGCAGAGAAAGCAGTGCAGAGTCGCGTCCTCTCTCCACGGTCTCCGTGAAAGGGAGACAGGAGTTCCCACTGCTGCCTCTCCGGAAGTTCCATTCCTGATGGCCAGATCTCTCTTCACCACACCCTGGCCACATCCTTTGCCTCTTACAAAAGAGTAAATGGTCCTTAAATACCTGGTCGTTGGTTACCTAGCAAGAGAATGGGGAAAAATTCCACCCCTCCCAACCTTCAACACCCATGGAGTTCAACAAGGCCAAGTGCAGGTCCTGCACCTGGGTCAGGACAACCCCAGACACACCTACACGTTGGATGGAGAAGTGATTGAGAGCAGCTCTGCTGAGAAGACTTGGGGTGATGGTTGATGAAAAACTCAACATGACCCAGCCATGTGCACTCCCAGCCCAGAAAGCCAATGGGATCCTGGGCTGCATCCAGAGCAGTGTGGGCAGCAGGGTGAGGGAGGGGATTCTGCCCCTCTGCTCTTGTGAGACCCCACCTGCAGTGCTGCAAACAGTTCCAGTGCCCACAACAAAGGATATGGAACTGTTGGAGCAAGTCCAGAGGAGGCTGTGGTATTGATAAGAGGACTGGAGCACTTTCCCTACAAAGACACAGTGAGGAAGTTGGGTCTGCTCATCCTGGAGAAGGTTGTGCAGAGACCTCATAGCAACCGCCCAGTATCTGAAAGGTCCTACAGGGAAACTGGAGAGGGACACTTTGTCAGGAACTGTAGTGAAAGGACAAGAAGAACTGGGTACAAACTGAAAGAGGGGAAATGTAGGTTAGATACTGGAAAGAAATTATTTTACTGTGAGGGTGGGTGAAATACTAGAACAGGTTGCCCAGGGAGATTTGTTGATGCCCTAACCCAGGCACTGTTCAAAGCCAGGCTGGACAAGGTCTTGAGCAACCTGATCTAGTGCAACATGTCCCTGCCCATGGGACAGGGATGTTGGGACTAGAGGATGCTGAAGGTCCCTTCCAACCCTTAACATTCCATAATCCTACGAAACTCCACAGTCTAGCCATTTAAATAACAGATTCAAACAGTCACTGCCTTGGCAGTCTCCCCCACCTGCCCATATATATCAAATTGTATATATTTTCTGATCGTCATCATTACCTGTGGGTAATGTGTGTAGTGACTGGCTACTGCTGGGGGAATACAATGTGGTGCTTCAGTTGCAACAATAGCTAGATTGTGACAGATGCTTCCTGTCACATTCTGTAAGTATTTCAGCTGTTGTTCCACGCAATTCGCTTTAAAATACCAACTGAAGTGTAGTAAGTACTTTATTGATAGAATATCATAGAGTTCAAAAAACACTGGACAGCTCAGAGCCTAGCCATGTATTTCCATGTGCGAAATTCAGATGAAATCTGTTGTTTATTTCAGTATGGACTCTTCACTTGCTAGAAGGGAAGAAAACACAAACATAGTTAGGACTACTAGCCAATTCCATGCAGAACTAAAACACACAAACCATTAATGGAATCAAAGACTACCTTTATATAGTTTCTTTCTAGCCAGTTTTTATGATCCCCACTTCTTATTTATTCAATAGAATTGTAATTCATAGCTTCGAGGTAAAGGCAACCTTTAAGTTTACTCAGTAGTAAAAGAGAGTCTTCTGAACTGACTAGTCAAATAAGCCCAGAAAAAGCTACCACTACAGGTATGTCCATCTTTAAGGAACAACGCTCAGTAACTGCACTGCACATAATGGAAGTTTAACAACCCTTTTCGGAAAAAAACACACCAAGACCATTGTTAGGAACAACAGACCTGTCACCTTTGTGCCACTTCTAAACAGATTAAATATTCTAAACAAATTCTAAAGGAAAAGTTCCTTACCAAGGGGACTGGCAACACTACAGCAGAACCTCTACCCCCAAAAGTACCGAAAGTTTTCACTAGCTAGGAAACACCTAAAAGGTCCATTTATTTAGTCCATGACCAATGGTGATGATGTATTTAAGATGGCAAAATAGCTTTATCTCTAGTATGTGATATAAATCATATTTGACTTTCTCTCTGTGTAGTTAATTTAATTTCAGTGTTTTGTTCAACACTAGTTTTGTTTAGGACAATGCAAATGTCACTATTTCCCATGGAAAGAGTTACTCAGTATGTATCTGCACCAAGAACAGCTTGAGGTATTACCAATTTTCTTAAAATTCTTTTTAGAGTCTACCTAAAAAACCTAGGTGAAACAAAGCTAAAGAGCACATTTCTCTGTATGGCAGCAGGGAAGGAATTCTCTGTTAGAACCATATGGGGGACCCAAGAAATAATCCTAAGGACAAGGGAAACAATGCTGCATCAAAAACAGTATAGGCGGAAGGGAATGAGAAAAAATGCAGCAGTATTAGCTGCAAGGGATGCCCTCCAGCACATTCTCTTCATGCGAGAGATACAACAAATGAAGGTGACCTCTAACACTACAAGACACAAAAAATCAAGCTGACCTCTAACAATACACCCGTGACACCTTTTAATGCCTGTGACTTAGAGCTTAGATAGTCACATTTGTGAGGTTTCTACATTCATGAAGAAAAAGGATTGTACATCCAGATGAATAAGGGACATCCTGCTACACGTAATATATGGATTCAGTTATTCCTCACAGAATAACCAGCGGCTTTTAGCAATTTGTTCTCTCAGTGGAAATTCAGCCATTTAACAAATCCTGACTGCAAACAAAGCGTTAACTATTGCTCTGACGAGCTTTTTAAAACACAGGCATCATTAAACAGCAGCACTATTTACTCCTCACATGGCCCTAAATCACTGCCTCCAGGATTAGCTGCAGGCCTCAATTTCTCCTAAGAGCACTGCGGTGGAACATCAGTCCTGCAGCCAAACACCTGCAAGTCAGCGTTCGATGAATAAACTAAACCGAGGAACTACCTTCTGCAATCTCTTTTGCAATCCGCTCCAGTTCTTCACGTTTCTTTTTCTCCTCCGCCTCTATTCTTCTCTCTTCTTCAGCAATCGGCTTCAGGTAGTCTGCCATTAACACAATCCCTTTAAAACACAACTTCCCGAACCCCAGTCGGAAAGCTCCGCGCCTGCGGGCTCGCTCAAAAAGGAGGAAAAGCCAGTTTTGCTGGCACAAAGGCACATTTCATACGGATCTGTGGCTTCACACCGGCAGGGCCGTCCCGGCAGGGCCGAGGCCGGGCCGGAGGAGGGAAATGGCGGCCAGGCCATTTCAAGGTGCCCTTGCGGGGCGGGCGCGGGGGAGCGGGGAGCGGCCGCCCGGGAAGCCGCACTCACCGTATCGCTTCTTGCCGTAGATCATTCCCACGAGCAGCGCCGAGTAGCGGGTGAACTGCGGAGGCAGAGACAAGGACGCGCGCTTCGCTCAGCCCACAGGCACGACCGGCCCCGCCGCCCCCCGCCCCGGCCCGCCGAGGCCGCCGGCCCGGCCGGCCCTCCCCGCGGCCCCGGCACAGCCCGGGTGATCGCCCCGCCGCCCTCACCTTGATGAGCGGCGAGACCTGCACCGGCGGGATCATCCTGGCGGTAGCGGCAGCGGCCGGAACTGAGCGCGGAGGCAGGAAGGGGCGGGGAGCAGCCGTGACCGGGAACCAATTTCCTGTGCTGGTCGCCGCTTCCCCGGTGCTTGCAATCCCGTCACTCCAAGAGCTCCGGCGGCACAGGCCCTACGGCGTGTCTGCCACAAGGAGGGGCTGAGGGACAGACTGAATGCGGGAAATTCCTTTGAAATGGAAGGAAAAAAACCTTTTAAAAAAAACTCGTAAGAGTAATTGGACATTAAAACGGGTTGCGCCGTTTGAAAGCAGATACTAGAAATTTTTTTTCACTGTCAGGGTGGTCAGGTATTGGCATTGCTTGCCCAGGGAGGTGGTGGAGTCACCGTCCCTGGAGGTGTTTAAGAGGCATCTGTATCTGGTGCTGGTGATGTGGCTTAGGGGTTCCAGTGTCAGTGCCGGGTGGATGGTTGGACTGGATGATCTCTTCCAACCTTAATGATTTCATCATGCTATAACCTATTGAGAGGTTATGGTGTCTCTGTGCAGATACTCAGTCTGACTAGACACAGACCTCTGCAACCACTCTAACCATCCCTGCTTTAAACTGGAGGCTTGGTCTAGCATGGACTTCAGAAGCCCCTTCCAATGACATCCACTCTGTGATTCTGTGATTGCAATAATTGGTGTATTTCACTTTAATTTTCATAGCTACAAAAGCCTGTGGCCATTAGTAATTCTGTAAAGAACACCTAATTACAGTTACACTCAAGAATGATCTTTCTGCTTGACTTCAGATTAATGCAGTTTGTTTCTCAGGAATTTAAAATTATGATAAACCACCTCTGTTTATACAGTCTCACATCATATTTGCCCTCAGGTTTAGGCTCTGAGATACTACCAAATTTGGGTTGAATACCACTATCCTGACTACAAGCAAAAACTAAATTGTTCTTTCTGCAGAACAAATTGCTTATTTGTAACTGGGGTAATTTAAAAGAAAAAGCCAAAAAAACCCAAACACAAAAAGGAAAAAGTGCATTATTGAGCAAATACAGTGCCTTGTAGTATTTATACGTTGCTTTATACAAAGCAACCTTGAACACACTGAAATGAAACTCCCTGGTCAGATTCAGTTTTTGGGTTTCATTTTCTTCAAGTACCAACAGTGGTATGATCAACATTTCTTTACATCACATTAAAAGCATTTTGCTGTTGTATAAGAAATCACAAAACTGCTGAGGTTGGAATGGATCTTGATGATTTTGAAGGAAAAACCCCATCTAACATAATTTTAATTAAGGTTCATCTACAGAGAAGAAATGGCTTGAAGCTCTGTTTTTCACTGATCGAAATTTATTACAAATACACATATTCACTACTTATTATGTGCCTGCTGCACATTAGAAACAAAACCATACAGAACCAAAAGTGCTTTTATTAAGTATCAGAAAAAACATTATACACAACACAATGCAAGTCATTTAACCACAACTAGGTATAAATCCCCTTGAATAGCTGAACATACTCTCTTCAGAAGTAGTATGTAATATTCACAATTACATATAGGTAACAAGGTGCTTCAAAACAAAAGCACAAGTGCTTTCAAGACTGATCTCAACCGAAAAGAGATATTTGAATTTGTTTTCACCCATAATTTCTTCAGGCATACTTTGCCACAGTATTTTTTTTTAAGATGAACAACAAAATTCCCCAAATGCCTTTGTTTATGGCATTAAAGTTGTCAGGCACTATGACAATTCAAGACACAAATTAATTGCTCTGCCAAAAGGAAATGTAATGGCTTCCAGGGCAGCCAGAGGTTAGATAACTCGAAAAGCATAAAGCTTATCCAGCTGCATCTAAGTCTAGAGAAAAAGGAAAAAAAAAAAAGCAACATACAATGGACAGGAACTTTTTTACAGGGTTAGTTTCTTCTGCTGTCTTCCTGAGATGCAGCCATCTGTGGCATCCCTTAGTTATCCACTACTCGGGAAAAAGCTCAACTCCCTTATCTGATGTGGAACTCATATATGGCAGTCTCATACTCTCTTTGAATATAGCATCATGCCTTCAGAGTAACAGACAGATGTTGCATTGACAGGCATGAAAACAGACACAAAAAGCCTGAGAAATTTAAACATTCCAGATGAGCAGCTGCTGCAGAACAGAAAAACCCTTACCTCTAGTCCCACAGCTCTTTTCCCCCAGAAAATATCAAAGCTACTTGAAACCTGGATGCAAAGCCACATGAATCGTCTGTTGCATATATCCTTTTTTCAAAAGAATAGATATGCAAACTTGTGTTCAGGTAGCCTGGAAGACTGCTATCACAACTGCAACTCCCATCTAAACTCACACAGAGAGCCATTCAAACACAGGTAGATTTTCAAATGCTATCCCCAGTTTCTGATTATGCAGAACAGACAGTGTAACCATTGAAAAAAAGAATAAAAAGGACACCAGCAACTTGTATGCACGAATGTTCCACTACAATGCACCATCCAGAAATCCAGAGGTCTCCATATCTTCCGCGCCTCGCATTTCCCTTACACAGAAGCACAACCAACTTCTATGCCTGTGTTTGGCTGCCATTTTTCTGGGCAACTGTGCACTTCTTAATCAATCATTGTTGCAGTTACATGTCAAGCAGCATTTTTTCCTATAGGGCAACCCTAAAAGAAGGGGAACATGCTTTTCTTTGTATCCCCTATTTACCCAAGAGTTTCAATAGCAGATTTTGGAGAAAGGGTCTTGAGCATGACCAGCTAAAACATAAATATGCCCCAGTTATGGTCGATACAGGCTTTGGTTTAGGTCAATATAATCCACACATGAATATAATGAGTCAGAGGAACTGAAGTTAATCTTGTAACTTCACATGCACTGTGCGGAAAATTAGGACAGCGTTTCATTTGGAGACAAACATGCCTCCTCTTCTTCTAACAATACAACCTTCCGCCTGGAGAGAGACATCACAGACTTTATGGCAGTTAAAGAAATTCTAACAAATATGCGCAAGGCAAGGAAAGCAAATGGGATTACAATCTGCATAAGATGGAAAACTGCTGTGCTAAATTCACTTAACAAGCAAGTCACAAAGAAGGCCCCAAGGCTTACACAAGGGTAGAGAGCCAGCTTGGCAAACATGAAGGCATGCTCCTTGCCACCATATCTAGCAAAGGCATGCAAAGTTTCCTCTTCATTAAGAAGGGCTGTAGTCCATATTGCAAACTGAAATATGCTGGCAAAGAAAGTGATAACACAGCTGACCTGAATTGCTTCTATTTCATTATGAGACTTTTCTGCAAATTCACTGGTCAGCTGGTAAGCTAGTGGAAGCCCACCAATGAAAGCCAATGAAAGTATGTTAAGCAGTCCCATCAATCGGGTAGCTTTTGTTACATAAAGGAAAAGTGAGTGATGGACAAACCACAGGAGACCGATTGTAACAAATGAGCCAAAGTAAGCAAGGTAGTTTGGCCCATATTCACTTAGAGCTTCAAGAAGACTGCCGTGGAACTTCTCCTCAACTTCTCTGGGATCAGGAACATTGTCTTCACTGTGGAGAGAAAAATTACTTTACTTTGCATATTACTATTATAAAAACACATCTGGAGCAACACTGAACTATGTTGCTTTACTTTGAGCAAGCAGTGAACAACAGGCATCCACTCTGTACTTCTGTAATTTATAACTTAGAAATATGTTTCAAATAACAGCTCTGCAAAGAAATTATATAAAAAAGGACATCTGAATGTAAGTTGGCATTCTGATGGGTTAATAAAGTTGTCACAGTAACTAAACACCTTTTAGTGATAAAAACTTTTCATCTGAAAACATAACTAAGCAAAAAAGGAAGCTTTGTTCTTCAAGACTTCACATCCCAACATGTATTACACACACTGACGATCATTACTGCTCTAACATGGGTGTTAGAAGTATCTTTGGTTTGTGCTCTGTGTCTTTCCAGAAAATCATACCTTAAATTAACCACTGCAGGTTTCAGAAGTCAAAGACAACATCTGATTAATTTTATTTCCTCAAATGTTAAATACTGACAAAACTTAGTATGATCAACAAGATGAAGCATAAGCACCAGCACAAAGCCTTACCATATATCCAAAATGAGCAGGGTTGCTACAATAGCATAGACTCCATCACTGAATGCTTCTACCCGTTCCTTACTCAGAGGTTCACTGAGGTAAAAAGTGAAGGTTTCTAAGCTATGAGGTTCCTCCTCTTCACCTCTCTGACCTGGAAAGAAATCCAGAGACTTAATAATGAAAGAAGAAAGAAGTATAAAATAAGGTAGTTCAACAACCTACTCTGACCTCCCTTTCTGCCCATCTGCCAAAATTTTTCAGTAGAAAGAAGGGTGGCAATTATGCATCCACACAGGTCAGTCACTCAATTTTTTTGGCATATATGCCTGTCCCTTAAGTTCATGCTTCTTTCAAGACAAGTGCTTCAGGAACAAAAAAAAAAGCTGTGTCCTTTAAACCATATGGCAAACCATTTCCACCAAGTGAATAATGACTCAAAGCTGTAATTGAACAGAACAAATCAGATGCTGTGCCTCATGAAGCCCTAACAGCTCTAGGGCCTCTATGACATCACAGAGAACCTCTGTGCTGAAGCAGCTCTCAATAAAACGTCTCTGGAGCATGTGGGCTGAACTGGGATACCAAATGACCCAATTTAAAATAATTCAAACCTTTGTTCAAAAGGTGTAGCTTTTATAGGAAATGTGAAACACATCTCTAAAGACTGGACTCAGAACTGCCTAGCTAGCCAAAATGCACTGCTTCGGGAGTATAGACTGTACAAGGAAAAAGGCCAAGGTTCCACAGGAATGCAAAGCAAGTGTAATCACAAGAAAATCAATAAAGCAGTAATTTATATCAGCCGTCTGACAGGGTGAGACATACAGACATGACCTGACCGCAAACCACACTGGCCCCATCACAGTAAGCATGGACAATATTTGTATGTGTTTATTCTCACGCTCTGACTGTCTTCATCCTGTCAAAGCACTTCTGCCTCCCTATTACTGCTACCACATGGGGGAGTCAAAAGTATTTGAACTTGACAGACATTTTTAATTTGAACAGACAGTCTGAACAGCAGCAGAAGCACAAAGGTGCTATTATTCTCACCCAGCCCAGGAGTGTCAGTTCCAAAGACATTATCTGTTCAGTGTTTTTGTGGTCCCTCTCAGAGGGACACTGCACCTTTCAGCCAAGTAGGTTGCATGATATCCCCTTCTCCTTTTATTTTGGCAATGGCGCAGCTCAGATTGTTGCTATGGTTGTGCAATTGTTAGTCGTGACACAAGGAGGGCAGAAAGCACTTGAGGGAAGGAATCGTGAATTTAGGCCAGTTTAAGACATATGTGAAGGCACCTCTTCAGACCACAGCAGTTAGATTAACGAGATGTAATACCCTGAACAGTTAACTACTGTGAGAAAGTTTGATTTCCATGTGGAGCGTCTGCCGGTTGAGCACTGCAGGGAAGAAAGTGATACAGGCAAAGCTTGCTTTCTTCCTGTGTTCTTTCATCCCCATACTCCCTCCTGAGGAGGGAAAAGGGAAAGATGGCCTGCAGCCATTGTGCCTGTAGCTGTGCCTGCATGCTCATGCATAATCAGGACAAACCAGAGAGGTTTTGCACTGTGAAATGATCTTTAAATGTGTTATGCCCTTACACAAATCTCATCACAATTATGGGAAACCAGGGAGCAAGGGAGACACTGTATAGAAGCATATCAAGAAACACTAAAAGCACTATGTTCCAAGACTATAAATGAAAGCAGAACTAAAATTACTTCATTCCAGGCTGTTTGGATAACATGTTGACAAACATAATCTGAGCATACTTCTAAGAATTTTATTACTCACCAATAACTTTGGTTTTACACCATGTGATTAATCGAGTGACATGCGGAAAAACGATTACGAGTCCAAGAAGTACGTAAGACTATTGGAGAAAAAGACAAACAGTTTAATATAGTTATAAAAATAGGAATTACCTTCCAACTTTAATATGAAACAATTACTCCTCTTAGATCTAATCACATTGAGAAAAACAAATCTTGACTTTCAAAAAGAAAAAGGCACAGCTGAAATGCACATGCCCCTCCTGAATACTGTATGTGGAACCAAATACTGCTTTTTTATAGCTAATTTAGTACCACTAATGAAGCAAGCAAAAAAAGCAGGGAAATAATTCTGCTAACAAAAAATTAAGGAATAACTGCTTTGGAAATTGAAGAATTATCTTGTATGATCCTTATAGGTCCTTCCAATTCACAATATTCTATTATTCTACTATTCGTGTCACAAAAACACATTGGTGCGTGGTTCACAGACTTTACACAGGTCTAAGCACAGGAGCAAGTTGAAGACTGATTTCACTGTTGCTAATATTAAAAGCAAATAAACAACCTACAGTGAATAGAGTGAGGGAGAAAAGGAAAACATATCTTCAGATAAAACTATGCTTTTTCACCTTTGGACTCGTAATTGCATCTTTCATGAACAGCAACCTGATTTCTCACAAACCTGGGGATTATTTAAATACTGCTAATCCCTGTGGAATCTTTCTCAAAATTCAGTTAAATTCATCTTTTCCTAAAGAACAAGAAGAATGGAAGCTCAAGATACATTCTAAAACAAGACTACAGCTCTGAGCAGGGGTTCCATAAAAAAGTTAAAACTACTAAGTAGGAGCAACTCACTGCTGTTAAGTAAACATGGAAGAGAAAAAGGCTATGTAAGAGCAGGTCTTAGCCAAAACTATTTCTCTTGAGATGCAGGTTGGCCAATTGGTCTCCTTACTCTCTCTGCTCTTACACTGTTAGTGCAGTAATTGCATTAACCACTCTTCAGTTTGTGCAATGTGGTGCTTATTTCATGTAACCATCCATATTATCTCAACTACCTCTGATGCATAAGATACTAAGGTAGTTTAGAAGATCTGTGTAAAATAAAAAAGCAGGCATAGCAAGTAATATTGTTGCAGAATACTCTTTTTTAAACTATACGAACTTATGGATCAACTTACAGGTTGATACGTGTGATTGAATACACTCAATGCAAAATAGCAGTCACAATTACACCACCACAGAACCGGCAACTGAGAAAATCTGCATATTTAACATGGACATCATTATCTTCACACACAGTCCTAAAGGCAATTGATATAAACTGATGCATCACAGTTTTCAGTTAACTGGGAGAACTTACCAAAGGAATAAAGAAAAAAGAAAAGATGGCTGCAAAAAAGCATAACACTGGTCCTCTTAAGATAATCTTTAAGATATGACGTTTATAGAAATTCTGATTTTCAGACTCCTGTATCTGTTGATTCAGTAAGTGGGGGTGATAGAATCCATATGCTACTATCAAAGCCTGCAAGGAGAAGACCATTACTGAACTTACTACATATAAGTATATATATATTTCAAATATATAAGTATATATATATTTCAAATATAAGACATAGAATTATAAATCAATAAATCAATAAATTCTAGAAGAGTTTCAAACTTATTCTTCACTCCCATGGAAGGCTGATCCTAGAAAATCTGGGATTTCACAATACACTGCATGTCAAGATTTTAGCCTCCTCTGCAGAGCTTGTCATGACCATGGATCCTTGATGAAGAGGAAGGAAGACCTCGGTAATAAGGAACATAATGCGACAAAGCACTGCAACAGGCGGAAGAGTGATGCTAGACTGAGGCTGAAAGCCTGTGTTCCCTTACCCATTGCAGCACGGCTCAGAAAGACCTCATGAGGAAAGTCAATTGTTCTTTCCCCAACGCATTTTTAGAAAGAGTGGGAAAGGAATTCTGTGAACTCTGAGATCAGCTGATTCAGTTGCATGAAACAGCTTCACAGGACAGCGAACTTTCATCTTACATACAAGTACTACATTACCATAATGGGCACAACTTTGAAAAAAAAGGCTATACAAACAACACATTTAGCAATCTGTGCCACTCACTAAGAAACTCAGTTTCAGTTCTACACAAGAAAAGTCTATTTAAAAGTGAAAACGTAAATGGATAGCTCCAATACCTGTATAAGGCCAATGACAACAGCACAGACACTGAACAGGAAGATGCCAAAAGGTACGCCTGGAAAGGAGGCCATTAAGGAAAACTGGAAAAAATGCAACAAGATCAAATATTTAATTAAGAAGCAATGTAGGAATAACAGCAAAGAAATTGAAGCACACTTCATTCAATATTGAAACTCATAGATCTAAATAATAATTTGCATTTCATTGTAATTCCATTACGTGCAATTTCTAGCCACAAACCCATGCAGGTGTTCCAACCAAAGGCATCTGAAGAGATGGTTTTGCTCTGATGTTGATAATGCTAGACCTTCACCACTCTGACACTGTGTCTCTATAATAATTACAGACTGGCTTGTACCTCAGCATAAAGTTTAACTGGTTTTGGTTGACATGACGTCAGAGCTGTGAAAATTCTTGATATTAGGATACTTCTTTGCATCTTTTACTTTGCCTATCTCCACGGTTGTATTAATTTCTGAAGCTTCTTTAGGAGAGAATAAAGAAAAAAAGAAAAGCAGTTGTAGTATTAAGGTAACATTGACAGCTTTCCAAAAAATATTTCAGCTTCAAGTCAAAATAAAAAGTATATTCTCTTGCTGATAAAGGTGGTTTTATTGACCACAGCCTTATTTTTTTTTCAGACCAAATATAAGACATATATATCCACACAGAAAGAGGTACCTTTCTTACACACAAAACAGTCAAGATGTACTTAAGGCAACTGTTTTGCTCTGTTAGCACTCAGTTGCAAATATTCTTTTTAGATCATCTGGCCAAAAATTGTGCAGATTTTAAACATGAACCATCAGCTACTAGAATCAAACTTGCAGAGCAAGTTAGAAGTGATACCACAAACTAGGTCTAAATTACAAAAGGAAAATGTCATGCCATATAAGGAGGAGCTTGAAACACAGTTTTATTTATCTTACCAAAATACTCATCAGATAACTTGGACCTTTTTCACTACAGTTGCTTTTTTAAAAAGAATGATGGGAAATTTTTTACCATAAGGGTGGTGAAACATTGGCAAAGGTTGCCCAGTCCCTGGAGACACACAAAGTGAGGTTGGATGGAACTTTGAGCAACCTCACCTAGTCGAAGATGTTTTTGGTCTTTTCAGGAGCTTGGACTGTATGACCTTTAATGGCCCCTTCTGACCCAAACTATTCTATAATTCTGTGACACTAAGACTTTCCATAACTGTAATTTTTGTTCCAGAATACTCATTTTCTGCCAAGTCTAAAACATGCAATATTTGAAGGTTATAAAATAGCTTCATGAATTTTAAAGGAGCAACACATAACTATGATAATGGATTCAGGGTTTATACTATAACAACACTTTCCTGGGTGTTTGAATACTTTGGTAAAGTCTTTCCAAATAAATAAAAAAACAAACACTGTAATTTAAACATATGTCAGATCTTAGTAAATTACTTACTGTATATGGCAAGAAGGTTATGATCATCATACAAGCCTAAAACAGAAAAAAAGCATATTGAAACATTATGTATTTCCTGTACATATCTTCAATGAGGGCATTGCTTGCTTTGTGTTTTACAAAGAGATCAAATGCTTGTACTGCATCATGAAAAATACCCACATTTCTGAAGTTGCTGAGCTTTGACTACAACAAACGGCTAGTTTTGTACATATCTTCCATGTTCTCTATCCAAATTGTACAGGCTTATTTTAGAAAACACTACAGTTTTGTTACCAATACCACAAGTAAAAGTTTTGCTAGGGTTCCTAAGAGACTTCTTTCTAAAGTAGCAATGCTAAATGTACTACACCTTCTAAATAGGTGTTTCTGATTTGTCAGAACATTAATATCTGATCGCAAATATTTCATATCTAAACAAGCAGAATTTAAAAAAACCAACTAAACAAACAGAAGTATAAAGAAATGTATTGCTTTGAAAGCTACACTGGGTAAGAATCATATGTCTTAGGCTATTCCTCTAAAAGAATTTCCTCTAGTGTTATCTCATGGAGTTCCACAGTGCTTTTATGAACAAAATTAAATTAACTGTGTGGTTGCATACTTTCAGAGAACAGAGTTTAAAACAACATAGCAAAATACTCAGTTCCCTCAGATGAACTCCCGACTAACCTGCTGCAGAGCTTCTTTTGGCTAACAGTAAAACATTTGTAGGTTAAAAGCAAGTTACTTATCAATCAGTCACCTTGGAACTAAAGATCTCTGTATTTTCCTGACTTGGAAATACACCAGAATTATGCTATTTAAAGTAGAAACTTTTGGATATTCACAGACACACTTAAGAAGTGACCTGTATTTGCTAGGTTAAACATCCCACGTGTCTGACAAGACTCACCAGATTTAGAAGAGCCAGGACATCATCTATATGCTCTATAACCTGAAACAACCTGGCAAGGCAAGGAAATGTAAGGTTATCCTGAACAATCCAACTCACAAAATATATTTTACAACACTATATACAAATTGCACATTCATGATAGTATAGGGGAATCCCATTTCCTTTGCTTCAGAATTAATAAAGGTATTCCAGGTGCTTCCAAAACTCATGTAGCTGAAATATGGATGTAATTTATTAGAAAAATCTGAAAAGTGAGACAGAATCAAGTTCAATCATAGAGCAGTTATTAAGAATCTAGTTTCTCTTTGAATGAGAGAGTATTTTCAGCATTTTAAGGCTTAAAATCTTTTCTCCTGAAGAGACAGCACACAAAGAAAAAGCTTTCCTTGCAAACGTCCCCAGACGTTGTTAATGAAACTCCTCATCCACAAAACTGTCACTTAGAATCAATAGCACCAATCACCCTCCACAAAACCCTGAACTATTCAAAGACTGTACCTCAACATTTACTTACACAAGCGAATAAAGCACTATGATAAAGGCACTGTGAGGTATCAGCTTCAAATATTGAATTACAGGTTGCACACCTTTATTGGAATGCAATCCACTTGCATAGTGACATTTGTAAATTTCAAAATTCAAATAAAAACTGTCCTGGTTCCAGTATAATGCCTGCATGCCAGTTTCTTTTTAACCACCAAGACAAGGCAGGTGGAGGTGTCCACAGCTCTATAAATACAGAATCAGCAACATTACAACTGATTTTGTAACAAGCACTACTGAAGACAGAGAGATGAGTTTTAGGCCAGCTGTACTATATCAGTTCCTTTGTTCTGGAGCATGCAAATTACAAAGTCATGTTTTTTCAGCATAACTAGAGGTCTAATTCTATCTATACTTTAAAGTAAAATGAAAAGTAACTCTAAAAGAGATATAATCCTTGTTTTTCTCTGTATCATTATGGCAGTGGTGTAAGAGCAGCTACTCACTGCTAAGGGTAGTTTCTTCACTATGATTTTTTTATATTAGTCAACAAAACACAATTCAGAAGTATGGCAGCAAGCCAGAAATGTATCCCACGCATGGATATCTCCTGCGCTTTCTAGCTTTTAACTTTAGATTTAAACGTCATGTTCCTACCTTACATGAGCTGCCCATGCCACCGTAACTATTAAAAAGGTCATCAAGTAGACTGCAATTTTTGCTAGAAGAAGTTGCTGAACACTTTCACCTAATTTCTGAAACAGAAAGTGATATCCAGTGTTACAGAAGTTAAATGTTACTTTACAAAATTATTACCAATACCTGCCAAAGAAAAAGGATATACAGTAACGTAATCTATTTTTTGAAAATGCCTCCCAAGGATGCAGTTCCCATCCAACAATCCCTTTAGTACATTGCAGAGGAACAACCTTATTAGGAACTTATGTAGGCTGAACTATAGCATGTGACTTACCAACAGATCTCTGCAATCAGTAAAAGGGCTTCCCAATGCTCTGTCACCTTGTGATTCATTTTTGCATTCCCTCATCACTGTCACTATAATAATGCATTTCAGAGGACAGGCCACAATACCCCTCTTTTACTTTCACAGCACTGACTTCTGCAGTAGAAGCATCACACAGATTTTCACATGATGATTGTTAACAAGGAGAAAAGAGAGGGCTTAACCTCAGCAAATTTCACTACAATGGCTTAAATAGACACATGTAGTATATTTGCTGTGTTATAGATCTTACCTGAGCTCCCTAAACTGAGATTTACATCTGTTTTTAAAAATAGAAAAATAAATCATGATAAAACAAAAAACCTGCAAACTTTCCCAAATTATTAATTTGTTTCCTAAAATTCCTGTCTTTTTTTTCTGAATTGTTTTCTGTAGTCTTCTTTTTCCACGTTTGCCTAGTCAAACCATATTTATTATGAACATGACTTCAAAACTAGCATTCCAACGGCACTATAAAAGTGGCTTCCCTAAGTGATGGTTTACTACCAAGAACACCAGATGCTTTCTGAAAGATGTTTTTCAGATGGGCAATTAATTTTTCATAGAAAAGTAACTACATGTGTGGCCTACAAAATGCAGCTCATTCAGGCTTAACGTCACGACATCTGAAAATAACATAAATCTTCATCCTAAAGTTTTACAACCAAAGTGCACGAGCTCCTCACTCTCTATGACATTTCTGCTACGTTTAATGTCAGTTAATAGTTTCAGCTTTTTAAAGCCTGTTACTCGAAATGAAGCGGGCATGCTAAATGAGGATGTTACATCTATTTGTAAGGACACAAGAAACAACAGAAGACACGTGATACCTGGTCAGGATGTATTTTTGTGTGAGCCACCGGCAAAATCTGAAATAACAAAATGTTTATTAGCACATTACGTTGTTTGCCTTGCTAAGCGCTTCGCTAAAACCACACAACCTTCAGGTGCCCGCGGATCGCGCGGCCAGGAGCACCTCTGAAGGCACAGCCGCTCCCGGGCCGCAGCGCCGTGCCCCGGCCCGGCCCGCTCCGGACGGCACGGCCGACACCGCTCCGGGCCGGCCGCCGGCATGTCGCCACAGCGGGGCGGGCGCGGGATGGGCGGCCCCGGCGGTGGCGGCCCGCGGGAGCGCTGAACGGGCCGGGCAAGCACAGGCGACCCGGAACCCCGGCACCAGCCGCGGCTGCCCCGGGCTTGTCCCTCCCTCCCGCCGCCGCCGGGCGCTCACCATCACGGTGGCGATGATGGAGAGCAGCGCGTCGCTGTAGGCCAGCAGCCGGTGCGATGTCTGCGTGCTGCTGCCCGGCTCTGGCCCCAGCCCCAGCCCCAGCCCCAGCCCCGGGCCGCGCTCCGGCGCCGCAGCCCGCGGAGCCGACATGGCCCCGCTGTGCTCGGAGGCGGCGGCGGCGGCGGGGGCGGTGCTTCCCCTCGCCCTCAGAGGGGCGGGAGCGGCCCGGTGCCCCTGGGAGGCGGGGGAGTAACGCTGCTGTCGGAAACAATGGGATAGGTGTCCGTGAGCAGTGGTGGTGCGGGGCGTCTAGCGGCTGAAGCAGCAATCCCGCCTTTTAAAGGCCTTCCAGTTCACCTCTCTGCTTTCCGTAACAGCGTCCTGAATCTGGTGACACTGACGGTGTTTTCTACACGTGGTCAGCAACATCACCAGAAGGGGCAAACGAAAACACGACTCTTAGAGAAGCAATTGATACTCCTCAAACAGATTCCCCATTTAAAAAGGGAAGAGCATGTCAGCAGTTGAAGGAGGTGATCCTGCTCCTTCACTCAGCCCTGGTGAGTCCTGTGTTCAAATCGGAACTTCTCAGTACAAAAAAGACATGGAGCTCCTGGAGCAGGTCCAGTGGAGGGTGACAAAGATGATTATGGGACTGGAGCATCTCCCTTATGAGGAAAGGCTGAGGAAGCTGGGCCTATTCAGCCTTGAGAAGAGATGACTGAAAGGAGAACCTTAGGAATGTCTATAAATATCAAATGGGTTCGTGCCAAGATGGTCATAGACTCTTCTCTGTGGTGCCAAGCAATAAGATAAGAGCCAGCAAAGAGAAACAGAAAGCTCCACCTGAGTATGAGGAAGAACCTCTTTACTGTGTGGGTTATCACAAACAGGAGCAGTTTGCCCCGAAAGGCTGTTGGGTCTCCCTCAGTGAAGATGCTCAAGAACCACCTGGATGCAGTCCTGTGCCATGTGCTCTAGAATAACCCTGCTTGAGCAGGGAGATTGGACCAGATGACCCACTGTGATTCCTTCCGACCTTAGCCATTTTGTGATTCTGTAACCTTGTGAAACAAAGAAGACTTGTGGAACTACAGGCCAGTCAGTCTCACCTCTGTGCCTGGTGGAATCCCCATGGAAACTATGCTAAGGCATATGGAAAATAAGGAGGTGGTTGGTTACAGCCATTGTGGCTTCGTTAAGGGTAAATCATGCCTGACAAATGTGGTGGCCTTCTACAATGGGGTTATAGAGGTGATGAGTGAAGGAAGAACTGACATCATCTAGATGGACTTAAGCAGAGAATTTTCACCCAATGGCTTGGGTTGGAAGGGCCATTAAAGATTGACTGTTCCAACCCCTCTGCCATGGGCAGGGACACATTTCACTAGACCAGGTTGCTCAAAGGCCCATCCAACCTGGCCTTGAACACTTCAGGGATGGGGCTTCCACATCTTCTCTGGCCAACATGTATCACTGCCTCACCACCTTTATATAAATAATTTCTTTCTAACAGCTAACCTGAACCTACCCCCCCCTTCAGCTTAAGGCCATTTCCTCTTGACCTGTCACTACATGCCCTTGCCAAAAATCTCCATCTTTCTTGTAGGCTGCCTTCAGGTACCGGAAGGCTGCCTTCTCTTTTCCAGGCTGAACCACCCAATTTTCTCAGCCTTTCCTCAGAGGAGAGGTGATCCATCTCTCTAATCATCTTGGTGGCCCTTCTGTGAACTCACTCCAACAGGTCCATGTCCTTCCTGTGCTGGGACCCCAGAGCTGATGCAGTGTTCAAGGTGGGTCTCAGCAGAGCAGAGCAGAGGGGCAGAATCCCCTCCCTCCCCTGCTGCCCACGCTGCTCTGGATGCAGCCCAGGACACGTTTGGCTTTCTGGGAGGTGAGTGCACATGGCCTGGTCATGTCAAACTTTTCATCCATCACAGTTGTCCTGATCCAGGTGAAGCACCTTGCACTCAGTCTTGTTAAACCTCATGAGATTCCTATGGGCAAACTTCTCCAGCCGTCCAGGTCCCTCTGGATGACTGCCTATTTTTCAGATGTGTCAACCACATAACTAAGCTTGGTGTGATCAGCAGATTTGCTGAGAATTCACACAATCCCTTCATCTGGGTCACTAATGAAGATATTGAATACCACTGGTCCCAGTACAAACTCCTGAGGGACACTACTTATAACTGGTGTCCATCAGGATTCTGAGCCTTTGACCACTAGCCTCTGGATGGTCAATGGCTCAGAGTCCTGATGGACATCCACAATTTCTGATATTATATTTGTACATATTGTAAAAGGATGTATTTGTATGAGAACGCTTTGTGATCATGTCTTTTCAGGTAACATCACTGGAGATGCAAGTAATGACTTGAATATTTCTGCTTGTATTTTTTTTAGAATTGTGTCCTTAATTATCCAGGTATAATTATCAGTTGATACAGTTGTTATGACATCATGATTTACAACAACTGTTAAAACAGACCCATGAAAATGAAAAAAGACTCTGATCACTATCATAATACAGATGAAATACATTTGTGTCTTGGAATGAATGAAGAAGGATGGAGAACATCAGTGGTGGGACACCTTTTTCAGATGGTCACTCACCGCTATTGAAATTTTCAGTAAACTGTTTCACCCTGTTGTTCTTTTAATATTGACGCTGTTTTACTTTTGTAATAGCCAGGTATGTAAAAACGTGGGTAATGATCCATCAGCTATAAGGTCTGGTTGAATGAAAATGAAAGGTGTGCAGGAGGGGGATAAGGAATTGCCCTGTGGGGGTACCCCAAAAAACTGATTATGTGCAAGTGTGATGGAGGCACTGAGCTGAAGATGTGACTGGAGCCATGGGGGCAGATAATGTAGGAATGAGGCCTAATGCCATGAGATCTGCTGGGAGATGTGCAGTGAAGGGACTATGTGGGTGTGATGGTCATCTGATGGGAGTGATAGGTTACCAGGCAGAGTCTGGATGACCCTTATTGCTGGATGACCATTATCACTGCAATCAGCAGTGGAAGAGGGAGTGATAACTACTGGTTCTGTTCCATCTTGCTCAAACCACACAGCCCATCTCTTTGTAGCTCTTAATGTCCCTTATTTACACAAAAAGTTGCTGGCCTCCCCCACCTTTAAGACAGCAGTAACAGGATACTTGACTACAGTCTTGCTTCCCCTTCTCCCAAAAGTGGAAATGGGCATTTGCAGACCAGTCCATGAGTCCAAGGGTTCTTCTCTTCTCCCCAAAGCAAGGACATCTTTTTAGTAAGATCTGTGCCTCCAGCTGTATTGAAGCATACCCTGGAACACTTGTACATAGCACTATACACTTATATTTTTTAGGTCTACTGCCTTTATCACTAACAATCTAATAGGAATCTTCTACCCATTTGTTGTGGTTTAGAAATGGTACTCCCAATTCAGCCACATGCTGCTTGCACAGATTCCCCTCCCCTTTCACCCTCTGGGGATGGAGTTGAGAATTGAAAGCACAAATGGTGAAAATTGGGTTGAGACAAGTGCAATTTGCTAGAAACTGCAATGAGATAAGATATAATGAACAGTAACAGCAACAATATTAAAAACAAAAGTATAAATAGAAGAGGATAATTCGCATGTGAAAATGCTCACCATGGACCCAGGACAATAAACAATGTCTGAGAGGTTCCCCACACCACCACACTTTTTGTTCTGCCAGAAACGGATGCCTTTCTTCCTGGAAGTGAGAGTCCCTTTTCCCCATTGCTGGCAGTGACATAAGGTGGTATCAAATAACACAGTTTCTTGGCCATGCTGCATCCTGCTGATCTGGGCTGGAACCAGGAAACTTTTTTCTGTAAACCACAGTGTTGGTTCATCTGTGATCATGGCAGTTCTTATTGAGCTTGACCAGACTTACAGCATTGAATTAATGGGCCACACTATTTGTGAATCTGGGATTGCTCATGTGGCTGGATTTCTGGTGAAACACACACTATCTCTGCACCTGGGATTTCACTGAACATGACCAGACTTACAGTGCTTAATTGCTTATCTTCAGAAATGAAGCCAAACTGCACACAGCCCCTCTGATCTCTCAGGACCACTTGGAATACCAGAGCATTTATCTTCTGCCATATTTCTATATTCTTAATGCGGAACTCAAAAAGATGGACTTCTCTCTGTATGTACTTTTTTTTCCCTTTTACATTCAAGGTTGGAGTTGGAGTATACCCTACTAAGGTGTATATGTAGAATGAGAATATTGTATAAGATACAATCACAAAATAGGTAAGGTTGGAAGGGACCACTGGAAGACACCTAGTCCAATCTCTCTGCTTAAGCAGGGTCCCATACAGTACGTTATTCAGAATTGTGTCCATATGGCTTATGAATATCTCCAGAGAAGGAGACTCCACAACCTCTCTGGACAACCTGTTGCGGTGCTCAGTCACCTCCACAGTAGAGAAGTTCTTGCTCATGTTCAAGTGGAACTTCCTGTGCATTAGTTTCTGCCCATTCCCTCTTGTCCTGTTGCTCTATACCCCTGGGAAGAGCCTAGCTCCATCCTCTTGACACCCTCCCTTCAGATATTTCTATGCAGTGGTCAAGATCCCCTCTCAGTCTTCACTTCTCCAGGCTGAACATTTTCAGAAATGGTGAATGATTTAGAGAAGCTGAGCTCAACATGATGCATAGCAGCAGTGTAGAACTGCTCAACAGGACAAGGTTTTTAAGACCAGACACATCTGTTGTTATTCCTCAGTTGCTTTTTGACACTGCTGTATTCAGGTGCTCCGGTGTGTTGTTGCCCTGTCCTGAAAGAAGCCAAAGGGTAACAGTGCTTCCAAATTGGCAGCATGTCTTTGCTTAGTTTGGATACTTGAGTCTAGCTGCTTCCTACTAGTGTCTCTCCATCGAGAAAAAAAGTATGAGGAAAGGCGCTTTTTAAATGAATAGTGAGAGCCTGACCATTAACAAGTTGAAAATTTATTGAGCTAGGGTATTGCTTTCAGTTTCAGAATTCAGGGTTATTTGTTTGACCCCACTGTCTTCACCCCTGTTTCTACAGAGTGTGCTGTTTTGTTTTCCACAGCTCCTGACTTAGCCATAGTATTGTGGAAGAAGAACACAGTGTTCACCTGGAGGTGTTAGGAATGTTTGCCCTCACATAAAGAGAGATACATTTCTGCACAGTTCACTACTGCAGCTGATTACAAAGTTTGGATATCGTGCCTAGTTGAAAACATGATTTGTCCCTACAAATTCAGGTAAAATCTGTGTTCTGTGTTACTATCTTGAAATGCTTTTTAGTTAGCATTTAGAACAAAAAGTAAGAGTGGAGGCTTAGGGAAATGTGTAAAAGCACCGAACTCTGGATTAGCTACGTTCGTGTTTCATGTAGTGATATGTTTCTGCACAGTTTAGGAGGTTATCCACAATAAAGTCTTAGGAAAGAAATCTCTGTAGCACTGTGTCATAAAAGCCACACATATCAGTCTTACCTATTGAACCTCTGGTGAGCAAACAGGGAGGAGCAATGACATCAGCTTTTTCCATAAAGACATTAACCTTTCCTCTTCACCTTCTACATGTGCTTTTTCTGTAGTCCAGTTGTATTGGTTCTTTTGCACTTGCAGACCTGCTAAAGATACCAAAACATGTCAAAAAAAGAAAAACGATTTCTTTTTACCTCAGAATCTGTTGCTGAAGGACATTCTGGTAAGTAACAATGCTGATTCTATTTTTCCTTTTATTGATACTCACATAGAAAAATGCTATCTGAGCAAGCTCAGTCATATCTCCCCCAATGGAAAAAAGAAAAAAAAAATATTTTGAATAGACTTTGGATTAGTGTCTTTGCTTAACTAGGATTTGTCTGACTTGTTTAGCATGCAGTATAATCTGGCTAGGTAACTTTAAGCTTTTGCTTGAGAAAAGCATGGATAAGTCTACAGGTAGATGTGGAGCTGCCATGTGTACTAGCATTGTAAGTTCATTTTTTATTCTGTAATGAAAAAGATAGTACTTTATGCCCATGTGTATTATAGGTGATCTTTGAACTTTGATTGTCTGAAATATTTGGAATATTAAGCATTAATTTACATCAGAGCTGATTCCAGATACTGCTATAATTCTGCATGGGTCTATTTGTCACATTGTTTTTGCTAACACAAATTTCCAACAAGCGTAGGATGTACAAAACCATTGTATTTTCCAGGTCTTGAACTGCAAGACAATGCTTCACCTCTAATTGCTCACTAAATTCAGCTATTTTTCATACAGCTTTCTTTGCACAAATATTTATCTAGAAGCTATGTTAACTGAGGTACTGGAGGAAGTTTGGACCTCCAAGGCACATGGTAATGACTCAAATTTACAGTAAAGGTAGTACCTTGAAATGGAGCATTTTAATGTTAAGAATAAAACTAACATTACCTCCTACTTTTTCCATAGTAGAAGAAAGGGGAAAAAAAAAAAAAAAAAAGCTGAGAAACAAAGTGTGGTATCAAATACTAAAGGATTGCATTAAGATTTTCTTGCATATCCATATTCTTAGTCATTAGATAGGAATGGTACAGTGTAAGACCAGTTATACTAGCAGGTCTGCCCTGCCCCTAATGAACATCCCAACAGCTGTGAGCCCACTGCAGGATGTGACACCATTTCTTGAACCACCACTTGTTTGCTGTAAAACAGTGCATTGTGGGTTGTAATGGTGCACACAGGCAATAAAACTTACCGGTTGTTAAAGGTTATGCCATGCCTGCTTGAGCCTTGGACCCTTTGGTGTCAATCAGTATCTCAATCTTCAGAATTCAGTTTACCTCGGGGTATCAAACTGGCCAGATGATGTGGCATTTCTAATTTCATGCTTGCTTGCACAGATGACTTCTGGGTCTGAATTTATGGCTTATGACTTATTCAATCAGTGGTCAATTTTTATCAGTGAAGGTGAAATGTAACTTACAGAACAGATCAGGATTCTTAACCTTTGAGTAGTTGTGCTTGCAATAAATTTCGGGAAGATAATGCTTAAGCTCAGAAATAAGGCAGCACAAATAGCTGAAGACAAGCTTTACAGTTATTAAGATGGTGGTTTTTTGTTTTGCTTTTTTTCAAGCCTCTAGATTGTTTGACTTGCTTTGCAAATGATTAAGGAATGAGGTTAAATGTTTAGCTTTAGTTTGTTTGGGGGAAATGCTAGAAGTTGAATGTAAAAAATACATAAACTGCTGAGTCATGTTGTAAAAATTATGCCAGTGAAGTAGAAGCTTGTGCAATTCCATAAGAAAATCTTATCAAGACACTGAGATCACTGTAGCTTATGTGAATAAAAGGGGCACACATATATTTAGCACTTGTGCTTTGCTTTTGGTTATAGTTTGTATTTGAGTGTGGTGGTGTTGATGGCACATGGTTCATCTATTCAAAGCTGCATGCTAGTATTTCTCACTTTTCCTTGCATTTAGATTGTAATGAAACATAATTAGAGTTCTCATAGTAAAATTCAACTTGCACTTAAACCCTGCATTGAATTACAGATCTTTTGGGGTACAGAATAATTCTACTCTTGCCTTATAATTTCATTCTGATGTTTGTGTGCTTCCAGACAAGATTATGTGTAAAAATAAATAAGTAGTTTAAGGTAGACATTCAGTTACGCTTCTTCATTAATTCTCTTTTTGGGCCCTCAAGAAATGTTATTTTCAATTGGCAATCATGTGTATAATTACATAGACTGTTACAAAGTATATGGGCACCTGGCTCAGTAATACAGATGATCTTGTAGATCCAGCTGTGTATTTGTGTGGCTGAACGTATTTTGGATGGCTTTTTTTTTAATAACGGTGGGTAAAAATTAATTAATGTTCTTTTTGTTGGTTCTGCAGATATGCGACCTCTCAAACATGTTCTTTTGAAGTAATAACATGGATTGCTTTCACCTGGTTCAGTTATCCTGATGAGACAATCCCAATTTGTCCCCTAAATTGTTCATTAACTTTTAACAAACCATTTGACATGCTCAGGTCTTATGTGGACAATAGGTCATAGGTGCTAAAGATGGTATAGGTAAAACCTTTTTTCCAGTGCTTTTTTCCCAAAACTGAAAGACCAGCACTTCAGAAATATAACGGTAAAAATGAGTGTGGGGCCAATGCATGACCCTGAGAGAATATTTGCAGAAACTTTTCTGAACTTGAATGAGCCAGATAGCAGTGCATAATTGCAGGAGAGAACTTCAATATAATGTACCCTTTTGTAAAGATAGCAATGCCTCCTGTCATCCAAAAAAATTGACACATTAGATTTCAGAGGTCCACACTGCAGGTACTGAAGGGATAAACACTTCCAGAAGTGCAGCCCTCTGACAGTTATAAGATGTGGATCAAAACAGGTAATCCACCCAGAAAATGCAATACAAAGTTTAAAACACTTCCAGAAGTGCAGCCCTCTGACAGTTATAAGATGTGGATCAAAACAGGTAATCCACCCAGAAAATGCAATACAAAGTTTAAAATAAAAGAGGAGAAGAATGCAAAACTGATACCGAAAGGTCTTAGCTCAGATACTTTTTCCAAAATTACTACGTGAGCATTCTATTATCCTGAAATTATGTTGATTATTCCAGATGCCTTTGCAGGCATTTTTCATTGCCCCCTTACCAGGGAGGCTGCTGGCCTGTACAGGTGATAGTAAAATGTCTGTTAGAACTGACTTGAGGGGAGGAGTGAAAACAGGTAAGACATCCTTTCAGGATGTAAGTAATCTGCTTCTTGGCAGATGCCCTAAAACCAGCAGTTTCTTGCCCACTGGAAACTAAACTTTATTAAGAAATCCAAATTTTTTTTAATCACAAAAAAGAAATGTTGGTCTTATTTTTATCTTCTAGATAAGCTATGTGATCAGATCAGTGATGCTGTTCTAGATGCCCATCTCAGCATTGATCCTGATGCCAAGGTTGCCTGTGGTAAGTACAATACAGATAGAAAACCAGATTGATTGGCTGCTATATGTTTTATGTAAAACAGAAAATTTGGAGACTAGATGGACTCTTGAAGCAAACAACAAAATAAAATATTAAATGATTCTGCACAAAATTTCTAATGAAGTTGCATAGATTCTTGCTCCAGGATCTTGTAGAAGTTAAAAGTTTTTGTGGTTGCCAAGGACAACTGGGTGAATTACTGTAATAAAAATATATCAGGACTGGTAATACCATCTGTTAATAATTTATGTTCCTTTGGCTTCAGGAAAACCCTGAGCTGAAATTCTTGGATTTAGAGAAACAGACCCACAAACTTGATCTGCTCTCATAGACATTTGCTTCTAGCCAATGTGAAGTAGGATAATTGGCCATGATGGGCCCCCACCACAGGCAGGCTTTTAAAAGTTCATATCAACTGAAGAGTGGTTGCACAAAGACCTGTGTGTGCGCTAAGGCTTTACACTGCACTTCCCTGGTGATCAATCTTTTGTTCATAGAACCGTCTTCAGGATCTCTCTGTTTAACTGTAAAATATTCTAAGTAAAATTCTGACATTTTACTGACGTATTTTCTCCAGAGTGTGTGGCAAAAACTGGAATGATTTTGCTCTGTGGAGAGATCACATCCCAGGCCATAGTAGATTATCAACAAATTGTGAGAGAGACACTTAAGAGGATAGGATATGATGACTCTTCCAAAGGTGAGTGAGGCACATGGTACTGATAATGCTGATTGTGGTTTCAAGCCCTGTATGGGCCATTCACTTAAGAACTGGACTTGATGATCCTTTTGGGTCCCTTCCAACTCAAAACATCCTGTGATTCTCTGTGATTGTCTAATGGGATCCTACATGTATTAATTCATGGGCGTGTTCTGCATGTGGCCACAGTAATGTTTGTGTGGTCTTCTGAAGAATAAAGGGAAGTGTGTATCCAGGCCTGGGAGAAGACTCACAGCTGTTGTTGTTGATACATATTTCTCACTGCCTGGTATCAAAGGAACTATTTTAAGGTGGCATACTTGTAAAAGATTTATTCTTGAAAGTGTCAGGTATCTCTTGCTTCTCTGATGCAGAAAAGCTAGTGTTTGGACAAATGTCAGAAGGTGGTTACATCTGTAGGTTTGTACAATGAAAGTTTTAACACTGATGTTCCCTGTCCTTGTGGAGCATAAGCCTGTGACACTGGAAGATCACATCAAGGGAATTCCTTATGCATTCTTAACATGTATCCTGAAGGAGTTTCCTTTCAGCCATTGTACCATTTACATGACTACTCCCCTTCAGTCTTCCCTTTTCGTGCATGGTGTATACATTTTTTCTCCAATTCAACTTAATCCTAGAACATACTACAAGAAAAACTGAATAGCAGTTTCCAGTACCATTTTCCACACTCCTCTCACAGGTTTAATACCCAAATGATTTGAACCCTAGTCAAAATAAGCAGTGTCATAATAAGCATAACAAGCTTTGGTGAGGTAGCTTTAAGATTACACTTATCCTGTCACTTTCAAGAATTCAAGTTTGACCTAATACCACTAACCTACCCACATCCTGAAGCTCTTCAATAAATGTGCTGATTGTCTGCTTCTGTTACCAATAAAAAATGTAGTATAGGAAGCTTACATGCTTAGAATTTTAAAACTTTTAGCCAAGATAACTAGATAATCCTTAAAAACTTCTCCAGCAATTTGTGAACTCTTGGGAATGTATGAGCTAACTAACAAAACCTCCTTTCACTAGGACTGGACTATAAGACTTGCACAGTTTTAGTGGCCCTGGAACAACAGTGTAAAGAAATCAAGCATGCTATCTCCCATGGCAAGACTGATGATGACATTGGAGCAGGGGATCAGGTAATTCCAGGCACTTACTCAAATCTAGTTTAAGCACAAGCAGCTACCATTACAATGGGCCAGAGGCTTTCCTTAAAAGCTATTGTGCAAATTGCAAGAATCAGCAGCTGAGCCCTGTGCACTCTCTTAATCACCAGAAGTGTGAAAACAAGCATATCACAGCCTTCACCAGTTTCAAGGAAAGTGGCTTTCCCATATTCGACGGCCTTAACAGGATAGAGCTACAATTAAGGTTTTTGTCAGTCGGTTAAGTTTCTGATCTTTCAAGTCCTTTAGCCTGGCAACAATTTATGTGTCATGTGTGGGGAGAAGACTGAGCAGTCTTGAGGAGCTTTATGTTTATGGAGCCTTTGCAGTGGGTTCTTATGGATGCGTAAGGCATAGACATTCTTGGGAACCGCCCCTGTTGTGGCTGTGATTCTTGCACATAAATGTTATTTCAGACTGGTTATATGTCAAGGGTAAAAGCTCTGCATGTTACTGCTGTCCCTTGCTAAGCTTGGGTGATTTTAAAGTTCTGTGAGGCAAACACAAGTGCAGAAATGGAAAGAGAACATGGAAATGAGTGGCTTATTTCCCCATTTTTCAATGCAATTCCCCTATTTTCAATGCAGGGTTTGATGTTTGGTTATGCCACTGATGAAACTGAGGAATGTATGCCCTTAACTGTCCTCCTGGCACACAAACTGACTGCAAGCATAAGGGCTCTGGAACGGAATGGAACATGGCCCTGGGTTAGACCCGATGGGAAAACACAGGTTTGTAACAGATGCAGCAACTGTAAGGGTGATATACAATAGAAATAATTTACCCTGTCTGCTACTACATTAGAATTTATGTTTGTCAGAAATGGTGCTGTCATTCTCATATTCCAGGATGATGTGAGTTTCATAAGGTACACTTGTATATAGCACATATGATTTGTTTAAACTGTTCTATCAGTGTCTCAGCAGATCTCTTGAAAACAATAGTAATATTTTCCTTGTTTTTCCCTGGAGATGAGGAGCATTAACAAATTACCAACAATCAGGTTTGAGGTTTTTTCTGAATAAATATCAGCTACTGACAGCTGTGTTGCAGAGATCAGTGGATGAGTCACTGACCCTACTGTAAGAGTGCTGGACTTTGACTATCTCAAAGACAGTAAGTTCTCTGTTTTCTGGGCTGTGAATCCTGCAGGACAGGAAAGGAAAAACATACACTTGGCATTTCCAGTACAGAAAAGTGTTTTAGTCTTAATTTCTGTTATTTAATGTGGATCAACTGCATTGAGTTATACTGCTGCTGTTGTTGCAGTACAACATGGATTGCACTCCTGCCTCTTGTCAGGAGTGTATAGAATGCATGAACAGGCGACCACTTTAGTCTGTAAGAAAACAGATACTAAGGATGGAGCAATGCCAACTTATACATATGCATGTGCATAAAAGCCATGTAGAAGGAAGCAAAGGATACAGCCTATCATATGATCTACAGTTGTTCATTTTGGCAGAGTTCTCCAAAATTTATTTTGGCTTTACTTTGCTAATCCACAATTTGAAGTTATGTTAACATGGCAAACCAGATTGATTTTAGCATCAACTGCTAAAATGATAGGATTTTGTTGCTTTCTTGTTATTTTGCTTCTCTGTGGCAATGCATGTAGTTAACCCTTTTAGTAGTGGTACTTCAGTGCTTTTTTTTTCCTTGCAGTGAATTTAAGTATTGACAACAATCCATAATTTTTCATCCTGTTTTCCTTTTTCTGTTTATTTTTAGTTGCAGAAAATAAGTGTGAGGTTCATTTCCAGCTTTCAGACCGGTCTTTTTGGCCCTGAGGGTTCATCATCCTCTTTTTTTTTCCCTCACTAGGTCACAATGGAATACAAGGAGTGTAACGGTGCACTCGAGCCCATCCGAGTGCACACACTTGTGATTTCAGTAAATCATGCGCCAGATATACCGCTCCAACAAATACGGAAGGAGCTGATGGAGAAAGTTGTTAAAAAAGTCATTCCGGAGAGGTATCTTGATGAGGGCACCATTTATCATCTCCTTCCAAGTGAAAAGTTTATAGAAGGTGGTCCTAAGGTATGGTACTTTGAAAAACAACAGCCTGTGCACACTTGGATTCCACTTTACCACATGCTTGTAGATGCTCTCTTAAACAATAGTGCAATGCACTGGTATACCTTTAACCAAAAAGTCTTTGCATCTTTAAGGAAGCTTCAATCATTTCTACTGGAGCTTTCCTACTGAACAGCTGTCATGTAAACTGAAGCTATACCTGCTTGGACAGCCATGTGTAAGGATTCTTGGATCTTTGTCCTGCTTCCAGAAAGTATTTTAAATAAGCAACAGCCAATTCTTAAGTTATGTGCTAAAATGGCTGGCTGGCTGGAAGTATCTCTTCACTTCCACAACAGCAGTCAAAACGAGAAATAACAATCAATCTGAAATCTGCACTGAAACTACTCATAAAACTGAACAAATTTCAAGGGAGACCTACCATATTAAGTATCAATAGTCATTATAAATTGACATATGTTCTGTTTTCCAGTTGTTGGCACTCAATAAGAAAGCCATTGCTATGAAATTGAAAAAGTTATGTTACACAAAACTGTCTAGTTTGTGTAAAGAGTTCATGAGGATTAAAACTACAAGATGTGCTTTTGATCACACTGGGATGATGTAGGGATACCACTTTCATTGAGAAATAATGTTCACTTTGCTCCCATATTACTTATTTGAAGATTTAAAAATAGTGGATTAATGCTGTTTATCCTCTTTCAGGATGGAATTTCTCAGCACTCTTGAGTTCATTTATCAGCATGTTGTTGCCAGCTTTATTAATCTGACAGAGAGACAGTAATTCTCTCCTAGCTGAGTAAGTTGGATCAGCTCATAAAGTTGTTGGAGGCAGACAAAAGTCTGTGCAAGAGTTTGTGACCATTATCGGGGCACAGGAAGGAAGAAGAAAGAAGTGTAGTATCACTTGTGTCACTGCTGAACGATTCATGTGAACTCAGCTAGAATTTCTCAGTGCTCTTGTGCCGACAACATTGAGCTGGAGTTCCATGAAGCCCCTGATTCCCATTTAATGTGTGTATCTAAGTGAAGCTTGTTAACCTATATTTCATATGTGATCTGGTTTTGTCTCTCTAAATTCTTGGCTTTCATCAAAGTGTTCCTGAGTGAAGACTTTGACCAGTAACCCACAGACAGTATTTCACAATTGCTGAATTGAAGGGAGCATTCTTTTTGTCATGTTTACAGGTGTGCTGCATTGTTAAAGGTTTTCATAAATGACTGCAGCACAGATGCCTTAGTACATTTCTGAAAAGTACTCCAGCCACGTAGAGAACTTGTTAAACGGTTGCATGGGAATGCGAGCACTGCGAACAGAGTCATATATGTGACAAATACAAAAGAAAGCTGTACTCAATAACCTAATATGGGATTGGATGGGCTATTGCGTCTCGTGAGTATATTTAGTTATTTGTCCTTCAGGCTGATGCTGGACTGACTGGCCGGAAGATCATTGTTGATACGTATGGAGGCTGGGGAGCCCATGGTGGAGGTGCATTCTCTGGAAAAGATCCCTCCAAAGTTGATCGTTCTGCTGCATATGCAGCTCGCTGGATTGCAAAATCTTTGGTGAAAGCTGGTCTCTGTAAAAGAGTATTAATCCAGGTAAGAGCAACCATAAAAGTAACACACCAAATTCTGAAACAGAAATCCTATATCAAAGCACATACTACCATCACAGCCTTGCTCCAGTTTCAGAAAATAATTTCTCATAGTAGAACGGGGCTCCAGGAATCTTTAAGGAGCCTTATGAGGGAAGACAAAGACACAGGCCGGGATGATCCTGAAACAAGGAGTGCATTCTCAGTAATGTTTTTTCTCCTACTCCCTTGTCATCTCAGGTCTAGGTACTTCTTTGCGTCATCCTTGTGTTTTAGGTGCTCTGCACACTCCTGGATGGCCTGCACCCCAGCCTGGGCTGCACAGCACATTATAATTATGGAAGCACTTCCTAGATGTGCAACTGGCAACTTGCAATATGGTCATACTGGTTATAACTAATATCTTTTAAGATGCATTTGAAATTACCTTAATTCGTTCCTAGTATTCTCCTATGGTGTAGGGTGTGACTAAAAGCAAAATTCAATTGTTTTAGGGTTTAAAACAAGAACAAGTTTTATTAGCCTTATATGCTCAGAAAAAAAAAAAGCACTTCCTTCCTTGTACATGAATTTTTTTGACTACTAAGTCAAAGAAGTAGAAAGAGGTATTTTACTGACACCTTGACAGTTTCACCATTAAATGTGAACCCAAATGTGACTATTCAACAGGGAGGTTTGCCTAGGCGCTTTGCAATACTAGTTTACATAAATACTTGTTCTGAGTAGCTGTTATGTCCAAAATAATTACATATTATTTATCAAGTAAGTAAAATGTAGCAGTAATCTGGGTGATGTTTTGTTGCAGAGGTGTGTTTATAACCTTGCTTTCTCTATGGAGCAGAGGAGGAGCCACTGGTTGTGGTTATGATCAATGACATAGTATCCAGACATCCCAATTAGCAACAAGGCTGCTGCTTCAGGTGTTGTGCTTGTGTTTGACAGCTGATAGTTTGCAGGTAGTCAAGAAAAGGAGAGATTGTGAATAAACCAAGCACAAGTGAGTTTTGGTTAGCAAATTGTTGATAATTATTTTTTCTGAGGGGAAGGAAGACAAACTTCTGATTTCTTGGTATGCACATCGTGAGTGTCATTTTTTAACATCTACGTCACTTATTTTTGAGTTAGATGGGAATGTTGTTATTCCAGTAATTCTCAAAGACCCTCCTTAAATACCTGAACCTGTCTCTAGACAAGGCAAGAGTGATCTTTTTAACAGCAAATTATGGAGATCTCAGATATGAGCTATGAAGATAAGATGGGAAGATAGGAGAGCAGAAAAGCCAATATCCTTTGAAGTCTTGAAAGGCTGGATTAAAGATTAACAGAAGGAAAAATATACCAAGTGGAAATGCAAAAGTGATTTCAGCCCATTAATGCTGGTGTGCTACACTGAGACCTTGGCAGCCTTCACTGAGGCTGACAATTGAGCTGGTTCTCCTATGGATATTGTTTCCATGCAAACCATCTCACAACAAAAGGGAAAAATGGATAATAGAGGTAACTGCAGTCTAATTAGCTGTATATTAACACAATGTTATTTAGTGTTATATAGAATTGTCAGCTTATTGGTTAATGACAAACAGACATTATAATCTCATAATTAGCTAAGGGGAAGATAGTCATGATTAGGACAGTTTCTAAAAAACCCAGTTCTTGGTTACTAAGATGCATATAGACAGAACTGGACACTATAGATAGGCACTGGACTATTCTTGAGATCTGTAGAAAGCAGACACAATGAGGAAGAGCTGTGAAAGGCACAGAATGGCTTGCTTTGGTTGGTGACATTCAGTCAAAACATATTTTCATCCAAATAAACCACAGTGGAAGAAAATTAAGTTTATGTTAGCCTATGCTGCAGCAGGGCTGTATTGTGGAAAGGGGACTGAATGATAAAAGAAAATACATTTCAGGAGAACCTGTCCATGCTGTGCTGTGTGCATGATTCTTGGATGACAGAAAGGAGATGTAGGGCTATACTTCCTGGGTTACTTTGTCTGCTTCTGATGCTGTCTTTTAAAAGTACGTGGCAATATTGCATGAAGTTCTAGGGAGTGCATGGAAGTTAACTCACTCTGAGGAAGAAAGTCTGTGAGTGCTTCAGGAACATGGAGCTTTTCCTCATCCTGTCCTAGATGATATTTTCTCTGCCTCAGAGAAGAAAAAAAACCCAAAACCAAAACATAAATATTTGTAGAATTCATTCTCCAGTCTCAAAGGCATAAAATCCTTGTGTCTAGCTGAAACTGAGGGATGAAGAATGGCAGTAGCTGAGGATGACAAGAAGGACTTCTTTTGCTTTAAAGGAATGTCACCTATGTCTTACATTTGACCAGGCTGAACATCCTCTGAGAAAAACATACTTTTCTAACATAAAAGATAGATAACAAAACGGTATCTCCTAACTTTCTTTATGGAAACAGGATGTTAGTAAACTCTACCCTGATATGTATGATAAGCCTTTTCTTTCTCTTAAGAAGTAGGAAGGACTGTATTTAGGTTGTATGCTTGTGTTTTACAGCTATCATATGCTATTGGTCTCAGCCACCCTCTTGCTATCTCAGTGTTTCATTATGGAACATCAGACAGATCTGAAGAAGAACTGCTTGAAATTGTCCAGAAAAACTTTGATCTACGCCTTGGAGCTATTATAAGGTTTGTATGATGTTAGTATTTACTGCATGGAATCGTATTTTAATGCTGTCTTTAACAGTTTAATTATCTGGCTTACAACCTCAAGAAAGTCACCTTCATCATAAATCTCTAATTGATATAATTTCTGTTCTTCCCTCATCCGTGCACCCAGTACAACATACAAGAAACAATTGATAAATCTAGTCACGAAATGCACTAAGTGAGACTTGCCTAAATTACACCATGTATATCTACCAGTAACCCTGGCAGTGAGCTTTGATGCAATTCATTAGCCAGGTGGTATTGTGCTTGGTGAAGCAGAATTAAAGTTTAACATTAAACATTGCTAGACTTTCCAGTCTGTTTACAGTGTGCGTAAGGCTCCAAATCTCTGCCTTATCTGAAGTGCAACAGAAATAATGGCTCCTTCTGAAAGAATCATTGGGCTAAGTATGGTCTCTGTGCCTTTGATATTCAGGTGGCGACAACTTACGAGATAGCTACCAGAAGATGGAAAGGCTCTGGTGCTCTCATGTTGCGTCATCTGCCCAAGGAGATGAAAATGTTTCAAGTCTTTCATGAAATGAAGAGAAACTTCTATGTAGATACCTGTAGCTAAACATTTAGCACAGCTGCAATCCACTACATTATGCAGGCTAAAAGGCAATAAGCATGACTTGCACCTTCATTATGACGTATCTGATCATAATCATGTCATGTTAAGCTCTATTCTAAATAGTGACTTTGTGCCTCTACATAAGCAGTTAAAATTCCACAGTTACTTAGGTTACTAGGTCATCATCTTTGGCAGCTTCTTTTGAGATAAATCTCTTTCTGCCAGAGAAGCATTAGAAAATATTCCTATACAACACTTGAAATAACAGAAAACACACTGATGCTTGCCCAGGTACAGCTGAACCTTTTCCTGTTTAAAATGCTTCTGGACTGTAATATTTATAAAGATTAGCTGCATACCTACTGCATCTCTTAGGCATTGGAGGAAACCTGACTATTTCTAGACACTGAAAAATTAAAATGATAAGCTCTCTATTTTTCCTTCTGTAAATCTGTGTGGGGAAGGAAACAACAACTAGGTTTTATTGTCTTCTGGGGATGATACTGATTATCTCTCTGATGTGTCTAGATCATAATATACATTGGAGTAGAGTTAAGTGTGAGACTATTCTTTTCGTTTAGGGACCTGGATTTGAAGAGGCCAATCTATCAAAAAACAGCATGCTATGGGCACTTTGGAAGAGAAGAATTTACGTGGGAAATACCCAAAAAGCTTGTGTTCTAAGTTTTTCAAAATGTTTCATGTTACTGATGTGGTTTAATAATCAGATAAAATTTCAATTAGTTGAAGAAAAGACTAAATCTACTCTTTTTAAAAATTACATTCTGTAGTTAAGAGATGCCCTGAAAATTATTTGTATTTGATTTCTGACTTTCATGGTGTCCTCACACTTTTAATGCATGCAGCTCTATCAAACATAGTATTCAGCTTTGTCTTTGGTAACATGCAAATAATTTAGGCCTTTGACTGTGATCAGACATTGTGATGGTCGTGGATATTGATGCGATTCCTATTCTGCCATGGAAGTCCATTATTGTTTACCCAATTAACTTTGTATTGAAGTGAATGAAGTTGGTGCAGTAACTTGAAGAGTTACCTGTGAAAGGAGAGCAGAAACAGCACAAATTGCCATAATTATTTGGGCCAGAACTTCCATGACTACAGCTTTAGTTACAGTGTTTCAGTTATGTTTAAATGAATTAATAAAAATACCCATTTCTGAATATTAGTCATTGTAACCCTAAAAATACCGAGCTGCGAGTTAGTATTATTTGTTTGCGTCTAACTTTATAGTTTTGTACACATATCTGTGGAAACTGATTAACTTCTATGCTGTAATTTATAGTTGTTCTCTCAAACTTGAATTTTCCATGTCTGCATGAACGGGATTTGGTTTAATTTGTCCACTGCTGAAAGTAAAAAAAAAGTGAAAAATACTCGGAGGACATGACTTTCCTTTTACTTTTCTGTCTGAATGCATAAAATGGAGAGAGAGCATTCAAAATCATTTAGCTTCTCTTCAAGGACTAGAGAGGCTGAAAATGTTTGAATATCGAAAATAGCAATTCTGGCAAGAAAATTCATCATTAAATTGGTAACTAAGACAGAATGTTGGAACGTTATAACTACTCTAATACCAGGGAATTTTAACAGACAACTAATCAATACAACTACCTCACGCCTGTTAACAGAAAGATAACAGCTCCAATGGTAAGTCTAACCAAATGCAAATAGCTGATTATATCATTAGTCTCAAGCAAGTTTTAGAAAGTTTCTTCCTTTCATGCAAAGACTGATCAATCCACTGCTCCCTTGATAGACCAGACCTGAAGTGAGGTCACTGTACAGCTGTACCTGCACTGTACCTGTCCTGGTACAGTTAACCCAATCTAGTATAGTAGTGCTGCAGTCAGTCCTTGTGACCTATACATGAGGCATAAAAAACCAAAATTAATTTCTGCAATTCTTTTGTGGGCATTTTGTGGGCAGTTTTGTATTTAATGGTAAGCTTTCCTTTTTATCACAGGACCTGGACCCTATCATTGCCTGAAAATAATTCAGTTTAGTTTGCATATGGCCATGTAGGCATAAAAAATATAATTAACCTTTTTCAAACCATTAAAATTTTTTCAAATTGGTATTGTTTAAGAAATAGTAATGTAGCTTGCTAATTCTGAAAAGTCAGAGTATCTTCCACTTTTAGTAGAATAGGGGTACAAAGTGTAAAGGGCGGGGAATTGCAGAGATTACTACACTGTGAAATTACTATAATGACCTCTTGAAAGAGAGTTGAGTAAATGAGCATATAGTCTCAATTTCAGAGCTGTCTCGATTACAGCTGCTATCAATTTTACTGTCATAAGACTTCACCCTTATAACGTGAAACAGTGATTCTCACAGAAGAAGAGCATTTTGATAAAAAGTATTTTGTTAAATTTTATAAGGAAATTATTTGTTCAGTGGAGGTGCCTGTTAATCATGGCTTATCATCAAACAAACAAACAAACAAACAAACAAACAAACAAACAAACAAAGAAAAGCAACACCACCCAAAAACCCCACAGTGTATTTCAGACAGTAAAAACACATTCCTGCAATACTTCTTTCGTCTTCCTTTCTGGCTTCAAAGTTAAAGACCTTTTCTTCAAGGAATTGCATAGACTCCAAATCTTTCTTTCCCTTGTTATTGATTGGTGTTTCAAAGTAGCCAGGAGCACCAACTGCAGAAGAAATCCCTACCTACAGACTAGAGCAGGTAATAGTGAACATTCAGTCTCTAGAGACCCTGTCTACAGATTTCAGTGAGTTTTCTAATAACCAGTAAATTAATTTTATTTATATTGGGTAGCTAATTTGTCCTCTATAAAATTTTCCTAAAGAAGAGCAAAAATATATATGCCTTGTTTGAAGCCAACAAAGATACCTCTGCTAAGTTTGTATTGTCTAATCCAAAGCTAGAGATAAAACTATTGCTCAAAAAAAACAGTGAAGTAATTTTTTTAAATGCTTGGCATATTTTTGCATCATTATTCTAGAAATGAATGACTTAAACTAGAACCTCAGCTAAAACGAAAATGTTCCCAAATCAGACATAAGCATTGAGATGGCAGTTATTGCTGAAAATTTAGCTAAATTAGACTGTAGCATACATATAGAGATCAATTGAAATATCTTTATTTCCAAATGCTTCAACTATTGCTTTATTAACCTTGTTATTTTAGTATCAAATGAACAAATTCTTATTTGAAATATGTGGCTAGAGTATGTTACAAAAATCTCCCAACATATAGCAGGTGATAATCAGCATAAGAAAAGAAATGCACATCAGAAGAACACAACAGTTTATGCATTGTGTTTTGCAACTTCATTCAAAGTAACAGATGTTACAGCTGTACAGATATTCAGCTAATACAAAAAGCCACATGAATGAAAAATTTGTACTACACAATATTACTTGGGTGTAACGCGGAGGTACCACTGGCTGTTCGCTTCCCAAAGCTGCTGATGCTTGCTGGATTGTGTGAGGCAGAATGAAGCCTAAATCTTTGAAAAGGGCGTCGTTTCACTCAAACCTAGGCTAGCCAGTTAGGAAAGAAAATGATTGGATAGAAGTGCCAGCTTGGCTCTAAAAGTGCCTTTGGTACATTTCTGATCTCAGAAGGCATGGAGGGTGTCTGCACACAACTTGAAGATAATAAAGTAAGAATGGTCAAGACTCTTCTGTTTGTTTTGTGTGAGGATTAGCTTACTCCGTTCTTTTGGAGTACATCACAAGAGCAGTTGCATTAAAAAGTACAAATATTGAAGAAGTATTTAATCTTCTTTCTGAGATGTACTTCTAAAATAGATTTTCAGCTGTGCTGAACCTAATGAACCCTATCCAGAGCTGTGGACACTGTATATGTGTGCCAATTTTTTAGTTATATTTTGATTAAATGTTATGTAGAGAATGCAGAGTAGAATGCTAATTCATTACTATTTCATTAATTTAATCCCTAAGAAGCTGAAAGCAATTAATGGAATGAAAATTAAAGTGCTATCTTTACTACACGCGAATAGACAAAATGAACTTTCATTTAATAATTCCCCAGTTTATGATTCTGTCCTTCCTTGACCTTATGACACAAGAGGAGATCCTTTCTTTACCACCTTCCCCACCCAAGATTTTTGGCCAGAATGATTCATGGCACGTTCTGGTTGAAGCTGTAGAAGAAAGAGGACTAGCTGAGAGTTAAAATGGGAAGGCTGGAGCAGAGCTTTTTAATCGGGAGCTCAAGCATCCCACTGCAGTCCAGTGTGATCATCAGAACTGCGATATAAACTAGTAACAGATGGCACAACCTTGTTTTCCTCTGCTTTTCAACAGGAACTGTGCCAGCATATAAATGGATAAGCCTTACTGCCTTTGGCAACTTAAAAAAATCCATAGGCCTCTCAAGCTGCATAAATAAAAACAATACATTACTGTTTTTTTGACCAAGTAATTTTAAAAGCTAGTGCATTTTACCACACTTTTGCCTCAGCAATAAATGAAAAGGTCAGTCCCCACCACTGCAGAACCTTCTAGACAGCTGTGCACATTTCAAACGGCATCTCACTGAGTAATCTGCATGACCTCCCCAGTATGGTCCTAGTTATTGAAAACCATAGGTCACTACAATCTTACCCAGACAGTCTTTTAAACTTTTTATAGTCCAGAAAAGCTGCATTCATATCAAGGCTCTCCTGTCTTACCTGCAGCAGTTACAGTGCCAAATCCATGCTGATTTTTTCAAATATACCATTCCTGTTGCTTATCCTACATTTTTTCTTATACTTCCTTCATGTGTAACAGGTAGTTACTGCTCCTGTAGTCTTTCTGAGGACAAGCTCCCACTTTAAGCCATGACTGACCTAACTGAGCAATTTCAAGCAGCAATTGGTTGAGCTTTTAGTATAAAACCTCTCACTTGGTGCCTACCTGCATATAATTTTTGGACTGAAATTTTGATTAGTTGTGCCAAGAGCCTTTCTCAACAGTCAAATTTAATCTCTTGCATAAGTAGTAAACCCATAAAGTTTTAAATACAATCAGTTTTCATGGATGGAATTTTATTTGCTAATTTTTATACATTAAAAATGTACACATTGATAGAGAATCAAGATTCTCAGACAATACATTTAATGGCATTTCAATCAGGCATGCTGCTGCTGAAAGAAATAAAGTCTTGCTGCCTTGTCATCCTCACCTGTTTCTTCTCACTTTGGAACATCTCTTCTGTGCTGAGATAAATGTGAGGCTTAACAGTGAAACAGTCAGGGAATTTTAGCATGGCACTAAACCTGGTTAGCAAAAAAACCCACAAAAACCCGAACATCCAAAAGAGGCCATTTTATCCCAGGTCAATCAGTCTGTTACTGAAGTTACATCAAAAACCTCAGTATTACTCAGTCTTCATTTAAGATGAATTAATATGAAGTAGTTCCCTCATATTCCATCTATGACAGAGTCTTCCATTCGGGAATAACAAAGCTACTAAAATAAAACCTAGACCTTCAAAAACTGAAGTACTGCTTCTGTGGTTCCTTACAGAAGTTCCTGTCCTTTTTCCAGTGGTCTTTATGAATGAGTCTTTGAAGGGGAAGATGCAGGTTAATGATACAAGGGACAGTGAGTGGAACAGTATGGTGCAGCAAGCCTAACTAGCAGTGTTTGTTTGTAAAAAAATAATTCCATCATTTGCCTGAACAAAAATAATCAGAAAAGTCAGATATCAAAAAGTCAGATATCAGGTAGGAATTCCCTGTAGAGAAGTAATGGTGGTATGATTTACTGTAATAAAAGAAGTTTTCTTACACGGAGAACTGAAAAAGAAAAATACCAGCTGACCTCTGCTACAGATACAAGCAAGTTCTCTATTATAATATTTGATAATTTAATTTTTTTAAATTAAACATATGAAAACATGGGATCTCCATATAAATCTACTGGCCTTTAAGACCACACTTCTTGACTGATAAGCCATTACAGAACGATAAGGGAATCACAAGAAGCCATGCACATGCACATTTACACAGTGCATGAAGGACAGCAAGTTCTTCGTTTATGGAAGTTAATTGAGAAATACAACACAACTTAAAAAAATTTACCCAGTCATCTGTGCAGGAGAAGGTATCCATGGCCGGCCACCTGAAATCTTACAGAATTTGGGGATGTGTCGGACAGTCTCAAATTGATGCCTGCTGGCACGGTGCAGACAGTAAAGACTGACCTTTTGAAAGAGAATCCTGACTACCGGTATTATTTCCCAAACAAAGGGTTTGGAGACAAGCCTTGCTTGTATTGTTCTGCTGTTCCAGTTCATATAGCCTTATTCCGAAAACAGGCTGACCAGCTCGGGATCTGCCAAGCACACACAGAGGAATCAGCCTCCCCCTTAAAAACGCAGACTCACGCTCTGTGCGGGCACGGCTACGCCCTGTGTGTCGGGAAAGGGCACACGGAAAGGTCTCCACCGCCACGCCCTGCCGGGCGTCCCGGTGCGGGCAGTGGGAGCGCGGGGAGAACAGGGGCTGGCCCGTCTGGGTGGCGAGGAAAAGAGGCAGACGTGCAATCAATATGCCGAGGGCAGACGACCAGCGAAAGGACAGCAGAAATGCTCTGTGGGAAAAGCGCAGGTGCTGCCCAAGCGCCAGCTGTGCCGGCGGACGGGACAACGTTTATCTCCTGCCGACTGCCAACCTGAGTGTTAAAACGGGGAAAAGCACCGCTGCCCAGGGAATGGCGTCCCTTCCGCGGTGAAAACGCCGCGGGCAGGGTGGGAGGGCGAGCTCCGCGCGTCCCGGGAGCAGGAGCCTGGAGCCGGTGACGGAACAGAGCAGGAGGGAAGCCGGGCCGGGAAGCGGCGAGGGACGGGGCCGGGAGCCGGAGCCGCAGCTCCTCCCGCGGGGCGGGGCCGCGCCGGGCCGGGCTGCGGCGGGCGGGCGGCACCGGGAGCGCGTAAGTGACGCAGCGTTCCCGGAAGCCGCTTGAAGCTGAGGGAAGGGCGGCTCAGGGGAAGGCAGAAGAGGCAGGCGGGCTTTCGCCGCGGCTGTCGGTAGCTCGGCGGAGCCCTCCATCTCCGTCCCACCGTACTTCCATCCCTCGCCGTCCTGTCCCATTCTATTCCGTTCCTACGCGCCCGGCCGCCGCCGGGCAGTGCTTGCCGGGGGCCATGTCTCTCTTCCAGTCCGCCCTGGACTTCCTGGCGGGCCCCGGCTCCCTGGGAGCCGCCAGCCGCGATCAGAACGATTTCGTGGGGCAGACGGTGGAGATGGGCGACATGAAGCTGCGCATCAAGCGGGTCATCGCCGAGGGTAAGGGCGGGCGGCAGGGCCGGGCCGTGTGGGGCGGACCCCGGCGCTGCGGGGCTGGGATAGGCTTCCCCGCGGGCCTCCCGCTCCCTTTTCCCCCGTCTTCTATTCCTAGACTGGGAGGGTTTCCTCCTCGGCAGGCCGCGCCCGGCTGGGGGGGGGCGGGCGGCGGCCCGGGCGGCTGTTCCGGCCTCTCGGGAAGGGCTGGCGGTGTCCGTGCGCTGCGCTCCTCGGGCGCCGGGCGAGGGTCACAGGCACGGGGCGACGGTGCTCCCCAGGCCCGGGTGTCGGAGCAGTACTTGGTGTTACTGTCCCGCTTGAGGAATACCACCGAGAGCCGCTGTGTTGAGTGGCCGCTTCTTCGCTTGCTTCGTGGTTTAAAATGCTTTGACCACATAACAGAATTCAAAGCAATTTATAATCTAACAAGGTCTTTATAATTTACCAAGGACCTCTAGAATAGAAATTCTGGATTGCATCTTTTTTGTTGTTTTGGTTTGGTTTTGTTTTACTGACAAAGCATAATATTATGCTAAACATGCAAGGTTGCCTCTGTTGTTTTGGGTTGTTTGGAAGACTATGCAGGACGTGTGTTTGCCTTAAACACCCGTGTTAGGAGGTTGATCTTACTGTGTGCATAGACTTTGCTAGGCTACAAGGAGTTAAGTGTCTGTGCAGTTTTCAGTTTCAGTGGAGTTTTGGGTAGGTAGCCTGGCACACGACTTGTTAATGTGTTTTAGAATAGATGCTATGTTTGATGGATGCAAATTACTTAGATATTAGCAGAAATTTGGATTGTCTTCTGCTTGTGGTCAGAGAAGATACTTTCTTTCCTCAAGCAGAAGAACCATTGAAGGCTAATCTCAGAAGACTAAAATGTGAACTTTTCCATACTACTGCAGTTAAAGGTTTCATCAACTTCATAGAGATGGTTGATGTTATTTAGGTTAAATACCTCAAAACTCTATTTAGAGCTCCTTTTCATTATTGGAGTTTCTTTCAGTAGTTTCTTCTTGTAATTATCTGGTACTAAGAAGTTTTCTGTTGAAATGTGGGTTATCAACATAGAAGAAAAACTTGGGTCTTTAAGATTAGCTGCTTCAAACCACTTAGCAATCTACTTACAAAAGTTTTGTGATATGAAACAACAGCAAATTGGTCTTCACTGCTACTTTATCTTCTTAAGGGCAAATAATTTGTCACTGGAATGCTTAAGTACTTTTGGCATATGATCTTAGAGAAAACCTGGCAGTTTCCTATGTAGTAAGTTGCATTTAAAACAGTACTAAAAGTCAAGTTCTCCTGTTCTGCCTTCAGCCTTTACTTACAGCTTCCTTACAGTCAGAGCTGTGAGTGAAATCCAAGCACTCAGTATGATGTGAATGTTAAAAGAACTGTCTGTGCTGTTGATACTGTAACATTCTTGCAGGCAGTGACCGCAGGAGTTTCCACAGGACAAAGGAAAGTTAGGGCAGGCAGCACTTTTGAGGCATATGTGCTATTCGGTTCTTGATTCTGGAGCAGGTATTTTGATACTTTACTTTGACAGCAGCCTGCTGTTTCCCAGGATCTGACACAGGCATTGTAAAATGTCAGGGCAAGTAGATAGCTTAAAGCAAATGGAGACATGCTTTAACTGTACAGTTTGTGACAATTTCTCTGTAACCACTGCTTTGTGTTCCATGTTCTTAGTATTATGGTTTTATTTCATGTTTTCTTTCTATGTTTCGCTAGCTGAAGTTGGGCTAGCTGCTTGCTTTTTCTGGAAAGTATAATTTTCTAGTCAACATAGCTGGTCTGAAAGAACTCTTGTGGTATATTGAGCATAAAGGCAAAATAGATATAAAATGTGGAAGTCCCAGCCTCCCCTGCTATCTTCAGACTTGGATTTGTCTGTTATATATAGTTTATTTTGTTGCTCAAATTGTGTTTATCTTTCCGCTCTGGATCTGTTGTGGTACCTTCTGATACATGGGTCTGCAACTGTGGCTTACGTGTATTCCCTTCCATGTTTACAAATACAGGATCTGTTCTTCTTCTAGATCAGTTTTTTCATGCCAAATTCCCTACTGGAAGGTCAGGTGCTGCTTTCTGAATTTGGATTTCAAATCCATGGTGAGCTGCTTGTCATCTGCCAATGCAGAAAGCCTTTTCTGTAGGATCATACATTCAGCTTTGTTTGTAGTTGGCGCAAACAGAGCCTGTGGTTTAGCGTTGCATGGTATCATGTGGCAGCACAGGTTCAGTTGTTCCCATAGCCCACAGCTCCTTCCAGCTCTGTAGTGTGCTGGACACCAGCGCTGGTGCAAATCCATGTTTGGCTGTGCTCTAAGCTGAGACTTATTGCACAGGTCACTTAGATGTGTTTCTCTGGGTGTTTCACAGAGGAGTCATGCCGGTGTAGGACTGGTCTGACTGAAAGTATGGTGTGCTACTGTAGGAGGCTGACAGCTGCCCATGGGGGATGAGCTAGTGATGATCTCTAGTGCTGATACTACCTCTAAGTGCAAGAGCAGACTAAGTGTGTCACAGGCTGGACTGAGCACTCCTAGAATATGGTATCCTGGGTTTTTTTCTGCCTGGACATTTCAGTAGCTCACTGCCGATAAGATTTTAGAGGACCTTGATTGGGGTCTTTATATATAATCCCTATTTGCCCTTGGCATGATGGTGGCATCAGGTGTCATGGCTCTCTGTTGGGTCTTCCAGCTAAGTGCGCAGACCCCCCCCCCCCCCCCACCATTTTTCTTAAATAAAATAGTCACAGATTTCCTGCCTAAGTAGTAAATATTGTTGTTTGTCTTGCATGTGAGACTGAACAATTTAGAATAAACCAGTGTTTGGTTGTGTGAAAAACAAGGAACAAGCAAGTTCTATAGCACATGTTTAACTACCATTCTTCATGTGTAATGATTTCTTATGTTTCCTTTGAGCAACGAAAACTGACAAAAGAGCACACAACAAGAGAAACACGAGGAGAAAAAGAATGCATTATTCAAACTGTTTGATCTGAATCTAAAACTTTTATCATCATGCAAAAATCATTTGTCAGTCAGAAAGATAACAATAGGCTACAGACTTTGATTTTTTTTTTTTTTTTTTAGTTTAAAGAAATATGTCATGACCTGAAGCCAGGTAGATGGCTTGTTACAAGCTGCTTTCTGACAAGGTGAAACCTCTGCAATTAAAGCAACTTCTTTTTTTTTTTTTTTTTTTAAATCCTTTAGACTTCAACTCTTCCTCAGTATTTTGAGTGTGAAGAGGCACTATTACAGTTTGCCAAGCTTACAGGAGCAATTTTATGGTCTCTGCAACTGCTTGATTAATAGGATAATGGTAACCTAATTAAGTACAGGTTTTGGGGAGGATTTAATTTGTAAAACTCTAGCAGCAGAGACACAATGAATTCTTAATATCAAGTTTCTGTGAACATTGTTAGTTTTATTTGCTGACAGATAAGGGGAAAAATGATGATTCCTAAAGAACAGCTAAAGCAACTGACCTAGCAGTTTTCCAGTTTGCATTTTCTTTACTGTAAATGTAGACAATGTTTTCAATATGGAGCAGAATATTTCTATTTTTTAAAGCTGTTGTTTCTTAGCAGCTCCTGCTTGCAGGGGAGCTCTAAAAGTTTCAAGATATTCTACCTCTCTGCTTCTCAAGGGTATGGGAGACTGTACATGTCTAAGTTTGGGCTGTCCTTAATTTTCAAGGCAGTTTCATCTTATTACTAGGACTTTGCAATGGACACAAACACATGACTGGGCTTCAGAAAATACTCTTGTGAATCAATACTTGACAACAATAACAGAGCATCTTTTTTCTGTTTTGATACTCTGATAGAAAAGCTTTCAGGTAAGATGCAGTGAAACTTGCAGTCCAGGCTAGAATTATGACATTTCAATCAAGTTATAGTTGAAGCATAAAACACTGAAAATTGATATGGAAACAAATTTGATCAGTATTTGGGAGGGGAGTAGACAAGTCGTATCAGATAGTTACAAACAGGAAGCTACTCACACCCTCAGTTTCTCTTGACTAGTTAAGTGTATAATGAAACAGTGAGTGAATTACAGTAGCAAACAGTGTTATGTTGCAGTTGATGTTCTTATTTTGATGCTTCTCTAGCTGTCATTTTACTGAAATGGCTTGTCTTAAAAAATAATCTGTGAAGATGTGAAAAACAGGGACAGGATAAAAAAGAACAATTTAAAATCCAACTTGATGTATAAGTACTGAATAACCTCAAAATCTGTATTTTGAAGTTATTCAGTATTATGTGATGCCGAGGTTTGACTTGAGGGAGAATCCAAATCCCTTGGCTGGAAAAACAAGATGATGAAGTACTGTCAGGAGCACTGCCTGAAGGCTGTGGTGGTGTGAGGATGAGTGCAGGGTGCTCACTAGTGACGCAAATGAGGTAGGGCTAGTTCCTGATTTTCATGTGTTAGTGTGGTGCTCTGTGGTGGGCCTTGATGTGTGAGAGCTTGTGACTACTGAAGAGAAATAAACCCAGTTTTCTTCTGCTGTAATTTCTGTGGCAGAAAATACTACCTGAGACAAATTTGGAGGGCTTGGGCTGTGTTCTGAGAATGGGGCTCTGAAGTGTGTCAGCAGGGCAAAACCTCTCTCTCTGGGCAATGGCTGGGATGGGTATGCATATATCTCTATGCTGGTGATCTGTATGGGGGAATACTAAGATGATTTTGCTGATGCAGAAAGCTTCAGAAAATTGTCGTAAAACCATCTACAAACATTTACATGAGTGGAAAAAATGAGTGAAAACTCCCCAAATCTCATTACATTCTTTAGACACCCGTAGGAGTTGTTCTACTCTTAACTGCCGCTTTACCATTTGCCTCAGTTAGGTCTGTTTGTATAGGGTTGTTCAAAGTGCTTTTTAAAATTATTTTTTCTGAATTTTTGCAAAATATATTGGTCAGAGTGCTTGGAGTAAATTGTTATGGCAGAAGACAAGTTTTGCCAGTAAACTTGTACCTGCTGAGGGTATATTAAGACTGCTGTTATGGACTGCTTCAAGGGAGCCAGCATCAAACAGTACATAAAACTGCTTTGAAGAGTGAAGCATAGGACTAGTTTTGCCTTTTATTTAAGAATTGTTTTCACCAATAACAGATAGTTTTTTAAAAAAGTTAATTAAAAGTACCTTCCCAATGTACTCTAACTCCTTTGGTATCCCAGAAAATCCGTGGATTTAAACGTGGTATCTTCTGTAGTGCTGCAGCAGTGTACCAAACACTACATGGAATGAGCCGTGGTGTATGGGGCTAAATTGTGTTCAGGCAAAAGAGTGAAATGATAGAATGGGAAACTTACTTGAAGCTGATGTTTTGAGAGGGGTGTCGCTGTAAAGGGTGAGTCTGTAGGCCTTAGCAGTTGGATTCTCTATAAAGCAGGCGCAATGAAGTAGGAATTAACCAGGCATGATACCACTGGCTTTTTCTCCGATGATCTGCAAAGTTTAATGAACTTTATTCTGTTTGGCATTTCAGTACTTGGTAAGAAGATGCAATCATTGAAGTAAAAATGTGTATTTTAAGCTAGTTATGTGCTCTCAAACTTCTGTTATCTCAATGAAGTTTGCAGAGTGTTCTTGAGCAAAGGGAAATGTTTGAGAAAATAGGTAGTTTGACAAAAGGATTTGGAAGGAAAATATTTAATGGAATAACACATTGCCATTTAGTAACAACATTACCTTTATCGGAATGTGTGCTTCAGTGCTTGAAAATGCTTTCTGCTTTTAATATGAAGCCTGAAGCATGACAATTATCTTAAAAATAGGAGGTGCATATTTAACACTTACCCTTTTTGGTTATTGCTGTTTTTTATAGGAAGCGTTAACAGTGTAATACCAGAAAGTTTAATTGAAATTATCAGGTAATATTGGCTGTACTGAATTTTGGTTTTATAAAGATCTTCTAAAAAAATTATAAGAACTCTGTATATGCAGACTTGACAAAATGCAGGCAACTAACAAAGTCAGTGCGCTCTTGGCATATGTACAAGAAAGGAATAGAATATGTGAACTCTTGTATGTAGATAACCAGCACTCTTGACAAGATGCTGAAAAACACTTATGCTTGTTACATTCAGAAATGTATCTAAATTCTTGCATTGATTCTGTTACACTAAAAAATGTGTACCTGAATATTGAAATTAAAACTGATTTAATGTGCCTTCTTCTTGTAGGGGGTTTTGCTTTTGTCTATGAAGCTCAAGATCTTGGAAGTGGCAAAGATTATGCTTTGAAGGTAATATTAATTTGCTTCACTGTAGGGTTATAAGGTCTGTCTTTTAGCATGATATTTTAGCATGACAGTTAATCCTTGATGTATGCCACTGAACAAGTAACTTGGAAAAATCGAGAATGATAGTGATGTTTGTAGCACACTATTTAGAATGGTTATTCCACTGAGAACTCTGCACTTCATAATTGGATGACAAACATGGGAATTGGCCTTTTAGGCCACTGGTCTTTATATTTTTATTTGGTCTAGAAATTCATTACCCAGTCCAAAACATTCTGTTGCATGGGTAAAAAGAACATTTCATAGTTACCTGAAGTGGAGTACAAGAATATTTTTCACTTGTCAGAAGCAGATTTAGCCTGCCTTCTTACTTTAAGAGTGAGCTTCCTTAGTGTTAAAAGTAATGCTCCATGCTTTGACTCCTTGTTTAAACATCCAGCCTGGTACTTTTTAGAGACACTTCTCTGGATTCTTGTTTTCTAGAGGCCTCTGGTAATCAGTTGTAAATGGGGTAGTTGTATGAGGGGTGGGAGAGGTGAGATGGCATTATACCACCAGTACTAACTTTGTCTGGTTTTTTCAGTTTCATGCCACATCCTACAGTAACAAAATATGTGACCAAAACCATATACTATATGTGTTCAAAAGGTCCTCCAGAAGTAGCCTCATTAAAAAATAACGGGTAAAGGGTGAACCATTACTATACTTCCTCTGTTCTGGTACTTTTGTAGCAAATGCTCAGGATGATGGTAGTCAAATGTTGACTGCAAATCCAGGCAATATTAGAAACAGTAATGCTTAATTTTGCTACTGATTACACAAGTACCATTGAAAAAGGTGGGCTACATAATTTGGAGGAGTTTTGTCTAGGGTGAGTTGAAGGTTGTTACTGAATATTTCAGGCAGAAGGTGAAACTTTCCTTCTTGGCTCACAATGCTGCAACCAGGAGATTTTAGTGTTTTATACATCAGAACTGTTGGAGTTGTTAAGTTTAAGAGTGTCAAAAGTTATAACTGCTCAATTATCACTAAACCTGATATGTCCAGGTAACTGGAAAACTGGGTGTTATTTATGGCAAAACGTCAAAATGTTTAATAAGACAGCTTATTAAACTTGCTTATATTTACTGCCCCATTACAGTTCCTTAGGTTTTTGTCTATAGCTTAACCTTTATATTCTGTGGAAAAAAAAATCTATGGACTGTTATTCTGTAAGTTTTAGTAACTCTACCTTCTCAATTATTTTGGTTTTTTTGACAGCGATTGTTGTCTAACGAAGAGGAAAAGAACAAAGCCATCATTCAGGAAGTTTGTTTTATGGTATCCTTTTCTGTAACCTATTTAACTGCCCAATATTTCTGGGAAACAAAGGACTTCTGTACAGATTCTGTTCTTTCCATGCCATACACTGCCTGAGAGGACTGACATTCTGGAGGTCTGGGTTCATGGTTTGTCATAAATCTGGTACCAACATCCAGAAAGTTCAGTTCTTGAAAAAATTGTTGTAATACCGTTTATGCAGATAACTTTTGTAGCTAGTGTAGATTTTACTATGTACTTCTAGAAAGAAGTTAAATTCTTATTTGGGCTATTTTGCCTATGAATGTAGTCAAGAGACCTTTTCACTATTCAGATAATACTTAGATCTTAAATAGAATTCCCTCACATGCACTGTATTTAATGCTCTTTGCTTTTACTCTCAGTGTTAATTTCTGCTTTGGATGCATCTGACTTTAAGAAGTAATGCTGAATATTAAGGAAGAAATTTCAGTAGACTACATGCATAAGAAACAAGAAACACAGTGTCCTTGCTGTCCTTTTTGTCCTCGGTGATCTCAGATAGTAGAATATAATGTAATTTCAGGGTGATTTCTATCCTTGATTTTAGTAAATTCAATATTTTCTGCCTGGCCTTGCACCTCTTAGACCCTCAGTTTGTGTCATGAGTCAGTGAGTAACTGTGTTATGGTGATGTGTTTCCCTCTGAGTATTCAGCTTCATTTTGAATTAGCAGGCAAACCCACTCAAGCTACTCAAACATTCCCTTTTATGATTGCTGATATGTTTGGCAAAACCTTTGCTTAAAGACCACGTACTAGAAGTATGCTTCCAAGAACAGAATACCATAGCACTGTACATATTCTATCTACTCTGACTTTATCTTGCCAAGAGTAAAGAACTCAATGCTCTTTGGATGTTTTTCACAGCCCAGAGTACTTAAAGCATGTGTACAACATGATCAATGGTTAATTGTTGCTAACTTTCTGAGATAAAACTGTGAAATGCTATTAATTCCTGCAGCTCCAAATAAAAGGTTGTGAGGAGGTGTGTAAGATCAGATTCATGCAAATTTTGTGGATCCAACTTGCCCTTTATAAATAGTTTCGTTTTACTTAAGATGTCTTTGCTTTTTCTCTTCAGTTTTGGTTAATGGATCCTGTAATAGTTTGTGTTTGTCTCGTAGGCCTGCGTCTCCGTGTATGCACAGACAGGCATAATGCAACATAACTTCCACTGACAGGAGCTGAGATCACTTACACTGTACTCCACTGTGCATAGTTCAAAACTAATACCTTGAATTTTTGAACTGGAAGTGAAACATGATAAAGGTTTTAGCATGAAAAATCATTACTGATGATGGGACGATAAATTCGTTGCCCTTTTAGACCTCCAATTGTTTTGAATTTTATTCTAATTACTTAAAATTGAAGTATGGCATACTTAATACTTCCTTAGGAAAGCTAGGTGAGGAGACAATAGTCCTTTCTTGATCAGCTATCTAGAGAAGCCGCTCATAATTAGAAGATGTCTCTGCTGGTCATACTAGTCGGTTGCAGTCATTGTCAAAAGAGAAAAAGAACTAGATGCGTTACTGAGTCCAGTTTCCTCAGGGCCTTAATTACAAGGAATTTTTGCTATTTTATTTTGACTTTGTATTATTTTACCTCAGGTTGCTTTCTCAGGATTTTTACAGCTGAGGCATGAACTTCCCTGTTTTGCTTAGGGTATTGGTTGCAGCTTTTTGCTTTTTCTGGTTTTAAGCTAACATTTCAAATGAACTACTGCATGCAATAGTACCAATGAACTTGGCAGTCACCTTCCTTCAACATGTTATCTCCAGAAAAAACTTTCAGGTCATCCCAATATTGTCCAGTTTTGCTCTGCAGCATCTATAGGAAAAGAAGAATCAGACACGGGACAAGGAGAGTTTCTTCTGCTTACAGAACTGTGTAAAGGTAAACTTTATTTCTTTTCCCAGAAGCACACATTGCTTCTGGCAGCTATTTTGCACAAGTTGCTTGTTAACTTACAAGCTTTGACTGACTGTAGAAGATAGCATGGTTCAGTGGAGCTAGAGTTCGACCTTATCTTTTGTAGGGTAAAGATCATGGTTTTCAGACTACAGTTTAACTTGTCCTAGATATGAGGTAATCATTATGTATTTTTTATTTGAGACTAGTCAGAGAAAAGAAGAGTAGGAGTAATTTCTTAGAGCACTCTTTCTTTTGTCACTGCCGTCAGTGTGGATTTGTCATTTTGAGAATGTGTTTAATGCAACTCAAGACTGTAAATCTTTCTTGACAGGGGTCTATTTGCATCAAGCTTTCAGAATTTGCAGTATTCTCTGTGTACTTATGTGAATTTCTCTGATTCCCTACAGGACAGCTGGTGGAATTCTTAAAGAAAGTAGAATCCAAAGGACCTATCTCTTGTGACACAGTTTTGAAGATCTTTTATCAGACTTGCAGAGCAGTGCAGCATATGCATAAGCAGAAGCCTCCTATTATCCATAGAGACTTAAAGGTGTGTTACAATATTTAAATAAAGGCTGAACTTCTAAACACCAAAGGAGCCTGTTGGGCTGGATCAGTGTTAAAAATGACTGTAGAGCATAGTGCTTAGATCTATTGCCTTGCAACAGCTACTGAGTGTTAGGGAAGGCCATCACTGAAATACTTGCATTTCTTCAAACAGCATCTTTTCCTTGTGCTTGTGGCTAGGAGCTGTGTGCACTGTATCTGTAACAAGCTGACAGAAAAGTAGTATATCATGTTTTGCTGATTAATCTAGCCTAAGTATTTTGGTTTTGATGGAATAGCGAGTTACAACTTGAGAATTGCAGTTCTGGGATAAACAGGTGTCTAAATGGAAGAGGTAAAGCTTTGAAGGAGAATAAAGTTGAATTATCTGGATTACCCTGCTATTGTGTAGTAAGCTGTTAGTTTTAGAACTGATAACTTGCATTGCACTTCAGTGCTTGTTTTTAATTTGAATTTTAATATCTGATGGGCATAATTCATGTTGTTTCTTAGGGCTTTTTTCCTTGGTTTATTAGCCTTTACCTGAAGTCTGTGGGGTTATGCTGTAGAAAGTGTTCTACCCTTAAAAGCTTTGGAGATTTCAGAGGACTTACCTGAGTCTGAATTTTGTATTTTGAAGACAGGGGTTCACCTTTACATGCTCCCTATAACTAAGATGAAGAAGCCCATCATCAGTGAGATTCTGTTTTACTACAAATATATATGAATTTTCATAAGTATAAAGAAATGAGAGAGAAGATTCTTATTCCTGGAACAGTGTCTGAATTTCACTTGTGTCTCTATTCAGCCTGATGTGATTTCATTTGAATATAAAAATAGGAAAATTTGTTCCTTCTTAAGTAAGCATGTACTCAATTACTTTGGGTAAGGAAAATAAGGCCACTCTTTAGGAGTAAATGTGTTAACTGTTTTCAACACTCTTGATGAAGGCTTTGATGTTAGCCATTAGTATAGCCCATGTGATAGAGCACTCCTGGGGTTTTTTTTTGTTTGTTTTTGTTTGTTTGTTTTCTTTTGGGTTTGTTTTGGGTGGTTTTTTTGCTTGGTAACATTGAACAGGCAATGTTCAATGTTTTTAGGTTGTGTCAAAGACATGTTAACAATTCTTCACTGAAATTTCTATATGCCAGCCCCTAGCTTGTAGAAAAGGTGCATCTTTCTTCTAAAAAAAAAGTAAAAAAGCCTATTTACAAATAAATATACAATTTCTTTAACTGCCAGCTGCATAGATGCTGTGTTAATACTGTAATTCAATAACTGTTTTTTCTTCTTTTCTTCTCAAGGAATGTAGATTCCTGACAGAGTTAAAACATAGGGAAAGATAGGAATTTGGTTTTGTGTTGGTCTCATGTTGCAGAGGCTGCAAAGCACGATTAAATGATTGTTATACTGCAAGAAGCAGGCTCTTGCTACAGCCAAGAGCCAAATAGGGACCATTTAACTGTGCTACCCTTTTTAGCAGGCTAAACTAAGGTCAGCAGCCAAAGTTTTGAGCCAATTAACTTGGATACCTTTTCCTAACTTCATACAGAGATATAAAATTTAGTTTTCAGCCCTTTTGTGATGATGACTCCAAGTATATCTGCCTAATACTTCTATTCTTTCCTTAGATTTATTCCGCATTTCAATTAGCAATGCAGGAAGGTTGGAATTTTTCAAGTAGAAAAAGGCAGGGATGATGAACTGTTCAGGCAGCACATGGTCCTCAAATAGCTGTGTTCTGTCTCTGCACAGGGTCACAGCTGCCTCTTTATGCGTGTCTCCTAGCAGCCTGTTTCTCTACTAGTACCTTTCTGTTTTGTGTCTATAACCTCCACTCCACTGCAGTTAAGCTAACAGTGTTCAGTTTTATACCTGAAAACATTTGGATTTCAAGACTCTGCATCCACAAGTTTTGATCTGAACAACTGGATTTTCTTAGGCTCTAATGAATTTTTTTTTCCCCTGGGGTTTATTTCTTGCTCTCCTGAATGTTTCCTGCTCATGGTGTGTTTGGTGCTTCCTTTAAAACTTGTCTGTGTTGCTACCATATAAAAACTACAGTACTGACTGAAATCTTTGTTCTCCTGTAAACAATATTTTGGGCTGAAGTGATCCATTTTTATATATATGCACAAGTAAGATGATGTATAAAAGCATGTGTGTTAGTGTACAGGGCAAAAAAACCCCACATTTTTAATCTATTATTCTACATCTTTTTGAAGGTGGAAAACTTGCTTATTAGTAACCAGGGGACAATTAAACTTTGTGACTTCGGCAGTGCTACAACAATAGCTTACTATCCTGACTACAACTGGTCTGCACAGAAGAGAGCACTGGTTGAAGAAGAGGTGAGACTGTTTCAATGTGATATAATTTTAATATCAGCAGTGGATTCATTTAACTGTTACAATTAATCTGTTATTAATTCATGAGACTTCTGAGGCAACTGAAGATTATTTCAGTTAGAATGTTATTTATGAAGTGTATAAAGGCCAGAGGTCAAAAGCTAACTGCAGTTTCAGTCATAGCTTATGTTCTGTAGCTACATATAGAAGCACTGCTTCAGCATGGTCAGTGTCAGTGCCCATTCTGCAATCTGGTGTGAAAATAGAAGTGATTACTATATCTTCTTCTAATTGCACGCTTGACAAGAAGTCAGAAATCAGTCATGCTGGACTGATTCCCGTGTTCTGATCTGTTTTTCTCAGCTGAATGATTGATATAAAGGAGAGGCAAGTCTGCTCAGCAGAATAGGAATGGGCAGTATTGCAGTACCTTGGGCTACAGTGGCCCGTGCAGTGTTCTTTTGCCAAGTACATTTGCCCTTAGAGGTGAGAGTAATGCTGGTAAATCTAATGTAGTACATCAGCAGGAGAAATACACTGAAGTTCATGTGTGCAACTTCTTGACGTCACAAGTCTCTGTAAACTTCCCTGTTTCGCCGTCTTCAAAAAAAAGCAGGAGAGCACTCCACTGGTTTCTGGTGAAATGATAATGCTGTACCATTGTCTTGTATTGTCTATGCAAAAAGATGTTAGAAAAGGTCTCTTTAGGGATCTTATGACCACGGTTTCTCTTTGGATGTATCTCCACTGTCATTAAGTGTGCTGAGAAAGTGAGAGGCACGCTGGAGAGTGAATTCACTTCTTGGCTTATTGTTGATTTTTGGTATTGGTGTCCCCATCTATTTTTGCTTCAGGCGGAACAGTCGCTTTGTGTTTTGCTATTTGGGAGGACTCTTGACTATCACAATGTTATTTGACTACTACTGTCTTCATCTGACCTTATGTCAAAGCTTATGTCAAATAGTTGTGACTATTGCAGGAATCAGTTGATTGCTTTTTCCTTGACAAGTGTTTCTGAAATTAATTTTAGAAATGAGACTACTATACATTCTACATGGAGAGCTGTTTCCTTGGTTGAATGCTGTTAGATCTCATTGTTCGAGATTGTTTCAATAAATTTTGTCTTCTCCAGATCACAAGGAATACAACACCAATGTACAGGACACCAGAAATGATAGACTTGTATTCAAATTTTCCAATTGGTGAGAAGCAGGACATTTGGGTAAGTTTTTTTTTCCTTGCTGCCTCATAGTTGCTCATGTCATAGTGAAACTGATTTTGCAGGCTGGTTGGATAGTTGGTTTATTAAATAATGAAAGCACTGAAATAAATGTAGGATGCTGTCTTACATCAAAATAAATAGTATGGATTCTGTATCTAAATGTTAAGAGACATACGGTTAAAGGTTTTCTCCCAGATCAAGCTTGGCATCCATTTGGGAGGTGATGCTGAATTTCTCTAACATTCAATAGAGCTGTTGCTTAGTTGGAGCTTGCCATCATAAATCCAGAATACGTAGAGTCCTTAGATTCAAATTCTTGTGTTTCATGCTCTGCCACGCAGATAATCCTGGGACTGCCTATTGCTGAATTCAAAGTGATTATGTCAAGGTATGGCATGTAGTTAAAATACTGACAGATAGCAAGGATGAGAACAATGCAGAGATTGTTCATCCTTTATATAGAAAGGATGATAAGATGTTCACATTTACTAAAAAATTTGTAAGGAGAATTAAAGGTAAATACTAAATCCTCAGTTGTACCTTTTCCAGTTGCATGGTGTTGCAGTACTGAGGAACTCCCCAGGCACTTAGTTTATGGGGTGCTTTTTACAGAGGCAGGTGTCAAACTGTTTAGTTCTTACCTGTATGGGCAGTGTGTCAAAAGACAAATTTAGCAAATATAATGCTTTTTTTTGCTTTATTTTAAATTGATTTAAAAAATTTAAAAAATTTGCTTTTTTATCCTTAATTTTAAATGCTTTAAAAGTTTTTATATGGAATCTTGAAACTCTATTCAGTTTATTAAATTAGTTACAAGATATTGTGGAAACTTGTTCAGCTTCTACAGCTGTTGATGTTCTTGTGGCATGTGAAGAAACACCAAGTAAACCACATTTTTTCTGATCGCTTGGTCACTTCACGTGCATGAAATACCATCAGTCTGAGCCAGGATTACATCCCGTTAAACACAGAACTAGAAATGTGTTTAATAAAAGCCTCACTCAAAAGGGCAATTGCAGTTTATTTTTTTGTTTAAAATAGCTCTGTATCTATTAACATTAACATCGTGATTGTCTCCTTTTATATCTTGGGAGCATCTATTTCATTTACCATGCCTGTATTGGAACATGTTGTTCCATATTTTTTCCCTTATGCTTTGGGTTCAATAAAAAGATGCGAAGTATTTGACAGTAAAATATAGCCCTGTTTCTGGAAGCATAAACGATTTGTAATTTGTGGTTAGGATGAAAAAGCAGTTTTCCAAAGAAAGCAGGTAGAATGATTAACACTCATGAGTCTATGTTCTTGTCACTGTGTAAGCTTCAAACCAAAAGAAGTAATGTCTGTCTGAGAACAGCAGCACAGGTGAAAGCTTAGATACTAGTAAAGATTTATTCACTGAAAGGGTTATTGGGGCATTGGAAGAGACTGTCCAGGGCAGTGGTCGAGTCACCATACCTGGAGGTATTTAAAAGATGTGGTACTGAGGGACATGGTTTAGTGGTGGGCTTGGCAGTGCTGAATTAATGTTTGAGCTTGAGGATTGTAAAGGTCTTTACCAGCTTAAATGACTCCATGATTCTATGCAGTATTTCTGTTTATCTCTAGGCTCTGGGCTGTATCCTGTATTTGCTGTGCTTTCGGCAACACCCATTTGAAGATGGAGCTAAACTTCGCATAGTCAATGGGAAATATGTCATCCCACAAAATGACACCCGCTATTCTGTGTTTCATGATCTCATTCGTAAGTTTACAGTGCTATTTAATTTAGTGTCTGTATGGATACATCTTGTTATTGACAGTTGTTTTACTGACAATTGAATGTTACTGATGTGTGATGGTGAAAAAGGTAAACTGCAGCAACTTATTTTATTAATAATCTTAATCCATTGTTAAAAAAAAAGAAATTCTATGTGAAAATTGCTTTTTTAGTTCTGTTACCTGTCTTGCTTAGTATCTGAATTAGTCACTAGGAACAACTAGTGTTTTGATTTGGTTTCTTTGAAATTGCTTAAAAAAATTCTATTTTCTTTAGATTTTAAATAGATTACTGGAAATGTTAATTACTGTTCCAGAAATGTATCCAATTCCAGCAGTGTTAGACACAATTACCTCTGATGTTCTTTATTAACTGATCCTAAAGTGTGTTCTTTGAAATATTGTTGACCCTAAATAGTGTTGTTTTTTTCTCATGGATACTATTATGAGAATTATATTTAGATATTGATTTACCAGTTTCTCCATTCTGTTCATGTGTTTGCTTATTGCACTTGAATGTATTAAAGAAATTATTATCAGTTGAGAGAAAAGCTCTGAAGGGTTTATTACATTGTCTGAATCTCCTTTTTTAGGCTCCACTTTGAAGGTGAACCCAGAGGAGAGGTTGTCAATCACTGAACTTGTGAACCAACTGCAGGAGATTGCAGCAGCTAGGAATGTCAATCCTAAATCTCCCATCACAGAGGTAAGAATGTCTCATAAGGAGTATTATTGATTAGGCCTCCTTTCTGTTCTCTGCAGCATGTGTGCATTTAGTAACAGATTTCAGAGCAGGTCCCTTGTTCCATAGTATTTTGAAAATTTTGCACTAATTTTTTTTGAAGTTCAGTTGAATTGATCAGTATCACTTTTAGGCTCTTTGAAAATACGGCTTTTAGAGCACAGAGACATTAAAGGAAATTCAGTATTTCATACTGCTTTTTGAAAATTTTTTCATCCTCTTGGTTTATTCTTTAGTATAGTAGCTCTCTGTTTGACGTGATGTGTTTTATCATAATTAACTTGCACAGAAGAATTTCATACATGAAAGCTCTGCTTAAACTAGCTTGAAACCCTGTTAGGCATCTCCTGCTCAATGCTTAATTTGCACAACACTGCAGGTTGTGCCCTCCTGGCTTTGTCCTGAGGTTCAGTTTGCTAGTTCTCTCCAAGTAGCAGTAATTTGCCAAGCATAGCAAGATGGCTGAATTAGCAAGAAAATACTCATCATGAGTATTATTCTCCTCAGCTCCTGGAACAAAATGGAGGTTATGGAAACAATGCGCAGCCTCGGACATCTGTGACCTCTGTTTCACAGAGCTCTAAGCCTGCAGGGCAGCTCAACAATTTGTACAATGCAGGTATGTTCAAAAAGAAGTGTCATTTTAGTGTAAAGACAATGGCCTATCTTCTGTGGGGGCAAAAAAGTAATTTGGGGGTTTTAGATCTTTTGCACTAGTACTAGCTATTTGGCATTTATATCATTGCTTCTAACCCTGTATTATTTTTTTGCAAGGTATGATTTTATGTTGATACATGCAAATATGAATTTCTCAAGTTCATTGCTGTGCAAGACAAAAATTGTGTTTCCTGTGGAAAATAATTTAAAGTGCATTGTTGATCTAGAGAGGCAGGTGTGTTGGCATAAGTGAACTAAAACTTGACGAAAGTGTGGATATGAGAAGCAATAGTGTTCTAAAGAATAAGAGCTGTAGAGGAAGAGTTTTCAGGTCGACAAACAGATGAAAATAGCTTATTTTAAACCCAGAAATTTTTTGATTCAATGAGGCAGCAATATTTACAAGTTCATTGTCTAAAGAGTAGAATTTAAGAGGCCTTTGAATTTAAACTGTTAAAAATCTTGGGGTGCTGTATTTTAATTGAAACATTGTTACATTTTGGCAGAAAGTACTGAAATCAGGACATATCCTGAGTTTGTGTTTAACACTGGGTCTCTGAGGTAAAAAAGCGGGAGTTGCCTTTGCTTTATAAGAGGAGCTATTTAACATCAGATGTGTTACAGCATAAAAAGATAGCAGCCGTTTGCAGCATGTTGGTATCACTTTGTGCTAAAATGGGCTTCATGAGTGGCAGATAAGAGAGCTTAATAAAGAAATGCAGAAGCAATTGTACGGGTTTTGGCTGTGGACCATAATAGTTCAGTAATGCTAGGAAGTCGCTGACCTCACATGTGTTTATTTTAGACTCTAAAAAGCCTGTATGAGGAAGAAATACTTCCATAAACATCTGGGTCCACCTCTCTCTCCTTTTCTCTCCTGCCCAAAAAGACTTTTGGCCCTCCGCATGATAGTTGGAAGTGCATCTGGCAGTGATCATAGTCTACAGCTATTTAAGTTTTTCACTTCCAAAAGATCCTTGTCTGACAGCCTCAAAGGGAAAAAGCAGCAGTCTAAATTCGGTCTAGGACTATCCAGTCAGCACTTTCAGAAGCTAGTACAGCTGGTACTGCTTTGAGCCCAGCTAATTATGGGAGCATGGTGCAGGCCGGACTTCAGGAGATGGTTGCACCATAGGGCATCAGTGGTGAGGAGGAGGAGTTGAGATTCCATCTGGGAAAAATAAGAAGTTGGACTAGCAGAACTAAATGGGATCAACCAAAATATGTCTCCAAAATGACACAATTAAAAGCTGTCATACTTACTCTGTAGAAATGGATATTCCAGAACACGTTCAGTTGAGAATACTTAATAAAGAAAATAAGAAGCTAGATAGGCTTATTTACATCTAGATTTTACTATTCTTTCTGCACCCATGTTAACTATTATATGTGAATATCAAGTGCTTAAATTAATGTAGAAGATACCAAGGGAGTATTTCATATTGTATTCAGTTTTTCTTCCAGCTTGATATTTCTTGCTTGATATTAATTATGATGAACTGTCAGTGAAACAAGACATATTAATTTTCATGGGGAAATGCTAAAATTGGGTAATATTTATTGCACTAATATTATGTGTATTTCAATTTCTGTGGAAAAATCCAGCTTCCTAATGCAATTATAATCAAAAGTCTGTCCGGTCATCTGTTTCGTGCATGAATGCCTACTGTTTGTTGTATACAATCATATTAATATCAATACTGTGCTGTGATGTTGTGCTATCTGGGATGTTGTGCTTAAAACTTAACCTTAACTATGCCATCTGCTTTTGAAGCCCTGCATTAAAATGTGTCTGCTGGAGATGATTAAGTAGATCTGCCAGTGATAAGCTGCACTTTAAGAAACTGATACTAAAGAAAGGCAATGTTTTGGCTGCATTGAAAATAGGAAGCATATGCCTTACTTCCAGAATTTTTTTTACCTTGTTTTCTCAAAAATACGGACAGCAAATTAAATGATGTGTTAAGTAGATCACTTGTACCTCCTGACTGCAGGAAATACTATTTTTTCCATAGGTTGTAGTTAAGGAGAACTTTAGAACTGTGAGCCTTACAGCAAGGTATAGCCTGTTATGTGCATTCACTTCCAGCTTTATAGGCAACGTACTTTAAGTCATATCCTGGAATGGGCTCCATAATAAAGTACAATTATTTTTATTCGACTACTCTAGGCCTGACCGTTGCGGAATGCGACCAGACTTATGGAGGGTTCTTTGATATTCTGAGGGGTGGAACAGAGCGATTTTTCACTAATATTAAGGATACATCTTCTAAAGTTATCCAGTCTGTGGCCAAGTGAGTAAAAAAAAAAAAAAAAAAAAAAAAAAATTTGTGCTGATAAGAGTTCTAAATGAAGGCTCAGGAGTTTACTCCAGAAATGGTAAATTCAGCATATTTTTCCAAGTTTGAGCTGTAATAGCTGGTAGCTAACCCCTGAAATTTTATGAATGATATTAATACTAAAATTACTTCAGCAGTTGTATACTAGAACTGAGAATGTTGCGGCAAAAGCTTGTCCATAAGTACTACTTGCCCTGCTGTATTTTAAATATTAAAAACTTGTGAAAGATGAGCAGATGGGGGCTGGAGCAGCATGAAGAATTGACTTATTAGGTAGGAACCTTCATGAAGAAGAGGAATTAAAAAGATGGAGTGGTGAAAAGTACAAAGCAAAGGAATGGGTGGGAGGGGGGAAAAACTGCAACGAAATAAGCTCTTCAGTTTAGTTTTCAGGGGGAATCCTATGCCTTCAAGACAGTGTGAGAGGATCTGCACTGTTTGTCTCCTTTTCCCTGCATTGCATGGGTGAATACTCTCATGTTTAGATGTGTATGTTTTCAGATTTCTGTGATTATTTTTTCTAGTCAAGTTGTCAATCCCATTTCAAATGTTTCTAATACATCCTTACCAATATGAGTCAGTCTGTGCAATTTTTACATTTTTAGCTTGTAATAAAATTCTATGCAGTGTTAAAGGGTTTTCTTAGTTGTAATAAGAGCAGGTAAGTCTCTACTAATACCATGTCTGAACTAGAGCCTCCGAAAGAATACCTAACCCTATTTGTCCCTGTAGGCTTTGTGTCCCTCTAATTGGAGTATTGTGTTACAGTTTGTGGAGTCTATTTCTTTCTGCATAGGTTTTTTTCAGAATTTGTGTGTAACTTGTGCATAATGTACTGCTCTAATATTCTGGTAAATTAGATTTTGTAGATACTGCACCTCTGTAGCCACTTCAAGTGTGTTTTTAGCTGTTTGCTCTTACACTTAGTCTGTTTAAACTTCCTATATATGGTTTAGAAGAGCCAGATCCTCTGTTTTTAAAGGTTGCGGAAGTTGCAGAGCTTTGGTTTGTCCTTAAGCTTTCTACAGAAGTAACTGGGATGGTGGCATCAAACTTTTCTCCCTGGGGAAATCACATAGACACAGGACAGGGAGGTGTACAAGGGGAACAAACTATTGCATGATGCAATGTAGTTTTGACAGTTACAAGCCCTGCTTTCCCATGCCTGTGTATTAGATCTTACTATGTTTTTATTGTACAGTACGTGCATCTGAAGTACTCCTATGCTTCACTTTCTTATTATCTTGGCTCCACATGATGTTCTGGGTGTACCTCCATCAGTTAGTTATGTTTGAAGCAGTTTTCTCTTCCTGCTCTTGCAAGTGTTTTCTTCCTTAAAGGCTACTGGAAGTTTAATTGCTTTTTTGAGTTTGATCTTGTGCCATTTTTCACTTTCCTAGCAGTGGATTAGGACTGTCTAAAATTGTCTTTTTAATATGGAAAGGCTTGTGCTGTGCCTATACCTTATTTTTATTTCTCTTACCTTACAGATGTGTGTAGCTTTTTGCTTTGTGTGATTTCCTTTGCTTCCATAGTAAGTGTAGTGGGCAAGGAATAAAACAGTAACTGTACATCCAACCACATCTGCAGAGCTCATCTAGCAACTTCTGAAGTACTGGACAGTGAGTACTTACTGTCTGAAAAGATTCTATTCAGTTCTCATGCTCTTCTTTGCAATTGTTTGTTTAGATTATGGTGACTGCCCAAAATAAGGCTTGCATCTGTCTTATTGTTGAGACTTAGTATGCCTCTTCTCAATTGCTAGTTAGTGTTGTGTGGCTGAGCACAACAGCTTAGTGCATGGCTTGTGGAACTTACTAAATATTAGTTAAAGGAAAACCCACTACTTCTACCTCTTGTTTGAGTTACAGAAAGTCACATGTGGATGTTCACTAGAATTGACTATCTTGAAAATGTAGTTGTTTGACCTCATACTGGTTTATAGCTTTTAATGGGTGGGTATATTGTCATATCCAAATAAGATGAATTAGCCAGACCTTTTCAAGCTAATGAGGGATACACATTTGCATGGATTGTGGTGGATTGACAGAGGATTGTCAGACTGTATGCTATGTCCCAAGATTCATCATGAGGAGATCAGTCCCTCTCAGATGTTTTGGAGTCGGTTGGTTGAATAAGGGTTTATGTTTAGGTGACTCTTGAGCACCACCTTTGACACAACATGTGAAACTGTCAAACTTTTGTTTAAGTTCTGCACCATCATAACCAAATCTTGGTTTTGTGGAGCATCCTCTGTCTCTATACAACTGTGTTTTTGTTTTCTTGTGCTGTCTAGGTGAATTTAGTCATTGGGCTGAGTGGAAAAAACGAGGGAATGCACTAAGCATGTCATTCTGCTATTGAGAATCAGTTACTTCAATACTTACTTTCCAGTGACTGAAAGAGAAACTCTCTTCGCTTGTAATTTGCCAATATTATTAAACAGCCCTGAGTTGTGTGGTTTTCATTCCTTGTATTGCCTTTTATTTTGAATCCTTGCTGTATTTAACAGTTCAATGAAGTGGCAAAACATGAATTAACATGACCAATACTTACTGTTCTGTAGGACCTAAGGTAGGCTCAAGTCCTTTAGTGTTTAACATTGTTAGCATTTAACGTTCACTGTGCTGCTGAGAGTTCCACCACTGGGCTTGTGCATTCTTAAACTGTGTTTTAATCAAGCTGAATTGTTAATTCTTTATTTGCATCGACTGTAGGGCATGTCTGTTTCTGTCATGTTCGTTCTCTGCCTTCACAAACTTGTGTTGTGGATACAGCTGATACGATTGGTGATGCGAGAATACCTCTTCTACTGTTGCATCCTTGATTGCGTTTCCAAAACTCTTCAACCAACATGAGAAGCAGACATTCTGGAAATATTAAAATGTCTCTTCTTTGTCATGCGTTTTCCTCATCCCACTTAAGCATTTTTCATGTTGGAGTCTATAATTTCATTAGGTAGGCTACTCTCCTTCCTACTTACCATTGCTTTTCTGAATTATGGAGTTACTTCTTTTATCTGTAGACAGACTTCTCTCTCACTGAATCCAAGCTGCAGTGTAAGATTTAAGTATTTTGTAGTTGTGACAAAAAAAGTAATTTTTTTCTTTTCTGTAGCTACCTCAACCTTTAGCTTGATTCTGGTTTTGGTCTCTTGTTAGTCCTAATAAATGATAAAATTTGAAAACTAAAACATGCATTACAGGCTACTAGGAGCAAGAGAGTGAAGAGGGCCATCTTCCTTGTCCCCCAGGCCACCTCAGTTGCAGATGTCAAAACCTCTGTTGCAAGATTCAGGTCAGGCAGATGCAGCAGCTTATAGCTGTAAGAGGGAGAACACAGAGCAACAGAGGTTCAGCCCTCCTGTTACAAATAAGAAACTTAAAAGTAAGTACCAGGGTGATGTAAGTAAGTACCAGGAGATGGAGAAGGTAGGCACTGCTTTGTGAAGGGGCTCCATCTTCACAGATGGGATCCAGCGGATGTGCCCATGTGTGCCTGAAAGCTCAGCCTGCGGCTGTGCTGTCTCAGCATATCTCTGTTAAGATCATCAGTTTCTCACTTGTGGAGCTTCTTGACCAGTTTTTATGCCTATTGAGGCCTGCGTTCATACAGGCTACAAACGCCCTGCCAAAAAACATAGCTAAATGTGTTAAGTGTCTGATCTTCACTGGTATTGAAAGCAGCAAGCAAAACTTGTTGTCAGTCTTCCTTTGCTTTGTCAGAACAATTTATTTTGCTGAAGAGATTATAATATAGTAATCTAGGAACAATTAGGTGCCTTTTATACTTGCTTGCTTTGCTTTTATGGTTAATTTTGCATCTTGTTTAATGCTGCATTAATATTTTATTTAATGGATCTTTGCTTTTCACTAGGTAGTTGAATGATTAATTCAGTTTTATGAAGCAAAACCAAGTGGGAACAGATTGATGTGAATTTTAGTGCTGTTTTTCTTCCTGGCTTTTAAAAAATAAGCTAAAAGAACTAATGAATAGATTTGTTTTTTCTAATCTTGTAAGTGTAGAGATGTCGGGAGGAAGATTGTTTATTGTCAGGGCAGTATTTAACTTAAGATAATGGTTTATATGCTCACATTGTGGCTGTGCTGGTTAGTCTGTTCTTTGTTCTTTCTCATCTTCAGTTGTTAATAAACACAAGGTAACTATGCACTGTTGTAGAATTTTGTTCTGTATATTAACTAGTTTACATTGTGGATTTAGTTGCTAATTTTAATTTCATTGTTAATTTTCTAGAATGATCTTTGGTTTAATATTACTTATGGTCTTTACATGCAGCTGCTCTCTGGCAAGAATGGTAATGCCAACCATTTACACAGTGAGAAGTCTTTAACACGTAGTTACGACTTCATATTTTTGTTTTTATATTTATTCTGCAAAATGAGAATTCATGTCTTATTTGCTACATTTCATAGAATCATACAGTGGTTTGGATTGGAAACAGCATCTTGTTCTAACACCTCAGCGATGGGCAGGGACACCTTCAACTAAACCAGACTAATATAAATCTGCCCTCTTTCAGTTTAAAGCCATTCCCACATATCTTACCATTACGTGCCCTTGTAAAAAGTTCTTCTCCAGCTTTCTTGTAGGCCCCCATTAGATACTGTGAGGAAATAACCCCATGCCTCCATACAGAGACTAGACTAGCCTAGTCCAGTCTCACTATGAAGTAGTCCCAGCTTTGAGGTATCCTGCCATCATCAAAAAAGCAACTAAATATTGGTGTCATGTTGTACTTTTTCAGGCTGAAAACCCTCTATGTATCTCGATGTTTGCATGCTTTTCTTATCACCTGCCAGCAAAACTGCTATGTAAATGAAATTTCTGCTGTTACGGATAGGAAAGACTTTAGACCTTATTTGTGATTTTTAGTTAGTTTTATCTTGAAATACATAGGAGCGCTTACCAATGTGAAGAAGACACATTTTTTTCACCTTCTTACCATTTAAAGAAATCTCAGTTACCATTCTGATGTAAAACACTCCACTGAAAACGGAGTACCTTCTGTTCAAGCCTTACTACTAAAATAGCTGTGAAATCTTCAGAATAAAGTTCAGTGAATAATAATTCAAGGACATGGTGTCATGTTCGGGAGACTTGTGTTGATTTTGCTGTTAAGAAGATTCATTTTAATTAAGACTGTGCAAACACTCTGAAGGTTTTTCGGTGTAATAGTCACATACTTGGGATTTTTCCTGCAAAATACAAAGCTTGAGTTGGCTGTGTTGTGCTCTGTTGTTGACATACTACTCTGCCCTCTTACATCAATGTGTGTATGGTGAGATCCATGCTCCTAATGTTGCTTTTTAATTTAGACAAATGTAAAAACCAAAGCTGAATTGAGTGCTGTTGCTAGTAAGAAGTCAATATCTGAAAGTCTTCCCAAGGGAATGGGTGTGAGTACTGTTGGTTTTTTGCTTTTACTAGTTCTGTGCCTATGTTACAAGTTGCTGCTTAACCTCAGTGTTATAGCGTTGAAGGGATAATGGTTCTGTGTTCAGTGGCTGTCGTATTAGGTAGTCCTTTATCTTGATACCAAAAAAATTTATATTAGAATGCTTATATGTTTTCTTGCCTGAAGCTGTTGGATGTAAGCAGCAAATAAGATTTGGCACTTCTCAACTGTATAAAGGACTACCGTAATCACAAATTTTAGTAAGCAATCATTATTAGTTCTGAATGTAAATGTCTGCTATAATTAGTTTGACTGAACAGTATTACCACCTGAGCTTACATGATGAAGTATGTCCTTCCAAAAGTGAAAAAAATTTTGGACTTGTGGCCATTTGTCTACCTCCTTATACAAGGTTTCTCAAGGCTAAGGGTTTTTTTTTAAACACGTTGCCTAGTGAGATTCAAACTTCCTTGTGGTTTCAGTTTGAGACAGTGAGTCATTATCATTGCTAGGACACTGATTATGCCATTCTGCATAAATACTATTTAATGGCCTTGCATTCAGAAGATTTCTTTTTTCCCTAATCTAAAATGCTCCTCACTATCCTTGTATATTCAATCATCTTTTAATCAATCCCTCTAACCTCTGTGATTACTAGCAAGTAATAAAGAATCAAAACGTAATGTTCTTTCTAGGTGTTTCAAAATTTGAGTGCAGTATCCTAGGTCTGCTCTTCTGAGCAGTATCTTGAAACTTTGTTGGGATATAAAAGTTCTGTTAGTGCCTCTGAATTCATTAAAGTGTATGCATCACAGTGTTTTGATGACATTTTGATGTTCTGGAGTTAATAGGCTACTGAGATATTTAAGTGAGGGATGTCTAAATCAGATTCTATAGGTGGATTTGTTCTTACTTTACCAGTTCAGGTGTGCATACCTATGTAGTTGTACTCAAGGCTGTTGGCCTGCTCTGGGTCTCTTCAGTTTTTTTCTCTTGCTTTTTCATTCTGCTACAAGCAGAAACCCTAGAAACAAAAAAAATAGTAGTGGTATTAAATCAGTAAATAATTGATGTATTGTGGGTGATTAGGTAAAGGTGCAGGGAATAGGCCTAAATAAATTTTAAAAATTATCACTGGGAGGTTATTTTTTGAAAAGGCTGCTCTTTTGAACTGTGCACAATGTATGAGAGAGGTGAGTGATGATTATTGCCTTGCTCACTGTGGGAGTTTTGGAAGTGAATTCTTGGAAGAATGATTTAAATGTGGAAAGGGATTTAGGTATGTTCTGTGTTGAGTGCAGGTAGCTTGGGGTGCAGCTGCAGTGGGAGCTGCAGGTTGAGCTCTTGGTGGGAACCTGAGGCAAGAGGCCATGAACTGCTGCCCCTTGGCACAACAAAGAGCACAGGGACCTATGACCCTGCCAGGTGACCAGACACTGAGACACAGCAGGAGCTGAGGACTCTGTAGAAAGACCCCAGATTTACGCACCCGTAGAATGTGAAGGTGTAGAAGCCCACGGTTTCTTTTGTTTGGAGTCCCTCCTGGGAGGCAGCAGCTCCAGATGTTACTCTGTTGCTACACCAGGATTTAAATGCTTAAAGCGACCTGAGGTCTGAGTCTCTTCTGTGGGAAACCGGGGGAACAACTGGGAAGGAGACCTGGTCTGACTGTTTGAATGCAGGGTGTGTAGGGAGTCAAGCAGGGCACCTGTTGGCTCACCAGCTGCAAAGAGGCTTCAGTCCTGGCAGTGGCAAGTCTGGTGGTGGTTTGAGTGTGACTGTCAGAGTCCTTTCTAAATGGCCAGACAGGGAAGTGTTCTTAATACTGTCCATGTGGAATTTGGATATTGGGCAGCATGGCCATCTGTGCCAGATAGTAACATGCCAGAGTTACATAATTTAAACTTTGATGCTTAAACTAATTTTTTTAAGCACTGAGATATTCTCCGTTAAAGATGCTGATGTATCCTCATTAAGCTTTCAAACTGACACCCTGCAGTGAATTTTTACCAATAAGAGGAGGGGCTAGAGGAGTGAGCTAAAGATTAAAGGCATCTGTACAAAATCCCACAGGTGGTTTTGGTGCCACTGATTTGAATTAGTAACTGCTTAAACACAGTGTCTGTTGTGAAACATGAAGTGTGAGGTAACAAGCTTTAGATGGAAGAAATGGAACATTATTCATGGTCATGGGTGTGGCCTGAGGGATCTGACTTCTAGACTTACAGCTTGAATGGATGGATCTCCCAATACTAACACCGGTGTGTTCTGTTTCAGTTATGCAAAAGGAGACTTGGATATATCATACATCACTTCCAGAATTGCTGGTATGACAGCTATATCTTTCTTAAACACATTTTCTCATTGATCTTAGTAGATGAAAAATTTCACTTGCTGTTTGTTTTGTCTTCAGTGATGTCCTTTCCAGCTGAAGGTGTAGAATCTGCTATCAAAAATAACATAGAAGATGTGCGATTGTGTCTGGACTCTAAACATCCTGGCCATTATGCTGTGTACAATCTCTCTCCAAGGACATACAGGCCTTCAAGATTCCATAACAGGGTGTGTATAGTTTTTGTGTATTTATCTAAAAGGCTTTGCAACACAGTGTTTTCATTATACCTTCAGTTTTTTATTGTAAAATAGGTGAAAGTAGGTTAATCAAAAGGATGACCAAAAAAAAGTATAAATGCAAGGTCAAAGAGTAACCTATTTTTTGCTTGTCTTTGCTTTACATTCAAACCTAACTGGTAACTGACTAATCTTTAAACTTACTGACTAAAGTCTGTTTTTTCTGGGATAGTGATATCTTCGAAATGTACCTTACGTGTTTCAAATTTAAGTGGAGAATACTTTAAGTAATTAAAGTGTTACTAAAATTTCAATCTCTCCTATATTCTACCATTTTCCTTTATCAAGGACATAATGACTCATTTGCATAACCTGTTCACTGTCCCACTACGTACCATTTGACTCCCATATGACTCAGCTGTAGCTGACTGATGGTTGCCTCTGTCTTTAGTATTGTAGTTTAGCTGAGCCTCCATTACCCTTTCTGGCAGTTTCTCTGATACTGATAGGAAGGCATTTGCCTAATTCAGCAACAAGGTGTTGAGGACATCTTGTTAGGTGCTGAGATACTGGACTTCAGAGTTTGCTCCTAAATAAACCTCAACTGTCCTGTGAGAGGCTCAACAGTGGAGACTGTTACTGTATTGTGAGTTGTCCAGCACTGGCCAGAGACCTCACCATAACAGTCTGTAGTGATCACACCCATTCCACACGATACTGTCTGCCAAGAAGAGAGTCTAGAACCATTATTTGTTAAAGAATAATAAGACCTTTGGGGCCTTGTTATGCAGAGCCATCCTTAGTATTGCTTCAGTTCTCAAAGTTGCCTTAATATGTCAGGCTGAGCTGTATTTAATGTATTCTTTCTAGTGCTATCACTTCTTTTTATTTCCTTGTAAACAAGATAAACATTGTCATACCTGAAAGAAGTCATTACTGCCTCTTCGGACGGATGCAGTCGGCTTCTTTATCTGTGTCTGGGTCAGTATGAGGTTCAGGCAGAGGCTATTCAAGATGGAAGGCAAGAAAGCTTAACTATTCAGGAAATCTCCTGCATGATTATTTGTAGCAGGTTCCTCAAAGCAAAATGTTCAACAATTCTTTTTAGCACCAGATTGCTGGAAAGTCTACTGAGGCTGATGTAGTGAACTGATTTATTCCTCATCCTATGAAGTGATCAGTCTCTGTTTATAGAATTAAATTTTGTCACCGGGAATTTGCTTACCCTGGAAATGGTTTTTTGGTTATGCAAGTCTGAGGTGTCTACACCTGATATTTCTGATGTGTTGGTAAGAATGGTAATAGGATCTTAGGAAGTCATAGTAAGGCCATAACTTGGAAGCATTACAGGTTCATGAACACTTTATTGTCTAGGAGTATTTAGGAAGGCCGCTATTTTACTTGGAAACAAAATCTTTAATTGTATTTGCCATCTCCTGCCTATTCTTGAAATTGAGATGTCCAGGAATGCTAACTAACTTCATTGTTCAGTGCTGAGTGAGAGCAGCCATGTAGGAACCTAAAGAAGCTTAGTTTTTCCTTAGTGCCCACAAGAGATGATTATGCCAAGCCTTAAACTTGATCAGAGGAGAACAGCTTCGAAATTTCTTAATTCTGACACTTTGCTTAGAAGATATTTATGAAATTACATAAATACATAAATATGTAAATTACATAACATTATTGGTTTTTTGCTTTTTGCTATCTGTTTGGAACTTTTACGTATTTCTTTAATCTTGGTTAAAATTAATGGTAGTTTTGAAGTAGTCTTTGTTTTAAGTCCTCATTGGAATAGGTTGCTCTAAGAGTTCATGCATCATCTATCATTCTGTTAATTATGAGGACACTTTGAGCTTAAAACACAGCCAAAGAAACAAAGAAATGTTGGTGTTGTTACATCTTATAAGAAAACTAGTGTTTGAATAAATAAAAAGGAAAAAAGTCAGTACTTTTTGCTTTTTTGAATACACATGTTTTTCTAGGCTGTGTTCTGGCCTGAAGCTGCAGTGCCTCAATATGATTCTTTTGCAGTGTTGTGATTTAACTCCAGCCAGCAACCAAGCCTCACACAGCTGCTTGCTTACTCCTCCCTGGTAGGACTGGGGAGAGAATCAGAAAGTAAAAGTGGGTTGAGTACTTGTGGGTTGAAATAAAGGCAGTTTGATAGGTAAAGCAAAAACTGCACATGCAAGCAAAGCAAAACAAAGAATTCATTCACCTTTTCCCATGGGCAGGCAGGTGTACCGCCGTCTCCAGGAATGCAGGGCTCCCTCATGCATAGTGATTGCTTGGGAAGATAAATGCCATTGGTCTGAATGTTTCCCCTTCTCTTCTTTTTGCCCCAGCTGTATGGGTTGAGTGTGATACCCTGTGGTATGGAATATTCCTTTGGTCAGCTGGTCAGCTGTCCTGACTGTGTTTCCTCCCAGCTTCTTTTGCACCCCAGGTCTACTGGCTGGTGAAGTGATGTGAGAGGCAGAAAGGATCTTGACTCTGTGTAATCCCTGCTTACCAATAAAAAAACCATCCCTGTGTGATCAGCAGTGTTTGCCTCACAAATACAAGACACAGCCTCATTTAGTTACTACGAAGAAAATTACTCTAGCTGAAACCAGCATACACTACTACTGTAATATTTGAGATGTACTGAAGCTCTTACGGAATTCTGTGGTGAACAGGACTATAAAGGACTTTTTGCCTTAGCTTTTTTTTGTTGATTGGTGCCTTTACATAAGTGTCGCGGTTCTAACCCTGCCTAAAGGCCAGGCACCTACGACGTCTGCTTCCTATGCTCTCTCCTGCTTCAGCTATGCGGAGGACAGGAAAAAACTAACACAAACACAGCGGACTCATGAGTTGACATAAATCACTGATAAGGAGGACGCACAGACAAGGCAGAGCAGGAATAAAACTTAAAGTTGCAAAGTGATTTATTAACCTAACAGAGTTGGAGGATAAATCAGAGGTAAAAATAAGCTCTTAAGACACTGTTACTTCACTCACCCCCCTTCCCTCTTAAGGCACTGCTTCTTAGCTCACCCTCCTCCCTCCTTCCAACTAACCAACGGGGCAGGGGCAGGGTGTGGGGGTTTTTTCTCTTAGTCAGTCCATCACCACAATTCTACTACAGACACTGTTTCTCTGCTCACCCCCCTCCCTCCATCCAACTAACAGATCTGGGCCAGGGGCAAGGTATGTGGTTTCTTTTAGTCAGTCCATCACCACAATTCTGTTACAAACGCTATTTCTCTAACTCAACCCCCTCCCTAATAAGACACCATTTCTCAGCTCACCCTCTCCCTCCTTACTTCTAACCAACAGCTCTGGGGTGGGGGCAGGGTATGGGGTTTTTTTCTTTGGTCAGGGTCAGTCCATCAGGGAAAATGAGTCCTCTACTTAGCCATGGGTTCCCTCCCATGAGAGACAGTCCTCTGCGAACTTCTTTGGTGTGGATCCGATCTCACAAGCAGCACCCACCTGATTGCTGCAGTACGAGATTTTGTCCATAGATTGCAGACTTCCGAGCCGAGGTCAGGCTGTTTCCATCCCGGGAGCAAGGCCTCTCTCTCTCCTGCAAGGCCTTTGCAACTCTCAGTGTTTACTGGGACTCCCACTGGATCACAGCTTCCTGCAGGCATCCACCTGCTCCTCTGGCGTGGGCACCTCCCCAGGGGCTGTGGGGGGTTCTCTGCATCCCCCTGGACTCCATGGGCTGCAGGGGGACCACCTGCTCCCCCCATGGTCTTCACCATGGCCGGCAGAGGGTTTTCAGCTCCAGCGCCTGGAGCACCTCCTCCCCCACCTTCTCCACTGACCTTGGTGCCTCCATGTTGTTTTGATTTCTTCTTAAATATGTTTTCACAGAGGCGTAACTAACATCTCTAATTGGCCCAGGTTTGGCCAGCAGCATGTCCATCATCTTCAGAGCCATCAGAGATTGGCTCTGCTGGACATGGTGGAAAAATTTCCAGAATCTTTACTCAGGACATGCAGGAGCCATCTCTGTACCCCACCCTACTCACTGGCAAAATTGGCCAAGCAAAACCACCACAATAAGCTTTCTCTAACAAAGCAATGTGCAATTTAAATCTCTTGCAAAGTGGTACTTTCTGAAATGGCCTTATTCTTTAATTAAAATACTAGAATACAATGAAAAGTTTTAGGAGACTTTGTCAGACTGTTTATTTCAGGCTTTTTTCCTATCCTTGGCACAAACACAATTTTTTGTGATAGTCAGTTCAGGTAATTAATCTCAGAGTAACCTCTGAACTCTTTATCTGTATAGGAAGACATATTGCTGATAGGAGAACTTGGTCTTCAACCTCTGGCAATTGCAGTTGGGAATAACAACAAATAGAAAAAAGCATAATTTGTAACTTGCTTCCTTGGTCCTGAATACATCTACTTTTCAGGTGTTTCAAGTGCCCCAAGAATCAAGTTTCATATACTACATCCTTACTGGACAGCTGATTTTAAGGATATAGACTCTTAGCAGTGAAGCTGATTTTTTGTTAGTGTTTTGAAGCACTAATTATAAAAGGAATATTTCTGAACCATTCAAGCTCTTTGAAGAAAGGACAAATATTAAAAGAAGCCGAGTCTTTCTGCTGTTGGGTTTTTTGTTGTTTGGTTTTTGATTTTGTTTTTATAAGTATATGTACACTAATTTCAGTTGAAGGCTGTTTTACTTTATTTCTTACTGTCATAATATTTTAGATAGTAATCTGAGTTGTTGATATTTCTAGTGCAGCAGATTTGTAGGCGGGAGTGACGTTTTATTGTACTTCATCCTAAAAAGTGGTGTTTACATTGTGTAAGACTACTTTTCTTAAGCATCTTGCTTAATTTCAACATGAAGGTGGCATTAAAGTGTAAAATTGCCTCTTAGACATTCGCATAATCTAAGTTGTTTATATGTGACTATATAATTAAATTCCTCACATCTCCTGTCTCTTGTCTCTCTCACTTCAGGTTTCTGAATGTGGCTGGCCAGCGAGACGAGCACCAAATCTTCAGAATCTCTATAGCATATGCAAGAACATGCATTTATGGCTGAAACAAGACCAGAAAAATGTTTGCATTGTGCATTGCCTTGTAAGAAATTGGTTTAAGTCTGAAATGCTTTGTTCAATAGAGCTTTAAATTGTGAATAAGGCTGCTAGTATCCATTGAGTTTGTGACTGTTACTGGCTTTATTTACTGGGAGCATGGGGCCAATTCCTTCCTCCGGTGTTTGTAGGGACATTACTTGCATCAATTTTCTCCTTAGAGAAATTAGTAGGGTAATGTAGCTGTTGCTTACTTGCATTTAGAGTGGAAGGCAGTATACATGCAGTATTAGGGCAAAGTAGCTTTTGGGAGAAAAAAAATCTGCTCTACTGCTTCAGTACTTACTCCATTTTTTGTTTCCTGTGTAATAGATGGGTGTTCACTGCATATCCCACTACTGTTCATTTAGAGTGTAATATGTAGGCACAGAATTTCCAAGACTGACTGTGAGACTTCTGGTTTACTTCCTTTTACTGGCAGCAGGTTGCTCTGTAACTGTCACTATTCTCCAAAGGATCTCTAACGTCGATATAACAAAAAAAGCAATAAAACTGTCTTTAGAGCCACATTATGTCAAACGTGGTGTACCAGGTGTGATGTAAAAAGTTTACGCCAGAATTATTAGAAATGAATGATAAAAATTCTGTTCCACGTTGCTAGCAAAAAAACCTGGGGAAGTCCTGTTTTGTCAGCCATTACCTCTCTTGAATCTTCTGCCTTTTGTAATATAGGGATGTATCTGGAATATGTATAGAGCTGGGATTCCTGCAGAAAGAGGTTCAGTGTTTTAATCTCCTCTTGGCAAGCTGTTAACAGTTTTAGACAGAAGTCTAAAGAGTTTAGTGTGGTTTAGTTCTTCCGAATCTTTGTACTTCCCTTTTCGCAGAAGTCCATGGCTGTCAGTCAGAAATAGCACTGATGTGGGGTTACAGATAGCAGGCAGGAAACAAACCTAAAAAATGGGCATTAGTGACAGTAAGGTAAAGAACATCAGCTGAAAACGTCTCAAATGATGTTAAGCTAAAGTAATTATTCACATTTGAGCAAAAAGTTAGTATGTACTATCCTTTGTATTGTGTGAAAATTAAATGAAAACCTTTCAGATACAAACTTCAAATAATGGTACTAGGCCTTGAATATCATGACATTAAATAATGAGGGGACATAGGATACGTAATAGGATGTTCTTTAGTAACATGGATAATGCTTTTTCCACTAGGTTTACTAACAAAGCTACTTTTTTTTAAACTAGGATGGAAGAGCAGCATCTGCTGTTGTAGTTTGTTCCTTTCTGTGTTTCTGTCGTCTCTTCACCACTGCTGAAGCTGCTGTTTATATGTTCAGTATGAAACGCTGTCCACCTGGCATTTGGCCTTCTCATAAAAGGTACTGTAAGGTACTGTTGAAGCAAGTAGTTACTCAGTTGGGAATATTGTCTAGATATGATTTTAGAAAGTAGAATTATTTCAATAATGTCTGTGTACAAACTTCTCTTTTCCCAAGTATTTTGCTGTATCATGAATAGAAAGTAGTTCTGAATTTTCTGTGCTTGTGGGTCATCAGACCCATCAGAAGTGGGTCAAGTACGACCTGTAGTGAACATGTGTTAGGAATGAAAACAAGTGTATGCGGAGCTTCTGAATGCTTTCTTAATTATAAAATCCTCTTCCACATGTGTAAGACTTATTCCATGTTTCCTAGTTTATTATAGTAGGTTTTATTGTGTGAGAACACTGCAAGTTCTGTGGAAATACAAGAATTTATTTCTGTCAGTTGAGTAAAAAATGCCTAACGCTTTTTAAATGGGTGCATGCAGAGGTGATTATTTATTATTTAAACTGATTATTTAATCTGATAGATCTTATAGCCATAAAGTCTGAATAGCAAGTGACACTGGTAGTAAGGGTGTTTCTACAAAAAGGTTTAGAGTTTGAAGAAGTAAAGTATTAGTTCACTCTAAATGACAGATTACGTTTCTATATGCATTTACTTTGAGTATACTTAAGGGGTTCTCCACGAAATTATATGTTTTAATCAGGACAAATTTAAAACCTTTGGGAAGATTTTTGTGATCCATTATGTACAAGATATGAAATAACTAGTTCTAGTTTAGTGTTTTAAGGCCTTTTGAAATAGTAGCTAGTTTCTTTTACAAATCAATGTATGTAAAGCTACAGACCCTTTTGTGTCATTCTATCAGATTTGAAAATCTGTTTGCTGGAGGTGGTGTTAAGTGTTCCCAGTGTTTTACTGTTAACACTCATCAATGCTTAGTGGCTGGATAAGAACAGAGGTAACTTGTTTATGTGTTCACCCATTTCTTAGAATTTTGCTCTCTGACTAAATGAGTACCCTCTGGTTTTGGCAGATACATTGAATACATGTGTGACATGATGGCTGAAGAACCCATTATTCCTCACAGCAAGCCCATCCTGGTCAGATCAATTGTCATGACTCCCGTTCCACTTTTCAGTAAGCAGCGTAATGGCTGCAGGCCTTTTTGTGAGGTTTATGTGGGAGATGAAAGAGTAGCCACCACTTCCCAGGAATATGACAAAATGAAGTAAGTACGAAGTATGACTTGCTTTGAAACAGCAAGTTACGTTCTTCTAGATTCTAGCAGTTATGTTTTTTCTAGATTCCTCTGTATCCCTTTCGCTGACCTTGAAAGGTAAATCATAGGGAAGAGAATGTGGTTGTTACAACAGCTTGGATCTGGTCTTTCAGAACGGTGGGGATGGTGGTGGAGTGGCACAAGGGACATTGCGCAGCAGTGAGCAAGACTGTCTTCTCACTTCATGTGATGTTAGACTGGGAACATTGATTCCTGAGGTACCTGTGCTGAGCAGAGCGTTCTGTCTCGGTCATGGAAGCTGTAGGGATCCCCAGGCATGGCAGCTGCAAGCTGACTGCTTATTAGCCCCTGTACAGCTCTCGTGTCTGCACAAGAATTGCAAATGGTGCTAACACTACTAGGTGTGAGTAATCACAGACAAGAAAGGTGAGAGAATACTGTAGTCCTTCTAGCTTTCCAGCAAGTGAAGACATTGGAGAAAGCGGACTATATCTAAGGTAAAACACTATTTTATCTCTTTTTAAACTAAATTAACTGTGGCTACGTATTTTTTTCTTTAGGGAGTTTAAAATCGAAGATGGGAAAGCAGTAATTCCACTGGGTATAACAGTCCAAGGAGATGTTCTCATTGTGATCTATCATGCCAGGTCAACTCTAGGAGGGCGACTACAAGCCAAGGTAATGATAAATTTAAGAGCCTAAATGGAAGATTTGCTTTTTTTGTTGCAGTTTTGTATCCTACTAGTTATCTACTAAGTACTTTGCTTTATTTACTGTACTTTGTTCAGAGAAATGTTTGAGGTTTTCATTCACTTGTGAATTCAACCTTTTCAAGCCTTCTGAGTATGTCCACTCTTAATGTTGTACATGTAGGTGCTTTGGTAAGCATTTCTGGAAAGTACTTTGGTATTGATAATTATTATATTTGTAAAGAAAGCCCCTAGCCAGTTTTTTTGAGGCAGCAATTATTATCTGTCAAGTTGCCCAACAAGCCAAAACTTGTTAATTCTGTGCACCAAGCTGCAAACAAAGGAAAAATACCACTCAACAGAAAAGCAGGATTCCAGAGACTGCCCATACAAAACAGGCCAGAAAAATCCCTGTGGTTTTATTCCCTATTTCTAAAGTCAGATTGAGTTCTTATAGCTAATTTTCTTACTTGTTTTTGTTCTACTAAGGAGAATATGTATTTCCTTTTTTAATTCAACTATGGATGCAAATGTATTGCAACATCACAAAAACTTGTTAATGAAGCCTGTCTTGAAGTTTTTTAAAAGAGAGCTGTTTTCTTTTTTCTCCAGATAAGAAACATGAATTAAACTTGGAAATCCATATAAAAGATAAGGAGGGGTAATGCAAAGTTTAGAGTAACTTTGAGCTTTGTGAAAATTGATCCAGACAGTTCTTCAACCAGTTTCTATACATGTAGGATATACATGTGTATTCACAGATAGTTACTCTTACTGAAATTGTTGTCCCTATGTATTTTTTTTCTACTTTGTGAGTAGGAAAGTGAGTATTAAATCTTGTCATATTGTAGAGGTTCAACGAGACCTTCCAGAACACCTTAAAACTAAAAACTCAGTGGACTTATTCCTTAATGCACAAAAATAACTACTGTATTGTTCAGTGCCCTCAGGAAAAAGGCATAAAACTGACAAAATTTAGCCAAGCTTAGGTTATACTCCTTGTACAATATCACTTTTTATTCATGATAGAGTTTCTTTGATGTGGTTTCTCTAGCATTTATTCACTGATCAGAAAAGACTAGAATTTTCTCATCTGTCAGCTAAAACGCTGCATGTGATGATCTGGGTTTGGAGGTTTGATGAAACAATATTCAATGTGTCCTTAGTTTTATGTGCTGTAAATTGCCCCCCGAAGTTCTCTGCAGAACTCTTACAGAGATCATCCATCACATTTCAAGATTTGTCATGTGTTTAGAGCTGGGCATTGTGAATAGTAACGGCTGATCTGAGAGAGGATTTAGTTTATCTTCTAGGAAAGGGATAGTAGGGATGGAAGAATCAGAGAAACTCTCTCCAATATGGCCATGTCTCTTGTACTAAGGAGCCCAGCACTGGACACAAAATTACAGATGAGGCTTCACTGGTGCTGAATAGAGGGGAAGGATCACCCTCCCCTTAACCTGTGGCAAAGCTTTTTTTATTATTTGATTTCTGGCTATGATGTTCAGCAAGTGCTCATTTAGAAGGAAAGCTTTCATAATTCAATTTTATTTTATAATATTTTCTGGACTGTTACTGTGTGACTTCTTTGTAAGGACTGGCAAGACTATTTCACAGGTGTTGTAACTAAGACTAGGAAACAAGTACAGAGTACATTTATCAGTGAGCTGTAATTTGGATTTGCGCAGGACCAGGAGCTACATGAATCTTCATTAGGAGCATTTTCTGGACACTCGCATTCCCATCAGGCATGGGAAAGTAGTTTTTCTGTCAACAATTGAGTGATTAAAATGGTCAGTTCAGAAAAGCCCTAAAATTCTATCTGGAATGAATGGCTGGCTTGAAGTTGCAGAAAAAACCTCTCTTTGCGTTTTAAGTGTCCTTTTAAATATGCTGCATTTAAAACTGTTTTAAATCAGCTCCTCTATATATGATGTATATTTCTTGGTTAGTGTATCGCGCAATGGATTTTTCTGAGTGTATGTTATTCAGAAAAGTAATGAAGGTTATGCAGTTTTAGCCTCCAGAGCAGGATCTGGAAATACTTCTGACTTTGATAGTTTGTTTTGTGGTTAGTGATGAGACATATCTGACTTAAGGTCTTTTGGTTTGTTAGTGGTAGTAATAGATCTATTTATGTTCTCTATCAACTGCATTTAAATCTTTCAAGATAAAATATACTTGCAATTAAATGGAAATTGTAGCAATTAGCAAAGCAAATACGGTCAAGTATTTTAATACTGATAATTTGCATTATGTTAAAGGCAGATCACTGTACACATTGTTCATGTGGGTTTATGCAGTTTCCTGTATTTCTTGTTTTTAACAGATGGCTTCAATGAAGATGTTTCAGATTCAGTTCCATACAGGTTTTGTGCCCCGAAATGCCACTACAGTGAAATTTGCCAAGTATGTTGACACCTCTGTGTAGTGGAAAGTGGGAAAAGTTTTCTTTGAAACTGCTTGACCTGCCAAACATCAACATAAAGCAGGGGGAGGAAATATAGTTAGTCTAGGAAGTAAATTACTTGGATTGCAATAAGATTTTTTTGTTTATTCACCTCAAGGAAACAAAATGTTTTGTTCATGATATAAAAAAACTATGTACAAAAATACCACCTGTTTAAAATGGGAAAAGTAAACAAATACAGCATTTTTTGTGTCTTATACTAATTGCTTTGAAGTTTTGTTTTGGACTGCAGTAGGTCTAATCCAGTAGCTATCCGTATCAAGAATCTACTTGTCTCTGTCTTTACAGGTATGACCTGGATGCCTGTGACATACAAGAGAAATACCCTGATTTATTTCAAGTGAATCTGGAAGTAGAGGTGGAGCCCAGAGATAGGCCCAGCTGTGAACAGCCACCTTGGGATAATATGAATATAAAAGGACTGAATCCCAAGATCCTCTTCTCCACCCGAGAGGAACAGCAGGAGATTTTATCAAAATTTGGTAAGAAATCTCTTGAAAAATTAGAGAATGTAAAAAATGTGAAAAAGTTTTCAATGTGCTTAGTGTTTGAGGCTCGTGTTTTTGATATTTCATTAATTGAAAGAAATTTAAAAGGTGGTTTTTTGTAAATATCAGTTAAAAATATGCACTGTATGGAGGAGCTTAAGTTACCCTCAGTAATGGATTATAATTGTCCCTGTCTTACTTTGACTGTGCTTACACGTGCTTACTTTAAAACAATGAATATGCCATTTGCAGGGAGGGACTTCTAGCAAATGGAATTGTAACAGCCAATATTTGTAAGCACAATGTCTTGAAAGAGAGTTATTTGGCTAAACTGGCACCAGGATAGTTTCATTTAAAATTATATGAGCATTCCTCACAAATAGTTTTATGTAAGAATGTTTTTATCAACATTCTTAGGCATAGCCATGTAATGTTGTGATTAATTTCCTCAACTTTTCCTAATATGTTCCAGCAGACCTTTTTTTGTTAATGCTACATATTCAGTGCTTCATCTGTAGATGCCTTCATTAATTCCAGTTAATGCTATTCAGTGTTTTTCTTCTTCTCCTGGTATCAGTAATTAGCTTTGACATTTTCATTCAGGCTCTTAAGCCTTCTCTGTGTTTCGAGGATAAGAAGGAGGATGAAGATTACTATGGTGATTTTAGTGATACATGAGATCTCACCCTGTGCTGTTAATATGGGTACATCTCAAGTACCTTTGTTTTGATGTAAGATAGTTGCTGCTTTTTCTTTTGAGCAGGGTGTATGTTGTTTGTATTATGATTTAGGCCATTTTCTGTTAACTCAGCTTAATCCTGCTGTGAACAAAACTCTCAGCTCTCTAAAGCTAAGGTGTTTCGTTGATGATGAGGATCTCTAAAAGTTATTCTTGCTTTCTTAGGTCACTTCCATTTTCTGATTGATACTTGAAATGTAAGGGTTTCAAATTACAGTGAAAATATTTTTTAAGATTGGTGGGAAGGGAATAGGACAAAAGCAAGTGCTGTGAACTGATTTTTAAAAACTTGCTATTAAAACTGAATTTACTCTTTCATTAGTCATGATCTTTCATATATGTTTTCTGAGATGATTTTTCCAGCATCTCAAAGCTAAAACTGAGAATGTGGAAGGAGAGTAAAAAAATGCTCTCTACCTGTTGTGTATTTAAATTTAGACAAATAGGTTACTCCCAGGCTTTCATCCATTTTTTTCAAACAGTGGATGAATATTGACTAATTTAGGAAGTCTTCTTAAGTTGCCTTGAGAAAACTTTGTTTTTTTAGAGATGATACATCAGTAAGTAACTCTGCCCTGCTCGGCCTTACATGAGTCACTTAATATCTGATTTCAGTAAAATACGAAATATAAGAAGAGGTTAACAGCAACATACAGTGTATTAACCCCTTTGTGTAGTTTTTTAATAACTCCATGTTCTTCACTGGCTTTGTATACTCTGGGTTTTTCTACAGTTGCATTTGCTTTTTTTCTGTTTTTCTGTCTCTTATTGCAGATACTGTTCATAGCTCTTGCATGATTTTTGTTCATGAGATGCTAATTACATTTTCCTACAAATGTAAATGGAATGCTTGAGTGTTATGCTATGATTCTGATTTAAAGTCCTAGTTCAAAACAGGGTCTTACCAGTTCTTGCAGTTGAAACAAAGTTAATAATGCTAATGTAAAAGATGGTGGGAGCAGGAATTTGCCTTTGCAGAGCAATAGATTGGAGACAATTGTCTTCCTACAGCAGTCAGTCTGAAAGCCAGTTATCAGCTGCCATGTGCAGGATTGAGAAGTTTCTCTCTGAGGGTTCTGGCTTAAATTCTGTCTTATAGGGAAACCAGAGTTGCCTAGACAGCCAGGTTCAACTGCACAATATGAAGCAGAGGCATCCCAGCTGGAGCAGTCTTCAGAAAGTGCGCCTACTGATACAGAATCCCCACACAGCAGTAGTACTGATGCAAATAACTTCTTTCACTCCCTGGACTGGAAAGGTACAAGTTTTCCTCTGAAGTGACTATTTGGTTTATGTTTGTCTTGTGTGCCTTTCAGTGAGCGCTTAAGCCTTCTTGTGCAGCAAAAGTCTCTAATTCACTAACCATGAGGAAAAGCTATTTTAAGAGTGAGCTCTGCAAAAGAATAAGGTGTTATTCTGCTTCTTTTGGATAAACACCAAGTAAGGGGGTTTGGTGTTGAGTATAACTTAAATGCTGAGCTAAATTTTTCTTTCTCTGTAAAAATCTTAGCCTTAAAGGTCTGCAAGGAAGCTTTTGACTCCCACAGCCGCACTTTGGCTGAGGAACAGAGGAAACAAAGTACACTAGCCAGTGAGGTCTGGATCAGTAAGTAGGACTGAGAAAATGTAATTTTATGGCAGATGTGTAACTCCATTTTCTGAGAGCTGCTTTGCTGGCAAAAGCATCAGCAGCTCCTTATGCTTTCATTGAGTGGAGCAGCAGTTACTGAGAAATCTTATAAGCTCTAAGTGGCACAATGATCTGAGGTTAAATGTCCAAGTCAGTCTCATTTTGAAAAAATCCGTAATGCCTGCCATTGTGGGGTGGCAAATATGGTAGTCAGCTGCTGCCTTGCCTGCCCTGTACAGAGGTGGCCCGCAACTTAGTTCCTTTTTCATCAATTCTTATGTGAGTTTTGGTTAGTTAGGAATTAATTTCATATGATATCACCATGAAAGTCTTTCTTACTCTAGTCAGAGGAACAATCCTGGTCATCTAAAGGTGTTTTGTTTTTTTCTCTCAAAGAAGGAAAAACTCCAGAAAGTGGAATAGAGGACAGTTCATCTAAAAATGATCGTGTTCAGCTATCTGATGACAGGGAAGAGAGTGATCCTTCAGATGAGGAGTTTCCTACATTTCCAGATGAAGGAAGTACGGTAATTGTTGATGAAAAAGACTCTACTCCAGAAGGAGAGTTGCTTTTTGAAGCCAGTTTTGAAGCTCCATCTGCACCATTACAAAAATCTCCCCCTGAAGAGAATGTAGACTTGCTGGGACTAGACTCTGATGTTTCAGCAGAACAGAAACAACCTATCTCAGAAATAAACTCTTCATCAAGTAATGCAGACTTGCTGAACAATCTGTTTGTGAGTAGCGTGTCACAGGTTTCAGAAGAGTCCACCGGAGATCTTCTTGGACAAGGAACAGATTTCTTTTTCAGCAGTCAGGGTCCAACTGCTACTCAGGGTACGTCTTCAGCAGCAGCCATGTCTTCAGGTATGTGAGTTTAACATCAGTATTTGTCACCTGGGCAACATATAAAAACGGTTGCTTGCATTGTGCTTAGAAAATGAGTACCATGTTTCAACAGTATGGTGAAGATGTGTCAGTCTATAGCAAGACTCTGGATAGATGTTATTTTTGCATGAAGGAGAGAAATTCCTGTGTGTTATCCAGATATTCTGTTAGGTTGCCAGTATCCTATAAACTTAAAACTCTGTTAACAGAAAAGTATCGCATTTTGAATTTGAAGGAAATTCAGTATCCTAAAGAATTCTTAGCTTTCCCGTATGAATTTTACATGCTAGATCCTTTTCTAAATCCATAACTTTCCTCGCTAAGGCATAGAATTGTCATAACTTACTGCTTTCTTGAACTTTATGTAAAGCAATGGCATTAGGTGTAGTGAGCAGTGCTGCTTAGGTCAAATGTCTGCGTGGGATTTTTAAGTGTTAATCACATAAGACTGCTGAGCAACTGGAAATCCTGTAGATTATTGTTCAAACTAATAGGGTAATGATACTGCTAAAAGATGTTTTCTTGCTGGTTTTACTGATGTTGTTGGCAGGTCAGTATCCTGAAAGAAAATGCTACATAGTGCTATTTGGTATTTAAACAAGGTGTCTTAGTTCAGAGGTTCTGTTCCTCTGACCAGTAGCTACTGATCTCTGTCACATTACTAAATTTTTGGAAATAACAACTCTCTGCCTGAAGTTAATGGTAAGATTTCTGGGGATGTTAGTCACTGTGTTGGTTTTGCTTGACCCAGTTTTTGGTAGTGGGGGGGCCACAAAGATGGCACCTGTGAGAAGCTTCCAGAAGCTTTCACCATATCCAGCAGAGCCAATCTCTGATGGCTCTGAAGACAATGGACATGCTGCTGGCCAAGCCTGGGCCAATTAGAGATGTTAGTTACACCTCTTGTGAAAATGTATTTAAGAAGAAATCAAAACAATGTGAGCACGCACTTCTTTTTAGCCAGAGAAGGAGGAGGAGGTGAGAACATGTGAGGGAAAACAACATGGAGACACCAAGGTCAGTGGAGGAGGTACTCCAGGTGCCAGAGCTGAGAGTCCTCTGCTGGCCATGGTGATGACCATGGGGGGGCAGGTGGTCCCCCTGCAGCCCATGGGGGTCCACTGGGGGTGCAGAGATCCGCCCGCAGCCTGTGGGGAGGTGCCCACACCAGAGGAGCAGGTGGATGCCTGGAGAAGGCTGTGGTCCAGTGGGAGTTCCAGTGGAGAGAGAGACCTTACACCCAAGATAGACCAGCCTGTCCTTGGAGGTCTGCACCCCATGGACGAGGGACCCCATGCCATGGCAGTTTAGGAGGACTGTCTGTCCGTGGGAGGAGGCTCATGTTGCAGCAACGTGTGTGTGTGTTGCTGCTTGTGAGATGGACCCATGTTGGAGGAGTTCATGGGGAACTGTCTCCAATGGGAGGACCTCATGGCAATGCAGTGGAAGGATTCCTCTCCCTGAGCAGCAGAAGAAGATCAGGTGATGAACAGACCTAAACTCCCACACCCTGTCCCCCTGTGCTGCTGGTGAGAAGGAGGGAGTGGTTGGGGGCAGGAACGGTTTCTTTAAGGGCTTAGTTTACATCTACATCTACACTATCCTCCTCTGACTCTATTTAGTAATAAATTTCTCTTTGTAACTTTAAGATCAGCCTGTTTTGTCTTTGGAGTGTCTCCCAGTCCTTATGTCGCTCATGAACTCTTTGTGTGTTAACTTTTTTCTTTCCCTCTCCCCTGCCCCTTCTTATGGCTGGGGAGAACAGAGCGAGTAGATATTGTGGGTGCCTGGCATTTGGCCAGTGTGCTAAACCATGACAGTCATATAACCTGGGAAACAATTACAAGGTTTGTTTGTTTGCACAAAGATAATTCATAGGGACTAAAATCTTTCATCTGTAGACAACTGATTTTTATAGAGCATTTAGATGATTTAAAATACCTGCTTATTTTAAGGCAATTCACTGTTGAACTTTGTTACTATGGTCAGTGAAGAATATAGAATTCTATAAGAGGGAACCTTTATTACTTCATCTTTCTTTAACCATATCTACTGCCTGAAACACCTGAGCAGTAGTCATGTATGTCAGTCTTGTAGTCATTCTCATTCAATGTATTTCATTGAATTGTATTAAGAGAAAGATAATTGCAGGAGTGAGAATAATTGGCCACTGTTATCTTTTGGCTTGCACAACAAACTTATACTTGAGGTTTTGTTTACGTGTGATGCTATTGTAAGTTTACTTGAAATGTTACTGAGTTCTTTTCAATATGGTCATTACCAGTGGATGTGCTGGGGTATTATAGCAGGATTATTCCTTCTCTTCAGCTTCTGAGTGAATCTGGCAGGACTCCCTGGGCTCTTGAGGGCTTTTGACCCTAGAGGGCAGCAGAAACAGGAAGATCTAAAACTGTGATTCCAGCTGACTGTCACATGTTACTTCATGCTGACTATAAATACTCTTCCAGTTAGTTTTTTCTTCACTGGGATCGCTAGAGACCTGCTGAAGTCTTACTTCTATTGGTTTTCATTCTTGGGCTGACGTGCTTTCTGCCCCAGAATCGCCAATGCCTTCAAGTCTAAATGGTAGTATGAATGTTTTACTTGATATTTTTTAATAGAATAATAGTCCATTTATGTCAAATTTGTTGCAAGTTTGGCATTACAGAGCGTTTAACAGATGTAGTTCTTCTGTGCGTATGCAGATGGTCACTGAAACTTCAGATGTGTCTTAAATGGATGAAATTAACAATCTTATTGAATTCTATGCAGTCTTGCTAGGGATTTGTGTTTGAAGACATAGCTGTTCATGTTATGTATGGCTGAGAGCCTTTTCGTACCATGTGAAAGTTCATTTGTCTAGAGGAAGGAACAGGTGGTTACTCTGCCACAAAAAATTCACAGAAGGCTGTTGCAGTTACTAGCATGAACTTTGCTTTTTGTCTGTGCTCCTAGAGGAGTAAGGCTTTTTTAACTTCATTTGTTCTACAGTTTGTCATAAAATAATTTTGTTTTCTGCTTCTTTTTTAGCCGATCCATTTGATCCCTTCACAATGTCATCAAGTTCAGAGAATCAAGCCCTGTCTGGTCCAGATCTCTTTGGAGACTTCCTTAATCCAACCTCAACATCTACAGCTAATACAGTTCCTTCCACACAAAGTTCACTTCCACCTTCTTCCAGCTCAGATTTCTTAAATTTAAGTAAGTATGCTTCTGGTGTCTGTTTCTCAACAGTTTCCTGTCCTCTGTGTGTTTGTTTTTCAGCTTAGTCAAGGTGGATTAGCATCTTAATACATCCACTTGTTGTGTTTGCTGTTTTAATTAGCTCTGTATTCTGGAAGTGCAGATGCAAATGCACCAAGAAGCAAGTGTTTCCTGTATAATGTCATGCTATTATTTGTGATGTGGGAAGATTTCTAGTATTGCTAACCATATGTTAGGAGATGGAGTTTCCTCTGAATGACCTTTTAACTGAGGGTACACAAACATCTGCAAACTTACTTTATAGATGATAGTATGCTATGTTGACTGCATTCAGATTTTAAAGATTTTCTGGAAACATTGGAAAATAAATGAGCAGTCAGGTTATAATATAGCCAGTTCTTAAAGTGCGAACTGAGGCTAGCTTGCACCTTCTTGACCTGAATGCATTCTGGTAATATACTTAGAAAGTACGTTATGTAATACTCTAATCTTATTTATTTCATTTCTCTGATGTATTCTTGGCGAAGCCCTTTCCTCATGTGTTTATTTTAAAATCTATTAATCTTTAAACAAAAAACTTTGCAATATGTTCAGTCTTCCCATCATTCTTTAAAGAGAAACAGGCATCTGCAAAAATGGTGGAGTGGTAGAGCCACTAGTGTTACAGCTTTTTAAAATCCGACTTTGAAAGGAAAAAACATGGGTTCTTTCCCCAGGAATATGAGTTGTGATCAGTCTGTAAGAGCTCTTCTCTGCTGCTCTCTCATTCCTCTCTTTCTGTATAGGTCCTTTCCACCGGATACAGTCTTTTAAGAGCATGGATCTCTATAGGGTACCGTCCTTTAGGAAGAGATCGCTACATGGACATGATTCTCTCCAGCACTGCAGCTCTTGCCAGGAACCTGCTGCTGTGCAAGCTGCTCTCCCTGGGCTGTGGCTTCACGTGTGACATGTCCACCCCTGTGTAGGGTCACACAGGCTGCAGTGTGAATATTTGTTCCACTGTGGTCTTTCCCACGTGTTGAGAGGGAATCTGTGCCTTGGCATCTGAAGCGCCTCCTCCCATTCCTTCTCCAGTGACGTTGATATCTGCAGAGCTGTTTCTCTCATGCTTCTCTCCCTTCTCTTACAGCTGCTGGGCAGCATTTCTTGCCTTTTCTAACATGTCTTCCAAGAGATGCCACTATCTAGTTTGGGAGGCTCAGCTATAGCCTGTGGTGAGTCTGGTGGAGCTGGCTCTGTCCAATACAGAAGCCCAGGCCTCTCGTCATGCAGACTCCCACTTACAATATGCAGGTAGCTAGGAATGGTGGTATCACACACCTGAGCCTGAATCCAGAGTGATTTCTTCCCAGAGCTTACTGCATGCAGCTTTGATTTGCCCCTCCTTGTTTAGCAGTTACACTAGCTGACCCTGCTTCCGGGTGATGCAGTCTGAGTGTTAGCCATGGATAAACTGGAGAGAAAAAATGCAGTCTTTGTCTGACTGAGAGGAGGGCTTCCTCTTTGAAATAAAAGGCTACCCAGCTGATTGCCCTCTCTACCATATGGTTAATCATTATATTCCAGCTGTGGTTGATTTTGCTGAGAAGATTTCACTTGCTGCCTCCTTTGCAATATTTTTATTCCATCCTGTAGATAGAAACAGCCATATGTTTCACTTATATATTTGTGTAGCTGCCGGTTTTATGCCACTATTGCTGTCATGGTGTGAGGTTACCAAACATGATAAATTTTTTGCTCAATAGAAGATTTGATCAATACTGATCTGTGGAGCATTATCTCCACCAGATTCTGCAGCTGGGATGGGGCAACCCTGGATATACAGACAGACTGGGGAACAAGAGGCTGGAGAGCAGCTCCATGGAAACAGACCTGGGGCTCCTGGTCAATGGCAAGTTGAATATGAGCCAGCAGTGCCCTGGCAGCCAGGAGGGCTAAGTGTGTGCTGGAGGGCATCAGGCACAGCATCGCCGGCTGGGCAATGGAGGGGATTGTCCTGTTCTGCTCTGCACTGCACTGGGGCAGCCCCACCTGGAGTGCTGGGGGCAGTTTTAGGTGCCACAATATAAAAAAGACATTAAGCCATTAGAGAGTGTCCAAAGAAGGGCCATGAGGATGGTGAAGGGCCTTGAGGGGAAGCCGTATGATGAGTAGCTGAGGTTGCTTGGTCTGTTCAGCCTGGAAAAGAGGAGATTGAGGGGAAACCTCATGGCAGTTACAATTTCCTTGTAAGGAGGAGGGACAGACACTGATCTGATATCTCTGTGACCAGTGACAGGACCTGAGGTAGTGGCCTGAAGTTGTGTCAGGGGAGGTTTAGATTGGATATCAGGAAAAGGTTCTTCTCCGAGAGGCTAGTTGGGCACTGGAACAGTGGGAAGTGGTCACAGCACCAGCCTGATGAGAGTTCCAGAAGCATTTAGAAAACAGTTTAAGGCACACGGTGTGATTCTTGGCACTGTCCTGTGCAGAGCCAGGAGGTGGGCTCCATGATTCTTGTGGTTCCCTTGCAACTCTGCATAATTTATGATCTCAGCCAAAGTCTAATTCACTTGAGAGGCAGGGACTTCTGGAGATTATCTAGTTGACATGCTCAAAGCAGGGTCAAGTAAAGCAGGTTGTTCAGGACCATGTTCTTGCTGATTTTTAGTATTTCCAGGGATGTAGACTCTACAGCTAGGCAGCTGTGCCAGTGTTGGAGAGATCTGAGAGGAAAAGAAAGTATTTTTTAATGGAGTTCCCTGTGTTTCAGTTTGTGCCCATTGCCTCTTGTCCTTCCGCTAGGCAACACAGAGAAGAGTTTGTCTCAGTCTTTTTCTGTTTCTTAACATTAAGTATTTTTACACATTTATAAATTGTTTCCAGTTCTTTTCTCTTAGTGAAATAGTACCAGAACCCTCCTATCAGAGAGGAGACAGAAAATCCTTTTATATATTAAATTTAAGTTCGAAAAATAAAAAGAAGTGGATTCCACTAAATGCTCATCTGCAACCTTAAGGAGGCCACCACCAACATTAGTAACATTTGAGCCCGTACAGAGTAAAAAGGAATATTTTTACATCTGACTTCAATGCCTATGGTTTTATGCTTACTCCTTCTGATTTTGCTTGATAGCTTGCACCCTGGTAAGTGCATTAGGATACCTGCTATTTTAATTTCATTTCTGGAGCTTTCTGTCAACATAGGAAAAGTTACTTAAAATGTACCCATTTATGTACCCATGTACCCTTCAGCCTACTGTTTTACAGTGATTTCCCAATATTTCTCTATTGCTGTGCAGTCTTTAAAAACTGTATGGAAGTGGAGAAACTGGAGTAACATTTCATACTCCTTTATATTTATCTTTCAAATGAGAGGTTTTATCTGTATTTAGCTGAAATTGTGTATGCATTTGAGCCTTTAGCATTCTATCCAGTTACAGGTATCAATTTTAACAGGTAAATTAGGAATATTAATAGTTATATTGCTTTTAATGTGAATTTGTGAGTTCTGAAGGGATAGGATCACTAGTAACTGGAGAAGAAAGGACGAATAAGAACATGTTCTCAAATTACGTATTTGTAAGAATTGTGTTAAGTGAGCCGAAGAAAGTGCAAACATGAGGTCATTAAAGTGAGAACAAAAATTTAAACTAAAAATAAATTGGTAGTAATGGCAGTGACCATTCAAAACAATCTGCAGTAATGAGATTTGATGAATCTACTGCTGGAGCAGTAATAAGTGTCTAGAATCAATTTTTAGTGATGGATAAGCTTTGCTAGTAATTAGGAATAAATGATTACTAAACTTTTATAGATACCGGCAGTAAAGCTGTTCCAGTGAACACAAGTTCAAGGCTTAGAATTTTAACCTTGTATTTCTCAAATGTTGGCTTGAAATTTAAAATCATAGGAATTTTAAAATGAAAGATAGTTCTTATATAGTATCTGATCTCTTAAGACATTCTGTTCTGCAACAGGAAAATGTGCTGTTGCCGCTAAACAGCTGCGTATTAACAAGGTAACTTAATTTTCTTTTGGATTTTTCAAGTAGCAGATCATCTTTAATGCAGTTTGAGTCGGAAATGTATTTCCTGCAGAGACAGCAGGAGATTTGGAAGGTGATCAAAAGAAACCTGAGCGATCAGTTTAGTTTTCTTCTGACTAGAAATTAGTTTCTGTGAACTGGTGTACTCAGACAGGCTTTAGACAAGGTTAAAAGAACCTTGCATCATACTAAACCAGCCTCTTGGTTCACAGAAAATCCTGTTGTCATCTGTGATTAAAGGATTTCCTGTAGACTTGACAAGTTAAATAAAGAAAACCTTATGTGAAGTTGTGTGTAGGATATAGTAGAATGCAGCAGGTCTCTTATTTTGGGAAGCTGGAAAGTGTGATCTGATTGCCACCAACTTATTCTTGCATCTTAGTTTTGTTTGAGCAGTGTTAGTAAAGAATACAGTTCTTTGCCCTGACCTCCAGTGGTTCATTGCTGTATGGCTAAGGATTACCAGTATGCATATTAAAAAACTTAACAGACAGCCAGGTATGGATCTGCATGCCTATTATGTTAATTGCTTCCATTTTTTGAATATTGGGCTATAGTTCATGTTTTACCATTTCTTTATGTATTCTGCTCCTTTATCTTAATGTGTCTGTATGAATTCCAGTGTACCAGTTAGAAAAATAGGGATTCGGTATGTGGTCTTGATGGCTGATGATTTTTTATCTTTTCTTCTTTTTATACCCTTTTGATACATTTTTGTACCCTTTTCCTTCCCTTGTACCCTCTACACACACTCCTTGTACCTAGCTCCACATGTTTATAATTCTTGTATTTATATAATTCTGATATTTAGCTTAGTTTAGGAGTTTTGCAAAGCGGGAAGACCAAATATTCACAGTAGGAGGCCAAGGGCTCTCTACTACCTCGGAACTAGAGGCTCCAACCTTGGACAGAGCCTTCTATCTGGAACATACTTTGTAAACTAGGCTGTAGTCTCATTTAGGGGTGACAATTAGAATAGGGGAACAATTACTTCATTTATTAAGTTTCTTATTGGTGGATTTTAAGTAGATATGCTAATTTGCGAGGTCCATAAAATTGTATACGCATTGTTCGGGGCATGCTTCTGGGTGTATTTCCACCTTTGACGAGTTGTGCACCTAAGATACTATTAAACCGAGGTAATATCCTTTTTCCCTTTACTGCTGTGTCTGCTTCATATTTCTACCAGCTGAAAAGGCAACAGTCTTGTCATACCTTTTAGAATATGTAGAAGTCAGAGTATCATGTTGATAACACTATTTCTTGATGTTAAAATCTGACATAATGCCCGGGTTGTAGAACTAAAAAGAAGATAGCATGAGAATAAACAGTTTCAGGGGGAATAGGTTATCTGTTCAGTATATTGTACATTGCATTGTTTCAGATTTTTCTGGTAAGTGTGGTAGTTTTATATAAGCTTCTACTATTAATAGTGAATTTACTGCTGTAGGTAGCAGTAGGCTATTTCCTGCTTAGTTCAGAGTGGGTAAGGTGATGACTGCTCTTAAGCCAACTGTTATAAAACAGCTGACTCTCAGTATGTTGTCAATCCCTCAAATGCATTCAACTGTAATTTACTTTATACTTATTTCTCTCAATTTGTTTTCATAATAGTTAATTTCATATATTAATTTTCTTACGCTGCTGTATAAAGACTTTTAATAGCAGAGATTGTAGGACAAACCAATTTCTAGTCTAAAAACCAATATTAATATTAATTCAAGGCGTGCTTAACTTTTGGGAGTGGCATATGATACAGCGAGTTCTGAACTGATGAATAGGTGCTGGTTTATAGCCAGTGACACTGCTGTGTAGCAGACAACTGGGGTCCTGAGTGTTGAGGCAAATACGTACTGTTCTCCCATAGTTTCAGAAACAGGGAGATGAAGCTTGGTGTCTGGAGAAAGGGCTGGAAATTGTGCATACTTGCATTTTGTTCTGGTATTTTCCTTCACATGCAGCAGAGAATACTGCTGTAATACAGGTGTTCAGTAGATATTTTTTGCATATTATTTGATGTGCTCACTTTGCAGCTGTAAGATCTAATTATAAATAGTATTACTAGATTGAGGTACTAGAGGGGTATTTCATTTGCTTCTAATTATTTCCTTAATTAAGGGGATTTGATATCCATATTCAGAATATAAAGCTGAGAAGCTGAGAGAAGTGAAAGGCCACAATGTAGTAGTTGAAACATTCAAAGCCTCCAAATGTCACTGCTTTTGTAAGCATGGCTGGGTTAACTTTCTAAATCCTATCTCTATGAAATGTCTTAGAGCACCACTAAATGTATTGGTTTTACTGAAATACCACCTTTTCCTGTATCACTGACTGTTGTCTTAGCATCAAAGTAGGGGTTACATTCACAAGCTGTCCTGCTTCACTGTGAGTCTCCACAAGCTGTGCTCAAGGAGAATGCTCACAGCTGGCATGCAACTTTGAGTCTTCCATACATAGCATATCTCACTCTGAGGATGGCTCACTTCATAGTGCGTGTGAGTGAGTAACTGGGGAATCATTTGCAAGTGTCAGGGATGGCAGTTACACCTTTAGGTGGGATGTGACATTTTCCAGGAGTGAATGGAAGCACCCTTAGATACTTTTAAATACGACATTTTCATTTAGATGGCATGGTAGTTTTGTTTTGCATAGAGAAAAGTGGTTTTTATCTGTGGACCTAGAGATTCTTAACCTTTTCGCAGAAAAAATAACTCTTCCTGTATCCGGCTCCTTGGTTGTATGCGTTCTTCACATGTTACACCTAAAAGGGTGTATTAATTGTCCAAGAGGCCCATTTGTCACAAGACCCTCTCACAAGGGTGAGGAAAACCTGCAGTTTTTCCTGGCTTCACCTGTGTAGCACCCAGACTTCTGAGTGATAAAGAGCACCATTCATGGAGCACTACTGCTTTCTGCTTACTTGCTGTGTTGTCAGGAACAGATGCCCTAGATCTGTACCTGAGCTGGTCCTTTCAGTCAGGAGACCTAAGCTGTTAAATTCATAGCATTGCCTGTGCATGAAAATATCTTACCTAGGAAGTGTGTGGGATGTTTTAAAACAGGAATTCCAGTGATAAAACCCTTCTGAGTCCTGTTTAAGACTGCACAACTGTTGCCAAGAAATTTAAGCAAGCTATGTATCTGACAATGTGGTCCACGTTCTGTTGGTATTGGCAAAATATATATCATTGTGATGATATATATTCATCAACATGAAAACATTTCTCTTTTCTTCTGTAGGCAGTTTGGCACCAGAGCCACCTAAAATAGCATGTTCTACAAGCCACCCAGATCTCTTAAGTGGATGGGATTCTTGGGTAGATTCCTCAACAACCAGCAATGCAGCATCACCACAGCTGAAGCCTGTTTGTGAAGGTATAATGAAATTAAATTTTTCCATCAGAGGAATACTCCAGACTTGGTTGGTTTAATCACCTGAAAATGCTGAATGTGTCTTCACATTTTTGCTTTGTTGCTTAAATGCTTCTTTGGTAAGGCACTTGTGTAGTTTTTCAGATTTAGGTTCAAGACCCAGGAATTAAATTGTTTCAATTCTTCATAGTAATGGTGAATCTTGTCATGGTAAAAGATGTGAAGTGGAATGCTGGGGAGGTTTGCATGAGGTAGAGATACTACTTTCATCTTTCTCTCAATTTCCAAGCAGACCAAGTCTGTGATGTGTCTTCTTCTTATACAGGCCAAGCTTTTACCACTGGAAGCCAGTCCAGTGTGTCTTCAGGTCTGTCTTTCAGCCAGGTGAAATCTCAGAACTTTGATCCTTTTGCTGATCTTGCCAATCTGGGATCTGGTCTTCCAGGTAAGATCTTACTTTTGATAGACCATACCTGGTGCCTCTACTGTTTGATTCGCTTCTTGTACCAATAAATGTTACTGATAGCCAAAAAAGGATAACGTTTCCTTTTAATTGCTTATAACTAGCTTGAAGTATTTGCTGAGAGCTGGTGAGTAACAAGATTGAATCTTACAGATACTGTGTGAAACATCCAGAATAATATTTCAGAATAACCACAGCTGTGATACAGAAACAATACAAATAATGAATGCTTCAGAATGCTTCAGAATCTAGTTGAGATGGTAAGAGAAACCAGGAGTTGCTGATTCAGTAACTGAGCATGAGGTTTCTTACCTAGCATTAATTAATATTGTTCGTGAAGGATTTAAAATGAAAGCTGGATTAAATTAGTTAAATTTATTAGTTCCAAAGTGACAGTTGTTTTCCTATTAATTCAGTACTTTCCTTTGAATTCAGCAGACCTTCACAGCTCTGCTACTCACATCCACCATGTTTATAAGATGAGCACAAATCAAGCCCATATATGTACACCAGTACTGAAAGCACTATGAACCACTGTCAGTTTGCAGTGGAGGACACAAGGAGTTATAGAAGATAAGACACATCACAGAGTAACACTTGTTCCAGGGTGTTTTATGGGCATGAAATTCAGGAATTAGCCCTGCAGCATTCTCAAAACAGCTGGAAAAATGAAGGGCAATGAAAAGAGCTGAGGTCCTTGCATTTGAGAATCCACACTGTCATAACAAATGTGACCAGCTGCCCAGAGTACAAGGAACGATTCAGAACAGCCTAGTGTTGCTGAATTGCAGAAATGTGTATTTCCCTTAACTTGGAGCTGATGGAGGTTTTTACCCTGTTGCTTTGGCATTTAACCTTGTGTATTGAATTGGGTACCACTAGAATTCTTACAGAAACAGTAGGTAACATGTAGTGTTTGACTTCTTGATGTTGCTTGTGTGTAATCACTGAAAAATTCTGGTGTTGAAGCAGTACCAATGAGGCTGCTTTGCAGTGAACAATTTTCAAAGTTTTCTAGTTTAATAGTTCAGGTTAATACAGATTGTTAAATCTACAGATAGTGTGACAGTAAAAAAGTCAATTTATCTTGGACTTGAAGATGCACGTATTGCACACATTGAATCCAATGAAAGAAATCTACCTAATTTTAGCAGGACTTAGGTCAATTCATTACTCTTTCAGTTAGCTTTCAATAGGAAAAATGACTGCATTAAAAAGTAGCCGGATGTCACTGTCCTAGCTAGTGTTCTCAAGCTTGAAGTGAATTTTCAAGGCATCACAAGAACTGGAATTCAGACTGTGTTGTATTTTTCATAAGAGTTTTTTGGCTTCCACATACAAGACATTGTTCTGGAAGAAAATATATGAGATGCAAGATGCTTAAATAAAAATGCTATATAAACAAACAGTAGAAGAAACTATATAAAAGAAACAGTAACAAAAATTAGTTAATAGTGGTGTATTTGGGCAGTCATAGGATACCAACAGTATTCTGTGCTGGTTGCTGTTACCACACTCTTCTTTAGGAATGGTCTTGTATCAGAAAGTAGGAGTGTGGTGTTGAAAAGTTTCTGTGAACAGTGAAGCATTGCTTTATCCTACAGGAAGAATTTGTTGGAACAATGAATGTAGGATGCTTTGGAAGAATAGGAGAGAAAGATAATTTTTCAGTATTCAGGGTTATTTATCCTTGACTAGTAACAATTTTTTTTCCTGTGAATTTCACAAGTTATCATTGAACTTCATTGAACTATCATTGATATATCATTGATATATCTTGTTATCACAAGACTGAAGACTGAGTTTACTGCAATTGAGTGATTTCATGAAAAAACAGTGCCTTCCTAGATTTCATTATGTGTTGTATTGCAATACTGGATTTTATCAGGTGTGGGTATTTCAAGATACAGTATGGTATCTTGTATATGGCCCTGGGGAGACATCCTCTAGTTCAAGTTAGAATTATGAGCAGCTGCTACAAAAGAGAGGTATCAGGAGAGCTGAAGTGTGAAGAGCCATTTTTGAAGGAACAAACCAAGTTTACATTGCTGTGTGTACTCAGATGGGCTTGGCCTGTACCACATTGGGGTGGTTACAGTATCTTCTGCAGGGTGCAGTGCGTTTCTTACTGATGTGCAATATTCCCTGTGAATGCTGTTGTAGAATAATCTCCTCATCTTCCTTAAACAGCAGTACAAGGAATCACTAGAGACTTTGAAAGCATTAATCTGAAAATATTCTCAGCCTGTTACCTTTTCTTGTAATTAGTTATTTATTGTGCACTGCATATTAGCAGGAGTATAATTAAGTGGGAGGTAGAATGACTGTTGCTTTATTATCTCCTGGCCAAATTATCTCCTGGCCTGACACATGCCTGACCCTTCAAGTAAGAGTGTGTGTTTCTGCTAAAACTGACAGTTGAGACCTTGACTTGTAAGTGAAGACTTTCAGTAATGCCTCCAGCTCCTGCCATCCAAGTTACTTGTTAGTGAGACTCTTAACTTCATTTTTTCCACACTTTCCTGTTACGTTTTCTCTTGTATGGTGGTATCACTGTGAGCTATATGATTATATGTCAAGACCAAACTGTCTTGTAGTAAACAGGTGACAGCCATTGAACTGAACAACTAACTTAGTATTCATTGTTAGGTTCGTCCACTGGTGGACTCTTGGGTAGTGGATTTAATCAAAAGACTGCTCCATCTCAGAAGCTGGGAAATCAGTGGCAGAAATCCCACAAACCACAAACTACTTCATGGCAGTCCCAGACTAAGTCCAGCACAGCAGCTAAGCCCAACTACACAGTAAACATGAGTGTTATTGGAGGACGAGAAGAAAGAGGAGTCAGAGCCCCGAGCTTTGGTAAGTTTTCTGAATGCGTATTACTTTTAAAGTCCCATGAGAAGTTTGTCAGGTGTGCTGTTACCTGCAGAAGCTCTTCCTTCATAGTTCTATTTACATTTAGGTTGTTTTTAGTAGAAAACAGAAAAAGCCTCGGCAAGTCTGGTATCCCTGGTATCCTGCTTTTCCAAAGCTATCCCAGTACATAACAGACAAGCTGACGATGGCATAAGTATATGCGAGTTTGGGCATAAAGTCTCAAGGCTATATTCATTCACCCACATGGGTATTGGTTTTGTATCATTGAGTTTAGAAAGGTAAATTTGATCCATCTGGGGAGAGATGGTTGATAATGTTGCTTCATGTTAGTCTGTGATACACAGGTGAAGTGATGCAGTGTTTTTCCTAGCTGAAGAAGAGTAGCTACTCTTGAGAAAGACTGAGGTTAAAATTACTGAAAATTCTTGTGTTTGAAAGGGAGATGGGGACAGGACCAGGTGGAATCATACAGTCCTTTAAGATGTTCCAACTGAATAGGCAAACCTAGAGTAACAGGAATAGACTTGGCCTCTTCTATATGAATTTTCTTGGAAAGCTTTATTTTCTGGTATGTTGCTATTAGGATTATGCCTCCCTTAAACTGACATATAAGTGAATAGCAGGTGCTTCTTTAACTTAAAATTATTCTGTTGATCTGGAAAAAGGTGTCAGGATGGAGAGGCAGTGGGCATAGGCTGCAGCATGGTAAAGTCTGTAGAACAAGGCAAAAATTCAATTGGCATGATGAAATGCTGCAACAGGATGTTGTAATTCCTCTCCCTTGAAAACAGATGGACCTCAGCTGGACCAGGACCTAACAAATGTACCTAGTTTTCCCTGCTTTGAGTGGGTATTGAACTAGATAACATCCAGAGGCCTCTTCAGAGCTCAGTTATTCTACAGTTCTCTGAAATTTGTTGGTTCTGTAATAAATATTCATGTTGGTTTTTTATCCCTTCATTTTTCTGTGTTAGTTTTAACATACTCAGATGTGGACTACTTGTTTTCAACTAGAATATTGAGTAAATGGGTATTTGAAAAACTGCTGCATAGCATTTAGAACTAACCTACAGTGGAAAAATGGAACCATTTCCAAAATCATGGATAGATGTGTGCTCCCTCAAATCTACTCCATTGTTTTAAAAAGGAGGACATGCAAGTATTTAGTCAGAGGTTAGCTTGTGAGGTTGTCTGCTCTGCTGAAGTGAAAGTTTGTTAATGACCCCTTTTATTTCTATCCTTAGTCTTCTGGCATTTGTTGTCACTGAAGGATATTTATCATGGTAGTGATACATGCTATCCATGTGTATATAAGTGCAGTGTATTTTCCCTGTTAATGTACTGGCCTGTGTAATTTTTCATTTAATGTTGTTTCCCCTTTCATAGGTCAAAAACCAAAAGTTTCAGAAAATGACTTTGAGGATCTCTTATCTAATCAAGGCTTTTCAGCAAAATCTGATAAAAAGGGACCAAAGACAATTGCTGAGATGAGAAAACAAGAGATGTCTAAAGATATGGACCCCTTGAAACTGAAGGTTGGTTTAACAGTGATTTTGATTTAAGTGAAAATCTGATCTTATGCTTAGAGCAGCTGATAACAGACCAGAAGGATACGATGACTAACAGAGAAACTAATGGTCGTGGTTTAGAAAAGATGGATTTAGCTGATAATACAAAAATATGCTTTAAAAATGAGGCATGTGAGAATAGCTGTCCTCAGGGTGACCATGTATTTTCATTTACTGGTTAACAAGTGCTTCTGCTGTCCAAAGAAACTACTAGAACGTGCAGTTCTGGAGATAGGCTATATAACAAGTTTGGGAAGTGTTCCTTGCTATTCAGATTTTTTTTTAATGCATTTAGTCATTGATAACTTCACGTATTAATATACTTTGAGTTTTGTAGTCTTTATGGTGCTTTAGAAAAGTTTGTAAAAGAACATTAAAGATATGCTGAAATTTGCTTTCACGAAGTGTCCTGCCTGAAGCAAGAGTGCATAGCTTGTATGGGTACCTTTTAACACAAATTGTTAGAAACGGAGATAAGTAGGTATTTAGTTACTGTCCTTACTGGTGATAAAGGGTGGAGATTTTCATACTGTGTAAGTGTTCAATGAAAACACTCTATCCCTATATCACGGCTTGAACATTGCTGTTAAAGTCTCCAAAGTTACTCTAATTGACTTTGCGGATATCTCAAAGAACACATTAGTTTGCGCACCTCTGCAGGTTGCTTAAGTAAATGTTAAATATTAATAGACAAAATGTTTTGTACAAAGCTTGTACAAAAGAAGTTTTAAAATATATTTACACTTTTGTACAAATAAAGTAATAATTTCAGTGGCTGTGCCCTGACAGGATGTGGTGGTTTTGCTTGGGCTAGTTTTTGCTAGTGAGTAGAGTGGGGTACAAAGATGGCTCCTGCATGTCCTGTGTGAAGGTTCTGGAAGTTTTCATCATATCCAGCAGAGCCAATCTCTGATGGCTCTGAAGATGATGGACATGCTGCTGGCCAAACCTGGGCCAATTCGAGATGTTAGTTATGCCTCTGTGAAAACACGTTTAAGAAGAAATCAAAACAATGTGAGCACGCACTTCTTTTTAGCCAGAGAAGGAGGAGGAGGAGGTAAAAATATGTGAGGGAAAACAACATGGAGGCACCAAGGTCAGTGGAGAAGGTGGGGGAGGAGGTGCTCCAGGGCGCTGGAACTGAAAACCCTCTGCCAGCTGTGGTGAAGACCATGGGGGAGCAGGTGGTCCCCCTGCAGCCCATGGAGTCCAGGGGGTGCAGAGAACCACCCACGGCCTGTGGGGAGGTGCCCACGCCAGAGGAGCAGGTGGAAGCCTGCAGGAAGCTGTGATCCAGTGGGAGTCCCAGAGACTGAGAGTTGCAAAGGCCTTGCAGGAGAGAGAGAGGCCTTGCTCCCGGGATGGAAACAGCCTGGCCTCGGCTTGGCCTCAGCTTGGAAGTCTGCACCCTATGGACAAAAAAAACCCCAAAACCTTGTGCTGCAGCAAATTTGGGCGGGTTTGCTGCTTGTGAGATCGGACCCACACCAAAAAAGTTCGCAGAGGACTGTCTCTCGTGGGAGGGACCCCATGGCTAAGTAGAGGACTCTTTCCCTGATGGACTGACCCTGACCAAAGAAAAAACCTCCATACCCTGCCCCCACCCTGGAGCTGTTGGTTGGAAGGAAGGAGGCAGGGGGTGAGCTGAGAAATGGTGTCTTAATAGGGAGGGGGGTGAGTTAGAGAAACAGTGTTTCTAGCAGAAGAATTGTGGTGATGGACAGACTAAGAAAAACCTCACACCCTGCCCCTGCCCTGGGGCTGTTGGTTGGAAGGAGGAAGGAGTTGAGCAGAGAAATGGTGCCTGAAGAGGGAAGGGGGGTGAGTGAGGAAACGGTGTCTTAAGAGCTTATTTTTACCTCTGATTTATCCTCTGACTCTGTTAGGTTAATAAATCACTTTGCAAGTTTAAGTTTGGAACCTGCTTTACCATTTTCTCCATGCGTCTTCCCACCAGTCTTTATCTCAACTCATGCGTCTGGTGTGTTTGTGTTAGTTTTTTTCTCTCCTCTGCATAACTGCAGCAGGAGAGAGCATAGAGAACAAACGTCCTAGGTGCCTGGCATTTAGCCAGGGTCAAACCTCAGCACAGGGACAAGCTAAATGTAATATCTAAGTGTAACAGATGTTTTTAATCACTCCTGACAATTCTCTTGCCATTAATTTTCTAGGGATTTGTAACATGTAACTATCTCAGTAATTTCTCTTGCAATGATTGCATTTCTGCAATAAACTAGTAAAAGTGAGCTATTCCCTAGCGGCAGATGCAAAATACCACTTTTTGGGTATATAAGACAATTGAATTTGGGCAGTGAGTGCAGTAGGACACCTGTACTTGAGTCTTGATCGTATAGTCTTGCTGAGGGTGAAAATTATGTGTGTAGGGGCTGAGAATGTATACAGTGCTGCATTCAGTTCTATATATTCTGTTTTTCCCAGATTCTTGAATGGATTGAAGGAAAGGAGAGAAATATCAGAGCATTAATATCCACTCTTCATACAGTGCTTTGGGAAGGGGAAAATAAGTGGAAACCAGTCAGCATGGCAGATTTAGTTACTCCTGAACAAGTAAAGAAGTACTACAGGAGAGCAGTGCTTGTGGTTCATCCTGATAAGGTGAGTGTGTTCCTCTGATCTTCTTTATTTCAGAAGGAATACAAACTGCTTTTACCACATCATACTGGTCACTGGCAAATGCCTTGCTTCTCAATCAGCACCCTAGATGCTCTTCACTTTGCTTTCATTGTCTTCTGAATGTGGTGTCCTACTGCATTCAGGTAGTACAGGATTATTCTTGTTATCCTGACACAGCACAGAATTCTATAGAGAAGTGCTAACAAATGAAAGATCCTGTGAAGGCGTGTACTGAGCACCAAAGGCAGTCATGCTGGGTTCTGACTGATGGCTGGCAGATTTAATGCTGATTAGAAGGATGTTTCATTTCTGTGAATTAGTCTCTTAGAACTAATATGGCGACTCAGAGGCTGTCACAGCAAAAGTGGTAGGAAAAATCTGCTGAACCTCATTTACTAAACCCTTTTTTACTTGAAAAAGTAAACTTACTAGAATGAACAAATTATCAGATGAAAAATACTTAATGAATATTACATTGCAGTTGTCTTTTTAAAAATAGTTAATGCATCCCAATATATCAAGGTAGCTTCTTGTTCTGAGCTATTGCATTAGATATGAAGATAAGCATTGGATATACCTGGTCTGAATTTTCAGGTTTGCATTCACTGGTGGTTTACTGAGCAGTAGTCTAAATCCGATGTTGTCTTGTGTCCGTAACAGAAAAAACAAGACAGTCTTTGCTTTTTTAGTCCCTGTGTCCTTCAGTGTTCATGGCCATGTGATTTCTTCCACCATTGTGGTGGTTTTTTAGGTGTTCTCTGTAAGCCCCTTAATACATCAGTGTCAGAACACAGCTCTCGGTAAGGCATATTCATCTTCCTTGTTCTTGTTTTCTGCCACTTACCCATTAAAGCACTCTCTGAAAGGGTCAATAAAGTACTGTGTCTGGTAAAAGCTAAGCAGCAGAAGAAAGGATACTGGAGGGGGCTCTGGTGCTTCCCTTTCATGTTGGAGAGAACTGTCTTTTGGGACTGGATCTTTACTAACCACGACGGTTGGGTTGTGTTGGCCCAGAGTCAGGGCTGCTGTGAAACAGGCAGGGAATCAGGAGCGTGCTGTCTTTGAGTATGGAAGCAAACACACAGGAAGTGCTACAACAGTCATGTTGAATCTTAACATCATTTACAACCAGCAAAAGATTTTTCTCCAGGGAATCGCATCCAAAAGAAGTTGTCTCAAATAGGACTTAGATTTTATCCTTGTACACTACTGCAAGATCTCTCAGGAAGAAATTCCAAAAATGAGTTAATTTTATTATTAATTTTAGTTTTTTATTTATAATTAAAACTATTTATGAGAAGAACAGCTTTGAAAACTGTGTTTTAGCTAAGTTTCAATTATTTATGAATTACACTGAAAGCTTGAAGGTAATGTAAGGAAACGAAGGATTTGGATTTGTTTAAAATACTCATGGCAAGGTTTGGATAAGGTTGGAGAGAGTTCTGTGTCTGTAAAATTATTGTCACTAAGTAGTCTACAGCTGTTGAATAAGACAGCAAATATAAAAGGGGCGGTATCTTCTCTAAGTCACCTAATTCCTAATATTTTTATGCTTATGGTACATTGTCTTTGTTTCCAGGCCACAGGACAACCTTACGAGCAATATGCCAAAATGATCTTCATGGAATTGAATGATGCGTGGTCAGAGTTTGAAAACCAGGGATCAAAGTCCCTTTTCTGAAACTTCACCTTTCACAGAACTGCTTCCAGAAACTGGAGCTGACCATTATGACTTTATTGCGCCTTAGATTTATGAAGCGCTTTTCCATGATTTCAGCACAGTTTCTAGTCATGCACTTAAATGTGGGGATGTATTTTGTAAGATGTAGAGTACAAAGCATTACATAGATGCATTAAGAAAAAAGCTGCTGAGTACCTCTAGAAATCACAGTCTGGGAGTAAAGGTTTCTCTTCAGTTTTGTATAAGAAAAATAGAATTTTAATGAAGCTAAATAATTCCTGATAGGCTAGTATTAGTTATAAATCATTCCAACTTAATTGATCTTTGCTGTACCTCTACCTTCCCAAATTTGTCTGTTACTTTGAGTAGTTTTGTGATTAAATTTTGATATTTGGTGCCTGTTGCCTTCTTCGAAGTGCTTTAGTTAGCAGAAGTGAATTTGCTTGGCTTATCTCAAACCTAAGGGTGTATATTTTCATCTGTATTTTATATAATCAATCTGATAATCATTCTGTAAATAATGTTTTCTGGTAATATCTGTGTTCCTTACAATAGAGTAACAGTTGTTTAGCCAAAAAGATGAAACATGTGGGAAAGTCAGACAGGGTTGTTCTTGATTTCTTTTTTTTTTAACATATCATGAATCTAAAAAGAAATTTTGACTTTAAAGTCTGCATGTTCCTGCTGTTTTGTTATTTATTATTAACCTTTGGAAGGCAGTACTCTGACCTGTGCTTATTTTCCTAGTTCTTTGAATGGTGTCTCTTGCTTCTGATTTCAGTGGAACGTTCCTTTCATTGCACTTCAAATACTCTGGTAGAAGCAATGTTACTCTGAAACTTGAAGTGTAAGCACAAACCTTTTATTGTGCTTTGATTTGTCCGAGTATTAAATCACTCATTATCATCTGGAGAGCATTTAAAGTGCTTTAACACATTTGCTGCATGTTTGAACTTCTGTATTTTTGAGATAACGCATGGCATCACTGTATGTGAAAACATGGTGAGTCTTGGTAGACTGTTGAATTTCTGCTCACCCATTTCCATGCACTGCTTAGTGCAAGATGAGTAGAGACACAACTTGGAAACAAAACTTGCCATGTTTTCTCAACCCTGTTCAGAAGGCACTTTTTCACTAGTGCTGGGGTGGATGATGCAAATGACCAGTGACTGTTATACTCTGTAATAACAAAATGCAATTTTCATATCAAGTTTGAAAATGTTGAAAATTAGAGCTGGAGTATTAAATCTTCAGGAGCAGCCTCTTGATACAGTGCAGTTGGGCATTCAAGGGGATATTTTGATCACTTGCCTTTTTATACATTTTGCATGCTTGACTGAGAGGGAAGCTGTATTATTAGCAGAGGTAACTGTTCAGCTGAGCAACATCTGAACAGGAAACACGAGATTCTAATGCCATCTGAACCATCAGGTTGGATGAGATTTTCCACTGCTGCACCAGCCTGAGAGCTGATGGGTTAGAGACTGCTGAACACTTGCAATGTCTAGTCTCTAGCTCTGATATAACACAGTTACTTACTAACCTCTGATCAAAGGCTTTGTTTGTGTATATTTGCATATATATTCAGCTGCTGTGATTTATTTTATTCAAGATGAAGCTATGATCAGTTGTGGATCAGGAAGGTTATATATTATTCATAGCTGCTGTTGTATTTTAGTTACTGCTTTGAAGCAGTCTTAAATCTCAGTAGATTTCTTCATAAAAGTATGTAACTTGCTGTCTGATTTAAAGTAGGAGTTGATCTTTTTTCCTTTGGACACTTCATTAATTCTTTGTTTATGTGTTCTGCATCCATGGAAATTAAAGGCATCTGCTGGTGGGATGGGTTTGTGGGAGACTTGCATGGCTCTTTACAGTTCTAGGGCAAACACTGTCTAGTCATAGGTTTAAAAAGACAGACACAGATATATAATGACTTTGACTGTAGTCCTATATACATTTGAGAGAAAAAGCATTTCTGAGGGAGCTGCTTTAGAGTAAGGAAGGAGTGCTTTAAAAACCAACATTCATTAGCACATACAGGCAACTTAATTTTGAGGCATACATTTTTAATTGCTCTTTTCTTGACATATGTGCTTAAAAATTAAAACATGAAAATTGGGAGGAAAATATCTTCCTCTGCTTTGTACATTTGGTAGCATTTTCTGGATGATGTCTATGGTAATCTTTTTTTAATTTCTCTACACTTACTTGCAAAATTTTCTTGAAACATCGGAGAAGAACCTTAGATGTGATTTTAAGTGAGCAGGGAAAACATGAGTGCAAATATTTCACCTGGAACTGAAGATCTCTTGAAATTAGCATGCTCTTTTTAAAGTTATGGAGAATCAAGAAGTTTGGCTATGGATTCTTCTAAGAGCCATTAGATAATTACTGAGTCTTCAGACAGAACTGCTCAGCTTACTTTATGGCTTAATCAGCTCTGGTTCTCAGTGGGGGAACTGGCTGATTTCTCTGTCCTGCTCCTTTCTACATTATTGAGTTTTGCTGCTAAGAATCTGGGAGAGGCTTGGTTTGGTAAGCCATTAAATCTTGACAGTGAAACTATTTTGGGTAGGATGTTTTGGTTTTATTTTTTGTAACTGTGCCATTTATCTGTGTTACATACAAGAATGTGCAAACAATGGGGATTTCACTAAGGCTCACTAAGCAAACTGTAATTTGGAAATTAAAAAAAGTTCAAGTGGTGAATATGAACATAATAAGCTGAAGTTTTGTTTTCTGTGGAAAAGAAAGCAGCATGAGGACCACTGAAGGTGTTTCTTAGTGTAACGCTTATATATTAGTTACAAGAACCTGGGAAGAGCGAAGTTAAAGTATGTTTCATATAAAAGTGTATTGAGCCTTAACGCTGCTTTTATAGAAGAGGGTAATTTGGAAGAAAAAGTCTAGCAGTTCTGTATTAATTCGTCTTAAAACAGTAATAAAAAATGGTAGGAAATCTGGGAATGAGGACTTTTCAACCTTTAGCATGCTTTGTACTTGGTCACTAATTATCTGTCTGCACTGTGGACTAGGAGTGCACTCAAATGATTATACACACATTTCACTGTAGCTGTATTTTTAGTGTCCACAAACTGAAAAGCTTTAAGAACAGGCCTCAGAAAAAGTGACTAATCAGAGACTTGGCTGGATTCTCTCTTTGCTTAAAATGTGTATTTTCCTTTCATGTTAATTGTTCATTGCACAATTAAGTTTTGGTGTGTTGAAGCTGTGCCCTGAAAGCTGGATTTTGTATCTGCATCTGCTGGCTGCAAAGCTTGAAGCTGAGGTAACTGGGTGTTGCCAGCAGGTTGATACTGTGCCTGGCAGGCTTTTCATGTGGCACTTGAGGTTCTCTTGTGAAGCACCTCCTTGACTCTTGCAGCAAATCGTGGTGCCTGCTGGCCCTGGCCTGCTGCTTGCTCCTCTGTCTGATAACAACACCTGACTAATGCCATGCAGTGTTTGCAGCCTACCAGGGCTCACTATCCAAAACTATGTAGGCTGACATGATAACTGCAAGAACAAAGGAAACCAGCACAAGATAAAGGAAGAGTAGAGAAGAACACCAGGGCTCCAAAGTACATCTGAAAGACTATTTTCTAATTCTCTCTCCACTGACCTATTGCTACCTACCTCTGCTAAAAACAGGTCTAGACTAGTAGAGAGAACCTGGTTTGCAGCCTGCTTTTCCAGCCCTTCTGGAGTGCTGCTGACTGACTAGTAGTTGGGAGTACTAAGTTCTTAGCTTTTCCCCCCCAGAAGTTTCTGTAAAGCAGGTTTATAAAATAATTGGACAGGTTTCCTGTAGCTATTTTTTAGTTAAATTGCTTGTGTTACATTGCTTTTAGGTCTGGGGAGTACAGCAACATAACTTGTAAAAGAGAAATCTGTGAAGAAGAATTGGTGTTCAGAGTGTGTGTGGCTGGAGTCTGCCTAATAGAGATAAGTGATGTATTTTAACTGTGTTGGAGGAAATCAGTTGATGTCTTCAACCTCAGGCATGCCTGTTTGGTGTTTCCTAGTCCTGTCAGAGCAGGAGAGGAGTGTTAGTGTTTAGTTAGACATAAAGCCTGGAAGGAAAAGTTCCTTGGCATTGTTACTTGGGTCAAGTTCAGCTATTTTGCTAATCACTGGTAGCTTATTCAGCAAGTACAGAACAGAAAACCTTCAACAGTGCAGATTGAAGTACGTTTCCTTGGAACAGTGGCAGAATCCTTGATGGTGTACTTGAGGGTAACTAGTGCTCATGAAAAATGCCTTGTTTACCTCAATTTTCTTGATAATTCTGGACAGTTCCTCCCGTTTTGTCTTGCCAAGCACAGATCAACAGTTCCTTTGTGAAAGCTACATGCACAAGATTAATATTTTGCACAAACCAAAGCAGAGTTTGAGCGTAACAGAAATCTCATCAGGCCTTTGGGGCTGCTGGGTTCCATGCACCATTCCACCTCCCGAGGCCAGACTGCAATTTCCCCAGCAGTGGCAGTGTGTTTGCATATTTGCTGGTTGCTGCATTCTCTGCTGCTCGCAGAAGTGTTTCAGGGATAGCATAAATGTGGAAACCTTGTTGCTTCTCAGCTGTGTCCTTAATTGTTTAACAATTGCGATGTAACGGCTGCTTTGTAAATAAGTTCAAATTAATCTTGTATGAGTCAGTTGACATTTTCTGTTAAGAACTTGCAGGTGATTGACCTGCAACAACTGTAAAAGGAATGTATAATTTCCCACCTTTTGAGTCTGTCCGTGGTGCAGAGCAGCTCTCGTATCCAGAAGCCCAATGACGAGGAGCTGAGCTCTGGTTCTGAACTTATCAATCTTGCAATGCTTGCTTACTCTCTGTTTGGGTGAGCTTATCATGGACTGCAGTTTAGACTGCGCTAAGCTTCCAACATATGCTCCAAAAATACAAATTCAGTAATTTTTATGAAGGATACATATTGTCACAGAAGCTTTTATTACCAAAAGGGGATTAAGAGGCATCGTGAGAACTCCCAAAACTCTTTAGTGGAATGTACTGTATATTTGCAATGTAGATTTCTAGAAGTGATTGTCATCTCTCATAAGGTCTTGGCTTGCTCTGAGGTCCTTATTGTATTTACCTGTAGTTGTGATTGTACTTTCAATACCTGTGTTTTTTTTCTGGTTTGGAGTGTGTGTAAGGACAGAACAGACACTCAAGTCCTGTTTTTGCCATCTTTCAGGAAATGCAATGTACTGTGTAATTTTGCTACTGGTGAAATGAAACTTATACCTATATGTATATAAGGTAAAATAGTCAAATTAAGCCTTGTTTAAAAGTAGATTTAATGTTTGGTACCATGTCCTTGAACAGAATATTTTGCTTTGAAATGTATTACAATTTAACCAGTGATCAATTAAAACAAGCAAAATAACTTTGTATGTTTCCTTCTTTACTAAGGGAGGAATGGCCTGAACTCCAAAAACATTTCCACTGCCTCTTCCAGAAAGACATGTAAATGTTAGAGAAATGATTCTCATTAGTATGTTCTGGTTGACTGAACCTGTTAGGAGCTAAGTGGCTCTTCAGAAGTGTCTCTTCTGTTGGAGAGGCGTTGCTGCAGTGTGCCCTGGGGTTTGGCAGCCGCATTTTCTAAGTGCCTGTGTTGGGTTGTGGGAGTTCTCGCACAAGATCTGGTGTGGTGCTCTTCCACTGCCCAAGGGAAGCTCTGGCCTAAGTGTGTAGCAGTAAATAAGGGAAGGGAGCAGGAGCACTGAGGCAGGAGAGAGGAATGGGCAGTCTGTAGGGGTGGTGGAGAGACATGTCCAGCAATGAAGGACTGCAGATGGCAGTAATCTGAGGGAATGCATCATGGCAAAGGTGAGCTGCTGCTGGGAGTGTACTGACACGGTGCCCAGAAGCATCTTTTGACTCCATACTCTCAGACTAGAATGGGCAAGCCGGTTCTTCTGTCGGTGGTAACAAGCCACTCATTCACATGGAGAAAGCTTCTTGTAAAGTTAAAAGCACAAAACTATAAGATTACCATTACAGATCCCCAAAGAGAAGGTGAAAAACAGGGAGGAGATAAGAGAATGGACAGGCATGACCAAAGAAGGATGGGTGGAAATGCACGGGGCAAGAAAGAGAGGCACTAGCAAGCAAACCAAATTCTCTTAGGGAAAGGCCATTGTTACTGGATAATGTTTTTCCTATTCTGTTTACTACTTTGAATGATCTGATGGATTTACAAGAATTTATGAGAGATTATTCAGTGACAAGATACTAAAAGACCTTCCTTCACATACAGCGCATACTGCCGCGTTTGCTGCTAATCAGTTCATTACCAACATGCAAAGATGGTGAAAAATGTATTGGTACCTACTTCTGGTCCTTCACCACTGCAGCCAAGAAGGATATTGGTAGTCAGGTGCATCTTCCTTTGCCATATGCAAGGTTCTGGCTACTCTAACATGTATTTAGAAAGGCTTGGGAGAACACAGCAGATAGAATTCCTGAAGAGTCAAGTTAGCAAGCATCAGTAATTACACCAGGTAGGCAAAATGCATTACAAAGAAATAGCACGGTCATAGATTCAGTATCCAGCAGAGCAAACAAAACACTGAATGGGGGATTTTTAAAAAGCAACAGAAACACTGTGTAGGGTGGTGTGCAGAGCAGTCTCTAGCAATCAAAACTTTCCAAGTCTGAATTTGCAGACACCTGATCTGGTTACTGTAGCATTGGAGAGGATGTGATTTGCCCTGCCTCAGCACTGCCCCTCTTACCAGGGTGAGAGGAGGACATCTAGCAGATTTTGGGCAAAAAAACCCTGAAGAAAGGAAAATGAAACATGTAAGTAGGTGAAGACTTGAACTAGGTGGATCCCTCTTATTAGAAACTTATAAGGAACTCCTCATCTCCTTTAATCCGTAAAGCTGCTGGCAGCTCTCTGGGAATGGCTTCAGGTCCTAATCAAAGCTCAGGACACACACAAAATAATGTCTGTGAAGTTTTCTGGTATATAATGATGTTGGCAGATCCAAGAATTAAGTAGTTACGTGTGTGTGGGTGTTTGGGGGCTCACATTTATTAAGGCCATTATTAACTGGTGAACTGCAATGCCTGCTTCTCTGTGCGTGGCTCTGGTGCGCAGCAGGACAGCACAAGTATTCTGCAGGAGATGGGTTTGTCAGTCGCTGCCTCCCTGACAATAAGCAATGTGTTCAGCACACTTCTAATGTGCAAGACGAGACCTGAAGAAACAGCTCACTCAGCCTGCTCAGGAAGCTAATTTAAATGAGAAGCCTCAGTTTGCCATTGCAGGGGTGTTGCTGTGTGTGCTGTGAAGCACTGAGTGTTCCACAGCTTAGTGTTTGAATTTGGTGCTCTCGCTGGGTCTGCTCCTCTCCTAATTCCTGCTAGCTTAGTCCTGTCAGTCTCATTAGCAAGCTCAAAAATGCTGCTGACAGCATTCCTAGATGCTAGTGGAGTGTGTGACCCAAAGACTTCCTTCTTGTTACCAGTTCCAAGATTTTGTCTTTCTCTGGGCTTCTGAAGTTTTTAAAGCAATGGATTTGCTAGACCTCATGTGGAAACTGACCTCCAGTGAAGCAGAACCAGAAACAGTCAACCTGCAGCACTTGGCTGCTGTGATGTCACAGCTCTCCCTTTCTTGTGGTACACCTGCTCTGTCCACATCCTAACTGTGGCTTACCTTAGAGGCAAATAAGGCGCCAGGTTCTGTTCTAGGGACGTATGAACCACAAGAACTGGGCTTCTACCTGTTTTTTCAATGGATTGAATTACGGCTATTGAACCCAATTCCATGCTGAGACATTTTTATATACTGTGGCTAAATTTGCCTCTTGTGCCTTTACTGACTCATCATGAAACCAGGGATGAATGCAGGGGTTCCATAATTTTCATTTTATTACCGACAGGTTTTTTTCCCAACTATCTTCACTTTGAAAGCTGCCCCCCTTTTTCTACTCCCACTCACTTGTCACTAGGCTTTTCTGCTGCTCATACCACCACAAGCCTAATGCCTATTAGACCTGGAAATTCCTCATCTGCTTCTGTGCACCTGCTGCAGCTGCTGCCCCACATGTGTGAGGTATGAGCCTCGGTCAGAACTCTTTATTTCTGCTCTTGTGTGTGGGACATCATGAGGACCACATCTGCTGTGGAGAGTTGAACTGCAATTGTTTGCCATCTCCAGATGTAAAAAAGGATGTTTGGGGGTTACTTATAAAATCTTCCTAGGAATTCATCCAAGGGGGAGAGGCAGAAGGGATGTCATTCTGTTCTCTGATTTTTCTAATGCAGGCAGCTCTTCTTGACATGTCCTCGGCCCACCACCCCTCTGCCTCATGGTGGGTGGCAACACCATTGCTCCCCTGAATAAAATGCACCTGACTTCATGTGGAATTATTTATCATCAGTAATCATGTTTCTTTGTTTTGATTGCCATCTGCTGGCAGAATGACGTGTTCATCACCATTTCAGACTAACACCACATAGTTGTTTTTAAATACTAAGTGTTTTGCATGTGTTTGTGCAGTTTATATTTGAATGTTGCAAAAAAGGGCTGCTTTTGGTTGTCTGAATTCTCAGGCTGACAATGCCTGAGGCAGAGCTCACAGCTCTCTGGAGCTGGAAGAGCAGCAGAGGCAGCCAGCTCCTCTACCCAAGCTCTGGTGGGGAATGTGCTGTGCAGCTGCTCCTGTTTCCAGATAAGACCCATCTCTCATCAGTTTTCCTGTGCCCCGCCATGAATGCCACAAAATTCACCTGGTCAGCATGCTGAATACTTAAACTCAGGTTCTGAATGAAGTTCTGTCCTGGAAGGTTTCCTGTCTGAAAAAAAAAATGTCCACAGCTTCAAAAGGAAATTGATGCACATTTATTCATCCTTGTGCAGGATGGTATAGAACTCAGCTTAAATGACAGAAATTCACAAGGATTTGATACCAACAGGATCTTAAAAGCAAAGCTTGAGTTTTAACTGGATGAATGATTGAAAACTGTGTCTTTAATATGATCAAGCATCTCGTGTAGGGTAAATAAAATCAGATGATCTTCAACTTTTAATTCCATTGTTGTCAAGTGTAATGTGTCTGCTTCAACTGAGAAATGATAAATGTAGTTCTTTAATTTCAGTGCTACGCAAATAGTATTAGAAGATCACCCCTGATGCTGGAAGATCAGAATCTGCTGAATTCTTCAGCAGTATTTAGCATAGGCTGGAATTCCTGTTGCTGTGATCCATAGTGGCATTTAAGACTTCATATCCTTTTCCATAGATAGATTAAAATGAAAATACATTTCCCCAAGACATTTCTCCTAGCAGTGTTTGCTATTTCTGCAGAAGCATATAAGGAAGGAGATGTTAGAAGACCATGAACTTACCCAGAATTGTGAAACGAAACTCCAGTTCTGCAGAGCACTTTGTACCTTTGCATCCCTTAACAGGACAAAGGCTGCATCAGTTTTAATGATCCCCACTGGACAATGCACAGGAGAAGGCACACATTCACCTGCTGTGCCAGCTGTGTCCTCCTGCCAGACCCACCCCTGCATTTTCTTCCAGGAAGTCATTAGAGTTCAAGGTAAAGGAAGCCAAGCAATTTTCTCCTCACCTTTCTCTTAGAAATTTCTAGAGTCTTAGGAATTTTCCCTCTCTACTTTGCTCTCATGAGATGCCACCTGAAGTACTGTGTCCATCTCTGTGGCCCTCAGCACAAGGATATGGACCTGTTGGAGTGAGTTCCAAGGAGGCCACAGAGATGATCAGAAGCAGCTCTCCTATGGAGAGCTGGGGTTGTTCCACATGGAAAGAGAAGTCTCCAAGGTGACCTCATTGTGGCCTTCCAGCACTTAAAGGGAGCTTACAAAAAGGAGGGAGAGGGACTTTTGGAAAGGGCATTGTCTTGGTTTGATAGACAGGTGTCTGCAAAGGAAGGTGGGAACCTTCCTCAGAACAGAGAATGTGAACCCCCTTCCCTCCGAATTATTATAACTTTGGAATCAAGGGCTTTCAGGCAAAGATATGGGAAAAGGAATAAGAGTTCTTTACTAGTATCTATAATGAGGTAAACAATCAGTAAAAATAACAGTAAACAATAAAAAACAAACCAGTAAACAAAACCAAAAACCCGGTGGCAGATGTCCCTGGGCTGCCAGGCACTTTCCCATTTGGTGCAGTCACGGTCACAGCCAGCAGGGGCGCTGTTGGCTCCCAGCCGGGCAGGGCAGGTGTGATGGCTCCCGCACAGCTGCAGGGGGCGCTGTGGCGCGAGGTCAGGTTGGTCTCACGGGGAGAATGGCAGGTGGCTGGGCAGGGATGGAGTGCAGCCACACGCGTTGGGCAGGGAGCTCAGAGCAGGGAGATGCTGCAGCAGGGTGGGCTCACTTGGGCTAGCCAGCAATGAAAAGGTGGCAGGAAGTCCGCAGTTGTGGCAGGCAGGGCGCGGGGCAGCGGCAGCCGGGTCCCGTTCCGCTGCAGTGCAGCTGGGAAAATGCACCCTCCCAGAGGGGAAGAAAGGATTGGAGTCCCGTGCCTTTATCCCAAGTGAGAACTCACCCACCAGGTAGAGAAAAACAAGTGCAAAGCCGGGCTTTTTCCACAGTCCCAGCCAAAACGCAGACAGCCGCTTTTCCCACTGCTCTCTCTTCCAAATCTCGCGAGCGAGTGTCTCCGTTATCAAATCCCCAATCTCTTGTTCCCGTACTTCACCTAGCCAAAATCTTTGTCTCTTTTGTAAGAGTAGATGGCCCTTAAGTATCCAGTAGTTAGTTGCCTAGCAACAGAATGGGAAAAATAACATCCCCCTCTCAACCTTCAACAAGCATGTAGGGCCAGGACAAAGGGGCAGAAGTTTGAAAACTTAGGAGTTTTCTTGGAGTGCAAGAACCTGGACATGTCCTGGCTTCATCTTGGGCACAGCATTGTTCTTGAGCTGGCTTCTTCAACACAGAAAAAGGAAAAGAGCAAGAAGTTTGTCCTAAAAGGTACATAACTTCTAGCACTAGTTACTTCATCAATATCTTGACTTATCCCTTCTTGTACATTGCTCACTGGCATTCCATGGCCTTTTTCCAGAAAATGTTTTGTTGGTAATGTCTAATATTTTTCTTCTTGTTCTTGGGTACATTTAGGAAGATCTTTGTATGCATCAACCTCGCACATCCTGGTCGTTTATACTTTCTTGTCTCCTGTGGGACCACAGGGTTCATTGTACCATGATTATTCAGGTTTGCTGTTGCTCTGTATAAGACACAGTTTCTTAGGGAAGAAGAACAACACAACTGCACAAACCAACCAAAACTTTCACTAAAATACATTTGAGGCAATAGCTCAAAAAAAAAGCTCAAAGCCAGTGGCCATCAGACAAGATTGCTGTTGCAGCTAAGACAAGTTAGACAATAAATGTCTAAAGTAAATTGCAGGTGATGCATCTTAACAGATTTGCAGAGGTGACTAAAATCAAGCAAAGATTTAAGGTCTGACAACTTGAGGTCTACTAAAGCAATATAGTAAAGCAATGTTATGAAGCTCAAGGTATGTTTTGAGTATGGCTGAGCTATAAAGTTACAATTTCTAGATGAGAAAAGGTAAGTCCAAGGCCTCCTAAGATATGAAATGTCAGAAATTCTGTTTTCAGTGATACATTTATGGGCAGTAAACATGCACTTTTCTCTGTAAGGAATTTTCAAGACTTACAAGGAATTAAGTCCTTAAAACAACCTGCGATACTGTGAATTTTGTGATGGGAGGTCAATACTTCTGATAACTTAGGCAGCTTCCAAAAAATCTAAGGTTTTTAGATTTTAGTACCTTTACTACAGGCCCTACAGGCCTCTGTATTTCCTAATGTTTGACTGTGTCTGAAGTAATGTTTGCCCTTGTTTTACACATCCAGTTGTCAATGCTGAAGCAATTTACTTTTGGAGCAATGGGCATGAACAAGAAAGCAGCCTGGCACTCTAGGCAAATGTGTAGTGAGGCAGAGCCTTGTTTTCAGATTCGTGGCTTTTGCGGAATTATCTGCTTATTGATCTCCTCAACTCCAGTGCCAGAGTCATCTGAAATAGTGGTGATTTATCTATTTTTCTCACTATGGCATTTTTTGAAATCTGAAGTGGTTCCCCTGGCATTAAGTACAACTGCAGTCATGCCTCCACTTACCTTTTTAGCTACAGCTCAGGTTTCCACAGCAGCGACCAACCAGTGCTGTGGGGTCCGTGGCTTGGCCAGATGTGTCTCTTTGGTGACACATGGGCACCATGCTGCTCATGCCAGCTGGGCTGTGCTCCCGAGCTAGGTCCAGGAGTGTGGCATGAGGCCACAAGCCTTCATGGAGGAGAGAGAGGTTTCTGTGGCATTAGCAAGGTGCAGCTTTCCCAGCAGGGGAGTTTAGTAAGAAAATTATGCTTTGCAGTTCTGCTTCTTGCTAAAGGGCAGAATAAATATTGATGTGCTTGTAAGGTCCAGCTGAGCAGTCTGAATAATCCTCTAATAAATTGTATAATAAAGAAGTGAATTCAGTGGGAGATCATCTGTTTACACTGATCTGTAATTGATCTCTAGCAAATAACACACGCACTTAGAATCTTTCCTGCTTTCAATATGGACCTTTCAGCCCTGGGGACATGGACGATGAAATGGCACAAGCCATTCCCTTCCACTCTACTTGCAATATCATAGTTTGCATAGTCACCAGGACTAGGAGCATCCTGTGCAGTGGGAGCCACTGCTGGCTAATTGAGCTTTGAGGCTCTGTGTGAGCAGTGTGCAGCTGCTCAGCCCAGGGACTGCTGTCTGGCAGAAACACCTCGCTAGGCAGAGCTGTTTCTGCTCCTGTTGCTGCAGACCCAGCACCAAGAGCTGAGCAGGGAGCTGGCTCTGCATTACCGCAGGGGGACTCCTGCCAGACCCACCCCAGCTTGCTCCAGGGCTGCTGCAGGAGCCAGGGCAGCTCTGGGCTTCAGGGTACCTTCTGTGGTCTTGGACCTCTGACTTCAGAGCAAACCTTCTGGAAGCAAGGCACGTGATAGCTGGGAATCTGCAAACTGAACTAGGGACCCTGAACTAGATCCACTTGCCTTGTGTGGTCTGGACCCCTGCAAGAGAACCTTTGTATGTTTATTCTTTCAGCTCCAGGGCTATCATATCCTGGGGTTTCTGGAAAGCTTGATACAATGTCTGTGATGTGAGCCCGAAGCTTTGGAAGAGCTGACCATGCAAATGCAGGTCTAATAGCTCAGCATCAGAGAAGGGATCTGCTCTCCTGCAGTGGCTGGTGTCATGGTAATGTACCTTTTTGTGCCACGGGACAATGAACTGAATTAATGGAATTGGGTGCCTTCAACAAGCCCTCTGTGCAATCCTGTTCCTCCTGTTTCCCCCTGACCTACGTCATGCTTAGGTAGGAGACCAGAGGAACCTGGCTATTGTGTGCCCTGTAAATCCTGTCCCAAATGTCTTGGAGAGGCCTGTCCCTGCTCCTTGTCCTGCCACAGCAGCTAAAAAGCAAGGGACACATGTTCTCCTTATGGCCCAAAATTGTACTTCTTAAGTCTTCTACGTGCCCTTCTGCAACAGACACACCTCTGTGTGATACAACAGCTCAGGAGGCCCTGCTGCTCAGCCTGGTCTTTCATTGGTACCACAGAGGGACAGGCGCTTCCCACAGGCTTCCCTCTGGTGCCCTGCATGTGACAGTCGCGCTGAGCTGCGAGGCGTAACACCTTTTTAAAGCTTCCCACCCTCAGCTGAGGAGCTGTCCTGACACCGCGCTTGAGGTCACACAGCTTGTGCCTAGCAGTGAGCCCTGAGCATTCTTTGGCCCCTGAGCAGGCTTTTTGTGTGTGCTTTTTTTGTGTGTGAAAGGCTTGCTGGGCTGCAAATAATGCGGAGCCCTGGGTCGATGCACTCTGTCCGTGGGTGCTGACAGCGCCTTCTGCCATCGCACAGCAGATCCGCCTCCTCCAGAGGGCACAGGCTTAATCCACGGCGAGCAGAGCGTTGGGAATGCAGAGCACGTTGCCGTACGCATGGCCAGTTTTACTGCTGGGAAGGCTTTATTTAGTGCCTGTGAAATGAGATAAGCCAGACAGCGTTACGTCGGTATCGGTGGACAAAAGGATTGGAAGTAAGGGTTCTGCATAACAGCAACAACAACAAAAAGATGTATCAAGTCTGATGTTAGATGATTCATAAAATAATTAGCGTTTCCAAGCGTGTCCTAATTTCAGACAAAAGTGAAAATACAACAAGATGAGCAGAAAATGATGGGTTATGCTTTTGGAACAAGGCACTTTAATTTAGCCAGATGGGCCCAGATGTTTCCTCACACTCTGACTGAAATGATCACCTATTCAGAGAGATATGTTGTGGGAGAAACTGTAACAAAGATGCAAGAGGAAATTTTCCACAAGCAATGATTACATTAAGGAGACTTGAGGCAGCTCTTACTGCTCTAGTGAGGCTAATTGTGTATGAAAATTGGAACATTTCACATCTGACTTAAAGAAGTGCTTACTGGCTCTCGCACATCAGTTTGCATTTTGATCCAAGAAAGACTTTATAACCACTCTCCTCTCTCATCAACTGGTTTTGACTCCAGGTTTCCTTTTGGTCATCTGCTCTTTCTGTCCCTGGTTAATGCAAGAAAATCCCTCCTCTGTGCTTCAGCTTTCCTGATGAGTTTGATAACAGTGCCTGCTTTTCTTCTAACCTGTTTTTAGAATTTCAGTTTGAAGTTACACCTGAGAGAAATTGTTTTATACCATTGCAACATTTGGCATGATCAGCCTAACCAGAGATCACTAAAGAGTGTCTCACACTTCTTCCCTGCAGATGCATTTGCAGCTGCCAAGGGGTTATGTGTGTGCGAGGAGGTGTTAAGCATGTGTGCAGTCATGCAGACATGTCCATGTGAGAAAATGGAAATTTAAGACTATTACCCTAGGAGGCTAGTTGGTGTTAGGCAGATATTGAGGCCATCAGGTCTGCAATGGGTCTGGGATGTTTGACCTGTCTGTCCTGAGCACTGCCTTGTTCCCTGCGCTCCTCCTTACCCTCTTGGCTGCAGCCAGGCACATGTGGTAGGAGAAGGTGGTTTGGGTCATTTTTCTGCTCCAGGCTGTGGTGCTCAGGTGCACAGCTGTGTGGAAGCTGTCCTTGGACAGCCCTGACTGCATAGTTCCATGACCTGTTACTTGATCCTCTGCTTTGCTGTCCTTGTCCTTCCCTTTCACAGCTAAGGCTCCTCTCAGATAAACAGTACTTACATAAATGACACAACAGGGCTGTGGCTGGGAAAGTGAGGCAACCAACTTCATCACTATGACAATCTCCTGAAGGAAACCTCACAACTCTGGGAGTCAACTCCCTTCTTCCAAATGCTCTCAGAGTGAGAAAAGGGGGCCCATGCCACCTGGCCTAGTCTTCAAAGTGCTCCGCTGTCAGCCTCTGCATTGGAGCTGTGCTCTTAGAGCCCCACCACACACCAAGAGAGAGCTGATGGGCCTTGGATGACACCGGGTAAGGCCTCTGTATCTTCAGAGAGGTTCACTGGGTACCATGCACCCTTTCTCCCTGAGCTGTATCTCAGTCCAGAACAGCTGGAAAGGAAGGCAGGTATAATTTTTAGTATTACATTAATTAGCCCTGCAGGGCAGTGTTTCTCTCTCAGGTGCACATGACCCAGCTCCGCCATCGTTAGGAGCTAGTTCCTACTAGAGAGCTTTTCCTCAAGCCAGCAGGGCAAAAACCTCCAATGAGATCCACTGCTTCCTTCTCCTCCCTCCTTGATGGAAGTGTTTGCCCCAGGGATCTGGATTTGCTTTACAGCCAAACAGGAGACTACTTTCCGTGGCTAACTTAGGCCAGCATGTTTCTCACCCCTTTCCTCAAATGCTGTTGCAGAATGGCAGAGGATCTGCACAAACACAGTGTCTGAGGTGGTGCTTGAGGCACATGAAGCTGCTGCATCCTTCCAACACAGCCAGGTTCCTCTTGGCAAGGGATTCTCTTAAGGAGGGCAGAGGAGAGCTGGGACAGCAGTACCAACAAACATTTCTGTGGAGGCTCGTTCCTCCTCAGCTTGGCAGCTTTCCTCTGAGCCCCCACTGAGCACAGCTGGTGTTCTGATTCTTGCTGTGGAGGTCTGTTTGCAGGCCTCAAATTGTCTAGAGCTGTACTGATAGCGTAATAGTCCCTGAGGTGGATGGTCTTATAGTTTCTATTCTTCATATAAGAAAAGCTTAAAGTTGTTACTCAAATCTTTAGCTGTGCTCTGGATCCCTGTATTGCAGATTAACCAGTGAGAGCCCCAATGGGCAGAGCTCATATGCAGTTGTTTCAAGCAATGTTACAAGCACACAGCTGTTAAAAAATAATTTTATGCAGGTAGTAACTCCTCACCACCCCGTCACACCTGTTACTTAGCAGCTTACAAAATCTCCTTACTGCTGATGGGAATACAGAGGATTTGTTCATTTTCCCCTTTTGAGAAGGTTTCTGGGTAGGAGTTATTTGAGCAGAAACAAAAATTACACGGGTTCCAGGCCTGATCTTGGTGTAGGATGCAGTACCCTCCCCACACTCTTCCCAGGCAGCTGCAGCGCAGAGCAGATCAGCAAACACAGCTGGGAAGAGAGGGAGGGATGAGGGAGGTGCAAAGGCTCACTGGGCGTCCTCAGGCACTATAGCTGCATAGAGACATAAACCTGCCTTGGTATATGCCTTGGTAGATGGTTAACTGCAGCTATTGCTACCACTGGACCTCAGCAGTGATGCCTATTAATTTAGGAAACTGACCTCCTGGGTAGCGAGCAATCCTTCCCGAAGCAGCTCTGTTAAAATGCACAGCTCCCAAATGAAGAGTGCTTTTTGCGTGCATCCTGGGATGTAGGAACATCATTCCCTCAGCTTTGGCAACCCAAATTACTGATGATCTGGACAACCTCTCCCTTGAGACTGCATCATCAGCTTTCCTCGGTTTTGGGTTTTTTTGCTTGGAAACACAGGGCAGTGAGAAGATGAGATAAAGACACACTGCAGTGCTGTGAGACACAGTGGTTCCTCAGCAGATTCACAGAAACTCTCCCAGGAGTGCAGATGCTATTCTCAGATCTCTGGTTCATGTTGGTGTTTGAGCACTTAGCATATGAGATACTGCAGGAGTCACTGAATCCTAATCAAAGCAACTTCAAAAAGAGAGAAGCGGCTTGACAGTGAATCTGGACACAAGGGGTTCAGGCATTTTGAACCCTGGCATTCAGCAGCTGTTACCTGGAGGGACTCCTCTAGGGGATCTGGTATTTCAGAGAACTCCTTTCAAAGCAAGAGTCAGTTGTTAAACCAGGCACGGGGGAGTCTGAATATTTATTCAGCCTTAGCTCTGCCCCTTTGAGCATGACACAGCAGCTCCCAATTGTGAACACCTGTCTGCTGTCAAATGCAGCTTGGACAGGGAGTTGTGTTCACAGAAATCCTGGGAAGCAGCTTTTTCTGTGCTGAAAGCACTGCAGTCTGCTTCCTGGAAACACAGAAACAGGCAAGAATGTACTTGGGCACTCTAGTTTCTTCCAAATATATGTACATCCCACCACTGTTGGTAAAGGTATCGGATTGCCTCACTGGGTCACACACATTTTGGGGGATTTTTTCGGATGCAGAAACAAAAATTCTTAAGCAGTTCTTAATTTCCAAAATCGTTTTAGTTCATCATGAATTGTACAATGGTAAAATCTTCCAGTGAAAACAGATGATCTTTGTTCTGTCACTATGCCTTCTCACATAGGACAGGTGTCAGTAAAGGCAAAAAGAAACTTTAAAAAACCAAACCAAAACACAAGGTCAAGTCAATTTTATTAATGTTATCTGGTTACCAGCAGTACAGTGTTGAGCAAACAGCAGCCACTGATAAATAAATGATGACTTGCTCTTGGCCTGTGAAAGGAAATGCCTGCCTTGTCACTGCAGCGGAGATGGCTCCCAATAATGGCTCTTGTTCAGTCCTGGAGAACACAGAGAGTATGTGGGACACTATCAAAATGAAAATGTCGTGGGTCCTCATCTCCACACACAGCTGCACCCTGGTCTGTCCTGGGTTCTGCAGAATGCTGCATCTGGGGCTGCTTGCTGCTCCCAAAGTGTTGGTGAATCCTCTTCGGTGAGTGCGTCCACACCCACACAATTAAAGGCATGTTCTTGTACCACCTGAAACCCAGGCATGGACTGAGCACTCTTGTCTCCAAAGGCCCTAGGAAGGAAATTGGCTCTAAATGGATGATCAAAAGCTGGCAAGCAGTTAGCACAAGCGGTGTGCTCAAGTCATGCCCACTGCACACCCTCCTGCACAGTGGGCTGGGAAAGCGACCTGCCTGTGTTGTCATGGGGTGCCTGTGTACCTGCTACGAATTATGAGGGGGTCTGCATGTGCCCTTCTGAGGTGCTTTGCAGGGGCCAGGGCTAGTGAGAGGTTCTGCCCTTTCTGGCCTGAAGCTGAAGTATCTCCCTGAGACAAAGTCCTCTGGCAGAAGCATGTGTGTCCTGCTCCCATTGTGCCACCATCATGGGGACTTCCAGTGTTGGGGAGAAAATATGCCTGAGCACCTCGACCAGAAACACATTTCTGAGGGTTCCCCTGAGGAGAAATCCCGCTGATTTGTGTCAATGCTGCTTCCTGCATTTTGCAAACAACTTTTGTAAGGATGTGACTTATTTCTGTATGCCACCTGAAACAAGTTAAATGCCCTCCAAAACATCAGAGAAACCTCTGCCACCCTGGATTGTCTGTCCAATCAACCCCCAACGGATCCTGCTCTAACAAAAGTATCCTGTCTTCCTTCTTTTTCCCAGGTAGCGTCAGGTCTAACAGTAAGTGGGTTTGGGAGTACTTCTGTTTTAACAATATGATAATCATTCTTCCTCTGCCCTACTTCTAGGCTTTCTGGCATTCAGAAAGGTCAATAGTTTAACTCCTAAAGGAGCTGAATACAAATTCCTTTTGTATCTGAAGAACTGAATAAAATGGATGGTTATTTTTTTCGACACTGTATATTGGGGACAACATAAAACTTTCTTGTCAGTCTAGTTCCCCTGGTATACCTGTACTGCACAGACTTCGCAACTCAGCAAGCAAAGAAGCTCGACCAGAAAAAGGCATCTTTTGCCAGGTGGTGTAGAGCACGCTTTGCCTGAGGTAAGACACTTTTTATGCAACACTCTTCTGAGAAAACAGAGGATGTAGCATCAATATGGCAACAGCCAAGCGTGATGGAGGGGAGAGGTGTCAAACTGTCCAGGGAGCTGGGTGCAAGGAGGAGGAGCAGTGGAGAGCACAAGAGAGCTCAGGCATCGGCTTAAGAGTCCCTGTGAATACACACACAGCTGTGCCTTGGAGAGGATGCTTCCCCAAGGAGATGCTTCCCCTTGGAGAGAGAGAGACTTCCCCAAGGACCTATGTGGCCTCTGGCTGAGGCTGCAGGGAGTTTCTGAGTGCTAGTGTGATGTGTGCCACGGAACTTCCTACCCTGCCTGAAAACTGCTCCAAGCTGGAGGGAATTCACTTACTATGCCTTGATTTCTGTTCATCTGATTATGAGTTTCCTCAAGAGCAGGTTGTCCTGCGCCTGTTCTGACAAAAATTTGTCCCCACTAAAGTTCATAGTATCTTCAGGCACCATGGTGAGCGAAGCCACGACAGAGATGGTCAAGACATCACTTGTGTTTGTTCAGACTGAGTAGGAAGGTGGAAAAGTGGAGGTCACTCCACAGTCGTGGTTGGATGACTGGTTCTGCTTGCCTTGCACAGGTAAGAGGGGAGAGGTTGGTGCCTACTGTCCTCACTCCAGTCTCAGCAGGCTTCACATCCACATGGTGGTGACCGTAAATGTCAGGCAGTTTCATGAGGATGCAGAGCATGTGCTGTTGTTTTAGCAGATTTCCCAGACACTGGTCTCTGGGTAAGAACTCAATTCCAGGGGTTAGCTCAAGAGAAGGCAGACTTTGCAAAGAAACTGGAAATAGAAATTATGTATTAAAAATGAACTGTGTATTGCAGGAGGTGAATTGAAATGAATACATTATAAATAATAAATAGAATAAATAGCATGTGATTTAAATCCTATAAATATAAGAGAAGGGAATTCTTGTGTACCGAACATTTTGAAATCTTGAAAATGTTAAAATACCACAGATGGGTAGACAAACATTGCACAGACTTCTGATGCAGCCCAGTTTTGTTACTTCGGTTTTACAAGAACTAGTCTGGCTTGTAGGCAGTTTGAGAGTAAAAATAAAAAAAAGTCTACATTACTTCCATAGCTTCTTACTGAAGACCACGTTCTCTGGTTCCTCTTTCCTCTTTGATCCAGCTTAAACTGGAGGTCTTAACGTAATACTCATAATCCTTCAAAGAAATGTAAGGCTTTGCTCCTTTCCTACTTCCCTTTCTGTACATGCAGCTTGGGGATAAAAACAGCTGCTCGTTGTTTTTGTTTGCACAACACCCAAATCAGCAGATTTGGTCCATCTTTGGGCTTTCTATATTCTGCTGAAAAGCCTGCATTTTCCAGGTAGCCATCAATCTTGCATTCCTGCAGGAGCTCAGACTGAATCTGCCTGCCTGAAGGCACTACCAAGTGCTTTGCTCTTGCACCCTCCTCTGCCTCATGCCACCTCTGAAAGTGTCCTTACACAGCTGTCCTTACAAGAGATCTCTGCTGCCATTTGTATAATTTGCACCAGCCTGGAAAGCAGCCTATTCCCACTGCTTGTACAAACAGTGCTCGCTGTATCCCGTCGTGGGCGGGTGGAGCTAGATCATCTTTCATGTCTCTTTCAACCCAAACCATTCTGATGCTATGGTTCTGTGATTTCACTGCAGTCCTTAAGCAAAGTCTCAGGCATTCATTTGAAAACATTTGCTTTAAATGGGGGATCACTGTGCCCTGGAGGCTTTGTGAAATAAAATTTTTCTGCATAGCATAGTAAAATAAGAAGCTCTGTCCGAAGGCATGCTACTTCATATTGTCCTTTCCTCGATTTGCATGTAGTCTCCTGTTTCATACAAGCTTCAAATTAAGAAATTCTTTGTATCAAGAAAATATAACAAAGCTGCTGCTTGACTACAGCTATTGAATTTAGAGATGTGTTGGTGTTCCTTTCCTGGAGCAGTTCTGACTGTTAATAGAACACTCAGTGCCCGACCCCAAGACTGGCCCAGTGAAAATAATCAAAACTTCCCACAAAATAAAGTTCTGCTCATTCTGAGTGAAAAAGCGGGTCCTTCGTAAACTTTACTGCCTTTTGCTCATGCTATTCTTCTGAGAGTAGTCCCCAGATGGCACTGTTTGGCCATTTAATATGGTTTTTTCTTCCTTTTTTAAAAAATATTTTTTCAAGTTCATATGCAACGTGTTCTTTGAAGAAATGCTATACATTCCCTCCATACAGAAGGAAGGGACTGCTTCCTAGGAGTCACGGCTTGATCATGGGATTATTTATTTCTTCTCGTTTTTAGAGTCTCCCCCATAGAAATGGCTTTATTCTTTTTGAACGTCAGTGTTCCAAAATTCTCTGCTCTCCCTGAGCCCCTTCCTCCCATGATAGATCTTCTCCTCTCTCACCTTTGGATGTTCTTCAAGTATTGCAGGCATTAAGCAGCTGACAGCAAGGCCCTGCTGTACTTGGCTAGGTGGTATACTGTGAAGCATCATACTCAAAATCTACCATCTTTCCTTTCTGCTCCAGGTTACTACACTTATGCTGTCAAGGGTGTTTATGTTTCTTTCTTTTTTTTAATGTCTTTTTTATGACTGCTTCCATTGTTAAGTCACACTTCAAATACTTATAAGAAAACTAAGGTGACTTTGATACATTTTAATTCAGATAGCGTTTCAAGCTAATAAGAGACTTCTAAACTCTTAATAACTACTAAGATTGTTAATGCTATGGTTTGAGAAAAAGCCAAAGAATTATTTTTCTTGTTGCATTTAGTACTGAGGAAGGGGACCCAGAATCAAATAAAACCAGGGCTGACATAATGGACAGAAATGTTCAGGGAAGGAGGCACAGTGGCAGTGAAATTCATTCTCAGGTAGAAAGAATTAAGTTCCTCATCCAGTAAGGGAAATCACAAGCTTTCAGAAGAAAGAACTTGTTTGTTCAGTAAAGTCACATTAAAGCAAAAAAATGAGGGAGACATATTTCTTGGTGCTCAGCTTGGGATTCTGAGGAATAGCTGATAAAGAGAAGTCACAGGTGGTAGGTGCTGACTGCAATAGCCATTCAGAGACAGGACTGATCTGTGCTGTCCTATGGATGGTATCTTGTTTACATTTTTACTAGTGATTTTTGGCACAAGAATTAGAACTGGATTATTTAAGGAGATGAGAGCAATGATAGAACATGAGTTTCAGTAACCTAAAGTGATAAGATTATGGTCTTGAGAACCAGCAGCCAGAATCTTTGTGATCAGCTGGAAATACACCAGAGATCATGTAGGAGAAACAAAATATGTGACAGCATGCCAGTTACAAAATGATCAGAGTACTGGTGGGGCACAGCTGGGAGAAGTTCTTCAGGTATATCATGGCCATTGCCAGCAGAGATGAAAGAGACTCTCAGGGTCACTCAGAACCTACTGAGGCTTTCTTCAAAACATTGTGGATAGTGCTGGTCACTTGCAACATTGAAATGAGGCCCAGTGGGAGAAACTATAATCCTGGTGGGTGCAGCATAGCCAAAAGGTGACAAAGTGCAGTGACAGTGTTCTCTACAAAGTTATGAGTGCAGAGGGATGAAAAACCTGCTGGGAGTGAGAGGAGCTAAGTTGGATGACATGAAGTTCCAGCACATGAACAAGGGATCACCAATATGCTGAGGGTGGAAATTCACAACTTCCTAGCAATTGCAATTCATCTTCCTGGAACAGCCTAAGAAGCCCAAATAACAACAAGATGGAGTGTGACAGGTTTAAGGAAGCCAGCAAGTAAGATGATGGGAAAATGATAGTTTCAGTGTCTGAGGAGTGGCCTCTTCATCTATTTCCCTGTGCCATTTTGCCTAAAAAAGAAATGTGATTTATCATAGTTCATTCTTCCTTGTAGGGATTTTGGGACTGAGTGTAATCACTGTTACAAGTAAAATAAAATTTTTAAAACCCGAAAAACAAAACAGAGGGAAAAAACCAACAAAAAACCTTGACCTGCTGTTGTACCTATTATACTGTGTGTTTTTGGTGTTCTGCATATGTTGATAATTAAACTCACAGTAGAGTTTGCTGTGGTTTAAAATGGAGTGGGTGAGGAAGACTCCTAGTTCAATAAAAGAGGATACTCAGATGCCTGTCCTAATAATACAGGCATTCAAGGAATGGAAAACTTTTTTTTACTAAGGGCTGTATAGAAATCCCATCTTCTTGACAGTTTTTGATTCTTGGTTATTGTAATTCTTGTGATCGTTGAAAGCTTTCAAAATTCATTAAAATGGACACAAAATACTACATTTTAAAAATTTTTCTACTGTCAGGAACACTGGTGATATTTGAAAATCTTCCAAAAGCTCAGCCAATTCCAGTGTTGCTGAGAGCCAAGTCTCATTTACCATCTACATTTTGAGAAAACAGGCACTGAGAACAGCCTAAGTGAGGCAGAAATCCTGCTTAAGATTTGTTTTATTTGATGGATATGCCAGAAGCTGTTTTAGATATGAAAAAAAAAAAGTTCAGACAATGAAACTTTTTCAGTTTACTAGTGCAGATAAGGTTAATAGCCTGCAACCAGATGTAAGTAGTTCTTGACTGATTTCCTTTAGAAATCAGATTTACAGGCTTATTTATAATGTCTCTATATGTCACTGTCAGTCCATCTTAACATTTTATTCCTCTTATTAAGTACAAAGAAACATGGAGAGAGGCAGCAATGTTTCACGACTTGAGGAAATAGGCGGCTGAATAAGGTGGAGAGGACCTATGAAAGGCTGGAAATGATTTTGAGCCTCTCAAGATTTGAATCAAACTTCACTTTTTTTTGGTGTTGTTTTCGATCAGTAGATGTAGCTAGACAGTTGTGATTAAGCAATTTTATTGTGAATGTTGTGTGCTTGGCTAACTTTTTTAAGGAAAAGGGAAGACAATCCCAAGGTGAATGGGCTGTCTGGATGAGAACCACCAGGAGTAAGGTCAGGACTGAGCAGTGACTGCGGGAAAGGAAATCCTGGCAGTGGGAGATCACGACCACCAACTCAGTGATCACCTACTCCAAACAGACCCCAGGGTCACACGGAGGGAAGAACTGTGCCTGACGACTAATTAGCACGAGAAGTGAGAGACAAAATGAACAAATAGGGGGTTGAGTACTAATTAAAGTAATGTAATCCATAAGCAGTAAATGCTGATGCCTTTGTTTGTTAAAACATACAAACAATAACGTTTTGATGAGAGTCAGGGAGTCAGCCTTTTCTGGGTTACCACCGTGCTCCCTCTGCACAAACCAGAAAAAAAAAGCAGAAACACCTCGCCTGGGTGCACAAGTTGGTGCAGCACACCAGGGAAGGAGCCCGCGGTCAGGACAAGCGAAGCAGTAAAGCAAACTTCTGCCTTATTAAACCATAGGAATACATGAGACATCACAATTGCCTCAGTTTATGAGGAGGGGGAAGAAAGAGGTCTAGCCATATAAAGAAATGAAACTGTAGAAAAGCGAGATGGTTTTGTTTTTCTGCCTGGCTCTGTTTTCTTGGCATGGCTGCAGTGGCCAGATGTGAACACAGGGACAGGTAACTTAAATGTGGTAATGCAGACAGTCTGTCTCAGGAACCAACTTCCATTGGGTGGCACTGCACCAGGCTTGGCTCCCGGAGATCATTAAGGCAAGCTAAGCTCCCTCTGATCCCCTGCACTCCTTCACAGGGCATGCAACAGCTAACAGCTTCCCCCACGGAAAACACAGCACTCTGCCACTGCGAAGCAAGCTGGGAAAACCCCAAAATCAATGGTCTTGAAGAGCTAGTTGATTCAGGATGTGGAAGAGAGAGGGCCCAGTTGTGATAACTCTGGCCACGCAGGAGCAGCCAGGCTTTTCCCACGGGAGAGGAAAGGGGTATGTCTGCATGGCAGGCTGTTACTCTGTGACAAAGCTATCAGGCCAAGAAGTTCTAGGCACAGGGCATTGGAAGAGATTTATCCTGAAAATATAAACACTTGAAAACCTTTTTCAGAATTTACTGGTGCCAGGGCTTGATGATGCTGATTAATTACCCTAGGTGATTACCCTAAAGACAGCTAAGTTGCTGTTTCTTTCCCCCCCCTTGTGGGAGGTCCAACTCTGGTTGATCCACCCCTGTTCTGGAAGAGAGGCGTGCCCAGGGCCTTGGACCAACCCCCTCTTCCCGAAAGTTCTGTTATGTTTGAAGCATTATTGGTTATGAGTTATTGTACCCCCTCTCAAGTGAATTTATTGGACCCCTGACCCTTGTATGTTCCCCTTGTCTCTTTCCCTATTGGTTGTTTCCCTCCCTTAAAACCGGTTGTACGGGGACAGTCCCCCAGTGTTCTCCTCCACGACTCTCCCTCCTGGATGCCCTCGCCCTACCCCTAATAAAGGAGAGTTCGGGGGAGACCCCTCCTGCGACCCTTTGCCTCTTCCGCCTTATTCCATCGGCACCTCGTCGGACCCTCACTGGGGGCAGCCCCACCTCTGCGTGAGCCACCCACGCCAGGCTCTGCCGAGCATTCAAGGGGCTGGCGTCCCAGTCGAGGACGGCCAGGAATAGCCCAGGCGATTACAACACCCCCTCACAAACATTTTGCTTTGGATAACTTACCAGCTGACAGATTCTTTTCTCCCTGACCTCTCTGCAGCCACTAACACATCTTATGAAGGACCCTTGTATAGTTTCAGCTCCTCCCTTGGCAATGACTTGGCTATTCAGCGTGAAATTTGACAAAGTGCACACTTCAGTTAGCAAGCGCACCAGCAGCCTGCACTCTTAACGCCTGCCAGCCTTCCTCACTCTCTTCTTTCTTAATTCAGACAGTTGAAGAGCGTCTGAGCATTAAGATGAGCAGGCTTATGATGCTGGCTTGGTATAGCAAGGCAATTCCCTACAGAGAAAAACAACATATAAACACCTCTCTCCTCGAAACAAGTGCAGTAAGAGGTGTCAGAGAAGAAGCTGGTTCCTACAACAGGAGGTGCTTACATTACACATTGGTATTTTTTAGCGCAATGTAGTGTTTAGCTAGTAAAAAATATCTAGGCCTAAAGTAAAGAAAGGCAGTGTTACTGAACAGCTGGCACCTGCGGGTGAATCACTTTAAAAAGAAGGCTTGGGCTTAGAGAAGGGAGAGATGTGAGGCAAGAAGTCTATAGAGATAAAAAAAAGCTTTACTAGGATATTTTAGGAAGGTTATTTTAGTAAAGTCATATGTCATGGAAGAATGTAAGCTACATTTCCTACTTCATCGTTGTAGTTGTTTATCACAATTGTTCATAGGGACTCAGGAAAAGAGGATTTCTGCATCATGAGAAATTGTCAATAGGAAAAAGGCCATGTGACTAAAGAAAACCCTATAGCACTAGGCAGATCAGGCAAGCAAGGAGGGCTGGAGGGAGTTGAAGTCATACCCTGCATGCTGAGTACAATGCACTAATGTCATGGAGAAGCAGTAGCTAAGCAGAAAAAGGGACAGTCCTGTTTTTTGCAGTTGCAGGGTGCAGTTGCTGGATTCCCTGGTAACCAAGATGCAAATATTTGGCTGTTGCACGTGTTTCTGGATGGGATGCTTTGGCACCTGATAAGGGTCAGCTTACACAACAGGCTGTTTCCTTGACAGGGTACTGACAAAGTCTGTTTGCTGTTTGCAGCTCTCATTACATCCGGAAAAACCTCATATTGCCAGGCTCCCTATTCATTACCTATCTAAAAAATAGCTAAGGATGTCAGGAAGAGCAGGAGAGAGACTTTCAAACATAGAGCATGACTGCAAAAGCTTTTGCTTTAGGAAGAATAAGCAGATTAGGAAAGAAAATGGGATTAAAGGAGGGGACAACAAGATAAGTGGTAAAATTACAGGGAGGAGAGATTATGGTCAATTTTCATATGTAACAAAAATATATTGCTTCAGCTGAGCCCTGATTTGGCTCCTCCTCTCAGTGCCTGCCCTGAAGGCTAGATGACTGACATTACTCTAGCTTGTGGAGTCTGCTGACATTTGTGGGGAGTTTCAGACACATGTACTACCAGAATCAGTCCATCTGCTTAAGTGGTTTTGGAAGTTTTCCTTGAGGTTTTACTCTTTTTCATTCATGTTTTAACCAGTCCATTTAGAATGAATGAGAAGCTAACCTGGAGTCACAGCATCCCATGATCTTTTCTAACCAGCAGCACATGCGGGGTTCATGCTCAGTGATCCCAGTTGATGGTTGCAGCTCTGAGAGAACCTCTCCGGGTGAGTGCACAAATGCAGCTGTAAAGCCAGGGCTTTCATAAGCAGGAATGACTATTTACATCTCTGTACAACCCTGTGTAGAGGAGGGGGATGCAGATATTGCTACTAAGCTGTGTAAGCTTTGAGTGCAAGGCTCTGGGGGAAACTAACAAGCAGCCTCTTTCTTCAATTAGTTCTTGCTCTGCAGCTTTGCTTTCCTTTCAAAAGCAAGTAATCTCATACTGCGGCAACTAACAAGTCTGCAGTCTACAGAAACAAACCAGGCTTTGGCTCCCTACAGCTCACCAGCTCAGGGGTTATCATGGGTTATCTTCTTCAGTGATCCCTGGTTGCCTCAATCTCAAATCCCATAAGCTCTGCAAGCATGTTTTCCAAAATAGCTAAATCTGAAGGTAGACTTCTGTGCATGTGTGCACACGTGCATGGTGCACAAAGATAGACATTTATTTGATGTGGGTAAAGCTATTATTTCTCAACATGATTTTTTTTTCTATGTGAAGAAATTCCTGTTCAGTCTTAGATTTCAGAAGATGCGTTTACAATGCAGTGCTTCTGCTTTGTCCTTTGCCTCTGCAACTACAAATCTCTGGAGGCTTTGCAGTGCACCAGAATGGAGGAGGGAGAGTCACACTTCAGCAGACAATCTTTTATAACCTTTTCTGATGTTTTACTGTGGCTTAAATACAGCAGAGACCTGACATACATTCAAATTGCCATGTACCGTAGAATGGAGAAATGATAGGAGAGAAAAAATTACTATGTGTCCTTCTGAATTTCTAACTACATTACCATGCTTTCAGAGTACCAGATCACCTTGGGAAATCTGGGGTTTTTTATTACAGCTCCACTTAATTTTGAATTAATTCTGCTTCACACCCCTTGTATGTAAAAATGGTTGCTTTTACTTATACATGTCAATTTTGGCACTGTTCACATTCCTGCTCCACTTATGTGTTCCCCAATACAACATTAAATGTATTAGGGACAGGTTTAAGAGGTATCACTGATTACAGAAAAGAGATGGTTGTTTAAACCATTGGCATGAGATGTTCACATATCTGGCCTTTTCAATGTCAGAAGAAATGCCCAGATTTCACATAAACACACACACTCAGATGTGAAATCCTGTTAAATTAGGCCCAGAGAGGGAGAAAACTGAGGCAGTTCAAAAAGCAAGGTGGTGAGCTGCAGATCCCCAGAACTTATTAACAGCAGGCAAAGAGGCCTGAGAGCAAAACTACAAGGGAATCAGTCAAAATAAAGCTAAGTAAGAGAATGGGAAAGATGAAAAAACATTAAAAAACTGGCTGCATATTGGCTGTGTTTGAAACTAGAGGAGAAGGGAAGATAGGGCCTGTTTTTTTTAGTCAAACTGTGAAACATAAGAAGTGAAAAAATCAGGAGAAAATGAGCTGGGGAAGTAGACATGCTGAGTGCTCATTAATGGGCAGTGTTTCATTAAGCGCTGGCAGAGGTCACAGAGACTGTTGGAAGAGGGTGTGCTCCTCCCTCATGGGAGACACCAAATTTTTACCTTATCTGCTTTTTACTTGTTGCCATAGTTAAGAAAAGCCCTGAGGGATGCCAGGGAGACTAACAATATCACCTGGCTGCTTTAAATGTAGGTTGCAAAGACACTTATCAAATGGTGTTCCTACTGATTTAGCAGAACCAGTGGTACCTGTTGAAGACAAAGCTTGGTTGGCTTTCTGTCTGCTGATTTCTCAGCAGATTTGGGACAACACCTCCAGAGAGGGCTTCTCACAGAGCCTGAAATTCCTCCTTCTTCTTCAACACACAGAGAGTGTAAGTTTGCTTGAATGGCTCTTCACAACAGCAGCAGCAGCAACGTGCTCTCCTGCAGGGAAAAATGCAAATTCATCTCCCACAGGGATAGGTTGTACTGTGCTCTGAAATGCTCGTTGGCTCTAATGAAACAGCAGCCTTCTGAATCACACAAATTGCACTACATTGCACCTTTCCTGACACTCTGATATGAACCTTTAACCTTCTAAAGACTATTTAAGTCAGCCATTGCCCTTTGACATAAACTGATGCAGGCAACACTGCATATGTGCTTAAAAACTGGGAAGCACACAAACGTTTCCTCTGAATTCTCATGAAATCACCAGCTCCCAGGGCATAAACGTGTTATGCACAACACAGGAGGTTATACCCAAGAGCTTGTAAAACGGCCACAGCAGTGCACAGCAGTGATTGTCAGTATGTTATGTTGTGATATGCTTGTATACCCATAGACAGTCAGATTTAAAACTTTGTACAACACTCAGGATTCTTCCTGTATTTGACGCCTGCAGTTAAGTGCTACAGTAATGGACTTGAAAGCATGTTGGTACAAGAACTTGCCAAATGGTGATGGTACTCTGTAAATACCCAGTGATAGGTCCTAGGGAGTGTGAATCACATGCCAGATAGTGTTTTTATTTTTCTGGAGAAGTCCTTTTGCCTGAACACAGAAATTCTGATCACATGTGGGAATTTGCAGGTTTGAATGATGGGAGAAAGTTGCAGTTTGGGGAATTTCCACTTCCTGAAAGGGAAAGTAATATTTACGCATGAAATAAAAAGAAGACAGACGTTTCTTAGATGCTGTTTCGTGATTCATAAACACTGCCTACCATTAGGGTGTTTTATATTTGTTAGGCAACCTTTCCTAGCTTCTGCCTTGAGAGTCTCACTCACTAAGGTTTAAAGGGGAGGAAAAACACCCATGAAAAGCAATGAATACAGCTTTTCTCGGACATACAAATAATGGAACTTTAAGACACATTACCTAAAGCCATTTTAAAGTTTGAATACAATGGCCCAAAGTTTCCTTTTGCCCTTTCGTACCAATTCAAGCAACATTCCTTGCCCATTTTTTCTGAATTTCATTGCACTGCTCATAGTCAGCTGAAGTTAATTACTGAATACTAACTTTCATGGGCCTAGAGAGCCATGCTTCTGCAAAGAAACTAGTGAATAGTATCTGCAAAAATGCAACTTTTTTTTAACATAATGGTTTTGGATCATCTTAAGAAATGAAAATGTTAGCAGCGTTCTGAGTAGAAGCACAAAGTGGTAAGAGTGGCCAGAAAATGCACTTAGGTACCCTAAAGGTAGCATAGTGCTCAGGGATGTATTCCCAAATTTAAACAGCATGAATCCACAAAACACATGCTCCTCAGTTTTTTTTCCACTGTATTTGGAGATTCTAGGAAAGTCCAAATAGAAAGCTTTTATCCTGAACCCATTCACACATGCTTCTCACATCACAGCACCTTTGCTTCGTGGCAGGTGTTGCAAAGCCCAGTATTAACAGGCCAGTAAAAACTGGTTTTACTGGCAGTAAAATCACAAACCGACCAACTTCAGCAGGAAGACATTTTTCAAAGCATGGTACAGTGCATTTGGCCCATGTTCACACAAAACGGATCATGCTTTGTGCTGAGGGAAAAAGCCCAGCAGGAAAACCACTCTGGAGTCTGCCCACATGGTTCTTGTAGGGTCACACGTGAGCACACGCACAGCGCTGCGGGGCTGCAAACAGATCCAGGCCAGCAGCAAACTCTGGCAGGGCTGCTTTGTCCTGGCTGACCACAGAGTCATGTCCAGCTGTTAGTGTAAGTGCAGCCGGCAGGGTGCTGTGCTTGTCGGGTCAGTGAAAACCTGCCGCTCACAGGTAAAGCCAAGGACTCCGGTACGCTACAGAAACATGGGACACATCTTTCCAGGACAGTCAGTGGTGGGCCATACAAAAACTGCCTGGGTAGAGACGATGGGCAGTTTTGTTTGGGCGAATGAAATATTGATACTCCTTTCCTATTTCAATGAACATAGTGAGATTAGCATAACCTCTGCTTCACTTTGCAGAACGTCTAACGTTTCCTTGTTCAGAAAATTAGTTTTAAAACTTACTTCTCCTCATTCTGCTGCCATGATCAGCCTGCTACAGTCTATTTCCATTCCAGCGGAAAGACTAAAAGACATGACTATTCAGTTTTATTAAGGTGTGTGTGTATGTGTGTGTGTGTGTTGATGTGTGTTTGTGTGTGGAAAGATTCTGCTGGCCAAACACCGGCAACAGGCACTGTCCAGGACTCCTTCCTCACCTGCCAAGCACTCTTGGCTACAACATCGCATCAAATCTCCTTTCCCCTCCCGCCAGGGAACGCCGAGTCGGGACGCGGGGTGAGATGAGGGGCTGGAACGCGGAGTTGCGGGTGCAGTGCGGGGTTGGGTCGCAGGTGTGGGACGCGGGAGCAGGATGAAGGAGTGGCAAACGGAGGCTGGGATTTGGAGGTGACACGCCCGGACGGACGCGAGGCCCGGAAGCGGGACGCGGGGCAGGAAAGGGGGTCTGGGAGGCGGGATGCAAGGGCGGGTCGCGGGTCCGGGAGGAGGGATGCGGGGCGGGACACAAGGCCGGGAGGCGGGATGCGGGGCGGGACACAGGGCCGTACTTCCGGTTCGGCGTTGCCGTTACGCGCTCGCGGAGGGGCCGTCTGGCCGTTGGCCAATAGCGAGGCGCGGCGGGCGTGCCCGGTGGCCGCTGGTTGGCCGGCGGCGGGCCGGAGGCGGGGCGAGGCGGGAGGGGCGGGGCGCCGCTGGTGCCGCCCCGCAGAGCGGGCGTAGCGCTGCCCGGGCTGAGTCGGTGCTGCCGCTGCTGGGGCCGAGCCAGGATGCGGCTGCGCTCGGGGGTGTTCGCCTCCTCCTGCCTCCTGGTGCAGGCCCTGGGTGTCGCGCTGTTCCTCCGCGGCTTCTTCCCGGTGCCCGTCAGGTCCCTGCCTAGCAGAGATGCCCGCGCGGACCCTCCCGCCGAACCGGCCCCACCCGGCCCAGGTAATGCGAGGAGCTGCCGGGCGCACCCTGTCGCTCGGTGTCGCGGGACACCTTTCTGTACCGCCCGCATGTTTCCAAACCAGTTTCCGGAGTAGTTTAGAACTTAACTGGTTTTCACGTAGTTAATGGATCACAGCCAGGAGTATCTGCTCTCAGTCGCAAAAAGCCTCAAGCGTCAGCTGTCACTTTTTTGAAGGGTGTGCTTTCCCGTCGTTTTATTTCTCTTTCCCTGACTCTGACGGAACCGTGATACCCATCCTGTTTAATGTTAAATGTTGCCGCCTTAGCTAAGACGCCTCACGCGTTTCCTGTGATAAGTGACTGTGTTGTGTCCAAGATTCATTATTTCTGTGATGCTTCAGTGGTGTGTGAGTGTCTTAATGCCACCTCAGTGAGACTCTTAATACCTCAGTAGTGACAAAACAACTGTAATCGTGCAGGTTGCAATATGCACAGTATTGCCATCCATCACCGTTCCTTGTGAAATCACGGTCTTTACAGGTCCTGCTCTGTTCCACAGATGAGTTTGCAAAACCAGAATTTTCAAGAATCTTTTTGAGGAGTCAGCAGAGGATGTGCTGATAATGTAGCTGCCGTATATGTCCAGTCGTATAAGACTGTATTATTTTAGTAAAGTTGTGTGAAGGACTGTGTACTTGAAGGAATGTTCTTCACCAGTGTTTGGAGCTTGTGGGGTGAAACTTGGTTTACTTGGCAGCTGGATCAAACTGTTTTGCTCCTACAAATCTCTTGCTGGGGACACCTACTTATGGTTAACTTTGTGGAACGGGACTGTAACTGCCAAACTGGGTCTTTAGCTGCTTGTTATTTATTGTTAATTCTTCTGAAGTGTGTGACATTATACATATGAGGGCAGGCTTACTTAAATTGTGAGACACAGTGGAGGGAAGAGAAGGTTGTGAGATTTATAGTGTGATGTGCTGGTATTGGTTAAGCAGGAACACTGAAATAATCTAATCTGGTAACAGACCTGAGTGGTTTCTGCTGAAAGGCAGGTTGCTTTTTAGCTGGAGTTTGCCAAGACTGTTAGGGATATTTGATAGGCTGCTGTAAGTGAAATATTGCACTCACATGTGATTATTAGCAGGAGACTTATGTCGAGGGAGACTGTTTGTATGGGAGGGAGATGTCAGGCAATTGAGTTTTGAAAGGGCCCGTTTGTGTTGAAGAGTGTAAGTATGCACCACAAGGCTCTCCAAGCAGTTTAAATTTAGGCTTGTCACTAGCAATCCTATGTGTAGTAGGCAAAAATGAAGTGACAGTGGAAGAATACTTACTTTCTGTAGGTCTTGGTTATAGTTTGCTTGAAGAGTAATGTCTGGATGGTAAGGTCTAAAGGCGGGGTGTTGCTTACTAAACTATGATGCAGGCTTTCAACCTACTTTGGACCTATTTAGAAAATATTTCTCCAGTGCTTCTGTATGTCCTGAATGTTTCGTTTTGTGAGTAGTGACTGCCATTGAGTCCATGCTGTCTTGGCTGATACTGAATCCTTGCAGCACATCATAGTAATAAGTTTTTGGTAAAAAACCTGTGGTTTCCTTCACAGAAGTTCAGCTTCCTTTGAAATAACTGTTTTCTAAGCAACCCTGGCAGAGATAAATAAGCATGCTGCATGGCAAGACTTGGACATTGTGTTGCTTTAGCTGCCTTACAGTGTTTTCACATGGCTTGTGAATGACTCCAAATGCATTTGAACTTCTCAGTGCTTTGACTTTCTGATAAATAACACTGTAGGAGGAAGTTAGAAGTAGGGTGTATGTGTTTGTGATCTCAACATTTTTGGTGTCCAGCAGGCTTTCTTTCACTAAGCATGTGGATAGGAGAAAGATTTAACTAACAGAACATCCAGGGGTGCCTTCTTGTTTTTCATGGAGAGCACAGCATGCCTTTTAAGTTGATAATTCAAGTCCTGGAAAAACAAAATGATCAATTTAATTAGGATTGCTTGCACTTAACATTTTGTTGTTGTTGAGATTTTCTTCTTCTCCCTGCTGTGCCCTCCTCCCCCATTTCCTGGAAAAATCACTAGCAGTAATTAATCTGTGAATGTCGATTTGTTGATGCTTATCTATGTACCCCAAAATATAGTTTCTGAGGCTGTTTTTGAGGTTGTTGTGTTAGACACACCATTATCTGCGACCTTTCCAAATTGTCAACTACTTAAGCCGAAAAAACCTTTATTCTAAAGGAGTGTAAACCCCCTAACATTATATAATGCATGTACTGAGAAGTTGGTTCAACACAATGAAGTCTGGGGAGAGGTCTGTGGGTAGGATACATTTTGCTTCCATTTTGCCCTTCTGTGTTTTTCCTGATAGAGAAATGACACCTGTGGAGGTTGAGCCAAAAATGCTGCTGGTAAGAGCTAAATGCCACCATGTGGTCCAAGCTCAATGCAGATGAAGAGTTGCTGTGGCCAGAATTAAGTCCATGAAAGACAAAGAGGTGGGCTTAAAGGCATGATGTTGCCTGCTGCCTGATGCACAGCAGCGTTTTTTTGTGTCCACCTCTATACTTTGTTCAGGGAATTCTGGAATTGGATTTTGGCCCTGTGACTGCCATCACTGAACTAGCCTGGCATACGGTCTTCTACCTTGAAGAAGGTAGAAGACCGTATGCACAAATCTTTTTCATACAAATTTCGGTGAAATTGTCTCTTTCTTTGTAATCTTCCTGTTGTTGTATGGTGAGATTTGATAAAGAGGCATTGTTTATGTTGTGATGTGCAAAATTGATTATTAACACAAGTGAATGCTCTGTCTTTTTTCTAACAAAAATTGTCTATCAGATACAATTAGTTCAGCTTTACTGAATTTAAAAAAGACAGAAGGTAGCGGCTATCCCTTCTTATTATTCTGAACACTCTCAGTTTCAAAGCCTTTCCTCAGTTTTCTGAATTTCACATCACACATTCCATTCACATTTTGTTTTACTTTCTAGAGGCTGTATTGGTATTGTTGTTGTGCTACTTCTGTCCTGGATGGCTTGAAAACTCATCTTCCTCAAGTTACTTCTTGTGTTTGCTGTTGTTTGCAGCTTCTCACTTCTGGGTGTACAATTAATAAAGAAGTTGAAAGCACTCATTTATGTGGTGAAATTGTCCTTTAACTTCTGTCTAGTCTTTGATAAAATTCGTTGATGATGTTTATGTACCCTGTTTTTGTTGCTTAGGAATGGTTTCTAACTGGACCAAGATTCCTCCACCGCTTTTCAAAAAAGTTGTCATTGTGCTGATAGATGCCTTGAGAGATGACTTTGTGTTTGGATCCAAAGGTAAACAGTTCATGCCGTATACCACTCAAGTTGTTGAAAAAGGGACTTCCTACAGTTTCATTGCTGAAGCCAAGCCACCTACTGTGACTATGCCTCGAATTAAGGTAAGTGGGGTTATTTTATGTTGTTTCATTGGAGAAGCATTTGAAATATGAGTTGTTTCATATGCTTGGTGTTGGCATAAAGGACAGGTTTGTGGTGTGGGTGCACTCTGTGGCTGAATCTCTCTTTGCTGTGGTAGTGCAGCTGATAGAGTCCTGATTTGCCATGGCCAAGAGGTTAAGGCTCTAGTGCAGGCTTAAATGATCGACACTGCCTTTTTATTTGTAATCACGGGAGGCAGTAGTCTTTCAGTTGTTGAGTTTTACAGCTGTCTTCTGTCCAGGAACACTTTTATTGTATTTCCCTGTGCTCTTGTAACTTCCAAGAGAAAATCCAGTTTTGTCATGGGGACATTTTTTAAGAGCTTTAAAAGGAAATTGTGTCAAGTTCCAGGTAACTAAAAGATGAATTGTGATGGTATCATCAAACTACTTGATCATCCAGGCTTATCAATGGTGGATGGGAATGACACTTCTGCATGGAAGAGGCTGAGGGAGTGATCATTGGTAGGTCAATGAGCGGGCGAGTGAGAGAGTGAGGGGGAGACAATCTGGTAACTCTTTATAGGTGGACTGCATTGCTTTTTTTAGACGTTTCTTACTGTTTTGAAGGTAGTGTCATTGTTAATGTTGAGTCAGTTTACTTAGACCTAAACTCTCTTTTGGTGGTTTAATGATTAGTGAATGTGGCAAATTTCAACTGTCATAGAAAGCCTTTTCTTCTGTCCATTAATTAAGACAGTATTATTTTTACCTTTTATGAATCAGTTATCTCTGACATCATCTAGCACTGTGTTGTGGCAGACAAGGTTATGTGGCAAGGTGGCTTGTGTTCTTTTCCTTTGTCATGTTTCCTTACCAAAAATAGAATTTGTTTGCCATCTGGTTCATTGCTTCCTCCTGCTTATATTATTACTGTCTTCTGAGCACTGGAAACTTCTTGTTTAACGTGTCTCTTTTCTTGTTTCATTAGGCTTTGATGACAGGTAGCATACCTGGTTTCATCGATGTTGTTGTGAACCTCAATTCTCCAGCTCTGTTGGATGACAATCTGATATGGCAGGCGAAAACAGCTGGGAAAAGAATAATATTCTACGGTGATGATACTTGGGTTAAGTTGTTCCCAAAGCACTTTGTGGAATATGATGGAACAACATCGTTTTTTGTGTCAGACTTCACAGAGGTGAGAGGCTTTGTATGATTCAAAGTTAAATAAAGTGAATACAGTGTCAATTTCTGAGAACGAATGAGTAAAGCTACCCTTGTTCTGAACTGCACACCTGGCAATTAAATGGAAATCAGATCTATATGTCTTTTTGGTATGGGCATTGTGAAATGAAGCATTTCAATCCCTCATGCATACGCTGTGAGAAGTGTTGGGATGATACAGTAATCATCAGTGTATTACCCTGTAACTTTCCTAAACATCCCGTTTTCCCACAAAACTTGTTATGGTTGGAAGTCAGACCAGTTGCTTTGTTTAAAAATTCCACTATCCACATTTCCAGTTTGCTATCACATTTGTATTAGTGCCTCTTTAAGAGACTCTTTAATATATTATCATGGTCTCTTAGAGGCATACTTTTATAGTATTGCATCACTTTTGTAATTGGAGTGAGAGTAGTGTTTCATTGTCATCAAAGAGGAGCAGAGAAAAAAAGTGAAACAAATTCTGAGAAGTCTTACTCTGGGCACACTAGAAGAGTAAATGCTTTGGGAAATTTACTTCATTTTTGAACCTTTATGATTTATAAAACTTCAGGCCATTGACCTGCTGCTACTGACTTAACTGTTTTATTATTTAAGGAATTTAGAAAGGTCTAACGTGAATTGGAAGACACTTTTAATTGGTTACACTAATGAAACTTGTAGAAGTTTCACCCTGCAGTGAAAAGTACAAATGCTCTGCTGGGTCTGTGATTATGTGGCTTTCAAGCTCTTTATGCAGTTGTTGTGCTTTCTTAGTACAGTCTATTAAAAACACAGCTTTTTATAGTTTTTTTGCTAGTTATATCCAGACTCAACTAAGTCATACTGTGTGTGAAATATTGTAGGGATTTTTAATATCCAAAGAGAACATAGGCAACTAAAAATGTATTGCCAACCTATGCAGGAAAACAGGTAAGTTAGGCCCCAAATAGCACTTTCCAAATAGTTTTTCTTTCTTGCTATGCCGTCAGTTTTTTCTACTAATAGCAAGTACAATCCTTTTGTGTTTGCACACTATCAAACACTGAGTTGAAAAATCAGAGTTTGTTGTACCCCTGAGTAGAAAAAACTGACGGCATAGCAAGAAAGAAAAACTATTTGGAAAGTGCTATTTGGGGCCTAACTTACCTGTTTTCCTGCATAGGTTGGCAATACATTTTTAGTTGCCTATGTTCTCTTTGGATATTAAAAATCCCTACAATATTTCACACACAGTATGACTTAGTTGAGTCTGGATATACAATAGAAAGTCCCTATGTAGTGATGGGAAGCAAATAGCAAGTACAATCCTTTTGTGTTTGCACACTATCAAACACTGAGTTGAAAAATCAGAGTTTGTTGTACCCCTGTGCTTCCCATCACTACATAGGGACTTTCTATTGTACTTTTGATACTTGATGTATCACTTGTGAAGTGATAGTCAGGAGTGTGAATGATGAAAGGGACTGCAAAGTTCTTGAAACAGGTTTTAAAAGTTTCTGTGGAAGCTTCACCACCCATTTGCCTTGCCTGTATGTAGTGTGATGCTGTCATTACCAAAGAAGAGGTAATGAGGTGAAGAATCTGTTTTTCAAGACAAATGTATTTGACTGCCTGACATTGAACTAATCAATTTTTTTTTCTTGTTAACATTGTGAGTGACTGTAATTCTCATCAACTTTGATGGAACTTTTATGGGTAGTGTAGTTAACTTTTTTGTGCTTTTTACAAGAGGGAATTTTTTTTTAACCTTGTAATTGTTTTCGTTTTCTTTGAGGTTGATGATAATGTTACCAGACATTTGGATAGAGTGTTAAAGAGAGAAGACTGGGATCTTCTAATACTACATTACCTGGGGTTGGACCATATTGGACATATGACTGGACCAAACAGCCCATTAGTGGGACCAAAACTTCGTGAAATGGATAACATACTGAAGAAGATTCACATTTCTCTTCTTTCAAAGGTAACACAGCTTCTTTTTGGGTCAGTGTCTATTGGTTGTGGACTGACATTAAAATGGTTGCTGGTTGTTGTTGGTAGCTTGTTTAGTCCTAGACTAAAGTGGGTCTGTGCTTTTACTTCCTGGGTGGTTTCCCAGTTAACAGTGTTGCATTTTTAAGGATTTGCCATCTGACCTTAGTACCATCTATTAACAGGCTCTCCTGGGCAGCTGTGGGAAATAACACCCCCTTGGTGGGCAAGAAGAGGAGAGGAACGCCTGCCAAAATTCTCTCATCACTTGTGAATTAAAATGGTTGTTGGTGTGCTTTCGAGTAATGAAATTCAGCAGAAGGAGCAATGGGCATGTGTTGCTAATTGCTCTGATGTCCAAAATTATGGAGGCATACCTAATTCTTAGATATTTGAAAAATTTAAGTGGAAGTGGTGGTCTTAAACTACATTTTTTAATGGTAAATGTAGCACATCTAAATATGTTTTTAGATTTGTAAATACAGGTTGTCACTTACCTAAGCAGTCGGGATTTTAAAATACCAAGTCCTGGTTCCAAGTGGCCTGAAGCTTTTTTTCTTGTTTGCTTTTGGCTACTGCAATTCAGAATAGCTGGTCATGAAATTGCAATAGTATTTTTAGTGAAGTGGATGCTATTGCAGGAAAAGAGAGGTTAAATCCTGTGTGTGGAAGTTACATGAATGTTACAGTGGTTTTGCTGCCATTTTTTACTATGTTTGCTTTTGTCAATTACATGCAAACCTTTATCTCAGTTTTAGAATGCAGACATAATAAAACCACTTTACTTTTTGGGTAGAATAGGTACTGGTAATAAATAGAGATGACAAAAAATGACTTTGTTGTGGAATGACTGTTTATATTCTGTCACTTTGATTTGTTAGCTCAAAATTCTTGGACAGGCCTCACTTAATTTTCTGTTTCTTGTTATTCAGGAGCACACACATCATTTAACATCGGTCTTTATTGACTGTCAGATTTCAACCCCAAATCAGTCAGATTTCAATCCCTAGAGTCCTTGGGAAACTAGAGACTATTAAAAATAGGATTATTTTTTAATATTGATTTGGTATTATTTTAATATTCACAATATTAATAATTCAGCATGTATATGAAAACTCAGTGAAGCTGAGGAAATGAATGGGGGGAATATTTCTCTGTTAATGCTACTTCTTCTGGACTCCTGATTTTCTTCTCAGAGTGTTAACCTTTGTTTAATCTTCCAGAGAGTTTCTTGTGACTGCAAATTAAGGGTTTTTTTAAAAGCTTTTTTTTGTGCTTTCTTTTTTGCTAAGATACTTGACAAGTGATATGTATGTGCCCTAACTTTTAAAAATTGAAAAAGTTGCTGCATAATACTTAGTTGCAGAAATCCCTTGTTATCTGCCTCAGGGTGTTGTGAGAAGGTTTCAAAAATGAAATTTTGAGAATGTTTGTGTTTGAAAATTATGAAGATAGTAAAATAATATAAATGAATTGTGCTTATATGATAACTTAGATTTTTTTTTTTCCTGTGATTTGCAGGAGGAAGCTTCTCTGCCCAATTTGCTAGTTGTTTGTGGGGATCATGGGATGTCTGAAACAGGTAGTCACGGTGGTTCTTCAGAAGGAGAAGTGCGTACACCACTGCTGTTTATCAGCTCTGCTTTTGAAAAGAGAAGTGGTAAGGATCAGAGAAGCATGACTTTTTTTTTATAACTGTCTTACTTTCAGCTGGTATAGAGTTAATTTTCTTCTTAGTAGCTGGTACAGGGCTGTGTTTTGGATTGAATATGAGAATAATGTTGATGACACACTGGTGTTTTAGTGTTTACTCTGAATCAAAGACTTCTCTGTTTCCCATGCTCTGCCAGTGAGCAGGTGCAAAAGGCGCCATTAAGGATCATAGCTAGGACAGCTGACCTGAACTGGCCAAAGAGATACTCCATACCATGCCACATCATGCCTGGTAGATAAACTGGGGGCTGCTGGTTGCTGCTTTTGATTGACTGGACATCAGTCAGCAGGTGGTGATAAATTTTATTGTGAATCACTTGTTTTTCTTGGGTTTTTAGTCTTCTCCCTGTCTCCTTTTCATTCCTATAGTTGTTATTATTATTATTATATTTTATTTTGTTTCAGTTATTAAACTGTTCTTGTCTCAACCCCTGAGGTTTACCTTTTCTTTCTGATTCTCCTCCCCGCCAGGATGGGAGGTGTGAATGAGTGAGTGGCTGTGTGGCACTTTTTGTAAGGCTCCAGTAGGTACCAGTGCGTAGTGTTTTCTAATGGGATGGAAATACTACTACTGTATACTACTCTAACAAGAACAGCAATAATTATATGTAGATTGTAGTAATTATTATTGTAATGGAAAGGGGAGAGAGGGAGGAATAAAACGTAAGAGAGGGAGAGGAATAAAACCCAAGAGAAACATGTGATGCACAATACAATTGCTTGCCACCTGCTGTTCAGTGCCCAGCCCATCTTCAAGCAACAATGCTGTGTTGGTTTTACTTGGCCCAGTTTTTGCTAATGAATAGGGTGGGGTACCAAGATGACTCCTGTGTGTCCTGTGTGAAGGTTCTGGAAGTTTTTCACCATGACCAGCAGAGCCAATCTCTGATGGCTCTGAAGGTGATGGACATGCTGCTGGCCAAACCTGGGCCAATTAGAGATGTTAGTTATGCCTCTGTGAAAACATATTTAAGAAGAAATCAAAACAATGTGAGCACACACTTCTTTTTAGTCGGAGGAGGTAAAAATATGTGAGGGAAAACAACATGGAGGCACCAAGGTCAGTGCCAAGGTGGGGGAGGAGGTGCTCCAGGCGCCAGAGCTGAAAACCCTCTGCCGTCCATGCTAAAAACCATGGGAGGAGCAGGTGATCCCCTGTAGCCCATGGAGTCCACAGGGGTGCAGAGATCCACCCACAGCCTGTGGGGAGGTGCCCACGCCAGAGGAGCAGGTGGAAGCCTGCAGGAAGCTGTGATCCAGTGGGAGTCCCAGGAGAGACTGAGAGTTGCAAAGGCCTTGCGAGAGAGAAAGGCCTTGCTCCCGGGATGGAAACAGCCTGGCTTCGGCTTGGCCTCAGCTTGGAAGTCTGCACCCCATGGACAAAAATCCTGTGCTGCAGCAGATTCGGGCGGGTTTGCTGCTCGTGAGATTGGACCCACGCCAAAGAAGTTCGCAGAGGACTGTCTCTCGTGGGAGGGACCCCCATGGCTAAGTAGAGGACTCTTCTCTCTAATGAACTGACCAAAAAAAACCCCTCGTTCCCTGCCCCCACCCCAGAGCTGTTGGTTGGAAGGAGGAAGGGGTTGAGCAGAGTAATGGTGCTTTAAGAGGGAAGGGGGGTGAGTGAAGAAACGATATCTTAAGAGGTTATTTTGACCTGTCATTTATCCTCAGACTCTGTTAGGTTAATAAATCACTTTGCAACTTTAAGTTTTCAGCCTATTTGTCCTTTTCCTCAGTGTGTCCTCCCACCAGTTTCCGTATCTGAACTCATGAGTCCGGTGTGTTTGTGTTAGTTTCTTTTCTTCTCCTCTGCACAGCTGCAGCAGGGGAGAGTACAGAGAGCAGACATCCTAGGTGCCTGGCATTTGGCCAGGGTGAAACCATGACAAATGCACAGCACCCAGTCAACTCCCTGCAGTTTGTATACTGGCTGCAATGCTCTATGGTATGGACTATTGCAATTCAGGTCAGTTGCCCCAGCTTCGTTCCTTCCCAGCTTCTCACTGGCAGAGCACAGGAAGTGGAAAAGTTCTTGATGTAGAGTAAGCCCTCCTCTCTAATAGCTAAAACATCAGTGTGTTATCAACATTATTCTCATACTGAATCCAGAACACAGCCCTGTACCAGATATCAGGGGGGAAATTAACTCTGTCCCAGTTGAAACCAGGACAGGAACACAATGGCAACTCTAATTTATGTTGTTCTAGAATTCTTCCTGAAAAGTGCTTTGGTTTCTTCTACAGCTGTTTGGCAAAGCCCATTCTGTGTGACACAAAACTCTGGTTTTAGCCAATGTTAGCATCTGTATCTTGGTGAAATCATGAATCAGGCTTTGTCACTGGTGGGAGAAGTGTGTATTTCTCAGATGATAATCTTTCACAGCTCTGTCCTGTCCTGAGTGTTGAGAGTTAATGAGATCTGTTGTCACGATCCTGGGCTAATGGTAGATGAATAGGTTTAGATGCAAAATCCTATTTGAAGTGAGTTTAAATTTTGTCTTTCATGGCCAGAATATTTCCTTGGCCTCCATTTTTCCCTCTCAGACAGCCAAGATACAGGAATGAATGACATTTTCTCACACAAAGTTAATATGAAGGAGGAAGAAAGCCCTTGAGAGACTAGAGTCTATTAGAAATAGGATTATTTTTTAATATTAAATTGATCTGATCCTTGTGAAAGGGTGAGAGGTGATGGCAGTGATACCATGACTGTTGATTACTTAAGGAAGTCTTGAGGAAGGAATATGGAGCATGAGTGTGTTTACAGTATGGGACAGATAATTTTATATAATTGATGGAAGTTTGCATGTTTCTGAGGCTGATTTTCTACTTGTAGATAATAATAAAAAATAGAAGTCAGATAGTTAAAGGCAAGAGGCAATAAAGAAATGAAGTAGTAGAGAAACTTTAGTCTACTTTGTAGAGTTGTGCTTAAATAAACCCTTTGACTGAGGGAATTGGTGGAATGTAGTTATACCAGGAGTGAATATTTTCACCAAAATAATACTCCCTTCTGCCTTTTATTCTGCCTCTTGCTCATTTCCATCTGATTTCTTTTCTTCTAAAGCCTGTGTGCAGAACCTTGATTTATTTATCTTTCTGGAGGTTCCTGCAGCACAGTGGAGGTAGATTTTTCCGTCTGTCATTTATAAAGCTGTTACCCAGCTGCAATAGAAAGCATTGCTTGAGGAGTCATTGACCTCTTCTCGGGTCTGAAAACAAAATGAAGTCAAGAGTGGACCAAAGCTCTTGGCTAAGTTTTTATTTTGTGAATTTCACCGGCATATGTAGACAGCCAGGCCACAAGAGTATAGATTCTGTAAATGCAGTCTCCTGTTCATTGGGATTAGTTTCTATGAGGTTTAAACTAAACGAGCAGTTTTTACTATACAATGAAACATATCTATTTACCTGACTTTTGAGATAAAGTTTGTGATTTCTAATGCCTTTGTAAATGTCCAGCAGTTTCCTTTTCATTGGTATAGTAATCAGTATTCTAGTGACTGTTCCTTATGATCCTACTGTAAACAAAATGTACTGCAGTTAATTTGGTCAACCTCAAAATAGTAATCCTGTGGGCTTTTTGCATTTAGTGTGCTGTCAGAGTATTACTTGTATAGCCTTCCATAGAGATGTGTCACCCATGATTGGCTAAATGTGTTTGGTAGTTTGGCTTTTTTTAACCAGTTAAGAACTTGCCTTTAAAGATAAAATCTGAAAACTGATGACATACAGGCACTCATGCAAAGAGGCTTTAAGGATTATAGATGGCATTCTGTACGAGTATGGGATTAATCGGAGCTAGATGAGAAATGAGGGAAATTTTAATGCTCTTAAAGGGAGCCTTGAGAGGAATAAAGACTATATAGAGTTCTGTCTATACTGCTTTTAAGTTAAAACGCTCAATGCCTGAAGTTACAAAGAGGATGAAATAAAAGCATACTAGAAAACCACTGTTACCTAACTAGTTCAACACAAAAAGAAATAGCTGGCAAAACAATCTTAAACAGAAAGTTACTTATGTTGATAAAATCATTCGCCTGTGTAGATTTCTGTGGGACTGAAGGCTAATCCTGATAACTGCAGTAAGTTAATGGAATCTTGCACAGGACCCTTTAAAAATCACTGGCTTTGCCTGCATGTATCCATGGATTTTGAGCCTCAACATTCTTCACCTGATCTCTAATTCTGTTTGCTTAGCAACCTGATATTAATTAAATCTTGAGCTGTTGTCATTATATTGAGAAGCTTCTAGAATGCTGTCAGCATTATTTTAAATTCTCATACTTGTTCGTACATTAGCCTACTGTAGTGCTTTCTATTATTTCTAATGTAAAAGTTATGAAACCCTCTTAGGATGTAGGCTGCAATTTGATATTAAGGTGATCTCCAGGACCATCTGTTTTCTTACTTGTATAACACTTACGTTGTGTTTACAGTAGTTGTTAGCATTGAAGAGAGATGCTGGCTAAGAATTTAATAAATTTTGGATTTACAGCAGCAGAGGATAGCAGCTGAAGAAGATCAGTCAGCTCTCTGCGGACCACTTGAAATAGCTGATCTAACACCAATGAAATAATTTTGAAACTAATAAGTTCCAGCTGTCTCTGAAGAAATAGAATGGGCCTGTTATTGAAATACTTCTTTTCCTCTCTTTCTTTTTTGTGGTTTTTTTTTTTTTTTTTTGGTTGATTCTAGGTCTTCTAGCCCAACCTGAACATGTGCAGCAAACAGATTTAGCTAGCACACTGGCGATAGGTCTTGGTCTACCAATTTCAAGAAACAGTGTTGGGAACCTTATATTGCCAGTTCTTGGAGGCAAGACAATGAGAGAACAGCTTCGTTTTGTGCACTTGAATGGGTTCCAGCTTAGCAGATTGCTGCAAGAGAATACACCTGCATATGAAAAAGGTAAATTAGCTAAAAAAAAAAAAAAATTTACCAGATATACTAGAAGGAGATTGTTTATAAGACAGTTTGGACTTTTAAATTCAATAGTATGGCATTGCACTGCAAGTTAGCTAATCTTTTGAGAGCAGTATTCAGAGAAATTGTACCAAATTCAGTCTTTACTGCAACCTACTTTGATACACCGCTTCTGAATACAGTTTTTTTGACTAGTAATACTCATAGTAGGCAAAAGAGCAAAAATAATGATGGAGTAAGATTAAAGTAAAACTGCCACTGTAGTTAAATCTCAGTGGTTTTATAACTGCTCTTTATGAGGTGTCCTACATAGGGCACTGACTCTGAGCTATTTGGAGAATTAACACAATAGAGTGAATTTTCTAGTTTAAATAAAAAGATGCTTCAAGTAAAGCTGGGAAATAATTTGGGGTTAGTTATCTTTTTATTTAATTTTTATGTATGAATTTACTTGGAATGAGAACATAGAGAACTGCTTATTAAAAATGCACGTGTGTATGTGTGTTTATTTGGAGGAAAGAATAAAAAACAAGTGGAAAAATTGAACCAAACTTAGAAAAATGTGGTATTTCATTAGGAAACATTATATAAACTACAGTATAAATAATGAAGTTAATACGATAATTTTGTGAAAAAAATTGAGTCAGAGGGTGAAGGAGAATATTTTATCATTGACATTAGAAGATGTTATTGTCTTAAAGGGACTGTATGACTTGACAATTAATAGATGAGAATGCAGAGTTGTTTTACAGCTAGGAATAATTAAAGTGGGTAGCAATATAAATTTTTGCAAGATGATCGTTGTAGGTCAAGAATCAATTATCTTTCAACATCACAGCTTCTAATCATAATTAAACCTTGTCCAGGAATCTCAATAGAACAAATGCTGCTTGTTGCAGCAACATGTCCATACCAAGACCCATCCTCCATCTCTTCTGATATTTTTTTTTCTGCACAGATCTCCTCACTTAACCCAATTGTGTCATGTGAGGAACTTGCCCTATTGGGGGGATTCAGGATATGACTGTGTTGCTGAAAATGCCATCACAAAACTCCATCTGACAGTATTTCTGCGAACACTGGTGAAACAGACTGAAGTTTCTATCAGCTTCTGGATTATATCTTCATTTTAATTTCATTTTTTGTCTGGGAACAGCTTAATTTCAACTTGTAGCTTTCATCTGAGACATGAAAGTCAAAGTTGCTGAGGATAAAAATGTGAGAATTTTTTATGCTGCTTGTTTGTGACTACAAACTTTTATTAGAGGTGCTGTCTTACTGGAAAGGATTTGGGAGGCAAAGCATCCACAATGAATTTCTCTTAGTAAATGAAAATCTCAATAACATGGTGCAAGTCTAGGTCCAAGTCATGGTAGCTTTTTTGAAGAGTCTTAATGTCAATTTCCCCTGTATTTGTAAACTTCTTAGAGGGGTCTTATTTTTCTTAGAGTGTCCTAGATGTGCAAGGCTATGACTTAATGCTTTGGTCTGTGCAGTTAAGATTGGCAGGGAAACAGTATGTGCTGTTTGTTTAGTGTTGTTTGATCGATGTGGATACTTCAGGCTCTAGAAATACTACAGAAAATGTCACTAACTCAGTGAGTAATATATATAGCTTAAGACGATGCATGAATGGACATTTGTTTTGCATGGCTTTTAAGTGAAGATAAATGCCAGCCCTCTATCCCACTACAGGCGCATACACATCTGTCAGGATTCCCCTAGAAAGAGGTTACCTTGCAGAGAAGTCATTATATTCAGTAGTCTGATTCATGTTCAAGAAGATTGCCCTCTTGCAAAAAAAGGTAAAAAGAGGGATCCTGGAAACTAATTAACCAGTCAGCCTCACCTCTGTGCTTGGTAAGATCACAAATTAGATCCTCCTGGAAGACATATCAAAACACATGGAAGACAAGAAGTTTATTAGAGATGACACTACTTTTCCAAGGGCAAATTGTGCCTGACTAGTTTAGTGCCCTGTGTTGGAGTAAATGCGTCAGTGGACAACAGAAGATGCGTATCATCTACTTAGACTTCTGTAAGGCGTTTGGTAAGGCCTTCCTCAAAACTTCGTGCTGCTGCTGTTAGAGTGATACAGTTTGACAAATGGAATCTGTAATGAATAAGAAATAGCCTGCATGGCCATGTCTGTAAAGTCAGTGGCTTAATGTCCAGTTGGAAACCAGTAATGAATGGTGATGTTGTAAAAAATGTCAGCATTAACAGTGCTGGGTGTAAACTAGATAATCTTTAAAGCCACTGTCCAGCCTGAACAATTCTACAGTTCTAAGATCGTAAGTTGGGAATGTGAGGAGGGAGAATTGGCCTTTATGTAAGAGAGTGATAACAGGCACAGAGCTCTGCCTGGGAGTGGGTGATGAAATAGTTGAGAGCTTCTGGGTCAGGATTAGTGCACAGACCAACATGGGCAATATTGTTATGCGTGTCTAGTGCAGGCAGTCTGATGGTAAGGAATTTGTAGGTTTTTAGACAACTAGAAGTCCTGTGTTCACCATCCATGGTGCTCATATGGCGCTTCAGCCATCCTGTTGCATTTCAGGCTAGATAACTGGACAGTGAGATGGACTGAAAAGCAGTTCAGCTGTTGGGTTCATGTGGATGTGATCAGCAGCACAAAGTCCATGTAAGGCTAGTCAGCTGTGATCAACCACAGGGCTTGACTCAGGCCAGGACTATTTAATGTCTTCATTAATGATCTGAGCGGTGGGACAAAGTAGCCATTCAGCAAGGGAAGGACACAATAGAAACCTGGGAGAGGTGCTTGATGGAGTAGATGGGTCTGCTGCCACTCAGAGGCAGCGTGACTGGCTGGAGAAATGGGCTGACAGGAACCTCTTAAGATTCAGCAGAGGGAAATGCCAAATCCTACACCTGGGAAGAAATAGTCCCAATGCACTAGTGCAGGTTGGATATTGGCTGACTGGAAAGCAGTTTGGTGAAGAGCCACCAAGGGGTGATTGGGGACACCAAGTTGAACATCACGCAGCAATGCACCCTTGTGAAAGGAAGGGCAAGAGCATCCAAGGTGGCATTAGGAGGACAGTCATCAGCAGGTCAATCCTTCCTCTTTTATCAGCTGTGGTGAGCTGATATCAGGGGTCTTGGGTCTGGTTCTGGGCTCCTCAGTACAATAATGTAGTGGATATGATGTAGTGAGTGCAGTGCATGGCCATGACAGTGATGAAGAGATTGGAATGTTTGTCATACAAGGAGAGGCTGAGGGATGCTAGGACTTTTCAGCAGGGATCTTATCAATGTAGGTAATACGTGATGGGAGGGAGTAAACAAGATTGAACCAGGGTCTGATTGGTGGTCCCCACAAAAAATTTTGAGGAAAGCTTTTTAGGTAAGATTTATCAAACACTGGAATGAGTTGGCAAGAGAGGTTCTGGAGGCTTCATACCTGGAAGCATTCAAGGCCTGGCTGGACACAGATCTGAGCAAACTTCTTTAGCTCACCCTGCTCAAAGCCTTTTGATCTTTATTTGTAGAACATCTGAACACTCATCATAATTGTGCTGACAGCTCTTGGGCCGTATAATTTTTGAATTCCACAGACAAGGTCTGCTGCCAGGTTTTTTGAGGGAAAGAAACCCCAGAAGATAGTTGGACTCAGTTGGACATCAGTCACGTTTGCTGCTGCAGTTTCAAGCTTTCCAATACAGATTCTCAGCTAGTAACAACTAGGGATCCTAACACTTCAACTGAATGCTAAGGGAAATGCCTATGACTGGAACTTCAGTTTAAAGTGAAAGATGTACTTGAAAATACTTGCAAGGATAGCATAAGCTTTGCTGCTTTTAGAAAAAAAAAGTTATTATTTTCAACTCTTGAGGTCAAAACCATTAAGCTCTTCTGAAGGGGAAAACATGGCATTCCTGTCCCAGAGTGTTATAGTTTACGGCACAGGGGTTAGAGCACAGCTGTTAGGACCATGAGGATGATGACTGAGTCAGTCATAGTAGGAAAAGATTCACCTGATGTAAGCTATAGCATAATATGTACATTCATTTTTGGTGCAATATCAGTAGCCTTCTTAGCGCAGTGAGATGAAGTCAGATGTCAGTTGAATTGAATTGCAGTCCGATGGGAAGGCAGAATGACTTTACAAGGCGTTTCACAAAGAAGCAGTGGAGTTCCCTGGATTCAACTGCTTCAATGTTGAGAACCGTAACAGTACACAAAAATTTCTTAATCTTCAAGTGTGTTTTAAATATATCTATTAATAAAACGTAGAATTAAAGTAGGTCAGTAACCTTTTCCCCCCCCAGTGTTTGTTCACATAAACATCCATTTTCAAACTAAGGGGTAGTACCACATTTAATGGAACTTGGGTTTTGATTTATTGAGATACAAAGGAATCCTCACAGTTAAACCTATCTTCAAGTAAATGAAATTTTACATAAGAAACTTGAAGCTTGACTAAGGGCTTTATTATTTCAAACATGTATTTTTGAGACATACTAATAAATTATAATACGAGGCATGAGGTTTTCTTTTGATAGATGTGGACATATGCAGTTAAAGAAAAAGTTTGAAAAAGGAAAATAAAAATAGCTGGCAAAAATTAAGAAGCTGAAAGGAGAAGTATCTGAAACACACTTTGGGTTTTTGAGCAAGTTCATACCTCAGTGTAAGGCAGCCCTAGGTATCTAGCAATGCCTCTCTCATGTTTTGAACTTCTGAACATGGAGCTGAGTGATAAACTAGGACTGTTTCTTTGAAAGACATTTTACAGTGGAATGAAGAGTCATGCTTGAGAGCAAGTTGGATGTTGTTATTAAAATGGGTGCAAGCTTTTCAATTTGAGACTGATCCTGGGCTTGTATTAGATTGATGTAATTTGACTTTTACTGGGACGTTTATATATTAAAACTGGAGAAGTCAGTTTTACATTATTCATTCTTTTCTTATAACACTTCTAAAATGATTGCTGCCTGTGACTGGAACTGAGTGAAATTGTTGTCATACAGGTGCTTGTGAAGCATATCCATCTGCTTGTGATAAGATGGTAGTGATGCTGAAGCACAAATTGCTCATGTAATACTATGCAAGTAAAACATTGCCAGTGCTTTGGGAAATGTGCAGCTGGGCAAACTTTCTTTGGATTTTGCTTCAAGTTTGTCTTGTCTTATGAGTATCCCATGCAGGAGTGACTTGCTGGTATTACCTGTCAGTTACCAAAATGCTTCTCCAAAAACTTAGTGTCCATGACCCTTTTTATTTTATACTTCCTGCATATATATGTGTCACTGAACCAATATAACTGGAGTTCTCAAATGAAATTTGGCAACCATGGTCCTTTATTCCTGTCTGCAAGATCTTTAAATCATTCACTCATGAGGGTTTGACTAGAAGTCATCTTTCATGACATGGACACAATGGTTTTGGTGGGCAGTTAACATGAAAGAAAGTAGAGGAGAATGAAATAAAAATGTTAGAAGGAATGAAGAGGAAGACTAGTCAAGAAGCATGAAAAGGGAGCAGAACAGGAGCAGAAGATGTGGAGGGAATTTATTTATGTTTCAAAATATAGCTTGAACTCATTTCATTGCTCTGTATAATGAAAAAGTGTCATGTCAAATCTCAGTTTGATTAAAGCTCATTTTAGATTATCCTTTATGGATGTCCTCAAATGTATGAATATTTAACTCTTATTTCAAATATACTGGAAGGGAAGCTTTGCAGGGAAGTTCAAAGAATTACAGGAAGGAAATGAAATCTTCAGTGTGCACTGGCAGCAATCTTGATATAGAAGTGTTTGCTGCTGGCTGGATTGTACTTTCTAGGAGATGCCTGCAAGCCCCCTGCATAGCAGGATCAGCATGCTTTGGAATCTGCTAGAAATCTTGGGAGAACAGACTGGACATTCTGAGTTATACATTGCCTTTTAAAATTCTCACTTTGCGTTCAGTAGATGACGCAGTGTCTTGTATGATAAGAGACGTACAAATAGTAAGCACGATAAATGTACATTCATTCATAAACGTACAAGAATTGTGAATAGAAATACTTAATTCATCTTCATTCACTTGAAATAAAATTTAAAATGTTTCTGGATTTAATAATCTACTTTTGATGAAAAGCTTAACAAAAAATAAAGTGGGTTTTTTCCAAGTAGAATATACTGTTCATCTTCCAGGAATGAAAAAGAGCTGTAACTTAAGTCTTTGTGGCACCTTTTAGTCATTGTTTTAACCTTTCTTTTCTGAAGCTGTACAGCAAATGTTTTGCCCTACTTTCAACTAAGAAGGGAAGAACTGCACGTTATATAATAATTTCCGAATTGGCCTTTTGTACTTAAGTTATCATTACCTTTCAAGTCAAACTGCAGGAAAATAGCAAGGACTATTAGTGTGAAGTGAAATTAAACATTTATTTTTTGAAAAAAATACAGATAAATGTGAATATTTCTGCATAGCGTAATGTCCAGTGAGATACGAGTTTCTGAAAGTTAGGCTCTTGCTCTCTATGTGTTATCAACTGCATTTGTGTTGTGAATGCGAACTGTACTCAATGACCAATACCTGAAAAGCAGAATTACAGACTGCGTAAGGTAGGAATGGATCACTGCAGGTTATCTAGTCCAACCTCCCTGCTCAAGCAGAGTCCCCTACAGCATATTGCTCAGGAATGCGTCCAGGCAACTTCAGCATATCTCTAGAGGAGGGCTCTGCAACATCTCTCGGCAACCTGTTCCACTGCTTGGCCACCCACAGGGTAAAGAAGTTCTTCCTCATGTTTAGATAGAACTTCCTGTGTTCCACTTTCTGCCTGTTGCCTCTTGTCAACAGGCAGACACCTGCCTGTTGCTGGACACCATTGAGACGAGCCTGGCTCCATCCTCTAGACACCCTCCTTTCAGATACTTATAGACATTGATGAGGCCTCCTCTCAGTCATCTCTTCTCAAGGCTGAACAGGCCAAACTGCCTCAGACATTTCTCGTAGAAGACATGCTTCGGTCCCTTAATCATCTTTGTTACCCTCTGTTGGACCTGCTCCAGGAGCTCCATACCTCTCTTGTACTGAGGAGCCCAGGATTGGACACAGCACTCCAGATGTGCCTTTCTGGGGCTGAACAGAAGGACAGGATCATCTCCCTCGACCTGCCTGGCAATGGGATCCTAATGCGCCCCAGGATCCCATTGGCCTTCTTGGCCACCGTGCACACTGCTGGCTCATGGACAGCTTGTTGTCCACCGGGACTCCAGGTCCTTCTCCTCAGAGCTGCTCCCCAGCAGGTCACCCCCAGCTTGTGCTGGTGCCTAGGGTTGTTCCTCAGGTGCAGGACAGTCCACTGACCTTTGCTGAATTTCAGGTGTTGCTTTTCTTCCCATCCTTCCAGCCTGTCAAGTTCTTCTGAAGGGCTGCACTGCCCTCTGGGGTACTGGCCACTCCTCCCAGCTTTGTGTCATCGGTGACCTTGCTGAGGAGGCATCTGTCCCTTCATCCAAGTCTTTGGTGAATATGTTAAACTCCACTGGAACCAATATCGACCCTTAGGACTGCTACTAATGGGTCTCCGACTAGATAGACTTTGCACTGCTGATTAAAACCCTCTGAGCTTTGCCATTCATTGAGTTCTTGGTCCACCTCACCATCCTCTCATTCAGCCAGCACTACCAACGCAGTGTGTGTGGTTGTCTCCTTTGGTGTTTTCCGTAGACATCAGCTATTTGATCATTTCCCACTTAGTTTGTACAATATGTTCTGAATAATGAGTAGTTCCAGTGGAAAACATTGCTTCCTTTTTTGTTCCCAGCTCTCCCGCCCAGTATCTGAAGCATTTGAATTGTTTGTCCTGGAAACCCTTTGTAAAAATGAATGGTCATTTTAATAAGTTTGCCAATTGTTAGAGGTCTTGACAGTTTATTAGGTTAGAATTAGTTGCTTTTATTCCAAGTAACTGGTATTGCTGGAGGAAGATGGTGTAATTTTGTACATGTGAAAAACGTTTCAACCCCTATAGCAATTATATATTTTTATATGCGATACAAACAAATACAAAAATATGATCACATCTCCATATAATCTTTCTTTGTTCATGGATCCTCTTGCTTCTTTTCTTTTCTCCCCTTCTCTCCAGATCCTGGATATGAACATTTTAAGATAGCAGAAAAATCCCATGGTAATTGGATCAAACTGTATTTAGAGGGGAATAATTCAGAAATACTCTTAAATCTTGGCAAGAAGGTCCTGAAGCAATACTTGGAGGCCCTCAAGACTTTGAGTTCTTCATTAAGCAAACAAGTGGCACAATATGACATGTATTCGATGATGGTGGGGACTGTGATCATTATGGAGGTATGAAAATAGATCTTTATGTGAAAAGTTAAGTGCACAAAAGTAAAAGTATCTTTGTTTTGAATATGAACTGTATACACTTACTGACCTTTAAAATAACTGAGTATGGATTCTTAGGGTTGGCTGACATTCTGCTTGGATGAGATTAATACTCTTTTTAAAGTAAAATCTCACCTTTGGAATGATTCAAGAGTGCTTTTGATGTGAATGAGTTATGTTTCAGCATACCTAGTCAGAGTAGATACACAGATGTGCTGCAACTGAAATTACTCCCATATTAGTTAGCCTTCTATTTTTGAGTAGCTTTACTGCATTAGGGAAAAAATAAGTCTGGCAAGTAAATTCCTAGCTGTTCCTCTTTATCTAACATTGTGTATAGCTGCTCCAAACAGGCAATACCTAATATGGCCAATTTTCACAGATCAGGAATTGTTCTTTGTACTGATTGACTTAGAGCCCTGAAATAAATACGTGCTGTAGGATTGCCTCTTTATATCTCCCATAGTTAGAAGGAAAATACATGCCATGTCTGGAATTTTAAGTGAATCTCTCCAACTGTTGTTTTTGGCAAAACTCAAGTGCTGGAAGTAGTCTCAAAAGCTTGGAAATAATATTAATGCTTTGACAGCCATTTAGAAAGGATACTATGATACCATGTCTGGACACTGAAGTACCAAAGGTTGCACTGACCTTTAAGATTATAAGACTGTCAACTTTTCTGACATGGTTCTCTAGGAGGGAAGTACCTACCACAAGCTTAGTCCTTGAATGTGTGTAGTTCTGTACAAGACTGTAATTGCTGTGGTTCTGTTCCTGTTCAGTGCTTGGAACTGATAAAGCGCGAGCAGCTAGCTGATACTTGAGTCTCCTTTGTCCTCAGGGCTCTGTGCCTTGTCTCCCAGGCGCTGCCCTCTGCATACAGAATGCTTCTGAAATGGCTTTCTGGTAGACTGCTCAGTGGGGTTTGTCACTCTGCTGATCACTTCACAGGAATGAGTGCCACGGTGCCCTTGGGTAGATGAGATGGTAGGTTCTGTTCCTGCTCTTCAGATGGAAGATCTGGAGATTAACAAAGTTCAGTGCAAAGCTGAAGGTGCATATCTTTTTTCATTCCTTTGTTTTCAGAACCTATACATTCAAGCTGTTGACAGTTACTTTAGATATGAAGCACTGGATTTTTTTTTTTTTTGTAATGCACTTGTAGATGCCGACTGTTACTAGAAAACAAATCTTAGGTGTTAATCAGCCTTCATCAAAGAAACATGGAGCTACTAACCACAGGAATTTCTGTTGAGAAGTGTATGCTCAGCATCACTGTATGACTTCAGCAAAATGGCAGGAGTTTTTTCTTTACTTCAATTCAATACTCAAGAAACTGCCTTTCTTTCCAAATTGTTTTTGTCTTGATATAAATTTTCCACCTTCACTTAATAAGTATAGGCAAGTAGGGAAACCCATATGTCACTTCAAACTACACTATGCTATGAATGCCAGTTATCTTGTATTTCAGATGGGGAGAATACTTCTGGGACATGAACTGATAACAGTGCATTTGCTCAAAAGACCTACATTTAGTTTGGTGGATATCTACAGTTGGAGCATGTTTGTGCCATAAGTGCTGTCTTTGTTTTAATTTTGAGTGCTGGGCTGAAATGTAAGACTTAAGCCACTGTGATACTCAAAAACCTGCATATTTTCATAACCAAATGAAATATGAAATAGAATATGAAGAAGCAGCAGACTACTGCAAAATATTGGATTTTTTTTTTTTTTTGGTCTACTTTACTATGTCTTACCATAGTGTGGGAAAAATTTTAGGCATAGATCTTCACAAGTGACAGTGAAAGATTACAGGTTGACAGTGGTCTGATATAGTTGTTTTTATTTTGATTTGTTTTAATCTTGCCCTAGCACAAGCTGATTGAGGTCAGTCCTGTCCTAGCTCCATCTCTGCCCCTTGCAAAGTATTTTAGCATGTGGGTGAAGTTTCCCATTTTTTGTAAAGGTTTGTATATGAGTAGCAGAAAGCTGCTTTGTATTGTTCATCTCCACTGCTACAGTTACATAAAAGAAAGTTTGGAATTCTGCCTGCTCAATGTGCAGGTCAGAGCAAAGTAAAAGTAAAACCAGTGAATTGAATTAAGATGAGGAGAGGTACAAAAAGTAAGTACTGGGAGAATTCATGAGCTTGAAATTGAGTATTTGAGTGTGATAGTATGAGAACTTCCCCTGGTTCAGGAAGTTATTTAGCTCAGCAGGATCTTGTACATGTGTCTTTCTCATAGAGGAAATAAATTGCCTTTGACAGAGTGTGTTAACTTTAGGCATTTACAGGTGACAAACAATGGGTCAAATTTGTTTGCTTAGGAACTCTTCTAGTATTGGGAATTCAAGCTCCTACTTTTACAAGGAATGAAGACCGTACATATAATTGGTTACCACAGATGAGGAGGCAAATGATGATTTATTAAAAATGGAAGCTTGTGTGTCTAAGGCCTTAATAAATGAAAAGACAATATTGGATTCTCCCATTTATATGATAATATCTTACTGGGGAAAAGAATCCAATGTAATTCTTCACAGGTTTTTTTATGAAGTATGCATACTAGCAGAGTGCCATGGATGACAACAGCATGATTTTTGTGTGAATTCTTGCGTTATGTTTTAGCTACCTCAGTTTTTAAAGTATTAATCCTCTACTTTTTTCTAGGTTCTGCTACTGCTTTTGCTCAGTGTTCCAAAAGCCTTGAGCAAGCGGGCAGAATTTGAAGTGCCCCTCTCCCCTCCACTATTCTCTCTGCTGTTTTACTTGATGTGTCTGATGCTGTGTGCAGTCCATGTCATTGTATGCACATCGGCAGAAAGTTTGTGCTATTTCTGCAGTATGTCCTGGTTAACAGCAGTTGGAGTGATGATGCTGATTTCTGCACTTATGTGCGGCATTTTATCTGCTATTGCAAAGATCTTTGAGAATTCCAGACTTCCACTGAAGGTGAGAGCATGCGTTAATTATGGTTCAAAATGTTTTGCTTTTCATGGCATACTGTCAGTTAAAATTTTGTTAAGTTTTCTCTGTGTGTGCTTAAAGAAATTATTTTTTGTAATGGAATTTGCATAGTTTAAAATTGTAATTGAAATGTGCTGTTTTCACTGTGGCGTGATACCAATTGATGAAGATCTAAGAAATGCTTATTTTGACAAAATTTGAAGAAATGTTTTAACTACTGTACAATATTTTGCAGTTGACTTTGTGAGATCAGAAACAGTTATGTGGTGTACAAAGCCTATGTTGTTACACAGTTATGTTTCACAATCGCAATTTAAGCAAGATGCATAATACTTAACAACAACGTGCACAAAGGACAGTGATGATCTGTCCCTTCCCAAATACAACAGACAGTAGTGCTTTAAGAGGAGTATACTTTGCCAGTATACTCTTTGTAATATTGGTATTCTTAATGTTTGGGTTTTTATTTTTAGTAGTTTGGAAAGTGAAACAGAGGGAGCTAATTTAATCTGTCCTTTCTACTTTTTAAGTTTAAGAAATAGTTTGTTAAAATCTTTGGAGTTCTCTGAAGTGTTCTCAGTGTGAGGCGTTACGTTCTGTGACTTACTTGATGAGTTTTATTGTTGTGTTAAATAGAATACAGGTAATTCCAAGAAAATAGAATTTGCAATGTCTTTTCTTCCACTGTGAAACAGTGTGCCAAGAACTGTCAGTCACACCATAAAATCAGCTTCTAGCTGTTTTTTCTACTGCTCGTTAGTTGTATTTTTCAAAGATCTCTGATGTTCAATAGTTTCCCTGCTCATAGTACTCCACTTGATGGTGCAACACCATAAAATCAGCTTCTAGCTGTTTTTTCTACTGCTCGTTAGTTGTATTTTTCAAAGATCTCTGATGTTCAATAGTTTCCCTGCTCATAGTACTCCACTTGATGGTGCAACCTCTGTGCAGTACAGTCTTTCATCAATCTGTGTTTCTTGGAAACATGCTTGGGGGTTCAGTACCTTTTTTTTCACTGTGTGACAAAGTATGGCAAGTACATTGCTTTAATGATATGATGACATGCTCCTTTAAGATAAAAAGCGAACTTTCTGACTTAAACATTTAGTAACAGCTATATTTCTTACAATTCAGAAAATCCAGTATTCCTGAGTAAAGATTAATTTTTCACTCTGTGCAGATATGTGTTGCAATTCCTGAGTTTAGATTTAAATCTTAATTCTTACAAGTAAGGTTGCTGATGTTTTTAATTCAAAATTACCAGATCATAATTTTGTTTCTGTAATTTCTGTTTTTATATTCTTAGAAAAAAAAGAAGAATACAGCCTTGAAATAATTAATGCTTCAGTGTACTCTGTAGAAATCTCAACATGTACTTGGTGTGCAATGACAGACAAACACAACAAAAAGCTTCTTTTTCGTCTTGTTACCAGTTTTTCTAATTTTAGCAAGCAGCAGAAATCTAAATACGATTACTTTTGTAGACCTGCATAAAATTTACATACATTCCACTTCAGTAATGTGGAGAGTAATAACAACAGAAGATACATTTTTTCTCCAGGTGGATAGTCTTAAAGAATCACAGCACGATAGAATGGTCTGGATTGGAAGGGACCTGAAAGATCATCCAGTTCCAAATCCTTTCCATGGACAGGGACACATTCCACTGGACCAGGTTGCTTAGATCTTTACCTAGCCAGACCTTGAACACTTGCAGGGATGGGGCATCCACAGCTTCTCTGGGCAACCTGTTCTAGTGTCTCACCACCCTCAGATCATCTGCTTCAAGCTGATAATACACAAATGAGGTTTTCAGCAATGTATTCCAGGTTTGTGTGTGTGTGTTTCCGAGGCTGGGGCAGATAGAAATAAAAAATACTGGATTCTCCATCCCGGGTTGGTCTGTGATTATACTCCTGTTTGAGATATATCTGAAAATGTGGGAAGCCTAAGTATGTCTTACGAAGTGTAGGCAATAGTGATTCTGGTTGAGGCAGACACGACTTTGTATTCAGACCTGTAGAAATACATTTTTCTCGTCCTATCTTCAATCCTATTCCATAGGTGAGTGAATTGCTGGATGTATATCTCATCAGTCAGGGAGGCTTTGCTATCTCTGTTCAAGTTCCAAAGAAAGCTTGCAATATTTCATAGATTTAGTTAGTATGTACCTTTATTCCAGACATACATAAAAGCAGTGGCTTGGTTCTGATTAATATTTTTACCAGTCTCAGGGCTGTTGTAGAGTGATATGATTGGGGTTTCTTTGGGTCACCGCTTAGACAAATGCAGAGCCTGGAGAAGATGAAAGGAGTAATGTATAAATCTGGTGCTGCTTGTAATGTGGATGTGTTCCTAACATTCATCTCCATCTTTCATCCCCTTTCCAGTAGAATGCCTGGGTTTTGGGGGAGAAATGGATTGTTTTCATATGCTGTGTGTTGATCTTGAAGGGCCTTCTGTGTGAGTTACAAGTACCACTTGTGTTAAAATGTCTCTGAATCCAAGCGTTTTGTGACCTGTGCATCTCCACCTTGTGAATCTGCGTGTGGGGTCCACTTCTGAAAGAGTTCTGAAGCCCTGGTCTTCTGATGGTGGAAGTAGAATCCTGAATCATGGCCTTTCTGGTTTAAAAAAAAGCTAAAAAGCCTTTTCTAAGCTCAAGCTATACAATAAAATGTAGGTATTTTAAAAGTAATTAAGATAAGCTCTCCTGTTAATGGCTTCAGAGCTTTTTTCCTTCAAATTGTTTCCGTTCACATCTAAAGATTTCTCTGAAGTGCTTCTCATTTGTAATGCTTTTTTTTCTCCACTGTGGCTGAATATAGAAACTGATTACCAAGTTCATGAATTTTCTGAAGACCAGTGCAGGCAGTGTTAACATCTGCTTCCTGACTGTTATTTATAGATTCTGATTGCTATGTTTCTAGCAGCACCAGTCCCTTCTTTTAATGATACTTCAGGCTTTAAATAGTTCTGCAGCCCTTTATGAATTCCAGAGAATTTTTAAAAATTCTGACTTCTTGTTCATAGTTTCACTGTAATTGCTTGGTAGTTGATTTAAGCATGGTATTTACTAGTAGTAGTTGTGGGTTTTTTTCCCCCCTATTTCTGATAGAAATGAAAATGAATAGTCCTTTTGAAACTAAAACACAGAAGTTAAGGCTTGTCAAGTAGAGGTTTTAAGAATTTTCATTTGCAGAATTATAGTGGCTTTTTATTACATCTACAAATTGTCCCTCTTTTGGTTGATTTTAAAGCACCTGTTCATTTAACAGTATTTTTTGTTTTTGTCCGTTGTTTGATATTCTTTATGAATTGAACAAACATTTTTATGCAATTGCACCTAAAATGTTTTTGGCATTTTTTGACTTGGGTAGAAAAAAGTGATTTGGTGGTGTTTTTAGCAGATAGCTTTCAAAACTCATCCCAGACTGCTGTGAAAATGTAGGAGCAAATGTGATCTGTAGTACTTTGTCTTGGAAAAGTTAATCATCATGGAGGATCAAGATTGGGTTCAGGGAGCTCAAGTATCAGAAGTAGACAGAATAATAAATATTTAAATTGTGAGTGATGGTAAGCATAAAAAAATAAAATGTTTCTCATCTGAAAAGCAGTTGCAAAATTTCTCAGGCATTAACTGTGGATGGTTAACCACAGAGAAGCCAGATAACTGGAATAAGACTCAGAAAACAGACCACAAGAGGCTTTATTTCAAAGTGCCACTTTGAAGTTTCAAAATTTAATGGTCCAAGGTGCATATATTCCATTGTTTATGTACTGGCATTTTCGAAAGCTAGCAAACTATGTTCAAAGATAGGGCAGGGAGGTCAGTAGCTGTATTGCTTAAATACTAGTGCTGATACATCAGTTGATAAAGCTGCCTTGGTTTGGGAGATGATATGTTTACATCACGTGAAGCTGGAATTTAAAAATTTCTGAACAAAAGATTCTGTATTAGGTTTATTTGCCAAGATATCAAACAAACTGAGAGTCATACAGGCTTTTTAGTGTCTGGAATGTCTTCTGAGTTTGTGAGGGTTACACATGTCCAGCAGCTGGAAAGGCAGACCTGTGAATATCAGTAAGACTTACATTTCAATGCCTTTAAACCAAATCTAAAAACAAGGTACAGTCTAAATAATCTAAGGTCAGACTGTATATGACATCGTACTCATGGCATTCCTAATAAGGCACAATTCATATATTAGGGATTACCAGTAAATTCAGAAAACCTTGATGGAGGTATTTCCAGAATTTCGTAAGATTATCAAGGCTCAGGAGATAATAATTTACGTAATAATTTTCAGTTTTGCATACTGATTTAACTCTGATCTGAAATCAATAAATGTCATTGGATTTTAATCCTTTGATATGAATGTAAGAGTAATTTTTTTCCTCTTTTCACTGAAGTTGTGAGAGACAAGTAGGCAAGAAATACAGATTTCTGACCCTGGGACATTTCACATTAATGCCACAATTTTAATGAGGTTGTTGTATGTTCCCGGTTGATAATGCATCACTTCTTCAGTTTTCATATCAGTTGCTGACAGCAACCAGATATAAGGGACCAGTCCTTCTACAGATTTTACGTTACGTCTTACAAAGAAGACAAATTATATCACAGACTTGTTCATTTTCATTTATTTAGGATCTCAGCTTCCTTTGACTCTGCAAGCAGATGGTGCTTACATGCTCATTTATTTAGTTAGCCACAATCTTTAAGGTCAGCATCATAGAATTATTGGAATCTAAAGTTGCTGAAGATCGGTCATGTACTGTTCTTGTCTCAGCTTTGTGAATTTCATGCTCTTTGGTCTTTGCACAGACTACCTTGTCCTTTTTTTCCAAATACCAGCTTATGGTATTTGCTTTTCAAAATAGAGTACGAAACAAACCTGAGTGGTCTTTAGAACCACAAAGAAGTTTCAAATGCTAGTAAATTTAGATTGGACCTGGGTATTTTTCAGATTATTAGTATCTTTGCCCCCATTATTATGTGTAACCTCATGGGGGACTCTTTCGGTTGTGTGGGGTTTTGTTTGTTTGTTTGTGTTGTTGGGTTTTTTAAGGTGAAATTACTTTGGTGTAATGTAATCTTTAACAACACAAGAAATGGAGGAGATGTGAATAGGTGACAACTGTAATTATGGCTCCTGCATTCTTCCACATACATCTCATACAATTTTGATTTTGCAAAAGTTTTTTTCCCTAAAGCAAAATTCCAGATAGTGTTAACTAGGTTCTTGCATCAAGTCTGTTTGTTGTCTTCTCTGTGTTACATAGTCTTGCTTATTGAACAAAAGTACATGTGCGGCTGTCAGTAAGTCATGAACACGAGTGAGGCTTGCATCTAAGCTGCTCAGAGACACTTATGTTGCTTACACCTGCTTTCTTGTTACTTGCTCAAAGGTCAGTTTGTTTTGATTTTCTTTCAACACAATTTAAACTACAGGAGTAGTTTGTAGTACAAACTACTACAATGTACACTGTAGTACACTATGCATCTTTTTATTTAGTATGTTCTTATCTGTGTGAATATTCAAGATTTTTTAAAAAATTTGTTCATCAGTCAAATGTAGGAGGATGATGTCGTTAAAATATGCAGTTAAATGAACGTGAAAGTAGTTTCAGAGGTCTTTGTTCTGAAGTAAAAATGGCATGCGGTAATTCCGATTTGGCTTTTAAATTTTTGTTTTATTAGGTGCTTAAAATACCAGTTTAAGAGATACTCTATGATATTCTCTAATAGAGCAAAAGTAGAGAAAATAAAATAGTAATGTATGATTTTTGAAAGTGTCTTTCCCAAAATTCTTCACAAGTATGTATGTTATCCTATTTGTTAAGGTATGTTAGGAAGCTCCTGGAGGTTCTGGTGTCCTCCAGGGCTGGGATGTCTTGCCGTGCAGCTGTGTGTGCCCATTCTGGGTCACTGTCCCCACCTCTGGCTCTGACTTTGGGGGGAGGTTAAAACAGACAGAGGTGTCTCCAGTCAGGGGCCCTGTGACCTCCCTCATGAAGGTGTGTGCTCTGAGCTGTCTGGTTGATCGTGCTGGCCTACAAGCTTGGTGATCCATGAGCGCTTTCCCTGTTGCAGACACCCTGACCTGTCTTCTATGTACTCTGATCCCTCCAGCTGCTGGCACCTTGGGCTCACAGTCCTGATGGCCAGTGGTCCCCTCTCCCGTCACTCTGGCACATGCTTCTGTCATGGCACTGCAGATTGTGTGGGACCAATGACACAGATGTCTCTGCAACTGCTGGCACTTGCTTTAATCTGCTCTGGTCTCAGGTTACTGACAAGAAGGCTTGTCCCCAGCTACTTGGAGTGGCATCTTGCATCACCCACAGGTGGGACACAGAGTGGAGTTGCACAGAAAGATAGGAGAGGATTTAATAAGACAGGATAGACCGCAGTGACCAGGCCCAGGGCTCAGTCTGAAAAGTGCATTGGCTCCTTCCTGCTTATATGTAACTGAATCCTTTCTCCTTTCTCCTCTTACTTTACCCCTACTTCCAGCCTGTTCCTCATCACTCATTCTTCCCCATCTTTGACGTTTTCTTGAAGCTTTGCTTAGTGAGTTGGTATGAATCCACAGGTGCCATCAGATATCTGTAATACCTGTGTACTGTCACTTCTGCCTTATCTGTTACAGAGTCCAGACTGACGCTCTTCAGAGCTATGCCTGTGATTTCTTATTGGCCTGTCAATTAATGGCTGAAGAGTTTTGGTCGTCTGTATGGTCTCCCTTAGTGCTTACTTATCATGGTTGTGTCTCTGTGTGGTTTTCTTATGGCTTTCCGTGTGTGCTGAAATGGTTCTTTACCTGATAATATCAATGAACTGGGTGCTCTCAACTTCCACAAGCCCTTATGCTCTTCTCTGTCTTTAGCCCTGTCATTGAAGGGAGTGATGATAAGGCAATCCCAATTAGCTGCTGAAAACAAAAAATTGAACTAATGGAGGCATTAGACAAAAAATACTGTGGTTTGAGATAAGAACATTGTGTGAAGTAAATAATACATGGGTAAATGTTTAAAGCAGATTTTATGATGAAAGACGCATTTCAAGCTGTACAAGGTCAAGGGGTGCCATCAGGCAGGAACTTTGTTAACTTGAGTAGTGAAGGCTGTCACTGTATTAAGTTCAAGATATCACAGATTTCAGCTATTAGAGAATTACCTGTTATCTATATCTCAAGTTTGATTCCTGCAGGAGTTCTATCTTTACTTCTATAAATATGCAACAGGACATGAACTTGTTTTGAACCTTCTGTTACAGGGTGGTAGGGAATCTTAATCTGTACAGTTGTGATGATTATTCATGGAGAAGTTTTATTCCTTAAAATGCAATTTTAAAAATTATTACTATGTTGTAGCATGAACTAAGTATGCTTCTGTGAAATGATTCTTTTGTAAATCTTTGCGATTTCTTAAGATAGAAATAAGTTAGCATGCTATTTATTTTGTTTTCTTAGAGAAAGTTGTAAACACAGTATGAATACTTAAAATATACTCTTTCACCACTGTTTTTTTTGTTTTTGTTTTTGCAGAATCCTACTGTGTCTGATTCTAGCTGGTCAGAAATAGATGTGCTGATTCTGGCTGGAACTATTGGCCATGTTTTGAGTTTGGGGGCAAGCAGTTTTATAGAGGAGGAACATCAAACCTGGTATTTTCTAATCAATACACTTTGTTTGGTGCTGTGTCAGGAACTTTGTAGAAATAATTTTCTTCTGAAAGAATGTGACCCTCAACATAGCACCAATGTGAAACAAAATTTTGATAGTATCGGGGGAACTTCTGAGTGCAAGAATATAGACATTCCAGCAGCAAGTAATTCAAAACTGGGCAAAGCCACCTCTTCATCTGAATTTACAAAAGGATCAGATAAGTGGATAAGCTTAGCAACTCCATGGATCATCCTTATTTGCTGTCGGCTGCTTCGATCCTTGAATCAGACAGGTGTTCAGTGGGCTCATCGGCCAGACTTTGGACACTGGTTGACAAGGTGGGTATCTGATTTATTGTCACGCTTTGTGCCTTATTTAAAAATTAATGTGTGCTTCATTGGGTGAAACGTATATGTTTCTGTATGGTCTCTGATCAGAGAGTGCTGCAAACATACAAAGCAGATAAACCGTGAAGTGACATAAGGCATTTTTCATTGCTATTTCATGCAGGAGTAATTCCTTGTGTACTATCAGTAGTTCATAATCTTTGCCCTGCACCATGACTTATCTAATTAATGCCAATTATATATGATAGATTTATCAGAAGCAAAAAGTAAATATTTTCCATGTGTAAGTCAACAGTGTCTGGTTTGAGAAATTAAATATCACTTAATAGAATTAAACTCTTGAAATTAAGGCAGGAAGGTTCTGCATAATTCCAAACTTTATGAAGTCACAGGAGAAGATGCCTCACATAGAATTCTTCCTTGTCTATTACATGCTTGTAATGTATGGGTGAAAAGCTGAAGGAATTTTTGAGTGTAATATGATAAACTAAGAAAGGGAATTTTATGACTGAAAGTACACCAGAGAAGTGCTTCTGCTTTTTCTAGTACTTTTCAGTATTTTGAAGAAGTACAGTTATTATTCAGTGATACTTGAACCATCTCAGGTACTTCAGTTGGTGGATGGAGAAGCAATACTTTGTGACTGACTAGTCAGGGTTTTGCAAACAGCAGCTGAAGAGGCTCTGCTGTGTAAGATAAATAGATTTCTTACAGCACATGGATGAAATGTCATTCATCATTCATTAAAAATGACATGAGCAAATGGACTAATATGAGACTTGTAATTTATTGGCAGCCTCACAGATAAAATGCTAATTGCAGTGACAGGCATGAGCGCTGAAAGACATGAGTTATGAGGGAATTTATCGCATTATAGCAGTTGTTCTATACCAGAGTTTTCACCATGCATTTCTGCTCTTGAGATGAGGTGAGGGAATGAGAAAAAAAATTTGTATTTCCTACATCAAGTCCATATGATAGATAACTCACTCCTTCATTATCAGCTAAGCCAATGTGTGAGCAGGATGAGGCGTTACTTGGTCTTGACTGTGAGGATTTTTACAATTAATCCTGAGCATCTGCCAAAGTTTTATTTGCCCAATTATGTCCTGAGCCAGGTTTTTTTTTCAGACTGTCAGTCCTTTTCTTTGGAGTGTGCTGGTGCCACAAGGGCATGAAACAAGGACCTGATACTCCTGCTGCTGAAAAAATTGGTTTGTTTCAGATACATGTTTTTACTCATGTGGTCCCACAGAGATGTTAATTGACTCTTGGAAATGTTACCAGACTTCTAAAAATTGTGTGTGCATGTATGGACTGGACTTAACTTCCAAAGATCCTGTCCTGCTTTAATATGCTCTCACCTCTGATTTCATGGTGCTGAGTATGCCTACAGTGCAGCAAAATATTTTATAACCTTGGGCTGTGGGGTCTCAGGGAGATAACACAGGTGGAGTGTAGTCTGCAGATAGAGCAGGTGCTTTTAGGGCTTCTTGGTTTATAACAAAAGCAGGAAATCCTTTATGCCCAGCTCTAACACTATTGCCTGTCAGGAGCTTCCAAGCAACCCACTCAGATAAATCCAAGGCTTTTTACACCTGTTGTGGGTTGTTCTGTTCTTTTGTGTGTGTTTGTTTTTGTTTGTTCGTTTGTTGTTGTTGAGGAAGAAAGGGAGAGAAGGGAGGGAGGAAGCTATTTTTGTGTTTGATTTTTGTCCCTGTAAATTGTAATTGATGTGAATTTGAATATGTCCATATCTTTCTCTGTCCTGGGTGACCCATAACTGGACCCATGGTTGAACACAGGGTAAGAAATAACCTTCCTCAGTCTTCTGGTAATGTTCTTCATAATGCAGCTCCAAATGCTGTTGGTTGCCTTTGCCACAAGGGTATGTTGCATGCTGATGTTGAGTCAGGGTCCCCCCAGACACTCAGAATCACCTCTGAAAATATGGTCAGCCCCCAGTCTGTCCTGATGTGTGTAGCTATTTGTTCCAAGGTACAGGACTTCTCTCTTGTGCTTGGTGAACTTCGTAAGATCCCTGGTGGGCAATTTCTCCAGCCTGTCAAGGGGCCTTTGAGTGCCAGCAGACCCACCTACTGTGTCACCCACTCCTCCCGGTTCTGTACTGTGTGCAGACTTGCTGAGGGGACACTGCTCCATCGCCCAGGTCATTACTGAAGACATTAAAACCGTATTGGCTCCAGTGGGAAGTCCTGAGGTTGACAGATAGTGACTGGCCTCCAGGTGGACTTTGTGCTGCTAATGGCAACCCTGTGAATCCAGTATTTGAGTATTTTCCTGTCCACCTGACTGTCCACCTTTCTAGCATGAGATTACCTATAGGGATGTTATGGGAGCTGGTGTTAAAAGCTTTGTAAAAGCACAGATAAACAACAGTGTCTGCTTTATGCTCTTCCACTGAGCTTGTCTCATCACAAAAATCTGTCAAGTCGGTAAACTGTTCTCCTTCATAAAGCCATCACAACCCTATTATTAAAGCTGTCTGCCTCCCCCTTCAGTAAGGCTGAAGTACAGCAGCTTGATATCAAAACAAAATCGTCAGAATTTTACAGGTGATTTGCTTCCTCTGTTCCCTATCAAATTATAGCCTCATGTTGGGTGTATTTTCTTGGGTCTTGAAGCAAGTGGTATACTCTTAGGCTACGACTCATCACTATATACGTATAAATTGCTGTATATAGGGATGATGTAATTGCTGTATAGGAACTTTTGCCCTACAAGGCAAGGTGCTTGCTCTCTTTCTCCTCACCTCACTGGCCCTGTATTTTACTTGTTCCTCTGTCAGTTATGGTGAACTAAATCACTGAATAGATGTGTCTGGAAAAATAACTTAATATGGCATTGGAAACTCTTGGCTTTCAGTTGGATCAATTCTTATTCTGATTTACCATTGGTCTTCACAGGCAAATGGGCTGGCTTGTAAGAGGAATGCATGAAGAGAAGAGTACACAAGTCAGCATTGCTGTTGTTGAAATTACTATAAAAAAAGAATGTAGAAGTATCTGCATCTTTTGAAGTGTTGCAAACAAACTGTTTTTTCTTTCTGCCATTGCCAAGCATTCCTTACAAAAAACCACCTGCCTTTCAAATCTAATTGAGAAAGATCCATGATTCACTACCTTCTACTTTGGGAGGCTTAAAAAGACTATGCAACAATCCAGAGTGTTATGCCATGGCAAGCTAAGAGGATGTGTGATTAGGACTGTCACTGTCACAGTTCTGCCTTCTCCCTTTTATTGGTGTAACTACTTCGGCTGTGTTCAGGGAGCTGGTGAAAGAACAGAATTGTGGCAGCCCTGGCACAGGTTAGCTCAGGCTGCTGTGGAGCTACATCCTGACTTAAACAATGGAGCAATTTTCAGCCTAACAGGAAATTATTATGTCTCCATGCTGACATATACTTCAGTAGCAATATAGGGTTAAGATCAGTAGTATTTGAAGTATTACAGTTTTTGTACTTGAATAATGGGATGTAGTTGAGTTCTTGAATCTGTTATGGCTCACTGAACAAGCTTCAAAAAGATTAGTCAACGACGCAACTGAATCCTGTGGTCTGTAAAATGTCTGGGAATTCCTATTTGGCCAGCATGCTTGCATTTTCTTTGGGTTGGGGTTTTAACATCTTTTTTCCTTCTGTTTCACACGATAACAGGGTTGTAGAGATGTCTGTTTCCCTAGTGATTTGATCAGGGTTGAGATGATGTGTTTTACTTAATAGCATGAATTAAAAATTGGTGATAAGCTGAGTTGCATAAAGCACTTATTCCTCTTCCCAAAATGCATTGCTAGTCCATAAGGTTGATTGTTATTCTATTTTTAGTATTAATTTATTTGTGTAGTTATGTTTTAATAGCATGTTTTTTACTAATAAGAATTTAGAACCTGTGTTAGATCATGTGTGCCCTTGTTAGTTTGAATTCAAGCAACTCAGGCTTTTCTAGCCAGGCTTCTATTTTGTCTCTAAAGATAAACTAATTAACAAATGGCTCTCTTTTTTAATTCCTCTGTAGTGATCTTGTAGATATCTGTGCTCATGCTCATACTAGTATTTTGCTTAACTGGACAATGCTTAAGGGGCTCAGCATTTGAGACAGAGGGACTGTTGTCCACGTTTTGCTGTTTGATGTAAGCAGCAAAACACAGAAAATCAATCTACCTGTAGTGTGTTGAATTTGGCTACTGTGAATGCATTCAGCAGTGCTGAAATAAGGAAAATGTTCTTTGTTATTTGCAGACAGACTGTAAAACCAGAAAAGTACTTTGATGGGAAAAAGAGCAAAAGAAAATCAGACAGTAGATGAAGTGGAAGAAAACATGCAATCCAAATCTGACTGGAAGTCAGGTTTTCTTTTTGTTTGGTTGGTGTTCAGTTAGCTTTATTTGGCTGTTAATCTTGGTCAGAGCTGATACTTGAAAGGTATCAGAGCTGCTACATGGCAGTGCCAGCTTGAAGAGAAGTGACAAGAAGCATCAGCATGGGAAGATGATGATATTTTCTTAATAATGTACTTAACCATCCCCAAATGCCCTTCCCCTCAAAGCTAGCACACCTGGGGACTTCTGTGTATTTCATCATAAAAGGAAAGAAACAGTTAAAAAAGGCCTTATCCACTTAAATTATTAATCATGCACATTTGCAATTCCTTTCACTCTACTTCTATTTGCACTAATGAGGTGAGGTCTAAGCAGTGGAAGAAAATGTCTTCAGCCTTCATTGTGTTACCAGAGGAAGGGGCAGCCACAAGCTGTTTCAGTAGGAAGATAAATCCAAAGTGCTCTTTTTTCCTTCCCTTCTCTCCAGGAAGCTATTGGTTCTTCACTTTCAATTTTGTGGTTTTTGCAAAACCCACTACATTGCAGCTGAGATCAGAGGAGCTTGTTTGTGCTTGTATTTCTGAGAAGAGTATCAAAATAATTTAGAACTTTGCTAAATAACTGGACTCTGTGTTGAGCAACTGCCATCTCCTTTCAAAATATGTGCTAATTACATATGCTTTTAGCTGCCTAACTGTGGGAACCTTGGCTGGAAAGCATTGAAGCTGTAGGTGATTTGTGCTGACCTGACTTCGCGTGCTGTAAATCCTTTTCTTGTTTCTTCAGCAAATGCTACAAAACACTGGGGTTGGTTTTTTTAAACAAAATTATATGGTTCAAAAAAATTTCAAATGGAGATCACAGAGGACTGTTACCAGAAAACCTGGACAGGAGATATATATTAGTCCCTGTGCTAGCAGTCAAGAATGCACACTCAATGTGTATTGAATTTTTTAGATAAAGAGATGAAGATGGTGATGAGGATGTGCTGTTATTTATCCCTGGTTTGTCTTGCTCTCATAGAATGAGTAGCCCAGGAGTCTATGAAGGCTTAAAATTTTCTGTAAATGCTCATTTGAAAGGTTTAATGGCTACTAAATTAGTTCATTATGTTTTGATCATAAAGGAGGTGGTGCTTGTGTTATCTTCACAGGCTGCTGCAGGAATCCATTCACTGCTTCTGCTGTCTCCTTATGTAGAGGAAGAGCAATAGTGAGGAGAAACATCAAGACTATGTTTTCTCTCTCATTGTGTTCTAGATCCTATTCCTCTCACTTTTCTCCACTGGCTTTCAAACAGCAATGCATCTCTTGGGAATCTTGTTAAGGTGTAAGAACCACTTGACTGGGTCCTGCATGGAGAACTAACAGGACAGTTTTTCTGCCCTACAGCTTTTCCTCTGTGCCTTTCCAAGCACAAGAGCTGGAACAGCTGTTGGTCAGTGCACTGATAAAGTGTATACTGGGGAATAGAGAAGTAAATCTGTTTGAAGTACAATAATTTTTATTAACTCAGAAATAAAACTGGAGTTTCATAAATATGATTGGATTCAATGCAGGTAAAAGCCCAGGCACACTGTTAGTTTCCTGAAGGTAGTGATCTTTTATAATGGGATTTTGAGTTGTGGAAAACAGAAGGTGGAGCCCTTAGCTCTCACAATCTACATGATATTCTTAACTGAAGGCAAATCTAACAAAATTAGTGGGTTTATACCATTTGGGATACTGAGAATATTTTCAGTAGATGTGGGTTGGCAATTCTTTGGCTACAGTTGGCTTTCTGAAACTACGTGCTAAGGGTTGGGTGCAGCTCTTTGCCTTACCCCATTACATTTTGCAGAGCTAATTCATACTATTGCAGATTTAAATACATTACACTGGCAGCATGCTCAGTGAAATGTCCTTGATTCTGGAATGAGTGTTACCTATTTAGGATGCAGAGGAACAAACAAACAAACTGTATCTGTAATCTTCTCTGTCAATGATGCAAATTTTGTGTCTATCTCTTGTATGTATTGACACAGTACAAGGGGCTATAGTTGTATAAGGGAATCATATTGTGCTATGAGTTTGTGTGTATGTTTTAAACTATGTTAGTATATTTCTGGTCATTTTGGGTAGGTAATGTGTTCTATGTCTAAAACTAAACAAATCAAATAGATACGTAGTTATTTCTAATGACAGAATAGTTCTTAATCCTGTAGTGTAAAAATCTTTTCTGTTGTGCTAGAAAATGAAATGCTATAGTATAAGCAAAACACACCTTTTCAAAATGTATAAATAACAAAACTCTAGTTTAAAAGCAGTAAACCCTTTTCCATTATGCAATATGCAGCTCAGTTTTTATATAATTAACAGAATAACTAGCATATGGTGGAACACAATAATTACACTTTTAAATATGCATGCTTGAATAGAAAACCTCATTAATAAAACTGCTTTTCTAAAAATACTAAAATATTTTACCATACCTCTTGGAAAGTTCATAACAGATACCGCTGCAGTGATTAATTTGGTGCTGCATTAATTAATACAGTTTATTTAATACACTGCTGTAGCTAAGGCTCTATCAAATGTGTTTAGCACTAATTACTGTTTTAAAAGGGTTTTTTTGTTTGCTTTTTTCCCAGCTCTGAACATAAATCTGAACTCTCCTTCTTGGCTGCAGTCTCCCTACTTCTGATCTTCTTTCTGGTTCAAAGAAGATGCTCCCTGGTTTCAAAAATTGCTATGGCACTCGGACTCCTGGGAGTCTACAGTTACCGGGCAGCTATTGGAAATGTCATATTTCCATGGCAACATGGTGGCAAAGATATTTCAAAGTAAGTTAATCAACAGATAAGTAATTGTTTCTCTTGAGTTGTTGAACATTTTGGCTATCAGGGGATGAGGTGGTTGGGATGTTCTGGGTTGGAATTACATTCTTATGAATAAAACTGTAGTTTGTAGGTGGCCAGTGCTGAATTTTCATGATGTGTGCTTAATTTTAAGCCCCGTGAAGTGTGTTTTGACTGTGACGTATCAGAAGCCAGTCAGATAAGAATTAATATGAGGAGAATCTTGTAGTTATACCCTAGATTTTTGCTACAAAGAAACTCCAAATGCATCTCTTGTTCTAGATGGATTTGCCACATCTTAGCAGAGCACATGCGAAGCTCATTTAGCTACTTCTTAATTTCAAAAGTGCTTAGGCAGTAGTCAGAGAACTGCTTTTCCGTACTTTGCTTTTGGAGTGGAGTGTTCTATAATGTGGGCTTTCAAGGACATGTAACCATGTCCTTCTTGAGGTCTCACCTGTGCAGCACAGTGCATACTAAGGATTTTTAGTCTGATGCTAAGTTTCTTAAAGAACTGGTCTGTAACTGTAAGGAAGCTACTTACTCTTTCACCAATTACTACATTTGGAATGTAGCTAAGGGGCTTTAGATTTTTTATACCTGGCTCTGTAGCCTCAAGTTTTGCTAACTGTCACAGAGTTGTGGAAAACTTCCAGAGTCAGTTGAAACATTTGATGAGAAGTAGGAGATTATGGAACAGAAGTTGTTGAAATCATTGTCTTCTGGATGTAATAAACTTTCTCTTGCACTCATTTTGAATTTTATATCAATACAAATGGTTTCTCTTGGAGCTTCTTAGTCAGGGGCAAGCGATTCACAAGATGTGTAGAGATGGAAGAAGCCCTGCAGGGTAAGATGTTAGGACATAAAGAAGATCAGATTTGTTAACAGGGCATATTTTACAAGAAATATTTGGTTGTATGTGTATCTGGATATATTTACATACATTCCATCTCCCCAAATATTGAAGATAGCTCTAGTGGTATACTAGTGTTAAGTTAATATTTTGTGTTAGTTCTGCTGTATGAGAAAGTAATGATAATCTTTACTTACTGTGCAGGATTTCTGTGCTTGAAACATGCCTGATTTTTTCAGTGTGATCTCTAGTGTTGCATTGTGTTTGAGTGAAATCCTTGGAGAATAATACTGTCCTTGCAGAATGGGACAGAAAATTAAATACAGCAATTGAGCCACAAACAAAATGCGATTTTAGATAGAGAATTAAGTAGAGTACTTAAATACTGAAGTCAAACATTTACTTGAAACTTGTTTTTTCTATAGTCAGCATATTGATCTCAATTATTATGAGACACAAGCCTTTTTGTTTTATTTCTGTTACTAAATAAATAGCAAATACAGTGATTTACTTTAATTATGTCAGAGCTTTATATAAACCCCAGGTGTACCTTCCCATGGCACACTGTGGCACACGGGTCCCATCTGACAAGAGGTTCTGCCTCCCTCCCACACCATGATGCCTTTTATTTTGAGTAAAAACAAACCAGCAAACAATCCAAAACAAACTCATGTGTCTGTGCCTGCCAGGTCAGAGCATTGTCTCTGTCATAATACCAACTAGTGTACAACACAGGCTGGCTTAGGGCTTCCAGCATTGTGGCTGGCAGCGGCCGTAGCCACTCATGTGTTAACATGTGGGCTTCTCAGGAGTACAGTACAAGGCCTAATAGACAGACATAGTTTGCCCAAGATCACTGACTCCTCACTCATTATCTTCAGCAAGGCTCCCAGTACAGCATGTCAAAAGACATGGCAGACACATCTTAGTAAATTCCAGATGATAGGTGACACGTTGACACAGTGATACTAGGTTATCTTGAATAGATGGTTGATGTGATATATCTGGTAAAAGCCTATTTAAAATGCCACCAAAAGACCCAGGACTTTCTTTTAAATGTGTCTAGAGGTATCCTTAGTGTATTCATGATCTGGAATAGCTCCAGATCCAGGTGCAATGTAGAGGTAGTTTTTTGTAATGTGAGAAAAAGCTGTAGGCAGCCACTGCATGTTTCATGCATAGTGAATTCTTCTCTGAGATGGAAAATCTTTGCTCTCAAACGCTCCCTCTCTGTACCCTTTACTGAAGATTTTCTCTGAATTTTAGAACTGCTGGGAGGTGGATGAGGGAGAAGAGACAATTTAAGAGTTCCATGTTTTCTGTGGCTTACACTAAGAAAACCTCTAAATTAAAAAAGGCAGAGAAGTAATTTGTAGTCTGTGCAATGAAAAATATGACTATATGCTGTACTAAAACAAACGAAATAATATTAGTGCATTTGCTGGGGGATACCTTTTTTTAGTTGGGATTTCCATCAGCTGGTTAATTCTGGTTTTTACTTAACTCATTGAATAGGCAAATACTCCCAGCTATTTCCTAAAGTTCTGCTTTTAAGTCATGTGGATATATTTGAATATTTTGTGGTAATAATTACATCAGAATTACCAGAGACACTGAAAAGGGGCACTGAATTTTCACATTTGCCAGAAACACAGAAATTCTCTAAACTTTACTGAATTTTACCTTTATTTTTCTTCCCTAAATGAAAAGTCCAATGGGCATTACAGGGTTTTTACAAAGGCTTGCTATTTAAGGGAATAAAATAGTAAAGCCCCTTTGCATAGGCTGTTAGCTGTATCATTAAACCGTTGAAAAGTAAGTGACAGAACAGTGCATTGTGTTCAGGTTTAGGAAGGCCCCATCATTGGTGTGTCACAGTTCTGCCATTTTTTCTTGGTTCTGTACATGCAAAAAGAAAATCGAATAAAATTCTCTTGCTTATTATTTCTCCTCTTGCTTTTTCTTTCCTGTATGCGAAAGATTGGATTCAAACTTTTAAGTAATTTGTTGAGGAGGAAAGTGACCTTTCTAAGACTGGGAAAAAAAAAAAATTATAAAACTTGTTTTTAGAAATTTTGACTAGTAGTGGTTTTTTGTGTTCAGTTGGTTACACTGGTTACATGAATAGAACTGTGCTTTTACTATTTTTAGAGTCCTGGTCTAATCCTCCATATATTGCTGAGTCCAGATGACTCAGGAATCCTCACTTCTGATTGAATTAGATTAACTTTGTAGGAGGCCATGCTCACTCATTACTCATGTATAGAGTGATTGTTAGTAAGAGATTGACTGGTGGAGCCGCACTCTGCTGTCCCTCAGACAAATGGATTTGACATCCAATTCACGAGAAGCAGTGGACCTGCTACCCTCTCACCACCAGCCATGAGGGGACCTTAGGGATGGAGGGGAGTGAAAATGGGCTCCTGCTTGGGGTGGCAGGTGAAACCCCTCCTGACCTCCCTCACCTCTTCAAGTGCTTGCATGTAATAGATACAAGACCCTGAAATCTGAGAAACAGGGAAATGAGGACCACAGAAATTAGAATGTGGATGAAGGTCCATCCAGGTTGACAAGGTTGCCTAGGGCAGGGCAGCTTATCCCCCACATCACAACCTCCTCAGTTAAGTAAAAAAGAATTGTAGTAGTCATTGGTGACTCCCTTTTGAGAGGAATGATATGCCAACTGGATCCAATCCATAAGGAGGTATGTTGCCTGTCTGGGGCCTGGGTAAGGGACATCACCAAGAAACTTCCCAGCCTGGTACAGCCCACTGATGATTACCTACTGCTGGTTTTCCCGCTGGGTAACGACCAAGTCCCAACAACAAGGGTGCAGATTATCAAAAGGAAACTCAGAACCTTGGGGACAGTGGGTCAAGGGGTCTGGAGCACCAGTTACGTTCTCTTCTATTCTGCCAGTTTCAGGGATTGTTGGGGCAATAAACTGGAAAACCAGGCAGATGAACACTTGGCTTTGAAACTGGTGTTACCAGCAGAATTCTGAGGATTTTATCGTGGGTCAGTTTATATGACACCGAACCTGCTGGCAATAAGTGGGGTCCCCCTCTTTCAAAAGGGAAATTTTAGCTCAGGATTTAGCAGGGCCCAGTGAGAGAGCTTTAAACTAGATTTGAAGGCGGATGTGGACATAGCCAAGCTAGACAGAGATAAGGTTACGAAGATATGGTGGGAATACCTTGCATGACTGGAATGTTGCCATGAAGGGCCACACGTTGCCTAGGGAAGACAGACAAGGAAGGTGCATTAGTAGAGTTTCCTCTATGTGAGGAAACACTTGGAATGTATTGAGCTCTGTTTGGGGTGGATGATGAGAGCATCGAGAGCTTATGGGTCAGGATAAAAGGGTAGACTAGGCTGACACTGTTGTGGGTGTTTGCTACAGGCCACCTTATCAGGAAGAAGTGGATGAGGATTTCTACAGGCAGCTTGAAGCAGGCCTCAAAGTCACAGATCTGTGACTTTTTTTTTTTAGTGGAATTGCTTAGGGATTTGAAAAATGCAAACCTTGGATTTTAAGCTGTTTGGCAGAACTGGTTGGTCTTGACCTCTCTTGAAAGACTCTGAGATAGGTGGTAGTAAGTAACTCATCTTTCAGTTTTATTTATTTATTAATTTTTTTTTCAATTTTATTTTCTCTTTAGGGGGATTACTGAAGCTCGTTTTGTTTATGTCTTTGTTCTTGGCATAGTCTTCACTGGCACTAAAGATTTACTAAAGTCACAGGTTATTTCTGCAGACTCCAGCATGAAGAGCACAGGATTATGGGAAGTATATAGCGGATTGGTTCTACTAGCAGCTCTTCTATTTCGACCTCACAATTTACCAGTCTTGGTGTTTTGTCTGCTGATTCAGACAATGATGACAAAATATATTTGGAGACCTTTGAAATTTGATGCAGCACAGATTACTATCATGCACTACTGGTTTGGCCAAGCTTTCTTCTATTTTCAGGTAAGCTCAATACTCTCTCTGCTTCAGGGGTGGGAGAGGGAGTAGTTTTTCAATGAAGTACTGTCCATTGTAAATAAAATGCTAACTAAATATTACAGAAGAAGAGTTTACTGAGTGCTCAGAAGGGTTTAGTTTCTGAATGTTTTATTAATGTTTTGTTTTCAGAATCAGGGAAAGATGCATACCATAGTGTCTTACCCTCAGTGTGGATTTCCAAAAGTGTTACCAGGATCAGGGACCTATACCAAGATGATTTTGGTCTGTTAATGGGCCTCATAAGTACTTTTTAGGTGATAATCAATTTTAAAATGTCATCTGAGTTGATTAATACCAATAAAAGGCAGGTGGCTTTTGTCACTGGTTCTTGAGGCTTACAAGATTTGGTAGCATCACAATAGGTCCACATTCTGTTTAAGACTGAATGAAAGTTCTGTGGCATGTAATATCTCTTATGAGAACCAGAACTTATTTTCTTCGTTATTATATCAAATGGTATCTTCTTTACTGAGGAGCCTTATTAATTTCACTAACATAGTTCTCTGCATTGCAAATAAGGTTGCAATTCCTCAAAAACTTTCCTTTTCATTGAACCTGGAGAGGATCCTTCTACTTCTAGTATTGTTGGAAACTTAGTGTATCAGGGTGTCTAAAGAGGGCATTTTTTAAGTTGGGAATAAGGTTTAAGAGGTGGGGTATGCAGAATTTCATTGTGGATCCTGTGTTGACTTTTCCTCTGAGGCCTGACTGGGGATGTTAAAACTTTGGTCAAGCTTAGGGTACTTTCTACTCTGTTTCTGAACCTGTAAGTACAGACTGAGGATTGGCTTGATTGAGAGTATATGTCTGGATGGGGAATTGCTGATGCGGGTAAGATCATCACGATTCATCCCTTCCTACCCACTTTTCCTGTTCAGAGGGCACAACATGTCTTGGTTGAATGGCTTTTGCATATTTTGAATGTTACTGTTCAGGCAGGCAGCTTTGATTACAGCCTTCTGAGAGCACCCCTTAGTGCAGCTGGCAAAAGGCTGAAGACGGAGCCCTCTCTGTACTGAGGTACCAAACAAAAACAGCTGCCAGAAATTTAATGGTGGGGAGGTTGGCAAGAAAATCCTAGTTATGGAAAAGAGACTAATAAAGTATGGTTCAGATGTTTTCATAAAGCAGCAAATGGTTCATAAATGTTTTCAGTGATGCTGAATTCTTGGAACACTTGGCTGAGAATTTCACAGAACCATGAAATTACAGGAGAGTTGAAGCTGGAAGATGCCTCTGGAGATCATTCAATCCAACCAGACCCCATGTAACAGCAGGTCATACAGACCAGGTTGTTCTGAACTGTGTCCATTATTTTAAATACCTAGAAGGGTGAAGACTCTGCAAGCTCGTGGGGCAGTTGGTCCCAGGGCTTGACCACCCTAGCTAGTAAAAAAGCTTTTCCTGGTTTTAATCAGAATTCCTTGTATTTCTGTTTCTGTGTATTGTTTTTCATCCTTTTGCTAGTCACTTATCAGATGACCAAGAAAGTCACAGTCTGGCTACATTTTCTGTACTTCCCCTCGTCAGGTATTCATACACATTGTTATGATCCCTGCTGAGTTTTCTGCTCTTGAGAGTTAATAGACCCAGAGAGTTGTTTGTATGACAGGTGCTTTTTTACCATCATTGTCTGTGGTGCTTCAGTGGACTTTTTCAAGTACACCCATGGCTTTATTGTGGTGGCAGGTCCAAAAATGGACCTAGGGACCCAAATGCTGATCTCACCACTGCTTATTAGAGAGAATGAAGCATCTCCCTTAAACAGCTAGTGAGGCTCGCCCTAATGTAGTCCCAGGTGCAGTTGCTCTTTGCACAAAGGACAATGGCTGGCTGATCTCTTCCAAGCTGCTTTCCATATGGTTTGTTCCCAGTGTGACCAAAGGCATGGTTTTATAACTCCCCAAGTGCTGGATTTGACATTTCCGTTTGGTGCACGTCCTGAATTTCTTGTAATTTCATTTCTCCAGCCAGTTGAGGTGCCTCTGAGTGGCAGCAGACCCATCTGCTGTACAGAATACAGTTCTGTATTGTGTACAGACTTCCTGAGAGGACTCTGTCCCATTGCCCAGGTGATTAGTAAAGATGTTAAACAGTATCAGCCCCAGCTTGGCCTCCAGATGGAGTTGAAGCTGCTGATGGCAACCCTGTGAGCTCAACATTTGAGCAGTTGCCAGTCCACCTGAGTGTCCGGTTTCCTAGCCTGGACTGCATCCATTTGTTTGCCTGAGGAGGTGGTTAAAAGTGCTTGTGAGGTGAGTGTATTAGATAAATGTAGCCCATGTATGTTCAGCCAGTATGACATGATGGAATAGAAAATACTTCTTGAAGTAATAGCTTTGTTTTGAACATGTAATATGGCAGGTTAAACTTTGTGTCTTTAATGCTCTGAATGATGCCAGAAATTTGGGACTAACTTTTCTGGAAGAATTTACATGAACTTTGAAACAGCTGTATGCATTTTCCAGAAATAAGCTATTAGAGCAGTCAAGAACTTGATACGTCTTTCCATTTGACTGTGTTGTGTCAAAGGGTTTTTTTCTACATCAATGAAAATATGTTTATGCAAGACCAATAGAAGGTAACAGGATCTGGTAGCATCTGTTTTGGCTTTCTAGTGGTCTTAAACTGGTGTTAGTAGAAAGATGTTTCTTTCTTATGACTAATGTTTTGCACTGTCAACTATGCTTGAGGAGTTTTTTGGTTTTTAGAAGACTGGAAGAAGTGAGTTCCATTTTACTTGGCTACAAATTTATGTTTTTGGATATCCTGCAGTTTCAGAGCATCTGCTTAGGCCCCGTCACTCTGCTGGCAATTTTGACATTTCTTCTAGAAGTGTTTCCTTTGGAAACAATAACTTCCAGTATGATACAGATTTCATCAAACTTTAGGATATTTTAAAAATTAGTTCTGACAAGGGAATTTCTTCCGCATAGATGTGTTGCTGAGTCACAGCATCCAAACCTTGTAAAGGAGAAATTCTGCACTGCTTTGTTATGAGCCAGATTTCTGATGGGTCTTTGTGCATCTCCTGTCACTGAAAGATCTGAAAAATGATCTGGGTGATAGTTACTTACCAAAACTTCTGTTAGAAGGAGACCAAAGCTTTTTTCCCTCATGTTGTTTCCCATGCTGGTTTGTATGAAATAAAGCAGGCCCAGATAAGAACCTGCCTTTTTGTGTCCCATCAGGTCTGTAAGCTCCACCTTTGAAAAGATTCTTTTTAATTAGCAATAGCTTAGGAAAAATTTTGAGAACTTCTTAAGTCTTTTTATTGCAGGACGCTTAAAAATGTATCAATTTCAGAAGAGCATGCTAACAGTCTTCTAGAATTTCTTTGTGTGTCTGTCCACTTAAAAAATCAAGGTGTGCGCCTATTCACCTTGCCCAAGACCGATTAAAATGACAAATGAATTGTAGTAGAACAGGAGGGATTTAGTCTATTTTCTCTCTTTATTTCTCTTTTTGTTTTTCTATTTTCAGAACATCTTAGAGATGTTTCAGAAATAGAGAAATCAATTCTGTTAGTGGAAAAAGTGTTTTTAGGAGTCAAAACAGATGGAATTTTCCTTCACAACCCCTCCCCCCCATTCCTTAGAGAACAAGTTTTTGGTTCTCTTTTAAAACTGTTGTAAGTACATTTACATTAGATACCTTTTTAGGATGGAGATTAATAATTTGACCAAAATACCAGACATTAGATGTTAGCTTGTTCTTTTATTCTCTGGTGAAAAGTGTTCTGAAGGTATGGAAAGAAATTGAATCATACAAGGCTAAGAGGGACTCTTTTTTTTTTTTTTTTTTTTTTTTTTTTTTTTTTTTTTTTTGTATTTCACAATTGAAAGCAGTTATCCGATGTGCAGAATATTAGCACAGAAGAGTAAAATGGTCGAGCTGGTAGTTCATAAATTACAGAAGCTACAAAAGTGCCTCAAAATCTAGTTAATGCTCTCTCTTGAATTCGTAAATTTCTCTCAGTTTATTCTGAGAGAACAGCTTTTCCAGTCTGGGGCTGTATTTCTAAGGATTGAAGGAACTTCTTCCGGAAATGATGTGTAATTTCATGTTTTTTTATATTGTTTTCCTCAGTATGTAGCATTATGATCTGCATGATCAGGAAAAATTAAAAAGCTGACAATATACAAAACCCAATTCTTCATTAATTGGTTTTTTTCTAATATATTTAAATATCTCCTTCCCTTTCCTTTGTGTTCTTTCTAGAGTATGAACTTCCCTTGTTGCAAAGGGAAAACTGCTCAATTTGTATAGCTTAAATTCAGGATTGAAGTATTTCTTTGGTTTATTAGTGACACATAATTAATTGATAATTATATATTGAAAATTAACTGTCAGTCACTGAAATATAGATGCAGGATCCATACCAGATATACAACAGGGGAACTTTTATGAATGTTTACCCCATTTTGTATACCTGATTTGAAAAAAAAAAATCCTCTGCACGGGGACACCTGTCTCCCAAACACATGGAGGTAACCTCTCCCCTTCAGGTGAGTTTCAGTCTCTTCTCATGGCAATGCAGTTTTCCCTGTTTACTGACACCTCCTGTGACAAATGCAGGCTCTCAAGCTTTAAGTCTTCATGTATCTCAAAAGTACCATAGATGAGTGACTTGGGTGAAGCTATAGATGATTTTGCATCGTGGTGTACATTTTCCAGCTCTTCCTTAAGTGAGTGATGGGAGGTGGAACTCTGGAAGTACCCATTCTGGTTTAGTAACACATTTTAATTGTTTGAATGAGCCATTTAATCTTTTTCCTTTGCTTTGTGGGAAAACCAGGAAGGTCTTTGCTTGGTGGCAGCTTTCAGATCCCATCCTTACTTCTGTGTCTTCCAGTGAAGGTACACTGTTTTTACTGAGTAAAGTTCAGGTGTCCTGGGTTTAGCAACTATCTGTCCCATCCATGACCATCAGCTCTGAGTTCTTACATTTTGACTGACTTAGGAGAGGGTTGTGTTTCAGACAGAGCATGTATGATTTATTCTTAGAATAAACATTACGGAAGTACAGCTGGGTTGTTTCTGCTGGAGAATTCCATCAAATTCTCACCTTTAGTATTGACCTCCGTTCAGCTTGTCTTGGTAACAGATAATCACTTGCTTACCGCCTCAGGAGCGAGCAATATCTGTTCTAGAATTCTAGGGGATAGATATGAAGGAAGCACAACTGTATTATCATTATATGCACTGCTGGCATAGATTTAAATGTCTTCCCTGACTTTGTTTCCTTAAGTTTTGTGGTCACTTGAGCTGTCTCTATTAAACTGACTGGGTTCAAAGTGGTGCTAGGGTTTTAATTTCCAGACAGGCATAAAGATCTAATGTAGCATACAAAAAAAAAAAAAAAAAAAAAAAGGCAGGCTTATGGTTGAAATACAAAAATTGAAAACCACTGAAATTTGTTGGTGATGTAGATCACATTGGATACTAAATTTAAACTGTGCTAGCTAAATGAGGCAGGAGAAGAGAAATATAAATGAAATATGAAAGGCTTCCATCTGGAAATAGTAGAGAGGTCTGGAGAACCACTTTTTGCACATGTCTTGGTGTGATTATGAAGAAAATGAGACTTGCCCATGTTGCTGAGCCTTTATTAAATCTTGGTAGACAATATGGTACATAATGACCAAAGCAGTAACTCTGTCTTGCTGAGTGTGGATTGTAAGTGATGGCCTTTTGAATATGATGGTAAAAATAGCCTTGTTCAGGATAGCACATTTAATGAATGAGGCGTTGTTCTTTCAAAACTTGTAGGGTCCTTCAAGACTTTATGGAAGTAGATCTGTGTAAGTGTGCAGAGTAAGCAAGACTAATAGAAAGAGATACTGCTTTTTGTTAATCCTTTGCTATAGCTGATGAACATGGGGGAAAAATTAAGTGTGTGGAAGCTAATTTTTTTATTTTGAATGTAAGTAGGAAAAACCCCACAAATTAAGGGTGGGTTGAAAACAAATGCCTTGATTTCACACTTAGTTTTGCGTTCTACAATTCATCTGTGCCAGAACCCTGGGTGCATCTCCTGTCTTGGAGTTTAGTTAGCAGACTTCAAGGTCATCTCCTTCATTGAGAGGGGAGCTAATGGGAGAAAAGCAGACGGAGGGGTCTGGCCCTACTTTCCCTTTTGGTTCTGCTTTAATCTGATGCTTTACTGCCTGTGTTGTATCGCAGCTGTGTAAGCAGGTATGTGTGTGCCTGTCTTGTACTTTCTTGATCCTGCTCTGCATCTGGCGGCTGGGCTTTCTGGCCTAATCTTGGACCTGCCTTGTCACTACAGACTTGCAATCCCTGGACTGTATCTAGCCCTGATCACTGTCTCTGGATCCAGGCCTGACCTGGACATGCCACTGAAGAGTCCTGACTTTCTGCTCTCACCTGCCTTGTTTTCACACTCGTTTCCCAGCTTACCTTCCTTTGCAGAACCAGCTGTCCCTTTCTGCTCTCTGACAATTTGGATCTAAAAGGGAAATTTGTTAAACAGTTGTAACTTAAATGGGAAGGCTGTGCATGATGTCATTTTCCCAGCATTTTAGCCATATTTTTGTGAATAATAAGTAGAGGAAGAGGTTGCTTACACGGGTTGTGCAGTCTTCATGCTTGGAGGTTTTTAGAAATTGTCTGGATAAAGTGCCATGTAATTAATATTGAGCTGGGTAAACCCAATTTGTTCTCTAGTCTTGTTTTAGTAATTAAGGTCTTTGCTTTATTTATCACTTTGCGTGAATTGATGAAGAGAAGCAGAGTTTAAAATACTCCAGTATGGTCCAAAATAGATTAAATTAATACATGTAGTCAGAATGCTACTTATTTGTCAGGATATTATTGCAAGCTTGAGAATCTCTTGATGAATTTTTCAATGAGCTTGAATAATTGATTGTTTTCTCCTAAGCCCTGAGTTGTCCACATCTCATAACTCAGCAGTCATTTCCCAAAAGTACGTTGCATATTTATCATTACTATTTGTCCTTAAAATGCAGTGAGAATAGAAATAAATAAGTCGGTTGTTTCTCTTTAATAAAGCAGCTCCTAAAAATTTATTTTGCAGTAAATATTGCTAAAAATATTTTTGTTACCTTGGATGAACGCTCATAAATGAACAAAAATTCCATGTATTTATTTATTAGTCTTGTGGGGGCTTGTTGCTGTGCTAAGAGCAGTATATCTGTGGAATGTGAAAAACAAAATACAGTTCCAGTTTCTGGTGGTTTTTATCACTGGAGGAAACCAGAGCCAGTTTGTACATTTTTAGAATCATTTATGTCTAATTCATCTTGCCTTTAGGTAAAGAGATGGACTGAGTGACATCTTAAATTGACTTTAGGTTTTTCTTGTTATGATTTCAAAGCATTATAGGATAATTTACATTGGAAAGGACTTCAGAAGGCCCACAGTTCAGTCCCATTTTCAGAACAGCATCATCTGTGAGGTCAAACCAAATCGTTCAGGATCTTGAAACCTCCAAGGTCTGTCCAGAGACAACAGAATCTTTCTGGCCAACCTTTTCTGAAATACTAGAGTGATGTGTTAAAATAAAAAGAATGCACTCTGAATTGTCAGTTATTTATGTATTGTGTGGAATATTAGAATTTATAAGCTATGAGAATTTAGTGTAAATACATGAATTTGTCTTGGAGAAATATACTTAATGTGAAGAAAAAAAATGCTTGTTACAGCACAGCAGGATCTTCCACTAGTATCAAGTAGTAGTATCCAAGAGGCTCAGCAGATTCATGGTAAGAGTAGGATGTTTGGACACTTCACAGTGTAGTTGGAGTTGTAAGTGTGTGGATCCAAACGTGTACATCCTTGTTCTACAGCTACATCACTTTAAACAAAGACAGTTGAAGTGAACCCTGTGGGAGAGGAACTCAGGGAGCTGGGGAGAAGGGGGAAAGCACTGTTCTTGCCTCTGGGTTCCTTACTTTGCCCTGACTGTCTTCCAGAGAGGAGTACATCTTTTTGCCTGGTTCTGGAGGACCAGTGACATGCACTGCAGTGCTGCATTTATTCTTCTTCTCACATGCAGTGGGATGGGGAGTTGCACCAAGGTACCAAAGATCAACCATGTGCATGTGCACATGGAGTAAACAGTTTAAAGAGACCTTTCAGCTCTTCATGACATGAGCAGGATCTCCTGATGCCTCAGCTTTTCTACTCTGCATGCATCATGCAGAGGAGAAGGAGAGGAATGAAAAATATATAGATGTAGTGGGCAAAAGACTTGCTGCTGTGGACAGGGACTGGAGAAAAAGAGAATAGGTTCCCTCCCTACCTGTCCCTGTCAAACTCTTGCTTGTTGAGATCAGCACCCTGCCCTGCGCTCAAAGTACTATACTTACCTTTCAGCTCTTGCCATGACCTCAGTCTATACCCGTTAAACCTGAGGAGTAGCCTTTTTTTACAGCTTTCTTTTGCAGTCTCATTACAGGTTCTAGGGCACAGATATGCTTTTGTTTAGCTTCTTGTCATTAGTTGTGCTCTGCTTTGCTCCCGGCATTGCTGAACATTACACTAAATGTGTAACAATAATTCATTACACCAGTGCAGTGATTTACTACAGTGGTGTATGATGGAAGTCAAAATGAGGAAGACTAATAGCCATAAGTCAAGATGTTCCTAGTGTATGATACCTGGTTAAAATCCATACTGCCCTCTTAGAGCTTCAGACTCCCTTTTCATTCTGGGGATATTTTCATGGTGGGATTCATGGGGACAGTGGCTACTTGTAATGAGCTCTAAATGGTTCTGTCAACACAGATGGCTTTTTTCTCATAGATTTTAGAGCTGTTTCAGGAACAGTTTTTTGCTGTCACTGGTGCCTAGTTAGTTACATACCTGAAAAAGCTACTAACTTTTTTATGCTTGTTTGTGTGCTCTGGACTTTGTGACAGAAGTGTGTATTTGATGATAGCACTTCCTAGCTGGGGTAACTTGCAGTTCAAGAGGGCTGCAGTCACTAAGGTAAGCCAAGGTCAGGCTTGAGGGAAATGGGGAGCCACCACTCCTCATATGCTCTATTGGGATTGAGCCTAAGACTATTTGTGGTGACAACCCTCACATTAGTGTTGTTCTGGGATTCTGTAGGTGGAAAAAGAGGGTTTGATGGCTGTTAGAATATCAGTGCTGTAGAAATGGATCAGTTTCTCAATGTACAGCAGGAATATCTGAGAGCTTTCTCTCTAGTCTGCGGAGACCTGTCTGTGACCTATTAATTTAAGAAATATTCTGCCTTAATCATAGGGTGTGTTTGCTACTCTAGGTATTTGGGTAAAGTTAAATACTTTGGGATTTTCAGTGGAAAACACTTCATTCAATTTTACATTGTTCCTTGTTATTTAGACGACATGGTCACTAGAAAAGAAAACTAGGTAAAACATACCAGACTTTCACAGCTCTTGATACTTTAATTGCTGTATGCTCCTTCTGTTTTTCTCTTGCTAGGTTTAAATGCCTTTAATTGATGATTCAGGCTATTGAGGCTGACTTCTGTTCTATTGCAGTGCAATCTTCTGTGGTATAGGGACTTGGGAAGGAGAAACCTCTCTAAATTTGGCTGTCTTAATCTGTTTACATGCAGGAACTTGTGCCATGAGGCAGGCGGTTGGGCGATGTAGTGTTCCATTACAGCTCTAAATTAGAGTCCTGTTGTCTCTAAGGACAAGAAATATTTATTTCCTGGTGTAATTTTAGGCAGCAGAACTAAAATCTTGTGTTTGAAGCATGTGTGGTAGAAAATATGTCTTTTTCATTAATGAAGTGACATAAATAAGTGACTGGAATCAGCAAGTGTAGCTGTTTATTTTAAATCCTTTTGTAAAATGTAACTTATTGAATAATAGGCATGTTAATTTGCAGAGAAAATAACACAAGCAATATAGCATGCTGTTTATGCCTTTGTTAATCTAAATCCTAATTAAAAGCACTTGTTTGGTAAGCTGTTTTATTGAAATTCATATGTAAAGAATATGGCTGTACTGTAATTTAAAGAGTAAGTCCTTAATGGGTGCAATTATTAATATTATTCTAATGTGTTACAAATGTATCTTTGGAGGTATTTGGATATTTACTATTTTATCCCTATTTTCAGGGAAATTCGAATGGCATTGCTAGTGTGGATGTTTCAGCAGGTTTTGTGGGACTAGACAGCTATGTGGAGATACCAGCTATTTTCCTCACAGCATTTGCAACTTACGCGGGACCTTTCCTTTGGGCCATTCATCTGCTGTGCTACTTGAGTTCTGAAGTTAGCAGGTAATCATGTTTGAACTAAAGTAATGCTCCTCTATGTACTGCAGCTATAAATATAAATATATATAGCTTATAAATTTAAGCTATAATATAGCTTAAATTCATAAAGGTATACCTTTTCAAAGAAATTTTTGTTCACATAATCTTTTTTCCTGAAAGTTTTGTTTTAAAAAAATGCATTTTCTTTTTTTCGATATGACTTTGTATCACCTAGCTCTTGCAGTTTTATTTTACCTGTGGAAATTTTGCTCTGGGAATATACATGTATGTTTTACTAATTTCGTTTCTTAATGAGTTCCCAGTTTGCTGTACTAAATTATTTAATACCTTATTATATTTTTTTATGACCGATGTTCTGCCTAAAAACATTCTTCTTGAAATCTTTTAAGTCAGAGAGAACTGAGAAGGATTTTTTAAAGTAATTGAATTCAAACTTAACTAACATGATGTTCTTTGAATGTCCTTCTTTGACAAAGTAAAATGCAAAGTTTTATAAGTAAAACATATTAGTATTATTGTATGTTACTGGTTGCTGCAGTCATTTGTAGCTAAAATATTTGTACTTCTGGGTATCTTGTGTGGTGGATGAATTAAAGTAAAATGAATTAATGCATTGGAATTTTAAGAAGACATTTGTAAAATGGTAATGTAATTTAAGAGTGTGCATATAAAATCTAATTGGACAATCTAAAACTGCTTTTAACTCATTCAGGGTATTCAAACTGAGCGATACAATATGTTAAAATGGAGGAGTTGTGAATTCCATATCGTATTGTATAAATGCACAAATGCAAAAAACTTGATGCGTTTTCACAGAATTAACATTTGGCAATGACTGAGACTTCCCATCTCCGAGTCTTTTCTTTGTTATCTGTGGAATTTAAATCTACTTTTTTTTTTAGTGATGAATAAAATACTGCAGTAAGCTTGGCAGGTGGGATTTTAGACAGTATTTAGTTTATCTCAACTTTTTGCCTTACTCATTGTCATCCTCGGTAAACCTCTGACTCCCTTTTATCTACACAGTGTCATCTGGTCTCACCCTGTCAGTGATTTTTGTATTCTGGCTTCTTTCTTCTCCTTTTGCCTGTTTGTTTTGGGCTGTGCTACACTGTGTTCTTGGGTTGGCTCAGTTGTGTTCATTAAAGGTGTAAGGAGTTGACATCACCAGCTGACCAAGCTGCACAGACCTGTGGGGCTTTTTGAACCTGGGACCTTCTTCTGACAGACTAAATTCCTGCACAGTCACTTGTTCTGTATTGACAGGCTCCTTTAACAGGTATTCACAGTGATTAATCTTAATTCACTGGCTTGCCAGTCTGCTACATGGGACTTTAAAGATGTCTAGCACTCTCTACTTGGTTGCTGTGGATTTATGCAGCCCAGTGCTGGGCCATTGTATTGCTTTAGTTATGCACTCCTTAGTGGAAATTGAGACTCAAAGACCTTTCATCTTAGTTTGAAGCCAGCTACCTTGGAGTCATCTTTGGTCTTAAATAGATTGATACGGTCTAAGTACTGGTGTTCGAGTATAATTGTTCTAAAAGCCAGACTTCTGTCTGTTCAATCTGGTATTTTTTGGCTTCAAGAGGAGTAGATGTGGAGTACACTAATTACTGATGTCTTGATTCGTGTAACCTCAGAAAGCCCTTTCTTGAATTTTCCTTACTACCTGCCAACTTGACACCAAACTGAGTTTTAACTCTGTTTCTAATGCTCCTCAATTTAGCTTTAGTTACTGCTTTGCTCAGTCAATACCTTTTTCTTGTGTCCAAATTCATAAAATTTTCTTCATTCTTTCAACTCTATTTAACAACAGAGTGACCATGTGATATATATAAAGTGTTGCCAATTGTCTTCTAGTAAATAATGTGACCCATAAACCTGGGTATTGCTTGCATTCTGTGTATGTCCTCTTTTTCCCAATTCCTTTATACCTCTCCCATGATTTGTGTAAAATAGCGCTGTGCCGTTTCACTGTTCACATTTGTGTTTCAGCTGTGTTGGTGTTTTTAGCAGTCTCACTCTCCATTCTTATCGTTACACTGTAGGTGCTTTGGAACTGACACTTTTTGCTTGCGCTTGGGGGATTCCAAGCACAACAGAGAGCATTGCCTTGGTGGCATTGTCTGGGGAAGAAGGAGAAAAAAAAAGGCTCCAGTAATTTAAAGAACTGCAGTTCAATTGTTTTTTAAAACCTAGACTGCAGACTGTGATGGACACTAGCATACAATGGAGAGAAAATTGTAACGTACAGCATGTTTTTGGAAAGCTCTTCTAACAAAATAACGAAAAACTTTCAGTGACAAAATCTTTGAGTCTCTGTACTTGTTTAATATTGCTTCAAATAATACGCCTCTGTAGTAGTGCTCGTTGTTCTGATGTTTTCCTGGTTGAATTTTTGCAGATTAAAAGCTCAGCTAGTAGTGTTGCCAGGTACATTGCTGGCTTAACCTTCTCTCAAGTGGGTGGCTATGGCCTGTAACACCCACATCACTTATGTAAGTAGATTCCACCAAGCAGCTTGTGACTGTAGACATTTTAAGGTTCATTTGGGTCAACTGGTGTCCTCAAAGAAACAGTACATAAATATGGACTGGAATCTCTAGCTGGTGGGACTTGCTTAAATTGGTATATTAATCTGCTTAGAACTTGGTCTGTATGCTTTTTATTTTACTCTTGTGCTTTGCCATTGCTGTCCAAATGATTGTCTTATTACTTGGTTACTTTTTAATGTGGTCCTCAGAGCAAGATGAAGATGTGCCCAGAACCAGTGAGCAGTGTCATTCTTAGCAAAGTGCCTTGCATTCTGCAGCCTGTTTTAGAGCTGTTGCATCTGAGGAGGTTTGCCTGGATCGGAAAGCCTGACTTCAGGGCTGTCTTTGTTAATTTCAGCCACTTAGCAGAGGTCATATAATTCATAGCTGCATCAGCTGGGTTGGCTTACCACAGCTTCTTGCTGAAATTCTTTAAAGCTGTGTTGCATTGGGTATTACTGCTTGGGGGCAAGTGCACATACATACCCTTCCCTCTTTTGGCCCTTTGCTTTTATGAAGCCACAGAATACTTGAGTCTGGAGTCCAACCCTCCTATCCAAAGGAGGGTCAGCTGGAGCAAGCAGAGATACTACGGGGTGTTCTTGAGCAACCTGTTCCAGCATATGGCAACACTTGGAGTTAAACAGTTGCTCACTGGTATTTAAGGGGAATTTTTTGTATATCATTCATCCTTTCACTGAGCACCAGTGAGAAGAGTCTGAGTACATCATCTTTACTTCTGCCCATGAATATTGGTGAGAACCCTGCCAAGCTTTCTCTGCCCAAGACTAAACAATCCCAGCTTTCTCAGACTCTCACTTTGTCAGATGCTCCAATCTCTTAGACATCTTTGTGAGCTTTCAGTGGACTCACTCCAGTACACCCTTGTCTGTCTTATACTTGGGACCGCAAAGCTGTATCTAGAATTCCAGATGTGATCTCACAACTCTCTCAGCAGAGAGGAAAGATCACCTCCTTCAACCCGCTGGCTTTACTTTTCATTCTACAGCCCTGGGTTCATTCATGGGAACATTGCTTGCTCATGCTCACTTGTCCAAATGACGTATGTCCTTCTCTACCTAGCTGCTTTCCAGATGGTCAGTCCCAAGCCTGTTCTGGTTCATGGTGCAGAATTTGGTGTCTCCCTTTGTTAAATTTTTTGAGTTTCTTGTCAGTCCGTTTCTCCAGCCTGTCAGTATGCCCCTGAGAAGTAGCAGACCTATCTGCAGACTCAGCTCCTGCACAAACTACTCCTCCCAGTTCTGCACTGTGTGCAAACATGCTGAGGGGGTGCTGCCCCATCACCCAGTTCATTAGTGAAGACATAAGCACTTTTGGCCCTCGTGTGACATCCTGTGGTTGATCACTGGTGACTGGCCTTCAGATGGAATTTCTGCAGTGTCTAAACAGTTTTTCAGTTCACCGGAATGTCCACTTTTCCTAGCCTGGACTACATCAGTTTGCCTGTGGAGACGTGATGAGAGACATTAAGAGCCTACTTGTGAGATGAAAGTGCATTAGATACATGCAGCCCATATATCTTTTGCCAGTATGGTAAGGTGGAATAGAAGATAAGGAGGTTTATAGATACTACATTTGCTGTGGAAATGTAAGTGGAAGTCCTTAAGTAATTTGCTTCCATCTGAACAAACTCGAGAAACTATGATATTCTCCTCATATGGAAAGGTAAATGTGTTTTTAAAATAATTAAGTGGCATGTGATAGACACTAACATGGATATAACTGCCACTTTTAATCCTTCAGGCTCTCCTGAGAAACTTGGCAGCATAAATGTGAAGGGATTTTCACAGACAGAAATAGAAAGAACTCTTTAGGTTCAGTCTCCATGGAAACTGTGCAATAACTCTTGAAACTATTTTTGAGATGGGGAGTACTGATTAAACTGATTCCTGAACTTAACCAAGTGTTCTGTGTGTGACTTGCATAAATTCCAGGGAGCACCTGGTTCATGTAAAAGGTAGTTTTTACAGTGACCACTCTATTGCTTTGATCTTAAACAGAACTTTGGATTTTTGGGTTCTTGTGACTGTAAAAGGGCCATGTTGTTGGATAATTTGACCTATATTATATGACCTCACTGTGCAGTACACTCCAGATGGATTCAGTTTCCAAGCTCCTACCCAAACAAAATTGTCATGTGGGTGATGTTCACAGTGTTGTGTAATTACCACTCTTCAGTTAGGCATCGTGATAGTTTTCAGATTACCAGCACATTGAAATCTGTGTTTTAGTTGGTTTAGTTAGTTTGGTGTCAGGGTGAGCTGGTGGGTGTTTCCTAGCACTAGAAGGCTGCATGCCTATTCGTTTTTCTTCCTCAGTTATCAAAAGTTGTAACAGTGCTTTCACATTAGCAAATGGCTTTCACTAGCAAATACTGAAAATGGATGTTATGCCCAATAGGAGGGTGTTAATAGTTGCATAACTTTAGTGTTATGCTTTGACTTTGTTGATGTAGAACTCCAGCACAACAAACTCAAATTTTGCTGTGAATTCTTCTATAATGCTGATCTATACAGAATTAGGAAGGTGTGTGAGCCAAAGGAGTTTCAGCAGTTAACATCAGCTTTTGCCATCTTCAGCCTAATGTGTTTGATTCATTAAGTCCCCAGTTCACTACCCATGTTAAAGCATTAATAATTTTTCTTTCTGACATAAGCTGGACATGGAGTGAGTGTTTCAATATACCTTTTTTTTGAGTCCTAGGTAGAAAGTGCAGCCCTCCTCAAAGACAAAGGAGCAATCCAAACATTTTCCACTGAACTCTTCAGTATTTTATATAAGTAGTTTATAATTCTTCTGTTTAACTCCATTCTCTCTCACTTAAATGAACTAAAGCTGAAAAAATGTTGACATCGAAGAATATATGCTGCTGCATTCTCTAGAATTGTAATATTTGTTATCTACTGTACTACCAGCAGTCTCATTCTCCAAATAAATAAAAAAGATACAGAAGTCATCTACTTTTTTGTTGATACACATGGAAATCTGGAAGTGAGTGGTAAAAACTGGGCTGGGGTTTTATTGCCATAAGCTGGAAGAGTATTCTACTCACCTAGGTTTATCCTAAGATGCTGTCATTGTAAAGATGGCTGAAGATTTCTCTTGAACTTTGTTACTGCTCTGTGATGGATACCTCTTCATTTATTCCTTTGTCATGTTGTTGAGACATTGACTTTTCCTATGAGACTTCCTCCAGGCAGCCATGACTCCTGGTATTGAAAAGTATTTTCTAATTGGAAACTGATCAGCAAAGTAGGTTTGCCTCTGTTATAAACAAATAACAAGTTGCTTGAAAGCCATTTGCAAAACAAATGTCATCCTTTTGCTCCAGGGACCAGCTGTGCAACTGTGTTTTAGGAGCTGAAGCACTTTCTGTGTAAATATTAAGGAAACTTATGTGCACAGAATTTATAAATACAAAGATCTGGGGTAGGTTAGGTTATTTTTGCTTTCTGTAGATAGTAAGCATCTGAACAGATTTGGAACTTTAAAAATTATGATGTAATTTTTGGTAGAGTTAGCATATACAATATGAGGTTTGATTTCTAGTAATGACTGATAACCCTAATTGAGAACTTGTTCTCCTGTGTGGTAGCTACTGCCCAAATCATTGTAGAGTTATCCACTTGGCTTTTAAATGGTCTTACTGATGCTATGTACTGCCATTGCTTTGAGATTTGTTCTCATCAACAGAACTGCAGTCTTAGGTAGAGACCACTTTGGGTAATATCACCTATACTTTTTAGTTTAAGTGGTCTATCACTTTTCTTTGTGGGTAATACTGAATTAAAAGGGTTCTGAAAATCTTTTTTATTTCTGCCCAAGTTCTGATTTGAGGTTGTCATGGTTACATTGTCTTCTTGCTCTTGTTCTTCTGGTTTCATATGACTTATGCTCAAGAGAACATAGCTGAATTGACAGTTCTCATTGCATCTGTAGAGCAGCAGCTACCTAGAGTGCAGATATGCAGTACCACTTTGCTGTACAAAAGGGTGCAGTATTTGTCCTCTATTTTTGTTTGGAACTTCTATATTGTGAGACAGTACTTTTCTGCCATCCTGTATGGTTTGATTTCCAAATGTTGCTTGCACAAAAGAGTTCATTAAATGTTAATACATACAAAGCTTATTGAATATATTAAGACAATCAGTATTAACAATCTAGGGGAAATTTTGTGTTCCAGTGGTAAACAAGCAGAGTATCCTCAAAGAATAACGATAGTCTAGTCAGACACTGCTAGCAGGACTCTAAAAAGACTTGAAAAGCTGAAAAGATAGTAATGAAAGCTTGGTTAAGTTTTGTGTCTGTAAATAAACTTATGGCAGTCCTTCCTATTGCTACTGAACTATAGCTACTGGAACTTAACAGAAGAAAGCTGACTTTCATCCAAGTTGTGGGATAATAGGTGGTGATGCAGCGTGCTATTTTCAAAAATTATATCCTTCCACAATAAGTGGAATTTTAGTAAATTCTTATGAAAGGGGTTAGGTTTTTCTGCACTGCCATGTAAGAAAATTTTGATTAGTCCGCCCAGCTGATAGTAGATGAAGGACTGTGAAACTTGGTGCTGCTATAAAATGAAGTTTCATTTTCCTGTGTCCTTTTTCTCTGACTCATGGTCCCTCATTATCTTTTGCTTGCTATCTCTCCTCTCATTCGTTTGTATCCCTTTCTTTACCTTGCTTGGTATCTTCCCTATCCCTCTCTTATTATCCTCTTGCCACCACCACACCAACCTGCCCCAAACTTGCCTTTTGTCTTGGACACACTTTGTACCTGTTTTTCATACTTTGCCTCACTTTCATGTGCATACCCTCTCACACTTGCATCAAGACAAGACTGCTTCGTGCAGACTGAGGAGAGAGACCAAGACAGAAAGCACAGAATTATAAGAGTAAATATTTATTTATGCATATGAGGTGTCCCAGTCAAACTGAGGCACCTGGATGTGGTTTAACACCTTTGTTCATGCTCCTCCTGTCTTGCTGTCCCAGTCGCTGTCTCTGTCTGGTGCTACACCTGTCTTCTCTCCACCTCCCTTTCAATTATTCCTGCTTCTTGCTTTCCTATTTGTCACAGACGCTTGCCCTTCATGTGCAGTTTGCCTGTCTCTCATGGCTGTGCTTTCATCACCCCTCATATTTTGGTTTCCCATCTTTTTTGTGTGCAAACAAACTCATGCTAGCCACATGAGTGTGCTTCCTGCCTCTGATGCATGTGTTTCCTCTCCTGGCCACGCTTACCTTTCTCTCATGGGCTTCCCCACTCTTGTGCTCTCCTCCCCAGTGCACTCCTGTCACTCTCATGCTTCTGACCCCTTACAAGCATGCTTCTCCCCCTCTTGTGCTTCCACATTAGCTTTCTTCCTCACACAGTTCCTCACTCACACTTCATGACTCCCTGACTCCCCATCATGGTTTTTCCCTCTCCCTCATGCACGCTTTCTCTGTGTCCCAGTCATGCTTGCACTTTTTCACATATGTGTTCTTCATGCTTTATGTGCTCTTTCCACCTTCTCTCACCCACTTTTCCCCTTCTCTTACATACCTCTCTTGTTCTCTCTCGCCTGCTTCCCTCACCTTTATGCTCTTCCCGACTGCCACACTTCTCTCCTTTGCGTGTTCCTATCTTGCAGCTCCCCCCTTGTGTGCTTCCCCCCTCATGCATGCAGTTCTCCTTGCTCATCCACTTTATCCCTCTTGCAAACATGCAAATGCTCTCCCTCTCTCATTGGAATGTGCTTTGTTATTCTCTTGCTTTCTTGTACGTGTTTGGTCTCTTGTGTCTTTGTCTTGCGCATCCTTCTGTCTCTTGCTTTTCCTTTTTGTGTCCTCTTTTCCCTTCTGTAGCTTTTCTCCTTTCTTGCATGCTTTCCCATGTCTCACAGATTTTCCAGCTCTCACACACACTGAAATACTTTCAATCAAATGCAAATTGCTTGCACTCTCCCTCTCTGTCCCATGTTAAATCTTTTACCTGGGTCCTCCTCCTCTCTCCCCCCTTTCTTCTTTTACATGCCTTTTCTTCCTCTAGCACTTCCCTCCCTCATTCCCTTTGCCTCTTTGTCTTTTGCTTTATTCTCTGTATGCTTTCCAGTCTCTTGACAGACATACTTTCTTGCATGCACTCTGCCTCTCCTAAGCTTGCAGTCTCTCACTTGTGCTTTCTCCTTCCCACTCATTCCGTCCTTTCTATCTGTATAGTTTTTTTTCCCTAAATTTGTAGAGCTTCCCCCAACTATACCCTGCTTTCAGCTTGTGTTGAGCCTGCTTTTCCTCCCTCTTAGATTTGCATTTCCTCTCTCGGGGATTTCCTATCTGTCTTTCAAGCTTTCTTGAAAGACAGGTTTCTTCCCAAAACAGAGTGGCTTCCCCTCCTCTCTCCCCTCTGTCATTATTTCCACTTTTTTCTCTTCCTCTTTTCTGTTATTTCTTTCCCACATCTCTCCCCCTCTCATATTCCCTCTCATTGTGAGGCTTCTTCTCTCTTTCTCTCTGTGTCCATGTTGCCCTCTAGTAGGCTTTGCCTTTTTCTCATGTGCTTTGCCTGTCCCTCATCTGTATCTTTATCAGTAATCTGTACAGGGGCATCCTAGGCACCCTTGGTCGGTCAATTTGCAGATGACACTAAGTTAGGTGGGAGTGTTGATCTGCTGGAGGGCAGGAAGGCCATGCTGAAGGATCTGGACAGGCTGGATCGATGGGCCAAGGCTGATGGTATGATACTCAATAAGGCCCAGTGCTGGCTGGGTCACAAGAACCCTATGCCGTGCTACAGGCTGGGGGCAGAGAGCCTGGAAAGCTGTCCGGTGGAAAAGGACCTGGAGGTGCTGGTGACAGCAGCTGAACAGGAGCTATTGAGTGCCCAGGTGGCCAAGGAGGCCAATGACATCCTGGCCTGTATCAGCAAAGTGGCCAGAAGGACCAGTGCACGGATAGTTCCCCTGTACTCAGCATTTGTGAGGCCACACTGCAAGTTCTGTGTCCAGTTCTGGGCCACTCACTTCAAGAGGGACATTGAGGTGCTGGAACATGTCTAGAGAAGGGCAGTGGAGCTGGTGAAGGGTCTGGAGCACAGGTCCTATGATGAGCAGCTGAGAGAACGGGATTGTTTAGCCTGAAGAGAAGGAGGCTCTCTACAATTACCAGAAAGGAAGCTGTTACAAGGTGGGGGGCGGTCTCTACTCCCAAGTAGAGTCAAGTTACTCTCAAGCAAGTCATAGGACAAAGGGAAGTGGCCTCAAGCTGTGCCAGGGAAAGTTTAGATTGGATATTGGGAGAAAGTTTCTTCACTGAAATGATTGTCAAGCATTGGAACAGACTGCCCAGGGAAGTAGCTGAGTCACCATCCCTAGAGATATTTAGATGTGCAGATGTGGCACTTTGGGACATGATTTGGGGGTGGACTTGGCAGTGCTGGGTTCATGGTTGTACTCAAAGATCTTAATAGTCTTTTCCAACTGAAATGATTCTGTATGCTTTTTGCATGAATGTTCCCTCTCATGCTTTCCCCGCTATCCAGTGCTTGCTTTCTCCTGGATGTTTTTCCTCTCCTGCCTTTCTCCTTTGATATTGTGCTGTGCCTCTCTCATGTGCCTTTTTTTTCTTGTAACTCTGAACTTCCCTTTCTCATTCTCTCACTTTCTCCTTGTGCTTTGACCTTTGCCACTTGTGTGGTTCTTCTTGCATGCATTCCCCCCCCTTGTACACTTCCCCCCTTATGTACATTTCATTCCCTTCTGCATGCTGTCGTCTTTATATGCATGTTGCCTCTCCCCCACTTTGTCTTTCATGTAGGCTTTACCTTTCACTTTCTCTGCTGTTCTCGTTTGTGCTTTGTCTCTCATGTCAAGCACTTTTACTTTCTCTCTTTTTTTCTCTTTTTCTCTCTCTGCCTCTCTCTCCTAAGTGTTTTTTGCTCGTGTGTTACCTCATGTGCATGTGAGCTTTGTCTCTTGTATGGATGCGTTGTCACTCTATCTCCCTCATATGCATTTTGCAGCTTTGTCTTCTAATGCGTTGCAGTCAGTGTGTCAGTTTCGACACTTTACTCTCCTTTCTTGCTATGGTGTCTACAATTCTTGTCTTTCATGCATTTCCATCTTTCAGTTTTTCTCTACTTGAACTTTGTCTCTTTCTGTCTCTATCCCCCTTGTCTCACTTGCTGTCCCACTCTCTGTTTGACCATATTTCTCTCTTTTGCTCACCATCCCTCCCTCTCCATCACACCCCCCAACCATTCCTCTCCCTCCTGAACCTTCCGTCTCCCTCTCCTTCTCTTTTTACTTCCCTCTTCCCCATCAGTCTCTCTTTATCTCTCTCTGGCCTCTCTCCTTTGCTACCTCCATCTCTTTTGCCTTGTTTCCTGTCTTTCCTTCTCCCTGAGATGGGCTTTTCCTCTCTCATTTGTGTCCCTGCCCCGCAGCTTTCCTTCTCTTCCAGACATGTTTTGCCTCTCACTCACTTCACTCTTGCATGATTTGTTTTTTCCTGTGCTTGCCTTTTCACATTCTCCCTTGCTTTGCCTCTTTCACTTTTCCCATTCCTCATGTGCTTTCCCATCTCTTGACACATTCTAGTATGCCCTTTCCCTCTCTTCCATGCTTTCATTCCTTGCTTGCATGTTGTTTTCCCTACACTGCTTGCTATTTCTTGCTCTTGGCTTCCTCTCTCTAGCCCTCGCTTGGGCTTTGCCTTGGTCTTAGATGTGTTTTCACTCCCTCCCCTCCTCACAAATTACCCCCCAGTTTCACTGTTACATTTCTTCTCTTTGTTTAGCTTTTGCCTTTGTCTCTGCTTGTCTTACGCTTTCTCTGGACTCCTCTCTACCATTCCACTTGTCTCTCTCCCTTTCTGTTTTTTCCTCTTAGCAGCATGCTTTTTCAGTCAGTTCCCTCTGACCTCTCAACCATTGCCTCCCTCTTTGCCAGGTTCCCTTCTTCTCACAGAAACTGCCTCCTTCTTGTAGATGTGCTTTCTCTCCCATTCTGATCAGCCTTTTCTTTCACAGACCCTTCCCCTCTGCTGCAACCTTAAACACATCTGCCTTCTTTCACACACCTGTTGCTTCTCTCTTGGTTTCCTTTTCTGTTACATTCTTGTCAACGTTCATGCTATTTGTTTTCTGTTTCTTTTGTGTTCTTCACTTTTCCTCCCTGCTGTCATCCCATTGATTTCTCTTTCTCTTGCACTCACTTTCTCTATGCATTTTTCTCTCTTCTGTCTCCAAATTCCCCTTCTTTCTGAGAAGTGGTTTCCTTCTCTCTCCATTAGGTTTTTCCTCTTTCTCTAACATGTTCCTGCTTTTGCAGTTTTCCTCTTTTGCTTGCACTTTCACACTTGTGTTTTCTTGTTATTGTGCTATTCCTTACTATCTTTTGCTGTCCCTCTTGCCCGTTTCCCTTTTTTCTCTCTTTCCCTTTCATCTTTCTCATTCCCTTTCCCCCATCCCATGCCCTTTCCACCCACCTTGTTTTGCCTCATTTTCTGTCTTCAACTGCCTTGTCCACCCGCCTCCTTTTACCTCTCTCTCAGACTGTCTTTGTCTGTGACTCACATGCTATTCCATCACTGAGAATTTTCTGCTTTCTTGCGCACACTCTCCCTCTCGTGCTTGTGGCTTCTTGTTTGTACTCTCCGTTCAGTAGTTCATTCTTGACTGCTCATTTCCTCCCTGTTTTGCTTGTTCTCTCCTGAGCCTTCCATTTGTCTCACACATGTTTTCCCTCTCTTTTCGATGCGCTTTACCATTCTATTGGATGTACTTTCTCACTCTCTGGTAAGCTTTCCCTCTTGCTTGTGCTTTTCTTCTCCCTCTTGCTTTCCTGGTGTGCTCACACTCACTAGCACTCCCTCTAGCACGCTTATTTTCTCATGGTTTCTCACTTTCTCCCTGTCTTGCATGTTTTCTCTCCTCTTTTCCATGCCCAAATTCCAAATAGCTCACCATTCCTTGTGCTTTTGCTCCCTCTTTCGTGTTTCCCCCTCTCTCTCCTGCTGTATGTCTCTCTGACACACATTCCCTTTACCTCATAGACTGTTCACTTCTCTCTCATGTTACCTTCCTCTCTGAATGTTGTATCATGGGTGTGTGTATCCCCATGCACTTTCCACCCAGTTTCCTTTGCTTGTCTTCTCTCTTGGACACTCTTCCCCCCTCCTCATCTTTCCTGGTTTTTGCACTTCTCCTCCTTGTTCTCCTTCACTTTTCCTCTTTTGCTCTGCTGCTCAGTCTTATGTTTTTCCCACCCCTTGCATACTTTTCTATCTCTGAAACATGTCCTTTAATATCCTCATTTATGCTTTTAGTCTCTTTTATGCCTTCCACTCTCTTTGCTTCATTATTACTCCCTCAACTGCACAGCATACCACTTCCCCTGTCGTTCTTGGATGCATTGTCACTTTCTTGTACACATTGAAACACTCTCTTATGCTTTCCTTTTGTGTCTCCTGTGCTTTGATTCTCTTGTATGTTTCTTTGTTCTCTTGTGTTTCCTTCTCACTCTTTTGCCTTTTCCTTCTCTGCCTTGCATTCTCAGTCTCTCTTTCCTCATGTTTCATGCTTTCTCCCTGTTGCACAATTTTCATATCTCCTGCTTTCAGTTTTCATTTTGCTCATGCTTCCTGTACCTTGTGATTTTCCTCCCTTGCTTGCATGAGCCCCTCCTAACCCTTGCTATCCATATATGTCTTGCTTCCCCTCTTCACCTACTCTCTTCCTTTCTGCGCCACTCTCTTCTCTCTCTCCCAGCTCGATTTATTTTCCTTTTATTCTCATTTTTTCTCGTTTGCCCCCTCATATGCTCTCTGTCTCTGGCATGCCTTTCACCGGTATAATCTTTCCCCTGGCATATTTTCCCTCCCTTTCCCATACTTTCCTAGAGTCATCTGGTTTCTTCTCTCTTAGCTTTCTCTTTCAGGTGCTTTTTTTCTGCACTTTGCATCTCTTTGTAGTTTCCCAGCTTTGAGTGTGCTGCTTCTTTCTCTTGCACTTGGTTTATTCCTCTCTTTCACTCCCTGACATGCTTTCTATTGCACAGTCCCTTTCTCTCCTTCTAGTACCTTCCCTCTGTCATACTTTGTCTCTTGTGCTTCCCCACCTTCTTTCATGCTAATCCTGTCTCCTACAATCCTTTTTTCTCAATCCCCTTCTTTCTCTCACTTTCCCCTTTTCATCTCTTGTTTCTTTTTCCTCCCCTCCCTTCCCCGTCACCCTGTCCCTCCTCTGACATTCCCATCTCCCCACTCTGTGTGTCTCTTTACCCTCCTTTTAGTCTTTCTCAGACATTTTTCTCTTTCACATTCACTCTCTCAGGTGGTCTTCCTTCTTTACTTTCCTTGCATCTCTCACACTGCTTCTGCCATGTCCTTCATCCCTCTCTTGCATGCTTTTCCTCTCTTGAATACTGTTACTTTCTTTTGCACTTTCTTCTTCCCACTCTTACTTCTCTTTGTCATTCTTTCCTCCCTTTTGTGTGCTTTTCCATCTCAGATGCATTATTTGGTGTTGATGTGTGCACTTACCCTCTTGCTCATGCTTGCAGTCTCTTGCTTATACTTTCCCTATTGCTGTTGCTTGTCATCTCTTTCCACTGCTTCCTACCCATACTTCTTAAGTATCCTTCTCTTTTCTCCTTGCTATCCCTCTCTCTTTGTCTCTGTCATTTGCCCATTAGCCTCAGGCATGCTTTTCCTCTCTCCTTGACGTGCTTCTTCTCCCCTTTCTCTCTCAAGCATTCCTCCTGTCTTGGTCGTCCCATCTGATTAATCTCTTGTATGCACTTTGCCTGCTGTGCTCCTGTCTCACCTCATTCAGGTGCTTGCCTGCTCTCGTGGATTTGCTTCGCCTCTCTCACATGCAGTTATATTCTCTGGCATACTTGCCCTCTCTCTGATGTGATTTCTTGCTTGCTCCGCTTTCCTGATGTGATTTCCCTCTTGCCTGTGCTTTCAGTCTCTTGGTGTGCTTCCCTTCTTTCTCTCATGCTTTGCATCTCTTACCACTGTCTCTCCCTTCTTCCCCACTAGTGCTCTCCAGCACTCTTCCTTTCCCTCCCCCTTCATTGTTCCACATACATTCCCTTTCTAACTGGCACACTTCACATGTGTCCTCCATCCCATCTGCATGTCTCTCTTAAGAATCTCATCTCTCTGTCTTCTTTCTCAGACATGCCTTACCTCACTCCTTCTACTGTTTTCCCTCTTACTTTCACTTTGCCTCTCTTGTTTGGCATTTTTCTCATGCCTTTGCTGTCCTGTATGTTTATTCTTTCTCAGGTCCTTCCCTGTCTCAATGTCTGTTGTTCTAAACTCTTCATCATGCATCCCTGTCTCTCATGTGCTTCATCCCTCTTTCACACACTTCTCTCTTTTGATTTTATTTTCCTCTCACTTCCATTTTTACATGTGCCTTTCCTCCCTCCACCTTCTGGTATCCCAGTTTGCTTTGCCTCTTCCCCTCTTCTTCACTTCTACTTTTTTTCTCTCACATCTTCCCTTTCACAGGCTTCCCACACCCTTTTCCTCTCTCTGTTGTGCCCTTTACCCTTGTGTGGTGCACCTTGTGCCTGTCTGCCTCAACAGCCTCCTGCTCACATGCATCCTCCTCACTCTCATGTGTTTCCCCTCTCACATGAATTCTGCCTGTCATGCTTACATTATCTCCCGTGTGTGCTTTTCCTTGCTTACTGTTCTCATTCTCTGGCACTCCCCTTTCTCACATGTCTTATTATTCTTCATTTCTGTGTCTTCCTCCCTCTCTTGCATTCTTTCTGTCTCACAAAATTACCCTTTCTGTTTGCACTTTCAGTGTCACTTCTGCTTTCTGTCTCATCTAGTGTCATTGTTCTCTCTCTCATGCTGTCGCTGTCACTATCCCTCTGTCTTGCTCCCTCTCTTTTTCTCTAGCTTTCCCTCTCTCCTCATTCCCTCTTTCTTACTGTCCTCAGTTCCCCCTTACCTCTTTCTTCATCTCCCACCCTTTCTGTCACTTGTGTCCTCTTTCTCACACTTTCCCAGCAGTACACAATTTGCTTCCCTCTCACCTGCCCCGCCTCTGTCATGTGCTTCCCCCGAACTTAGCATGGTTTACTGATGTCATGTTGCCTTCGCACTTTCTCACGCCCTTTCCCCATCTCCACCTCATCCATATTCCCTCTCTCACACACATCTTTCCTCCTGCTGTCATTCAGTTTTACTGTCTGGCATGTATTTTTTGTCTTGGAGATGTACTTTGTGCTTGTTCTCTAATGCTTTGCTTCCCTTGCATGATGTTTCTTTCCCTTGTGCTTTACTGTTTCCTTTTTTATCTCATGTCAAGTTGTTCTCTCTCGCTAACCTCCTCTCTCACGCTTTCCCACCTTTCTCACATTTTTTTTTTTTTCTTTCTTGGATTTCCCTCTCACTTATGTTTCCAGTCTCTGGCTAATGCTTTCCCCCTCTAGCTTGCTACCTCCCTCTCTATTGCTCTCTGTCCTTGTCCCACTTGCTGCCCTTCACACTTCCTCTAGCTTTACATCTCTCACAGTAGGTTTTCCTCTCTGTCATATGCCCTTACTGCTGTCCTGGATATTCATGTCTTCTCTCTTGAATGTGCATTTTCTCTCTCTGGGTTGCACTTTGACCCCTTCTCTTCCTTTCTATCTCTCACTTGCATGCTTTCACTAATTTGTGTGTGTCATCTTTCTCTTTCCCCCTCTGTGTCATGTTGCTCTTCTGCTGCCCACCTTTCTTATATTGCTGTACAAGGCACACAGTTCTCTCTTCTGCTTGCACTTCCTCTCTTACTCCTACTGTCAGTTTCCTGTGCTCCCTTCCTTCCTCTCTCTCATGCTGCCCCTTTTGATCTTTTATCTCTTCTTGCTTTCCCTTCTTTCTTTCTCTTCTTGTTTTCCTCCCCTCTCTCACATACTTTCCTCCTTTTTCCCACCTTCCTCACTGTTCCTCCTATCATGCTCTCTCACTTTGCCACCTTGCTCCCTTGCATGCTTCATTGTCACTCACTTGCACTTTACCCCCTGCACATGCTGTTACTCTTGGTTGTGCTTCTGCTGTGTCTCTCATTCAGTAGCGCTCCTCTCACTGTCTGCTTGCTAGTTCCCTCTCTCTTTGCATTCCTCTCCTCCATAATTTTGTTCATCTTGCTGCCCCCTCACTTTCCCTCCAAAACTCACCCTAACACTCCCTCTCTTCCTTCCTTACTCTCCTTGCCTCTCACACACCTTTGCACTCACTGGCATGCACAGGTTCTGTCACTCCCACACGCTCCTTCCCCATCTGTCTGTCTCTCTTGGCCTCTTTCCCTCTCCCTTGCGCTCCCTTCACCCCACTCTGGACATTCCGCCCCTCCCACCCTGACTGTACCTTTGGCTCTCCCTATCCCTATTTATCACACTCTTAACCTCTTTTTCACACACTTCCCTCTCTCACTTTCTTGCTTGCTTTCTCACACCTGTCTCACAGGGCTTCCCTTTCTACCATGTTTCCCTTGGCTCCTACTCTTCTGCATATGCTCTTCCCTATCCCTACTGCACTCCTTGAATTTTTTCTTTCTTTTTCTTGTGAGTTCTCTCACACATTTTGTTTCTCTTTTTATACGTCATTGTCTTTAATGCTTTCCCTTTACCACATTTAGTTTCGGTTGAACAGTATCCCAGTCTCTCTTGCTTGTACTTTTCTGTCCTCATGCACACAGCCTCTTTCTTCCCCATGCTTTCAGTTGCTCTTTCACTTCCCCTCTTCTCCTCTTTTGTTCATGCTTTCTGTCCCTTTTTCACACATTCCATTTCCCTTTTTTTTTTACCCTTTCCTTTTAGTTAATGCTTTCAATTTCTAGAATACTCTCTCTCTCATGCCTTTACTTTGTTGCATGCACTTTTCCTTTGGTCTGCTGCAGTTTTTCTTGCTTGCCCTTGTACACTTTTCTCCCTTGCGTATGCTTCCCTTCCCTCTTCGCATCACACTCTGTCATTGGTTTGGTCCTCTCTCAAGTTTCCACTCCCTTGCATGCATACTTTTCTTCTCTCTCTATAGTGTGTCCCTCCTCTTCTGCATGTATTTTTCCTCTCTGGCACACTTTATCTGTCTCACAGCTTTCCACTCCTCTCTATTGATTATTCTTACCCTTTCATTCTTGCTTTTACTTCCCCTCTCTTGCACACATTTCCCTCCCTCATGCAGCCCTTTTCCTCCCTCCCTGTGCTGACTTGGAAACTTTCCGTCTCACTTATGCACTTTCCTGTTCTGTCACATGCTTTTTATCTTCCGCATGGGTATTCCTAATAAAAAAATATATTTTTAATACATAAATTCCCTCCCATTTTTCCATCCATTTTCCCCTGCATTTCCCCTCTGACATTTTTTCATTCTTACTGGTGCACCTTTCCTCTCTGTTGGACACTCATTTTCTCTCTCACTTCCCCGTATGCATGTATCCTCCCCATTCATTGTTTATCCCTGGTGTGCTTTCCCTCTTTTTCTCTGATGTTTTTCATCCTTCTCTCACACTTTTCATATTTCTCTCATATGCTTTTTCTTTGTCAGTTTCCTGCTCTATCACACACATTCCCTCTCTGATAGGCTCTTTCACTTTCTCATACACACTTCACCTCGTGTTTGCTCAAGCATCCCTTGTCTCTACTGTGAATGTTTATCACTTTCATGCTCTCTTGGTCTGTCTCATTCAACATATGTTCCCCTCTTGTGCCTACTTCCTCTCTTAAATAGTTTCCTTCTTGGTCGAACATCTATCTGATCCTGTTTCAGTCCCTCTTGCATGCTTTCTCTTCTGTCCTATTGTGTAAGATTTCCTTTCCTCTCTTATGTGCTTTACCCCAGTCCTGTGCATCTGTCCTCTCTCTAGGACACTCTTCACACTACCTAATAATTTCTTGATTTCTCTTTGCCACTTTCTCTCTTTTAACCACTTCTCTGTCATGCAGTGTTCCTTTAATGTTTGAGCTTTCCCTTTCTCCCTGGCACACAATACATGTCCTCTCTGTCTTGCACCATCCCCCTCTCATTCATGCACTTTCCTGCACTTTTTCTAAGGCACATTTATCCTTTCTCTGTCACAGGCCTTTTTACAATTGCTGTCTCATCGTGCTTTCCCTTTTTCCTTTGCTTGTTTTCCTGCTCTGTCTGCACTTTTTCCTGTACTTCACATATCTTACATGTCACACATCTCACATTTTCTTTGTCTGCCTTGCACTTTCTTTTGCTTACGGTCTCATTTTCCCTTCTTATCTTACATGTTTCCTCTCTGTCAGACTTTCCTTGTGTCTCATGTTTACCCCTTGTACTTTCTGTCTTGCATTCTTCCCCCCATGCATGCTCTGTCTTTAACTCTCTCTCATGTTTCTGCTTTATAGGTTCTTGCAGATTTTATGTAATTCCACTCTCTTGTGTATTCTTTCCCTTAATTTCGAGCACTTTTCTCACACATGTGCATGCTGTCTCTTTCTCTTTCATGCACTCTTCCTCTTTTTTTTCTTGTGCTCCCTCTCTGTTGTGCCTCCTTCTTCTGTCAAGCTTTTTCTCTTCTGTCTTGCATGTGAGGGCTTTCCTCTCTCCTGTGCACATCCTCTTTTACATTCTATTTCTTGCTGTCTTTGGCCTTTTTATGTCTCTCTCGTGCAATTTTCCTTCTTTACCTCATGACGTGCTTGCTGTCTAACCTGCTACCTCTTTGCTTCTGTGTCCTCCTCTGTTTTTTTCGCTGTCAGTCTTTGACTATGCTTGCCCTTTCCCTCTCAATCTTCTTTCCTTCTTGCTTGCTCTCTTACCTTTGTTTTTCTTCCCCTCTGCCTGACTCACTTTATTCCCTTCTCACTCTTTTCTATCTGTTCTTCTTTCTCTCCCAATCCCACTCTGGCTTTCTTTGCTCCGCTTCTATTTATATTTCTCTGGATCTCAGTCAGTCTGTCTATTCCACATGCTCCTTTCCAAATCTCTGAAATTCTCATTCTTACATTCCCTCTTTCCTTTGCATATCTTGTTATCTTTGCTTGTTCCTTCTGCCATTTCTGTTCCACTACACTTTTGGATCTTCCTCTTTAGTCCCCTCTTTTTCAATCCCATTTTCTCTCCTCCTTTCCCCTCAGTCCCCTCATTGCTCTCACACTCACTCCTTGTCTCTCCCAGTGTCATGCCACCCACAGCCATCCACTCTTTTCCTTGCCTCTCTCCTTCCTATCTGTCCTTCTCTCCCTTTACTCTGTGCTCCCTTCTTTCTCAGTTTCTGCCTCTGCGTCATCTCCCTTTCATGCCAGCCTTTGGTCATCTAAGTTGAGCCTCCCTCCCTCCCTGCCTGCCTCCCTGCCTGCCTGCCTGCCTGCCTGCCTGCCTGCCTGCCTGCCTCCCTCCCTGCCTGCCTCCCTCCCTGCCTGCCTCCCTCCCTCCCTCCCTCCCTCCCTCCCTCCCTCCCTCCCTGCCTGCCTCCCTCCCTCCCTCCCTCCCTCCCTCCCTCCCTCCCTCCCTCCCTCCCTCCCTCCCTCTTCATCTTGTGTTTCTTTTCTGCCACCCATTCTCCTCCTTCGTTTCTCTCTTGCTCTCCCCATCCTGCTCTCTCAACTGTCTCTGTTCTCTCTCTCCCCCTTTTGTTCTCAAGCTCTACCCTTTCCTTGCTACTGCCCTCATTCATTCTGCCTCCTTTTCTCTCTCTCTCCCTCTAACAGGCGATGTCCACATTTTCTTCAGAGCTCTCTTTTAATTTCCTCAGCCTCACTGAACATACTCAAAGTGCAAATTGACATCTTCAATCTTCTCAGAGTTGTGTCCTGTTTACGTGTTCTGTCTCAGAGCCAGGGTTACAATTACAGTATCACAAAAACTGTGGCATGAAAAATCCTGTGCTGATTTGTCTGTCTTCTGAGCTAGAGTCCAGGTAGGAAGAGGGTCTACAGCTACTAAATCAAGGTATCTTCATCAAAAATCAAATTGGTCTTGTAATTAATTCCTTACCAAGATGAAGCCATTTTTGTTTACTCTTCCTTTTACACTTCATGGTATTAAAATTGTCTTATCCTTTGCAGACATGGGTATGAGTTTACAAATCATGCTGTAATCCATTTTGTTTTCCAGAGAAAGTATGTGGGTCTTTACAGTCTTTATCCTAATACTGTGTATTGTTCTTAAAAGCACTCTGCACAAAGCTGATTTACTAAGAAGTCCAGCACTCCTATAAACTTGTCAAAGTAAAAAGTGTCTATGATGCTTGAGCTTAGTAAGAGTATCCTGTGTAATCCTAGAAGATATCTCATTGCACCACAAGGAATAAAATGTCTCTGAAGATGAATATGCTGTGCATTGTGCCTGAAAAAGCTGTGAAGAAAGTTGGGAGCAATATTTGGATACAATGCATGAAGTATACGCAGTGCACTGAAGAAATTATCCCATTCCGCTCTTAAATTAGCAAGACCTGCATGATAATATTGTGCTCTCAGTGGTTCATGCTGCTGCTCAAGCAGAAGCAGAGTCATTCAGAAGAACAATCCTGGAAAGAGAGGATCATATTTGTAGACTTTTGCTTACATAGTTCTTTATTGTAGGAATGTTTCTAGAAGTAACCTGTACTTTTGCTGGCAGTGGCCTTGTTCTACTGTTCTTACAGGTTTTTCACCATTAGTTTTCTATTCTTCTCTGTTCCATGGCCAGCATAACTGACTGCTTGGTTCTGGTAGCTGTGGATAGGACTGTACATGAGATACTGTCCTTCTGCATTTATGTAGGATTTTTCTATCTTCTTTTCTCACACCTTTTCTTGAAGTTAACAAATTCTCCTTGAATGTGTGTGTTACTGGGATGGCAGGAGTAATTTGAGGAGAGAGTTGTTATTTTAGTTAAGTCACAAGTTTAAAAATAGTTGCTGTAGTGGAAAAATGCAAGAAAGAATTGACTCTGCCCTGAGTGCAGAAGAGTGAGCATTGCTTCACAGAACCACAGAACACCTCAGGTTGGAGATGCCCTTGAAAGATTATCTGGTTCAACCTTTTCTGGGAACAGGAGCCTCCATGAGATCATCTAGCGTGCTGTCCAGTCTTGTCTTGAAAATGTGCAGTGGTGGGGACTCTACCACATCCCTGGCAAGATTGTATCCATGATTGTTTGCACTGTAGAACATGTCTTTCTTATACTGAAATTAAACCTCTCCCAATGCAGCTTGTACCCATTGCCTTGTGTTTTCTCCATGTACTACCTGGTGAGGAGAGCACCTCCATCCTTTGTAGCCATCTTTAAGTACTTAAGTACTGGAATGCTGTGTTGAAGTCTCCTTAAGCCTTCTCCATGGAGAAGAGATTTAACTCCTACAGTCTTAACCTTATAGAGCTCTTTCCAGTCCTTTTTAGAGCCTCTCTTGCCTGTCCATGTCTTTCTGGAAGGGTGAGGACCAGAACTGAACATAGTACTACAGGTATGGCCTGACAAGCACTCAGTAGAATGGGATAATCACATCCCTCCCTGCTAGTAATACCCCTCAGGATGCAGCCCCGGACATGATTTGCCTGTTGCTGCAGCAATGCTCTGCTGACTCCTGTTTAGCTTGTTGTCCCCCAATACCCCCAGTTCCCTTCCAGCAACACTGTTCCCCAGCCGCACACATCCTAGCCCGTACTGGGCCCTTTGGATATTGTGACGTAGGTGCAGGACTTTGTTAAGCTTCATACAGATCTTGCTAGCCTGACCAGATCTCTCTGTAAGATAGCTCTCCCTTCTGACACGTCCACCTCGCCTCCCAGTTTCGTGTCAGCAGCGCGTTAGCGAAGGTGCTTTCAATCCTATCATCCAGATCATTTATGAAAATGTTGAGCAGTTTGGGGCTCAGTAACATTCACTATGGGACCCTACTTGTGTCTGGCTTCCACACTGAGTAGAAAACACAGATCACCACTCTTTGTGGCCTTATTGGCCAGTTTCCTACCCGCACTTAAATAAATTATGCATCACCTTTCTAGAAATGCCTTGTGTCACTGTTGATATGTCGTGTTATACCTGCTATATTTTAACCTGTTAAGTTTGAATTTAATTGAATGGGTTGGACACTAACAGTCTGTGTTAAATTTCTTCAGATCCCATCTGTCAATAACAATTGTTGGATGCAATTTTTCTTTACACCTCTAGTTAAGATCATGAAGAACAACAGTTTCTTTACAAAGATGGGGAGGAAAGCCTGCAGATGCACCTTAGCAGAAAATCAAGCTATACATTGCTGTGTTATTCCTTGCATGTATGACACCAGTGTAAAATGCTTCAGGTTTTTTCCCTACAGGAAGCCTTCTGAAGTGTTACGTGAATCTTGGAAGAATACTCACAGAAAATTGACCAGTGCTGGGCTTTGAAGTACTTATGATTCGTGTTTTACTTGTTAGGATGGTTTGATTGTATCTTGTTGCATTGAAGTCTGGGCCAGTGTCAACAGGAATAGGCTGGTTTGGTTTGAGTTTTTCTTTTCTGTTTGTTTGTTTGTTTGTTTCTTTAGCTTATTTTGCAAACATGAAGCTCATAGCATAACTGATTATGCCAGTAGTGAGAACAGGAAAAAACATTGATACAATTCTATTTTTCCTACTCTTGATGCTGAGATGAAGAGAATTGAAGTTTCAGGTCCTAATAGCTTTTACAGCTAAATCTTTGTGAGAACCTGCTGAACCCTGTACTACAGTCCACATGTACGGCAGTCCCCTGTAGCTTACTGCCACAGATGTGACCTTGCTTGGGTAGTAGTACCTTCTCTGCCTTTCTTACTGGGAAAGAGAATGGAGAGGGCAGAGGAAAATCAGTCATTGTCAAGTCCCATCATTTCCATGGTAGTTGGATGTACTTTACAGCCCTTTTATCTTGCCAGCTAACATAATTTTTGACATCTGTCCCTTGATAGGCTGTGGTGACAAAAATTGTGACTTCATAGCATTAAAGATGTCATAGCATTAAAATTGTTCTGATTGGTAGTCTCTACCAGAGTTGCTCATATAAATTTCCAGTGGACTTTTGGTTCCCTTGGAATTGCTAAAAATATAAAGTGTTTTTCCATGACAATGCAGGATTGTATTGTATAATCTAAAATAGTATTGTAGAATTATACTAGGTGAGAGTGGGACATGTGGGAGAGACATAGCAAATTCGTTCTTGCTGCTGAACTGATTGATATTTGCCTAGATCAGGAAAAATTCTTACAGATTGCAGATACTCTTAAGATGTTGTAGACATTTGGAGTGCTACAGGGTTTGTTTCTGAGTGCAACCCTTCATTAGTATATATGGGGCAGATTAACAAAGTGCCAAGTATTTTTCAGAGAGCACTAAACAGGGAGATCTTTGAATCTGCAGAATGCTTGGAAAGAAAAGTGCCACTTACTACAGTAGAAAATGTTAATATAGTAAAAATTGCCTTCAAATAGGCAAATTCAGTACCTCCAGCAGGAGATAACTTAGGCAGTGATATTCAGCTAGAAAAGGGGAGATGGAGGGGTAGAAATGCTGGAGGATAGCTTGAGTTAAAAGGATTCAGTACATTCACACTGAAACCCTCCAGACATGACCCTCCTCCAGCCATAGGAAAAAGACAATACTAGGATATTCCTCCCTCATATACTTGCAAATTTCTAAAATGTTTATTTGATATGGTGCATTGGAACAAGGGTTGGAACACTGAAAACCAGTGTATTTTAAAGTTCCTTGTGGATGCATTTGTAGGGTTGTCTGTGGAGGTTTTTTGCTTGATTTTTAAGCTACAAAACTTGTTGCCATCAGCTGCCAAGTATTCTATATAACTAGGAGACACGTTTTCACAAGAAAAGAGTTCTTTTTCTTTCCTTTTTTTTTTTTTTGGCATCATAATTTTTTCTTTTTACAAGCGTTGTATTACTCATTTTAGTGACACCTTGGAGATGGATTGAGAGGTGAAAGATTTGTTGGCAAAACGTTGGCAGTTAGGGTTTAGGATATCCAGAGAAGCAGAAAACCTATTAATATAATGGTTTCTTGTCTGTATTTTTCTATGTATTAAATATTTTCCATTAAAAGAGACAATTTTTGTTGAAAGCTAATATGTTCTCTAGACCATACTGAATGTTTGCATTCTAATTATGGCATGTTTAGTGATCTGAATTTGCAGTGTTCTTTGCTTCAGAAGTCTCCAAAGGCATTGTTTTTTCCTGGATCTTGCATGGAGTTTGGATGTGTTTTCTCATCTGTAACACATACGGATTTCTCTTGCAAGTCCGCATAAGCTAACATCCTAAATGAGCTGTTAGAGGCTGAGAGTTCCTTTTTGTTATTCCTGCGTTGTGCAAGGGCTTAATAGTGGGCTGGTTTTGTCAGGACATGGAGGTAGTGTGCGCAGTTTGTCTCTCTATGCTCTTCTCCTTTAAATAATGAAATGTATTAATTGCTGAAGAGACAGTTCAGTATGGACTAGTTACAGATTGATACTTTAGATGTGTCCTGTAGTCTTCCTTTATTTTAATTGAGACAGCACCTAGAGTTTGCAAGGTTTTTCATTACTGACTGATCCAGATGATAAACATCAGGGTACATGAGCGACATCCTACAGCCAGCTTTCTCTGTTCTCCTGGTGAATTCATTTGGAATAACTTGGAAGTAGGCTGAACTAGCTGGATTGTCACTGTGTGTGGAATGAGGAGAAAGAACACACAAAGACATTACTCCTAGCTGTTCAAATTTTGTCCTTGGCTGTAGCAAGAGGAAAGAATAATGTGCTTGAAGAGCTAAGTTGTTGCATTAGGATCAGAATGGCCAAGTAGATCTCACTCTTGTGCTCAGACATTCTAGTGCTCTGTCTGCAGCAACGCATGTGTGAATGCTTTCACCAGCTCTGAAATAAACCCAGTTATTCTGCTGTTGAATCCCACTAACAGTTTAACTTTGTGGGTACAGTGTGCTTTTGTTGCCTTCTCTAAATTGCACCGCTGCATGATACTGTGAAACTGTCCAAGTTTTTCCTCTGAAGGTAGGTGTCTATGCTATCTTGAGAGGTGAAGTGAGTACTGAGAGCTTTTTTAAGTAAAGATATTTTATAAGTAGAAAACAGTTAGCTATTTTTGATACCAGAATACAGAAAGAATTGTATCATTGACCTGGTGGTTCATTTATATAGTCTGTCAATTGCATTTTTTAACTCTAGAAAATGGTTTAAAAAAATGTCTGTTTGTCTGATTTAAAAATCGTTTCCTCTGTTTATTCAGTTGTCATCAGACTATTACAAATACTGTTTTTACTCATATCAGCATGAAAACAGCTAAGACTGAGTGAACTGCACTTTGTTTAATCCTTGTCAACAAAATCAGTTCTTAAACATAAAGCTGGTTATTTACACAAGATCACTGAAGACTAAGATAGTTATGCAGAAGCAGGGAGCAGTCTAGTTCACTCCCAAATCTCAATTTCCTTGGCTAAGCAGCAAGGGAAATAGTTTCCTGTGAACTGAATGTATGTTATTCTTGATTTTAAAACTTTGCTTTCATGACCTGTTCTTCCTTCTATTGAAAGCCTTGGGAATTTTGATCTTGACTTCACTGGAAAACAGGGCTGAATCCTAGTTATTTTTATTTAAAGATTAAAAAGTTTAATGGTTTATGTAAAATACTGCATTCTGCAGCTTACTTAGTCATAAGTGACTAATTAACATCTTGCAGAAGTGCTAGCCATGTTAAATTTTTATTACTTGGAACAAGATTAGAAATAAAAACTGGGAGGAGCAGAACAGATTCTCAGATCAGGATTTTGGTGTAAAACATTTCCACTCTTTGCCAGTGTGCTCTTTTGGGAACTGATGATGTAAAGTATTTTGATGGGGAGAGGAAAATGTTCTGCTTATTATTCCAGTGAAATAGTTTTTTCCTTCCTTTTGTCTGAAGGGGTAAACATCTGAATTTGGTGTGAATTAGTCTCGTCAGATCTATTTTGGGGAAATTGGATAGGTGCCAACCCAGTGTTGTTGCTTCAAGTTGGCACCTCAGGAGAGGGAGGACAATCAAAAGGCAGAAGACTTTTTCACTTCCATTTTCTTCTGACTCTTGTCACCCACCAAAATACATCAATGTGGCAATTTGGACCATGTAGGTTATATAAGGGGCAGACATTCATGGGATGCAGTGGACCCAGCCAAGCTAAGTGGCTGTGACAGGAATGCAGTGTATCACTCCTGTGAGCCTAAGAATATGGTATTCTTTGGAGAATGTTATGTTAGTTAGCTTTGTGAAGTTTTCCAGTAGCACAGTTTTATGTTGTTTTATACAATGTTGCTGGCTATGGGCAGCAGTGTACTCTGACAAGTTTTATGCTCTTTACAAGGGGGATGCAGACTCTGTTGAACGGGTTAGGAAACTTTGTGAAGAGTTCTGAAGTCCTCTCTTCCTCTTACCATTCAGGTTCTGTGGAAAGGCACTGTAAGGCCAACAGGAGACAAAGCTGTCTTGAAACTGCATATTGGAGACTTTGACAATTAGAATAAAATACATTAAAGCACAGAGCCACCTAAATGTGAGGGGAACTACTGAGCACCTTTATTGCCATGACAGTTGCACGTTGCATGATGTATATGTCATGCTTCCACCTGACATACACATCACGGGATCTATAGAGGTGACAAGAATAAACTCTATTAGTTTGTCATTGCATTAATGATAATTTTTCTAACATGATGTGGTGAATACCCCCTGTGTGATGAAATAATGCTGAAGAGTAGAGGATCTCCAATGTCTTTTCTGAGTTTGCCTGAGAATGAACTCCTCTATTTTTCTTACCAGGAATTCTGCAGCAGTGGGTCACGGCTGTTTCTGCTACGCTCTGATGCGTTCAATTCCAGTTGCCGTCTACGTTGTTTTGGTAACAGGTCTGCGCTACCACCTGTTCATATGGAGTGTCTTCTCGCCAAAGCTACTGTATGAGGGAGTGCATGTGTTCATCACAGCTGCTGTCTGCCTGTTCTTCACAGCAATGGATCAGAACCACTCTTACAAAGTGCAAGACTGAAAATAAGTATGTGATATGTGGTTCTGCGTTGCAATGTCCAGTGTGCTACTGGAATGGAAGAAGGAAAATAATGGCTTTAAATTGTGCAGATTTTGAAGAGTAAATTGTTAAAAGAGTTGTTTATTTTAGTCACGATCAGGATTTGAAGGGTCTGTCCTGTGTTAAAACTGAGTTTGCTTTAAAAATGTTGAATTGAAATAAACTGGTTTTTTTAATGGATACCTTTTGTTCTATAGCTGTCATTATAGCACTCTCCAAATAATAGAATGGTGATATTACATGTTTTGAATTTAAAAATATACATCTTAATATAAATACAGACCAGTGCCTCATGGGCACTGAAAAATTCTTGTGTGCATATATATTTAGACTACAGAATCCTAAAAATGTGCAGGATTTCTTGGTGCTGTTCACCAGATCTTGAATCCATTAGCCTCAGGGGTTTTTTGTGTTTGTTTTCTTTCTAGTGGATGTATTGAAATTATTATTAAATTATTATTGTATAAACATCCCAGGTAAGAGATTGTGTTTGTTTTGCATAGGCAGCAAACATTTCTATTTAAAAGCAGCTTTGTCTTTGTAAGATGAGTGCAGTCATTATTTGTAATGGATTTCGATCTGCACTTCAGACACCAAATAAGAAACACTTATGGTCTAACAAAATAATGAATCTTCTATGGAGTCCATTCACTGCGAAAATGTTATTTCTACTTGTCAGTGTCTAAATGCTAAATCAGGTCAGTGGCAGCCAAGCTGAACATTTGATCATGTTTTCCACATGTGAGTAGAGAGTTGTGAGCAGTGAACAGGAAAAGAGTTTAATGGACTAAGTTACCAGCAGAATAAAACGTGTAAAAGATGTGTTTGCAGTTTGCATCGCTGTCCCCTCTAGTGACCTGTCCAGCCATCTCCCTTGAATGTGCTGTAATTAATTTTTAACAGTGTTGTTTTCCTGGCTTCTGTCAAGAAGATATGTTAATGACTATACTGTCTATCAGTATTCATGTGGGGTTTTATTGCCTCATAGTTTTGTCCATGTTAGTAGTTAATATGAGTTAGTGTAAATGTGTTCAACGTATATCAGAAAAGAAGCATACAGAAAACTTTTAACTTTTGTTATAAATATGGAAAAAGAAATCTTTCAAGACCTTTATGGCTGACAGCACAGTTGTTAGAATCGCTGATGCACTTTTTTTCTCTTGTTTCAGATAATGCAAATCTCAAAATGTAGGCATTTAGTTTTTATACATTAGTAGCAGGCCATCTTGATTACTAATAATGAATTTTTTTTTCAGCTATAGAACAACCAAAGTTTTCAGTGCACTGGAAACGTATTGCTCTTTACCTGGAGGAGAGAATACTGGATCATAATGTCATTTACTGTGGCTGGAAGATTGAAAATTAAATACTTTTAATAAATCACTTTTTACTGCCAACTATGGTTATTTAAAACAGGTTGTATTTGTGAATGTGCATCTATCATTTTCATAATTCTCAATATTTTTCTGGTTATCTGCTGACTGGCAACCATGGCAGCATTATCAACATATTTTCTGTTTGCTTATGTGATTTATTCATAAGCAGTCCTCCCTAAAATGCATCCAGAGCATATTTATAAGATATTTGACTCAGAGAGAAAGGATGCTAATGAAGAGATGGAAGGGGTAGAGCAGAGGTTGTTTCTAGTTTACAGACTCCTAAAACAATGTGGGATGATATTCACATGATCTTATATTCCTTCCTTTTTTTTTATTTTTGCTTCTAGTGTATTTCTTTTATCAAATAGCGAAATCTAAACTATTGTGTGTGTATCAAGATTGCATTTTTTCCGATTATTTAGTTAAATAATCAGTGTCCCCCTTCTCCCCTGAAGTTGAAAGATGTCCATATTTGATCCAGAATAAAATAAATGGCTTGGGAAAACTGTTATTTAAGTCTTCAAGACCAGGAAAGGGAGGAAGGAGAAGAGACTGCATCTCTGCCTCAAATTAACTCATGAGTTTGTGTGATATATGAAAGAAACATGGCTCTTTCAACTTCAGAATTGATATTTTCATTCTTTTTCACCCTTTCCCTTTGGGTGTAGGCAAATGAAATAATATTTTAGTTTCATCAGCTTATGGGCTCTAGCAATGCAAAGCTGAGGCAGCGAAGGAATGTTTGCTGCAGGCAAACAGGCTTTAGCTGGGGAATTATGTTATAATTTTATTTTTAATCAATGTAAAGTTTTGGTATTTGATCTGAATGTACGGAGAACGCAAATGCCTGAACGCAAATTCTTATCTCACTGGTTAGTTGTTCCACCTCCCTTCTTGTCATGTTCAATGTGTTTCAAACCCTCAGACAAGGAGACAGTCAATGTGGAAAGCAGGAGTGCTACTGGGGATGTTTTTGCCATTCTGAGCACGCCAGTTTCTTCTGTCCAAGTCACCTGTAGTCCCTGCTCGAGTGTGGGATCCGCCTGGGCTGCAGCTTCCTTGGTAGTACTCTGTGCACTGGCTCAGACTCCTCAAATACCTTCTGAGCAGGAATGTTTGCTCTGTTTGATAGAGTTTTGCCATGTAAAGTATTTCTGCTCAGCACTTTCACTGCTGGTCAGAGACAGGTTCAGCCAGTTACTGTGGTTTGTAGCTTGCTCTGTTGCATTTCACTAGGTCACCATCAGTCAGCACAGCTCAATGCTTATAACTGATGTCCAGTATGATCCCATGGATTCACAGTGACGAAGCTTGAGCTTGATTCTTGTAAATGAATTCAGGTTTTAGAAAAAAATATTAAATCTATTTGTATTTCAGATACTATATATCTATATTTCTGCTCTATAGGGAAAAAAGCCTCTGTTTTCCTGCGCTCTACATAAGATAGCAGAAGATGCCCAGCATGCACCCCAGCCTTTCCAGCAGGCAGGGCACGCATGCTAGGCCACTGTCCCTCTGTTGTTCTCTCTGTGGGGGTCAGGGGAGTTTCTAGAATCCCTAACATAAGGCATTTGCAAACTAAACAAGGTTTTGCTCCACAACTGCACAGGTGCAGGAGGAGGGACCGCAGTTGTGAGTTACCATGAAAGGCTTCCTCTGAAAAACCAAGGTTTCCCTGAGCGCTTCACCAGCAGAAGGAGGGGAAAGAAGCTGTGGCCCCACTGGTTCCACAGTGGGGCAGGAGAGGGAGCTGGCTGGTATCGTTAGAAGCCTCCCCCTCTCCTAACTATGAAAGAGTGTGATCAGGGGATGTTTGTGAGGCTGGCATTGCACCACCTAATAGAAGTAAGGAAAGTCTGAGAAATAGCTGGCCATAGCTAGCCATCAGTGTCTCCTCAGTCCACAGGCAGATAATACAGAGGGAGGCTGTTTGCCAAGACCTGGATGGAGGGAAAAGGAGTGAGAGGGAATCTGCAGGACAACTTGTGCCTGGTCCCTCCATTGGTGCCTGATTTCTTAAGAGATGACAGACTGTGGAAGAGGGAAGAGCACGGGATGTTGGACAACTTTAGCAAGGCCTTTAGCAGGAGGTACTTGGCCCCACATTGAGCTATAGATGAGTGGGCTTGAAGGTGGACTGGATCTCTGGGCTCTAAGTGTTGACTTCAGTGGTCTGAGGTCCCTTGGTTGGCTGAGAAGTGATGGGAGGAATTGGAGGGAGAATGGGCTGCTGACAACCTGCAGTACAGCCTGGGCACATGTCTCTGGCTGGTAATGTTGCAGGATGGTGCCCATGGGCAGGTGAGCAGCCCTGACAGCCTCATCCTGATCCCCAGCTCCTCAGTATTCAAGGAAAAAGCATACACACACGTGTCTGCATGGAGAGTTTATCCAGGACCTGGCCCAGATCCCAGTGGCCTGCCCTGCTCTTGTCACCCAGATAAGGGAACCCCAGAGCTTCTGTTGCTGGTATCCAGACCTCTTATGAGTGAGTCCATCTCGAAGGTCATTGCTGTTCACACACCAAGAATAGAGGATGCATTCACAAAGAGGTAGGATTTAATGAGAGGATAGGGCACTCAGCAGTGATGAAGTCATGGACTGCCGCAGAGGAATATGCACACTAGCCTGTTTATACTGAGCCAGCAGTTTTAATCCACATTTTCCTCTGCTTTTCCATGTTTATTCCTTTCTGAGCTGTCTTGGTCCTTCCTTTGCTCCTCCTTTTGTCTCGTCCCTAAGTATTACATAACAACTTGCATGTTCCATCAACCCCCTTAAACACATGCCGTTAGTTTTACTGAATCCCAAAGTGCTTTTCCCTCTGCACCCCATGAGTCATGTGCTCCTTCAGGCAGTAAATTCCTTCAGTCTCCATGGTCTTCAGGGGGAGGTGTTCCTTTTTTCACTAATCCTGGTGTGCTTCACACCAGGGACTATTGTCTAGTCATCTAAATACTATAAATTGCTTCTTGAGCAATTAGGTTATCAGAGATCCTCAGCAAGTCCTTGCCCATCCGACTTTTGTGCAATTGTGATCAGTCTTTTATCACCTAAGTTCACTGTGATTTGTGCCTTGTTTCAGCCTGGGGATGAGGAAGCATCAGGGACCTTTTGGCAGCAGTCAGCTCCAAGGAGGGGAGGCATGGAGATAACGGAGGTAAATTCCTCTTGGAAGGGCATGGGGAGAGCCTCAAAGGCAACAGGCACAAGTTGCAGTACAGGACATTTCCAGGTGGTCAGGGTGTGTTTATTGTGGGGATGGGGCCCAGACCTCCACCCTGGGAAATCTTCTAGCATTGGAGCAACCTCATTTAGTTATCCCTGCTGTGGCCTGACACTTTTGTCGTGTGAACTCCAAAGATCTCTTCCAGCCAGCATTCATCCAGGGTTCTGTGGTTTTGTTTTGTTTGAAGTTGTCTCTGCAATTTCTTACTGACCATTTCACAGGTTACTTGCTGAAGTCAGAAAGCTTTGTCATTGATTTGATAATAAAAAAAAAGAAAATTGACCAAGAAAAAAGAAAATTTCTCTGTCCTTTCTTTAAAAAATAGATAAACATCATAGCTGAAAACTGCTGTTAATTTTGGTTTTCTTTTATGTAGCCATGCATTTATGCCTTAGTTGTAATGTCACCTGCCCTTAGCCATTCTAGCTCCAGTGCCTCCGTAGCTTGAGGATTCCCAGACTTGATGGCAAAAGGTGTCCTATTCTGCCTTTGCCTCTGTTATGATTCAGATGGTTCCCCAAGATGTTCAGCTTGCCTATCAGGCCTGAAGTGAAAGTTGTGGCCTTGCTGTGATTTCTGCAGGTCCATGCCAGGTATGTTTGGCAGGACACACATAGATGACCAACTTTCTGAAATTGTTTTTCTCTTTTCAGATTGAGACATAGGCCCATGGAGATAAATGCTTTTGTTTTGCATAATGGGGGACAGGGGGTCATCCCAAAGGACATGTTATATCCACATTTTATGAAAAGCTTGGGTTACTGTGAGGAGTAGCCCTGTTCCTTCAGCATCTGTCTCTCCCACTTAGTGTAACACCATTGTCCTCCCCAGCTGCAGGGTACTGAGAACACATTTTCAATGTGATTCTAGGTTAAGATGTAACTCAGTGGGATGTTCAATCTGTTGCTCAAAGCACCCCTGTTTTTGCATGACATCATTGTCATCTGAAGAATTAAGGGTTCCAGCCACTAGAGATGGGCTTAAGCATCGTACTTAGTCTCAACATGAACTATACATGGCCAAACTGTAATCACCTGTACCTTTTTTTAGACCTCCAGTTTTACCACTGCAGTGTGTTTTGCTGATGTCTATTGCAAAGATTGCTGGTGATGGAGAACCTGACACAGCCCCACTCACACAGCAAATGTGCAGCCAGTACGGCATGTTGGTGTATTGCTCATCAGCAGGAAGACACGAGGTCCCAAACACTCAGAAGACCCTGCATCTGTTACCCTGAGAGCTTGTTATATCTGTCAAGATAGGAAGACTTGAGCTCCACTTTTCCTAATAGAAAAACACCTTGAAAGCTGCTGTCTTTAGAGGCTGAAGGACTTCCCAAAATAGCCCTACTTGGCCTTAAGCTTTTTCTGACCTGCAAAGGCTGTTTGTTTGGGGTGGTTCTCTAAAAAAGCTGAGTCTCAGGTCACACGGACAGCACTGGAGAGCGGTATAGTGTCTGCAGTTGTTCAGGCTTGTTGATTTGGCACAAGTTGGTTTGTCACCATTGGTGTCCAGCAGTTTTTGAGCAGGGTTAGTCTGTAGATCTTTGGGTGGCTGAGTATGAGATCAGATTAAAGAAAATGTGCTGCTGAATCATACCTTGGGCCGTGGAAATCAATGTCTTATTCCCTGTGGAGAAAATAAAAAGTGGGAGTTAAAAGGAAAAGGGACAAACAGATCCACTGGTTTCAGTTGTGCCTCTGTCCCTGCATGTTGGCTGTAGAGTCCCAGAGGTGTTTGGCTTATGAGAAATGCAAGGCATGGGGACAGAAGGGAAATTTTGAGGCAATATTTGTTTGTACTGTGTGTGGCCTTTTGTTTTGAATAAATGCTTAAGAGACTAACATGTCTGGAGTCAACAGCCCAGAGCAGCAAGCGACATAGTGGGAGAGCTGCTTCTTAGATTTTGGCTGCACATGAACTCACCCTGCACATCACTGCTCTGGACTTTGGGTAGTGGCACTGAAAGCCTAGTTCCTCCACGAAAGCCATGCTGGAGGTGCCTTGTCATGGAGTAAGGTCCTTGGTCCTTCCCTTTCCCAGCTGGGACACAAGGCAGCTGCTGACCAAAGACAGAGGCTTGTTAGAGAAGATTTCCACAGCTGGAGATGCAGTTACAACTGGTGTCTTGCTGTCCACAGCTCTGACAAAGACATGCTTCTGGGGATGTGGACACCTCCTTTCTGCTCTGTGTGCTGGCAGAAAGTCTCCAGCATTGCCTGTTTAATGCTGCTCAACAGTGTGCCACAGCACATGGGCACTGGCTTCCCTCCCGCTTTGCCACAAGCTGGCAGGGCAGCCCTCTGGAGATGCACCATGGGAGGGAAAGGGGTGGCACTGCCTCGGGGACTACAGCACAGCACAGCACTTCTGTTGGCACTTGCGCTGAGAGAGATGCCTGCATATGCTGAATCCTCTGGTGAGCAGCAGCACGGGCCACAGCTTTGGTTCATAGAGCACAGTCTGATATGTCAGGCGTGTGGAAGATTGATATGTGGAGAGCCACCCTCCTCTCAGCTGTGTGTCTGTGATTGGAAGCTCCAGGCCTGGCAGGTCTGGGTGCTCAGAGGGCAGCCTGGGAAATCCCTGTGAAGGCACTGGGGCTCCTTCCCGAGGCTCTCAGTAGCAGACTGAGGTGATTCCCAGATGGGATGTGAGGAACATTTAAGGGAAAGTAGAGCTGTGGTGAGGGATGCGCGAGGACAAAACAAAGTAAGAGTTATTGGAAGCAACTGGGATGAATTTTTCTGTTTTGGGGTAGTTTTTGCAGGGTGGGCTGTGCTGTCAATCCCATCTACTCCTTCAGCACATGTAACATCTCTGAGTGAGCCAAGATTAATCCCTTTTATGAAAACCCCAGAATTAAAAAAAAAACAGAAAAAACAACTAAGCAATAAACCCAAAAATGAACCAAATCAAAACCAACTAGAAAAATCCAAATATAGTAAACAAGACAGTTGCCTGACTGGAATCAATAGTTCCACTACATTTAAATTCACAACAGCTGACTTTCAATATGCTTTCCTTTCAACATCCTACTCACAGAGTTTTGCTGATGGGGGAGAAAGGGCAACAGAAGGAAACAAAATGTATGTGACCTTATTTGTACTGCTGACCTGTTTGAATCAAACCTGGAGCAAAACAGAGGTCACAGGATATTCTGAGTTCCTGTATATCTTGGATAAACATCTGCAATGTCTCATGTACAAAGTTCTCAAGGCAGTACCTTGACCTCAGCAAGGCTTTTGATGCTGTCTCACATAACATCCTCGTAGGTGAGCTCAGGAAGTGTGGGTTTGATGCATGGACAGTGAGCTGGATCAAGGACTGGCTGAATGGCAGAGCTCAGAGGGCTGTGCTCAGAGGAGCAGAATCCAGCTGGAGGCTTGTAGAAGTGGCATTCCCCAGGGATCAATAGTGGGTCCAGTCTCACTCAGCTTATCCACAGCTCCAGTGAAGGGATAAAATGAACCCTAAGCCAGCTTGCAGATGATACAAAACTGGGGGGAGTGGCTGACACACCTGAAGGCTGGGCTGCCCCTCAGTGGGACCTTGATAGGCTGAGAGTTGGGCAGAGAGAAACCTAATGGGGTTCAACAAGGGCAGGTGTAGGGTCCTGCACCTGGGGGGAATAACCCCAGGCACCAGCACAGGCTGGGGCTGACCTGCTGGAATCGGCTCTGCAGAGGCACCCGAGGGTCCTGGTGGACAACAAGGTGTTGTTGAAGGGCAGTGCCCTTCAGCCAGGAGGGCCAGGGGGATCCTGGGGTCATCGGAAGAGTGTGGCCAGCAGGTCAAGGGACATGAATGTCTCACTCTACTCAGCTCTAGTGGGCCACATCTGGAGTGCTGTGTCCAGGTCTGGGCTCCTCAGTACAAGAGAGACAAGGAGCTACAGGAGAGGGTCCAGTGGAGGCCACGGAGGTGATTCAGGGTCTGGAGCATCTCTCTCAAGAGGAGAGAGAAAGAGAGACTGTGGGAGCTGGGCCTGTTTAGTCCAGGGAAGGCTGAGAGGAGATCTCATCAATACATACAAATATCTCCAAGGTGGGTGCCCGGAGGATGGTGCCAGACTCTTCAGTGGTGCCCTGTGACAGGACAAGGAGAAATAGCCATAAACCAAAACACAGGAAATTCCACCTCAACACGAGGAATAACTTCTTTACAGTGAGGGTGGCAGAGCACTAGAACAGCTGCCCAGGGAGGTCTCTCTGGAGGTGTTCAAACCCCACCTGGATGAATTCATGTGTCACCTGCTCAATGTGACCCTGCCGTGGCAGAGGGCCTGGACTGGACAGTCTTCAGAGGTCCCTTCCAACCTTAACAATTCTGTGATTCTGTAAAAATGGGGCAGTCAGGACTTAGCTAGTGTCCATGCCACATAACAGCAGCCTGAGCAGTCCATGCACATAGACTTTGGCCAAAGAGAAGGTGTTGAAACCTGTCCTTGCTAGTTCCCCTTGTCCTGGAGCAATCTTATTTAAGTGCCTAGTGAAGAAGCTCCCACAGGTTCCTTCTTACTCACTCTAAAGAGACAGTCATCTGACAAATGCGCTTCAGTAGCAGAATTTTACTGGGCTTTTGATGAAGGCTGCTTATCTCCAGCCCTGGTCAACACCTGCAGTTCTGCCTTAGCATCCTCGTGGTGGAGTCTGGACAGCTGCTGCTTGTTTTGATTCCTGAGTACAAGTGCAGGATAGAAATGAGTCACCCTTCCCATCTTTCCTCCACACTGCTGCATCTGTCAGGGTATGTGACACTGTTTGCACTGGATTCCCATCTCGGCAAAAAGGGAGACAGGAGTGCCCTGGAGTCTGCCTGAGACTTGGACTATGAGTTGGGAATGAAAGCTTTTTCCTCTTCACTAAATGCTGTAGGGACATAAGTGAGGGCTGTCTGCTACCAGAAGGGACACGCAGCACTCTCGTAGCTCACAGATCGGCAGAGACAGACAGAGAAAGGTTTGACTTTCCTTCTGCATTTCATGGAAAACTGTTGTGTGGAGCCTGCTGGCTTGCCCTAGGGTGAGTTTAGCAGAGCAGATATCATGATACCAATAGTATACCATGTGCTATACCACGACTAGCAGACAGGTATACACAAACAAGATATTTAAAGCCTGAAACTCAGATGATAAAATACTAGATGATTAGCAAAGTAATTTTACTCCATTTGTAACAAATGGGCTCATTTGCATGAGGAGTGCAATGAACGTAGATTAGATGAAACAAAAGCACAGAGATTGGGCAGTTTTCCTCTTTTGTGCAAAGACTATAATTAGTCTGTATTTTGGTATGTGATGGTTTGAAAATGTCTTAGCTGAATACAGAGCAAGTGTAGCCTCCCTGGAAGTGCTTCACCTGCTGCTGGATGCTTAAATCAAATTGCTGGATTCTTTTTATCAGACCAATTAGATTATCTTACGTTCTTACATATGGCATGCCCCCCAGTACCCCTCTAAACATGCTGTTTCCCTGGAATGGGTTTTTTTTTAATTGAGCCTTTCTCATTCCCACTGAAATCAGGGGAGATTTACTCATACTGCCAAGAGAGCCCTAACTTGCAAATAATTTCCAGTTGCCATCATTGAAGTCTCTTACTTGCCTGATGCTGCATTAAGATGTATTAAGTACTCTTAGAAAATAAAGACCAAATCAGTTTAATTCCGTATTTGAAATGTCAGTGTCACGCTGCTTTTATGTAGGCATATGCGTATTGAGTATTATTTTCTGAGTGTAATTGCCTTAAGTGCTGTTGATCGTGCAAAGAGAATGGTGCATTCTCTAACTCAAGGGTATGAGAATCAAAGATCCAGATCCTGAAAATGCTTAAGCATGTGGAGAAGGCCTTCTCAAGGGATGCACAGCCAGCCAGCTACTCTTGTGTTCAAGGCTGGGGTCTGCATTTAGCAGACTGATACCAGGAGAAGTGCTCTGCATCTTATCCCTGAGCTGTGCTGGTCATTGGAGGGAGAGACTTGGCAGGAGAGAAGGAGGAGAAATGGTGAGAACAGGTGCAGGCAGGAAAAGAGGAGTGTGGATGGAGTTTTTGGAATCAGATGGAAGTAGCCAGATGGGACATGGAAAACATGAGGAAGACAAATTAACCGAGGAAAAAGAGAAGACTGAAATATGTAAATCCAGTTTCAGCCACTGATCCTTCAACTTATTGGTGGAACATGAAAAAGCTAAGTTAAAATCTGTTTTCGAGGTGTTTGTTGAGGGCCTGTGACTAACTTCAATCCACTCTATTCATGAACTGAAATGCAAAGTAAACTAAAGAGGAAAACACAGGCTGGATAAAATGACCAGTGCTGGAAAATTAGTCTAGTTTGAAGACCAGTAGCATTTATAAGAATTGCTAATTCAAACTACCTGCTCTTACTGAGCACTCTCCCTCTCCATTTCATGGGCCATTCATTCTGTTCCATGCTGGATGATTTCTTACGAGCAGCATCCCACAGTACAATGCTAGAATGCTGAGATGTCATAATCTTTACCCTTGGTTGCTGACCAGTAAGCACTTCATGGGATCCTGTCATAATCACCCTTGCAGCTTCAGATGTGCACAGAGCAATGCGTCTTGATGTAGTGGAGGTAGAAAGACAGTAAAAGAAAGATGTGGACCTAAGCAGGTCCACCTACTGGATCCAGGGAAGAGCCACAAAAACGATGAGAGGGCTGGAGCACTTCTTCTAGGAGGACAGGCTGAGAGAGTTGGGGTTTTTCAGCCTGGAGAAGAAGAAGAATGTCCGAGGAGATTTACAGCACTGTCTGGTACTTAAAGGGAGTTTATAAGAAAGATGGGGACAAACATTTTAGTAGGGCCTGTAACAATGGTTTTAAAATAAAAGAAGGTAGATTTAGAATTAGGAAAAAATTCTTTACTGTAAGGGTGGTGCTCAGAGAAGCTGTGGGTGCTCCCATGCTGGCAGCAATCAAGGCCAGGCTGGGTGGAGCTCTGAGCAATCTGATCTAGTGAAATGTGTCCCTATCCATGGCAAGGGGGTTGGAACTTTGAGGTGATCTTTGAGATCCCTTCTAACTCAAACCATAGATTCTATGATTCTATGAAATTTAGACTAGATATAAGGAAGAAATATTTCATGATAAGGGTGGTTAAACACTGGCACAGGTTTTCCCAGGGAGGTGGTGGATGTCCCATCCCTGGAAATGTTCAAGGCCCCTTTGGACAGGTCTCTGATCTACCTGATAGAGTTGAAGATGTCCGTGCTTATTGCAGAGGTTTTGGGCTGCAGGATCTTTAAAGATCCCTTACAAGCCAAATCTTTCTACGAAGCATTGAAAAGGAGGAAAAGGGTGCGAGAGCTGTAAATGTAATGTACAAATATCCATAGCCATTGCACCCTGAGCATTGCTGGAATTGATGGTACAGAGCAATTTCCTTTTTCATCCATGAATGTTTTACAAAACGCTCATTTTATGGCTCCTACTTCACAGAGTTGTTTGCTCCCTCAAGGTAACATCTGAAGAAAGGTCCTGCCACAGCTTGTGAATGAAGGAGGGAAGCTTCTTTCGAGAAGCATGAAGCAAAAATTCCAGAAAGTAGTAGAGAATTTCTTTGCTTTTAAGAGAGAAGGTTTTACTGGTGAAAGAAAAACACAGCAAATCTGTCAATAGGTATATATCTGGAAATCCCTCATTTTCTGAACACAGACCCTTATAGGAATATGCAAAACCACTGCAAGTGGAAGACAGTATCTGTATTTGCTTGTTTTGCTTGTTTCTGTGTCATCACTTCCTGAGGCTTACAGGCAACCTCTACCCTCCCTTGCTTTAGCTCCTGTAGCTGCTGGGGCCTTGCACTGCTCAGCTGCCCACAGCCAGCCCATGGGAACGCCACTGTCATGTGCCTCTTTCAGGGTGCATCTCACCAATTTATGTATGCCTTTCTGTGTATGTGTGTGTCCACCTGCTGCATTTCACATAGCTATGTTGAGAGAAACTAAATTAGATTTCAGAAGGGGAAAAAGCTCTTTTAGATTGGTGGTGTTGTGCCTCTGCTTTCACAGAGCAATTACTGCCTTGTTGGTATGTAGACAAATGGGGCAGGGGGAAGTTTCTGGGATTCTGCTCCATTAAATGACAAATTAAACGACAGAGATCAAACTCATTGTATTTGGCATGCTTCTCCATAACTGCTGTGTGTTGTGTGACCACAACACTTACAAACACTTGAGTATTTCAGCCTGGGGACTGATGATGCTGGCAGCATGCTATGGCCTGGAAACTGCAGCTGGTCCAGCTCTGGTACTGCAGGAGGAGGCATGAGGAGGACACAAGGGGAAGAATTAGCCTGTCCTTTCTTCTGCTGTGCAATATATTCATAGGAAAATGAGCTTCTGCCCATGCTTGGCTTCCCCAGTCCAGGCTGAATTCACAGCACTGATTTTATGGTTAAAATAGAATACTTGGAGATCAGTCACAAAATGGGGCAGAAAACTAGCAGTGGCAGGTCCTTCTCCAGAGCCCTCTGATTAGAGCTTCAACATGGCCGAGAAGAGGGGACAGTTATGTTGGTGTCTCCAGCTCTAGGAAGTCAGGAGCTTTTACTGAAGTGTGTTTATACCCTGGTAGTGGTTTGACCCTGGCTGGATGCCAGGCACCCACCAAAGCTGCTCTCTCGCTCTTCTCCGACAGGAGAGACAGGGGAGAGAAAATATAACAAAAGGTTCATGAGCTGAGACAAGGACAGACAGAGATCACTCACCAAACACCATCACAGGCAAAACTGACTAAGCTTGAGGATATTAATTGAATTTATTACTGGCAAAATCAGAGCAGGATAATGAGAAGTAAAATTAGTCTTAAAAAACATCTTCCCCTCCTCTCCCCCCACCACTTCCCACTTCTACTTCCTTCCCTGGAGGTGCAGTGAGACAGGGAATGGGGGTTGTGGTCAGTTCATCACGTGCTGTTTCTACTGCTACTCAAGGACAGGAGTCATTCCTCTGCTCCAGTGTGGTGTCCCTCTCACCAGAGATGGTTCTCCATGAATTGCTCCAATGTGAGCCCATCCCATGGGAGACAGTTCTCCATGAACTGCTGCAAAGTGGGTCCCTCTTCCACAGGGTGTCGTGCTTCAGGCACAGTCTGCTCCAATGTGGGTCCCCACAGGGTCACAAGTCCTGCCAGGACACCTCCAGCTCCTCTCTCCATGGGTCTGCAGGTCCCTGCCAGGACCCTGCTCCAGCACAGCCTCCTAGGTTCACAGTCTGCTCTCAAGCCTCCACCTGCTCCAGTGTGGATCTCCTCCGTGGGCTGCAGGTGGATCTCTGCATCCCCATGGATCTCCATGGCTGCAGGGTCACAGCTGCTTCACCATGGGCTGCACCACAGGCTGCAAGGGAATCCCAGCACCAGCACCTGGAGCACCTCCTGCCCCTCCTTCTGCACTGACCTTGGTGTCTGCATTGCTTTTCCTCTTGCATATTCTTGCTCCTCTCTTCTCTGGCTGCAGTTACATCTGCACAAAAACTTTTTCCCTCTAAAACACGTTATTACAGAGGCATTACTGTAATTCCTGACTGTCTCAGCCCTAGCCAGAGGCAGGTCTGTCCTGGAGCTGTCTGGCACTGGCTCTATGAAACGTGGGGCCACCCTTGCAGTCCCCCCACTACCAAAGCCGGTCCACACAAACCCAACGCAATCCCCTTCTGCTGACTCTCTTTTTCTTTGTATGAAGCAGCTGAGTGTCCATTGGGGCTGAGGTGCCTCCCTCAGTTAATGAGCTGTTTTCCTCTGTGTTCTATGAATATTTACATGATTTACGCAAGCTGAAAAATTGAGTGGGAAAACAAGGAGTACTGCCCTCAACACAGCTTGCAGTGTGACCTGCATGGAACGAGACGAGATGTGCCTGTGCACAAAGACAATTTCTGCAGGTCAGATCTGGAAAGGACATGACTTCTTGTAAAGGCAAGGCTTGCAGGGGGAGAGAATAAATTTTACTAGCTAAGGTAAAAATCAGACAAATTCTTCTTGCATGCATGTGTACACAAAGGATATGCGTGTGAGGGAAGTACCAGTGATAAAGAGTAGGGAAGTCATGTGCCACCTGCCAGAAACCCCAACTAATGACAATTCCGGATGTGGCCATCTGCAAGAGCTTGTGGAAGAAGGCAGCTTACTACACTGCAGATGGCTGGGCAAAGTCCTGGAAGCATCTCGCTCCTATTTGACATACAGGAAGGAAGGGCTTGGCACAGGTGGGTTATGTGGGAAGACAGAAACCCCACATCCCTGACATGGGCACTAGCACTGCCTGGAGGAAACTGTCATTTCTGTCTTGAGAGGATTTCCCTCAGAGGCCTCAGCAAGGAGCAATTTGGCTTGAACATGGCAGGTCATGGGAATGTGTGAGATCCTTGGTGAGGAGGCCTCCTTCTTCAGATGTGGATGGGCCAGGGGAGTTTCAATGCTTATACCGAGGCAGTTGCACTGTGACTGTACGAAGGTGAGCAGCTGCACTGGGGCTGCTGGGGCAAGGTGTAAAACTCAGCCCCTGGCCTCCACAGGCTGATTTCAGTGCATTTTCAACAGGTCCTTGAAAGTGGATGCATGTCCATGCACATTGTGGAGCCCCAGCCCCAGTCCTTGGCCTCCTGTATTACAAAGGCTGCTTGGGGACAGAGCAGCAGGAACTCCTCTCATGGAGATGTGCTGTGATGTCTTCCGGAGAACTGAAAAACAAACCAAAAACCAGCCTTTATGTTCAGTTGTCTGCTATCTGCTGCCATTAATCCATTTCAGTTTATTTGGCAGCAGCGATCAGAATGAATTAATTTGGAATTTTCAGGCTGTTGAATGTTTTTCCTCAGGCAGCTTTCTGTTGAGTTGTGGGCTTTGGGGATTAGCTGCTATTTAAAGCAGCAGTGTGTGAACTTTCCTGCTGGCTTGTGCTCTGTCTGTCCAACTGAGACAGAGGAAGAAGCGATGCGTGTGGGTGCTATGCAGTGCTCTGCCTTGGCTCCCCCATCCCCAGCGGGATTGATCTCGTTGAGTTTCTAGGGTGTAGGCTTTCAGATCTTCCTGTGTGCTGGGGTCTGCTGGGTGGCAGCCAATATTGTGCTAGAGACCTGCACAGTCTCGATCTCTCCAGGAAGGGGATTTGCTTGACAGCCACTTCTTTGGGGCTAAAGCAGCTGTTTTTCACTGCTTGCTTCTTGACACAGGCAATTCTGTCTGCTGCTTCCATTTGCAGATCTGCCCCAGGGGGACCAATCTTCAGCACTGGAAGTAAAGCAGCTAAACAGAAAGATCGAGCTACGAAAGCGTGACAGGGGAGTTTGGGGAGAGATGCAGGGACACGGCGAGCTGCTGTGTGTGGGGAGCTGTCCCCAGGCTGTTCAGAGCAGCAGCAGGAGCCTGTGGCCAGGATCCTGAATGCAGGGGATCCCCTCTCACCAGCCCAGCGCCAGTGTGGGCAGGAGGGGCCACAGCAGCACCACACCCTGACGAGGATGTGCTGTGCTCCCCTGCCTGCCTGAGCATTGAAGCATGGGATTCATGCCTTTCATATCCATATGATGTGGATATCCATACCTTCTTCTGACAGATTCTTTGACTTGGGTGCGCACAGTAATGGTCACAGGAGCCTGTGACAAGAGCCTGGAGTCTGGAAACGGCTTGCTGAAATGCAGGTGCTTAAAACCTCACACAGAGGCTGAGATCTGCAGCCTGACTTTCAGATGGGGAGGGAATATTCCAAAGGCTTTAATAGCAACCATTTGGAAACAAAACAAAACTACCCAGCAGGTTTGTGTGACTGACATCAAGTTTTCACCTTCTTTTTATGTCCAATTCCAGTTTTTCCCCCTTTTGTACCACGAGCTAGTTTTTGATTGTTTTGCAGTGAGAATTTAATGGGGAAGCCAGGATAAAAAATAGAGTGGGTGCACTGAGTCTTCTGGTCTTGATCTTGCAAATGCACTTGTCTGGGATGCTGCAACACAAGGTCTTTGAGATCCACAGAGAAGGCTGTGTTTGACCACAACTGGCCCAAACTTGCAGTGGCAAGAGCCCAACCATCGGTCTTGTCTTCAGAAGCTATAGCTCTGTTTCCTCCAGCAGCTGCAGGAGCAGGCCTTGTACTAAATCCTGGATAGATTTATCTTCTGGCCTTACCTGTAATCCGTGTCTTAAAAACATTAATATGTTTTTGAAATGTTTAGATAAAAATCAGTGCTCATCCCACACCTTCTTATTTTCAAGCTAGGAATTTTTAACTGGACAGAAGTATAGATCTGTGACAAAAAAATAGCAGCTAGAACTGTCCTGGTGACTGATTTTGCATTTGCAAGTTACTATAGAAAACTTTTCAATCTAGAAATATTTTAGCTGACACTTGTTTAAATTGGATTCTCTGAAAATAGCCTGAGTTATTTTAGAAATCTTTTCTGCCTTGAGCTTCTTAGTACCTATTAGGAAATTTTAAGTGTGCATTCACTATGCTAAAAGAATAATGGAGAACTCAGAGCAACCAGTTCTGTGTGGGATGCTTAAAGCATTAACATACTTTGAAGAGCTTATTTCCAAAATAAGATACCTAGAGTTGGAAGTGATCATAATGTGACTTCTGCCATTGAAAGATACAGAGTGGGAAATGTAGAGAGCTGGAGGCATGTATGTGTTCTGGATTAGGATTAAGTGTTTGTGTGTGCACTCTTCCAGCCTACTGCTATAGCATTTTTAATATCCATTCATATGTAACAGATTTAAAAGTTATTCACTCTAAGATCACAGTTTCTGTGATCTGACAACTTCACGTGGAGATATGAAGTTCTACCAATTTGAAACAAATAATGTTATTTGTTTTTATATAGCTGGCTTTATTGTTTCTCTTTTTCTGCATTGGAGGAAATTTTACTTCCAGTGGGAAAATTACCACTGCTGCCACAGCAGAGAGATCAGCCTTTGCCTGTGCCTTTATTTTGGATGGAGGAGTGTGTGCTAGAGAAAGCTGCATGATGCTGGATGGGGATGCAGAGGGGTGACCTTCTGTCAGATACAGCTTTGGCCGTCCTGGTGCCCCCCGGGAGCCCTGTGATTTTGGAAGCATTAATATTTGCTTCTCTGAAAACCACTGGTAGCTTCAGGATCCCCTTTGGATCCGGTGAAGGAGTCCTGGGAGGGATGGAGGGAGGGAGGGAGGGAGGGCGGGAGGGAGGGAGGGAGGGAGGGAGGAGGGTAGTTGTATTACCAGCTGGGGCACCAGCAGTGTGCAGGAAGGAGTATTCTTGCAAGCTTCTGGGAGCTATTCTGAAAAGAAGGAAGTACTGCAAGGTAGGGATAACCTGTAGGAATGATAAAACTAGTGCCCATTTTCTCTGGTAAGTCACAGGACCACCACTGAAGCTCCTCTTGCACCATCCCGAATGGACCTTCCTCTATTGTCCCCATCTATGGACCTTTTCCTGTAATGTGTGCTCATAAAGTGCTAATTCTCCCAAAAAATCCAGACATGCATAACAAATTTTAGCATAAGCCACAACATTGCAAAAAAGCATGTATGCTCTTCCTCCTTGCTTGTCCTGCTGCTTGTCCTGGAGCCCTCAGTTTAGGCAAACTCTGTGACTGCTTGGTCCTGAAGGACAGAGGTTTCTGCCCACTGCTTGGACAGCGACAGCTCTTTTTTTTTTGTCCACCTCCTTATAGAAGTTGCTGCTACTCAGTTAGTGAATTCACTGCAAACACACATCACACACATGAGCACACAGTTTCACAGCTCTGCATGGCTCTTCATCCAAAAAACAAAACTAAATATGTCTGATCTGAATTTATTCTAGAATATGATCCATAGTCTACTGAGTTAATTTCTCTTTCTTATGCAGTGAGGTGACAAATGTGCTGTTAGAAATGAAGGATAATGTCTGCACTTGAGGTTTTCTCCTTACACAAAATTACCTCAGCCCTCAAGCTCCTTTGTGCTGTGTTCAGTGCCCTGCAACAGTGCCTCCATGTTCATCAAAGGAAATGTGAGGTTTTTGAGCGTGTCTTGAGTAATAGTTGAGCCAAACAGCTTCTGGCGGGTATTAAAATACTTTTCTAGTTTGAAAAGTTTGTACAGCAAACACTTGTAAACAAGAATTCTGGAAAGGCAGTAAAATTAATCCAAATCAAATTGAAACCCATTATGCTCATGCCTTACCTGACTCACATTAAATGAGTCTTGAGAGAGTGTTTGAATGAACCCCCATGGAACTTGTCAGCAAAATGTCTTCTAAATGAAAAGACATTAAACAATTGTTTGTCTAAAAAATGTTTCCCGGTGCCCTTCATGCCCCAGTGCCTTGGGGCATTTTGGGCTCACACTAGTGCTATGCAAAATATTTAAATGTGTAGCGAATAAGCACCCTGGAGAAAACACATAATGAGGAAGAGAAGTCCTGGTTGTCTTCGTGGAGTGGCCCATTTTTTTAACCCTCTGTGATGACAGGCCAGGGGACTTAGGTAAGGTTTCCAAGAACAGCTTCACTCCTACAGCAGTTGGAGGCACCCCCTTGTTCCTTTGGACAGGACGCAGCTATGGAGCAGAGCTGGGACAGACCCTTTCGTGCATTAAACTCTCTCTCAAACCGCTGGAAATACCTTCAAGTTTTCTCCACCAGCTGTGCACAGAGAGGAAATGTTAATCCACCTTCTTTTGCTTGCATTTGCAAGGGGCCACCCTGAATGTTACAGCAGTGATCGTGACATCACTGCAGATGGTTGATGGATGTGGAAATGACACAGGTTTGGAGACTAGCAGCCTGCCACCTTAGCCAAATCCTGGTTGCCCCAGGTGCTCAAGGAATACACATTGGCCATGATGCAGGAATATAAAGTGAGGTGGCATCAGGGGGATACTGTTTCCTTCACATGAATATGTGAAATTGCAGTATGTGAAATACTGCTCAGGGAATGGCTGCAGCCTGGCTCAGCAGGCATGGCAAGGGGGCAGGACCACAGATCCTACCTGGAGTCCTGCTGTTCTGTGGTGGTGAGGCCATGCCCACAGAAACACTTCCCTCCTTCCTTGCTCCTGGCTTTTGCCACCCAAGGTGCAGAACTTGCAGCTGAACTGCCACTCTGCCCTGGAGAAACTGTCCCGTCCAGGAGGTTCTTCTGGCTGGTTTGGTGTATTTCAGTCAACTATGATATGGGTTTGCTGCTGGCACCCACCCAGAAACCCTTCTCAGACTGACAGCTAATGTGAAAAACTTGCTGACATGGCCTGGCATGTGTGCCAACATCTCCCATTGATAGGTAAATCTGCCTTTGTTTCTAGGAAGATAAGGGATCCTCCTGTCCTCTTTAAGGACACAAATAACTGTGGGATGTGGTGCTGGATTGGATCAAGGCATCCGGGGGCATAAAAGAAATTACAATACTAAAGCTGAAACAAATGCAGATTGGAAAAGAATTACTGAGATATGTCACTACTCTATAGAAGAACCTGGAGCCCATTTGAGCTGGGTGCCGACAAACCAGTTGGACAAAGGTCTTGTCAATGAAGAAGGCAGCCCATATTCAGCGTGACAGAGCTTATGCTGGATATTCACCCAGAGGAGTATCCTAGAACAAGGCTGGGGCACAAACAGCAGCGTCGGGATGGAAATGGAGCAACAGTGTCACCTCTGTTCTCACTACTGAGGTGACTGCAGCAGAAACGCTGTGTTCAGCCCTGAGCCTGCAGCTCAGAAACATGCTGCTAATTTGGAGGAGGCTCTGAGAAGAGGAAGGAGAACAAGTAGGAGACCATGAAACTTGCCTTTGTAATGAAAGGGTTGGGAGTTCAATTTATTTGACTTATCACCCAGGAGGCCAGGGGCTGACTTGATCCAAATCTGTAAGTACCTGCTGGAAACAGGGATGTGATAACAGAGGGCTCTTCAGTAAATCAGGCAGACAGATAATGAGACCCAGTTGTTGTAGCTTAAAACAAAACATACTCAAAGCAGAAATGAAGGGTAGTTTTTACCATCTGGGTTAATTGAGGGCTGTGGTGGAGTCTCAGTCTAGTTCCAGAGGTTGTGCTTAAACCTCAGCACTCCTGCCATGTGGAAGGGGAATTTAGCGGAATAGCAATCCCCACCTTGGAGTTCATCTGGGGAAGGCTGGCAGGAAGCACTGCCCTGGCCTGGGTTGCTCGGCCAGGGGTCTGAGATGAAGGCATTGCCTCTGTCGATAACCCACATGGTGCCCACCCACTTGAATACTCGAGAGGGCACTGCCTGCAGATCAGGGATCTCACACCATGTCCCTTCACTCCTTCATCTCAGCACAACAGTCTGCTCCCCCAGCTCCCCCGGGCTTCAAACCTGGCTGATCCGAGTGCAAGGCAAGTCTGTCCTGCTTTGGCTTATGCTGCTGAGAGCACAAGGGAAAGAGGGAAGAACGGAAGGAAAAGGGCCACAGCTGAATCCCAAATTCCCTTTCCACTGTGTTACTTCAGGAATGGAGATACCATGCACAAAGTACTTTGTTAGCCCAGGAAAGGAAGGCCATAGACAGAAGAAAAATGGGTAAGTCACATGGAATTATGAGAGTAAAGTCAAAGCATGTATGTTTGGGCTGTCTGTGTTGCCACCGCTCTAGATGACCTGCAGAAGACAAGCAGCATCTCAGGATAACTGAGTCTTGCATCTCTCCTGCTTGGGACTAACACATCCCCATTTCATTGCAGAAAACTCTCCTGCCTTCTAGATTCTATGCTCTGCTTTGTGCACCATGAAAGAGAATAACTCCTGGGGGTGAAGGTCTGTAAGATGATCATATGCAGCTGCCTTGGACAAAAGGCACCCAAGAGTGCTTGTTTATCTGTCTGTCTGTCTGTCCGTCTGTCGAGAAAAATGGAAAAATGATCCTGTCAGCTCTGCACTTTTCTTCCGAGTGGGAGTTAGATTGAATTAAATCTTCGCTATCAATCTGGGATCAGAGTCTGAGAATGAAAGAGATAGAGCCTGGACTTGGGCTGTTGGTGCGGTTTTGTCTACAGCTGCACTGAAGTACTACTTAACCGCTATTCCTGCTCTTGGATATATTAATGTTTTATAAGACCTTGCACAAAAGCTCAGAGAGGGTTTCCTTGCTAGCTGAATAGCCAAATTTTCACTGTTATTCCAAGGACTAATTCTAGAGTTCAGGCAGTTACGCAAAGTTCTGTCCTAGCTGTGGAAATAGCTATGAAAGTAGTAGGTACTGTCTCTGAGACACTGTATGTCTTTTTGAATAAAAAGGGAAAGCACTGAGATTTTCTGTGAGCTGCTCTGCTCCACTAGGCAGTAACACACTGTATATGTCAATAACAAACTGCTCCTCCCTAGCAAAGGATTTGCTGCTCTTCATGAAATATGCACTATAACACTGAAGTAATCTAAAGAGAAAATTTTCTGTTTGCCAGGAAAAACACTTTAAGAGTCAGTTGGGTTCAACCTTTCTTCCCTTGTAGGAAGGTGAGAAGACTACTGCTGTGTGCATGATATGAGTTGCTTTTATATCCAAATTTTTGTCCTGTTTTAACACATTCCACAGAGATGATAACTAGAAGGGACTATTTATTACCCAAAGCTATAATGTTCTTCTAACCAGAGGTCAAATGCTGGCTCTCCCTCTGTCATAAAAATTTCAGTCTAGAAGCTGTAGACCCAGGCAATGTCCCCTCTGCATGAACATCTCCAGTGACCCCACAGCTGTGTATGCCAAAACCATGTTTTGGAGAAAAACGTGTTTTCTGTTGTCCGGGTTTCCCCATGTATTTGGACTGTGGGGAGACTAGCTGCAGCTCCTGGGATTTTCTGTCTCTTTCTTTACTCCTGGTGTTTCCCATGGTGACAACATACATTCTCCACTGTCCTGCTCATGTCTGTACTGCCTCGCAAGGCAGGGAGGAGACAGTGAGTGCTGGGACACAGTGAGCCTCGGGGGACAATTGCAGCTTCCTTTTAATGACTCCAGAGGCCTCTCTTGAGTTTGCAATCTAAATGGCTTTGGGCTGGATAAAGGCAAATCCTTCCCTGACAATCTCTCTGGAGACTGCCTGTGTGCTCAGGGCCTGAATCAGCAGAAAAAGTTTCAGTGACTCCTTATGCTTTGAATAAGGCATGGAAAGTCAGGCCACAAGGAAAACCAGAGAATTAGTGCCCAAGCAGGACAGGGAGAAGAGAGGGATGGGATGACTCTTCTGATGTCTTCGATACAAAATTCTGTAAAAAAAGCCAAAAAGACTTGCTTTCTGTTGTGAAAAAGATGATTTTATAATGAGTGAGTAGGAGATTTCAGTTCTGACAAGATGGGCTGTCTCTGGACTCATAAAACTGTTATGCTTCCAGCTCTTCCACATATACCACCCTTCCTGAAAATAATGTTTGGTGAAAATCTGCCTTCTTTGGATGTTTGCCTGTAATTCCAGATGTTCAATGGTCTGATTAGAGTTGTTATGCAGAAATTTAGAGTCCGAGCACTGCAGAGGAACTGGTGTGTCCTATGCAAGTGCCCTATTTGCTACACACTGAAATGGATGTGTTGAACCTTTTGTATGCAATGCAGAGGAAGTCTCTCAGGATGTCAGGGCCTCATTGCACGGGCTTGTCTGTGATGGGACTTGCTCTGTGCAGCTAGCTGGACACAGAATCATAGAACACTTTGGGTTGGAAGGGACCTTCACCGTTACCTAGTTTCAAATCCCCCACCATGGACAGGGACACCTTCTGCAAGACCAGGTTATTCGAAGCCCCATCCAGCCTGGCTGTGAACAGTTCCAGGGATGGGGCATCCACAGCTTCTCTGGGCAACCTGTTCCAGTGCCTCACCACCCTCACAGGGAACAATTTCTAATATCTAATCTAAATTTCTCCTCTCTTAGTTTTAAACCATTCTCCCTTATCCTGTCACTACCTGCCCTTATAAAAGGTTTCTCGCCATGCATGGATATGATTTCTGTCCCAGAAAACCCTCCATGAGAGAAACATGGCAGGCCTGTTTGGGGGGAGTATGCACGATACTGAATGACTAGTGTGTTTTCAGGATTAACAGGATATTGAAAACCTCTACTTCACAAGGTAAGAGAGACTATCTTCCCCCTTAGACTAAGCTGTCCCTTTTGCTGGAGGTGTCTATAAATGAAGTGGAGGAAATGCTTTACTGGGACCAGAGACCACAGATCACCCAGGTCCAGTGTCCAATCTTTGACTATGACCAGTGACAAATGTTCTTCTGGATAAGGATATTATGGGAGATAATATTTGGTGACAATATGGCAATTCACCTAAAATCCTGTTCTTGACACCACTGACAGCTAAGTCAGGTTGAGAAAAAGGCTTTTTCCCATTTTGTGGTTAGGCTGCTGCAGAGTTCAACGATGGCTCTTGTTCTGTGATGTGAGAGTAGTGATTTCTGTCACTCCAGGGCTGTCCTCACCTCCCCCAGCTGTCCCTTCTTGTCAGTAGTCTGTGCCACCTGTTGTGATGCAGGGCATGTGTCCTTGCCCTGGCCCTGCTGTGTGCCTCTGGCCATTCTGCCTGATGTGGCCACCCCTGCAGCACCAAGCAGCAGGTCACCTCGTGTGAGCACAATCACTTCCCACTCTCTATCCCAGCTCTTAATCGCTTATCCTCAGAGCACATCACTTCAAGCATCTTCTTCCAGTCATGGTTGTCTTTGCCAGCCTTTGGGAAGTGAGCATGCAAAACGCCTCTTATGTGCGGTGAGCTGGAGAGAGGGTTAATTTTAATTACTCTCTGAAACCAATGGGTTGGACAACTGCAGCCCCTAAGCACTGTGCATTCTGTTCTGTAAATCAGGTGCTTTATTAGATCCGCTGTAGCAGAAAATGAGTGTAGACTTATTTTAGACACAGTAGTAGCAGAATTAAGAAGGGAAATATCTTTGACTTACTGGGGGAAGTCATTTAGGAAGAAATTGGAATGGTTAATTAGAGAAAATTATCTCTATCTAATACTTGAAGGCTAATTTAAATGCTCCAGTCTTTTTTGTGTAAGTAAAAATCTATTTTAATAGCTTAGATTATTATCAAGGAATGCAAGTTTAGTGGTAGCAAAAAAATTTCATAAATTTTCCACGAAGAAATATTGTTAAAGTGGCACTCAAATATTATGACAGAGATGTAAAAATCATAGTGGGCCTATTTTTTAAAATTATTATTTTATTCTTGGGGGGTGGAAGGTTGGGGGCAGGGAGAGGACAGGGAAAGAGATTCATGAAGCTTTTCAGATTTTCATGTACATCATAAGTGCTAGAAACTTTGAGATCAAAATCTCTGTCTGTGTGATTCCTGAATTTTAAGTTATCAAAAGAAACATTTAACCTCTTGAAAAAATCCCAGGATTTGCAGGGTGTCAGTAAAAATATCTTTTTATGCAGGAGGTATCATATTGCACGTTCCCAAAACATTGATTTGGTGGGTTTCAAATAAAGAAAAGTCTCAGGTTGATTAACTACCCTTCTTTAATTTAATCTTTTACTCAGGCTTTCAGTTGTTAAAGTAAGAGATTGGGAGTAATGTTTGACAACTTTCCCAAAGCAGAATTCTGTCTTTCACCTGCTGAAGACCTGAGGTTTTGCGAGTTGTGCTGTCTGTGAGGTGGCTGTCGATCAGCTGTAGAGTACCTGCAAGGACCAAAGTGAAACAACCCCCTTGACCCATTCCCAGTGTGTTCCAGTCTCCTTTGCCCCGTTGTTACACCCTTAATGCAGTAGTTCTCTTCTAGCTGCTCTCCCTAGATGCCTGGTACCTGATTCCTTGACAAAGCTCTGGTTGCTCAAGAGAAGCCTTGGTTGGATTTTACCTATTTTCCACTAAGAGGAGGACATTACTCCTTTTCAGTCTGTCCAGTTTCCTGTGCTGCCCAGGCTGTCCCACCTGATGCAAAGGAAGCAGTGCCTTAGAGAAACAATGATAAAATGGGGACTGGAGATAGTCTGTGACTGCCACTATCCCTAGGAAAGTGCTGCACCAGGATTTGCTGCTGTTGGCACTGCACCTTGTCTGGAACAACGCAAAGCATTTGGACATCAAAGTCAGTTCCTACTTTCATTTACCTTCCTTCTCAAGAACTAAAATAAAGCCAGCCAACAGCTCCTCTGTCAGAAAACGCTTTTCCTTCCAAAATCAGTAAAGACCTGTTGCACAGTTACGTGTTTAGCGTGAGTCCAGACACCAGCCTGTGTACAGTCATCAGGCATGAGGGACAGTTTGTATGGGAGACTCCAGAAAATTGTCTTAGGGAGTCAGCAATACAGACCACACAGGGGTGGCCTTTCATTTTCTCCTGAGAGGTGGTAACCTCTTAAGCTACACACCTCTGGGAGGGATGAATGCCATTTAGTCATGGCCATGAGATAACACTCTTCCCAGGGCAATCTGCAATTATGTAATGAGAAGTTGTAGGTTATTTTTTCCCTTTGGGAGATACATTTTCTATGTAGTTACGCATCTCCTTCACCAGGGATGCTTTGCTTCATCTTGTGTAAATTCTGCTTTTCACTGCAATTTTTGCAAAGGAGTGGGACATATGTTTGCCTAAAATAAATATGAAGTAAGTTATATTTTCAATAGAATAATTCCATTCTGCCAATGTTATTATAATAAAGTTGCCTTTATTATTTTGTTTTCTTTTGTATAGCCCAGTTCCAATAATACTGTGTTTTGAAAACAAGTAGAAGAGTGGACTACTTTCCACAAAACTGGTCAGTAGCCCACATCTTACATAGACATGATGTGGCAGCTTTGAGACCAGAATACTGACTCATAAAGTTATCTTTCTACGTACAAATTTTAATGTCAGGTGCTCTAGTGACAGTGAGATTCCATGATGACTCCTTCATGCCAAAGCTGGTGAGAAGGGCATGTATTGTTCTGATGACTTCTTTCCCAACTGTTCACAAACATCTAGCCCACAACTTCTGTGAACAGGATCAAAACTGGTATTCTTCTTGAACTACAAAGAGGAGTTACAAGAAAGCAATCAGCACATTCAGTCCTATGCTTTCAGGCAGAGATTATCTTTCAGCTTCGATGGAGGCTGGAAGAAAACAACCTACAAGTAGCTTTCTTGGTAATAACCCAATGCCCAAGACTTTTGTGTCTCTCCATGGAGCAGTGGATTCTGGCCAAAGGATTTTAGCTGGGTACACCCCTGGAGTTTTCTAGTATTACAGACATTGTATTTACAAGTGCAATTAAAGACTTTTGGGGGGGATTATGTAATAGCACAGGGGACACACGAAAAGTAAAGCCAGATTCTGATCTCATTTGGATTAACTTTAATATGGAGCAAACCCAAGAATTTAAGCAAAAATAGTTCATGTACAGTTACTGCAAACTGAGTCTAGTTTGCTCCAAGCTGCACATGCCTCAGTCCATCCCCTCAGCCTTCTCCCCAGTGCTCAGGCAGCTGCTAACCTGATTCTGTTGTGCTATCACAGGAGGGCAGATGCCATGTGAGGGATCATACTTCTTGGCACTTCATTTATGCTCTGGCTTTGCAGAGCTTCGGATCCACCAGCCCAGATGCCTGCAGCAGACCTCGACTCCTGCCAGCTGTCACCATCAGAGGGCATGGCAGCAGTGTGGCTGTACTCAAAATGATGGTTTCATATACCTTTTATGTGCATCTGTGATGCCCTAAACATGCCAGTACAAGTCCCGATGGGGAAAGGGAACTTTCAGGGGTAGGATGCAGCAGCAAAAACAGAAGGACAGAAAAGGCTGAAGTGGCATGGCAGAGGTGGGTAGTCTGGGTATGAAATGTAGAGGGCAGAGAGTATAAGATTTGGGAGAGGCTGGGGCAGGAAAGAGGCAGACAACAGTTAAAGTGGCTTGAATCAGTGTGGAGAGCTTTCATTGAACAGGCCAAAGGGAGAAAGGGAAGTCTCTCCTCCTATTTTTAGCCCAGCAGCTGAATTACTCCACTTCCCTGCCCGCGGGGGTCAGGCAGTAATGGAAACCACCCTCTGAGCAGCCACTGAGCAGGAGCAGGGCTGTGCTTTGCCTGCTGGTAGGGCTCATCTCCAGGCGCTGTGCGATGGCACGTGCTGCAGCACAGACCTCCCCTGAGCTGGAGTTCAGGAAAATCAAAATGCTAAGGGACCTGGCCACGTTTGGGCACCTGCTGGCCCTCCCAGGGGACTGGGACATCGTGGGCAGCAAGTGGCCCTCCCCTCTTGATTTCTGGGAGACCACAGCCACAGCTGAGCAGGTGTGTCCCATCCCACAGTGAGCTCCCCAGCAGCCTCCTGCAGCGCAGCCAGGCTCCATTTCAGCACCCGGTGCAGTCCCTGCGCCTGTGAGCTTGCCTGCCACATCATTTTGGGTATATTTGGTAAATCCTCAACTATCTGGAGAGATTATCTTCCTGATTTATCATCAAGCACCTTGTTCTTCTCCAGAGGGCAATTCAGTGCAGCTAAATTAGGTTCCTGCCTTGCTTTGTGCTTTGAAAGAGCCTTTTTCTTGGTCTAAGGACTGCGGAGTACATGCTTCCAGCTCACATGCTTAAGTTAGGTGATGCTGTGTATATACTACTGATTATTCCTGGCCTTGTGAGGTGGCATCGTCTCAGAAATAGAGATCAAAGATGTGCCTAGCTGAGCAAATAGGATGGGAGATGATGTGTAAGGCTGAGGGTGATAAAGGAAGAGAGAAGATCAGGGTAGTCCTGACATGAGTGTTAATAACACTTATAAAGGCCTGGGTTTCCTTCTCTACAGGGAATTCTTGGTGTTATATTCTCAGAAGTCATTTTCATCAATGGTGGTCTGTGGGGAAGAAAAGAAAATCAGTTCATTGCATAGATTTTTTTTTGTTAGTTTTTTAGATTTTTTTTTACTTCGACTGTTTTCTTTCACCACAACCCTGAAGCTGGTGTTTGAGGAAGAAATGGATGAACTGACATCACCGTTTTTCCTTTAAGGGTCTGTGAAGAGAAGAGGAGGTGAAATGCAGCAGGTAATTCACCACTGCCAGGATCATATCTTTTAAGCAGAACTTGGCCATCAGGTTTAATTTTTGGTTTTGCATTTTTGAGTTATTATCCGTACTGGGTGGGCACAAGGGGGCCACAAATTGTGGGGATTTCATGTCTTTCTATTGAGATAATCCTTTGCAGTTCTGCTTGTGGTCTATGAGAAACCAGGCTTTGCTGGGGCTGTGTGGCTTGTCAAGCATGGGTTATTGCACTGCTGCTGGTGGTGCCCTAGGGAGAGGCAGATCTGAGTCATCCCCTTCAGATTAAGTGTGATGTGAATGTGGTGACCACAACCTAAAGGGGCAGAATCTAATAAGAAATGGCTCTATCAGCATCACAGCGTACCTGTGGCAATAGAATAAGCCGTCTTGTCCTGCAGCGTCTGGCGTCCTTGCTTAGCTTACACTTGTGGGTATGTATGGCTTATGGTGAGAACAAATGCTCTGCCCAGAAGCTGCCTGGAGGGAAGAAGGATGAGCTGGTGCTGAGTTACAGTGGAGTGGGACAATCCCCTCCCTTGCCCAGCTGGCAATGCTGTGCCTGATATCCCCCAGGACACGGGTGGCCCTCCTGGCTCATACTCGGCTTGCCATTGACAAGGACCCCCAGGTCCCTATCCAAGCCTCTTGCTCCCCAGTCTGTCCACAGACCCAGAGTTGCCCTGTCCCAGGTGAAGAATCTGTAACTTCCCCTGTTAAATGTCACACAGTTGGGGATTGCCCAACCCTGTAGCTTGTCGATGTCTCTCTGCAGGGCCTCTCTGACTTTGAGGGAGTCAACACTTCATCCCAAAATTTCCCTTGGCTTTTGAACAACTGTTGAGCTGGATTTGTGCAATCTATCCCAGTTGCTGCACTGGGTCTTTCAACTGGTAAATGCTCTGCCAGAGACTGAGGTAGAGCTGAGAGAAGCAGGCAGATATCTCCTGTTGAGCTAAGAGCTGCTGCCTGCCTGCTGGCCCTGAGGAGGAAGGGTATCACCCCACACACCCTGCTGAGCTTGGCTGCAAGGTGATCTTGCTGTAGCAGCTGCTTTTTATTGCTAAGAGACATCACCAGCTCAGGACCAGCTCACCACTCTCAGGATCAGGATCTCTAGTCTGGTACTCCCTTCCTTCTGCACCAGGCAAATCAGCCTGCACCTCTGGAGTGCCAGCAGGAGCTCAGCAGGTGATAACTTAGACTGAAGCTGAGCACACGACCTACTGCTGCATCCCTCTTCTGCTCCAAGGTCTGGGCTCTGTGCACCAGTGCAGTCCCAAGGTGGGGGCTGATGTCATTATTCTGCTGGGCAAGTTCTAGCAGAAGGAGAGCCACAGGAACGCCTCTCACAGGGGAAGGAAAAGCATACGAAAAGCAGAGGAAAACAAATGTTCAAGTATCAGTAACTCTGCATCTCTGTCCTGATTTAGGAAAATGCATTGAATAAGAGGTCACACTACCTTGGTGCCCACCTATCCTCTAATCCTGGGGACTCCCAGGAAGTTCACTTTTCCTGGAAGGGAGCCAGGAAATTAATTTTCACTGGGGATGCCAGTAGCAGTACATGCTGAGAATAGGCAGTATTCCTCTCACTGCAAGGCTGGAGATGTGCTTATCTGCCTTCACAAAAGGGCTATAGGTGGGCCCAGCAACAATGGATGAATATCGAGGAGGTTTTGGAGCTGGCTGGTACAATTATTTTAATATTATTGAGATTTTAGTATACCTGAGAGGTGTTAGGCCACTGAGAGCCTTGGGCAGACTTCTTTTTATTATTGCCTAAGCTGACATGATGAATCACAGTTGGTACCCAGTCTCAGTTAGATCTGATACGGTGTCTGTGTGTACCTGCTGTTCTGGTCATGCTGTTTTTTCCATTGTGCAGATTCTGCAGATAGGATCTGTGTTTTGATTTGAACATGAGATATTTGGGGTATAGAAAAACAATGAGATTTTGGGGAAGCTGAGAAGTACATGAAAAAGACTTCAGTGATGTTGCATGTTTGAATCTTGGCTCATTTGGAAATCCAACAGATGAAACCATCTTCTTCAAATTTTGGTGGCAGAGGAATCACAGCTGTACTTGGAGCACTTTTCCCTTTCTGGCTTTACTTCATAATTCCAGCCAATCTGACATTTCTTCTTCTGCTTCAGACCTGCTGTTCCCCAGGCTGCATCCTCACAGGCAACACATGGGTCACAGTGGTTCACAAGAAGGCATTTATTTCTTTGGCTCCAGCTCAAACGCTAATTTGCTACATGCATTTTGAGGTGCCCATCAGCAGAGACCTCAGGCAAGCAAAGAGAGTGACTAAGAGGCAAGGATGTGCTGCGGATGCACCCTGGAAATGCTGCTATGTTATGTAATGAGGACCTGGGCTTGACGCAAGCATTAGGTCACAGCCTTGAACACATCCCTGCCTCTCCCAGCAGGTTTGGACTAAGCTGCTGACATGCACAGCAGCTTCACTGTTGCTTCAGTGTCTGCACAACAGGCAAGGCTGAATGCATGTGGTTTTATTGCTCTCTTGCCTGCGCCAAGCCAACCCGAGGCAACACCTTGGTTTTGGGGACAAACAAGGGGTAAAGCAAACAAAAAAAAAAAAGGAGAGAACACAAAAGGAACTGCTGATAGCAGTTACTGTTCAGTTCAGACTGATGACAGCATTTTATTATCCCTTGCATGGTATCCAGGGGAACCTCAGGAGCTCCCTAGCAACAATATAGAAGGAAAAGGAAGTGTCTTAATTCCTGGAGCTAATGTTTTTGCGCAGGGCCATTGGCCCGTGGGCGCTATTTGTCCTGGTTGTAATGGTATGGAGAGCTGCTCCCTCCTTCCACCATACTGCCAGGCAGCAAAAATAGCAAAGGCAGCAATTTCTGGAACTGAGATAGAGGAAGAGGAGCAGACATAGTCTAAGGAACCACGTGGTTGATCCACAAGGAAGGAAATACTTCTCTGGTCATTAACTGAAACGCATGGCAAGTCACTGTATTTTATAGGATAAAGCAGTCATGACCTCTGTGTTCTACCTGCTCTCCTAAAAGTCCACCTTTTCAAGTTCCTTCCCTCCTTTTCTATCTCCATTTAATCATCCCTTCATCCAACTCTAATATTTCCTTATTTCTGTAGATGACATACATGCTCTTGCCATTGTTGCTCATACTGCTCTGCTGTAAGTGGATCATGAAAAAACAGGAAACAATACTATCTTTGTTCCCTCAGGACTTATAAAGCCCTCAGGCTTTATAAAGGATCCTAAATTTCCTTGATGGCAAAGCTTTCAAAGCCATAATGCAGTCCTCTAAAACAAGAAGGTACTAAGGTCCTCTAGGAACTGACCACTGACACTGGAGACAAAAGGCTCCATGTGGAAATGTCACCTTACAAGATTGACTTTAGATTTTTAATTTTGAAAATGTGCTTAGACATGTCTCCCTTTTATTATATAGGGCATCAGAACATCTTTAATTTCCTCTGCATTTGGGGTTTGTTCACCTGATGCTATTCCCCTGAAAGACACCAAGAATTTTGCATGAGTTCAATTCCCTAGCCGTACCTGAGAATTGTTGTGTCCCTTCAGTTCCTCCAGTACTCTGCTTTGTTTCACTTGCCTAGGCTGACACATAAACCTCTGTAACAAAAAGTGAGCTGTTAACAAAAACCTCCCTCATTCTCTCATTATAAAATCTTGAAAAAAATACTGTGTTGCTCTGTTATCTCCATATGTAAACTTTGTTCTTGGTAGGCACAGGTGCATCCTTTTCCAGAGATGGGATCACTGGAAAAAAGTTCATATGTGATCCCAGGTGTCCATGGGATTGGTAGTTCCTTTCTGTTGCTCACTAGGGTGAAATTTCCAGGCACCATGTTTAGGTAAGATTTGCAGACACCTAGAACAGAGTGAGCCTTTCTGATTGGGAGTATATGAAGCATTTTGTCTAAAATGTTGTTTTCTTTCTCTAGATTGTTGGGATGTTTGGAAAGGGGTGGAGCACTCCCTCTCCCCATGCCATAGATTGCTCTCCTCTGTCTTGACATGAAAAGTTTTCCTCACTAAAGCAAGCGTGGACATAGCTGTGTAATTTTGCTGTTCTCTAGAGTACTCTGACTAAAGGGTAACAACATTTGGCTCACCGCAGATGCACATTGTACTGCAGACACCTGATTATGGTGTATCTCTCCTCTATTCAGCTCTACTATGGATACCTGTATATTATGACACTTTCAACATCAGCAGGGTATAATTTTGCCAGTTTCATAGGCACCCAGCATCTCCTCTGCTGGGCCATTTGGAGATGAATTTGCATCCCCCCACCCAGTTTGGTGCTACTGCAGCATTTCTAGCCATGATGAGCTGAGCAGAACTTCGACTGATGATTCATTACTGGAAAAGTGTTGAGCATACAAATGAGAGGGTACAATCAGCAGTGAGGCTTGCTTTGCGTATTTCTGCTCTGCTTTGCTTCAGCAGTAGGAACATTTCTCAGACCAGCCTGCAATCCTGCAGCCCTGATGGCAGCGTCTCTGGTGATGTAGCACTGTAGAAACTCCTCTGACAGGCACAGGCAGTGAAAGGAGCCTTGTACTTATTGAATGTGAAGTGCTGCTGGCATGCACCTATGCTAAGCTCCTCCTTTCCTGGTGGCCTCTATCAGCGTGTTTTATTAGTCAGGCAAGGGAGGAGTTCAAACAAAGACTGAAAGAAAAATAATGGACATATGCATCTCACTGCCCTCCTCATATAAATGAGTGTGCAGTGATGAACCATTATTATTTGTGTGTTTCTAGCTACTTGTAGATGGCCACAATCCAGATTAGATGCTCTCTGTGCCAGTACATCTGATTGTCAATAAGAAGCAGCTGGACTCAGCTGAAGCAAAAGCTTTTTCCTGCATATGACAGAAGAGTGTTGCTAAAGTTGGCTGACTCCCCGACTGTGTAGGATATATTCCAACAATAATGTTGTGGTGTTTTTTTTTGCTAAACACCTTCCAGCTTTTTTTGGAAGAAATGTACTCAGAATTTCCTATAATGTGTTTTGCAAAGCTGACAGTCAGCACTTTGTGTGATCTTCTCTCCTTCTGGTGATATGAGATAGTTTTTTGTGTAATTCTATTGACTGTAGTGATTTTATTTCCCTTTGTCCACATCGAAGAGGTCAGAATCAGGACCTGACATTTATCCATTGGCGGCTGAAAGGCAGGTGAAGGTGGAAGGGTACAAACATCAGTGAAAAACACAAAAGGATTAAGATACCAGCCCTGTTATAGAAAAATCTCCTGTTAGTACTTAGGTGGCCAGCAGAAATTTGTACTTCACTGAAACCAGCTAGTGGTGGTGTGGTAGACCACCAGCTCATCCCTTTTCAGTCCAGTTGTTCATGGAAACATTTCAGTACTTGGTCACTGAATCCAGCTCTGGGGTCCCCAGCACAGGAAAGACATTGACCTGGTGGAGCAAGTCCAGAGGAGGCCATCAAGATGAACAGAGGGAGCACCTCTCCTGTGAGGAAAGGTTGAGAGAATTGGGATTTCTCAGCCTGGAGAGGAGGTAGCTTCAGCGTGACCTAATTGTGGCCTTTCAGTAATAGAAGGGAGCCTAGATGAAACAAGGGGAGAGATATTTCCAAGAGCATGTAGTGACAGGGCAAGGAGGAACGAATTCAAACTGAAGGAGAGCAGGTTTAGATTAGACATAAGAAAAAAGGTCTTTACTGTGAGGGTGCTGAGGCACTGGAACAGAGAAGCTGTGGCTGCCCCATCCCTTGAAGTGTCCAAGGTCAGGCTGGATGAAGCTCTGAGCAACCTGGTCTAGTGAAAGGTGTCTCTGTCCATGGCAGGGGTGTTGGAACTAGTTGGTCTTTAAGGTCTTTCCAACCCAGGCCATTCTATGATTCTGCGATTCTCTGACTTACAATCTCTTTAGGGAAGCTGATGAACTGGGCTGTCATGCTGTCTCCCAGGTGCCGAAATGGTCTGTTGTCACATTGCATCAGTTATTTGTGTTGAGGTTGTAGTGGTGTTTCTAAGTTGAAGTGGGTAAATGTTTGTTCTGATGATGCACTCTGATGCCCATCTCCTCTGAGCAATACAGTTATTCATAGAAGCAAGGAAATTTAGCACGCAATAGCTCAGGAAACTCGCTCTTTCCTATTTGGAGCCCTAATTAGAGCAATTAATCACTGCTGCTTCTGCCATCTAAGCTTTCAGGCTAGAATATATTGTCCTCTCTTGTCAGAGCAGAAATGTAAAAATGGTTTCCCTTTACCTGACACTTTGCCAGTATAGCTTTTATCAGTGTCTGCCTCCTACCAGCTTCTATCTTCCCTGAGAGCTGGAGCTGAAAATGTAAAGAACAAAATGACATGACTGTTCCAAAAGAAAGAAGAGGTGTGAAATTTTAAGAGATCAGCTTCTACTCTGTTTACGTGGGTTTTAGCTGGATTTCTCTGTTTGAACTACCTTTTCTGGGAATTTCTTTTGTGTTTCCATATTGCTGTAACAAGGTGACCATTTTGGGGGGGGCATACCCTGACATTTCCACTACAGACAGCTCTTTCCACTTGATGCAACTAAAACATGCCCTTATGAAATCCCTACCTATTGAAGTTCTCCAGGTGTGTGCCCAGGAGAGGGCAGGATGAGGATTAAGTTGCCTCTGTGCATTTTAACTCCATACCTGTCCCTTGGCTGGTCAATAGGTATTTCATTTAACTGGTTAAATGTGGTTGTCATTCCACTCCCCCTGCTTCCCCATGCATCAGGTGATGAGCCGTAGAGGCTGGGGATCACAGGACAGCACCATGGCTCTCTCTGTCTCAAACTACACAACTCTGTGAGCTAGGGACATCAGTGCTTTAGTCTCCCTTCTGTGTGTTCTCGGGACAGTGATTCCTCTTCCGGGAACAAAGGCATTTCATTTGGCACCTGATCTGATGTGCTGCGCCCCAGGGTGCACTGAGGCTCTCTGCTGCTGAGGATGTCAGGGACCTGGAGTGCAAAGTGAGAAGCTGAAGATCTGAACAGTCCCTGCTTGCCTTTTCTGCTGAGAAAAAGTCTGGTGGTATCTTCCTGTCCACAGATGTGAAGGTTCCTCTGTGGCTCCTCATGGAGTGTGACTGGAGAAGAGTCACCGAGATTTAGTGGCTGAGTGGGGGTGCTCTCATGGTCTGCTGCAGTGCCAAACAGAATGGATGAACTTGGCTCCATGGTGGCAGAAGGGAAGATGAAGATGGCCATCTGTCCAGAGGCAGCATACACATTTTTGACACATGCACACACACACACACTGAAAACTCTCAACATGAAGCCATGAACAGAGAAGGTATTGGACTGCAAGTCTAGGCTAGTTGCGTGTAGAAGTTTTTGAATATCATCTGGAGACTTGCAGCATTTCCAGCTGCATGTATAAGGCAAGTTGAAATTCATGTCCTTGTTAGCCTTTGCTAACATTATGAATGGTCTGACAGTAGCATTGTGAAATATCAATTTTCTTTTGGTGTACTTTCTGCTGCTTCCTTATCAGTCAGCTTCAAAACCTCTTACAATGAAGCAATTCTCTGAATCTGAGATGTTAACACTAATGTTTGTCTTTTTGTTGCCCTTGATGAAAAATTAATGAACTATGAATGAATCAACAGTTCTCCCCTGTTTATGCTTTTTTTTCTTTTCATGCTTGGATGCCAAGATGCATTTACTGAAACAGGGGAACGGTTGCTTTTTGACTTTTGAGATAAATTGGTCCAGGAACACTTCCAACAGGTATCCTTATTCTTGGAGCTCTGGATCTTGCAGACCTTAAGCAGATAAGAACTGCCACAGCCCTTCACTGAAGGACAGCCCAGAGCAGCTCACAGCTCTTGTAATGTGCAGAACATCATTTGTTGCTCATTTCTATTTATTGCCCAACCAGCTGATTGAGTAATTCAGTATACCATTAGCAGGCTGTCCCCCTAAGCAAAGAGGCAACAGGCAGTGTGCAGTTCTCATTCCTGAGCTGCTCCTTTGGAGAAGTTCCTAGAGGGAGCAGAGGATAAATATTGAACCCAAGACAGAACTTAACACCTCTGTTGTGAAGGTCTGCAATTTGATCACTTCAGTTTTGTTGGAGGGGGAGGAAAGGGGTAGCAATAAAGACAGTCCTCTTCTCCCCGTTCCACTTGACTTGAACAACTTGCTTTAGCAAAAATTATCCAGAAGCAGTTTCCAAAATACAGCCAAAGTTCTGCCGCACCCCAGGACCACTGCGTAACAAGTCTGGAGCTTGGGCATTGTGACAGCAACCTGCCTTCCTCATTGCTGTAACACAGAACAGCGTTTCACCTGGGCTGCAGCACACCCCACCTTACCTGCTCTCGACCCACGTGCAGTACGGTGCCACAGCACACTGACTCTCAGGGGTCAGAAGCTCTCTGCACGTATCCAGGTCCTGGCTTAGCGCTCTCACAAGAGACAGCTGCCTGTTCCCACTGACAAGACAAGGTCTGTTACATAGGGGAACATGAAGCTCAATGCACTAAGCAATGGTCCAGGTAAACCTGGATGATGACGGTGCCTTTCAGTATTTTTCTGGTAGCTCTCCAAGGACTTCACTGAAAAGGAAGTCTCTATGCTAGCCAAATGCATTTCTGTGCAGCTATCTGCTCCCAGTTTGTTGAGAGAAGCACCCTTATGTTCCATTCAGGATAACAAACCAGATTTCTTAGCAACAGTTTCACAAAGAGCTGTATCAGAATTTCTTTCTTTTTGATACAGAGTAAAAGATGAATCAGAAAGCAGTATATAATCTTTTTCCAATCTTCCAGTCTTATTTCAGTGGTATTAATTTTTTCAATTCTAGTAATTTTGAGTGCCCAGGTCAGGAGGTTCTGCTATTGGAATTAACATAACCTTTGATTACACATCAAAAAAATTTGGACAGATTAAGTAGCTTGCAACACTTACATTTCCATTTCCTATTTTCTTAGGAGTCTAATTTAGATCATCTGCATACACCGGTAGCTTCTGTGTCATTCAGGAAATGGTAAGTGTTCCATAATGCAAGGAAATAGAAACTTCTCAGTACATCTTTCCTTTCCGTTGAAAGCATGAGCTTGTTTTGGTAGGACTTTTCCATGTTTCTAAGAGCCATCGGACCTAGACATAGCAAGGTCAGCCTCTACTCAGATCCACCACTGACAGTCCCTTGGGAGGGCTTATATTCTAATTGTGAATGGATGGCAGCTGCATAAACCTTGAGACTGTACATACCTCATCCAAAATCCATGACTGTCTGGTTGCCTGGAACTTTCCTTTTTGTAGAACAGCTTTGTGCTGCTGCCTCCTTCATTTGTGAGGAAATGCCAGAATCTGAACATTGGCAAGTAAGGCCTCAACTGCACCATGTGTCAAATTCCTTATATGACCTCTACAGGAATTGGTGGCACTCAGTAATTTGTAGGACAGCTCTACTTAATCTCCCTAAATTTAATAATTTAAATGCCTGGAGATTTCACTGAGTATTTTTGTGAGATGAGCTTTCATTTAAAATGTAGAACCTGGGAGAAAAAGCAAATTCTGAAAGAACCTTCTCTAAACCTAAGTATTACGTTTCCAAAAATATAAACCCTGGAAAATAATCCTTTTAGATATGATAGGTATTCTTCCATTCTCAAATCTTAATATAAAACCAATGAATGCTTTGGAACGTTTAGTCCTCTGAACCCATTAAGAGGATCATGATAAGCTTTCTCTCCTCCCACACTTCACTTTATCCTCTGCTAACAATGGCCACATAGGGGACAAACCAGTAAGGATGCTCGAGGTATTTAGTAGATATTTAAATCCTACCTGCTGTAGTGAAACTAATGATTCATTTGCAAAGACCATGAAATGAACTTCAACATCAGACAGACCCATGCCAGGAGAAGTAAACTGTAAGTGAAACCCTGGCAACTTCTGCTATGTTGTATTGTTATGGGAGTACATCTACACTTGACTTTCCTGTTATCTGGAGATGAGTCAGTATGTGTTTTTCACTAGAAGTGCTTCTGTCCACAAAGCTTACAGAGGTCTTCCATATATCCAAAATTCCACGATCAAAGAAGTGACAAACTGTAATGTCATCTCCACTCCTGCCTCAAGGTAAATTCACTGAAGTTTAAGCCATTTGGGTCTGAAGAAGGAATGAAGGAGGACAGCAGGACTTCCTTCTGTAAAGTATATACAACTAAGAGAGTCTTACAGCTTCTAATAACATGATCATCAATTACAGACTATCTAGGGTGGTGTCAGGGAGATACAGCCATAAACTTCAACTGAACTTCACCATGTGCCTGAACATTGGGTAGAAAGTACATAGCACACCGGGCCAGTGGAAAGCAAGGCAGTTACTTGGATCAAAATTTTAGAAGACCCATTTGCAGATTTCACTCTCCAAAAGCTATGAAAGGAAAGAATTTCAGAACTGGTACTGTAAGAATGAGAACACACAACACACCCAACTTAAAATTTCAGATTTCTTCTAGTTATTTTGTTTGGGCAGTGCCTTTTTTGGGGCAGGAGACACTGTATGCTGAATGGCTGCAAGAGGTAATTGAAGCCTTTCCCCCCAGTACTCCATCAGCCTGCGGATTTCCTGAAGTCCATCTGTTATCTGCTAAACTTATTAGATGAACTGGTGCTGATTCTGGAACATACACTGAGCCCTAGTCACATGCCATTAACTCCTGAGAGATAATTAAGAAATTTAAAAACTGGACAGTGATCATGATGAATTCGAATCTTACCCTTATGCATTTTAATTGGAAATATGAGCCTGTATTAAGAAGAGGTAACTCTAGCACACTTATAGAGAGCCATCATATGAAATGAACAGATTTTTACCAGTGGAATTTATCTAAAATGCTTAAACATCTTGTAACTGAGAAATACCTGACTTATAGAAACAGACTCAACTTCATGATAAAACCTGGAACTGGTTCCACTTACACCAGTTGCAATTCTCTGAAAACCAAATTTTTGTAATGAAAATAGTAATTAAATACTAGTTTCAGTTGCACTATTAGACATCCACCTAAGACAATAAAGAATATGAAATGAAGAGCATTAGGCTTTTCTTATAGGATATGCTGTGCTTTAAAACTTATTTTATTGATCCTAAAGTTACAAGATCAATTACTGACATTTTCTTGAGGATCAATCTTGGATTAAATGGCAAAATGAAGAAAAGGTTTTCATATCTACTATATCCAAAAGCAGAAACAGATTGCTGTTCTCATGTGAACATTCAGAAACCTTTTCTGATTATTAAACAGTATGTCTGAAATATATCTAAGTTATACCAGCCGCCATAGCGCTTTTGGGTGAACCAAAGAAGTCCTACAGTGAAATCAAACTTTGAGTAAAATCTATACTACTTTAATACAATTTCCCTCTAACATAATTTTTTTCCTGTTTTTAGATTCATGTATATTCTGTCTGTCAATTACAATGCAAAGTATAAGTAACAGATTTAAGCAAGGATGTTGGAGTGTGAAAATAATTCATGTGAATTGCTAATAGGCTGGTGGGAATACATTTTTTCCACATGAAGGCAAATCCTGTCTCATCAAAGACAGCAGACTTGATTTTCCACTGTTTCATCCCTTGACTAGCCACTATTACCTGCAGAAGGGACAGAAAAATCAAAGAGCAGTCTGCTACTAAATCAGTACTCCACTGTGACCAAAACAGCAGTATTGCGCCTATTCTTCCCTCCCTTTGAACAGACGTGAGTAAAGTAGGAAGCAAATTAAAACAACAAGCCATAGGACGAAATCTTGTCTTTACTTCAGGTAGGCAAAATGGAGGTTTGATAACTCATACATGTTTCTCCTCCATTCCCCCTGATTTTGCTACTTAAGGCAGAAGCCTTGCAGTTAACACCCTTCAGTGACATGCATTGACCAGGTTTGCATTCACCTTGACAATCCTGTGACGAAGAATGGGAAATAAAGGGACAGCATGAGTCCTCTCAGATAATTAACCTAAGCTCCAATGCTTCCCACACCAGCCTATTTTCAATTTCGGCACAGTATAGTTTATACACTCTAACATTATTGCTCAGAAGATAGAATGATGATTCAGGTTTACTAAAAACAGCTTCACAATACTGCAATCATGCCTGTGAAGCTTCATCTCATATCCTGTATTTTTAAGTTTTTTCTCACTGAGAAATAAATTTCTGTGGTGTTTTGTGTTTTATCAGAAAAGTTAGTCACCAGATACCTGAAACACTGATATACCGTCTTTAAGAAAACATGGCTTGTTTGGTCAATTTGCCTGCCAAATTTTTTCCTGCTTTTAAAAAAGTGTGTATAATACCATAGGTGACCTCCCTTAATTCTGCTGTCCATACAAATCACAAATAACTGAGAAATAATATGCCACTGCTGCATCCTGTCATGCCAGAAGATCAAAATTACTTTGAAGATTGTTTAGAGTAGGTGTTGCATATAATTTGTGCCCAGATCCACTGAAGTCAATGAAACGACGCCTACTGGCTTCTGTGGGAGTCTGACTTGGACATTATTCTGGCAATCTGTCCACCACTAAATTAAACTGTTCCAGGGGATAAAAGCCCAAATGAAGAAAAGTAGAAATTTGGGAACTAAAACTGAGCCACAAATAAATATTCTAATTCAATGGCATCCTGAAAAGACTTAAATAAAACACAAACACACTTACACAAGCGTGTACACACACATACATACAAAAAAAAGTTATGACTTTAACAATCTTAAAAATCCATATCTAAAATTGTTCACATTTAAACAATTCAGTATAATAGGTAGCTTTCTTGACTTTCCATTTATTTCCCTGAGCACTGATCTTTGGAACATCTGGAGTTTCAGAATTGTCTAGTTCATAATTCCTAAAATAATTATCTTAAGTAAAATGCTGTGTTTTTATGACAAAAAAATCAATTCCTTAAGTAAAACTAGGATATAACTTCCATGAACTACAATGAATATAGCCAATTTTTAAAAAACCAACAACTATTATTACACATCTGCATCTGTATTTAGGCACCTAGCTGGTTGGTCTTCTGTTTTTCAAAATCACCCTGCAGTCTAGCAGTTCCCATTTAATTCAGTATCAGGTACTATGCTGTCTCATGAATGCATTCAATTGGAGATCTGCATAAGGATTTAGCCTCCCTGCTTTAGTTACTCATTTTGCAGAATCTCGTTTGTATAAGCAATACAGTATGTTATGGAGTTGGTCTTGTGCCTAAATCAGTATTGTAGGCAAAGATAACAGGACTTCCCACTTTCCCATAAGGGGTTAAGAAGGTGCATCTGCAGAGAGGCAGCATAAAACCAATCTTCAGTACTAAAATGGGACTTAGCTAGGGCATATGTTTTAGACTGGCACTCCACACCAGGAAATCTGCTGGCCAAAAGGAGCTCTATTTTAAATTTCTGCTATTTAGAACTTCTTGACAAATTGGCAACTGCTGCTTTTCACTCTCTTCTCTAGATTAGAGCTTTAATTGTGAGCTTTGCAGACATCAGCTTGCAACTTTAAGACTTCTCAGGCATTCTGCATTTTAGATTATACAAAGTGTGCAAGTCAAAACATTTTAGAAAACAACAGTGCAGAGATATTTGAATATTTTAGGATAAAATCTCTCTCTCCAGTTCTAAGGCTGAAAATTACGTCAGCCTCTCTGCAGCTAAAAAGTTCAAAATAATTTTCCATGAACCACAGAAACAGACTGTAACTTTACATACTCTTAACTCTCTCTCCACTCTCTCTCCCCTCCTCTTCCACCTTCCCCCCCACCCCCCCTCCCCGCCCCTTGGGTAGTTGATACACTGGCATTATGCAGCAGGCTCCGAACACAGGATTAACAAAAAGGTTATTTTGTGATACTTCATTTCAATATGCCTTAACTGGAGGAGGGGGTACAAAACCAAATGCAACCAAGAGAGTTGCTTTTTGGTTCTTTGTGCAACATGATATCAAGCCTTCGTCTGCTCTCAAATGATGTAATAAAAAAAGCCATATCTGTTTCTCTTTAATTAGCACGTTTTTACACTATCTGGTACTGGCATTCCACAGCAGAATCCAAAAGGAGGATTTAGCACTTCTTCTCTTTTGCAGAAACCCTTTTTAATACCTCAAAGTTCATGAAGAGTTAACAGCATACGATCCCATTACTTCTCCCCTCCCCCTTTTCAGAAATTAAACTGGCCTTTCTTTAAATAAACAAACAAACAAACAAACAAACAGAAAAAAAGAACCTTAATTTAAAATAGGAGTATAAATACTGTTTTGAAAACACATTTGGAAGATGTCTTCCAGGATGGTTTATCTTTTTTTTTTTTTCTCCTTTTTTTATCCTTTAAAACTGTGACTACTGCACCAGTTAAGGCTGTTTACAATATATATATTTTTCAAATAAAACTTTTAATATTCAAGCTTACCAGATTGATGAGTTGTAACAGGTAAAATGGAACTCTTTACAAGGTAAACCATATAGTTGTACAAAATAGAATTATACCCTTCACTTGTGCAAAACAAAAAGAAATCCTGCCTTGCATTAAAAACACAGAACCTGTTTACAAAAAGGAATGTGTACTACATTTGGACTTCCTTTTTAACTGCCATATCCTAGCAACATCTCAGTTATTTTAGTAAAGGAACTAATCATCAATTTTAAACTGCAGTGAATTTACCAAACATTTTCACTATAGACTTCTGAAAGCTTTTACAGTAAGAAGTTATCAACAAAAGCAGGCACGTTAGTGTACAAAAACGTTGTTGATTTTTTTCCTGTTTCTTTTTCAAAGTGCAGGTTTTTCTCAATGTGCATCTTACAAGACCAACGAATGTTTTAACTCACTAAATCTTAAAACAGAACTCAATTCTCCCAAGGAGTAGTGTAAACGTTAAAGATCCCCAATACACCTCTAGTAAACGTGACACAAATGTCTCTGCGTTGTTTAGAAATTTAGCTCTTTTGAGAGGTAAAGAAGCTTCATGACACCTTTTCCTTACACTGGCTGGTTATCATAAATGGGTAACTCTGGACTGCTAAAGCTGGAGACTGATGAATCACTTGAAGGGAACTAAACTTGGCTACAGAGGAGAGGCGACGGGAGGAACCAACCCTTAGGCGTTTCTTGCGCAGCCTTCGGAAAATTCAGCCGCCGGCGGACGAAGGGTCGGTGTGGGGGAGGGAAGGGGGCGAAGGAAGAGGAAAGCGGGGAGGGAGGGAGGAGAAGCTTCCGCAGAGCCAGAGGCACGGCGGCACGCCGCTCGTGTCCCGTTGCGCCCGCGGCGGCGGGACCATTCCGTCGGTGGTGAGAGAACTGTCCCCGAGCCCCGCGGCTGCGAAGTGCCGGTGGGCCCGCTCCCGGTGCCAGCGCAGGTCCCGTTCCCGGCTGTCACGGCGATCCGGGGGCCGGGCGGGGAGCCGGGCGTCCCGGCGGCGGTCGGCGCTAGGTGCCGTGAGCACAGGGCTCCCCGGGGTAGATCTCCTCGTAGGCGGGGGGCTGCTCGCTCGGCAGAGGGTAGCAGTAGGGGTAGGAGGCGTTGAGCTCGGGGTCCATGGGCGAGTAGCCGGGCAGCTCGACGGAGGGATGTCCGCCGCAGTGTACCTCCACGCCGGCCTCGTCGAAGACGTGGAAGACACCCACGTTGATGTAGGAGACGGCCTGGAAGGGGCAATCCCCGGGGCTGAGCTCGGGCTCGCCGCCGGAGAAGAGGGAGCCCTGGCTGTGGCGCGGCGCCCGTCGCCCGCCGCCGCCGCCCCGCTGCCGCCGCCGCCGCCGCCCGCCCGCCGCCGCTGCCGGGGCCGCTCGCCGCCGCCGCCGCCTGCGTCCGCGCTGCTGCGCGGCCTTGTAGTTCTTGACGAGGAGCAGGTTGAGCAGGCCCAGGAGGCACTCCAGCGCGTTGAAAACGGTGGAGAGCACCAAGCCTTGCTGGTAGTCTCGCAGCTTCTGGCAGCGGAGCGCCGCGGCGGAGCCGTCGGGGGCCGCGGGTCCGCTCCGCGGGCGGGCTGAGCCGCCGGGCTGCAGCAGGCAATAGTGCGAGTACTTCCTTTCCACCAGCGACACGGTGTCGCCGTCGATGACGGCGCCGGCGAAGGCGCTCAGCACGCCCAGCATGAACACCAGCACCCCCAGAAGCAGGAAGTTCTGCCGCCCCCCGGGCGACGCCTTCTCCACCGGCCCCGACGGCGCGGCCGCCGCCTCCGCCCCGCCGGGGCCGCCGCTCGCCGGGTCCGGGTCCCCGGCCGGTGCCAAGGCAGAGGCCGGTGCCGGTGCTGGGGCCGGGGCCGGAGCCGGCGCCACGGGCGCCTCGTCGGGCGGGCGACAGCAGAGCAGCGCAGCGGCGAGCAGCGAGAGGCCGGCGGCCAGCAGCAGCCCCGAGTAGAAGGCGCCGGCGGCGGTGCCCAGGCGGAAGGGCTCGCCCTTGAGCTCGGAGCCCAGCGAGAAGCACTTGAGGCCCACGGCGGCGGCGCTGAGGGCGCAGGCGAGCAGGAGGCAGCTGGAGAGCGCGGCGCAGGCTCCCCGCACGCTCCACTTCATCCTCCGCGCCGCCGCCGCCGCCGCCGCCCCGCCGTCCGCCTCATCCTCCTCCCGCGGCCCCCCCCGGCCCCGCGGCGGCGGCGGCGCGGCGCGGCGCGGCCATGCGAGCGCGGCGCTCCCCGACGGGGCGGCTGCGCTCCGCTCCGCTCCGCACGGCAGGCAGCTGCCGGCCGCAGTGAGCCGGGCGCGGCGAGCGCGCAACGCTCCCCCCACCGCCTCCCGGTCGCCGCCGCCTCCTCGTCCCCGCCCGCCCTCTCTTATCGCGGCGGCTGCGGGGAGGCGATTAATTATGGATGGGAGCCGCGGCGGGCGGGGGGACGGAGGGGGCGGCTCGCCGGCCCGTCGCGGGTGGCGGGGGGAGAGTGCGACCCCCGGCGAGGCCGGGGGCGGCGGAGCTCCCCAGCCCGCCCTCCCACCCGCGCGGCGCGGGGGGGCCGCACGCCGCCCTCCGGCCGGCCCCGCACCGCGGAGAGCGGCGAGGGACGCGCAGCTCGGGCAGGGGGTGGCGGGGGCTTGAACGCCTCCGCGGGTTCCGTTGCCGAGGGCTGCTGCTTGTCTCCGTGTTTCTGTCTTCTCTCCCTCTCTTAATTTTATTTATTTATTTCTTATCTCTTGCGCTCGCCAGGAGGCCGGCGAGCATCCCTGTGACCGCGTTGCGGTGTGTCGGCGCCTCTGATGCAGCGAGCGGACCGAGCCCAGCTTGCCGCGCTGCCCAGCGCAGGTTCTCCGTGCCCGCGGAGGCGGCGATCCCTAGCACCCCTCTTCGTTTCGTGCACCGCCGGTGAACCCCCGCGGGGTTGCGCCCCGTGGGCGGCGGGGCTGGAGGGACGAATGGCCGTGGTGGCACCCTCGGGACGCCCCGTCCGGGAGCGCCAGCAGCGCCGGGGGTGGCAGCCGGTTTGGGGGTGGTGCCGCCAGCTGCCCCGGTAGAGGGTGGCCCGGCGACTCCTCGGGGAGCACCTGGGGTGACCTTCTGAAGGAGAGATTGGAACCTCAGCCTCTGAGCGGGGAGGTCCGGCAAGGGGTTCTTGAGGAAGGCTCTTCCTCGTCAGCCCCTTTTCCTTCGGGGAAGCTGTACCTTCAGCTCCCCCATTTTCCCTATTTGCCGTGCGCACGCCAGCCTTGCTGGGTATTTTTAGCCGGCGCCGCTGATTAGCATTCAGGGGAGCAAGCGAGAGAGAGAAAGCAGTTTTCCAAATCGTTTTCTCCTCCAGCAGCGCAAGTGCACCTGTTGGTGGCAAGGAGGGGTGTGTGTGGCATTATCGGGTCTTCAGCTTTCTCCAGAGATGTGACCTTGCCCTCTCTGTCCCGTCGGGGTAGGCCCTGTTGGCACCTCCCTGAGGAGCAGCAGCACCCTGCTGTAATCTCGGGCAGTCGGGCACAGGTCTCCATTGCAGCAGCTACTCCTCTCCGACGGAAGTTTCTGGGCCCTGCATGGGGTGGTCCTCCCAGGGGCACTTGGTGGTGGCTGTCCTGTCTGGACCCCAGCTCTCTAAGGTTGTCAGTCCAAAAGTATCATTGGCTCAGTATCAAAAAGTATCAAAGGGATGTGTCATCCTGCCCCTTGGGACCACATAGACACCGGAATCTTCCTCTTGCCCTCTGGCTCACAAAGTGCCCACAGAGCACTGAGTATGTGAGAAAACGCAGAAGTTCTGACCAGCCTTCCTGTGTCCCTCCAGAAAGGGGTGGCCATGTACATCATCCACAGTCGTCATCAGGTTGTCTTCATCCCAGGCTGTCCCTCACTCCTGAGGATTGGGTATGTTGGTCTGCTGATCCGTGGCTGTGTGAAGATTTTGCTATAGGATCTGTGACTTTGGCTCTGCTTCTGATGAGTGTCTGGACTGCTGAGGAATATCTTCAGGTGTCTGGAAAAGAACTCACCCTATCACTCTTAAAAAGTGAATGCATAGAGGACACACAGGATTTTATAAAATATAGCATGGGTCTCCTGAGATATTTGTTGAACATCAAAATACTGCTTCAGAAAGCACATGTAAACTCTCAATCCTGCTGTTAATCCAGAGGACCCTGGTAGACACACACTGGGGAGGGTGAGGAGGCATAGTTAGTGAGAAGTAAACACATAATGAACTAATTATATGTAGAATGGGCAAAGTGCCTTACTCCCTGACACACAACATAAACTTACATGTGAGGGAAATGTGTGATTTGTGTAACTTGATTGTCAAGAGCTTAAAAAATGAACTATTTGTTGTGAATAGTGAGAACATTCATTTAACACTAAATAAATACAAAACTAGGAAAAGATTTAAGCCTTTATGCATCAAATTATAAGTTGGCCTTTAACTTACAATGGTTAGAGTAGAAAAAGAAAAACTTTCATTGGGGGCAAATTGGTCCCTTTTTGTACAAAGGATTTCTTGATGTTTCTTTCCTTTTTCCTGTTTTGGCAACTGCCAGAAGCAGGCAGCAAGACTTTTCCGTCATGGTTCTTCAGGTGTTCCTACAGCTGTCTCAGGTGTTCAGTCTTCCTCATCTTGAACGTCATCTTCTAAAGAAAAGACCTTTTCTTCCCTGTGTTTGTGACAGGAGACTGATCTTTGATTACATCCCACAAAGCTGGGCATTGTGAGAGGCCAGGCTAATGCACAAAGTTAATAATGTAATTAATAATTCTGCTGTACCTTGTAAATCCTCCTGTGGTGCCACTTGCTACTGTTAACCTTTTCCAGGTCTTATCTCTTTCTCCCCAAAATGCCTCTTTGTTTTCCAAACACCATGTTCAATATGCAAAGCCAGAAGTTTCACTGCCAACATGTTTCACCACATGTTATTTATTATTCATAAACTTCCTGTGTTCCACTGCCACTCTGAGTTAGCCCGGTTTTTCACCAGGTTATTTACAGCTTTGCACTGTGACACATATTCAGTAAGAGGATACTTTGCAAATACACTCATACACATACACACAGAGTACAGTCATTAGCATATCCTACAAATTGAAGGTCAGCTTCCTTCGATAACAGGTCTAAAAACAGTGTAATGATGTTGTTACATTAATAATAATAGGTATAAGACTCTATAAAACATATATATTCCTATATTGAATAATGTGTTGAGGATTGAATTGGAATTACTGTAAAAAAAAGGGCTGACCTACCAGTGTAAATAAAGGTCATTGAAGAGTTCTCTGGACCCCGAAGGGTGATGCTGATCACCTCAGTCCTAGCTAGCAGCCCCTTCAAGCACGGTTAGGATGCCCATTTGCATGTGCATTGCTGATCTATGTGTCTTAATTCCTCAGCCAGGTCTGCCTGTTGAAAAGAGATCCTCTGTGTGCAACAAAATATGAGAGAACTGCAAGCCACTTGGCTACATCAATCTGTCAGCTAAATTAGTTGCTGCAGTTAGTTTTGAGTCTCTGGCAGCTGTTTTATCTTTAAGCTTTTTTAGTAATGTTTTCCTTTTCTGAAATCTATCAGTTGTTTTCAAGGGTTATTCTGGTGGACTTTGGAGCAAGTGTATAAGATTTTGTGGAAACACCAACCGGGAACATATTTTCCCCACAGTTTTTTCGCAATCACAGTCTGGGCTTTCTCTGTGTTACAGTGGTAGTCATTTATGACCAGATCCTCTCTCCAAAGAGGGGTAGGAGATCTTTGGTCCAAAGTTTGTTTGGCTCACAGGGAAGCTGAGGGAGCTCTGCTTGTTGTGTTGGGTGCCTTGCTGGGAGTAGGCATGGCTATGACCAAGGATGCAGGCTTGCCTTGCTCACTGTGCAGAGTTGGATGTTTTCAGTGACATGCACATATACCTCTTAACTTTTTGTAGTGACTCAGTGGCACAAAGGACAACAGAGCTATTAATTATTTGCACTCCTGGCTTGAAGCTAAAATGCGTGCTTGTAAAATAGATGGAGATCTTCAGCTTATGCCACCAAAGTGCAAAGCATTGCATTATTTTATTGTCTGCCTCTCCTCCCACACCGCGTTTATCGTAAGATATATGTGTTGTTATTTCTGTGCCAGTTTGATAAATGGTTGTCATAGCTTTGACTATTCAGTCATGATGGCTGTGTAACCTACCATAACTTATGCTGTTTCCTACTACTTCTTCCTTTTTTGCTTTTTTTTGGTTTGGGGTTTTTTTTTTTTGGTGTGTTTTTTGTTTGCTTATGTTTTTAGTTTGTGTTTTTGTTTGCTTTTGTTTGTTTGTTTTTTTCCCTTCTGCTTCCATAGGGGACATTAGGGACTGTAAAATCTCCTTGCAAAAATTGCTCTAACACACAGTTACTAAGAATACATTAGAAATTAGATATTTGAAACTCTGAAAGTGAAACCCATTGTGTTTCTTTCTGATTCTTCTTCTTTCCCATTTGCAAGGTCCACCAGCATTTTTCTGTGTGCTTGAGGCCTGCTGTTCTCTGATTTTCACAGCATTTTATGTTGAAGACTCATCTCTGCAGGGAATGTGTGGAGAGGACACGCTGGAAAAGGGCCTACGTAAGGTTACCAGTCTGGACCTAACTGGTCACTGGCCACTGATGACAAAACATCTACAGATGCTGCTTCAATGGGTGACATTTCAAATAGGAAGCCGAGAGGATGGGAAGAAAATGTAAGGGTTAAAAATAGAGAAAGGAAACCCTATGCTAGAAGCAGAACATGTATGATTTTCCTGCAGCTGTTAGTGCTAGAGTTTTGGAATAAGGGAAGAAATGTTTGAGAAGGGTATAAGAACAACAAGGTGGTTTGCATTCTAAGGTCATGGTGTAATTTTGGTTGGGAGGGACCTGCTCAAAGCAGACACATATCTGGAGTTTGACCGGGTTGCTTGGGGCTATTTGATAAATTACTTAAGCAAGATCTTCTTTACTTATGTCACAAAATCATTAAATTATCAGTTATTTTCAGAAAACGGACGCTTTTCTAACTGCTGTTCTAATGGTGGGACCTGGATCATATTTTATTGTGTAGGTTCTAGGAAGCTGCTAAGTTGATCATAAAAGATTGCTGAACACTTTGGCAGCCAAAAGGTGTCTCGAAATCCTTCTCTTCAGGTTCTCAGATTATTTTGAAATGTGTTTCAATTTAGTCTTTCAGTTTAATCTGCACGTTTGATATATTCCTGTATCTTTGAAATCAGTGCTGTACAAAGGTTTAAGACTGACACTAAGATCTCTTAGCTTCTAATTAGGCTTTCAGCGTAGAACCTGAGCAGCAATCGTACACCTGTGCTTTGCCTTCTGCTGAACAATGAACGTGCTAATAAATGTGTCAAGAATTTTGAAAGGTCTGTAGGGTTTCATGGTCTAACCCCAGCCGACAACCAAGCACCATGCAGTCGCTGTCTCATGATCCCACCAGTGGGACGGGGGAGAGAACTGGAAGGGTAAAAGGTAGAAAACTTTTTGGTTGATATAAAGATGGTTTAATAGGGGAAGCAAAATCCACACACACAAGGAAATAAAAACAAGGAATTAATTCACCCTTTCCCATGGGCAGGCAGGTGTTCAGCCATCTCCAGGACAGCAGGGCCTCATCACACATGATGGTGACTTGGGAAGACAAATGACGTCACTCCAAATGTGTTCCCTCTGCCCTTCCTTGTTCTTCCACCCCTTTAAATACTAAATGGTCTGGAATATCCCTTTGGTCAGTTTGGGTCACCTGTCCTGGCTGTGTCTCCTCCCAAGCTCCCATGCACACAAACTTCCTCACCATCATAAAGCATAAAGCATAAAGCAGTGCATAAAGCAGAAAAGGCCTTGGCTCTGTGTAAGCCCAGCTCAGCAATTACTAAAACATCTCTATATGATCAACCCAGTGTTCAGTACAAATCTGAAACACAGCCCCATACTCAACACTGTGATGAAACTTTACTCTATCCCAGCCAAAATCAGCAGTGCAGGGTTTATTCCAGGTTTAGGGGAAGGGGAACTAGCTTCCTAATTTGGGAGAAAAGCATTACTTAGCTGTGTGTCCTGTAATTTGACATTGTACTCTCCAGTCTGTTGGGACAAAAACCTGTTTGGATCTGAGGGGAGAAAAGATTGTGTGTGCACCATGTGAGCTGAGATGGATCAGATACTGTTCACTTATTCAATAAGGTGTCTTGTCAGTCTCACCTGCCCAGGTCTGAAATTTGGGTAGTGAACTTGACACAGGGATCCTGAGAACGCTCTGCTGGTGCTACTTTGTCTTAGAGGAAACTCTCCTCAGAAGATGCCTTACTTCTGAATTTCTGTGCACCTAAATTGCATTTTATCTGATGACTGCTTCATATCAGGAGCATAACTTGCTCTTGAAGGAGGGACTAGAAGTCTCCTTCTAGTGAGTGCTCTACTCAACTTTGTTGCCTGTTGAGACGCTTCTTTTTTAGCCTTAAACCACCTTGAATTTTCTACAGAAAGAAACTTCAAGGCAGGAGTGGAGGGGGAGAGAAGGTCCCCAATACATCCAGAGCTGTGATACTGGGAAAGTGTCCATTAGGATCTTCTTCAATGAGAATAGTAGGGTAATCATTCTCCTGCCAGGCACTGCCTTGTAAGCAAAAGACATATGCTAGGAAGGTGTAGCTCACTTGCATCATGATTTCTTCCTTTGACTGTATGTTGGGACAAGGAATAATCTGGTTGGTTCTTGAATGAAAAGAGCATGGTGAGTCTGCCTTCATGTAGATCTGCACAGATCTATAGCCTAGGAGACATCTCCCTGCTTCTTGAGGGCTCCCTGTGGCTGTTGCCTGTATGATACCTAAAGATTTTTGCGTTTGTGGTTGAGCTGTGGTTTCTGCTCTGGCTTGGTAACAAAACCGCTGTCCTAGTTGCCTGTCACACCTTGTCTCTCTCAGAAGTCTCAATCCCTAACTCATCTGCTTTCCTGGTCTTTCCATAGCTTGTAATTGCAAGTGATCCCCACCAAAACACAGCCTTCTCCATGCCAGTGGAGAGCCCTTGCAGGTGTAGGTGAGTGAGCAGTGGGCAGTGAAGCTGGTACCCCTGAAGGAGCAGCAGAAAGGGTGGCAGTGGGAGCACTGTTGTCTTTGCCCATAGCAGCAGCTCCTGGGGGAGTTGACTCTCCAAGGAGACAGGGTAGTGATGGACTTTTCTTGATTCCCTGGGACATTGGTAAATTGCTTTTAAAAGACTGGTAAGGGTAAACTTTTATCAGGGGACATAAATTCACTGCATTGAAGTCAGCAACACCAGTGGAAATATTTTAAAGTTGAAAAGGGGTGGAAATTGTAAGCAAATGCTGGAACACAGGGATTTCATAACAGCCTGTAAGGCTGCTGCTCTTGTACACAACATGTCCCTATCATGGCACTCATGAACAACTCTGACTTTTCTCTAGAATTCTTTGCCTGCCTATTGGAAGATTGTGCTGAGTCTGACAGCTCTGGTGATTAGAAACTGCCTGTCTCAGTGCTAAGTGTATTTTATGGTCAGCTTGCACACGTTTGTTCTGTGCCAACATTGTCCTTTAACTTAAATGTCTCTTCTCCTTCTCTGATGTTTACTCTCTGGATGTATTTATAGACAGCAAACATACTCCCTCAGAGATTTCATTTTTCTAAACAGGCCAGATCTTTTCTTCTTACTATTTTTTATTTTTTTTCTTTTTCCTTTGTATTAAAAATTCTTTATACTCTGCAGTTTGAGTTCGTCCCTAAGCACATAACCAGGACAGTATGCTGTATCTTTCATGATCTTACCAAGGCCTTGAATGATGGTATTACAGCTTCCTCATCTCTAGTGGGATGTCCTTGCCCAATTATCCTAGAATTTGGTTTGTTTTTGACCCAGGTCTTTCCCATAGTAAGCTATACTTGTACGTAGTGCACCTCATTCTTTGTCCTCCACCCAGCTGCGGGGCTGCCAGCTGGGGGCACTGATGACCTTTCCTCTTATTTGACTGTTTTCCCCCAAATTTCTGTTATTACCTCAAGGTAATTCAGTTTTTTTCCCTTTCTGATATTCTGAACTCCCTCTCTATTGAAAATACTGCTGTGCATCCTGCTACTCAAAGAACCTTATTTTCTTTTCCTCAGATGATAGCTTTTTTTTCCCCAGAGTCATTTGTTATGTAAATCTGCCCCTCCCTGGTTTGGAGGTTCATTTCCTGTTCTCTCTGTTATCATTCTCTGTCTCTTCTATATTGTTTTTTTCCCTCACAGAGCCTCTCTTTACCTTTCTTTCTCTAGTTAGGCTTGCTGCGCCTTTCTTCCTGACCTTCACATCTCCTTCTGCTTAATTCTCCTTTTCATTATCTGGGTGCAAGCAGTACCTCACCTCTAATGGAAGTACCTTATTCCTCTTGTGGAAGTCTTCACTGGATGTTTTCTGCTCTGTGCATTGATCAGAGTTAAAGATCTATGTTGTCCCATATGTCTTCAGCAATCTTCTCCTTTCCTTTCTTTTCTTCTGTCATGGCTGCCTATTCCTATTTGAATTTGAGGTGTGTTTGTCAGGGATTCTTTTCATACTCAGGAATGCTGTAAAGGATGCTTGGCATGTTTAATCTTCTCATCTGCTGTTGATGTCTACAAATTTTTAAGTTCTTCCCATCATTGTCATAATTTCAGACTTTTGCGTCTTGCCTTTATTTTCAAAAGCATGGAAGAACCTACCACTACACTTACAACTTAATTTCTGCTGCTGGATCCCTTCATTCCTTCTTATTGACTCTTCAAATTCCTTACTCAGTTGTCAAGGTACTTTTTTTCTTCAGTTGCTATGTCAGAGAATTACAGTTCTTTCCCCAGATTTGATCCTACTGTCTTCAGCATGTGTCTGTGTTGTGAGATATCCTTCCTGTCATTTGGTAGGCAGTGGTCTTTTCTGATGGCAAAAGCCTTGGACAAAGTTGCAGGTTTCAAAGCTGAAGTGCTGTACATGTAATTCTTTTTCCTTGACCAGGAAAAGCCTGGCTGAAGCCTAGGAGCTGACAGCTAGGGAAAACTGATTGGTATGAGTCCATCACATACTCCGAGTTTGCTTTGGGGAAGGAATGGCTTTAGGAGCATAAAACCCATTTCCTGTAGGATTCACAGTGAGTGAACACCTAAATACGGGAGAAGTTGTTACTACATTGCCATAGTCCTCTGTAAGGGGCTCTGAAGTATCTTCCAGCTGTTCCCATCTTCCCAGGAACATGTTAAAATAATTTGTCTTGAGCAAGCTCTCAAGGCACAGCGGGTGGGATGAAAAGCCTTTAAGGACTCAACTACCTCCAACTCTTTACTGGGGATGTGGTCTGATTCCCCTTTCATCTTGTAAGGGTCTTGCTAATTCCGAAGCCTCTGCTGTATCCCACCATTACCATTTTGTAAAGCAATTCATCTGGTGATGGGCTTGATGGTTTCTTTTTCTCTTCTCTGAAGCTCATCCTAACAGCTCTGAGCCTGCTTTCTCAGCAGTCCCAGCCCAGGTGGCTGTGCTCAGATACATAGTTTTCCTGATGCAGCACATCAGGCAGTGGGTTTGTGAGACATTTGGCCTATTAGGTCATCAGTTGCATCTCCTTTGGTGACCTAGAGCAGGAGCAACTTGCTGACAGAGACAGGGTAGTGTTTCTTGGCCTCTTTGCACACATGATCCGGCAGTGACATTTTCTGTTAACCTGCGAGGACTGCAGATCCCAGAGAGCCCTTCTGTGGTGAGGGTTTGTGCCCATGGGCACAGCTGGGTACTCAGGCCCATGTGCAGGGCTGAAGGAGGAAGGTGGTGGGTTCCTTTCAGTGACTGGCTGTGGGGGCATGAGGGATACCCTCACAGATACTGTCAGAAGGTGTGAGCAGTTGCTTCTCCTCAGCAGTTGACACTCTCTGCTTTTGCTTTCGAGCATATCTATTATGTTTTTCCTTAAAAACTTCATCATAGTGTTCCCTATTATGTGTGCTGTTTGTAGTTATTAAACATACTTGTTTTGAGATAACTCTCTGCAATATGTTACATACATAATTAGGTATAATTAACTTCAATTAACCACATTAAGCTTTGCAACACTTCTCCTGCCATATTTTGAAGCTGGCTTGTGACTAACAAATCCACATTTGCAGGTTCAGGTTATACAAACTCATCCATATTCCAGGTGTTCAGTTTTTCCTTTCAGTACCATGCCTTTGAATCCAATAATTTGTTGTTCAGTTGTCTGCATAATTAACTTGCAGCTTGTAGGACTGTGAGTGCAGGATCCTCATACTGCATCGTTGATGCTTTTCACACAATGCTTCTGGGGAGCTGCTGATCATGACAGCATCTCAGTGCCTATTTTACAACTCCTTAGAGTTGCAAAATGAGTTAAAAAAAAGAGTTAAAAAGTGTTAGATGAGTACATGCTGTATTTGACAAAGGCCCAAGTGCCCTACATGGTGAATAAGCCTTCACCTTTCTTATTTAACCACTGAGCCAAAATTTTGGCTTTTATTCTTTTTGAAGTCTGCCTCTCCCTACTTTTTCCTTTTAGTATTAATTTTGTTGCTTTTGTTGTTCTTGCTGAAAAGTGCTCTGAAGTGTCATGCATTAAGAAGTTATAAAGAACAGCTGATTGATTGAAAGACAAATGCAGTTTGGCAATAAGAACGAGATGCTAATGCAGTTTATGTGTGAGGAGCATACTGTGGCATATTGTGGCGCTCACTGGTGCCCAGCGTCCTGTACCTCCCATGAGGTAAAATTGGCACCTTCCTTTGCAGCTCAGCCCAGTTTGATGATGGCTCTTGGTGCCCTAGATGCTGGCTGACACATTTCTTAGCACTTTGCCTCCTAAAGAACATCTGGAAACAGCAGGACTGCTAGTATGTGTTGCAAGGTCTACCCTGTGTCCTGCTCATGGAAAACAGAAAGTGCACACACAGTAGATGCCAGAAATGCTGACTTTGACAGAAAAAGGTCTCTCCATTGGCCTCCACACAAAATGGTTTCTTGACATCTATGAAACAGTTCATCACTGCCCCATTTTTTAAAGCTGCATGGCTATTAATTTCCTTCAGGTTATAATCAAGCTGTCACTTATTTTAATGGTCTGTGGATCAGACAGGCCTGAGGTTTTTTTATGGTTTCTGTTACAGTGTTAATTAACTTACCATGCAGATTCAGCTATGAAGCTCAGAGATTTTATTTAGTTTTTATAATTTAATTGTGGAAACATGGCAGTAAATGCAGATGAGAACTTATGTGCAATTAATACTGACCCAGGACAACTCAAATGTCAGACACTTGTCTCTGAAGACTCACTAGGAAATCCAATGTGTTAAATATTGATTTTGTAGCGTGAGGTTTTCAAACAGCCTTGGCACTGGCCTATTCTTCCTGAAGCTGTATTTTTTCTAAAGTCAGGACCGTGTGAAACCTTGATGTCTTCAAGTGCAGTGCCAACACAGAAAGCCAGAAAATCCTGTCACTTGGCAATGTTAGCCCCAGTGTTACCTCCTGCAACTTTTAATCAAAAATGCTGAACTACAAATATGCAGAATTAGCCTCTGTGTGGGTGTGGATATGTGTGTGAGGGCCATTAGGAGATTGTTTTGTTGTCATAGACTTATGACATAGACTAGAGTGGTTGATAAACAGCTCATGGAAAGTTTGGGGAGTGAAATGGTTTTGCCACATTTTGCCTGGCCTGAAAACGTCAATACAATGGTGGGAAGGGGCCTCAATTTCCATGCTGACCTTGTCCTTGGCGTGGCTTGTAGTCTGAAAGATAGGCTGACGGCCGTAAGATGCGTTGATACTAGTCTGTTGAAATCTCCCTTTGGAGAAATGGCTCAAAGAGGTACTGGGATTTGTACTACAAGTGGAAAAACCTGGCATGGTGATGAAATGAGTAACCTGTTGTCAGATCTGCTGGCAAGGTTAATTGTCACAGGTTTGAGGTAAAACTCTCAGTCTGTCTGGATACTTTACTGGGGAACAGGTGCCTTGACAATCTATAGAAATGACATTATTAGAAGCGTCCAATAACAGACGGGCAAGTATCTGTTATAGGTCATTCAGGTAAAGCTGTTCCTGCTGAAGTGTCTCTTCAGCCTGATTTTCTGAGACGCTGACACAGTGCTGTGGTTTTGGTTATATTTGATATTTCAAGAAATGAAAAGTCTTGGCTCTGTTATGGGCCTGATGTAGATGAAAGAGGAATTCTCCTGACCATGGACATCCTCAGGTCTCTGGGATGTCCTGTCACCTATGAACCTTCAAAAGGTGCTTATCATAGCACCCTCTGGAAACGGTGAGGGAGGGCACAAGATCTTGCCTCTGGCGCAGCACTTTAAATGTGAATTTTAAATATGTGAATTCTCCCTACCCATTCATTTCATGTGCCATTCAACTCAACCTTGGGGGACAGGGCACTGAAGGGCAGCAAAAAGTTTATACCTGGGCAATTGTTAGGTGTCAGATCAAGGCTCCCACAAGGTACACTACATTTTCAGAGCCTTGTGCCTTTCCCATCATATGTGGGCTTTCAGAAAAGTGGGGGAAAAAATAGCAATCCCTTTTCTCCCCACTCCCTGCCATGTTTTTGAAGGCAGCCTGAAAGCAATAAAATTTGGAGCTGAGCGATGGCTGAGCCTGCAGCTTGTTGCAATTTTCAGTGCGTTGTCTCTCCACATGAAGAGCTGAAAAGCTAGGCTGGGACAAACAACCCGTAATTGCTGCTCCTGCTTCTCCTGGAAAAGTTCCATTTGGTCTATGGAGGGAAAAGCTGCATGGGCAACTGTCTCTAAACATTGGCCATAGACTCCTGTTTGTTACACAAAGAAGAAAATACTCAGTTCCTAGGATCATTTTGATGGCATGGCTTGCAGCACATGTGCGCACTGGAGCTGCTTCACCTGCTTCAGGGCATCTGACAGTGTTGAGTTACGTGTGGTGACTCAGAGGGCTTTCCCTTGACGGCACATAAAAGTTCACTTGCAGAACATCAGCTTACGTAAAAGTTTGAGCTATTTTTGTTCAAGTGCATTGCCATACATTTTTAGACTTGCTAAACTTCATGCACACTCCGTTTGCCAAATCCACCACTTTGCTACTTCCAGTGAGAGAGTTTCAAAATCCCTGGGAAGCTTTTAGGGACTGCAGTCGTGCAGAGTGCTGTGTGAACAGAGCCATATTGCTTGTGCATCCAGATCTCAGGGGCAAAGCTGCTGATTTGTGCATGGTGTAATTCCCACTTTCTAAAAGTTACAGAAAATACTAAAAATATCTAATGCAGGAACTACAGTTCAGATTTAGAGTGTATTGAAATATACTAGGGTGGATCCTTATAAATTTCAGTTGTTAAAACCTTCATGATGTGAGTGTATTCAGTCTTATCTTTGCTGTTGTGCAGAACTAAAATGATACATATCTTTGCCTTTTCTTTTTTGTTCTCCACTTCATTCTGTGGTTCATTTCACTGTCCTTTGGATCCTGGGTCTATTTTGTTAGCTGCTCGAAGAGTCACCTCTATGTCTTTTTCCATGAAAACTTCTAAACCTGATTTGGTCTCCCTGAATTCATCTGCCAGGCCTCTGGACATACTTATTTCAATAGGTCTGCTGGATACTTGAAACATTCCCTTCCCCTTCCCCTTCCCCTTCCCCTTCCCCTTCCCCTTCCCCTTCCCCTTCCCCTTCCCTTTCCCCTTCCCCTTTCCCTTCCTGTCTTCTCTTAAAGTGCAACATTCTGATTACAGGAGCCATCCTTCTGTGTTGGGAAGGAGTTTTGCACGTGCTTGTGTTTTTTTCTGTGCCTTATCTCCTTTGGACTTAAAATTGGAATTCCTGCATGGTTTGGATTTTGGTTTTTAATTTTTTTTTTTGGTTTTTTTTTTTTTGTTATAGTGGAATTGATGTGAGAGATGCATCCTTGTAAAAATATTTTCTCAATGTCAAATTTTTTATGAATTAATTTGTTTGTTGCTCCCTGCTGTGTCCCAGGACACTTTGAAAATGAGACTTTTTTTTCAAGAGCTTTATCCTGCTGTGAATATTTATATACATCAAGTTGCAATAAACCCAAACAATTTTCTCATTAGCAATGCAGTCTGCAAAAGTCAAGTAATTTCTCCTGTGGCTGTGTAGGGACATTGTGCACTTGAAGTACTAGAGAGGAAAAAAGGTTTCAAAAAAGAGGACTCGAGATTAACATCATGCACAAGATTAACATCATGCACTCTAATTGAAATATTGAAATTATCGTTTTCATCATACCATATTTATTGTTTTAATTTGCTTTGGTGGCATTTGGTATTGGTGCATGAAGAATGAATGTGCTTGCATGCTGCGTGCATAGGCAGAAGGTAAAAGGATTTAACAGAGCCCCTTCATATGAGGAGAACCTGAACCAGACCATGTTCCTGAATGATGTAAGTGAAAACAGCACCAAAGGGGCTCAAGGTGGGACTCCCTAAATGCTGAAGAACACCTGGCTTTCGAGAGGTGTGCGTTCAACAGGGGAGCTAACCTGAGGCTTCATGCATGGAATCTGTTGCAGAATTTATTGGATATGCCCCTTTATGCTAGGGGAAAGTCCCCAGAGCTTCAACAGCTAGGAGAGGGTGGAGCTTGCAGTGATCATTGTTCCCCATGTCTCCAGGTGGGCTGAGCAGAACAAGTCTGGGCTTCCTAACAGTGAAGTGCTTGTGGATCACAACAGACACAGCTCCTAGAATGAAGCTCCCAATGTGCTCCCAGTTCCATCAAGACTGTGGAGAAGTCAACAGCTTCCTCTGTTGGTATTCTGCACCAGGCAAACATTTATGTTCCTCTTGGTTCAGTGCTGCAGAGCATGCAGAAGTGGTGTGTGTCCATCAGAGTAATTTTGGGGGAGGAGAAAGGGGAATGAAGAAAAGAAGTCATGGCATCAGCAGCACACAAAGACAATAACTACAGTGGTCTGCAGCACTGATGAAGATGGCACAGTAACTGAGCTAGCAAAACTATCAATGAGCTTGGATAGACGTCATCCATTAGCTGGTGTCTTGTTCCTTTCCACTAATGCAGACCAGCAGTTCAGAGACAGATAGAGGTGCAGCATCTGTGTGTGGGTGAAGAACGCACATAGTTTTCCTGCAGGAAAGCATATGATTTTGGTTATGTATTTTCTTTTTATGTCTCAAAAAGGTTATAGGGTGGCTTTTGGGCTGCTGATGGTTTTGCTTGGGTGCAGTTCTTGCGCCTTGTGTTGGTTGCCACAGCAGGATGTCCGTTTCTGTCCTGTTAATGTGTCCATTATCACAGCATCAAATATTTGCCGTGAGCAAAGAACAGGGCTAATATCTGTTTTGTGTGTGTATTTTTCCTTGCTCTGTTCCCTGGTGGGGACATCTCTGTGGTGGTTTATTAAATAGCTCATGTTCTATGTGCTTGTTCCTCTCCAGTGAACTCCAGCAGTGGAGATGGAGTTTACAAAAGAGATAGCATCTTTTCTCTGTTGTTTGTCTCATACTCTGCCCATTTGTAAGTATTTAGCATTGACAAGCTCTACAGATGTGTCACTATTTCTGTAAGATGAAATCTTGCAGTCAAACAAATGTCAAAACCTCACACTTGCTCTCTCTGTGTTGCAAGAGACTTCCTGCTGCAGTACTGATGATGTACAGAGAGGTGATATCTCATCTCCAGAGCTGTTTCTCCTCAAAAGTTGAGATGAGCAAAGAACTCTACGGAGCAGAGCAGGCATTCCCCAAAAACATTTTCAGTTTTATTCCCCTTTCAGTAAAAGGATATACTTCACAGTGACCCTGTGAAGCTCACCTATTTTTTTGTTCATTTTACTCATTCACACAGGCACTGCCATAGCAGTCACTGAGTTACACGCTCTGACTGATAAATGTGATTAACTTGCAGGCAAAATGCTGCCTGTACAAATATTCAGGAATACTGCCAGGATTTTTCTCAGTGATCTACTTGGTCCTTTGTGTCTGGACCATATCACTTGTGTCACGGTTTGGGGAGTGTCCAGCACATCAGCTCACAGCTACAATGCTGGGCGCTGGCCAGGGAGAGGCATCTGCATGAGTGATGTACTGTGACCTTTTCTATCTCAGATTTTGTCTTCAGGGAGGAACCCACATGGGATTAGGAACTGAAATAAGAAATGTAACCCTGAAATAAGGGGTGTAACAAAAAGAGGAAAAAACTGAACTGAGGGGAGTTAAGGATGAAGAGGGGAGAGGAAGTAGGGAAAAGCGGGCAGTTAAGCTAAGAAATGTTGCCACTGAGAGTGGCAGACACCTGGTTTAATATTTGATGGTGAACAAAAGGTGCTGGAAAACTGAATTTCTACATGTGGAAAGATAAGGTACCTGGGCTCTGTTCTTGTCCACTCATTTATATTCAGAATAAGCTGTTGGCAAGTCTTCTTTTCCAGTCTCTTAAAGCCCAGAAAACTCAGAAGCTGGTGCTAGTCAGAGAGGAGTGGGTCTGGAGATGGTGCAGCAGGGTCAGTAATAGAAGAGCATTTTGATGGCTGTCCTGGACTCTCAGCTGCAGATAGTGTTAATTTTTTTTCAGTTTGGGGACTATTAGAAAAATGTGGAAATCCACCCTCACTTCCTGTTCTGCCCTATATTTGATGATTCCTTACTTGGTATCAAAAACAAATGGGGTCTTGAAGAAGGGGAAGGCAAATAGCAGTATCCTCCAGACCAGGCACAGGAAATGGGAAATGTAGACTTTAGTAAGGATCTGTGCCCCTGGGTGCATCTGCAGAAAAGAAGAGGGCACAAAACTGTGATGTTACTGCCCAAAGGAAAATCGGGGTGCAATGAAGGGAGAGCAAAGAGTGAAATAAGCAAACCTGCCAGAGGGTAACCCCCAGTGCTGTTCTCCAGTCCCTGTTCATTGCAGACACGAGAACAGAGGGGTGCTGTGAAAATGAGAGGAGTTTGTGAAATAAGAGAAGAACTCAACAGTCAGATGGCTCAGACAGAGAAAAGACAAGACAACCGTGTTTACTCATACATAAAAGGCTGCTGTAATGATAAGAGAGTTAGACTGATTATTTTCATTCACTGGCAAAGGCTTTTCGTAGATAAAAAACCTTGAGGACCAGCAAGGAAAATCATTGAAATATTCCAGTGAAACTTGTAACTTGCCAAATTTTAGTTCTCTTGAAGCAGAGGGAAAGGATGTCAGTGGGCATGAGATATATGAGATCAGCAACATAACCAAGGATGTAGTTGGCAACCAGAACCAGTTGTGGACCCACCTTTCAGACCAGAGAGTTTGCAGGAAAGGGCCAAAATAGGCTGCTGTGTGAAAGGATGCTTTCCTCTCAGTGATTCCAGCAGAGCCCAAATTCAACCCCTGCCTTTCCCAGAGAAGATACAGATGCTGAAGTTACAGAGGGCTCTTTTAACATGGGAAAGGAGAAGTGAGTTTTGCATTTATTTTTATGACTGGATGATAACTAATAGACAATGTGGTGATGTTTACCTTAGTCCAGTTGTCTGAATGCAGTAGCTACGCCTCGTCACTCTATGTGGATTTGCATGTCAACATGGTATAGAGCAGATAAGTCAAAAAATATTAAGTGCAGAAAGGGAGTAGTCTGCAGAACATTTCCCTCTGGATTATACATTCCCCAGAATGTATAAACGTGTGTAGAGGCATGATAGTGGGCTAGGATCTTGGATTTCACTGCTGGACCCAATGGCTCACCAGGGTGCTCCTTGTGTACAATAAAGTAATGGTGCAGAAGGCAAACTGACCTGAATTGCCAAACCAAGATGTAACACCTGACAACTTGGGATCCACTGGGCTGATTTCAGCTGTATGAATGCAAATTTTAGCCAGATACAGATAGTCGACAGTAAAAGCAAGTTGAGAATTGTAAATCTAAATGAAAGATCCAATCAGTCCTCACCTATTTATTTTAGCAACTACTGATGAATGGTCTGTGACAAGAATGCTGAAATATTAACCCATGATGATGTAAAATGTGTTTCTTATCTCTAAGAAGGGCAATTTCAAGCTAGGTTCTGACATTCTTGCTTATATTCAGTAACAACTAATTTTAAATCCCTTTGTTTGCAAAGAGGCAGGTTAATATGTAAAAGTCTGACCACGTATTATGGAAAAACTGGTCTGGTTTTGCTTATACCTAACTCTAGCACCATCTTAACTTTTGCCATACATTCTAGTTTATTTTTGAATATTGTCTTAGCCCTGCTGGCATGTCTAAATGGACACAGAAGACCATTTTCATATGGTCTATATTTATTTGATAAAACACTTGATCTAGTACATGAAATATCTTGCCCATGTGGCTTCTTGCAGTACTCTGCTGACAAATAATTCGCTGAAGCTGGCATGCAGTAATTCTTTTGCTCTGAGCATGATGTTTTCATCTGATCCAAGGTTATATCCCACCTTACTTTCTGCCTCCCTTCTCTGGCAGCCATTCCCATGCCAGCAGAAGGATACTGCATAGAAGGCATACCTCCTGCCTGTGGGTAGGAACTTCTTTCTTAATGTTGCTGTGATCTGTGGCAGCTGCAGAGCATGTACACAATACACTGAGCCTGCCTCATCAGCTGGCAGAGGGAAAAGGACAGAAATCTGCAACCTGGAGCCACTGTAGTCATCCCATGCTGACTGGACTGGAAATGTGAGCAGAGCCTGCTGCCCAGTTTGGGATAGTTGACTGAATCTACAGGAATCCTTATTGCATATAAAAGAGAAATTGTCACAGTAACTGGAAATTAAATGTGTTCTCCCTACATCACAGCGTGAACAGTGTGTTTTGCTATGTGTCTGTATAACGTAGCGTAGCAGTGTGCAGCAGTCTGACCTCTGGACTGATTTTGCAGATAAGCTGACATCACTTGAGACTGTTCTTAATTTCCATAGGAGAGCATGAGGGGAGAATGAAGATGCGTTACTTTTGCACAAAGTGTGCAGTCACAGTGAATAAAGAGTGAGGTCTCTGCAAGTAGCCCTGCAGTCCTTTATGAGGTAATGTGGTCTTTGACGTCAATGGGAAGCTTGCTTCCACAAAAGCTGAGCAGGGACTGCAGAATTTGGTTTCATAGGGGTTTACAATGCACAGCTTTCAGAGCCACTGAAAGAAATTAGGATGGCAGCCCTTCTGGTTTACCTATTTGTGATGCTTTTTTGCTGCCACCTTGGTTTACAGCATTGCTTCTCTGGTGTGTGTTTTTGTGTCCACACTCATCAGTCTGTTTTTCTTCAGCGTCTCCATTAAAGCCATGAAGTGGGTGAGTAGGGCAGGTTTGCTACTCAACAACTTCAGTCTGAGTTGCTCTTGCAGGAAATGAATGGGCACATGAGCTTTTGGGAATTCAGTGGGGTGCCAACCAGCTGACTTCCATTTGAGTGGAAGGGCACTGTTTATAGCCTTTGCAATACAATCCCATAGCCAGTAACACTTGGCTGTGCATTTGTGCTGCTCTGGAGGGTCAGTCAATACTGGTTTTTGTATCCCTTTGGGAAACAAGGTCATGAAAGTGCAGAGGAAAACACGTTTCAAACAGAAAAATCTGAGCACTTAAAAGATCTATGTGCTTTTGGGCAGTGGGGTTTTTGATGGAATGTCACGCTGTGATAATGCTTGACCCTCTAAGCAAAGGCAGTGGGTGCAAGAGAATAGATAACCTCACCTGCATATTTGTGTAGCCCTTGTGAAAACCTAGCATCATGAACCCAACCTGTTTTCCCTGCCTGGAACGTTCCAATTATATTCCACTTGATTTATTTTTTTAACGATGAACTTCATTTCCAAATCAGGATAATGTTCATACTGGAAATTTCCCATGGTCTCAGCAAAGAACTTTCACTCATTGTTATGGGCAGACACCTGCACTGGGGAAAACTAAGAAAATTTTTCTGACCTTGTCCTAAGGCAGCTGGCAGAGATGAGTGAAACATGGGTGTGCCTTTCTGTGCATGAAAAGAAGGGATGTGAGGATAAAACCAGAAGCAGTCTTAAGAACAATCTTAAATGCATGAAGTGTGCTTTCAGAGTTGGGAATACAGGCAGTTATTTGCAGCATTTCAAGAGAGATTCAGGAGAGACCTCTGTTTTCAAGCACCAAGCTCCATGGGGAATGTGGTGTCTGTGGGAAAGCTTTGGCTAAATTAGACTGAAGAGTGCATTGGTCCTGGTGGGTGGAGGGAGGCAGGAACAGGCAGAGCAGTGGCCCACTCCAGCCACTATTTTGCATTCTCTGTTTTCTGCAAGACCTACAAAACAAGAAATAACTTTTGTCACATTTTGAGAGGACTATGAGTGAACTTTCCAGCCAATGAGGACCACGTAGATGTCTGGTTTTCCAGTATTTTTCAGTATTTATGTTCTTTGATAGCTTTTCAACAGACTTACAACTGTGTTTATGCTATCTTTTCTTGTCCCCATTGCCCCACCAAATCTAATTTCCTGTAATGTAGTGGTGGGGAGGGATTATGCTCTCCCCATTTATTTAATTGGAAGAAAAGGATAAGAAACGTTGTTTTGGCACCAACTGGGATCCCTTCCTCAGTGGGTTGTGGTAATTTCTGACCTTGGCTGGACACCAGGTGCCCAACAAGCCACTTTATCACTCCTGTCTTCAGCAAGATATGGGCGAAGAAGATAAAGCAGAAAATCTTATGGGTCAAGATAAACACAATTTAATGCAGCAAAAGCAAAGTCTGCATGTGAAAGCAAGGGAAAAGAGAAGTTTTATTCTCTCTGTCCCATCAACAGGTGATGTCCAGCCACTTTGTAGAAGGTTAGACTTCGGTACACGTAGTGGTAGCTCCAGAAGATAAATGTAAAAATGAGCGCCCCTGGCATCCTTCCTCTGAGCTTTTGTTGCTTGAGCAGATGTCACATGGTATGGAATATCCCTTTGGTCAGTTTGGGTCACTTGAGCCCACTGCCTTTTGGGGGTGGTGCTGCAGTGCTGCTCAGCCGCAGACAAAGCAGTGGTAGTTACCAACACTTTTCTGACTACCAGTACAAAGCACAGTTCTGTGAGGGCCATGATGGGGAAAATTAACTCCATCTCAGCCAGATCCAGTATACTGTAATCTCACACTCTTTGGTTTCTCTGTTTCCAAATGCTGCCATCATTATGGAACACCACCCACCAGAAACTTGTCTTTCTATGCTAGAGCAACCTGAGTACTTGGCCTTGTAAATACCATCCATTTCACCAGTGTGACAGCTAGAAAGGTTATTTATCCAAAGACCCATGAGAAATAAGTGACAGGAGGAGAATAAATCTGTGCCGGTCTTTGAATTACTAAGTCACTGTAAAATCAATTAGATTTCTCTTAGGTGAGGCCCTTGTGCTGTTTGTTTTAGCTTGTGTCATATCAGTCACTTTCGCTTGTGCTGCATAGTGGTTTTTGAGCCTGTAGACCTCAGTTTTTTCAGACATATGGGAAAAACGCTGCTGCATCTAGATTTGCAGTGAAGTTAAGGGATGCAGAGATGAGGATTGTGTTTTGATGCTGATTATAGTGCTTGGGAATAACTGTTCTTAGTCTGGGCACCCTGACTGAAATACTGCTCTGTGCAAAGGCACACAGACTGGAGATGAGAAGCCAGGACTCCATCCTGTAGTCACTGTACGTGTGGGGTACTGATGTCCACACTGTCTTAATGCCTGCGGAATGTGTTGTTGTGAAAACCCTCGGTGTGCTACAGGTGCTCTGGAGCACAGAGTGTAGGAAAGAAGGGGTGCTGCTGTGTGGTGGCATACCTCTGGTGTCTAACTGACTGAGTACTCCCTTGCTAATTAAAGCAATTAGAATGGAAAATGCCAGTTTGTCTCTACTGGTGTGAGATTAGGGTGCAAAATGCACTGGGGAAGGATCAGGACAATGTGAAATAGGTTTGTTGACAGATTTCTCAGGTGGTACATGAAATTCAGGAGAGATACCAGTCTTTGGCAATTCTGTTTTTCATTAAGTTCTGTCTGCTGAGACCCCAACCCCAGTTCTGCAAAGCCAGGCCACTGGTGTCAGAGGACTATCTGGAATGACAGTGTGCTGGTGAGGGCAGTCCAGGAGAGGTGAGCAGGAAGAGGTCAGGTGCAGAGTGGTGATGATTAGTGTTGCTGATGGAGGCTGTATTGTGGTGTCCTACAAGAAGAAAAGGTTACCTCCTTCCATTTTGTGAGTTTTCTTAATAGAACTGGTTGTTGCGCTAGGTTCTTGGTGCCAGTAATCAGGAGAATTGGTACAGATGCCTACTGACTGGATAATAAACTAATGCTTCAAAAAGCCTTGTTAGTTAAAACAAGTCTGACCAGAGTTCAGCACAGCTTGTGACACAGATATCCTAGAGGGATGTTTTCCTTTTCTTATTGGAAGTGATATTTGCCAATTCCGCAATCAAGCTGATCTTGGTTGGTTTAACAGAGAGTTTAAAGCAGTCAGGTCTCGGTCAGTTTCTAGCAGTACAGTTGTCGTTCTTTGAACTTGCTACCGACTCGTCAGGTCCTACCTCTGAGGAAAGCAGGAGGCTGCCTTGTGATATTTCACTTCACTGGACTAACTGATGGTCAGTTTATGTCTTCCTAGTATTGTTGTAGCTGTCATGGTCTGAGGACAGTGGGCAAGATTTTGGGTATTAAACTAAATACTAACTTTAGTATTTGATGAATACCAAGTTTTAATAAATTAGCCAGTATAATAGGCAGAGCAAAGTACAGAGCTGGGTACCATGTAAGCTTTTTTTTCTTTTCTTTCTTCTGTGCCTGTTTCGTCACGGGTTTGGGTTTTTTTTTTTTTTTTGGCTTTTTTTTTTAATTTTATTTTTTCTTCCAAGTTTATATTTTCTAGACATTTTAGTCCTAGACAATAGTGTAAGTTCATGCCAGACAAGTACTACTCTGTGTGAATGTAAGCACACAAGATATTAGTGACGGAAGTGTCACTAAGTGTCATGGACAGCCATTCTTATCAGTGGCTGAGCCATTTGTCAAACTGTACTTTAAAATGTACTAACATGATTGCTCTGCTTTCTTGAGCAGACCTCTGCAATTTTATGTAGATGAGTTTTCTGTTTTATAGTGGGAGGCACATGAGATGAAATCTGATGGTTTTTATTTAGGTATTTGTATGCAACTCTGGCATTTAATTTAAAAAAAAAAAAGCCAGGTTATTTTTATACAGAAAAATGCATGTTGTTCATTTAAGTGACTGCAGCAGTTCTGCCAGCTCAGGCATTAAGAATCCTTTAGTAATAGTGAATGTTTTCTAGAGGACAACAGAAAGTGACAGTATTTACTTCAACTGCCTCAGCTGTAGTTGTGAAATTTTCTATGTTTTTAACCTGAGCTGCCACTAACACAACCATCATCTTACCTAGTGTCTAGATCTGGGCCTTTCTTTGCTTTAATATAATTTGTAGGAAGAAACAAAACCATATATGTAAGTTATTAAGGCAGTTGTAAATTTTAAAGCATAAGTGATAATGTTTCCCAATGTGTTCTATGGATCTGTAAGAAACTAGGTAATACGGGAGGAAAAAAAATGGCAGATTTGGGGATTTCAACTTATAATCAAGTCACCAGTGGAGTCAGACAGGGTTTGTGTTGTTGGACATATTTATAACTGTTAGGACAAAGGAAGTGATCATGAGGAGAAAAGTTTGCTGATATTGCTAACCTTATTCAGAGTTTTAAAGGTTGGGACTGGATCAAAGAAGGATCTCATGAGACTGAATGGAGCATAAACAGGCAGCTGAAATTCTGTGTAGGCAGATGTAAAGAAAAACACATGGGAAGAACAATCCTAGCTCTATAGATAAAGGACTCTGGACTGACTTTTTTAAACGAGGTGTGATATCCTGGCGATATAGAGGGGCTATGTAAACGTCACCTCAAATGCACAGCAGTAATAAGCAAATAGGGGCACAGAACATGGCACTAGGTAATACTAGGAAGGGAGAAAACGACATTAAATGCATCATTATTTCACTGCACAATTCCTTGCAGCTGTCCCTACCGTGCACAGTCCTAACCAGTGATAGAATATTTCAGTGGAAGGACATACAGTGATTAACTAGTCCCCCTGCCTGACCAATCCAAGCTGACTGGAAGTTAAAGCCTGTTATTAAAGGAATTTCCCAAATACCTCTTAAACACTGGCAGGCATCAACACTGACCTTCTCTCCAGGAAATCTGTTAGAGTGCTTGACCCCTCTCTTGGTAAAGAAGTGCTTTCCTGAGGTCATGTGTGAACCTCCCATGATGCAAATTTGAACCATTTCCACGTGAACCTATCACTGGATACCGAGGAGAAGACATCAGCATTTCCCCCTCCTTTTCCATCCTCTGGAAGCAGAGTAGAGAGCAATGAGATCACCCCTCAGCCTCCTACTCCCCAAATTAGGCAAGCCCAGAGTCCTTAGCTGCTCCTCACCGGACATGCCTTCCAGCCCTACCACCCCTTCTGTTGCCTTCCGCTGGAGGCATTCAAAGACTTTTGCATCTGCCTTAAACTGTGGGGCCCAGACCTTCATACAGCATTCGAAGTGAGGCTGCACCCACGCTGAGTGCAGCAGGATAATCACCTCTCTTGACCTGCTGGTGATACTGCACCTCAGGATATGGTTTGCTCTTTCCTGCCAGGGCCTGTTACTGACTCATATTGAGCCTGCTGTCAGTCAGCACCCACAGGTCTCTTTTTCCAGGGCTGCTCTCCAGCCCCTCTTCTCTGAATTTATACTTTTGTCCAGAATTAGTCTGTACCAGGAGCAGAATACGGTATTTATTGTTGTACAGTCTCACACCATTGATTATTACTCACATCTTACAGGGGTTACAGTCAAAGGCTCAAAGGTATAGAAGGTGGTGGGATAGACGAAATGAAGAATAGCATTTACTAACTTGTCACACTTTGAGTTTGTCCCTGGCACAGATAGGCTGGAAGCAGGACTGGTGCTTCTAGTGTGGGTGCAGCCTCACTTCAAATGCTGTGTGAAGCTCTGGGCTCCACAGTTTAAGACAGATGCAAAAGTCTTTGAATGCATCCAGAGGAGGGCAACAGAAGTGGTGACAGGACTGGAAGGCACTGCTCATCTCCACACATTTGTGAGCATCTCTTCCAATGCTTATTTGTTAACGCTGAGAAAGCAGTAGTCAATGGCAACTCAAGTTAACTATTGAGAAACAGAATATGTGAATTCTAAAACCTAGGAAAACAGGATTCCCTTTATCTTGTCAAGATAAGAGGGACAAGAATCTGTTTGAAGCCAGCACAGAAACCACTGAATCATCCCACGAGGGACTGCACATGCTCCAGAGAGAAAGGTGAAAAGTGCATTGTGATGAGGACTACCAGATCTTCATCACAAAAAGACCCCCAAAGACCACCAGGACACACAGCGCATGTGTGGCACACATGCTAATGATATTAATGACTTCCAAGAAATGATTTGTATAACCACTCCTATCCCAGGGAATGTGAGGAATATCCATGAATGTTACCCATAATATTGTGTGTTGGAAGCGCTGGGGTGTGTGTGTTTGGAGGACTGAACCCCCCACACCCGGCGTGCCAAATAAAGCAAATACCCACTTCTCTGCCTTTGTCTCTGAAGTGTCTCTGGGCCTGCTTGGGCCGAGTCAGCATGTGCGTTCCTATCTGTTATTCCCTCCACTCCTGCAAGGAGCACTTCTTCCTCTGCTGTTTCTTGGTGGTGAGGCAACGAAGCATCCTCTGGTTTCAATACCAGAGCATACCCCAGGGTGGAGGAGTGTGCCCTTGCTTTGAGCCATGGGTACCCTGGAAGGACCCACCCTCTTGATGTGTTTGTGGGTGTGCTGAATAGCGTGAGGCATGTGGCACAGGTAACAGTGAAATGTCATGCATGTGTATCTGTGGTGAGAAACTGAGCTAAAAATCTTAACAGTGGAAAGACAAAACCAAACCAAAATCCCTCAGAGGAGAACAGCAAAAGAAGATTGTGTCTGTGAAACAGGATTCAGCAAGGATTTTCCATGGATGAACAGCAAGGACTGTCTGCCAAGTGGCACTCAAAGATTTTGCTCAGAGGGTCACTATATCACCAGAGATCAGAGTAAGGCCATTGCACTGGAAAAGGTCTAAAGCTCTTTCCAGAGAAAGCTAAGCACTTTTCCTGCTGACTTCTCACACAATACTGCAAGAATAGCTAATGCTGCTTGAGCCTACTGCAAATTTTCCATTTTCTATCCATTAATAAATTTTTCCCTGTATTGCGAGAATAATTTTCATGCATTGTGTCATCTTTCTTATATTGACAGTTCTACTATACCACTATTGAATTAGCCCTAACAGCATTATTTTCTCCCAGATTCATCTTCCTTATAAAGGTTCTGAAAAAACTTTGGAAATTATTTGGACTGAGTTTCCCATAAATATGGAAATCAGAAAGGTTTCCAGCACCTAAAATTTCTCAACAGAAGTTGTAACTTCTTTTTTTCAGGCTGAGTATACTTGTTTTACAATGATGACAAATCTGTTAATAAATTATTCCATTTGAAAACATAAGAAACAAGGGCAAAAATCTGAAGTCTATGAAGAGCTTCTAAGAAGAGGGGAAATAAAATAATGCATCATAAATTTTCTTATAGCTTTCCTGTCTGATATATTCTCTTGAAGCATGAACATGTTTTAAGAACAATATGTGGGGAAATTTTGAATCTGAGCTTTACAAAGGGGAAAAAGAAAGCAATCAGGTATTTCAAAGAGATTTTTTAAATGTTATTATACATACTGAAATAGGTATATCTGAACCTCACCCCTAAGTATCTGAAATAAAATCACAAAGAGGAAATCCAATAAGCTTCAAATTATTTCTTACATGAATGGAAGTCATAACATGAAACAAATCATTATCGTTTTCTTTGAATCATGAAGTGGAAATAAAAGGCAGCTGAAAGACTTGAGCCCATCTCTGTCTCAGGACACATCACCGTAACTTCACTGAAGTGACAGCTCTAACTGTAGGCTGAATTAGACCCCAAATACAAGATTTTAGCAGTATAATTTCTATTGATATAGATCATAGCTTTTTATTAATAGCAACTGTATCTGGTGTAATTCTTCTATATTTTTGTATTTTTATTTATTCTCTATTGCTCTTCCACAGTGCCAAAATACATTAGAGTAAATCTGCAAAAGTGGATATGATTGATGAATTTAATCTCTTTCACCTTCCTCACTGCTTCTACCTCTGTATTCTCTGACACCTAAATAAAAGATTGTTTTATTCATAGGTTTGGTTATTGAAAATCACAATATGAAAAAGTTTGTACTAAGGGTGGGGAATGCTCTCCAAGGTATTTAGAAAAAGTTTTTATTATTCATGCTTGGTTATCATTATTATTCAAAGCATTATTATTTCATCATTCACATATTAGAGTTACTGAATAGTTAAAACACCTCATGGATAATTTATGAGTGGAAGAGGAGGACCTCCCTGTTTATTAAGAAGGTCACACAAGCAGACAGAATCCTATAAATCTTAAATGACAACCCAGGATGAAGAAGAACTTGTATTTGTTATGTCATTTTAATGAACAAGGCCTACATTCAGATTACTGTTGGGTGAAGATATTATTTACAGATACTGAGATTTTTAGTAAAGGTTCTATGGGAGTGACACCGTCCTGAGTCATGTACACACCAGGCAGTGCCCTCGTGGGTGTAGCCCAGGGAAAAGAGTGTAAGGATCATCTCTTGAGCTATATTTTTTCTCATCCAGTGGGGCGGGAAGAGGGGCATTATTGTGGAGACACCTAGGAGAGCGCTGGGTGGGGCTGGTTGCCTGGAAGGAGGAATTTACAAGGGCAGCAGAAAATCTCCAGAACTGACTGGCAGTTTGAGAGTCCATGGTAAAAGCTCTGCCAAGTGGTGTATACACTCAAATGCTGATTATGTCGTGTTGGAGCCTACACACAAAATATTCTGCACAAAGACAATGCTCAGCAAAGTAAGAAGGTGCACCCTAGGGCTTCATTTAGCCAGGGCTGCCTTAGTATGCAGAGCTACTCCACTCCCTACCTTGCTGGAGCCACAGCAAGGCTCCACGAGGACTGTGAAGTGATACATCCTGAAGGTAAAAATCTTTCCATTATTAGCTTTTTCAACAAAGCCTATTCCTTTGTCTGGGAGAATTTCCCCAGGAATGCATAAGGGCAGGCGCAGACAGTCTGGGTGGTTGGACTGGTACGGTACTCTAGGGTGTGTATGTGTTTAGTTTGTACGCAGGAGCCATGATCTCTAGGACATACTTTATTTTGCCATTTGGAATGCCTTGGAAACTGCATGTGGGTTGTAACACCTCCTTAAATTTTTATCAGGAAATGTATTTGCGGTGCTTCAGTCTAGTGTGAGTTCCCTTAACAGCCTGAAGGAACACTTATACTTCAAATATGAAGTCCTAACTGGCATGAGAGATTTGCATTTCTTTGTTTTGTATCCTCCATTAGAGACACTAGTGTATAAGCTCTAAACTGAATTTAAGATATATTTGGAGCAGCGGACTGTTCTGCCCAAAAACTGCCTGAATCCTGCAGGTTTAATTGGATCAGATTGCTCAGGCCCATGCCAAATTATATCTTGACCTCCTCTAAGGATGAAAATCTGACAACATCCCTTGGTGATCTGTGTGAGTATTTAACTACTTTCATGGCAAAAACTATTTCCTGCTACCAAATCAAAATTTCACTCGTGTCCATTGCTCCTTGTCCTTTTGCTGTACATGGTTGACAAGGGTCTGACTTTATCCCCTATATAACCTCTGATCAGGCAGTTGTAGTGAACAGAAATGTGTCTCCTTTCCCTTCTCTATTCCAAGATGAACTGTTCCTGCTTCTAGAGCTTTTTTTGTACATCCTGTACTCCAGCTCCTGATCATCTTGGTGGCCTCCAGTGGACTCACTCCAGTCTGTCTATGTCCTATTTGTACTGAGGAGACCAGAAATAGACACAACACTCCAAATGTAGTGTTGCAAGTGCCAAAGAACTCTACTGGATCTGCTGGTTACACAAGTACCAAAACAGGTCTGGATGCAGCTGGCCCTCTTTGCTGCTGTATGAAGACAAAGTACACAACATCATCTGCCTTGTGCATAATACTGGTGTCCTCACTATGGAAAAAGATGAGGATAATCAACCTTGAGTAAAGTTCCTCTGAAGGTTTAGTGTCATGGAAAAAGTGGAAGGTTTGTTTAAACAGCTGTAGTTGAAGAAATCACGGTTTGAGGTCATAGCGGCTTGACAGAAGCATGTGAAATGGTGCCTTGGGGAGCAGGGCTCATGGTGGCTCATGATCACAAGACCTCCTGGAAGATCATGAGAATCACCTGGGACAGAAGATATGATGATTAAAATGAAATAATTTGGTTGGTTAGGTAAATAATAACTCACTGAGTGGGGTCTCCATAACTGCATTGTCCACTGCAAAGTAGAGCATTTGCTGGAGTCATAAGCAGACAAAATACGACATTCGGAACTCTTACGATACTAAAAAAAAAATGAGCAGTTTATGGGAGATGTTTAAGAAAGGATTAAATATATTCCTGAAGGCTGATCAAGACTCTGTAGACAGGAAGATGAAGTTTACAGGAAAGACATCACTGGAGAAAAGAGATCTGTAAACAGATCTGTATTTGGAATTCATGTGAGCTACTCAAGTCTAGTACTTGGAAGAACAGTCTATGAAAAATACTAAAGAAGAGAACAGGTCTTCTCAGGGATACTGTGGGTAGCAGTCAGGTTTTACCTGCATCACCTCTCCCTTTGATGTTTTATAGAGGCTTCTGACTAACCTTTCTTTGCCTTTGCAGTCCTTGCATTACCTAACTACAGCACGGACTGCAAAATATGGCAGTGCAGGGATATTTTACAATCCTGCCTTCTCAGTGCTTGCAGAAGGGATTAAAGATTATATTGCTGCTGGTGTCAGTGTGGAGGAAAAGATGATAGAAAATTCCTTTTTCTGAGAAAGAAAGAATGCTCTTCTAGTAAGTACTTGTTCAAATCTTATAGAGAGATTTGTAAAGCATGGAAGTACCTTTCTGAAAACAAATGAAGTTCAGATGCCCGTTAGGCGTCTTAATTAATACCATTAATACAGAACTCTGTAATCAAAGTTTTAAAATTTTAGAAGCCTCTGTTTGCACAGTTTACTGGCCAAAAGACTGTGTTACACAGGCCGTCTATCTGAAATAGGCTCTGTCTACAAGACAGACACCTGACATGAACCTCAGGAGAAGGTCATTACTGTTTTCTGAATGGTCAAAGAGGGAAATTTTAGGGGGCTTAATAAAATATGCAAAGTTATTAAACATGACCAAGCCGAATTATTCCATTTGAGAAGAGTGCACATATTTTAGGAAATGACTGGACAATGAAGATGCTCAAGGTGTGATCTTAATGGGGAGTGCTGCATTTTTTTTGTGATAGCATCATGCCTTGACAAATGAGTTGTGCTGAGTTTGCTAAACAGAAGTTTTGAAATACTTCTGGTTTCTTAATATCCTCAGTTGATCAATCCAAAAGTACCACTAGTCAATATGTATGAATAAGAGCTCATTTTCCTCTCCTTTTCTCCTTGTGATGCCATCTAAATCTGTGCAAAAGCATGCAAAAAAGATTTTAAGATTTACCTCTCCTTTTTGTTTTGAGCTTGTCATAAGTAATCACCTGCATGGTACAGAAAAGAATTTGGTCTTTCATGATGGAATTCCAATCAGACTTCTGTATAATTGTTTGGTGCTGTTTTTTGATATATTATTTAGACTGAGACAGAGCAGGTATTTCAATGTCACCTTAATAGCAATGAATATTTGTACATAATGTTTTATATGAGTGATTTATGCATTGTTCTTCTGTCATCTCTCTGCAACATCATTTTGTGTTCTCCTAGAGAAGACAAATATTCTAGCTCTTGTTTTTATCTATAGACTAAAATAAATAATTGGAATTATTCAGAAATAAATAAATATTAATGCCTGATGTATTGTCCCACTTTTATTTGTCTTGAGGATATGTTTACATTTTTCATGCCTCTAGATGAATTGATGGATTTTTCTTTTTGTTTCTGTTTTCTATGAGAAAAAATTATACTGTTGAGAACCAGAAACTATTGTAAAGTGTAGTTGCTGCAGTCAAGAAGAATTTGTTTTCTCTGGGATGAAATGAAATGTCTTCTTTATACGATGTAGAAGAGGGAGTGAACATGAGCAAAATGTAAGCAATTTTTACTCCTGACTACTCTATAGAGGCTGTGTCAAATGGCTCTGGAGCTGCATTCTAATAGGTAATCTCTTCTTTTTCTTCAATGGGTTTTTGTTTTGATATATTTCTGATGAAAAAAGGGCACAGAATACTCCTCTGAAGAAATATTTTCTTGAAGATCTACATCTTTTACCAGATTTGAAAGCTCACGTTCTTATGCAGATTGATATTGTCATAAAAGAACTGTTCTTCCATACCAAATGTTGCTACTATAAATGCAATCTACTAATGGACATTTAAAATTTATATTTATCAAAAATGGGTTTGATATAAAATATAGCTCAGAACAGAAGGGATAAGAAATTTCTGAGTGATTCTTTCAGAGTTCATTTCTGTAGTACACTTCAGCATATCCCACGTACATAGTTCAACGGTCTACAAGCTCATCCCACTTCCAACTGTGTTTGGTGGAAAGGTTCTCATTCATTCAGGGAGATTTGGCCCACAGGAGCAGAAGTTACAAATATTCCTGGTTGGCATCTGCTTATTATTTGCATAGAACTGCAATTTCCCCTATGCATGTTAAAAAGATCTGAAAAATATCTTTTTATAACTAGTGTTGGAAAAAGGACAATGATTTTTCTATTCATTGAGAGTGAAGTAATCTGGCTAACAATTGGCATCTGAGAGCTGAAGCAACAATGGAGTGGGGCTGAATGTAGTGGTTTTTTATGAAAAATACAGCTACTTTAGGCACAGTAGTAGGAGGAAGAGGCACAAAGGTTAGTTTTAATCTTTACTTCCAGAAAGTACTGGAATTTTGAACCTGAACTAAAGTGATGAAAAAGAAAAAAATTTGTTGTGTGTACTGGTTGGTAAACAGTGTGAGATTTCACGTCAAAGAACCTTTCTGAACTGTGCCCATAAAATATCCCCTAATTATTCCTAGAAAGTTACTTTCAGGAAAGTTAAGCTACCAGAAACCTTCTACAGGATAATCGTGTCCTTTTGGAAACATTTGTAGCTCTGCCTATTTGCAGAGCTAAGAAGAGGTCCTTAGAGGTTTGGGTTAATACAATACCCCATGACTCCTTCAAATATTCTTCTGTTTGTCTTCTATTTTTCTCAGAAAATTCTAGCATGAATTGTATCTCCACTCTGTGCAAGTTGAACAAGAGTATTTTAAATAAATTACTTAACATTCAGTGCATCCGCATGAATCTTCACATCTCAGAATCTTAATGGTGTCTCCATGAAATGTGTCTTGTCATTTCAGTATCCATCTATCTTTCTGTAGTTACTGGATTTGGAACCTACATTTAACACTGTTCTGTTATATACTAGAAATTCTGTGTTAATTCAAAGTCCCTTGTGTCAGTTACATGGCCATCTTACCAAGACCAGCAATTTTTAAAAGTATTAATTCTTAGGTGCTTCTTTTGGACACACTAGCTCATATTTTGCTATTTTATACACAAATGACGTTTGGTTCAAGATTTTGAAAATTGTCTTTCCATGGCTTAACAGGATTTATCACTACTGATTTCTTTGTGTCTCTGATCCTCAAGCTATAAACTTACATTTTAGGGAACTGCCTCATGTTGTGAATCCAGAATCCAGACTTCAAAGGTTGCAGAAGTTCTTCCTTTTTTTTTTTTTTTTTTTCCTTTTCCAGCTGCATTTTTTTTGAAGTTGATGATAATGGATTTCTTTTCTTTTTAAGAGCTGTTTCTCTAACTTAAATTACCATTATCTTTTAAGTACAGGATTCATTGGGATGGACTATCTTGGAAGAAGTTTATCCTAAAAAAGAATTTTCTCAGCTTGCATTAGGAGTTTGTGATGTAATACAAAAATTGGCACCTGAAAGACTCATCATCTTTCTTTTTCTTTGTCAGTTTTTATATGCTATCTGGTAAAATACTGACTGAATGCTATTATTTTTCCATTTTGAAGAAAACTTTTCCTTTACTTCATCATCACAGTTTGTTTGGGAACAAGAGATGCTTTCTGATGAAGAACAATCTCTTCATCGCTGTATTGCTTGATTTTCCAACAGTCAGGCTGAAAAGTTGATAGACTATTGCAAGGTCACAGAATCATAGAGTCATTTAGTTTGGAAAAGACCTTTAAGAGCATCAAGTCCAACTGTGAATCAAGCACTGCCAAGTCCACCACTAAACCATGTCCTTAAGGATCTAGACATCTTTTAAATACCTCCAGGGATGGTGACTCAACCACTTCCCTGGGCAGTCTGTTCCAATGCTTGACAACCCCTTCCATGAAGAAGTTTGATTAGTCACTTCTCATTCCTTTGATTAGTCACTGCTTACTTTTCTTTTTGTGATGCCAGTCTGTCTAAAATATCCTTACTAAACTTTAGTCTGCTGTGTCCACTGTGTGCCATTTGACTGCAGTAGAAGCACAGCCGTCCAAAAGAGAAGCTGTTTTAAATCCAGAGAAGCAGCATCAGCTGAGCCTAACATTTGGAAAAATGGGCCGGTCCCACCACAGAGAAGGATGTAGTCTCACAGGACACTTTGGCCAAGCTCTCCTCATGACTGCATGCTCTTTCTGGATGTGCAGGTGTGGTGGGAGTTTCATCTGACCATCTGAAAGCTCTGACGAGCCAAGATAATTGGCTCATGTCAGTTTGTACGCCTGTGGAGTGCCAAGGGACCTTTCACAACTCAAGACAGGTCAGTAAAGGAATGTCAGAAGGTAATAAAATGTCATTAGGTTCAGAAGGAATAAAATTTCCATTAAAATAACATGGAAGACTCAAAAACTCATCATACATTTTCTTAGCCTTTCTATAATGCTGGACATTTTTAAGGAGGAACCTTCTTGTGTGTGGGTGCTTAGTTCCTTTAAACTTTTCTTTCTCCATGTAAGATACCTGTGGTTCAGAAGAAACCACAGTGTCACTAGACCTGCTTTCTGTCTGGATTTATTATCCTCTGTGTATCCTCAAATCTGTAGCCAGAGAGCTTCAGAGGCAGCTCCCCAAAAGCAATGAGTTTGGTTTGCATAAGCCACATCCAGCTCCCTTTCCACTCCCACCGCACAGCACCTACCTCTTGGGCATTTTCTTACACTGAAAAGACACCTCAGCCAGTGCACCCTGCAGTGCTGCATCCCCTTAGCCCACCTGTGTGAATGTGAGGCTCTAGATGCTCGCCCCAGCAGCAGGCCACCTCCACAGGTAGTCACCACCAACCAAAATGAAGCAGTGTTGCTCAGGCCAGCATGGCCCAAAAGGAAAGAACAATCTCCATGGTTTTTCCATAGTCTGTTGTCTGCTCCAGCACTCACTCTGCTGGTGAAGCCTGGAGTCTAATCAGGAAGTTTTTCATCGCTTCCTCGGGAGCATGGGGAAAGAAGTAATGTAAATACACTGTGGAAGGGAGCGCCATCCAGGGTGAATAGAAGAACAGAAGGAATGTGTTGAAATTTTAGAGGGAAGATTTGTAGCCTGGGATAGTAGGTGAAGATGTTTGTAGTCATTACATAAGCAAAACCATGCCCGGTACTTGCACAAACAGTGCAAAGCCATTGCCTTTTATTTGCCTGTGGAGAGAAAATTGAAAACAAAACCACCAAACAAATAATCAAATCAAGGAAATAGAAAAAGTCTTTCCTTGAAGTTTGTTGCAACTGGCTCCTAGGATTCAGGTGTTGTAAGGGAGAAGGACTTGAGAGTACTGCTGAACAGGAACGTGGACATGACCCAGCCATGTGCACTCCCAGCCCAGAAAGCCAAACGTGTCCTGGGCTGCATCCAGAGCAGTGTGGGCAGCAGGGCCAGGGAGGCGATTCTGTCCCTCTGCTCTGCTCTGCTCTGGTGAGACCCACCTGGAACACTGCATCAGCTCTGGGGTCCCAGCAAGGATGTGAACCTGTTGGAGTCAGTCCAGAGGAGGGACACCTGAAGATCAGAGGGATGGAGCACCTCATATGAAGAAAGCCTGGGAGAGTTGGGGCTCTTCAGGCTGGAGAAGAGAAGGCTCCAGCATAACCTTATTATGGCATTCAGTACTTAAATGGGCTTGTAAGAACGAGGAGGACAGACTTTTTGTTTGGGGCTGTACTGACAGGACATGGGCTAATGGTTCTAAATGAAACAAGGGTAAATTCAGGCTAGAAATAAAGAAGGTTTTCATGCTGGGGGAGGTGGGGGTAAAACACTGGCACAAATTGGCCGGAGTGGTTGTAGATGCCCTATCCCTGGAAACGTTTAATATCAAGCCGGACAAGTCTCTGGGCAACATGATCCATTGGAAGGTGTCCTTCCTTATTGCAGGGGGCTTGGACTGGATGACCTTTACGTGTCCCTTCCAACCTGAACATTCTATGGTCAGTGGCACGAAGTCCAGCTAAAATCCCATCACCACAGCAGCATCCCAGGATGGATATTGGGGCTAATGCTTTTCTGAATCTCTGTGAATGCCTTGGATGAGGGACAGAAGGCATCATCTGGCAACTATCCAGAATGCAGAGGAGTGGTTGACACACCAGAGAGTTGTGCTGCCATTCAGAGTGAGACCATCAGTATGCCGCCCTGAGCAACCTACTCTAATGGACTCTGCCTAAAAGAGGAGTTTTGGATTAGATGGCCTGCAGAGGGACCTCCCAGCTTCAGCCACACAGTGGATCTGATTTCTTTTAAGAGCTTGTTTCGTTGGTTGGTTGGTTGGTTTGGTGTGTTTGTTTGGTTTGGTGGGGTTTTTTGGGGTTTTTTTTTTGTTTTTTTTGGTTTTGGGAGGGGGTTGTTTTTGTGGGGGGTTTTTTTGAGTTTTTTTTTTTTTTTTGTTTTAGGTTTAGGCTTTTTTATTTTTTCAGGTATTTGTTTTTTACTAATGTGTAATTACTTTGTTTGTATGTCTCCTATGTCCATGCACTGAAGGTTTCACTGTCTCAAGTTCACAGCCACTGGTATGTGACAGCTCAGGATGAGCTTGGGAGGGGGTGTTAGGAGAAAGTAACCTTGTCCTGGCCAATTTTTCTTCTGTAAAATAGAATATCAGGCTGTTGTCCTCCTTTTAATATGTATACCTTCTACTGCATTTATTTCATACAGTATTGTTCTTGGGAACCTCCACGCATTCTGCCTCACATGCACTCTCTTTCAGCTGCAAAATTTTCATTTTTGGAGTCCCATAATCTAATAATCATTAGAGCTACCTCAGTATTAGAAGACCAGACGATAAGATGTATCCACAAGTCCTTGAAGAAATGGACACATCGTGTATAGTATGCACTGCAATGAACAATGTGTTTCCACTACAGAAAGTACTTTTGTACTTTACCCCGCTCCCCTGGAGACCTCATTTGTCATACAAGTCATAAAACATTGGTCCAGGATATCCACATGAAATGGCCTCTCCTTCAGAGGAGGAAGTCTCTGACTTCCTGGATCCCTGCTACTTTATGTTGGGATGATTTTACGGTTAATTTAGTATGATCTTCAGATGGACTGTGAGACCATGCTAATGATGTATTTGTGAAGTCATCTAACAAGTTTGGTTGGTTTTTTTAAGGGAAAAGAAGGGAAAAGTATTAAAGAGAATGACAAGTGGTTAATGGGGTTCATACAGCTGGCTGGTCAGCAGGCTTCTTAAAAAAATCTAAATCATACTGAGTATCATCTCAGTCTCACTCCTTACGTCAGAGTAGGGAAGCCACAGGCAAGAGGGTGACTTTGGCAGGCCCACATATGGAAAAGGTGATCTTTCCATTCTGCCTTATTTGTTGTCACAGAACAACAATCTGTGTTACAAAATGAAATTGAGAGAGGTGGGTACACTGTGGTATCTGGTGGGGCATGTACTGTATTCTCATGTCTGGATTCTTCAGTGCCTAACAAGGATCAACATTTTATTTTATTTTATTTTATTTTATTTTATTTTATTTTATTTTATTTTATTTTATTTTATTTTATTTTATTTTATTTTATTTTATTTTATTTTTATTTCCTCTTTAGTGAAGTACTGCTGGATCTGTATCTTCTACCTGCCTGATATTTCTGAAGCTTAGCAAGAATTACAATTTTTGCCACATTTTGTCTGCTGTCAAATGTTGCTGGAATTGGTTGAGTGCAGAATTATTTTCAGGTGCAGAAGGAGGACATCAGCAGATGAGGATAATGTGGCCATGAATGCTGGATTTTAAGATGTCATTAGAAATGCAGTTGGGCTTAAAAACACAAAAAGTTCATTACAGTTTCTAGTCTCGCAGGACCTGCCGGTCTTTTAAGAGTCACTTTGGACAACAATTTCATTATAAAGGAACGGGGGAAATATCTTTTATTCAAGGAATGTAAAGGGTTTTTGTTGTTTTGAGTTTATTTTGAGGTTGTTTGTTTGGGTTTTTTTGTTAGTGAAAAGAAGGAAAATGGATAGATGATTACTCTGACTTTAGCCTTGGCAAATCTACTTTACTTGCTAAAAAATCCAGCTGTCCTCGAAACACATGTTCTGCAGTGACAACTGGCAACACCAACATCTTCCCATGGCCAGGTTTAAAGGCCAGGTTGAATATCTTGGCAGTAAGATATTAGAACTACATTTGCAGAATGTAGTGTGGCAATTAACAACTTTTCTTCTACCAACTAAAAGAATTTTTTACTGAATTTGCATTCTCTCGAAATAAATATGCTTATTAGGAAGCAGAAGATTTTCAGTGATACGAAAGTTATTAAAGGCAGTAAATTAAGGCTCTGAAAGAAAAAGCTTACCACAATGAGACTATGTAACTCCATAATAGAAAATGGAATTTATCGGGAAGACATTCAGGCTTGTAAATCTAAGGCGTTTTCTTTCTATGGTTAGTACAGGTTTGCAGACGATTTATAAACATCGTGTTTTATTGATATCTAATACTAACAGTATGTGAGAAGTGTCCCTGATGTAGCAGTAGGAAGTTTGAAATATTATTTCTTAGCATTTTTCAGGGCACTTTTTTCTGACTAGGTATTTTTGTCTGTGATGTAGTACTTGGTCTCCTTTTGCTTTCCTGCCGGATGGCACACCCTCTGCAGAAGCCAGCTCTGAAGGACACAGTTTTAGGAGCCAACAGAATAGATCTGAGTCCATTCAGATGTTGGGAAAATCAGACAGACCAAGCAATAGATCAGGTAGGATATGGGAAGCTACTGAGCAGTCATGCAGAAGTTCCTTTCTCATGGGTATAAGACCAGACAGCAGGAGGTTTTCTCCTTGCTGTCTCAAAGGGAACAATGTCAATCTGAATTCTCGCAATATACCAATTCAAACTGCACAAGTTGCTTATCATTCACAGTTGGATTAGTGTATCAGATATAAAAACCCCCACAGAATGAGGCCTTGAATTAATTTAATGTGCCTTTATTCCTGTTCATAGGACTATGATGAGGACAGGTTAGGTCATCTCTGTGCTATTACAAGGCAGACTGCTGCACTGCCATGGGCCCCTCACCATGGCTGGAATGCAGAGGTGGGTGGTGCCCTGCTCTTCTGAATGTTCACACATAAATTAAATCAATAAAACTCCAGTGGCTGAAGAACTACAGTTGAAATTAATAGGCCTGGATTTTATTCCAGGCTTTGCTGTAGACTGTATGGCCTTGGATGGAGTTTGACTCCTTTTATGTAGTGAGGAAGCCAGATATATGTCCTTTCTGCTGTTTATTTTGGCTGGAGTTTCAGGGCAGCGGCTGACTCTCAGTGTGTTCTGCAAGACAGAGAATGGCAGAACCTTCACACAATCAGGGAATCACAGAATTGTTAGGGTTGGAAGGGATCTCCAGAGACCATCCAGTCCAACTCCCTGCTGAGGTAGGCTCACCTAGAGCTGGTTACCCAGGAACATGTCCAGGTGGGGTTTGAATGTCTTCAGAGGGAGACTCCACAACCTCCCTGGGCAGCTGTTCCAGTGCTCTGTCACCCTCACTGTAAAGAAGTTATTCCTCACCGTATTGAGGTGGAATTTCCTGTGTTTTGGTTTATGGCCATTGCTCCTTGTCCTGTCACTGGGCACCACTGAAGAGTCTGGCACCATCCTCCGGGCACCCACCTTGGAGATATTTGTACGTATTGATGAGATCTCCTCTCAGCCTTCTCTGGACTAAACAGACCCAGCTCCCACAGTCTCTCTTTCTCTCTCCTCTTGAGAGAGATGCTCCAGACCCTGAATCCCCTCTGTGGCCTCCACTGGACCCTCTCTTGTAGCTCCTTGTCTTTCTTGTACTGAGGAGCCCAGACCTGGACACAGCACTCCAGATGTGGCCCACTAGAGCTGAGTAGAGTGAGACATTCATGTCCCTTGACCTGCTGGCCACACTCTTCCGATGACCTCAGGATCCCCCGGCCCTCCTGGCTGAAGGGCACTGCCCTTCAACAACACCTTGTTGTCCAGCAGGACCCTCGGGTGCCTCTGCAGAGCCGATTCCAGCAGGTCAGCCCCAGCCTGTGCTGGTGCCTGGGGTTATTCCCCCCAGGTGCAGGACCCTACACCTGCCCTTGTTGAACCCCATTAGGTTTCTCTCTGCCCAACTCTCAGCCTATCAAGGTCCCACTGAGGGGCAGCCCAGCCTTCAGGTGTGTCAGCCACTCCCCCCAGTTTTGTATCATCTGCAAGCTGGCTTAGGGTTCCTTCTATCCCTTCACTGGAGTTGTGGATAAGCTGAGTGAGACTGGACCCACTATTGATCCCTGGGGAATGCCACTTCTACAGGCCTCCAGCTGGATTCTGCTCCTCCGAGCACAGCCCTCTGAGCTCTGCCATTCAGCCAGTCCTTGATCCAGCTCACTGTCCATGCATCAAACCCACACTTCCTGAGCTCACCTACGAGGATGTTATGTGAGACAGTGTCAAAAGCCTTGCTTCCCATCCATAAATTCAGGACTGACGTGCTTTTGCACTACTGAGCAGGCAGTGACTCCTCGCTGCTTGTTGAATGTGGCAGCTCACCTGCTTGCTAAGGAGGGTCTGCAGATAAAGCCGTAGCCCTATGGGTAGGTAGGTCTCATTCTTGACAGCAGCTGTGTGCAAGAGAAGTACTGAAGGTAGTCTTAGATGAGAAGTGAATTAAAGTTGTTGTCATTACTACATTAGTCGTAGGTGTGTCATAGGGGGGCAATCTTGCAGAACTTCATTGTGGTTATTTGTGGAAGAAAGTGGAAAAGCATGTTCAACAAAAGGAACAGAAGCCAAGCCAAATCCCTAATGACCTATTCTTCTTCTTGCTAAGTGGTTACATGTGTTTTATTGCTGAGCATCCAGCTAAAACTTTCAGGGAAATTTTGGTGTGGTGTACTGGGACTGCTGACTCAGTGCAGCTCTTGCAGCCTATTCAACAAAAACATCTGGTACAGCTCTGATTTACACTTGTTTGAAGAGAGAAAAGCAGGTGCATCTACTGCTGCAGTGGGAAGGGATCTTCTCCCACACCAGCACTCATCCCGGTGACTCTGAGAGCCATCACTGCTGTGACTCTTACACTTCAGAAGCCTCACATTCTACCTCAGCACACCAATGTTAGGCAACCCTCAGTCAACTGACAATGAGAGACCACTACTTCTTACACACGGTAATTCATACCACTAATGAAGGATTTATTTGTTCAGTGTAAGTGCCCTGTTTTCAATCAGTGAATTTAAACTGATTTAGATTTGGTGCATTGCTTTAGCTGAATGGAAAAATACCTTACAATGAAAAAAAGCTCCTCCCAGGAGCTTAATGACGAGTAAATTTGCTGAAGCTTTCTCCTACAAAAGCAGTCTGATCTGACAGATGCCCTTAATGGAAGTATTAAGCGCTGATCATTTTGCTATGATACCCTGCGACAATCCAGGAAGCCGAGAAAGAGTTGTGAAGTCAGTCTGCTCCTCTGGTGTGGTGCTGAAGAAGGCTGAAGGCCAGCTCTATGATGCCTGTAAGCATGCACGAGCACCAGTTGAACTGTCCTAGTTTATGGTTTCTTGGGCACCAATGTGGCAATCCACAAATGAAGCCACGATATATTCCCATTTCTAATGCTCCTTTTCTAGCAGTCTAGCTAATGTTTTACATGTCTAAAGGGACCATTTGCATTGTAAAGTTAAACTTAACTGAAGTAAACTTAATCCAGGATTAATTAGGCTGGCGTAGTTTCATTCAAATCACTGGAGTTAACATTGGCATGAAGTTGAAATAAGTGCCAAATGGAGCTCTAATCCTCTGTCATCAGTGAGCAATGTGCTTTTGTGGCAAAGTAGGTCAACAGCATCTTTGGCTGAATTAGGAAGGGTGCTGCAAACAGAACAAGGGATGCAATCCGTCTGCTCAGCTCAGCACTGTTGAGACGTATCTATGGTTCTAACTCCAGTTCTGGGCTCTCCAGTATAAGAGAGGCATGAATATTTTGGAAAAAAGTCCAGCAGAGGGGCACGAGAGGATGGAGAGTTTGGATCATGTGACATAAGAGTCCGAGACAGCTGTGACTTCTTATTCTGTGGAACAGAAGAATTGGTTGAATCTCATCCCCGTGTATGAATACATGTTGGGGAGGAATAAAGAAGATGGAGCTAAAATCTTTTCAGGAGTGCCCAATGAAAGGACAAGTGGCAATGGGAACAAAGGGAATTTTGGCTTGAGGGTTTGTTTTTGTTCGTTTCACTGTTACTGTGGCTGAACACTGGCATAAAATGGACAGAGAGACTGTGGAGTCTCCATTCTCACGCATGTTCAAAATCTGACCTTTTGATATCCTGAATAACTTGCTGCAAGTAACCCTGCTCTGAGCAGGGAGTTTGGGCTAGGTATCTCTGGAGGTCCCTCCCAGCCACAGCCATTCTGGGATCTTGTCACTGAAAAAAGTCTCAACGTGGCAGCCAGTTGCACGATTGATACAGAATGGCCATGGTCTTTAATTCACCCTGATTTTATACAGATCCTGTTCATGTGCTACCTCAGCTTCACTTGTCAGTCTTTCATTCTTCTAAACAACATTTATACTAATCCAGGTAACAAGGAAATACTGCAGTGGATTCTATCAGGGCACAAAAGATTGTCTAAAATGTGGGCAATCTTTATAATTACAGAAAAATCTGGGGAGAAAGATGAACAGTTCTCTGACTGTTACTCAGCGATAGAGCAAATGATCTTAGCAAACAGAAAGTGCTCTGCTGAGCCACTGAAATGCAAGGTAGGATATTCAAGTCTAACCATGATTCAATTTTGCATGTCATTTTGCTATGAAAGACCCTGAGTGTTAAATTTCATGTTCAGGTTTCATGTGTTTTTGCAATTACATCTACTGGGATTAACCTTGCAACTTGTACTTCATTAAGAATGCTTCAGATGATAGCTCATCTGAACAGAACTTGGATAAATCTTCCATACTTACTTCAGCTCCGTAGGACAAGGAATTAGCTGGATGCATTAACATTCTAACCAAGCTTAGTTTTCACAGGTTTACTTTCCCAATAAGATGAAATTCCTGCTCTCCAAAAGGTAATTATGGGTAGAAATTGCAGTCCTAGATCCAGCCTGTGATGTGTAATGGAAGACAGCCTGCAGCATGCAGGTTGACACTATAATCCCAAGGAGTTTAGCCAAGGCTGCTCTGTGGTTTGGGAACAAAAGTTCACCTGAACTTCAGAGCAATTTTTTTTTTACCTGGAAAAAGCCTTGCAGAGAGTTTTTGAAGCCTTCCCAAAGGTTCCAAGGTGGAACAAAAGCACTTCATGCTATTCCAATGTTTTACATCAATGTGAGTGATCCCTAGATTTCTGAGACACTCCAGTGTGAGGAGGCAGTAAGGTTTCACTAAAGCAGCTTCTTTGGAGCACTAAAATGTCTATGCAAAGCCACTTCAGTTGCAAAATACTAGCTATGTTAAAAGCAAAAAAAGCAATCTGAAAGTTTTGTGACAATGGCAGAGGCTTAAGATGGGCTTTCATGACTATGATGCTGTGAGAAAACATTTTGACTGCTGGAAGTCATCAGGTTTGCACCCAGCCACAGCTCCTATGTGTTTGCAGGTGCTTGCAGTATTCCTGTTTGTCTCTTCACTGTTATTTTCTCATTCCAGGAGTATTTGCTCTCTAGAACACTGAGAGTGCTTTGGAGCACAGCTATTATTTTAAAACAGCTACTATCGCCCACAGTGAACAAACAGGCTGTAAAAGCAAGGATGACTTTTTTTTGTTCATGTGTGCAATGAGGTCTCTTATGTGGAAGTTGACATTACCACCCACTGTTCTAGGCTTTCAGGTCAGCAACTACAGTTTCTGGTAATTACCAGACAATACAAATGACTGTGGCTTAATTAGGGCATGAAGAAACACAGCACTTTCTTCCTGAATTCAAGAATGGGTCTGCACTGTTCAAGAGACTTTCAGGTATGTCTTGCTCATAGAGTGGCATGGTGAGAACTGTGTCTAGACTCTCAGGGCACAGAGAAGGCATTTTCAAAGCCATCCCACCCTAAGGTCCAGTGGTGGGTACTCAACATTGTAATAGGAGAAGAGGTGCAGTGAACAAGGTCTGTCAGGGCGCTGGCCTTTGGAATCCACCTTCAGCATTAGAGGGGCTAGGACACCACTGGCCCCACAGATGTCCATGTCTTGGACCTTCCTGTAACCGGGCTCTACTCTTTTTTGTGCACATGACTTTGGATCCTTAAGAATCCAAAGGGCTGAAGGATGCTTCAGTGTGAAAGGGACTCAATCTTTGTCCAGTCAGGTCTTGAAGAACTCTGAGGATTGATGAGACTGCATATCCCCTTCAGATCCCAGTACACGCAGCAAAATCCTTCTGTTTATACCTGGTCTAAAACACTTGTTTGACTTCTGCCCGTTGCTCCTCATCCTCCCACGATGAGAAGCCCCTTGCCCTGTGTCACTGACCTCTTTCCCACAGGTGCTGGGGTATGGCCAAGGCAGTACTGTTCTGACTGTTCCACGCAATTTGCTGAGAGCTGAGATCTAGACAAGAGTCTGCTCCACCCACTTCTCCAGCTCACTAATAAAGATGCTTTACTCTGCATTGCCCCAGCTAAGGTTTTGCCATTAATTATGCTAAATCAAAGTAGCCTAGGTAACCTCCGCAGTGTGCCTTCACCCTGTGTTCAGCTCCACAATGGCACAGGAAATTAAATTTTTATGGAACTGCTCTTGCCGGGTGCCTTTCTTGGGCAAAATAGGTGAATTTTAAACTCCAGGGATTGTGTAAGAAACTACACATTGTGTTTATGTGTATCCACATATCCAGCATAAAAGTTTATATGTAAGAATGATTTCTTCTGCTGGCATATTATTTTTGCTTTTGCCTTTTAGTGTTACAGTTATGTAATGGCCATATTTTCTTTTCACATGGATATAAGGCCCCAGCTGGCTCCAGTGTCCTTCCTTCACAGAGGTGCTGAAGAAGGTGGCTGGGCTACAGCCCATGAAGAATCACAAAGCAAGCACGTCTGTCTGGGATTTCTGACCCACTGATGATCGCAGATTATTTGGTGTGATCAGCTGTTTGTGTGATGATAGCAGTCTGTCACGGAGGTTGATCCAGGTGGTCACTGTGGAGTGACAAGGAATCACGTAGCTTTGGTGAAGTTAAAGGACTTCTGTGCTGCGCTATAGCAGAGGAAGCTCTGGCCCGTTACTTACATGTTTGTTTGTTTGGTGGCACTGAGATGAAAACCCTGTTTCTGGGATGTACCAGTTGACTGACACAGGTGACAGAAATGTAACAAATGAGGTCCAGGGTATGGGTGGGAAGCACAAATGTGAGTCCCTTGCAGCAATGCAGTGGTATATGAAGCAAGACTTAAAAATACAGTGTGGATAACAGAGGGAAGGGAGGAAGGGGTGAGAAAGATGAAGGAAGAGACAAGAGGAGGAGAAAGCCAGAGAGGAAGGTGGCTTGGGCTCCCTTATGCAAATGCTATTCTGTTTGAAATGGCATTGATCAACCTGTGGCTCTTAAATGAGCTGCTCAAGCACACCCACATGATGGGGCTACCTCGTACGTTTGATTGCTGATGCTGCTGTCCTTACCTGGAAATGGAGCACAGCTCTTTATGTGGATCATGTAGCTGGTTTGCTGTAAAGCTCAGATGTGAAGAGTAATGAGGACAGGGAAATAACATCATGTAAATATTGCAAAATGGGTGGGGGGAAGAGAGTACAGAGTGACATTGAAATAGGGAAAATATAAAGTCATCTGACATGGAAAACACACATATTCTCTGTGGGTGAGAACAATGTGGGAAGCATGGAGCTGGAGGAGTGGGCAAGCCCTGTTGCCAATGCTGAATTATCAGTTGTTATGCTGTATTTCTTGCACTGCCTGACCAAAAGCACTTTGTCTTGGAATGAGGAGAAAGTAGGCATTGTCTGTGCCTACTCCAGTTCAGCTGCTGTATTCAGGGCTTGGCAACAAACTTCTGAAATCCTATTAAGAGGATGGACGTACAGCCAAGGGATGAGGGTCTGGGAGGATGGGCTGATGAAATTTTGAAGGCTGAGGGCCTGGCTAAGTACACGTGTGTGATTGCAGCTAGTCTGTCTTCAAAACAAAGGTGGCAGAGCCTGTGTCTGAGCTACAGACTGCAGCTTTACCACAGACAGCTTTCAGCTCATGAATTCTCTGCATTGATTATGGAGAACACTAAAATGTGTGTTCACACTTGGTCTGCTAAAGCCCTGCTGGGCTTTCAGAAGAGAAAGCTGATCCATAAATAAAGAGAGCTCTTTGGAGGTGGCATACAGAATAGAGAGGCAAAAATTTAACAGAAAGTGAAACTGAGCCTTCTGGGACTATTGAAAAGATCCTCAAGCCTTCTGTTTTGCAAGTGACTGCAGTGGATGATGTTGTATGTCTGTCTTTGCTTAATATGTGCAGCTCATTAGCAAATGCAGGCACAATATGAAATCGCTGCTGGTTGTTTCCATATGGGAAACAAGAATAGTGGTAATTTTTTCAGAAGATTCCATGAGGAGCCGCCAGCCACTGGGTCTCAATGAGGCTGGCCTGAGCAGCTTGGGCTCTGTGGGGAGCCCAACAGTTGCTCTGACCTGCATATAGGAGTGCATTTGAGACCTGACCAGTCATTTCAGAGGTAGGAAAAGTCAACTCAGGGTGCCACAGGGACTGCTTCTGCAACAGCTGGAGGTTGTTTCTGAACTGTCATTCTTTTCTACCCGGAGAGAAGTGTGGTAATTTGGTACTGAACAGGAATAGTGTTGCTATCTTCAGCCCTTTTCTTTCACACCTCTCAAATGCTTCTTGGAATGGATTATGAGACACAAAATTTGTTTGCAGACTGCAACTCTCACTGTATCACTGTGCAGAAGATGTTTATCTGGTTGTCTCTTTCTGCACAACACATTTTAACCACCTTTCGCTAGGATTTTGCTGTAAACTGACGTATGCAATGGCTTGTCTTCGGGTTTGCCTGCCTTTGTTAAGTTGGGCCCTTATCCAAGCAAGCACTTTCCTATCTGTTTGAAGATAAGCCTCCTGCACTTGCTGAAATCATTGAGACTGCTTGGGTCATTAGTTTTGATGTATGTGTGCACACACATGACTAGCAATGGTGCTTAGTGGCTAGGAGAATATACTTCCCCCCTAGGTAGATTGCTGAGAGGAGGCTCAGTCTATAAAAACCATGTAGTTAGAAAAAATCTTCCCCTTCAGCTTAGCCTGATGAAATCTGTGGCATCTCTCCAGATGAAGACTGGAAATGTTTTCCTTCCTTTTTTAGCTCACTGGGTTTGTGTGTGTGCCACAGGCACTTTATATCATTCTAGTTTATTTATACTTTCAACTTATTGATTGGTAGATGGGATGATAGCCTTTTGGATTTATTTTGCTGCTCATTTATAATTAATTTGGCACAGGCATAAAAAAATCAACCTTTATTCTTTTACCATCTATTCACTGTGATTTTTTTTAGAAAGCTTAAAAGTAGATGAGCCATGCACTAGGCAAATGGCCAACATGCACGTGATTCTCAACATGTTGCTGTAAGACCTGGCTGTAAATTTTACCTGCATTTGCCCAAAAAGGGGAGTGTTCTTTGACCACCTGTACAGTGTGAGGGCCTCCAGCCATCCTGGTGAGCGCTTGTGCCGAGCTGCCAAAGTTGGTGCGACTTCCACCACTACGCGTTGAGGAAATTAAGAGGAAAAGCTCTGGCTTTGAGGACACCTGTGTCCTTGCAAGCTCTTGAGGGTGATCTACACTGGGTGAAGCAGGAGCTCGCGAGAGAAGGGTTGTCACAGGAGTGACCTTTGGGCTCTTGAAGAGAAAGCACACCTGTTGCTTTGCCAGCTGGCAGCCCTGCTGCTGGAGCTGGGTGATGGATTTGTAGAATAGCCACTCTGCTCCTGAGTTCCAATCACTCACAGCCCACCGGGCTGATCACACACAGCTCACAGGGAGTAAGCTCTGTTTCACTCTCCCCAGCTGCCAGTAACAACTGCCTGTAATTTGCCTTGATAAATACAGTAGATATGAGCATTTAATTCAAAATGACAATTCAAGGTTTCAAAGCAGTTCACCTGCTCAGTAATGCTTTAAAGATCTCCCTAAAGCAATCTTTTGTATGTACTTGAAATCTGCCTTTGCCACTACTCAGATATATTTATAGGCTACTGGTGGGCTGCCTATGAAAATTCGCATCCCACAGTTTTTCCTTAAGGTTGGTGAAAGCTTCTGTGTTTCAGGAAGGTTAAGCTACAAAGAGAGAGGATAGGATTGTAAATGCCTGGTAAGCCCCCGAATCTGTGATCTCACTAATGCGTTCACTGCACACTGTAGAAGCACAGTTCTGTATTGCTCATGTAGAATCAAAGGGCTGCTTCACTTCCCTTGATCCTTGCAGTATATCCACCGATGTCTCCTTTAAATCACTCCTCCAGATTATCTTCTGTCGTTTTCCACTTCTGACCAAAAAAAAAAAGAAAAAGAAAAGGCTTGGTTCCCCCTATTTTCCTGCCCCCCCTCTTCCCAGTGTGCAAGCATGCCCAAGATGAATCACTGCATAATTATATTCCTATTGCTTGCATCCTTCCGTTGGCTCTCCCTTTCCGCTCGTTTCATGCTTACTTGCCAATCAAGCCTATAATTGGGGGTCTGATTCTTTGCTGGGGTTCATTAACCACAGGGAAGATCTTCAGCAGCAGTCTAGGGGACACCTGACAGCCTCCAGCCCACATCTCAATCTCAGAGGGCAGGCTTAGCATGGCCTTGAAGGTACAGCACCCCTTAATTTGCCTTGAAAAATTGAGCCCTGCTTTAGGCTCCTAGCAATGCTGGGGTTTTGAACTGATGCCTGGGGCCAGAGAAGAGTTTTCCTGACTTTCCAGCTGTGCATGGGGGCATGAGCCATGTGGATTCTGGCTTTCAGGGGCAATGGGTTTCAAGTGGATGGGTGCTAGGGATATGCTTATACCACGAATAAGGACAGGGAGGGAGCTCAGGTGGACCAGCACTTGTTAAATGAAGTGAGGGATTGACAGAGGGATTTGGGGCTTCACGCTGGCGCTGCACTTTCTGTAGACATACTGCTGTGGTTGGTGGGGGAAGCTAACTTTTCCTGGTGCGAGTGAAGCAGGGAAGATCTGCCATCTTGAAGGGCTTGACACAAGTGTGCCTTAGGACAGGCTGCTTAAGGTTAAATATCAAGTTAAGAAACCACGGCTGGACACTCGTGCAGTTAGAGGCCTGACCAGGTAGACATGGTCCTCATCTTTTTTTATCAATGAATTACTTGGGATTGCAGCTTCCAGAGGGACCACCACCCACTTCAGGAGGCTGAAGTGGCTGTACACTGTTTTGATGCCTTCCTTCAAACCTCACAGCCTGCAGTGGCAATAAGGGCATTCTTGCAGTGTTAACAAATGTCCTGTAGCACAGGCAGGTGCTGCAGGAATGCAGGAATACTCCCTCTGCTTTTCAAAGTTGCTTAGTACCCCTGAGTCGCCATCCCTGTAGAGCTGCGTAGAGACATCAGTCTCATCCAGCGTCCCTGCTTTCAGGAGGGGCCAGGTTTCCTGGTGGGAGCTGGGACCTTTTTCTGTCCCTGCTCTGGCTGCACATCACCTTCTGGCTGCTGCAGCTGGTTTCATCATCCCTGCTGCACTGCTCTGTTCTGTCTCTGGGCTTTGTGGTTGCAAAGCACCGGATTTCCCAGGCTGCAGTCAGAGCTGCTGCTTTTCTCTGTCCAGTTCCTTTCAATTTCAGCTGTATATGTGGACTGCCTGTTTTTGTCTTTAGTGTTAGGTGATAGCTTTGGTTTTTTTTCTTACCTTTTTTTTTTTTTTTTTTTTTTTTTGTATACATGTGCTGCTTATCTCCTAGTGCTTCGAAGCCTTTTTTTTCAGATTTATTAGTGATTTCAGTGCTTCTATTTTGTACCTGTAAGGTCTTTCTTCTATCCCCAAGTCACCATGCAACACCAGTGCCTCAGTCAGCACCAGATTCAGCCTTTCCATGGAGAAGGGTTCTCCTCTGCTGCCTGAAAAGGAGGGATGCTGCTTTGCCTTTGCTCCCAGGCTGTTTCCAGTAAAGAAGGCCTTTCCTCCAGAAGAGAAAGGCAGGGCAGACGAAGAAAGCAATGCTCGGTTCTGCTGTGTCTGCTGCAGCAGAGCTGGCAAGCTGAGAGGAGAGCGTCCTATCCTCTGCAGCACATGCTCTCTCTGGGATGTGCTGGGCACAGTCCTCCCCCGGCTCCACCCTGCCCAGCACACGATTTTCCCGAAAAAAGATATGAAAAAGATACAATGCAGTTTTTAATGCCTAGTCTTATTCTGAGAACACTTTCCAGCTTTTCACTGGAAAGATGATTAATACTGCGTTGCCCAGCCAGTCACACTATCCCCAGCAGAGCTATAAATAAATACCACCCAGCAGTTGCATACAGCAAGCCCTATTTTATTATTTTCCATTCATAGTACAAAACAGAGAAGGAACTGCTGCTTAGAAAAGAGGCTGAGTAACAGCTGTACTTTAGTAGGAGCCTTACTCTTTTCATCCTCCAATATCCAGGAGGCAAAGAAATCCCACTTATTTTTGCGTAAGTTTTGCTGTTCCGTACTTACAAAGGTTATTTGTCCATCTAGCTGGCTGACCCATACCTGATTAAGTGTGCAATGTGCTTCACATGGCCCTAGGAAGGAAGGCTTTTTCTATTCAAAATTAGGTGAAAGCCCTCTACCAGGATTGCTTTGTTCAATGGAAAATTGGTTTCTTAGCCAAATGCAAACAACTGTTATGGTTGCCATGGTTCCCTTATTTCTTATAAATCAGAAGTCCCTTCCAATGTTGGGCAAGCAGTTTTGGTAAAAAAAAATGATTCAGAAGTACTCCAGTCTTTGGTATTAAAAATGTCAAGCGAAAAATGAAGCCCTTTGCAAGAATGGTTTCCACTGACATTTTACTGTTTTTTTTTAAGATTTGGAATTTTAATTTTTTTTTAAAAAGCAAATCATGAAAACGGTTAAACTGCAAGCTCTAGAGATTCCCACCCAAAATCATTTTTCAGCTAGCTTTATTAATGACCCCGCCTGAGCTATTCAGCTGTGAGTCATTCCAGAGGGTGGGTGGCTGGGTGGAGGGATGCGGGAGGGGCAAGGGGCTGGCGTCTTTCCCATGTGGGATGGAAGCGGTGAGGGAGGGGTGGTGGGCTTGCCTCCCTGCAGATGGAGGGAGAGCCAGGCTCCCTAGGGCTGTGCTCTAGGTCCTTGTGGCACCAGGGACACAAGCTCCTCCTGCCTGATGGAGCCTGGGGGGGCTGCATGCTGGGGATGAGCCCCCTCAGGTGCCAGCCCCTCAGTGAAGCCTTTCCAGGAAATGCAATTTGCCTTTTACTATCACTGTGTGGCTTAGAAACATGGGAAAGGAACTGCTGTTACATGAACACTTCTAATTATATGGGTTTTGTTTTCATACAGCTGCTAGCTTTCTGAAACATATTAGGGGAAAAAAAAAGAAAGAAATGCCATGACTGTATTATTCACCAAAGCCTGGATTTCATCAAACACTGTGCACAATAAACTTGCAGAAGCTACATCATTTGTTGGAAAAAAGTTCAATGCACTAATAAGATGTTTCATGGGATTAATTTCTTTGTTTGTTATACAAAAGCCTAGACACAGTTAAAAATGAAATCCCTCCAATCTCTTGCACAGAAATTGTTTTACAGTCTTTTTGTGTGATACTTTCTCCAGCTCACTAAGGCACTTGCTTAATGATTAACTGAAAGGGCTTAATTGGTCCTAGTAAAGACATAATTTTTTAAAAATCAGCCCATGGTAATTCCTCTTAAGACTGTAGTCTTTATTTTTTGTTATAGGAAGTCAAACACAGAGCTAATTATAACTTTGTTGAAGGAAAAAAATAGAATCAAAGTAAGGATTTAGAAAAAGAAAATAAAAGATTGTATTAGCGTGATCTTATGAAAACCTTTGGATGATGGCTGCATAATTAATTGTTGAGCTCTCTTTGCTTGAAGCTCCTTTTTGGTTGCTTTTGGTGAAAGAAGATAATTTTTTATCGTATACCAAATGAACTGTAGAGCAGTCACGAGGAAAAAATGGAAACTTTAAGAAAACGTGAGAAAGCAGGCTTATAGAGAAATACCCTAATGACTCAATAATCACTTACTCAGATCTTTTGCCCCCTATTCTGAGACTGGAGGAGATGAAGGCTATCAGTTACATATTCTTATTGTTTAAAAATCATGGCTATGTCGCTCCAGATTTGTAAGACTTTTAATACACTCATGGGCTTAGAGCTGGAGAGGAAGAGGATTTCTCTCCTAGGCACTCACACTTCTCTGTTTTCCTCCCCTTGCTGTAACATAAAGCACTGTAAGTCTCCTCTTGCCTGCAGAGGTGTCAGGCGCTGGTGCAGCTGGGGGCACTGGCAAGCCCTCAGGAAGGACAGTGCTTTTTCAGAGATAAGTGTCTGGGATACAGCACTGGTGTCATGCACAGCAGGTATAGTCCTCGTGTTACTGCTCCTGGTTAGGATTTATCTGGTACTCTTACAAGGATTGTCAGAAATTTAGGCCACAGCTCCAATCATCAAGGTGCAAGTGCATCTTCAGGTGGTCCATCCAAAGAACATGATGCGGCAAACCCGACGGCATTCAAAACTTTATCTTCCTCTTGGGCTCAACCTGCAGGCTGTTTTTGTGAGATTTCTGCTGTTTGCTGTTCAATAAATGGCATCTACCAGAAGAAGAGGCATGGTCCTGAATAGGGAATTTCTCCCTTATCAGCAGGGAGAGAGCAGACCCTGCCTAGCTGGATCCTAGAGTGCATCCAGTGACTGTCCAGTGGCTCTCCTCTCCAGTGACTGCTGAAGACTTTCACTTTCTGTGAGACTGCAATTTGAAAAGTCCCCACATCTGTGATGGAACTGGTCAGGTTTAGAGTAGAAGATTCTGTCACCCTGACTTTTCTTCCTCAGTTGGTGAGTGGTGAAACTGAAGAAATACATACTCCTGGATGAACCCTAAGTAATATTAATTTCTGAACGTGACAAAGCCCTCAGTAATAAGGCCACTTGGAAGCTGCTCTCAGAAGACATCCAACTGGGCTTGGAAATCCACTTAAACGATCAGGTCAGGCTACCAAAGTGAATTCCCCATGCGACAAACAACATCCCCTGTGCCAACCTTGTTCCCTGCACACCTGTCACAATTCAGTGGCTCGTCTTCTGAGGGGTTCCTTTCCATGGAAAGAGGGCAGGAAGCTGAATCTTCAGCCTTAAGCAAGAACTTGAGTGCAAGAGGAAAAAAATGTGATGTGGGAAAAACAGTATAATAAACCAAGTACTTAACTAGTTTATCTGAAGAATTGTGCTAGTCAAACAAGCAAAATTTCCTGGAAATATTCCCAAGTACCAGCCCAGATTTTTTTTTTTTTTTTAAAGGTAGGCCACATTTAAATTTAAAAACAGCAAGTCCAGCAAAGGAAAATGTTGAGTGGTTCTGCCCCGCTTTTTTTCAGAGACAGACAACCAGTCTACAATATGAAACCTCAGCTCAGTTCAAAAATCCACCTGTTGTACAGACATTTTTCTGAGCTTTTTGTATATGCCTGAGGGTGTGAGGCTAAATTATTGCCCAAGGCAAGATGCTGGTAGGTGATACTTGCAGAAAAATGCATCTGTTGAGTGTTTCCCAGACTTGTGACTGGAGGTTGCATGTCCTTCCTTCTTTGAGGGTGGGAACAAGGATGCATATCCTGTTCTTTCTTAGAATGTTGGTTTAATTCAAATAGGAGAAGAAGCAGGAGTAGGGTTGAACTGAGAACTTCTGCTAAGAGCAGCTTAGTGCATAACAAATGCCTGAGTGACAGGTTCACAGATATGAAGAACAATACTGAAAAATAAATTTCCTGGCTCTTTTCCTTTGTACCCCTGCCTGGTTCCATCCAGAGACACATGTATTTTATTGCTAAAGCAGTATATTTAGTGGACTGTGTACAGGTCAGGTCACCAGCAACATAAACATTTTACTTGACTTTACTGGTAGTCAGCCTCTGTTCTTAAATACTTCATATTTTTTTCTTCCCACCTTCTGTCTGGTCCATATAGTTGCTGCAGAAATGTGTGAGTGCACATTTCATCAACCATGGTAGGTAATTTTCAAACTATTACATGCTATTACAATTCCAGTGTTGGCATTTCAGCTGTAGAGTACAGCAGCATTTATCCTCAGCTGCAGTAAGGAAAGCACCTCAATTTTTTTATCCCTTATAAACCTGCATATTGCAGGTGCAGTATGTATTCTTTAGCATTAGAAATCACTGGATATTTGGCTGATTAATGCTGAAGAATATGTAATGCACCTGGCCAATTTATTTTTAAATGGAAATTTGGATCAAAGAATACATTAGAAACAAAAGACTCTCTGAATCTTTTTTTTTTTTTTTAAACTTGATTATCTCCCTTGATAATGCATTTTAAGAATTTAAACGCAAAACTGCTCAGTCTGGAGGATCACAGCTTTGTATTTGATCTCAGGCCATGCATTATGGATTTCCAGTATATGAAAAGTATTTTAAATGTCTACAATAAAAATCTTTCACTGCTTTTGAAATTAAAATCAATTTTATATGCATTATGTTGCAGGGAGTTGAAATTTGTTAAGTAGGTTAAGTAGTGGGAGGAATATTATAGAAAATTATTGCATTCCATTGTAAGGTAAATTAAAAAATAATATAATTAGTAGAGAAATAAAGTAAGTTCTGCAATTAAATACAAAAATACACTAATGCAAAGTTTTTGCTAAGTGTTGAGAAACAGATAATGCAAAGCTGACGTGTGATCTGTAATGACCATCTCCCTGACAGTAACTGTTCCTTTCATTAATGGATCATAGGTTGCATCCCAGGAAATAGTGATAACAATATCAGCTTTTAATGCCCAATTTAAGTGTATTTTTGCAGGCTTAACCCCAGACTGAGTGGAGCAGGACAGGGCTGCCATTCTGGCACCAGGAGGAAAAGAGTCACTCTGTTTCTCCCTGCTGCCCTTTACTCTGGTGAGGAAGAGGCCTCAGGGATCAGCAGGGAAATTTCATGTTTAGGGTTCATTTCACCTGTATTCAACTACAGCACCGTGCAGGATCTGAGCTACCTGTTTCGGCTTTGTAGGTAGTGGCAGGCAGTTTGTCACCTCCCTGTGCTGGGGACAGCCAGGACCTCCGGGAGCTGTTGTGGGAGACCAGGCAACAGCCTTGCATGCCTGCCTGCACGTGGGCAGCGTATCTCACACCGGTGTCTCTCTCAGGTCAGCAGCCTTGCTCTGGGTTGCTCTCTCAAAATTCTGGCTATTCTGCACCTTGCTGTGGGTGCGTGGCCTGGCTTCCTGGGCACGTGCATACAGATTCCCCAGAGACATGCACTGGCCTTTTTTAATATGGAAAAGTTTGCAGCTCTGGAAGAATCTGGAGTTTCGTGTATTTACTTGTTTTCTTGAGAGCAACCCTGGCTTTCTTCTTCTTCTCCTGAGAGCAGTTCAAGTTGATGTTGCTATTGCAGGGTGTAGAAAATTGCCCCTCCATGCTGGCCCCTTCTGAATGGAGTTCCCAGGGGAACCAATCTTCTCAATGTTTGAGCAATGCTACAGGCAGCTTTCTATCAAAAATCAGTGCCTATTTCTCTCCTCCTCCTCCTCCTCGCACCCCGTCAAAGTGCTATCTCATGCATGTTCACATTCAAGTTTCTTCTTATTCTTGTGATGTGTTGGAGACAAAACAAGTCTTACCCTCTTTGGCTTGTAAGTTCATATACCAAGGGGAGCAATAATGACTGGACAGCTTTGATTCTCTCTCAATGATATGCAGAATCCTTTCACAGACCCAAAAAACCACACACTAGCCTCAGCTTCTCCTGTTTGCTGCCTTATTCCTAGGTTCTGCTGCCAGCTCTGCCTGGTACAAGAGAAATTTTGTTCTCTGGATTTTCCGCCTTCACATTATTTACTGGCAGTCTCTCTCTCGTGAGTATAGATAGCAGCCTGTCTAAGGGGCATCTGAGCTTCCTCTGGGGTGTCTCCCATACCCATGGCACTAAGAAACCATGATTATCATTGTGGAGTTTAATATGGATTTTTAATATATATTCCTATATACCTAATAGGAAAGATTGAATTAACAGAGGGTAAACACTTGCTCCTGGGACCTCGTGGTGACCATCTCTTCTCTGCATTAGGTACAGAACCTAATCTGATGCAATTTTTTTTTTTAATTGGTCTCTTTGTTGTTCTCAACCAAGAAAGGATAATAAAAGCATACACACTCTTTTGTGTTTCTGGTGCTGATCTGACCTCTGAGCTTGTTCACTTATTTTTAAGAACCCTTATGATATTCAAGGAGATCCAAGGATGACTCAGTTTCCCCAGGGCAGCTGAATGGTTTGATGGAATTGCATTGCACCAGGTTCCAAAAATGCAAGATTTGTCCCTCTCCCTTTGGACTTTTTTGTGGGGTTTGGTTTATGTTCTCTTTCCAAAATAAACTCTACTTTTCCCTCTCTTGCATCTTTCCACAAGTACAAGGCAATTTTTATTAGCTGCTGCTGCTGCTGAGTACTACTCCTACTAATAGTAGTAGTAGTAGTAATAGTACATTTATTGCTTTGTTTGCCAAGAATCAAGGTGGTAGATTTGCACGGTGCGATTTTGGTGGTCGTTGCTCTTTTCGAGAAGAAAGTGAGAACTGCAGCTGTGTGTAATTGATTATGTCACATCTAATTTTCTTGTTTTCCAGAACCAACTAAGAGAAAGAAGCCCCTGGCTTGCAAAGTTAAGATAAAGAAATTAAAACCATCTATACTAACAGGTAACTAATTTTCCATGGAACTCTATTTTCCTCGTCTTAATGCAGGTAGCTTTCTTTAGCTTTGGGAGTTTGTTACTATGTAGAATAACAAGATCATACATAGATTAGCATAATAGCAGTTGCAACAATAGTATTTTTTAATAGATCATTTAGTAGTGCTTTGATGTTTTTAACAATCCCTAATGGTGCAGCATTAGAAATGATTCTCTAAGTGCTCAAAAATTAGGCCTTAAAAAGAAAAAAATTGCTCTCATTATAAAAAAGGCATCTATTGATTCCTGTTACAGAACTGGGATGCTATCTCACCCTCTAGTTCTGCTGAATAAATAATGACCTTTGACATAATGGACAGGTTAGAAATAGCAGCTAGCCCACGAGAGAGGCTGTGATATAGCAGCTTCTCAGCTAAAATGAAGCTGAGATTGTCTAGGGATGGGGTCACCTTTTCACTCAGTTCTGCCACAGGATATAACTAGAATTAAATATATTTGACAAATGACCTGAGTGATTATTGCTGAAGAGGTTCTTGTAATCAGAGACAAAGAGGTCTGAGATTCTGTACAAGTCCCCAGACAGGTTGGACCGTGCAGATGTGCCATAGGTACGGGTTGTGGTATCACCATAACATGACTTCTGTGGCAGAAGGGGATTTCATTGCTTGTTCTGCAGCAGACCCAGAGCCTTTTGGTACCAGTATTTGGTTTTCCAAACACACAACCAGGGTCCTTGGAATGTCTTCCCTATATGCCAGACCAGGATGTGCCTGCCTGACCTGTTAGCAAAGGCTGTCCAAAGCACCATCTGCCAGGGGTCTTTGTTGAGCAAGACCTGTTATTCTGGCCCTTCACATTGCTTGGTGTCTTCTGCAACCCTCCAGGTGAAGCACAGGCTATGCACCTTACACAGAGATCTCCAAGGTCATCTGCAGGCAGCATTCTCCTAGTCCCTGGATGTGGTGGGAGGTCTCTTGGCCTCTGGAAGAGCAGCGCTCACAGTGACTCATCATGCACACAGAATAGCCAGGATGAGCTGAGGTCTCCTTAGGGCTAGGAGGTCACTGTCACAGCCACGTCTGTGCCTGTTTCTGAGCTGGCTCAGCTCAAGCAGGTCAGTTGTGGCTTCGTGTGCTCCAATGCAAGGCATTGCCATCACGTGAGCCGGTGGCCCTGTAAGTTCCCTGTGACCTCTGGGGAGGGGGTTTGTGTGGAGATGAATGTTACCTTTTAGGCCAAGCTCCACCTGTAATGTCAGAGGATTAAATACTGCAGCGTGCATTTGCAAGTCTCTGCCAGGGCCACCATTTTATTCTTCTCCGTGTTCCAGCTCTACATGCTCTGGTGGTCTCAGTTTTTGGGCTCATGCTACAAGCTATGGTCCCTGCTGTTTTATTATACAGGTCTGTAACAGAGATGTTACATTGATCTCTAGTGGCTGCCCTGTATGTCTCTGGTGGGGGCGACAATTCATGTTTCCCTTTGGAAGCAGAAGTATTGCTTTTTCTTACCAGAAACATCCCTTTACCATGCAGAGTCTGCAAGAGCTGCACTGGGATTAATCACAGTCGGCTATTACCAGAACAAGGCAGGCTTGTGTAAGCAGAAATTGCAAGGTTTAGAGATAAGAAATTAGTAAAACCCACTCCCTAGAAATGGGATCTTGGAAGTGTGAATTTTAGTGGTGAATGAAGGCTTCTGGAAAGTTTGTAATTTCCAAGAAAGGCAGAAATAAATATTATTGATTTTTAATTACTTACATAATTTCTCAAATAACCTGATATAACAGTGTCCTTTCATTATATGGTTGGGCATGAACTTTCATGAAAGGTGTCCACAGACCTTACAGAACTGACACCCAAGCTCAGAGTCATCCAAGAGTTCAGATGAGTCAGAAGGTTCAATGCAGACTCCTCCGAGAGCATGCATTTTCTATCCTAGGGAATTTAAAATCTAGATTTTAAAATTATGCATACATATTTTATACTGGTTTCATCACCAAAATGTGCCTCCACAGCGGCAGTCAAAGTTTTGGGAGATATATCTGTAAGTCAATGTTGGGAATCTTTTAAAGAGAAAGCGTCCAAATGGGATATTTATATCTTCACAGGCTATCTTTAGGTGCCATTTGTCATGTTCTTGCACAGTGTCTCCCAAACCTCCTCTTTCTGAAAAAGCAATATTCCACACCTCATTCTTAAACTTTGGGAAAACATGGAAAGCTCCTAAAATAATTTTCATTCATTTCATAGAGCAATAACATCAATGGCAGTAAAATAAAATTGAGCCATCCTGTGCTTCCTCAAAGACAATTTTGGAATAGCTTTTTCACATCAGCTGTGAAGCACTTGCAAGTACTGAAGGTTCCCAGCCTTATTGTTTTCTGAGAGAGGAGCAGAGCAGCACACCATGCCTGGGATTTGCTGCAGGTAGAAATGATGTCTCCCTGCATCACAGCATCTCCGTGGGGCGGCAGAGAGTGTGAATGAAACAGCTGAGTGAGCAAGAGACTCTAATAGTATGTAAGGCTGACACTGACTCTGGGAATGGAAAGGGAGACACAGCAAGGCACTGTCTCAACAGACATGAAAGAGAGGGTGCTGCAGCTGTGCACGTGTCAGGGGAGAGTGTAGATTTTTAGGGAGTGAGGGGAGAAAAACAGGGAAAAGCACATGCAGTAATTTTGCATAGAAGGTATAATCCTGCAAACAGATAAGATGGGAAAGAACAAAGCAAACTTAAGAAAATCCAGAATGAGAGTTCAACACAAGACTGGGGACAAAGCTCTTAATCAGTATGTGGTGATCTCAGAAAAAGGTATTTGCTGGCCCTCAAAACTGTGAATACAGAATGGGTTGTGTAAATGTATTTCCTAATGGCAATGAGTGAGGGCTGCAGATAAAGATAAAATAGAAAATACAAAATGGGTGGAAGAGGGACGAAGATGTGTAAAATTGTGCATGTGGGGTTTTTTGAGTGATGAAAGAGGTTTTAAGGAAGGCCAAAATCATCAGAAGAAATTTCTTGCTTAGTCAGACCACGGCAGTTTGGGGCATATAAGGCCAACAAGATCTGACCTAAGAGTGGTAAAGATGTTGATGAAGTGATAAAAGTATTCCAGTTCCTTCTGTCTCCTGTGCTTGGAAGAAAAAGCATGAAATGCTGCCTAACTGTTAAAAACTGAAGGCAAATCAACAGAGACTTTCGATCAGTAGTCTAAGTAATTTGCTTCTGTGATCTTAAAAAAAAGAAAGGAAGAAAGATACAACTTCCCCTCTGTCACTGGAAAAGCAAGTATTTTATTGAAAATTTATAAAACTATATTAAAATACTTGGCTAAATATATGAAGACCAGAAATTGACTGTTAGTAAGTGAGCAGGATGACATAGAAAGGTGTAGACCAGTTGAACTAGCATCACTCCTGAGGAAAAGAATGGAAAAATTGATACAGGATCCAATTAGTAGTGAAATAAAGTGTAGGAATATAATTAATGTCAATCAGCATAGCTTTATGCCAAATACACCTTGTCAAGTAGAATTTATTTCATTCCTTCAGATAATAAGTTTCATTGATGAAGGCAGCTATGGAGGTATATGGTTCTCTGTAATGATATTGATCTTATACCATTACCTTTTTGATACACAAACACATGCTACTTGACACTGAAATGTACAAGCAGTAAGAACTGGCTACCTGACACTAGTAGTTTTTAAGGGGAGTTATGATAAATATGTGTTTTTTCAGCGTGATCTATAAAATTTGTTATTGAGCCTATTTGGTATCTCTCCCCATAACTGAAGGAAAATACAAACTCCCCAAAAAATACAGCTGACACTCTGTCAGGCAAAATGTCTGCAAAACCATGTGCAAAAAACTGCTGTACAAAAGGAGTAATCAGGATTATTCAGGCCATTTGAAGAAAAATGGTACTTTTCAGGTTAACGCTGTGCATGTGTGGATAGGCAATGGTGGCCTTATCTGCAGGGTGTGGGATTGCAGCCTGGAAAATAGTTTGGGGATCAAAATGGATAAAACTACTGAAATATTAAAACACAGTTGTTGCCACAGCAGGTGAATGTAATGTTGTCTTTGGAGATACATGCAACTGAGAAATGAAGGCTAGAAATGCGGTGCTGAAAATTCAATATACGAATAATGCATTTATCCATGACCACAGGAAATATTGCAGAAAAGAGAAAATGGTGTGGGAGCTGGGGGGTGGGGAGAGAGAGGCAAAACCTGTCTTGAAATGTGGAAACTGGACCTTTACTTTCTTGTGGTATTAGGAAATGTTGTTTGAATTAGGTGCAAATATGAATTTTTGAAAGACTAAGCTCAGGTGGCTTGATTTTACAGGTCCTTATTCAGAAAGCATGAATGCACTTAATTACAAAGTAACTCAGTTCCCCGGAAAAGGAAGCAAAACTTAACTGAAGTGTCTCTCTTTCTGTCTGCTTGTTTCCAAAAGAAACATCACTTCAATAATTAATTCAGACAATCTTGTCCAATAGTCCCTGTAGAGACAAACTTGGAAAACATTTGAGAGAGGTCATTTGTTCCCCCCTCCACGTGGTCCCTCCCTCTAATGTCTAAAGTGCCATTAGAGCACACCAGAAGGGCGCTTTGGGTGTGGAAAAGAAAGGTAGACAGGGATCTAATAGACCCCAGATCAGAATTTCAGGCTAAATTCGAGGAATATGTGTTTTTAGCCATGTTGGAACAAAGCCAAAGAAGAATTGGTGTCTGTCTTGAGCTGTCTCTGAGCAAAGATGGGACACATTTCTAGTACAGTTAAGTGTGCATAAATATTTTCAAGACTTTACAATGCTTCTCCAACACCTGCTCTGTGGTTTCTACTTGGCATTGTAATATCCCATTACAGAAGGAACTTAGTCATACATTTGAAAATCTTCTTCGCTGTTTTTCTCAGCAGCCCTGAAGAAAAACTTCTACTGGGTTCACAAAATAAAAAATGTAGCCTTACATTTCCAAGAATAATTCCTTCTGCTAACTAAATGTAATGTCAAGCAACTGTCTTTATTTTTTCCTTATGTTATTCCTTTTGCCTTTGTCCCATAGGTACCAGTGACTCAGAGTGGTTTATAAAATATGAAGAACAACACTCAAAGTCTCTCAGAGAATAAACAGTATTATTTCCTTACAAAACTGCACACTGACAATTATTGAGCAACAGCATGACATGCACAAGATATAGAAACCCTAAAAATGGAGCTGATGTGATTGTGAGACTCCCACACAAGCCAAGAGTATAAGAGATTCACAGGTAGGACTCAGTTAAACACTCCTCAACCTAGTTACTCACAGATTACATCCCCAATGAAAGGGAATATTTTGGGGTATTTTGACATGGGCTAACAACACAAGCAGCAGCTTCTCAATACTAGCAGCCCTTTGTTTTTGGGAGCAAGGAATTTATGATTTAATCCTTTAAATGTCCAGATAATCAGAGAACTTAATCTTCCAAGTAGATTCACAGCAGAAGTGCCCAAGTACCCAAATGTGCTCAGTGCCTGGCACTTGCCATCTTCACTAAGATGCCAATTGCCTGGTGGTGCTTGGGACTTTTTTCTCTCATGAATCCCTGTGTCTCAAGCTGACTTTTTCTTTGTCTTCTTGTACTCTTCCTTTCTTTCTCTGAATGTTCATGTGACTTTCACCCCTCTCCCCATCCTCTGTTGGCAGAGATTTAACTTTAAACAAGATATGGGTTGTTACTTTGCTGTTAACTCTCTCCTGCTTCACTGCTTTGAATCAGCTGCTTTGTACTCTGTTTCTTTGCAAGTATCATTTCATGCAGGAAGGCATTTTGTTTTTTCATTCTGGTATGTTCTTGTATTGTCAAATACAACATGAACAAAACAGAATCCCAGAGATCTCCTTCTGGAATGCTTCCTATTCTATATGGAAGTTGGGGGTGGCAGCAGTGTGATGTCCAAAACAGTGGCTTCAGAGAACAATGTTAAACAAAAGCTCCCAAACTTCAAGTCACAAGCACCAAAGTAGGCAGGTGTGAGATCCTGATAAAAGGAGAACTGCTTAAAACAGGGGAGTGTGGTTTTATCTGTCTTTTCCTTTCTGCCTCTCTGGTACACTAAGCAGGACAGCTTCTCACTGCTCTTTATTCTGGCAGGCACACCTCTTTAGGAGCTGGACTTGTCTGTCTCCCATTTTTATACTGTCAGTCCCTTTTAATCACTTCTCAGAGCTCTTCACCCATTCTCTATAGATGTACCTTTTACGGTCTGTGGTGTTTCCCTTCTGGTTCCATCTCTGTGGGCTCACAACTGATGCGAATGAAGCTGGTGGCAAAGCACAGCATTTCACCTCCTAGTATGCCACAGTACTGTACCTAGAGCAGTGAACAGCAGATCAGTTCTCTGCAGCAGAGAAGGCAATTATTGTCCTGTACTCAGCACTGATGAGGTCTCTTTTAGGAAATCAGAAACAAACCGGAGAGTCCACGGGAGGAAGAAAGAGCAATTAAAGGTGAGAAAGTCTGTAATCAGAAAATCTTGAAAGAACACGCTCTTCCAAGAGAGAGAAAAGGAAAGAAATAACATATCCTTCCACTGCACATTTCTTAAGAGGTCAGTGAATAATTGTTACCAGGCACTGGGAGGGTGAGGCAGGTTACCTGCATTGAAGGAGAGCTGAAGTGCAGAGCAGGTCAGGTTACAAAAATACATAACCACCAAAATAATAGGTGCAGTCCAGCAATACCTGTCCTTGGCAAGCTGTGGCCAAGCCTGACAGGGGAGCAACGCTTTCCTGTCATGCTGTGGGAGCTTGTCACCATGACAGTACCATGTTTGCTGCATGTGGTCTTGAATATCCAAGAAGGTATTGGCAAGGTAGAGTAATTTTCTGACTGTGTCTGGGTCTTGTGGGCTGGATGCCATCATACACAGCATCAGGACTGTTGAATTTTCACCTACATGCAAATTTAGTGAGTTCACCTTACTCTTCAGTTCAATTGGATGAAAAATCCAATTTGAAACAGTGTCCATGTTGCAATTAAGGCATAGCTCCAGTGTTTCATATCATGAAATCATAAGCAGTATTTTGACTGGGTTGACAGTGGTCTGGTCTGAAAATGCTGCTCTGACCTCGCAGTTACTTTCTGCTGCTAACCTGCTCCTCCATCACCTCTCCAAACAAACTTTTGTGATTTGTCTGACTCCTTTTGAAGACTCAGCACAGATTGCCCTTCTTCGACTCCAATGAGAGTGACAAAATCTGCTTTCCGGAACTGCAGAAATAATCCTCCTGTGCTTGTTAGAAGGTCCCTGAAATAAACGGCCAGGGTAGGAGGCTGGAAATGAACTTCACTGAGGAGGCCTGCCTTTGGAAACTTTCTGCAGAAGTGCTGCTTTTAATTGAATGGGGTTATGAACTTGCAGACATCACATGCTGCCCACAGCCAGTTAATCTGCCACATTTTTCTGGTGAGATTGTTAGGAATCATTTGAGCAGGAGCATGCACAGCTCTTGACAATGCTCTGTGTGTGTAATTTGCTTCATCATCAATTCCTCCACAGCTGTAGAGAATGCTGGGACTGCTTCCAGCCTCCTGTAACGTCAGCAAGAAAGAATCCTGCTCGGCTCTGTTGCCTATTTCTGCAGCTCCAGAGCCCTGTGCACTTTCTGCCATGTGCAGACCAAATGTTGCTGTCACATGTGCCACGTTATGCTACATACTGACGCAAAGCCCTGTTGCTTAACTCCTTGCTAAGGGAAGGAGCATTAAAATGTGAGGCAGAAAGAGGGGGAGAGAGCACACTGACCTTCTGCCATGTTCATTACCAGCAAGGTTGAAAGAGCTGCTGATGATCACTGCGTGGCTGCTGCAGAGCCCCATACTAGCCATATAGGATTGTCTAATTGCATCCTGCCAAATTCAGATCACTCATTCAATTAAAAGTAACTGAGAAAGCACAATGACCTTTCTAGGCCAGCAGCATCTCTGGCAAAATGAATTCCATTTTTAGATTTCAGCAGGAGGGATGCTGAAACACAAAATGAAGATTTGCTGCACCCAGGGTCAAGTTGTCTAGTTTTTCTTAACCAAATGATCTAGCCTTCTCCTGTATAGTACAGACACACAATGGAAGGAATTGCGAACTCTTTTTTTTTCTCTCTGTATTGATCCAGCTGCACCTTTTGTGGGCAGCAGGGTTGGCAGGGAGAGGATGCAGGACTTGTTTGATAAAATCCTCATTTGTTGATAACAAACAGAATGCAAATGCTAGAATCCAAGTAACTTCTGTGGATACAGGTTGATAAATGTTTTCATGTCATTTCATATATTTTCTTCATACATAATTAAAGGCAAGTGCGAGAAAACAACAGGCATTTGCTTTTGCTTATAAGAGATACAGGTTAAAGGATTAGCTTTCAAAAATGCCTCTGAGAAGTAATGACTATGAATGTGGTAAACTATAACTAAGGTATTTGGGGAATTGAAACAGATTTGAAATAAATTTTGAGAACAATGGCTCATACTTTTACATTAAGTAAGAATATAGCCCCTGTATAATTAAAAGTAATCCCTTAACTACTGCTATTCTCTTCCTGTCTACAAAAGCTATTGTTTATTTAGAAGTGAAGAAGAAAAAAGGAGTGGCTAGAGCTGTGTGCAATATTGCAAAACAAAAAGACAGTTGGAGAGAATATGTTTGCTAATGAGTAAGATGTTGAGTGATTCACAACAGTAAACAGTCTCAGCTCTCCTTTCATGTGAAAAAGGCACTGTTAATACAATATATTTGTGTGTGTGCTGCTGAGAGTTGGGGAAGGGACCACATGACTTTGTCCTGGAGAAGAAATTTTAGAGTTCTCAGCTGGACTCTGAGTTTCTCACAGGAGCTCCAGGCAATAATTACTCAGAGACCACCATGTTTGTGTATGTGGTTCTGCAGTTCAGAAGACATTTCTCACCATCAACAACCATCTTATATATGTTTCAGCAGCATACAGTAAAATTTGGTTGGAGTGTGTTGGATGGGACACCCACACCAAATAGCAGAGCTTTCTGGCAAGGAGAACTACTGCATTTAGAGCCATAAAGGTAATAGTCCCCTTCTCACACTTCCCCAGACTGTGCAGCACTTGAACTAGTGTTATTCTGCTGTACCATGTCCTTTAACATCTTCCAGGTGCTGGGAGCACCAGGTACCCTGGGAGAATTTTTTAATGTTTTCTCCTTCTCTCTGTTTTTGTCTGCAAAGGAGACAAGATGGGAAAGAAATACCATCAACTACACGTAGGGTAGGGGAAATACAGACTCATCATCCTTTATGTATAATTAGTGTTTGAGGGGTGAAAGTGAGTTTTGAGACCAAATATTTTATGGAGGCAGTCATCATTCCGACTGAACAGCTACAGTCACTCCTCCTGCTGAGCAACAGCACAACAATGTTTTGCAAGGCCTGAAAGGCATGAAAAGCAACTGCTCCTCTCTGGGATATTTTTCCTCAATGAGATGTCTTCCAGGCACTCTGAAGAGCCCAGAATGGCGAGGGAATGACGCTGCTCATCCCGATAGTGAATGCTACATTCACACAGGACACAAACATCCAACAGGAAGTTCAGTGAGCCCTGCAGATTGAGAACAACTCTCACAGAATGCCAGGAGAAGGTGTGCCATTGACTCTTTAAAGGATCTGGTGTGGTTATGCAGACTTCTGAAGGATGAAGCCAAGTCTGATGACCTAGCAATACGACCATACATTGATGGGCCGACATGTGTTTCTGAAGTGTTTGAAATTCCCCCGCCTCTGTCTTACATCTAGCAATTAATTTTCAGGAGATGGAACATTGTGTATTCAGCAATGACAAGTTGTTCCTGAGTGAACTAGGAGTGTACTTTGTGTGCTGAGTTAAGAACCTTAGCCATCCTTCATCAGACTGCCGGCTCAGCTGTGGTAAATATTAAAGGCCACGACCTTTGTGGAAATTTCTACGTCCTCTTAAAAGATTCTTTATTACTCCTTGAAGTGGTTCTCATGCTCCTGGTTTGCCCTGGTGGTGTGAAAGGATCCCAGGAATTGTTGTTGAGGCAGTGGCTTTGCTTTGGCTCTTCCAGTGGAACACTTTTCCATGGGCAGGAAGACTCACATCCTGGGAACTCAAGGGATCTCACAGGTGTAAAAAAGAGAAGGCAAGTACCTGTTCTCAGTTCAGCCAGAGGGCAATGGCTAATGCAGCTGCCTTCCCTTGTTAGGCTGGCAGCCTGCTTTTCTACTGCCAGTCTGTGTCTGCTGCTGAGTAAAAGTCTTACACCTCTAAGCACACCGCTGTAGTAGCTGAGTAGATTTAGAAGGCAGGATGGGATCCAACACAACTTTTTTCAGTGTACAGTTTCAGCAGCAGGATTGGGATTGTTCATTTTTGGTACTAAGTTCGCATTTAGAAATATTTTTTCTTTATCTGAGTGCTGCTGGTGAATGGCTGCACCAGAGGGCCAAATTATGGAGTAAGTGCTCAGATATGATGCTTTCATATAGAAAGCATCACAAGTATGCTTTTAAATATACTTTAAATCATATGTCTGGAAGGACTCCACCTGGCTTTTAAGTGCTGAACAAACCACCCTGCTAGAATCCTCTCCTCCTCTTCTTTTCCTGTCTCCATCCTCATCTTCTTCACCAGCCACCTTCCTCTCTTCTCCTTTCTTCTGCTTTGCTGCAAAGAAGCATACGTCTCACAAACTTGTGTGATAAAATCAGGTGACAACTTTACTCACCATTGTGTTCACCACCTACCTTTCCCAGGTCAGGGACAGTTTCGTGAGGTTTAATTAAGAAAATGGGGGAAGAAGTGGCTGTGAACAAACATCAATGAACTTGTGTGCTTTGTACTGCTGAAGAATCCGCGTGTGAGCTCCTGGTGGAGCCAGGTAGTTTGTTTATGTGTGGTGGTTATCTTTTCTGTCTATGCTGGACACTCTGCACTGCTGGAAGCCCTGCTTGTCACATTGCAGTAAGAGCAGCACCTCTGCTTGGCTATGGCACTGGGGAGGCCATGGCACAGTCTGCCAATCCCAGCAGATGATCTAAAGGTGACAGAAGCCCTCTGTCAAACAACTGTCTGCACTACCCAAATGCAGAGAGGGCTGGGAAGCAAACCTTTTGTCGTTTCTGTGTGTCAGGGTAAAATTTGTATCCTACTCTGGCTCTGGGCCTATCTCTTAGGCTGCATACAAAGATATGTAAGAGAGTGCAGTGGGAGAGAAAGAATCCCTGCCCCCAGAATCCCTTTCCCCTGAGGAAAGAGTGTGCTTTCTAGGCAGCAGTAACCTTTGGAGACTAACTCCCTTGCTATAGGGAATCAAGGATCAAAATTTCATCCATTTGGCAGATTATAACATAGCTACATGATCTGGAGAGCATCCAGATTTGTTGTGGAAGATGAAAAGGAAAGTTTCTTCCCTTTTTGTCTGTTCTTATCCTACTGCCAGGTATTTTTGCAGACTGACAGGGAAACAGCAGTCAGGAGCATCAGTGATGCAGCAACAGCTGCAAAAGCTCAGGACAATGCCAGAAAAATCTGACACACACTATTCTGGATGCTGATCATGGTGTTTGGTATATCCAGCATGCTGTGTTACAGAAACTTTTCGTTCCCAAAGAGGCTGGGCTATTAATGCCAGGTACCTGTGTACTTGCCTTGCTGTCTTAGCTGTTTTACCAGTGCTTGGTCTATGACTCTTGGGTGTAACAGGGAGTGCTGTTTTCTGAAGAAAACAAACTGAGGGCAACTTATGCCTTGCCTTTTGCCAAATATCCCTGCCCACAGCCTGTTTGCCCCATAATTGTGTCAGCTGGCTTTAAAGCTGGTTCACATTTTAGGCTGGTAATCTCCTCTGGGGCTGGGAGGAAATGTACTGGGTTCATCTCCCGCTTACCAAATACAGACCTCTCCATTCCTTGATGATTATGCTTTCCACAGTGGTATGAATTTGCCTCTTCCCTGCTGAAGTAAGTGTTTGTACAATCCCTAAATATATGTATATGGCCAGAGGTGCTCAGACAGCAGACTCCCAGCCCTCTGTAAGGCTCTCTCACTGTTTTTCTGTTCCCTTCTTTTTAATTTCTCCTGAGCTCTTCTAAAAGTCTTCAGTTCAGCACAGATTTAGTTTACAGAGAAAAATAGCCATCGAATGGTTCTCACCTTCATCCTAAGTGGGAAACTTGCGTTCTTGCAGTGCTGTAGATAATTTCTCTGTGGATTCTGTTGCCTGAGACTGCTCATGGGTAAAAAAACAGCATCCCTTTTAAACCATTTTCACATCACAGTCATCACACCTCTCCAAAGCACTGCAAAGCTTCACAGAGTTCCATGTTTAGCAATAGACAGTACAAGCCTGTTGATGTTAGCTGCCACTGTGCAGAGATAACTTGAGAAAAGCATTATCATTCTTTCTCTGTGAGGTCTTTAGTCAACAAACACTTTTGTACTTCGTTGCCTCTTCTATGAGCAGCACAAATGTGGATGTGCCATGCAGGAGGAATCTGTGAGAGTTAAGTGGTTTCTGTCTGCAACATGCTTCATAACACTCGGTAGCATTCCAGCTTACTCTGACAAGATAAATATAGAGTTGCATTTGTGATGGGAGTTTTAATCCCTGCAGTGTGATTTTCAAGGAGACTTGTCTTTAGATGGTCTTACAGATGTTTTGTGCTTTCAGCTTTATTGTGAAGCATCTGCACTTTTACTCTGGATAAAAGTCATGTCATAACTAACCAGGAAAACTGCTCCAATGCCTCTTTTGAGGAGTTTGTGCTTGCTTTGACACAATTTCTATCTTGTCCTGAATGATGTGATGGTGTATTATCATGCTTCTTTTTCAGAACGGCTAAAATGCTGTAAGAGGTGAAAGAAATGTCTGCCCTTTTAATTCTTTTTGTGAGAAAGAAATGGATACCTTTCCTCTATCTTAAGGCAGATGTAGTCAATAACACTGAAAAGGACTGATGAAATAATGCAGACGTGAATTGAGTTCAGTGTGTGTGCTGTGTTTCTTTTGGAAGGATGCTGGAATTTGTCGGCAGACTATCTCTGAATAGCAGTTGCCAGGAAGAATATTTAATGATGCTTCCATGATAGTTATACCTTTTTTTGAAACAAATGGCTATAGTGTAAGAGGAATCTGTGAAAGTTCTCCTTTATTTCTTTGTTCTTTTTTTCCAACTAGGTCTGTATTAAATTGATGTTGACAACTTTTCACTGTATCATAACCTTCATTCTGATAAATAGGGCACTTTGGGTATCAAATTGTTAAAAAAATTTGTTTCATGAAGCAGCAAAACCTGTTTCTAGCTCTTCATTTTCTTTTCATGCACCAAGAGGCTCCTCACTTTCCCTTAAACAAGTAAGTCTCCTTTTGCAAGGGCACATGTCAGTATCTCTTCAAAGCAGTGAGATTTCTGGTCAGCATGTGCCTCAGATACAATTTCCCTGAAATATACTTGAGCTACCTGTGTCCCTGCTCTTCCTTGTCTCCAGCTGCACATTTGTGCTGTGTGAAGGGGCATCAAAGCATGAACTCTGAGTCCCTGCTCCATCACAGCACACATCACACCATCCTAAGTATCGTGTAAGAGCTGAGAAGACTGTTTTAGTCCTATTGGATGTGCTTGCTGAGACAGGGACATGCTGTTCTTGCAACCAGACTTGTGCCCATCCTTCTCCTTGAATGGCCCCGAACCTCACTGAACAGTGAGTCCTCCTTTCCACAACCATCCAAGCTGGAAACAGCTTGGATGCAGCAACAAGGCTGACTCAGTAGGATACATGCTCTGAGACTGTTGATGGTTTTAGGTTACAACCCTGTGATGCCTTGGGTTACAGAAACGGTGTGTAAGAATGAGACAATCTCTAGCAAGACCCTGTTTTCAGGGCTTGAAAGCATTTTCTATATTGCTTTCCTTAAATGTTGCCTGCATGCTCCGAAGAAATGTTGCAGCCCTCGAAAGATGTGTGCATGTGTGCAAGCTATTGTACATTGCTGTATATAGACATCTGATATCTGTGAGCTGTTTCCTTCCCGTATTTTTTTCTTTTCTTCCTCCTTTATGTAACCTGAGCTAGTGTAGTGTCATTTTAAAAATGCCCATGGAAGGATATGTGGAAGGCTGTATAAGCATATCCTGTTAATTGCTATTCAGCATAAAATCAAAGGCAAGTGATAGGAAAACTGATCACCCACACTTGAGATACACAAACCCCAACCAGCAGGAGGTAACAAACAGTACTGAAGTTCAGAGATCAGTTTGCTCACTAGTTGGTGAGCAGGAAACCCTCCTTGGAGAAAGTTAGACAGGAGAAATGGGAAAGGAAGAAATGAGGTTACCATGGGTCTCAAGGAAAAGACAAAACTTTGTGTGGGATATTCTTGAGTGTTGTAGGATTGTGTAAGAGATTTTTTCAGGGTGACAATGGGAATGTGGGTTACTTATCATGAGATTTTCAAGGAAAGGGCCAAAGCAAGAAGTATGGATCTGTTATGGTGGATCCTGGAGGAACAGGTGTGGTAAATGGATGGTGTGGGAAGAATAAGAGAGTGTAAAACAGGTGTTTGGCCACTAATCTTGTGTGGCTGAATCCTGCACCTGGTCGCTGCAGCCTGTCCTGTCTTGGTACCAAACAGCCTCTTCCTATTTTCTTTCATCATCTCACTCTCTCTTCAGTGTGCATTTTTGTGTGTCTAAGTGCCAGAACACAGACAAGGGACTGAAGGTTTGTTCTGGGTTACAATGTGGAGTGTAACCAAACGAGGTATTCTACTCCTATCTCCGTTGTTCCTGATGAACTGTTAATGGTGGGTCGTTTGCAGCAGCTGCTCAGTGCACACCCGACCCCCCCAGGCTGTGAGCTGGGTGTTAGATATGGGAAAAAGGCAAACCGTGGACAGCAGGGTAGTGTTTCTGTGTCTAAATTGACCCAGCCGTGATAACTACACCCATCCTAAGGGGGTCAGCTCTGCCAATGGGCCATAATGGCTCAACGGCCCCAATGGTAACAATCTAGGCCATCAAGGACTCCCCAAAATGTCCTACGACTAGTAGGATTACATCATTCCACTGTGAAACTCCCCGCCCTGGGGGAGGTCCTGAGCCATTCTGCTTGAAACTGACTGTATAATCTGGGCACTTTGGGGACTTGGGACACTACCACCACTGGACAGATCCAGAGGAGGACCAGGCCTTCCACAGGACCACCGCTTTTGACAAGACTGCAGCCATCACTTCAACAGGACTGCAACCACCCTCTGACAAACAGGGTGCCAGGCTATATTTTGATTTTTTGAGTTTAAGCCAGTTCTCCTGCATAGTTGCATTTATTGCAATCTTTCTATTCGATTGTAACTCCAACCTGAAATCTCTCTCAAGACATTTGTGTGGGGTTCATTTCTCCCACTGGTTTACTTTCAAACCAACACAAGGTCACAGGGGCCCTGTGTTTGAAGTGCCATCGGCTGGGAAAGAGCAGGATGTGTGCTTTCTTTCCCAGAGCATTTCAGCTGTCTCTGTGTGTGTGTGTGTGTGTGTGTGTGTGTGTGTGTGTGTGTGTGCACAAGCAATCCGGCTGTGAACTCAGTCTGGACTTGCTCATGAGGAGCAGACCTGCACTGGGAGAGACCCACGTTAAAGATGATGACTGGGTGACTGCACAGGGTTCATGTGAAACCACAATCTGCTCTTGAACAGTCATACAGAACAATGTGAATCAGCATAGGATAAATGTGTCATTTGAGGCAAAATGTTAGCCCTATGAAATAATACAATGCCAAAGACAGATCCTGCCACTAACAGTATTTGATTCTCACATGAACAGCTTCTGTCATATCTCATGTAACTGAAATATGTAGCTTGCCTTCACTGACCTGAAAACAGCTGACAACAGGATCAGTGTCTTTACATCTATTTACCTGTCCTGGGGAAGGAGACTCTGGGTCCATTTGCAGATGCACTCTACGGGAGCCCATAGGTTAATGTTTTGAGAGAGTGGTGTTCCCCTGGAGTCAATACTGGAGTCAATGTTTTCATCAATGATGTGGATGATGGACAAAATGCACTTTATATTCTTTGTGGGTGGCAAATTGAGGATGAAAGCACATTGTTAATGCACTGGAGGTTGTGTTCCTGTTAAAAGAACTTTCTAATCTGGAGAAATGAACTGAAGGACCCTCCAGAAGTTCAGCAAAGGGGAATGTGAATTCTTGTGTGTGGCAGAATTACCACAAGCAAAACCAGGCTGGGTTCCAACTGAATAGGGAGGACCTTTGCAAAAAAGGAACCTGATGGTAGACAGCAAGATGAGCAAGAATCAGAAGTGTTCCCTTGTAGCATTTAGGGATAATCATGTATTGTGTTACATTATGAAAAGTCAGCATATAAAGTATTTATTCCCTCTGTTCAGCAGATTTGAGGACTCATCTGGAATATTATGCAAAATTTTGGACTCTTCAGTGAAAGTGAACTATTGAGAAGCTGGAGTGACTCCAGCAGAAGACAGGGATTAGGTTGAGGAGATTGGCAGAGAACAAGGTTTCTATTGGGAGAGATGGATTTGTTTAGCCCAGAAGTGAAATACTAAGAAGGAGTCTAATTTTGGGGGTATTGTTTGACAGTCATCTGAACATGGTCGAGCAGCTCAGTAGTAGTGTGTCCAGCAGGACCAGGGCACTGTATTCAGCACTGTTGGGGCCACATCTTCCATCCAGTTTTTGGTCCCTCATTATAAGAATGACATTGAAGGGCTCGGGCATGTCCAGAGAAGGCCAATGGAGCTGGTGAATGATCTGGAGCACAAATCCTATGAGGAGTGGCTGAGGGAACTGGGGGTGTTTTGTCTGGAGAAAAGGAGGCTCAGAGGTGGCTTAAAAGGGGACCTGAAAGGAGATTGTAGACAGGTGGGAGCTGATCTCCCAGATCACAAGTGAGAGGATGAGAGGAAACAGCCTCAGTTTGCCTGAGGGGGGGTTTAGGTTGCATATTAGGGAAAATGTATTTTCACAGAGGGGCTTCCAATCATTGGCACAGGCTGCCTAGGAAGCTATGGAGTCACTGCCCCTGGAGGTATTTAAAAGAGGTTTAGATATAGCACTAAGGGACATGGTTTAATGGTGGTATTGGCAGTATTGGTTTAAGAGTAGGACTTGATGAGTTTAAAAATTGTTCTTAGTTCTCAGCTTAAACAATTCTGTGGTTCTGTGATTCTTATTCCCATCTTAAATTGTTCATTGGAAGGTTATAGAGAAGAAAGAGACAGACTCTGGTCAAAGGCACAGAGTGAAGGGACGAGGAACAGCAGGCACAAGTTGCGGCAAGGGAAAATTCTGACTGAACAGTGAAAAAAGGTTTTTCACCTGAAATGAGGATTGCCCTTGGTCAGGGACCAGAGTACAATCAAACAATGGAAATTTTCAAAATCAGGGTGTTACACTGAAGACCTCCAGATGTCTCATCCAACGTAAATTGTTCTGTGGTTTTCTAGGGATTCAACGAGTTGAATCTCTTAATTTCTGGCATGCTTGTACCATCATTGCACTGAGGGTATATGGCTTCCCTGAGTGCTCAGAGGTAGAGTCAGGGGTCTTCCACACAGCCTATGTGCCCTCTGATGGCACTCCTGGTATGCACATAAGAAGGCGCTGGAGAAGACCTTTGGACAGCATCAGCACTCTTGCAGAGTGACAATAATTAATTGCAGATACGAAAATGCTATCTGTAGGTCATTCTTTGAAGATGACTGAAAGGAAATCCTAAGAGGTTATTTAACTCCTGAAACAGTCCCCAGACACATCTTGGTTTGACATAATTTTTTTTCTGGGGATCCAACTGCACATGAAATATATTTTAAAGAATGTAATTGAATTTAAAATAAAATGTGCAAACATTGTCACTGACTCATTTCTGAAGTCTATATGGTATTCTGGAAGCAGATAAGGGGTCAGTCATTCTGTGCCCTGAGCCAAAATCAGTGTGGAAGCTGTATCATTGTGGCTAGATAAAAATCTACCTAGGGAAGAGTCACCGCATAGGTGCAGGACATTAACTTAGCCCCAGCAGCTTCAAGCTTCCAGTCAGCACAAAAGCTGCAAATCGACCTCTTTCTGCAAAACTTGATGAAGGTATAACTCATTTCTTATTCCCCAAGCAGGCACTACAATAACTTGCTGGCAGTATCTGCATGTACTTTTATTCCCTTTATGCAGAAATTTAGTCTTTAAAGTTGAGGGATGTGAACCAGTTTATAAAACAAATATTTCGGAGATTTTTGTCATCTTCACTATTTATAGATATTTACTGAAAGGGACATATTGCTAAAGAAAATGAGTCAGGCCTTCTCAGAGAGGAAAGGGTGATGAAAGTAGACTAGGCAAGCAGTTTTTAAGAACTTCTTTTTCATTTGATTGCTTATAAAGGGTGCCATTCCTTTATTAAGGTTTCATTGTTTATGGTTACTTGCCATGCTCCTGAGATACTTTTCAACTTATAAATTGCTCATTGCAGGTATTTGATATTAAAGATTAGGTTTGATGTGTACTGGTTAATTTGGAGTGGTCACATGTGGGGCACCACATGTCCCTGTTCCTTTTTATTCTCTAAATTGGAAATGTAGAACAAACACTTGCCATTCACACTGAAGCCTCAGTGTACGTTCTTCAATTTTCACATATATCTTCCTGAGTCCTTTTATGTTGCTGCCAAAAAATAGTTTGTTTAGAATACGCAGAGAAAGCAAGTATACAAGTTAATATGTACTGAAGTTATTTATTTGCTATGGATTGGCAATTCTGGTGTCCTAGTAAATGGAGATGGCGTTTTGATATTAAATATTATATGCTGTGCAAGCTTTGGCTGATTCAGAAGAAGGTCCTTCAGGCTTCTGCGTGATTAAAAAAAATGGATGAAAGAGAATGAACTTCTGGAATAGTTAAGAAGCACCATTTCTGAAATTCACAGGTTTTGGACTAATCTTGCAGGAAAACTTCCCCACACTATTTTATAACGTCACTGCACTTCAATTTGATAAGACTTGGGGTCAAATGATGACTTTACTATTAAGGAATGGGAGCTTGAGTTAAGAGAGATTTCAGTTGCTAAGGCAACCATCTCACAACAGTGCAGTACTGCAGAAAATAATAACCATTGTTAAATGATGCAACGAAATCAATGATCTTGAGGAAACATATTCTGTTTTGATGTTTTAAACTGCTATGGGAGCAGATCATGACATGATAGTAAGGTTGGTCAACATATTCCTCTATGAGCACCTGTTTTAATTTCTTTGTTACTTTCTTTTCCTGGTGGAAGAACAATGAAGACCTATCTTTTTTTAACTTCCTCAGACTGTCTGTTTTGAAATGTTGTTTGGTTTTGGAATAAACATTTGAACTTTCTCTGAAATTAGATGTGGTATGTAAGGAAGATGAAAACATGTTTAGCTCTAAAAAAATTCTTGAACTATCTCATTGTTTCTTGTGTTTGCTTCCCTAACTTAGGTAAGGAATTTGTTGTTCAAGAACAGATTCATATTTTAGTAAAAAAAGGAAACAAAACAAAACTGAACGAAACGAAACCTAACTGAACGAAACCAAACGAAAGCAAAGCAAAGCAAACCAAACCAAACCAAACCAAACCAAACCAAACCACTATCATGTAAATGTCTTTATTTCTTTCTGATATGCATAAAGTTGTTCTTGGTGAATTGGAAAAGTGGCCTGAAAGCTGAAATTTAGTAATGAAAGAGAAATCAAATGCGCAACTACTGCAAAAAAATATGAGGTCACCTAAAAGCAAGGTGGAAAAGAATGAGGAGATGTCAGAGCCTTGGATTAAGTTCTCTAGAATATATTGTTGTGAAAAAGCCAGATTTTGTCCTTGAATTTATTGATAGCATGGTCTGTGAGACAGAAAAGAATTCTTCTGAGGTTGGTAAGGCAGTATTACAGTAACTCTTGAAGTTATATACCAGGCTTTAAGAAGATACAGACAAATTGGAGAGAGGCAAGAGGAAAATGTTAAAAGACTTAGAAAAAAACATGAGTTCTGAAGAAAGGCTTGAGTTTGATCTAGAAAAAGGAGTGATTGAACAGGACTTGGTAAATCTTCAGAAGTATAGAGAGGATTGAAGAGGATGATCATCAATTGTACTTTGTAGCCAAGCAAAGCAGAACAAAAAGTAATTTGTTTAATTTTTAGGGACAGAAATACAGCTTAGGTGTTAAAAGCCTTTTCATAATTTTGCCATCATTACATCCTGTATCTGAAGCAGTCATTTAACAGGTGTCCTGAGAAAGTGGTGGACTGACTCACTGGATTCCTTCCCATATGAGCAAATTGGAGAAATACTTTTCAGGGGTAGTTTAGAACAGCTTTTCAGGTTGTTCTGCCATGGGACTTGGTCTTATCACTGTGTTGCTGTGTGTACTGTTTAAACACACCCCAACCTTACCAAGATAGTCTGCCCTTTGAATACTCTGTGATACAAATATCGTGAATTTAGGAAAATCAAAAATCACACTTCTGGCAGCAAGTGTAGTTTCCTGTTCAAATTGTTTTCTCATGTGATATTAACTCTTAACAGGGGAACACAAGAAGTCATGATATGTGTAGAAAGCTGAAAAGAGGACAACCATTTGTGGATGAGGAACAAGAGTGAAAAAGAAAGAAGAAATTCCAACCTGGTTGAGATTTCCAACACCTCCTGGAGTGTCAGGACTGACATGACACACACCTTGACCACAAAATTCACCTGGACCTACAGACAGACCAGTGTGAGTGCAAATGAGGCCTGAAGAGTAGAAATTTAGGAGTTATGAATGATACTGGGTTCCTGTCCTTGTTCCTCTAAAGTGTATTTTTCATGTGCTAAGAGCTTGACCTGTTCAAATTAGTCCTGCTTGCAACACAAGGCATTGATTTGATTTAATTTAATGCCATAAGCCTCTTGTCTGATGAAGTTAGCTGAAATACTAGCTTGTTTTTGTTTTCTTTTACTATCATAATAGTTTTTTCTAAGACATGTTTTCCTAAGTATTTTTATTTCTTCCTCTGCAGACTTCTAAAATACAATCTTTCTTCTCAGTCTCTCCCACTAAATTCCTTGTTCATTTCTAATGTCAGCTACTGTAGGAACCACCTACCAAAGCCCACCTAATTGTTAGTCATCTCCCCACACCACCATCTGCAGGCCATGCCATTCATGGCATCAAATCCCTGCTCACCATATTTCAGTTACTCATATCTTCCTTTCAAGGTATGGCTTACTTGAATGCTGCGCTTCTTCTTCCTCCTTCCCGCACACTTCTCCTAATTAAACCCATTTTTCTCAACCTCAGTCTTCAAAGTTGCAAGCAAAAAGGTTGGTCAGATAAGAGAGATGGTCTAGCAACATGGTATGCAACAGCTTCCATCCTTCATTCCTGAGATCCAGGTATGCCTGTATGGTGGTGGCTGAGCAGTCCTCCAATTCATAGGAACATAGAATCATAATATCATCATATCGTGACTTGGAAGGAACCCACAAGGATCATCAAAGTCCAACTTCTGGCCCTGCACAGGGCAACCCCAAGAATCTTACCATGTTCCTGAGAGAATTGCACAAGCATTTCTCGAACTCTGTCAGGCTGGGTGCTGTGACCACTTCCCCGAGCAGTACAACCCAGTGCCTAACCACCCTCTGGGTGAAGAACTCTTTCATTGTAACCAGGCATTCCTTCAGGTCCTGTTGCTGGTCCCCAGAGAAAAGAGATCAATGCCTACCCCTCCTCTTCCCCTCACAGTGAAGTTGTAGCTGCAGTAAGGTGTCCCCTCAGTCTCCTCCAGGCTGAACAGACCAAGTGACCTCAGCCGCTCCTCGCACAGCTTCCCCAAAAGGCCTTCACCATCTCTGTTGCCCTCCTTTGGACACTCTCTAAGAGATTAATGTCTTTCTTATATTGTGGCACCCAGAACTGCCCCAGCACTCAAGGTGAGGCTGCCCTAGTGCAGAGCAGAGCAGGACAATGCCCTCTTTTGCCCAGCTGACAATGCTGTGCCTGATGTCCCCCAGGACACAGGTGACCCTCCTGGCTGACAGGGCACTGCTGGCTCATATTTAACTTGCCATTGGCTGGGACCCTCAGGTCCTTTTCCACAGGACTGCTCTCCAGCAGCTTTTGAAATAATAGCTTTTGAAATTTAATAATTGCTGGCTGTTATTCTTACACAAGTTAATGTCCATTTCAGGGCATTGTCTCAATAACATAGCTCGGATCACAGAATGATAGACTCATAAAAGCATTTAGGTTGGAAAAGAACTCTAACATTTTTGAGTCCAACCATTAACATGCTGCTGACAAATCTTCCACTAAACCATGCCTCTGAGGGCCACATCTACACATTATAAGTACCTTCTGGGATAGTGACTCAACACTTCTCTGGACAGCCTGTTCCAACTTGACAACCTTTTGGTGAAGAAATTTTTCCTAATATGTTTGCAGTGAACTGAGAGGCTCAACAGTTTCTGGATCTTGAGTTTTTAGCCACGTTGACATTTGTTGGGAGGTGCAGTATTGGCTACAAGTGGTAATGGGATGGAAACTGATCATGTGTAGCATTCCAGGGATAGGCGTGACAGCAACAGGATAAAGGAAAGCGTGACTGTGACCTCCTGAAAACTGGAGCAGGTGATTAGTCCAACATGGGCTGTAGCTTTTTTGATTATGGGGAAGACTGTACTACTGTACTGGATGAGTGGACAGTGAAGTGGATTGAGAATTCCTGAATGGCAGATCCCAGAGGTTCATCATCAATGGCACAGGGTCAAGGTGGAGGCCTGTCACTAGTGGTGTCCCCCAAGGTTCCATACTGGGCCCAGTGTTGTTTAACTTGTTCACCAGTGACTTGGATGAAGGGGCAGATCCTCCACAGCAAGTTCACTGATGACAGCGAAGAGTCCAGAGGAGTAGCCGATACCCCAGAGGGCTGTGCAGCCCTTCAGAAAGACCTCAGCAGGCAGGAGGAATTAGCAGGGATGAATGCTTTGAAATTCAACAAAGGCCAGTGCAGGGTCCTGCACCTGGGGAGGAATAACCCCAGGCACCAGCACAGGCTGGGGGTGACCTGCTGGGGAGCAGCTCTGAGGAGAAGGACCTGGGGTCCCAGTGCACAACAAGCTGTCCATGAGCCAGCAGCGTGTCCTGGGGGCCAAGAAGGGCAATGTGATCCTGGGGTGCATTAGGAAGAGCATTGCCAACAAAGAGAGGGAGGTGATCCTGGCTCTCTGTTCAACCCTGGTGAGGCACATCTGCAGTGCTGTGTCCAGTCCTGGGCTCCTCAGTACAAGAGAGACATGGAGCTCCTGCAGAAGGTCCAACACAGGGCTAGGAAGATGATGAGAGGACTGGAGGATCTCTCTTATGAAGAAAAGTCTGAGAGAGCTGGGCTAGTACAGCTTGGAGGACAGAAAACTGAGAGGGCAGTGTATCAATTCCTCTGAGGGCAATGTCCCTGAGTCCCAATGCATGTCAGTATCTGAAGGGGGGGTGTCAAGAGAATGGGGCCAGGCTCTCTCCAGTGGTGTCCAGCAGCAGGACAAGGAGCAATGAGCACAAGCAAAATGCATGAAGTTCCATTTGAATATGAAGAAAAAGTTCTTTATTTTGGGGGTGAGAGAGCACTGTGGAACATGCTGCCTGGAGAGATTTGAGAGTCTTCTTCTCCAGATATATTCAAATCCCATCTGGGTGCAATCCTATGCAATGTGCTGTAGGATGACCCTGCTTAAGCAGGGCGGTTGAAGTAAATGACCCCAGTGACGGTCCTTCTAAATCCTAGCCATCTTGCGATTCTGTGGTTCTGTTTTAAAAAGGCAAAGGGGCAAAGTGGTAGCAGATATGACAATTCATGTAATGCAGTGAGAAGAGTGCCAACAAGTGGCATGCACAGCTGCATTAGTCAGACAGATATGGGTGCAGCCAGCGGGAGAGTCAGATGGACCAACAATTACCCTCCATTTAATCACTCCAAGATTAAAGTCTCTGACTTAATCATCTCTCTGACTCTCCAAGAGTCAGAGAGATGATAGCAGTGGATTTTGTCTATGTTATGTGGAGAGTATGATCAGTTTTTCTGGAAAGCAAAGCAGAGCGCTTAACAACCTCTTCCGTCTCACTCGCTGATTCTGTTTGACAGCCTGATCTGAGCCATGTGTCCCACTCATGCATGGATGTCTTCCCTGACTTGCTGGAATCAGAGTCATGCAGGAGCATTCCAGACAGGACAGCTGGCAAGCACCACATTTTACCTGAATGCTGGCTGCTTGCAGAGGCATTGTTCATATTTATGCAGGGGTGAGATCCTGAGGATCAGAAATGAGAATAATTTAGCAGTGTGAGAGTTTTGGAAGGACATGTGGAGATCCTTCTCTTCTGCTGTCTGTGGGAGGGAGGGTGAGCAAAAGATACTTATTTTAAACATGAACTAAGTGATTTTTAGTGACTTATTTGAAGAAAGAAAAGACACATTTGTTAGTCTTCCTAAGTAATTTAAAGTGACAGAATCTGGTGAGAGACAGCAACATTTTATTAGGCATAAAATCCTGAAAAATATCTCACAGTTGTAACCCTGAGACAGAAATAGAGGTGCAAAAATTTTGTAATGTTATGAGTGGCTTGGTAATATCAGCATATTCAATCCTCTCTTTTCAAAAATATGTCAGCCATCAGTGAAAGGAGTGTGGCGGGTGAGAAGACTGGTTTGATCAGGAATGGAGAGGCTTTTTCTGAAGTTTCTCCTACAGCAAAGTCCCCTTTACATCTCAGCCTGGAAGAAGATAGGGAAGGAAGAGAGATCTTTTGCCCATTCCTATTGTTACGCCCAAATATAACAACATTGGGAAGTAATTTTACAAATAATTAGTCTATTTACTGAAAACAATACCTGTATCAGACGCTGTTCATCAGGAAACAACATGATGTTTTACAAAAGGGGCAAAGAAACAGTGCTTTACAATCTTAGAAGAACTTCAACATGGTAAAGAAAAAGAGTACCAAGAAATAGGTAATGAAAGGGATTGCAAAAAGGAGAGCATTAGAACCTTTTCAATATGGAGAGGTTTTATAAAGATTCAGTCCAAACAATGTACAAATCAGTTGTATCTACCACAGCATGAGAAACATTGAAAGGCAATTCTGCTGCTTCCCATTAGGGCAACAACTTCTCCAGCATACTGCAGGGAAAGAAGTCTGGGTAGGTCAGTGTTTTGCTGTTGCCTTCCAGAGCGGAGGTTAAAGTGCCTTGCAGCTGGCTCTTTGGTTGGTAAATGGCAGTAACACAGCCAGGCAGACAGTCAAGCGTGAACCCTGAGTTGTTGTTCACGGGAATGGTACCAGCTGCTCTGTGCACACACGTACTTTGTCAAGAGCATGAACCAGGACCTCAGAGGCAGCGGCTGGCACCACAGGAGCGGTGGTGGGGTGAGATGTGGTCTCCTGCATGTTCCGAGAGTGTCCCGATTCTCAGACAGACCCTTCTGGCCAATGCACTCGACATTGTACAAGCAAGACCCTTTCTATCACCTGTGCCAATGGGTAGCACAGACACGCTCACACACCCCAGAGCTTTTAATAAGCTCAACTTTATCAGGAACAAAGAACTTCAGAGGGCCCAGACGCGTGGATATTCCAAAAGGTGTCTACTTTCGAAGGGGTCCAGCAGCGCAAGAGAAAGAGTCACTCTGCGTGACTAGAGATACAGGGGTCCAGGTCCAATGGGGTTAGGGAGGAGGCAGGGAAATACAATGACAACCAATGGGAAGAAGGGAGGGGCAGAGTGTGTGATACAAGAACCAATGAGGGGAAGGGAAGGGCGGAGTCAATGATACAACAACAACCAATGAATATAGGAGGATTAGCATCACTAGGGAGACACCACTCAACCAACACTCAGAGGATAGTTTACACCTCAGAGTCATCCCACCAGTTTGCTGCTGCTGTGGGAACCTCTCAGTTTCTCTGAGATGGTTTCAGCCACCATGAGAACCTTAAAGTGAGTTCTTGTCATGTAAAACACCATTACTCAGCCTTTCCTTCACCCATGGGTATAGAATCCAGCCTCGCTGCTCAGGGATCCCTGCTGAGTTTTACTCCCATGGTGCTGATAAGGTATGGGAATGCCCATTAAGGGAATGTCACCCTTCCTGACTCAGTAGAGGTACATCTGAGTGAGATTTTCTTTTGACCAAAAAGTACACATTTTGTGTAGCCAGACCAAGAGTTTCCATAAACACGTGTGCAGTCCATTTATGTTGTAAGTTGCGTGTTTTATGTGCACTGTGCAGGAAAGCAGTGATTACTTGAGGATATTTGGTGTCAGCTGAATGATTACAGTTTTCATCTGTGTGCATCCCATTTCTCTTTTATCTCCTTCATCCTACTTTTTGTTACCAGACCAATGCCCAATCAAGATGCCTGTGTCTCTTCATGGAAAATTGGAAGCATTTTAGAGTGTGCCTACCCCATGAAATGAAGAGACATTGACACTGACATTGTCTCAGGTCCAGAAACGTTATGCAGGTGTGTTAATACAGCCTCTATTTGAGGACAAGTAACCTAACCAAAAAGTAGGATGGATGAACTAAAGTGAAACAGCAAACTAAGGTGTCCTCTGTGCGACTGTTGTCTTAGGTTTCTCCATGAGCTGCTGCATCATGCTGCATGAGCTCACCCTTGCCTGAGTTTGGTGGGAACTGGGTCAGGCCAGAACTGCCAGCCTGAATAATTTTATTGCAAACTGTGAAGTTTGGGGGTGTTTTCACAGCTTCCTCAGGAAGAATTGGATGGAAAGGTGCCCACAAATCTGCCCTTATTCAAAATCAGTCACCCTCTGTAGCTGACTGTAAGACAGAGCCAAGTCAAGTGGCTGCTCTTCTCCGCTTATGCCCTGAAGTGTAGCATCCATTTTCAGCTGTGTTGAAGGGATGCCCAAAGGCAAAAAGGCAGCTCCTCCAAGCTTGGGGAGGGTGAGATGTTGTGGGAAGCCTAGCATGGAAAAGTGAAAGGGTGTGAGTCTACTGGAGGGGAGAGGGCAGGTTATTGGGTCCCTGCCCAGAGAAGTACAGAAACGTGGCATTGCCACCATCATTAGTTGTGTGTGAGGTGGCCAGGCAAGGCAGGAAGTCTCAAGGACATAGGTGGGATACTGGTTCTCACAGTGGTGGGAGGAGAAAGGCAGAGAGGAACAAAAAGTCTTTCATTCTGTTTGGTAAATCATAATTAAAAGATTTTAAGCAATCATTTAGAGGTTCAGGTGAATAGAAATTATGTGCTTTGAAAGTATAGGAATAGAAGATTAAAATTACCTGCAGACTGTAATTATAGCTCCTGCCCTCTGATCAGATTAAAGTGTTTCCAACAGGTATAAAAGTGGCAGCTATTGCAAAAATATTGTTTTAGTCTTACATGTAAAGAGCTGTGCAATTCACACAAGACTTAACAGAAAAATCACTTGAAAACTGGATACATGAGGACAAATATTTCTTACGGTAGTTATGGCTGTTCATTTTCCTTCTGTTCTCTTTGTACTGGAGGGAAGTTTGAAGCTGGAATCAAAATGGAGAGGGAGTGGGAACTGTAAAAAAAAAAAAGAGAGTGCTTGTTTCAGTGGCTTGGGAGGGTAAATGGAAGGGAAGCAAATTCCAGGCTGAGTCATGGCCATTTACATACATATCACTTATGTCTGACTTTGGAACTGAACACATTACACACGCTTCGGCAGAGGCATAAGGAGGAATAGCCATTTTAGAGGCAAAGCTGAGGATTGTGATTTGTGTTTCCTCTTCTCTTGCTCTCAATCCCATAGTGATGTTAAGGGTTTCATGGCCATATTTTCTCATGTCATAAGGGAATCTGGATAGTTGGCAGTACTGAGGATGCCGAAAGATGACCTTGCTGAAGGCAGTATTTCCAGATTCTTGCAGAGGTCAGACATGGGCCCCCTTCCCCCTTCCCTGAGAGCCAGACATCACCCTGTGTCTGGACTACAGCACTTTCCATGCTCCTGCCTGTGTTTCCCTCTGTGTTCTGGAGAGCAGGTCCCTGCCAGGGCAGTACACAGCTACTGAAAGGAGCGGACATGCTGATTTCTACTGTGCGGATGAGTAAAATTATCCTGCAGTCTACATGAAAAGAAAATGAGGTAGCATTCATCCATGTACTTGTGCGGTCCAGACTCCTCACAGCGTCCCAGCTCTTCTCTGAGCGACGGCTACATTAGAAAAATGAGATTTGAACACAGCTTTGGAGGCAGTGCAGAACGTGGGTCATGTGAATTTTCCACCTGAGTGTCTTCCATTATCTGTGTTCAGTCAGGGTAAAAGAGAAAGCAAAACTCTGACATTGCCAGTGTTATGCAGATTGTGTTTTCATAGATTTTACTTTTGAGAGTGGAGTGACTTGCCAAACCTCTAAAGTGACATGTGATTTGGAGATAAATTTCCATATGCTGTTTAAACCTTGTCACTATCACAGTTCACTTGTCATTTATACAAAGAATATTCATACCTTAAGTGGAAATATCAACATGTAGAGTTACTACCTTGTAGATACTGTCATCCTGCAGATCTCTTGTCCCAATGCACTTTAACTTTGTTGCAGTGTTAGATGTAATGCCAGGATGTAACAGCTAACCTGAAGTCTATGAATAGGGATTTATGACGTTCTCTGTATTTCTGATACTTTTATACAGTAACAGAAAGCAGATTTAGCTGGATAATTAATTGCTCTGTCTCTTTGTATCTCAGCACCTACATACTAATTCTTAACTTTCTCATTTCACCTTTCCCATCTCTTCTGTAAATGTATTTATTATGCCTTGACCTACTTGATCTTTGTTTTGCATTAACATTGATTTGAATATTATAGGGTCTCTGAATCTGGTTTTCATAGCAGAACATTTTTAACCTTTTCTTGAATGAAGTTCTTTGTAACTCTAGGTGTGTCCCAGAGAAGGAGGGAGAGTTGTCGGATCTTAAGTGGAAGAGACAGTCACATAAAGATTGACAGGAACAACTTGAAAGGCCTGTGAAGTATTTGTTAGGTCCTTGTTTTTATGACAACAATGCTCTTGACATTTCTAGAATTTGTGCTCATTCAACTATTGAATTTTGAATTTTCTGTTTTGCTTTTATGACAGCTGATGTGAGATAGGTGTGCCTTCTGGTCTATTGAAAGGAATGAAGAAAAATCAGTATTTCAGCATTTAATTATAATGGTATATTTAAAACTTCTTTTGTTATTTTGCCTTGCCTTTCCAACCTGGAAGTACAGAAAATATTTTAAACCAAAGGATAAAGTATAACTATGCCCTGAAAGATCCTATTTCTGACATTCAGTTTTACTGTTGTTCTCATTTTTTTTTCCTCCCTTAGCAAATGTTTTGCACCAGTATTTTCTTTTTTCTGTTTCCTAACTCCTAATCAGAATGAGAGCTCTCTAGGGAAAAGAGCACCATGCTGGGATGGGGGCAAACAGGAGTGGAAATACGTGTCACTATTTAACTTTTGGGCTCCTGGGTATCACTGTAGTAGAAAAAAAAAAACCCCGCAATCTAGTCTATTCTAGTGGGAACACTAGATATCTTCCTGCCCTAAGTCCCTAAATCCCATTGAAAATGGGCTAGATCTGATTTTCTGGCAGTCATGGAACAATTAGGAAGCAGTATGAATGTTAGGACCTTTCATTTTGCTAGTCTAAGGTGCCAAAGACAATTTAAGCTCCTCATGGAAATGGCTCAATTATTTCCTGCCATGTATTTATAGTCAGGCAATTATTAGCCGTGAGTTTTATTTATTTAGATTCCCTGAGCGGAAAAAAGCCTTGTTCACAGGATTGTTGTGAGGAGGTGAAACAGCCGCCTGAATACCCTCTGTTAGTTCTGTCTGAGCACAAAAAGTGTTTGCCCCTGAAGACGTAAGTGTGTGCACCATTCAGGAGAGAATGTCTCACCACAAAGCTGTGGAAGGAATAGGCAGTGGAGCACTTTGTGGGATTGCTGCTCTTAAATAGTTTCCAAAGGGAGAAGCAGTCACACCAGCCACACCAGAGCCCTGCACAGTCCTGAAGGTGAAGGAACAAATGAGGAAACTGGGACAAGGAATGCTCCCAGAAAGATGCTTGCTGGCATGGACTTTTACAGGCCAAATTAAGGTTTAAGAAAGTGAGGAATGTATTCAGCTTTCCAGTGTTTATCCAGCCTCTGTGTACAATGTCTGTGTGGGCTCAAGATTTCATCTCTGCTAGGCTACAGATGCCTCATCACACTGCCAGTCTTCCTCAGTTGCGCTGCATCTCGTCCTGACTGTCTGCTCCCTTTTATGGACAATGACACCATTTCCAACCTTTTTGCACAAGGCTAAAACCTGCTGCCATTGCACCCACAAGGACGGGAACTGGATGGGCTTTGACGTCCTGAGGACATCGTGACATGTCTTTGTGTGTTTGGTGAGTCACGGTGGAGAGCCATTTCAATGCAGCGTAGGTTTTGTCCTGCCCAGCGCATCACTGCTTGGTGGGATATCTCCGTCTGTTTTATCAGAAGGAAGTGAGAGATGAGAATGTCTGTGGAAGGCAAAATGAGGTGAAACAATAACCAACAATCCTGAATGGTGGTTGTTGACAAGAAAAAATGGTGCCCATGTGAGTTTTCTTGTGAAAATATATATGGGTCAAAGATGCTAGTGACCCTAGGGATGAAAGAAAAAACAGTGAGTGAAAGCAACTGCAGAAGGTCACTGTGAAGGTCCTCAGAAGAAAATGGAGAAATGTATGAAAACTTCAGGTCACATGCAGACTGTGTGAAAATCCTCAGCTGATTTTAACAGGATGGATCTTTCCTGTGTTACCACCATGGGATGGCTTTGGAGGTCACGTCACAGAAAGTGAGGCAGTTGTGTGGGGGTCATACTGTGAGACTCATCAACCTCTGTAAGAGACAAAATGCAAAGGAAGGGTAAAATAAGCTGGGTTTCTCTGTGAAGAAAGTTTAAGAAGCTGAAGGGGCCGGGAAAGTGGTGTGAGTACCTTGGCATTACCACACGGCTGTGTCCTCCCTCTGCCAAGACCCTCATCACCACAGGGCTGTCTCCAGTAGGCAAATGACGGTCAGTCTCTTGAGGGGCATTGCTTTTACTTGTTCCTGTAACCTGGGAGTCTGGGATGGGCTGTATTTGGAGGTAATGAGCCTATCTGTGCAAGCTGGGTGGGTCTGCCTCCCACTTTTTTCTCTCTGCAGAATGCAAGCCCACCCTTCACATCCTAGATGTTTCTCAGGGGCCTGGTGCTAGGTTGCTTGAGCTCTTGGGAGCTTTATCTCATGTTTTCTGACTCTGACCTTTATCATATCATGAATTCGAGACACCTTCATATATGCCCTCTCTTTTTTCATAACAATAAGGACAATAAAAGGAAAATTAAGGCAGAGAAAAGCTTCCAGTAAGTCATTAGTTTGCAATCATTACCACTTTTTTTCTCCCATGCAATGATTGTTTCCATGGAGACTGGAGCAAACCAGTGGCTACAAGTGTGCATTCTGCTGGTCCCTGTTTCCACAGAAACATGTACACTGAATTGCCAGAAATTAAATTGTCCAGCCAAACAAAGTGGTATGATTCAGAAGTAACAGGGTTCCTTCTAATTTTGTGCTCTCATGGTCAGTCTCAGAGAGTCTGGGTGTGGCAGAGCATCTCACAGCCATCCTTTTACAGTTGCAGTATGCTAATCCCAAAGAGTTCTGTTGGCTATAGGATGGGATCACCAAACTGAAGACACCATAGAACATTGCAGCCTGGAAAAGAGCAGTGGTGCAATGTGGCCAGTAATTAATGCGAACTGCTCTGCCACCAGGGAGTGCCCTATCACTGCATTTGGGTGCCATCCTTGGCAGCTGCGAGAGCATTGTATGTGTGCACAGCACACATGCTCTTGTGAAGGGCATCTGACACAGCCGCAGTAAAAGGATTTCCCAGAATGTGGGGACAGTTACTCCATTATTTTCACTGCAGAAGCTCTTGAATGACCAAGCACATAATCTGCTTAGATGACTTGTGCCTGCTGCTACAAGTTTTCCCTTTGTGTTGGTGTAACTGCTCAGATTGTCTTGCTGGCTGGTACAAAACCAGACTGCATTTAGGAAGCAGATAGTTGGCTAATATGAGCTTCAAGTTGGATAGGGAATATACTGTAGTGTACAACTTTGTCAAAAATTGAGTTTATTTAGGTGCCAGGAAAATTAAGGTTTGACTTAATTTGTTATCAACCCTTATATAAACTGCTTTCTATGCAACAGATAGTTACTAGACAAGTTGGTCTCTTGTGTGGCTATAAATATACAACATTTTCTATTTTTTTTGTAGGATTTTTGTCACTGAAAATTGTTGATTCTGTCTAGAAGATGTACATTTTTTATTGTAGTTTTTTGACTCTTCAGACAAACTCTAAGAATAACGTTCCTGGCACAGCAGGTCACTAGAGAAGGGCTTGGAAAATGACACCCACTCTAGCTTGCAATGGTTTCAGTTGGGGCATCACATCAATTTCATGTTGATCCAATTGCATTTCCTTAGGAATAAAAAGGGAATTTATTTTGAGACTGGAGATATGATTTTTATGTGCTAGATTGTCATTAATAGCCAGATTAAGGGCCACTGTGAGATTAAAAAGTATCTCACAAATCTGACCCTTACCTTCAAAATGGTATTTGCAATAATTGCTGGGTAAGGTATTTTTTACTTCATTCCAGAGAAAGACAGATACGAAGGCCAGAAGAGACATCCAGCATCCAGGCTGCTGCAATGGAGATGATATGCTTTCATCTATTACTGCTGTATATAGGACCATAACCTTGTGGAATAAGCTTCCCTTGCCAAGAAAATATTCTTTCTGAATTTGAAGCAAAAAAAAAATGGATCCACTGCTTTCAGAAATGGCTTGTCCTAATGGTTAATCATCCTTGCTGTAACAAATTGTTCCTTGTTTCTAATTTGTCTGGCATTAACTTCCAGCCAGTTGAGCTTATGCATGGCTTTTTTATCCATTTAAAAAATCCCTTTAATATTTGTGATTTTCTCTCTGTGAATCTGCCTGTACTCTGTAATCAAGTCACCCCTCTATCTTCTGGAATTTTTTTTTGTGATAAGATAAGCAGCTCAGGCTCCTTGAATCACTTACACAATAAGGCTGTCCTGAAACCACAATTTCTTTTCTCATGAAAGTATCTTCATTTTTTTTTTCCAAACATCTCTTTGCAAGTATAAGGAAATCTATTTTTAACATCCCTTTAACAGCATAGACAAGTGAACAATTTGTGGGATTCTGACACAGAACTCCTCAGTTCTGTTTAGAAAGCTGGAAAGACCTCAGTGCTAAATTCTATTCCCTTATTCATACACATGGAAACCCATTTACTTGTTAAATATCATGTTGCACTCGGAGCTTATGTGTGATTTTACCTGTTGTTAGTCCTAAAACTTTTTTGCCTCCTATCAGCACACAGCTTGCAGATGCGGCTTATGGTCTTTAAGTTGGCTGGTGGTACCTGTTTAAATCCGACAATACCTCTAAACTTGAAGATCTAAATTTTGCCACCCAAGCCCCACTCATTTTTCCAGTTTTATGAGGAATTATGGGTGTCTAGAACTGGGACTTGCTCACAGAGCTGCTGTTGTGGCCTCAGTGTGTTACTGTGTCTGAGTGACCAGGTGCTGCTTGTCACGGTCTGGCTTCAAAGACTCAGTCTTCCCAGAGGCCTGGCAAAGAAATTAAAATGTGCATAATACATGTGCTCTGTACTAAGGAGTTGTACAGCTGCAGTGCAGGGAACTGGAAATGCTCTTCACATTGGAGTGGTTACCTTCCCTGGAACCATTACTCATTTATTTGCCTTCCCATGTGTTACGCTGTGCAGCCTTTAATCTTCTGCAAGGAACATTCATTTCTTTAAAAGATATTCATTTTAAGTGGGTGTATTCTATTTTTGACACATCCATTTCATATCATTAGAATATCACCCTGCAGTGCTGGGGTGTATTTATTTATTTATTTTTGATTTTCAATTTCTCTCATATCTGCAACCGGCTGTCACTATGGCATCTTTTCTCCGTGTGAGTCAGGAGGGGAGCTGATTTCTCAAGTCATCTGTATCTTCCATGTGTCAGCTGTCAGCTGTACACCAACAGGGGTGGAACAAAGTAATCAGCTGCAAATTGCTTTGGGGCTCTGCTGATGGTCTTCTCCCACTCCCCATGGATGCTGGGAAGCTCAGTGGAACAGCTAACTAAACCCACTGATCTCTGGCTGCTGCAGCCCTGAGCACAGCCATAGCTGAGGGCTGAAACTGAATTTGGCTGCCTTGTGCTAGGCTTTGCTTAACCACTGGACTGTCAGGAGATGAATGAGGGGTGCCCAGGAGGGCTGGCAACCTCCACCATCGATGCGGTGAGGTGTTCAGGTGCCCTTGACCCTAGTGCAAATGGGATACAGAACACAGCTTTTCACAACAGAAAGTGGGCTGCTCAGGGCTACCTCTGTGTCTTAGAGGTCTTTACTAAACTAAATGTTTCCATGACTCCCACATCACTCTGTGTCTGCTGTGCTCCTGCAGTTGCAAGGGGAAGAGGCTCAATTTTAGAGAGGCTCAATTATCCAGCAAACTTCTTTGTAACCCTTTCCTTCCTGGATCTCTGGAATTGACTGAAAAATACCTGACCTGCTGGTTACTGCAGATGGAAGTTCGAAGGCAAGGATCAAACTTGTGAGACTAATCATTTTTTATTGTCTTTCCAGGGTGGGCTTTTGTTATCCTGCTGGTAGCTGCCCGAACAATATTCTGGACTAAACAGTGCTGCTGGCAGCAGTCCTTCTGCTCATAGAAAAACTAATGATATGACACACAGAAAAAGAAATATTTTAGAGTAAAAAAAAGGGAAGTGATGGGTAGTCTTTGGACCAGAATTTAGAATCTGAATGGGAAGAGAGAACAGCTGGAGACATTTGTATATGTGTTTGATGTAAAGTGTTTGAAGTATTTACACAGTAAAAACACGGTAAGAAACCAAATGATTCCTTCAGCAGTTGGAGAAGTACTTTTAAAAAAAATGGTTAAATAACTTACTGTAAATCCATGACCAGTTTTTGCTGAATGAGTCACTAAGTGCTCTCTGGTGCTTTTCTTTCCGTGTCAGGTTGCTTTATGGCAGCAGGGCGATACCAGCAGCAGGCTGTCTGCAGCCAGCTTGGCCTGTGCAGGAGGCAGGACTCTGGGGGGTTCCCAGGCTGGAGAGGGCAGTCACTCTGTTGGAGCTCAACAAACCTCTGTTTGATAAATCTTTGCTTTCTAATTGGGAAGGAGTGTGTCTGGAGCAGACAAACAGAGGTAACAGGTGAAACAGCAGTGCATGATAGCTTTTGATTTAATTCCTGTTCATAGGATGGCTGATTTATCTCAGGGTGGGAGAGTAACAAAACACAGTGAAGCTGACCAGGGCATGTTTGTCACACAGGGCCTTCACTTCAGCTTGCTCTGGATTATGCCCCATTTGAGGGTTTTGCTGTTGAGTGCAGAACTGACTGTAGGGCTACATAACAAAGAGTGCATGCAGCTCTGTCCTACTGCCAGAAGGTCAAGAAAAATGCTAGCTCCTGAGTGTACAGTGCTAGAAGACACGGGGGCTAATGTGTACGTTTAAACATCGATAGCCAGATAGCTGTGGAGCCAACCACAGATTGTTGGCAGTAACAGCCAAGAATTGGAAAGAGCAGGATGTGGCTGGAGAAGAGGCCATAAGGAGGCAGGGCAGCACGTTTCTGGGACTAATGTCCTTGTTCTGACTCCTGGAGGTGAGCACAAGGCAGCACAGCACAAGTGAAGGGGTGAGGCTGAGACGTGGGCATGGACTGTAAGAGGGGAACAAGACCACCCAAGACCCCTGAAGCCCTCCAACCCATTTCCAGAAAGGTCTAGAGGAATGCACTGTGTGTGATAACTAATTTGCATAGGAAGTGAAAAACTTATCTTCAGGGTAGGGAAATAAAATGTACTCCCTCCAAGCCCAGGTGTGTAGGCACCCCCAGGGCACTCCAGCTGGTTTGCCACTGGAGCCAGGACTGGTGATCTCTCTTTCTCTTTTCCTTTCATTCTCTCTCCCCTTCTTTAATCATCTTTCTTTCTCTCTTTCCTTTCACCCTACTCTATCCAAAACCCAGTGTCATGTGTTCATACAGGATATCAGGGACTAACTTATGCCAATTTCTATGCTAAGAGCGTAATTTACTTACTTAACTCTGAAAGCTTTTGTGGATCCCCTGACTTCTGTCATTCCTTCTGATTATGAGCATTTATGAGTCTTGTGTGCTCCCTTCCCCTTAAGAGTGGGATGTCACAATGAGTTAAACAAAGAGAACCCATGAAACTGAGTGTAAAGGCTGGCACAAGCTCCAGCTTCTCCTCTGTATCATCTGGCATACAGCCCCAATCTAGTTGACAAGTTTTGTTGCTTCACCAAGTTTCATCTCTGCCCTGGTAGCAGGCACATGCATGGAACATATTTCAAACGTGTCTGCTCATGGGATGAGAATTATAATGACACAGCAAACCTGTGTCCAGATCTCACTGGTCTGAGAGCTCTCAGCTGTCAGTGGTTACTGCCTTCCCCATTCCAGGGCAGGATGGTGTTTTTTAGCACTAGTCCACCCTCAGGAGCAGTTTAATATGCAGGATAGCAAACTGAGTCTGAGATAGGAGTACTGTCATCTTCTGCCAACTCCATGGCTGCTTACAGTAGGCAGCAGTGGTGGGAATGCCTTAGCCTAGCACATCCAGAGTCACAGCTCTCCCTGTCCAACAGCTGTTCGGAGATCCCTGTTTGCAGATGATGCTTGTGCTTGCTTTTCCAGTGGTATCTATCAGATGGATAGATCTATCTACCTGATAGATGTCACACACAGCACTGAGCATCCTGAGACTGAGCAGGTGTTACTAGGGAAGCCAGGACCTTGTTTGCTCTTGGCCTGAAAAGAAAGCAATAAGGCTGCACACATGAGTGCTGCAATGGTGTCAGAATAGAGTGACGCCATAGAATATGGATGAGAGGTTACTCTGCAGGTAACTGTGGTCTGCGCTCTCTGTAACTGGAGCAAAGGAGAAAGAAAGTCAGGAGGAAACCTGGTGCAAGCCTGGTCCTTTGGTCTTATGTGTTTGCATGAGGAATGTTCTAGATACATTGCAGAGGATTGCAATGCCTCTGGAGTTTGCAATGCCTCTGGAGTTTGTAGTAAATTCATGGCAGTCAACCCATTGATTTACAGAAGAGGATTTACAGTTATTATCCCAGGAGATGCTGTTATGTGTAGGCTTAAGTTCATCTTAGAGTAGAAGCAGGGTACAGCCCTCAAAGGAACACTTTTATTCTTGAATTTTTGATGTAGAAACTTCTCTGAAATAGATCTGAATCTTTCCTGGCTTTAGTTTTCTCTGTGCTTTTTTTCTTTGTTTAGCATCAGTTCGGAGAAACCAGCCGCAATAGTTTTGGGTTGTGATTTGTGAGTAGTGTTCCAACTATGTGCAAAATATACTAGTATCCTGATGGAAATAAAATTAGTTATATGATATTACACAAGCTCCATATCTTTGACTCTTTTCCTTTACAAATTCATCCTATAAAACTTCGTCATGTGCTGCCTCCCAGCAGAGAGGCTTCTGTAAAAATTGCTAAGAGATATGTAGTTGTAATCACTTCAGTTACTTCATACACTCACCAGCAAGTCAATAGTTTACTCTTTCCTTGCAAATATACCTATAGATTATACAGAGTGTCTAGCACAAGACAAATTCAGACTCTAAAAGCTTTTGAGAATGGATTTTTCTCAAGACACCAGATATCGATCAATGTTTGCTAGATATGTATCAAGACATAGTTAATAAAGTATGCTTTCTGTAAGAACAGAGGAGAAATATTTTAGATTATGGAACGTCAAGGTCATAATAAAGTGATTGTTGTCTGTAGTACCTTTCACCTCTTTGCTAAATACACCTGAGGGATGGACATATTTCTAGCCCTGATTAAGATGCATTGTGATTACCTGGCTGAGAGGGACACTGTGACATCAAACAAAGAAGAATTAATTTTTTGGCAGTTCAGGTGCCAAGAGAACAGGTGAACAGAAGGTGAAGAACATTCCTCTTATGAGAAGAAGCTGCAGGACTGATAAGTTGTAGCAACAGAGTAATTTTCACATTTATGCTGTGTGTTTGCAACACTATACACAGATAGGGAGAGACTGGTGCTTTTATACTCTCCTTCTCTGAAGAAGTCTGCTTAGCTTTAATGAACCATTTAATGAGGGCATAATTTACACATCCAGGTTCAACCGAGAGATCCTTCCTGGTCCCTAGAAGAACCTGCAAGACTGTGTTCAGAGCTGCACCAAGATTTGAGTCTTGGCTAATCAGAAAAGCAGGGGCAACAGGCACCACAGGTGGGTGGGTGGCTCGGGTTAGTCCTCTCTACCCCAGGGACATCCAAGCTGTTATGATCAGTCTCGCAGAGAGAAGGCTCCCTGCTAGGAGGAAGGGTCTGTGATGCTAACTAGAGCCAGAAGACCAAGGTAAAACCTCATCGAGACAGCCTGTCACTGCAGTGCCTATCCTTTCTATCTGGAAAAGTGGAACAACAGCTCACAGTCACTCTTTGATCCCATTCAGGTGCTCTGCAGCATCACATCATCCTCATGTGCTTTTCTGGAAACATCTTTCCCAGAATGATGACTTCTTTCTCAGCTGGAGTTTTTAGCTGAGATGGGCAGGTTCCAGAAGGGATGCTGTACAGTACGTTTTTGAAATGGGGATGCTGGCTGGAAAAGTTGTCCCAGCCTCGTGGTGGTGATTAAAGGTGGATGACTGCTATCTGCCCTACAGGTAGTAAATAATATGGTGCCTCATTGCCTAGTACCTGTTTCATTGTGAACAGCTTCTTGGAAAACTCTGTGGTAGCTATATATAAAGTGGAGTGCACAGGTTTCCATTTTAGATTTCATTTTGCTCCTTAATAACAATGTGCAATAGATTTACCAAGCATAGCACTCTCCAGGTTAATTTGTAGTTGTTCAGCCTGATGTAGAAAATCTTGAATGCATCTAAATAATAACCATTTGCCATAGTTCAGGCTATAGCTTTCTGGACCACTTTCATGTAAGGCACAGATGTAGCAGACAAATCTAACAGGTTCTGGGGAGATGCATCAGTTGTATATTGGGAACAATTAAGAATAAGAATGAAAAAATCCTCCTCAAAATAAAAATTTTGTTCAGAGATCAAATACATATTAAAGTAAGTATCTACCACTTGCTAGAGAAAGGTCTGGGACTGATTATGTTTTAAGCCTGAGAAAATCCATTCATTAGAGACGACACAGTTTTAAAAATACACTTTGTTCTCGTGCTCATGCACCAGTCAATTTGCAGACACAGGTTTTGAATATGCCACTGAAAATGGTGTTTTCACCGCCCATCACAATTACAGGCTGTTAATTGACTGCAGCACCAAGGGATGAGGATTCAGAAAGAGTTTGGGATGTGAAGAAGCAGGCACACCAGGGAGGATGACAGGATACCTGGTGGAGCTGGAGAAGGAATTTCTGTTCTGCCTCTTTCTCTATTACCTAGGTAAATAAGTCTGTATTCTAAATAAATTAAGACTCCTGTCAGCCTATTTCAGTGCTTTTCTCAATGAAGTGATTAACTCCAGAGGGCAACTAAGTACCATGCAGCCATTTGTTTACTCCCCTTCTCTGTGGTGGGATGGGAGGAGAATAGGAAAAAGGTAAACCCCATGAGTGGAGACAAGAACAGTTTAATAAATAAAATAAAGTAACTATATAATAATATTATTAATAATAATAATGATAACAACAGCAACAACAACAATAATAACAACAACAATAGTAAAGAAAAATTATATAACACAAAGATGAAGTGGAATAAAACTCAATTTTAAACAAGTAAAGCATAATAAAATTCCTCACCACTCACTGAGGAATGCCTAGTCCATCCCTGAGCAGGAATGGGTGCCTTCTGCCCAACTTCCCTCAGTTTATATAGTGAGCAAGAAGTTCTATTATATGGACTATCCCTTTGGTCAGTTTGGGACATCTGTCCTGGCCATGCTCCCTCTCACCTTCTTGTGCACCTGCTCACTGGCAGAGCACATGAAACTGGAGAAGCCTTTGACTTTAACACTTCTTAACAACAGCTAAAACATCAGTTTCTTATCAACATAATTCTCATAGTAAATCCAAACCACAGCACTGCACCAGCTACTAGAAAAAGAACTAACGGTGCCAGTGGAAGTCAGGACATTAAGGAAGCAGAAACATGACAATCAATGTATCAAACCTTGCTTGAAAACTGGCAGCAACTGTACAGACAAGGACCACTGAGCTGGTTTGTGTCTGTTGAAGAGCTTGATTCATTCTACCTGTGCTGTACACAGCAAGAACCTCCTCCCTGGGATCTCCTCTCTTGACAGGAGTTTGTAATTACTACCCCTCAGAGTTCTGCAACTTTTCAGCAGCATTCCAGGCAGTTCACTGGTTACAGAAAACTGCTTATGCAAAAGCTATTGATTTTAACTAGATGAGCAAAACCAAGCCCCAGAATGTGGCCCATCAACTCCAGTCCCAAGAGAAATTTTTTTGTTTTCTTTGATGAATGGCTTAGGTCCTGTTCCACCAATCTTTTCTGGGCTGTGCACCAGTTCCACAAGTTCACTTGACCTTGGAGCCTTAAATGGGTTGGTCCCTGATGCAGCACTGCCTGGCTAAGAAATCTCTAATGCCTTTTTGCTATTGTATATTTGTGTATTTATATATATTTACACTTACATACGAGTGGCTATGAGAAGGAAAACAAAAGTAGCAGAGTAAACAGGCAACAAGGCCATGCTGCCTGCCAGTGCTGAGCTACAAATTCATCAATCTCTTGTCCAGGTCACTACCCTTAGGACTTGCCAGCACCACTCATCGTATGTTCTTCTGCTGGGCCAAAGGGACCTAAATGTAGTAGTAGGTTATTCCTAGCATTTGATTCCTCCTCGAGGTTTTCATTCCCTTCTTCTGCCTTGCCTCAGGCAGAATGGCAGAACTTGGCCTACTGATGTGCCTGAGCAATTCCACAGAGGGTGGCACTGCATTGCACACAAGGGAGGTTTTGCATTGCCAGCTGTGACTGTGACTAGCTCCCAGTGAGGCCAACTCTATGAGAACAGCAGCATCAGAAGAGATGGCAGGAGTCATTGTAAAAGAAATGAGAAAGAAAAATAAAAAGCATACTTGGCACTCTGTGCCATAGCAGCTGGGTGTCCTCTGTCTTCACTCTCCCACCTTCTGGATGAGTTACATATGGATCTTTGAGCGATGCACAGGGTTCATAAAACAGTAATATTCCTTCATGAATATTACAGTAATTTCATCAGATTACAGATACAATGTTTTTTGTTCCCTATAGCCTCATCATTATGCCTTTTTCTGTGATTACAGATAGTATGTAGTGCAGCTCTATTTTCCTTCTTGACTCTGGGAAATAGCTTTCTATAACAATTAGTGATACGGATGTCTCCATTTCCTAATTTCTGGATGAAATAGGATCTTAGTTTAATTGGTCAGTTCCTAGGCCTTTTTTTAAATTTAATTTTTTTTTAAAAATCAGATACTATTATCAATTCCAGCACCAGAAAACAATTCTTGCTTTCCAAAGCTGAGACATCTTCTCACTTGTACTTTTGGCATCCATAATCTAGGAAGATACATTGGTTTCTTGTGATTTTTTGAAAAGATTTTTTTTGGAGGAAGATAGCTCTGTCCTTAGCCTCTCCTGTGCTGTCCATGTTGAATAATTTTCAGTAGCACGGAGGATACTGCCATCTCTGTCTCTATTGCTTGTTTGCATGTCTTGTTCATGGCTGAGCTCTAGATCTGCCGCTTTTCATGCTGCTTCCATTGACAGTTTATTATACAGACTTTTCAATACTTTGCCCAGACATTATCGCTTCTAGCAGTGCATGGTTTCCAAGACCTGGCAGATGCCTATTGCCTTTTTGCAAGCACAAATCCATCTCCCTTAATAACCTCTCTCCCAGCCTCTTGTCAGTCACATGGAAAACAATTTTGTCGCTAAGCATATAATTTTCAGTAATCTCAGACTGTTGCTGCTGCTCATTCTGTCTTGGTTTGGCTGTATATGTGTCAATTCCATTTGTTACAACATGATGTGGCAAAAATTGGTGCTGCTCAAATACAATGTTCAATTTAGGGTTACAGGGTTTCCTAAATATTTTTAAACTGTCCAGCAAAACAAATTTGTCTTCTAGGTGCTGTGCTGATACTATGTGTTGATAGACTTCAAAAACTTCCTCACCCACTGTCCCACTGTGTGGAGAGAAACCCATGAGCCATGTTGCTTGAAAATTTTCTCCTCTTTAATTTAAGTTTTAGTCTTTACTTACCTAGGTAAAATAATTTATCCCCCTTCTCCAGTTCTCTCCTGTTACAGAGGAAATGTAGTGGCTGCCTGAATAAGTCTGGGATTCACTGCTTTGGCTACACAATTAGTTTTGTGCTTTTCTCTCCCTCTGTTCTTTTTTAAACCAAGTGTTGGAATCCTGTGGTGCATAATATGAATATTGTCAGTATGATCATAATACACTAAGTAAATTTGTATCTATGATTGCACTAAGCTTTCATTAATATTTGGTAAGTTTGTGAGTGAAATGTAATATCCCTGTTTTGGCTCTGGTTATAATTCCCCTCTCTCCATGCATATGTACCCTGTAGCCCTGTAGGAAGCAGGATGGGAACATATCAGGGTGCAGACCAGTGGTTGTTCAATCTCAGGCCTGCTTAAGAAACATGGAGAGCAATGTGCACCAGGGTGACATTGACCACTACCTTTGCAGGACACAGGGCGGAAAGCAAAGTTGTGATACCCTCACCCGATTCCTGGTTATGGTGGAAATAAGTGGTGGCGGCAGAGGATTGCATCTTCATTGATCCTTGAGGCAATCCTACCAGTGAGACCTAATGGGTGGAAACACCAAATCCATAATTTCTGCTCAGGGTATAAAAGCAGAAGTAGCAGTTGCAAACTAAAAGTGAGCAAGTGTCTTTGGGCAGGCAGGAAAGGAAGGCAAATATCCACTTTAGCAAGTGCAAGGGTTTCCAGTTTTAAGCTTTGCACACACTTTTTATTGATAGCAAACCACGGATCCTGTCCTCTCTGTCATGCCTGTCTCTCTATCACCAGTGGCCTCATCTGAAGACACAAGAAAAATAGACAAGGAGATTTAACTGCAACAAAGTCACTGTTTCGTACCAGGTCTGACCATATTTTGAAGACATTTAGTTGAGTCAGTTGAATTTAGTTGAAATTTAATGAACAGTGGTTGTTGTGAAAGCAGAAGTGCATGTGGTCATTTTGGGAAAATCACTTGTCCTGCATTCCCCTGTGGGTTTGCCTTCATGTCCAGACATTTATGAGAGCTCCAGCTGAGGCTAGCAATGGCGTGAACAGCAGGGTGCAATTCTCTCTGGGTGGCAGGGCTGGCACTGTGCAGGCTGCTGCTGCTCCTCTGCATTCGTGGTCTTCTTCCTTTGCAGCCTCACTGTATGTGACTGGTTGCAGACAGCATGGCAGCCACAGCCTGGAAGCTCAGCAACGGTGTCCCTGTTCACCCACCACTGCATCCCAACTATTCCTGGGACAACGTCCCTGCCATGGGCAGGACCAGTTTCAGCAGCCACATCCTTCTCACAGCCAGGTGTTTTGTGAGGATGAACCCAGCATGACACAGTTCCACCTCCCCAGCTAGAAACATCAGCCATGCGTGGGTGAAAAAGGTGAAGAGGGTTATGTTTTAACTCTTATAAGAAAGGCTAAGCAAGGTCAAGGTTTATGAGATGTTAGTCTGCTGCTCAGTTCTTGTCAGTCGTTGGCCTTACACAGGTGGAGTCTCAGACGTTAGGTAATTCTGTTGGGTGTGCACAGACAGACTCACCTCAGCCCATGACCAAGTGCTGCGGCAAAACTAATGAGCCTGGAAGAAGAGCTGTTACAAGAGATCATGTTGGTATAGCATACATGCCCAGGCTCTTTCTCTGTTTTGTGTAAGCCCTGAATTTGTGTTAAATCTGTTAGTGATCCTCTCCTCATTTTTTTTTTATCTCCCCATGTCTTCCTCTAGGATATACCATGTGTACAGATAAACTATTACACTTGTGTTACATAGATTTTCTGAAGAAATGAAGGTGGGTGTTCGCAGCACAGGAGAGATGGTGGGAAGATATTTTCCAAGTGGTTTAGATCTCAAAGAAAGGTTTATGAATCCAATTTCCAATAATGGCATGTAATTTAATAGTGGCCTTAATGACAATTTGAGGAAATGAAAATTAGTGTGAAGCCTATGGCCTGTAGGTACAAATCTGATTTTTTTTTTTTTTAATCTGTTCTGTAACTCAGATTCTGTTTCCTAGTTTCTTTACTATCCTTCATGTATTTTCTTTCAATTGTGTATTGATCTTGAACATTATGAAGCCTTTGCCTTCTTTCTGAATGGATGAAGACAAAAATTTAGAGGGAGTAAACAACTTGGCTAGGGCTATCCTTAAACAGAAGTATTTAAAAAAGCACCTAGGGTGAAATAATTCCTGTAACAGGATATGACAGGGCCATGACATTACTTGGAGCTGTCTACACAAGGAGCAGATGATAGCTCTCTTTCTGTCTGAGTTCAGACCTCTTGGGAAGGCACAGAGACAGGTAGCCTAGATTTGTGGTGGTGCTAATATGGCAGAAAGGCTTTGAGCTCAGAGCTGTCTTTTAACCAGACATCTCAGACATCAGTTATCTCTGTCAAGTCCCTTGCAGAGCATTGTCTCTAGTTTTCTCTCTGCATGATAGACACCCCATTCCTGTTTAACAATCTAGGACTCAACTGAGATCTCAGACAAACTCTGCTGTCCTTGGAATTGCCCCTGCTGCCTTATTCCCCTGCTTACACACCCCTTCCGTCCTGTTGAAGTACATGGTGGGGGAGGGTAGTGTGAGGACATATTACATAACTTTGTTCTGCATTTGTGTTGCTAGTGGTTACCTTCTGAAGTCTGGTATTACCATACTCATTTCAAGTCCCCTGGCATCTGTACCGTTGAAGTGGAATGAGGCATTATAGTATTATCAGATTAGTCACAGCGTGCCTTTTAATGCACATAGATTAGTAATTAAAAAGGTATCTTCAGCTGTCTGGATGGGTCAGGAAAACCTGTTTTCTCAGGGTCCCCCCTGTAGAAAGAATACTAGCTACAGCCTTTAAGGTGTCATTAGAATTGCACAATGGGAGTCTCCTGTGTCAAGGTACTTTTTCTTGAAAGAACTAACAAACACCAGCATTTCAAATGGAGTGACTCAAATTCTGATCAGCTCTGGCATCTCTCTAAGTGGTCCTTCAGAAGCGGCTGTTGAGGATGGAGTAATGCACTTCACTCATAAGAGAGAAACAACAATATACTTCCTTGACACAAAGGAGTAAGTTAACAAAGTTTAATGGTAAAGTGACCGTGGTTTAACAAGATTTGATGTCAAGGTACACTTGATCATTTATTTCATAGGGACGGGGCCAGACAAAACTGTCAGGAAGATCCTGCCATTGAATCATAAGGTTCAGAAAGGACCCCATTGCTTTCTAAACTTCTCAGAAATGAGTCTAGGTACACTTGGGTTCAGTTCAAACCTGAGACTTGGTCAGCAGTTTATGTCTAGAGGATTATATACATTGTATGCATTATGTATGCATTATGTAAACAATAAACTCTTTATGTCACTTATCTAAGATTCTGAAGTTTAACATGCTGTTAATCACTTACGAAGAATCTGCCAAGTAATCTCTCAGTTTCAAAGAGTAACCTGGAGAGGTGTCTCTGCTCAAGAGAGCATCCTGTTGTGCAGCCTGCTGCCATGCAAGAGAACTTGGTGAGCCCTGGGCTGTCTGCTCTTTATAGAGTAAGGTGAGTATGGAGACAGAAACACCTTGGCAGCAACAGCGATTCACCTGGTAGGAACTGTTTTACTGGAATGCTTCACTTCAATTCCCTTTACCTTACCTTTCCAAGAAACATATCTTCTGTTCTTTGCAGTGTCCAAGGAAGATTCAGTCCCATGCAGAGACCAAGCCATAAGTCACATTTTGGAGGCAAGCCACTGTTTTGACTGCCTGCAGATGAATTCCTCCCTGAGTCCTGCAAGTGGACTACCCTACAGTCTCCATTCGGGTGACAAGGCAAGTGGTCAAGGTACGATGCAGCAGAGTTCACCAAGAGTGTCTGCACAACCTTGTTCTGTCAGTGGGTTCTTGCTGTGATGTTCAACAGGAAGCCACAAATCGACCTCTTTTTCACTGTTTTATGGTACTATGTTTGGCATTATCTGCTACTTACTAATGCTGTAGGACATATTCAAATTGTTTAAACTGCTCTGGTTTCTGTTAAACTCCCATATCTTAAGTTTAAGTAAGTCTGTCACTTGGAAACAAGACATTTTCTTTTTACTTTGTGAACCACAAATCTGTGTTCCTTTGTCACATTACTCTAGTGTTGCTTTTGATCCCATTCTAATCAAAGGTCACTAAATTACTTTAATTACCTGCACTGCTGCTTTTCTCTAGGGCTTCATTTGCTCTGGATGTATATAGAAAAGTGTGGGGTTTCTCAGTGGCAATATATTCAGTGTGGAAGAGCTCTTATTCTTCACATCTGGGTTTTTCAGGGTCTGTTTGACTCCTACAGGAAGTTTGAGGAGACTTTAAACACCTCTCAAGGCTTTGAGCCTTGTTCTGTAGGTCTACTGACTGGTCAACGATGCTAGGAAACCTTCTGTGTATAGGGCACATCCCATGACTCTGTGTCCTTTGCAAAATGCCCCCTATGTGTGTAATTGAAGCAAAGCTGAGGAAGACCTTTGCAGTCCAGTTAATTTCCTATTTGCTGTAGTTAGGTGCAAGACCAAGAAAATTGTTGGATGATCTTTCAGTGCTGTTCCCAGAGGGCTTAGGAGGTGCCCAGCATGGCTCCTATCCAAGATACACTTACTGAAGTTGAACTGAGCCTGCTGCTTACAGTGACATTTCAGGGTCTCTGAGCTGGGTGAAACTCTTATTGGAGCTGCATTGATTTCACTCCCACTGAAGTTGAGGTTTTCAATGGATTCAGACTCTTAAACTACCTTTAAACAGTGTAATTTGCACAAATTTCCCACCAAATCATTTCATCCAAATTGCCCACTAACTTGCCAAATTATCCACCAATTTATTGCACAAATTTGTGGCATTTAGATGATCCAAAGGAACAGAGAATAAAAATTTACTCTAAGTTTAAAAAAGTCTTATAGTCTAGTCAAATAATGATTTGTCTGGTAAATGATAATAACACTTATATTTCAAATTACATACAGTTAGTTTTTCCAGTGCATATCTGATTTCACCATTTATGGTGACTTTTCAATATTGAATGTCTGTTACTGGCTCTCTTTGCTGCATCTAAAGCTGACATTACTCAGATTGTAAGGTTGCATTCTTTTACTGACCAGTAGCTGGCCTTGGTGAGTTTTAGGAGCCCTGGTATGGATCTGGTTATATTCATAAGGTGGTATTTTCAAGTCCTCTGCTCTCTTCCCATGCCTGTGCACCTCTGTGCTACATTTTTATTATAGGTTGAAAAATAGTTATTTGGAATAACTACATGTTTTTGCTGTCTATCTTTCAAAAGCAGAAATAACATTTGGGGTCCTGTTCCTTTGAAAGCTGTACAGTTCAGGCACCACACCATCACTTGTGTTCGACAATTTTCTCATTTATCAATATACTTCCAGAAGACATAAATAAAAATAATAGTTATTCTTTTCATGACAGAAATCCTTTTTCCTTTATTTGCTTATAGCAATGCTGTGTGAAGCACATTGAATACCTGTAGTTTTGGTGTCCTTTAAAAATGGCTTCTCATGATATTTTAAACTAATTCAATTCTCTTTTATGCATTGAAACATTTGATTTTTTAAAAATTAATGGTTCTCCCCTAGTTACTGAAAATAATGGTCAGTATCTCAGTCACTTTATTTTAAATAGATAAACTGTTCTCATTGGTTTCATCCCTTTTTTCCTTTCTTTCTCCAATAACCCTCCTGAAACAGACTTGTTTTTTCCTCTTGAAAGTTACTGAGCTACTGGATTACAAAGGTTCACACTTAGGATACAGTACTTACTGGAGGTCCATATGTGCAGAAAAATGGGTTTTTTTTTGTCCCTTTTATTTAAAAATGTTACTTTTCTACCTTTTTTTCATATAAAGGAATATAGAAATATTTTTTAAATATACAGGAATGTTATGGATTTTATAGGACTTGACATTGTTATTCTGCTTCTTAGTTCAGCTGTGTTCAGCTGAATTAGTAAAGAGTCAACAGCATTACAAGATTGTTTTCTTGAAGATGGAAATGAAAGGGAAGAGTAGATGTTCAATATCTTAAAAGGCTGAGACAAGAGCCTCACTTAGGACACAACAACCATTTTCTGAGAAAGAAAACAGTGCAGGAACTGCAGAGAAAATGAAAGAGTACCAGTTGGGTACAGAATATAAATTGCTAAAAGTCTGCACAGCTGGGCAAACCCATGCTCATGTTCAGAATTGCAGCAGTGAGAAACAGCTGCAGCTTTGTGCAGGACTATTTTGGGACCTTGCTTCCTTAGACAGAGATGGCTGTTTGCCAAAGCATCTCAATCTAAGTTTCTTCCTTAGACACTAGTGTGAATGGTGGGAAAACACAGTTTTCAGAAAATATGTTTTGACTCTTTTTTTGTGTAAGAAGTGTTAACCTCTATTCTTAAAGCTTCATTATGTTGCAGAACCTCTGGGGAAAGCTTGTGAGGTGTTTTCCCAGCCTGGACAGTCCCTTGGGCAAAATGGGTCATCTTCTCAGATAATGTTTTTTCTTTCATGGTAGCTATGGTAACAGTGGCACCTGAGCTCAGACTGACTGGAGGAGCTGCTCCGTAGGTTATGTTGTCCACATGTTTTTGGAATTCTCCCATTCATGGAAATAATTATCTGCTTCAGGCTACATGAGGGTTTTCTTTTTTTATTTGGTTTTATTTGGTTTTGGGTTTTTTCCCCACATTTTCTGTAGGGTGAATGAAAATCTACTTTTACTGTTATTAGTTGAAAAGGAAGATGACAATGGCTAGTGATTCTGTTTGAGGTCTGCATGCACATTAACATTGCAGTAAATTGTTATGCACCTAAGATGAAAAATTTGCAGGTTTTTTTTTAAAGGAAAACTGTTCAAACAAATATAGAATTAGGCTGGATACTCCCCTCAGTGGCACTTCATAAATAGTTTATTACTTTTGAAGTTTAAAAATACCGTATCAGGAGCTGTTAAATGTCCTTGATTTCTCTGCTTTTAAGTTAAAGTGTGTATGGTTGCACATCAGCCATTCACAAAGCTCTGATTAATGTGATGTCTAAGACACTAAGCATCAAAGGGAAGTACTGTGTTTTAAATCACTCTTTCTTCCAACAGCAGAGTTCACCAGTGCCTTAAAGGCTGTGCTGTCCCTTTGGAAAACAAGAATTTCTCTTCTTTGGCATTTTTTTCCCCAGTGATTCAGAAATGTCAGTTGTTCATACGATATGCTGCAATGTGAAATGTAGCAAAGGAAAATTCAGAAGAGGTTGTGCAAGTCCTGGGTTGGAACTGCAGTGGGAGCTGGGTCAGTACACAGGTTGCTTTCTGCAGCTCAGGTGTCCTGACTGCTCTGGGTGGGCTCTCCACTAGACAATTCTAGTTCCCTCTGAAGCAGAGAGCTGCCTTGCCATGACTGGAGTGGGAGCCCGTCCGGGAGCTGCGCCAAGGCTGCATGCTCCAGGGAACGCTAGTGGGATGGCTCAGTGTCTCAGAGATCGTCAGCTGCAGCTCTGCCAGCAGAACTGGAAGCATGTCTCTGAAAAGGTTTAGAACAGCTGATGGAAACTTTATAGCTTAGTTATGGCAAGATTTCTTCTTTAAAGTGATCCAGCCCTCAGCTTGGCTGTCATCTCAGACATGGAGAGAAGATAATAGATTGGCATTTGAGCACTGTCATGATTGTTATTTGTGTTTATTGACAGTGCCTGCTGCCTTAGGACAGGGAAGTGGTCACAGTGCCAGAGTAGCTTGTATACACACCTTGAATATCCACGATCCTGTGCCCTGTCTGCCCACAGGGAAAGATGGGCCTTGCAGAGGCACACCCGGAGCTGGAAGGCTGATCAGTGTACGCTGCTTTACTCCTGCACTGCTTGCTCCTGCTGCTCTGCTGGAGGTCCTCCAGCACCCTGGACAGAGCAGGGTGGGGTTGCTGGCAGAAAAGAGGTGTGCAGCATGCATAGAGCAGCCCCGCACAGGAAAGCATCTTTTAGAGTCAACAAACCACTAAAAAGATAGTGAAAGAAGAATATAAAACTTTTTCTTAAACTTTGTAACACTATATTCTTCTGGGGAGATTCTGGCTGTTCGTTTTGTCACTGACATGGGCCATCTGTTCTGGGAGAGATGGAGGGAGGCACTTAGGCCACATTCTGAAGTTACACCTTGGCAGGGAAGCTTTTTGTACTTTCACCACTCACACACAACTGAGCTACACAAAGAAGATGGAGAAGGGCCTAGCATCTGGCCTGACCCTTGCAGGTTTTAGGAGTAATCTTTGCACAAACAATTTGTGTATATCCTGATGAAACTTATTAGTAAGGCTGAGAAACTGCTGTACTATGTGATAACTCAGTAACATTTGCATTTTCTGTAAAAACAAATTCTTTCTCTGTATGACCATTTCAAGGTTGACAGAAGGACTGATTGCTGCTGAGAAATCGATAATTTGTCATTCTAACCTGTTATAAAGCACTAAGCAGGTGAATTTGCTGTTACCTTAAAACTCTCCCCAATGCATATGGATTATGATTTAGTATACAATAATGTTATCAGTATTATTCAAATAATACATTAAGCTACCATATATTTTGCAAAGGTATTCTGGCAATTTGATGTAGTTATCTCTTGATTTATCTGTCTTCCATCCCCCATCTTTTGTCTATACCCTGCTTACCATAATTATTTATTTCTAGACTGTGTCTTCTGAGAGGTGGCACAGCATCCAAGGAGGGCAGCAGTGGGGAGTGCTTGTTGACATTTTAGTCTTTTCTAGGGCAGAGAGTGTAAGTGCTCTGTTGGGGGCATGGGAGTGGAGCCCACAGTTGTGAGGGTTAGGGGCTGATTACCAGCACTGGCTAGGCTGTGTGTGCACAGTAAGCATCCTGCCCCGAATGAAGGAGTAACAGATGATGGCCAAAGGCTGCATATCTCTTTCCCCATACCATCAATGACCTTTCTGTCCCTTTTCTCTCTCTTTGATCCACAGGGCAAGGGTACTAGACAGCAGCTTCTTTCCTAAGCCCATCGCAGCAGTGATGCTCATTGTTTGGGCAAAGCCAAAGTCATCCCATTGTTTGTTTTATTTTTTCACCCATACTATTCCCTTTCCTCTTCCCTCTGGATAGTTTTCTATACAGGGAAGGCCCACAGGCTGTCAGGGGATGAGGGAAGTTCACTGCAGCTCCTGGCTGGTCAGTAATAAGAGAGTAGGTGTGGGTGGCTTTCACAAACAAACGCTGTAACTAGATAATCTGAACAAACCAATCACGTTCGGGAAGAATGGGTGTGAGGGTCTTTACAAACATCAAACTGCACAAGTTTGTTACAGAACCCAACATGGTCTAAATTTTTGAGCTTTAAGGAAGGATGTGAGGGCTTCATAGGCTTATGAGTAGTAACTTCTCTGCCCAAGGTGGGTTTAAAGCTAATTTAATGATCATGTGATGTATGATAAGGGGGAGGGGTTATATTTTAAAAGGGGAATATGTATTAGGCAGTTTGGGGCATCTGTACATTCCTAATACCTCGGTCAATGGGGAAAGAAAGAGAGCAATATGCAGTTGGGAATTTAGGGTAAAAAGGAAGCTGCATGCTCCAAAATCTTGAGAGACCCCAGAGGAACATGCCCCAGTGGACTCTTACTTTATTTGAATAAATTTGGTTCTCTGTCTCCTTTGTGGACGCTGGCCTTTGGCAGCGTGATTTTCCACACAGTCAGGGCTTGTATAGGAAACCTTCCACCTTCCAGGGAAGGCGGTGGCAAGTGGAGTTCATGGCGCACATCATCCCCTATGAGATGGCCACTCCCTTCAGTGGTGGCTGGCACTGGACAATTGATTGGGTACCCAAGAGTGTCCAGAGACAGGTGAGTGAAGGACTGAAGGGGTCTGTGAAGACATCCACAGAAAGGGACCACTGAAAATCTCACCATGGGGATTTTGGGGAGTAAGCATGAAAGGATGTCCAGGGAGGGCAGTGAAGGAAAGCTGAGAAGAGAGCTCAGCAATAGCAATGACAATCATGGAATATCCCCAGATAGAACCCCCCATTCTCCCTTCTTGGGGAGAATGCTGAGGTTCTGGTGTAGTTATGCTTTCCCTTGGAGGTAACTAAGGAAATAATGTTAAAATGTTTTTATTTTATGACCAGATTTTGATCTGCCAAGAGGATTTAAATGGACCCCTTTTGGGACAGATGACATTAGTCTTTGTCAAAATTTTCATAGTCTTTAATTATACTGGGAAAAGATTGGTTGAAAAGGAATGTGAAAAAATATGGTTAAGGCAAGTACCAGCAGGGGTCTATGCAATAAGGAAAAAATAGGAAGGGAAAGAAAGAAAGAAAAGGATAACAATGAGGACTGGGATGTTTTCCAGTACCTTCTCTCACCTTTTCTTTAAAATCTACAAAGATCCAGGGCTGGCTGCAGATCCCCGGTATCTCCAACTTCCAGTCCAGGGGAAACAAGGAAATATTGTGGAAATACCCCCACACAGGATATCATATCCCTCTCCAGAACTAGAGAGGGAACCCAGTATAAGACACCAAGGGCCCCAACAGCACATGAGACAGGGATCCTCCAGATGCCCCTATGCCAAGTTCCAGTGGGGGCCAGGGTGGAGGATTTGGTTTTTTAATTGTTCCAGTTACCACGCAGGACACAAGAAGGTTGAAAAATGAATTACCCCCATATTTGGATGATTCCATTGGAGTAGAGGAAAAGATAGAATATTCAGGAAATGCAGATTATACTTGGAAAGACTGGGATTTCCTTTTAGGTATTTTTTTCAGGATACAGGAAAGTTGGATGATTTTGCAGAAAGCTTGTCAGCTGTAGGAGGACGAACACCCAGAAGCCATGGGATGGGCCAGAAAAAATGTGCTTGTGGTGGATGATGCCATCCCCCATCAGATCCTCAGTGGGATCCAAATCATCAAACCAGGCTGGCCCACCTTCGAGATTACAATGCCTATTTAATTAGAGAAATTAAAGCAGCAGTTTTTAGAACTAACAATGTTATGTCCTTAGAGCAATAAAAAGATGAGAGCCCTTCTTATTGGCTAGAAAGGACTAGGGATGCCTTGAGGAAAGGAGGAGCGTTGGACCCTGAAGGACCAGCACTCAATACATTGCTGAAAGTAAAATTTGTCACCAAATCTTGTCCCCAAAGAAGGGGAGTGGCAGGATAAGCCCTTCAATGAGTTGGTTAGAAAGGCACAGCAGGTATATGTAAAAAGGGATGAGGAAAAGGCAAAGGTGAAGGCAAGGACAATGGTGCAATTTTTACAACCCTTGACAGGAAAAGAGCAGCAATCCCCAGGACAAAACAGAAGGAGGCAGCCACTAGAATTTAACAAGAATATGTCTTCCCTCGTAGAGGGGGGTCAACCAAGACAGCATTGAGAAGGAATTATTGTGGCATTTGTAAGAAAGAAGGACATTGTAAGAGGGAATGTCCCCAGAGGCATGTGGACCCTTGTGAGGTGGAAGTTCACCGGCTGATGGAAATGGATTGTTACGGGTGTCAGGGGCTCCTATTATATCAAGGACTCACCACACAGGAGTCTTTATTAACATGCAAGGTGGGTCCGGATGGAGAGGAAGTACACTTCCTAGTAGACACAGGAGGCTCTTGCTCAAATTTTATGCCAAAGTGGGGACAATTATCAAAAGGGTCTTTGGTTATTCAAGACGTAGCTGGAAAAGATGCACGAGTGCATCTCATCCCACCACTCCTAGTGGATATGAAAGATAAATAAGGGATGCATGAATTTTTACTTCTTCAAAATTGTGATTGTAAACTGTTGGGAAGAGAATTAATGGCTAAATTTGGAGTGTAAATTAATATTATAAAAGGTGATACAGAGGTTAATACTGTTTTAACACTGTGCAAATTCCGTGAATAAGCTTATGCTAAAGTGAACCCAAAAGTGTAGGAAGCCCCAGGGAAATATGAAAAATTAGGTACAGAGGCCCTTCAGATTATTTTGAAACAATCTGGAGAAGTGGTTTCTTAGAAGTAATTCCCTGTTCCAAGAGGTGGAAGAAAGGGATTTCAGCCTATTCTTGAGTCCTCACTAAAGACAGGTCTTTTGGAGTCATGTATGCCTCCCTATAATTCTCCCATCCTGATGGTTAAGAAACCAGATGGAACCTTTAGAATGGTGCGGGACCTAAGAATAATAAATGAGATTACTAAAGTAAAGCATCCCATGGTCCCAAATCCTTATACCATCTTTAACCAGATTCCCTCCTGACATCACTAATCTTTAATATTAGATTTAAAGGATGCTTTCTGGGAATGCCAACTGACAGAGTATAGTAAACAGTATTTTGCCTTTGAGTGGGAACTCAAAGAGGAAGAAGAGAAAATGGTAAAGCAACAATTGACATGGGCAGACTTTCTGCAGGGATATATGGAAACACTGGTCTTATTTGAACTACCCTCAGAAAAAATATTGAAAGAATTTACTCTGCCCCCAGGGATTAGGTTACTGTACTATTCAGATGTCTTGCTTCTATCAGGAGAAGTGGTAGAAGAAGCCACTGTGAAATTTCTTATTTTCTTGCTAAAAAGCAGCTTAGGGTCTGAAAAGAAAGCACAAATGGTGGAGAAAAAGGTTAAATAACTGGGATATCTTTTGGCAGAAGGGTTGTGATGTATTGACCCAGAGACAGTCCAGGGAATTTTAGAAGTACCCAGTATCTATTACCCAGGACTAAAAAGGAGCTGTGACAAATTGGAGGACTTAATAGGATGTTGCAGGACTTGGATTGAGGACTTTTCTGTTTTAGCCAGACCTCTGGATGACCTTTTTACACTAGACAGCCCCAATGTTGTGATATGGACATCAGAAGGAAGGCAGATCTTCGAAGTGTTAAAAAGCAGATTCATTGAGGTTCTAGACCTAGCCCTTCAGGACAGGGAACAAGAATTTGAATTACATGTGGATGCTTAACAGGTCCATGCCAAAGGAATTCTAGTGCAAGAGCATGGGGGTACCCAAAGACCAGTGGCTTATTTTTCAAAAATGTTAGACCCATTGGCAAGGGGGTGTCCCCATTGTTTGCAAAATTCTGCAGCCACAGCTTTATTGGTAACTGAGACACAAAAACTAACAACAGAAGGATCTCTTACTGTTAAAGCCTCACATCAAGTTAAGGCTTTGTTAAACAGAAGAGCTTTCTAAATGGTTAAATGGTTATGTTATTGCAGAATGAAACTTGTTTAATTAACAGGAGGGTTTAGAATTGAGAAGCAGGGAAAAGTTTAACTCTTTTAGCCTGGGTAAGGGTTTAGCCTCCTGTTTAACTGCTCCCAAAAGACCTGAAGGAAACTCATGGCTGTATTCAAGTAACATACCCCCAGACCCAAGCGAGAGAAGATTTACAGGATACCCGTTGGTCAAAAGGTGTTTACTGATGGATCTTAAAGAGAAATAGAAGAATGAGTTACAGGATATGCTATAGTAAAAGGAAGGAAATCGCAAGGAGGAGGGAAGTTGCCATCCTATGGTCAGCACAGACTGCAGAATTGTATGCCTTAGTGAGAGTCTGAGAATTGCATCAAGGAAAGGTGGTAAATTTATTTACAGATTCAAAGGATGCATGTGGGGTGGTACATGCGTTTGGAAAACTGTGGGATGAAAGAGGTCTATTAATTTGCAGAGGAAAAACATTAGCTCGTGAGGGTTTAATGACTCGCCTATTGGAGGTGGTTAATTTACCAAAAGACGTGGCAATAATACATGTTAGGGGACATCAGTCAGGATACTCAGAGGAGGTGACAGCTTATTGACTGGTGGATGAAGGAGCTCTGAAAGCAGCACTTCTGATAGAAATCTCTAAGATGCTCCCTTTGCTCCCAGTGGCTCATCTTCTGGTGGAGAAATGGTCTTTTCCACCAGAGGAGCTGGACATAATTAAAAATAGTGGGGCAGAGGGAAGAACAGACAACTGGTTTGCAAAGGACCATAAACAATGGACACTGGAGGCTTTGGCCCTACAAACCTTGAAACAACTCCATGAAGGGAGTTGTTGGGGCTCTTGGAAGCTTCCCCAATATGTACACTGCCTTGGGTCTTCTTGCTCTGGCAAAACAAGCTACTGAAGTTTGCTTGATTTGTGCCAGAGCCAATTGCTGGGTTACAAAGAAAGTTGCCAGGCAGGGAGACGCTGGGCTGTATGCCCATTCCAATAATGGATTTTACTGAAAGGCCCCAAGTAGGAAGACTTAAATGTCTTCTGGTAATAGTATGAGCTAACAGGGTAGCCAGAAGCATTTCCAGTTGCTTCATAAGTACTGGGTCAGTTATTAATGTATTTTTGGCATAAAAATTCCAAGATATGGGATTGTGAAAGCAATAGACTCTGATAGGGACACTTATTTTACAGGAAAAGTTCTTCTAGGGGTTATGGCATCTTTAGGAATATAGTAGGACCTCCATACCCCCAGAACACTCAGATTTTGTGCCAAGTAGAAAAAATGAGCGGAGAAATACAGAAACACGTTTTGAAGCTGGTGTTACAAACTAAGAACTAAGATGCCATGGGTATGGCTTTTGCCATTAGCTTTAGCCAGAATATGAGCCAGACACAGAGAAGGCATTAAATTTTCCTTCTTTGAATTAATGTTTGAAATTCCTTACCCTGGTAATTCTCAACCCAGCTGGGGAACTGGAGAAGAGTGATGTATATTTAAAACAGTATGTGGCCAGAATACCGTCTCTCACAAAATCTCTCCAACAGGAAACCCAATTGGTGCAGACCCTGCCTTTGGACTTTGCTGTTAATAACATGCAACCAGGAGACTGAGTCCTAGTTATGGAGGGGAAAGAAGCACCTCTGATGGCAAAGTGGTGTGAACCATACCAAGTGTTATTGACCACAGCAACAGCCATCAATACAGCTGATCACTGGTGGATCCATCATATTCAGGTCAAGGCCTCTACAGCTCCAGAGATTTGGGCTTCTCAGATGGAGGAAAGAGATGGGCAATGGTTGCTAACGCTCTGCAAAAGTGGACCAGATCCATAGCCACCGATTATCTACAAGCTCCAGAGATTTGGACTTCTCAGATGGAGGAAAGAGATGGGCAACAAAATCAAATGAGTCAATCTTTGCAAATAGATGACTATGGAAATATGTTAAAACAAATAGCAAAAGAAATAAGAAACTTAGTGCATATGCTGGTCCAGATGTGGAAAGGTTGGGAGTGGGGCATATTTTCATGGTTGCCTGGTGGACCATAGACCAAACAAATGTTATTCGTTTTTCCTTTGTGCAGTAACAGCTTTGAGTTTTATACCATGTCCAGGGAAAAAAGGCAAGTTAATGGTAATTGAAGTTTGTAAAGACAAATATTGAGATATAAGAAGAGGAGAGATTGATAGGACAATGGGTGTGTATGTTTTTACAAACAAACTCCGTAACTAGATAACCTGAATGAACCAATCGTGTTCAGGAAGAATGGCTATGGGGCCTCTACAACAAACTGCACAAGTTTGTTACAGAACCCAACAGGGTCTAAATTTTTGAGCTTTAGGGAAGAATGTGCAGGCTTAATAGGCTCATGAGTAGTAACTTCTCTGCCAGGGGGAGCTTAAAGTTAATTTTAATGATCATACAATGTATGATATGGAGAGGGAGGATGGGGGTGGTTACCTGTTAAAGGGGGAATATGTATTAGGGAGTTCGGGTACCTTGCCAATGGGGAAAGGAGGAGGTCGGAAATATGTGGTCGGGAATTTAGCATAAAAAAGGAGGCAGAATGCTCCAAAATCTCAAGAGATTCCAGAGGGTTATTCCCCCGTGGACTCTCCCTTTATTTGAATGAAGTTGGCTCTTGCAGGACTTCTCTATTTCTTTTGTGGACACTATCTTTTTGGCAGTTATTTTCCATATATTAGAGTGGTTTGGACTGGAATGGGGAAAGGAGTGGTGCATGGGCCCAGGCTACAGGTTTTGTCAGGGCGGCTGATTTACAGTGAGAACCCCAGTTCTTGCAAAACTAGTCTTGCAGTAAAGGTAACTCCTAACACTGACGAGTCAGTAAGGCAGTGATATCTGCTCCACGAAGGCTGAGAGGCAGTGTTCCCAGGATGTCCCTCCTGAGCACTTTTTTTTCTGTCTGTTAATGCTGGGCATCATGGAATCACTGTATGATTCCCGTGAGATGGAAGGAAGCCACAAGGATCAGTGAGTCCAACTCTTCACCCTGCACAGAACAACCCCAAAAGCACACCATGTGCCTGAGAACATTGTCCAAACACTTCTTGAACTCTGTTTGGCTTGGTGCTGGGACCACTTCCCCGGGGAGCCTGTTCCAGGGCCAACCACACTCTGAATGAAGAACTTTTTTCTAATATCCAACCTAAACCTCCCCTAACAGAGTTCATACCATTCCCTCAGGTCCTCAGCTCACCCTCTGGGTGACCACAGAGAAGAGATCAGTGCCTGCCCCTCCTCTTCCCCTCACCAGGAAATTGTAGATTGCAGTGAGGTCTCCCCTCAGTCACCTCTTCTCCAGCCTGAACAAAGAAAGTGACCTCAGCTGCCCCTCATACATCTTCCCCTTGACGAATTTCACTGTCTTCACTGGTCTCCTTTGGTCGCTCTCTAATAGCTTATTTTCCTTCTTACAGTGTGGCACCCAAAGCTGCCCCCAGCACTGGAGGTGAGGCTGCCCCAGTGCAGAGCAGAGCAGGACAATCCCCTCCCTTGCCCCGGCTGGTGATGCTGTCCCTGATGCCCCCAGGGCACAGTTGGCTGACACCAGTACTGACGAAAGTTTATCTATGCAGAGTCATGGGCAGATCCCCACACTTGGAGACACATTGTGGAGTTGCCTGTGCCCCACTTGTCATGGAGTAACAGATTAAGGCCAAACAAACTCTTTTTGTCTGGTGATTCTCTCATAGCAGGTCTTGTTTGGGAAAAAATCTTCATGTGGCAGTTATGGGGCTGGCAATAACCATTACTAAACTAATTCCTGCTTGTGCTGGCCAGAGGGTTAGCTGTTGAGAATATTAGGAGGTTCATGCACTCCATTTTGTTTATTCAGCTGACATCTCTGAGTAGTATCATTATTAGCCTAAGTACTCAGAGTGGTAGCTGCATTATCTACCACAATCTTCAAATGTATCAAAAGAGACTTGGAGAGAGATATTTTTAATTAGAAAAGCTAGGAACATATGATAGCCACAAATTAAAACTAATATCCACCATTCTATTTCAGATTTTCCTTTTGTCCAAACCCTCTGAATGGTGCTGTAAGCCCATGGCAGTGGGGGTGCTGCTTAGAATTAGGCTTGATTTTTTGGCAGGTGATTGCCTCCTCCCCCCAAAGGATTGCTGTGCATCAGTGGAATGCCCTCATTCTCTTTCTGTGTGGATGGAGGCTGACAGCAGGATCCCTATGAAAACTGTGCTGCACCGATGTCTTTGCTGCATGTTCTCTGCAAATTGCACTGTCTTGCAACGCCTTCAGACACCTTCTGTGAAAGGAATATAAACACCTATATGATTGAGAGCTGCTGCATTTTTCTAAGACATTTGTTTAAAAAAAATTACATGACCATAATTATAATTTTCAGGAACACTTCAGAACTGAGATTCTTTGCTGTCCTTTCACCTCCCTACCATTGTCCCTGCAGAACTCAAGAACCTTATTGCATTGTACTGAGCAACACATGTTATGTCTGACTAAGTTATGCCAGTGTGGTGCTGTTTTCCACTCTCCTGGCATCTCTGGGGAAAATGGTTTATGCAGCACAGTACTCCCAACTACCTGCTGTGTTTCACTTCTTTCACAGGGGTGTGTGGTTCTGTGTCTCCTGATGGGATTGCAAGCTGAGGAGGTTTAGGGATACTGATTATTCCCATTATTAGATTTCAGAGGATCCCACTCACTGATTCAGGGGCAGAAAAATTTTTATCCATGCTTGTTTGGAGCGGGGTTGGGGAGAGGATAGCACGATCTCTGGCAGCTGCTGATTCTCTAACCTATGCAAACATGTTCAGCTTTGGAAAAGCCTTATCAGTATGCATATCTTTGCTCTGGCCTTCACAGCTTTTTTTGCTTCTCAGAGAGGCATCAGTGCCTGGTAACGTTGTGTGCTTGACTGTTGTAATTGGGTGGATAAGCTCATTTAGAAATGAGTTGCACCACTAATTGTTTTGTCAACATAGGAGATGTAAGTAGTCATTGTGCATTTTTTAGGGCTTTGCAGAAGCTGGAAATTTCTCTGTGCTGGTGTGAAAGCTATTCCAGAAACTGCATACACTGTGAAGGTTGTTACTTTTCCTTGCAAGTGATCTGGCCAGGAAGTTTGACACTTCCAGTGGTGATTACATTGCTCTATGATAACTCTGCATTCTGTTTAGAACCCCATGAAAAAAGATTTGATGGTATTAAATTTTAACTGTAATTGAATTAAAACAGATTTATCTCCCAAGATTTACCTATATTAAAAATGTCCCCAAGCTAAAGCAAAGCAATGAAAGATGCTTAGCCACACCTGGGAGAAAATGGGTTAATGCATGTTGTCTACTTGACAGTTAGTGACTGATTTCTCATGATCCTGTGCTTTGGATTATCCTTTCCATCAGAAATCACCTCTTTGCAGTACCTTATAATGTGCAAACCAAAACAAAGACAAGACACAAGGAAGCAGCTGCCAGGCATAGGATTTACACAAAAAGGTGTAGGGAGATATTTTACTACAAGGACATCCTTTCTGTAGTTAATATTTCTGTGGACTGCATTCCATTGCTTTCCATCATGGGCTTGTGTTTTCTTTAGCAACAGTGGTTATTTGAATGACTTGTCTGCTTGCTTTGGTTTTACTCCTCTCTTCACACTACCCAAGGTTTTTGTTAATGCAAAAACAAGTACTCAGGCTATGAAATAACTCATAAACTTGCAGATAATGTCTGATAACCAGAGTTTTATTGCTACCAGCCAGGAAAGGCTGAGAACTGATATATCTAGCTGTGATATTAAATATGTCAATGTAACCCCCAAATGGGACATCCTATTGGTTTAAAGAAAGTGATTGTCAAAATTATGATGATATTTGTGTTCTGCTTAGAAAGTATAGGGAGGAGGTCTCATGGCAGAGAACATCTTTCCTCCCTACTCCAAATGTTTTTCAAAGAACTGAAACTTTTTGATTCATCTTACGATCCACACTGGAGTTTCTCATCACAGTATTCTCATCACAGTGCAACATGGGCCTGTAGGCCCTGCATACTTTTTGTTTATCAGGAGTGCTTGTGCGGGAGTGCAGGGCTTGTTTATCAGGAAAGTGGAGGAGTTTCTGTGTAAAACACAAAGAATCTTAATGCAAGTTATCTCAGTGTTCTTAAAAGTCAAAGTTGAGATTTTTTTCAAGCTCAGATTCTGAAAGCAGAGTTATGGCATAAGTCGACATTTATATTTAGCAACTGTAACTCCAAATGTCTTTCACTCTCCTGATGCATCTGTGTCAGAAACATCATATTTATTTATATTTCAGCTAAACTTAAGTCATTATTTCCCATCAAAGATGTATGGTGTTACTGATATCCAGAATATTGTTGTAAATTAGAAATATCCAGACACTATACTGCATGCAAATATAGTGATATCAGCTGCAGGGGGTGACACATAGAGCCCCTTAGTCCTCAGTCCTCTTTCATACCGAGCACATAACTGGTGCCTAGGAAAGATAAGCAAAACGCAAGCAGAGAGTAATGGTACTTTCTTGGCAGAAGTTCTAAACTTCCATCGATTTACAAATCATGGCTCAGGGACTTTTGAATGAAGATTTGGATTCCTTCATAAAATCATGTCAGACCCTATAGATCTCCAGCAAAGATATGCTGGGTCAGGAAATGCACTGGAAATGCTGGAACTACAATGGGGTGTAGGAGTATCTAGTCCCTAATCCTGGGGCTGTGGAGAAAAATGAAGGGGAACTGCTCTCTTTTAACACTATCACCATCTCATTCTGGCTAAATCTGTAAAACTGTACTAGGACCGTTTCCCAAAAATAAGTTCTCATTGTTTCACCAACTCTGGACATGTTACTAGGACATGGTGGGAGGGCAGGCAAGGGACACAAGGTCTTAATATTCTCATCTTGGAATAACATTTAACAAAATGCCTGTAAGATTCTGAAAAGAGAGTGGAGATATGGTAATACTGTGTAACACACACTGGATTGCTTTTCTTGCTGAAAATTATTTTTATCCAAGCCCAGGACTTGAACATCTTTCAGAGATATTGAAAAATCACCTAGCATTAGGATAGGGCTTTGGATGACAAGAAGAGTGATACCAGCTCTGAATGTGGCCATTCTAATGTCAGTGATGCAGGAGTGAGATCATTAGTGGTCATGATTGTTATTCCAGTCATCTAGTCCTCACCGCCTGCAGAGTGAATATGGTGGCCAAGACTGTTGTCATGAGATCCTGGAAAAATAATGGCATTTTCTGAGCCCAAGTGCAAAAAAGAATCTCCGACCTTAAGCCAGGATAGTGATTCTCCCCTCATATCTCAGTCATCTCTCTTTGTTTTTTATAATATTTGTGTCCCCTGAAAGAAGGCGCAGAGGCTGCCTGAGGATTCACAGCATGTGATTTGTGATCAGATAAAACAGACATTAGTCAAAGGAGAAAAAAGTAGACAACTGTTAACGTAACTGCAACTCTGACTAAACCCCTTGGCTCTGTTTCTTCACCCAATGAGTCTCACACTTGTCAGGAAAGACCTGGCCCTGAAAGAACCTGTAGTGGAGGAAAGAGAACTGCTTCTCCATACCCACCCGCACGGTTCAGTGGCTCCTATTGTCACAGGTAGGCAGCACCAGTGGCAGCGACACTGGTTGCTGTGTGCCTGTGAGTGCCTTGCTCACTAGCTCCCAGTTTTTTTAGTCTCCTGGTCCTTCCAGGATATTTTTACTTTTCCTTTTACGGCCATTTGAGAGGTTGGAACACACAAGAATGAAGGAACAGGAGCCTTGAAAACATTTGTCCTTAGATAGCCTATTCCCACAATCCTGTCATGTTCTCCAGTGAAACAGAAGTTTGTTTAAAGTGAAAGGCATGCTTTTGTCCCCAGACTTGTTTGCAGATGACCAGAGGATCCTGGAAGAAAAAAATGTAGTCTTCTGTTTTCTCTCTGCTGAAAGCTTCTGATGCATGCATCTGCTTAGAACACATTTGATTATCTATGAGTAAAGTCTCCTCTCTAGGCAGGCGATGGGCAGGTACACAGATCATGCCAGTGGCTACATGTCCCACTGCAGAGGAACAGTGTTCAGCAAGAGCTTTGCCAGTAATAAACACTGTAACTCTGCCTCTGCACTCTCCTTTTACCCAGTGTCCCTCAAAGGTTTCACTGAGCTGGGGGAGGTTCTTAATTGCACCATCAGCACATTCAGGTTTCTTGTGAGTAGACCCTTCACTCCATGAACTCTTTGATTCCATAGCCTTGTCATTAGTGGTACTTTAGGGTCACCTTTCTTCTAATAGTTTGGGTCTCTTCATTGCTCTGCCTTTCTGGTGTGCATTCTGGTCTTCCCCCCACCGTGCCCAATCCTCCTCATTGAAGAAAGCAGCAACCAAAAGATCTTCCAGTGTCACCCTCTTATTTTTAGAGACTTACAGGGAGGAAATTAAAGGAAAGAAGGCAACCAAGAGAAAGAGAGAAAAATATTACCTCCAAGCAAAATGTGAGAATACGGAAAGCCTTGATGGATTTTAGCCTCATTTGAGACACTGTTGCTGCTGGATGACAAAGGAGAATCTCTCTGGGAGTAGAAATTCTCCTCAGCCGAGCAACGCCTTGTGAGCCTTTCCTTCAGATTTGTTAGTCTCTTGGCACATTCATCTTATCTTTCCTTGCTGTCTTCTGAACAGCGCAAGAAAGCAAAGGCATTGTTTCTGTTGAGGCTAGCGATCCTCCCAAACCTAGATAAGGCATGCTTTTGGAGATTGGTCTGGGCTTTTAACAACCTCTCGTTTCACTTGGGGAGCAGGGAGGAAATTAGGAGGCACTATCATCATGTAGACACTGGTGTAGACGTTATTTCTGCTGACTCACCACTGCCAGTTCTCCCCCTCCCCCTGCTCCAAGATATTTTCATGGATAATGAGTGGGCTCTAACAGTTCTAAAAACACAACTGTGACTGCAGCAGAGGAGTATGTTTTCTGGGTACATTGCCACCCACAGGAAATGACAAGAGGTTTTTGTTGCTGGCTTGGGGTTTTCTAAATTTTATCAGAATCATGGTATACCTCCACAGCCAAGACTGAGACAAGTCCCATGTTTGTGTTTGCTGTGTGACTCGTGGTGGCATACAACACACCTAAATCCCCAGGCATGTGACTGTGGCTCAGCTTTCTCTGTAAATTTCTGTCCTCTTTTGAACACTTTTACAATTGGGTTATTATCTCTCCCTGAAGCCTGCTCCCTGTTCTCTGTCATCAGGATTCAATCTTAGAAATAACAATCAGGATATAATGATCAGCAGTAGCTTTGGAGCTATCAAGGTCCGTGAAGCAAGAAACATGGTGTTCATCTCACTCCAGCCTCAGGAGACTGGAAGAAATTGCATTTTACTGAAGGTCAGCAGAGGAAAGGAGACGTTCAGTTCTGTGTGCGTGCAGACCACAGCACAGACAGGCCACCCTGGAGGGCAGAGGGTGATTCTGCTTTGTGGGTGTCTGTGATTTATGAACCTACACCCTCAGATCTCACTGACTTTAGCATATTGTAGGATTGAGAGAACAGAAGCCTTGGTTCTGGCTCAGACACCACGAGATTGATTCTGGAAAGTGCTGTGCATATGCAGTGGCATCCAAGCCTAGATGTGAGTATGGATTTGCCCTGAGTTCTCTTCCTGTTCCATTCTTGCTCCTGATTTGAGAAAACTACTTGCTCCTATGCTGAATCAAAGACCTTCAGGCTTTGCCCAGTGATCATTCGTGTCCTGACCATACCTTTCCCTGATGCCAAGACATCATGGCTTTCGTGTGATTTTTCCACGCAGCAGCCTTCTGCCTGGAAAGGAAAGCAACTCCCTCTCTGTGTCCTCGACATCTCTGACACCTGTGTCTAAAGAGGCATCAGGACAAGGGTTAAATCTAGGGAACAGAATAGTTCTCTTACATCTGTACTGGGAGGATGAAGAGTCTATCTTTCTTTCAATAATGGTCAAATAGGAAGCAAAAAACCAGGGGTCTTCCCTGGTTGAAGGCTGAAGGGCGGGGTTAGGTGTCAGGAGTAAATAGTGTTAAGTATAATAACACGTCTTGCTTCTTTCATCACTTTGTGTACCTACAAGCACCCCATGGCTCTTTATGCTGTCAGGCTGTTGCAGAAGCATCTGAGGTGTTTTGCAAAGGACCTGCAGAAAACAAAGAAAGGGAATTCCACAAGAAGATGAAAGCATTTTGAGACCTCAGAAGAGTATGAAGGCCCACAAGGCAAAACAAGTATTTGTTCTTTATTACTCAACTGTTGCTTTTCCATTCCTTAATTGTTCCCTCTCCACAGTCTGCTTTTAATAAAAAAGTGTATCACCGGTAGTTGAGTGATGAGTATTTCAAAGATCATGAGTTATGCACCAAAAATTCAGGAGATAGTCCAAAACAATGGGATTTGAAAAAAAAACAATATGTTTATATTTCTGTGATTTTCTTTTTGATATCTGATTCTGTAGCAACATCACATTTTAAAGGTTCTCTCCCTACAACTTCAAATATATCTTTCCCTTCATAAAAACATAGTTTTTCTCCTGAATTCAGTACCTGGGAAAGAGGAAAAAAACACTGGCTAAATAGAAAATTAAAAAAAAAAAAAAAACCTAAAATTTTTTTAAAATGGTAAGTATTCTGATTTTGTGACACTGAACTACTGATGATACCAGTGTATGTATATGCACTGGTGAGCTCAGGGCAGTAGTGAGTCATGATCTCAACCTAAAACAAACATGGAAGGATCTTTTGCAGTATTGGAATTTGGTGGAATATACAAATGCTTGACAGGTTTCACTTTCTTTGCAGAATCAAAACAGAAGAGCTCTGGCTCCCTTTTTTGTAGACCCAACATAAAAAAAACAATACAATTTAGCATCAGTCTTCACGCGTGAAGAATTAGAGTCTGGAATGTAAGAATGATGTAACAGCACACATATTTTTGAGCACTTAGTATCAGGATGCTTTTGGCAGCATGGGGAATGTGGAGGGAACAGTACAATGATGATGGAGTACTATGAAAGGAGAGGGATGCAGGCCTCACAGAAGCAGTAAGAAACACTGAAGGGACAGTTCTCAAAACGCACACGTAAGTCCTTGCTTGTGCCCAGAAGTAAAAGTTTTGTTAAGTCCCTTCTCTGTCCAAGTGGAAGTCTTGGATACATGGCAGCTCTTCAATTTTTCCCTTTCTTCTCTTACTGCAATCGGATGTAGGGGCAGAAAGGGGCCAGGCAGTAGTGGTCTGATCCAGCCTCCAGCCACAGACAGAGACAGTGCTAGACCGGGGTTTCCCATTGTGTGTGGCCGTAACATAACAAGGCAGTCTTGCCTGCGGTTATGGTTTCTGAAAACCAGTGACTCATGCCATGGTTAGAGGAGGGAGTTTGCTGCTCCACGGGGCGGATGTACCTCTGGCCTGCATGCAGGAGCACCCACTGGCTCAGTGCAGGTTGTCCTTATTCACAGAAAAAGAAGCAATGTACTTTCTTCTTTTCCAGTCTCCTTCCTCAGGGCAAAATAAAAGCCGTGCCTGTTATGTACACGAAGGTGAGGGATATTTCTTCAGTGCTCCTGTCCCACCTGCAGTGATGTTTTTTCTGTCTGTTACAACCCCTCTCCAATCTCCTTTTTTGTACTAGCTACTTTCACCTAATTTTGGCAAAGGACCAGGGTTTTGGAGGATGTCAAGTGGAAAAAAAAAAGAAAAAAAGGGAAATATGGGTAGAAGAAAGGGGAGAGAGAATCCCTGTTTGTGTGCCAAGCAAAGGAAAGGCAGCAGCACTGTGAGATCAGCCTCTGCTCAATGCTAGTGGATTTACACTGCAAACAGCTCTGATGGGAGCCAAGCTGCATACATTCTCCTGTGGGCGGAACCATTTGTATGAATCAAATCATCGGTATTTTTTTAAACAGATTTTTACTGACTTTTCACATATTGATGGGATGTGCAATTCTTGCTGCCAATCACTCAGCATAAAATCAAAAACTGGTGCTGAAATCAACTCCTTCCAGGAAGAAAAAAAATTTAGTTGGACTGAGACCCCATTTATCTCCTTCCCATTGCATCCACTTTGAGTGGTGACAACAACTTCAAAATGGATGTGCTAACAAATCCTGGGAGCCTAAGCCAGGTGGAATTGGCTGCATAAGGGAGCAGAATGTCTGATTATTGAGTGCTTGGGAATGTCTGTATTTTGTTGTTCTAAGATGCTAGCTGAATAAGCAGCATAACAGATCATAATAGCATTGCATGGGCTTTACACCTAGCACCTATGTGGCTCTTTCCTGTCTGAGATTTTCCTTCTGCAGCTTAGATGTTTTAGTACAATAGAGATATCTCATGGAATTGCTTAACTGTGCTACCATGAATTATTTTAATTAGGGCCCAGGAGTACGTAAGACAATAGCTCTGTTAAGTTAGGCACTGCTGACACCTGTTGTAAGAGACAATCCCTCCTGCAGAGGTTTTTCGATCCAAATAATTAGTCATGGACTGAGGGGAGAAGGCAGAGGCAAAACTCCAAAGTGTGATTTTTAGAAACAGAGGAAAGAAATTGAAATAATTTTCATGTTTAAACATTTGAGATTTTGAGGACTTGGTTTCATCAAAAGAACAAGGCATGTTAATGTCACAATCAGAAATTACTCAGGGAGCATCCATTAAAATTGCTTTTCTCCAGTCTTGGTAAGGGAATTTCTTCATACAGGAGGGACCACGGCCACACCAGGAGCCACCCCTTGAAGGAATGCCTGTGAGGTCAAGGCCAGTTGGTGGTTTAGCCCACAGATAAACCCAATTTGGCACATCTCCCACCAGCCTGTAGTGATATCCTTCCCAACTCTGGTGAGCACAGCACACACACAATCTACCTCCATGAGTCGTATGGTCCAAATGAGCCATTTTTTCCAGTTAAATTTCACTTTGCTGATGCTGTGGAGGCTTTTCAGAGCTGGTAACATTCATTTTTTATTGTGGGAAAGTGTATTTTATCCACTTGTCTTGTATGCAAAATGTCTGCCCTGCTACAGCTCAAACTTCCATAAAAAATTTACCATGGAACAGAACTGAGCATTAAAAATATCAGTCTGCACAGATGCTTCTGCAAGCCCTAGCCAGGTAAAATTCAGGGTGCAGATATAAGGTCTTGATAGACAAGCCCCTCACCTCCACCCCTTACCTATATGCAAGCAATGTAGCAAGACTTAGCCCTTACAGGGGAGCTCCTCCAGTCATTATGCAAATCATGCCTTTCAGCCTCATTTGCGTAATTGAGGAGCTGCATGGAGGGGCTGTGTCCCTCCTTTCTGACTGCAGGAAAGGGTTGCTTCGGCATGTTTGCTGAAGTGTTGAACTGATACCCATTTTTCAAAGTGATCCTGTTTGTTCATAAGCCTATTAGTGCTATTTTTAATTCTTTAACACAGTGTGTTATATAAAAAAATACAAAAACAAATTAAGTTAGTTACCATAGCAGGTAGCCTCTTGGACTGCAATCAGTGAAGTAGATATTAACATGGAGAAAGGCTCATTAACTTTAGCAGAGAGACCCTTTTCTTGCAGCTAATAAGTGAGTCATACAGGTACATATTTTTGCAGAAACTAGATATTTTTCCCATCACAGTCAATTGAACTGCCCATATTTTATAGCCATCTGTCTGCTTCAGGGGGTGTGTGTGTGAATTGTGTTGTTCAGTGTACTTTAAAATCCTAGCTTCAAAAGCAGAAGTAAGAAAAAAGGATTTGTTTACTCATCAATATTTCCATTAAGGCTGGAAAAAATCTTCTAAGTAGCACAGCAGTATTGCCAGATACTGTTGTCATTTAAGGAGCTGAATATAGTTTGTATCATATAAAACTGAGTACATGTAGCAGAATAACTTTTATCCTGTGATATGGATTTTAATTGTGTATCTGAGGCTCTGATCCTCAGGATTCATTAACCATCCCCTCATCTAACCCTCCGCTCATTAGCTGCTGCCTGGCACCGTTGCAGCTGTCCCCAGCTTTGGGAAGGGCCTGTGATAACTAAGACTCCCCTGTGGCAAAAGGTAAAATGCTAATATTTTGTTCTGGCCTTCTTTTCATTTGTGGGGAGCTGCACACCGTGACCAACACCTGATAAACTTCAGCCAATGAGGCTGATCAGGGCTCTGTGCAAAACACGTCTCATGTTCCATACCTTCCTCTTGGTCAAGTGGGAGGACTTTTTATGCTATACCTTCTCTGCTAATACATTTTCCCATCTTCAAAAGTAATAATAACTTTCTGAAGATGTGAGTGATCACCACCATGTATGCCAGCCAGTCTTCAGTTAGAGTTGATGAGAATATATAACACAGTAAAATGCAAGTCTTTGCAAATCTTAGAGCTTGGCCCTCTAAGAGGATTTTGGAACTGAAACAGCCAATTTCTTTAGTTTGTCTGAATAAAGAGTGCATTGGATTGTATAATTCAGTTTGTGCTACTGCTTCTTTTCATCTTTAGACACAAATATTTGTTTTGATGTCATAACACAGCACCTTCTCCTGAAAGGAGCACAGATGAGCTTCCATGTTTAGGCTGGCAACTCCAAGGCAGCTATGGTTACAGTGAAGGCTTCATGTAGCAGAAGATGATGGACACTAGCACTCCAAATCTGACTATTTATTATTTTGGTCAACCAAAAGCTGTTGAATAGTACCTGACAGTTCTTTTCTGACAGTATAGAGAATTTAGAATTAGGTCCCTTACTATCAAAGTGAAAGGTATCACAGCAGCACAATGCATGTAAACTCACCTGCCAATTCATGATTGTCTTAGACATTTTATCAGAGCTCGTTGGGGCTTTTGTGTCTGGTTTCTTTTTGGTGCCAGAAGGCTTCTTGGTTCTTTCTTTCTGCAGCCAGAGTATAGAATCCTGTGCCCTACCCAAAAAACAGTGATGGGACTTAAAGCATGTATGTTTTCCTGAAGCATGGTGTGGATAGGTACTTAGAATTTAACCCTCAAGAGACACAAACTCGTCTCATTTAGCTGACCACAAGAAGGAAACACTTCTATAAGCTGTTGGACATTTGGTTTTCCTTATTCTACTTTGTGTTTTTGTTCAAGAGAGAAAATCAGCCAGGTATCACACACATCATAGGAGCAAGGACGTGTCTTTGACGATCTGAAATTCACATTACTTCCACTAGAGGCAACAGTCCTGGTGAGTCAATCAGTGAGAAACAGAAATCATTCTCTGAAATTAAAGTTGTCTTTTTATTTCACTGTTCATGTAATTTTTTAAATGCAGGCACTGCCATTTCAGCGTTCAAATTACAAATTAGCCTTTGACTAGATGGATTAATTCAGCAAACAAATGCATTGCACTCTAAGACTTGGTATATTTAGATTAATGAGCTCCTCCTTATTTTAGAGAAAGAGCTTCTTTATGCTAAGAAATGCAATAAAGCCTATTGATTAAATGAACTCACTTATCACATATACATGTGGTTGATAAGAGCCACTTAGTATTTCCTGAGTAGAAAAGGCAATTCAGCATTTTCATGCAGCTTCTATTAGTGTCTTCATTAAACATTCATGTGATTTTCTTCCTTTTCCCTTACTTGTCTAATAAATATACCATTAGAGCCATTAATTGCACAGAGTTAAGTTGTTTAAGTGCTATAAGATATGCCAAGTAAATTGTTGGCTTCTAAGGTATTGGTTTTCTGTCTAGATATCTGGTATTTCTGCAGTCCCTTGAAACTCCAAATTCAATCATCTCTGCAGCAGCAGAAAGGTAATTGAAACATTAGGCACAGCTCGGTCCCCAAGGGAATGAACAAACAGAAGATACGCAAGCTTACTGTGGCGTTCTACAAAGGTGGGTATATTCCATTTTAGGGGGAAAAAAACCTTTACTATTGGAATAAAAAAACCACTGCACTGCGAATTCATAACCTTATTGGGGTATTAGGAATGGAAATCATATTTTCCCTGTTAGTTGCATAAACATGCAATATAATAAAATAGTTTAAGTAGCCTGGCAGGTAGATAGGCACAGTTTGTGGGAGCTATAAAATCCACAGTTCAGGATCATTCCTGGTTTAGGGAAATCTGGAAATGTCAATCCTCACCTTAGATTATCATTCCTTAAAACCCCCACATTTATTTAAATTCATGCTTAGCCCCTGCAAAGCACTTGCAGACCTTCAAGAGGTATAGTCCTGACAGGAAGGACAAGGTGGATATGTCAACACACATCAGGAAAAGAGGACAAGAGGTGACTCCTGCACAAGCCACCGTGAGTCACTGCAAGAAGTAGGGCATGTTCTGTGAGTCCTCCTGAGCGGAGGACAATGTAGTGAGAGAGAGAGCCGACTTGTCGTGGGTAGGCCTGGACAAAATAAGCCCTGAGCTGCCTTTATCACAGACTTGTAAATAGGAGAATAAGGTTGTTAGGCACTAAGTAAGGACAAGTAAGTAAATGGAGAATGTCAAGGGGCTCTGAAGGTAGCTCCAGGAAGAAGGAGTGAGATGGTAATTAGGGAGGCAGCCAAGGGAGTGGATGTGTGGAGGCGATTGTTTCTGACAAAGGCCAACAGACAAGAAGGGGAAGCTGAACACAGGAGAAAACAAAACTAGGATATGTTGGTCACAGAAGGTTTAATGAGATTATCTTCAAGGGAGAGCACTAGGAAAAACTGTGATTTCCAGAGACACTAGTTGCCTGCTGACTCCTTCCAAAAAGCTGAAGCCCTAGGTCCACCTATTCTGTCTGGCTGACTGTGTGATATGGTCCCAAAAGTAGTTTAGCAGGATGACTTCTAGTCTCACCTCCATCTTCTCCTGCAGTGCCATTAGCTTAGTAGAGGCTGTGCAACAGCTACAGATAAGAAACAGAGATATTTTGGCTTACAGGTCTGTCTCAGCCAGTGACTGTCCCCTGAGGTTGTCCAGGTGACATGGAGCAGCAGTAAGGCTCCCTGTTTGGTGTGACATGGAAGGTTAGTTGAAGTAAGCAGAGCAGCCTCTTGGCATAGAATTGTCATGAGCTCTGCACAGGAGCTCACATTTCCTGGGATCTTCATTGCTGAATAAGAAAACATAATTTTTGTATTTGCTGTTTGGAGACCATTCTGCCTTTGTTGCCAGATGCCCTTTGTGTTGGGGGAACTACACATTTGTGTGTACTTCTTAAACACTTCAGAAGACACGGCCTCAGTCACCCACAGTAACGCTGTTAGCAGTTGTGAGTATCTTCTGGGACCAACCTTGTGAATGCATCCTGGCCTCAACTCATTTTGGGGACCAACAGACCAATGACAGAAGTATTTCCTCTTCAGACACATATTTTGTGTTTGAGTCTGTCATTTTGGAACTTTACATTGCCAAATTAATCCCCAGACTGCACCCCAGCAATTTATAAACAGAGGTTTTGTCTCTGTCCCCCCAGTGCCGTTAGACCTATGGAGTGTAGTTTGTAGAATGCTCCTAGCTTTTTGGGCTCTGGGTTTCACTGTCCTCCCTTCTGCTTTAAAGAGCTTCTGCTCTGGCAAATAGCATGTACCTCAGCAAACCAGATCCTGTGAAGAAAATCTGCCCTCATTACACTTTAGGAAGGCCTTTTCCTTTCTCATATTTTGAGGATGTTTTCACATTTGCAACTACTTTTCTGTCCACAGAACACCCAGGATACTCTTCGGTAGACTGATCATGATGCTGGAAAGAGGACAATGGTCTCATTACACGTCTGTCACTGTCTTGGTGTTTATAGGAACGGTATTGTTGTAAGCTACAAGCTTTATTGCACTGAGATGTTTCTAAGATCCTCCCAGTTATTAACAATAAAGTCACCTTTTTCTTACACAAAAAGGAGCAGAAATATTTTTCATGTTGAAGCTACTATCCCCTTTCTGCTTTAGTTTATCTCCAGCTAATTATAATTGAGTTGACCAAAAGCACTCCTCGGGAATTAAAGGGCTTGACTTCCTTAATTCTCCCATCTTCCACACAGAAAATCCTTCTGTTTAAGGGGCAGGATCCTCTGCAGGTGACCATTTTCCACCAGCCTTTACTCAGGCATGAGTCAGCTGTTGCACGAAGTCAGCAGGGGCCTTTTCAGCAGCTTCAAACAGCTGCTGGATCAGATGCTGCCTGAGTGTGCTTGCTGAATAGGAGGGAGCAGGAAGCCTTTTGCTGCCTGTGCTGTCTGGAGCTCGACAAAGCTGATTTGTACAATTTACTTCCTCTCTGCCTTGAGCACTCTTTTCATAGAAAGCTACGGTGGGTACCTCGTGTTCACAGCGCACCAGGTACGTTTCACTCAGTTTGCCTCTACAGGGAAGATGGTCTGCTGCAGCAGAGTTGAAGACACACACGAGAGAGAAAGCCAAGTGGGAGGTGGGTGTGAGGGATGGAATCAGGTATGGATGCAGAAGGAAGTGACTAGGCTGTTCCTGAAGTCCTGTGAGGAACAGAGTGCCCAGGCATCGTTCCCTTTCCTGGCAGTTTGCTGACTTCTTTGTCAGGTGTGCTGTGCAAGCAGCATTTCAGAGAAAATCTCTGCTTGTTATCCGATTTCTGACATCCCCAGTCTGTCATCATTAAAGGTTACAACCTACCTTTTAAATGAAGGTTTTTTCCATCAGTTATAAATATTCAGTAATGACTAAACACTTAAGAATCACTTTTTATTCTTACAAAAATTTCATCTTTGCATTTCCCATGAATAAATTAATGCATGTGGGAACTACAGGGATCTTGTGCCAGATCTCTCTCACCACGTTCTGCTGAACTACAGAGCTGAGTTGAATATTGTCGTGTACATAAATTAGTTTCACATGCAAAAATTGGCAGATGTAACAAATTATATTTTTGAAAATGCAGCCTAATAAAGCATAGACAACCCCACTGGAATAAGCAGGATCTTCCAAAGCATGTAGCATTTTGACTGTGTGTCTTGAAGGCCTTCTAATATAAGTGGAGCAAACATTTGGCCAATACAGAAAACGGGCATATCTCCCACTTATGAACCCTGCTGTGGTTTCTGTGCTCACTTGGGAAGGGCTGTGGGATTGGTTTCCATAGGAACCATGGGGAAATGAAGAGAAAGTACTTACCTGAAAATCAGTTGCATAATCTTACTACTGCAAGACTGTAGTGAGGCACTGGGTGCAAACCACTGGCACTGATCAGACCCTTTGAATAAAAGCAAGGTGTCCCTGCTGTTCCTGCGGCATGGGAAGGCACATGGGGTCTGCACCGTGGGCTCTGATGGGGCTGGGCTCTGAAGTCCGTGGTGGAAGATGGAGTTGCAGCAGTGAACACACAGAATTCCAGAGGCCTCTGCAAATGTGAAGCATTCAGCACAACCCCTCAGAGGCCTCCTGATTTACAGAGCAGTGTTTGGATGATGGGAGAATAGAGCGCCTCCTCAGAATTTCCTCTGGATGGGTATGCAAAATGCAGGGGTGTGCAGTCCAAGGACAATCCCAACTGGGCTTGGCTGCTTCATCTTTGTGCTTTTAGTTCCTCTTACTTCTCAGAAGGCTACTGCATCTTCCCCTCTTCATTTCCTACTGCTTTGCTACATCAGCCGAAGGGGAAAGGCTCAGTTTGCTCTCTCTCTTGGCCTTGGGTCACAAGCACAAGTCTTAGCCTCCCGTAGATTTAGGTCCAAAGGCAGGCTGCCAGTGTTGACACCCCCACGTAGGGAACACACCTTGATGTGTATGATTTAATGGAGCATGGGAGGTTCATAAAGCCTCGCCTACAACTGGAAACCATCAGCTTCCACTCCCCATTTAGACCTCCACTCTTTCTGACTTTGGAGTCCCAGGGATACTTTTCTCAGCCTGCTGTCTGCACTACAAGATGGCAATAAACAATTCCTTGCACCTTTTAGGATGAAAAATATATTTGGCACTAAAATTTCTATTAAAAATTAACAGGTTTTCTCTGCAAAGCACTGTCACTGGTCCAGCAACTTCTAGTGGCCTTCAAAACAGGGCAGTGTACTGTACCTAAAGGCAATACTACACTGCGGTGAGCTGAGGGAAGAGCAAATTTGCTGTGTTCAAAGGTCTTGGAAAGAAATGAAGACCTTGTGGAATACATACAGCAGTCAGTACAAAGACATATTTGTAAGGCACAGGTAATCCCTCCCTCATAAATACTAATATAGGAGAATGGCAAGTTAAATTACTTATTTTGTTGTGAAATTGTAGTATTTTTCAGGGCTGATACTGAATCCATAGCAAACCATCTTGGAAGCCTATTCATGAATATGAATTTCTGGAATTTGTTTACCCACCTGGACTTTTCTGCACTTGATGTAAACTGGGGAGTCTACCACAAACTTGGCATTTATTATGCAGATTGGTCTCAAAAAAGAGATGAGAATTGTCTGCTTCTTAGTCTTTGACTATCAGAAAAATAAAATTGTTTTAAAATCCTGGCTCTACTTTTTAAGATCAGGAAGAGTCACTCATGTAATTTTTTTTGCATCCCATTTCAGTGGAACATTGCTCTCCGAAGGATATTAAGGGAGTGGTGATGAATTATAGTTGAAAACAAAATGAATGTGTTTGCTGCCATACCCATCAAGGAAGCAGATCACTGGGAGAGATACTTGCTAAGATTAGAAAGTACCTAGGTTTGGTTTTATTAGAGGGCCCTATTTCTGTTGGTCCAACAAAAGCCTATAAATGTGCACTGAAACCTAAAAGTGGTCCTGGTGAATTCATGGGATCTCTGGCTGTGTTTTCTGCAAGTGCCAACAGATTGGGTTGAACCATAGCTGAGAATGCAATTCCTGTAATCCAGAAATGAGAGAAGTTCTTGGTTTCTCCTGTTTCTTTGCTAGGTTGCTGCATTGGATGATGGCATATTAACAGCCCTACAGGTGTAGATGACTATTTATGAAGGAAGGCGAATGTTCAATTTCTTGAGACAAATTAGTTTGAGGAGCTGTTCCCAGGAGCTCTGCTAGAAACTACACTCGTTGACACTGGTACCCCTATAAATTGTAGAAAGGCCTTGCATTTGGTTGGGCTACTGCCAGTGACATTGCAGGACTTGGCTTGTTTACTTGCCCTTCTACTTCCACACTCTGCCTACATAAAAATCTCTGTGGGAAAAGAGGTGGTTTGGGCATGGGAGAACTTGGACTGGACACTGAAGCTGCAGGAACTTCCAGCCTGATGCCGGGCAAATGCAGTCCTGATACCCAAGCGACTGCTTCAGCCCTTCTGCCTGCTCATGTCTCAGCAGCCCAGTTATGCATGGATAGCAAGGCACACTTCCTTGCATCCTATACATTCCTCCAGCAGAATCTGTGTGGCTAGTCCTGGACGCATGCCTAGATCTGGAGCTCATCATTATGTGATGAGACAATTCCGCCCAGCAATGCAGACTGATGCCTAAGTATTTTGTTTAGGATCCTAGGCAGCAGAGATTCCTCAAGGGGAAGGTTCCATAAAAGCACTTGTCTGCAGTGGGTGATGAATGTTTCAGGAAATTTAGCATATTTGACCATGCACTGTAGCTAGCACCTTTCCCACAGTATTTTAGAACCAGTTATGAGATGGGAGAAAATGGATTTTGCATGTAACATATTTTTGCATATTACTCATAACTTGCATTGAAACACATATTAGGCGACAGCACATATCTGTAGTAGCAGCGCCCTTTGATTGACACAGAGAGTCACAAGAAGGATGTATCACTCAGAAGAGAGAAGAGGAAACAGAAAGCACTCTGGTTAAATGGCGAAAAGTAGGGATATATTCATACCAAAAATATTGTTTAAGAAATGGAAATCTAGTTCTTGCAATGCTAATGGAGTGGAAACTAATCTTCTTGTGTCTTACCTGCCAGAGTGAAAGCAGGATAAAAGGAAATTTCAAGAGCAAATAGCCAAGGATACCAAGGGTAATAATAAATTATTTGCTGTATATCAGAAATACAAAGTTTGCAAGACAGTAAGTGTCTGTACTAGACTATTAGAGTGTGAAATGCACAGTCCCATTGCACAGATGCTAAATGATATTTTTGTCTTGGCCTTAAAGGCAAAAGTTACTGGAAAACAAGGATTCTCAGTTTATTTTCTGTTACAGCTATAGCTGGTAAGCGTGAACTACAGAGGCAAATGCTTCAAAAAACCTCAAGACATTCCATAGTAATAAGGTACTAAAATTATGGCAGAATTTATGTATACTAAAAGAAAAAAAATATGGATAGAGATACCTGAATAAATCCAAACACTGCCTTTTCTGACCCCAAAAACCTGATTATTGGAAAAGAGAGCTTCTAATGTAGTTCACTTATGATTTTGTCAAGCATCAGATATTTGTCTTTCTTTGTAGTCTGTTATTAAACTTGGCTCATTGCTGTTTATGTTCTGATTTTGTTTTCTAGAGCTGTACTTTGTGTTGTTCTCAGTGTTAACCAAATACACTTTAGAATTAAATTTGGCTTCCCCTAAGGAAGAAGCACAGAAATTGGAAGAGGTTTTGCATAATGCTGGGTCATACTAGGTGACATCTCAGTCCTTCGTACATTTAGCAGAATGAATTCTGATTTTGTGGAAGAAAGTAGTAATCCTCACAGGTACTAAAAGGTCCTGTGATTGAAGACAAAGAATTACCAGTGGGTTGCCTGATTCATCTCTACCCTAGCTGCTGAATACATAAGACAAAAATAAAGTGTTTCAAACTAGTATATCCTATCCTATAAAAAAAATAAAAAAATCAATTCTAAAATAGTACATTCTGGGCAAAGTTCCCCTAAAACAGTAGGACTGCAGTTTCTATTTTTAAGTTGATTGTCTGTTTTTATTTTTTTTCTGTAGTGCAGGAAGCAGCTGCACTTTGTTATAAGAAGGAAAACACAACCAAATAAAATGCGAGAGAAAAGTAGCTTATCTTTACATTAAACACATCCTAGAGGTTCTTTACTAGCACATAACTATGTTAACAATTTCTCATCATCACAACTGCTGACACAAGTGCCATGGACTCATTCTGACTCAGAATACATTCTGAGAGAAGATACGGAGTAAGGTGACACCAACCTGAACATTCTGCTCCCAATGGAGTGGCCTCTGGAGTACAAATCAGACCTCGACTCTACTTTAGCAGCAGTTTTTCACTTTGACACTGATGTTTTTGCTCTGTTGGATGTGCAGAGGGCACCATACCAGTGTCCTACCTGCAAAAGCTAGACCAAATGTCAGTGGATTCATAAAAAGGGTGCAAATTGCAAGACAGAGATAATCTCCTGCAGATTGTCTTCAGAGCAGGTTTCCCAGGAAACTGAGTCCCAGACCTTCTCCGAACTAGTTTAATGCAAACAGCCCTTTCGGTGATGTTATGGAAAGCACCTAGCAAAGGAGCTGTACAAGGAAAGAGTGAGCCATCATCAGCACTGGTTACAACACAGCAAAACACTGCAGCCAGAGGATATTTTAGTTCGTAAGAATTAGAATCAGACAATTATCATAGTACTCACAGGCAATTATAATGATGATCTCTCGTCTGGGTGGCAGTGATTGTCTCCAGGCTCTGGCATGAATTTTGACCTAACTCAATAGGTTGCAGAAGGGCAGAAAAAAGTGCCTTTCACTCACACCAGCAAATTCCTTGACTCTCCCAGAACCGTATTGCTGAAGATATGTGAGATAGCCATCAGCACAGAAAATCCCCTGATGGCTGAGACACTGCCTATCATGTTAAATACCCAAAGCAAAACACAAGCCAGATGAGCTGGGAATTTAGGCATCTGTACACAGGTTATAATCAACTGGAAGCATGCTTTTGTTGTTTCACCTTTGAGGGTAAGTCCCGTGTAAGCTCTCATCTCCCTATGAAAAAAGGTAAAGGAACTCCAGGGAAAATTATAAATACAATATAGGAAGGCAATATCTTGGCTGATTGAGGGTTATTTGTGCTGCTTTTCCCCCCTTCCATTCTTCAGTGTTATTTTGAGTAGCAGAGTTCAAGATAAACACTGTTTTGGAAACTTAAAACATGGAACTCTTTGACCTCAGTTAAAGGCCTTAGAGCATCCTGGTTCACTTGCTTTCTCTTGCTCCAAATGAACTACACTAAAAACACATGGTAGTTTGTTTCCCATTTGTTATTTAACAACCCCACATGGAGGATGTACTCCAGTTCAGAAGGAGGACTCTGCTCTCCGCAGCTGACAGAGGTCACAGCTCCACTCCCAGGAGATCCCCAGCACTGTGTTACAAAACAAATCTACATACTTACCTCATGTTTTTCTTGCTTGCAAAGCAAGCTGTGTTTAAAGCAAAATGAAACAAAACAATATCAGTTAACATGGATGGGTCTATTCAGTTTTCATTTTGATCCTGGAACTTGGCTCACTTTGTGAGTTTTAATCCTTTTCTAGGACACTGTCAGGAAGACCGGGAATCATCTGATGGTCACCTTATTAATGATGTCTTCTCCTGGAGTGAGCAGAAGGAGTGGACAGAGAACCCATCCTGGATGATGTGGCACCCTCAGGAAGAATTTGACTAGTGAAAAGGAAGGAGGGGAATGTATGACATGGCTGCTTAGATCTGGGTCTGAAAGCTAAAAGCGGAATTCAAATGGAGGAAGGGCAAGTAGATATGTCTCATTGGAAGCATACACACACAGACTAAACCTATTTGGCATATGTGACCCTGAATGGTACTCCTCAAAATACAGCAGCAGTCAAGATCAGCATCTTTTGTCAAATTTTGCCAAATTCTGCCAGAAAGTTATTCCTCAGCTGTGCTGAATCACTAATAAAAACTAGAGTATTTTAACTACCAATGCTACAAAATGAATCCCTTGTCCAAAAAATAAAACTTGTCTTATTTGTTCCACACATCATCACCAACCATACCTATTTTGGAGGAGGACTTTTTTGCACCACCAATGAGTGCAGAATGATCATACTGAGGGAAGACACGACAGTGTCTGCTGGGCTCAGGCAGGGGCCACTGTCACTAAAAAATGCCAGCAGAACATTCAAATCTGTACAGTTTTAAGGTACTTCAAGTAATTTCCTTTCAAGAAACATTGGATCACACTATCTTCCTTTGGCACTGGTGGAATAACTGTATGTGGCTGTATATCCATTTCTCCTCATCAGTCTTTTAAACAGAAAAAATCACTGGTGTGGAAGGACGACAGTATCTTGTTCGGCACATCCTCAGCTTCTGCAGGCAGCACTGCTGAGGTCAGCAGGATGGCCTGTGTGACCAGCAACAGCAGAGAAGAGCAGAAATGTATCTCAGAGTGACCCCAGAGCAAGGCCTGTCTGAAGAGCCTTGCACTGTCTGCAATACTGTCCATCTACAGACAGGCCTGTTCTGGAGCAGCAGCCCTACCCTGCTGTATTACCTCTGGAAAATCTCTCCTTTTCTTACCAGCCTTTCACCCTTTTGGAAGCATTCAAAGTCCTTTTCTGGTTTGATTTGGTTTGCTTTCTTGTTTTGTTTTGTTTTGCTCTTTTCCGTGTGTAACACTGAGAGCAAGGAAGAGGTTTGTAAAAACTTGAGCCTGAGATGCATTTTGTATGCTGTGTTCATAGCTTAAAGTGATTTAACTTGCATATTAGAAGCAGATCCTTGCTGTAGCTGAGCATTTGGCACAAGGTCATTGTAAAAGAAATTGCGTCTTTTGTTTCTTAGTAAATGTATGCTGCTCTCCTCAAATAAAATGTTCAAGAGAAAGGCATAGAAATTCTGTATTTAGACAGGTATACAAATAATACAGTCATGATACATTGTACTTCTCTGCTCCCTGCTCATAAGTGATTTCATTTTTATAAAGAACTATAAAAGGTAAATAGGTGAAGAATTTTCTCTCAGCACTACCATGTTGAGGCAATTTTCTCTTTTCCCTCTTCTTTGCTCTATAACTGGATCAGTTATACAATGTAACTTAAATTGTCTGAATACAAAATTTATTTCATATTCTCATGACTCAGATAAACATGAGCCTGCTGAGTCTGCAAACACTACAAGGAAAAGCTCAGACACTCTTGGAACCACAGCGAAAAGGGTTTTGCCTTATTTGCTTGAATTTTTTTGTTTGTTTCATTTTTTGTTTTGTGGAAGTACTATTATTGCTGCTGTCATCATCATCATCATCATCATTTGATTTGTTTGCATTTTTCCTCATCAGCCTGGGAGCTGGAGTTAACCAGGGTTTGGAAACCAAGGTTTTCAAGTACAATGATTGGGAGACTGGATTTTTATTGTAGAGTGTACAGCACTCTGCCTCACCCGACCCTACAGTAACAGCTCTACAGAAATCTTACACTGTGTTTAAAGGGTAACTGCCTTACCTAAAATATTTTTTAAAAATGAAAATGTTTGGTACTGGATCCTCTGCCAGAATCAGCTGTGTAAGTAAAATGTAGAGGCTGTTTTGAAGAAAACAGATAGGCCTTCTTATGTTGTCCCATGCAGCTGTGTTTGTGCTACAGTCTAAAGCATTCAGCACCAGCAAGTGGCAAAACTTACTGCGCACTGTTGCCCCTAAGAAAGCCCTTCCCAAAGGATAAACTCTAGGGTCAGAGGATACAATGGCAGGTTATTCTGATATTTTTGAGGACATAAAATACATACAGTTGATGTTCCTGTTTTCACTGATGCTTACTTCATGAAGTGAGACACACACCTGAGGTACTCTGGAGAGGCTTTGTATGAATATGTAGGAGTATCAGATCAGAAATTTCAAAGCTCTGTACTAGTCAGTATGCTACAAGAAGCCTGGGAGACCTCCTGCTCAGCAACACTGCCCTTAAATGGCAGGTGTGTTGCAGGCAAGTGGTGTTACCCTCATCAGAAAAAGCCCAGGCAAGTACAAATGCAGTTTTCAACTTAGTAGGCGCTACCGGTTTCATGCTTTTATTGTCCCTAGAGCTATTATTGCCTCTATGACTTAAAAGAAATCCTTGCTTTGAAAAGTGTGGATGGAGGTGTTATACTGTCTTTGATTCTCTTTTCTGCAGGGCTCTTTTATTCTCACTTTAGTGTCTCGACCTTGTCCCAGTGTAACTTTTCTCCCTCAGGGATGGATATGTTATGCTTACTGTCTGAAGAATCATTTGGGTCTTGGATAAATTATCCGAGATTATGAGGAGATTTCCTCTTGTTTTTGCATGAATTTGATTACAGTTGTCTTTGCAATATCCTTTTAAAAATGCCCATCTAGATGCACTTAAGCTCGGTCTTGTAAAAGGTAATGCTTGAACTCAGGATGAACAATAGTTTACCTCTACAATAAAAAAAGGAAATAAAATCAAGGGTTCAGAATTAACTAACTGTTGCAATTCAAATCTTCAAAATCTTAAACAATATTTTTTTCCAGTGTCTTTTAGTACAAGAAGAGGTACTTATCACAAATAAATATATTTGGGAGGGAAACCTTATTACTGAATCTTTCAATGATGATGATGATGATGATGATGATGCAGCGTTATTGTCATTCCAGTTCCACTAAAGTTGCTAGGAAATATAACCAAATGCCACTTCATAATATCACATATATTGTACTTTAGTTTCACAGTAGAGCATTAGTGTTGGTCTGTCACTTGCAATGAGGAAGTCTTATTAATTGCTTCTGAATATAGGATCTTAGCATTCATTTGAGACGGTTGATTACATCTCACTGCGATGCAGGACACACAGATACAGACACAAGCACCCTGTGTTTTGTAGGAAATGCATTAATGTTATACTAATGTATAACATCTTAATGTGTTATGCATTTTTTCCCCTCCCCTCCCCTCATTGGAGAGATGTGGGGGTGAAACAACCAAGAAAAAATTGCCTGGAGCTGAACCAAGCCACGTACCTTTTCATGTTGTAGGACTAGAGGACCTGATGGGCCCTGAGAAGTCACTTGGATTGCACCATGCAATGAGTCAGGATCAAATCTAGTTACATTTATACTAACAAAAGTGAGGATACAAATTTATGTATAATGTGTTCTCAAGGACCCTACATCAACTCCTATGAAGAACAGTTTTTCTAGGGTCCAGTAAAAGTTTTCCTGCTGAATTATAAAACCTGTGACTTTTTGTTCTACCCAGCAAGGGTAAGAACTGCTTTTTCTCTTTCACTTTGCAAATTACTTATATGCTTTTTATGTGGCTTGTAGGGTCTTTCTGTTCCGCTCTCTGCAGGGGTTGTCCAGTCCTCCATTTATCCTGTAGATATGGACATGAGTCACAGTGACATTCTGAAAATTTTACTGGTATGAAGATTTTTGGTTCAATGCTTTTTCCAAGTAGTTATTTCTTTAGAAAACTATGCAAGGGATTAACTGCGCTATTTTCACAGAACTTACATTTTGGATAAATGTTAATATTAAGCTTGCATTGTCATTGTTCTTCAAAGCAATAAGTCTGTGCAATTCCTTTCAGGTAGTTCAATCCCTCCATAAGAATTGCTGAATATACCTTACTATGGCACAGTAATTCCCTGTAAAGACTCTGCTATTCCAGACAAAGGGCTTGATTTTTCTGTAGGTGGAAACAGTTTTGCAGCAGGCTCTCCAATCCATTTCCTCCTGTGGTTGTTCTTTGCGCATTTGAACTGCAGCTTTATCTTACAGAGTTTGAAATTGAGATTACATACCCCACTTTAAGACAAGTAGTAACGATTCATGTTTTTGTAGGTCATCAAAAGTTTGCAACTTTATGTTTCCAAGCATCAACTTCTGCATGGAGACAGCTCTGAAGAGTAGTTTATTCAGATTTAGATTAACTGACTTCTCAACATCTCCTTAAAAAAAAGTATAAAAAATACCGCTTCAACAATGGGTTTTCTTCAGCATTGCTGTTGTTGAGATTTTTCCCTGAGCCATTCCTTCTTATAAACCTCAGTTCAAATATTCAGTTTTCCAGTTGGTCTGAAAAGAATTTGTGGAAGAAAGTATATGTTGGATCTGTTTCTATTTCAGAAACTGGAATTACATGTCAATGAAATAACATGCAAGCTCACAGACCAATTTTCTTCCATTCCTGAAAACTGCTAACATGACCTCAATTACTGTCTTAGAAGCAATTAGGAAAGAACAAGGTACATCTTACAGTCAACCAAAGCATTCAATTTCTATAGTAATATTACATCACATAGCTCCATCAAAACTAGAACAACTCTGGTCCTGATTTAGAAAACCTTGTTAATGTGTAAGACATGTTACATGTTGCCATGCTAAGTAGCACTTGATTCATCATTTGACTGTCTTAATTTCTAGGAAACAGACAAAAGGGAAGGTGTTACTCTGTATCAGCAGTTCAAACATATTTTGGCTGCAGACTATGATGCAGAATTCTAGTGCGTTAGATGTATAATCTAATTTGTAATATGATTGGTAATCATCTCAAGATTTGCTATAATTTTGAATGCCTGGCTCTTCCAGGACTCCAAAGAGAATGTGTAGCTCTCCATTTTCTTTGCACAATCTGAGGTAAGATAATTTGGGAAGCAGTGAAATTGTTACTCACCAGCAGAAGGACATTTGCTTCTTGTTGTGTTCCTCTCTAATGGTTAGGTGAGAACAGTGAGTGGGGTGGGGTGGTCGAAGGAGGAGTCTCTGCCTTCAAGGCAGAGTAATTGCATGGCAGGGATGTGTTTCCTCTGTCTAGGGCTGCGCAGATTTCACAGGGTGGATTGTCTTTCTTTCAGTACTTTGCTCCTATATATTCCTAATAGCAGCACTCTGACACAAAGGAGGACAAGTGTATGCACAAATACAAAATATCTAGGTCTTGAGCAGGAGTATAGATAGGTCTTTCAGAGTTACACACAGAACAAAATAATATAGCAGGCAAACATTGTTTTTGAAGAAGAAACAAGCTCCTTGGCCAGTAACATGAGATGGAGTGTTGTGTGTAATACAGTAGAGGTAAAACTGTCCTTTCTACTCAGCTTTAGATGGATCATAATTTCAAGGCTTGGCCTCTGCACATGTAATCCTAGAATAATAGAATGGTTTCAGTTGGAAAGGGCCTTAAAAATTGTCTCATTCTGATCTCCCTACCACAGGCAGGGACACCTTCCACCAGACCAGGTCGCTCAGAGCCCCATCCAAACTGGCCTGGAACATGCCCAGGGATGGAGTGTCCACAGCTTCACTGGACAGCCTGTTCCAGTGCCTCACCACCCTCACAACAAAGAGCTTTCACCTCATATCTAATCTAAACATACCCTTGTAAAAACTCTGACTCCATCTTTGTTATATTCTCCCTTCAGGTGCTGAAAGGCCACAACTAGGTCACCCCAAAGCCGTCTCTTTTTCAGGCTGAGCAATCCTAATTCTCTCAGCCTTTCCTCATATGAGAGGTGATCCATCCCTCTGATCAACTTGGTGACCTCCTCTGGACCCTCTCCCAACATTTCCCTGTCCTTCCTGTGCTGGGACCCCAGAGCTGATGCAGTGTTCCAGGTGGGTCTCACCAGAGCAGAACAGAGGGACAGAATCCCCTCCCTCCCCTGCTGCCCACGCTGCTCTGGATACAGCCCAGGACATGTTTGGCTTTCTGGGCTGGGAGTGCTCATGGCTGGGTCATGTCCAGCCTCTCACCCACAGCACACCCAAGTGCTTCTCACAGGACTGCTCTCCATCTGTTCATCCCCAGCCTGTGCTGATACCAGGGGTTAGCATGGTGAAAGATAAATACTTGAGTCTACAGAAGAGGTACCAGGGTGATAAGTGGTACAGAAAACACAAGGGATCTGGGATTCTTAGTTTTGGGGTGGGGAAAGTATAATTAAAGAAAAGAAAAAAAAAGAAAAAAAGACAGGAAGAAGAAGGAAGATCATTACCCTGGGGGTATCAAAAAAAGCGTTAGAAAAACATATGTTGAAGTTGAATTGATATTCCCAGGAAATAAATTAAATTACCTCCAGAGGGATCTTCAAGCCTTAGATTTCCTGCAGCACACTTTCATTGAAAACACCATCCTTGAAGAGACTGTGTGGGAGCAGGTTACCTTGGCCAACATTCAAATTCAACTCCCAGAACCAGACTGTACTGCCCCTTCACCAGCCTCTCCTCCTCATGACAGAAGGACAAACACATAGAATGACAAAGGCTAATCTTCACATTGACAACATCAAGGACACTGTTTTAATGAAAACAAAAGATAAATGCTAGATTTTGCTCTCATCCAGGTCAATGTCCATTGCCTTCTCTGTGTGTTTTCCTGCAGACACACTGCTGCAACTGAGAGCCCATCCAAACTCCTTGTGCAGGCAGGACTTTGGCCCAGGTGAGTGAGGCCATCCATCACATCCCAAAGAGTCAGGCAGTACTGCATCACGCATCTCCACCCAGCTGAGACCAGCTACAGAGCAGAGATTCCTGTGTAGGGCATGTGTTTGCAGACAGCTAGTGAAGCAAGCAAGGTTTTCTCCTTGTGTTGTCTCTCTTAGGAGTGTGTTTAAATGCAGCTTTTCATTTGCCCACACATCTCTTCTGACAGGTTTCCTGGAGAGGATGATACATCCAGCAGGTCCAGGAGATGTCACTCTAAATGCTGGGACACCACAACATGAAGGCAGTGCTTTTTGATAAGCACACGCCTTTTCCTTTGATCTTCATTGTGACTTTGATTTCAAAGCCTCAAATCAAACAGTTAATTGAAATAGTAATTAAAAAGCATGACCTGGTCCTTCTCACCTTCACAGGTGTGCAAATCTGGTGGAATTCCGGTGCAATTATTCCTATTTAATTGCTGTGGAAATGAACTAAATATTAAGTCTACTGTATCTAGGCCTTTTTACATCTGCAAAGGAGCAGTCTAACATTTTCAGAGGTTTTTATGGCTCTATGAAGTCTTTAACAAAACTACAAAATCACACAAAATGGAAACTGTGAAACCCACAGCAAAGTTTCAGAATCAGAGAACAATCCAACATCCAGTGATACAATTGTAGTTTTCAAGCAGTTGACAAAGGCGCCGATAACTTTTAAAATAGGAAGGCCTGGTACGACTGCAATTTTATACATATAAAATGCTAGTCCTCAGCAAGTTTAGAGGGATAGGAGAGGGAAATAATTTTGCATTTTTACATCAGATTTGTCCAGATTTCTAGGGTTTTGGCATAATCACTTCTCATGAGAAAATATTTGTTGATTATTTGGCAAAAGCAGAAATTTTCTTCCATTCTATATTTTTTTAGCTTTCTGTCTGTACACCGACATGTACACACATTTCAAATTCTTCTTTTCTGTTCAAGGAAAGATACACATGGGAGTTTCTACTATAAATAGAAAAGAACTGTATTTATCCCTTGTGTGGAGGTGACAGTTCATAAACATACATGTGTACTGTATTTGAACTGTGCAATAAGATTGTCTAACACTTAAAAATTAGCAAATACTACATTTTTGGTTTGTTTTTTTTTTTCAATTCAGATGATAATAACTACTACTACATTCAATCTGAAACATGGATTTAAAAAAAAAGACACAGGGAAAACATAATGCTTTTGAAATATTTTCATTGATGTTTGAATTCTGTGTACTTAAGCTAGAAATCAGTATATTGAAAGGAAAATCCAACCAGCTTGTCTCCAAAGGCACAGCATTAACTGGAGACTGCAATGAGAGGGAGCAGCTGGGAAACAAGAAAAAACAACATGAGTAAGGGTGTTTAAAAATATTAAATGTGTCACTGCCAACATCTCAGTGATTTTCTTTTAAGAGGTTACCATGTGATCATGGCACTTAGGGATATGGTACAGTGATGAGCTTGGCAGTGTTGGGTTAATAGTTGAACTTGATGATCTGAAAGGTCTTCTCCAGCCTAAATGATTCCATGATTTTGTGATCACATTGAAGTTTACACCAGCCTTTCACCCAGATTGTTTGTGTGTTATATCCAAGCAAGAAAACAGCAGAGGGCTTCAGAAGAATCTTCAGCGATTTAATCCAAGGAAAATCTGCTTTGTGCTTCAGTGCAAGGCAGGCACAAGGAGGAGGTCAAGGACTTCCCTCCTTTGGTTTCCTTGCATTCAGTCATAGGAAGCTCTCAGCAGCTCTTGTAAGTGTTGAAACTCAGGCTGTACTTCTGAAGTGCAGACAAAACACAGTTTTCAAGAGAACTAGTGCATGACGAGGCTAAGATCTCCTAACAGTGGATAAGTACCCCAAGGTCAGGATGAGCAATGCTCCTGTGCAAGCATATGTGTTCACTTTGCTAACACTCACACACATTAAAGATGACATATTTTAAATTTTCAGACAGAAATTCTGAATCTGATCAACAGCATAACATGTTTTTTTTGCAGTGAAAGAGAAACCTCTAATGTGAGCTAAATAATAAATGTTAATAAATTATGAAAATGAAATGTTGCGATTTCAATCAACAGTCACAACAGGCACATCTCTATTTTCACAGCAATAATGGGTTTTCATGGTGATATAAGTGGTTTTCTTCAAAGAGATGATTGTGCATTTTAAGAGTAGGTAGGTCAGACCTGCAGAGAGCAAGTAAACCGTAAGCCTGAGTCAGAAATGTCTTTTCTTCGGAAGGAAGACTGTCTGATTTAAAGTCAAAGTAAATGCTGAAGAGAATCTAAATAATTGTGACAACTTGGCTTATTTTTCAGGAAAATTATAAAAGAGAAAAGTCCTGGAACTTGTTAGAGCAGATTGTACCTGACTGGGAGGTATTTGCCTGCAGACTTTCCATGGAACAGTTCCTACATAAACAAGAGCTCTCCTGTCAGCGTGTGCGTAGCAAAACCCATACGTATTAAGCAAATAACATATGTTTCTAACTAGGTGTTGGTACTTGAAAGTGAAAACAAAGCTCATGTATCTCTACAAGACTTCTGTCAAGATACTCTTTTAAACTGAAAGGTATATTGCAATTTATACTACACCTGCATTCAGTTAGGCATAAGGAATCTTGGTGAGCAGTGCAAGGATTCATAGGACTTGGCATTCTGGTTGGGTGACACATAGGAGTTATGTCTTTTGCTCTTGACAAAGATACTGTTTTGTTAGATGATTTTAGTTTTTTTCACATGCCTCTCCAAATCTTTGGTGCCTGTTGTTGTGTCCATTATATGTTTATATTGCAAGCTGTTGGGAGACGTGATGAACGTTATCCACTAACCACAGATTCTCCCTGCTGACTGCATGATCTTCACTGGCAGGTAGTTCAGGAAGGAGCTTGGTGTTTTGTCTTGTTTTGTGTGTTTTGTGTTTACAGCCTCTCAATACACCCATGTCTTAAGCTACATTGTTTCAACCAGTTCAACTAAGTGCACTGAATTGCCGATTCCAGTCAAAGCTTTCCAGGAAATGCAAAGCACAGTTGCTAGTCCATTCAAATTCTTGATTTTGTAAAATGCTTTGAGGTGTGAGGATGGCAGCCAAAGTGGTGCTCCTGCTGTTAATGAAACACCACCTGCAGAAAGCAGTAGTTCTCCAACTTTGTCCCTGGAAGAGCTTTTGGGTGGTTAGTTCTTTACCTGCTTTCTAAAAACTAAACAGCTTTGATCAAGACAAAACTGGAGCAAAATAGCTTTAGTACGGTCTCATCCTAGTGAGAAATTTAAAATGGAAAGATGGAGCCAGAAGCCCACTGCTTCTGGGGTGGGCGGTCTGCATTCACTGCCCAGGGCCTGAAACACAGGCTCCTGCTAACCAAGGTATAATAAAACCTTTGCTGAAGGGGCAGGCACTCCTTCCAGGGATCAGAGATAGCAGCTGAGTGAAGCAGTGGAAGCTGGGTATCAACCCACCAGGCAGAGAGCTAAATACAAAATGTTTTTGCTGGACCCAAATTTCCTGTGGTTGTACATCATTGGTGAACAGCCATAATTCCTTTGCTGCTTCTGTAGTGTGGGCACCTCTGGGACATGTAACCTCATGCCCCTCTGGGGACATGTAACCTCATTGGTCCTTGTGCTGCTGCTGGCATCCCAGTGTAAGCATTAAGGTGTCCAGGAACCCCCCTGCATACCAGGTGACAGAATTTAAGGATGGTGGCTGTTTAAAATTTCATGAATCACAGCGTCTCTGCCTGGTGTTTGTTACCACACATGGCTGTTACTTCATGGCTGTTACCATGGTTTCTGCATTGTGACCCAGTGTTTAAGTGATGTTCCAATGGACACTTCCCCGTACCAATCAGGGTACAAGGACTCAGATCCCAAATTTGCTCACAGTTCTTCTTTGACAGAGGCAGGAAAATGAATGATGTCATTTACTTTCTTTCATTTCTTTGTACTTACAATTCACCCAGTAAAACAAAGGTGCATTTTTCTTAGGCCATGTCTTAGGTTACATGGAAGGTGTAACCAAAAGAATGTATTCTACTACCATCTCCATAAGCTGCTAAAATAGGTGGGGCAGGGGTCTTTGTGTTCGGCATGACTCAGCCCTGATAACACCATCGGGGGGCTATCTCTGCTAATGGGCCATCAAGGTCTCTGGGAGTGACTCATAAGATTGCATCAGCCATTGTGAGATGCTTCGCCCAGAGGGAAGGAACTGAACATTCCTACCTGCATAATAACTGAGACCCTGGAACACTGGGCTATGACTTCCACTGGATTCCCAGAGAAGGAGAGCTCAAGAGCCACCACTGGACCTCCAGAGACCGATGAGACCGTTCCATAAGATCACCAGTTCAACAAGACTACATCCATCACTCCAATGGGACTGCAGCCACCATTTTAACTGCACTGCTGGCACCACCCTAACAGGGTGCAGGTTGTATTCTGACTTTGTCAGTTTAAACTGTTTCTGTATTACTGCCTTGTTATAAATATTAGTAAAGAACTGTTATTAATTTTTTCCCCATATCTTTTGCTCAAGAGCCCCTTGATTTCAAAGATATAATAATTTGGAGGGAAAAGGGGTCATATTCCCTATTCCAAGGGAGGCTCCTGCTTTCCTTTGCAGACACCTGTCTTTCAAATCTAGACAGGGCAGCACATTAGTTTTGTGGGGAAATACACACTTTCTGCTTTGCTTTGCTGTTGTTAGCAGACAGATTTCAGGGAACAGCAGGAGTACCTCACCTTCCTGGAAGTGGGTCAGCTCTTGACACTACAGTGTACTCACTGCAAACTATTCTTTCTGGGTCTCTTCAATTTGTGAAATGTCTATGTAAGAAAGGGATAGACCAGCACTTCATCACATCATAGTAACTGGCTTATCCCAAGCCACCTGGGGAGACCAAAAATCATATAGATGATGTAATGCATGATGGCAAGGGAATGCACAAGAATTATTTACTATCTCTTCCCTATATAGGCTTCAGCTTTAGCAGATTCATTCAAATTGTTTCATATATTCATAGCTTTTTCTAAAAGAATATTTGGTAGTATTTCTGAATGATGCATGCTTAAACAATTCACTTCGAATGGGGGTGCAACAGGTGTATGAATTGTCTGTAAATATATTAAACCAATTTGTTTATACTAGGAACAGTCCACTATGAGTGGGTATATTTTTATGCTTACAGGTAGGAAAAAATGGAAGCCTGCTATTTATAGAAGCAAAAGTTTGACACTCATGTCTTTAAGATGAGTTTAGCACATAATTTCAGAGTTTAGCATATAATTTCAAACAGGGTAAAATGGTGAGGGGCAGGAATTAAGAACCCACACAGTATCCCATGCAATTCCTTAAGCTTCCTGCCTTGCTTTCAGAAGGAAATCTAGTGAATGAGAGAAGGGAAGAGGTTGGTCTCTCCAGAGGACTCCTTGGGTAAGCCCCCCACCCATGTTCCCTATGCAGAGGGAAGGAGAAATTCAAAAGGACTCCTGACGCCTTTTCCAGTCATGCCTGTGGATAGCAAACATGCCAATCATACCCACAGCTTACCTTTGGATATAATAATTCTCTCTGGGGGGAGACTGAAGGTGACATGGTGCAGTTAGAGGGTGAGGAAAACTGTGTTTTTCTGCCATTCGCACACACAGTGGCTTCAGAAAATGCAGTTACAGGTGTGGCAGATGGCTGCTTTCTCAGTGCTGTGCGCTGAGCACTGAGGAACAGTCATATGAGACTGCTGCAGCTCACTGTCAGGGATCTGGAAAGCAAAAATTTCCAAGCTTGTTGTTGACAGACAGTCCAGTTTGCTTCGGATTTTCACTGCGACAGCTGTCACAGCTGTAAGATGTGAAGAAAAGTGTAGGGCTTCTCACCGTGACATTGCTGGATAATCTGCCTAGCACAAGGTTCATCCTAACCACTTATGGTGAGATGGGTATAAATATTAAAGCACAGTATTTAGTATCCCTGTGCTCTCACCACTCACCACAGTCGCTAGCTGGAACAACTACAGATGATAAAATTATACGCAATTTACCTCTATTTGCATGCTCAGCACCAGTAATGACATCTTTATGCTGTTATTCATTCAAATATTTTGAAATGTGCTATACATCACTGCTATATAGACATTTATCATACAGAAATGAGTTTTTATAGTATGAATTTGTCTACATGGAGAAGAATGAATGCTCTGTATACAATATCTTCAAAAGAAGGCATTAAAAAGTGCTTTAGACAGATAAAGACATCATCTTTTAAAATAGTGACAAATGATGTTAGGCGTTTCAAAGTATTCTTTCTTCACATTTTCCTAATCTTTTATCATCCCATATGTAGCGCTCACTACCTCTACACAGTATCAGATATCCTTGGGAGACTTTTTTGGAGGATCTGCAGGACATTCAGGGTTCAGGGTGTGATACAAATCTTCCATCAATAGAAAGCTGTATTCAGGTTGAAACTTCTTCCTCACAGTGTTTTGCATGCATTTTTTAATAAGTAAAATGTGTCTTAATGTTAATTAGGAAGCTGCTTTGCTCTGTGGTGTTTGGTACTCCCTGGTCTAGTGCAATGGTGGAGGATATCCACTCCTAATCACCTAATCCAAGCCAAAATAAAGAAAGATCTTATCCTCAAGAACTGACTGTTAGTCAGAAGCTGTGCAAGATGACCTGCAGATCTTCTTCTCTCTCCGTGGCTTACATGAGCTAATGTAATTGGAGTTGCCATTAACTGAGTCATATTTTTGAGCTATGATTCATTTGTCTGTATCCAGTGGTGGCATTAATGTTGATCCAAAAAAAAATTGTCCATGCCTGAAAGCTTTAGACTTTGGATATCTGGTATAAGGGTCATTAAATCAAGTGCACCATTGGACATCTGTCTTTTCCTCTAGCCAGGAAAATGCAGAAGATATTGTACTCCTTGGTCACAAAGGATTTTCAAGTACCAAAGACCAAATTTTGCAGCCCTTTGAGGCATGTTGGGGCAGAACGGTAACTGTCAGGTTAACAATGCAGAGATACTATAGTAAAAGTGAAATAGCCTTCATAGGGATTGACAGTGCATTTTGAATTTTTTTTTTCTTTTTAAGAGTAGAAAGACCATCAAAAGCACCTTACAAAACTCTTGAGGCATTTGTCTTGTGGAACAGCTCCAAAGACAGGTGCAACAGCCAGTCATTACTACTGGAGCCAGAAATCAAAATAGACTTTGCCAAAAGCTTTCTTTCTACTCAGGAAAAATCTGGAATTAAGTCAGTTACTTGCAATGAAGAAGACTGCTGTGTGGTATAGGTTGCTCTCGCAGCTCCTAGGGAGGAAATTCTCTGGGTGGAAAGGCCTGTTCCTAAACACAGCCCTAGATGGGAGTTTTCACAGCATTGAGAATGTGGCCACCAATTACCCTGTTGATGATATATCCATAGGTCAGCCCAGTCAGCTTATTAGCAGCGAAACAGATAGGAAGAAAAATACCATCACAAAGGACACATCAATACAGCAACTAAAATTCTGCTGCCAGCTGAGACGTCAGAAGAAGTCCCACAAGGGATACAATGAGCAGTGCAAGTCAGTAGGTTGCTGAAGCTGTTTGGACTGCAAAATCTAAGAGTTCCAGAAAAAGGAACTATAGAGTGGAGCCATACTTTGCAAAAAGCCTTGGAATGTCTGGCCTAGAGGAATCACAGGTAGCAAATGCTTTCCAGCTCATACAGAGATGACCTCGCAAGAGGGAAACTGAAATTGCAGTAACCAAGATGTGAGGATGGAAATCACTAACCATGAACCAAAGAAGGAGAAAAACTGTCCTTTTTCCCTATACCCCACCCTGTGGGCATGGAGAGAGGAAAAGAAATGCAATTTGTCATGTCTGGAGATAGATGACAGAGCGTTGTCTGACAGGCCAAGTCTCCTGACTCTGATTTAAATACAACTGTATGTGTTGTGCATGCTAAGCACAGCTCTTCTTCCTATAGCATAAGTCCCTCCATCCCTGACAGACTCCAGGCACAAACAGCCACTGCTGGAGAGGATGCAAGCAGCAGCACAGATGAGGGATGGAGTCTGGATCCACATGAGATGAGAGGCTGGCATTTGCAAGCTGTCATTGAGCCCTGCTGTGAAACTGATGTCTGCATCTTGTTGAGCAGGTATGGCTCCCAGTGTGCTTTTCTGAGATATCCTGCCAGCACAATGCTCACCAGCAGCAGCAGGATGCTCTGGGGTAACTGGAAGTCAGACTGTGAGCATCACAATATCTCACTGGACTGTCTCTCCTGGCATGTAGCAGATAGTTACGCTATTACTATGTACCAATTTGTTTTCCAGTCCCATTCCCTGGAGATCTTAGCACTTTCCGTGACTCTATGCCTCCAACAGGAGCATGGAAAAGTTATGTGTCTCCTTCTTCCCAATGTGGTTTGCCCCTGCAAGCTGCCTAAAGTGCTGATGGTTTGGGGAAACCCTGGCCCGCAGGTATGAAGAAGGAGGAAGCATTAAATACAGTAAGAAGCGCATATCTCAGGTGACTTGAAGTAGAAAGGCCACAAATCTACCCTAGTTTAGCCTTTCCAGTTTGCTGCATTTAAGACCCACTCCCATAAGGTTTGTGTGGACATCGTATATTTACTGGAAATTGCTGAAAACAGTGAGGTAAGATCCCCGAGAAAGAACTGCTTCCTTTTCCTAAGAACAGAGTATAATAATGTTACACAGTGTTTTACACAGTTACACAGTGTCAAAATTTACTGCTCCAATGTCTCTTCCACTTCTGCTTAATCAATAGTGACATTCACCGAGGATCCCTAGAAATTTGTGATGAGTCCAAACTGCAGTAATGTTAGTCAGACTCATAAAACACAACTTTCGTATGATCCCATGGTCTTCACACAGGATTTGAGACCAGATCAGTTTGAATTCAGCTCCTGGTCAGCTTTCATAAACTAGAATGTGGGTGAAATTGTATTTTAGCAGATGAATTATTTCTGAAAATTTCATATCTGTCTGTCCATTTATCCATACACAAATACGTGCTTACATCCCCATCTGAGGTACGGATTGGCAGAGGCAGTAAGCTGTCTGACAAGTCTCTCTGCACTTCAAGGACTTTCCTTAAGGAGTAGGCCATACCCTCAGCTACTATAAATCAGTGCCAATCCCCTGCAGTCTAGCTGAGCAGCTCTGGAGAAGGAATGGGTTAAACCCTGCTTGAACCTAGTCCCAGGCCTGTGCTGGTGGTGCTGGCTGTGGACAGGACACAGGACAGGACAGATCTCCTGAAGAAGCTGTGTCAGTTTACAGCAGCTGGGCACACAGCCCAGGGCACTCTCTCTTCCCTTTGCCCATGAATACACATCTCAGTGTGGAGGTTAAGTCAGAGGCCACGTGGCTTGTGACATAGAGAATACTCTCTCAACAAGAGAGTGTATCCCCTCCCTTTGCTCTTTGAGGTAAAAAGCTGATAGTTGGGAAGCTTTGTTACTTGGCTACAGGCTCAGCACCCTCCTCTGCTCATCAGCATCCCTCTGGGAGCAAGCGGAGTTTTCCAAAATGTTTCAGTCTCTGGGAAGCACACAAAATTCGCTGGATTTTTTTCTTTACATGTCCGTAATCGCGCTCCCACTGAAGCTGTCTGGCAGACTGTCTCTGCGCACAGAAGTGGGCAGGACTGCATCTGCTGAGGTGGTCCATCCGCTGTAAGCAGACACCGAGAGAGTAACCTCACTGTGCACCGCACACTGTTTTGGGGGTCAAAAAGTGAGTGCTGCTTGCGTGCTGGCAGCATAATTTTTTCAGGGTCTGCGTTACTCTCACAATGAGATAGCATACGTGTCTGGAGTTGAAAACAGGAGTGGCTGGTCTAACCCAGTCCAGCAGAGCTCTTGTGCCCCTGGCTCTGAGGCACATGAGACTGACAGACAATCTGACCTGCAACCCTGCTCTGAGAAGCTGATTTTAAGCATCACATTGCAGGTACAGGAAGATTTTATCTATGTAGAAAATGTCGCCTCTTCACTTGATTTTTTTTCTCTGTGTCTTTGTTTCTCTCTTTAACACAAGACATGATCAATATTTTTTTTCTCTCCTTATTATACTCTGCACCGCAGGTCTGGCTTTGCTACCAGTGTTCTGTTACTGTTACTCCCAGCCAAAACTCAAGAGATATTTTGCAAAGGGCATTTTTCAAAATAAGCTTCCCTGTTTCCCACTCTTTCTTCCTTAAATGTTTGAAAAGCTCCTCCTCTCCCTTCATAATCCTCCTCCCTGCCCCTCAGTGAGCTGGGCTGTTTTTCTCACATCAAGGCCCAGACAATAAATACACAATGGTGAGAACTGGTTGAACAAAAACACTGACTTCAGTTTATAGAGATAGATACACCTCTATCTGCAGATAGAGTCTGATAAAATGAAGGTGCTGCTTCCCAGGTGAGGGGAGCAGTGGGCAGAAGCGTATGTTTGACATAAGCCAGGCAGCTATCTGCATGTTGGGCTAATCATCTGGATTGCTGCGCGATAATCATTATTTATAAGAACAACACAATACTGTGAAAAGAGGGTAGTCTGTCATAGTTTGTACATTTCCATGTGGCCTGCTGAGTGTCACTCTCTGTTTTCTGCTCTGGCAAAGTGTCCTGCTGCCTAAAGATGGTGCTGACTCACTTTTTCTTCTCCTCTAAGTAACACAGTGGGAGGTGAAGCTTTTTTCCCCCACCCACTTCTTGTGACCTCTTTGGCCCTTGCTATAGACCATTTCTTCAGTAGTGCTCTGCAAATATGTCTTCATAAACATGTGTGCTTATAAAAGCGTATGCTTTTGCTCCATCATGCACAGGTTATTTGCATACTGGGATTTCAGGGACTTCCTCTCGCTAAGTGTTTTTCCATGGCTTACATCTGGATGAAATGAGCTGTGGGTAGATGAATAGTTTATTTTGATATGGCTTGAAAGAGTTCAGTTAATCTTCCTGTAGGGTTTTAAAAGCATTTTTGAATCAATGTAGTGATTTAACTATGCAGCTAATCCCCATGTAATTCTTTGTCAGTTCTGAAATATATAAACTTTCTTTATTTAATATGGAAGAAAATATATTAGCAATATGGGATAATGGATAAGTTATTTTGGTCTGCAGGAGGTACGAATCAGAAGACAGACTGATTTCCACCAGCTAAATTACTTGCTCCATTGACTGTTTCTCTGTCATAGGCTGAGCTGCAGGCTCAGAAGCACAAATTGACGAAATTCAGAAAATAACAAGGGGAATTCAAAACCTGGCTGGAGAGAAAAGGTTTAGGAATAATAATTCTGGTACATTGAGAAAGATCTAAAGTAGAGAGAGTGTCCCTACGTTCCAAGTAGTACAAATGGGGGTGGAGGCAAGGATGATGGTGATGATGGGACACAGGGCTAGTGGAGAAAACTACTGTCAGTGGACCTGCAGGACCACACAAGTGTCCTAGCTCTGGCCAGGACATGGCTAATTTTCTGCAGTAGCTGGGAGGAGGCATAGCTGGGACATGGAGGTTATCCTATATCATTTGATGTAATTGCTGGGGGTAAAAGGACTCTCTTCTTGGGAGAAGGAATTTTGTCCAGAGGAGAAAATGTGGTGAAGGGAACTGTCTGGCTTTATCTATTATCAAGGGTTTTTTTGTGTCTTTTCTTATACCTTTTGTTATTGATATTGTTGCTGCTGCTGTTTGTTTTCTTATCTCATTGCTGTTTTCAGCAAATAGTTCTTATCTCAACATGGTTTTTAGTGGTAATACTAAATTGGAGAACACCATTCCTAAACCACAGCCGCTGCCTTCATAGTTTTGTCTTAGCTTTCTCATGCTGCCAGCGTGGACTTCACTTCTCAGTGCACTGCAAACACAGAAAAAAGGGTGGGAGTCAGGCCTTTCCTTCTCCCTTTCTCCCTGCAATATGGCCATGAAGAATGGGGAGAAAACTGTGAAAGGTCTGATAGAAACATTTCAAAGGCATGGGCCAAACAGAGACAATGTAAGCACAAAGTCCCTTGCAAAGTCCCTTCTCACCTTTCTCAACACTAAACCTCCTCTTAGCTTCTGCTCCTCATAACTTTGGAATCGTCTTCTAGTTGTCTCCCTTCCTGCAAAGCTATCTCTCTCCAGTTCATTCAGGCTTATCAGTTACTGTTTTTATTTTGTTGGAGGACTCGTTTGTCAGTTTACTTCTTCTTGCATCTGCTATTTCTGTTTACACACAAGTTTGGGAATAGCACAAGAAAAGTTATATGTGATGAGACTTTGAAATTCTTAAAGCTGAAAAAGAATTAGAAAAATGAAGAAAGGAGATAATAATATAACATATAAAAATTAATCAGATTTCAGACTGCAGTCACCCTTCTTCCATATCAGACAAGAAAGGCCTTCTGGAGTACCTTTAAAGGCGTTTATGGAAGATGCAGTCTGTGGTACTCATTGCTGCAAGATATTAGTCATGTTGTGAGGCCATGAGTCAAATTAATCATGGCAAATCAAAGAAATATAGAATCAAGAACAGACGGAGAATTAATATGCATTTATTTCAGTTGGAGTGAGATTCCAAATTGTTTAAGTCACTTTTTTTTCCCTTTTGTTTCATTGACCTTTCCCTTTCCAGTGAAAGTTAGCATTTTTTGAAATTTCACATATTTCAACCAATTTGTAGCTAACTTCAATCTGTTGATGATATAAATTCCCAGTAATTATTTTGGATTTAAAATGTCTGGTATTTTGGGATTTGGTTTGTCATTTCCAAAAAAATTGCTGAGATGGCTCTTCTGAAATTCCTTGAGTTGCCTCAAAAGTAGTTTCAGTCACAGGTTGTCTTCAGCGTCCAGAACAGGCCTCTCCATTGAGATACTGCAGCTGAAAGTTAACATTCAGAGAAGCATGTGCGATTTATGAATTCAAGATTGAATCTCCCATCACTGGATCACTGAAACAATTGCTCAGCTGTCAGTTTGGAGTCAGAACTGTCATCTCCAATAATGGTTTTCATGGGTAGCCATTCCTGTTGCTTAATTTCAGGAAAGTACTGGTGAAGGTGACATTTGGGCTCTGACAGGCATCCCTTTATTTTTCTTGTTGCAAGCTCAGGATCTGACAGCTCATTTTCAGCCATTAACTGGTCCTGGGCTTCCAGTGTGTCCAGATCTTTTATTACCTGAGAAAAAAAGTTAGAGGGCGTTGAGGAAAGCCTCAGTTTTGGCATGTTTGCTGGAAGCAGTTATGTTCATTCCAGACCATTAAGTAAGTCATGGTAAACCTAAGGAAAGAAAATAGTTTTGCACCTGCGATTCCAGCTGACACACAGGTTTTAGAGTGTCTGAGAAAATAAAACCAAGCCAAACCAAAACACCCCGCTCTAAAACAATGTGATTGCAGTTGAGGAAAAAGGTAATTTTCTGCACAATGCTCCCTGCTCCTCAGTAGGAATAAACTCACTTCACCTGGTTGCTCCGTTTTTAATTGTCAAATGATAAATACATATATGTCTGCACTGGGTGTGCTTTAATAATGTCATTAATTTACAAAGCAATGCCTAAACAGTAAACCTTAATAATTTATGCATATGAGTAGCATCAACATATTAAAGCCTTCTCTAACTCACTTCCTAATGAGCCTCCAAAGCTCTTTTCCCTGGTGCATTTTTCCCAGTTACACTAGCTGTACAAATCCTGAACTCATTTGTATTACCATCCTGAAGGAAGCAATGCACTGAATATATAATAATTTTAATATCTTCTACTATTTTTTCAATTCCAAAGCATGCGTTAGGTCAGGATTTGTGACTATTTTTTGTTTCAGTGTTCCTGTTACTCTGATTCTCATTGCAGGAAGCAAAAAAATTTCGGCAGTCAGTGGAGGCTTTGTGGCCTTAGTAATTCAGCTGACTAGTCTGAAAGATGTGGTTTAGCATTGACATCAATAAATGAATGGATGACTTTCAGAGTTGTTATGCTTTCATATCAAACATCTCAAACTTCAAAAGTTTTGTCTTTGAAGCAGGAGTTGTTTGATTTGGGATGGCAGGACAGATCACCTGGTTTCACCCATTTGTTGGCTATGTCTTTCTAACAAAACACGTGGTGAGATGGCTGGTGACCTGGTTCCAGTGAACTGCTCTGTATGCCACACGTGTCGTGTCTTTGTGCTTTCCTTTGAATTTGTGTAGCATGGACCCAAGGGCATTCTTTTGACACTTGGTGCTAACTGGAAATTCAAGTAATTTTTCTGACCTATTTTGAGATTGCTAAACCTTGTCATCAACTGAACCTGAAACATCTCACAAGTTACAAATTTTGGCATCATGCTCCTGCTTTTAGAAGTCCTTGCACTACATAGTAAACACTAGGAACACAGGGAGGAAAATAATTTAAAGAGGAATTTGTTTTGAAAAAGGATGGATGTGACTGGGATTACTTTAGAAAATGAGGAGGCCATCACAACAGCACTGCAGCAATAATGTGATATCAGCTGCCAAACTGTCTGTGGTGGTGGCCAGAAAAGTCTTGGATGGCTTTGGATGTCCAAGTCTGACTGCTTCTACACTTTGTGCCTGCAAAGGCAGGGAAGATGCTGCTCTTAGAGAAAGTGGGAAGACAACCAAAGGAGGGGAAGAAGAAGTGGCTACCTTAATGATACCGGCTTTCACTATAATTGCTGCCATTTGGCCACTTCTGCCTTCAGGAGGGAGTACTTTGAATATCAGAGATATTCAGGAGTGTGAGGTGCCATGTCACTCTCCATTGTCAGACAGAACTTCTATTAAAATAGGTGTGAGGGCTTCTATGTCGAGCAGTAAACACATGGATATGAGATACAGGAGCTCTTGTAGTTTGGGTTTTGTTACAAAGCTTAGCTGTGGTTTCTACTGATTTTCCATGTTCTTTTAAACATCCCCTGTGTTCTACAGCCTATGGCAGAATAAAACTTCCACGTGAGGGACGAACGTGTTGGGTAATACCTGTCTTTAGTGCTCTGTGTCAGCAGAGGTGCACCTAGAGCAGCTTAGGCCTAGCCCTTGGTGCTGCTGACCATCCCATTCTGATGGGATGGCTGCTTTTTCACTCTGCACTGACATTTCTGCAAAGAGCGCTGTCCACCCTGGCTGACCCAATGTTAGTCTGGATTGACTACAGGTTTCAAATGTCTGAACTAATTTGTGATCTGTTCTTCCTCTTGCAACAGCTTTCCAAAATCAGTGCCTTCTGCTACAGAGTGTGAGGATGCTATTGACTGTCTCATGTTCCTGTCTCTGTGGCTGACACCAAGGCCAGTTCTCCATGCTCTATGGCCAGTTTATGCACATATTCACTGGCGTGCTTTGGGGAGTTTTTCAGGTACCTCTGACGTATTCAGTGATCTCAGCTTCTCATTCCTCCTACCCTGGACTCCCCTTACATGTCTGTGTTTATCCACAGGCCTTTGCCCTGTCCAGAAAATATCAGTGCAGCACTTTCATGTAAATTATATTACCTGGCCAGCTGAGATACAAATGGCTCTGCATCAGCAAAGTTGTGGATAAAGTCTATGTTTCTGCTAAAAGCAGGGTAGTTTATGTTTCCAGACATCCACATAGTTCATTATGAAGATTTCTACCTCTTTACTTCTACATTTTTCTTCATTACTGAAAAGTTAGTTAGCTTAGTCCTGCAAATTTATGACGGTTTTGTTTTAAATCTCGCCTACAGATTCACAGGGAACTTGTGCTCCTGTATCTGTTTTGGCTTGGAAAAATCTGCTCTTCACTCAGTGGGAGAATCTCAGCAGAAGGGACTATAGTCAGCTATAGACAACTGGGACAAATCAGAGGAGAAGCTTTGCTCCAGCACATGGATGTTCCAGGTCTGGGTTGGGTAGTATCCTTGGAAGAGCAGCCTGAAGATCCTTGCAATGCTAGAGCCTGTGCTGTTTCACTGCTAATGAATAAAGACTTTTATCCCTTGAGTTTGCAGTTTTTCCCCTTGAGACAGTATCAGCAAGTGGGATTTCAAAAGCACAGGAAATTGCTTTACCCTCCTGCCACTGAAATCACTGAGTGTTTTACCCTTGGGATCAGTAGGAAGAAAATTAGGCCCCTACTGAGCTCTTCTGAAAATCCCGTTCTTTAATGAAAAGAAAAATGGGATGTTGATGGCTGTGTTCTAAAACCTCTTCATGAAGATGGAATTTTAAAAGCATGGAATAGTGCTGCAATTGCCTGTGTGACCTGTCATTTCATCCCCAGATGACATTTTTGCTTTGTGAATGATACTTTTAATTGCTTGTGAGATACCATGCCTCATCTAGTGAACATTAATGTGACAGAGCAGAGATTATGAAAAAACTGGTAATCTATAGTAACAGAATTTGGCTGTTCTGAAGTTGTCTTTGTGTTACAGCATGATAACAGAGAAAAAATAGGCCTTTTTAGTGATTAACACAGAGACAGACTAATTGCCCTTTTTTTTCTTGTGTGAATACAGTGGTTAAGTGAGCAGTCATAGCTTCCATAACAACAGAAAATAATTTTGGAAGAGCATATGTTACCTCTTAAAATATTGTCAAATGAAGCACATGCTATACGTTAACTGAGAAAACACCTGTCTAGGTGAAACTGTTCAGCTCTTTTTCTGCAGAAATATAGGATAAGCCATTATATAAGTTGAAAAAATTGATGTCCTATTCTTCTGGTAGGAAGTGAGACAAAATTAATGGCATCCACTCTCTGAGAACCCAGTACTCAAGACCATCAAGGAGAATACAGCCTCCACACCCTGAAGTTTTGCTGACAGTATGTGCAGAATGAAAGATATGAATCCCATGTTTATACCAGTTCATCATTGTTTTGGGATCCTTCATGTTGAATTGGAATTTTGCTCTTTTTCCCTGACCTCAGTGGACTTTTGCTCAGCAGAGAGGCCACTTACAGTTTTGGTCACACCACCTCTCCCTCCTTCCTTCATCTTCTTTGTTCTCGGTACTGTACACTGTCTTCTGCAGACTGACCTGAGAGTCAGATTTTTGTAGCGCAAGACTTGTGCACCAGGGCTGCATCTGGCACATGTGCAACCCCTTCAGTGATTGTTTAATTACTGTGTATAATTTCCAGCTAAAAAGCAATGAGAAGGAAGGTAACCAAGAACTTCCTGCTACCCACACTATTGCATTTGCTCTCAGTGAATAGAGGAAAGAGTTAAGAAAACACTGTGCCTGACTTCTGATTCTTTATCAGACAGGTGAGCAGCTGCCCTGGAGAAAGGTTCATTAATGCTGGTAACGTTGAAACAAGACTCCAAGTCTTAAATGCTCACCTTGGCCCATCTCTGGCTGATCCCGGACTCTATTTGGTAGAAGCCAGCATGTGAATCATCTTTGCCTTCCAGCTGTGCTTTGAATGCATTATGGGTCAAGGCCAGCTCATTAATTTTTTCTACACGCTCCATCTTACTCTTAGCCTGAGCCGTCATATATCCCTCTCTCCTTGCTTGAAGACAACCAACTAAATCCCCACTGCACAGCTATACAAATGCATGAGAACTGTACAGTGTGGTTAAGATTCAGTTTTTTTAAAAAAGGTATATTGAAACTTCCATATACTCTAACAGTATCTTCATTCTTGTAATTTGTTATTCCCCCAGGATGTCCCAGTCTACGCCCTAGCTTACTGAGTGTGAAAGGGTCATGTAAGAAAGGGCTATACAGTCCATTACAAGAGCTCTGCTGAAGTTGTTTTGTTTTGTTTTTTCTTTTTTTTGCAATATCACTTTTCCAGTTAACTTCCTGCACTATTCTTAGTTTGTACAAAGTAGCTCTCTTTAACTCTGCTGCACCATACTGCCACTGCTAGCCAATATTAAAAAGAAGAAACATTTTAACAGTGTTTTTAAATGTCTGGTCAGGGTGATCTCTGCTGACCTCAAGGCACAGCTAATCCATGTTATGTGTAAACTTTGATGTACCAGCCACTGAGCAGCCCAAAGGCTTCTTCCTGGGCTGAGGAAGATTAACACAGGCAGGAGGTAAAACATGTGACCATTTGTTTCCACACACACATAATATTGCAAAAACTTCAACCTCTGGGAAGAGGTCACTGTGGTGCTGAATTTTGACTAACACGACATGAGCTTGTGAAGCTAAGGAGAGCTCAGTCCTTGGCCTTCGTAGTTCCCTTCCCTTCCCTTCCCTTCCCTTCCCTTCCCTTCCCTTCCCTTCCCTTCCCTTCCCTTCCCTTCCTTTCCCTTCCCTTCCCTTCCCTTCCCTTCCCTTCCCTTCCCTTCCCTTCCCTTCCCTTCCCTTCCCTTCCCTTCCCTTCCCTTCCCTTCCCTTCCCTTCCCTTCCCTTCCCTTCCCTTCCCTTCCCTCCCCTCCCCTCCCCTCCCCTCCCCTCCCCTCCCCTCCCCTCCCCTCCCCTCCCCTCCCCTCCCCTCCCCTCCCCTCCCCTCCCCTCCCCTCCCCTCCCCTCCCCTCCCCTCCCCTCCCCTCCCCTCCCCTCCCCTCCCCTCCCCTCCCCTCCCCTCCCCTCCCCTCCCCTCCCCTCCCCTCCCCTCCCCTCCCCTCCCCTCCCCTGGAGAAGGCAGCACCGAGTGGCACAGTGCACCCTGCGCTGCGCTGTGCTTTTCGCTGCCAGCACTCGAGGGCAGTGTTGGTTTACTTTTGCCGCAGCCGCGGTGCCGCACGGCTTTAAGCCCTTCTCTCCGAATCCCAGCGGCAAGAGCCCGGCCGCCCCCAGGCCGTGGAGTTTCTGGCCTCTTCCACGTAAAGAAGTCCCATTGCTGTGTTACTCGAGCCTGCCCCTTCAATCTTGTTTCGTGACCCTTGCGGAGGTGGATGTGGTGATTGCGCCAGAAGGGACAAAAACTCTGTGTGCAGTGGGATGTCTTTGAGGGCTTTAAATGTTGGCAGGTTTGAAGCGGCTAGGTTTCCGTATAACAAAGGTTTTATTATGGAGATAACCTGCGCAGGAGCAACAGGAGATTTTGAAAACACCAAAGTTTGTGTTGAACAGAACAAACAGGAGCAATTACTACATGTTTGGACAACTTAAACCAATCTGAACAGTCTTACCACATTTCCCTGGCTACCCTGGCTTCCCTGGCTATGATAAGGTAGACTATATGCATGAGAAAATGACAGCCTTGAAATCTTATCGGCCATTGAAAAGACACTCAGGACCTATGGACACCGTGAATCTCTTCAGGAGCACATTGTGTTTTGCCTTAAACTTACCTCAGCACCTTAACAAGGTGTTAAGTGCTACAGATTCCCAACACTAGGAAATTCTTGCTGCCCTCATCTCTTCTGGACTGGCCCCTGTACAATCCTTCAGTCTGGCATGACACATAACATAGGCACAACTGGTCAGCTTTCTCCAGTTAGTACTGCACCATTTAGTGGGGTCTGTGGGTTCTGAAGAAACGCTGTGTTACCAAATCTGCTTTCAGCTGTCAGAAGGCTAATGGAGATGTTGAGTTTTTTGGCTGAAATATGGACAGTCTCCAGGCAGATGTGTGCAATCTGACTTTCTGCTCATATCCATACCCTAGTCACTTTCTCTGTGCTTGAATATTTGCTTCTATTCATGCCAGGTGGTGATCTTAGCACTAAGTGGCAAAAACCGTTCTCTGGAGCATGTTTACTGGGCATCAGGGGCCACACAATTATTTTAGCCTTTTTTAACTCTTCATGAGCCCTGATTTGTGTTTGAAACCATCTGTGTGGCCTTATGACATTACACCGTATTACTTAGCTTTATTCTTGGAAATGAAAAAAATATTTCTAACAGTCAAGGAGACCATCAACAGAAGTGGTAACCCGTATATTTCTAGATGACTTACCAGCAGGAATCACAGGACCAGACATATGCATCTCTGCTACAGCTAAACTAGGCTGAATGGTCTAACAGATCAGTCAGATGTTCATATGAGCTGCAACATGCCAAAAAGTTAGTGCTATTAACTGCACTTCACACTGCACTCCTTCCTGAAGCTGGTTAAAAAAATAAGTAAAACTCATAAAATTAAAGTGGAGCTGGAGGTCAAAATAAAAATTATATGGTCTAGTGGACCTGTTGTGTTTTAAATCTTGAAGGCTGAATTTCCAGCCTTCCTAAAAGCTTGGGATATCAACCATGGGAAAACAGTTAGATATGACTTACTTTAAGTACATGTAGAAGCTCTGATATTTTTTTCAGGCCAAGACAAAACTTAGATTTTTTTCAAATAAATCAAATTTTCAGTCTTGACCATTTCTAAAACCAGATATGGACAATGTCATCTATTAGTTATGGTGTTTGGAAGTATGTTATGTTAGTGGGACCAGTAAAACTGAAACATGAACCCAAAATCTAGTGGTTTTTTCACTACTGTATGGGAGGAAACATATGTATTTTGTTCTTCAAAAGAAACCAGGGATCTACTGTTTTGAATTTCTTAGAAGAATTTGTTTCAGACCTTGTGTATGTTACAGTCAATAGACTGACACCTCATGACTCCAAAGGGTAGGGACAGGGGATGATTTTTTGTCCTACTTATCAAAGGTTTGTGGTTTGTCCCCAGCTGTGGGAATTGCACACAGTTTGGACTTGTTGACACTTTTAAAGGAGCAGGGAGCTGAAGCTACTTTGCCTGGTGCCTGGCTCAGTGAATAAGCCTTCCCCTTAGTGTTCATCACTTTATGTGGCCCACTCTGTGCAATTATATCATTCGTCCTTTGAAGCACAAATACTTTTTGCACAATTTCATGAGAATTTTACTGATAGCATGGCATCGCTTTTCAGACACTGGAATTGATTTTTACCAGCACTGAGCTACTCCATGCACTGAAATGAGTAGCAATCACCAGCAGTTCCTAGTATCACAGCACCCAGACTCTGTTCTTATTAAGAGTTTTCCTTTGTCCTTACCTTTGAGGAGCCTTATCATGGAGTCTCTTCCAGGCACTGGGGAAGATGTGGGAGATTCAATCCCACTGAAGTCAGATGCACCTGTGTGTAAGGGGTAGGGGGTCGGGGAGGTAGGGCAGAGGGAAGGAGTGGCCTGAGCGGCCTTCAGGGCTCTGGTCATGCTGCAGCACAGAAAAACTTGCCCAATATCCGCCCTGATGATGTACAATCTGGAGGTTAAGGCCTCCTAGGAGACATGACTCACTAGGCAATGACAAGGAAACAGAAAAGCTTATCAACTTTATACTTTCATGTCATGCATGTCACTACCCTCAATACATTCAGCTCAGTTTATTGTCCACCAGTAATTTCCAGGCAACTTGGAGAAATATATATACTATCATACAAACGACAGGTGAAGCACCCTCCAGAAAAGTATGTACAACTGTCAACATTTGGAAAAGCTGACCTTTCCTGCAGCAGTTTTTTTTTGGGAGTATCTATCAAGGAAGGCTTGGCTTACCTTACCCAACAAAATGAAGTCTCAGAGAAAGCATGTTCCACAGTAAACATGCTGGGAAATATGCAGAGGAGAAAGTGCTCTTCAGCCCAAAGGACATAGCACCAGTAAAAATAGTGTATGCTATCCTGGGATAGACAAAGGGCAATAGTGGAAAGGCTTCTGGTCTTGGATGAAAGAACATAGGGGCAGGTGGGAGGATGAGACGTTTCTGCACTGTTAAGATGGGATTTGATCCCTCACTGAACAAGCATGCCACATGTTAGACTGCAAAACAAAATGCTGGAGCTCTACCCTAGATGTCCTGCTAATCTCCTTTCCTGCACTGACCAAGTGATTCAGCACATGGAATATCCTTGTTGCAAGGATACTGCCTGGAGCACTGAAAGCAGTGAAAACCTAAAAGCTTGTCCAGTATGAGCAGCTTGAAGACACTGCTGCAGTTCATACAGTTGTGTAAGTTTCTGGATGCAAACAGTATTTCAAACCTCAGAAAAATATCAGACAGTGCTACAGTGGCTAAGCAGCACAATATGAAATGTGCATTTTTCTTCTGGTGGAAATGGCTTTGTTTCAATGAAAACCGGATGGCAGTCCCAGTGCAACGATGAACTGTCAAATCTCTGGCATCACTCAGCCTGACTGGTAAAGACTGGTAAGGATCACAGAAACATAGCGGGATGCTTATCAGCCTGCTGGTCCAGCTGTGTCCTGCATACACACACACCCCACTCCTTCCCTCCTCCTCTGCTCCTGTGACTTAGAGCAGCTGATTAGAGGAGGGGCAGGCCCACGAGTCAATGCAGTCTATCAAATACACCACCAGTCACACCTCCACAAGTACACGTATATGTTGGATACATCAGAAGATTCAGACACATCATAACTCAGCTCTTTTAGGCCAAATACATCAATTTCACACACAAGGTTAAGGATGCATGTCTGGGCCAACACATGGTGATTTAAGTCCTGTCCTGTGCATTTCTGGATTTTCCACTCTGTCTGAGGATGTTTTGGTCCATTTCTCCTTCACTTTATTAAGTCAATTTATCATCGAATACTGAAATGCAAGATATGCCTGAGAAAGTCTATGGACTGCTACTGTGGAAATGTCAACATTCTTCATGTTAGTTGAGGTGATTTCTTGTCTTTCTAAATGGTGATGGCCGTATGTCACACAGCACATAGTGACAATACTCTGGAAATGAGAAAGGCACCACTGGGGACAAACAAGAAGTCCAGAGCCATCTGTCTTTCTGCTTTTCCCCTAGTCTTGGTAGCACGTGCATTAGAAAACCATCTCCAATACACTATAGGATCAGATCTTTTGGTAAGTTACCACAGCACTGCTGCAGTCAGTTCATAAAATTTTTCCTCTGAGTATCCATCTATTCTAGGCAATTTGTCCCAGGTTGAGCAGGGCTGGGCTGTACAGCTCAGTTGATTCCTCTGTAACTTCATAAAACTGCAGAGAGTTCTTGGACTGCTGAAGATTTCCTTGGATATCTGCTTCCACACATTCTGAGTTCCTGCTGGTACCATTGACTGGGGATACCTTCAACAGATCTGTCTGCTCTAGCTGAAAAATCCACTTCATCAGAACTAAGCAATTCTAACAGAGTTCATTGGGGGAGAAAGGGAAGGCAAAAGAGATTAAATCAAAAACAAAACAAAAAAAAAGTAGAAAATGTGTTCTAGTGAAAGGTTTCAATGGGAAATCCATATTCTCTAAAATGACTTTTCATGCATCAAGATTCGTTAGGTATGTCGGTATAAGATTGGCTCTTCCAGAAACAGGCAATAAAAAACCTAATTTTTAGTTTTAAGAGTTTAACTGGAAAATATACCACTGTTGACACTGTTACTTTCACCTGCAAGTAAATAAGCAGTCTAAACCCAGTTCAACAGAACACAGAGAAAAGTTAGCATTAGTAGGAACTCCAGTGTTGTCAGGGAACACTCGAACTGAAAAACAGGGGTGAGAATACCAGCTTTACATCCCTAGTCTTAAGGAAGGAAAAGAGTTGCAAATAAATTTTCTCTGTGTTGAATAGTGAAAAAAGGTCACTTGATTTTTTTTGTCATAGCAGGCCCTAGTATTTACCTGATTTCATTCCTGCCTGCAGTTCAATATCTTTGCTTAAATAAGAGCGCACACTTTTCTGGGCCATCCTAATGGCTGTGATATTTGCTCTCTATTGAAACAGTTTGCATCCCATTTCTGATTCAAATTTATCTCAATTCAGTTTGCAGATTCTGCCCAAGAGGCCTCTATGTCTATGCCTCTGCCAGCTCTGAGACCCTGCTATGATCAAATTTCCCATGGATGCATTTTGAGGCTGCTGATCAATCTCTCCCTCCCTTTATGCCCCAGGAGTCTCTTATGTTAATGTTTCTCAATTTCTAATTGTTCTCAGACTTCTTGCTAGAAGTCTCTGCAGCTGAATGGTATTCTTCTGGAAATGGCGGTTCCTGAATTTGTTCCCCACTCTTTTCACTTGTGCCCTTTTGCACTTGTTAAGAGAGGTTTTGGATTCTTTTAGAACAAGACTGGAAGAGTGATGTGAATATTATAATTGTTTCCTTGGGGAACAATGCCTCTGGAAATCAAGATTACCTATTTTTTTTTTGGTGTACTGTTTATAATTTTTTTGGAGGGATGAGGAGGGACACGTTTGGCAAGTCTTATGTTATCTGTCCCTTTGCCAGGTAAGAAATAATCTTCCCCTCACAGCAGAAATTATACTCCATACACAAGTACTTCTTTTGCACTTAATCCCCCTATAAATGAAGAGAAAGTAATATTCCCTGAGCTGTAACTTCACTACAATGCATCTGTCATTGAGGATGGTGAAAACGTCTGACTTATAGTCATGTCTCCCGAGCAAAAGGCATGCCTGTAGCTGTAACTTTAGCAGCAGTGTTTTCTCTTGGGTCAGAAGTGGGAATAAATTCCAGAAGTCCACACCTGCTTGTGGAATAACATTGGTTGAGTCTACATGCCTAAAACTTGTAAGCACTCGACTCAGCTTTGAGGATAATATGGTTTATTGTATGCCAGCCCTTTCCATATAGCAGACAACTTTTCTAGAGCATCCATGAACTTTCAAGTTTGTTGACATAACTGATACTATAAAGAGTCACGGAGAAGCCGTGGATGTCCCATCCCTGCTGGAATTCCCTGCAGAGGCCCGACTGGATGGGGCTTTGAGCAACCTGGTCTAGTGGAGGTTGTCCCTGCCCATTGTGGGGGAGGTTGAAACAAGGTGATTTTTAAGGTCCCTACTGAGCCAAACCATTCTGTGGTTCTATGAAAATTCAGTGTCTGCACCACAAAGGTGTTGAGCTGTCTCAGTCATTTGGAGCTCTATTCTTTCCTGCCGCAAGGCCATGATTCTCATACTGGCCCTTGTGACAAACTGCCTTCATAGATAACCCATTGTTCAGTCACTAGTTTTGGTGACTAGTTTAATGCATAAAATGGTTGTTTTGCAGATTAATACCCAACTTCAGAGTCATTGCACATCCTCTCATGCTTCCCCTGTTCGTGTCAGGCCCTCTCAGTGCATTGCTGACACCGACAGAAACACAGACACAGGAGTTCTATTCAGCCACTTTGCTGTGGTGCCCAGCGACAGGACAAGAGACAGCACTGAAACATAGGAGGTTCCTTCTGAATATCAGGATTCCCTTTGTCACTGTGAGGGTGGCCAAGCACTGGCACAGGTTGCTCAGATAGATGGTGGAGTTTCCCTCCTTGCAGGTATTCAAAAGCTGTCTGGACATTGTCCTGGGCAAGTGGCTCTTGGTGGTCATGCTAGAGCAGTGGGGTTGGACCAAATGTCCTCCAGAGGTCCCTTCCAATTTCAGCCAGATTGTGACTCTGGCTGATTTAGTGTCACTGGAATCAGTGTATCTCTTCTCAAAATATTTACCTTTTGGTAACTATGTTATAATTATACTATGGAAAAGTTCTGCCTGAAAGGTTCAGATTGCTGTATTATGAGAACATCACACAGATAACATATATATATATGTGTGTGTGTGTGTATATATACACACACACACACACACACACACACACACACACACACACACACATATATATATATATATATATATATATATATATATATATGTTGATTTGAAGTACATGCTCAATGCTGTACCAAGGAGGGGAGAGCACAGAAACCACTCTTGGTATTTCATGCTCTAAATATATTAATGAAGCAATACTACTGTCCTTAAAATAGATAGAAAAGAACCCCTAGCCATTGCCAATATCTCTCAAAAGTTATCTCTAGCAACAAGTTACAATTTTCTAGCGTTAAATATTTATAGGCATATGGGAATACCAGTACTGCCCATCATCAAGATGGCTTTGAAATAAGTTATTTGAGATGGCAAATCTATATGACAGGACTCAGGAAAATGAAATAACTAAATGAGGTGAAGCACATTTAAAAGTGTAGAAAGAACTTACTGCAGCGTGTAACAGAGCTGTCAGCCAGACTAGATCCCTCACTTGTTGTTACTGTTGCTTCACTGCACTTTCATATGACAGGGCTCTGCTTTCTCTAAGGAGACTGACTGCTGTGCCCTCACTGCGTTGGATTCTGTAACAAACATCCTTCCCCCAATGCAAGAAACAGCTGGGGAGTGGCAGGAAAAGTCTGAGTCTCTGTTAACTTGAGAGACCTGTCAGAAATGGATGCAATGGTTTAAATGATCCTGTCAATGTAAGTAGTCTCATCTACTGCAACAAGATGATGGAGCAGGCTCCTGGTGCAAATACTAAGTTGGGCTTTTATTCCATAAACAAGGGTCTGGTGAGATGTTGAGCTTTTTTAGCTGTGTAGGGCTGTTGGATCGGCTCGACCATGAGGCACAGAATGTGGATGCATTATTCTAAAAGTTTTTCTCTTCTTTCTCATGGGGAATAGAGATAAGCTGAATTCTTGTGCTTTTCTAATCTTTTGTTTGGGTACTGGATGCTGTAAGGCTCCAGCCAATCCTCTTAGGGGGTGGAAAACTGTCAACCAATAATTGTTAGACTATTAATGCATATATAAAGAAAGAATTGTAAATAAATTTTGCTTATTCGCCATCTTGTGTGTGCTGACTGCCTGATTACTACGAGCTTCCGCGACAACAGAACATGAGTTGTCAGTCACCAAATGACATCCTAAGCACCATTTCTGCTTGTAGCCATTTGGGACTAAGGTATAAAGACTCTAGGACCATAGGGCATGGGAGAAACAGATTCAGGCCAGACAGCAGCTGTTGTAAATGTAATCAGTAAACTGTTGGGCTAGTAACCAAAGGAAAGAGCCACACTGGACAGCCATTCACAGCGCACAGACTTTGCTGGTTCTGCAGGACCTGAGGACTGTGCTGCTATGCCTTCTGGAGTTTCATCTATCAGCATTAAGTATATGGAAGCAAAGTGTACTCTCATAACAATGCCATTTTTCACTGTTGACAGATCTTGCCACAGAATGGACTTTCTTGTACTGTAAAGCAGTTGGATACAATGGGGCTAAGCATAGTGTAAATGCCAAGACAGATTACAGCAAAACAGACAATTTGGAAAGGGCTGGACCTTGGCCAGGCAATGAATAGCTGTGATAGGGAGCAGTGGGGAAGACCCATAGCTCCTGACCCTTTTCACGCCCATCAGTGCCCCAGGGTAGGGTGCAGTGAGCTGAGTGCAGCTCTCCCCAGTGGAATTGATGTGCTTTGCCTTTGCAGTGGTCTTCCACACCCATGTGCTGGCCATGCTCTCCAGGGGCAATGCTGCATGTAGCTTCGTTCAGCTTTTGTCCCACAATTCAGCATGGAGCCAAGCATTCAGCCTTATCTCTCCAGAAACTGCCTGACAGCTGATGCACAGAGCAAGCCAGCAGTTGAATTTTTCATTCCATTAAGAATTCACACTTTCTTCCCCTGTCTTGCTGTTGTTGTTTCTAAACATGACAGACAATAATAAGAAAACAAAAGCATTTACATTCTCTCCACTGGCAAGGCAGCACATTCACAACCAACATCAAAGGTGGGTTTAGCGATCATTAGTGCAATACCACACTTCAACATGATCAAAGCAATCAGTGCCCAAACACAATAAAGAAGATTGAGCTCTGATTCAGCTCTTCCATAAAAGGCAATGATAAAGGGATCTGGGGAGAGGGTGGAAGTGCAGTAAGTATATGAGGGCATGCGGCTGAGATATTCTTTTACATCAAAACAATTTCTCATTTCATATCCAATTATATCTCTGAGCTGTTCAGCCCAACATTTCTGTCATCTCTGGCTTTCAACTGACATTGCAAATTGTGGAATAGAAAAAACTATCATAAAGTGTGTCTCAGTTGAAATTCCTCCTGAAATGTCACTGCAGATAGATAACTCTTTGAGAGCTGGGATACCTCTATTGGCCTTATTGATGCTGCTCATTCACGTTTGGGTGAGGGACTCCTTAGTTACCATCTAGTTAATGAAAATAGCCTTTTTGCTTACTGTCTGAATCACAGCATCATAGAATGGTCTAGGTTGGAAGCGACATTAAAGATTGACGAATTTCAACCCCCCTGCTATGGGCAGGGACATCTTTCAATACACCATGTTGCTCAGAGCCTCATCCAATCTGGCCTTACACATTTCCAGGGATGGGGTACCCACAGCTTCTCTGGGCAACCTGTGCCAGTGCCTCACCAGTCTCACAGGGAAGAATTTCTTCCTAATATCTAATTAAACCTACTCTCAGTTTGAGACATTGTACTTTGTCGTGTCACTACATGCCGTTGTAAAAAGTCCCTCTCCATATTTCTTGTAGGCTCCCTTCATGTACTGGAAGGCTGCAGTTAGGTCACCCCAAAGCCTTCTCTTTTTCAGGCTGAACAAACCAAATTCTCTCAGCCTTTCCTCAGAGGAGAGGTACTTCATCCCTCTAATCAACCTGGTGGCCTCCTGATATCCTTCCTGTGCTGATGCAGTGTTCCAGGTGGGGTCTCACCAGAGCAGAGCAGAGGGACAGAATCTCCTCCCTCCCCTGCTGCCCATGCTGCTCTGGATGCAGCCCAGGACACGTTTGGCTTTCTGGGCTGGGAGTGCACATGGCTGGGTCATGTCCAGCCTCTCACCCACAGCACCCCTGAATCCTTCACACAGGGCTGCTCTCCATCTGTTCATGCCCAGCCTGTGCTGATACCAGGGGCTGCCCTGAACCAAGGTAGAAGGTTCAAAGTAGAAAGCTCTAAGTGCAAGGACAATGGGCTTTGTGACATTGGGTATCCATAGCCAGGGTAACAAATGCCTTTGAAGGCCAAAGTGTAGAGCTGACATTAATCAAGCCACTCTAATGGACTGATCTTTCTGTCTATTGGACTTGTGCAGAGCAGGCCACAAAAGTGCATCTTGCAAATCCAGTAGGAAGCCCTCATCTGCTGCCTGACTGGGTGCAATTCTGAAATTCTGAACTCAGTTTTGCCTCTCTTCTATATATGAGAGAGGCATCATTATAATGCCTCACTACAGCAGTTATGTATTTTCCCTGAATTCATGTTCAAAATTACTGAGGAGGGGTTGGAGGAGGGTGGAGAAGGAGGCTGTGAGAATTTGTGGTTTGGATTTTGGAGGTGGGCGGGGCTTTGTAGGGGAAAGGCTGGATTAACAAGACCTCACATCCTGGTCTGCTCCCTAAGAATGTTGCCTGTGACTGCAACTGAGTCACTCTGTCTTCTCTTGTGGAAGCTAAACCGCAAGAGCTTTTTAAGCCTTTCTCTGGAAGATGGATTTTCCACACTCCTAATGGTCTGTAAGGATGTTTTAAAGATGTATCCCAAGGGAGGAATATAAACAAAAGAGCAGACCCAGGAAAAAGAAAGGCATTCAGTGATACATAGTAAGGCAGGGCACTGGTCTGGGAGTGGCAAAGCATCAAGGAATATTGGCATGTTGTGTTGACAGCAAATGAAATATGGGTTTGTCAACTGCTAAGTCAGTAAGAAAGGGAAGCAACTGAGTAATTCGTGTTGAAAGAAGGAGCCATGGCAAGTCACAGAGGATACAGAGCACCTCAGTAACAGAGCAGGGATGTTCTGCAGGGGGAGGAGACTATTTTTCTTTGAAGGATGAGATGAGTAATAAAGTTTGAGGCAGAGAGGTGCTCATTTGTGTTGGCAGTGAGTGTAAAACTGATGCTGTCGCACTCACTCTCACAAAGCTTCATGAGTATACACAAGTGAGCTCTTTGTCTGTGTCATGAAATGGCTTCAACTGGATAGCATTCCCACTTTTGTTTTATAAATACTGTCTTCTGAGTAATAGCAGCATAAGCATAAGTTCTACTTCATGGAGCATCTTTAAATTAGCCTACCTCCTCTTTCAGAAGTAAAATTTTTGGTTTTCTTTACCAAAAGCTTCAAGGTAACACAACGAGGGGATATAGTGACCTCTGGCTCTTCAGCACTGACACAAGCATCCATGTAATTCCTGGAAAGAGCACAGCATGCAGGTATGGAAGCTCTTGGGGACTGGCCTGCAGAGCAGAGGGTGCAAGCCAGCAAGCAGAGAGCACAAAGAGCAAGCAGAGAGCACTGGGGAGAATTTCAATCTGACCTGAAGGGTACCTGGGCATTTTTTGCTACTCTGGTTTTCCCCTGTGAGTGGGATCCTGGCCAAGCACTGTCTTTGTCCATTACTTACTGTTCAGTCCTACTCCTGCTCTTCCCATAACCAGCTCATGCATTCACTGTGCACTTGGGGAAGCGAAGCGGATAATTTTGATCTGCTAGGGTAAATTAAGGTATAAAATTGCAGTTTTAAGTTGGTTTAGTTCTTCATAAAAGACAGCTTCTCTTTTCCAGACTTTTCTGTAGAAAAGTGGCTCTCCCTTGGGAATCTTGCCCGCCAGCGTTGGGGAAGCAGGCTGCAGCTCAAGCAATGTGTCCTTCCAGAAAATGCTCTGCTCACAGTATTCATTAGGAATTGTCTGCTTAATTCTGTTATGCTCTGCAGTAAATAGTTAATAATTTTTAAATTATCACCTCAGATAGCCCTTCTGCATTTGTGGCATGGTAGAATTATGCCTAGGACCTGATTTCAGTACAAAACAGTTGTATGTCCTCACCTTGATCACCCCCACCACCTTTTATGCTCAGATCCTGCATTCTGGCAAAGGCAAAATAGGGAAAATTTCTGTCTCCTTGCTGAAAGTGGGGAGGAAGCAATGAAGTACTCTTTCTCTTTCTGAACTCTCAGAGTAGCAGAGGCCAAGTGCATTGGATTTTTGTTGCAGAACAGTGAAGCAATACAACAGACAAGAAAGGACCAGCAATTACCCATTTTCCAGGAAGTGGCTGTTTACCAGCTGCTGTCTGTTTATGAATTTACCTAAAGCTACCTTCAAATTCTGACTTTCTGTGTGTAGTCTGTTCTTTGCTCAGAAGAAATATAGAAAGTTTCCCTTTCTGCCAACCATTTTTTGTGAATCTAACCACCATAAGAAAAGAGCTGCAATAGCTATGGGACAGATCACCCCTGAAAAGGATGTATATACAGAATAAACATTTGGTATGGTCCTACAAATACAATAAAGGGGCATGTTTCTCAGGGCTTAGCTGATTCCACATTTCCTATGCCGTGATCACAAATTGGTCCCGCTCCACAACAGCAAGTGAATTTGAATAGTATAGGCAGCTTTACACAGCAAGGGCATGCAGAACTTGGCTTCAAACTTATATTTGTGTAATATCTGAGGTAGTATGACTGCTGCTGTCAGTGCTCTGTCAGAGGCAGAGCTTGAAGCCTTGAGGGAACCCATTCCAGCTTACACATTTTCCTAAGCAGATTTTCACATCTTCTGTGAGCATGAGGTTATCTAAATGTACTGTTGCTTACTTACACTGATAGAGATATAACGCACCCTAAAGTATCTTGCATAGGCTGAATCCTGGTCCTGAGAGCACCCTCAGGGGCAGAGCTGACACTGTAACTTAGCTCTAAGCACAGGGTTGTATATACTGTGCCATCTCTGGCTTTTCCATTTGCCTTTCTGTCTCCCTCAGCTAGGGAGACTCCAAAGCCCACTCTGACAGCAGAAGTGTATCTGGCTGTGCTCTGATGGACAGCTGGAGGGAGCGGCCTCGCCTTTGCACACCGGGTTGGAGTATGGATGTGGCCATGTGTTACTCCATGCGGACGGTGGGGAGAAGGCCACGTGGAAGTGTGTGTGGATGGGATGCAAAGCCCACGAGCCAAGCAGCCCCACCGCAAGGGGAAGATGTGCGTTAGCAATAGTGGTTCTGCTAGAGAAGGAGAATGCTTTCCCCACAGAAGAAGCAGGCACCAGCTGGGAATTCCTGGGAGGCAGATGCACTGTGATGGAAGGGTGACACCACCAACTGCAATTGTGCATTGTCTTTCAGAGCAGTGGTTTATTTGAAACCTGTTTCCAACTGACCTGACAAATTCATTTCCAAAGCAACAACAGATGGCAGCAGACAGATGGCTCAGTAATTTCAAAGCCTCTCCAGAGAAAGGAAGTGTCACTATAAGCCTGCACTATCTTAACATTATGAAAGAATGGGATCTTAACATCTGCATTAGCTGAAAATAGTGTTAGGAGACATGTTGTAGGCTGGATTTTTGCAGTTATTTTCATGGTTTCCATTGGCATAGCTCCACAATTCTCAAACCTTCTCCTTATCTCAAAATGGCATTTTGAGCCAACATTTAAATTACTTACTTGATGACTATAGATGTTTTCTCTGCACCATTTTGGCCCAACCACATTGTTCCTTGATGCTTTAGTTTCTTGTCTGCAAAACACAGATAAAAATCCTGTACTGATCCTTTGCTTTCAGACAGCAGACTCCTTGATGGAGTATTTTTCCACTTTTCCATGTTCCTTCTTTTTTATTTTTTTTTTGGTTGGTGCTGGACTCTGCTGGAACCTTACCTCATGCAAGAAACAATGCTTAGAAGGCTGTATTCCTTTGCTACCAACTAATGAGTAAGGGGGCCTCAATTTTGACTGTTTTTTTTTTTTAATTTATGTGATAGGTTTGCTTTCCCTTGTTGCCATTTTTCTGCTGCCTGTCCCATCCCAAGACTGAACTCATTTGATAGTTTTTCTCTTTTCATTTTCTCTTGTCTTTCAAACCTGAAAAATTTAAAGCCTCTCTTAGGAAGTTTAACAGCAGGACATGACTATCACATGAAATGAATTAATGGCCTTTCTCACCTGTGGTGATCACAAGATCTCCAAGCACATGGTCAAGACTGGTGAATACCACACTGGGCAGCAGAGACGGCATGTTTGCTCTGCTTTATTGCTGTTAAACCCCCAGAAGAGTTTCATCCAGCATTAACCAAAATCAGGAGACAGGAGGCTTGTGGCACAGCATAAATGATCTTAGGAGAGATGAAGGCATGGACATGGGTAAGTCTCCTATTTCTCTCACCTGAGGCATGACATAGCTCAACCCCGTGGAGTTACATCATTACGAAGTTTGTATAACTGAAAGGAGCACCAGACCAGTTTTCCTTGTTCGAGGAAGCCCTGTCCCTCTGTAGCATTGTGGCTGTTCTTCAAGGGTTACAGGGCAGTTGGCTACCCTGAATTTCCCTTTCTCCTTTGCTAGTGAGAGCAAGCTTGGCCACTCAGCCCTGCTGGAGTTACAGAGAAGGCAAGGCTTCACCTTCAAGTAGAAAATGACCCAGAATACAGAAGGAGAAAAGCCTTGTAGGAAGATGCAAATGAGGGAGGAAAGAACCAGTCCTTAGAACAAAGCCCATGAGCTGTGACATAATCTTAACAAAGCAAGGGATAATGACGAGGAGCAGAAAATGGCAATGCCTGTTGCAACTACCATGCAGCAAATGAACTTCAGGAGGTACCACAGGGCTGATTGCTGTTCACTCTTCAGAAAGCCCTTGGTTAGGTGCTGCAATGCAGGCTTCCTGGACTCAAAAGGACAGATCATCCTGAAGTGGAGCATTGCTGATGAGGATTGGTTTAGCACAGCTGTGACACAAAGGGGCAGAGGTGCATTAGGATGGAAATTACAGCCCACTTCAGGCCTCCCATAATGTGGGAGGGGTTATATCTGCCTTTTGAGACACAAAGGTCTGGGAAAACGCTTGTTCTGCTTGCTGCTGCAGAAAGGTTATGAAAGCTTAGAAGACAGGAGATGCTGGGAAAAAATGTAATTTCATTTCCGGTACTTACCAAATGTTCTTACTGTCTGGTGGCCTCTCATCTTTTTCTCATCAGGGCTGAATCAGTAAGAGATATCTTGCTTACAGAATGTACCCTAAGATCAAACAGGATCTGGGGACTGATTATGTTCTTCAGCAGAGAGGAACATAGCAGACATCTGGGCTCAGGCCTACCATTGTTCATCCAAGTCAAAGTTTTGATCCTTGGTTGGTAGATAGATGAGATGGGTGGGTTTCCACTAGAGAGCAATGGTCTCTCCTACACACAGGAGTCTGCCTTGCCAGCTGAAGGAAGGACTTTCCAAAGAGCATATGAGTAACCATGAGGGCTGTCACCGGCTGCTGTAAGTGGAAAAGACACCAGTCCCTGAGTGGACATAAATCCAAACCTAAGAAGTACAAGGACTGAGATCACTGATTCGGGACCAGGAGAAAGCAGAGGAAAAAGCATATCAGTCTTAATTTCTGGGAAGCCAGCACTGCATAAATTGCAATTTGAGATCCAGCAAATGTTCACCTGTCTCCACACAAGCTGTGAAAATAGAGAATTAACTGCTGGATCCACCAGAAGGATTCAGAGTAAAACAGAGACACCTGCAAACATTCAATATACCCAACTGTGGACTGTTTATACACAGCCTCCACCATTAGAAATAAAGTGGGGGAGCCCAGTAACTGCACCAAGGACTTCGGCAAAAATTATGCAAATAAAACCAGGTTATTTTTCAAAAAGTATTCTATTGACTTGCTGCCTGAAAATATTTCCGCCAGAAGTCTACCTCCAGTCAGGAGCCTTTCCTCAGCAGACAGGAAGCAGGCGCTGGGCTCAGCAAGCACCTGGCTGTGAGGGTAATTGAATAGCACAGCAGAGCAGGTTTGAGACTCATCAACACTCATGGGCTTCAAAACGAGATTACACAATAAATAAATTACCCTTTAAATAAATCAGCTATATTCCAGCCTCTAAGAAAAATGCTATTGCTGGATAAAACTCTTTTGGGTGTTTAACAGCAATAAAACAGAGCAAACATGCTGTCTCTGCTGCCCAGTGTGGTATTTACCAGTCTTGACCATGTGCTTGGAGATCTTGTGATCACCACAGGTGAGAAAGGCCATTAATTCATGTCATGTGATAGTCATGTCCTCCTATTAAAGCTTCGTAAGAGAGGCTTTAAATTTTCCAGCTTCAAGAGAGAAAGTCAGGCACGAGCTGGACTTGAGGAGACACTCTTCTGTACTTACAGAAGTTATCAGTGGTCCTGAAAACAGTCAAATCAAACGAGACATGAGTTCTTTCTAGTCAAGGAAGGTGACATGTTGGTCATAAAATGCATGTTTTACGTGTTTGTCCAGAACTTGCTATAAGTCTTGCTGCCTTTTATTTCTGATAAGCCAAGATCACATAACTTATTGGAAAAGGAATGAGTGTGGTTGATGATGGGGAATTTTTATGGTACCTCTTGAGGTAAATGAAACACATATTTCTGTTTAAATATAAAAGAAAAACCTAATGAACAGTACCCTGGGCAGAGTCCTACAGCAACAAGAGGTTCTACAGAGACTCTGCAAAGTAGCATCGCAAGTAGACTTTTTATATACACTCACAGCAGCACTGATCCCAAGAGTGGCTGCATGGAGCACATAAGCCCAGCTGTGGGTCTATTCCCCAGCCCAGCTCTGCTTGTCCAAAGATATCCCCTGAGCTTGAACTCCTCTTGGATTCCATTCCAGTATGGCTACAAGACAGCGCTGAGGCTGTTGATTATCTCGTCAGCATGGGAACCTATACTCCTTTCATGAAATCCTTCTGTCTCCATCATTCCTGCTTCCAATCAAATTAATACCTCTTCCCTGATGGGCCTTCTTGCCCTCCATGCTACATCGTACTTCAGTCACAGATTTCCGCTACTGAGCAGTTACAATTAGATTTTCCCCTTCACAGATTTTACTGGCTGATGAAGGGAGATTTTTAGTCTCTGAAAATATAATCCTGAGGGATTATTTGCCTGAGGGGCATTTAAGTAGTGGGACAAAGACTCTGACCTGGATTTTGTGCCAAAAGAAAAGCCAAAGTGTACTCACTTTGCCCGGAATTGGTAAGGAGATGGTCCGCAGCCATTCACAATTTTATGCCTGCTTGATAAAAGAGGAGTTGAGGCCAGGCTGTTGGAATTGCTTGGGAGGCACTAGACACAGCATATGGGATTCAGCTCATGCACAGACAGGCTGTGACATGCCATGTACCCCCACCTCTGACCCCAGTGGTGTAAAATGACACTGACAGAAGCCTCAGAGAGGCTGTGTGCATTGCCCAAGGTCACAAAGAACGTGTGTCTGAGCCAAAAATTGTGTCCTAGTCCCCTGGGACACCACATCCCTACAATACCAGCCTTCCTGTTATCCTTAGCCTGGCTTTTCTCTACTTAAATAGTAATGCATGTTCCCATTCCCCTGTAATTAATTAGCAAGAAATAATTTATTCTCTGAGAGAAAAACCATCTTTCTCAGCCTGCTGCGTGTTTAGACAACTACAAATCTCTTGAATAAATTGATACAATAACTATGCCGAAGTTTTAAATCCTTATGGAAAATAACCATTACAGTTTTTATGTGTGTGTGTCTATTAACACCTCCTCAGGGAAGATGAGAGATGTCAGCTCTGGACAGGCACTGGAGTTCCAGGAAGTGGGAAACAGGGCTGCCAGAGCCTGGCTGGCATCACTCTTTTCTCTACCACCTTGCGGCAGAGACGATGTCTTGTGGGCTGTAATCGCACCCCAGGCAAGGAACTGATCTGAAAAGCAGAGGGCGTGAAGGGCCCGGGACAGAGCCCTGCCCATGCAGCGATCCCTGTGGCACACGGAGCACAGCGGCCCTCGCATGTGACCTTCCCCATGGCTGCGCTGATGGAAAAGCTGCCGCATCTTCATTCTTCGGGCGCTGTGCCGACACGTGTGTGCTGTGCTCCCGCGCCAGCCGCGGTTCCTGGGACCGCTGCGCTCTCGCTCGGCGCGCTCAGCCTGCCGCACTAACCCGCAGAGAAACAGCAGCGAAACGGGTGATGCCATCTGCTGGGAACCGAGATTTTTACAGACAGGACCAAGGACTGATCCAAGGCCATCAGTTAGGCTCTCTCCAGGCCCTATCTGGCACTTCCGCAGCCAGATGTTTATGGAGCGCCCACCGGCACCATTGAAATCCAGAATCCAAATCTGTCTGTGTAGAAAATTCTATGGGGCTTTGGTGTGGCATCTCCCTCCCACAAATTACTACTATAAGAGCATGTGAAAGGGCCAGGAAAAACTGCTTTTGGACCCAGGAGGAGAAAATGTTCGTGCTGCCGTGGTAAAGTTCAGTTTAAATGCCCTGCAGCTGTGACAGACAGATGCAGATTGTTCTGGGGGTCTGACAGCAGAGGAAAGCACTGAGCTTTCAAAAGAACTCTTGGAGAGATTCTCTCTTCTGCTTTTGCTGAAGGTGTTACCCAAAAATTTTGATAGAACACCCCTATAAAACAGGACTTAATTTTGTCACTAATGTCTGCCTCAGTACCTAAAGTGTCTGAGGACCAGAGAGCTCTGGCGCCTGGGGAGAGACGTTTAGTAGTCCCCTTTTCTAGACACCTGTATTACTGGATTTGGCCATAATTTTGATTATGAAAGAGAATGGTCCAGGCTGCTCATCAATGCCTGTATCCTTTGGAGCAGCAATTTCTCTTTGCTCTTGAATAAAATTCCTTCTAGTTCACAGTACTCATAGCCAAACACCAAGTCAGGTTTTGCTGCAGTGTGCTGTCATTTTGTCAGATCCCAAAGTAGAGAGACGCCATCAATAAGTCATTTGCTGCTGGCCTAAGATGGTCCACATTTAATTCAGCGGGAGTTTCATCTCTGATTTCTGTGGGGGAATTACCATGAATGCCTCAGAAAAATCCCTTCTGAACTGCAACTTTCTCTCTTGGTAATGTTTGAAGCCTCCCTGCCTACAGATATTATCTAACAAGCAAAAACCCAATTAATTCCTAATATTTTAAATGCTGTCTCCAGCAGTTATTTTAGATTAGCTATTTGCTGTATTAGAGCTGCAGGGCCCTGTTTTGCTTTCTACAAAAAGTCATGAATTCATCATGTTGACCTAGTCACAGAAATCCATCAATGCTTTAATGCTCTCAAAAATAGACCTGAGACATTTTCAGAGCAACAGGGTAACACATGGGTTCAATCCTGACTTGGACTGCAAGGCAGATACAGCATGCATGCATGAAGGTTCAGTCCAAATCCTAATCTACCAAGTTTCTCTGTAAGTGAAACACTTTTAATGGAGAGACTTGAGAGCAGCCCTTTCCAATGTGCTCTGCTGCGAGGTAGGATGGACATTCTTTGTCAGAACAGGACTTTGAAGTTGGCTTTCTTCACTGATGGGCTACTATTTAGAGATGGATCATTCGTCCTTCTGCTCTTTGTTTTGCAGGGTTTGCTAGGCCTTTTTTTTTTTTTTTTAAATCCAACTGGTCTATCCTGGATGCTCTTATATGTGCCCAGAATAGAGGCTGGCTTGTGTTTGGATAGAAAAAAGAAAAACACACAGCACTGACTCCAAGAAGTTTTAATTTTTTCTGAGACAAGCCCAGATTAAAACTGAGCACCCCCCTGGTCTATAGATCTTTCAGTGTTGTAACTTTTTAATGTAAATGTGAGAAAAGAGCCCTTTCAAAAGCTCTAACCTCAAAATCCCAACCTGAAATACTAGTGTTCCTGGGAGAAGCCAAAAGCATCTGTAGGGAAATTGCCTTTGGATCTCTTGTGCTACTGTTTGATGTGAATGGCAATATTCTCCCAATTCCTGTGCTGCACAGCTGTTCTGAGAGCTTCAGGGTTTTTTATACCTGAGACTGGTTTTCCTCAAATACTGAAAGAGAGGCTTGTAGCCTCCCTCTTAGAAGTACCCAAACGCATGCTCCCAAGTGGAGAAACATCCTTAATGTTCCCCGTTTCTTAATCCTTGACCTTGAGAGGGTTTCAGTGTATCCTTAGAAGGAAGAACTGGGAAAAATCTTTATTTGGGAAAGAAATATAAGGCTACCAGCCTTAGGAAGCGGAAATACAGTGCTCTTCTGAAAATCATTCATAAGAGGGAGAGGGAACAGGGGTGAGTGAAAGTTAAGAGGTTGAGAAGGCTGGGAAGAGCAAGTGAGGGCAAGACACTTAAAATTATTTCCTGCTTAACCATTATGTTAGTCTGTGTGTCACAAAGCCTCTTTAGACAGAATTTTAAGCAAAAACATGTCTGAATAATATGCTTTCTTTCAAGAGAATAAGTAGTCTCAGGGTAAAAAAAAAAAAGGCTTGGTTTTTTTTTTTGTCTGCTAGTAGAGGTTTATTTTCAGACTCTGAAGCCTGATGCCATTCTTGTTTACGCAGCTTCCACATTCATGGAAACTGTTTCACTGGCTCCAACAACTTTGCTCCTGATTTGCACCCGTGTCCAGCATTCCAGCCAAAGAGCAGTAAAAAAGACTTAGAGGTAAAGAGCAGGAGTAAACCCAGTGGTGAACAAGAATGTCCCCACAAGCTTCAGAGCTGGAGTTTAAAGCAATGTAAAGCATGTGTCACATCCCTTGCCCTGTAAGCCAGTGACCTCAGAAACTCCGGTTTATACACCTTCACCCTTCATTTGCTAAAAGGAAAGGGAAAAGATTGTCATGGTACATTAACATGAAGGCTATGAGTGCGAGAGGCTCAAGGGAGATTTATAGCCTTGGAGCTTTCTTTACAAATAGTCCTTGAAATAGGGGTTTGGGAAGGGGAAAGTCAGATTTTCCTCCAGGACCAGATGGAATAAGCAGCTCAGATTTTTTTCTCTGCTTTTTGTGATCCAAGGAGAGTAGAGCTTGTCTTGGCTGAGCTACCTCACAGAGGCAGTCGTAATAGTGACACTGGTTTGTTCCTATATATCCCTGTATTTGCTGGGGAGCAGAGCGGGATGTTGTCTCCGCCTTTCCCCCTGTGAGGAACCACTTTTACTAAAATTTGCTAGGGGATCTGTTCTAAAACACATGGTATAGGGTATTAGGAGCAAAAAACAGACTTCTACTGCTTTTGGGACAAGAACATAATCCAGCCCATTTCAGGCTGAATTTTGCATGCCTGCTGAAGCCCTGCCAGTGTGGTTGGCAACACCACTTTTCAGCAGCAGCTGAGTTATCAGTCCCTGCTGACAAAGACCTTGTGCCCTAACTCCAATGAATGACTAACTCTGGTTCCCTTCCTGCCAGGCAGTGCTGCCTGCTCTGGGAGCACAATATTCATTTCCCCTACCTCTCCTGACTCTGCTTGAGATGTGACTTTTGGTGCTGCTGTCAAGAAGGCTTTTGCTAAAACTGGCCTCACTGAAGAATGACCTCTGCTCTGCCATGCATGGGGGTCACCAGGAGCCTTCACATTTGGTGACACAAGGGTTATCAAACAGAGCTGAGTGAGTGCACAGCCCTCCGTTTCAACAATGTGCTTTGCCATGGTAAACAATGTCACAGGTTGCACACACTCCCTCCTGCTTATGACTTTGAGTGGCACTTGTACCCTCTTTGACAGACAAGATGTCCCTGGAACAGGCTTACTGCCGGCAAAACTTTGGGGGACGTGATGAAGAGAGAGTGCAACAACAACAACATGAATGCTATATTTGAGTGACACAGAAAAGGGCATACAGGACCTGAGTGATCACAGGAGCAGTAACATAATACACACCTCGGAAGTGTTCCACCTTCAGTGGGTGAGTAACTACTGGGATATGGAACATCAGAGGGGAAGGGAGGCTGCTGACATATATCTGCTTTCTTTCCCCAAGTATGCTTTCCTGTAACCACAAACACCATTCAGCAAGCCTATGCGAAGCTGTGTCAGACTAGCAATATTTATATGCTGTACCTCAAAATTATGCTTTGACTTCAAGTATCTTTGCACAGTAAATATTTGCACAATTTAAAGGAAAGGGGGGAGATCCCAGCCTAAAGCCTTCCCTGCCCCTTCTTCTGCACATGACATGTTTTGGTGTAGCCACACATAGTCCTGCCCATTCCTCAGACAGCCAAGCTCAGAGCACTCTAGAGACCCTGGGATGTGATTTCTGGAACGACTGAGTGAGTTAGCCACCTTGGAAACTGGAATTCAGGTTAGCAACACTTTTGTGAATATTGTGTTCAAGTGACAAATAAACCTTGTTTCAAATGCAGTGGCTTATGGTCTCCTTCAGCCGTGAAGATGCCTGGTTATGAAACTCCACCTTCATGTGAAGCCTCTCATCTTCCACTGAGTGCTTGGCCGGGTCTCCTGGTAGCTGTCCCCATGCACCAAAGTGTCTGCCACCGCCCCCGTCTTCAGGGCAGATGGTGGTCACGCCCTCCAGTGTCGCTGGGGGAAGTAGGCACAGCTGTAAGGATGCAGTAACTCCCTCTCATAACTGCAAAATGGCTTCCAAAGATCTTTTCTGTCCTCTTTCTTTGGAAATGAGAGCAGCCTGCCTGTCCCTGCACACTCAGCTCTTGCCAATGTGCCAACTGCACTGTGAAGGGCCCAGGTCCCTGACATGTCCCATGCTTCCTTCCTGCAGGTATTACCACCTGCCAGCACCTCCATCGTCTGGGAAGGAGTTTGCCTGTGTGCAGTTTGTGTCTTAAACACGGCAAAACAGGTGCTTGTAGGGTTCAGCACCATAGGAGTCCTGAGCAACCCAGTGATGTGAGACTGCAGTATCACAGGGCCAAGTTCCCAGCTCAGCCTCAGCAAAGCACTGGCACCCATGTCTAGATTTTCACCATGTAAAAACTCTTGTTGGCTACTCTGCTTATTTAAGGACTGCAGGGAACAAGGGCCAAGGCCAGGTAAAGCCAAAGAGCTCTTCGTGCTTTTCAGATATGACAATTAAAGAGGGTCCATTTCCATTTCTGGGATGACAGTGCCACACTTGCAGACTCATTCATGCCATCAACTTTTTTGCTACCAGGTACAACAACTTGGAAACAGGTCTATTTTAACTCTTACTGTGGGGGTGACACTCCTCAGACACTAAACCCTACCAGGTGACTTCTGTAGAAGTCTGCAGAAGTGACATAAGATGGAAGGACCTGGTGGGGATAATACTGCAGGAATGCATTGTTGTGAGGTTTGTCAAGCGGAGAGCACCACACAATACACACATGGCTTTGGTGTTTTCATCTCCTGCTCTGATATCCTAGGTGTGTATGGAAACTAGAGGAACTAAGAAATCTCTTAAGTCCCTGCGTATTTCACTCTGGTCCCAGGTGCCTTCTCTTCCTCGTGTCTTTTCTGTGATCGTCATCTCCGTGGGTACACTGTCACAGCCAGCACGTCCAAGGGGCTTTGTAGTGAACGTGCAGCTACAGTCAGGGCTGAGACATGCCATCAGCCTGTCAGCTGGGGGACCTCTAAATAGAAATCACTAAGCAGGAATTGCACATAAGGGACCAAGTGCTGGAGGCCTAGTTGCACATCACCATGCATTGAGTGTGTTCTGTAAGGAAGGAATTTGAGCACTCTACCTAGCCCTCTGGAACATCTCAGTGATGAGCAAGTGAAGTCTGACTATCAAAAAATGTACAAATATTATTAAGAACTTCAGGAAAAATACTTCAGATAACTTGGTCCTTGAAGAAAATTCTCTTCAATGTTTGATTTGTATATGGTAGCATGAATTAGGTTGTGCAGGGCCAGAGACTAGCATAACTTCTGTCAGTGGTGGCCTTTGGCTATGTCTGGTTGTGTTAGGAAGGGCAGATTTGTCTTAGAGAGGTATTTGCCTAAAACTGATGTACTGAATGTTTGAAGGAGAAAGGGCAAGAAGAACACTTCTCTGATTAACACACTGGCCATCACAGTGAGGACCAATCCTGCCTGCTTTCGAGCCTTACAAGTCAGGCAGGACAGTGTTGAATTTACATCTTCTGGCTCTGCTGTGTGAGTGTTGTGGGAGCGGGGAAGGCCATCAGCCTACCACTTGGAGTGTGCAAGAGGTGTAAGACACACACTCTTTGGGGCTCCTGAGGCAGTCAGCATCCCTGCAGCTAGTGAGTATTGTGGTTGTCTGCCACAGGCAAATAGTTTTGATGAGGTTTTTTCTGTCTTAGAAATTTTTTTTTGGTGCAGGATTTGATAGCTCCCATGGAGGTAAAGAGGTAACAGGTAAAAAGCCATGAGTTCTTGGTGACAACCAGAGTTTTCATGGAGCAGGCTCTGATAAGAGCTGTGATCATGAAAAGAAAAAGTGAAAACTTGATTCATCAAGTACTCAAAAACATAGGAAACATAGGAAATTCCACCTGTACTTACAATCTATTTGATATTTTCAGGTCTACTCCATGATTTTTTCAGGATCCAGAACTGATGGCGGAGATACCTTAAGTGCTAAGCTAAAGACTTCAGTGCTGCCAGGCTGATGGTTTTTCACACCCCAGCTACATCTGTGACCATAGCTGTAGCTTGCCCACACAGCCCCACAGACACGTTCTTTGACAGGCTGGCTGAACCTTCCCACTGAATGAACAAGACAGTTAAGCAGCTGTGACTTTGATTTCAAACACAGCTCTCAGTATTGGCTGATAGTTGAAAGTGCCTTTTGAACAGATAAAACAAACTTTCACATGCTTAAAAATGGCGTTAGGGATCTTCCTTTCATAGAAGCAACACCTACAATGCAGCCAACTGCAAAAACTCCACCATCCTAGCTGAGAGTCACACTTTGGTTTTCATAGGAGACTGCTGCGCTGGCTGACCAAAAGTAAAATGCATAAATCTATTTACAGTGGATGGAGGAATTCCTTTCTTTTTTGCAACATCTGTGAATAATCAGCATCAGGATTCTGTCTGATTGCTAGATAGCTGGCAAATCCAAGTTGAAACATCTGTGCATCAGATATGCATCATTGCTTACCCATCTGCAAAACACATCAGATGTCAGTTGATTGATTTGAGCTTGATAGGGCTAGATAGCCAAGCAGTAGGAAAAGAGAAACTACATGGCATAGTAAGGGTTGTTCCCCCTGCCCCTCCTTCTTTTCAGCTCCACATTCGCACTGTTTTATGTTTTTGCAGTTGTTTTTCTTACATGGTGCAGTTATTGGGTTGAATATGGATAGGAGAATGAAAGCCCATACCACAAAAAGGTGGGTACACATCTGTCCCTGGCAAAATAACTGTATCTGTGACTGCCATCACCAAAACTTTAAATGAAACATGTCATGAAGTCTTCCAGACACTGCTTTGGGATCTCAGTGGGAATACTGGGATGGTGTTTGGGCTCTGTAACAGAGATTTTAACATTTTTGTGTGTCTTCTCTTTTAGTTTTTAAATCACATTGATTCAAATGCAGTTGTGACTCTAGAGTTCATTATTTGAAGCTGAAGTCTAATCTTCTGTCTTCCTAATCCCTGATTGCATTTACACTGATCACCACCATTCCTCATTGCTTCACACCACCCACTTCCTACAGCCACTCACACATGCAGTTATTGCTCTTCTGTCTGCTTCTTTATTGACCTCTGGAAGTTCAGACATGCATGATGATGATGAAGAAGACTCTCATGGTTAGTTTTTTAATGTGGTGTTCAAGGGGCTATGACCTGGCATATGATTGTGTATCTGTTGCAGCAACCACAGTATCTCTCAGTACTGCAAAACCAGCCTGTACCTGGGGCTTAGATTGCCCTTCCAGCAATTAATGAAGGATTCAGCCATTATCACTTAAATAGAAGGTCTCCAAACAGTGCTAGATAGGAGAAGATGAAAATCTGTCTTGCTCACACCAACATTGCATCATCATGGGGAGTGATAGCAGCATGTCACTGTGAGGTTTTCAGGCAGACGTGACCACCCAGACCATGACACAGGCAGCAGGTACAAAGTTAGAAAGTGACAGCTTTATACAGACATCTTTCTGATTTTAACTGCTGTTGGCGTGCCACGTCTGGATAGCCAGCAACCAAATCCTCTGCTGAGATCATGTCACGCTCTAGTTTTTTATGCTTCTCTGAGAGCAATGGGTGTAGAGTGTTTCTGCGCAGGCAGTACTGGTAAAACTCTGTTTCTGAGACAGAGAGAGATGAAGGCTTGCTTTAGCAGCCTTGTGGGACTCTGTGGCTATTATAGCTGACAGAGCAGATCTGCCACACAGTTTAAAATCACAGCCATCAGCCTGTTAAATGATCTTCCCTCTGCAACTCAAGGGGAGCTTGTTAGCACAGTAGTTCAAACTTCCTCGTATGACTGTGGGTAAGTGCTTTGCAGGCTGTCTTTTAATCCTGGTAGGAGCAGAGCAGTCACTGAGCAGCTGGCTGGCCCAGCAGATGAATCCCCTCTTCTGTAGACATCCCCTGTGTGAGATTGCAGATGTCTACATGAGAAAGGAAATCTTCTCATTGAAAGCTGTGGCTCAGGTATTATGCATGAGCTGTTTTATTTGTGTCATGCCATCTGGAGGAAAGGTCTTTCTGCAGAAAAAGAAATCAGCAGAAAAACACAAATGGGGAGAAAAGCATAGATCTCTTAAAGGTGTATAAATACCTGAACGACAAGTGCAAATATGTTTGAGCTAATCTCTTTTCAGTGTTGCTGAGTAATGGGACCAGAGGCAATGGGCACAAACTGAAACACAGGAGGTTTCCTCTGAGCACCAGGAAACATTTTTTTCTTTGAGGGTGACCAAGCTCTGGTGCAGAATGGCCAGAGAAGTGGTGGATCCCCATCCTTGGAGATACTCAAAAGTCATCCAGACTCAGTCCTGGGAAACTGGCTCTGTGTGGCTTTGCTGGACCTTGGGAATGATTCTGTGACAGCGAGTGAGGGTATCTCTTCAGACCAGTCTAACGTGAACATGGTGTTCAGCCATGTACTGGGAGCAGAGTCCACCAGCTCAGTGGCACATGGCAGAGAAATGCCTTGGCCATGATAATGTGTTAGCAGCAGTGCTTACTCTTGTGCAGCTTCTCCCTGTTGCAGACACAGAAGCACATTAACAAGAACCCACGCTTCACAGCCATGGGAAAATGAGGCCCTGGAAAGTTGATACAGGGTCGTTTAGGTCTAAGACAGTTCCAGAGGCCAATGCACTAGGCAATACCACTTACTGCGTGAGGTGGTTATGCAATGTTGTCCTAGGGAATAAAAGAAGCAATGCATTCCAGTTTTTCTCCTACAAAAACTCTGTGACGTCTCCCTTTTGCTTCTGTCCTTTATGCCTTGGGGCAGTTTGACTGGTAACTGACAAAAGTGAGATTGCTGAAAGTTTGCCCAGCTCAGATCTAATAAATCACATAAAAGTAGAAGAGAAACAGAACTGGAAATGTCTCTGAATAATCAGCAGATGAAAAACCTTTTACAGTCTACTAAACTTGAAGCACAGGCAAAGATTTGGTCCATTTTGTTTCAGAACTAAGTAATTCTGTGGTATAAATAAAATAAAAAGCCAGCAAGAACATTTTTCTTCCACTATGTGGGGGAAATATGCTCCAGATGCTTGCAGTCTGTGGGTAACAAGCAGCAGTGTGATGGACTGGATGGATTTTGAAAATATGCTTCTAACTGCTCTAAAGAAAAAGTAATGATAAACTGTCCACCAACTGGCTAGGTAGAAATAAAAAAGGGAATGTTGTAACCCAGGCCTCAGAGATAGCTCTTACTGTGCTTCTTTTGGGACAATTTTCAATTTTCATAGACTAGACCCAAAACCAGCCCTAACACTCAGTGATTAATTCTCTCAATGTACTGCTGAACATAGGGAAAATTTTCCAGTGACTGCCTGGTCTGAAACCTAAACCATAGTTCTGAGCATTCAGCACAGGAAATGCAGAAGAGAAACATTACTGCTGAGATAGTTTGCTGTCTGTGGAAAACAGACTTGGCTCTCTGAGAGCTTTTGGCATCTTTGCCAGCACCAGTAATCTTCTCTTGAGGAAGAACACAGGCACTGGGAAAAACAGCACAAAGCATTTAAGACATGAAGTTTCTGAAGCTGGTACAAAAGTGTGTTTGGTCTCAGCACCAGCTATATGAGATACCAATGCCATTTTGCAGGGGTTTTCACTCTTTGGATGCTACAGCAGAATTAGTTTGGAATTCTGGTGCCAGGATCAACCTAGCCTGTGCATAATTGGTGGCATATAAAACCCTTGGATGCTATGTTCTCACTATTTGTTATTCACAGACTACCTTTAAGATAACTGTGTCCAGAGTGAGCAGAGGTTTTACAGCTGGAAGACAAGCAAATGTGCATATGTATCAGTGTGGTGACTTTGATTGAAGAAAAGTCATTTTACTGCTGAGCAGACTACTACAGCAGTAGCAGTAGATCTGTAGTAGTAGGTCTGTCATATTTCCAGTGGCTTTTGTGGCAATTGACTTCTGCTGAACTCATCTGTGCTATTCACACTTGCAAAGGTGCAGTTTTTAGTGAGATAGGAAGTTTTTTGTACTATAATTATCGTATATAACTATGTGTTATAGCTCTATAGTTCTGTAGATCTATAGTTCAATAGTTCTAGTTATATAATCAGCAAATTTCTTTCTGTTAAAAATGTCAGTTCTAAACTCCTGGTTTTGCTTATACCAACAGTAGATAATGATTGTGACAGTTGTGGCTGCCACAGATGTACCAAGATGCTTGATTACAGTGCTTCACATTGGGAGACTTTTCATGGTGCCTCAGGATGGCTCCAGGACCCTGCTCACCGCAGCAGTGCATGATCACACAGGCAGACCCAGCACAGCACAGCTGCCTTAGCCCAGCGGTACATGGACACACCACGCAAACTCATCCCTGCAAAGGCTGCCATATGGAGTTGTGCAGCCCTACCAGCCTTTGAACTAGCTTTGCTATCTCAGCACAATACTACATGCTTATTTGATATTCATTGCACTGTCTATCAAGGACCCTAAACTCCTGTATACTTCCAAGTAAACTTGAACATCTGGCTGTCGAACTGTATGCCTCAACTTTTCTGAAAACACAAACTGTAAAAATATGATCCATTCTTTCACAGGGTGCCTTCTACTGGTTAGAGTGAGGTGAGCGAACCCAAAAGCTGGTAAGACCTTTCTGACACAGCAGGCAGTTTGCAAACATTCCTTCTCCCAGCTTTTTACTATATGCAACAAGATCTGCCTGTGGAGGCCAAAACAGGTGTGTGAGGAGAGATGGGCAGGAAAAATTACAGTGAAAATGCTTCTGGAGACCAGACCCTATTCTGGAGTGTCAAGTACTGCCTTAAGATTAGAAGACAAGGGGCAAACTCCCACTAGGCCTCCATCCCTCCACTGCAAATTTTCTTGAAGGGAATCAGAGAGAGCAATCCCATGGAAATCAGTCAATAAACTGATGTCTGGATAGGTGCTGGTGAGGAAAAAGGATGTATTAAAGCCGAAAGGGTTTGAATCCCAGGCAAGGAGTGACAAGGTACAATTGTGTCCCCAGGAGTGATGGGGAGAATCCCAGGAAGTGGGGTGTAAATTATCTGGTTTCCTCCACTGGGGTCTAGCCAAGAATTTAACACCTTGTTTGCTTAGGCGAGGTCCTGCAGTGCTTTTAGTACCTGTAAGGGCCCCCACGCTGCTGCTGTCTCATGCAAATATGCTGAAAGCACTTCTGACCAAGTGTCATGAATCAACACTGACCCGGGCTCCCCAGGAAAAAAGCTTGTCAGTCTTCCAGTCTTTACTGGGAGTCTCCCTGTAATTTATGGGTGTCTGGAGGCATACTTCTTGAGGAAGTGCAATCTCCTCCTTTCGTTTAGGGTTACAGCCTGAATGCCATTTTTAGAACTGACAGGGATGCGTCCTGTGCCAGCACAAGAAGAACATGTCCTGGCACACTGCATCTCATCATGGTCTCCTCTATAGACATTAGCTGGTCCTGATGACCAACTAGAGGGAGTTTTCTTGCAGGTTGACATTTTGCACAGCCATGGAATTATTACCACAAAGTGGTAACAATTGTGTTTCTAGCACCATCACCATGCAGATGAATTCCCCATGGAGGATATGGAGGGACGCAGTCACCTTTTGCTCTTCTGACACACCTAGGATTCATCATCAAATCCAGAGCGGTGGCATCTTCCCAGCTCCCCTCCCGAGACACTGGCTTTACCCTCTGTGCCCTACCTGCCACCCCCCATCAGAGTCTATTCTTTAGGTGATGATGATTTTTTAAAGTGATTATCTTAGATGGAAGTGCTGACTTTATGTAAGCTTACTGTAAGGAAAATCCCTTTCATATATAACAGATGCTCTGATACCACTTCCATTTAGTCAGCCTGCAGCTAACCCCTAGCAGTGCAGAGTCACTTCAGGGGGCCCCACGCCTGGCACTAGTGATTTTGCTGTGTGTGCAAGGGACTGAGCCCAAAATCACAAGCCCTGCCAGGTCTAAGGTGTCATCGGGCAGCAGTGCCAAGCAGCATGGAGGAGCAAGAGGTTGGGAAGAAGAAATCCTTACTATCAGAGCACCTTGAGGGTATGCTAAGTGCAAACAGGCAGAAAACTTCTCCTTTTCGAGACAGGGCCAGGAAAGCAAACTTGTAGGTGATGCAAAAGATAAAAAGGCAATGCAAAGACTGAAGGAGTAGCAGACATAGCTTTATGGATCAGAAGAAGAGGAGAGGCAAAGAACAATACATCCCAAATCCCTTTATCTGCAGAGAAAGAAGACTGGAGTCAATGCTGAGTGCTGTTTAAATGCCCTCTGCACAGTATCCTGTGCAGATCCCATCTGTGCCTGGGTGTGCACCTGGGCTGCAATCCTGTGCAGTCTGAGCTGGCAAAGCAGCTCTGACCCTTTGTGTGAGAATTCAAGAAAGCAGATGAGATGAGCCTGTGGGCTTCTGTTACTGATAAGAGCTGACCCCATAGGCCAGGGAGAACAGAGGTGTAGCAGCTAGCTTGACTGCTTCTCAGGAGATGCTTCATGGAGATGAAGTGACCTGGGAGATTCACAGAAGTCCTGCTTTGGATCTTGCATTTTCTAACAATGGGTTAATTGTCCCTCTTTGTCTGAAGGAAGGCTACAAGCCTCATGAAATGTCAAAGCTAATTCTAGCAAATGTCTCTGAAGTTTAAAAAATGAAGCTCTGGTTTAAAATAGTTGCAGATAGTCACGGTAATTAAGTAGGAGTCCTGTCCACCACTGGAAGGCAAATAAATAGGGTGGAGTAGCTTCATGTATGTGCCTGGGGTCTGGGTAAGAACAGGTTGTCTTGCTAATGGTTTGGTACATATGGCTCAGTACCAGGTCTTTAATCTTCACACTATGAGGATATATCCTTAGAAAAGAACTGTTTCCCCAGGAACTTCCCTCCTAAGTGTTTTTACATGTATTCAGTATTAAACACATAGACCAATGGAGGGTTCAGTGTCCTTTGACTGTTCTAGTTTGGGTTCGTTTTCTGCACAACAGAGTGTTTGACCAGATTTCAGCCTCAAGTAGAGATCTTGAGGTTCAGCTGTGGTATTGTCCATCTGCTTCAAGTTAAGCATGCTTCCAGGAACCCTCCTGGTTTGGGGGAACATGGTCCTGCTGCTTTCATGTCCCTGGAAACTCACTTTCAAGAAAGACAACACAATGATGAAAAAATTTGTTTTATGTTATCATAGTGGGTGCAGAGGAGGTAATTTGGCCTGTGTTTGTAGCACATCTTTAACACAGGATTTAGGGAGTCATCCTGTGGTCACTGAAATCCTGGACAGAGCTGTCAGTGGAGAGACTGCAAATCAGATCCAGACTGGCTACGACAGTTGCACAGCATTTCCAGCACAAATGTTCATAGTGCCTCATAAGGGCTGGACAATGTTTCAGCTCCTCAAGATCACCTGTGTAGTAAAGCGAGGTGCAGCAGCCGTGACTAAAGGCAGTTATTAGCCTGCTTCCCACCCCAAAATGCTATTTCAGCAAATAAATCCAGCACTAAGAATTGTCAAGCTCAAGCTGTGCCATTTCTTGGAATAAATAGAAAGCACATTTATTGACTCTTTTTTCATCTATCTTTTTTAATCCTGGTGAAGAAGTGTAGGCATTTTCTTCAGTATTTAGTGGGGAAAAAGAAAATTCCCAGCTGACAGAGAGCAAAGCAAGTGCTGACTAAAAGAAAATTACCCATGAAAACAGAGCTAGAATAAAAACTTAATTTCAGCTCTGCTACACTTGATGGACTGACAAGAAGCAAGAATCTTTACAGTCAAGTAAAGGATAATCGCTGACAGGCTCATATCCAGCTATGCGGTCTCATGAGAGAGCTGAAGGCTAATCCAGAATTGCATGAAACTTTCTCACTATGCTGTTTCTTTATTTTTCCTGGGACGTTTTGCAGTTAGTGAAGCAAACTGCCTATGTAAATCTTCACAAGATCTGATCTTTAAACGCCTTGAGGCAGGGACAGCCATTAGCTGTGCAAGTCTGTATAGCAAATAACCCAGCAGGATAAGCAGTGGCTCACTGCCGAGCAAGGACACATTCAAGTGCTTCTCAGAAGGCAGGTCTGAATGGGTTGGAAAATACAAGGCAGTTCTGTGGTGCCACAAATGCCTGATCTGACCTTCACCACCCCAAAGAAAAATTCCACCCCACTGAAGTCAGTATCCTGAAAAACCCCAAAAATTGGTTTCCCTTGTGCTGGAGTTTCACTCCCATGATGCACTCTGTGGCTCTGTTACTGCCTTAGTAAATCCAGGGAGCATTCATCACGTATTTATCTGGTTTTACCAAAAAAAAAAAAAAAAAAAAAAGAAAAAAAGAAAAGAAGGCACCTTACTGTTAAGACAACATTTTGTAACAAGTTAGGGTTGTTTACATTGTGTCTTCAACTCTGATATCCTTGCTTATATTTTTTAGAGCAAGTTACAAACCCAAGAGAAAATAAGCGTAATCTCTTGGAAAATTCCTCGGCTCTTCATGGAAAATCCTTTATTACAGTTGCTAAAAAATGAGGATAGCCTTTCTCCCCCAAAGACATCCTGAAAATAAAAAGCTGATTTAATTAACTGAATTCAATGCACATCTATGTGGTTTAGATTTCCTTCAGTTGTTCAGAAGCAAAGTTGTCCCGATATTTCCTAGAAGACATCAGAAATATACCTATGTAAACTAAAGGTTTTGCAAATTTTGGAGCCTTCCTGAGGGGCCCAGACTTTCCAGCTGCTTCCTAGATGGATGCTTATGTGCACAGGACTAGAGTTTACCCGAGTTTTCAGGATGGATTTCTCCTGCATCTTTTCTGCAACCCACTGAAGGGCTTGAGAAGGAAGTGCGAAGAGAAGAAGGACTGTTGCATCGCTCCTTTCCAAGGCCTAAGCAGCTGTTTTCCTGCCAGTAGGGCTGAGGGCCATGTATGTATAGGCTAGCGGTGGGGCTACAGTTCCCACAGAGTGACTAAATCTCTAGTCACCAAATTTAATAAAATTATGCATTAACCATACTAACTATTTACAATCCTTTGCATTTTTCCACCTATCATTATGAATTACTAACTGACTAGCTCACATTACTTTTTATTATTTTGTTAGCACTTTATTCTCACATTTTAAATAGTTTGGGTTTTGATTGCACTCTTATAAAGAATACTTTCAGACTGGGGAAAGTGGTTTGTAAGCTGTCCTTTAACTCCTTCTAGTCTGGCTTCACATGATCCTCTCCTTGTATTTCAAAAGTGATGGGGCCTAGCACAATTCAGAGCTCCCTGTTACAGTCATGTACTTTCTCTTCACCTCTTTTCAATGTCTAAGAGATTTATTTTTGTTTAGCATTCTCTCTCCATTCACATTGAGATTACTATTATTAAGATGCATTTGGAGAACAGAATTCCACTCTTTTCTCTTTATTTTTGGCTTTTGGCTAACTATGCTTGATAATTACATGTAACCACTTCACTTTGTAATATATTCCCCATATTTCCCTTCCAGCTGACCTAACACTTTCATACAGTAACATACTACAAAGTTCACTAACCCTTTTTTATCTGGAGGCATAATTGGGACTCTGTGTTTGTGAATCTCTGAAGTCCACATCAATCCTTCTAAGCAAACTTCCTTTCAAATGCAGATAGAGTACTTTTTCTCAACTTGATGAAGAAAGCTCCTTTGCTCCTTTATCATGTGCTTTATGATATCTGTTTCATAATTTTAAATGGTGAGAAATACTCATGGTTAATTTTCATGGTCTTTAAAATCTATTTTGAATTCACGTTCAAACAGTGGGTGAATCAGAGCTGACCTGCCTGTTAAAGCACAGTGAATATAATTCTGTCCTGAACTCTGTGCAAACCTCTCTCATGGCAGTGTCTTTCACTCAAGGTTCACTGCGTTTGGCTGTGTGAGGTGGCTTTCTTTCCCATTGCAGGTTAATGTTAGGTAACAAAGGCACATGCACAATCTGGGGTCTCTCAGGCGTGTGTGTACTGTGTCACATGTACACATGGATGCATGCCATCCCAATTAGCACGGGCAGGAGTTTTGGACTGTGATGCTCTGCAGATCTGTCAGCAGTAACACCCACTTGAGGAGACTTGCGCCTCTGACAGCCTCTCAGCCATTTCCACATAACAGCTCCTATGGCCTGGGAAACAAACTGATGTTAAGCATCAGCTGTTGGCAGAAAAAAGAAAAAAAAAAAAAGAAAAAAAAAAAAGGGAAAAAAAAAGAAAAGAAAAAAAGAACAGAAGTAGCATGTTTTCACACAGAGCCCAGGTCACCTCCTGGCCCCACCTGTAGCCACACCTAAAGCTTGAAATGTGAGTGTGAGCAGCTGTCTGTGCACGACAGCTGCTTCAACTAGCTGCTCAAAGGTTGCCACTGTGAGAGACACAGCCCCTTCAGTTACCTTGAATTAAGCACCAAGTAGACAACGCAGGCCACAGACTCTCCGTGGTCCAAGGCCCTGATCCAGAAAAGCATTTAAGTAAATGCATGGTTGTTTACCCTTTCTGTACAGTGTACATAAGCACATGCTTAGACATAAGGACGTTCTGAAGGCCTATTGAAATAATTTTGCAAGGGACTGGGATAAACAAATTCTGGACATTCTGCAGACAGAAATTTATTTTAAAAATGTTGGGTTTATCTCTAAGGTTTCTATTAATAGTGCTAGGGTGTGGCTTTCTACTGAAACGTTGCAGGGCAAGTAAAAATTACCTTGGAACCCTCTTTAAGACACTGCCTTTGTCCTTTTTTTCTCTTTTTTTGTTTTTTTTCATTAGCAATTCAGCACAAAGAATACATTTCCCACCAATTCAAAAATAAGGCCAAGCAACATGTTAATCTGCATTGCCTGTAGGCCTGTGAGCTGTGTTTCAGAAAGCACTGTTAGGTATTTTGCTACTTTAAAACAAAAAGCAAACCAAATGATCACACAGAAGGTACCTAATCAGTCTGGCAGCACATCTCTCTGCCATAAAATTTATTTGTATTCTCTATAGATTGATCTAGGTATTGTATGAGTGCTATCTGGCTTTCATGCCCAGACACACATATGACCAAACATGTGTTGGCTTACTGCATTCCAGGGCAAAGAAAATGCTGTGGTTATGTTTTACACTGGGCTGCTAAGAGTGATACTCAGAAAAGCTGCTTAACTATTTGTGGCTGGTGGGAAAACTCACTATATGAACCCCCAGTGTTAAATAAGATTCTTTTCTGGGGGAGAATGATGAAGAAAGAGGTACCATCTGCACTTCTTGCTCTGATTGTTATAGGAGTGAGTACCTGAATTGCTGGCAAAATGCTAGTAGTATTTTTCCCTGCTGTAAAACAAAAAATAATAATTAAAACAGGGACAAAAACTAATCATTCCATAAATCCCATATCCTTGGTCACATAATGCTCTTTGCCCGAAATGGTCAACATGACCTAACAATAGAAGATGCACTTCATGTATTACCCCAGTATTACTCTCCTCATCAAAATCCACAGCATTCAGAAATATAGTAATGCACATAACAGAAGGCAAAAAAATGAAAGGTTTTGTCTCTGCCTACCTTCCATAGACAGTTACTTTGCACCATAAAACTAGACAAAAGTAAAGAACAGCACCTTTTCTTTCTTTGAGCTAATGGGAAGATTGCCATTTACTCTGAACCAGAATTTAACCTTGGGGACAGATATCTAGCTCTCTTGGGTAGAAAAAGACATGTTAAGAAGTTAGAATATGAAAAAAGCTAGAGACAATGACTATCTGAGTGTTCCAACAGCCAGAAACACTTGCCTTGTGTTGCTTTGTGCATTGTATTTTCACATACATAGCTTTGGAAGGCATGGTCCACATTAATACAGAAATTATAGCAGTCTTTTAAGACCATCTTTGTTCATTCTGTGTACTCAGCCCAAGGGTAGGTCAGAACCACCAGAAATTAAAAAAACCCAACAAACCAGAAGAAACCTCAGGCTCACAGGACAGTGAACATAATGGTCACTAAGTTAGAAATGGTAAAAAATACTATTATTGAATAGTATATATGACCAATATATTAATATAATATATACTGCTATTGTAATAGTATATATTACCAATCCATACAATTTTAATAGATAACATATTATTATACATAATAATACTGAGAAAAGATGGAAAAATGCATTGTGGAGAATGAGCTGCATAAAAGCAACATCTTATTCTCCTACTTATACAAACAGATACGGTTTTGTAGAGTGGCATAGCCTTTTCCTTTTCATTTGACATCTACTGTCTTTCTATTTAAAGCTTCAATAGATTTTGGCTTTGTTGTTGGGAAGTACTTAATTAAAACAACTAGGGATGATGCAGGAAGGAGTGTTCCATACAATAGCATCATACACCTCAGTGAGCCACAGATTGCTAGTATTCTAACTTTAAAGGTTTACTGAGCTAAAGCCTTAAAAGTGCTAACAGCCTTGTTATACGTGAATTAGTTGCACATGCCATAATAAAATTATCAGGAGGAGCCTACCGAATGTTTTGAGAGCTATGAAAGCTCATTCTTTTTATTTGCACTGTATTAAAACCTGGTGTATTTCTGTCTTTTCTCAAGATTTTTAAGACTGTGCTTAACAGCAAGGAGGATTTTGTGAAGATTTAAATACCAGCCTCCTTGGCAGGAACGGCTGAATTTCCCTATTACAGACGGTGATACATTCTTCAATGTATTTTTGATGATAAACGGATCACACTTACTGCACGGTACTAATAACGCCAAGATCACAGGTTCGATCCCTGTATAGGCTATTCACGGAAGAGCTGGACACAACGACGCTCGTGGTCCCTTCCAACTCAGAATATTCAGTGATGCTGTGAACACTGCTTGTGCAAAGCACACTGGACACAAAACTTCGGAATGGCCACCCATGAAACACGAAGGAGGCAAAACAGTACAAGCCGACGGACAATTAAAAGGCTTGTGAAGAATCACAACATTACATTTTATATTCACTGCAGGAGAGCAGCAGGAAGGGCAGGGACAGGCGGGCAGTCCCGGGGAGGGCAGAGCCGGGTGCTGCGCTCCCGGCGGCCTGGCCGAGGGCTGCGGGACAGGGGCACAGCCGCCCCAGCGCCCCGGGGCCAGGCCAGGTCTCTGCGTGGCACTGCCCGGCCGGTGCCTGCGGGACCCCCCCGCTGCCGTCCCATCGCCCGCCCCCGGTGCGACAGGCCCCGCGCCCTCCCCTTCCTCCCCCGCCCCGCAGGGGACCTTTTAAGAGGAGGGGGCAGCGACTGGAGGGCTTGGCCGGGGGACGGGGCCGCTCCTGCGAGGGCTGCGGGATTGAGACGGACGGCCAAAAAAAGCCCTAAAAGGGACGGGGAAGGGGGGGGGGGGGGGAAAGAGGCAAAAGAATTAAAAAAAAAAAGTAAAACGGAGGTGCGGAAGCAGGGAAAGGTGGGGGGGCAAAACAGAAACCGCAGGGGGACGCGGTCCGCAGGCTGCGCGCAGCGCGGGGATGGTGCGCCCCGGCGGGCTGTGCCTCCTGCCGCCGCTGCTGCTGCTGCTGCTGCTGCTGCAGGGCTCCCTCCTCCTGCTGGCCACAGCCCGGCACGGCCGCACCGCCGCCTGCCCGCTCCGCAGAAAGGTAAGCGCCGCCCGGGTGCCCTCCCGCCCGGGGTGCCCTCCCGCCCGGGGTACCCTCCCGCCCGGGGTACCCTCCTGCCCGGGGTCGCTGCCGTCCGCCCCGCCCCGGCAGCGCGGGGGTCGCGGGTCCGGTCCCCTCGGGGTGCGGTGACGGCAGGGGCTGTGTGCGGGGCCGCCCCGGCCGCGGCTCAGTCCCTGTCAGGCGGCGCGGTGCGCGGAGCTCGGGCGGCAAGCGCTCGGGAGCGGCACCGCGCCTTCCCGGGACTGTGCGGCGTGGTGCTGGGACCCTTCGCCCATCCCTGGGTGCTGACGGAGGAGCATGACGGGGGAGGAGGACCCCGGAGTTACCCCCAGCAGGGCCTTTTGCCTCCGCTGAGTAGGACGAGCTGTGCTGGTCGCCCGGAGACAGACTGGCCGGGAGTGACTTGCAGCCCGCATCCCACGCAGGGGTACCGTCTAGTCCCACTGCTGAACGCCGAGCATGCGGGATCAGGTTCAGAGCAGCAAATGGCCATTTGGAGTGAAAACGCGGTTACACGCTGTATTAGGTTTTGCTCGTCCCCTGAACTTACCAGCTTGACTGCAGTGGCCAGGAGCAGCGTGCACTGACCTACCTCTTGGTGGGTGGTTAGCACAGCAGAGGATCCCTGCTGCAGGTTAGGGGTGATATTATGGCCAGTGTGAAGCTCGTGAACAGGGTGTCTGTCATTTCTGTGAAAAATCAGAAAAAGTCATTCTCGTTGAAGCTTCTGAGATAAAAGTGCCAAAATATAACGTAGGAAAAGCCTCCTTGAGCTTACTTTGTGTTAATAGGCCACGTGTGCTGTCTGTTGGCATCTGCTTGAACCTGATGTGCTTCTGGAGATGTGTACTAGCGTGCATCACTTCACCTTTCCTCCCAGGCAGAGTTAACTCCTCCAGCACAGCTCTTAAGGAAACTGGAAGCCCTAATAAGTGCAGACCTGCCCTAAGTGCAGACCTGCTGCACTGAAGTGGTGCCAAAGCCACAGCAGGCTCACTGCAGGGTAGGTGTGAGAAAGTTTTGCAACTGAAGAAGGTCTGCTGTGTGACTTTGCTCCTCTCTCTCACCTGCTTGTGCATCTACATGCAGCCCTTGCTCTTGGGGCCTTCCTGCCTCTAGTTGAGCACGCTGGTTCCCCAGGATATTTTCTGCTGGGATTTAGGCCGTTTTGGAATCAGCCTTATGCCAAGCTCCATGTGCTTCACTGGAGGTGTCTGGCTGAGCCCGAGTTAAACAGAGCTTAGCCCTACCTTGTGGGATGGTGTCTTTACAATTTGCTTGTGCCTGGAGCCAGTTTGTCAACTGGATTTATAGGTGGCCAAGTGTGACACTGCCATAAAGCTAGATCAAGCCTTTGGAGTGGGTGCCCCCTTCTTGAGGGCATGAGATGCAAAAGCCTGTGGGCTGGTATGAAACTACTGCAAGGAGCTACTGAGAGCAAGGACAAAGAGGAGAGAGAGCAGAGAGCCTGAGCAGAAGTCATACTTGTGGAAATGGGTGACTTCACAGATTTGGTGGGACATACAGCAAGTTTTTCTCAGGAACGATTGACTGGCCTTCTGCCAGTTACTAGCAAAACTGGAGGTGAAATGTGTTAATGATTTCTAATTATCTGCTGATTACTCTGTCATTAAAATGTGAGACCACCTGTAGTTCTGGAATTGGCAGGCTGTTTCCTAGGGTCATTAGGACAGTGGTAGTAACCACACTGGCTAGGAATGGCAGCGTCTGCCTTATTTACAAAGCTGTTGAGTTTATCCTTATGAATATTTACATTAACTCCTTAGGAAAAAGATACTGTCTTGTTCCTGCACCACGAGGGATGGCTTTTAAATTTATTTTATTTCTTTATGGGATTCTTTGTCTTACCTCTCTCATGCTACAGGTTTAACTTTTGTCTTTTTGTCAGGTTGCGTAAGTTTCTGTCATGAAAGAAATATGTGTGCTGTTGCCTGAAAGACAGAAACTGTTATTTACAATACTTCAGAGGGTTTTCTCACCATCACTCCAAAGTGTAGTTAAAGCTACAACCAATAACGTGCCTCATCATTCTAGGAAAAAAAAAGACATTGAAAACAGTTAATTTAAAAAAAAGTATACTGGAATCTATTTCGATTGTATTCCAGATGCTAAATAATGTGGTCTGGTACTGCTCTCTTTTTGCTTAACTTTGGAGTGTATTGGAAAAATGGAAGCCAGAATTCAGGTATTAATTGTGGAATGCTTATAGTTGTGGTTGGTTAGTATTTTATGATGTGTTGTTCCTGACAGAGGGCCAATTAATTTATATGGCTGCTTTTCCCCATATATGCCCTTCAGCAGAGCAAGTAATCTGTCGTTAACCTATGGCTTTTTAGTTAAAAACTTTATTTTTATTTTTCATTTCTGGCACACTGGATGTGTTCCTTTAGTAGCTGTAGCCAGGACAGTGTTTATCCCCAGGCGAGTTCTGCTTAAAGTCTTAAGCTGAGTTTGAGAGTGTCATAATGCAGGTGGGCAAAAACTCAAAAGAAATTCTATTAAAAGTGCGGCTAACATTTTTGTGTGTGTTACCATAGTTGCACGGGCACTTAACATGGTGAGTAAAGGCACAATCTTTGCCTCAATTAGGTATAAAGGAACATGACAAGATATGACACCAGGAAAGATAAGAGAGACAGAGAAAGCCATATAGGGAGGGTTGTAGGGCTGCCTGCCTGGGTGAAATATTGTGTACCATGTGCTTTGGCTTCTGTAGCAAGCAAAAAAAGGCAAGAGAGTATTGTGGGTTGAGAAACCGTGCAGTACGGGGCTGAGGTTTGGTAGATATGTCGCTGTGAGACCAAGGAGTGAAAGACAGTGAAGCCATAGAGGGCACGTACCTGCACAGTGAGTTATAAACTTTGTTCTTTGAAATGTGTAGTCTCCACAGATGGGACAGAAGATGGAAGGAAGCAGAACTCATGTAGATGGAAGCAGACCAAGCGTAGGTTGTCCATGTCTGGAGTTCCCATCCAGTTCCTTAGTCTCCGGACAGCAGCTTTCCTTTCCCTCTGAGCCTTCACTCCCCACACCACCAGAGCCTTCTATCTTTTTTTTTTTTTTTTTTTTTTAGGGTCTTATATTCCCATGCTCTTCTAGATGTTTGGAATGCTGCCACTAGATGAATTCTTTGTTCCTCCTGGTGTTTTTCTTAATTGTTTTCTGGATGTTTGCAATAATTTTACTCTTGTTAGTATGTCATTTGTTGCAATTTGAGTTTCTTTGGGGAAAAGAAAAAAAGGTTGACATTTTATCTGATTTTCTTTGGCACTTGTCTTCCAGAAGAATCATTGCTGCCTCACTTAAAGTGATGCATGATGTCTGACAAACGCAGTAGGAATTTGCGTATTTGAAGACTCCAGGTTGCATCCTATAATGGATCTTGCTGGAAAATCAAGCTAGTGGGGCTACTTAAAATGAACAGAATCTGAGGCTTGGGTTTTTTAAATCAAAAAGAAGGAACCTCAGCTCCCAAGCAAATACCCTTGATATGCACCGTGCTTTTTCAGAATTTTTGCAATGTCTGACACTGTTGTCCTGTCATGCTGGGGAAAGGTTGTCTGTCCTTATGTGTCCCCATTGCACCTCAGTGGATACTGGAGTTTGTCCCCTGTGCAGCCTTGGTTGAGAAGAAGGCTTTCTGAGTCTCTTGGTAGGGAGTAGATCCCACAAGTCCCAGTGCGCTCTCTGTGACTGTGTCAGCGTTTTCACCTGGGCAAGTGAGGCAGAGGAGGAGGCATTGTGCCATAGTGCTGAGCATTCAGAATTATCTTGATGTCATGCTGCCTCAGACCTTGGTGTGGCAAGAATTTGGGAGACCTGTGTTCTCTTGTGCGACTCCCGCTCTTTCCCCTTGCTTGGAGTTTTTCCCATGATGAGTAATGCGTTGAGTACCACCTGTGCATTGTAGAGTGGAGACAGAAATAAGCATCTGTGCATCTTGATCTATTCATGAACCTTTTTGTTGTTACGCTGCTGGAACTGAAACTCTTCAAGCTGTACAGCCTAGCTGCCATAAGCCTCCAGAAGACCATTTTGACTGTAATTTGTACATTTTAAACCACCTTTTTTTTGTTGCAACAGCTGTGTTAAAGGATCCTACTGCAAAGGAAAATGGGGTTGTAGCACTTTCGTCTGCTGCATGCTCTCCGGGAAGTGAGGTGCTACAGTGATGGTGTAGGCTGTGATGCTGAACAAGCCATGGCACTATACCTGTGCTGTATCATGGCCACCTGGAGCACTGTTCAACAGCTTCCCTTTTATGGTGTTGGGGAGAGATTGTATCCTTGCTTCTGCCTCTCTGGAGCTGCAGTGAGGCGTCCGAGAGCTCCGGGAGGTGGGCAGGGAGGTGAGAGTGCCCAAAGGTACAGCACAGGAAGGCAGACCTGCTCAGGCACACCAAGGGCTTTACCCCTTCCCCTCTCACACAGAGCAGTAGCACACTGTTGGCAGGGGTCTGGCACAGAGGCAGAGCAGTGCTGGGACTCCTGTCTCCACTTTTGAAGGAAAACAAGATGCCAAAGGAGTGTGAGCGCTAGCATGTCTGGTGCTGTCTTTTGGAGGGAGAGTGAGCTTTGTGAGCTCCCCTTGTACCATCACTTGGTGATGATTACCAGCTGCTGGTGCCCAGAAACTGATTCTGTATGGTCAGATGGGAAACTGAGGTTTCTCTGTCCTCCAAGCTTCTGTGAAGGCAGATGTGAATGTTGCTTGGGGTGATTTCCCAAGTTCATGACTTCTAGTTTAGACATGCAAAGTGCCAGCAAGAGTTCTCAGATACTCTGCTTTGTAACATCTCTGTCTTGAGGACTGTATGAAAATTTTTGCTATGTCTCAGCATGGTTTCTTCTTCCTGTGCTATAGGCTCTTTAAAGGAAGACTTTATGTAGTCTGTGCCTGATGGCGTGTGTTGTTTCTTCAGAGGTACCACTGGTAGCTGGAAGTATTACGTTGCTTTCAGTATCTGTTTATGAAAGTTGGGGGAATATGCAGAGAAAAAAATGCAGTATAATGCCAAAAATAGCCTTTCTATCGGGGCTGTGTGCAGTAGCCCAGAGCAGTGCTGATGATTGTGTTAAGGCCTGATACTAGTCATTTGGGCTTGAGCCTACTGGCTGGGTTTGTTGAGGAGTTGAATTGAAGTTTTAAGCTGACTGGTGGCCACATGCTCTGTACAATTCCTTGCAGTCCTAGCTGGTTTTGTGCACTCCCACAAACATGATCAGACTTGTGTAAAGAGAAGGAGTGTTGACCTCCTAACCTCATTCCTGTCCCAGGTGGCTCTTCTCTCTTTATACTTGCAGTAGATAGAAAGCAGCGCTTCTGGTCCTTCCTCGCTGCCTGACCACTACTTCCAGTTCATGTCTCACCACAGTGGCATGTGCTTTCATTTTCCTCTTCTGACTAATGTCGGGGAAGAGGCTGGTCACGTTTTTCCTCTTGTTTTACTTTACTTATTCATTCTCCTTCTTCCCAGGTCTCTGTTAGATTTTTATTCACCTGTTACCCTGTATCTTCTTTACCCACTGATGCTCTTCATGTTTGTTCTTCCTTCTTCTCGTGGTCTTCATAAGAATTTTTATGCTCTGTAATTCAGGTGTGTATTCCAGGACTGTCCTATAGGATACGGAATTGTAGAATGGTGTTGCCAGGGTCTGAAGTATCCTTCAGACTCTTGACATGCTGCAGAGCAGCCTAAAGAGCCTTTTGGAATATATTTGGTTTGTACAATGCTCTTGGGCACATGGTGAGATTCTTGGTGCTCTCCTGTGCCGCTCCAGGAGTTGGACTTCAGTGATCCCTGTGTGTCCCTTTCAGCTCAGGGTATTCTATATTCTATAGCCCATGCAGGTAAAGTGGATGACTGGTGGTAGCACTTTGCTGAAGTGCTGCCTGATCTGTGGCCTAGGTTTGACGTACAGAGCTGCTGGAGAAGGTTGTCTGCGATGAGCCATTGCAGAGCAGTCTTTAAGATTAACCTTTCTGACCCTGAGTCTTTAGTGTCAGAAATTTATAGGCAATGTGCTTCCAATAAATTCCTCCAAGCAGCCTGTTCTGCATTTGGCAGTCAGGCAGGCTTCTTAGATCAGCACACATGCACAGTTAGCCTCAGTGCTGAGGTTAGAGTTATCTGCGGGCTCAAGACTGACCAGATGTTTCAGTGCATCTGGAAGCCTGTTCTTTTACTTAGACATGCAAAGACTGCCTCTTCCTGTCCGTGCAGACAGGCACGGTTTGTGTCCACTGCTCCAGTAAGTACTGCTGCACCAATGAGGTACTGTGGGTGCTGAAGGTTGTGCCTACTGCTGGTGTAAATCGAGTTGGAAGGATTCAAGCAGGATCCATTTTGTGCCATCTGCTCTTCTGTCCTGCAGGAACACCACAACCCTGTATTGAGGTACCCTAGGTGATACTGTGAGGTATATTTTCCCGCAAAACAAATTTAAGTCTCATTCTGATTTCCTGATGGCTGTGGGTTTTGAGAGATTTTAAAAGCTAATTTAAAAAAGGAGGCTTTTTCCTCCTTTGTGTTTACAAGTGCATACCCTGCAACCACAGGCCAAGTTGAGCCTGCAGAATTATTTTCCTTGTTTTCCAGGGTATGGCGTGCTCTTCTCTGTGGGTCAAGAAATAGTACTGGGCTGCGAGAGGTCTTGTGTGTGTGTCTTTCTGCCATGTGCAAAACTGTATTTCTACCTGCTCCAGCAAGTCTGCCTGTCAGCTGTGTTTTGTGTTACTCATTTTCTTGGTGTCTTGCTGTTGTGGTTTAACCCCAGCTGTCTATCAAGCACCACACTCATTAAATCTGCATTCCATAGGATGTGAGAGAGCAATGGAAGGGTAAAAGTGGGAAAAGTCTTGGGTTGAAGTAATAACAGTGTAATGGCCAAAGCAAAAGTCGTGCACACAAGCAAAGCAAAACAAGGAATTCATTCACCACTTCCCAGGGGCAGTCAGGTGTTCAGTCATTTCCTGGAAAGCAGGGCTCCATCACACATGGCAGTGACTTGAGAAGACAAACCCCATCATTCTGAATGTCCCCTCTCCTCTACCCCCCGCCCTGCCTTAATCTTCCCCTGGCTTTTTGTGCTGTGCATGATGCCTTATGGTATGGAATATTGCTTTGGTCAGTTGGGGTCAGCTGTCCTGGCTGTATCCCCTCTCAGTATCTTGTGCACCCTCAGCATCCTTGCTGGCAGTCACAGGGAGAAAAGGCCTTGGCTCTGTGCAAGCCCTGCCCAGCAATAACAAAAACATCTCTATATTATCAGCACCATTTTCAGCATAAATCCAAAATACAGCCCTGTACCAGCCACTGTGAAGAAAATTAACTCCACTCCAACCAAAACCAGCCTACTCAAAGTGGAAAGTTCACCCTAGATGTTCCACCACCAAAGAAAGTGTCATAGCAATTGCTTTGATGAAAGGTGCATTGCTGTGCTGAAGTGAGAGGTGGAAGTGATAGAAATCCTGCTGTCCCTCACTGCTTCAACAAAGTGATGCCAATTTTTGACTTCATAAGAGGCTCAAGTTGCGTAAGTGTCATGCCTGGATCATGGTGTGCTAGGGCTGTGCTCTAATGCTGCTTTTGATAGACACCCAGGTGATTTATCAGGTGGTATTACTGTTGGGAAGACACAGTGTTATCTCTGAGGAGAAGAAAGCCAAAGCCAATCTTCTTATGTTTTTATTTAATTAAAATTGAATTTTTATCTCAAGGCCTAAGAACAATGATGCTCAAAGAGGACTCTGTGTGAGCAAAGTCACTTTAGGAAAAGTCCATGCTGGCAAGCTGCTGAGCCAGATGACCTGCTGGCTTGGCACCATGTTTTCCTTAAACCCTCTTCTGTAGTGGCCCGGTGTAAATGTGTGTACTTACTCAGCTGTGTCTCCCTCTCTCCCAGCAAAATGAGCTGAACTCCTTCCTGTGGACAATCAAGAGGGATCCCCCATCTTATTTCTTTGGCACCATCCATGTCCCATACACGCGTGTCTGGGATTTTATCCCAGAGAACTCCAAGAAAGCCTTCCAGCAGAGCCACATCGTGTACTTTGAGCTGGACCTCACTGATCCCTACACCATCTCAGCTCTCACCAGCTGCCAGCTCCTGCCACAGGGGGAGAACCTCCAAGATGTCTTGCCCCGTGACATCTACCGCCGGCTGAAGCGGCACCTGGAGTATGTCAAGCTCATGATGCCGTCCTGGATGACCCCAGACCAGCGGGGCAAAGGGCTGTATGCAGACTACCTCTTCAACGCCATTGCTGGCAATTGGGAGCGGAAAAGGCCGGTCTGGGTGATGCTGATGGTGAACTCTCTGACTGAGGTAGACATCAAGTCGCGAGGCGTGCCAGTCCTGGATCTTTTCCTGGCCCAGGAAGCGGAGCGGCTGAGGAAGCAAACGGGGGCTGTGGAGAAAGTAGAAGAGCAGTGCCACCCGCTCAATGGGCTGAACTTCTCCCAGGTGAGGCGGAGTGGTGTGCAGGGTGCCAGGCTGGCTGCTCAGGTGGATATTGCAGCAGCAAGAGCACGGGCTGGGGCATGGGGTAAGTCCTTTCTATCCAGAAACTCGTGTCTGCTCCCTGCAGCCCGTGCCTTTGCCTCTGTCCTCAGGAGAGTTTGCTAGTGTAGGAAATCAGGCCAGACAGTGAATTCATTTGGGCCTGGCCTGGGGAGACCCCTGTTCTCTTCCTTAGGCAGCCTTGGGCATATTCCAGTCTCAGAGACGTCGGACCTTTGAATGCGTGCTCTCTGACCCTGACTGGGCTGCCCTGCAGGAGCCCTGGACAGGCTGGGGCTAGCTGTCCAAACTTGTTTCTGTAATAGCATGTTAAAAAGAAACAAGTGATTGCTTGGGGAAAGCAGGGGTGCTGTGAGTAGTGCTGAGAAGTAAGTGCTGGAAAAATATCACAATGGATACCTTGATGTCCTCAGAATTAGAGGCCCATCCTCCAGACTGGGAAAAGTATTTTTGGTCTGTTTGTTGGGGTATTTTTTCTCTTCCTTGATTATCAGGTGAGGGCCAGCACAGCACAACTTTCTGCAGGGAGCTTCACATTCTAGTGCAGGTCCTTGTGCAAGTGACTTTGTGTTTGCAAACCTGCTGTAGTTTAGCACTGCTGTTCATGCAGCAGAATGAGCTCTATGTTGTCAGTGTGTTGGATGAGGTGTTCCTCTCTGAATGAAATACACCAGGCAGCAGTGTCTGTTGTTGTCTCTGCCTGATGGGATCACGGGCATAATGTTGCTCTCTGACGTGGTGTACCTTTCCTGCGGGGAGGTGCCAGTTTGGGCAGTGGTACTGGCATTTGCTTAGGAATAGGTAAGACCTGCATTTTGCAGTGTGCCCTGGTAGCACAAGGTGGGAGGACCTTTATGCACAGGGCTGGAGAGTTTTGACTGATGCTTGGCCCTTGCCCTTGTATCCTGAAGCCTGTCCCTGTCACTGGTACAGAGTTTGGCAGGGAAAGAGCAGAAAGGGAGTGTAGCCCAGCAAGGGCAGGGTCAGCAGTTAGGGACAGATGCCTGAAGTTCTGCTGCCCCAGACAGCTTTGAGGGTCATCACAGTGCAGGGTATAGCACAGCAGCCCAGGCTGCATCACTTGAGCAGTCCTTGACTGCAGGCAGGGCTTCTGCACTTCTCTCTTCCCTTATTTGGAGCTGGGCAGCCTCATTTGCACTTCCAGTCTTTTGCTTAACACTGTGATTTCAATCCTTATGCTGTCTGCTCACAGATAACCTAGGAATAGGCTGGGAAGTCCCTTCTTTTCCATCTCTTACCTGGTTGAGGATTTATAAATATTATTGCTCACATTTATCTTTTGCCGTCATTGCCCTTTCGTTTATCATGATAGAAGTGTGTGTGTGTGTGTGGGGGGTGGAATGTGTATTCTTTTCCACTTGTAAGAAAGTGGTAGGGAGACTGATAAATGGTAATTGCAAATCGTGCCCCTGCTAAGCTCACGCAAATGTAGACTCTTTAGTCCTTCACAGCTTTCTTCAAAGAGCAGCTGTTGTTGTGCTGTTTTGCAAATGGGATAAATACCAAGTGATCCAAGAAGCAAGGGACACAGAGCTGACATGTCCAGAACTGCCCAGCCTGCTGAGATGGCCAGAGAGACAAAAACTGCAGGAGAAACTTGCCTCTAGCTGGGAAAATCACAGCCCGTGGTTGCCCTGCAGTGAATGGAGGTGTGCGTTCAGGCTGCAGCTCCTCCCATATCTGCTCACTCCGGGGGGAGGAGTGCACTGTCCCTTGAGGGAGCAGGTCTGGAGCAGCTAATGCACTGCAAATTCACACCTCCACTTGTGTCCACTACTAGATTTCTAATACAGGCAGCTCAAGGAAAAGGAGAACCAGAGGCAGATGATTTTTATGCTTCTAAGCCAGTTTCATGGCTGTTTCAGAAACGGACTTGTGAACTCTCATGGTTGGTAATTCTATAAGTCTTTGATTTCAGAGCTTTCTCATCAGTTTGTTCAGGTGGTAGAGTTAATTACGTGTTTAATATAAACCAAACAAAGACTTTGAAATAGGCTCTTTGAAAATTATTTTCTTTGGTGTGCTCCTGTGTGGAAACCCCCAGTACTGGACCACTTCTGTGACTGCTTTTCAAACAAGTGAACACATAGACATGACTTACGTTAGGTAAAACAGAACAGAAAACAGTAAGTAATAGTCTAATACTGTGCAAGAAATGTCATAGAGTCACAGAATGGCCTGGGTTGGAAGATTCAAAGGTCACCTAGTTCCGTCCCCTCTGCCAGGGGCAGGGTCACCTTTCACTAGACCAGCTTACTCAGAGCCCCATCCAGCCTGTCCTCAAACACTTCCAGGGATGGGGCATCCATGGTTTGTCTGGGCAACCTGTTTCAGTGCCTTACCAATCTCACAGTAATGAATTTCTTCTCAATATCTAATCTAAACCTATTCTCTTTCACTTTGAAGCCATTCCCCCTTGTCCTGTGACTACATGCCTTGGTAAAAAGTCTTTCTTGTAGGCTTCCTTCCCGTACTGGAAGGTGCTTTTACAGGTCACCCCAAAGCCTTCTCTTTTCCAGGCTGAACAATCCCAATTCTCTCAGCCTTTTCCTATAGGGGAGGTAGTCCTTTCTTCTAATCCATCCTGGTGGCCTTCTCTGGCCCTGCTCCAACAGGTCCATGTCCTTCCTGTGCTGGGACCCCAGAGCTGATGCAGTGTTCCAGGCGGGTCTCACCAGAGCAGAACAGAGGGACAGAATCCCCTCCCTCCCTTGCTGCCCACGCTGCTCTGGATGCAGCCCAGGACATGTTTGGCTTTCTGGGCTGGGAGTGCTCATGGCTGGGTCATGTCCAGCCTCTCACCCACAGCACCTCCAAGTGCTTCTCACAGGGCTGCTCTCCATCTGTTCGTCCCCCAGCTTGGATTGGTACCAGGGGTTGCCCTGTCCCAGGTGCAGCACCTGGCACTTAGACTTGTTAAACTGCATGAGATTTCTATGGGCCCACTTATCAAGGTTGTCCAGGTCCCTCTGGATGTCATCTAGAGAGACTTTTTTTCCTTACAGCAGAATTACAGGGAAATTATTTGCTTAGTAGAGAAGCAAATACAGTGTTTTCAGTTTGTTTCTGCATAGTGTTTGCTCTTTCTTTCATGTCCAAAATGGTTGTGCTACCTGGTAAGGCAGACTCCCAAGCCACTTCCAAGCAATGCATTGTTATTAGCTAGGTCCCTTGTGTGATCCATTCTATTGAACAAGACCTTGTTGGTGTATTTTACTGCAGGTGAAGGTCTGGAACAGTTTATTGTTGTCTCCCTGGGGTTGCACAATGCTCAATAACTGCAAAACGCAGACAAACCCAAATTAGCAACTTTCTTGTCCTTGTGAAGAGAGAACAGTAAAAAATGAAAAAAAAACAAACCCGCATGTACAACAGCCAACACTGCCTGCCAAGGGGCTCTTTTTCTTTGGCTTTTTGTACCAAAGACTTTTGGTTTATGACTTTCTTATTTTACCTGCCAAATCTCTCTGTTCTTGCTCAGCCCAGGCTGGCTGCCCACATTGCCAAATCATAAAAGTATCATTTCTGCTCAGTACACAATGATATGTACACAATCTGTGAAATAGTTCATGGCCTTCTCAATCCCTCTCTCTTGTTTCAAGTTCTGTGCAACTTCAGGAGTATGGAAAGATTAGTTTGTCTCCATGACAGGGCCACGGTGTTTATTTTTCCTCTTTCATGCTAGTTTGTCTACATCCTAGTTTGTCTTATAGACTTGTTCTCCCACTCCACCTTCTTTGATGGGTAGTGCCTCTCTTTTTGCAATACGCTCCACGCAGGTCTCAGGGCTTCTAGAAGATAAAAGGCTCTGTAGCTATGTACAATCTGCCACTGCTGACTTCCGTGGAGCATGGAGCCAGTCCCCTCAGCTGTTCTTTTCCAGTTGTGCATGTGCTTAGCTATTTGCTGTATGGGGGCATTAGTGCCCCAGCCCAAAAGCTGTGCAGCTTTGCTGCTGCCTTCAGCTGTGTCATGAACGTCAGTTTAGTATTGGCTCAGAAAATGAGCAGGCCGTGTCCCGTACTGTGCCATGCACTTGCTTTGACCTCACAAACTGGTCTCAGCTTGAACACAAGAAGTTTAGACTTTGCCTGCCCTTTGTGTGGACCAATGGTTAAGCATGTAAACACTGTCCAGCCATCACCACTTCCCGGCCAAGACCCTGGCCAGTTTGGCTTCTGCAATATTGGGACACTTGCTAGAAGACTCTATCTACTACCTGTTCTTGATTTGAGAATTGTTTCCCCGGGTGACTTTCCTGTGGTCATACCTTGTCACAGCATTCTTCCTACCTGAGCATCTGAATACATTGCTACATATTCAAAAGTAGTATTCAAAGCTGCTTGGGAGGCTGTAGGAAGCAGGTAGCCACTGAGGGCTGTCTGATCATGAAATCTTGGCTCCAGATCTGGGACTGAGTCCTTGAAGGTCTTGTAATTTGTGTCTCTAATGCAGTCCCTCATACAGCTTATTGCAGGTAGGAAATGAAGCAAAGTTTTCAATATTTATAATTTTGTATTAATTAGGACATTTTTTTGTTTACATTTTTACTCAAAAAACAACCTTTGCAAGCAGCAAAGTGCTGAGAGATCCTTTCTTATCTCTAGAGGGTTCCCAGCACTTCCAAGTTCTGGATCACTAACATGACTGTGAGAGCTGTAGACTCCTGCTGAGCAAATACAACCCTTCTGACGTAACAGCAGCATCATTTTTGCTGCTTAATCTGTGTACCCACATGGGTGAAAGGGCCACCCTTGATAACCCCTTGTGTAAAATTATTATTTAGAAAAAGCCCGCATTTGTGGGCAAAGACACCATTGCCTTGTTACATGTGTTACATGGTTTGTTGGTTGGTTTGGTTATTTCCCCATTCTTAGCAAGTTAGAAGTGATGGCCCAAATATGAATATGAATTAGGCCCCAAGACATTAGGCCCAAGTATGCAATATGAAATTGATGAGATTGTGCTAGTCTTCTCATTTCAAGTAAAGGGGGGGGGTTGCTATACTTGGTTGGTCAGTTTTAATAATTGTCTTTATTTTCTGGGATGATGAGGCAGTGTTTCCATTCATAAGACCTTGGTTCAGGCTCGTCTTTGACAATGGCAGTAAAGGAGAATCTCAAAGACAGAAAAAGCAAGGAAAGGCATATAGATCTGCAAAGAGTATTGGATTCTCCAGTTTAGGTCCAAATTTGGAGCAAAGCAAAGAGTAGCTGCTTCTTGAAAGAGCTGCCAGAGGAGCAGAGCATTTTATTGCGAAACAAGTTGGATGGGACACTGCTTTCGGTAAACCTGATTGCATCTGCTGCCCCAAGGGTTTAACTTCAAAACTTACTTGTTAGAAACATCCGTCTCTGCTCAGCTGATGGGAACATCAGGGTTTTGTGCACATGAACTGTAGCTGGAACAACTGAATTGATCGTATTTGCATCTTTGGCTGCTGGAGTCTGTGAGCTAGATTTGTTTTTGTTTTCAGTTTGTGTGTAAACACACCTGCAGCCTCCATGTCTAGACATCAGCAATGGGGAAAGGGCTGGCTGGTGGGAACCAAAATAACTAAGGCTTTGCATTTCAATTGTCATAATTAGAGTTTGATTAAGATCTTTTTAACTACCTGGGGATTTCAGTGAGAATAAAAGTGGCATTCAGTGGTGATACACTGTTTCTGCATTGAGAAGGGTGGGGAGTTTGTTTCCAACAGCCTGGACTCTGCAGTAGGGCTGTGAAATCCCAAACTCTGAACTTTGCTCCTTGTGCTTGCTCTCTGTGTGCCTATCAGCTAGCTGGATTTTCCCATTAAAAATGCCCTTAGCTCAGCATATTACACAGCAGAAACAGATGTCAGGTGGCAAACATGGCTTTGTCTGTCCTTGCTGCTGCCGTGGATGGCTCCTTGCCTGTGTCTGGCTCCCAGTGTTTGCGTGAGTATGCCAGTGCTGTTTCTCTTTACTCAATGAGCAATGAAATGTGTGCACTGCTCTGAGAGTGCTTGTGACTGCGTTATCCTGCTGTGCACTGCTGACCGGTGCTAGGCTGATCATTGTGTGACACTTGAGATGCTCTAGCTTTGGATGAGGGCACTGCTGCTGCAGACGAGCATAGCCCTGTTGGCAGGCTGAGGGGTGCCGGGCATTGGTGGCCGCTCAAGGCAGCACGCAGGAGCTCTGAGCTGAATGCTTTTTGGAGCAGCTCAGCCAACAGTAAGGAGTGTTGAGGGCAGAGATGAGGCCTTGGCTTATTCAGCTGTCCAGGCAGTTGGGTGCCCCTGGGCGAAGCTTTGGTCTGCACGTTCTCAGATGCAGAATTACAGTGAGGGATTGTGGTGGTCTGAACCTGTGGCTGTGTTGGATGCCTCATCCCAAGGGCTCCGTACTTATTGCCCATTGCAGAACCCGCGACATGGGACTGTAGCTGACAGCTTTTCCCTTGGACAAAAAGGTTTGTTGATCTGGATACCATAAAGGCACATGCCTGCAGAAGTTGTAGAAGATAGCTTCATTTCTGACCTAGGAACTGGACTGCGCTCCCATCACCTTCCTGTCCAGTACTGGTGAGATGGTACTTTTAGCCCAGACTGGGTTTCAAGGTCCGTGCGCATCCATGTTGGCTCCTAAATCCCAATTGACAGTGTTTCTGATTCACAGCAGTAGTTCTTAAGACAGATTTTTAGTTTTCATCATCAAATTCAGACCAAAAATATAGCCCAGCTTTAGTTTTCACCTGTTTGATTTTGTGAGGGCTTGTATTCCACTGCAGAGCCTCTGCTAGCAGCTCTTAGTACTTGTGTGGGTATTACAGCTGTACTCAATTTGTCCTTTAATGTTCTATTTCTTGATCCTGTCCCAGCCCTGCACATTTTCTGTATGTTAACTGTTCCCTCAGCTTTTCCCAGGCATGGCAGCATCTGCCTGGTGACATGGCAGTTGTGTGTGTGCTTGGGTGTGGTGGTATTGTCACTGTCCTCATCTTTCCTTCTTTATGCATCTGTGTTTGGCTGTGGCTCATTCAGGCACGGTGGTTTTCTGAGAGTTCATCCTTGGGGGTTTCAAAGTCCTTTTTAATCTCACTGCTTCCCAGGGAATGAAGAGCACTACTGCTGTTGGTAATCCAGTCTGTGTCCGCTCCCTGGTCAAGGTGAACTGCAAGTCAACTCAGATGTTCTTTCTCATCTGCATTTACATATCTAGGTCTTCTAAATATTGTTGCTGTTCCCCATGTCTTCAGTATGTGATGTGTTGGTTTTGTATTTCTCTAAATTCCTGCTGCCGTACACTTTCATGAGAAAACTATTCATTGATGCTGTTGTCTTTACCCAGAAAACTTCCAAAATGCTATCAAAATTTTTGGAAAGGGTATGGTTTCCATTATTCTTGTTGACTTAAAATTTCTATATCCTATAATTATTTGCAATAATCTTCATGAAGGCTTTTATTAGATAATTTGAATGATTAATTGCAAGTAGGATGAGGCTGAACATAGTTTTAGATAACTTTCTTTATCTGATCTAAGGCAAAAAGGAAACAGTAGGAACAATTCTTAATTCTTTTTTGCTAACAGTGAGAAGATTGGATTCCTCTATAAAATTCTTACCATCCAGCAAGCTCAGCAGCTAGATGCACATCCGCACAAGACATCATCCATTTCCAGCATGCCTGGATGAAAGATGTTCAGACACCAAGGTGTGTGAGCAGTTTCAAAGGGATTAGACAGATGGATGAAGGATAGTCACACCAGCGAATCTCATACCTGTCTCTCACGAGTCCCAAGTGCCATCTCTGCCTTAAGTCATCCCTCTGCCCCTGACAGATTGAATTGAGGGCATGTGTGAGTGGAAGAGTTGCTCTGTAGGTTGCTCTGTAGGTGGGCTTCTGCTCCACTGGCCAGACTTGTGGGAAGCTTGTTCCCAAGAGATGGGCTTGGAAGTTGATACGGAGTGGGTCAGCTGAACTAAGCTCGGCAGTGTCCCTGCTGGAGCATTGAGATGCCCACATCTTCTCTCTTTTCACAATGCTTATCCTTCTTGAGCATGCAGAGGTCACATGTGAACAGATGAGTACGTGGGGAGCAGTTGGCTGTGCAGTGTGAAACCAGGGAGAGCTTTAGGAAGGTTTATCCATGGACCTTGAGAGCAGTCCTGTCAATTAACACCAAATGTATAACGCTGTTTAGTCAGCAATTAACTGTGATGTCAGTCCTGTCCTGTGACTGTGTGAAGGAAGATTTAGGTAGCTGGTCATGTACATTTCTCAGTCTGTTTTTCTTAACAAGATTAGTGGGATTGTTAGCTTTGGCCAGAACTCAGATTAATTTTGGACAAATGTAGATACACTGACTTGACTTCTGTGAAATCAACTCTGGTATGCTACAATGTTGTAGCAAATAATTTTTTTTTAATGGCAGATTTTATGTGGTTTTTGTGACCACTTTTGCTTTCTGAGTATGTTTGTTAGCACACATAGTGTTAGAGACTGATTTGTATCTTACTCACTCAAACCCTTCATTTCTATGTGCATTACTTACAATTTATCAGTGTTTCCCACTCCCACCATGTTCCCCAAATGGCACCATGTAAGAAAAGTATATTTATACATATTTATTTGACACCATCAGGGTGTCAAAACCTCAAATTAACTGGATTTGCAACTATAAATCAAATCTGGCTGAATTTGATGCAAATCAGTGCTTCCAGGCGCTGTTTGATCCAGACAGCAAGTGTTATCCCTGTTTTCTAGCTCCTGCCTTATTCTGGCCAACACAGCCCAGCCTGCTGGGAATGTGCAGCAGTTTGACCACCTGATCACAGACCCACAATTTCCAGATGACAAAATATTCTGAGTTGGAAGGGACCCACAAGCATCATGAAGTCCAGGTCTTAAGTAAATGGCTCATATGGGGTTGAACCCACAGCCTTGGTGTTACTAGCACTGTGATCTAACCAAATGAGCTAATCACAGGGTCACCTGTGACAGCCAGGGCCTATGATGATACAAGAACTCCTCTGACTTCCATGAATGCCTAAGGAAATGCCTGAGGAAATCCCTGCCCCTGGAGTTTCAGGGTATCCCCCAAAGTGCAAACATACCAAGTTCCTCCATAGCTCTTTGAGAAAGGAACTGAAATCCTGTCACTATTGGTATATTTGGCAAAGTTTTCTCTAGAAATTTTTAGGGCTACAATTTCTGTACTCAAGTAGTTGCAGTTACCCTGAGGTGAGGTAAATCTATACTCTCCTTGAGACTAGAGTAGATAATATACACAGGTAATGTAACCTTCAGTCTTGTGTTGGCCACTGTAAAATGCACTTGGCCCTGTAAAACGCAGGCATGTCAGGAGTGGTTGGAAGCTCCTAATGGAGGCATTTCTGCTGAAAAAAATTACTCTGTGCAGCCTAAGTCTGAGCTGCTGTGCAATCTCTGCTGCTCAGCCAGTGTACAGGAACTTGTTAGGCTGGGGTAATTTGATCCCAAGTTTCACCCAGTGTGAATTTATAAGGCCTGTTTATAAAGATAAATGGGCTATTGTCACAGCTGGAATCCCGTGGGATATAAGCTGCGTTTTTGGAACGTTCAAAAATAAAGTTGCTACAGCCATGTTTTCTAGGAAGGATGAAATGGAGAAGGAAGAGAAGGTGACAGCACATATATTTTGATTTGCTTTGAAGCTGCTGGTAAGTCAAAAGAAGAAGACATGGAGAGGTTAAGGTAGTTGATCAGTAACGCAGGGGATGGAAGTACCTATTATCAGTATTGCACAGTGCTGGGTGAGCATCTCCTTGAAACCCCACCGCAGGAAAACATGAGAAAAATTATACTTCCATTTAGGTACTTCAGGTATGTTTTCACAGCACTCCAAGAAATCTATTCACCTAAAACACGTATGTGACTAATGCTGTCCAGAAAGTATTGATGCTGTCTTGGAATAATGCAATTTCAGACCTCATCCGGGTTAATAAAAAATGAATTAATCACTGAACTGAAAAGTATGTTTGCTGAGGTACAAGTAATCATGACCAAACTTTATTTCTATGTGAAAAGTGAATATATACTCCCAACCATTTGTATGTATGATTGGTGCTCTAAAGGGGTTCAGTTTTTCAAAACAGAAAAGAATTATAGGCCAAATAAAGTAGAAGGAAGAACTTAAGCATAAAAATGGGAATGATAATTGGGAGTTGTTCAAGAATCCTTATTAGGTCCCTGAGAAACCACAATTCTGCATTTGCAAAGACAAACTTTTTAGTTAAAAGAAAGCTGGTTTGGTTGACAAAGGAGATTAAAGCAGCAAAAACCCCAAAATACAATGAATGGAAAAACAGAGTAAGCAACATAGACAAGTAATCTGCAAGTAAAGGCAGACAATTGATGGGGGAGCTGAAGTGCACCAGTGAAGAGCTTTTGGGCAGCAGATTTGAACAATAAGGGATTCTTAAAATGCATAAGGGATTCCTGAAATTCTAGCAGTGGTGTAGGCTCCATACTGACGAGAAGTGAAGAAGCATACTGTAAAAGCAGTAGCAGAAATAATCAGTAATTATTTCGTGATGTTTGTAAAGGAGAAGACTCTGTATTTTCAATTTGCTCATAAGAGAATATTTTCTGCTCTGACGACAAATTGCTTCCAGTAATTAGGAAAAACGTTAAATGTCGTTGTTTTTAAATGTTCAAAACAATGGTTAACTTACAGTCCATAATTTGTAGAGACTAAGCCAAGGAACTCTTTGAATCGTTAATGGCACTTGAAAAAATACAGGGGAGTGGAAAAAAGCTACTGTAACAGCATTATTCTGGGACAATGAGAGAATAGCCTGCCAGACTACCCAAAGTTCAGTTTGGTCAGAGCACAGAAAGTCTGATAAGCTATGCAGCTGATGTAGAGCTGAGAGAAGGCAGTATGATGCTAGACAATTTTCTCTGAATGGAAAACTCTCCTTGTCAGACAACTTCTTCATGTGAATATAATTTTTGGTGATAACTGGTGACATAATTACACCTAGATTTGAAGGCTTTTGACTCTTCCTGGTGATACTCTGATGTAGGAGTACACACCAGACAAAATCAAAGCGGCTTGTTGTAAATAGCCCCAGGGCGTTTGTGCATTCTTATGAAACAGCTGCTCATGGGGGAGTCATCCTCCACCAGCAAGTAGCAAAGCTAAAAAAAGCTTGTAAAGAAGTACTGAAGGTGTCTGTTCCTAGCCCTGCATTACCCAGTGGCTTTATCAGTGATAAAAATGCTACATAATTGCTGGCACAAGCATGGAGATTCTGCAGGTGGAGGAGATCTAAGCAGCAGGTCAGTTGTGGGAGCAGAGCTGAGTCACCTGAAAAGCAGGGCTCGTCTGGTGCTGTTCAGGGCAAGGCTCTGTGTCTAGAGCAAAGTGAGCAGGTCAAGCTAGCAAGACTGGAGGCCTCGTCTGGAGTGTGCTGGTGGTGCAACAGGCTTGGAAGATATTAGTTAACATGACTGCCAAGCTTTGTAGTTCAGCTGAGAGGGAACTTGCAGTCCTCAGGTGAGTGGTAGGGGCAGGGGAGAAATGTTCTGAAGATCCTAGTGCGGGAGTGCTGCCTAGACTATATCAGAACTTAAGGGAGCATTGAAGAGCTCGATATAGATCAGAAAAGAGCTACAACTGCCCTCATTTAGACTTCAAGTTGCCACCAAATAGCTCTCTGAAACAGAAATTATTTCTAGGTAGCTGCTGATTTGTGCATGTTATCAATGTACATTTTGATCTCTCTGGCCAGTGACTGTCTTTATGCTAATGTGAAGCCAGACTTTTTTCTTACCATGAGACATAGGACAAGAAATTTTTCTAAAACAGAGGTACTGTGATTTCAGCAGGCAAGAATGGGGTGGCGGCTGCAGGTCAAATCTGTGTGCTCTCTGCTGCACATCCTCTGCAAATGGGCTGAACTTTTAGGAGCATTGAAGTGAGCACCAAAAACAGGGATCGTGAGACACTGGAGGCCTTTGCTAGCCTGTTCCAGACACTTTCAGTCATCAGCTGTGTCTAAGTGTGAAAGCAACCAAAAGACTTGTAGGTCTGCATTCCGTGCTGCAATGCCTGCAGAGAAAGATCCCTAAGGAGCAGGCACCACCTCTTCTGGGCTCTGTTTACCTGCTTAGCAGGGAATGAAGTGGAACCTTAAAGTGATAATGCTCCCTGGGAGCCATGTTCCTGCTCACGTTAGTCAGGAATGAGCCACTGGAGTTCAATGTTGCCTTCATCTCACTAAGGTGCTCCTTAACCTCAGTGGTTCACGTCTATTCCAGGACACTGTAAAGGGCCTGTTTGTGTCTGGCACAGGGTAGGGGATGGCCCCCAGAGTGTGGCAGGTGCAGGGTTGCATGGCAGGTGGACAGAGTGCCCTGTGAGCATGTGGTGTGACACTGCTCCCCTCATAAAAGCCCTTGCTGTAACCTGTGCTGTCAGGTGGGGCAGCTGGGATTTGGGTAAGCAGTAACAGCCCCAGCTTGTCTTTGATGCGTGGCACTGAGCACGGGGAGCACCAGAGAGATGGAGAGTGGTTTAAAAAGCACCTGTGTTTCCAGGTCCCCTTAATTCAAGGCTGTCCTGGAATACTAGACACTCCCCTGAGTACTCTTGTTAAAATGGCTTAAATTGGTCCCCAGAGTGGTGTTTTGTGGTGCTAATTGGGACAGCATCAATAAGGGACCCTGCTATGCGTAGAGGTGGAAAATTGCTGCACCAGTGGTGATGGTAGGTAGCTGAATTCACTCGTTCCTCTTGTTCATACTCTCAGTATTTTCCTCCCCAGCTGAGGTTCCTACTGTCTGAAGAAGCTACAGGATGTCTACACAGTAGCATTGTAATGAATTCTCTGGGAGTAATCTAGTTCCTTTTGCCCTAAATTTGGTTTTTATTTTAGGCTTGTCCAGTTTGACAATAAAAGGCGAAATTTCCAGCTGACCAAAGGAATACTTGGAGCTCATTACTGCTATTTCAAATCTGTTTCCAAAATGTCATTGTGTTGTCAGTGTTAGAGATAGAATTGTAGTTAGGTGGGAATATCTGTTCTGTCCTCCTTCTGCTCAATGAGGATTGGAAACCTGTTCAAAGACATTGCCTTGCTCAGGCAGTTTTCTAACGTGTAGTGTTAGATGTTTTGAAGGTCTGTCTTGAGCATATCTGCTCCATGGTGGATTAGGGAAGACAAGGTTGCCTGTGTAGCAGGCGGCTCACTGACCATGGTTGCTGGAGCATAATGTTTTTGTAATTTCCAGGCATCATAGGCTCGCAGGGGGAAGTCCTTGGCACTGGTTTCATGTTCTGTTTACCATGTACAATAGCGCACATGTAGCTAAACAGACATCTAAAATTTAGAGGAATTGTGTCCTTTGTTAGCTCAGGAACCTAAATGAGTTAGAGTCTGTGTGACTGTGAGAGAGGAGAAACAGGTGTTCCCACATACCCTTGTCTTCAGGAGATGTATGCTCATCCATAATTGGTGCTTCTGTGTATCCTTCTACCAGCAATACCCCTCTGGAAGGAGCCACCCTGCAGGCTCTTTGCTGAATTCAGTGCTGGTGGCTTTGGTCTGGAAGGGAGTGCAGGACTGTATGCTGGCATAAATCAAGTTCTCAGGCAATGCAGTGGAGTGGTGGTGCAGTGATATCTGCCTGGTTTACACAGTTGTGATCCCATGTGCTGTGTGCTTTTCTGCTCTTGCTCTTAATACAGCTGCTGGGGATCTCTGGAGGGCCTGGTGGTTCAAGCAGGTCTGTAGAACTGCTGCATGGCTTGACCTCACAAAGTAAGGGCATTTGCCATGTGGTGTAGAGACAGAATGGTCAAGAGCTTTAGACACAGAGTTAAAGGAAACACTCATGTTCAGTCCTCCTTTACCTTGAGCTGTGTTTTTTTCCTCTCTCCCCACCTTAACAGCAGTGTGGTTTAGGGCAGATGTTACTGTCAATGCAGGAGTTAAATGAAACATTACTTTGTGCTCACACGGTTGTATTCACCGCAATAACAAACCCCAAAGTGAGTCTGTAGCTGGAGAAGGGGAAAGATAAAAGGATACAGATTAGAGTTACTCTGATTTTCTGCTTCAGGTGGTCATTCTTCCTTTAGTCCCACATCCAGGGTCTAGTTTTCTGGAAACTCTCAGTCTGGCTTGCCTGGCACCCTGGTAATGAGATGCTCTGTATAATCCTGCTCCCTGCTCCTGTCACTTTCTCTGCTGCCTCTGAACTCCACAGGCATCAGAAATTCAGTCCTGATCCTCTTCAGGATGAGCAGAATTCTTTTCCCCCCTGCCAAATTTTGGGCTCTCACTCTTTTCTGGAGTAAGCAGAGGGACAGAGCTAGAACTGAGTTTTAACTGCATTCCTGCCTGGCTCCTTTTTACAGTTTAACATCAACACTTGGCCAGAACTTTGTTATTTTTCTTTGTTTTGGTTTTTCTCCTTTCATTTATTTTTTCCTGGAACACACACTGTTATTCACAGTTGAATAGGTCTAATGCAAACCACTGGAGTGCCTGGGCTCTGACTGTAATCAAGCAAGCACTTTTGCTTCATGTTTAAAAACAAAGGCAAGCATTAAGCAAACTTTCCCGAATGCTGGGTGACAGGCATTAGCCCTGAAAAGCATTGCTGCTCCAGCTCCTGGAAGTTGGTGTCTGCTGAAGGTTTCCTCCTCCAGCATCACGCACAGCATGTGTGATGTCCTGGCAGATGCGTGCAGGGCTCGGGGCAGCAGGTCTCCTCACTGTGCTCCTGCCCTCGGTGTGCGTGCACCAGGTGGTGGTCCAGCCTGCCACGAGATGACCAAGAAGGAAGCCCAGGTTCCTGCCAGTCTGACTGCCAGCACTTAGCTACACACTGTGTAGGAAATGCCCTCCGGGCAGGACTGCATTCCTGGCTGGATTTGTACATCTGCATGCTCTGCAGGTTGCACAGCCAGAGGTGCACGGAGGGGCAGGAAAAGGCTTAGGTTTCCACTTGCTGATGGCCCCTTGTGAAGTAAAAAGGAATGCTCTTCCCTCCAACTGGGAAATGGAGCCTGGAGGATGGGCAGGTGATGCAATTCACCAGGGCATGTGTTGTACATAGACAGTGCTATTCCACAGAAGGTTAAAGAGCTTCCCAGGGTCTGGTGGTGAGAGCTGCGCAGACACTTGTCTTCTTCTACCCGGTAGAGAAACAAAATTGTGACTTGTTTCAAGGCTGGCAAGAAGTCAGTGGCTCTAGTGCTGCTGCATTTTCTCAGTGATTTTCTCCCTGGCTGAGGTTCCTGGTTTTATATGCTCACCTGCCTTTTGCACAGACTTTCAATGAGCCAGAGGTTCTCCATGTTGTCACACTGTCCCAGGGCACAATGCAGTACTTCTGTTCAGAGCCTTTTTCTTCCTCCTCTTTCTCCCCTGTCACCCATGCCAGGCAGAGGTGCAGTACTGCTGAATTAGGAGGAACATCTGCTTTGAAGCTGGGATCTCGTACCAAATTAACCACGATCTTCTTCAGCCCCAGCATCTCTGCTTGCAAATACCTGCCTCTACACTGTCCGAGCTTAAGTGTGTGCATTGGCACTGCCGGTTGCATTGAATTTCTGTTTGTTTTCTGTTTCCACTATGTTTTAATCCAGCCTAGCACTCCTAGAAACTAGTCAATTTATCATCCAGGGTCTAACTATAGGTCATATAATGGAAACCTGGAGATTCACCAATGTATAAGTATTCACATTAGGTATTATAAGTATTATATGAGGTTTTCAAACATCCTGTAAATAGCTTACTCTGATTCTAATAACATTTGCCCTGGCCAGGATGCTTTCTTTCATCCCCTTCAGTCCCTAGAGGAGAGTAACTGCAGATTAGTTAGCTGATAGCAAGAACTTTATCTTGGCCACAGAGGGTTCCAACAGAGGATTTTATTGACAAGCTTTCATAGCTGAGAGTTAATACTGTTGGGAAAACACTTTTCTGAAAACTGTGCTGCATTTAGTTTTAATGAAGGCAGAAACTCTACTTGGCTCACACTGATTTGAGTAGAAGCAGTCAGCCTTTATCTCTGCTATGACTTCGAAGAAGAGTAGCTGGGGAAAATTAAGGTACTATTTTGTTGCTAAGACTCAGAGGAATGAAAATCTGGTAAAGTCTCTAGGTCTCAGATAGTGGTGACTGAAGCCAATCCATTTCTCAGCTTCAGCTTCTACCAGGAAGATGTTCTCTTCAGTCACATGCCGTCTTACTTAGTAGTGGCAGAACTGTCATAGGAAACAGCTCTGTCCCAGCATGAGTCCAACAGCAAAGGCTAGTTTAGGCTTCAAAACTGCACAGCATGAGCAGCCGTGGGAAAATGGGTTGTGAAACGGTGCAGGAGCGGAGAGGGCTGAAGTCAAATTTCTCAAGGACAGAGACTAAGTCTGAGAGATACTGCAGTCATTGAGTACGTGACAGAGCGTTCATGGTAAGTAGCACAAGGCAGCAGCTCCTAGTGTTGGCATCGCTACTTTCCCCTCTACTCCTCCGAGCTGTGCCAGTGGCAGGCACTTACCATGTCCTGTAGAGGTTTGGTTGCTCTTAAGTGTTTACAGTTCATGCATATCTGCTCATATTCTTTTTATCGGATTTTCAAGCAATGTGTAACCTTGCAGAATTTGGCTTTAAGGCTTTTCCAGGTGGCTGTTCTTACACCAGCCTCTGCCACTGAGATGTAGGGGTGAGTCCCTTGTGCATCGCTTCATGTGGCAAATGGAGTGGCAACTACAGAAAGCAATGCCTAACTGCAGAATTAAAGACACAGGGTACAGCTGTATTATGAGAGCAATGCTTGATGTTCTCCGTCGCTTTTCATATGTCACTTCAGGTTTTAGATGTCCAGGTCTTTTGAGATCCCCTGTGAAGAGCCTCACAACTTGTCCTGGTCCTTGAAACAGTGAGAACACCGCATGGCTTTGCCAGCCATGAATTCCTTTGCTGATTTGTGGCTAGGCAGGGCTTTGTAGACTCAGTGCATCGAGAAAGGCTTGTGTTGGGTAGGAGCAGACAGGTTGAGGTGTTGAGGGGCATGGATAAGGCCCACTGGATGGCAGCCCATTATGGTTTCTATTTGACTGCAAATTAGAGAAATGTGCCAACAGTTGCCTAGTGCTGTGTCAGTAATTATTAGTGACATAGCCTATGATAGCAGAGAGCCCTCTTCCTGTGTGGTTGACAAAAGTATTTCTTACCGTCTCATTTTTTTGCTTTATGCTGAAACAACTAGTAAATTTGCCCCTGATGGACTCTACTAAATTTAATTTGCAGTTCTGTTCTCCATCTAATTGGACATTACAAGGGACACTCCAGTTATGCTTTGTAGATCAGTTACCCTCTCCTGAGCTAGCAGTTTACAACTGAAAATTGCACAAGAAGACAATTTTTATTCACTTACATTCTTTCCAGTGAGCAGCGAAACATGAAATTCCTGGACAGAGATTGAACATAGCCATTCCCACTGTCCCAGTGCAGCCTGACTCATTAATGTCAATTTTGCATTCACTGCTTAACTCTAAAAACTAGGAATTATTATTCTAGCTTTTCATTCCTAAATCTAGGGATTGGATTACTCAGAAAACATAGAAAATATATAACTCAATGGCTTACAAACCAGAGAAGGATGCAGTGGTGACGGGCACAGCATAGTGGAAAATACATGCAGAAAATTGCACTGAGGAGCAAGGAAGGAAGAAAGGATGAGAGGAGGAGACAGATACACTCTTAGCAGTGCTGTACTGTTAAAAAAGATCATTGTATCTTCTACAGGAGAGTAAGACACACTAACAGACTTATTTATCTGCTGTCTCCATTAATCTTTCAAAGTGGAAGTAGATAATTTCCCTAGAAATGGGAAGAGAGCATGGAAAAAGGCACTGGTTTGGAACTGGATCTACAGGAGAAGTTTCCATTCAACCATCTTCCTTGTAATGTGATTTTTGTGTCTGCTGATCTGGACCTGCAGATAAACGGTGTTACCTGTTCCAACAGGTCAAAGCATATTAATCAAGTCAGCTGAATTAGTAATGTTGGCCTCAAATGATTTCCAGGTTTTGTATCCTCTAAGGTCACTGTTTCCTAGCTTTTACTTTGTCTGCTAGAGGCAAGCAGTGTAGTATTTCACTCGGTAGCCAGGATGCAGTGTAGCAGCGGATGAGCTGGAGCTGCAGCTGGTGCGTCCCTCCGAGGCCTGGCTAACTTCCTGTCCAGGTGTATCCAGAAGGGAGAGTTGAACAAGCTGCAGTCCCCTAAAGGAGTGAATCAGAACGCAGCAAGTGCTATTGGATAATTCGCTCAGTTTATTAGGTTCAGAGGAGCAGCATGCTGACGTACCCATGTTAACTGCTCACATGAGACCATCCTGGACCCTGCAGTGCAGCGCAGCGCGTTTTGCAGGTGTCCTGCCTACACTCAATGGATCTCCCCTTGAAAAGACACAAGCATGGAGCACCCATGTTGTTGTAGGACTGGGGTATGTGAAGTGGGGGGCAGGGATCAGAGGCTCCAAACACATGCTCTCGGTGTCAGAACACCTGGCTGCACAGTCCGTTCTCCCTTACCTCTGTCTTTGTCTCCTCGGTGATCAGTTCTGACACGTACCAGAGACTTGCCACCTGATGAAAATAAAGGAGGCTGAGCCCAAAGGATGTGTTCAAGGATGCCAGGCAAAGCGTGCGAGACAAGGTGCACAGTAGGAGGCTTTGGTATTCAGGAGGAGGTGGAGAGCCCTACATTCATGTGGTGGCTGGAGGCAAGCTTTTGCAAGCAGGCCCTGTGTGCTGCGGGGGAAGCAGATGCTCTTGTGCTCCTGCAGACTTCCAGATGTCTTGTACAGGGTGATGAGGTGGTGTAGTGCCCTCCACATCTCACCTGTGCCCTGGTCCTGGGCCAGCTCTGTGGCAGCACTGCAGTTCCACATCGCCAGTTCTGTGGAGGGCTTTGACTAGATTTGCTCTGAGGGTCTGAGGTGAACTCTTTTCTACCAAAAGTTTTGTGAAAAGGCCAGGGAGCCCTAAGTCTGAAAAAAACCTGTGAGCATGTTAATGTAACCTTGATGATGGTTTGAAAGAGTTAATACTATGACTGTTACGTGGGTTTGGGTTTTGCTTGGTTTTTTTTTTTCTTTTTTTGGCAAACACATTCTTTTCCATTGTGGGATAATACGTGATAGAAAAAGAACCTGGTATCTCTGGGTAGAGAATTATAATAGGAAGATCTGGCTTTAATTCCCAGACCTGCCATTGCCTTTCTGCCTTTACTGTGCCTTCTGCTCCCTGTATACCATCAGGATTAACAGTGCTGTGCGGAGCTGTCAGGGAGATGTTGCAATGAATACACTGTTTCAGTATTTGGAAATAGCAATAGCAAAAGCCTTCAGGAACATCCATGGTAGCATGCTGCTTCTGCTGTTGGCTTTCCTAAACAAACACAGCCTCACCACAGGGTGTAGCCACTCTAGGTTCTTCTTCTGTTTGAGGAGTCCTGAGAAACTGGTCCTTTCCTAGCCTGAGAATCCAGTTTCCTTATTAGTAACAAGCCATTTCAGTAGCCTTTTAGGGAGGTGGATGGAACTGGGTTGTTACTGCAAAGCTTAGGAGACCAGTGAAGTAGTCTGGCTGCTTTGAATGAAGGTGGATTTAGTCCCCCAGGAAGTCTAGGTTTTTGCAGCGAAGCTATGTTAATAAATTCAATTTCAAGTACTTTCTTTCAGGAGCTAAGAATTCAGGTAGCTAAAAAAGCTACCTTTTTTGGCAAAAAGGTAGAAAGCATGCATCAAGATTACAATAGATACACTCTTCTGGATGGGTACAAAAGCTGTCCTGTAAGTGACAGACAAATAATTACCTAGGAGAAAAGCAAATAACAGAATGGGGTTGTTTTGCTTACTCTCTCCACTGATCTGTTAATATGTCTCTTAATCTCAGGTGATGCTGCTTTTGTTTACAATGTTTCCTGTTAAAGGATTTAGTGAATGTGGATTTTGTGAATTTATGTTGGTTTTAATTTTAGCACAAATTTCATCAGGTTTGACAGTGGCCCAGTATAGCAGAGACCCAACAGTAGCTGGGTGTTTTGTGTTTTGCCTCTTAACAGATATCTGTTTCTCCAGGAATTACACTGTCATGTTTGAGAAGGTTATATTCTAAAACATAATTACCACAGAGGATAGTGTTGCACCAGTGACTTTTGTGGAGGGGAGGATAGGTGTTGTGTCTGGATTTCCTTATTTTCAGGACTCTAGTGAGTGTAAATTGAATTATTTTGGAGACTGGGACAGTATTTCACACTTCTGTCACCAATGAGCATGTAAAAAAAAAAACAGCAGGAGGGGTAAGTCCCTTTAGACTGAGGGAGAGGGGGTGTTGGCAGATGCTGCTATGTGGCCTGAATATAATGTTCTTGAGAACTTTTTCTCTTGAGTTCTTTGTCTCATGGTTAAATAAGTTATGCTGGGTCATGGCAACTTTTGGTTCAAGCCTATGTGTCTTGTTGGTGGGTTTGTGTTTAATGCAGGACGCGATATACAGTTTCCTGTAGGCTTCTTGCAGTTTAAAGAGCATCCCTTTGCTCCTGGATGTGATGTTTGCCAGATAAGTAAATATGTATTGGCTGAAGCAGATTTTGGAAAGTGTCAAGTGGGTTACAAGAACAAGTCTTATTAATCTCAGTGTTATTCGGATGCCTATATCCCAGTCTGCATTTAAATATCTTTTCTGGGATAACCCAAAATCCGCACAATTCTGGATACTTGGAAGAGCTATTTAAAGGGTCCCATTTCTTTGCAGTGACACAGTTTGTAATAAGATGTTAGGTCTGAATCTCCTCACCATTACTCTGCCTGTGTTGTGACAGCCCCATCGTCAGTGTCACTGCAGAAGGGGCTGTGAATAAGTGATTTTTCCAGCTGTTAGTGCAGTGTAACAGCTCAGATTGCTGGAGGTGAGAAGGCTGCTTCTTGCTTGTTTGGCTGTGCTCTCAGCTGTGCTGCTGTGTAACAGGGATGCAGAGGAACAGCATCAGCACGCTTTCTAGCCTAGAGCAGAGTGGAGGTTGTGCCTTCCTTTCCAAGTACTTTGCTGAGTATCTTTTCCATAGGTTATGCTTAGATGGCAGGATAGACAAAGAAAGGTGCAAGCAAACATCCTTCAGTAATCGTGGGTGGTGGCTTTTTTTTTTTGCTTTTTGAAAACATGGGCGTGGTGTAACTCAGGTCAAGAGAGGTTTGAACCTTTTGCACATATAACTTACACTTTTTGTTGTGATATAGCATTGTTCTCACAGGAAATAAAACAGGAGAAAGACTGATTTGGGGAAGACACGCCATATCCTTGAGTTCTGTAGCTGAACGGGTCCTTCAGCACAGCCCTGGTAGTGGTTGCTTATTCTCTCTCCCTACTGGATTGTTCCTATCCACAGGCCAAGGACTTGTTTTTCTCAGGTATGGTTTTCAAAGGTACGACTAAAAGTGTGTGGGAAAGGTTTCTTTTTCCACTGGAATTCTCTAGGTTTCAGAAAGATCTCTCTGTTTTGAATTGCAGTGTGACATTAATTTCATGATAACAGGGGACCTAGAAAGACTGACTTACCTTTTTGTATCTCCAAAATTTTAAAATTGTTATCTCTTTATATTTTTTTGATGTAAAAGTTAAATTTTTTTAAAGGTACTGACTCCCAATGATTTTGAATTGAGCTGAAAGAGGCACAGGATTTTTGAAATGCAGAATCTTATATACAGGAACGTAATCATACGTTGATTCTCTTTGGAGAACCAGTTTTGAAAAACATCGGTGTGATTTTCAGAAAGCTGGCTGGATATGCATTGTGCTGGCTTCCTGTGCTTGTTCTGAAATTCTAATAGCTCTGATTTCCTACTGCCCAGAATTTCCAAGAGTGCCAGTTTGCTTGCTATCTTGGCAGTCATTAAAACATCCAGCTGTTCTATGCAGATTTCTCATGGGCTTTCAAATTATTGGTAGTGTAAGGCAGTAGGGAAAGACTAGAACTCTCTACCTTTGAATTGCATTAGGTTGGACAGTAGGAGGATTTTCTTCACAGAAAGGGTGATTAGACATTGGAATGGGCTACCCAGGGGGGTGGTGGAGTCACTGTCCCTGGAAGTGTTTAAGGAAAGACTGCATGGAGCACTCAGTGCCATGGTCTGGTTGACAGCGTGGTGTTGGGTCCCAGGTTGGACTTCATGATCTCAAAGGTGTTTTCCAACCTAACTGATTGTGTGTTTTCTGTTATTCTGTGATACAATTTCTGTTCAAATGGGTGTGCGTATTTGTGTGCGTGTGAGCATGCTGAGCTGAAGCAGCAGTGTGATGGGAGGTCAGATGTGTGAAGGGGATCTGAGAATGACATGGAGTTGAGGGATTGGGTTTGGCAGTGACATGATTTGTCAAGAAGGATTGGAGTACTGAGAAATCAGAACTCTCTTTTTGAGTCTTACTGTTCCAGTGGGATTTTTGGGTTTTTTTGCCCTCTGGCATAAAGACTTATGGATAGGACCCATCTGTGACAGAGATGAGTGCAGTCCCTTGGCTGCAGTCTCACTTTCAGCAACCTTTTCTGGTTGCTAGAAATATGTTGAGAATATGTTTGTGCTATAGGAACAAGTTGAGTAGCCTCTGAGCTCTGTGGGTATGCATGAATGATTTCTGTTCAGTAACTAAATTAACAGCTAATTCAACAATGACACTTGGTATATTAAGTAGGTTTATAAGATAAACTGACTGATTTAATTTAATAAAATTGAAATTGAAGGACCAATTAAGTGCTTGCAGTTACCAGTTACTAAAGCTCTTGACTGAGCTGTTTTGCAGACTGCTACTGAGCTCATATGATGTGGATATTTTTATTGTCATCAGGTCTCATGATTCAGAGAAAATTATAACCACCACTATGTAAACAATCTCCAAGATTAATTATTCTGTCATGTAACAAACAGAAACATTTCAGATGTTGTGGGTTTGCTGAGTTTAACAAAATTACCATGGAGAGGGTTCTTTTCTATAGTCTGTCTTCTCAGAAATTAATCTTTGGGAAGATTATCCTATTATATTGATCACTGACTTTCTCTCTGTATACATTTATTTTCAGTGCTCTAGATGGCTCTTAATTATTGTGCATACAATATTTGGGTTTTAGCCAGTTTCAGGTTTGTATTTGTTCTGGTTTAACCCCAGCCAGCAACTCAGCAACAAACCCCAGGCAGTGGCTCACTAACTCCCACCTGAGCAGGATTGGGGACAGAACTGGAATGGGAAAAGGTAGAAAACTCATGAGTTGAGATAAAGACAGTTTAAAAAGGAAAGTAAAAGCCACAAACAGATTCACTGCTTCCTATGGGCAGGCAGGTCTTTGGTACCTCTAGGACATGAGTGCCCCCTCACCCCTCATGGTGACTTGGGGACACAAATACCATCACTCCAAATGTCCTCTCCTTCTTCTCCCTAGCTTTAAATACTGAGCATGATGTCATACGGTCTCGAATATCCCTCTGGTCAGTCGGGGTCACCTGTCCTGGCTGTGTCTCCTCCCATCCTCCCATGCACAACTTCCAACTTCCTCACCAGCTTATGAGAAGCAGAAAAGGCTTTGGCTCCGTGCAAGCCCTGCTCAACAATAACAAAAACATCTCTATATGATCAACCTTCTGTGCAGCACAAACCCAAACACTGCCCCACATTGACACTGTGAAGAAAGTTAACTCTATCCCAGCCAAAACCAGCACAGTGTTACAGCAGCAGCTGAAAACTTTTTAATAGGGAGACACAAATATGCAAAAAAGATTAGATGTTGGAGAAACCTGTCAGTCAGTAGAACTCTTGGCTTCATTTCAGTGATCACTTTTTCAGGGCTGGTAAGATCCGGTATTATGGTATCACTTGAAGCAGGAAAGTTCTGGGCAAAGTAGCTAGACTTAGAAAGATGGGGAATGTTGCAGAGATAACTAGGAAAATAAGGCAACAAAGCTTTTAAAAAGCAAGAATCCCCAAATATTATGCCAGTTCAAAATGGAGAGGGACCTGGACAATTCAATTGATACTACTATTGTAGGAAATGTCAGTTTGAGGCACCTTGCTTGGTTTTGTCCATGCATTCTAGTATGGCTTATAAAAACGGAGCTTGTTTTCTTTTTGCCTTGTTTTTGTCTGAATACAGGTAGTATGTAGTATTCTACTTACTTTACTTTCTGAAATAAGCCATTTTATTTGAGCGTCCTTTCCTTAAGAATATAGCCTGACAAGAATGGTAAGCACACGATGAGTTAGGCATCAAAGGCTGGAAAAACTCATGTGTGTTGAAACAAGGAAACGTATAGTAGAAACCATGAGCAGACCACATCTAGACAAGCCCTGCCCACTGGGGCCCTCAAGACAGGAGACAATCAGGAGCCTTAACCTTGTGACAATTGGAAAACATTCAAGTGGCTCACAGGGAGCTGCAAGGTGTGGCTGGAGGACCAGGTATGCTTTGTGCCAGGCTCTGCTGAGCACTCAGCCTTTCCTGACATTGTGTCTGTCTCTAGTGTCTGTCTTCTCACCTGAAGAAGCAGGACTTACAGTGTGAGAGCAGTTGGTTATGATAGCTAAAAAGACTTGCCAAGTCTGCTGAAATTGAGTTTGTTTTCTTGTCCCAAGGTAAAAGTGCACCAAAATGATGCATGGAAATCAAGCTAATGGTGTCTTAAATGCAGCGCTGGAGACCATACAGTGATCCAGGGGAATCCATCCCTGCTTCTTTCCCTCCCATCTTAACTTCCCTTTGTGACCAAAACACTTGCTGTTTCTGAATTGATGTCTTCTTGTCACCAGGCTGTGGACTATAACCTTTTTGTTTGTTAACTACCTTCTGTAGGCAGGGAAAACCGTGGTGATGCCTGTCTCCTTCCTCAGGCTTCTCTTGTCCTGGATTGATTAAGCCAATATCTTCATCCTTTCCTGTAGCTTGTGTTTCCAAACCTCTGAGTCTTCCTTTTCTCCTCTGGACTCTGAATTTGTTTCTGTCTCAGCAGTGTCCAAAATAGGATGCAAGAGACTGGCAGAGGCCTTGACAGGACTGGATAGGATGTCTTAATTACTACTCAGTTTTTATGTATTACGCTATTGGAAACTGCTGAATCAAAAACATCGTGTTGTTGGTTCACAAATTTTCTGATGCCCTGCCACCCACAGATCCTGTGATGGTATGGCTACCTTCTCGATAATTCCTCATATTTGTTTTTGTATTTATCTTTATTTTTTTTCTTCCCACATTTTGATTTGATCCACCTGAGATTATCCTTTCATTTTACCGTAACGGTTGTGAAATACTGCTCTATCTCCAAAGAGGAAGTTCTAATGACATTTTTGACCTTGGAATTAAAAACATCATTGACCAAAAATGGAAAAAAAAAAAGAAAAAACACCAAAATTTGTCATAATAAATCTTCATGTACTGAGATAGAGACCCAGGAGTTCACAATCAATTTTGTTATTTTTAGCTCCTTAGCCTATTACAGAAAGGCACATTCAATTTGCAGTGAGAGCCCCTGTCCTGGGAAGACCTCATAAATTAGCTTGCTTAAACATACTGCCTGTTTCTAAGTCTAAAAAGTCCTTTGATTTTAGGTCTTTTGGTTTGGAAGCTCAAGAGATATGACAATCTTGAGACCCGAATTTGTCAGAAATGTTACAAATGAATGGTAACTGTGCATTTATTCCGTTAATATATTAAATCCCATAAGCATTTGCTGGGTAGAAAATACTGGTTAAATAATGTCAGAACATATGAAGAATAAAATGAAATGTGGAAGGATTATGGTGTTTTAGCTCATTCAGCTGTGCCAGTTCGTGCAGTGATCCTGAACGCAGCGCTCGGATCATGGTGTCTGACTTTGTGCAGTGCTGCACAAGTCACAAGCCATGTGTGACTGCGGAGTCCCTAAGCCACGGTACAGCTGTGCCCAGGAGCACAGGGTGGTATGTGAGCTCTAACTAAAGTCCATGTTTGGCGTGCATTGCTGGATGGAAAGAGAAGCAGCAAAAGTTTTGGAAGCTCTATCCTAAACATCTCTAGCACTGTGTCTGGGACTGTGATATTTCACATCTGCAGAGGAGGGCTTTTTGCAGTTAGAAGCTTCAGTGCCAGCAGCCAGCCCATGGTCCAGTTTTCTGGTAGTTCCTGGTGGGCTGTTTCAACAGACCTGGTGCGTCCATCTGGTCACTGTGGAAGGGGAACCTGGTGGTAGCACTTGGGCTGTTTGCTGGCTGTGGGTTTTTCCCCCTCTCTCGAGTGTGTGCTTTCTGCAAGGCTTCTTTTGTGTGCTAGCAGTAGTGCTTGCCAACACCTTTGAAAGACACCCCATGCTAGGATTTTAAAGAGAACAGGGCTGAGGAGGAAGGCCCTCGTGACAAAAGCAGAGGTATTTTCTTGTGTCAGCAGTTAAGAATTTTAAAGGCTGTAAAAATCTTTCTACAGAAGAGGACCGTGGGACTTCCTTTCTACTGCCGCTCCCGCCCCCTCTAGTAACCTGCAAATGTCTAGCTGCCATTGAAAACTAGGGTAAAAGTTTCAGAAGGCTTTCTGGGTTTAGGTAAAACAGTTCCTGATGCAGCTGATGCTTTGTTGCTTATGTTCCCTTCCAAATGAGGGAAACTGACTGTACATATTGGTGCTCATATAACAGTTTTGTTAAATTAGTTGTTAAATTAGGAATTTCCTTCTAGGGTAGATAAAGACATGAAGTTCATGAGTGCAATAAGAAAATGCCATGGACAGAAGCAATAAATGTTCTAAATGGTTTTTCTGGTGGCCAGGAGAGCTGTCTGCCAGCACATTTACACTGGTGCAAAGTCACTCTCTGTGCACAAATATTCATTGCACCATTTTGCCACAGGGGAGCAAAAGCTGTGGAGGTAGGAGAGGAAAATGAAAAGAGAGAGGCACTTGAAAGAACAGCCTTGAAGTATCTGAGCATGACAGAAAAGCTGAAGTAAGCAAAAGCTGAAGTATTGTCAAAAAACAGTGCTGTTACGGACCATCAGGAAAAAAATAGAACTGATACTGATTTAGTCAGAAAGCTACTGATGAAGGGAGGGTGAGAAGATACCTGCTAAAACTAACCATTTCAAGATCAACAGAAGCAGGCACACACAGCCAAAGCGTCTAAAGGGACTAGCACAGGATACTACAAACTGCCTTTTTGAACTTTCATAGAAAAAAAATGAGATCCAAGGAAACCGAACTAGGCAAATGTCGTAACAGTCTTTGACAAGATAAAAGTTGTGTCCTTGGAAATTGTTAAGCAGAAAGTTGAATTAAAACGATTTTCAAATATTACAAAGGTCAAACATGTCAGCACTTATATCAAAATCAGTTTTTCAGCTATTTTGAATTGAAATTGAATTAGGCCTTTCTGCTGGTGGAGAATTGCAGACCATTTTGTGTGATGCTGTTGCAACAATTCCATCAGCACAGAAAAAAATTATGATAGGCATAAAGTATGAATTATTTTTATTTCATGATTGCTTGCATCTGATTTTTGATGATGGTTTTCAGAATGGGCAGTCATTTCATGTACGATCGCCTGGTGTCCCTGGATGACTCGTCTGTCTGACCACAATTTAAATCAACACTGAGCTGCACCTAATATATCTTTGGCACAATGTACTGAGGGTTGGCCCAGTGGCTTTTGAGTTTCATGAAGCCATTCAAAATAAAAAATTGTGCTGACAAAATTTTGAGGGCCTCTGGAGCAGAACTATATGATTGCCAAGTAAACTGAAAACATGGGGCTGGATTAACTGAAACATAAGTAAAATTGTCTGTACATTCCATCCTGGATGAAAAATAAAGGTGCTAAAATATTTTCTCAAGGTCTGTGCCGAGGGGTGATATATTCCCAGCAGAGGCTGCTATTCTCTAGCAGACAGGCGGGGAACACATTTTTGATTTGGGTTGACATTTATCTGACTGTCCTTCTTGCAAAAGGAGGACTTGAGAGAAGTGCCACGTCCCATTGCTGGAATGGCTTGTTTCCCTAGCAAAGGATAGAGACTGAAGGAGTTACTTGCTAGGGTGTACAGCCTTCAAGTTTTGTTTTCCTGGATTTGAACTGTTCAGGAATGTGTATGCAGTTGGACATGCTGACTGTGAGCCTGGTGTATGACTCAGGTTTGCGCCTTCTGAGCAGTGGTGCTGCTATTTTTGTGTTTGTAAGCTTTCGCTGTTCCGGTGTAAACAAGACAGGCAGGACTGTTCTCAGGTAGCAGTGCTGTCCACTTCATCTGGAAGGTCTCCTGGAAGGAATTGTGCAGGGGGTTGGAGGATTGGGGTTCTGGGCTTGGTACTAGGCTTTGATGCTGACCAGAGGACATACCAAGGGAGTGAGTTGTTTCCCTCTGATCTCACTGTCACCATTTATGGAGGGCTGTGCAAGCACTTCCTTCCGCAGTGCTTCTTGTCCCCAGGCAGAGAATCAATACTGCCATGTCAGGAGAATGTGATACATCACTGCTGCAACTCGAATTTCATACTGAAATGTTGACACCTTTTGTGGTTGCATCCGGGAGGTATGGAGAGCCTGATTATGAAAAGCAAATGTGACAGCACTTAGCATGTGACCATCAGGAGTGTACCCTTACCCTTCTTCCTGCCTTTGGAGCAGTAGAAAACTGGGGATATTGAATTTAGTGAGCTCTGACTGGACTTGGCAGGTCTCCAGCCAATGTCACTTTCATCGACTCTGTGGCTTATTTGAATAGTCACATGGGCAAAGTGTATGCCAGCAGGTCACAAACAAGCAGAAGGGGAAGACTGAGCCTGGAAGAGGGGACTGGGAGTGGAAGAGGAAGGGAATTTATATAGAACTCCTGTTTGTGCAGCAGGAAGAAAGGCTTCTGCAATGTATTAGAACTGGTTCAATGTGCTCATATAGTATGAAATCCTATTTTTGAGTGCGAGAAGGTGAGTAGAAACAATGAAGTGAGGCACTGGCAAGTGTTACACTTACTTTTCAGCACTGTTCAGCTGTTAGTCTGTAGCTGGCTAGGGCTGAATTTTTGGAGAGTGGTGTGCATGCCCATGAGCAAAGGCTTTAATGTCTTCTGTGCTTGAAATTCATGTATGCACTCACAGTATTTTGGGCTCACAGAGATCACAGTGGGGCTGATGTGCAGAGTAGCCAGTGGCTTCTGAAATCTCTTCACAAACTTAAATTTCCATTTTACGTTAATTCCAGACATCTCAGCAGGTTCTGGAAGTGTGACCACATTTCTGATGTTTTTTGGGATTTATATAGAAGTTCGAAATGCAGTTCTGAGGGGTGGGGATTTCTTTCCTTGTTTTATCTGTCACAAACAGATGTTATTCTATGTAAGGTTTCCTAACAAGATTTACTTTTTAGCACCAAATACATTTAACAACATAATAACAGGAAATAATGTTCTGAACAGGAAATCTCAGTTGTCCTGTTAGATTTCTGTTTAGTTTTATTTAATCTTGAATGGTGCAGAGCCTGAGAAACAGGCATGGTTGGGAGCCCACGACACAAGTCTGGTTTTGGTTGATGAGTGGTTTTGGATGAGAGTTCTTAGGGCAATGTCTATGAAGATTCCTACAGTAGCAGAGATCTTGTGGGCTTTTCTTCCCAGCTGATAAACTGCTGTGTCTGAAAAAATTAGCCAAGAAGTATTGACATTTCTCTGCCTTCAGTGAGTTCCCTGTTCTGCTTATGTGTAAGGAGGCAGAAAAACTCCCAAATATGGGCTTGAGCAAAAAAGCAACCTAATGTGTCTGAGAAAAGAGGAGCTGCCAGGAAGATAGGGGAAGTTTGGATTTAGGGTTGCTTTGAAGAGAAGACGAACAAACTTTGGAAACAGACTTTTGACAGAAGGCAGCGTAAGAACAGCGCAGCATGAGGGTGCTCTGTGTGTCATGACATCCTGGTGCGTGTAGTCCTGGGCAAGGGTTGGACTGAGCTGCCCATGAGCCGTGACACAGCCCAGTCCATAGGGGCCCTCACTGGTAATGACTCTGGGAAGAGATTCCGTGCCTGGGAATCACATCTCCCTGGCTAGTAGACACCACATGTCCTATTCTTAGGAGGCAGGTTTGTGTCAGAAATTGTTGCTAGTTAGAAAGTTTACAGATGAGTCAGAAATACCAACAGGATGGCATTTCCCGTAAATTGATCAAATTAAGAATTTGTAGGAGTTCATGTTTATGAGAGTTTCTTTCTTCTGTCTGATGGATTTTGACACAAGTTTCTCAATGCCAAATTTATTTTCCTTGCATATGGGTTTGGGAGGAGTGTTTTAATCCTTTCATGTATGTGAATATTTAAAAAAACCCTGTAGAAACGTTATGGTGTGGGATATGTATACTATTGCAAGGGCTGAGTATCTGCTTTATGTTATTTGTTCTGTGTCACAATCCAGAGTGAGGTAATCTCTGAACTCTTTTATCCTTAATCCAGTGTCACAGGACTGTACAGACATGAGGCCTGTGGACCTGTATCTCAGATTTTACGTGAAGAGACATAAGCATGAGGAGCTCCAGTAGGTGTTGCCTGACACTGAGAAGGTGCACACTACTAGCAATTTAATAATGTGGGAGAGAGGCAAACTTCAGCAGATCTTTGGGGTGGATAACAGAAATGAAATTTAACCCAGGACTTTGTATGTGTTGTGTTTGCATTAGAATGTAACTTTTAAGAATACACTCTTTGTAATACAAGTCTCGTGCCTCTGCTGTGCAGACCTTGAGGGTTTGTTGTTCAAAAAATGGAATTGAATCACTTGGGTATGCCTGGGAAAGATCCCATTAGTCTACAAGTACAGCTTGTCAGATTTTACCTAGCTTGGGCAGGGTGAATATTTCAGCCTCTTGAATTATTTTTCCCTGATTACCTGCTTGTTGTTCTGTTTCTGTCACAGTTTTAGCAACTACTCACTAAGCAACTGCTGTTGTACAGTATTGCTTGTTATTTCCAAAACTGGATTTGGAGAAAGAAGATTCACATCCCATTATACCTTTACAATCTTTTACACCAGAGCTTTTTGCTTTGGTGCTGAAAGTTATGGATCATAATTCAAGATATTCTTGCATTTTTCCATACAGAGAGGTTGGCTGGTTGAGTTGATAACAGTTGCACTGTGGCTTTTTCACATAATTTCTGAAGAGCATTGCCCTGCCTAGCCTGGGGAAGCTACCCAGTTACTCACTTCTGAGGCCAGAGTGTAACACGGTCATGAGATAAATCTTGACATGCTTTGTTGTTTCTGTTCATTTCATCGCACCCCAGAGCCTGCCTGCTTATCTTGGACCGTTTTAATCTTGACACTCAGACTTATGTAATCATGGTGACTTCGTGAAAATTCTGAGCCCCTGGCACAAAGCTCTGCTTTTCTCACGGATCCTTGAGCAAATGTTTATTCTGGACACTTACCCTGACAGTAAGTGTGTGTGACCATGTGCTGGAACTGCTGTGGGAAAGGGGACCTGCCCTGGCCTTTAAGAAAATTATTTGACTATCTAGGGCTCAAAAGTGCTGAAGAAGACAGGGCTAGCTCATTGTTGGAACAGTTATCTACCTTGTTCATTGAGGTGATTAAGAAATTTCTGTTCAGTTGGTCTAAAAGTTTTGAGGGTTTTTTGTTTTCTGGGTTTTTGTCTGGTTTTTTTTTGGTCTATTTCAAGTGATAGTGATGGAGGATACCTTTAACAAAGGTTCTGCTGTCCAATTTGAGTTAGCATCCTTCTGGCTTCATATCTTGATGGACTGCATTTACATTTTGATGATTTAACACTTTTATTTTTAAACATAGGTAGCGGGAGAATTTTAATAATGAAGGCTTGTAGTACAGTGGACAAATCTTGGGGCTAGCAGAGGAAAATAAGAATCTTTTCTTCTGGCTTTGGATGCATTGAAACTGGCTCAGAAGTCCACAGGTTAAAAACCTCCATATTTTGACATCAACAGCTTACCTGATATGAGATGTCTGGCAAATCAGTTGAATTTTGAGAGCCACTTAAAATTCCTGAGGGGTCCTTGTTGGCATGCAGCAATCCTCTTCTAGAACAAAAAAAAAAAGAGAAAACCAAAACAACCCCATCCCCCAGATACTTTTCTAGCCTTTCGTCCAGAAGTGCCATACACTCAGCAGTTTCCTAATTGCATTGGCAGCAGATGGGTTTTCCTGAGTCTGAAAATCGGAGTATTTTAGATTTTTTCACAACAGCAGTTTGGTGTATTGGGTAAATTGTGACCACTGGTCATGTCCTGATGTGGACAGCCAGGGAGGTGAGTGGAGGTGCCATCTGGCAGTGGATCCAGGTGACTCTTTCCAAGAATATCATCTCAGGGGGGGTCTCACTGCACAGCTGGTGGCTTGTAAATTCCAGTCATACCTTGGGATGTGCTATTTTTTCTATGTGGCTGAGCTCACAGTTACTATGAAGAACACAGATTTAGGCCTGTATCTCACTATTTGAAAATATTGTCAGCTATTCCTCCTGGAAAGCTTTTGCAGAGAACTGAGAACTTCCAGCCTTTGATCTGCCTGAAACTGGCTAAGGACCATTCCAGCAGTTCTTGTTTGAGGTTTTTCTTGGCAAGTCTAACAGTATATAACAACATATAAATATAATGTAAATTCTCCCTTTCACTGCCATACCCATGGAAAAGGTCGTCTGGTGCTCTGCTGCGCTCCGTTGGGAAACCAGAACCTTCTCTTAAAGATGCTTCTAGTTGCCAAAACATAAACAATTGTTCAAAATTGTTGTTCTGTTTGAAACAGCAGCCAAAGTCCTAGCCTAATTGTTCTATTGAATGGAAAAATGTTTTATCAGTGCTGAGTGTTCTATATGGAACATGCCTTCCCAGCTGGCAGAACTGCAAGAAAATCCAAAGATCTTGTGGCATGGTTGCCAGAAGACGTATGATTACTTTCTGGGCCTGTTCATGATGTTGCAAGGTTAGGTTGTTTCCTCTAGTAACCTTACAGTCTTAATTTGCTCACACTTAGAGGAATTGTGCAATTAATGTACATCAGTTTTGCAGAAAGAGACGGAAGGGTTCCAGCTAATTTAAAATTTTTGTTCTGAATTATTCCATTCCACCAAAGAAAGGTGTACAAGTACTGGTGAGAGTATGTTCAGTACTCTGCATTTCTAAGGCACATTACTTCTAGCAATCTTCAAACTGGTATAGAGGACAAATGAAAAAAATACTGAAGGCAAGCAGGGATTGTAAGAATTTTTCTTTTCATCTAGCAGCACTCCAAAGAGCATATGTGAACACTGGGTGAGAAAATATGGTGGCTAAATTCCAGGTCATCAATACCAAGTTTGTTTCGTTTCAGTAATTGTGGGTTAGGAAGATAAAAACTACTTCTAAATGTTGTCCTTGAAACTGTGAAAGATAGGTAGACTTCAGCTGTTTTATTAGCTTAGTCCTTACAGTCATAGACACAGTGAAGTGTCATCACTTCTACATCATTTCTAGAGCTGGAAAGCAAAATAATTTTCTTTCTAAGAGCATTTTCCTCTACAGCTGTTAAAAGGTTAAAAAGAAACCCAAAAAGTTGATTTTATTAACCTCAGTATTTTAGTTTTGTTTCAACTGCATTTAAGAATATCCAGTGGAAAGGAAGGAAGAGGACTAAACCAACTACTTTAGTAGAAGATTATTTAAAACAAGCAAACAAACAAACAAACAAAATGCCAACCAAAACATCAATTGCAGATGCTGGATTTTAAAAGTATAGCTGGTCTTAGCTCAAGAAACCCTTGTTTCAGGCTTTTTTGTTTTGCAACTTGGTTATTTTTTTAATACAGTCTTGAGATGGTTCTGTTCAGTGTCTTGTGAAATAAATATAGGGCAAAAGAAAGAAAAGCTTGCTACTAGTGTTAGTTCTGTAAATTGGAAGGTGAGCATATTCTAAGAAAAATCAGGATTGTTAGTAATGCCTTTTCATTTGGATCATTATTCCCAAATCTGATTCTGAAGCTGGACTTTGCTAACTGAAGAAATGCTGAGTAGGAGACAGTTAGGAATTGTAAGTGTAGTGTGTTGAAAATAGGGGAGATTTTTTTTGTCTTCCACTTTGCTTCAGGACTGTAGAAACCTGAAATTGGACAAAGGGCTAGTCTCTAGCTCTGCTTCTTGAGGTGAAAATGTATCTGATGAAGATTTGATATGTGAAGGTTTTAAAAACAAACTTTGCTAACACTTACAAAATCTTTAACAAAGATAGAATTTTTTTTTTTTTAACAAAGTTTAATCCGTCTCTAGTAACATGCAAATTTGGATCACCAATTCAAAGATTTTCTGTACAAGAATGCACTTCAGGAAGGCTTGGGGGATTCCTGCAACACAGGGAGGATTCCCAGTAAGCCTAGATGGAGAGTTCTCAGAATAAGTTCATAGCCACATAATTAGCCAAATTAGTCCTATAGAAAGATGGGAGCAAATTCCAGAAAGGTCTTGGAGGTGTCCAGATGTGTGAATTGTAAGCCACCCTGAGAAACAGGAACAATCTATTCCACTGCTGGTCTTATTCTACATTCAGCACATAGTGGGGCATTTTTTTCTGCTGCTGTCAGTGGAAACATAAAATTAAATTTTGCACTGTAAATCAGTGTAAATTACTCAGACAATAGGCTGTGTATTAGTGCAGTCTATTACAAGTAAAAGAGTTACACTTCTTCCAGCAGTGCTGTAAGCAGTGTTCCTCTGATTCAATATTATCAACCATCGTCCTGCAAAAAGGGAATGGAAAAATCATTCATTGCTTCTACAGGCTTGTTTTTATAACTCCTAGTTGAAAAAGGGTTGGTTTGTGTATTCCCATTTAAATTCCAGGTAACAACTGAAAACTGTCAGTGTCTTTTGTTTGATTCTGGAAAGACACACTGCAAGAATCTGGTATAAGATGTGTTAGTGTGAGTTTGTTGTCAGCAGAGACAGAGATCGAAGTCTTCACTGCCTTTACCTGTGTCAGCATCTTTGCATCTGACTTGAGGCAGACTGGATGTCATCTAAGTGACTTGGATGATCCTGCTAGAGAAAAGGTGCTCCTCTACTTGAAATGCTAGCTTTTGAGAAAAAAACCCAAATATAAATAATATGAAGCCCATGGGAAATGTGTAGCTCATAAGTAGCCTAAAGTAGTCTCCATTTTCCTTTTGTTTCATTGACTTGCACTATTTTCTCTTGTCTGCTGGGTGAGTCCCTCATATAACCTGTCTCTGCTAATGGCTTCAATCCAATCTTTCTCATAGAAGTAGTCCATCCAGGTTTGGGAATTCGCTTCATTTTTCTCTCTTAATTACAAAAGCAACAGCTCTGAAAGTCACTTAGACAGTTCTGAAGGCTGCAGATGGTGGGTTAAACCTCTTTTTGCCATTTTCAGCCCATGCCAAAAGCAGATTTCTCCCATCTGTGTGTGCATGCTGGTGTTTGCAGGGCTCCTCATGGTAGGTGGGTTCAGGTTTCCATGCCCTGACACTGCCAGTCCCAACTTTCTGTTGAAGGCTCACCAGACTTCTAAGGAGCTGCATCACACTGGAGCAAGAAATCCTGCTTTCTTCTCAACACTTGGCCTGCTGGATCATTACCATGACAAAGCAGGATTATTGACTTTGATAGTCATGATGCTTTTGATTTAAGGCCTGCTTTGATTTGGGGCAATAGTATTCATTGGCCCAGAGAAGCAATGGTCTCCTCCAGGTGAGGAACAGGGAGAGACATGCTTTTGAGAAGGAGGAGAAAAAGGGAAAGAATTGGCTGAAGAGGTTGAATGGAATCTGTAATGGATGCAGTTAGTCTCTGGGAAGGACCCAAAAGCAGCCCATGATTCCTTAAAACAATTAAAAGCAAATTGTTCGGCTGAGCGGTCCCAGAGCAAGGAAGATGCTCCCCAGACTATAACTCAAGGGGCTGAATGGCCCTCAAAAACTGCGAGCAGAAAGAAAAAAAAACCCCAGAAGATGAGGCAAATGATGGAACAGATGTGAGCGCTTTTGTTGGGAAGACTTGGAGGCTAGCGGGATGGCGATAGGCTAATTTGAGGCGAATAATGCCAGGTTCCTTTCATATGCAGAGTAGCACTTTGATCCAATGTGGATGAAAGTACTGAAAAGTGGAGAGGATGGCAGGGGGTCTTTTGTCTTTGACAAAAAAGGCATCTGCCAGGCTCTAACTCCCTTTCCCCCACCCCCTTAGCTTAGCAGGCTGCTCCAACAATGCTAGCAAAGGGGACAAGTGTCTCCTGACAGCTGAAGAAATCTCCAGGAGGAGGGTTTGCAGCAATATGTATACTAGAGAGCTTAATCGATTTTTTCCACAGTACAAAAAAGGAGAGGGTTGGGGGAAAACAGTGAAAATGGGAGGTGGGAGATAAAAAAATCCCTTTCTAATAAACTTGTTACTTTTGTTCTCCGAATACTTCTTTTCAGGAGATGCTTTGATGCTAGTATGAATACACTTAACAGAGCAGAGTAGGACAGAGTTCCTGGAGGGGGTGTGTGAAATAAGGAAGAATAGTTTTACAAGGAGGATGACCGTAGAGTGATTTCTGTGGATTCCAACACAGGAAAGATCTTGGCAGTAGTAAAATAGTGCAATGCAGGAAAGATGCATACTTTCTGTACCACCTGCTAGAAGAGCTCAGATGAACCCAAATCTTGGGTTTGATTGCTAAGCAAAATTGAATTTTTTTTTTTTAACCTTTCCATATTTTCTGTTTTCTTAACTGCTTAGAATTACTAGCAGTGAAAGGATGCCAGGATCGAATGGGGATTTAGGAAGGCAAGCAACATTTGTGCCTAGCAAATGTACCAATTTCAGACCAGCTGCTGGTCTGCTCCCTGCTTCTCATGGTCTGTTGACTTTCTTCAGCTTTTCACATCTGGTAAACAAGACCAGGATCCAATTTGCAGAGTATAACGGCTGTGGTCTTCCTTAAGTGTCACTTTGCACCTAGTCTGATGTTTTCTTTGAGAAGTAATGACAGATAATGAGTTATCAACTTCTGAGCAAGGCCCATCTCAGTAAATTGAATCCTTTAAGAACAGTAGGTTCAGGAATCCTCCCTTTTCTTTAGACCCTGGCAATGTTTATCCATTACTATTTACTGAAGATAACCTTCTCACCAGGGCAGAGCTTTAAGCAACATCTGATACTGCAAACAGTTCCTTCCCCTTTACCCCCACATCCCTTTTGTTGGTGGAGGAGTTTCAGTTCCCCCGAGAAGGCAGGAGTGATACAGAAATTGAGAGGAGCTCTCACATTGCTTTGAGCGGCTGTACACTCATGCTGATGGCAAAGTGTAATCCTGTGTAGTTGTTCAGTTGGTGTGCCATCATCCTTCTCCAGCAGATGCCACCATTCCATTCAGACCAGCTGGTGTGGAGAGTATTTTTGACAATAGCATTTTCAGTGCTCCAGCTGTGCAAAGCCTGATGCGTGAATTACTGTAACTCATTAGGGAAGGCTAATTGTCAAGGACATCGATGCTCTTCTGATTTCTGCCTCTTTGTTGTATCTTGACTTTTCTTGCTTCTGGTGCAGAAGGACTTGAGGTGCTGCAGTCCTCAAAGGAGCTGAGACCACCTCTGTCCCTCAGAGCACCAAGGTGGAAGCCCACTCTCTGGGTGGGGAACTTTGGATGGTTCTTGTGTGACTTCTCCCTTTTGTGCTATGTACAGTGATAGGATGCACCTCCAGAGCTGAGTGGGGAAAGACGTTGCTAATGAGGAAGTCTGACCTGTCAGGGAACAATCCTCTGTAGTCCTTCATGCCAAAGAGAAACAGCCCATGCAGTGCCACACGAACGCTGACTGGGCCATGGAGTCCATGGCAAGCTGCTGGATGCTCTAAGCCCAGGCAGTCGTGGTTAGGATGGGATGTAGGAGTCCTGGCCAGTCCTGGGACACGTTGTTCTTTGAGGTGAAGCATGGACAACCTCACTGTAAAGGGTCTTTTATGCTCTCCCATTTGGGCAGGCAAGCCCTTCAGCTGCTGCCATGCTGCCATCCTGAAATTCCTTCATATGTCTGGTATCAGCTCTCACACCTCCAATCAGAAAGATGTACTCTTAGCAAAGGCCATAGAGCTGCCCAGAGCTGCCTCACCAAGGCACTTTTGTGTCATTCCAGCAGTAAGATTAGAGATATGGAGGAAGAGGGGGTGAGTTGTCTCTATTCCTGTGAAGTGTGTGCGGTGATCCCCCATAACTGTAGATCATCATTGAAATACATGCTGTGCTCTTGGGGCAGATTTATGTAGCTCTTTGCAGCTTACTGTGTGATAGTTTCTTATGGCCAGTGGGTGGGTGGGCATGAGGAAGGAAGATGCCTGTGTGTCTTGACCTGGCTGCTACAGTCCAGGCCTGATCTGTCTGGGGGAGAGTCTGAATCTGTTCTACCTGAAGCACATTGCAGGGGAGGAGGGAAGAGATCTGTGTGAAGCTGAGGGTAGCATGCAGAGCAAGTGGCAGCAGGAGTACAGGCTGCAGGGGTACAGCAGAGAAGGGAAGATTGGCTTTTTTCTCACGTCTCACCCAGCAGGCTGGTGTTTTCTCCCCAGAAGCTTGTTACCCTCTGCTGGTTTGTGTTTGGATGAAAATCAAACTGTAAAGATTGAAAAGACTCTTTGATGTGCTCAGTCTACATTGAGGCAGAGCTACCTGACCAGCTTGGGAAGCTGTCACATTTCCTCCCTACTCTGTGGACAGGGACAGTCTGGTCATTGTTTCAAAGTCTGGAAAGGGACATACTGCTTTAATGGTAAATTGTCAAGCAGATGGTGTCAAATAGCTGAAAAATAGGCCATTCCCATGGAAGTGCTTTTGGCTGGACTGATTGTACGTATGACATTTTCCTGGCATGACCTAGTCATGGCTCTAGAAATCCCATATTTGCAGCATGGATTTGACTTGTCTCTCAGTGAATATTGTCTGGTCATAAGCATCCACTAGGAATTCTCTAAGGCCAAACAAATGGAAAAGGATGGCTTTGGAGTGTGATAAGCCCGAGCCTGCATGCAAACTTTTGTTTGGATATAAAGTGGTTTCAGTTTGGTTGTTCAATTTACTTTAAAATATAACAGAAATCCTTTGCAAGATGGCCGTGGCTTAATTTGATCTAACTTGCCTGAGTGTCCTCCTGGAGTTATTATTTTAATTCAGTCCAGTTTGTATCAACAAAGTGAGATCTTTCCCTTTCTTAAAAACATGAGATGGGAGTGAATGTTGCCATTCACCATCTCAGAACTAATGCTAAATTATGTGCTTTCATATTGGGTTACATACACAGTGATTTGGATCCAAAGAGGTAAGTCTAGCTGTAGTGGGGGCAGCATGATTTCAAGTCTAGTGGAATTTGCTCCTTTCTGTAAAAACAGATGGTTGTGCTGTGGGAGGGAAATTGCACCTGTTTGTTTCCACATCTGCTCTGTAATCCCAAAATTTAGTTCATATAATCTTGGTACATTAAGAGTATGCTTACTCATGTGTGGGTTTCATAGTGTTGGCAAATCTTTTCAGTTCCAGAGTGCCTTTGATGGTGTTTGAGGCAAATATCCAGGAGTTAATTACACAGAGAGTAACTAGAGCTTAGAAAATAACACTCCCAAGAGTAATCCTTGAAAAATTTCAGAGCAATATATCTGAGCTTGTTTCCTTTAAAAATAAAAATAATAAACCAGTAGGTGGGAGGAAAGGTTGTTACAGTTGTCCAGCTTTGGTGTGTAAACCCGTGGTAGCATGAGCACTGTTCTCAGGAGAGATGGTAGTGTTTTACTGGCCAGGTGCTGACAGAGGACTGCTCCTGGCATCGGGGATTCTACAGCTCCACACCCCACCAAAGGTGCCCACAGGCATCCCATGTTCAACCTGTGGACTTTCTACCCCAAGTCTTTCCTTGCCTTTCTGGCCCTTAGTGGCCACTGGTAGCAGTGACTGGAGCAGCTAGGGAGAGGTACCGACATTCTGCATCATCTGTTTGGCTTCAGAGACAGCTGTTGCTCCAAAGTGCTCTCTTGTCCCTTTTAAATGGCTGTCACCCTCATGGGCTGTGCACTGCCAGAGGCAGGGACAGTGGGATCAGGCCCTGGGGCTGCTGCCTTGGGAGAGCCCTGCTCTGCTGGAGGTGGGGAAGCAGCCACATCTGTATGGTGATGCTGTCCCTTTCCAGTCAACAGAAAGGTCCCTAGGGTAGGAGCTGTGGCAGCCAGATAGTCTGCCTTGAGGCAAAGGGGATGGGAGTGTTTGCATTCCCAGGGGAAGGCTGAGGAGGAAGGATTGCTGGCAGTGCCCTGCCTGCAGAGGCAGTCAGCTGGGAGAGAGTGAGTGCTGAGCAGCTGCGAAGAGGGCAGCTTCCCATGTCCCCCAAGGGCCAACACTCTTCCCTGGCCTGCTCCAGAGAGCCATTCCTGCCTGAAATTGATGCAGTGTCTGCGAGGAGACGCAAGGCAGGAAACAACAGCCCATGGCTCTTCTTGCAGATGAGGAAGGAGGGGCAAACAAAGAGAAGCCATGCTGAATTTTGGTGGGTGGCTAAGGGAGCCTGTCAGGTCCTGGAGCTCTGTAGTGCTCAGGCAAACTATTATCTAAGGGAGAAAGATTACCCCTGCTTCAGCCTGCCCCTTTGTATCTTCTGTATTAATCACGTCACAGGCAAAACCACATGGAGTTAAATGTGGTGAGTCCATTCCCTCAGCAGGCAGGATCCAAGGTGTGAGTACCTGTGCAGCTGTAGGAGGCACGGGTTGGTGATATCTTGTCTGATGTGCTTAGAGCAGGAGCAGCTTCAGAGAGCCCTCAGCAGGTGCCTGTGTGTCTGTGACCTTGTCATGGGACGAGAAGAGAACTTACCAGGAACTCTGTCTTTTCCTCCCTCTCCCCCTCCCTCAGGTGGTCTTTGCTTTGAATCAGACTCTCTTGCAGCAGGAGAGCCTCCGAGCAGGCAGTTTCCAGATCCCTTATACGACAGAAGACCTTATCAAGCATTACAACTGTGGGGACCTCAGCTCCATCATCTTCAACCATGACACTTCTCAAGTGAGTCTTGCCACCGCAGCCCTTGTACTGTGCACATGTCCCTGTAGTGCTAACCCCTGTCACAGCTGTGCTCGTCTCTCCTCAGGCAGGGCCTTTATGGGTGAGGAGGACCAGGGGCATGTTGCTGGCTCCCTGGCACATCTGCTCTGCTGAGCCTCCTCTTCCTGGAGTCTGCACATCCACCCCTCTCTTGCACACAAGCAGCAAAGGTGCACCTGGATTTCCCTTTTGGATGAGTGCCGTGTTCGCTTTAGCATCAAAGCTCTATTAGTTAATCATTTGCTTTCTTAAGGATCCTGCGGAATCACGCTAGCTTAGGTATGAGCAAACTCAATGCTAGGAGAGAGCAACAGCAGGCTCTCTTGCGCAAATAGCAACAGAGAAATGCACTTGAGACTTGGACGCTTGTGTAAGTCTGGGCAAGTTACAAGCTTTTTAATGTCCCCTATCAATATGATTGTGTGCTGTGGACAAGGCCCAAAGAAGAGAAAAGGGGTGAAACAAAGAAAAGATAGATTTAGACTGAATGTGGAGAAAAAGAGACCTTCTGAGACCTCACACTTGGGTTTATGGAGATGGTTTCCTAAGCAGCACAGTGGAATGCAACACTGATCTTTAAACCATGAGAAAATGCCCAGCAGGGATCAGTTTGGCCTGTTCGAGCTGTTAGATTAACTAACCTCAGGCTGAGACATCAGGCTGTTCTTGTCTGTGAGGTATTGCCTGGAAATCTGTGCTCATCAGTGCAAGTGCGGGCTCTGTCCTTACAGTGCTGGAAAGGCGGTGTTGATACCTGGGCTTTCCTCCCTGGATCACCATTTTCCTATGACCTTTTGATACATATGGCACAGAGCTGCAGAGCCATACTAACCCTTGCTTCTCTGGCGCCGAGCTTTGCGCATGTGTCCCGCACACCCACCCGCCTGCAAGTGCAGGCATCCTGGTCATTAGTACTGCCTTGCTTTTACACCGTGCTCTCCATGCATGGATTTCAGAGAATTTCTCAGAGGAGGCCAACATTGTAAGAAGATGCAGATGCTGTATCACTGTTCTGTGGAGATGTTACAAACTCTGCAGGCTTTGCCCCTAGGTTCTTGGAGAGAGCAGCTCTTTCTGAGACCTGCATGTTGCCAAGGGAACAGCTGTCCTTTATTTAAGGTGAGGGGCACCACCTCAGGGCACTCTCCTTGGCTTAGGAGTTCAGTACTAATAGTTCGCAACAGTGTCAATTTACATTTTAAGCAGAACTTCTCAGAAAATTGTGTTTAACTCCATGTTTGCTCAGTAGGTGACTACCTGTGGGCTAAGTACCCTTTGGAAAGAGTCTGTAATAGTCTCTGAGTAGCTCCAAAGTCTCTTCATCTGCTGCAGCCTTGCAAGGGAAAGCACCTGGCTTATTGGTGGCTCTGCTCTCCAGAAACCACCGCTTGTAAGCCCTTTAGTTAACAGTCCCTATAACTGAATGCCTAAAGCTGCTTATCACAAAGCCGGGATTGCTGCAATTGCAGACCCGTGTTTCTCTGCACTGGCAAGTGGTCAGGGTAGTGTGCAGCCACAGCTGTCCTGGGGACCCCCGGGGAGGAAGCCAGCATTTTAAAAGATACCTTCAGGACAGGGCAGCTGCAGGTGGTAATGCTTTCTTTCCTGACAAAATCTATCCCTCTTTCTTTTGAAAAGTTTCGGGATATTTTTTTTTAACTAGTTCAAATTGCACGGTTATTCTTTGGCAGCCTGGGGGCTCTGATACCAGTCAAATTCTCTTAGAAGAGCGTAATTATCATTATAGTTATGTCATACCTACGGCAATTTAAGAAAGAGGTATGTAGCTAAAGGCAGTTAGGGGCAAATACTTTCTTCAGCTGAGCAATCAGGATTTAGGATCTTCAGTGTGGCAAATTGATAGTATTTGTTGACTCTGAATTTAAAAAAAAAATCCATTTGGCTGGCTTATGAAATGATACTTTGAGACAAATGAAGCACCATGCATTATTAGAAGTTTGCTGACTATTTTTTAGCTTGCTTTGGGTTTTGTCCTACTGGCTGTGTCTTGAGAGATGAGGCAGTTCCCATACTCTGTGTGGAGCAAAAATGCCTGTGCATGATGGCTGCCTGTGAAATAAATTCCCCTTTCATGAAGACTTTTTTTTCTACCTTAGGTCCCTAATTTCATTAATGCTACACTTCCAGCCCATGAACGCATTACTGCCCAAGAGATAGACAGCTACTTCCGCCAGGAGCTCATCTACAAGCGAAATGAGCGAATGGGCAGGAGAGTGAAGGACCTGCTGGAAGAGCACCCAGACAAGAGTTTCTTCTTTGCATTTGGAGCTGGTATGTGATTGAGGTGCCATTCAACCTGAATTCATCCTTCCCATGTCCTGTAGCAGCTCTTTGGAAATGCCTGCCTCAGTTTAAAGAGAGGGTCAGTATTTTTACTGTGGTGGACACACAACTCAGCTTTTGTCTGGTAGTTGTACCCTAATAGGAAAACCTTTTCAGTGCAGGAGGCTGTTTTTTTTCCGTGTGCAAAGAGCTCACAGTGCATGTGCTTATTGCAATATCTGTTAATTACAGACATATTTGTTATATGTAGAGCCAAAGATACTGAGTCTACTAGAGTGCGTTCACAGAAGGAACAGCTCATAGACATACACATGTATTTACTGTCTGGGCAACCAGTGCAAAATGATAGGAGGAATAGGGAGCTGAGATTAAAGGCAGCTTGTCAGAGGTTGCACCACTGCTTGAATTAATCTTTCAAGGGCACTTGCAAAAGAAGAATGTGCCAAATTGTGTGAAGGGACTCAATAAATGCAAGGGAAGAGGCAAGGCACAGTTTCATCTTTCTCTTCCTCCTGCAGCTCCTTACTTTTTTCACTGTGTTTCCACAAAGAAGTTGTGTCTGCTACTATTTTGGAGCAGCGCAGTGGGTTCAGCTGGGGAAAACCTACTCCGTTTTCTGCCCCTTAGCAGCCAGCAGGACTCTACAGGCACATCCAGCAGCACATTAAACTCAATAATGTTAATATCCACACTTCAGACTAGGGCTGGATGGAGGGTATGAGCAAGGATTGTTTTGCCATGACTCCCATCCTTTGTTCTAACTCCACGGAAAGGAGGAAGTTAGGATCAGTGTTAGAAAAGACAGGTGCTGATTCCCATAGGAGTATCATCCCCTCCACCATAAGCCATATGGTCTTTACCAAAGGGGGAAAACTGAGACTGGTGTCAGTATCCATGGGTGGTTTTCCAGTCTCAGTGCATACTGCTTTAGTGAGGATGGAAGATCTAGACGAGGGAAGGAAAATATTTACTTAAACACTAAAAGCATTTGTATTCAAAGTCTGTGAGAATTTCTGTACTTGCAGCAGGAAATTGTGGTTACAAACTTAGCATAACAAGGCCCAGTGTGTGAGAGCTGGAATGTCAGGAAAGGTGGCTGACCATGTTTGTTCAGATGTGTGTGTGAAGATTGTAACCAGCAATCTTTCTGCCTTATCACTGCTCCGTGCTACTTGCTGTCACAAAGAATGGTGAAGCAGGCCCTGGTTGTGTAGATTCTGGTCATGTCTTCTGCAGGCTAAGATCAGGGCTTTGCTGTACTCCACTGCTGGTGCTCTGACCGCGTTTGTACCTGCTGCACTGATGTTTCTGATGGTGCTGACCGCGTTTGTACCTGCTGCACTGATGTTTCTGATGGTGCTGACCGCGTTTGTACCTGCTGCACTGATGTTTCTGATGGTGCTGACCGCATTTGTACCTGCTGCACTGATGTTTCTGACGAAAGCATACGCCAGCCCCAAGTCCAAGTGACATCTGTTGCAGGTAGCTACTCTTCTGTCAGGCGGCCAGTTGTAGATATTTCGGCTTTGATTACTGCATCACACCTTGAGTGATGAGCAGCCTGTGTAAGTGGGCACATGTGAATGCATCGTGTCGCTCTGTGTCTGTCACGTGCCAAGAGCAGGATCCTTTGAGAGGAGAGAGCTTCTTCCCCTCCTTGCTCACACTCTGCATCCCAGCAGCTGGAAATCACATGTCTTTAGATGGTTTTGTGTCATTTGTTTCCCCTCCTATTAATTCCTGCCCTTCTGCCCCAGATTGTCTGCATTGTCATCGGTGTGCACAGCATTGCCCCGGAGCTCAGAAGCACTGCAGTACCAGGAGAGTTCCCTGTCCTTCTTAATCTCTCTTGTTCTCAACTTCCGTGACAGTCCTAAAATCCTTTCCCAGCCTTCCTGGAATCTAGCTTTTCTCTTTCCTTTTATTTTACCAGTTGCCCCTTTTCTGTGTCCTGATTGCCAACCTCTCTCTACTGCAGCACTGCTGGGAGCCTTGGGCCTAAATGAACACCCTTGATCTGTGCCTTATGCGCACAGCTTGATCTCCAAGCACCCGGTGTGCTCTCCTCATGCTTTTTCATCATACTTTTGAACCCAGACAGCTTCCCTGTCTTCTCTGGGGACTTTGGACTGATTTTGAAATTGTCTCTAATTACTCTCTGGCTTTGATACCAGTCTGTGCTCTGTTCTCATCTGCTCTTCCAAATAGTTCTGTTCAAAGGATAGTGCCAGCCTCCCACATTTAGCAGCACATTTCTTGATTACGCCCTTGTTTGACTGCATGAGGTTTTTTGGTGGGTTGTTGTTTCTTTGTTTGTTTGTTTCATTTGTTTCTTATTAAGCGTCTAAATGAGAAGTAGCATCACAGGATATATTGCAAAAAACAGATCAATTTCTACAGATTTCTGAGGTTTCCTGAGTGCATATTGCAATTATGAATGCAGCCTTTCATTGTTTTCCAGCAAGCTAATTTAGCCTTTTGCTTATGCAGATTGCTGTATGTGATAGATAATTACGTGGAAGAGTTATTTTTATGCCAGCAAGCAGTGAAGATGAACAAATATCTTGTGATCAGTTTTAAGCATTGCTTGGAATTGTACTGCTGTTAATTATTGTAAAAAGGTTCCAGGAAAGTGCTCACACTAGGTTAGAATGACTAGTAGGAATAGAGAAGAAAAAGAAGTGCTGTAGGAATGGAAATAAATCATGACTGTGTGGTTTGCCCTCTTCTGACCACTGGTGAAGAAAGGATCTCCTAGCAGTGGCTTTTAAACTGCAGGACAAGGTTGTATTAAAATGGAAGTAGGATATTTAAGGGTCTCCCAGTTAAAAGGGCAGAGAAGATTTTAAGTTGTTTTCTTTCCAGATTTTTTTACCCTGTGTTTATTTTTGAAACAGCTGGGCTTTTTGTAAGAAAAAGTTCAATTTTTCCATTAACCAAGCACCTTAATGTTTATTGAATAAACAGCTTTTATCATCAATTATATGCAAACAAGATCATGGTTTGTGGGTGGCTGGGGGATTACATATACCTTCTCTTGTTATTTAAATGACTCCTGGAACTTTTATTTTAAATTAAGGAAAATCAGAAAATACTGATTTATTTTACATTCTAACTGGATTGATGGGGTTTAGGCATGTGCAAAAGAAGTCTTCTCTCCTTCCAGGTCTTGATATAGCTGCATGGCTACAGATGTTGACTTCTTACATGGAATTACATACGGCAATTTGGGCTGTAATATGTCTGATCATTAGATTCAGTGCATTTTATGCCTTTTTTCAATCAATCAGGCAAATTCCCCCTATATTCTGTCGAAAATGCTTCACAGTCAAAGCTCATTTCTGGACTGGTTTTGTTTAGAAGTAATTTGCACCAAAGTGGAGAGTTAAAAAATAACATATTTTTGCTTAAAAGATCGAAAACACTTTGCTTCTGGCCAGAGTGCTAACAAGGAAAGTTTCAAGCCAAAAGAAGTCTGTTTGAGGGAATTAGAGGAAAGCATGGGAAGAGAGAGTTGGCAATGCCAGCAGCATTCCACTATGTTCAGTAAGGATTTTATCTTAATTGTGACCAGGCCTTTTCGTTTGGCAGCACCAGGGTTACAAGCCAGGCCTACTCCCTGTTGCCAGTGGTGGAACTTGAGAAGCAAGGCTAGCTATAATCTTTCACCAGCAGTCTTCCTTCTATATGCATTTTTAATTTCTCTGAATTCTTGAGAGGCACATTCAGGATCTGGATGCTGAGCTGCCGTAAGTGATCGCACATGTGATTCCACAGGCAGCCAGATAGGTGATGCCGTGGGATTCTGGTTTGTCTGGTAAGGGAACACTGACACAGCAAGGGCTGCATTGTCGTCTGTACCACATGTGGAGTCCTCTACCACTTGTCCAGGTTTTACAAGGGTGCCGCACGCTGGCTATACCATCCCAGAATCAAGGGATAATTGATACCAATAGACAGCTCTGGAGAGTGTCTGGGTCATCCCTCTGCTCAGAGCAAGATCACATAGAGCAGTTTTCCTAGCACTTTCCTAGAACTGAAGTATGGGCAAGGATGAAGACTCCAGAATCTCTGGGTAATCTGTTCCAGTGTTTAACCACTAGAGATACTTCTGTTTAAGTGAAACTTCCTGTATATCAATTTTTGTGCATTGCCTCTTGTCCTTTCATGAGACACCTCTGAGAAAACTTCCACTCCATCTATTTTGTAACCTCCTATCAGGTATTTATGCATGTTATACCTGCTGAGCCTTCTCTTCAGGCTGAATAGTCTCAGCCTCTCCGAGTATGACACATGCTCTAATTGTTCACCATCTTTGTGGCCCTTTGCTGCACCTTCTCCTCTCTTTTGAACTGGGAAGCTCGGAGCTGGACACTGGACCCAGATGTATGTCGCCATGGCTGAGGTGCAGGGAAGGATCACCCCCCTCAATCTGCTGGCAACACTTCTCCTCACATAGCCCAGGGGGCCATTGGCTGCCTTTGCCATGAGGACTCATTGCTGGCTTAAGGTCTCCTTGATGACCACCAGGACACCACATTTTTTTCTGCCAAACTGCTCTACAGCCAGTTGGTGCCCAGCCTGTCGTGGTGACTGGAGCTGTTCCTGCCCAGGTGCAGAACTTGGTTTGCTGAACTTTATGGACCAAGTTGTCCTCATCATAAATCCATACTGACCACTCCCAGCCGTTTGCCTATCCGTGACACATTTGGAAATGGTTTGCAGGAAAATTTGCCCCACCACCTTCCCCAGGAACAGGTGTGGCTGAATTTATGGTTCCCCACATCCTTCTTCCTGCCTTTCTTGAAGATAAGAGTGATACTTGCTTTCTTTCAGTCCTCAGGGACCTTCCCCAATTGCTGCAACCTTTGAGAGTGGCCTCTTGTGTAATTCAGCAAGCTCACACAGCTCCTCTGGATGTATCCTACAGGGACTTGTACATGGCTGGTCTATTTGAATGTTCCTTAACCTGATCCTTCTCCACCCATAGTGAACCTTCTTTGCCCTGGACTTCTCCCCCTAGTCATAGCAACCTGAGATTCCTGAAGGCTGGTTTGACCACTAAAGAAAGTAACAAAGGCATTTAGCCTTTTCCACATTCTTTGTCATCAGGTCTTCTGCCCCCTTCAGCATTTAGATGATATTTATCTAGTGGACGTTTTAGTGCTGACATGCCAGTGCAGGCATTCCATGTTCTCCTTGATATTTCTAACCAGATTCAACTCTAGATGGGCTTTTCTTCAGCATGGTAATTTTATTCCATTTTGTTCCTTTAGCTTACTTACGGTTTCTGTTGAAGGGACTGAAGAATAACAGAGCAAAAAAACCGTGGAGTTTTTTTACTTAGTGGCTTGAGATCCTGACTTTATTTTGACAGACAAGGCCTCAGGTGAAGCCAGGTTTCAGGAGCCAAGTTTAAATTCCCTCTAGTCTCTCCTGCCTCTTTGAACAGTTGAGAAACTCCAAAGTGCCAGTTCATGAATAAGAAGTACAGAGGGATCTAAGATTCCTTATATCCCTGTGGAAGAAATTACTGACTTCAGTGAGAAAGGCTGGCTGATTTGACAACCTCAGAAGCTGGTCCTCATAATCTTGTGAGCACTGGAAAATTCCTTTTTCTCTCAGAGCTATTTTTCCTTGTTGCTCCTGAAAAAACCATCATTCTGAGGCTTTAAAGTATAGTGGATGTTGGTAAGCCACCATTAACACAAAGAAGAAAAGGATGTTGGTGAGAACTTCTTCAGCTGCCATTTCTTCTAATTACTCAAGGAAATAACAAACGTGTTTATTTGGCATTAGTCTGACTGTATGAGTCAAACCTCCAGGGACTGGCTGGTTTTTTTTCCCAGAGAGAATGTGTTAACACCAATGGTTACCCCAATCTGCTGTAGTCTACCAAATGGCTTCCTCCAGCTTCTCTAGGTTTTGAGGCAATCTTTGTGATGTGAGAGGTCAGTTTTGTGTCAGCTTTAGTTGCCATGTGTGTTGGATCCATACACATCTAAACCGTTTTCCATCAATCCTTCATAAAAAGAAAAAGAAAAAAAAAGGAAGGAAAAGAAAAGAAGCAAACTTCCAGGGGAAAATGGAATTGTTCTCAGTCTGAGTGGCAACTTAGGTGGTACTGTTTCCATGTAGTGCTGTTCACTGTTACTTCCTGAAATTTACTGTTCCATTTGGCATTTTTAGATGTGAAATTATGCAAAAGGAACAGGGTTTATTGCCTCTGGGTAAGAAAAGATGGGAGAAGGGGCCTGTCAGCAGTGGGTGTGAATAGTTGTCAACAGTGCTAAGTCCAGGATGTCTCTGTCCAGCTTATACCTGTAAGAAAAATCTAACAAAAACCTGCCATGGGAATATAAAAGTTGTCCAGGAAAATGTGATATCACTTTGAAATTCAGTGGGAATTCAGAACCCACCATGGAAAATTTGAACCTGCCATCAGTTCATTTGGACCTGGAAATATGGGCTGCACAGGGAATGTAAGTTTACCTATGCCTTATGTAAAAGATTTGAAATGTGTAATGAGGAAGTTCATGAAAAGTCCGTAAGAAGGTGAATATTTGTGGATCCTGGAAGAGGTTAAAAAAAAAAAAGGTGGGGGGAGGGGCAGGAAGACAACATAGTGATGAAACAGATTTAAAAAGCAGATTAAATGAGTCTTGTGGGGCCACCTCACTTCTCCCTGGGCTTAAAGAGCTTGCTGATTGCCTGCATGCTTCTGTCTGTGGAATGCAGCATCATTTTAGCTTCCTTGGGTGGGAGGAAAGGCTGCGTGCCTGAAGGTGTGCCTGTACCTCTGTAATCTGAGAATGCCAGATACAAACCAGCAGCTTTGAGACTGTTTTCCTCAGTAGCCTCTTTGAGTCCTCAGAATGCTAATGACAGGGTTTATTAGAACAACAACCCCTGAAGGGGGAAGATAATGTTGTGTGGAGGCAGGGCCCACATCCAAGGCCCCAGGGTTCACATGAAGGGCACTACTCCTGACATCGCTGACACGAGAAATGAAGAAAGCTTTGCATTTCTCCATTAGAGGCAGTAACCTCTGTTCTAATATATTAGTGCAGCTGTCAAAATCAGCCAGGCCAAAAAACTGTGCTGTTTCTGCTCAGGTACTGACAGTCTTATCAGTGCTGGGTTTATCCCTTACTGCCTCTACCAGGCAGATAAAGTAGAAAACTTTCATCATGTACTGTGTGTTTTGTGCTAAGGGGATTTCAAGTCCTTAATAACTTTTTTCCTGGAAAGGAAGGAGCTGTGTGTGATGGGAGCAGGTCCAATGGCAGAGGTGGCTGTGAGTACTGCAGCTCAGATTTGACACTAGTAATTCCTTCCCTTGCTGGTAACATAATGATGGCAGAGCCACCTCTACCTGAGGGTCTTGTCTAATGACCTAAGGCTTTAGCAGTGGAAAACTCACAGTAAATGGAGCCCCAGTGGCTAAGGCTGCCTGAATGTAAGCTGTTTCTCTTAACTCAGTTTTTTACAAAACAAGCAATATGGGGTTGTAAACTTTTCTTTTATGTTAATGTAGCCATTAATTGGGCCTTATAATCAGTGAAAAAGCTTTTTCTAGCTTCAATTTTTGGTGGAGATTGTCAGGATGTTTGACTTCAGGATAAAAATTACTCAGGTCTTACATTTAAGAGAATGTTCGACAGAAATAGGTAGGTGAGTATCTTCTTATCTTCTACAAGAAAAATGCCTTCATTTTGGCTCATGAAAATTGTAACTTCATATGTTACTTTTCCATGGTATTAGACTACTTTTCACATGTTGTGCAAGGCATTCATCATCAACTACTTTGAGAAATCATATAGGTGAGTTGATTAGCAAATCACATCATTTTTGAAGAAATGGAAGATTTTTTTTTTTTCCTTGTGAGTGAATTCAGGTTTGAGGCACTGTCTTTAAGACTTTTCATGTCTAAGGAAAATACTTTCCAGGGCCTAGAGAACACCACTGTTCCGCAGTTGTGCCCAGCAGTTTTCCTGTTTGGTTTGAGAGTGGTGAAGTATGATCCACTAAGATTTTGTACTAATAAAAGATTTCTAGGACAATCTTGTTTTTGTGGACAAACACTTATCATGGTCTCAGTAGAATAAAATCTCGGGTTCAAAGTTTATGGAGTAATATTTCATTAATATTTCATCTTGAAGGTAATCACAGGAAGGATTGTGTTTGGAGGTCTGCAGTCTGAAAAAGACTGGAGGGCATGGGAGGGCTGTGTGCATTGGTTTTGACCTGCAAGCATGCAGAAGTATTGTAATACAACATCCTTATACCCCTACACCTAATGTGAATTCAGGGATTCTTTAAGTTGACTTTATAGTATCACTGGGGCCATCTCATCCCCTTCAATATTTGTCATTTCCCTCTCCCTGCAGTACTAAACTTGTGAGAGTATCATGCTCTTTGTCCTTAGGTTTCTGTTCTGGTACCTGAACTTTTCTGGACTTGGAAATACTGTGAGAAGCAAGATTTTACTGGATTTAATATTACAAGTTTTGCATTTCATAAACTGTTTTAACTTAAATGGCAGATTTGGAAGTCCAACCACTCTATAACTGATTCCCGTTTTCCATATGTCTTCCTCCTGATTCTGGGAGAAGTGAAGTGCAAGCTCGCTACACCTGGGTGCATCGTGCTCATGCTTGAAAACAGTGTCTGCCTCTTGAAAAGTGTGTACAGAAAGCATGTCTATGAAGGAAATTAATTTGTAACTTAATTGATCATCTTACTTGCTTTCCTTCTTTTGCTTTGGATCATAATAAATACTTTGTATAACTTTTTTCTTCCATAATTGTACTAGTTGGGTTAAAATTACTCCAAGTTCTGCATCCCAGTATGTACTTGAAAAGTACAACTGTGTTTCTGTTAAATGTGAAGTTACAAAGAATGAAAGCGGATGATAATTGCCATAGGCATTTCCAGGAAGTTTCTAAATAATTGTAAAGTCTGTACTTCTAAAACATTCTTGAAAGTATTTGTTTCAGAGATACATAGAATCTTTGGCACCAAAAGTCCATTTGAGCACTCGCAGTCCAAATAAACATCCAGCTTTATGACGTCCCCAGTGGCTGGTCTAATTTCTGCCATTTTGTGGTTGCAGTGCTATAATCCCATGCTTTAGTGTTCCCACAACTACTTGGAAGTCAGCAGTCCAGGTCAGGTTTCTTAACAAACAGTTTGGTGTCTTTGCATGTATGTCCAGTGATTCATTGTCTTGCAATGTTTGTAAATGGTGAGGTCTTGACATGCTTCTGGGGTGGATGGAAAGTGCCATCTTTCTACTAAAGAAAACACAGAATTATGTGTGCTTGGGGGTTTCCTTTTACATGACTCTAAGAGGTCAAAGAACTTTATTTATCTTCTTGGAATAGTCGATTTTATTGAAATTCAGAGAGTAGTATAGTTTTCATGAGTCTTACAGACCTGGTTTCTGCGAAAAATTAAAATTTAATAACAGAAACAGAACGTTTGTTTTGCTATATCTCCTAGTTCCTTTTGCTAGATGCAGAAATGTTTCACTCTCACAATTGCTCAAATTTGGGTCCAATAATCTCTGCTGAAATCCACAGTTATCTAGATAAAACTTATCTAAACTGGTGGGGGTACTGCATGCACTGGCAGTAAAAGCTGCAAGTAGGAGAGGTTTTTTTACAGGTTTCAGGGCAGCGGTGGCAGCCTGTGTCCTGCAGGATTGGGTTTGGCTGTTGAGGAAGGTCAGGAGCGCACAATGCATGGCCAAGTCTGCAAGTGCACGTTGGTGACACAGCGCTGTTCTTTGAGCGTTTTGCTTGTTGTGGTCCCTGCATGCCATCTCCTTTCAGCGCAGATTAAAGGCTCGGGTCTTATTTACTCTCCAGTAGAGTGCATGGCTGAGCTGGTGCGCACAACAGCTTCTTAGTTTCTCTTTGAGCTTGAGCACAGAAGAATAAAGATTCATGGCTCCCCACCCCCTGCCAGAGTAAATTGACCTCTTGGAGGCATCTCTTCACCTAGTGGTGTGAGGATAATGCAGGGCTGTGTACAGAAAGAAAAGAGCAGGCTTTCCGATGGGACAGGGCCCAGGTCCTTTCTTTTGGGGGGCATTCATGTGTGTTAGGCTAAAATAGAAAACAGGTGGGAGAGAACTGCTCCCTGTCATGTGACTTTCATCTAAGTCTCCCTTGCAGCAATAGCTGCTTGATCTTAAACCTAGGAGAGTGAATATTTCTCGTGTTTCTTACTGTTGTTTTTGGCAATCTGATCTCTCATATGCCACTGAGTGCTTTTTGTGGTGGTCCCCAGAAATGAGGCAAAAGTTCTGAGTCTAGAGAGGCTTCTGGTGGGGTCCTGTACCTTAAACCCTCACCCTTCAGCCTTTTTTAATTTTCCATCTCACTCAGTTGAACCTGTAGGTCCTCTGGGCCACAAACAATCTTTGTCTCATGGAGCACGAATGGCCTTCCTTTTGGATAGTGAATACTTCATCACCTATACCTTTATGTACCTAGTCTGACTGGCTCCTGATTGATCATGTCTTGTGAACAATCTAATATTACATGCCTGTTCATATTTGGATGTTTTTTTGCACATGTTTATTCATTTGGTCTGTTCTCTTTTGCAGAATATTAGCACATCATTTTTCTTTCACATGCATTTCACATTTCACATTTTTCTTTCACAACATAACGCATTGCCTTGGCAACAATGAGCAAAGGCACTCTGTGAAAGTATGTACACATGACTGTGATAAAAAAGATATTCTTATAACACTAAATTAAAAAGAAGGAACCCAGCTACAGAAAATCATTGAAGCAGGTTGACTGATTGAAATGGGATTCATCCATGTGCTACAGTGATTTCCTACATTCCACTCTAAATTGCTGCTCTGAGCAAGGATGACTGAAGATTGATGGAGAAGTAGTGTGTTTAATGGTGTGGTGTGAGCAGCTATTCAGTAGCTCACTCTTGAAATGCATGAAACTGTTAGCTCTTAAACTGGCATAAGGAAAATTACTTTAGGACTGTACACTGCCCTATAGATTGCTTATCTTTATGCCTTGTCCCTTTCCTCCTGAAGGGTTTGAATTAGAGAAATACGAGTTCAGAGCCTTGGCACTGCTTTTCACTTCTGAAGATAGGATTTGGCTCATGCATCATTGCCTGCATGAGATGAATACCTCGTGTGAACTTGCAACATACACTGGCCCTATCCTTGTCTGTTGGGAGGCGCTTCTCTACAAGCCTAAGTAGTCCCACCTCACTGTCAATTGCAAGGCATGGATCACCCTTTGGAAACACCCCTTCCTCTGCAGTTTGGAAGTAGGCAAGGAGGAGTGAATCCCTCTCCCCTCCTTCCCTTTGCACATACCTCTCCTCTGTGTTAAAGAGAGGTAATTTAGGTCTGGCATCTTATATACCTAGTGTTTGTTTTACAGTAGCTAATTTTACTCAATTACAATATTTAATTACAGTCATTCCCATTCGCTGCTGCATCTGGTCTTTTTGCTGACATGCGGGAATTCTTGGTTAACTGTACCTGGAGCTGAGCCATTGTGAAGCAACAGATACCAACAGCATTAGGTTAGGTCAGCATAATGGTACATAAGCTTTGCTCCTTCTGAAGACAAAATTTAAGATGAGGAGGTGGGGCAAAATGCAATTACTATGTGAGAAAATATGGTGCCCAATGGGTGTGCATTGCAGTGTTTGGTTAAAAGGTTTCATTTGAGCTAGATCGGTTTGTGCTCTTAGGCTTTGGGTGAAAGTTCATCTTGATAAATCTCTGTGCTCAAATGATACTATCCATCGTGCCTTAAGCTGATACATCGTGAGCAGTTAGCTTTTGTGGCATGAGAAACTGGAATTTTTGTGCTTCAATTCATTCAACCCTTTTTGGAATGAAAAGTCACGTATGTCTCGTTTAGTCTCCTGATAACTCTCAGCACTGTTAGAATTCTCTTTATAACTTTTTGCTTTCCCTGTCTACTAGAACCATTCTGTTGGTTCTGTTGCCATGTATTTATGAACAATACTATCAGAAAACAGTTTTTTCTGGAGTTACTTATTAGTTTTAGCCCTGTGTACATCTGCAGAAGCAAAGGATCACTCTAATGAGTAATTTGCTCAAGGCCAATTTTAATTAATGTAGGCTGTTAAATGAAGAAATGTTTAATGAAAGCTGGATCTTTGAAGGACTGTGCTAGGCCTTTATTCTCTCTTTGTTTGGTCTTTCTTCTGCTTCTCAGCAGCCTGGTCTGGTGATGTATTAGGGTGATAGTGGAACGCATTCTGTGAGCAGAGCATACACTCCTTCAGGAAAGTGCCTGCAATCTTTGAGTAGTCATTTATTCACTATGATGCCAAAATACGATCTTAGCAGCCACCACATCTGTCTGAGAATGGAGAGGAGATGTAAATCACAGAATTAGGGCAGAACTATCTAAGTCCTTCTAAAACTTTTATCAACATGGCCGCAGTCAACCTTCTGTCCCCAGTGGCATGTAATGAAAAAATGAAAGAGGTTAATCTAAGTAATTTGCTTTCATAGTTATTTTGCGTTCTCTGCAGTTGGATGATTCTAAATAATTTAAAAATTGTTAGTGATATTGAGCAACATCTCTGTGTCTTTGTAATACTGGAGAATGTAAAAATATGTCTGGACTCTGACCTTCTTTGCCATCACCATGAGCTGTAGACTCAGTGCTGCTCTTGAACAGGGGTGTCCAAACTTCATCTCTTATTCCCCCAAGTAATCCACAATGACCTGATAATCACAGAGTCAAATAGGTTGAAAAAGACCTCTGAATTCATAAAGTCCAACCTTTGACCAATCGCCACCATGCCAACTAGACCATGGCACTAAGTGATACATTCAGTCTTTCCTTAAACATTTCCAGGGATGGTGACTCCACCACCTCCCTGGGCAGCCCATTATGCAACAACCTGTGGGAACAGAGTAATTGAAATCATATCTGCATTTTAGAAAGGCAGAATGTAGTAATTGAAGTGACCTTGGGAAAGTTCAGCAATCACTCATTAGAGATCCTGCATTTCTGGTGCATGCTGGTGGGGAGCGATAAAGCCCTGACTGCCTTGAGTGTGGCACACCTCCTGTGATGAGGAAGGACTTTGTTGTTCTTCTCCCTCATGTGCTTGATGAGTTCTGATGTAAATTTTTTTTTTAACTGCAGGTCACTTCATGGGCAACAACACAGTGATTGATGTTTTGAGGAGAGAAGGGTACGAGGTAGAACACACTCCAGCTGGACAAGCCATCAACAAGTAATGCATGCTTCTTCCTAGCTGAGCAGTCATTGGGGGGGGTGGGTTTGTAAACAGTTATGAAGTGGTAATGGCAGCTGAAATTATAACTAACAGTGAGCTAGACTCTTTCTCTCCTTCCCAGCAGTTTGTTTTTCTCTTCCATGAGCTAGTTTGGAAGGGGGCTTGTATTTGGTTTTGGTTTGGGTTTTTTTGGGTTTGTTTGTTTCTTTGGGTTTTGTCATTGGATGTGTGTGTGTGTGTTTGTTTAGTTTGTTGTTGGTGGTGGTTTTGTGGTGGTTTTTTTTGGAGTTTGGGGGTTTTCTTGTTGTTAATAAAATTTCTGCCCTTGTAAGTTTCTAACTCTTAAATGAACAGCCATGGAGTATGCATGCTTGGTTCATTAGATCTGGATGCTATCCTGTACCACATAGGCTTCCAGGTTTTGCATTCCTCTCTTCCATGTGTTTGACTGCCCTGCCTTTTAATAAGCCCCTTCTTTTACACTGCTATCTTTTATTCTTTCTTGTTTACTCTCTCCCAGCCTGGAATCTGATTGCCCAGAGTCCACCCAGCCTCTTTGCAAGCTGTCTCCTTGACTGATTGCTCTCATGTCCCTTGCTTTCTTCTGCATTTTTAAGCTAAGGTACTTGTTGTTCTGGTTCATCCTGCAGCTGTCCTTTGGGATATACCCTTCCTGCCTCTTTTTATGTCTCACTGGATGCTTTTATCCACCTCCATGGTTTCAGTAACTACAGAATGCCAGATAATCTCCTCCTCCACTCTCTACCGAGAATTACTTGTGCTTTGACTCACCTCTTCCTGGAATACTTGCCATCAGCTTAGGGTTTACAATCCTTGCCTCCCCCTTATCCAGACTCTTACCAAGCATGTATCTGTCAGATATACTCGCTCTTCACTGCTGAAAGACCACAACAGAGAAATCTGGATATTGGTCCCAGTTCTGTTTTCCTTTTATCTTCTGTGCCAGGCATACTGTCACCCTCTGTTTACATCTCTGTTCCTCCTACCCCACATTTCTGATATGGGACATTCAGGCAGGACTATCACCTTTTAATAGGATTTATGCAGAGGGCACAGTGTAGAGTGTTGGTCTGTGCAAAGGGCTCCACAGGTGTGGTGCAAATTAATAACAGATCTTTTTCTCATACTCTGGTTGCTACAATTTTCGCTTTATACCACCTTTGCGGTTGTCTAAAACCATGAGATTGAAATTCTGGCAGATCGTGTTTTCATGATGATTCTTGACATGGACATACATCATTAACTCTACGTGTGCTGAAAAAAACTGATCCAAGACTTATCCCCATGGCTGTATGAATGTCAGCCCCTAACCCTGTTTCTGCCAGTGGGCAGGTGGTCTGACAACGAGAAGCCCCTGTGCTTAAGCAGAAGGCTTAATGATTCTGTAACACCTGAGTTGTGCTATAAAATCCAGTGTCTCAGTGTTCACAGGGATGATTAAAAAAAAACCAAAATAACCCAAAACAGCCTGCACTGATATTTTCATGTTGTTTTTTCATTCTTGACTTAGGTATTCCTAAAACCAGCTTCAGCAGTTTCTTAAAGCTTAAAGAAAGATAGCGTAATAGGTACTTGAGAATAAACAAGATCTGATACTACTCTGTAAAGATGTAGCTGTAAGGAAATCAAGGGCAGACAACTGAAGAAACGAGGGATAGATTTTCACTTATCAGATAGATTAGTATCAAGGATATTTGGAGTAGCTAGGCACCCAGTTCCCTAACCACATCATGGGAGTTCATTGTGTAGCCTGTTGTGCGTTTGAAAGCCCCCAGTTTGGCATCAGTTGCATCTTAAACCTCTCATAAGGACCATTAGACAGAACATCTTTCCTGGAGTCTTGATATTAAAGCTGAGTAAGAAGATGGCACTTCATTGCTAATATTTCTGGATGACTTCAAAACAGATTTTAAAATGTGAATATGTTTCAAGAAAAATGCGGGTTCAAAGGAAAAGAGTATTTAAGGTGAGGGAAAGACTTGTGGCAAGAGTGTTTCAGAGTCCTAGAGCTTGGATGGAGGATATCACTTGATTGCTATGCTGGGCTTCTGGGAGCAAATAGCAGAACATTCTATGACAGTAAACCCAGTGTAGGCCACATAAATGTGGAACTGTGTCCAACTGTCCTTTGTAGTGCTGCACAAAGTGCAGTCACTACCTGTGGACTATTTCACTGTTCATAATTGAGACAGGATAAAAATGGCAAGTGGTTGGACTGAGACAGAGAATTCAAATGACTGCTCTGGCATCAGACACTGTAGGGATATTAGCTGAAGGGTCCTAAAACACAAGAAGGAGGAAGTCTGCAATTGTCTGAGTTCCCTGCATCATGACATTTTGCAGTAGCAGCACAGTCTGCTGCTTCCTGTGCTCTGGCTAAAGAAAAAGTCCCTTATGAGGTATCTTGTAGATACCTGTGGGTAGGAACCAAGAAGGGTGTAGGATCATTATACTCATTTCCCATAGCAGGAAGGGCTGCCTGAGGTGCACTGTCCACCATTAGAGGAAATGAAATTAATGCCTCTAGCTGGGGACAGAAAAGCTCCTTTTCCCTGATGTCTCCAAAGCAGGGAGGGCAAAAGAGGTGCTCCAAGCAGGCAGTATTGCAAAGGACAGTTTATAAATCTTACCACAAGTGCAATCAAGCTCCTTCTGACTTACTTTGGTCTTTAACTGTTGTTCCTGATTTTGGAATGCAGTTATATATTGTAAAATATTCAACACAATCACAGCCATAATTAAGCTGCTTCCCGACTCTCCCTTAGCTGCTGTGCGGGGAGAGGGAATCGGCCTGGGGGAAGAAGGACAGGCTTTTGCATCTTCGTGCCTTTTCCAGTGGTTGATCAGTTGGTCTGTGGAAGAATTTTCTGCAGGAAGTGTTGCAGAGGAGGTCTTGTATATGGATGTGTCTGAGGCCGTGTCTATCAGAATAAACGCCTGGCCATGCAGGATGCAGGCCATCCTCTACCTGCAGCAATGCTGAGCTCCAGCATGGTGTGGCCATGGGTTCAGTAGGGAAGGCTGCAGGCGGCATGGCACTCTAATCTACAGGGCAGGGGTGCTGCCTACTCTGTGGCTTAGTAAATGAACAAAAACAGTGAGGAGAAATGGTGGGAAAGGGAATCACAGGCAGAAGACTTTCAAACAGATTACATCAGGTCACTGGAGACAGCTAACTGTCTCCAGTGGCGGGAGTTCACTAGGGGGATCACTCTGTAAGGGAGTGTTAAACAGTGGGTGATGTGAAGCAGCTGAGGAGGAGAGCTGAAGGGTCATGACAGTTCTGAGGTGATAAAGTGTGACAGAGTGTGACACCACAATGATTTTGAAAGAGATTGATAGCCCAAGGCCCATTCTGCAGCAGTCACTCTCAAATAAACTTCACCATGTGATCAGTCTGATTTTCCTTACAGCAAATAAGAAGAATTATCTTTGTTTTCCATCTTCTTTCTGCATGTTACAGTCCACAACTTCATTTCTCCTTCTCCAGGAACTACTCTCTACTTGCCATAAAATAAGTGCGCATACATTGATGGGCTAGCTTGAAAACTGCACCCATGCTGAAACATGTCTCCTTCCAGACCTCCTTCTTTTCATGCCATTGGAAGCTGAAAAAAGAACACAGTTCTGGGAAAGTTTCATTGGTTAAAGGCGAGTTTCTGCTCAATGGTCTGTGGTTTTCTGTTACCTTTCTGAATTTCAGTCCAAGTCAGTCTTCAATTTTGTCTTGTTACAGAAGGCTGTTGGATCTCTTTTCTTTATGAAGTAGCCATAAAGATCAGCCACATATTCCTGTTGGGTTCTGTGTATGCTTGGAGTGGATTGAGTTTGTGGGTTCATCCAAGATGCTTATAAAAAAGTAAAGAGGGGAAATTGCTTTGTTCCAAACAATGAGAAGTGTGGGCTGGCAAAGCCGTAAGTGAATAGGACACGGCAAACTGCCTGCCTTAGAAGATAGATGAGATGTTGTTTAAGAATAAGGAAGCAGAGCTTCAGTAATCATGATGGAGCTGATTGTTGTTTTTTTTTCACTTTATCACCTTCACAGGAAGCTGAGTAGTCATAGCCCTTAGAGCCTTTTCTGGAAGCTCTACTTGAGGTTTCCAAAATTTACCTTATGAGACAGTTTGTACACGCACATAGTCTCAGTGATGTATCTCACTTGCTGGAGCTCCTTTGAAATTCCCAATAATGCTGCCAGCCTAATAGAGGATCTGGGCAGCTGGAAGGCTAAGGCCTGACTCCCACTCCTTCATTACTTGCTATAAATGTGTGCAAAGCTCGACTCTGCTTATTGGAGAGATCCAGTTTCTCAGTTTCCTCCCTTTCATGTGGACCTCCATACTTGTCCTTAAAATCCCCTAAGACCACCATTTCATGTTCCTTGGTGTGCTTTATCTGAGTGGCAGGACAGCATTACAGCCTTTTGCAGATCAGCACTAGAAGCCAGTGCCACAATGGTGTGTTGAGCTCTGGTTTCTTTGTGTCAGACATGTCCCCTGACACAACATTTTATAAAGGCTGTGCATTCACTGCTTTGTACCATTTGGCTTCATCAAAGAGAAAATGAGAAGAGAGTCAGCTTGGTGCTACCAACCTAATCTGCTTTCAGTTGATGCAGACTGGATGACCCAAAGGATTCCTTAATCATAGGATCATAGAATGTTAAGAGAGTTGAAAGGACCTTAAAGATCATCTAGTTCTGATCTCTCTGCCATGGGCAGGGACACCTCCCACTGGAGGGTCTTGCTCAAGGCCTTATCCAACCTGGCATTGAAAAGTGCCAGGCTTGGGGCATCCACAACCTCCCTGGGCAACCTCTTCCATTATTTCACCACCCTCACAGTAAGGAATTTCTTCCCAATACTTAGCCTAAATTCACCCCTTCTTCAGTTTGTATTTGTTACTCCTAGTCCTGTGACTACAGTTCCTGACAAAGAGTCCCTCTCCACCTTTACTGTAGGGATCCTTCAGGTCCTGGAAGGTTGCTATGAGGTCTCCACAGAGCCTTCTCTTCTCCAGGATAAACAACCCCAATTTCCTCAGTCTGTCTTTGTAGGGAAAGTGCACCAGTTGGTAGGATCCTTTTACCAACATCTGCGCCTCCTCTGGACTTGCTCCAACAGTTCCATATCCTTTGTTGGGGGCACTGGAACTGTTTGCAGCACTGCAGGTGGGGTCTCACAAGAGCAGAGGGGCAGAATCCCCTTGCTCACCCTGCTGCCCACACTGCTCTGGATGCAGCCCAGGATCCCATTGGCTTTCTGGGCTGGGAGTGCACATGGCTGGGTCACGTTGAGTTTTTCATCAACCATCACCCCCGAGTCTTCTCAGCAGAGCTGCTCTCAGTCACCTCTCCACCCAGCGTGTAGGTGTGTCTGGGGTTGTCCTGGCCCAGGTGCAGGACCTGCACTTGGCCTTGTTGAACATCAGGGGGTTTGCACAGCCCCACCTCTCCAGCCTGTCCTAGTCCCTCTGGATGGCATCCCTTCCCTCCAGCCTGTTGACTGCCCCACACAGCTTGGTGTTGGTGGCAAACTTGCTGAGGGTACCCTCGATGCCACTGTCCATGTCACTGGCAAGATGTTGAACAGTATCAGCCCCAGTACTGACCCTTGGGGGACACCACTCATCAATGGTTTTCATGTGGACAGGGAGCTGTTGACCACAATTCCTTGCGTGTGGCCATCCAGACAGTTCTTTTTCCACTGAGCGACCCATCCATCAAATCTATATCTATCCAATTTGGAGACAAGGATGTTGTGTGGGACAGTGTCAAACGCTTTGCCTAAGTCTGGACAGATGATGGCAGTTGCTTTGCCGTATCCATCAATACTGCAGCCCTGCCAGAAAAGAACATCAAATTTAACAGGCATTTTTTGCCCTTGGTAAAGCCATGTTGGCTGTTACCAGTCAGCTCTTTGTTTTCCATGTGTCTTAGCATAGTTTTCAGTGGAATCTGCTCCATGATCTTGCCTGACACAGAGCTGAGATTTTACTTTCTCCTTTTTAAAAATGGGGGTTCTATTTCCCTTTTTCCAGGTGTTGGGAACTTTACCTGAGTGCCACAAGTTTTCAAAAATGATAGATCGTAGCTTAGCAACTTATCTGCCAGCTCCCTTAGAACCTGCAGATGAATCTCATCAGGCCCCATGCACTTGTTCGTATTCAGGCTCCTCAGATGGTCTCAAACCTGAACCTCTCCTGCATTGCACTTAGGATCTTCATACTCCCAGTCTCTGTGTTTGCCTTTCCCGACTTGGGCAGCTTGGCTGGAACACTTGCCATTGGACACTGAGATATAGAAGTCATTGAGAACCTCAGCCTTCTCGGGGTCCAGCGTGTTACCAGGTTACTGTTAATGGTATATTAAGCAGTTCACTTCAAAGATGGTAATTTCCAAGATGTGTTTCTGTAGCCATGACCACAGACTGTGGACTAACTTGATTCTCACCTTCTCCATCAGAGAGAATTGCTGATCCAGAACGGGCTTCATCAGCTGGTGTGCTTTAGTTGTTTTGTCTGCCCCTTCCAGTTGTCCCTCAAGTTACTTTGCCCTGGGCAGGAAATGCGGAAAGGGATAATCTGGTCTGTGTTCTGCAGAATATCAGACTAGAGGAGTGTGGTTTGACCTCCTCTGACTTCGAAGTGATTCTGTTTTTGTCTCTTTCTAGATATGCAAGTTTATTACCAGGAGTTATTCCACCCTTAGCCAGACTGCATTCTTTCTTCAGATTCAGTCTGCCTCTTTTCCAAAGATTTTTTTTTGTTAAAGAGCACTGTTTTGATCACAAAATCAATATTGACGTAAGGAAGAGGGAGCAGGAATTCAAGACAGAGAAATGAGCCTCTAGCCAATATGTGGGGGAGAAACACCTATTTTATATGCATGTGCCTTGATAGTATCTGTATCAGGATTTTGCCTCAAAACCCTTTCAAATGTTGTCTGTGTTCCCTCCTTCTTCCAGCCAAAAATCTCCCAAAGCCTTGGTAGCCTTTTCATCATCACACAGCCCCTATGTTGTGTCCCATGAGTTCCCACTGCACCCCCAGAAGGAGGAGGAAGAGGAAGAGTTCCTGCCTCACCTGCTATTGCCTGACAGCATTGATGTGCTCATGAAAGTAGACAGGAAGTACAAAAAGAAGAAGAAAAAGCAGCAGAAGAAGCAAAGACTGCGACAATTTAATGACCTTTGGGTTCGCCTTGAAGAAAGGTAGCTAATGGCTGGGGAGGGGGAGGATGGCTTGTAATGCAAACTGAACTTTAACTTAGACTATTTAATCCAGTCCCTCAAACTTCTGCAGGGGTAGATATATCCTGTGGACAGGATCTGACCTTCTCCACTGCTGTGATCCTTCCTGAAACATTTGCACAAGGCTTCTTGTGCTATTAGTGGCAATAAAAGCTTTCTTTTTTTTTTTTTTTTTTTTTTTTCCTTTTTTTTTCGTTTGCATAATTAGATTTATGGAAAATTAGGCATAAAACAAGTGGAAGCCTTGTCTGGATCATTCTGCATTTGGGCTTGAGGGATTGTGAGCATATGGCAGTCCTCTCTGTCATGGAAGGCTGGGTCCAGTGGTAGATGGTACTGATCAAAGCCTTGGACTATTATCCAAGAGCTGCTGCATATGAGGAAACTGTCATTCCTGACATATGCTCTCCTTGCACTTGGGCAATATTCATGCAGTATTTTCAGTTTCAGTATTCTTCCAGGCTAAAAGAGCATGACAGCCTAATGGATGACAAAGTTTACATAAGGAAATGAGTGTGTTGTGGGACAGAGGTTCACACATACCCCTTAATTTTCATCCAGAAAAGCTTACTTACCTACAAGAACTACTGAAGCCTGCTTAAAAAAAAAAAAAAAAAAAAAAAAAAAAAAAAAAAAAGCTAATTTCTCTCTCACTTCTACTTGGGCCTGTGGCTGGATATAAACCTTAATGTTTCCCTCCTGTCAGATAATACACATGCTCAAACCTGCTTTCTTTTGTACTTTGTGTGTCTGTATCTCTGCCATATTCAGATTGAAGGCATTAAAGTTTTGTGATACCATAAACAACCAGACAGGTTGGGGTGATGGGGAAGAGTCTGATAGTTCTTGAAATTAAGCCTGTACATTCTTTGGGTTTTTTCCCCTCATAAGAACATTTCTCCCTGCTCCACAAGTTACTGAGTATAGCAGGGTTCTCCTGTGCCTTTCCTATCACGTCCCTGTATCCCAGTTGTACCACTGCTATGAGTGACACATGGCTCAGGCTGGCTGCAAGTGGCTGCAGCAGCTGTTGCTGTGTTTGAGACATTCAGCCATTTTCCGATTTTTTAGACCAGACTCCCTTCTCTGCTCCTTCCTTCAGTCTTAGTGTGTTTGTGAGACAAAGTGAAACAAATGCTCATGTGACATGTCCATTGACAGACCTACACACAGGCCAAGATTCCCTAATTATAACAAATGCTGTATTGATCACACTGGACTTTTGTCTCTTAGTCTGTCATTTACTTTCTATTAATGTAGTTGATACTAGCTGGTTGTGAATGGATTTTTGGGGTTCCTGTTGCTAGTCTGTTTAGTTGAAATGCTAAGGAATGTCTCTCTTAATCTCCCACCCTGTCTCCACAGTGCTGTGTTCAGTGTTTCACATGCAGTTGCTCCCACAAAGCTCAGGAAAGTCAGTGGGCAGTGACTGTAAGATACCCATGTATTTGCAGTATCAGTGTCTTCAGAAGTCAAGGGAAGATGTGCTGCTGTGTCTGAATTGAAGGTACATTAGGGCTGCACACTAGATTTCAAATTCTGCCAGGCAGTAGTGAGGCAAAAGCAAAGCAAATTATGGCAGCCTAGGAAGCCACTGCATAAATCTGGGAGCAACAGACGCTGCTTTCCTTTTCTTCTTTTTATGTCTCCTTTCCTCCCCTACTATTTAAGTCATCCTTTGTGCTAGAACCTTACCCAGTGCTAGGTGGCAGGTGCTTTGTAGAGCCAAGCCCTCAGTAGCAGAGAAGAGCTTAAACATCTGGGGACGGAGCTGTCGCATGGGCTTGCTGGGAAAGACAAACGATGCTTGGGAGATTACTGCGCCCTCATGCCGAGGGAAGGCAGCTGTCCCTGAGGCACAAGCCGCACTCGTGCATGCACTGAGCCCCTGTGAAACCCGGGCTGTGTGCTCGCTCTGCCGCAGCACCCGCGCCGCACTGCGCTGGGCTGACAGCCCCACCTTGCGGCACCTCTTCCCGAGGACATCCCGCACCTCTGCGCCAACGTGTGTGTGCAGGGCATGTCTGACTGGGAGCCTCAGCCCTGACTCTAACCATTCCTCAGGGTGTGCAGGCATGGGTAAAGCTGTCAGGGTTCTTATGGATGGGCCATTCACAGTTTTCAGGTTTACAGATGGGCTGGATGGCCTTAAAGGTCTTTTCCAACCTAAATAATTCTATGATTCCCCCTGTGAGCCTGAAAATGTGAAAGGTGTGGCTCAAGTGATTTAATAGTGTTGTAGTGGGCTTGTCAGATTGGCCTTGGTTCGTGCCCTTGTATGCATCAGCTGCCAGCTGTATTTCCTTGATGTGCTGCCAGCTGGCTTCTCTCCGACTATTGTTCAAATGTTCTGGGGAGCCTTTTGGGTAAGGAAGAGTAAAGTGCTTTTAAAAAAGATACTAATTGCCTTCAATTTCCCAAAGCATTTTTGCTTAGTGGGCTGAAATAAAACAAGAAGGGTGCACAGCAGCTGGGGATTAGGTGCAGAAGAAATTACTCAGTCTTTTTATTTGCCAGGTGGTCGTGGTTTTAGTTTTGTCCGAATTTGTCTTCAGGTTCTATGCAGCACCCAGCAGCCTTGAGGGGTATGTCAGTCTTAAAGCTGTGGTGTCAAGCATTGCTTTCAGTCCGTTGGCAAAGAGAACAACAGCCCATGTAGTATCTGACCCTTCTGACTCTTGGCCTGCTGTGGGGTGTGATCTCCCCCAGTTCAGGTCAGTTGATGTTAGCAGCCTGGAGCACAAATTTCTCTCCTCCATCACATATTGCCATAATGGGAGCTGAGGTCAGGTAGGCTCTCATTCAGTTCTTGTTCATCACCATGCCAGAGTACTCACTACCACTGGGGGATACTCTGGAATGTGGTGATCTAGGATGTGTTTCTGAAAGCCACTCTTCCTCTGCTTAAAGTACATCATGTAAACTCATTGTAATTCCTGACCTGTGGAAGAGATTATACAGTACAGAAACAAGGTGGGTCCGCACTGAGATGCACAAAGCATGGCTGAGGACGATGTACTCAGAAAACAGGTGCCTCACTCCAGCTGTGCTCAGCAAGTGCCACTGCAGTGGTGCTTCTCTACCACAGCACTTGTTTTGTTCTTACATATTTTCTGCTTAGCTGAAAGGGGCTAGGAATATGGTCACCATACCCACCTGACTGACTGTGTGGGAGCAACGGGCAGGCTGGGTAGACTTGAGACAGGGCAGGTGTTTTGGCGCTGTCATCACCCTCTCAGTCTCTGCTGTTCCCCCTCAAGTCTACTTCACAGTATGGCAGGGTGGCACCCTCATCCTTGTGGGTTGGCGTGGGAGCTGCCCACACTCTGAGGAAGGGACAAGACAGCAGTCTGCCATTTAGGAGGCACAGACTTTTGCTGAGACTTGTACAAGAAACCATTCCCATGGACCCAGAAAAATGACAGTGGGGCACAGAGGCTGACCATCTCCTGCTGTGTGGATGTTGGGCAGCTGTGGGCTGTGTCAGGACTGATGTTGTTCTCTTATGTTGCAGTGCTACCGACCCTCCTCCCCGGATCCGCATCATTAATGGCTATATCACGGTGGAGCCCCGGCCCTGGGGCCACGGACGGTCCAGTCGCACTCGCGCAGACACCAGCAGTGCTCCCCAGCTTTCCCATTCTCTCTTCCTCCCGCTACTAACTTTGACTGTGCGTGTGATAATGCTTCATTGAAACACCTGGGGATCCAAGCTGCAGAACTCCTGCCTTAAAAATAAAAAAATAAATTTATGCAGAAAAAGAAATAGAAGACTATGAGTGGGACACCCATTCTTTGGGCTGTTCTTAAACTGCCTCCTTTTCCTGAGTCTGGATCATTAACATTATTAACTGGTTTGACCTGCCCAATACAGGAGAAGATATTTTAATGAAAGTGTTATTTATCCTTCTCTTGCAGAAGAATGATTTTGTGTTATCCCATAATGCTTTGGGGAGATTATAATGTTGCTATAACATAGCTGTTGTTCAGCTGTTTGAGCCCAACTAAATTACGTATTTTTCACCTTCAGTGCCTTGTAAGAAGATTTACACACCACTGACTTGTTTATTAGAACAGAATATTTTCATCATATAAGCACAGCTGGGGAAGAGAGGTTGGTATTTTATGTCTCTACTGGTAATGCTTTTAATTCTTGCTTGTTAGGGCTCCAGATTACATATTAAGGTTCATGACAACACCTACAGTAGAAAAAAACAGTGAAGACTTGCGAACAGGTTGTTTCTGCTGTCTATTTGGTGCTATTTGAGATGGGTACCCCTGAATCTCCAATGGCCAGACAAGTCTCATAAGGGCAACTAATGTACATTTAAGAAAAAAGAAATTCCGGGGCAACTTCATAAATCATCCTGTTGGAATCTTCCAAAATAAGTTCTCAAGAGGTGATTTGCACAATTAGACTTCATTCTAGGAAATCCTTTCAATCTTTTCTGCTGAGTTCATTTTTCAGGCTTTCCAAATTGTTTTAAGTCCTTCGTGTCTGCATGAAGTATATGTGTTGTTGACTGTTGAATGTAAGAAGCTTGGAAGTGGTGATGAATTTTCTGTATTTGTACAGGACATCCTCTTGTGATCACATTTACTCAATCTCTGAGCAATGTCTCTCCCTCTCTCTTAAGGAGGATTTCATTGCCTAGGACAGTCTCCTAAGTTTCATCCATGGGTGAACTTGGAGCCAATGTGTTGAGCTTATTAACTTGGAAGCAGCAATCACCTGCCCTGACAAGACAATGAACCTTCAGGTTTCCTTTCCTGTGCATTTACACATGCTTCACTGCATTTTCAACTGCCTGTAAAAAGTGCTTCTTTTTCATAGCTTTCTACAGCACATTGGAGGAGGAACAACAAACGGTTACAGCTTTCCTAACAGCCTTTTCATCTCTCGATCTCAAATTTCAGTCCACCTTCCAGAAGGACTGAACCTGAACCCAACCTATGTTTGCTGTGGAAAACAGAGAAAGGAGAGGTTAAGTGTCACAGTTAGCAGCAGCACTATTGTGGGGAATGAAATAGATCTGGACTGGAGTAGAACACAGCACCATTTCATTGTGTATTCCTTCTTATATGGAATACTGCAAGACCTCAGGTGCCTGAATGTGTCCTGGCTTCCTTGGCTTTCACAGCAGCCACCCTGATGATGTGTGTTCCCCTCTCTCACTCTCTGGTTGATCTTTCACTGGTCACAGACCTGGTGGGTCTCGAGCTTGTTTTCGTTGACCTGAATGTGACCTGAAGGGAGCAGATCTTATGAAATATATGTTACTTACAAAAATGCACTGCAGGCCTGACAAACTGGGCACATAGAATTATAGAATGGTTTGGTTTGGAAGGGATCTTATAGATCATCTCATTCCAACCCCATTGCTCTGGGCTGGGACACCTTCTACTAGACCAGATTGCTCAAAGCCCGGTCCTTGAACACTTCCAGGGACGGGCCACCTACAGCTTCTCTGAACAGCCTGTTCCAGTGTCTCATCATCCTCACATGCATACTTGTGTATTTAGCAGCACATCTGGCCACCAAAAATGTCACACCAGAGTGTGTCCTGCACTTGCTGAACAATGCCTTGGTATTGCTTCTCGTCCGACTGTCCTCTGTCCTTAAGAGTGACGTGATGAATGTGGCAGATCCAAAGAGCACTGCAAGCACTGGGAGAAAGTGGTTGAAACAGAGTTTTCATTTCTTTTCTCCATTACAAGGCTGCTGTGTAAAATAACCCCAGGCTTGCTTTTCCCTTTGTTTTCTCCTCTGTGGTTGCTCCTGAACTTCATCTCTGTGAGGGTAACTGGGATGAGTGAAACAACCATCAGTGTTTTTCTTAGGTTGGCATGAGGAAAGAGTGGTTATAAAACATAGAGAAGTACCAGAGATCTGAAGTAGCACTATGGATAATTCAGTTCTGGTGGTGTAACTCATTTTGTAGCCTGTTTTCAAGTGTCTGACTGCGAGAGAAATAGAAACGTACTTAATTGTGATGGATTGTGTGCCTGCAATCCCGGAGGCTACATCCTGGGAGTCTTTCTGCAAAGTAATCAAATAAAGATATTTTTGAGGGTCTCATGGACTTGGGTTGATACCTATGATCTAAACCAGTGGTTTCAATCACTCACTTCTTCTTCCAGACCAGTCATTGCTGATTGTCCTCTCCACTCCCCCCACCCAGCAGCAGCTGGGTAGTACCAGCGAGAGGTCAAGGTTCTAGCTTTCCATAGGTGGACACCCAGTGGAGGAACTGCTTCTGGAGTCCCAAGAAAAAATGGAGCAGAGCCACTGCCTTTTTGCTCAGAGGCAGTAGCTCTGAGATTAAAAAGTTGGGTAAAACCTGTTTTCAGCTCTCTTCTGGAGGGGATTTGGAACCAGAGCTCCTCCTGGTGGCCTCATAACCCCCTTTGAAAAGTTGACTAGGGAGACATCCTCTCTGTGGAGGTGGCTTTTTCTAAAGAAGATATTTTGATTGTGTTCAAATTAGCAGCAGAATAAAGTAAGCCACTGTCTTTTCAAGTTGCTTTGCAATAGATATGCAGCTGCATACAGTTACACCTTATAATATTGTGATTGTCCACCTGGCTTTTTAAGTCGGCCCAGAAAATGCATTTTGTGTGCCTGATTTTAACATAGAGGAGTGTTATAAGTATAAACTCACTTGGCCCATCCCAGAGCTTGGTAGCAGGTAAGGCAGTTCTCTGATGCCTTCTGGTGTGTGTTTGGATCTCCATTCCACGTGGAAGGCACATGAAGTTTTGTGCTGGACTGTTGGAGCCAACTGGATGATTATTTGCCAGTATAGCTTCAAGGATATAAACTCACACGTAAGTGGATAAAACGGACAAAGGTCATTAAAAGTGCTGAAGCAGAAATACTGTAAGTAAAAAGAATCTTGGATATCAGCCTCCTACCCTGGAAAGGAAGGCAAAAAAATACGTAATACAAGTATAGCAGCCCTCTGTCTTGGGGACTTAATGTTTCCAAGCATTTTGCTACTGTGCCAGCACCCCACCCATGCTGGGGAACTTCATCACTGCATCAAGATCCTGTACCCAGGCTCCTGTGAGACATGCGTGTGCACAGGCTGCTTTCCCCACAATACGAGTGCCAGTTTCTTAAATGCCACGCAGTGCTACTTGGGTTTCTTGCAGTGTTGTGTACCTTCCTCTTGCGGCTTTCACTGCCACCTATGGAACTAGAATATAATAATGAAATCAGTGCTTTGCAAAGGCAGTTATTCTCTAGAAAGTGACTTGGACCAGTGTTTTGCTCATGTTAATGGCGATACAAGAAAATACGGAGTTGTTGCAACAGAAATCACCAAAGGTTGCCTACCATCCATTTGTACTTTGCTGAAGGATCATGGGCTGGCAGAAGACCCTCTTCAAGCTTGCTCAAGCTTTTTCAAGCTTGATGCTTAAATTGTCTGGATGTGGGGATGCTTACACAAATAAAAGTACTACACTCATCAGAATTCACCACGTTTCTTTATTGATTATTGTGTGTATAGTTGTTCTTTATCTGCTTGGGATGTAAAGCTGTAATGTTGGAATTGCTTTCTATGGTAAGACTCAAATTTGAGGAAAATCAGTTGTGTTGAGAATTCTGAAAACATTACCTTTTTTTGAGTCCAAAAACTCAATAGCTAAAAAGGAAATTAGATAAGTAGAGCAGTTTGCAGAAGAGCTGAGAAACACTGTCTCAACAGTTCATCATCTAGTCAGCAGGAATGGAAACTGGTAATCCATGGGGTGTTTAGGTGTACTGCTGTGAACAAACACATAATAATTAGCCCAGGAATCATGATGTCAGTGATGAAGTACAGTACAGAGATTGATTTATGGCCTGAAAATGGACAAAAAAAAACCCCTTTCCAAAAGTTCAGAGGCAACTTCTAAAAAGAAGGTGAATGTTCTTCAAATGCCCAGTGCTTTACTGAATTTGTTATCTGTTTGGTCTAGCCCATTTTCTGTAGTAATGTGTTCAAGTTCTACATGGAATTTCTTGCACCTGAATTTCATTAAAACTCAAATTTGTTTCAAAATATCTTTGTGTTTGCAATTTGGCAACTGCATTTCTTGATCTGTTAGTTCTGATTTTTTTTTGTTTTTGTTTGATTAGGTTTGGTTTTTAAATTTTTTTTTTTTTTTTAAATGCAGAGTAAGTGTGGTGTACAATCAGAGATGTCTATCCTCTGTTCTTTATGTGGAAAAACATACGTTCTTTATGTGGAAAACTTCTAATGCATTACAAGTCTCTGTAGCACCTCTGCCTTGCTGCACATGATCTGCCAGGCCTCTCTGGGGAATCTGCTACTGCATGATTCCTCATATCCAGAAGAACTAGGGTTCAATCCAGACTGACTAGTGGACTAGCAATAAAGAGTGAAAGTGGTTTCAGTGAATTTTATATCCTCTGATATGATGAGGCCAGTCTTCAAACTGGGAGATCGAGAGGTGAGTTAGAATTCAGGCTTGAAATGCACGGACACATGTTAAGCAGTGTTATACGTGGCCACCACCTCTAGCAGCTCCAGGTCCTGGGGTTCCTCCTGCCTGATCCATGGACCCAGAAGTCTGTCCAGAGGCCTATGTCCCAGACTGATGGATGTGGCTTCTGCTTTCTAATTTGCAGAATCAACCGATAGTGCAGCTGAGCTGTCTGACGGACAGACAGACAGACAGGCACACACAGAGGGCACTGCGTGGCCAGCTGCACACACGAGGTGCTGCTCTCGATGGCACCCACATGCAGGGCTCATGTTAAACGTAAGCACAGACAGTCAAGTCTGTCAGCTGGTAAAGATGAAAGTTGATTACTGAAAGTGCAGGCACTGCCCCACCCTGCCTCAGTTCATAAGCACACACATAGTTGTGGCTTGCACTGGTATGGCCCACCCTCTGTCTATCCCACTGAATCCCAAATCCACTCTACCACTCCCACTGAATCCTGAATCCTTTTACACGCTTCACAATTCTCCTACTCACCATTTATTTCATCTGCTTAAGAGATCCAGAGCTCACATGCTGATCTCGCAGGACCCATACAAGCACAGGTCCCCTCAGTTTCCAGCCCTGCTCCTACTTGGTGCCGCTGCTCAGACTCAGCACCTCCTCCTTGCTGACTGGTACAGCCTGAGGTTTGCCAGTGAAGTACAACCCTTCTGCCATGCTGGCAGAAGATACAGAGCCTCTTCTGCCCCATGGCAAGGGGTGCCATGCACATGTGCCTGTGCCTAGAGGTCTCACTCCTGCAGCTGGAGCTGAGTCCCTCACCTGACTTGTTCTCCCTCGCAGTTACTGTTTTTCAGGATGCTCGCCATGACTGTTCTTGTCATGGTGGCTGGTGATTAAGACCACCACCTTATATATTAAAGAAAAAATTTAGTGAGAGGATAGGACCAACTTCAGTGATCAGGGTGTGTTCAGACAAGAGTACTGACCAGCAAACAGGTCCCTTTTATACCACTTCCTGCCTACTCCCTCACCTTGTTTCTCCACAGCCCCCTTCCACTAAACATTCTTGTGTAAATTTTGCTTAAGTCACTCACACCTCTCCCCCTGAACATCTCAAATCCTCACAATCCCCTTTTTTTCCCCCTTTTTACCAGTTATGAAGGTGGCCATTTCCAAAGCTGGGCCTGGGAGTTTCTTTCAATCATCCATGAATTAGTAACTAGAAATTTTTAATCCTTGGCATCATCTCTTATCTGTTGTCTATCAGGTTTGTCTTTATGTGTTCTTGCTTATCACTTCCCCTTTCATTTATTTTCCCTTTTGCACTGAATACATCCTTGGTTAACCTTAACTGGACAGATGCTCTTACCTTCACATACCTACAACACAAGACATTTTCTTAGTAGAATGACAAAAAGATTTTTTTTGTTGGCAACCTGGATTTGAGTCAAAGCAAGAATACAGGCCAGGGTGAAAAGAATACCAAACTCACACCTTAAAGAAGGATAACTCTGTTCCTCTCTTTGAAAGTCCAGCATGGAAGGAAAAATTGCAGGTGATGCTATGAAGAGGCCTAGCATGATGCTTGGAGATAACAGCTTGTCTGACCTCCTCATGCAGCAGCAGCCACCAGCTCCATGCACTGAGCCCAGTGGGAGCCAATGACAGCGTTTCTATTTCTATCTTACTTGTAGCTTAAGAACCATCTATAGCTTACTGGAAGCATGGCTGCTCGATGGCTCCCAGAGCAGATATGGGGATACTCATGTGGGTTAGAAACTTCTTTGTCTTAAAAACATCACTTCTGAATTGATGCTGTACTTTTAACCTGCTTTCTCAAGGTTCTGAACTGTTTATTACTAAGTTTAAAATGTTCGCCAACAGAACTGACCACTAACAGCAGTCAGGCATTAAGAAAAAGGAAGCAAATACATGATGTGTGCCTTTTGTGGTAATGCCTATCTGATCTCTGGGATGCATCATCTGACCTGAGGTAGGAAGAGCTGGGTTTTGTGGAAACTCTTGTATAGTGATTGATTGTCAGTAATCCAGATATTTAGCTGTTCACAGAGATGCCAGAATATGCAGTGTACCTCAGCTAACACTAGATGCTGCCCATGTACTTTAGAAGCTGATACTCATCATGCAAAGAGGAACGGGCTTGAGGCTTTAGAAAAACTACCCTGGGTACAAAGCTATGGGCTTCCTATTTCAGAATTATTTTAGTCAGCAGTACAAATATATTTCTCCCTCATTTTCACTGGTGGTTGTGTCTTCTTATTCTTCTCACCACTGTTCATATCTGGCTAATCCTGTCTGAATGGTGTCTTGAAAGGAGACTCTTACCTGCCTTCTTAAAATTTCCATTGTTTTTTGTTACCTCTATATGAAGCAGTACTACCCAGGGTGGAAATATGCATGCTCTAACTGGATGTGGCAGAGGTATTACTAAGCCTCCAGTATATCCTCACTGGTTTCTATCTTTGTGCTCTGTCTGTTGTTCTGCCATCTTGTACAGTTAAAAAAAAAAATATATATGGTTAAAACACTGAAGTGGGAAATTAGAGTACTTTGTTCAAATCCCTGCTCAGCCAGGCATCGTTTACCTGTTTTAGATGAGTAGTTTTGCTCTATTTGTGCCTTGTTGTCTCTTTCCTTAAGAACGGGCCTAGGGGTGCTTTCATCCCACATAGGAGCGTTACATTCTTAAACATATATATGTGGTAGGCTGGGACTGATAACATTATGCAGGAGAAAAGTGAACTTAGAGAATAAAACCATTGGAGTCATCATCTGTATTAAAGATGAGAAGTCTGTCTCACCATATTCAGCTCTCTAGAGTACCATGTGTCTGGAGGAATCAATGGCCAGTCCTGGCAGCCACTTCCTCTGAACCCCAGACAGACGACAGCTCTTGTTCTTTTGAGGGAAAGCTTGAAGTCTTAGTCATGTGCAAATCTTTCAAAGTGCTTTAATAATGACTTTCACAGAAAATCAAACCACAGGAGCCCTGAATTCCATCCAATAACCATACGTAAACATCAGGTTGGCTATACCTATCACCCTGCTGTAGGAGATCTATGCTATTTCTACCCCCTCACTTGTGACAGCCATTTCCAGTCCTACTGCCTTCCTTGAGGAAAATCCCTTCCTTCCTGGTGTGTTGACAAAAAGTATCAGCTTTGTTTCTTTGATTTTGCTGCTCTTCTTTTTGGGATTTATGTCACTCCTGGTTTTTATATCAGTTATTCTTCCAGTGGGATCCATATGCTGCATCTTGATTCTTAATGCTATACAGCATTTCAAACACAAACTGTCTGGATGATAAATCCATGTACTCTTTCAGAAATGCTCAAGGCCTGAATGTCTGGCAATTAGCAAGCAAAACATATCTGCATAGTGTGTGTGCTCCTGCTTATTACTTTGATTAATCTTGCCCACAGAAAAGAGGTCTTTAGCAAGGTAAAATCAATGACCTATTTGTAAAGGATCTCTGACTTCAGAGCAATCTCTCCAGGTCATTTTCTTTCTCTGAACTGGGCTGTGAGTGGCTTCTCTGTAGCCAGAGTGAATTAGAAAAATCTACAGCACAGACTTTAGCTGTTTGAAGAGAGAAAATAGAAGATTTGACATTTAACTGCCGCGAAGTTTAGACAGCAAGAGTGTTTGAACTATTGTTGTGGGTTTGTCCTGGCAGGCAGCTGAGCCAGACAGCCACTTGCTCAGTCCTCCGCAGTGGGGTAGGGAGAGAGTTGGAAGGGTAGAAGTGACAAAACTTGTGGGTTGAGACAAAGACAGCTTGGTAGGTAAAGCACAAACTGTGTGTGCAAACAAAGCTTCAGCAGACAGATGTTCAACCATCTCCAGGAAAGCAGGGTTTCATCACGTGTAGCAGTTACTTGGGAAGACAAATGCCATAACTCCAAATGCCCCTGCCCCTTCTCCTTTTTTTCCCCCTCAGCTTTATATGCTGAGTATGATGCCATATGATATGGAATATTGTTTTGGTCAGCTGTCCAGTTGTGTCCCCTCCCAACCTTTCGTGCACTCCCTTCCTGCTCACTGGCTGAGCACCATGAGAAACAGAATAGGATTTATGTTGTTCAATTACTGTTCAGCAGTATTGAAAACACATGTATGTCATCAACTCTATTTTCAGCACAGATCCAAAGCATAGAATCATACAAGTTACTATGTAGAAAATCAGCACTATCAAGCAACACTCAGTACAGCTATGGAGAAGGATATTGTACAGGCATTTAAACTTTTAGATTTTAAGTTGCCAAAAGTTTGGGTTTTTTTCTTTAACAGATAATATATATTTCATTTGTAAGTAATTGTGTCTAAGAACTCTCTGACATCCTTCTGTGAGAGACAGCAGCACAATTGACAGAAATATGAATGATGAGCTATTTAGTGCTGTCAATAATACCATCAAGCCAGGGGAAAGTCTGGTTTGTATGTTTCCCAAACCCACAAACCAAGTGCTTTGAGATTTGTGCATAACATGGAACTACAAGACAGAATAAGGAAGGGACAGCAAGTTGTAGGTGTGGAATCCTTGAATGTTGAAAGATTTAGTAATACTTTAAAGATCTGCAGTTGAATCTGCTTAATTTATAGACTTAAAAATTTAGGGCAAACGTCTGAATGGTTCTTTCAAAATTGTGATAGTGACTTCCTTAAAGAATATTCCCTGTCATGGTCTGAGTGAGGATGACTTGGTGCTGCCTAGTGGGAGCTTTTCTGTACTTACTAACATAAGTTAGATGATTAAGGGACTGGAGCATCTCTCTTACAAGGAGAGGCTGAGGAAGCTGAGCCTGTTCAGCCGTGAGAAGAGATGACAGAGAGCACCTCACCAATGTCTGTACCTGAAACAAGGGTGTCAAGGAGGGTGCATGAAACCATGTTCCTGGTGGTGTCAAACAGTAGGAGAAGAGGCAAGGGGAAGAGACTGATGCACAGGAAGTTCCAGCTGAACTGAGGAAGAACATCTTTACTGTGTGAATGACTGAGCACTGGAACAGATTGTCCAGAGAGGGTGTGGAGTCTCCCTCACTGCAGATATTCAAGACCCATCTGGTCGCAATCCTGTGCCATGTGCTCTGGGATGACTGCTTGAGCAGGGAGGTTGGGCCAGGTGATCTATGGTGGTCTCTTCCAACCTGAACCATTCTGTGATTCTGTTTATAGTTACAGTGTTCACCTCTGGAGTACAGACTTGTACAATAATTAAGCATGTTATTATTGTGAAAGTTACTGTTGAAGGTTGAGGGGGGGAGTGGAATTTTTCCCATTCTGTTTCTAGGCAACTAACGATCAGATACTTAAGGGCCATCTACTCTTACAAAAGAGACAAAGACTTTTGGCTAGGCAAAGCACGGGAACAAGAGATTGGGGATTTGATAATGGAGGCACTCGCTGCAGGATTTTGGAGGAGAGAGCAGTGGGAAAAGCAGCTCTCGGTTTTCTGGCTGGGACTGTGGAAAAAGCCCGGCTTTGCACTGGTTTTTCTCTACCTGGTGGGTGAGTTCTCACTTGGCAAAAAAGGCATGGGACTCCAATCCTCTCTTCCCCTCGGGGAGGGTGCATCTCCCAGCTGCGCTGCAGCAGAACGGGACCCCCGCCTGCCACCACCCCGCGCCCTGCCTGCCACAACTGCGGAGTTCCTGCCACCTTTTTTCATTGCTGGCTGGCTCAGGTGAGCCCACCTTGCCGTTCCACCTCCCTGCACTGACCTACCTGCCCAACGCATGTGGCTGCACTCCATCCCTGCCCAGGCCGTCTGCCATTCTCCCCGTGAGACCAACCTGACCACGCGCCACAGCGCCCTCTGCAGCTGCGCGGAGGCCATCACACCTGCCCTGCTGGTCTGAGAGCCCAACAGCGCCCCTGCTGGCTGTGACCGTGACTGCACCAAATGGGAAAGTGCCTGGCAGCCCAGGGACATCTGCCACCGGGTTTTTAGTTTTGTTTACTGCTTTTTTTACCTTGTTTACTGGTTTTGTTACTGATTGTTTACCTCATTATAGATACTAGTAAAGAGCTCTTATTCCTTTTCCCATACCTTTGCCTGAGAGCCCTTGATTCCAAAGTTATAATAATTTGGAGGGAAGGAGGTTTACATTCTCTGTTCTAAGGAAGGTTCCCACCTTCCTTAGCAGACACCTGTCTATCAAACCAAGACAGTTACTATGGCTGATTAAATGTATCTCAGGTCTGTAATATTATAGACCCCTTCAGGATCTGTTTCTTTCTACTGACAAGTTAAGCTTTTTTGCCTGTATTCAGGGGCTGACGAGTGGATAGAGAAGCCTGCTCAGAAATTTGTAGCACCTGTCTTTGTATAGGCTACTGAAATAAAAACAACATCAAAGTGCTGTGTAAGAAGTAGAAAGGACAGGGAACAGACTGTTCTGCTTTTAGTAGCCCTGTGTGATGCAGAAACCTGAAAACTTCTGCAGCTAGTCCCAAACCTGCTTTTATGGTAAGGACATTGAATACACAGAGGCATAGGACAGTCCTGGGTTTGAACACTTTGCCACCTGCCAAAAGTTCTTGGCTTTGGCACATTTTTTCTAAACCAGATGTAATTTCTGTGTTCTTGGTAATGTCTTACAGATTTCTCTTCCATAAGCTTCTTCCATCTCCCCTCAGACCTTTGTAATAACATTTGCAGTATGCTTTGGCAAATGTTTCCGCAGATCTGCTTGTTCCCATATGAAGAACTATGTCCTTATTCATTTTTAATGAGACTCTTGGTAACTTTGTATGCCCTTGGAAATAGCTGAACTGTTTTCAAATGTATGTCTCCATAAGCAGTATCTCATTGGGCAAAGACATAATGTAGGATATGCTCTGACAGCAATATACTATATTAGCTTTGGAGACATTTGAACATTAGCTCCTTCATCCTATTCTAAAAAATACATATTTCTAGAAGCGTAGCTCTGTCTTGGTAAATTGTATTTATTGGCTGGCAGCCCTTGTAACTAGCACTGCTTGACATTTAAAATATGCAATACGAACTCAGTGACATGGGTCTTTGTTGTACTGGAAAAGATTACATGGCAACCTGGAGGAACCTGGAGTTTCCCAGCTCAGACACCTGGACAAGGTAATTGGATGTCACTGGCTCAAAGCTCTGGCATTTTCTATTTGTTCTGTTAGAGTTTTGGTATCATAGTTTCTTAGTTACACTACTGCTTCCACATCACAATCTATTGCTGGAATCCAGAGACCTTGCAAAAGAGCTGTTGGTACATCCCATGGAGAGCCCTGCACAGGGCAGGGGATGCCCAAAGAAGTCTGCTGCCGCTTGGATGCTGAAGCAGGCTCCTGGCAGGACTTGTGGCCCCATGGAGAGAAGAACCTATGCTAGAGCAGGTTTGTTGGCAGGACTTGTGACCCCATGCGGGACTCATCCTGGAGCAGCCTTTTCCTGAAGGACTGCACCCCATGGAACTGACCCACACTAGAAAAGTTTGCACAGCCTGTGGGAAGGACCCACGTTGGATAAGTTCGGGGAGGACTGTCTCCCATGGGAGAGAGCCCATACTGGAGCAGGCGAAGAGTGTGAGGAGTTCTTCCACTGAGGAGGAAAGAGCAGCAGAAACAACATGTGATGAACTGATCATAGCCACCATTCCGTGTCCCCCTGCAGCTCTGGGGAGGTGTGGAGGAGACAGAGAATTTGTGAGTAAAGGTGAGCCTGGGAAGAAGGGAAAGGTGAGTTGAGTATTTTAAGGTGGTATTTTAAGATTTTGGTTTCATTTTTCATTGCCCTATTCTGATGTGATTGGTAAGATACTAAGCTAATTTCCCCAAGTCAGGTCTGTTCCTTCCATGACAATAATTGCTGAGTGACTTCTCTCTGTCCCTATCTTGACCCATGAGCTTTTTGTTATATTTTTTTCTCCCTTGTCCCGCAGAGGAGTGGAAGTGATAGAGCAGCTTTGGTGGACATCTGGCGTCCAGGCAGGCTCAACCCACCACAAGCTGGCACAGGTTTTAGAAAGGTAGGTCTATGGCAACTCTTCAAATATTTGGCCTTCTTTTTCAGGAGAATCAAAACTAGCTCATCTTGTGTGTTGCATTAAAGAACATGACATAAATGCTTTAAAAAGAAATTTTTTCTCTAGTTGCATTCACTCCACTGAAACTCACAGATTTTTCCCCCCTTAGTTGGTCTTCCAAGCAGAGTTGGACAATAACAAACCTGAAATTGTGGTTAATGCCACTAATGCTCAGTGCTGCTCAAAAACAGCATTGCAAGCTTCATTTAGGCCACACCTATGGAGATGTAATTATGTACAAGCTGTTCTAGGGAAGGGCTAGTAAAATTATGTGTGTGAGCATCAGCAAAAAAGTGCTCAGATGTTCAAGGTTATTTGTTCTTGTATAGCACTGGATTCTATTTGATTCCTAATAAGGAAGGTATCACAGAACTATCCTCTGAGTGGTAATAACCTATTTGGTTTTCTCCTCTTACTTACAGTGATTATAGGCTTCATAGGACTATATTTAAATGTGTAGGTTTTACTCTTCTGTACTTTGAGGCAGTTAAATAAATGAAAATTACAAGGAGCCTTATTTTATTGTTCTTTGGAAGTTTTACTAATATCATTAGAAATGTGTAGGTTTTATTTTTTATTCATGAACCAAACAAATGTTTCTTGCTGGCTGCATCTGTTGAAACTTGGATAACCCTAAGAAAGTTGTATTATACACTCTGTAGGAAAATGGCCTTGTAATGTATTTCTTCATTTCAACAGGTGTACTGGATGGCTTCATTCCTAGTAATCTTCCCAAATTACACAGATATTCCTAAATTAAATGGCACTGATAAATACTGACAGACATGTCAGAGGCATTGTTATTGGGATGTTGACAAAAAAGGTCCAGAGTTTCTTCATGTACAAACCTTCCCAAGGTAACAGTGTCTTTCATTTCTGTTGGTGCCAACTCTGCCAGCACTTTTAAATGGCAAAAATAGGCACATTACTAGTGGGACTTGGGTCTGGATAACCATGTCATGGGAATGGGTTTATCCCAGTGTACATATGTTTATGGTTACTTGGGGGCATGGAAAGTGTGATTATAACCCCAAATGCTATATGGATTTAGCTATATTTTTTGTTGTTGTTCAATTAATGCACTGTTGGATTTTTCTTGGATACAGCTGTAGAAAGTTTGTATTTATAGTTCGTATAAATAAAACTTGTACTCATTTAGGATGGTAGTTTGTACCCATGTGTATGGCACTGACTTGCAGCATGAGTGAAATGGGATTGGTGCAGGGTAATCAAAGATTGTAAGCTTGCAACTGCTAACTCTTGCTAATTGTACCTTTAAACAGATAATTTAAGACATTCTGATCTTACAGAGGTATGTATTTATCCAGACTTCAATACCTGCATCATTGTCATCACTTAGATACAATTTGTAAATCAGTTTAAGTTTATTATTTAATTCAGACTGAACTTGCCAAACTGTAATTGTAAAAACTAGTCTTGCTTATTAAGAAGAAACATCACACTTATACATGAGCATTTAAACTCAAGCTTAGGATGTTTTTGGGTATAGAACTCTTCTGAGATCTATCTTTGCTCTACGCCTGTGTATTCCATTCCCGTGGCTTGGCATGCTCAACACTTTAGTTCCCTCTTTGCTGAAGTAATTCTCATTGATGCTCAAATCAGTGCAATTTAACCTCTTCAACAGCACAAAAGGATAGAAATAGGGATTGCACTCAAGTTTTTAGGCATCTCTTAACTGACAGATTGGGACCTACTTAAGTGTAGTGCATTTTTTTTTGTTTGTTTTATATTTTCCCAGAAAATATAGGTACTGCATAGACTGCAAATACACACACCTGTCCATAAGTTTCACAAGTTCGCCACTCTATCATAAAGTTAGTCTGTTCTTTAATAGAATTTTGTAACAATGGAAACAGTGGAATTCACTCAGTGCAATAACTTTGTTCTGTATATAATCCATCTGATGTATTACCTGTGACGATAAAGTATCTATCCATAAAATTTTCCTCCCTGCTATTCCATGTATGGTAATTATTCTCAAGAGCAATCTCTATGGCTAGACTGCAATTTTTTAATATCAGCCTTTAATAGCATGGCAGTATGTTATCTTTTATCACAAGATATCCATCCTGGCCATGCATGGCTGCTAGATTCTTGAAAATCTGTAAAAACCAATCTTTTGTATTGGTCATCCTGGGACCAGGTTACTCCTGCTTTTTCTGAAGCTGAAGGAGTTCCTACTATAAAACAGTTGAAAAACCTAACATGTAAGTTACTAAAAAAGCTGTGAAAGTGCCTCTTCTCATCTAAAGGGATGTGTGTTCAGTGGTTTGCCTCAATCTGGGACAAAGACAACTGCTTTGGACAAAAGGCTGCTTTGATGAATGTGTTCGTATTGATATTGAAATAATTTCTCTGATAAGCAGGTGATTACTTACAGGAAAGCCAAATTTACAAAGATGGATTCTTTTGTACTTATGTACATCATACATTTATATCATACTTAGAATCATAATGTCACAGAATATCCTGACCTGGAAGGGAAGAACAAGACTTACTGAGTTCAACTCAAACCTTGTGCAGGACACACCAAGATTCATATCATGTGTCCAGCAGGATTGTCCAAATGCTTCTCAGACTAGACAGGCTTGATGTTATGATCACTTCTCTGGGAGCCTGTTCCAGTGCCCAACCAACCTGTGGATGAAGAACCTTTTCTTAATCTCCAAGTTAAACCTTCCCTGACCCAGCTTCAGGCCATTCCCTTGGGTCCCTGCACTGGTCACCAGAAAGCAGAGATCAGTGCCTGCCTCTCCTCTCCTCCTCACCAGGAAGTTGTAACTGCAGTGAGGTCTCCCCTCAGTCTCCTCCAGACTGAACAGACCGAGTGACCTCACCTGCTCCTCATAGGGCTTCCCCTCAAGGCTCTTCACTATTTCTGTAGCCCTCCTTTGGACACTCTCTAATGGCTTCATGTCTTTTGAATGTTGTGTTACCCAAAACTGCCCCCAGCACTCCAGGTGGGGCTGCCCCAGTGCAGTGCAGAGCAGAACAAGACAATCCCCTCCATTGCCCAGCCGGCGATGCTGTGCCTGATGCCCCCCAGCACACACTTAGCCCTCCTGGCTGCCAGGGCACTGCTGGCTCATATTCAACTTGCCATTGACCAGGACCCCAGGCCATTTTCCATGGGGCTGCTCTCCAGTGTCTCATTCCCCAGGTTGTCTGTACATCCAGGACTGCTCCATTTTAGGTGCAGAATCTGGCACTTTCTCTGGTTGGTGATTGTCCAGCCCTCTAATTCATCCAGGTCTCCCTTCAGGCTCTTTCTGCCTTTGAGGAAGTCAATAGCTCCTCCCAATTTAGTATCATCAGCAAACTTACTTAGTATACCTTCAAGACCTTTTTCAAATGGTAGTCTGCAGAAAAATACTGTACAAAACACTTTTTAACAAGTATTTATTCCTCATTCAAAATTACATACCATTATTGGCCTGCTTTTGCTTTCTGTTTCTCATGGTCAGTGGGTAGAAATTAAACTGATTACTACTGGTATGATTTTGTTGTATCTTTAAGACAACAGTTTGAAGAAAATCCCCATGCCAAAATAAAGAAACCCAGTGACTCTGTGAAGTGAAATTCTAGGAGGTCAAAGTAATAATTTTAAATGCAGAAATAACAAGAAAAGTATTATTTTCTTATTGAAATACCATGTCTCAGAAACCTATAGTCTTTGGCAGTCTTCTGTTTTTTTTTTTAAGCCTCACTTCTTTATTGGCTGTATGTTGTGCATTCACTTATACAGCCATCAGTTGATAAAGACATAGTTTGTGTCAACTTTTGTAACTTCCTCTTTTACAATTGGATGATTAATTAAAATGTAGAGCAGTAGCATATCAGGATACTGCTGTGCTCATCATGGGATTTTTCTTCTTGATAATACTCACCTGCTGCACAGCCACTTGATGAAACCAAATGTTTCCATGATTCTCTAGCGGTGAGCCTTCTTCACTCCTTGTGGTCCAGCACAGGAGCAGCAAGATTTCTTCTTGGCACAGGGAATTCCATCTCATGTTAATTACAGAGCTGTTCATCTCTTAAGTGATATATGTATGTATCTGTGTTTGGTGAAAACTTGCAGTGAGACAAAGTATAGCAAAGAGTATATATTTAACAGTGGAGTATTTCAAAATTATCAGACATTGATTCTTAAAACATTAATTAGCAATCTTATAAGCTGAAGAGAACATAGTTGTCCATATTTCTGGATAGTAAAATTAGGGAGAGCAGAACAAGAAAAGTGTGACAGTGTTGTGATCGGGAGTTTGCATCTATTTACAACTCTTAGGAAAGTATTACATCATAACATAAGAAATTCAGTGTTATCATATGCAAAGCAGTGCTCTCATAGACAATGATTATCTCTGTTCATGCATTTTTCTTTAACTGTTTTTACATGTGTTAATTACTTACATTAGTCTGACTGTTTAAGACAAAGGCCTGGGCATCATGTAGCCAAAAAGATGATTTTAGGGTACATCAAAAGTGAAAAAAGGGTAAAATAGAAATAGCAACCAAACAGAATTTAATTTTAAGAAAACATACCTGGAGCAAGTTATTTTATAGACTTTTCTCAGCTTCATTTTTAGAAGCATAGACTCAATAAGCTTGGAAAAGACCACTAAGATCATCAAATCAACTTTTAACTTAGGAATGCCATGTTCACTATTAAGCCATGTCCTTAGACACCTGGTCTAAAGTACCTCCAGGGATGGTGATTTCACCACTTCTCTGGATGACTTTTTCCCATACCTTCACTGAAAACCTTTTCAGTGAAGAAATTTTTCCTTATAGTCCTTCCCTCAGTCCAAACCTCACCTGGCACAGCTTGAGGCCATTTCCTCTTACTGCTTGCTACCTGGAAAAAGAAGCTAAACCCCCCTTGCTTACAGTCTCCTTTTGAGGAGTTGTAAGGAGGGTTGAGGTCTCCCCTGAGCCTCCTTTTCTCCAGGGTAAACACCCCCAGCTCCCTCAGCTGCTCCTCATAGGAACTGTGCTCCAGACTCTTCCCCAGCTCTGTTGCCCTTCACACTCTAGCACTCAGTGTCCTTCCTGAACAGATGGGCCCAGAACTGGACACAGAGCTCGAGGTGTGGCCTCACCTGTGCTGAGTACAGGGGGACAATCCCTGCCCTGGTCCTGTTGGCCACACTATTGCTGACACAGGCCAGGATGCCACTGACCTTCTGGGCTACTTGGGCACACTTCCAGCTCATGTTCAGCTGCTGTCACCAGCACCCCCAGGTCTTTTTCCACTGGGAAGCTTACCAGCCACTCTGGCCCCAGCCTGTAGCCTTGAATGGGGTTGCTGGAACTCAGGTGCAGTACCTGGCACTTTGCCTTGTTAAACCTCGTACCACTGCCCTTGGCCCATCAATCCTGTCCAGCCTGTCCAGATCCCTCTGCAGAGATTTCCTACCCTCCAGTAGATCAACACTCACATGCTACTTAAATTGACTGAGGGTGCACTTGATCCCCTTATCCAGGTTGATGATAAAGGTATTGAACAGGACTGATCCCAGCACAGCCATGAGGGACACCACTAGTGACAGCTGCTAGCAGGTTGTAACTCCATTCACCACCACTCTCTGGGCCCAGCCATCCAGCCCATTTTTTACCCAGTGAAGCATACATCCATACAAGCCAGGAGTATCCAGACAAGCTTCCAGATCATCCTGCCTGGCCCTCAAGTTCCAGAGCCTCATACCTATTGTTTAATGGCACCTGGGCAGTGAGATAGGCCAGGAGGGGATTCACCCAAGAAGAAACGTGATGACATTCCTCCCCATCTATTAGGTCCCCTCCTTCTGCAGGATGCTGAGAGGGTGAAGGGTCCTTCACTTCCAGTGATGCAGCCAGCTGGTGCACTTATCTCAGGGGTGGTAGGGTGTGGCTCCACCAGGCAATCTCTTCCGAGGAGCATCTGAGTCCCTGCTGCTTCTTAGCCATTCTGTCTCCCCTCTTAGCTCTGACACGAGGCTGAGCAGATTGTCTACGGGCTGAGCTAGTGGTGCCTCACAGAAGTATTGGTCAAGTTGCTATTAAACTGCAATACAACAAATGAAATTTCAGCTCTATTTTAACATACATGGTTCTTAAAGTTTCACAACTGAGCACAAAATTGAGGCATCTCATAGGTTGTATTTTTTTACCTCAGAGCCTGTTATACGAAAAAGCTTTTAAAATTATTGCCAGTATCTTTTCTAATGTGGTGCTCAATCACACCCATATAGTCTGGCATTAAAATTTATTTTAGATTATATTTGTAGTATATTACATGCCAGGGAACTTACTAGCAGTGATAGAAATAAAGACTATCTGTATTTAATTCACATCTAGGCTTAGCCCTGACAGTTCAACTGAACAACTACAGGCTCCTCTGCTGAGCTGTAAACTGGCTTTTATTATCAGTATTTTTTTCTGCAATGCAACCATCCTTTTCCTCCTAAAGTGTATTCACTACATAATCCAAACAGCAAATACCTACCTATAAAAACATGTTGATATAAAATAAACAAAAAATTACATTACAAGGAACCCAAATAACACAGCAAAAAAGAAATAGTATCACACAGCAATTAACTGCCTTTATGGAACGAGTAAAAATCATTCATTGGTGAGCTTCTCAAGATTTTGCAAGTCCTCTTGCCCTGTGTGTTTTTTCTCTTTTGCCAGCCCTGAATGGCAAAATAATGAACTGTAGCAGTGAAGAAACCCTACATATTGAGTTGAATGTTTTTTATTTTTTTCTTTCAGAATTTAACCACTTTGGACTTTCCTGAAAATTGAAACTCTTTTTGAAGTGTGATATGTTTGTCATTGCTAGATTATACAATACAGTTGGAGCAGTTGGGATAGTAAAACATCTTGCCTTGATTTACTTGGACCTTAAACTAGACAATATAACAAATACTGAGGAAATGTGGTTATCTTGAGACTGTCTGTGATTTAGAGTGATAGTTAAAAATTACTTGCCTGATTTAAGTACTTACTACTTTACCACTTTTTGAGATTCTGTATGAAATGTCATGAAGACATGATTTTTTTTTCCCCTATCTGTCCTAAATTTACTCATTCTTTCATCCTCACCCTGTTTTCATGCTTATTGGGTTTTGTGGGGTGGGGGTTTTTCTTTGGGTTAGTTTTTTTTTCTTGGTTGGCTGGGGTTTTTTTGGAGGGGAGTTTGGGTTTTGGGGGTTTTTGGGCGGTTGATTGGTTAGTTTGTTGGTTTTTCACTGACCCAAAAGGTTTTTCTTTTAAGTTTCATAGCAAAAGGATGTGAATAAAACTGTTACCTATACATCTGCAGCATGAGTAGATCTGCAGGCTGGTACTGCTTTGATCTAAAACTACATCCTGTTGCATAGTGAAAACTTCAGAGGTTCCAGAAAGTTAAACAATGAAACAATAATGAAGCTTATGTTCCTTGTTTCAAGCAAACAGTTTTGAGACAAAAAAAATTGAGAATTTGCCAGGTAAAGAGAAGTGGGCAGTGGAAATCTCATGAGGCCTAATAAGACCAAATTCAGGGTGCTGCTTCTGGGTTGGGGCAGCCCCCAGTATGAACACAGGCGGGAGGATGAACAGATGGAGTGCAGCCCTGTGAGAAGGACTTGGGTGGGTGAGAGGCTGGACATGACCCAGCCATGTGCACTCTCAAATGTGTCCTGGGCTGCATCCAGAGCAGTGTGGGCAGCAGGGGAGGGAGGGGATTCTGTCCCTCTGCTCTGCTCTGGTAAGGGATGGAGCATCTCTTCTGCAAGGAGACGCTAAGAAAATTGGGATTCTTGAGCCTGGAGAAGAGAATGCTTCAGGGTGATTAACTGAGCATCCAGATCCCTCTGGATGGCATCTTGTCCTTCGGGAATATCAACCGCAGCACTCAGTTTGGTGTCATCTCCAAATTAATTGAATGTACACTCAATCCCTTCATCTATGTCATTAATAAAGATATTAAGTGGTCCCAGTACAGACCCCTGAGGGACACCACTTGTCACTGATGTCCATCAGGACTCTTAGCAATTATTCAACCGATTTCTCAGTCCACCCATCAAATCCATCTCTCTGCAGCTTAGAGAGAAGAATGTTGTGGGGGACTGTGTCAAAGGCTTTACAGTTCAGATAAGCAACGTCTTCAGCCCTTCCCTTGTCCTGGGACACTGATGGAGTCACTCCATCATAGAAGGCCACTAGGCTGATCAGGCAGGACTTGCCCTTGGTGAAGCCACGCTGACTGTCACAAATCACCTCCCTGTCCTCCATGTGCCTTTACATTTAGCAGGGAAATTATTTTTCAGCACATGCTATGAAACGGCTATTAATAGAGTTTTGCCCAGCTGTGATCTCAGACTGTCAAAAATATGGTTTCCCCTTGTGAACGGCCTGAACTACTGTAATCACCGCAGCTCTTGAGGTCTAAAGACTTAACAGGACCTGTTAAAAATTCTGAACATTTAAATGATAAGCAGAAGTTTAATCTGTTTGTCACAGAAGTAGCTGATCTGTTTTTCAGTAAAGGAAACATTTTGAGCTGTTAATAGCAGTGTGTTTGCAGCAGCAATGGCAAGGATTTGACAGTGCATCTTCTCCAGAAGCAATGTTGTCTGAAAATATCCCAACTTCCTGTCAGCTTGGACTTATTCTAACATATGCCATTTCTTCCTTGGTACCTGTTTGTGGAGCTGTACTATAAGCTCAGTCAGCCCTTTCTCACAAAGCAAGTAAAAAAACAACATTAAAAAGCACAATTTTTTATTTAAAATCTGCTATTAAAGGCATGTTTTACATCTTAATTGCAGAGTAGATTGCTGAAATTAGTTTATTCCCCCTTTAGTGAGATTTATTGGATAGATTAGTGAGGACCCATGGCAGTTCAAGAGTTAGCAGATACACATGAATGATATCAAGGAGAGAAAGCACAAATTATCCTCTCTATCTCTTTTCAGATCCCGTGGGAGGGTAAATGAAACAGAAAATTTTGATCATTCAATTCCAAGGGAACAAACAGGAAAGGAATCTGTCACTAACACCTTTTGTTTTGCACTAGAGATAAACTCCAGCCCAGAAAGACTTTTTTTAAAACAATGAATTTCAGCAAAACAATTATGCTAGAAAGGAATTTAGGGAATTAAAAGAAATTTAAGCTAGACCATTGTCCTTTAAACAGTCAGACCACTTCACCATTTATCAGAAGAGGTTTCAAAGACAACCACCTTTCACAAAGATGGTTCTACATTCTACTCTTCTCTGATAAGCAAAGGTTTTATTGTGCTTTTTTGACTTCTGTAACTGGAAACACAACACTTTTTGGGGAATTTCTTTCTACTAAGTATCTTTTAGTCCCAGAAGATACCTCATTGTAGAGGTTGCCAGTTAGGAAGAATTAATTTGGCATGCAAGTAAGTAAGGATGTATATATAAGGGCTAAGAAATGGAATAACTGAAATATTTCATCATTGTGAGAGTGATTTGACAGAAAATGAGGCATGAAACACAATTTAATTGTAATTAGAGTAAGTTGATTGCTTATTTTAGCCTATATTGAAAGATGTGGTTGTGCAGCTTTAAATGAGCTGAAAAACTAAGCTGAAATTGAGATAAGGGTGTAAGCACACTGGAAGAATTAAGCATTTATTTTAAGCATGAAGTTTTGGCACATAAAAATCAATATATTCATAAGTGTGTTTCTGTAATTCCAGTTTTGAAAATATGAACCAGTAGACTTTAGTACATTTTAGAACTGTGCTACTTTATACAGTTTTTCTACCATTTTATTTTGTTCAGATAATTTACACTCAGTTTGGAAGAGAAGAAGCTGATAGACTGTATGAAGATCTGGCTGACATGGAAACAAATTGTGTTATTCCTGACACTGAAGATAATCTGTGGTAACCTGAAATTGAAGAAGACAGTTGTAATTTACTGGTAATGGTAGCTTCCCATACTGAGTGCCAGGACCAAGAACCCAATCAGCTGTACAGTCAGTGCGGCAGTACGTCCTCCCCCTCTCCCTCTCCCTCATGGCTGGTGCATAGATAACTCAGGCTGGGTCAAAAGCCCTGCAAGGAGTTATCTCTTGGTGTCCAAAAGTCTGGGGTCTCCAACCAAGAATCCACATCCTGGTATGTAGAGCAGATGTGGAAAGAGATAAAAAATAAGTACGTGACCGAAAGACACACTTTTACATTATAAAAGACGTACAAATCACCACAGAGGCAGAAGTCTCCTACACACACTCTGGAAATGTGCAAAGGCTTCTCCCTGGAATCTGGACACAGGCTCTGCTGGTTACTTTCCTGGGAATTGAGTGAAAAGATTCCAAGGTGTACTTCACCACCAAGTTGGTGTTGGTAAGATACGTTGTTTGCTAAGTTATATTATTTCTTGCTAGCTGTAATAACAGGTACCTTTTTACATGCTGAATTCTCTCCTTTTCTTTTCTTTTCTTTTCTTTTCTTTTCTTTTCTTTTCTTTTCTTTTCTTTTCTTTTCTTTTCTCTTCTCTTCTCTTCTCTTCTCTTCTCTTCTCTTCTCTTCTCTTCTCTTCTCTTCTCTTCTCTTCTCTTCCCTTCCCTTCCCTTCCCCTTCCCCTTCCCCTTCCCCTTCCCCTTCCCCTTCCCCTTCCCCTTCCCCTTCCCCTTCCCCTTCCCCTTCCCCTTCCCCTTCCCTTTCCCTTTCCCTTTCCTTATTTTATTTTATTCCTGTGTAGTATTTCATTTTGTCCCAAGTCTTATGTCTGTTATTTTCTGTGTCTAACAAATGATCATTTATGTCATATTAAACCTGATCAGCCATGATTAAAGAACTTGCAAATGAGAGAAGGTCTTGGGGTGCTGGCCACCCCAATAAGTGCTGCTTCCTGCTGCCAAAGGCCTGGGCAAAAGGCAGAGATTTATCTAAGCTCCTGTCTCCATTCATAAAGGACAGCCACTGGATGGCTTCACTTGGAATTGCAGTCTAACAAGGGATGCTGCATAGTTCTACATCCACAGGTTGGATATACAACACAGAGCACACATCCCCCCCAGGAGTTCTGCTTTGTTTAAAAAAATCGCGAACTGAGGAGGCTGCTTACCCATATGACTATTTTTATGACAAGTGGTTATCTATGGTGGTTATTTATATCAAAGTCAGTAGGTTTTTCTAGCTTCCCTAGTCTTTTGTAGCATCAGAGGGGTCTTGGTGACCATCCTTCTATTCAAGTATTTCAGAATCTCTTCTCATTTTCAGTTTAAATTCCTTTTTATAGACTTTTGAAAGCTCCCTTGCCTTTGTGTCTTTGGCTTTTATCAAGACCTTTTCATGCTGAACGTGATCCATGAACCATACCCACTTAATATGAAAGCTATGTTATGAGCCTTCCTGACTCCATGACTTATGGACATTAAATGGAAACTGTGAAGAATATGTTAGGGATTTTTGTGAATGTGAAGGCATGGTCATGGTTTTGGTCCTTTTTAATAGTTTGAAATGTTTTTCAAAATTTTTTAATCTATCTTCCATAGGTCTTAAAATGTATTTATGCCATTAATACAAATTTTTGTGGCCACTCTGTCAGTTTTCATTGTTGCAAGTGGTAATCAAATGTATAGTCTTGCCTGTAGATTGTAATGGAGGTATTCTTGAAAGATATTTTCTTAATTCTGTGGAACCCTGTAATACACTTGAAAATGATGGATTAGATGGGGAACTATCAGACCTAAAGCAAGAAAAATAGAAATACTAGATTGTATTGTAGCAGATAGTGCTTTACATTACAAAATAAGATACTTATTTTGAAAAAAGGAAAAGAAAAATTCTAGTAAGTGTCTTTAATTCATCTTTTATTTATCTCATTTGAAAAGAGAAGGATATTACATTTGCTCTATAACTGAAAAGACCACTGTCTAGGATTTCTGATGAATGCAGTGATATATCAGTTCTGGACAGAATATCCATATCCTGCTTTTAATGAGAGCTCAGTAGGTAAATAAGTATTTCAGAAAGGTGACCTAGGTTCATAGTCAGAACTGAATTATTTTCTGGCATCATCAGAGGAATGATTACTAATCAGATGGAAAGGCTGAAGCTTAATGGCACAGCCAATTTAACTTACTTTACCTTGAAAGAAATAGTGTTCTTAGTTGAAGGAGAAAAAGGAACAGGAAGGTCCAAATATACGTCTCTTCACATGGCAATTCAAAAAGGGAAAAACTAAAGAGGAAAAAAAAAGACAAAAAGTCGAAGGAGTGCCCTTAAAATCAGATCCATTTTTATGTATCTCTGAGGGCATGTGTATATAAATGTAGGCAAATAGTTTGTAAGAAGGTGCAAGCAAAGCAAGCTACCCTTCAAGTGAGCAATAAAATTGTAATGTTGGTCTCTAATGTTGTACTATAATCAATGTTTTACCTTTCTAATGAGTTTTCTCCAAAGCCTAATCTTTCAAGTGTGCAGTGCAGGCCTCATCCTTAAAATGGTCCAAATTCTTCAAAAATATTGGATACTGTCAGTAGCTTAAACAAATGGAAATTTCAGGGACTTTCAAGCTGTTCTCAATGGCCCTCGGTGGAACGAAGAAGCAATAACTTGTGTAGCAGACAGGACCAGAGATTCTGCCTAAAAACGTTGGAGATAAAACCCCCAAAGACTAAAAACTGCTTTGCATACAGAAGAGCTCTCAGTTTGTGAGGTAATGTGAAACAAGGAACTCAAGACAATTATCTCTGCCTAATAAATGTGAAGGGTTAATCTATTAATCTAGAACATATCTCTTGATTTTCTAGACACAAAATGCTTTATTTTAGAAAAAATAATCTGAGACTTACACATGCCATATAAGATAGACATCTACAGAAAGGTCTGATAGTGAAGAGAAAATACAGTTTAAGGGCCTTATCAGTGGGGGGATAGTCGCCATCTGAAGTAGCAAAGTAAGCAGCGGGGAGTGGGTGGCAGGAAAGAAAACTGCTGCTTTATTCTCAAAGGCTCCTGCTTTATCAAACATATGATGGGGAAATAATGAGAAAACAACAGAGCTTAAGACTGTGATTCTGGAAACTGTCTTGGTGGAAGGATATTAATTTTAAGACAACATAGCAGTGCTGTTTGATTTTAATTACAGGTGGCAATCCCCACAAACAAGACTATAGTGAGAGAAAAAGGTGACAAAGATTCTTGAAACCTTCTGAGAAGGTCAAAGGGGCAGAGGAAGAGAAACTACAGAAGCCAGGCATATGAAAGCCAAAGAAAGAAGAATTTTGGAAGAAGCAGTAAGTGTACTGATGTGTCTGGAGAGGAACAGTACATGATGGCACCCTTTCCTGGTGTTATCTATAGGACAGGCTACAGAGGATTCACACTCTCCCTGCCTACCCAGCAGGTGGCATCTGGAAGACAGAAATCATGACAAATTTCTGGTTTCTTCCTGTAAACCATAACTAAGAAACTTCTCCTTCAATGCCTTCTTTTCACCGACTTCCCTGGGGAGACATGAAAACAGTTTCATGACCAGAACTTTTGACTGCTTAATGTGTGACCTCTCCCTGTACCACAGCAGTCAGCGAACAGAAAAAAACCAATGCTCTCTAAACTAAGACTGACATTATATTAATGGGCATTCTAATCTAATAACAAACTGGTAGTGGTATAACAGAAAAGCTCTTCCTCCCAAAATGTTGTTGGAATAAAAAATGTAGAGTATTGCCCAGAGGCTTCAAAAACATAAATGGTGTAGGCTGCAAGAAGACTGTGTTATGGTTACCCAGGATAGTTTGCCTTTCCTAAGTAGTCTTCAGAAGAATAATTTCTGCACTTTTGGAAACATGAAAAAATGTTCGAAGTCAACCATGCTAAAATGTTTGATTAGGTAATTTCAGTACATGAGTGCCATAATACCCTATTTATTCCATTCCATTTCTATTTTACTCAGAAAATTTAAATCTACTGGAAAGAAGTTTCTGTCATGAGGTTTACTGTTTGAAATCCATTCCGTGTGAAGATTTTACAGCCCATTTATACCAAACTGTAGTCCATAAGCCACTTTTTAATTTGTAACTCTGAGAAATGTCGCATATTGGTTGTTCCTATGCTATTGCTATGATTGATTCTCAATGCTGTGTATTTCTAACTTTTTTTAAATGGAATTGTAACTGCTTTTTATTTTATTGTTAATGCTGTGTCATTTTGAGCACAATTGGCATAAATTTTGTATGCATATGAAGGATGTAGTTCACAGAGTTTCTGGTTGCCAGGCTGTTCTTTATTTGAGGTACTTTGTACAAATGGTGGTAAGAGAGGCCAGCTAGCAGAGGAAGAGCTGAGAGGCAGCCAACAAACGCAGCAGTTTGCAGAGCAGGCTGCACAGAGGGGCTCAGCAGCTTGGCTTGGAAAGGCACATGTGTCCTCTGTGCCACAGAGCAGCACTCGGCAGCTGCTGGGGTACCTGCCCTGTGCCACCTGAGCTGCTATCCAGAGCTCTGGTGGGTGGATGCTGCCTTCCAGGAGGGCCTAACGCCTCTTGCTGGGACTGGGGTGGGGGGAAAAGGCTTCCTATGCTGCAGGAAGTGCGCCCATGTTGGGGAATGGTGTTGCTGAATGAAGAAACCGGGGGAAAAGGGCCACAGACTGCACAGCAGCAGAGATGATGGAGAAGAGATTAAACAGGTCTTTTGCAAGATTCTGGCTTCAAGAACCTGAATGTAAAAGTGTACTGAATGCAGTACACGCAGAGTCTGTGTTGGGAGATAGACACTCCCATTGTGGCAAGCGTTGGAAGTTTATAAGTTCAGGCTTTAGGAGAATGGCTTCTGCTCTGTCTGTGGAATTGCTAATAAGGAGTAGATGCAGTGCTTTTGTAGCTGTCAAGGGTTGACAGTTCTGTCAAATGAAGCCTCTAACTGGGCTGAGCTTGAGCCCTGCAACAGCACTAGGATGAAGAAGCAAGTTAGGAAGGTGTGAGACTCTCTACTGTGAACGCTTTATGATGCTTAAGAGGTGCATGAACAGAAAAGAATCAGTAGTCGTTTTGCTGGGGTAAAGTGAGACTTGCTGGAGCCCTGAATTGAAGAAAAGGAAAACAAGGATCACAAGTGTCAGAGCAACCAGCAGAAATACAAATCTTCCCATCTGATGTTGTGCATCTGTGGAAATCAGAACTTGAAGATCAAAGGATCCAAATCACTGTGTGCACCAATGCTGACAAAAAAAGTACAAAAATCTGGGCCATTGAAGACAAAATTTTCAGAAAGATTCTCAGGGAAACACTCTGGACAACGAAGAAATCATCAATCTACTGCAGCAATCAAATTCAGGAGACATGTTTGCAGTTCTGATTTTTGGTTTCATGTTTCTGCTGGATGGGATTATTTCTACAGAGGAAATGTTGCTCTCTGTTCTGTCAAGGACGTGCTGGAATGGAAGGAGCTCTGCCTGGGGATAGATGAGGAGCCATCGGAGATTATGGGTCAGGATTATAGGGAGGGCAGGGACATGTGACATATAGCAAGTCCTGCTACAGGCTGACCAGGAACACCAAACGCATGAGTCCCTCTATAGACAGACAGGAGCAGCCTCACATTCACAAGCCCTGATCCCCATGGGAGACTTGAACCATCCCAACAGCTGTCCAAGGGTCAACACAGCAGGACATAAGCAATCTAGGAGGTTTCTGGAACACAGTAACTTCCTGCTCCAAATGATAGAGAAGCCAAAAGGAGAGATGCTATGTGGGACCCTGTTCTCACCAATGAGCAAAAGCTGGTGGGGAATGTGAAGCCCAAGGAGAGCCTGGACTGCAGTGACCATGAAATGGTGGAGTTTGAGATGCTCAGGGCAGTGAAGAAGGCGCACAACAAGCTCATTATCCTGGAGTTCAGGAGAGCAGATTTTGGCCTCTTCAGGAATTTGCTTAGTTGAGTACCAAGGGATAAATCCCTGAGAGGAAGAGAGGCAAAAGAAGCTGGTTGATACCCAAGGATCTCCTTCTCCAAGCTCAGGATCAATGCATCCAAATAAGGAGGAAATCAGGCAAAAGCATCATGAGGTGTATGTGGATGAATGAGGAGCTTCTGGACAAACTCAAACACAAACAGGGTGGAAGCAAGGACAGTGGCCTGGGAAAAACACAAAAATACTGTCTGTGTCTGAGCACACAGGGGTCAGATTAGGGAATCAAAAGCCCTGATAAAATTAAGGCCCGCCAAGGACATCAAGGGCAACAATAAAGATTTTTATAGGTACATTAGTGATTAAAGGAAGACTAGGGACAATATGGGCCCTCTCTGGAAGGAAACAGGGGACCTGCTTGCCCTAAACATGGAGAAAGCTGAGGTACTCCGTGAATGTTTTGATTCAGTCTCCCCCACTGAGTGCTCCAGACACACTGCCCAAGTGGCAGAACTCACAGAAGGTAAAGGGACTGAAGAACCAGTCACTGTAGGAGAAGATCAGTTTTGAGACCATCTAAGGAATCTGAAGGTGCACAAGTCCACGGGACTTGATGAGATACATCTGTGGGCCCTGAAGGAACTGGCAGAGGAAGTGACTAAGATGCTATCCAGCATATTTGAGAAGATGTGGCAGTCTGGTGATGATCCCATTGACTGGAAAAGGGAAAACATAACCCACATTTGAAAAAAGGTGTGTTAGGATGAAATGGGGAACTGCAGGCCAGCAAATCTCACCTATGTTTCTGGACCCATCATAGAGTAGATGCTCTTGGAAACTATGGAAGTGCACAAAAAATAGTTAGGTAATTGTTGATGGCCAATGTGTCTTCACTAAGCAGATACTGCCTGATGAAATTGGTGGCCTTCTACAATAGGGTTTCAGCAGTGACAGGACAAGGGGTAATGGCTTTGAACTGAGAGAGAGTAGGTTTAGATTAGATATTAGAAGAAATTCTTTACTGTGAGGATGGTGAGTCACTGGCACAAGTTGCCCAGAGAAGCTGTGGATCCATGGGAGTTTCCCTCTCAAGGCCAGGTAGAATGGGGCTTTGATCAGCCTGATCTAGCGGATTCCTGGCTGTGGCACGGGGGCTGGAACTTTAAGGCCTCTTCCAACCCTGGCCATTCTTTGATTTTTTAAATAAGGGAGCCTTAAGGAATTGAGTACCTTTCCCATTCTCAGAAAACAACTTATATTTGCACATATGCCATGTAGGTTTCTTCATAAAAAGCGTTCCTCATCTTCTATGGTGTGGCATAATTTAATTGACATTTTGAGAATTTAGGCTGTCCCTCTGAAGTTGAAAAAACTTTGATATCTCCACAACACTCAGAAAGCAGAGCTGAGAAGTTACTTTGCTTAAGTAAAGGTCATCAACTGATGACTTTTTTAACCTTCAGAACATATTACACACTTTTGTCTTCTTCAGAAGTAGCATTCTTCAGAATTTTTGATCATGAAGTCAGTTTACATGATCTGCTGGCATAGTGCCTGTAGAATAAATACTAGCTACTACCTTTTCTTGGTATTAACTTCTGTAGCTCTGAAGCCACAAAATGCTGCAGAGTCCTCTGGGGTTTACATTTTCTTCATTATTTCAGAAGTGCATGACACCCAAGACAGAAGTATCCCTACATCCTGAGTTTCTGCCTGTGGTAAACAGAAGAGAGGAAAGTTTAAGTGGAGTCAGGTCTCCTTCAGCATGAGTTAACATTTACATACCAGCTGACATGACAAGCTGTCCCTTAGCCATTCCAGCCTTGAGAGGAGAAAACTTTTTCCAGTGCTCAGTTCCTACTTACAGAAAAACTGCAATAATATTGTGAAAAAACATACTTCTTTCACATTAGTACAAGGCTGAAAGAGACCGAAGAAACGTTACAGAAAATGAGTGCTGCTCATAAGAAACACTGGGTTGCCATCGCTCAAGGATCTGTCATGCATTTTGTAATTGCAAGCCTGCCAAAGACAGATACTCTATCAGTTTTTCTTTGAAGTATTTTTAGAAGATTTGTTTAGTATATCTTTTCAGAAAATAGCATTTTGCATTGCCCATGTTTTATATGCCCCAAGATAGCATCTTACTAAACTGCACTGAAATTTCCACACTTACAAACTAGAATATTTGTAGAAAAAATGTTAAAAATATTTCCTAGAAGATGGGATTAGTCTGGATCTTATGAATTTACCCCAAAATGTAGATCAAACTCCTTCACTCTATACCTCATATGAGTATTCATTCTGTTTGTACATGTATCATGAGAAACTGATGAGGTCATTGAAGTAGGAAAAATGTTCATGCTTTACTCCAAGTGCATATTCTCTATTAAGTCTTAGTGTAGGTGACAAATAAAAATTCCTTCTCTTTCCAAGCATATATATGTATGTATGTATGTACGTATGTATGTATATATTTATGTATGTATATATGTAAATTACTTTTTAGGGTCAAGATGCTGAAATAAATCTTAGAAAATGCTTTTGGACCGAGAGTGCCCATCCCCTCCTGTTCCAAAGTTGAGTTTGAGATGCCTAGATGTCTCCCTACAGGCATTTGCCTAAGCTGCTACTAACAAACTTCACTGATAGAAATTCTGGAAGTTCCTCACGTCATCTTTTGCCAAGACTGATTACTATTCATTGTCTTTTGAAATCAGGTAATTTTTACTGCGAGGTGTGTGAATTTAAGCTGAGTATTGAGCGATATTTGACTAAATCGACTTTCTTAAAGGTTACATAAGAACTCTCTAAAGTGGCCAGGTTCTTCCACTCTTGTTTTCCCTAATATTTCTCTTTTTTTCCCTCTGGTGAGGTAGTGAGTCAAAACAAAAATAAGAATATGCAGCCTTGCAGCTGTCCCCATTTTAAAACAAACTAATTTTCTGGTCATCTTGCCTCCCCAGTGCTCTTGTATGAATTTGGCATCTAATACACTGCTACTTCTAGAGAAAAAATAAGAGAGTCAGTAGTGAGAACGGAGGGCCTATGATATCTTTAGTTTAAACTGACATCTAGCACATGAAATCAAGAATCATGGTTTCTGATGGTCTAGTGAATGACTCCAGGATTTGACTGTAATTAAGTTACTGAGCTCATCTAAAACTAATCTGTTCTTCTTTCAACTATTTTGTGAAATTACTAAGACTTTTGAAGGGAATGGTAATCTGGAGAAGCTTTTCCTAATACTGCTAAGTCAGAATCTCCACACAATATACACCAATGTTTGTTGAGGTCTTTCTGAGCTTCTGACGAAGTCTTGTCTATCTTTATGCTGTGCCTTGAAACCCTACAGCAAAGAGAAGGATTTGGATACACGGAATGGAATTCTGCCTCCCGGGGCCTGCTGTCCTGGGTTACCTTGCAAAAGGCTCAGATTAAAGACAACTGTCAGACATTAGATAACTAATGTTTACAGTGGTATTTGCAAACAAGGGAGAAAGATAATTTTTCAGACTTTATAGTTAAAAATATTGACATGTAGGACCACAATTAGTATTTTTCCTGGATAAAGTATCCTCTAAGATGTGCATGATTTTAAGTTATTTGCCATTTGCCATCCTGAGTCTGGGAAAATATACTCAGATTAGTACTTCAACATCTGAGTGGAACTTAAGAACATATTTCTAGGCATGCTTAAATGGTATCTTCACTTGAGAAGTTAACTTAAATAATGTTTTCAAATCCTTTTTGGAAATAGAATGTTATTCATAATGCTCTTTGTTTTATAGGCTTGTATTTTGCCTGTTGAAAGTCATACACTTTCTAACCTTTTATTTCTAATTCTCTTTATTTGATTTCACTGACTATTCTCTCTACTCAAGAGCAATGCCTTGTTTCACGGGATGTGCCGTGGCTTGAAGACACCATCTGATTTATGTGGTATGACTGAGATAAAGTGCATCAAATTAAATTCAAAAGGATGGGATTTGTAGTCCTATCTTCATTAAATTAGGTAACAAAAGAAACTGGAAGAAAGACTTGAAAGATCCTTCTGTGATTTTCCACCCATTGTTCTAAAAGTAGATTTTAATCGTGAGAGTGTCTCATTTCATTGGATGCATTTTTGAACATTTTCAAAGACACCATCTCAGTTCTGTCTGTAAGTAGTTTCCTAAAGCCCATTTCTCTGCGTCCTCTGTCACACACTTGGCTGGGACAGTTTGAGACCCCTCTTCCACCTCCACAGAAGCAATGCAGAACAGTATGTGGAGTACTTCTCCTCCCTTCTTCCTGCTCTTGCCTGTTTCTCCTACCAAACTCACACCTTGTCAGTGTTTGTGCCCTGATTTGTTGAGGTATGCTGTAGTAACCTCTACACACACACACAACTTTCTGCAGCAGTAAGATGGGCATGGCTGTCAGTCTGAAAAGGATCTATTTGTTATCACAGATGCACTGAGGTTAGAAGAGATTCAAGACATTTACCTAGATCAATCTTCTCACTCAGAGAAGGGTCAAAGACTTGCTTACTAATTTGTATGCAGTATGTGGCTTCTGATTGCTGTTTTAATCCTTGTAGTGTGCTCCCAGTGGACGCAACAAAATATGTTTGTTCACTTTGAAGTTCCATGGGCTTTTATCTTAGAAGCACAAAAAATCTATTTCTTTTATCTGTGTCATATTTATGACCTAGATGTGGGATTATTGTTGTGGTATGGACTAGACAATCATGGCATAGAACATGGTAGTTTTGTATATAAGTCTTCAGAATTCATGTTCATCCAGAATGGAGACACTATGATTAGGATCCCTTCCCTATGGAGCAACATGAGGAAAAAAGAAATAAAAATGTGAGAAAAGCTTCCTAAGACTTGAGGCTGATCAAGTTTCAGAAGTTCATTGTGGTAAAGTTCTTTATTGCAGAAAAGTTATGGTTCCTTTTGAATTCTACCTGTTCCAAAACTCCAATACTTCTCTGTGAAAAGGAATCATGAAATACGAGTCCTGAAAAAGTGAGGGCATGGCTCTCTGTGAGCCAGTTCAGGCTGGGTGAAAGGTACACCCAGACTAACTTGTGGATTCATAGTGTTATGGAGGAACATAGATCTGAAAGGTAGTTTCTTTCTGTTTTTTCTGCTTTTTAGAAGCTTTTTAGAGCTGTACAGTGCCATTTTCACTCTGTGAATATAGTGGGAACCATGGCTTCAGTGAAACTACTTGAGAAGACTGCTCTTTTGTAGTTCTTCCCTGTGATACAGACCAGGTCCAGCTTCTAGAAGCTGACCTCAATTTCTTGAAGCATTGACTGTTAAAGATAATATTATTTGAATCAGTAGGTTGAAGAGAGCTCTTTCTTTTGCTTGTGTATTTACTGAGACAGTGGTTTCTAGAAATGATAGCTTTTTAAATTAGTAACCTAGATGATTGATTTTTTCTGTTAATTCTCTTGATATCATGGTGAAAAAACAAGGTTCGTCTGATTTTGTCAGGTATTGCTCATGAAGCAATGGATTTGCTACTAAGGTACAGTTAATTTTGCTCATCTTTTCTGCGTTTATATAGAACTGTACCATTATTTCCTCTGATCACCTCTGCACTTGCTGAGCTTGTAATAGCAAATCTTGGAAAGCAATTAATAGAGAATCTCCAGGCTGGATTTGGACTATTGCATAAAGACAAGTCTTCCTCAGCTGCATTAGTGCTTTTCTTGAACACAGGTTCTTACCCATCTGAAGTTTTTGAGCAATTTCACAAAAAGAAAGGATGTTTGATTGCACATGCTGTTAGGCAGGTTTTTACAGGTATCAATATCAAGTATCAAAATATTTTAGTATATTTAGGAAATCCTTAGGCTTATTTGAAAAAGGATTCTCCTTGGTCCCTTTGAAATGCCAGTCTCTTCTAAACATATCCTTATTGTGTCAAAATACTTGATGCTACATTGCCATGCATGAAATCTTAGCTGTGTTTCAATTGACAGGATTTTACTACTTAGTAGAAGCTGAGATTTCATCTGCATAATGTAAGTGTAGATATATATTTCTACACATTTTTTGTCTGTTAAGGATAATTCTTCGTATTTGTGAGAACAGATGCATTTTTTGAACAATGTGTCTAAAGTAATATACAACAATTAAATGCCTAATGATACCTTGATTTCTGGTGTTTAAGCCACTACCGCCAAAATGATGTGCTCACAGATTTAGTGGTGTTTAGTTCCTCAGAAAATTAAGTCACTTTCATTTTAAGTCTAAATATGAGACTGAAAATCCTGATTTTGACACTTAAGCCCCAGAGTTCTCAAAATGGCAAATCCCAAAGCTTCAGCTATTTTAAAAGTGACCAAATATAGAATTCTACTTAATACGAACACTTATAAAACTTTTGCTGTGTTGCTGATTGGAGTCAATTTCACTGGGATAAAGCCAAGGTTCTATTGCAGAAAAAGATGATATAGGATGCAATAAAACCAGGAAATGGAATATTTATGGTAAACTGTCAAGTCAACTTTACATGGAAATTTGCTCTGTAAGAGCTTGTAAAATGTTTAACCCAGCCAAGTATGTAATTTTCATGCCACATTACAGCATGTTTTCACAAAGTTGGTGTCAGATCAGAATTGTACTCTTGTAATTCTCACTTATAGATTGAAATAAATGGAAATATGCTCTAAGATTTAAAAGTTGCTCTTTGCTGTATTGTTATGCAAAATATAACCTACACTGTGGTGGTCTTCAGGCCATTCTCATTTTTATGCCTTTTTGAGGTATACCACATTACTCACATGTGGGTCTTTTATGAAAGAATGAATGAAAATCCACTGGAACACTGGAGACTTATTCCATTTTAAAGCTTGGGAACTGAATCACAGAAAGGTCTACATAACATGGAAATTTTGCATGATTTTTGAAAAATTTACTCTTCTGCTAGAATTCACTTTCACTAATGCAGCAGGTGCTTATTTTAACTGCCCTCACCACTTCACTGTGCTTACACATGCATCATCTCCTATTTCTTTGTTATTAATTTCATATTTTTTGTACCTTTTTTTTTGATAGCAGTGATTCTGAAAGGGATGTTGCTAGTCAAGCTGTGGTGACAAAATTATAGGCAAAAAAAAGATTGGTTTTGCCATGATATGATTCCAAAAAACAACCCATAATACTGTCTTCACAATTTTCAATAATTATCTTCTGCCTTTAGGTTTAATTCTTAACTGTTATCTCCCATAATTTTCTATGGTTTTTGTGCTTTTGTTCATTCATCTGGACCTTCAGCCAGTTCCAAACTGCCCAATTCCAATTCTAAGTGCGATTAGAGTATTTTTCATTCTGTCTCCCAAATAACACATACAGAAATTAGCACAGAGTACTAAAATACTCAATTTAATTACTTTTGTGATACCACGTTGTTTAAAATTGGGTTAGTGCCCTAAGCCAAAGTTAACAAGAGAACAAGCTATTCTCATGTGCTGGTTTTGGTTGGGATGCAGTTAATTTTCTTTACAGTAGCTAGCGTGGGGCTGTGTTTTGGATTTGTGTTGAGAACAGTACTGATAACACAGGGATGTTCTCGGGGTTGCTGTGCAATGTTTGCACAGAGCCAAGGCCTTTTCTGTCTCTCACAACATCCCATGTTGAGTGAACTGGAGGTGCACGAGTTACTGTGTGGGTACACGGCCAGGACAGCTGATCCCAGCTGACCAAAGCTATGTCCCAAAACACATGGCCTCTTGCTCAGCCAGTAACAGCTGGGGGAAGAACAAGGCAGGGGGATGACATTTGGAGTGATGGTGTTTGTCCATCCAAGTCACGGTGAGGTGTGATGGGGCCTTGCTCTCCTGGAGATGGCTGAACACCTGCCTGCCCACAGGAAGCGGTGAATTAATTCCTTGATTTTCTTTGCTTGTGTGTGCAGCTTTTGCTTTCCCTATTAAACTGTCTTTATCTCATCCCACCAGTTTTCCAGCTTTTACCCTTCCAATTCTCTCTTCCAAAAGCACTGTTGGGAGAGTGACGGAGTGGCTGTGTGTGGTGCTTAATTAACAGCTGGGGTTAAACCACCACAGCTATTTTTTTCAGGTATTTCAGTTCATGGGAACTTCCATTTCCATTTAAGCTCTATGCTTTGTGAAACCTGACCTGGCCCTGTGCTGCCACATACTGCCAATGAAATGTGTTCAGAAAATACACAAAAAAATGTTGACTCTGTAAGATAAAATATTTACGTCGTTTTCTAATATATTTGTGGCTGTTGATTTTACACACTGATGTATTTGTGTCTTTAGTTATTTTCCCTTATGTTGTAAGACACACCTTATTTATGACTACATGAAATGAGATTAAAAGTCATCATTGCAGGCACTGAAGACCTGAAGAATACCAAGTTCCAACAAGTCACAGTATTTTCTAATTTTAGTGGTAGTTCATAGTGTGGTGCATGTAAATAGAACTATTAAGAATGTACCTATATCAAGTCTCAGGAATGGAAATGTAGGTTCTGAGGCAACACAGAATAAACTCCTATCCTCCCTCGCTTTGCAAAAACATGTGGTGTGTTTGACTCAAAATCCCTAGAAGAAAGTTGCAAGAAAAAAACACGAATCTTTTCCAATGATAGCAGAAGCCAGAAGTGGAAATCTCCAGTCAAATAAATGATCAAAGAACAAAATGATTATGGCAGAAAACATAAATTGCAGTTTGCATTTGTAATTCTGGTGGATGAACTTTGAGTAATTCCCAACCAAAACATCTTTGTTCTGCCTTAAATTTTAGTATTGGCAGAAGCAATGTGGCTAGAACACTTGATATATTTGAGAGTTGCAAGAAACAAGAACAGAGTAGTGTTGACCCCAAATATTTAGACCATTAAAATGATGAGAAAAGGGTACTACTCAGTCAAGTGTAAATAGACCAGTTCAAATTGCCTTGGTATCTGCAGTTTGCTTTGTGGCAAATGTGACAATTCTGTAATTCTTAAAAAGGATACAAGAGGCTTTCTTGGAAGCTACACAACAGTCTTTGTTGAAACTGAGAGAATTTGAAAAAACTATGAACCACAGAATGAATTTACTTCTCATTCTATGATTCATTCTATGACTCTATTCTAAGGAATGTTATTACCCGCTTTTTCTAAAAATGGATAAACAAGTACTCTGAGGAAACATCATAGAGTAAGGGAATTAAATTTTGCAAAGTGAAGTCAGGCTTCATGGACCAGCTGCAGGTCATTGAAAGAATTAAAGGTGCAAACCAGTTGGATGGTAATACTCTTGGCATTCAAAGTACTCAGCAAAGTCTCCAATGAAGGAGTGGTAAAGCAAATTACTGAATAAGAAGGAGTGCCTGTACTTGTTTAAACACAAAAACCAAAGACAGAATAAATAGTATTCATAGGGGTGCAAGTAATTAGTAAAACCCATGAATCTCTTTGATGAGCTCACTTGTGTTCATTACAAGTGTAAGTGCCATGTAAAAGGGGATGGTCAATCAGGTGACATCACTGAAGACATACAGAGAAGTAAAAACAAAAGGAAACTGATGAGCTGCTGAAGAATCTCATGCAGTATAATGAAAAATAAAATTGCAGATGTATAGATAAACTTTAAGTAATGCATGTGGGAAAAAATCCTAGTTCTTCCTACCAGGCTGAGAAGAAGATCTGAGAAGTTGTGACACAGAGTTCTATGAAAACCTAAAAGCAGCAGCCAGGAAAGGGCAAAAAAGCTAAAGGAAAGTCATGGAGAGGAGCACAGTTCTACACCATGCCTCTGTACAAATCAGTGCTGGTCCCACGAGGTGCTGTGTGCTATTCTGGTCCTTCCCTGTCAAAAGCTGCATCATTAGAAAGGGTTAGGAAAGAGCAATAAGCATAATGAAAGGCGTAAACCAACTTTTTTTTTTTTTTTTAACAAGGAACAATTAAATAGACTAGAAACCTTCATCCCGGGAAAGAAGTGAATGAGAAAGAAATAATGGAAGTTTATGTTGAGAAAATCAAAAGAAAGTAGAAGAGAAATAACAGAATGAAGAGGTTCTGAGAAATAAATATTGTATGATCTCTCCGATTTTATACTCTTTCTTCATACTTAATGAACTTGCTTACCTTTGTAACCCTTATCTTTTTAATCAAGCTGCTGGCTCTCCTGCCTGGCCGTTCTTTCTGCCCGTTAGGAAAGGCAACTGCTGCTTGAAAATGGGATCTTATAATAGTTAAACAAGACCATTAAATTATAATAGGATGTACTCCATCAACTTTCATCTAATTTATAGCATGGTTTTGCCCATCTCTGCAAGACCATTTATTTTACATCTTTTTCTGCTCTAAATCTCTTCTTTCCCACATTCAAATGTCACAAAATTTTAATGCCACTTGTTATATAATCAGCATGCTCATCTGACTAAAGCTAAAACCTATTGTGGATAAATCTATTCCGTTCAGAAAATGGAAATTCAGTTTCCATGGTACTAGAGCCCATCTGTTAACTTCACAGCACCATAAAAAACTGGAAAGAAAATTTAAATATACAGTTATTGTTTTTTCTTTTAATTTGTATACCTAATGATCCTGTAAAAGGACTTCATGCAGACATATGGCCAGCATTCACAGAAATGATGGCTACATTTTTTAAAAGAAAATATCTTTGGCAAAACACAGAGAAAAATAAATTTTGGCATTTTGGGGGCATTTTGGCTTTTTTTTTAGTGCTCTTAGCCAGGTATGTCTGAAGGTACTGAAGCACACAGGAAGAGACAGCCATTAAAACAGTTACTCTGCCTGTCTCACATATTTAGTATTTTTTTAAAGAGAATTTCACGATTGTAATAGCATTTTCTGCAGGTGTTACATAGTGACAAGTTTAAAGGAATCAGCACAGTATTTATTTGGATATTATGAAGCCTCTCGTCAATCATATTAATTATGATTCCACAAAAAAGTCCACAAAATTTTTGTTACTATTTAAAACTAACTTATAAAATTACATCAGAAAGTTAGAAAACACATAAAGAAGAAATCATGTCTGTGTTTCCAAGCAGTTCACTTAATAAACTACTAATTTGAAGTATAAGATTATGGACTGTGAGTGGACACATGGATATATATGCTTCCACACAGTCTTAGTCTTTTTTCATCCTGATTGTTGAAAGTGTTTTTAAATACAAATGCTATTAATGTTCCTTTACTGATTTTGCAGTAAGTCAATATTTATACCATTTTTCACTACAGCCAGAAGTAGTTTACTTGTTACCAGTGTTATAAATTTTACTTAGCTTCATCCCAAAGTGGTAGGAATTTCTCTTTTATTAATTTCAAGAGTTTTAACATCCTATTTCTTCAGTGATGCAATGAAAACTTGCCAAGCTATGTGTTTTAAAATAACAAATATATACTAAAGAGCCCTTGGTTTCAGCTTAAACCCTGTTTAAACAACATTTCCCACTGCTTATCTCACTGTGCACTTAAGGTTTCAAAAGCTGGAAGCTAAAATCTGTTTTCTTTTTAGATTTTTAAAATATTTTCTTGAGAAAGTTGCTGCTGTAACTTAACAAATGCTTGCATAATCATTTTTATTTATTCCACTTAGAAAAAAAACTTGAAGAATCTATTTTTTAAAAATTAATTATACATCTGTGAAGAAAATTTCTAACAAGGGCAAATAGAAGTTATGAGCAAAAATTATTAAAAATTATGAAAACTTATTTCAGAGTCCAAACCAAGAGATCAGCATTCAAGTAGAGATTGTGGGGTTCCAGAATTCAATGGCCCATTTAAACAACTTTTCTAACGCTGAACTGACAGCTTCAGCTTTTCCAAGAATTAATGTAGTGGCAATTCAGAGGAATTTTTCTGAGCATTCATGTTTTCAGCCACAGAACTTAGAGATGGTCAGATATACCTCTTTCTGCTGTAGGGGACAAGGTGTGTTCTACGCTTTGGTCATTGTGTGTTTTTGGAATTGCATGAAACCCACTCCACAGAACGATGTACTACATTTTACTTTAAATGCACAAAGAGAGGAAAACATTTGCGTCTCTTGTTTGGAACATCTGGTGTGAATTTAATGATGGTGATACTTTCCTGAAGCTTTATTGTCACGGCAGGCAGAGGCCATGGGCTGCCCTCGCTTAGATAACAAGCGCTGCACTTGCGCTGCGGTGTCAGCGCTGCCTGCTCCTGGCATTTCTCGGGAAAGAAGAGCTCTGCAGACGGCAGGTTATGTAACATGGCCCAGAACTGACACGACCAACTGGATGCCAGATGAAGCTGCAAAACAGTTGCAGAGCCCAAAGACTTTTTTGTCTTGTTAATGTGGCCTGTCATGGCAAGCTAAAGGTAGTGTGAGTGCTTGCTACTGACAGGCAGAAGTATTTCACTTAATTGTGGCATAAAGCTAATAGATCTATTCTCTGAGCTGTCTCTAGTATCTATTACAAAAATGAGGAGAAGGAGGTGAAGGAGGAAAAACACATACTGTGTAAACACAGCATATTCCATCTGTTTAACATGTTTATTCCATCTGTTTTAGATATTCTTCCTGATTTATTATGACCTTAGTGAGGTGCTCTTCTCATTCCATTGACTGGGGAGGGCTCAAGACAGCAGACTAACACTAAGGCACCGTTCTTTCTGAAGGCTAAAATGAGGTGAGCTGAATTCCGTGTACTCTCTAAAACTGAAGCACCCAGTGAAACGAAGGGGTATGGTAACCAAAGTTCAGGGTCTGCAATCACTACTGATCACAGGCTCACAGATTAATGAGTAAAGATTGTGTGCCTCTGAAATATTCTTAATATGACTCAGACTTACTGATTTTTAAAATTTTTCTTTTTTTCTCAGAAAGATGAAGAACTTTTTAACTTAAAAACTCCACATACAATCCTCATATACAGAGCAGTTAAAGATTCTTACATGCTGTCTATCAAGTCATAGGTAATCTTCTTGAAGTCTCCTATTAAAAAATAAATATATATAAAAAAAGATAATTTTCTCACATTAACAGAGACCATTTACTACACACATTCCTTTTCCAAGATGAAAAGTAAATTTCCAATTTTTATCTTCTAACACAAAATGCAATGTCTTTTTCTTACAGTAAGGAGCTTTCACAGCTCACCATTTTCAGCCACAGTCACAGTCTTTGGCTTATGCAACCGCTTTACTGCTGTCCTCTTTGAACTCTACCATTATCTTGTCTACAGAGCGTGTTAGCCATTAGCCTGCTGATTATCTCCTTCTTGCTTGCACAGAAAGAGCCTCCGTAGAGAGAATCTTCATGCCTTTGCAGAGCAGACAGCAGCTGAATACCCTCACTCTCTGCAGCAGGAACTATCTGCAATTGCTTGACTTCATACCTTCATCACATTTGTAAAGAAATATTGTCTGCTTATTTTTATGCCTGATATTTTCCCTCCAAGGCTGACCAGGCATCTGTTCAATGTATTGAGGGAGGCAATGCACAGATTTAGACAGTTTATTTCTGGCACCACAGGTTACTGAGCAGGGCACTCACAGTACTGCAGTCTCTTCTGCAAGGTTGTTATACTTTTTCTCTCTTACATTCTGCTCTAGAATTGGTGCTGTATTACTCACTTCAATTATCACAGTCTTTGTACCTATCAACAGTGGTACTAAATTCAGGCTGCACAAGACTGCATCATTACTGCCCCAAATTCTGATGGAGTCATATCTTCCACCTATGACAGTAATGGTAAGGGAACCGAGTTAACTGTGTGGAGTTTAGCAGAGAAAAATGGCCGCACAGATGAGGCAGAGCTTCTGTTCAAATGTCTCTGTTTAAACATGAAAGTACTTTTTCTGTCCAATACTACGTGTTTTATACAGTCACCTTCTCCATACCTGAGAAGATAAAAAACAAAACTGGGCATACTGATCTGAACCCTTTTGCAAAGCTTAAGATAAAGACCATTATATATTTGTTGAAATAAGAGTTTTCAAGCATCCCTCTCAAGCGCAATCCACTTTGATCTGCAGAATGTATCCCACTATGAGTTTCAAAGATTCGTTCTTTGACATCAGATAGAAAATGCTTGTTTAGATGACAGATTTTTTTGGAGTACAATTATATAATCACAGAAAGGTTTGGCCTGGAAGGGTCTTAAAGATCATCTACTACCAATGCCCCCCACCATGGGAAGGGACACCTTTCACAAGACCAGGTTGCTCAAAGCCTCATCCAACTTGGCCTTCAACACTTCCAGGGATGGACCACCCACAGCTTCTCTGGACAACCTGTCCCAGTGCCTCACAGTAGGTATTTCTACCATCTTTCTACCATTTAACTGGCCCTCTTTCAGTTCAAAGCCATTCCCCCTAGTCCTACCACCACATGCCCTTGTAAAATATCCCCGTGCATATCTCTTGTAGCCACCTCCAGGTACTGGAAGGTGCCCTAAGGTCCTCTGGAGTCTTCTCTTTTCCAGACTGAGCAACCCAAGTCTCTCAGCCTGTCTCCATAGGATCCAGCCTTTGGATCATCTTTGTGGACTTCCTATGGACTCACTCCAACAGGTCCACATCCTTCCTGTGTTGGGGTCCCATGAGAGCTGGACAGAGCACTCCAGGCAGGATCACACACGAACGGACTAGAGAGGCAGATTAATCTCCCTTGCCCTCCTGGCCACTTCTTTGGATGCAGCCCAGGACGCGGTTGGCTTTCTGTGCTGCAACTGCACATCACCAGGTCATGCCAAGCTCCTTGTCCACTCCCAAGTACTTCTATAGATTGTTTTCTATTCATTCCCCACCCAGTCCTTGGGATTGCCACAACAAAGGTGCAGGGCTGTGCACTTTGTTGAACTTCATGAGGTTTGCACAGACCCACCTGCCAAGCGTGTCAAGGTCTCTCTGTGTGACATCCCTTCCCCCCAGTGTTTTGACTGCCCCGCACAGCTCCATATCAGTGGCAAACTTGCCCTTGATCCCACTGTCCATGTGGCCAACAAAGGTGTTGGACAGCACGGGTCCCTGTACTTACCTCCGAAGACACCACTGGTCACTGGTCTCCACTTGGACATCAAGCCATAGACCACAACTCTGTGAGTGTGACCATCCAGCCAATTCCTCATCCGCCAAGTGCTCCATGTGGCACAGCCACATCTCTCCAGTTTAGAGACAAGAATATCATGCAAAGGCATTTGCAGCATCAAATGCCTTGCAGAGAATGTCCAGAGAACGTCACTCACCCTCTCCTCATCCACCAACTTTGTAACACTGTCATAAGAGGCCATCACACTGCCTTTGAAAATGTTTTACTATATTAGAAAGAGCATATACATGAATATTTGATTATTCTAATGTTACTTTTTGTGCAGAAGAAATTATCTCTATTCATACCTTTCTTCTTTGTTTCCTTTTATTTTGTTCCTTTCCCTTTTGAAATATGACAATCCAACTGTATTGCTTTGGTATTCTGTAGCCTTGACTCCTAATCTGGTCTGGAGAAAAAAGGTCGATTTTGTTCCTAGACTTTATCCAAGGATTTCAGAGAGATGTGACACACATGAAAATATCATCTCTGCTAATCTGGTGTTCCATTAATTGCCAGACCTTTAAAAATGGAAAAGCTACAAATCACAGAAAAAAGTGTGGAAAAGTAAAACCACAAGTTAACATAGAATTAGATTCTTAGAAATAGATGCATCAGCCCTTGATGACAAACTCTGCAAAACATCTCCACAGTCATTCAGAACAGACCAGATAAAGATTTCTTTTTCCACTTTATGCTTCTAGCAGTTGTTCTGAAAACAATTTAATTGTATTAAATTTAAAGACACATTTCTTTAGCCTTCTCATATTCACTTCTTTATTAACCTTTACTTCTTGTTTACTGTATCACAGATATTTGCCCTTTGAGATAAAAGTCAGAGCACATAATAATACCTGACATAATTTTTCTTCTTCCCTTGTGAACGTTTCCACTTTCAATTTGACAGGCCAAATGAAAATGCTTTTTATGTCTCTGAGAGTGTCTCTTTCCGTGTACATGTACAATTAAACAGTGCCGGTACAAGTTAGCTTTAGAAGGTTTGCTTGTCTAGGAAGTTTTATTTTTCTTATACTAAGAAACTAGTATTTCCATACAGAATTTGAAACCTTTTCAATCATTATCTGAAATAAAGACAAAAATAGTTCATGTATATTGATGATCCCACTAAAGACCATAATGTGACATTGCAAGTGAAGAAAGTGAAAACAAGTGTTTGTTTTGAATATGCACTGATTCTGTTTATACAGGAAATTGGGCACATATACAAGAAGATGACCCAAATTAGTTGTTTGTTCACCTTGGTGATGAGGCAAATGAAGGTTATAAAGTATAAATATGCAGCTTCACCAATGACCATGTTCAAATGAGGTATGCAATTGCTTATGTATGATGTCGAATTTTCAACGTCTGCATCATTTTTACTGTTTGACATAGATATTTTACAGTACTACCAGTATTGGTTTATACTTTGAGAACTGAAAAGAACTAATTTTGATATGAAGGCACTTCGACTTTTGTCTACATGACAACAACAAAAAAGTTCCTAGATCTATCAGAATATTCAGAATATTCAGAAATATAAAATAATATTCCTTTGTGCATTTTAATGTCCGGAGAAATCTGTCAATACTGCATCTGAAACTGGCTCAGCCTTTGTGAAGTCTTAAAGATATTCTCTGCTGGCACATTGAAACATGAAAAATATACAGAATCAGGAGCATTTATTTCAAGGAAAGAATGAAAATTTTTCAGTTATCTGACAATCTAAGTAGAAGAATTTATTCAATCTCAGGTATTATACTTGTACTCCGTGAATGTGAATGGTTGTGTATTTTCACGTCTGTTTTATGTGATACAGAGAAGCAATAATCTTCACCTAGGATCAAGTCACTCAATGCTTCTAAGCAATATGCTAAAATTCAGTTCTAGTCTTTATGTCGTCTTGAGGAGATCAAAAGCTGATACTGCTCTGCCACTACCTATGAAAATGTTTGCCATCCATGTGCAGCTGCAAGCATCTTCCTACAGATATTTTCTTATGGTGAATTACATGTATCTTCAGACGTTTTAGAGACGATCCTTGGTTTATTTTCATAACGTATGTATAGGCTGACAATTTTACCTATTTCATTCACAAGAAAGCATTTTCATATGGATGTCATATACATATGGGTGTACGTGTTTCTGCACCAAGAGCGTATTTTGCTCATGTGCATGGCAATTGCCAAGACTTTAAAGAATACATTAAAGAATACCATTGAAACAGTCTTTTGACTGTTGATGCAGAATTCCTTAGAAATGCCAGTTAAACGTTTCAGGTTTGTAGGTTTTTCTTAAATGCATTTCTAAACCAGTTTTGTTAAATGAATTATACTTTGTAGATTAAAGGGCAAATTTGATGTAACAATCACAGTTTGTTAGGCAGAAATAATAAGGAGAAATATCTGTACTACTTGTTAGATCTGGTTTCTCTTTGCATAACCAAGGATCCTTGGATGCTCTCTTCAGCCCATTTCCTATCAACTCTGGTTTTAATAAATAACTTCTTAATGTTTATACATTTTATATTCTATGCTAGCGTATGTTATCCATGGCTTTTCAGAAATCAATCACTTTTCATGGGATAGTTGTTTTATACTTTCTGATTTCACAAAGGAACACTTTGAAGGAATACTAAGAAGCAGTTCAGATCCAAGTTCTCAATATTATGTTTGTTAAATCTTATTCATTTTTCCTACGGGGACCCTAGTAATCCTCTAAAATCTTCTTAAGCAGGACATTTATAGCAGCTAAATCAAAGTAATATTATATGCTTAGAAACACTCAGGATAAGAATTTTGAGACCTTAAATACAAACTAACGGATGCACAAACAAGAAAGAAAAAAATGTTAGTTTATGCTCAAGGTTTTTGGGTAGAACTGCAGTGATTTTCTATAATTCTTGATTGTACCACAGAACCCCTGGGTAAGTAATTTAATCTCTTTTTACCTTTGCTTCTGCATATCATAATAGATGGTAAGATATACTTTCTTCCTATACCTGTTGTATTTAATAATGACCACTCTCCAGTTTAGAAACATTGTTAACATTCACCCTGTAACCAGACCTGTAAATCATGCTTCTGCCATGTATCTGACAGTTTCTACAAGACCTCTAATTATTTAAATTTCTATTATAAATCCATTCGGCAACAAGACACATACCAGTCCTTTTGTGAAGATGGCATCAGCTTCAACTTTTAGAAGCAGATTTTGAACCAAATCAATTTACAGGTCTCATAGCTCTCTATTTGGGGAAAAAAGCACCAGAATGTGTCCATAAATTCAAATTAGTTACATAAAGTAGGCTTCTATAGCAATATAGTGAAGTACTAGCAAAATAAAGGAGAACCCTACCCACAGAAAATAAGGAAGATAAGTAACACAATATTTAATAAACTTTGTTCCTTTGGGCTTGCAACAAGTATTTAATAACATCTAGTATTAAGAAAGTGAAGTAAAATCATTAAAATTTTAACTCATTTCCTCATGTTTAAGGTCTCCTTTTGTAATACATATAAGGATTTTATTGGTCAAATTAGAAACATACTGAGAAGAATAAGCTTCTTTATGTAGAAATCAGTGAAAATTGTCTTTAGAATGATCAGCATGAAGTATTAATAAACACTTTAATCTGATTTTAAGTATCTATTTTGAATTTAAATAGTATTCGTAGTCTGCAATTCAATGGAATAGACATGGTGCAGAATTTTAAAAATATACAGTATGTTTCTGGGAATGAAATTTAGGAAATACATTTTTCCTGTGTAGTTATTCTATTACTAAATAGCTGAGAGTAGCTAGAAAGTTGGTGCAGAATACCAGATCTAAATTTTTGAGTGAGCTACATAAATAGGAGCGTAATCCCAAATATTCCATGGAAGTGTTTCCTATGAATGAAGAAAAAAATAAGAGAACACAGTATAAGGCTTCTGAAAAGTTCTCCGAAGGATGCCTTTTCCTCTTTTTTCTCTCTCTCTCTCTCTTCTCTTCTCTTCTCTTCTCTTCTCTTCTCTTCTCTTCTCTTCTCTTCTCTTCTCTTCTCTTCTCTTCTCTTCTCTTCTCTTCTCTTCTCTTCTCTTCTCTTCTCTTCTCTTCTCTTCTCTTCTCTTCTCTTCTCTTCTCTTCTCTTCTCTTCTCTTCTCTTCTCTTCTCTCTCTTCTCTTCTCTTCTCTTCTCTTCTCTTCTCTTCTCTTCTCTTCTCTTCTCTTCTCTTCTCTTCTCTCTACAGTGTAAAGAGATAAATACCCTGACGATAATAATCCTTGACTTGTAGTGGTGAACAGCACAAGGATCAGGAAAAAAACAGATGAAATTGTTAAAGCACTTGTTAGAACCATCTTGTCCAAACTTCCTGGTATGACAGGATCACTTTCATCCTTCTTGGTGCTGCTCTTCTATATTGTGAAGATTATTGGCTAAAAAGAATGAAAATTGGTTTTCTCTTTAATAAACTCATTTCTAACAAAGTGCACTTGTGGTGGTCCTGAGCTTACCTAATAAAATAGTAAATATACATATAGCATAGAAAGCCAAAGCTTCTAATACTCATGGATTTTTTTTTTTTGTACTTTGAATGTTACAAAGGAAAAAAAAAACCCTGATGATAATTCACAGTTAATCAGTGGAAGTTGTGGTATAAAGCATCACTGAGCAATGAATTCTCATTTGAACACCTTCACAAAGGCATTTTGACTGGTGAATATAAAGCACGTAAGATTAAGCAAAACACGTTCTTTTTCTTTTTAAGTAAAGTGAGTTTTTTGCTAAGTATGGACGAGTGCTACACAGCATAAATATTTGGAAGTTTTAATTCAAGTGTTTAAAGAAGTAAGACTCCTAAGAAGTAATCACTGTTAAGAATGATGCTTAAAAACATACTACTGTGACAAATTACAGTGTTAGCAGCCTCCTTCCAAGTGCCCCACGCTGGCCAGTGTTGCAAAGAGTGAATCTGGCGAGCTGTCAGAACAGGTGGGTGGGACAAACCATGGCGTCGGCTCCTGCTGCCCTGGCAGGAACTGCCGGAAACACTGTCACCAACACATCACAACTCAGAAAAGCGGCAGGAGACAACTCCAAGTCGTGGAAAATTCAGCTGGTTAAGCACCTACTTTCAGGATTTCCTCAGTTTCCCTTATCAGAAAAAAACCCCTCTTGCATTTGAGAAAGTGTTTTTTAGAAAATGAAGTGCATGAAGATTGAGATCACCCTGGGTTCAGCTCCTTCCCTACCTGAGGTCTACACATTTCTTCTGTTTTCCAGAAGCTACTCTTTGATGGGCCTCCCAGCTGATTGGGAACAGGGAAGGGGGATCAGGTTCCTGGGGTCAAAGCAGGCACTAGACATTTTGTGATAAAACTGAAAACCTCAGTGCTGGATTCAGACAAGCCAGTGGAACTATTCTCACCAAGTTCAGTGAGACGGGATGCCAACAAACACCAATCTTGTTCAATACATCAGTGTAAATCAAGGCAGGCACATCTTTTCACTCATCCTTCTCTTTCGGGTGTTCATATAACCAGCTGTGAGATTTATGCATTTTAGATGACATAAGCGTTAAAATTTTCTTTCAGAAAATAAGTTATGACAAGATGTAAGGAATATGTAATATAAGCTGTTCACCAGAAACATGGTCTTTTCCCTAGTGGAACAAAAGTTGCATACTGTTGTTATGACACCTCATCAGGAAAATTTATGTGAGCTGTAGAGATGATTTTTCTAATCACTTAAGACTTCCAAATCCATTTAGAAATAGTGCTTTATGTTTCCAAATAGGCATTGCAGTTAACATTGTGCACTTGATACATAAGCAAGACCAATACATTCACTCTTGTGCCATGTTTTGCTCAAAAATGCTTGCCCCTGTTTGCCTATAGGAATACTATTATTGGTTTGACCATAATTCTGAAGGCATTTAATTTGTTTCTGTTTTGTAGTATGTTTAAAAAGGATGTAATCTAAACAGTTCATTGTTTTCTGCTTAGAACATGATGAAAAGCATTGTGAATAATAATTATTAGATTGGATTATTCCCAGCTACCCTTAATCACAAAGTTAATAATTTTCATTAAATCCTTATGGTAGAAATGTTTACTACATTATAGTGAAAATCTTAATTGCCCTAAAGTGTATTAATTTTTTTTCTTTAAGAGATGTCTCTGAATATTTAGGACATCTCTTCTGATGGTTCTGAAATAGCTGAAAAGCAAAACAGAAAGTGGAAGTTACTTTTGTATTTCTCTGTTATTACATTGATCTTTCTGCTGCTTATAAACATTTGAAATCATTGTCTTAGCAACTTGTATGTCCATCATACACCAAGAGCTCTTTCAGCCAGTCTGAGTAACAAGTGCAGGAAGATTTCAGTCTACTGCTTTCATGTTACACAAATCCTTTAATTTTTACTTTGCAGTGACTCACCGAATGCTCCAAGTTAATTTTACAAAGGTGAGCTTGCATGGGGACCATAAATTGTTGCTGAAAATGCAAGATGAGTGTTTCTATACAAAATTATAAATGAGTCCCAGTATATTTTATGGAGGTCAAAGTACTTGAACAATTAGTTTATGTCTGTGGAAAGCAAAGGTTCTGAAGATGGTTCAGAACAATGACAATATGCATTTAGATGCTGAGGTGTGAACGTAGACACTTGACTCAAAGCTTTCGATCACCCTTCTGATGCTCTTGAGGAAGGAAAGCAAGGATCCACATTTCGCTCCAAATACGTTTGTCTTTCGTATATAGACCTCCTTGATCTCAAAGCTACTTTAGCAAACCTGCTTGTAAGCAACAAAACCATCAGTAGTTCATTACATCCATGGTATTGGTAAGAATTGTAGAGAAGTTGTGTCATTAGAGTTTCTTAGAATAGTGGAGTTCAGGAATAAATTAACTAGTACTGAGAGCTTAAGCGTTCCTTCAGTCAGTAAACAAAAGTAACAACACTTGTAGCCTTTTTTCTAAAGTAAGATCTAACTAATTTGACTTTGATTATGATTGGGGGGGGGGACACAGGATTTGTCAGTCAGTATCAGGTAGCTCTGGATCCATCCATTAGGAAGGATCCATCCCCATTAGGGCTTCACCATGGGTCCCTATGGCAGAGTCTTCCAGAGTTACCTTCTCCATGTGAAGTACAAACAGAGCCCCACACAAGTCCTGCACTGCAGTCAAAAAAGAAGATGTGTATTCTACTTCTGTGTATGTTGCAGAGAGAAGAATTCACTGACCATGTGGAAAAAAACCTACAAAATTAACAGCTACCACTAGTGTTCACCAGCCTTACTTCTGAGACTATTTCATAAACTCAGAGAACATCTAGAAATGATGTCTGAATGGAAAAACAGATTTAAATGCAGATCATCACTTTTTAAACATGCATAATTTCTTAATGGATTTTCCTATCAGGAAAATTTCATCTTTACTCCTTAGAAGTTTAACAGATCCTTGGTGATATTGGTGTTGAGCTTGGTTATGAATAAACTCTGATGTCAGACAAGGGTGCTTTTCCCTGTTTTGATGGGTGCAGTGTTGTGTGAGCACAGTGAACCACTGCCAAATATTCAGTAGATGTGCCCTGTGCTTAAAGCCTTCACTGTGCAATGAATAAGCACTCCTGTGTCAGGTATCTGCCATAATTTTATATCCAGGCTCAAGATAATATGGGGCTCTGAACGGGATTTCCTCCTGATGCAGAGCAAAATATTAGGAGCACACCAGGGATTCTTACCATAAGCACGTTAATACGTTGCACGTCTGGGAAGGTGCAATAAAATATTTGTCTTCTGTTCATTAAAAGTGGTGAATAAAATGGCAAAATTCTGCCAATGTTGAACACTGAACCCTGAACAGCTCTTTCTGCCGCTGGCCAAATTCCTTTTCCATTGTCACATTTTTCTGTTAGGGAATCCCATGGCAGACTTCAGTTGTGCCACCTGGAAAATCCTGTCTCAGTTGAGAGGAACTACACAGCCTGCCTGAGAGCAAAATTGATTGTCATCTTGCTAAGAAAACACTACTAGAATGTGGTAGGAAATGTGATCACTGAGCTAAAAAAGGCTGGAACGATTTTGTGATGGTTGGTCAATGAGATGAAAGCCAGGCTCTTTTGATGTGTCCATGGGAATGACAAAAGCCACTATATAGTATTTTTAGATCTGAATCTGTCTAAAATGACACAGTTTTTACTGTCTAACCATGAACAGTGTCTCTGTTTCCATCTTTTAACCACTATGGAAAAAAACATGGACATATATATGGCTGATTTTTTGCCTTATCCAGTTTTTCAGGATCAGTTGGTCTTCATGTCAGTCATGCATCCTCAGGAACTGTGGAAGACATTTGTCCTTACAGATGGGTCTCCTCTCTCTCTCACTACTGAATTCTGAGAAGTTGATAGGAATTTAGTGCTCTGCAGATGCTTGTCATCGACCCTTAGTTTTCCAAAAGCTCAAATTTTACTTGGCCATCTTGCTCATGGTGTACACCTGACTGCTTTTTGCTATTGACAAACTCCCTCAAATACCAAAATATCAAAAGCTGAGACTGTTTATTTTTTGCATAAAAAGCTTGCAATTCTTATCCTATGGAAGCAACCATTACAAAAAGAGAGCTATGAATAAGGGACAAGTGATCAAATTCTGATTTTGTGACAAAGTTTTTAAATCTTGTTTTTAGGGGCCTATGGATACCCTCAAAAAAGCTAATGTTGGGGTTTTTTGAGTATGTCAGAAGAGACAGAGAACACCTATAGTAGTTTTCTAAACAGTCAGGTTTCTGCCTTGTGGGCCAAGGCATCATATCCTCTGAAGTCTTTAGGAAGCCTTTTACATGATTCACCTCAGGATAGCCATTCTAGACATGGTACATGCTGAAACTGATCTTTCTCAGCTTTAACTGGGAGACCTGTCCAGAGACATTAAAAGGGCTGGCAAAAACTTGGTTTGTAGTCCTTTCTCCGAAGGTAGTTTGGAATTATAATCTAAAATTCACGCAGCTCTCTGGAAAGTCTGTTAGTTGCGTCTGTTGCTGGACACCGGATTGCAATCTGCAGTTATTCTTCAAGACAAAGACTTCTGGGTGGTGGGAAGAATGTGCTGAAGCACAGCCCTTGTGGAACATGCGGTAGTCAGCACCTCCACAGCTTGAGCCTTCCAGGTCGTTGCACTGCATCAGTCTCTGAGATAGGCTCATTCCCTTAGTCACTCTGATCTCTCTGGAGCTGCTGTTTACCTCTCTACTTTGAATATCATGTGCTTAATGCCATTTTCCCAGGTGTGTGGTCTAGAATGTTTCTGGCAGCAGTATTCTGATTAAGGCTGAGGACATCTTAAAATAATTAGAGAGAACTAAGTCTCTAGGTGTCCTCCTTATTACCACAAACACTACTTGCTTTTCAAAAAACTCCTGCTGAGAACCTGAAACTCTGGCAGTCTTTTCTGCTGATCTTAGATCTGTTTGTGAGGACTATGCTGGGTCACTTAATCCCAGAGCACAGTCATTTTAAATTCAGCAGCAGCAGAAATTTAATGGAGAGATTTGCTAGAGTGGTAGTATACAGTGGACATGTCTTCAAAGCACACCCAAGAGACTTTAACAAACAGGGCATGTCAAATGTTATGTTTGGAGTTGACCTAGTGCTTGAGATTATGTATTCAATGCAGCCCTAAACCTTCAATTTCTCCTGTTCAGAATCTTATCCACCCAAAAACTAATGTAGAAACTCCTCTTTTGCCACTTCCACTTCTTTCTGCTCATTATTGTATGCCTGTGGTATGTAAGGATAACATCATTTTGCAATGGAATGTTGACATTTGGTTGCACAGAATTATAAAATTGGAAACTTTCAGAACTAAAAATTTCGTGCTTCAACTCTGACTTCCTTGTGAAGTCAAGGTATCTTAGGATTCAGAATGCTGAGATAATGCATCATTAAAGTACTCAAGTCATATATGGAGATGTCCACATTAATCATAAACATGTTTTGTATTCTCAGTGCTTCTCAACACATAACATGTGGCCTGTTAATTCATTAAGTGCTGTTAGCTGCAAAGCTGTAGAAATGAATTTATATTTAGGATGGCATAATCAGATCATAGAATTTTTTTGTCCTATTTATAGTTGGATACTGGACTAGAAGGATCTGTCTTCACCACACTCTGGACAATTTAAATGTGCTTCAGATGGGCTGAATTTAGCTATGAACTTCTAAGTACAGTTTAAGTATGCAGTGTTAAAATTGGCAAATAACATTTAGTAAAACATTCAGAGCTCATAGTGTTGTGGTCAAAAAAGGTCAGCAAAAGTCTTTCTGTTCCCTGTTTTTTCTTTTCTACAGGGATTTTTAATAGGTTAAAAAAAAATCCAACAACAATCCAAAAACAAAACCAAAACCAAAACAAAACAACAATAAAAATGACCAAAAACCAAACAAAAACCCCACAACAGCAACAAAACAATGACAAAAAACCCCACAAGCAAACAAAAACAAACAAACAAGACAACAAAACAAAACACAAAAAACCCCAATAACCAAAAAACCAAATCAATTAATCAAAAACTAGTGCACTAGATGGAAAACCACTAGTTCTCTACAGAGTTCCGGAACGTGGATTACAGTCGCTCGTGTGCCAGGATGTCTCCTTTTCATTTCCCCTACATAAAAGGTAAAAGGGAGCCATCATCTATAATTTTGGATAATACTCATGGCCTGACAGACTCAATGGACATGTAAAGGTTAATTATGCATCACTCTTCTATTGATTATAAAGCGAAAAATCTTGGCACTTGGTTAAAAATAAAGAGCCTTTTCTCAGGAAAAATAGTGATCTGCAGGTTTTGAAGGTAGTTTTGTCATTTATCACTAGGGTTATCAAGGAATAATTTTTCTTTATACAATCAAATTGACCGTGCTATCCAATTAAAAATTAATTCCTAACTACAAATCATATGTCTTCTAAATAGATCATAAAAACTAGTGGAAGTTTTCATCAGAAATATTTCTATCTAAAATGAAATTTCAGAATAATATTGGTACATTTATTTTTAGAGTTCTCTGTGGCTAAAACCTTATCTCTTCCTTCAAGAACTTCAGTACTTTATGCTGAGTGGATTTTAGGTTTCTGGTTGGTTTTTCTTGTCTGTGGCATTTTAATAATTGTTTTCACTTTCTGATGTTCTTTTCAGTGTCTGTGTCCTGAGGATACTGTGTTGGTTCATGGGATGGTTTTGACGGCTAGTCCATGGGATAATGACAACACTATGTGCTGGTTCAGGCTGGGGTAGAGTTAACTTTCTTCACAGTGTCAAGTATGGGGCAGTGTTTTGGGTTTGTGCTGCACACAGGGTTCATCATATAGAGATGTATTAGTTATTGCTGAGCAGGGCTTACACAGAGCCAAGGCCCTTTCTGCTTTTCGCATTGCCAGCTGGTGAGGAACTTGGGGTGCATGGGAGGCTGCGTAGAGACCCAAACCGGCCAAAGGGATGTTCCAGACCATTTGGCATCATGCTCAGTATTTCAAGCTGGGCGCAAGAAGGAGGAAGGTGGGAACATTTGGAGTGATGTCATTTGTCTTCTCAAGTCACTGTGAGGAATGAGGGGGCCCTGCTGTCCTGCAGATGTGAAACACCTGCCTGGCTATGGGAAGCAGTGAATGAGTTCTTGGGGTTTTTTTGCTTGTGTGTGTTGCTTCTGCATTCCCTATGCAACTGAATTGATCTCAACCCATGAGTTTTCCAGCTTTTACCCTTCCAGTTCTCTCCCCTATCCACTGCGCTGGTGGGGCAGGGAGTGAGAATGGCTGTGTGTGGTGCTTGGTTGCTGGCTGGGGTTAAACCACAACATACAGTCACAGGAGATTCCTCATCTACACAAATGAATCAATTGGTCCCAGTGACTTATTAGAAACTTAATCAGTTTCTTTCATTAAATTAAAATCTGCAGGGGCAGTATGCTGACAGCCTGTGTAACAACTCAGAGGCTTCTGTTCACAAAATAAATTGTCTATGTGTTGAAGAATTAGGAAACTTTCTTTTCCAAAATTGTATCTGTGACATGATCAAGATATTCCCAATATTAAAATAACTGTGCCATGATTAGGACTTTGATTGCTAATAATGATCATGATTATCACCATAAAGGTTTTTTTTCACTCATACTTAATCAGCTAACAATCCTGACATTTTGCTTTGTCCATGACAAGTGGGTTTTTTTAGTGATTGAGACTACTAGATGCATTTATATGCTAGAGATTAGCAAGGAGTGATAAATATGCCAATGATATATTAGGGAAACTGAATTCTCTATTATTGGATGTTAAGAATAAGCACATTTTCAAAGCACTTGAGGCATAGGCACTCTTGCTCCCGTATTGTGACAGGAGAAAAATGGTTTGAATTATTTTTATGATTCAACAGACTTGATGAGGAGTTGGAGTTAGAGATCTGAAGACCATCTGAAATAGTGGCAGAAAGCAGTTGTAATGGAGTTTAGTTTTAACATCTGTGGTACCAAACATAAACCCAAGATGCACTTTTACTCTCGGCTGTGTAGAGCCCTTTGTATTCTCTAACTCATTCAACACAAAAAAGAGACAGCTTTCTCAGCACATGCTTTCTTACCTATGTTGAAACTCAGAGTTTTGTATATTTCATGTCCTTTCTCCCTTAATCTGTCATCAAAAAAAAAAAAAAAAAGAGACCAAGAAACCCTTATTTAGCATATAATGCCAAACTGGAGATATAATTCTGGGAAGCCTTTCAGCTAGAGGATCACTGCTGAGCCCAATCTCTTAACCCAGATGTAACCTCACCACGTGTTTTACAGAGTTCTAAATTTTTCTTCCAAATTCTGCCAAGAGGAGCATCAACAAAAGGGAAGGCATTTCAGCTGGTTTTGCCTCTATTTATTTCTTTGGGGATTTCACAGTATTTGACATTCTTATTGTTTAAAATCCCAGATTAGTCTTGTTCTTCATTACTTTCTTCTGATTTATAGCATCCTCGTTTCCTAGGCACTCGGTAATTTAGAATAATGGGTTTAGATCATTATCCTCTACTTCTTTATTACCATTAATACTGGAAAGCTAATTTTGAAAGAAATATGTAGCTTTCCTGTAATACAGAAATACTTGATATTCACTGCTCGAATTTATACAGCTGTATTCCTCACAGTGGCAGATAAAATAGAAAACTTGCAAGACAAAAATGATCTAACAAGAACAAAAAAATCCCCATGTGGCCCTGGGTATATCTAGATATGTTAAGGTAACTCATGAGTCAAAGTAAAGATTATGCTTGATTATATCTACATATATGTTCTTATGTTCAATGAATAAACCAGGGCAGATACTATCTTCTTACACGGAATAGCTTCATAGCAGAAACCTACCATACCTTCTGGGAAATAAGGTGCTCCTCAACAACATAAAGTGCACAGGGATCTTCACTGTTATGTTCCTGTGTTGCTGGGGGACAGTAAGGTCATCACTCTTGGTGTAACATTTCTGTAAGTGCTTGGATTTTGGAAAGAATATTATTGGTTAGTTTCTTCTTGCCATTTTACCTTTGTAATCAGTTTGGGATATTTTCCTTCTTTTGGAATTAAATACACTGTGATACTAACTGGTGATGCCACGAAGGGCTGTGAATCAGTATGTATCAATCTTTCCAAGTGCGCTGTAACTCTGAGGAAAATCTTAAATTCATTCACACTTTATTCAGCAATGTTCTCGATGTACAGTAACTATTTTTCCGTGCTATTTTACACCAGATCATTCTACAAATTTTGTGGTAACAATATTATTACCTTTCAAAAGGCCAAGTGATAAGTGGATAGCAAAAGGATCTGCCTCATATATGATCCGAAAAAAGTAATCAGCAAGTAGTTTCGGTCCAGTGCAAAGAGTTGTAAACTGCATGCCACTGATACAATTTGAGTTTTAGGACATTTTTGTAAGAGACAATCCAGCCTTGGCAACCTAACTGTATAACAGTATAAAGTCATAGCCTATTAATGTAATTCTTTTATTTGCACTGATGTTATCTATTAAAAAAATTATTTAAATTATTTTTTCACTGTTGTTTTCAGATAAGTTTCCATCCTCCTTCTGATACTAAGATGTATGCCTCCAGTTAAAACTACTCTTATACAATAACTCCTTCTTTCATGTAAGGGAACATGTTTTCCATTAGGAGGCTAAGTTATTTTGACTGTGTGCTTTAACATTAGCTTTTACCTTTTCATCCTGTCACTGGAAATTTCTTTCAAAAATGTGTTTCAAGCAAAAATATTAGTGGTCCTTGAGCAAGTGTTCCAAAGTTCATTGAGCATCCTGCATCACAAGTTGCAGAAGTAATTGGATATTTGGACTTTTAACTAACAGAAAAATGAAATGAGCATTTCAGCAGCTGTCCAAGAGAAGAGCCTGGTATAACTAAGCCAAATTCTGCTGGTCATTGAGATATTTCTATTAGGCAAAACCCTCTTACATTTTGTACCTCATCAAGGACAATTTTGTAAGCAGAAGCAGCAAAATGGGCAGGAGAAAGAACCAGATATCATGGGAGCTTTCTCCCGCAGGCTTGGAAACAGTTACTTAGAGTATTACTGCTCCTGTGAAGAAAAAGAAGATCTCCCTGAAATATGGATAGAATTTTCAGTGGAGGCTTTTACTACCAGCCATTGTTATGACTTGGAGCTGCACCTGGACCCGAAGTAACCATGAAAGCTATGTGAAATATAAAACAGGTCACTGTAGTCAGGACCTTCTTAGGTTGACTTCCTTATGTGCTTTTTTGAATATAACTCTAAGAAGTATGATAAATCCATGGTTGTGATGATTTAACCTTACAGCTACAGAGGTTTTAACATTCAAAACAGTGAAGTCTCTGTTTAAAGTGAGTAATCACAACCTAAAAAAGGTCATAGTGGAAAACCACAGGAACCTTTTCGTTAAAGAAATAGAAGCGTCTTGCTTTCATCTGTAGAACTACTAGCTTCACCATCACCTTTCAGCTGGAAGTAGTTTCCACTGAGTAAATGCATGATCAGCTTCTTTCTCTCCAACAGTGATGGTGGGAAGGATGCCTTCATGCAGATAGGCGAAATGTTAATTTTTTACACTAACTGGAAGAACAGGAAGTCGAAAGTAAGCCAGAGAAGAAAATAGATTGTTATTTTCTTCTAGTGAACATTCAGAGAAAAGCTGTGTTATCCCAAAGAGGAAAGGTGTCTACATCAGACCATGTTCTTTTGTAGCTCTGCTGTGATCAGTAAGGAAAATAAAATCATGTAGGAGAGGTGTCATTCCCACCCACAGTACTGGGTAGAAGGAAGCTGCTATTGAGAATAGAGCTTTTTTTTCCCTTATGTTCCAGGAAGTGGCATAATTCAATTATGTTTTATTAATATATAGACATTATATTAGAGAATATTTAGGGACAGCAAATTGGTAATAAACATTGATACATTAAAATTTAGCAAAACAAAATTAGTCTTTTATAAACTCCTTTTAACAAAGCCTACTTACCACATGGAAAGGAGACCATACTAATAGAATTTTCAAAAAGTACTACTTTGGTGGTATAGATTAGATATGAAATCTGAGCCAAATCAAATCTGTGGACCATTTCCTACATATTATGGAGACACAAGATTCTGCCCTAATTGCACAGAAGTAGTCGGTATTAGGTTGGCAACTGTATTCCAAGAGAGTAGAGATATTTTTAATTAAGTAGATTTTCAAGGTGACAGATACAGTTAAGCAGTGAGACAGCTAAGAAGGCATCGTTAATGATATATATGATTGTCAGCATGGAGAAGGAATTTTCTTTCCAATGTTACAACCAATATTTCCTAATTAAAAGAAAAAAGAAGCGATTTTCTGGGAAAGATATATTTTTAATGAGTTTAACTGAGAAAACATTCCAATCACTGTGGTAGTTTGAACTAATATGATGACGGTTTATTTTAATAAATACAATATACAGCATCATGAGACTGTGGAGATATGTGTTTCAAATCTGAGAAGTGCATGTCACAGCCACACCAAACAGTAATTACAAAACACAAACATATTGAAAACAACAAAATTATGCAAAATTTATAGTCATAAATGATCATTTAAATTAACAATATCCAAAAGTACACAAATTCATAGTAAGACACTGATACTAGTGTTAACTTGTAATAAATATATTGTAGTATTGTAATGTATTGAGTTCTTGTCTATCACTTATCACAGATCATGACATAATTACATGTGGCACTAGTCTATGAAATAAGTAACAGAGTTCAATGTGTTTACTATTCAGTAACTACAATCACTAACATCAGGAATAATTATGTCCTGAAATTATTTTAATCCCCTTCTGTGTATGTTTGCACATATAAGTACACTTCTCTATTTGAGTAAAATTGTCTGGTAAAATTACTGGCAATATTCACTTTTTGATTATCATGCTCATATCACCTTTGAAAACCTTACGCAAAATCCTTTGAAACGGCCTCTATAAAATTTGGAGCAGACATGAGTATTGTGAATGTGCAAATGATGGCAAAAAGGGTAAATGCAACCAGACACAATCTGTCTATGACAGCAGCTGCAAACTTCCACTCACTGCAGATCTCTTCACCCTCATCTTGTTTCCTGAACCGTGTTGCTATGAACTGGACTTCCTCCAGGATCTTCACAATCACCGGAAGAGTATCCATTAAAGCTTTCTTTTGCACAAGCTCAATATCTTCTGCTAAGGGGCAAGTCATCTTCCCACCCTTGCTGCCCAGGTCGTTCTTCTGGGGGCAGCACGGGCTCTCCATGGCATGGTAGCTGTAGATGGTGTTGCCATTGCTGGACTGGTGCCCAGGAAGGACATTCACCTCCATGCTGTTCACACTCAGGTGGTGCTTGGAATAGCTGTATTTGCAGGACAGGGGCTTTATATTTTCGCCGGGTTTTTTCATCCGTAAAAACCAAGCACACCAATTCAGCAGGATGACACGGACCTAAAAGAGATTTACCATGGCAGAAATACAGGAGACTCTTTGGCATTTTAAAAGTTTTTGAAACCTTTTGTGACTATTATAGCTAGCCTGCACCGTCTCTTAGAAATACTGATGGATTTCTGTGTTCCCCAGCTATCTGCTTTCAAAACTTTTTTTGAGGGTCTAGCTTTTTACCAAGGATGGCCTTTATTTGGATCTGTCTTGAACATAGGGTAGTTCAACACACACGCAGCTCATAAAGCAAAAGAGATATAAAATCTTACTTTGCAAAATGGTTCTTGAAGGCCCATCTTTATCAAATAATCCCAGATCTCTGCAACTGGGCAGACAGCACAAAATTGCCTTTACAGTTTTCAAAAATTTCTCAGATTGGAAGGAAGGAGATACAGTTAAATATTTTTGGGGGCAATAGTTAGATTTTGTTTTAAAAAATCCCTATATGACAGATTCTAGAACATTTTCCACCCTCATTTCAATTGTTTAGATCTAAATAAAAGATCCGGTTTTTTTTAAAGCTATTTCATAATCCTGTGCTGAATTCAACCACATAACACAGCAGGTTTTTTTTCAAAAGAGTAAATCAATTAAATTTAGCACTATTAACTGCTGTCATTTCTCTGTGCGCTGGTGCATCACAAGAGTGCTCCAACCTGCACATAGCAGATTGCGCCTCATATGTTTCTTGTCAAGGTCATTCAGTGAGCTAACTCCAGAGAGCACATCCAGAATTTTTTTCTAATGAACTGATCTTCAGATGCTTTGTCTGAAATCTGAGCCTGCTAGAATTCCGAACGGTAACATTGTTAACTGTGAAAGGCAGGAAAAATACTGTGGAATCAGTAAAGTCTTATGTGAAAAGCAGCGAACTAAATCAGCAAAATCTTGTAATTACAAGGTCCTCCAGGTGTTACGCATACAAAATGGACATTTGCAATGTACTCATGAGAGACCCTTCATGCAGACAGGCCTCTTTGAGGACTTTATCATCCTGCTTGCAAACCAAATAATCTGACATCAAGGAGAGAAAAGACATGGGCTCTGGTTTCCTTCTGAGCCTTAGTCCAGGACTCGTTATGTAATCCTGCTCCTGTTACTTTGGGCATGTTTGACTTATGATCACACTTTGCCTCTGAAGTTGTTTTAAATACAGGAAAAGCTGACTCCTGTGCTTGCAGCATACAGATACAGGAATGGGGAAGTTACAGCTAAGTACTTTCAGTTGCTGCTGTAATAACAAGTGTAATTTCAGAAAGAAGGAAGCATTAATAACCACAGATACCAATAACAACAATAATAATAGTAGTAGTAGTAGTAGTAGTAGTAGTAGTAGTAGTAGTAGTAGTAGTAGTAGTAGTAGTAGTAGTAGTAGTAGCCAAAACCAATGACCAGTGAAAGGCAGTTACGCTTTTTTTTAATTCTACTGTGTCAGCTCTTCTAGGTCACAGACCTGTGCCATTTTCTGTGAGCCATTCTGTTTTTCTCCCACTAATTAATCTTTTATTTTTCATCATTGTCATGGTTTTGGTTGGAATAGAGTTAATTTTTTTCCCTGTAGCTGCTACAGAGTGGTGTTTCAGATTCATTATGAGAATGATATTGATAAAACACTGATGTTTTAGTTGTTGGAAAGTAGTACTTACCCTGAATCAAGGACTTTTCAGTTTCCTGTGGTCTGCCAGTGAGCAGGTGCACACAATGTCATGAGGAAGCATGGCTAGGACAGCTGACTTGAACTAGCCAAAGGGATAAATTGTGGGGAGTTGGTTGGGGGCTGTCAACTGCTTCTCAAAGCAGGCTGTGCATCAGTAAGCAGGTGGTGAGCAATTGTATTGTGCATCACTTGTTTCTCTTGCATTTTATTACTCTCTCTTCCTTGCTGTTATTATTTTTATTATTGTTATTCATTACTATAATTAATATTATTCCTATTATTGTTGTACTCTATTTCAATTATTAAACTGTTCTCTCAACCCACAAAGTGTTGGAGTTTTTTTCTGGTTCTCGTCCTTATGAGGGAAGGGAGGTGGGATGTGAGCAAGTGGCTGTCTGGTACTCAGGAGCCAGCTGGGTAAACTATGACAGTCCTGAAAGACTGTTTTCCCATTATTCCTATTATTTTGCTTTAAAGATTTCATTATTTCCTCCATAGTCACCACAAATAAATAGTAACCTATAGTGTTTCAGCCTAAAAAACTGGTCCTGCATTTAATTGAACTTACTTAATTACAATGTACTCAGAGTGCTCATGGACACAAAATGGGACAGCATGGAACAAAATAAAGGTCTTAATTGCTAGCAATGTATCAACAGTGTCGGTTGCAAAGGGGAGAAGGAAATTAATTCTCCATGACTGTGAAATTCCAGAATACTAAGTCAGACAAACTTTCTTGCTAGAAAATGTTAATATGTCTGCTTTAATTCTGGAAGGAGATGTGAGGTGAAAAAGCACGCTTACACAGGAGTGATGCTTTTTGTTTCAAGATAGAGTTTTTGCTCCTTAGGGAAATTACATTTATAGATACAGCCAAACCCATTTCCCACAGAAAAATAAATAGCCAGAAGACAGTAACACAGCTTCTAATTAGCTTGGATTTTCAAATGCCCTATTTCCTTGAAAACACAGACATTCAGGCATCAATCTGTTCTTGTCATACCAATAAATTCAAGAGACAGCTGCAACATACAAGTTTTTGGAAAACAGCCTGAGTATGATAATATGAATCTATACTATATCTCTCACCTGCATTGTCATATATGAGTTTCTATGAAGGAAGTACACAGGTTACAGCTGTCTTCAGAGGTCAGCCACCTAACCCTGCTGTGAGCCTCCCCTAATTATAATGAGGATGTACTGCTCCCATCACAGCCACAAGCCTGGCCTAGTCCAGGGCAGAGAGTCTCCAATTAAAGCTCTCTTGACAGGGGCACCTGCACCTGAGCAAAACTGTGCATGTCCAGGTTTGAAGCATATCAAAACAGGGGCCTGAAACATAACAAACCTGATTTAGGCACAGCAAAGAGCCAGAGTTCTCTAGCCTTTTCCCACAAAACCCCTTCTTCCCTCAGTGCTTAGTCTCTCCATATCTTTCCTAAGCAACAGTCTTGGCTGTCAATAGAGAAAGGTCAGCTGAGCTGTAGTCCATGCCTAATGTCACACACTCCCAAACAGCTCCTTAGCTGGGCTTTCTTTAGTGTTCCTTTCCATGCTAGCTCAGCAGACATTACCGAAAGTGTCAATCAGCCAGCAGCTCTCACTTCTCAACTGAGTGGCCAGCAAATGTCCTGGCTGCACACCTTGGATTTAAACTCCCCTCTTGGAAAAAGCTGGTTTGTAAGTTATCAAAGAGTAACAGAAAGGAAGGCACAATTCTAAGCAGTGGAATAAGGGAAGTGAACACCTACAGAGAGGATAAACACTAACAGGCACTCTTCTCCCTCTTCTGTTACTAAGAGCAAGCACAGACCCCTTAAGGGAGAGGCAGGGAAAACAGACTGCTCAACTGTAAATGGTTTAGAAAGCAGCTGTTTAGGCAATGTATCCAGTCAAATCTTCTGGGTCTGCAGAAGCTCCCACACAAACCCAATGGTCCAACGCCTCCCCCTGCAACAGACTCCAGCAGATAAACCCCTTTAAGCGGGAGGTGAGAACAAGCCTGTAACAATATCCATTTAATCAAGGTTAGAGTTTGCAACAGACTCACAGGAAGAGGACATTGTGGGAAGTAAGTAGATGGTAAGGGCAGCTGCTGGTAAGGGTACTGGAAATGCAGAAAACAAATTTCATGCAAAAAAAATTCCTTCTTTCTTAAGTTACTTCTTCAGATTTCTTTTTTTTTACTGAGCAAAAGTCATTCAAGGTGTCTCTGTAAGACACCTGACATAGGTAGACAGGTGAAATTAAAAAAATAAAGAGAGATTGCCATGAATTCTAACAAACGAGGCTTGCCCGTGTCTTGCAGAGGAAAAATACCTACTTTCGTGGGGTCAGCCTCTTCCCTACATACTTGGCATTCACATTTTTCCTCTTGAGGTCCCTCAGCCCCGTCAGCTTGTCTGGTCTACAGCTTTTACGGTCTATCATTTGCACTTCCCTGTAATGCTTTCCACAGTTTTTGCTTCCTGATGGCATGTTTTGTAATCTATGCCGGTTCAGCTGTCAGGCCACTAAACACGGTTCCTCCTGAGTGAAAATTTGTTGCAAGCTGTGTTTCCAGCCAAGAAAACAAGAAATTGGTAGAGAGCAGGAGCTGACTTGCAGGGCCTGTGAGCAGGTCTAACATGAGCCATTGTGTCTGGGCTCCTCGAAAAGCAGACAAAGCAATAAAATGGGGTCTGTTACACTGCAGACTCTGTCTATGTAAACACCTGAAGCCTGTTTCCCCAGATTTGTGCCCTCATGTTTTGCTTACATGCTGGTTCATCCAGAAGTCACATTCTCTGCTGCATTGAAAGTAAGAGGTTTTTAAATCGTACAGCACTTTGGAAAATAATTGTAAGTACGCTTAATTGTTATTGGACTTCAAAAAAAAAATTGCACTGAAGCTGCAGTTTATTTTAAGAGAGGAATTAGAAATCAGTTCTGAACTTGGGCTGACATTGATAACCATGTGATATTCAATTATCCAGCATGTCAGGATAATAGTGTAGCATGACAAATGTGGTGAACAAGATACCAGAGGATGTTGCACAACCAGACTCCTGTGAAAACAGGGTGGTAGATAGTGGACTGTGACTATCTGTATCTGCTTCTGCTTTTGTTCCTTTTCATTTTGTAAACACAAAGCATACCTTGCCAATTCTAAAATCTATTAGGAAAAGGAGAAAAGGTACAAAAAGCATAATTTTCTTTTAACTTGAAAATCTAAAGGAAACATTCCATTTGAAAGCCAGCTGATGCAGACCTTACTGGGCTGACAAAGTCTGCTGCTGTAGAGAAAAGAGGGTCCATATGCAAACGCACTGGGGATGGATCAGATGGCAGCAAGCAAACTGTCCAGTAGAGACTAGTGTTTGTTTAGCACATCCTGCCAGTACTGGTGTCTGCTGGATAAGAAATCAGAGATGCTGCCCACAGCATTAATACTTGCAAAGTGGGTGCTGAGTGTGATTACTTTGTCATGACTCAACCACTCCATCATAAGGTTAAAAAGAAAGGCCAAATAGGATGAACTGTTTTTAATGGAGAATAACATAGACTGCTTTTAATGGAAAATCAAATTTAGTATGCTTGTTTTTTCCCTTCAGCTGCAAACATAAGTGTCAACTATGCTGTTTGGCTCTTCAGATTAATGGAGCATAACCTCTGCAGCTCACCTATAACAAGTTTCCTATAGCTTTTAGACAATTTACTTCTCTTTCAGTAGTAACCTGCTGAATGTTTACCACCGAAGCTGCTTACCCATTTGGGCATCTTTCCTGCTTGGGGGTCATGATGGTGAAACTGCAGAACCAGCACTGTTACCACCACAGACAGACCAACGATGACCATGATGCTAGCGAAATACTGAGCTGCAAGCAAAAGGAGGACTTGGTTAATGTGGGGGGGAATATAAAGAGCAAATAATATTCCTTGGCCATACCTTGAGATCTACATTTGAGAAGCATTGTATCACATCTGAACACCCTCCTCTCTGGTCTGCTGCACTGGAGCATTTGAGGTTTTGACTGTATCTGCTTAGCTCCCTCCTCTCCCATGAGGGAAGGCCTAGAACAAATGAAAGCTGAAAACTGTTTGATTTTTGTCCCCCAAGAGGAGTGTAGGGTCTCACAGTAAGAACGGCTCTGTGCCTGCTGCCAGGACAGCGAGAAGTTGAGCTGACAACACCTACTGAACATGAGCATTCCCAGTCCTGGGCTTCTGTGGTACCAGCAAAGATGCTAGAGGAAGATGCTGTCCTCATGGTGCCTCTGGATCCCTTCAAAAAGTGTCACCAGTTCCCCACCTTTGCCCCACTACTGCTCACAGGTGGTTAGGCATATTTCTCAGTATTCTTCTTAGACCTCAAGACCACTTCTTCTAGTTCCTTTGAAAGCACACTACAGCCTTCTGGAATGCTAAATTTAGATCTGCTGTGCAGGAAAGAAATCAAGATCTTGAAAGCCAGAACTGAGGCTTGAAGCCATATCTCCTAAGTGGCAGTACAGCTTCCTCAAGCCAGCAGTGAGGTTGATGCACTGGAGTGTAAAGCAGAACTACCCACAGGGGTAATGACATTTGAAGGTTTCATGGCAAAATACCAGGGAGCATTACTGTTGGCTGATATGATGGTGCAATGTGGGAGAGCACATCACACCACCCCAGACTGCAGCCTCTTATGACCCCCAGCCTTCCCTCCTGCAGCTTGAAGGAAAAGTAAAAACTGCAATCAAATCTCCAAAGCAAGTCTTATTTTGTTTGTGTTTCTTAATACCAAATCCCACTGCATCAGGAGCAAAAAGTTTGTTCATAATAATAAGATTCTAAGGCCTCCCTGAAAACAATGCTGCAATTGCTTCAAGAAGTAGGTATGGCTTTTCATTACAAAATGAATTATGTATCTAGATCAGAAGAATAGTCCCAGAGGTAAGGTGAATTTAAAGGTCTCTGTTGCACTTACACATAGAGAGGAGAGTCAACAAGCAGGCAGAAGCAGGGCAAACAAGGTTTCAGGGAAGCTGTTATATGCCCCATGTAACATAAACACAGCACTGTTGATATTGTTGGTTTAATTACTGCCATGGGTCACTAATAACTTCTTTAAACTCTGTGCATTTTGATGCCACCAGACTTCAAAGGCCTGAAGTGGTCCTTTTAAAATGGCTTTAGCTAAGGTTTTTCACATATCCTTCAAAAATTAGTCACCTGGTTAAATTTGGAAACAACCTGATAATATCTGACTCAAGATCCTAGACAATGACTAGCAGAGGAATTGCCACACCCAGGTTTTTTTAGGCTGTAAACCCAGGAACTGAGGTCAGGAAACTGCTGTGTAGACCTGCTAATAAATCGAAAACAGTTCTCTCAGAACAGACTAGGAACCATAGGGAAATTAGGGACCCATAAAGAAAGATGTTTTATGGTTTTACCCAGTGATAGGCAAGGGAGAGGTTGGGTGTGTGTCAACTGCATTTTGAGGGGGTGGGGTGGGGTGCTCCTGTTAAAGGTACACCACTGAAGTCTGTAGTCAAAAAGTAAGGATGGAGGACACAGGGCATGGTACTTGAGCCCTGTGTGTTAGTTTGAGGCAATCAAATGTATACAAGATATCTGTGAAACCTGGCAGGTAGAATTATGTTCCCCCGGTAGGTGCAGGTGCTATATTAATTTCAGGAAGGGAAAGTTGCAAAGCCCTGGAAATGCACAGACCTGTTCTAAGACTGGGTTTTGCCAGTCCTGAAGAGCCAGCAGTGAAACTGGAGGAAAAAGATAGCAACGACCAGCACAGCTTTTAGTGTTTCACATCTCTAGTTGGAAATATGATGAAGGCTGTTGGCTCCTTTTCTGTGACAGAAGATATTGATAGCCACTGGTCACAAAAGAATTGCTAGAGCATGTGCCCATGTGTCTCTTTGATTGAAAACATGACTGTCCTTACAATACAGAACCAGGCAGGGATGGCCAAGACCCTGGGTCTAGACTCAGTGACCATTCTCCTGTAAGGGAACAAAAGGCCCCAGAGCTCAGTGGATATGTCCACAAGGCAAATGTTCTTGGCTCTGAAATTATATCCTTACTTATTCAGCATTTTCTGATCTTTCCTTCCAGGGTCTAATCCTACATCCTCTCTTTCCTGGTAACAGAAAAATATAGTCTTCCTGCAGCAGGAGAACTGGTGAGGAAAACTCCTGTGCTCTCTTCCATGTACCACCCTAAAAGCATGGCCTAATCTTCCAGTCTGCTTATTTCTGTTCCTGACAGTCTTCTGCCCTCACACCAGCAAGGTCAAACCCATCACTTGGTGACAGCTACAAGGGCTGCTGTCCCTGTTCACCTCTAGCATCCCCTGTGATTATGACCATGACTCGGCCCTCTCCAGCAACCCTGTGAGCAGAGAAGCCTTCCTGCTGAAAGGATCAAGCTACAACGTTCACAGATAACACTTGCCTTGGAAATATTGCACAGGACTGCAATCTTCACTTACTCTACCCTGGCCCCAGGCTGCCCTGAATTAGCAAAGTCTATTTCTGGGTCTCCACTGATGTTGCTGAGCATAGAAATAGGATGCTCTCCTGTGAGGCTGGGCACAGGGGAGACAAGTAATGAGCTTAGGTCTCCCAAGCAACAGCTTTGGCCTAGTCACCAGACCTTTTCTGTCAGTATTTTAGGAACCATCCTAAATCCTATAGCATATATCCATTTAGAGCTTTGAAGCTGCTGCTCCCACAAAGTCCTAGGCCCATGTGTGTCTGTTGGCAGAGGTAAATTCAAATCTGCTTTTACAAAGAAGCTCAGCCCCTTTCATTTAAACTGCAGGAGGGAAATGCTTAGCAACTCTCACTAAACATCTCTCTGTGTCCTACTTGTAACTCCTAGTTACTAGCTCAGCTTGGAGTCTTTAAAAATTCCCCTCACCTTGGGAAGTGTCAGGAACAGCACCAGACTGGGGTGCATTTGAAAGATGAGGGTCCTGGTTGCTGTTAATCCAGCTGCTCTGAAGCACAGCTCAGAAGTGACTGACACATTCTGGACTGACACATTTGCACTCTGCCCTGGGTAGCTGCCACAGGCCAGGAAAACAGACCAGAAGACCTGTGTTTGATGCCCCTCAATATCCCTGACTTACACAGCAATATTCCACAGGGATAGTGAGGTCTGTACTTGTCACTTCTAAGTGCTCTTCATTGGTTTTAAAACCTGCATGATGCTTTCTTCAGCAGAGGTATACAAACAGAAAAGCTGTTTTGGATGCTTGACTGATCTTCAAGTAGTATGAAATATTTGCTCTTGTACAATTGATTTTCTTCCCTTTCTTTGCCAGATGCATGATGTAACATACTATCTGGACAGCAGTTTTAACATCTAAGAGTTGTTATCCTCTGTCCCAGCACAATCGGAAGACAATCAGGTGCTGTTGTCATAACAAATATGGATCTAGTAAACCCACAGATAGTTATATGGTCATCTAAAAATTCAGTGAGAACAGCTACTTGTTCTTGCAGACATACTCTGACATCACCTATATCAAAAGGATGGCAATGATTTGCAATTCATCATTTGAAGAGCATTCAGTACCACTTTTGGATGTTTTATGCCATTATCTGATGTTAGAGAAGCACCTTAGGATTATTTTAGAGATGTTTTGGAAGACTACTACTGAAGTGGAACTCAATTAACTTAGGACTGATTAGAAACAGGGTAAATAAAACAGGTTCCCTAGGAGGAGCAAGAAGATTTCAGATGGATGCTTTGCCTTGATTTTGTCACTGAGCAGTGATGTGATATCATATCATCATATCTGTCAGCAGTTATCCGATTATCCATATTTGTTAACATAGTCAATCACAGGAAAGGCAGAGCATCTCCATTGTGACCAGTTACAGTCTTCTTGTTCCTGTGAAATATTAGAGGAAGGAGGAAAGTGTTGTGCTCAGGCATTCACACTGATCATGTTGGATGATTGATGCCTCCCACTGGTATTCCCGTTTCCATTCTATCTTTTCAGAAAATGTCACGATTTGCATGTGAAATGATGAACTGGGTTAGAGCCACTCTAAGTCAGGTAATTTCAGTCATTCAGGGCTGAATGCTTTGTGCTTCTTGTGAGCTCAGAATGAGGTATTCACTGCACTTCCTTCTGGAAATGGTCCAGATTAATGAACTGAAGCCTGTGGAGGTTGCTGAAAACCTCAGATACCAGCAGAGGGGCTTCCAATCACCCTTCATCTTTTCTCCTATGGTAGGGACTAGGCCTGGTGCTGGGCAGATGCCGTGGCAGTCTACAAAGGACAATGGCAGAGGTACTCAGAGACCAAGAAAATCAAAAGATAGAGGAGAAAGTCTCTTTCTGAGTTACTGTTGAACGCAGACAGCAAAGAAACACAGAAGAACACAGATGATCATGGTACTTGTGTTTTGAAACTCCTCCCATATGCATTTGAAGAATAGAAGTGGAGTTTGAAAAGTAAAACTTTTCCAAATTCTTCACTTGTTTTTCTTTGTTTGGTTGTTTTTCTCTATAAAGAAAAAGCATCCAAGACTCTTGGCTTTGGGAAAAGCATCACTGATCATGGGGTATGAAACTGTAAGAACTGCTGTGAATAAGAATTTCTGTTTCATGAAAGAGATTGAGGAGGGTCCTGATTCTAGCAAGATACCAGGCAGGACCATGACAGGATAGGGGGATAAAGCACTCCAAAAACTCAAAAAAGAATGGAGTAAAGTGAGGTGGCATCAGCTGTGAACATGCAGGAAGATGACAAAAAATATAATTGGAGATTAATCTAACTTTCTCTCTCTGGTCAGAACAACTAATGCCTTATGTTCATAACTTACAACAATCTGTAACTCCTAAAGGTGACAAAGTACCAGATTGCTTCCATCCTAGTAATTTCCAGTCTCATTTGCTGTATGATTAAATGCAAGAAATCATGCTAAGCATCTGCTGCAAAAGTTCTTATTTACAGTGTGAAATGTTCATGCTTACTGCAGTAGCATAGGCATGGTAAGGAAGAACAACGAGGGGACACAGCTGGAAAAGATTATCTTAATGGAGCCCTAAGCAGCAAGTGTTATGGTTTTGAAAAAAGCAAGCAGAGGAGCTCAGCAAAATATGACAGAGAGAAATGCAGTTTTGCTAACTGGACATGGAGTTTATTTTTATTATGCCTTATTTGATACATCCAGCCAAAATGTCAAGTATCTCATGGACATTAATCATAGGAAATGATAGTTTCTTATATTCATTCATTCATGTTCCCTTTTCAAACACTGTCCACATACCAGCTTCCTGGTGTTCCACACTTTCTGCTATAAACTCCTTTTAAGGAAAAATACAGACTCTTGATCCAAAATCAGTGGCGTTATTTTGGAGAGAGCTGGTAGAAAACAAGGATTTGCAGCACTTTGGAATTACTTTGGCATGGAAAGCAATCAGAAATTATTAACCACTTCTTCTGTGCAAGGAGAAACCTTGAATTGCAAAGTCTAAAATGTGTTTATAGAAGAAAAAAATAATCTGACTGGCCTGAGACGTCTGAACATCTCATTTCAAGATTTGGCTTTTGGGCAGAAGAATGACTTCTCTGCTTTGACAAAGTACTTTGAAAATTATACTTCCTCAGAGCACTGGCAAGGATGGACAGAGAGCTACTAAGTCAGAGCTTATTGCAGCTTTAGTCTAAAGCTGAAAGAGTCCAGCCATGGGTGCTGCTGGTTGTTTTTCTGTGTGGCTATACCTTCTCTGACATGCGGGACCTGAACACAAAGCCGGCAGAGCTTTAGCTCAATAGAGCAAAGAGCTCTGTGAAGTTTTCAAAGCAGGCGTTTTAGGATCTGTCTCTTCACAGTACCACCCTGCCCTCACACTGGTGGGACTGCAGCACAGTAAACCAGAGGTGAATACAAGATGGATGTGGGTGAGTGAAGTGGGTTACACACAGCTCGTGTCTCACTGCAGAATGGAACAAGAGGTGAACCTATGGCATACTAGGGCTCGGGACTGGTGTTTTCTGAAAAACAAAGCATCTGGTGCTGGAAGCAGACAGGATCACAGTGGCAGAAGTGAAGTGCAGACAGCTACAAACTTTCCAATGCAATGTGGCCCCAAAACGTTTGGCCCTCTGGAGGTAATATTGCAGGCAGGGGAGAAGAATAGTCAGGAAGATGTGCTGGTTAGGTTCCTAACTGGCTTGACTTCAATTTTCCAGAGCAATGGCTTTTGGCCATGTCTGACTTTAACATGGGCTGTGGATTGATCCATCTTTCTTTCTGAAAAACTGGCTGATTTTGGTAGGAACTAAATATTACATTATGAGATGAATTTTTTTAAAGTCTATGAGCCCAAACTAGCAGCTTATCCTGAGACATTATTGAAGACATTCCTACAGAAGTGCATGATAAATTTGATTCTGGTCACAGCTTTATTTGGTATCACTGGATGTGGGACCACATGACCACCAAGTGTGTAATCTTAAGGAGGCTCCAGTCAAAGGACAGTAACGAAGGGGAAGATTATAGTTAGGAATCTGTATTGACTTCAGGGAATTTGTTCCTTAGTGACTTCTTAATGCATGATTTCCTAGTCTTAATTACATGGTTCCTTTTGGATAGAAAACACAATTTAATGAAACAGATCAGGGATATGAAGATTTTAAAGGAATTCAGGCGTATGTCTATTGCCTGAGGAAGGAACTCATCCTTTTTTCAGAGAAGGCCATATAACCACTACCAAAACCAGATCTGATGGTCCAATCTCATTTACACAGAATCATCAAATCATTTGGGTTTGAAAATATCTCTAACATCATTGAGCTCAACTATTCACATAACATGGATATTTTTTAAAAGGAAATAGTCCATACAGTTTAGAGCTAAATACCTCAAATGGAGTTCTCAGATTAATTACCTAGGCCTTTAATTTCAAAAGGCAGAGCCTGAGCTTTTACATAAGCTCTAATTGAAATAACAGTACTTGTTAATAACAGTATTTGTTTAATTTTGATTTAGTTGCTGAACCAGGAAATCAACACAGTAGGACATGGTTATGTCTACGTAATGCACTGGATGGGTGTAATAATACGGACTGGAAGGTGGTTGAAATCCACATGAAATTACTGGCATTTATAGTGCAAAACAAATCTGCATAATTATATAGGTTTTTAGATAGACAAAAAACAATTGTCATGTACCTGAGCTGTATCACCCAGGCTTTATGGTTTTACCCAGTGATTAGTGCAGTCCAACCAGTAATTTAGTTGTGTAATCCATCTGGAGTTCTCTGCATTTCTGTACATACTTTCCTCAAGTAATGAACTCCAGTTTCCTACTTAAACAGATTCTTTGTAAAAGTAAATTCCAAGAGAAAAATTAAAAGTAAGTAAAACCATGACTCCAGCAGGACACACTTCCTGCAAGGCATGATTAAGCTACAGTAGGAAGGGTAAGTTTAGGACACAGTTGCTGCTGTACAGTCATGGTCTGAAAGCCTTTCAGGAGCTACACTCTAGAGGTTTTAAGTGCCAGGAGGGACTTCCAGTACTCTGTAGAGAGAAAGAATCCTTGTTCATAAAGTTGACTTGTGCTGGATTCTGGCCAAACTGCTGTGTTTGTAGATGTCAGGGGACTTCAACACTTTTGATTTAAATGGTTGAGCTTATTGCTGTGCTATGGGTGATTAATGTTTTAAACAGAAACAAAGGCATCTTTCCCTGGTTCAGCCTTCTCCTTTCACTGGCATCTCTGCAGATGGGCAGGATTCAACCCCTGAAATATTGTGGTGCCTTCCTTTGCATAGATGCATGTTGTTGAAAACTGGAATTTGAAAATACACAGCTTCCCCAAAAGTGAGGGTGTGCTGGAGGAGGATAGGAGCAGACATTCTGTGGGGCAAGGAGCAGCTAGCCACTGGTGTGAATGCGCACCCCAAGAAAGCTCAGTGAGACCAGGAGGCCAGCCTGCCCAACTGGAACATTTCTTGGCACAGAAAGCAGATGGCTCACCATGGAAAGGAAAGCTCTACCCATAACCATGCAGCAGGAGCAGCAGGATCCCAGTGCTCAAAAGTGCTGAGCAGCTTGTTACTGATCCCTAGGCCAGCTCTTGTCACTTGCTCTTTACAGAAAAAGAAGTTGGCTTGTTTTTAACATTTACTATTGTAATGTTACTATTTAACATTACTATAATAACAACTATTACTACAATAGTTGGTAGGCTACTGAGAAATGGGAATCTATTGTCTGGGGAAGCTGGATGTGTGGAGTAAGAGACTCTCTGCTTTGGGCAGCTTTACAAACAGGCAGAGAATGCAGAGGACATACCAAGGAAGGAGTGACCCATTTTGCAAAGGTAGCAAAAAGCATCTGTCTTGTCCCACTTGCATCTTTCTGATTATTTAATCTGAGAGGTGCTTTGTTTGTTATTAATATAATTTGAGGTCGGGGGGGGGGGGTGGCCTTAACTAAGAAGAACTAAGCTATAATTTCCACATACTCTATAAAAATGTTCCAGCTCACAAAATCTAGTACTTTTATAGATGTCACATGATATCAGCTCTCTTTTGCTGCCTCAATAAAGACACTCCAACATTATCAGTATTATCAGTAGTTAAAGCAGAGGTCAGGAGGAGAGAGTAAGAAGTACAGCACGTTAGGCATTAGTGGCTTTGAAATAGCAAAGGTTGTGAGGGTTCATCCAGATCCAGATAGGTGTGGATGCATGCTTGTTTTTAAAATCTCAGGCCCTAAGAATATAATGCAGATTTTCAAAGCATGTGGAGCCGTGTTTTCAAAGTATCTCTCCTCCCACATGCATGAGGACCAGTAACAGTGACTCTTCAGCCGATCAGAAAGGGAACTTTCTACTTCAAGATCAAATTATCTGCATCCTTCACAAACCACATGCTTCAGAAGATCTGTTTATTCCTGCAGTCTGTTGGTAACCATGCTGGTTCTTCAAAAATTGAATCAGTTTTCCAAATGTACTCCTTTCCCTTTAATTCTGAGGATTTTAACTGGACCAGAGACCACACTGAAAAAATGTGACCATGACCTGGCATATTCAGTTCAGCAGCTAAAACATCCCATTTGGGGTCACCTGTAAGACCACTCTGAAGAGAATTTGCTATATTACTTTGTTAGAGTAAGGATAAGATTTTCAGAACTCGAGATCATGTAAAACTGCACAGCCCAGCTTTGAGCACTTGATGAACAAGGGCTGTTTGGGCGCAGAAGCCAAACGGATAAGCAGTCTCCCTGACAATTTAGAGTGCATCAAGGAGTTAGGGAGAGGGCTTTAAAGCAGGAATACTGTGGAAGGGAGACAAAAACCCAAATGTAAATGCAGAAGTAGCAGACAAGGGTGGAAAGAAATGGTGTTGGGTAGTCAGAACAAGAAAGACCTCAAGAATGGTGAAACAAGGTGGAGAAGCTCACCTTCAGAGTGAGAAAATGCATTAAGTCCAGGGAATGTGCAGGACCAACTGGAACTCTGCACATAGTAACAAAAAAATAATGTTGCTGGAAAACTGAGATGTGGAGGGACATTTCTCACTACCAGAAGATCGGCAGGAGAAGTTCAAAGGGAGCAGTCAGTGAAGACAACATGAGTTGCCAGCCAATGTGGAGGAGCTACATGGATGTGAGGGGCTCCTCTCTGGATGCAAGAGCTGCTGGAGAGCTTGTGGGTCAGATTCAGTGAAGAGGCCAACAGGAAGGATTCTGTGGGGGGAGTGCATAATAGACTACCTAAACACAGTGCACCAGGAGACTTCTTAAAACAACTCAGGCAAACCTCTGTATCACAGACCCTCATTACCACCAATCTTCCCTGATAGCTGCTGAAAATGTAGCACATATGTAATGTATAACCAGGGGTGGTGAGCAGTGTGCTTCACTAAAAATGTTTGGGAACATGATAATCAGTAGCAACCTAGGCTGGAGTTATTTTGAAAAGTGAAGTTCAGAGCTGAGAAGTGAGTGAGAAATAAGAACAGCAGAGTATAGACCTTGGACTTCAGGTGAACAGACTTCTCATTTATTTTGGGAACTAGTAGCTGGGATCCCACTAGGGAATGCTTTGAAAGGGAAAGCAGCATGGGAAAACTCCAAGGGCTCAAAGCACAGCAGCCTCAAAGTGCAAGAAAGAAGTGAGAGCACCAGTAGACAAATGTGGCTACACTGTGAACTCGTGGTTGGGGTTCAGTGCAGAAGAGAGGGGGTTGTGGGAAGCAGGGACAGGTTACAAAAGGAAAATTTGGAAACACTGCCTGGTCATTATGGTTGGTGTTAGGAATGTTAAAGCTCATTAACTGAGACTGGCAAGGGAATCAAGGGCAACAGGGAAATTTTCTATCACTACGTAAACACTACACAAACAGCTGAGCAAGGCAAACACAGACTTACTGCTGAATGGAGGGGATGATTTAGTGACAGTGAACAGTGATAAGGTCAAGGCAGTGTGTACTTTGCCTCAGTTTTCACCATCTACATCTCTGACGTCTCTATGGCTCGAGATGGTTCAAGGATGAGGAACACAACAAGGAATAGGTAAGGATGGACTGACAGATTGATTGTGAGGTCTGAACCTGCCCAAATCCATGGGATCACCAAGAGTCCTACAAGTATCATTGCAAGACGACAGAGATGGAGAAAGACAGATGCTGCATTCACCTCTAAGAAGTCCAAAAGAATAATCCAGAGAACTACAGCTCTGTCATTATGACTCTGACCCTGGGTAAATCAGGAAGCAAATCCTTGGAGAACATTTCTGGAGAGTTGAGGAAGAGGGTGGGGATGGGGAACAGCCATCCAACCTTTAATAAGGATAAATCATGTCTGACAAACATGATTGTTTTCAATAATAAATTACAATATTTGCAGAGAATGAGAGAGCAGGGTATGTATTTTACATCAACTTTAGCAATCCTCTGGTAAGTAGAAATTGTTATTACAGCAACAAAGTCTGTAAAATACGTAACTATTCATAGCTTTCCTTGATACAAGTCCTACCGTCTGTGATAGAAGACTGTATTAGTAGAAACTGTTCTGCTTAAAGCTGGTGGACTGGCCATAAGAAGTGTACTCCTTTACTAATTCTAAATGGGATTTGTTATGTATTATACAAAGCAAAGTTATGTCTACAGTGATTCAAGATGATTTGTGTCTCCTCCCTACACACAAGTTTCTCTTAGAATTGTGTCTGTCTCCATTACATCCTAGGTATATGTTCAGAAAGGGGTTCTGTTAGTTTTTTTGGAAGCTCCTGTATGACTCAGACAAGAGTCCTCCTGACTTTCACTAAGATGGGTAAATATTTTGGAAGCTTTCAGAAACTCTTGCTTGTGGGTGTCATTGTCCTTACTCTTGCCTGCTTATCCACCTTCCCAAGAGTCAGACCTAGTTTTAAATCCTTGAAGAGAGGTAAGGAGACTGGCTGAGTAAATGCTTTTTTGTCCTAGCCATTATATAACTTGTGTGAGGCTTTCATTATACACTTGTAAGGTGCATCTTTCCATCAGCACCTAAATATACTGTTGACTATTTTGTTCAATTCTACTGTCTGGACTGTGTACTTGACTCACGATTTGTACTCATAGGTCTTTCTGGTGGTGTTCATTCTTTTTATTTTGTAAAATAAGACTGGTTTATTTTCTCCACCCTGCAATGAGGCCCCATGAGACCAAGGTAAAGGGGTGGTCCCATAAAAACAGATGATGTAACAATGCCTGCCTGGCACACAATCTCAAGATGATGATCTGTCCCATAGTTTTCAGTACATATTAAAAATGCTCCAGTAATATATTTGAATTTTGACTGTTGTATCCTGAATTGCTCTTCAGATAGAGAGATGAGGAGGAGAAGGGGGAAGGCGGGTAGGAGTTGCATAACAGCAGGGAGGTGGGGTGCGGCAGAAGAAGAAAGATGAATTTTCTGCAGTGTTGATTCTGTGTCCTCTCAATCTCAATAATGCAGTTACTGCTTATCTAATATTTTCAGTGCCTTTTTGCAACCCTCAGATAGGTCCCTTTCATCTATGCATGTGGTGAAGTCCTAGCTGACATTTACTGCTGACATGGCTGAATGCAAGACAAGAGTAACATAAAGAGTTAGTCCTCAAATTGGCTTTGAACAGCTCTTGAGAGGCATCATACATGGTGTAAAAAGCAAAGAAAATCGACTTACCTATTAGCGGGACAGAGTCAGAAGTTGCAGGCATGATCTCAGCCACAAGCAGCATGAATACAGTCAGGGAAAGAAGGACAGTGATACCTGCAGGGAGTGAACACGTTTGGGAAGAATGAGGAAAATGAACTCTGCAGCTGCTCCTCTGATGTCTTTACTGTTAAATATAGCTTTGTCCTGGTATACAGCCAAGCCAAACCCACGACTTCATGTCTGTCAATGCAGATTAAAACTTCCACAAAGTTAGAGTGCTTTTAGATGCAACTTATCTGCTCTCTTTTCAGTTTCTTCTAATACACACAAACCCTTGCCCCTCTAGGAGTAATGGAGAAATCTTTTCTGCCGAGTGAAACGAAACTTGCAGAACTGGTGAACTCCTGTGCTTTTCCAAAACACTGCACAAAGCCCAAATGGTTGTTAAGGGCTAGGAGAGGCTTTCACAGAAAGGAGTCTAGGTTTTGCTGTTGCATATTATGTAACATCCCTCAAAGACATGCAGTCAGTTTTAAAAGAAGCTCTTTGTTCTGTCTGGAAAGGCTGTTGCTAAACCTAACCATCCTGGCTGAGAAATCAAAAGGTCAATGCATGAACATTAGCTCCTATTCTAGTGTCAACATTTTACTTCAGCTCAAATAACTCTTTTCCTTGTCTCCATCCTATATTTCATAGGCAGCAGCTGTACCCTGATAGCCTGTGTTTTACATCTTGTGGGATAGGCTACTCAGATACCTGGATTTTTACTAAAAAAACACTGATGACACTTCATATGATTTAAAAGTCTGTGCCCTGAGACAGAAACATGCACAATTAACTCTTAAGGTCACATCTGGACCAGTCTGGTATATTTACAGCTCTTCCCTGTCTTCTCTTGAAAAAACCCTTCCCATTTTTATCAACACACACAACAGTAAAACTCATTTAGCCCTTCCATGGCTGTCATTTCTTTGTGTTCATAGGGGACTCATGGCTAGGTGTTTTGGGAGCTGAACTCTGAAGGTGAAAATGCAGTGCCCAGCTGCTGCTGTTCACAATCCTTCACTCTTTGCTTCCTAGTATGTACTATCTGAAAAGGAGAGTCAATGAGCTGTGAAATGCATTGAGACATACTAAAGAACATAACAACAGGAATGACAGAATACTATCACTGCTGCCTGTGCCAATAACAAGTCCAGCCTCCTCCCAGTCCAAAAGATTTTAGAAGTGTTTAGCACAGGACGTGTGAATGCCATGCAGAAAGCTGTTATCCTTGTTCCTGCAACCAAAAAGTACTTCTATTGCTCTTTTAGTGAAATGTTTATTCATCAAGCACCATAGCACCATGAGGTATTTATTTTCTATTTCATAGGACGCTTATGAAACAAATTAATTTTAGCACTTACCTAAAGAAATCTTCTCCCCCGAATCTGCTGGCAAAAGGAATACAAGCAGTGCTAAGCCGGATATGAGAACACAGGGAATGAGTAAATTCAAGCCATAGTAGAGGGTGCGTCGACGCATGGTGATGGTGTACGTCACATCTGGGTATGGTTCTTTGCAGCATTCATAGTACATCTCATTCCTCTTCCCTGGGACACCTACAGAGAGGGTGATCAGAGAAGTGGGGAGAGGTGCAGGACTCCCAGTTATCTCCTTGGACCAAGAAATGATGGCTTATCAGCCAATGTGTGATATCTCTGTTGTTCCTAGTCCACCTTCTGTGTTTTCTAGGGTTTACTTTCATGCCTTCTGAGTCACCTGAACCTAGCTTAGCCAATAAAGCTCATGTGTGCCAGAACACAGCAGTCCTGGGCATCCCAACCTCTACAAGAAAAATGTGCATTCTGCCTTCCTACATTCTGTGAATGGTATCACACTGTTGATGAGCTATGCACTAGCACATGAAGCAGTTTTTCTGTGTGGCAAGTGCCACTGTTTCTCATTTGCTGTGATTCTCTATACATATCTGCTTTTTTTTTTTTTTTTTTGGTCAGGAAAAGTAGACAGGATATGGCTTAATTTTCAAAAGGATGCCAAGTTAAGCTTAAAGCCTATCATATCTAAAGGTTACGAGACATAGCTGTCCAATACAGCTATACTGCAGGCTGTCCACGATGATCCCACTGCAAGAGATTGCCTGACATGCTGCCTGATGGGGACCGCAGCAGCACAGGAAATGTCTGGAGAGCAGGAAGAACCCAGCATCTTGTATCTTTCATGCAAAAGTTGCTCCCTTCTCTTTTGTTTCTGTGGACATGACAGAAAATGTGACAATGTGTGCATTTTGGCAGAGGCTTAGCAAAGTTTTCTTAAAGGATATAGCCATAGCTTGCCTGAGGTGCTACTTAAAGCTTTTGCTGTATGAGCTAAATAAGTCCCTGTTTTGTTCTCCCCTGGTTAGGGTTGAAGGCAGATAAACCACAGACTCTTACACAGATATGCAAGCAAAATTATTGGACAAAAATACCCACTAAAAAGGAGCACTGGCCAGTCAGGAGTACTCTGAAATAGCTGGACTTTAGGAGGACTTCACTGTGGAGTCCTCCAGCTTCTCACAAAACTGAATATAATTTCTCAGATGCCCTGAATGGTAAAAATACTGCATGCAGTTGGTCAGGGCAATTATTTCCTTGCCTATATATCCAGACCGGAAGATAAAATATCTATTTTGCAACCTCTTCTTGCAGTTGACTAAGTTCCCTCAATTTCTGTAACATTGCTTCTGACTGACAGCCACATAAATGAGCTCAAAATAATCCACTAGAAGCTCAGTCTGAGTAACTAGTTCTGGGCATAAATACTTTTGAAAATACAGCTAATCTTCCAAAGCATGGAAAAGAGACATACTAATCTGGAGGTTTTATGAACTGGTAGACACTTTGATGCTTTTCTGGGTGAGAAAGATTCATTCATGTAAAAGTTTAGCAGAAATAAGTTTTACCCCAATCAATTTTGCTGATGTGTTAGAGTAAATGTGATAGCAGTGTTTCATGTACCTACACGAGACACATCCAAGTTTAGTACTGACAAACTGCTCAGATGTGTCAGGACTAGTAGCTTTCATTTATGTACTCAGTGGCAGGCAATTGCTTCAGAACACAGTGTTTTCAGACACAGTTCATTGAATGTGGCTGAAAGGCTATCTCTGATATGTGATTTTTTTTCTCTTTTTTTGCTTCTTCTTAGATATATATTTTTAATATCTGTATTTCATGTCCAATTGATTGATTATTTCTATATATTTGAGGTTTGCCTTTGAAAATTCAACTATTGAAACTTTGTAGGCTTTACCCACTAAATCCCATTTAATTTACCCACTAAATCCCATTCTCCATTTGAGATGTAGTTGGAAATATCAGCCTCGAGCATCTGCAGGTCAATCAACCAGCCACTGTGAGTCCAGGAGCCAAACTTCAAATCACACTTCTGTACATCAAAGGGGAACCAGCGGACATCAATGTAACACGTGCTTTTCAAAATGCCTGTGGATAGAAATCAGTCATGATCAAGCATGTGCAGGGTGCATTTCATCTTACCCTGATGTTTCTGATTGTGTCCTCTTCAAAAAGTCTGTGTGATACAGTCATGGCATAACCAAACGTGTATTGCAGATGGAAGATGCTGCCACGAGTGGAATAGCCTCCACCAGTGAAGGTCCCTCTCACTGCATCCTTGAGGTAGGTTGCCCAGGACGCTACGGCCACTCAGCAGAAGCCCAGCCTGTCTCCCATTGCCAGCTGGCCCTAGCAGATTACAGGGAGTGCTGCTTGGTCTGATAAGAACAAAGAGTATGCCCTAGAAGCTGAGTGTACTGTTACCAGCTCTTTGAAAGGAGTTCCTGGTCAGGCCCTGCTTCAGACAGTCTCTTGAAAACACATTGTTGCGCTAAACCTTGCTCAGTGCTGGCCTTTATTGTCTGTGCACTAACTGAGCCTTAAATTTTGCTCTGGATGTGTCTAGTTCACTTTCTAGGGTGCTTTAAGGGGTCTGAGGGGTAAGGAACAACAGTGGAGCAGCATCAAGGAAGTCCTTGCTGATTCTTACTGGGCCCTGATGACCTGCTTGGGGACGATGCTATGCTATGACACAAAGTTTAGGAACTTTTTGTCCACGACAGTGAGCAACTGTGGGATAGCCTGTGTTTTTGCTGCTGAGTACTGGCTGCTAGACCATGCAAGCATGGAATCAGCAACACAGGCAAAAAGATGCTGAGTCTTGGGCCCAACTGGCTAGAGCAATCTTAATTTATCTTTTCACCTGGATTTGGATTTGTAGCCTCGGCCTGGCAGGAAGGGCTTCAATGCAGAGCAAGTGGGGCTCTCGGGGTCTCCTCTGCTCACACACCTCTCCACATAACAAAGACCCAGCTGGATTGCACATGAAACATGATGAGATGGTGCATTACCACCTTACTTTGGATGACACCTCAGGTGGGCCTCTGGATGTTCTGAGCAAACTGTTCAGGAGAACGTTTTACTGATTCATAAAGTGGAAATACACCACTGATAACGGACTTAAATTTTCTTAGTGGGTCTGTCCCATTATTAGACAACTTGCAAAATTTCCACAGACTGGTTTTAAACACCTTGCTTTCATTCATGAAGGAAAACTGCTTGAAATTATTTGATTAAAAGTAAACAAATACTCTCTGTACCCTACCTGGAGGAATATATTGGCAGGATCCGGAGTAGTTCACCAGCACATTTGTGTGAAATGTTGCATCAAACCTTTCATCTGCACTGTAACACAGTATAAATAAAACAGAACAAATCAAAGAAGCAAGATGATGTTTGAGTGAAGATACAGTAACTGTCAACATAAAAATAACCTTTTGGCTTAATTAAGTTCTGGGTGAAGGATGTACCCTTGACCAATATCTGTTTCTCATAGTTACTGTTGACCTGCACCTGGGCAGGTTGGTTGTACAATTCAATGTCCTCAAGGAAGTGAGAGGCAGTGTTGGATGTCTCAGAGCAAAGGCAGAAGGAAAAATAGCAGAAGAGTCACATTAGCTGTATCCAAAACCTGGACAGTCAGGACAATGAAGTTTTTCTAGGGCACCTGTCAAAATGAGGCAGCTCACCACATCAATCAAGTTATCTGTTACCTTACCCAGATATCTGTTGTAACAGGAATGATGGCCTGATATAACAATTCTGCAGTCTCCTGAGATTCAGAGGTGACAAGGGTTTGCTTCTAGCCTTGGAAGATAACACTGGGAAGAAGCTATTTTAGGGGCTTGTAGGAGGAGATTCATTGAGACTCAAAGAGGAAAAGGGATCAACAAAAGAGAATTTCTTTACTATTCAAACAATTCTGAGAAAATTAAAGGAGTAATGAGCCAGACAAGGACATGATTCTTCAAAAGAACAGGTCTAGGGGCTTTTTCCAGGTGGTCTCTTGGGAAAAGATTAACCACAGAGGGATCCCCTGGCTTGTGGAGCCTTGCCTGTAGTGGCTATGTGCAGTTCTATATTGCATGACTACACCATCCTACATACCCTACCTTTGAACCAGATGTAGAAAATTCAGACCCTCCATTACTCTTATGATCTGCTCTTTATCCATGTTTCATGTCCTCAAGCCTCAGTATTGCCCCTAACACAAAACAAAGGGGGTGACACTGAAAAGCCTAAGTCCAGAATGAATGATTATTATCAAAGACATAGAAGGCAACAAAAAAGGGTTTTATAAATACAACGGGACAAAGAAAAGACAAAGAATGAGATCCATCCATTCCTTGCTATAGAAGGGAAAAAACCCAACAGGGTACAGAGAGCTGCATAATCCTGCACCCATGTGCTTCACTCTTTGCAATTAATTCTCACACAGTGGCAGGAGTCCATGGCAGAACAGGGGACGAACAGGTTAAGGAAATGTAGATAAGACAGATTCTACTCAGCAGAGACGATGAAATTTACTCTTCAGAACTGAAAGAACTGGCCGAAATACCCTCTGAAGCATTAACAATTATCTGTGAGAGCTCATGGAGAAGAGGGGAAGGGCATGGTGAATTAGGGGAGATCAAAGAGAGTTCTGACTTCTTTTAAAGGTGAAATTATAGACACATCAGCCTAACTTCAAAGAAAATGGGGTGAAAACAGCTGGCACAGATTTGTGAAGGGCCAACTGCATCAAACCAATCTAATTTTCTTACTAAGAGGAGGCAGATGATAAATCTGAACTTCAGCATGTTCTTATAAGCTATAGTAATATGGACCAAACTGTATGCCTCCTTTTTAGAGACTGAAAAGGAATAAGGAGACAGTAATAAGCAAAGCTGAAGTAAAGAAGAACACTTAAACAATCTAGGTCTCTCCAGGCCTCCTTTGGATATCTTGTAGTGAGGGTTTGGAATGGAAGTTAGATCTTGGTGAACTCTGGGAACTAACAGAATGAAATTTGATCTGGGTAACTAGAAAGCATTACCCTGACAACCATCTGAGAAAGATATATCAGGGAAAATCTAGTAAGACAGCAGGGCTGAACTACAACATCTGGGATTTGCAATACATCAAAAAATAAGTCCAAAAATAAGATGTTATTAGAGAAAACCCCAAATTCTCTCCTCCTGGAAAGCATTAAGGAAATAGCTGACTAGAGAGCTTCCACTTCATTTAACACTGCAGAAATGCTGTCTAGAGAGCTAGATTCATCTCTGGATCAGAAAAAACAGATTAGAGAGTGTTCAGAGTGGAAGAAGAATGATGGAGAGTTTTATAAAATATGTGATGAGGAAAGTGAGAAGAAAATACTTTTGTTTACTTCAATCAGAAACACTATGACAGATACATGACAATAGTACTCCTATAGAGACATGGTAATTTTGAATAGAATATCTCTGCATTCACTGAGAAAAAGTTGAAGAACACATCTTCAGAACTACAGCAAGGAAGACTTAGACTGGCTATTAGAAAAATCTGTTAGCTGATGCTTGTTTGCTTTTGATACTCTTAAAAGAGTAAGAGCCAAATCCATAGATGGCAAAAGGCCCACAGCATCAGTGAAGCACAGCCAATTTTCAGCACTTAGTTCTAGTTTCCCACCAATCATTTCACATTTTGCTTACCTGTTATACAGAAGAATGTCTGGTACCCAAATCTGGTCGGCAGGAAATCGCAAGTTCTGCACGCCTGGGTATTCATACTGATCCCAAGACAAATACACGTCAACCCAGTACTGTTGGCAAACACATATATCAGATTATATGAGCTGGTAAAAGTACTCTCTGAAATATTATGGGAATAGAATAGATTTTGCCAATATCAACAGGAGCAGTATGATAATAGTTTCATGCTTGGTTTTAATTATTAAGAAAGGTTGGCATATATCGAAGAAATAACAGTGTGACTACTGAAGACAGTGTCTAGCTCTTCACCTTGTGGTCTGAAGCCAGACATTCAAATGTTTCCTGGTGGGCTGGCAGAAAACACAGGCAGTAGGCACCTTCATGGGGTATGCTGCTTCTGAGGTGAGGTGGTTTTTGAGCTGGTCAGTCGTAGGGTGGACCATGGTCTGAGTCCCCGTTTGGTGGAAATAATTTAATCTGTTACAAAGGTTAGGTGACTCTTTTAATAACCATCTTGCAATGAGAAGGAGACCAGTGAACTTTATATGCCGAGGGGTTGTTTCTGATCCCGTCTTCTCTGCCTCAACACAGTTAATTTGAGAAAGGTGCAGGAAGAGCTTTTGGGATGAACCTTGTGACTTACAATGAAGCTCAATGGGAGGGCTGCAAGGGAAACCCTTATCAGTGCTATAACTGAAGAACATCTCTGCAAGGGACAGGATAGCCACAGGCTCTGACCTAACAATCCTATAGTCATGTAGGTTTGCCTGGGTTAGTTTTCGTAATACAAAAAAGCTCATTTCTGCTGCAAATCCCAGCAGGTAGCTGAAGATTGCTGCTCAGTTGAAGATATTAATATGAGATAGTGTTTGGCTGTGAAAGTCAAAGCAGAATTAGTTTAATCATTCATGTCTCCACTGGTTTTTCATTCAAGAACTGCTTCTTTCCTGAGCACAAGCCCTTAAAGAGATGTGTTTAGGCAGCATAAGAAAACATGGTATTTCTCACCATAGGCAGCAGGCAGACCTGATAGGAAACTCCCTCCTGCCAAGCCTCCCTCCCTTAGTGAAGGTCAGTTTTTCTTATCCTGCATGAATGTGCAGGTGAATCCTCAGCTGGAGCAGCTGGCAGAAGAGGAGGAGGAATGTTTATGGAAGAGGTTTGTAACGCACAAGGAAGGCAATATTCCAGTGAGATGCCTGGGCACTGCAGCAGTAGTGCAGCATGAGGCTCTCTGTGGTCCCTGGACATCCCACCACCCCCTATGAGCAGTCTGTACGTGGTCCAGTCTGGCTGCATCACTTCTGTGTCCAGGGAAGGTGCCTTGGCTTCTGATTGCAGGCAGAGGTGGAGATTTCCCAGAAGTGGCAAGGACAGGTTTCCTGGGTCTTACTGGGTGTCAGACTCCTTCATAAGCCTCCCATCACTGGTTATGGAGAGGGCCTTAAGCCCCTTGAAGATTCTCTTCTTAGCTATGAGGGGACTCTAACTCTGGGCTCTTTGCTACTAGAACCCTACATCCACTGGCAAAACAATGCAGTTAGTTTCATCTCCAAAGGTCAACAGGTCTGTCCAAAGGATTAGTGTAGTCATCTGAATTTATGTTTTAAAGTTAAAAGGAGCACTAGGAAAATTTTAGAGGACTCAAAACGCCCGCTTGTATTACATTATACGCAAGTTAATAGGACAGCAATCTTGCTTTTCAGGTAAGAAATCACATTCAGTAGTTTTCAATTAGTTTTCAATTAAAGTTTCTTTACTTTATTGACAGAGGTTACTCACCATCTGCAGCCAAGCATTGGTGATCAACACCTGATTCTTCTCATCCTTTGAACAAAAGGGGAAGGGAAGGGAAGGGAAGGGAAGGGAAGGGAAGGGAAGGGAAGGGAAGGGAAGGGAAGGGAAGGGAAGGAAGGGAAGGGAAGGGAAGGAAGGGAAGGGAAGGGAAGGGAAGGGAAGGGAAGGGAAGGGAAGGGAAGGGAAGGGAAGGGAAGGGAAGGGAAGGGAAGGGAAGGGAAGGGAAGGGAAGGGAAGGGAAGGGAAGGGAAGGGAAGGGAAGGGAAGGGAAGGGAAGGGAAGGGAAAAGAGAAGAGACAAGAGAGAAGAGAAGAGAAGAGAAGAGAAGAGAAGAGAAGAGAAGAGAAGAGAAGAGAAGAGAAGAGAAGAGAAGAGAAGAGAAGAGAAGAGAAGAGAAGAGAAGAGAAGAGAAGAGAAGAGAAGAGAAGAGAAGAGAAGAGAAGAGAAGAGAAGAGAAGAGAAGAGAAGAGAAGAGAAGAGAAGAGAAGAGAAGAAGGGATGAAACAGTTTGATTAGTGGTGGAAGAGTTTCTGTGTCTCGTAGAGAATCCAGACTCTCAGGGTACATGAACCAAACTCCATGGAGTAGATTGTGAACTCACTCGAACACCACTATTTGGCCCAGACAATAGTGACTTTTTTCTATCCTTTAACCCTGCAGACCCGCAGCCATATCATAACTGATCAGCAACAGGAAGGAAAGTAATAGATGATTTCTCTTATTTTTCTGGGGATAAACTCCTTACCAAGTTTTACTTTCAGGTACTTGCTCAAAACAAGATGTTTTCCAGTACCACACTGCATGTCTTGGAGAGATTTTATGTTGTAGTTGCTGCCACTGCTAAGCAGCTGGAAGTGCTGTTCTTTTTGAGTGTCAGTGTCAGTATGTAGCTTAGTTCTGGCTGAAAAGAACGGATGGGCTGGCCTTGGGCAGAAGTTAACACTTGGTGAAAAGGACACAAATGCTGTCTGAATGGGAGCTCACATGGTGCCTGCATGGAACAGAAATCTGCAGATTCCGACATCTGCATGCAGCTCTTACAACAGAAACAAGATGCTCTTACCACCCAGTTGGTGCCCAAATCCTTTGGGGAGTCACAAGGAGCCCGGCTTTCTGCAGGTACCCTGCAGGTACCGCACCTGCAGAGTTGGGGTGGAGAAGCAGAGCTGAGGAGTTACTGTGGTGCAGATACACAGGTACCCAAACACCAGCACAGCCATGCCCTGCACTTCCCAGGAGCTGAGGCTGCTGTACTCAGGGGGAATGGCTCACTTTATGCCCAGCTCTCCCTGTGTGTGTCCATGCCCTAGGAAGCTTACATGGTAGTCTGCAGTGTCTGGGGTGCAAGACATTGCAACTGCAAGCAGCTTGGCAAGCGTTTAAACAATACACAGAGCTCCCTGGACATGCAGGCCCTCTCTGGTCATGTCCTTGGCATAGAAGATGATCATGTGCTAGCCATTGTCCCCCATGCCCTACTACCTTTCCTGCTCCACTAGAATCTATTGGCATTCAACATCTAAAAAGACCACTCTCCAAAACCAGAAGATAAACTGCACTCCTGATTTTTTCAGCATTTCAGCTGTGATTCTAAATTACATGGGGGGGATACTGGGGGTTGGGGTTTTTTGGTTGTTTGGGGGGTTTTTTTGGTTGTTTTTCTTTTTTTTTTGTTGTTGGGTTTTTTGTTTTGTTGGTGGTGTTGGGTTGTTTTGTTTTGTTGTTGTTTTTGGAGGGTTTTGTTATTTTTTGTTTGTTTGAGTTTCGGTTTTTGTTTGGCTTTTTTGTTTGCTTTGGTTTTGTTTTTGTTCTGGTTTTTTGTGTGTGTTTTTTGGGTTTTTTTGTTTGGTTTGGAGTCTTTTTGAGGTTGTTGCGGGGTTGCTGTTGGTTTTGGTTTTGGTTTGTTTGTTGGGTGGTTTTTTTTGCAGTACGTACTCTGTAAAAAGGAAGAAAAACCTAAACTGCCTTATTCTCTTTGGAAAAATACCAGTCTGCTCACCTCATGCTACATTCATGCTGCCTTTCCTCCACTCCTCCCCTCCTGAGCTACTCTCACAGTACATTTGCAAAGAAACTGCCCCAGAAGTGTCAGGGAAGATGTGAGCTGCTCAAAACCAAACTGCAACGACTCACACTGAGCTACAACACCAGACATGTGTGGTCTTCTGTAGTCCTCTGGAGTCACTTCTTCTGTGTCCCTTCTGGAACTGCAGACTCCTAGGCTAATGCATGACAGAGAACTGCCCAGAGAAGTCTCCTAATTACTGATTCCTCAGCACACAGGACACTGGACCAGTAGTACTGCTGAACTCTCAGAATGAACCTTGTCTGTAGCATGATCTCTTTTTCCATTTGGGTTGTTGGACCTCCAGAAATACCACAACATAGAAAGGGAGACATCATTGATCTGGAGGATTCCTAGCTGTTTTGGCACAGAGTTAGGATCTGCAGCCAGGCTCCTGACCCAAGAAAGATAAATTTCAGGCATGAAACAGGTCTTTACCATAGTGACCCACACAAAACTCTCTATCACACTACCTTCTCTTGCCCCCCCTTGAGGCCTGACTACACTGCTTCTGCTGCTGTGAGATGGCACACAAAAATCAGATGTGATTTTTTATTGTTATACTGTTCATACATTTCCCTTTCTTCTCTCTGCTGCTCCAGCAAACATATGCCTCTCTCTACACAAACCACAACCCCACCTCCAGAGGCCCAGTCCATCTGCACCCCTTTTTGTTGCGTTGGTTGCTGTAGCTGAAGTAATTGTAAGAAAATATGCAGAAAAATAAGAGAAGGACTAGGCTTGTTGAGACAAGTGTTTCAGATGCTGAAGGATTCAATGGGATAAATACCATCTTGAAAAAGTATAAAATTCTAAAGTAAAAATACAACCCCAGAGCTGGTAACTGACAGAGTTTTCAGAGCTATCTGTGTCCACTGACCTGGGAAATGAAAGCAACCCAGTAACACAGAGGTTGTGTCCCAAGGATCCTCAGAGGCCAGCAATCAGCCCATCTGATGCATTCCTGACCACCAGTGACTTTTGAGGTGTATTGTAGGGCTGGCAAGCATGACACTCATCTGAATTGTGCATTAAACCCTAGCAATCTTTTGTGTTGTGAGCAATAAGTGTTTTAGACTTGTAAGCTGCATATGTCCTCCTTACAAAGACTTGCTGTGTACTTTCAAAGAAGCCTGAAACACCATGGCTAAAAACATGATCAGGAACAGTCAGCCAATGCCTTTCCTCTGCAAAATTAAGGATTTTCGCCATCTGCACTGAATCTTACAGGGAAGTGTAGGAGGGGATATTCCTCATTTTGTCAACTACCTATGTAAACCATAGGGGAATGCATTAAAGTCCAACGTATATCTGTGAGGCTGTGGGTTTCCAGCATGTGGAGATAGATGCCTTCCATCAGGAGCCTTTTATATTTAATGAATGGCTCTGATTTACAAGGAAACTAATTTTTGTCTGGCATAGTAAGTTTATACTTGACAGTTTGCAAAGGGAGACATCTCAGGCTGACTTTTGCATTTCACAGTTTGTTGTCCTTACCTGTTTATCTGTGTGTCAGATACTAATGACCTGGCTAATCAGCTTTGACTCCAAGCAATTCTTTAGCCATGTATTTCATGTAGCTTTGAATTTATTATCTTGGATCTGTTTTGTCTCCTTTTCACAGGGCTACTGTGCTCACCATGTTTGTCCTGATTCTTAGATCTGTTTTGTAGTCAAAGGAAAATTTGTCTTTTAGAGTTCTTACAAGCTTAACTAGAGAGTAACCATGTTTTTCCTTGTCTTGTGTTTTGACAGCAGCAGTCTGCAAAAAACACAAGGTCTAACTAGGGCTTTGGGCTGCTTATGTCTCTCTTAGCTTGGGTGAAAAAAAAAGCCACTTCAGGATGTTTTCCTGGCCATTCAGAGACTATTCTCATCCTTGTCTTCAGGCTGCTGAGCTCTTAAATGGAATTTGACATTCTGGCAAAATACAGAAGATGTTTCCACATGCAGCACTGGTCAATAGATGCAGCCTGATGGGTCCTTCTTATTGCATGACAGAACAAAATATTTTTCAATCAAGGATCTGAGTTTGCCAGAAGTGCCTGGTTTGCAGAAGCAGGAACTTTTGCTTTACACTGGGCAGGCATTTGTCCAGGTATAGCTCTCTTGCTAAGTTCTTTCTAGAAAAGGACCCTGAGGAACCAAGAAAAAGTGCCTGTTGGGGCTGCTGAGGAGATGAGGGACATGAGAATCTTGAGTCTGAATCTATCCCATTAGAGCAAGAGGCATTTAAGAACTGAGGTGTTTATGGAGCTTTACATCTTGTGGTGGTTTACTGAGCCATGTAGCTTTGCATCCTGTGAGGAAATATATTGGCCTGTGGAGTGGGCTGGTTGCCTTGCCTTTCCAAAGCTGCAAAAAAATTACAGCTCCTGCCTGTGCGCTGTATGCATCTCTAAAATACTTGGAAAACAAGGAACTGTATTTTTCTGTTACAAAGACAGTCACAAACCAATAACCATGAAAACATGTGTGCTTCACTCTGTCACAGGAGATCACTGGTCACTTAGCTTTGCCTAAGCAAAAGCTAATTATTGAGCTTGGGAAGCTATGGAGGCAGTTGCCTCACTCTGTGTCATTGGTTTGTGCAGAGAGGTTTGAGGTTAGTTGAGAGGGTGCCTTTCCTCCCAGGAGAAAACTTGAATAATCCATCACATGGCTTTTTCTGTGCAAAACTCCTGTCTTACTTGGCACTGTCAGCTACGGGGATGACCTTCCCTCTCCATTGGGCAGACTCTCAGCTCCCATGTTTCCCTGCAGCCAAGCATCAAACACAGCCCTGCAAAGATCCTGGGTGAGGCCGAAAATGACCAGCTCCCAGAGATGCTTTTCCATAACTCTCCTGGCAGTTCTCCTGGTTTGCAAATGTTCAGTTTAGACCAATCATTTTGCTCCTGGTATATAAAAACACTGGAAAAGCTGTGGTCACCAGTAAGTGCAACAGTTGTTCTCTAAATCCTTCCTGTCTTTATCTGGGTCACTTTCTCCTCTTTCTATCTCCAGCCTGACTCCAGTTAATCCTCTGCCCTGGATATCTGCTTATTCCTACAGCCACCTTTGACCCATGGAAAGTGACAGTTTGGCTTGTTCTGGTGCACGTGCTGTGACATGTGAATGTTTTAGTTTGGTTTTCTTTTCCCTGCCCTAAATTCAAAGCTTATGATGTATGTACATCTGCCTGCACTGTACACCACTGCCTGTCAATAGATTCTCCCTTGCCAGGTCAACATCTAAATAAAATACAATTGCCCTTAGCCACATAATTACTTGGGTTGTATCACTTGGACAAAAAAACCCCAAAGCCCTTCCTGGTTCAGTAGTCACATCATTTGATTACATGTCATCTCTGTAGCAAGGCATTTGTTACCAGGTGACTAGCAGGAGACATTAATTCTGAGAGCCTCAGAAGTGGGAGTTGAATCAGCCACTGACTTATTGAATGACAATGATTAGAAAAGTCCCAAATTGAACAAGTAACTCTCAGAGGTCATCTCTGATTCCTTTGGTACTACTTCGGTTAATTTTTAATTTTTTTCCCCCACTGTTTTTGTGCATGAAGATCTGAATACAAAGGAGGGAAACAGTCAAGCAACATGGAGACATTGACATGGAGACTTTGAAAGTTTTGTTAGCAGGGACATTAATCTTTGAGTGTGATTTTATTCAAAATATCCAAAGGAATTGATCAAGCTTTCAAATGCTTGGATGCTCAGTCTATGACTGCACAGGCACTCCTTTCCATTGCTGAACCACCAATCTACCCACAACCTTCAGATGATTATCTAAAAGTCAGCTCATATGTATTGAATGGTTGAAGGCTCACAGAGCCAGTAATTTTGAGGAAAGCCTCAGTTGCCTTGGCAACATTCAAGTTAGAATCACTGGACAGCCTTTGTATTTCGGGGGTCTCATTAAAAAGCTGGAATAAATCTTGCCATGGTAACATCAACTTCATAGAGATATCTAAAGTTTAAGCACTTCATCTCAATCACTTTAACAAAGGACCCTCAGGAGGAAGATGGAACTTAGACAGCAGGGCCCAGAGTCAAGGTGAAAGACTGGGGAGAAATACAAAAATACAAAGGAGTAACAAAGGATGAACAAACATCTGCTGAGTATTTTGTTGCCCATCAGGATGAAGATGCATCTAGGCAAGTGCTAATAGCTGAACACCTTTGTTGTTCAGGCTTTTTCTCCTGTGAACGGTTGGAGGTGATGTCTCATAAGTGTTTTTCATCTAGCGTTAAATCGCATTCCCATCTGATGCCACTGACTTCTCCTTGAGGTCATGCCTTTCTTGGTTCCCTCCTGCCTTGTAGAGGTATGTGTTCTTTCACTGTGGGCAAGCAGTGCAATCTGCCTTTGGTCTTTCCACTGTGTAGCAGCTACTACAAAGGCAGTGGAGTAGCCTGTGTAGCACAGTCTTTAACCACCCGCACTCTTCTCTCCCCAGAAGGCCAGTCTGGGGGAGTTACCATTACATCTGTATCTGCTACTTTCAGCAGAGTCTACTCACTTGCTTTTGAGTAAGGAACTTTACATATTGGAGGTTTGGGCCACTGTCAGATCACACTCCTGCCCTTGCAAGCCTCTGAACCAAGACCAATCACTTGTGGTGAGAGTGGAGAGTTTAAGAGAGCCTTGTACTGGGAGGAGCACAGCCTTGAAAGAGGGACTGTGCCAGAACAGCCTGCAAATGCAGGGATGCCAACCATACTCCTTACGGTATATAATGCATGGTCATCAAAGTCTTCAAAAGGTATTCTTTGCAAAAGGCTTAGCTCCCTGTATGTCAGAGACCAAACAGATACGGATGTTAAACACGAAGGCCTGGATGCAAAAGCCACCGCAGCAAGTACTGAACCCATGCATTCCCCAAAGGTGAGAGTGGAAGAAATAAGGGAAGAAATGCCAGTTTCTGTTGCCAGCAAGGGCTTCAGAGTAGGCAGCCCTCCCTCTCACTGACACAGCTGGTGACTGAGAGTCTCCCAAGCCCACTTGATTCATGTCTTACTTGTCTTTTCCGCAAACATTTCTCGATTTTGTGATGAAAAAAGGCAGTCTTGTTCTTGTCCTGCACATGCAACATGACTTCCAACTACTGCCTGGGGTTGTGGCAACTTGATTTAGCAAACTAATTTTATTTTTCTAGGTTGTAGCTTTGCACTAGTGCCTGAAGATCAAGACTCCTGTGAACTGTGACACAATGTAGACACTAGCACTGGTCTTCAGACAGTTTGACTTCAAATTCCTCCACAAAAACCTGCAAATTGTAGGACTCCCTGTCCCCACAGTCCTCCAGAATCCTGGGAAGAGTGAAGCCACCAGCTTTATCCCACTGTTTCAAATATGCTTCTCAGGCTAATCCCAGAAGTTGGGTCAGAGGGCCTCACATGGCCTTCCAGCACAGTGCAGCTCTCTGACTGCTTGGATAAACTGACATACATGCTTAGCTCCCAGGGGAAAGGCTGTTATGTCACCACAGAAAAGCAGTCAGTCCTCCATTAAAACCCTAAATCATGCACACATAGCATGCAGGTGGTTTTTATATTCTCCAAGGTGGATACCTCAGCCTGAAATAGCCATCCATGTATTTTGTGCACAGTTGGCAGGTGCTTCAATAAACAGGACTAGACACAAATCGTTATTCCAGTATATTAATTATTAATTGTCCTTTTCAGCATTTGAAAGTAGAAGGACGGTTGAGAAAGCCAGCCCTGAGTACTTACCAAAGACTCACACTCAGGCTATCTCCAAGGCTGCCTTTGCTTTTTCTCCCTATACTTGCATGCTGCTGTGACGGCAGAGCAAAAAATAAGGGGATGTAGGCATGGTCCAAAACTCAAGTGACCTCTTAAAGCCTATGATCAGGGATAGAAAATGGGAGGAAAGGTTTTCATGCAGGAGCTGAACTCACTGTCTCTCAGGGCTTACCCTATGATAACTCAGAGAAACTAATAAATACTAGGTTCAAGGCCACCCCAACAGCTTTGGCTTAACTACTTTCTTTCAAATCCTTGATGCCTCAGATTAGTTACCCAAAATTAAGGAATCTACATGAGCTCAAGATCTAAATTCCCACATCTACAAACAACAGAGTACAGTCTTTTCACCAGGCAAACAGAAAATTGTTTAATTATCGTGAAATGCCCAAGCTAGATGACCACAACTAAAAATCTCAGAAGGAAATCAGACATTCTTTTGCTAGAGCCACTGCCACTAAATAAAGCTGGTGGAATGACAATGAAAAAAAACAAACCATGGAATTGCTGCTCACTAAATGAGCTGTCTCCACTCTGCACAGAGTGGGGCAGAACTCAAACAAAATAAAAATATGCCAATAAGGTTCATGTAATAAAGGCTCCATCACAATGTTTCATGCAAGCATGTGCAAGTAGATTGGTCAGGAAGCCATACTACCCATGACGCTTAACTTCATTGTGCTAGCAAAGTCACACATTGCATATTTAATTGGTTTCATGATACTGTCCTTTTGATAATGCCTGGCACATAGGAGACAGCCAAAAAAAATTCGTGGCTCAATTAGCCCTGGATTTCCCAATTTTCAAGATTGTCCCATGCTAATGAAGAGGTATTTTATTTTCTTCTTCCCAGAGTTGAAAATCAGTTACACTAAGTGAATTCTGTGACCAGGAGAGATTTTGGGATTTAACTCTAATGAATCTGTTGGTCTAGAATCCTTTCTGTAATTTTTCCATCTGGAATTTTAATGACTACTATTCATGATCACTAATTACTGATTTTCAGCTTTTATAATGGTGTCCAGTCTGTTTTTCTTCTCAGTTGCATCATTTTGCATCAGCCTCACTGTTCCAGTCTCATTGAATTATCTCTTGCAAGAGAAGAGTGAAAAAAAACTTTCTGGAAAGATATGTGGTTTGGTAGAGTAGGTCTTTCAAGGAGAAATAGAGTAAACATCGCTCACAAATGCTATGCAGGAAGCCCACAAATAAATGCAAAGGCATTATTAGGAAAAGAAAAAAAAGATACTTTAATCTAGAAGGGCTGAAAGAGTCAATTGAGCGGTCAAGCTTACATTGTTGAAGATATCTATCTGCAAAAGATTTGTAAGGGATGTACTATAGGGATTATGCTTTAATCTAGTAAATACTGATACTATATTGGGAATAACAAATGAATAGGTGCTTATGTGCACTGCCTATTTTTATTTGTTTCCTTGAATCACCTGCCTGTTGATCTAGGTTTAAAACATAACACCCAGCATAGATTTTTGTATGTGTGATGGTGCTGGAATGAAAGGTGGGAGGGAATGACCTAGACGCTGTAAGGTCAGTTTAAGAAGGAAGAGATGAATTACAGCTAGAAAATAAACCCTTGAACTTTCTGGCCTTTCAATATACCTGCAGAACCAGCCTGGGAAAGCTTATGAAACAAAATCATTTAAAAACAAGGATATCAACTGCTAAAGTCATTCAGATCTAACAGAGATTTTGTGAAAAAGACAGCAGGAGGGCTGTGTCAGACAGGATGCACCCCATGGCTAGGCACAGCCTTGCTTCCTGCCTTCTCACCTTTAACTTATGGCATAGTATACTGACAGCTTTGGCAACTCTCACTCAAATAGAGAACTCTCCAGCAAAGAGGTCACTCTCCACCAGCTCTTATGGGCTGAGTTCAACAGTCATATTATCTGATGAGCAGATCACCTGGGAAATGAACAGACTGCAGGCAGCTTCGATGTCAACAGATGCCTGCATTTAAAAGTTGTTCTCTTACCAAACACTTCCTAAAAAAAAACCCCAAACCAACACAAAATGACAAAACCCCCAACTTCTTCAGGATTGTAGTCTCTGATTTAGGGGAAACCAGTGGAAGCTTAAGTTTGAATCAACATTTTGATAAGTTCCAGGTACAGAAGGCAAAAACAGCTGTGCTGCTAAGCTAGTATGCTGCTTATAGTGATAGTGACTGCACCTGAGCACTTGAAAGTATGTGAGGATCTTTTCCCTGTTTTCCATGAACAGCAAGGAAGAGACCCAGTCTTCAGGAAAAAAAACCAAAGTGAATCTTTGTTTTTGTTGTCTTACTAAACTCTTACATTACCTTGTCTTGCTGCTTTTAAAAAATGTTGATAGCTTTGACACACAGTAGCAACAATATCTGCAGCTTAAAAGTGAGATTGTTTGCAAGCATGTGATAAAGTTTGGGATAATCCTGCAGGCCCTAGGATGTACAATCGTTTTACACACTGTGCAATTGCAGTCCATAATAAATTTTTTCCAGATACAGCATTTGTTTTGGGTTTGCAACCTAAAATACAGCAAAACTTATGTATTTTTTGGCTTCTGGAAGTGCAAAATGGCTCATGGATTGTTGGGGATTTTTGTCAGCACTTTTGTGGCTTCCCACTGGTCACTTGCAGTCCCTTTTTTTTGTCATTGTGACATCTGACAGTGGTAGCTGGAAGGCTGAATATGGAGTAGAAAAGTACTACAGAACTCCACCATATATAGGGACCCCAATAGCTATATTGTTTTTTTTTTAAATAACAGTGCAAGTACATGTGCATCCCTTCAGAAAAGGTCTCCTGCAAATGCCAACAGGAGCAATGAAAACCATCATTCATGATGACAAATAGTTTCCACCTAGCAGGCTCCTTTCACATTGTGCCAAAGGAAAATCCTTGCACTTCCTCTGCTGTGGAAAATGTCATGCCTCATTTCTTAATTACTCTAGCCTCACCAACTGACTTGGCTCCTAGACAAAATAAGAAGAGAGTATTTGTTCCAAGTACTCTTGGATGTCTAGCCTTGCTTGGGCTGGTAGGGCTTGGCAGTGCCTGACAAGTGCTCTGTGGGACAGATCACCAGCCAATGCACTTCTGAATAACAGGGAGTGCGTGCGGGTCAGGTTCCAAGCAGATGTGACCCTCAGAAATGGCATACACATGAGACAGCTGAGCATGAAGTTGTCCTTACACACAGAGGACAAGGCAAACTGAACAGAACCCTGCTGTTAAACAGGGGCTCTAACTGCCCCTCTTTCTGCTCATTTGTTTCCTGAATGTAATGGGCCTGTCATGGCTGTAGTTATGAATTAATATAATTTGGGGAAAAGTCCAAAACCGTAAAGTCCTTCATTTACATTTGTCTACCACAACTGTGACAAGCAGAGAGAGTGTTCTCAGCTTTGAGTACGATGGCTGGCTTTGAATGCTAAAAACCATACATATCCTGTGTAGGCAAATACATGCAAGTAGAAGCAGAAAACCTAATCCAAAGCAATCATTTTTTAAAATTTTCTTTGAATGGTTGTAAGAAGAGGAGGTGAGATTTTTAAGTAGTTACTTGTACTACTGCTTGGAAAACCACAGTGATTTCAGAGCATGTGGCAAAGTGAAACTAGATTGTCACCAATGCTAGATGAATTGGTCTGCAGAAGATGAATTTAGGATTCATTACATTTTAATACAGGAATTTGTATAGGAAACAGACTTATGGAGGCATGTCATGGAACCTGTCCCAGATGGAAGTGCATTAGATGGGACGCCAGGTTTTGGCATGGATAAGGCACAAGTTTTTCTAAGTATCAATGGCCTTCTCATTTCCATGCAACAATAAAACAGTAGTCTTGTTTTCATCTACTTCACATTGGTTTCTCCTGCAGGGAAACCAGGACAGGGTCCACTGTCTCATGTCCATTGCAGTAACTGCTTGCAAAGCATCTCAGTGAGTCCAGCAGTGCTGCAGTATTACCCTTTGGCACATGGAGTGCTTGTTTCCTCCCCAGGGAGGGTGGTGTAAGGAGTGCCCTCGTGCTGGGACCCTGCCTAGCACCCTGCTCTTTTATAATAATGGAGCATGCTGGACACGCAAATCTTCAGAAGGAGCTGCTTTTCATTTTGTTAATGCATATACCATTACCAAGACTGTGATGCTGTCTATCCTCTCCCCCAAGTGAAGAGCTGTGCACCAGTTGCTTTCTTTTCTGCCAGGCAGGGCAGTTGAGGGGGCAGTCAACTCACCCCCAGCATCCCATCTGAGTGAACAGAGATGGCCACTTGATTTGCCTCATGCTGTCTCAGCTGATAGAGGTTACCTCTTCCTTGTAGCTTGACTGCTACTCTTTACATCATTGTGGCTATAATGAGCCTCCTTTCAAGCAGATATTTACTTCAGCAGCTGAGGCAGACAGATGTTGTTGTCTGTCCAGCCAGCAATGGAGGATGAGCGGCTCAAGTAAAATGCTTGTTGCTGGCATATTTCTGCATTAATTCCTGATTTAAGGATCCAGAGGATCAGCATTTTGTGCATTTTCAGGCTGGTTGGTTTAGCCACTTGTTGATGCCACCACCTATTTACTATAGGGACTTGACTGCAAAGTGGTCTTCTGTCCTCCACTGAGGATACAGGCACCTTTTCACATCATCCAAGACAAGCACTTCAGGTGACTCTGGATGTTTTTTAAAATGCCTTGAATGCAGTTTGCAAGACCACAACCCTGGGACAGATCATTAATTCTGATTAAAACTGATTAACATCTAGCATCTGTACTGGGTGAGGAGATGTAGGGAAGAAAAGCTTCATTTCTGATAGGTATGAACATTTAGCATACCTCTTTCATATCATGGACAACCAAAAGGGAACACTGGAACTAAATTTCATGTAATGGACATTGACATAAAGTAGATAAAGTACTTTTTTAAAATGCCAGCTTCCTGAAAGTTTGAGTTTCACATGTGGATATGAAACACAGCTGAAAAATTGTTTTATGTAACTCCTCCTGACTGAGTGACTTTGAAAATGTACAGTCACAGACCTAAGGCTGAAGAGTCCCCTTCAGTACCCCCAACCTTAAAATCAGGTTGAAAGAAAATACCATAGAAAAAGAAGGGCTGAAGGAACATCTTCATAACTGAGATGCCTCTGCTAAACCTAAAATTGCTTGCTGAAATTTACTTGAAATTAGCTTCAGGAAATCTTTGCTCTTTCATTCATGTAAAAAACTTTGGTTGACAGTACTGATCTCCTGTCTCTGATCTCCACTCTCTTCCAGTTCAATGCAGTTGGTAACATTTCAAAACAGAAAGATGCGTGCCCTGTCTGAGTGGCTGCTGCCTGCCTCCAGGAACACCACAGCTGACTGGACCTGCCACTTGTATGTTGTGATGGTGGGGGGCTACATCTTCAGGGTCCTGCTTATCTCTCCAGGGAGAGCACCTGATGTACCACACATTTTCAGGAAGATTGTGAGAGCTTTAAAATATTTAAACACTTGAGGCCTCTGTTAAATTGCTTTGCAATTGCACAAATGTTTTCACATCTCTCTGTCTATTCCTCATTTCCTCCATGACAGCAACAGTGACTGATTAGAAACCAGCCCCAAATATGGTTTATGGAAAAGGTAGGATGAAGATAGGAACACTAGTGTATTCACTATTTGCTCTGCTGACAGGGTGAAGGTGGTCAAAATTGTTCTTCTGGCTTGTTTTTCTCATGTAGATGAAAGAAATCCTGTCTATATATATCATGGTTTATCATACAGAATCCTCTTCATGATGAAAAAAAGGATTTGGATTATTATGTTAAAATTTAACATGGGTCAAATCTCCAATTCTGTAAAAGCATGTTGCAGTCAAGACAATTAGACGGCTGTGCCTCCAGGTTTTGCTTTTATGTATTTCTAAGCTCATATCAGGGCAGACTCTTTCACTTGCAGTGCATAGTAAAAATATGATGGGAGAAAAGGCCATTGCCATTATAATATCTAATGAAAAAGTGTAAGTGCAGTGATGGTAGCTTTGAATGCTGCACATGGTCTTGCGTTATTGCATCTCACATAGCTCTGAGAAGAATGTATCATTAATAATTTGTAGCAACACATGGCCTCTGATTCATTGAATTATCTTTTTGTTCAAAACAAATGGAAAAAATACATAATTAACCTTGCAGCTCATGTTGTGTCAGAAATGGCTGTGCTTTTAGGAGGATATTCACTGTTCTAAAGTGTCAAAGCATGTACTCCAGCATTTAGGGAGGATGCTTAGCAAAAGACAGACTGCTTTCATCTCTGATAGCCTGATAAAGAGGAAAAGTATGTCTCCTAGATGAGAAATCAGATTTGTTATGCTGAAGGGGTGCCACAGAAAAGAGAATAGCAAGTAACTTACCACGTCAATTATCTGCAGCAAGGAAAGTTGGAGCTCAACTACCAGCGGTTGGGAGTCATTCACTACTGGTCGCTCCAGACGATTGTAGTTCTTCAGCAGCTCTCTGTACAAGCGTCTCTGGCTTTCACCCTGTTGAGAAACTAAAGGAAAAGAAAGGAGGTGTCTGTCATTTGAGCTGGTCACACTGTCACCATTGTTTGTCTGTTTTGTTGAAAGACCCCTCCTAAAAAGTTTGTAATTTGAAAGTAGTTCTTAAAAATATCACCCAAATTCTGCACATGGATGTGGCAGACACAGCTGTTCTGTATATGGAATGATGAAATATTTAAAAAAATAACTAGTAACACTCTAAATCATTACTAACATTCAGAAAGTACTTAACAAAATTTGGGGCTCTAACTGAATGTTCCCATTCCTTGGAGTCCCTCCTACCGATGGACAGTAGAGTTGTGGCTCCAAAACCAGCACACAGCTTTCTGGAAGGCAGTCACAATTCTTTCATTTGCTTGTCCTTATTTCCTAGAGCCTGGCTACTGTAAGTCAGCATTGGTATTACTTAGACATACTGTGTTTTTATCAAGCATGGGTAACAGGTATTCTTATTTCTTGGAGCTGATGTATCAGAACTTTTTCTATGCTCAAGAAACAGTAACAACCCTTCTTCATACCCTCTTCAGTTTGTGTAGCAGTTCCAGGCTTTTTGTGTTCCAAGCTTTGGGTTACTTCCCTTGATTTTTTTTCATTCTGATAGCAGCACATTTCGTTAACACGTATTGAGGTGAAGGCTAGAGTATTTGACAGCTGTTACAATGCTATTGAATTTCTGGTATTGCACACTTAACTCAGTTTCTGCTGGAAACAGATTGCACACAAAACTCTCATGCAAAGAGCTGAGCATGTTAAAGACTAGCAGAATTTCAGCCTATGCTTAATTTCCAAGATGCCCTAGCTCCCCAACTTTGGGGTAGGTGTGGAAAGCATCCATCTAACCTGCACGACCAGGTTTCCTTGCCACGACAACTGTAGATGGTGAAGGTTTGGGTATCTTCCCTCATCAGAGCAAGCAGTTTGCTGGGACACACTGCTCAGAACCCAAGCTCCCCCAAAACAGAATAGATTTTGGTGCTGTGGCTAGTGGCAGCCCAAGCCCTGCTTAAGAGCCACACCTAAGAGAGTGAGGGTCATGGATTGCAAGTTCCCTGAGGTCAAACAAGTCCTGTCAGCATGAGTGTGTATTCTCTGAACTGTATGAATTCAATCCCTGGCAGAGAATCTGCAGTGTAAATCATTATTTCTTTGGATTGAAGCATTTTTATCCACTGTAGCTCCCTGTCTCTGTGTGTGATGTTTTTTACCTCTTGATCAGAGCTCTGAACATTGAGACCAAAATTTCTTTCACTGCGGTTGTGATGAATATCTTCTTGACAGTGCAAACAAAATATAACAAGCCGTTCTGCCTTCCCAGTCTCTTTCCGTGCTCAGCAAACCCTTCAAGCCTGAGACAAGCTGCCCTACAACATAGCAGCCATGCCTTTTAAAGCTAATAATAAATTCTGTTTATAAACACTTCATAGGTCTGTTTAACTTGTGTTCTCCTCATTTTTGCTGATACTCAAGGGAGCTTTTCGACTTTCTAGCATGGCAGTACCTGGTAAACAAAAATGAAGAGTATTTTGGTTCACTTAGGTAAATTACACCAACACATCAATTTCATGGGCCCTCTCTCCTCTTGTGTCATACTCTACATGATCATGGGCACCCAGAAGAAAAAATGCTGTAAGCACTCCTTCAATAGCCGTTGCTGACATCTCAGTATTGGATGCTGTGTTTTCACCAATGGCAAAGACAAGCTCTGACCACAGTATCTCTCCATTCAGCGTCTTAACTAAGCTTTCCTACTTACTTAAGCAGTTATTTAAGACTTCTGTTATGGACTTCACACTTTCCAGTGCTTCAGCAGGCCCAGACTCTGTTATAAAAGACTTCAGTGGAAAGGAAACACATTGTCCTATGGAAAGAGGCTCTGTGTTTGGAGCAAATTTGCTGTCCTCTCACTCAGCTACCCACCCATGTTCCTGTGCTTTAGGGAAGAAACTACTTCCTGAACTACTGCTCTCATCTTGAGCACTTATGTAATACTTGCCTTTAACCTTTCTTTAAACTGGCCACTTCAGCTTTTACAAGAGAAAAGTGCCCCTCACCAGTCTCTGGACTCAACTGGGTTGCTAGACTGCCCTGGTACCTCCATTGTCATGGTGCATTGAATCAGGACCCCAAGGGAGGTCTCACTTGCAGAAATGTGAGCATAACCCTTTGCTGAAGGCTTTGGAAAGCTGTCTTTGCACTGCGTGGTTCAACCTGAAGCCAAGCCCCTTTCTCTGTTAAACTTTGTGATGTGAAGTAGCCCAGAACTAAACGTAGTTTTCCACCCTTTCTTCAACTCTCCCCTCTGTAACATGATTCTAACACTTTGCAATCTCTTGTATTCAAAATTCTTAACATAGTTGTAGCTGATCTATTCTTAGTCTGCCAAGTTGGCATTGGTGATCATATATTTGTGTGTTGCATGGTCTTGCTTACAAAATGACATCGATTCAGAAGCGATGGAGCCTTGGGGTGTCCTGGCAAATAGCCATAGCAGCTGTTGGTACCACAAAGAGCTGGCTAGCCTAATCACACTGCCATCTCTCTGCTACAGATGCTTTGGAGAAGCAAATGAAGTGGATGCCTGGTCTGACTTGTATGTTCACAGACTTTTTCTTTAAATTGTAATCTTCAAACACTTAATGTTTCATACTCCAGAGAGATTTCTGCTTTCTTCCCCTGTAATGTTTGTGCTAATGCATTCTGACACTACATCTCTGTGTGCTAAATGGAGTGTTTGCTGGTGATGGGGAAGCCTGAATCTCTCAGGAGTAGTGGTAGAATAAGCTTTACCACTGACTACCCCTCAGTCACAGAAGTTTAACCAAAAGCAGTAGCACTGTTTCATCTTTTAAACTAGGCTAGACAATGGATGTCAATATTTTAGGTTGTCAAGTCAGTCTCCCAAAACCTTGCCTATGTATGTTAGTGGTAAGTAAAAGTAACTGGCAAAGGGCATGATATTTTCTAGGTAAAGAGTCTGAGAGTTTTTATGACCCACTGCCTCTGATAGTGTGTCCCTTGTTTCTGAAATATCTTCAAAGCAGTAGGAAAACATACAAACTCATTAAAATTTGAAGGAAGAGCAGTGAATGATGTTTACATCAAGTTTAGCAAGATTTTTGACACCATGTCTGAGACATACTCATAGACATTTGTCTATGCTTACAGGTTAGATAAGTGAACAGTGGACAGAAAAGTGGCTGAACTGTCAGGCCCAAAGGGTTGCAGTCAGCAGCACAAAGTTCAGCTGAAGGCCAGCCAGTGGCAGAGTACTCCAGAGACGGATACTGGGGACAATGCTATTTAACACTGCTATTAATGATGGAACAGAGTGCACCCTTAGCAAGTTTTCAGATACAGAACTGTGAGGAGTGGTGGATACCGCACATGGTTTTCTGCCACTGAGAAGGACCTTAAAAAGCTGGAGAAATGACTGACAGGAACCTCATGAAGCTCAATGAAATAGTGTGTAAAGTCGTCCTGCATCTGAGGAGTAACTCCAGTTACCAGAAAAGGCTGGGGGCTCGCTGGCTGGTGAGCAGGTTAGGAGAAAAGCCCAGAGGAACCAAGTTGGTGCCAAGTTGACTATAAGCCAGCAATGCACCCCTGTAGCATAGGTCACTAGCATCTGGAGCTGCAACAGGAAAAACCCCATGAGCAGGTCAAAAGAGGTGATCCTTCCTCTCTACTCAGCACTGCTGAGACACACATGGAGAGCTGGGGCTTATCAGTAGAAACGAGACATGGAATTCCTAGACCAAGGACTGGATTGTTCCTCTAGACTTATTCTTGAATAATCTGGAAATATTCCCTAAACTGCTCCTGGAGTTTGCAGACAATTGGGAGGCACAAGGCAAGCAATACCCTGATGGTTTTGTGAAGAGTTCTATGGAAAGCAGTTACTTGTGTACTACATTAATCTTCTAAACACCTCTCTGAATTCCCTCTCTGCTTCTGAATGCGCAAAGAAGTCTGCAAGAAGCCCACTGATTGAATGACATGACCTATAAACTGCTATCAATCTTTTGAGAATATATGTTATGGTTGCATTTCACATTTCTTTCTAGGATGTAATTTCTGAGAATCACACAGCAAGGAAACCTGCAACTAGATCTGCCCAGATTAGCCATATGGCATCCCCAGGAAGGACAGATGCTCTCTCCTTTCTAGGAGCTATGCTGTCATGTCTGGTCTTGGCTGGTTGATCTTCCTGCTCTGCTTTTCATGCCAAGATCCCTGAGTTATAAGGTAAGAGTCCAGCCCTTCCAGTTCCCCAGGTTTGTTCACTAAGGGGTCAGCTTCTTAAATGAGAGTCCTGGTGTGAGACACATTCTAGCTTATTGTGCACAGCAAAGAATAAATAATGAAATATTAACAAGATAATAGGTAGAAAAAACATGGATTTCCACTGTTTTTGCAGCAATGGTACCTGTACTTATCAACAATTCCACCTCTGTTTGATAGTGTTCCCTCGTTTTGTTTTCATAATCTCTCAACTTTTTGAGGGGGGCAGCTGCTAGCTGTTTTTTAGCTGTTGCTCATTTCTTTAGGCAGAGACCTGAGCCTGAATACACAAGTTATTATTTTATTCATACAAGATTGTTGGTACCTAAAGTGGTTTTCAGACAAAATACAGTATTCTTTCCATATCACTTTATAGTAACACATATGCATGCTAACATGCCTCTGAATTAAAAGATGTCTCTTTGTTTTTTCCTTCTGTTTTCAAAGTTCCTAGAACCATTTTAATATGAAATATTTTTGAAGAACATGCTAAGTTACAATCAACAGCATATTTTTGGTCCATCATATTGTTGCTTCCACATATTTTGCTCCCCAATACTTCATAAAAGGTCTCAAACTGCTGGTGATACTGTGATATTGTGGTTGTGACATTTATTCACTCCCCTGGTACCTTCTGCAGGTATTTCACCACATCTATGTCACTTTTTTCTCTCTGTACTCTAACACATACCCTTTGTTTTATTTGTTTGTGTTACTGTTTCCTAAAAGAAAATGAGTGAAGTTCTGGCCTTAAAAAAACCAAAAAACCAAAACCACGACAGTGCCATTATACTATGAGGTATTGTTAAGTTTAGCTGTGTAATGATTGTATCTAAGTTTATTATAATTGCAATATTTACAGAGAGAAATCCATTAAAAACTGTGGTTATCAGAGCTAAATCCTAGAACTTCCAACAATTTTCCTAAAACCTTCAGACTCCTCTGCCACAGATCCTCTTCTATTATATATTTTCTTTTTAGTTTATCACTGTACTCTTGCAGGGACTTTTAGCTATTGTTTTCAGAAGCCAAATAGAATGATCAAAGAAGACATACACACACACACACGCGCGCGCGCGCGCGCGCACACACACACAGAGTATGCAATAATGAATTATGGGGGAAGTAACAGGAGAAGTATGAGGAAAAAAGCAGGTTATTTCACAGACAATTTCATTGGCATAAAGAACTGCAATGGCAAGAGCATTTACACAATGAGGCATGTTCTAATGATTTGGTAGCTATAAAAAACAACTTATTTTGAATATTTTGCAGATTTTTGAGAATGTAAAGCATGTCGCTGCCATATGTCACTTAATCCCCAGAGATACAGATGTGTCCCATCTGCTTTTGTTCTTATGTGCAGCATTGTTACTTTTATCTGTGGCTGCAAATGCATTATTTCTTTCAATGCCCTTTGATTTAAAATGCCTGCCATCATGCCTTCAGGGAAGAGGATTCACATAAGAAACAATGGAATCCCATCAGCTACCTACACCCTGTGTGTGTCTGTGTGTGCGTGTTTGTGTGTTGTGTATTTGAATACTTCTCTCATTTAAAACCTCTTTTTAATCTACTTTCCTTCTGGGTAATCTTTGACTCTAATCTTTGTCTCTCGCTATGCAGATTGTTTCTGCATCTTACACACAAAATTCATCATATACCCAAAGGAATGTGAGAAATGACACAATTTCCTAGGAAAAAAGGACCTAATATTCCTGAAACTGGTCATTTCTGTTCTTTCATAGCAGATAAAGAGTTCCCAGTAGTGATGGGTATTAAAAAGGTATGCTAGGAAAGGTTTCATCTTAGGGACTCTAGGCCCATGACAACATGCTAAAACTACACAATGAAAGGGTGGGATTGTATTTTTGGACCTACTGACTTAGTGCAGGTGTTTTAAAGGGTGAGTTATGTGCGTAAAGTGGAGAGACACCCTTTAAGGTATTAACAGTGGGATACCTCTCAAATGCATCACAGTTATCTAAACTGCCTCATTACTCCAGGTCAAAAACATAACTAGCTATAGCAAGTCAAGGCAAAAATATACTTTCAGTGTAATGCTCATTTACATTAGCTCTATGCAATACAAGTTTTATTATTACAACACTAGATGCAGAAGGAGCACAGGAGGAGGAAGTTAGAGCAGTGGTGAAAAGGGGGACTCCCCTTGCTACACATTGGAGAGTGTTGTGGCTGCCTGGAGGTGACTCTTGCCAGCCACCCTGGGATTTGTGGAGAGGAGTAGGAAAGGAAGCCAAAGGAAAGAAACAAAAATGTAAGATAAAAGCAAGATACCAGTGATATGGTCATCAGTGTACTGCCCTGGGCTTCTGTACTTCCTGCTCCCACTGGCTTGTAGAGCATCTTGTCACATCCCTTCCCCTCTACATGTTTCAGCACCCAAACCAGTTAACCCGGGGAAAGTCCTTCTTGGGGAAGAACTACAAACTTCACCCACCACGTGCCATCAATGAGGCAGCCATGGCAATATGCACAGCATTCACAGATGGCTCTGAAAAGGGTCAAGTCAGTCTACACCTCCCCATCAAAAGCCAGCTCTACACCATGCCAGGCACATGTGGGAGAGCTCAGATCTGGGAAAGTCATAAGCGAACCAACAGGTGTAATATGTAAAACATGATTTCTGTGGAAAAAGATAGGCAAGTCTGATTAGGCTGAGAAAAAAATAGGTAGGAAGAGTTCTTTTTACCTAAACCCAGTGCAGACAGTAGCAGTGATAGAGCCTGCAATGATATTGTAGTGTAACCTCACACTGTAACTGAGTACCATGCAGTCACTCACTCACAATCTCCCCTCCCCTGGTGGGATGGAGAGAAAAGTTATTAAAAAACTACAATAAAAACAGTAATGAAACATATTAATAATAATAATGAAAATGTAGACAACAAAAAGAGGGACAGAAATAAAAAAACCCAAAGAAGAGAAATTATGCAAAATACAATTGGTCACCACCCACTGATCTGTGCCCAGCCCATCCCCAAGCAGCAATCAGCCTCTTCTGGACAGTTGCCCTCAGTTTACACACTGAGATACACTAACTTCCAATGAAGAGAAAAATAAGTCATTTTGTCCCAAGATGCGAAGAGAGCAAAGATTCCAAGAGCTATTCCTCAGTCACAGGCATGTCTTTACTAGGAAAAAAAGGCTTGTTTTCTCTCTTTATGCTTCAAAGGTGAGGGAAGGAGCTTGCCTCCAAACCATAGCCTCAGTGTGCTGTTGATAAAGCAGTGGTAATATGGTTTAACTTCTCTGGGCAATGCAGAGGACAGGCTGGAGTAGAAATGATACAGACAATAATATTGTGAAAATGAACGGACCAGTGCGCTCAAAAATGTTGCAGTGCTTCTTTCCCGTTTTCCTTCTGCAGTGCTCATCAGCAGGTTATGATCCCAGAGACAGCCAGTTTACTGAACTATGAACTTCTGCCTTGCCAGTCTGCCACCTGTACTTGCATTGCAAAGCTAAGCAGCAAAGGTGCTGAGGATGCAATAGGCAAGGCTAGAGATGGCTTCTCCCACTTTTTTCCCTCATCACTCAAGCCTCAGCTGTTGCCCATAAACAAAGTGAGACCTCCACTGGCTGCAAGGCACTGGCAAGGCACAAATATCCAAAGTGAACATGGATCTGGGAATGCAAAGCAAGTTCCAAGTTTGGCTTTACAGTATCAGAAACTAAAATGCTGGATAATGAGAAACATAGTGTAAGAGCCCTTTGAAAGGGATGGGAGTTATCAGATGAAAATTTTGACTGCACCTTTCACAGCCGCTAATTTGTTCAGTGCTTAGTATGTGAACTGGGAAATACGAAGGTACATTTTCCTAAATCTGAAACAGTTTCTCACTTGGGAAGCCAAGCTTTCCTAAGACACCTATAGATGAGACTCAGCCCTGTTTTAAGTGGCACCAATGAGTTTTCACTAGGTCAGGTCAAACTTGCTGCTTGTCTATGTGAGATGATGTGCTGCCAACCAACTGGTGATAGTTTGGAGGTCTTGGCAGCAGGAGTGGCTGCTATCAAGGGATTTTTTCCAAGGGAAAGAAGTCTGAGGCTTTGGTGGTAGAGGTCTTCAAAGACAAAGGGAAGTGTAAATAGGGGCATGAAAACTCTCAGCAGTAAGTCTGAATTTATTTCACATTGAAGAGAAAAGCTGGTCTAATAGTGTCTTGATGAGGTAAATGACAGTCTCTGAGGAAATTGGACTTGTAACCAATCAAACAAGGTTTGTGGAGATCTGACCTAGGACACTTGAAATTGTATGTGCTATGCTTTGACTGATTCAGTCCTGATTTGTTTATATGCATATAAAGTGGCTTATAAGCTTACATCTCTTTTATTGTTTGTTTGGGGTTTTTTTTCCCAAACTCTAAGGGTAACAAGATCTCATTGACAGCTGAGGATTGGTTAGCCTTGATCTGTTTTCTGAATGCTAGATGCTCCTGTCTTTTCCTCAAGTACACAGCTCAGGTCCTGGTTTTGTTGGGATCAGTGTGTATACAAAATATTAGTTTCTCCCTGCTGCACCCTGCCAGCCAAGGCTGCATTGGCTGAGTCACTCATCCTGACTAAGAGCAGAAATGAAACACAGTGAAACTTACATACTTCTAGACAATGATGATCGGGGAGCCTGATTTTGTCCTATCTTTACTCTGTTGATTTAAAGCTTTGGTAACTTCAGTCTAATGCTCCTGAATTATTTCAGTGCAGACAAAACAAAATTAAAACAAAATTGAAATAAAACTAAAACTGGTGCCCTGTGTGTCCAGGTGTAGCATGACTGTCCTCTTGTGATACAGTAGCAATGCCTGCAGACGCAGGATGCTCCATCTCTGAGTGAGACCAGAACGAACCTAAAAGTCAGAAAGTGATCCTGTGTTGTCTGAGCTGCCCTCTTGTATTCCCCAGCAGACTTCCTGGATTTGACCCAAAGGTGAAATCATTCGCCCATTTGACAGAGGCCTTCTCTGGAGAAGGATGTCTCTTCTCCTTACCCACAGACTTGTTTCCCTTAGTTCTATCTCTTCTCTATCCTCCTGCCCCCTCTTTGACTTCATCAGGCAACACGTAAGTAGATCTGATGATGACAGAGTGCTTAAGTACTTGAGCTGAGATACCAATCCAATAAATTTGAATTATAATTGGTGAGCCTAATATCTTCGGAAACTACATTAGAAGGCTTAGACATTGAACAAAGTGCTACTACAGAGAGGAAGCTGCAGGATAGCTGTTTTTTGTTATACTAGAAAGGCAAATCTTTTGCTTAGAGCTTCTGAAGCTGCCCAGTTGCATTTTATGAGTTCTGTGTGAATGGGTTCAATGCAAAGTTGCTGTCCATTTGCCACTTGAAACAGTGAGAACTGCAAACAATCTAGCAACTTTTGGATTTAATTTTTTATCTCCTCTTCCTATTGTTACAGTTGCCCAAGATGGATTTCAGTTTGCTGACTACCTTTCTAAAATAACACAATATTAAAGGGAAAGCACTCCATCAATTGCCATGACTGCTCTACCACTTCTGCAGGCTCTTCAAAAAGACCACAGGATGGCTAAGAATTATGGAATGTATTATCTGCATTAAGCGTCATTATATGACTACCTATGTTTGGTTTTTCCCAAATGTACTGACTCAGAGGTGATGAGAACATTAAGCATAATCATTCTCTACAGCCAGCCTGTGCTCAATGAGACCTGCTGCATGACACACAGTTAGCTCCGGGCTCATGATGCCTTTGTAAGGCAGCACTGACCCCTTGGAGTGAGTAGAGTGGAAGCCACTGAGACAACAGGCTGCTGTAGCACAGCATGACAGATTACAGATGAAGAGATATGCCTTTGGAGAAGAGAAAACAAAGGGGAGTTGTTTTGGCTCCTATCAGCTTCCATGAGGAAGGGCTCCATCATGAAGGATCCAGGCTCTTCTGGGAGGTGAACAGCACTGATATAATAAAGTTGCATGGTGGGGCATCACCTCAGTACTAAGGGAGCCTTTTGTTTTTCTCAAGGGTACTCTGCATGGGGGACACCACTCTCCCTGGAGATGTTTGCAACTTGACTCCTCAGATAGCAACCTAATAGAGAAGTGTTGGACTGGGCAGCCTCTGGAGGTCCCTTCCAGTCAAATTATTCTACCAGTATATGAATCTGTATAGATCAGACCCTCTCTCACCTCAGCTGCCACAGACACGTCTTCTCTAATCTCCAACTTAATTTTTTCCCTTGGCATGGTGAAGATCTAAGTGACCAGTGATGCTTTTCCACATAACCACAGCCGAGCTTCACAGAACACAGTGTACTGTCTTAGTCCAATCTGCAAACCAACTTCAGACTTTTTGAATTTTCAGTGAGAAATGAGACCTCCTCAAGCCTGCCTCTTTCTTCTAAGTAATTTTTCTGTCCAAATCCATGTCACATTAAGAACAGAAATGAGGAGTGTGACTTTCTCTTCAACATTCTGGAATGCAATAACTGCTGAAAACATCCATTTCTGAATGGTGATAAGGTTTGCAGACATCTGTTTCAGCACTCCATTAACCATAGATTTTCTAATTGAGCAAAGCCAATTGATAGCAAGGCAGGACAGAGACACCTGCACCTCACTGTTTACATGCGTAAGTACTCATGTTGACTACAAATTCTCTCTCCATTGCAATTTACTGACTTAATTGCAAGCCCTGGGTGGGGAGATTCTTACAACCAAACACATCATCTGGTTCTGGACTCAGCCTTCTTATCAGCTGTTCTGCTCAATGCAGAAAGTATTTAATAAGCAAAACTCTTTCTTCAAGCCATATTTTCTTAGGAGTGTGTTCTAAAACAGCAATAAACTCCTGTCTACCTTTCTCCTTCCCTGGGATGACACTGATTGCCAGTGCTAGCTCTACCTGTCTCAGTCAGATTTGATCTCTTTCTTAATTAGTTTATGTAGGATCTGTAGGCAGTAGACATCTTCAAGCAATGACGTCAGAACTGATGTGAAGGGTTTTATTTTAATCACACCCTAGAGCTGAAGAGACTTTATATCTTCCTCTTTGCTTGTCAATACAAATGAAATTATCGAAGCTACCACCATTACTAACTCATGTTCTTTTCCACATGCCTTAGGAAAATAAACAGGAGAGCAAAAAGAGTTCTGAAGGTGTCTTTAGGACATGAATCCTCTGACTGGAAGGGGAACTTCTTCTCTGAGACCATCAGAAAGCCCTCTGAGCTGGAGCAAGGCTGAAGGCTCTCAAGGTGCCATCTGGCATCATCCCAAAGACCAGATGGCTGCTACTTTTCCAGATGGGTGCACAGTATCTGCTGCTGGATCCCTCCCTACATGCAGAGCGCTATACCAATAGGTGCACATAACAATAGGCACTAGTGATGTCATGACCCAGGTGCTTTTTCTGACCTCCCCACTTTTTCCAGTGAGATTTGAGAAGAGTTACCACATGATTTAGCTCAGATCACTATCAGCAAATGTGCATAGAAATACCTCCAACTTTCCTGGAGCCTGGCAACTTCTCAGAAGCTTGGGCCAGCTCCGCTGTCACAGCTGTGCCTATGATAATACAGATCAGCCTTAGAGCTGTGCCAGTGAATGCACATAGAAGATTAGTGACTGAACACAAGGTCTGGTTCATTGAACTGAAAAGTCAATCTCAAGAAGCAAGCGTGTACAGCAAGTTACTGTAGCAGACAGTAATTCAGAGGAAATAGGGGTTCACTAGGACCCTGCCTGCCTGTCTTAAATGTATTGACACATATCAACAGCACTAGTGCTCTTGATCACAGAGCATATGTGTATCTGCCATGCACAAGTACATTCACTCCCTGTGGCTCCATGCATATGCGATGCCTTAGCATGCTGTCGGCATTCAGAGCGATCAGCCCTGGTGTCTATGCTATTAGATATTAAAGTAATTGCAGGGATTCGACAGCAATTTCCCATCTCTGCAAGTTGCACATGTGGCATGTTTTTATGCCATCAATATGGAAGAAAAGACTTACCAGTACAAGCTAAGGCCTTTTTTATTTTCAACATGCATCAGCTGCATTATTATCTTTAAAAATGTATCACTCAGTGCATCAACATAGAGAATGTGGAGAGCTGAGGTGAATATAACCCTCAGACCTTTAATTAAGGGTATGAAAGATTCTAAATTATCTGACTCTCACACCTGGTTCTAGTCTGATAACAATTATGAGATGTAAAAGTAGAGCTACTTCACCAACCATCTAAATTGTCAATGACATTACATTGTACTCTATTAAGGCACAGGAATCCTTTTATCTGTTCAACTGTGTCTCTTTGGTGTAAGAGTTTGATTAACACACCACTGCAGTTCCATCAGGCCTACACAGTAGATGCCCAAAATTTAGACTCCTTGTATTGGTATTTAAGTAACACTCTTTGTTCTTCCTACTACACAGATCTGTAAACTCATGTCACCTCAGTCCAATTAGCTCACACTAGAGAAATTGTAGCTTGGCAGCGGAATCTGGCCTTCTGAGGCTGTCTTGCCAATGCTTCTGCTGTTGCAGAAACAGCACCTGCTTGTGTGGAAGTGAACCAAGAAATTTGCGAGGATTTGCTCCTAGAGATCATGAGTTGTGTTTTGATGTGATCACTATAGCTCATTGAAATAAGCAAAGGTGTGAGAAAGCATGAAAAGGGTGTAGCACAGCAATTCAAATCTCTATTGAGAGTGAGCCAAAGAAAAATTGCTTTGCACCAGCTGGGTACGCCAAGTCAGGCTGAATTACTTCATCATTTACATCTTTGAGCTCGTTAGCTCTCCTGCAGCATCCCCTGCCATAGGATTTGTCCCATACAGCTGAGCACTTATATTCCCACCAGACTGCAGAGAAAGGTCACTGTCCTCAGTTTGCCTTTTCCTTTGCTGGGCTTTTCAAAGCCACACGGCCAGATACGATCCTGGTGCCAGGCTGTACAGAGCAAAGAAACCAAGAGGTCTGACCGCTCTGTGCGGCATGTGGGCACTGTAGTAGTCTCACTTGAGAAATAAAAAAGGATATAAAAGCACAGTAATTAGAATACATGGTTTGACTGGAGACTAGCCAAATGCATATTTAACTTCCCTGGCTGTTCAAACCCTGTAGGTGCCCGTGCCCTGAGCTGAAGGTAACTCCTCAGAGAGGCTACATGCCTTCGTGGTCACTAAGATGTGTTTCTGAGAATGTCCTCGCAAGGGTGTCTGCACCCTCGCTCTCAGACTGTACCACACTCAAAAGAAGGTGCAGGAATGGGTCTGATCCCTCCCTTCCAATCAGGACCAGGGCTTTCATTCCACCCAAGGTTGTTAGCTAGCTTCTGAGACTCACTGGGTGCTTCTTTGTTCTGAGTGCTCCTTCAAGGATTTTCCCTGGCCTGGAAAGGATGTCTGACTCTGAGAGATTTCACCTGGGATCTAGGAAGGTTGAAAACCAGTCTCCTGATTTTTCCTAAGGCCCATGTCCCAAAAAAAGCATCACTAGCTCTTCCAGAAGGATGGCTGCAATGACGTAGCTTAAATGACATGACTATTGGGGCTCCTAGCATTACTGTAAGTGAAGGTTGAAGCAGAAAGCAGAGTAAAGAACTGGGAAAAAATTCAGTTCTTCACGTGTTGTTTTTGTTTGCTCTTTACCTAGTTCTTATCACAACTTTCCTGTCAAAGGGCCCTACAGGAGTTTTCAGTGCTTGATAAATTGTCATGAACAATGTTGAAACAACTCAGCATTACGTGAGAGTGATGTTAGCTATGATTTGAATTTGCTGTGACTTCCATGTGGATGAACTAAGGAATCCTGGGGGTGTTCATCTGGAGTTACTGTTAAAAGACTCTGCTATTGATAACATGCTAAGATCACCTTGACTTCTTTCTCTTCTGCCCCAACTGCTCAATTCTCAGGTCTTTTCTTTCCATTTATTTTCCTTCTTTTTTTTAAAAGTTAAAAAAAACCATGAAGCAGAGGCCAATTACAGACCAACTTTATCAGAGATTTATTTTATTCTGCTTTAGCAGTCGCCTGTAAAAGTCCATACTTGTAATCTGTTGGTAAAAACAACTAACAAAAAATCCTCTGAATTATTTACAAAAGCAGTTTGTCTTCATGTGCTGCTGAGAGAAACTAAGCATCCCCCCTGATGAATTAGTGATTATTCATTATTTAAAAGTCAGTATTTACATGACACACAACTTCGCAAAATGGAAATGTCCCCAAAGTGACTTATATCGTAACTAGATACTATAACCTGCCTGTTAGTTCAGTTCCTAAAGTAACACAGAAATGTCTTAAAGATAGCAAGGTTCTTAATTTAGCAAGGTGGGGAAAATTTTTCTGCAGTGCCATTGCTATATTAGGCAGTTCAAATATGGATCTGTAATAACAAAATGCCCAGATGTTTTGCAGCTTCAGACGAATTAACGAGGAATTATCTATGTGGCATGAATAGTCCAGTGCAACATCACATATATGCAAGTTTCCTGTGCTCCAGCACTTCAGAAATAGATGGATCACTGTCTCTGCTTTAAAAAGACAATCCTGCTTTATGTATAAATTGTGAGTAACAAGACATGGTCCTTCACACCTGGAATATTCAGTTTTAGAATTTTTGGTTGCTGCAGGCACGCATGTTTCAGCTGTAAGGGAGCCATAAAAGCACATTTTGTGTAGAATACTGAACAACTTTCAGGACTGTGGCTATTTCAACATTTTCTCTTAAAAACACTTTACTGTCAGCTTGCAATCCTGCATGTTTTGAAATAATAATTCAGCTCCTATTTTTGTTTGTACCATGATAAAACTTCAGAAGACAGCTTGGTCAAAGGTGGTGGCACCTTAGACTACAGAAGTCTATTATTATTTTTATTAGATGTGTCCAACATATATATATATCCATCTCTGCCTGCACTGTTTCTTATTAAGCATACTAAGAGTATGTTTAATAAAAACAAACCAGAAATAGTAAATTTATGCATTTATACAGATTTAATCCTCCTAAATGATGCATACAAAGTAAACAGCAATGAATTTTCTTCTGCTCATTTTTCTCTCTAGAACACCATTTCACCCACACACCTAGAGGGTTCTCAAAGTCATTCTGCCCAGCCTGAAGTTATAATTTCCTGTTCTCAAAAACACATGGGAAGGTCAAATTTTTAAAGAAAGCGAGAACATACTTTTTTTGAAACACAACCATTTCAATTAATTTCTAGAAGTTAAAATTACTCACTTTTAACTGAAAAAAAACCCCACAAAAACAAACCCATATACCTCTTCCTTCTTAAAAGATTGTGCCCAGCACTGTAAGATCCACAAACTTACCCAAACTGATTACAAAATTCAGTTAGACCAGCATGGGACTCTAATGAAGTTCAAAATACAAGCAGATACAAGTCCTTCTGAAAATAAGAGCTGGAGTAGGATATAACTAGCATTTAGACAGAAAAAAAACAAACCCAAAAAACAACAGCAACAAACAAACCAAACCACAACAAGGCAAAGCCCTGGACAAACACAGATGAGCTTACCTTTAAAGAGTGAGAGGAACAAGGATGACCAGAGACACAGTGCAGAATAAACAAATGCCAAGCACTTTTCTGTGAGCATTGTCAAAATAAGCTGGCTCTCCTTCCTGAGCAGAGGGTGAAAGATGATGAAGTCTTGGAGACAGCCTGCAATGACTGATGGATTTGGCAATTACAGTAATAAGGCATCAAACCAGCTTCCCACCAGGGGAGAGAAGTGCATTTGCTCATGTGCTTCTCCAGTCCCCAGGAGCCAAATCAGCTCAGTGCTTGGTCAGTAAATCCAAACACAAAGGAACAGGTTACATTCCTTTGGACTCACATTACGAGACACACTGAGCCTTTCCTTGGTCAGGAGCAAATGCAAGTGATCCTCACACACAGCGGTCTGTGTACTGCAAGAAGGGGGAGTGTGCTGCCTCGGAGATGCTTTCCACTTCTCCACATATTGTACCTAACTCGAGACAGCACGGCTGCAGTGTTTCCAGTGCTTGCACTCGAGTGCCTCTAGAGCTGTTTCTCAGCGAAATGAGTTTGTGTCCCCCTCTGCTCTCTCCCAGCTGCCAGGGCAACTTGCAGCAAGCACCTGTGGCACACACCTGCCTTTTCTCCCAGCAGAGGTGGCAGGGGAGATTCAAGAGTGCAAAAGTTTGAAAAGATGAAAATAGCCAATCTCCTGTCTTTTTTGATGCACCCCTTCCTGTAATCATTTCCAACAGATGTAGGGAGCTGCCCTGAGTGCTCTCTTTCCCAGCTGCCCACTGTGGGATTTTGCACACACCCTGGCTCCCTTTCCTCCCCACAATTTTATTCACCAGCTGAAGAAAGGAAAGGAGAGGTAAAGGCTTGAATAAATGATATTCATCATTTGGGCCTTTCTTTACTTGCATGCCTGCTCTGTACACTCGCCCACTTCTCTTTCACTGCAAGCAGGGACAGGACTTTCCACCACCCCTTGCTGAATTTCTTGGGGCTCCTGCCTCGGCAGGGTACAACCCGGGGCTGACGCAGAGAGCAGCAGCAAGTCGTGACTCCGGGCAGGAGGAGGGATTTGGACGCTGCCTTAGTGAGGCTGCAGCGGGCAGTGCAGGCTGCTAGGAGAGCAGAGCCCTAAGATGTGGGGCTCAGGGTGTGCTGAGGAGCTGGACTTGTGAGCATAAGTGGTGGGGCACGGGCTGGCAATGGAGTCCCCACAGCTGAAAACATCTGCCCTGGGATCAGCTGCAGAAGTGCAAATCTGTAATGCTCAGAGAATAAGTGAGAAATCAGTGGTCAAAGCATCAGGAAAGGGTAGGAAAACAGTGCAAGTAGTGAAAGCAACACCACTGGCATCAGTTAGTAACACCGAGGTATTTTCTGCACTTTTCATGCTTTCATTTTCTTTTAATAAATGTCAAATAGATTTGGAAGGCTGGGACCACAAGGGGCTGGTGTGTACCCCAACTGCAGCCTGGACTGATTTAGCTGGCTCCTGATGCACTCTCACCCTGTCACTGGATGGTGGGGTGTCTTCCTGGAGGCCTGGGAAGGGTCCTTAGAACTGCTGGCCCTCCCTTTCTGGGCTTGCTGGGGGAGCCCCCCAGGTGAGCCTTCATTGGCTGGCTGCACCTGGAACACCCAGGCACAGCCTCCTCTGGGTTCTCCCAGGGCCCCTCTTGCTCCCAATGAGTGGGAATGGGGACAGAATGGGTGCCACTGGGACCCCCATGAAGGCTGGCCTGGGAGACCCCCTTGGGTGGCATCAGGGCCAGGGACTGATGCGGGGCTGTCCTCCCACTCTCCAGCTGCATTACTGTCCTCCAGGCCCATCTGATGTCAGGTCTCCCCACGGAGATGGGGTCACTAAGCTGGTGGGCAAAGCTCCTTGTGTGTCTGTGCAGGGAGGCCCACAGAAGCTGGAACAAAGCCTCCTCATCCAAGCCAACACAGAGCAGGCTGGATGAGATGAAGCACTGCACTGCTGCTGCTTCCTAGCATCCTCAAAGTGCTGCTCCAGCCCCTGATGCGGCCACAACAGCAGGTGATGGAGAACAGCAAGATAGAAGAGGGATGCCCAGATGTAGCGTGGGAGGACTCACTGGACCTCAGGGCGGTGGCCACATAGCTGATGGCAGGGCTACTGCAGTGCTATGGGGAATGGGGGCAGCAGGAGCTCCTACTCTTAGGTGAAACACGTCTGATAGTGCTGTAGGGTAATGGAGACTGTCGGCAGCTAAGTGCTCAGGAGACCATGCATCATATCTTCCATGAGTTTGAAACATGCTCCCAGCATGGGAGCTCACAGTTCCCAGCAGGGGAGAACACTTGAGCAGAGTCCATAGCAAGGATGCCTCTTCCTGCAGCCAGTTGTGCTGACCTGTACAAAAACCTCTCCTTTTCCTCTCTTCTCTATCTCTTCTCTTCTCACATCCCCACAGCAGAACAACATGGACTGTAGTTTTGTCCATTATTTTTTGTTTAGATTTTGAGGGGGGATTTAAATTCTTTTAAAAATTAAAGCTTTCATCAGTGAGTAGAACTTCACATGTATTTCAGTTCTAGTCGCTGTGCCCACCTTCAGCCACTGGAGGTGGCTGTCCTCCCACTGATGGCCAGAGAGTGGGGGCAACTGGGTATCTGAGACTTACTCCTCTCAGGTTGAACATGTCCAATGGAATGATGCACTCCTCAAAGTTATCATCCCCCCACACCGAGTGCAGGATGGAGGTCACCTTCCTCTTGCAGAGGGGGCACTCAGGCTTGCTCCCAGTGCACTGCAGGAGGCACACTTAGCAGAAGCAGTGCAGCCATGGCAGTACGTAGCTGGCCTCCTCCCAGCTGTCCAGGCAGATGGGACAGCAGCTGTCCAGTTCCATGGGACAGCAGCTGTCCAGTTCCATGGCCATGCTCACCATGTGCTGTGGGATCTGGGGGTAGCTGGGGATGACAAACCGCTTCACTGTCTCTCAGTGATGCTGCAGCTGCCAGTGCTGTGCTAGCAAAGAAAGGCCACAGTTGTTGTCTGGCCCTAGGATGGATGGAAGTAACGCCCAGGTCCCTCAGGAAAAAAACCATTCCCGCACCCTAGATGGAGTTTTCCCCTGCCAGATCACTTCTGCTGCTGTAAGAGTGACTCCTGAGTGTGCCGGCTGCCGGAGCAGAGAGCCCTATTTTGCAACTGACTCACAGGGGTACAGGCTGAAGGTCATTGATCTCACAAGGATGGTACCTTGGAGACTTGGTCCCACTTTGAGCCTGCAAATGCAGAGAATCCAGGGGCTTTGCAGTCCAGCGGCTTTCTGCACTTCTCAGCCCTTAATCACATTTCAAAATTAGGCTGTAAGTGAGTTCTTGGAAATGCCTGAGTTGCTTTGTTCCACACACAGCCATTTAACCACATCATGTGGCAAAAACGAGCATGTTTGACAACCAAATATACACCCTGGAGTCTAGAAAACGTAACTTACTGCACTCCTGAACTGCAACCAGGGTCTTTGTTGGGATCGCTGCTCACATAGGCTTCATCAGTGCAGGGGCAAAAGTGTGTTTCTCTCAGAGGCTGCTGTCAAGGAAGGAAATGAGAATAAACTTCTTGTCCAAGTGTGTCGTGCTCCTCCTCTCCCATGTCCATCCGAACCGTGCTGACACCACAAAAGGCTTTCCCAGAGAAAATAAAAGCCCTTCTGGCTGAGATCCTACAATAAAGATGCACACCTGCTCCTCAGCTCTGGATGAGTTCATTGCTCAGCTCTCCTCTCCTACAGAAACAGATTACATGAATACAGAAACCAGGGTTTTTCACCAAAGAGTTGGGAGTCAGACGTTTTCTTTCCCTGCCATTTCCCTGTGAAAAGCTGGGATGGACTGCAGCAGACTGGGGCTTATAGACAAGGTCCGTATCAAAGCTCTACCGACCAGTTCAGGCTGTGCTCTGACCTTGTGAAGTTATGTGACTTGTTCCACTTCTTCTTGAGGTTGCTCCTCCTGTTGGTCACATCAGTACAACTCAACAAATTCAGAGCTGGGCATCCTTCCTCTGTGGATGGGTTTGTCTGTAGGTGAGCCAGCTCTTTGTCTTCCACTATCTCTCCCAAAGCTTGCTGCTGAGTTTTTCCAGTCAGCCCTTCTAGCACCGACTTGATCTCCAAGCCAAACTTCAGTACCTCACGTTGGGAGCCAACACAGATAAAAGACAATTGGTGACAGTCACACTTTAACATCTGAGCAAGGAGAAAGAAGGATGAAGAAAACCCTTATAATGCAGGTAGTGCTGCAAAGTGCTTTTCCTCAGGAGTGGTCTGGATGAGTTATGAATGATTTGGGGAAGTCTGGCAAAGGTGTCAAGTGCTGGAGTGGATACAGTGCACTGTTCATGAGCTACGTCACCAGGGTTTCACCATGCATGTCAAGCTGCAGAGACCACTCCCTGGGTTCAGCACCTCTCCAAGGAAGGTGGATGACACCAGGCCACACATGTGCAGGCTAAGTGACCTTGCTGGTGAGGCTTGAGGATGCTGGAGGATAGGAAGGTACTGCAGAACACCTGGCTGGTTAAGCAGGGAGCTGGGCTGGTGTGATCCCAATTCTGCTGGGCACTGGGATGGGGAAGCTGGAGAAGTGAGCTTGGAGGAGTCCACTGCTGGTACAAAGGGAGGCAGATGGTGGCAGGAGGGTCTGCATGAACTCGGGATGTCATGGCTCCCCACTCCTGCAGGCAGCACATGCCTTGTGGGTGAGTTGACAATGGAGCTGCAACCTGCATGCTCCAGTGGCACATGAAACAGAGCTGCACAACAAAAGCAAGGTGCAAGGAGCTCTGGCCCTGTTAGGCAGGCATGCAGTCATCCCCAAGGGATGAGGCTGACTTTTCAGCCCCTGCTCTTCTGTCACTACACAAGAGGAAGAGAAGCAGGAGGTGTAGGGCACCATACCAGAGCTTGGCTGGGAGGGCCATTTCCCCTCCTTGGGTGCTGGGATCTGCACCACTGGGCATGGTGGAAGCTCCACTGGCGAGGGAGCACTGCCAGTTGCTCATCCTGTTGACAAGGGTCTGTGTTCATGTGCAGCACTACTGGAGTCAGCCAGCCTTAGCCATCCGGGCCACACAGCATCCCTGCTCTCCACTGACCTCCGAGTCACTGAAAGGCTGTCTGAGATGCAGCATCACTTTGTGTCATGGCCGTGCTGGCCCCAGGCTCCATCCCTCCCTCCAGGCCTTGACTGCCAAGAGCAGCTGCAAAGAGAGTTTCCTGTGATGCTTGTGGTGAGGAGGCAAAGGAGTCCTTCCCCTAATTTGAAGGAGAATCATGGAATCACTGAATTGTTAGGGTTGGAAAGGATCTCTGAAGATTATGTAATCCAAACCCCCTGCTGAGGCAGGGTACCCTGGAGAGTTCCACCAAGAACTTGTCCAGGTGGGTTTTGAATATTTCCAGTGAGGGAGACTCCATGCAACCGGTGGCGAACCCCAGGACACAGCCTTGAAGCATGTGCTCCAGAGGAACACGATGACAGGGGATCTTCTTATCTGTCCTATTTCCCATCTCTACATTTCTTTCTCCAAATCACTGTCCACATCCCTCTTTCCTTTCATGCTTTTTTCTGCTCTCCATCCCTTTTTCTCTCTGTTTCTGCCCCACTTTCTGGTTTTTCCACTCTGCCCGTTTCCCAGTTTCTCCTTCTCCCACTGCTAAGCCCTCAGACTTGTTTCTGTATCCTTTTCGTTTATTTTCTTAGCCCGTCTTTACCCTGTCCCCACAGGTCTTTCTTTGTCCCTGTTTCCCTTTTGTTCTCCCTACCTCCTCCTCCCTTCCTTGCCCCTATTTCACTCTCTCTCTATCCCCACTTCTTGTCTCACCGTCCCTTTTCCTCTCCCAGTCCCTCCCTTCCACTCTCGGTCACGGTCCCACCTCACTCCCGCTCCCCTCAATTCCCGGGACACGGTCCCTCCGTCCCTCCCTCCCCGCCTCACTCCGCGTCCGGCGCATGCGCGCTGTCCCCTCGGAGCCCGCCGCGCTGCGGGCGCCCCCGGGCGCATGCGCGCAGCCGCCCAGGCCTGCCGAGCCGTGGCGCCGGAGCTCCGTGCTGCTCGCTGCGGCGGGGCCGCCGCCTCCCCGCGACTCCCTCGGCAGCAGGGACAGTGCCGGCTGCCCCGCTGCTCCCGAGGTGGCCCACGAGGCCCCGCGGCCCCTCCGCGGCGGCCGCCAGCACCCCGGGCACGGCCGCGGGTACCGCGCCTGTCTGAGGCGGCGCCGTGGTGAGCCGGCCGTGCTGCGGCGGGAGCGCGCTGGGGCGCTGAGGGACGACGGCGGGATGTCCTCTGGTGGCGGGAGCGGCAAAGACATGCGCGCGGCGTGTCATACTTAACTACAGTGTGCCTGGCTGTGCCATCACAGTGTTACAAAGTTCTAGGGTACTGTTTGCGAAACAGTGATTGAGTTACGCGTGTGTTTCAAGAAAATACGATATTAATTACGTCCTAATCAGTGTATTTATAATTCATGAGTAACTAAAACGTTTGCTTTGGTTTTACAACTTCCTGTTACAGATCTCTGAAAGTCGAGATGCTGTGGAGGCTGTGACACAATAGGACTCTTGGAGAATGCAACTGGACCCAAAAGTGCCCAATCCTTACCCATCTAAAGATACTCTGAAATTTTCATACCTGATGGTGGTGCATGTGCAATTAGATAATCTTCATAGAACATGTGGCATGTCATCTGTGTGAACTGCTTGGCATCATTTGGAAACTGTAAAGAGTGATCCTACAAATGTGGGTCCCCATGTGCTTGAGTTACTAAAGGGCATTTGAGGTACATACAGTGAGTCAGCCACACACTTGTTTTCTTCCACTGAATGTAGACTCTCAGCTGTGCTGCTGACAGGACATCTTCGGTCCAGCTTCCTTCTCATGTCAGGACCATCCCCAGCAACAGGTCTGTCACCGTGCCTTTACCAATGCCGAAACAATTGTTACTTGACAGTGACAGACTAGCCACACTACCTATACAGTGTACCTATAGAACCTTTTCTTGTTGCCCCTGGCCAGATTTACTTCTACAAGGGCTTCAGCTATCCTAACTTGACCCCTGCTTTATCAAGAGATCAGACAATCTCTCTGCACTTCTCCCAGGCTACCTGTGCTTGCCTCCATCCTCTGTGTGTTTCCTTGTTGTGTTTGAGTTTGTCCAGGGGTTCCTTATTCATCCATATAGGCCTCCTGGCATTTTTTTGCCTGACTTCCTCCTTGCTGGGACGCATTGCTCCTGAGTTTGGAGGAGGTCATCCTTGCATATCAACCAGCTTTCCTGGTCTTCTCTTCCCTCCAGGACTTTATCCCTCAGTACCTTTGAAGAGGCCAAAATCTGCTCTCCTGAACTCCAGGGTAGTGAACTTGCTGTGCACCTTCCTCACTGCCCTGAGAATCTCAAACTCTACCATTTCATGGTCACTGCAGTCCAGGCTGTCCTTGGGCTTCACATTCCCCACCAGCTTTTGCTCATTGGTGAGAACAGGGTCCCACATAGCATCTCTCCTTGTTGGTTTCTCTATCATTTGGAGCAGGAAGTTACTGTGTTCCAGAAACCTCCTAGATTGCTTATGTCCTGCTGTGTTGACCCTTGGACAGCTGTTGGGATGGTTTCGGCCACCATGTGGACCAGGCTTGTGAATCTGAGATTGCTCCTGTCTGTCTATAGAGAGGCTCATCTGCTCGGTCTTCCTGGTCAGGCCCCTGCCATAATGTCACCTGCCCCTGCCCTCCCTTTAAGCTTTTGGTTGGCTCCTCATCCATCCCTGGGCAGAAATCCATCCACTCCAGCATATCCTTGGCACAGAGGGTGACACTTTGTCTTTTCTTCCTGTTCTCCAAAAGATTGTAACCTCCCATTCCAATGCTTGAGTCATAGGAGCCATCCCACCACATCCCTGTGATACCTGTTAGGCCGTCTCTAACTCCTCTCATTCATTCCCTATGCTGTGTGTGTTTGCACAAAGGCATTTAAGTTTGGTCCCTTATGAAGCCAACTTACTGGTGTTGTCAGGAATTCCTTTGTGACTTTTCATGTGTTCTCCTCCTGACCCACTCCAAATTCCAGGCCTTTCTTGCTGACTTGCCGTTCAACTGGAGGGACTAAGATGGACTGAGACTGCCATCTCCCAACACCTTGAGTTTAAAGCCCTCTTCGCCAGCTTGGCAAGCCTATGGCTGAAGATGCTCTTCCCCTTCTCGGACACATGGACGCCCTCAGCCCCCAGTAGACCCAATTTCTCAAGGTGAGTCATGTGGTCCAAGACACTGTGGTACCAGCCCTGTAACCATTTGTTGATTTGTCAGATCTGACTGGCCCCTTCAAACACCATCCCTTTGAGGAAAGGAATGATGAAACAGCAGTGTGTAATCATCAGTGAACTGTATGAGGCTCAGTAGTCTCTCAGTGATGTCCCTGCTATGACTCCACAAAAAGCAGCACCTCTCTATAGAGAGCATGTCAGGTCATCAAATGGGTACCTCTGAACCTCTCAGAACAGTCACCTACTGCTATTACCTGTTGCCTTTTCTTAGTTGTGCTTAGTTGTGATATGGGAGCAGATCCAGGGCTGCCTTACTGGTTGTTATACAGGGAGCAGATGGGGCTGCCTTACTCAGTGCCAATACCTCTCGTGATGTGACAGGTCTTTCCTCTTTAGACTGCAGAGCAACAAAGTGGTTATGCAAGGAAACTTCAGGCTTCAGGGAAGTCTCTTCCTCCTGCTGGTCCCTGTTGCAAGCCTCCATTCTTCTGCATTAGCCCCCTCCCTTCTGTCTGTGCTGGTAAGTGAGCTTTTGACTGGTTGGTTGTCAGATTATGGGGCCACTGAAGGCTGCACTTGGAACCAGCTATCTAACACATTCTCAGTCTCCCTGATGTTATGCAGCCTTCTCACCGCCTTCTGCAGCTCAGCCACCTGGTGCAGGGGGTGTACCACCTGAGCACACCTTTTGCAGGCAGGTCTGCTGCTTGTCCCTGCCCCAGGAAAAAGTGTCTCTTCTGCGATCGGAGATCTGTCCTGTCTACTCTGGTGGTGTCAGCTGCCCCCACCCAGACAGAACTGCTGTAGGAGGAGGCTGCATTGCAGACCTCAGATTGCCACCACAGCAAGATTGTGAATCCCTCTGTTTCAGAAAACTCTCTGGTCCACTGCTGTGATGGGACCAGTAGCCTGAGCTTTATGTCCCTCTCCTTTGACTTCACAAAAACAGAAGGGCTCTAGTGAGACCAGACCATAGGCAGGATCATCCACCTCTGCAGGAGGCTTTCTGCAGTTTTCCAGTGATCCCTACAGACCTAATTGTATAGGTCTCTGCTGGGGTCACAGAAGGCTTAAGACAGACAGACCACTCCTTTGGCATGGTCCCCAGCATATCTGGTCCATGCCTTAACATCAAAATCTCTCTGTTCTGCTAATATTTCAGTTTCACATTTTCCATAGACTTTCCAGGGAAAAGCACATCTAAAAGTGAGCTGTGAGACAGATGAGTTATGCAGTCTTGAAAAGAAGAGTATACAGCAGAAAATCTACTTCAGCAATGGTGGTAATTACAGACTAGCATGGACATTCGAGCCTCTTTTGTTCTGAACACAAAACATGAAGTTAACTGAGCCAGCAGAAGCTGCTAATAGTGCTAAGTAGATACCTGCATGAGCTGCCTGGCCTCACTGTTGGCAGTGCCATCATACCTATGGCATGCTGCCAGGGTATGACAAACCATAAAGTGAGGGAACAACCTGCTCCACTACACATTAGGAATCCAGAAAAAGCCTCACACACCTCTATGTCTCATGAATTGGTAGAGAGAAAATTCTCCCCTTTTCAGAATCTCTTTTATATGCTTGGATAAAGATAATAGTGTCTCAACTGGTGCAAGGCAGACTCTGACCCGGGCAACAGCAGGTTTTGGAGACAATTGTGAGTAGTATTTCCTTACTCCTTTAACCTATCCTTCAAAATAGAGCTAACTGTAGTTTAACCTACAGATAATTTCATGTGGTCATTTTAAGGACCTGAGATAATACTTCACACATTGTCAGTTTAAGAACATGTTCATGACATCTTGCAAGTATAGGGGTCTTTGCTTTGTGCTGCATAGCAGATCTGATGCACCCTTGCATCTATAAAATACTTTTTAAAAGATTGATACAATGAGAAGAGGTTAATCTTTTTATAAACCACCCTTTATTAAAAAACATAAACATTTGTAAATATATAAAATTATGAAGTATTAAGTGCTTCTTGCTTCCCAGTACAGTGGAACTCAGAAGTGGCAGGTAAATTTGGTGTTAATCTGTTTGGTGTGTTAGTTCCAGGGCTGCAGAACTGACCAGGTAGTTTTGCAAAAGACAGCTAATCTCATTCCTCTGGTAGGTTTAAACAATCTTGTTTCACTTTGGTTTCAGACTTCTTTCCTGCTTCTTTTGACAAACATCAGTGCTTACTAGTAAGACCAAGGCTGGAGCTGTAGGAACGAGCAGACATTTTACAATGCGAGAGCTTTCCAGCGGCTAATGGAGGAGAGAATTCAGGCACTGAGAGAGCTCCTTTGTACAGTGTTCCTCAGGGAAAGTGCATTCTTGGCATTGGGATCATCTTCTAGATGGACTGGATAAAGCTAGTCACAGGTGCATTTTGCATCAAGGTCCCTTAATCAGCAGGTACTCAAATTCCCTTGAAATACATATGATAGGAAGCATCACAAAAATCCCAAGTATCTAATTTTTTTTTTTTTTACCACTTAAATATTATAAAGTAAAAATTTCTCAGGTCATACACCTAGATCTGAATATCAAAGTTGGACACCATACTGCCATAGAAGTACTGTAAAATGAAAAATCCAGTTGTACCCATTGTAATTTTTGGTGTAACTGAACTCCAAATGGGATCTTTTGTGCCACTTTTCATCTTTTCTAACACTAAAGAACAGATGTCAGTTGCAGAGAGAACTGGAAGGTGTTTGTTGATATTGTTTCTTACTTGGTCTCCCCCTCAAAGTCCCTGTCACCTGCAGAAACTTATGACAAGTCCCTGCATTAAGTGGTCACCTTTGCCAGTTCTTCTGCCAGCTTCCACCATGCCAGGCACTATGGTGTCACTGCCCAAAATGTGAGCTGCCCTCTCAGTGTTCCTCTATAGGAGAGCATCACACTAGCCTAATATTAAACCAGCAGGTTCATCTTGTGGAAAACTTAAACCACTGAAATTGCAATAAAGGTGGAGAAACAGAATCCCAAGTGAAACAAGCTTATCCTTAATGTCTCAGCATTTAGCAGGGAACCAGAGGGGTGAGAAATGCTGCTGTATTTAATTTCTGCTGCTTACTGGTATTTTCTTTTATGGGCAGCACTACAGGCAAGGCTTTTCTTTTCTTGTAGGAAAAGACAAAGTGGCTCATTGTAACAGACTTGTATTACAGATCACATACTTACACATCCCCACTGGAATGGATGGATACTCTAGCTCCTACTGCCCTTTAGCTAAGAGGCACAATTAGCTCCAACCTGAGTGGATGAGTTGTTACACTGTACAAGAACCACAGTCCTTAAATAGAAGTTTTCCACTGGATTTGTGGTAGACACAGCTTCCGTCTTTCTGAAACCTTCACCCTTGATCCATGCACATGAAAATAAAAGAAATTGCTGAAATATGATGCTATCCTCCACTGTAACATTTCTTTAGCTTGAATCAAGTCAGCTAAAAATTTCAGTTATGTGCACAGTTGTCCATTCCCACTCTGACCTTTCTGACAGGACAGCCTTTCTTACAGCCCAGATCCCCAAATAAATACAAGATGGAGGGATGCACAGCAAAGGTGCCCTATGCTCTAGTCCTTGCTTGTTGTGCAACAGGACACAGATATCCCCATGTACCAGCTCAGGATTGGTCCATGCCCACAAGTTTGAGTCCCTGGCCCTTGGCATCCCCTTCTTGGCCTCTTTAGGCTTCAGGAACATCTGCTGTTGCGGTATCTTCTGCCTTGACCAAATCAGGACTGATTGTCTCAGCATGGAGCCGCTTGTAGTCAGTGTGGAAGAAGATGACGTAGAAACAAGCCATACCGCTGCAGAGGCCAGCCAGCACCAGTACCGGAGCTGCGAGAAAGATAAACTTTTAGGCAGTGAATCCAAAATGGATGCAGAAGTTTACAGGTCAGCTCCCCAAAACAGCACATTCTGTCTCATCTCCTCTCAAGGGATATCCCTGAGGATGGGGTGCAGGCCACAGTGAGGCATTACCGGGTTGGTAACAGACAAACCTTGCCTCACCTAACACTGGTATAGGAAGAGTATTTAGGTGGAATATGGAAGGTTTCCAGGACACCATGTCCTACATGACCACACAGGTTGGAGGTTACCAGTACACACACTGTACTTGTGGGAGTGTGTGTCTCTCTGTAAGTGTACACGTTTGTGTCTTGGGGGCTGGTGAAAGAAGTTACAAAATGATTGAATCAAATCACTTGATGTCCATAAGAGAACAGGTCCTCACAGGTAGTGCTTCTTGTTATATCATTTGAGAGCAAAGTGCAGAAAAAGTTCACTAAACATGAAGTTTTATTGATAAATTTATGTTTAAAGAATCTTTTCTGAAGGGAAAGAAAAAGTGTATCGAAAAAACTATGCAACAAAGCCTGGAAGCAGATCTCATTTCACCAGTGTCTCAAATAAACATCTCCATCCCTTTCTCCATAGGTTTTCCTGCATCAGACCACAAAAGAAACAAGAATGGGTACCTAATCCCAAGATCCAGCTGTGATCTGATTAAATGGCAAGTTGCAGGCTTTCGGAGATGAAGCAGTCAAATTGCTTTTTGGGGACAGCTATTATGAAGCTTTGATCCCTTACACCTAGTGGAGCTTGTTCTGGAGAGTTTCTGCTCACCCAAGCTCAATATATTTAATAGGTGATGGTCAGCTTTTGCTTACAGTGTCCCAAGGTGTCAGTATTACATAAACATGAACCAGCTGAGAAATCAAGACTAGGATTTAGCCTGCATGGAAAACACTTATGTGCTCCTTTTCATCTCAGTTGCTATCTCTTCTCCTGAGCAGCTAGGAAAGGAAGGAAGATCTGGAATAAGACAGAACAAAGGTATATCGGTATGTTACAAACACAACCAGCTCTGTGTGCAGGAGCAAGGGAGGTACCTTTCAGTCAAGGCATTTGTAACCTTGGCCTCTGATATGAAAACCAGCCCTGGTTATGATACACAGACAGCATCTTCCCCTCAGAACAGTTGCTTTCTAGCTCGATGAAACTCAAGTCTCTGCAGGGTGACTGCAAAAGAAATTTTAATCCAGAGCCAGCAGTTGCATTCATGGCACCTTAGAGTTCTTCCCATTTCAATCTTGCAGGATTGGTTTAGCAGGAGCAGCAAGTAGTGCACCATTAGGTTCAGAAAGCTGGTTAGAAGATATGCTACAATAGGAATCAGACTTGCAGAGTTCCTCACAGTGACACCTGGAGGAGAGCAGGGAGTACATGGGATGTAACCAAGTGTCCAGCATCATTTCCCAAGGACAAACTTACTTGTCCAATCCAGGGCTCCATCCTGGTCAAGAGCACAGGTGGAGAATGGATCCTCAGAAACACGGACAGTGAGGGCTTGTAGAAGAATCATTAAAATCGCACCTTCAATCTGGCTGTGGGGAGAAGCCAACATGCAATTATTTACCTGCCTGAGTTACCAGTGCTGCAGGCAAAGCCACCTTCCCCAGGTGGAAGAGAATGATGCCTCTTTCTGGAGCATGGTCCTTCTAGCAGAGAAAGCTACTGCTGGATTCCTCGGGCCCAGGCATTTGGTTAACTGGCTCTGGCCCACAGGGTGTCCAGGGCAACCCCAGGCAAAGAGCCAGTGTGGCAGGATCACTATATACTCCCTCAGAAGGCAAGAAGGTGTTGAACTACACCTGTCAAAAAGCTGAGGCATATTCATCAGGCAGAGACTTGCAAACACGTCTCACTGCAGAACTGAGGATGCAAAAAGTCAGGCCATATGGCTTCAGCCTCTTTCTCATTCACAGCTGGCTGGCAGCAGTCACTAAGTCTACAACCAGATACTTCAAAGGCAGTGTCTGATGCCTGTCACTGATGTTTCTTGCTGGTGCAGCTCCACCTGACACAAACACATGGCACCAGATCACTTGTGTCACTGCTTAGAGCTTCAACAAGTCATTCCTGCTGAAGTCCAGAGCCAGCCCTAGGCAGGTAAATTGGTAACAGGAAGGACCTTCACTGTCCCATCTGTTGTAACTGATGAGCCCCATCTCCCTCATCAGAGCACAGAGAACTGACTTGTCCCTGTACTGTTGTGGGAATGGCATATAGCCATGCCTCTCTCAGGCATGCAGCCCCCATCTGCTTCAAAAGTAGTGCTGGGCGTGGTTAAATCATGCTTTGTGCCAAGCAAGGGAGACCGTCATCTTCCTTCTTGCTTTTCTTGCACCTCTCCCACGTAGTCCTTGTTTTAAAACATTTAGGTCTTGTGCTCTATGGCTCAGCCAGCCAGCTCCCGCCTTGCCACAGGCATGTGCACAGACACCAGAGAGACATCCTGCAGGACAGCAAGCACTGATACCCATGCTCTTTATCTGAACCCACTCCCCTGTGTGTGTGTGTATGAGTGTTGGAACCCAAGCTCAGCTGTCCATTGGATTTAATCTGCCTGCTTACCTTGCAACAAAAATCAGACCTGTAGATGTGCCCTCTCCCACGGGGTAGGAGCACTCCACAGCCAGCTCCATGGCAATGGGATAGATAGCAAAACCAAAGAAACCGAAGAGCGAACTGCTGATGGCCAACATAATGGCCTGATTTCTGAACCGAGAAGTCTGCAGACAAAGAAAGAAATACCAAAGTCTCAATGTCAGCACTGCTGTGCAGAAAGTCTCTGAACCCTTAACCTACAGGAAGTCCCAAGGGGTGACTGTTCTCACCAGTATATATTCCCTACTTGTTCCTGAATTCAATTTTTTACCTCCAACCCTCTAGAGTCAACAAAATGCTATGAAATGGAGAGCTATCTGTTGAATTGAAGTAAGGAGAAGATCACCAGAATTATCTGAAAAGTACTGGTGTGGCTGTACTACTATAACTTGTCTGGTCTGTAACATTCCAGGAGTGTGTTCAGCATCTCTCCAGGGCCAAGAGAACCACCTACCTTCCTCCCAATGCAAAGTAACATTTTGGAAATGGTTTTTACACTGGGTTATGTGTGAGAATTCTGGGTTGCTGCAGCTCAGTGATAAGGAAAATTAGTCAGACGTGTTTGTAACACTGGGATTTTAACACCAAAAGACCTAAACCAAAAAGCAAACAAAAAACCACCTGAAACATTTAAAAACCTGGAGATTAGTTTATCCCTAACTCTGGAGAAAAGAGCATGTCATTGTCTAGCCAATGCAGTAAAGATGAAGTAATTTGCAGCCGTATTTCTGTTACCTCCTTCCTTAACCATGTAATAAATTCCCACAGAGAAACATGAGGTGTCTGCCCTGGCATGGCAGCAGACCTGGCCCAGCTAAACAGGTTAAGTCAAGGAAAACTGTGTATCTGGAATCGGAGTTCAAAGTGCAAAGAGATCAAACAGATTTGAATGTGTGATTTTTCTTCTACTACTTTGAACTAATAGTTCATCTGTATGGGATGAAGGAATACACCCTCTTGCCTACTCAATGCTTTACCTGAATCCAGGCAAGCTGACTTGTATTCAGATCATCCTGAAAACAAATGCCAGTGTATGAAAGGTGAAAATGCAAGGTCTGCTTTAGGCATCTTGTCCTACATGGACAAAGGCACTGCATTTGTCTGTCTCTTCCAAATGGTGCTACCATCACTGGGGTCTTGGCCCCTCTAGGGAAAGTCTGGATTTTTCAACACACAAGAGAAATGCACAGCTTAAGACTGCTCAGAAAGCAAAAACCTGCACCACTCTGGGTCTTCTGCAGTGCTGGGAGTCCTCTGTGTCATGATCATGTGTCCTCTGTCACATGAGCTGTGTGATGGCTCCCATTGGCACTGGCTGTGCTTGAGTGCAGTACTTGTACTCTGGCCTCATGGGCCTAAAGTCTCCAGGTTGTGCATCCCTCTTCTAACTGAATTCCAGTGTTCTCTTCTCCTGCCTTTCTTATCCCCCTCCAGGAACTGCTTCAGAACTAGAATATAAATAGATCCTTTCTGCTAATGTTACAACCCTGACACCCACCACTGTTAAAGGCAGGTGTTGGGAAAACAGGGACATTCTTGTTCATTTTTTAAAGATAAATACTTTGCAATTCCCTTTCTTTTTCTAAAAGAATGGTCTTGGGAGTCAGTAAGCAAACATGGTGATCCAGTATAGGGAAGTAAAATTATGCCAATTTATCTATATCCCAAATCTGTCTGTCTCAGGCTCCACATTGAAGGTGTGCTTCACTGTCAAATCCTCAGTAAAGTATTTTTCTTTAAAACATTCCTAGTGCACAGAGATAATCTCAAAGCATAACACATGGCTTAATAAACACTATGACATCAAATGACCTTGGTTTAAGTTGATGATTTATCAGATGGCAACAGAAATAAGCCCATGGGAATGGCACAATGCAAGGGAGAACTCACCACTGCGAACATGATGCTGGCAAGTGCACTCAGACAGAAACTAATCTTGGTGGACTCTATGAACTTCCTTGTCCGGTCAACATACATGCCTAGCAGGAAAGCACCCAACAAACCACACACTGTGAACAGTGCACCATTCAGGCCAGCAAAATCCTGGAGGGCAGAAGAAAAAGTAATGAGAAACTAGAGCAGTTAGGAAAGAGGTTTTAATGTCACTGACCCATCTGCCAGCTACCAGTGGTTCACTTACTGAGACAGGAAAAGCTTCCTTGCCCATTGCAGTAGCTGAGGCCTTCAGAGGGCTCTGAGCAGCAAATAACAGAGTCCAGATGCTTCTACAATTGTGTGGGGACAGCAGGGTGACAGCACTCCCAAAGGATGACAAGTCTTTGCACACCTGTCAAGGGAGGCTGGATGCACAGCAATAGCAATTGCCTGGCTTTAAATATTCCAGCCTGGAGCCACTGGGCTTTTCCAGGGGCAATCAGGCACTTTGTCCACACTGGTGGCAACAGGACCAGTGTGTCTTGGGACCTGCTGCTGTTTATAATCATGCTACTGGCTCTTTTCTTACCAGGGACCTGCACTGGCACAGCCAAAGCGTGTTAGAGGAGACATCACCTGTCTGTATCAAAGTCTAATTAGAGAGGCAGTGAGCAGTGGCTAGGATAGGGTACATGCTCTGTGCCTGCAATGATTGCCCTTTGCTTGTAGCACTTCTTCAGTTCCAAAAGAATTCAAACGCAGACATCAATCCTGAAAGCACAGAAGCTTTTAATAAATTTGGGTAAACATTTGGGACCCTCAGGGGCACTGGAAGAAAAGGGTATATGGAATAGCTTCTCTGGGCTAAAGGGCCAGGACAAGCCAGTCACACAGAGACAAAATCATGATGCACAGAAAGCAAGGCTGCAAAGTTTAAAAGGTTTCCAGTTAAAAGCCAATGGAGTGTGCAAAATGTGACCTGGTTATGATGCCCTGAGCCAGATATCAGATCTGGGAGCTGAAGAGGGGGTGGACAGAGACAAGACATGTAAATGTGCACATGTAACAGCTGGAGAGGTGTTTTAAGAGGACCCCCATGGCAACAGGACTGAAGTGCAGCCCGCTGCAGGGAAACACATGAACTGTGGGGGCCTCTTCTAATAAGAAGGAGGGAGAGCAGGAGGAACCAGCTGTGCACATACTGTGCTGAGCTGTAAAAGCAGCACCTGGCCAGTGTCATGGGAAGGATGGGGAGACAGCTGTCACAGTACCACTGACCTCCTCTGCTGCCCTGGCTTCATGTAAATCAGAGCAAAGAGAAAAAGGTGCTTGTATCAGCCTGCCTTCAGCTTCACTCTAGGGCCTGCCTGGGCCCCATTCCACTCTGGAATAGGTGACAGAAGGCTGCATAGACATTGGTGCTCTGGTCTCACTTAGAAACATCACAATATTCTTTTTCCTAAAAATATTTTCATTTGCAAATGGGAGTGTGGCCATGGGCAGTAATGAAAATGCAGGTCATCCATTATACTAAGAGACTGACTGTGTTCTGGATTAATGTACTACTTAATCTATATTAGATAACGTGAGCAAATAAGATATGAAACTGCAGCATATTCAGTTGTCTTCATTTTGCTCTGAGTCCTTTATGAGGGAAAATCAATTTGAATGTATCATAGATGATGTGGACAATGGGGAAAAAAGGAAGAAGACTCACATTTGAATATCCCTTTTCACAAAGGATCTGTTCTAGCAGAGCTGAAAAGCAAGTGAACATCCCGATTCCTCCTCCAAAGCACACTGCCAGGATGATGTATGGCTTGTTTCTCAGGAGCTAAAAAAAGAAGTTAATGTAAATAAGTGGAGAAGAAAAAAGGCCTGGCTATAACAGCAGACTTGAGGGTCAGCAGCTCTGACTCCTCAGTTGAAAATGCTGACAAGGTAACCCCATGATCATTGACAAAGCATAGCTTTGTCCTATCAGTTCAGCCAGAGGACAAGTTACAATGGAGACCATGTAGGGAGGAAGGAACTCTTCAGTGCTGAAATTCTTCCTTCGCTTTGACATGTGCTGTCCTACATGTTACCACACCTGTTCAGAAGGCTCAGGTTGTGTGCTTCTCTTGACTAAGCCCAAGTGTGCCTCTTTGAGCTATCTGAACAGCAGCCAGCTCACAGATGAATGGTCAGATAACATTTCTTGCCACTTTGCTGTGAGCAGTTTCCACTCCCTGAGGAAGGAAGGGATCCTGATCTCCTTTAAGGGCTTTGTATGGTAGGTTTGGGGGAGTGGTGTTCGGAGTGTGCTTTGTAAGTAGATCCTTCAGCATATCCCTGTCTTGCAGGGCTGCATCCCTCACTCCAGCATGGTAGTCCCTGTGCTATAACACTTACCATTTTGAGCCCCGTGAAGAATGGCTGTGAGTTGGAATTAGTGGCACTGGCTGACGGAGGCGTTGGTGGGACCTTCTCGTGAATCCCCAGAGTTGCTAGAGCACAGGCTGTTACTGCTGGGACAGCATAAACACCCAGCTACACAACAAAAGGACAAGACAAGTTACCAGTCTTTCCAGCTCCACTACCTCCAAACAAATCTGCTGGGCCCAAATCAGCTCAGCTGACTGATCAAAGCAGTTTTCATTTACCATCAATGGAATGTGCTTTCCTTCAGGAACTAGTGCAGGTGACAACAAGTTTGCTATAAGAATGCCCAAGGGATTGGCTGGAAGGAAATAAAAGAGAAACATTTTTTTTCACTCAAGCAGTCAGAATCATGTATCCACCCCTACTGCCTGCCAACACCACAGCTGCAGTGTGCAGCAGTGTAATGAGTAAGGACAAAACAAGGCACATATAGGGAAAAACAAGAGGGAAATATTTGGAGAAGCTGACTGTATGCTTTTACTGTTGCCACATCTGTTGCCTCACCCCCATGAAGCCCATTCTGTAAAACCATATCCCTACAACTCCAAACTCCTGTAAACTGTTTTTCAACTATGGACTACGATGTCCTCACCCTCACAAGGCGGCCTCAGTAAACGTCAGGCTGAAGGGACAAAATTAAGATGGATGAATCCATGTAATCTGTCGTGGTGTTATATAGCAGGAGTTACAGAGGTGTTTTTCCTTCTATATGCCCCTCTGCCATGAGGCATGTGTACATTGTGTACAGAATTCCCCTGTTCAAGGGTGAACAGCCACAGCTCCCATAGCCTCTGCTGCCATGACAGATGCTCCTTTCCCTTAATGGTCTTAGTGGCTCTTAACTGCACTTACACGAAAACGTCCATGTTCTTCTTATATATAAGAACCTACAACCAAACACAGTTCTTCAGACGTTGACAGAGGACCTCCCTCAAGCTGCTGGCAATTCTCTTTATGAGGGTCACCAGGATGCCATTACTTTTCATTGTCAAAAGGCTGTGAACAGCATGATAGCTCTCTAAAGTGACACTAGGTCATTCCTGAGATATTTCAAGCCTTTATACTTCCTTTGTAAAGCCCAAGCAGGTGTACAAGTTGATCTCTGCTACCAACTACAAAAATCACATGGAAGCAGAGAATCTTGCACATTTTGTACTGGAGGAGGCAGTTGCATTATTATGGGGCTGGAGCTGAGCAGTGTGTGAAACAGCACCCCTGGGACTGAGCTTGGGAACATCCAAAATTGCAGGAGACAATCTTTTAACATTAAGGCAACGTTCTGCAAATAGTCAAACAAGTGAAGTTTCTTTTCTGCTAGTGTGCAGGGATGGGGTTAAGAGAGCCAAAGCCAACCTAGAAATGAGTCTGGTGAAGGGCAATGAGAAAGGCACCTTTAAGTACTTTAGCAGCAAAAGGAAAGGTAGTGAAAATGTGAGCCTGTTGCTAAATGGGGCAGGAGACTCAGTGACAAAGGACACGGAAAACATCAAAGTATTCAATGCCTTCTTCACCTCTTTTGTGATTGGTAAGACTTATCTTCAGCCCTGAGACCAGAGGTAAAGTTCGGAGCAATGAAGATTTACCCTCAGTGGAGGAAGACTAGGTTGGAGAACATTAAATAGCCTAGACACACACAAATCCATGGGACTGATGGGACGCATTTGTGCTGAAGCAAGAGATTGTTTTCATTGCAAGGCCATTCTTCATTACCTTTAAAAGACCATAGCAATTCAAAGAGGCTCCTGAGGACTGGAGGCAAGCAAATGTCACTCCCATCTTCAAGAAGAACAAAAAGGAAAATTCAGGGAACTCCAGGACTTTCAGTTTTATTTTGTTCCCTGGGAAGGTCATGTAACAACCAATCCTTGCCACCATTCCAGGCATATGAAGAGTGACAAAGTGAAAAGGAAAAATGCTTAACTAAGCTGGTAGCTTTTGTGCAGTGAAATGACTGCTAGATGGATGAGGAAAGAGCAATTGACACTGTCCCCATAACAACCTTGCAGACAAGCTGATGAAGTACTGGCTAGACAAGTGGACAGTAAGATGAACTCAAATCCAACTGAATGGCTGGGACTAGAGGATTGTTGTCACTGACATGAAAACCAGCTGGAGGCTAGTCATCAGTGATGCACCCCTGGGGTTGATACTGGGGCCCTACAGTTTACCTGGATGATAGGACAGAGTGCACCCACAGCTAGTTTGCAGAAGGTGTGGCACTAGGAGGAGTGACTTGAAGAAGAGATGGCCATGCTGCCATTCAGAGGCACTGCTACAGACTGGAGAAACAGGCAGAGGGGATCCTTGTGAAGTTCAACTAAAGGAGATATACTATGCTGCACCTGGGGAAGAATAATAACTCATCCACCAGTACCCCTGAGGCTCACCAACTGGAAAGTAGCTCTGCAGAGAAGTACCAGAGGAGGAGTGGGTAGGGGGTCCTGGTGGACAACAACTTGACCATAAGCCAGCAACACAGCCTTCTGATAAAGAAGGACACCAGAATCCTGGGCTCAGCATTAGGCAGTGTTTCAGCGCGAGCTGCTCTTTACCTGCTACTCAGCACTAGTAAGTCCACATCTGGAGTATTGTGTGCACTTCTCATGTTCCCAGTGTGAGGGAGACATGAATATACTGGTCCAGAAAAGAGAAAAGATGATTAGAGGACTGGAGCTTCTGACATATGAGGAGACACTAAGAGAGTCGGGACTGATCAGCCCGGAGAAGCTGCTGAGGAATGCGGAGAGAAAGACATGGGGTTCTGATGGATTGCAAGCTGACCATAAGCCAGCAATCCTTGCAAAAAGGTGTCCAACAGCATGCTGGGTTGCATTAGGAGAAGCAGGTGGAAGATCAGGATCCTTCTCTACCAAGCCCTGGTGAGAAACATGCAGAATGCCAAGTCCAGTACTGGGTTCCTCGATACAAGGTATCAAGACAGTGGAGCAAGGCCACTCAAGGGCCAAAGATATGATTAAAGGTCTGGAATATTTCTCATACCTAAGGAGACTGGGTCAGCTGGGACTGGTTAGCCTGGAGAAAAGAACCTTGATCAGCAATTACAAAAATGGAACCAGACTTTTCTCAGTGTTGTACAAAGCGTAACACAGGAAACAACCTGAATATAAACTTTACTGTGATAGCTGTTCAGCACTGAAACAAGATGCTCTGATAAGCTGCCACACCTCCATCCTTGGAGATAATTAAAACCTGACTCAACATAAACCTGGCAACCTGGTCTAGCCAACCCTGGTTGGGCAGGGGGTTGGATGAGATGATCCCAAGAGGTGCCTTCCAACCTTGTCTGTTGTATAGCGCTGCTGAGACATCATTAATAGTGCTATAGCACACAACACAGCTGTAGCATTTTCCTCTGTGCTTGGGAAAGTACTAGCTCATGATGCTGGTGAAATGTTACCTGCTTCTAAGTACAAAGAAACAATTAACAGTTTCCAAGGGGATGGATTATATCTTCTCTGTTGGGCTAAAATGTAACTGGACGTTGTAGGGGATTGCTTGCAAGCTAGTCAGCTATTTCCCTGAACTATCAACATACTGAAACAGTTCCAGAAGGTATAGATGAGGGTTGGAAATGTGAGCATTGGGCTAAATTTGAAAGTACTGAGACCACCTGATTAATTAGATGGTTTTAGTTGCCTTCTTTTCCTGGGAAAAGCAGTAACATGAGCTTAGATTTTGAATGGAAGGGAGATCACTGGAGTTAATCAACTATACATTATGGTCCAGGGGTCCTGGTGGACTAGCTTGCAGTACTCTGCAGTGGGACTGTGTATTTTGTGGTCAGTGATACTGAGGCACTGATACTCTTCAGGGTGCAGAAAATTACATACTAACAGACCTCAGTAAATGAAGTCTCCTATGGATAAAGCAGAAGTCACTTCAGTGGACTCAGACAGGTCTTTCTACTTCTGACACAGGAGAATTTCTCATGAGCTTCACAGGGGATGAGTTCTTGGCCTTGCACTGCTTCTCTCTGAGTAAGTCTCTACAAGTAGGGGTAGGACCAAAATACGACACACTCAAGAGCTGAGTCATTAATCATTATGACAGCTGAGTCATAGTGATTTCAGCTGCTCAGCAGGATCCTGGATGCAAGGTTCATATTTGTCACAAGAGCCCAGGGAAGCCTACCCATAGGCACTAACAGCAGGAGACTGTAGGGCCAGTTTCTGTGTGCAGCACCGATACTGACAGTACTGGAATGCTGAGTGCTGCTCTGGTAATTACACAAGAAGTGAGCACTGATAAATTGGAGCAAGATGACACAAAAAGCTCATGTGAGCAACAGGAAGACATGGAGACAAGTGGGAAGAAGCAAAGGGAAATTTGGCTGTAAAGTGGCTGGGCGGGAGCCATTTGGTCTTTCAAGACAGAGAAGAGATGATTCTGTCCATAACTACCTGACAAACAGGTGCAACAAGACAGAATAGATGGGGGATAAAGAGCATCCAAATGAGAAATAACATGTTGACATTTGCCGCGAGGTAATTGACCACTTGATTAAATGACTGGGGCTGTGGTAGATGCTCTTTCCAGACAATATTTAAATTTTCTTCAAATGTAATGCTTATTTTGTACAGCAGACATTATGGGTGTAACCAGGCATTATTAATGGAAGCCCTCCATAGAGCAATGTGGAGGTGTTGCAGCATTCAATAATCACAGCCCATTCGGTCTGCACTCTGACATCTCAACATGGCAGACACTGAACAGCTTCAGGTCCTGGGATTCCACTGTTCCTTACTCTTCAGGTTTGTTCTTCGTCATCGTTAGATCCATTTGGTTCTGTAAAGACTGAGGATGTTACATGAACAAAATGCTCTTTGACTTCTCTGGCTGCTCTCTCATTTAAAAAGAGCAAGTTGTTTGCAGGCTGGGGTCTTTCAAGGCAGTGAAGCGCTGAGTGCCCAGCAGTCCTTGGCAGTGCTTGTATCGTGACACACTGACAACAAAGCTCCTTCTCCAGTAGGGAAGGAGAAGGTCTATGTCAGCACTGGGAAACCAAGTGAGTCATCAAGTCCACCCTATTCCAGGAAAAGCAGTGCAAAAAGAATTTATTGGTTCTGACATCATAAATCCGTTCTTGCTAAACAAGAGTGCCCATTCTCTACGCTTGCAGCAGCATTGGGAAAGCTGCATAGGGGTGCTCTCCTTTCCCCATATCTAACCCCTCTTTACAGCTCCAAGGCAACAGGGAGGGAAGGTGGCTGCTTGCTGTTTTCAGGGAAGGACAGAGGGGGCTGTCACACACATGCAGGTACTGTGGGACTTCACAGCTGAAGCCAGTGAGCCAGCCCAGTTTCTGGAGTACCTCTCAAGTTCTTGGAGAAAAGAAGAGATTTCTTTGGCTGCTGGATAAAATGTCACATGAAGGGAGGAAATAGGTCTATCAAGTGCAGTATCCTGTCTCTATCTCTGCCCAAAGAAGCCAAGACAGGAATGTTATTAGAACAAGCTTATCTGGCGCCTCTCCTCCAGTTTCCCAGCTTCCAGGCACTTAGTAAGGCAGGTGTGCTTTCTGCATGGATAGTCATGCCATTTAGCACCCCCAACATGTTTGTGCAGACAGATGAGTATATTTTATCTGTATGTGCATACATACCAATAAGAAATACATGCTCAGCCTTCCTATTGGGCGAACTGGTGGGCAAAATTGCCACAACAGCCTCACCTCACCTCACCTCACCTCACCTCACCTCACCTCACCTCACCTCACCTCACCTCACACCTCACCTCACCTCTATCCAGTTACAGAATCTGGCAACTGTGAGCACTGGCACTACATGCAACTTAAGACACCTTCCTAAGAAGCTGCAAAATTAAGACCACTAAAAATTTAGTAACATTAAGGGCTGTCCCCAACGTGTGTGATATTTAGGCAAAGATGACAACCTGGTCCTGGAAGAGAGGAAGAAGGTTAGGAGTCTGGGTGGCTTATTCCAAACACTGCACCCACTTCTTGCTTCCTAATTTTGTTGCACATGGCTACAAGATTCTTGGAGCTGTATTTGCAAGGGCAAATGGCTGCAGTACAAAGGACTTCCTCTGCCTGCTGCCTCTGAAAGGCAAAAAAATTGCTAGCAAGTTCTGTGAGGCAGAAATATTACTTTGCAGCTATCACTTACACATTGATGCAATCATATTTGCTGTTGCTCTCTGGTGGTCTGGGAACCATAGTGCTGCCAGCTTTGTTGGTGAAAAGATGATAAGAGGCTGTGCTAATGCACAGAAGCACTGTCCAATAAACAGGTACAAGTAGCTCTGGGAGCCCAAGCTCAGGAACTTCAGAACACTGAACATCCGGGTGATGCTACCAACCATGTTCAGCCATGCACTCAGGACCACCTGCAGTGAGCAGAAACAGACAGGGTTTGTGTGCCGAAGCCTGAAGGGCAGAACTTAATACAATAGCATGAGCAAGGTCTCAAATGCACTACAGAAGACACTGGGTGTTGGTAATCACTGCCTGCAGACCATCCCCACCCCTCTGAGCCACTGCAAGGTGCTCCCGATCCAAGAGTGAGGCCCCATATAAGAACCACATTGATGAGAAATCCAACGTACACTAATTGCACCTTGATGGCAAGTTTGCGCCATCACCCATGTTTTGCTGTGACAATCCAAAGATCATGGCAATGAATCATCCAGCTTATGGATCCTGCAAATGCTGTTTTATACCATTAGCATGCTAGTGTTTCAGTGCCACATTCCACAACAGAATTCTGGGATTGTGTAGCGATCCCAAGCTGGCTTAGCAGAGACCAAGTTCTGACCTGACAGTGGTCTTTTGCTTGCACTCTGCCCTGCTATTCCTTAAACTGGCCCTGCAAACAAAATTGCAGTGCTAACACTTTTCCACAGCACTCTTCACAGAGTCAGCTCACAGTATCCATCCCTGTTGCTGCCTGAGACAATGACAACTAAAGCTGGAAAAGGCAAGCAGGGATGCAACTTTATTCTGACTTTTCCCACTGCTCTCTCCACCTCAGAGGGCATGTGACAGCTGTTACTGAACTAGGATAGAGCTTTCAACACGCTCAACCTCTGCAGCATCTGGAAAGACTCCTATTCAAAGCACGGATGTTAGTGGTTCGTGCATCTGTGGCTACCTCTAGGTGAAACTTCCTCAGGGAAATGGAACGCATCAACTCACAGCACATCGGAGCCCCACGCTGTCAAGTACCCATGTTGCCACCACACCAAACGGGATCGAGATGATGAGGTACACCATTGAGAGCCAGTTGACCGTCTCCAGGGAAATTTGGAAGTAGGCAGCTGTCTTATCAGCCACAGGAGCAAATGTCAGCCACAGCTGCGGAGAAGAGACCAAACACGGGTAAGCATGAACACCACTGACAGAAGAGAAATCAGCATCCCCTCGAATTGAGTTGCGAAGAGGCTCACTGTCTTAGTCTCTCCTTGAAATTAGGATGTTAAGGCTGGTAATAGAAGTTCAAACCCTCAATGTGTGCAATTACTTGGCCCCGAGCACCCCATCCATTTCACTGCCTCATCGCAAATGCCCTAGTCCTGATGCCAGAGGCGGGCAAAAGCAAAGGTCAGTACCTTTTTCTGTCTCCATGTTGAACATGTTGGCCCTGATGCACTTACTTACCTGATGTAAACCACATGGAATCCTTCTGTGTTAGTATAAACAAAATAGAAGCTGCCACCTCCTCTCTGCAGCTAAGATCCTCTTAAACTCAGACTGGTATTTTCAGTTCCATTGGTAATGCCCGGATGTGGCCTTGTAATAGCAACTTTACTATGTGTTAGCCAAGAGATACATTATTCCCTGCTTTCCTCAACAGTTAGAAAAGGGCCTAGAAATTTGCATTATTTAATGTATCAGAACACATAACAGAGAGGTACTTAACAACTGTCCACATTTTTCTTCCAGTGCCATATCTGAACAAAGCTCCCTAAACCTTGTTTTACACACTGATTTCGCAGTTCCTGTCTGGTTCTGGTTTCTTATGGGAAGGACAAGACCTGCTTGATCCTAAAATCAGGTTCTGAGACCACACCCATAAGAAATAAAATGAGGTACTAAAAATTTAAAGATGTTTCTGTAGATTCTTTGCAAAGATGCCTCCTGGTGCTTTTCAAAAAGACTGGCCTAACCTGTCAAATGGCCTAATCATTCAATAATGTCGATGTAAGCTACTCCACTATTTGAAGATGATCTTGCTGCTGCTGAATACTCAAGATTATAAAGTTTGCAGAAATGTGAACAAAAACTTCAGTTACAGCTTTCTACAAAAGAACTCCAGCCACTGTCCCTTTTCAGGTACTCCCCTCTGCCATGACATGATTCCTCTTCACAACCTGCATCCTGCAGACAGCATCAGCTGTGGCATTTATGCATAACTGAAAAAAAATTGAGTAATCTCAGAGGAAGGTGTGTCCCTAGAATTTACTTCTTGTTATTTCCAGTGTTCCTGGGTTGCTTTTTTTCTTATATGCTAGGGCCCATAAAAACTACCACATTAGACAGGAGCATAGGGGAGGTGGACTTTTCTTCTTAGAGTCACTGTGTGAGAATAGCCACAAGCAAATCATTCTTTAGCCAGCCTTTTCTCCTAACAGGGATGCAATAAGTAAATGGCAGTAACAGAGAAGTTTTGAATGTATTAGTATCCTTGCAAGGACTCCTAGTATCAGCCCTTTCCTCTTCTCTGGAAGCAGCTGCCATGTCATATCTCCTGCATTCAGCTCAAAGCTCACATCACTGTGCTGAGCTCAGACACACCTATGTAACTTCAGTCAAGGGTCTGGTAGGGGATGGATTTGGTGTTTACTTAGCTTCTACAGTCAGGTGAATGATGATGCTAGGTGCTGAGGAAACTACTCTTAGACAACAAGGAGGCTAATCCAGGTCACTTCGCAGACTTCCATCAGACTGGGATGGGAGTTTAAATGTTTAATGCTAATGTAACTGTTTAGATGTTACAAGCATTACTAAGGAGTAAGTATTAGTTTGCTTATAGGATGCTAAACTGCTGCTAAACAAACCCCAGTTGTGTATTTCCAGCAACAGCAACTCCCAGTTCCTTGAGGCCCTCCACACTGGGGGAGCTGGGGGAGGTGGTGATGAAACACTGTACTGGGAAACAGTGTAATTAGAGAGATGATACATTTTGTAAGCCAGCTCCAGGTACATTTTCAAATCTCCTGCCCCTCTACACAAGATGCTCACCCATGCATTACATCATTAGGAAACTGATGCCACAAGACACAGCACAGCATTTTGTGTTCCGTGACTGTATGCATCTAGGCAATCTAGGATCAAGCACTCTGGCACAATTCCATTAGACCTAGTAAAACCATTCCTTGCAGAAAACCAAGCATAGCGGCTACCCCATTCTCCTATCCTAAACAACAGCTCCAGTTTTAGCATATCCATGTGAGAGCAAGGAGGGTGGGAAGTTGCAGCCTGTCCAAGACGGAGCTTGTCCCTCAGAAAAAGTGGGTTTCTTTATGGGTCTGGAGAGAAAACGTATGTTTCATTGCTTACCGTGTGTTGCTCTAACAAAGAAAGTCAGAACAGGGCAATGGAGCTCAAGATGCAACTGTAGTCAGAGGCCACCAAACGCCCCTGCAACAAACAGATGGCACTATGGAGTTTTGCCTATACAGTGAAATAGTGAGTATGCCACCTTATGCTTTTTGTTTTCCCCATTATGGTAACTTCACCGACAGTAGTTAGTAAGCCCTTCTGCTGGGAGATAGAACCCTTATCCTACATGTTTTTCTGAAACTTTGCACTGCCAAGGCTGGTACTTACATAGGGGCTGCCCAGATATAAGTCCCCTCAGGCAGAACAAGTAAAGAAAATGCAGTTCTTTCTTGGTAACATCGATGTCCTGTAAGCTCTAAAGATGCAGAATAGACAGAGAGAGGTTCCTCTCTCTGGCACTCCCCAAGGGTCAACCACAGAATGACAGAGTATTCTGAGTTGGAAGGGACCAACTGGAAGTTGGAAGGATTGTCGAGTCCAAGTCTTAATTGAATGGGCTGTGTCAAAGCTTACCTTTGTAGATCACAGTGACAGATGCGAAAGAAGAGGGAATGTGTGGGGTTATAGGATGTCAGACCCCAAAAGCTGGTTACTTCTGGGACAGATAGAGGAAGGAGAAACAGAAACACCTCTGTCCTTACAGGGTTGTTCAGTCCTTTCACTTTTTCAGTCCCTACACAAGCTTCACTTTGTGGAAATACACCCTTGTGGTCTCGTCAAGCTGCACACAGCTCCAGTGCCTGAGAGGCCACACAAAATCAGAGCCTCAGTGTGAGCTGCAGAAGGTGTCAAGGGGAGTCTGTGTTATGCACTGCACTGTTTTGTCCGTGTCCACATGCGCTTCTCTGAAGACAGCTCAACAGACATCACAGTGTCAATTCCTGACTGCTATGGTGACAAGCAATTTTCATTCACCTTATGTCCCTTCAGAGCCCTGCCAGGGCTACAATTAACAAAAACCTTTCGGCAAATTGACAAAATTCCCAACTTGGCACAAATTGGAGTGGATGATGTTGAAGGTCAACAGCAGTTCACTTTCTGGGCCATTGCATGTTACGTCAAGAGATTTACATAGAAGCCCATGCAGAGCCACTAAATCACAGGTATTCTTTGCCTTTGAAGGCCAAAAGGCCCCAAGGAGTTTGTGGGTTCAATCCCCCAACACTGGCAAAACTCACTTCCCTAGCATTATCTCACAGATATTGCATTAGTTGATCTTAAATCACAGCTTCTCCTGTAGTATAATCCAATATCACTGGTTATTACACTGATGTAGACCATGGTATTTGCTCCTTCAGCATTTGGTATGGACTTTTCCCTCCTTTCAGATATGCATCTAGCAAGATGTTGGAATAGCCATTGTAATAAGTTTATACAGTTTATACAGTTTCTTCTCCACAGGCAGGAATTTTAGTTCCCACATTCCTCTCCTGAGCCCAAGCTTTAGAAACATGCTCATCTCACTGTGGTTTCTGGGTTTAAAGATAGCAAAGCTCCAGTGCATGCTTGTCTGGTCTGGGAGACATGACTCAGCACACACCCTTCACTTTAAAAACTTGTGCTCAGCAGCTGAGGACAAGGACAGGAGGGCCCCTGAAGATCCATAACCCTGTTCTGGCTTGTACTGGAGTACAACTGCAACTCCCACTGCACACAGCTGTCTGACTAGGGAGCCATGCCCCAACATTAGCAGAAAAGGACAGAAATGTTTTCCACTCAGAGTCTACTTATATCCTCACTTACAGGAGGGCCCCTCTCCACACCTTCTTTAACAATGAAGCTTGTAGGGGCACCAGGGTAAGGGTACTGACACTCATACCACCTGACTGGTACTGATGTTGGGAATGGTACTGGGCCACTTGCAGCTCTCTTGCCCTCTGCTTTAACCTTCTTCTAGCTGACATTCTGTTTTTAATTCTCCTGCACTCCCAGAGACTGCTGGGTCCCTTCTCTATTAACTGAAACTTAATCTCCATTAAAGGTGGCTGATGAGAAAGATGGAGAAGGACTTTTCTCAAGGCATGTAGTGGTAGAACAACTAAGGGAGGGTAGATTTAGATTAGATATTAGGAAATTTACTATAAGGTTGGTGAGGCCCTGGAACAGGCTGCCCAGAGAGGGTATGGACTCTCCATCTCTGGAGGTATTCAAGGTCAGGCTGAATGAACAACTTGGTCTAGCGGAAGGTGTCTTTCTCATGGCAGAGGGGTTGGAACTAGGTGATCTTTAGTGTCCCTTCTAACCACACCATTCTATGATCCTATGATAATTGCAGGCCTGCATGGGCACTCCTGTAATCAAAACAGGTTACACTTGTTCTCATCCTGATTCAATTTCTAAGTTTTTCCGTTGCCCTTCCTGATATCCTTATATACCCTTATCTGATTCTCAGACATGTACTCCACTCTCTTCCTCCCAGAATCAGCCCAAATCCTTTTGTTTTCCTCCTGCTCTCACTCCCCTTCTAACTCCATATTCTCCTGGTTCACTTCTTCTGCCCTATTGCCTTTGCTGTTTCCACTCCTGTACAGACTCCCCAGTACCTATTTCACCTGCAGGATATGGTTTTCCTCCACCTGTTCCAAGGGTCCTTCCTCGCCTTTCTGCAGGAGGTTACTGGTGAGCTGTGAGACACCAGTTCTGTGTCTGCAGTCATAGAAAGGTGATGGCTGAAGGCAGGACTCCATACAGACTCTACACTTTGGTAAGCAACAGGCGTGAGCTGTAGAAGGCAGCATACATGACACTGACACAAGATTTTTGGAGCTCAAAGTGCAGCAATGATATATTGATGCATCACACACATAACCAGGCGTAGCCCTGCCAGAAGCAGTGCCAAACATGTTCTTCATTAAAAGCAAGCTGGTAATCAATGCCTACTCTTCTCATGAACAAATCAAGATTCTAAAAGTGGAAAACAAAATATTTGCAGAAAGGCAAACATATGCAATCAGGCAGGGTGAAAATAGGCCACTGTGCCATGTCAGTGGTGGTATTAGCTACCAAAGGTTGCTGTGTGGAGTACTTTTCACTTCTGCCATACTGTATAGCTGACTAGACTGCAGCAATGCCCCTGTAGTACCTATTAGGTACAGTTTTAAAAGGAGGAGGCAAGGGGCATGTCTTGCATGAAACGGGAACTTCTACTTCATAACAGGTACTAGCACAGTTCGCCAGTCCCCACACAGGCTTTGCCTGCTGCAGTTCTCCCAAGCCCAGGATGCTTTCTTTCACATACCTGAACACTGCTTACAAGGTGATGTAGGGTGTCTTTCTGTGACATGGATGCTGCCTCCTTCTCCCCTGAGACTGGATGGTGAAGCTCTTACACCAGAGTCCCCATCTTCATAGATAAAAGGGCCACACAGTTTGGAAGGAAACAGCCCCTGGGCTCAGCTGAAGGCACCTATGCTGACACAGCAGTCTGGGATGTCAGAACAGAGGTGTGACCTTCAGAGAAGGCCAGATCCTTGCCAAGATGTCTCTTTTAGCCTCTAAAGCTCTCTGGAGAAGTAGCAGGACAAAAGACCAGCAGCTGTGTGCGCATGCTTATCTACAGGGACATTGCTGGAGCAGACAGGTGTGGGTGAGGAGCGTGTGCAGCCTGCCCTGGAACATGCCAGACTCCACTTGTGCAGCTCTCCTTCCTCTCCCAAGTACACTAAGCGGTGGTGTAAGTCCTCCAGCTGGTGAGTCAGGAGGCACTTGGCCAAGCATGGGCCAGCTCCTGCTCCCCTGCTCCTCCCCAGCTTGCTCATGCTGGTGAGCACAGAACAGGGCAGTAAACACTCTCAGCCTCATTCCTCTGTCTTTTTCTGTGTCCCCAGTGCTAAAGCAAGAAAAAGTTCCTCCTGTGAAACACAAAGTTCCCACCTGCTCAGCTTCACAGGAAGGAGGAAAGGACGGAGCAAAGCTTTCAACAGTTCACTGCCACAGCAGCTGTGAGCACACCATGAGTACTCTTAAACATTAAGTCTTCAGATGAAAAAAACCACACTCAAAACCACAGCGTAAGTTTGGCAGAACAAATCTGAGAAGAAACCACAGGTAAAGCTATGTCACCCCCACCAGCAGTGCTGCAAGAGACAGCCGGGGACAAATCACCTAAGCTTAGCTGTGGTCAGAACATCGTCTCTGCCCACGACTTTAGGCAGCAAGTGAATTATCCTGATGCCTGCTTATGGCCTTCTTAAGATAAGACAGGCATTTCTTACGCTATGCTGTCAGCTAGGAATTCCCAGAATAGCCATATTTAGGAAATGAGAACAAATTTCTACTGAGGTAGTACCCACTTTGTACAGCAGGGAGAGACAGAGGCTTTTAAACTCAGGTCAGTAATAAAGGCCCAAGTAAGGGGCTATTTATCATTGGTGTAAAAGTCTCCATATCATATTAACCCCACTCTGCTCCAGTTAATTAAGGGATTTCCCACGATGACATGGAGCAGGAGGATATAGGGAAGAGTGCCTCTTTCTTCACCATGTGGTCTGGTCTGGCTTTGCTCAATCACACACTAAACCAGACTGAACTAAAAAACACTCCTTTCTCAGCCTGCCCTTGCTGCATGTCCTGCAGTTAGATTGCTTCTACCTTGTCTTCCTGACACTGACACTCTCCCCTACTCAGTACTGTCTCCTAATTGCCACTTTTAGAGACACCAAAGGCCATTTAATATGTTATATGGACAAGAGCGGAGAATACAAAGGTTCATTCTGGAAGCTTTGTCCAGCAAATGGGGTCCCAGTCAGACAATTCAAAAGTCATGTGTCCTTACCATATGCATTTGCAGACAGCTTGACAAAGGAGTACATAGAACAAAGTGCTGCATGCAACATCTGCACAGGAATTGAGGACACATCTTAACTTGCATGGCAATTTTTCACACCACAGAACTGGTTAATTAATCTTTTCATCTGGAACTTTTAAACAGAAACCAACCACTTTGATTTCACGGACTTTCAACCACTCCCTCCATTTTAATGTGATTTTTATCAGGAACATTTAGAAGAAACCTTAGCATCAGGAAATGTTTGCTTACGACTTTATATGTCAACATACTTGCCATTTCAGATCTTTGCAATGTCTTAGAAACACTAATTCCACTCTAGGATATTTATTAGGCACCCAGTTTTAAAGCGGTAAAGTTCTAGCCTAATTTCATACCATGGAAAAATAATACTTGGGCAGTCAGGAAGTTGTCAAGAGACAAAGGAGACAGAAAAGGTCAATATTCCAGGTCTACAAAGTTTTCAGCAACACACTGAGGAGACAGTAATACTTGCAGATGTACTGAAAGGATCTGTTTAAGAAACCCTCCAGTTTCACTGTTAAGGTTTCAGCAAAGTCAAAATCTGACAAGACATGCTGGAACAGGCTTGGGGCAGGCTTCCTTCACCCATGCTGTCACTGTCCACTTCTAGCAGCGTGGGTTTATTTGTTGCCACATAATGTTACTCTCCTGTGCCAATGTAACTGCAATTAGTGGGGCTTTTATGCAGTACACTTTTTAAAACTCTTAAAGGATATACTGATTTTCCATTGCGAAGGTGCATTCATTTTTATTTTTTTTCCCACATACAGCCAAATTCTCACTATGTTTTCCCATTTCTCTACTCCAGCACTCTTGCATCATGGAATACCTAATCTTCCTTCACAGCATTTAAATGTTTGCAGGTTACAGTGCCTGATCTTGTCTGCCAGATAGCCTGCATTCACAGCATGATAATCCTCAAGAACATGAATAAATCTACATTAGTCTGATAATTATCAACAATGTCCTCAATGACTTGATGAACAAAGATCTGGGTTTCTTTTTCACATACTAAGCCTTGATAAGAGTAAACTTTAGGGGTTTATCTCTGTAACTATTGAACTTAATTTAAATCTGTTCAACAGGTGGGGTATGATCTGGCATCCCATTTTTTCAGGTCTCTCAGAATAACGCAATAAGAGAAGGCAAAAAGAAGTTCATACAACCATCTGTTTAGTGCATAATTATTCATATAGTGTTCTGTACGTGCAACAGACCCGGGAAAGAAACTTGCTTCTTTTGCTGACCGGATAAATCTGCTGTCACAGGCCAGCAATGCGGCAGAGCTAACTCCGGTTCCTCTCCCACGGCGTTTCAACACTGCTCTGCTATTCTTAGGCTAGAAACATGTGACCCTTACAGACGCTGAATACTTTCTCTGTCTCCCCATGGCCTACGAAGTGGACTCGGCAGCAACTTTTGCTGTGCTCCAGGACACATTTTGCTTCATCCCAGTCTGACTTGACGCTGCGGTACTTCCTGCTGTGCTCTTGGGGATCTCACACACCCTCCCGCCCCATCCTGCCCTTCCCCCGTCACCACCCGTCAGTGCCCCGGATCCCACCTCAGAAACGAAAGCGTGCAGGCCGAGGTAGTAACCAGAACAACAAAGTTCAAAACTAAAAGCCTCTTATTCGGTCCATAAGGCACGGCCAGGCAGAGGCTTCTCTGAACTGTGCGCGTACAACCGAGTCCCGGTGTTCCAAGGATGAGGGGGTGGATCTGAGACAGGGCACTGGGGCAGAGACCTGAGGATTGCCTGGCTGCTTCTAGGAAGAAACAGGAGGTGGTTTGGGCTCCGGCGAGCCGTGTCAGCCCGTCTTCCCTCCGCAGCAGCAGCAGCAGCAGTAGCAGCAGCCGCCAGAGCTGCTCTCCAGATGTGCCGCACAGAGAGGCGGTAGGGGAGGGCTGTGTGCCCTGCCTGCCCTGCGCCTCCGCCTGCTGCTCGGGCACCTGGCGCTGCCGGCAGCCGCCCCTCTCCCCAGCAGCCCGGAGCAGGTCCCAGCCGCAGGTCGGCTGCGGGAGAAGCGGCGGCCGCGCCGCACTCACCATGGCGTTGGAGCAGTTCAGCAGGCACACGACGGCCAGCAGGAACCACCGCCGCCGGTACGTCTTGAACTGGGCCAGCGGCCCCAGGCTGCGCTCCCCCAGCAGGCTGGCCGCCTCGGCACCCTCCATCATGGCTCGGCTCGGCTCGGCTCGGCTCGGCTCGGCTCGGCTCGGCTCGGCTCGGCACTGCCCCGTCCGGCCCCGCCCCGCCGCCCTTCCCGGCCTCCCCGGGGCGGCCCCGGCCGCGCCATCGCCCAGCCCGGCCCGGCGCGGCTGGGGAAGGGCAGCGCAGCGGGCGCGCCCTCGCCGCGGAGCCGCGCCGGGCCAGCGCCAGCCCTTCCCGCTTCGCGGCGGGGAAGAGCCCGGCGCTCCGCGTCCCGGCTGCTGAGGTGCGCGGGAAGTGTGGCGCCTGGCGAGGAGACGCCTCTCCTGCTCGCGGGTCGTTAAAACAACAGCAGCAGCATCGCCACCATCACTGGTGGCCGCTGGCGGCTCCGCGTTACCGTGGCAGTCACCGTTAGCTGTCGCCTCCGGGCAGCGCCCGAGCGGCAGCTGCCGCACCTGGGGGTGCCGCTGGAAGCCTTGCGGCAGTAGCCCTGTCCGAGGGGTGAGCGCTTACTGGAGTACCAAAAGGACTGGAGGAGAATAAAAGGAGAATGTTAAGGCCCACGGGGGTCTATCAGCCACAGGAGATATAATTTGCTGATGGATTTGTATGACTGGTTTTGCTGCAGGCAGCAGTATTTTTTTTCTCCGATGCAGAGATACATACGCACACTAGCTGTTATGTCCTAGTCAAAAACTCACCGAAGGAAAAAGCCAAGGGTCCAAAAGAAAAGCCTCCCCTGCTTCCAAATCAGACCTGTTTGGAAGCGACTCCAGGTCAATTGAACATTGGTAGTGCCTGGATGGCTGTACCCCAACTCTAGGATCTAATCACCCTCACACACCCCCTGCACACCCACCACTTGGCCTCAGCAGTACTGAGCTGACAGGCTGATGAAATGGCTTTCCAGAAATGGCTTCAAAATATTAACATCCACCATGTAACCTCTTGCTCAGGCTTTTGAAATCCTTGTGCCATTCTTCACCACAACCTGCTAAGAGCACAACACCCTCTCAGTAAGAGGCTGGGGTCACTTACTGTGAGAAGAGCTTTATTCCAAATTCTTTGAGCATATTTGAAGAGTGGGTAAGGAAGGGTATCCTGCATGCCAGTGTGATAAATGAGTGAATGATAAATGCTGGCTTTCGCATATATGAATTTAACATTTAGAAGTGATGTGTACTGTATAAAAAAAAAATAATGTTAAGATAAAATATAATTAAGTAGAAACAAGGTTAGGCTAAATTGTAACTTCGAGATAGTTGTAATATGCTAGAAAATGTAATAATAAATACATGGTAATAAATGTCTTTTAAGTTGGTAAAACACAGAGCTAGGGATCAAGACATCCTAAAGAAACAAAGAAGATAACTGCCGGCATCCCAGGAAGTCTGTTATCTCGACTCACACCTCCCAAAAGGAACTGTCACCTACAAATTAAGTTGGAACTGAGGAAACATAGACGGGAGGATTTCAGCCTTCAGTTCTGAGACAATCCAGAGGGTCCGAGACTCCAAGACGGGCGCCTTCACTGGCAGAAGGGGGCAAGGATCGGAGGGGGGAGTTGAGTGAAGTGTAAATCACCTTCGAGGCTTAATGAATATGTAACAGTTAAAGAAAGTACTTAAGTTCACTGTACAATGGATGGGTGTGCCTCTGGCAAAATTGCTAAGCACCCTGCGCTGTTTTGCCTTTGCTCTATTAATAAATACTCAATATTATACAGTTAAAATTTCAGCCCCTGAATTCATTTATAACACCAGTATTCTCTCATGAACAATTTTAGCTGAAATTTTCCGGGGTGGAAAAGGAGTAGGGAGTGGAGAGAGGGAAATGAAGGAGAATAAACCATTTCTAGCCCATGTCAAACCTGTTGTTTCAGGGTAGAGAGAAGCATAGGTTGTTTGTGCTAGTGAACAAACTTTACTGACTGATGGATTGTGCTTTCTAGTCTCTCTCAGCTGGAATTAGGGGTTGACATTTAGTAATAGCAGTTGACATTTTGTAATAGCAAGTGGGAATATTAAGGTAATATTGTTGATTGACATGTTCCTCTGTCTACAAAAGCCTGACATGGTTTGCCTGGTGTGCGAGCTGCTGACAAATGTGCACTGCTCTTTGTATGTTGTAGGCTGATGCACAGCAACCTCTGCCCTGCTCTGGAAAGACATGCAGCGATCTGGGTTGTGTGCATGAATGAACTGTCCTCTTGACCCAGCAGTGCTGTCACGTGGGGGAAACTTGTACATCGACATGCTAGAAAGAAGCCCAGGTGTGTGTGACAGCAGAAAGGCACAGCAGCCAGTGCTTACCAGGAGAACCATCATTCCCTCCTCTCCCTGGTCTCTGCTGCTGGCAGGCAAGCCCTCTGTGAAAATGAAATTCACTGAGGCTCTCTCTACATGATCATTGCCTCGCTCACTCCTTTTTCTGCTTAAAACCTCTGTTATCATTAAAGATGTCTGAATAATGCTGTCAGAAATGAAAATCCCATGTGCAATATGCTTACTAATTCATTTTGTTAGTAAAATATATTAAAATCTCAAACTGCACGTATTTGTAGGACAGATCAGAGTCTGCCCTATTTAGCCCCTTTCTGTATTATTTGTTATGTCAAGATAATGTGGTGTGCTGTTTTGTACTTGAAATAGGCTCCCAGAGCAAATTGGAGCTGGATGGTAAGGGAGATGGATGGTGTGAGGGCTCTGTAGCTTTGGGTGCAGACATCAGAAATCCAGTGTCAAACAGGGCCACAGAAAGGGAGAAAGACAACAGCAGTAGGACAGAACTGCTTTGCTGTTTGGAGCAGAACAATTTACTACCACACCTGGGGGTAAAATAAATATTTTTCTCCACTTATCCTTTTGCCTGGCTGCATGTAAACTGTAAGGACTGGTCTAGGGCTGCAAGGAGATAAGAGTACTCAGAGCAGCTCCTTGCAACCTCATTCCTCTGCTCTATACCACATCCGCTATGAACAGGGGCACCATTTGTTACTGGCAACACAACAAGGACAGCAGTAGGATCAGTGTTGAAGGAGAATGGCCTCATCTGCCCTGCATCTTCTTATTCTTTGCTGGTGCTCTACTTCTTCCTGATATATCTGTATCAGACCCTTTCTTCCCAATGTCCTCCCTCTCTTTTGCATACCTAAGCACATCCTATCCCTATTTTCATCCTGGTTCTTGTCTCTAGGAACTGGAAGCATAAACTAGATGTTGGCTTCTCAGTTAAGCAGTTTCTTGTTCAGTAGGCACTTGTACTGAGATACCTGTAGTCTCTGATGTGTGAGCATAGCTAATACTCACTGAACAGATCCAGCTATGCAACTGATACAGTAGGTATGGGAAAGAAAGTTTTCAGTAATGGAGTAGTTGAAGTCTCTGTAATTTGGATGAAAAATGGATGTGAAATAACTTAGTGTTGGGAAAGGATTCTTTATCCATAGCACTTATCCAGTATTCAGCCCCCATGATGGTAATTACAGGATCATCCATGTTCAAAGCAGGGTCAGCAGCTGTGGCTTAAGGGCAAGGGAATACCCAAGATTTATAGGTGCTCATGGTTGAAAGAAATTACAAGTCAGAGGGTCTGCAAAGGCTTACAAAGTTTTATTAGTAAATGACACTCTTGGTATGGAAATAGGTATAAGTTAGTGCTGGACCTACTGTGTAAGCACATGGCACTGGGTTTTGGGTGATGGGGTAGGGTGAAAGGGAACAGAGAAATGAATTAGAGAGGAGGAGGCAGAATGAAAGGGAAAAAAGGGAGAAAGTGAGATCACCAGTCCTGGCTCCAGCATCGATCCAACTGATGGTACGTTCAGGGTTTGAGAGCGTCTGCACACCTGGGCTTTGTGGGGGTACCTTTTATAGATAAATTTCCCCACCCTGGAGATACGTTTCTCACTTTCTATGCAAATTAAAAATCCTGTGCAGTCGATTCCTCTAGACCTTTCTGGAAATGGGTCGGAGGGCTTCAGGGATCTCTGGTGGTCTTCATCCTCTCTTACAGTCCATGCCCATGTCTCAGCCTCGCCCCTGCACTTGTGCTGTGCTGCCTTGTGCTCACCTCCAGCAGTCAGAACAAGGACACTAGTCCCAGAAACGTGCTGCCTTGCCTCCTTATGGCCTCTTCTCCAGCCACATCCTGCTCTTTCCAATTCTTGGCTGTTACTGCCAACAATCCGTGGTTGGGTCCACAGCTATCTGGCTATCGGTGTTTGAACGTACACATTAGCCCCCGTGTCTTCTAGCACTGTACAGCAATGAGGTCAGACCAGTTTGGTTAGGACTCAATCTGGTCTTGCAAACCCTCAGCAATGGAGACTGCACAACCTCTCTGGGCAATTGATTCTACCGCTGGATCAGTCCTAGGATAGATGCCACAGCACAGCCCTCAGATAGAGTACAACTCATTAAGCCCAACCCTCTAACATCTTTCAAAGTTGGATCAGTTGGCTATCCATCTGGGTATATAATGTCCTAACTTAAATACAAGAACACTGGTAGACAGAGTTGAAAATGCTGCTAAGTCATAATAAATTACATCCATTGCTCTCACCTGCCCACAAATCCCATTCTTTTATCAAAAAAGGGCAATCAGTCACATTCACAGTTAAGATTTATCCTTGGTGAACCTGTGCTGATTATTCACAATTGCCTACATCTCCTTCATGTGTTCAGAAATACCATGCAAGAGACCTTGTTTCATGTTGTTTTTCCCATGGATTGAAGTGTAACCAGACAGTCTGCAGTTGCCTGGGCTGTTCTTTGAGTTCTTTTTAAGTACAGGTGCAACATTTCTACAGGTGGCAGGGGCATCCATGGCTCTGCAAAGATGATCGACAGTGATCTTGCGATTGCATCAGACAGCTCTCTCAGCATCCTTGGACACAGCTCTTGTGTTTCCATGGACTTCTATAACCCAAGTTTTCTCCAGCAATTCCTAATTCATCCACTTATGGTCATCATTCCCCTCCATGAATCCCAGGCCTGAAGCCCTGGAAGACCTTGCTGTGTAAAAAGGCATTGAGTTCCTCAGGTTTGCCTGTGTCCACTCCCAGTAAATCACCCAACCTACCCAGTGACTGGACACCATTTTCCTTGTTCAGCTGCTTACCATTTAGCAGTTGAAGCTCTTTTTGTTACTATTGACATGCAAGTTAAAATTCCAGCTAAGCTTTTACTTTCCTGACACCATCCCTACATGCCTGGGCAATGTTTTTAAATTCCTCCTTCTTTGGCACTGGAGTTCTGCCACAATTTCCTACTTACCCAAGGTGGTCTGCTTATTTGTCTCTCCTTTATCTGAAAACTGAGATGGCCTGTTCTAATAGTCAGTTGAAGCTTCAGAGATCTCATCACTGCTGGAAAGAGTGACAGAGTGAAAAGCAACTCCTTTACCTGTGCAGTGAAAGAAGTAGAGAAAAAGATGTCCTGAGCTGCAGAACTAAGAAGTCTGATACCTTACTGGGTGCACCTCTGGGTCGATGAGCACTAAGTTGCAACCCTTTTATCATGGTTGGAGCATTAGTAATATCCTCCTGCATGGGTCATCTGCTTGCTGCTGACACTGCAGGTTTTCTGTGCTGTGATGCTAATTGGTTCTTCTCTCTCTTTAGCCACAGGTTTTCATGAAACTGTAGGGACTTTGCTGCTGTTTACAATGCTATCCCTCTTTCAACTGTCATTAAAACTTGGTAAAATAAAAAGAATAAATAAAGGAGAATGAAATAGGCTAGTTTTTACTAGTTTTGTTCATTTTATACTATCTAAAGAGCCCACATGGTACCTGAAAGTGTAATTAAAGGCCATGCAGGCTCATTAAGTACAGAATGTGTGTATGGGGGTGGAGGTGGAATTAGGATTGCTCAAACAATTTTTATTCTGGCATTTCTTAATGTTTTAATGTTTAAATTAGCAAGTCTTAATTAATTTTCATTACACAAAAATATGGTGAAAAGTGCTGCTGTTACATAAATGGATCCACTGTCCATTGCTGTTTTGTTGCTAGGTCTCATATTAGAAGCATAAGGAGGTTTTCCCAGGGAATCCTGAATTTTGTTTAATCTGAATGCTTTAATGCTAATTAAAGTCTGTGTTTGTTTGGTTTGTAGCAGAGAGGGCTCTGAAGACTCCTGCAAACCGGGAGGCCAGCAAGCATCCTATTTGTTTCCACAGTGCACACTGGAATGTGTATTGGAAGAAACTAGTAAAATCTTGATGTCAAAGACTGCCATGATACAAGTCTAAGAGCCTTCATGGAGCAGGTCATACATTAAAAACTACAGCAACAACAAAAAATTTAAATAGCGAGAGCAGTTGAGTGCACAGAGCAAACCAGGAGAAAAGTATCTCCCAGACTGCAAGAAAGTATTGCATATGCAAGTCCCACATTACTGGCAGGTATGGAGAGGAAACAGGAATGCAGAAGTCACTGCACTGGCATGTTTGCAGACTGCTGAACCAGACACTTTCCTCTAGACAAAGATTAGCTGCTTGCTTCGATAAACAGAGCAAAACAGGCCGGTCAAATCACAAAAAGAAATCACAGGAGGCAGCAAAATGCATGTCCAACACTCCGGGTAGCAAACCGGTTGTACAGTGGCTGAATCTTTTCACAGTGAGGCAGGTCCTGGGAATGATTCCTGTTGTTCCCATCTCTGGCAGTTGTGAGCCTGGAAAACCAACTGTAAGAGAACCGAGCAGCTGCCAAAAGCACGGGAAGCTACGTTGCTTCTGCTGCTCTAAATGCCAGTGAAAGACTAGCCCTTTATACAGTCTCATCTCTGAACAATTTTCTGCAGGGTCGGTTTTAAAGACCTGTCTACTCTTTGTCTTACTCCTCCTTGTGGGGATGTTCCTTCTCGCAAGGCTGAGTACAGATTTGTCTTTCTAGCTATATCCATTCCTGCAAATGGGGAGATCCAACCTCCCAACAGGTTTTTTTTTTGCCAAAATAAATTACATATGTCTTAGGAAGTTCTGCTTGTGACTCTATGACTGGAAGTAATACCATACCATACTCTGGACTCTCTGAATGTGAAGTAAAACACACTCCTGACTGCGGCATTTGTGCTGCCAGTCTTTTATGAAGCCTAAGATCACTCAATGAGAGAAGTAAAAATTTCCTAATATTTTTAAGTATTTTCTTATTTAGTCATCCTTGAGCTATTTTGTTTCCATTTATAGTTATACCATTTTCCCCACTTACACAAGACAAGCAAGTGGAATTTTAGTTTATCTACATAAAAATCTGTTCTTTGTGAACTCACAGCTTCATTAATGCCTTGTAGAATGAGTTTTTCAAGGACAGACATTGCAATAATATTTAGTTTACTTTTATTTTATTTTATTTTATTTTATTTTATTTTATTTTATTTTATTTTATTTTATTTTATTTTATTTTATTTTATTTTATTTTATGTGTAGAAAGACATAATAATTTTAATGGCTTTGCAAACATGAATAGCTGAAACTATTTCCGAATCATTATATCTGACCATATTTCATGCTCCATTTAAAATAAGTGAATGCAAAATCCAGACAAAATAGATGTCCAATTTACATTTTGAAGTAAAAGGAAATTTTAACAATTAGCTTTCCTGAGGCAGCATTGTCTCTCTTCTTTTTTTTTTTTTTTTTTATTTCTTTGTCAGCACAAAGGTGATTCACTGGGTCAGCAGTGGCTGGCCCTTGTCCCCCAGGCACAGGCAAGCAAAGAGAGGCTTTTTGTCAAAAACATTCCCAGGTTTATAATTTGTTCTCTGCACAAAGAAATGTGTTAAATGGGAGCTAATGAATGAAGTAAGAATCCACATATTGCCAAAACGATTAGATGACTGATGGTCCCAGAAAGCAACTGCTACAATTCCAGGTGCACTGCAACAAATACAAAGATGAGAAGAGATGGTCAGTGCTATCCAGGTGGAGCATACAAGGGGCTTAGTTAAATCTGCTTTACAAAGATATTGTGCAAGGGCCATACCATTATCGTTTTTAAATACCTCAAAACATTATTGTTCATCTTCCCAAGAAGCAGTGATACCTGTGGACAGTAGCCCTCTGTTCTGCCTTTCTATCTCGTTCTCTCTCTCTCTCTCCTCTTCCTCTTTCCTTTTCGTTCTCTCTGCAAGACAACAAAAAAGGTTGAATGATTTATCTATGCCTTTCCTGCGTGTTGATCATCTTAGTTCGATTTCTTGTGTTTGGAAGACCTGTTTTGTGGTAATTTCAGTTTCTCTTCAGTGCAATTTACCATGTCATTGCATACGTATTCTGTTCCATTCTCCTTCAACTGGACGTTTATCGGAATGGAATTCCCTTCCTAAACCTAATTCAAAACACTGAAGAGGATGTCATCATTTGTGATTGCTGAAAACTACAGAGTTCTCAAAAACCTTTAGTTTTGCGTTTTAGTGGTCCAATGTACTAATGTATTCCTTCTGCTTCATACAGATTTGCAGATGTGGAGAGCACCTACAATATACAGGCTGGGCAAGGAGTATGTAGGATGGAACAGGATTTTAGACAACAAAGCACAAAGGTCTACAAAGTTATTTCCCTTCTCTTCTGTTTTGCCTCTATCTGTGCCTGCCAGAAATCCCTAGCAGGGGACTTCTTAATCCCTCTGTAGGAGGACATACAGTATGTTCACACACCCACAACACACGGATGCATGCATGTTTGCTTTACTCCTGGTCTTCTGCTGTCAGTTTGTGTAGCTGGAAAAGAGCAATTCAGTATTTTTATTACACTGTGGCTGCAGAAAGCGACATGTGAAAACTTCAGAGAAGTCCAGAACTAAGCAGTTTAAGGAGTAATCTCAGTCCTTCTTTTGTTTCTGGAGTAGCTGCTGACCAGTGAACATAAAAGGAACCAACTGGGCCCTAAACCAGCCCAGAAGGATGAAAAATGGCCAAGTGATTATGTTTGTCATGCCTGTAATCAGTGTTGCTGAAAATGAGAGCTAGCAAGTATTTGTGAAAGAAGCACAATTTGCCTAGTGCTGCACTAGAAGAGCCAAGCCTTTGCCAAGGGAAAGTCTGTGATCTGTATAAGTAACTTTTTGTATGTGTTGACAAGCTTCAGTGTCTTGAGGTGACTTTATGATGCTACTCTATTCCTGATCATCGGCTTTATGCCAAGAAATGGGTCCTGTAGTTTTAAGCTGGGTCCGGGAAAGGGAGGGGGCTAGGGAAACTCTAGTGCAGGCTGGGTTGAAGCTCTCACTCCTGTGTGCTTGGCTTGTGGAGCAGATGTGTTGCTTTTAGCATTGTTGCTTTTAGCTAGCTTAGGCAAGAATTCTTTTTTTCCCCTGGACTGCAGAAGCAATTCTTCAGTGTCTTCTGTTGTTTCTCCTTGGACTGTTAGGCTTGCTTTTGGGTCTGAAATCAGTCCATCCCTGGGGAGACGGTCAGTGGGACCTGTGGGGGGCTGCCAGAATGACTCCACCTGACCCCAGGCCTTTGGAGAAGCCAAGCCAGTGAAAGACAGGACTCTAAATCCACCAGCTTTTGTCTGCAGTGAGGAGATCAACACTGGAGATCACCAGGTTCCCATCTCTTTTTTTCTGCCCAAGCTGCTGTGTGGACTTCTTTTCCTCCTTCCCCAAGACAAAGCCATCTGCCATTTTGTTTTTCCCTAGCATATGGCTGGTGGAGTTTCTTTCCCTTCCCCTGGCATTCTGTTTGTTTTTTTTTCTGCTGTGGGTGGGGGTGTGTGTGGAAGGTAAAGTTCTGATGGTTCAATATCTAACAACTATTCATTTTCTCCCATGCCATGTGGGCACCTTGTTTGTCAAATAAACAGGTTTTTTTTCACTTTCTTGCACTAAAATTTATTTTGTATTGGTGGGAAGGGATTACTGAAACCCATTTCTTCAGAGGAAACATTAATTCCAGAGTGTTTCCTCCCAAACTTGTCTCCAAATGGAGACATTCAGTCATGCTGAATAGAAGGGTGGAAATCCCAATGGCTTCGATGTTGTATAAATTTCATAAAAATTGGTTTCTAGGAGGATGAGAAGGAAGACACAGGACTGTGTGTAAGGGAAGGCAGAGAAGGGTCAGGTATTCTGTCTTCTGGTGAGCTCTCCAAAAGATCAGGAGCAGAGTTAAGCTGGTCATTTGGTACCTTCTCTCTGGTTCCAAGCCAGCCAAGGCACACACTGCCTCTTGACCAGCTATTCACTCAACTAAAAAGAGCTCAGGGTCATGGGAGACACTCTAGGTCTTAGAGGGAGATCAAAAGAAATTATTCATGTCACAGAGTTGATACTGGGCAGAAATGCATAAAAAATACGTGGTTTCTGTAGAAGGACCAATTTGTTTAGGTTTTTATTACACCAGACCAGAAAGTAAAAACCATCTGGTTAAAAAACTTGCCTATTTTCTTGCTGCTTTTTTCAGCTTTAATGATTCTTGGGTCACGGTATCAGACAGTTGTTAGGAACATATGTATGGTATGGTTTAGGTCTTCCTTCAAATTTGTTAGACTTGATAGTATTTCACAAAGAACTTCTGTGTTCTTGTGCTGAATTTCACAGTTGCTTCCCACCGTGGGCAAATACCCTGTTCTTGTTTCCATGCATAATTAACAGATCTGAAGGCAGAATTATTTAATACAATTCACAATTGTTATGATTTTAAATTCTCTTTATGGCCCTGCAGAATCACTGAAATTTCTCTTGATGCTTTAAAGCTCAACTCCTATCAGAACTTAATCACCCAGAGGCTGATTTGTTTTCTGTCCTGTGCTGTCACATGTGCAATATGGCTGAAAATGCAATTACACCATTTAATTTTTCTCAATAGCACAAATTTTTAAAATCAAAATTGTTCCAGACACTTTTAAATACTTTTAGGGAGTAATTAGCCTCTGTAAATGATGGGGGTTTTACATATTGTGGCTTGAGACTAGGAAGCTGAAATTATCATTCGACTTTGAAAAACTGATAGACTACATGGATGGCAAAGCTTCTATGTGACAGACCCAAATGATTTTTTATTTCAGTGGAAATAAAAGAGATTGATATTTGACTGTCATTGTGGCCTTTGCACATGCTGAAGAGAAACACTATAAAGTGTTACTTCCAGAGGAGTTTTTCATACAAAGAGCGTGGGATAAATGACATACTACAGAGGCCAGTGGAGGTAACCTGTGTAGAACTGATTGCTTGTGAAACAAAGGTCAACTGTGATTGCAAAGCCAATGCAGTCAGCCATTCAGGCTGGTGTTGCAATATATTATGCAGAGTCATCACTAATGTAAAGAAAATGAGCCGCACAAAAATAATTTATTTTACTCTATTAATGCTCGAAAATCCAGCTGTTCAGTTCCACATTGAGCACATCATCAATTGCATATTTAGATGGCCTTCCTTGTAGACTGAAACGTTTCCAGTAAGATCTTATATTTTTAACGTAAATGGAGAAGTGTGCGCACTCATTTCATAAAGATGAGGTTGCTTACTTTTCACCTATGCCCTCAGAAAATAACACTGTTGTGAAGAAAGCATGCCTTTATCTTTCTCATGCCAGAAGTACTGTGAATTGCAGCAGGAGCCACTGTTGCCTGCTCAGACATCAGATTCCCACACTGGAAGAGGCAGCTTCCTGCTGACAATAAATCAGGCTGCTCTCTTCTGCTTTGTCTCTAAGTACAGCCAGCACGAGTTTGACTGTTTAGCCTGCCTAGTTACTAAACAGTCAACAGGGTACAAAGAAATTTTATTTGTCAAGGTAAGCTTCTGATTTGGCACTGAAATCTAGAAAGAGGACCAACAAAAAAAGTTGAGTGGAGACGGCTGTGTCTTAACATTGAATTTCTCTTTCCATGACTTCCTCTGTTTCTTGGGCAGAGAAGGTGTCTGCAATGGGCTGTAAACTACAGGAGGCTTAGAGGCTGCCTGGCTCTTGTGCTTCACCACAGTATGCTTATAAGCTTTCTTGCATTCAGCTGCTATATACTTATCACCTCTGACACTGGTGCAATTTATTTATTTTGATAAATTCCCCCTGGGCTGGGGCTAAGACTGTACCTTCTCGTAGTTTGCTGGTTTTTTTAAACATATAGGCCAGGTTTTCTCCTCTGACCCATCTCTATCTTTAGCAGTCTGCATTTTATTTAAAAGATAAGGCTTCCCTCTACATTGGAATAAATATTTCAAACACCTTTGAGAAAGCAAAAAGGCATCTCTCTGCAATTTAGCTATACAACCTTTCTTCCACATTTTCATTTTCTTAAGGGGAAATATTTTGCATAAAATATTGATATCATTCTTAAAACTGAAGGCATTCATACATTCAAACTCACCTGATTTTTTTTTGACCTCTGACTGTCATATAGTAGAGTTGGCAGCCTCAAAGGTAGACCTATTATGCTAATTCTATTGTAAAAAGTCCAAATAAGTTTCCCTTATTTAGGTCCGACATCTAGGTTCACTTAGATGAAAGATAAAAGACTTTATAATGAAATAATCACTGAAGATCTCAGGGAGCTTTTCAAGCATGTATTTAGGTCCTGTATTAATAGTTCATGTTCTGTTCTTTAATCTGGTTCTAACTGGGTGAAGTAGCACCATTTCAAGTGACAGCACATTAACCAATTATGGAAATAAAAGACTAAGTACAATTATATCACAAAACAGTAAGTATGCTAGATAATGTTCAGTGTTTAAACTAGGCTAACTATCTTCAAGTCAATAGTGAAGAAACTGTGAATGGACATACCTTTTACAATGAAGACTGTTGATAGGGGAAGACAGATAAATCTTAACAGCAGGGACTTCCTCTTGTTGAGAACATGCATGTGGCACTAACAACAAATGCCACTCGAACCAAAGCTTCTCATGCACTATGATGTTGGCGATGCTTTCCCTTTCTTTTTTTGAAGGCCTCCTTCTGCTGTGGATTGTTCTGGATCACAGGGTCAAATACATGAATGGACTGCCTTGGAAACATGGTTGAAGAGCTGTGGAAAAAGAGTGGGTCACATACTAGCAGTCAGTTCCCCTTTGACCTGTAGCTCAAAGGCACATCAGAAATACAATTTAACTAATCTCATTAATAACATGATGAAACCCATACCACACACATTGGAGGGCAACTGTTAAGCTAAAACTAATTTGCATGAAATTGTAGGAGTTTTCCATAGTCCAAGTGTGGAAAGAAGTACTATTTTAGCATGTCTGTCATATGTTGCTGATGTTAAATGTCTGGAAAAAATATTTGGTGTAAAGTGCCCAATTTTCAAGATGAAAACATCTGACACAGGCATGTTGGTTGTAATTAAGCCATAGAGGGCTCTGATGTGAAGTTGCCTCCCTCTTTGCAGAATTAGTGTGAATGTATCCATGTCCATCTACATAGATATGCCTCTTGAGCATGTGTAAAGGCCACAATGAAAGTGAAATCTCAGTGAGATTTCTGCTGGAATAAAAAAATCTTTTGGGTCTATCTCTTAGAAATCTTCACAGGCAGATGGAAACTAACAAAGGTCTGTAGCCTGCTGCAGGGACACTGCTTGAAAAACAGGAAGAAAAGCTTTCCAAATCTGCTGCTGCGTCCCCTCTGCTGAGCATGCAGAAAGCCCGGCTTGCATTTAAAACCACGAGCGAAAACACATGTCATAGTAATGAAGCCTTTTGTACAGCAAAGCACCTATCTCCACCAAATCCTCCTAAAAAAACTTCTGACACAATAATTTGCAGGCCTGGCCTAAGTGGGAAAATGTCTATTATAAAACTGTTCAGTCTTGAGCAAATTGGGAAAAGAGCAACTTTCAGGCAATAGCACAACTGGTATGGCAATGTTGTTTATAATTTCCTTTTTTGGAAAATGCAATAATAGCAAAACATTGCTAGTGATTAGCCTAGTGCATAGTCTAGTGGTCAGCCCCACATCTACCTGACCTAAACATTGTAATGAAGAAAACATAACCCTATGCTTTCCATTTTCCCCAATGCTACTCAGATGGTAAATCACACATTTAAGAGAAATAAAATGTGAGCTGTATCATTGTCTCCTGGTCATCAAGCTTTTAGGATCTCTCATTTGATTTCTACATTATGTCCAGAAGTCTGGAATTTTACTTATGCATTTTCAAGAGGTCCTTCTGGTACAAATTTTACATTCACGTGCAGTCATACATGCCATGAGAACTAGTTCTCGTTGCAGAGAGATCTGTACTACAGTAGGGTGAGGAAACCCCAATGCTTGTTTGCAGCAATATTTGCATTGTCCAGTGTGTTTTCCCTTCTGGATATTATTACTCAGACTCCTGCTTAGCATAAAATTTGTCTCTTGCTTCAATTTAATGAGTCAGCAGATGAATTATGCTTGTTCAATTTGTGTCCAGCAAGAATGACTTGTCATGCTATTTTTTTAGTATTCTTTTGAACCGGGTTCATACAGAGGAGAATGACAAGATTGTTTTTGTTGCAAGAACATTAAAGAACATAATAAATTAGATCAGCCGTGCCCAGGTAATTTCTGGATGTAATCTGTAAAATTGCTCTTTAAAGTAACTTCTGAGCAGGAATGTATTTGTTCAGATTTACAATGTCTTAAAGGGTATGGAAAATAAACTCATGTCAGCACCTCCTATCCCAATGAATGCTCTACCTCTGATGTGCAGCCTGTTTTTCCTGCTGGCAGTTTGCTGTGGGTGGGCATGGGAGGATGTTTGGAGCATGGAAATGTTATTACAAAGGCAAGTCAGGACTCCAAAAGCCAGGGCTCCTAAAGCTTGTGGTGTTTGGGAGGGTTTCTCATGTTTATCACTCTGGCTGCACTTGTGTCTCCTGCCCATGACTGTACCAGCAGGGTGCAGCTCTGACCCTTGAATCATGCTGCCTGCCAGCCTGTGGACTTCTGTTTTCTCTGTCTCACCAATATGTCCCATCTACTGATCGTAGTTATTTCATTGAGGCCAGATGGTGGCTCAGTGCCTCCAAATGGCTTCCTCCCACATGCAGGGACAGCAAATAAGGAGTCCCTCAAGAACAGCCCCATCATCACCAAGAAGTTTTTTTCTTCCATAACAATGTAAAACTACCCTCACCACCAGCACTGGTCTCCAGAGAAGCAGCCTGTGTCACCTGGAAGAAACATCTGTCCCATCTCGGGTGGGAGTCTGTGTTTTCTGGGCTTCTAACTTTTGGGGTCTCCTTGATGCCTCAGGTCTGGCCAGGGAATGCATGGAGCTTCAGTTCTGGTGGGGCAGCTCTGCTCTGCAGCTTGGTAGTCAATTCCAAGGTGAGCACCTCAGTATTGTCACTTCCCTTCATCTTCTGACTATGAGCTCCTACCGAGTGACTCCAGCCCATCAGGAAATGCTTCCTCTTGCCATCAGCCTGCCATTGCAGCTGGTAGGGGTCTCGCTGGGCTCTGGTGTAGAGCAAGAGTAAAGACCTGAGACCTCCTGACCTGGGGTTTGACTGGGGCACAGCTCTGCACAGGGAGGAGGGCTGTGTTAGGGTGGCTGCTGACAGCCCCTCCTTATTGCTGTACTGGGGATCACAGCATCACAGGCCCACAAAACAGCAGAGGGTTCCAGGGATCTCTGGAGGTCCTGGTCTGATCCAAGCCCCTGCTCCAGCAGGGTCCCTGAGGGCCAGGTGCCCAGGTGAGATGTGAGTGAGAGGGATTTAATTGCAGAGAGAGTTTATATTAGACAGAGTCTGCATGCTCTCTGCAATTAAAGGCAGCTAGAGGCTCCAAGACTGCAGCCAGTAATTATATGTGGTTTCTCACTTCCCCATCATATGAGAACTGACGCTGTGGGTTTGTGACAATAAGCCCTTGCCACTCCAAGGAAAGAACTGTTCTTGTTTTCTCCTCTCCTAGGGTTGTTTTTAAGCATTTTCTATCTAAAATGATTACAGAAAAGCTGAGTTTGAACCATGGAATTTACTCCGCTAAAGTGATTGATTTTAGTTTCTCAAATTTAGATCTTAGTCAAGCTACTTAGAATGCAATAATAATTGATCATCTTTGAAGTCAAGCTCCAAATTCAATAGTTTACATAAAAAATCTAAAATTAATTCTGTGGCTTTTTGTGTCTAAAATTAATTCTGCCTTTTTGAGAAAGAAGTTTCAGAAACAGTTTTAGATTAATTCTTTAGCCCTGAAAATAATTTGTTTCAATGGAAGTGGATAGCATTTAGATCATTGCACAAAGACAAGTCTTTCTGCAGTGTTGGAAAGGTACGTACAAAAATTACAACTAAAATACTTTAATCAATGTTTAACTATTAGCATGGATTATGTAGATATCCCAGGTAAAGCTTAGGGAGCCTCTCAGTTGTTTCATTGTGGACAAGAAAACCCTCAGCCCTGGGCAGACAGGCAGTAGGACAGTATTCATTTTATTATTCTAATCTCTGGATCACTGTTTCACACATCAGCATCTGCCAGAACTGAAAACCAAAATTAATAAGTGCAATTATTTAAGGGGTCTCATGGCATGAAATAGATTACAAGCTTACACCTGTCACTTTTTTACCTCTTATGAGGCCAAAGAAAATCAGGTACAAGGACTTAAGGTACAAGACAATGGAAAAGAACACATCTAGTCCAGCATCCCTTAAGGACAGTTTTAAACAGAGTTCCCTTGCAGGACTGGCACAGTGTTAAGGAAATATTCTATAGACTTTATTCTGTGCCACTCACACTTTGATGTCTCCTCCTGGAAAAATCAGTATCTTGTACACAAAAACTTCACATCCAAGAATTTCCCTGTCTAGTTCAGGAGAGAACCAAGACCACAGCTTCAGATGACTCTAATACGCTCAGCTGTCTGAACTTGCTTCTGTACCACTTCTTCCCAAACTTAGGTGTCTCTCTCCTTGCATCAGCATCAGTGAGCCTGGCTGGATCGGGAGACCTGTGCCCAGTTTTGCCTCCTCAGAACTGGCAGCCATTGACTCCATGGAAGATGTTCAGCAGGTGCCACAGAGATAGAGAAGGTGCTGGAGCCCAGCACATCTGGAAAGGGATGGAAGAAAGACTCTTGTTCAATCTGGAGACAAGAAGGGAGAGGAGGACTCTCGAATATCTTTAAATTTTTTGTGATGGGGAAACAGAAAGGAAAGAGACAGAGTCTTCTCTGAGGCACAGAGGGACAACACCAAAGACAATTGCCAGAGACCAAAGAGGTCCCTTATTCCCCAGCAAGGTGCTTGACTGAGGAAGAGACATACGGAGAAGCCATGGGATCTCCATTCTTGTAGATCTTCCCTGCTCTACTGAGGTACCCTGATTCAGCTGGCACACCTTTAAGCATGGAGTCTTAAGGTGTGATGGGGCAAGTCGTGGATCACAGACCTCCAGAGGTCTCTTGCTAAAAAAATTATTCTACAATACTATGTCACAGCTTCCTGAACACCGTTTCAGCTCATTTTCCTGAAATATCTGCTGCAATCTGTTAGCATTCCAGAGCTAACAGAACTAGTACTTGGTGTGTTGGAGGAATCCTTGCCTTGGAGGACAGACACAGGAACTAGAAGATTATTTGTTGTGAGGCTTGTTTGCCCTGAAGCTGTAGTATTGGTGACAACTGCCCTGGTGGCAGGCCACGAAGTGTTTTTCTATTGCCTGTTTTACATCAAACTATGAGTCCTGGATTTATCCTGATTTCAGAAGCTAGTAGAGGCTTTTAATGTGTCATGTTATAGCCAGGCAAATAAACTGGGATTCTTACAAGTAAAGCTTTAAGAAAGCCTTACAGGAAGAAAGGGAATCAGAGGCTTCTGTAAGTCAGGCTAGATGGTGGCTATTGGAGAGGGCTAAGGAAAGTTGGTGGTATAATCTGTAGTAGCAGCACCACGTGCAAGGAAGTACAAGTAAAGAGTAATGGCCTAATCCAGGGAGGAAAGTAGCACAAGAAAATGTTTATTTGCTTTCTTGAGAAAACAAAACACAACAAAACAAAACAAAACAAAACAAAACAAAACAAAACAAAACAAAACAAAAACCAGCTTAGCAAGGAACAGGATGGACTTGAAGCCTAACACAGGTATATGCTTTCAGTTTGTCACAAAGGTGAAATACTATCAGTTTGCTTTGCTCAAAATATGAATCTGTTTCAGAGGAAAATTATCACAAAGCTAAGGGAGAACATGTTTCCCTTTATAAACAGCTCTTCTAAGAAATACTGTGTGATTTATAGCTAGATATTGACTTTGGGATTATTTTCTGTTTCCTGGGTCTGAGCCTTGTATCCCATGATTTGCCCTGGCTTCCTTAGCAACAAAACATCAATGTGCCAACTGAAAACAACTGAGCTGTGATGTTTTCCTTATAAGAAGCTGAAAACACAGTCTTTGTTTTCCTCTGGTATCCAGCTTCACAAACATATCCATTGTTTCGGCTTGTTTTCTGCCTGTTGCACTAGAAATACTGAAAAAGTAGTGCTGTAGTCTCAGAGCTGTACTTGGGATCCGAGAGCCCTCATATCTCAGCTCTAAACTTCTACATGGCTAGGACAGTCTTTCTGTCCGTATTTTTGTTTTGTTATCTCTTTGAAACACATTAATCCTCCTTTTAAAATGTACTCAGCTCCCTTAAATATCTGGCTGCTTCAGGAGCCAGGATTCCGCCATTAACATCTCTTACCACTGTAGTCTAAATATGATGCTGCACTGGTCACCATAGAAATACCCTGTCACGGTGAGCCTTTCGTGCATTTCTAATCATGCAAATACGTTTCTCAATTTTCTTTTTTAAATCTGAACCGCAGTAAGCTAACCCACAAATGTCTTGGCATGATCACGCTATTATTCACTGACATTGCTTTTTAGGACCCTGGCATCTTGTTTCATCCTGTGTTTGCAGTTTGCTCCTTGATATTAAAGCTGACTCATGAGAAGGGAAGAAAGGTGGGATGGCAGCTTTACTGCCCTCCAACTCTTGCCCACTCAGGGCTGCAAAAGCTTATGGAAGTTCTATGTCACTGAAATAAACCTGCAGCCTGCAGATCCTCCCCCACGTGCTTGGAAATGTGGCACAGATGGAACTGCACTGTCTGTGGGGATTACATACTGGGGAGAGTGGCTATGCACAAGAACCCTGTCAGTGTTTAAACCCACTCACTGAAGGCTCATGGGGTGAGTGGGTAGAAAAGAACACGGAGAAAAGCTGTGACATCCCAGTAGTGGGCTGGGTCCTGTCCTGGCCAGGGAAACAGAGCTTGGGAGGTTTTCTTCTGACCAGAGAGAGAGAAGTACCTCTGGAAACCCACAGTGGAAATGGATTTCCTAGCACCTCTAGGAAAGCCATAAGTGGGGCTGAAAAGTAGATTTTTAATGAGCAAAAGACAGTAAGGAAAAAAAGTCAAACTATGTAAGTTTTCTGTTTGCACAGAATGTGAGTTACAATCCAGGGACCCAAATGGATCAGATCACATCAAATGGAAGTAACTTCTGTCTTTTGCTTCTGTTCTCTGCAGGGCTGCTTCTCCACAGCTCCTGTCTTCAGGACACAGTAACTCCTCTATGCTTCACTACTCAAAGTCTACGCACACTACCAAATCAGGACGTGGCAAAAATTTCTCCTCCTCAAAGGAGAATCATGCATTGTTTTGTATTCAGGGGAGCTTCAAGGTTTTCAGTGTCCATCTGGTGTTAGACACGGGGCTAATGAGGAGGAATTACTTCTGAGGCCACTTACTCAACACTAGGTCTCTGAGCTCTCGCAGATGTTTTTACTGCTATGCTTTTTTAACGATAGTTGAGCATTATATGTATTTCAGATAACATGGTAATTGAGCTGGTACTGTTGACCGAAGAGGCTTTTGTAATGAAGTTGTGGATGGCTGCTCAGTATGCAAATGTCATAATGACACTGAACTCTGGAAAGTGAAAGCACGCATATGGGAACTGTGTGCTGTAGCATGCAACAAATCTTTGAATAGCCCAGTGTTAAATGAGCCAAACTGAATCTTTAAATAAATGGGTGTAGATTAACCATTAGGGAATTATCTTCAGTAATTGATTAAATTCTAACCTGCAACTCTCTACAGAATTATTTTTGCCAGAGATTTTGGGCTCCACAGTGGAGTCCCTTCGCACTCTCATCCATTCCATTCCAAAGTGAAAGGCTGTCCTGTAGGAACCTACTGAGGGATTTGTTCATCTCTGAATGAGGAGCAGCTGCAATCCTGGCTCAGATGGCCCCAACATTGTTCTCAGTCCATGCCACAGCCTATTGAGCAGATTGACCATTTCATTAGACTGGAGATAAACGTGAAGATTTGACTCTCTCTTTATATATAATGGAAATTTAATTTAAATGTCTTAGGCATAGATTTATATACAAAACTTTGTATTCACAAAGCTGGTTAGGTTGACATTAGTGGCTGGATCTGATTTCAGAGAGTGCTGGCTAAAGGAACCATACAGTTAGTACTTGCCCTGTTAACTGCTCACCATCTCCAAAGTCTTTCACTGTCAGCCTAGTTTTCTCCCAGGTTAACAGTGAGGACTAACTCTCCAAAACCACCAAAATGGTGCTAATAAGGTAGCACTTGAGGCACAAATAAGGAAGAAAAATGTTAAGAAAAAGATCCAGATTTCAAAGTGGTCTAGGACCACAGCTGGTACTTCAGAAGTGCTTGTAGGTTTTTTTTGTTCTCAGAGAAACATGGCATATTTTCATTGAAGCTAAAACCTTAAGGGAATCTAAATGGGATTTAAGAATGGAAGCAAGTTTCTAACTTAATTTTTCTTCTTATTAAAAAAAAATTAAATAACCAAAGATCAACATATTTCAAAAGGGACTAAAGGTATTAATTTAAGAAATCAAAACCAGATGCCTGACTTTCAGAGTGATCGTGCAATGTTTCTTGTACTGCACCAATTTGAAATACCCCAAATCATTCATCACTGGTGAGTAACATCATCTTCAGAGTTCATAGAAGGGATAAATGTGTTGCTGTCCATGACTGGGAACCTTAGCAGACTGAGATTCATTAATCAGCACTGCCTTTTCCTTAAGGCAAATGACAGCACTTATAAATTTTATCTGTAGTTTTCGTATGTGTGGGTGATTTGGCTGACTCATTAATCCAGGCAGAGATTGTTAATCAGTGGATGACTGCTGTGTGTGCCACAAAACCATGATTCAGATTTGCTCCTTTATGGGAATGCCTGATTGAAATAATAGTATGTCTTACATTAAGCTATAGCCTTCTCATTTTGCTCTTTGTTTTCCTAAGAAAAATGGCTTATGTCTGCCTCCTCCAAATCTTTGCTTTCCTTTGCCAATCTCCAAGACATTCAGCAATAAAATGGTGACCTCAGTCTCTAGTCGTCTCAAGGTTTATGATAGCAGGTGGCAGGGTCAAAAGACACTACATCACTGTAGCCCTCTTGACAGAAAGAGCTGCAGACCTTACTAAACCTGGGAGGAAGAAGGGGTACAGGAGCCAGGCCTTCCCTTCCTTTGTTAGACTTGGTGACTGCATCATTGCAGGAAGCTCCTTTGTGGCCAATACAGAAGGACTTTTAGATATGCAATTACAGATCTCCCAATCAAATACTTGTCTTTTTTCCACTCAGACAGTTGATTTATTTCTTTGGTTTTGAGGGAAATAGTTCTACAGTTGTATAGAAGAACCATCCAGGTGTGCAGTTACAGAATGAGACAGATACTGCAGATGTGAAGAGGACTAAGAGGAGGCAGTTAGTAGACTTTATTAGGATCTTAGCATTCTCCAGTATAAACTACTGTAAAAAGTTATAAGCCTGAAAGTGTTACAGGCTTTGGTACATGTTGCTGGCCAAAGGCTAAGTGCCCCAAATCGGCAATTCCTTAAATAAAGCTATTAAAAAGAAATATGAAAAAATTCAACCCAGAAATTCCTGGGCTTTATAGTGGCTATATTTTACAAGAAGGCCTGCATTCTAAATGTCTTTCCAAAACCTGATGTAAATTCACAGCTTCAACTATACCTTAGATCAGCATACTTTGTTTTGAAAGTAAAATAGGAATGCACCGGCATCATTTTGAAAATACAATCAATCTAACAAGCCAGATGGCTTTAGGTCACAACCTTGAAACATAACACATAACCTTGAAACACTGCCACATAACCTCCTGGGCTCAGGCACAGGTCACACACCAAACAGAAGGGGGAACACCCAGTTCATTTTGCCTACCAATGCTTTCAAGTTTCATGCAAAAGGTAAGTGTGTTTTCAGAATGGATATCTGAAAGTGATAAATGGGGAATCAGCTTTTACGTACAATTATTACATTTTCTGTAAAACTTAAGGAAAAAACAAATCCAAACTTCATATGGTGTCTCCTCCACTTTCTCTCTTCCTCCTCTTTCTCCCTCCTACAGACTTTCAAAGTTTGTATTAACTATTTTCCCCCTTCTCTGCAGTATTCTTCTCTCCCTTAGTATTAATTTGTGCTTAATTTTTCCCTGCTTAGTTTGTCTAGTAGGTGTCAGGGTACCTATCTCCCTGCCTCCCTTCACTCCTTTCACACAGCCTATTGCTTTTCGCCTTGGCCATTCCTCCTCACTCCCTGCAGCCATTTATTTGACACTCCTCCATTTTTCTGCTTCCTTGCAGTCCTTATAATTTGCTCCTTCCTCCTTAGTCTTCTGTGGTTTTCTCTACGCCTTTCCTTCTGTCTTGCTTTCCATCAGTGGCTGGGGCTCTGATGTACTCCTGACCTCTCTCCAGCTTTCCTCCCTTCTTTCTAATTAGCAAGAGTTCCTTATTTACCCATGGAGAAACCCAGACCTGATCTGTAGATTTTTTCACTTGTGAAAAAGGTTTATGTGACATGGTTTCAGTGGAGGGGCTGCAGCGAGATCTTTGGGAGGAGAGGCCAGGCACACCACAGGGCACAGCTGAGTGCTTCAGCCAAGAAAGGGCAAAAATGCCACAAAGGCGAAGAAGGTAATTAAAAAAGAAGTGTGAGCAACAGCCCTGCAGACACCAAGAGCAGTGAAGAAGGAGGAAGAGGAAGTGCTCCAGATGCCAGGGCAGAGATTCCCCTGAAGCCCATGGAGAAGACCATGGTGGAGCATGTGTGGCTTATGGGAGACACACACTGGAGTAGTCTGTTCCTGAAGAACTGTACTCTGTAGGAAAGGCCTACATTTATCCCATGGGAGGAACCCCACATAGGAACAGTGTATGGAGGTGGGAACAGGAGGTAGGAACCATTTTGTTCCAAACACAACTCCTGTTCCCCATTCCTCTGCATGTCCCTTTCTGGTTTTAAGGTTCATTATTTTAACTGAGAAGCCTTCACAGCTGTCAGTGGATACGCTGATGCTTGTCTCCATAGTCAGTCATGAATTGTCAGTAAGTCTTGTGGTTGTGGCAGCTTGTCCAGATTGCCTATGGTCCAGCATAACAGTGTAACAGTTCTGGCTAAATTTCTTCTTTCTGGCTAAAATTCTTGCAGGTTAGCACACACGCCCCTGGCTGATCAGCCCTGGGTTTCTGTACCACTTAGGAAAGCATTTTTTTTTTCTTCTGCATTATCTAGGATCTCAGTCAGAACTGAGGACCTACACATTATTTTAATTTTCCTTCTTGTCCTATGGGTTATAAACCGACCTGTGACCAAACATGTCCCCTGAAAACTATGCTCCCATTCAGAAAGACCAGAAAATGCTGACTCTGCACAATTGCTTTTGAGACTGAAGCTGAAGCATCCTTGAGGAACTGCTGGAAGTTCTACATGTTGGTGCAGTGGCAAGCAGAACTTACTGAAGCTCTTGCTGCAACCAATATATTCAATATATATGAATTTTCCTTCTTTCACATCATTGTACATATCCAGATGAAAACAAAGTGGTGTGCAAACCTCCTCCATAGCAGAAATCAAACACGAGGAAAATAGAAAAGAGACAGGAAGAAAGGAGAAATATTTGAATTATGTTTCTTGAGGAAGACTAAGTGTGTTATTGGTTTGGAGGTGTGCATTACTTAACAGGGTGCTTGGCCTGATTTATAATGTCTGTTTGAGTTCAGCGAGTGGATCGTAAGAAACCTGCCCATGGCTTGGGTGTGAGACCTCATTTTTTCCAGTGGTGCAGACAGAAACTGTACAACTACTTAATAATTTAAGTATAAAACCCTTCTGCCTAGGGCAAAAGTCTGCGTGCAGTGGCAAATATCAAGACTGTGGATATATATGGATGGAATGGTGGCCACCCCTGCCTTCCAGCTGTCAATCCTGCTTCTTCAGCAGAGATGATTTCCTCCTTACCAGGGATGGCCAACTGACATGGCCATTTGCTTCTGGTCACCAGTTACTACCTCTACTGGTCCAAACTGGGAAGCTGTTCAAGAAGTGGACAATTTGTTTCCATAGCTTGTGAGTAGGTACTGGGGTTTAGTACAATTAAACAACTTTGTCAGGAAAAAACCAATTTTTTAAAAGTTTTGTATTTTTATACATAACCTTGAGCCAGACCTATGAAGAAATTAACTCTATCCCAGCCAAAACTATGACATTTGTATCCTAGATATGGACAGCTTTGTTATGTATTTAAATGTTTGAAGTAATACTGTTAAATAATGAGTTAGGCAGATATAAATAGGAGGTAAAATGCTACCAAACTGAAAATCAGACTACTGTAACTAAACTATATTTAATACTTTCAATACCATCTTTTACTTTCTTTTCAACCTTCACTTTTGTTTCATTTTCTTGATGGATTAGGTGATAGATGGGATGGTCAATATATAATATTTATTTGTGATAATCAGCTGTTTTCCCCTCATCCTTTGTGGAATGTACCATTTTCTGACTTGCAAGTATAGCGGGAGCCACTTTTTGTCTGTTGAATGTTAAGCTGGCGTAATTTCTACCTCTTGCCTGAGCTCAGGAAAAGAAATAATCTCTGATGCTCTGGTGAACCATTCTTCCTCTTAGAAGGGGCAATTATTTATTGTAATGTTTTGAAGGTATTGCTGGAATCCCAACTCCTGTTTACCTGTCCATCAAACCTGCAAAATTCCAAGGATGATCTTAATCTCTGGCCCATATATTTTTTTTTTAATCTTGCTGAGTCCTTAAAATTGAAATACTTACAAAATGTTGCCTAGGACAAAAACAGCATGCTGAATGAGTGATGCTGATTTGACTGGTAAGATTGAAGGTGGAGGCAACATATTTGTTCATTAAATTGTTAGACCTAAGAATCCAGAATCTACCTCCCTCTTTCTGTAGTTCAAAAGTTCCTAGATTAAATGTCCTTGTGGTGATATGCAAACCATTTCAGAGTAGTGTTCTGCAACAACAGGCTGCAGCCTTTTCCATTATGTTGACCTAGAAAAGCTTGGAGAACTTTGATCAGACAGGACGAATGAAAGACTAGTCATTCTTCCTCTTCCTCATCTAGCTGAGAGGTAGAGGCACAGAAGTAGTAGAGCCAGGACAATAGAAGAGATCCATGCAAACACTGAGATTTCAATCTGAGTGTTCCTCAATGGCTGCTTTGCTGTTTCTTTGCTTGGGAGAGATTGTTCTTTCCTCGGTGGATACATGGCAGTAGGGCTCTACCTGACCTGGAAACCAGAGAACCTTAAATGTAAGTTCTCAAGCACAACAGCTGTGTTGTCTCTGCAAAAAAAAGTGCAGATTTCTTCCTGCTGGGGCGAAGACTTCCTCTTGCTCCTTGCCTTCTCTGCCAAGCCCCCAGAGGCCAATGGGTTCAGGAAAGGCTCAAACTCTGCAGGATCTTATGTTGCAAATAGATCATGGGATGACTGGATCTTGTTCTTAATTACCTCTCATTTGTCCTTGTGTTTTCAGATCTTGTTTCTCTTGGAGAAAAAGGAAATATACTATGCAGTATCAGATGATGGAGGAACCAGGTAAAGATTTATGAGTAGGATCAGTGATTATAAAGAGTAATATAGTCCAAACACTTCCAGTGTTAATATCTACAAGAGATTTGCCTTCAGATGTCTGAAGTCTATCAGTCTATTCAGACTATCTTCGCATAATTATCCCACAAAAGTGTATCAGTATCTCATCCAAAAGAAATAGCTACTCTGGGGACTTTCACTCACTGTTACACATTTCTCTTTGTGCTAGGTTCTATCCTTCCTGATATAAACTCTTCCAAGTATACATCATAGAAGCAGGACACTTGTTCCCATGTGAGACAGGATCACAAAGATCAACCAGAAAGAAACTGATTTACAGTAAAGTGAAGTGCCTTGACTTGCCAAGTGCCTTGCCAAGGCGGTTATTTTTCACTGGGTCACTTTAGCTAACTGAATGTTAAATTATAAAAGGTACTTCCTAGGTATGGGTCCAGCTCTCAATAGGTCCAGGTCACTATTAAACTGGTTTAATCAAACAGCTTTAGACATCCTGTTTGCCCTTCATATACGTAAACATTTGAATCCTTTCCAGTCCTGAGAGTCTCTGCATAAAATTGAGTAGCTCACATGCTTCTGTGGAGCTTCATGGTAATTAGGTGGTGGTGTAAGTAGTTCCTGCTTTGAGAAAGACTGTGAGAATCACCTATGTGATGCAGGCCCAGCTATTTCACGGGATGGCTTGTGTCATTTAGCACAGAAGGTCTCATGCAGAATCCCTGTAGCTCTTTGAACACAGTCACAAAGGAAAGTCTGATCCAGTCCCATCTAACGCTGCTCAGGACATGGTTTCCCCCAATGCCTGCAGGTGCAGCCTGTTCTTGCCACACTCAAATCCAGCCATCTTATCATAACAGCTTATCCAGCCAGTTTATCGTAACATAGCTTTTTCATATTGGACTATAGCCATTTCTTCAGAGTGGGATGGCTGTTTGTGGCTATGGCTGGTGCAGTATGAATACACTAGTCTCCCAAATGGATATGATCAGAAGTTGAACATTTGAATTCCTGAGGTCTTGATGGCAGTAAATGATTCTTTTTGAGCCTTTTTTCTTCCCTATGTCTCTCTCCTGATTCCTAGATCAACAGCATACTTCACCTCAAAAGCTGCAGCAGCATCTGGAACCATTTGCACTCCAGTATATCTGCTATTGTCACTGATCTGACAAATTTCAGTGTATTTTCAGGATGTCCCCATGCTTTTCCTGCCACAAGAAAGCTGGTCATAAATTTATAAAAGCAGTGGTGGACTTTCCTAACTACATGCCCAACTCCATGTAGATGAATTACCAGGTGACCACATTTATCAGGAAGAATACTTTCCAACACCATACTGGACATGTCCATCTCCTACCAAGACAATTCATAAATCTCTTTTAATACCATTGTAAAAACTGCTATAGGGAAACCTTGCAGAGAATTGGAAAGCTTGGGGAGAAAGCCCACGGATGCTCAGGAATGGTTTAAAAAGGAGACTATTAAAGGCCTCAGGAATGCCCATGCCATGCTGAAGATCACTGCATGGGTTATATGTCTTCCCATGGAAGGAAGTATGTGCACTTCATCACACAAGACAATAGGTGATATGGATCAGGATCAGCCAGGATGCCATTGGCTTTCTTGGCCACCTGGGCACACCCCTGGCTCATGCTCAGCCGGCTGTCAACCAGCACCCCCAGGTCCTTTTCCATCAGGCAGTATTCCAGCCACTCTTCTCAGGCCTATAGCACTGCACGGCGTTGTTCAGACCTAAGGGCAGGACCCAGCACATCACCTTGTTGAAACTCATACAATTGGCCTCAGCCCATTAATCCAGCCTGTCCAGATGCCTGTGAAGAGCCTTCCTGCCTTGCAGCAGATCAACAGTGCTGCCCAATTTAGTGTCACCTGCAGGCTGACGGAAGGGGTACTTGTTCCCTTGTCCAACTCATTGATAAAAATGTTAAACAGGACTGGCCCCAATACTGAGCCCTGGGAAAAAAGTGCTTGCCACCAACTACCAGCTGGATGTGACTCCCTTCACTACCACTCAGTCCAGCTGTTCAGCCAGATATCTACCCAGCAAAGAGTGCACCCATCCAAGACATGAACAGCCAGTTTCCCCAGAAGAATGCTGTGGGAGACAGTGCCAAAGGCCTTGTTGACACTTAGGCAGACAGCAACCACAGCTTTTCCTTCATCCACTATGTGGGTCATCCTGTTACAGAAGATCAGGTTGGTCAAGCAGGACCTGCCTTTCCTAAACCTGTGCTGGCTGAGCCTGATCCCCTGTTTGTCCTGTATGTTCTGCATAATGGCACTCAAGATTTGCTCTGTGCCCTTCCCTGGCACCAGTGTCAGACTGACAGGCATGTAGTTCCCTGGATTGTTTCTCAAGGGCTTCTTGTAGAAAGGTGTCACACTGACAAACATCCGGCCACCTGGGACCTCCCTACTTAGTCAGGACGACTGGTAAATGATTGAAAATTACTAGTGACTCCAGCAGCTCCCTCAGTACCCTTGGGTGGATCCCATCTGGTCCCACAGACTTGTGTCTAAGTGGTAAATCAGCACATGCTGGATACTCAAGAAAAAATATTTTTAACCCCTTTTTCTAAATGTCACTTTCTCCTTGTAGCCTGCTCCTCTTTACAGACTGCACTTCTGGTTTATCATCTCTTCTTGTGATTTTGTACAGGTTGCCTGGAAGTGTATCTGAAATTGAATTGCTGGAATTTAAGTATTAAAGTTTGTGGTTTCTACATGTATAGCCAATCAAAAATATGACCAGTGTTCTTACCAATTTTCAGTCTGGCATATTAGAGCCAAATGATAATTGAAGGTCATAAAGAAGTGCACCAGTCAGGAAGGTAACTTCCTCCTCAGTTTTAGTGCAATAACTACAGCTGACAGTCACAGGGACAGCACATTGCCTTGCACAGTGCAGTATGCAGCTGATAACGTTCCTCTTACTGGAGCAAGCTCCAGGTTCTGAGAATAGAATATCCAAGATGCCGAACTCCTGGCAAATGAGCAAGAGTTTCTGTTTTGCTTCTCCCTGCTGCCCCCTGTCCTCAGTATAAATCTCATGATTTAAAAGTAAGGATATTGCTAAAGCTTTTGTATTTAAAAACCAAATTGTTGAAGGGATCTAAGCTGTATTTATGTAAGTAATTAGTGGTAAAAGATTCTTATTTCTTGAGTCACCAAATCCCTCACTATTTCCACTTTTCTATCTAAAGCTCCTCTTTGAAGCATTAAGAGGTCTTATGGTGAGGAAGACTTCATAACCAGAAGTTTCTAATTGCTAGCTAACAGTTACATGCTCTGGCAAGACCATTAATCTTTCACTTACCAGTGGGAATATTTGTAAGCCTAGAGATACTTAAATGGCTGGTATTTGCTTTTTCCTCTTTTACAAATGATTGCTGAATCAGTTTGTCTCGTACAGTCGAGTGGATTTGGCTGGAGAATGAACCTGATTTATTTGAGTTTCAGACTAAAGAGAAAACAAAGAATTTTTTTTCCACAGGAAATGGAGGAGCTTGAAAGCCAAGTAACAGTGACGACTGAAGAGCTCAAGTGGGTTGGAATGACTGAGGGTATGGTTAAATATCTATTGCTTGGGTTTAAATCTCTCTGAGTTTTCTAATATCCTTCAATCATAACAAAAGTTATGCAGATCAGTTTAGAAATAAAACTGTTCAGCTGGAGACTGAGAGCATGCTTTATCAATTCTTTAGCAGGGACAACAGGGAGAAAGATATCAACTCCCCACACCCCAAATATTAAAGGTTATTGAAAGAAACAGGAATTTCCTACTATTTTACAGATGCAGGAGGCTGCATAACAGTTATGGAGTTAAGAACCTACGGATTATGCTTAAGCAAAGGTACATCTACAACAAAATGCTGATCCATATTTCAGAATGTCTGAACTTGTGGGGCAGTGAACCTCCAAATTGTCTCTTGCCAAGTCAGTCTGCTGGTTGATTGGCTTGTCACCTACACAGCTGTGACCCTGGGGAGTGGTAGCTCATAGCTCCTCCTGTAAGTGATCTCTAGGTCTTTATTTTTAAATCAGAGGATTAATAGACCAAATCTCTGAAGCCAGAATGTAGCTGTGGTGAAACTGGAATTCAAAAGATTGTTTCCCAGTGGTTCCTAGGCAAGAACGAAGTTATCATTCAGTCCTCAGGATGACCATGCAGCACCTACAATGTAAGCATGGCAGTTCTCGGTCTACTAAAGAAGCAACACTGCTGCTCTACCTTATCTTCCTTTGGGCAGGGAAACTGTGCTGAGTCCAAAGGCCCTTTCCAACCTCATACATTCTGTGTGTGTGTTCCGATAATGCCCAAATCTTACAGACTAACCCATCAGAATAGGGTACTTAACTGATCTGTGCCTGGTACACCTATGTGTAAGAAAAAAGCTGATTAATACTTGAGTTCTTTGGTTTTAGGCTGCAAGATATTTGAGCCCAGTTCTGAGATCTTTGAGCCACGATATTCTCAGGGACCAAAGTGAAACTGTAGTACTCTGAATTACTTTCCTTAGTGTTTTCAAAGACAGGTGAAATATTGACTCTTCTCCAGTACTGGGCGACTTGCCTGGTCACCACGATCTTGAAAATGTAATAGTTGGGGAGTAGCCTTGCAATGCTATCAACAGGCTCTCTCAGCACTCACTGATGCAGTCTAGTTCACAGACCTGCAGAATGGATGTAGCCCTGAGAAATTGCTGGAAGTAATAGTTCTCAACGTTGCTGTTTCCAAGCACTTTATCATAGTTAGTCTTAAATTAGAGTAATTTTGTCCTGTATTTGTCTACTTTGTGCTTTATTCATTTCGTTTGCTACTTTTCTGCTCTGTTTATGAAAATGCACTGCTTTGTTGGGTTTCTCGTAATTTCTCTGTTTATACCATTACTATTAATGTGCTCATGCTGAGCAGTTCCTTTTCACTGTTAGACGGCCTTTCTAAAGTAGATAAAAAATTTCTTTTACCTGAGATATTTCAGGGGTTTTTTCTGTCAAGAGCTCTCAGATACAGTCTGTTCCATGAATTGTTTTAGCTAGCAAATACATGTTTCTGGAAGCTAGAGATTCAGTTTGCCCTTGTTCAGGTCATGCTTTTACTTGGGTGAAAACTGCGAAGACTAATGCATGTAAAGCCAGCTGCAAGAATCCTTTAAATGCAGTTTCTAGTTCTCCCCAAGTCACTCTCCGAACTTCTGTAGTTTGACCACAGCTCACCGACTGCAATGCAAACAAAAAGTTTCACTTCTCTTCTAATATAAAGTGTTGCAGTTCACAAAAGGCACTCTTCTATGCAGTTGTGATATTAGACACTGGCTAAGCTTATATTTCAGACATATCACTTATGGCTATCACACGCTTCAATGGTATTGCCAAAGGCATTAGAACTGATGTTAGGTGATGAGGCTGAGAAGAGAGCAAACCATTGCCTGAGCTCTCTGAGGGTCACAAATCTTGTCATAATGAGTATATTTAAGTAGATTGTTTGAGGAGGCATGGCCATACCATCTTGCTTAAGATGCCATCTTCTAAAAAAATTCTATCATAAGAGAGAGTCAACACCTATAGACCATGACCTTAATGGTTTTCCCAGTCTGCAGTGTTTGGTCTGGAAACACTAGGAAAAAAACAACCAACCAACCAAACAAGAAAAGTAGGCATGCAGTTTATAATTTCATGCACATTCTTACAGTTTGTTACTTTTGCTTCTGGCTACTTGAACCCTGTTTCCAGGGGTCAGATAGGAGGCCACATTACTTTCTACAACACAGAACAAAGGCCCATACAGAGTAATTTGTGGTTAAACTGGAAACAGAATTTATATTTTGGATAGACAAGATGCACTCATATAACTACATAACCCTTGCACTGAAACAAAGCAAATCTAAAATGCTGACATATTTTCCATTAACTCAGACCTAGCATCTGGAAAACATAGCTCCCAGAGCCAAGCACAGACCCTGAAGTCTTGGCACACAATAAAAGCTCAGTAGTTTGTTGGACATGGAGGGCTTGTGCCGTATCAGATAGACCATTTCCAATGGCATTTTTAGACAAGGTGGGAGACTGTCTCATGGCTTATTCTTCATTGGAAAGGAAGAAAGAAAGAGGGAAATATGTAGGTATTTTAAAGGATTACATTCAAAATATATGCATAATTGGGAATGTAAAGATTGCTTTGGTGTCTTTAGTCTTTGGACAGGTGAATTTTTAAGTAGTTTAGTCTTTGCAAGTTAAGCATTCAGCTGTTTGGTGCAAACTTGGGCTTGGCATGGGCTTCCCAAGCTTTATGCATGCTCTTTGACCTAAGACTTCACACCTTCAGGAAGACAGAATCTTTGTCATTTCATCAGTTGGGTGTTTTGAGCCACCCACAGTTTGATACCAATGTGTCTTGCCACCAGCAGTCCTATTAAAGATTCCCCTTCCACCCAGCTCCTACTCAAGTTTCCACTCTCATCAGTTGACAAGACACCTGTGCACATTTGAGGAAAACCTTTCAGGGACAAGAGGTGGCTTGGAGCAATGCAGAAGCACATCCTGCCTAAACAGCCAGCTGCCTTTGCCAGTCTCACTTTCCTGCTCACAAGTAGCATGAATTTCTCACCCAGGGACCTCCTACCTCTACTCTGTGCTGGTGTGGCCTCACCTCGAGTGCTATGTACAGTTCTGGGCACTACAACATAAGAAAGACATTAAGCCGTAAGAGAGCGTCCAAAGGAGGGCAACAAAGACAGTGAAGGGCCTTGAGGGGAAGCCGTATGAGGAGTGGCTGAGGTCACTTGGTCTGTTCACCCTGTAGGAGGCTGAGGGGGATGGGAGTTTTCAGCACCCTCACCACGGGAAGCAGACAGCAGGCACTGATCTCTTCTCTGTGGTGCCCACTGACAGGACCCGAGGGAATGGCCTGAAGTTGCATCGAAGGAGGTTTAGGTTAGGTATCAGGAAAATGATCTCCACCCAGAAGGAACAGGGTGCCCATGGAAGTGGTGACAGCACCAAGCCTGACAGAGCTCAAGGAGCATTTGGACAATGCTCTCAGGCACATGGTGTGATTCTTAGGGGTGTCCTGCACAGGGATAAGAGTGGGACTCGATGATCCGGATGGGTCCCTTCCAACTCGGCATACTCTGCGGTTCTGTGACCGGGACATGGCCCAGGCCCAGGCCTGGCGGGGGCTCCGAGACCCCCTTTCGCCGGCCCCGCTGCCCGGGGGAGGGAAGGAGGGGGTGGCCGGCGCCGTGCCCGGGTGAGAGCCCCGCGCGCATGCGCCGCGAGCGCGGCGCCCCCGCTCGGCTCCGCTCGGGCCGTGCTCGGCTATTTCCGCCTCTTTGTTTTAAACTCCGGGCCGAGCCCTTTAAATCCCCCTCTTTTTCTTTTTAAATTTTCTCGGGAAGGGGAAGAGGGGCCGGTGTTTCCCTCCGCCTCGCGTTTCCGACTCCTCTGCTCTCTGCCCTGCGGTGGCGCCCGGAGAAGGACGGGCCGGGGAGCGGAGGGTCGGCGGCGGCGGGGGGAGCCCCCGCTGTAGCCCCGAGCGGCGACCGCGTCCCCCCCCGTCAGGTCAGTGCGGGGCCGAGGTGGGGCGCGGGGGTCCCGGCCTTGCCCCGCGAGGGGCTGGGAGGGCAGCCGAGGGGCTCGGAGGCGGGGCGGGCCCGCCGCCCCCCCGCTCGTCTGCGGGGTATTTGCGGTGGGGGCTGCGGGGTGAAGGGAGGCGGTGAGGGGGGTGCGGGGTGAGGCTCTTCTCCGCCCCGACGGGGTAGGGGCTGCGGAGGAGCGGGCTGGGGGCTGGGGGGCCGCGCTTGAACTTTCGGGGCGGGCGTGGGGTGGTCACAGGCGGGGTCGGGGTTCTGTGGGGTTTCTCTCCCGAAACTGTCAGGGAGTCCCCGTGGGCTGGGGGAGCGTCTGTCCCTGTCCTGCTGCGTGTGTCCGCCCCGGGGGAAGGTGGCTCTTGGCTGCTGGGGGAAACCCCGACACCCCCCCCGCCCCACCCGTTCCTACCCTCGGGAGGAGTTGCCGGTTGTGTGGAGGGGCCTGGGCAGGGGCCAGAGCCCCGCAGCTTTGGAGAAAGGGTCTCTGGGAGTGGAGGGGTGAAGATGGCGTTTCCAGTAAGCTGGAAATAGAGGGGACACGTCCCTTGGGTGTGCGACTTCAGCCGTGCAGGTATGTGGCTCCAGTGCTGTGTATCTGGGATTTGAAGTCGCGAGAAATAGGAAATGAACTGGTACTCATACGTAGGGAGGCTTGAATTGCTTTAAAGTCTAAGGACAAATATACATATATGCACACACACGCATATATGTATATACATATGTACGTATTTGGTATCAAGAAATTTGGAGAGTTTCCTAAACTGCTGAGTTCTAGTAAGTTGTGGTGTTGTCACATTTGGCCTTTTAAGTTGGTCACTTTTAGTCTGAAAGTGTAGGGTGTTACTTCAGTGTCCTGTTTGCAAAGTTTTGCATGTCCCAAAGTTAATAAGGCTCACAGGAGGTGTAATTATTGTGTGTTATCAAGCTCTTGGATGTTCTTTTGTTTCTCTTTTTTTTTTTTTTTTCTTTTTTGTTACAAAACTGTTAGTCTGTGCATGCTTTTTGTCAGATTGGTTTAGCCCCTTCCTACTTTCTGTACGAAATGCATGCTTCTGAGAAACCAGTTAAAGAAATTCTGGTTTATTACCCCTACATGCTCTGGAATGTTCTGAAAACATTTTCTTTGTTATCTTTCAAAATAGTACTGTGTATTTTCTTCCAGAATTTCACAGAATAATTAAGTTTGTGGATGAAAAGCTTTGAATTAAAAAAAATAGTTGAGATGAGCTTTTATGTGTAAGGAGCATCCCATGTGTGTGTCCTCCATTCTAGATTGGTTTTGTTTATACAGAATGAACAATTAAGCATGCGCTTGGTATGTTGTTATGAGTTGTCTAAGTACTAGGTGGTATGCTGTTTAAAAATTATTATTGGTTATGGGCATTAGTATTTTGAGCAGGATACTTGTGAATTTTTGTGTTCATTCTTCTAGTGGCAAATCAGATGAGAATCTCAGCTGTGATACTCGTCATGTGTCTCATAAAGGTGCTCTGCAATTCATAAAAATTCTTTGGTAGCATAGTGAATAGAAACAGAAACTTCATATCCTTTCAGTAGCTTTACTATTTCTTTTGAAGCTTGTAGACATTTTATTATGTGTTTAAGGGAATATAGAAGGTGTGCAGAACCAAAGGTGCTTGGTCAAACATGTAGGATGCATTAGAAGAGGGTCAGGCCATTTTCTAGAGATGCAGAGATGTACTGTGACAGCTTGGCAATAAAGCATTTCATGAATCACTTTTTGAGGAAAATCTATTGGATTTCTTTCTGTGGGCTGCTCTGGTTGGTTTGATCTTGTTACTCTGCTGTCACCATTGAAAATCAAGACTGAACTCTTGTAAATGTTGTAATAAAGTCGACTTAGAGTTTGTAATTATCCTAGGCTAATACTAATGCCAAGAATGGCAGAAATTAATTACTGTGGTATGAAAGATTTCTGCTACTAAGAGACTGTAAAGTACAACCTTTAGTCACTGCAGCTGTCCTGCTCTTACATCTCCTGTCTACTTATGTGATTTAGAGGAGGTCATCTCAAAGCTTTATATTTGAGATACAGGTAAGTTTTCTCGTCAAGATCCATTCTACACTTACTTTAATAGCTTTCATTTCTTTTTTCCCATATGGCCATTTAATCTAGGTGGCATGGCCTTTCTAGCTTTTGTCATGTAATGAACTCTCAGGACTGAAATAATTCCGGATTAAGTTCCTGAGCTCTCTGGGCAACGCTGTGAGAAGAAGTTGAAGCATTTCCATTGAAACTCTTAAGTGGAGCTACTAAGCTCTAAGCTACAAAGTGGAGGTGGACATGATGTTTTGAAAAGCATGCGTGTTGGTAGCGTTTCACTCTACAGCTACTGTGTTACATTATGATACCATCTTACAACAAAGTGTAACGATATCTTGTACCTTATAAAAGAAACATTTTCTCTACTTTTTGCTTTGGAATTATTGTCATTTGGCACATGTGTGAAATTAGAGTTACAAAGTGGAAAAAAAGTGGAAGCTTGTTTTGATAGTAGTGTTTGGAGATCCAGTTGACTTAAGACTGTCAGCATTCCTGAGAGTTCTTTAATCTAAACTCTGGTCTCTTTTTGTCATTGCTACCAAAGATGTGTAATGATGTTTGAAACTTCTCTGATTTGCTAGGTTAGGTTTGCTGTCATGTCTAAAGGAAGCGTAGAGGAAAACCTTCTCAGGGCAGTTTGACTGCAGTAGATTAGAAGCCAGGCAGAAGCTGCCTATGTCTTTTAGCTTATACAAGACTTATTTGGAGGCTCTGTCTTGAAGTAAGCTTAGTTTTATATTCCTTATACCTCCCTTTTTGAAATACAAGCTTGCTGTATTAGCCTGCAAGTTTAGCTAGTATATGAACGTCTTATATGCAGTAAAAGAGAAGAAAGAAGCAGGTTATTCTGTGTTGAAAGCAATTTTATCTATTGTGATATGTAACACAGTTTCATTGCTAACTGAAGAAACACTATAAATAGTGATTTGTTCTATAATTGCTCTAAGAGCCTAGAGAAAACTTGCTGCTTTCATTGAAATTTGTCGAATCATAGGATGGTTTGGGTTGGACGGGCCCTTAAAGATCATTTTGTTCTAACTTCCCTGCTGTGGGCAGGGACACCTTCCACTAAACCTCATTGCTCAGAGTTCCATCCAAGCTGGCCTTGAACACTTCCAGGAATGGGGCAGCTGCATCTTCTCTGGGCAGCCTGTTCCAGTGCCTCACAACCCTTACAGCAAAGAACTTCCTTGTAATATCTAATCTAAACCTCCCGTCTTTCACTTTGAAGCCATTTCCCCTTGTCCTGTCAGTACATGCTCTTGTAAAAAATCCCTCACTTTCTTGTAAGCTCCCTTCAGGTACTGAAAGGCTGCAATTAGGTCACCCCAAAGCCTTCGCTTCTCCAGGCTGGACAATCGCTGTTCTCTCAGCCTTTCCTTGTAGGGGAGATGTTCTCCATCCCTCTGATCATCTTGATGGCCTCCTTCCTGAATTGCTCCAGCAGGCTGATGTGCTTCCTGTGCTGGGACCCCAGAGCTGATGCAGTGTTCCAGGTGGGTCTCACCAGAGCAGAGCAGAGGGGCAGAATCTCCTCCCTCCCCTGCTGCCCACGCTGCTCTGGATGCAGCCCAGGACACGTTTGGCTTTCTGGGCTGGGAGTGCACATGGCTGGGTCATGTCCAGCCTCTCACCCACCAACACCCCCAAGTCCTTCTCAAAGGACTGCTCTCCATCTGTTCATCCCCCAGCTTGATTGGCTCACCGAGGCTTCCAGGTCTGGATGCAGCTCTGGGCTGTTGCTCAGGCATCCCTGAGCTTGGGAACCTCCCTGTACGGCTTGGTCTAGTGCTTACCTCCAGACTTAACTCAGTCACTGCTGCTGATGCTACCTCATTGACTGACTGAAAATTAGCTTTTCTCAAGTTAATTTTACTGAAGAAGTGCATTTATACTTAAATCAACAGGATATGAAACTGAAATGCTCAGTGTGGTGAGAACTAGTTGGACTGAAAGCCTTACATGCCACTGAAAGTTTGATTGAAGTTTGCAGAGACCTGAAGGCTTGCAATCACACTGGAGAGCCAGCATTGTAGGAACAAATAAGCCAGCAGTGAGTTCTTCAATGACACTATTTTCTTTTCCCCTCTCTGCCTTTTCTTTTTTCTCCTTAATCAGAAACAGTACTTTAGACTAGGAACTTCAGACTATATGTAGGAACTTAAGGCTCTCTTTATTCCTTTGACAAACACAACACATATTTTTCAAAAGTAGGGGGTGGTACGGATCATTAAAAGTAGGGGGAATGACGAACTCTGGTGAGCTCAAGTTACTTGTTCTTTGTGCCAGAAAATGACTGTTCTCACAGTTATGACTGCCTCTTTCAAATCACAATTATAAGTTGATGGAGCCAGTGGGGGAAATTGTTGAGGGGGTGGGGGTGAGAACTGGAGTAAATCAAGGTACGTGTGGTGGCATTATGATAATGAAGGGGTTGTAAGGCAGAAATATGCAAGAGTGAAAATCAGTCTTTTTTGTAGTTTTGTTGCCAGTAGAAGAACTTACTTAAACTAGCTCTGACATTATTTTCCATCTCTGCAAAGTGGCAAGGAGGAGGCTTATTCTCTCTACAGACATTTATTTCGGATGGTCTTAAGAGGTAACTATTTTGTATTCTGAATTTTTAACTGACAGTAACTTAAGACTTTGCATTAAAAAGGTCTGTGTTCTGGCAGCAATAAGGATCCTTCTTGTTTGATACTGAGACTGTCCTTATTGCTGGAAACTACTGCTTTGTGAAAGCATAAGTCCATTTTGATTTAAGACAGATAGCATTCTATGTATGTTTGGTGTCAGTGAGAATATGCTATGCAGTATCTGCATAATTGAGGAAAAGTTAATTTTAAAGTTAACAAAATGAGTTTGATGTTATTTGCTAACTTGCAAATGGCTATCTTTTCAAGCTTTTCACTTTTACTTGAGAACTTTTTTTGCTCTCTCTTTACACCACATTATAAATAATGCAAATTTTGTGTAAATTATGACAATGTTATGCTAGTACAGGTCATCCCTGTTATTCTTTTACAATATCCATGTGAACATTAATGCAGTGTTTGTAACCATATGTGTCATTTTTTCATGAAGATGTGTCAGTGCAGTGTTTGATATACTTTCAGGTAATGTGTTGTTCTGTACAGTTTTTTCTAGTTTGTCACCTGAAAGAACAAGCTGAAAGATACAGTACAGCTGGTTAAGTTATAAATTCTTTATTTATGGATAATTGTATCTGACACTTCTTGTTGTATCTGAACTATTGAGTACACAGATTGGCATAATAAAAGCCATGGGTCAATTGATTACTTAGTTAAGGGACATTGCCATATTTATTTTAAGTTACTAAACAAAATGTTTGTTTTTAGGATAAAAAATTATTTGTTGTACTAAGTAGTAGCAATCATTAGAACAGATTTGAGGAACAGGATTTTTTTGGTGGTTTTTTTTTTTCCAACATAGTGCCTGCCATCCTTTGTTCCTTCAGAGTGACTTTTCCCAAAAATCATTTGGACATGGAAACATTTGGAAGCTTAAACTCTGCCTTGGCACTAACATCAAAATGGTTTGGGATCTTAACTCCTGCATTTAGATGATCATATTTCATAGTTTTTCATTATGATATTAACTGGATTTTGTTTCATTTACCTTTTTTTTTCCTAGTATATAAATTATGTTCTAGACACAAGGACTCAGATATTGATTTCAGGATTCAAAATTGGAAGAGGTAAGGTAATTTTTTATGCGCCTTTTAAGTACTAATCATGCACACTGCTGAAAGTGTATGTACCCCTGTTTCTACATCAAATTATTTCAGTGCGTAACTTCTGTTAGGTCTGTATCTGTTAAAGATAGTTTTAATATTATTTGCTCACTTCAACAAAGTGCTAGAACACTGTATTCAAACCAGTCTTCTTAATGCTTGAAATGGTTTTCTTTCCATCTTTGAGTTATTCCTTTCCTGTGAGGTCTGGACCCGACACCAGTGTACAGTGTTTGCTTGTTCGCTTGGTTGCTTGTGTCTATACTTAGGAAAGCCCCCCAGCTGCAGCGCTACAGCAAGTGATTAATCTTTCTTGCTTTAGCATTGTACTAGCTGGTTGTTTGCTGTCTGCTTTTCAATCTTTACTGAACCTTTTTCAGGGAAAAGCAGGCATAACTTGTTAATGCTCACTTAAAATTTCTTATCCACACATACAAGTTGCTCTTGCCTTGTGCAAAAGGCTGCATTTGTGGTAAAGTTTCTTTACTGTGGAAAGCGTAGTAAAAAATTACACTCTTGAGTGAAATCCATGGGTTTAGCGATAAACATTTACCTTTTTAAGTAACATTTGCATGGATTTTTTAAATTTGTTGAATGAAGTAAGTAGTTAAGCTATCTTCTTCTGTAGCAGTTTCCTTAAACTAATTGCAAAATAGACTTGGCATCTTAAATCAATTTATGCTTTAAGATCATGCTTTTTGTATTGTGTTACCATAATATGATGATTACTTCACAGATTTTTAGTTAAAATATTGGTAAAAGAAAGTTCTCTGATTGATATTGGTACTGTTCTCAGGCAAATTGCAGATGCCCAATATTTTTCTGTTTTCCCTTGAAAAATCCATATATGTTTTTTCTGTGATTGAAATACTGTGGTAATAACATATTTTACCAGAAATTTCAATCTAACTTTTATTGAGTAGGAGGAGTTTAATTGAAATGCTTTTTAATAGCATGTATACTTGCTAATAGTAGTGTTGTGCTTGGCAGCACCAGAGTGGATAATTTATTTGCATACCAATTTATTAATTTTGTGTTTCTAATCTTGCACTTCTCTTCTTGATTGACTAGGATGAGGTAGAAATCCCTCTCAAGATCAGGTTATTCTGCAACAATTTCAGAAGACTTATGTTTATATTAGTAAAATACTTCATTGGTCATTCTTTCTTTGACTGTTGGCCTCAGGAAAAGTAGCCTAGACTTGTATAGGCTTGTATTTGATGTAGTGTATATAGCACCAGACCAGGTAAAAAGGACTCTGGGTGGAGCGGTTTTCTTCAGTTCACCTTCTTGCTTGTCAGATTCTTTCAAGTTTTGATAAAGGTCACAGGAAGCAGTCTGCACGCTGATCCATGTCGTATTAAGTGAGTCTTGGCACTTGAAGGTTTCATTTTGTTATCATTGAAATACAGAGATGTAAAAAGCACTGTATTAGTTACAGTCAATTTTAATGTAATATTTTAGAGATAGTCTTAGGTACAAACACTGGGTATTGTTTATCTAAATTTGTTTGCTCTAATCTCTAACACTTACTCAAATTATGTAAGGTTATTTTGCCCAGACAATAATAGCTCTTGGGTCTCATGATTATGATTTTATGACTAAAAATGGTTTGAATTTGGACAAAATTTTGTAGATACAGGGAGGATAATATCTTGTTTTGTTACCCATTGATTTTGGTGGTTTTGGTTTTTGGTTTCTTTGGACAAAGATGTATTTTACTCTGGATCTTTTCTTATTTACTGAATTTATCGATGCCATGGGTTGAAAATAAGTGTAGGACTAATTCTGTATATAAGCTATTCTGTGATCAAATGTGTAAATGGATTATGATCTTCAAATGAAATATTTTTGCTGCATCCTTTAGGGAAGAGAAAGTACATCCTGTCCCCAGGTTTCAGTTCCTCTCTCCATCACTCCACCAAATGGGTCAAATTACTTTTATAGTGGAACTTGATGTACACTTCCAAAGCTAGTGCTCTGTCAGAGCATTTGTTCTCCAGTCACAAGCATTCGATGGCAGTGAATTGAATTTCTGGAGATGCTTAGAAAGTGTTGTAGTTTTTTTTTTTTAAATCTTTAGAATGGGGAAATATAGAGTATATGTGAAAAGTTTCTGGAATCCTCTTCTGTAGCTTCCATTATTAGGCCTGATGTTACCATAGGATATATTCACTCTAAGAGTGAAGACAAGGGAAAAATGAGCTGCTTTTACTTCTCCCCCAGATTCCTTAGCCATTTATGGCTTCCCATGATAAGTAACCTTTTTTTCGACTTAGTCATCCATTATCACCATCTGCAGAGTTTGACAATTTTAGCATTCAAATGGAAAAAAAACCACCCAAATTCAGCTCTCTCTTCCCAACTTGAATCCAAAACCAAAGTAATAGACCTTTTTCTTTTTTATCTGAAATTACTTCTTTCTACTATGAAGAGATCTACACATGGTAAATCCTGAGAATGAAAAGTCTTTCAGATGCTTGGGATTTGCTGTGTGGAGATCTCTGTGAGACATGGTCTTTTTTGACCTTGTCAGCCAGACTTCTACTGGTGCATGTTTATTGTGATGAATGTTGTGTTCTGAAGAATGGGGGGAAGAATGGGGGGAAGACACTGTCAGTATAGATGTCATCTACTAAAAAACTACTGTATTTTTAATAAAATTGGTAAGTTAAATTATTTTGATTGTCTCCTATGGCATAGTCAAGTCACCAAAAGCAGGTCTGGGTGAATTGCAGATAGGAACCAAATTCAAACCTACAAATATTACTAAGCAGGCTGCAGTAGTTAATAACATGCACTGAAGGACTTTCTTCTTTTTTTATTGCATGTCATACAAACATCTAGCATTTGAAATTAGTTGTAGGAAGCAATATGGGTTTATGAAAGTGATTTTGCTTATAAAAATTCCTGGGGATAGTCTTAAAGTATATTGGAATACAATTATTATGATAAGTAGCAGAGATAGTCTTTGTTTATTTATTTACTTCTTCCTCGCATGGACTGTCAGACTGCTTAAACCGAGCCTTTTCAGAGAATAGTTTTTTCCCTACAGTTTTTTAACAGTTTGTATCAATGTGTGGCTGAACAGTTTTGTTGGTAACAGCTATCTCTTTGAATGCTAATTATCAGTTCTGTAAGTTCAGTGATGTATCTAATGATGGATACCTTTTCATACAGAATTAGTAAAAGATAATTATAAGAAGCTGTGGCTCATCAATGTCTTGCCACTGCTTTCTTTTTAATTTGCTGCTCTCTGATCTTAAACTGTGGATTAGAAGAGTTTATCAGTGTATCACAGAATCATTATGTTCACGTGAAATGCTGTTATGACTCCTCATAGCATAAAAGCCATTTAGTCATTATTTGTCTGCTTTCAGACTAATTTTCCACATAGGTGTATCCTTTACCAGAAAGCAAAACAAAACAAACCAACAACAACAACAGTGGAATTATTGTTCCATTCTTTTGCAGATTTTATTTTTTAATAAGTCTATTACTTTGTTTCACTGGTCTGTTAGTGCTGTCTTTTTTACTTGATTAAAGTATAACACTTACTGAACACAAGGAAGAAAATACAGACTATCATTTGGATAGATCTTACTAATGGATGCTGTAAGAACAGCACTTGAGAATTCTGTTAGGCAGGTTGATGGATGTAGCTCTCCTTACACCTGCCTTCCTGAAGAATTTCTCCTTGCACTTCTGCTGCATTAAGCCTGTACTACCGTAAAGTTGCCTTCATCAGTAATATCTGTTAAGCATCTGATACATAAGAAATTTTTGCTTCAAGGTGGACATCTCCAGGAACAGGAGTGGACAGTTCCAATCAGTAGTTTCTAAACCTGCAGAAGTGAGTTTGTCTAGGCTCTTGCACAAGTGAAACTAGCCTCATGGTGAGATTTTGTTGCCCTAGTAATTTAGGCCTCTCAGCTTCTGCATGCTGCCAGGCAAATTTTCTCTGTTTTATATAAACAAGCAAATGTCACGTCACGGCCGTGATTAGGTCATGGCAAAAAATTCAGTTTTAAGTGCTGAAACCTCTCATGCTGCTGTTGTCCATGGTAGGCAGTCATCCTCACAGACACTGACAGACAAAAATAGTGATGTTGTAATAGTGTCGCTCTGCTTTTCGGTCAGAATTTGAAGAACTGTCTCTTAATAATGACTTTGATGCAAAGTTTAGAATGATTGAATGATATTCTGTGTATACTATAGGGTTTTCTTGAACTGTGTCACATTATTAGATTATGCCCTGAAAAAAAATCTTAACAGTTGAACTTTGGAAATATTTTCTTTCTGCAACATCAACAGTGAAATATAAAAACAAACTTAAAAACCACAAACCAACCAACAACCCGAAACAAAACAAATGAAAAACCTCAAACCAAAACCCAGCAAAACAGAAAAATATTTGATAACTGCAGATGTTTTTTCTATGGAGTGTCATTTCATTGTGTAAGATAATGCACATTTTCGTATTGCTAGACATTTAACTTCTTCCCTTCATTCCTACATTCATGTAGAACACCGGCTCTAGTAATGATAAAGAAATTAAAATCAATAGAATGTGAGGGTTTTAAAGGTATAATTCTTTCTTACAAGTTTAAGTTTTAAAACACTGTAATCCTGTTGAGAATATTTTTAACTGGAAAACTGGAGTAATCCTCATTGCTGAAATCATTCAGACTTGGAAGTGTAGTAGTTGTTTTACATGAGCACACATAGCAATTTAAAGAAATTTCAGAGATGCCAGGCTCATGTCTCTGTAAGTATTTCATTAAGCCTGCCACAAGCATGAGTGGAATCTTTCCCTCACATAATGGGATCAATCCCAAGTACAAACATATTAAGACAAATTCAGAACATATGAAATGTGAGCGACATGACTGATAAAACCTAGTTATGAATGTCTTCTGTGTTTTGGTAGAAGACGCTTTCAAACCTCTGTGCATTCTGCTGGTTTTAATGGATATAGCACCTATTTGCTGAAAAGTTGTAAAGATTCAAAAAAGAAAAACCTTTTAAGATGGTTGGGTTAATAGTTTAGGGTGGCTCTTTATGTTCCTATTCTGATTTAATATGGTAAAAGTGGTATGTTCAGCATGTCAAAATAAGCTTAGAGCTTGAAAGCTAGAGTTTTACTGTGTTGGAAAGATATGGTTTTGTGCTTATTGCATGAATGTAGGGCTTTTTGCCTGGTCTTTATAGTCCTACTTTGTTCAAGCTACTGTTTTTCACTTCCCTTTCTGTTACCTTTTAAAGTGTCCGTTTCTTTCCTAATTCCTCTCAGCAATTCTTCTGAGAATTCTTCTACTGCAAGGCTACATGCTTTTGCCACTCTATGGTAGCCTTCATTTTAAGCTTTATATTGACTTTATATTAAGATTATATTGATGGCTGTTGTTTGAGTGCAATTTATGTAGGTACAAAGGGGGAAGAGAAGAGTTCTGCTAGGCTCCAGGTTGCTGCTTTTTCCCTGCTTTTGTAGGGTTGACAAGTGCTTATTCATTGCCCTTGATTCTGCAGAGGACAGATGGGCCTAAGGGGTTTTTGCACAGCTGAGGACTGGTGTCTCACATTTTTCGGACAGTTCTGTTGCTCAGTTGCAGGCTGATGGAAATGGCTTTTGGACCTTCAGCACTGGATGTCCACTGCCTTTGAAGGGAAGTATGTCACATGTAATGAGTGGTACCTGAATGAAAGACTTAACCATGGGAAACATGCAGCGCAAGGCCTGTGGGGCTGACCCTGAAGAAGGGTCTGCTAGAATAAGAGCCAATGCTGCATTGTGACAAGTGCACTTTCACTAATAAGTGATGATTTTTTCCTGGTATATAATTTCGCTTGCAGTGATTGACAAGTGTGGCTTTATCCCAACTGTTAATGGGTTAATGTATCATTTAAATTATTTGTATGTCTCCTTGTTAAAAAAGGAAAACTTTTAATAGTGTATTCTAGCATATTTTTAATAAGGGGAAATCTTCCGGTCTTTGTAAATAACACATAAAAGCCTCTTGTGGTTTAACCCCAGCCAGCAGCCAAGTAGATCCTTGTATTATCACCACTGTTCAGCACACATCCAAAACACAGCCCCACACTAGCCACTGTCAAGAGAGTTAGCTCTATCCCATCCAAAACCAGCAGAGTCCACTCTTTATTACTTACTATTTACATCATGCTCAGGTCCCACACTATTCAATACAAGTTCGTTAACCACCATCTCCCTTCCCACCCTTTGATAAAATACCCAGATGTCATTCCCTTGGTCTGTGGACCACCCCTGCTAAATGTTCATAAAATGTCCTTTGAGTTCATTTGTCTGTGACTTTGGGCTCTGTCTGTTACAGTAATTACTCAAGACAGTGATTACTGTCCAACAGTGGTGTCACCAACAGTGGCTGTTACCTGCAGTGGTGTGTTGCATGGAATTACTGGGCACCAAAGCCAGCTCAGGCTGGGTCACTGCTGTGCTTGGACTTCTTGTAAGGCTTATCCTCCATTGGTTTGAGTAGTTCCTGTTATATTTATTCCTGTAACATACAACTCAAATAATGGATTATAACAATTTAACTGTATATCTGTTATAATCTCCACACTTGGTCCTTTTGGGTTTATAGGGTTTAATATTGCAATGAACTCCTCCTCTTGTCCCCAGCTTGGCTGCAACAAGGGTTTCCTGCTATAGTCCACTGTTAGTGTAGTCCACATCATAGCATGAGCTGCAGGGACACAGCCTACTTCATGGTCTTCACCACCATAGTCTTCATGACAGGCTGCAAGTGGACCTCTGCTTCCCCTGCTCCAGTGTGGGGCCCCACTAATGGGAGACAGTTGTCCTTGAAGTTGTCCGATGTGAGTCCTTGCCATGGGCTGCAGTCCTTCACAAATTGATCCAGTGTGGGTCCCCTGTGGAGTCACAGTCCTGCCAGCAAACCTGCTCCAGCATGGGCTTCTCACAGGGTCACAGCCTCTTTAAGACATCCACCTCTCTAGCAAGGGGTTCTACATGGGCTGCAGGTGGATCTCTCCTCCATCATGGCAGCATTCACATGTCACAGTTCCTTCAAGTTCTGACCGAAATTCAGCGTGTCAGCACAGGCAGCACTGGAAACAGCAGCAATACTTCAGCCATTGGCTAGGCCAGGCACATCAACATGGTGTTATCAGAGTGTTCCTGGGCACAATTCAGTGAGCTGAGAAGCAGCACAGAACTACAGCAGTATGGAAAGTAGTGAAAGCAAAAAGCAAGCACTAGCAAGCACCAGACTCTTAATACATGTCAGGAAAGCAAGCCCCATGGTAAGCACAGGAGGCTGCTGTTCACCAGCTCGACAGCACTAACAGCTTTATATGTAGTCTAATACATCCCAATGGAATCTGTTGTTATCTCAAACCCTTTCTGCCCCTCATCTGGTGCAGAAAAGGACTGTCACAGTTTAACCAAGCCCCGCACAGCTGCTTACCCACTCCCCAGAGCGGGATGGAGGAGAGAATCTGAAGGGCATGCTTTAAAAGAACTCAGGGCTTGAGATGATGACATATTAACAGGGAAAGCAAAAGGTGTGCACACAAGCAGAGTAAACAAGGAATTAATTCACCGCTTCCCATGGACAGTTGTTCAGCCATCTCCAGGAACACATGTAACTGTCATTTGGGAAGACAAATGCCGTCATGCCAAATATTTCCCCCTCTTCCCCTTTCTCCCCCCCCCCCTTCATATACAGAGCATGATGTCACTTTAACAATTATATTTGTTTTGAGAGAGGAGAAAAAAAAATGGAAATTGTTTTCAAAACTGAAATTTCAAGACTTCAGGTTAAGAATTGAGGGAATCAAATGCTGAAAGATATAGAGGACTGAACGTCTCTAGGTGGAAATAGAAATAGCTTTTGTGCTCTATTGGTTAATGTTCTGCTGTAACATTTGATACAAAATACATAATACGAAATACCAGGTTTGTTTTCACATTGCCAGATGTGAGGATTTGTTTGGGATAAGAAAGCTGCAGCAGCAAGAGTTCAAAGGAGACTGAGTGTGTTGTATCATTGCTGCAATTTATATCTGAAAGAGGTGAATGTCAGAATTATGGGAGAAGTGTGTGAGCAGAGCGCATCTTAAAGTCCACCCAGGCTTTCAGGAACAAAAGAACAATTTTGCAAGGCTACTTATAATTTGATTTGTATGGTTAGCTAACTTTGTATGTATGTTACTGTCTGTATATTTGAATCCAGAAACAGTCCAGAATACCTGCTGTTTGAAGGTTATGGGGCAATTCTAGCAACATTTACTCATCTTTTGTTGCAGCAGCACAGAGGCAATTATTGGACAGATCGGCTAGGTTGAAAGTGTTAGTCATTAAAATTTTTTAACCAAAGGATATGTAGTTTCTCAGGTTCTTTCAGATCTTTGCTTGGATTAATTAAGTGCTGCTATCTAGGCTTAATCTACACGGGAATGTGAAAAAGTGATTGCTGGTAAAATGTGCCTTCAGCTGAATTGTAGCACCTTCCTACTTCTTACCTGCTGGTAGCGTCTGTCCTCTCACTACATTTTGACAGCTGCTCTTTTACTGGTCTGCCAGTGTACCTGGACCAGTAAGTGGAGTCAGGTGACTGAAAATCTGATTTTTTAAGGGCCTTTAAATACATATCAAGAAGAATTGTCTTATGACAACTATATGAAGATTCTTCCTCTCTTTTTCGGAAACAGTTGACAGAGAAAATTGTTGTTTCTGGTAGAAATCTGTGACCACCTTGGATGAAAGATGTAAAAGTCCTAGTACTCAGGTTATCATACAGTTTCCTACTGGGAATACACAATTTTCTTGTCTTTGTTAATAAGTGGTTGATTTCGGGAGTTGTAGAATTGCATTTAACTTTTTATATAACTAGATGTTTTTATTGTATGATTAGGATCTTCCAACAATGGAAATTAAAACATACGTGTATAAGTGGAAGGAGAAGGCAAAGATCACCAAAGCTTAAAGATTTTGAGGAGTTGATGGCACAGGTCCATAAGACTTCCTGCTGCTTCATGGTAAACCTTTCAAACCCTGCTTTTCTTGCCTGAATGGATTCAGAGCAATCAGTTTAAATGTACATCATCAGTTCAAATGACAACTGAAAGTCATTTGGTGTTTTGGGTTGCCCATCTGTTCTGCAGAGGTCTTTGTAATGAACATTACAGTCTGTCTCAGCTATGGTTAAGACCTTAAATTATTTCTCTCTGAAGTTCATGCATGTTAAACATTTAAAAAAGTGATGTGAGATCAGGTAGTAAAATCTCACTGAAGATTTTTTTTCTTCAAGAGGTTTAGGACTGGTTATAATCTTAGCAAAGTGCCTCTTTAATGACTTGTAGTTTACGTCTCTAAATTCTCAACAAGGAGGATGTTGGAACAAATTCTTCCAGTGTATGACAAATGTGTCCATAACATTTTGTCAAGACTTGATCTGGGATAGCACTTGAATAATGTTTCCTTCAGAAGCCTCCTGCCTCTAGCAGTGATTTTGATTTCTGATAATGAACCAGATTTTATTTAGAGAAGGTCATAGTGGTATTCATTACAGAAAATAAGTTCACTTCTGCAATAATGCTTTGTTTTTATAATATTTTAAAGACTTTAAGAACTCTGACACTTTCAGGACTGCTTCCCAGTTTTATCCATGCTTGTAAGTGTGTGCTGATTGGAAATGATCTTGTGCTCTCTCAGAACTGAAAAAGGAAATAGCAGAATGTAAAGAGTAATTTGAATGTAATTAAATCAGTGATTCTTTGTCAGAAATTGGAAAATGTTTAGTAGGATAAAATCTGGTCAGACAGATGTTTTTATTCAAGCTATCTTGCAGAGAATTTTATCTGTTGTTGCGCAAATATTCTTTTGTGTCCTGGTATTCGTTAACTTTGTTCTTAGGATTGTGTCAAGACCCTGTCATGAGCATCTCATGGTCTGAACAACTAAGCATGTTTTAATTGGAAGAAGGAAATCGTAAAACACCTAAATTAAGGGTTTTGAAGGGAGTTGTTTCACAGGCTGTGGAGCCAAGCTAGTGGTATGTGGCTGCCAAACAAAATTCAGTTTTCACTGTGCAGTGCATCTTCTTTGCTTGAGGCTTCTCAAGTTTTCTTTTAACCTTCCTCTGAATAAGTTAATTTAGCAGTCCAGCAGAAGACCATCCATATATTTGAGTCATTCCCAAAGCATCTCTAAGCCTTGAAACAGCACTGTGTGTCTAGAAGATATGTTTTAATGTGGCTCTATTAGGAGATGCTTTGAACAATATAGTGGTGAAATTCTAAAATTCTGCTAATCAAGACAGCTGAATGTCAGTTAAGAAAACATGTTTTGTAATGTAAAGTACAACAGGATTTTATTTTTTTGCAAGGAATTTTACTGACAATGTAATTTATAAAAGGTTTTCTATGCAAAGGTTTCATTAACTAAATTGTATTTTAAATGTATGCCTTACTAGTCTGTATGGTACCCTGTGCACATATAGGTATTATACAATAAGCCACAAATACAGAAGTCCATTTGATTTAAAAAAAAAACAAAACCAAAATAAAAGCAATAACTGCAATATTTTAGAACTTTGAGACCATTAGATCACCTTTTCTAGTTGCATTATATTACAAATGCATCAGCTTCTCTTAGATTTTCTATTACCAAATGAAACATCTGCTTTGAGGCAGTGTTTCCTCATTTTTCTGTTACAGCATTTCTCTGTTTATGCTGCAGCTGCCTAAGCCCTACAAGAATGAATTGGAAATGGCTTGCATTACTATAACTTGATTTCAGATAGGTATATTTAATGCTTGCTGTTAGTGAAAGCAACTGTGTGAAAATGGTTTCCGTGGAGGGCAAGGTACTGGCTGAGGTGAAATACGAACTGTAGATATTTGCAGTGACTGTCAAGCGAGTTTTAAAAACCCTGCCCCCCCATTAACAGATGAGTCCAAAAGTTATGAAGAATAATTCCTTGTTTTGTGGTTTTTTATATTTAATACTTCTGTTTCCCTTGAGATGGTACTCAGTCTGTTGGGGTGTGTAAAAGAAGGGCATAAATATGTTCTTGGTAATAAAATTTCATCCTATTTCTAAATGGGCTTAAGAGTGTAATAACTGACATTATAGTAAATACACATCCCTAATTTCAGTGATGCTGAGTACAAGCACAGCAGCCCAAACCAGTACAAGACACCAAGTTTTAAAAGTGTTTTGTTATTTCTAAAACCTTTTTGTCTTTCCCTTTCTTTCCCTCTGGTTTTTGCTGCTGACTCCTGTTCTGCCCACTACATTACTTGTCTTAGAGGTTAAAAGGAATGAATGATTTGGAAGGCGGGAATTGAAAATGAAAGAATCCCATTTCTCTTAGCAGTTGGCACTGTAGGTACAACAAAACTTAGAAGTTTTTGTGCAGTTGCAGTAGGGCCACCTCATATGCTCTCAGTCTGTGTCTCCAGATACACTGCTGCTTATTGCAGATCTTTTTGCAGACACTTTTCCTCCCGAGATGCAGAAATTCAGTACTACTTCAAAAGTCTGGAATTCTAATCCCAGTGATTAGCATCTCATGCTAGTGCAGTTCAGTATCTTGCATCTGAAATTTGGCTGGCTGTCTTGGTGCCTCCTAGTGCCTGATATAGAAAATGTTGATGTGGGAAAAGCATGTCGAAATTATAGAAATTCACAACACTAAATATCCTGTATTTTTGTGGTAGCATGCTTACTGCCATTTTCAATGTCATTCAAGAAACCTTGAAAAGTTTAACCTTTTAACCTTTTTTTCCCCTTTGATAAGGTTTACAGGCTAGCTTTATGATATTAATACCTAAGACCAATACAATTTAGGAATACTGACTGTAGCCTGCTGCTTTTCAGATGACTACTTGGAGACAAAATAGTGACCCACTATATAAACAAACAAAACTCCAAAACCTAGTATCCTAATACACTTCAGTAAAATAATAGGAAAAAAAATTAACCACTCTGTAAATACTCTGTGAATTGGGTTAATCTTGTGTTTTGTACATTTTTGGCTAGATACAGGAATACATGATCTTTATTTTGTTTTTAAAATCCTATTTCTTTTGTAACAGTGGCAGTCTTTTGGATTAGTTTCAATGACTTTTGAATATTCTTTTTAAGATACGACATCATTTTATAGTGAAATCTGTATTGTAACTTACAAGCTCAAGTTAGAGCACTATAACTGCACTTACGGTGGCTTTTGAAGTTAATACTCTGATTGAAAGAAAACTGAAAGTACCTATAAAAAAATTCTGATATAATGTATTACTTTATGTTCATTATCGTGTTTTATTTCTGATAAGAAATGCCTGCCATCTGTTCCCACTTGAAAAGCTTCCTATTGATGAATTATGGGAATGTGATCTCTTCCATAATAACACTTCCAGTGTGTCTTGGGTGGATGTAATACATATTTATCTCTTGTCTGACTCTAAGAAATGTTGAGGCAGTGGAAAAAGTGGAGGAGGAAGGATATGGGGAATAACACACTGGGGCTGACAGTTGTGATGGTAGGTGGGAAGCAATCAAGTAAGTAGGCCAGGTTGCGTTTAGTGTGTATGTACATGTTCCTTACTTTAGAAATCTTCCATTCTCTTATTTTTCACTCTTACTGCTTTTCTTCCTAAACCGAACCTTTTGAAATGCCAGCTCTGATTTAGCATTGGTGCTTTATGCATATTAATATAAGGCAATTTTTAATCATCATTGCTTGACGTCAGGAAAACCTTAGTCTTGAATTTCTTTGCAATGTTTGCTTTTGCCTTCAGAGCTGAAGGCAGTTAATGCCAAAATCTGTCTCCAGCTTCCTATGGAGAAGCAGGGTGCTTAATTTCTCTGCTCTGTTGAATTCCCATTTGCACATTTTAAATGCACTTTCATTTTCTTTCCTCATGACATAGTCCTGCAACAAAACTCTGCTGCGGGCTTTATAATAAAGATTTGGAGAGGTTACAGGTGGTCTTTATGAAAAGGGTTTAATGATGGTTGTGCTGCAAGTCAGAGGTCAGGGCATGACATCATTTGCATTTGTTTTTTTGCAGTTGGCATAATGAGAAGGAAAAACACATTTATTGTAGTTTTCCTGAGTTTTCTGTGACCTTCCCGTATCAAGAGCTCCATCTTAGAGAAACTATAAAAGCCTGGAACTGGATCAATTAGTTAACTTTTCTTTCATCTCCACCATCTCCCACTGCCTTTAAGTAAACAAACAAGGTGCCTGATTACATTTCTACATTAGCTGAAACATTACAGTATTACAGATATTTGGGAACGTTTTTCTAAAGCCCTCCTAAACCTATCTCATAGATAGTTCATGTATGTGGTTTCTTTCCACTGTGTATTTAAATAACTCTTCCTGTTTTCTTCTTGTCATGTAAGTAGCAGCCATACAGCCCTCTCAATCCGGGATGTGATAGGTGAGTATAGGAAGAACAGAAGGTTTTTTCACTCACACTGTGTTCTTCTAATTGTGATAACCCTTTCTGATTCTTGGTCCAGTTTCATGCCATTCTTCTTTAATGTGTTCATCTAGAATTGTACATTATTTCCAAAGATGCTTTACTAGTGGCTTACTAGTGGCTACTATTGCACTTATGGCAGACTGTGGCTATTGAAGTTGGCCCATGATACATTCTGGGTTAATCCCTATCTGCTTATAGCTGCAGTAAATATTGGTAAAGTTTGAAGTTTGTGCTTTCACGTGTTTGGGTGGAAGGCACGGTCCATCTGTCCATGGGGGGATTTTATACTGGTAAGTCTTGGCAACTATGAATTCAAATCTGCAATGAATCCAATGAAACTCAACATTTACTGAAAATGAAATAATACTCTCAGTGCAGGGATTATGTCTTTCTTCTTTGATGTGTTCTATTACATTATCAGTAGGTGAAGATGTGGATGTATTTTTAAATACTGTATGTAACAACTCTAGTCTTGCCATTTTTCTGGCAAAGAGGTGTTTGTTGTGTTTTGTTGATTTATTTAGAGGAATACAGTTAGTTATTGACTTGATTTTAAGTGTATTTTCCTTAAATTAATGCTTTATAAGCATCTGTTGTCAGGTGAAGATTTAAAGAACACTAACTTTGATAATTTGGGTATTTGTTTATCTCTTTGGCTGCAAACGCATTGATGGATCAATTTTGCAACCACTTTTTAGCTAAAATTTAACAAGTAGTTGCTTGACTGTTCAGGACTCTAATACAGTCAATTAATTTGAATAAAGACTCCAAATCTGAGCAATGTATAAGAGAAAATATTTAAATAAAACCTTATATTAAAATGTCGTTGTAGTCAACCCTAGTATTAAACACGTCTAATAACTGAGATTTTTAAGGTAGTTGCCAAATTGAGATTGAATGGCTCTTGTTGTTGTTGTTGTTGTTGTTTGTAGTGAAGGTTTTGTGTGTGGGGGGTAAATTTATTTTTAATATATTTAACATTTTAATAGTACTTACAACTTGTGAATTTTCTAAGAAAGTTAATTCCTGTGACAGCTGGGAGGAGGTGGCATTTTATGTTCCTCGTTTCACTCTTCAAATTGAAATGACAGAAAATGTTATCAAAATTTGTGTGTAGGGGTGTGGGACCCAGTTTTGAGTCACTCAGTCAGTTTGAGGCTTCAACTCCATTGCTATTTTTCCTGCCTTAATGAAATCCTTTCTTGCTTCAGTATGTCCTTTATTAATGACACGTAAGACAGAAATTCTTAACATCTTTGCTGTTTTGACAATTTACTGCAGGGCCTATTTAATTTTCTCTGGACAGAAACACATGTTTTATGGAGAAGTACCAGACAGATCAGTCTCTCATTGTACCATAAAAGAAAAGATGTGGTGTGAATAAAGAGAAGATGGGTAGATTTAATGCTGTTATGTCCTGATTATTGCTTCTGCTTTATTTCAAATGTTTGTGTTTTTGCATGTCATTTATTATCAGTGCTGTGTTTTACTGTACATGGAAATGAATGAAATCTGTGTAAAAGTGAATGTGTTTTGCTTTGTGGTCAACCATTCTTAAGCCGCCTTAGTGCTGCTGTTAGTAATGGTGTGAATACACCCCAAGCAGTTTCTCTTTAACCAGTTAGTCAAGTCTCCTCAAAACCACAGCCAGGTTCTCATCAGTGTAATAGATTAAAGAAACAAATATTGCATGGTCACTTTCAAGAATGTTTTCATGAAAGTGGTGTGATACTGAAGACTGTTTTGTATTAACTGATAGCTGATGTTGCTATTAATCATGATCCAAGTTCTCTCAACTAACATGGCAAGCTTAATTTCAAATAAGTTGGCAAAAGATCCCATTATTTGTGCTTTGCTTGACTTGTCTACTCCTTGTCTTTTGATCATGAATAAATAAAAGACATAGGAGCAATGTGGCGCTGCTAGTGAGTAGTAAGAATTTCTAGCTTAAAAATCTGTCTAGCATAAAGCTCATCACTGAATCAATCTCTTGGGTAGCAATATTGAAGATCAAGTTATACTTACCATGTATAGAAAATTTTAGTACAGAGGTATTCAGATAGAGCTTATTTGGATTGGCAGGTGGTTTCAGGGAGGGAGAAAAAAATGTTTTGCTAATTTGTTTAGTTCCAGAACCAAGACTATCGATCAAAAACCTAAATCAACAAAATCTAAACAGCCTTTTCAGTTACCAACTTACACAGTCACTTTAAAACTAGGATCATAGTTTTTTAAAATTTTTTTTTGGGTTTTTAAAAAATTTTCTCCAGTATGCTTGTGATGATAATAATGTTGTTGTATGAATTACAAATTTTAATGTGTCTGTCTCAAAGATGCTTTTTCTTCTAAACTGTGCTTAAACAAATAGACTTGGGGAGTATTTCAGGGGGAAAAATGTGATAACAGTCTAGAGCTTTAGGTACTAGTCCAATTCTTCTCCTATCACCTTCCCTTTTACTTAGTTGTGTGACTCAGGCTTTGTGGATGTCTTTTGTAAGCAGTGTTCTTGGAAGCAGTACCTCTGACACAAGCCTGCAATAATATGTGATACTGGGAAGAAATCTGTAACTTTTCCTGTGTCTTATAAAATTATATCTGCTGAAGAAAGATCCTGATTTATTAAGGAACAGTGAAATGTCCCCAGCATTCCCACCCATCTTGTCCTCCCCTAGTGTTGGGATATGTGAAAACAAAATAGGTTTTGATGTTAGCTTGCACTAGGAAGTGACTTCCTAGTCATTTCATGAAAGGTGAGTGCATTCTGATAACTTTTATATAGGCCTTGTATTGACCTAGTTTTTAATCTTGATTGACTGACCTGATCTCCTTCAGTGACAAGGTGACCTGCTTAGTGGATGAGGGACAGGCTCATGTTGTTTATATGGACTTTAGCAGAGCCTTTGGCACTGTTTCCCACAGTATTCGGTAGAAGCTGGCATGCTCATGGACAGGTGCAGTCTTTGCTGGGTAAAAAGTTGGCTGGATGGCCAAGCCTACAGACTGGTGGGAAATGGAGTTAAATCCAGCAGACCATCGGTCACAAGTGGTGTTCCTAAGGGCTTAGTATTGGGGCCAGTTCTGTTTAATATCTTTTATCAATCACCTGAACCAGGGCATCAAGTGCCCATTCAGTCAGCCTGTGTGACACCAAATTGGGTGGGACTGTTGATCTCCTGGAGGGCAGGAAGGCTTTACAGGGGGAATCTGGACAGGCTGGATCGATGGGCTGAGGCCAGTGGTATGAGACTGAACAAGGCCTGGCCTTGGGTCCCAACAACCCTGTGCAGCACTGCAGGCTGGGGGCAGAGAGGCTGGAAAGCTTCCCAGTGGAAATGGACCTGGGGGTGCTGGTGACAGCAGCTGAACATGAGCTGGGAGTGTGCCCAAGTAGCCCAGAAGGTCAGTGGCATCCTGGCCTGTATCAGCAGTAGTGTTGCCAGCAGGACCAGGACAGGGATTATCCCCCTGTACTCAGCATAGGTGAGGCCACACCTTGAGCTCTGTGTCCAGTTCTGGGCTCCTCACTTTAAAAAGAATGTTGAGGTGCTGGAGCACATGCAGAGAAGGGCAAAGGAGCTGCTGGTGAGGTGTCTGGAGCACAAGTCCTATGAGGACCAGCTGGAGCCAAGGTTGTTTAGTCTGGAGAAAAGGAGGCTTGGGGAGACCATCTCTACCTCTGCCTGAGAGGAGGCTGTAGCCAGGTGGGCATCAGTCTGTTCTCCCGGGTAGGAAGTGATACAAGAAGAGGAAGTGACCTCAGACTATGCCAGGTGAAGTTTAGATTGGATATTAGGAAATACATCTGTGCCAAAGTTGTGGTCAAGCATTAGACCAGTGTCCTGGGGTGGCGTAAATGATATTTTGTATTCCCTATCATTTGTATGTTTGACCAGAAATGTGGTCTTGTAGCTTTAATTGTGTCCTGCAGCCAAGAGAAGCTCTGCCAGCGTGGGATGTTTTGAAAACTCTTTCCCCGGACTGTTCTACGGGGCAGTGAGAAGGAAGGGACACTGGTTTTTGGTTTTTTTTGCCTTCGGTCAGCTGCTGCTGCTGGTTGCTGCTGCCACTGGTGTGGCTGCTGCTTGTTTTTTTTTGTTTTTCCTGGGATTTTTTTTTTGTTGTTTTTGGACCTTTTTCCTCGACTTGCTTTCTCATCTGAGAATCTGAGAAGCCCCGGAGGACAGCGGACGAGAATCGTCCAGGGAGCCACTGGAGGGACTCCACCGGGCCCCTTGGGGCCCCCGGAAAGGGGAAGCTACACCTGAGGAAAAGGACACTAAAGTTCATCAGCTGTTTGTTCAGGTTTAATGACCCCTTTTTCCCTTTCCCCTTCCGCTGTGTGGTGTGTTAATTAAACAGTTCTTATCCCACTTTCAGCTGAGATATTCTGTTTGCTGTGGGGGGAGGGGTGCTGGAAGTTTTTGCTGTGGGGAGGTGTTTTATTCAGAACACTTTCCACCTAGGAAAATTTTCTCTAATCCTAGACAACCAGGCTGTTCAGGGCAGTGTTGGAACCCTGAAGGTTCCAATAAATACCTGAAGGTATTTAAAAGATGTGTAGATGTGGCACTAAGGGATGTGGTTTATTGATGGGCTTGGCCAAATCCATAGTGGCAGCAATTACAGTAAAGTGATTGAGTGCTACAGATGATTCAGCTAAGCTTGCCAGCAGGGACAGGTGTATGTGCATCTTTAAGGGAGAGGGGGGAAGAGCTGACTGTTGGGGTGACCAAGTGAGTCTGGCTTGCTGCCAGGGACACAGCAGGATCTGGAAATCTCCATGGTGAGACTGCTGGTGAGTGAGTTGTTTTCATTTATTTTTTTTCTTTTTCGGGGCAGTCCTGTTCTTTGTGTTCAGTTATTAAATATAGCTACCTGCTTTATTGCAGGTAGAGTACTGGTGCCATCTGGTGGTGTTAATACGTTCCCAGGAATGAAAAAACAATTTGTGAGGAATTCCATTGAGATGTGAGAAATTGCTGGCATGATATGAAAAAGAGTAGATGGATATATTTTCTGCCGTAGCATGTAATTATGCTGTTGAATTAAGTCATAAAAATCTGTACATGTACTAGGCTTAATAGGGCAAATTTAAATCTTTAACCTATTTCTTTCTGCTCAACAGAAAGGTTTGTTTCTGGTAGTTTTTTTCATGAAACAGTGCTTTGCAAACAGCAGATAAAAGAGGTTTTTTGGAGCTCACAAGATTTTAAAACTCAGTTTGAAACACAAATTATCTTCTGTTACTGCATTTTGCTAAGCCCAGGACAAACTTCTCACTACTAATGTTTGAAGTCACTGTGTTCTTTTTTTATAAGTGGCTGATACATTGTTTCAAAGTAAAAGTTCAACAGCAACGCACGCCTGACAACAGTTGAAATAAATAGCTTTGGTACCTGAAGCTAAAGCAAGCATGATACTATTTTTTTTACCCTTCCATCTGATGAAAAGGTGTCCTGCATCTTAAGTTGTTTACCTGAGGTAATATCCTCATCCTTCTTTAGAATACTGTACAGGCTCTATTGACATTGCTAGCAATGAAAGTAGGACTATGACTGCTTCTGCAGTTCTCTTGAAGTAAATTTCTGACTGATAAATGTATTGCCCTATGATGGAAAAACTTGCAAAGGAGGAAGGTACTTCATTTTAATCTGAAGCTTTTTATTTCATTTAATTTAGCCATTATTCTTCATCTGTTGCAGGTCAGCATATTATTCTAATAAGTTACTGTTAAATAAATTTCCTTATGGAGCAGAGGTCTCTCTGTCTGGTCATTAACAACTTTATATATTTCTATTGCAACTGGTTAGAATAACAGACTTTTCATTTAATCCATCTAGCTGAAGACAAATTCTGTGCTTGTATTTCTTCATAATCTCTGACCTCATGACAATACAACATTTTACTTACATTGTGATGGAAGAGTGAATTAGACTTAGTTCTAATAACTGAGCATTAGTTTTCTTTACATGGTTGTGTTCACAGTATCAGGAGCCATTTTTTAATACTGTTTTTATGAAATAAGGTGTTTGCAGGCCTGTTGAGCTAGTATAGGTTGCGGAATTAGATAGAAACAGCTATTAAAATTGAACATATATACTACTATTTAAGAATTTAATGTTAATATTTAAATGAATATTTTAAAAGTTAGTTTATCAATATTTATTGGTCATCTTTGAGAATAATGAAACTGATTGCCATAGCACGGACTTTATTTTGTTTCTACACCTTAATTCAGCTCATCAAAAATCTAGGTTGGTCTGCTGAGTTTCACCAGTGTGTGGTTACTGGCAAAAGTGAAAGGCTTATGCCTGATGTAAGCCAGACAATCATAAGCATCAGATTTGAAAATTTTCACACTGAGTTTTGGATCTGAACGAAGTTCCATTGTTGTAATGCTTTGTTCTTAGAGCTGTGACTTTTACCATAAGTACACTGTCTTTGTGAATTGAGGTACTCCTGCTGCTTCCTAGTGTACCTCATCTTTCAGTGCTGTATGACTTTAGTACCTTTCAGTAATTGTTCAGCAAAATTGTTATTAGTTGCTACCTTTAGCTATTTTCCTCAAGCTTTCCTCACTATGAGCGTTATACTTCTGCTTTTTAATGAAGTAAGATTATTATGCTATGTTTCAGAGAAAGAAAAATATGTACGCTTATCCTGTTAAAATAGAGCAAGGTTGTAATGGTTTGTAAATCTGTCAGGCATTCACTTCAGTTCTGGATTTGTAAGAATGGTAAGAATAACTTACTGTTTTTCTTTACTAAGCTAGGTGCTAAAAATAAGAATTACAGTTTGATAGTCTGACAAGTTGTTAAGAGCAGTCACATCACTTGAGAAATCCTTTAAAAAAAATACTAATGCTCACTTGCCCAGTGTCCAGCAACCATCTAGATCTAAAAAGGAACTGAATTTCCCTTTTTTTAGCTTTCATAGTCCATGACGATCATCCTGTAACAAGAACATTAAGAATACGTTGATGGTTTCGAATGAACTTGGTTGGGTTTTTTTCCTCACAAATTGAGTGCCACTTCTTTCTTCCAGATGAACCGAAGTGTAACCTTGTCCTCTTCCAGCAGAAGTGAAGGAAAATGCATGACAATTCCTTTTGAAAGACTGTTGCTACAGTTTATGTTGTGTTGTGCTTTTGGAGTGGTGATAAGCCTCTGAGCTGGTTTCTTTAGAAGCTCTCTTATCCACATTTTGCTGCAGAAATAGATCTTTTAAGTGACAAATGTCTTAAGGAGTTTATTCTACTGTATGAGAGGCTTTCTCTCCTCTTTTTTTTTTTTTTTTTTTGGTGGATTCCAACAAAAGATCATCTCCCACAACTCTGCCTTGCTTTCAATTAATAGTAATTTTTTGCTATGAATTCAAAGACGTTCACAGTGGAACTGTGAAGAGATTTTTGTTGGCATTCTTCTGAAGTTTCTATCTAGTGCTATCATTAATATCTTGTTTTGTCATTGTTTTTATAATTCCCTTGGCAGTATAACAGCAAAATCATAGCCTGTAAGCTATGCCTTTGATTTTTTGGAGCAAGAAGATGGAACTAGTAGTACTCTTTACCTGCCTCTGTAACATCTGAATACTCCCTGTGTGAAGCAATACGAAAAATTGCTTCTTCTGTCAAACTTATCTATTCTTGTGAGATTTTATCACCTTTAACCAGAGAATAAAGGTCTTCTTTTTAATTTTTTTAAGATGTAGTTTTATTCTTGTAAATACCTAGAGATTCTGGAAATAATGAATTATGTCCTTGAAATTATTTTTGGAGATTAAGATACAAAGAGCAGATTACTTGAAAATACAGCTGGAACACTGAGAATGCTGATGATCTGAATGTGCATCAACAATTCAAAATATTTTCTTTTCTTACAGAGTTTCTAGTCCATAGGTTGTGGTTCAAGGTTTCTGCTTATTTATTTGTTTGCTTTCCCCATCCTTTTTGAAGAGAATTTTTTTTTTAAATTTTGTCATCTCATGGTAACAGGAGCTTTTTTTGAGAAATTTTCCTTGACTTCAAGTGTGTTTTTTTGTAGGAGACTGTTAAATCTTTTCTTTCTTTTTCCTGATGATCAAATTTTGACTTTTTTTTTCACTCCTTTTTTTGCTTACAAGTGCCTCTGGCCCACTGTTACCTTAAATTAATATAGATACTTAAGCACTTAGGTGAATTTGGTGAGCTAAGTATTTCTTTGTGGCAGCTGTATTTTGAGGAATTTTGGATGTTAACTTTCAGACTATTTTTCTGTCTTTTCAGGTCTCTGGATGGCAGACTCTGAAAAGAAATGCTGTTTTAAGAGGTATGCCTCATGTAGGCCAAAATATTCTGGACTAGTGTCTATATAAATGATAAGGCTGCACTTCTGAGGAGTCCTTCTGCTGATCCTCTCTGTAATCTTGCATGAATAATAGTTTCACTGACATCTCACTGAAAGGTGAAAGCTTGTACAGAGATAGGCAGGCTTGTCTTATTGGTGACACAGCTTTAGTAGAGAGGCCTGTAATATGTTGCTTAACTTTCTGCTTGATATCTTAAGAGAACGTTGCCCTAGTGGATGAAGCATGAACGAAACGAGTTGATTTTCTGAAATGTGCATATCCCCTTCTGGCCTCTCCCGACTCTGTGTGTGTGGATTTGTTTGTTTGCTTCTTTTTTGAGAGTATAGTCCAGATGCCTCTGTAAATGTCTTCACTCCCTTTTTGCTATGTTGTGAGACTTCCAGACAGTGAGAGGCTGACACCATGCCAACCGTGTGGTTTAAAATAATGTCAGCTAGAACTAAGATGAAGATATACTAATCTTTTTGCAAATGATCCCTTTTTTTTCATGTTAGGTGAATGTTTGGAACACATTCTGTGTTTGTTTGGGGCTTCATGTTCCAGCACTGAAGGAAACTGTCTCTCCTCTCCCCATTGTTGATGTGTTTTTTCTGAATAATTCATTGCTTGGCAGCTGTTAAGAAAACAGTCTCTTCAAAACAGAATTCTTCTACCACATCTCCTATCCCTTTCAGGATTCCTGAGTGGCAGATGTTAGAAAAGTAGGATTTGTCTTTGTAAGAGAAAGATTGGTCTAACTGAGTATTTTCTTTACTTAACTTTTTAAAAGAGGATCTTCTAATTATCTTTAGACACTTCAGAGGGTTTCTTATTTCTCTAAAGTGGTACAGTGCTGATTTGTTTTGTTCTGACTTAAAAACAGTAACTAGGGTGAAGTACTAACAACTTGGGTTAAAAGTGGCTCTTCAGTTATTGACTATGATTTTGGTGTTGCTCTTGTTTATGCAATGTTAACAAAAGTCCTAAAGAAAGTGATGCTAAGAATTAGGGAAGGTGTAATTACTATTTTCAACACAACCTATGGACAGAAATGAAGATGAAGGTGCTGCACTGCTCCTGGATGTGCACACTTGTAGGATGAGAGGTATTGTATCCAAGTTGCAATGCAGGAGATTTCTGTGAGACAGTAGGAGCATTTTTTGCCAGGTCAGGCCCTGGAACAGATGGCCCAGAGAGGCTGTGGAATCTCCATTTTTGAAGGTTTTCTGAGTGAAGTAGGAATAGCCCCCAGGGATGCAATTGAAGTGGGCCTGCTTTGAGTGCAAAGCTGGATTAGAGCAGCTTGGAGAGGTTACTCTGTTCTATCCATAGCATTATCCTGTGAATCTCTGCAACATGCTGAAGGGACGCTTTATTGCATTTTATGTTTCCTGTAAAAACGGTTGAGTCTCAGGCTGGCATGTTCTGTTGTATGTCTTTTTTGGGTGGGTTTTGGGGGATTTTTTGTGTTGGTGTGGTTTTTTGGTTCTTGGTTGGTTTGGGTTGGTTGGTTGGGTGGGGATTTTTGTTTTTTGGGGGTTTTTTTTGGGGGGGGGAGGGGTTGGTTTTTTGGGGGTTTTTTTGGTTTTTTTGTTTTTTTAATGGTTGGTGAGTTGAAGAGTTTTGTGATTACAGAACTGAGGAGTGACTTCTTACTATTCCAGTAACGTGGTTTTGAGGGAAAAGAATCATGCTTTGGCTTCAGTGTTCTCTTGTTGACTAAGTAAAAAGTAAGACTTTAAATTTTTTTAACTAGAAGTCACTGTTCATTCTGTGGATTGAGAGTTTCAAAGTTATCTACAGTTCTTAAAGTCTGAGATTGCTTGCTGTCGTAGGTTACTATTTGAGCAGGTAAATGTCAGAAGAAGTAAGAATGTAATGTGGAAGAACTAAGGAATTTCTGTGTTATAGAGCTTTGCCTTTCTTGGCTTTGGCTTTCTAAAATCGAAATTAAGGTATGGTATTTTCTGTCAGCTAACTGCCATGGGAGTTTAGTGGGATCCTAAGGTTTGCAGAGTTCAAATGAGCTATTAGGTTTGGAAAGCAATATTGTAAATGTTTAGAATCTGCTTTGTCTTCTCAATGTGCCTGCTTTTATATAGAATAGTAGCTTTCGGTGAAACTTCTGCTTCTGAACTTTACTGTGATCCTGGGAAAGATTCAGAAGGTCTTGAGCATGCATCTTCTACACAGTGATTGATGGGTCACATTACAAAATAAGGCAAATGCAAATAGTCTCTTTTAGAGGCTTGCTATTCATACTGAATCCTACACAGTCTAGTGAATTTATAAAGTCTTTGTGGAAAAAAAAGTGTCAGTTGGGAGATCTCCTTTTGTTTTGATTTTCTTAAAAAATATTTTTAGGCAAGAAGGTATCAGCCTAGGTTGTGCTTTGGGAAAATAAACTTATCATCATCTCCTATTATTGTTTCAAGCTGGTGTGTGTGACTTTAATGTCAGCCTGATTCTGTTTGTTCTCTTTTTACAGCAGCTAGTTATAGATGTTGAGCTCATGCTAACTTCATTCAGTTGGTGTCTCTGTGATTATGACTGGGTAACAGTCATGAGCAGCTTAAGATCAGTCAATAAAGTAAGAAGTTCAGCCTGTTTATTACATGAATGGGCAAAGGTGGCATGATAGTGTAGTAAGTTCATAGGATCATGTGATAATTCAAGTTAGAAAAGACATCAGTAGATCATGTCCATCATGATCTGGTTACCTGTAATAGGACCTGAGGGAACAGCATGACCCTGTGTCAGAGGAGATTTATGTTAGGTGTTGGGGAAAGGTTCTTCACCAGAGGGTGGCTGGGCACTGGAACAGGCTCCCCAGGAAAGTGGTCACAGCAGCAAGCCTGAGAGACTTCAAGAAGCATTTGGAAAATGCTCTCAGGCATGTGGTGGGATTATTAGGGCTGTCCTGTGCAGGGCCAGGATTTGGACTTGACGATTCTATGGGTCTCTTCCAACTCAAGATATTCTGTGTAATCCAGCTGTTCAAAGCAGAGTAAACTGAGGCCAGACTAAGTGTCTTAGTGTGTTATCCAGATGTCTGTCTGTGCTTTTAAGCTGCACAGTTGCTTGGGAATGTGTATTTCGAGATGGACTTTTAGACTTCTGTGGTTTTTGTTTTTAAGGTACGATTACTTGTTTTGGAAGCATGTGAATTCATTTTTAGCCTTCTTTTCAGCATATCACTGTTTGAGTGATGGGAAGATGAGTTCTGTGAAAGAGACCACCTGGAATTCATGAAAATTCATGAAAAAATATCCCTTTTTCAAGGTTTAAGGGAGACCCGTATTTGTCTAGAAAATAGAAAAATAGTTTGCGTGATTCTTAGTCAAACTTCTTGGTTTGGAAGTTGTGTAACCTTGCTGTTTAGTTCTAGTTTGTATGAGATTACTGATTAATTGCATGTGCACAATCGGTCAGTAGTCTAAGCAGAAGGATGTCACTTCATTCCGAATTCTGCAGAGAAATCCAGCACTTGGTAAACTTTCTTTGCTTCTTTTACGTTACTACATGTGGATATAGTAAAAATAACTCTTTGAGACTGCTACCTAAATAATAAAATCATATCCTGAGACTTCTGAAGGATGGTGAGATTTTGTTAAGAGACATGTCATCTTGCATTCGTGGGAGCCCAGCAGTTCAAAAAACTAACTTGGTCTTCAGTTACTTGTTTGATAAACTCAGTATTTCTTGTTTGATAAACTGAAATAAACTGAAATTTTCAGGGTGATTAGAGAGATGTAAAATCTTAAATATTTGAGAAATATTCTAAAAATTAATTTCTGTATTCCAAATGTTAAAATAATGGGTAGTCTTTATAAGGTGGAGTTAAGATGACATAGACATGGGATTTGGCATATAATTTATGATATACTTGTCAGCATTAATGTCTGGGGAATATTTTGTACCTTCTGCTTGCTTCTAATCTCCAGATCTAGTTCACATTTTGTCTCCTACAGCAGTGTACTTCAGATTATATACGGTTACTTAAAATACATATTTATTGTGAGGTTTTTGATGGGGTGATAACAACTTGACTGTCTTATGTGATGCAAATGGTGCTTAACTTTTGTTTGGCAATAGGCTGTAGAAACATGGGTGTCTTGGTATGCCTTCCCAAGAGTGGATGTGTAGTTCAAATAGACTAATACCCCTTCTTAGCTGATAGTTAATTTATTCTGGATAGGAATATGACAGACATCCTGGATTAGCCATCTATTCACATGGAGAATTTCTTAAGCATTGTGAGTGGTAGCTTAGCTTTGTATTTTGTTGTGTGACTGTGTATCATTTTCACATGCAATAATAATGAGAAAAAAATAGCTGATGATGAAATTTGCAATTATGTTATTTACTTTGCTCAGAAGGGATACAGAACAGGCAGGTGATAAATGCTGAATTACTTTACATAATGCAGAATTACTTTATGTTTTTAATTAGTTGCTGTGATTAGTGAACTTAATTTCCTATATGAGGCTGTAACATTAGTCTATTTTTTTAAAAAATTTTTGTATTTGTCATTAGTTCTGCTAAAAATTTTTTTCTGTTTCCCTCTAGGAAGCAATTCAAGTTTTCTGCAAAGTCTTGAGTATTTATGTTATCTGACTGAACTGACATCTTGGTAATATGCCATTTTTTTGCAAGCTTCTCTCTACTTTTCTAAATAGATAGGAAGATGTCTGGCCTTTCTAAAATTTTATTTTTATTAACTTTTAAATTTTTAGTAAGTCCTCTTGTTGTAACAGGTTAACTGCTTTGAAAAGCAAGAGAGGCATTCTGATACTCTTGTTTTTCCTGAGACTAGAATACATGCGTCACAAATGCACAAAATGCAGGCTTAAAGTCTGGCACTGAGAGCTCGCTTACAGACCTTAAAAGCTGCATTGTTTATTGGAGATTCAAGGTGTGTTGAAGCTATCATGTCTGGATCTCTGCATGAGCAGAGCAAAAATACTTTCCCTGTTATAGTAGCTGCAAGAAAGCAGCGTGGCACAGGTCTTCTGGAGAAATCTCCTGCTGTAGATTTTACCACATTTTAAAACTGAGGTGTCTTTCCCCTGAAAAAACCTGTTACCTTTCTGTTCCTTCTTCCAGTAGTTCTTGTTTTCAATCCTTAAACGTCTACTGAGAGAGACTTTCTGTCCTCCTTGAAAGGTGTGTGAAATTTTCATAAGGTTGATTTGATAGGCTTGCTCTGGATATTCTAGAAGATATTAATTTTTCCAGTGCCAAAATGTGTATTATCTTTATCCTGTTAAGTTGCCAAAGTGTGTATTATTCTTGCTATCCTGTTTTCTTTTCTTTCCTGGCACAATGGGCTTTATTACTATTTTGTATTATTTTTGTCTTTGCTGTATGATTCAGTCACTGTTCTCATAACACTATACCCTATCTGAACTTTTAAAAAATTTGTTGATGTTTCTTCTAGTGGCAGTGTTTATCTCTGCTGTAGTGAGGAAAAAATTGCAATGTTTTTTCTAGAAAATGAACAGTTTCACTTTCACTGTTAAATCTTTGGCTCTTCTGCCTTAGTAGTGCTTGGATTCTGTCTGTGGTGATCCTGAACACCTTCAGAATTCCTTCCTAGACACGTAATTAGACTTGTGTTCATATTACCTTTCTCAGGATCTGTGTAGGCTAATTACTCTTTTGCCTTTTGTGAATTGCATTTTCTAGCATGGTTTCTGTTTAAGTGTTGGCTTGATGCCATCCCTTGAACTCTTGAAGAGTGATGTTGAATAGCTCTTCCTCATCACCACAGAAATGTACATACCTCATTCAATAGCTTTTAACTGTTGACCTCACGCACTAACTTGCAATGGTTTAATGTGTGTCTGGTTTTCAGTGTTAAAAAGAATTCTACAATTTAGAAAAGTAATTCAGTTTCAGAGTGTAGGTTCTGACCTATTTTATATACCGCAAAACCAAGCTGCTCTTTTATTCTTTTGTAGTGGGTAGTCACTAGATTTTTAAATAAATCTCAAATACTGTAAAATAAGTTTTATCCCCCCTGCCCCCACCCCCCCCCATCATTTACTTGTTAACCATGAGAACTGGAAGTTTTCCTAGTCATTTTTGTATAGGACAATGAAGATTTTAATGTGTGGATGTTGGATATGCTTTTCTGTAGTTTAGAGTGGAACATTAGGTACTTTTCTGCACTGGAATACTCCATATTTGTGTAGAAGTTTGCCTTTTGATAGTTCTTAGTACCACTTCATTGAACATAGGAAAAAAAAAAGATGACAAAATCAAAGATCAGACAACCTTGTTGCAATATTTGTATGTGAAACCTGGGGAATGTGTTGTCACCATTCAAATTCTGAAATGTTTCTCAAGCTAAGCTAGATGAAAACCAGTGTGTGTGAGCTTGGGACAGTAACATCCCTTTAAGGAAAAACAGTGTAATTTGGTGACTTCTTCAGTGTGGGAACCAAATGCAGTAGGTTGTAAGCAAGTGTAGCCTGCTCTGTTAATTAACTAGAGTGCTTTCGAATTATGGTAACAGTGCAGTTTTCAGAGTATTTTGAAAAACATAGTACAGCTGTGTTTAAAGGTTTTTTTGGTTTTTTGGGTTTTTTTTTAAGGCATGGGCTTGTGTGATGTTTTCTCTCGAAGCAATTGGAGTTGCTGCAAAAAAAAAGTTAAATGAGGTTTTTAATTTTTGATTTCTAGCTTTTGTTCCTTTTAAAGGTGCTTATGGCATCCCAAGCTCAAAAGAAAGGAATGTCTAGTTCAAGTTTTAGTACAATAATCTGCAATTCTGCCAATGAAATTATTTTAATCTGTAATGTAGTCTGTAATTAACTGGTGTTTAAATAAAAGGGTTTTCAGAAGGTTTACGTTCCAGCCCCTTTATTCAGAGACGGATTCAAATTTATGCTTACACATACTGACACAAGGCAGACACTTAAAAGTGTGGTTAAGCCTAATAGTTGCTTTGACTTTTCAACTGTCAAAACACTTTTGATTCTGAAATTACTTTGAGGATTTTCTCCCTTCATATTTTTGTGAGTTTTCCAGCATTGCTAGACTGAAAATGATGGCTCAAGTTACCAGGATAGTAGGGTTTCACCTTAATCCTGAATCCCTTGGTTGGTAGAGGAACTATTAGCAGCATACCGGAAGGGCCATTTTCTATGCTCTTGCAGTACTGACTCAAAAATAGTGTGGGTTTTACATTGTTTTGTTTTTCTAAAGTGTTGTAAAAGTGCCACCACTGTGCGTGCACATGCATGTACATTGTATGAAACTCTAAAGCTGGGTTAATACTAGTAAATAATTTATTCCCAAATGACAGCAGCTGTGTTACTTTATGATATGTCTCTTCCACAGACACCAAAGATGCTAACAAGAAAGATTAAACTTTGGGACATTAATGCCCATATAACCTGTCGTCTGTGCAATGGATACCTGATTGATGCAACTACTGTAACAGAATGCTTGCATACTTGTAAGTAGACGTATTATTAAGTTAAAGTTGCTGGTTTGGTTTTTGTTTATTTTTTTTAGTTTGGTTTTGTTTTTGGTGGGGTTTTTTTGTGGTGTTTTTTTTTTTTTTTTTTTTTTTTTTTAAGCTTGATATGCAGCATTTTATAATGGTTTTCAGTTGAAATTTGAAATATCAACTCTGCATCAGCCAAAATAGCATGTGCTTTAACTAGACACTGCTTTTAACAGATGATTTGCTTTTTTAGCAAAGCAAATGAAGGGAAGATTAAGGCTGTACTGCATTAACTTGAAGCCATATAAAATTAGTGGTAATGTAAATATTCAAGAATGCAGTCTGTCTTCCTGGTAAAGGAATGTGGAATACCTAGTTCTCTCTTCTGTGACAGTTGACATAGCATATGTTCACCACCTGGAGCCTTTCAGATGTCTCTTTATCTCCTGTTCCTCTGCAGAAAGCAGAGTAGTTTATCAGTCAAGAATAAGTATGTTGTATTGTACCCTAGAAATAAGCTTATATTCCAAAATACTGTGATAAGGTAGTTGTTTGTTGTTAAGTTACTTTGTGAATTTCTACTTTCATGTAAATGAAGGATGACCTAGAACCTTGCAATGCATCCCATGTTTTAAAATTATTCTGTCGTAATATTTATGTTTATTCTGATAAAGCTAGTATGTTGTTTAATTAGCTTAATGACTTACAGTCCTAAATTTTCTTGGAAGGCAATTATTTGGTGACTGTGTCTTCATAATAAAACAAAAAGTTTCAGGAGACTTCTTCCTCATCTAATATACCTGTGTCCTGGGGTGGCGTAAAGGATATTTTGTATTCCCTATCGTTTGTATGTTTGACCAGAAATATGGTTCTGTAGCTTTAACTGTGTCCTGCAGCCAAGAGAAGCTCTGCCAGCGCGGGATGTTTTGAAAACTTTTTCCCTGGACTGTTCTACGGGGGAGTGAGAAGGAAGGGACACTGGTTTTTTTTTTTTTTTTGGGGTTTTTTTTGCCTTCGGTCAGCTGCTGCTGCTGGTTGCTGCTGCCACCGGTGTGGCTGCTGCTTGGGTTTTTGTTTTGTTTTTTCCTGGGATTGTGGGGCTTGACAAAATTTGGTGCCTACCTTTTGTGGGGCAGAGAAAGTGGAAAAACCTAGTAATTATATTCTGGTTTTAATCACTTTGTATTAGATTACACCAAACAGTGTTCACTATGTTGTTTGATGGGCTGTTTTTCGATGTGTTACTGTCTGTCTGGCAAGCAGGCCTGTTACCCTACCCACAGATAGGGGTAATTGTGTCTCTGATATATAATTTTCATAGATCAGGGGCACGACTCCATTTTTTTATGGTAATGTGCGGGGTATATATGATCTGTAGAAAGATGACGGCGGTATTGGAAACTGCTAAGGAGGCATATGCTCTGTTACTTTCCTCTCCTAGCTATAGTAGCTTGTTCTGGGATTTTGTTGGTAACATTACACGACCTGCTAGAGGAGAAGCAGAGGATGAAGCTTCCTTGTTCTTCACCTATTTCTTCCCCTCTAAATCTGGTATGTCACCTTTTGAGAATGTTCAGTTTCCCCTGGATGTTAAAGAGACCACTGTCCTGGTATTCATGGTGCTCGTCCTGGTAGGTTTCTGCTATATAGTATTCAGCTTGTCCAGAATGAGGACTGAGATGTCCAGAGGGCCTGAGCAGGAGCAGACACCTGATCCAGACAGGGAGCCTAAGCCAATGGCAGCTGCTCCTGTCACGAGAAGCAGGAAACACCAAGTCAAAACTGATCGCCCAGCAGATGATAATGGGGGTGAGGGATCCTCAAAGCCAACAACTGAGTCAGAAGTCATTGTCGAGTCCATGTCCGTGAAGGACCTTCGCGGCCTAAGAAAAGATTACATTCAACAAGAAAATGAATCTGTAATTAGTTGGTTAATCCGTCTTTGGGATGCTGCAGGCGATGTTACACTTCTAGACGGCACCGAGGCGAGACATTTGGGGACCCTATCATGTGACGCAGATATCAACTGAGCGGCACGGAATGGGGCTGACCCTTGCAGCCTCTGGAGACGAGTTATCAGAGGTGTGAGGGAGAGATACCTGTGCCCCGAGGATCTCTATCAGCAACAAACCCTGTGGAAGACCATAGAACAAGGGATTCAACACCTGAGAGAAATGGGGGTGGTAGATATTGTCTTCTCAGAGGACATAGCAAACCCAGCCCCGCTTATGGATCCAGATGCGGTTGAATGTACGCCTGTGATGTGGCGAAAACTCGTACAACTTGGGCCAAAAGAATACACTTCTGCTTTAGCAATGATGAAGCGAGATGACGGGCATGAGACCATGCTTGATATGGCAAGGAAGCTCCGAGCGTATGCAGATACTGTGCATGGCCCAATGAATGCAAGAATCTCAGCTGTGGAGACACATCTGCAGAAAATTGAAGATAAGATGGAGGAGAATCACAATAAACTCAGTAAGAAGATTAAAGAGGGCCTTCTCCAAATCTCGGCAGTAAAGATCAAAGATTCTGTTACCGAACGCAGACATCCTCCAGCTATGAGGAGCAGGTACACCCCTCGACGTGAGCTGTGGTATTTCCTGTATGAAAGTGGAGAAGACATGTGGAGGTGGGACAACCAACCCACTGCCACTCTGGTGCGACGGGTGCGTGAACTGAAGGAGGGCAAGACTCAGAGAGGAAACTCCACCAGAAGGGAAGTAGCTCCAGTTGACAGGTCCAATTCCCTTGAAGGAACCTCTAGCATGCAGTCCCACCAAGGCTAGAGAGGCCCTGCCTCTAGCCAGATAGGGGTCAGGGAAAACCGTGTTTTTTGGACTGTGTGGATTCGATGGCCTGGCACAACAGAACCACAAAAATACGAGGCTTTGGTTGACACTGGTGCGCAGTGCACAATAATTCCATCGCAACATGTGGGGGCAGAGTCTGTTTCTATTGCTGGCGTGACAGGAGGATCACAAGACCTGACTCTGGTGGAAGCTGAGGTGAGCCTGACTGGAAAAGAGTGGAAGAAACATTCCATTGTGACTGGTCCAGAGGCCCCATGTATTCTGGGCATAGACTTCCTCCAAAATGGATATTACAAAGACCCAAAGGGACTTAAGTGGGCATTTGGGATAGCTGCCGTAGAGACAGAAGGCATTAAGCAATTGAACACCTTGCCTGGACTGTCAGAGAATCCATTTGTAGTAGGACTCCTGAGAGGGGAAGAGCAACAAGTGCCAATTGCCACCTCGACAGTGCACCGCCGGCAGTACCGGACAAATTGAGATGCTGTGATTCCCATCCACAAGCTGATCCGTGAGCTGGAGAGCCAAGGGGTGGTCAGCAAGGCCCACTCACCCTTCAACAGCCCCATCTGGCCTGTGCGCAGATCCGATGGAGATTGGAGATTGACTGTAGACTATCGTGCTTTAAATGAGGTGACTCCACCGCTGAGCGCTGCCGTGCCAGACATGCTGGAGCTCCAGTATGAGCTGGAGTCCAAAGCAGCAAAGTGGTACGCCACTATTGACATTGCAAATGCATTTTTCTCCATTCCTCTGGCAGCAGAGTGCAGGCCTCAGTTTGCTTTCACCTGGAGGGGCGTGCAGTACACCTGGAACCGACTGCCCCAGGGGTGGAAGCACAGTCCCACCATCTGCCATGGACTGATCCAGGCTGCACTGGAAAAGGGTGAGGCTCCAGAACATCTGCAGTACATCGATGACATCATTGTGTGGGGAGACACGGCAGAAGAAGTGTTCGAGAAAGGAGAGAAAATCATCCAGATTCTTCTGGAAGCCGGTCTCACCATCAAAAAGAGCAATGTCAAGGGGCCTGCCAAAGAGATCCAGTTCCTGGGGGTGAAGTGGCAAGATGGATGGCGTCAGATTCCCACCGAGGTCATCAATAAGATCACAGCAATGTCCCCACCAACCAACAAGAAGGAGACGCAAGCTTTCCTGGGAGCCATAGGTTTTTGGAGAATGCATATTCCTGAATACAGTCAGATTGTGAGTCCTCTCTACCTGGTTACCCGTAAAAAGAATGATTTCCACTGGGGCCCTGAACAGCAACAAGCCTTCGCCCAGATCAAGCAGGAGATTGCTCATGCAGTAGCCCTCGGCCCAGTCAGGACAGGACCAGAAGTAAAGAATGTGCTCTACTCTGCAGCCGGGAGTCATGGTTTATCTTGGAGCCTTTGGCAGAAGGTGCCTGGCGAGACTCGAGGGCGACCACTGGGATTCTGGAGCTGGAGCTACAGAGGGGCTGAAGCCAACTACACACCAACAGAGAAAGAGATCTTGGCAGCCTATGAAGGAGTCCGAGCTGCCTCAGAGGTAATTGGCACAGAAGCACAACTCCTCCTGGCACCCCGACTACCGGTGCTGGGGTGGATGTTCAAAGCAGAGGTTCCCTCTACCAACCATGCCACCAACACCACATGGAGCAAATGGATTGCCCTCATCACACAGCGCACCCGTATGGGAAATCTGAATCGCCCTGGGATCCTGGAGATAATTACAAATTGGCCTGAAGGTGAAAAAATTGGCCTGACTGATGAAGAAGAGCCAGAACAGGTGACTCGGGCAGAGGAAGCTCCACCCTACAACCAACTGCCACAAGATGAAACACGCTACACTCTCTTCACTGATGGTTCCTGTCGTCTTGTAGGGACAAAGCGAATATGGAAAGCAGCTGTATGGAGTCCCACACACCAGGTTGCAGAAGCTACTGAAGGAGAAGGTGGATCAAGCCAACTTGCCAAACTCAAAGCTGTTCAACTGGCCCTGGACATTGCTGAAAGAGAGAAGTGGCCAAAGCTTTACCTGTACACCAATTCGTGGATGGTAGCCAATGCTCTGTGGGGTTGGTTGGAAAAGTGGAAAAAGGCCAGCTGGCAGCGTAGGGGAAAACCAATCTGGGCTGCTGAGGAGTGGAAAGACATTGCTGCCCGGGCAGAGAAGCTACCTGTGAAAGTCCGCCATGTAGACGCCCATGTCCCCGAGAGCCGAGCTAATGAGGAACACCAAAACAACAAACAGGTAGATCAGGCTGCAAAGATAAAAGTGTCACAGATAGATTTAGATTGGCAGCACAAAGGAGAGTTGTTCCTAGCCCGATGGGCCCATGATGCCTCAGGCCATCAGGGCAGAGATGCCACCTATAAGTGGGCAAGAGACCGAGGGGTGGATTTAACCATGGACTGTATCTCCCAGGTGATCCATAACTGTGAGACATGTGCTGAGATCAAGCAAGCTAAGCGGGTGAAACCCCTGTGGTATGGGGGAAGGTGGACCAAATACAAGTATGGGGAGGCCTGGCAGATTGACTACATCACACTGCCTCAAACCCGCCAAGGCAAGCGCTATGTGCTCACAATGGTAGAAGCCACCACTGGGTGGTTGGAAACATATCCTGTGCCTCACGCCACTGCCCGCAACACCATCGTGGGCCTTGAAAGGCAAGTCCTTTGGAGGCATGGTACCCCTGAGAGAATTGAGTCTGACAATGGAACTCATTTTAAGAACAGCCTTATAAGCACCTGGGCTAGGGAGCATGGCATTGAGTGGGTATACCATATCCCTTATCATGCCCCTGCTGCTGGCAAAGTGGAACGCTACAGTGGATTGTTAAAAACCACCTTGAAGGCACTGGGTGGGGGGACTTTCAAAAACTGGGAGCAGCATTTAGCAAAGGCCACCTGGTTAGTTAACACCCAAGGCTCCATCAACCAAGCAGGCCCTGCCCAATCTGAGCTCCTCCATACAGTAGATGGAGATAAGGTCCCAGCAGTACATGCCAGAGGCTTGTTAGGAAAGACTGTTTGGATTAATTCTGCCTCGCATAAAGACAAACCTATCCGTGGGGTTGTTTTTGCTCAGGGACCGGCGTGTACTTGGTGGATAATGCAGGAAAATGGAGAAACACAATGTGTACCTCAGGGAGATTTGATTTTAGGTGAGGGCTATGTGTAATGTCGGGATGCTGGTGTACCACTGCTTGCTGAATGTCACTGCCTCTATTTGTATATACCTATATGTATGTATATATGTAGATATGTATATATGTGTATATGTTTATGTGTATATATGTGTGTGTATAGAATTGAAACATATTAGTGTGGGCTTTAAGCCAACGATATGGAATAAGGGGTGGAATGTCCTGGGGTGGCGTAAATGATATTTTGTATTCCCTATCGTTTGTATGTTTGACCAGAAATATGGTTCTGTAGCTTTAACTGTGTCCTGCAGCCAAGAGAAGCTCTGCCAGCGCGGGATGTTTTGAAAACTTTTTCCCTGGACTGTTCTACGGGGGAGTGAGAAGGAAGGGACACTGGTTTTTTTTTTTTGGTTTTTTTTTTTTCCCTTCGGTCAGCTGCTGCTGCTGGTTGCTGCTGCCACCGGTGTGGCTGCTGCTTGGGTTTTTGCTTTGTTTTTTCCCGGGATTGTTTTTTCGTTGTTTTTTGGACCTTTTTCCCCGACTTGCTTTCTCATCTGAGAACCTGAGGAGCCCCGGAGGACAGCGGACGAGAATTGTCCAGGGAGCCACTGGAGGGACTCCACCGGGCCCCTTGGGGTCCCCGGAAAGGGGAAGCTACACCCGAGGAAAAGGACACTAAAGTTCATCAGCTGTTTATTCAGGTTTAATGACCCCTTTTTCCCTTTCCCCTTCCGCTGTGTGGTGTGTTAATTAAACAGTTCTTATCCCACTTTCAGCTGAGATATTCTGTTTGCTGTGGGGGGAGGGGTGCTGGAAGTTTTGCTGTGGGGAGGTGTTTTATTCAGAACACTTTCCACCTAGGAAAATTTTCTCTAATCCTAGACAACCTGACAAAGGGGAAATGCAATGCTCATGATTTGTCAGTGATTATATTTTTTATTGTATTTCATTTAGAAACTCTGTTTATCAGCATTAATGAATTCATTGTACTTGTCACACTTCATCTCTTCTCAGGTACTCTAGAATCTAGGATCATAAAATGGTTTATTCTATGATTCCAAGAACCACAGAATGGTTCTTGAAACTAGAATCTAGATCCAATCCCCTGGCCATTGGCAGGGTCAGCATTTACTGGATCAGGTTGCTCAGAGCCCCATCTAACCTGGCCATGAATGCTTCCAGGGATGGGACATCTACAACTTCTTTGGGCAGCCTGTACCAGTTACCCTCACAGTAAAGGATGTCTTTCTAATATCTAATCTGAACCTACCCTCCTTCAGTTTGAAGCAATTCCCACTTGTCCTGTCATACATGTTCGTGTAAAAAGTCTCTCTCCATCTCTCTTGTAGTGCCCTTCAGCTGCTGGAAAGCTTCTTTAAGGTCTGTCCAGAGCCTTCTGTTCTCCAGGCTGAACAACCCCAACTCTCTCAGCCTGTCTTCTTAGGAGAGCTGCTCGAGCACTATGATCAGCTTCATGGCCCTCCTCTGGGCTCGCTCCAATGGGTCCATGTCATTCTTATGTTGGGAGCCCCAGAACTGGATGCAGTAATCAGCATTTCTTTCACATCTCAATTTCTATAGTGTTGTTTTCAGAGAAAGATCCTTAAACTAGACTTCTGCTTAGTTTTGCCCAAATTCTTTACTGCTGCTACTAAAAGGATTACATACAAAGTGAGTATAACAAGTTAACATGGCTGACACAGAGCTAGAAGGTAGTTTTTCATTGTTCTTTAAAAATAAAGCAGAACCTCACAGATACCCCTCAACTGACATCATCCACACCATCTCTTATATTTGCTTCTGGAGGAAATAAGTAGATTAATCCACAGTGCTACAGTGCTTGCTTCAAAAGCCAGGAAATGACCTTACTACCTTTTCCTGCTGCTTTGTTTGGTATGGTTTGGTTTCTTTTGGTTTGGTTTGGTTTGGTTTCTTTTGGTGGTTGTTGTTTGGTTTTGTTTGTTTGTTTGTTGTTTTGTTGTGTTTTTATTTTTGTTTTGTTTGTTTTGGGTTTTTTGGTGTTTGTTTTGTTTTTTGTGGGGTTTTTTGTTGTTGTTTGGGGATTTTTTTGTTCTGTTTTTTCTTGCTTTTCCCCTATTTTGACAGTTTATATTTTCTGAACACTACTTCACTGTGTGTCCTGTAGAATTAGTTTTATGAGAAGAGGCACAGAGTCCTGTCTTTTTTAAAAAACTTCATACATGTTGGCATTGTTTGTATTGTGTAAGATAATGATAATAATGTATACTCCTGGAAAAGCATTGTTGCAAAATCTGTCATGAAATTACCCTGTCTGTTGAGATAGTGAAGTCTTTTCTGAATTATGTCACCTTGAAGTTTTCATTCTATTCTACTCAGAACTGCACAGTTTCCTTAACTTTTTCATTTTTCTCTAATTTCCTGATCTTCAGCCATTCAGTAGTAAATGAAGTTCTTGAGTCCTTTGGTGAAAAGTAATTTGGACGACCAAGGTCAGTCCTCTGGAGAAACAGGGCCAATTTTTAAAACTGTATTCAGAAGAAAACAAAGGTTTTTTGCTTTCTTTTCTACTTGTTTCTCTGCTGTTCATTGGTGACAAGTAGGTCTGTAGTCTTTTTTTAGTTTATATCTGTTCCTTGATTAAAATTCTAGGCTGGATGATATATGCAGGTCTTGTTAAATTTTTGTTTGTAATATCAGTTTTGTTAGTGTTTACACATGAAAGGTGTCCTTCTATGTTATGAAAGGGAAAACCTCACATGATGTAAGGTATCATCTTCTGGATTCATCAGGATAAAAGGTCAACTTGAACTAGATGCAGAAATGAAAAAAGTCAAGAGAAATTAAACTATTAAAATAAAAAAGTGGGCGTTAACCTTGCCCTGTTCCTGTTCTGGTGAAAGCTCTCTGACATATCTAAGAAATCAGAAAATGTACAGCTCAGTTCATGCCCACAGTCAGTGCCCATGTATCTGAGGTAAACAGAGATCAGCGATATGGGAAAACCAAGGTAATGGGAAACTCTAGTAATACTTCTGTTTCAGACTGTGGAATGATTTCCATGTTGTCTGTCTATTACTTCAAAGACTTCTGTTTTCAAAAGAGTCTATTAATCCCAACCTGATCCCAGAGAAAAAGAATCTAGAAGGCTGCAGCACCTTTCATAAGCCATCTATTTGCATTTATTTGGATGCTGTGCTCAGACTGATAAACCTGCCAGAACATTAGTTTTCAGAGGAATCTAGTCCAAACTGGAAGACATGGATGATGTTTTAGATATCATAGAATCAAAGAATGGTTTGGGTTGGAAGGAACCTCTAAAAGTCACCTAGTGTATCACCACTGCAGTGAGCAGGGACATCTTCAGCTGCATCAAGTTGCTCCCAGCCCTTGGTGGAATTGTGCTGGCTGTCTGGAATCAGCTCCCTGTCCTTCATGTGCCTTAGCACAGCTTCTAGGAGAATCTGCTCCATGATCTTCCCAAGCACAGAGTTAAGGCTGACAGGTTGGTGGTTTCCAGGTTTCTCCCTTTCTACCACTTCCTAAAAGTGGGTGCAATATTTCTCTTTTTCTTGTAACTGAGGATTTCACCTGGCTGTGAGGACAATTGCTCTGAGTGGCTTGGCAACTACATCAGCCAATTCCCTCAAGACCCTTGGGACACATTTCATCAGGTCCCAGAGACTTACATGTATTCAGGTTCCCAGGTGTTATCCAAGCTGATGAAGTTGATCTCACACACAGGAAGGGACTTCACTCCTCCAGTCTCTGTTTTGTGTAGAGGCGTGGGAAGAGAAATTGCCAAAGGCTGAGGCAACCTCAGCCTTCTTCTTGTGCATTGTTACTGGTTGCCAGTCGTGTTTGTCTGGGGATACACATTCTTTGACCTTCTTTTTCTGGCTGAAATACCTATAGAAGCCCTTGTAATTCTTCATGTCCCTTGCCTAGTTCAGCTTCAGCTGTGATTTGGCATTTCTGACCCCTCCCTACAAAAGTTAGCAACATCCCTATACTTTTTCCAAGATACCTGTCTCTGCTTCCTCTGCTAGATTCTGCAAACACTGACTGTGTAAGCCTGGAGTTTGGCTTCACTTCTGCAAATAGATCTACTGCTCTGGCACTCTGCTGGAACAAACTGCTGTGCAAGATCTGTGTGTAATGTGCAAAGCTATGAGGCTTTGTCTAACCTCTGCCACCAGCAGTGCTGTCATTCTAAGTGTGTAAATGCAAAGCACAATGCAAATTTACTACGCTTCATTTATTGTTACTTTTTAAAAAAAATTAACTAGTGTTTATGTAATTGTACTTTCTTCTTGTTTGAGAGGTAGATGGCACTATAGTTACAGAAATCCTTTCATTTTTTGTGGTAAGTGCATTAATACTAAGACTACATGAACTACTGCATTTCAAGCAAAAGCTATTCCTCCCTTGTTTTTTCCGTATCCTTTTGATTTGTAACTTCAAGTGAGTCAGGATATCACGTAATAGTGTATTTTATCAGTAGTGTTTTGGGGCAGAACAGAGGAAAGCAGAGTATAAATAGTTTACTTTGAAAGAGAGATGGGTGATTGTGTGTATGCATATAGAAACATGCAGCTTTACAGTGAATGACTACTTCAGCAACTCCTACCAGCACATTTTGCTAATACTGAGAGTCTGTGCCAATGTAATTTTTTTTCTGGTGTTTCTTGGTGTCCTAGTTTAACTGTCCTGTACTCTGCAAAAGTTAGAATTAACACCCAGAATCCACTTTCCAGCATTAGAATTTTTTTTTAATGTTGGGTTCATTGCCATCACACACATTAGTTCTGTATGTGGCCATGTTTAAAGCAAATATGTTTTGTTTAGTATCTTAATGACGTGTAGTTCCTTTAATGTCATCCACACAAGCTGAATGCTGACCTGCTAGAAATTATTGTTGTAGTAAATTCCAAAGTGGCCTTTTGCGTTGTATGCTGTATTAAGATGGTTTTCAGTAGGTATGGATGCCTTAATCCTAGTACATCCCTTCCCTGTATCAAGAAAATTAATGAAAGGTACTGGAAACTGTATTCTGCAAGATTAGACATCATGCACATATGGTGTAAAAAAATGAACTTCATGTAAATTTCAGTAATGTGCATTTCTGTGACTGTATAAAACCAGACCTTGATTATGCTACTTTTATATGCTACTTTTATTCCTTTTTAATTGTGAATGTCTTTGTTACTAGTCTGTAGAAGCTGCCTAGTGAAATACTTGGAGGAAAACAACACCTGTCCAACCTGTAGAATTGTTATACATCAGAGCCACCCATTACAATATATTGGGTAAGTATAAAAGCAGAAGTGCAAGTAGCTTTATTCTAGACTGGTTCATCCCCTTTCATACAGTACAGCTTCTCCCAAAATTTTCATTCTTGCTTATCGGCATGTTAAACATGTAAAAGAAGTTTGAAGGTTATTGAGGAGATACTGAATGAAACTTTGCTATGAAATTGCAAGTCTCTAGCATGGTAGCTTGTTCCAGACTTAAAAACAAGTGAAGTATACACTTAAATATTTAAATTCTGTGTGATTTTTAATGGATTGAGTCATTCCTCGTTTTATATGCTTGGGTTTTAAAAATTTTGTATATGAAACGTTTGTAGGAATTACACTTTTACAAAATCCTCAATAATTAGTCTCACTTGAACAATGCTTTTCAGTGTCTGACAATAATGAGAGGAATAATTTTCAGCTTTATTGTTCAATTAATCCTTTTAAGGTCTGTTTAGGTTGCAGGAACAGGTAAGAATGTCAAAGAATCATCATGAAATGGTTTGGGTTGGAAGGGACTTTTGAGATAAGCTAGTTCCAACCATCGTGACGTGGGCAGGAACACCTTTTATCTGGACTTGGTTCCATGCATTGTGGGCTGAACATTTCCAGGGTTTGGGTATGCAAAACTTCTCCGGGCAACCTCTTCCAGCCTTGCCACTCTCAGTGAAGAATTTCTACCTATTATCTAACCTACACCTGCCATCTCTTAGTTTAAAAGCATTCCCCCTTGTCGTATCACTTCATGCCTGTGTAAAAAGTCTGTTTCCAGCCTTCTTGTGGGTTCCCTGCGTGTACTGGAAGGCTGCTCTGAGGGCTCCCTGGAATCTTGCGTCTCCAGGCTCTACAACTCTCTCAGCTTGTCTTCACAGGAGAGGAGGTTCATCCCTCTCATGATTTTCATGGCCCTCCTCTGGACTCCCTTCAACAGGTCTGCATCCTTCTTATTTGGGGGCCCCAGAGCTAAAATCAGCGCTCCTTGGTCTTTTGAGGGTGGAGTAGAAGGACAGAATCACCTGCTTCAACCTGCTGGCTAAGTTTCTTTTGATGCAGCCCAGGATGCAGTTGGCTTTCTGGACTGCAAGTGCATATGGCCAGATCATAATAAGTTTCCCATCTGCTAACACCCCCAAGTTCTTCTCCACAGGGCTGCTCTTAATCACTTCTCTGCGCAGCCTGTATTTGTACTTTGATTGCCCCAACCCAGGTACAGGACCTTGCACTTGGCACTTGGATCCACCTCCTAAGCATTCCTGTGCTTCAGCGTGTCAACTGCCCCACACAACTTAGTGTCAGTTGCAAACTTGCTGAGGGTGCCCTTAATCCCACTGTCCATGTTGCTGACAAAGATTTTAAACAGTGCTGACTGTACTGACCCCTGAGGACACCACTTGTCACTGGTCTCCTCTTGGATAAGGAACTGTTGATCACAATTCTTTTGAGTGCAGCCATCCAGTCAATTCCTAATCCACCACGTACTGCATCGGGCAAATCTATGTCTCTGCAGTTTAGAGACAAAAATGTCATGCAGGTCAGCATCAAATGCTTTGCACAAGTCCAGGTAGATGCCATGAGTCCCTCTGTCCTCATCCACTGCCTCTGTAACCTCATCACAGAAGACCACCAAATTTGTCAGACACTGCTTGCTCTTAGTGAAAGCTGTGTTGGCTGTTGCCAATCGCCTCCTTATTTTCCATGTGCATCTGCATAATCAAACTGCATTTTCACTAAGTATTTTTGTTGGGTTTTTTCCTCCTTTTATTTCCAGAAGACATTCCCTTTCTTCTCCTTGAATGCTTTCTTTTCATTTTACTGCAGTGTAATAACTCTTCTGATGAAAATATATTGTGATGGTGTGTCTACATTAGCTGTTGCATATCAAGTAGTGTTTTGTCTTCCTTTATAAAGAGCTTATGTTTGTTGATAGCATTTTTCCATGTGTCTTTCTCATTTCTATAACAATTTATGAAGCCAGGGTTATAGCAGATGAGTCTGATTTCACTTTTACAGAAAACTGTCAGTAGTCTATACACACATTGCTCAAGCTCATGCTCATTTAGGAACCCAGAACTAGTTATGCTGTCTCTGCTTTATATAATATACTGATAATATCCTGTATGAGTTTATAATTAAAGGGACAGCTAGATGCAAATAGGAAAGAATGAATAAATGACATGTAAGATAATATGTTTTTTGCCTTGTTACAAAAACCAATTTTCTGTGCAAAAAGGGGCCAGGAAACAACATGATGTTGAGAACAGCTAGAAGGCAATTTTTATTTGTTTTCTCTTGTTGAATACACTTCAACTTAAGTAAGCTGCTTGAAATAGTTGTAAAATACTGCCCCATCAAAACTGAAACAGGTTTTGTCCAGCCAACTTTTGGATATATTTACTTACCTTTTTAAATAAATAATTGACAGTCTGGAGTTTCACAAGATGTCTTAAAATGTAGATTTGAACTCCTTTTCATCTCTCTCTGTCTGGAAAATAGGTAAACTAAATATGTCTCCTTTTTTGCATTTCTAAATACTGTTAAATAGCATCACAGAATCTTAAAATTCTTTGAGTTGTAAGGGATCTTAAAGATCATCTATATCATCTAGTTCCAACCCCCAAATTGTCACCTCTGATGTAATAGTGATGCCTTACTTATGTATTTTTGTTGTAATACTTTTGGCAATGTGTCTGCAGTCCTTATGTGACGCATGATAATCCCAGCCTATACAAACGGGATTGCTACTGGTCAAAGTGATGTGAATTTAGAATTAGTGGTATACTGAATCTTGCTGTAGTGCTACTTAAAATACTGTAATTACTCTTTGTAAATGTCTTTATTTGTCACCATTTCTGTACTTGCTCATTGATCTCCACTGCTGTGAAGTACTCATGTCAGGTGATGAGAAGCCTGAGACTACTCTTGTAAGCGTTTTTTGTTCAAGTCAGATTCAGGATTTGATATTGCAAACACCTTCAGGGTAGTGACATTGCAGCATTCAAAGCAGACACTTGAAATGCTTCTTATTCTATTTCTTAATTGGAATTGAAAGTAATACTTAATTTCTTTCAGACAATGACTTATTTTAGACTAGAACAGGGTTCTTCTAGGTGAGCTGGGAATTGAAGTTTAGGATCTTAACTGGCCCCACTGTTCTACTTGCAGTGGGTTTATTACCTTTCTTCTTTTTTTTTAATTTGAGGCACACTCTGTTTAGGCTACTTAGCTACATAATATTTCTCACAGTTAAAATGTTGTCTATTAAAAACAAAGTAAAATTTAGTTGTTGTGGTCTTCTGGGAGCTGTTCTCTTGCATTTTAGAAGAATCCTAGTAAAGATAATTAATCTACACATGTGAGAAATGAGTCCATAGGGGTGAGAAACAAGCTATCCTTGGTTCTTTTGTAGTAAAAATAAGTTGTAAAAGAATTTTAGATTATTAGGGACATATTTGTCTTGATGCAGAAGGCCATATTCAGTAGGGTGATTTCCTCCACAGATTACTCTTTATCAAACTTTCATTTGTTTTCTGTCTTAGCCTGTACTTTTCATAAGTTGTTTTATGTTACTCTCCTTTCTGCTTTCATAGACATATCGATTTCAGATGTAAAATTCTTCTTAGGTGAATTTAGAGATTTTTGCATATGGTTAGTACTGGGACTTTTTAAAGAGGAAAGTTTTGAGTGAAGATGGTAAATGTAAGCTTTTGATTTTTTTTTTCTTGCTAGTCATGACAGAACAATGCAAGATATTGTTTACAAACTTGTGCCAGGCCTCCAAGAAGGTAAGTTGTGGTATGACCTTTTTAAAGGTCAGTTTGCACATACTTTAACATTAAAAAAAGAAAGTTTCAAGTGATGGAAAAGAAGAGGGGGGCAACTGAGGAAAAACACAATGGAAAACCAGATTCTTTCACTTGTGTGATTTTTAGCAATTAATTTAATTTCATACCTGTACTAGCAGCAGTTGAGTGTGGGAGTGGTGGTAGGCAACATGGGATATTTCTTCCAAAAGCAGTATTATGTGAAGCAGAATAGTCATTCAGCTTTGGAATGTTGACATACCGTAAGTCTAATCTGTTTTTGTTAACCTCTGTACCTGCTGTGCAAGCTTTCTAGAATTCTCAGAGCTGAAATGCAATGCAGAGCAGCTTTTAGTTTCTGCTATTCTGTGAGTTCTTTCTTATCAGGGAACTTTCAGTTTCTGTTTTCATAATCCTCTTTGACACTAGATCTGTTTAACTAAAGAAATACTTTATAAAATTACCCAGTGGGTTTTTTGTCTTAATGGATTTAAAGCTAAAACTTATATTTAAATAGAGTATTTTAAGCTATTTAAGCTCCTTTTTAACCAGAGCCTTTTCAAATATCAGTAAGATTAAATATATTATTTAAAAATTATTTCTAAGTTGGTGAAAATCAGAATTATAAATAAAAATTCAAAAATATTTTGACGGAAATACTGTCATATTCAAAATGTGGGCTATTCAAAATTAGCTACAGTATTTTAAATACCATCTCATTCTAGCAGTAATGGTGTAATAGTAACTATACAGATGACTTTATGCTGTTCTAACTCTGAAAAATAGAATGAGGTATGACTTGATGCAATAGCAGAGATAGAAGATAGTAAATAGTGACACCACCACCACTTGTTGGCAGTCCTTAAGTGGGAAAGGATTTGGAATAACTTCATAAATATTGCATTAGAACTTTATTACAGGGATTAATATTTGCAATTTTAAACAGCGGAAATGAAAAAGCAGAGGGAGTTTTATCACAAACTGGGCATGGAAGTTCCAGGGGACATCAAAGGGGAGACATGTTCTACAAAACAGCACCTAGATTCTCATCGAAATGGTAAATACTCTTATTTATTCTGTCTTTGGTGGGTGACAGCTAGTAAATTGATAAACAGATCTGTTGGAAGTATGTGCTCAGTTAGTATATTAGAGTTACAATTGTTTCCTAGCAGTGAGAAATAAAGTCATCATAGGATTGTTGCCTTGTCTGTTATTTGTGCTCATTATTTGTGAATCTTTGTTTTTGGCAGTTAATAGCACGTTGCTTGGGGCAAAGTTGGTTTCCATAGTAATTCCTACATGGGGACTGTGAAATTACCCAGCTTTTGGGCTGCTAGCAGGTGAACTCCGTGGGTGTTCCCTTCTTTCATGTTGTGGGTTGTTGGCTGCAAGTGTTGCTTGCGCTGATAAGCACAATTCGGGAAAAGCAAAGTTTATTCTATGCTGTGATCCTGAATTGTGCTGTTCTAATTGTATTAGCATTATAAGCTGCTGCTGAGTATATCTGGGGTTTATATATAAAAATAATATATATGCATCCCATATATCTGGTTTTTTTAATCTAAGGTGAAACTAAAGCAGATGAAAATATAAATAAAGAAACTTCAGAGGAAAAACAGGAAGAAGATAATGACTACCACCGAAGTGATGAACAGGTGGGCTCATAGGACATGCTCTACTTTTATATTGTATTTTAGCTGTTGTGCTTTGGTAAGGTAACTTTGATAATCTAACAGAGAAGAAAATAAGCTTCTTTCAAGCTACTTTTTCTGTTCTCTGATACAAACAAGGTGCAGTTTGTGCAATGCTTTCTTTCTAAGCATGAGGTTTTACCTTTGGGTTCTGGCAGGAACAGAGAATATGTTAAAGACATTTGCATTAAGATTTGATAGTTCTGACTGTTTGAGTTTCCAAAGTATTTACTTGCTTTCAAAACAAATTAATGAAATTTTCCCTCCTTCTACAGGAGTGTACCCTGGTTGTTACCATGATACATTGAGCTGAATGTGTATTCATAATTATGAATGAAATCTTTGGCACTGTTGATGCATTCAGTGCAGGTAGCTCAGGGTGCAGCTGCAGTGATATCTGCAGGTTGAGCTCTGGATGGGAGCCCGAGGCAAGAGACCATGAACTGCCCACCTTTGGCGCAGGAAAAGTCACAGGGACCTGTGGCACCAGCCAGGGAACTGAACAGAGACACAGCACGAGCCAAGACCCCCAGACTTCAGTGCTGTGAGGGTGTAAAAGCCCAGGGGTTCCTTTGTTCAGGGCCTCTCCTCAGAGGCACCAGCTAGAGATATTGTTGTTTAGTTATTGTACCATGATTAAGCTATTTGAAGGACCTGGATGTCTGAGGATCTGCTGTGGGAAACCTGGGGCTGAGCTGGTAAGGAATCCTGATCTGACTGTGAGTGTGGGGGTCTAGATGAGAGGGGGCTTAAATCCCAGCTCAGGTGGTGCCAATGTGACAGCCAGAGTGGCTCCTGGATGGTCAGACAGGGAAGCTTCCTTAACAGCACTCATACTAGCACTCTTATTAATTCACTACATATTTTGTTTTCAGCCTTTAATACTAAGTCAGTGTTAGCCCTATACCATAAAAATAGCATGAAAGCAGGGAAGCCCACTGTTAAGTCTTAAACACAAAGTTTGTCTGAAGGTGAAAACTCTTTTCAGATGAACAAGCCATCCCTTTTATGTTTTCCTGTTACGTGTGTCCAGAGTAACTTTAGCTTGGGTTAATTTTCTTTTCAATTGCCATGTTAGGGAGCTTTCAAAGGAATTGTACTTGTTACTAGATCCTCCTAGTGCATAAAAGCATATCATCACAAAGAGCTTAGACTGTAATGAATAGCTGGATGGGAGAAGAAATGAGAATTTGAAAAATCTGTTATATCATATGTATTCATTCTTTTTAAACATGTTAAAGTTAAACTGGATTAGCAGTTGCATTAAAAGTAAGTAATGTTAGAAGCAATCATTAAGAATTGGTAATTATTTTCTTACTGTTTTCTTGTTTTAGCTTTTGTCATATGGTCCTCTTGAGTTATTGACAGCCTATGAATCTGCACTGAAGCAAACTTGTTGTGACATCAAGATTAAATTCTTGTACATTTTTGTATATCACTTACCATTCAGCTTACAAGATCTTAGAAAATGTAGGGTTTTTATTAGGCATTTCAATTTAAAGAATACTAGTACTGTACTTCATTATATTAATAAAAACTGCATGTGGAATACATAATGGGCGACTGCAGAAAATTGTTCCAGCCAACTCTTGATTGTTTGCCTTTTCCTGAAGGTAAGCATCTGCTTGGAGTGCAATAGCAGCAAATTGCGTGGATTGAAACGAAAATGGATTCGTTGCTCAGCACAAGCAACAGTCTTACATCTAAAGAAATTCATTGCCAAAAAACTCAACCTTTCTTCTTTTAATGAGGTAATACTTCAATTTTTAAAAATAAGTTTATAGTTGTAAAAACTTTAAAGGGATGGGTTTGTTTCTTTGCAAAAGAATGTCTTTTATTCTGATTTTATTTTCAGAAAATAGAAGCATACACTGCTTCTTGAATTGTATGTTATATAGCCTTTTTATTGTCCTTTCTTGGGTCTGTACAGGACTTTCCACTTGTTTTGCATGCATCTTCTCATGTGCATTTATAAACAGTTCAGCTAAAAGGCTTGGTTATATGCTTCCTCATGTGTTGCAATGGACTCTGGCAAGATGATTTGTTTGATAGATTGTAGTTGAGTTAATCCCCACCCTTTCAGGAAGTTTGCACTTTGTGCAGGGGCCAGGCAGTAGCAAACACTTTAACAGTACCAAAGCAAAGCCCAGTTGAAGAGAAAGTACCACAAATACTTTGTTCTTTTCTATGCTCATAGTGAAGCTCAATCTGAAATTGCTGCCTACCACAACCAGAGTGTTATCAGATGCCTACTTTTCCCTGCCTTTACAGGAAATAATGGGAAGAATTTAAGGTGAAAGGTACAGAAGGAAAGGCAATACTTTGCACTTCTCCTTGATCAGATTCAAGAATTAACACTGGCAAACTATGACTGCACCCTCTGTTTATCACTTGACTGGATCTTGGTCACAGTCTCTGAACATCTCAGTTAACTTTCAGCTTGACATCTCTCAATTCCACATTATTACACCAATTCATTGAATTTTATTAAGATTTTTCATCAAATCACTTGCTTTCCAGTCCAGTGTGTCAACATCTTTCTGCTCAACAGCAAATTTGCATTTCGAACACTTTTCCTTCATAACGTCTGTACATTTAAAAAAACATTCTGTCTTATGGTTGAAGTATGCCCCCAAACTCTGCCGATCTTCCTGAAGCAGAATGGTGTATCCTGTCTTGTCCTCAGCTGGCTCAGAAGTGGTTGACTCCTGGCTTTAGCCCAGCAGCTGCAAAGATACAATGATTGCTCGAAAGGGGCTTTTTAAAATATATTCTTTTAGTACATGCATGTGTAAGCCCTCCAATGCACTGTGCCAATCTGTGACTTAAAAACCTACTTGGCTTTTACAGAAGGAAGAACTTTCAGGAGTACTGTTTATTCCTTTGCTACCCCTTTCTACCTTCTTAAAAGGTACATAAATGGTGGTGTAATCATTGTACCAATACCAGCTAATACAGAAAGAGAATTTAAGCTTGTGGGCACTTGGTTGCTTGCTACAGACTATTGCAGGTTTGAATTATTGCCGTCTAAGTGGACTGCACGCACATTCAGGCCTTTCCAGGCTGGGGGGAAAAGGATTGTGATATAAGCCACCTTGGTGGAACTTAGTGTTTTCATGCATATTCCCTGGTTTTAGTTCATGTTCAGATATTGCAGTTCAGCTGATTAGTAGTCATATGATCCTCATGCTTTTATGTTAAGATCCTCACTGTTTCTGATATAAAGATTTTTCAAAACTGAGATAGAAAATGAAAATATTTACCGAGTATCTGCAAAAAACCCATAAATATGGCATATGAGTATGTGGCAGACGGGGTTTTTTAAAAAAAGTGTATCCTTGTAATAACGCCACCTGACTGCTGTTACGTAAAAAAAAAAATCATAGTATTCTAGATGACAGCTCTCTTGGAGATTTCTGTCTCCTTGTTCCTTTATTCAAGCTTCTTTAAATCATGTAAAGCTTTCAGGAAAGGGCATTAATACTGCTTGGGAATATAAATCCAACGGGTAAGTCCAGATCGTATTGTATTTCCTAGGTAGGCACTGACATGGTCTTTCAGTACTTCATGTTGAGAGCAGATACTATCTTTCCTCTCCTGGTATTACTTTTGTCTGCAGGGCAACTGTGGGATTACCAGTTCCAGTATCTTCAGAGAAAAAAAGTATTGTCAAATGTGTAGTATTATGTGAAATACGTTGTTTGATGTACTGGGTCCCAATGAATTAACTGTCACCTTTATTTTGTCAGCTGGACATATTATGCAATGAAGAGATTCTTGGCAAGGACCACACGCTCAAGTTTGTAGTTGTTACTAGATGGAGATTTAAGGTATGACACAGTGGTTCCAAGTAAATAATGAAATGCCCAAATAAAATGTTTATAAAATAGCAATAATTTGGAACTAGACTGAAGTAGCTGCAAACTCAATAAAAGGTATTTTTATTAATATCTAATCCAGCATCCTTAGACATCAAGTATTCATTTGTTTCCAGTAGATGAAGGAAAGGAGAATTAAATATTCTTTGCAAGAGATGAGGGAACACTACATTAGCTGTCAAATTGTTGTCAAGTCTGGCAAAGGAAGTGGAAGCTACAAGAAAGTATTATTTTTAACCCTTTCAGGTGGTAAGAATGAACAGCAAAACTGAACACCTAGGAGGGAATATAACACTGAACAGAGTCTATACATGGGGTTATTGGAACAAGAAGTTAGTATTTGTAACAGAAGAGCAACGTGTTCCAAGCATACAGTGTACACTGAGGTGAAATCACTAAATGGCTTTGGATGCATGTCTAGAAGAGGTCCATGTGGGAATAGAGAAGAATTTTTCTGTCTTGGAGTTGAAAACTAATTGACCTGTGTATGAGTCACAGGACAAAATCAATGGTCAGTGTTCAAAATGCAGAGATGTCACAAGTGGAATCCTGCTGGAATCTGTTTCATATGGTGTTTCTGAATGACCTGGGAATGGATTTGAAGTAGTTCATTAACAGTGCAGTGACTGCATTGTCATTATTTAGGTTAATGACAGATGGATGATAAAGTACTGGACAAAATCTTTACAGTTCTGAATGACTGGTGATTGACAAACACCTGAAGTTGAATGTAGTTACAGATAAAAGGATACAATGCAAATTTTAGGATTTTGTGGGGTAGCAGGGAGAACTAAACAGGAGCATCAAACTGATGTGCACCTTTATAGTCTGCTCTTGACCTTTATCAGGGAGATCTGTGGAATTGTGAGTCATGTGGAAAACAGAACGGTAAACTGCCTTCCCAAGTGAAAGAAGTGGGGGATGTAAAATGAAACTGAGATGTGGGAGGTCCAGAACAATCAATCAGAAGTAATTGTTTTCATGAGAGACAGAACTCCATGGTGCAGGATGTTGTTAAAGTTTACCTATTCATAAGAAAACCCCAATGGATACTTTCATAGAAGAGGAATCAAGTGAGAGCTATTAAATATGAAGTATCACATATTTTAATGCTGCTCTCTATACATGTCCCTTACTTGAGGGAGCTTTCCAAGATAAACAGATCTGCTCCTGAGATAACAGGTTTTTTATCTCTTGTTTGAGCCCCACAGATGAAGAAGCACCTTGTCTTTGTCTTGGTGAATTTTTGACAGATCAGATAGCTGCTCTTGTCTTTAATTGAAGCTTTAGTTTATGACACAGAAGTTTATCCTACTGAATAGATTAGTTCTGGGTTTGTTTCTTAACTTACTGGTATTTCTGTCTTGCAGAAAGCACCTCTACTGCTACATTATAGACCCAAAATGGACTTGCTGTAAGGGAACTTTATTGTCCTTCAGGACAGAGCTTTTTGCAGAGACTATCATCTGGCACCTTCTTAGTGCATCACTAATCACATGACACAAACCAGCTGAATAATTTTGGAAGACTGGAGGGCTTTCATAGTGGACTGTCCTGAATATTTCTTCTAGGGATGCATTACCTAGGCTTCTGGGCAGAAAATATTTATACTTTTTTTGTATGGAAGAAAGAAGTCTCAACTCAGCAAGACACTACCAGCATTAAGTTTACAGATACTGAAAACACTTCACAGTTCCATGTAGCTCAGCCTGGTTTGTCTCTTACAGTTACACAGAAAAAAAGCTAGAGTGTTGTGGGGTGATATATATATGTTGCTTTTGACACCAAGTTGCATTTAGTTACTTTTCGCATTCTAAATCTTTAAAAACTATATTTTTGCAAAGTGTTATTGTCTTATATAGTATGCCTGATTGCATTGGCTTTATTCAAGTTATTCTGTAGAGCATTGAACATACCTAATAATACAGTGACTGGTGATAATTTATTATGCTGCATTGAAAACTTAAGAAAATCTGGGAAACCAATAAATTTGTCATTTTTGCCCAGTTATTGCTCTCCCTTACCTTGTGTTTTAATAAAGTTTTGATATTTCTGTATATGTATTAATTTGGTAAGGAATAATTTCAGTTGATTTTAATGTGCTGTGATATATATTTTGCTATGGTATAAATTGCACCACGTAATGACAAATACTCACAAATGCTAGATTTGTGAATTTCTTAAAAATAAACATTTCGTATGTAGTTGTGGCTTGCAGAAATCAGTTTTTAATTTAGAGAGAATTTGCTATCACTAGCTGTTGAAACAGTGGCTCTTGGACAACTTTGGGAGTATGTCAGATTTTTCATTTCATTGAATGAAACTTCCTTAGATATTACAGGCAGCTTTATATTTCTTTAGCTGTTTTCCTATGAAACCATAGCATTTTTCTTACTGCAATTCCTAGCTCACTTGGGGTGGGGAGGAAGGGGGAGTCAGACAAGATTATTTTAGCACCTTTTGGCCTTAACTAATAATTTTGCTTGCATCAGCCCTAATGGATGCAAGGTTGTACACATTCATGTATGTATGGGTACATACATCTATATACACATGTAACTATATATGTTATAGAAAGCACCCTCAATAGCACTTAGCAGGGCTCACTGCACTTTTTGTAAGGCTTTTTGTAATAATTGGATTTTTAAAAACAGTAGTTGAAAGTGATTTCTGCAAGCTGTATCCACTATGACATATATAGTATGATTGTGAGAACATTTGTCTGGCACAGGTGTCAAGTTGCTGAAAACAGTCTATGCCCTATTATTGCCAGCTGCAAATAGTTAACCTAATTTTTGGAAGAGTTTTCCTGTCAGCTGAAAATGCTAGTTGCTTTTCCTATTATTAGACCCTGTTATTTTTTGGTAAATTGTCTTTGCATAAGAAGCCCTACTTCCTCTTGCTGTGCTCCTTTGCCTCTTCTGCCAAAAAGTGTTACTTGATAAGCGGAAGCTGGTACTGCAAGAGATTTATCTAAACATTTTAAATCTTCTTCCTCTTCTTGAGTTTTCAAAGCACTACGTTCCTCAGCATATGTCCCTCAATTTCTTTCTTTAGAGTCTTCAGTCCTCCTTTCCCAGCTCTGCTGCTGCTTGTGCTTACCTTTGAAACCAGGGCTCCTTATTTTTTATTACAGTCACAGATGTGAATAGGAAGGAAATAAAAAAAATATGTGAGCAAAGAATGAAAGGGAGCCTACTGAATTGTGGAGATGGAAAGGAGAGCCACACAAAGGCCAGAACATGCTGCTGTCTTTGCAGGTGAAAGTAAGATAGCTGCATTTGAATGTTTAGGTTACACAGAACTCCACATCTGGTTCTTGTGTGGCGTTTGTGTGTGCATGTCTGTGATTCATGGAATCAAATGTGGCTCTGATTTTGTCTTGCTCTTTGTGGACTCAGATATGTGTATTTTTAGCTTTTTTTCAGTCTTTACTTGGTCTGGCAGAAAAGAGCAAATGAGATAATGTGTCTACCATTTTTAAAACTTTCCATAACAACAGTGAATGCAGGTGGTATGGATGTGTACACAAGCTGACATGCTGGGCCTTTCTGGAGCTGTTTTTTATGTGGTTGTTACTGTTCTAGTGTAAATAAGAGGCTGGCTTTGCCACTGAAAATATGAACAGGACTGTAAGGGTCCCCGCTCTGTGCACCCAGAGTATACACACAGTGGCTGTACCTGATGTAGACATAAAACTAAAGGTGCCAGACAGCATCTGATTAACCACCTTAATCAGAATACACACACACACACACACACACACACACACACACACACACACACGCATAAAAACAAATAAATATATATATACATATACACATATAAATGAGATCTGCCTACCTCAGAGTGTGTGTACTGCAGAAACCTTTTGTATAACTAGATATTGACGCAGTGCTGTTAAAGTACATTGGGATTTATTACTTCCCTGTGTACTTGAGCAACTGAGAAATTAATTACAAACACACAAATTCAGAAGCCTTTCAAATCTATCTTCTTGCTGTAACAACTTACAATACAAAACCTATAAGTTTATAACCATCTTTAGAATCACTTGAATTTGTTATGGTGCTATCACTATATAGAAAACTCTGTTTATAACTATATGGATACATAAATTCAAGCCAGTATTAACACCTATTGCTGGGGTTTTGCTTGTAATTGTGTGTAACTGCTTTTGCAATGTGTTTAATCTGATAAAACCACAACAGTAAAAAACCAACCAAACAAAAAACCCCAAACAAAAAAAAAAACAAAACCCCAAATCAACATAAAACCCCAAAGTCACTGAGTTATTTTTCTAAATCACATGTGATAACATCTTCACTACAAAAATTTCTCTAGGGAGTGATGTGGCTGTGTCTGCACCATATGTTAGTCTCACTAAAAGACTACAATGCAGAACAAGGTCTTCTTTGAGTGAGAGCCTTGTTTCATTTCTGTGACACTTCAGAGAGAGTAAATTTATATAAAGATTATGTTTGGTAAAGTAACGCTGATACTGTTCAAAGTTAAACTAAAATTTGGATTTGGCCATACATATTTCTTTGTCCTGGTGAGAGCAGCTTATTTTGGCTTTCGTGAAGATGCCATTACTGTGAAGTAGTTTCTACAATTTCTTATGCTGGTAAATAATTGCAGTAAGGAGGTATCTTGTTGCATTATTCTCAGCAGCAGTGAGACTGATGAATCACCTGGGTTCAGAATCTCATTAAGTATACATTCATTAAAAAATAAAGAATTCAGATAGAATATATAATACTGAATTTAAATAAGATTTGGGGGTTTAAATTTTAACTTTATAAAATTATTTATTCTATTTTAAGCCTTCAGTCTTATTTTACCATCCAAGTATTTTTGGTTTCAGTGGTCCAGCTTTATTTACGGGCATATAAAATAAAATCGTAAGATGATTTTACAAGCTTCTTCCTTTTACATTGAGTTTGAGTAGCTTTCATCTGTATGTTTTTGTTTTGTATGGATAAAGAGCATTACTTATGCTTTTGTGCAATAGGTTTGAAACATGCATTTATTAGGCATATGTTTAAATTGTAAATGTAGCATCTATTTACCATACATTTAAAAGGAATGTAGATGGATTTTCTCACTTGTTCAAATGGAGTTTTATTTGGGGCTGTTATTTGGGGGTGGGTGTGTGTGTTTTTTGCTTTGTTCCATTTTTTATTTTAAGAGTGAAATGGGGGATTTAAAATTTGTGTAAGTACGAGAACTATCTGTCAGCAATATTTTAAAATAAATGATCTTGCAAGAAACCTTAATGTGAATTGTGGAAGCAATCGACAAGACTTGCAGCCTATCTGAAAATGTTTTGTGCCATTGTTAGGTCTGGTATATTTGTGTACCATCAAACCTGGGAATATTTTTTTTTACTGGTTGTGCAATAGTATACACAACACTGTCGCCTCAGGAGATATGGGACCATGAAAAATATCAGACTACAACTATGATGGTGCTATTTTTTCCAGTAGGCTATGAGCCTTTGAAAGCTCGTCTGGCGCTTATTGTCTTTGTAACAACACAGTCCAAGGGGATCTACAGATTTTTTTTTTCTACTAGATGATAAATATAGCTTGCTATTTTACAGCATTCTACATATTACATTGAGATAAATAAAATAGGAAAAAGCCAACCAGTCTGTACATCAGTGAGATGAATCTTAAGTACACATTTTGTACAGAAGGCTTTACTGAACAGAAAAATCAAGTTTCTGCTTTTCCTCAGGTAATCACTTCAGTTTGGATGTTTCACTGAAAATGTTAATGCAACTTCAGTTATTCTGCCTAAAGTTGATAACAGGGAAAGAAATTGTTCCACACATGAGTCTCCCTACATAAGATATAATTAAATGTTACTTAGGTCTTGAGATCTGTTGTTGAAGAAGAAGCTGTAGAGAGCATCCTTAAAGAACATGGAACAATGCTTCAATCTCTGCTTTAATCAAAACTTGGATGAGGACAAAAAACACATAGGAACTTGGGTCTTGTGGCAAGTCAACAAGTAATGTTTTACCTGTTTGTTTATATACAAATTAAAGGTATGACTCTACTGTTTGACCCATACTTTATCATACTTAGAGCTTTTTGGAAATCTTTTGAAGCTACAATGACCTGTCCGTGTCCCAGTGGTAGGGTAGGAAGTAAATGTCCAATTCTATGAGCATTTACATTGGAAACTTTCCTAAGAACCTGGATGGTTCCACAGAAACCAGCGGGATCATTCATGCAAATTGCTAGGTATGGCTGAAGGAAGAAGTCCTGAGTTTTGAATACTGATATTCCACTATTTTTGTTGTTTCTGTTTGAAACTGAAAGTATTGGTTTGATGGAATCTTTAATTCAAGTGACTTATCTGGACAAAAGGAAAGTTTTTTCTTTCCTTCTGCAATGGATTATTTTGCAGTTAAGGGACAATTAGCCAGTGCAACCACTAAGCCTTTATCCTCATATGTGGCATAATAAAGATTCTGGAACTGTCAGAGTGTAAAACCATATTTTTGGCTTAGCTTCATTTAAAAGTTTACAATTTTTTATGCTTTGTGTTGCTGTGTAATTTCTGTACTACTGGTGGCTAGTTTTGTCTGAATAAGCCTTTTGGGGATTAATGCTTAATGTTTTGATTTTATGATAGTGAAGCTTGTATCCAGTGTTTTGCCAATGAATATTATATGCTTGTTAATAAAAGCAGAGAAACTAACTGAAATGCTGTGAGGCTGGAAGTTTTTGTCCCATTCTCTCCTGGGAGCATAAGGAACTAGCAGTTGTCATAGCACTGAATAAATTCAGTGTGAATGAAACAGAGGTGGTGTGGCATTGCATTGTCATAAAATCAGCCTTTACTCAAAACATAAGGATGGCCCGAAGTACTACTCCACTGGCAGGCTGTCTGTGACAAGTGTGTGTCAAGTCACTGCCAGATAAGAAGTTAAATGGCTTCAGTCACCAAGAGGGAAAACACCATTGTCCTGGTTTCTTTATGTACCTGGATAAAAAGATACTTATCTGACCTATATGTGTTCCTTTCAGCCTTACAAGGTGTTGATGCACAGGGACCAACTGCAGTGTCGTGGAACATAGACATCCACCTGCGCATGTGTCCAGTAGAACACATGAAAAAAACACTTTCCAGGTTTCTTTTTAGTTAGGTGTGCTGCTGGGTAGGGGAAAGAGTCTCTTGCAGGAGTCCTTGATTGAACTGAATCTATTTTGTCTTTGAAAAAATGGGCTTGTTGTGGTATTTGATAAATATTGGTGCTTGCTCACTATGTAAGTTGAAGAGCTTCTATCCTTCAAGATCCTTGAGGTTAATACATGAAGACATCAAAGGTATGGGGGAAATTTTATGTAGAATTAATTGAAATGCCTGGTTGAGACAATGCAATGCAAAACAAATGCTACAGCAGTCGAATTTCTTGCAGTATCTACATGCAGTAATGCAAATGTGTAGCTTGTGAACTGCTCTGCATGCTGAGAGGGCAGCACCTTTATTTATGCTCTTGGCTTTGTAGGAACTGCCAGCAACTCTGGGCTGCTTTGAAGTCAGTTTTATTCATACACATATTTCTTATTTGCACTGATAGTACCTATGCATAATTGTCCTGAGGAAATCAGGCGTTTGCCACTTACTACCTTCATTTAAATACCAGCATGAGAGACTGAATGCAGAAAGGTCCCTTTGCCTGTGCATAGTCACTTAAAAGTGAATGAAATTTAGCACTAATTCAGCAAGTGTTACATTTTGTAAGTCTTCCGTGTCTTGATTATGAGTGGTTCTAATACTTACCTGAACTTGGTAGTACTGGTTGCTTCCATTTATCTGTGAAGTAACCAGTGGTGGGCCTGGCTCCCTTCCTTACCTCAACATGGTGTTAATCTAATAAATAAAGACTAAAAAGTATTCCCGTTTGACTGAAATTCCCAAGGGTCAGAAAAATAAATGGTGCTAACAGTTGTGTTAGCTAGCCCTGAAAGCAATAAACCTGCCCTGCAGCCAGTAGGAGCTACATTTTTTTCCCCAGAGGTAATACAATATGAGGAAGTTTTTACTGGTATTTCTTACTTTATATGTAACTGATATTTTCTTGTTTTGCTGATTGACTATTCTGCTATAAAAAAATTAGTGGATTTTAAAAAAATTCTGCTATAAAAAAATAGTGGATTGTCTCTTTTTGTGCAATAACATCTTCAGGGTTTCCTTGGGATTAGAGCAGTCAGAAAAAAGATCCATATTAATTGAATAAATATGTGCATTTAAGATAGATAAATTCAGCTGTTTAAACCCACGTATAGACATAGTGTCATGGTTTGACCCTGGCCAAATGCCAGGTACCTATGATGTCTACTCTCTCTGCTCTCCCCTGCTGCAGCTGTGCAGAGGAGAAGAAAAAAACTAATACAAATGCACTGGAATCATGAGTTGAGATAAGGAATTGATGGGGAAATGCACTGAAGAAAAGGGGGGAAAACAGGCAGAAAACTTAAAGTTGCGAAGTGTTTTATTAACAGAGGATAAATCAGAAGTGAAAATAAGCTCTTAAGACACGGTTTCCTCACTCACCCCCCTTCCCTCTTAAGACACCATTTCTCCGCTCACCCACTCCCTCCTTCCAACCAACAGCTCCAGGGTGGGGGCAGGGAACGGGGTCAGTTCATTAGAGAGAAGAGTCCTCTACTTAGCCATGGGGTCCCTCCCATGAGGGAAAGTCCTCTGTGAACTTCTTTGGTGTGGGTCCAATCTCACGAGCGGCAAACCCACCTGAATTTGCTGCAGAACGAGTTTTTTGTCCATAGGGTACAGACTTCTGAGCCGAGGCCGAGCCGAGGCCAGGCTGTTTCCATCCCGGGAGCAAGGCCTCTCTCTCTCCTGCAAGGCCTTTGCAACTCTCAGTCTCTGGGACTCCCACTGGATCACAGCTTCCTGCAGGCATCCACCTGCTCCTCTGGCGTGGGCACCTCCCCACAGGCTGTGGGTGGTTCTCTGCACCCCCTGGACTCCATGGGCTGCAGGGGGACCACCTGCTCCCCCATGGTCTTCACCACGGCTGGCAGAGGGTTTTCAGTTCCAGCGCCCTGGAGCACCTCCTCCCCCACCTTCTCCACTGACCTTGGTGCCTCCATGTTGTTCTCCCTCACATATTTTTACCTCCTCCTCCTCCTTCCCTGGCTAAAAAGAAGTGCATGCTCACATTGTTTTGATTTCTTCTTAAATTTGTTTTCACAGAGGCGTAACTAACATCTCTAATTGGCCCAGGTTTGGCCAGCAGCATGTCCATCATCTTCAGAGCCATCAGAGATTGGCTCTGCTGGACATGGTGAAAAACTTCCAGAACCTTCACACAGGACACACAGGAGCCATCTTGGTACCCCACCCTACTCACTAGCAAAAACTGGGCCAAGCAAAACCAACACACATAGTCACTCAGGATTAAATTAGTCTCAACTCAGGCTTAATCTGATGCCGTATCTGAATACTGCAGTGCAAATCCCTATGTACCTCTGTAAAAAGTCCCTGAACATCTCTAATTTTGAACGTGGTCCTCATTGAGCTTTTTATATCCTTGATTTTTTTAAGGCTTCCTTTTGATTACTTTTTTCTTTGAGAAATTCAAGCAATGACCTGGCCTTAGTGGAGAAAAAGGCTTACAAGTGTAGTTTGAGAGATTCAGCTACTGAGAGGAAAATGTGATCCACATCTGTATAAATATGTGTAGTCTTCCATGTGGCAATATGCTTGCATGTGCCACTATGTACAACTGTTTTACTGGAGGGTTCAAACTGGACACGTCTGTGCTTTGTGTGTTGTGTGTAATGATTGCATGTTGATGTGTCCATGGTAATAAGAACAGAACAAAAATGTAAGCCATTGGCTTCAGTAGGAAGACTGATTGGGTGGTTTCCATGAGGAGATGTTGCCCTTAAAGCCTTGCCTGTTGTTTTCTGCCACTATTAGGAGGTTGCAATTGTTTCTTCACACACTTGAGGGAAGGGAAACTTCATTCTCATTAAATTCTTCAAGGCTATTTGTTTGCTTTCTCCTTTGATGCAAAGTTCGCTGTCCCTTGCCTGAATCCTGACTCTTTGGTCCAAGAGAGCACAAAGCCTTTGATTCTGGATCTCTAAGGCTGCACCATATGAAGGTTTCCATTGCAGTTGGGAACAATGCTGACTGCTGATGCAGCAAATAATGTCTCTGCTTCTGTCCTGGTTCTCAACAAGGTGCAGAGCAATAGTTCTGCTCTGGTGTATTTTGTAGTACAATGTATTGTCCAAATGCTTCTGTTTTCCCATTTAAACAATGACTTTGTAACCAGTTGCAGTGGATTATTGCAATGGAGTATTAGCATTACTTGGATTATTGTTTAAAATGTATTTTGCTGTTTTATGGGAGTGCCTGGAAGGAGACTGATACTATAGTAGTGAAGCAGGATGTCAGGTAGAATGCATCCCTCGGGCTTGCTTTCACACATCTGGAAAAAATTCCTTTCTCTGCTTTACTTCAGTGTTATGGACTGTGGCTGCAACATCAGGGACTTGATGATTTGAATTGAAATGCTCAGCTTTGAGGCTCTCTCTAGATTTTATTGCAGCAGTGGACATTGCTTAAAAATGGCGAATGCTAATTTGAAACACAGTAAGTTGTTGTTTCTGGATTCTCTACCATGGGCACCTCAAGAGATCCTGTGTGTTGTGACTCAGGAGAAAACAGGCTTCACATTCTGAAGACTGTCTCCTCTTTCCCTAGAAAACAAGCAGTCCCAGGTCTGTGCATTCTGATATGACAGATGCTTCATTATTTCTCTCAAGAGCTTTTCAAGGTTAGAATATCTTTTACAGACAGGTTGACATAGTTCTATTTAGGCTCACAAGGTCTCATGGTAACTTTGCTAGTTTCAGTCAGCATGGCTGGAAGCTAAAGAGGTGCCAAGAGTTGCTCACAGGGTTGTGAGGGGAAAGTGTGGTACCTCACATTGCCTTAAAGAAATTTCACAGATCTGAGATGCTAGATGGGTCCCACCTTCAGCATTTTCCATAACTGATTGGCATCTTGGTATGGTTTGTCTGTACTCTGAGAGTCCTTCTTAACAAAGTGTGCTTTCAACTTGCCCTGGGCCACATCCTCTTGCTTCGTTGGGTGGGTTGACTGTCTTTGTTGCTGTGGTGTGGGAGCTCTTCCTGTTGGATATGAGGAGGCCTCATCTCTCCATCTTTCCCGGTTCACTTACTCTGATCTGTGGTCCATCTGATGTCCCCCCCTGTGCTGTAAGTCATGCAGGTGACAGTTCAGCTTCTTGCTTCACGCTAGGAGCAGGAGCCACTTCTTTTGGCACTGTTAAAATCCGCCTGCATCACGGAGGAGCAAAGAAAACTTCCTGTGAATAAGGCAGGATGAACTCAAAGACTCAATTATTCACAGAAACAAGATTAAAATCAAAACGACGTTAAATGTTGATACCGAAAAGTTTGATGTATTTTATTTAACAGCAAAAGAAGCAAAGAGTAAGAAAGAGACAGGTAGAGAAAAGTTAGAAAAAGCTAAGGTTAAAAGAAAAAGCATAGGATAGCTCACCACCACACTGTTGCTACCTTTTTTACTGCTGAGATGGGGAGGGGGGCAAAGCATTCTAAGCCCTTTTATTGCTTTCCTTTTGCCGTTTGAAGTGTCTTATCTGCCTTTTCCGATCTCAGGAGCACCTGAGCTGGAATGCAACGGCCCATCCTCCAAAATGGGACATGATGGTGGACATAATGACAACACACTTTTTGAAGCCTTTCTCTTATTATCAGATTCTTTGAGGTGCCAACTGCAGACATAGGCACTCATGATGTTAAAAATTACCTACAGTTTTCTGGGGTTTGTACTGGAATTGGAGAGGAGTCTGGTTTTGTTACTAATGAGTCATTATCCATAATTCATGGAAAGAGGTAGGAACTGTGTGTACACTAAGAGGCTAAGTGTCTGGAAGATACAAAATGTAATTATTGTGGCTGTGGATCTGAAAGGACAGCCACTGTTACATAATTGATAATAGAATTAATTTGAAGTCAAAGAAAAAATTGAGTTCTACAGGAGATCCTGAAGGTCATCGGGAATGGTGAGCTGACTGTGGAACAGTGAAGTCTGTGCTTAGACAATGTAAAAAAATGCATGCTTTACAGAAGTTGTTTGGGACGACTGAGGAGTCTATACACTTCTGGCTACAAACTAATTGGGAAAGGACACAGTGGAAAAGAGAGATGAGTTGAGAAATGCCTCTTACAGTACAGGGGGTTGCTTTGGATTTTGTGTCGCATACCACTTAACATCTCGTTGCATGTTGGAGGTGCTGCGTGTGTGTCCCTGAACGCTTCCTGGTGACCCAGCTGCCCCGGGGCAGAAGCTGTGCCATCACTGTGTCCTGTGGCTGTGAGAGCGTCAGACCCTTGGTCAGAAACGCTGAGGTGCCCAGTCACAGCTGGTGGGGAAGAAACTGTCCTGGGTTGTTCCAGGGTCATTGGATCACCTCTGAGGTGATCAAACAAACAGTGGGAGAGATAAGCCCTGGAAGTAGCAAGAAGGATGTCCAAAGACAACATGTAGCTTTATGGATGGCTACCAGCCAGACAGCCCCAGGGAAAAGAAGACCTATCTTTGAAAGAATGGGTATGCCACACTATCAAAGTGACAGCTAGGGTGCAGTCATTAACTGACAAATCAATGGTCCACCTATCATCCATCTGCTCTCTCACACACCAATTTTTTCAGAGATGCATGCAGCTGTTTTAAACTTAGTACTGATCCAGAGCCAATGTCAACTAGATCCCACCCATCTGCTGACAGGTACTCACAGGAGTCTTGGGAGCACAGATCTGCTAGATATCAATATGAAAGCAGTTACAACTTCAGCATTCTAAGTCCTCATAGGTTTATACCATGTTTATACCAAGGCTCTTTTCTTATTCCACTTCTGTAAGTCTTCTTGCTCTTGGAGTCCAGAAATGGCTCTGATTATTTTAGAAACTGGATTTTCCTGATTTAGCTGCAGTTTTTATTTCTTTATCAAAGACCTCTTTAGCTGGTTTTCCTTCTTTTGTTTCACTTTAGGGCATCTTGTATCACTATGACAGCTCCTTTCCAAGTGTTTTTTGGTCTGGTTCATTCAGAGGTTATTAATGGTAATAGGGCAGTGTTGGAGTGCTCAACTGACTACCCTGGAAGCAAACAATTGGGCCAAGGCATGGTGCATCCATTCTCTGAACCTCAGCGCAGAAGCAGTTAGAAATCCCCTGATAACTACAGGGTCTAGAGATCTACAGAGTAGTGGATGGGTAGATGATGACTGCAGACAATGAGATGCACCAGGGACAGCTGTCTTTGTCACAGGTACACTGGGCTGTATGCTAACACATCTCTTTTATCATAAGAATTGTAATTCAGGAAGCCTCTTGGTTTTATTCTCCACTGTGCATAAACCCAGCTATTTGATAACAGACATGAAAGCTGATTTATATAGGATTTCCTTGACACTCATGCATCTGGTTTTTGTCTTACTGTGCAATGAGTCTGAAAACTTTGTTCCTTGCTAGTCATTTGCAGCTTGATTTAGAGCAAATTCATGCGTACTATGTAGCAAAAGATCCAGATGCTGAGCAGTACACTGCTCACAAAAGTGTGTTTGTTTCCAGTGGTGCTTCAATGGTAGCATATGCAAATTTTACGCTCAGTGAAGCTTGTTGAATACTGTCAGCTTCCTCTCTCTGTCAACACAGGAGAAAAGTTCCCTTTAGCTGCCGTTCTTTAACTTTTTCATACAGTCCTGCTGTTGGAATTAGTTGCTGTTTATCCTCATCTTAATCCGCCCCTAAATTGATCAGTGCAGGCCAGCACACTGAGTTGTGCTCAATTCCCAGAGTGTGGTTCCACACGGTAGGGGTTGTGCTCTGACAGTACCAAGGGAGATGTATTTGCTTGACAGAACACCAACGGGGTGAAATCGCAGACTTGAGTTTATTTTGTTAATGAAAGAAGAGGTTGATAGTAATGGTCATTAGGGAACTAGGGAATAGCAAAGTTTTGAGAAACACAGGCACTTTTGTCTGGAAACCAAAGATGAAACAAAAGCTCAGAACTGGCACCAGAAGCAGCACATGTGGACTGCACTTGCTTGTGTGTGTTGGGTGTGCTGGGGCCTCTGATCTTTGCCTGGAGTCATTCACAGAAAACCTTTACTCAGTACAAGGTGGACTGGACTCAGTCTCCTGCCTGTCCAATAGCTGGACCCCAAATCCCAGTCTCCTCAGTTGCTGTTGCTTGGGCACACATGCCTAGGAGGCCACTGACCCGTTCCAGCTGCTGGTGCTGACCATCACACACACATCACACCAGAGAGCAGACACCCACCAGACACCTGCACGCAGAACTGAGTGTCCCTCAAGCAGGAAGAGGGTAGAAAGGAATTAACTGTGACGATGAGACAGAAGTACACCAGGTACAGGGCACAGTAGAACACAGGTATTGACAAGCTGACTATTTACACAAAACTGGTCCTTTTGAATCCCTTTGCTCCTCTTTTCCTGTGGGTTCTTCAATCCCTCAAATCACCCAATTTGATTTAGAGCAAACTCATGCATACTATGTAGCAAAAGAACCTCCCTTTTTCTGCCTTTGTTTCCTCCCCTAAGCATCCCATAATAAGTCCTGTGCAAACCAGAACTTTTCCCCTGCATTTCATAAAATGTCTCATAGCCCTAGGCAGCAAACCCCCTCAGACACCTAATGTGGAGAGCTCTCCTGAATGACTCATAAGCATTGGTATGACACCTGAATTTTGAGCTGATGGTTCTCCTGGGACAACCCTTGGAGGGGCTGGATAAGGCTCCTCAAGAGTCATTAGTTTTCCTTCCATTGTGTCCCTATGTCAGAATTAAATAGAGGCTAAAAATAAATCACCCTGGTGCAAAAGTGATTTGGTTTTGCTGCTGTGGACATGCAGAGTTACAGGAGGGGCAGTAGATGAGAGCTGGTTTCTGATCTTGCCCACTTCTCTTCTTGGAAAGAACAGACAGGACGCCCACTGCTGCGAGGCATCCTGGCATGGACAACGATGCACATCTCAGCACAGCTGCAGTCAGACTTCGTGGGTTTGTGAACTTTCCAAGGCATTTTGAATAAACTCTCTTTAAAGCCGACCACCTACTTTGTAGAAGAGAAGGCGAAGTAAATTTCTTTTAACACTATCTCGAGCATGCCTGTGTTAAATACTTCCCACCTCTTACAATGTGGTGGCAGTGCTCACCTTTGCAGGAAGATGAATTCTTCCTGGAAAGCCTCTGCAGGTGATCATCATGAGCTTTGGTAAGTGCTTTGCACAGATTCCTCTCCTCATGTGTTCAGCTTTGCTGGGGATGGAATATATTTCTTCAGGGCAATAAAGGATTATAACTGGCAAAGTAAGTGCAAGCTGAGCTGTCCACAGGCTTTGAGTCCACTTACAGCAGCGTGGCAGCTATCTGATGGCTTTTCAAAGCAACAGGCTTTCTAGACAGACTGAAAGTGGGGTCACAGTCAGGGTGCACTGTTGTGAAGTGTCACAGGAGGGAGGATTGACATTTAGAGAGCACTTAAATGAATGGCTTTTTTTATGCTATGCCTCCTCCTGGTTTACATTCTGGAGCTGTCCATGCTCATACTTTCAAAAGCCAATTTTCTTGAGCTAATTGTGGGTTCTGCAGAGCACATCCTAGTCCAGGGAGTGCAGCAAAAGCTGAGCTTAGTTTAATGCGTTGTTTGATGTCTTCTCTTCATCCTGGCCAGCCTTGCTTTAACCATTTTGTAAAACTCCCCTCATCCAGCCATGCTTTTTATGTGCAGACTGTGGCCATGAAGGTACTCAGTAGATTTGGCTCGCTGATGGCAGTACTGGGCAGAACGAAGGCACCTGGGACAGGGCAAGCAGAGCTCTCATGATCTGTTTGGCAGTACGTTTGGAGGCACTTAGGTAAAGCTGACCTTCCTCAGCTTTGCAATAGAAGCAGATTGTGAGTCTAAGTCAGGTTAATCCTGGAGGTCTGGGTCATTTTGGAGCTCCTTCCAGGCTTTCTGGAACGTAACCTAAAGCTCCTCTTTGTAGAACAATGTCTTTCATCTGCTTTGCGCCAGAGGGAACCAGCAGTGTATGCAGAATGTTATATGCTGATATAATGAAATATTTCAAGGGCACCTCAGATGGCTGGGCTGGTTATAAATAGTATTGGAGGAAAGCTGCATGAGACTCACATAAACCACTCCTAAAAATCTCTGCAGGGAGGTATTTTTAATACCCACCCACTGCAGTTTCATTAGCACCACCTGTCTTACATTTGGAGAAAGACACAGATGATGTTCTCCAAATATTTGTGGTACCCTAAAAAGCAGTGCATGCAAGTGATTAAATATTCATAGTGACCCTTCATATTCAAATGTTTCTTTTTTAAGCCTGCAGCTGACCATTGCCTGCTTTAGAGAGGCACTTGAGGACTGCAGAATTCTGTGAGATTTCATAGCTAGTAGCTGAAGCAAATTAACTGTTGGCCCTAGGAAACTTTCAGCTGAGATGTCTGCAATAAACTCAGCTATTTCTGAAGGAATATTTGAGGTGATGAGAAAATAGTAGAAAGATCTAAAATTCAGGAGGCTAATCAAGCAATACATGAGCTTTATAATCAGTAGAAATTCTCCCATCTGTCCCAGGGAGCAAGCAGGGAACATTTGAAGCATACTGTAGCTTGGTGGCTGCTCAGCAGATTTAGTAAAGAAGAGTAAATGGAAGATTTGGGACTGGGTAGACTAGTCCCAAAACAGTTACTGAAATTTTCCTCAGGATATGAACAAACTTCGTCAGACTTCCTCCTGCATCAGCCACTCTTACTTTCGGACCTAGGACTTCAGCCTGTTACAGTAATGCAAGGTAATTCCTGGAGTCATTCCTGTCTAGGACATGTCTAGTCCAAATCCCAGCTTTTCTTACAAGTGAAGAAGTGCAGTGGTTCAGTTAAACCGGGAAGTGGCACTGTTTGAAAGGAATGAGCAGTCAAGCCTTCTCTGCAGCTCCCATAAAAGCAGATTCACAGGGAGACAGATAATCGGGTGGGACAGTGAAATGGAGCCGATGCCCTGATCGCCAAGGCTTCTTGTGTCACTACAGGAACCCTGGGCCATCTCTGGAGGACACCTCTGTACAGGATTTAGCAAAGACATGTAATGGCAGACAGAAAGAATCACTGGTTTCTTCACTTCTTGCCCTTCAGCCCCTCTACCAGAACACAGATAATTTGGCAGGTTCATTCTTGCAGTGCTTTTGAAAGGCTTTTAATATTTCAGAAGGTACAACACAAACAAGGCATACAAACAGCCCAGGTTTTTCTCTTAGGGCCTCAAATCTTCTGCACAGCCTCCTTTTTGTCTTTACCAAAAAAAAAAAAATCTAGAACTGTCAGGAATGCTACTGAGAGATTGACACCTGCAAAATTAAAGATGTGTCTCGTGTTTTGCATGGTCATCTGGCGGTGCTGCTGTCCAGTACTATTACCTGTGAGACAAAAGAGAGCACTTGAAAATTTTCGAGGCATAAGATACTGACTTCACTCTTAGAAGTTGTGATCCTCTCTGAGAGAGACAGGAAGAGTCTCTCTGCCCCAAGACACATTTATTCCACAGCGTCTCCTCTTGTAGGCCACTGACACAAGCCGTAGCATTTCCCAGAATGATAAAACACCCAAATAGTCATATCCATAGCTGTCTCTGTGCACTGCCTGTTTGATCTCTTTGTGTAACTTGATGATAAAGAGCTGGCACATGGCTGCTAGAAGGAGAACACCAGCAGGTTGGCCGTTGTGCAGCATTTGAACTGTGGAGTCACCAGCTGTATTTCTCTGAGGCAAAATTTACAGCAGCAGCAATTTTTGGAAGTTAACAAAGTTCACGACACTGTAGAAGAAATGTCCTTTTTCCTCTCCTCTCCTTACCTTATCTTCTGGACATCTGTGGTCCAGGTAATGCCATGCTTTGATAAACTGACTGACATGCAGCTTTAGGTTTCAGAAGGAAACAGTCCCTTGATTTGAGTGTCTCTGCAGTTGCCCTGCAGCATGGTGCCATCAGCAGGCAATGTCACCCTGCAGACCCCCAGGGCCCAGCCAGTGGGTGCCTGCAGGCTGGTGAAAAGCTGAGTAAAACTCCTCTCCCACCATTGCATGCATCCTCATTCAATGCAGACTGACTGCGTTTTTCACACTGTGGCTGCAAACATTTAAGGGTGCATCAACTGGAGCCTCTAACAGAAGTAGCCTGGGACATGAGTATGTGCATGGACACTGCTGGTGGATTTGTCTCATGATCCTGCCCACGTTGGTTGGCATTGCTCTGCAGGTGTGTAGAGGTAGAGCAGTCCTAATGGCTGCGGTATTGTCATAAGCATCTTTTTCTGATCTTGGTTTCTAGGTAGTTTCATTAATTCAAACCTGCTGTAGTATTGTCATGGGTTATTTGAACAAAAATTTGTGTTAGATTTCTTTTAGAAAGGCAGCTGAAACAGATAGCTCACCACCCAAACGTTTTCGGTGTTAATATTTCTTCTGCATTCCCCGACCTGCCAATATAAACTGCTACTGAGGATCTCCTAGATGAGCTGTAGTAGTAAACATATAATTCTTTTGGCAGCCTGTAGCTGTTTTTTAAATTTAGACAAACTAAAATATGGAAGCATTTCTGAGTAATATATTGAGGTTTCAAAAAATGATCCATCCATCTTGGATCACTTTTTTACTAAATAAAACATCTTTTGTTAAGAAAAAAGGTGATCCAAAAGAGAAAGCTAATAATTTAGCTCTTTGTTATATCAAAAATCTTCAGTGTTTCTTTCTACATATCTGTCTCTTACAGCTCTTCTGAGAATACTCATATCTCCTCTTGGGAGAATACAGTATTTAATTAAATGCATGTATAATGGTAGTGCAGTGACTCACATTTAACTTTTCACTCCCATGTAACCTACTCTGGATGACGCATATTCAGTGCATGAGGCCTTTCGCACTTCTGGTCCAGGCATATTTGTACACAGGAATTGCTGTATCCAGTTCTGGGGAAACCTGTGGTTTCAGACTTTCCCCTCAGTCCGGGAACAGGACTGCTTTCTCCGCTTTCTCACAAGGCTCCTCACTCTGGAGTGAGACCAGAGAAGGGCAACAAAGTTGGTGAACGGTCTGGAGCACAAGTCTTACGAGGAGTATCTGAGGGAGCTGGGAGTGTTTTACCTGGAGAAAAGGTGGCTCAGCGGAGACCCTGTCACTCTCTGTAATTCTCTCAAAAGTGGCTGTAGCCAGGAGGGACAAGCCTTTTTTCTGAGGGAGCAAATGACAGGACAAGAGGACACAGTCTTAAGCTGCACCAGTGGATGCTTACGCTGGACATTAGGAGGGATTTCTTCACAGGAGGGTGATTAGACATTGGAATGGGCTGCCCAGGGGTGGAGTCAGCACATAGTCAAAGTGGTCTTGACTGGTCAAAGGCTGGACTTGATAAACTCATAGGTCTTTTCCAACCTAATCAATTCTGCGATTCTGTGCCTGCATTGCCCCCCCCCCCCCGCCCCATCCCCAACAACCACACCAGGACACCGTAAAATTCACCTTGGACAAAATCATTATGCTTTCTTGGAATTTTGACATCCCGGACCAGCCCCTTCCTGCTGTGAAGAGGGAGGCAGGTGCCTGCAGACAGGGAAGACTGAGCCCCTGTGAGGGCAGCTGGCTGCTCTGGCTGCCCTTGATCCGTGCTGACAGCCAGTCCAGCTGGCAGGATTACCCAAAATACATTAGTGAAACTACTTCGGCACCGATCGATGACTTTATCCCTCACTAAAGTTCCATTAGTGAATTTTGCAAGCCACAGCCTGAAAGTCAAAGTGCAGTAATGTAATTTGGGTGGAAAATTAAAAAAGGAAAGAGCAAAACCACCCTTACAAAGAGTCAGGAAACATCTATTCTGTGTAATGCTATGGGATATGTTAGAATATCTCTTAATTCAATGGAGAATAAAGTTTGTTAATCCAGAGTTATTTTCCCGTAATGTTGTTGTGTTTTCACCTTATTTGAGGATGCAAGCCATTGTCTCATTGCTTTATTAATGCAGAGAATATCACTGCACTTTTTCCAGCTATCTTCTTTAGTCTAACTCCTTTATACCTTTGCTTGCTTAGTCTGCTTCCAGACATCGGGTCAAAAAAGTGAATTACAGTTGCCCCAGGAGAGACAGTTTCTGTCTTAAAATTCATGGTAAAATGAGTTTTCTGCAAGTGGTCTGATAAGTGTGCTCTTTTTTAATTAAACTTTTTTGCCTATCAAGACCAAGGAAATCATGCTTGTGATTTAGTATAGGGAAAAGTACCACTGCATATTTTGATACTTGCTTTTCTTATTTCTCTATGATTTATTGCTCTTTTATACTTTAGAAGAGCTGAACATCAGAATAGACAACTTTTACTATACTTCCAGGCTGTAAGTAATGGATACAGATACCTGGTTTTGTTTAAGAATAATTATACTGGACTTTGAACTAAAACATGCTGCTCATAGACTTAGAGATAAAACCTCTCTGGTTAGGCATAGTGTTTGTTTTCTACTTAATGTTCTTCTACGGAATTTGCGGTAGAGGGGATGGGATCCTCACATTGTCTTCATTTCCACCTGGACAAGAGACAAAGAAAGAAGCTCAGAGATGGGATGAGCAAATAATTTCAGCTTTTGACCATCAGAATATTTTGGGACAGACACAATCACTGCTTACTAAGTTTACAGGACTCAGTAGTATTGGTGAAGAGTTTTGAATTCCTTTGTTTGGAGCCTGGTTGTCTCACCAGAGAAATCAGTGAAAAATTTGGTCACAGTGAGGATTACATGGGGGACAAGCATTGAGTTCTTGACAGCTCTCTTCTGGGGGAAGAGAAAAAGAGTATCACTAAGAAAGACTAATTATAAAAATTATGGGGAAGTGATATCCCTGTCACACATCCGGATGCAAGCTCCCTTGAATAGCGTGTTAATTTTACAGTTTGAGTCCAGTCATATAGCATGGCTATAAGTGAAATATTGTATTTCACACTTTTTGGTTATTGCATGATGGATCCTTGTCTTGGAGCATCTGAAATCCCAACATAGCATTTGGCTAAGGGAGCAATTCAATGATGTCTGACTTGGCTGAGCATTGTGGCCAAACCTGCAGCACTCTGCAGTGAATCATGCCAGCACCCTCCTTTTCCATGTCCAGAAAGACCGCAAGGTTGTTTTCACATCATCTATCCCAGTGGGGATAGAAAAGACTTAGAGGGGAACATCCTCCACAGAAGCTTGGCCACAAGCAAACTGTGTCCCTTTGGGCTGACAGAGAATGAAATCCCTCCAAGGTCTGCAGGCCGGCATACAAAGACTTGGACACTAATGCTCCACTGAGCTCTGGCTGGCTTTAAATTTCACCTTCCCTTTGGCTCCCTCCTCCCCTACATGCTGCTGACGTTGCTGTTGAAAGATGCTAATTAACACCTTCTACAGAAGCAGCCCTTTGCAGCTGATGGGGACACGGCTGCTGCTGTTGTTCATTAGGTCTGCAGGATCAGGTCTGAGCCAGAGGCTGAGAGGAGTTTTTTGAGGAGCTGTCCCAAGGCCCTGCCTGCCAACTGCTCTGCATCATTAGGTAACAGACTGAACACTGTTCAAAAGAAGAGTTAATAGCAAAGTAACCTAGAGTGACACTTGATAAGCAGCCCAGCAGTTGGAGGCACAAGCTGTATGATCCCTCTTGCAAGCATTTTGGTTAATCACCAGGAGTTCTGTTCTGTGCAAGATTCCTGAGACCAAGAAGTTGGAGAGCGCTGCCTGGGATGGCTCTCCTGGAACTGCGCAAGGGGAAGTGCTGAGAAAGCTACTTGGAAATCTTGATAGAGGTGTCAGCAGGGAAGAATTTCACTTAGCAAAACCAAGGAACCATTTTCCCCTTCCTGACAAGGACCCTAATGTGGCAATCTCAGATTCACTGTGCAGGGTGTGTGTGCAGGGCACATTATGGATGAGGGCAAATAGCTGCACATTTCACTGATAACTCTGCAGGTGCTTCAGAAGATTGGCCAGTTCAGGCTTGTGATTCTTCTGTCTGATAAATGAATTTCATTTGCCATCACGCCTGTGAGATCTGTTTGAATGTGCTTCTCTCCCACCTCGGGAAGGCAGAAACTCTGAGAGGGAGAAAAAGAAATTTTCCTCATTCAGCTAGAAGAAGTAAAGGTTTAGTCTCTCCCATGATATGATAACATATGCTTTGATTGGTCCATCACCACTAACACAAGGATGCATAAAGTGCACCTGAAAATGGAAATAAAAGAGACAGAGAGACTCCTAAAGACCTCAGCTGCTCACAGCCTCTACTTCTGCTTTAAGCCTGTCTCTGGCACAATCTACGTGTAAAACTTTGAAACTTGTAGTGAAAATGAGGTGCATAACAAGGCGGAAGATAGTTTGATTTATGATCAGACAACAGCTATAAATTACTTGTAAGACATGGGACCTGTGAATTTTGAGGTTATATGGGAATGAGCATTTTTTTCTTTAGAGGAAAGTTCAGGTAAGAGGAAATAGGATTACTTGATTGCAAAACTTAGAAAATGGCTCTAGTTTAGCTAGGATGTTGATGAAGCCACTGGAACAGCTCTGTTCTATTTGTTTCCTACAGTGTGCCAGAGACAACTCTTGACAGGATTATAATTACATTGCTTTTATTTATGTCCATCTTTTGACATTATTAATTTTGTGAGGTGCTACTATTCCAGCGTGCTAGGCTTTATAATCTATAATTAGATAGGTTGGCACATGGTCTAGAAAACGTGCTGCAAAGAGTGACAACAGTGTCACCAAGAGTTATTTTCCCTGTAAACTCCTCCTTCCTTCAGGTATTAACTCTGCTTCCTTCATGTTCCGTACCGCTATCTCCAAGATGCTGTGCTGTGCTGGTGAATGAGGAATAAATGCAACAACAGTTAACAGATCAGAGAAGAAAACTGTAGTTTACAGCTAGACTAATGTAGTTACTTACTTATCTAACTCTAAGTCTTCAGTTCTAGTGAGCTGTCACAGCAGCTTGCCCACAAGACAAAACAATTGTAGCCTGAGCTTTAGACATGACGTAAGAACAGAGAGGAACTTGCTAATGGACTCTGACAGATCCCAAACCCTTGAACAACCCTTGCTAAGAACAGTAGAGCTTTGCTCCTTATAGAAGCCTCGTAGTTTTGACAACACAAGAATGTAAGTACGACTGACTTGAATTAGGCCAGAGGTGTGCCTCTGGTCCAGAATCCTGGTCAGCAGCTAATGCCAAGAGCTGTGTGTTCGGATGGGTCAAGCATGACTTTCCTAGCACTCTCTCCTGGACTTTTGCAGATATCAGACCTAAGTTAGCCACCCTGTACTGACTTTTACTGGCACATTTCTCCAGGTTTGTTTTTGAACTTGCATAAATCCCTAGCATCCTGTAGCAGGGAGTGACACCAATGAACTGTATCTTATAAAGTTGCTTCCTTTCATTTGTTTTGAACTTACAACAGATAGATTCATCTGATATGCCCAACTTTTTACCAGAGGAAACAGCTGAATAGTATTTCCTCTTTCTGAGCCCCTTGTGATTTTGTGTAGCTTCCCATTTCTCAGTACTGTATCATAAGGCCTAGCAGCTGATGTTATTAGCTCCTCCCTCTGGTCCAACCATTTTTGGAGGATATTCCTTAAGCAGAATCTGATCATCCTTCTTGCCATCTTGACACCTTTCATAAATACATTATATTTTCTCTAATGCCGGAAAAAGATCTGTACAGAGAACAGAAGATTTATTCACTTATACAGGAAGATAATAATTATGTTATTATCCTTATGTTCTGTTTTTATAATTATATTATTACCTCTACAGTGCCTTCCACTGCTTGTGTAATAATTCTGAATATGTGAAGGTTTTGACTACTACTGAGTACAGAGCTGGTGTTTTTGGTGTATCATCAGCTAAGGTACCATTCCTGAGAGGTTATTATTAGCTCAGATACCATCATTTTACATATTAAATCGATGGCAGTTTTTTCCCACCCATGTGCATAATTTTATGCTTATCCACATAGAATTTAATCTGCTCTTTTATTGTCTAGTCACTTGATATTACCAGATACATATGCAAAGTCAGCTCTTGTCTGGATAACTGTGATTAGGCTAGTGAAGCTTCTGGCCTCCCTGTTTCTCTTCTGACCTTTTACAAGCTTTTTGAGATGGTGTTGAACAGAAAAGGTCACTGATACACACCTCTCTTGAGATTTTCCTCTGCTGAAAAGAAATACCTCTTTCTCCTGCTCTTTATCTTTTCTCTTTTAACCATTTATTGAAGCCTGTGTGAAGGCTTTAGCCTGCCATCCTCTCATGGAGTTGTACCTTCTGAGGGCTACGTTGAAAACCATCAGACCTGTTTCGAGTTGGTATATTTGCCAGGCCATCCCAAGAACACAAATAAGTTAATAAGGTGCATATTTCCTTCACAAATGCCGCTGTGACCTGTTCTCAGTGCCTGTAGTTTATCCCTGTACCTGCCAGCCCTGTTGATTAGAAGACTCTGCTAATTTGCCAAATACAGACAGAATGCTTGCGGGCCTGTGACTCCCGCGATCTCATGGCTCTGGCTCTTGGTGACCTGATTGTCTCTAGAGGGGTTCCCAGTCAGCAGCAGAGTCTGGACATGTTAATCAGGTCAGATAAATATAGATTTGCCTGAGAACGTGCTGTGAAAAAAAGCAGAGGGAGAAGTGGTCACATAGAATCTTCATTGTTCTTGAGAGCTCTGGGCAAAAAGGAACAGAGAAGCTTTCAACTCTCTGCTGTGAGTGGCAAAAGAGCAAAGACCAAAGCTGTGTGAAGGAACTTAGGTGAGGAATGACTAGCCGTTTAGGGATAATGGGAGAACTAGTGGTGGAATGCTGCTTTTTGGGAAGGTATCCATGGTCTTATTTCGGGCTAAAGTGGAGAAATGAGAAGAATTTCCATCTCGTTGTTAATGATTTATAAATAAAAGAATAATAAATATAAATAAAAGAAGCAGCAACATAAAAACAAACAGTCAGGTCATGTCTATGAATTGTCAAATCAAAGTCAATTGCTTCAGCAGAGAATTGACGATAGACTCACAGTGGTGTGGATATTTGTCCCTGGTTGCGGTGGTGTATTATGGGTGCCAAACCATTCTGATAGAAAAAATGATCTATGATAGTGCAACCTTCTGGTTGTGTGGCAAATTCTCTCCCAGTGTACAATCAAACAAATTCTTGGGAATATTCCTTGGCTACCTGATTGCAGAGGTGCATCGAGAGTAGTTTTCTGCATTCACCTTTGGCCATCATGACTGCTTATCCCAACTGCCCTAAGAATGTCTCAGTTGTTCCTCCCTGCCTGGCTGCCTCCAGAATTTCCTCCACAGGACATCTTGTGTGAAACTTTCCTGTACCATTTTTGCCCCAGAAATCGGATGTTAAACTTCTCTCATAGTACAGAACATTGCCAAAAGCCCAGTGCAATCATCAGTAGTAATAGCAAAAATACCTTTTTAGGTGTGACTAACAGAGTGAAGAATAGAGTGAAGAATAGAGTGAAGGCTTCATTACAGTAAAGGCCTTGCAGACAGGAAAAGGTAATTATTGCCACCTTGGAAAGCTTATGGCCTAGGGATGCATTTAGTGTTGAACAACTTGTGATTATTTCTCTGCTGATATAATAGAAAAATGGTAACCTTGTCTCCATATCATAAAGGCTTCTGAAGTTCTGAAAAGTAAAGCTGTGAATTCCCCCCTCTCCAAAGCTGTTATCACTGATTCCGTAATTTTCTGTTCAGTTTTCAGCAGCATTGGTCTCATAGTAACAAAGGCATTTTCTTTTAGGCAATTGAAAAAGAGCTGTGAGAGCACCACTGATCTTTTCTGTCCTCTGTATATTCTTTAAAAGACAGGTGTACACATACAGATATATCAAGAACTCCAACCCTCCCCCAAAAGCCACAGAGGTTAACATCCGAATTTCTAGGTAATATTTTGGGCTCTTTCACTGCAGAGTTGGGTTTCCCTAAAGATATGGAATGGTTAGTGATGTTGATATGATGAATTCACAGTCACAGCATTTTCATGACAGCATTTGCTCTTTTGCAATTCCCAAGCCTCTGAGGATTAATAAGCTGAACCACAGTTATTCATAGGCACCTCTGTGATGCCAGTCAGGTTCATGGTCTCCATTTCTCCACCTGTGACATCCTGGTAACAGAATGGCATTTGCCTGGGCACACCTCTTCATCTCCCTTGTGCTCTGTGTTGTGCTCTGCTCTGGTGTCAGTTTGAATGGTCAGGCATGTGATTCAGAACGACCTTCTTGCTCTTCTTCTTACAGTGCTCCCATGAGCAGTTTAGGGCAGCCTCTCTGCATTGTTGTGACACAAAGAAAAGGGAAAATGCTGAGGAGGTGAAAGGATATTATAAAGGAAAAACTGGTGTGGTACATGCACTAGCAACTGAAATCCGTGACCTGGGATAAGAGGATTGTTAAGCCCTTTCAAAGATGCACCATCTAATAGTTAGGAAAAAAAAATAAAGGGACAGCTTCTAACCTCTTCTATGCTTTAATCAAACGAAAACTGGGAATCACTGAAACCATAGGAGGAAAACCAACCAAAGTGCAAAACTTGTACATGCACAAGAGAGTCATAGAGTAGGAGTACAGCAGCGAGGAAAAACTCTTATCTTTGTGGTCATCCCATGGCTTATCTCACTTGGGAAAAAAAGCAGTTGGAAAGTTGTTTTGAAACAAAACAAATCCTTTCAGCCATTATGTAGAAGTGGTAAAATTGTATGTACTTCCCAAAGCTTTCTGAAGTTCATATAAGCCATTGGAAAGAACTGGTAAGAGGGTCTTTGATCCTACTTCTGTGTTAGGTAAAACCCAAATGCTGATGGATGATAGGCAGAAAACTTCTGCAAAGAACCAGAAAATTCTTCTTAAGAAGCTTTGTCGTGTCTAAATGCCAGGAGTTGGGGTCTCTCTTGTGTCTGAAAACTGCAAACAAGGAGCTGTCAGGTTGTGCCATGGGAGAAAGAACCATGAGCATGAAGCTTTCTAGTGATAAAATCTTTTGGCTCTCTGTTTACAGAACTTTGCACAGAACAGAAACAAATGCCATCTCCTGGCCCTGGCTGTAAAACTGTTGAAGTGCCTTGTCCATATGCTCAGCTTGCTTCATTATATGTGAGAAGAAAAAAGTATTTGCAAAATTCAGGTTGTACTGCCTTGAAACAGAGCTTTCCCAGCAGATGGGCAGTAAGGGCTCCACTTGATTGTGCCAAGAGTTTCGGTGTGCAGATGACTGAGGAAACTAGATAAACTTAGGAGGGCCAGGGACAAGGACACAGACACTTCTGGGGACTTTGTGGGACTGTTTTATCTCAGGAAGCAACTGATAATAGTTGGGAACATGGCTGGAGAAACAGGTGTTTCTGTGCCAGAAGAACAGTATTTGCAAACACTCTATTTCAGTCTGTTGCTCTTGGCAGATTTTTCCTCAGTTAGAAAATGACTTAGTGCATTGTTTTTCTATTCCAGTAGCAGAGCAGAGGAAGTTGGCATCTACGGGTGCTCCCTAGCAACACAAGGGCGCTACTCCTTGTCAGGTCTTTGCTCCTTAGGGATTGCATTATGGCCTGCAATACCTCATTTCCTGGGAAATGCCCTTGAGCAGGTGTCCTCCCACACGTCCATTGCCTGTGAGGGCTGTGGGGGGTCTTTTGGAGAGGAGGGAGAGCCGTGGGTGTGTGTGCTCTGCTCAGGGAGCTGTTCCCCAGCTGCTCTGTTGAAGGAAGCAGGTGCAGCTTAGCCACCATGTGTGAGTCACCGCCAAGCCCCTGGACCTGTAAAGGCTGTAAGTCACCAAGTGCAGAGCTGTGAATGAGCTGACTTGGGTTGGTCATCTGGGCAGTACCTTCGTGAAAGGACTGAGGCTGTGAGAGCTGCTGCTCTTGCAAGTGAAAGGACTTCAATAGTCAGAGTCCATGTGCAGCCTGCACTTTTGTCCATATGGCCAATGCTGCTTCTTTCAAGCCAAGTAAGTGCTTCAGAACCATTGCAGTCTCTGAACCATGTGAGAGTAAATGGCTCTTGATGCAGTTTCTGAGCCTGAGGAGAACTTCGAAGGCCAAAGCAGACTGTGATTTAGAGTAGTTATGCATGTAGTTTATGCAGTAGTTCAAATTTTGATACAATCCGAAGTCTAGCTTTCTAATGCCAGCATCTGTTGTCCTGCAAAATTTGTGTCTGTTGCACTGTAATCTGAGAGATCGATCTCCTTTTGAAAAATGTTTTTTAAATGAACGACTCAGGAATCAAAAATGAGAAACTTGTTGTGTCCATGATATTATCCTGGAAACAAGGTAAACTCCGCTTGCAAGTGAAAACCTGCTCCCTGTTGTTTTCTTCCCCTCTGGTAACATAAACAGCTTAACTTGTCAGCAGTGACATCAGTTGTACACAAAAGTGCTTGTGTGGGTTTTGTGTAAAGCAGATTTCTTTATTTGGAGTTATTTCAGTGAAACATTTCCCCCTTTCCCTATGTCGCTAAAGAATGTTTTGAGACTACAGTGTTTTCTAAGCAGTTAGATTTTCTAACCTGCTGGTCCCATCTTTACTGATCCATGCAAGTGATTTTGGATGGGGAAGTTTGAGCTGGCCTGCCTGCTCTGGGGCTTTTGCACATGGCAACAACCTGCAATGAACACAGCCACAGATAGAAACACTGTGTGATGGGGCCAGGGAAGAAGCTTCTGAGGGTCAGGGCTACAGCAGTCTGTGGGGAGGGAGAATGAGCTAAAACAGTGCTGCAGGAGAAGTTATGGGGTTGATATCCTAGGGTTTTGAGGAAGGGTGAGGTCGCTCTGTGTCTTCCTCAAAAGCTGGTGTTCTGTAACACCTTTTTTCTTCTTTTCTCTTTTTCTGCCTTGTGGGAATTTTCACTGTTTTATTTTATTATTCCCTCCTGATTCAGAACAAAAGGTTAGGTTTAAAAATAAACTGTGGACTGGAAACAGGAGAAAAGAAACCATCAGCCTACACACACACACACATGCGTTTCAAAAGAAGAAGTGAGTTTAGTACCAAAATTGGGTTACAAAAGTCTTTAAAACAAAGAAAATTATAAACCTCCTCTTTTCTTGAAAAATGTTTATGGGGACCATTGGCAGAAATGGAGCTTTTAAAACTGGCTGCAGGCTGATGACTGGTTTGGGTTGTGCTTATCCTTCTCTGGGATCCACTGCTCATTCCTGCACTTGTGTTTGTTTAACTGATCCCATGGGACTAGTTTTATCACACTTATCCTTTGGCTAGATGATGTAATTGTCCATCAGTCTGCCATTGGTCTTTCTTGAGACTTGCACCAGTTCTTTCATTAGGATCTGAAGAGATTCACCCCACCCTCATCACTGGGAATGATTTGTTTTTTAATTTTTCCCTCAATTTTATGTTTTGGATGGGTCTGCCTCATGCCATGTGTGTGTGCAGATGGGGAAGGTACTGCCTTCTTTCCCAGTCGCCTCTTCCATGCTGCTTCTTTGGGACACACAACCTGCTATATTTTCATTCGCTTTTCTTATCCATGTTTGTTTTCTTAGAGAGCTTCCAGCCTCATTAGGACTGTCCTCATTTCTCACCACACTGACCCAGTGGTGATTCCCAAAGGAGGATTCCAGTGGTATTGAGACTGCCCCAGAGAGCCAGGGTAAGTCACACATTGAAGTGCATGCCTCTTTCTGCTGAGTTTTCCCAGCTGAGTGCCCCTGGCAGAGTGGAGTCAAGCCTCCACACCTGCAGCTCACACCACAGTGAGGCATCGTCTTCAGGGAGCTCTGTGAAAGCTTTTCGCTATCAGCAGAAGAGGACCAGGATAATAAGTTCTCTCTGCAGTGCCCACTCAAGTGGGCAGATGGCTGCGGGGTACAACCCTGTGACTGAGCCATTACACTCAGTTATGTGGTCCCTGTTTCCACATCTAGATTGTTGAGTCATCTTGCACTGCTGGAGCAAATTCCTGCTTTTACCAGTACACTCTGTCCCTCCTGGCTCAATCCCTTTACAGCCAAGAGCAAAGATATCTGCTATCAAATGGTTCTTCCTGACCCCAAAATATGCATTGCTCTCTCAAATTTTTTAAAAACATTTTGTCTGTTAGATGTAGCTGAGAGAAGACAGCACCTGTGAATACCTGGTCTGTCTCTCATCATGTACTACATACAAAAAGACATGAAGGGGTTGTATAAGGAATTCTGAGGGGCAGTACAGGGTTTTCCACAAGGAATTGTGAATCGTTCTGGTAGTGTTTTATTCAGATCCTCCACGATTTTAGGGGTTAAAGGGAGGTTAGAACATGTGTAAAGTTGTCCCATTTTCATTCAGTTCAAATTCTAGAATTTGGTATTTGATGGAGAATGTATGAAGGAGAATTTTCACGGCACCCCAGCAGGTCAGATTTTATGCAGGAGCAGTGTGAACAATATGTGATTTTGTAAATCCATTTTCTGTATGCTTGGTAAGAAATGTCTCCTTTGGTTTGCAATTTCTCTGTTAAGAAGCACTTGGGAAAAAACCCTGTACTACCTCAAATAGTTACCTTTGCTTCCTACAAACAAGGGAATGGAAGAATAGTGTTTTGTTTGCTTTTCCACAGGTGGTTTCTGAAATTCAGTAGTCTCAGTCGGTTCCTTCTAGATGAGATTGCTATAACCTGGAGGCTACAGCATTTTGTGGACAGACAGGGAAGATTTTGGCAAATTAGAGTTCGTTGGCAAACGTAATTTTACTGTCTATTGTGTCTACCAAAGCAGTTAGTGTGCTTTAATACTGATGTGTGTCTCTCAGTACTGTCTGATATTTAAACTTTGTTTACTTCTTATGCAATCTGATTTATATTGCAGCAAAACTTCTGTCGGTGGTTGTGCTCATAACCTGACAGTCTGAGACATGTAGGCTATAAATTTCCAAATGAAATGTAACAAATCTTGTCAGAATCAACACTGAATCACAGAATCAACACAGCTAAAGTGTTCATGAAGACAGCATCTTCAGAATGTCTACCTTTTGTTCAGGGAGAAAACTCAGGAAACTAAAGGAAAAAAAAAAACCCTGATATTAATGTCTCAGTGTACTCTGTTCAAAGCCCTACCCAGGGGGTTGTGTTCATTCTCTCTCATGAGGAATTCTGTTGTAAAAAAGAGAGTATTCTCTTTTTGGAAATAAAATTCTGGCAGTCTGGAAGATGAGATTTCTTAGTCTTCCTCCAGTTCAGTCTCTTGTGTTTGTGTGCCAAGTATCTTAGACAGCATTTGGTACATGTGGATCAGAGATGGAGTTGAGTTTGAATTCATAAGAAGTTTGAATCTGAAAATAGATTTTTGAAGGGAATTGACATTTTTTTCTAATCCAGAAATATGCCAAGGAAAAGTTGCTGGAAACTGTCAATGCTTGCAGCAATAAAATGAGTGAAGATGAGAGTCTAAATCTATAATGCAAAATAATCTTCTAAGCAGTCAAGTCTTTGAGAAAGGACAGTTCTAACATGGTACACACCATGTGACCAATATTTGTGTCTCTAACTCTCATGCCGACTTGAGCAAGGTGTGTCCCAGTTCCTTACCTCTACAATTTAGTGCAGTCTTGTGAAGAGCAGGGCACCTTCTCGGAGTTTGACACATCAGGTCTTCTCCTGATTCCCAGGCACAGCCTGCTGGTGAGTTTCTCCATGGCCTTGTCCATGGAGTATGAGATCCACATGTCAACAATGCCTTGCTGAACAGGGCTAAAGCTGCCTTTGTGTGCTGCAAACATCTGGCTTCTGCTTTGGGACTTGAGTATGGGAGAGAAATAAAAAATATATGTCATTCAACAATTTAGAGTACTTGGTAAACAGAATTATGCAGTCTATTGCTTGGTGTATATGAATATTTTAAAACATTTCTCCTCAGGAAGATAACCCCATTCTGTTGTGAGAAGGAACACCTCTCTAAGCAGAAAAACGCATTTTGCAGAATAAAGCAAGCTAGGGGGATAAAAGGAAGTATTCTCTGAGTTTTGTTGCATAGAAAGGAAATAAAAAAACAGGTTCTGCAACCATAGCAAAGTACAAAACTTTTCCTTGCTTCCACCAAGTCTTCAACTTATCAGAGATTAAAGGCTCATGTCACTGCTGAGTACTCTGTCCTTGAATTTCTTTACCCTCAGGCCAGACTGACCTGTTCCCAGGAATGGCACAGACATCTTCAGGGGGTCGGGGAGCTGTGCTCATACATAAATAAGCTGATCTTTCTGATGTGAATCTCACAGCTACTATTGATTTCCTTTTATCTGAAAGTACACTGGAGTGGAAAAATGAAAACTTTGTCTTGTGGATTTGTTCTTCATTGGACTTTTATTATGTGTGAAGGCACAGTTTCTATTTCAAAGGCATTAGAAGAGAAGTTTTGTTTAACCCAGCAGTGCCTGGACTGCAAAACCTTCTCTTTATCTCCTTTCTGAAGATTCTTGGCAAATTTGGGACAGCGAATAAGAAAGTTGTAGATGTGTTGATTTAATGTAAATGTTTCTCATCTAGTCATGCATTTCCTGATTTTTAAATCTGGATTTAACAAAGTAGTTCAAAGAAGCGTTCTGGATAGAAGTTCCCTAAAAGGAGTAGAAGTCTTTAAAGCCTTTTCTTCCTTAGCTGGCGAAGTATAAGCATTCATAGCTGAGGTCTCTCGTACCTATGGAGTCCCAAGTCCCCAGCTTTGACCAGGTGAGCTGTTACAAACTTTCCAGTGTATCCTATGGACCACAGAATCCACAGTCAGAGAGAGATGGAGGTGAAAGAGCATCCCAGAACTCAATGTTTTCTTATGGTGATGTCATCACTGGAGCCAGACAGTGTATGAAAAGGTGCAGTATATCAAACTTTCTGTTCAGCCAATTTCACATTGTGAAAAGCATATTAATTATGTGAATTTCCTTTTTATAGCCCCCAGGATGGGGGCTGTGAGACCCTGTTAGTGGTCTCAGCTTGGTCCACTAGATCTAGGAGAACTAAAAAGTGAGCAATAAAAGGTTTAGCTATTGAGTTATCAGTTTGTATTTGAAACAGGTTAAGAAATTATATAGCTTGTATGGAAGCAGAATTCAGAAGCAATTATGAGCAGATTTCTTATCTCAGACCACCCTGGGAATGAAATGAGTCACAGAAAATTTCAGCCCAAATAAATTGTAGGCATTTAAAAATTTCAGTGAAACCAGCATGTGGTACTAGTAATTGAAATATGACATTGCCCAATACCAAATTCTGCAGTTAAATGCAAAGCAACTCAAATAACTGAAATTAACCAAATAACTCAAATATACCAGTACAGCAGGAGGCTTAGACAGTATAAACTCCTGCATTCACCTGTAACTATGCATTTAAAGACTGTGAAAGGTTTAGTAGACACTTGTATTAGTTGTGCCAAAGAAAACTTTCCAAAAAGAGGGAGCTTGCTCACAAGTAAATAACGACTTGTAAGTAGTGCAGTGTCAATGTCAAATTTGCAATTGTAGTTACTTGGTCCTTTGAGGGCTATAAATCTTCACAAGCCTAGTAAATCTGGGTTAAAAAAGTTGTAATCTACACTGATGAAGGAAGGTCGATGGGCATCAAGTGTAAGCACAGCAGATTTATTGACAGAAGACATTGTGGGGCTCCTTTTGAGCTGCCACACTCAGCCAATGTGTGAAATCTTGCATGAGGGAGATACAGGCTCGAGTACAACTACCTCAGTAGAACTGATTAGACACTGTAGCAGGTATGAAAATTTACTCAGTCTATGCAAATATCAAATCAAATCCTGCAGCAATGTCCATCTACTGCTTAAGTTGGCAGGAGATCTATGTCTCATGAGGAGCCAAACTGCTAATGGGGAGAAGGTCAGGTTTTCTTCTCAGCGAATTCGCACTTGCTATGCAGTAAGAAAATACAGGCCTGCCCAGAAAATTTGCTTTTCTGACTGTTTTAACTCTTGTGGACTGTTTTGAAGATAAAAGTCACAAATATTTATTTTAGTTGCCACTTGCTGCCCTGTCCAGTGCAACTATCATTTCATAGTTGTGCTTTCTGCCAGATATGTCAGGCCATGAGCGGAGAGGTTTGTAGTCCATTCTAAGTCTTTGATTTATTTCTAAATTATTTTCTATTTTCTAGCCCTTCAGAGCATCAAATTTTCGCAATGACTTCCATCCAGTGCACAGGGGGAAGAGAAGTATTTGAAGGATTTATAAGACCTGTACTGGCACTTCAGTGTTGAGGTTGGGTTGGGTTGGCATGTGCTGCCATGGTATTTCTAACTCAGCAGATGGCAGTGTTGGGGACTGGATGGAAATTTGTGCCTCTTAATGTCAGACAGAACCCAGTTCTTTGAGGAATTGTATGCAGCTGTCGATGGGTGAAGCTAGCTGTTACTTGAGGTGGGGACAAGGCACATGTCTGGTTTATCTCTGGTTTGGTTGACAATGCCATGATGGCTCTGTAAAGGCATCCTGAGCCACAGCAGATTAACAACCGCACCAGCAAGGCAGGGATGGAGGAACTTGGTTGTTGCTGGCTTTTACAATTTAGGGCATCAGACGCACCTTCCTGAAAGCTGAGGCAGTGGAGTTGAAAACAACGGAGTTCAAAGCAGATTTGTGTTTGTGCTATTCACAGTTTCCTCCAGGAGAAGCTGTGAGTGACACATATAGGTGACTCCTGCTGTTCTCTTCTAGGACACTGAATGAGTGTGTATGTGTGCATTTGGGGTTTTTCAGCCATGCTGTCACAAGTGCTTCCTGTGGTCCAGTCACCTCTAATGGCACTGTGGGTCCGGCGCTCAAACCCTGGCCAGACTGTCTCTGTGGGACCAGCACTGCCATCGGTGCTGGCAGGAAGCCCAACAATGGTTACAAAACCTGTGAAAGTGTGGAGAAAGTTTTCATCTCTCTTTCAAGCCCAGGAAGACTGAGCAGGGCACCCACATTTCTTTGCACCCATGAAAGCTAGAAAGGGAACTTTTCCCCAGCAGAGAGGATTTTGATAGAATTTAATGATCACAGGAGGTAAAGATTAACACACATGAGTCATAGATATTTCTGTCTCTGGATGCAGGCAGAAATACTATACTCAAGTATACATCCAATCTCTCTGTACAGTGCAGCAGGAAAATTAAGCACAAAGAAGACACTGAACTTTAAACATCTTGGCAAACTTGCTTGTATTTTCTTGATTTTTCTTTAAAGATTATCTGTAATTTACAGTCGAGCCCTTTTTTATTCTAGACTGAAACAGCAGGACTGATTTCTGGGTGTGAAAAGTGACAGTTCTCATCAGTACCACTGTTGCAGAATGTGGAATATGTCGGAATTATCTTAAGCTGAGATGTTCTTTAAATACTTTAGATTGGCCAATTAAGACTTTCCTATATCAGCAAAAAAGGACTCCTAATCAGTGGAACAAACAGTTAGCATTCCCTAAGCAAGGACATCCAGGAACTAATCAGCTGTAAGAATGTAGTAAATGAAGACGTTGTATGTCTATGAATACACTGCCAAGTCAGCAAATGACTCAAGATCCATGCATGCCTTAGAGGCACTATCTTTATTATAATATAAAAGTCATGCCTAAAAGTTAGAACAACACATGCCTTCCCTTGGGTATGCATAGAAGGATAGTTAGATAGGATTATTTAGTTGATATGGAAACTACTAACCAATCATAATAAGTGGGCAGTATTTGGGAAGGTATTAAATTTGAACTTCTGTGTATAAATAATGGTGTGGAAGGTCCTATTGGTGTGCTTTGTTTGTGGAAGACTTCTGTGCATACAGCACAATCTAAAATAAATACTCAATGTCTCTGTCAAGGGTGTAATTATTGCCTTGTTGCACACCAGGTAATGAATCCCTTTTTGTGGACAATACCACCATGCTTTTGCCTCTGCTCAGAAGGGCTCCTGCAGTGGTGGAAGACTGGTATGAAACAGGTGGCTCCAGCAAAATAGGAAAGCTGTTCAGGCACGTCTTTTGTTGTTCATCTTTCACAAAGCATGTTTTTAAAACTGCTGAGAAATTATACAGGACTTAGAAATAATGATAGCACTTTCCTGGAATATTTTGATACTTCTAGGAAAGCATGACATCTGCAAGTGCTTCAGGCCTTTCACTACATAATGTTACTTAAAATGTAGGAAAACAGCTGGAAAACATTTTTATGAATTGCTGATGTGACATTTACAGAACTTTAGCAAAACTGATTTTGTTACAATTTTTAAGCTGTGAAATTGTTGGGGAATTTAATGCTTCTAAAGGCCATTTACTATTCTTAAACATCATTAGTCACACCATTTTACCAGTAAAAGCTTTCCTTGTAGCTGATGATAATGCACTCTCTCTGCTCAACTTTAATGAGAGAAGGGTGAAGGGATCAGAGATAGGAGGTTGAACCATTATTTAGTTCCTCTCTACAGCCTTGGCTACCATAGCTTGTGTGCACAGATGGGAAAGATGAGCTATGCTTGTTTTGTCTGGCGTGCCATCAAGAGTACCAGAATGCTGAAAAACTTCAGAGGTGAGCTGGTGAAAACAGCAATTTCTCTCCTGTGGGGATATTATGATATTTTCACATATTTTTCACGTGTATGAAAAGGGGAAGTGACACATTTCTCCTGCAGCTTATGAATATACTTTTGAATCAAGTTTCCCCTAGTTTTCAGCAGCCTGCCTGAAGAAATCTGGAAGCCCCAGAGCCCCTACCTGTCAGGCAGTTAGCTGAAACACAGTCTGGATGACTCTCTAGCACCTGAAAGACCAGTTGTTCATTGGAAAACTTGGGCTAAACCTTACTCTACACACTCAGAATTGGACAGCATGGTCCAAAGGCTGTGAGGGAGTTTTGGGAATAACTGGTGTCATTGTCTTGAGCAGCCACAACACTAACTGGGCTGTTGATGAGATATTTGATGAGGGTGCCAAGCAGCTTTCTCCAAAGAAGCTAAGGACTGCTGCTCCTCAAAGAGATCTTCAGAGAGGAGTTTCTGCTTCCCTCTTCTTATGGGGCCCAGACACCTCTTGCCATGATGGAAAGGAGGGCAGAGCTGGAGTTTATAAGTCTTCTGTGAGAGCCCTTTCATTGTTCTGATTTGCTGTCCAGTGAAGTGTGAAAATGCTGAGATTTTTAACATTCCTGTTGATGTTTCAGGGACATAGTCACAGGCTGTCACTTAAAATTTGAGGTGATGTTCCCAATTTGCATCTTGTTTCTTTGAAGCCCTTTCTGAGGCCAGGCACTCATGTGGATTTTGGCACATTTTAACTGTTGTCCCTGGCGTGGGAACCTCTGATAGAAACAGTCCATCCTTTTCCAGCCTCTCACCAATCCTGGTCCATCTGGAAAGAAACTGAATCTCTGAAGGCAGTAGCCAGAATCTCTAAGCAATGCTATCCCTGCTGTTGCTTGTTGTACAGTCCTGTATTAGAGCTGTCTGTGACATTTATTTTGTTTATGAAGCAAACATTCCTACACCCACTCCTGTTTTTGTTTGTTCATGTAAATTACAGCACTTTGCAACTTAATTGCTATGGGCTTTATGAAACTGCATTAAGGACCGTGCTAATTGTGGGCTTGCTCCCTTCCTATTTCTGGATAGATTTTGAAATTCTCTAATTGGATAGATTTAATTTTTTGTAACTTTATGTAATGAAATTGTGGATAAATATGAAAGAAGCAGGAAAAAATCTGGCTCTGCATCAGTGTAGAGCTGTTTCTAGCAAAAAGTTTTGCATTCAGGCAGTTTGGGCTGTTTTTCAGAACAGTGATCCTGGGAAATACTTAGGGGATTGGGAGCTGATAATTGGAGAAAAAGGCTCTACAGAAATTTCTGAGCTAACCCTCCTACAGCTACGAACTTTGGAACCTACCCAACCTGCCCATCTGTCAGAACCACCTTCATGATGGGTCGGGGGAAGTGGTTTTGCCATGAGGTTCGGGAATTTGTGAGAGATATTCAATGGTAGGAGCCATTTGGAATCATGAACGTTCAGATGGTAGGTCTGGATCACTGCAAGACAACATCCTGGGTATTGCTGTAAAGGACTGAACTGGTAGTTAGGAAATACGCTTTCAGAAAATTATGCCTCTGCACTGACTTGGGATGGAGATCCATCAGTCGTTTCCTGTCTGTCTTTGTGAGCCCAGTTACTCATATAAAGAAGCTCAGCAAATTTGGTGAAGACAGTCTTTGCACAGCTGGCTGGTCAAAGCTCCAGGCTGTGGATTAGACATTTATATCTGCATTATCTTCCAGATTGCTTCACCTGTCATTGACTCTACGCAGCTGTGAAAACTGTATCGTATTCAGCAGTTCAGTGAACCAATCCTGCTTTTTCCTGATCCAGCCTTTCATGGTGCAATTAAATCCATGAACACAAAGAGCAGTAGATGGGCCCAACAATTTGCAAAACATTCTTTTTGTCTGGTAAAATGTTATTTTTAACCCCATTTCATTGTTTATCTTCTTCTTTCTATTTTATCTCGTTCACTGTGGAAATGAAATGCTGTATTTGGTTTTCAATGCCAGGTTTTAGTAGGGGGGAGAGAAGGGGAAGGAGCTAAAGTGGTGGCTGCTGGAAGAAGCTGCTGGAAGCTGCCCCCATATTTGTCAGAGCCATTGGCAGATGGCCCCAAAATAGACCCACCACTGGACAAGTGTGAGCCAATCAGAGATGGCAGTAACAACTCTGTGATGACATCTTTGAGAAAGAAAGAATTGGTGAAAATCATGGTGAGGCAGCTGTGCCCCTGCCGCCCATGGAGGTTCATGGGGATGCAGAGATCCACCCACTGTAGTGCTCTGAGCAAGAGCTGAGCAGAGATAGCTCGTGAGGGCAGATGCAGTGAAGGTTTCAGACATGACTCAGTTAGCTCAACCTGCTCTGCCCACCTGACTGCTCCAGCTGACTGGCTCTGCAGTGGCAGTGGCTTTTAGTTTGCAAGAGTTAGTGGCTGCATGCTCTTCCTGAATGCTGTGGCTGTTTCTCAAGAAAAATATATTGCATTTGCCTCTGGATAGTTTTGTAGTAAGATCTGAACAGCCACTCTTGGGTGTCTCCAGGATGTAACTACCCCATTTTCCTTATCAACTTCAGACTACACGTTATGTCTCCCTTGATCATTGCGGTTGCCTTACACTGCTGCATAAGAAGTTTTCTTCATACATTATTCCTAGCTTTTGCAGTGATACGCAGCTAGGGCAAGGCCACTGCAGAGCTGTGAAGAGCAAATTGGGCTGGAAAGGGGAAAACAGACTTCTACAGTGACCAACTTTATTTTTGCATGTTAATCAAGTGTTGGTACAGTTGCTGACATGCTCTCTCATGTTAATAAAATAACATAATTTTATATTTATGAAATCAACAGTAAATTCCAAAAACAAGTGGTGTGTAAGACCCTCTGGAAAAGCTGTACATTTGTAAAGAAGAAGGAAGGATTTGTTTTCACTTTACAGCCAGGTTGATTGACATATCCAAATCGTCTTGTTATTAGCAGGGGCTGCCTGATTTGTTGAACTGCCAATCTGAAGACCTGAGGAGAAGCAGTTTATAAATAAAACAGTGGAAAAGCACACCAAAAAATAAGAAAGGACCTTAAATGTCTCAGCTTATATCAGATGAAGAATAGGCTGGATTAGGAGGAATTTTCATATCTATCTGCTATTGAAAGAGAGATTTGATCCAAATTACAGTACGACCTGTGGAAACCTGTGCACCAAATGACAAATCTGCAGCCGTAGCTCCTGGTTACAGCTACTTTGCATTCAGACCCTGGAACCTGTTCTCAAATAATGTGTTATTCTTGGCATTTCACCAGTTCTCTGACTTGGTATTGCATCAGTTAGGCAACCTAAAAAGTTTTACTATATGATCAAGCACTAAAATTTAACACTTGAGTGATAATTTTAATATGAGGAACCCACCTTAATTTCTTATAGCTTTATTTGATTTGAATTCCTTTGAATAACAAAGAGATGAAACACAGGTCTCTAGGCTAGCTTTTTGATTTGAGAAGTCAGTCTGATAAATGGCAGTGAAGATTTAATTCTTCCAATAATTTATTTTCAAATGCCTTTAAATAATGTCTTGTTATAGTGATTGGAAGATTCTGTGTTTTGTTCACTGAGTATGATTCTTAGTAAGAAAACTATTGTTTCAAATGGAAAAAAATCCAGAGAACTTGAAATTTCACTAGCATACTGCAAAAAAATAAAATTACCCTCCCTTCCAATTCCCCCTCTTAGTTATGTGACCACCATAAAGTGCTTGTCCTGCTTATTTTTGGGCCGAAGTTCACATACGGGGGATGACTTGTTCATATCATCGGCAGCTTCTCTCTAAAAAGTTTGGGATTGCCAACAGATATTTTTGAACCCAGTTAGACTTCTGGAGGGCCTAAATACTAGGGTTTGTCTGCAGTGGGCAAATCTATCTCAGGAAGAAGCTACAACCAGACTTCAGAGGCACAGGCAGCTTTAGAATATGGCACCCTGTAGGTGACCATGCACAGCCTAGGCAAGGTGATTTGCTGTCAAAAAAAATGGTGTTTCCAAGATTTGCATGAGTTTTACTTCTAAGAGGCCAGAAAACATCACAATGCTAAGAGATGATGCTTGAGCTGACGCTGGAGAATAGTTCTTCTTTGTCACTTTCTGAACACAAACTCTCAGACCAGCACTGTTTGGCTGGGTGCTCTCGCCTACTGAATCATTCTTTCTTCCCCTTTGAGTACTTGTCATTTACATTTGCAGCTGCAGTCCTGTAACTTGGGCACATTGGAAATAATTTCAAGCCATTCAGTATACCCAGGGAAATTTAGGTGACCTTAGTAAAATGTTTTTCCATCCAAAACAGTTATCCCTGATCAGGTATAACAGTCAATGGGAGAAACCTCTCTGAAAACATGGTACATTTCTTGTACATGGTTGGAAACTGTTCTACTTGTCTCATTTAAATTACTCTAGTGCAGACAAATCTGATTATCCAAGGATAAGGCCTGATCAGAATTTTAGTAGCTTTACTTGCTTCTATTAATTTTGATGTCTGCATCTGACCCGCTTCCAGACCCCACCCTTCCAGCATTATAACATCTACATCTTTGCAAACAAATGAGAAGGTAAGAAAAGGTAAACTCAATGAAGTTATTGGAGGGAAAAATGAGATAAAAATCAGATTAGACTTCCTTAGCTTAATTTAGTGCTCTGCAAAATCTATTTATTTTTATTTAAATGCAGATTCCGTTGAGCAGTTCTGCTTTTCTAAGTGTTTAGTCATATTTCCCTTTGCTGTCTTCAGGATGACCATGCTGTGCAAAAAAACCCCATGTCAAACTCTAAAGAGGCCATCATAAATCAGAAATCCACAATGATTGAAAATATGGTGAGACTAATAATGCTCTTATGGTGATTGTTTCCTTTCCTGAAATAAACAGTACATTTTTTCAGGGAGCTGTATGTGGGTTTAATAATGATGTGGAAATTACACTGAAGTGGAAGTGAGACTGTGAAGTGGTCCTTACTGCAAACAAGTATGTGAAAGTAAAGGCTTTGGAGGAACTGTAAAATAAAGATCAGGGAGGAAAATGTGAGTGCAGGTGAAAATTTCTCAATGCTTTTAAGACACTGTTGGGAAAACAAGCGGAACTTTAAAGAATGCAGAGCAGCTCTATACTGTGAATCAAAAGGGAAGCGATCTGCATTAAACTACTTAATGCATGCCGTTGGACTCTGCATCCACTTTGCACCTCTTCGGATGCAAGGAGAGAGAGGTGCTGGGTATCAGTTCTCATGTGACTTCTGAATTCGTGCTGACTTGGGCAAGCTCTTTCTCCTAATGCCTATTGCACCTATTCCTTATCCTACATTTAGAGAAAGTGGGGAATTTAACAGTAGACAGCTTGGGATGTGCATGCAGTGTTCAGCCTCCTCAGGAAGGTGACAGGCATGAACAGCTACTGAATAAGTCATTAATAAACTGCTAATGGCAAATGATAATTCTGTACCTAGATCATAAGGAATACCAAAGCCTTGAACTCGAGCAGGAACCTGACTGGGCCCTGCTTTGGGTAGGAAAGAGAAGACATAGTATTGAGCAGTGAAGATAAGCAAGAGCTGGGGAAGAGATAAATTTTGCTCTTTTATCTGAAATGAGTTTTGAGCCAGAAGATAGCTCAGGGCTGAACTGAGTTGTATCGGATTTGCATGGCAAGCTTTTGGCAGAGGAGGGGCTACAGGGGTGGCTTCTGTGAGCAGCTGCTGGAAGTTTCCTTCATGTCCAACAGAGCCAATGCCAGATGGCTCCAGGATGGACCTGCCGCTGGCCAGGGCTGAGCCAATCTCAGATGGTAGTAATGACTCTGATATTAACATATTTTGGAAGGAAAAAGGTGGTTGCGCCAATGTAGTTGTGCTCAGAGAAGTGAGGAGTGCCAAGTGAAAGGAACAGCTCTGCAGACACCAAGGTCAGTGGAGAATGAGGGGAAGAAGGTGCCCCAAGTGCCTGAGACTTTCTCCTTCAGCCCATCACAAAGACCATGGTGAATCATCTGTGCCCCTTCTTCCCATGGGGATCAATGGGGGGATGCAGAGATCCACCTGTGGCCTGTGGAGGAGTCCCATGCCAGAGCAGATGGCTGCCTGAGAGGAGGCTGTGACCCTTTGGGAAGCCCACTCTGAAGTAGGCTCCTATCAGGAACCTGCAGACCCATGGAGAGAGGAGCCCATGCTCAAGCAGGTTTCCTGGTAGGACTTTGTGACCCTGTTGGGGGACTGTCCTGGTTTCAGTCAGAACAGAGTTAATTATTTTACAGTAGGCATGAGGAGGCAGAACCTGGAGCCATGTGGGCATGTCTAGATTGTTACTCTATAATCCCTCAAGTTAGAGCTGGAGGTGGAGGTGAGGGACTTTCTGGAAGGAGGGCATGGCTTGCCATCAGGAAAAAACAAGAAGCGTGGTGGGGTAGGGAAGCAGGCCAATATTGTTTCCCATTGTCCCATTGTTTTTCATTGTCCCCCACAGTGGGGACAGAAGAGAGGGGAGGGGGAGTGAGTGAGCAGCTGTGTGGTTTGGAAAGTCTTGGTGGGAGAACTGAATTGGGGAGTACCATTCCTAATCCATGACAGGGACCCACACTGGAGCAGGCTCTTCCTGAAGGACTGCATCCTGTGGAAAGGAACCCAAGTTGGAGCAGTTTGTGAAAAACTGTTTCTAGTGGTATGGACTCACCTTGGAGAGATTAATGGAGAATGGTCTCCTGTGGGAGGGAACCCATACGGGAGCAGGGGAATGAATCCTCTCCCTGAGTAGCAGCAGAAGCATGTGATGAACTGATCATAACCCCCATTCCCTGTCTCCTGGAGGAGGAGGTTGAGCCCAGGAAACAGGGAGGGGTAGGGGAAAGGTGTTTTAAAAGATTTCTTTAACTCATTATCCTGTTCTGATTTAGCTGGTAATAAATTCAACTAATATCCCCAAGTTCACTCTGTTTTGCCCAAGATAGTAATCAGTAGTGATCTCTGCCTGTCTTTATCTCAACTCATGAACCTTTAATTTTACTTTCTCTCCCCAGGCCACTTGTGGAGAGGAATGATAGAGCAGCTTTGGTGGATACCTGGCATTCGGCCAGGGCCAAACCACCACATGAGTAATGGAAAACCTGCCTTTTTAAATTTAACTTTTTTGCTCTCAGAAAAAAGAGCTAGCTTGTTCCCTCCAAGCAATGAATTTAATTCTCCAGAGGGACCTGGAAGAGAGTTCTGCAAGTGGACTCTCTACTGAAAGGAAGGAGAGAGAATCTAGCACAGGTTTTTGCAGTGAGCATTGCCTCAGCTGTGTGGTGCCTGCACAATCTCTTTTTGTCTCCTGGGTCAACAGCATTGTTCAGTCAGGCCCATTTTGCAGAGCTCTACTTTGGGTAGTTGTAGCATGTACATTGGGAGAGCTGCCTGCTTCCTGGCTGACTTTTGAAAATCATGTCCACCAAAACCCATGTATTCTTCTCCTACCTTTTCTTGGTAAGAGTGCCTCTATTCTACCCTCTCAGCCTTACGCTTGCATATTTCTGCTTAGCATACTAATCACAGATAACACTGCCACTTTTCCCCGGTCCCTAATTCTTTCTCTTAGGCAGCACACCTTTAGCTTTGTGGCCCATTTATACTTTCAAGCATGGCAGCTGTGTAGCCAGAGGGAGATTGGCCTCTGATTCATTACACTTCACTGAGCTTGAAACAGAAGGGGAAGGAGGGAGTGAAACAACTGTAGTTGTTCCAGGTTCCAGGTTCCCTTGCCTAAATAAGCTACAAGATCTTTGCAGTGACTGAGCTTTTTGCTGTTGCTGCTGAGTACGAATTAAAAACATGGATGTGTGAATTACAGATCTCCTTGGTGAGACAGTCACCAACTGAAAGGTTTCTGATGACTGGACTGTGAGTATGACTGCAGGAAATATCATTGTGTGTTCTAAATGGAAAGTACCCTGGTAAACTTAGTTTGGAGAAAACACAAGACACTCATTTATAATTAGCAGATAAAACAAATATGGCAAATCTGTCTCTTACACTGCAAATGTTTGTGAAGTGAAATATTCGAGTACCAGAAAGTTGATGTTTGAACTTGCTTTGACTTTTAGAGGAACATTCTGTGAATTGCACACAACAAACTGAACACTGTAGTTCTGAGAGGCTCCACTCAGAGGGAGGCTGCTTGGCACAGCTCACTGCTGTCCAGGAAACTTCATAGGGTCTCGCCAATGATCATTATTGCTAGGATATCAAGAGAGTGGGTTTTAGTCATAGTACTTTTCCTTCCTGTCTACAGTTCAGGTTGGTAACTTCCTTTGAAGTTTTGATGACAAAAATACTATTCCACGTAGGTTGTTATTCAAACAAGAGAAATAGGTTTCCAATGCTGTTTGTTGAAAACAGGAGCTCATTAGACAGCACCAGCTCCTGGGAGTAGATTGTGTTTCCGATAAGATCAAGAGGAGCTGGGTCCAGGTGCTGTTCATCAAGGCTAGGCCTAATGAGCATTTCTGAGATCATCCTGTGACTCAATGTTTGAGATGGGGGAGAGGATGCACCACCACATTTATAAAAGTCTTTGAGGATGTGTAGAGGGAGGATTTGGCTCCTCAGTTTCACTTGATCAACATAAACATCACCTTCTTAGAGCCTGAGTACAAAGCATGAAGTTACCTTCCCGTGGTGTTTGTTTCTCTGGCTGCATTCATGTGGACTGCGCTTTTGGCATTTGCTCTGCTGGGTAGACAGGCAGAGGATTGCTCCTGTTGCTGCTTGACAAGACTGAATGTTCCTGAACTGTAAGCAAGCTAAAATGTTTGCTTACAACAGATCTGTGAACCTTTGCCCAGGGAGAGCAATGTCTTCTGTTTCTCGGCATGGTGAATGGGAGTTTCTGTAAATGGTGTTTTAGCAGATGTCCAGTGTTGTGGCATTTGCTGTTCAGAGTTATTTTGATGCTGATTCAGTAATATCAGGGTCCAAGTCTAGATGCTGAAAATTACATAAAAAAGCTAAATATATCTCCGAATACCACAAGAACCTCTCTGACCCACAGGTCTGTAACATAATTTATGCACTGCTTGTGACAGCAACAGAGTCATGTGTTTCCCAGGTGGAACTTTGATCATTTTGGCGATTGTTAATACATCAAGTCACAGCACGGGCATCCCCCACAAGTTTAAGTGTCTTGTTTCATGTAGAACATATGTGCATGCTGTCAAGTGCATGCCATGTTTCTGCTGTGGGTTGTGCTGCTTCAGAGTGAACTTTCCACCCAGGCAGGATTGAAAAAAGAGAGGCAGCACTGGGATGAGTGAAGTGGTTGTTCAATGCCAAGAGAAGGACTAGAAACAGACACTTGCAGAAGAAAGGAGGAGGAGTGCAGAGCAGCAAGGGCAGCTGGAGTAGCCGGGAGATTGGGTATGAAAGGAGTTCCTTAGACTAGAAAAGGAAGAGGTTAACGGAGACTTCCTGAAAACAGCTCGGAGACAAAGCCTACCTAGTGGGAATCAAACTCTATAAGGGTACTGGAGGGCAAGGCAAGTTGTGGAGAAGCCTGATATCCAGAAAATGTGTATGAATGGCTCAGGGATAGCCTGTGGAACAGAGTGAAACTGTCTTTTGAGAACATATCTGAGGGCCAAAGAAGGAGGAGAAAAATATTTTTGATTAAGTCAGTGGAAGGAGAAATGAAGGCAGAGGGAGAGAACAGGGGTCCTATATCAAGAAAGGTCCTGCTGAGAGCAAGAGCTGTGCAGAGCATGCGGACAGTGTTGCTTTCTATGTCCTGCTCTTGGGAAGATATGGCTGAAGATCAAAGACACCTGGAGACGTTGCAGCATGACAGGGACTGATGAGGAATCCACCTGTGGGATAACAGGTCTGAAGATCCTGAAGGGAAATCTCTGGTGAAAGGGACTAGCACAGTCCTAGCTGTAATCTAAAAATACCTGAGCAGGCCAGGGGCAGGTGGGACTTGGAGACGTAGCAAAAGGTCACTGTCACCCAACTCCTCTCAGTTTGCTTATGCTTTGAAAAATGGCCCTGGTAACTGTTGACAACACAAGCAAAAGCTGCTTAGCCTGTTCCTCGCCAGGACATTCCACTTGCATGAATGTGTTACTCACAGTAGTGCAGAACTTAAGGTTCCAAGAGCCAGGGGACATTGTCAGGGGAGGAGTCACACTAGGGCAGCATACCTGTCAAACCAAAATGCCCAGGGTGAGTCCAGGGAATATGGAAATTTAATGTTGAGTTGAAAGGCAAAAGCTCACATGATTTTTATTTTCATATTTCTTGCTAAAGAGGGACCTTATGATACTTCTGTCTTTTTGTTTAGTAAGCTGTATTTAGTAGGTCATCACAGAGATGACAGGCAAGTGCTTATAATAACACCAAATTCAAAATTGAATTCTGTTGTTTTTCATATTTATGTCTCCTTTTTAGTTGAAAGCAGAATTCACTAAGCTGTGGTTTGTTCTTCCACTAACGAGAAACATGACCTGAATTTTGGCTGTTGTGAGAAAACTTAGTTACAGCTTTAGAAGCAAAATAAAAAACAAAACCAAAAAACTCCAACACTACATATACATAAAATCTGTCATGGTTTAACCCCAGCTGGCAACTAAGCACCACACAGCCACACACTCACTCTCCCCACAGAGAGATGAGGGAGAGAATTGAAAGAGTGAAAGTAAACTTATGGGTTGAGATAAAGACAGTTTAATAGGGAAAGAAAAAGCCACACACACAAGCAAAGAAAAACAAGGAATTAATTCACCACTTCCCACTGTCAAGCAGGTGTACAGCCATCTCCTGGAAAGAAGGTCTCTATCATGTATGATGGCTACTTGGGAAGACAAATGCCATCACTTTGGACGTTCCCCCTTCCTCCCTCCTCTCCCAGCTTTATATGCTGAGCATGATGTTCTATGGTATGGAACTTTGGTAAGTTCAGATCAGCTGTCCTGGCTGTGTTCCCTCCTAGCCTCTTGTGCACCTGCTCACTGGGAGAGCACAGGAAACTAAAATGTCCTTGATTTAGAGTAAGCCCTACTTTCCAACTTCTAAGACATCAGTGCGTTATTAACATTATTCTCACACTAAATCCAAAATACAGCACTGTATCAGCTACTAAGAAATTCAGCTTTATCCTAGCTGAAATCAGGACAAATCCCTGAATGTTTGTCAAGGTACAATTTACGTACAGTAGTGATGTTCAAACCCCACCAAAGCTCAGTTTGTAGAGAGGACTAAGTATTACTTGTTAGTTATGTGCTCCCCCCCCCAAATTCTTTCTCTACAGAAGAATTGTATCTTTTTCTGAGATGCAAGAATGTGGTAATTTCTAAGTGAACCATGTATTTCTTACTGCTGTCTGTGTTTCATCCCACTTCTGAGACCCCAGAGATGGTGTTAACACTTCCCAGTTCAGTGTCTCTGTGAATTTAAATAGCACACTGTTGATCCTTATCTTCCAGCTCATTAATAAAAAGCTGGAAGATATCTGACCTACAAGCTTCTTTTGAGAAATATTACTGCTTGATTTAATTCACTGCTGTTTAACACTGCCCTTTGTATGCTAAATCCCTTCATACCGCTGAAATTTATGCAACAGCATTGACAGCTAAGATGATCTGAGTTAACGCTCTCGGGTAAGATCATTACATGTTTGTTTCCAAAACCGGGAAGAAGCTTCATCACTGAAGTCCACCTATAGAGAGAATACATCAGAACTGATGTAGCAGCTATAGCTATTACTGGGTTAGCTATTTGTTTTAAACTGTAGATGTCTTACACAGTAAGCTATAGCTGTTAGGAAAACAGTGATTAGAATGACTTTTTCGTTAAAATTCCCGAGTTTGGAAGTTATTAGAAAATATGTATCTGACTTCTGTAAGCTTGGGGTTGGATTCTTTGCTGTTCAGGCCTCTGATACTGTGTTTTCACTATTAGTGGCTATGGATTGTTTCCCAGTGAGGCTCTAAATCCCATGTAAGTAATCAATAGAAGCCCAAAAGCATTCAGTATCTTTTGCCAGCTTGTTACCTCCTGTACCCATCTGGATGGTGGAAATAGTGTTGGATCTTTTTTACTCCCTTGCACCCCCATGGAACTTCACAGTAGTAGATGATGCATAACTCGGTCCGCATTCCTCAAGTGTGCTTATTGGCTAGCTTTGCCTGCCAGGGCACCAAGAGAGGCTGTTATCCAAAGTGTTAGAAGGAGTTTTGCCTTCCATTTGTTTGCAGACGCCAGTGAGTTTTAACTTGGCAGCCCCAGAACAGTCTGGAGGCATAGCAAATACTGCTGGTGATTTTTGGCTTGAGGTAGGTGTAGATTCACTGTGCAATGTGCCATCAGTCAGCAGTCACATTGGCATCTTTACCAGTGCAGAGAAGAAAAGATATCTGAATTTAGACATTTGGGGAAAGAAAGGAAAGTATGAATATTTGCTTCTGATTTGAAGACTGATTTAGAGAAGCACAGATGTAGGAAATTAATCAGAAACCCAGGGATGAACACTATTTAATATTCACTCAATTGTCCTCAGGAACTAACCACATGCTGTCTGAAACTGGACTCTGAAGAGCTTTTGTGGGAGCAGTTTCTGGAGTAGTTTCGGGGAGCAGAAGCATGCCAGCTAGAAGAGGGCTTCAAAATAGAATGGCACTTGAACAAACAAGCTCTCCTCTATTCTCTCAGAGCTTCTGTAGTTGTTGCTTGCTAAATGAAGCCATTATATAATAGATTTGATCTCTAGCCCCCTGGAAGGGGATGAAACTATCTGGTGCCAGGTGACCAGTAATGTGTCTAGCTGAGTGATCCTGTGGCTCTGTCCTAGCCCTGAGCCATAGTCTCTCAGCTGGCCTGCTGCTCCAGCAGCTGTGTGGCACATGGTGGTCCCTGCTCATTTCCTTTCAGCTCTTCAGATAAGGGATTTTTGTCATTGTCTTGCCTAGCAGTCAAGCACTGGGGACAATTGCTGCCTTCATGTTATTTTTCCTGAGGTTGCTTGGATATGATACAAGGACCAGGAAGGGGAGCAGAAGCCAGCTTTGCCCTTCACTTGGCCAGCGTGAGGTGAAGTGGTGTATAAATACCCGGGCTCTTCTTTGTCGGCTTGTTTCCAGCAGATGGCTGGGGCTATGGGAAAGGACTGGATGAAAGTGTAGGAGATGACACAATTTTCTTTGTTGAGCAGATTCAGAGGAGAAAAACCTTGTTTGTGAGTCTCTAGTATAGGGACCTCTCACATATTGCTTCCTGGGACTAATTGAGAAGTGGAGGTGTTGATTGGATTAGTAGGAAGGGTACTTTGCTGCATGTTAGTTGGTGCTACAGAATCTCTTGCTGCTGCTTTTTTGCTGCTTTTACTTGTGTCAGCTGAAATAACATACCGTCCCAGTCTTTATTTCACAGTGCACAGGGACTTAAAAACTCTGCTTCCCATTTAGGCATTATAAAGTTTTCATTATCACAGATCATCAAGTGTCCCAAATGTACAGGACATTAGCCAGCATCTCCTCCATGCATAGCTGTTTCCCATGCCACTCTGCTTTTCTTATACTTTTTTTAGTGTTGAGCCAAGAATTTGTCACGGAAGGGCTTATATTTATTTCTGTTAAAGCTAGAGATTGAAACAACTTTTTGTTTGTGTTGTGATCCTCAAAAAGAAAATTGTGCTTGTCTGCTGCTGCACCTGCATTATTACTATTAATAATAAATATGTGCCATTTAAACAGGAGCTTTTTATGTGCAAAGTGCTTCATAAACAATTCCATAAACCAGTGTTAAAGTATATGAATGTTGCATGGGTGGGCACTGGAAAACTGGGAATGCTAATTTGAACCCCGCTTCCATTGTTCTGCAATTTGTGCAAAATTATTATTTATTACTTATTGACTTTATTCAAGTCCCTAAAAGTTCCTATTATATGAAGCGGAGTCAGTTGAGCTGGAAATACACAGACAGTGGAACCAGGGACATGTAGCCTAGGGAGAGCACAGGGATACAGTTCAGATGTGTAGGGATAGGATCAGCAAAGCTAAGACAAAAATGGAACACAACATGGAAAGGGATGTGAAGAATAACAAGAAGAAATTCTGTACGTAAATAAGTCAGTAAAGAAAGGCCAAGGAAAGCGTACACCCCAGTAAAGGAGAAGGGAGAACAGGTGACAAAGATCTGGAGAAGGCAGAATACTCAGTGAGTTCTTTGCATCAGACTTCACTGGCAGTCAGGATTCCCACTTCTCTCAAGCCCCTGAACCTCCGGGTGGGGGGTGGGGAAATGAAGTCCCTCCCCCTGTACACAAAGAGCAGGGTCAGGACCACCTCATGAAACTGAATAGGCACAAGTCCACGGGGTCTGGCAACATACATCCCGGGGAGCTGAGGGAACCTACTGGTCAGGCAAAGTCTCCAGCAGCTGGAGACAGGGAAATATCACTCTTATTTTAGAAAGGGAAGAAGAGAAGATCCAGGGAACTACAGAGCAGTAAGCCTCACCTCTGTGCCTGTGAAGATCATGGAGCAGATCTTCATGGAAGCAATGTCAATGCACATGCAAGACAAGGGGTGATCTGAGACACCCAGCACAGCTTTACTAAGGGCAAATCACTCCTGACCAATTGGGTGACCTTCTATGATGGAGTGACGGCAATGGTCGACAAGATAAGACTAATGGATGTCACCTATCTAGGCTTCTGTAAGGCTTTTGATACAGTCCAACATCATATCCTTATTTGCAGATTGGAGAGCCACGGATTTGATAGATGGACAATTCAGTGGATAAGGAATTGGCTGGATGGATGCAGCCAGCGAGTTGTGGTCAATGGCTCTGTGTCCAGGTGGATGCTGGTGACAAACGATGTCTGTCAGGGCTCTCATTTGGGACCGGTGCTCTGCAATATCCTCCTCAATGACACAGACAGTGGGATCGAGTGCACCCTCAGCAGGTTTGGAGGTGACAAAAAGCTGAGCAGTGCAGTTGGCACAACCGAAGGGTGGGATGCCATCCAGAGGGACGTGGACAAACTTGAGAATTGGGCCTGTGAGAACCTCATGAAGTTCAACAAGGCCAAGTGCCAGGAGCTGCACCTGGTTCAGAGCAATCCCAGACATAAATACAGACTGGGAGAGAAACTCACTGAGAGCAGCCGTGTGGAGAAAGACAAGGAGGGTTCTTGCAGATGAGAGGTTGGACATGACCCAGCAATGTGCAACCGCAGCCCACGAGCCCAGCCTTACCCTGGGCTGCATCAAGCAGTGTGACCAGCAGGGCGAGGGAGGGGATCCTGCACCCCTCTATTCTGGTATCATGAGACCCCACCTGGGGTACTACATCCAGCTCTGAGGTTCTCTGCATAGGAAAAACATGAACCTCTTGGAGTAGGTGCAGAGGAGGTCCCTGAAGATGATTAGAGGGATGGACCATCTCTTCAATGAAGACAGGCTGAGAGAGTTGGGGTGGTTTCAGCCTGAAGAAGAGAAGATTCAGGGAGGGGGAGCCTCATTATGGCCTTCCAGTATTTAAATGGGGCTAATAAAAATTAGAGGAACTTTTCATAAGGTAGTGACAGGATAAGGTTTTAAATTATTTTAAATAGAAATAAGACAGGTTTAAATTAGATATTAGGAGGAAATTCTGTACTGTGAGGGTAGTGAGACGCAGGAACAAGTTGCCCAGAGAAGCTGTGGATACCTCGTATTTGTCAGTGCTCAAGACCAGGTTGGATGGGGCCCTGGCTAACTTGAGCTGGTGGATAATGACCCTGCCCATAGTAGGGGGTGGGAAATTATATTTGAAGTCCCTGGCAACCCAAACCATTGTGCAATTCTATTGATTCTGTGATTCTACGATTAACAACTGGGTCCTCTTTTGAAAGGAACAGGACAGGGGAGGGATTGCAGGATGAGAGAGAATAGACCAAGAGAGTAGAAGAGTACACCAGGAAAAGAAACTAAGTCTGCAAGTGAAGCTGAAAGCCCAAGATGCCTACTTCCTCTGTCTGATCATGTCACTTGTTTTGAAACAAGACAGGTATTTTCTGCAACATTTGGTTCCCATAATACAGTACAATTTCATTCTTGTGAAAACATTTTGCCCAGCTGATGACACATTTTATTTGAGCAGTGTTCCCTTGACCTCAGCTGGACAATGAGGTCTTCTGATTAATTTACTGAACCAGGGAAACTGTTGAATCTCCAAGTTACAGAATTTGTTTTCAGGAGTCTGATCTTTCAGAAAAAAAGAAGAAAAAAGACAACCATGTTTTTATCTTTTTTCCTCTCCTGACTTTTTGCCACCCTTGCCCTAAATAATGATTTTTAACTAGAGAGGATGCAGTAGAGTAGGTATCCTGGATTAGTAACCCAGGAAAGAGAGAAATTATTTTTGGCTGCCTGGCTTCACTACATTTCTCTCCACCTCTGTTTTCCCCTCTTTATTCTCAATGATGCCTAAGCTGTAGCTGATGCACCCTGCTGTAGATAATATTGATTTGGGCTTAGGTTTGCAGTGTTTAGACACCTCTTCGATAAAAGCTGTGGTGCATCTGCTATACTGTTTTATATCTGTCCTCTGCTTGGCTGAGGCTGTGCAGTCAATGCAGCTTGTGTGTAGCTACATTTGCAGTTAATTTAATTATTTCTAAGGCTGTGTGTGAGGACAGCAATCTTATGCAAAGCCTGAGACAATCGGCACAGGTTCTGGTTATGCCCTACATCAGCACAGGGGGTCTGCAAGTTGGTCACTTGTGCTAGGCCACAGAAGCTGTATTTTTGATGGTACTCAGGCTTTCCCCTGTCCTTCATGTGTTTGTGTTGCTCTGTCATCCAGGGAGACAGAGTCAAACTTGCAAGAAACATCAGCAGAGAAGATATCCAGGCCAGCTCACCCAACCTTCTTTTCCATCGTCCTTCAGCAAAGGGAGTTCCCAAATTCAGTATCAAACAAAAAGCTTGCAAGCAGAGGGGGTTAATACACAGCAGCTCTTAACATTTAGCAGCAACACAAAATGTTGTTTCGTGGCAACCTTGCGTTAATGTTTTACACTTTCAGTGCTTCAAATGCTATTTTTAATGTGCTTCTTTTTAACATTATATTAATATTTAATTATAATTAAATACGTTGCATGCTACATTAGAAATAATTTAGTACATCATTTATATATAGATGAATATTTTAAACCAGGCTTTCTAGAGGAGAAAGGCCATGAAATAATGTATGGAGACGTGCAGAAAAATGATACTATTTTTTCTGTTCCCTTTGAAAATTTTGAACTTGTCAGCTGATCTCAGCAATGCTGTTAACATGACAGAGGTTTCAAAGGAGGATTGCTTTAAACTTTTAATAAAATGTCTCTCTCAGTTTGATGAAAGCAAGAGACTCAAATCTGAATCACTATGAATAGAAAAAAAAATTTACACTCAGCCCTTGATTAGACACCAGAAATCAAGAAAGTTATCATCCTCTCACCACCTTTTCCCAGATACAGAAACTTGTTTATACTGGAAACTTGTGCCACACAACAACATTGTGTCAGTGTATGTCATTTCCCTGAAATTGATTCAAGCCTTACGTTTTTTTTAAGCTCAATTCTTTTGGTTCTATTTGCTCTTATGCTTATTTTTTCAAATTGTCTCCTGGACTTCTCTCCTGAAACTTCTTTGGGTAATTCCTGTTGTCTCTTCCCTAAGTGAAAGCTTCATGTCTGCTCAATGCTTCATTGAAATCCCAACAAAGGAACACTAGTGTATTTCCTTTGACTAGAAAATAAGTGATAAGGGAAAGACACCAATTCAGCTAGCCATGAGGTGCCTATGGTAAAAGCACAAACTGTGCATTGCTCCTTCTTCCCCTTTCAAAGTGCTCCTATCTTCACTGTGCTCTGCTATTGGCTCGACTGCAGGCCAGACGACAGCCTGGGTGCTTGCATTTCAATCCTGCAGTGTTGCTATACTGCAGTTTTTGGTAGAGCTCCTGATTTGATAGGCTTATAAAAAAGTTTCAGAAGACTGGAAAGCAGTCAGCAGGGTTTCCATCCATCATCAGACACAACAGCCTTAAGAAATCTGGAAAAACATTTCATTTGGAATATAAGGATTCTGATAAAGAGTCCATTCCAGGTTTGCCTGGAGGTCTAGTATTTGGGTATATTATTTCAAACAGTGGCTGCAGACACTGTTTGAAAAGAAATAGAAATATGGAAACATATTTCCAAGATGCCTTTCCAGTTTGTGCCAAAAGTCTCTATTTTGGAGCTGTTTCTTTCTCAGAGAAATTTCGGTAGAATTGACAGCCAGCCAGCCTCCATTTACAGTGATCTATTTCTGCAGCATAGTATTCCTGTCTGACCTCATCCCAGAGTTGTCAATATGTTTATCTGCACCTGAAGCTCTCCCTACACTGTACAGATTTGCTTAATTTCCCATTATTGTCATTATCCCCTACTAACAGAGCTCGTTAGTGTTATATTTCTGCATCATCCCTTTTCAGCTGTTTTCAGCCATACAATTATTGAAAAATACAAACAAGCTTGAGAACATCCCTGGTCTTCTCCATTTCCATTCTCAGCCCTGAAAGCAGCCATACCATTGCTCCTAAATGCAGGACTATAGGTGAGTCATTACTGCTATAATTAGACGGTGTCAGAAATATAGGACTTAATTCTCAGAATTCTCAGAAGTGGTGCTCCCAGTAAAATCAGATGCCTTGCACTGCTACAGTGGGTACTGTGAACTTGTTTGGCTGGATGTACATGTCTCCTTCCAGACTTCTATGGGCAGAGAGAAAAAGGCACTGTAAACAATGAATTGTTACCAGTCTTAAGTGGATATATGAAAACTGACCATGTGATTTGAGCTCTAAAAATAATAAGTTCTCTCCACAAGAGGAACGATGAATGACTGTGTCTGAATTAGAATATGGGTTCGGTCAGATGAACTAAATTATGTTTGAAACTGTGTGAGTTGAATCAGTTTTTGCATCTGTTCGGTGCTTCACCTGTGTATGAAACACTAGAATGTTTGTCTGTGTTTGCATCATAGTCTTCATGGTTCATCCTTACTAGTTTCTGATGACCTGAGCCGACATGAACCAGAGTGTCCAAGAGATAGGAAAACACACTGGTCTAATTCAAACAGCACCAGAGCTGACCAGAACAATGGAGTGGAGCTTCCAAGATTGTGGTTCTGCCAAAGACTTCTGTGTAAATCCAGTTTCAGGTGGGCTTCTGCCACCCACACCCATTTTGTCTTCCTCCTCCAGAATGCAGGCTCTCTGGCTTGAAGACTGTGCAACACCAGCCACAGTGGCACTCTGTTTTTGCCGATTAACCAGTGAACAGTCTCCTTTACAAGGTGGTCAATTTTAGGCAGCCAGTGATCCTACATTTATCTGTGTTATCTTAGTCACAGTCCTTTCTCTTCTGTAGTACATTCACCTATCTGACAAATTGCTCCACTCAAATTTTCCACAGAAGCTTGGATATTTGTATCTTAGTAATGCATATCAAAAATGACAGTACTATAGGAAACCTGAATGATGATTCCACGATGCCCATTTGAACTTGGTGATCTTAGGGCTCTTTTCCAACCTAAAATGTGCTATGATTCTATGTTGTCTGGTTAGGAGACAGTGTTTCAAACTCAGGTCCCTGTGACAGATAAGTTCAATGGATGCCAGCCAGTTCAATTCCCAAGCATCTATTTACAAAAACCAAGGTGTACTCAGCTATTGGAAGCAAGATATGCTTGCATGTGTATTTTATATATATTTAAATAGGTGAATACTTGTTGGAAGCACATTCTATTTAAATTGTGTTCATAAATGGTTTCTCAGAGACTTAAACAACATTAAGCCATGTTTTAATGGTAAATATGTAACCTTTATAAAGCATAACAATATTTTAGCTATTTATGAGTCAGTACTTTGACACAAGAACGGGCAGACAAGGCCTGAAATCACCATTGCTTGACTAGGATGTGACTGAATTGTGGAAGGAGCTCTGAAGAAGGCTTGAAATCTGAGCAAGGCTGATCTGGCATTAGAGATGAGGCAGTCCTTGATAAAAATAGATTTACTGTGATGTTTCCAATTTAGTCTCTTGCCTTGTAATGTCTTACTAAGTAATGACAGTTCAAGACAGAGAACATTCACTCACATTTTCTGATCCTTTTTCCACTCACACTGATTTTTATTTTTTTTTTTGTCTGGGAAGCAGTATGTGACTGGTACAAGAGTAAGAGAAGTGTTGTGTTGTGCTGTGTTCTCTGTGAGCTTCCCTGCTGTTTCTCCCTCTCTATGTTACAGTTCAGGACTGCAAAAACAGAGTGGCTCTGCCCCTGCTTGGCCATGGAGCCCAATATTTTCAGCTGTGCCCTGACAATCACTGGGAAAGCTTTCATTTGTTCTGCAGTCAAGGAACCAATCACTTACAGAAGCTGTTCCTAGCTAAGTTTTCTTTACTGAATGCTTGATTGCAAAATTTCCCTCTTATGCTTCTGAGGGAGCATTGTAAAGTGTTCAAAGAGCTTCTCAGTATTGGCCTTTGTGGGTGAATTGAATTAAACCCTCTCTTGCATGCCTCTGGGGCAGAGACATGTCAGGACTAATATGAGGGGAAATGGGGATGCATTTGTTAATGGCAGGTGAGTTGAATTGTGTTGTGGCACAGAGGAGTGCCAGGCTTCTCTCCTTGTTCTCAGAAAAGTCAAATGAAAATAGTATCTGTCCGGAAATAATGTTTCGTAAAGTGACTAGTTTTTATGTGAGCTTGTACATAACAGAGGCCTGAACCATGCACTTCTTGGAGGCTGTTTTTTCAGAGATCATGGAATCATAGAATCATTACGGTTGAAAAAAACCTCTACAATCATCAGTGCTAGATTTAAAATTGGTATGACCTCTGGAAGGAATAGGAACGATGAGTGCAAGTAGTTCAGTTTTCAGCACATGTTCATTGCATCTGCACTGTTATCCTGTAATTTCTGAATGTTATCCTGATCAGAGCCTTATTTTGATATTTTACTGTGGTATGGAGACACATTAAAGTATCTGCTGTAATACAGGTATAGGTAAGTAGACTCAGCTAGTGTTAGGACAAACAAGATAGAGGGAATTTACCTTGCCAAAAGTATTGCTTTGGCTGCATTTTGAGGGAATATGTGCTGACTTCTGCATCTCTAGTCAAAAGCAAATCTCCTTTTTGTGTGCATCTTTTTGGATTAACTATATCTCTTCTCTGCTCTGTTGCACCTCTGTCTTGACATTTTCCTGGTGACTGTAGTTTTGGCAAGTACTGTAGGTTTTGGATTACAGCAAAATGGAGCAAAATCACCAGGAATGTTTGAAGAGTCCCATATTTGCACATGGACTGACAAGATATGGGACAGTGTTCTGGATCCTTGGAGCAACCAACATTGCACTATTTTATTCTTTATTAAAAGGCAAAGTGAAATGTAGTAAACACAGGAACATAGTTTGTGCTACTGTTTCGGTAACTACCCATCTCAGGAGTAAATAAGTGCCTTTTGTAGGCACACAGCTGTAGCGCTGCCACAGAAACGGAGATATTATTTCAGAGGAGGTACAGAGGCTGAAGAGAGGGGGAGTACAAGACAGAGTGCTAACATTAGATTGAAAAAAGGGCTTTGCTCCAATCTTTCTACCAGAGGAAAGCAAGGACTGTCAGTGCCAGCATGGTGTGCTGCAACAACCTTCCAATGTCAGCACAGTCCCATCTCTTCCTGTTTGTTTCAAGAGCACAGGTCTCTGGCTGGAGTGTCAGGATCTGTCCTTTTTGCTTTCATTCCTGTGGCTTGACTGCCCCTGTGCTCTCAAAACTGCTCTTTTAGACTCAGCTCTTTCCTCTTACTGCGTTGTACTCATAGGAGAGTGGTTGGTTCAACGTGCTGTGCATTTCCTACTACTCTTCCAAGGGTCACTGCATCCTCTCTCCCATCCACAGCTGCTGCTTTTCATTAGTGTTTTGGGGGAGGAAAGGGTCACGTGGAAGAGTCTGTATACACAAACAGAAGCAACTATGAAGGCCTGGAACTGCAGTTGTTGTGACCAGGTCTCATGTATTGGAAGTGTTTCTCTATGAACAGATGGCCAAATCAAAAATAATAACTTTGAATTTAGATAATCCATCAAGTTTTCCAAACAATTTCCAAACCAGATTGGAACCTGTGTGTGGAAGGTATAAAAGAAACCAGTACCACAGGTGTGACTGTGAGTGCTGTCTGTGGTTTACAAAATCACACATCTTGAAATACACAAAGGGACACCTGAGGGACAGGTCATCACCACAGAGGAAGTTTCTTCCTTTTCTTTCAATTCCTCTGTCCTTATCCACTCTGATAAGCAGAACTGTTGCTCTGACACAGACATTTCCTGAGACTTTGTTCTGGGTTTGTCTGGACTAGAGTTAATTTTCTTCATATGTCTAGTATGGACTATGTTTTGGATTTGTGCTGAACACTGGGTTGATAATAGAGAGATGTTTTAGTTATTGCTGAGCAGGGCTTACACAGAACCAAGGCCGTTTCTGCTTTTTGTATTGCCAGGCTGATGAGGAAGTTTGGGGTGCATGGGAGGCTGGGAGGGCACACAGCCAGGACAGGTGTTCTAAACTGGCCAAAGGGATATTCTAGACCATTTGACATCCTGCTCAGTATTTCAAGCTGGGCGCAAGAAGGAGGAAGGAGGTTGGAGTGATGTCATTTGTCTTCCCAAGTCACCGTGGGGTGTGATGAGGCCCTGCTGTCCTGGAGAGGTGAAACACCTGCCTGCCTATGGGAAGCAGTGAATTAATTCTTTGTTTTGCTTTGCTTGTGTGTGTGGCTTTTGATTCCCCTGCTAAATTGCCTGTATTTTAACCCATGAGTTTTCTCACTTTTATTCTCCCACAACCCGCTGTCTGAGCATGGTGCTTAGTGGCTGGGCTTAAACCACAACTGACATACAGGTATTTTTGCACTGATGCAAGACAGAATTTCAGCTTGGAGTAATGAGAAGTGGCAGGAACATCTTGTCCTGGTAAGCGTTTTCATGTTTTTTTCTCAGACTACATTCTAGAAAATGGTACAATCAAGAGAAGTAAATCTCTTGTTTATGCCCAGTATAACATTAGAGCCCTGCTGCACATGTTGTTTTTATTTGCCCTGCAGGGTGTCTGCTGTGTCCCTTTCACCACACTGCCTTTGTAGTCTAATGATAGAACAAGAACAGTCCAATAAAACAGGGAAAGTTTAAAAACTAATCTTGTCACATAATTAAACAATGAATGTACAAGGGTACATCACTGAGGTTTACTTCATTTTTTATCCATTTTTCTTAAATACATATGTATAAATATGTATATTTACACATACACACACCCCACACATATTTATATGGATTTGAATACCTTGCCTGAGGCTTCTCTGTTAATCAACCTCAATGCCAGACTAGTAATGCTCTTCAGCATTTGCTGAAGAGAGTAGGGTGTGTAAATGGTACAGTGAGTCCCTTATTGCTATTTCTGACCCTGCATTTGGGACGTGGCACTGTACTGGAGAGCTGGACCCTATCATTACTTTCCCAGCTATGAGTCACTCCATGCTTCTCTGCAGGTAAAGGAGCCTGCTCATGGTTCCAAAAAACTGCCTTTATTATGTGGACCCTGCTCTGAGCAGCCAACCTGACACTGTTTTCCCTCATCCCACAGCCTCAGGGGCACATGGGCATAGCTCACCACACTGGTAGTGCTCTCTGTAAGAGAATATGGACTGTCATCTCAGACAGGCTTATTACTTCTATTTGCAAACAACATGTTTTGAGGAGGAACAACAGGGAAGAGTTTTTGCATGGCTACTTCCAGCAAAAAAATCTCATAAGTGATGTGAGTTTTACGGTCGGGTAAGGAATATTGCCTGGCAGTTCTTATGCTTCTATTGCTTTTCCCATAGTTTGCCATTTATCACTTCTACAGAGTCCACCTTGGCTGTGCTGCAGCAACAATTTCAATGGACCTTCAGCAAGTTTCTGCAGGACAAAACTAAAACCAGAAAAAATTTCACCCTAAGGACATCTATATTTCAATGCAAAGTAAAAAACAAAAAAGACAGGATGGCTGACATATAATCCTTCATAGACACATATACATATACAGAGAGAGGAAGAAAGAAAGAACTGCCTGAATATTGCAGAAATTGTTGATAAACAGCATTTATGGAACTTGCCTGATAGTTAAAGTAACTAGAGATAGCCAAATACGTATGCCTGGGAATATCTATTTTCAAACATGATTTCTCACATTTGCTTGTTTGCCTGATTGTACAAATGCTAGGATGCTGTCAATTCTGATAGAAGGTGGCACTGTCCAGCCATTTGATGTGAGGGCCAGGAGGGGCTGCTGGAATGGCTCTTTCCTTTTTTTTTTTTTTTAATTTTCATTACCCAAAGCACCCTTTTTTCTCTGTTTTGCCTTGATTTTAGCTGTGATAAATCTTCTTTTAGGCCCTGGTGCATGTCACAGAGCTGTGCAGACACTGAATTCCTTACAGAATTCATAACAGGATCTCCTACATCTCCTACTGTGGCAACCTGTCTTTAGACAGAGTGTATATATATATACACACACACACATACGTATATATATATACACACATTTATATACATACATACATATATATGCAAAGATATATATATATATATATACACATATATGCATATGTATATACACACATATTGACAGAAGCAAGGTAGCATCGGACAGATGTGGAATCCTGGACAGAGGAGCAGAGTAATTTTATGTCCATGAAAATCTCTTCCACAGATCATTTTTGCTGCATGGGAGTTTGTGCCATTATCTAGACAAAGCAATGTGTCTGTCAGATTTGTCTGCAGAAGGGGACTGCCTGCTATAGTTGCTGCCCAGATAGCTGCTCCATTTATCAGCAGCAACATCATCACTGCCATAACATTGCTTCATGCTGCACCATGAGTGTCTGTGATGCTATAAGATGTGACACCAAAGTTATGTAACAACAGTGCACACCACAAATGGCCTAGTGGGACTTGAGGTGATGTAAATGTAATCCACAGAGATTTATAGAGGGATTCATAAACTAAGGCATGGCAGCATTTTCCTGTGTTTTCTTGAAGGGAAAACTAAATGGACAAATTGATGTCAAAGTATGTCTTTACCCCATGATATTGAAAACCCCAGGGGAAAATTTTGATTATATCCTAAAAAATGTCAGTACCACTTTGAAAAAGAATTTCCATTGCCTCTTTTTGTTCCTCCAGTATTTTAACTGTGCTGTCTCAGTATTACTTTGTCTGTGTAACCGTGTAGCAAAAGGGAAGCATAATTCCATGAGCCAATAAACAGTCTGCTTTTTATGTAAATTTATTCTCATCATGCTTTTGACCAGGCTCAAAAAACCTTTTATATTCTCTACTGACAGTCAGAGCCTGCAGCACAGACAAAGTGCTGGGCAAAACAAAAGAGTCTAAGCTATGGGTTTGAGGTGGGATTTTCTTGGGGTTTTTTATTTGGCAGTTGGGTTATTACCAACTTAGTGTGTGCTACCCCTTAAGGAGACCCTGATATTTGGTGTCATTTGGGAGAAGGTGGAATTTCTGAAATTTACAACAGTGTACTAAGTTCTCACTCCTCCCCCTGTCTTTATATCACTTCTGCACCCCGTGCTGATTACTTACCATTGATGATATGAGCACTAAAGCCTGTCTTGGGCCTTTATCTTACTGATTCTTTCCCCATGACAATGTATTTTCTTATGGGGAACACCTATCAGAGTTGCAGGAGGTCTAGGAAAAGACAAACCTTTCCATCTTCTGCTAGAGTGACTCTTCATTGACTATTAAACTTATTCAATGTAATGCTTTGCTTGGAAATTTCCTGGAGGCATGGTGCAAACCTTCTAAACCCTGATGGATAGTGAGGAAAGACTGGGATTTGTAAATAGCTGCTCTAGGTTGAGGGAGGCTCACACAGTTGATAGGAAGTCCTCTGGCATTCTGGTTTCACTGTTTTTGGCGTCCTCCTGGCAGAAGCACAAATGGCAAGTCGAAGAACGTTTCACAGTGTGCTTTGGATTCATGTAGGCAGGACTCTTCTGAACTAAACGTGGGAGAGAGGGAAGGAAGATGGAAAACTCAGCCATCTGTCAACATTTTTAAAGTCATATTGAGAAGGGACATTTTTATTCTGAGGGCTTTTGGAAAACTTTCCCTGACAGCACATTTCACAGAGGACTCTTTCTGACAGGGATTGCTATCTGCTTAGTGACACATCTGGGGAAGCAGATTGCACTGTGTAAGGCTGAAGTTCACTGCAGGGCTATGAGCAGTTCGGGGAAGTGAAAGATTGGAGGGAAAAGAAGCTTGAAGCCATTCTTGTGGCTTGCAACTCTTATACTGAAGTGCATCTTTAGCTGGTGTTTGCTCTCTGAGAAAATCCATAGTCGCTTACCAAGTCTGAAAACCTATGGACAGATTTTCTGATGTATGCACTGAAAATAATTAACAAACTGAAAAACCCCCAACTATCATGAAGATAACTAAGCAGTTACTTTCCTGGCATGACAACCCACTCTCCCAACCCACTCCTTCTCTCAGCTTTTTGTGTTTCTCAAAAAGCATGGAGAAGAAAACATAAAATAGGTAACAATTATCTCCATGTATTTTGCTCTTCAGGGGTGAAGAATGCATTAATAATAGTGGTATTAGTAGGACAAAAAAAAATAGACCTTCTGTATTTCCTCCTGTATTTCCTATGATGGAGCACACAATCTCTTGTAATGAATTGTGCATGGATGTGAAACAAAAGCCTTCCGAATTTCCTGTTGTCCATTGTTACACTAAAAACATTTGTTATGGTCAAGAAGAAAGCATATGAAGGAACAGGTAAAGCCAGAATTTTATTTTTAGTATGATTAAAATATTGAGAGACTATTCAGTTTTATTTCATCTCTAATTGCTGCAAAAATGAAGGAATAGCAATGTAGCTGGAGTACTGCTCAGAAAATGACACACACACACAGAGCCTCTGCTTCATCTAACCCCTTTCTTTGATTCTGTGCTCACCCTTCTACTGCTTCCTTGTGTTCTAGAAATTCCACACTGGTGGAGGTCATGGGGGGATGCTGTTGGGAGCTGTCAGCATCCAGAGTCCTTTGACAAGAAAAATGTTCATGTTAAGAATTCTTCTCTGTCCCTCTAGGATCACTTGCGATAATTTGTGTCTCTTGCTGAGGCACTGCTCACTTCCTTCACTGGTCTGCAGCTCCATGGTACTTCCAAATTTCCTACACCCAGAGCCATCTCAGTATGTTCTCTCTTCTTTCTGTTCATTACCCCTGAACCCAGTCTGTCCAGCTCCAGGTTCACACTTCAGCTGACCATGGGCAATCTGTTTGCAGCTGTGCTCCTCTGTGCCCATTCCGTGTCCTTCTCAGGACCTCTGCTGTCCTTGCTACTCTGCGTTTGTCAGCACTTTGCCATCCTGTTGCCATTGTATAAATCCCACTGCACAGCGAGTAGCAGCTCGGCATTGCTGCCCGTGCAAAACTGTGGTGGTGCCACACAGAGAGAAGCGAGAGTAAAACAGATCAGGCACCTGTTCAGCTGGAGATATTGCTGTCACAGCCGAGAGAAGCAAAACAAGGCTCCAGGCAGGACAAGGAAAGTTGAGAGAGGGCAAACCTGGGAGGCCTCAGTTCACAGGTCTTGCACATTGCTTACAAAGCTTACAGTGTAGTTTACCAGCAATGGCAACATTGTGAAAGAGGGTCACACAATTATACAGGAGAGAGAAAGGGCAGCAATACTTGGTCTGCTTTGTGCAGGAATTACCCCCGCTCTGACAGTGCTGGTGTGAAGTTCGAGAGAGCCTAGAGCCAGGTTCAAGTCTCAACTGCATGTTAACCAGCATGCCTGCTTTCCAGGCTGAAAGTGCAAGTAACCAGCCAGAAGAGGAAGCTAATTTTCTTACACTCTTCTTAGAAATGTCTGGGTGCTCCTAAAGGCAGTCTGAGAATGTGGGCTGTGCTGCATGGAAACGGGAACAGCAACGTGTGCTCAGGCCTCTGCGTCACCACAGGCTTCCCAAGCACCCTTTGCTCTGTCACCTGGTCTGACTGTGGTACTCTCCCTGCACTGTTCACTCCTTGCAGCAGGCTTTGGAAAGGTGGGGATGGGTGAGTCACGGGGGGCTCGCTGCAGCTGCTGGAATCAGGCATGTGCAAAGGAGGATGGACAGGCACTCTGGAAGAGTAGCAGGCACATAGAGATAAGCACATAAGCCTTGTTTGCACAGAAGCCTTGTTTACACAGAACCACATCCATGTGTCTCGAAGTGCACAGACCTTCAAATGGCATTTCCAGCTTTTGGAAACTCTTGATATTTTAATTTTACCCCTGTTCTTTACCACAAAGTTAATAATAAAATTTGGTGCAAAATCTAATTATTTCTGGGCTGACCATTGTCTGAAATGTTTCCGCCTTTCTTCTTAGGTTGGAATGCCACTGAACTGCTACAGCCTAGACACTACAGAATTTTGTGCCTTTGAACTCCTCTTTCTTCTCCTTCCTTTCCTCATTCCCTCCCTGGTGTTTAAAGCCCTGTAGAAGATATAGTCACATCCACAGAACTCTACTCAGGATGGCTCAGCCATGCTGCAACATGAGGGACATTATTCTGCTGAAGATCAAGGTCCAGGAGCACAAGATGCTGGAAGGTCTGTATATGGGACATACCGATGTATCTGCGTATGCTGATAGCCAGCCCTGACCTAGAAGGAAGACAGAAACAAGAAAAATGGCAGAAATAAGAAACACTAAAAAAGAGAGTACTTGTTTAGAGACCCTACTAACAAATGATGGGTGCTAGGAAGAAAATGACATTATAGAGATCAAGTAAATGTAGAGAAAACCTGCAGACTCCCAAGGGAATTCTGCCCCCAGCCCAGCCCTCTCCAGCAGCCCTGCTGGATCCAGCATTGTTGAGCTCCCCGCCATCACAGCTGCTGCCCTTAGTGTGGGTCCTGACAGCCCACTGTCCACACCCAATCCCACCTGTGGGCAAGAAGAGCCCCAGGAGGAACCCAAAGATTCCCTCCCATGGTCCTCCATTCTCAACCAGATCAGTGGAAACTCATTTGTCCTGAAAACCAGTTACTGGGAGACCAGTGTGACTGAAGGGCTGAATGCCAGCGACTGCAGAGGGACCGCAGCTCACAGCACATGTACCTTCTTCCAGCTGCTGGAGGGAGTGGGTGTTTGTACCTTCCCCAGGACCATGTGTGAGTGTACATGTGTGTGTGGGTGTCTGTGTGGTGTGGTTAATCAACAATCTTCAATCTCGACCTGCTGGAAAGTAGAGGGACCACAGGCCTGGGCTGCTGTGTGGGGGGACTTATGATTTTGGGGTGTCTGTGGGAGAAGCCCGTGAGAAGGAGGAGGCTTGGCTGTCTGTGGCTCTGCTTCTGTGAGTCTTGTGTGCAGGTGCTGTGCGGGCAGATTGTCAGTGTCAGATTGTCAGTGTCAGTATGTGTGCCCACCCACCCTCTGTGTGTCCATGTGTGTGACCCTGGCTACGTGCTCCAATTTGAGACTGGCTGAATGTGAAAATGGGAAAATAACATTCCTTGGCCCAGGCAAGGGCCCAGGGCACTGGGCTGGGCTCCAGTAGTTACTCCAGACAAAACCCATTTTCTTTTGGCTGCACACTGTCTCCAAAGGAGGCCTCATGAGGAAGTATTTCGGTAGTTACACGTGAACTGTTCAAGGAAGATAACTCCAAGCTTCTGGCTGAGAAGCAACAGCCTGTCAGCTGCTGTACCTGCACTCTTGTGCTCTCTTTGGCATCTGGCTCTCCATCAGATGGGCCCTGAGAAATTCAGAAGATCCAAAACTGTAAAGAGAAGCCTGTATCATAAAAATGAAGTATTTTAAAATCAAAACACTCTTTTAGTGAAAGCAGGCGATTTCAGGACCTCTTCCTGATGTGTAAAAGTTTCGGTGAAGTTAGCCACTACCTTTAATATGAGAACCTCATCCCTGTTCATGGATGGGATTAACAGCAGTCAATCTAGTGCTGTGACAGACTGAAAACAGTGTACTTGGAGATGCAGAGGGCTTAAATAAATTTACCTATTTTCCTGATGCTCCAGGGTAAGAAGATGACTGCCTTCCTACTCCTGGCTGATGTGAGAGAAAGAGCATGGCTACTTGAAGGGCAGAAGACCCATTGCCACTCCTGCCTGCTGCTCCCTCTTCCCTTTCTCTGTACAGCAAAGTGATACCATGTGGCCACTCTGAGGAAATTAGTCTGTTTATGTGTTGGTTTGTGTTCATCCAGACAGGTTGTGCACAAACATCCAAAATTTGGAAAGCAGTTTTCAGGCCATGGAGGGCCAAGAAGAGATCAACAGAGTCTGACAACATGCAGAAATTTTCTGAATCTGAGAATGGTGTCATCTTTCTGAAACATCTGCTGTGAAGTGCTTCTCCTCCACAGTTTTATTCTTGATTAGCCCTTTCTCTGTGTCAGCTTTATTCTATTTTTATTGGTTAGAGTACAACTCGGAGCTTAAATAATTTGTCAGATTAATAGAAGCAGAGTATTTCTATCCTTCAAAACTGGAATGAAAGTATGGAAAAGAAATGTCAGCACTTTTAAATTGGACTATACAAGGCTGTATACTGTGGATTTCATGGGGCCTTCGGCTTAATAGAAGTATTAGTAAAGTTATAGTCTAGTCCCTATGCTGTAGAAGGGAAAATAAAAACACAATAGTTTTTCATGTCTTCCTGTCCTAAATGTCAGTGGGAATAGGCTTAAATGTCCTCTCATTTCTTGGAGGGCATTTTATTTTCGGGCCATTTGAGAGGCTAATTACTCAGATTTGTCTGCTGTCACAGGGAGTAGATGAGAGGAGCTGAGTGTTACTTTTGCTGTGTCATAAAGAAGTGGAGCACTCCTTCATATTCATAATTAACAGCACAAACAGCCTCACATGCTCTGTCTGGCTCCTCTCAATTTATGTTAGATTGTTGTTTACATACAGCCAGGGATCACTTAGCTACTATTAAGGAACAGGGTATGTTTCAAGGTGACACTGTGGAGATTCCCATGCATGCTCCCTCCCAGACACTGCACTCCTTTCCAAGACAAGCACCTCTTTCTTTGCAATAGACCTGTGTTGAGGCCAAGCACATCCAGAAATTAGTCTCTGAAGTTTTTACTATTTAAGTCTGAAGGTGACTTACTAAAACATAAATCATGACGCAGTAAAGACAGAAATTCAAAAGCTGTGTTTTCCTAGTACATCTTAAAAACAACCAAAAATTCTTCACAGGCTATTTCTCCAAAGTTAGGGTAGACCCAGAGTCTTGCAATTATTGCAAGCATGGAATCTGATTTTTACAAAGCTAGGATGAATTGTGCTCACATCAAGATCTGTGATCCTGGATGAGATTCCCTCTCCTTTTAGTGGTCATTAATTCACCCCTCTCAGCAGGATTATTACTCTTGTCTGCCTGCTGCATTTAATTCATTGAAGGATAATGCAATCCACAGCAGGTGTGTCCATGCACTTACCCAGTGGACTTAGTCCCAGGGTATCTCTCAGTGTCAAGTCTGCAAGTAGTCATACTGAAGTTGGGCGGAATTGCAGGGTTGCATCATGCAAGAAAAGCCACTGAAGTTTCCATAAGTGCTGTAGTGTTCCATTTGTGTGCATCAGAAGATTATGCAAGAGCCCTGGCAAGACCGGGCACCTGTTGAAGAGTTACCCTTCATACTCAAAAGCAAGGTCATATTGCTGTGGGGGCAGGCAGAAGCATGGACCTGATATAAAGGATCGGCAAGTTGCCATATTTTATGTGTGTATATATATGTTGCATATGTATATGCATATCATTTTCCTGTTGGTCTGTTTCAACTAACCATTTAGGAAACTTCAGTGAAATTCCTGCAGACAGGAATCATGTAGTGGGATTTTCGTATTGTAAGCCTCCTGCTCATACGCTAAACTGGAGACAACTAACAGCATCTGTTGGTGCAGCCTGAGAGCTTCTCCTCTTCAGGGCAGAGATGTTCCCCTTATGCTCTGCAAGGTGCAGGAGGGAAGTGCAGAGCCGTGGCAAACATGCTTCCATTGTTTCCATGGCAAACAGGATGCTGGGCATGGCACTGGGCCCAGAGCATCCGGGGTAACTGCACATTGGCACCCTGCCTAGGAAAGGGGCTACCAGCTCCATACACACATTTCAAGCCTATTTCCTCAGGTCCTTCTGCCAGCAGTGACCATTTCTGGCTGTTTTCCTGTTTCCTGCTGAACTGGACCTCCTTATCTGCTCATCTACTGACATGCTGCCATTCAGCACTCCCCCTCCTGTTTCTGGAGTATGTGTGGTGCCTGCAAGAAGAACAGGAGAATGAGGAGCAATCCCTGTGTCAGTAATTCTTTAGCAAGTGTCTGTAACCCTTAAATCTGTTTTGGAGTCTTTTCCCAGGGAGAGTACACCTGATCTCTGTCAGAGATGAGTCTGATGAAAAAAAGAGGGCTGAAAAGAACTCCAAAAGTCACCTTGTCCATTTTCCATTTTAAGCAACCTGGATCTTCATTCTACTTCATCTGCTTGTGAGGTTATGGTTGAAAAATGCAGTATAAATGGTCGCTATCTGGCAGCAAGAAAACTGTAAATATTTGTGTTGTTCCTTTAGCTTTGCTATTCTGTTCACTTTTGTTTTACCTTCCACATCTTTGGTTGTGTTTCTTTAATATCTATCTGGATTACATTCCCTTCTTCCAGTTTCATTTTGTAAAGCCCTCAGCAATATTTGGTGGTTTCCTTTTCCATATTTCAGGCCCAGATCTCAAGGTTATGCTATTTCACTGTTTAAAGTGATGCATGTCTCATATTTACTGGCAGAACCACAATGGATGCTGCTATTGTTTTCCAATTCAAGCAGAAGCATTCCCTCTGCCTTTCATGGCATTGCAGTTGGAGAGGTTTTTCAGTGTCTTTTGTCCACATGATTAAATCAAGCAAATAGAATGCAGTCTTTGTTGGGATGTCCATGCTGTATGGTCCACTATCCACCCTGTCATGGAAAATAGTTCTTTAAAATCAATTCTGAACACTTTAAGCCTGGTGAAATCTGGAAAACCTTTCTTCTCTATCTTTCCCTTGTAAATTCTTTCCTAATACTCAGTAAAAAGTTCATGCTAGACTAGGGTTTAAATTAACTTCTTGCCTAGCAAGGAAGAATAGTAATTTCTACTGAAAAACTACATGAAGAATCTGAAAGATACATGCACACATTATTCCATTTGCCATCTGTACTTGTTCTTTGTCTGCTTCTCAGCAAACAGATGATTAAAAGTGATTTTTTTGGGGTTGTTTTGGGTTTCCTGGGTGGTTTTTTTTTTGGTTTGGTTTGGTTTGGTTTGGTTCTGCCTGGGTTTTGTTGTTGTTGTTGTTTGTTTGTTTGTTGGTTGGTTTGTTTTGTTAGTGCCTTATTTGCTTTTTAAATACCTTAGGGAAAGGGTGTTTCTCTTACCTCTGTTCTGTCATTTACATCTGGGATCTCGGGTCTCTGGATACTCTGATATGAGTCATGCCAATGTGACTGTACAACATGACCAGGTTCTTCTAGATGGTCTGATAATGAAGAGTGTAATGCTTAACATTAAATGTTCTTATTTGAAGATAGCGGATGCTACATTGGAATTTTCATTTACCGCAAAATGTAGGTTACAATTAGCAAAATATACTTATTCAATACACAGTTTTATGAAAAACACCAACATGATTCAGTTACTATTCTCTGTAATATGCTCACCACCCTGATGCTACCTGTTCCCAGTCTCATCAAGATGACACGCATGGGCTTAAGCCAGATCTAGCCCATTGCTGTCTATACTTTGTGCCTTAACTAACTTGACTGGGACAAGTTGTTCAATGTTGAACTGCCATAATATTTTAAAGGTTGTTAAGTGGAGTCAAAATCATGTTGTCATGTTGGCAGTTTTCTATAATTCATCTAAATCCATGCCTTTTTAGCAGGCCATAATTTTGCCTGCAAACTGCAAACAATTGGTATTTTCAGCTGCATTTAATTGCTTCCTCTTATTAGAGAAACTACTCTTTAGAGAATGCAAACAAATTTTCAGTCATTTTTTATAATCTTGAACAAATGACCAAAGACAGTAGAGTGAATTTCGCTATTAAATTTGAGCCGGCTTGTCTGAAAAGACTTAAGGTGCACACCTAAATCAATCCAGGCTGAAACCAGGAGAAGTAATTAATTTAGTTCTTCTCTTTGGCTATCCAGCTTCCTGTTCAACTATAAAATTGTTGAAACTAATTAAAATGGCACAACCATTGCTTATAAAAATACCATATTTCTGAAATATGAGCTATAAATATAAATGTATTTTAATGAAAATTGACATGCCAGTTCCTGGGTCTTTAATGAAATACAATTCCTTATTGCGCAAATAGCCTGGAGTGGGGAACATAGTGAATTACAGAAAGCTCTGTAGTAATCTATGACAAAAGGGAATAAATCATAATTAATAATCTCTAGATTCCATAGAGCTTTTCTTTCAAAGCATCATTAGAAAAAGAAACAAGACAGGAGACTCATAAGAAAACCCAGAGGACTTGCGAGAGGAAAAGAAAGTGAATTCAAAATGAATACTGTCAATTAAAAAAAAAAAAACCGTAGTAGAGATAATTATTAGCAGGCAGCTACCATTGCAGGAAAAGTCTAATCTCTAAGACTGACAATTTGAAAAACACAAGAGATCTGTAGTCCTACAGTTATGTTATCATTTTCTCTTCAATTCAAAGAGATATGAAAGCTGCTAAGGAATACATGAAGTAGCCGGTTCAGTTTGTTGAAATAGAATAAGATCTCCTGGGGAGCAACACATGTGGTATCTGAGAACAAATTCCGTTTATCTTGAGGAAGGCCATGGTAAAGCTTTTATGTTCTAAATAGGAAGATATTGCACTCTACTGCCGGGCACAAACAAGCTCAAGCTCCTATTGTAACCTTTTGGATGGTGTGCAATCAGGGATTAAGAGGATATCTTTAATTAGCTGATGGTTGACACTTGTAATACCCTGGAAATTAATGAGCGAATTATCTCAAGTCTGTGGAAAAACATACGTTTTCACTGACTTCAGTGAGGTCTGAGTGTTTCGGAGTTGGTTTGTCACACATGATATTTATGCTATTATGAGCCTTTCCAGCACACTTCAGTTCAGGAACAAGCAAGACAAGAGGGGACAATTGTGCTTTGACAGGTGTACATGCACCAGGTTTGACTGATATAAATAGCTTAAGGGTCCTCAAGAGCCTTAAAAGCACTGGCAGATTCATCAAAGATCTTTTCAATTACATATCACACTGTGACTTGACCTTAATGGCATTAGCTATATGATTTTAATCCAATTTGCTGTCACTGAAGACTTCATGCATTGTCCTTCAGGTCTGAAAGCTCTGACAGCCTGGGTAATGCCAGCTCTCCCAACCTATTTTTAACACAGTTGCTTCTCTTGCTGAACTTATAAATTTATTAATAGAGTTCAATTCTTTCAGGCTTTGCATGTTAATGCAAAATGAGACTTACACAAGCAAAAATCTCAGTTGTCGAGTGGCTAAAACTCAGGCCAAGCTGTGGCCTGGTTACTGTGTGATAGCTGTCATAGCTACATTAAACTCATAGTATCTGCAATTAAGTTGTGAAATCCATCTCCCTGTTTTGAAGCTTGAACAGGCCACATTCCTGTATTGGGAGGGACATAGCCTGGATATAGCTGGAGAAAATGAAAGGCAGGTAATGGTTTGTGTTATAGTAGTATTTTGGAGATTCTTTTAGGAAATATTGCAGATGTTTGATTCTGCTGCAAATCCTATGCTTTGGTTATGTCATATCTCTGTGCATCACAGAATAATGTTTATCTGCCTGGCATGAGTCTGACTTGTGTGTAGTATGTATATTGAGTATTTACACACTCTTCAACACCTATCAAAGCATATCCCTACTTATTAAATACTGAAAGGTTAATGTTAGACACTGTTTCATCAACAGCACCAGCCTCCATAGATATCCACCAGCTTTATCCTGGCTGGTTTGGTACTGGGATGGAGAAAAGACACCTTGATAGTGTCTACAAATCTTTCTCAATTTTCCTTTAAACAGCTCTGTTTGAACATTTACCTTTGTTACTTTGCACACAAATCATAACTGGAATAAGGTGCAGCTGTTTTGTAAGCCATTTGTCATGGAAATTTATTTTTTTTTCTCTGCAATATTTGACTGCTGCTATTCATATCTGGTTTGAATCAACTTATAAAAAAGTATGGGGGATAGAATCTATTTCTCTCATTCTGTGTGATCATGGTTCATAAATCAAATTTTCTGCAAGCCAAAGAACTAGAAATTTTATCACCAATGAATGAGAAAATGCAAAGATGCAGTTGTTTGGCTTCAGCTTTAAAATTGCAACCAATTTAATTCTGATATGGAAAATATATCTTTTTATCTAGTTTCATTTTGGTTTTCAGCATCCTATTTCTAGTGGCTAAGGATTTTCAGTAATGGAGCTTCAGAGTATGAGAGAGATGTCCTGCCTGTTGGAGTGAAAGATAGACATAGCCAAACAAGTACCATTGCTTAGTGATGGTGGATGTTCCTTGAATCTGACACAAACAGTTTCAGGTCTCTTCTAGGTTGTTGTGGCTGATGTACATTACGAACTTTATTTAAGTAACTGTCATTTATAAGAGAACACCCATAGCCACCAAATTATATTCCAGAAGGTTTGGGGCTTTTTTTTCTTTTTTTTTTTTTTTTTAGTGTTTGGGTTTGGTTTTTCGGTTTTCATCTTTTACTGAGAAGAAAGATCAATTATTATTTAGACTTTTCAGAACTCATTATTTTATTCTTGGCTCTCTCTGAGCTTCTGTCACTGACAGCACTTAGGCTGGAGTCTGTGTGCAAGCACTCCTAGTGTTTTGGTCTCTAATCACTGCTCTCTTTCCTTTGGAGCAGAAAAAAATAGTGCTTTAAGTTCATATAGGAGTTATGCTCTGTTCCACCACCATGACTAAAGCAGAAAAATAACCCTAAATACATTGCTTAATCTGTTGGGAAGATAAACTTGCCTAATGGCAGGAAGCTGTTCAGCAAAGAGATGAAATTGGAGAGAAATTTTTTAATTTGGTTTTCCCATCATCTTAATATAATAAGCAAAGCAATTTTGTACAGCAGGTCAAACAGTCTACAAATGCAATTTATCAGTACCAGTGGAATACGACAATAAATTGTAGCATAGAGGCCCTTTTGCATTTAAGGAAAGGGAATGCTACAAACCTTTTCTTCCTTTTGCTCTTTGGTCTTGCCCGAGCCCTCAATTTAGGATTGAAGGTGGAACTAAATTCTCATTTTGTATGCTTGTTAGGAAAATCGTGTTATTCTCAATATTCTTTAATCTGTGTCTCTTTAAAAAGGGTGGGTGAACTCTTTATGTCAATCTAACGTATTTAGCTACTCAGTGTTGCTAGCAGCATTTTTCCAGGAGTCCTCCATGCTGAAAAACTGTTAGATTCCTTACTTAAGTATTGGATCCAAAGGGCTTTAAGAAAGTCACATTTAATATCCTAATTCATGTAAACTCATTCCAGAATTATCTGGCTGCCTCTGATTATAGTTTCTGCACAATATGAGATAATTAACCACAACAAAATCATGTTAAATACCAGCCAGTAGTCCATAACCATGTTACTTGTGGAATTAAAACCCCCAAACATTTCTTTCCAAGCTTTGTGTGCCCTGGTGCTCTGCTGCTAAGAACAATGCTAAAGGTCACTGGGCACGAAACACCTCGGTGCTCTGTGTCAGCAACCTGTCGAATCCTGAGTCTGCTTTGGTGAGTCTTGCCATTCAGACCTGCTCTGGGGTAAAGAACATGAATGTCACAGGCAGCTGGTCCCCAAATGACCTCTCTTTAGCCTCTGAAAACCTTCTCAGCAGATTTATTACTGTGGCACACAATAGGGATTTAGAGCTGAACAGAGTCAAGTGCTGCAGCAGATGAAGATCTAAGAACATGAAGAACTAAGCATATGAAGAGCTAGGGTTTTTTTCACAGACATGTAAATGTGTGGGCAGGGCTCAGCTTTGCTGACTCTTAGCTGCTGGGGAGGAGCAGCAGATGAAGGAACTGATGTGTGCTGAGAGCTTTATACCTTTTTCTCTCAGACAACACCTGTCAGGAGGGAGACCTGGCTAGGTCCATGCCATCCTCCATCCTGGTGCTGCAGTGAACGCACAGTGCCCCATCTATCCTCATGCATGGTCCCAGTTCTGCAATCAGTGAGGGCTAACCCATTGTCCTTGCCTTGGGACTGATTTCTGGTTATTTTTCTTGTTCCCCTTCAAGTTATGTGCAAACTGTTTATGCTACATTTGCTGCAGCAGTGTGGTATGAAATGCTTTGCTATAAAGTTGAGGGCATGGAAAGAAAGCAGTGAAGTTGATCACTTTGATCTAGAAGGCAAGACTTAAAAATCACCAGTGGAACACTTTCCAATATAAAACTCTTTTTTCTTTCCCCCAGAATTGTCCATGTACCAAATTTACCAGAAAGAGATACTGCAGGGAAGGAATTACCTTCCCACTGCTTTTCAGCTAGACCAAGTGAAAAGCAGACTTTTTCAAGAACTTCAGTTTTGCCAACAATAATTTTGCTGTCTCCAAAGAGCTCCATGCAGGTGTCTGCCAAATGTTCATGTCTGTCCTGGGAAACTATTTGTTCACCTGTTTTTGTGAGGAACTGGGTAGCTCATGGAAGAGCACAAGTGCATGCTTACTGCAAAGTGAAAACCACCAGTTTAGCAGATGCAAGCACTCTTTCCCAAGCATTGGGAGCATGCAGAATTTCAAGCTGCATGAGAAATGGCCAGAGTCACAAAACCTTGGCGGTGCTAATCTGGTCATGATGAGTCATTGCATGTTCATAATGGAATTCTTTAAAGAGGAGAGTGAGTCATCTTGTGCCATACCAAGCAGGAATTGGATTGCCTCTGGGCATAGAATTATAGGAAAGTAAAGCCAGGGAAATCCTTTTAGTACTGCAGTAAGAGCACACAGATAGATTGCAGGTACTGATGCTAAATTGATCAGTCAAAGAGAACAGGAGAGACATGTGACTTTTAGTGCTAGCCAGCAGAAGAATTTTAGCTAGAGTGTTTGAGATGACCTCTTAGCAGAAAATTATGTGTTCTTTGTTGCTATTCTGTTTCTGACATGGGAATCTTATCCAAGCTTGCCAGAATGCTCTGAAAGTAATCTTTGTGACAGCACAAAATCTTACCTCAAAGCATTTTAAAACTGGGCTTAAATTCAATATTTAAAAAAGTTCATAGACTGGAGAATTTTGTGGCAAGGAATTGCCCACTACCCAGAGTTTGGAACATGGGGAAGAACCTCTGAGCAGATTTAAAGCTACATTCACGTCTTCTTGATCTTGCGTTGCTATAAGAACTGCACAGACTCCTTGTGTGTATTAACACCTGTGTAGTGCCTTAATGCAGGGCTGCCTGAAATATGCGTAATGCTGCAGATTGAGAGCTGTGTCGTAACCTCACTGCCTTGTCTCATGACAGTAAAATGTGCTTGTTTCATAGAACCACAGAAGGGTTGAGGTTAGAAGGCTATCTAGAGATGCCTAATCCAGCCTTACTGCTAAAAAACAAGGTCAACTAGAGAAGGTTTCTCAGAGATGTGTCCAGCTCAGTTCGGAGCATATTCAAGATGAAAATATTCAAAATGAAGATATTCACAATTTCTCTGGCCAGGCTGTTCCAATATTTGAACACATTCCAACTATCTAGGTTTTTCTATATGTCTTTTTAATTACCTTTTTCTTTTCCCTTTTTCTTTTTTTTCCTTTTTTTTTTTTTTTCTGAAACTTGCTGTATGTAATTCGTCTATAGCTAGACTGGAGTCTGAAAACTGCTGCAGATGCATTATTCATTAACAATAAGGTCTGTTGTTCTGCTGTGCCTTGTTCACCCATTTCACCCATGGCTTTGGGGATAATTCATCAGAGGACCTTTGCAGGTCGCTGCTGCAAGAATTGTATACACTGTGCCTCTATCCATCAGGCAGCCTGACCCATGCCACAGTGAACTGTAGCTGCAGCAGTGCCATTGCTGCTGCTGAAAGTAACCACCTCATCACATGGAGTGAGTTGGTTTGCTTGTGGAAGGCTTTGTGTCACTCTGGGCTTGGCACCTCCTGCAGTGTGCTCAGAGTAGTGTCTCAAGTGTACCTGACGTCTCGGGCCATCTCTGGCTCCGGCAGTATGGGAGTGCCGATGAAATAAAACTCATATCGCTTTTCCCAGGCCTGGCCTTCCTCTAGAGTAAACTAAGGGCACGTGTGCTTTTTTCCTGGTCTCTGTCACAGTGATAAAGTGTAAATACACTTCGATTTTTGGGCGAGTTTTTGGGGCATGTACTGCATTTCAACCAACCAAGTCCCCATCTGTTATCAAGCCTCTGGCTTTGGCAGCCTGTTGGTTCAGATTGGTAACGCATCCCAGGTCTGGCAGGAGGGCCCCAAATCCTCATAAGAATGGAGGAGTCTTACTTATCCCTGACGTCAAATGGTGGAATGACAGATGCCCAAACATGGGTCAAACCAGCACCCTGTTTTAATGAGTCATTCTATTTTTTGGTAGCAATTGCAAAATATCAAAGTTTTATGAGGAGACATAATAAACAGGCAATTTAAAAAAGCAATTGTTTGGTAGCTGTACTAGCCAGCACATCAGATGCCCGGTTTATGCCACCAAACTGAGATGGCAAATGTTACCTGGCAATTTGTTATCACTGTGTTTACAGTATTTTTCATTCTCTCTTCCAGGTCTCTCATTTCTGTGATGTCTTCAGGAGAAGTTAGTGATGCCAAGAAGTACAAACAAACTGAACCTTTCCTGATCTGCTCCAGCTTTGAGATAAGGAAAATGGATGTAAAATGTGTAATGAACCTGGATCTCATTAGACAATCCTTGACAAGCTGGACTAGCTGCTTTCTGAACCGAGAGGAACACAGATTTCAAAATAGGACATGATGACATCTAAGCCCTGTATGTGAAATTGTGTGGAATATTTCCCTAGGTGTGGGTAAATTTGTAGGTCAGCTGTTTTGAGGTACATTTACACTGACCTCTGTAACTTACATAGTCTGTCCAATATCATTGAAGTATCTTGGTCCCTTTGGATCATGAGGACTCTTTTAGAGTCTTTAGGAGTACTAGTTCAATAGACTTATGAAACTACTTGTTTGACTATGGTTTTCTGATTATATTCACCAACTGAATACACCACCCAAAATCTGAACTTCTGGTTTCCACGTGAGCGCACCCATATGTGTATGATCCATTTTCATGCAATATCAGGTTTTTCAGATCCTTGTGGAGAACTTTCTGCAGCACTGATAAGAAAGTAGATTATGAAAACTACTTATACAATAGTGCTAATACTAGGTTTGAGAATGCTTGTGCCATTGTGTGAACACAGTAAAGGATATTGGAGTGGCTTCTGCATTTGCTATAGCAGAAGGGAAAAAAGCCTGGGCAACATCAGTACTTGATGGTACTTTAGATATCATTTTAGAAGAAGACATAATGATGGTGCTAGACATTTGCCACCTATGTTGTTTCACAGCAGGTTTGTGGGCATAAAAAATTAGTGAGTTGTGTGCAAAGATGGTCCTTATTTTCAGCATTAGCAATAGATATGACTCATAATGCTTCCCCTTTCCTGGCAGCTTTCCAGAAGCACTGGTGAGGAGTATTGATGCAGAATGTACAGGCTCTGGGATTTAGAATATGGGACTTCAGGGCCAGCTTTTTGACTGTTTAATGGGAACAGTGACTTTTCCTTTCTGCCACCATATTTGACAATTTATGCTGAAAGTCTTTAATGACAAAATCTATTTTATATTTCATATACCACTCTGGACACCATGTGTAAGCTAGTGGAAATTTGCTACTTATGAAATTTTTCTTTAGTAGTTTCTGTGTTGGCTAATCTTTTGCCATTATTTGGGAAAGGGCAGGAGAACAGAGGGAAGAGGAGCACAGGCAATCTCTTTCTGTGCCATTTCGTCACTGACAACATGAAGATCAATCTGAACACCTGGGAGCATGGTTGTCACTGTCAAGTACTGAGTATGTGACATTTTGTTTTCCTTTGCAATGCCTACTGGATGGTTTTGTTGCTATATGCATGCCATCTTTCTTTGAGTCACTTTCCAAGTAGGAATTGGAAGTGAATATTTTTCTTCCACTTCTGGTAGTTTGCACAGCATTAGCCTAAAATTTTTTAATTTTTTTTTGTCATTTTAACAGCTATTCGCCTCACTTTCTTGTTGTCCTTAAGTTCTGTTTCCCAGTGCTTGCCTTGGTTCCCACTTGGATTTCAGAGGCATAGAGCAGCTGCAGCGCTGATCTGCTGACTAAAAGGTTCTTGAGAACTCTGTAAGTCCTTGTTGGTCTTGTTGGGCTTCTCTTTGTAAGCAGAGGAGTATACACTGGTGTCAGAAGTGCATCTGTAGTTTTTGTCCTCTGCTATGCTTCTGCAAAGAGCTGCATGTCCCAGCAGATGGAGTAAGATAAACAGCAAATGCACAACCATTGATATGCACCAGTTCCCATCACAATTTGAATGCAAACTGGATGTCATACTGCTAACAGTATATTTATAGGTTGTAGTCAGCTTTGGAAGGGCCAAATACTTGCCCCTGCTTTGCAGTTCTGTGAGTTAGTGTTAACTGCGACAGCAGATGTCTTGGAAGTAAATTAACAGTGACAGTCAACTGGAAATCACATACTTCCCCAAGGTCCACAAGCACCCTATTGTCCTACAAAGAGAGATAAATCAGGAAAGGATGTCAGTAGTTCTTAGGGAATTAGTTATTCAGTCTTTTATTAATGAAAAAATAATGCATTTTTTTCCATAATTCAGCATCTTTTAATATAAAACAAAAACAATGTCACAAGGGGAACCCCTGTATTATTTAAAAGCCCATAATTATGCAGAGCACTTTGCAAGCATAAACAACAAACCTTGGGTGGCCTACACAATCAAAAATATATGTCTTTTCAGTTGCCAACAGCAGGAGTATGCCAAGAACTGAGTCAGAAATTACCGCCAGGAAGATTGTTTTTGAAAATAACAGGCAGGTTGTATTAGGATTCATGGTGAGCATGTGGGAGTGAGACTATCCATGTGCCATGAGTTTGAATGTCATTGTTGCACTTGCTTAGGCTTGTAGATTGTGACAGGCCCCTTGAAAATGTCAGAGAAATAATAGTAATACAAGACAGCTATGGATCTAATCCATGTTTATTTTCTTTTGGTTTTGTTTTGGGTGGGTTTTTTTTCATTTTTAAGTAAAGCTTTTACTTTAGTAAATTAGGAAAACTGCTAGCTTTCCTGCTTAAAAACTCTTTCATATTCTGCAATATTGAAATTCATGTTCCTGGTGCTGTGAATTGTTACCTCTGCAGAAGATTATGCTGCTTTCATTCCCTCGATAAACTACTGCTTTTTCTTCCCATCTTTTTTACTGCGGTTTGGGCTTTATTCAGTGACTGAGATCACAAATATGTATGCTTGTGTTTTAACTGTTAGCAGCCATCTTGCAAATATCTTGAGCTAAAAACATATTCAAGTGTTTTTTGCCTGACTTTTGACATGAAGCAATAATGTAAATGTCCATTCAGAATGCTAGAAGGTAAAACTTATATTGGAATTATGATACTGTATGTCAGCTTCTGATAAAACTGTATTAAAAATATCATTTTCGAGGTACATTTATCATAGAGAGTCATTCCCAATCTCCTATCCCGGAAAAAGAAAAACAAACAATAAAACAAAAAAGGGCCCCCCCCCCCCAAATCCTGTCATATTAAAAATATGTGTATTACTTAACCTGTATACACACATATATATAGATATATATATGTATGTATATGTGTGTGTGTAATTTGATCTTCATATGGTAAGATTATGTAACTGCTTTTTCTTTCTATTTTAGTTTCTCAGCATGACTGCAGTTGTCTACAGAGATAATTGGAATATTTTTGCTCCTGTTGCCCTAATGAAGGAGGGCAGAATTGTTGTTGCTGTTTCACAAAGAGAAAAGAGGTCAAATGGATTTTCTCAAGGTCACACAAAGACATTTGCAACAGAGATGTGATTTGAAGCCAAATCTCCTGAACCATAGAATTTAGACTATTAAAAGATCAGAATATATCAGATATAACAACTATGAAGAGCCCCCAAATCAAATGCATAGTTTTTATGCCTTTTCTTCCTCCCAAACATAACAGCAAACTGTGGGCTTTGTTTAAACATTGGTTCAACAATGTAACAGCTCTTTATCATTATACTTTGCAAAGTTTGATTGGACTGTTCACCCAGCCCCATATTTTTTAGCATAGGAATGCTGCATGGGAGCAGCAATTTTCAAAAGAATATTTGTTCTGAAGTAGATATGTGCCTCATTATTTTTTTCTTTAAATGAGCTGCTAATAAGAGCTAGACATTCAGCTCCTGATCCTGAACAGAAGGATTCCAGCTCTTTCTCAATTTCGATCTTTAAAATGCACCTTTGTTGGACCACATTCAGAAAAAGTTTAATTTATCATACCCACAGCGTGCCATTAATGTGTTGTAGTGATGCATTTTTCCTATGTGCTCCTTTGTTTCCCTGCTCCTGTTTGGCTTTGTTCCTTTAAACAGTCAGCATATTTGGACAGAACATCTTTTCCTGCTATCCTAGGTAGCCTTCAGGCTTTGGACGCCTATTGAAATGCAGACCAGAAACAGGCAGATGCACCCTAAACACCCCTTGTCTTTTCTCCACTGTGTGGGGTTGTCCCCACTGGCTTAAATCAGCCTGAGAGGCTGCCAATGTTCTGCAGAGACTGAGAGACTCTGCTTACCACGTTTTGGGGTAGTTCTCTTCCGATTCCTTAAATAACCTGATTGTCTGACAGTTTGGTCTATCTACTTTAGCACTCCGCTCCTGCATTTTAACCTTGTCAGGGTTATCCCCTATCTCTCGTGCGTTGATTAGTTGAGAAAGTGGAGGTAGGTTAGTTCTGGTGTGCAGAGCTGTAACAGCTTTCCCCCGCACCTGGCAGTTTCTGTTCTCATTGACAAATCTCAACTCCAGAAATACTCCGTGGTTTTTTTTCTTTTTAATTTCTTTTATTTTGTCCTTTTCATTTTTGGCAGCTTGGGCTGCTTCTGAGCAGTTTTCATTTAGGGTCATATTTCTGCTGACTGCAAAGATTCTGCTGATTTCTGCTGCTTCCCTGACTCATTTTGTCCCTCACAAACAGCCAGTGATGGGCTCTCCTAGAAAACCTCACCAGAGTGGATGACTTGGGCAACAAAAGGTATAGATATGTATAACTTTGGACTCCTGAGGCCATAATACTCAATGGAACTTTCTGGACTCAGTAGCTTCCTGTCTTCACTTACAGAAGAAAAAACAGAGGGAAATGTTGTGTATAGAGGATTAATAGTTCCCTTTGTCCCTAAGCATTCATTTCTGTGGAGAGGAAATACTGGGAAAAGAAACAAATTTTTCTGAGCTGGAAGGGTTTGCAGTCCTGAGCAAATGTGGGATAAGGCAGGTTACCCATGCAGTGCTAGGACATTGGTGATTTAGTTGGCCTGAACTGGCCTAGTTGGTCTGTTTTGAAAAAGTCACTGTATTGCACTATTATTCTTCCACTGATATGGCTGAAGGCCTGGTATGTCTCCATCAGCACTTTAGTCATACCCTCCAGTGGTTTTGAAGAATGCACTGAAGTGATGTAGCTTGCTCAGATTCAGGTGTACTTCTGTAGGCAGCCAGTTGTGTTGCTGTTTTCCAAGAAAAGAAAGGAATATTGTCAGATTTTACTGTTTAGTGAGAAAACAGGAAATTGAGTAATACTCAAACTCAATAGTTTAGGTCTGGTTTGTGCCTATTCTCATATCCAGACGATCCCATTCATCACCAGACTTTCCTGGCCTGGGAAAAAGACCTCATTTAAAACCCTCTTAACTGCAGGTCAGACAGGGATGTCTGGGACTGGCAAGCTTCTCTCATCATAATGTTCCCTTGCCCTGCTAGGCAAGTGATCAAAGTAAAGGTGTAAGAAGTGTGTCTGTAGATAAGCAGCTCTGCACAACCATGCCAGGCTTTAATGTTTCCTTTAAAAGCACATGCAGCGCTTTTGCAGAAAAGTCAAGTCCCCTTAACTATCATTTTTGTGCTGAGTTGTCTTGATCTCACCTGCTATTTAGAATAATATAAGAGCACCTCAATGTTAGCCATGCTCATCAGTCTTCCTCTGCTCAAGACTCTTCTTGGATAATTGTGTGTGACTTCAACACCTTTCCCTCACCCAAGCTTTGGACGGAACAGTACATAGAGCTTTACAGTCTTGTACGTGTGCTTTGTGGGAGCAGTGGGGGATGCAAAGTGTTCTTTAAATGTACTTCTGACAGGAGAGAAAATGGCCTCAAGTTGCACCAGGGGAGGTTTAGGTTAGGTACTAGAAAAAATTTATTCAATGAAGAGCAATCAGGCTCCTCAGGGAAGTGGTAGAATCACCACCCCTGAAGCTACTTAAAAAACATGTAGATGTGGTGCCAAGGGACATGTTTAGTGCTGGACATGTCAGTGCTAGGTTAACAGGTGGACTTGATATCTTAGTGGTATTTTCCAAATTTAATGATACTATGATTCTATGGTGCTATGATTCCAAATGTCTGCAAACTCTGTGTCCAGATGAAGTTGGTGAGTCTGACATTGTTGACAAATAAATACTATTTCTGAAGAAAAAAAATGCCACAAGAACAAACCATGGTAGCTTTGAATGGATGCCTAGAAAATAGTGAGAACATGCCAAGTCATATATTTTTCATAAGAACATACCAGCTTGCACCTGCTCAGGGAATTTTCTGAGTAAACTGTTTCTTTTTGTTTAAGAGAATTTGTCCTTAGCATTTCTCTGGTGTTCTTCAGGTTCTAGCCAAACTTTAAGAATTTGAATCTTTTGACAAGTACTAGCAGCATAATGTGACCTTGTATGAGGAGCTACCTCTTCATTATTACTTTAATCTCAGGCTCTTGTTTTTTGTGTAATAATTCTTCAAAGTCATAGTGACCTGGTGATCACTCTAGAAGAGGTCACTTTCTCCTGTAGTTTTCCTGTGACCTTACATGTTACTTCTAAACATTCCCAGTCTGCTCTAGCCACTCTATGTTTTAGATATTTAACAGCTTTTGAGCAGCTCAGCAGAACAGAGACTTTTTCCTATTTCTGTCTTAGGGTCACCATTTTTGTACTGTGGTCTCTGGCCAAAAAAAAACATGCAATTTTAAAGAAGATAACAGAAATTTACTGTTTTGCAAAGCTGTATTTCTGTGTGAATGAGTGTTTTAGGTTGCTCATAGAATCACGAACAAGGGTATTGGCAAAACCAGGTTTATTATAAAGTGAAATCACGACGAAGTTCATTGCTCAGTTCACTCTACTACTTACTAGGATGGTTAAAGCACATAGAGGAAAAACTGGACTGAAACGTAAAATCAATTCATCTAAAATCAACCAAAAATCATCTGTGTGGAGCCTGGGGATGGAAAAGGGTAAGGATGGGAAAGGGTAAGGATGAGAAAATAAAGGAGGCCCTCCCACTGAGTCGCAAGTTTCAGCGTGGACTCCTGTGCAAAACTTAGCCCTGGACTTGAACAATAGTTTTTGCCTAAAGAGTTACAGCACTAAAACAGTGACCTAATTTAAACAATTTACAAAAGATTCTATAAAATTTACTTCAAGCAAATTTATAGGCCTAACTTACTTACTGATCTAAAGTACTTAAGGATTTAAGATTCCAGGTACATTTTCTGTAGCATATTCACAGAGACCTAGAGTATGTACAAGGTACCTGTGAAAATTCTCCCTTGAGCTCAGTGAAGTGCTCATGTTGGATGTCTTTGCATCTTCTCAAAGGGTGAAGGGTTGAGCTTCAAGGAGTGGGATATCGCCCCAGCCTTTCTCATCATTGTTTGGCAGTCCTTCAGGTACAGCAAACCTGAGAGTTCTCTGGCTCTGAGAGCTCAGAGGCAGGTTGCTGGAGGTCAAAGGGTCTCACTTGGGACTGATCTTTATATGTTCACAGGAGTATTGGCTTTCAAGGCATTGACATCCTGGCCACAATTTGAGCTGGTAACTTCCTTTCAAAGTACAATAACAAAAATGTTGTTCCACTTGGGTTGCTGGGTGAGAAAAATAGGTTTCCAATGCTGTTTGTTAAAACCAGGAGCTTGTTAGATGGCACCGGCTCCTGGGAGCAGATTGTGTTTCTCATAAGCACCAGAGGAGCTGAGCTCAGGTGCTGTTCATTAAGACTAAGACCTAATGAGCATTTCTGAGACCATAGTGTGGCCCAAGGTTCTGGGGGGGAGAAATGCACTACCAGGCTTTCTAATATTTCTGGGACCTTTTTTTTCAGTGTGTTTTGAGCATTATTAGGTTTGAGTGGGTCTTTTGTTGCTCTGTACTTTTGCTCTATACTTCTAATGGAAGAAAATTTGTGTAAAGGAAAAATTTCTTCAGTTCTCAGTTTCCTTATTTTGGTGGAAAAAAGAGACTATGGGCTGAAATATTGTATTTTCACTTACAGCCAAGGAACTATATTAAATGACTTTTTCAACTTCAGAAGAAATTTTAAAAATGTTAGTCGAGGAACTTCCAATACACAGATTGGACTTGTTGTCATGTAAGCATCTGTTTTCTGTCAAATACCCCTTGACACACCTTCTGTTCATAATTAATCTCATTAATAGAACAAATGCTAAAAAAAAGTTCTGTGTGCAAGACAAAAGTCAGAAGTCTTGCACTGCTATAAACAATCTTCAAATGCAATTTAAACAACCATTTTCATTAATCATCATTTTAATTTATATTGCAATAGTAGAGTAAAATGCAAGATATTAAATATTATGATTATATTTATTTAATTGAAATTGAAAATTACAGTGGAAAATGAAATATTTTTCTGATCTTTTTTATGCTGTTGCATCTAAAAGATTTTGTCTCTAATCACAGCAGGAAATATATTTGGAGAATAGTATTCTGATGTCCTAAACACCTTCACCTATGTATAAGGTTGATTTGTTTGCCAAACTTTTTCTTCCTCACTCGAAAGTCCTCCTTTGTGATAGCCCTCATTTTCCCAGCCTGTCTGGAATGTCCTTATTACTGCCCTATGGGTTTTCACCAAAAATGCTCAATGCATTTCAGTAGGGCTATGCTCCAAACCAATACTGTTCTCTTAGTATTTCCGCTAAGGCTTGCTGAAACAGAATAATACTCTTTCCTCCCCTCAAGTCCATCCCTGTACAGTTTTTCCCTGTTAGTTTTTCCCCAGCAGTCCAACACTACTTGTGAAGTTTCACACTTCCCAGACTGTTCCAGACCTTGCAGAGTCTGGAATGACACCATGGTATTTTCCATCCTGTTATTTCCACCTGATAATACCTTTGGGCCCTAGTCCATATTCAAAGTCTTCCTTTGTTCATCCTCATCTGCTGGAATAAGTGCCATGCTACCATAGATAGCTATCCTGCAATTAACAGGAACGATAACCATTGGTGCTTAGCGGCAGCTACTAATACGTGACCTAAAAGTAATATTTGTGCCCCTGAAGACCCTTCCTGTTCCCAGTCAAGCCAGCTGGAAGCCTTGGGGATGCTCAGAGTGCCATGGGGCTGCCTGGTATCTGACCTAATGCACTGAAAATGCCACTTCTAATCCCTGACTTCTGCATTTGTCTGATGTTTACTGCAGCTGAGCCCATAGCAACTGCAGCAGTGAATGTGAATGGTTTAACAGATCAGCCTGAAGATGTCTGTAGCTATTTCAAAGTAGATGGTCGTCTGGATATGTTTGGCATGGTTAATGGCTGTTTTATATGCCTAGAATGGATGTTATGCCTCAGAGCAGCAGCCCATAGCAATGGAAATAATTAATCCACCTGCAGTATCCCAAGAATTGCCTGCAGGATGTCCACAGAGCCCCAGGGCTCCATGCTGCTCCCATCAATATCTGGCTGTGAGGATAACATGCTTATAAATTGCAACCAATTTGAGGCACCCACGCTGAAATGCAGTGCTTAAGTGAAGAGAGAGGAGAGCATAAAGGGTAGTGAGGAAATGCAATTTAAAAGGATAAAGTTGCTCTTGAACTGCTTGATTTGCTTCTTCCTTTAGGGGTGAATTAGATTGAAGAACAGACCCTACAAGCACATTACTAGGGTACATTAGCAGAAACTCTGACCCTGAACCTCTACAGTTCAATAGCTTTTAAGCTGTCTGACTGCTTTGCCTTTCCTCTGGTGTGGTGTGGCTACATGAGGCAGGCTTAGGACAAGCTGTGTCCTCAGGATCACTCAGTTGTTGGGGACAGGTGTATCCTGTGGCACAGGCAGGTCTCCCCATGGGTTTGCATTGTCAGAATGTTATCTGGCACTGCTCTGACAGCCTCCATCAGGTCCTGCCACTGCAGTAGAACATCAAAGCCTTTTCTCCTGCAAGGCCACTCCTTTGTTTCCCCTCAACCAAATGAGGGTTCTCTCCCTAGTCAGGATCCTGAGGGACTAGTACCAGGCTCTCTGACATTTGCAGGATCAGCCCTCTGTTTATTTTACCTGTTCTGTGGAATCATATCCATTTCTGTCTCATCTGTTTATTTAATCTTCATATATGGACCATAGAGGATAGATTTCACCAACTAGGGAGGACAAATTATGAGTTGGTTAATTAATGTGTGTGTTAAGATTGAAGCCTGGGCCTTACCAATAGCATTAAAACCATTGCTTTATTACTTTGTCTTGAATATTCTGATTTCAGACAGCTCTTCAGCTTGTGTGAAAGGAACTGTTTTCTAAAAAAAAATAAGAAGAGGATGCAGGGGTCTCTCTTGAGCCGCTGAGCTGGCATGGGAATACCAACTGAAATAATTGTTTCTATGGATCCATAACAGACATAGTGCTAGAAAAAGCAACAAGTTGATTATAGCATTACATGCTGTTGTTTGGGGCTTTTTGTAAATATAAGAACTAAATCTCCTATTCCACCCGCAAAAGAATGTTAGTCCTTGTCAAAAAGCTCGGAAAAAAAAGGCAAATCGTGCGGTTTAATTTTTGTTAGTTGACCATTGCTTTTATTTATATAGGATAGAGAAGCTAAGCGCTGGAGAAATAATGGGAATCATTATTTGTATAAAGCTGGTGAGCTAGAATTCCCACTGACTCTACTTCAGTTACATTTCTTTCCTCCTCTTTTATTGCCCATTGTTTCTAGATTCAAAGAAAAGGCAATGTAGAATGAAATGCCGCTAGTTCTGTAAGAAATACATCATCCAGACCACAACGGATTAGAGTGACTATTAAGCAATGCATGCTGGCAAAAGCAATTAATCTGCTGAGAAGTAATTTTCCAAGTGTGACATTTTTCACTGACTACATATTCTAAGAGGTATCTCATTATTTATTCCTCCTATGGGTTAGCATGCTTCTCTCTTTATTGCAAATGTCTTTAGAGAAGAGGTAGCCTGGATTCAGACTGTACATATTCCTCTTCCTGGAGCTTACGGAAAACATTGATGTCTTGGAAGCACTTTCATTAACTGCTTTTTTTTCTCAGAGTTTCCGCTGCTATCTCCCCTCTCCAGGGAAATTCAAGTCAGGGGTCCAGTCTGTCATGCTGTTAGTTTAGGATCATTTTCAGTCAGCCTGTGTGCCCTGACCTACATGTCACCTCACTGCTTCCTTCAGTCACCTAGAAGAGGCAGTCTTGAAGCTGCTCTTTGGCTCTCCTTCTGTGTGCTGATTTGCCACTAATGAAGCTGTGTGGTGGTACGCTAAATTCCAAGCCAAGTGTTTTCACATTATTACTGCCCTGCCAGCCCAGCTGTCTGCCTGCACCTGCCCTGTGTTCAGCCTGCCTGTGTTCCTCCTTCAGAAGCTTCCATCAACTGTCCCTAGTGAGAAGCCTTTTGCATCCACTGGAGCAAAATTGCGAAAATGTATTTGGGGGTGAAGAATGAAAGGTAAGTGAAGGGTACATCGTCAGTCTTAATCAACCTGCTTTGGCCTGCGCCAGCTCCAATCAGCCAGAAGTGGTAGCTTTCCCTCTCTTCCACTCAGTGTAACTCACAGCAGGCGTGCTGAACAGTCAGTGTACAACTTATAAACAGTGACTAAGCCAGGCTGTGACCTTTCACTGCCTGCATAAATGATACAACCTGGTCTCCAGATGCAACAGAAAAGGGAAGTCGCTGTTGTGCTCCAAGCTCACACGTTATGCTAGAATTGGCTTTAGATATTTAAATCAGAGAGATCATAGCAAGAAAGCTTAAGCACCCCTATTGAGAGAATGGGCAGTAATTGTGCTCCCTTTGTGATGTTGTTCTTGTGAAAACAGTCCAGCAGCACTCTCAGTTTCCAATACAGTCAGGTGTGTAACACAAGTGTGTTTTTCTAGACAAGTATGCATGCCTAGAGTGTTCCCTCTCTGTAGGTGAATTTTTCCCAGTGCTTTCTGCCATTTTCTTTGGAGACAGACAAGGCAACTGCCTTATTCCTGCTGTTAATTTATGCATTTGATCATGCCCCTCCCAAAACAAATCTCATGTCAAGATGTGGAAGGTGGAAGCATGAGGGGCAGAGTTTAAACCCAACTCACAGCTACATCAAAAGCACTGGGCTATCTCAACATTGCACGTAGCAGATTATATTTACCAAGAAACAAACAAACAAAAAGTCTGGAAATTCCTAAGTGTAAGAGAATCATAGTGAAGGATCTCATGCAGAAGTTTCTGTGCTACCTCACTGTGTGCTGTCTGGTGTTTCTCACCTTAGAATCATAGGGAGTCAGTATGCAGTGTGGGGAAAGACAGTCTTGTTCTTCCCTTCTGCAGCACAGGAGTCCTCTGGAAAATTCCAGCCATGACACCTGTACCTATTATCATTCATCTGTTAGTTTTTTAAGGTATGAAATATGTAAAGAATTCTGTAACTGGTGAAAATTAACTGCTCAGAAATAAAGGAATTACTTGAATTGTAGATAGTTGGATCCAGGGTCTTTTCTATCTAGCAGACACACAGCTAAAATCATCCTTCATTACTAACAGTGTAACAAAAAATTATTGCATAAAAAGATCAGAGGTAGTATCATATGACTTTCCTTGCTGTAAATTGGGGATTTTTTTCATTATTCTTAATTTGCTGGGTGAGAAAGAAGCCATTTGCACCAGTGTTGCTGCCAAATTCAGTGACAATGAGCCTCTTCCTTCTCTCCTTTCACACCACTCTCAAGCAACATTAAAAAAAGGATTGAGAGAACATTGAATACAAATTGATAGAGAGAAAGTGGGAATGGCACTGCCCCTCAAAGAATCCCACTAGAATCCCGCTGAAGCACCTCACACACAAAGAGGTGATGAAACAGCTATAAAGAATTCTATTATTTTCTATGTGTAAAATGAAATTGCAATCATCGGTCCTGCTATGTCCTAACAAAGTTGCATTAAGGCTGATTTTGAAGCTGGTTTCTAGTATGTTCGTAGCAATGAAAAGTAACAGTTCCTTGTTTAAAGAGTTTAAAGAGTCAAAGTATTGTATAAAGAGTTCCATATAGATAAAAAAATAATTGAAGTTTTTTACCTCATCTGTCTTTTTTTTTCATTTTAAACATCTAGGTTGTGTGTAAGGAGGGTTTTGTCAAGCAAGCTCTTCCTCCTGTGGAGTAACTGTTTAACATCTGGAGTACTGGGAAGAGAGTGAAGAGAGTGAAGAGAGTGAAGAGATCTAAACTCAAAGTAATAAATTAAAAAATTGCTGATAAGGGTCTTCACATATCTTTTAGTTATGCAAGATGTAGCTAGTGAAGTTTTCTCCAGTCTGGAAGACAAATAGCATTTTCTTTCTTGTGCTGTTGTACAGAGTGAATCTGCTGTGTTGGAAAGAAGTCCTAATTTCATGCCACCTTCCCTCCCCCAGAGATTTTAGACCCAGAAACCCCAAATATCCTCAGAGATTTCTTGAGCGCCATACCACTCTCCCCTGCCAGGGCTATGCACAAGAGTGCAGTGTCTGTTGCTCTCCAATTCTTTTTGATAACTTCGTGTGCCAGATAGCTGGCGGGGGGGAGGGGGAGGAACGATATATTTGTTGATTTTTGCTGAACTGTGGTAGCTCATGTTGCACGTTGCTTCCGTGGCTGTTTGGCACAGTGATGGCAAATTGAACTTGGCGTTGCTGATATTTCCAAAGTGGAAAACAACTTTCATTGCCCCAATAAGTCTTTCAATATGCTTCAGAGAAGAGCAATTTAAACAGAATGCAATGCTGAAATCAAGCCAACTCTTCCACTGAGCACTACCACAAAGAATAGACAACACTTAACTTTTCTGCTATGGACTGCCAGCTCTGTGTCTCAGCTAGACAAACAGGTATTTTCTTTCTCTTTCAGAAAACCGTATTTGTCCTGCTAGACAAGCTCCAGGACATCATCCTTAGCAGCAGCAATACACCTGTGCTTGGGATACAAATCACATCAATCAGATGTTGCCTGCGTTTCATGCAATGCTGGGTTTGATTTGTAATATCTGCATGGCACAATTCGTCTAAGTCATGAAAAAGGTACAGTGAGTGCACACTATAAAATTGAACATGCCATCATTCATACTTCTGAAAAAGATCACACAAAACCTTCTGAAGGCACTGACTGAGCTTATGTGGAAAGAGATTAAAACTGGAATAGTGCATTCATTGATGTGTGTGAGGAGAGTGAAAAGGAAACTCAGATGAATTTACACACTTTTCCCAGATTGCCTGAGATTTATTTGGGGCAGAGTGTAACTTTTAAAAAACAAGTATAAAAGTTGTTATTTCTGGTAAAGGATCCCTTCCACTGACCTGCTGGCAACTCTCTTCCCAGTGAAGCCCAGGACAATATTATTCTTCTTTCTGCAAGAAGTGCAAGAGTGCACTGTTGCATCATGTTCAGCTTGGTGTCCCCCAGGACATCCAGGTCTTTTTCTGACCAGCTGTTTCCCAAATTGGGTGACTCTCAGCCTGTTCTGGTGCCTGGGGTTGTTCATCCCAAGGCGCAGGACTTAGCACTTGTCCTTGTTGAAGTTTATAAGGTTTCTGTCAGTCTGCTTCTCCAGACCTCTATAATCTCTCAAAGTGCCAGCACAATTCTCCGGCATATCATTGCTCCTCAGTTTTGTATCACTTGCAAACTTACTGGGGATATACTCTGAGCCATCATTCAGGTCACTAATGAAGATGTTGACTCGGATTGAACCTTATATTGACACCTGCTATTTACACTGCTATTTACTGACCTACAAATACACCTTGTTCCACTGATCTCCACATTCCTGACCTGGCCATTCATTTGTTTTTCAATCCGTCTCATTGCCTTTTCATTCAAGCTATACATTAACATCTTGTCTAAGAGGATCCTATGGGAGTTAGTATTAAAAGCTTAACTGAAGTAGAGGTAGACAATATCCATTGCCCTCCTTTAATCTAACTGAGCAGGTTGCCACCCTCCCATACCATTCCTCAGCCTTGAACTAAAATTTCCCCCTTTCTTCACTGATATTGCATGCTAACAGCTGACTTCACATGAAAGGTGGTATCTTACTCATGGCAGGTGAGTGTAAGTTGGTGTTTCACCACTGGCACAGTAGGGCTGCTCTGTTTACAAGAGAAAGAGTTTTTATGTGAAGTCATTCAGCCAGACACTGAATAACAGGCTAGTGTTGACCTGAATCCCACCTTGGGTTTATTGTCCCTGCTAGTCGCTGGAAGGACTGGTTGGGGAAGACACCAGCAGCAGGAAGTAGCCTGTGTATCCCCCTTTAATTCTAATGACCAAACCATTTTTAGTAGGGAGTGCCATACTTTCATGTACCTATGGACCTCATAGCAATAGAGAAGCTGAAGGGAGGAGGAAAGCCAGGCACATCTTGACAGGTGGTTAGCAGGAAGCTATGATGAGTGAAGTGAAGATCAGACACAGGAGGGACATTGGTTTCAGAAAAAAGCCTGGGTGAAGTCCAGCCACCCTTTACCCTGTCCTGCTCCTTCTGAGGTAAGGGTTTTGGCTGATACAGAATTATTTACTGCCCCCTCAATGTGGTGAAGCATCAAGAATGCAAATGTTCCCTCCTCAAAATGACACTCCAGGGAAGAAATGAAGCTGGATGCCCTGTAGTTGCCTTGCCTGCATCTTTCATGAAGTCTTCACCTTTCAGGATATTTCCCCATTGAAGCTGAAAAGTTTTCTAGCTGAAGAAATGGAAGTACATTTTATTGTAAGAAGTACTGCCACTGTGTTTGAACACTCTCCTCCCTCAATATAATTTCTTGAGATCACATCACAGCTTTTCATGAGACCTATTCTTGACCGGTTTTATTATAACAAGACCATATCAAGTACAGTCACAGGGATAACTGGATGCCCTAGTTTATGGCCTCAGCTCAGTTCAGTAAGTATTCTGTTAATATGCAGTGTGTGACTGTCTATAGTCATAACATTTATAATCAGATCAAATAATCTTTTACTGTTGTAATATATTTACAGAGGGGGATTTAAATATAAATTCCCAGGAGAGTCTTCGGGTTAATGTTATAAATAAAAAGGACTCATTCTAACAATATTGTTCATTGTGCCTTAATTACCTACATAAATCTTTTTCTTCCCCAACTGCTTTTAGAGAACACTTTGTCTACATAAAACATTGATTTTATTAGGTAGTTTTACATACATTAGTAAGGTTGAAATTTTTAAAATGTTAGTTTTAATATGATACTATGAAGTTGTGGGTTGATATTACTGTGTGTTGCTTGGCCATTTACATCTTGTGCTTGAGCTTGGGCACCCCTGAGAAGGACAAGATGTTGATCTTGTAATCAAAACAGCTCTCAGGAGAATGGGTAAGAAGCTATCAGGCAAGTGCCATAGGATTTTCAGTGTCTTCCCACGCAGCCTGTGAAAAGTAGTGTAATTTTCTCTCATCTTCATCTATTTCAGTGGATTGCCCAATGAGGCACCAATATGTGTAGTGACAGGTCTCGTGGGTGTGATCCAGTTATTGTAAATGTATGTCAGTGGAGAGAGGAAAAAATGAACATGCACCCAAGTTCCTTGTTAGACTACAAGGGAACCATCCTTGTTATTCCTTCTTGTGGTGGTTTTGCTTGGCCCAGTTTTTGCTAATGAGTAGGGTGGGGTACAAAGATGGCTCCTGTGTGTTATTTTCGGGTGGGATGCTGCTCATGAGATTGTACCCACGCCAAAGAAGTTCGCAGTGGACTGTCTCTCATGCGAGGGCCCCCATGGCTAAGCAGAGGACTCTTCTCCCTGATGGACTGACCCTGACCAAAGGAAAACCCCTATACCCTGCCCCCACCCCGGAGCTGTTGGTTGGAAGGAGGGAGGGAGTGAGCTAAGAAATGGTGTCTTAATAGGGAGGGAGGGGAGTAGAGAAACAGTGTTTGTAGCAGAAGAATTGTGGTGATGGACTGACTAAGAGAAAAAAACCCATAATCTGCCCCTGCCCCAGAGCTGTTGGTTGGAAGGAGGAAGGGGGGTGAGCAGAGAAATGGTACCTTAAGAGGGAAGGGGGGTGAGTGAAGAAACGGTGTCATAAGAGCTTATTTTTACCTCTGATTTATCCTCCGACTCTGTTAGATTAGTAAATCACTTTGCAACTTTAAGTTGCTTGTCTGCTTTGCCCTGGGTCTGTGTGTCCTGCCATCAGTGGCTTTTCTCAACTCATGAGTCCGGTCTGTTTGTGTTAGTTTTTTTTCTCTCCTCTGCACAGCTGCAGCAGGAGAGAGCATAGAGAGCAGACGTTGTAGGTGCCTGGCATTTAGCCAGGGTCAAACCATGACACTTCTCCTCTCAATGGGTTTCCTGGTGACTTAGGTTACATATTTTGCTCATGCCAGATGATCAGAGCATTTTGGATCTTTCTGTATTACCATGGCTGTGGGAATCACATCATGGATGAGGTTTATATTGAGATCAGAAATCTTATATCACCTGAGAATCTTGTCCATAATGAGGCATTAAAAAGATCCGAAAGCTCTGTTACCCTAATAGAATTATGAGAGAATATTTAACCTTCCCTCCTTCCCTTCTTGGTCTTATCTGTACTAAACACTCCAGGATCAATGACAATCTTTCCCACTTACCCTCTTCAAAGAGCACTGAAAAAAATTGCTGTGTACTTTGACAAAGTTATAAACGTAATAAAATTGGCTATAGAAATGTCATGTTTGTCTATAAAGTCTGCATTGCTTCTGGGGATATTTATTCTTGAAAAAAACAAACCCACAAGCAAAGAGGAAGCGAAAGGATACCAAATTATATTTTAAAAATAATCCAGTTTCATAGGAGGTACAAGCTCAATCTTCTTTTATATGGACCTTACATGTTAATTCATTGCTTGATTAAGTTCTTCCCATGGCCTGGTTCAGCCAAGTTTAATTTCCTCTAATTCTACATGCTTAAGTAGTCTTGCTAAAGTCTACAGGAATCAGTTATTTCATTATAGATAAAGTCTGTTTAATGATTTGTTAAGTTGGGATATGAGGAATCAGACAGAAGGGGGCTATAAAAGGGACAAGTAGCCTACCTTCATGTCTCACTGAAGGACCAACTCTACCTTACACATCCTGGCACATCATTGCTCTGGCTGTCTTTAAAGGCTTCCAGGGGTGGACATCACAATTCTCTCTACTGCACACTTTGCCTGATTTCCCTTAGTGTCTCACGCACAGCTTCCTTACATTTATTTAATTACATTGCTTCCTGTCCTATCCACTTTGCACATAAGAAATGTTATTTACTGCCTCTTCACAGCAGCCCTTTATGTGTCTGAGGCTGTTGGTGGAGCTCCTTTCAAGTCTTTGGGAATTCCAGTTATGTAAACATCTGTTTATTCTTTCTGCTTGCCTGATGTGCCACATATATTTCTCAAATGTCAGGTCCCCACACTGTAAATACTATTCCTGCTGAAGCCTTAGTCGGGATTACATCCTGCATTCTCTAGTCATGCATCCCAGAAGAGATTTTGCTTTTTATGTTTTATTTTCTGTCAGTATTTAATCTCTGGATGAGATGAACCATTTATCATGATGTGGAATGAACCAGCAATTTGTACATTACCACTGACACAACAGTAAGATGTAGAGTTTCCTATAACCCGGTTATGGCAGGCAGAATGAGAGCTTCAGACAAATTTTATCATAGAAACATTCCCATTGAGTCATGAGGTGCATAAAGGACCCTCCTGCTTTTTAAAGTCCTTCTCACTTAGAAGCTACACTTAGCTCCAGAAAGGAGAATCTCCACTGTCATCAATTCTTCATGAGCATGTTTGAATCTAGACAGCAACTTTACCTTTCAAACATCTCCCTATTCTTTAACATGGGTCCAATAAGTATAAAAAAAGGGAAAGCTGCAAGTGCAGAGAGTTTTCTTGCCCCAAACTTTCAGCCATAACAACAATAGAAAAGGACAGTCTCTGGAAATTCTATTTGAAGGCACAAAAAAGCTTTCTTTACTGAGAGAGGGTGTTCAAACACTGTCACAAGTTGCCCAGAAAGGCTGTGCAGTCTCCATCTCTGGACATACCCAAAACTCAAATGGATATAGTGCTGGGTAACCTGCTCTAGCTCATCCTGCTTCACCAGGCAGGCTGGATTAGGGGATCTCAAGACGACCCTTTCAATCTTAACCATTCTGTGGTTCCGTGAATAAGTTCTATTTTGTGGGTTAACTGCCTGTTGCCCTTTGGTGCTGCCTGTTTTAATTGATTCTGGCCCTTCCGAGCAATAGAATTGGATTTGACTTTAGTTTTGCTGAGGGAAAAAGGCACTCTTCTGTTTAAAATGATGAACTTTTACTGTTCATTGCTCCTTGCAAATTGTTGCTACTCATTGCCCTGCAATGAACAAGCTATTACATTGAAAATCTTGTTTATGGACAAGAAGCAAGCACATTTAATTTATTCGCAAAACCAAGAATCTAATGCTTGTTTAACTGAAACATCAAAGGATTATTCAGGTTTAATCCAGCTCCAAGTGCTGCAAAAATGAAGGAATAGCAATGTAGCTGGAGATCTGCTGTGAAGTTGACATCACACATACACTCACTCATTAATTTCAGCCCTGTCTGTGTTGTGCTCACCCTTCTTCTGCTCCCCTTGAGAGGTTCCACACTGGCAGAGGTCATGGGGGGATGTTATTGGGAGCTGTCAGCATCCAGAGTCCTTTGACAAGAAAAATGTTCATGTTAAGAATTCTTCTTTGTCCCTCTAGGATCACTTGCGATAATTTGTATCTGTTGCCCAGACACTGCTCACTTCCTTCTCTGGTCTGCAGCTCCATGGCACATCCAAATTTCCTACACCCAGAGCCATCTCAGTATGTTCTCTCTTCTTTCTGTTCATTACCCCTGAACCCAGTCTGTCCAGCTCCAGGTTCACACTTCAGCTGACCATGGGCAATCTGTTTGCAGCTGTGCTCCTCTGTGCCCATTCCGTGTCCTTCTCAGGACCTCTGCTGTCCTTGCTACTCTGCATTTGTCAGCACTTTGCCATCCTGTTGCCATTGTATAAATCCCACTGCACAGCGAGTAGCAGCTCGGCATTGCTGCCCGTGCAAAACTGTGGTGGTGCCACACAGAGAGAAGCGAGAGTAAAACAGATCAGGCACCTGTTCAGCTGGAGATATTGCTGTCACAGCCGAGAGAAGCAAAACAAGGCTCCAGGCAGGACAAGGAAAGTTGAGAGAGGGCAAACCTGAGAGGCCTCAGTTCACAGGTCTTGCACATTGCTTACAAAGGTTGTAGTCTTTACTAAGAATGGCAGAGCGATATCACAGGGCCATGATTCTCACACCACTGGTATCTGGGTCTGACCACCTGCCCAAAGTGGATGGCATACTGTTGTCAATAGAAGCTGTCTCCTTGTGCTGCAATCCTGGGTCATCTTTGATCAATATCTGTTTCCCAGATAATATCTTCTGTTTAACAGCTATGTCCTGGTGAGTCTTACTCTCTCTGGAAAACCTCTCTTCAGCTGACTCTTCTAAAAAAGCCCACATCAGCTAGATGAGATAAAAGACATTTATGCCTGATAATGGTACTTTTCCAACCCTCTTTTCCAAGCTGCTATTTATTCATCCAGTTAATTCATGTACTTAGTTGGAGCAAAATGATTACTGTAAGCCCTAGGGTCCTACCTGCTTATCTGCCATTGAACTCTCCTTTTTTTTCCATCATTATTTTTGGCAGACTTAAGCCTATTGGCTGGTGTGCTTGTTTTCAACATAAAAACGGGGAACAAATACCCCGTTTGCCTTCAGTCTGATAGTCCATTTGTCTTTTGATACAGCACTGACTATTGCTCCTGCAAACAGCCTCTCTGCTGTTGTTTTCAGGCTCTTTGTGCTACCCAGTTTTTGAATGCCCAAAGAGACTTGTAGGGAGATGAGGCTACTGAGATTGCGCCAGCATAATCTCAGCCTGCAGTGTCCATTGCAGCAAAAATAAAAGCTCACATTGTTTCCACTTTTATGACCGCTGGATACCTTTCTGTCTTAGGTATTTTCATTATTTGGACTCACATTTAAAATGGCAAAGACTTGTGGTCCTCATTATAGACTTGTCATGATATACAAGACTTCCTCAGAATGTAAATTTATTGTTGCTTTATCAAAAGTTAATTTGGGATCTTACATGACATCTTCCTCTGCTGCCAACATTCTCCATCTCCCAAAAGTCCTAGGTCTCTGCTTTTCTCTAACATCTACGTGATTCTAGCCCTACAAACTGAAAGACAAGTTCTTCAGTCTTTTGTCAATTCCAACTGCATTTTTCTACCCATCTTTTTCTTGTATTACATTAACAAAACAATTGCTTTCTGGATGTCCAATACCATTCCAGCACACTTCTCTCACCCCATTATTTCAGAAGGGCTCTTCTTAATTAATTTCATTCTTGACGGCTTACACTGTCCAATAATTAGACAATAGTATCTAGTCCAGCAAAGATCTGGCCCTGCTGCCTTCTCTGCATTTTTCTGAGTGGAGAGGTTAGCCAGAGCCTCTTCAGAACACAACAGCTGGTTTGAAGGCACTCCTGGGAGGCTGACATAGAAATAGGTTTTTCCACCCATTCTAGATTAGTAAAAAAAGTAGATAGACACATTTAATCTGGTTTCTCTTCTGCTGTTATATTATTCCACTTGATACAGACTTAGACTTTTATCTTATTTCTTAAAAAAAAAAAAAAAAAAAGCTTTATTTCTATATTTACCCAGCTATCTTTAAACAGCTCTTCTCTCTTCCTTCTCAAACCTAATCTTAAATTTTAAACAAATGAAGTTGAAATTGATTGAGGTGCAGAGATCTCCAAGAGGAAAGAAGTCCAAATACAATGCCCCTGGCTCAGAGAAAGGCAGGTGGAGCACAGTGCTTTTCAGAGGCAGCAGTCAGCTGGTCAGTAATCCTGTTTTCATCAGCCAGTGCTGCAGTAGCTCCAGATTGGTCTCTATCCCACTTAAGAGGGAGGAAGGAGCAATGGGAGAGAGTTGAGGGATGGTGGATGGGAAAGAGCTAATTTATGAGGAGACAGTAGGGCACATGACACAGAAATTGCTAGACTGACTTAATTCACTCAGCAGCACTTGAAACTGCCCCTCCAAACTGGGGTGCAGTGAGACTGCAGTGTGCTACATGGCTGCAACCATGGCCATGGACAAGGGGGGAAAGTTCTGGTAGCACTCCTTAAACCTTATTTTACCCATCTGTAAAATGGTATTTATTCTGGCTGCCTCAGATGTGGGTTTGATTAGAATCTGTAGTGTTAGGTTGCAATCTCTGCAATGTCATGTGTTACCTTTTTGTGGTGCTGCTTTCCCTGTGGCATTTTGGTGATTGAGAGGTAATTGTTGTCCTGAGCTTGATTCTCAAACATCTCTGAAGTACAGCAACCAGTGTTTGTAGGAAGAGATCACTCGTGTTGGGAAAAAATATTTCTGCCAAAACATCCTTGGAGCCTCTAAATGTACAGACCTGAGCTAAGACAAAGAGATGATTCTAACTCAAAGGGCTCCTTGGACAGCATTCAGAATTCATTAAATATGTGTGTGCAGGTACCTTCATTTTGTCCGTATTTGAGAAGAAATCATGAGACTATACTGCTATTCAGCAGCCTGCTTTGTGCCATCATCATGGGTTCCAAGCACAGAAGAATACAGAATTACAAACACATTGAGGAATACTGTGAAGTATTTTGTTGTATGCCTTTTTGTTCCCCTTGCCAAATTTCCTGGGTAAGCAATAAAATGACTTGGACACCACTCCGCTAAATGAGGTGTAGGTAACACACAGTTTGGTTAGCCCATGCATTGTAAATATAGCTCTCAACAGATATTTTAGCGGCTAGCACTCTACCTATTTATTTCTCAATTAAAGGCCATCTGCGTCAAGTTTTCTTCATGTTATTTCATGAATTAGCTGTAAAAATGCCAGCACACTCTGCAAAACACCATTTGTCATGTTTCTTGCTAAATTAGACATTGCTAAATTGGACTAATCAATGCAAGTGTTTTCCATTTGTGCCTTGTAGACTCAGCTTCGCTGTGTTTCCACCTTGGCATTACTAGACTGAAAAAAACAAGGAAAACCCATTAACTATCCTCTGTGCTGGGGATGTCCTGAACTTGGATTCATCTTCATCCTATGCCTTGTTCAAGACAGAGAAATGTCCTTGTTCCACAGGGAAATCAGGAAAGGCCATAAATCGGTTCACACTCAGAGCAACCCGTATTCTCTGATGGGGAGTATGAATTTTCACAGCAGGTGTGCACTGAGTACTTTGTTTCTGCTCTAGGTTGAGAACAGTGAGGTGACAGATAGCACTTTTCATCTATTTCCATCCCTTGAGAAGCCCAGATGAAGACAGATCAATGGATTCCCCCCATTTGCCTCTACCTGGCATTTGAGATTATGCATGCAAGAAAAATTCCAGAGAAATACATTCATCCATATTTGAAAGATCGCATCTTGTGAGATGTATCTGAGACAGCTGCCTTTGGAGGTTAAAGGTGCTTGGAGCCCTCCCTACACTCTCAGTAGCTCATGAGAAGTATCAGATCTAATACGACTTATGCAAAGAATGTTTCTTATTGCTTGGATAAAAAGGTTAGGTTTGTCTCTGAGGAATGATTTTTAAAGGTTACTTTAATGTCAAATTAGTGGGTTTGATTTCATAGTATTACAATTTTCAGTGTTTGGTGTATTCTTTTAGTTAAAATAGCTATTGGGTGACATTTTAAAAGCAATCTGCTGTTTTTCCTAGCTGAGATTCGAAAGCATAGTGATTAAAAATGGAAGGTCACAAAAGCAGAACTAAAACAGTTGCCCTTGATTTTAAATGTTGAAGTACAATTTCTCTCCCTGGACACTTTCTGCCAATATGCTTATTCATATCCGTATCTATATCTTAAGCATTATTCTGCTTCAGCAGCTGCAGACCCTGACCCACAATCGGATGTCCTCCTTGTGCTGGATATACACACACAATTCGTACCTTTCCCTGCTCTTGGAAATTTTCACGTGTAAATTCAGAAGGGTAGAAAGAAATATGTTGAGAAATGGAGAGTAAATGGCTTGCATAAGGGCATGCTTCAGATCAGTAGCTGAATTTGGACTACAGCCCAGACCTTTTACACCTCTATCTAGTGTGCTAGCTACTCCACTCCTGGCTAAACTAGGCAAGAACACATTTCAGTCACCACTGAATTAGAAAATTTATTTGCTGTATCAAACAACCCTGTGATGGTATAGTTGTTAACAGTGCCACTTTCATTAAATTTTTCAAAAGTAAGGGTTGATCTCCAATTTTTTTAATGTAGTACCTGGTTTTGAAGACCAGAAGAGGTATGTACCAGCACAGCTCAGCATAGTCATGTAGTCTAAAATGCAGTTGATAGGACTTAGTTTAGCACAGGAGTTCCAAGCACTCTGGAGCTCTGAGAGCAGGGTCATCCACGCTGCAAGTATCTATTCACACAGTAAGGTTGTAGAATTTGAACCATGAGCAGCAAAACCAGAGCAAAACTTTCTCTCTCTTTTCCATATAGATACATTGTTCTGTTTAATAATGTTCTTGAAACAATGAACAATTGCTACTTGTTCATTATCTTACATTCTTTAAATGGACAGCTTCCATTTTTTATTTCCTGCTTAGGAAGACTGAAAATCCATTTTGTTTAATTTTTATCGTCATTTGGTCTACTGTATGTGGTAGGTGCGTCAAAGTGCCAATGATTTCCTGGGCAGAAAAATGAAACCTTACCAATATCCAGCTTTCCTTTCCAAGCATGTTGAGGCACAGGTGGGTTTACCAAATGGCCCCTGTGGGTTTCGGGTGTGCTCAATCTACATGTGCAATCTCTCACTTTGTACTCATGCATATCAGATAGATGTGCCTGCACAAATGTGGGAGTGGGGCTCATTAGTTTTACTTTGGGTGCCAGCTTGGCTGTTGAAACCTGCCCCAGGAAGTAGTAATCTTGTGTGAGCTTTTCTTTTGAATAAATAATTGTACGGTAAAAATAGAAAAGTCTAGACAAAGATTTATCTTTTAAAGCTTCTATTTAATTTCCTCTTCTGCTTATCCATTGCAGAGACAGAGAAGTATGTCAGAAACTACAGGAACTTTCCCTTTGAAACTTGCTTTTCCCCAATTCTCTATAAGACTAATTTGCAGACTTGACATTACACAGTCCTTCCCAAGAGCAGGACTCAGTCTTTGCCATTTCTCCACATCCAAATGAATGTGTTGTAAAAACAGCCCCATTTTGACATGTCTTGCCCTGTCAATGCTTACTGGAAGATGCTATCACTATCTCCAGTTCAGACAATCTGTTCTTATATTTGCAGGAAGACATTTGACAACAGTGTCATTTCCAATTCCTAACTGAACACACTGCATGGTATATGCTGTATATCCAGGCCTAATAGCCTTGTGGTGTTCTGTTCTTCTGTTCCAAGAAAATGTCTTTAGAGTCCCTGACAGACAGCACCCCAGAACTATCTGTATTGTAGAGGATGTATGTCTTTGTCCACGCTGTCTATTCTGTTTTAGAGTGACTGTGCTCCTCGGGTCCAGTTAAATATTCCCAGCAAGTGTGTTTTCAGGCTACTCACAACCATAACAGCCCTAAGAAAGCTGGAAATACATCTGCTTCAGATGCCTTGGAAAGCTTGCCCCTGGGCTAAAACTGAGCAGCACTTGGCCTTGTAGCTGAGCAGCAAAGCGAGAAATCTCTGTGTCTCTTCTGCCAGAGGGCACAAGGGCATGAACTTTACTAGTCAATCTTTCCCCTAACACACTGCAGGCATGGAACGAGGGCTGTGCATGAAACAGGAACCAGTTGCAAGAATGAGACTTCTGGAACCTGTGCTGCAGGGGGCAAACTTGGAAAGGAGATGGCTTTTCTGTCCAGGCCTGCCAACATCTGCACTGAATTGTAGTCTACAAGAAGAATCAGCACCTCCACTCAGAGTGCCATAATTCAGCTCCTATTAACAGTCAAAGCAGTACAGAGTGGTAATTATCTGAATGCCTTTGACATAAGGGAAAAATCCCCATCTAGGCCAGATAAGCTTTGAGTCCAGAAGAAGTTTGGAAAGTAGGACTGAGTCAGTGCTCATGGGTGACACACACTAGGGACTGTTTCACAGGGGGACAGGGAGCTTCGGCATCCTTCAGTGAATGACATCTTTGTCTCAGTCATCCCACTGCTCAGCAGGTCCAGCTTCAGCAATCATCAGGCTTTGCATGATGGGGGTCTTAGAAACGCTTTTCCATGTCCCCTTGGGTGTGCACAGAGGAGGCAGCTCTGATGTGCCGCTTCAATTACATGCATTTATGGTAAGGGCCAACACCTGCGAGCAGCACATCAGAGAAGATCCCGAGGTAGCTCTCATGCTTTATCTGAGCAAGTGCCTGTGAGCCGTGCCTCTCAGCAGAATGAGTGCCGTCACAGGAAAGGAATGGCAGCCTTGGAGGAAGTGGTAGTCTGACATTGGGGCTGCTATCCGGGATATCAGGAAACACAGTACCACTTCCCCCATAAAAATAACAGCAATTTTTCTCCTTTACTGCCAGACTCTACTTCTGGGATGTGTTTCTGATGCCTTCTCTGATATTGCATATGTCGCTCCTGATATCTTCACCCAGCTGGGCTGCAATTCAGATATTGGGGTGTTTCCACACACCTTGTGAACCAGCGTCTGGTGCTCCTGTCATCATGTGATTGCTTTTCTGTGTGGCAGAAAAGTAGCCACAAAGGTGTTTCCTAATGTGGTAAGCGCACACAAGACGTGGATAATCTAACAAGAAGTTGTGCCTTACCAGGTTCTGCATTTAGTTTTGTTGGGTTTTTTCCCTTGCCATTTTCATGGCTGTTCTTAATAATGAAAATGTTTGCAGAATTTTGTCTCCATACTGCTTCTGAACCTTTTTTTTTTTAATGGTACCAAATTGGGCTTTTCTTAACGTTCTCTTGCTGAAATTGCTTGCATCTCTTGAAAACAATCTTGTAGCATTACTGCTGTCCTTCAACACATCAGCAGTACATTTATATGTATGCTTTTCTCTCATTGCTCTGGGGTGATATTTGGCCCAGAGATCCAGAATGAATTGTCACGACTGGTTGTTTATGTGCATCCTTTTAGCAACTTGTGTTACCAGACAGGGAATCTTATCTCATTGCCACAGGTAGCTGTGTTGAACAGAAAGATGTAATTGCATTTGGAGGCAAGATGGCATCACAAGAAGCAGAGTAGTTTTTATTAGCACAGTAGAGAGTTATGATTCATCCTCTTCTGTAGTCTGTGGCAAGTTTTAGAAGGATTTGTGGGAGAACAAAGGGACATTAAGATGTGGTAAGGAACCCTTGTGGCTGTGAGAGACTGAGGTTCCTTATTGAAAACTCTTTTTGCAGAACTGGAGTCTGGTTCCTTAGGCAGAACTCCTACCATGACATGGAAGAAGCTTTTAAACAGATGCAAGCACCTTGGTTCTGATCATAAGAGAAAGCAACAGAGTGAGCTGGTGAGCTTCTGTAACAGTTATTATCATTCTGGTCTGTGTCAGAAAATTATCTGTGTCTGTGCATGACACTGCAAATTCTCCTTTTGGAGATGTTCCTCTCCTTCCAGTGCTGTATTCAGAAAATGTAAACACAAAAGCAAACCAAATTTTGTAATTGTTTGCATTGCTATGACATTGGGAGGGTTTGGATAAAGAATAAGAGTCACAAAAAGTTGCATAGCTTCTGAAGACAGAGTTTTGTGTTTCTTTCACACTGGATTCTCTTATCTGTGCTGAATCTGGATTTTCTGCAGTCCTGCCAGTAGGTCTCATTCTGATCTATCAGGTTTTCAGGTCAGACCACACAGCTTGAGTCATGAAAGCCAGAACAGATTCCAAAAGAAAACAATTAAGATAATCTGTGCTAACTTTCTGAAGTTAAAGGTAAGCATGATAAAGCCTGTGGAGGAAAATACCCATACCAGAAAATGAGAAAAGAAAGACAAATGCATCGGAGTTTCCTATGATGTGAAATTTGCAGTCTAGGCTAAAATAAGTATTTATCAAGGCAAATAAAAAGAATATTTCTTTCAGTTTGCAGAAGTCTGTCCTGTGGTTTAAAGAAATCCATTGACCTGCTGTCCAGAGCCATCTCTACAGGTGGCATTGAGAACATTTTGTTTTCCCCAGTTTGCACGCATTCAGTTTGCTAGATTTTCTGTTCTGAGAATACTAAAGCAGCATTATTGAATATCTCCAGAAATAGTGCTAGCTTGAGGTATTGAAATGCCAAGAGCTATTATAGGAGATATCAATCTGTTGGGCGGTATTTCCTGAAAGCGCGTGACTACTCTCTTGCATCTTGTTACCAGACCCAACTCAGCGTTAAGAACCAAGAAGGAATACCAAAAATGAGTATTTTTACTCAAACCCCTTTAACTATAGCAGTGCTTGGAACCTTAAATTGCCCAAGAGAAATGTCTCTGTCCTTTGGTACAGTGGAGAGTGTTTCTATTGGTCTGTAAGCAGACGGCATGGCAAAATGGGGTTTAGAGTGCGCTTTGAGTGTTCTTTTATTCTGCACTTTTGATTCTCTTTGTAATGACATTAGACTCAAACCACAAGAGTTAATAAATGGTAATCCCACAGACCTGACTGGAAGATGAAGGTTCAGTGGGTCTATTTTTCCTGTAATGCAGCAAAGAGGGTTTAGGTAAGTTCATATGATTGTATGTTCCTGCATTTCTTTCAGGTCTGTTCATGCTTGTGGCTGTATATTCAGGTTTTTCAAATAAGAACAGATTAAGTCTTCCAATAATATTTGCATTTCCTTCAAAGTTTCTTACGCCTCAGGATTTTAATTGAATTTAGTTTCTGTTTTGTCCATTATCTGCTCTATGTGAAACATTTTTCTATGTGAAACATCACTCTGCCGGTGAAAATCATCTTTTGAGAGAACTGGGCAAGGAACAGCTACAGTCTTCAGGTCTCAGTCCTGGGCTTGCTTCTACACTCTGAACTATGTTCCACTGGATTGGCCTTCCAGGGCACAGCTCTGCTAGTGGACATAGAAATGCTGCAATGTGAAGGTGAGCCAAATGAGGTGAAAATGAGAAATTTTACAAATCTGGTTACCAGTTTAAAGCCATATTGATGCCCTAGCCCAGCTGGCTGTATGACATGGGTCCTGAAACTCTGCATGCTTTGCTGTGTAAAGCTATTCAGTGCTGAAAAGGTTTGTTGGAAACTTCTTTTCATCAGAAAAAGTGCGGGGATAAATGCAGTACAGAGCTTCCAATGGTCCCACTGTCATCTTAGGGTTAATCCTTAAACAGACTTCAATTTATCACAACCGAAATCACAGCAGAGTCCCTCCACTATCTGAGTTTTGCATTAAAAAATTAAGCCCTGCTTCAGCAAAGCAATGCCCTTGAAGTTGAGTGGGATGCTGAGCTCTGCCAGAAGCTCTTGTTTTGCTGCTGTCCTTTACTCAGTCTGTACAGACTGCAGCACCGTGGTAGGAGTGCGTCACACTGCAGTGCGCGGTCATCAGCTCTCAATGCAGACTTTGGAGGCTGCAGTGTGAGACTGCAAGGCTACACTGCAGAGATGCTGAGCTTTTGAAAAGCCGCAGTTAGATCTGGTTGAACAAGCAAAGTGTTCACTGGCGGGATTAAGCCTGTTTTGCTGTTTGTCAGCAGATTGTGTTCTTTGCAAATGTTTCTGTAAGAGCCACAGGGCTAGAAGGAAAATCAACCCTCTGTTTCCCTGTCAGATGGGAGAAAAAGGGACTGGCTCAGGCAGCCTTCTTATATACATTTGAGTGCTGCCCCAGAGCAGTTTGCATGCTGCACTGTTTGAAAAATCTGTGCAGAAAACCCCAAGATTTACTTTTGTGGTTCCCTATGGTATTGGTGGAGAGACCAGCAGCAGCATAAAATAGGCAGCTGACACAGAGAAAGAAATTCCTGTTCAATAGGACTGCTGAGGTTTTTTTATTTGAATGACCTGGCTTTCATCAGGAAAATCCGACAGGAATCTGTAAGATTTTCCTATATCTTTCTCAGGCCTAGGTAGGGCTGGTGCTGTGGGACCATGATGATGAACAGCTAGTTTGGCAGGATGAGAACATTGGAGCTGTCTTTTTGAGGCGGGACAACTCTCTCCTTTTCTTCCACACACCTTTAACCATTACTGGTGGTCCTGATGTCACAGGACAAAAATGGTCACATTGAAATATTCAAAAATAACACCTTCAAACTAGCTGTTTATCAGAACTACTTGATGACAATAAGGCTCTGTGAGGATATTTAGACTGGAAGCAGATGCTGAGGGCATATAGAGCAGATCACTGTTGTAGCACATTCTTCCACACCTGTTAATTGCTCTTGTCAGGCAGATCAAGGGATGTTGCTCTTGTGGCCTCTTTGTAGGGTCTTCTCTTAAAGCCAGTTCTGTGCCAAGAAGAAATGGCTGGAAGGTATCTTTTCATAATTTGAGGTAACCTCTCCTAGGATTGACTTCAGAAATTTATAATCTGTCCCCATGCTTCTAATGAAGATGACACAAAATGTTTTGATATATTTGAACAGCTATATTTAAAAATAGATGGATCTATGCCTCTCCAAGAGCAGAAGAGTTGGTTCTGTTTTATTCTTCAGTGAGTAAATTTATCATTCAGCCTTCTCCTGTTGCAGTCCCCACATGGAATGTGGGGTGTCTAGACAAGGACTTCTGTCACAGATATTTATATTCAGATGCAAATAAGTCCAATTATATGCAACTGTGCCCCTTTATACATGAGTGTGGATAATTATGTAAAGCAGAGCTCTACTTCAAATGATCATACAAAGAATACTGCGATGCGAATAAAAGAAATAAAACCCAGAGTGGTGCCTACGTTTCTCACCGGAAAATAATTTTCTCCTAAGATGAAGGTCTGCAGCAGCCCCTGAAACCAAGCGCTAAGAAGAGGCTTGGCACTACTGAAGATAGAAACCATGAATCTGAGAGGGGAGGATGATGTTGCACATACCTTGATTTTGTAAACTCTCTGATGTGACCAGCTCATAGTCAAGGTCCTGTAGCAGATGGGGGCTTGTTTAGACACAAGAAAGGCTGTTCACAAATTCTGCTGCTTTTTTGGTTTAGTTTGGGTTGGGTTTTTGCAGGGTTAGACAGTAGCAAGAAACATTACATCTGGTGAAAACAGAATCATCCAAGAAATAGACAGGCCCCTTCTGACTGGCACTGCAAACAACTAACCACCTGCATTTTGGCTGGCTTCACCTGCAATGGAACAAGGAGAACCTTTTAGTAGCTCACTAGAAGGGTGGGAGACAAGATCTGACTGCAGAGTCATGCTTTCTCCTGTGAATTCTGCAGAAAGATCCATTCTTCAGAAACCTATTTTTAATACACAGTCTGTTTTTCAAGCTAGTAAGAGCCAGTCTCACACTTCTAACACAATGGATAGCTCAAAATAAGATGTATGAGCACCTTCAGTCCTGCAAATTTCTCGTTCTATTATTGTTTACGTAAGACATTCAGGAGGGATTGTCCCTCTACTTGGCTGTTAAATCTTTAAAAAATATTTCATCTCTGATCCATCAGTTGCCAAGGAGAGGAAATAAAAAGACTGTTATCTTGTTAGTGTGCTTGCTTTTGTATTACCTGTGTAAGCTTAATGGTTGTCTTAAAGAGAGATGTAAAAAAAAGAGCAAACCCTGTAAAATACAAACCAGAAAATGCATTTTTTTGCCATTTTAAAAACAGAGAAATAATAGAAATTAGAAGATCAGATTATGGTCAAATGTTGGACTTAATTACGTTTATGAGATATTTCAGACACTGTATCAAAGTAGAATCACACCAAACCTATTTAAAAGTAACTGATCATTATTTTAGCACATTTGCAGGTACAAAATTGAAATGGTTGTGGTGATTCTCTGGGAGCCTAGTTATGAGTGCAAGTATAGAAGGATTTTTGTCTCTTCCTTGTGCCTTGGGGAATATTCAAAACAGCTGCAAAGGCCTTTCCTTTGAGGGTGCTTGTTTAGGGTGAAGTTGTTGTAATCAGAAGGTTTTGACGCACGTTCCAGTGTCGGCTCTTTTGCAAAGAGATTTGTTTTCTTAAAGCAACAGGACATGAATAATTCACATAAGGCTAAATGTCCTAAAGGAGAAGAGAGGCAACCATTGGTACAAAGTATATTTGGATACCTGTAAATTGTTTTACATTGCCAGAAAAATCTCCAAGTCCTTTTAGTACATTCAAAAGAACCAGTCTGTGATAGAAATGTTGATTCTATGCTCTGATGAAAGAAAAGGTAGAGAAAAGTAAATTAAATTTGTGATTGAAAGTACATTAGTTTAATGGCTAATTAATAAAAGGAGACTATTTTAATTGAAATAGCTTATATCAGGTATTCTTTTCATTATATACTTTTAGGGAGTTCATTAGTGTAACTTTTGCTCAACAGGACTTTCTTCCATTTATTTCTATTTGTTTTAATTTATTTAATTCTTTTCTATCCCATAAAAAGCACCCTTGTTAGTGGTAAGTTTTATTTCCAGTAGAAAAGTCACTTCAAAATATACCTTCAGTTCATGATGAGATTTTCATAGTAACGAACATTAAAGTTGTGTTTGTGTAGAATATTCTAATCATAGAAATAGTTGGAAGGGGCCTTTAAATGTCATCTAGCACAGGTCCTCTGCAGTGAACATTTTCAATTAAATCAGGTTGCTCATAGCCTCATTCACCCTGACCTTGACTATTTCCAGAGATGGGGAATCCAGCACTTCTCTGTTCCCGTGCTTCTCCACCCTCATAGCAAAAAATTTTTTCCTTGTATCTAGTTGGAGTCTACCCTCCTTTAGTTTAAAATCATTACATCTTGTCCTGTCACTACAGACTTTGTTAAAGACTCTGCTCCCATCTTTCATACAAGATCCCTCTAAGTATTTCCCCGTGACCACTCCGATAATGTTTTTAGCCCTTCTCTGAACCTGCCCCAGCACTTACAAGTCTTTCAACTCATGTGTGGGTTGAAATACTCTTTGCTTTGTTATTAGACCAAAATTTTTACAAAGCAAAACAAAAAGCCAAATGCTTTGAGGAAAGTATCATTCATTGCTCATGCACCTTACTTGCATGTGAGATAGATCTGTTTCTATCCCAGGTAAGAAAAGTGTTTTCCAGTTTGTGTCAAGAATGAGTTTCCCTTTGGGACAGAAGAGTGGAACAGGTGCTTCCAGAGGGTGCATCCAGCTCCGCTCACTGTGGCTCCCTATTCAATCCTAACTGAGGTGCCTAATTTTCTAATCTGTACCTCAGTGTTGCAGTGGCTGAAACCATCTCAGAGAAGCCAAGAGGTTCCCACAGCAGCAGCAAACCGGTGGGACAACTCTTGAGGTGTGAAGTACCCTCTAAGTGCTGGCCAAATTGTCTCTCCCTAAGGTTATGTTAATCCTCTTATGTTGATTGGTTGTTGTTGTATCCCTGACTCCGCTCTTCCCTTCCCCTCATTGGTTCTCATTGTATCACGCGCTCCACCCCTCCCTTCTTCCCATTGGTTGCCATTGTATTTCCCTGCCTTCTCCCCAACCCAATTGACCCTTGACTCCGATATCTTTGGTCACACAGAGTGGCTCTTCTTTCACCCCTGGGTCCCTTTGAGGAATAAACACCTTTGGAATATATCCAGATGACTGAGCCCTCTGAATTCCTTGTTCCTGGTAACGCTGAGCTTATCAAAGGCTCTGGGGTGTGTGAGTGTGTCTGTGCTATCCATCAGCACGAGTGATAGAAAAGGTCTACCTGCACAGTGTCAGAGGCATCAGCTGGAAGGATCTGTCTGGGAATTGGGATGCTCTCAGATCACGCAGGAGACCTCATCTCACCCCACTGCCGCCCCTGTGTTACCTGAGCACTGACCCGGTCTGAAAAACAGCACTGACTAGAATTCCTTTCCTCAGACATTTGAAACTTTTACCAATTTAATTTCTTCAGGCCTGTGATGTGTTCCTTATACAAGTTAAATTTCTTCAGGCCTCTGATATGCTTCTTGAATTAAAATATTTTTCTATTCCTGTGAGCTGCAGAGATTAGATAAATCTTCATATGTTTATTTTCTACCACCTGATATGGGCTTAAAAGAAGAGGGAAATCAAAGGAACCTTGTTTCTTTTCATATGTGGTCAATTTTTGGAAGCCACCTTTTTGGAACAGAGATTTTGATAGTGGATCGTAAGATTCTCAGTGGGAATAAGAAGGTATTTGGTCACAAAACCCTTTAGGTCTGGGAGCTTTAGAAAACAAGGCCATTCATGTAAGCATGAAAACAAGGGCATCAAGAGCCTGGCTATCACCAAACACCAGTTTTGCCTTTGCCTCTGATGAGATCAGTGCTAGAAAGGCTTCCAGAATCGCCATTGAATACAGCGATGGATTGTGGCTATGCAAAACACATTTGTGGCACATTTGTGAGAGCACAGCCCTTCTTCACATGCTGCATTCCCTCCATCACCTGACTTCTATCTGTTTCAAACCTGCTCTATAAGCAAGGAATGGTGACATCTGACTGGAACCTACAGGGAAGGAGCAAAACTATGGCTCATTGGAAGTGTCGGTTTGTGTTACAAAAAGAGCAAGCTAGGTACAGGGCATTCCCCTGGTCTCCCTGAATATCTCTATGAAGAATTGTTCCATTATTTAAAAATAAAAATGTTTCTGTACTGCAGGACAAACGTGTCTGGTTGAAAACTATTTTTTCTTGCACTTTTTCCCCCCAGTCATTATAAGAACAAATACATAAAGTTTTGATAAGATTGAAAGCCTTTTCCCCCAAGTGTAGCTTTTGACAAAAAGCTGTATGAAATGGGGGTCAAAAGTCTGTATTTTAAAAATGTCTAACTCAGTGGGAGATATCTCCACAGAGCATGGAAGAGAAATCACTTTAGATTGCAGTAGAGAGTGGACTCACTTTCTCCATTCCCTCCACAGTAAAAATCAGTCAGGGAAAATCAAACAAACCAAAAACTTTCAGTAGATTAATTGCTCACCCTCTGGAGAAACACAATAGGAAATAAAGAAGTAGACACTAGCATATGACATTGGCTCTGTTGAATCTCAACTTTTACTGTCTCCCTCTGAGAAATTAAGAGTATATTGCTAGCCAATTTACTATAAATCTGTGTGGATAATTTACTCCATTTAATAATTTTAATACTTATTGTTCGCTGCTGATAGAAATGAAGACTCCAATGACATTCATTTTAATCAGCTTCTAGGAAATTACAGAGGCCACACAGAGGAATGTGGAGGTGCAAAACCTTGGTCCCGCCCTCTCAAGGGCCAGCTCAGCCTCCCTTGGGGGAGGAGAATCCGAGACTGAGGTCTGAGTACCGCCCTCGCGGGCTGGCCTTGGGAGTAGCCCTGGATTATCCCCACCCCTAGTGGGCGGAGCATGGGTGTGACAATGGGACAGGCCCCGCCTCCTTTTCCAGAATCTTCCTTACCATTATTCCCCTGACTGGTTAGTTCAAATTATCTCCTCCCTTGGTTGTATCCTGTTGGTCCCGGGACATCGACCCCTCCCCTATGCCCTTTCCCAGTTGGGTGGTCCTGCAGGTTAAATGTTCATGCACAGCCTGTTTCTGTCAGATCGGCTTGCCGACACGATCCACACTGTTCTCCCCATTGGAGTCTTTACAATAGAGTGGGTCTAAAGCAACCGGTCTCCTCCCTCGTCCTTTGCCTCCCAGAGTCCTATCCGTCGCCAGTCCCTCGAAGGTCCGACGCCTAGCAGAGGTAGTGCAGCAGGGCCGGGGCTGGGGCAGCGTGGATTTGGGACTCGCACCATCAGTTGGATTACAACAGAGGAACATATAAGTCTTGTCGTGACTTGAAGGAAGCAGGCTATAAAAAAACCCCAAACTCCTCTTTCTTAGCCTTCAGAGATTATGCTCAGAATGGTACCTCTCACAGCGTTGTATCGCACACTGCATGGCCTTGTTTACTCAAAGTAAAGTACAGCTTGTGAGCTTTAGAGAACCTTGCTTTTCACCCAACTGCCATATGAACCTGTGAAAGGGAATTGTAATGGTACAGTTCACATGCAGGGCAGGTAAATCTGGAGGCAGGCTTCAGTTTATCATTTTCTCCCATCATGTTTGTTTCCACAAGTTTTTGGCTGCGTGGTGTACTATGGTGAACTTCCCTAACGAAACCCTGGTCTTTTCTCTAATTTGATTCTATCTGTTTCCCATCTGTACTCTTATTTTTTTACTTTAATTTCATTAGAACATAGAGTGGTTTTTACAGCTCCTTAAGAAATGAAATATGGACACACTTAGTTTTTCATTTCCCTTGAAAAATTAGTTCCCATTTCGAGCTGTACACAACTCATTACAGTATCATTAGCAGATTTAACATAGATAATGGAGGGAACTGAGGATTAACTGTGGCCATAAATATGATAAGTGGTTGGCTTAAGGAAAAATTTGTAAGTCTGAAATGTTTTCTGATTTTCTGAGTTGTTTCAGTTCTAAGATAGAAAATTCATTGTCTCAGATGGGAATGATTTTGAGTTTCACTGATCACATTGAGGCCTTTTTATTCAGAGCACAATATAGACTCTTAATTAAGTGTGTTTACACAAAAAGTGATAGAGATCCTCCCTATGACTTAATTTTCAAATGTCAATAGTTACACATAAGGAAGAAGATGGCAAAGCTCTGTTCTTCATTTCCCATTTTGCTCCCTGCCTTCTATCCCATCAACCCTAAAAATCTTTTTATGCTTGACATGTTTTTGGCTTCCATTTCTTCATGGCAAACTTCATACCAACAGCAGCACAGTGTCTATGACTGAAGACAGCAAATATAATAACTTGCTGCATCATTCACGAAACCTCACAATCTTACTACAGCAATAAATTTTCATTGCCTGAATAAACTGTGAATGTTACTAATTCTGCCTTATGATGAAACAAAAGTATTCACTCTGAGATGGAAGATGTGCTTTAAACTAAACCCAAGGTGTTTAATTCAAGTTCCTGGTGTCCTGGTCAACTGGCCTGCCTGTTAAACATTTCTTGCCTCCCTCACTTGGTGTTGTCATACACACTCCATTGCAAAATATCAGTCGGAACTCTGTCTTAAATGAAAATTAATTTTTCAGTTTTAATATCTCAGTACAATTTCCATACAAAACACTTCTTGAGAAAGATTCATACAAATGTCATATGTTGAGGCAATGGATGCTTTGTATGGTGTAGAATCATTGCATTGTAGAGGACTGATGCAAGAGTAGTGAGACCAGAATTGTCCAATAGTTTTTCGGGTGTTTTTTTGTTTGGTTTTTTTGGTTTGTTTGTTTTTTGGGTTTTTTTGGTGGGGTTTTTTTTGTTTTGTTTTGTTTTGTTTTGTTTTGTTTTGTTTTTTGTTTTGTTTTGGGTTTTTTTGTTTTTGGGGGTTTTTTTGCAGTTGTAGTAACACAGTGAAATTCATAAGTCTCTTCCCCTTTTAGCAAGCCCAGGATGAAAAAGCCTGTTTCTTGCTTGGAGTATTTGATGCAATGAGGAGAGAACCTCTGCTGTTCTGCACATAAAGGACGAAAGTGAATCAGATGATCTGTGGAATTTGCAATCACTATTTGCCACAGTACATGGACAATAAATTTTGGTAGAGTTGACAGCCTGGATCTACTGTGGGTGGGTGTGGCAGGTCCCTTTTCAGAGAATATTCTTTGCAAATGGCCTTTGAGAATGTTACCTTCTTTATGCAAAACTCAGCTGTGACTTTTCAGGGCACAACTTCCACTCTGATGGCTCCTCAGGAGAGGGACAATTAGCCCTGGTCCTTGTCACAATGACAAAGCTTGTGTAAGGCTGGGCAGGCTGGGGAGGCTCCTCCGAGTCTGGGAAATCAGGAAGCCAGATAATAGATATTATTTATTTCTCATTCCTTGCAAGATTCATAGAACCCTACATTTGATTCATAGATATATAATCCAATTTCATCCTCAAAGCAGGACTAATACTGAATTTGGACCAGGTTGCAAGGGCTTTATCAAAAAATTCTTGTAAACCTCAGAGAATGAAGATTGGACAGATTCTCTAGGAAAACCCTTCCATTTCTTTTCCCTATATCCATCTGAACCTCCACTGACTTAATTTTTGACAACTGCCTCTGATTCTTCTTCCCTACACTATTGTGAAGAGTCTTATTATGTATTTATTTGTAGGTACTGTAAGACAATTATGAGGTACCTCCAAAGCTGTCTTTTTCTCCAGGCTGAACAAGCTTTTTTCACACGTGCAGGACTCCTCATTTCTCTTTGCTGAATTTCATTATGTTCCTGCAAGCCCATTTCTCTGTCTTATTTATGTCTCTATGAATGACAGGTCTGCCCTCAAAATTATGAGCTACAACTCCAATTTGGGGTCATCCTCAGATGTGATGAAATGCATTGTTTACTCATGTAGGTCATAGATAACAATATCAAATATCAGATAGGGCCCAGAACAAATCCCTGAGAAAAGCCACCTGTCAGTCAGCCCAAGTGGAGTACACATTAGCCACTTTGTTTTGAACCCAGTGATCCTCTCAATATTTCATCCAGACAATTATCTGCCTGACTAAACCTCTAAGTTCCTTCTTGGATAAAAGGATACTGTAAGAAACAATATCGAAAATCTTGCAAAGTTTAAGGTCAGTGACATTCAATGATTTACCTGCATCTGCAACCTTAGCCCAGTCATATTTTTCTTATCATAATCCAAAATATCATGATCTTTTCATCAATATACCTGGATAATATCTAGTTTTCCATAAAAGTTCTCCTCTCTGGACGATTCAGTGAAACACTAATGTCACTGATAAATCTCACACACTGCACACAGATGTAGCCATCTTTTACTTACCCTTTCTGGACACTCCTTCATTTTGTTCATTCTCTTCATGACACCTGTCTCTAAAAGATTTCTGATCTATGACAACAAAGTCTTCTGCTCAAATGGGAACAACAGAGACAGAGAAACAGAAGGATGGGAAACAGATTAGCTCCTGACAAATTGGACTTCAGTCAGGCTTACGTCTCTTAAGACACTGAACCCATTCTGAAGTGAGTGAAGGCCCAGGGATGGGACTTCATGCCTTATGGAAATGGCACCTTGGAGGAAGTTCTCTGTGCATGAGTTTTCTTAAAAAGAGGTAAGACACTAAGTGATTTTGTTTTGACACAGGACTAACTGTCCTGAGGGCTATGGAAGAACGGAGTTGAGTTGACTCTTCTTGTAACAGAACCGCCACTACTTGCTTTAATTTCTGTTTCCATACCAGGACAACTGTGAGTCTCTGGTTATGCTGTGATAAAAAGCACTGCTTTCTGTTTTCCTCTTAAACAAAGAATAAAACCCAAGGAACTGAGTTATTTTAAGACAGTTAGAGAGACAGCTTTTTCATTCAGTGTTTTCCCAGAGTATAATGCCACTACCTTTCGAATATGCTCTAACTCCTTCATTTACTCTTTTGCGAAGAACCCACTTCTGCTGCTTCTGACCTCAGCCAACTTTGCATTACTGAGTATCTGGCAGAAGCAAGCCATAGTGAACCAAGAGGTGCTGGATCTTTCCTGCTCTGCTTCATATTTCTCTGTAAAGATGACAGTTGGCAGAAGATGACAGTTGTCACATTATACGTGAAACTACTACAAACTGCTTCCATAGCAAAATGTCACAAAGCACATGTTGTTTGGGGAAAGAGGAAAGGGAAAGCAAATACTGGAAAGGTACTGAGTAATCAAACTTCAGTTGCTTTACGCTAGATACTGAGTGGTGAAGAGATGCCAGCAATGACTTTAACAGGGTTTTAGCTCTTTCCTGAGACTCACAATGGGGTCCATCCATTTTTCATTTCTTGGCTTTCGTCCCAGTATCTTAAAAACATTTCTGCATTCTTGTTGTACCTGGTCCGTAAAGCGATATTTCCAGAGCAAAGGAACTTCAGAAAATTAAAGCTGGAGTTCCAGAGTTTGCTATAATATTTTTTAACCCTCCCTTTGAAAGGTTTTGAAAATTCATTAATATGAATATTTAGACTTCCGGGATTTTGCCACTGTTTCTATCTGCTGAGATTTATTTGTCTCATGACTTCTCATTTCCCTGAAAAACAGAGCAATATTTATTAATTTAAATACATGCATAAAAATCTAAAAATATGGAACAGAGGATTCTGAAACAAAGCACAGTACATTCTTCTACTAGAAGAAGTATGTAAATGCAAATCAGAAAAAGAATTTTAAAAAATGCAACTTCCTCAGTTTGGAAACATTGGACTGCCCATGTAATAGAGGGGTGTTAGGATGAGAGATGATGTAAGAAGGGCAGTGCACTGACAGCTGTTTGGCTGCCGTCTACCCTACTCAGCAGCAGGCTCATGCTGCAGCCCTGACAGACCCCCCAGCTAGCTTGTGGCTGTTCAAGCCTACACAGAAACTTGGGGTGTCCAGCAAATTTTAATTAAAAGGACAAAATCTTTTAAAAGAATTGTCTTTTCAAAGTGGACATTATTTGCTTCCCCCCCCCCCAAATCTGTAACAAGACTGTCCATGGAAAGAAAATGGTGCCCACTCCCCACAGCTGCAAGGCTGAGGCTGAAACCCAAGCAGAAACATTATACCTGTGCCAATATCTCCACTCAAGGAGGTCTGGCAAAACCTGAAATATCTGTCCAGAAGAGGTGTTGTTGTTCCAGCACCTGGAAATCCCTCTAGCCATTCATCCCTAGCAGTGGATGTCATAGGTGCAAGTGGACTGGAAAAAATCTTCAGGCAATTAATCAGCTCTGTTACACAGGGAGCACAACGGGCAGTGCAGTACCTGTGAATGTGAGGGGGAGGTCAACAGGTGGTATTGTGTGCTGTCCCAGACTGACCAACAGCCCTGCCTTAGGGCTGTACAAGGGAATCCAACAAGCTTTCTGACACTAGTAACTCATGAGATAAAGAAGATTGCACAATTTTCTCTGCATGGAAGGCCTTCCCCTGAAGCGTCTCTACACAACAGATATTGTACTCTGGGGATGCAGAATGAAGGTCACAGTAATAATGGACAGGATCCAGGAAACACCAACCATTCAATTCCTTAATCTTTGTGAGAAAGAGTAGCTTCACAAAGGGACGTAACTGGAGATTCCTTACTGTGAGGCACCAAAGCATCTATTTCCCATCCACACTTTTTCTCTAGAGAAGTTTGCTGCCTATCAACAGATTGCATTTACAATGTCACTGAGAGGCTGCTGAGCCCAGTGAACCCTGCAAATTACCATCTGCTCCAACAACATTCTGTGTAGGGTCTGTGGCAGGGCAGCTTTGAACACTCAGAAAAGACTGTGTATCACTCACAGGAATACCAAATCACCTGGCGCACAGGTTATGATCTCCTCTGTCCTCCCAGTCAGAGGTAGGAGTTCAGGAAAGAGGAATCAAATTGACGGGTGAGTGCCTGGCTACGGGGCTGACGCAATGCTCAAGGTTTTGGCTTCTATAATCATGGACCTATATTTAGGAGCTGGGTCTGTTGAGAGCTTGTGAGATTCACCTGACAAAGTGGGACAGAAGGTTGTTCACCAACAGGCTGGCCAGACTTATATGGAGAGCTTTAAATCAGATTTAGTGGAGAAGGGGATGAAGTTCTGAGCAACAGAGAAAAAACAGGCTGCTAATGTATTAGAAGCCAACACAGAAACACCTGTGGAATGCCTCAAAGGTTTTGGGGAGTATTCCCCTAAAGAGGTGAAACAAGCTGTACCTGTAGCCCAGGGGAAGTGCCTGTGTGGTGATGCCCCCACCCAGAGCGGGTAACAAACAGCAACAGCTGGAAGCCACTGTGCAGCTGGAACACTGTGGGCTGGTCACTGTCACTGAACCATGGAGGGACAAATGGCATGGCTGGAGCTCTGCGTCAGTGGCTCTAAACTCTTCAGAAGGGACAGGCAAGGGAGGAGGAGCAGACGGCTGTGGGAGCAAGCTTTCTCCGTGTAAAAACTGAATAAACTGCACAGAGCTGCCATGGAAAACCAACAATGAACAGGTAAAATGGATAAAAACTTATCGCTAAACTCGGGTCAGAGAAACCTCATGGTTGATGTTTACTACAGGCCACCAGGTCTAGGGGAGGTTAATGAAGTGTTCTTACTTCAGCTACAGGAAGCTTCACACTGAAGCTCTGATCCTGATGGGGGGGCTTCAGCCATGCTGGCATGTGCTGGAAAAGTACACAGCAAGATGTAAGCAGGCTGGGAGACTCCTGGAATGCGTTGAGGATAATTTCTTGAACCGGGTGATAGACAGCCCAACCAGAGCAGAAGCATTACCAGACCTGTTATATACTAACGTAGATGAAGTAATTACAGATGTCAAAATTGGTGTCAGCCTGGCCTGCAGTGATCATTCTCTGATTGAATCTACAATCTTGAGGTATTTGGGCCAGATGAAGAATCCTCATCTTTAGGAAAGCAAAAGTTGTTTAAGAAACTAAGTGCATTGAGACCCTGGGAAATTGCCCTCAGGTATAGAGGGGGTAAAAGCTGCTGGCAGCTCCTTACGGTTATTTTTCTCAGAGTGCAAAAGTTCTTGTTTCCCTGTAGTAGCTAGGAAAGGAAGGCAGGAGGCCAGCATGGATCATTTTGGCCTCCTAGCCCACCTAAAGACAGAAATACAAAGGACAGGTATCCATCCTGGGAAGAACATAGATGTTGTCTTGGTGTATGGAGAAGGGAAAAGGAAAACTAAGGCACAGTTGGAGCTGCAGTTGTCAAGGGATTCAAAGAATAATAAGGGCTTCTACAGGTGTGTTGGACAGAAAAGGAAGATTAAGGAAAATATGCCTCCTCAATAAATAAGACAGGAGAAGTAGTGGCAATCAATGTGAAGAAGTTGAGTTAATCAGCAATTATTTTTGCTTCAGTTTTAATTCTTAAACCATCTTCCAACATTTCTAAAGCCCCTGAACCTCAAGGCAGGAACTGGGGAAATAAAGTTCAGCTTTGGGACCAGCTGAGGAACCTGAACATAAATAAGTCCGTGGGACTCAATGAGAAGTAACCCTCGAGGACACAAAGCCTACTTTGCTCTAGCTTTCAATGCTATAGCATTTCCAATCTCAAGAGAGAATTAAGATTAATTTTCCTGAGAATGTGGAAGCTGATTTTTTTGTTGAATATTTCATATGGAGGAATGGCAGTATTCACCAAGAAATTACTCTCTTGGGAAATACTAACAATAAAGATTGTTTTTGTTTCATTAGGTTTCCTTTAGGTCCTACAGCAGAGTTCTATCAGTATTTTGTTGGATTACTCAATCAACCTCATTTCCATTTGCCTTCAATTAGTTTTGCATTTAATATTCATACATTTCTGGAGTTGGCTAACAGAGAATGAAGATGGGAGCTGGGAATGGGAATTGATTTTGGTCCTCAAGGAGGATTTAACAGTGAAGCAGCAAAATTATTTCATCATTACCTTTGTGAGGAGTAAAAGAACATTAAAGGCCTGGAAACTAGCTTCATTTTTTTCTCTTTTGGCACGGACATTGCCACTGTCTTAACAGTCACTTAAGATATACCAAAGAAATGTGCTGAAGGTAGTACCTAGGCTGTAGGTTCATGGTAAACATCACCTCTCTACTGTTCACTATTCAGGGCCCAGCAGCTTTGCAGAAAAAGAAGGAAGCAGTTTACTTAGGTATGACTGGGATCCTGTGTTAGGGTGATACCAACATCCAGAGCACACATTGCTTCCAAGATTACTTGTATCCGAGTTAACATCCATCTAGGAAGCATGTGCGCCATGGCGGGGAAACGGAGGCAGCAGAAACTGCAACACTGGCTACACAGTCAGCAGGCCTTTAGTAAGCTATCATGTCAAAAAACAGGCAACTCTCTTTATTTTATAAAAAAAACAAAACTCAAATTTATTATGAACACAACACCAGGAGGAATAAAATAATAAAAGAAATCTGGGTCCCAGTGATCAGAGACACTTAATGCCAAAAAAAAAGGCAAAATGACCCAACACAAGGAGCTCAACAGTGCTGGAGCTTGCTTGGGGTCAATTCCAAGCAAGAGAAAGATTGGAAAGCCGGCCCAGTTCTCCCAGCACTGGGCTATGCCTGGGCTAGTCCTGAGCAGAGAGTCCCAGAAGTTGACCCTGTACCCTCTGCAGACAAAAAGCAGGGTCCTGAGGCTGTGTGCCATCTTTATACCTGCCTTGGCCCCTCTCAGCACCACCCACTGTCCTGCCTCCCAGGTAGGAACTGATTGGTGGAGTTCCTCTAAAGTCCAGTTCATTGGATGGAGTCCTGGGAATGATGTAAAGTCCTTTTGTCCAATGGCTCGTTGTCTCTGGGTAGAGGTGTTCCTCAGACTTTTAGGCGGGAAAATTTTCTCATTAAAATTCACATTTCCATGGAGTCAAGTGTCAGGGGAGCTAATTTTAGCCTCTCAGCACAGGGTGAGGGGTTTTGTCTCTTTTCAAGCACAGCCTGATCCGCAAAAAGAACTCAGATGATTTTATAAAGTTTTCTCTTTTATATGACCCCTGAGTGTTCAAACTCAAGTTTTTAACTTACAAACTCCTTGTTTTGAACTCTGTTAACAACTTCAACTGGTTCACCTTATACTAGTTATTTAATTCTTTGTCACCTTTCATGCAAAAGCCAAAATTCTCCCATTTCATGTATGACCTATCAGCTTACTAAAGCTGTGTGGAATTCATGCTGCTTTTCTGCCTATCACACACATTATGCAGTTACCTGTCTGACTTCAAAAAAAACATGGTGGGCAGCTGATAACCCCTCTAGTTCATTGTTGAATTCATGAACATTTTTGTGCCAATGGGAGAACTCCCTGTTTAGCTTGGTGCCCATTATTTCTTTGAACGATATTGCAAAAAGTTAACACATTCTCAATATGGTCCATCTGCATTGCTGAAAAGCATTAGCTTTTCAGGTATTGTTCAGGGAGCCAATTTTTTTGTGTTTGTATATAGCACCAAGGATAATTAGAACATATGGCAAGAGAAGAAATCCTGCAGGCTCATGCTCTGTTACCTTCCTTCCCATCTGCTTCAAGAGCTGGATGTCCTGCCTTTGTTGCTTATAAACTGTTAAGTCCAAGTAGGCAATTTACAAGTGACTTGGAAGGAGAAGGCAGTATCTTAAAGGGCACAGCCATCTGGTTTTGGGTCCTGGGATGTTACTGAGCAGGTTAAGAGGGGAGCCTTTCTTAAAGGTCCAATAGCTGACCTAGGAACAGGGAGAGTGGGACACTGGGGTTTTCTTTTAGTTTTTAAAAAACCTTTAATGTAGTTTCCATGCCTGATAAGAATATTTGAAAATAAATCTTAATGTACACTTTAGTATACCATACAAAGCAGCAATCATGAATAGGATGGCAAAGGGAAAGACCACACAAATTCCACATTTTAAAGGCTCTTGATGAATTTGCAGACTTGAATTTGAAGGACAATGCTGCTTTTACCTGGAAATCCTGACAAGTGTTTCCATTTCCATGGCCTAATCCAAGACCTATCCTCTCTCTCTGTAGGTATTTGGTACTCACCTTTCTGCAGTTCTGTCACTTTTCTTCATCTCTGTCTACAATGACATCCTCTAGGGACATGGTCTCTAAAGCGGACAAACTGGATGTGGAATACTCTGCAAGGGTTGTATTAAACAGTCCATTGGTTTGCATGATGAAAATATTTTCTGTATTATTTATAAATAAAATTAAATTAAACAAAAATTAAGATACTGTGATTTTTTCACCTTTGTGAAAATATTTTTTTTCAATATATATTTTGGTGCACGTTTTATAACATAGCTAACATATTATTAGAGTTATACATTTATATAACTACTAAATAAACAAACCTATACAGACATATTGATGTTGTGTGCTCAAAAACTGTTTTTTGATAGGATTATGCAACAAAAAGATTTGGAGACCATTGACCTATCTTTTCTTTGTATTAGGGGTGAAGAAAGAAAAATGAAAACCCACATATACTTTATTTATTCCAAGAAGAATAATTTTCTAACTCAAGGTACTGAGTACTCTTGAGCCTTTGTATTTGATTAGATAATGAAAAATACGAGTAACATTATTTCCCCAATGATGCTTGAGACAAGATTGTCTCTGTTTGTACTTCTTGTTATACCCAACATTAATCTCTTTACAAATATCAGATTAAGTTCATACTTTGTGCTTTATTGTCCCACTGCCCTTACATCAGAGTCCTATGTCCTATATTTTCCCGGAGAAGGCTGAATTTTGCATAATGGCCTTTGACCCATGTTTCAAAACTTTAGTGGTCATATTTCCACAACAACCCCAAGTGTTTTATCAGTGACAGTTTTAAAGTTTACATCTTTTTTTTGTGAGATTATATGGGATACAGAGAAAACACAATTCTTAATGTTTGGTGATGTAAGTTTTTGTTTTCAATGTAATTCTGGGAATGTCCTGACCCTAGCCTTGTCATAGTATGAATAACACACTTGCATCCAGTTGTTTAAGAAGAAATTTTCATTTGTTACTTTGTTTCTTTCTGAAATATTGAAAGCAGTTCTCATTATACCACCTCCATCTTCCCTTCCTATCAGTCAGTAGTTCATTAAGTAATTCCTTCACGTGGCTGTCCATCCATCCATCCATCCATCCATCCATCCATCCATCCATCCATCCATCCATCCTTCTTGGATCTAGACTTGAATGTAAGTGACTATGTAAGTGTTCGTATTTTGCCAAAAAGCACAAGTAAGTATTTCTAACGTACTACGAGAATTCCAGAATATATTTTGTCATTTGTATGTATTCTGAAACTATTTTTCAGTTTCAAAGATTTGGCAAAATACTTTTGATTCTTGGTTTACAAAAGAGCGACTGCTGTTCTGTGGTGATGAAGTTTGAGATTAAACATTGTACACCACTGAATATAATGCACTGTACTGTGTCATCAAGACACGGCACACACCAAATTAAGATTTTACCTTTTTTTTTTTTTACAGATGAGGGATTTCTTGTCAATGGGAGAACTCAAATTTCGCAGCTGGAACTAAAATGTAAACCCTTTTTGTTAAACTTTCCTGATACAGAAAATTCCACTGGAATGTAATATAATTAAAGAAAAGCAAATACATTTTTTCTTGTGAATGTGAAAAAAAACCCCAAAACCAAACCACTGAGATGGAGGTTATCACTCCAAGTTCATCTTCTCCTCAGTCAGAAGTGATGTGAGTATTTGAGGAAGGCCATCATTTCTGCCAGGAGTGTTATCCATCACTGACTTCCAGACTATGGTTAAGACTACAGTCCCCCTACTCTAAGACTTTCTGTAAATGGTAATACCTTGGAGGGAAAGGGAGGACAGAAAAAGTTCAATTAAGTGTGAAGAAACCTATTCCTTCCGCCCAGTTAAATTAGTGAAAAGGTCAGGAACCAGGAACTTGATAACAACCCATGGGACCCACAGGTCTGGATGACAAAGGCTTCTGCCATAAGAAACAAGTGCCTGGAATATATAATTAGACTGCATTCAGATTAGAAATGAGTTTCCTGTTTTCAAGGCACGGGGTAGTTAACCATTTAAGCAAGTTGTTAAAAGACATGGAAGAATCTGTATCTCATGTATGTAACTATAATTAAAAGGTATATTAAATTTTTGTTTTGTGGTTTGTCCTGTTGCACTAACTTAGACCTGACTTTAAACGTCATGCTTGGATAATGAATAAATCATGCCATGTTGCTATGGTCATTGTCCTGACATACATAGTCTTTCAGTCCTGGTAATCCGTAGGAGAGGAATCAAAGACTGAAGACAAAAACAACCTCTCTGAAAGGCTTAGGGTTCTTTGAAGTCTGCTGCATTAACAGAACAGAGAAGGAATTCTTTCACAGCTTGAAAGGAAATCACAGAAATACTTATTAAACATATGCTACTTCAGTATTTTAAGTCACAGGTGTTCTTTCTCCCTTTAGTTTATCCCAGGGCTTGGAACCAATGTGCGCATTCAATTATGCAGTGAATCTTGAGGAAATGAATTACAGCACAAGCTGTTGAGTGATAGGTACCTACTGACTGAGCTGCATCAGAGCCATCTGCAGGACAGCTGGGACAGAGTCCCTGGCTGCCTGAATAACCTCAAAGGGATTCATTCACATCACTACTGCCAGTGCTGTCCCATCTGATGGCTCTGCAAGTATTTTTTTAAATCACAGAGAACTAAAAATTACCTTAGATACAAGACAGCCATTTATCACTAATTAAACTGGGGGAGAGGACACCCAGAGTGGCAAGATCCCTTAAGCAGCTCTTGAGACCCAATTCTTCACTACCGGATTTTATTACTAGGGACTCACGAGGCCAAAATACAATATTTAATGAGTCACAAAGGCTGAAGGAATTCCTAGGAGCCCAGGAAGATCAGGCATCTTACTTCTTTCTAAAAAGGGAAAATGGGACCATGGGGACAGCTCGAACCTGGGGAAAGATTCTTAGGCACATTATTAATAATTGTATCTAGAAGCATTCAATAGCATGTTTCAAGGGTAGAAAGCAACTGCTGTGGGCTTGTCAAGAACAAATCATATCAACAAGATACAATGTTCTCCTTTGACAGCATATCTGGCCTTACAGGTAAGAGGAAAGTTGCCAATGTGGTAGTTCCTGATATTAACAAAGCCTCTGAACCTGGTTGCCATGGACTTCTTTGACAGGAAATGTGGAGAACAAAAAGCCCTCCAGAGAGTGAGAGAAATCACCATGATTCTTCCCATGGAGCAATTTGAATTGCCTTCTGGAATAGGACTGTCTGTCTCTGTCGGCAACTTCTTTATTTGAAGGTCTCTCAGGCTACTTTTCTTCTAAGCTGTGAATAACTGATTGCTACCCAAGTGAGGTAGAAAAGTCTGTGCCACTGCAAGAGACCTGTCTTGTCCTTGATGACTGTCAGTAATGGGTTGAGCTATCAGGCTTGGATGATCCATGCTCAGCCAAAGAGCATCTCTACAGAAACAATGGAGACAAATCTGACTTCTCCAACACAGATGGAGACCTGCTTGAGGTGCAGAAGCTCCAGGGAAGGGGCTCTTTCTGACTCTGTATCTCCTTGGAGTCTCACCAGAGATACCTCCCCTCTCCATGCTGTCATAATATCAACAGAATAATAGACTCAAGTCTAATGATTACGGATATGGCGATTCAGATTTTATGGCTTAGTTCTGTCTGCAGGTGGTATCTCATACACACACTAGAAAGTCTTAGAAAGAACCGTAAGTTTATTGTAGGTTACAGATTATTACAAACCATTTTTCACTGTGTTTGTTTTCTTGGTGGAGATACTGCTGCTTGATTTTTTTGGAGGGGCAGCGGGCCTGGGGAGGAGGACACCATACCCTGCTGAGGTTACAGTGAAATGGGACGTGTCAGGGCAGAACTGTGAAGCATACACCAACATCGCTTCAAACCTTTGCTTTGTTTCCGGTCACTAAGATGTGATCGTTATCCATTGGCATTAACCTGTGTTCCAGAAACCAGAAAACTGTAGAAATATGCTTGGAAATTCAATTTACACTGGATAGTAGGGCCTTTACAGTAACCACAAAACTTTTTATCACACCTGATGATTTTGATAGAAAATGAAGGAGAATAGATGGTGCAGCACTAACTTATAGTAATGTCTTTCATCATCTAAGTGGAGTTAGTCACAAGGAAGAAAGAAACTACTACTAGTTTACCTCCTAATATTAATTAAATCATGCCTGAGGGTGTGAAACTGTCAAACAAATCTGATCCACTGAATAAAGCATGGCTTGAGTCTTAAATGCTATTACTCAGATATGGCAGGTAGTTGCAATCTCCTTAGCATTGTCTCAGCAGGAATAAGGCAGATTTTGTGCAGTGAATTGTCAAGTGTATCTTCTGAGCTGTGTTGGTATTACATTATGCGAATTCTGTATAACTTGCTCGCTTGGTTCTCCCTGGGATTATTAACTCTCCTATACAAAGGAGTGAGTCTTAGGGAAGGAATAGTGTTAAGGGTAGAGATGTGTTCTGAAGAGACGTGAAGCAGTACAGAATGAATGGCACTTCACATTTCATTGGATTTCCACTCTTAAAACATCAGTTTCTGGACTTATGAGATTATTTCCTTTTTTCATTTAAATAACAGGCTTTTAGAGGTCTCCAGCACCCAGAAAGCTTGAGAACCTAACATTTTCAACTTTCAAGTCTCAAACAAGAAAAAAAAAAAATCAGTGTCAAAAAGGGAAATTATACATAATTTCAAAATGTTTCATTTTAAGCCAACCTTACGCATAAAAACTATTTTAGATGCAAAAATTAAATAACTATAGGTGTTAGAACAGAGAGTTTTAGGTCTTTATGCCTATAACTGTAGTGACACAGTTAGTTTGCTCTTTGTTAGAGGAAGCTGATTTTTCATCTCATGATGCTACTTCAGGGACTAGAGCCTAAAGACAAGCTCAAACCTTGGGATCAAAGCATGAAAATTGTGAATAGTTTGGACTGACATAGCTTGTGTAGAACTATGAAATCAGAGAAACAACTGTTTGTATTTTAACAAATTAAATTACATTCCATATCAAAGAAACGTGGTAGGAAATGCTGCCTAGACAGTACTCAGCAGTAATTCACAGTGCCTTGAGGACCAGCATATGTAAAACAGTAGGCTGAAATGGAATGCTGTCTTGATCACCTCCTGCTAACATGAGCAGCTTTTACACCTATTGCCAAGATCCTCCTGTGCTTTGGGGTCCATTTTGGATGGTTTTGTATTCTCTCTTCAGCCCTCAAGGAGAAAGCTTTCTCCCCCAAGGAGAAATCACTCACTCTTTCTTCTATCTTTCCAAGCTGAGCCTTTTCCTTTCTTCGGTCACCTCTGTCATGCTTGCCTAATTTTGGATTTCCATGAAATTTTCTGTATGGGACTTTGAATTCACTTCGAAAGTTTCAGCTTGTGCAAAAAAATCCTTCAGCTTGGTCTTGCAGATGTGTTTCTGGGCAACGACACAGAAGACGCTTGTTCGTGCTCCTTTCATGTGGTTCTGTGAGAATCTCTTTTGCCAAATATGTAAGGAAATGATTATTCCAACACTTGCAATTCCTTTCAACAGCTGATCCTGTTACTAACGCTTGCTCAGTAATGGAGCATGCTTGTCTCTTTCTGTGACTAAGACATTTTCTTCAGTGCAGGTGTAATTACGAAGGCCCTGCAGAGCTGAGTGTGACGTCCTGGTCTGACACCTGGGCAGACTGCAATACTTGCAGAGGAACACAAATGGTTAAGTTTCACACAGATGCTCAGGGATATACCATAACTCCTATATTTCTCTCAGGTAATGCTTCAAGGTACCTGTCTTTCCTCCAGGTCCATGCTGGGCCAGTTGGAGTAAACACTGTGGTTCACTGGGTTTTGCAGTTAATTAAATAATTAAGGATTAGAAACCCACTGTGGACACCGCTGCTCCTCCTGTGCGGATACATGTGTCATCCTTCTCATAAGAGAAATAGTTGTCTTGTGATTACTCCGTTGACCTGGAGTACAGCATACAATTTGTTATTTTGGGACTTTATTCCACTTTAGCCAAGCTTGTGCAATATTGTGGCAACATTTATGCCCACAAATAAAGTGGTAGAAAAGGAGTGAGTTCTTGCAGATGCATAGCAGGTTCTTGAACTATTTTGCTGAAAAAAGTGCAGGTAGGAAGAACAGTCAGTTCTGAAGTGAAAATCTAAATTATATGAAGCACAAACATTTTGGATCCCTCTCTCACTCATCCATCTATAACTCAATAAAGCAAATAAACTCTGTTGGTAGTGTGCAATTTAGTTGTTATTCAGGCACCAGGTGCGGGAAGAATGCATTAAAATGCATGCTGACTGGTAGGAACATCATCAAGGGAAGCTGTATAAAATTTGAATGTATTTGCACAATGCATTAATTTCACCCTTAAGTGTACTCTACAACATTTCTCTTACAGATTACAGCTTGATGCAAAATCCTTTGGAGGAAATGTGAAGAACCCTCTTAATCCTGGAGAGCTATGGATTGGTGTCTCTGTGTGTAGCTATCAGTTGATCATTTCATTCGATAAACTTAGGAAGTTTCATTAATCTCTGTCAGAAAAAGAAACTAAAAGAGCTTCTGGTAACGAGGTCCATAGAGGAGGTAGCAGTTTATGAAGAGACAACAGATAAAACAGCTGTGGGAATTATTAGACCATTTCAAATGTTCTTCCCAGCAGACACACTATTGTGTGGCTCTCACATATGTTAATTGGACAGAGAATTTCCATTTACTTTCCCAAGAAATGCATATGTTACTCTGGTTTTGGCTTCAGCTGCAGAGGTGCCAGGTGTTTGTCTGATTAATTTATTTTCACCTGTGAGTGGACCCTGGTGTGGTAATGCCATTCTTCGGAATTGGAAGCAGTACCCTCTCCATCCCTCCTCAAATCACAGCCATAAAGCACTGCTGCCTCCCCAATAAGACTTCCAGCTTCCTTTATATTTTTTTTTTTTAATTATTTATTCCTGCACATGAAGAAAGGTGCTTGTTATGACTCCTGCTTCTTGCCCAAATCACACAACACCTGAAGCAAGAAGCAAGTCATGATCACCATAGAGAATCCCTTCTTCACTCCATGGCTGATATTGCACTCATATTAGAGGATTTGTACAGATATGCAGATTTCACCTATACTGGATAAATCATAGTTTTGAGAAGTTTTATTACTGCAATGTACCAATCAAGCATAATCTGGCATTGTAGAAAACAATTGAGAAAGACATTTTTTTCTTTAAAAACAGAAACATTTTTCTACTTATTCAGTTTAGGGCAGAAGTTCTTTGAGCAGAAAGGTGCAAAGTGGTGATTTCTTATGGTAAAATGGATTAAGCAAAATTATTTTGGCGTCCCAACCCTTTTTAACATGGACTCTAGTGTCTCCCCAAAGATGTACGGCAACAAAATTACATATCCTACAGCATTGTATCCTATGTCTCTGAGGAGAGCTAGTAATGATAGTTCATTTCAGGATTTGGAGTGGAAAATACAGATTAAGGAATGACAGGACTGTTTAGCAGCAGGAGGGTCTGGGTTTTTATAATCCCTGTATGAAAGACCCTTGGACACTGCAAAGTACTTTGTGAAAGACCCTCAGACTCAGTAAAGGACTTCTTAAAATCGTATTTTCTAGAGATAATACTATTAAGAAAGAAAGCAAAGTGTAGACAAAGTTACTTTAGGCACTGGTAATCTCAATGTAGGCAGTGTAGAATGGGTGTGGCATGCTGTGCACATCCACCAATGGAAAGATTATTTACTTTTTGTTCCTCTTACAATAATTTCTTGCAAGTAAAATCATCCTGTTCCACATTTTCATTGTTCAAGAAAAGAGGTGAACTTGTTGCTTCACTGTTAGATAAAGACAAGGGCATGAAAGTGGCGTAACCACCAACATAAAGTGGGACCTGCCTTTAGGTTTCTCTGCTAGTCAACCAGGTAGGTTTATCCTGCAGTTAATAGATACACAAAGCTCAAGACTGTGTACCTCACACAGCAGAGCAGAGCCTAGCACAGCCCTGGCTTTTGTGCACTCTCACTGCCTGTTTCACGGATCACTAGTTCATCTGTGTACAATGGTATTCCAATTAGGATCATTACATGGAGCCCACTGATTCAGCAGCACAGGGTGTTCCTTTGTTTATGCTTTTGTCTTAAATACTCTGAGTGTCTGTATCGCTCAGTTTATTTACACTTTACCATTGTGAGTAATGTAGAATAGCAGGACTCCATGTGGAACAGGTAAGGAAGGGATGGATATTTCTGAATGGGGAGACACAAACCTCATATCTTGGGTGAAATGCCGCCTTTAGACTCATCATTATAAGGAACTGCTAAAACCGTGTGTCTTTTAAATGAAGACCCAATCTCTATTGTACAGATCCTGATCCCAGAATCCTCTGTTCCTAGAACAGGGACCTACGTCCCTAGAACAGGAACCTTTTTGAAAGCTATACAAGGTCCCACTAATTTTGGTATTGGAGGGGCCAGCCTTTTCTCCATGCTACATTTGACTGCTAATGGGAAGAGACTGAAACCCAGAGGGGTCTCATAGCCTTCTACCCTTTGAATTTAACAGGTTATCAATGGGAACTTTTGTTTCAAGCCACATTTTGAAACAACTCTATTCTCATAACAAAGTGCTCACACATACCTGATGTACTCTCTGAAATGTAAGCTTAACATTAAGCTTCTGGGCTCAAGTCCTTCCTCAGCTCTGCAGACTTAGATGACACTGTTGGAAAGAGACATCTTAGGAACAAGGATTACCTCTCATCTTTCCTTAAGGAGTCTTTGCAGTTTCACTTACAGCACCTCGCATGTGTCACTGAAAGAGTCAAGATATAAAGTAGCTAGATGGGTCAGCTTAGTGCAGTCCTGAATAATTTTGTTGTCTTGTCATGCATTGCTTTGCTGGCAAATATTTAGTAGAGAATTCAGAATTCAGTAGAGAATATGTCTTTATACCAATTACTGAAAGGACTTCAGTGACAGTGAACCTGACAGTTCACTTCAGTTAAACCTGACAGAACACTTATGGGACTGACTTTACTCTTCTTCTGAAGTGCAACTGTGGGTCTTGAAAACATAACATAGTTCACAATTTCATGCATTTAGTTTCACACGTAAGTTTGATTCTTTGACTTTGTATGTAACTCTCATATTTAAACATTTTTCATCATTCTACTGTACAAAAATCTTTATCCTTCCCCTCAAATTCATGTAAGATTTTGTCATCCCTCCACTTTCCTGGATGTGAGAACAAAGAAAACAATGAGAGGTAATCAGAACAAAGGGAATGGAAAAGGAACAGTTTAGAATATAAATAGAAAAGTAGCATTAGCTGTAGCTTCTGGTAGTACTGTAAGATGGAAATCACAGTGTACATCAAAGAAGCTTGTTTTCCTAATTTCAGTTTGGATAAAGCTTGTTGTTATAGGCTCTTAGAAAAGTAAAGCCATTACTAGCAATTTAAAAAGAATGCAGTATTTTTATATTGTATGTTTCTTCCATATCAGAATTACAGGGTTTTACAAGCTGGTTGAAGAGAACAATTTACACAATGCTACTCTTCAAATGAAACGAACAAGAATACTTGTCATAGGTTGGGATCTGGGCAAGCTTTTAGTACAAACAGAGGTCGGCAAAAGAAGCTTATGGGTAATTGGTTATGTTCTTACTGTGTTTTGAGTGTTTCTGTGTTTCTTTTTAGCTCTCTTCTTCAGTTTAAAGTGGACTCTTTCGCAGTTTTCTCAAATTTATATGTATTCCAGGAGCTCTTAAGATTTTATCCACATCCGATAAAAATTCCACTTTCTAAGGAGACTGACAAAAATGGCTGTGGAGTAGGAGTGGATTTCAGCAGTTAAATTAGAGGGCTGAGAAACAATTACAGGCTTGGTTTAACTTGATTAGCATGATTATCAGGGGAAAGTTGTAACAGATGAGATATTTGGGTAAGTGTCCGGGCTGCAGAGGGAAGAGCAAATTAGTCAAACAAAGAACTGGTTAAATCAGATAGAACAGATGAGCTACATTAGTGGAGATACCTATACAGGATCCAAATTAGATCTCATTATTTTAGGAATTTAGCTGGCCCTTATGCTAAATATTGTTTTAAGATAATAGAAAATGGAGCATGTGAACAGTGGGAACCAAAACTTTTCACTACTTTGAAAGTACTACAAAGCAGGGTTAAAAGAGATGTCAGCAAGAGACCAGTCAGGTAAGAAAGGTGGAGGATCATACAGCATGGGATGGTATGAATAGCAGAGAGAACCATGTTCATTTTATAGAAATGGTGAAGACCATGATTTAGATTTTCTGAACAATCATGTATGTAAGTGACTGAATACAAAACAATCACAATTCGCAGTAATTATTAAGTAACTCTCAGCAATTATGCAGGTGGCCTCATTCTACACCATCATGAAACTTTTATTTCCCGGGTTTCTTTTCACCCTAGCAAAGTAAACAGTAAGTAATTTAGAGGCAATGGTATTTGCTACAATTTTGATCCATATTTATAAATAGTCTAGGCATCTTTGGGGTTTTTGGTTTTGGTTTTGTTTGGTTTTTTTAAAATAGGTCTTCTATACACTGACAGAAGGATTTTGAATGCTGAGATGGTTAATCTAGAGGTCAGAGGCATCATTGCTTTACACAGATATAACAAGAACAGGTTAAAATTTTGGAGACTGCCACGGGCCACATTCTGTAACATTTAGCTCTGTAGAAGCAGCTAATGAATAGTCAGAACAATGTTTTGTTTCTAAACACTGTGATCTGACAAATATCTTCTAGTGATGAAGTGTGAAAGGTGGTGCTTTGTACACTAAACACTCTAAAGGATGGTGTGTGTAGATTCCGATTAACATACTCTAGCGCCTACAAACAACTTAAAACTGGCCAGTAACCTTTCCACCCAAGGTTTCTGTACGGTAGCACAAGATTAACTTAAGCTCTCAACTTGAACTGGCATAAAAATCACACTACGCAACATCTACCTCCATCTAATTGACGTTTCTGGATTTCTAGGGCTGAAGTCAGGAAAAAGGTAGTTTTCACACTGTGATCCACCTCACAGAATCGGAAACTCCCAGACTGACATAACAGCTACAAGAGCTGATGTTGGCAGGAACAACTGGGGACTGTCTAGTTCACTCCCTCATGTGTGTTCTGCTGGAATACCTTGCCCAGTTTGTCTGTGACAGTCTGAATGGTTGGAGACTCCACAATGTCTCTGGGCAGCCTGTTTGAGTGCTCAACCACAACCAGAGCAAAAATGTGTGTTCTTACATATGTGTGTGCCCATTACCTCTCATCCTGCCACTGGGCACCACCCAGCAGAGTCAGTCTCCCTCTTCTTTATTCCCTCTGTTCAGCTACTTAAATATATTGGTAATGTCCCCCTGAACTGTTACCTCCCTGGGCTAAACAGTCACTCTGCTCTCATCCTCTTCTTGTGCAAAAGGTGCTCTGGTCCTTTAGCTCTTTCTGGTCCTTTACGGCTCATGGTCACCTTGCTCTCCTCCAGGGCCCCCAGGCCCTTCTGTGCAGTGCTGCTGTCAAGCTGTTGCCCCCCAGAGTGTGTGAATTTTTTCCTCTCCATGAGCAGGACCTTGCATTTTCCCTTCTTGCCCTACATCAGATTGCTGTTGGTCCAGTTTTCCAGCTCCATATGAATTGTGATATAACCATCTGATTTATCAGCCATTCCTGGCAGCTCATAATAATGGCATTTCTTGCTGATTTAATACTAGCTACTGCATGCATAATGAGTTTCTGTTTATTAGTCTTCTTGCTTGGTCTTTTGGGGCAGGGGGAGTGTCATTTTCTGTTTAATACTTATTCAAGTTATCCTTTTACTGGGAAAACATGCATTTTTTATAACTTGGAAAAATAAAATAGAATTTTATTCAGAAAACAAAGCTGAATTAAAATACTAGGGTCAAGAGTCAGTCCTAAATTATATTTCTCTTCCAAAACTTTCTTCTAGCTTTAATTTTCTTAAGTTTTCTTTTAGATTTTAACTAACTGCACTGTAATTTTGCTTTTGCCTGAGTCGTTTTTTTTCTGTTTGCCTACATTCTTTAACAAAAAAATTATTTCATATACAGAGCCTGAATCTAAGAGAGATTGTCTTCCATTGACATCCCCAATAACTTAGTGATATTAACAGAATTTTTTCTCCTGTGCCGTAGCTTTGCTTAATGCAGGAGAGAGCAAGTCCAGCAGTGTGAGAGACCATGCAGTATACCTCAACCTTATTCCATGTATCAGCTAAGGCAATGTGGGAAACTGCACTGGGACGTTTGTTGATAGCCAGATAGTGGTGCACAGGAAGCATTCTGCTTGGTTGTGAATTTTAATGACTTGGTAGTTATCTCAAGAACTTACCTCAGATAGTTATTTCTATTCCAAGTGACCATCACTTGGTTAGATGTCTGTAAAGACATAAGGAGATGGCCAAAATCCAACTGAAACAATCCAATGATCCCCTTTGTTTACTCCATTTCACCCATAATCAGAGACTGTTTTTAATCCACTGTGTCATAGTGATTACTGAGATACTTAGAGACATTTTCATGATCTACTTCTTCAGTTGAGCACTGATCTTGTAAATAATATTAGCTGTATCTATATTAAGGGGTCTGGATATGTAGGGAAGCATTCCTGGAGCACATTTACGGGGACTGATATACTATTATCCATGCTCCTGTTTAGCTGAACACTGTCCCAGACAGGATCTTTCAGTGAACATTTGCCACAGGCACTTGGCATTGAACCACTCACTGTGGAAACTAGGACAGTTTACTAAGGGGCCAACTCATGCCATGCTGCTAGAGATGGCTGGGATATTCCTGCACTAACTTACTAGGATTTGTGCAGTCTTCAGACCTGATTTGAACACTGAGCAGTCTCACTGTATTTATTACACCTACCTGTGCACATAAGAGTGAAAACTCGAGTGGATATTTGCCAGCTTGGAGCTACCCTGTGGGTGACTGAAGTCATGCCATCTATTATTTTCTAATGATGAGGCATAAAGCATTATCTTTTAGCCTCTAACACATCTTCAGGAAGGTTTTATTGTAACCAGTATGTCAGTGTTCTGAGGCTTCTTCTCTTCCGAATGCTGGGACGCAAAGGGAAGACAGGGTCTACTGTGTTTAAGTCTGCATTTAATCACAGGCCAGCAAGCTGTAAAAATCCTTAAAATATTTATCACTGTCAATTTATTGAGGATTCTGCAGTTTCTTTTCTCATGTCAAATAGTGACTCCAATTTCTGTCCTGTTAAAAGCTTTGACATTTGAAAAACAGACCACAGGAGGATCCATTTTGTGGAGTCAGATGCAAAGATAGTGTCTCCCTCTTGTCCTCTGACTTTAGGCTGATCCCTGGAAAATCTTTTCTCTCTGCATGCCTGTACAGCTGCTGTTGCTAAGATCTTGTTAGTTCTGGCCCACTCTGCTTTTCTTGCCTGAAATAGAATGACAGCCTCTGCTTCTTGAAGTGGATCCTAGCAGACTAGAGGAATGGAAGGACCTTCAAGGAAATTTGTCACCTGCTACAGGCGGGAGACCTCCCTGAATGAAATGTAATTGCACATCCTTCACAGTCTACTGATAAAAGTGATGCCTGTCTACCTAAACTCATGCCAGCAGTGTTGTTCCTGCAGCAGCTTTGCCTTGACCACCAAGATACCCTCATTGCTGCTCCACAGGCTGCACCAACAGAATTCCTTGGTACCTCATTTCCTCTCCCCATTTCATTTCCCACATGCAACTTCTGACAACTTTCTACTTCCTAACATCCTTTCCACCCTCCATCCTGCCTGGCCACTTGTGCCAGTTGACAACAGTCTACTACAAGGCACATGTCCTGGTCTGCGGCTTTAAAGTTGCAGCATATGAAACTTTAGACATGTGCTATTTCCCTGGCACATTTCACACGTCTTGTGAAACTTTTCAAAGCGCATATGCCTTGACCTTTGGTGGACTGGAGCACATATGTACCACATTATATTGTGATCTCTGCCTTTAACCATGTTGAAAGTGACATCTCACGTGCTTTTCTGATTGATGTTGTAATTTGAAAGAATGAGGAAGGAATTTCAGTCCACCTCTGCAGATTTTCCTCTACCTTTGCTTTATCATTTATGATGCATGAGTTGTCAAAATGGACAGTTCAAAACAATGAAAGAAACGACAGAAAGACACCATAAACATCTCGGAAAGGGGAAGATTAGGATACTGGTCACAAGTGAATGTTTTGCAGTGATTTGAGTTACTTAACTTTCATTCAATTGTTCAGCTGCTCTTGCAAAGACTGAAGAGTTGAATGCAATGTTCTTCCTTTTGCCAGTAGCTCAGAGACACAGCAACATTATCTGACAAAATTTGGTTTTGGAATTATATTTGGGGATTTTATGCTTTACAGTTTGGGAATATACTCTAGGAATACCTGTCACATCACGCTATTCCTGCCTTGTGGAAGTCTCTAGACTTGGGAAAGGAACTTAGGATTTCTGTGGTGTGGGTCACTCTTCTGTGACAAGCCAGTGGTTGTGAGCTGAATACAAACAAGGCAGTGGTTTATGGAATGACCCAAAGCAGAGCACCATCCCATACCATACAAAGACAGGAGCTTATAGTCAAGGGAGGAGAATCAGTATGGGGCAGGAATGAGATGTCAGTGTGTGGGTTAGAGTGACATACTTTTGTCTCTGTATGAGTGCAGTAAAGCTACTTGTCAGGCTTTCTTCCACCTCTGATCATCTCATTAACAGGTTCTCCCCAGAAAGAAACTGTGTTCTTCAGGCGGGTTTGGAGATGTGACTTTCTCATGGCACATATTACTAATGTTATCAAGAAACCTTTCTTAGGCTTACATGGACATCTTCCTCAACATTTTGGAGTTTAAAATATAGAAAGATTGTTTCCAATTTTATTCCATTTATCAGGATATGAGAGTTTCAATTTGGTTGTCGGAAACTTAAATGGATTGAGAATCGTTTTTGAAGTCAAAAATTATTACAGTCCCACACCTTTGTGGGAGAAAAGAATCAGGATACTTGAGGTAAATGGACTTGTTAGGATGGGAGAAAGACATTTTTGCTGGTGATTCACGCTATAATGATGTCTGACTCTTTTATTCTGAGCTGGAGCTACAAAGAGATGATTTTTCTACCCATTGAAGAGATTCAATGAAGACATACCAGCACAGCTAGGACTTATTTTCTCTTTGTCTGTGTTCCCTCAGATACAATTTTCTAGGTTTCACATTTTACGAATAAACTTTTCCTGTAAGTCAAGACAGTACTTACTCAAGAGGTGAGGTACTAAGGAGAAAATACAGTCATGCTATAGGATCCTGCATTGGACAGGTCTGTAAGAGAATGGGACTTCCAGACTCCTTAAAGGACATCAAGCAGAACATAATTTCATTTGTATGGCATGAAAACTGGCTGACGTATAGCATTATTTATGCTATTCAGTCACTGTAATCTTGTCATGTCCGGTGGTGAAGAAGGGCACCTCTCAGACAAGCCACAGTTTCTGAAAATGCCATCAATTGCCTCTCTTTTTCAGGTTATCATATGCAGTGAGAACTCGTGAGAGAGCTCAGAGTGGGTGATGCTTTTGGATATTAGTAGAAGAGGACCTGCTATTCCCTAAATCATAAACTTTCTAAGCCTGACTGTTGCAGTCAGCCTGAAAGGTCTTCTGTGTGAAGTGCCTTACTTCCAGTGAAAACTAGCATTTTCTATAGGAAATCTTCTGGTAATTAATATTTACTATTTTCCCCGTTAAATCTAGCTTAATGTGAACAAGCAGAGTACAGCCTTCTGAGAACTACTAACTGCAACTCCTCCACCATCATTCACTGAATATCAGACAGGTGGGATTATTGCACTGGCCAAGAAAAAATGTTTATGACTTGCATTGGGATTCCAGCCTGAGTGGAGTAAGCCTGGGATGGCAACCTGCCTGATGCTACCCTAGGGATATTATCTGTAACTAGGTATTTATTATTTTGATTGATGTGTTCATATATTTCCAGGTAAACACAAGTGTTAAAATGTTAAAATGAATATTTAATTAGAGTAATTACTAGCCATAACAACAAGAATTGAATACTATGAGAGTAACAATGGTTTTGTGATGGAGCACTACTCTTTGTGTAGACTGTTCAAAGAGTAAGAACTTTTTCTTCCTCACATTTACCAAGCTGCTCCAGGTGGGGACTCTGAAAGAATACAGTGGAAGTAATATCAAGGAAATTCTTCAAAATTTGTTCATGAAGAAAACAAGCTTCAGAGGGACAAGGGATGTTCAGACTCAATTGCTTCCCACTGGCTTTTCCATAATTTAAATGTCATAGTCTAGATCATATATGTGCAATGAGCTCTTCAGTCTCTTCTTTCAAGGATCTTGCCTCTTCCAAAAGGGAAATGTGACAGTTTCAAGTGTAATGGTGCTCGCAGGGGATTTTCTTTAAAAGGTCCCAGTGAATCCAACAAAATCCGAACATAATAAACCCCACCTTCTCCAGGTAGAGAATAAATTAGTCTTTGGCCTTATTTCTGACTTTTCAGAAAGAGGACAAAAAGACCTGGGCTATCTCATTGGCTATCCTTGCACTTGTTACTGAGTGTAAAATCTGACTTCATCAGGAAAAGAATTTATATTTTTCCACATGGCTGAAAGTTTTGTTCTTCAAGTCTGAGTCTAGAAGGTGAAAGCAAACCAAAAAATAAAATTGTGAAACAGATCTGCTTGAAGTATCACAATCTTTGTTCTTAGTCATTAGAGCAGATGCAACAAATCTTTTATGAACTGAAGTCCGAGTATAATGAAATGCCATAGAACTCTGCAGGACTCAGAGAGGTTTTCCCCAGACAGTAGAGTCCCTGAGAGAGAATCTATATTTGGGAAGCAAAAAACAGGGATAAATTACTTCTGTTCTTTCTTTCAGTCTCTATAAAAGTTCCTCTGAATATCTAGCTTTCAATCCAGCATCTAAATCACACATTAAGAAAAAGAATGAACCATTCCAAACTGACTGTGTTTTTTTCCTGACTGAAGGAAAACCAGTGTTTTGTTCTGTTGCACATCAGCTGTAATAATTTGCACTTTTAAAAAAATGGTAGTGCAAAAGAAGTGCAGATCTCCTGATAGGATTAATTTTTTTCAGGATATTAAGTGATTAGAAGTCTGCATGAGAAGCAGAGGGACTCATATGCCTTTATTAAAGGAAGACAACTGTCTTGCACAGTGTAGTCAGCCTGCTAGGGTTCCAGTACAAAAGGAGGTATCACTATTGCTGGGGAGTCAAGATTTGGAACTTCAGCTTACTGCAGCTGCTTGGTTTCTTGGGTATTCTGGGAAGATAGCATAACAGCATACCTTTGGCTCCAAGGATGATTTTGTGTTATGAAGTAAAAGCAAAGAATCCTGGGCCTGTTTGTACACAGATGGACTTTGTCTTGACTTTGGCAATGACCCGTTAGAATACTCCTGGACTCTTGCTCATAGTTAGAATATGTCACTGTACTTTCTGTGCTAGCTCCCCATTCACTCTTTCAAAGAAAGACAATAAGATAACGGGTTGCATACTGCTATTTTTATTTGTGTTACTGTTAAAAATTAGCAACTTCAGTAAAGCAAAGTTATATGAGTCCAGAAAGAGACAAAGCCTGTCCTGATAAGTCCTCTTTCTTGAATTTGTATTTCCTATATTTGCTATCTTAGACAGAATCTGATAAAAAAGACATTGTCTAAGTTATTAACCATCTCTCAAGTTACTTAGAATAAATGTTCCATTTTTAGTCACAATTGTGTTGCAATGCAAAGACCTCTTTGATGAAAATTAAAAAACAAATTATCTGAATCTCTGAGCCATTCTCTTTTCAAAGTGATTTTCTGCATGACACCCACAGTGCTGTATCAAACTCCTAATTACGACCCTGATTTAATTCATCTACAGAGGAACAGGGTAATCTGTCATGAACAATTTCAGAGCCTTGGAGTTAGACAAACTCCAACAATGCCTGTGTAGATGCTCAGTCCTTTGAGCATCTCACCAAGCATCAAGTAATATCCCACAGAATATGCTCTACATTCCTAATTGTGCAATTTCAGACCAAAAGATGGTCTCTGCTCCTGAGACCTGCCAGTCAAAGTTGCAAGGATACACCAGTATGGACTTGTCCACCATTGTACATTTGAAAGAGTAACTTAACTAATACCAGGACCATGCTGGTTTACTGAATTTGTCTGTGGTTTGTGGCAGAGACAGGGAATTGTAAAACAATTACGTTGTTGTGTTTTCCACCTTGAATGCAATTGTGTCTGAAACTTGTTTTTATGTAGTTTTCCTGCTTATATTTACCCATCTGAGCCTGCATATGAAGTTTAGGCTGCAGGATTTCGTGTTGCTCTAGTAACCACTTTTTTCCGGAATGTGCATCGAGAGGATTTCCTACACTGATCCAAGATGGATTACAAGAGGAGAACTAATGAGAAGATGCAGGTATTGTCTTCATAAACTCTCTTCAAGGTCTTCCCCTTTCACCTAGTTAGGTGAAAATGCTACCCTCCTTATCTACAACCCAATCGTGTCGTCCTCCACTTCTTTCCTCCATATACTGCATGCTCTAGACAGAGAATTAAGCAATGTAGTCATATCTGGGGTAGTATGTACTTCATAAAGTTTATCAGCATATGATACATTTTAATATTTAAATAACCATGAATGAGGAAAAGTTCATTTTTGTTCATAGTATCCTTCAAAGTTCTGGTCATACAATTTCTTTTAGCTCTGCTCAGCTCTTCAGAGACAAAAAGAGGACCATTCTAACTCCGCCAGGCCATGTCCTCCGGCCATCTCTATTTTCTCCATGTCAATTAGGCATATCTGCACCTGCAAAGATACCATCCTGGGTACACAGTGCAGGCTGTAAATAATAATACTTAGCTCTTGCCTGGGCCCTTCATCATCATCCCACATAGGGGGATTTCAGCACTAGGAGTGATTACACCTCATTACCAACCTGAAATGTTACACTTTGGCCTTCTCCCTACTCCACAGTAACAGGCTGAATGTTAACAAACTAAGAAGCATTTTAAATGCACCATTCTGCCCTCTGTTGGAAAAGCTGTTCATAATTACCGCCATTTCTTAAGTTAACTGCACCAATATTTTTATGGGAAGTGCTCTTTCATCTGGCATTAGCCAAAGGAAATTACTTTACATCTACATTAATTTACATACGCATTAAACTCGTGACAAAGCAAATTGTAAAGATAAAGCACCATCATCATGTCTCTGCTTCCACTGCCTGTGCATTTCTTTCCTGTCCTTCAGTTTGACCAGCAGGTCTTAATTCATCCATGGTGATCTCTTGCCTTCCTTTCCTGGTTTCTTACATCTGGAGATCAAGAATGTAATCCCTTCCAGCCATAGCAAGGTGGAAGCAGCTTAAAAAATTGGAAGAAAAGGATATTCATGTAAGCTATGACACAAAGCACTTTCCCAAAATGTATGTTGTTTTTGTAGTTTGTTGGAGCCACTCAGCACAGCCATATCTCAAAATTGCCTAATCTGCTTTCTTCCTTTGTTAGTCATCTTTAGAGAAACAGCCTTGGTGTTGGTGCTCTCCTCTTAACATTTAGACTGATAATCAATGGTCAATCAGTTATTGTTCAGAATGTACATATAACCAGCACTGTGAAAGACACAGTGTGTGTAAGGATGTGCCATGTGAGCATATGTCATGACATCCAGAATGCAAAGTAAATAAAGGGGCACCAGAACAGAGCACATCTGTCCATCTGTCTGTCTATATTTAAATTTCTAAGGCAACCAAAGAGCAACTGCTGATTGGAAATTAGATTTGTAGGTCAAGCAATAAAGCTGCTTTAAGACCTGACTAAATTATTTTCTGTCAGTTGAATTAGATGAAACTCTTAAACCAAATCAAGTGACACTGAAGAGAGACAGCAGCATTTGAAGAGGCCGGAGGCCATAGTGAATATTTTGTAAGTTGTGCAAGTATCTCAGATAATAATGAAAATAATCAAAGGCTTCTCAGCTAGAATAACTTTCTCCTCCGGGAAAAACACTACTGACAGAACTAATGGGCTTTGGAAAAGCAAACACAAGCCGGGACAGTGTATTTAAGGCAACTGTTGGTGAAAAACAATATAATTAGAACTCGGTGTTTGCTTTACAGTCACAAATTGTTGCAATTTGCTTTGCTCTCGGTTTCCTAGGAGGTAAAAGGAAGAAGCACAGGAATAAATCTCTCTTGGGCCCTGGTATTTTAGCCAAACCAGTCTTGATCAGACTTTGCTCATTATAGAGAAGCTATCTTACCCATGGACATTAGAAGAATGCATGACACCTACTCTTTATTTAGAAACAAGATATATGGATTAATTATCATTTTAGCTCCATCCTTCCTTCCTTCCTTCCTTCCTTCCTTCCTTCCTTCCTTCCTTCCTTCCTTCCTTCCTTCCTTCCGCACCATTCCTTCCGCACCATTCCTTCCGCACCATTCCTTCCGCACCAATCCTTCCGCACCATTCCTTCCGCACCATTCCTTCCTTCCTTCCGCACCATTCCTTCCTTCCGCACCATTCCTTCCTTCCGCACCATTCCTTCCTTCCTTCCTTCCTTCCTTCCTTCCTTCCTTCCTTCCTTCCTTCCTTCCTTCCTTCCTTCCTTCCTTCCGCACCATTCCTTCCTTCCGCACCATTCCTTCCTTCCTTCCTTCCTTCCTTCCTTCCTTCCTTCCTTCCTTCCGCACCATTCCTTCCTTCCTTCCGCACCATTCCTTCCTTCCTTCCTTCCTTCCTTCCTTCCTTCCTTCCTTCCTTCCTTCCTTCCTTCCTTCCTTCCTTCCGCACCATTCCTTCCTTCCTTCCTTCCTTCCGCACCATTCCTTCCGCACCATTCCTTCCTTCCTTCCGCACCATTCCTTCCGCACCATTCCCTCCTTCCACACCCTTCCTTCCGCACCCTTCCTTCCGCACCATTCCTTCTGCACCATTCCCTCCTTCCTTCCTTCCTTCCTTCCGCACCATTCCTTCCTTCCTTCCTTCCTTCCTTCCTTCCTTCCTTCCTTCCTTCCTTCCTTCCTTCCTTCCTTCCTTCCACACCATTCCCTCCTTCCTTCCTTCCTTCCTTCCACACCATTCCCTCCTTCCTTCCTTCCTTCCTTCCTTCCTTCCTTCCTTCCTTCCTTCCTTCCTTCCTTCCTTCCTTCCTTCCTTCCTTCCTTCCTTCCTTCCTTCCTTCCTTCCTTCCCATTCCTTCCTTCCTTCCGCACCCTTCCTTCCGCACCCTTCCTTCCGCACCCTTCCTTCCGCACCATTCCTTCCTTCCTTCCTTCCTTCCTTCCTTCCTTCCTTCCTTCCTTCCTTCCTTCCTTCCTTCCTTCCTTCCTTCCTTCCGCACCATTCCGTCCACACCATTCCTTCCTTTCCTCCCTCCCTCCCTCCCTTTGGTAAAAATTAGCTCACACATTAGCGTCTTTCCTAGCCTGGAGAGTTGCCAATGGATCCTTCTGCCCTATCCTTCCTCCTCTCTTCAGAAAGATGTCACCTCCTTGTGTCAGAGTGTATTTGGCTGGCTGAGATGGAGTTAATTTTCCCACAGCAGCCTCACAGCGCTATGCTTTGCATTAGCAGCTGGAAAGGTGCTGACACTACAGGAGTGCCTTGGCTGCTGCTGAGCAGCACTGGCACAGCACCAGCCCCTCTCTCCAGCATTCCACCCCTCACCAGCAAGCTGGGATGGGCAAGATCTTGGGAGGGGACATGGCTGACCCAAACTGACCAAAGGGGCATTCCACACCACAGGATGTCTGTCCAGGTACAAAACCTAAGGGGAAGGAGGAGGAAGGTGTGGCATTTATTGTTTATGGTGTTTGCTTTTTGGAGCATCTACCACGTGTACTGAGGCCCTGCTTCCCAGGAAGTAGCTAGACTTCTGATGGGAAGTAGAAAACAAAATCCTTCGTGGTTATTTGTTATGTTTTGTTTTAGGTTTTTTCTGTCTTTTTTCTGTGCTTGCATGCACAAAACAATTGCTTTAGCTTTATTAGTGCTTTTACAGTGCTGTGCTCTCTATTGGTAGGTGGAATGTACAGCACACAGAGTGAATGTTCCTACAGCCTGAGAGGAGGTTGCCTACAAAAGATTAGTCCTGATGCTATTTTTTAATCAGGAGAATGAACACAGAGGGATTTTTTCCCCATGAACTCTGGGAAACATCCCTGAAAGTGAAAGTATTTGTTCCTCAAGGCAGGAGTCAGCCCCAGACAAAATGCAAGGGAAGCCTGTTCCTAATGCAAAGCTTGTAATACCATGTTTGTAAACACCCAGTTTCCAGCTTTACATTCACCAAAAGGTGTCCTTTCAAAAAGATATCCAATGAGTAGCACTGAAGATATTAGGACACAATGACTGAAGCCATCATGGTATAATCAGAACCAGTACATGGGGTCATACAGAGACAGCAATAGCCTATGGAAGCCTTATGTCTTTGGGAAAGGCAGTAAAATATGATGCCATTTTTACAAAATACAGGAGAATAGAAGGAAGTTACTTTCCTAAAAACAATGGAAGCACACTCACGCCTGCGTGATAAATGATCAAGTATTAAAGAAGTAACAATTAATGAATTGATTACTAAAGTGAAAACAAGCCTTGAAATAGGAAAGATTACTATTTCAGTATGGTCTTGATGGTGGGAACTGATAAAAGCATTAAAACCCTAAAAAAATCCAACATTGCAAGACCCCAGGCCCCAGGCTACCATTTACCCCCAGAACAGTTTATCCATGCGGAAAATATTTGACATTATACAAGAAAAAGATTTCATTCATGAAAGAAGCCAAAAAAAGGAAAAGATTGAATTGGAAGCTTGATCTCCCCAGAAAGTATCTTAACCAAAAGATGCCTAGAACATTAAATGGATTGACTCAATTTCTCTGTGATTTTTGCCCCAAGGTAATGGATTTTACTAACAAACACACAAGAAATTTGAAGTATTGGGCTATTCTTTGTGTATTTCAGAAATTTCCAGCTATATTTCAAAAACACAGCACACACAAGTTTCCACTTCCTGCATGCTTTAGGAGTAGAAAACACATGGGATAAGATTTATGTGTCTTTCATTAAAGAAATGAAGCAGGGAAAAAAGCTTCTGATGGTAAGAAGCCTACAAGAAGGAACAGCTCTTCTCAAGATTCTTAGTTACATTTTTCCATCCAAGTTCTTGTACTCTTCTCTCAGAGCTGAGTACAATACAAGCACCAAGACATTGTGACTCTTTTCATCCTAAAATACACAGGTATGTCTGTCACAGCAATTGTGTTTTGAAAGATGAGAGCTCTGCATAGTGCATCCAGTTTCAGTTTCTCAGGAACATCTACATTTAACCTCACCATGCAAGTATGGGAAAATGGGCATAATTTTTTAGTCTGTGACATGTGAATTGTAGGTCAGGTTTCATCTCTGAACAGCATGTCTATCCCAGCCCTGGTATCAATCCACATGGAACAGAATCACAGCGTGCTATGGGTTGGAAGACACCTTAAAGATTACCAGGTTCCTACCTCCCACTTATAAGGACGTTGGAAGTCTGCAGGTCTGCTAAATAACTAACCAGGGAAAAATTACTTTAAAAGTCAGAATTTTGTTTGTGGTTCAGTCTTCTTTACTACAAGAGGGCTAAAGATTCTACCATATTTCATGTAAACCTCTTCCGATAAGATAAATGTTTTCCCCTCACTATCTCAGCTTCTCAAGAGAGTAAAATGCAAAGAACTGTGCGGTGATTTTTCTTGGCCCAGTTTTTGTTAGTGAGTAGGATGGGGTACAAAGACGGCTGCTGTGTGTCCTGTGTGAAGGTTCTGGAAGTTTTTCACCATGTCCAGCAGAGCCAATCTCTGATGGCTCTGAAGATGATGGACATGCTGCTAGCCAAGCCTGGGCCAATTAGAGATGTTAGTTATGCCTCTGTGAAAACATATTTAAGAAGAAATCAAAACAATGTGAGCACACACTTCTTTTTAGGCAGAGAAGGAGGTAAAAATATGTGAGGGAAAACAACATGGAGGCACCAAGGTCAGAGGAGAAGGTGGGGGAGGAGGTGCTCCAGGCGCCGGAGCTGAAAACCCTCTGCTGGCTGTGGTGAAGACCATGGGGGAGCAGGTGCTCCCCCTGCAGCCCATGGGGTCCAGGGGGATGCAGAGAACCCCCCACAGCCCCTGGGGAGGTGCCCACGCCAGAGGAGCAGGTGGATGCCTGCAGGAAGCTGTGATCCAGTGGGAGTCCCAGGAGAGACTGAGAGTTACAAAGGCCTTGCAGGAGAGAGAGAGGCCTTGCTCCCAGGATGGAAACAGCCTGACCTCGGCTCGGCCTCAGCTTGGAAGTCTGCACCCTATGGACAAATAACTCGTGCAGCAACAGTTTGGGTGGATTTGCTGCTGGTGAGATTGGACCCACGCCAAAGAAGTTCGCAGAGGACTGTCTCTCATGGGAGGGACCCCCATGGCTAAGTAGAGGACACTTCTCCCTGATGGTCTGACCCTGACCAAAGAAAACTCTCATACCCTGCCCCCGTCCTGGAGCTGTTGATTGGAAGGAGGGAGGGGGTGAGCTGAGAAATGGTGTCTTAATAGGGAGGGGTGAGTAGAGAAACAGTGTTTGTAGTAGAAGAATTGTGGTGATGATTAAGAGAAAAAACCCCACACCCTGCCCCACCCGGGAGCTGTTGGTTGGAAGGAGGGAGGGGGGTGAGCAGAGAAATGGTACCTTAAGAGGGAAGGGGAGTGAGTGAAGAAACGGTGTCTTATGAGCTTATTTTTATCTCTGATTTATCCTCCGACTCTGTTAGGTTAATAAATCACTTTGCAACTCTAAGTCTGCCACCTGTTTCGCCCCCCGTCTGTGTGTCCTGCCATCAGTGGCTTACCTCAACTCATGAGTCTAGTGTGTTTGTGCTAGTTTTTTTCTGTCTGCATTGCTGCAGCAGGAGAGAGCATAGAGAGCAGATGTCCTAGGTGCCTGGCATTTAGCCAGGGTCAAACCTTGAAAAATTGTAACAGTGGTTACATCAGCAGAGCATTTGCTGCCTTGAAAGAGGTGGCACTGTGGCCGGGCTGGAGCTGCAATCAAGGCAATGGAGGTGGAACAAGCAGAGTTAAAGGCAAGTACAGGTAAATGCATGACAAGGTTCTTCTACCTATAGATTGTGTTAGTTCAGGAAGACCAGCAACAACATAAAAGTGGGGTTTTGTACAGCGCTTTGTAATTGCTGTGGACATATGGTCCCAATAAGGAATACATGAAAAACAAAGTATTATAATCTGCAATCATTACTTTCCCTTGCTCAGCTGCTAAAACACCTGTGTTACATAAATTTCTTTTTCTGCCTGACTGTGGATGCTAGAAAGCAGTCAAAAGACATTCTTAATTTCACCTGAAAGCCTACTTTCTTTGTCAGTAGGTAAACTGAGTAGATCAGTAAGCATAAATCTGCATCATTTCACTGACTTAAAAATAGTTTCTGAGTTGTTTCAGTGAGTTGAGAAACTGACTTATTCACTTATTCACCCATGTGAGGAATCCAAAGGTGTGAGGTCCAGGAGAACCTGTTCAACAGTGAGATGTCGTGGGTAGACAGAACTCCTGTCAAAATGGTGAAAACAGTGTCTGCAGTTATACAAGAAGTGAAAATTTTGTCTAACAGCTCAGGTACCACCTGATTTTGGTGTTTACAATGTTATTTCTTATTAGCTCAGCTGTGGCAGCACACTTCATTTGTTTGTGTGTTTTCTTGAATCTTGTAGATTGGATAAGATAAATGGTTATTTAAAGACTCATTACTGAAACTCAAGTTAAAAGGTTTCCCCTCATATTGGAGTGGGTTAACAGGGTGAATGGTTGTGACACAGCTCACACTGGGAATGCATGTGGCCACTATACCCAAGTTGTGTGTCTGGATCTGAGTTCCCCATGGCAGTTTCCCACAAAGATAATGGTGTGTCACACCTGTGTTGCTCTCTGCAATATTGTGAACCAAGCAAGACATGGAGTTGCAGAAACATCTATGTAAAGCAGTGCTGTGACACCTGAATTGGAGGGACCCTTAAGATCAACGTAACATTCAGGCCCACCCCTAGAGATAGATCTGTGACAAGAAAATGTAATATATTTGTCTAAATTAATTAAACTGGCAGGAAATTAGGAACTGACGGTGTCCTGTGGAGATGAAGTGACTGCAGAAACCAGCTGACATTAGCTGACTGCTAAACCAGGCTCAGCCAGTTGACATTTTCACATTCAACATACAGCCTTTAAAACAATTGTGCCTTAAAACAGAAAGCTTGAGAGAGAAGGAACTGGAAGAAACAATGCAATGTGTAACAGCAGAAGTCTGCATTTCATTTCCACACTTCTTCTCAGGTAAAGAAGACTGTGTCACTCAGCTGTGGCCAGTTCTCACAGCCAAGACAAACATGAGAGTCCGGTGGGAGGTAGCTGTCTGCAGACTGAACAGAAATTACACCTTGGAAGTAATGGAGTTGTCTAGCCTGACAGTGGGTTGAGCAAAGGCAATTGGGATGTCAAACCTCTGAAAACTCTTTAGCTTCATTGAGCAGTTTGGAAATCCTGAGTAACCCAGAAGATTTCTCCACAGCTGCAGAGGCAGTGGGAGCAGGCAGCAGTGGGAGCAAAGGTAAAAAACCTTACAATGTTTCCAGCAGGTGTTCTTTTAAAGCCTCCAGCCCTTGACCATGCCACAGTCTTCTAGCCTTAACATAGAACCTTTCTAAGAGTCAGTTACCATATAGCACACAGAGAACATGCTGTTTGGAAATCTGCACCTTTCCAATGGCAAAATGCAGGAATTTTATGGAGAGGAGTCTGTTGGGGAGGCCAGTGGAAAGATTTTAATTGCAGTAAAGCCAAGGTCATATCTCTTTATCCTGTTAGTCAGTGGTGGTGTTTCTGCACCTCCTGAGAGTACACAGCCAGTAAATTCCACAGCAGTATGGCAGCACATGCATCCAGACATTTAGCATTGTACTAGAGCTGTGGAATTCACCTATTGTTCCTCGTTGTGAACTCCTTTGAGAGTTCAGGAAACTGTTTTTCTCTTTCTACCTGAAAGAAGTTTGTACCAAGGTGGGTGTTGATCTCTTTTCCTGAGTAGCAAATGATAGGATTGCAAATGAAAGTTGTGCACGGGGAGATTTAGATCGGACATTAGGAAATATTTTATCACTGAAAGGGTTGTCATGTATTGGAAGAGGCTGCTGAGGGGAATGCTTGGCTTGTCATCCATGGAGGGATTTATAAGCTGTGTAGATGCTGCACTAGGGGACATGGGTTAGTCATGGACATGGCAGTGTTGGGTTAGCAGTTTGACTGGATGATCCTAGAGATCTTTTTCACCTTAAATGGTTCTGTGATTCTATGATTCTGTGATGACTCATTTGCCACCATCTCAGACTGCTGGCATTTTTTCAAGTGCATGGTAAGTGTGTCTGCCTCCAAAATGCTCCTATTTCCTAGACAAGGGATGGAACTGAACCTCAGGGCACAGCCTCAGGAAACAGCTTTTCTTGTGCAGACACAAAGTACAGCTTTAGATGCTGGTATCTGAATTCAGTGTAGTGCTTGTGCTGATGGCATTTTCAGCCTGAATGTATTTCTTCTTGTTTCTCATGCATTGAATTATAGGGAAGATCTGGGAAGAAGAGGGTTCTGAAAGCAGTTGAATGAACCTGAAAATTAAGGTCAATTTATAAAAACCTATTGAGGAGAGGTGACAGAAGAGTTCTTTGTACCAAGCCTTTGGAAATGTATCATTTCCAATGACAAAGCTAAAGGGACAAAATAAGAAGCTGGGGAAAGATTGAAAGACACAGCTGTGACATCTGTGTGTGTGCACAGATAAACACTTTGTACCACAACACTTTCAGAATGGAATTCATCACCTAACCCCTCTTCATGGCCGGACTCAATGATTTTAAAGGTCTCTTCCAATCTGAAAAGTTCTGTGATTTATTTCTGTTCACTCATAAGCCACTCCATCCATTTGTCTCCTGATGCAAGTAGGTAAGCAATTGAAAGTTTATCCCACTGACTAGGAAAACAGAATAGGTTTTTACTCTCAGTTATCTGGAATTGGCCATGACAAATAAAATGAGATGAAGCACTGAATATAGAAGAGCAAGGTCACGAATGACTTTATGAATTCAAAACCCCATCCACAGATCACACTGCATGTAAACTTACAACCTATCATCATTCCCCCACCTACCCCCCATTATTTCCTGTTTGAAAATTTTTTTATGAGTAATTTTCAACTTCTTTCAAAATAATCTGTGTCTCTATTGTGATTGCCTGTCTTAGCTCTTACTCCTTTTTGCACAGTTCGAGTCTTGAGCAAGTCTTCACTTCAGCATGTCATGAACTTTACAGCATTATTTGTATACCCAGTGTCTGTGGTGATGGGTAGGCTACTCAGGTAGTGTCTGGTAACTTGCTTGAAAGTGGGTAGTTGACCCTGAGTCATGCTAGCAATTGGCTTGAAGGCTCTAAACTGGTCCTTAAAACGTATTTGTTAGGTTCATGGGAGTTGCCTGCCTTGGCACTGAGAGAAAAGCTTTTCATTCTGCACTGTTTTCATTGCTCTTGCTTTGCCCTGGTAAAAGGAGCTGCTTTGCTACCCCAGACCATGCGGACAGTCTGGCACTGTCATCCACAACACCTTCTCAGTGGTGCCTTCCTGGTAGCTGGCTGTCGTGGTTTTAAGCCCAGCTGAAGATAAAATATGATGCAACCACCCACTCAACTCCATGTCTATTCCTACCTCCCCAGTGGACCAGGGAGGAGAATGAAAATAAAGTTTATATCTTGAGATTAGAACAGTTCAATAATTGAAAATAAAGCAAGAGACAGTAATAATGGGAAATTATAACAATAATGATAACAAAATGGAAAAAACAAGTGGTGCAGAATGCAATCACTCACCACCTGCTATGCTCCCTCCCAGTTCCTTCTGCATATTCCCTCACTGGCAGAGCATGGGACAAGGAAAAGAAAATAATGTCCCTGACTTGGAATAAACAAGATTAAGCAAAAGCCCAAAATGTCAGGGTGTTATCGACACTATTTTCATTCCAAATCAAAGCCCAGCACTACAACAACTACTGATAAGAAATCAGCTGTGCCCTAGCTGTAACTGGGACACCAGCCTTTGCACTGTGGCTCAAACCTGGACTTGGTGTTAATGGAACAGCCCTGCACATCAGCAGAAGGCTTTCCAGAACAGGAGAAGAAGTGGCGGGGTGTTCATAAGTTGTCTGAGACTGGCTGCCAGCAGTTGCTCCATCTCCATGTTTACCTCACAATGATGTCATCACAGGATGGCATCCCCTAGAATGCCATCCACTAAAAACACAAGGCCCACCATATTGTTTCTGCTGACACTTGTCAGGGCATCCTTTCCCACAATTTGAAAGGGTTCATCTTCACAGACTTGTGTCTGAGAGATCCCTGGAAATTATGGTTATAACTGTGCATAAACTCTGATAACTCACCAGTGTAACACAAATGTATTGCACACGGTAAAATGAATCAAATATCCTCATTCCAAGTGTCATGTTGAAATGTTCTACAACTAGTATATTACTGGGACAATGGTGAACATTGTACTTCTTTAACAGTTTGTTTAAAGCTTCATTTAAAAATTCTTTTCTCTTGTCAGTCTGAATTTCTGAGGTGAATGGCCACCAGCTAAAATTGTTTTAAAAGCCCTGGATGGTTCAGAGTTTGTTTTACCTTTTGAACTTATGTTCAGGCATCTTTGTCTAATATGTATGGCACTTTAAAAATGTACTTAATACCACTGTTATAGATGAAAAACATATTATCAAGAGTGCCTGCCATAGCACATTCACCTCTGCCACAATTACCTGGGCCTCTAAAGTGATTTATTGCCACCTTGAATAACCTTAAATACCCTTGAATAATCTTAAAAGTCCTGGTTTGAAAGCCAGGTTGCCAGGTTGCCTCTTGCCCTCTGTTCAGAGTAGCAAGTTATATCCCCCAAGGTTTCTGCTCTCCCAGGAACACAGTGAATGTATTTCAATGGAAGTGTGATACAGCAACCTAGCCTAGCAACCTACTGCTACTAAAACCATGTTAGAAATGCAATGTTTGACAATCATTTGAGCTCAGGTACAGACGAATTTTATTAACAAAATGTAAGGGGAGTTGGCTGTTAACTTTCTTCAGTCTTTTCCCTTGGAATGTCTTTGTTTCCCTTGGAATGTCTTTGGACCTCTGTGTCCACTCTATTCCCTTTTCCCATGGAATGTCTTTGGACCTCTATGTCCACTCTCTTTTCTGTGACTGTGTCAGGCCTCAGACAGGAATGTCAGCAGATCTGTGTGAAACTTACTAAAAATTGCACTTTCCAGTTCTTAGGCCCATTGGGCAGTTCTTTCAGTTTGTGTGCTCTGTGTCAGAAAGACTTCAAGGGCTTTTTGCTGTGGTGTGTCCTCTTCCCCACCCCCCCAACCCCCTTCTTCTGACTCTGGCATTTTTTCTGTTTTCCATTTTCATGCACAGTGGGGTCTGTGTGAAACCCACCCACAGTCTGCCCAAGCCATACTGCACAAACACCAGCTGGACTGTGGCCAGGTTCTGGCCTCTTGGTTCAGCTCACAGGACCGATTTCTTCTGTGCCTTCTTGGGCTTGACAAGGAACACGTTGAATGGCCTTCGAGGATGCATTCACAGCCCAAGTCATGCTGTACCTCATCTGTGTCTCCCACTCCCATAATTCCCACTCTCCTCCTGCCCTCCCCCTGAACTTCAAAGGTTTGTCCAGCTGCCTTGTAAAGCAGGTTGGGGACTGCAGGTTGGGAACATCTCTTTTATTTTTAATTGCTTTCTATTCACAGTCACACTTCAGTTAATAATGTCTGATTAAAGAGTATTTTCTACTGGTTATAAATTTTCTATATTCTTATGAATATAGGTATGTATATTTAATTTATGTCTTTATGTATCTATGCATCAATATATTTGTGCTATATAAAGGTATGGTCGAGTCAAGACACAGGCAATCACAGTCCAGTATGAAAACATCTGGGCACAACAGTTAACCAAATGGAGGCTACATGCCATGAAATTGTGGCTGAAAGAGGTGAATCCTTGCATATTTATTGTATGGCCTTTCTTGCTACAGAAACTCTTATTGAGTGGATAGGAAGAGAGGGACATCTGATGCTGCCAACCAGTCTGTGAGCACTTGGGGTATCATCAGTTTCCAAACTGTGACACTCGGAGCAAAAAGAGGTGTAGCACATAAACTTCATGATGGGAAGAGGAGAGGGACCTTTGGCCTGCAGGGTAAGAATTGGCATTGTAGCACTTCCGTGTGTCCTATCTTGTTATTCAAACTGTTAACCTCCTGGTTCTAAGTGCTTTTCAAGCTGCCTCTTGAGGAACTGACATAATTCCATAATTTCTACCAGCAGAATTCCAAGGGAGTGTGAGAGAGAATTCGGCTTTTTTTTCTGGGACACAGTTCATCTGACCTACTTTGCTACTTTAGGCTGATTAGAAAGTGAGTCTAATTCACAGAGAGTCACCGACTTGCTAGATATTTAAAGTTATATAAGGTGAAATGTCCTACCCCTTGGAAACTACCCAGGAATGAAAGATTAACACCTCTACTGCAGAAAAAAACCATGAAGGAGTTGTAGCACTCTACCAGACAATCAAGGATACCTCCAGGATACAAAAAAACCCCCAAAACAGTAGGATAGCAAGCTGGTATGATTTCAAGGACAGTTTTGAGCTGCTGGAATTTGTATATCAGGAAGAGTGTCTAGGACAATGGCTATGAAAATCTATAAGAAATCCTGAGACACCTTGATTCTTGCCTAGATTTATTGCACGACCCAAAGAGCAGTTTCCTTTAGTCTGGGGTCTTCAGGTTGCCTTCTATACCTCCTTTCACTCAAAGTCATTTATGGAACACTCAGGCCAAACTAACTGTGATTTGACTACAGGGTAGGCTCCAGTGAAGTCTCTTGGGATGCCTTAATTTCTTGAGTTTGGCATGAATAAGGCACAACAATGACTCTTTTCCTCTCTCACCTTCATTACCTTTCACCTAGAGCTAAAGGCAGAAAATCAAACATGCAACTAAGGGAGTTTCTTAGAATTCTTAAGAGGGAAATGGGGAAGACAGTTATTAATTTTTTTAACATTCCCCGGTCTTATCACATGCTGTGTGTTCTAAAGAAGCTAATAGCATGCTCCTTATCTTTTAACTAATGCTTGTTATTTTTTAAAATCATGCAGCTTATGAATGCCTGCCAGCAGACAAATCTTTTTATGCACAGTGGTAAGAAATATTATTCTTTTCTTGAATCATAAACCTTTAGTGTCTGCTAACAGACTGTGAACCAACTATCGGCAAGGCAGAGAGCAAAGTCCCTCCTTTTGGATCTAGATTGTACTTGGAGGAGGCAATACATGCCCTATAAAGGACAGGATATTTCCAAATTACAATCGGTGGGGGGATGTTTTTTTCTGGTTTGTATGTTTGAGGTTTTTGGGGAGAGTGGCACTGGGGTTTTGAGGTGTGTTTTGGGTTTGAGGTTTTTTGTCTGTTTTGTTTGCTTGGCTTGGTTTTGATTTTTTCTTCATACTATTGCAAAAACACGTTTATGAAATGAATGTATGTAGGGAAGTGCACTTTCAATCTCATGGTAGTATTAAATGTTTTTGACAGAATGTGGTCTCTTGCTGCTTCCAGCATAAACAGACCAAAGATCATTAGACAGAAATGAGTTATATGAAGCAGTAACAAAATTATAATGCACATTGCCATCTCTGGAAATAAGCAACTATAAATTAATTTAAGTTCTGTCTTATACTGAGGGTATGAATTAGAGTTCAACATAAGTAAGGAAGTAAGATTTTTCAGTTAAGCCCACGAGATCATAAATCATGAACGCTCAAGCCATGCCTCATATGAAGTGATGCTGATACAGAGGTAAGAAATGAGCACTAAGCAGAGAAAAATGAGAGAAGAATGAGAGAAGACTCTTAGTTCTTAGAGATGATCTCTAAGATCATCTCAATTATATGGCTTTGTTGGGGAGGAAGATTGTCCCTTTACTGTACACATAGAGTGGTTTGATGATTCCCTGATGATTCTCCTGGTGTGTTATTGTGTGAAACTTGAATCCCAGCCTGCTTCTGGTGGAACAGATCATGATCCTTCACTTAGGGGGGCACACTAGGGAGCACACAGGGCTGCCTACAACCCTAGTGAAGCAAACTTCAGTGATGTATTCCTCTGTGCATCGTATTTTGTTCTATTATTTCATTTTCTTCATGTAAAAAAGAAAAATCTCTCTCACTACAGTTACAGTCAGACTCCTAGCATGTGAGGTCTGTTCAGATCACCTCAGATTGTGGTACATTTTGGAGAAGCATCACTTTCACGGAAAGAGTCACCTTTAGAACTCAAAAACTGTGATGTGTGCCAGAGTCACTGTTGATCTGCTTGAATCCCTTCCTTGGAAAAGTTCAGTATTGAGCTATGCACACAGGATTTTGGAAGCTGACCACCTTGGTTTTTACAATACTTCAAACAGATAAGGGATGAATACTTTTCAGTCTTTTCCCTGATGACTAGAGGACTTATTCTTGCCCTGTATGTGCATTCCTTGGCCTGTTCTTTTGTTCTGTGCCTTGATTTGCTTCACTTTGAAAAAAAAATTGAAAAACAGCTTTCAAGAGCAGTAACAGTAACCTGTGAAGAGCCTACTGTGTCCAGAACTGGCATCTCCACAGTTTGCTACTGAGCCTTCCCTGTTCCTTCCTGCCATTCCAGACCTGTAAGCCTTGAAAACCATTGTATCATTGGTTGTGTTTTTTTGCTGCTGGAACACCTGTGGACTGTAGTTGTTTTCTATCTTTCTCTCCCGTATACAGGCTTGTCAAATGGCTGTGACTCATGTTTTCCTTGACTACAGCCAAGCTTTTAATGGTGGTTTGCTCATCCTGGGAGTGTTCATATCTCCTCTCTGCTGTATGGTTTTGTAGTAAGTGGTAATTCTTTGGTGCAGAATGTTGCATCAGGGCACATGTGCTGCAAAATCTCCTCCTAGCACCATCTCCTGTCCACTCCCATTTTACTTCCCACTACTTTTCCCGCACATATCTGGCTGCAGGCTTGGTATAGTCACCATACAGATGGTGGTGTAGCGCTGGGGAGTCAGAGCAAGCTGTCTTCCTACCTCTCAGCATCCTCACCAAATGGGAATTGCACTCCTGTACTTACATCAGAGAATAAAAAGTATTTTGCATTTAACCTGAAATGAAGTGAAATTCTCGGCACGAGGTGAGGAGTCTTGCAGAAGCTTCTGATCAGTTTGACTGAGTGAGAACAGTGAATCCTAAACACTTTGGTGTTTTGGCATAGCCATTGTCAGCACTGGAGCTGTTAGACTTCCATGATACTGCTGTGGTCTCATATCTCAGTAATATCCCTGTAAAAGTGGAGAAGACCTCACAGTCTTAGTAAGGCTGTCTCTTCTTCCTTTGTCCTCTTATTTAAAATGTCCATAAGACCTTCTATGCTCTAGCATTTTGTGGGAGTTTTTCCCAGTGAAATAATTCCATTAGAAGATGGGTGATCATCTTAATTAGAAGTCTGGGTTGGTAAGCAGAGGTTGTCCTAGCTACCACCAGCTGTGCCTCAGAAACAAAGCACAGGATTCGGAAAGCACACAACACTGTTTCCATGTCCCTGTAATCACAGTAGGCCTTGTGCAAATGGACTCTGCAGTCTAGTGAGACAGCAATTCTGTCGTTGCTCCCCTTCTTTGACTTAGGAGAGGTGAAAAGCAAAGCCAGAGTAGAAAAATGAGATGTGAAGGGCTGATCAGTGAGACTGGGATAGAGAGTGAATTCAAAAACATGCAACCTGTATCTCCTCTTGTGATGGATTGTGACATGATTAAAGGTACAAGCAAAAGAGTGCCTATATCTGAAGTGTCTGAGACAGGAACCCATTAGTAATTTTATTGGGCCCTCAGGGCCTGACATCCACACACAATTCCAGGTCATCCCATGGTTGTTGTAAAGTAGATTTTACTTGGACCTCAGTTGTGGAACTAAGTGCATGATGAAGCATGGCATAATATTTCTAATCCGTTTGTCCCCCCATGTTCCCATCATTCTGCAAAGGCCTTTCCTTTCTCACCCCAGAAGTGACCAACAAAGAGTACCCATGGATCTTTGCCAGCCTCACAGCTCTTTCCACATGCTACAGCTCCACTCATTTTCCAGCTATCCTGTGACTCTCACTTTCTGTAGCTGCAAGGATTAAATGTTTCCTTGCAATGCATTTGCCCTGGTGAGTTTCACAACCTGCTGCATTCGCCAGTGGGATATCATCCAGACCATGTTCTGTTCATCATAATCTTCTATTGGATGACAGCTTCCTTTGTCCCAGACTCTCCTTCCCCATGCCAGACTAGAAACGATGACAGAAGTTGTTTCTATAGCAGCACGTCGACAGAGTTCAATGCTTCCTCCAGCTTCTTCCGGATGGTGGCCCTCCAGCACAGTTCACAGGCCAACAAAACAGCTGTTGTAGGTTTTAGTTGGTCTATCTCTTCCTGGATTCAGAGGCTTGCAGATTAGATTCATGTTCTTAGGTTTCAATTTATCCACTCGTGCAAGACAGAACAAATGTTTCCATTAAATTTTGTGGGTCATGTCTCAAGCATAATACTCTTCCACTTAGATCTGTGGGAGGACCACATGATTGTTAGTGATGCAGAATAATTAGGTGTGCTGCCTGCGCTGTTATCTTCCTGTTTGGTGTGGTACTGACAAAGTCTAAAGCTCAGTCTGAAAGAAGAAATGGTCTGACTCTCATGGAAAAGACAATATGAAGAAGTCAGCAAGGAAAAGGCAGTGATAACAGGCTTTGGCAGACAGAGCAATTCTATTCAAGAATTCTTCACAGGTGGCATATACACAGACACAAACAACATGTGTGGTTCCCTGGAGAAAATTCAGTCATAAGTGAGAAACTTAAACTGTTTGTTTGAGTCCCTGCCACAGTGGGAAGAAAGAACTAGTGAGACTCAGAAGTCTGCTTATGCAGAGACCATCCTCTCTCTGGAATGCCTTCAACTTAGGAGAGGTACTTTGATAAAGAGTTGTCAGATACAATTTCCTCCATCTAACTGAAGAGACAATATTTCAGTGATAAAAGCTGCACACAACTATATTTCTCAGGAAAGATAATACAGCTTTTTTTCTTTCCTTCTTTTGGGAGGGAAAGAAGCAAGGCCAAAACTTTTAAAAACATTAACCTTGGCTGGTATTTGCAGAATAAACAGTGAACTCACACAAATTAAATGGCAATGTGTTGCTTCCTTCTGCTATTCCAGTTTTAGGAATGCAGGTTTAGGATTCCAGTGCATGCTGTGCTAGACTGCTAATGCTTTAATTCTTTAAATCCAAGTTCATCTCTCAGACAGGCCTTTAATTTAAATTTAAAAATCTTTTTATGCCGCTTGTTCATTTCCTGAGATGGCTTCAGTTTCCTTCAGAAATATACAGGTGGATTTTTGTTGGAGTCAGACCCTAGGAGATCCATGACCCAACAGATCCATGATGCCTAGACTGAGGTAAGTGACCCCTAAACTAAAAAAAAACAACATTGTAGATAAGTATAGGCTTTGGTGAGCCCTTGTAAATGACAGAAATAGGGTTATGCTATTAAACATAACAGACACAGTGTGTAGCAGATTCACTACCCTTGTGATAATAAAGCTCAGTCAGTGAGAGGACGTGCTGATCAATCTGTGCTGACCAACAGCACCTTTATCGTTTCCATTTCCCATCCTACTTCCTCATTAATTTCAGGTGCTTCATATTTTTCTACTTTTTTGTATCAATTAGGTCCTCATTAGGCCTGTTCTGTGTGATTTTTCTGCTGGTAAATGAATGATATTAATGAGAGAAACTGCCATATAATTTCAGTCTCTCATTATTTCATAGGTCATATATTCATAGAGAATTTTTTCTTCAGTAGATTGAGGTGGATTGATTTCTCTAGAGCATTGCTGGCTTTTCAACCCTGGAATTTGCTGGAACTTTATGCTATGATGCCACAGAAAAGGTGAAATTCAAGAGCTTCTATTATTTTGTACAATTTTGCTTAGGAAGGATAGTTACTACTGATGAGCTGGGTCTATCCAGAACCATTGTTAAGGTCTGGAGACAGAAAGCTGTTTCTGCAGGTTGTAAACAGAATTTCATAGCCTTAAACTTTCTTTTTATTGTTTTTTAGAGATACCTATGTAAGTTTACTTTATATTCATCTCTTAACAGCCCCACATCTGATCTGAATCAATTTCCTTTGATTCAATTGCATTTCCGCTGTCTTTATGTGACTGGGAATTTAGAAAACACATGCATTTCTCCATGCTGACTCACATTCATTTCTTTACTGTCTTCCAAGGATGCAGTCAAAGATAAGGTCAAAATTACTTTTGTTGTTCTATTGAAAGTCTTAAGTGCTAGGCTGGATTGAAAGATAGAGTCTTCAATTTTGTAAAAACCTCTTTCTTCTTTAATTTTTTAGCCTGTTCCTTGCACTGAAAAACTTTCTAAAGAACTGAGTTTGACTGTTTTGTGTGATAAGGTGCAACCTTCTCCTGAAGTCTGACAGTTGGGAACAATATCTAATGGGACTGTCTGTCAATTACAACACCTTCCTGCTCAGCAAAGAAATAAAGAACAACCATTTATTTGAAACTGCATTTGAATGGATATGGAAATTTTTTTTGTGAATTACTGTCAGTTATATTCTCTTTTAATTATTGTCATATCCTTTTGGTAAGTCGTTTTATCACTGCAGTTTTTTCTGCAGGTTGGAAACTTTTGCTGATTTAATTCATTCTTCTGTTTTGTGTTTTTGTCCTCCTTGATTTTACCTTGGACTAAATTTCTCTAAGAAAGTTCAGTTGCATCAGAAACAGAGGAATATGTATTATTAAAGCATTCTGAAACATGCTGGCTTTCATTTTTAGCTACAAACAGACGTTAACTCTGTGGAGTAATTTTTAATACATTGCCATCCCCATTTTTGCTTATCGTTTAGAAAAATGTTTCTAAGTGTACTGAATACTAGAGGTGTCTGTTAATTGCTATTATGCATAGCTTTAAAAAAAAGAATACTGAAGTAATTTAGTTCTGCTTAGTTTTGTATGTGACTATAACTGAAACGAAGTCATTACAGAGTTTTCTAGTTCACTCCAAAAATCCCTAAAAAGCTGAGTGGCTCTTCTGGATGTTGAAGAAAATGAAATCTTGAAAAAAACAGAGAAGTGTCACTTATTCCACTAAGACTGTTCTCTCCAAAATAATTTCTTCCTCACTTAAAGCATTTCAATTAGAAATGTGGCTATTCTGACCCATAGTAAGAGAGTTCCCCTACTCTCACCTGTCTTACCAATTATGTCTCAATAGTCACAGTATAGCTGGTGTCAGTAATTGCAGTCTTAGAAAAAAATCTCCTCCTGAAAGAGCAGTGGATGACTCATTGGCTTAAATATACTCTCTGACTCAACCAGTAACACTGTGGTGATGTGCACAGACTGAGAAGTAGAGCCTTTTCCTAGGAGTCTGGGAGTCTGGGGGAAGGTAAGAGTGATCTACCTGTGGCAGACTAATGGGAGAAAAGCTGGAAGAGAAAAGAAGAAAACAGAACAAAGAACAGGATACAACTGAATCTCTCAGATGCTGCCCATCTGACCATCAGATCTCATTTTCATGTGCTGAAGTAGACATCTGAGATTCCAGACAGACTGTTCTGAAATCCCAACAGAACTAAGGTATTTTTCCAGAATGCCCTCAGCTTTGGATGATCTGGACAAAGCAGAACCAGTGTGCTTCAACTCTCAGCCTGGCTCTGAGGGGCTCTCCCAGTGTGTATCCTGGTTTCTTCAGGTTTACCTTCAGTGGTGGCCAATTGCACAGATGCTGCTCTTAATGGACCTGGGAGACTGGACCCCTGAGGGAGCAGAGCACCTCTAAATGCAACCCTAAGGAGGGCAATGTGAGCCTGTACACTGCCCATAATGGTACTGTGTCATGTTGTTCATTTGATTCTTCTTGAGAAAGAACTCATACCTAGGGAAAGAACGATCTTTGCTTGTTGCTTGTGCTGTTCATGCTTCATAGATAGGCTGGAAGAATCATGTGCTGTTCATGCTTCATAGATAGGCTGGAAGAATCATGTGCTGTTCATGCTTCATAGAGAGGCTGGAAGAATGATCCAGCTCTGCTCATGGCTGCCATAAGCTTGCACTTGCTCTTTTAAAACAGACATTCCTGCAAAGCTTTAGATTTCCTTGTCCATTTAGAGCAGACAGTGCTTCTCATTTGATTTTTCTTCTTTTGAGCATTCCAGCTGTGAGAGAATTTAATAAGCCATATACTTGAATCTGTCCTAGAAAAGATGGGTTTGGAGCTGCCCTTTCATTTTCACACTCTGACAGTTCTCATCTGGAAAATCTTTTTGTATTTCTTGATATCTTCTTTTGTACTGCCAATTATGCTCTTCTCAGTTATTATTCTGGGAAGTGTTCATCTGTGGCTTTGAAACTCAGCTGGTTGCATGGCTAAGCTAAAATATACAAAATTGTGTCCTTCTTCAGGAGATCACAAGACTGGCTTATGGTTTGCAACTTCTACAGTTGTTGGCCTAGTTTTATTTGCCTTACGGCTTTAGAGCTCTTGGATACTGTTGAGTCATGCTATCTAGCTCTGTGCTATGATCCTGAACGATGGATAATATTGTAATTTCTGTAAAATTGGATTTTTTTATGTATTAATAGCAGTTCAGCAGCTTTAAGAGAAAAGATCAACTCTCACAGAGCTGTCAGCAGTTGCAGACATCACTTCCAGGGTTCTCAGAGATGTCACCAAGTCTGAGAATTTGTCTAATAAAAGCTGATCCTAAAAGCTAAAAAAATAAAAGCTTGGGGGGCAAAAAAAACCTGAGTCAAGTACTTTAGAAGCTGTCAACTCTTGTTTAAAGTGAGAGACAGCAGATGGGCATTTCTAGAAGTCTGTGTGTCATTTATGACTGTGCCTGTTCCAGGACTGGGTTTCCTTAACTAAACTGAGAAAACACCTGATATTGTATGCACCATTTCTCCACCGACAGGAAACCAACCTAAAAGCAGGCCCACGTATCTGCTACAGATCTGACAGGGAAAATACTGAAGGGGACAAGACAGGGGCCTGTCTCTCTCCTGCCTGTGGATCACTCCTTCTTGCTACTTAGCAATATTTCACTTGGTCCAGGTTCAGGTAACAGTTTGCTGAATACCTTCAGCTCCTGGATTCCTTGTCACTCACTCCTGGATGAAGCCATATGATTCACTGGTCTCTGCAAGGTGCTCTTCATGCCCAAGCAGAACAACAGCCATTTATAACTGCTTTGCATGGGATCTCTTCAGTGCAAAGTACAGTACAGAGAAGGGGAACGATCAGAGATCTGTGAGGGCTTTGGAGATGACTAAACAGACCTCCACTCCTCTGGAAAATAGTAAATACACTGCATCATGGAAAAGAGAAATTCGAGAATGTATATGAGAGGGTTCTCTAAATTCTTATAAGGTTTGGAGAAGGTGAATGGAGTTTGACTCTTCAATGTCCCTTCAAAGCAAAAAGTTAGAGGGCAACACAGGAAATTAGAAGGAAGGAGTTTCAAAACAGAAGGATTTCTTTTGTTCTTTATACAGTTTACCATTAATTAGTATAACTCCTTGCCGTCGGATACTGTGACTGTTAAAAGTTCACACAGGTTCAGAAAGCAACTTGATAAATTAATAGAAAAGAAATTAATTTGGGTCTCTTAAATATAAAAACATCTCCTTTGGCTAGGGATGCCCTTGAACTGCAAATTGCTCATTATTAGGAGAGTATTGCTGCATGCTTACCCATTCTGCTCTCTCCAACACATCTGCTCTTATCTAGTGTTACAAACAGGGCTAAACGGTCCTTTGACTTAGACCAAAAATGGCCATTTTTATGTTAAAAGGAGATGTTGTGTGGACAGTGTTGGGTAACCCAGTCCTTAAGATTTCCACGAAGCTGCAGCTCTTCTCAAATTTCAGAAGCTAGGTATTATTTGCAATAGAGAAATAAGGTGCAATATTTTGCTCTCTCTGACCACGTTGCTGATTGTAACTATGTAAACTGTTGTTTGCTTAATAAATACAAAGCAGTTGTATCATCCCTCTTCAAAACATACACAGGTAGAGAGATGACCCCTTTATCCTGCTACCTGAACACACACCTTCCAGTTGTGCACTGACATAGCTGATGACCAGGGGGCAGCTGGGAGAAGGGCTCCATCTGTTCTGTTCAGCCAGAGTCTCTCTTTTGCCTTTCTTTTCGAGAAGTCCTATAATAGAGACCTTTAAAGTCTTTTCCCATGCTTGTAGAACTCCTTTAAAGGATAGGTTGATTTTGCTTGTTTTTTCTTGGTTAATTAATGTGCCTCTGTTTTATGAAACTCTGCTCTTCTCCTATCATGTCTTTTGATGTTTCTGTTTTAAATTTCCGATTGTTCCACTGCCGTCTCCAGGGATCAAGACTTGCAGATACCTTTTAATTTCTAGCAAATTCAGGATTTTTCTTTTTGTATTTTAAATACAAAAAGGAATGTGACTGTTCTGACTCATAATTTAGGACTTTCGCCCATGCTCATCTGTCTTACCAATTATGTCTCAATATTCACAATATAGCATCTTGCTTATGTCAGTAATTGCAAACTTAGAAAAAAGCTTTTCCACCACCACCTTATTCTCCAGTGTGAATGGAGTCTTTGCTCTTAAAGTTCCATTTATCAGCCCTCTTAATGATAGTGGCTAGGATATGCAGTGCATTTTTGGGTGTATAACACCAGTGAGTCACCTGATCTTTCTGACTTATGCTGCTCAGCCTTCTTGTCAAAGGAGCTTTAAGGATGCATTGTCACTTCATGAACAAGTGGTTTGTCTTATGCCCTTTACCTCTGTCCTTGGTTACTCCGGCTGAGAGCCTTGGGCTGCTTGTATGCACATAACAGGCTGCAGAACAATGTCCTGGAGTTCTTACAGCCTGAGAAAGGATTTTTTTAGTTGGGGGAACCAGAAGTAACTGTTTTCTGATGGCTGCAAGTTAAAAGGGATAACCAGCCCTAACCCCCATTAGGGCAGTCTAGTTGGTATTTGGATAACAAGTTCTCCCTGAGTGCAAGAAGTCAGAACTAAATTGTTGTGCACTCCTCAAGCCATCCAAGTACAGTACTGGGAAGTGACACAGGCACAGGGGGATAATATCATCAGAGCCAAGATGTGAGTCCTGCTGTTCCATCCTGCGCCTTCACCCCTACATGCCCACAGTGCCTCATGCCTCATTGCTGGGTTAGTTTGGCCTTCTGATGAGAGGAGCTTGAGTCTGTCTACGGCCCTTGCAGACAGAATTAAAACAGGGTGAACCAACCTGTGTGGATCATTACAGTGGTCTAGAACTCCACAGGGAACAATGGTCAGATCCCATCAAGCCTGAATAGCACTGGTCTGTAGTAGTGGTGATGGACATTCAGAGCAGATGTGTAGCTCTCCGGGCAACTCCTCACAGAAGAAAAGCCTGTCCTCTGTCAGGTTTGAGCATGTCTGTGCTTCCGGTAAGTGCTGCTCTGAGTCTGTGCTGGGAAAGCCTTTCTGTGAAGGTGAGTTGGTGTGTCCTACAGACAATGTCTAAAAATCAGAGCCCAAACCACAACAGATTTCCAAACCTTCTTATGGTAGGTTGCCTATCTCTGTATTAGAAACTCACTGATGCCTACCAAGCCTTTGTGTTGCTCCAAGAGCACTGGAAATGTCTGCTGACCTATTCCAATTCCTTCAAGAATGCACATCCATCCCACTCCAGTCACTGCTTTTGCAAAAAGCACTTAAGGTGTGTCCATACTAGGAGCTAAGCTTCTCATGTTACCGCTGGAGCATCTGCGACACTTAGGAATGTCCATTAAGCAAAATAGAGATTCCAGGTTTTAATCGAAAGCTCTTAACTCAAAAATATTTAAATTCTTCCAATCTTTTCTGCCTTTTCTTGTAGTTGGAATGACTTGAAAGTGAGTTTAGTACATAGTGAGAAAGGGAGAGGTCAGCACTGCATAAAGATGAAGGCTGCTTTGGATACGTTAATGCATCCTCCAGGATGCTCATAACTTACTGTTGAAACAGGGAGTTCTCCATGGACTCCCACTGCTCGGAAGAAAGAGGCAGTTTTATGTATCTCATTAGCATGCTTAGGGAAAGATTTACATATAAAAGTCTGCTTTGTTGGACAGGAACAACACAAGGTAGCAATATTTTTAATGATAAAAACATCCAGGCACAATCTCCCCAGTGTATTCCCCCACAAATCTTCTTCATATTTACAGTCTGTTAGATCATCCAGGAGACAGAATAAGTCATGTCAAAGCTACTCTTGGTAATTTACTGACTCCAAGCAGAGTAGGTGAAGAGTCCTAAAAACAAACCCAGGGAAACAGGCCCAGTTCTACAGTTAAGAGCTCCTGACAAAAGAGAGTGATTAAGGGTTAACATGAAAACTGGAAGACTTTAAATCAAGAAATAAGATGAATCTATGCTACACATGTTTAGCTTGGTGCATGAGAACGCTGAAAGGAAACATTTAATCTTCTAAATGTTTAAGGCCGGTGTGATGTCTATATTAAAACTGCTTTCAGCTTCTTGTGCCATGGAGAAGTGATTAATTTTCAGGCCAACCTTATTTTAAACTTGTTGCATGGATGTCCATGGGAATGAGAATTAGTTCTAATTTTTGTTAATGCTATATGAAGACCTACCCTGACTGTTCGAACTCCTCCTCCACAGCCCAAATCTGCAGTAGCTGACAAACAGATTAGGGCAGTTTTATAGCTCACAGTAGTAGGTAAGTATTGTTGATGGTCTGTGGAGCTCAAAGGCACTGGAAGTTGGAGAAACATTCATTTACCTCTCAGGACAAGTACAGAAGATTTTATTCTTTCTTGTGCTCTCTGGAAATATCTGAGATGAGCACATTCAGGTTCAGCCAGTTCTGCCAGAAGTAACTTCACTGTTGCAACATAAACACCTTGAGAACACTGAAGGCTAAATGTTCAGATGTTTTTTTTCAAAAAACTGCATAACATTTTTCAATGTGGGAAAAAAAAAGAAATTCAGAATCAAAAACTACTTCCAGAAGTCTAAATGCCTTTCTCTTTCTTTCTTTTGTATTCACTTGGGATTCTGTATAGGTAGTTTATTGCTTTTGTTGCTACTTAAACAATGAGGGATTTCTAAAATTATGCTTTTCCCTTTCCAGTACATTTTTCTGTGTCAGTTTCTGAAAATTTCTTTTCAGAATAGATAGTTTTTAACCCAGTTCTTACAGAAATAGATAGCTCAATTTTTAATTTTTTTTAAAATTAAATCAGAGATAATTTAACCTCAATAAACAATAAGAAATTTATAAATAAGAATGCGAGCATCTGATAAGGTAAATCTGTGAGGGTCAGGTATTTGAGACTATGCCTCCAAGTCCGCCAACTTAGTGGGCTGGAGGGTTGTTTGTGAAAATCTGCAGAAAGAAAAGGAGAAAGTTTTAACATAGTATAAATGCACACAATTTTTGACATGTTGAATACTGTATTTATAAATTTTTTATTATGCCAGCTGAAATAAAGTGGAAAGATTGAGGCATGCATAACTTTTCCCTAGTAATTCATTGAGCGAAAGGTGTTTGCAGTCTGCACGTTCACATTGCTGGTAGGAGGGAGACTGAAGATGTTGATGGCTGAGTATATGGCTGCTTGCAGAGGTTTATCGTGCCCACACAGATGATTTTTCTTTCTCATCCTGTTGTCAAGGTAAAGAATTGCTACTAATCATACATTTGGTAAGCTATTACAGCAGTTCCTAGCTTCCTATCTTTCAGTACAGATGGCATTTCCCTTGAAAAAGGGAATAAATATCCGCTGACCATGGATGAGGATGTCCAAGAAGTTTGAACTGTGTGCTTGATGTGCAGTCTTTACATTCACAAAACCTCAAAATAATTGTTAGCTTTTATTGCAGTAGATTTCCCCTTTTCTTTGTATCCTTCTTTCATTAATTTGCCCGTGTGGGGGGAGGAAAATATTTTAGTTACTCACAAAATCACCAGAAGGAGAGTAAAATCACCAGGGGGTAAGTACAGGAAAGGCTGCGACTGTGGCACTAGAGTCTAGTCTAGCTGTGTTGTCCAAACCTGGTTTTTTAGGTTTAATGGCCAGATTTAGCTCTGTGGCAAAGCCATGCTGGTATAACCATGAGCTATGTAATCCATCAGCAAAGATTTCAATCTCTTCTTTAATAATTGATAGGATAACATGATTATGGCACTGATAACGGCCTTTCAATTAACAGACTCTTGCCACCACTAGCAAGGACAAATAGATAAAACCATAACTTTGCTTAGAACCTGGCTGCTGAGTCCTAGGGACAGCAGATGGAAAGAAGGTGAATTTTCGTCTTTCTGAGACTTGGTCTTGGATTTTACCAGTGAGGTGCAATTTGGGTTGAAATAGCATATCCCAGTAAAAAAGCCAATTTTTAAAGTGCTTCAGAGGTCAGAATGAGACCAACACTTGAGACATGCTGTTCTCACCTGCTTGTGTACCTTTCAATTTCAGTTTGTGGAGGTTTTTCCAGGCTATTACTCTTGCTCTGTTAGAAATAATCAGGCAGTGTTGTGAGAATTACTACACAAGAAAACAAATTTTCAGCACAGCAGGCTAGGACATTCAGACTTGCTTCAGACAGGCAGATGATGATGTCCTAACTTGTTGAGGCTTTCAGATCTGCAGAGAGCTTTTTATTTTACCTTCATTTTCCAGCAGTTCTGGAAAATCAGCTGCACAGTTTCCCTTCAATGCACAGAATTCAATGCTGTGAATTCTCTATCTTACATGCAGGCAGGATAAAGGAATGCTCTTCCTGCACCTAGAACTGGTCCCAAGGGCTTGAGGTAGGGAAAGGTAGCAGAAATCACAAAGGAAAGGAAGGAGTACAGGCTACCACCCTCCGGGTCTTTCAAAGTATTAGGACTGCTAGGGCTGTATTATGAATCTGACAGCATCCATGTTATTTATTCTTGACTCCCTAGGACCACAGTTTGGGGAGGGTACCTAGATTTTATCAGAAAACTGTGGACAAAATTCACTTTGTCATTTATATTTCTATTGTTCCCAAATGTGTCTGACCCATCTGACTGAACCTCTTTCAGCAGTGGTACAAATATGCACAAACTTATCAATAATCAGGTTCTAAGGTCAAAACTAAGCCTGATTAGTCTAGCACTTCTCATCTGCAGGCCAGTACTGACTTCCCAGACATATCTCCCTGCAGACCCTTTTCTGAAGATCTCAGTGAAACAAATGTATTCAAATAGACTGTCTTGTCATCAGATATGCCACCTGTTGATATATGCTTTTCAAAGAAAAATAGCTAGAGTGAGTTTGGACAGAAAGAAAATCACAGTGACTGGTTCTGTCACTTTTGGGAAAGCAGATGGTGTGCTCTGTGACAATGTTTTCCATGACATCCCACCTGACACAATTTGCATTTTTCTAAGCAGTCAGCATCCAGGATGATACTTTTCCATGCCAGGTGTGTAGCTTTGCCTAAATGCTATTTAGAAAGTTTCAGGTGAAACTGCTCAGCTGTTGTGAATGAGACTGAAAATCTTCACTGGCACATTGCTGCCTGATAAGCAAAAGAAATGGGCTAGCTGAGAAGGGAGAAGAGGACAGAGAAGAGAATTTCTGGTCAGAAAGTACAAGTGTATGAGATGTGTCTGATCGAGATGCCCTGGATAATCTGGAAAGAAACTACGTTTCTTAACATAGTTAAAATAACTTTTAAAAGTCAGAATTTCTTGCTCTCAATGGCTCTTCTGCTCTCAGTTAATAATCGTATCAGCAGCAGCAATCAGTCTCAGACATTGTTTCTTGATAAGGCAGAAGATATTTTCAAGTCAGTAAATCAAAGATTGCTTTGATAGTTGAAACAGCTATTAAAAAAATCACAAATTTCACAGCATAAAGGAAAATTCCTATGGAGTTAATTTTTCAATCCTGTAATGACTAGATTAAAAGAACCATTGCATTTATGAATCATCAAAAAGTCCTCATAATCTTCCTCTGTTTTTAAACTAATTAAAGTAAGTAATTTTCCACCCTTTGCCAATGCTCTGTGTCTTGGCACAGGGCATTAGCCTTTAGTCTGTAGATGTGCAATTCACATTGAAATTTTTATTGATTTGCTCCATGCTGTTTAACTCCAAAGCTCAGTTCCCTGTGGTCTTGTAATCTTAAAACAGTTAGAAGGATAATCTACTGCGTCTGTATGTTCTGTGCATGTAGGGTGGGATTGCTCTAGATACTGATGGGTTTTACTTATTCTGGCACAATGGCAGAGCTACCTTTCCTATAGTATATTAATTTCTCCATATGTACAAAAGAATGATAAGTTTTCTTTCCTTCTTTAAAGATAGTTGTAGGGGAGAAGGGATGTGTCTTGTTTGTTGGCACACTAGCAAGGGAAAACAAGCTAGCTGTGAAAGCAAATAGTAAACCAAAAAAATAGCACTGCTCCTGGCTCCCTCACTATCTTTCCCTTCCTCCTCCTGACCATGGCATGTCTTACACATTGCCTGCCCTCTCCACCTGTTAGCTCCCAGGTCTGTCTCATGCAGGGCAAATATATCTAGCCCATCACCTTACTTCCTCTCTGATTTTTCAGCCCCATGTGCCAGATCTCTTCCTCTCACAGTGAGGAGAAATAGTGTGGAAAGAAGGAATACATGCCACTTTACAAACTGCCTGTTAGAAATTAAAATATGATATGGCAGAGACCACAAAGCCTCAGCTGTAAGTCTTTGCTGCTTAACTAAACACTTGCTGTTTTCTGAGTCTCCAGTGTGAAAGAAAGGTAAAGACATTACTAATTTTCTGACGGCCCAGCTAAATGGCATCATCTCTCTGTCATTGTTGGCAAAGCTTGGGAAGAAAGTTTAGCTTTTTCTTGCCAAGAACAGCTCATCCAAGATGCAAGGTGACACAGCAATCAGTGTGATGGATTGTGACAAGCCTGGCAGACTAAAAATTCTCAGGAGAGCTGCTGTGACAGCTTCAGGTTGTAACATTTGCCCATTTTCCTGTTCTGCTTCTGTTTTCTGCAAAGCGAAAAGTTCATTTAAATAAAAATAACAGTAAAGGTTTCTTTAAATAAAAATAAAAATAAAAATTATTAATGATTATGATGACGATGGTGACAGCATTTTTTTTCTCTTTTCCAGGACTCCAAAGCATCAAGAAGACACATTCCTCATTATGCCTTTTGAAAGGATGACTCTATTCAAAGATGAAGGAGAAGAAAGGCAAAGTCTGATTTCTGGACTTAAAAGAAATCTCATAAAAGGCAGATATTTAGATCAGACTGAAATGGCCTGAAACCATCTTTATTATTCTGGCATTCAAGCAGTCAGCTTGCCTGCTTGAAATTCCACACATCTTATAGATGAAACATATTCTTTTGGTGTGCTCAGTGGATGCATGATTTCTCATCAAGTAAAATATTTTGCAGTCTGTGGGTTGGATCCATACATTGGATCGAACAGGGTGTGAGATTACTCTGTACTGCTAATTTCTTTCAAGCCACAATAAAGGACTGTTGCCAGCTATAATCCACATATAGCCCACATTATGCAACAATAAGCCAGCATTCATCTTAGAAGCTGTTTAGATACAAACCAGTCTCTGCAGGGAATTGCCGACTTATATCTGGGTGAGCAACCAGTAAATGCCTGATAATACCTGTCTCTCTCCCGAGAAGTTTCACCCAGTTTGCACATGGATTTCACTTTCATTGTGGTCCCATGTGGAATGGGGCACCCAGATAACGTGTAGAATAGCAGCTTAGATGAATCTGGGCTCACAAAACTGAACAGAGGAGGGAATACATGTACAGTGGTTTTGAATTAACTATACAGAAAAAGAAGCTCCTAACAACTTCCAGGGGTACAACTATACACAGACAGATAGAAAGCAATAGAGACCAAATAATGGAATTTGGGTCTAATTAGACAAATAAGTGGAGCTGGCAGTTAAGGAGAAGGAATCCCTTAGCAAGTTTCTGCCTCAAAGGTGGATACCAGAAAGGGTCTGAAGAACTTCTGGAATGAAGAGCCATTCTCTACACAGCACTTTGCTTGCAGCCAGCGTAGACACTTTTTTGAAGTTATAAGCAGAGCCTGTGAGAACAGTGCTATCCTTTCTCTTAAAGAGATTTCCAAATCTCTTTAAGTGATCATCCCACATTTTTTTCCAGCCTTTGGACAGGCATGGATCTGTTGTATATCTGAGTGCAGGGTCTGAGCTCAGAAGAAGAGCATGTCCAAGCTGTTACCTATTGCCACCTACCCCTACACACTGTATGCTTCCAAGCCTGCAGAGGCCCATTCAGACCAGCTGGGCTGAGTGTATTCTCCCCACTGGGGAAGGTTTTCTATGGGTGACAGCTGCAAGGTCTTCCTTTTCTTCTCCCCTCCAGTACTGGCAATCATAACAAAATGGAAGTAGTGCCATCAGTATCTGTATTTCCATGCTGTTGAGTCTGAGCAACGGCAGCTTCCTGGAATACAAGGAAAACATTTCTTGTTCCCTTTGGATTTGTAGAACTTTGGCAAACTTAGTGTCCTCCCTTTTCTTGTTCAAATCTTGTTGATAAGTATTTAAGTTGATTTTCCTGGGCCAAAATGCTTCCTAAGACAGTAGATCTAAATTCCTGAGACAAATGATGAAAAGAAAAGTTTAAAAATTAAGAAGGCTTTTTCTGCTGTTGGTCTGGCACTTTGTTTTCCAAAGTAGATGGTTCTCTGAGTTTACATCTGTCTGTAGTCTTGCAGTAGATTTCTTTTTTTCTCTACTAAGTTCTTCTTTTATGTAGCCACCACCCATGAGTTTACCCAGGCATTGTTGTCTGCAGTTAGTTTTTACCTCTCAACTGGATCAGCCTTCTCTTCCTGGCTATATGATGGGTCAGGTCACCTGCAGGATCCCAGGCTTTTAAGAGAACTGGCATAAATAGGAATCATCCATCTTAACTCTCTATATCTAAAATACCCATTATCTACCATGGGGAGCCTCTGCACTCTCATGTCAGTGTTGTTCCCTGCTTGCTCCCTTCTGTTGGAGAGTGTCAGAGACAGCAGCTGTGGGAGTTGGCAGAGGTGAACCTTGAGTGAAATCATGGAAACCTGGCTGTTTTCTGCAGCTCTTCTACTCAGCTTGTCACTGGAACTGACAAGTCTTAAACTACGTAATTACAGTCTTATTGTCCACAACTTTTGACATAGCCTGCTTCTCTATCCTTCTATAACAGCATATTCCACAAATTTATTCCCCACTGGATTCTTTTATTCCTTTAAACTAATTTCATGGTAATTTTATGGAGTCTCCCTTTGTTCTTGGACAGCAGAACAGTCTTTCTCTGGAAGTCCACCACCTGATTGCCTTTACCTGTCCTATCCTTGATGCAACTCATTTAGAGGGGTACAGAACAGAATTGCACACAGTGGTTATGACATAGAGCTACTATGGTTTTATGTACAAAACAATGATTCCTCCATCTTCTTTTCCACCCTTCCCTGCTGGTGCTTAGCATTCTTCAGGGTTTTTTTCAACTCAATGCTACTTCATGCTGAAGTAATATTTGCAGAGACCTGTCTACAGTGACTCTGAGAGCTCTGTCCTGAGCTAAATTGCAAGTTCTGCTCTCAGTGCCACAATAACATGTCTTGGAATTATTTTCCTGTAGATACATTGTTTCATGCTTATGCTGGAGGTCATCAGCCATTCTTCTGCCCACTAAATCAGTTTTGAAAGGTCATTCTGGACTGCCTCATCATTAACTGTGACATTTGACTGAAAGACTATCAGACTATCATCAGCAAGATTGGAGGTTTCACTATTCAGCTCCTTCACAAGTTTTCTGATGAGGATGCTAAATAAAACCTGAGAGACATCATTACTGAATAGTTTCCACACAGAAAAAGGGCCATTAAATTTCTTTTCCTTAAACTTGATTTCAGCCTATGAAATAACCTAGGTTTCTTAACAATCTCTCTGATTTTGGGACACTTTCCTCTCCTTCCCGAGTGCACCCTTGGGTAAGTGATCCTCAGGAGAATTCTGTACTTCTGGGCCTCTGTTTCTACCCAGTTCTGGATTTGCAATAATGATTATGCAGCACAGGCAGGGCAGGCCTCTTGTTCTTAGGACTAGCTCTGATTGCCTATTGATTGCCTGTTTCTCCAGTGAGCCTGTGACAGAATGGGTTGAAAAGCTTTACAACCTTCAGAGATGTTGCACCCTACTCTTCTGTCCTTACCACTCATAGATGGTGTTTGTTGGCAGACAGATGCTGACTGAGAGGTGAGGCAGGTAGAAGTGATTATTCATATTGGCTCCCAAAATGGTATAGCTCCCTCTGACACTTCTTGCCGTGTTGCTAAGATGCTGCAACTGCAGTTTTATAAATGCATATAGAATATTGCAGAAGGCATAGCCAGCACTTACACAGAAGACAAATGTTATACCCTGTAAAAAAAGAGTAGGTCTGTGAGACCTTATCTATGGGCTCTGTCTGAAGCTTTACTCACAATCATGTGAAGCTCATTACTGTGGCTTGTGCTGACCTGCTGGTCACCTTCCTTAAGCTACTTCCCAAGAGACACAGCAGGAAGATTGGGATATCCGGTCAGGCTAAGCTATTAAATTCTCAGCTCACTTAAAAAGGGAGTTCTTCTGGACAGAAGAATGGTGAGAACCTGAGAGACAGGCAGAGTTGATGGCACCAGGAACTTGAGAACAGACCTGAGTCTGGTGTGTGATGGTGCAATCAATCTTAGGTGAGATGTGCTGGGCTCTCACCTTTGTCTACAGAAGAGGCCCCAGCTTGCACATGCTCAGATTTATCTATGGATCTCTTAGTGCTGCCTTGTTCTTTCATCTTGTCTGACATGAGTTGCACAAGGACATTTAGGAATCTTGTGGCAGCACAGGGCAACTCACTCATTCTGCTTGTACCCTCCTCTGTTTTTAACTGAAATGTAATCACTATTAAACATTAATGCACAGACAATCTCTGCCTTCCCTGCTGAAAGAAAGAAAGCAAAGCTGTTGGAATCTCTGTAGATTCAAGAAGGGGGAGCACTAACTGCTAACAATCATGCAAAGAAATTAATGGTTCTTCTCCACGCTAGGTACTTTTTTCTACATTTTCTATAGCATAATTTTCCATTGTTTGTCCTAATAATTATTTCTAAGCAGATGAAGAGTGAATTTTTACTTATTGTGATCTATATGTGTTGTGATTTTCTGTTTAAGCAATATTGCTTTTAATTTTGTATGGTTTTTATTCTTCCTTGAAAGAAAAATAAATTTAGTCTTCATTCAATGCGTAATTTTTCTCTCCTGCATTGATGTTCACAAAGCATTCTGCTGAAAGGACACTGTTTCCTTCCAGCAAATTCTCTGTATCTTCACTTCAATGCTGTACAAGTAAAATTTTTTTCAGAGGCATATAAGGAGAGGTCTCTTTGTATATTCAGTAGCATTAGCATCTGAAAGCTCTAAATAATGGGTAAGTGGCAAAAAAACACCTGTGTCGTTCTGTTTTTACAGGGCTGTGAAGGGACGAGTTGGCCAGAAAACAGCATCTTGGATTTCATCCATAGAGAAAGCTAGCCAATTCAGGAGTCTGAAACTGCTAAGAGAAGGTCAACAGGAGAGTTCACAACTTTTGGAAAGACCAAGAAACAGGATCCTTTTTCTCCAGGAACTGATAGACTACAATAAAAAAAGCAGGAAATTGTGATTTTTTTCTTCTGTGGAATGATATGTTGCTGCTAAAAATAACTCAAAAAACCCCTGCAAAACAACAACAAAAAAACCCCCAAAAACCTACACCAATCCAAAAAAACACTCTATCTGAAAAGAATAAAGTAAAGATGAGGCATTAGAAGCCAGTTTTCAATGCTTGCCTTCCATTTTCTTTCAGTGAGGAAACCTACAATGGGAAATACATCACTGCACAGAAAAGTTTCAGGAAAGTATTACCACAAAAGAATTTCCATGTGAATGCCTGACTCCTCAGTCTAGGGCCAGGCTCAGAATTCAAAAGTTCAAGGTCACCTAAAATACAGCTGAAGAACAGGATGGGAACAATGACCTCCGTATTACAGTATTTCAGGTCACTTTGAACTTGTGTTTCAAAAATTGCCCTTCTGATATTTATTTGCCAAAGCTCTTCAGTGCAGTGATAATTAGAAGGGACTCTTGGCCCAGGAAAACAGTATGAAACATCTGCACTTATTTCTCTATCGTAACTGAGAAGGCTACTTGTTTAGCTCTGCTGAGACAAGGGAATACATTCACCAAAATGATGTTAGGAATATTCATCACCTCACTTCACCTGCCTTGTTGACAGGACAAGGCTGAATTCCCTTAAATGGCAATGAAGTGTTTATGAGCAGTGTAGATGCACAGGTGTACTCTGCTATAAAAGGGTAGACCTCACTACCCTAGCGAATGGCGTATTTAATAGTCATATTGCAATGCAGCAGTATGAAAGGAATATTAGCCTTAATTCCTGTGCCCATTCATATAGACCTGTGATGCCCATGCTTTCTAAATGCAAGATTAATTCCTATATTTTTCAGCTACAGTTGCAGAAGCTACCCCTAATAATAACAAATTGGTCTGATGACTTGGTGGTGCCAGAGTCTTGGATGGAGGCAGAAGTCAAGCACCAGAGGGACAGAAAGAAAGTGCCATAATTGAGTTCATCATGTCCTGTCTGCAGGGCACAGTTATTCCAGAACAAAGGTTCAAATGTAAAGGGCACAAGCAATCCCGTGTGTCCTGTAAATACAGTATTTTACCGTATTTACAGTCATTGTTTAGACTCCTGTAGTTAGTGGAGAAAGAGACTTTTTCAAGTGCTATAGCCCAGCTAGGGCCTGCATGACTTTTGGGAAGAGGATGTCTCCACAGGTCACAGTTCCTGACAGAAAATACCTGCCTCCTCTGGCATAAGACCCTCCATTTACTGCAATGTGTCTATCTGCTCCAGTGTGATCCTCTCCATGGGCCGCATGGGGAATCACTGCTCTGGAGCTTGGAGATCTTCCTCCCCCTCTTCCTTTTCTGACCTTGGCATTTACAGTGTCATTTCTTGCACTTTTTTTTTTTTTTTTAAACCTCACTCTTCACAGCACTGTGATCTTTCTTAAATACCTTCACCCAGAGGTAACACGAGCTTGACTGAGGGGCTCAGCTCTGTCCTGTGTTGGGTCTGTTGGAACCAGCCTGGAATCATCTCTGTCCAGCACCAGGTAACACTTGGCCTGTTCTCACAGAAGCCACTGCTGTAGATCCCCTACTACCAAAGCCTGGACGCCTACATCTAATATTTTCCACCTCTTGTCTCTGTGAAGCTGAATTGTCATTAATTTATATATTCACCATACACTCCTTAGAAACTCACTTGCATCCACAAAAAAAATCCACACCTGAAAATCAAAGTAATGTCATCACAAACCCAAAAAAGATGGGCAGTTTACACACACAATAAAAGTCTATCTCTTGTCCTTTCTCCACATTGCAACTACAAAATTATTGCATTATCTAAAAAGGTCCAGCCTTTTCCAGGAAAGTGGGACCTCAACACATGTGGTGGCACCTTGGGAAGACAAATGTTATAACCAGGATCATGCCTCCTTCCTCCCCCTTTCCCCCAGCTTTTACTGCTAAGCACAAGGTCATACAGTATTGGGTAATCCCTACATTCCCGCTGTGTCACTTCCCAACTCCTTACCCACCCGCTACCTGCTTTCTGCATGGGCAAGCAAGAAACAGAGAAGGATTCATGCTGTCCAAGAACTGTTCAGAGATAACTAAAACAGAGGTATGTCATCAACATTGTTTTAGTCACAAACGCAAAGCACAACATTACATGAGCTGTTAAGAAGAAAGTTAACTTCGTAACTTCCTCTCAGCCATGACCCGGTAAGGCAGTAAGCCACTACAAGCCCTGCTTTCTAAGGCTGAAAACTGGTTCGCTTCAAAGGAATTACAGATATGTCCTTTCACCAAATAAATCGTCTCATAAGAACAGTCTGGGTAATTGATACTAATTAATCTGTATATAGAGAAATATGTATTTCTTTGGTTCAGGGATAAGGTAGGTTTTCTCTTAACTGAGTTTTCCAAGGTAAGTTTTTCAAATGCCATTGGGGGAGAAAAGTTCTGCCTAAAAAGGTTCTAAAAAACCCTAAGCTGAACAGAGAGTGGCTCAATCATGTCAACTGCAAAAGCAAACATAAAAAGAGTGAGCAGTTTCATAACTGACCAAAAAACAGGAGAAATATTATTGAAATGTTCCATGTTAATTCTGAAAGCTTCAGTTAGGGAGAGAAAAAAAATGTTATTTAAAAGACATCATTGCATGATTGTTATTTTAAAAGACAACTGAGGCCAGTTGCTCAGATTGTAAAAATGTGGTCATTGTAAGTGTTCCCGAAATGTGTTGCTTTACTGAGAGATGAATGGTTGCCCCATTTCTATAGGCAGAGGCATGTTCATGGGACTGGAAGAGTGAAAATCCAATGTTAATAATGCTCTTTTAGAGAATCATTGTAAATTTGTCTCCCTTCCCTGACTCTGCAAGATGAAAAGGCATCTGTTTGTAGGCAGTGAGCCTGTGTCTCTCATCAGCTCTAGCGTTCTGGCTGGGATTAATGGCTGTCTAAAGCTGGAGAGCCCCCTTCTCCTGAAGCACATCTCCATAGACTTCTGGGGCAGCACAGTGGAGAAAGAAATTACCATCGACTATCAAGCGTGTTTCTGAGAGAGAGAGAGAGAGAGGACAAATAGATAGATTAGACAGATAGATAGATAGATAGACAGACAGACAGACAGACAGGCAGACCCTTTCTGGCATTTATAGAATTAAAACAATTGGGTTCCCAGGGCAGCCTCTAAAAAAATCTCATTCCACATTCTCTGAGACTCTGAAGGGGTTTGCTCACCATTTTGAGAAATGTATTGCATTCCATGGGCTGTTTTGTGTTCCAACCATTTTCCTGGCCAATCCGTGAGAAAAGAGGTAGTGGAAAGAATTAAAGAAAAATGTGTTTAACATTTCTTAATTCAGTATTGAACGACTTGCATGCAAAGTTCCTCGAGGTGTCTTTCCTGTATGACATGCAGGATTCAGTCCCAGTTGCAAGGGTTGTAAACAATCAGAAGTATTTTGTCTTCACTTGTATGACTCTCTCCCCCTGACTAGGAACCTTGTCACACTTCTGCCCTATCACCTGTGTCCCTGGCCTATAGGAATGTTTTGACCCTTTGCTCTTGCTTTCCCAAGCTGAGTGCAAGCTGTGTTTTTCTGCGTGTCTTTCTGCTTTTGCAAAGGGCAAGGGTTTGACATATGGCATAAATTGTAAATGGGCAGTCACCAGCAGGGCACAGCAAAAGCCCATGTTTTCAGAACATCAATTAATGAATGAGTCCCTGTAATCTGTGGTCAGTATCATAAATATGAAATGCAATTCCACGGTGGGTAGGCAGGTAAAGGAATCACTGGCAAGTGAAGGTTACAGCTATAAGCAGTATAAGTGTTCTAAGTTTGATCTTCCACATTCAACAATGTCTTCAAAATATAGCTCCCTTATTGTAATTGCTATAGCTGCAAATTAGTGATTTTTTAGTTTATGTAAACCCAGTATAACTCTATTGTTTTTTTTAGTAAAGCAATCTCAGTCTGAAAAGATATGACTCCAGAAGGAGCATTATCTGCTGGTACACTGATTATGTAAAAAATGAATTGATCTTTCAAGCAGATGATGATGCAGCAAGCTTCCATGAATGGGTTGTTTAGGCAGTGATTTGCAAATGTCCTACCTGAATAATTTTCTTCCACAAAAGGCCATTTCATCAGGATAAAACCATTACCAAAATCTTCTGATGAAATTTCCTTGAAAAGAAAAGCATGGAGTAAAGTACTTTGATAAAGTCAGCCATTTTCAGAGCAAGCTTTCAATTTTCTGTGATGTATCATTGGTCTTGTTTGAATTTTTGGTTTTTTGTAACAGTAAACACAACCAGTTCATGTGTGAATGCAGCATTATGATGATGCTATGGCATTTGGCTTCTTCCAAGTTCCTTTTTTTCACCAAAATTTACTTCTAAGGGAGAACTAACAGGGTTGGTTTCTTTTTTTCCTACCTGCTTCTGATTTAAGAATCTGCCATTTCTAATGTCCTTCTTATGCACATAGCCAAATTACTAGTGAGTGGTAATGAGCAGTTTGTGTCCTGTAATTTCTTGTTATTAATCCCTCCTAAGTGTTGTAACGTTTCTAGGCGGTGACCGAGAGAAAACTTGTATTACGACCTTTCAACCCAGACAAAGGTTTAAGACGATGCTACTGCTACTTCTACTACTACTACTATTATTACTATGTTATATTGGACTTCACAGTTTCTGTGCCATGCCTGAAAGAGGGCTTGCAGTTGAGTTGATGGAAAAAAGGTCTCATCCTGCTCTTACTTGTAGCCAGCTAGAACTGAACCCCAGAGAAGTCACTAAGGTACTCTTTTTGAAGCCAGGAAATCAGTTAAAAATCTACTGTGTGAGTTAATTTTCTTCAGGGCATTGGTCTGTTTGTTTCTTACTACACTGATCAAAATTGCTGGGCGGAGATGCGTGACCAGCAACAGAGAAATGTTCCAGCCAGATTAACAAAGTGAAGCTAGAGTGCTCATTCTTAAGGAGGAATATCCAACTGAGCAAGTGCTTGTATTTGCAGGAAATTTGGATGATATTTCATAGTTGTTTGATCTTTATGATATGATGGGTGTTAGAAACCGGTGTTATTTCAGATGTTTTCCAGTTTGTGATGCTTGATTTAGAAAACTCCCTTGAATTTTAATATGTTTGTCTTTCTTTAGGTAGGTGTATATGAGTGTATGTCTAGTTATGTGGATTCTTTCAAACTATGCAGCAAATGAGAAACTTTCTTATTTAATTTAAAGAAACAGGGTTCAACACTTTTATCTGAGCTGGTTTCTCTTTTGGATGTCAAGAAGCATGTCCAAAGCTGTCTTGAACAGCTGTTCGATGAGGTAAATGTATATGATGGTCCTATCCTTTCCCTTTATGTATGAGGAAAGTCTTGATTAATTCACTTTCATACCTCAGACTTCTAGGTAACTCATTTAGGATACATGAATCTCCTTTAATTTCTTCCACAGTCAAAACAAAAATGCGTGAGTCCTAGTGAGAAATCTGTTTCATGGCACTTAGCCATACGTTAAATATTCTGGCAGAAACATATGACAGTTACTAGCTCATGTACAAAACTCATGAAATGTCAACTATTTCAGTCCCACAGTAACTTTTCCTCAAAGAACTATCAGTTTCTGTAATGATTGTAAAAGAAAATCCTGACATTAATCCCTTAATAGGAACACAATGTATTGTCATAAATTAACAGGACGACTTCTCAAATCAGATGAAGCCTTCTGCTTCAATCTCATGAGTTAGTTGTAAGGTCATGGTTAATGGCTTAGAAATTAGTCCCATGAGACATGTGAAGGACTTTTGGAACTACATGTAGCTAATAATTCGGCTGTGAATCTCCTATCCCTTCACAGACTCATCAGCCAAGTTTTGTGTGCTTAACTGAAGACAGACTCCTCTGTCTGTTTTCACTTTGTAAATCTGTATAATTCCTGGACAGTGCTCCTGCTATCTTCACCAATTTGTGTTTTTCTGTCTGCCTGGCAGTAAGTATCTGGGAGGTACTTTTTTTTTAGGGCTCGGTGTGCACTGAACTCTCACAGGCGCTAACATAAACCCACTCTCAGGGGCTTCTTTCTTGGATTGGAAGACAGGCCTGCAGTTTCATAAAAGAATATTGCATTAGTGTCTCTGTAATAGACCCAATGCCTTACTGGACCAGGTGCAATACAAATAGATGGCAGAGCCAGAGAACTTGTCCCAAGGGCTATTACCTCATATAGCCTTAAGTCCTTGCCACTGTTTTCTAGCTAAAGCTGACCATTTTCTTACTCAAATTTTATGTGATTTTTTTGTTCATTCCCTGGAAATGATGCCATAGAGTCTCGGAATATCTTACATAAGATGCAGACCAACTGAAGCTGTATATGAGTCATCACCAAAATGATGGAGAAAAGCATTTCAATAGCGACGTATGATCTAATGAAACTGCCTGTGCTGTAGTTCTGTGGTCTTGCCTATTCCTCACACACAGATTCTGGCAAATATTGGAACTGACCACCCTCCATATCTTCCCCACCCATGACCCCATCCACCCAAACACGCATGTCCAAACGGTATCAAGTGTTGAAGAGGAGTCTGCAACACTGCCCAGCAGCAAAAGGAAGAGGCTTTACCTGCTGACACAACCTCAGAAGCTCAAGCTCTTGAAAAACAGGACCACAACTGGAGCTGCAGTCACTCTTCTCTCATTCCTGTAGAATTCACAGTTCAGGCTGAGCTTCTGCGAAGAAAAAGCAGGACAGATGCAGTGCCACTGGCAACTCAAACAGTTTACATAATGCAGGGGACCAATGCAACACGTGGGACTTCTCGGAACTGTCTGATAAAGATCAAGTGTCCTCCGTTTCATGCTTCTTTAGCAACCAAGTTGTGTAGTTTTGGCTCTCTTCGGCTCTGTTTTGTGGGTGCCGGAGATACTGCATTCAAAGTAAATAAAGGCCTCCTCCCCTCCTGCTCTCTTCTTGTGTGACTTTCTTTTTTGAAATCACTGTGTATGAGACAAAATGAACTCACACTGTGGAGTCAGCGTTGCATATTTATGCACATGTGTAAGTACACTGTAGGAGGCTCGAGGGTGTATGCAGTCGTATCTGGGGTTTGTGCAGTGAGCCTGCTACAAAAAGTATTTCCTTGTCTTCCACTTGTTTGTTTGGTTTCAGGTAGCATTTAGAAGTAAGATCACCTCTTTGCAATAATGAAAGGCACTGTCTCACTGTAGTTGGAGATAGGCTGTGCCAAGGCTCATCCTTGGGCTGAGAAGGCACAATTGAATTTTTGAGAAGGGCGAGAAGATAATCCCTTTCTATTAATGTCATAGAATTTTAAAGCTAAATTTCGTACAAGAGAACCACTCAAAAAAAGGAGCACAGCTGTCAACCAGAGTTGTTTCTTTGCTAACGTTCTGACACTAGCCACTGCAATGTACTAGCATGCTACATGTATTTGCATACAATTTCTGATGAATTAGCCCTGAGAGCTTTCAGAGATGTTGTAAGTAAATGCATCCTTTCCAGAAGACACTTCCTTCCTCATTGCAGCAATGTTTATGTGTTGGATTATACCTTCTTCAATTTAAGTTGCTTTATGGGCTATTAAAGCACTGGAGAGAAATATTTCTTAGTCCTTTTTTCTAGGGTTCCAAACAATGGAGTTTTTATCTTAGTAACCATACACAGTAAATACCTTATGTTTCATTTCTGTGCCCCTCCCCATTTCTTTAAACCTATGTCTTTGTCCTGGGTCTACAGAAAACAAAAGATGTGCTTTAATCTGAGCAGAGAGCACTTCATGGTCTGAATTGTCATTATCTCTCCAGGGCATTATCTGCTTGTTTTCTCAAAAGACAAACAGAAAGTAGAATATCTGAGTATGAGCTGTTTTGTTCTTTCCTCTTGGAAGATTGTTTTATTATTTTCACAACTGTATTTTTTGGTGGTATGCAGTCCCACTGGCTGTACTAGAGATTCTGATTCATTAGGTGCCTCTGCTTCTGTAATGCCATTGCCACCTGTTTTGAAAAAGCAATCTCAGAACACATAATCCTGCTCTCTGTGCTGGCACTCAATTCAGCCGGTTCCAGCTCTGGGTCACAACCCTGATTTTCAGAGATCTGTGATAAAATGCACAGAGGATGGACCAGGAGTCCTCTGAGATCTCCTAAGTGGACTTTTTGTGTAATAGAGGAGAACAATTCCCCTGATATGTTTTGCATCAGTCCTGGAAATGGTGGAAGAAATGGGACGTTTTAGAAGTACCTTCAGCACAAATCCTAGCTGTGTCAGAGTACACATCCTCCTCCTCAGCCAGCACACTCTTTGACAGCTGGCTTCCATGGGTGTTTCTCACAGTATGTGAAGCTAGACACACAAATGGCAGAGAGGATGGGTCAGAAGGGAAAGTGAGGACATTTCGTGAGAGCTAGACTGACTGTTAAAATCTACTGCTGGGAGACAAAAATAGCTTTCTCTGCAAATCCAGCTCTCCTCTTACACAAATGTTCTCCTTTTGAACAGAAAGAAAAAACTAATAAATAAATAAAATCCCATTGCTCTTCTTGTGAAAGAGGAGAACAGTCATTTATTATGAAAGGGAAATATCTTAGACAATTACTGTTGCAGAGATAATTTTGGGATTAATGTTCGAGCAGCAAACTCTTCTATTTTATGACTAAAATGGCTTCTGCTTAATGGCTCATTGAAATAGAAACACACCAAATGCATTTCATTCAGTGGGACTGTGGAAAGTTCAAGCTGATTACTTATGCTTTGGCTTTTCTTTTGATGATGCCAAAACTTGTAATTTCTGCAAAATTTCCAATTGTACGTAGAATCCCAAAGTACACATAGACAGGAAGTCCCACTTCAAACCGGCTTTGAACTTGTCTTGTGCTTGTTGTTTCACATGAGAAGTGTTCCCTCCATTTAGCCTCTATTTTGACAAAGGGAACTTTTATGGCGCATCTTCTTTCTCTACATTTTCCTTGACACCATCTCATTTACTAAAACAGAATCTGGGGCTCTTTCGTCTTTTGGCCTCATGACATTTTGTTTGCATTAATGTTGCCTTTCCATTGAAGGTAAACTTGCATATAATACTGAACCACATCAGAAATTGTCAAACTTTTTGGAATAATCAAATATCTGCCATATCTGCCCTCCATTGACCAGCTGTCACTGTTTAAGTCCTTCCTTTTTAATCAGAGCTCTTCACAGATGATTATTGATTTGCTACACTGGACTAAACTAGATTAAACCACATTAAATTGTTTAGAGACTTTTTCTGTTGGGTTGACTTTTATATACTGTCCATCTGATGACATTCACACTGCAGTTCTTAATTTCTACTCTAGAGGCCTACCTGAAAGGGTTATTTTAAAGTTTATTCCAGGTTAGATCCTCTCCCATACTGTTTTGTGCAGCTGTTTGGAAACACAGGGTTTTTACCTTGGTAAGCATTTTAGCAGTGCCAGCTGTGACAGTGCATATCCTTGGCCAGTAGCAACACAAACATGATGGCTGCTGCCAGTTAGCGCCACGCTCACCCTGGGACAGGGGCACTTGGCGAAATCAAGGCCTATCTCCTCCCATCTTTGAAGCCTCCGCTGAGGAATCATGGGCTCTCTCTACCCTGCTGAGAGGAAGACGGCTGGATATCAGGGAATCACAGAACCATTCAGGTTGGAAAAGACTTCCAAGATCCTCAAGTCTGACCTTTGACCAAATACCTTCATGTGAACAAGTGCCATGTCCAGTGATTCCCTGAACACTTCCAGGGATGGTGAATCCATCACCTCCCTGGGAATAGGGAGTGCTATGTTGCTGCCCATCCATATTTGTCAGTTTGGCTCCGGAACGTTATTGTGGGACATTCCAGAGCATGGATATCCAATTAGCACCAGCATATTGCTCCTGATACGTGGCTATGGGCAGAAACAACAAAACGGATCTCCAGCATTACATCCCAAAAAATCTGCACACTGTGGGGAAGAGAGCAAGGCCCAAATCTAGCCCAGCACCATGCATAGTGCCCTCTTGGAGGAAGAATCCTAGTCTGGAGCTGCTTCTTTAACCTGTTTGGTAAGTGAAAAAATCTGGGCTAACACCTTTCACATCAAGCAGTCTGATGAATTGTATGTCACTGAGTTCATCCTTGACACCGGTTGGTTGGTGTCATACTAGCTTAATTTGGGTTTGGAAACACCTGGAGTCAACAAAAGCTCTGAATCAGAGACTCACGTTAGTCAGTGTAATTTGGATTTAGAAAAGTTCAGATGTGCTAGGTGCTAAGGATCTACACCATGTCGGGCCACAAGAAGCTAAACTCCCAGTAGGAGTAGCCAGTGAAAGCTGACCAAGTCTCTCAAAATGCCCTCGTGTTTGGTATTCTGACTGGAGACTGAAGAACTAGCAGAGTTTTCTTTTAAAGCCTGACTCAACAGTTTTGCTGGCAGTAAACTTACAGAAATGTGACTTCTTATAGGAATGTTTTTCAAGTGGGAAGCATGTTAAAATAAATTGTTGCTGTTTAATAACTGGGAAAAAGTAAAATATTTTATAGGTTTTTTGAAAAGTAATTTGTAATTTTAATTAATAATCTTCTTGCTGATGTATTGAGAGCACAGGAATGGCCAAATTCCACAAGATAAATGCAAGAAGCCTAGCATGTTGACTTTAGCAGGGGCAACTGCTGGTTCTTCAGGAAATAGGGTAAGAAAAGAGGCTTTTTACTATCTGTAAAGGGACTGAATCCTTTTAGAGGTTTTCTTAAGATCCCAAACTGTTTGTTCGAATACTCAGTTTTGTTTATTCTGAAAGTTTTTTCCTGGTCATAGAGACGTCAAAATTCCTTTGAAAACCTGCAACAGACTTCTCATGACAGATTCATCACCACATCACCACAAAGAAAAGCTGCTCTGAATTGTGAAGAGAGTCTGCTTGGCCTTGTTTGAGGCTTACATATAGATACAAAAACTTACATATTTTTTATATGAAAGGAGAGCACACAGGCAGTAAAGATTTGGGCTTTAGGTGTTATACTATGTCCTTTTCTTTGTGGTGCTTTATTTTTCATCACTGCCAGAGTGCTTTCTTATTTTTGTGTTTATTATTTATGTATCCAGGGCAACCATGAGTCTTTGTCAAGGAGCCTGTGTGTCTCCTTTTGAGAGGTTTTAATCCAAAAAAGCATGCTATTTCTGCCAGAATGTTTCATATATTGAACATTTCTTAATTTGTAAGTGTTTTGAAGTAATGAAGAAGCTTTTTTGTATTACTGATGTTTTAAAAAAAACAAGAGAGGAATTTAGGAACAGAGAGTTATAGGACTTTTTTTGTAGATTGAATGCTTCTGGAAATCCTACCAAGAGAGCAGCAGTTCATATTGGTTATTTATATTTATGTAAATAACCTTAATGTGTTAGAAATGTGCAGGATTTCAGATAGGCTAATATGCTTCTCAATTTCTAATATTCACATCACAATTGTGGGCTGGTAACTGAGAAAAAAAACCTATCTGGTATAATCAAACAACCTTACAGACCACATTTTTCCTACAGCATTAAAACAGACTTCAAACTACACATCCCCTAAGACGGTGTGCATCCTATGGAGGGCAAAACTCAGTTCAGTGGGAAAAAAAATGAACCGAGTTACTTTATTTTTATTTCCTATCTACATTTTTTAAGTTTCCTGGATTTTAGTAAACAAAAGCAGTTTAGACTATCTGCCATTAAAATATTTGTGATTTTACAAATTACATTAAGAAAACAAAAACACTGGTAGGAAGTTCTTGTCTCTTTTGACATCATCCCCACAGCATAGCTTGCACTGTCTGAGTTCTGCATATTATGACATTGTGCTGTAGAACTCCTTTAACAGCTCTTTAAACAGACACAGATCTTCCTTGCAAGCTATAATACCTAAGGAAATAGGTTGCACTTACTTTTTACCAGGCCCACCTTAACAGAGATCTTTGATAAGGGTCTTCTTGGAATTTTATGCTAAAGTACATCTTCCCATACAAAGGGGAAAGAACCTATTCTTGGCTATTTTCATAGAATCACAGAGCCACAGAATAAGTTGAGTTGGAAGGGACCCACAAAGATCAGCACATCCAACTCTTGGCCTTTTACAGGGCATCCCCAAGAATGTGCCCAAGAGCATTGTTCAAATGCTTCTTGAACTCTGTCAGGCTTGGTGCTGTGACCACTTCCCTGGGGAGCCTGCCCTAGTGCTCAACCACTCTCTGGGAGAAGAACCTTTTCCTGATATTTCAGTTAAAGACAAAGCAGTATCTTTCAGCTCCACTGTGACCCTTGGAGCACAAGTATTGCTATTTTGATGGCAGTGGACTCCCTCTGAGTTAATTGCAGGAGGAAACAACCACTGCCAAGTGTTTCAATGTTGCTTCATGTGCATGTGTGGAGGGATCCACTCAACAAGAAAGTTTCTGTTCTGCTGCTGGAGAACTGTGATGGAGGTAGAAAACATCCTGCAGCCAATCTGGGAACCTTTGTCATGTTGGAAGGAGCTGATGTGGGACTCCATAGAGTGTTTTCCCAGCAGAAGTAGGATTGGACCTTTTGTTCTCACCTGCTGTGAAATGACCATAATTTGCCCTGGCCACGTACCTGAGCTGCTGTAGGGTGGGATTGGAAAGAGAAACGACCTCTCCATGTACATTCTTTCCATCCTATTCTCCTCATTGATATCCAAAAATTACTTCTATAGGATGCAAGATTAGCCTGAATGGACCACTGGACCAAACACAGATTTTCTCTCTGCAGATGAACAGATCTGAGAGTACTCAACAAGCAGGCACAGTTCAGAGAAAACTGCCAGCTTTCCTGATGAGTGGGTCCCCAAAGCATCTGTGTTGCAGCAGAGAGAACAGTGTGCCTAAATACCTCAAGATAATCCAGTGTGACAGAGGTATGAGTGTCCTTGGCCACACAACCATTTAATTAATTGTTCACTTTGAAAGTAGAAGGGTCTGTGAAGTTTATTCAGATGGGATGCTGATGTACCTTTTACTCCCAGGCACACTCTCTCTATTGTCAGTGATAATTTTTGGAGGAATTGGCCACCACTGAATGTTCAAAACTTACACGGGTATTTTCAAAGCCCACTGTTTGTGACCAAAGGGCCATGGCGCATTTCAGGACTTTCCTGGGAGATGGTGACTTCTGATATTTTATCTGCTGCCTATTCTCCTCTTAAAATTTAGCTTTGAAACCAGTCTGGGAGAGAACTTCTTTAAAAATTACTCTTCCCACTCTTCTCTAATTTGTGATGATGAGTGCCTTGCCTTTAAATATTACAGTTATAAAGATTTTACTGACTTCCATTTCATGCTTAATGTGTACCCATTACTAGCTAATGAAAAACTAAAGAGTGTCTCATGTAGTGGGATTTCTGCTTGGAGGTGAAGTTTAAAGATGCCTTTTGAATTAATAGTTTAAGGATTCTGTTTGCATGTGAATGCAGCCAGTTCTGCACATCTGGTTTGCTCATCCCAGCAGACTGAAAATGTGGCAGAAGTGAGTTTAAACAAATTGCTTTGCCTAAGGTGCAAGGAAAACCCAGCAAGAAATTAAAGCAATGAAGCTGTGATGAAGATGTCGTTGTCATACCCAGACTTCTTCCTCATTACATCTGTAAGCACTCTATGGGTCACAGAGCTCAGGAGTGAGTGGCAGGAAATGTGTGTTTCCTCATCTCTCTTCAGAATTAGTTTTCAATCAAAACAGTGTGATTTACTACTTACTCTCACCACATCTGTCTTGACTGCTTTTGCCTTGTTTTTTTTCTTCTTTTTTCCCTTTTGTTTGTTTGTTTGTTCTCGTCAGAGAGAGATACAAAGGTTTTAATAATTTGGCCTCTACTGCTGAAACACAATGAATAATGGTGACACTTGACTTCTCTGAATCTCATTTTCTTTCCCTTTGGCAATGCCTGCAGCTCCTCTCCCTCCCTTCTGCCTGCCTCTCAGTTCTCCTTCAGTGTCCTTTCTACACATTATCTCAGCATCTCCCTGTAGCTCATTCATGTCTTCACTTTATTGAGACATGAGGCTGAAAAAGGAGCAGAGGGAAAGTGGAAAACACCATAGGGCAGATGCTGGACTTAAAATTATTTGTTGGTCTCTTCAAAATAACAAACAGGTCAGTTTCTGAATGTTTGTTAACGTAAGTGAAGACATTCCTTTTTCATGCCAGCATTTTTGTGTTTAGGCTTAAGTGTCCTGAATTACTTTGCTAGCTTTGCTGTAATTTTACAACTGTAAATTAACGACTTAATTACACTCTAATCACAATTGTAAATGTATACTTGTGATGACCAGTTCTGCTGTAAATGTTTCTGGTGAGGCATCTCCTGAAGCATTTCTTTCCTTACAGTACTTTGTTTCTGTTTGGAGAATCATGACACCCCTTGTGTTTTAGGAGATATTGTTACAATTTATTACACCACTGAACCCATTATTTTTCTAGTTCTAATAGGGACAACTGGATGTCTATATCAGCTGCCAGTGCAAACCTAGTCAACTGTGTGATTATCCCCTAACTTTACATGTAGTTTTAACTGCTTGATTTTCAGTCCTAATTCAATATTGCACAAGACTGAACCAGATATGTTCCGACTCATCGTAAAAAAGAGACATTTGACTTGTACCTCATACTCTGTGGGAGAAGAGATGTAATGCCATCAGATCTCACTCTATCAGTCCTTCTCAAAACATTTGATTGTACTGACTTCTAATCAGTGTTAACAGCAGCCAACTCTAATCTGTTCATATATGACACATGTTTTTTCACATGCAGGTAGTGGCTGAAGGGAGCTCCTAAGGGTTGTGAGATGGGCAGTATTGATGGTAATTTTCTTGCCTTCCTGGCTGGTGATGGACTTGAGAAACTGTGTATACAGTGCTGTTTTGATGCACCTGTGATATGTTTTAGTAATTTCTTTTCAGTCAAGCATGCCTGTAAAATACAAGGGAAGTTCTTACTCTCCTACATGCACTCGCAGTCATTTGGAGTTTGCATTGTCTAGAGAGGCATCCTGTATCTCAAAATATATAGCAAAAATCTTTCCTTAATTTATACTACTGAATAATACCCACCTCTTGCCTTCTGGTGCCATTAATTTTTTATTCCTTCTCATTATGTTTAATGCCCTGTCCTTTGGCACTGGCTCTGACTGGTCTAGAAAGTCAGATTTCAAACTTTTTATGAAACTTATCTCTAAATGTGAACTCTTCCATTCTCTGCTGCTCTCTTGTAGGCAGACACCCTCTGTTACATTGTGTGGTCTTGATTTTTTCCTGGATTCTCATGCACTCAATATTTATCTCAAGGTATTTATGAACTCTCTCTGAAAAGTATTTTCTCTTCATGCTACTATTTGTGTAAGAATAGAAAATAGCTTATGCAACCTGCCTGTATCTGTTTTTGTCTTGCTTCCATGAAATGTCAATTGAAGTCTATGGGGATTCACTGGCTGTTTCAGTGAAAATATGTACTAGAAAACAACCAGAACCTGGTATGGTGGTTAAACCATTACTTTCCTCAGGCCCTGCCAAGCTTGATTCCTGACTTTTCTATAGTACTTCTTATTTCATATGCCAAAAGCTGAAGAATTTTTGTGGTGATCTTTATTTTATCTGCTGAATGCTCAATGTAACTCCAAACTGATGCTTCAACCAGCACATCATCAGAGAAACAAGACCCAGTATTTTGTAGTGACTCTCTGTGAGACATTCATAGATCCAACCACACGTGCTGTTCAGGGTGTGCAAGGCCAGAGTGAGAAAACTGCAGAACTATGAAAGTCTAACATATGTGTATTATGCAAACAGAAAGCAGAGTTAAAACTTCTACTTTGTGTTTTTCTTACTTTTGGTCTGTGACTTTTTTTTTTTTTTTTTTTTTTTTTTTTTTTTTTTTTTAATGGTCAATATTATTCCCAGTGCAACAATAACCGTTTTTGAGAGTAAAAGCCTCCATGGCAAGCAATAACCTTCTTCTAAAAATTATAATAAAAATAAATCTGCTAATGATGATGTTTTTAAAAACACCCCAAAGCCTCTCATATTCACAAGAAGCTACATAAAGCAATTACTTTGTTTTTTACCAAGCAAAACCAAGTCGTTTGTTTGTATGCTAGAGGCAATTTCTAGTGAACAAAACAATAATGAATGAAAGGAGGGTACCAGCTCACCACAGCCAAAATTACTACAGTGATTTCATGATGCACCTTCAGAACAATGGGGTGTTCCTCACATGGCCCAGAGCACTTACTGAGGGCTCTTACTCATGCACCACCTCCTGTTTTGCCAGATTTTAAATGCGCACCACAAAACTGGGCCTGCTCTTGTGACTAGTTGAGGTTCAGGTCTAACGGCACCAGCTAATGGCATCATATTAGTGATGGGTAATTGTGAAATCAGGTTTCCACCTTATGCCTAGTAGAAATTTATAGATTCTGTGTTAAAGGCTATGATTCTATTTTGGCACATAATCAGCATGCAAAGAAGGCACTGCTTGCTACAGAAGCTTGTGAGCCAAACAGAAGTTACAAAGAATAGGGTGGAAAATGTGGAGGAAGAAGAGCATATAGTACATACCAGCATGATGGTAAGAAAATCTTCTGGAAGGTTCCTGCCATGACTGTGCTCAGGAGACCACAGTGCTCCACGGTACACCTAACTTGAGCATCCAGGAGCCCCCAAAGCTGCACCACCATGGGGTTCTCAGCATTTGAAGTGACATAAGATTTACTTGCAATCTATACTTCTCCCTTTATTCTATCTTATTAAAGTAGCTCTTTTATTAAGCCATTTTTTGTCAGACCTATTTTATTGAGACCAGAAGGAGCCCTGCTCCATCTCACTTTCCTTCACTTCCCCTCTTTCCAGCTTGCCTTCACCCCCTCACTCATGCAGAACAGGCCAAAACCTGGGCTACAGTGGAGAAGGCTCCTTGGTTTTGGGTCACTGTGCCTAAATAATTGGATGGAATTGGGAGGTGTAATAGAGATTTATCTCTTGATAGTGGGTGGTAGGAATGGAGAAAGGAGAATCTGTCAGTTGAGGGAGCTCTGTGAACATGGACCAGGAGGCCATGCACAGGCAGATGGAAGGGCCATCAGAGAAGAGCAGCTCTCCAAAAGTTGCATTACGTAGACGGTGGATATGGGTGTTACTGAGACGATGTTAGATATGGAGCTCAGATGTCAGCCCAGTCTGTTCTGTGCTATTATTTTTGCTAGCCTTTGTCAGAGGAACTGGGGGGAACATCCTGTAAGTAAATCTTCTAACATTTTTCCAAAGACAGAAAATGAAATAAACCAAGATAAAGTGTTCGCAATGTAGTTTTCATTCAACATTATCCCTTGCTCCATTCTGTTTAGCTGCTGAAAGACTTTTAGTATGGAATGCTATTTCTTGCAATCCCATAAAGAGTATTAAAGAGAGAGGGTAGAAAGCAAGAAAAAGATGCCTGTTTAGTTGTCTGGAGGTGCTATTGTCAGTTATTTGTGATCTTTCAGACATCCACACAAAATTACAGAAAGACAGCAAAGATAACTGAGGCTTTGCCTGTGGTGATGACTTTAATTTGCAACCTCACTGCTGTAGGTGAAGAGTCATTGCATGTGAGCAGCCACTCTGCAAAGAAACACATCACATTGAATTGCCTTCTCTTGAAACTTTTCTCCTAACTTGCCTTCAGATCGCATCCTTAAAGCAGGGACAGAAAAGGTGAAATTACCATGGCTAAATGGCAATGACCTTACGAATCAGAGACAAAAGGAGAGAATGTGCCATAAGCAGTATTACAGCACTGGAAATCTAAGGACCCCTCACGTGACCATTATGAGGAATGGGAAATATCATCTGCTTTCTTCTTGCTGATAGCCTGGAGGTGGGGAGAAGATCTGTGTGGGAAGGGAGAAATGGAAGCGGGGATAAGCTCCTTGCAGAACCATTTCCTACTCATACACAAGCAAAAGTTATATTTTGTCAGCTGGTGGTGACTTTGAAATTATGTGTAAGACCACAGCCTCAGCTCTCTTCCTGCAGAGCCCTCTGAGCACTGTTGAGCTGGACCTAGAGCTTGGAAATGTCTTATTAGATTCTGTGCTCCCAAAGATCAGGGGGAAGCTTTCACATCCTCTTTTAGGTGGTCTACTTCCTCACAGGGCTGAGCGACCTTTGAGCGAACAGTATTCAGATGGCTTGGTGGCCTTTTCATACATTTGCCTGCTCAAAACTCATGTTTTCACATTAGCTTCTCCTCTCAGCTGTTCTTCTCAGTTATCATTCCAGTTCATGCCTTTATAGCAGCATCCACAAGAATGCTTTTAGTGCATTAAACCTAAGCAGCTCCAGATTTGGCCCAGGCATCCTGCCCCTAGCTTTTGTTGATCCTCATAAAGAACTTTATAGAGCAGACTGAACTGAACTTCTGTTGCTATGGAAAATGTAAGAGGCATGTCTTTGCACAGTAGGGACCAAACAGATCTTTTGAGAGCAAAGCACATTTCTTAACCAAACATCTTTGCAATCCTTAACATTATTTGTTTCATAAAGGAGGTAGGAGTGGATTTCTTCCTATGAATTGGGAAGGAAATTATGTGTGCTTATGAATATGCAGCAGCCTTTCTAATAGTGGGCCATACAATGGGTCAAGGATGGAAAATGCCTGGTTGAAAAATAAGGTTGAGATAATGAAAAATATGATTGCTACGTGCAACCTTATTTTTGCATTTGAATTCAATCTACCTTCCTCTGATTGCAACTGAGAAACAAAAGCATCTGTCACACTCTCAGAGACTGCCAACCTGCCTAGCACAGGGGCATTATGGCAGAGGAAAGAAGCTGTCATATGCAGGGTTCTAGAAGTGATCACAGTGAGGTTTGGTGTCTGCTCCAGGGAGGTAGAAGGGCCGAGACCAGTAAAAGTCAGAGCGCTGCAGAGCATGTTCAGGAAGACAAGGCCCTCAAGAAACGGCTTTCTTCTGCAGGTGGGTATATACATAATTAATATTCCTCTGTGACTTTCCTAGGAGACAGGCAACTCAAAACTGCATTCTGCACTGCATGCAAAGGATGCTGGAAGAAATTATTTTTGTAATCAGACAGCAATAGTCATATAGGAGGTGTTTCTCAGCCTGCCACTCATTTCAGTCAAGTCACTTCATCTCACAGGGTCCCAGTTTCTTGTTCTATAAACCGAATAAACTGTCAGGTTCCTCTATGAGGTGTTCTCAGATTTAGCTGTATATAGATTAAAAAATAGAGATCTCTAATTGTCCTTCCTTAAGGAATGGATTAGTGGGCTATTTCATTCATGTCAGATCATTTACTGAGGCAGATTTATTAATTTATTTATTACAGGTAATCACAGGATGTCTGTGGGAAGGGAGCCTCAGGTAGAACCAGAAAGAACTCCAGGACCACTGACTCATTCTTGAAGCCACCTCTTTTTGTGTTAGCTTGTGAGAGGGTAGACTCTGGATCTCTATCCATTCACTCTTTCCATTTCCAGTTTACTCAGGAAAGGGTTTGGTTAGATATCTGTCTTGATTCTGGATATGGCTTTCAAAACCTGTAGACTGAAAATTATTCTCAAAGTGAAAAATGTTTTAAATGTGGTGGAATTTTTAACAGGTCTTGCTTTTTTTTCTCCTTAAGTATACAGTTCTCTGTAACAACCTTTTATTTTTATTATCAACCTTGAGCATATTTTTAGCTGTCTATATCTGCATGCACGATCACGAATATCTTAAATGTCACATATAAGTGGAGGAGTCATTTTTCCCGTCATACTGATAGCACAGCTGGTGGCAATCATTCCAACTTCAGCCTAACTAAGGTCATTATAGTTAAAATTCTACTAAGGATGAGTTTAATAAAGACTCGTGGCAACAGCCAGACTTTTGCAGAGACTGTGGATCGCTGGACCTCCTGTGATTTTTTATTTTTTTTTTAATTAGGATGGAGTCTTTCTCTCTGTTAATTCTGATTTTATATCAATTTCCAGTCTATGATATTTTCTTACAGGCTATCCCCAAATTTTTCAATAATCCTGATGATTCATTGAAAATATCTTGCTAACTCCACTAAATTAAAGTCAAATAATCTGGGACAAACAAGAGGAACATAGTTAGAAGACGTTTAATAGCAGTATTCAATATTCACATTCATTCATGGTTTTTTTCTTGTTTTATCTCTCCTTGTGAAATTCAATTTTTCATATCTCCTGAGGTGTTCTTCAGCATGATACAGCACAATATAACAGGACTTACTAGATGCAATTAAAATCTCGATTTTGACAATTCTGAAGTGAAACCTTTTGCAGGAAGATAGGCTCCCACTTCTAGAGACTTATTGAATATCGACAACAGTAAGCAGTCTGTTGGCTAGTACATATTTGTAAGAGATAGTTCTAATCCTAAGCTTGTTACTGCATCAGACCAGGGCCTGTCATTTGCCTGTCAGTGACTTAGCTGGTTTTGCTAACATGACACTCTCCCATTTCACACATACACACATTCGTGGATATGACAAGTACCATCACGGCCTCTCTGCTTACCTGGCACCCCTTCCCCAGTCTCGTGCCCCCTTTCCTGCCCTTGAGTCCCTGACTCGCTGCAGGTCCAGCCTGGTGCTCACAGTAAACACACAGCACTCACACACTCATCCCACAGGCACCCCACATTCACAGGTTCCCCAAATACCAGCATGGACCGTCCACTCACCTGATATCCCCGCTTGGAACTGAGTCTCCCCTGCTCATCCGCTGCTATCAGCCTGAGTGAGCACACAGGCTCACACAGTCTCCGTGCACAGCAGGTTTTGGGGAAGGTGCAAACACTCGCCCCTTCCGGCAGCGGCACTGGACACGAGGCCTGCGGCCTGTGCTCCCGCTCCAGCTGACAGCGCTGGGCCCCGCCCTCACACAGGCACCCCAGGAGCTGTTTCCAGGGTACACACCGCTCCTGCCCCAGCGGCTGGAGGTTAAAGACCCCCTCAGCCCAGCTGCTGGCACTGAGAGCCCCTCACTCCCTCCGAAGCCAACACCAGCGGCCAGAGGCCTCCACAGCCCCGGAGTGACCACAGTGGCGGCTCCCCGCCCCTCCCACACTGCTCCCGCAGCTGCCGCTGAGTCCCTGCTGCCCTCACACGCCTGGGACAGGGAGTGAGGCCGTGGAGGGGACAGGCAGGACACGCTGCGGGATCAGGGGCAGGGCTCTGCCGGACAGGCACTGAGCAGCCACAGCTCACAGCCACCAGGCCCTTCTGCACCCTTTGTGCCCACCCCACTGTGGTGGGTCCATCCCCGGTGGCAGCTGTCCCCCGATCCAGCTCCACCTCCTCGGAGAGAGCCTCCCCCGCTGGGGGAGGATTCAGGGGCATGAGACCAGCCCCTGTTCTGGTAGGGAGGTGTATCCAGGACTCTGGACCTTCCCCCTCTTCCCGAACCTTCTGTTAGGATTACTGTACCGTTGGTTGTTGTTTATTGTACCCTCTCCTTTCATGTTCTAACTGGACCCCGGACCCTCGTTCCCTCTCCTTGTCCCTTCTCCCGTTGGTTACCCTTCCCCCTTATATAACCGGCTGCACGGAGACAGCCCTTGGGATGTTCTCCTGCATTATTCTGTCTCCCGGATCCCTGCACCTGACCCCCTACAATAATGGAGATCAAGGAGGAGACTCCCTCCTGCACCCTTCGCCTCGTCTCGCCTCTTTTTCCACCGGCACCTCGCTAGCTCGCTCGGCAGGGGCGGCCCCACCTCGGCAGGAAACATCCCTGCAATAGGCTGTGGTGGCCCCGGAGGCTCGCGCCCTGACCGAGGACAGCGAGGACAGCCAGGTGGCTTTTATTATTCACTACAACACCCCACCTCTTTGCTCCTGCTGTTCCCTCTCATCTGCACCTTCCTCCTTGGCTGGCACAGTCCCACTGACCCACTCCATCATGAGCTTCCTGGATACTCACGTTTACATCCTTACCCTTTGCAAATTTCCAGATTTGCCTACAGACTCTCAATAGCTCATCAGCTGGTGTGGCTGACCAGGTTCGTTTTGGTTAATGTTTTCAGCAAAGATAATTGTCCAGATCTGAGTGTGATTGTCTCCTTCCCTTTATCTATTGCCACATTTGAGAAAATAAACATTCTCACGCTCCACATATCCATACATAAGTATCTAGTTTATAAGCTTTTCTGTCTATCCCCGTATTCTGGCCCTTTCCCCTACATGTGTCCCTTATGTGTCTGTACAATTCTATTGATTCCCTCACTTTCCCCAACTGGTTTCCCCATCTAAGAAAATGGTTTCGGTTGGAAGGGACCTTAAAGATCACTCAGCTCTCAGCCCTTTCCTGTGGACAAGGACACCTTCCGCTACGGTAAGTTGTTCAAAGTCCATCCAACCTGGCCTTGAACAATTCCAGGAATGAGGCCTCCACAGCTCCTCTAGGTAACCTGTCTCAATGCTCACCACTCTTACAGTGCTTTGCTGGTATAAAATTCTCAGCTCCACTTCTTTCCTTATCAATTAGTGCAACTGAGCAGGCTTCTTTTGGGCCATTATCTTTGTTCCCAGCAGTTCACTTCTGTCCTGAAAGGGTACTGTTTGCTCTCTTTCCTGTCATCCCAATTTTGCAAAGCCCCTTGTTGGAAAATCTTCAAGGAATAAAGATTCTCACACTTCCTATATTCTTTCAGTCTTGTGTAGCAGTTGTCTCCAATAGACTTGTCAAATAAATGGAAAAAGTCAGGAGTAAGTATTCCAGTTATGCATATGGCCTGCCAGGTCAGGCCATCAGGTAGATTAGATTGCTGCTTAGCTTGTGCAGCTCACAGATTTCCAGTCTTCTAAACTATCTGACAATTATTGGGGGAGTTTTCCACAAATTAAATTATTAGACAAATTCAGTCGCACTGCAAATATTGTTTATCTGTGTTCATTCCAGTTCAGGATAAAATAAATTGATATTTTAAAACTTGCTGCTTTTCCAGAGAATTAAAAAGTCCATTTTCTAGCCTTCTCTTGGTCTTGATCTCCTCCATAGAAGCCTGGAAAAGTGCTAACTGCAGTACTCATAATCACATACTAAGGAATTAATTACATTTTATTGTATGCATTTTTATCACAGACAAAATCTCTCAGCCATCAGAAAACTCTAGAGTTTTCTGTGTAACCTCACTGAAAATATGCAACTGAAAAATATTCAGGAAAATATCCGTCAAGGAGAAGAAAACTGGCTGTGCATTGCCACACCTGGCAGATTAATGGTTGTAGGACGAATTAGGATTCTAGCTGAGCACCTTAATAAATTGAGCAGAATTAGATGAAAATTTCTTAATTGTTAGGCATCATGACATTTCTAATGCAGTGAAATATTAAGCACAGAAAAATAACTATCCATTCTGAATTCTTTAGTTACCTGTCAGGGTAACGATCAGAAACTCATTGTGAATAGTGGGAATGATCTTTTTAGCAGAGGAAATTGCCAGGGGGCTTCTAGTACACATATTAATCTTTCTGTTCACAAAAAGCTCTGTATGAATTCAGCATACTATAATGCAGCTCTGGGACAAAGACCACTTCTTTGCTGTGGGTGCCCTGCAACTTGCATAGAATTTAGTTAATTAACAGCCATTCAATACATAATTTTCCTTTCTCCAGCTTCAGCATCCTTCTCTTAATATGTAACTGCAGTATTCATAATGTTTTTATTGGGGGACATCCATGGGACAGTTTCTGTCAGGAACAGCATTTCTAATTTGTGTATGATTGATGGTTTCCAAAGGAACTCTGATGGGCTCAAAGGGCGCCTCTTGCCTTTGACTACCAGATTCTATGAAACTAGATTGACAGGGATACCCAGCTGGAATCACGATTTGAAGATTGCATCTGGCTCCCTACAGCATTTCTTCAAGGTGTGTTGGGACAATATCTAGGGGGTCTCATGTGACCCCTCTGAAATCCCATCTCTGTATACCGAGATGCAAGTATAGAACCTGGCTTTCTCCTGTGAGCAAAGGTGAAGATGCAGTACTGAGCACAGTCGTCATGTGAACCCACAGCATATAATGAGGACTCAAATGACAAGGCTTTAGTCCGGGAAATTGCAAGAGCTCTATATCCAAACACTTAAAATCAACAAAAGTCTTAGGGCAGAAGTCAGCTTCAAAACGTTCAGGGACTCGTGAAGTCACACTGCTTCTTTTGAGCCCTCACAATTTAGTAAATATTTTGTGGAAAATACAGATTTTTTTAAATGAATGTCAGCAGAGCCTTTTCTTCAGCACTAGGCATCTGTAATTTGAAAGACCCTCTCATCTTGATTTGTCTTCTTTAAGAATAGCTACAATGACCAGTGTAATAAAAATGTTGTCTCTTGGTCTCTGCAACCTCATTTGTCTCTCTCTATTTCTCCCAAACCACTGCAGACCTTCAGAGTGGATCTGGACAGCTTTTCACCAATCAAAAAATGGCCTATCTCTTTCTAAAATATTTATTTTTGTCTAAGCTTTCTTTCTTTTTCTCTTCTCTTCTCTTCTCTTCTCTTCTCTTCTCTTCTCTTCTCTTCTCTTCTCTTCTCTTCTCTTCTCTTCTCTTCTTTCCTCTCTTTGGAGTAGCAAAGTGAAAACTGTACAAAACCAAAAAAAATTCTGGATAATGAAAATGCCACTGCTTTTCAAAGCCCGAAATCAAAATCTTATTGAAATTTCTGAAAGATTTCACTGAAAAAAATAATGGTTCTATTTTTCACAGGGCTTTCGGTCCAGAAGGAGCACTGACAGGTAGGTGGGAATCTTTATATGGTACAACATCCTCTGTGTGCTTGACATATTTCAGGTGGTCACTATTCTCGTTCTTTCTCTGTCCCTCCCATTTACATGCAGCACTGCTTTTATTCCCGTGGGGTTTTTTGTCCAAATCATGTTTTGGACCTTCCAAATCCATCAGCTTTTTTTGCCTCCAGTCACTGACCTGCAGAGTGCTATCATTCCCCCCGTATGCTGGGACATCATTATGATTTCTAGTGGTTTACTGACACTAGACCAATTCAATCAGCTTTTGAACTGATTTTATTAAAATGCACTGATACAGAGTAGTGTTTTTAGATTCTGCAATTATGCCTACTTGAAGTTATGTGTGGTATCTGTCTGGTTCTGGTGTTTCCAGAACAGCTTCTGTCAGTTTACGCAGAGCATCCTTTCATGTTATATATCCACCTTTTTAATAACAGTTAGATTTCTTTTCACAGCTTATTAATTTTCTAGACATTCCAGTTGCTCTGCCATACATTTTAATGGATTAATGAAAATAACAGGACCTGGTGTCATTGTGCCCTCTACTTGTGAGCATTTTGAGTGTCCTAAGGGATTTCCTTTGTGCAAATGGCAATCATTTTTCATTTGGCTTTTATTGCTCAATTTCTCCCTAATGAGATGAAATTTTTTTTATACTGCTTTGGGATACTTTTTAGCATTTTTGTCTCAAAGGTTATGATTCTGTAACTGATTCAATTAAATGGAGGAAAAATCTAAGAAGTCTAACTGAACCAAGTGTTTTATTTCCTAAATGGGAGCACAGATCCTTGTAACTTCAACCTGTCTTGTACAGACTTGCAATGTCTCATAAGATTTTGAATTATGTAAACCTTTCTATAAAACAATATTTCTCCTATTAATTGGAGATAGGTAAAAATATCACGTGTAAATAAATTATGTGTTTTACTTGCACCAAAAAAAAACCACCCAGAAAAACATTTTTATTGACTGAAAACAAAGGCTTTCAGCCTTTAGCTTAGAAAACATAACAGGTGATTGTGCCCCTCTACTGAGCCTTAGTGAAGCACATCTGGAGTGCTGTGTCCAGTGCTGGGCTCCTCAGTACGAGAGAGACATGGAGCTCCTGGAGTGAGTCCAGAAGACAGCTACAAAGATGTTTGAGGGACTGGAGCATCTCTCTTACAAGGAAAGGCTGAGGGGGCTGGGCCTGTTCAGCTGAAGAGGCAACTGAGAGGGAACCTCATCAATTTCTTTGAGTATCTGAAGGCAGGGTGTCAGAGGATGGAGACAAGCTATTCTTGATGGTGCTCAGCAACAGGGCAAGAGGCAACAGGCAGAAACTGATGCACAGGAAGTTCCGCCTGACTATGAGGAAGAATTTCTTTATTGTGCAGGTGACCATGCACTGGAACAGGTTGCCCGGAGACTGTGGAGTCTCCGTCACTGGAAATATTCAAGGAACACCTGGGTGAAATCCTGTGCAATGTGTTCTAGTATGACCCTGCTTGAACCTTGAGCAAGGAATTTGGACCAGATGACCCAATGTGGTCCCTTCCAATCTTACCAGTTCTGTGAGCCTGTGATACATTTACAAAAAAGTGTTTGTTTTTGACAGAAGAATTTGTTAAAATTACTTGCTTTTTGTACTTTAAATTCAAACACATTCTCTGTTCATTCCTCATGCTTTGCCAAGTTCTAGTCACATTCTGTCCTCTATCTATTTCTCATATATTGTGGTACCTTTCCGCTAATGCATCCAGATTCACGAAACATTCATTACTCCTATGAAGGTGCTTTTCCCATGTCTACCCTATGCAGTATGCTTTTCCCCTCAGTTTTTCATATATTTGCAGTAGCCAGTAGTTAGCCATTCTTGGGCTTTTGGTGGAGAGCACTGAGCTGGTTTCATGCACTTATCCTGAGTCAGAGGGGTTGAGAGACACATTTCCCTTCCTACACGTAGTAAAGTAGTTCTCCAGCCAGAGCTGGAGCTCTCTATAGAGGGTAGAAAGTGTAGTCAGATGAGATGGGTAATGCACAAGGTTCCCAAGGTCTGAGAGAAGAAGAAAAGCTGCTGGGGAGATTCCAGTCAGGGATCACTTGTCAATGGAGGATAACAAAAAACCCGACATGACAACAAGACACAGGATCTTCAGATCCATCTCTGAGACATTTGGTTCACCCCAGTCAAATGAGAAAGGAATAACCTGTGGTCCCAAGATGTTTGAAAGGGAAGAATGGCTTCTCTAATTATTTTCAGAAGAAGCACACATTTTCTGATAATTGCTCAGAATTATGAACGATTATTAAGAAGACCCATACCAGGATAAATCACAATTCCATGTCAGCTGGAAATAGAAATGAATTAAAAGAACTTGGGGACATTATTCCAATACACAAGTGTTTGAAATGGTGATTGTTCCAAATGAGACACTGAAGACCATTGACTGAAATATTTACCTCAGGTTGTGGACCCCACCTGTTCTGGGAATTAAGAGGTATATCTGTCTTTCGTGTGGATGGGTATGAATGAGGCTGGGGTTAATATTTGTCACCCCCCTTGCAGTGCCATTGCTCTCCTCTACAAAATTAGCCCAAGAATTTGGAGCAGGAATCAGCAGACAAAATTGGCTCAGTGCGGCACCATGGACCAGGTAAGTTTCATACTAAGTACTCATGTCAGTACCATTTTTCTGCAAGGATGGATGGATGATCAACCTTGTTGTAGAAGAGGTGATATTATTGATGGCAAGTCCTGAAACTCTTTTGAAAATCAGAGTAGGTAAAATTTGCCACTGTGGTATTTTTTCTTTCTGTGCACCAAAATGTTCTAGTTTACCACCTTTATCTGCATGCTATACTTCTCTTCAAGTATCTCTATGCAATACCTATGCTTTCTGCAGCAAATGTCACATAAGAACAAAACTAAGCCTAACATGCAAAGTGTTTGCTATGAGTCTTATGGAGACTTAGCTAGGAATCATGGTAGCAAGAAATTACAATACACATGCATCGGAATTCCAGCCATTCCTGGACTTTTTGCCAAGTCATCAAGACTCAAGAAGAATGTATGGCTGTGAATGGCTGGGACAAACTTTGTTTCAGACAGGAAATAAATCCACAGAACTGAGGTATTCTGTGTTAACCAAAGTGAAGGAAGTAAGGGATGTGAAAATTTATGGGCTTACTCTAATAACTGCTGAGCAGGAAGATGCTCCATTACCAGCAATTCCTATAGTTATGGAAAACCAAACTAAGATTCAGCTTCTGGGAGTCATTTCCCATATTTGCTCTCAGCACCAGAAAAGACTGGCTACATTTGGTACTTGAGTGTGTCTCTAGCATTTGCTGTGGCTGCATATATTGTGCATGATGCCATTGATTAATTAGATTTCTGATAATAAAATATAGTAGAAAAGAGATGCAGAAACACTGAATTCTGTATGAATGACAACTGGTCTTGGTAAAATGGTCCTCTTTTTTGCTCTGGGAAAGCCTTCAAAGTTGTTCAAAAGCCTCATAGTTCATGATGGGAATATAAGGGGGTTATTTCCATGGCAGATGATAAGCTGGGGGAAGAATTTAAAAAACAAACAAGCAAACAAACCTACACAAAAATCCAAACAAACAACAATGGAACAACCAAAAAAACTAGACATTTTCTGAGTATCCAGCTCTTCTTCCGAGGGAAACTTTGGCTGTGATCATGCTCAGCTCTAGGAAAATAACAACAAAATAAAATTATGATGTGTTCTCAAAGTGAAAACAAATCCCAGAAAGATCAATTGTCTAAAAAGAATAGAAGAAGGCAATGTCCCTGACCAAGAGGTAGAGTGGCTTTGAAATGCCATTGCAGTTCTTGCTTCTACAAAGAACATAATCTTATATTAGAAGTGAAATGAAAGTGAAACAGTTTTTGTTTTGCAATTGTTTGCCAAAAAAGAAGTCATAAAAAGCACATGGAGGGAAGAAGGGTTAAGACACTTGAACTTATTTGAAGTGTACTTGTCTTAGGCAGACACAAAATGCATATTGCTGACCATGTGGCAAGTAAGGAGTAGTGTTTTGAAGACTTCTTTATAGCACAAGGCAATACTCTGAGGAACTGAGGGTGGGAGAGAGGGAGGGATGCAGAATATAGGCGTTCCAGGTTTCAGAAAAATGTCTTTACTTAAGCCTGGAACTGAAAGGCATCTTATGTTAGCTGCCAGACTAAAATGATCAACGATACTAAAAACACATCCAAAGAAGTACAATCTAGGGAAGCAGAAATCTTGTCTTTTGTCAAGTCTTATACCTGAGGATTGCTGCATGACTTCAGCTGGAGGCCAAGTGGGGACTGCAATGTCTTCTAATATCTCTTAAGTAATTTTTACAGACAAGAACTAATCCAGACAATAATTCATTTTTCTCAAAATATAGTGGTCCATACGATAGTGCAGCTGGAACCTTTTCCCCTCCTCTAGAGTGTCTATTCAATATTCCTATTAACATATCCCAAAAGAGGTGCAGTGGAATCTTGCTGCTCTTTGTGAGTTATTTTCACCCTCAAACCCCCTAACATTCTACTAGCCATTTGGTTTCCTTTTTCATGTGTGACATTTGGGTTTTTTCCCCCCAAAATATATCACTTGTCTCTGTGGCATTTCATCTTGTTGACCCCAGGCCATCTGTCCAATTTGCAGAGATCATTTTGGATTCTGCTCCAGTCCTCCTGAGTGCCCCTTTCAGTCTGTGTCATCTGCAAATACTGTTAATGAACTTACTCTTCATCTTCCTGGTCCTTAATGAAACAATTGAATAACCGGAGGCACAGGATAGAACCATGGGATCCAATTTGCATTTCACCCCACAAATTACAGTGCATCTTTAATAACTGTTCTGACTTTCTTCTAGGAAACAAATAAACCACCACCCAGCCAGCTCTCTGTTCCCTAGATAGCTCCCTAGAACCATACGTTCATTGTGTCCTAACAAGGAAGTTATGTGCAGGTTTACTGAAAGAGATAGGTATTATACCCACTGAATGTACCCTTACAAGTGAGGCCAGCTACTCCATCCTTGATCAATGCCTTCTTCCTGTCTCTGTCTTCCTTTCTTCTACAGTGAGCTTTATTTAATCCCAAATTCTATGGTTTCTGTGGCTGAAGTTAGAGTGATTACCTCAGAGCTCTCAAAGGGTCAGTTTTTCACTTTTACAAAAGTGCATGTATGTTTTCCTTGCACTTTCACATTTCCTCTACTACTTCTCAGAAATAGTAATCTTTATGATTACTCTGGCTATTTCCTTCACCATCCAAGGATGAGTTTCTCCAAACCTGGCCAGCTCTCACACTATTTTTATCCTATTCTTTTCCTTACTTTAGCCAGTGTTTTTCTTGTCTTGGACTGTTGTATGGTGACAGTTTCATGAAGATTAGAGAGAGAAAAAGTGCAATATTTGTTTGTATCACCCACTGTTTACTCTCTTTTCCAATGTAGTAACAGATCTATACTTTGCTTTCAAGTATTCTGTTGTTCTTAAAGAATGTTTTTCATTGCTTTCTCACGTGTCTCATACATATTCTTCCCTGTTTATATCACAGTATTTTAGCTTTTGAGGCTCTAGGGTAACATTTGCAGTAAATGCTTGCACTTTTCTCCACAGTTGTGAAGATTTCCATCAGTGGAAAGGAAATTCTCCTGAAGATGAAATTACCAATAAAAATGCAGATGTGATGCTATAAAAATGCAAAATGTGAGGAACTGGTGGAACAATCATTAAGTGTGGCTGGTAAGGTCCTAACAGACTAGTAGAACAGACCTCTGAGAGGTAAGACAAGAACATACCCTCACCATTTTGAACTCAATTGCTTATTTCCCATTCCCTAACTACCTACGTTCCCCTTATTATGATATGGTCAAAAAATAGATGGGAAAATAAGAGAATCTGGAGAATTCAGACAGTACACTTATTTTTCTGATATTGCTGCTCTTTCGGTATCATGTTTCTAGGCTACAGACTCGGCTCCAGTCAGTTCACTAGGAATAATCACATGTAGTTACTCTCTAAAGACAGCTGAAAATCTTAAATGGCTTGATGGCATAAGCGTTTTATATGTCTCTCTCACTGTGACGTTTCAGGCTAATGCATACTGCAGACTGTGAAATATTCAGGTATAAATTGTTAATCAGAGTAACTGGAAGCAGTTTAGGACTATGACATTGATGGAGAAGTAATGTTTGCAAGTTTTCAGACTAATTTAAGGAAATTAAAGACTAATCTTGTTGTTGGCCCAATCTTAAAAAGTAAACGCCCACAAAGTGACAGCACAGATGGCTTGCAAGTCTTTTATGAGAGAATTGGCATTAATTGCAAGTCAGAGCTGGAGAAACTGTTTAAGATGCCTACTGTTCAAAAGGGTTTTCTTATTGCAAGTTTAGTCATTATATATCAAACTGGATGTGAAATAAATTTCCACTGGCTTGGTACCTAATGGGCAGAGGGCTGAGTGACAGTACCTGACCACTATCGTGCTCATTTCCTAGCTGCCATCATGTCTGCAGATGCTACATTAAACACCAGAAAACTACTTTTTCTTAGTGAAGGTGACTGGTACAACTTCTTGTGACATGTGCTTCCCTATTTAGGAATTTTGGCCTAATGGCCCCAATAAGCAAATATCACAGTGATGATCAGGAATGACTGCATGTAAAAAGACTTCTTTAATCAGGTCAGCTTCTCCTCATGTATAAAAGAATACAGAGACAATGTGGTTGTACTCAGCAGGGTCATGTCTGCTTGCTTGACGAGCTGGTAAGCTGACCTTTTTGTTTCTTTGGAATAAGAATGGGGATTCATCCAGATGATTCCCCTAAGGATTTTTATTAAGATTCTAGTCATCAAACATCTGTGTTGAGTAGGCAGTAGGCAGCAGATATGTGTATATACTTAACTGATTGATGTTACGTGGCCTCGTTCATTTAAGCAAGTTTGGAGATACTATGTTTTTCTTTAGGAAACTACTTCTCTGTAGAATTAATTTTTTTTGTAGACAAGAAACGAGCCACAAATGACACTCAAGTAATGTTTATATGTGAGTGTAACAAATCTACATTATGACAGAGATTATTCTCTTTTAATGCTGCTTTCAGTGAAGTAGTATTATGTATAGGTTATCTTTTGCTGTCTTTCAAAGTTTTTGAGCATATACAGCATGCTTTCTTGGTAAAAATACTCTTACTTCTGAATTAGAGGAGCCGTGTCGCCATTTGGCAGCATTGTGTTGAATATGAAGCCAACTGGTGTTGTTTAATGAGATCTGGATAGTGCACATAGGAAGTTAAAGAAGAGATGCAAAGTGTTGGACGCTTCCCACATGACAACTGAGTCTCCAAACTGGAGAGACATGGATTTGAAGGATGGAGCACTTGGTGGATAAAGGACTGGATGGATGGCCACACACAAAGAGTTGTGGTCAACAGCTCCTTGTCTATGTGGAGACCAGTGTCCAGTGGTGTCTCTCAGGGGTCAGTACTGGGGCTGATACTGTTCAACATCTTGCCAGTGACATGGACAGTGGCATCGAGGGTACCCTCAGCAAGTTTGCCACCGACACCAAGCTGTGTGGGGCAGTCAACAGGCTGGAGGGAAGGGATGCCATCCAGAGGGACTAGGACAGGCTGGAGAGGTGGGGATGTGCAAATCCCATGGAGTTCAACAAGGCCAAGTGCACGTCCTGCACCTGGGCCAGGACAACCCCAGACATTGCTACATGAGGGAGGGAATTCTGCCCCTCTGCTTGGCTCTTGTGAGACCCTGCCTGGAACATTGCATCCATCTCTGGTGCAGTCAGCAAAAGAAGGACATGGAACTGTTGGATCAAGTCCAGAGGAGGGCCACAAATTTGATAAGAGGGCTGGAGCACCTTGCTTATGAAGGCAGGCTGAAAAAATTTGGGCTGTTCATCCTAGAGAAGAGAAAGTTGTGTGGAGACTGCAGAGAAAATTTTCAGTATCTGAAGGGTCCTACAGCAATGCTAGAGGGACTCTATCAGGAGCTGTAGTGATTCGACAAGGAGTACTGGGTACAAACTGAAAGAGGGGAAATGTAGGTTAGATATTGGGAAGAAATTCTTTACTCTCACAGTGGGGAGACAGTGGAACAGGTTGCCCAGGGAGGCTGTGGATGTCCCAAGCCTGGAAGTGTGGAAGGGCAGGTTGGGTAAGCATTTGGGCAACCTGATATACTGGGAGATGTCTCTGCCCAAGGTAGCAGGGGCTAGGACTAGATGATCTTTGAGAACTCTTCCAACTCTTAACATTCTATGATTCTATGAATTTAACCTATTCAGCTTTGTCTCCGTTTTCTGTACAAAGCTTCTTGTCTCCTCCCCTGAAACTTTTCTCCATTGAAATAGGCAGTCTGCAGTCCTTGGCCTTCTCTTTATTTCCTCCAGCATATCTCACCACTGATAGCTGGCACCTCTGCTGTCAGCAGGTTCCACATTATTTGGTTTTAGTCTGGAAAAAATGATGAAAAATTACAACCTGTAAATTCTGTCTTCCTGCTCAACAACTAGGCATTTCCTTTTCTACCTTCTGTCAGAAAAAAAAGACAAAAGGAACCTTAGTCTCTGGTCCTGACATTGTCTTTAGGAAGTGTTAATTTTTCTGCAGTTGTGCAGGGTGATATGCCACAGATAGAATGAAGGTAGACTAAGGAAAACTTTTTTCATGCTTGCTTCCTATAGGACTCTCCTCTTCCTCCAGTCTACACCCTTGAAGCATTCATGGTTTTTTCCTTTCTTCTCCTTTCTTTTTTTTTCCTGATTCTCCTTTTCTTCCATCAAGCCCTTAGTTATTGCCAAGAATTTATGCATTCACTCCCATTCACTCCAAAGCAACTGGATGGGAATGTGTCAAGAAGGAAAAACAGTTCTTGATGACAATATCATAAAAGAAGAAAAAAGGGGTTATTCTGGAAATGCTCCCCTTTATTGTAGTTCTTCGTAACATCTGGGAAGGCAAGATTCATTCCAGGTTCCCTGAGGACATATCTACCAAGCATACTTCAACAGGAAGGGAGGAAATTGAGAAGTGAATTTTAGAGTTACGGAGAGTCCTGCCTTGCAGATTAGGTCCATGTGGGACTATTAGACTATCTTTAGCATCAAACTAGATGTGAGGTGTTCTGTTTATTAGTGGTGAACAAAAGTCTTATTGTAAAAAAAGTGCAGTTTCCAAGGAATAAAAACATCTTCATGCTTAATTGACAAATATCATTGTTCAGGAACAAAAAAAAGAAAGTCAAGGTAAAAGGTACATGTAAGATTTGAAACATTATTTTTAAGATATGAGGTTTCTTTGAAGATTGACTTTAATATCAAAAGATTGCACAATCAAATAGAGTATTAAAGTAATTTATTTGTTTGTCAGGCTCGACACATCAAAAAACCCAGACACCTTTGGTCATAAAAGGTAGAAAAATTAAGGGGGAGGAAAAGAGCCCTGCACTATTTGCTTCTGTAACTGAATGTGAATCCAATGTTTGTTTATTAAGGAAGGTTTGCGTTTCTCTGGCTGAGTGCATTGCACCAACATATGCAGATGTCCAGCACTCCCTGGCTGTGTATGCTTTACCTTTCACAACAAACAGCTTTACACAGTTTGGGACAGAGTTCAGATCATACCAAGCTACTTATGTTTAGCATTGGGAAGGTGCTTCAGAGCACTCATGTGGTAGGCAGTGCTAATGATACACAGTGAGAAGGCAATGCTGCAGATGTTTTCTAAGAAAGAAGACAAAAATCAGGACTCTAGGGACAGCTTTGGACAGAGATGAAGGAATTCACAGGGATAAAGACCTGAGGAATGTCTTGAAATACCAAATTCTGAAGCAGAAGGGGTAGAAGAATCGGTATTTGCTACAGAATGTGTTGACCTCGTCAGGAAAACCTCATTAATTTTACATCTGTTCATTTATTAGAACTAATGGAATGCATCCATAAATATATAAAGTTAAAAGGAAGTTTAGGGATATTCTTAGGAAGATTTGAACAAGAAGGTAACTAAAGCATCTCTAACTAAGTGCTGTTCTTTGGCTAACAAGTAGAAAAAATGGCATCACAGCTTTGCTATGAAATAGGATGAAGCATCATCCTTTTTGAGACGGAAGAATTTGAAAACTTCAGACATTTTAGGAATTCAGTTTTGTAGCAGAAGTGGTTATATTTCCTAGTGAAAATTGCTTCTGAATGATAAACAGGTTTCTTTTTATGGAAAATATTTTCTGACGACAACTTCCAAAAATTTTTATGTCTTTGCTAGGGAAAAAAACATGCAATCAAAAAATTCCTGACCAGGAGTAGCTAAAAAATAGTGAGACTGACTTCTTCTTCCCTTCCATACTATTAAAACAAAGTACTATTCATATAACTGTGTCTTTTGAACACTGTGCTCCTGCTAACAGCATAAGTCACCAGGATTTCCATGTCTCTTGAAGGTACAGAACAGTGAAAATGAGAGGTCAGCCAGACAGTATCTTAAGTATAATCACATCGAGACATAGAAAGTAAGCCTGCTTTCCTGCCAAGAAGAATCAGTCCAAGAGAAAGAAGAGGTCCCATACCTTTAATCAGGGAACCATGCACAGGGCAAGTTATATAACGAGTCTGGGATATATTGGCTGTGCAGTTGAATCTTGCTATCTGATTGTGATAAAAATGGATAACAGTTGTGCCAATTAGACAGCCATAAATCATACATTTTAGGCTAGATGCTGGTGACAACAGTAAGAAATAATTGATCATGTCTGTACAAGCAATATCTTTTTTTTCCAGAAGCTGGTAAATGACAATGAACTTGGAGCAGGCTAGTCAAGTGTGTCTGTTAGGTGTGCTGTGGAACACCGTACCAGTTGATATATTGTGCATCAAAACAGCTTTCTAGAAAAATTACAATTTGTTTTCCTCCTTTCTCTCATATGTCTACTGGTGTCTTCTTTCACATGGGAGAAGGCAGGTCCTGGCTTCTGGACAATTAGCAGATGTTGTGAGGGACATTTGTATTTTGGTTTTGGTGTTTGCTCTTAGCTTTTCCTGTTAATGGAGCTGCCTGGAAGAAAAAAGAGTATTTTCTTCTCAACACTTAAGAATTAAGGATTGGTTTCTTTGGGGTTTTTTTAATAATATCTTGATGAAATTAACATTTTCTAATTTTTCATTTTCTTCCCCCTGCCCTCATCAGTTTCCAGAAGGAAATTTAATTTTGCTCCAATTTATGGGAAAAAGAAACTTTTGACTGGCAAGTTTCCTCACTAAAGAGGACACAGTGAACCCTCAAATGACATAAAATATTTACCAAAATAAAGCTGAAATATTTACCAAAAGACCATGAATGCTTTTGATGCTGCTGCTGAAAAACTGCAACAAGAACATTCCCTTTTCATGTTCTTTCATCTTGTCAGAAAACTCAGAAGAGAATGAGAAGTATTGTGAAAGAATTCTAATTGCTTTTGATAAGATGCTTTCTGCTTACTCTGAAATCCAGAAGATTCTTTCATTCTAAAGTGAATGTTTTTAATGATTTCAGAGCATTCCAAAGACCTTGATGTTTCTGGGATAAATCTGCCAAAGTGAAAGGACCTTCCCTGGGGTTTACTTTCTTCAGCTAAAGCAAACTACCTATGGCACTAAACCAAACAATAATGCATGCTCTCAACAGTCTTGCATCTGAATTTTGAACAAATGCAGGTCCCAGTTTATGTCAGCGGAATGAGTTCTGAGGAGAATACCCATCTTTTGAAAAATGTCACAGCAGAGCTCAGAAAATATGTCTGGGCACCTGCATTTCCTCAAGTGGTTCTTTGACTTGCTTCATCCTCACAGATGCCAGCTGAAGGACTACTGAAAGGTACTTAGATCAATATGCCTTTGCTACAAGGTGACTTCTCTTGTCCCCAGGTTCAAACTTCACTTAAGAAGGCAGTGCACTGTGCTTTTATATCTTGAAAGAAACCTCCAGCACCTCCCTTCTTGTGCTCAGCATTGCATGTAGTACATGCCCTTATAGTGGAGCCTGGGAGGAAATGTATCCAGACGTCTTTGACGTTTCAGGTTTGTAAGGAGCAGTGGTATCCCATTCAGGAACCAAGGAATAATGGCCAACTGCTTCTTCTTGCCTGCATGAAAAGGAATGTCTAGAGTAATGTTGTTCAACATGGGCTCACCAAGCCCATCTTTTTCCACTCTGGAATTGGAAAATGAAAACAGGCTACCCAAGAATGAAGGACTTCTTTTTCTCCAAGCCACCTCTCCTTGACCACAGATCTGCTTCAAGCAGAAGCTTCCGCAAGCAAGAAGCATGAACTGGAGCAATGGGAGATATATCATAACCTTGTATTGGGGAGCCTTCAATGGCCCCGTTGAGCATAGCAGCATCCCTAGGATAATTTATTATCAAGTAAAACTAGGGGTTACAAGGATAAATATCTGATGGAGTCTTTTTGTGTGAGCTAATGGGATTAATTCATTTGCTTCCCTATAAAGCTTGGCACAGGCCATCTGAAACCAACGTCTTCAAGAACTTTTTCCCATGAAATTCTGTGATGGTAAGTCATTAGGGAACCTAGCAGGAGAAGGTGGCAGCATCAGTTTCTTCAGCTGTGCTTCCAAAATGTTTGCATTTAATATTACTTTGATATAGCAGGTTGTTTCTTTTTGTATACTAATTTTAAGAAACATATGCATCCTGATGAGTACTCTCAAAGGTCTCATACCTGAACAGCTCCAGTTCAGAAGATGAAACTGAAGAAAGTACCTGGATTTGATGAACAAAAAACCCTTTAGATTATTGTCACAACCTTAGTGGGTGGTGACAGACTGATGTGTACGTACCTTTGGAAACAATCGTATTACAAAGAGGAAATTGTCAGATTTCCAAACTGACATGGAAATTATTAAAGTCCTAAAGCCTGTAAAAGCTTAGCTTATCAGGGACTCCAACTTACAGTTTCTAGAGAACAAAGTAATTAATATTTATTCAAGGAAGGGATAAACTTTCTGCTGCAGCTGTACTTCCTGTACTGAAAGATCAGAGCAAGCCACAATGATATTAATGTCAGCAAATGACTTCACTACTTAGTACAGACTTACACTTCACTGCATCTGCATGTAATGCTGTAAGGGTCAAAGAATTAGCTGTATTCTGTACAAGATGAACTAAGCAACCCATTTTCCATGAGCACTTTTTAAGTACCAATTTTTTTAAAAGCTGGTATTTTAAAATTATTTTTGCCATTTCATTTCCTATGTAGTGATGAGTCTGCTTGCTCTGTTCCACTATTAAAACCATGTACAAAACCTGCACTCTTGCATCAGATTTTGGTTGTGATGTTATTCATCCTTGTTGGTCAAAAGGATACCAACTTAATGAATGGAAATAAAGAATGGCAACAGAAGGACCGGGAAGTAACTTTATCTGCCGGGAGAAGCAGGCCTAGTTAATAGTCTGTGCTAAACTAAGACTAAGGAGTTTTCCATAGCTGCCAGGTGGGAGGATCCATGCTCTGTAATCCTGTTCACAGCACCATTCCGTGAGGTCTGAATACAAGCCAATCCTTGATTAGCAGCTGCACTCTAAGAACATGTACTTTGAAAATGTCAGAAGGAACTGGGCAAAGCTCATACAAATCACAAGACATGCCTTGATTTTCAGGCCACATCACAAGAGCCCTTGTCTGTCTATATCTGCATCAAATAACCAAAAGTATTTTTATTCTACCATCTGCATAGATAAAATTCTGCCCAGATTATTGGCCTGGGAATTATGTGTCTTTTTTTTCTCTAGTCTCTGTGGCTGCTATGCAAAGAAACCCATGAAGAGAGTTTACCTTCAGTCACTGCACAATACAGTCAACTTTTGGTCACAACATTCTCACAGGCTGCCTGTTTGTAGTTTTACTTGTTAAGCTGCTGATGGGTCAAAAACCTCTGTCTCTCTTAAGAAACTCCCACTCTTACAGGAATGCAAGCATCCACATTAGCAGGAAGAGAAGCAATTCATAGAAAACATAGAAATGCTCGGTGGTCAGTATGATGGCTGTCCCAAAAGGAAATATTGAAAAGGTCTCAAAAAGGGAAAGAATCAAGGAATTCTGCAACTGAGGCTTTAGTTAAGCACAAGTACAACACAAGACTCAAAGCTGAGTTTCTTCTTTTTTCACTGGCCCTTGGAATACTTTATGTGTTCAAGAAAAATGGAATAATTTTGTTAGAAACAGATTATTCATTGTTTCACTCTACTTATGAAGGCCACAGATGAATGCAAATTATAAAGAAAGCAGTAATCTGAAATGGCAACTTCATGTTACTATCGATAAAATACCTGCAGGGAGTAAAGCCCATTCTGAATAGCATTTCAAGGCTGTAATTTTCAAAGCTATCTAAGAAATACTGAAACTTTTTCTTGATCACTTTGTCTGAAAAACCTGTTAAGCCTTCATTCAAAATCTCAGTGCTACCACTCAGAGAGATAGTGTGAAGCAAGACAGAAATTAAACACTATTGTAAGATGGTGGATTTTCACTCTTTCTCCGCACCTGTAAGCAGGAGGTAGTTGTCAGTGAAAGTCAGAGAGAACAAATACAAATTTCTTCTGGTTAAGGGAAGAAAATAGAATAAGGAAATCCAAGATATGAAAACTCTTTTTCACAAAGTACTAGCTAGATCAGCTTTTTTGCATGAAGTCCATGGAGAACAAGTTAACAGAAATACAATATGCACTGGTCTACAACTTCCAGAAGACAAATGACTAATGACAGAGAAGAGTTTTTCAGAGTTGTTGGACAATCCACTTGGTGCTGACTACTGAACTACTACAAAACTCATTCTGGATTATCTTTCATTTTTTGGATTAAATACCTGGAAAGCAAAGGGATCTGTCCATTGTTCTGAGAATTATGTAGGTTTAGAAAAACCACCTTTATCAGACAATGAAAATATCCTTCCCTTTGATGGTCTTAAGACACTTTAAGTTACTTTTGAGCTTTAACTTTTGCCTTACTATAGCTGAGTTGGAGGATTAACACGGTGTACATTTCATAAAACCATATATCTTCTCTTCTGGGAGAATGCTGTCCCTGCTGTGCCTTCGATAGCCTGCTTTCTCCTGGCAGGCCCATTCAGATGATTGATTGAAAATGAGTCATTCTAAAAATACATTGGTTTTTAAATCTTCTTGCAAATTCAAGAAGATTTAATAGTGCAAATATATCACTGTGACAAATTTAATTAAGAAAGAAAAAAAGGCAGATTAAACCAATGTCTTTCCTAAATGATATGAAGTTACTTTCAGCCAATTAAATGATGTCAGTTTTTGCTAACCATTTTCTTGAGAAGAAGTACAGCTAGGAAAAAAGGCCCTTCCAAAGATAGCTGAGAACCTCCAGAAAATGTTCTCATCTGTGCTGAAAAAGCACCCTTTAAACTCCAGTTTAAAACTTTAGTTTTTAGAGTAGCTGCCTCTTTGTCAGACTGCCACTGCCAAAACCCATTCATTCTAAGAAGTAAATGCTCAGCTAGAATTATTTTTCACATGCTAGGAGTTTAGAGATCCATTGTATTCTCAGCAAGTTGTCTCAGATAGGTGAGATAAGCTTGGGAATGATGCTGATCCGAATTTGACAGCATGCCATCTTAGTTTGCTTTACAAGAGCTTCCTCTTCTTCCTTCTGTTGTGGGAGGAGAACTGAGCACAGGTACTGTTTGAGACAGGATTGGCTTAGTCTTCACTACTTAGCCCAGCATGAACACAAAGCAATGTTAAATCCCCTGCAAACTAGGACTGGAGGAGGGAAAGAACAGCAAAGGACAGAAACTGGATTTTTAGTAAGCCATCAGGCTTTATCCATGAGAAAGAAGAACTGAAAAGGGATTCAGAAGGAGCACATAGCAGACCTGAAGGCAGCAGGGTAAGAACTGTTGAGGCAGGAGTTCACAGCTGTACAGACAAGGTAAGGGATGTAAGATCAGTATCAATCCTCCACTAATTTTTTTTGCAGAAAAGAAGCTCTGAAAAGCTATCAACAATTAGAATTCTTAATTGATTAGAAGCTTAGAGCAAGCACGTGGCAGCAACAGGGATTAATAATGTTCTTAACCCCTGTAAACTTGCTCATGTTTTTAATTCAGTTAATGCACAAAGACATGGAAAAATACCCTTCTACTAAACTCCTCCATGGAATCTGTTAACGTCATAAACCACACTTAGATAAGCTGTAGAAGGAAATTTATCCAAGGATAAATGGAGATGGTTTTAGTTCTACAAAATTTAGCTTACTACCAGATGCATAAGTTTGTAAATTATATCACCCCCAAAAAATAATATTTGACACAAAAATTAACTACGAATCAATTAGTACTAGGAAAATTTTGGTAAGTTACTGTCTCTCTGCACCATTAGAAATGCAAGAGATTTTTCTATACCCATTTTCTCACTGCATACTCTATAGCTCATTAACTCAAGATCCTCTCTTTGCTCTGCTGCAGTTAAGCTGTGTAACTCTATCTTTATTCTGGTATTCTCATCAATTTAAAATAACACTGTCATTTCCTAACATGCAGCACATTGAAATGCACAATAAGCATGTGGTTAAAAACCAGTGTTGCCCAAGTTTTGGCAGAAAAACTTTTTTGCTGTTCTGTGCATCTCTTTTTTAAAAAAGAAGTCTTGATGGTTATTGATTACTGATCTAAATTTCATGCTTATTCTTTTGTACAACTCCCATCTTCCAGCATGTAACATAAAGATGAGAGAACATTTCTCTGGATGTGGAAGCATCCCCTTGAGCATTTTGATATCTTTAAAAATATGATACCTTCATATATTTTGCATTTATAATTCATGCAGATTTCATTCTGAAACAGCATCTTTCTGGTAGTTTCTGTGGAAGGAAATCCCTTGGAGTCTAAGATTTTTGCTTTAAAAGGTTGCTTTTTCCTTGAAAGAGGAATCTAATAATTAATCTATGTCATAGGATGTAAACAACAAGTTTCTGTGGATTTCAATTTGTCTTACTTTCAAAGCTAGTTTGCTTTGCTTTGGCAGTTTCCTTCTTCAATGCAAATAAATATCTATATCATAGTTGATATTCTAGCAGCATCACATAGTCCCAGACACCTGAAGCCACAGTGGCACACAGCAGCTGAAAAAACTATCAATGTGAAATCTCTAGATTCAAGGTGAAAGTAAACAAAAAGAAGAGGCAGAGAAAAGCCACCCAAGCCTGGTCTGGTGACCTAGCTCCTAGTCCACTTGTTTTTCTCCAAGCTAGTGACATTTGGAAGTTCTTCCTCTGGGATCCAATTCACTACCACAGGAGCAAGCCATTTTGTCCCCAGGGAATGAAGAAGAGCACATTTTTCCTCTTTCACTCCTACACTCATTGAGTTTGGTTATGTCTCTGCCACAGAGTATCCTAAGAGCAGGATGAGACATCAAAAACTGAATCTTCATCTTATTCTAATGATACCTTTTGCTAGCCAGGTCTCAAAGCCAAGAAAACATTCAAGGAAGAATAAGCACTCATGTCATGTCTGTCAATGCGAAAGGAGACTTTTGCTAGGAAGGGTACAGTGCTTGTGACATAACTTTAGCAGGTTTTTAGTGGGCTGGGATATTTTGTTTGGCATTTGTGTGTGCTTATCAGTGTGTGTTTGACTGATTGTGCATTCTACAGCAGACTTTTCTCCCAGGAACTTCACATGCCTTGTGGATTTTCTGGGCAATTTGAATAGGTCAGACTCACTCATAGCCAGCTCTGACAAGTACTCTCATCTGCAGCTTCCTATTAGCTCCGCAGTATTTATTCCATTCTTGTCCTTGGTATGGGAGGGAGGTTTTCAAGGCTGCGTTTATTGCTGTGGGATTAGTTCCTCCACTGCTCCCATCAGTTGTAATTGTTATTTTCACGCAGTTCCTTGACAGTGACAAATCCAAGCTTGCCTACAGGTTTTCATCCTCAAAGCTGTGACTGCAATTAAAACAAGACCTCATTTGTTGGTCTGTCCTGCCTTTTTTTCCCTGATTTTCTTGAACAGTTAACTTTGGTCCAGCCTCAAAAGTAACAACGGTTCTTTTCAAGTACTTGTAAACTGTAATGCTATAATTCAAAGTAATGCCTACCTTGAATGTTGTGGCTTCACTGGACTCTTTTCTGTGGTGATTGCTACTAAAACATCAGTGCTTGGTAATGACTGCTGCATTTAGAAGTCATTTTCATATAGGGTGGACATGGTTTGGTTATTGCATTTTACCCAACACTCACTGTGAACAAGCACTGCCTTTTACGGGGTGTTTTGTATGCGGAAAAGGTCTAGGGGAGAGGCTAAAAAGAAAAAGTTTATTACTTTTATTTTTCCATTTTACAGGCAACATGATTAGAAATCATCCAATGCTGCAAAGCTGAGCTAGAATTTAAGAGAAAATTGGTAATTGCCAAGCAAATTGATGTGGTTTTGTGGAAGTGGCAGGGAAACATGCCTAACTGGGGCTTCAATTTGTCACTTTTTCTCAGCTTTAGAGCATGAGTTCACAGGAAATATGCAGGACTTCAAGGAAGGCGTATCCTTGTTATTTTGAATTTCCTCGTCCTGTATTCCATCCCATCTCATATTCCTTTGGAAGACATCTGCTACTTCAAATAAGGATGTTTGGTTGCCCTCTTTTCTCAAGATCTTCTTGCCAAAGAAGACCCGAGCTGTACCCGGTGACTCACAGAGACATAATAGTGTATTCTCATCTTAAAAACACATTACCACAGCAAGCCTGACCACAAGGGGAGATTAGGAGGAGGGAACTATGGAGGGAACCCCTACTGTGTGGAGTCAAGTCTTGGTGTTGTACCATAGCCATTCACCTTCTGCATCAACCTTTCACAAAACTCCTTGCACAGCTGGAATATGTTCACCAGCAGCATGTCCTTGGAAGGTGATTTGTCTTTAGCAGTTAGACTGCAAAAGCTAGTAGTTTCCCAGTGCTGTCTGGCCCTGCCTTTTTTTGTCTAATCCAAATGTAATTTGTAGCATATTCTGCCCACACTGCTGCCTTGCAGGTGTTGAGTCACTAGCCTTGGCTGGATTACAGCTTTTGTTTGGCACAAGAGTATGCTACAGTGGCATGGCAGCCATGGTCTTGCAGGAATGTGTTTCTCCATAAAGTCTCATCTCAGAGGGTGAGAGAGTAGCATAGTCATGTTGAGATGATGCCTGTCCACGTGACTTCAGTGCCACTCAGAATCCCTTTGAACCTAAAGACTTGGCTTTGGATGTAGTGCATTTTTTGTTTAGACAATTCAAAGTTTTAGGCATTGGAGGATTTTGTCAGATAAATATCTCTGATCCCACTGGGAAATGGTAGAGAGTGTTGATTGTTTGATGAATCAACTAAAATTAATTTCCCAACAGCCAAGCTATCTTTGGGCTTATTAATATGGGTAAATTTCTTGTTGATCTGTCATTTTTGATCACGTTAATACCATCCCTATAGCATGGAAAGCTTAGAATAGTTAATCCTCTTGAAGATGAGAGTTGTTCTTTTTTTTTCCGTCCCTGGAACATGAAGGTCTTCCTTGGAGAAGCATAAATAGAGTTTCTTCACTGTCAACTGCCAAAGTTTATTGGCAATAGCAAGGCAGTCTGTGAAAGATGTAAGCTTAAGTCTCCACTAATTAATGAACCAGATCTCTAAGTGCTGCAGAGACTTAGGGTGGACCAGAGGCAGACATTCTCTGCCAAACCACAGCACACTGGGGAAAAGTCAATGTGCATTACCTCCAAATATGAGCTTACAGATATTGCTGATATTTTTCTTTTTTAAACATTCCGTGGTGAATGCACTTAAAACTGTTACATGAGCCTGGGTGAAGCTCTCACTCTTGGGAAAGAAATGGAGCAAGCCAGGCAGAGAGATATGTTTCTCAAGCCTACCACTCACATTAAACAAATCCTAGGCTCCTACGGAAAAGGAATGTCCTGGAATTTTTACCCAAAAGCAAGGAAGCTCAGGGAGAGCTCAGGTGTCCTGTTTGAGGGAAAGGATCTGTTTCAAATCTCTCAGCCCACCAATACCCAGAAGTTGGAGAAGGCCTCAGGTCCTCACCAAAACATATTAGTAACCAAATAATCAGGTTGCCATTAGGTGGATCATTGAAGGAAAGCTGTACGAAAGCGGAAAGCTGTATGAAAGCAGAAAGCAAAGAACAAAGGTGCTGTGTGCTGTCACTGTCTTCCTGTGTTCCAGGACTTTTGGGGAACCTGCTGGCACAGCATGTGGTTTCTAGGGTGGTGTCTCAGAACAAATGTGGACATCAGCTTACTAAGCTGCCATTGAAGGCCAGGCTGAACCATCTGCTCCACTGCCCAAAAACTGATCCTCACCAGCTTCTTTGCTGCCTGGGAAAAGCTTCTAGCATGTTTGATATGGTTGTCATAAGGGAGGCTATTAAAAGAAGCCACTAATCTTGTGAATTGGTGGTGGTGAGGGCAGAGGTCCCAGCTCCACATCCACAGAGGGACACAGAAGGAATGAATCCTGCAAATGTGGCAATGGAGATATGAGTCATTCAATGCAAGGGTGGAGCTGGCCAAAACTGTTTTCACCTGGAAATATATCAGAGTTTCTCTTTCCAGGTTAAAAGGAGAGAGGTTTGGAAAGCTTGTTATGTGGGGTGTAAGTCTGTGATTTGGAATAGGCCGTGTGCTGCTTTGTTGTCACTAGGCAGAGCAGGAAACAGTTTGCTCTGTTATGCAAGGAAGGCAACGTGGCAGAGATTAGTTGACATGAGAGATCAACAGACAGTGCTGCAGCTCTAGGAGGCTATTCCAATATTTCCATAGTCAAACCCTGAGCTTCTCAGGTTTATGAAACCTTTCCCCTGGCAACTGCAAGTCCTTCACTGTCAGCAATCAGGAGCACTGCCAAGAGAGACTGTGCAGATATTCACAAACTGCAGAATGGAGAGGTGTTTAGCCTAGCCTTGTCTCTTCAGAATGTTTCAAGGGTCCCTCAGCCTTGCTGAGCAGCCATTCCCTGTTCCATAACATGCCACACCACTATTAGTCTGTATTTGTGCCCTTCCTCACACCTTTTGCTTTTATTTAGTCATAAAATCTGTCTACTCTGGAGAGAAGCAAGCCAGGAATTTACAAGCCAGGGCAGTCAGGGCTTAAGAGGTCTTTTATGGTCATCAGTGGAGAAATGTGTTTTAGCACCGTAAATCACTTTCTCAGTGCAATGCTCACTCTCCCTCTCTCTTTCTCTCTTTCACTCATTTCTGCTCTCTTGACCAGACAATAGTGTTCTGGCACAGACACTGGACAGTAGGCTCCTTTTGACAGGCCTGTGCCTCTATCCTAATAGCAGCTGGTACCTGATATCTGAAACCCTGGATGCAGCCCAGTCTACTTCCACGGGGAACTGGTCTTCACTGGAGACTTCCTGTCACCTGTCTCACAGTGACCATGACCAGTCATGGGACTGTGGGATATCACTCACAATGAACTTGGCTTCTGTTCAGTCCTAAGCATTGTTTTCCATGCTGACTGCAGCCTCTCTTGGGCCCTCACTCAGAGCTACTAAAGGAAAAGACTAAAAAAACTTTTCTTAAACAGCCAACAGTTTTTTCGTCATCGCTTCTCCTGGAAGATCCTTGGCTCTGACTTGGAAGAAGAACCCACAGTGAGGTACTTGATATTCGACTTCCACCAAGACTTAATTTAACAACTATATGCTGAATTCCTTGAGTGGTGCAGGAATGTCTTCTCTCAGCATTTAAAAGAGGAAATGAGGGCTGGAAGATAATTTTTGAGTGGAAAACACTTGTAGTCCCTGAGAAATAAAAAATTTCTAAGTGAAAGTTGGTCACTCTCTGATCACCTTTAAAGAGGCTTAGATGAGCTCATGCAGAGGGGATAAAAAAGTCATGAACAGATAAGTTTTACAATCACTGAACATTTAATTTTATTGAACTATGCTTCCCCTGTTTGCTAAGCTTCTTTAAGGGGGCACTCTATGTGCTCCATTATATAAGTATGTAGTAGACTTTGCAGCAGGTAAATAGATTTCCATTAATATATATATACATTAAGATATCTGACTATCAGCTAGGTTGGTCTAACTAATTTTTTGGTGTTGCAACCTGCAGCAACATTTGGTAAGTGGCATCTTTGTAATCTGTATCATCTCGTCATTCCCAGGAGTCTTTCTGACACGTTCCTTCGATATTGTTGACATCTGTTTCAAAAGTCCTCAGAGAAGGCTGCTTATGTAAAGGACAATGTGTCTTGCTGGAACAGCTCAAAGATGGTTCAGTATCATTACTCTCACTTCACCAGTGGGTGAAAATGATTAGCTCTGGGGCTCTAGCTTCTCCTACTCAGGCAAGTGAGTAGACAATGGGCAGTGCTCTTGTTGCTTTGCACGGGGGTGGATCTCCACAACCTGCTCTTGTGCACAACTTCAGTGTTCATGCTGAGCTATCCTTCATAACCACAGTGAATAAGAGAACTTGTATAGTCTGCCTAGGAAAATTCCACTAAAATATTCCACTCTCACTTTTCTCCTCCGAATGTAGTGCAGAGCTGTGTTGAGTTTACCAAAAAAAACCAGCAAACCCATGAGCAATCACCACCTGCTTGCCCATTATTTTAAATGTGTTGTGGGCATTTTATTTTTCCTCTCTTTGTCATAGCTTATTAAATTAGTCTGGCTCATGTCCACACTAAAAAAGGCTGCAATACCACAAATGAGGAATAATTTAATTTTTTAGGTAAAAACATGAGATCATTAGGAGCTTCCTAACACTATAACAAAATGTGAAAAATCTCCAAATGTTTTGCATCTCACCCCATTTAGCACTGTGAAACCCAATTCTTTATTTCATCTAAGTAAGAAGAGCTTTCAGTCTGTAACTTGATTGTCTGCTAACAGTTGGCAATAGATGTGTTGGAATTTCTTCAAATATTACTTTGGAAGAGATAATAATGGGTTTTGTTCCCAAGTGTCCCAGATGAGCTTCAATAACAAGATACTTTTTCAGAAAATCAATCTCTATTTTTCTATTTATTTGTAAGTGCATTAACTTTAAAATGTTCAGATTTAGACTGAGATTCCCACAGCACCCTCCTGGTGAAACCCTTTTTTCATGGTGGGCGCAGATGCACTGTTTACAGGGTAAAAAAGCTGTGTGGATGGCCAGTCCCAGAGAGTGGTGGTGAATTGAGTTACATCCAGCTGGGGGCCACTCACAAGTGGGGCTCCTCAGGGCTCAGTTTTGGGCTAGGTCCTTTTCATCGATCACCTGGATGAGCATGTCCAGAGAAGGGCAATGGAGCTGAGGAAGGCTCTGGAGCACAAGTCTGATGAGGAGTGGCTGAGAGAGCCGGAGTTGTTTAGTCTGGAGAAAAGGAAGCTCAAGGGTGACCTTATCCCTCTCTACAACTGCCTGAGACGAGGTTGTAACCAAGTAGGGGTTGTCTCTTCTCCCATGTAGCAAGGGACAGGGTGAGAGGAAATGGTCTCTAGTTGCCCCCGGGAAGGTCTAGACTAGATATTAGGATTTATTTTTTTTTCCCCAAACAAATTTTAGAACATTGGAACAGGCTGGAACCGGGAAGTAGTGGGTGGAGTCACTATTCCTGGAAGCATTCAGAAAACATGTGGATATGGCCCTTGAGGGCATGGTTTAATGGTAAACACAGTGGTGGAGCAACATCGATGGCTAGACTTGATGATCTTTTCCTTCTATGATTCTATGATTTGCCATGCTCAGTCTTCACAAAAAAAAGTGGTTTCTTTGTGGCTGAGGGGTGAATATCTGATGAGCATCTGCTCTGGTCTTGATAAGATATGGAAACCTGAAAAGGTGCCCCAATTTCAATAATTTAAAAGCCAGCTGGTAGATATTGGGTCCACATGTGCAGAAAATGCACAGCTTATCAGGCTTTAAAACTGATGGTCCCATATCATGGACTGGCTTCAGGTTGATGACATACATAAACAAATTTGAAGCAATTGTACACATACTTTGGCTATATTCAACATCAGTAAAGTGAAAATTGAAACAGAATATGAAGTATTAATACCTTAATTACATTTCAGTACACATTCTCCATTTTTGTGCACATTGGCCTTTGCTCGGTTTTGAATTTTTTGACAGTAGCTGACAAAAGATATGTTCCATTTTGTGTAAATCTAAAAATAATTTTTTATCAAAAATTTAATAGAACTGAACTGTATTTTCAGTCAGACAGTTGCTGTTTGTGATGGTCTAAACCTCTCATAGCCCAGCTGAAATGTTCACCACGTAGGTTTTAGATAAGTCCTTTTCTAATTCAAAATATGCTTAGCTGCTGCAGCTTGAGCTTCCCAAATACACTTCTATATCTGACCCTCTCATACAAAAATAGGTTTTCTGAGAAAAGTGAATCTCAGATGGAAAAATTGTTTCCATCTCACAGCACCAGCAGAATTCAGCTTCTCAAAGGCTCAGGAAAGCATGGGTGTTTGACATCACATGTTCCAGCCATTTGTCTTCCTCAGCTGTACTTTTACCAACTATCTCAAACTGTCTGTAAAATCACAGGGGACAGGCTGTAGTAGAGTTATCTTCAACAAGAATAGTCCAATGGTGTTACATTCTTGATGGGGGGTTTTGGTGGTTTTGGTTTTGGGTTTTTTTGTTGTTGAGGTTTTTTTGGATTTTTTTGGTGGTGGTGGTGGTTTGGGTTTTTTTTTTTTTTGGTTTTTTAGAAGTGTTACAGAAGAATTGAAAATCTCAGTTGGGATTTTTTTTAGCTGGGGATGTTTATGGTTGCCACAAACCTCCTGGGATGCCAAGACAAAGAACAGCATCGTGCCAGTACTGTTCAGTAGCCTTCATTCAAATCACATTTTCAAAGAGAGCTTTATGTAGACTAGGTCATCCATGCCACTTCAGGAAGAAAATGAAATTAAGACATTAAAATAGACTTAATCAGGACCATGGTATCTTTGCACCCAGATTTTCATTTGGAAGTTTAATATCTGCCCCAAGTATGTAGTCCCTGCCACCACTGCTCTCTGTGAAGAGTGGAAGATTGCAGTAGGGCTAATCATTGCATCCCAGGATCAGTGTCTGAGAAATAAATCATTAATGTATCTCCATAACTGGAGTGATTTTCCACTAGAAGCACTCATGATGTGCCTGTTCTTTTGTTCTCCTCTAGAGAGGATTTTATGTGACAAAGTGTACCTTTAAAATGGGAAAAGGTAGATTTCACCAGCTTAACCATCCTTCTATTTTTTTTTTTTTTAATAAGAAAGCAGAAGTTGTTAAAAAAGAATAATTTATCTCCATTGCAAAATGAAGCCTGTCAAAATAACCTGCTTTCCTTCTTCAGTATCTGGATCTTGTCCCCAACACTTGTCTGAAATAATAATTCTGGTTCCCTTAAGCTGGCTGTTTCTTGGGGAAACCAGTAAAAAACATTTTCTTGCCCCGTTATTTTCCTCAAACACAGACCTCATCTAGAACTTGAAGTACATGGAGAGCCTGCCCTTGAACTCACAGTCTGCAGCAGCATTAGTATGTGTTAGTTTTAGCAGTGTTGGGCTCAAAGTCTGAGTAGGTGTTCTGGGATGTAAATAATATGGGGCGATCCTCTTGACAGTCCTGTGGCTGCTTCTGTTAGTGAAAAAATCCAGCAAAACTAAATGATCACGCAATGGTCCTAAGGAAGGGTAGGCAAAACAATATCAGGTTTTCCTATGAGATGTATATTAATATATTTTTCTAACATGATGCAACACTTTCATGCTAAATGTAACAACCAATGATTTGTGCCTGAACAAGTAAAATGAGGCTCAGCTGTGTGAAATTTGTCATCCAAAGAGTTTTGTATGTATGACAAATTCTGGATCCTGAGATACATTTTGTGTCAGTTCAAATCAGTGTTTTACATTTTTTGTCTTAAGAGCCAAACATATTCTCACTAAACCATAGCTAGATGTCTGTGTTTCTTTCAAAGGAGTGTTATTCTGCCCTTCCTAAGGAAAACTAATTCCGAGTAGCAAAATGTATTTAAAATTTGGTATCACCTGTACACATCAAACCTTATCAGTGATTTTGACGAAGGAAAAAAGTGGCATATTTATTCAAAGAACATCCATGTTGCTCCTCAATTCTGTTACCATTCCAGTTGCAGATGAGCAACCATACTTTGATTTCCAAGTGTAGCCTTGTAGAAATTTCACAGGAAAGCATTGCAAACAATTTATGAAATCACTGGGGGTTTTTATTGGCTGTGATTCCATTTTAAAAGAACATCGTACCATTTACCCACATCATGCAGGAAAAAATACCTGAAAAATAACAAATTAAAATCACATTCACAATGTCTCTACTTTAAATCATCTTCAAGTACTGCATGCATCTGAAAGAAAGCTGGGGAGCATTTCTACTAGAAAATGCATGGCTACGTTTAATTTTGCTCTGTGTGTGAAAGAGAAAGAGAGAAAACAGGCAATTTTTTTAATGACAGTACTGAAACATTTTACTAACTCAGTGCATGAAGAAACAGTTACCTTGATAACATATATTCAGAACAGATACAGACAACTTTCAGATACATAAGACATTACATTTAGATCACAACAGCTAATTTCTAACAAAGCTTGTTCTAGCACAAAAAGCTTGGCAAAAAGATGTATTCAGCAGCACTGGTATGGTCTTTCTTGATGAAGGAGAGGGGCTGGGAGGGATCTAAGCCAATGTATGGTACTAGAAACATAGACAGAGGAACTCCAAAGTGATTTAGCACATGATCTTATATTTTGTTTTATTAATTTTAAACACAAGAGTAGCATTGATAATTAATATTGCAGTCTGATTTCATATGGCTTTCTCTACATATAAATGTGAGTTTACAAGGTCAATGGCAAACTAAATCATTTACCCTCCAAATGTGAAGGCCCTTTGACTATTTTTTTACTAACCAGTAAGGTCTTGGAGCTGTGAGGGAAAATGACTGCAGTGTCTAGCCAACAACCTTTCTGTGTAAATAAAAACTAGTTACAAAACTAAAATACCTCATTTACCTGAGATTGAACAGACCAGTGATACAAATAAAACAATGTCATGAAAGACAAAAAGATATTCAGAATCCAAACAATGAACCATGCTTCTCTTTGGTCTCTTGTTTAAGTGCTTCATCACCTGCTTGAGTGCCAAGGGGAAAAGTGTGTGAGACAATGCTCCTAACTTCCATACATGAGCCAAAGGTGCCTGTGTCCCTTGTTGCCAGTTCTAAGTGGGAAGGGAAATAGATGGGCAGAAGAGAAGGGAGAGTGCCTTGCTCTCGAGTCTGTTCAGCATGGCTTAGGCACTTTGGGACAGTGGAATGACTTCAGGAGACATCCACTACTCATGCAACGTGCCAAAAGTTGTGAAGCAAAACCAAGAAAAACCTATCCAGTACCTGTGGTAGATCTTCTGTCATGTTTTTTATGGCAAGAAAAGGAAAATGGGAACTACCAGCTCACACCTGGATGAACCCTCTGCCGTCAGTGAGGAAGGGCTGCTGCAGGTGTGGTGAGCTGAGATACAGAAGTGATGAGATGGCTGAGCTGGGAAGCTCCCACAATGAAAAAGACAACTTTTATTTAATAAACCACCTTCTCTTTCCCTCCTGCTTTGTGAGCCTGGAAGGTGGCCTACCACACTCAGTATCAAGATCTTAGGGCCCTCTTCAGGGGTTCAGTCCAAATGTTCACACAGCCCAGGAGCTCAGCTCACAAGGGCAGTATTTTTAATGCTCTGAGCCCAGAGATAGCAGTACCTGTTTAAGAAATTTGAGCAAGGGCTACACAAGACCCTGATTTAGACCAGTCATTCAATGCCACAGCTTCTGAGGCACAGTTATCTAAACTAGTACCAAACAGTCTTCCTTTCTCTCTCTTCTCCCTTCACCAATTTTCTCACCTTCCACAGATGTGTGCACAAACATGCACATCAAGCTGCCAGAGAGACTGAAAATGATCAGCACTAACATTCTGCAAAGAGGATGCAAGGCCAAAAATTCTGATCTTACATCAGGAACAGTATTTGGTTGGATGAGGAAGGGAGTCAGTGATGGGAGCTAGAGAAAGGTCAGCAAACATGTGGTAGAGAAAAGCCAAAGTAAAATGGAATAAGCTTATCCTCTCCTTTGTTTGCAGAGTTCTCCAGCACAAGGCCAGGAGGATATATGAATGGACATATTCATTTTAGCACAGGCACATTTCTGCTGGTTCTACTTATGTATTGGAGGATGCGGGCCACAAAGATTAATCAGGGCATTTCAAAAGTATTGATGTTTGTATGCCAGTGATCTAGGTTAGGAGATTTAGCTACCAATGAATGGCTGAAGCAAAGAGCCAACCTTTGCCTTTTAGCTTTCAAGGATGTTGGATGCTCTCTGGCAGAGCATCAAAACAAGCTGCTGTCCTTGTGACAGAAAGAGAGTTTTCAATTCTTTGAGATTTACTTAAATAGGCTCAAATTACTAGTTGCTGAATTTGCATGGGGTGAGTAGGACACACTTCCTAGTAAATGGTAAATTGTTCAACACTATCATGCTATAACCAAGATAGAGGTCTCCAGGTCATTAAAAGTCTCAGGAGGGAGACATTCATCTTTCTTTAAATGACAGTTAGGGGGAGAAAAGTCCCACTGACATTATCCAAGTGAGTAAAACCTGTCTTCTCTTTCCTCTGGGTAGCCCTTAGCAGCTTATACTTGAACAAACGAGTATTGTTTGTAGATCCAGCCTGAAACCAGTTGCATCTTTATCAACTTGTTCTGACTTGTTGATCAGTCAAACCTCTTTAGCCTCTACCTTGGATTCAGTAGAAACTTATGTCTGAAATTATTCAAGAAGTGAGAACTATAATACCTGAATAAAAACTGTGTGAGCAGGGCATACTATATTTAATCTCTTCCAAATATTATTTCCCTATTATGACAGATGCTACTGGATGGTACCGAGCTCTCATGCTCAATTACTTAACCATTTTACAGATTTCTTCTGCTTATCTGGAAAGATGATAAATTTTAAAATTTCTTATACAAGATACTGAGATGTTTGCCTAAACTCAGTTCCACTGAACCGGTGCATCAGAGAAGGTCCATTGAAGTAAAATGCTTCATTTAGGTACATAATAAAGTGTCTGAGATTATCCCCCTTTTTGTTGCCAGCAGAAAGAGTGTATTTGCTTTCAAATCTTGTCCATGTACTTAGGAAATTTTGTTGTTCCCAGGACACAGACAAGCAATGTTAGTTCTGCCAGACAGACCCTGAAGCTCCTGACAAGATCATAAGACTGAGATGGCATGATGCTCTCACAGCATCAACTACAGAGACCTAGCCAGATGCAAAGTTTCAGGATTAACTTTTCAGATGACAAGCCAGATCCCTTCAAAATAGGTTTATCTATGTATTTAATCCATGTATGTATTAGCAAGTCAACATCTCCCATAGAATTTGGATTTTCTTATGCAATTATGTGATATCTACAGTGTTTTATTGAGAAGACTGCTGTGCCTCTGTCAGCAAAAGGCAACAAAGATACTGGTGAGAAAAAAAAGTTTATCCCACCCTGCTAGCATCAAGGGATACCACACACTGCTGTAATATTATCTCCTGCATAGCACTAGAGAAGCATCCTCTCTTCATGCCTTTATAGTAGGTAGACTGAAACCTACATTTTACAGGTGTAGAAGCTCAGTGGGGCAGAAAGTAAGTGACCTCCCCAAGGCAATGCAGTAATTTAGCACAACAAACATCATGGATATTTATGGATCTGCCATGACTAACATTCAGGGCACCACACACTCCCACATCCTGCAGGAAGGGGTGGGCAGGACTCAGCCACGACAATATGCTGGAACCCAAATGTCCAACCCACAAGCACTGCTGGGAATGGGAGTGTTGAATACGGCAGAAAGAGGAAGATTAGTTAAACAGAGCAGCAAATATAGTTGGTCATTGGCTTCAGAGGGGCTGGGGAGGTCCTCTACGAGAGCACTGTGCACTCTTCTATGGTTTCAGCTCTCTGTATGGCAAGTGCCTGACCAGTTTGCTCATTCAAGGTAAATGTATGGCTAATTCCCAAAGTAACATGACTCTTGCTTAGATTCTGAGGCATTTAACTTCTACAGCATCTGAGGGCAGATGACTCACTTCTTCCACAGTTCTGAGTGATGTCAACTGTGTAAGTCATGCATGATTTACTTTCAAAATGATCTTTTATTTATGTCACGGATGGAATTAAAACAGAAAAGCTCTGCTTCCATGGGACAACTGAGAGATCCCTTCCAAGAGCAGATGTGCTCAACAAAAATGGCTAGTGTGACCCAATCAATAGGAATATTATAACAATGACTAATTATTATCATCAATAATAAAAAAAAGATAATTTTAAAAAATTAAAGAGGCCACTGTTCATACTTAGTGAACACTCCTTCTTGCATTGTATGGAAATGAGATTGTTCCTTTTCTATGCTTGATGTGCAGTTGCCTTATTTAACATACATAGTACTATGGCTTATAATAAAAGTTGTGTAGTCTGCAGCTTTTTAATCTTTACATCCATTCAGAGGCATCTACTGGATGTGACTATGTACAAAAAAGAAAGGAATGGATGAGTCTTGGGGTGGAGGAAAGGGAAAGAGGCAGTCAGAAGGGAATGGGAAGCGAAGGGACTCCTAGTGAGCAGTAAAGGGCAGAGGTGGGGAGGACTGCATGATGAATGGCAAGATTGTAAATCCCCATTGGGCAAAAGAGAAATCCTTTGCAGTACTGTTTATGCCCATCTAACAGTCTGCAGCTATTACTTCTTGAACATGTCCTGCAGGGGCCCTGGTAAGTATTTGATGACTGTGTCTAGGATGCTCTCTTCCTCTTCCTCCTCCTCATCCCCACAGCCAGGAGGGATTGCCTTCTTTGGGCGTGTCAGACTCCCCTCAGCATTAGCTTCCAGTGCAGCCTGCGCCTCTGCTTCCTTTTCTTCCTTCTTCTTTATCCCATACTGCAGGGGAGAGATAACACATTGTTTGAATGGTAATATGAGAGATAACACATCTGCTGAGCTGCATGGCTGGTGAAGCCAGCCATTGCATATGGTGCCTCATATTCTGCAGTAAGAACATTGCATATTTTCATTTTGCTCTTTTAAACGGACACCAAAAATATCCATACTAACAACCCTCCCCTAAGTATAGCCCAGTGAATGGACAGCCTTCACAAGACAAGATTCTCAGATGCTGAGCTCACTAAGAAACAAGCACAGGGGAGAAATTGGGATTATGCAGCCATGAATCTAGCAAAGAGAATATAATCCCTCTGTTAGTAAAGTATAAAGGCAGCATTCTACTGGTGTTGATCCTCCTCTTCTCTGTTAAAAAGTCTGATGCTCAAGTCCATCATCCACAATGATTTTGAAATTCCATCCACAGCATTTTATAGTTAAGGTTTATAGATGTGGCAAAACTTCACGGAAAAAATAGTTATCAACAAAAGAAAGCAAATATGTCAGGATAGAACAGCAGTGAAGACAATAGTTTTAGATATTCTCATGTGGGACATACTCTATACTACTTCATCCATGTTCTTTTTGTATAGTGGGACGGAAAAACCTCTATGAAAATAAACCTTCTTGAGAGAAATAGCTGACTCACACTATTTGAAGAGAAATATTCTTAAGCACATGAGTAGAATGGCTATCTGAAATTTGGTACTTCCACTAAGAATTAGAGGCACGCCACTAAGACATTACCTGAGTAACTAGAACCTCATTTTGTGATTTTATATTCAACAGACTAGATTTAATAGAGAACTAAGCATATGCATATAGTGCTTTCTCCGTAAGTGTTTGCACTGTTTCAGAGATTAAGGTGATACACAATAAAATTTAAAAATCAACTCAAACTGTCACATGCAAATCTAGAGCAACAATTATACCTTCAAGCTACCCTCTGCATTATTGAATCATAGAATTGTTTGGGCTGGAAAGTACATTTAAAGGCTGTCTAATCCAAGCGATAAGTAGGAACATTTTCAGCTAAGTCAGATTGCTCAGAGAGCTGCTCTGTTTATTTAGACCAATTCAAATTTCCCAGACTGTTCCTACTTTTTTCTGATGATAAATGGAGGTTAAACTTTCTTGGTACTGTGATCATGATGCAAACTCAGGAAGTGTCCCATTTCTCAGTGCCCAGCTGTGCTTCAAAGAGGCCAGCTGTACATTTCAAGGATGCTTGTGGTCCCCAGGCTCACAGCTCCCTGTCTGGCAGCAATATTCTTCTGTTTATCCTTTTTACCTTTTGAAAAGACAGCTCCTCAGCCACCAGTCACCTCACAAGCACCTGCACAATTGCTTACAATTCATTTTGCCTGAATACACTTGAAAAGAATATTGAAAAGAAAATTAAATATGATTTCAAAAAATCAAAGAATTACTTTGGTACTATGTACTCAGTATTTTCAAGTATCAATAAAACTGTACTGCTGAATAGACATGAATTAGATGCTATTTTCATTATTTTTTCTTTTCATTTTTTTTCCACTAAGATTAGTACAAATTGTTAACCAGTAAAACCAAAAGTGCACTGCCACTTTCATGACTTTCTGATTTCAGACGGCTGTTGGGTTTGACTTTTCCTCCTAAACATTTCTGAGCAGAGGCAATATTTTTGATTCTTTCTTCATCATCATTAATATTTAGGATGACAGCCTGCAAAGTTGAAAGCAGTAGCTTCAAAACATTCTAGTTCTCTAAATCAATTCTTTCAAACCGAAATATTCATTAAGGACATTTGTGTTACAATTTTTATACCTACTGGGTGCTGGTCACACCTGATTTCACAGTAAAGATATTAAAGACAAATGATGTCTACACTCACATGTGACACAAAGAAATAATTCGATCAACTTGTAGTTACAGGGCTGTACACCACAAAGGAGATTCAACACTGGACCAGCTACCATGCAGGGAGAATGACATGAAATGCTAGACTGGAGTCCCTCTCAAGCCACAGGGACATGTCTCCAGGTGATTCCCAGTGTAATTTATATGCAGATTGTGCCTTCCTTTGGCAGAGAGAGGAGAACAGTTGTGGGGACAACACAAATCAGAGTAACAAAGAGGTACCCTGCATGCTTTCAAATCCTCCATCTCAAAACAGATATCAGCTCAAGATGTATTGATCCTCTGGCTCATGAACCTGCTGAACAAACACCAGGCCACAGGAAAGAGTGGAACAAAACCAACCACTTATGAGAATTCAGTATCATCATTTAAATTTGGTGGTATCTTGTAATGCCTTGCATTAATAAAAATGTAAGATGTGAAGTTTCATAGGTGAATAAAATGGCATACTTTAGGTTTGAAACTATTTCAGAGGAAATAAAACTATAGAAAGAAAAGTCTTAATATAAGCGAAATTTTGAAATAGTGTCTTCACATGAAATAATTTGGGTGAAGTCAACAAATAATTTTTAAAAACACAATTAAAAATAATCTTTCTGGTGCCCTGGCTTTCCTGGTAATAGGAAATATTGCACTACTTAAAAAAAATTTTGAAGGATGAGAATAGTTCCTTTTTCATTCTAGGTTCAACCCCACAAAATTTAATACTAGAAGCTGTATCATTACCTGCTTGGCCTTCAGTCACATATTCATGTCTTCTACTAAATGCAGAATTATGGGCCTAACCCAGGAAGATACTGAAACATATTTAGTCTGTGTACCAGCTTGCCACTCCTAGAGTTGTTACTGAGCTGCCATATGAGGATTGCTGTCACTGGGTCATGTTAGTGAAACACTGTCAGGGTGGAGTCCTCAGTCATCAAGTGGGAAGAGCAGCAAAAAAGTACCCTGGCCCTTGGCTCAACCCACTCACAGACTGATGTCAGGAAAAGGCCAGACTAACACACTGCATCAGCTTCCTCCCCATCTCTTTTCTTCCCTATTCCTCCAGTTTTTCACAACTCAGAGTAGGTGCATGAACTAGAAACATTCTGGGAATTTGATCTAACGCTAATGACAGTAAAAGCGTCAGGGAGTACAGGACTGTTGAGCCAATGGGACCTGCATCCTAAAATGTGAACCCACCATAAACATAGTATAATTTCTTAAGGTAAGCCAGCTGTTGCTTGTAAAAATGAACATATTTATCTAGCAAATATCTAGGCCATGGAATGAATAAACAGTAATATCATAGTTAGGACTCCTGCAGAAGCAACTGCGTATCTTTGGGTTAGGTGTGGACCTGACTCCACAGGAAGACAGCTGCAATCAATGTGCAAGTGAGTGGTTTTACTTGGATCAGATTTGGAACTGCCTACTTAGAAGCAACAAGTGATTTATCTGAAGAAGCTCAAGAAATAAAAAGGGAGTTTTGTGGGAGTTACAAAGACAACTCAAAGACTGTGTGGTGGCACCAGAGAGCTCAGGAAAAAAACTCTTCCTCCCAAGGCGCTCTGAGAGCCTGAAATTGGTTTCAGTCCAAATACTACTGCAATATAAAATAATACTGCATATCAGAGCTTTCATTTCTGAGAAGAAGTTGGCATATGAATTGTTACACCTCACTTCAGTGAATTTTACTTCTCAGTGGTTTTGCTGCAGGTGGTACTGAAACAATATCTGAAGAGCTGTGGCAGATATAGCCATCTTGGAATTACTACTTTATTTACTAGCTAAGGTTTGAAAAGCTATTTAGAGATTTAAATGCTTATTCCTTATCTTGCTTCATCCACAAGTTATGGGAGTCTATTCTAACAGCTCTGTCTGTTAAATTTCATTCACTTCCTAAACAACAATAAAAATTTTAAAAAAAAATCCTCCAGATTTGAAAGCATATGGCTAGAAAAGACCCTGGGAGGGCAATATGTGCACCATTTTATCTCAAGAGTTAACTTTACATGAACAAGTCTTTTTCTTAGAGACCTCAACTACTGAAAACCTCTCACCTCTTCTGTTACTACCCTTGTAGTAGTAAGAACGTTGTTAACTACCCTTTGCAATTAAAATATTTCTCCGCATGTCTAACCTGATTCTTTATGAAATGCCTTCCAGAAAATCTGGAAAACTGAAAATATGCACTACTGCAAAAAGATTTCTCTTTCATCTGTCCTTTTGGGCTTTATTTATCCATTGTGCAAAGTTCTTTTCTCTTCTTCCCTTACCAAACAGACTATCAGCCCAATTTAGATCTTTCCATCATCAATGCACGGAATTTTCTGCCAGGAATATATGTAGGACTGAAATTGAGAGCAATAGGCAGAGTTTAGCACCAGTGTTTAGTTTTACAGCTGTGAGAATCTAGGATACAGAAAAAGACTCCCCTTTTATTTGATTTATACAAATTTGAAGGGTTTCTATGTTATTTCTTTGGTCTCTCTGGGAGTGAACAGTGTGTCAAGCACAATTTTGGCTTTAAGTTTCAGGTGAAGATGAGGCAGTTTTGAGTCAGAGGCTTAGGAAAACATTTACCATTGTGACAGACTGTGGTCTGGTTTTGGTTTTTTTACTAATGCCACAGTACTGGTTACAGCTCTTCCTGCCATAAGAGTGCTGCTGTATGTTTATATGGCAAGGGAAACAGCGTATTTTTATTTTCCTACATCTATTCCCCCAACCATCTGAGCTGGGGACATGGCAGAAGGAGAGAAGGGTTTTCTACAGGCAGTGATGGGGCTGAAACCCAGAGCCCTGAGTATATTGTTCTCCTCACTGTTTAAAGCACAGAGTCTACTTTGATGTAGATCTGGCCCAACAATGTGCCCTGGATTTTCTTTCACCTCAAATCTGCTGATTTCATTTTGAGTTCAGTTTGGCTCTTTTTGCTTGTTTGTTTTTGTTGGTGTACTTGTCTTGCCAATCAGTTCATTTATCCCAAGCTTGATAGGCAGGATTAGTCCACAGAAAACTTGTGAGGAAGTATTTTAACACACATGAAAGGAAGACAGTCTCTTTGTCTCTCAGTTTACCCATTTAAGTGCAAGGTCTGCCATGCACTGTTAGAATTACACAGACTGTTTCAGGCAACTCAGACATGCTGGACCTAGATAATCTCTGTGCTTTGTGAGGAGTAATGAACAAAGTATTACAACTTGCCATACGCGCAAGTATGCAAATATCAAGCTGTGGCAAGGAATGAAAGGTATGAGAGAGAGTGCTGGGTGTCTCAGTCCATGCCACACCATCAGGGTCTGTGTGGGGTGAGTGTAGGTGTGGGTGTTTTCTTGTCTCCACACACTGTTGCATAGCTCTGCTCACCCTGTCAATGTGTTAGAGGAAGAGGGCTGATTAATAATGGAAAAGAACAAGGCAAAGTCTGGAAACTGCAGTCCTAAATTACATTGTTCAATTGTGTGTGAGCCAAACAGGGGCACAGCTCAGGAGAGAGGTGGCAGACAGAAGGAAAGGAGGATGATTAAACTTCAGGTAGAGAGCATTTGAGATGCAAATGCAAGGCCTCATCTCTCCTGGAAAATGTTCCCAAACCATCTCATTGGGGGCCATCAGAGTTTTTCAGCCAGATTTCCAGCAGCGGGTATTTGTAAACCTGGCTCATGTCCATTGAATCCTTCACCTCATCCAAGAGTCCACCTCCCCATAAGTTCCCTGTGGCTACACATGCCTTGCTACTCTGTGCTAGCTCAAGCTTCCAGCTCTGTCAAAATCACAGCAATTCTTCGTGCATGACCTGTCCTGTTCCAGGTCTTCCTGTATGCTCTTCAGTCTTATCCCCCTGTTTCTCTCAGGGGGCCCCCACAGCAAACACGGAGGCCTACAGTTTTCATCTTGCACCACAAAAATCCACAGATGTGGATTTCAAAGGACTCATGTGATCTTCATCTGCCTCCCAACAGCATCTTCTTCTGGTGACACTGGGTGAATCTAGCAGTCATTTTCTTCTCCCCCATGTCAATATTTCTGCCTGAGAACCACACCCCTGGTTTCCATTCCAGTTAGCTGTGGGACTGCAAAGCACTCCTGTGGGAATACCCAGTACCCCAAGCATCCAAGAGTAGTGTTACCCTAAACAATAGATACGAAATTTGCTTTTCTGCTGCTCCACAACAGAGGGAGCACAAGATAAAGCACTGCTCTTTGAAGGAGATCAGAACTGTACTCAGCAAGTCTTGTTTCTTTACAGTGATTGAAAACTACATCACATGTGTCCACTATTTGCTGTTTAAGTGAAAAACAGAACTGCATCAGGTTCCTGGCTGCAGAAGCCACCTCAGAATTTTCTGCAAACTCAGATCAAGGGGAATTTTTTCATTGCTTTCAGTGGAGGCAGGACCAGACAAACCTAGTTGAAAGAAAGAGATCACAGAATTATAGAATGGCTTGGGAAGGGACCTTAAAAATCATCTCCAAATCATTCCAAATCCCCCATAGGCAGGGATACCTTCCAGTAGACCAGTCTGCTTAGAGTCCCATCCAGCCTGTCTCCACAGGAGAGGGGCTCCAGCCCTTGGATCATCTTTGTGATCTTCCTGTGGACCACATCCACGTCCTTCTTATGCTGAGGATCCCACAGCTGGACACAGTGCTCCAGATGTGTCTCATGAAAACAAAAGAACAGAATCACTAGATCTGCTGGCCACACTGCTTTTGATGCAGCCCAGGATAGAGTGACTTTCTGGACTGCAAGTGCACATTGCCAAGCCATGTCAAATTTCTCATCTATTCTCAGGTCCTTCTCCTCAGGGCTGCTCTCAATCTATTCTCTGTGCAGTCTGTATTTGTGCTTAGGATTGTCCTGACCCAGGTGCAGGGCGTGCACTTGGCCTTGTTGAACTCCATGGGGTTTGCACAGCCCCACCTCTCCAGCCTGTCCTAGTCCCTCTGGATGGCATCCCTTCCCTCCAGCCCTGTGTTGACTGCCCCACACAGCTTGGTGTTGGTGGCAAACTTGCCGAGCGTGCCCTCGATGCCACTGTCCGTGGTGCTGACAAAGATGCTGAACAGCGCCAGTTCAACACCGAACCCTGAGGACACTCATCACTGGTGTCCACTTGGACATTGAGCCTTTAGCCACATGCAGAACCCTGGAAGACACGGGCTGATGTGTGTCTCAAAGACTAACATAGCCCAATAGCTGCTGGATTGTTGGTGATAACAGCCAAGAATTGTTGGTAATAACAAGCCATGGGAAAGAACAAGATGTGGCTGGAGATGAGGGCCATGCAGAGGTAGGGGCAGAAATTTTCCAGGACAAATATCCTTGCTCTGGCTCCTGGAGATAAGCACAACACAGTACAATGCAAGCACAGGAATGAGTTTAAGAAGTGGGCATGGACTGTAAGGAGGGATCAAGAGTACCCAAAACCCCTGACACTGCAACCAATCCCTGGTGATTCCTTCCTGCCTTCCTTCCTCCCTCTCTCCCTCCCTCCCTCCCTCTCTCCCTCTTTCCCTCCGCATCCTTCCTTCCCTTCCTCTTTACCTCCACATCCTTCCTTCCTTCATCTCTTCCCTTCACTTCCTCTCTAATTCATCTCTTCCCTTCTCTTTTCATCTTAACCCTTTACCCAAAATCCACTGCCATGTGCTATAGTAGGTTAGGGACTAAACAATACCGACTTCCATACCAAGCGTGTAATTTACTAATAAAGCTTTGTGAGCTTTTGTGGACCATCTGACTTTTGTTGTTTCGTTTGACCACAAGCATTTTCGAATCTTGTGTACTCCCCCTTAAAGATGGGATGTCACACCACAGCTCTTTCTGTCCATCCTACCAACTCCTTAACTACGAAGTGGCCCAGCCATCAAATCCATGTCTCTCCAGTTTAAAGGATCTGCTCCATGATCCCACTGGGACTGATCCCCATTGTTGGGATTCATTGCTCTGGAGCTTGGAGGCAGTGATCCTTGTATATTTAACAGCTTTTTGGAGCTCCTATTCATTCTAGTACGTTATCCCATGGTATTCTACCAAGCAGATCCCTGAAGAGCCTAAAGTCTGCTCTCCTGATATCCAGTTACAGAAGCCATCCACCACAGCTCTGTGATGCCAGCAAGATCATAGTCCTGCAGGCATCCACGCGTCCCTAACTCCTCTTGTTTTGTCCCCATGCCGAGTGTGTTTATGTAGAGGTGGATAGGAAACACTTTTGGCTTGATCTACTTTTCATGCTGACTCTGCTGAAGCAAACTGGCCATTCTGCTCACTGCTCAAGTTTCTGGGCTACGCTAGGTTGTCCCAGTCAAATGCCTTTTTTTCCCATTACTCCATACACGTGGTGTGAACTACAATTTGTGAAGAAATAAACTACTCTTTGGAAACCAAGACTCTGAGAAAGAACAAGCATAGGTACCGCATACCATGAATTTTTCAGAATACTCAGCAGAAAACATGTTTTCATTTTCTCTGTGTTTGCAAATATGTTAATTTTCTTCCTTTTGTGTATGCAGCATCCATATTAAAACAATGCCCTTCCGCAATATGGTCAGCCTCAGTGAGAGGGAATGAGGTTTTGAAAGCTTCCGCAACAGAGATAATTTAATTACTGTTGACTAGCAAAGTCTTCCATCTTGTAATCAGAGAAGAAATCTCCAGAGAAAGCAGAGAATATCTGACTCATGAAGAAGAGCATAGGATCAGAGGCTCCAAAATACTGATTTTAGGTACCTGGAGGGTTGACTGAAATCAGTACACTGACTCATGGCCACAGGGCCCAAGATAAGTACAGTACATACTGTACTCCTAAGCCTGTTGGGTCTTGTGGAAAATCTCTCCCCCAGAACCCAACTTGCAGCTTCAGTTAAGAAAATCTGGGTCAATTCTCTTCTTCAAAGCAGCTAAACAGGATAAGAAGAAAGAAACGTTACATATTCCACAGTAACAGCTCCAATTTAATCGCTCATAGGTTACAATGAAAGCTCTGCTTTGTTCGTGATCACCAGGATGGGGTCAAGCTGCAGAAGGCTCCCATGAGAACAGTGGCATTTTCCAGTGATGCAGAGAAGACATGCTCCTGGCCAAAGCAGGTTATGAGTTCTTGTATTTTCAAAGTCTGCATTTAGTTTTCTATGAGAAAAACTTCCCAAAAGCTGGTGGCAGGGTTCTGGAAATGCATAAATGCAGTTGCTTGTAAGAGTTTAGAAAAATTTATATTATAGCTATATATCTGACAGCATAAATAAATCCATAGGATATACCTTTCTTTATGTGTACCCTGTGTAAGATCAGAACATGGAGTATAAGCTTCTCATCCTTTTTCCTCCCTCCTGCATTCATTTCCTTTGCCAAATGAAAGCCTTTCTTTTAGTACAAGGCTGGTAAAATTATTTCCCCAGGATACTGCGGCAATTTAGATTAGACACAACGATTTCTTTTCCATAGCCTGTGTTTACTACATGTGTCAGCACTTTTTTGTTTTGTTTTTTGTTTGGTTTAGGTTTTTTGGGTTGTTTTGTTGGGGTTTTCTTGTTGTTTTGTTAGGCTTTGGTTTTTTTCATTATTAAATTTTATTTTGAAAGCTCTAGTCCAGTCAGTGTGTTTTTACAAGAACCTAATACAAGTGCTCCAGAGGATAAGGAGTGGTTCACTATAGGATGAGGAGTAATATTTTTTCTTGGAGTGGTAAGCATGATGAAGATCCAGATAACTGCCAAAAGAAATATAGTTTGTGCTCACCAGGGCAATAGGGAACTCATGGTTTGCTCATGAGGCTTAACAATTTATTATTATCCTGCCTTGCTAGGTTTGTTCTAGGTGGGGTTCAGCATTTCATTGCCTTATTGATCACAAGCACTTTGGCAGATTGGAGCTTGAAGCCAGCTGAAAATTCAGAAGTTGAACCCTAAGTGGCTGATTCCTTTGAAGTTCAGCTTTCAATAGGTAAACTATGTGAGCTCTCTGCATCTCATCTCTGCAAATCTCTGGGTAGCTATGAAAGGCAGATTGTTTTAAAAAACAGTTTCTGACTGCCAGTTTCGTTTCTAGCATATTGCTAGAACATTTCTCTATACACATACCAGCTCTGGCTTTTATGAAACTTTAGGTTTGGCATACTACAAAACTCCTTGGTGTTTTGTAGTACACTAAAAAATGCTCATGAACATGTAGGACTGTGTTATCTGCCCAGTGAGAGGTAACAGAGCTCATCACAGCAGAGAAAGGAGGAACTTAGAAAGGATTCTGGAAGTTTGTGATCAAAAGTATGCTCCAGGTGAATTTGTGTTCCCTAGTGGAGTTCAGCTCTGTGAGGGACAGTTGCATTTCATTGTAATCTTCTATTAGAAAGTACATTTGAGGGAAATGAAAAAGATTAATTTCTATCTAAACAAATTCAACAGATCATAAACATGGCTTGTTACAGAAGAAAAAAAATTAGAACATAGCAAACTAACAGGCACAGATATAAAAGTATCTACTGCTACTTTTTTTCTACTGCTGAGAATTCTGGGGACTAACCTGGGAGGAAAATAGTCCTCTAGACCAACATTTAGGTATGCATCTGCAATTTTTCATAGCTTTTTCTGTGACCATGTGGAAGACAACTATTTTCTCCTTGATGAACAGAGAATTTAAATAAGATTTACCCTTCTAAAGGGACTGCAGTGAGTCTGCTCTGAAACACAGTCATTGTTTACTGTTATGTCACACTGAAATATAACAAGTTGCTTCTGTGCCATTTTCATATGGCATACTGTCCTCAGCAACTCCCCTGGATCGATAGGATGAATTTGACAGGATAATAAATTGCCTCAAACTTTTCAGTAAGAAAAGCTTTTTTTCAGTAACCTACATCAAAATTGTAAATGCTGATTCTGTTGACAGCACAAGATAATGTAACTCAGCAATAGTAAGAGATCAGGAAAGATTAGTTAGGTGATTATCTTTAGTCCTTGTTTTGAGATTATTTAATTATTGTCATCAATTCCTTGGAGATTCTTCTGCCTGGAATAAATCCTGCCTTCGCAGCTAGGATCTAATTAGCATACCCACTCCACTTCTGTGGAGACGAAGGCATTGTTGCAAATTCTGAGCCAAGACTCAGTAAAATCAAAGGTAGCTAATCAATTGGTTTCCAACCTTTGACATATTCTTCCCTCTGAAGTACACAAAGTATTTCTCAATCCCATTAAACTGGCAACAGGGGTGAGAACTCTGACATCAAAATGCTTTAAAAATAGGAAGAAAACTTTTGACATCTGAAAAGGGCAAGTAGGAAATTATGAGTGTTTATTCATACGCTGTAACTCTTCAGAGGCACATGAAAAAATGAAGGGCAAGTCACTTCTTTTCCTCTAGCCCTTTTAGAACTGGCACACCAGCCTCTTCCTTACGTAATTCTAGGTAGTTTTCCGGCTTCCCAAGAGACTAGGGAAGACATGTTTGTGTGAAAGTTGGTAAGGGAAAATATCTGGTTCATTTTAACAATCCAGCCAAACAGCAATAATGGTATTGAAGTCAGAGACCCACTCAGGCTGCATAGTGTTGCAAGGCTGGGTTGCTATGGCAAACCTGGAGAACAGTTTTCACCTGTAACAGCCATGGCATACAAAATCCCAGACCATTGCAACAACAAGCAACCAGCTTGGGTTAATAGCTCAAAATCCTCTCTAGGGATGAGCTGCACGTTTATCATTTCCTCCATGTGGAATCCGCTGGTGACCTTTGCTCATTCTTTCTCTTGGCTGGCCGTGGTCAGAGAACAAATGTTTTGTATTGCAGGGATATGTGAGCAGGGGCATATCCCACGGAGCTCACAGCCCACATCAAGCTAAGAGCTGTACAGAAGGGAGAAGTGAACCTTGTGTTGCAGACCTTGCTGTCTCTAGTGTACATTTCTCCTAGGCATGCCTTTGTTTTATGGCAACAAAACAAAGGCATTTCATCTCCTACAAGCTTTGACTCACTAAAGTAACAAAAAGAGCCTTTTCAAGAGAGAACAATATAAATTTCAAAGGTTCTTGAGATCTTGGTTGGGGTCTCCAGTTTTGCTTGCCCTCTCCATATATGCAGGACCTCACAGCAATTCAGACAGGAGGATATGGAACAGTTGAAGTGTTAACTTCTCACTGCATGGAAGCAATCATCCTCCAGACAGTGAGTCAAGACTGGAGTAACAAGTCCATTTCCTTTCTCTCTCTTGATCTAATTGGATGGGGTTTTCCTGACACAGTAATCAATGGGACATTTTGCAGCAGCATGTTGCTTTTTTGGTGTACCCATGTCAAAAAGCATCAGCTCAAAGAACTTATGAGGCAACTGATAACCAGCCATGCTCATCTTATCCTCCTCTAGACAAGGAGGAGACAAAGCTAAGCTATTTTATTTTCATATTGTCTGAGCACTTACACATCATTAATGAGACTTCCAGTAGCTGGGTGTGGAGTGTGGGAGGCAGGGAAAGAGGGCAGACAGAGACCTTAAATCACACCTTGGATGACATCAAGGGGCAAGGAGGGTTGGAAGGAAACACATCAGGAACTGAGCCTGCACATAAATGTAACCATACACACCAACAACATGGTCAGCTGATTATGCTGTTCTGTGCTACAACCGCTATTCTCATCATAAAACATCTGTGCATGCCTAGCAAAGCCATGAACCAGTAGAAATCCTATTATTTTTAAAAATTACATTACTTCAGGCCATTAATGAACAGTTATTCTTCAAATGTAAAAAAAAAAAAAAAAGAGTAATTAAAAAGATCAAGTAAAAATATACTTGACTAGCTTTTCTGGGATTACAGGAAGTTTTTTTGGATCAGTTTGTTTGGGGTTTTGGCCAAAGTCTTAGCCTACTTCGTAATGGCCCTAGTTATCCAAATTGCTGCTAGAACCTGGAATCTTTTAATGCTGTAGTCTTTATTGAGAAGCTGAGAAAAAAGCCCTTTCAAATCTCAGTGTTTGTTGCCATAAGAGAGTGTAAGTGGAAGAGTGTCTATTACTAACAGTACAGTTCTTCAAAAATTACTCCCATGCAAGTACACCTGGAAGAACCTAGCACAGCTCATTGAAAAGCCCAGGAACTCTGATACTGAGAGAAGGAACACTTTGAGAAACACCTGAAAGAAAGGGCTCTGTGTGTGCAGAACAGTGAAGCCACCAACAAGCCCAGCCCAGACTAGAACCTGGGCAGAAGGAATAGAAAAAGTAGAAATATTTCTCTTTGTCTGAGCTGGCTAGGCTGCCGGAGTGAAAAGAAATGTTTTATCATGCCCACTGATGGACAGGTCCTGGCACCATGACAACAGGTCAAGAAAGTATATACCCTGTGATCACCTTTGAGATCTTGCTAAGCAGATGCTGACATGTGTGAGTTTCAGGTACTTGTTGTTCTTGACCTTATGTGCTTTGAGGGCGGAAATCCATCATCCATCAAAATCCATCAGGATTTTTGTCAAAGAGATTTGTAGAGTGTGGGAGGGTAGAAAGTTTGCACATTGGCAAAAACTAGTGTGCAGATTTTTAAGTTGGGCACAAGCTTCTAATTCTGGAGTACTTGCAAGGAGAGTGGGAAACATGGTGTGCATTTCTTTGCTGATAGAAAATCTCCCTTTTATTTATATGTTCATACATTCTCGGCATCCTTACTGGTAACAGCTTGCCTGTCACTTTCGCAATGTGGCAGGTCCCTCAGCCCCAGTTCCTGCTCTTGTTTGACTTCATTCTCACCCCAGGAAGTAACTAGCCCCTCCCACCTGCATGTCAGGAGAAAAAAGCATGTCTTAAAGACACACAGTCTCTGTCTGAAAACAGGGACAACTCACTGATAGAGCATGATCATAGGTGTCTCTAAATGCACGTACTTGCTCTCTAGACTGCCCATCAATATTCCATCTCTCACCTGCTTCCCAGTGCAGCCACTGCAAGCCTGAGGACTCTGTGCTATTATTCAGTAATGCTGTGTGAAAATATTATTTGCCTGGTTATTCAGGCTTATGTTTGTAAAATGACTTTTCTGGGGCACTAACTTCATCAGCCTTTATCAGAGTAAGTGTGTGGCTCCCAGGAGAAGAAGGTGCCAGCTCATGCTGGAGGAGAGATAGAAACACCACAGACAATGGATAATATGGGAAGCAGAAAGATTTGCTTCAATGAATTTAATTAGAAGACATTAATAATATTTTTCCACTTTGCCCTGTGGCTTTTCCTGCTGTGATATAATCTGAAAAGTATATTCAAAACAAAAAGCAAAACTCCAGACACTAGAACAATTACGCTCTGAACCTTACCTTAGAAATGCAGGGCATTTCTACTGCAGAAGAGAAATGGTTTGGGAAGCATTGGGTTCATACGTCACCTAACAGGGTGAGTGATAAGAATTCAGGGGCGGCCCTTTACCAGACTCAGCCATCTCCACCTCCAGAGAGAGAAATGGACTGCAAACTGGTTTAAAGCCATGATTAAGAGTAACTAAGCTGATTATTTAGCATGAAGTTCTCCCATGTTGGGCACTCCTCTACACAAGGGCTTTGCAATGAACCTGGAAATAGAAGAAGAGGCTCCTCATGAGGGAGCACTTGCTCATAGTTTGATAGCACAAGTTAAGCATCAGTTCTAAGCTCTCGGTCAGTGGGGAGAGGCATACACTGTGGACAGCGATAGATCCCAACCTAAGGAATGCCCCTGGGACATCATGCTCTGAGGTTTGCATTTCTCCCTGTTGAGTACCAACAGAGAAATGACTGCCCGCTCAGGTGGAGACAAGAAACAGTTAGATAGCTAAAGCTTGGTAAGGCAAACTCATTCACAAACCTGGTTATCCCTATAATGATACGAAATATTCCCAAGCCTTTCTCCTCACCTGACTTCATCTCCTACTCACTCTGGCCTCTGTAGGTGCCCATTGTGAAATTCTTTAATTATTTTAAAAACAGATACTTAATAACCCCTTCTCATTCTGACTCATTCATTAAAACTAGAAATCACCAAGGTTCTTCTTCCATTTTCTCCCTCATTCTCTCTCTCCCCACTCCCCACTCAGCCTCCCCCCAGCCCCCCCCAACCCCCTCCTCTTAGGCATAATCCATTCCTTCAGCAGAAATGGAAACAACCATAAATTTGGGTTCAGCTAATGAAAGCTGGCAATAGCTGTGAGATAGTCTTCCTGGAATATTCATTTCCCTAAAAGGAGACCTTTTGTTGCATGCTAGCCACTTAGCTCTTTTTAAGTGTAGTGCCTATCACTCTGAGCAAACCAAAGATCAGTTTCCCTAGCTCTGATGACTAATATGAAAGACCTACCATAGAGTTAATGGCTTTCCAGTCAGGATAATAATATTCACTACCTGCCCAAAATGATAATTTCATTGGGGAAAGTGCAATAGGAACAGATGAGCTCTAGCAATGTCAAGGCTAGATGCCCCACCTCACTAACTATCCCTGTTTCCCACTGTGATCTGTGGACATTTTTCAGTGATGCTGTTAAACTGGATAATTCCTTCCAGAAAAAGATTAAGGAACAAGCCTGGAATGTTTTTCTCTGCACATCCTGAACCACAGTGCAGAAAGAGTCATCTCCCAGGAGCTCTTCTATTGATATTCTTGTCTGCCACCGCTACCCTCCAACAATCAGAGGCCCCTGCAGACTACCTCCTTTAAGAAAGTTAGTGGGTCTTCAGCTTTGCATGGCTGCAGGGTATTTAAATCTCATTGGCTAGTCAGAGCTTTGGAGAAAATTTTCTGTTTCTGATGAGAATTAAGATTTTGCTCCAAGAATGAGGTTTCATCAGGTGTCGTTTTATGACAATCTGAAGGAATGATGCCAATAGCTGTGTGTTGTGACAGTCTGTGAAATTGAACACCATGTATGTTTCTTGCAGCAGAGGGGGGATAAGACTGAAAGAGAAAGGAGCCTTGGGCTAAGTGTGTGAAGGTCCACAGTTGGCAGAGTCAAGTGCAGAAATGCTGTGCAAAAATATTATCCCCTTAGTATTTTTTTGAATGTACTATCTGGAAGACTACAGCGATTTTGTCTTCCAGCCATTACATTAAAATTTTATAGCCTATCCCAGCATCCCAAGTTCTTTCCAATCCTGGCACTCCCCTAGCAACTCTTTCCTTCACTGCAGAAGATTAAAATCATAACATAGTCTTCTGCTGGGCTTTGAGCAGAACACTTGTGGTTTGAACAATGGACCCTATTCACGTTCCTTCCCTTCTACCTTACAGTATGACATAAAACTCAGATATATACCTTAGAGTCAGGAGGAATCAGGACAACATTTGAAGTAGAAAATATGGATTTGTGGTAGAGTGATTTCTGTGCCCACCAAAAGTGGAGAGGAGGGGAAGGGAAACACAGTAACCAGTGTTAACAACCCAGGCTTGCTCTCTTCTTTATATGTAGTAGAGATAAATCACTCTCTGGACTTAGAAGGAAAAGAAAGAAGAACCCACCACAACTGAAAATGTGCATGCAATGGCACAGAAAAATTGTAAAATGTTACAACAAGGGTCCAGTTAGATTGCCAGAAGTTGCTGCTTTGAGGAGGATTGAAAGAGTTAGGGTAATATTAAATGATTCTGTCTCTGGCAGCAACTACTTTCAACCATCAGCAGTTTAGGGACATCATGAAACCAAGCTTGGATTTGGGTTGTCATATTGATCTCTCCTCTCTGAATGGATATAATTATTTTCCTTTTTCTTTTTTTTTAATCCTCTTATATTTCTCATTTTCAATGATATTTAGAGACTTCATACATGATGCTTGAAAACAGATACAACCTGCACATAGAACCACTGCAACACACCTGAAACTATGACAAGGATTTTATAAGCCTTACATCCTTCCTCCTCCTCTGATGAGCTGCTAGGGTGACTTGCCAAATCCCGCTCTTACTGAGCATCTCTGAGAATTGGCTGAGATGGGTGCAATTGTCATACATTCTTCTGAGCCTTCATTTTGCAGCATCTCCCCTCAGGTGCTCTTTCAACAACAGCTAGAGACTGAAACACTGCAATAAGATTAAATTCCAGAGAGCAGGAAAGAGAGTGAGTGTTGTGGGTGGATGTGAGCGCTCTTTAATCTGAAGGAGCACTTGATCACTAAAAAAGTTATTATTCAACCCAAAGTACCACAGTTAGATACTCTATTAATAGTTCATTTTTTATATATATTCAAAGATATATGCACAGGAGTAACTCTAAAGCCACACGGGAATCTGAGTTCTACCTTTATTCAGCCAATACCTTTGGTTTCTCTCATGCAAAGCTGTAGTGTGGAGTTGGGACACCACTTGCTTAGAGCAACAGTTTGGTGCACAATCTTCCCATTCTGTGTATTTTAAATTTTTTAAGCTCTTTTAAAAATCTAGTGGCTCTTTGATATTTAGTGAAATCAATTCTTTCCAATACCACATTTGTCTTCTCTGTCTCTTTTCTAGGCAAAACTATATGTGTGCATGTCATGATTACTGGTAATGTACAGTTGGTAAAAAAAAGCTCAGAAATATATCAACTCTTTGCGATGTTTTGGAAGTGAATAATTAGAATGAAAAAAAAAAAAAGATTTTGATGTTTCACTAAATGCATAGCAAATAAACATAAAATCTATCCTATACATTTACCATGCTGTAGTTTATAATTAAGTGCTGTCATAGTAAGACTTTACTGAGCTTGCTTAACACTGGTCTGAAGACACAGACACAGGCCAGAAATTACTTTCTAATTTTCCAGATGTACTTATTTCTAATTGTTGTGCTTACTCTTTTCTGAGGTAACCACATCCATATCCTTTACCAATTTACATTTTATAAATATTAAAGACATTGAGGCCATATTTTATTTATTACTTTGTGTCCTCTGATCTTCATACAAACTTTCATTTCTTAATATATTTCCTAATATAAGACTGCATTTTTAACTGTGGTTTCAAGCTAACTTAATGCTCAAAAAAAGATCAATCTATTCCAATTAACATTAATTAAAGTCTCTCAGTGACTTCTCTGAGCAGGGGATCAGTCTTGGGACTCTCTTATTTCTTCTTCTCATCTCTATTAAATTGAATAATTTTTACAAATATTACTCTGCTAATCTCTTCAGAACACTTGCACAAGGCAACCTGTTTTGCCTGGTCTGCCAGGATCTAATGTACATGAGTGCTTTGCCTTTCTCCACACCACAAGAATACTGCCCCAATCACATTTCTGCTCTTCTTACAGTACTGGAAATCAGTGGGATTACCTATTCATGCTGAAAAGCCATACTGTTAAGCAGACATAGATGTTCAAGAACATGGAAGCTTTTCCAGCTTTGCCACTAATTTGCTGTGTCATTCTAATGATGTTACTTAACTCATTTTGCCTCCAAGTTCTTTGTCTTTTCTAAGCTGTCCTGAGCAATTTGTGAACAAGGGTTTTTTTACATTCCCTAACACCACAGAAGTCAATGGTAGTTTCCTTTACCTATGGCTTTAACAAAATTCTCAAACTTTCACTGTTTTGAAAAAAAAATTTCCATGTTAGATTTTTTTCTTCCTCAGTGCCTGAATTAATCTGTTTTAGTAATTTCAAGACATTCCACTTACACTGATCTTTCTACTTGCTGTCAACAAGTCCTCATTTAAAGAGCTACTTCAGTGTAAAAGAAAACTCTTTTCTGAGACAGGATGCATCATCAGGCCATGAACATTTGGTTCTTCTGTTGCTAGATTAAATCTCATTCAAACTGATGTATTTTCTTCAAGGGTCTTCAACATCAGTGTTTTCAGCAACATTTTCTTCTCTGGCAAGGGGTAGATGGGACTTTCAGAGCTACCCACTGTATACATTATTTTTGCTGAACAGTGATTTTGCTTTAGATCTGTAATGCTTCTTTGACCAGAGCAGAGATACCTTTTAGGCAGTCAGTTTAAATTTGTCTAAAATTCATCCTGCACCTGTCTGTTCCTCTAAGAGAGGCAAAGAATTTATTCCAAGGAAGCTGCAAACTTTTAGTCCCTTCCCTCTCCTCACTTATACCAGGAAAGGGAAAAAGCAACCTGAAACCCATTCGCATTTCAGAAAAGTTGGTGATTAAATTCTGATAGCGTCAATGGCTTAGGGGTAGCTAAGTGAAGGGAAGTCATTAGCAAGCAGAGCTGTGCTCCTATCCTAGTATCATCCAAAACATAATTAAGTGTTTCATTCTTTCCTTTATTTGTGTAAGAGAATGTAAAGCAATTTCCAACTGTGGGAAATATGTGTATCATTAAATGCCTTTTTCCCCTTTCCCTTGCTTTTTAAAATAATATATAACTTTAATGAGATTCAACAATGGTTCTCAGTAAAGCTGCAATTTTTTAAAGAATTGGATCTGCATTTATTTCCATCATTGAACCACAGGCTTGATTGCTGAAATGAAATCCACAGCTATTGTTATGTCACATGATGATTCACATGAATTTTCCATGGGATGTAATTGCACTTAATCTGTCCTGCAGAAAAGAAGAAGGATTTTCTGCTCTTTCTACACACAACTGTCTATCTCCTTAATAAAAACATTCATTAGGTCTAGGGGCAAGGGCTAATCACGCACAAGACTTAAAAGCTACCTGTTTGACAAGGATTCTTCTGGCAAAACCTTTATTCCTTTAGTAAGTATTTCAGGCTAACAATTCAGAAATGATAGTACACCAAGCCTAAGAATGTCCTGTTATATTATGAACCAAACTTCTAACCTCATACAAGAACCAATTCTTCCAACCTCATATCATCAAATGCAGGCTTACTGGCTCTATGTATATTTTTTTCTTTTCCTGACATACCCACCCAGCTGGCCTGATCTCTAGTATCTACAGTCTTAGGCATCCAAGTTTCATCTTTACATCAGTGCAGTTACCTAGCATCATCTTCGGCTGTGAATGACTTTTTAAAATTTTCATCTCCTATGCATTGTTTGTGTCTTCTGTACCTGGAAAAAAGCCTTCTGGCATTATTAACTGTTGTGCAAAATTCATTTAGTAACCGATTAATATTATTGGAACTATTCTGTTCTGGAACTGATTTTTTGGAGTGTTTTTGGTTGGTTTGGTTTTGTTTTGTCTTGGGTTTTTTCTGAATAAACATCTTCTTGCCCTTAATTCTGCTAGTTCTAGAGGTCTGCTTCTGCTCTTTTTCTTCCTTTACAAATTCTGATATCTTTTATAATCTTGATGGTACTTTTCTTCCACATTTTCTTCATGCCAGTGTATTTCCTATTTGTAATGCTGAATTTTTTTTCCATCAGAGATTGTCAGGATTTTTTGTATAATGTGGGCATGCACATGAAAAAGTTTCTTCAACAATTCTTCAAATTGTTAATTATGTTTTCCTAGTTAAATACAATCTTCTAGCTCATTTAGTCCATGTTTTGAACGTTCTAAAACCACCCACCAAAATATTTAGACTTAGCCTTGCAAACATATTTAGGCCATAATCAACTGAATCTGAGACTAATCCCCCCTTAAGTATTGAGATGGATTTTTATTTATCTGTGAAGATGAGGCCTTAGAATTTCCCTGTGACTGGCAGCTGCACAGTTGGCTTGCAGAGCAAGTGGCAGAGACCTACAACCATTTGCGCACACAGTGAAGTTTCTTGCATGAGTTAATGACACAAGTTAAATGAAATTTGTCAGGACTTGAAGAGTTGAAGGACAGAGAAAACATTGCCAACTCTATTTAATATATAGTGAACATCTCCAGTCATGTAATCAGACATTACATACAATATCAGGTTATGACATTTTATTATCAGTTGACACTTGGTGATATTGTTTCAAGAAGCAAAAATCACCCAGAGGCTGTGTGAAAAGCAGTCATGGAGCAGAAAGGCTGATACCTTGTGTCAGATAAACCATAAACAGCCATCCCATGCACACATTAACCAAGAAAACAAGTTTAACTATCCACACAGAAAGCACTGCAAAGCCTCCTCCCTTGCACTATGTGCAATATACATGGCTAAACAACCCTACACCTTTTCCCAAAGAATACACTGGTTCAGAATAGAGAATCGGAGCACACAAGTTTGGGTGCTCATAGATTTGACAGAGAGGGAAAAACAGCCTTTAAGTGGAAAAGACAAAAGATATTTGGATTAGCATAACAATACTGTTGTTCGTGTATTGATCTATAAATCTGCCTTTAAACGAGTTAAATACTGTAGGACATTTGTCTGCAGTTTCTAAATAAAATTATAAATAAAATTGTCAGTTACTTTGAATTGTAGATAACATTTTGGGTTGGTTTTTCTAAGTGGAAAAATAACCATGCATTTATTACCTTCTTTAAGCTTATAATCAGAAACCTACTGTGACTTTGAATTAATTGGCTTTTTTTTTTTTTCCTGCTCTGTGGGTGGCATGGAATCCAAATTTGATAAGGGTCATAGACTCAAAAGAAGCTTGTACCTGTTCTTGATATACTCTGTGATGGTCTCCACAGTGGGATGTCTTCTTAAATGAATGGTGTAGCACAAAGGATGGGAATCATGAGAGATTTAAGTTCTGATGTCATTATTGGGATAGCAGTCTACAGAAGAATTAACAGCACTTCTCTATCATGGTATTTTTCTCTTTGTTACAGTATCATCTTCCTAAAATATTCTGCCTCCCAGCTCAAGGCAACCAGCTGAGTAAAGGAGCCAGAGAGGAAGCTGCAGCATCCTAAACCAGTCGTCCAAACAGGATGGAGGAAATCACCAATCTGTAACCCACGCCCTGTAACATACCTAGACCACACCACACCACCTCCTCACACCTGCTTTTCCTGTCACTGCTCCCAGCTCTCTAGCAGTGCCCATGGGACAGGGATAATCTTGACAAGAAGCATATGCTGGCATCCCCTGCAGGACTGTGGAGACCACATCAACCTTCTTACAGCCTTATCTCAGACTAGAGATGGAAACAGAGGCCATTCTGAGATCACAGAATCATAGAGTCGTTAAGGTTGGAAAAGACCTTCTAGATCAACAAGTCAAACCATTTCCCTAGCACCACTGTGTTCACCTCTAAACCATATCCCCATGTGCCACATCCACACATTTGTTTAACACTTCCAGGGATCCTCTTTTCCAGGCCACACTGGAGCTGAATGTTACATAAATGTTACGTCACTTTTCACCCAGTCACATCCACCATAACTTCTGTTTTGGAAAGCCTGAGGTTGCTTACTGGGGTGGAATTTATTGCATTTCCCAGATTATAAAGCCACTGCAATTCCTGAATTTTCACACATAACTACAAATGAGGTTCTTGCCTTTAAGTTTCTACTTTTGTAAATCAGAAACCACTAGAAGTTTTAACCACTGTGATTAGGACCATATTAAATGCAACACTGGAGGTATTTAAAGGAGCTGAGCTGCATTAAAAAGCATAATTGCTAGAAAGTGCATAGATTACCCTATTTAATTCAACTTGTGATAACTGTGTTGTGTTCTGTTATCAAAACCATGATAAAACAGTCCAACATAGCCTTTTGTTAGCTCTGAACCAACTTATAAATTAGTCTATTTCACAGGCATCCTGCTGTGCAGCCTCCAGTTTGATTTTTCATTCACATTGTGAAGCTGTTCACTGTGCCCTTGAGAACAGTAAAGTCAGGGAGACCTGGCATCTCCTAGCAAGACCCAGGTGCTTTAATAACTATTACTCCACTTAGCCAACACTTCAGAGCTTTCAGGTTTGATTTTAATTAGAGGAGCTGTGACATTTTTAGTATCTTTTAAGCAACTTCCTTACTTCACAATCATCATGCTCTGATTACAGATGACTCGGCAAACAGGCACTGTGCAATGCTGTTGCAAGATAACTGCACTGCGAAGAGCCATAGTTATGTCCTATGGGGCTTTTAAAAAACTCCTTCAAAGCTGTACTTACCTAGAGTTAAGCTTTGAACTTTTTATTTTGGATTTTTTTGGTCAGAATTGTGTACAAAGTTATATGTGCACAACAGTGCAAAGCTTATCATATTGCTTCTGAGTCATCACTGAGCAAATGTCAAGAAATTCTTCTAAAAAAGCAGAGTTACATTTTTTGTTAAAATCTTGCAGGGTGTATGGGTGAGGTAACGGAATGGATTTCATGCTGCTCAGTGCTATCAGGACAGACAAAGCACTTACAGTGGTTTCTCTGCATCTCATCTACCCCCACCCTCTGTAAATCAATAGCTGGTTACTCAGCTCCTTATTACATCAGATTTGGGTGAAACTAAAGAATTTTTACATTTAGATATTGAGCCAAAATGTCAAATTTATTTCTAAACTACTTTCCAGAACTAGAGGTAAACAGTCCATGTAAACCAAATAAATAGCTTCACTAAATTTGAGGTATACTTTTTTCATTTCTGGGCATTCTTACTAAAAGCAGATGACGAATCACAGACCGTCTTTCATAGAGTTACTATAGTCATGCCAGTGCTCTTATTTATATGGTCAGTGGTTAAGACATTTGCAAAAATAGATGCTGCAGAATTAGACAAGGAGAAGCTTCACACTATCATCTCCTACCAGGATTTCAAATATTGGTTTTATGTGCCTCACTAAATATACAGGAAAAACACAAGGTACTGGAAAACAAGAGGTCTCAAAACTCCCCAAGTGGTGAGACTTCTTAAAAAAAATAATGGCACTGAGCTCACAACCTTTCACCAAAGAAGTTTTATCAAAATTATGGTTTTATAATTGTCTAAAGCAGATTTAATTTATTTTAGTGGGTTCAAACTCCACGTTACTGTCAGACATTTGCTCATTACCTGTTACGTGGCACCTCTAACATACACGTATTCAAGTGGATCATTAAATTAAACGAAAGAAACAAAGAGTTTAGACAGGTCAGTTCCCAGTTATGACACAGTGTGGGAGTGCAGAATCTAAGGTCTGCCTTCTGACCCTTTCCTGATGCCTCTGTGAGTTCTCTCAGTATTCAAAAGTCCTGGGTTTACCCCTGAGAAACAGCTGTATTTCACAGTGAGAAGATGCCTGTTGGAAACCCAGAACCAGTCAGTAGAAGGAAAGGAACACAATCTTGTTTGTTTCAAAATCTGATTTTGCATTTGTGAGCCAAGAAGAGATAAGAAGCGGAGCTGGAAACATGAACTGACCATTTTATTTGAACCGCACAAGTGAACAGCCAGAAGGCAGAAGAGAAAAATCAATACAAATGTTGGTCTGTTGAGTTCTCTCATAATCTGCGATTTCTTTTGCCCTATCACTGTGATGGCTTCTGCCAAACAAATTCACTCACAGATTCTTGTAAAAAAATATTGGTGATCAGAACTGTGACTCCAGTTTCTGAAAAGGCCCAGAGGATACAAAATGCCTTTTACACAGGCTCCAGTGTGACATGTCAGAATGAGAGGCAGATTATGAGTAGCATGAGAGGTCTTTCTCCTTGAAACTCACTGAGCCTGTCAAACAAGGTCGAGTGCTAAATCTCTGGGAAAATTGAAGCTTAAACAAGGGACTGCACACGCCTGTCAAGGGAAAGAGTTTTCAGAGTAGTCCTGAACCAGTTAGATTCCCGTTCCTTCCCTCACAGTGTCAGAAGCCCTGCAGGAACAGGGATATCCTTATCTCTGGGCATAGCACACCAGCTTCTTATTTGACATTCTCCCACTGCTTTCAAAAGGAAGCCCTGAAGCACCCTCTATCTCTCTTCACCTCCAAATTCACACCTAAAGCATATGGCACCACAAAATTGCCTTCAACCACTTCCCAGGCACCCATTCTGAATGACACAAAAGTGGATATTCATCCAAAAGTGGATCAGTGCTTTTCCATTTGTTTCTGTTTGCAGATCACCCTTCCCTAGCAAACATCTTGGAGGAGGCAAAAACACTTCTACCATGAAATGAAATTTGACATCAGCACATTGCTTTCCTTTGCAACAACCTGTAAAAAATATAACATATATTTTTACACTTCCCCCACATTTAAAACCACTTTTTTGGGATGGGATGATCACTTTTCAAAGACCTGTAGAGATGTACAGCCTTCTCACTGTCCAAGTCACACTCCTCTAGCAAGAGCTTAATGTACAACCCCCCTTGCAGCTCTCAGGTTGATCTGTGCACCTCAGTTCCTCCTCTGGAATCTGTCTTCTTTCTTAAGGCAAGGAAGAAATGCAAATGAAGAGCAAAAACACACATCTAGACTGAGAAGCTGTTTCACGACCACATACAGGTTATTGCCTTTTTTATTGAAAGTTAGAATGAAAACCAACTCTCTGCAATAGAAAGGACAAATTTGAAAAGGCTGGAAGACCAGATGGCACATGGATAGGAGGCAGTGCTGATGTACTTCCTAATTTACAAAGCACCATCGAACTTTCAGGAGTTAACTAAAATATTTTTGTTAAACAGCATCAGCCTGACAGGGCCCTGTGTGAAGTCAAGGAACTGTTCTCTCAGATATCCAAAAGGCTCTGTGGCATGTCCAAGGGGATTCAAGCATGCCTCAGAAATATCTTTCTTTCTTTGTTCTTTATAGCTTTCCATTCATCTCTCGTATCAGAGTTGACCAGAAGCAAAAACACTGCAGAGAAGAGTTGTGGTATTAGCAATGAGGTATGGATGGAAACTATCTCGAAAGACTTGATCTCCTAAAACTTGCGGCCTCATTTCCAGACTAAAAGTCCGCTAAATTTAAGCCACAAATTTGAATTCCAAACTTAGCTAAACCCCCATGTTATAGGAAAATAACTCAAAGTGGACAGGGGCAGAAATGTCTTCCTTGTCAGCCAAGCAGAGATTGTCTGCAGAAAGTGGAGGTGCTGCCCTACCTCATTGAAGGCAGCTTACTCACTCCTTCCCTTCTAAACAAACCTAATCATCCCTGCAAATTACAGTGCAGGGACATCTGTGATTACAACACCAGAAAGTAGGAAGCGAGAATTTTCTAGCCAGATATGCAGCTGTATCAAGCACACAGACATGTTGAAGCTGATCCTCTGCTTCTCTGCAACACTTTTTCCACTTTTGCCTTTTCAGGCCAGGTTTATGGTTTAAATTAGTAGTTTCTGCCTATAGTATCTTAGTCAATCATTAAACAGAACAAAGAAATGCTTTCAGCACCACCCACAAGTCAACATGGAGGAATTAATCAGAAACCTCAGAATATGAGAGAACAGTTGAGGGATTTTCAAGAAAGGTACACTGGGACGCCTCTATTCCCAAAACAACTTGGCAACAGCTGGAATAAACTTTCAATCAGGCATGCAAATCCTGATTAAGAAAAACCTAGAAACCCCATTGTGCTTTCTGTATTATCCAAGGGGCAGTTTATCAGCTGCTTTTCTCACATCAGGTCTTGGACTATTTCTGTTTTTATCTCTGACTGAAGAATCATTCCTCTAATTTACAATCAGTCTGTTAAACAAGGAGACAGAATTTACATTCCTATAACTGAGTATGACAGAAATAATCCAGCAGCTGTAAAATTAATAGTGAGATACTACAGAACTATATGGTGCCATTTTTAAAAGTAAGCTCAGCCCTGTTATGATCCTAAATTTCTAAGAGGCTGCTGTGAGGTCTGGTTTGGAACCAAGAGCACAAAAGCACTGTACATACTCCACAATATTTGGTTTAGGCTGATAGTCTTGTGAAGACCATGCCAACAGTTTCAGGAAATGACAGGAAAACTGAATGTGGTGGCCTGGAGCTGAAAGGCTGCATTTTTCCTCCCTCCATCCTAACCAAGAAAAAAAATTCGTCCATGAAGTCTTCCTCTCAAATGAATAACCTGAATCTGTGCTTCCCAACAGGGGCAGACGTAGAGATGGGATTCATGGCTGTACTGAAAGGAAAAGGATAGAATGCTAGAAAACCATAGACAATGCAAATTATGAAAGAGCAAATGTTTACCCAAAATTCCCTGCTTCTGTCCCAGCAGCAGCCAGTCTGTCTTCCCCAAACTCTCACATGGTCAAAGGACGGCCTCAGCCTTCCACCTGCATCAGCAAGAGGATTGTCCTGGGCCTGGAGCCCTGGAGAGGGCACTTTGCACTGGAGTGTGGTAAGATTAAGTCAGTTCTATTCATGACTGCCTCAAAACTGGCCAGTGAGGCAGGGAAGAGAACTCTCGAGACCCTCAGAAAGGTTGCATGAATTGCTATTCACCATGAATGGGGCATGCAAACTGTCCTTTCTTTTCCCAGCTTAACCACAAGCAACAAGCATCCGTGGGGGATGAAGACACAGAGCAGGCAAGGCTACACAGCTATGACGAGCAAAGTATGGTTCAAATTTTAACACTCTGTCCCATGCATGAACTCAGACCTGGCCTTGGATGAGCCCTTCTTCTTTCAGGCATGGGCTGGCTAATTCTCTCTGACAGTCTTAAATCCCAGGCTGGTGAAACTGAAAGCACTGCCAGAACAGATGCAGAACTTCATGGTGATGCCAGGACAGTCACATCTTGCTCTAAGGAAGCACCAGCATTTCAAAAGCTGAGTCTGGCTCTGATAATTTTCATCAGAAAAAACTGATGCATCCATTAGCTGAGCCATGAAGGTGCCAGGCTGCATTCTCAAGCAGGCATAACTCCACTGGTCTCATTAATTCCTGGTGAGTTATCTGATCGTTCAGGACTCACATAACAAACTGCCAAAAGAAGAGACATAATGTGGCTATTGCCTGATTTGAAGCAGTAATGGAAGCTCTTTGGCTGCAGCAAAAATGGAACAGACCTTTTAATTCTGTTTGGTGACCTTCACAGTCCTTGAATTAGCTTGACATAAAAAAAATCAACAACTATACAAGCCCTTCCCCTTGCACTTGATTTGTAAGCTAGGAAAAGAAATTTACATGAAAAAAATGGTGTTGCTGTACTTATTAGAGGCAATGGTACTGATCAAATTACTCTCTTGTAATTGTCCGCATTTTGAGGCTGACACAAGTACTGTGATCCAGAAGGATCCAAAGGACAGAGCTGTCTACTTTTAAACATAAGATGAACTAAAAGATTTGTAGTGGCTGTATTGGAAAAAACTCAGAGCTACTCCAGCAAATGACTCACATTTTATACCATCCTAAGGTTTTTTTTCCCATCAAGGAAACAATATTTTATTCCCCAAAGCAGCAGAGCAGCAAATAAGCTCCTCTGCTTTTTGACGTTTTCCCTTGTTGGGTGTAACAACGAAAAGATTCCATGTAGTCTTAGATCTACTGGCTAAAGTAATTCCAAGTGGACAGGAGTGGGGACGGCAACAAATTCTGGAGGCCAGTGGCAATGGGAACATGGGTCACACAGATTCTGGGATGGCCTTCTTTTCTAAGTTCTTTTATCTGCTTCCTGTGGAACATGTCCATGTTTTCAGGAGAAGAAACCCCATTTACACAAGGGTTAGACTATATCCCTAGGCTTTCAGCTCAGAAATGTGATTCCCTACTCAACCCCTGCATGATTTCTGGCAAACTGCCCAATTTCCCCACCTGTAAATCACACACAATAATGCTAAGTAAAAATTCATAATAACCCCATTATTAATTAAATTAATAATTATTATTCAATACAAACTGTATTATAGTATACATTATATAATCTACATAATTTACATATATAGAATATAAATAATTAAACTAATTAATTTAAATACATAAAATAATTAAACTAATTTAAAAATTAGATTTTGGAGATCTCTTGGGAAAAAGCCCTTTCTCTGTGCAGCTGGGTCTTACTGGCTGATGTGAATAAGATTTAGCCACATTTACAATCACAAAGAAGCATCAAAAAATCAGAAACAGAGCTAACTGGTATTTCAGAGGAGAATGTAGTTGCACTGGTACTGGAAAGCAATTTGCAAATGACCATTTGTTGAGGCACATATTTTGTGTCTTTCCAAGTACATAAGCCAGAAGCTTGGGGCTTCAATGAATCACACCCAGGAAGGTTTGAGACACCATTCAGATATCCTTCCTAGTTAAATTACAGCACTAATAACTGTATGTCATATGTTTGGGTTTATTTTGCACCCAGTCCTGAGTGTTTGAACCTCTCAGTACCATGTCAGCAATGTGCACGGGTTTTGTCAGCCAATAAGACAGAAGTCATTTAAGTGAGGATTTCAGCTGAATCACTGTACAGGACACCCTAGTCAGTGAGTAACAGTAAAATAGGCTGCATTTCAAGAGACATTTCAGTAACTTCAGAAGCATCACCCAGTGGGATTTCGTTAGCAAGTATCCAAAGTGACATCTACTGGTGTAGACTTGGACTAGCGCAAAACACAGAAATCAAGTTAGAGCAAGGCAGAGCTGCACAAAGTAGCAGACTAATGAGCCCCAAATGTACTAGTGGGGTAGTCAGCACCTGCTGGGTTCTGCTGAATAATTGAACCTCTAACTATTATGGAAGCAGATGAAAATGATGCCAGTTTTCTTCAGAAATCCAATGGTCTGCTAAAGGTGCTTTCCCACTATGAATTTTAAAAAATGGCCTGCAGCTAGAGCACAGGAAGGAATACATGCAGTTTTTCCCATCAGGGAAGTTCTGTTAGTTTAAAGCCAAGAGATAAGGCCTGGCACACACATTTTCATTCAGACCACCTACAGAATTCTATCGATCTACATGGTTGGATTCACTAAGACCAAGATATGTTGCATATCATGGGACTTCTAAGGAAATATAAAGATGAAACTTCTCAGTTTAGGTAGGAACAGACTCTCTGAAATCACTCTGAAGATGACTATGTTTAATAATGGCCTTGGAGGTTCTAGACAGGAACATCAATCCCTGTTCTGTGCTGAAAAGCACATCTGGGAAGGCTTCTCTCTCAATTTCCAAGAGAGACTGCTAAACTTGGGCATACCCAGATGCCTTTATGAATTTTTCACTTTCTGATTGTGTTTCCTCTTACTGGAATAGACCAGTTTGTTCACCATTTCACAAAAAACAGTCACTGCCTTACAGACAAGGGAATGTTTCTGGAGACACAAACCAGAAAATTAAATTTTGTCAGGAATTTCCAAAGGTTGAAAGTGCTAGAGAAGTGGGTGATTTAGTAAAATTGCAAATTTGGAAACAAGTTTGATGCTGAAAATCTGTACTCAGAGCTATGGAGAAAACTGGTAACAGAAACTCCAGAATCTGACTCAGAGGCAACATAGGCCAGTCAGGACATCCTTGCGTACAACTGGCTGGGGGGTAGAAGTTCTGGCAGAAGGTCAGAAATCTAGTCCAGGTCAAATCACTGTATCCCCTTGGAAGCTTCTGAATACCAATAGGAAAATGATCTGTAGGGTTATAATGCTCTTGAATCACAGTGCAAATATGTTTCTTTATTCCAAATCTGCCTGGACTTCCTGCAGCCTGTCCTCAATAACCAATGCACCAAATTTGGGCAGAACACCAAAGGATGTTGCCCTTGCAACGTTCTTCTTCCAGAACAGCCTGTGATTTAAATGCTGCAAAGAGTGCAATTGTTATCAGTTTTCATCGTTAGTGCTGTTATGACTGTTCCCACTCATCCATTTCACTTCATGGAAGGCACAGTGTAATCCCTGTCTTGCAAAGAATCACACTGGGGGTGTCATAGCCAAGCCTTTTGCTTTCTCATAGCCAGAGGACCTGTGACCCAGTTGTAAACACTTCTGTCTATGCCACAAAGAGAATCTGCACTGAACTAAACTAAGCAGGATATTTTTTATTTTTTTTTTTATCCTGAATTATAAAAATCCAATCCAGAAGCAGAAGAGTTCAGTTAATGATACCTCTCCATCTGTGCAATACATATAGACCTCAGAAAATCTATTTTAAGGCTCCAACACTGAACAGTAGACTCATCTTCATTAGATCACAAGGGCTGGATAAAAATGTACAGCACTGGTTTAATATCAATGATTTAAAAGGGAAGAGATCAGACAGAATCTTCGTGTTCATCGTAAGACCTTTTGAATTACAAACCATGATTCATTGCTGAGGAAAATATTTTCTTTGAGATCTTTCATATTTTGGCATGCAAATAATACAATTTCTACACTTTTCTCAGTTGCCAATAGTCTCCAATGACAAATGTACTATATATTTCTTCCTCACAAGGCAAAACTCCACTATCAAAATTACATTTTCAGGCAGTGAAATTTCAGTCCTTTGTATGGGGATTTTTAAGGCCCTTGGCAATATCTGCATCTGAAGTTATATAAGAATGAAACAGTGCATAACGTCAAAGAGTTTAGCTAACAGTGTGAAGCTATTTTATAGCAACAAAGTTTTATCAAATTTAAGTTTGCACTCCTGAGCTGGGAGTTTAATTTCAATGTTCTGATACTGCTGAAGAACAGAAACAATTCACATTCTTCTGTTTTTCCTGCCCTAAAACAGGATTTTAACAGCTATGCACCAGTTACATAAGGAAATATGCTAATGAAATATTAAAATTAAATAATTATATGATGTTGCATCTTGATTATCTGACATGAAATTCTAGGACTGCAGCTATGAATCCTGATTGCCTGTTTGTCTGAGTGATTTAGTGCTAAAAGTAAGTTCAGCAATCAGATTTTAAAAAACAGAAGAGAGAGAAAAAAAAGGAGGGTTCATTATGAGAATACTTTTCCACTGGAAAAATAAAGACATTAACTTAGGACTGCTCCTTTTACCAGCAGCACAAATGCTCCTACACTCCTAAAAAAAGCAAATTACAGTATCATCTACCTTGAGCCATGGAAGACCAGAAAATTGTATCTTAAATATCCACAAGGAACGGAATAGTTGTCATGGCTTTCCTGGGACATAGCGTGCTGTCACCAGCTCTGGGGCCCCCAACACGAGAAGGACATGGACCTGCTGGAGCGAGACCAGAGAGTCACAAGGGCTAAGGAACCTCTCCTATGGAGACAGGTTGGGACAGCTGGGGTTCTTCAGCCTGGAGAAGAGAAGGCTTCAGGGACACTTAGAGCATCCTTCTAGTACTGAAAGGGGACTGCAAGAAGGCTGGAAAGGGACATATACAGGGACATGGAATGATAGGACAAGGGGAAATGAGTTTAAATGGAAAGAGAGCAGGTTTATATTGGAGATGAGGTAGAAATTCTGGTCTGGGAGGGTGGTGAGGCACTGGCATAGGTTGCCCAGAGAAGCTGTGGGTACCCCATCCCTGGCAGTATTCAGTGTCAGGTTAGATGGGGCTTTGAGCAACCTGGGCTAGTGGATGGTGTCCCTGCCCATGGCAGGAGGCAGGTGGGAACCTGATGATCTTTAAGGTGCCTTCCAACCCAGCCACTTCTGTGATTCTTTGGACAATTCCAAATACTGCAGAGAATCTTACTGCTTAGTCATTGAGAGCATTAAATGGCTCAGTAAGAAATATGGGAAGAATTAATGGCACACACCCAGAGACAGAAGGGACTCAAACAGAGCAAGGACTGCACATTCTCCTGTTGTGTAATAAGCTGCCTGCAGGAACAAACCTCAAACCCAAATTTTGCCACTTCTCTATTGCCTGCAAAGGCACAAAAAGTCCTGAGCATTTCTAGCTGTGCCATTGAGGGTCACTGATGCAACCAGTTGTTAACATTCTTCTGCCACCAGGAGCTTTAATCACATAATGACCCTTCTGCATTCATACCTTGCAAACAGAAAAAAATAAACAAAACTCTTCCCCCCATCCTGATAAATATTAGAAGAAACCGTGCTTGGGATGAATTTAACTGTGCTAGTGAAAGATGGCATTAGTTAGATGGTATTACATTGCCATCAGAATTTTGATATTGCATAGTAAATGAGCTTGAAAACATACATTGTAAGGCACATCAGAGATTAAATACTGAACAGCTGTTTATTGAGAAAACAGTTAACTTTGTCTTATGCAATGAGAGAGCTGAGGTTCCTAGAAGTATAAACAATCATGCACTGTGTCACCATCTTTACATAGCACCCAACAAGAACAATTTCAATTGTAGAGACAATCTTAATTCTTCCAGATTAGAGTTTTCCATTTGACACTTTTCCATACTTTTCATGCAGATTTCATGCTCCATTTGAAGGACAGAAATCCTTATTAATGTAACTAAACTTCTGCTTTATTGGACATAAACCATATGCTAGGTAGGACATGAATCCTTAATAATATAAGCACATGAATCCTTACTAATGTAACTGATTTTCTGTTTTATAGCACATAATCCATGTGCTATAAACCATGTGCAACATAGCATATGACCAGCACATAAGGCTGGCTGAAGACAAGATGGGTCAGAGACACTTCCCCCTTTCACTCAGAGAACTGAGTATACAAAGCCTACTGAAGCAGTTCATGCTCCATCTCAAGTATGGACTAAATTCAAACATTAATTCTTGAAGTCAAGCCGTTTGGACCATGCTTCCATCCTTTTTGGTTTAAGTCCACCATTTTGAGGATATCTCTGAGCTTCTGCTACTTTTCCACAGGGGTTTCACAATGTTGACTGCCTAAAACATGTGTGAGATTTTCTGGAAGCCAAAGTAGGGACATTGTTGCACTAAGACAGGTAGAATGTTAATTGCCGAGCATGGATTAGCGGTTCCTCAGGACTGGGCTCTGCCACAGTGGTAGAAATAATTATGTAAATAACTAATTATGGATTATTACACAAAGAAAGTAATTTGGTTTCACTGCTGAGGCATGCACATACACAATTTGTTTATAGAAGGCATTATTCCACCCAAGAGCACTGGAAACAAGATGGCTGCTGCAGCAGGGCAAGTTGATAGTACTTGGTATTAGCAAGGTAAGAGCAATATTAGCTATCCACAGCCTCAGCTGCCACACAAAGGGGCACTGGAGGCCTACCAGCAGTCTTGCCTGCGTTGGCCAAGTGTGCCAACTCTCCCCAGAGACAGCTGTGATAGGGCCCAGAAACTCTGTGAGGCATTAGTGTTAAGACCAAAACCAGATCAGATCAGAAAGCAAGTTGTGTGCACAACTCTTGAGGTAGGAGGAAGCTGCAGTATACCCCAGTTATGCTCTTTATGTTCTTTCAATCCATTTTCACTACCAGATGCTGGACTGTAATACTGGGTAGAAGCTCATACAACTGGTGGTCCAGTTATTTCAAAATGTCATGTTCAAATGTCATTCCTAAAAATTCATTTCCAAATCAAAATGCTGCATACTTTTTAATGGAAAATAAAAATCTCATTCCTGAGTAATCCATACTACTCTCTCCCTAAGTAATTTCTGTACCCGTCTGCCATGCTGGGCTGAGGGCATACGTGTCTCAATTTAACCAATTGGATTTAAAAGTTAACACAGGCTGGAACACATCTGTGGTATCGGTCATCATTGTTTTCAGGCCCTGCCATAGCTCCCAGATTTCCTGAAGCCCTAAACAAGAGAGTGCATTCATCACACTGAGATGTTGGAAAGCCAAGGCAAAAAGTCAAAAACAAGAAACATGATGAGTCCATCCTTTCTGTTGGCCTCACCTAGAGCCATACGAACTCACAGGTGAAGCTGTGATTCCCAGGCTTGCTTCCCTAAGATCCCGCAGCTGCACTAAGGAATAACTGTGACTGAGGGATCATAACCTAGGGCACACACTTTCAGACTCGTATTCTGCATAAATAATCTGTTCCTACTTAGTCACTCGAACTAAGTGCTCATTTCTCACTCTCTTATGTGAGAAATGAGCAAATATCAGCATGGAGCTTTCTAAAACTTAAAATGTCTTGGATTTAATTCATACCTGCTAACAACTACTTGTGTTTGTATACATACCAGACAGAATGTCTGTTTCAGTTTTCTTCTTTTCTGCATTTTTGCTGTTACTGCAGTTAGCGAAAAAATGAAGGTGATTTCTAAATATTCAAGTAATGAAGGAAATAATCCAGTTATTTTTTAATTCTTTCAACATTTGTTTCATATTTCCAGCCACCAATCAACAGTACTAGAAGAGAGAGTCTTGTATATCATCAAGTGCATCTCTTTGTCAGGATAAGGTAATCTCTCTTTTATGGAACTCTCAAATTTGTGGGAAAAAAATAAAAGAAAAGAAAAATACAGCTCCTTTCTACAGATTTATCCATCTTTTCTGATTCTGCAGAAAACACCTTCATCTTTCAAATGCTTGCTAGCTGGGATTACTGCCAGAAGAAAAGAAAACCACAGGAAAATGAGTTCACAATCCAGATGCTCTGCCCAAAGCAGGACTTTCTGATGCTAATCTCAAAGGTAGTCCCCCACAGCACTAGAAAAGCTGCAGTCCAGAGCCTTGACTGAGGTCAATTAATGTTCCCCCAAGTATTTTTGTTATCCTTTTCTGCAGGCCAAATTCTTTGCCATATTACTCAAGGATTCAGTGCATTTGTAGGAGACTTTGCTACTCAGTACTCAGCCAACTCAGCAAAGTCCAGATGGCTGCCAATATCACAGGAAAATCCCCTTTGGCTGTAGCTCAGGCTGTATGCATACTACTCATGAATGAGATCACCTTGGAATTATAACAGAGGACATCTCAGACTTTTTTACTGCTTTTACAGCAGTTTGTCCAACAACAAGAAAAAGGCAACCCCCATCCACCTCTGGGAACAATTCAATGGTCTGAGAGACAGGGCATTAGCTAATTTGCCTGCAACTCATAAATTTACTATTCTTTTTTTCTTTTCCTTCATGACCTATGTCATTGCTCAGAAACAGTTCCACCTATATACACATTAAACATATTATGCACACATTGATATGCTTATTAATATATTAGATTCTCTAGATATATGTTCATATTGCTGCAGTTGTTCAGCAAGAAGAGAAGGCTCCAGGGAGACTTCATTGCAAACATTCCATACCTTAAGGGGGTTTATAAAAAGGAGGGAGACAAACTTTGCATACAGAGACATATTGACAGGAAAAGGGCAATGTTTTTAAACTGGAAGAGGATGGATTTAGATTAGATACTAGGAAGAAACTCTTTCCTCAGATGTGGTGAAGCCCTGAAAGAGGTTGCCCAAAGAAGCTGTGAATGCCCCATCCCTGGAAGTGTTAAAGGCCAGGTTGGATGGGGCTCTGAGCTGCCTGATCTAGTGGGAGGTGTCCCTGCCCATGCAGAGGGATTGGAACTAGAAGATCTTTAAGGTCCCTTGCAACTCAAACCATTCAACAATTATATTATACTGTGATTATTTAAAAAAAAAAATTACCAGGTAGAGGTTCTGCATCTCTCTCAACCAGTACTCTCATTTAAATGATCATATGAATATCTTTCTCTGGCAGTGTCACAGATAGACAAGTCCTTTATTTTCTTAGACACATAATCCCAAATTTCTTTATTTGCAGAACTATTCTCAGTAACTCTTTGCAAGATGCACTGTGGCCCCAGAGAAATTCACCCTTATTTGTGCATCCAGCCTGAATGATAAGGACTGGGTCAGACGTTTGGCCCAATGCAGATACAGTTTTGTTTATGTCCATTCCAAGATGTGTTCTTGGACCACAGAGGTAGGAACTGCCTGGGGAACAGTTCTTACATGGAGCAAGACATTCTCATTTTTTTCTACAGGTATTTTCTTTGGCATGTGATGTAAGTCACCAGACAGGCCTTCACCATTAGAAACCCCCTGTCCAAACATTGCCCACATTTCTTTCCAAGATATCTGACCAGGACATCTTCTTATAAACCTGAGTCATTTTAAAGAGACAGTTTTGATCTGGGCTTGAGGGTGAGGCATCAAAACTGCTTTCTCCCAACATCAATCCCTAATAGTTAATGTATGAAAACTCTCTGTCTTTCAGATGAATCCCATGTGAGTAATGGAAGCCAAAATATGAAAAGTAGACTAGATTTGTCCCATATCACTGGTCAACACAGTAATGCTTTGGAATCTATACAGAAGACAGTTGCACCATAACTCTCAGAAACTCACTGAATTATGACTCTTCACAGACCACAAATTCAAGCTTGGACAGCATCCTCAAAGGGACAAGGAAGCCTCTAACAATATAATGTAAGTGTTTAATAGATAATTAATAGGTGTATTTCTCCCCTCATCTTCACTCTCTATTTCAACTTGGCAGGGCTTTGCTGGGAGGTGTGGGAGGTGCATTTAAACAGGGACAGAGCTTGAGGAAGAGTGCACAAAGTTAGAAAGTTCAGTGTGGCAAAGTAGTTACCTGGTTCTATCCAGGTACCTAGGGAACGAGACACAAGTCAGCTGAAAACAGGTGCTCTCCACTGGACATTACAAGATGACCAGTGTGTATTGAAAGCTAAATACTTACCTTGTCCCGAATCCCTTGTCTCATAACTTCTCTTTCAGCCTCCATTTTGGCATATTTGGCTTTCCTCTCTTCCTCTTGTTGCCGGAGGGCTTCCTGTCGTTCCTCTTCTTTCTTAGCAGCATCTGGGTCTTTCTCCTCATCCCCACCCAGCATCTTCCCCATGTCTTTGGTAGCCCCTGGAGAAAGAAGGAGAGAAAATCAGCCCTGTAAGAATGTGGTGAAAATCCCCAGGATGACAGGTCTCTCCTTCCCCATTCTCAAGGTCATCTGTCATTCTCTCTGCTCAGGAAAGGTCTCCCCTTCCACTGAGGAGCAGCACACTCTCCCCCAAGGCAGGAGGTGGGCAAAGCACTCAACCTGATCAGGTAAGTTACCTGGCACTGGCAGAAGTACAGCAGCAAAAGGAAGAGACTACATCTGTAGCTTTGCATGATGGCAGCACAGCTTGTTTTCAGTCCTGAAATGGACAAGCTGCCATCCAGACCATTTTTTCACTTTATCAGCTCAGCCAAGCGACTGAAAATTGATTTTGAAGGGTCTTTAATGTAACAGGCAGGTAATACATCCAGAACAAAATGACACCAGGGCTCAGAAAAGAATTTGAAATCTTGATTGCAGGGATGAGTAATCACAGTCTTAATTGTTGTTCAGAAATTACACAGCCTGTGGCAGGTAGGACCACACAGCATTAGCAAATAGTTGGAGTTGATGAATTCTAGGCTCCTACTGTGGATCAGAAAGAAGCAGCATCTCTGCATGTCTCTTATCTGTTCTTGGATACTGCCACCTGTAATGCTTAGAACCTAGGAGGGATCCTGGCTTTGTCTTGTCCTCTTTCTACTGCTGAATACACAGAGTTCCCAAATTTTCAGTCCCTGTGTGTTCCTGACCCATTTTTTTGTTGCTGGGCAAAGTCCTTGCACAACCGTGCAAATGAGGAGGAGGTTTCTTGCATGCCCCTTTATCCCCACAGAGCTGCTTAAACCCATTTACCCTGCATTTCAGAGATATTTTTATTAGCAAATGACTGTCAATCATCCAGCCAAGGAGGAAAACAGTTGCTGAGGAAAGGGAGAGAGCATGTGCTGTAATACAGCACCATCAGGGTGCAGGGCTGCAGCAAGACCACGCCTGGTTACATGGATGAAGTGAAGACACATATCCTTTGGAAGCAGTGTTGGACCTTGTCTGTACAGTAAAACATTCTGCATCTTTTACTAAATGAGGTTCCTTCACCCTGGGAAAACACTGTAGGTCCTTAGATGCTGAGTCAGGACACTCCACACTGGCTCTTTGCTGGCTGAGATTTAACTGAGTTAATCCAAGACAGCCTTGTTCTAACAGTCACAAGCACACATATTCAACATCTCTTTTTTTGCATAAAGCAAAGCTTTCTGGCCTTTACAAAGGCTTGGATTGAAAGGACACACTATCAAAGTCCTTCCAAATAATTGTTTGTTGGTATTATCAAGGGCTAAGTGAAGGAAAGAGGTTTTCACAATCCCTTATGAACTACCCTTACAAATTACTGTTCAGTGTGTCAACACTGCAGGACGACTGTGTTTGGTCTTGCATTCTCCATTTGTTCTTGGGAAGAGATCATGAAAACTGGGTCCTTAACGGAAGAAATATCTTCAACCTGTCAGAATGATTCCTCCTGAATTGCCCTAGTGATTGTAGTTATCAGATTAACTATTACTTCTAATAACCACCAAGGAATTTGTAAGAGAGGTAAGCAGATCCCTTTTCTCTCCGCATTTCTTTTCCAGGCTACATGTTTTCCCAGAGCTCTAAACCCTGAATCAAAAACAACCCTCCACTCCCCCGAAATGTGACAGAGAAATGCCCCTTTTACATCTCCCACAGAGAAACATGGGGAAACTGGTAATTTTAAGCCTTACAAGATTTAGTTGTCATACACAGGGGTTTTTTGGCCAGGTGGGAAATAACAACAGTAAATATGACTGTCTCCATCCAGCTGCCTAACCACAAACCTCTTGACACTTCTATTGTTAGGAAACCTGTGGCTTAAAACAAAAAGATACCTAGGGACCCCAAACAAACCCCACCCGGAATTTTCATGGTCCCTGTCTGTTGTTAGCCTTCATCTACTACCATTTTGCATCCTTCATCACTGGATAGAGTAGTACAGAGACTCTTGCATATTGACAGCAAATTTACCCAGACCATCTGGTGATTTCTTTCCTGTAAGGCAAGGAAGGCTAACTGAAATTGCAAGTAAGCTAAAATTTCATATAAAGTGAAAGGAAATACAGCCTAGTTAGGTCACACATGTCTACTGCAGGAACCTCTCTAAGCAGCCTTATTGTGCATACATCATTGATCACAAATCTCACTAACACCTTTAATTTCTTGGTCCCCCTCAGCAGATTTCTCCACTGATGATCAAACTGATTTAGGTTCAATAATCTATCGAGTTTTTCTCTTTTTAGCTTCTCTCCAGTAAGAGCTACCCAGACAGTATAATACTACAGTTACTTAGGAAACAGAATTCAGCAGCAGATTTTTTTTTCCCTCTAAGCACTACTTCTAGGCTATCATTAAGTTATAATGTCAGCTCAGCTCATCATGTAAGAAGTGAAATTGCATAACTTTCTTTTATTTCTTAGACAAGACCAAGATTTTAAATACTTTAGGCATTCGGTTCTGTAGCCATTTAGCATACAGGACACTTAGAAGAATAAGAATATAGTTTCTGGATCCTCACAGACTCTCTTAATTCACCTCTGATTTCAAAGTCACCTTCTCAATGTGCAAAATGCTGCGCAGTGGTATCACTGGTAGCTAATTGGAAGGAAATGTATTATGAGAACCAAAATTCTACACTACATTTTAACTAAGGACTCTTGTGTTACTTTCGGGAAAGAAAAGCTTTTTTTTTTTCATCTCCTTTGTTCTTCGTCCTAAACTGTAGACTTTGTTCTTAACACTCCCTGGATAACAGCTGATTTTAGCAGTTCAGCAGTGAAGATCCCAGAGAATTCATCCACGTGCGACGGAGGTGCCGCAGTTATGGGCACAAGCAGAAGGAAAGAGCAGTTGTTCTGTCCTTAAGCCTGCATTTGAAGCTTCCAAGGAAACAGGGGAAGGACACGCTTATTGAATCTGTTCATATGATAAGCCTGGTGGCTTTTGTCTTACTTTTTGTCTTTCACACCCCAACTGTGACATACACCTTGACACAAAGACTGCCACACTATTCACTAATCAGTGAGGAGTTTCCATCAACACTATTTCTAACATCTTTAGACAATGCTACAAAAAGAAGACAGAAATTGCTAAAGCTCCAGGACAACATGTGCGAACTGTCATATTTCTGGCTACAATAAACAGTCCTACCCTCAAAGGACAAAAACTTCCATATGGAAAATCATCCCAGAAGTGGTGTGTTTGAAAACAAGTGGCATGGCAATTATTTCAGAGTAATACTAATTCCCTTAATCCACATGGGCTAAATAGCTAAACAATCAGGTGTTAAGCCAAATATTACGGGTGCACTCAGATATGATGCGCTGGTTTTGGCTGAGATGGAGTTAATTTTCTTCACAGAACTAGTAATGTGTTGCATTTTGGATTTACGCTGAATCTAGTGATGACAGGAATGTTGTTGTTACTTCTGAGCAGGGCTTACACAGAGACAAGGCCTTTCTGGTTTTTGTACTGCCTTGCTGGGAAGGAACCTGGGAATGAATGAAAAACTGGGAGGGGACACAGACAGGACATGTAATCCAAACTGACCAAAGGGATTCCAGACCAGTATTTAAAGCTGGATGCAAGACGGAGGAAGGAAGAGACAGTTGAGTGATGTCATTTGATTTCTCAAGATACTGTGAGGAGTGATGGGGCCCTGCTGTCCTGGAGATGCAAAACACCTGCCTGCCCATGGGAGTTAATTCACTGTTTTGCTTTGCTTGCATGTGTGGCTTTTGCTTGCCCTATTAAACTGCCTTTATCTCAAACCCACAGGTTTTCTGGTGGAAGAGTGAGTGAGTAGTTGCATGGTGCTTGGCTGCTGGCTGGGGTTAAAACAGCCTCAGATATTGTGTGACTCTGTGAGACCTCACAAGTTTAAATGGCACCTGAAAGTGACTGAAGTTAATTTTGCAAGGAAAACAGCGAAGAGTGCATGCCCAAACATATCCTGCATCTGAACTGAAGAAAAGTAAATTCTTAACTACCAGACCTCTGTTACAAGAGCACCACCACCTATGACCTAACCCCTCAATAGCTGACTGACATCAATCCAGCTTTCACACAGAAACCATAAACTCACAGAATCAACTTGCAGCAGCAATGTTGAATTTGCTATTTGATGAAAAAACAGTCCTGAACATGGTAGGCAAAGTTGTGTGCTGCAAGTCTACAGGATTAGGATTATTAAGGATGACTTATGGAGAAATAGGAACACCATAGGCATTCTTAATTAAGTAAAGAATTATGGAAATTTGCACACACCATTATTTCTGATAAAGTAATTAAGTGAAATCAAAAGAAGTTCCTTTGCTCATATCTCATTTCATATTGTAGATAAATTGCAGCCAAACCTGTCTTTCAAAATGTTTGCGTGTGTGTATCTCAGAGGATGGTGCAGAAGTTCTCCCTCTCAATCGCAGGTTTCAGAGAAAACAGCAAGAGGTTTACCTGAAGCAGGCATGCGCTGAGGAAATTTTACAGTGGGGTTTTTTTTTGGAAATACTATTTGTGGCTGAGCCATATTTAGATTGAAGAGACAGGACAACTGATTCCTCAGAGCCTCTAAATCACAGCATGACTTCTATCACATCATCCAGACATAAGGAGCTAATCACAGAGTACTGCTCTGGAGCAGGAATGGGTCATGCATTTTTGCAGAATCATTTCAGAACAAGAACTAAGTACATTTTATTAATATCAGTGAAGATCATCAAGACCATAATATAAAGCTTATGTCTGAAAAAACAACCAAAACATCTGACTTGCTCCTTTTACAGTTTCAATAAAAAGTAACGGCTCCTCAGGAGGATATTGTGTGACATTTGAAAGTGGTACTTCCGTGAACAAAAAAAAGTGGTTATATATTAGTAATGAATAGCTCCAAAGGAACCATCAAAATTTATTAATTAATTGTAACTAATATACCTACTGAAATGCATTAGTGATTCCTTTCATAAACAAAGAATTGTTGCCAAGTTCACTTGAGGACGTCATTTGAGAAATAATAATATCTTAGAGAATGCTATTTTCTGGTCCTTACAGTACAGTGGGGATCTCTGATAAGGATCATTAACATTGTATTAAATGAAGAAGTTCTCAATGAAATTCAAAGCTCAGACTAGACATGAACATCTCTCTCTGCTTACTTTTCCAGGTCCACTCAGTGCAAATCTTACACACTGAGACAGGATGCATTTATACACATTTTTGCTTCCCAGGACAATCTATGAGTTGATGCTTATTTCCAGGTCAGTGAGAAGCCTCTCTGTTTTAGCATTAACTTTTCTGTGGCATCATGGGAAAGATACTGTGAGGATTCCAGTGAGGTTCATTTAAACATATCAAGTGATGAGCCATGGGTCACGGCTCCTATGCAAGTTATGTAGTGGTGGAACACAAATGGGTAAGAGGAAGGAGTAGAAAAGGAGCACTCAAAGCTTCAGTTCATTTTGGTTATAAATTAACTACTGAACAATATACCGAAAAATAACTACTGAACAAAAGGTCCACTGCTGGGGACCCTTCCTTCAGCCATTCTCCTTCCCAGACTCAGCTTTCTCAGTCTCTGGTATTTTACTTCATTCTTTCTCTCTCCCTCTGTATCCAAGCCAGACAAACTGTATTGGTGAACAAAACTGTTTTTCTTGGAGGGAAACAGACTGGTAAGCTGAGCAAATTCTCTCTAAAGGCACATGAGATACTTAAGGATACTTGGAGGTATTAAGAACCCCAACTATTCTGAGAAAATTTTTTTTTCACCATTATGGTAATGTTTCATTTCCCTTACAGACACCAAGGCAGACTTTAAAGACTGATTTTGAAGGGCTATTTGCCAACTTGGTATAGAGCCATGTACCAAGGCACTGTAAGCACTTTGAATTTTCTAGAAATTATTTTTCCCACATTATTTGAGGTAGTAGTAAGTTCTAACATGTACAAGACCTGTGTTTCACTCTGCAAATGGGTCTTGAAACCCAAAAGTGAACGAGATAGATAGCCACACTAACAGAAAAATGTTGTGCTTACCTTACAAGATGCTGGATAGTCTTCTTTGGCAGATAATGGGAAGTATGTTTTTTACAGCAAAACCCTGCCAGCCTCATTAAAATAATATTTTAGTAAAATCTTAGTCTCTATGTTTTTATCTCTGCAAAGTCTCTACCTCTGCACAGCGACAGTTCCTCTCTAGCTACATAGGGTAGTACAGTACTTGTACACAAACCAACATCAATCTCCTGGCACCTGCACATTTGTGCAACAAATTGATAAACCTGTTTTCTATTGCATCCTTCTAGTTTACAACTAGCAATTCATATTCGCAAGTTAATTCTTCAGTTGCTATATTATTTATTTCTTTGCACTGGTGTTACATCCTTTTAATTCAATTTTAACTAAAACAGTAAAGTTCCCTATGTAATTTATGTGGAGACATCATTTCCAGGTGACATTCATTAGATCTAATCTCAGATCTGCAGTCACAATATTCTAGACCTTTGGAGTTCTCTTATTTTTCATGGAATCATAGAATCATTTAGGTTGGAAAAGACCTTTAAGATCATCAAGTCCAACTGTGAGCCTAAAATTGCAAAGTCCACCACCAACCATGTCCCTAAGTGCCATGTCTACATATATTCTAAATGCCTTCAGGAATGGTGACCATTTCATTGTTACAGTCTGTTCCAATGCTCCAGAACATGTCTGGTGGCAAAATTTTTCCTCATATCCAGTCTAAACCTCCACTGGAACAACCTGAGGCCATTTCAGCTTGTCCTGCCCCTTGTTGCCTGGGAGAAGAGACACAACCCACCTGGCTACAGCCTCCTTTCAGGCAGTTGTAAAGAGTGATAAGGTCACCCCCCAGCCTCATTTTCTCCAAGCTAAACACCCCCAGCTCCCTCAGCTGCTCCTCATAGGAGTGGTGCTCCAGACCCTTCACCAGCTCCATTGCCCTTCTCTGGACACACTCCAGCACCTCAATGTCCTTCCTGAATTAAGTGGCCCAGAACCGGACACAGAACTTGAAGTGCGGCCTCACCAGTGTCAAGCACAGGGGGACAATCCTCATCCCCATCCTGCTGGCCACGCTATTGCTGATACAGGCCAGGATGTCATTGGCCTTCTTGGCCACCTGGGCACACTCCTGGTTCATATTCAGCTGCTGCCAACCAGCACCCCCAGGCCCTTCTCTGCCGGGCAGCATTCCAGACATTCTGCCCCCACTCTCCAGAACTGCATGGAGTTGCTGTGATCCCAAGAGCATGAACTAACACATAGCTTGTCATTTGTTATTGGGCTTCTTTAATTGCCAATGACAATTTCCATTTCATGACAAACTAGAAACTGCCACTGGGCTAATACATATCTGTTATTGAAAATGATCCTATAGGTTTTTTCCAGGTTGAATCAGATACTGTATTTTATAATCAGTTTCTGAAACATGTCAATCACTCTTGATGGCCTGTCAGTTGTATTTCATTTGTATGCATCGGAGTTAATGTTCTTAGCTTGTACTGAGCCATGCACTTCCAATTTCGTATAGTTAATATCTCTGAGGAGTGAAATGTTCACTTCAGTTCATTCATTAGCTAGCAGACCTCCTCTGCTGCTGCAAAAAAAAAAAAAAAAAGCACACTTCCTAGTTGAAATTATTAATATTCTCCGATAGACTCAGTCATTCTCTTTCTGTTCTGCGACCTTTCATGAAGCCGACAAAGCACCATGAACAATTATTTTCTGATACACAAGTGTACGCCAAATAACTATTAATATCTCAAGATGACACTATTTCATGTGGGAAACTACAAGATGGTGGTACATGATGAGATGATTGAGACAAACATAAAGCACAAATGTGCAAAGACAGAAGCTGTGGGAAGGTTATCGGCTACCTGTGGCCTGGACAGAATAAGGTTTTGCAGAAGAAAGAGACCTAGTCTCAGTTCCATACCTAAACAGATCTCACATTCCGCACGAGGCTAGTTTCATTTCCATCTGATTGCATCATTCTGCAACACTCACATCATGGTTAAGCACTTCTGCCACTGCCTTTGAAGACACACAGGCCACTAGGATAAGCTATTACTTCAGTCACTCATAAAAGTAATAATTGCATTGACTGGAAATAGATTGTCTGGAAATGTAGTAAGTTCACCTAAGCAAGTCTTGTTGAAGATAAAAACAAGAAAACTGGATAAAATAGAATTTTCAAACATTATTTATATCACAGTTTTGTTATATAAGGTTTTACTTCAGTGTGGATGTGTTTAAGTAGCACACCTGTAACCTCAAACTTGTCATACAAGGCAACACCTGATGATACTCATGTAAAGGTCAGTGTGAGCAGTGTCAATGTGTCTGGGTCAGCCTGATCCAAAAATGGGCCTTGGGCTGGAACACACCATCAGACAAATGTAGCTCATCACCTCGCTGGCTCAGATCCCTCCAAAGGCAGAAGTTAGGCTTTCACTCACACATATTTCCCACAGATATTTTAACAAACGGGTACCATGAAAAAGCATACTCCCTTTCCTATTCCACACTGTTACCTGTGTCTACTGCAGAAGAGCACTGGGTTGTGAGTCTTCAAGATTCTGCTGCTCTGCAAGGAGGGGCCTGGAGGAGGTCTTTTTGTTCCTGAGACCAACATTCACAGCAGGCAGACTGCTGAGACTCCTTTTACCTACCTCCTGGCAGTTCAATCCTGCTACAAGGCAGCAAGGGGAGAAAGCAAAAAGCTGGAAACAAAAGCAATCATCAGTCTTCAGCACCTAGCACTAAGAGAATATTCAAACACTGTTCCCCTACTGGCTACAGGCAGCTTGGACAGGAAGAGAAACTGAAATGATGCAGACATGGCAGGGAGTGATTCTGGGGTACCAGACTGAGCTGCCAGCTGAAGAGTGCAAACCTGACTTCTCTTCTGGAGGGATCGTTACTACTCTAAGAAACCTGGAAGGCCACAGTCTTTTACTTATGCTGCAAAGTGTGTGCAACCCTAGTTAAAAGGCGCTCTGCCTTGCTTTCAGGCACACGTATAAATATGCTTCCAGATGCACTACAGGAAAATAGCAATCCACGCACTGTTCTTTTTAACTGCTATACAAATCTTTTCCCTAAAAGACAAGTGATGCCTTTTATTACTTCGTTAGGGATAAAGAGAGAGGTGAAGATTAAGAAGATTTACAGCAATTAACATAACATAAATTTCTTTTACTGCCTCTATTCCAGAGGTGCTGCATCCACCTTTGGGAGGCACTCCCATTTCTCCTTCTCAGGAATTTTTTTTTTATCTTCATTGTTTGCACTGTAAAGCCTCTGGATGCAGGCAATTTTGAGACACATCTACACCTGGAGGGGCGCAGTCTCATTTTCAGGGGAACACTCCATGCAGCCCCACAACCACAAAGCAGGAACAACTTCCTATATAAAATAAATGCAGTGGCTACTGTTCCTGTTTTGATCATTAATCCCTGGCAAATGCTTTTCTTGTCCTCCTGACTACTGTGATGCTGCTAGGATGTAGCTGTAAATAATCTCTGCCCAGGTTCCCTTCCTAGTCCATGGAGGTCTACTCCAGCTAGTCATGGACCTTGGGATGAGATTCTTCAGGCCAAGTGGAAGCACCTACTTTAGGAGGAAAATTCTCCTCTGGACTTGCTTGCCTGATATCTACTGATGGAGAAGTGAATGCAGGCATCTTGTTCACATGAGCCCACCTGCACTGCAGCATTCTGGCATTAGTCACATGCAGCCTGTAGTGCCAACAGGAAAAAAAAGAACTTGGAAGCAGATCTGCTTGCCACAATATTTATTTGCCTGAGATTTATGATTGTTCCAGCCCTGCTTTCCTGCTTCCGAGAAATTATTCACTTTGGCACAGAAAGAACAGCTGAATAAAAAAAAAAAACCACAAAAAAAAATCCAAACTGCTAACTGTGTAAATCTCTGCTGCTCTAACAGATTTCCTAAATTCATCCTGGTGACAGATTCCAGACCTTCTCTGTTGCCTTGGAAAATGATGGCCTTCTCCACGGTTTCTGACTGACAAGAATGATGTCTATCCAGAAAGCCCAGAAACATGAGTCTCTAAGATGATCCTGCTGTCTGGAATCTTCCTGTTGCGTTAAAGAAAGGCTAACAGAGCCTGGAGCAACACCATACAACAGTAACTTTGGTGATGTGTTTAGTACATATACATAGAGTGTTTCTCAATTGCAGCAGGCTCAAACCTATCTAAAGACAGCTGTGAGACCAAGCAGAAGAGCATGACTTCTCTCCCTGGTGGGAAGCAAGTCACCTATCTCTGCTGCCATGGAGGGGCATGAAATGCTGCTCTCTATATAGACTTCCAAGTTTCAAATTCCTCATGCTATACATGGGGCAGGGGTGGAGGTTGATGTGGACTAGATGACCTTTTAGAGGTCCTTTTCAACAAATTATTCTGTGATTTCTTACCAGATACCTCCAAAATATTATGTTAGCACCATAGCTAGGTAAAATTTTTAAGTAGTACTAAGAGCAAGAAAACATTTTGTTTTTTAATTAAAAAAAAAAACAAAAAACAAAAACTAAAACTAAAACAAAACAAAACAAAACAAAAAAACCCAAAAATTTTTTTTAAAACATTTTAAAATTTTTTTTAAAAATACAAAACAAACCAGAAGACCAGACAGGTTAGCAAGGTATTATGGCTGCTTCAGTTGCTTCCTCAGGGGCTTGGGAGGGAGATTGCAAATTGTTCCCCAGGCCCCAGCAGATTTCCTGAGGTCTCCTCAAAATAGACTAAGGTATTGTCAGGAAGAAATGACACTGCATAAGGGCACTGGGACTACCCATAAGCTAAATCATCACTGAAACACAACATCCTCACACAGGTAAGTTCTAAAGAGATTGCAATCAAATCTTCAAGAATCTTTATGAGCCCTTCTCATGCAGCTGAGTTCTCATGATGAGATGTGATTGGGGACTTCTACATAGCAGCAAGAGAAATTTAAACAGCTGTAATAGAGCTTAACTGGTAAAATTACTTACATAACAGAAATTATAGGAACTCCATAGAAATAATTAATTCACCTTCACTTATTTTCTTAATACACTTCAAGCAATGTGAATGCTTGGTAACAGCAGCATAGCAATACACTGATGGTGCGGTGTTTCTTGTTAGCTACAGTGATTTCAGTGGGATGATACTATACCAGAGAAAAATGCTCTTTGGAATGGGCTTTTACTCAAATTAGTAACTTGCAACCCTCTTCTTATTGAATAGAATCAAGTTTTACTTGAAGAAAGGTTAACATAATATGTGCCAGTGATCTGTCATGTTTTCTCAAGCCTGAGGGCCGGTGGGCAGGCTGTGAGTAGAGGAGACAGGGCTTTGATAAGAAGCTGTGGGACTTCCATAGTGAAGAAATACCAGTGATTGCAGACACATCGTGCCCGGGAAGAGCTCTTTAAATTTGGTTTGCTCTCAGCAGTTTCTTCATACACCCACAGACAGAAACATAATATACACACTCACACACACACAAACATTGTATCTGCTAGCCAGAGTAGCTCTCTCTCCTCTCTCCCCAGCTTGGGTTATTTTAGTTCTATGTGGGAGTTCCATCTAGGATGCAGCCCTGATGGAACAGACAAATCTATCTGGAAGAAAAAATTAGAGACTAAAAGTCTAAGTGTGCCTCCAGGACTTTCAGAACAGCAGCTATCAAAAAGCAATTACCTTCCCTTAATTAAAAAAAAAAAAAAAAAAATTTAAAAAGTCATCACTTCAGAGATGTGACTTCTGAAATCACTCATATTGTAACCACCACAGGCTTATTAACAGATTTGACATCACATGACATCACTGAGGATTCCTGCCAATGTCACTTAGTGGACTATTTTCAGAAAGCTCCAAAAATGAAAAAAAAATACCCAAAAATTGTAGAAGAAGCAGTGCTAGAGCACTTGGTCCCTGATAAGTTCAAAGCCTTCAAGAGAGCTGAGATGCCAAAACTCTGACAGAGAAGAAAATAACTGAAGTCACTTTCAGTCTAAGACCGACCTATGGGTCTATTTGAAACAAAGTAATAAGAAAAATCAATGGCAATTAAGTCATTAATGTATGACATTGTTTCATATTCTAAGAGACTAGAAATGAAAAGTTGAGAATACATTTTTAAAGATAGAAGACAAAAATAAAATAGAGAAATAACTTATAGGAAAGGTCTGCGGAACCGTTATTCATGCTTCAAGAATGATAATTAGGTAAGATGTATGAGGTTCTTTTCACAGCTGTCATAGTTTGGTTATTCTCTGATGGTTGTCTTTCACCTACAAACCTTAAAATCTTCGTCCTGGCAAGATGCAGACTCAGTATGAAACATTTGATCTGCATAAACATCCATAAATAGGTTGCCTTCACAAGAATGTAGCTAAAGGGTGTCAGAATGTGAATGCCTATGTCTCTGGACTAAGGAAACACAGTTCCCATATTTGCCCTGTGGCCATTGTCTCTTTTCATATACACCACACTCTGGTTTAGCCTTTAGTGTTGATTAACACAACTCTGAACTCCACATCATTATCTTCCCTTCTATGAAGGTGACTTCACACTTTTTTCACTGCCTGCAAACACTTTTCAAGGATCTCATTATGCAGTTTGCAACTCAGGCCTTTGAACTCCTCAACAAAAAAACTGCCTCATAGACTGTGAGTAGTAATCTAATCTGACACCCAGAAAAACCACCTCTCAGGACTAAGAAAGGCCATTTCCTTCAAAAATCAGGAAAGAGCAAGAAACACCTTCTATTCCCAAACCAATGCATGTATCATTTCTGTTGCACATGTTACTGCCCTGTAGGAAAGCCTTCTATTTCACCCCAACATTTGTGATTCTGGGTCCTGAAGACTCCTGTGGGTAACACCCTCAAAAAAAAAAGGCTGCTCCTTCTCTTTACATGGACAGAAACAGATTTGTGAGACAGTTCCTAAGGCAGGCTTTATCATTTGTTGACAAGTCTAAGGCCACTCCAGCTATCTAACATTACTGAAGTCGGTACCTCAGCTTCACTCTCAGTGCCTCTTTCATTGCCTGGTGTCATGTTCAGTCCCAATCACAGTGGGAACTGCACAATCAATTTTGAATATGCATATCTCAGTATAAATGCTCTTAAAGGAAGGTAGGCATATTTTCTTGCAGTATTTTATGGTAATTTGCTTCAGGAGACAAAAGCCCCACAGTGTTGCTGAACACTCAGGGAGCAAAGACCTCTTGAAAGTCACCTTGTAGCCTTGCTTGAACAAGATGTGCTTGTTCTATTTTCAGTCTTCCATCAGTAGTTCTTTCTTACCCTTTTTAATATATAGGCCATGCCTGCTATTGATCCATGCACTTTTCAGCATGGTATGGAGTTACCTCAGTCTATAGAATTACTCAGAAAAGCTCAAGGGATCAGGAGATAATTGAACAAGAAAAATAATTGATGTAATTTCTGTACTTTTTACTTTTTACTTCAGGAGAGTCAAAAGAAAATTGAAGGGCATGAAACACTTTTGAACAAGAAGAAAATGGTTTTTGAAAACTTTTCTATGAAAGGTTTAAAACTGTTGCCTAATTTGAGATTTCACAACCTCATTTAGGGATGAAAAATGACAAAAACAAGATTTCAAGAGCTCGGAACTCTGTATTAACCTCAAGTCACAGAAATATTACATAAATGAAAACGTAACAATACAGTCCTCAAACAAAAAAAAACTTTTATGTATGCCTATCTAGTGAAAAGGACAAGGGAACAGTTGTGTAAGACTGTTGCTCTGACTCCTTGAATTAATCTGGATTTACGTGGAGAAAGCTTACTGTGTAAGCAGCACAGCTACACTCACGCTGCATTCGCTACTTGTACCAATATCACCTTCTCCTGTGCTCCAAAGGAAGTATTGCAAATGATGGTCAGGGTTGCTCAGACAATAACTACAGCTCAAGTAAACACTTTTTTTTTTTGTTTGGGAAATGTTGCCTATTGTAAGTCTACTAAGCCTGTCCTCCAGACACACTCTGTCCCTCTCGTTTCTTGAATGGAAGGTACAGCACAAGGTTACAAAGCAGGCCTCCACAAGTCTGCCTTTGCAAGCCACTGCCACATCTGTTGCCTTATCTGGGTGACAGAAAAGTCAGGGTTTGAAAGAGCATCTGAGGGAACTGCAACGCCCAAAAACTTGATACTATGCTATGGTATAGGTAGGGCAGGAATTATCACATATATTTCTAAATATCCAAGCATCAAATCCAGCACAATCCAGAAGGATTAAATCCTGCTCTTTTTTAAGCATTTTAAGGTAGAGGCAGCAGAACCCTTCAGAGATATGAAGAAAGGACAACCATATTCATTTGGTGTACAAAATGACTGCTTCGTAATCTGAGATTCTCATATCATGCTAAAAACACAGTTGGTTTTTTTTCCTTGTGGTAATAGATGTTCTATTCAGGCACAGTCTTTTCATTGGTCCTTTGTATTCATCGATTCACATCTGAATTATTACCAAACCAATTGTTTTACAAATGTGTAGTATTCAATGGTTCATCAAATAGCTTAATCATATCATGGAAGCATCACAGTCTCTTACCTAGAGGAAAGAGGACTATCAAATTATGCTATTCCTTTTTTTTTCACAGTCCATCCTCTATGGACTACGTTGAATGTAAACATGACTTAACATGTAATTACTGCCAAAATGGAACCAGAAATAGTGTAATTCAGACTTAAGAATGGACTAATCAAAAGATAACATGAGACTTCGGCAATAGCTTACTCTGAATAGAAAATTCTGCAGCTCTGAGTTATTGGTCCTGTTTGGTGTTTCTGTCACCTGTCCTCTAGACACAGGAAGAATCCACACACAGAGCACCAGTGATCCTGACCTCTCTCTGCTGTGACTCTGAGCACTACAGTATTAGCAGTTGGTAAATGTCATGACAGTATTTCTAGTGGCCACAGAGCTTCTCCTGTATCTGTCCTAGATGTGAGCTCACAATAGTAACTGATGTACTTGAATGAGCTCAGCTGAGACATGTTCAGGGTAGGCCCTCTAACACACTCCTCTCCAAGCTCTTGGTGGTGTCAGCAGTGCTGCTCAACCCAGGCATTCCCACTGGCCATGGCTTCCAAGAGAGAGCAGGGAAATACCAGAGCATTCGAACACATCTGTGCTTATCTACAGAGCCATCAGCATCCCGAAACAGTGTTTCCTGCACACTGTTAGTGGCCTCTTTCCTACCCCAGCCCAAGAGAAAAAAATAACTGGATTTCTAATACCTACTTTCCATGATAGAATATGGAATTACTGTCTCATTAAAAAAACCCTCATCCCTGGAATGTCTACAGCAATTATACTACCTTGCTATTCCCCATGTCCACAAACCTTGAGACCCAGGGGCACAAGGACCAAATGCAAAGTTTTCATTATCAAAGAAGAAAAGCTGAAACCCAAAGACCCGGGGCCCTCAGGCTTCAGCTGGGACAGACTGGCATGAACTCCACTGTCAGAAATGCAGTAAACCCACACTTTCACAGTGAAACCCAGTGCTGACAAACACAATGCATCATTTGCTATGAGGAAACTAGTTCAGGGTTAATTTTTTTGTACCCTCAGTACTTGCTCTGGAATCAAAGGTCACTGGACCTTTGGAGCAAGGCTGACATGACAGCACAATCAGAATCCTTTCAAGGTTATAGCTTGTTTGCTGTTTGAAACATAATCCAAGAAGTAGCCTGCTGTACTTGTAGTCATGTAATGCTGTGGTCATACACACAGACATATACAGAAGAAACGAGGGAAAAGCACAATTAAAAGCTTCGCAGAGAGAAAAAAATGCTGGTCACTCCAAGAGCCAATTAAATACATTTGGATCCTCATTTACAACACAGAACTGCAGGCATAAGGAGGGATATCAAAAGGACAATTTCAGCATTGAGATGTTTAATAAATGCTCTTCAGAAGAATCAGGAGGAGGGACTGTTATTTTCAATCCATCTGCAATCACAACTGCCACTGGATTCAACCTCATTTTTGCCGGCAGATGGGCTGCAATACTGAAAAGCTGCCCATGTTTTCCTGTGAAAAGCCAGAAGTTTGCCACTCACTCTACGCTTGGGGGGTGGAGCAATAAAAAAAAATTTAATGATAATATATTCTCAGCTACAGGAAGTGAACATCTTTTAAATTAAATTTAAAAAACCTATCCTAATCAAAGAAGTTCTTTGGAAAGATCTTCTATCAGTGGAATATAGTTAATGAATTCACTAACAGCAGCAGTCTGAAGAAGTAAACTAAGAGAACAGTGGATTTTTTAGGGTGTATATGCAGATAGCATCTGTCATGAATAGGTGCACATTCACATAAATGTATAATTTAGACTCAGTTTGCACTATGGGAAAGGTCTGTGCTGCTTGTCAGGGTAAGTGAAATAACTTGAAAGTAGGTGACCAAGAATGATAGGAATGTGACAGCTTGGCTACCAGAAACTATTAATAGATGGAACTTTCCAGTCAGGGAAAAAGACACCTTGCTGGAACTCCTCAGAACTGGGAACAACTGGGAGAAGGAATGACTCCTCACTGTCTCTTTAAATAAAAGAGTCACGCAGGACCTAATCAGACAGCAAGTTTCAATCAGTTTCAAATAGTCTGAGGACAATGCTGAAGAAACAGAAGAATGTGGTTGTCCTTAAAACAAGTAACTGGCCTGAGGAACTCCTTGCCACAGGATGTTGCAAATCCAGTAAACAGTCATGGCATGGAGAGGAGAATAAAGAAGCTGCAGAAGTAAAAAAGAGTTGCTAAATATAAAGAAACTACTTTCGGTTCAAGAAGCTCCTGAACCAGTATGGCTGGAAGCTGGGAAAATATTTTTGGAAACAGCATTCTAAGTTTCCTCTATTCTTATAGCCTTCACTATGAGCAGCAATAACATAGGGAGTTCAAGCGACCTGTGCTTTGATCCTCTTGGACTGCTGTTCCAGCCGTGCATGATGTTGAGCCTAGATTAGGATTAAGGTAAAATTGGAGATTATATCCATAGGTTATTAGGTTTCAGCACTGAGCTGGGAACAGGAGAATAAATGGGAATTAAAGCCTTTGTGCTAGAGTCACTAAGAAAAAAAAAAAGTTTAAAAAAAAGTTACAATTTCTATTACAATTAATGGAAGCTGAGGTACATCATATTTCCTGATGTCCCATCAAGACATAATTTTTGCCATTTACTCCCCAAAGTGAAAGTAATCCGTGGGTATTTGTGTGAGTATTTTACAATGTTGCGGCATGACATGGATAATTTCTTTGGTGTTTCGAAGTTTCAAGTGAGCTGTTATCATCAGAACACTTTGACATACCAAGTCTGTTCTACCAGAAAGACCCTTCAGTAAGTAAAATGCTTGCTTCCATTTCTTTCCCAGATGGGGAAAGATTCCTTCAGGCCACAGGAATGGACTCTGTCAAGGGAAGGATCGTGCTGACATCACTTTCACAGATGAACTGAGTGCTGCAACAAGTCTCTTGCCAGAAATTAAACTAGTCCTTTCTGTCCTTTAAATACACCCACTTCTAATGGGATGATTTTGTCCTTCTTGTTCAGGAAGCAATTGTATCCAACACTAAGGATGCAAAATATGAGGAAGATGTAATGACAGCCTGACTTTACATAGCCAAAATGAACCTCATCTCTTCAGAGCAATGAGAATAATCTTCTAGCTTTCTTTCTTCTACTGCACATAAATGAACTCCATTTGTGGATGACTAAGTAGATAAATAAGCTCTAAATCATGAAATAGTCAAATAACTATTAGTGAAGGCAAAAAATAGAGCTAGACTGAAAAGAATATTATCCTTGAGCAGGTGGAGCATGTTACATACTGGCTTATTAGTTTGATAAGATAAGCATACTGCTCAAGGCCATCAGTCATTTGGTTACAGACTTTTGCATTAAGCATTTGGATATTTATTTCTGCTAGTAATTTAAGTGCACAAGCAACACAGTCACTCAGGAATAGTGTCTGGAAGATAATATCCCCAAAACTAAATAGAGCCATTTCTATGATAATTTTGTTTTGCCTTCAGAGTTAACACATTGACTTTCTTTGTTACATGGGGAATGTGCTTCTATCAAACCAGAAGCTTTGAAATAACTAGATCAACAAGATATTCAAGAATACTTCAGGTTTTTTGAATTCAATACATAGACTAACACTCTACTTCAATGTAAAACTGAAGGTCACAAAAGAAATCAAATTGAAGTTAAGAACGCCATCAGAATTTGTAGCAGGACAAGGAGATCATTCCAAGCCCATCATCAAAAACTTCATTTATCCGTAAAAAGAGATTTTATACTCAAACAGAAAAAAGATAAATTGCTTATTATTTATTACAACTTCATTCTTTTGCAAGAACACAGATATATCTTCTTTAGTCCCATGAAGTCCAGAAGTTTGAAAACAGTTTCATTTTTTAAAAAATCTCATGATGTAAGCCTACCATTTCAACAGGCTACATTTCACTTTGTCAGTATTTTTCCATCAGCAGTTGTCAAACTTCAGCTGTGAGGGTTCATCTGTGATGTACAATGTGCTGTCTATATGGAATACAACAAGCAATAATCCCTCATCTCCCCATCTGCTCAGTGACAGAATTACAGGGCACCCCACTGGTCATGCTTTGTCAAACACTGACACAAGTACTTCCGATTTGAATTGCAAATTTTGTGGAGCTATTTGTCTAATACAAACTCTCTTCAAAGAGCCATCTACAGTTAGTGGAGTCTTCCTTGAAGAGGAAAATAGGGAAATGTATATATTCAGGATTTTTCTATTTTGTATTTTATTTAGGCATTTCCTTTCGTCCCAGGTTCTAACTTTGCACGTATGTGTGACATTAGCCTGTGATCATACTGTTCTACTGAATGCTGCTCCATAGTGTAACTGATGCAGAAAAACTCACCATGAAAGAGTCTTGTGCCCAAATTTTTTGGGTTTTTTTTTCCCTAGGAGCAGGTAAAGAGTATCCTTCCGGGCAAAAATTCTGCTGGTATTCATCAAATTATACACACTGTCACCTTCAGACACAGAATTGGATGAATTCCCAATTCATTCCTCTTAGTCCATCCTTGCATTGTAATCCCAAATGAGCCTGTGCGAATCTTTGCAGGGCTTTCCTGAAAACTGGGATCCACTGTAGGCCACCTGATCAGGGAGAGCCTGCCAACAAAGCCTTCTTGCTTCAGATACAGGAAGCATCACACTTGCAAGCTCTCATCCTGATGGGGGATTTCAACCCTACTGGACCTCTGCTGGGAAAGCAGCTCAGATGACTGCAAGAAACCCAGGAGCCTCCTGGAGTATGTAGAGGGCAACTTTCTGTTGCAGGTATCAGACAAGCCAGCCAGAGGCGAGGCATTCCCGGGCCTGGCGCTCACCAATGCGGAGCAGCTCAGTAGAGAGGTTCTGCTGGAAGCAGCCGGGGCTGTGGCAGTCACACCCTGGTTGAGTTCAGGATCTCAAGGAATGAGAGCTGGCAAAGAGAAACTCCTGACCCTGAGCTTTGGAAGAGTGAACTTCCAAATGTTTAAAGGGTCAGTGGATGAGATCCCCTGGGAAACTGTCCTTAAGGACAGAGGAGCTGATTGGAGCTGGCAAGGAACATTCCTTAGAGCACAAGAGCTCTTCATTCCAGTGTGCAGGAAATGGAGCATGGCAGGTTGGGAACTGACATGGCTGAGCAAGGATTTGCTCACCAATCTGAGCAGTAAGAAGGAAATGTACACCCAGAGGAAACAGGGACAGACAGCATGAGGAGAGTAAAGGGATATGGTTTGAAGGTGTAGGAATGGATTCAGGAATGGACTCAGAAAAGCCAAGACAATACCGGAACAGGACTTGGCAAGGGATAAGTATAAAGGTGACAAAAGAAAGGCCAAGGAGATTTTACCTTCACTGATATACAAGAAGGGTGAACTGGTGATGACTGATAAGGCTGAGGTAATCAGTAAGTTCTTTGCCTCAGTCTTCACAGGTAGTCAGGCTTCCCACTTCTCTCAAATCCCTGATCCTCTGAGTGGGTGTGGGGGGAGAGGGAAGTCCCTCCCATTGTAAGTGAAGAGCAGGTTCAGGATCATTTGATGAAGCTACATAGCCACAAGTCTATAGAAACTGATGACATACATGAGGAAACTGGCTGATGTTGTTGCAAAGACACTACCTCATATCTCACAAGTCATGGTGGTCAGGTGAAGTCCCCAGCGACTGGAAAAAGGAATACATTTCCCATTTTTAAAAAGGGGAGACAGGAAAATTCAGGGAACTACAGATGGATGAGCATCACCTTTGTACCAGGGAAGATCATAGACCAGATCATCCTTGAACACATGCTAAGGCATAAAAAAGACGGAAGTGACCTGAGAGAGCCAGCATACCTTTACTGTGGGCAAATTGTGCCTGACCAATCTGGAGACCTTCTATGTTGGAGTGATGGTAACGGTCGACAAGATAAGACCAATGGATGTCACCTATCTAGACTTCTGTAAGGACTTTGATACAGTCCAACATCACATCCTTATCTCCAGATTGGAAAGACATGGATTTGATAGATGGACAATTCAGTGGATAAGGAATTGGCTGGATGGATGCAGCCAGCGAGTTGTGGTCAATGGCTCTGTGTCCAGGTGGACACTGGTGACAAGTGATGTCTGTCACCTTGCTCTCTTTTGGGACTGGTCCTCTTCCTAAAGTCTTCAGTTACACCCAAGTGGCTCTGATCCAGGATGGCTGTGAAATCAAACTGACCAATTTGATCGGTCGGTGAGGCCTCCAGTGTCAAAGAAGCAGATGAATGACACTTTTCTGAGTCTTCAATATATTCAGCTGTACAAGGAATCTTGCCATGAAACACACACTACTGTAAAGGTGTTTCCAATCCACTGTTAATTGATTCCAGGCCAGGAAAAGACCAGGTTAAAAGAATATAAGGCACTTTGATACAAAGGCAGATTGTGTCTTTGAATGCAGTCATAACACCAGCATAATTATGTCAATATATAATTATGTAATTCTACTGGTATACTTTTATATTCATCAAGCAATTTTTATTTGACACCACACTGCCAAGAGTAGTAGGACTATACAAAATACAGTTGCCTAATAATAGACTCTGAGTTACCCCTATTGTATAGTCCAGGCTACAATAATAAGAGACTCTAGCTTAGTATTAAGTGACTATTCTCCAAAGCAGTTACTGTTGCTAGATATAGCGACTTCCTGCTGGCCCAGATACCACAAACACCATTAACAGCCACAAAAGGATGTCAAATTACTCCATAAGACTACTCCATAATGGAGCATCCAGTCTCAGTGCCAGTAGCTCCACAGACCATTCCTGGCAGTATATATTTTCCAGCTCCACCTAGATCATTAAAGACCACCAAGCAAAGATTTTTCACAATTAGCTTTGTCCTTATCCCTGCCAGGCTATCCAAGGAGAAAACATGTAATCTGCTCCAAGATGGAAATATCATCAACAAAACATTTAATTCTCTTCAATTCTAGGGTTTGTAGACACAGTCTTTCACAGAGGGCCTTTGTTTAAGGAAACTGGGGGAACAGACATCAGAAGGACCAAGATTCTTGTAATGTACTGGGACAATCTTTAGAAGAAGCAGTGCAGCTTGCTAACCTATTCAGGCCAGAGTGAGTATTCAGGCGAGGGAAAGTCTGACTCATCCTGAAGCAAAAGTTGTAACAAAAAGAGTGAAAAAACACTTACTGACTTTCAGTGCATGGTGGAGCAGACTGCATCTGTGAGCACTATTAAAACCACAGATTTCCTAATCACAGGAAGCCTAGTGTTTACAGGGTCTTATCAGCTGAATGGGATTCTGAGAGGAAATAAAAGTGCTAACTTCTGCCACAGTTTTTGGGTTAGACTAAAGCTGCCAGTATTGAACTTTTCCTCTAACCCTTTGGAGATCTCAGTGCCTCCTGCCCTGGGAACAATTATGCTTTCACAGGATCCCCAGACCACTAATTATTCACCAGAGGACAAGATAACCTTCAAACACGTAACAGAGATCTTATGGAAAGAGTTTCTTTGAACTAGTTTCTAAGTTACCATAGCATACATGTGGTGTATGTACTCTTCTGTCTTTTGCTCTCCATAGGAATATAGAACACCAAGCTGAAAGTAGCCTCTGATATAATTTGGTCCAAAACTTGCTTGGTGAAAGCACAGGCTAGACAAGATGGGCCAACACCCTATCCAGATGACTCTTATAAGTCACCAATGGTGCAGTATCCACTGCTGTCCTGGGGAAATTACCACAATTTCTGATTTTTCTCATGAAAAATTTTCCTCTTGTGGCCAATTAGAATCTCACCAGGAGTAACTTATACCCTTCTCCATCTTCTCATGTGATTCCTTATAGAAAGGAAGTCTCCATTTTCTTCGTAGTCACACTTTAAATACTGGAACACGGTGTTAAGCTCTCCTCTAAGCCTTCTTTCCTCAAGGATCAACAAACCCAGCCCGCTCAACCATTCCTCACATAACGAGCTCCTCTGTCCTTTGATCCTCTTTGTCGTCCTTCTCTGGACGCTCTCCAGTCCATTCATAATTATTTTCTTAAAATCATAGAATCATTTAGGTTGGAAAAGACCTTTAAGACTATCAAGTCCAAGTACTAACCTAACACTGCCAGGTCCACCTCTAAATCATGTGCATAAATGCCACATCCACATCTTAGATACCTCCAGGGATGATGACTTCACCACTTTGCTGATCTGATGCAATATTGAGAACATGTCTGGTGGCAAAATTTTTCCTCATATCCAGTCTAAACCTCCACTGGAACAACCTGAGGCCATTTCAGCTTGTCCTGTCCCTTGCTACCTGGGAGAAGAGACACAACCCACCTGGCTACAGCCTCCTTTCAGGCAGTTGTAAAGAGTGATAAGGTCACCCCTGAGCCTCATTTTCTCCAAGCTAAATACCCCCAGCTCTCTCAGCTGCTCCTCATAGGAACTGTCCTCTAAACCCTTCACATCTCCGTTGCCCTTCTCTGGACACACTCCAGCACTCAATGTCCTTCTTGCAGTGAGGAGCCCAGAACTGGACACAGAGCTCAAGGTGTGGCCTCACCTGTGCCGAGTACAGGGGGACAATCCCTGCCCTGGTCCTGCTGGCCACACTATTGCTGACACAGGCCAGGATGCCATTGATCTTCTTGGCCAACTGGGCACTTGATGGCTCATGTCCAGCTGCTGTCGACCAGCACCCCCAAATCCTTTTCAGCTGGGTCACTTCTCAGCCCCAGCCTGGTGCACTGCCTGGGCCAGCTGTGTCCCAAGAGCAGGACCCCCATACAAATGGTGTCTGCACTGCCCAGAACTCCCAGCAGAGCCTTCCGACCCTTGAGCAGATCAGCACTATTCTTTTGTTCCACCTTATTTGCTGCTGGCAAAACACACCAAGCATTTAACATCTTCTGGGCTTGACATACTGACTCTATTTGTCATTTACTGACACATTCTCAAAATGTATTTGTTCTTAACAAATCCAGGAAAAATCACAACCTTCCTTCTTGCCCACACTCTGAAATGAAGGGATTTTTCCTGATTTGCCCAAGCTTTTTTTTTTTTTTTAAACTAATCATCAGTTCTGAAACACTTCATTTAGCTGACAAGCTCCATCAGGCTTTCTGCTGATCTCCCTGCAATGTCAGCTTGCTTTTTCTCCCTCTGTGATTTTTCTTGTCCATAATATAAAACATGAACAAGGTCTAAGAGAGACCTAACAAGAACTTTATATACAGTGTAGGTAAGGTAAGATTTGTATGCAGTCATCAGAGAAAACTATTCTGAATATTAATCTGATGTTGCTAAAAAACAATTTATTGGTACAGCAGCTTACATATGAAGCTCAAAAATCCTTGCAATGAGCTTGTCAACATCTATAACTCTGAATTAACTGTCACAATAACTCTAAATATAACCCTCTTTCTGGGTTTCAGGCCGCATTCAAGACATTAGTCAACAAACTGCAGTGGCCAGATGCAGCCTGATCTACCACCAGCTGGGCTTTAGCTGACAATATGTAAAGCACTGCTCCTTTTCACAGAGCCCTTTTATTCCATCAGCATTTCTAGCCTTTCTTGTATTCTTTCCAGGTATATTGAAAAAATGTTTAGTCTGAGCCTAATGTTGATTGTCATGTCTACAAAGGGTTAACAAGGAGAGGAGACCCTTTCTTACACACTTGCATGGACTCTCCCATCTTACTGCTAGCCCAAAGCATAGAAAGCTAATATTTACTGTCACACTGGTCAAGAATACATTTTTGTTCTCGTTTTTCACACATGAATAAGAAGAAAAGAGAGGTTGGGAAATGCATACCTGCTGTCCTATTCTGACCAAGACTCATTTAAATGAGGCTTTTGTATTTACAGCTTAAATTTGAATATAGAATTCAGTTGTTTCCATCACACAGCACAGGCAGGCCCTTGACTACTGTTCCATCCTTGAGAAGAATGCTCAAGAATAGTCCCATTTAAGTTGACATTATCAAGTACATAGTCCATGCTAGCTCATCACTAGAGAGTGATCATTTTGCTGCTTCCCCCAAATCTCCAAGGACATATCACGAGGTAGAGTCCAGGTTCCGTGCCTTTCCTAGACTGGGCAATCAGTACAATCCACTAATAGCAAGATGAACATGTCAATATGGACATGGAATCTGAGGCTTCTATTACAGACTTTGCTATGCACCTCTCCCAAATTATGTGTCTTTGCACTTGCATCATACTAGAAAAGCTGTGAAATCTTTCCTGGCTGATTTACTTATTGAAAACACTAGCTGAAAAGCAATTGGGCATCATGCACATGGAAAGAATACTGCAGATAGCATGGGATGGATAGTACAAGCAGCCTTAATTCTCACTGAAAGCCATTTAGCCTTTACGAAGTACCTGGCATCAGTGTGCCATCCAAATATTGCAGATTTTTGGTGGCATTTTGCAAGGTCATGAGACCAGCTGAACAACCAATGCATGGTGATTTGCATCTACTTTTGTCAGTTCAGCGTAGGCTCACTAGCCCTTCACTTGCCAGTCACCTAAGTTTACTTTGCAAACTCATGTCCTCTGTTTAAAAGGACATTCTGAGACAGACCAAGGATTCAGCTTTAATCTTTTAGTATCTATCCTAATGTATTCCTAATGTATAATATTTGATATACTAATATATTCAGTAATAGCAGGCAGTACCTAAGAACACAGAACCTGTGTTCCAGAACCGAAAGTAATTGGGTTGCAACCATACTGCAACTCTGTCTTGCATGTCACCTCATTTCTAGATGGATTTGGCTTAGCATGACACCATGCATTTTTAAGAAAATGTGTTGACTGGCATTGATTAAATCACACACATTGAAGTATGCACTTACCTTCCTTGTGTCAGACATTTTCTTGATCTTTCCAACATACAGATGAAGTTGGGTCATACTCTTTCCCTTTCAAAATTTAACTGTGGAAGTAACATCAGTTTTCTACTGGACTTCCCACAGTATTCAAATAACTTACCGTGAAAACACAATCTTACTTTTTCAGATTTCCCTGGGCAGCAATTTTGAAATCTTGCAAAAGCTCTCATCATCTCAGGATGGAAAGATTTCACCAGTTTTATGTATTGTGACTGTACCATTTGTTCTAGTAAAAATACCTACCATGTGCATTCCTTCTTGTGCAGAACATTCCAAGCTCAGATGTCATTGAGAAACTCGGTGTAACTCTTAGCCCACTTGGTAATTCTTCGTGCCTCCCTTTGCATCTGAGCTGAGCTTCCCTTTCTATGCTACCTTCCCCCATTTTGCTCATACATCCACAATTTATTGCCAGAAAAATATTTCTTCATTGGAAGTTTTGTTCAATACTTAAAGCACAAACATACCATTTTCAAAAATAAGGGTGAATGGTGATCAGGCATGATCACCATACACAAGAAATGTGAATCTGACAGTAAGTGAAGTATTTTGTGTTTTTCAAGATAAAATATTTGCTAAATTGTTTTGAATTACTGTTTTTACAGTTTTATCAGTATGTAGATAGTCTTTTGCCTAGGCATCACTCTAAAATGCACATATATTATCTCATTTCCATTGCAAAGAAGAAATGCCTTTATTAAAACAAAAAATACACACCAAAAAACCCCACAGTGGCAAAATCCATTGCCATCATGTTTTCAACAGTTATTTCTGATAACAGCCAGGGACAGTTCTTCCTTTAACCACTGGTAAGAATTGTGTGCTAGTATTGTGTGTTTAAAACAGTCCTACAAAATGCAACTTGCCCTGTTGCATATTTCACCCAAACCTTCCTTCAGGTAAAGATAAAGTGTCAAGTGCAAGATCCTTAAAAGGGAATTAAGCTACCCTGGACTCCAACTGATTCTGGAACAGCCATATCCAGACACAAAATTATTCCCAGATGAATTGTTCTTGAAAAAAGAACTATTCAACTATATCTCAAGAGAAGATGCCTTTGATTGCATTTCTTTTTAATAATTTGCCGAGTTTGCTTACAGACAGAGTCACCTGAATGCTAAGATGTACTGAAAATATCAGTGGAGCTGCAAAACCCAGGTCTAAATGTCCAGAAGTGAAAGTGCAACAATTCTAAACTCCATCAGAAGTTGGAAGATAAAGAACTTGTAGGTCTCCAGTCCTATGAAAGCAAGCCTACGACCACCTGAAAATACAAGGCTCTGCCAAATCTACTCTACAGAAATGCTTCATCAAAATTCATCTGATTTGAATCAAAAATTAAAAGCTTGCCCTCAAGAGAACAAAGGCCAGGACCTTTCCAGTCTCTGGTTCTATTGTGACGTCCTTGACAATAAATCAACAGAAAGTCTTTCGGTGATCTTAGAGGAGTAGACAAGAGCCATCACATTACACTGACCAATAGAAGAACAAGATATAACACTGAATGAAGAGGGAGCCAAAGGACAGGTGGAAATAAAGCCTGCAGGACCAAAATGTTTTCCTGGTTTCAGCCAAATACAGGGTTAATTCTTCAAAGTACCTTTGAGGGGGTGAGCCTGGAGATGTGTGGTTGTGGCCAAGACCCAAATGCTCTTTGGTATCATCTTGCATCATTGCCAGGTGCAGGGAAAAGGTGTCCTCTCTTTCTTCCCAGAAGAAGGATATCTCTTTCTGGTCAGGAAATCAGGTGGGCATAGTGTCTGTCCACCATTGTTTCATTGTCCCAGGTTTGGTGAGCACTTGGCATGTAAATCACCCTCTCTTTGTACACTTCTATTTTTAGTATTGCTGCTGATGTTTCTGTTTAATTTCTTATATTGCTTTTCCTGGTAAATTGTCCTTATCTCAACCCATGGTCTTTGCATTTTGTGCCTCCAAATTCTCTTTCCAGCCACCCATGGGCAGAAGAGAAGGGGAGGGGAAGTGAGTGAGCAGCATGTGGTTTTAGAGTCTCAGGGAGGGGGGGAATAAATTGAGGGATATGATTCCTAAACAACTACAAATGTATATTGAAGCCAGACCTTGATGAATATGGTTTGGTCTACCAACCTTTATCTTCCTTCTCTTCCTCTTCTCCTTTTTGTTCCAAAGACAGACAAGAAAGAATAGGGCAGCGGCTACTGAAACACATCTGGCACCAAAGGAGGATTTTGGTGACAAGGGTTTGGAAGGAATTCCAGGACCAGCTCTCCCATGCACACCATCTGCTCATTTCTGATCTGCATTTCTGATCTGTCCTCCATTTGTGATCCCCATAGTGCACAGAATGGGCTGGTAAACTCAGGTGGATCACTAGCTGAAAGAATAAGGTCTGAAGCACTTCAGGCATTAGTCTAGCATCTTTTGGCTGTGGGTACAGACAGTCATGCTGAACATTTTGGGAGCTCTAGAGGAGATTATGCTGCATGCACAGCCAGAGTCACACAGGCAGCAAAGAGGTCTTGATGAGCTCCCAAAACTGATTTTAATTGCACTATTTCTCATCCATATCCCAGCTCAGTTGTTTTACTTCACACATCTCAAGGACAGCGCCTGAGATTTCACACTCAGTACAGAAGACATTAGCAGAAAATCTCATCACTTCCTAGAACTTTTTAATGACACTGGGGCTTTTGGAAATCTCAGTTAATGATTGATACCTCCAGTTTCTAAGTTCAAGCATCCAGCCTCTGATAGATAAGACCATCAAGGCTTTTCAGTTTGATACTGATAAACCTCTGCAGTCCCTTGACTTTCTTCTGTCTTTTGAGTAATGGATGTTTCTCAAAATATAAATCCAAATCTATATTCTTTTTCTCTGCCTGCCTTACCTGCTAAGATCAGCTTTCCACCAAGGATAAAGGTACAATTTGTACAGTAAACGGCCCTGCACCCTGTCTCTTTCCTCTATGTTGAGTTTGTCTGTTCAGTGGTGATGTGAGACAAGCTGCGTTTGAGTGTTCCCCTACTTCACTTTGAGAGTTTAACAACCTCGGCAGCCCCAATGATTCTTTTTTTTTTCTTTTTTTTTTCCTTTCTTTTTTTTTTCTTTTTCTTTTTTTTTTTTTTTTAATTGGGAAAGATATTCTTAGGAAAAAACAGGGCTTTCCAAGTATGGTATCTAGGAGCAAAACCCACAGCAAAAAGTCCAGAGTACCCTCCTATGACTCTGACAATGGCTAAATCACAGAACACTTCAAGCTGGAAGGGATCTCTGGGAACCTTTAACAAAAGCCTTCTCTAAGCAAGGCTAGCTACAAAGTTAAATCAGGCTGTTTAGAGTCTTGCCTACTCATGTTTTGGAAATCTCCCAAGCATAGGAACATGACAACCTCTCATTTTGAAATTATTTTCAAAGTAAAAGAGAAAGAATCATAAAAGCTTTCAGAGAGTGTTTGTTCACCCAAAATAACTGGAGGGCAAAGCCTCTTCCTCATCCAGATGTCTGGTATTCTCCAGCATCCAGGCCCCTAACATCCCTGCCCAAAATACAGAATCATTGCAAAACCCTCAGTAATGCCTTGAGATATTTATATCTGCTCACTTTTTAACATGTCCATTGGAACTTGCACATCTTTGACTTAGAACAGACTGGTTGAATCTTCATCTTGGCTTATTTCCAGAGGTCTTCACCCTTCTGCTGGGGGACTGTGTTGCTGCTGTCACTTTCTCCCTTCCCACCCCCTCATCCCCACCCACCCCCCCCTTAATTTAGTTGCAATTTATCCAAGACAGCTCTCTGTCATACTCAAAAAACTGCTATCATCCAATGTGCTCCCCAACTCTGCCTCTGTCCTTTTTTTCTCTTTATGCTTTGTAGATAAATTAAGGACTTCAAAGAGAAGATCTAGGAAAGAGTCTTTCTTTTCAACTTTCCCTCCTATTTCTGTCAGATCTGCTTTGTCGCTGACACAGGCATTCTGCCATCCCTGAAACATAATAAATAGCAGCACACAACCAGCTGCATCACACTGCTCACACATTCAGTTAACTACTTAACTACTTAATGCCACAGAGGTAACACTTGTTTGGGAACTGACAAAATGGCTCAGCCCTGCTAGAGAGCTTCCTACATGTTCTCCAGCATCCTGATAAGTACTCTTAGTCCAATAACATAAAAGCTTCCTGACTTCAATTTTATGTTTAAATATTAGCAGAATGGTCAGATTTTCTTCCCATTTTAAAATTCAGTGTACCCTGGAAGAATAAATTTATTTATTTGACTCCATTCTGTTTAAATAAACAGAAGAAATACTTAGCAAATGGCAGCATTGCTTGGGGTTGCTTTTTGGCGGTTTTTTCTGTTATAGCATAGAGCTCTTAGCCATGAGCTCTAAAACCAAATATAGTGTCAGACATTGAAGAACTAACCCTAGAAAATCCAGACAACTCTTATACATGTCTCTGTCTGAAATTTGCTTAAGGTTTGTTTTGGGAAAATGTGCTCTGTGCTTCTGTGGGTTTCCAAAAGCCCTCATCATTTCATAGCCCACACAAGAGTGATTCTGTGCAATACTAAAGTCTCATTCCCTGGGACTTTGCTGAGTAGAAATACTACATTATCTTGTATGATTTCCAAGAGAGAATGTCTGAACAAGAAGCCGACCCCACATTGCTTCATAGTGATCATGAAGATGGAAACTCTTACAAGTTCAAGATTACATGCCATTTCGTAAAAGGAATCAAATAATTTAAATGTCCCACAAGTCTTTGCATGATCTTCCAATCATATTCTTTGTTGCATTAAATCTTCTTGATAATAGTGAAGTGATAACACATCATAATTGCTGCTATTTCTTCCACAGCTTAGGAGGGAGTCTAAGAAAGGACTAAGCTTTTAAACTTCTAGGGAGGTGGTAGCAGGCAAAATTTCTACCTTCTACCCCTTACAGGTCTTCTTTCTGCTGCAAAACATGCCCAGCTAATGTAGAGGTCAGCAAACCATTTCCAACACAGCTAGAGTCAAACTTAATATAAGGATTTGTGCTCTGTATGAGGAGCCATCCAGAAATCTTGCAATGGATTTGGGAAGGGTTGATCAACCACACCTCCCATCCTGATGGCATTCAGTCTTCTGCAAAGGCTGCTTTGCAGCCAGGTATAACCCATACAAAGGTCTCACAGCGCAGAAGTTGTGCTGACAAGGGACATGGCCAAAGTGACACTCTGTCCTCTTGAATTTGGTCACTACCAATAAGGGTTCACAGAGTGGAGAGAGTCCTGCCTAAGCAGAAGAGTTTTTTATGTCAAGTCATTCATGCCCACATCTTTTCCTTCTGCTACTCTCTTCTTTATTTTGCACCTTCCAAGGGCATGACAGAAGGCTATGCAGACTTTGCTACATAAATAATGACAGAACAGCCTTCAGCAGTGGTGAACAAAGAAGGGGGTATCATGGTGCTTTTGGTGTTGAATAATGCTGCAGCCAGCATGACTCATCAATCCCAAAGTTAAACATCCTGATAGTGAGGTGAGGATGTGGCAGAGCAGGTAAAGGACCTTATAAAGGAGCAAAGAAGTGATACTACTGATGGCTTACCTAAAGAATCTGAGCTGGCATAGAGAAATCTGATCGATAGTCAATCACTCAAGTCCCATTTGCTCATAGCAGTTTTTTAACATGCCCCTTCTAGGAGTGGTAACGGAAAGTTTTGATAACTTTAACATAACTGCTTCAATATTGTTTCAAAAAGAGTGCACTACACTATACTTGAAGTTATAGCCACCTATACTGTGTAGTAGGTAATTCTGATTCAGATCTCTTAATCAGTATCATAATAAATCATTTATATTTACATAAATATATCTGGTTTGCCATCCTTAAATGTGCAAGACAAAGTTGTATAAAGGTTCAACTACCTATATAATCCTTTAGAAATAAACTCCCTGAGAAGGAGTTTAGAAAGCAAGGTAGTACTTTCTGCACACTGTGACTCAGTGGGAGGGCTCCTCTAATCAACTTTATTTGAAGCTCCCATTCTGCCTGCAACAAGCAGGGAGAAAATACAAAAGTTAAAATAAAGTGAGTATATCTGAGGTCCAAGCTTCAGCATCCAGTCTGCCAGCTGGGCCTGTGTCAATGTCTCCTACACTAATACACCAGCTAAGTGGAGTGGATCACTCGGGGCTGCTCTATATATGTACAGAAACACACACACACAAGCGGAAGGCAGGCTAATAGTTTCTTAGAAGCTCATTTGCTCATTAGTACAGACAAGAAGAGACTTCAATGCTGTTTTAACGTGCAAGTGGCTGCCAGTCCTGCTCTCTAGCTTATTATCTGGGCAACATACCTGACACTTTGTCGCCTCCATGTAACGAGGTCCCATGTGCCTCTCAGGTGAGGCATTTCTCTTCCCCATCTCCTACACTCGAGCACAGCAGTGTGCTCAAGTGGCTGTTTTTCTAATGGCTTGTGTTGACCTTCAACAGCAAACAAGTACATATTAGTCAGATCTTCTCTTTCCCACCAACAGACAGGTTCAGCTCAGATCTTCAGAGAGTTTGGGAATAAAACCTATTTTGTAGCAGTGGAAGAATTTATCAACCAAAGCTATGTTCTGTGTCTCTGAAAGAGACCGGGAAGAGAAGAGCACAGCATTAGGCACAATGACAAATGCAATCCTGTCTTGGGAACTTATTTTGCCAGTCAGTTGTCTCTTAACTTTTGTGACAAAGGAAACCAACCATGGAGAAGATGAACTCTGCAAGTTTTACAACTTATAAAAATTATTCTTTATTCCCCTGATCACACAGGCTGGGAACCCAAGTTTTGGATGAAACCTAGTTTCTCTTTGAACTTTGGAAAAAAGAAATTATAGTGTGACAGATTCCTTAAATTTCTCTGTGGCATGAAGGCTGTGATTCAATGAACATAATGACCAAGCCTGAAGATTTGAGCAAGATCAGTTAATTCCCTGGTTAGGTTATGAGTCCTTGAAGTGCTTTTCTCATTATTCTCCTACTTTGATTTCAGTCTCTCCCACTATGGAAAAACCTAACTTAATTCAAACTAGCAGATTTTTCCCTTTTTCCACTTTAAATGAGAAAGAGAGCAGTAAGACCAGTAAGGAAAATTTTGCAATCTAATAATAAGATTTCTGTATATCCAGATGTTCAAAGAACACCCCTGTGGCAAGAGTACTAGTTGCCAAAATACAGCAAACCCCTGCAAAAATAATAATATTTCAATCAGTGTTCCTTAGCAAGATATTCATAAACCAGATGGTTTACTCATTTACAGGCATTTTCCTACATCTTAGAGTGATTACTTGCCACAAAAGCATTAGTTTCCAGAGGAATCCTGAGAAGCAGTCAAAACCCTGTTTATATTCAGAAAAAATATCTGGAATTGTTGGAGCATTGTCTTTCTCTAAAAGACCTCCCTTGACAGGGCTGGATAGGACATCATCTCCTCAGAAAAATATATCAGTTGTGTTACCCTCTACATCTTTTGGATTGGTGTTTTGTTTGGTTTGGTTTAGATCTTCCCTGACTTTTAGCTTTCTTCCTTGGAAGTTTATTAATATGACACACCCTGTGGTATATAACTACGCCACAACATCCTTCTTTCTGCTCTCCCACTGACACAGGGACACACAGAGTTTCAACTCTGTTTTCCAGTTTTAAACAGGTAAAATGGAGCAGGCCATCATGAGTACTAGCTTTCTAACAGTATCCCAGCTACTTTTCACATTCTCTTTGTTCCCACTCCACATTTGCTTTGTTCTTTCCTATACCACCCATCTGTACAGTCAGCACAGGTGGCTAAAGAAACCTCCACTGGTCTTCTGATCAATGCCTCCTGGGACAGTAAAGGTCATCATCTCTGTCCTTGTGGGTGCTCATTTCAGTTCATTGATCTTTCCTTGTCATCTGCTTTTTACATAACAAGTATTTTGTAAATTTACCATGACACAACTGAGCAGTGTTACTACGATATATGGAGGCCTTGTTTTGAACAAGGCCGTGTTTTACTTCCACCAGCAAGTACTTCGTAAGAACATCAAGGAATCATGCTAGGTGTTACCTCCCTGTCTAGTAGGAATATAACGTGAAATCCACTGAGCAATGGAGCCAGGAAATATTTCCACTGTCCTCATAATCAGATAGCCATGCACCTGGTGCTGAATTCACTCACTGCCACAGAAACAACTGCGGTGGGAGCCAAGCTGGACTCCTTGATTTCACAGCATGATGATTTACCAAACTTGGCTGACTCACCCTGGCAATGGAGCTATATTCTTGACACTCAAAAGTCTTGGGGAGAGCATGCCAAATCAAAGCACAGAACACTGCAACCATTCCAGAGAATAGCTGTCTACCAGGGAAAAGAACTAAACGCCACCACCACCACCCCTCCCCCAAAGCCCTAAAACACTTCTTAAACATGTTTAAAGACAGCAAAAACATGCAACACCAGACACGTTGTACGGCAGAACTCAAGATAGTTCTACAATCAGAGTGAGAGAATTCCCACTCACAGCGCTCTTAAAGAGGTATTTGGGAGTCATTCCTCATTTTAATATCTCATCATAGATTCATACTCCTTTTTGCACCATAACCCATCTCTTCAGAAACAAAGGGGCCAGACGGAATAAATACAGTGTAACTTGAACAAACCAGGTAAAAATGCATCATCCAAACTGCGCAGTGAGAAAAGCAAACATATCTGAAGGGGAAAAAAATCAATGACAAACAAACAACTGGAAAAAAAGAAGTTCAGCAGTTCCCAAATAACAAGTTAATTATTACTAATGAGGTAATTAACATTTTTTTAAAACCTCTGAAATAATGAAATTGGCTATGCAAGTTCTAATTAATACTGTAATAACTTATCACAACCTAAAATGAGAAATCTTTGCTCCTCATTAAAGCAATAACTCCATAGAATTTTATCAGGGAAAAACAACCATGGGAAATAGGGCTGGAAAAATCCCAAAGAAACCAAACACTACACTCAATTCTCCTACCATGACTAGAAAGATGTTTCTGCATCACTTTATCTGATGGGTTTTTTTAAACTGCTTTTTCTTTAGAGGAAGAAATTCTACCCCAGCCCCAAGAAGGAATTTAGATTTTTCTCTACCAGGTATCTGAATTCTGTCCACTTTCCCCCTCCCCCTCCCTATATCAGTATAAACTTTGTCATCACAATGTGCACAGAGAACAGTTTATGTCTTCCTTCAGTAGTAAATATGGAGCTGATTCAAGCTTGACAGTGCATGGTCATGATAATAATAAGTTCAAGCTGACCCTGCTTAAGCAAGGGACATCTCAAGAGGTCTCCTTCAATTCCTGATATTCTGTGCTTCTGAGAGTATGAAAGAATAGAAGTTAAGATCCAAACAAGCAGGTACCACCCTTCAGGTAAGGATTTGGTCCAAGGCAGACCAGCGTGCTTTTCTGGGATGGAAAGAAGGTACTGAATACTTCATTAGTTCGCATTCTCTGGTATTCACAATAAATTTTGTCAGACAGATCTTTCTCTATGTATTATACAGCTCGTTCAGGAATCTGCCTCAGTACAAGACACGGTGATTGTACGGAGCAAAAACTGAGCTCCAAAAGGCAACATCATCTTTATGTCCGCTGTGTGCAGCAAGGGACTCTGTTGTCACTGCTGTGACACCCCACCTCACAAAACAAACACAGCACATAACCCAGATGACAACCAGGCTCAGAGCTGAAAAGGCAAAAACCACTGAAGGACAAAGAAAGATTCACAAAGCCTTTTCCTGAGTGCTAAGGAAATTCTGAACTGTTGGATGAATCACAAATAACATTTTGTTGTTTGCTGTTCGTCTGCAATAATAACAAAAGCTTCCAAGGCATCCATTCTTTAAGTTGTTTTCCCAGTTTCAGGTGCACTTTAGGACTTAGATTAGTTACCATGAAAAAGTAAAAAGCACAACAAAACAATATTTCTTCTTTCTATTACTATTTTATCCCTTGCCTTCCTGTAGTATATTTTTCTCTCACCACAATGAATTATGACCAAGCTGAGTGTCTAAATATCAAAAAAGGATTTAAATTTTCTGTATGTGCAAAATTTTCTCACGGATGACACATGAAAAGCTGTAGATCAGAATAACTGGTGTACAAGGAAGCCATAAAGAGCTGGATACTTATGTTTCCTCAAATCTCTTATCCTCTTCATTATCCCACTCACTCCTGCTGAACATCAAATCTGAACAGTGTTTTCTTTCCGTTGCACTCTGGTAATTGAACTGTAAACTGACTCTTTTCATCCAATCAAGGCATCCTATCAAATGTGCTATAGCACCATGTTAAGAAAAAGAAACTCAGAGTTCTCCTTCTAATCTACACAGAAAAGGACAGTAGGTAAAAGAGTGCTGCCAGAAATTTCATCTGCTGGAACCCATATTCACAGGCAAAACATCAAGGAAAAAGCTGGAACTTCTCTGCTTCAAAAGAACCAGAAGCCACATGTGTATTATTCCCCACCAAAATTAATTTTTCACTGTAAAAATTGGGACATTGTGATCTGAAGAACAACGTGGCATTAATGGGATTTTCTTTGGAGGAGGATACCAAATTGAAAGGCATAGCCAACACAGTTTACCTGAGATTCTCCAACAACCTGAAAACACAACTGTGAACTACAGAATGTGGCTGTTTTATAGGCAAAAACCATCAGTGCTTACACCACAGAAGCACGCTAATATCTTGAGCTAAGTTTTGCCTTGCAGCTTCTTCATGGAACACATGGAGATGGCAAATTTAATTCCATGGAATCAACCAGCAAGTTTAGCTCCATGAAATTAATTTACACTGAAATATTTCTGTTTCCAACGGCAGGATAACTACCATCCTGGTAAACCCTGTCAAATATAACTTGGCTACAGGTATAAGGCAAAATTGTTGCAAGACAAAATTACTTCCGCTAAAGGATTGCAAGAGAAGCAAGCAAGTTCTGCAATCTGGACAAAATACAGACTCCTGGGGAAACGGGGGAAAAAACCACAAAAAAACCCCAAAACAAACAAACAAAACCACAAACCCACAAAACAGAAACCACAACAAAACACAGCAACAAAAGCACTGGTGCATTATACTTGTAGAAAGAGTTTACAATTTAATGTCAGAAATGTTCTTACAGCCATCTAAGGTAAAAAAAAAAAATAAAAAAAAAAGCCAAGACTTGACATATTCCAAGGCTCATCCTTATTCTGAACATTTTACAGGTATCTTGTGCTAAAATTGTTATACCGAGTTGGATAAGAGAGGAAGTCAGAACTCCAAGCCCATGAAAGGGTTTAATGGCTTAAGTCATGATTTAACCAATTGAAAAGTGCCTTGGAACTTCTTAGGTCTCATGGCCACCAATATGATACTTGTACATAATCATGTGTCTGGTTTTACCAACTGAGAGAGGGAGTTATGAAAAAAATTATGCTGGAAAAGGTGGGCAGTTATCTTACACCATCCTATTTTTCCTAAGAGCTGAGGTTCAGATATTTCTAAGCATCTGCCTTTAGCACCCCTTCATGCAGAAGAAATTTCTTCCAAACAGGTGGCTCTCACAAAAACACTGAAGAGGAAAGCTAGAATTGCCCAGTTTCTGCTCTTTTGCAAAGACTTTCCTTCTTCAGCTTCAACGATTACCAACCTGCTGTCAGCTCAAGAGTAGATCCTTTTCCTCCATTTTTTTTCATTAATGCTATCTTTTCAGACCAACTTAAAAACTAAGTAACAACAACAATAACAACAGCAATAATAGTTTGAAATGACTAAGAGGGAATTCTCCCTTTCATCTGAAAGCAAAACAGATAGAGAAAGCTATCAAAGCTTTTCTTTGTTGCTTTTCTTCAAGAACCTCCCTTCTAATCAAATAGACAGGGCAGTGACTTCGGTTCCTATCTCAAGCCACTAACCAACTTTTATAAAATCAAGTCATCCTACCTGAGTAAAGTGGGGAAAGAGCAAACAAGTGAGCCATAATCAAAGTATTCCAAACACATTGGAATTTTTCTGCAAATTTAGCAGTATCACTCAATCTTCTTTGATATCTGGGGGTACTGTTATCAATTCTTCACATTTCCAGGAGATCATAGGCAGATGACTGGTGGGTGATGGAGCTTTCAGAACTCATCCTTCTTCTTCTTCTTTCTTGCATCAGAAAAATAACCATTTATTTAGGTGAGAGAGCCTTTTCTATTGCTCCTTAACTGACCTACTGAATATTTAGAGATACTTTTAAAGAAATAGGAAGGTTTATGGCAAGTAGACATACAAATTCCATTAATTTGTGAAGGCTGAGCAAACGTTGTATAGAAAGAGAACTGTACAGCGGCTGTGCTCTTGATTGATCAGATTCAATTACTGCTCAGGATCAGAGCTAGCGCTTTCAAAAGTCCCATTTCCTACAAGCGCTTTTCAAGAGTCTTTGTGAGTCTGCTTCAATGGCACAGCAGCGTACCAGAAGACAATGCAGATTTTGTCAATGAGGATGCAATTTCCACTTTTGGTTAAGCAACTCTCTTCCATAACAATTTCTTGAATATTTGAGATGTGCACTGGGAATCATGCACCTCAGAAGAACTGCTTTAGGTGTGAGGTCATAACAGACCTCACTGCATTTCCCCACTCCAATTAAAATTCCAGAAAATCAGCTGAAAGATCAAGTGAAGGGATGAGGTGCAAGATACAAAGGCCTCAGGCAGAAATGGATCTATCATGCTGGTGGAACACCTGCACAAGGTGCTGCAGACACCAGAAGGTTCCAAAGGGTCAAGGATAGGCTGGGCAAGCTCATGGCAGATAATTCCACTGAGGATCATTAAATACAGAAAACCTACCTATATTCAGGAAGCCACTGGAAAAAGAGAATGAGAGGGATGGGAAAATATTAGGGGAAGTTATTATTTTGCCTTGTACTCAGATTTTCATGAAATGCATACTTTTGGCCAGTGCTGGAGACAGGACGCTGAAAGATTAAAGACCATTGGCTTGATACAGTGTAGACCTGCCCGCCTACACACATTTCTGGAGTATTGGATCCCAGAACAGTAAAAAGGCCCTACAGTAAGCAGATGATGTGAGACTCTGGTGAAACAAACAGTGTGAGCTGCCCACACCACACATAGGATCAGAAAGGTCTGTGTTTCTCCACTCAGCCTTTTCAGAACTTTAAAAAACCTACACATTAACCTCAATGGTGCAGGACGTAGGCAGAAATCTGCCTACCTCTTTGCAGAAAAGGACATCCAAAGCTAGCATCTAAATGACAGTAGGCAACAGATTTTGGTAAGATTTTCTAAATATTATGTATCCTAATTACACAAATGGACAGCCAGTGAGTTGCAAATTCTCCAGTAAAGCCTGCCTAGCACAAGATCTTTTAATTCTACCTTTGAAGTGAGTGATTTACAGGAAATGAGCGAGAGATTTCAGTGCTGACTGCAATCAAGACCCTTATCTTTACAATGAGCATGATTTATAGCAATTTTATGCTAATAGCTCTCACCCGTCATTATCACAAGAGAGAATATATGTCAAAATTCTTTATTCACCCCAAATCACACATCAGCCAGGCTTTCCATTCAAAGTATCTGATTGGGACCGACAGAAGCAGAAGGCACAGTGTGCTGCACACAATGACTTTCACAGCCTTTTAAGCTCTCCTCTTACTTTGGAAAGCTTATAAAATGGCAGAATTTTGTTTTGAATGACAAATACAGTTCAATACAAAGTGCAGGTTTAGGGGTGGACATCCGGTTTTATAAAACTGATGAATATCAAATTTTTGTCCATCTTCAAATATCATATCTAATTAATTTTTTACATAAACACCCCCTTGCACCCAAATAAAGAACCCTCATGACTAGAGGTAACATGCATGGACTTGAAAGCCACAGCTACTGCAGGCTGGACAGTGTTCTGAAGGATATCCCCACTACACTCGCCCAGTTGCTGCCTTTCCAAGACTTCCACTGTTGGATGCAACACTGGGTTAGGCGGTGCTTACATTTGATCTGACAGAGTCCTGCCTTCTAATATGCTTTTGAACTGACTATAAACAGTGAAACAGATTGCACAGTTCTGGTGTGCCCACTGTTCAAAAGGAAAGATTAAACTTACAGTATGAGGGAGTACAACAGGAATTGAATCTTGAGGGAATTTCAGTGATTGTAGGTGCAAAGGAGCTGCTAGGAACTAACAGGAGCTAGGGCACAGAAAAAGAATTTTCTGTATTAAGATTTGTCTGCCCAATGCTTATTCCAACTGGATTTGAAGTGAAGAATTTGAGCTTACCTGATTGGAACTGTGTTATTTCCAATGAGCCAGACCAATTCCGCTGCATACTGAGCAGCGCTGAGTGCCACAAGGTGGTATCTTTCTTGCTCAGCACTTTTTCACTTCCTATCAGGATCTCCTCTGTGTTCATCCTGGGTCTATTTATAACAAATGCTTTTCCATAGGCCTGCTATGCCAAATACCAAAAATTGCTCCCACTCACTGCAAGGAAGAAATTCTATTCCTGTGTAATTTATTCTGTCTTTACATTTCTAACCTTGAGTACAGTGCAGACTCAAACCATTTGCAACCTTTCATCATTTTCAGATATGTGTATTACTGCAGTAATCTTCTCCCACATAGATTAGTCAGCTAGCAGCACCAATAAGTAAGTGCGTGTAAGGGGGACACAGAAGCTGCTGCTTTTGAGAGATGTAGGTAAAAGCTCAGTTCTTACATTCTGTGAACTAGCCGGCATCTCTGTGAAGTCATATCAATGGAGAATATGCCCTGGTGATTAGAGACCTGCAATCTATTTTGGTACATGTCAGAAGATGTGCAGGACAGATAACCTACATGCACAGTGAAAGTCAAAATTGTATCTCATCCTCAGAATAAAAGCCTGTCTTCAGACATATGTCCTTGTTACATAAAACTTCAGGCTGTAATCAGTGTTTGATCAAGGGGTCATGTATATATGCTTCCTGGGATAGCCTTTTTGATCATTCATTATCAGTAAAGATATTGGTATCTTTTCTAACACCTTCCACTTTCTTCTTTTTAATCCTTTTCACCTAGATTGTGGATGCTGCCTGCTGACACATAAATTTTCTTCTTCAGTATTCTAAGTTTCCACATGAGAGTTGGGCCCTCTCTCAAATCCATAGCTGGGAAGTGTGTCCTACCCTCACCAGTGTGTCTGCACTAAAACCATATCAAAATGAGCGGCTACCCAAGATGAGTTTCTCTGTGGGAACTTCCCTATATGACAATTCCTAGACTGAACCCTCACTGAGGACACTTGGTTGACCCCAAACTCCATGATGTGGAAGGAGCTTGAAGCAACCTGATCTAGTAGAAGGCAGATGCATTGAAAACAGATGACCTTTAAAGTTCCCTTCAAATTTCAGTGATTCTAAGAACCTGATGAAGGATTCCCAATAGTTATGATTCAAGTGCCCCCCACCCTCAATCAGATGGAAGCTATCTTTGTCAGGACTTCAAGGTGAAGTGAAACAGCAAGCATCACAAAACAGGGTAGAAAAATAGATACTAGAATGAGTGTCCCCATCCCAAGGTTATCTCAGGTACCCACCCCCAAGGAACAGTCCCCAGTCACTGAGTACGATGTATGACTAAAGTCACTCAAGTTCGACCTAAATACAAAAAAGTAGTATAAAAATTAGTTTAAAATACAGAAATGTTGAGGGACATCACAACTTCCGGGATCTATCAACAGGCTGGACCTGTCTTCTTCCCCCATGGGGCCACCAATTAGGTAAGAACAATACTCTGCATGCTGAATGATTACCTCAAGGGGTGATTAGAGCTTGTTAGTGTATTACTTTGAATAACTATATTACTTTGGATATACTTTCACAGTCATATACTATGACTAGCAATTTTTAACTTTAACCTGTCACAATTTCATTAATAAAGAGAATTATTCTACTCAGAATGGCAAATTCACCCGGTTCACATCTCAGTGATTGGGCTTTACCTCTGAGTTTTAATTCACTCTTCTGTGAAAAACTGCAAATATCTTTCCATGCCATACATTACAGTCTGGCAGTTCTAAAGAAGCAGGATCCATAGTTAACCAGCATAGAGGTGTTCCAGTGCAGGCAGGAGGGATGAAGAGGGTACCACCTCTATGGCTGACAACAGTGTAAGAAATAGAGCTGCTTTCTAAACAAATGGTTAATTTTGCTGCTGCTTATCAAATGAGCAGAAAAACAGTGGCTACTCAGCCCCAGGAAGATGGAGAGCCTTCAGACATTGTAATTACAGGGTATCATAAGCTCCCCCAAAATGCAAATGAAAATATAAGTGTCTCTGTGAGCTAATGAGCCCCTAAGCCTCAATTCCAACTAGCAGCTGCTTATCACAATTTTAAATCTGCTATGCAAAAGAACCCAGAAGCACAGCTGCATCTGAAGCAGTATTGGAGACAGAGAACTGATGCGAAGAAAGATGGGACATGACCTAGAAGCATGGCTGAAAAAATGTGTGACTTCACACTCTTCATGTGAGCCAAACACCAAATGTTTAAAATGAGGGGTGAATAAGTTTTTCTGCTGCCAAGAATAAATGCCAGTGGCTGCACAAAACAAGGCCTAAGGACTGTCTTATAAAGAGAGTTAGCAACTGATGACTGTAGCCTGGATCTTCGTACAAGTCTCAACACATCATGGCTCTCACTGATGTTCTTGCCAGCTTTCAATAGCTCTGCACACGTTTTCAGCTTTCTGTCATGCAGAGATCTCAGTCTAACCCAAAACAACAAAAAAGAAGCAACTATAAAGGCTCAGCAAGTTTTCGTTTCCTCACTGTGTACAGAAAATGACAGAGCCCGAACCCAGCAAAGCAGTGACACATATGCTTAATTTTAGCCCATGCTTTTTACCTTACTGACCATAATTTATAGCATTTCCAGATGACAGCCACAAATTATTAGCTGGGATCAGCCATCCCATTTGTCTATACCTTCTTATGGTAAACATCCCAATTTTTCAGCTGTAGACAAAGTCATGCCATAACATCGGGTGAAACTTTATACTGTTATGGCAAGAACCAATGCAACTGTAAAGAGCTGATAATTTTTTTCACCCCTTTTAAGTCTGTGGCAAGGTGAATACACAGTGACTTAGAGATCGAGAGATGGGGAGAGATGAGGAACAGGTAACTCTTTAAGCACTGTTTTTGGTTAGACACTAAAACAAAGTCCCATTTTAAAACATAATGAAAAAGAGAAAACCACTAAACAGAGAAACATTTGGCTGCTCTTGAGGTAAACTTTTTTTTGTTGAGTGTCATCCCTCAACTGCAAATGGGACAATCTGATTAATCCTTGAGTCACTTCCATTCTGTTTCTTCCTTCTTCAAACACCACCAAGAAATTTCCAGTTACACAATTTAAAAAGAACAGACCAGGTTAACTTGTTTCATGAACTCAGTGTTCTGTTTCTCCAGTACAGAAAGAACTCTTCCCACCACTATGCAGGCAACCCACACACAGGGGGCCACTACGCTGGCTACAATCACTGGGAAATCACACCTCCTCCTAACAGCTGGCATGAAAAAAAGATGAAATGTCAGCACTGCTAGAAGAAAGCTCAAACATGGTGCTAAATTAGCACACCTGAAGACTGCCATGGGTTTAGATTTTTTTTTACAGAATGGAAGACAGAATTACAAGGCACTGTCTGCCTCTTCAGGCTGGAAACTTGAAGTGTTGCTTGACTGGTAGGTATATTTAAAATTCATGTGTCACTTATAAGTTTATGCCTTTACTCCTGTTCAAGAAAAGTGCAACTGTCATGGATAGTCAGAAAGAAGGACAGCATATCTTACTTGCAGCAGTTTCAGGAAATTGCTCAAGGGACCTACTACCAAAACATGTCACTGTACTGTTTTTTCAGCTCCTGTAAACCCTACTTCCCTTCTTGCACACATGGCAATCTCAGGTATTTTCCCCCATATCCTCATCTCTGGTCTTCACTATATTGTCCCTGTTTAAGATCAGCCTCTTGTTGATTCTGACAAAAGAGCCACAGCACATAAAAATGGCTCATGCTAATTATGTCTTCTTTTCAATCAAAATACAAATCAATGTCCCTGAAATGCATACTACCATGCAAACTGCCTCTTGCACACTGAATTAAGGCTCAGATGCCTCCTGCTCTAATATGAAGAGTACTCCTTTGAGAGAACTCCCATACTGATGGCAGGTTTTAGTTTGTTTAAAAAATGACCAACACCTATCAAAACACAAAGCAGACTGATGAGATCATGGAGAGAGGCAATAGAACAGGCTAACAAGAAACAGAACAGTGCTAACAACCTGTTCCTTGCACCTATAAAGAATGCAATACTTCAGAAGACATAACACCAAAAACAACTTGGTTTATTGAGTAGAGTGCAACACCAATCACAAAACTCATAGATGCTTTGCCAGCATTCCTATCTGAAATCTAGAAGATTAGGAACAGGTCTCAGTTCAAGGATACCCACAGCTCTGAGGGAGCTAACAACACAAGACCTATCTGACACTATATTCTGTTGTCAGGATACCTCCTCATACCACTCAAAATGTTCCTTAGTTTCACAATACGTCTCCTAATTCCATTGCCCTACCAAACTTTTACAGGAGCAAGCAAAGGAATAAATGAGTAAACCATTGCAATGAAGGAATAAAGCTGACTGACGTTTAGCAGATTTGAAAGCAACTACAGACCTTCTTCTTTTTGCAAACATTCCAAGCCAACATAAATTGCATCTGTAGTTGTGACCTTTTGCCAGGAAGACAATCCTGACAAGAGCAATCTCAGCTAATATGGGCATCCAGCAGATATGGTAAAGGAACATTGTCCATCTTCTCTCCAATCATCTGAAGGGATGCTATTGCCTCTTGCAGGTTCCTTAGAAGGTCAGTTAATATTGCTTCTTTGAGGAAACCTCAAAATTTCCCAGTTAACTGTGCTAGTTGTAGCCATCAGTATGTTTGTAGAACCACAAAAAGGCTTCTGGAAAGCACTTGCATTGCCTTGTCAAGTCTGGAAGCTGATGCACAATTGATTTGCTGTCAGGTTGGAAGAACGTGCTGCAGGTAGAATATTCTGCAAGGTCTATCCATCATTTTAATTAATTGCTTGAATGACAACATGGACACTTATCCTATTGCAAAGTGCAAACAAGATGATGTAAGAAAGTAACATGCAAGTCTTGTTAGGGGACAGAATACTTTGAATTACAAGGGAAAAAACAGAGCAGCTTTCAAGCACAACAGCCTTTTTGCAGTTCTGTATCTGGATGAGGGCAAACAAAAAGTGGCTGCCACATAGGGCAAATTTAGCATTATAAGTCCTCTCAAATAATAGAATGAAAGAGACAAGGTGCAAAACCAACATTGCCGACTAAAAGAGGAACATTCAAGTATGCAAGTACATAAACACTTCCTGCAAGGAACTCACTGGCAGTTTTGCTGAAAAGATGATGACAGATATCTAAATTACTGTCACAGCTAAGGCTGTGGAATACATGAGATTACATTTTGCCCTGCCCCTACAATTATTACAACATCGCAGTGAGAGTAAATCAATGCAGTGTGCAGGAAATAGCTTATATTGGAGTTTAAAGAGAAGAGCTACTAAATACAGCTCTCCCTCATCCTGACACAGTGTGAGCATATCAGGCAGAAAATCGTCCCAGTGTTCTGAGTCATTCTGTTCTGCTGAAAATGTTTAAATGACCTTATAACCTTCACCTTGCTCTTTTTATTAGTAGCCAGAATATATGCCAATGCTGTATTTCATCCTTCTCTAGCAAAGAACTATCACAGATCCTTTTAATGACTTCATTATCACCTCTTGGGCCAGAGAAGGAACACATGCTTACTCATAGGACGAAGTTGTGAATGTTCCCCAGAGATCTGCTTGGGGAAGACATGGGTTTTAGATGTTAAATAATGAAACACTAGCCTCTAGTTAAAATGATTTGTGTTACTTTCCATTATCAAATAGGTCTATCCATTTGAGTTTTGTAATGAGCTTGGTCAGGATCTTCAGCTGGAATGTTACACAGACAAGTCACAAGTTAATCAAGCTGAACCTGAGAAAATTAATAGCTTTTCATGACAAATACATCCTTCCACCAAAACCAGTCCAACTTTTTGCATCCTTTGATATTGTGCAGCGAACTCGTTTGTAGCACAGCCTTATATCTGTGCCTATGTTCACCTGCATGGATCATGCAGCAGTGAAACAACAGAACCATTGTTTTTCACACAGACCATGACAGCTGAAGTCCAACCTACTTGTGCCATGACACTGAATGGGAACACTAAAGGCCTTGCCCCAGAAAGCAGCAACTGCCTCTCCAGCTAGTTTCCTCTCACTCATTTATTGCTACAGGTACTATCTCAGAAGCAAGTCATTTCGGGTTCAGTCACACATTCTGCCCTCTGGTATAAACCAGATGGAGCTCGAAGCCTGGAGGCCTGCTGACAGTACACTGGCAGTGTCGAAGAAATGTCAAACAACTGACTGCCATCCAAGACCAGAGGTCAATGACATGTCAGGAATGAGAGCCAAAGAAGTAACTCTGCTTATGATAGAGGGCTAAGGTGATGGCGGGCAGAGAGAAGAAAGCTCTTGGCTCACACCTTCTGCTTGCCCATATCCTTCAGGGGCCCAGAATATTCTGGAAAGCAGACAGGACTTCCTGTAACATTTGTGAAAAATTATCCTACGGGCCATAAACTAAGAGAAAAATTTGTAGATAGACAATCTGTGTCTCATTTACCAAACTGGCACATGTTCACAACCACAGAACCAGATGAAGTCAGCCAGGATTCTGAGTAGCTGATTACATATGTTTTGCTCTCTATCCTTAACAAAAGCTGCAAGGTTAGGCCAGCTCCTCCAAGGAGCAAACTGTGACAATACTCTTCTCTCACTATCCATGTGTTGCTTGTTTTTGAGGGCATGGAACTGGATTTAAATGAGAAGAGAAAATCCAAACAAACCCTGTTCTGCCCAACTCAACTAATTTCTTATTTTTTTAGAGGGCAGTTACTGCCAGTTTTAATATATGTCTTAATGAAGACTGATTCATGGGCTGACTCCCTTATAAGGGCTTCGTAGTTAAAGAGACTGGGAATAGGAATCTTGTTAAAATAAAGCTCTACTGAGCATTTTGTATTTCAAGACAGTTACCTCTTACGACTTTCTCTATTTGGTTCTCTAATTAAAAGGTTAGCAAACATGAACAGGGAGCATTTTACAGTATATAAGGAACCTTAGGTCTCTCCACTTGAGCCCTGAACTGAATTTAACTGCTCAGAGACTGTCAGTGATATAATCATGGCGAGTCTCTTTAATTTCCTGATACACACTTGCACATGGAATGAAAATTATGGGGAATGGTGGATAAGAGGCTCTCCTGCCTCTGAGTCTGTTGTTCTCATATAATCATTACAGTCAAGGAAGGCTCCCTCTTGCTCCTGTTCAATGTCCTGTACAACACTGGTATTCTACAGTTACTGTGTGCACACACTAATGGGAGACACAGAGAGGTCACCTTCTCAGCAAGGCTGGCAGCTTAGCAAAGCCACCCTGGTGGAATTTCTGTGTTATTAGAACACATCTGATAGATGGAGAGGAAGCATACTCTCCAAAGGTGCCATGAGTATTCTGGGAGGAGAGATCTGCTGGAACTGAGGTGGTGATCAGACTCCATCAGCTGTGGCCCAGGGTGCAGTGCCCACAGCAGCAGCACAGGGTGTCCTGCCAGAGTACCCAGAGTAAAGTCCTGCACTTACTGCTGGAAGCTCCAAAGCAAGTCCCATGAATAAAGGAAGCCATTCTCTCCCTAACATGGGTCAGAATGCACATTTCTGCCAGAGGCCACCATGATTTCTCATTAAAGCCAAGGCCAGGAAGAACTGTACATATATTGTCGCAGTATAAATTGCTAAGATTCCACCATGAGTCCAGTGGATCACAAAATTACCATGTCCTCAAAAGTACATCCAAAGCCAAAGCTCACTGGATAGAGGTTTCTGATAGCATTAACCCCTGCATATATGCTCCACTGGCAGTAGCAACAGCTCTTGCAGCAGCACCATGTGAATACTAGCCCTGTAGTCCAGACCGCTGAGCCGTGCAAATTCATGGCTATCATTTCTTTGTATTTGTCCTCACTGCTGGGCCCAGCAAACACCAGGCTGTAAATAGTGGCAAAAATCAGAATCTAGACACGTGGTTGCAGGAAAAATGTGGCAGCAGTCCAAAAAAGGGTAACAGGTTTATTGGTGGATAAGTGGAGAGCTGAGCCCTCGGACAAGAATTATTGTTTCACTTCCATCCTTCTATCATTGTGATGGTCCTGATAGACCACTGGGAAGAATAGTTCCCCAGAATTTCTGTGAAGCACAGACAGAAGCTCTGGCTGTAACAAATAGCATTAGCAAAATGTCAGCAGATTCATGCTGTTACCACCCACCAGCTGCACCATTAAAGGGTGTCTGCTCCTAAGGAGTACATGAGACAGGGATGCTCAACAATGCCATGGAGGTAGACAAGGGTGATTTACTGCTCTGTACAGGGTGATAACATGGGCATGAATCACCAGGTGCCTTCAGTGAGAAGCTAGACTGGATTTTGAATGATAAGGAAAACAGGAAAGAAAGCATTATCTGGACTAAGGCCTGCCTATCTTTCCTATATGGAATATGTAAAGCATTCTTGATCCTGGGCATGACAAAACAGACCCCCTCTGTGCCTTCTCAGGACACTGCAGCAGTCCTGAAGTAGCTGAGACAAGTGACGCCAATTAGATCCTCCTGTTAGGCACCACATTTTAGATTAGGAATACCACACGGATAGTCTGATCCTGGTGCATACATCTCAAGAGACTGTTCCTAAGCTCTCCCATTAAGTGGTTGTAGTGCTATCTTAGCACCAAAGTAAAACAGAGAGATAACCTTCTGACAAGAGGGTTCGTGGAATGAGGAAGAAGACTGAAAGACAAGCCAAGGTCCATGTCTGTGTCTGTCAGCTATTGAGAGAAAAGAAAATTAACCATTAAAATCACTAAAAAAGCACAGGTAGAAGAGGTATAGAAAAGAATCTGAAATCATGTGTAAATGTGTCTCAGATACTTTAAAATTTCAAATGGCACTCAGACTATTTGAAATTGTGGCCATCTCCATGATGTCAGTCATCTTTAAGGCAAGGCCTCCTAGGAACTTCAAGGTCCTCAAATTACATGAGTATCAATTATCTTCTGTGGTGTCTCCAATTAATCCTTCTCAACGGACAAAAATTTCCTTACAAAGATGAATAGCACTTCATTCTTACAAAATATTTGAAGGTGAAACAGTGTGATCTTTCTATTTTGCTCCAAGTGAGCTGCACTTGGAGCAGATCTGGCCCTTGTCATAACCCATGAACTCAGAAATTAGCCTTGTATACTGTCTCCCAGAATATCTGCATGTTGCTTCCTTACCAGCCCATTCCTTCCTGGCAGGGAATTTCAGCACAAATGCAAGAAGCAGGATTACCAAAGGCCTAAGTGTATGAGCTCTTCTCTCAATCCTGAGAAAGTTCTAAGGCCTCAAGGTATGAAAGGAAGATTTTGACATGGATGGATACTTCTTTCATATTTTGCTGAAGCCAAATGGGAATCTGGACAGGTAAGGAGAACATCCACTTCACACTGCAGAGAACAGACTTTGCAGGTCTGAGACAGCTTTCAAAAACTGAAGTGGTAAGTGAGCAGCAAGACAGCACACTGCAGCTGAAGCTGGGTCATGGGACTTTTCAGAGGAGGAACAGGTAGGCTTCTCCTGTCCTACCATCAAGAAATGTGTTTACAGAATCAGCTTTCCCCACTGTCAGAAACAGAAGAGCAGAATTCCCATTGCTTTTTTCACCTGGCCAAGCCGTCACGCTTGACTGTGCAGGTGGCAATGGTGTGAAGGCACGTGGCTCAGCTGCAGGTGATGTCACAACACAGCAACAAGCCATGCTGAGCATCCAGCCCAAGGAGATAGAAGGCTCTCCTCCCAGCCCTTGGAGTCCCAGCACAAATCTGATGCTGGTTCCAACCACAGCTTCATCCCTTCTGCAGATATCGCCCCAGAGGTATCTGTCTAGGAAAGTAATGGATTCTACATGTCTTCAGGGCTTATGAGTTCTCACTGGATCCTTTCCCACCCTGAACTTCATGGAAAGAGGAATTTTACTTTACAGCACTGAACAGACATGCTTTTGTTCTGTTCCCTGGGCCTTAAGTAAGGGAAGAGAATAGATAAGGAAACTTATACAACACTAAGCCAATGTCAGTTTTCATCAAATATAGTGTTTTTAGATGTGGTTGTCATGTCCTTAACCTGAAGGGTAATTTTGTTTCCAAAGATTGCAGGATGGGTGTCTGGTCACCTCCTCCTAGGTGGATGACTTATTCACCCTCCTAATGCCTCTAATGATTTATCAGAGAATTTGCAGTGCATAAATGTTATAAATAATGCGCAAGTGTCAACGGGTTTCATGTATTCACTTCAAACAAAATATGAATCATGCTGTCCCTGCATTTGCTGACTTTGGGCTTCTTTTGGATTTAAAGCTTATTTCAAATCTCTCATAAGCTAGACTACTACTTTTTTTTTCCTTACCATTAAATGCACACCTTTTCATTGAATCACTTCTGCATTCCATACTGCCAGACAAGGCTAATTTGAGATGTCTGTCACCTAAAAGCTACTAAACCAAATATTTGTCACTTAATCCTAACCATAATTTCCAGCTAACCAGTAAGGCATAAAATAAATTACTTTATCAGCTCCACTCTCTTTACATCTGCTTTATTCCCAACTGTAACACAACCAGTTATAATTGAGTTGCAGTTTAATCAACTAAGTGGGCCACCCTGTGAGGAAAAACGGAGGGAAAAAAAAAAAAGAAGAAAAAGAGAAAAAAAAAGAAGAGAGAATCTAGGTCGCTCTGTTCTTAAGACAGCAAAATAGATAATTGCTTCACTCCACAGCATCCATGCTGCACTTGAGGTATGTTTGAGATGTTATGTAACTAATACCATCCCTAGGTTAGCCAGACCATCCTTAATAATATCCCATAGATACCTCTTCCATGCACATGAAGGTGGTAGACCTGATTTATCCTTTTCAGACTGTGTGAAAACAAGGAATATTCCAACCCATGAGATTTTGAGAGGATTTTTGTGAATTTTTAAGAAGAGAAAGAAAACCCCTTGGATTATTTTACTTGCATCTGCAAGAATTTAATAGAAATGCTGGTCTTCAGCTGCTACAGATTGACAGATCTCTCTGTCAAGAAAGACATGGAAAGGACCTAGTACAGAAGGACCTTCTACAGTACAAGAAAAACATACACTAAAGTGATCCCTAAATAAATAACAGACAAATAACCACATAAGAACCAGCAATAAGACTGGCATGCCTATAACAGAGAGAAAAAAATAATGAGTGTTCTTAACTCAGGGCAGCCAATTCACAATAGTCAACTGGAGTAAAAACAGCATTGAAACCAACACACTCTACATTTAACCCAGAGAGGGGATTCAAGATAGGAAGCAAAGTCAAAACTTTACATTTTGACTTCACTTTCCTGTGTGCAAACAGAAAACTGCTGTCTGTGGTAGTGGCCAAGAGAACACATTTTACCCACCTATTTTAAGCAACCGTTATTGCACCTGCCAGCATAGCAGGAGCACATGCATACTGTCTTGGAGGAGAGGTGATGAGTACCAGGTGGAAGGAATACCACCTGAAATGTTCTACCAGATAACATTCAAAACACAAAACCAGAAGTCCTGATCAAGCACCTCGGCCATGAGGCAAGTCATTGTGTCCTCAACAGGAGATCTCAGGCCACATGACCACAAGAGGTGCTAAACACCTTGACACGGTATTCACAGAGATGTGAATTGCAGTGGGATCTCTGCCTGGCACAGTGTTCATTGACAATACAACAAGGCGCACAGTCAGAAGAAAGGGATGGCACATTCCTCCTCTTCCAGAAGCCAACTTGTAGCAACGGCAGTGATCTGGTGTTCCGTCACTCACCTGCATGCCCTTGCTGAAGGTTTCCTTTGGGTAGGCACTCCTGAATTAGTCAGACAGTTTTAAGGAGACTTGGTTAAAAAGTTATCAGCCACGGGGAAGAAGCCTCCCAAGGCTACAGGAGACATTTGGGACCAAGAGGTTCAGTCCTGCATATAAAACATGTGTCTTTCTCTGAGTGTTGGGCCAGCACAGGGCACCCTCTGAAATCGCTACGCAGATAAGAGATCTAAGTCATACTGTAATGTGAGCCTGAGTCCAGAATACTGAGATGGCAGACAGCAGGCACATAAACCATGGAACGTAATCTGAGTCCAACAATCAGGAAAATAGTATATATTGGTATTGAGGAAGATAAAATAGCTTATTTTCAGACAACTGTTCAAAACCAGGATGAGGTCCCGGAGAAACATGTAGTTCTTAAATTACTTATTTCTCAACTGTAGCATGAAAAACCCAAAAAAATAACAACAATAAAAGCATTGAAGACAACTGCTTCCATGTAAATTGCAGGTAGAAGTTACCCTGGAGGGAATTTCAAGCTACGACTGTTACATGAAACTCAAAATCCTTGCCTGGGCTGAAACACAACAGCTGGAAAAATATCCAGGGTAGCTATCTATTCTAGAAATTACTTTGTAAATCCACCAAGTCCTTTGAAATAAAAGAACTTTCAATCTGGATCCAAAAACTGATTTCAGATCATCCTTAAGCATGGACATAACATAGCTGGCACACCTCTTCTGTTATACATATACAAAGGGGCTAAAATGTTCTCAGAAAAGGAAGAATTTACCTCAGCTCTGTAACTAACTCACCCAGAGGGACACAGTGCTGGTTCCCACTTAGCTAGGTTTGCCTTCTGAACACCATCAAAGATTATCACCTACTGGAACAAAATCAAAATTTAATGTAAAAATTAAACCACTTCTTAGAGCAATTCTGTTATTATGCACAATCTTACAAGTGAAGACTCAAAGACATCAACTCTCTATTGAAGTACTCAGGACCAAAACTTATTTCCTGCCTCACTGGCCTGACCTCTCTGTGCACATGCAATTATTGCAAATGTACCCAAGACTCAGCGCCCATTTCTCCCTGCTTGCTGCAGCAGCAGGATTTCCCAGCAAGAGCACCTCTCTTCTCTCCCGTTAGTCAAGAGACAATAATTACTGACTCAAGGATGCTCATGGCCAATTTATTAACATTATTCTTTTACCAATATTGTCCTTCAGTTTAAGTAGCTCTTCCCTTGCTGCAGTGTTCACCTCTCTCATGTGTTTAGAGAGAGTAGTGGTGTCCCTCCTTAACCTTTTTCCTCAGCATTTTAAGCTATCTCCATGTAATTACAAATGTCCTCTTTCATGCACTTTTTAATCTTGTCATTGTGCAGCCCAGCTGACACGGAACAGAAACTTCTAATAGTTAAAGGAAAATGCGGAGGAGAAAGTTGAAATTGTCAATAAAAGTGTTATAAGTATAGAAAATTAATAACAACAACAAAAAAAAAAACACCAAACAAAAAAAATGAACAAACAAACAAAAAAAATTTCTCCTTCTCAGTTTTTTTGCATACTTGCGTCCTGTTTGGGATTTTAATTTTCCTTTTCATTTAAGGAAAGAATAAATCTAAAGGAAACTGCAAAGAGAAATTGGTTAATTCACAAAGAACAAAACATTTCACTCAGATTCAGGTAAGAGTAGCATGCATACACTTAGCTCCAGCATTAAATAAATAACTGTCAGAGATTAAAAATACATTGTTCTGGATATGATGTCTTAGTCTCATGTAGTCTTTCAGATTCACAACACATCTTCTTTTCTTGATTGCTGAGAAAAAACAAACTATGTGTTTAAAAGCTTTTCATTAAAAAAAAAAAACAAAACAGAGCCTTAGTAAAACCCTTCCAAAGTCCTCTTGCAAATTAAAATTTTGATTAATATATGCATTTTCAAATAATTCAAGAGACACACACACTTAGAACAGGCACTGGAACAGAGGCTAGGCAGTCCCACACAGTTCCTGTCCCTTCGGGGGTATGCAGAAAGTTTCACACCACATGAAGGGACACCATGGCAGGGAGGTAGAAAGAGCAAGAAAGTCTCATTGCCAATATCAAGTTAAGGACAAATTTTCAAGCCCTTTACGTCCAGAAGTTCAGCTCTGTCCAGCACTAAGAAGCAGAAAGAGTGATAGGACAAAAGAATGCTGTTCACTTCCCATGAAGGGAAGGGCAGTGCTCAGTGGCCCATGTATCTGGTTGAGTCTGTTGTTTTCTTGGGATAATGGTGTCCTGTACTGCTTTCTCTGCAAGGAGACCAGCAGAGACACCATTTAACCTCGAGATCAAGTGACCTCCCCAAGCACACCCAGAGCTCTCCCACAGACAAAGTCAGCAACTGAGACAACCATCTTACATTCAGTTATCTTCAACAGAAGGTTCGAACTTCTTTTCTGCTGATCAACTTTGTCTGAGCTCACAAGGAAAAAAAAAAAAAAAAAAGACATTGATCCAGGAACACAGAGACATAGCAGCTCAGCTATTTGTCAGCCTAGGCATTGACACACATTTCTTTCCCATCCTTTTTCTTTTAATTGTTGTCTGCCTTCCCTTTCATTGCTCCAATTCTCTCAGGAGACTGGAGTTATCAAAACAGCTCCACCTTTCCCCACCCAGATTTTCTTTGTTTTTTGGTTCTTCCCTTATTTTTCACAGAAGGTAATTCATTTGAATGAAAGTCATTTGAATCCCAAATTTATGTTGATGTTGTTGTATGTTTGACATTCCTTCAAGGTCAGTGTCACTGCAAACAAGCCATGAGACCCAAATCATGATGCAAAAATACAAGCAGCTACCAAGCAGCTTCATTCTTGTAGGTAATGACAAATTCAAATTGCAAAAAAGATGCACAAAGTCAGCAGATTAAATTTGTTGTTTGTATTAATGCACTTCTGCAGTGACACCATCCACCCAACTTGAGAGCAGCTCATTTAAAAACGGGGGGGGGGGGGGGCAAAATCAACCCTCAAATTGCACAGGGTGGTCATCAATTTGTCCCTAGCAGAGAGACACAATTTGTTAGAAGTATTTTGTTTCTAATATGCACTGTGATTTGTACCACTGATAGATCACCAGTAACCTTTGCCCTGTCTGTAATTGCAGCTGATACCCTTTAGCAAACCACGTGAGCATCTGCTCAGCAGTCAGTAGAAACTTTCAGCCATCTCAGCAATGTTCTACATCCTGAGACACGAACTACAGACACAAAAACAAAGCTGAGAGAAACATAACTTACTATATCTAAGCTCTCACAATCAAATTGTACGTGAGAAAGTACAATGGCAACAGCAAAGTGCTCAAAGCAGTAAGTTAGGAAATTTTTAAGGTTCTGTGTCACCTTGATCAAGCACTTGATTTCAGCACATGGAATGAATATACAAAAGCATAGCAGAGGAGCAGCCTCACAAAGAGCATGCAAGGCTGAGGCAGAGTACTTTCTGCCCCACTACAGAAAGAGGAGGGACAGAGAATTTGGAAGAGCCCTCAGCATGCTGCTGAGGGTCTTTACAGCTGTTGGAAGTGGGAACAGAAACTCTGCAGCTTTGAGGAACTAACATCCCAATTACCACTTTCTCCAATGGTCTGAAAAACACTGAATTCTCAGCCAGATAACACTAGAACCTGTATTTGGTTCTGAGTCTCAGCATCAGTGTCTATTCCCTCTCTTTCTTCTCTGAACACTAACACAAAGCTCTGACAAAGGACCTTGGCCGTCAGACAGAAGAACATGCCTTGTGCATGTAGCCCTCCGGCATGAGACAAGCCACTGGCAACACGTTAGAGATCTGTCCCATTCTTTCTGCCAGCCTTCCCTGTTCATTGCCATTCCTCTTCCAGGCCTCCTCAGCAATTTAGCAGACTTCAAACACCGCTGGAGAACGTCTCATCTCCATGCAACTGCCACATGAAACTTTCCATGCAACCGTCTTTTTGCTAGGGTGGGTTTTTGTGCTGTTGCCCTTGGGGGAGGTGCCCTAGGATAAAAGAGACATTCTCGTCTTCTGTAAGGACAGGATGCCTGTCTTCCCTTAATGGAGAGACTTTGCAGAGGTTACTCAGGGCTCTTGGAGCCCTATAGTTTACTGCAGTGCTAACAAATACAGATCATACAGTCTTCACTTAACCCAGCAAGGCTTCTAAACCCAGGCAGCCCTCATGGATTTGATTTCACAGCTTTATGAATTCAAACATTACCCATCTAGTCAGAAGGGTAAGCCCTCCCACGTACATCAGCCTTCACAAATATCAGTCTTCTCTAATGTCTGTCCTTTTGCCAGCACCTGAGCAAGAGAGTCTCCACAGCTAACAGCTGAACTGAGTCCTGAGCTTCCCTCTCCTTGAGAACCAACACAAAGGCAAACCAGTAGCTTATATGTAGAGCATCCCATTGCATCAGGAAGATCTGAATAACTGTAATACATCATATACTAGGCTTTTGCCTGGCTCCAAATCCGCTGGTGCAGATAGCATTTCCTATGTGGCACAGGCCAAAATTTCAGCACTGACAAATTCTATTTGTGCCAAAACCATGCAGCTGGCAAGAAACCACCACTTTTCTCTGCTTCAATTATGAAAGGTGCAAAAAAAAAAAAAAAATAAAAAAGAAGAGTCAGAAAGATTCAGGTATACAGCAAGAGATATTAAAATCAAAAGTATGCAGAACTTCCTTCAAAGTGAATAAAAATCAAGAAGAATTTTTTCTTCTGCCATGAATCTATCCTAGACAGACTACTTAATATATATTACATTTCCTTATTTCTCCGTCTCTGAGAGAGAAAACTTCCTGCTTATCCATGTCACTCCACTCCAAGCAGACTTTTGGCAAGCAGATGCCCTGCAAGAGAAATCTTAGTTAAGCTCTTTGTGGCCTACCTCTACAATCAGCCGAAGGTTACACATTTTCTCCAAGGATACTTCAATAAGCACACTGGTCTCAGTACCTGCTTGCAAGTAAGACAAACATAAGATCCCAGCAGACATAAGTGAGAGCTTTTGTGTGATTCTAACAGCAACAGGCCAAACAGAGGCAAGCAAATATAAAAGGAAGTTTTCTCAAGAAAGGCACAGGAAGAAAGGATCTGGTTGGTTTTTCATCTCCTTGTTTGGATCATGGACGGAATAAATTAGCTGACTATCACTGTAGTTGTTTCACTGGTATCATCTCAACAGCAACCATTAGCTTCCTTGGAAGACATTTTGCAACTTAATCTAATTTCTTGAAGAAAATCTCTTTGCCAACAGTATGCATTCGGAAAAAAAAGGTTTTTAATATCATTCCTTGTGAAAAATGTATGCATCAGATATACCACCTACCCTAGGTTCCTGCCTCCTGTCACTGGATCCCAGGAAGAAAGGATCAGCACCTCCTTCTCCACTTCCCCGCTTCAAAAAGCTGTAGAGAGCAATGAGGTGACCCCTTTGTCTCCTTTACTCCAAAACAGAAAAAACCAGGTCCTTAGCCACTCCTCAGAAGACACTCCTTCCAGGCCTTTCACCAGCTTTGTTGCCCTCCTCTGGATGCACTCAACTCCCTTAAAAACCTTTTTAATTTTTGGGGCCCAGAATTACACACAATACAGGCAGAAGTCACCTGAGAATGAAAGTAAGTGGCTCCCCAGTATCTATCACATGCTACAGGGGGCTTGAGATCTCATGTCTCTTGCTAGATTCTCCAGTCCTTCTGATTTGGATGACTGCAAAATGAAAGACCTCATGTGTTAAAGGTTTCAAGGATCACAGACAAAAGAGGCTGCAGAAGCAAATAGCAGCACTATATGTTGGCATTGTGACTTGCAGTTTTACACTACAGTTTCTATCCTGATCCAGAACTTCATAGATTGACATAAGCAGTGCAGCAGAGCCTAGTAGATGCACAAGGTCCCAGAGCAGCACAGAGGCTCAGCAGAGAACTGGAAATGTGAGAAACAAGAGAATGAGTTGGAGAATGAGAAAACAGATCTTTGTGTTCATTTCACAGTCTGTTCCACCCCGAACAGGTCTGTATTGCCTCTGACTGCACTCAATCTTGCTAACTTCTGCCGGAAAAATTAAAGACTTAATCCTCACATCACAAGCTACTAAAGTGAGGCAAATGCAGCAGCAGAATATACAGAAGGTCACTGCTAAGATGTTAAACACTAGTATGGTTTTCATTCAGGCTTATCTTGCATTCACACACCCTCGCATCTTTGCTAATGTAAGCTTAGCACAGGAGCTGCTCTTTCAGAGCTTAAGTCACACGGTGACTTAAATCCCATTATCTTCATGAGGGTTTGGATCTCTGTCTGCCTTCAAGAACAAGGGGATTCCCTCTGGACTGTGTTTGGTGGTATACCTAGCTGAATCAAAGTTGCTGGAAAGGGACATGAAGTAGGCAGTGTCCCCCTGCTGACATATTCCAGGTGGCAATCTGGTTGTGTTTGTCTTTCACCTACAGTATTTTAAGAATCCTTCTGAACCAAAACAAGTGTCCACTGATTCTTGACAGAAGAATCAGATATGAAGCAGCAGTCCCCACTGTAAGCTGCTGCCAGTAAATCAGAAAATCATGCCTGTAATATCTGTCATAGTGAATATCTATTCAGAAAATCAGACGTACCTTTCCTCCTAGTGGGGTTTGTATTGCACAATGAATTCAAGGGATGGTGGAAGCATAAAAAAGAAATTTAGACAGTACCATTCACATTCACTGTTACATATGAAAGGATTTGCATAATTTATCCACATGCTGACATTAGGAAAAGTCAATATTTAAGGCAGGCATTCCAATATTGTACCATCCAGTTCTTGCCATTCCTCCCATTCATGGCAATAGAAGTAGCACATTAAAATATCCCCGTGCAGCATCACTTTTAGAGCTACTGTGTGTTCTGCATGTCCACAATTTCACAACATTCTGGTCTGCAGAATGTTGCTTTCTCTCCCTCTTCAAACACATCACGATTCAACCTCCAGTAAACCCTCCTCACTTTTCTTTTTCATAAGAAACGGTCTCAGACCCTTGGTCTTCAAATCACCCAGTACCAGAAAGACACCCAGAAGAGCTCCATGAGGTTCATTGTCTTCTGTTTCAATCCAGTTTCCCTATTTGTCCAAGCCAGCAGTGACAGAGGAAATGATAGAGTGTAGTACAACATGGGAGTCAGGTGTTCGTGCACACTTTGCTTTCATACAAACTTAGGAAGAAATAACCAATGCACAGTGAAAAGCATAAACTCCTTCAGGAGCCATTTTGGATCTTCCAGTTCCTGCTTTTTCCTGGGAAATCTTACACATTGGTCATGATGACAGTAGACCAGCTCTGCCAAAGAGCACTTCTAACACAAAATGTAGTCATGAAATCACTTTGATTGTCTTCATTTAACAAACTGTCACAGGAACAGCAAAGTGACCAATCACCCTGGCTACACACATCTGTCAATGATGTAGCAAGGTCAGAGGTACAAAATATCCCCTTCCTGTTACTCCTGTGGAAGAAGAAGCAGCAGCAATTTTAAACCTTTAGGTTTCATCTTGCTACTTTCTTCTTCTTGTCTTACACAGCTAATCAGCATCATGACTTCTCCATGGCTTCTGTCACTGTCAGACAATAAACAGTGTGACTTCCATATAGGGTGTTGAAAGGTCTGAGAAGCACCAAAAAAAAAAAAAAAGCTACAGAAGCACATTGGCCAAATGACCTAGTATTTTGTAGTGCTTTCCTGGACCACAGTTTCCACTGCTAATGAAAGGGTCAAGGATTTTGCCATGAAGAGGTCAGGGATTTAAAAAGACACATTTCAAGCTGGTCAACCTCCAGGCAGAAACTCTGCTGCCAACAGAGCAAAATCCCAGTGCTGGCAGTACATCAGAGGATGACCTTCCACAGCACAGACACAACAGGCCTCTGCAGACCCTCTTTCACAGCAAGCCAGGGAAAGGACACATTCCACTTCTGCAACACAATAACCTGTTAAACTGATTTCACAAAATCTAAATAATAATAATAATTTGGAAGTCACACAGACTTCCAAACAAAGCAACTTGACACCACATTTTCCTTGCTTGCTAACTTAGCTCACCTAGTTTTCAAAACACCTCATTGCCTTCTTTCCCTATGGGAAGAACTTTAAGGAAAAGCAAATCTGATCATTCTGTCCCATTAGAGACAGGGGTAATACCTTCAAAGTTTGCTTCACAGGTAATGGCAAAACTTCCACAGAAGCATTTTGCTAAGGTTAGTGTTACTGCTAATTAGCAGAGAGACCTCCTCTTCCTCTATGAGGTGAGTGAGGAGGTAGAACAATGACATTTTTCTTTCACTACCTCACCTGATCACTCCCTATGACAAAATCTGATCCCAAACTCCTCATGTGCTTCAGAGCCCTGCATAGTCCTGTCCAGTAGGGAAAGGTCAAAATCACCTGCCTGCAAACAGTTTTCAAATCCAGGCTCTTAGCCATCACAAGCTCTGGCCTAAGCCTCATTTTGGGGCTGTACACTGGGAAGAGAACATTACACACCCGTTATGAAAATGACGTACCCATTATGCTCTGTCAAGGACACCCAACTGGCCCTCAGACTTTGTGAATTGTCACCAGCTGAGATAGTTGAAGGGTTAAGCTATCCTAGCTGTAGGTGCTCTGCCAGCACTATCTATAGCAGATCCGATTCTCTGTAAATTAGAGGGGACTTTACTGATAAAATTGCAGTATTTTTTCCTTTCTTCCAGGAGTGCCATAAGAGATTTTGAGAATGGGATAAGAACATTTGCACCATTCAAAAAATCCTATCAAACAGACAGACGAATTCAGAAGTGTTCTGGGAAAAGCCATATTAGACTAAAATCAAAGGGCCATGAAATCCACACAATGGCCTACCAGAAAGTAAGGATAATGAATATGGTCACTAGCAGATCAGCCCAGGTATCCTAGCCAAAGCAAGCCTATCAGACACTGAAGGTTTGGTGTTTTGCTCAGTTTGAGCATCCTTGTGGACACAATTCAGAGATTCACAGATTATTCTGAGTTGGAAGAGACCCAGAGGATCATTGAATCCAACTCTTAAATAATCTCCCTTTGGCTATCAGAACTGTCAGACAAAAAGCGTTCTGGTCCCAAAACTAAGGAAGCAAACTATAATCTGCAGTCCTTGGCTTGCTGTGCCAGTGTGGCCAGCTTGGATGATTTGCATCATCTTGAGCTATAACTCAAGGGTGAAACAGATGTCCAAAACCACCTCTATTTTCCATATTATATTTGCACTGGGAGATCTTGTTTTATCTTGTTGAAACGATTTATAATTTTAAAATAGGACTCTGCCTAATGAATTAGCATTTCCTGGATTTTACCACTCTGCAGAGACTGCTCCTTTATTGAGTAAGTGGGTAAGTTCCAGGCACATTAAGTCATCTATCAGAAGAGCTGGTGCCCTGAACAGCTTCTTGACATCAGGCATCAGGAGCTCAGACTTCACAAAAAGATGCTTTTTTGAATTTACCTTCTCAGAAACTCCTATTATCATACAAATCCTGACCCTGACATGCAATGTCATCTTAGAATGAAGGTCTGCCCCGAGTCAATGTTGTTAAGCACAGGCAGACACTGTTTCCAACTCACATTAAGTCACCAAGCTGCAGAAAAAAAAATCATGCCTCTCAGATGTTATTCCTGTGCTGCAGCCCTCCTCCCCCTGCCTTTAACTGCAGTCTCCAAGCAGTTATTTCCTTTTTCTGGACTCGTGGATCTCCAGCTGTAGCGCTGTATCTCCAGTTTGCAGGTATATTAGTTCATTTCTGTGCAAGCAACCTTACTCATACTACAGCAAACAGTGCAAAACCTGCACATCTTTACACTAATTCTCCTTCAAAGTAGGCACTGAAGAATGAAATGAAACACAGTACTGCTACCACACAAACCGTTACCTTCTCATTTAGATGTCCTCATACTTTGCTATTTCGTGCAACCAGATTAGTCCCTTTCTTCTCCAGTTTGATTTCCCAATTCAAAATAACCCAGCTAAAACTTGGGCTGCTTGCTCTGTTCTTAACTGTGACAATTTTGCTCCCCTGGTGAAAAACACCCACTACTTTCAGAGATGAAAAAACATTGTTTCCATGCCATGGGACAGAGTCCTGCAGTAAATGCTGAAGTTGTATATGACATCAATATCACCACACATTAAACATTTACGCAGTCCCATGACTCTACAGTTTCTTCAAAGAAAAAAGAATGAAAAGTGTACACATGAGATAGAGCCCAAGAGAGAATGAACAACTTCCTCTGAGGCCAGTATTTCAGTTCCCAACAGCACCCAGCATCACCTCAGTGACAATGTTGCTTAGGCTGAATGTTCAGGTCAAGCAGCCTAGAAAGTAACAGTGGTAGAAAAAAAGGAACCTCATTCCCAAATATTTGTGCATTATTTTCAATTTCTCCCGAACACATCCCCACCTTTTCTATTTCCCACCAGGAGTTTAAAACAATTCTTCACACGTATAAGCTAATATATGGAAACACATGGAAAGTTGGCCTCAAATCCAGGTAGGGTGTGTAGGAATATTTTATTACTATTTCCCTCCTTATTGTGACAGTGTTCTTACTAAAAATAAATCTCCAAATATCAGGGACAAAAATTTCTGTACTGACTATTTTTTGTTCAGGATTTGGCCAATCTTTGGGGCAAAGAAGAAAGAGGGCTCACACACAAAGACAAAATGCCACTCGTTCTTTGGGGTTACTCTACTTAAACTAGTCTGCGTCCTTTATAATACCTGCCTCAGTGGCATGGCATGCAGCAAATCAAGACTTGCACACTGCACAGCGGGATTTGCAGCCAGTTGTTAGGGTGCCAATTAGGCATGACCCAGGGCCAGCACACCTTGTGTGGGAGGACTCTTCTCTGACATGGGGCTTTGGTCTCTGCTTGTTGCTGCCCTCTTCTGCTCAGACTCTTCAAACACTCCACTCTGGGATCATGAATCAGTGATAGGCATGCTCTTCCAAGTCCTCAGAACACCATTCCAGCTGCAGACCCCACCATAGCAGACCATCCTCTCTCTTGCCAGATGCAAAGGAGAGGGGTATGTGGGACTCAAGGCCCCTCACGTCCCAACGACACTTACCTCCTAGAGCTTGTTTCATAACAAAATCCATGATTTGTTGTTTGGGGTCCTGCCCACCTTCACACCTCACATGCACAGAGACCAGGAATCCTTGGAAGGCAGCCTGCAAAGAGGCACAATCAAAAGAGGAATAGTGTCTCAAGGAGAAGAAAAGGCTAATACCTGGTCTTCCTCAGCTCTCTCCCCACTGCCTTCCACCCTCTGTCTGAGTGCAGACAAGTTTCCAACCCTCCATCCCTTCAGACCCTGCTCTGCACAAGGCACCTGAGGAGCAGAGCTGCATGCTGGCGAGCGGTCAGCGGGTGGGAGGAGTCACACGGTGGTTCCCCCAGACAGGGCAAGTGGCCGGGAGCAAGTGCGGAGGAGCAATGCGGTGCCCCTTCACGGCTTGTCTCCTGCAGACGGCCAGGAAAGGGTTAAACCTTTGAACTTTCCCGTTTCCCCGCCTGCTTCTCGCCCTCTCCGTTTTCAGAGGGTTTGCTCCGGGGTGGCAGCTCCGCCCGGGACCGCCGAGGGGGCATTTGAAGGTGAAGCGCCTTGCAAGTGCCCGGGAGAACAAGCGGGCGATGCTGGGCGATCGGGATGAGGACGCAGTGCGGGTGGCGGGATGGAAAGTCCCCAACCAGAGCCCCTCGGACAGCCCCCAGCGCAATGCCAGCGAGGGCTGCACCTCCGCAGGGTGAGCCGGGACAGCTCAAGGTTGAGACTGGCCGGCCGCAGGTGCAGCACAGCAGCCCCGCCGCGCCGGCTGCTGCCTCCCACCCCCCGCCCGGCTCCGGCACCGGGTCACAGCCGTGCCAGCACCTGGAGGGACGAGGGCTGTCCCCGTCTCTGCGTGCCCGCACCCCGCCTCTCCTCTCTGCCCTTCCCGGCTCGGCACGGCCCGCCCGCCCCGGCGCCGATACCTCGCTGGGCGGCAGGCGCTGTGCTGAGACGGGCCGGGCCGGGGCAGGTGGCTGCGGCAGGTGGCAGCTGCTGCTGCTCCGCTCCTCTCCTCTCCCACGGGCTCCGGCCGGCGCCCGTGTGCCCGAGGGTTGCCGGGGAAGTTGCGGGTGCGGAGTGGGGGAGAAGGGATGAGTCCAGCGCTTCTCCCTACTTTTCCCCCGCGCCCCTCTTTTTATCACAGCATTTCCGGACCATCCCACCGACACGGTCCCTCCTTCCTCCTCCCCTCGTTGCGGGAGCTGGACTCTCTCCCTCCCCCTGCCTCCGGCTCCCCCGCCCCTTCCCTGCACCGCCCTCGCCCCTCGGTGCTCGCCGCTGAGCAGGCCACCAGCGCTCCCCAAGCCCCTCGGAGGGGTGCGTGTATCTGCATGCGTGTCCCCCGCCCCATTCCCTGCTGTCTCCAGCGGCCAGGTGTCCTTGTGCTTTGCCGTGAGGGAAAGGAGGGGTGGTTGTCAGCCCGCTGTTGCATTTTGCAATTGCTTCCTTGCCTCTCCTCGGGAGTCAGTGTGTATGCCAGGGGAAATCTCTGCAAACACGGCTTCCTGCAAAAGGGGGAGGGTGTGGGAGAGCGTTCTGCATCCTCTGTTCTGAGTCCTTTCCGGAGATCCCCTCTCATTCCCTAGGTCCTGGAACGAGTTGGAAAGGCAAGAAGAAGAAAGGGGAGGGAGCAGACCCTTCTCCTCCCTCCTGCTTCGCCTCGGATTAACTGTGGCCGGAGAAGAACCGCCGGCTGCTCGTCTCTGTGCTGTCGCTATCCAAGTGGGGGGGCGATGGCGGGGGGGATGGGGTGGGCGGGATGGGGGAAAAGAGGAAAGTCGTCTCCCTGCGATTGCCGCTGAAGGACGCGAGCTCAGCGATCTGTTGTCCGGCCGGATTCGGGACGGCATCTGAAGGTGAGAAGGAAGGAGCGGTGCGAGCGCTACGTGGGAAAGCAGAGCAATACCCCCTTCACGAAAGCACGGACGCCCACCTTTAGGGATGCCGACAGCCGGCTTGGAGCTGGGTGGGGAGGAGACCAGATCTGCTGCTGATCCGCCCTTTTGTCGCCAACAGAAGAGGTGGGACAGCAACCCCCAAAGTAACCTATATGGGTCTAGAAGAGGGAGGGGGCTAGGGGGGAATGCTGCCGGCAGTAGTGGGAGCCCGGGGATGGGGAGCAGCGGCGCCTCCTGGGGAGACGCTGGCACGGCCCGCGGGCGACCTCGTCTGAAGGTCAGGAAGGACGCCGGGGCCGCACCTGGCACCGCGCGGCATACAGATCCAGCAGGCACGACAGGCCAGTCAATGCCTCCCGGGGCAGCGATGCCGACCATCGGGGCTCCGCAATCTGAAAAGCTCTCAGATGCCAGCTGCAAATGAGGGAGTGCAGGTCTACATGCGGGAATGCGTATTTCTACACTCAGGACAGTGCCTGCCACCTGGGTCTGCATCGCTGCCCCATGCCTGTCAGTGTTTCAAAGGTATTTGGATAATGCCCTTTACAGCATGCCTTAACTTTCGATCATCCTGAAGTGATCAGACAATTGGACTAGATTGTCTTTCTAGGTGCCTTCTACTGAGCTGTTCTGTTCTATTCTATTCTGTAGGCTCCCAGAAAACCACTTTTGCCACAGATACTAGTGTTAGTCTAAGAAACTCACCTCGGTAAGCACGTGCTGCACTTTTACTAACAAGTTTCAGAAAGGAAAGAATAATACCAAGACAGGGTGGAAAACCATCTTGTTTTAAGCCTTAACTCACCCCTCAGAATTTACAGTTCAAAGGTCATAATGCAATATTTTTGATGCTTTTTCATACCTAACATAGGGGTGTGTCAGTATAGATTACTGTGCTCAAGAAATGAACCTAGGAGCCTGCTGGAGCTGTGTGCTCAGATTCCTGTTCAATTAACACAGTATTTCTAGGTCTATGTTGCCTCCCAAAGTGCCTGTATGACTTTGTGCAGGGCTTGCAGTTTGGGTCTGTCATAAAACACCTCATATTTCTTTCTCATCATATGATTGCTACTAAAGAGAGGGACAGTGTCCCCACCCCACACTACTAAACCTGTGTATGCACACCTTGCTCTTATATCCTGGAGTATGGAAAGGAACAATTCAAATACCCTCAAAAAGAAGGATCAGGAAAATGTGAACTAAGAGTTAGAACACCCAATTGCCTAAAATCAGCTTTCTTTTTCCTATATTGGGAATTCGGGAGCATGCTACATCAAGAAACTACTGTAGCAGCCAAAGGTCAGCATAGCCAAATGGGGTTGCTGAGAAATGTCATTGTTCCTGTTCATAGGCTCCTTACAAGCTTTGCAATAGCAAATGTCCTCACTTGTGTGCAGAGAATAAGTGATGTCATCCACAGGGGCTTTCAGAAGCCAGACAAAACAACAGGGACATCAAGAAGTCCCTGAGAGGTCCTTGAGCTTCTTGTTGACCTGATTAGAGCTTCTGGTCTGTTTCCAGAGCAGGCTGACTCTCCAAGAGTCGTGTACCCATGGTTCTGTTCCCAAACTGTACCCACTTTTCCAGATTATACAGCTGACACAGAAAATCATGACACATGAGACAGTGAAACATAGCTCTTAGCACCAGCTACTTCACAGGTCTCTCCTCTTCAGGAGAGCAAGGCACATCATCATCAAATCACGAATTTCACTGAGATACTCCTGGTCCCAGCTTCAGCATCTCTTCCCTGCCCCAAACACCAGCTGCCAAATAACTCCCACAGGATGTACCTTCCAGATGAAAATCCAATCGCTTGTGAGCCTGATTTGGGTGCCTTCTGTCCAGGTGATACTGACTACTCAGACAGTAAAGTTCCCAATAGTATACTCCTCACCCCATGAGGATCAGGCACGGAGGCAGGAAAGGACACAGTCAAAAACAGATTATGTAGTCTATAGATCTGTGTCTATTCATAGTCTCAGAAAGGCTTCTGGAGAAGGCTTTTACCTTGGAGACAGAACCTTTCCTATACTTGCTGAGAAACCCAGATGGAAAGATGGACTCATGGGGGTCTGTTAGGCGATTTACCTGCCATACATGAGGTCTGTTAAAAGAGAAATGACAGCTCCTGCAGCCATGGTAATTATACGAGCAATGCCACATGTATCTTTTTTCTGACGGCATATAACAATATTATTTATAATAATTTATGAGTATGAATCTGGCAGTAATGCAATTTTATAACGTTTACTAGATGGCAACAAATCTCAGAAACAAGAGTGTTTTCTCATCGGGGTGAGGGATGGAGATTAGTGTCAGTTCATGGAATCTATCCTAGCACCATGGACAGAAGAGAATTGCTGCAGACTCCGAGGCTCCAACACCTCCAAAACTTCCCCAAATATCAAAGCCAGTTGTTAGTTTGGTTTGCACTGTGTAGCTGTGATATGCCTGCTCCTGATTGTGGGAACAGGCTTGTTCTTCCTTACAGAACCAGAACAGTACAAATCCACTTTGTGACCTTGCTGGTGCAGATGAAGGGTACAGAAAACTGAGAAGAAAACAGAAAAATCTGCTCCATGGAGTTTTGTCCATGGAACTCAGATTCCTTCCTTGGCTACCATCTGGGAATCTGTGTTTATTGATATCCATGTAAGAAGTGGAATACACCAATAATTGGGTTTGGTGACATTTTCCATAGAAAAAAATGTGTATTTGGATCTCCAAAAAGAAAGAAAGGTCTGTTTTCAGAAGGAAAAAAAAAAAAATTAAATTAGTCAGGATGTTTCATTTCAACATCTTTAAATGCAATGTTTGATTATTCAATTCCATATGGTGTTTGACTACTTAGTTGAAACCAGTGCTGTGTGGAAACGATACTAATAAGAAAGCTCACAAACAAAGTGTGAAGGTTATAGAAAATACTTAAGCAGCTGCCCAAAATGAACAGACTTTGTTTCTTTTACCCTTTCTTCTGCTTTTCCCTTGTCTTATTATGAGCTCTCACTGCTGTAAGTGCTGCACTGTTCAGTGGACTGCAGGCAAGACCTGCACAGGAGCAAGCTGATTAGCTTTTTATCAATACAGCTACTGAGACAGAGGAGTCAGGCACTTGCTAAGGGTAGTTTGTGTACAGCAGTTGCAATCCCTTCAGTGGTTTAGTTCACTGAACACAAATCTACTGTATGTTTCATTTTCTCTTCAACTGTCAATTCTGACTGTCAAAACATTTCAGAATTCAAGCATTTTTTGCCTCTTCAATAGTATTGCTTTGTTTCGTATTGTTCAATTCAAATTATAGCAGGCTTTAAGTGAGCTCTTTGTTTTCCAACAAAATAGAAAAAACAACAACATTTTTTTTTTTAAGAAGAGTGTGTTTCCCTTAAGCCAAAACTATAAATGGACTTTTCAGCCATTTCTGATAGCTCTGAAGCTCTGGTCCCTTGAGATCTCTTAAAGATGCACTTTCTAGTTGAGCATTTGTTTCAGTTATCACAAGACCAAATTTTAGCTGCCTGCCCTTAGAAAATCTGAAATAAACATGTATTTATTGTTCTTTCTAAATGACATGCAAACACGAGAATGCAATTTATACGTTGTTTTTTTTAACAAACACAGATGCCCCAGCCTAGTTTATGAAGAAGGCCCTTGGTAGGCTGCCATTTACAGCTTCTAGCTCCTAAACTGACAACTTGTTTGTACTCTACCCTTCCTACTCCCCTAGTCCCCATAGGTCCAATCCTTTATTTTTTCCTGTTCTCTGAACAAGCTCTTGCCTTACCAGAATAATTAAGAGTCCCATCTCAGCAGGCTCTGATTCCTGTGGATAGGCATGATCAGGTAAATATCCTGTAGCTCTTATCTCCAGGATTTACAATGCTACATTACAAGGCTTCTTTGGCAGACAGAAGTTGTCCATAAAGTCAAGAATCTATCATCATCACTGCAGTGATTAAATAATGATGTCTTCATCCAAAGCATAACAAGTTTTTGTCATGAGATTATTATTTCAAGTACTTTTGGCAGGAATTTTTCCATCAGTGAGTAAGTCATCCAAACCAGAGCATTCATGATGTGATATGTCAGTTTATACAGGAGTTCAGAAGCAAATAAGGAAAAAAATTTTCTGTTTTGTATGTGGTCCTGTTGAGACATTCTGCTTTGATGTGTCAAAAGTGCTGCACCTTTTCAATGACCAAATTGCTTTGCCTTGACTCTTTGCTTCGAGCAATGCATGTCTATATGAAAACTAAACAAAATCATAGCAGAGTAACTCTTTTTTTTTTTTTTTTTTTTTTTTTCAGAATTCTTATGTCATCAGGAGGAGAAAAGAGGTCACACTTTTCCTCTTTATTGCAATTTCAAGTGCAAGGAAGAGTCAAAATATCAAACACACTTTACCACTTTACAACAGAATTTCTATTTTGCCAGGTAGCTCTGTGTCTCACCTTGTTACTCCATGTCTTGGAAAAGAAAATGATCAGAGGAAAACAGCATACTTGGCTGAGATGATAGCTTGGTGTCAGATGCTGTGGCCTGTAGTTCTTTACCTGTGTTAAAAGGTAGAAGGTCCCCACCTCAAAAGGTCAATCTCCAAACCATAACAACAAATTTAATTGTTTAAATTTACTTTTCATTAAGCATGAAGTGAATGCATGTTTATCTTTAGATACTTCAGATGGTTGTAGGGCAATTACTCTTAGGTATGATGTGGGTGCTGACAAATTAAGCTATTACAATATTATGCACTTTACACTCAGATGTTTCTGAAGAGACCATGGTAGTTAGATGTAATCTGACAGCTCAGGAATCCTCATACCTTCCTGTCCAGTGCCTCACTTTGATAAGAAACCTAAACATGTGATGGAGTAATTTTCTAGGTAGAGTGTATTTGCTGAATCCAATGAGGGGAACATCAGTACCTGAAAATAAATCTATATCATTCACCAAAAAATAGACATATGTGTCACCTTAGAATGTGTTTGGGTTTGGGGTTTTTTTTTCCCCTCAGTGTAAAAAGTAACTTGTAATGTCACATAAATAAATCAAATTATCCAGCCAGCTCATTGCCTGCCTTTACTGGCATGACATTTATTCTATTGATCCGTTCAGTGCCAGTGAATCAACAGCTCCACGGTGTTGTGGGAACAAGGCTGTCTGCAGGCAGCAATGCTGGAGATTCTATTCCCTTGCATTGCACAACCAAATACAAGGAATACAATGCAGTGAGGAAACCCATCTACCACAGCTTCCACATCATGTTGCTCTTTCATCAGCTTCTCTCCATGAAGCTCCCAGGATATGCACTACCATCCCTTTTCCTGCTTCATCCTTGTATTGCCAGCTGATCATGTATCTCATACTCCCTATAATGTTTTTTCCCTTCTGGTATGTTTTTAAGACTTCCCCTCTTCAACAACTGGCACAGTTTTCTGATAGTACTGTAGCTTTGCATTTCATCTCTCTTTCTGCAAGTATCCATTTGTGTGCAAATCAATGCAAATGGAGCTAAAAACATCTTGCATCTGTTATTGATTCTTCTCTCACTGACATTTTTTTACACCACTTCTACTAAACCTATATTATTATCCCACTGTCTTCAGGGGCTATGACAACTAGTCAGATCCCAAGGATTTAGTCTGACCCTGTAATAACTTTTATAGCTAAAACTGATTTTAAAATAGTTTATAATTTTTTTCTTTTAATTTTCACATCCACCCCATGTCCAGTTTATGCAAGGGAATCCCTTAACAAAAACAAAAAGAGTTAACTATGCTGTATAATGTCAGAGGAACACATCAGCTGTGACCATATTAAACAGTCACTAAAAGGATGTCTGACTACTGGCCAGTAGAAATGAGAGTATCGTAGCCATAATAAAGTTCTTACATCTAAATATGATGAGTATTAGACAAGTGTGGCCAAAACACTGATTTCAATTTAAGCTAAAGCACTAGAGAGTTAAACTTAATAGACTGAAATAACTGGGCTTGGACACTTCCATTAGTGCATGTGTGTAGGTGCTTTGCTGAATCCAAATTAGTTCCTCTAAGCCTGAACATCTCATATGATGAGTTTCCCTGAACAGAAATTATGTGATTGTAAACATGATCTGTCAATTTAGCTCTTATACAGGGCCTTCCTGTATAATCAGTCTTTACTAAAAATTAGTAACAAAGTAAAGGAGAAAACTCACTGTGTTTAGTGAAACTTTGGGAGATGCAGACCTAAAGAGGAAAGTGTCCTGTGTTGAGAGTCAAAACATTTTAGGATTCAATAACTTGAATGCTTAATCACTAACATGCCTGAATCTCTGTGAAATACATTGTTCCATACATGCTTGTCTGCCTTTTAATTTCACATTGCTTCTCACTAATTAGTTACATGCCATTTCTCATCTTATCCCCTTTTGCAATATTTAATCTTCAAATGATAGCATTTGTCAGCTAGCTGATGCACACAAGCAAAGCAGGTCAGTATTCTTGCAGATAAAAATGAGCACCTCTGTCCAAATGCCCTCCTGATGTGCCAGTTCCAGTGAGTAAGAGTGAGGTCATTTGCCCACTGTCTGAGGCGGTCTGGGGCAGGGTGCCAGGGTTTGCGAGAGGAGTTGGAGAGGCCTGGCTGCTGTTGCTTCAGGCTTGGCCCCACTGAGGACGAGAAATGTGTGTTCAAAGACAGCTTAAGCTACCACACAGAAAACTTTGTTTTCCTATTTTACTTGTGTTATTCCTCAGGTTTCCAAGCCGCCTGGGAATGGTGGCAAATTCCCTGCTGGAGCTTCCTCTAGAAATAGTTGTTTCTTTCACTCCCACTCAGACTCTACCACAATTATACCTTGGACTAAACCCCTCACTTTGGAGAGCTCCCTGCTCCAGTATCACAGTAGAATACTGAAAACCACTCAAATAATAGGTTAGGGCTCTGTGGTTAAGCACATATTTAGGCAACCTGCCTGTAAAACAGATTTAGACCCAAAAGGAATAGGAGAGAATCAAAGTTATTTAATGTGGAAATAGGACATGTACAACCCACCTGTACACTCATTTGGTATTGCCTATCCATTCCACAATTTTTAATCCATCAGTAAGTTTCAACCTCAAGTAACACAGGAGTAAAAGTCTCACATTATGACTTTTGATTAATTTCATGGAAATTGTTGGCTTGTTAGAGGAGAATTAAATTTTATTAAGTCTTCATGAGAGACTAATTGTAGTAAGAATCCCTACTAGGAAATAAAGAATCCACTCAGGAGAGTTTTCAAGCAATTGACATTATATTAAATTGGTGGCATATTTGGGTTTCTTTCCCCTTCAATTTGAAATGGTGAGAGACTCAACTGAATTAATCTTCTCTGCACTTTTTTCCCCACTTGGAGCTACCTTACAAAATTACTTTATAAGCTAACTTCAAATGAATGTACACTTGTGGATATGAGATTTGCCTCCTGCTCCATTCCATATGAGACTGCACTGTCACTAGAAAATTAAATAAAAACTAGAAATTGAACTTTGGGAGGCATTAAAACTCTGCTGCCTGTTATGTGCATGGATTTCAAATTGCCCTATTCATTTATTGAAAATTCATTAGGCATGTATTCCTTTCGCCGCTGATGAAGATAAACCCATGAAGACAGTCTTCCATCATGGAGAGGAAAAGGTAAGCAAAACAAGAAAGGCATCACCTTTCTGCAGGAGCAGAATTCGAACACGAGTGTCTGGAAATGAGTGTAGAGTGAACTCTTGCTTCTTATACGAACCAGCAGGTCCAATATTAACAATACTTCATGATACCACTGATTCAGATAGCTGAAGTTCATCTGCAAGGTCAAGTAGAAGTGTTGAGATCATTACTAAAGGAGGGCATGAAAGAAGTTTGAGAGAAGAACAGTAGTGAGAACAGTAGTGCATCCAGAGGGAAATCTATCCCAACTCGCTTAGTGATGGAGGCAGAAACAATCAAAGCCAGGTCTCCAAGCACATGACCAGGCTGCTCTTGGAGTGCCTTTTCACTTTCAAAGGAGAAGTGTGGTTTTTAAGGTCCTAACTCTAGACCAGATGCCAGTTCCATATGATCCTCTTAGAAGTTTGTTTATGCAGAGGTGACACCAAAATACTGACCATGTATGGATGGAGTATTTTCATTAACAGAGACTTTAAGGAACAAATGAGATTCCACTGCCCATGTAAGGCCAGACCAGAGCCAGACATTGGATTTTAGCTTGCATCCCAAGGGAAATCTTGCCTAGACTGAACCATGGTCATCCATTGGCTAGCACAGCTGCTATGGCTAGATATCTCTCCTGTCAACTCAGAAGTGTGTGGATACCCAGGCAAGAGCACTTGTGCCAAAAGAGCTGATCACACTTCCAGGGACTACAGGATAGGATGCTGAGAGTGTCAATATTTGTTAAGGTGAAGAGTGGTGAGGTGGCTGTGGGAATAATTTGCAGGTCAGAATTAGTTCCTTCTCAGACAGCTTCATCCTTACAAAGCTTAGATTTTTTTCTAGTCAAAAGAATAAAAATAATTATTTTCTGTGCTACCAATATTTATAAAGGGAGTCCTCTGGCTTTCAGATCCTGGCGTTATCCTTTATTTTTGGAGGTGAATAAAGTTGAGGCACGGAAAAAATTACTGGCTTTCATGGTGAAGCACTGGGTTTTAGGTCATTCTAAAAAGATTTTTAACAGAACAATGTTTTTGAAAGATGAACTATTAAAAAAGTGTACATTTGTATATGTGTTCATGGTCTAAAGAAACAGCAGAGGAAGTTTTACAAAAACACACTGTGTTGGTAACCAAGAACAAAAGAAACAACAACCAAACTTCCAAAAACTGGAAAACCAGCGTTTTTTGAACTGACCCAGAAAATGACTGCTCTTGTAAGGCCACAGCCTTTCCTGACCTGTCACTGACACTTTTCGTAACAGGAAGATGCAACACAGTTATAGCATAACCTATGCTGATTCTTTTCCTTCTATCTCAACAAGAAAACCGACCGCACTCTTAAAATTATTTAAAAATCACGAAACAAGGACCATGGACTTATCGTGTTTAGCATTCATGGAGGTTCAAGTAACTGTCAGTGGGGACTCCTGAAGTGTATGAAAACCAGTCAGTCCAAGAACCTACGACGACAAACCCAACAGATGTAGGGAAGGCTCAGGAGTGAGCATCCATTGTCCTCTGTGTCATACATCAGTGATCTTAGAGCAGCTGGGCACACTCATCTTGGTGCTGGTGACTGGATGTGAAACTGTAAGTGCCAAGCTTTAACCTACTTAGAGACAGTTTAAAAATAGTCCCTCATCCTCTCATAAGGTCTTGCACAGAATTTTGTTACAGTTGTCTCCTACAGCATATATTAGTGGAAAAGTACAGAATAACATGGTGTAAACTGCCTAAAGACCCAAGGAGAAGATTAGTGGGACATGTCAGGTCACTTTGGGACAGAAAACCAGCAGAAATGTAATGGTTAATTGCTGACCAGCTGCCTCTTTGACTCCCAACATAGGATGAAACTATGTAATTAGCAGACAAACAATTTTGGGAAATCTTGTTACTGTTCTGGGACTGAATTATTGTCAGGCTAGAATGAAATGGGTATTCATCAGGTAAAGGTGAAGCTTTTCAATTGTATATCAATCCAGAGGGAATGGAGAACCCCATCTATTCAATTCACAAGTCCCAGAAGAAAATTCAAGTCATGGTGATATATTTAGCAGTCTAAAAAGGACACTCCCTGTGATGCAGCTGAGATGAGAGTTCTTCTGACTTCATGGAGGCTGCAGCTTAAAATATCACAGAAGGCAGAAACTGAAATAAATGAAGCAGCATCTACCAAGCAAACATTAATGAGAACTTAACTCCCAAGGAAATAAATGCAACTTTGTGAGAATGGTGTTAAACCCCAGGCTTCGAAAAGAGAATTGAAATAAAACCCCCATGATGATAGTATCTTTCGAGACGGTTTCTATAAAAAGACTTACTTACTTTAGTTTAGTTGTGGTTTTTCCCTTTTTTTCCCCCAAATTATTTTTGCTTAAGTTTTCACAGAGTTCAAGAAATGTTAAACTATAAAATTAAACCTCATACATTTCTGTCAAAAACACCTGAAAATCAAAAACTTTAGCAGAAAATGTTACAGATAAAACCTATTGATTTAAAAGGTTATTGCTCATTACTGCTTCCAGTTTCTAGGAGAAAAAAATATTTTCAACCACAATAGAAATTTTGTTTCACAAAAGCCTTTCTTTTAAATTTACAAGGAGTTACTTTGATCACAAAGAAGTCTAAAACAGCTTTGTTTGTGGAAAGGGATTCCATGCAGCCAAAGGTAAGAGTCTGATATTTTTTTCCCTAGGAAAGATTGTGAAATACCATGGTAGGATCCCTTTGTCAGCTTCTGAGACTAGATGAGCTTTTGGAAAGGAATAAAAAGGATAGGAACACTCTGTTCCTCCTTTTAAAATAAAGGCTTTCAGAGCAAAGACACAGACACTGTTAAAAAGCCAGTTCTCCTGGGGCTTCAGGGAAGATAAAAGTGTCTTCTACCAGTTCAACAGTAAGAGAAACTACTAACTGGAAAGTAGTTCTATTTTCTGACAGGGTATTGCCCCGGTCTTACTAGAAATTTCAAAATTGAGGGTCTTAATAATTAAACAACCTTTTCCACATGATTACAACATAGGATACAGAGCTGTGATTGAGTTATTGCTTGATGACACTATAATTTCATGTGGGTCCCATTTTAGGTTGATTACTTGCATTGCTTAATTATAAGGTACATCACTGCTTGAACTGATTTACTGTTTTGAGGCTTATTGCATCATGTGATTGCCTGATTCACAAAAACAATTACGCTCAAACAAAATCACTACCAAAAGCTCGCAGAATTGAACTCCTGCAGTGAGCAAACTGTCTTCCCTTGTGGGTTTTCATTATTGTGGATTTTTTTACTTTACTCTTTCATGTTTAAGCCTTGAACTTCTTCGTAAATATGAAATAGCACATTGATTATTTGATCTGGATGGATTGCATGAGCTCATCTTTTATGGTACATAAAGCAACATAAGTGAATAATGTCCCTCAGCTGTCAGCTGAAATCAAACAGGTCTGATGTTGTCAGTTTGTCAGGAATGGGTAAAAGATGGCAGCACTCCTGGATTGTCATGTAGTTACCAGCCCTCCTCATAGGAATTTACAGTGATATTTTCACCTGTACATTCCTGCAACCAGATAAGAACACAAGAAGAAATAATGTATAAAAGAGGAACTACCATAACATTTCCAAGCAGAGGTTTCTCTTGCTCCCTTTTGGGGGCTTTAAAGGGAGGCTGGGAGCATAATTTGGAAAGAATTTGGCCCAGGAGTACTGAAGAGTACTCTTGGGCCAAAGTACCCGAGTAACTGAAGTTCCACCTAAGGCCATATGTGATGTAGCACAGCTGGGCTGTGGTGGACAGGCTTCTGTATTGTCACATCAAAGGTTAAATCCAATATTAGGATCAGATTGATCCTTACTGGGGAAGGAACTAACAGCAGGAGAAGTAGGGAGAGAACTGCTGGATTCTTTGATATCACTGAAATGGGGATACATTACCTGTAGTAGTAATTCTCAGGAACCTTCCTGTCTCCCACATCCGGGTCTGCTTCATTTGACTTGCCAGAAGCATTTTAATCAGATTCAATACTGCAGCATGCAGGGAGAAACAACACCAAAAAAACATTACGTGATCATCATGGAATCATAAAATTATTTGGGTTGGGATACCTTCCAGGAGACCAGGTTGCTCAGAGCTCCATCCAATCCGGCCTTGAGCCTCTCCAGTGATGGGTCATCCACAATTTCTCTGGGCAATCTGTTCAGTGCCTCACCACCCTCACAGTAAAGAATTTTTTCCTAACCTCTAATCTAAAACTACTCTCCTTTAGCTTGAAGCCATTACCTCCAATCTTGTCACTTCATGCTCTTGTCTCCCTTTTCTGTCCTCCCTGAAGAATCTGTATCCTTCCATTCCAGCACTGCATTCAAGGAGGCAGCTCTTCCCATCTCTGCGATGTCAATAAGATTATGGTCCTGCAAGCGGGCATGCATCCCTAACTCCTCTTGTTCATTCCCCATGCTCTGTGTGTGTTTGCATAAAGGCATACATATTTGGTCCCCAATTAAGCAAACTTACTGGCTGGAGTGTCAGGAATTCCTCTATGAATTTTCAGGTGTTCTCCTCCTGACCTCTGATCCCACTCCAAGCTCTAGGATCTCTTGCTGAAACTGACATCTAACTGCTTGGAGTGGAATGGACAGAGGTTCCCATCTCCCAACAGCTTGAGTTTAAAGCCCTCTGCACCAACCTGGCAAGCCTATGGCTGAAGATGCTCTTCCCTTTCTGTGACAGATGGACCCCATCAGCCCACAGTAGACCCTTCTCAAAACAAGAAATAATGCCAGCAGAGTAGGGAATAGAATCAAATAATACTTACTGCAAGCAGAGCCTCGTTTAATGAGTCCTCCTTTAAATCTGCCATCCATCAAAAAGTGGTGGTGGCATGACATCAGGGTGGATTATTTCTGACAGAAGCACAACTCTGAATGTTTGCCAGATAAAGCTACATACTAGTAGGTTTATCACCTAGACTTAGTGCTGACGCTGTGGTAAGAGCACAACAGACATCCATAGGGAAAAAATACCAGTGCAGGTTTTTTTATGTGTCACAGGGGAAACTGTCCCTGTTGAACTAGGTAGACCTCACTGCAAGGCACACGTTAAAGCTTGTGCAGAAACCTGCTAAGATTTTCAGTTACAGTAGACAGAGGAACATGTGTCAAGTGTGATGTTAAAGGGAAGGAGGCCTGTTCATAATTCGAAGAAATCTCTGTTCTTGGATTCTGGATAACTAGGCTGAATTCCAGGCTGCTACTACTGGTGTACTGGCTTTGAGTGGAATGAAGTTAATTTTCCTTATAGCAGTTAGTATGGTGCAATGTTTTGGATTTGTGACCAAAAAATTGTTGGTAACATAGTGGTGTTTCAGTTATTTCTGAGAAATATTTGCACAGGGTCAGAACCTCCTCTGTTTGTCACACAACACCACAGTGAGAAGGCTAGAAGTGCACAAGAAGTTGAGGTGACACAGCCAGGACAGCTGACCCCAACTGCCTAGTGGAAAATTACACACACCATGCTGAACAATAAAAACTGGGGGAAAGAAGGAGGAAGGGGGGGATGTTCAGGGTTACAATGTTAGTCTTTTGAACAACTTTTGCATATAAGGGACCTAGAATATCCCTGATCTCCTGGGGGATCACTGAACACCTGCTGGTCTTTGATTTGCTTTGCTTTGCTTGCAAGAACAGCTTTTGTTTTATTTGTTAAAGTGTCTTATTCTCAACTCCCAAGTTTCCACATGTTTAATCTTTCGACACTCTTTCACATTCCACTTAGTGGGGAGTGAGTCACTGTGTAGAACTGGGCCTCACCCACTACAACTGGTCATGAAAATGTGAATAAATCGTCTAAACCTGATGTTGTGAGGTCTGTGACCGACACTCTGCTTTTACCATGCACAGTGCCATTTGTGTAGACTATGTATCACCTGCATGCATGAAGGTAGTCTCACGTTGGAAGTTACCTGCAGTTTCAGGACCAGTGCCTCTCCACAGCTGCAAAATAATGTACTGCTGCACACATCCCCCTTGTCTGTCCTCTCTGTTCCTTTAGAAAAATTTTTGTGTAGCCAAAGCTCTTATGTGCCATGTGACTCAAGGTCACACATCTCCTGACACAGTTGATAGAGACAAGCTTCTGCTCTGAACTAAGAGCTGGAGTCACAAGAGAAAAATTCTGTCCTAGCACTCTTGCTGAGTTGATCTCCATTCTCTTCTGAGTTTTTCAGTGCTGATGAGAATAAACGATGGCAGCATGAGGTTTGCCCCTTGATGTAAAAACTGCCAGTTTGCTACTAATCTGAGTTGGTGTCGCTCTCATAGGGTCTACACAAGCCACCCTTGTGCCAGTAGCCATGGAAGTCAAGGTCCTTCTGAACCATCTGGTGTTCAGTCACTCCTCCCAGATTTTGTTTCATCTGAAAACTGCTGAGGATTCACTCAGTCCATGAGCCTCAGTCAGCATGAGTCTCAGTAAGATATCTGAGAATATTTAAAGCGAAACGGTTTCACAGTCACCATGAAAATTGAGCTATTCTAAGCCAGCCATTCCCATCCTTTGGCCCACCTCTCTAGGACCTTGCTGAGATACAGAGATATACAGACATTCAGGCTGATTACACTTTCTAGGCACACAATTCTCAGGGATGTCACTAAACTTTGCTGTCTTCTCTTCCCTGCTGACCCCTGGTGCTGAAGACACTGGACTGGTTTTGGAGAGGTGCTCAAGTGAATCTTGTTTAATGATCACACTGAAAACAGTTTCTCCCTGTGCACCAGGATAATCCAGATCTACTGCTGCACTCAAGTCAGGTCAAACACTGCCGGTTCCATTGACACAAGAGCAGAGTAACCAGAAATAATAACTCATTTCAGAACTCTGCTAGTAGCCCCTTCTAAAGATACACAAAACCTTTCAAGCGCTTGTGCTGAGACAAAATTACTGAAAAGTTTTTTTGGGAGGAAAGAAATGGCTGGGTCAAGGAATTGTTTCTTTCACAAAGGCTCTCATCCCAGCAAAACAGGAGAGAGAAGACTGAGAAGTGGGATGTTTCTGTACACTTCTCTCTTAATGTGACAGTGGGAAGCACAAGACACTTGTTTGATTCACTAAGGCTGAAGAGAAATGAGCCTATATGCTTACAAAATGTTTCTGACAGGCAAAAATTTGTGGTAGAATAGATGAAATTCCCTTTGTTTCTAACCCTTTCAAAACTTAAGCAGATTCCATTTTAATTGCCCTTTCTTGCAACACTATTTCCTCTGCATAGATCCCACTCCTATTAAATCCCTTCTGACGAACAAGTTGAAGTGAGTAGATTACTAAAATTATAAATTACACATTTCACATGAAGGATTGTACAACGAAAGTGATGTTTTCTTTCATCTGAATGCAAATAAAAACATCAAAGATCATTATACAGCTATCTAGACGTAAGACAGCTAAGACTCTGTCAAAGAAAGAATAGTCTAGTCAGTTATTTTGTTTGGTTGGTTTGGGGGTTTTTGGGTTTTGGTTTTGATTGTTTGTTGGTTGCTTTGCTTTGCTTTGCTTTGCTTTGCTTTGCTTTGCTTTGCTTTGCTGAGTTTTTTATTTGTGGGTTTTTTCATCTGGAGGATAAGCAAAACAAAAGGCCAATTCCTGCTTATTTTTTAATACTACATTTTAAAAAAACTTCTGTACAAGTTATTCCACTGGAAAGCTTTAGTATCCAAGTAACTAGGGCTAAAAAGGATTTTTTTTGTTTTTAAAATATCACCTTTTATAAGCAAACAAGCAAAAATTTCTGAGAATTTTTCTTCCCTTAAAAAGCTTGACAATCTAAAAGGAGCCATTTCTTACAAAAATGAAGCAAGTAGAGAATAAATATATGAAGCTTTGATCACTGCAAAATTACTGAGGGTTTTATAAAGCTCACCTTTCACCTCAATTTTAGTTTCTCAACGTCTGTATTAAAGCAAGGTTTTGGTAGCTGTGAACTTAAAGCTAATTAAAATGAAATTACTAGTAGAAGTGAAGACATTTGGCTTTGCCGTACAAAATGACAAATAAGTTTTTGACACAGTAGAAAAGACTTGTCCCATGACTCACCTCCAATTACTTTACAAACTTTTTACCTTTCCTTTTTTTTCTCTCCAGGTAGTCAACACTATGCTCTGTAGGTTTATCTTGATAAACCTTCTTGGGGTAACTCCTATGACATTCAATTAGATACTGCAAGTGTACACAGAAGGAGAGTCTCTCCTCCTTTAGGGTGTCAAGTCAAAGGAGCCATAAATAACATACAGAGTCAGAAACCAGACTGACAAGCTATAGGGACTTACAAGTCCCTATACAAACAAACCTGGTCAGCCACACCAGCTGTTGAGCTATTGAGAGTCTGTAGGCAAATCTGGAAATTTGCAAAGGGTAAGGATGTAAACGTGACTATCCAGGAAGCTCATGATGGAGTGGGTCAGTGGGACTGTGCCAGCCAAGGAGGAGGGTGCAGATGAGAGGGAACAGCAGGAGCAGAGAGGTGGGGTGGGCACAGAGGGTGCAGAAGGGCCTGGTGGCTGTGAGCTGTGGCTGCTCAGTGCCTGTCCGGCAGAGCCCTGCCCCTGATCCCGCAGCGTGTCCTGCCTGTCCCCTCCACGGCCTCACTCCCTGTCCCAGGCGTGTGAGGGCAGCAGGGACTCAGCGGCAGCTGCGGGAGCAGTGTGGGAGGGGCGGGGAGCCGCCACTGTGGTCACTCCGGGGCTGTGGAGGCCTCTGGCCGCTGGTGTTGGCTTCGGAGGGAGTGAGGGGCTCTCAGTGCCAGCAGCTGGGCTGAGGGGGTCTTTAACCTCCAGCCGCTGGGGCAGGAGCGGTGTGTACCCTGGAAACAGCTCCTGGGGTGCCTGTGTGAGGGCGGGGCCCAGCGCTGTCAGCTGGAGCGGGAGCACAGGCCGCAGGCCTCGTGTCCAGTGCCGCTGCCGGAAGGGGCGAGTGTTTGCACCTTCCCCAAAACCTGCTGTGCACGGAGACTGTGTGAGCCTGTGTGCTCACTCAGGCTGATAGCAGCGGATGAGCAGGGGAGACTCAGTTCCAAGCGGGGATATCAGGTGAGTGGACGGTCCATGCTGGTATTTGGGGAACCTGTGAATGTGGGGTGCCTGTGGGATGAGTGTGTGAGTGCTGGGTAGTTAGCAAGATCACGCTTAACGTCCCTTAATGCATAGTAGAAAAGACATCATATGATCCATTTTATCCTTATACTTAATTGACAACTTTGTGTCAGAAAGCAACAAAAAGGCTGCTCTTCAATGGAAAGTGAGCTGAGACTAGAGCATAGCCACAAGGCCGACATGAACAGGTACCTCGCCTACAGGAAGCCAGGATGCAGGGTAGCAGGTCCAGGTCAGTATCAGGGCCACAGACATTGCTGAAGATCAGATAGAGCCCATTGATCAACCAGCACTTCTGCAATGATGAGGCAGGCCTGAGCCTGAACCAGGAAGTCAAGGTGTTGGATCTGTGTCAGGGTCAGGACAAAGTCCAAGATCTGGCACAGATGTGGCTGCTGCAGTATGGGTGGCAGGCAGGGCACTGTAGTAAAGCTTCAGGTAAAAGCAGTTCCCAAGGCAAAAGAGGGGAATGCTCTTTTTTCTACCTTTCCTCAATAGAGCTCTTAACAGCTGATCTTGCTCTTAGTCAAATACGCTATTTAACTAACTCAGCTATATGAGAACGGAGACGTGCTTACATTATGTTGGGCCACTCATCCAGATTCTCCAGACTAAAAATGTACTGATATGTTGAACATTGTCAGACAATGCTTGGTATCACACGGAGAGAAGACTCTTCACACCCTGGAGACAAAGCTGACAAGGGCTCTGAACACTTCCTTCATTGCATTTTGAAAGCTGTGTCCATCACAGTCATTTGAGAACTTAAATATTAGATCTGCTTTTAATATAACAAAGACATGAACAGCTGGGTACAATGTACATTAAAAACTGGGTATTGTGGTGCATTTGCCTTTGCCTTTACCTGTTGGTCAGAGCACACATTTCAGAGCAGCAGTTTTCTGACCCATCAGCATGCTGCTAACCTACCTTCTTCCAGCAGCATTTCCAGGGGGTAGGAAGGATTCAATACATGCTCGAGGATGATAGTATTCAAGTAGCCCCTTTGCAGAAGTTGCCTCTAATCCCTGCACCAAAAACTATGAATGTGGTTTTTTCCTAAGCATGGTATAAAGACAGTATTGCAGGGGAAAAGGGTTGAACAAGGACTGGCAGAGGCTCCGTGGGCAGAGCCGTTCAAGGAGGCAAAACACAGAAGTAGCTTTCCAAAGTCACTCATAGTGACAAAAGGAGGAGTTCATCTATTTGTTTTATGAGTTGGCTACATGCACCACCTGATTTTTGAAACCTTTATGGGTCCCACCTCACCTATAGAAATTATAATTAATTATATATTCCTATGCTTACATATCTGTTTCTATATTTTCCACAAATGTTTTCTACTTCCTGAAAAGGAAATGACAAACTCAGAAATCATCCTCAAAGGAGACCAAATATATCAACCAACCTTCAGGTGAACCCAGATGAAAAAAGAGAATTAATTAATATGATTTGACACTGGCAACAAATGTATTTTTAGCTCCAAGTAGCTGAGATGCCTATTGCTATAATAACCGCTGTGTGTACTGCAGCAGCATAAATGATATGCTCTACTCACACAGAATCCCCTTCTTTCAAGATGTTCAATGTAAATCTCATCATGCGCACACTTGCTTTTAACTTTTGAGTTTTACATTCCTCTTCACCATGTCAGGACTCTCTCTTCACTTACATTTTTATCTGAGATTCATAGAAATGGAAAGGATTCTCATACTGTATCTATGATCTATCTATCTATCTGTAATCACTATGATTATTTGTTTAGATGTGATTTCGGGCACCAAGATGACTGATATTTGCAAAGAGAAGGATGAGAATTTTCAGTTACCATTGAGCAGCCAGGGAAATCCCACCTCAGACACCTCTTCTGTACAATAGCAGATGAGGAACCAAACCTTGAAAGTTAGAATGCTATCTTCTGCCAACAAGAGGATTCACTGTTACTGAAAGCTTTTCCATTGATTCCACTGGACGTCAGAGCAGAACATTTAATTATTATTACATTCAGTATGTTAGCAGTGTCAATTAGAACCTGTCCCATTTACAGTACAGATGAAATTCACTCATGGATTTTAGGAAAGCAAAATGTCAGCCTATACACTCTGTCTCTTTCTTGCTTCATGTTCTACTTTCCTAAATATGGTTATTGTTTCACCAAGGTGGGTGGAAAGAGTCCTCTGAGGATACTATATCTTCTTCATACATCTGCAAACGTGGGCTCCATGGCCTGCTTTGCCATAATTTGTGTAAGCTTGGGAAAAACACTTTGCTTATTCACTAACAACATTAAAGAATATTTCCAGCTGTATTCAGGAGAATAAATATGAAGCAATGCAGAGAAGATCCACTTGCATGAAGTAACAGGAGTCATTTGGAAGAGAAGATAGAGGCTAAGTTCTACAGAAAGGACTTTTTCTTCGTTCCCTGTTGTTTAACTCTGGTACTTATTCCAGCAGTACAGAAAATTATTTTCCCTCCTAAGCCTTGTTAAATTTCTTGTTGCCCATCAGTAGTGAGATACAAATCCATTTGAATCTGCTCAAGCTACACACATTTTTATTTGACTGATGCACATCAGAAATGCACTTACATTTCCATGATAGTCTCAGATCACTGTTGCATGAGGAAAGTGAAATAGTTAACACAGGCCTGTGGATTCAATCAAGACCCAGGGAAGTAATGATGATAATGTTTTGCACCAAGAAAGAATACCAGCATAAAAATTGTGCTTGCTTGCAAGTGATTTACAGTACATAAGAAAGCACATAATAATTCATTCATCTTGAAGGATGCAACCAGTTTTAACCAGTTTTAACATTAACATAATACCATGGTCTCATTTCCAATCTAAATCACCAAAAAACCCCGAACCCTAGATAGAGATGACAGATACTTCAAAATGCATAGAGAAATGAAGCAGCTATCTTGGTTTAGAACATCATGGTCTCACTCTTCAGCCAAGGCTTAAATGAATCCCATCTTGGTTTGAGAATTGCACATCAGAGCCCTCACTGGATAATTCCCACATCCTTGATGTAGTTAATTGCAGATGTCCACTCGAATAGCTCCCATGTATTCTGCAGTCTCTTCCCTCGCACTGACTTCTTGTATGTTTTCAGGTGAGCAGGTACTACCTCCAGTAATTCTGACATTGCCCCAGGGCTCCATCTGGCCTTGCTGGATTAATCCAGACAGGTAAAGCACAGACATGCTTTGCAATCTTTCTGAAGAAGTGCACAACTGAGCCCAGTGTCATATCTCTGTCATACCACACTAACCACAAAAAAAAAGATGGACTCATCTTTACAGAAAGATACATCCCTTGCTTTGAAAAATCCAAGAGCCTGGAGGACATAAACCTAGTAACAGCTACAAGAGAAGAAATAATTTCTGTATGTGTAGGAATAGTTCGAAATGCAGCTCAGCACTTTGGCTAACCCACCTTCCAGATGTCACCATGAAGAAGTTAACTTCTGCATTTTATCAGTAGAAAATAAACACTTCCCACCATTCTGGGATCTGACATTGGCAGTGTTTCTTTGCAGCAACAGGACTTCATTCAGCTACATAAGAGCATCTGAGTGCTCAACTCTAACTCCATGAATGCACTGTCAGAGAAGGTCAGCATACCATACATCAGAAAGGACAAGAAATACATGAGCCACATCATGTCTAACATGCCGCAGCTTCAGAAGTCTGAGCCTTCAGCTGTAGCAAAGGAAGAGACTGTACCTGTGAAGGTGAAAACTTTTGATCATGGTGATGTCTGGAAGCTGGTGATGACTCACTTTAAGACGAAGGTCCTGCCCCGCCTAAAGACTTGCAGCTAGAGAATGCATTCAGCAGCTGAGTCTGAGCCTCTTGGGACCTCTAGAAGGAAGCAGTGAGTGATAATGGGAGTCGTAGGAGACTCTACTACAGGTGATGAAGGCCCCCAAGCTGTCTTTTCATCAAGGAAGGATTGCTGCTTGTTGGAGGGTCAAATTCAGGATACCTAGGAGAAAACTAGAGCATGTTGACTACAACTTCTTGATACAGGTATTTAAGCAACCAGCAAAGAAAGGTGTTCTGCTGAACCTGATTCTTATAAACAAGAAAGAATTGGTTGTGAGCTTGTGAAAGTTGGGGGCAGTCCTTGCTGGGGAGGCAATGAGGTCATGTATTTCAGGATTCAAAGAGGAGGGAGCAAAGTAAAAAGTAGGGCCAGCAACATGGACTTCAGGAGGGCAAAATTTAATCCCTTCAGGTATCTGTTTGGAAAAGCCCCTAAAGATACAATTATGGTGAGAAGAGGGATCCGTAACAGATGGCTTATATTCAATGATCTACCCTAAAATTTTATAAAGAGCTATACTGTAAAGCAGGAAATCAAGCAAAGGCAGGAGGAAGCCTTCATGAATAAGAAGCCCATGACTGAATTCAAACATAAAAAGGAGATATACAAAAGGTGGGAGTGGGTGCAGGTGATCTAGGAGGAGCATAGAGATGCTCTCAGGTTGTGTAAGGGTGGGGTTAGGAAAGTCAAAACCCACCAAAATTTAATCTAGTGAGGTACAACGCAAAGACCTTCTACAAGTATACCAACATAAAAAGGTAAGACTGGGGAAAATGTGTTGTCTCCACTAACAGGAGAGGGACCATGGCGAACAAGTTCATGGAAAAAGTGGAGGTATTCACTGCCTTCCTTGCCTCAATTGTTATTTGTCAAACCAACAATCAGGAGCTTCAGACCCTTGAGAACAAAAATCTTGAGCAAGGAAGACTCACACTGAGCAGAGGAGAAGCAGGTTAGGGAGCAGTTTCACTGGATCTGCGAGCCCATGAGGCCTGACAGGATGCTCACACAAGTGCTGAGTAACTGATTTGGGGCCACTGCAAGGCTACTCTTGGTCATCTTGGAAAGGTCACAGAGAATGGGAGAGGTTCCTGGAGACAGGAAGAAAGCAAATGCTACTCCCATTTCAAGAAGGGAAAGAAGGAGGAGCAGGTAATCTCAAGAGGCCCCTTCCAACCTAAATGCTTCTGTAATTGTCTAATGAGAGATGGCTGGAAGCACAGAACATGCAAGTACTAGAAGGACACAATACTTTCTGTGGACTGCCCAGCACTCAGAAACCCTCCATCAGCTTTCAAATTCAATGTTTTCTTTTTCCATTTCCACCCTCTGCCTCCATTGCATAACAGAAACCTGAGGAGAATAATCTCTGAAATTTGGTTCTTAAAGGTTCTTCAGGGTACTTGGTGAAAAGAAATATTTTCATCAGATAAAATATTTTGAAATACACATTTGCATCTGAGAAACATATCCTATCCATATCCAATGTATCCAACTAGAAACCATATCTTGTAAGAATAAACTAGTACTGCTCCTCTTACACATGTGCATGCCAACTGTGTTTTCCATGCTTGAGCAGGGCTTGCTCAGCACAGTCAGGTCACTCCAAATGCTTTTATGATCAGTTTGTATTTAAAGCTTTCCATTTTCACATGTAAACTAGTGGATAGTTTTTCTTCTTTGTGAAAAAGAATTGATATGCATGTACTTGCCCAACTAATAAGGACATAAAAGAATGAAAATGCTTAAAATATTTAGATTAAAAATGTACCAGCTACTGTCTTTAAATCAGTACTGGTGTCAGCCTAAACTAATTTCAATTGAACTAAAAGGAAATTGACAAACTTAAATATTAACTATAACAAAATCAAGACCAAGTAGTTTTGAATTCTAGCCACAGCCAGCAATCATATTTCTCTTTCCTCCATCATGCATGAACACAAATAAAAGCAAGAAATAGCACACATAAACAATGTTATCTCTCTAAAGACATCTGTATGCCACAGAATATCACATAGCCTAAAGCTTAAACAATCCTAATGAAGTATAATTTTAACTATTTCAAAAACAGCTGGTTTCCATGCAACACATTTTTCCCACTCAAATCAAGGTCAGATGAAAAGTTCAGATATAAAGGAGAAACAAAATCCTAACCTATCTTTCTCTTTAAAAATCCAGTCAAGGTGTTTAAACTAAGTTTATGGCAAATTCCACAGCAGGGTATCAGCTGTCCTATAATTAGACATTGGGGTGAACCAGAAGTGTTATTTGTGGCAAACCAAGCTTAGGCAAAATAGAGAGGAAAACACATTAAAAACTGAGGAATTTGGTACACGATACCTGACAGCCCACAGTTGTTGATTGTGCTAAAATATTAGCTATTTTACTTTCAAAGAAGTAGGAAGATCATAATATATTTGTACTCTTTTTCAAAGATCTTTTCACAAAGCTGGCTTAGAAATAGTGCCTCCTTAATGGCTGTAAAGGTGGGGATTCTAAGCAACCAAATGCCACGGTGTTTTTTTTTTTTATCTTAATTGAAGAGAAAAAGGGTTTTAATTCCAGAGAATAGAATGTATGTGAAGGGGAAATAGAGAGAAAGCAAACTTCTCAGCAAGTGCATAAAAGCTTGTCGACTTTGCTTAATGCAGACAAGAACATCTACCCTATGCCAGCCTTGTCTCCATGCTTTCTTCTTGTGACTCAAATGTCTCTCCAGTTAAATGGTGACCACACACACACTCATGGGAAATTCAGTGTCTTCAGCTGCAGCTGAGGGGATCAGTTGGAGCTTGGAAAGTGTTAGTAGAGGCAGCTAGGGGCCAAGCGGGGATGTGAGGATTCCAGATGTGCAGGCATCATAAAACCTCTGGCAGGGTTGTTAATGGGTCATGAACATGTGTGCACCAAAGGAAGCTCCTTGTGCCTGGGATGCACAACCTGAGCTTTGGGACAGAAGTTATATTTGATGGATCAAGTATTTACTGGGTTCATTCATTCAATTGTGGCTATTTTTTTTTTTTTTTTTTTTAGATTTGGCTTTATAATAGGAAAGCTGATGAGATCTTAATTAGAACAGCAGGAATAGGTAGTATCATAATAAATTACATCCCTGCTACATTTCAAAGACAGGAGGAGATTCAGCTTTATCTACATTTCCTATTAGTGCCTGAGTGTTTCTTGGTTATAACAGCAAAACAGCATCAACAACACCTGTTATAGCAACCAGAGACTGTCTCTACATTAGCTGGAATTCTGCAAAGGTCCTAGTTTATTGCATTTATTTTCTATAAATGCAGGTTCTATTTTCTGTGACCTTTATAGGCTTATTTTACTTTTTTGTCTCTAAAAGCAGAGAGACACCATTGTTCCTCTGCTATGGAAGGGAATTCAAACGAAAAAATTAAGGTAATGTGGGCCATTTCTCATATCTGGGGGCTTAGGGCTGTGCATTAAGTGTCAGAGGCTTCTTCAAAAGCTTACTATCTAAATGAGATAGAACTGGCAACCAGACCTGAAGTCCAGGCTACAAAAGAGTTGTTCAAAATATGAGTTCCCTAAAATAGCTTCTTCAGCTTGATCCTTCTTTCAGGAAGGCTTCTTTGCATTTCTGTGATGGCATTACTAATTTTACACAGTGATGTTTTTCATCCCAGGCATGTGTCCCAGACATGTCAAGAGATTCCTAAAACTGAGCTGGACACTTCACTTGCCAAAAAAAGGCAGAGAGACTCTATCATCACACCATACAGACCAATTCACCAGGACAAGGGACAAGGTCTACAGAGCATAAAAATCCACACCTGGGTTTTAACAAAGAGGAGTCAGTGCACCCTCCAGGCAGAAAGGGAAGGTCTTGCTCTGAGAATCAGTCCCATAAGCCCACACTTATAATTTTATGACTATGCAACTTCCAAAATTCTTCCACAAGGAAAAGCCAGGTCAAAGGTTGATACAAAATTGGGATCTCAGATACCACTTTTGTGCTTCTCTTGTCCCTTCTCAGAAACAGCTTATAGCTTTGATATGTCTAAAATCTGTCATGAATTCAAATAATTCCCAAACCATATGAGTTGAAACACTAATGATAAGTTGTTTTGTAGAGTTTATTTTCTGAGACTGCTAACCCACTAAAAATATTGGAGTTTATTTTATCCAGCAATGTTTATTTATTAAAGTTTTGATGGTGATTTCATCCCAAGTGAAATATGGAAACAAATAAGAGCTTTCCTGCATCTTGAATTTCATTTAAAATACTGACCAAAGCATACAGTATTGATTCATTTTGTTAACGTTATCTCCTCTTGCTTAAAATTAGAGACTATTTTGCCTACAGCTACAAAAGGGAAAATCAAAAACCATCTATCTGTATTTAGTAAATTATGGAAAGCCCCAAGTCCTACGTGTATTGCAGTTTGCTAGACACCAAACAAGTGTTTCCCAAGCCTCCTGCTAGGCCAAACTTACTATCACTCTTATACAGTGTGGAGGTCTCATCACAGAGAGACCAAGTTTGAAACCGAGGTGTTTCTGTGTGAAAAGAATCCTCCCTGCCCTGTCCCTTGTTCAATTATCTACTCACCCTTCCTTTTGTGACAGATCACAATAGTCAGCTGCAACTCCATGACAGATCATTTTCTCAGCTGCATGCAGCCACTGCACAGCCCCTGAGTCTCTTTGTATTTCTTGCACTCACTAACCTTCTCCTTAGCCAGTTTCTTCACAATTCTGTCGACCTTCCTGTTGTTCCTGTTGAAGGGGTCATCAGGAGGACCACATCTTTATGGGCTCCTCTTCTTCCATGAAGCAGAGAACTGCAGAACAAATTGGGAAGTCGAGGCTGACAGAAAGTTAAAGTGTCTAGAAGGCTGAGAGTGACATGCCTCAGAATAACAGAGATATCTCATTGCACCCAGCTAAGAGCTGTGGTTCTTCAGAAAATCACACTATCTCCTCTGCTTTCCATCTGGAACCTTCAGGCTTTTCTAAATATGACTGGAAGCATTAATAGAGAATTTTATGAACATGTGCTCATAATAATTAGGAAGTACTGGCACTCTGAAACTCTTCGGAAGAGGATTTTATCATGCAGATGAAATCCATATCAATGTTGGAAATCTTTTAAGTATTTTTGTTTCTTTTTTGCAGCAGGTAAGCTTTGGCTGATTGCCAGACTCCCATGCATCCAGTCTCTCACACTGCCTCCATAATAGGACAGGGAGAGAAAATTAGCTGAAAAAGCTCCTGAGTTAAAATAAAGATAGGGTATCACTTACCAATTACCACCATGGGCAAAACAGACTCAACTTGGGCAAAACAACATAATTTATTGCTGATTAAAAATAGAGCATGATGGTCAGAAACAAAGACAAAACTAAAACACCTTCCCCTATCCTACCTCTTCTTTTCCTGATCAAGTTCTCTCCTTCACTCTCAAATCCCCCCTTCAAAAATGGCACACAGAGGGGTTACAACCAGTCCATGACAGATCCTCTCTGCTGCTTTTTCCTACTCACACTTTTCCCCTGCTTCAGTATGGAGTCCCTCCCCACAAGATACAGTCCTTCATGAACCTCTTCTGTGTGGGTTCCCCACAGGCTCCAGAAAACCTGTTCCTGCCAGGAAACCTGTTCCTGCGTGGGCTCCTCCCCATGGGCTGCAGCTCCTGCCAAGATTCTGCTGTGACGTGAGCTCTTCACAGCTGAAGGTTCTTTCAGGATATCTCCACCTGCTGCAGTGTGGGGTTCTCAATGGGCTGCACTGTGGATACCTGCTGTGGTCCTCCACAGCTACTCTCCTCTGCTCTAGTGCCCTTCCTCCTTCTCTCCCTTTGGTGTTTACAGGCTGTTTCTTAAATATTTTTTCTGACTCTTCGCTCTTAAAACTGCTGTGCAGCATTTTCTGCCCTTTCCTAACTGCCTTCCCAAAGATTTCATTGTTCTGCTGTGGGGCTCAGCTGTGGGATTTGGCTCTGCTCTGCAGTGAGTCTGGCACACAGCAGCACCAAGCCTGCTCACAGATGCCAGCACTGCAGCCTCTCCCATCCAATCACTACCAAAATGTGGACATGTGAACCCAACACACATTTCTAACACTTTCTTCCTGTCACACCATGCTAGCACAGGAAGAGTGAGAACGCTTCTTTCTCTTTTCCCTAGCCATAAATTCATTGTGGAAAATGAGTTAACAGAATAAGCCAGGACAATATCCACTCATAGCCACATTTATTTCATTAAAAAATGCAAGTAACTATAATGAAAACTTTTCTAGTTAACTTTATTTCTAGAAAGAAAAGTTCTGTATGTTTTTTTTTTTTTTCTGCTGTACTTCAAAAGTAAGCAGGAAGCTCAGGATTCATTTACTTCTTGGAGCTGGGAAGTTAGGACTAGGATTTTATACAGCTGATGATTTGTTCAAGGATACTGACATCACCTTGTACAATTTTTGTTTCAACTCAATGGCAAAGTGGGCAGAGTAACCTTTGAGGCCATGGGAATGTGGCTTGGATAAAACAGGTGATATTCCATGAATGGTTTTTATCAGTCAGTATGAAACAGCTTTTAGTATGTGCCCATGTCACTTCTGGTGGGAGAAACTTGCTCCTTTGCATTGATGAGACTGAGTTCCACCCTTCATATTCAGTTGGGGAATTTGTTTTCTTTTTTCCAAGGCTGCAATATGTAAACAGCTTGCTTCTAGGAAAGGGTTTGTTACTGAGAAGCTGGGAAGCCATTGGAATATGTTCCCCGGAAGAGTGATCACAGCACAAAGCCTATCCGACAGAGTTCAAGGAGCATCTGGACAATCCTCTTAGCCATGACCTGGTTTAGTTGTAGGACTTGTGGGAAGCAGGAAGTTTGACTCAATGTTTCTTATGGGTCTCTCCCAAACTGAGATCTTCTATGACTCTATGAGTGAGGCCACAAGTTCCACCCATGTAATTTCTTTCATTTGTAAAAGCCTCAGCTATTCATTAAGAGAAAATCTCTCTACATGTGCGTGTACTTTGTCTGAGTTTGTCTCAAGCTTCATCTCTGCACCAGATACCACCTATCTTTTAATATTGGAGATAGGTGGCATCTGCATGGGTGGATGTACCAGTGTCTTCAGAGGCTGCACTGTAAAGTGCTGGAAGAGGTAAGTATATGTGTAGAGGCTTCATACCAGTTGGGAATCAATTAGGCACTCTGAAAACAGTCCCGTGACAGCCAGAAAATGTGACCTGGAATTATACCAGAGAGATGTTACTTCAGGACAGGGCTGACAAGCAAAGAAATTCAGCAGTTTGCAGAGATCACTGAGGGCCAAGGAAGTGATCTTATGAACACAGATGTACAAACACCAGCCTACAAATATAACTGGTTTCAAATTAAATTTCATTGTTTTTAGTGCCTAGTATCATAGTATGGCTTAGTTTCCCCGAGGCTGCAGGAGCTGGCTGAGAGAAGAAGGCAGGCAGACGACGTCAAGATGGCGAAAGGGAAAGTTTATTTACAAGAAGGGTTTTTATACCATTAATATTCTAGCAACTATTGGTCAGAAAAGAAATCCACCTCCTAAAGCCATTGGTCACAGCCAAATAACACCTGATACCAAACACAGAGATTAAGAAAGTAAAAGAATGCAACTTATCTATGTTCTCCCTGAGAAAGAGCAGAAAGAATTTCAAAACAGTACAACCACATCATAGATAGCAGTATAAAAAGTTCCAAGAAGGAAGGCAGAATATATTTTTATATCCCTGACTGAAAGCATAAAAGCCAACTAAAAGTTAGCACAGGAAAAGAAAGTATTATCAAGGGTGCTTTCCAAGTGAATCCAGACCATGCAGACTCTGTTAGAATTATCATCGCTGCTGATTAGGAAAACACAAGGGTCCAGCATCCTTTCCAAACAACCCAGCTGATGGACCCCTGCATTTGTCAGACCCACTGTCGCTATGGTGAGCTGTGGTGCTACCCATCTGTAGACCCAGCAGAGATGATTAAGAAAGTAAGTAGGGAGTACTGGATTTGGTGGTGATGGAGTTAATTTTCCTTACAGGGGCTCATGTGGTGCTGTGTTTTACATTTGTGATCAAAAATGTGTTGGTAAGGTAGGAGTGTTTTAGTTATTACTGAGCAGTGCTTGTGAAGTGTTGTGATCAATCCCCCCCCCCCATCTCCTCAAGTTGCTCTATGATCTCAGGAATTCTCATTAAGCCTTGGTCCTAATTAATGGCTGTTGGATAGTTAAGCTCCCCTTGAGCATATCAATAACATTGCCTGTTCCCCAGAACTTCTGTTGCCTAACTAACTTCTGTTTTCTAATGAATAGCCTTGGAAACTTATTTTTGTCTGAATCACAGCTGGAATGAAATAATATTATCATTACTGGACTTTTGAGGAAAGTTACTGACCTGGATTGAGTCCAGGATGGAAACTGATGGAAGACTAAAGCCAAGCATCTCACAATCCTGTGAATGGGGGTCCCACATGAGGTCCCTTGGCCCCCGTGGCTGCGCAGCCCCTCCCTTGGAGCAGGATGTGCCCCTCGGTGCTCGCCAACCCGCAGGTTTGAGAACTCAAAGGAGTTTCGTCAAAAACTGACAGTGGGTCCTCCTCAAGGCTCAAGCCTGTGCCAACTGAGAGATGCAAAGGATCCAACGTGTGCATTTCACTGAACTCAGGGAGTTTTTAACAGGTGCTTTGTATGTATGCACACACACACACACACACACAAATATTTGAATATATACATGTCTCTGTGTGTGTGTGTGTGTGTGTGTGTGTGTGTGTGTGTGTGTGTGTGTGTGAAAACTGACTTCAGGACTTTATAGCACGTGTAGCATCAATGTTGCCATCTTAGATTCAAAATTAAGTTACCATTGTGGTTATAGTAAATCTTACAGAATCATTCTGTAAGAGTTAAATTAGTCAATGATTAAGTGCTGCCAAATCTTTCAGACATAAAGCACTAAGCATTTCCAAGGTTAAGTTTGGCAAGGGCGTCCATTGTGAACCTTGTGACTCAGTGGGAGGGTCTCCCTTCTCCCTTTGCACCTTCACATTCTCCCTCCTCACCCTTCTGCATCCCCACTCTCTGTCGTGTGTCATTCCAGGCTGACTCTAATCCAGTTCTCCTTTGTGAGCTTTATCTCTGTGGTAACAGAGTGAACCTTGCTATAGAACTTTGTCGTGCTTTCACAAATATGTAATAAAATTGCTTTTGCTGATACCTTTGACAGGGCTTCTTTAAGCAATCTTAACCACCTATTCACAACAACATTCAGGGTTTTTCTGTTCATTGCCCCACAAGTGAGCAGGCTGGGAGTGCACAAGAAGTTGGAAGGCGATACACCTGGGACAGCTGGTCCCAGTGCCCAAAGCGATAGTCCATATCACATGGCATCACATACAGCGAACAAATCTAGGGGAAAGAAGAAGAAAGGAGGTAATTTCAGAGTTATGGCATTTGCCATCCCAGTTAACTGTTACAAATGATAAAGACCTGCTTTTCTGGAAACGGCTGAGTACTTGCTGATGGGAAGTAGAGAAGGGATTTCTTATTTTGCTTTGCTTGATCATGCATCTTGTGCTTTTTCTATTAAGCTATCTTTAACTCAGCCCATGAGTTTTATCACTTTTATTCTTTGGTTCTCTTTTCCATCATACTGGGAGCAGAGTGAGCAAGCAAGCAGTTGTGGGGGTTAATACACAGCACAGGGTTTTATCAGGAAATGGAACAGCTTGCCTCTGGGACAAAAACGGTCTTTATCATTTACCCATGATTTATAGCATGTCATAGTGAACATCCACAAAAACAGCTGGACTGCACTGGAGCAGTTGCCCATGGGCAGCAGGACACTGTTGGCAACCGGGGAGGAGTGTCTGTATTCCAAAGAGGTGTGACAAAAGTCAAACGCCTCACTTGCCCAGTTCTCTATTCCCAGTATCCATGCTACTCCCTTAATTCTCATACTTACACTCCCCAATACCTTGCATTACACAGGCAGCTGCAAGGAGAGGGACTTCAGCCTTTGTCCCCTTCTCCTGCTAATGACAAACTATTCTGCTTCCCTACTCATCTCTGGCTCACCCAGCACAGTAAGAGGCTCAAACCATGTTCAAGTGACGCTTTAAGTTTAGCGCTTACCAGGTAGGTGTTTGCTAGTCACAACAAACCAATTTATAATGGCTTAAACACCACTGCAATGAGAAAGACCCTGACACAGACAGGTTGTATGCAACACTGCAGAAATCCTACATTCCTAAATGCAGTGTTTTGCCACTGTTTTATCCATGTGTATGCTTCTATTATGTTATTGCGTAGAGAGGGCTGAACACAGCAGTGTTTCCTACTTTGTTCTGTTATGTCACACAAAGACAAAAAGTAGTATTCAAAGCATTCTCTTTTAAATAAGGACCACCATCTTCCTCCCCTTCATTAACAACTGCAGTGCATTTTTCCAGCATCCTGTTTAGAAGGAGCAGATCAAGTTTTAAGTAGCATCATTCACCAGAAATTCTTTCCCCTAGACAGAGATTTAGACCTCCAAAGCAGTTCGTTGATTTGGAAGAAGGACTGTGAGGAGACAGTCTCATGTTTCAGATCACATTCCAGATTAGAGTCTGACTTCATAGAATCACAGAATGGTGTGGGTTCAAAGGGGACCTTGAAGATCATCTAGTTACAAACCCCTGCTGGGACATCCTAAACTGAACCAGGTTGCTCAGAGCCCCATCTAACCTGTCCTTGAACATCTCCAGGGGTGGGGCATCCACTGCTTCCCTGGACAACCTGTTCCAGAGCCTCACCATTCTTACAATAAGGAATTTCTTCCTAATATCTAATCTAAACTTACTCTCTTTCAATTTAAACCCATTCCCCCTTGTCCTGTCACTACATGCCCCTGTAAATAGTCCCTCTCCAACTTTTCTTTTAAGTTCTCTTCAGGTACTGAAAGGTCAGAATTAGGTCACCCCAAAGCCTTCTCTTTCCCAAGCTGAACAATCACAGTTCTCCCACCCTTTCTTCATATGAGAGATGATCCATCCCTCTGATCAACTTGGTGTCCCTCCTCTGGACTCACTCCAACAGGTCCATGTCCTTCCTGTGCTGGGACCCCAGAGCTGATGCAGTGTTCCAGGTGGGTCTCACCAGAGCAGAACAGAGGGACAGAATCTCCTCCCTCCCCTGCTGCCCACGCTGCTCTGGATGCAGCCCAGGACACGTTTGGCTTTCTGGGCTGGGAGTGCACATGGCTGGGTCATGTCCAGCCTCTCACCCACAGCACCCCCAAGTCCTTCTCACAGGACTGCTCTCCATCTCTTCATCCCCAGCCTCTGTTGGTACCTGTGTTGGTACCCTGACCCAAGTGCAGCACCCTGTATTTGTTCTTGTTAAACCTCTTTAGATTCCCACTTCTCGAGCTTGCACCTCACTAGTGTCCACTCCTTGAGCTTGTCCAGCTCCCTCTGGATGGCATCCCATCCTTCAGGAGTGTCAACAGCTTGCAAAAGACCAAGCTACTAAGAATGTGAAATCAAAAACCAAGTCACATTTTACAAGGCTTCACCTGATTTGTGTGCACTACTCTGCCTGGACTTGGTTCAAATGTGAAAAACAAAAGTATACTCAAGAGGTACTTACATGCTGTGACTAAGAACGTGGTTTTAAGAGTGGATTGAAGTGCATAGTCTGGTCCTTTGAACAATTTCTTTAGAAAGTCAAACACAGTATCAATGTATTTACATTCTAAAGAGTTGTGAATAGGAGAAATGTTGAGAATTATGGCTCTTCCAGGCTGCTCAGGACTCAAGACAAAAAAAATGTACCCTGGTCTCCTTATCAGCTCTGTGGAGACCTGTGCTCAACAGGTCTTGGCAGGAGCAGCTGGACCTGGTACAAGCACTTTGTCTCATGCTAGTAGCACTCCCATTCCCATTTAGAGAGAAGGCCAGCAGCCTGTTCAAAACCAGGATTGTACTGCCCAGGCCATTGCTTTGTTGCCCTTTTGGAGACACAGGCTGCCAACTGCAGCAACAGATCTCAGCCTTTCCTGAACAGAGCAGTTTTCCTGCTTGGATTGCTGATTTCCAAGGATCCACCAAGTCCAGTGCCAGTATAAGAAGGAGTTCACTTCAGTTTGCCGCTCCTCTCCCTCAGAGCACCATAAGGGCTCACATAAAGACTGTGCCAAAAGAAAGGTGTGGTGTCCTTCTCCACCCTTCTGTGTGACAAAGCTCTGACACCACTGGATTACAGCTTTCAACAGCTGACCCTCACTCAGACTGAAGCTCTGGCAAACCAGGATAGTAATTTAACCCAATCATTTTAGTATTGGAGATTTCTAGGGGAGACAGAATGCAAAGCAGACAATGGTTTTGCAAGACAGAAACAGAGTAGAAAAGCACAGGCTTCTAGCAACACCAGATCTATCGTAAAATATGTATTTGAGAAGTGCTTTGAAGACGAGCCAGCACTGTGCATCAGATGACAGGATGTGATTACAAAGGAATCAAACTCCAATTACAGTGTCATTACACTAAATATGCTTTTTGGGTAATGTACAACTAATTAATCCAAACTAGATTATTAATTACATTTTCAAGATTAGTGCCCCTTATCTTTCATACTCAATACATGTGGCTGGGACTCTCTTTGGAGCTTAAATGTTTTCATTTAAGAGCTAGAGGGGCTATGCAAATCTTAGCCTACATTTTTGTGACTTCAGACCCTTAATCATTCTGAATTGATGCAGAAATAGATCTCCATACAGTGGTTAATCTTCTGTTTATGTGAAACCACTGGTAAGTGTGAATATTAAAAAATATGTTACAGCATAATTAGATACTGTCTTGTAGAGCAAAAGCAGAAATTTACATGAACTATGTATTTTTTCTGCTACTTTCTCCAACAAGTGTGACAACAAGTTCCCTCAACAATGAAAAGCAACAAAACCCAGAAACTCTTAGATAGTTCAGATGAGAAGCTGATTTAGCTTCTAACTGGAAAAGCAGCCTATTAGGAACCAGATCTCAACCTCCCAAAAGGCCTGCAATATGAGAGCTCTGGATTTTCAGCATTGCTCATCCACTGCAGAAGAAAGGCAAGACAAAGAAGTTCTGATATGGACAAGGTTATCTTCAGTTTTCCCATCACACACTTTTGTTCGTGATCCTGGCAAGACTGAGAAGAGAAGCCCATAGAGCATGCTGGGTTAGGGACTTCTGGCAGTTCTTTGAGAATGATAGATATGCATGATGTTTGTAGTGGAAAGCCAGCTTTCCACAGGTCTGGCTGTGTGTATCTTCTGAACAACAAGACAACTGACAGCCAGCCTCTCCAGGGGGCTTGGCTCATTCTTCTGCAGATGCAGTGCTCTTTTCACCCCAGAATGACTTTCTTCAATCCTGCTTATTAAGAGAAATCAAACAAAGGAAACTTCCTTGAACTCGGACTTTTAATTCTCACTCCTCAAAGAAGCCATTCCTTCTTGTGTTAAATATCACAACCCTTTCATTCTTGCGGTGGTAGGCTAGTCTTAGCTGGACTTGCAGCTAGCAGGTCATTTCTGGTATGGGTTCATGGGGGACCAGAATCTGGTTAGTACCTTTTTCTCTATTGTCATAGGAAAGATTTGTCCAGCTTTCGTGACAGCACAGAGGCAAAAAGTAGCACGCCTAAAACAGTGTCTGTTCAGGATGAGTGATGGAGATGATCTTTCAGGGAACCTTTTAGGTCCATTTTTGCAGCACATGGGGATCTCACAGAGACAACGCCAAATAAGACTCTCACTTCAAAAGGTTTTCCAGTGAAGTTGTCAACTGGCTGAAGCTCGATTTTTTTGGTAGCAAGACAGCATTAACTGTCGGTGTTTAGATTTTTCCCCACCATACATAATTCTCTTGATGGGAAGACATCCACTAGAATAAGTCTTTTCTGCTCTGGTTTGACAAAAGGCATGGGAGAACTACCAGGGAAAAGGAATTTTTTGTACAAGTCTCACTTGTTTCCAGCTGTCACAGATCCAAAGCTTTTTTCATACCTCAGCTGCAGCATTTCTGATATCTCACAGGCTAATTCTAGCTCAGCTTAAGTATCCAACTTCCCAAGAAGTTTAATTATGTTTATCATGGGATGTCATAAAATAAAATTCCCTGAAAGGATAGTCTTTAATTACAATCTTGTTTGCTTTGACAGCACATTTGTGAATTGTATGTAACATGATTATTATTCTGACTACAAGGAAACAGGATTAAAACATTTTTCTAGAAGAATGAATTAAACCTGCCCCAAGGCTATTATGTTCTGGTTATTTATTTTCTACGTAAGCAGATCACCTGGAGAAACTGTTTCTAACATTAATCAAATGGTCCTCTTGCTTTATCATAATTAACATGAAATATAGAGTCTTAATATTCTTCTGATTAGCACAAAAAGCTGATGCACAGCATGGAGTGAATAAATGCAACATAGTTTCTATGCTCTTTTATCGCTTCATTAATCCTAACACACTGTTGGGTTTATGCAATTGCCTGAGTGCTCCTCTGGAAAAGCAGGATAGATCTGTGATCAGGATGAAAGAAGCTGCTTTACACTCATTCAGGATCCAGAAATGAGGGCTTTGCTCAAGATTGTGTAGGTGGCTGAAGGATGATGTGGAAAATTCTAAAAACAAGTGGCATAAACAGAACTTTATTTGCCACCAGAAAGTTTCTCTTAATGTCTTCATTAATTAAATTACCCTTGTGGCTTTTAAAACACATTTCTAGTTCTCTGTTCCCACTGAGGATAGAGAACAGCTTATCCCTTTACACATTGTACCAATCTTCTTACCTAAAGAATCAATAATGTCCATGCCTTGTCACTGTAAACTGGATAAGAGCAATTTCTCTTTTAGGTGACATCATGTTCACAGCTTTGAAGAACTACCTGAGACACAGCTTATCTCTACTTTCTGGATCCCTGCAGAAGTATTAATGTAAAGGAAAATCGTGAGATAGTCTGTAAGCATGAAAACTATAGCATGCACCACTGCAAACATGCTTTTAGAGCAAGACACCAGCAAAATGTTTTGAAAATGGTGGGAGCCATATGTGTACCAAACTGGCGTTTGCCAAGTTTGCAAGTCTTAATTTAATCTGAGTCGACATCATTGAAAATGCAATGTTCTTTGATTGCTTGTGGCTCAGGAAAGGCAAAAAATTCCTCCTAGACATAGCAAGGTTTCCCAGTGAATCGGGGAAAAATGTGGAAAATACTAAGAAAGAAGGTAGACTAATAAGGTGAAATGACCAGGAAAGTAAAAGATCCATAGTATCTATAATTAGTTGGTCATGTGTCATTGGAAGCATGTGGGAGACACCTCAGGGAAAGGGGATTCTTTTGCAGTGCAAAACCAGTGTTTCCGTCCCTAGGCCAGTTCACCTACACAAGGTTTCACAGATGCAGCAGGGAGGTCGTGCAGACCTCCCACCACAGGCTTACTGCAAAGCACCTCTCCATAACCCGGACACGTCCCCAGCTCTCATGGCCCTTCTACTCTTTGTGCCAGCAGTCTTTATTTTGGGATCCATCACCAGCCTCCAAAAATCAGTCTTGATTATTTTCTCCTGCCTCAGTGAAGTTTTTTACTGGAGAGGTGACTGTGATTATCTCACTGGTATTACTGAGCCTGGGTGGGAAGAATCTTGTAACTGGAATTGGACAGGAACAGGCTCTTCATAAGAGAAAGGCAGGGCAGTTGAGGTGGAGGGACAGCACTCTTTGTAAAGCAGGGATTGGGCTTCACAGCACTTGCTGTTGGGGATGACATGCTGAGACTTCTGAGTAAAGAATATCAGAAAAACTAACAAAATTACAAAGTGGAAGCAATTCTGGGGGTTTAATACAGGTCACCTAGTCAGGATGGTGACAGTGATGTAGGATTATTCTGTTAAGAGTTAAGGGAAATTCTAGATCAGTTGTTCTTATGGGCAAATTCAACTTCCCAGATGTGTTGTCTGTAAATTAAAATGGTCTTGTGGGTGCTGTTAGGATTGGTGGTTGTCATGGCCACAGTGATCATTAAATTATTAAGTTTAAAGACTGTGGTGGTATGCAGAAAACTGTCAGCAGAGCTATTACCGTGAGTTTTGGAAGGGCAGATTTTAGATTGTTCAAGAATCTAGTTAGTAAGGTCCCCTGGGAATTGGTTTTCAAGGACATTGCGGCCCATAAATGCTGATCAGTTTTTAAGCGCCATCTTTTGCAAATGCTGGAGCATTTGTAGTGTATGGTATGTAGTGTATAGTATGTGTAGAAATTCAAGCAAGCGAGGCAGAAGTTGGGCTTGGCTGCACAGGAATTTCCTTCTGGGACTTGGAGGAAAAAGAATTTGTATGGCCTTTGGAAGAAAATTTAGGCTACACAGAAGGACTACTGAGACACTGTAGAGGGAAAATTCACATGGCCAAAGCTCAGCTGGAGCTGAAGACAGACAGACTACAGGGAGATGGCAGAAAGGCTTTTTAAAGTATTTATATTTTAACAGAAAAATATTGACTATCGCATGATAAAGTTGGTCACCTCAAAGAGATGCAAATAAAGCAGAGACATTTCATTCCTTCTTCACATCTGTCTCTACCATCTGTGGAGGACCTTATGACCTCTGGAGCTTTGGGTGGAGGACCACAACTGTGGGAGTTACACACTCCCAGCCAACTTTGAACTTGTACTGAATTTGCTGCTGCAAATGAGTGCACAGAAGTCTATGAGGCCCAATGGGATTCATCCCAGGATACTGAGAGAGATGGCTGATGGTATTGCAGGATGTCACTATTTATCAACATCTTGGGAATCTGAAGAGGTCTCAGTCAACAGGAAGCTAGCAAATATTATTCCTATTTTCAAGAAGGGCAAGAAAGAAGACCCTGGTAATTACAGGCCTGTCAGTCTCCATTCAGTGTCTGGTAAAATTATGGAGAAGATTATTCTGGGAGTTATTGAAAAGCACTTCATAGGAAATGCGGTCACTGGTCAAAGCAAACATGGGTTTATGAAGGGACAGTCATGCCTTGATAACTTAATATCCTTTTATGAAAAGGTTACACATCTAGCAGATGAATGAAAGGCAGTGGATGTGTGGGTTTTTTATTTTAGCAAAGCTTTTGACACTGACTTTCACTGTATCCTTCTGGACAAAGTGCCCAGCATCCACATACACAGTATATTACATGAGCAGTTGTCTTGAAGTGTCTGGCTCAAAGAGTTGTAACAAACAGGGAAACATCTGGTGACCAGTCAATACCAGTGTTACCCAGGGCTCAATTTCAGGCCCTGTTCTCTTCTATGTTTTTGTCAGTGACCTGGACACTGGAGCTTAGTGCACATTAAGCAGATTTGCAGCAATACTGAGCTAGGATGAGCTGTGGATTCCCTTGAGCATAGAGTGGCCTACAGAGAGATCTTGATAGATTGGAGTGCCAGGACTCACCAGCCATATGAATTTTAACAATGATAAGTGCCTGGATTGAGTTCTTGTGATGGTGTAGTCCTGGATGTCCCTACATCCAGGGGACTAGAGTCTGGAGTACAGCACTGCAGAAAGGGAATTAGGGGTTTTCCTTGATGATTAGTTCAGTGTGAGTCAACAATGTGCCCTGGAGCCCAAAAATGCTTTAAGCATTGCATTAAGTATACTAAATCTAACCAGTCCAAAATAGTGGTTATCCCATGATATTTAGATTGGTGCAGCTTCACATCAGGTGCTGTGCACAGTTTTTGGGTTCATGACTCAAGAAGGACACAAAAAATATTAAATTGTGTCCAAAGGAGGGCAGCAAACATGAGAACACATGCTAGCTGAGCAAAGAAAGGAAGAAGAATCCCATCTGAGCATTTTTGTTTCAGCTGGCACAAGAGATGAGTGTCTGATGGCAGAGATCATAGGGTCTACAGTAATAGATGCATCAGATGCTTGGGTTGGAATGGTTCCATAAAGATCATTTAGTCTGACTTCTCTACCATGGACAGGGTTATCTTTCAGTAAATTAGGCTGTTCAAAGCACTTTCTAACCTGACCTAAAGCACTTCCAGGGATGGGGCATCATAGCCTCTTTGGGTAACCTATTGCAGTATCTTGCCAGCTTTGCAGTAAGAATATTTTCTTTGTATCAAATTTAAATCTCTTTCAGTTTAAAATAGTTATCCTTTGTCTTATCACTGCAGGTCTTGGTAAAAAGAGTCTCTCCATCTTTCTTATAAGATCCTTTTATACATGTAAAGGTTACTATAAGGTCTCCTGGAGCTTTTTCTGCTTTCATAGGAGAGGTGTTCAGCCCTCTGATCATCCTCATTGTCCTTCTCTGTATCTACTCCGATAGGTCCATGTCTTTCTTGTACTGGGAGACACAGAATAGGATACAGCACTCCAGGTGTGGTCTCACCAGAGCAGAGTAGAGGGGCAGAATCCCTCCCTCACACTGCTGCCCACGCTGCTCTGGATGCAGCCCAGGATACAGCTGACTTTTGTGACCACAAGTGAAATTTACCAGCTCGCATATAATTTTTCATCTGCCAATATCCCCAGGTCCTTCTTTTCAGGCCTGCTCTCCATCTATTCATCTCCCAGCCTGTACTGATTTCCCATCCATTTGCAGGTTCTTGCACTTGGCCTTGTTGAAATCAAGAGATTCACATGGCACTACTCCTCAAGTGTATCCAGGTCCCTCTGGATGGCATCCCTTCTCTCCAGCATATCAACTGCGCCACTCAAACTTGCCATCATCCACAAACTTGCTGAGAATGCACTCGAGCACACTACCTGTTTTGTTGGTAAACATATTGAACCATACTGGTCACAATGCAGATCTCTAAGGGATTCTGTTTTATACTAATCTCCATTTGGACAATATAGAGTTATCCAAATGAGATGGCAGAGGTGTTTAAAACCTCCTAAATGTCAATTCTCTAGATTGACGTTCTTGAAAGTTGTATTTGTTGGGTGATAGAACACAGGATGTGGTGTATCTGTGCAGAGCAGACAGCTGAGCGTAAGGAAAACAGCTAAGCAGGATGATGCAAGCATGTGCACCTATCCATTTGCAGGTAAGCACAGGAGTTCCTGGTGGGAAAACAGGACAGCAAATCCTTGGCAGCAGAAGAGCACATCATGGGGTTTCAGAATGTCCTCCAGACTGAATAGGCAAGGCATGAGAGAGTGTAGATTACTCTGCTGACTCTCTTCTGCATAATAAGTCAAGGGAGGAATGTCAGGGAGAGAGGAAAAGAACTGGAAAACCACAGAGATAGCTGCATTTTTTTCTAAAGCCTTTTGTCTAGAGACAGGAGAAGTGAGGAGCTGTAGCCTCTAAACCATCTCAAGGGCACAAGTTCTAAGGAAACAATAGCCAAGGACAGCTCAAAGGATAAAGATGAGGAGAATGGAGCAAAGACTCAAAGAGATTCAAGGAAGTATTTCTAAGGATTGAATGTGCTTGCTTTCTACAGGCACATTTGTCTGGATTACTAAAACCTGAGGGAGGTAAGACATTCTCAAATCCTGAATCAGAATCCACTATATACCTAAAAGACTGAGCTCAGGAAGAAAACTGTATTTTGTTTATGAGAAGTGTCATACAGCAAAGGTTAGAGCTCTTCCCCCTAGGGTGAGAATAATTTTTAAAAACTTACTTTTATTATTGTAAACAATCAAAAATATTTATTTTACTTTCCTCATAGACTTTAGAAAAATATAAATATGTATATTACTATATATGTATGAGCAAAAGTCAAGCTCATCAAAAGTTCATCCCAATAGAGAGAGAATTCACAAGAAGAGAAGGAGAGAGAGGGATTAATGCAGGAACATAATGCTTGCTGCTATCTGCAGCAGCCACTTCAGTATTAAATATTCTCTTGTCCTTGAGATTTTCTTGTCAGAATATCTTGAGACTGTTTTCATTACTGGAAGGATTTGTTTCTCTGCGACATGGGTCAAATTCTACTCTAAAAAAACCCTTGCAGTCTATTTAGACTGTGGATGAGAGAACAGATGTTATTATAGTCCCACACTTCACATTGTGCCAGGACAGTTTGAAAGCACAGCCAAATTATTCCTCAATGTTGGTAAGCTGACCAGAAGCAATCTAATGGCTAGCACAGGTCTAAAGGAAGGCAGTGCTTGGGAAAGGACTGCTCTAGAAATCAAGACCAAATTAACTCCCCTTGCAAGTAAACTTAAAGGGAAGTCAGCTCCGGGAGCAGTTGTTAAGTAACTTAATTGCTCATTTATAAAGCAGCAGCAGAAAAAAAAAACCTCACTTTTAAGCCATCAGGTGGTTTGTGGTGTTAAAGTACACTTCGAATTCCCACATGAGTGACATTTAAAGGGAGTTAAAGGGCAGAGTACGTATTAGTGAATTAAATAGCACAGATGGTGTAATTATGCAAGAATAAGCATCAGAAACACAAGGAAGTTAGTGTTTCACTTAAAATGAAATCTTAATACATGAAAATGCAGTTAAAGCACTCAAAGAGCGTTATCTTTGCCTTACAGTGACACTATGAGGGAGAAAAAGGAAAGGGAAATAAAACACTAAATTAAATGAGCCTTCAATTTCACTTGCCAAAACTATAACATTTAAAGTGTTTATCATAAACATATGGACTTTCCACTACAGCAAGAGAGGGAATCAACAACTTCCATCTCTTCATTGCTGCTGGATTACAGACCTGGCTCTTCCCTTGCTTTGAGGGGTTCTACATGAAAATAACTGCATTTCTAGACTTAGCTGCTGTACCTCTAAGTCACATGATTTTCAACAAGTGCAGGAAACTGCATGCAGGTAGCTCTTTATGAACCTAAAGAAACTGAAGTGTAGTACTGAAGGCAAGGAAACAGCCTGGGAATGACAGAATGCCATAAGGAGGGCAGGATCACAATCAGCTTTCTGAAGCCCTTTAGCACAGGCCACTGCTTGAAGTTTCCTGGAATCAAACACTGGAAAGTCTGAAATGAAGAACCAGCACCAGTCCAGTAGGCTATTAATGGTCAGGTTGTTCTTTTGAAGGACAGTGACTTGTGATGCCCACCTGAATCAGTGAAGAGAACGAGTCTCAGATATTCTATTAAACTGATCAAAATTATGATAAGTGGCCAGCACAAGAAGCCAGATGAAAAAAATAATTTTGATGCCAACAAGAAGAAGAAGAATACAGGTACTGCTACATGCTGTGACTGCTTGGGTATCTCAGTTGTTGCTTTAGATATTACAAGCACTTCGTTGCATATCTGCCAGGTAACCAGGCTTCCTCACAGACCAGAAGAAGCATCAGTTTTCTAGTACAGACAATCTTCTAGAATGACAATTCAGATTACCTCATCTTGTAAGACATTTCACATATGAAGGCCAGATGCAATGACAGAATAACGCCCAGAAGTGAACTGTCCACCAATCAGACCACCGGCGACATTATATATGGAAAATGGGAAGTTCTTTGACTTTTGGGAAGTCATAGAAATAGACTTAATTTCCATCACTCCATCTCCTTCAGCTCCACTGCCCAACCATGGAAGAAGGATAATCAGGTTAGCAGTGTCCATTGTATTCCAAGTCTTCCTTTCCCTAAGATAAACAGAGATGCAGGGAAAATCCAGGGAGTAGCCGATTAGTCATTCATCATCTTGTGCGCCTCCTGCCCAGCTGACCCAGCACTCCAACATTTGGAAGAGATCATAAGAATTAAAGCACAAACCACCGGACCCTTAAAGCCACAGATGAATTTTTATTTCCACGCAGCAAATTCAGTGTGTATCTGAAGTTAATCACCTTTGCCACATCCAGTTTGTACTTCTCCCAAAGCTAGTTCTTTCTTCCTAATCAAAACAGATCAAACAGGTCAACCAGCACTTCCCTCCCTGGTCTCAGGTGCTTCAGACATGTATCACTTAGTAAAGCATCCACATGTGCCAGGTATTTTAGTGAGGAGCAACAAAAAGCACTTGGAGGCCACAGATTCTCACTTGAGGCTCGCAATCCAGCCCTTGTTCCATCCAACAGAAGGCCTTGAAGATACCTTCAAGAGAAGCTGATAGGTTGTGCCTTTAGAAAGACGGGAGCATCTATGTGTCCCGCAGAGATAACATCTCAAGACTCACATGGTTGCCACTGCTTGCTGAAGTAGGTATCTTTCAGATTAGGAGAGTGACTGTCAAGTGTACCTGACTCTCTTAAATACGCAATGTACCTGCACATCCTTCAAGCAAACTTCAAAAAGTGTCAGGACCTGACCACTGTGATACATTACCTTGCAGCAGTTGGTTTTCAACTTTCTAAAGGATGGTTCTTACTTCCAAATGTGTTTAATAGCACTCCATCTTTAGGAGAGACCTAAATTCACTAGTGTGAAGAAGAAAATGGGGTAAGATCATATAAAACCCTCACTAAATCAGAGCAAGTGCAAGAAATACAATCTTGATAAACAGATCATTTTAGGTCAGAATTTGAACAGCATTTTCATATGTAAATGCAATAAATGCAGCTGAAGAAAAATTTGGGCATCTTCATTAAAGAATACCACTACTATATTTTATTAATCGCAGCAGTGAAAGGAAGTAATCACAAAGCGGAATTGTGCAGGACAAAAAGAAAACTCCAGTTGACAGCTGCCTCCTTTTCCAAGACTATGCCTTTCTTTGAATGCTAAATATGGGGACTTTTCTTGTGCATTCATTGACCTCATCAAACTGTCTGGATGAAAGGAAGAGAATATGATCATTAGCTACTGAATATGCTGAAATATAACAGTAAATTGCGTGTGAACTGAAATGGGTTTTTGACTTTTTGAGTTTCTAATTTCATTTTCATTAACACATCAGAAATACAATTTGTCCTGCTAGCTGAGGTTTCAGTAATATCAATTAGCCAGTCTCAGGGCATGTGTGATTATTGAGACATGGGCATAACCTTTGAAAGACAAAAAGGTTTTTGTCTGTTTCTTAATTCTCTTCTGTGACACAATTATCTCTGTACAAGAATATTTTTCACTATTAGTGGTATTTATTAGGCACAAATCAATTTTAGGAAAAACAGAAAATTAATTTTATTCTTAGTGTCTCAATGAAATGAAATTAATGGTGTGTTAAAGATCACACATATAACCAAGAGATAGAAAGAATTCGGCTATTACTAGCGCAGGCACAAAGATGACAATTCATTTAGCAATTGGAATTTCCACCTGAGCCATTACAGAAAAAACCTTCCTACTTCTCCAGTTTTGGGGGACTCCCCTAAACCTTGGATCAGTCTCTGCAAAATGGCCATTGCTGAAAAAAGAGGAGGAGGAGAACTATCTTCAGTTTGTGTTACATGCTTTGCATTTTGGGTATACACACCCTTTCTCAGGTCTGAAACAGAATTGGTCAAGTTGGAAGCAGTGCCACAAGCTGAACACCTAAATGTGAAGCAAAAACATTTTATAAATCTGTCCCTGGAGCTCATCTCACACAAGTGCATCAAAATACGCCTTGATGGCAAAAAAAAAACAAAGTTAACACTTTCAGTCTCCATAATGGCATATGTGTCAATGTCACAACCTCTTTATTCATTACCCACTTTTTTTTAAACTGTTCAACAGACCTTTCCACAAGGACTGTCTCTTGAACTTCTTCTCTTTTAGCTGAAGTTCCTAGCATGGGCCTTGGAGTGCTTTGTTTGGGTTCTAAATTGGAAAGACTACGATTTGATGAATCCTGTAAAGTCTTTCATTTCTATAAAGTTTTGTTCCCTTAGGACACACACAGGATCTCAAAGTCTAGAAGTAGAGCATTTTAGCCCTAAATATGTAGGTCTGCATTTTGTCATACAGCAATCTTTCTCAAATAAATGGCATCCGTTCCAAGGGCCGACCCGTTTCCTCTGTCCCGCCTAGTGCTGGGCAGATCATCTGTTTGTGCTGACTGTTGCATGGAATGGAGGTGACCGTTGCTTCTTATCTATGTTTCAAAGTTCTCTGTGTCTTCCTTCACTTCTGTGGTAATTGCGTGATCCTCTAGAAACACTACCCAGCACAGTGAAAGACCCAAAGACCAGAAATGAACCAGAAATGTAGCTGTTTCTTATCAGAAAAAATAATTGTTCTAGTCAGCAAGTCAGCATCCAAAAAGGTTGGCTTCCCACACAACCCAGCCCCTTACTTCTGTACACTGAAGAAAGCCCAGTGGTGTGCACAACCTGTTCCTCTTGCAGAACGTCCCAAATTATACCCTCCTACTGTCTTTCTTCACCTGGAATTAATCCTGTCTACATTTCTTGTAAAATCTTGGAAGAGACACTGCTCTGATACTCTTTCTTGGTAGAGACACACTCTGACATCAGATACTGCTCTGGAAGCCATAAAACAGGAGATGATTTTACCAGGAGTCAAAGGAATGGTTTGCTCAAAACCAGGATGCAAGTAATTCACCTGAGGACAGGGCTTTGCTTTTGTTTTAAGGCATTCTGAGTAAACCTGGCAAGCTGCCCCAGAAACAAAAGCACCTGCCCACAGTATGCTGCTTTACCCTCTCTTTTGGGTGACTCCTGAAGTCCTATCAGGATTTCCACCTGTGATTGCTCTAATTAGTGCCAGGACTCTCAACTCCAGCAAGCATTCACATTTCCCAGCTACTGGCTTCATGATTTGAGGGACCATTTGTTGAATGGTCCATGTGTTATGCAGTTGCTGTCCTCCTGCACAAACTCAAGGAATTGTGATGTATCATGAAAACTTCAAATGTGCCGGGCTGGGCTAAACCACAGATGTTTCTCTGAGGTCTGGAAAGAGAAGAGCCAAAATTTGTACTGTGTCTTGGGAGTTAAGATCTGGAATTAAAGTCATCTTTACCTTCTCTCTTATTGTACTGAAAGACCCACAAAACTGGTAGTGTTTTCTCACATTAAGCCTTTTCCACATTCATATGGACTTGCAGCCAGCAGAAGGAGAGCTGATAATGAGAAAATAATCAACTAAAGGCAGCAAACTAAAATCTACAAATCTTCTGTGACATTTGATCACTGAATATTGTTAAAAAGTATGCTCTAAGCCCCAAAGAGTCTAAGACTGCACTTCTAGGTGCAGGAGGTGTTTCCTCCTGTCATATATAACTTAAAGAAGGTTTAGATTTCAAATAATTGCTGATCGTTATATTTCAGTCTGGATTCATTCATAACCCTCTTCTCTATCAAGAGAATCCCAGTCAGAATTGGAAGACTAATTTGAGAAAATAAAACCATGTTACTCTACATGTGGCTTTTTTAAATTTGCAAGAAAAGTGAGGAACAAGGGTAAATATTCTGGTGATGCAATTTCTCAGAGAGACAAAGCATGTTTTTCACAACCTACCAGGAGTGGAGAGTGCTGGAAAGAGCTCATATTAAGCATCTCACCTAATTATTATCTTTATTTTGCTTACAGCCAGTCACATCCAATGCACCTAATTTCAGACGCTTTGAAAGGTCTAGCAAAACTAGTAAATAACAGAAAGTCAAACACACATGTAAATTTAGGGACAATAAACTTGTACTTACAGTCTGTAAGGTACCTTACAGGCTGACACTAATGTCCTGTCAGTGAAAGCGAACAAGGACACAACTTTTGTCCAATGTGTTTGACCTGGTATGGTACAAACAGAAAAATGTATCATGTCTCTTGTTATGCTAGAATCTGTACAAACAGTAACATTAATTTAATATCATAGATAAACACCTAACAAAAAGTTCTCCTACTGGTAGAAGAACATTTTTATTTTCATAACTTTGTTTACAACCAGCACAAGATTCAGCTCATACATACACACACATATACCTTTTCTGCCTCCAGATTCCAAGGAGGGTTAGGTAATCAAAAGAATTCAATCACCAGAGGCACAGCTGGGCATCTTTTTTTTGTGGCAGTCTCAGAACTCTGTTTTTTGTCACTTGACAAGAGACCCGAGTGAATAGTTGATGCATTTAGTCAAAACCAGAAGGAAAGATAATGCTTTTAAAGATTTAACACTCCTATGGCACCATTTTTCCTCTGCTCCCTTCACATGCAAACTTCCTCTTGATATGAATGGATCTTAGTGTGTTAAAAGAACCATTCTTGATGGAGAGAAGATGGGAGGAAATTGTCTTGAGTGACAGAACTAGAAACCTTACCAAAGGAGTGTCTTTAGAAACTAAGTTCCAAATATAAAGGTTTGATGCAAGAGCTGCTGAAGTCAGAGGAAACACTGCACTGAGCCTGTTCAAACACTGCTAGAGTAGGAGCATATTCACTCAAAGGTAGTTGTGTGGAGCTGGACAAAAAGAGCTTGGTTTAAAAAACAAGAAGAAAAGAGTGTGACTTTTATGGTGTAATTATCCTTCATTACAAGCATTAATATTTAAGATGCAAGGAAAAAATACCTACTTTCAAAATACAGAGACTCAATTCAGAAACAAAGCACTTACAATATATCGCTGTTGTGACTAATGATACCAGGACTTTCTATTTTTTCCCAAGCATATAATCACTTTTGCTAAACTCCAAGACTTCTTTTCACCTGACACAGAAAAAATATCAGGTTTAAGGAGAGTCATAGCAGGTTCTTGCTAGCTACCTAGAGATAGGAAGCTGCCTAGAAGTGAAAAGAGTAGACATTGCCCAATGGTATATGAGCCCTCTGGAGAGACTAAATTCCCATTACCTACAGTAGAGCCTTCAAGAGCCAGCTTTACTGTGCCTGAGGAACAGTTTTTGCTACCATTGTGATGGCTGCTTGGCTTGGTCAGTTGGTCTGGAGCCACCGGCTTAGCAGAGAGAAAAATCGCTTTTTCCCAGGGAAGAATAGAATGGTTAATCTGCGAAATTCTGTCCTTGGAAACAAGACAGTGTTTATTTATTTTTTGTTTTTCAGTGAGAATCTCTTCGGAATGTCCTAAGCAAAAAGGTGCTTTTCAATGGACCCTAGGAGTCTGAAAAGCTGTCAAACTTGAAGCACTGGATTGCTCTATTGCAAATCTGACTCAGGTGACTGAAATCTAGCTATTTTTAGGTCCTAGCACCTGAATTAACTTTGAATGTGTCTGGCAGCCCAGATGACTGACTGTGGCCCACATCACACTGTGAAAGTGCATGTAGACACTGTTCAGAGTAGCATCTGTCTACTCTATTTGTAGTGCTGCTTACGGGCTGGTAACGCACATCCCATTAGTCATATGCATCAGCACAGATTCCAACTACCTGCTGCCTCCTTAGAGTAGGATAGCTATGATGAGCCAACTCGGTGCAATACGAAATAATGCCTGTAGCTCTGACCAAAGCTGGGATGCCCTTTTGATGCAGTGCTTGAGTCCTGGAAGAAGGAATAATCTGCCTGCAGTTCTGGAGGCCTAAACTTATTGAATCTCTGAACAGAAAGGCACCATGAGCCTTCTTCATCACTCTGTTGCCCACATGTTGTACTCAGGCTAGAAGAAGATCTGATAACATAAGGATGCCAGTAACACTTCACTTACTGTTGTTTGGCTTAATTAAATAGGTCGGAGTAGTAACTGCCTGGCGAATGAAGGTGAATGTGTTTTTAACACTAATGCAAAAAAATGGCCAGTAATACATTTTGGAAAAGATATCGCAAACATAGTTTACTGGCTTTTCGGGGGAGCAAGCCTGACTTTATTGCTCTAGACTTGATGGCAGAAGACTTGTAACACAGGAGGATAACACTGACACATAATTTGGGAAGGGACAGAATTTATTAGCTTCAGTTACTCAGTTCCTGTTCAGTATGATCCAAACTGTATTGAACCATAGTTAATATCATCAATGGCATTGCTGCTGGGTTAGGGACCCTATGCTCTGCCCCCCTCCAGTCCCATTGTTTTCTTTGATTGGCCTTTTCTTGAACTGTGATTCTGGTCGCCAGAACACCAGTATAGCAGCAGCATAGCTCTGGATGGGCCCCCAAAAGCTCTTTATTGTCTAATGAGGTCAGCGCAGCTAATTCAGCAGTTCTACACTGAGTAGTATCCTATAATGTGTCTACAGGAGCTCATACAGTGTGACAGATGCACTATTAACTAGCTAGACAGAATCAGGCTGTAATTCATCAGTAGACCGGAATAAGAATAACTTTATTTACATTCCTTTTGCTCATCCTTCAGGATTCCTTTCCTCAAGAATCTTCCCAGTATAAATATTTGTAGCTAAGTTAATTTCCGTAAAGTCAGACTTTGTTGTGGAAATGGTCACAGAACTGTATCACTTACGATGTGGCAGGCATCACTGTAACATTCTTTCAAATCAAATTAAAATCTAAAAATTTACTCTAAAAGAAAAAGTAATAATTGCTGTTTCTTATTACCCCTATGAATGGAGCTTGTACTCACATGAAGATTTTCAATGTAGTCATCACATAAGGATGACAGACACAGCAGTCACTAGGTACACATTTCAGAGAAAATCTTTGAGAGCTTCTTATCATGCAGTCAGGGAAAAAGGAATTCTAATTCCATGAGTATGACAGTTTCTTCACCACTTTTCATTCTTTGGCCTCCTTCATTTTCGTCCACAGCTTTAGGAGTCTTCTTTATTTATCAGTTACTGGTGTGGCATCATCATCCTCTGCTAAATGCCTGGCCTAGCAGAGGCAAGCAGAGCTACAGGAATGAACCCAAGCTGACAGCTGGTATTTAGCAGTTTTTTAAAATATTTCTGAGGCATGGTGGAATGCATGGGATTTCTTTGAAACTTTCTTTCTTAAGGAATGTTCCCGTTTAAAGATACAACAAAGTTCAAGGGGGGGAAGGGGTTCATGCTGTCATCCTAACACAAGTGAATGAAGTCCTCTTCTGGAGCTACACAAACACCTCTGGTAGGCACTTGCCTTTTCTAGAGAGCTGAAGTCTGTCACAGTCTGAGTCTGCCACAGTCACATCCAACACACTACCAGCATGCTACCAGGAGCTGCTGACTTGTCAGAAGTGCCTGTGCCTAGCTGGCCTGATGTTCTGGGCTTAGTCACCTTCATCCACAAGCCCCTGTTTCCACTAGAGGGATCATCTCCATCCTGTCTTGTATCCTTGGCATGATAGGTATCCAAATGCTTTGGATTCCCATGTATGTATCTCCTTCAATCAACATACACAGCACACATGCATAAAAACCCGTTTCCTGCATAGTTCTTCTTGGGAGCAGGGAACGAGATCCCCTGAGGAAGTAATGGTTTGCTGAGTACAGTTTGGTCTTAGGGGTTTTACAGACCATGTGCAGGACATGATTATTCTGAGAGACAGATCTTCCAAATATTTCTCAACAGAGTAATATAACCTTCCCATTGAAGCCCATTTAAGTATGAAGCTGTAATCAAGATTCAACACTCTTAAAATATAAAGATTTATGCCCTTCTCAAGTTATTGCACTACAGAAATACTGAAAAGAGATACAAGAGTGTTGTGACTGGTTGTCTCCCACTCTGAAATCATGACAGTTTGCTTTATGTAAGACATTCCTCTGAAAGATATGTAGCTAACATGCTCTCCATCAAGACTTTCATCATCCTTTCACCGCTCCAACCCAGTACCCCACTATCTTTATTGTAGAACATTTTTTTCAGGTCTTGGTTTCTCTTGTTGAAACATGATCCATTCTTCATAATTGTTAGGAAATCATAGTATTTCAAATGGAATTCTTATGATTTTGAGTAAGCTTTCTCAGCTAAATTCACTGGGGAACAATAAAGACTTTGGCCCTAAGACAGTTTAGTTACTCCATTTGGGCTGTGTCAGGCAAAATGGAGCAGAACCTTCTGGATGAGGAAGCAGGACATAATGCTGTGAGCACCCATCAGCCTTGTTTCATCTTTATCATCATGGAATCCTAGAATGGTTTGGGTTGGAAGGGGACCTTGAGATTATCTAGGTTCTACACCCCTGCCATGGCAAGGCCAGGCTGCTCAGAGCCCCATCCAGCTTGGACTTGAACATTTCCAAGGTGGGGCATCTACAGCTTCTGTGGAAACCTGTCCCAGTGCTTCAACACTCTCACAGCAAAGAATTTCTTCCAAATTTCTAGGATACTCTTTTTAATTTTAACTCATTCCTTCATGTCCTGTCACTGCCTACCTTTCCAAATAGTCCTTCTCCATCTTTGTAAGTTCTCTTCAAGGACTGGAAGTCCACAATTAGGTCATCCTGAGCCTTCTCTTCTCCAGGCTGAACAGTCCCAGTTCTCTGAGCCTTTCTTCATAGGATGGGTGTTCCATCCCTCTGATCATCTTGGTGTCCCTCCTCTGGACTCACTCCAACAATTCCATGTCCTTCCTGTGCTGAGTACCCCAGAGCTGGATGCAGTGCTCTAGGTGGAGTCTCACCAGGGCAGAGTAAAGGGGCAGAATCAGCTCCCTTGCTCTGCTGGCCACACTGGTTTTTATAACAGTTGTTATCTTTTGAAATACAGATTTGGGATCTTTTTTCAGTTTAATTGTTGGTAAGCAGAAAGCTCTGGCAATTACATAACATATGGAGAGAAAACCTTCGTTTCATTTGGCAAAAATGATACGTAGTTTTCGTAACACAAAACAGGTTTTTACTTATGCCATTGGGTCAAGGCAAGTTTCAACAGAAATTGAAGTTAATTAGAAGTCTGTAGTACAGCTTCTAAAAATCTGCTTTTATTTATATTGTCTGCTTAAAGTCTTTTGAATATATATGGAGGAAAAAAATAATCAGAACAGGCTTTGTATCCTGAAACTGATTTTTTTTTTTTAAATTAACACAACTAATAAGCAAATGGGTTTAATAGCCCAAAGGCGATCCCTAGCTTTCAAGACCTCAAAATAAGTTCCCACTTATATTACACAGGAAAAAACACATTCTGCCTCTCTTTCTCCCAACTTCAGCCAGTTTCCTCAACTCCCAGTAAACCAGTCACTGAAACAACTTTGATATATAAAGAAAAAACACAAGGATATTTTTTGCTGTAGTATGTACATGGACATCAGGCTGACTCTGCCTTCCTGCACCAAACATCGCCAGGTTTTTCAATACAGCCTTTCACAGGTCATGTTTAGCCAGTGTTCTGGTCCTGAAAAAGCATAATAGATGTAAGTCATTTGACCAAATGTTATCAAATGTAGTTACCTTCAGTATTTATTATTTTACGAAATTTATGTCCATTGATTCGGTTTTCTATATTTATATTCAATATTTGCCTAAGAAAAATTGCATCTCTTGGAGCTACAAAGAAACACAGCAGCTTGAGAAAGGCAATGGTGTTCTCTTCAGGCAAGGATATCCATCTTTCTCTGCAAACTCAGAAATTATGCAGAGCAGCAGACCTTTATAAGTCACAGCCAATAAATTAGGTATCAAAAAAACCCTTCTACAGCAGCAGACCATTTTTTTTTATACCTTTGTTTCCCTCCGTAGTTGTCATATAATGAAATGATTATGCAATTTTGGAAACCTTTTAACCACCAGAATCCATGGAGTTGTTTAGAAATTCTTCTCTGGATTCATGTGCTTTCCTGTGGCCATTTTCCAGTGGCATCTTTCCTCATTCCACTAACACCACCTATGTGTCTCTTTCAGGACGTCTCAATGCTTAGCCAAGAGAAGCACAGCTGCTTTCCATTTCCAAGTGACCTTGTAAGAACCACTAGCTAGTCACGCAAGAGAGAAGATAAAAGAGCATCTGATCAGCCTTAGGGTTTCTTGACACAAAAGGCCAAAAATAGATACACTTCTTCTAAATATCTGCATTTCCAGACTTGTTAACATGACTAGGCATTTCAGGAACAAATCACCTTCAGCTACAGGACCCCTTTATATCCTGCATTTCTTTAGCACCTCAGAAGAGGAGCTAGTTCCAGAAGGGTACAAGATCTGGGTGCAGAAGGCTTTCTGGATGTTCTGTAAAGGATTTAGATTCATGCATACCACACCAAGCCTGAGTATGAACCATATGTTTCCCCATGCAGAAATGGAACTGTTACCAAGCCAAAGAAAGTTTGCCAGGTTTGTCTCTTTGCAAGATCATCACAGCACAATCAAAGCAGAATGTACTGCCTTTCAGTTCTGGTGGTACTACTCAGGAGGCAAGCTCAAATTCACTGAATCCTCTAAGCCAGTGCCACACCTTTACTTTTCTTCTTGTAAAAGTCCTAAGAGGTGATAGAGTGCTAAAAAGAAACTTTCTCCAAAGGTCTTCAACCTCAGAATGCCCTGAAAGTGAGGGATATTCAATGTGGAAAAGCCAGACTGGTACTGCTGTCTGCACTACATAAAGGACATTCTAAGGTCTTTGGTAATGAGCAGCATGGAACAAAGCCCTCTTCTCCTACAAGGCAGCCAGTGTGCAACCTTCAGTTCACACTTCATCACCACCTTGGGTACATCCGTCTAAAAACACTGGTCTCAGAAAAAGACTAGCCTCAAATACAAAACACAGTAGTGCCTAGAATAATCCACAATCATCTTGCTACAAAAATCGGTGCTTTAGTCAGTTCTGCCTAACATTTAGGATACGGTTTACTCTTCAAAGCCACAGACATCCATTGTGCTAGATAATGTACAAACTTTCAGAACAAGCAAACATGTAGCCAGCACGTGAGACTGGTCTTCAGGATCAGCTTTGCTCTTGTGCTTCTGTTCAAAGGCAAAGTGTGAACACATACACGAATGAACACACACACACATGCATAGATACAGGTTCAGAAAGACATATAGGCTTATGTGACAGGAAAGATAAAGGTGAAAGTATAAGGAAGAAGAGGGAGGGAGAAGAGGGAGAGGGAGTGAGGAGAATGATAGACACACATGAAGTTACACAATGACAACACACCACATACAGATTGCCTTCTCTTTGTAGAAGACTCCAGCTGACAGGGTCTTACTGTTTGAGAGGATTGCCTTGAGTCTTCCTTTGCAATTGTTCTGAACTCGAAGTGTACAGGAATTTCCCTTCTCAAGGGAGTTAGGAAGGGAGACAAAGTGCCTCACATTATCCTTAGAGAACCAATACACATCTGTCATGGTTTGACCCTGGCCAAATTCTAGGCACTTACGGCATCTGCTCTCTCTGCTCTCCCCTGCCGCTGGTGGGCAGAGGAGAGGGAAACAAAAGTTAACACACACACACACAAAGGACTCATGTTTTGAGATATGGAACTGGGAGAAAGACGTACTAAGAGCAGAACAGACTGAAAACTTGAAGTTGCAAAGTGATTTATTGCTAACCTAACTTCAAACAGAGTCAGAGGAGGCAAATGAGATGTAAAAATAAGCTCTTAAGACGCCGTTTCTCCATGCACCCCTTTCTCCCCTTCTCAGCAACAGCACAGGGCAGAGGGGGGAGAGGGGTGCAGGGATGGTATGGGGGTTTTTTTGGTCAGTCTCTCACTGGAATTTCTTATGCTGCTTAGGGAGAGGAGTCCTTTACATTGCCATGGGGTCCCTCCCAGAGGAGACAGTCCTCTGCAAAGTTCTCCAGTGTGGGTCCAAATCTCACAAGCAGCAACCCACCCAAATCTGCTGCGACATGAATCCCTCGTCCACAGGGTGCAGACCTCCAAGCTGAGGCCAAGCTGTTTCCACCTCGGGAGCAAGGCCTTTCTCTCAACTGGGACTCCCACTGGATCACAGCTTCCTCCAGGCATCTGTTAAGATCCAATAATTAAGGCTCTTTGGAAATACCTCTGCCTGAATTAAGGTGCAAATGAGACCATATGCCAGTCAATAGTATGGGTTTTATTTGATAGTAAATATGAGAGACAGGGAAAAGAAAAGAGAGAAAGGGAGAAGTAGGAAAAGAGGTGGGGTGGGGACAGAAACAGAGTGACAGAGACAGAATAAAAGAATATCACCATCCATGGATCCCAACGATGTTGCGTTGATCCTCTCCAGCTTGTCTTCTTGGTGGTGATGGTCCCCCAAAAAAGCACAGAATCCCATGGGTTAATATACACTCAGGCCAGGTGGCAATGTCCAGGCATGTCCCCCTGGGGGAGGGACAGTCTCTTGCAGCAGACTCTGCTTGAATCATGTACAGTCCTGTGGGGCAAGGCCGAGCACTTTGGGTGGGTCTTTGATGGATTATGACACCCCCTCAGCTGCCTCTCACGTTAATGTCCCATGGATGTGGCCTGTGGGCTTGGGGGTTCCACAGCTGGGCCAGTTTGTGTAATGGAGGATGGGCATTTATTGCCTCTCACCAGAGGTTATGCCACTGCACCCAAAAATTCCTCCTCCTCCCCCTTGTTTGGGGAAGAAGTCTGTGTAGACCTGGCTTTGTGAGCTGTGCTCTCCCCCCACCCCAAACTCAGCCAGGGATGATTCTCAGTGCAGCTGGTGGCTTTGGCCTTTGTAGACGCATACCTTTCCTTCAGCCTGAGATGACTGAACAATAGGTTTCCCTTTATCTAATCTCAGCAGTTTGACTCTCAGTCCAAAGTCCCAGTCAGGTATCTTCACCAAGGCTCCTTTGGTTGCAGTTTCTTTATACAGTTTTTGTTATAATGAGCAAAACTTTATATCAATATTTGAGGCATGAACTATTTCAGTCTCTGACAGCATCCACCTGCTCCTCTGGCATGGGCACCTCCCCACGGGCTGTGGGTGGATCTCTGCATCCCCATGGACCCCATGGGCTGCAGGGGGACCACCTGCTCCCACCATGGTCTTCATCCCAGCCAGCAGAGGGTGTTCAGCTCTGGTGCCTGGAGCACGTCCTCCCTCACCTTCTCCACTAACCTTGGCGCCTCCATGTTGTTTTCCCTCACATATTTTTACCTCCTCCTCCTCTGGCTAAAAAGAAGTGCGTGCTCATATTGTTTTGATTTCTTCTTAAATATGTTTTCACAGAGGCATAACTAACATCTCTAATCGGCCCAGACTTGACCAAAAGCATGTCCATCATCTTCAGAGCCATCAGAGATTGGCTCTGCTGGGCATGGTGAAAATTTCCAGAACATTCACACAGAACACACAGAAGCCATCCTTGTGCCCCCCTTCAGTCACTAGCAAAAACTAGGCTAAGCAAAACCAACACATTTACATCTCATAATGCAGGTGGAGATGGTTCAGTAGACATTCAGAGAAATACTGTTGTGCTTATTGCAATTCTGGAGGACTGATACATTGAATTATATGGAAATCCTTTCTGAGCAACTCTGAATTCTCCTAGATTGCATCCTAAAAGAAAGAAAGCAAAACATCAACATGTTGAGCTAAAAATTCTGGTTTGTTTTGGTGTGAGTCAGAGGTCTTCTGCAACAGTGACTTTCCCCATAAATATAAAATTCTGGTTCAGTTCCATTGCTGAGAAGCTATTTAGCAGATTCAAAGCATCACAGATATCCATGCATAGCAAGTGTGCTGAATTTCTGTGACACAAACACCAACTCCTTATGGTAGGGTTAGTACTCATTGCACCAGAGATTGACTTTATGGTTTAAAAGACAGAATGAAGGATCTTAATGGCATTTTTTACTGGAAGCAAAATCTTCAATACAAAGATGATGAGGAAATGAATGCTTTAAAATAAAAAACAAAAAAAAAATAACAAAATATACAAACCCACACAGAAACAAACTAACAGGAAAAAAATCAATGACAACAACAACAACAAACCACTTGGCAGCAGGAATTGATTTTTGGGAAAAATTTTTGGATATTTCAAAATGGGGAAGTGATTCTTTATTCATTAATTTTAGTGAAGGACTTGTCAAATTTTTACTTTCAAATCCTGAAAAACATTTTCCAAGGGATTTATGAAGATTAAATACCTTGCAGATTGCATTTAACGTATATGCCAGCTCTGACAGGGACTTTGCTCTCCCCGCTGGCTCACATTTATCTCAAGTACCAATTTGCAAGGTCTTCCAGTACTGTGAGAAATTCAGTGCTAATTAATGCTTTTTAAAAGCTTTGTAGATTTTCTATTTTTCAATTTCAGCTTTAAAAACACAGGGAAGATTTCGGTGTTGACAAATCTATCCTGACACCAGGTCACAACTCTTCTGGAGGCATTAATAATGATCAATCAACTGGAAGCCCAAAACATTTTATGTATTATGCAGTCTGATGATGATGTTTTACAATTTCTTGTTAGACAGTTAGAATGCATTTGAGCTTTTAAAATTATGACACTTTAATAAACACTGTAAGAGGGTGATGGATGTACTGCAGGATATACTCAGGATTTTCTCCATCAAGGAAGGTGAAAAAAACAGTGCAATTATTCAGAAAACACTGTTTTCCTATCACTGTCTTTAGGGGAAAAAAAAAAAGTTGTCCCTTATGTAGTGTTCCAAGCAACATGAAAATGTTCTGGCTTGATTCAGCAACACAATTTTTTCTCTCTGAGCCAATTCTGCTTTCTCTATTTGTTTTTGTATGAGTATGGCAATTCTTCAGACCTTTAGTTTGCTTGTTACTCTGCCCTGTCTATCTTACACTGTCTGATTTGGGTTCCCCACCTGGATTATGAAGGGAGGCTGCCTATTCTGAGAAAAGGGCATTATGTATCTTGGGAACCTTTATTTGCAGAATTGCAGAATGTGGTGTTTTGGCAGCATTGCACAGAGAGGAGTCTGACAGTATGAGTTCTCTGTTCAAATCAAATCCAAATATTACATCAATTCTAAAATGAAGTGCTGAGAATATGCTTTTAAAGCAGAATCAAAATATTTTGACCCATCACTGCCATTTGCTGTAGAATAATATTTCACAACATTGACATTTTCCACAGGTTTGCCATTTATGCAAGAACATAGGCTGGGAGAGACTTTGTAGCACTTTCCAGCACTCTTTTTTTGCTTAAAGCAGGGTCAACTAGATAAGCTTGCTAAGGGACTTTTCCAGTAAAACACTGGATATCTTCAAGGATCTCACCACCTCTCCTGTGGGCTGCACAGCTGTCAAAGGAAAGAAGTTTTTCCATATGTCAGATGAGGATTTCCTGTATATTTATGGCCACCATCTTTTATTTTCTCACCATCCAGAAAAAGTCTGTACCCATGTTCTCTATATTTTCTCTGTGAGAATGGCTCACACCCCATCCCACCACACACCATCCTAGCAAACCTGGTAACATGAAAATGCGAGTGTAAACCATGTGTGTGCATGACACACTAAAAATGGCCTGAAATGGCTTGTGCCCCAGCACTGGAGAGGAGGATGACCATTAGACAGGTCAAACCATAAGCAGGAGATTACCATGCAACTTCTGAACACTGGGAGAGTCAGAAAAGCAGAAAAGAGGAATGAATTTGTGGTGATGAGGAGCCCTCCTGGAGGGGAGCAGTGAGGTCGGATCAGCAGTCAGGCCAAGTTAGTATTGCAAGGAATAGCATTGCTGGTGCCACACCCTTCATCACAGATGAAGGCACCTCCACAGCCTGGAAGATCAGCCTCCACACTGCCAGCAGCTGCACTCCAGCTGGCTGGGGTTCAATGACACACAAGCCCACCCCCATGCACAGGGACCACATGGCACCTTTTCCACTAGAGCGAACATATATGGATTATATGGAGCAGCATAAGCCCTCCTAAAGATTAACTGTCTAAATCTCCTATAGCATGGAGGGGAAATATGGTAGGAGAATCATATTGCCAGGAAAGGGAAGTGCATGAAACTCGTATGTCCAAAGTGCTGGAGGGAACTGCATGTGATTGTGTGAATGTGGAAGGGGTGAGGGCTTTTGGAGGTTATTATTTTGGATGTTGGAAAGTGCTTATTCACATTTAGTAGTTTACTTGCTGTAATGCTGATAAGAGTATCATAGACTCAGAAGATGGCTGAGGTTGGAAGGGACCTCTGGAGGTCATCTGGTCCAGCTCCTCCTCCCCACACAGAGTGAGGTAGAGTCAATTGGCCAGGACCATGTCAAGCAGCTTTTGAAGATTTCCAAGGAGGCAGAATGAACAGTCTCTCTGTGTGACCTCTGTGTGCCAATGTTTTATCAGCCCTACACTGAAAAATAATTTCCTGGTACTCAGGAGGAAGCTCCGGTGTTTCTTTAGTACCCACTGCCTCTAGACCTCTCCCTGAGAAGCACTGAAAAGAGACTGGCTTCATTTCTTTGCAGCCTCCCTTCAGGTCTCTGCATGCATTGATAACACTCCCTCCTGAATCATGTCTTCTCCAAACTGAACAGTCTCAGCTTTCTAAACCTTTCCTCACATGAGAAACACCCCAGTCCCTTAATTCCATAGTGGTGCTTTGCTGGACTCCCCACAGTATGTCCATGTCTCTCTTGCACTGGTGGTTCCACGACTGGAACCCAATTCCAGCACTTGTGTGGTCAACAGTGCTGAGCCATCTTCCTCAGTACTTGTAGGTGTATCACATCAGGACACATGGATTTCTCTGTGCCCAGTTTGCATAAGTATTCCCTGACTTGATCATCTTTTCACCTGTGTTCTTTCCTCCAGACTTCCTCTGATCTCTGGGCCTTGGGATTCCTGAAGGCCAGTCTTGCCAGTAAAGTCTGAGGCAAGGAAGGCATTAAATACTCAAGTTTTACAATGTGCAATTTCAGCAGGACTTCAGTGACTTCATTCATCACTGGGCCCACATTTTTACTGGCATTCCTTTTGTCACAATGTACTTATAAAATCCTTTACAGAAGCTCCAGTCTGGATTCTGAATGTATTGTTCCCTCATTTATTATGTGTACTTAATAAATCAATAAACCACTTGGGTTTTCTTTGATTAAAACTCAGAGAATTGACCCATTTTCCCCTGAGATATCCAGGTAGATGTAGAGGTTATATGAGCTCCTCTTCACATCCTCATTCAAATGCTGATCAAGAGCTTTTCTTTTTCTTCTACCTGTCTTTTCTTCTACCTGTGTAAGTCTATCCTGCTCTCAGTCCCCTCCACTGACTTGTAATGGAAATTATGAGACCCCTTCCTATTTTTCTGCTGTTTGCCCAATAGTATTTGCTAATGGATCTCTGTCCCTACACCTGGAAATCCATGTTACCAGTCCTCCATAGGATGTACGTGCAATTTTAACTCCCGAGAATATGCAACTGCTGGCAGAGTGCATAGCAATCCTGAGTACTTCAGTATCTGCTCATTACTTTTGCCACTGTAGGAAGTGGTGCACTTAGCATGTCCTGTCTCAAAGAGGCAATTTTGTTCTTCATAAGGCTTGAAGACTTAAAGTGCATTTTATTCTGTCAATATGAGGGCTATGACAGACATTTGCACCAAATGGGAACAAGCAAAAAAGAAGCACACAAAGGACATACAGATTATAAAGAAGCTATTTGAACTTTCTAAATGCCTTTTCCTAAGTTTATTCCTGTATCATCATTAGACAGCCTTCGATCCCTCCTCCAGGAAGCCAGAGTGTTAGGAATCACAAAGCTTTATCTGTCAGCTTTCTGCCAGTCCATGATAACTAACACTTCTATTTTCAACTCCCTGCAAAGTTTTAACTTTGCAGTGACAGACATGGGAGAGCACACGGCAATCCATACAATTCAACTTTTCCCTCCTTTTGTTGTTAAAGTTTCTTCATTAGTGAGCTCACAGCATCCTCATCATCACTCTTCTGCCCCAGCTGTAGCTGTTTGCTGGTTAATCTCAAAAGAACTTCTGAGTCTTAAGACAAAGAAACAAAACAATCTCTCTATAAGTCACCTGACTTAACTTGCAGACATTTTATGAGCATTCTTTAGAGTGCTGTCTAAAAGGAAACCATGGTGACCTCAGGAAAGGAGTGGTTTCAAAGAGTCGTACCTTCTTCTGCTTTATATGCTTTTTATTTTCTATATGACTTCGCAGTGTTCTTGTGAAGGTTGAGAGCTAGAAGTAGAATCATGGAAATTGCTATAAAAAGAGTGTTTACAAGTTCTGGCTGTTTCTCCCTAAATACGAGTTAAACAGTTCAGAATGTAAAGAGTTGTCAGCCAAGTCTGATGAGGGTACTGAAGGAGTTGTACAAGCAGTCCTGTAAACCACAGAGTACAGGTGTAAGCTCAGCACTGAAAGGACCACTTCTGATACAAAGAATATTGTCAGACCTTTGAAATCAAGGTCTTTATTATAGACTCAGTACATCTAAAAAATCATCCCATACTGTTTTGTTTATTTCAGCTTTGTTCTGTCTAACAAAATATAAAAAGATAAATGCTTCTCAGAGCTATCCAGAGTGTCAAAAACAGGCACAATTCCCTTGTTTCTGATTTCATGGGTTTTTTTCAAAACATCAGAGATACTTGAAACTGGGCAATATTTAATCAGTTCATGCTAGAATAAAGGAATTTTTTACTGGGAAGAGGAAATTAGGCTGGGAGCCATGCTTTGTGGAAAATACTCTTCAAAGGCTGCAGCAAAAATGTGGGAAAATGCACAAAAAATTAGAAAGTGAAGGAGAACAGAGACTCCAAAAGCATCATTTACCATCATAATGAAACTAAAAATACTCATTGTTCTTAATCCAATGGTCATTATTCTTTACCCAGTAATGAAGAACTCAAAGCAATACTTTCCCATGAGGAAAAGTCTGGGATAGAGTGATGTTATTGACATCACAGTTATTAGGTAGAATCTGATCCAGTATTACAAGCACAGAAGTAAGAAGGAAATAATATTTTTGAAAAATATATTACAGTCTTTGCCCTGGCATAAAACAGACTGGAATAGTGATCTAGCTGGAATAAGCCCATGCAGTCATTCCATAACAATCACAAAAAATCTAGAGAAAAGAAAAATCTTTAAAAAGCAACTAGAGGAAAACATCAAAGATCCTTCAGACCAGGCATCAATCAGGAACATGCTGAGCCTTTCACTGTGAATGCTAAGCTCTTATAAACTACTCTCAGAAAGACAGAATTGAAACTTTGTGAAATGAACAAAGTTCAAAGGAGGAGGAAATGTGTCTCTCCCATTGCCTAAAGCCACTGTCCAGTGTCTCATGGGAAATATCCTTGAAATTATTTTTGTTCCTATAAGAAGTCTTGATCTAGTAAATTCACAAAGGAAAATATTCCTCACTTTTAATTAAGTCACTTTTCTTTCACACTTCCTCACAAATTACTTAACACAGTTTGGCATCTAGGCAGGCTGCTCTGATCAGCTAAGCACTAGCTGGACAAGGCAAAAAGGGCAAAAGCACCATGTGAGGTGGGCTAGTGTACTCTGCCTTTGTAATAGCTGCACCTACATGTACCATTAGAACAAACTTGCCTAATACATATGCTCTGTCTTCTAAGGACAAAACAGAGGGCACAGGCAGATGCAGCCACAACACACGGCGAGTTTACAGCTGAACTGCTGAGAGTGAATAGCAATCTGGGTCCTCTGGTGCAGAACTAGAGGTGTCTGCCTTCTTAAAGCCAAGGAGAGCACATTCTTATCAAGTGGTTCTTGTGGGGATCTGAATCAGAAGATGAACGGATATGAAATGCTGTGTAATATCTAGAAGTTTCCACATTTAAAAAAAAAACAGCAACCACTTAAAAAAGGCTAATAACAAACTAGAGGAAAGGTACCACCTCTTTCTTAAGTCAGCAATAGTCTTGGCAGCAGTACAGACACCAGCACGATGGAAGTTTAAAAGGGTTCCCAAAGACATATTGCTCTTCAGCAGAGTTCATGTGTTTTTTGTGCTTGTGAGAAGTAGTAGTGCAGATCCTTCCCTGAGCAAGCAGTTTGGGATCCCAGCTCACATCTTGGCAGAGAGAAAATAGGAAGATCTGTGAAGGATGTTAGTGGTGGCAGATCTGATCAGTCATCCAGTTTGTCAGGTGGTAACACAGTTTCACCCTGCACCAGCTATTTTCCCATGCACAGCGCTTTCTGTGGAAGACTGGATTTCTGCTGTTTCTTTTGCCTTCTGATTCCCAACCCAGAGAGTCTTCTTGTAATTCTGTACAGACTTTCTTATGGTTCTTTGGCCATTCTACACTGGGATTACCACTGGCTAGTCCTTTTCATTACTTCTTGCAAGTTAGCACTTCCAGTTTTGTAGGCCTTGTGCACTCCTTGGTTAATGCAAAACTGGACCTAGTCCATAAAGAGGGATCTTTGCAGATGTAGCTGAAAAGTGAAGAGGTTATGTTTGCAGCAGGCTGCCTACAATCCCATTCCATTTGTGGTCTTGGTGGCCTGCTTTCTACTCCAAGTTTTCTCTTGCTTAGCTGACTGCACTTTTTCCTCCCACCCCTATGCTTTTCTGGCTCACACTGTGATCCCCAACACAGCCCTCCTGCTTGCTTTTTTAAATTTTTTCTTTCCCCACCATCACACTCAAAAGATACGTCTTTTAAATACCACCAATTCGTGAAGATGTTTTTTGGCGCTGGAGCTATCACTGTCTGAAAGGACATGGACAAAGCACTTTAGAAAGGCCAAAAGAGAGGCTTAGCACCTCAAATCTGGGTTTTCCTATGCAGAATGCACATTTTCCCTAACCCAGTTCAGTCATATACTTCTAGCAAATCACCCCTTCTGTACAGCATAAGGGTAGGAAAGCACTGACAGTCAGCAGAGCGTCCTCTCAGCAGCAGAGCTGTGGTTACATCCTGTGAAGGACAAGCAAAGGGACACAGAAGAGAAGGGGGCTGAAGTTTCCCAGGACAATCTCCAAGCAAATGGTTTTGAATGACTAAAGCACTAGAAGTGGAAATATGACATGCAGATGTGTGATTTCAAGGAGAAGAATAAATAATCTTGAATGAAAATCTGGAAAAACATTTTTATGTGTTCAAAATGTTAATTTCAAGCACTTCAAAACTAAGAATCTTACATTTTCAACTGGGACCTTCTGTTATTGCAGAATCTTCTGTAACATATCTCAAAGGCCAAAACTCAAGCTTAACTGACTGTTTTGCAGTGGGGTCTATGTTTTGGGGAGAAGAGAAAGAGTCTCTGTCATGAAAAGCTTTAATTGATTATGGGGAATTGAACAGTCAGGACAATTCATAATAACGTAACGAAGCACAAAGAGAGGGACATCCCTCTAATACTCAGGTTTTATGGATTTTGGTCTGTTTTGCTACAGAAATCAAACACAAAAGGAAATATATTATTTTTCCCCTCTCAAAAAGGCCTCAGAATTAGTTAATGTCAAGCAAAGGCAAACCACACCCAGGAAGAAGAATTACAATGAATATGTGTTTTCTAAAGCACTGAAGATGGGACAATGGGAGGAAGACTATGAAATTATTGGGGATTTCCTGTGTGTCCATAGCAGGGTTATCCCACCACATGGAGCAGCCAAATCCAGAAAATTCTTTTATGACACCTGGTCTTTGTACCTGACAGGACAAATGTTAGCTACATCACAGAGAGAGATTATATCTAAATAAAAAATGAGAAATTGTTTGAACCCTCATTATTAACTTAACAAATGTCCCCATATATTTATTATCTTTATCTGAAACCAAAATCTTTTGGGGCTTTTTTTAGCCCTGTACCCTTGAATTTCCTCTGTTCCTTTCTGGTGTTGAAAAATATGAAATATGAGAAAAAAATTGGTAACATAATTCTGAGAAGCAGCTTTCAAATACCTATACAGTTTTCAGCCTACTGTCAGTCCCATTTGATGTGAAGTCCTGAGTAATCATGGAAACATGCTAACCGTGTTTCCACTGCATTCTTTCTTTGCACTACACCCAACCCAAACCTGGAAGAAAGTTACGTTTTTTCAACTGATTGTTTCGGAGGAAAGAGAACCAGATCCATTTCTTGTACTTTGACTATGAAAATCTCATAATACCAGTGTTCCTGACTAGATGAAGACTATTCCCTGCTTTATTGCAGCAGCAAATATCCATGAGCTATGAAAATCCATGCACTATCCCAGCTGTGAAAGAGCCATAGTACTGAAACTGATGCAAAACTTTAGATACCGAGTCTGCATCCAGAAGAATGCTATAACATCCAAAGGTGGCAGAATATAGAGACAATCCTTTCTATTATCAGCTCAAACTATGTCGCCATAATATAACAAACTCAGGAAAGGAATATATTGTAGTAAAAAATTAATGGGCTGGCACCACTCTGCTGTGAACACAAAACAGCTTTCTTGAATTAAATTAAAAACTGCTAGTTGGTCATCCTATCCCCACTTGCAGCCTACAATAGATGTGTAAGTGAAGGGCAAAGTGACTCCTTATTTTATTATATGTCCTAAACCTCTGCCAAGAGGAGCCTTAAAAATCTTCTTGCACTGAAATACCTCAACTATTGTAACACAGTTGTTAAAGTACCCAGGAATAAGCACATTCCTGGGAGCCCAGGAACAAAGAGTTTTGTGGTGGTTTTGTTTGGCCCAATTTTTGTTACTGAGCAGGGTGGGGTACAACGATGGCTCCTGCGTGTCCTGTGTGAAGATTCTTGAAGTTTTCACCATATCCAGCAGAGCCAGTCTCTGATGGCTCTGAAGATGATGGACATGCTGCTGGTCAAGTCTGGGCCAATTAGAGATGTTAGCTATGCCTCTGTGAGAACATATTTAAGAAGAAATCAAAACAATGTGAGCATGCACTTCTTTTTAGCCAGAGGAAGACAAAGAGGTAAAAATATGTGAGGGAAAACAACATGGAGGCACCAAGGTCAGTGGGGAAGGTGGGGAAGGAGGTGCTCCCGGTGCCAGAGCTGAAAACCCTCTGCCAGCTGTGGTGAAGACCATGGGGGAGCAGATGGTCCCCCTGCAGCCCATGGAGTCCAGGGGGTGCAGAGAACCCCCCACAGCCCCTGGGGAGGTGCCACGCCAGAGGAGCAGGTGGATGCCTGCAGGAAGCTGTGATCCAGTGGGAGTCCCAGAGACTGAGAGTTGCAAAGGCCTTGCAGGAGAGAGAGAGGCCTTGCTCCTGGGATGGAAACAGCCTGGCCTTGGTTCAGTCTCGGCTTGGAAGTCTGTACCATATGGACAAAATCTCGGACTGCAGCAAATGCGGGTGGGTTTGCTGTTCATGAGATTGGACCCACGCCAAAGAAGTTCGCAGTGGACTGTCTCTCGTGGGAGGGACCCCCATGGCTAAGTAGAGGACTCTTCTCCCTGATGGACTGACCCTGACTAAAGAAAACCCTCATACCCTGCCCCCATCCTGGAGCTGTTGGTTGGAAGGAAGGAGGCAGGGGGTGAGCTGAGAAATGGTGTCTTAATAGGGAGGGAGGTGAGTAGAGAAACAGTGTTTCTAGCAGGATTGTGGTGATGGACTGATTAAGACAAAAAACCCCCACACCCTGCCCCTGCCCAGGAGTTGTTGTTTAGTTGGAGGGAGGGAGGGGGGTGAGCGGAGAAACAATGCCTTAAGAGGGAAGGGGAGTGAGTGAAGAAACAGTGTCTTAAGAGCTTATTTTTATCTCTGATTTATCCGCTGACTCTGTTAGGTTAGTAAATCACTTTGCAACTTTAAGTTTGGAACCTGCTTTTTGCCCTGTCTCCATGCGTTCTCCCACCAGTCTTTATCTCAACTCATGAGTCCGGTGTGTTTGTGTTAGTTTTTTCCTCTCCTCTGCATAGCTGCAGCAGGAGTGAGCATAGAGAGCTGAGTCCCACAACGAAAGTGTGAACTATAATATTTCCTTAGACACAGGTGGCTTTCACGTAATTGCCACAGGGAAAAAAAAAAGTAAGTAGATTAAATACAAGAAAGACAGAATTTGTTGACTTAGCAGTAACCTTAATAATGCTAAGAAAAGGGGGGGAAAAAGTAGTTGGTAGAAACTGTCTGTTTCCATGTTCAATTCAGTTTAATTTCCTCACATTTCTCAAAGTCAAACTGTCATCCTGAAAATGTTCACTTTGTTCACCAATAAAGCTGTGTGAATCAGCTCAAAGGAGAATCACAGTGTCTTCCTTGACAGGAAATTCTCCCTGTAGCTGCAAGTACTCCCAAACATTGGTACCCCATCAGAGAACAGCCACAGCATCTACATGGTGTCATCAGCTCTGACTCAAAGCAGAACAATTAACAGTGTTGTGGCACTAATGCTAGAGAACTTTTTCACAGTGGCACCTTTTTCAATGTCAGGAGTACAATTGCATATCATTGTCCTTGCTATTGTTTAGACAAAGCCCAAAATACTTGGGTAAATACAGGAAAGATGTGGAGAAGGGGAGGAGGAGTCTTCAGTACAGCAGTTTATAGCACATATTTACTTCCTTGAGAGGCTACTGAGACATTCCCTTTGTGTCTCCTCTGTGAGAACAGGAAAGGCAGCCCTGCTGGATGTCTGCTCTGCAAACCAACAGCTCATAGCTCCAAGATCCTGAAGACAGCAAAGCCCAGAGCACCCTACATCCTGGGCATGTGCTTAGGCCAGGCTTGGCAGGCTCCTGTCACCTCCATGGGCATTCAGCAGCATGGTAGGTTAAGACCCTCGTCTGGGCCTGCCCAACAGGCTCAGAGACAGGTTTCAAAGGCCAGAAACAGGAACATCCCAAGAAGGTGCCAGAAAAATGACATGAGAGGAGCTGCATACTGTCTGCCAGTGTTCCTGCTCAGGGTACAGGATGTTCTGTGGCAGTTGATGGTAGGACAGATGGTATGTACACAACAGAGTCTGAAGGACTGTGAGAAATGCACCATTAAAAGGGCTTGAGTCATCACTCTTTGGGGATGAGAGGACACTACCTGTGTGTACATGAACTAGGCTGCCAGGCCTTAGAGAGAGGTATCTTTTATTTAGAAACAGTCCAAAACTCCTTCAGAGAAGGGGATCTGTCTTTTTATGGAAAATACAGGCAAAACAATTGGAAATGCCTGTACAATATTGTCTTTAAGACACTGAAAGCTTCTTGGAATAAATAATTTTCCATTACAAATGTGTGTCCTATTGAAGGAGTGGTTGGGAATAGCAATGGCTAAAGTAATTAATCTGATGTATTAGGGGTTTGCCTGTAATATATAAAAGGGAACAGATAAGAATCTATCAGAAAAAAAAGAAATATTTCCCTTGCTCAAATGTATTGATAAATAAGGTGAAACATGCATTTGAGAGTTTTAAAAAGTTCCTAAAGGTGAGTAAAAACTTTGTCACTGCAATATTCCAAGTAACTCCAGCTTGGAGTTGGGGTTTGGTGGGGATTTGTTTTAATGTTGTGCAGAGCTCACCAGCAGAAAAGAAAACTGCCAAATGTACCATCTTACATTTTCAGACACAAATGTGAAATTTAGATGCTCAAATGACATATCAGTGAAAGACACTGAAAGTTTCTTTGTTCAACAATAAGGACTCCAGAGTTCTTGTGCAGCTGGATGATATAATTCTCACACACCACTGTGATATTGCCACAAGATAGGATGTCACTGTACATTGGATAAATAATCTCTCTACACTGCATGCCATATTTATTTCCAGTAGGAAATCCAACCCAGTTTTGGAGTTCATCCCTGGCTGAGAGCTTGGCCAACAATTCACACCACCTGAAAGTCAGACAGTCCTGAAGTATCCCTCAAAAGTGCTAATGCAAGTGCACCTGGAGTCCCAAAGAGGAGAGAAGACTCTTCCTTTGGCAAAGGGTTAAAGCAGACCCTCCAAGAAACATCAAATAACTATATCTGCCCTGGCCAGGTACCTAGATAGGTACCTCCAGGACACTTAAGCATGCAGAGAAAGAGAATGCAATTCCCACCAAAGCCTAGACACCCACATTAAGAAGTCTGCTTTGTTAGGTTTGCAGGAAGAAGTAAAATCCAAGGTATTCCTGGTTCCATGTGATGACAACAGCACCCTGAGTCAGGTAACATTGCTTATCTGCACAACTTCATACTCTAATATTCAGTTGCCACAGTAAAAGATGCCCTCCACAACACTCTCCCTTGCTTTTTCTCCCTCGCTTTTTCTCCCTCCTGCCTGTCTCTCTTTCCTGTTTACTTCTTTTTTCTTCTCCTCATTGTTTCTGAATATCAGTTTTATGCTTTGCTCCAGCTTGTGCTGAAACTTCACACCATTTTCCTACCACATACTTTTTAGCCTCAACCCTCCAGCAGCAGTTATGGAATAAGCTGAAGAGGCTTAAATTTTGGTTGATACGGGATGGAAAACAACAGCTCCTCAAAGTTGTTCTACATTCTTCTGCATCCAAAATTACAGGAAGGAAAACTTGAGTCAATTATTTTCCTGGAGCACTTAATATTACCTCTGCATGTTTCTCAGAAATCTCCAATCGTCTTCTATTACTGTCTCCCCTGAAACTGAATCTTGCCAAAGATCTAATTAAGTTATAAACTGTGCAGTAGGCTTATTACTCCTATTCATTTCTGCTCAGTCTAATTAGTTTCTGCATACACTTCTTTCCAGCATTTCTGATTGTATGTGGAAGTTTATGTTTTGAAAACTTATTCAAACAACAAAGGGGAAATTTTTACTTCTCTGCCTTAAGGCTATGAGTTTAATTAAACTTGTCAGGCAATGAAGTCGCTATTTAAACTATATTTTCCTCTTTCATTTACAGATTTCTTAGCAATTACCAGTTTTTTTAATACTTGGACCTTTTAACAGTTTTTATAACAAACAGGTCCATGCATAGACTCTCCACAGACTCTCCATAATCTTAGAAGAACTAAAATCTTTTGCTGGAGTTTTATGGGGGGAAATGGTGTTTGTTTTTACTTTCTTTACATTGCCAAGTGCATTGGATGCAGGTGTCCAGGCTCTGGCAGCAGTGGGCTGCAACATGGTCAGTGAGAGGAGGGGCAGGGCTACCCTGTCCCAGATTTTCAAGTAGCTCCAACAGACCCACTCCAGGACACAGGATCAAGGAATGAAGGTGAGCCAGGGAAAGGAAGGAAGAGTAGAGTTTTCCCTAACCTGGTAAATGCTTGGTTCTTTTTCATATTGGTTTCCAACGGCCAAATCAACAATTCCATATTTGTATATTCATATATTTTAGATATACATAATTGTATTCTATTATCAATGTCATAATCATATAATGATATATACTACAGAATTGCATAAACTGTGTATTTTCATATTTATAAAAAGATATCTTTATAGAAATTATTGATATTTTATTAAAATATAAATACAAATATTAAAGGTGTGTGCATATAACAAACAAGTTAAATCTATTTAGATTGGCAATCAATTAAGCTCATTTTCCCACATTCAGCTGGTTTTTCCCATAATGGTAACTGGTAAACACTAACCCTGTTTTTATTTCACTCGTGAGCTTCACTTCCATTCTTCCTGCCCTCTCCCTTCTTTCCCAGTTGGGTGGTGGGAGTGAGCAAGTGGTTCAGTGAGTGTTTGGCTCCTGTATCAACCCACTATGAAATTAATGAAAACTAATAATAGTCATCCCTTTACTGCCTCAAGAAAAATGTGTGTCTTAAAGGACTGAAATTTAACTAGCTTCTGCTGTATATTCACTTAAAAAATTGACTTTTTTGTGGAATTTTGAGCAGTATTAATTTTCTTCCACTTAGCTTCCTCCCTTCAGCTCTTATAACATCAGGGGGACAATAATAAATTCATTTTCTCTAGATCCGGAGGGTGCATTTTCTCTCACTGGTTAGAGGAATCAGAAGGAAAGAAACTAATATTTTGCCTGCTTTGCAGACAGCATAAAATCCAGTGGGTTTTACCCATAGCTATTCTTGGGATGTCAACAGCAGAAAATCATTCTTTTTGTAAGCAGAAGAGTGCTGAAAAGACATTCTACACAGAGGAGGATCAAGTATTCCCAAGAAGTTCCCTTCAGCTTGAACTAACTCAGATATAATCTCTATAATTACTATTTCTCTAATAATTAAATAAACAGAGGTTATTTCTGTGCCCATCTGTCTATCAAATCTTCCACCTGCCTGTCCATTTTAGAGACAGGCAGTTCACTTCAGATTTATCTCTGAGTGATGCAAATGCCTTCCTTCCTTCCTTCCTTCCTTCCTTCCTTCCTTCCTTCCTTCCTTCCTTCCTTCCTTCCTTCCTTCCTCCCCTTTCACCCTACCCCTTTACCCAAAACCCACTGTCGTGTGCTTATATAGGACATTAGGGACTAACTTATACAGATTTCCATGCAAAATGTGTCATTTGCTAATAAAATTTAGTGAGTATTTGCAGACCCTTTGACTTCTGTTGCTCCTTTCAACCTCAAGTGTCTGCAAGTCTTGAGCGTTCCCTTCCCCTTGAGGGCAGGACGTCACATTCCTGAAGACAGTGCAGCCTTGGACATCTATGGATTGATTACTCAAACTCCACTCTCATCTGATGAGTGGATTTCTCCAGCATAATCCAGTTGTTACCTAGCTCCTGAGAGAGATGGCAAGGCCCAGAGCAGCATACCTCTGAAGCTGCTTTCCATTTTAATACATGGGGAAGCAAAACACTGTGTTGTCCCATTCCTAATGCCTACAAAATACCTGACCTTTTCCACTGTCACTGGGTAGACCATGTGTTTCCTCTAGAAAATGCAAAGTCAGGCACACACAGCCTTTGCATGCCAATTTCAGCAGCTGGGAACTGGGTTGGTTTTGCTCTTGAACTGTCATAGTGTCAGTGGGTAAAAAAAATGCTTCACCTTCTCTACCCTCCAAAGCCCCTTAGCAAGCAAGGGGCAGATTAGTCCAGCAGCCTTTTCTGCAAATGCCTTCCCCTTCCCAGGCATGGCATGAGGCAGCTGCCTTGAGAATTTGGAAATTGCATCTTAGTGCAGTATGAACTGATTCTCCTCCTACAGTAAGAGACCGAAGAAACCAGACATCAGAACAAGTATTACTTATGGAACTACCAAAAGATTAGCATATACTTTGCAAAAGTGAAATAATTTCTTTTCCTTAGTCTTTATTCTATAAGAAAAAGGTGAGCAAAATTCTGTCCAACTATTAGCTGACAAAAAAGAAAGACCAATTCAGATACTGAGGAAAATTAGTTGCTTCCAAAGGACAGAGTTTGCCAAGGCATTGTAGCATGTGGTTCATACTCCAATATAAAACATGGCTATCTTATCTCATAGCTACTGGTTTTTGTCACCTCATTAAGGCTTGCTGTGAAAAGTCAGCCTTTCAGCTACATCCCAGATCAAAGATGGAAAAAAACAAGATGCAGAGACGAAGTGTTCTTACTTCCCAGGAAACAAGATGTGCACGTTCAAGGGGATGGTTGAAGGAGACCACGGACACTTTCTCACTTCATTTGAGAGATCACAATGACACTCAGTATTCAAGTAGGCATACTTAAAGGCAAGAAGGAAATAACAGTAATGTTTTTATCTGTGTCACCAAGCCATGGGCACAGCCTCTGTTTCCCTGCTCTCACAGGCTAGAAACACATCTGGATGTGTTGGAGCTGGTTTGCATGTGAAAAGCAGCTGCAATGATAGTGCAGAGACAGAGGTATCTAGTGTCAGATTTGCAACATGGGCTGCAAAAAGACCTTCATAAAAAAGATCTCGAATATCAATAGGACATCATGGGAGGGCTTGCCTAAGTTTCTCCTTGATTTGTTGGATCACAGTTAGAATTAGAGTGAGCAGAGACAGTTTGACCATCATGTACTTTGCAGCCAGCCTGAGCAGGCCCATCCACCCCGTAAGAAATCTGTTTGCTGTGCATGGTGCACTTTTGTCTGCAACAGCCTGCGAGCAGCTGTGAGCCGCCACAAGGAATGGGCCCAGCCCAGCACATGAAGGGTGGACACCACCTGGCAGTGTCAAAACAGATTTAATGCCTTTTATTTATGCATTCCATAAATGGTAAGTTGCATTCAGCACCTCATGCATGGACACAAGGAACAAAAGTGTAGAACAAAATGAGAGATTTTTTTAGGAAAATATTTGTGTTTTCGGCTTGTGAACCTTTTGTGGCTGGGTTTTGGTTTTATGGGGTTTTTTTTGTTGAAGGGAGGTAGCAGAAAAATATAAGACCGAATTATTTTCTTTAGCATCAGACTGGCATTTTCTACATACATTTTAACCAGAAAACAACCAAACAAGAAACTCCAATATGACTAGTAAGAAAATGAGAGAAGAAGATCTTGCATCTTAAAGTGGATGACCTGAGGGACACCACACCTTCCCACCTAACTGGAGAGACCACAACATTTATTAATTACCTATAACACTTGCTGTTGCCTGTTAAATGTTGATCTGTAACCTTTATTGCTTATTTATGAAATAAGATGGCAAAATATTTATGAATAAGATGGCAAAAAGAAGAGAAGATAAATTGTCTTCACTGAAAATATTCACAAAAATGTTTACTGGCTGGTCCTTTTGCAGTCATGTGAAAAAGAAGTATGTATTTTTAGTTTCAGATACTAATTTGTCCTTAAAAACATCACCAGGATAAGGCAGAAAAGTGACTAGAATTCAATAGCCGTAAATCCTGTTATCCTGTAAAGAAAATATCATAGTTCCCTTGTCTTTACAGGAATAGGAACTAGTTCTAGTAGGAGCTGTGAGTTGCTGATACCTGGTCTCAGTACCTGGGACCAGAGTGCATGCCTAGCCACAGCAGTCTTCTCACAGTCAGTAGCAGAACACTTTCATGGTAATAATTTGCGGCTTTAACTCAAGTGGGTTTACTTCGAGCTTTAACTCAAGTGGGTTTACATTTAAGCAGTGAGCCTTTCCCTCATCTCAGATAATTATTCTACTTATTACCACCTTCAATGCAGGAAAATCATGGGCTGTATTATTGAAGATACAGTCTGAAAACCAAGTCTGTTCTGTCTGAGCGAATTCTACATTCTACGCTTGAATAAAAACTTTCCCACACTGCTCCTGGGAAAGTGTTGTGGCCAGCACTGGGAAGGCATCATCCTTTCTCTTTGCTGTATGGTGTCTAATACCTGAGCTGTTGTAAAAGTCTTGGTATTTCCTGCCCCTGAATATTGCCATGTGATTTCATTTCATGCTGAATTTTACAGGTAATGGGGGTTCAGGGCAACAGAACAACTCTTCTTCACCATAATATATCTGACAAAGTATGTCCATAATACCTACTTGATTTTCACATTCTAGATTGCATTAACATCTGGAGAAGAGGTGTTTACAGAAAGCAGTAACCTGAAATTCTGTGTAGGTGGAGGCCTCACCTTAATTGACAGTGAGTATTCGAATAATTTTAGTACAACTGCTCCTGGTGAGAATTTTTCTTCTGTCAGGATATATGACACATCATCAACTTTACAATGTTTACTGCTCCCTTCTCTGACCCAGATTCTGAATTCCTGAAGCCATATGAGACTATGTATTTCCATTTGATAAAGGGTTATTTCGAGCCCTGAGATTCCTGGGGTGGTTAACAGAACAGCACAGGAATGTATGCTTTGAAAAGAGTAACTTTGCCAGTAATTTTTTTGACCTGCTATTTTCTGGTGACCTTTCCTACGACTTGGAAGTAAATGGGGTCAGTCCCAATGTGTCATCCGTCATATCAATGTTGTCCCATGCTCATCAACTTGGCCTGTGCATGAAATCATACCAGACCAAAGGTGGCTTATCAAAGAGGCCAATGCAATACATCATCTTGACCCAGTATATATTAGTAACAATTAAAAGCCCAATTCTCACCACCCTCTTAGTCCCTACATACTCACTTACACAAGATTTTCATACTCAATTTTTTTTGTTTTATTCCAAATCCTCCTGCATGTAGAAAATCTCAAAGATCTTTCTCCCCATATTGTTTGCCATTATCCACACAAACAGCCAAAACCTTCTTTCTTTTCCCAGCAGTCTTCTGCAGCATTTTCTTTTTGTCCCAATGTTTCATCCCAACATTCCTTCTCATCCCAACATCCTCCTACCAAATTTCATTAGAAAGCTGTCAGAGACTGAAACAGTTCATGCCTCAAACATTGATATAAAGTTTTGCTCATTGTACCAAAAACTGTGTAAAGAAACTGCAACCAAAGAAGCCTTGGTGAGGATACCTGACTGGGACTTTGGACTGAGAGTCAAACTGCTGAGATTAGATAAAGGGAAACCTGTTGTTCAGTCATCTCAGGCTGAAGGAAAGGTATGCATCCACAAAGGCCAAAGCCACCAGCTGCACTGAGAATCATCCCTGGCTGAGTTTGGGGTGGGGGGAGAGCACAGCTCACAAAGCCAGGTCTACACAGACTTCTTCCCCAAACAAGGGGGAGGAGGAGGAATTTTTGGGTGCATGGCATAACCTCTGGTGAGAGGCAATAAATGCCCATCCTCCCTTACACAAAGTGGCCCAGCTGTGGAACCCCCAAGCCCACAGGCCACATCCGTGGGACATTAACGTGAGAGGCAGCTGAGGGGGTGTCATAATCCATCACAGACCCCCCAAAGTGCTCGGCCTTGCCCCACAGGACTGTACATGATTCAAGCAGAGTCTGCTGCAAGAGACTGTCCCTCCCCCAGGGGGACATGCCTGGACATTGCCACCTGGCCTGAGTGTATATTAACCCATGGGACTCTGTGCTTTTTTGGGGGACCATCACCACCAAGAAGACCACCTGGAGAGGATCAAAACAACATCGTTGGGATCCATGGATGGTGATATTCTTTTATTCTGTCTCTGTCACTCTGTTTCTGTCCCCCCCCACACCTCTTTTCCTACTTCTCCCTTTCTCTCTTTTCCCTGTCTCTCATATTTACTATCAAATAAAACCCATACTATTGACTGGCATATGGTCTCATTTGCACCTTAATTCAGGCAGAGGTATTTCCAAATAACCTTAATAATTGGATCTGCTGACTTTCAGGAAAGCGTGTTTTATTGGCCATGCTGTAGTGGGCTCCACAGAGAAAGATTTTCATTGCTAGTGCTTCTACTAAAAAAGTCTTCTCTCTTGAAGATATGAAGCATGTGGACACTTCTCAAATCAGAACATAATTTCTGGTAAGGAATCATGTGTCCTGAATTTCTCCCAGGCAATGCAGGAGAGCAGGTTGTTTAATACCAGCATGTCTGTGTAACAGATGGACTGTTGCAGAGCTGTGACCATACAAATAAATGAGCATAATTAGCTCAAAGGAGATAATGAGGAGAGAAGAGGCACCATTCACTTGCAGCAAGGGCCGATATAATATGAGGTGCATCCATCTTTTATGTCTGGACCCTGATGGCCCAGACTATGCCAAGATTCGCAGATGCACTACAATTTTGTTCACTCTAGATCAGAGCCAAGGATCAAAAACAAACACAGTATGGATAATGCAAGGTGTTGATTACTAGGAGGAAAAAAACCAGTGTGTGTATCTGGATATATCCACTGTTGTTCATTGCCTAAATCAGAATGCAAACCAGTCATCCTGATTTCCATTTCTTTTTGATCTTCTGCTAGGCTTGACAACTGCTATTGAATTGAGGGACATTCAGCCATTTATAAGCCATGAACTGAAGCTAAAAATGTTGCTGTGTTTCCTGAGCCTGATTCTGGTGTGATACAGGTTGTCCTAAAAATTCAACAGCTATAAAAATCACCCTAGTTTATCTTTCCCACTGAGCCACTCCACCTTCCTAATAACTAAGCAAGGCATTACAAAAACTGAAAAGAGGGGGAAAACCAATCCCCCCACTCTAGGGAGTCTTACAGGGAATTGTAAAAGTCTAAATAATTTTTAAGAACCTATGGCGGTGTAAACGACCATAGCCATGTTGTACCTAAGAGGACTATCTGTGGGCATAAATATCTGAGAAAAGTGGGGCCCAATTAGGTCACAACCTAGTAGGTTTGTAAGGAATATATAATGATTTAGCACGTTCATAATGTCTGCCCTCAAATCAATGCTCAGTCACAGAAATAAGTAAGCTGGGATTTGCACCAGGCAGTGGTGATTTGATCACTGGAATTCAGCAGTTGTTACTGCAGGTCACCAACACTATCATGCCACAGAATTATCAGGAAAACTGCATTCTACTGCTATTTTGTTGTCTCTCTGCAGCACTGTCATGAGCTAAAAAGTATTTTCCTAGTTATTTGGAATTCCTTTTCTTCTCTTGCTTCCACAGGAAGATATATCTGAAGCCATACTGACAGCAGAAAAGGACAAACACGGTATTTATAACAGTGAACTCCAACTCTTCCAGAAAAGTGACTTTGAGCTGGTTCCACAGCAATTAGGCCTGCTCTTCATAATATAAGAGTTCTGGATGAGACCACATGATTTAATTTTTATATAAATGCATATATGATTTTAATAAAATATGTAAGTGTAATTTCTATTAGAGTTGTTAAAGAAAAGAGAAATTGGTGTGAGGTTTGTCTGGAAGCTTCATACTCAAGAATATGGGTTCATATCTTTGTTCAACTTTTGTGATCACCTTTCTGGTCCAGATTTCTACTGGGAAGAAATCCCCTGGGCAAGCTGAAAACCTGTACTTTTCTTGCAAGGAGTTAGTTCACTCTTGGAAGGATGTAGCAAGAGAAGTTGTCAGTCGGTGTCTATCCAGTCTGTTGGGGAAGTCATGACAGATCATTCACTGGAACCACAGTGCTCCTAGATTCCTGATGGACCCCTTTGCCCAGTGCTACCCAAGGAAGGAAATCAGATAAGCACCCACCAAGTCCCTTTTCCTAGTGTCCCAGAAGCAACTTGAATTCAAGACTGCTGGCATGCTGGCTCACATACCTCTTTCTCTTGGAGAGCCTAAGTTCTGCTTGAGAGGAACATAGATTTTATCTGCTCTGGCAGTGGACAGCACCCAAGACCTTCTAGAGAGAACACAGTGCTACCGTCAAGAGAGAACACTGATCACCTTGGATGTTGTTTATCAGCAGCTGAAGAGGAGAGTTGGAGGCTGACAGTAGCTAGGACTTTGTGGTATTGCTGTGAATGGCCTTTGTGGCAGCAGGATGCCCAAGGCCCAAGCGCCCTCGGGTTCCCAATGATAATACCAGCATCCATAACACCAGAAACCCCACTGCTATAGCTGTCCAGCGAGTGACAAAGGAGTCAATTTTGACTAAAGGGTGCCTGGAGGGAATATCCTACATGGCAATACTGCCTTCCAGAACCAGGAGACATGGTGGAAGCAACATAAAAGGGGAAAAACAGACGACTCCCCAAGGTGAAGCTCCTTAGTGGCTTTTATCCTGGTGTGCTGCTCTTTGCCGTATGCACCTGATAGGGTCACGCATTGTGGTTAAACCCATATAAATCTGCCAGTAACACCAGGGATCATGAACTTCACCTACAGCCTGGCCACAGAACCCTAAGAGAGTCTTCCCTTTAACAAATTACATGCTGTTTACCATTTTGTCTGATGTTACTTTAGCTTATATAAAACAATTACTTTCTTCAAATCACATTATAAAATGCAGTTCACAATCTGTGGGCTTTTACAGCAGTCATATTATACTCTTTGGTATATATTAAGTTAGCTTTCACTGTCTGACATAACATATGGTTTCTCTCTTAAGAAAGAAAGCAAAATAGGCAAGGAATGTAACTTCAGCCATTTCCACATTTGTCATTTTGCATGATTTAGTGTTTTTCCTTTGAATCAATTTGAAGGGAAGATTCTTCATGCAGGCATATATACAAATCTCTTATGAGCTCCAGTTTGACTAATACGACTACAATCACTCCACATCAATTTTCCTTCTCTTACTTTATTTTTGCTTCTTTCTCTCTCTATGAAGGCTAAAAGCACAACATATCAAAACAAATAAGCCAGTTTTATTCAAAACTTCCCTAAATAAGGACAGTTACAGTATGCAAAACACTCCTCATTTTGGATTTCTTCTTTAGAAGAGAACAGACACTATTCATGCTCCCTCTGGCATCATTTAGAAACTTTTGAGAATAGATAAGCACTGGACAGGGGTAAAATTTTTACAGAATGTTCCAGTTCTGCCTGGGGAAAGGCCTTAATTGAATGCCTGGTATACTCCAAATTGGTTCTTGCAGCCTACTGTTGCAGCTGGGAATGACTTTGTTCCTGTATAAAGCATTACTTTACACCTGCATCTGCTGATGAATGTATCCAAATTTGAACACTTAAATAGTCAAATAATTCAATTTAATCACATTTCATAGTTGAGACCCTAGTTCTATGGAACAGACACAGCATCAACTCTTCCAGGGACTACGCTATGTGGAAACTCTTGATTTGCATTATCTCATGTAATAGGTCACATTATTTCCATTGGTGCAGATGTGGTTGATTTTCTTTATGGCTTTGTAAGACACATCACTTCCCAAAAACATGCAGTGACAAGGAATGGGTGCTGATTTATTTGAGGCAGAAATCATTCCAAGTCTTAAATTACAGGCTCCTCAGGGAAGTGGTCATGGCCCCAAGCCTGTCTGGGTTCAAGGACAATTTGGACAATGCTCTCAGGCACAGCGCGGTATTTCTGGGGTGTCCCATGCAGGACCAGAAGTTGGACACCAGCTATCATTGGGGGCTCCTTCCAACTCAGGATATTCTGTGATTCTATAATCTGGGGGGCACATCTGATCATACACCGTTTCCTGAATGGAGCCAAGGCGGGAAGAGTGTGGGAAGGACACAAACTGCAATGCTGATGTCAAGGTGAGCCCTGATGAATAGGTCAATCCAAAACTCCTCCCCAGAAAAAACATTTCCCACCCTTCCCAACATTTTGCAGTGCCAGAGACATGCCTCATCCCAAAGCCATGTTTGCAGACCAATGCACCACAGAATAAAAGAGTTGCCCTTAAAGACATAGAGGGAATAGTTTCATTATTCTCATTGTTGAGGTGATGCATTTTCCACACCAGCATTTCAAGTTATCAAGCAATGATGTGGTGCTGCAGATTTATAGGTGACTCATGGGGTTACAACTCCTCTCCCTTCCTCATCAGCAGGATGTCCTTGTGTCCCTTCAATGCTACGCTTAGGCCCTGTTCTTGCACTGTAAACCATGGTGAAATCACACTTTACAGCAGTTTTGATGATTCCAGGTTGCCCTCTAAGGTCAGAGAGCAAAGAGTGCAGCTGGGCAAGAATTTGTAAAGAGAGAATTTACTGCAAAGTACACTCTCAGTGATACACAGCTTTTCTGAGAATTTTTGCAAAGTGCAGCTTGAAATTACATTACAATTTTGGTTGAAATTATAATTGTATTAACATACTCTTTTTGTAAAGGAGACATTCCAGATATTGATTTTGAGAAAACAATTCTGCTCTTAAAATAAATCTGAATGGAGAAAGAGATACAGGAAAATCCTGTAGAATACTCTGGAAAAAGGAATAGTATGGTAGAGTTTATGATGAAGAAAATGTATATGGCACCCATAAAATAATTATTTTTCAATACTTCTGTGTTTGCCACCAGAACAAAATAATCCATTACTCACAGAGGTGTAAAACTCAGCATTTAGGGAAGTTATGTGCTGGGTATCTCAATAAATGTTAAGATTATTATCTGGGGGGAAAAAAAGAGATCTAATTAATTTTAAAAAGAGAATGTATGTCTTTAGTGAGACTCTTGCCCTGAAAGGATTGACCTAGGCAACAGATTCTTCTGTAGACCAGTTAGCTGGAAAACATCCCCCTGCTTTTGGTGAGAAGTAGATTGCTGTTGTTGTTGTTGTTGTTGTTGTTGTTGTTGCTTTTCTTTAAAGTCCTAGCTCCTATAATAATGGGAGTAAGCAAGAATCTAATCTTGCTATGTCTAAAAATATAAATTTTTCTTTTTGCACTGTTTGAGAAAATTGGAAATGTGGCTCAAGAAAATAGAAGAAATAAGGATACCTGCTCATCAGAATTTGGAATTTTCACCCATGATTTGAAGGATACAGCCAGATGATCACTTTTACTCCAGTTATGAGTAAAAGATTTCACTGAAGAAGCTTTACAGAGATCAATGCCCACTACATTAGAAAGCAAGACCCAGTGAAAACAAGAGCTTCTAGTGGGCAACAGGCCCACAGAGACCTCCAGCATCCCACACAGGGCTGTTCCCGTAGTGCTGCCCAGCAGTGTCCAAGCATGTGGAAAGTCACTGCAAGGGTCGAGTTCCCCTGTGGTGTCAGCACAGCCTGGGCTGGAGGGGACAGCACCTACACAGCTATGTGTCTGTGTCTATGACAGAATAGCAGTCCCAGAAGAAAAATTGCTAACAACCTGCTTTTTGCATCCCATTTAAAAATCTAAAGTTTGTGTCACTGATGGTGTGAGCTTGTTCCTGTGGTTACCTCACATTTGAATGTCCAGAGACAGACAATCCATTGCCTTCTCGGCAGAGGGACGGACACGGGACAGGCCCGTGGTACTGTTATTCACTGCCCCATCTCTGATGGAAGGCAGAGACACTGAAAGTAAATTAATTGCCCCTTCATGAGGCATGCACATAAGGACAGTTTGCCTTTCCTTCAGTTAAAAAAACACCTCATTCTTCTGTTCTAATTTAGCAATTAGCTTTTTATGGGTAAAAAAATTTTAACAGTAGATAATTAAGTGGAATACTTTTTCTGAAGAATAACCCACACCTTTCTACCCAAGGGTTACAGACTTTATACACCTTTTCAATCTGATAGTTAATTAACCATTGTAAGTATCCGGAAACAATTTATAATGGTAATTAAGTGGCAAACCTAAAGTAAGCCTTTTGATGCTAGAGCAAAGGCACTACAACAAGTCTTAATATGAACTTACTCCTAAGAAAGAATTGCTCAACACTTCACCAGGATCTGCCAAATTCCTCAGTTAATAGCCCATCACCTGTTGTGTCTTGTCCGTCGTACAGCTTTCTTTCTTCACATTTTCAGCAAAGTCCATGAAAGTGAAGGGAGGGTCCTAAAGCGAAATACCGAAGCCTTTGAGTATTTTTCCACCTTAGGGTTTCAATGGGAACTGTTTCTCTGTTGATAGGGATGTTTCTACCTATCCTCTGTCTCCCCCTTTCACTTCAGACCGACATGAGGACAAGTAGTGGTCAAACCCTCTGAAATGGTGGGTAGGACCAGCGCAGCTGCTCAATGCTCTCCAAGAAAGGACAGTGCTTGACCAGCCTTGCACAAGACAGCTTCTTCTACCAAGCAGAGACTCAAATGGAACTTGCCTGGGGAAGTAGGTACATTGGGAAGAAAATATGTTCTTGTCAAGGCATTGATTCCCCTATCTAACTCCCACACTTGTTTCCTGACTTGTAAAATGGGTGTTATACAAACGCAGACTCCCAGTCTGGAGAGCCTGAATGGCTGCTGATGAGACTCTTTGCTTGAAAGGCACAAACAACAGCCATTATTGAGCTATCCACAGACCCTTCTTTCACCAAGAAGTTAAGAGTAAAGCAATTGGGAGGGTGATCTGGCAGGAGTGCCTGCTGGCTACCAGCAGCTACCAAGAACAGGTAACAAAAGCAGTAGCTTTGCTCTTCAGGATAAACAAAACTTCAGGTGATGCCTCTCAGACCAGCAGGTCACCTGGCAAAGGCTGGTAGATTTCCACCACTTGACATCTTACCAGGCTGACAGTTTATGTGTTCTTTATGAAGGAGGCTGCATGGGAACAGTGTCCTTGCCTTGACTTCAGCCAACAAGCTGCTCAAGAATTTTGCCAGGGGCACTACAATTCAGTCTGTTGAACTGGCTACAATCCCTGGCTCTGAAATGAACTTCCAAGATGACCTTGATAAGTCACTTAATTTCTGCACGCCTTGTGGTTCACATATTGCTTACTTGAGCTTGAATTGTGAAGTCTTTGCTATACCATTTTTAGGCGTGGAGAAGTCTGTGCTGGGATAGTAATAATATAATTAATATTTCAGCCTGGACAAGACCTCTAAGCTTGAAGGTTGCAGTCTGCTAGTTGTAGGGTATGTCAAAACTGCATGCACTTTGCAGCCTGTCTCAGAGCCCTGGCTTCCTTATTGTCCAAAGCATGAGCACTGTTGCTTTTTTCTATGGCATACACCTCTTTGGACTGCTTGGGTCTACAATTTAAACATTACATGAAGTATAATATTAAATTACATAATGTTACCTTTTGGGGGGTAACATGTAAAGCTTCAAAAATCCACCAGAAGGCAAATTTGCTGCATTTAAAACAGGAAAACCTAGTTCCTATTTTCAGTGAAAATTGTCATATTTCACCACTTGCTTAAGCATAAGCATGCAAGGCAATATCAATTCTGACACTATGACCTAAAATTATGGAAGGTGCCTGCGAAAAAACCAGCAAAACAAGGAGAACTCCATACATCTATTTTTAACTGTTTCTTTCCCTTCTGTGGTAGGTTTAGGAGTAATTGCTAAGTGATCCCTCCTTTTCTTTATCTTGACACACAAGATTTTTTATTTTATTTTCCCCTTATGTCCTCTTGAGAAGGAAGAGGGGGAAGGTGTCTTGGTGGGCATCCAGCAGCCAGCCAAGCCTAACTCCCCACATCTCCACTTTTATTTCTTCACAAAACCCTTAAAGTTTGTTTGATTGGTATTTCAATCTATTCACACATAACCAACTTTATTCACAGTCAATCAATTTCAGTGTTAGAACTTAACTGAAGAAACAGCATTAGCACAAAATAATGTGTCTGCTGAACTTAGTCCTTTAAAGGATCATATGTTCTATGTTATGAGTATTAACTGTTGAAAAGGGGAATGTGGCTAAGTTCACCTAAGAAAACTGAGTATTCCCGCACATTATGCAAGATTGAACCAGTTCCCTTCCACCCCAGTGACTTCAGGGATATGCATTCTGTTAAATGCACATTTAAACTTACTGTGGGCTGTAAGTGGTCTTGTAAGTGTACATAAGCCCTTCCTACTGCATGTCCTACAGACATGCAAAAGAGCACACAATAGGAGATCAAAACCAATTTGAAATCAATGACATTATTATCAGGTCTGAGGCTTCTGTAAGTAAGCTGATATACTTGGTATTCCTTACAAATTTTGCTGGAGCAAATACATTTGTATAGGGCTGGTGAGAGTCACTAGTTTCTCCATTTTATCCCTCATAAATACCATAAGGTCAAATTGACCTTTCCAACATGGTAGCAAGCACAATGGGTATGCATAGGATTAAGCAGAACTAATGACACCTCGATACATTCTGCAGTGTAGCTAAGCAGGACAAAGTTGCTGTCAGAAGGTTTGGCCTGGGAAGCAGACAGCCAACATCTCAAGAGGAAAATTAGGAAAGCCTGTTGAACAGAAAAAAATATCTCATTGTACAGTGCCATAAATATAAATCACAGCAGAATAAATGTAAGAGAGACCCCCATCTGAAGAACAGCCCTGTGGTCTAAAATTTCTTTCTGAGGGTCTCTACTCCCATCAAAAAAGGCAGTTCCTGAACAGCAAGACTTAGAGAACTGTCCAGATCCATACCAAGATGTGGACAGGTACAACCCTACTTAGCCCTCCCTAATTTCCAAAGGCCCACAGCATTCTGTGACAAGATTCTTGATATAGACAATGCTGGGCAAGACCACAACCTCTGCATCTGAGATTTCATCCAAGGACTTTCTGATAATGGAAGTCCAGAATCCAATAGTCATGGTACAATCCAGTTATCACTGTCATGAAGGGAGATAGGAATCTGTGTTGGATGATAAGCCAAGCACACAGCTGCCTGTAGTTTATAGGAGTGGGCCTGACTCTTTCACTCCCTTGTCCCATGAGACAGAGGATCCTGACACATGGATACAGAGAGTCCCCATACATTGTACAGTAAAGAACCCAAGCTCTTTGAAAAACAGGACTCTTTTTATTGCCACTTCCCATTGTCCTACTAAAGAATTGACTACTCTGACTTGAGAACTATCTGAGGATGTGACTAACATCTCATCCTCTCTGGCAACAAGAGGAGAAAACCTCCCTGATTGCTACACTTTTGAAATTGGTACTGTACCTCTCAGAAGTTTTAGTAGTGATTAATTCAAATGTATTTCAGGGACCCGTTTAAAGAATATTATTTCAAAACTAAACCAATGAGATTACTGTAAAATGGAAGACTCCGAGAAAATGTTTGTGGCGATCCAAATGTTTCTTCCAGGGCTCAGAGAAGCAGATAAGATGGCTTTAAGCCAGACAAATTCTAAATAAGCCTTGAGTAAAAATTCATTCTGGTCATAATTTAAGATCACTATAGCAACACAACCACACTTGCCAAGTATGCAACATTATAAAATTACAACAGACTTTGAAAAAATAAGATCTGTTTTCTAGCCATTTTTAAAATAGATTTAAATCTGTATTATGAAGGTGGCAACAGTTGTTCAGGATCAAGATCTTATTTTATCTGCGGATGGTTAAGGAAAAGCTATGTCATATGCTAATTAAATTTACAGCAGGTATCTCCTGGAATATGAAACCAATGAGTCTTCAAAGGGATCCATGAAATTTTGCATCTCACAAACAGATGGTACAGTAAGAGCAGGATTAAAGGAATTATGCAAGGAATCTATGTAGCGTCCATTGTGCTGTGGGAGAGAAGACTGAGAAGACAGGAGTGCTAAGGCACATCCTTCCCCACAGACTTTCAGCCATTTGTGTTCAAAGGGAAGGTATACAATTTGCACAAGAGCAGAAATGACACCATTGCTCTGAATTCAGCACAGTTCATCCCAATACAGACCTGAGAAGCCAGGCAGAGCAGCATGTGTACATGTGATGTACACCACCCAATACCTGAGATACAAATTAATATTCTCAGCTCTTTTCTTCCCCATGCTTTGAGCACAGACAAGTTCCTGGAGAAAGAACCATAAGCAGTTCAGCCACGTTCTTACTTCTTTTGACAGCAGCAAAGCTCCACGTTCCTCAGTGGGAACATTGCTAGAAGGATCCCATGCAGAGAAGACAGTGCAGACTTCATGTTAAATGGAGCACCCTAACTGGGGCTGGCACACTCAGCTTCCTTGCACGGGAATACTACTGGTTTTACATAGTAGCTTTGCTGCAGTCTTGCAGGCATCTATATCCACTAAACACATCTACCTGGCCTGCTGCCAAACCCAAGGGTAATCTTGAACTCATGCCAGATTTGAGAAAATCCTGCAGACTCAACTACACCTCCAATCAGGATTTAAGGGTAGAGTACTTGTATTTACAGAGGTTTTGGCGAGTTCCTAATCTGGGATGCTCAAATGAAGAGGAGGGGATCCCAACTTTCTTCTTTTCTCTAAGGCAAGTTCCCTCCTTGACAACCACAGAGCAGCATAAAACAGCCAGATCATTTTGTACACTGCACCTTCTCTGCTACACATATGACACAGTGCATATGCCTTTGGAAGCTCTCAGACCAGCCTGCCTCTCTTGTGGAATGAAAAGGGGCTGGGATGGAAACCTGCCAGTCCTGAAGCCTGGATGAGGCACAGATAAATGTTTGCAATGTCACTTGATCCTGCAGGGGAGCAAGAGACCCTGGAGGGAAGTGACTTGGGTAAGCTGCAGGCAAGATGCAGGAAGAATTCATAGCCTGTTTTCAGGATGACATCTAAGAAAGGGAGAAATCAAAATGCCTCCTCCTCCCATCCTGCTGATGGCTCACAGCAACTGACACATCTGGCTTTAAGAGAGGACATGAAAATCTTCCTGACCCGTAAAGTACCTGAAGAGGGCTTACAAGAAGGCTTGAGATGGGCTTTTACAGGGGCTCGAGAGGCCAGATAGTGATAGTACAAGGGGGAAGAGCTTTTAATGAAGGGATATTAGGTTTAGGTTAGAGGTTAGGAAGAAATTCTTAACTATAATGATCGGTGAGGCACTGAACAGATTGCCTAGAGAGGCTGGGAACTCCCTATTCTTGTAGGTGATCAAGGCTGGGTTGGATAGGGGCTCTGAGTAACGTGGATTAGTTGGAAGGTGTCCCTGCCCATGGCAGAGTGTTGGAACTAGATGACCTTTAAGGTCCCTGACAACTCTAACCATTCTAGGATTCTAGGATTCTATGATCTATCTTACCCTCTATGGGTAATCCTGCAATCTGGAGGGAATTGCCCTGTAGTCAGCCTGAGCATCACTGTCTGGATCCAACCATCCTTCATGATCTTTAAATTAGACTGTCTGGCTTCACTTTGAACTCAAAGACCTTTGATTAACAGTGATCTTAATTACTCTGAAAATCAAGACAGTTCAAGGTGTACATAGTCAACCTTTCTCCATACTCATAAGTATGCTCATTGGAATTTGTCTCTTAACACCAGCATTAAAAATCTTGGTTTCCTGCAGCCCTGCTACACAGCTCCACAGTGTTGCAGTGTGCACCAGAACCTCTGCAGCTATAGGAGACACTGATTCAGCATCCATCGTTACCCTGATTTTTGTCTTCCATAATGAAAGAGATCATTCACTTCCCTAAACACTCACAGCTTAGAGGAACTGCTGGGATCCCTTGGAATCAGGTGCAATCATCCCCTAAGAACTTCCATTTTACTACTATTCTCTTCCGTGTAGAGCAATGGGTAGAAACAAAAGGGGAGGTAGCAATTTCTTATTAAGATTTCCTCAGGACTGATAATTATGTGAACAACTTCCCTGTTTATTCAACAGTTGATCTTTCCATAGACTGACTCCTTTACACTACAGATCTCTACCTGAAAGTCTTTTACCATGAGCATCTTCCTCTCAGTCTCACTGGAAGACAGCACTATTCAGCTTCAGGGAGGCAGGGAGCAGCATTTGCTTTGACAAATTTCCACCCATTACACCAACAGCCAGCTGCTCACCTTGTCTTTCTGGAAGTGGAATCCTGGAGAGAAGCAGGGACACAGTGTTCTCCACATGAAGAATAGTCATGTTTGTGTGCAGTTTTGGGTGCCACACTGTAAGAAGGACATTAAGCCATTAGAGAGCATCCCAAGGAGGGTGACGTATGCTCCCAGAGAAACAGGTGTTTAAAGCTAGCAACTTTTATCCTTGAGACACAGCAGGATCCCTGAGGATCTTCCAGTATGTGGTTGCATACAAAATGCTAAAAATAAAATCATTTTACTCTTAAACATAAAGACCTGGCTAATATAAACTCTCTTAAAGAGCACAGCTCTGGCACTTGAAGTGATACACACTTAAACCTTCTTCATTAGGGATCTGAGAACTTTTAGCAGGATATTGAACAAGGCTCTCAAATGCTATTAACAGTACAATTTTATGGACATCAACAAGCTAGCTGACCCAAATAATCCTCTTCACAGTGAAGTGTCTACCTCCTCTAGCTCCTGGTTTTATTATGCTGATAAGCATTTATTTGATGTCCTATCAAAGAAAACAATAAATGACAAGTTTTTCTTAGTGGAAAATAACTTTAAAACATTCCTCTTCTTGCCCGGGTATTCTCTCTCATTCTTAGAAGGCTGTACTCAAGCAAGTCAGATTGTATTGTCCTCTCAAGTCTGACTAATTTCAAAATCACTTAAGTGGCAACACTGCTTTGTACAGTCAGATATTTAGAAATAGCCACCATGAAATTTTGTCCAACATGAACAATTTCTGTATGCATCCATAGTCAAAAGATATATTATCTACTGTGAAAACTCCCTTCCTTCTCTGCACATATGTTGAAATATTTATGTTGTATCAGGAAGCACATTGAAAATGTTCTCCCTAATGTATCATGGCTGTGGAGGACAGGTTATCAGGGAGAATGTGAAAAATTCAGTAGACTGCTGCTTCTGCAGATGCACTTTTGTGTTCTCCATTCAGAAATACAGAAAACACTGAAACTGTGTTATATTTGGGCAACTATTTTGGGGCATCCTGAGTAGCCTGAAGAGCAACAGCACAGAGTCCTGGAGATGATGAAAAAAACTGAGGCGGCAACAGGACTCTCAGGCAGTGCTTCAGAGTGGTTAGTTTGATATGTTACAACAAGCCCATGGTCATGTATGGGACAACAACACATACTTTATGGCAAATCCCACACCAAGCATGCCCACCAAGATCCAAGTTTTCAGGAAAGACAGAGAGAGGGGAGTGGAAGACTGCAATGGCTTCTGTTAGCATTTCTGAACAAGATTAGCTTAACACACGTAGGCAATATTGGCACAAACAACATTCTTCAATGTCTGTTTGTTCCACATTGACTTGTGCATAGCGGGTGATTGCTGCATATGTATTTTATATAATTCAGGATATCACTCTGAGTACCAAACACTTCACTATCAGGCAACCTCTGATTTTTAATAAGAATGCTACTGTTTGCCTGCATGTCTGTCTCCATTGAACTGCATCTCTCTTTTCTCCTCTCAAAGAAAAGACAATCAAACAATCAAAAGACAAAGGAGGAACTTCACAACAGGGAAGGAGAAATGTTTTTAAACATGGAGCTTTTGATTCATTTCATCTCATTGTTTACAAAAAACCAGTCTGATTAAACACTGGTGTCAGCCACACGCCAGGTGGATTTCAGTGAAGAGTAGATGTTTAAAGAACACGGCCAAATGGACTGCATGCTGATGAGACAGGATGAGGATATGCAAGCAGTTTGCATTCATGGTTTTCAAAATACCAGCAGACTGAAATGAGAGCAGGGAGGAAAGAGAAGCCATTTTCCCAATTCTAAAATGAAAACAGTTCTCTCCCAGCTCAGGAGGAGGAGGAGAGTGGTAATGCATTTGTAGATCAAATGTCTCCTCTGCAGCAAAGTCTACCCCTTCTGTCAATAGCTCAAAACCTAGAGACATTCAGGTGCTATAATGACCATGAATGGATATTTTAGCTGGATCAGCTGTGATACCACAGATCATTGTAAGGGATATCAGCAAGCCATCTTCAGCAGAATGAGAGTAAAAGGTTCTGTTAACTATGCTTCTAGCAAAAATCAGTGTCTTTCCTCTAACTGCCCTCTTGAATTTGTGACATCAAGACTATGTTTTCTCAGGAACTGATTCTGGCAGACACATATCTGGGCCAGGACAGAACTGTGGATTGCACTGATGCCTCTTCTGATTAATGTTATCACTTCCTTTAAGCCTGCAAATTCTCTAGAGGACTCAGTGATATGGATCTGACAAATGGTTAACAGTAGTAATCCGCCCTCTCCTCCCCTGCATTCTAGCTGTGTGCACTTGCACGTCCAACCCATATTTGAAACCAGCTCACTGTTACTCTGCAGTGACCACAGACTCCACTTTGGGCCCAATAATTTTCTCCAGCCTCAGACCCAATAGCTTTGGGTATCCATCTTTCATTTTGGCATGGCTTGTCGACCTCTGCACGTCAGTAGCTCACTGTGGTGTTTCACAGCACATGGGCACATCGCGTGTCACAGGTGGCACTGACAGCAGGCCCCACACAGGGGCAGAAGTGGAGACCGTGGTTCTGTGCCTGTGGACAAAGCCCTCTTCTCCCACCTACAAAGGCATGGACTCTCTGGTCTGTTTCTTGCAGCAGGGATTCAGCCCTTTTTCAGCCTTTCTAACAAAGGAGCTACAAAACAGCATCCTGTAACTCCACTGGTGACGGCTTCTGTGACACATCTAGTAGCTCCAGTGAGCTCTGGATTGTCATAGAAAAGATGGAGTTCAGCAGCACATACAAATCCATGCAGAGTACTATTCAAAGTTGGACTACAGACAACCTGAAAATTAATGTCGCTGCAAAGAGATGACTGGTAGGTTGCACTCTCTGTGATTACACAGCAAAAGAGTCATATGGGACACCGCATTTTATTGGTCAAGGCTGTGTCAATAGAAGTTGATGGAAGTTGTTGACTTTTTCTGTCTCTGAGGCTGTCACAAATTGCAAAGTTTGAGAAAAGCTTTTTACTCTGTTGTTCAGCGCTGACATTAACTAAAGCCTTGGTTTTGTCAAGAAACTAGGTACCACCATGTATATCTTTCTCATCACCACTACTTTTGCTAAGTGGTGAAAGAAGTAGGCTTTTTTTGTTGCTATTAAATGTGTTATTTTTCTGTCAAATTACTTTCTAGATTCATGACTCAGGTGTAATTTTGATGACACAAATACGGTCCATTTTGAACTTCATGTACCGTTCTTCTCACCACAGCTATAATTCTATTAAATCAAGTACACTGAATATTCTACAAACTACAAGAGAAATCCTAGATGAAAATTTCTCTTCGATATTAATTTTTTTTTTTTATTCACAGCAAGGAGATACTGTCAAATACATTATTGCTATTTTTTTTTTATATTGCATTACTTTCAGTGCAATACTAATACCAAGAATACCAATGACCCTTTAGAGAATGATTAAAGGTATTAAAGCATATTAATGTCATTGCAGAAATCTTGGTTAATCAGTTCCCAGAAAAAAGCTTCCCTTAGGGATAATATTTTAACAAACACAAATTGTAACACACACAAATTACTCTTGTTACTCAGAGTAGTCAATTATGTCTAAATGGGGTATATGGACAGTTAGACTTCGGCGAGTGATTTGAAAGGAACAGCTTGCCTACAAATGTGCTTATCAAGCCAGATCTACGCCACTGACCACTCCACTAGCCCAAAGGTTTGGCTGATAAACTTCTCTTTTCTTAAAACACAAGGATCACATCTCACTCACCAGGTTGGATAGCCCGGCAGTCAGAGGCACATGTTGCACAAAGCCCTGGTAGTGTGCCCTCACAGCGGTCTCACACTTTCCTGGAAGGATCTGCAGTGCACAGAAGACACATCGTTGGTCAGCTTTCAGTCAGGATGCAGGCTTCAGTTGCTAAATGACCCCCAGCTTTTCTCTTCCTGCCCAAAAAAGTGTCTACTGACCATCAGGTCACAAGTCAGGCAAATGCCTGTGCAGAAGGGCATGTGACACAAGCCTGCTGCAGCCAAGAACAAAACTTCATCCAGGAGGACAACCCTTGTCTTCACTTCCCTGCTGAGTGATTCACTGCTAGGACCAGCCACAATATGGCCTCTGTCCTACTTCCTCACAGCAAACAGAGCAAGTCAGAAAATCCTGTCTGGCACATCACAGTGGCCACAGACCAGGAGAGAATCTAGGATGCTGATCTGCATGTTTCTATTGTACCTTCAGGGCAACAAAACAGAAATTAGTTGTGGTTATCCCACTGAGATTTCTGAATCAAATCTTCAGTGAGTGTTAAAAAGGTTTGTTTTCTGGTGCTGAGGGAAAGAGCACAAAACTGACTCCACTGTGCTCTGAGAAGTGCTAACATGGTAGATATGAACAGTTCTATCCACTGGCCTCAGATGCAAAAAAGTAGAGAGGCATAATAATCAGTTGCAGTGTTGGGAAGACTGAAAAAGAGAGCTGTGATAAGGCCTGACAAACTGTTGCGTTCTTTTGGACATGTGTTAACATGCAAATCTCTTGATAGCTGAGGCTGATGGCTGTTGGGAACTGTTCCTTACCGAACAGACATGATTCTCCTAAAGAAGAGAGCTTATGTTGCATGAGCCACTGGAAGACACAGAGAGGAAAAAACAGAGTTAGTAATCTGGGAACGTTGAGCATTGCATGCTGAATGTCTGGCACTCCAGAGGGACTTGCAAATAGTCCTAAGGACCAGTGAGAATGAATAATTTTGTATTGACATTAGTGAAGAGCATCTCTGAGTGTCTATAATGAAATAAATCTTGCAATACTAGTGTTAAAACATGAAGAAAGGCTAAGGGGATAAAATCTATTCTACTAATGGAAGACTTCAGGTGTATATTACAGAGAGAAATGGTTAGAGTTCTGGACTAATTCACGGATATGAAGACTACGCTTGACAGCTACAGAGATCAGAATACTAGTTCTTAAATACAAAAGCCTTCATGCAAATTGTGACCAACTCTCGGTGATCCTGGAGTCTTTGAGACCGAGGAGACAGAAAGTCATATACCCACCACATACAAGCAGATCCAATGAACACACAAAACAGGAGTTCTCACGCTTGCACTTCACATTGTCCATTTTCTGTCTTTAATGGCAAGAGAAATTCTCACTTGATCTGTGAGTAATATCCATGCAACATGCTCAAGTGTAACATCTCCAGTATAAATTCAGGTAGTCTTCTCCAGAGGGTTGGTCATTATGCTCCAGTTACTATTCTCATTGGCTTGCTGAGTCCAAAGAAAAAGATGTATCAGAAGAATTGTTTTTAAAGGCGGAAGACTGATCTTTAAAATATGTTTTCCCATAAGCTGTGGAGTCTCTCTGCATAAAGGCAGCACAAACTGTCCTCCCCTGCAGTCTATTGTAGACCAGGTACAGTTTCACACAAGAAAATTGTTCCACAGAGTTGAAGAACATACTCACTTTAGCTTGTTGCATGACTTAAATACAGATAACACTATAAACACCATGAAAACCAGGCTTTATTAACCAGACAGAGTTTCCTTCACAGAGATTGTGATGGACAGAAAATTCAAGCTGACTATCTAAATTCTGTATGGCTTTAAATATTATTCATATTACCCAGAAAAAAATTGTTTTGGAGGTATTTGTTAGTTATTTTTCAATTTTTATTAATTGTCAATTAACATTTGTTTTTCTTGCATTCACAATACAAATGGCAGAAGAAATGCAGAACTTATCTATGACAGTTTTCAACTCCTTTGCTACAATCCTACAAAAAACAAGTCGTAAATTAAAAAATGTTGTAAATTTTAAAAAAGTTTTAGATCTCCCCAGATAAAAATGCAGGCAAGTGTATTACAGTGTTTATAAGCTTGAAGTTCTCCTCATAAAAGGTATATGTTACTTATAAGAATTCATAATCATTTTCTCCAATATCTTAGTAAAATGAAATCCCATAATTGAGACAACTACTGGTAGGACTGCATTGTTTACCCCTCATAGATATGGGGCAGAGAAAGGATTCCTGTTATTTCCAGCAGAATGTTAAATAATTCCTTTTAAAAGTAATTGTACAGTGACCAGAAATTAAGTGGGTGGGAGGACCTGGGAATGAACTGACAGAGTTCACAGGTACCAAGAAGAGTGACTTCAACCTCAATTATGAACAAAAATAGCACACCATTCAAGCGGAGAATTTCAAAGACACGATCAATAGTGAGTCTGGAGTTTTAGACTGTATTGATTTTTGGATACATTCAAAGTTTGCCCTTGCAAAGCAGGCTGCCTAGCCCATGGGAAAAATAAGGCACAGGTAGGTTTTCACCCTGCCTCTCTTCTTCCATTGTGGTGACCCAGGAATAAACTCCAAAGCTGTGTACTCATGTCGAGGTCCCACACGAAGCTGTAGTGGCTGACCCAGGAATCAACACTTTCAAACCTACTGCTTCATTCATCTGCAGATGCCTATTGACCACATTTTGGAAACACAGTACTAGAAGTTCTTGGAGTAGTTGAATTGGAAACCTGAGTCTGTTTTCCTGAGCTCTCTACTACAGTTACCTGCTTGCACAGATATACCAATCAAACAGAGGACGTGACTTTGGTGTCCTTTTGAAGGCCAGTCAAGGCAGCTGGATTTTGTACCATGTAATTACAGACAGTAAGGCTTCTTAGAGGTTACTCAATTCATCTTGTTTTGATGGAAAATTCCAATCAGGATTTGCAGGAACCCCTTCAAAATTTTTTTCTTGAAATCTAGTACATTTCTTGGAGAAAAATTACCTCTGAAATGTCTTCTTTGAACGGGCCCATTTACATGAGCACACTAATTAGCAGTTAACAGAGTGTGTCTTAAGGAAACTTCAGGTTCTTAGTCACCAGCAGTTTGTGGGTAGCTTTTTGAATTGTTGCCTCAGCTGATCTGGAGGGCAACTGTTATTGAAATAGAGTACTAGCCAGAGTTCCAGAAGGAAAAAGTGCCATGTACCTCAGTTTCAGGCATATAGAGGCATTTGCAGCCTGCAAAAACAGGCAGTCCTCAGCTACACTACTGTAGGAGCAGAGCAAGGACCTAAGGTTCCATCTGCCCATTATGCTCTACTCTGCTGACTGCCACATCAAGCAAAAGTAGCCTGGGATGCTCTACCATCTCCTAACAATTAATCAAGATTCTAAACCCCTATGTTTGTGTTTGTTGCTGAATATGCTTCAGTGTATTCTCTAGCTTTGACCTTCTCTTAGGCTGAGATGGTGGACAAGAACCAAACTTCATCAGGAGTTAAGCCTGACATTGTGAATAAGATACTGACAAGAAAGGATAGATTTTCTTCCTCATTCCCCGCTCTCCCTTTCATCTACTCCCTTGACTCATCACCTTTTACTAGAAGCATGTTGTATTTACATTTTCTCTCTTGGAGGGAAGTAAAAAATACATAAGTTGAAACTTCCTTATAGATTTGGCTGCTCATGACACGAACACTGCATACTTGCTTTCATTGCTGTCCAATAAATATTTTATGCTTTTTTGACCTAGCAAGCAGTTTTTCAGAGCACACTGTAGGCGATGCTAGCCAATTTTGCAAAGCTGTGAAACATCTGGTATGGCTGTAACATGTTGGCAGTGCTATCCATGCTACTCAGCTCTCAATGAGAATTTCTTTTTGCCTGTGTGCCAAATTAGAGCTGCTGTGAGCTTTGGGAAGATTGAAGCTTTCCCTAGCAGGTCATGAAATGAGTCATCAGTCCTGAATGAATCTTTGTATTACACAGATGATATGTGTAGTAGTCTCTCTGAATACATTTTCACATCCTGGGGGGGAAAAAAAAAGCAAGGATAACATTTTGGTGATTCTGTCAGCCATAGACATGATTTTGCTTGGATTCAGCCTCACCTGCAGTCCTCCTTTCTTCCTGAACAGATCCCATTGCTCCCTGGCAGAAAGAATAAATGTAAGTTACTTTCTGTGGTACGTCTAAAGACATATCTGTTCTGTCACGTCCGAGGCACTTATGATCTTATCATACCTGTGCTTCACACAGCCAGACCCCACAGACAAGCAGCACCGTGGTTTCTTACTTGCATTCCAAATCTGCATCAAGTAAGAGCTAAGGATAAGGGCAGCAACATCCAGTCACAGAATAGGAGAAAATCTGAGACTCTGCAAAGCATTTAGAGGTGTCTGTTTGGTTTCCTGTGGCAGCGTCACTGTTAGACAGGTGCCAAAAAAAAGGGCCTTTCTTCAGGCCTCTTGAGAGCCTACCTAATTTTTCCAACAGGTCAAAGCCTGCAAACATAACAGCAGCCCAGGCTTTTAACAACATGAGGGGCCAGAATATAGCAGCCTTGTCACGTTCAAGAGAATGCCACACCTGAGATGGGGTTTATAAAGCCAGCAAATGCTTTCAGTAAGGCCACCTCAGTAAGAATAGGGTGTAGGATTAAGATTCAGAACATATCCAGAACTGTTCAAAGCTTCCTTCTACATATGGCAAGTGGCATAGCATTTCTCAGAGTCCACTGATATTCCTAGAAAATTGATTAAAGTCAGAATGCCCGGTCTTTACTGGCATTCCACGCACACCACAATAATGCTGTTACAACCAAGGGAGGCACTTTTTCTCATTTAGTAGGTGGGAGTTTCTCTGCTTCCACAAAGAGCAGCAGCAGATTCATGAAGTCTTTTGCTGTTTCCAGTTCACCACCAAGCCAATCTTGGGCAGAGAGAGCACGTGTGAGAAAGAGTCTATTAAAACACCACGCCTTCTAATAATTGATGCTTTCAAGTCCAGTAATGTCTTCAGCTACACAACTCGGTGCTGAATAGCAAAGGCTGAAGAAGGAGGAGAAAGCATAGGGACCAAGATCATCACTGTCACGTCCATCGCAACCCGGTGGGGAAAAACTTACATTATGAAACCAGCGAGCTGTTTCTCCCTCATATTGCCCTGTGTCTGTCACTAGTAACATACAGGTGTTTTCAGTGCTGCTGTAGTAGACAAGACTGACAGAGGATGAAAGGAGGACCACATGTCTCTTACTGTCTAATCAGCAAGAGGAAAGTTAGGAACAGCACATGTCACCTGAACCCAACCACCCTTACATCCTTGATTTGCTGTGACCTGAGGCTTTGACTTTAATTCTGTGATTTCACCAGGCAAATTATTTCATTTCTCCTGCTATGAGAGTGGGGCTCGGGTGTGGGAACATGACTTCCTTGAGGAAAGGTGGCAGTTTAGACCTAGATTTTGGAGTCAGCTCTGCATCCTCCTTCTTCTCGTGCTTCAGTAAGGTCACTGCCCCTAAACTGCAATGCACCCAGCATCTCAGCCAGGCTCCAGACAAAGGAGAAAACACTCCCAAATACCAAGAATCAGGAATTTTATCCTACTCTTCCAGAGCCTTAGCTATATCCTAGGCCACAAAAATTAATCTGCAGTAAAGATCATGTCCCATTCTGCTCTGCTTTACTGCCAATTTCCATGCTGGCCGTTTCCATTAGCATTGATCTGCTGCCTGCACAGGTTCTCACTGCCCATCCAAGAGGATCCAACACAAGCGGACCAGCCTCCCTGTCAAATGTGTAGCCAGGTTTTCCTCTGCTCAGTGTGAGTGTATTTCTGCCAGTATCTGGCCAGCTGAAGTCATAACTTGTATGCCCCAAGTCACTCAACAGCCACCACATGGAAAATTACAGACTAAAAGCACAGTTTTTAGGCATGAATCCTTGGGCTTTTCCCAAATACTTCTCACCTGCTTTTTATCAGGCCCAAGCCTAAATTCAAAAACAGGCACTAAGACTACCCCATTCCTGTTATCAAGATTTCTCCATGCCATAGAGATAGAAGCTTTTGGTGTTTCTAATTCTTATTAGCCATCACCAGAGCACAGCCTTTACGTGTAGCACCCCAGCCAAGGCTATGGTTAGAGCCATCTCTAAAAGGATTCTGCAGACTTACTTTAATGCTCTCCCCAAGCTTTAGAGCCAACTAACACTCAGTTTCACACCTGTGTGCTAATATGTGCCTGTGGAGTAAAAGCAAAAGAGGAAAATAGATGTTAAACTGTCAATACTCTGAGCTTACCTTAACTTGAATTCAGATGTAAGCAATGACATTTTAGGCTGAAAAAAATTGATCCACGGGCTTTTCCTAAATACATCGCATCAATTTATAGCTTAAGAAAATTGCATTAACTCTTATTTGCAAGGTGTAGAAGACTGCAAACAAAAGCATATTGTGAATTCTGTTGCCAAGACCGAGGAACAAATACAAGAAGATAGGTCTGCAAGTAAGAAGTTTAGTACAAGTCTATGTGGAATTCATGGACAAATCTCTGCAACACGAAAGTCTTTTACAATTTTGAGCTGGATTTACACTGTTCTTTGTATTTTAAAAAGATTTTTCCAAAGCATTTTCTTAAACTATAGTTTGAATTTAATCTGGAAAGGTACCACTTTATTCCTAAAGAAATCTTTTTTAAATTGATGTCATGGGAAATTCAATCTGAATTTTTTAACTCCCATTCTATTTATCAAAAAGTAAAACGTTTTGGAAATGTGAAGCACTTGACTAGATTCGTCCTGCCCAGAAATCCTGTTTCCATTTCATCAGCATTTTACTCAGCTGGAGCTGAAACCCCTTTCAACTTTCCTCTGTGGAGATAAAGGACCACCTTGCTTCCTGCAGCTACTGGTATTGACTGTTGTTTGCTAGGAGGCAGAAAAACAGAGGGGCAGTCAGAAAAATAGGTTTCCTCTCATCAATCCAACCCCACAAGGCTTAGCTCTGCTGGCAACTCACTGACTTCCATAAAGAAATTAAGTGCTCCTAACAATTGTGTAAATAAGAGGAAGCTGCAAAATAAGAGCACTCTTCTGCACTGGTCTTGCAGGGATAATTCAGCAGGAAGTGGATATTCCCTCGATCATTCCTTGCAAGAAAAGGGGGCTCATTGGTAGAGCTCACTGCAGATATGGAGCAAACCCCAGCTCACCCCTCAAACCACAGGGCTTTAATGCTGATGAGGGTGGTACTTATGCTTTCAGAAACCTCAGGGGACAATGGCTTTTTGGAGTCAGTAAGGAGAAGGATCTGCCTTCGAGCATTGGGTAGTGGGTGTAAAAAATTAATTATGTGTATGGTAAAGGGATTTTATAGAATATTAGCTGTAAAAATAAAGTCACATATTGGTCTTAAGGAAAGAAGTATCTGAAGAACAGGTAAATATCTTTTTGTATCTCTCTTCCTCCGTCAAGGTTTTTATCTTACATAAATGAGCACTGTGTACACAAAATACCTTGTGAATAACGTTTATAAACCCCAACTGTGTAGAGATAGGGCAGATGGAAATGCCAGGATCAGTCTTCATGTCAGTCTGCATCACAGGTGCAGGCCTCTGCGTCTGATTGTGCACAACATGACCAGAACCGTCTATGAAAACTCCTGCAGCCCTTCACAAGGTCATCTCTGAATGACATGTGGCATTAGAAAATCAAAGCAGGATGTGAACTGACTAGATTTTCTCCATTTTCCCATCCCTAGTCTGTGTTTCAGTGGAGGAGTTTGACATAAACGCATACATAGTCAATGACTAACAGGGTGTGGAGCAGTAGAAATATCCAATAAGATAGGTTTCCTTCAGTGGGAAACTTCCTTACCTACCTTTAAAAAGGGTGATGGACTACCTTCAGTGAAACTACACGGGCATGAAACACCACTAGGCTTTCCATGAGTGATTTTCTTTATTCTCACAGCTGTTTCAACATTATGGAACAAAAATTAGAGTCTTTAAGAAGGACTTTCAGAACACATAGCATTAAAAACAGTAAGAATTTGTTCTGGTTTCAATGGAAGACAGGGTAAAAGAACATTTCATGCAGCATACTATTATGCATGTATTGAGTTGGGTTTAGCCAAAATAAAGCCCTCTTGAAGCAGTAATTTCTTGAAATTATTTTTTTTCCAAGTGGTCATAAAGAGAAATGTGGCGTTATATAAACATGTACGAAATGCAGAGATTCAAAAATCTCTCCCACCAGAAAGTCAGTTATTCTAAACTCTTCTCATCTTCTATAAATAGCTAATTCTTTTGCAGCGTTTTTGCCTATAAATCTCAAAGAACATCTATAAGCATTAGACCATGTTCTCAACCAGGTGACATTTGTCAGCTCATTGAATAAGGTGCAGCAACTTCTGAGTGACAGCTGCAGGAGTTTACTAAATTGTCCATGTAAAGAGCAGTAAGAATGTTATCATCTGCTCTCCTGATTGTGCCATCATCAGTATGGGGTCTCTCCCTGGTAAGCAGTAATTCATCAAGATGTAAGGCATCAACACAGAAAAAACACAGTAAAAACATCTGGGTGCTGAGACGCACCCATACAAATGTCTCTTCGAGCTTTAACTAGATGTTTCATACAGGAGAGATCTCTCCCCAGAAAATATGCCATAAGAGTTTATGTATTCTCTGCACAAAAATCTTCTTTAGGCAATTCTTCCTTCTAATTACTTCCAGCAATTATGTAAATACATAGGGACACAGATATAAAAAGAAGAACATGTGATGTCAGTTTCCCGTATATTTAGAGTTTTGCTTTGCAGCTAGAGGAATGAGAGGTAAACAAGTAGTCCAGCAAAAACAAGCAAGGGATCATCAAGTATAATATACCAAATATAATGAACACAGCACAACACAGTTGAGGCAGCTATCTGTTTGAAAGTACAAGCCATCCAAATGGAAAACATCAGCTATCTAAATGCTCTTTAGCTACCTTTGCTCCTATTTTTCTCTGTTAAATCAAGTCACGGTTCGGAGCTTTAACAAAAAAGGGTTTAATCAGCCTGTTTCTGATGTAGGGAGTAGGTTGAAGTAATGATAGCAGACTGTAAAGATGTCTTCTGTTGCCTAGCATTGTTGTGCCAAATATAGACACCATGTGTTACATTCCAGCCCAAGTGATCCCAAAGCATCTTCTTCTGTAAAGTCCCTTTTGCTTTGGGAAGGCAACACCTAAAGACACAGCTAACTAAGGGAGAAGAGAATTTCAATTCCATTGAATATAGTGAATAACTGCCTACCTAAATCATTCTTCTCCAAAAGAAGTCTGTTGAAAAAAGAAGGTGTACATGTTGTAGGAAAGTTTAAAAAAAAATTGTAAAATATTTTTGTTTTTTCAAAAGAAAAAGAAAAGCTACATTTATTTTTAAAAGCCAGAAACAAAGTGTCACATCTTTTTTCTCTCAAACATAAAATAAATACCAGCTTGGTAATAAGCTCTCAGAGGGTGAAAACATTTGCACTGAAATGTTTACTAGCATGGAAAGTGAAATTTTTGTTTAACTGATAACGTAGGAACAGTGTGCTCCTGGAAAATTCAGAGAAGAACATAACAGTCAAGCAAGAGGTTGTAGGTTGTTTTTGAACTCGGAGCAAAGCATTCACCACACACATAAACAAGCTCAGAAAGATAGTGGAGGCTGCCTGCCCCTCAGTAAGTGGCCCCTGATTCTGAATAACTCTAGGTCCATACACACACCACCATCAGTCTGTATACAAACTTCAAGGAGTAGAATGCTTTTGAGAGTCAAAATTGAGTGCAGTAGAACAAAAAAAAGCACTATTTTTTCCTTAGCAGTACACAAAACAAGTTGCCAGTTATTGACCCATAGCAGGTTTTTACAGAAGTCTTTGATTCTTTTTCAGTGCAAAAGATACTTTAAGGTACATTAAAAAACCTGACATCTCTGTCTTTCCTTGGATTGTATCTAATTGACAAGACCCATATACTGAGCATGACTGTGACCAGAAATAATCTAAACTAATAGGAGAAGGCTTGGGTAGGCTTAATACAATACTTGTAAACATTTACGAAATTGACAGAGGTTCTCTTTGTTGATGGAGCAAAGTTCAGATTAACTCTCTAGTAACTTTTGGGGGGGAAGTGAGGAGGGGAGAAGGCAAAACCAAAACTGAGATCTCCTTATAAATGAAAACACATTAAAACAAACAATCTTGTTTGTTTTCAAAATGCTTGCAAAATTCTCATTTGATGCACAAGTCCAAATTCAGAATCCTCCCAAGCTATTCCAAAACAGAGTTGATTCTTCCACCCCCATCTGAACTACAAGTCAATCACAGCATCAGGAAACTTTCTATGTTTTATGGCTACCTTTAATCACAGACATTTCTCTGGCTTGTTACACTTGAAATTAAGGGTGAATTTTGTGTCCCTAAAAAAAAATTTAATTTTTGTTCCCAGGCAGCATAAATGGATAAAAGTGTTCATGTAGATCCACTGATTTTTCTCCATGGAATAGGTGATCCTTACCTTCTACTCTTGTCATATGCAGCAGAGCAGGGAAGTCAAAATATCCCAAATATCCTCACATCCTTTCCATGACCAGCTTTGGATGCAGCAATATAAACAGGTACAGAACAAATGCAGCTTTGCTGCTCCAGGCTCTTTCATATGCAGCCACAGAGATCGGAGGATTCAGCATTGCTTTATTAAGAGCTAATCACATCCTGGGACCATTGAAGGAGGCAATGGCTGATAACATTCCTGCGTCACAGGAAGCACCTTCTTGAATCAGGTACAAGGGATCTTTTGGTTGCCACAAGACTCCGGCATTGTTCCCATGCTTCTGTCTGACTGTGCAGGGCACTAGCAGAGCTCCAGAAAACTGCAGGGAAGTTCTGTCCTGCTGCTGACCTCACAGGAGTCACTTACTCTGTGCTGCTATTTCACCACAGGGACATGGAAATAAAGGAGTCCCATCTTTTGTAAATTGTGCTTAGACTTAGAGGCATGGAGTTCTATTCAGGGCATAGGGATTATTCTCACTCATACAACAGGCTTGGCTTCTGCAGTGGTAAACAAGCCTCACAGCCAAAGTAAAGACATGTCGTGTTCTCTTTTGGTTCTCCTTCTGGTGTGTTTTATCTTGTAATTGTAAAAAATGGGGAATAAGCCTACAAGGTACCATTTTTAATCTTCAATCATAATTAGTTCAAGAAAAGTTAGATTATACCTGGGCAAAGGATACATAAATATTTGTTCCTGTTAGGAGGATGAAACTCGAAAATTCCAGTTCTGTATTTAAAAAATGGAACTTATTTCAGGATGAGATAAGAATTTGAAGGATCTCAAGCATTAATGGGACACACATTTCAGATTTCCCTTTCATGCAGATAACTTCAGGGCAGCTGGGAGCTGGTATTTCCTGAGATATTTTAAGAGACCATGAAAGAACATTGTTTTTCCTGCTGTGACAGCAAAGCACTTTTCACAGGCTTTATTTGATCTGGAAGCATGGGCAAAAAACCACAGCCCAATAGCTAAGCCTGGAATCACTTATTTTAAAGGTGTAGGACCCAACAAGTCCCCAGTGATGACAGCTGAATGCAAGTGACATGCTCCTCTGGTCAGGCTGCTGCTCTGGGAGTTTGCATATCTAGCCTGGTTGACATCAATTTTCAGTGCTGGCCATTCTCAGACCAGTGGCCTAACCAAGCATCCCCCTATGCGGCAATCAATCCATCAGAGGGCAATAAGAACAAAAAAGAGTAGCACTACAGAACCAGATTTATCGAAAGCCCTATCATTTATAACATCATGAAAAAACAATAGTGCCAGTTTCCAGCAGTCTTTTTAAAAATAAGCTGTGCTGATCATTGTCTCAAAAATAACAGAAAACAAGGTAATCAATGAGACAGAAAAGGAGTGGGAAATCCTGCTCTGAGAAGCCATAAACACTACAGTTAGTCCTATATATATATATATATATATATCAGTATGAAATCAGTTTTTACTCAGAAAAACCTGCTGAGATTAATTACAGGTGAAAGTCTGATATAATCTGTTGTATTTCAGATCACGTTCCTAAAAACGATACGTGCCTTCCCTAAACAGTAATTCTGTATGTTGTATGAGGTAGAGGCACCAATCACATTGATATGCTTTATTCATGTAATCTCCTATCATGGGAAATGGGCTGGGGTCACAGTATGAGATAAAATTTCTTGGCTAGACAGGTGATGTCTTTCACAGAGGAGCACAGCAGCAATACAAAAATCTGTAGTTTCTTGATCTCAGCTCAAAGCATCACCAGTATCTCAGCTCAGCTTTGATCTTCCTTGCTGGAATGCTGGGATCAATGCCAGCCACCTGAGCCAGGGACTTTGGCAAAAGCCATGTGAATATGACCAACAGACCAAAGGATCAAGGTTAAACCCTGAATATGTGACTTGCAAATTAATCCCACTGACAGAGGGAATGTGCTTACCCAGAAGAAGCACTTCTTTCTCTTTTTATGCAAATCTCTGCAATTTTGACTTGACTCTGAAAAAGCGGAGGAAAATCTTTCATCTTCATTCAAAGACTGAAATCTTTTCAGACTTGCCATTGTTGAGCTATCATTACAACAACAGTGGCATGATATAAAATTGTATGTATTTTATTTCCAATGGAGAGTATCTTGTGAACACTTCAGGATATTAAATGGCATATCAAATCTTGCTGAACAAAACATTGCTCTGACTTCTTCAGAAAAAAACTGTTTTCTTCAGGAGTCTCATACCTTCATTCCAACCATGGAATCAATCCCATAGGTATTTCAAACATCTCCCGTGATATCATAGGTATAGTTTTTCCTACAACTATTAACCAAAGGAACAGAACCAGCAAACACAAAGAATTTTCTCCCCAGATTGTCAGTTCTCTCTCAGCTTGAGGCCTCTACACTCCATCACACCTCATCTACAGGCGGTTATTTCTCAGACACATAATGCAAATAATTTTGTAAGGGCAACACTCTACTTGCTGTTTGGGTTTGGGGGGTTTTTTGTTACCTTAGGAGATATCCAAGCTACACAATGGCTCTCTCCCTTCCTTCTAAGTAGCAAATTTATGCTCTATGGCAAGAGGTGGCATCAGGTGAGCTGACACTCCTGGAGACTGAAAGCTTTCACATCTCCCCAGGCTATGCTGCACCTTACTGCCTGGAGCTTCTGGCAGTGAATCTGTCATACAGAGTAACCACCATTTGGGGGAGAGGCAATCATACTGTCAATAAGGGAAAAGCCAGATGGCTGGCTGGCTGGCTATGGAGTCATGGACACTGGACCTCAGCAGGCAAGCTGTCCTCTTCTTAGGACACTGAAATGTAATGGGAAACATTCCTTCTGCGTCATGCAAAATTTAACTCTAGAATTTATGGATAACTCCTGAGAATCATCTGTCTTGAAAGTGTTCTGTAAAGGCACTGAATAGAAGACAGAAGACATGGCAATGATCTGTTCATATTGCACTTTTAACTGTTAGATTTCCCTACTTTCGGATTCACTTCTGCTGTTTGTGTTATTCAAACTATTAGTTTGACAGACCTATCATGGGAACATATTATTGCAGATTTCCTTCCCTGTTTTTTATTAGAACATTTCGGGTTCTACAATGAAAGGTTTGAGGGCTACAACTCTACAGCAATACCTTCCTCAGGCAAAAAAAGGAAAACAAGTGAAGTAGGAGAGGAAGTAATTTCCCACAGTTGTGCTCAAAGTATGGACTGCAGCTCAGACCCTTCCAGCCTCATTTCACCTTGCCATTCTCCCACTAGAAAATGGACTGAGCAAAAGCTGAAGATATAATGCTTTACAAGAATATAACTGCTGCAATCAGTGGGAGCTTCTCCAGCTACTGCAGTGAGCTTTGGGTGAGGCCAAGAGGACAAGGAGTAGAAACAGAGGCACAGGAAGTTCCACCCAAATATAAGGAAGAAGAAACAAGGAAGAACTTTTTTACTGTGCAGGTGACCATGCACTGGTTGCCCAGAGAGGTTGTGGAGTCTCCCTCACTTGAAATATTCAAGGACCATGTGTGACGAAATCCTGTGCCTTGTGCTCTAGTGCGACCCTGATTACCCAGGGAGGTTGGGCCAGATGACCCAGTGTGGTCCCTGAGAACGTGACCCATCCTGTGCTTCTGCTACCTCAAAGTGAAAGATCTGCTCTATTCCCTCTGGCACCAGGAAACATACACACAATCTGCTGCTTCCTAAACCCTCAGTTTCTGCACTGCATGGGCTATGTTTACACTTTTGCTGTCTCAGAAATGTCAAGCTCATCAAGAATTTGTAAAGCCTCATCACCTGGATGTGTGTGATCACATGGGGAACTCAGCTTCACCCAGCTTCTAGACAGCACAACAGCAGGCACAAAATATGGCTCAGAAGCCAACCAGCTCCACACTACCAATACTGACATCTACATTGGTTGGGCTTGATGATCTCAAAGGTCTTTTCCAACGCAGCAGATTCTGTGATTCTGCGATTAAATCTTAAAGCCTCTATGCTGACATTTGCATCCTGTCATTAAACATGTCTGTGTGAGGGTCGGAAGGGCACCACTGGACCTGCCTGATGTTGCCTGGCCCCCCAGGGCTCCTCCTGCCTGCCCATGGCTGCTGAGGTTCCTCTCAGGACCCAGCCCTGCAGCTCCTGAGAGCTCTCAGCTATCACCATGCCCACACAGTCTGCACAGTTAGGCAGGATGACTGTCCCCTTGTGCTACTGCTCTGGCACTTGTGGCACCTGAATTTTGTGCTAACTCAGCTCCTGGGCAGCCTGTGGCATGCCCCTGCACCTACACGGTGGAAAACAGCCTGGCCACCTAGTCTCCTCTCCAAAATGTTCCAAGTTTTCTGTGGGGAAAAGACAGGCATTAATTATTACCAGCTCTCTCCTCTGGAGCAGACAGAACAAACTGCTCTTATTTTGCAACTGTGAGTCACCCCTTTGGATGGCGGCAAAGGGAAGATAGGGGTGATGATGTAATCCCAAACGCTTTCAGGTTCCCCATCTGCCAAGGAGGAAAAAGCAGACTGTACTGCCAGGCAAAGCTTACAGACCATTTGTTCAGGAAGGTATGACGAGGGCAATGGGCACAGATCTGTGGCTGAGCAGCCAAGAAGGTGGAAGAGAGATGAGCACTGGGAGAGCAGACAGACCAAGAGCTCTCCCATGCAGTACTGGAGATACAAGAGAAATCTCTGCCTGCTTAGGGTAAGGCACTCAACTCCTGTCCCACCTCTCCTTTCTCGCCAGTTTCTTTGGCTATGGAAAGGACATAAATAAACCAGGGGTTGATTCTATCCTAAAAATCCTTCCAAGGGGCATCTTGTCTTCCCAGACACAGGGAAGAAAAAAGGTACTTGTAAAAAGATTTATTACTTTATTACTGTGCCTTTATTATTTTCATAAGCTGTGTTTAAAGGCCCGAGTCCCTTGAGTATCTCACTCCTATTACTGGCAACTAAAGGTCAGTATCTGTCAAGTATATCATGCTATTCCCAGCATGTTTTTCTAGATATATACTTTTGTACACACGTGGGATGAGAAGGCAGTCTGTTCAAGGAGCTCAGGGATTTCTTTGAAGTCCTTGCCAGTCCTGGTCCAGTGCCTTAATTTAACAAATATCTTTGGCTAGGAAAATGATAGTGAAATCAGAAGAACAAAAGAAATCACTCTTCCCATCGACTTGGCTTTCTCTTCCAAAATAATAAATCTGTACTTGCAACAGAACCCTAGGAGTTTACACATTCAATAGATAACTAAAGTAAATAATGATTTGAACTTTTAAAAGTAATTTATTTAAACAGCTTATCTATTTAAAGAGCCCATCTGTTATTTAAGTGATCCACAACCATTTGTTATTTAAAAAAAAAAAAATAATTGAACATATGTGTCTTTAATCTTTGTTTGGGATTTAATCAACCCTCCGAACCTTGCCAAGAGTATTTTAAATAAAACTCCTTTTTGTAAATCGGAGATTTTAATGATGTATTACTAGCTGGCAATATAATTCTTTTAATAACCATAGACAGGGTTCTGTCTCATGACTTCAGAAAAGCTAGACAAAAATTGGTCTAAATTACACTTCAAAGCAGGCCTGAAATATCCTCAGAATCTGCTAAGCATGTCTGAGTTCATTTCAGGAAGATGCCAAGGTAATCAATGTAGTGAAAAGAGTAATGAAACTGACAGATCAAAATACAAATTGGAGATAAAATCATCCCTGAAAGATGTCTTTGTCCAAAGCCATGACCCTCAACATCACTTATCAGGATAATAGGCCATTCATTGGAAACCATTTCCCCCCATCCACGTTTCAGTGCCAGGCATGGGAAGCAGACAGTCCTCCTCTGGAGGACACCATGGGGCTGCAGGTGACACAAAGGTTCCTAATGTTGTACTTCTGCCTTGTTTTCCAGGAAAAATGTCCCATATCAGAGCTTCATGGGACAGGTGTCAGCTCTTTCCACAGCATGTCACCAGCAACACTCTGAAACGCTTTTTGATGCTGTCTTCCACATGGGGATCTCCACTCCTACCATTCCTGCCCAGACTTAGTAACACACTATCATGTACAGCTTGCTGTATCCTGCCAGCCTGTACTCTGGTGCACTTGCCCTGCACCTCCACTTATCTTTCTTTCTACCTGACTCTGCTCACATTGAAAGAGACTCTCAGATCCAAATGCTGTCGTGCATCCATGAGTCCCAGTGGTGGACCTGCATTCAAGACCTGGAAGACATTTTACTGTGGTACATTCAGAGTGCTCTTAACCCTTCTGAAACTTTATAAATGCCAATATCAGCGTAGTTGTGTTCTCATTCTTATGCCTTTGTATTGCCCTCAATTTTATTGCAAAAGGCTTGAGGAATCCAAGTGACTACCCTCTCCCTTTGTATATTGGGAAAACTCCTGTCAATATATTTTATGAGATCAGTGAGCCAAATAATGTTGTCTGAACCTCTCAGTACATGGGTCACCTACAGGGCTTGAGTTTTCTGCATACTTCTAGAGGGTTTAACACTTTTGTTTCTGATTGTTGCTGCCCTTCTGCTACTTGTGCACTTCCCCAGCCCTGTCGAACCATAGAGTTCTCTTCAGCACAGCAAATCAGCATCTCTATGGAGTTCCAAACTGGGAGGTCTGGGTACATTTTAGAACAATGGGCAGTAGGTACAGTTCTACTAAAGAGCCATGCTATAAAAGTATGCTACCTGCTCGGACACTGGTACGTAAGTATACTGTACAGCTCAAGAGTTGGACTTGAGCGCTAAAAACAAAATTAGCCAAGAATGCTCTACTGTGGCCTTTCCTTGTCCACCTCATGTAGACAAGATAAAATCCTGTATTGTCTTCTTTCTGTTATTAATCCATGGGAACCCCCATGTGAGCCACTCCTAAACAAATCTTCCTGGTATCCCTGCTGTCTCTTTGCACCCACTTTGGTGTGGGAGCGGCTGCAGTGGCTCCTAGTTCCTGAACATTCTCTGCTGATCCACCAAGCCTTCTTGGTGCTCTGTTATTCAAGGTCTATTCAAATACCATCATACTTTATGCAACTTGACATCCCTCATTTTTTTCCCAACACTTTTTCAGTCTTTTATTCGTTCCCTTAATTTTCTTCATTGTCAAGGTAAGTGTGCCTTTTGACCATGCTGGTTACAGGCATCTCAAATATTTCCTGCCTTTTCTGCTATTCTGCATCTCTCAGGCACCTTTGTTCAGAAAGGCTGTGCTAGAACACACTGGCAATTCCACTGTCTCTGTGTCCTGTTCTGCACAGTAGTTAAAAGCAGGTGATTGTGTAAGAATAGAAAAACAGATCAGGCCCTATAGGTTATTGTGCTTCAGTACCTCTCCAGTGTCCAACAGTTTATAGGGCAGACATAACATGAAGTACAGCCTATGACTGCTTAATAACCCTCTAAAGATTTGTCTTCCTTGACTTGCCAAATATCCTTCTTGAAACAACATAAATTTCCAGCGTCCTTGACATCCTACAGAACAGATTTCCACACCCAAACTAAATGGAGAACCATCAGCTTCATTTGCATTAGAGCTGCTAGCAAATACGTTTATCTCGTTAACCTGGATTCTGCACTAGAAAAGACAGTGAGCAACTCCTATTTATTTCCTGTAGGCAATCATTTATTGTTTTCCCCTAGTTTCATCTAGTATTTCAAGAAAATCTTACTACAATTTTCATTTAGGTTGGGTCATAGCAGTTTCTGTTGTTTTACTTTTTTCCCAACTTCTTGTCATTATTTATGAAGTGCATATGAAGCAGAATGCACAGAATCAAAGCAAAAATGTAAAATTAATACCATGGAGTTGTTGTCAATAACCTAAACCACACTAACACACAAGTATGATCTCCAGCATGAATGGCTGCATTTGCAAAAAGGAGCAGAAAATAACAAGATTTTCTTCCTGCACAGTTGTTCCAGGCTGTGGGTGGACACTCACATCCTCTGAAATCTCAGTCCCCTGTGATCAATGCCACTTGTCATCTATAGATAGTGCCAAAACTGGGGCCAGCCCTCATCTATTGCTGGAAAAGGGCATGCCTGAAGCATGGTGCGCCTGCATTCCTACATGCCTTGTGAAACGCTAGCAAAGATGAATGGGTTTCCACCTGCCACACCACAGACAATATCAGTGAAACAAAGAAAATTAAAGTTCTTGAGATATTTTCTGAAGTAAGCAGAAGGCAAGAGGCACTGAAAGCAAAGCACCTTCAGTTCCCCACAATTTGCCTCAAGAGGATTTGTTTAGTATGGGGGCAGCCAGAATACTTGAACAATTTTCCTGTGGTCTTTTCCCTACATATGCACTGAGTTTCATGAGAAAAGTGAAAGTCTGTGGTGATCACCCTCTAAACTATTTTTGAAGTCATGTATAGGATTTAAGTTCCAACTCCTACTAAGATACCAGACTAGTAATTTTAATATACTGCTTAGGAGATAGCTCACATGACATTTCCAATGGAAAGACACTGTTACATCCTCATTATAACCATGTTCTTCACGTTATTAATAGTTACCAAAGAGGCAGAGCATGTAGTTATGGAAAACCTTTCAAAGCTGAGGAAATAATGTCACTTTTATTCAGTAACAAAATTAATGGAATTATAAAATTAGACTTGTGCATAATTCAGGTTATTCCTAATATAACTTGGTCATTTTTAGCCACCTGTAAAAAGAGAGGGCTGAAGCATAACTGGAAAACTATCTCCTTTTATTTTTCGCTTTGTGTATTTGAGTGTATGCAAATATGCTTTCCCAAAACAGAGATTAAACCTACTTTTACTCATGGTAACATACAAAAGTATGAAATTACTATTTGTTTTAGGCTTGATGTTGCACTAGAAAATTCCCTTCTCATGGCCATAAGGAAGAGAGCAGGAAGAGAACAATTCTTCAATGAGCAAGTTGAGAGCCTCATCTGGAGAAAAATTTGCCCAGACCTTCAAGTAACAGAGATATTTATTATTAAGTGGGAAAGGGAGCACAAGCAAGGGTAGCCAGACACAGGAGCTTGTAGAGGTCGAAAGAAGCCCAGGGAATGTTATTTGTATTCCCAATAAAGTGCTGACTGCCAAGTGCAATGCTCAGCAGCTCAAGAAGTGTTTCCCAGTTACTTTCAGGAGTGATAGGGGATGAAGACCTACACAAGCCAAATGTTTTCATCACTGTAGTACTCATGTGTTTGTGAGTCAGCACTTAGGGTCTTCTACTGACCTGGAGGCCACCAAGGTAATTCAGAAATTTCGCTGACTTCTTTTGTCTCTCAGATCTGGAGAAACAGGTTCAGATATAAAGGGAAAAAAAGTCTCACCTGATGCAGTCTTGCAAAGCCACAGTGGTGATTGGAGCTAGCAGGTGTACTGAGAAAGCCACATGGGCCTAGCAGCTGCTAATATGCTGGGTTTTGGTGTGAAGCTGTCGAAGTGCTCACAAAACCTGGCATTTTTACAGACTGCATAACTAACTGATGGTCAGCACCACTTTTTTCACCATTCCTCACAAGACCAAGCAATTATTCCTTTAAAGAAAGGAATTGTCTAAAGTGCAGAGATTCCAAGTAGTTTCTACACTTGGGAAGCTTGTGTTAAGATGTGGAAACTGAGCCACCCCTTCTTCCCTATTGCTATTTCTTAATCTTTTCAGCAACATTCAATCCACTAGAAGACACCTAATGTACACTTATGAGGCAGATGTCCTGATACCTTAAGGAGAAAAGGATTCACCTAGCTATCTATCTCAACTTATTTCAGCCATGGGCAAATCAAATACGTAAAATTCCTACAGGTTTCTTGAAAATAAGTAGCTTGTTAGGGAGTTGAAGATTAGAACTCACATTGTGGTAAAACCAGAGGCATAATTCTAGCAATTTGTTGTTCTGTGAGTCAGCCTGTCAGCCTGCGTTGGTCTGCCAGCCAGCCAGGATAACAGGAGCTTCCACTATCCCTGCTGGACAGAAAAGATCATTCTTGCTTCTCAGTAAAAACAATAAATCACACTGGCACAGAAGGTTAGATGTCTACCATGTTAAAGACCTAGAAGGGAAGCAAAGATGTGCAGCTAATTGGAAAATGACAATCAGGAACCTGCATGCACTGACAGATTCTGCAGTCTCTTGCTACCCAGTGGTTTGGCTGCCCGTGTGAAAATCCAGCCCTGCCACAGTACAGGGCTGTAACTTGGGACTGCTGGGTAGAAGCTGGATATAAAGGGCTGTGAAAAGCCTCATGTGATATTTCCGACTACACGGCCTTCAACCCTTGGCTATGTTGACCCTTGCCTAAGCTACTCGGTAGGTATGCTTGTGCCCTGACCATTTATCTTGCTGGCCCTGACCATGTGTCTGGCTGGACTTGAGACCTTCCTTATCCTGTGAATTTGTCTGGCCATCTATGGATTCTTGTTCGACTCCGGCTACTGGTCTCCTTCTTCAAGTGCTCCCTGTCAGGGAAATCGGCATCCCTGCCCGTGCTGCGCTCACCCTTAACTCCTGAATTTCCTTCCCTTGTAAAACAGTTCCCCTCTTGCTGCTCTTTGGACAAGAGAGAAAGAGGCATCATGAAAATTTCACCTTTTCACCTCACTTATGGTTTCATTTTGCCAATGAGCATTAATGACTTATGAAAGGCGGAAATGTGTCTCACACCCTCCTCACTTCAGTCTCCCTGGTTTTCTCAACATTTCCCTAAAGCATGTTAGTGTTTTTGTGTTTACCCTGTAGAAAATTTATTCACTTTGTAAAATCTTAATGTACATAGGAAAACAGAATAATATGGGGAAAACAACATTGCTTTCATGATGTTAATAACTGAGATCACAAGTTAGTGAGATTCGTTGCTGAAGGATGCTGTGAGTCCAAAAAGTTGGCATACATTTAAAGGAAGAATAGTTAGGTATTTGCGTGAAATTAAACTGAAAAACTCCATCATGTTCCTGGATTTTCCTGAGCAAAACATAGCAGGAAGATGGGAAATTCTCGAGGGAAAAATCAGATATACATGTCCCATTCTTATTCTCTCAGCTTTGTACATGTTTAGAGACAGGCTGCTGAGCTAGGGGGCACCTTCCTCTGAGGTAGCACTGATATACTTATGTTCCTGTATTATTATACTTAGATTTGCAACTGAGAAATTGAATTGGTCTGCAGAGAATAGACGCATCTACTAAAACTAACTCAATTACAAAAAGAACAAAACAAAACAATTTTTTGTGCTAAACCAGTATTGCAGTGGAAAAATTCTGATCATTTTTAACAGCTTGAAGACACATCAGCAGACAGCAACTACAGCTTAGCAACTGTGATCAAAGTGCTTGTCTTTCAGCTTCCCTCTGAGGATGAAAAAGTATGTAAATAAGACCAAGGCATTAGTCATGGTTAAATTACATAAACTGTTATAAGACTACCCCATTGTCCCTTCTAGCAAGAGAGTAATTCCTGTTTAACTGAAAAACCTGTAAAAGTAGTAAGAACACAATGGAAGGCAGAATATTTCTCACCAGTTATCCTTGTCACTGGCAAACTGAATTGGCCATTGCTGTCCTGATATAAGCCTGAGGCTCCTAAATCACTGCTCCCTGCTCTCTGTGCATCTAATAAACACCTGCAGTTAAAAGCAATATGAAGATTGAAAAGAATAATAATTCAGACTTCAGCTACCAGGTAATGTCCCTTTTTCACCACTGAGTATAATTTCTGATGTATCCCACTCACAAGAGCTCATGGAAAAACACAGTGATCACATAACTGTGATTTTCCCATGTGGGTCCATCATAACTCTCTTTAGCAGCAGATGGAGCATTATGGCAGGTGACCCACTAGGAGTACCTGAGTGGGTGTTGATCCTGGACGAGGCACCATCTCTCAAGTGAGTGACTGAAACTAGCAGACAGCCTGGAGACCATTCACTGAAGTCTCCCATTGGCACCGCTCTGAAGATGATCAGCATATGGAAAGCCAGTGTCTTCCTCTGCCACCTTTTTGTCAGTGGCACAATTGCCTTACTCAGTCACTTGAAATGACAGAAGAATGGGGCCTGAATATTCAGCCTTGGTAGGCAATGACCACATGCAGGGATGAAGTACAGGCCAGAGATGATCAGAAATCCAGCTTCCCCAGAAATGGTAGGCAATTACAGTGCAGGCATATCAGTCACTAGCAGCTCAGCTCATTGCTCATCCCTTGCCACTTGCCCCAGAAATACATGGAGTGTGCCTCAGAGCACCACTTCTTCTGATTAACTGGCATTTCTGAAGATCTTCTGTGCCTGTAACTGTCCAAGGGGGAAGACATGGGTTTAATAGGTCATCCTCTGTTTGAGCTCAATTTAGTGGAGGAGCACAAGAGCTGCTCCTCAACATCAAGTCCAGCTCTGTTCTGTTAAGCAACATTTTTTTTTCTGGCCCTGCTTCAAGATCACTTGAAAATCAAGCTGGGAAACAGATCCCGTGATGGCACCTCCGTTGCTTAGCTGCTCTCCCTTATCCCCAAAACCAAGACCTGCTTTGCCTTACTGAGGCCAAACAATATTAGAAAGAATACAGCACCCAGCCTTGATTTGGCTTGCTGTTTGATTTCAGTTGCCATGAAACACCACGAGGATTAGTTCCCTGGAGAAAGCAGACACAAAACAAGATTAAATATTTCGAGACAGGTAGCAGGACTACAAAGCACAATTTAAAGGTCTAGGAGTTTAATGCCTCTTATCCTGCAGGATTCCCAGCAGGGGCTCTGTCTGCTGTGATAAGAGCAAAAACACCCTCAAAAAACAAGTATGGGAACAAATGAAATCATGGTAGCAACTTCTATGCCAATGAAGGAAAAAGAATAAAGGTGTCCCCTGTGCTCCCAAGCTGAATTAGTTATCAGTTAATAACTAAACTTGCTTCTTATTGCATAAAACTGTATAGAGATCCTCTCTGCTGTAGGCTCTGGAACGACACTGTGTCATGGGGAACAGCTTTCTAATGGATGGGTCTTGTTTAGTTACTGTGCAGGTATATCTGCACATAGAGGACAAAGGAGCAGATAAGCAATTTCCAAACAAAAACCAATTATACTCACTTGTACTCACTAGCTGATTGACTTCACTTTTCAAATATATCTTTATAGAACGAAGCATCTGTGTAAGCGTGAGTGTGCTTGCGCGTGTTTGTGTTTGTGCATTTACCAATACACACCTAACTGAAAAGATGCAAAAGCAAAAGATTCAGTAGGTGGCAGGTGAGACCCTCAGCTGACTTACCAACACACATTCCTGAGGTAAATTTTCAGAGGAAAGCTCTTTCTTTTACATCCCCCATTGTGCCAACTGCTTTTGGAAAGAACTGTTTCCTTTTTGCTCATTTGAGATTAGCTCAGCTGATCAGAGCACGGTGCTAATAACACCAATGTTGTGAGTTACAGCCCCATATGGGTCGTTCAGTTAAGAGTTGGACTCAATGATCCTTGAGGTTCCCTTCCAACTCAGAATATTCTGTGAGATATAACATTATTTTCTTACAAGAAAACAATTTTATTGGTAACAGATATTCTCATGAGAACTTCTTGCTGCCCTGTTAAAGGGCAGGTGTAGCAATCAGTGGTGCCAAGGGAGCTGCCTGCAGTTGTAATGAGCTGGCTGAGTTTACCCATATCGATCCAGTTTGCCACTGACCTAACCCACCGCCAGACTTTGTTCTCTGTTTGCCCTTCACTACAGTCCCAACACAGCACTGCCATGTGGCAGTGGCCCCTACAGCATTGTCAGGCAATGACGCTTGGAAGCATCCTTCTGCCTAGTATATTCTCCAAGTTTCTGTCTAGTAGGAGCTGGGAATCTAAACAGGAGCTAGATATTTATAGGCTCAGTGTTTATAGGACATTTCTCACTGGCCCTGTTCTCTCTTCAAACAGTAGCCTGGAGAAACATGTCCTTTGCTAAACAAAAGCAGAAACAATACAACTAAAGAGTCTGACTCCAGCCACAAAGGGATTGTCTCCGCCAAATCAGGATTCTGAAGCACCTGCAGGTGGCCTTGACTACACCATTGCACAGAAACATTTCTGTAAGGTCTTCTCTCCTGATATTATGTAACGCACTCTTTTTTTTTTTCTTTTTTTTTTTTTTTTTTTAAGAAAAAGCTATTTTCTTGCGATCATGATTGAGATTGAAAGCCAGCAGAAACACAAGCCCTAAATGATTCAGAGTGGGGAAAAAACCCCAAACAAAAAACCCACACGAAAACAAAAATAAAAACAAAATACCCTATCACATAAACAACAATAAAAACCGCACACACACACAAAGGACTAATCCTGTGTGCTGCAACTGCACCATGGTAGAACTTCACTAGACTTGGGGAAATATTTTCTAATGGCAATAGCAGTGACATTCAAACACTGCCTGCCTAGTAAAGGATGATCCCCATTAGAAAAGGTAGAAAGAGAACATTGGACAAACAACTGTCAGCACTGCTTTAGAAAGAATCAATTCTGCCTTGAACAGCTACAGGCTAAATCAGCTCTTGTCTGAACTTATAGACCAAATATCAGTCATCCCATCCACATGTCCTGATTCATGACTTTTGACACCATAATGTAGATCATGAGCTGCATTTCACACCGGTGTGGCTGTCTGATGGGATCTTGGTGTCTGTCAGCACACCCTGTGTACTCACATGCATGAGCTAAGTGCTTTCACAGCAGACCAGCCCAGACAATAAAGCCCTGATGCAGGCTCAGCTTGTGGCACTGCAGGACTACAGCTGGATTTGCGTGGCCAGCGTCAAGCCAGACACTTTCAGGCTTCCCTCCACAGTGCTTCCCTTACCTCTGGGGCCTCCTGTGTGGAGCTCAGGGGACAGAGCACACTTTGTGGGATCTCCAGTGTCAAGCCTGTACCCTGTCTCTTATTATCCCATGCCTGCAACCCTCCTCACCACATCCTCTGTCTCCATTTCTCAAAAGTTCTGCTGTCGTATCAAATCTGCTTTTCTTTACACAACATCATTATGTTAGTGATAAAACCAAACAAAGTAAAGCAAAAGTAACCAAAAATAGCATCTGGTAAATCAGAAAAATTCCTGCTACAACAGAGTTAGGTGAAACAAACTGCAGGCACACCTCTTCAAGCTGAGGTGAAGTAAGCCTGACAGTAACTTACTACCAAAGGCTAGTAGCAATGGCAAAACCAGATTATAGAACTACAGAGTAACAGAGCACAGCATAATACTTCAATACTCTTTGATCAGAAGGTCATCTGGCCCAGAGTGGCATCTCATACGATGGCCAGAAGTGGATGTCTGCAGGAGAGCTCAAAACCAAAGGAAATAAGAAGCCATTCTTTCCCAGAATATTTTTTCAGTCTCCTAAAATGTGTGTGTCTGGGCTTCTACCAACAAAATCTACACTTTATTTCTAGCAATAAAATCTACATGTCCTAAGGCAGCTGGCATGAACATTAGGCTTCCTCTTTCAGTGAAGGGAAGATGATAGCTAAGGAGCAATCTCAAATTTGGTACTTATATTCCTTTCAGGACTGGAAAATAATACCAGCTGTGTCACTTTCCTGTGTCAGGGAGGTCAGTGCAAGTGGACGTATTTGGAGTTCTACCACTTTTTTCTTTGTTGTTGTGTGTATATATATATATATATATATATATCTAGACAGTGCCAGGAGCTACACACAGGCTTTTGCTGGGTTTAACCCATGTGCCGTTTGAGGACAGAGTGCTCCCAACAGGCAGCAGCATCTCAGAAGAGAAGACAAGCAGAAATAGCCAGGGCCTATATTTCGCTGTTAATCTGCAGATGTTTGCAGCAGGATAACCAAAGTCTTTGGAGGTCCCAAGCTGCTAAGTCCCAATCTCATCCTCTTTTCAGATAAAGCACACTCAGTCTTTCAAAAGTTGCTTTCAGAAGGAATCTCTCTGTGTGACTGAAATCACAAATGACCTGAGTGTCTTTCATTTTGTATCTCTGTTCTCAGGTAACAAATGATGTCCTGGGAGGAACACAACTGTTAGTTCTTATACAAGCAGCTTGATACAGTCCATGAATGAGGTGGTTTATATCCAAAGGAATTTCACATATCAACCCAAGTATCAAAAATCACAACCATAGCAGGATATTAATGCCCTCAATATAAAAATACAATAAGGTGTGGTGGTTGTCATGGTGACTTTCCGTCACACTGGGCACTTGCAGCAACTTGAGAATAATGATTCAGAAGTTGAAATGCAAGGTGATGTTTCAGAGGGAGATATTCTTAAAAGCCACTTTTTCTTTGTGTTAAATAAATTCATTTTTTTCAGATTGTCTATTCTGATTTACCATCGTGGCTTAAAAATAATAGAATGAATGTACTTGAATCCCAATCCCTCTTTTGTAAAGAAGAAAATCCCCTCTTTATGCTTCCTGCCAACAGATTTCATCTTCCCGAGTCTATGAGTTTTCACAAAGTTTGCCTTTTCAAAAGACTTCAGGCACCTCTTATATTTCTCGCACACAACATAAAAATTTATTGCATAGTTCAGCTGAAGAATACTAAAACATAACAAATAATAGTTCCTTTTGAAACAATTGTCAAGATTTTTTAAGTTGGAAAAGTAAGAGGGACCCTGGAGACAAACTGTTTTTTCCCTTCAGACAAAAGACAGGAACTATGAACAGTGGTGTTGGGAATCAATCCTAACAGTTTCAAATGTACTATAAGGGTGACCTTGAGACTCATCCAGATTTCTGTGATGATGCATCTCCTTGAAAAATTCACAAAGTTGTTAGATGCCCTCTAAAGAATTTCAGTGACAATGTGTGTCTTCCTGTGTTACCAGAACTCCCCAAGGCATGACTTTGTTTCCTGACTGGCCATTGCAGGATGATAAAAGCTAATGCTGTATAGAGGGAGAGGCTCCTGCCAAATACAAGTTTAGATAGCCATGGCCGTAACAGCTGCATGTTTGTCTGACATTTGACAGAATGGGTGAGGATGCTACCATGAACACAAATACAGCAGAGAAACCTCTCATCAAATATAGGATTTAGGATCAGTATTAGCAAGCTGTTGAGGAACATATTCAGTGCAGACAGCTCGGGGTGCAGCTGCTGTGGGAGCTGCAGGTTGAGCTCTGGTGGAAGCCCCAGGCAAGAGGGCACAAATTGCTGACCCTTAGCACAGCAAAGGGCAGGGGGACTGTGGCACCAGCCAGGGAACCAGACACTGAGGCACTGCAGGAGCCGAGGATTCAGCAGGAAGACTGCAGACATTCACACATACCAACTGTGAGGTAAAAAATCCAGGGTTTCCTTTGTTCAAGGTCCCTTCTTGGAGGCACCAGCTCCAGCTGTGATTCTTTTGCTGCACCAGGGTTAAATTCACAATCCAGAAGTCAGAGATTCTGCTATGGGAAATGTGGGATCAAGCCAGTAAGGAAACCACGTTCAGCTGTGTGAGGAGTCAATTAAGGCACCCATCAGGTCACTGGAGCCACCTGCTTTGAAAGGACCTCAGTTCCAGCTCAGGTGGTGCAAGCATGACTGCCAGAGTGGTCCCTGGATGGTCAGACAGGGAAGTTTCCTTTAAAAAGTCAGTGGTAATCTGATGCTCTGTGACACAACAGTTCTGTATGAAAAGACAATTCTCCCATGGTGGGTGTGATGAGTGTGAAAAGGAGCGCCTTGCCTTGTGCTGTCTCACCCAATGCCGGGTGTCCAGCGCAGAGATGGAAGGAAAGATGAGGCTGAGACCTTCACAGAGTTGTTATCCTTTTCCTGAAGACATCTCCAATACCCATGTCCTTTCCTAGCAGGGATGAACTCAGGGACATACAAGAGGTTGTCGGCATGTGTGGGAGCAGCTGTTTCCCAAAATACCCCCAAACTGAAACATTCACGCTCAAGTTGCCTTGGCACTTGACTTGCCAAGATGCAAGCATCCAGGGAGATTTTTCAGGCTCCTCACAGGAAGAGGGGATAAATTTATCCCATTGCAAAGGGGAAGGTAAGGGAATCACCCTCCCACAAAAAAGTATCTCACAGCAGCAACAGAGTTAGATGGACAGAAATGAGGTCACCCTACAGTTTTCGTACGGGAATACTGTTTTAAGTCCTGGCTCAGAGCACGGACTCTTTCACCAATAGCTAAACCACAAACTGGTGTCAGGATTACACTTACTTGGCGAGTGATTTACCAGGTCCAGCACTTTTCTCTGGCTAGTGCCTCGAAAAATAAGAAGCAGTAGGGACACAAGCCTGCCAGGAGCCAGCCTCAGTGAGAAATCACAAGACCACCACTGCAGAAAAGAGCTTCTAATTCAGTAGGAATTGCATAGCGGCTGGTATTACAGAATCACAGAATCACCAGGGTTGGAAGAAATCTTCAAGATCTTCTGTCCAGCCATCAATCTAGTGCAACCATTATCACCCCACACCATATTCAGATGCCAGAAGTGCCACATCCAGATGCCTCTTGAACATTTACAGAGAGACCACCACCTCCCCGGCCACTCTATTCCAATGCCTAACCCCCTTTTCTATGAAAAAAAATCTCTGTTATCTAACCTGAACCTCCTCTGGTGCAACTTAAGACCATTTCCTCTTGCCCTTTCACTTGAGACACGGTAAAAGAAACTGATCTCCACCTTCCTACAACCTCTTTTCAGATAGCTGCAGAGAGCAGTAAGGTCCCCCCTCAGCCTCCTCCAGGCTAAACACTCTCAGGTCCCTCAGCTGCTCCCCATGAAACATATTTCCTAGACCTTTCACTACCTTTGTTGCCCTTCTCCGGACATGTTCCAGTACCTCAATGTCCTTCTTTTAGTTAAGGGCCCAGAGCTGGATTCAGAGCTCGCAATGTGGCCTCACCAGTGCTGAGAACAGGAGGACAACCACTGCCCTGGTCCTGCTGGCCACACTATTGCTGATACAGGCCAGGATGCCACTGACCTTCTTGGCCACCTGGGCACACACTGGCTTGTGCTCAGGACCCAGCACTTTGCCATGTTGAACATGATACCATTGGCCTTTGCTCAAAAATCCAGCCTTTTCCAGATTCCTCTGCAGAGCCTTCCTACCCTCCAGCAGATCAACACTCCCACATAGCTTGGTGTCACCTGCAAACTGACAGATTCCTTCATCCAGATCATCAATAAAGATATTAGGTAGGACTGGCCACAAAACCAAGCCCTGGGGAACTCCACTAGTGAGCAGACCCCAGCTGGATTTAGTTCCATTCACCATGACTCTCTGGGCCCAGACTTCCAGCCAGCTTTTCACCCAGAGAAGAGTGCGCCCATCAAAGCCTTGAACAGCCAGAATCTCCACGAGAATGCAGGGGGAGGCAGTGTCAAAGGCTTTACTGAACTCCACAAATACAGCACCCACAGCCTTTCCCTCATCCACTAAGTGGGACACTTTGTCATAGAAGGAGACCAAGCTGGTCAAGCAGGACCTGCCTTTCCTAATGCTATTCTGTCTGGACCTGATTCCTTGCTTGTCTTGCATGTCCTCCTCTGGACTCACTCCAACAGGTCCATGTCCTTCCTGTGCTGGGACCCCAGAGCTGATGCAGTGTTCCAGGTGGGTCTCACCAGAGCAGGACAGAGGGGCAGAATCCCCTCCCTCCCCTGCTGCCCACGCTGCTCTGGATGCAGCCCAGGACACATTTGGCTTTCTGGGCTGGGAGTGCACATGGCTGGGTCATGTCCAGCCTCTCACCCACAGCACCCCCAAGTCCTTCTCGCAGGGCTGCTCTCCATCTGTTCATCCCCAGCCTCTGTTGATATTGGGGGTTGCCCTGACCCAGGTGCAGCACCTTGAACTTGGTCTTGTTAAACCTCATGAGATTCCCACACACCCACTTCCTGAGCTTGTCCAGGTTCCTCTGGATGTCATCCTGTCCTTCAGGAATGTCAACAGCACCACTCAGCTTGGTGTCAGCTGCAAATCTGCTGAGGATGCACTCAATTCCTTTTTTTTATGTCATTAATGAAGATATTAAATAACAGTGGTACCAGGACAGACCCCTGAGGGCCCACTTGTCGCTGATATCCATTGGGACTCTGACCACTATACTCTGGATGTGACTGTCCAAACACTTTCTTATCTACTCATCAAAACCATCTCTTTCCAATGTAGAGACAAGGATGCTGTGGGAGGCCATGTCAAAGGATTTACAGAAATCCTAATAAATACTTCCACAGCCCTTCCCTTGTCCACCAGTGCAGTCACTTCATCATAGAAGGTCTTACTCTTGGTGAAGCTGTGCTGGCTGTCTTAAATCACCTCCCTGTCCTCCATGAGCCCTAGCACAGCTTCCAGGAGGATCTGTCCCGTGATCTTCCCAGGCACGGAGGTGAAGCTGACAGGACAGTAGTTCCCAGGGTCCTCCTTGCTACCCTTTTCTGAAGATGGGTACAATGTTTCCCTTTTTCCAGTCACCTGGGACTTCATCTGATGAGTACTGAGGTCAGGGCTGGTTCCCTGGATCATCATTCTGACCCTTCTTGTCAACAGACAAAGTTGTAACCTAACATGAGGCCGGATCTCTGCAGGTGTACCTTACGAGGCTGCAGAAGCAAGACACATAAGGGGACCTCATCAACCATCAAAACCAATCCAGCTATCATGGGAAAGCATACTACTGAATCCTTTTCTAATCCTACAGGAGGGAAATGAGTCTTATGTTGTCTTTCACCATTTTCTCAGCCATGATCACAGTATCTAAGAACTGACAAACTAACTGCCACAAGGCATTGAAGAGGGAACAGATAAGCTTGGTTCAAGGTCTTCATCACAGTCAAAAAGTTATCAGAGCCTGGAATTAAATCTGATTATGAGGTCATGTGTCAAAATTTGGGCTTAAAAGAAATGTAACATTTACTACTTCCTCCCCGTAACCATCATCAAAACTGTCTCCTCTGTTGTACCAGCAAAAAGCATGCTTCCAAACACATGGAAAACTAGAATCAGGAGGATGGTCTGGGACAGTGTCTAGGACAACCTCTTCAGCTGACAATCCCAGTCTATACCACACTAATGTGTTCATGAAATTACAGCCTACATCTCATGGGTTTATCTAATACTAGAACAGTCTGTACAAAAAAGACAGGGGAAAAAAAGACAGAATTAGAAAAACAGAATAGAAAAATACCTGTCTAAAATAGGTAGGTTTTAAAAAATTAATTAATTTCCACGAATTCAGGTGCCAATTTCAGGCAAGTCCAAGCTCAAAGCTGTGTGAGGAAGCAAACCTCTGAACAAGGCTATCACAAAAGCAATGAGTGTCCTCTAAACAAGGACTCAGATCAGCACTGAGATTCCTGATCTGCCGTTTTGTTTATTAAAACTCTAACTTCACATGGAAAGTGAGAACAAAGGGTCGTACAACAAATCTTCAGTCATGTAAACTACATGCAGCAGTTCTAAGCATGCACCCTTAGCCTCTCCAGGTAAATTTATCCTAATTCATAAGTGAGTCATGAAATTACTTCTCAATACACTGCTTTTTAACTTTATCAGACTGTCTGTACTAAAGAGAGAGATCTTTTTCTTCTCTAAGTCCATTTTGTCATGGCAGTTTTCATCAAACAGCTTCATTCAGCTGCACTTTGCTCCTGAGTATCCCTCACTTGCTGGGAATTTTCTCTTTCAGGCAGGTAGTTTGACTGAAATAGTTTTTTCTCTCTTTCCTGTAGGTTTAAAATATCTGTCACTAGTGGTTTCATTATACTGCACTTAAGCAGAATACATGACAAGAAAAAAAAATAGCTTTAATTAGACCACAATACTGCAGGAAAAAAGAAGGGAGGTTTAGGGACAAGTCCTTCTTCACATTTGGGCAGTCATTTCAAGAGACAGAGAACACAACAGAGACAGGAAAGGGAGAGACAGCAGAGGGGAAAGGCAGGGCAATGAGGGGAGAAAGAGAAGGGAAAGAGGAGGAGCCTAAGAGTCTCAAAATGACTGAGAGAGGAAGACAGAAACACAGGTTAGAAAGAGTGAAGAGTGAAGGGAGACAGACAAGACAAGACAGGCTGTGAAGGAAGAGAAAGGCAGACAGCAGACAGAGATCCAGAGTGGGAGAGAGGGTGAGACAAAAAATTAATATACCACAGCAAATACTTTGGCATTCCCTTCTTACCAAGTAATATCATCTCTGGAATTTGCCCACATTCTTTCATAAATGCCTGGGACATTTATGGGAGTTTATTTGTTATTCTAATTATTTATCTGTATTTCAGCATTCTTTTACAGCACATTTTGTGTAAACATATTAAAGTTCAATATCTTTTTCCATAAAAACTCATATCAGCCTTCAAACTCCATTTGTGGAGATTAATTTCTACCTTTATATGTAATGATCTATTTTTAGATCTCTTTCTTTCCAGAAATCAAGCATGTATATCATCTGAAATTTTCATAAACTGTATTCACTACTTCAGTCATACAAGGAAGAAAGTTAAATATTCCTATAGGGCCTTCAGGACTGATCAAAGAGGGCTATGAATATCTACAGTAAATCAAGATTAGGTACAGAAAACTCACAAGCATGTGCCAAAATAATGAGGTTTTCATTATCACTTCACAGACAATTCATGAACTAGAGCTGGGGGGGGGGGGGGGGAATGAGTTTGTTATATAGATTTTACACTGTAAATCATTATTTACTCATATCTGAAAGATACAGCTCTGGCAGGGAAAAATAACAGGCAGATATTAAAGAGTGTTAGAAGGAATGTCAGCTCCCTCTATGGAGCATAGCCAATAATTCAGAGTAAATATGATAGTTGATGAACTTTTTTTTTTTGCTGTTTGCAAATTGCTTTGAACAGCTTATAGACAACTACAGTTGAAGTCATGTTCTGCCCATCTAGCCTAGTAACAGGAATGGCTTTTTAGCCCTGACATCTTTCTTTTTCTTCTTCCACAGTAAACAGAGATATTGAGGGATTTAGTTGTGGTCTGGGTTTTTTTTCAAAACATATTCTTATGATATTTTGTGAACTATTTTAGGCTGCAAAACCATATATTTGAGAAACAATTTAGTGTGCCAGGGTAACTAACCTGAAGCGTGTCAGGAGAGACTACAGATCTTTGAGTCAAGGGTCACGAGTTATCTTTGTAAGCAGACTCGCCAGCCTAGTGAGAAGTGTTTTAAACTAGCTGTGCCTGGGAGGGTTAACCTGAAGGGAAGAGGGGGCACGGGGGCTGACAAATGGGGTGGGAGAGCATGACACTTCCACATGGCATTTCCACTGTAAAAGCAGTATGACTTGCAGCCTATCACAAATGCTCGTACACTGGTGCGTGAAGCTTGGGGAACAAGCAAAAAGGAATTAGAAGTCTGTGAACATAGCACGGCACTAATAATGCCAAGGTTGTGGGTTTGATTCACATATGGGTCTTTCATTCAAGAGCTGGACCTGATGGTCCTTGTGAGTCCCTTCCAGCTAAGAATATTCTGTGATTCTGTGAAATCAGCAAGTGTGGTATTGCAGTAGGTGTCTGCTACCACCTGCTCTGGAAAAGGAGACAAACAAAACCTTATTTAGGCAGCTGGAGAAAGCTTCACCATCACAGATTCTCGATATCTATGGGTGACTTTCACCTCCTTGATATGTACTGAAACAGCAATACAACAATACATACAGAATGTTCTGACAGCAACTTCTGATGCAAGTGGCCAATGAACTGATGTGGAAAGGTGCCTGTTCAACCTGCAACTTCCAAACAAGTTACAGGTAAGGAGTTTGAGGGCTTTTGTAGCTGCAGCATAGAAGGTGCTGAGGGGAATGAACAAGACAAAGAGCAGAATCACAGCCCTGGGCATCAGAAGAACAGAATTTGAACTGTTCAAGGACCTGCTTGAAAGAATCCCAAAGGAAGTTGCCCTGGAGGCTAAAGGAGCCTGGGAAAACTGTTTGAGAATTGCTCCCAAGAAGGCCTTTTGCCAAAAGCACACCCCAGCATCTCAGCCCTTTCTGTTCATCCTTCTGGGGTAAGGATGGAAGGGACCACATTGGGTCATCTCATTCAACCTCACTGCTCGAGGTTCAAGCAGGGTCACCCTAGAGCACATTGCACAGGATTTCATCCAGACAGTTCTTGAATATTTCCAGTGAGGGAGACTCCACAACCTCTCTGGACAGCCTAGTCTGGTGCATGGTCACCTGCACAGTAAGGAACTTCTTCCTCATGTTCAAGTGGAACTCCCTGTGCATCAGTTTCTGCCCATTGCCTCTTGTCCTATTTCTTGGCACCTCTCAGAAGAGCTTGGCTCCATCCTCTGGACACCCTCCCTTCAGATACTTGTACACATTGATGGGATTCTGTCTCAGTTGTCTCTGGAGGCTCAACAGACCCAGCTCCCTCAGCCTTTCCATTATAAGAGAGTTATTCTGGTCCCTCGAACATTGTTGTTATCCTCAGTTGGACCCACTCCAGGAGCTCCATGTCTCTCTTGTCCTGAGGAGCCAGAATTGGACACAGCACTGAAGATGTGCCTCACCAGGGCTGAGTAGAGGGGTAGGATTGTCTCTTCTCCCTTGACCTGCTGGCAATGCTCTTCCTAATGCACCAAAGGATACCACTGGCCTTCTTGGCCCCCAGGACATGCTGCTGGATCATGGACAGCTTGTCTGTCAGGACATTTCTTGCACTTAAGATCTGTGTGATGACTCTGTGGCTCTGTGGTAGAAAAACAGATAAACAGATATCATTTTCCTTATGATTCAAGCAAAAACATGAACAAAAGTGCAAGTTTCCTTGTTGTTTCTCTAAACCAGTAAGTGAAAAACCATTTACTGCTCCTTGTAGTAGAAAACCAGAAGAAAATGTCATCCCAACCCTAAAGACCATTTAAGCCTGAGGAAGGAAACAGTCTGGGGGTCAGCAACAAAATATTTTTACATAGTCGATTTCAACAGGTCTGGTCTCAGTATACCACCAGCTTCATCAGTGTTAAATGTATTCATTTCAGCTTCCCCTCAAACATGGAGAAAGCTCCTCTCTGAGGATTGCTAGGAACAGGAGGAATTGTGACCAAGGAAGAAGATACAGACGCTATATGATCACGTGAGGGCAGGAATAGAAAAGCCAAAGGCTATCTGGAGTTGAATTTGATCAAGAATGTGAGAGGCAGCAAGAAGGGATCATGCAAGTATATAAACAAAAGAAAGACAAAGAAAATGTGGGTTTGTCACTAAATGGAGCAGAGACCATGGTACCAAAGGAAAGGGCCAAGGTATCCAAAGTCCCTCTTGCCTTAGCCTTTTTTGGAAAGACCAGCATTCAGGAATTCTAGACTTCTGCGACCAGAAAGAAAATCTGAAAATGGAAGACTTGCTCTTGATGGAGTAGGGTTGGGATAGGAAACACATTGACAAAATGGACATGCAGAAATCTGTGGGACCTGACAGCTTGCACTCACAAGTGCTGAGGGAAGCTGGAGATATCATTGAGAGACCACTCTTGGCTGTCTTTGGAAGGCAGCTGGGAGAGTTTATGGGGATTGGCAGAGAAAAATATCAACCTGTCCTCAAGAAGGGCAAGAATGAGTCAGAGAAGCACAGGCCAGACCAGTTCTCCTCAGTCCCTGGAAGGAGATGGAAACCATCTCTAGACTGAAGAATGAAAAAGTGATCAGGAGTAGTTAGCATGGACTTACAAAGTGGAGGTCATGTTTAACTAACTTGATAGCCTTCTCCAACAACTCTTGAACAGCTTGGTGGATGAGGGGAGCACAGTGAACATGGTATATCTTGACTTAGGTTGGCTTTTGATACAGTCTCCCATAGCATCTTAAAACAGAAGCTAGAAAGAAAAAACAACCAGGTTAAATAAGTAGAAGAAGATAAGAAGTAAAAGAAGAAATAAGTAGAATAAGAAGATTTTTATCTACTGAAGTAGATAAAAATCTGGTCAAAGACCTGGCCCAGAGGGTTGCAGATGAAGTTCATCTATATGAATGACCACCAGTCATGTATCACCTTGGGGAGGGGGGGGGGGGAAGAGAGATATAAAATTGTTGGGCCAATATTGTTTAAAATCTTCATTAATGCTCTAGACAATTAGGTAGACTAGACCTGCATGAAGTTTGCAGAACAGACAAAAGTGTGAGAAGTAACTAATGAACCAGATGGCTGTGCTGCCATATAGAAGGGCATAGACAGACTGGAGAAATGGGACAGTAAGAACCTCATGGAGTTCAACAGAGGCAAATGTGGAGTTTTGCATCTGATGCAGAGTAACCCTGGGCACCTGAGCATGTGGAGGGAGGTGACTTCCACCCCTACTCAGCACTGGTGATGCTACACCTGGAGTACTATATCCTGCTCTGGGCTACACAGTATGAGAGATACATGGACATACTCAAAAGAGTCAAAAAAAAGGCCACTAAGGTGATTAAGGACCCAGGTCATGTGTCACATGAGGGAAGTCTGAGCCAGCTAGGACTGTTTAGCCTGGAGAAGAGAAGGTTTGGGGATCTTATCAGTGTGAAAAAATACCTCGTGAGGTGACTAGAGAAAAAAGAGCAAAGATCTGTTCAGTGATGTTGATAGGACAAAGGAGAATGGATGCAATTTAAAACACATCACATTCTACTGCACACAAGAGCATACTTTTTAGCTGTAAGGTGGCTCAAGCACTGGGACAGGCTGTCCAGAGAGGTTTGGAATCTCAGCCCTGGCACTTTTCAAAATCTCACTGGACATGGTCCTGGGAAATCTGTTTCAACCGACCCTGTTTTGGCAGAGGGTTTGTAGTGGATGATCTCAAGTGATGTCTGACAGTCTCAACACTTCAGTGAACAGCTATAGGCTAGGGAAGCTGCACAGAATCTGCCAGCTTTGGCTGTAATTTTGTAGAAAGGTGTTCTCATGCTTGGAAATAGCAATTTCCTCAAAGTGGAAAGGAAAATGAATGAAATCTACTGATGATCAGACCATTTATGGCTATACACTTACCTGCTAACACAAGGATGAGCTGGCCTGTGTTCAGCACAGTGTAACTCCTGTCTTCCTCAAGGCTTGCCAAAACATTCTGGGCAGCGCTGTGGTACATTGCTACAAATTGACACCATTTCAATCTTTTGCTTCTTGCTGGGGATTTTAAACTGCATACAGCTAATTTAGAGGAGTAATTTCCTTTGCACCCACCCTGTTGCTCAAATCTGATCTTTCATATCTCCCAGAGATGTTTTATTCTCATGTAGCATACAGCTGGCACTTGAGTCCACAGTTCCCAAATGACCAAAAATATTTGTTGCTCAGAGTTTGTCTTCAATAGCTGAGAGAGATGAGAAGCAGCTAAAGGAATTTGTCTGTGGAGCTTGTGAGTGTGATGTTACTGCACCCAGTATTTAATGTAACTGCAAATGCACCAAGGGCGGGAAGGCAGGCAGACGGAGGTGGAATTCAAGTGGAAAATATTTTCCGAATTTATGTAATGGCCACCGGGTGTCACTGCTACTCCACCAGAGAGATCGCCTGCACAGTAACCAGGACCAGTAGTTCCAGTCTGGAAATCCAGCTGTGCTCCTGCTGTCACCGTCAAAGAGAAGAAACATGTCGTTCAGGGACTTCTGCACCTGCTGAGAGCAGGTATCTTTTTTTTAAGAACTGTGATAGCTTGATGAGAAGTAAAGGTGAATTGGAAAGGAATAAGGCCTTCCAAGGAAAGAGAGCTCCTTATGAAGCCGGAATGGGCTAGAGGGATTCCCAGAGAGCACTGGAGTTCAAGGTGGGGTAAATGTCAACCCTAGTTTAGAGAATGGGGTTTTCAAGCAGGTCATCAGCAGATAAGCTGGAAAGAGACACAGAGTTCAGGAGACTGTAGCCTTGCTCTCAGCACTGCACAGTGCCGTGGATGTTTGCACCTCCCATCACAGCACAGGCTGCGCAGTCTCTCACCCAGCAAGGCTGCAGCCATGTTATTGCCCAGGTTGGCCTCTTTGTCACAAGGAAGCAGCCTGTGTCTCCTTGAGCCCAGATCTAGCCACGGCACCAGCCTGTCTAGGCCACGGAGCAAAAGGCCCAACTTGCTGCCCAGAACCCTGCCATTTCTAGTGAGTCTTGCTGAAGGCCTAAAGATACATCTGGCACTGTCAATTCTCCATTCCTTGCCCATGGCCTACCATCTTCCTTCAAGATATCCTTCTATAACTGTAAAATATCCCCTCCTCATGACAAGCATGATAACAAGCGTTCCCTGCCATGTTCTTGGGATGAGTGGGTTGCAACAGTCTGGAGATGAACATAACTCAGATGAGAGGGACACTCTGACAAATTAAGGATAATGGTATAAAGGACAGCATCCATGCAATCAAAATTTTTATTTGTACCAAAGCAGATCTCAAAATGGTGTTCAGTTAGAGTCAGAGGGTAGAATTTGACTCTGTGATGAATGAATTGAGTGCTATTTCTGGATTCTGTTATGTGAGAAGCTAAAGGTGGCTGCCACTGGCATGTAGAGTGGATTCTCTTTTTCTGACAACAGTTTAGTTCCACAGTTGTAAACCTTCTTTTGGAGGCCAAAGGCTGTGGGAGATCTTGGCATCAGAGGTTACTACTGTGCTATATTACAGAGCATAAGGAGGCAGAAGAACCCAAAATATAAGACTGAAATTCTTGATGGAACACATAGACCCAAATTGTTATACAATAGGAGCCAGCCTAACTTTGGTTTCATGAGTTTGGATCAGCTCAGCCTTTCACTCCACAATCTCCTGAGTTTTATTTACCTAAAGCCTCTGTCAGTATGTTTCTCTTTTATCACTGAAGTAGCTTACTAAAACCAAGAGCCTTCATAACTATTTCCATTAGAAATAGAAGGGACGTGGGAAGGAAGGTAACTCTATTTCCAAAGGAGACACAAAGAATACCTATCCTAGACCACAACACGAGGTAAGAAATGGGAGTGTTAACCAAAATCACTCACATCAGCCAGCTCTTAAACCATAATCTCTCTGATTCTTCTTGCTTCACCACCCCCACCCCTACGCACCTCCCAAGCCAGGACTCTGTGAGCAGCTCTGCCTTTCCCAGAAACTGCCTGGGCTGTGGGTCAGAATGTGTCCCTGTCCAGGGTGGATGCGACTTTTGTTCCAGTTTTCTGACTCCATCAGGGAGTGTGGCTGTCAGACAAGGGTGGTGACCAGACCAGTCTTGAAGCCCAGTCTAGCCATTACGTGGTTTGTTAAAGGCCATGTTCCAACTAATGTCCAGGCCAGGAGCTCTTCAGGATGATGGGTGGATGAAGGTCTGCTGTCCAGATTCTCTCTTTCCTCCACCTCCTCTACAACAGCAGGAAACCCAAGGAAGGGAAGGGTTCTGCACTGGCCTGAGCTGTCTGGTTTCTGTACCCACTTTGTCTTTGCGCAGTGTTTTGTTGCACTTCCCCATATTTGGTGTAAACTGAACATTCCCTCTTGTCTTGGCTGCAGAAATGAGGATTATTTGATTGTTCCTTCTGGCTGCAAGCCAAATGAGACATCCTCAGACTTGTCATGCCAAGGGAGGATTCTAACTCACAGGAACTGAGTCTTACTTTTCCACTCTCTGAAGTGCCTTACAGCTCTCCCAGTGTCCCATAAGCTGGTCTGTCCCACTCAGGCATCTCTTCTCTACAGTTTAAAAGTTCATCTACAGACATTTCCTGTGGCTCCCCACCCCGGCTCCCTAATCCTGGTGTTGTTCAATGTTCTGAAAGAATTGCTAATGCTCGAGGGGAACAGAACTGCCTTTCCCAAGCACAGAACTGAGGCACACACACAGAGTCCCCTAAAACAACAACATTCTGCAGCTGGTCTCACAAATAATGTGAATTTTTAAGAAAATCTCAGGTCCGCTTTGTAGAAAAGCCTCTGTTTTTTCAAAAAAATTAAAAGTAAATAAATAAAACAGACAAGATTTGTCACAGCTGGCTGGGGAGAGTAAGTTTCTGAGAGATTGGAGTTAGATGGGCTGAATGCCTTTTTAGCACTCTTCAAGATTTTTTGAAAGGCTGAGGTAGGAGGAACTACAAGTTGCCAACTGGGCAGGAAGTCAGCTTTCCCAAAACAAATGAAAAGTTTCAACTTTATCAAAACCAAAAAATGTCTTGACTCAGAGTAACAAACTGAAAAGGGCAAAAGCAAAATTGCAATCAGTCAAACTGTCCCATTTTGCTAGAACTATCCCTTAAAATTATTTTAAATTCAGTTTAAGCACATTTAAACAGCCTTCTTAAACAAGGAGCAAAGAAATCTCTGAAAACATTCCCTCTTCACTAGTTTATAATACAGAGGTTTGCTGACTGCAACTCCTCAGAGGGAGCATTTCTCAGGTCAAAACCACAATGAACTGATGAATCCCCTCAACTTTGGAGGTCTTTTCCACTGAACAAGCTCTTTCTAATCCCCACCTATCCCCATGGCAGGGGTTTTTTTATGTCCCCATGATGGTAATGTGGCCCAAATGAGCACCACTCCCTCTAAACCACACCCCAACATCAGAAAACCAGAGCAGCATTCAGGCACTTATGCAACTTCCCCATGTTTGCTAAACTGAAGTAGGCTTAGATGCCCTCTGACCACCACATGCCAAATGCCCTTCACCTGTAGAGAAACACTGGCGTTGCCATGTGGGCAGAAACCACCATCCCTAGTGAAACCTGCAGAGTTAAAAAATACTGACACTGAACTCAGAGACTCACGCAGTAAGAAACGCTTTTATTGGAAGCATCACTGTTTTATCCCATCTCCTTTTGTTGGGGCATTCAGAAGGCATGCAGGCTTCTACAGGTCTGCTTCCCTGTGGTCATTCTCTTATTTTTATTAGATTAGGAGAGGGTTGATGGTATCGATAATGCCTAACATTTACCTTAGGCTATCGCAGACCAGTTGAGCCAGTTTAATTACAATGACAGTGCAGTGCATGTGATACTGCCATACTCTGCACACACCTCATTCTTCTATCTTTGCTAAGGCATGCACAAATTACTTGAGGCTTTTTCTGCAATATTGAGCACAATTGCATGCCATCTCTGGCCTAATAAAAACAACCCCAAGTTTCAGTCACATTTCTCACAAAAATGCATCGTAGCAAACAGAGTTTTCTGCTGACTGAGTAGGAGAAATAAACTGCAGGAAGCAAAGAAGGAGGAGTAAAGTATCACTGAAAATCAGATGAAGAAAAATAAAATCATTACCTAACTTTGTCAAAATTTTCTTTTTTAAATGTCACTATTTCATGGCAGAATGCAGCTCATTAAAAAAAAAAAAAAAAAAAAAAAAGCCTGCATAGGAGAACAGATGTTTTGAAAGAATCCCACTACTCCACACAAAAAGAGGAATGGGAAAAAATCCAGTGAAAATGTAGGTATTTAGCTCTCTCAGGTCTCCTTGAAAGACTTAAGGTGGTACCTACTAAGTAGGTTGAGATTGCCAAGTGACAAGATAACTGCCCATCAAAAGGTGAAATGAACCTTGTCTTTTTCTCACTGGTCTATCCAGATAAAAGCTGGTGTCCTGCCTACAAAGGTTAGCTTTTCTCTGAACCTGTTTCAGAAAACCAAACATTTTCCCTTGCAACTTCTGCCTTGATTAGACATAGGAGAAATATGGTGCTTTTCTTGGGGGAAAAAAAAGCAGAAAATAAATACTTTTTGGCCCATAGAAGACCAACTCCATTTGTGTATCTGAAAACTATTTCTTCTATTTCTCCTGGAAACTATTATGCATAAGAAAGTGTGTGCTATCTGTGACCATTGCCTGCTGTTCACCAAAGAACACCAAATTATCAATCCTCTTGCACAGCAGGAAGTCTGCTGCCCATGCTGTGCTATTATCTCTACTGAGTTTAACTTGATCTTCAGCCTTTGGACTTTTGTAACCACTTGAAGAAACCAGCAAGCTCTAGCTTCAACATACAGGTGTCAAACATCAGAAAAAAGCTCTGCTAGGGTCAAGTGTGAAACCAGCCATCCAGGACTCATGGTTGTCAGGATCACCCTCGAAAGATGACCCCAGTGTCACTTGAGAAGTACTACCCAGGCTATACTAGCACGACAGACCCCTCATGTTTGCATCATTGCCATCACTGTCTAGCCTGGACAAGATGTCCTGTCTAGCAGGACAAGATGACCAGTGGCAGCCACATCTTCTACATGCCTAGTTAGTTAGAAATTTCATGCTGTGTGCTACTGCACAATATTGTGAATGGGTTTTGGTAAAAAAAAAAAAAAGGAAATATTAGATGCTGTGGACACAGCATAGAAAGCAGGGAAGAAAGAAAGGAAGATCAAGCCTTCCTTGAGTGCTCCTTTCCTTACTCAAAGGACTTAGCCTTCCAGGTTTAAAAATTAATTCTGCATTAAGCATTTCCTGCAACACGAGACAGTTGTTGCAACCGAGCTGTTGTTTGCTCTAAGCACTGGATGATGCAGTGTTCTACTGGACTTTCATTTCTAGGAAAGCAGATGGATTTTCAGGGTACACTGCTATACTGACTCAGAGCTACAACAGAAGGAAAACTATTGGAAATGCTTGATATTTCATATTTCACATTCATATATTCATCTCAAATTGACATATTTTAGGAACCCAATTTATGTTTCTAGTTTCTAAGGATTCTAATCACTTTTCTATAAAACCTATGGATTTCTTATTTCTTCAACCAAATTTGGTCAAATAAAATTGAGTCACATGAAAAGCCACAGGTTTTAGGGTCATTTTTTATTTATATTTGGTTTTTTTCAACTAACCCTTGTTGAAACTATTGCAACTTAATGGATCACTTTACCTCCCTTAAAATTTTATTTCCCAGAGGGTATTGCTCCAATGGAAATGTTCTGTGAAGTTCTGATCAATGGTCGGTCAATAGAAAAAAAGGCCACAAACAAAGGTATCTCATTTCCTGCCTAGTCAAGACAGTGACCTTTTCCTAGAAACCCAGGCCATCAAACGTTCCAATCTGACTTAGCAACATCATTGATTTCTTAAGGTGTATGTGATTACAGTGGCTTCCAACACAATCTTAACACAAAACCATGGGGAAACATAGCTCAACAGAGAGGGCAATAACTGAAGTCTAGAAATGCAGGGCATGCTCCTGCTATGATTACAGAATTTTGGGGGAAATTGGTTAATATTTATGGCTTTATGTTGCTCCTGTTATTCCTCTCTCTGGTTTTTTTTTTCCCCTCTTTTGCAGTGAAGCATTTTCAGAAGAGTTGGTTATTTCTATTTACAGCATCCAGTAAAACAATGACAGGCTTCTCTTACAGGCTTTCAGAAATAAATAGAATAGCACTGGAGACATTAATAAATCTCATATATGATTCACTGGACTTGTCTGCAAATTTCTCACACACACAGTGCAGAACATTTTGGAGGGAATCCTACATATCTTCCTGGGAAAGGCCCGTTCCCACTCCTTCTAGACTGATACATGAATGAGGTTATCACTGAAGAATGTCGTAGGAATGGAAGACTGAAGTAAAAGGTCAAAGAGCCTAATCCTTCTTCTATAACACCACAAGTCTCTGCCTACCATCCCTACTATGTCTGCAACAACATAGTACCCGGGGGACGGTAACAGAGGAATTATAGGAATGAGACTCAACTTAGAGGAGTGGATTCCTCTCTCAGCTGGTGTGAAAATGAGCAAGAGAAAGATGACACTATTCTCCAATTCCCCTACAGACTAATGACAAGGTCAGTTGAGTTTTCTGTTCAGTGGATGCTGGGAATGTGTCAGGGTTTGGATAGTTTTTACCACAGTCAAACAGGAACGTCTGCCCCATATATAAAAAGGACTGCTTTGTGCAGGGTCACTTGATTTATGATTTATACAACCAACCTCTAAGGCACATTGCCAGGAGACTGATGTGGACCCTCAAATACACAGCTGTTACTGTTTGAAGACAGAGGATTCGACTAACTACACTGACAAGTCCTGTGTTTTTGCCTTAAGTCCCAGCTAGTGCCATCACGTTATCTGACTTCCTCCTCCTTATTAAAAAATTTAGATTCTGGTCTTCAGAGTTGCAGAGAAAATCTTGAAAAATAGGGGTACACAAAAGACTCAAAGACCAAAAAAAGCCAGTAAGAAGGCAAAATACATTGATTTATGATTTTAAGTAAATGTCAGTATCTTTTCAATGTAAAGAACTGAAAAATACTCTTTGAGGAAAAGATTTTAAATTACTTTGTAAAATAACTGACTTTTCTGAACTCTTGGAAATTAGAGATGCACAGTTTTGCCCAATTTCTTTAGCAGGAACTGAAAGTCAACTTCCACCAGCAAACTTTGTAAACTGACTCTCGATTTATAGAAAAAGGCTTCTAGGCCAAATTTTGTGATACCCTTTGAACAGAACATGAGGATAAAGCACAGATTAAATATCCTTTTCAGAGTGTTTGAAAAGTCTTCCCTCTTCTGAAAATAGCCTACAACAGACCCATTCACAAACTTTGTCATCAATACACTATTTTGTGGCACATGCTCTCTGGGTTAATACTGATAGTGAATGTTCTTGGAGCATCTGACACACAAACCAATCTTAACACTAAAGGAACATAAACTACCCTGAAACTCCTGAGTTAAAACACCCCAGGCCTGTCAGAAGGTAAAAAACCTCTTAAGACAGGATTCCTATTAGACTTGAAAAAATGGGAATTTGGGACAATGCTGTTAGTGACATAGTGCTTCAGGTTACAGGGGTGTGCTGCTTGGCCACCACTTGCAGGACTGGCTTCTGAGATTGTAGCAAACATCTTCTGCAGAATTTCCACTGCAGAAGCATGGAGCACTTCCTGATGGAATACCAGGGTGCTTGCTGCACTTTTTCCCAGATCCAGCAAAAATAGCAGAGCTTCTTGGTATCCTTTGGCACTTCCTCCTTTATCATGTTACTCACTCCTTCAATCCACCAGACCATTCCCCCTCTGGAGTGATCACTAAGAGCCAAGGCAACCTGGTCCACCGGTAAAACAAATAAAAATAAAAAGCACAGTGTTTCACACATCTGCTTCCCCTCAACAATTCCTGGTTGCTAGATGTGAAATTGTTACAGTGTTTAGCCAGGATTTGACTACCGGAGGAGGAAAGAAAGTCCCATGGGGGTATCCTTGCCCTGTAATAATGTATCATCTTTCCAGTCTCAACCACTGTAATTTTCTCTGACCTCCCACTGTCTCACTTGGTAGCTTAGTCTCCTGAACAGCAAATCATATGAAATAACTGCATAGGTTTGGTTTAGTTAATTACACATGATTCTTTTCATTGTTGAGAGAGAGCTTTTTATATCACATCACCATCCCTGAATTTACAGAGACTAGAACATAGTTCAACAAGACAGATTTGGTATGTCAGGCAGGATTTTAGCAGCTGTTCCCAGAAGAACCTTGTGAATGTTTTCTTAAGTCCCAACTGAAAAGTGGAATGAAACACATATATCCAAGTGATTTTTTTCTTTTTCCAGAGAAAGGAAAAAGAAATGTTTATATGCCAACCTATATGGTCTGTAAGAAATAAATTTTTGGTTTTCTTCCAAGATATTCAAAAAAAAAAATTTTTTTTTTTTAAAATCCATTTTTATTCTCTCCCAAGAATTCATTGCTTTAGTTCAGCTGAATCTTCAACAAACAAAAATGAGAGACATGCTGTGCTTTTGACTAAAATTTTTTCCCTGAAGAAAAGTCTTAAGGGCATTGGCTGGTTAGCAAGACAGAAATTTTTATTTGATTCATGAGATGTCAGTCAATATAAAATGAAAATATTCTTCAGCTTGGCTGGTATATCAAAATAAAAATCTCTGTTGATTTGCAAGGATGAGTAGATATTTCACTATGAAATACTTCATTCTAGTAAAGTTCACCAATCCCAGGTCGAATATGGGGGGTTGTATACAAGTCTGCAAGCTAAAAATAAATTTCTTGCTCTGGAATCAGGACTCCAACCTGCTAATTCCCAGAAATACTGTGGGGACCTCAAAAGACCTGCAGTGACAACAGTGAGAATACACATCTGAAATGAAGACAGTCTGAATAAAAAAAATCTCATGAAATGGCAAACCAATCATACAGGAATAGAAGAAATCGATGAAAAGAGAAAATACGTGCCCTGGAGTTTCAGTGACGTAGTCTCAGCCAACTCCAAATACCCCACCAAGATGTGATCCAGCCAACACGGCAAACAAGAAACATTCAAAATTTCTGAGTTTAGTCAGGATGTGCCAACCTGGATGACTGCCAGGCAGAGCCAGCCTGCTGATGCATAAGACCCTTATCTCTCCTCTGCTTGGCGTGAGACAGGAGCTGCTGTCCTCCTAAGCCCAGCACAGGTACAGGATGTGAGAGGGAACTGCTGGCACAGGCACAGCGGCAGCTGCAGTTCTGCTGTCTGCCTAACACAGACCCAACACTGCCTCATCTCTCTGCACAGCCAGGAAAGAGATGACAAAGAGCCAGGTTCAGATCCAGAAATTACAGCTAAACTTTTAAACAAACATTTGCACAGAAATAATGACCTGTAAGGATCAGATAAGGCTGGCTTGCATAGAAAATTCACATGTATGACTGCCATCGACTTGAGAAACAATTTTAGTTGCCTTGTCTAAAAGAGATGGTGTTCCCGGAACTACTGCACCGTGTTTATTTTTAACTCAAGGAGTTCAATAATTGACTGCTCTGGGCTAGTGGATAGGAGACTGGAAAGATTCCTGCAGTCATGGTAGCCATCAGGACTATTTCTTAGGTGCCTTAGAGGCTGGACCAGCATGTGCTGGTGAATACCTAAAGTACTGTAGCACCTACTCTTCAGATGACTATGACGCTGATCTAGATCATCTTTATAACAGCTGAACCCTGCTCAGAAGCAGGAACAAAAGTGCAAGCATAGCATTTTGGAGTCCTTTTACACCGTTTCTAAACAACTGATCATTGTCCCCATGGCCTCCTGCCAATGTCCATATGTTATTTCAATCTCTTCTCCTCACCTCACATCTGGCCTATCCACGTGACAATACCACTAATACTGAGTATGATTGCTCTCTGAGGTAGGAACTGTGCCCTGAATTTCCGTCGGTAACCTGCACCACATGACACCATCATTGCCATCTTCAGAAATACGAGGCTAGTAATACAAAAATGTACAAAAATACAAAAAATGTAGAGGTAAGGAAACATCTGAAAAACATCAAGAAAAACAAATTTTATGGAGGAGGAAACAATTTATTACCTTGATTTATTACAGTTTTTAGCATGTGCTAAGCCAGCATATGTCTCCACAGGCTTAGATGCAGATTTTTGTGTGAAGCCCTCTGCTTTGCTAGAAGGTGAAGTGGCAGTTCCTGTTTGCAAATCCAAGTTACTTGTGAGACCTGAATTTATCACCTATCTACATATTTCCATCACTGCTTTTCTCATTAAGTGTCCTGGGAACAGAAGAAAGGTGCTAAGGAAAGAATACCAAGCCCACAAGTTCCAAGCACACATTGTTTCACACTGAAGTGCCCTCCAAGCCTCGAACCAGTATCACTGCAGCCTTCCTGTTGTGCATTGCTTGCAGCTGGAGCTGTAACAAAATCTTGGACTGGAAGACCAAAGGAGAAGTGGTAGAGTGTTTGAGTTAGTCCACTCTCAGTACGCAAGCTCCACAGCAAGGCGCTCCTCTCAGCTTACTAGGCTGTGAGTCTCACCATTCTGGCAATGAACAGAGCTGTTGCACACCAGGACTGCAGGACGTCTCTGCCATATCCGAAGGGTATACGTCAGAGATCCAAAGGTCCAGCACATGGACTCCAGTTTTATCTTGAAAGTTAGCATTTGCTTCAGTCAGGACTGGAACATATGGGTAGGAAATGAGGATCAGTCACCCAGAGATGCAAACAGAATAGACCACAGAAATGCCAATCCCTGTCAGACTGACTTTTTTTTATATTATTTTGAGTTCTTTTAGGTCTCCCCTTTCCCCTTAGCTTCAGAGAACATTTCTCAAATCCCAGTCCCGAGAGCTACAAATTTATTTTGACATTTTACTAAAGTCAAAATTCAGATATCATGGGACTGGGATTTAGACTTCTAACAGACAATGCTGTGCTTCTTGGTGACTCTCCTTGAAAGCAGGCCCTCACCTAACCCAACCCAAATTTCCCAAATGTGAAAACTCAGCTTGATTTAGGTGACACTGCCTACAGCTTCCCTCAACACCTGGCTTTCTGTCCATAACCTGTCCTTTGATCTTCTGGGGGGGCCATGCTTACCCTGGTGTATCATGATACCCATGTTGGCTTCAAATACTGTCCCCTTAGCAGGAAGACCCTATTGCTGTGGGGAACTCTTCCAGGAAAACCCCATTAGCCTGCACTGAGCTTTGTTCAGCCACATCGAGAAAGAGGCCTTGGCTTTCTGTACTTAAAGTCATTCCTTGCTGGTCCCTTAATTATTGCTGTAGATGAATTCTGGACACTTATCTACAGCACTCCTTGGTCCTTGCACACTTAGCTTTACTTTGACTTCTTACATCCTCACATGGTTGGCAAGACCTGAAAAAAACACATCATGGGGCTCCACAGAGACACTCCAAAGGACTCACATGAGTACTTCTTTGTACTCATGCTTTGAACCAGTTTTAGTTCACTAAATAAGTTGTTTTGACTAGTTAGAGAATACTTTGTACTGACAGGGAAGTCCCCACTTCATGTTATCACACAGCATTTCTCAGATCAATTTTTTCTGCAAAGGGCCATGGTAAAGCATTCATGGCCTTCCTCCCTGCGCCTAAGCTTAGCTGATTAAGAAATCACTGAAGGACTCCCTTGCTCTTGCAGCTGTAGGCACAAAGACTTCAAAGACACAGCACAGGTTTTCTTTGATAGTCTGCTTAGATCATAGGGTCCTCACAGTCTCAGGAAATGTATTTTCAAAAACAAAAACAAAAAAAAACCCCGCAAATGAATGGAAGCAAAGCAATGGAAAGCAGAAGAAAAAGGAGAGAGTCCCAGACACTTTATTTTTATTATCTTATTGAAAAGAAGATAATGGAAGGTTTTTATGCCATGTATTTTAGATTTTTGTAATTTGACCTGCTCACTCCTGAATGTTTGAGGCAGACTCTGTAAGCTATTTTTGACTTGTTCTCATTTGTATTTTCAAAAAGGGCAAGACTGGTCTATGCTAGGTATTATACGCTGCAGATTTTAGCCAAATACTGGCGATCTTGAGTTGTTTAGGTTCTAGGTATGCCATTCTCACATATGTATTACAGCTTTCCCTCCCTGACTCCAGACTTTTGCCATACAGCTTATTCTTTGGTGCTCCTTTACTGAGAGAACTGTGTGCCCTTGAGTTCTACATCTTAAACAGAGACCTAAGAAAAGCCAGTCATAAGCCAGAAGTAAAAGCACAGACATTTTTTAAGCCAGAAGTAAAAGCACAGACATTTTTTCTTCCAGCCATTAGACTGGCTGCAGAACACACTGCAACAGTTTGCTAAGCAGGGTGCTGCTGTGGGACAACATGTTCAGGAGGGTGGGGTTGTGGCTTGGAGCGAGAACTGTACCTCTTTGTTAAAACAACTATGTGACCTCAAGGGAACAAGGAAGAAGAAGACGTGCTGTTCACCACGCTCTGCCTCCTGCTGTGCCACGACGTGGCACCCCTGAGAGTCCTCTGACACAAAAGAAGAGGCAACAGCTCACATAGGTGGTGCCAAGTCCCACAGTCTGGTCAGGCAACCTGCAGGTTTGCTAACACTTTCCCGACCTTCAGCCAGGGATGAAGTCAGAATGACTGCACTCTTAGTTTCTCAATAGCCTCAGACCTCTCTGTTTCAGGACAAAAATGGACATCACACTGTCAGCTTTTCAAATACACTGTGGTCCCTATGAGCAGAGAAAGGTCTTGGTTGAGTTAGGTCCCAGCTGGCTAGATACTAGAGGGAAAGGGAGTTCTGAATCTCATCCTCTTCCAATGCATATTCATACCTTCCAGTGGTGTCTTCATACATTTTAAGTGCCAAAGTACGTTTAAAAATTTGGCCTCCCTCAATTAAAATCCAGCAAGACCTAGCTATCAAAAGTGGCTTCCAAATTAGGCTGAGCAGAATTCAGCTAGGCCTTCTACAACTTTCAGCACCTCTGACTTTCTTTATTGTACATAACTTGCTCAAACAAAACCTCTTTCAGTCTGTAATATTCCAGTCTACTCTCTCAGAGGTGATTTATTTTCCTTATTTATGAAGTATTTCAGTTTGTCTTTTTTGGGGCAATTGATATAGAACATTTAGAATAGAACACTTTCAAAAACCTTTCAGATACCAGCAAGTCCATTCAACGATAGCTGCAAATCATATGAAGTACTAAAACTCTTCAACGGGTTTAATGCTAGGAATTTTTTTTTTAATTTGTGCACTCTACACATGCTTTCTTGTGCTTTCCAAAAGTGTGCATGACATTAACAAAGATGGACAACCTGAAGCACTGGGAAAATATTGTGCTTTAAAGGTTTAGAGGGGAATTTACCTTAAGATTCTCTGTGCAGAGGATGTACAGCAGTGAATGTCACTGCAGAATTTGTGAAAGAGATATCACCTGTACCCTACAACTTTGCTTCCTAAACTCTCCCTCTTTAGTAGGCTGATAGGGTCTTCACTTGGAGTAAAAACCCAATAAAAACAGAATATAAGCCAGAATGTCCTCCAGAGCCTTCCTGTCTCTCTGTGGCTCAGACAGGTAAGATCTCACTCAGCTAAGTGTTGCATAGCTGTTGAGCAGCTCAGCTGCAGAGACAGGGTTTCTTCAATTCTGCCTCAGGAACAAGCTTCACCAAAAGTTCAGAATAGGGGATAAAAAGCACTGGACTGATCTTCTGCAATGAGCAGCTGTACTGTTAGTTTCTGGCACAGGCCTGCAAAGGAAGGATCCAGACAGAACCTTCACACCAACACCGAGGAGCAGGAGTGCCAAAGAGCATCATTAACAAAGCAGTGGTTCTAAACATCGCAGGAGTGGTTCAGCTGTCTCACAGGTCTGGGCTTTTATTGGAATACCACATCTTGGTCTTGGGGCAAAAAGGATACCCGTGTACGGCACATTCCTTCACTGCATTGGTGCCAAAGCACTTTGCTGGAAGACCATCTCATAATTTTGGATGAGCAAAGTGCTGATGTAGGCATCTCACTTATTCATCAGGTGAACCAAAAAAAAACTAGCCTGAGTACGTAAGCAGGCTTTGTCTTTCCTTGGCAGAAGAGTGCCAGCCACACAGCTCATTAGAAACGTGTTTGCCAAGAACAAAAAGTCCTGCTCTGTCCCCTGTTCATCTCAAAGTATGAACTCACCTTCAGGGCTGCTCTCACAAAACACAGTCTGTGTTGATCCCCTTGCATTTAGCAAGAACAGTGACTTGAAAGAAGATGGCTCTGCCTTTTTGCCTTCCAAGGAAAACTTGCTTAATAAATACTCCTTTTGAATTTGGCTCTGCGTGTTCCCTTCTGTATGATACCCACAAATATTTCTACTTTATCCTTTTTACATAGGAAAACAGGGTATTTACATCTTGTTTTCCTACCTCAGGATTTTCAAAGATCTGTTGGAGTTGTAAATCCAGCACATTTCAGATTCAACACATTTCAGATCTTCACTTAAACTGTCATGACAGAATTTGTCCTCTTAGTTTCAGGACAGTAAAACATGGTCATGCAAGAAAGGCTGTCCTGTCAATCATAGTTTGCACCAAGAAAAAGAGGCAAATCAACCAGCGATCTATATTTCTCCACAGAGAAGAATCCAGTAAAATGGTATCTGCAGTAGCTTTCTGTTTTCTTTTTCTACAGTCAGAAACAGGCAGGGTGAGATTGCAGGTGATCTGAGATGGAAAGCTGGCATGCCTGTAGGCAGCAGTAGCACCATCCTGAAAATTTTCCTTCATCAGTAAAGGGTTTTTCTCCCTGGTACCCCAAATCCCAAATAGACTCTAAGCCTAGATTCTCAGCTGAAAGACAGCAGTGAACAACCCTGATTTCAAATCTTCTGTCAAAGTCTCCTGATGCAGACCTCTCTAAAAACGTGAAGTCCCAAGCACTTGGCTCAGGACCGCCAAGGCTGTAATGCCCACCTCTGAAGTATCAAGCAGCAAGGTTCAGATCTGTACAGGAACTCAGGCTCCCAGAACCTTCCTACCCTGACACTTGAGGTCATATGTTTTAAAGTGTCCCTTGTCACCACAAATGTAAGCACATATCTGGTCCGACAAGGATACAAACCACAAAAGAGGAGAGGAGAGGAGAGGAGAGGAGAGGAGAGGAGAGGAGAGGAGAGGAGAGGAGAGGAGAGGAGAGGAGAGGAGAGGAGAGGAGAGGAGAGGAGAGGAGAGGAGAGGAGAGGAGAGGAGAGGAGAGGAGAGGAGAGGAGAGGAGAGGAGAGGAGAGGAGAGGAGAGGAGAGGAGAGGAGAGGAGAGGAGAGGAGAGGAGAGGAGAGGAGAGGAGAGGAGAGGAGAGGAGAGGAGAGGAGAGGAGAGGAGAGGAGAGGAGAGGAGAGGAGAGGAGAGGAGAGGAGAGGAGAGGAGAGGAGAGGAGAGGAGAGGAGAGGAGAGGAGAGGAGAGGAGGAAAAACAACTGTAAAAAGTTAATTCCTGAGAAAAAAAAATACAGGAATTTCTGTGACGCATCATTTTACACTTTTAAGACAAATATCCTCTTCCTCTTCAGCAGGATCCACATCCGGCTCCTGCCCTTCCACAGGTACAACACTGAGTGGAACATGTTTGCTCTGTGCAGAAGTTACTGCCAAGACACGAAAGAGTAACTCAGGCATTTAAACATAGGCATCTGATGTAACTTTAGAGACCTTTAGGCAACATTCATGGCCTTCAGCTGTCAGTACACAACCTGTAGGAACTTTTACGTCTTCAATATTTTACGATGTTTATGACAGAATCTTAGAATGGCTGAGGTTGGAAACAATCTCTCGAGGTCATCTTGTCCAACCACCCTGCTGAAAAAAGGCCACTTCATGCTAGTTGCCAGGACTGTGTCCAGATGACCTCTGAAGATCTCCAAAGCAGGAGACTTTACCACCTTGATCATTCTCACAGAATGATCTGTGAGAAAAACATCAGGTAACAGAAGAGTGTTACCTGATGTTTAGAGGAACATTCAAGCATTACAGTTTGTGCCCCTTTTCTGTCACTAGGCAACACTGAAAGGAGTCTGGCTCCATCTTCTTTTTGCCCTCCCTTCAGATTTTGGTACACATTGATGGGATTTCCCCTTGAGCCTTATATGAGAAAGTATACCAGCTCTCTTGGACTTTCTTCACATCAAAGATGCTTTCTTCATATGAAGATGATCATATCAAACGTCTTGGAAGCCCTTCACGGGACCCTCCCAGCAGCTCCATATCTCTGCTGTACTGAGCCCAGAGCTCACCACAGCACTCCAGGTGTGACCTTATAGTACTGAACAGAGGAGAGCTATCACTCTCTCAGCCTGCTGGCAACACTCCTGCTAATGTAGCTCAGGATACCACTCAACTGCATTGCCACAAGGACATGTTGATGGTTCTTGTACAACTTGCTGTCCACCAGGACTTTAGGTCCTTCCCACAAAGCTGTTTCAGCCAATTAATGTCCAACATATACCAGTGCATCTGGCTGTCCTCCCCAGATGTAGGACTTTGCACTTCCCTTGGCTGAAAGGTAAGATGGCAAAGTCCCACTAAAAGGCAGAACAACCCTCTGGCATATCAGCCGCTCCTACCAGTTTGGTGTCATCCTTGAACTTGATGTGGATGCACTCTCTTTCATCATCCAGATTATTAATGAAGGTGTTTAAAGAATGTTGGACCTGGTATTGACCCCTGAAGTGCACTACTAGTTACTCAAACTTCATGCCACTGAACACTACCATCTGGGCCAGGCCATTCAGCCAGTTTTCAATCCACCACATTGTCTGCTCATCAAGCCCGTTTGTCAGCAGTTCATCCATGAATTTTACGGGAGCATCCAAAGCCTTACTGAAGTCAAGGCAGGCAGTATCTACTGCTACCGCCTCATCTACCAAATGAGTAATTTCATCAATGAATGTTATTGACTTCATTAAGCAGGACTTCCTCTTTGCATATCCATGCTGACTAACCCAAATCAACTTCCTTCCAGGAATGAACAGTTTCCAGAAAGTTGTTTCACCATCAGCTCAGGAGACAGAGAACCATACACAGAGCTGAAACAGACAGTATCATCTAGTTCCAGCCTCCCTGCCATGAGCCAGGTTGCTCAGAGCCCCATCCAGCCTGGCCTGGAACATGGCCAGGGATTGGGCATCCAGAGCTTCTTTGGGCAACCTGCTCCAGTGCCTCAGCACCTTCACAGTAAAGCATTTGTTCCTAATATCTAATTTAAACCTACACTTCTACAGTTTGACGCCATTCCCTCCTGCCACGTCACTACATGCCCTTGTAAAAAGTCCCTTTCTTTCTTTCTTTCTTGTAGGCCCCCTTCAGGTACTGTAAGGTCACAATTAGGTCATCCTGAAGGCTTCTCTTTTCCAGGCTGAACAATCCCAGTTCTCTCCTTATAGGAGAAGTGCTCCATCCCTCTGATCATCTTGGTGTCCCTCATCTGGACTCACTCCAACAGGTCCATGTCCTTCCTGTGCTGGGACCCCAGAGCTGATGCAGTGTTCCAGGTGGGTCTCACCAGAGCAGAGCAGAGGGACAGAATCCCCTCCCTCCCCTGCTGCCCACGCTGCTTTGGATGCAGCCCAGGACATGTTTAGCTTTCTGGGCTGGGAGTGCACATGGCTGGGTCATGTCCAGCCTCTCACCCACAGCACCCCCAAGTGCTTCTCGCAGGGCTGCTCTCCATCTCTTCATCCCCAGCCTGTGCTGGTATCGGGGGTTGCCCTGACCCAGGTGCAGCACCTTGAACTTGGTCTTGTTAAACCTCATGAGATTCCCACACACCCACTTCCTGAGCTTGTCCAGGTTCCTCTGGATGACATCCTGTCCTTTAAGAATGTCAACAGCACCACTCAGCTTGGTGTCATCTGCAAGTTTGATGATGGTGCACTCTATCCCTTCTACTAATGAGTCAGGATGGGGGTGACTGGCCTACAGATGCCTGGATACCCTTTCTTGTCCTCCTTGAAGACAAACAAGAGAGGAGTGACATTTTCTTTCCTTCAGATATCCGGAACTTCTTCCAGTCACTATAATCAGTCAAAGATAATTGAAAGTGGCCTCACAATGATATCTGCCAGCTCCCTCAGCACTCATGGGTACATACCATAAGTGCCCATGGCCTTCGGTATCAATTTAGTTAAGTACTCCCTAATCTGAATCTCTTCCAACAAGAAGAGTACTAAATCCTCCTTCCTTCAGACTTCCGCCCGGTTTCACGGACATTTAAACAAACTAAATTCTACTGTGCTTGACAAGCAAGCAGTCATACTGCGGCCAAACCACTCATTGCAAGTCATGAGGAAGCCATTGTTTACTGATACAGACCAGGATGGGCAAGACAGCAAGGCACAGAGCTATCTCCTAAGATCTGGCAATGCATGAATGGCAACTTCATTCTCCTGTGTCAAATTCTGAGCTCCTTGGTTTGTTATTTGACACCCAAGTAAAATAGTTTTGATTGTTCCCAAGTGCTGGGAACAGAACAAATCAATAGCATCAATAACAAATCAATAGCATCAGAACAATCAGAGCACCAATAACTCAATTAAACAGCAAGAATAGGAGAATAGGAAGGGTTGTATCTTGCCTCTGCCTGTGTTTACTTACTATGACACTTTCCAGATAGGGCTGGGAGAAAGCTCATTGCTAACTGTGGAGTGATAACCATTCTTTAGAGAAGAGACCCATTCTTGGACATGGATCACTGTTGTTTTCCGAAGAGAGCATGTTTTTTCTCTTGTCTATCTGCTATTAACCAAAAAATCTGCATATTTTGATCCTTAGCTGTCCTCTCCTGCTCAGATAATTTAAGCTGTGGAAGAAAATCTCATGTTTCCCCTGCTCTGACCAAAGAGAGAGAGTGAGCAGTTGTCAGGGTTATACCAGAAGAGCTGGCTAAATCCTCCCAGGGCAACTTTCAAGCCTAGACATATGATGAGACAGGGGTGAACAGGCACCAATCTGAGACTGGGGACAGAAGTACTCAGTGCCTCTCACTGCTCTGGGAAGACATGACAGGCAGCTCTGAGAGTACCAGCCAGATCTCTCTCATGCTCAGATAATCTGACAATGCTACAGCCTTCATAAACAGACAGCTCTGTGAAGAACCAGGGTTTATTGGAAAGTGCTGAATTTTGACTGGTCCCCCTGCTACACCTCATCACAGCATGGAAGTAGAAGTCAGGTAAAGGTATTTTCCAAAAATTTGGTTAAGGGCAGAGGCTGTCTGAGGACCGTCCTCTGACAGGGATGCTCTGACCAAAATAACCAAGTGCTCTTTTCTGTCAAAAGTCAGATCTGAGCTGGCCTAAGAGTCACATGGATCTGTTTCCTTAATTAGATCTCATGACTCCTGCATAATAGTCAGAGGCCTCCTTAGAAAATTCTACGCTCCACATGGCTTTCCAGGAGCTAATCATTCACCTTCCTCAAAATATCTGTTGCTTTCCTTTCCCTTCTGCAACACCAAAACAAGCATCAATCTAGGTCATCAAGGGATCTGAAATCTTCACAGGTAAAAACCTGTAAGCAAAATGTGACCTTCTTTAAATGCAGGACACCAGATGGGCCTTTCTTATCTTCTAGGTAAACATTCCATGGCATCTCCAATGAATCCTACCTCCAGCCTGCTTCCATACATATTTAGCTATATAAACCTAGTGCTTCCAGACTCCTGCTTCACCAGAATGTAGCAGGGATTGCAGTTCATTTCTCTCTGAACAGTCAGAAGATGATTACCATACAAATACTTCACGGAATTCCATCTGTGCAGGATCCTTCAGAGCTTGAAGCTTTTGAAATTAGAAAAGCAGAGGTAAACTATTTCCTCTAGTAAAACATAGCTTGTGTACTAAACCATTACTCTGAGAACCTTGTTAAATACAGCCACATTATTGGGATCCAGCAGAGGACTTAGCCAAAACCTGTCTCAGGAGTAAGATCTGAATTCACTGAGTGTTGGAACAGGCTGTGAACATGGAAGTAAATGTGATGTTCCTCCTGCTAGCAGAAAGATGCTATCATACCGCAGAGGCTACTGGTTTTATCTTTAATGAGTTATGTTTACCTAAATATATTAACCATTCACCATACTAGATGCAACTAGCTATAGAAACTCTAGGGTCTTTACCACATTAAAACACTTGGACTTTTAGATGAAGTACTGGTCTTTTTTAAAATATCAGTAAAATGCTTGAATCATCAAGTGTTTGAACCTGTCCAAAATACTGGGTCTTACTAAGTCTGCAAACCTGGGTTTTTTCCACACAGAGCTTTCCCATTTAACGCCCTCTTGACCCAGAGTCTCCACTGTTGTGGGCCCAGGATCCACTTTCCACTTCTGTCAGATAGTCTGGTCAGGCACTTACAGAGTAGATGAAAAGGGCCAGGGGAAGGCCCCAGCTGCCCTGAGTCATCCACAGTCCCTCACTGCAGTGGTTGTAGAATCCACCTCTATTTCTGTCATTCAGGAAGTTCAGACCTTCTTTTCTCCTTCAGCAACTTCATTGTGACAATTGTTGTACTATATTCCTCCAGTGTTTGTGGTGACATTTTTTAGCTGAGCCTGCATGAACTACATAACAGTAGTCTGCTCTTTTCTGAGTGGACATTCTTCACATGCTTTTTTTACAGGAACAGCCTGGAGGCAAATAAAGGAGAGTAGAGCAAGAAAATCTAGTAAAACAAGGTTAATTGTTTAATCAGAGATTGCTTGAAAAGTTCCTTCTATCCCTCCTTGCTCCAAAGCAGAGGCAGAAGTAAGTACATCCTAGAAGGGGTCAGAGGACTCAACTTTTACTTTCAGCTTCCTGCGACATCAGCTCAGTGCTCTGAATGCCCACATAGGAGCAGAAAAAACCTTCTGCAAATCATCCATGTCCACATTTCAGCTTCCTCCACGCCTAATTCCACACCATTTGGGCAGGGCAGAAGGCTCTAGACAAACTGCCAAGAGGAGATCAAGTGAACCTGTAAAATGTTGTTGAAAGCCCAGGCAACGCTAACAGGAAAAGGGTGGTGCTACCTCCCTTTCAACAGGAAAGGTCAAAGAAGACGTGCAGAGAACAGACGTGGCTGTGTGAAGTCACCAGTGTATATCCTATATATCACTCTACCCATTTTAGTATCCCATACAACTGTACAAAGGCAAAGCCTTTTTTATTCTCCTTTCATTATCGAGCAGCCAGGCTGCTGTCAGCTATGTGTCAGCTGCCCATGCAGCTCAATTGGAGCTCCCTGTGCAGTCTCTTCCTCAGAACACCCTGTTCAATGGGGTAATCAAGTCACTTGTCTCACCAAAGAAGGGGAAGAGCAGAAGAAATTGAAGCTTCTGCCAAACTGATAAAAATTGACCAATATATTATTTAAAATGCAATAATTTTTTAGACTGTAGACTGAGTTGACATTGGGTCAACATGTTGTGGTAAAACAACATTTTACCAAGACTTGTTCCCTATAGGAGAGGCCAGAAGACAAGGGCAGATATGGTAGTTGGAGGTCTGGTTTTGTGTGAGAAGGCAGGCACTCAGGCCCAAGTAGCTTTTACAGTCTGAGGTGGATCACAAGCCCACTGAAGATCAAAGAGAACACAACCCTCTCCATTTGTTTGGTATGCGGAGGAGTAGTGGACTGTCATGGTTTAACCCCAGATGGCAATGAAGCACCACACAGATGCTCATTCAGTCCACCCTCTCATCAGGAAGGGGTGGGTAATCAGAAGACTCAGGCTTGTGTCTTTACATAAGGACAGTGTAATGGGGACAGAAAGAAAATATTAATAATGATGGTGATGATGATTAACAATAATAACAACAACAATAATAGTTAGAATATTCCAAAAAGTGATGTACAATGCAATTGTTCACTGCCTGCTCATGGATTCTGCCAGCTTCCAGGCCCCAGATAGCTTTCCTCTCCAGTCCATATGCTAAGAATGACATCATATGGTATAGAATATCCCTTTAGCCAGCTGGGGTCAGCTGTCCTGGCTGTGTCCTCTCCCAGCTTCTTATGTCCCTCCAGCCTTCTTGCTAGCAGGACATGAGAAGCTTAATATTCCCTGACTTAGTATAAACACTACTCAGTAACAACTGAAAACGTAAGTCTGTTATCAACACTACTCTCATACTAAATCCAGAACACAGCACTACACCACCTCCTAGGGGGAAAATTAACATATCCCACCTAAAACCAGGAAGCGGACATATTAACAGAAATTACCTGTTGCTAATCTAAATCAAGGGATAGTGATGGAAAACCTTGTCATGGGTTCACTCAATGCATCCCCTGCCAGCCCTCCTGCAGAAAGTCGTACCACACCAATATGTATTACCACACCTACACAGGTACGTCTGTAGAGCCTGCCTGAGAATAACAATGACTTTCCAGCTAGGGAGGCCAGGACAAAGGCACATAATACTGAGAGCTTCAAATGCCTTGGGGATACTTTATTGCACCTCCAAAGCCTGTAGCCACATTTTCCTGCACACTGGGTAAAATACCAGTACAACTCATATGGCACAAGGTACCAGGACAAGAACACCTGACCGTCCCTAAAAGCACGCAGGTGTGCTCATTTCTCTGAAGGAGTTGGCTCGTTTTCAGAGAAGACTCAATAATATCCCAGGCTGACATCCTGGACTCTTGGGCTCCTGCTTTTGCTAAGTTTCAGGAAAAGTAAAAGACAGAGGCTTGTAGCCCAACAGACAGTTCCTGGCAGATGTGAATTTTCCACAGTGCTACAGAATAGAGTACGAAAGAAAAAATTGAGTTAAATAAATGAACTTGCATTAGTATCAATCCAAAACAAAGGCCCATCTGTAAAGGGTATTAATCATCAGTGGAATAGGAAGTAAAGGTTCCATGCCAAACAAATGAACAGTGACATTTGGAGAAGCAGGATGACAAATGTTAGCAAAAGTGGAAAAGTACAGTAAGAAGGGTATTGTGTTTGGAGAAGCCCGAGGGAATTCAGGCTTTTCTTTCTAGTAGTGCTGTCCCAGAGGAAAAAAAATAGAGCTTCAGGTTCGAAGTCTAAGGCTGTCTCTTTTTGTCAACAATGGAGAAATTTTAGAAGCCAAGTATTTCATATAGAGAAATTTGAATACAGCTTGTTTTCTCCCACAATTGGCAAACATGTTTAAAACCCATATATTTACATATATATTTATCTGTATGCCTACACGTATACATATGTATAATGCAGCCCTGGGAGAAAAAAATCTGTCAATTGAATGTTTCAATGCTGAGAGGCAGTAAGAGCTGAAAATACATGTATGCAGCATGAGAATTCAGTAGAATAGAGTGTAACACTGTTAGGTTTCAGACTAGACTAGAGACAAAAAAATTACCTATGTTTCTGAGACAAAGAAAGAAGAGAACAGCAAAGAACTCACAGTGAAAATAAACTGAGAAGAGAGTCACACAGATCTGCAAACTATGTCTGTAAAATGGGGAAAAACTGCAACACACAGTTCACAGCAAACTAAGAAAATTACTCCTTTTCTCCAATGCTACAAGTGCCCACCTATTTGGAGTGTTTTGTTGTTGCTTTATTGACCTTCCTTTTGTTCTGATGCTTTATTTAGCAACTTGACTTTTAGATTTTTAACAGGATAAAATGAGCAGCTAGAAAAACACTATGATAACAGAATACAAAAAAATTATAAACTTCCAATTATAAACTGCCTTAGCTATAAGGCAGGCATCAAAACAGAAAACAGCACGGCACACTGATCTGAAGGTAAAAGAGTATCACAATAGTCATGGCCACTGCTGTTGAATTGTTTGTGTACAGGTGTAAATCTGGTCACAAAGGAAAACAAAGTCAGTAAAATTTACAGGTGTTGTGTGCTGGAGTAGAGTTGTGCTATAAATTTATATGTTACTTTGAACATCTGTGTTCCAGGAAAAACAAGCTAGAGGACATGGCTGGAGACAATTTCTCTGCAAACACTAAGGCACACATGTCAAAAATCAAAAGATATTTAGGAAAGAACTGCAAGTACCTCAAGACGACCAAGAAAGTTGTGGTGTCTAAAGCAGCTTGGGGATCTGCATGAAAAGGGCAGCTTCAGGGCTCCCTTGGGACAGGGCACACACACACAGGCCCCAGAACTTCCAAGGAGCCAGAGGTACAGCTACAAACAAGGCACAGCAAGTCACAACCTTGAAACATTGTCTTAAGGCAAGAAGAAACTGGAATCAGGCTTGTGAAGCTCTGGCTGCTGCTGTCTTCCAGACTTGTTTGGAAGACTCAGTCGCCAGGTTCCTTGCCTTGAGACAGCTGCAGATTCCTGTTGTTCTGACCGGATCTGGGTAGTCTTGGTGATGTTAAACACACCAGGTGTCATGGATATTAGCGGGTAATATCCACAGAGATGCTTGGCAGCAGTAAGGCTGCCTGCGTTTCCTCACCGCTGTGCGTGCTCTGAGGGTACCCAGCCGGGGAAAGGCTCCCCGAGGCACAAGGGAGCACTAGGAGGCGATACCGGAGGATACCCGGAGTACGACCCCGCTTCCCACGCCGCCCTGCAGGGATACCGGGAGGGCCTCAGCGCACGCAGCGCCAAAGCCTTGGGCACCAGCACGCTTGGATCACCCAGAAACACCGGGAAGGTCTCAGCAGAGCCCTCGACCCTCCGGTGCTTTCCACGGCCGCGCGCGGACCCCTCCCGGCGGCGGGCGGAGGGCGGTGCTTGCGGGGCGGTCCCGGCGTGGCCCCGGCCCCGGGTGCCTCTCCCGCGGCGTGGCCCCGGCCCCGGGTGCCTCTCGGCTTGGCAGCGGCAGAGCCCGGCCGGGAGAGCGGCGGGGAGCGGCGGCCGCCATGGGCACGAACGCGCCGCCGCGCCGGGAGCCGCTGGCCCGCGGCCCCCACGTAAGTCAGGGCTGGGCGCGGGGGGGCCCGGGCGGGCCGGGGGCGCTGCGGGGCCGTGCCGCGGCTGAGCCCCGCGGGTGGGCGGCCGGGAGGCAGCGCTCCGCCGAGCCCTGCGCCCAGCCGGCTGCCGGCATGGTGGGGATGCACCCGGGAGGGAGCTGCCCTGCCCGCTCGGCGAGGATGTCACGGCAGGCGCCGTCTCCAGGGCCGGCGCGGGACCCGCCTCTGTACGTCCGTGTCTCCATCGGGCACACGGGATTTGGGGCCGTGCCGGTTGATGTGCTGGGCATTTAGAAGTTCTCGTGAGACCTGTGCCGAATGGTTGCCCATTTGTGCCCTTTCTCTCTGGATTCTCTTGTCATTACCCAGTCCACAGCAAGCTGTGGGGAGCCTGTGACCTTCCCAAAGCGAGCACACTGTTCTTTGTGACTGTGACTACCTTTCTGTTATTTGGGAGATGAGAAATTAGATTCACCCACATTAGGTTCACCCACCCTAGAAGGTGGTCTCAGCAAGGGTTTAGAATCATTATTCAGTTTTATTTTGTTGATATACCTGTGGCAATGATGAATGGCCCCAACATGCAAGGTGCTATACAGGCAGAGTAGGAAGAAAAGCATGCACCCTCCAAGGATTCACTTTCAAGCAGGATGTGGACAGGATTTGTGAGAAGAGGCATGAGTGCAGGTGGGATAACAAGGGGGATTTGAGCTCTGTGGGGTAATTTTTCAGGTAGGTTTTTTCAGAAGGCATTCAGCTAACATGAAGTCAACAGAACATTGAGGGGAAACCAGAGGAGAGCCATACAGCAGGGAGAAGGATAGCAAGTGCAAAAAGGCTGGGAACATGTCACTGAAGAGGGGCCCAAGACCAACAGAAGGGGTCCAGGTTCCTTGGCCTTTGGCCAGCAGTGCCACAGCTGCTGCCCCAAGCCATTCACTTTGCCACCTGCAAGCAGGTTTTGTGGCTGCCTGCCACCTAGTTTTAGCTACCAGGAGCTATAGCTCTCTGCATGCTTAAAGGGTGTGGAAAAGATATCAGAGGTGATGTCTGCCAAAATACAAAACAAAAGGCGTGTGTCTATTATGCAAAGAAGGCATGTTCCACTTTGATTCCAATGTCTTACCTTTTCAGTTCTTCCTCTGAAGCTTTTCTTTATATATCCTTCCTTTCTTCTTGCATCCCGGGCAGCTTTAACTTAATTTTTGGCACCAGGTCTCCTTGAGATCTGGAGGTGTTGAGAAATATTAGCTTGGATATTCACCAGTGAAGGTATCCATCTAGGACTCAGATTTAGGCTTTAAAGAAATGGATTTCCAAAAAGCACTGCAAATAGATCTGCTGTACTTACTTTTAAGAAGAAATTAATTTACTTTTTTGCCCTCTGGTAGCAATGATTTCCTAGAGTTTTGGACTCTGAGTCCAAATCTGAAACCACCGTGTCAGTACATCAGATGCTGAAGAGTAAACCTACTCAGGGACAAAAGTGAAAATTTACAAAGCTCACCATTCCTATTAAGGAAATCAAGGGTGCCGATGGAAATTATAGAACATTTGCATATCCCCCAAGACTTTAAATGAAAGTATTAGTACACAGGACTTTTTGACTTGGGAACACTGCTCTACCAGATTTCTCACCTCTGCTGCCTTGCTCCTTAGGCATATGACACTTAACGAGTCTACCTGCAACCTGGAGAATTTTAGCTGGTAAGATCGGTGGCCCATACTCAGGGACATGATTCCCATCAACACTGTGCTGCCTGGGGAAGGCAGATTATTATGGGCTATGTAAAATTAACACTAGGACAGAGTCAAAGACCCCTGTAATCTTTTCTGTAAACAAGCATGATTTCATGTGGTAGAAGCCAATCATAGTGATTTTTCCACTAAGTACTTAGCTTTGAAAATATGAGAATGTCCTTTTCAAAATCCTATTCAAATTGTATGCTTTTTCTTACAATTTTATTGTAAAAGATTGAGATGGATCATAGGACTTGGTATGAGAAGATACAGGCATGAGAGCATGCTATACAATGCTGGTATTTCATAACTGCCTTTCAGAGACACACAAGAGGGTTTCAGAAAGCACAGGAAAAGTAAGAAGGAGAGCTTCTCACAACCTGGCGTCTCTTTGTCACGGGCATTCAGGCTGAGTTTCTTAAAAATACTGTCGCAGCAGCCAGGCCAGTCAGAAAGTGATCTGTGTCCACATGATTCTGAGTAACCTCCTACACCCTGGCACACAGAAGGCCTTGGGAAAACAGGCTGCTATTCTCTTAATAGTGTAGAGTCTTTCCCTGAAGGACTCGGCACAGCCTATGGACATGGGTGTTTGTTAAAACACCTATTGAAGAGTTAGTCTTCCTGCAAAAATCAGGGAATATTTCAGCACTTATGTATATGTCTCTGTAATTCTGGACTATCTTTCATTAAAACACCCGATACAGAAACAAAGCTTTAATAAAATAACATGGATAGCATGGCCTGCTGAGAAAATTAGACTATTCTAGAATAACAGCTGACTCAGATGCTCTTCATGTGACTTTTTTCCAGATAACTATCAAAAAACTGGAAGGAAAGAAGTAAATGGCAATTTAGTTGGGGGGAGGGGGACTGTGTTGGGTTTTTTTTCCTAAACTCCAAAGATTTGCTCTTCATCATCAAGATTGTGATTTACTGTCCAAGTAAAGCACATTTACAGAAGGGTTGCTGATTGGAGGCTTTAGAGACAGTACCTTTTAAAATTGTGTGGTTTTACTTTTTCTTCACTTTTATATCTTGTTTGGAAAAACCAAACTTTTTCTGGACATTTCTGTTAATGAAAATAAGGGCTATAGCTGCTCTAAAAAATGAGGAAATTTTATTCTTGACCCTGAATTAAAAACTAAGATGTATTTTTGTGTAATGCCTGATACCACTGTGCTTTTGACTGGCACTTAAGCCTTGTGTTGCATCTCTACAAATCCATTCTTCAAATGGAAAATCTGTAATTGTTTCAGGAAATTGTAGCAGCCATGTAATAGGTTAGGATTTCAGATGTCTCAGAGAGTCACATGACTAAAGGAGACATTTTAATAACTCAACTAATAATACTATGTGTATTAAAAGCTTCAAGACAGGAGGATTTAGACTTAGTGAGGGGTAGCTTCTGCTACACTGCTTTGCCCATTTTACATTCTTTGTCTCACAAAATTTCCTCATCTGTCTTGGTAAGTGTAAACTAACTATATACTGTAACTGTAACTTTACAATCTCATTTTCTTCTTTCATCACATTTTTTGTCTTAGTGCAGTTAATAGCCAAAATCTACAAACTACACATGAAAGAAATTATTTTAATATGGAGAAAAAGATGGAAATACATGTTTACTATTATAATTCTTTAGTCCTGATATTAGATTACTTCTTAAGGATTTTTTTTGGTAATTATGTAGTAGCATTAGTACTCCTTAAAATTAGAAATTAGCAATTACCAGAAAAGACAATATTTCAAATAAATGACCAGTCTGCTGGTCACATTGAAAAACACAGTTGCATTCAAGTAGGATGCTGTAGGGCCTCAGAAGGGACAAGAGAGGTGAAAAAAAGCATACCAGTTGGACAAGAAGAGCAAAGAGAAACCTCTAAACCTGTTTGCAACACAGGAGGTATTTATTAATACTGAGAAGTGGCCAGAGTTTAATTCCTCCTTCCTGCCAGACATTTAACTTTCTTTTCAACACTTCATGTCAATTTGAAGTGAAAAAATTAGGCAGTCTTAACATCAGAACTGAGAAAGCTTAACAGAACTTTCTTTCTGGACTTTTACAAATGAGGGACATTTCCATCTTCGGCTGTTGCAAACTTGGCTGTTTCTTCTGCATTTCCTCAACCAGGTATTCATAACAAACAATTCTCCCACCTCTACCTGAGGTGGAAACTGGGATCTGGTATTTGGCAAAGTTACCCACTGCCTTACCTAGCAGCTCCCAATGAAGCGGATTCCACGCTGGCTCATGTCCAAATACTCCGAGTATATACAGCAACTCTACTCATTCAATTTTGAGCATAACCCAAGTTATTTTAAGCAAACCACGTTGTCTACTGATCAAGGGGTGTAGATGCTCAGCCTAGTAAGAGGAAGAATTACACCGCAAGAATCCCCCCAGCCTAGGCTGCCATCATTTTTCAAGACCAGCTGGTTTGAAGCCAGCTCGGGTATGTTGAACTGTGTCAGATTTCCCAGTGGGTGTCTGATGTGTGTCAACAATCAGCAACAGCAATTGTAGTTATTCCAGCAGGGCTGAACAAGGAATGGACCTTCAGAAGAAACAGACAAACCATAACCTTAACAGCACTTATTACAACTAAAGAAAATAGACCCTTTGGAAGACTTAAAGGGTTTTTTTTAGCTAAAATTAAAATAAAGGCTCAAGATGTTGAATGAACTGGGAAAAAAGCTATTGAGGTTTCCAGCAGTCTTTCTAGTGCTTTGCATGGGTTTTAGACAGATATTGTCTTACCCCACACACACACTCCTGATCGAGGAGCCTTCTAGAACAGAGGTTGCTTTTCATGCCACACATTTATCACATTCTGCAACTCTACCTAGTTACAATAAACATTACTCACATTTTATAGGATATGTGCAAATGCAATTATTTTGTAACACACCAGACATCAGAATATGCCATATTTCCAATAAGAAAAAAAGGTATTGTTAATCTATTACAGGCATTGGCAACTCTGAAAAAAATTACAGCATATTTTTAACCTAATTCCTAATTATGTCAATGAGATTCACAACTCTGCTTGTTACCTGGGGTTTTGAAGTACCTAATTTTAACACTGACTCATGGAATTATTTAGATTGGAAAGAACCTTAAGGTCATCAAGTCCAACCATTAATACAACACTGCCAAGTCCAACATTAAATCATGTCCCTTAATACCACATATACATGCCTTTTAAGTAATTCTAGGGATGGCGAGTCCAGCACTTGCTTGGGCAGCTGCTTACAATATTTTATAACTCTTTCAATGAATAAATATTTTCAAATATCCAAGAATAAACCTCCACCGGCACACCTTGAGGCCACATTCTCTTGGCGTATCACCTGTTACTTGGAAGAAGAAACTGATCCCCACCTTGCTACAACCTCCTTTCAGGTAAATGTAGAGAGTGATAAGGTCCTTCAGCCACTCCTCATAAGAGAGTTCCCTTCACCAGCTTCATCGATTTCTTTGGACAGTATCTTTCCAGAGACAGAGAACAAATTTTCATGGAGTTTTTGATTTCCTCTCCCTTGGCTGGGAATTCTGTGTCTTACAATCTTACCTACATGTAGATCCCCATTTTGTGTTAGTATAAGACACTGAGCAAAGATGTGAGAGATCTGTGTTGTGATGAGAAGAGAATAAATCCCCAAATTTCCCTCTGCACAGCATCTGTGGCATTGTCTTATCCCTGATCTCTTTCCTTTCTCTGGAACATCAGATATGAGCTGTGATGTGGTTGCCTGCAATTACTACTAACTGCACAGCTCACCTGGTAGTTTTAACTGGGAAGAACAAACAGGAAAATGCAGGAAGGTAACACTTGCTATGCTTTCCCTACTGTGTGTATCTGTTTATATTCTCCTTATATCATGTGGTACATGGTTCTTTGTCTCTTCCTACAAGGGATATTTATAGTGGAGTGCATTCATAGTAGCTGAGCACTACTGTGCCAGGATTTTCAGAGGTTATTAGTTTAGCTATGTCAGAACAACCTGCTTTTTTGAGAACACCATGGCCCTTATCTTTAAAATTCATCTTGCGTTCAGGTGTTTTAGGCTGGACAATACAGAATTGACATGGACAGCTGCTTTTGAAAATCTTAGTTTAAGTTTTCACCTTCTTAAACTCAGCAGGTAGTTTTGACATAAATAAAATGGACATAAATGAAAAGGAGAAGTAATTAAAGACTGGCATCATGTAAATGTTGATTTCAAAGTTCATATGCCTCTGCTTTCAGAAGGGAAGAAGCAACACAGTGCTTAGCACCAGTGCAGAAGATCAGAGTGGTACTGACTCTGTCTGTCCACACTGTCCATCTCCTGGATATATGTCTCGGCATAGTCATGCATAGACAATCCCAGTTCAGCACCTTTCGCCTCTTTCAGGATGGGTTTCCAACAAGTCCAAACCAGCTTCAAAACAAACCCATTGATCTTCATTCTTCTGTTCAGGTGTTAAGCAACACCACCTCTCCCAAATAAGCTCCTTATCTCCAACATTTCCCAATACTTCATGCACTAATGTCCATTTAGTCTCTACACGGCCTTTACCATTTATGCAAAACTTTTTGATGAGGAGAGTGTCAATGAATTATCTGGATACTGAGACCCTACTCCTCTAATGAACCCCACTACTGCCACAGGGCTTGTCAAGAACAGGAGGCCCTCTTCACAGTGTCATTAGAGATTTTGAGCAGCAAAGCATAAGCTTGACTGGAGCAGGCAGATTATAGGCTGAGGCTTCTCCTGCCATCTCAGCTTTCTGCATAGCATTTGTCTCTCTGCTGGAAAGCCTTGAGGCACGGTTCACTCAGTAACAAGAAAAATTTCATCTTGTTTATGCAATATGTGAGGGAGAAATAACCAAAAGGAGCATAAACTTTCTCCTTTCTTCTGTACCTTGTACTGCAACATGCTAAAACGCTGTTAGAACATTTCCAGAAAAATCACATGAAGAGATGCACTGATGCTATTGTAAGAATAATTAACCCTCAATTCAGTTGCTTGTAGCTGTGTTAGTACTCGTATAAACTAGAATCTGTCCATATGTTCACACTTCCATACACTCATGCTCCAATATGATTCAGGCTCTTCTTTAACATTTTGTTTCAGTGAAACCAAATATAGATATGCTGGTGAGCTTATCATAATCTGAAAACATTTACAGGAGACAATTAAAATTTATCTATAATGACATTTCCAGAACGTACGTGGGTTTTTAAGCAATGTGCATGTGCATAAAGAAAATCTAGTGATGCAGAGAACAATGAAAACAACTTAAATGGGATATCAATTGAACGCAAGATGCCTTCCACTTGCTATTACTATGTCTGGTCAGTACTGCAAGTAATTTAAGAAGTGGGTGTGCTGCAGTACTCTCAAAACACTGAGTCTTTGAGGAGATATGACTCATTGAACCACAGCTGTCTGAGGATTTTCTGAATGTCACCATAGGATAAGATTCTTCCTAGCTCTTGGGAAATAGTCAAATCATCATGTTAAATTCCCAAGGGCAAGTCTTAAAGGGTTTTTATAATAATCCCTATTGAAGATAATTTTGTTTAGTTGAAAACTTCAGTATTTGTTCCTCAAAGCCTTTTCAAACAAATATTTGTAACTGCTAGAAAAGTCAGCTTCTCCCTGGTAAAGGCCAAGAATGCAACTATCTCATTCCTTGCATGTACTTTCTTTTAGGTATGTCAGACACATCTGCTCTTATGACTAATTTTTCTGAAAATTAAAGGGCAAAAGTAGAAGGGATTTGAGATCCCTCAAATATGATATGGATGAACAGATACAATCTGGACTGAAAAACTATGGCAAAGTGCAAATAGCTGAATGTTGCATGGCCTTGTTCCGATGTATGTCCCTACCACACTAGACTGTCAGGTTTCAGCCACACAGATGTGGGATCAGAGGGATAAAACGGCTGCAGAATTGTCCTTTTACTAGGACTGTGTGACACCAGCTACTGAAATGTTTTAAGTGGGCGTTTCCACGGAAGAGTATAGTGGGCATAGGTTGTTGTTGTTGTTACACATGGTGCCTTGGAACTAGGATCCAAGTCACAGTCACTTCACTAATGTGACACTTGACCTCGAAACACCTCCAGTTTGAGAAACACACCACATCTCTTTCACACAGATGACAGCAACACCTGGCAGCTGGTTTAACAGCATTTTTGATTATGCCACATGCCAATGAAGTTGTCATTTTACAACACCCTGGGCTGAATTAACGCCAAAGTTATAGAACTCTGCATCACACCCAGGCACTCTTCATGAGTTACTAGCAGGTGCCCTGACTGTGGTGGGCTGCAGTTCCTCACAACTTGTACGATCAGGCACCTTGTTTCTTCCATGCATCCCTGTAGGCTGTCTGTCCTCACTGTGCATCTCCTACAGCAACCCCACAGCCCGTAGTTCTCTGACAGCCCTCACCTTAAAAGTTCCTTACAGGATGGCAGTCGCCACTGAAGCTGTGAGATTATCCATCAGTTTTAACTAGATTGCTCAGACGTGTATGTATGGGGTATTCCATATATAAACCGACAGGAAGACAGTATCCTAACTCAAGGATACAGTTCCTCGTTAGGAAGAACTGGGCATTGGGTGAATAGGCTGCCCAGGGGGTGGTGGAGTCACCGTACTTGAAGGTGTTTAAGGAAAGACTGGATGTGGCACTTAGTGCCGTGGTCTGGTTGACAAGGTAGCCAGGTTGGGTCCCAGGTTGGACTCGATGATCTCAGAGGTCTTTTCCAGCCTAACTGATTCCGTGGCTCTCTGAAGGCAGATCCGAATGAGGGCCGCTCCTGCCCTCGGCCCGCACAGCGGCGGGGCGGTGGCGGGGCGCGGCCGCGGGCAGCCGCCTCCTCCGCGGGCTGCTCACTTCCGTGAGGCGGGGCTTACTGCCGACGGATGCGAGCGGTGCGGCGCCGCTGCCGCGCTCCTGGCGCCGGGCAAGGTGACTGCGAGGCGGCCGCGCAGACCCTGGGCCCGGGCCGGGCCGCAGAGCCGCGGGAGGCGGCGGGGCAAGCGGCGGGGCGGGGGCGGGATCGCGGCGGCCGCCGGAGCTCTGTGCCTGAGGGCGGGGCAGCGCGCGGGCCGGGGCGCGCCTCACCGGGAAATGCGGGGACCCACGGCCTCCGCAGGGGAAAGGTGCGCACGGGCACTGTCCGGAAGGACGGAGAGAGCGGCGGGGCGCAGGCGTGGGTTTTCCCGGGGTGGAGGTGCGGAAGCGGGGGAATATCACCAGGGCAGACCCTGCACTTGTGTAACAAAGTGAATGGCCTGAAGTGTCGAGGGAGGTTTAGCCTGCGTATTTATAAAAAGGCTCTTCATCCAGGCGGTGACTGGAACAGGGTCCCCAAGGAGGTGGTCACAGCACCAGCCTGACAGAGTTCAGGAAGTGTTTGGATAACGCTCTCGGGCACATGGATGCTTGGGGTGTCCTGTGCAGGGGTAAGAGTTGGACTCGATGATCCTTGTGGGTCCATTCCAATTCAGCGTACTCCGTGTTTCTCAGACTGTCAATATTCAGTGTGTCGATATTCCCTCGCACCAGCCACATTTGTGGGAGGAATGGTGGGGAGCTTTTTTTGCCCTAATACGTGTGCAGGGTGATAGGTGCTTTTCCACCCTCAGAGAGGCATTCGAGGGTGTCTGAAGGATTTGGTTTGGTGTATGGTCACCTGCACTGGGCTGCAGGAGCAGGCCCCGGGTGTGTGTGCGCACAGGCGATGTAGAACCGGTGGCTCCATGGGTGGAGAAGTGTGGCAGGAATGCACGTACTGGTACATGCTGTGGGAAGAGTTTGGGGCAGAATATCCTGTGTGTATGCCACACAGCAAAGCAAGAGGGAGGATGAAATTGCTCCAAACACATGGGCATACGCACAATGTAGAGACTGGGAATATTCCCAGCTCTTTGATTTTGTAACCCAGTATTTCAGAGGTGTGAATGTAGAACGTACAGGTGGTGTCATTTGTTTGTGAAGCACTGTTCAAGGGGTGTCTCATGCTCTGGGGCCTTCTAGCAGGAATAGTATCTGCTGGGCTTCTGTAAAGTCTGGCCCAGAATTTCCAAGTTTTAAAAAATCCTTGAATCTCTAATAATCTAAAAGCTCTAGGATGGGATATGGGAGAGCAGTAGACCAAAGCACACGGAGATTAATTATTTCAAGTAGTCCTTCATGGAAGACTGTTTTAATTCTCCTCCTTTCTGCTAGATTGCTAATCCCTGCAAGGTGGAAGAGGTATACCTTGGAACAGCAAGATCCCCCAACTGCCCCAAGAAGGCTGTTTAGATCAAACTCAGTATATCATCCAACACCTAGAAACTAAGAGGCAACTGTTAGTGATTCATTTTTTCAAATAATTTTGGTGAACAGAAATCCTAAAATCATAGTAGTAACAAAATTTTGTAGCTAGGGCATTACATCTCTGCTTGAAGGAATTTACTGTTAATAGCTAAAGGGACTTGACCATTACTTACTAACAGCGAATGCTGTCTGAAAATACAGAATAATTTTTGCGTTTAGGCTCAGGAAAGGTCAGAGTCAGGGTAGAATTATGTCTGTTATTAAACTGTGATGTAGCAATACATCACATGTTTCTTTAGAAAACATCCAAATTAACTTGGAAAACAATGAGCCACTTTAATGAGTGGTAAATTTCCACATGTAGTTGACACTTACAATGCATTGTTACCTACCTTTTGTGAGGGTAAATATTTTGGTTCTTCAGATAAGCAGGTGTTTTAAAATTGACAGCAATAGAAAACCTGTCTGCACCAAGGCCAATGCGTGGCTTACTTGGCAGCTTGTTGAAACTATTGTGTTAGAGAGTTTTAAGGCAGTACTGGAAATAATTCTGCATTGGGTTTACTGAAGTGTAAAGAAGGTGAAATGGACAAATACCAGGAATTTGATTCTAGTCAGTTCAGATGGATTTGGAATATCTCAACATCTACCTCTAAAATTATTTCAAGAAACCATTATTACAGCCAAATACCAGTTGTAATTAAATGTGATCTGAGTGGCTGGAAAGATGTGTGGTCTAGTGATTCAGTTCTGTTGGATCTGTAGTTATGGTGAAACATGAGATTGTATTTTTTCACAGCTTACAGACTTACTATTTTAGGAGATGGTATTTTCTGTGAGTGGATGGAAGGATTTTGGAATTTTAGACAATGCTTGAAGATAAAGGAGGACAGAAAAATATTCTGCTTCTTAAAAGCCTGATTTGCATAAATGAAAAGAAACTGCTTTGTCAGAGGGGTCATGGTGGTCCTAGCTCAGGCAGGTAACTTGGAGTAAACAGACTTCGGATAAGTTTGCTTTGTCACTTCCTTATTTTGTGGCTTTTTTTTTTTACGTTGGCTTCTTGGTTTATATAATACAGAATATGTATGCAGCAGTGGCTGACTTGAAGAGTCTTGTGAGAGGTTTGCCTCCAGTTATACTAATGTTGTTCATGCAGCTTCAAAGACAAGCTTATAGATGTGTCAGAAGTGGCATTCACGTCTTGAATATGATTTTATTTGAATCAGTGTCTGGTTTTACACACATAATGACAGGATGTCCTGCTCAGAACCATCTTCAAAAAGAGGTTGCTTTAGAAATGAAGAAAAGCAGTGGTCTGTTAGATCTGAGTCTGGCTCATGTTGCTGCTAGGCACAGTTTTGCAGAGCCGTAATGGATTGCAAGTGGACTAGAAATACCACTTTACCTTTGACAACTTGGGACAGATTCCTGATCATCCTAACATTGCTGTTACACCACAGCATTGTTCTGTCACATGTGATGAAACCTAAACTAATGTCTTAAAAACAGGGAAATCTTGAAAAGGTGCTGAATTTTGTTAAGTTTCATGAAAGTGTGATGTCACAGTAGCCTTTCTTTTAGAACTTTACTGAAAAAATCTGAATGCAATCTAAATGGAGCATGGAATTTCTCCTGTTAGTATTGTCATGTATGTATTGTGCTTTTCTAGCCAGCATTATCACTAGAGAGATTAATATTGCTTTGAGTCAGAGATAAGCAACCCTTGTGCATTAATGCAGAAAAAGTTCAGTCCACACAGTGGAATAAAAATCTGACGTAACATTAGATTTCATACCAAAAGGTGGTACTTACTTAAACTCTTGCTAACACCTTAATAATTTCTGTTTGGGGGGAAAGGAAATGTGGGTTATTTTCAGGGAGTTATTGCTCTATCCTTTTTTAATACATTTATTCAAACCTAGTACTGTATTATTGATTATTTCAATGTACTTTGGCCTACAGAAGAGTATGCAAGGGTTTAGAAGTCAATGTTTAACTTGCTTTACTTCACTAGAATGTGTTTAATGGAGATATATAAACTGACTCAGTCAAAAACTTCTTCTTTTTGTTTACAGAGTGTCAGTGGATGCATCTGAGCCATTTGTTCCATTCTGTCATTTTGGAATAGGAGATTTTGTTCCTTTCATTTACTAAGGCAGAATAATTTTTCTACTTACACAAAGGTTTCCATCTAAACAGGGAAAAGTCATTTTGCTGTTTAATTACAGTTGAACTTTATAATACTTGAATATTGTGTATACAGAATTTTTAGATATTATTTTTAGAAATAGAGGTATTAAAATTGACTTTTAACTAGAAAATTTCTATTATAAAATTTGGAAACAGAACTTACTGTGTTAGGTGTCTGTTATCAGTGGAGTATTACTGTGTGTCCACAGTTTGGGCTGCACTTGTGTATGCTGTTCATGAAGTGTATACCATTTGCTGTATGTAAATTACTATTATTAATGACACACTTTTTTTTTTTCTCTATTATGTCAGGAAGTATACTTCAAGAATCTGTCAAAACAGAAACAAAAGGAAGTCATGGAGAAGAATGGAAACAACCACAAACTTCGTGTTTGTGTTGCTACTTGCAACCGTGCTGATTATTCGAAATTAGCTCCCATTATGTTTGGTATTAAGGCAGAGCCACAGTTTTTTGAGCTTGATGTCGTAGTGCTTGGTTCCCACCTGATCGATGATTATGGGTAAAGTAAATTTTTATCTACCAATCTGTTTCTGGGGTATTAGCAATGAGAACATGAACATTAGGTAAAAAAAGTCTTGACATCATGAGTGTACACAATAAAATTTTACTTTTCTTTTCCAGAAGTTATTTTATTTTGCAGCTCCTTCAGAGATTGCATATTTCTGGAATTTTTTCCACCATTCTTGGAATTCTAGAAAGTTTTGCGCAAATGCTGTAATTGAGACCATAAACAGGATCAAAGACTGTATGAAGTGAGAAACTCATGTCCCTCATTTTTCCCAAAGAATCTGGTGATTGTCAAATGAAAATGTGCTACAGTTTTTTAATTTTCACAGAGGAAAGATCCTCCTCAGTCATTTTAAATTGCAGCTCTTCTGCTTTACGTAGTTATTGGAGAAAGTACTTACATATTCTATATCTCAGGAGAATAGTGTCAGTTCTTACTTCCAGAATTGTGGAGGCAGGAAAATATGGTTATGTGTTTCTGACAAAATGAGTAACAAAATGATAGATATATGGTTATCTATGGTATATGCTTAGGTGGGAGAGGTTAGAGTCCTGCTCCATAACTCTCTGTAAGTAAGCAGTCAGATCACCTGCCTAAGAGGAGGAGGATAAGATGCCTTGGTCCAAAACCATTCCCTTGGAAGGATTTCCCACATTCCTGGTCAATATTCTCCTGTTTTCCGGGGAAAAACAGTATGCGTAGTCTTTCTGGGATTGTGGTTGGTATTCCTTAGGTTGCATTTACCAGATTGGACCCAGTAAGTGAAACAGATAATCAGAACAAAAATTTTGGAAAACAAAATCAGACCTTGGGTTTAGTCTGCAGCATGTCAGCGTTGTTGAACTTTTAGAAATGTATAAGCATATCTTCAAATAAAGACACTTTTTGGACTTTCCAATTAAAAATTTTGGCATTTTATAAGCTGGAATGGGAGGAAGTTATAGTATCTCAAACTACTAAGACAGGACGTTCCACTGGTGACAGTTCCTTTCTGCACATTAGAACGCACTGTTCCTTGCTTTGTACTGGATGTTGTTTCCCTCCAATAATGTGGCAAGGGGAATTCAACATCACAAAACTAACCCGATTCAAAACAAACCCAGACAAGAAAAAAACCAGTTCTTGTCAGGTTAGTATGTTGAATTGTACCCTCTCTGATTGGACAAATAAAGTAATCCCATTTCATTTGCTAAAGGGGAGAAACATAGCCCTGATTTTTCTATAGCCCATAACCTTTTGCTGTCTGCAAGACTTGTGCAAAGTAATACAAAATACTGCTTTTCCAGTTCCAAGATGTTTAACACCTGTCTCTCTATTGTAAATGATTTGTAATGCACAAAGCAAACAGTAGAGATTTTGATCTGGCAAATTTTTGCTGCTAGTTGCTTTGTGGTAAATATTCTAAAACCCAGGTACCCCTTGGGGTTTTTTCCAGTACAGCTGTTCTAATTTGCATTTATTTTGTGAAGTGATATTGCTGTAAAATCAAGTTGTATTTACTCTAACCCTTTTTCTCTGACCTTCAGTAATACCTATCGTATGATTGAACAAGATGACTTTGATATTCATACAAGATTACACACCATCGTGAGAGGGGAGGATGAGGCAGCTATGGTGGAATCGGTGGGCCTTGCATTAGTGAAGTTACCCGATGTCCTCAACCGCTTGAAACCTGACATAATGATAGTTCACGGGGACAGGTTCGATGCTTTGGCCCTGGCCACGTCTGCAGCCCTGATGAACATTCGCATTCTTCACATTGAAGGTGGGGAGGTCAGTGGCACCATCGATGACTCCATCAGACATGCCATAACCAAACTGGCCCATTACCACGTGTGCTGCACAAGGAGTGCAGAGCAGCACTTGATAGCCATGTGTGAAGACCACGACCGCATCCTTTTAGCAGGCTGTCCCTCGTATGACAAGCTTCTCTCTGCCAAAAACAAGGACTACATGAGTATTATTCACATGTGGCTAGGTAAGCAGGCCCCTTCTTATGTTTTTCTCCCGTGACTTGCAACAGTAGACAAACTCAGTAAGCACATTATGAGTCAAAAAATAACATATTTGGTAATTTATTTCTTTCTACATTTGCTTTCATTCTGTATTCTACCATATACAGCTGAAAAGCTACAAATCTGTTTTACTGAACACTTCTGGTCCTTTTGCCAAGTTAAAAAATAACTCCTTAAATGGGTAATTTCTCTGAGCTGAGCAATTTAAAAGCAGAACAGTCTTACACGAACAGTTATTTTGATGTAAAGGATGTGTTTAAATAGAATCAAAGCTATTCAGGCCTAATATAAAAAAATCGAACAGAATTTGTATTATGAACCTTTTTTTTTAAGGAATGACTGCAACAGGACAACATGCACCAAAGGCTTTTGGTGTTTTATATTCATTGACTTAAAAATAATTTCTGTAAACAATGGGGTTTTATGTTTGCTTTTTATCTTTGACAAAACAGTCTCCTGTGTGGCACATTACTGTGTGTAGTTGGAAGCTGGAATCTTTTTCAATCAATATGTTTTGCAGATAAATATTTTACCAAATGTACTAAGACAAGTATGACTGACTATTTTTAAGCAGTGGAAATGAAGTCTTTGCATGGGAATGGACAACTGATAGAAAATCCAAGCAGCTTCAGGAGTTATTGCAGGTTTGCAGTGGTGTGAGAACAGTCTTTTGATCCTGGTATAGTCTTGGAAAGCTTTAGAAGTAGGCTTGCAAGTTAACAGTTTGTTAATGTTTTGGTAGTGGTCTCTAAAGTTACAAGATGTGCTTACAGAGGCAGGTAACAAGCTAGATTGCTCTCTAACTCCCTTGATTTTAATTATAATATTGATCCCTATGTGTTAGGTATCCCATTCAGTGCCATGACTCTTCAGGCTTTCACATCTGTAGTTTCAAAAGTATGTCTTTCCTTCCTCTTGCTATTCTATGTCAATAAAAAACACTTTTCTTGCCCTCCATTTGGACAGGTGAAGATGTCAAAACCAGAGATTATATAGTTGCTCTGCAGCATCCTGTAACCACAGATATTAAACATTCCATAAAGATGTTTGAGCTGACACTAGATGCACTCATCTCCTTCAACAAGAGAACACTTGTTCTATTCCCTAATGTGGATGCAGGTGGGTAGAATTACCTTCATGACAGAGGGACACATAACAGATTGTCTTTAAAAGAATGCTTTTATCCCAGGTCCTCCAGCGAGACGGAAATAGCTGGATGGTGTCAGCCTCATGGGTGCATCTGCTGCAGTTCCATGTTCACATTGCTGGAAGACATTTCAGCTTTTCAGTGTGGGAAGGAAAATGAAGAGAAACCACGTGACATGTAGGAGCAATATTAGTGCCTCAAATTAACTTAGAACTACAAAGAGATTTTTGCAGTGAATTTTTGGATCAAATTTTGGCTTATATGCCCAGCTATGCAACTTACACTGTAAGGATAAAAAGAGAACAAAACCTATTCAGAGCTGGCACTTAGTGAATGGCTGGCTACTAGATCCTTTGTATGTCTGGACTTGGATTTTAAAAGTAGAACTAAATGTTTTATTCTGCTTTGTTTTTCTGTAGGAAGCAAAGAGATGGTTCGTGTGATGAGGAAGAAAGGCATTGAACATCATCCAAATTTTCGGGCAGTAAAGCATGTGCCATTTGACCAGTTCATTCAGCTAGTTGCTCATGCTGGTTGTATGATTGGTAACAGCAGCTGTGGTGTTAGAGAAGTGGGGGCGTTTGGTACACCTGTCATCAACCTGGGGACACGTCAGACGGGAAGAGAAACAGGTACCTGTTTGCTTAACTCTAGTGTTTTGTAATGCAGGACAGTGTATCAGTGGTGTCACCACTGCTTTAGCAGGAGTAAGGTGAGGCACATAACTGATAAAGAGCGATGTGAATCTGGTGGGCATCTTTCCTCTGTGGAGGAAATAAAACCAATTTTCTTTTCATTTCTAAAACAATTCTTATACTCTAATGCAATTTGACGATCTGATCTGTCCTATTATGTTAATTTTTGTCATTTAGGTGAAAATGTTCTTCATGTACGTGATGCTGATACACAGGATAAAATTCTTCATGCTCTACAGCTGCAGTTTGGGAAGCAATATCCATGGTGAGGACATTCATCTTAATTCATTGGAGGGATGTTAAAGCAGTAAGAGTAAAGGGCATTTAGTCCTAAGGTGTTTCATCATATTTGATTGCAGTGCTTTTAATGCACTGATCTGAGGTTACAAATGATTTTTCATTTCAGAATCATAATGTGATGGCTGGTATGCAGTAGTATTTATAGAGCAAAATGTTACTAGTAATGTTTCAATACAAGTAGTCATTTAACATCCAACAGATGGATGGACAAAATTGAGAGGACAAAATTGATGTTAACTTAGATCACTGTGATTAGGAGAGCTTGTTCTGTAGGAGCAGCATGGGGGAGAACATCCTGTCTGCCTACTCTGACTTGTGCCTGAAGGACATTTTTTCATGTAGGTACAAATGACACCAAGAGCCAAAAAATGAGCAGGATCAAGAAAGGCTATAAAGCCCTGGTGAGGCACATTAAGTCATCTCCTGACACCAAGAGCCAAAAAATGAGCAGGATCAAGAAAGGCTATAAAGCCCTGGTGAGGCACATTAAGTCATCTCCTTATGTATCCTACCAGTTAGAGAAATCGGGACAGCCAGAACCAGACACATCATGCAGATCAATGCCTGGGTTTGTGGCTGCTGCCATTGAGAAGATTTTGGCTTTTATAACAGTGGGTTGTGTTTTAATTACTGTAGTCTCTTAGACAGGGGGATCCTATCCCTCCCTAAAACTGGGAAGAGAATATTTGGCAGCAGGCTGGCTGGTTTGGTGAGATGGGCATTAAACTGAAGAACTTGAGGAGTGGGGTCCAAAGTGGCAACTCTTGTACCATTGCTTCCTTCAGGGGAGCAGGTCATACCAACCAGTGCAGAGGGAGATGTTCCTTGACTGCCTCTCAAGTTGAGGATCTGTCTTGGTTTGAGACAATTTCAAGCGGTAGGCACTCTGAAATGAGTAACGTCCCCCTTGATTCAAACCAATCTCTTTCCACCAAGAAGGAACGAGATGCAAGTAGATGTAAGTGAAAAAGTGACGGTTGATTAACAAATAGAATGCCAACAGGCAGAGGGAAAAGAAGTAAATAACTGCTAGATACCAAACTGCTGAATCTCACAACCCCACGGGAACCAAGAGGGACCCAAAATAATGGAAATACCTGTTCCCAAAGTGGCGCCTGCCAGAGGTGGCCGCATGGCTGAAGGACAAAGGGAAGGTGACATAACACCTTTCCCTTCCAAGATGGTGCCTCCCAGGTGACGGCATGTTCCCGGGAGCAAAGAGGCAAAATGGTGACAACCCCCACCGGGAAGGCAGGAACCTGCAGAGCAATTCTAGAGGCAGATGGAAACTTGCTGGTTTGTATGGGGTCTGCACTGCTGCCGCTGCTTCTTCTTGCCATTCACAGGCTCTGCTGGTGCTGCTGCTGTGCTCTACACCATGGCTGTGGGGTGGAGTGGTGGGGAAGGACCTGTCCATTGGCACCCACACAGGAACTCACTGACTTTTTTGCTGCAAGCAGAGCTTGCAAAGTTCACTCTGAAACAGTTTCTAACTGCAAAATGCAGATTCTAGATTGGCAAACCCAAGGCTGTCACAAAAGGGAGAGGCTCTATTCCTATAGTCTTCTCTCCTGGAGGAGGTTGGACTGGGACGGTGCCTGCTCCACTCCTCAGCAACAGGCAGGCACCTATGGACTTCGCCCTGAGACAGCCCAAAACCACCAGCTGGTGTCCCTCCAAGACAAGGAGGGTGAAAAAAAATTGAAAGAGAACCCAAAAAGGGAAGGGGAAAAAATCCTCTGCTAAAGCGAAGACAAAACAACCAGCAAGGCAGACACCACGTGGCAAAAGGCAGGAAGCTGCCTGGGCAGGGTGATTTTAAAATTGCCTGCAATCAGCACTGCCCACCCCCCCCCCCGCCCCCAACACACACACACAAGGTCCCTGACTGCAGGGTCTTGAAGAGACAATACAATTTTCGAGCACAGATAGATATGGAATACTATTATAGATCACTCCAGGACAGTATCACAGGGAAAAACACATCAAGAGTGTTTGTGACCATGGTGAATCCTATCACACCCCTTAAAGCAACCTGGCTGCTTGATCCTCTCTGAAGTGCCTGTATACAAATGCACACAGCAGGTGAAATAAACAAAATAATCTAATAAACTAGAAACTATGTCAGGTTGTAGAGCCATGATCTCATTGCAATTACGGAGACATGCCTGGAATGTTGTCATGAATGGCAATGTATTTTTTAGAGAGGCCAGGTCAGAGAAGCAGGGTGGTGACGTTGCTCTTTGTGTGAGAGCAGTTGGAGTGTATCAAGCTCCGCTCAGGGACAGATGAACAAGTTGAGAGTTTATGGGTGAGAATTAAGGGCCAGGCTCATATGGGTGATACTGTTGTGGGTGTTTACTACAGGCCACCTGATAAGGTGGAGGAAGTTGACAAGGCTTTCTGTGTGCAACTGGAAATAGCCTTGCAGTCACAGGCCCTGGTTCTCCTGGGCGACTTTGACCTGACACATATTAGTGAGGCAACACAGCTTGGAACACACAGTTTAGGAAGTGCCTGCAGATTAGTGAAGATAACTTTGATGCAGTAGTGGAGGAGCCAATGAGGAAAGGTGTGTTGCTGGACCTTGTACTAGCAAACCAGGAGGCACTGGTTGAAGACATGAAGCTTGGGGACAGTCTTGGCTGCAGTGAACATTAGAAACTCAGAATCCTGCATTGGGGAAGCAACACAGCTTGCAAGACTAGAACCCTAAACTTGCAAACAGCTACCTTTGACCTCTTCAAAGACCTCTTTGGAAGAATCTGATGGGTTAGGACTCCAGATGAGGAGGGTGTCCAAAGAGCTGGTCAACATTCAAGCATCACTTCCCTGCCCTCAAGACCAGTGCACTTCTCTGATCCAGAAATCAGGCAAGAGGGCAGGAGACCTAAATGGATGAGATCCTAGTAAAACTCAAGCAGAACAAAGAAATTAATGGGATATGAAAGAAGGGACCGGCCATGTGGGAAGAGTATTGGAACATTGTCAGAGTATGCAGGGATGTGAGAAGGAATGCCAAAGCCCACTTGGAATTGAATCTGGCTCAATTCCAAGGGATATCAAGGACAACAAGAAGGGCTTCTACAAGTACATCAGCAGCACCAGGAAGAATAGGGTAGATGTGGGGCTGCTGCTGGAGATCATATGGGTGTCCTCGCAATGGAAGGCATAGAGAAGGTAGAATTACTGAATGTCTTCTTTGTCTCAGTCTTCACTGCTGAGAACAGCCCTCAGGAATCCCAGACCTCAGAGGTAAGAGAAAAAGACTGGAGAATGGAAGACGTGGTTGTAGAGGGTTGGATTAGAGATCCTCTAGGATAGGTGACTAAACACCCATAAATCCATGGGTTTTGATGATGGGATGCACCCAAGTGTGCTGAGGGAGCTGACAGATGTTGCTAAGCCAGTCTCCATCATCTTTGAAAACTCACAGAAAGTGGGAGGGATACCTAACGACTGGAGAAAAGCCAATGTTACTCCCATCTTCAAAAAGGTCAAGAAGGAGGACCTGGGAAACTATCAGCAAGCCTCACCTCCATCTCTGGAAAGGTGATGGAACAGATCATTCTGGAGGTCATCACCAAGCATGTGGAAAAAAAGGTCATTGGGAGTAGTCAGCATGGATTCACCAAGGGAAAATCATCCTTGATCAATCTGATAGCCTTCTATTGATGGCATGGCAGGAATGGTCGACAGGGGGAGAGCAGTGAATGTTCTCTGCCTTGACCTCAGCAAGGCTTTTGACGCTGTCTCACGTAACATCCTCGTAGGTGAGCTCAGGAAGTGTGGGTTTGATGCATGGACAGTGAGCTGGATCAAGGACTGGCTGAATGGCAGAGCTCAGAGGGCTGTGCTCAGAGGAGCAGAATCCAGCTGGAGGCCTGTAGAAGTGGCATTCCCCAGGGATCAATAGTGGGTCCAGTCTCACTCAGCTTATCCACAACTCCAGTGAAGGGATAAAATGAACCCTAAGCCAGCTTGCAGATGATACAAAACTGGGGGGAGTGGCTGACACACCTGAAGGCTGGGCTGCCCCTCAGTGGGACCTTGATAGGCTGAGAGTTGGGCAGAGAGAAACCTAATGGGGTTCAACAAGGGCAGGTGTAGGGTCCTGCACATGGGGGGAATAACCCCAGGCACCAGCACAGGCTGGGGCTGACCTGCTGGAATCGGCTCTGCAGAGGCACCCGAGGGTCCTGGTGGACAACAAGGTGTTGTTGAAGGGCAGTGCCCTTCAGCCAGGAGGGCCAGGGGGATCCTGGGGTCATCGGAAGAGTGTGGCCAGAAGGTCAAGGGACATGAATGTCTCACTCTACTCAGCTCTAGTGGGCCACATCTGGAGTGCTGTGTCCAGGTCTGGGCTCCTCAGTACAAGACAAGGAGCTACAGGAGAGGGTCCAGTGGAGGCCACAGAGGTGATTCAGGGTCTGGAGCATCTCTCTTAGGAGGAGAGAGAGTGTGAAAGTTGGGCCTATTTAGAGAAGACAGACAAGACCAAGACAAGACATGACACAACTGAGAGGGGATCTCTTCAATACATACAAATATCTCCAAGGTGGGTGTCCAGAGGATGGTACCAGACTCTTCTCAGTGGTGTCCAGCAACAAGACAAGGAGCAATGGCCATAAACCAAAACACAAGAAATTCCACCTCAATGTCAGGAAGAGCTTCTTTACATTGAGGGTGGCAGACCACAGGCACAGGATGCCCAGGTAGGTTGTGGAGTCTCCCTCCCTGCAGATATTAAAATCCCACCTGGATGAGTTCCTGTGTCACCTGCTCAATGTGACCCTGCCTTGGGAGGGGGTTGGATTATTTCCAGAGGTCGCTTCCAACTCAAACTATTCTTTCCTTCTGTGACACAATACTTTATAGCTGATTTGACCTCAGGCATGATACATCAAGAGTCTCAAGTGCAGGCTTCCAGGGAAGCTGCAAGATGCTTTTCCTTATTCTTCAGCCCTAATAAGTATTGACCTTCATTTCTCTAACACATAAGTCTTACCAACTTTGGGAGATAATATTTGTTCAGCAAAGGACAAGGATAAAAAGCATGTTTTTTAAGAACCTAAATAGAGCAATAAAACTCAATTCTTTAATACCAAGTATCTGACACCATGCATCATATTTTAGAAATGGACATGTTAAAAACTGACATGAATGTAGAGTTTATTATTACATAGTTGGCATCTGTATGATAAGTACATCTTGTTTGGATTTGTAGCACATACATGAACTGTCCATATTTTTATTTTTGTTTTCAGCTTTATGGTGTGGGTCCCTTCATTAAACTTAATTTTTTGGGGGTTTTGGCATCATTAGTTTCCAGTTTCCTACATTCAATTACAAAATGGAGCTAGTGACAGACTTTGATAGTGTAATCTGCAGTATTGGCACAGTAGCCAGATCATAATATTGTAATGACACTGTTACACTCTTCTGTCATATAAGAACTTTATAGATTGCAGTGTTATTTCCAATTACATGGATTCTTTTTTTTTTTTTTTTGTATTATAGCTCAAAAATATATGGAGATGGTAATGCTGTTCCAAGGATTTTGAAGTTCCTTAAATCAATTGACCTCAAAGAACCATTGCAAAAGAAATTCTGTTTTCCTCCTGTCAAGGATAATATCTCTCAAGATATTGACCATATTCTAGAGACACAGAGTGCTCTGGCTGTGGATCTAGGTGGAACAAATCTCCGAGTAGCAATTGTCAGTATGAAGGTAAATATTCTGTAGTGCTTCTAGATGTTCCGCCAACTCCACTGGGCTTGTGGATATGGGTTTATGATGCAAAAGAGCTCCAGAGCAAAGCCATCTGTTGACTTTTGTTGAGGGATAAAGGTTTTTCCCCTCACTTAGTGCACCTCATACAGTTGTGATACAACTTGCTTGCTGGTTTGCTTTTCTAAAACTGATGTTAAACTAGCAATGCCCATTTGCTGGTGCAAGGTTGTAGGCACTTCCTCTTTGTGGGTTGACCACAGGCTTTGAAGAATGGAACAACTTACAACTGTTGATTTTCCTTAAAAGGCAATTCAGTTCAACCTGCACATTTTTATATGTCAAGGAGAAAAGTGCAAAGCTCCAAGAGTAGACTTTTTACTTCCCAACTGCCTTACACAGCCATGTTATGGACGCTTTGGACCATTTTGAGCAACAGTCAGCATCTAGCAAATCAACTTACTGACATTTGCAGCATTTCAAAGATGGGAATAAAACTCAGGATGAGAAGTCTTTGGCTTTTATTCTCAACAATATTGGACAATTACTCCTACCCCTTATGGTGCATATTTACAGATAACTAGATTAGTTCAATATAGTTACCCAGAAAGCAAAGTAAGATGCCTGCAGAAAGATGAAGGGTTATGTGAAGTGACCTGATACAGTCCAGAATTTTCACATTCTTTTAAAAGTGTCATTTTTTTAGAAGTAAAATTGGCACCACAGTTTATCCTGTGTGTCAGCACAGCCTTGAAAAAAAATGAATTAAAAAAAATTCTGCCCACTTTAGAGAGCTCAAGGTGGTATTTCTGGAAGTTGAGATGCTGGCAAATCAGAGTGAAAACAATTACACTGTCATAATAAAATTTACACAACAGATGTAAGCATTTAACAGCCACTGGCAGAATATGAGATGTAATCTTATTTTCACAAAAAAAATGAGTTTTCAAAAATTCCTTTTAGAAGCTGTTATGTTTTCTGATAGTGTTTGCTGCAGCCTTGTCTTCCAAAACAGCCTCCTCTGATGCCCCCTCCAATCCACAAACTCTATTGCTCATGTGATGCTGAGATGGTGGGACCTAATACTCAAAACCCTTGACAGTGTGGAATTTTCCAAGTTCTCTGGCAACAGTGACTTGGCCATGTTGCATATAACTGTCTTTGTTATTCTTCTTTGTGTGATTGCCTTAATTCAGTGCAGTTCACATAGATATACTGTACAGGGGATGTAACAGGAAAAATAACTCTGTTAGGCAGGATACCTTCTGCAGTCTCCTGGCTTAATCCTGCAATATAAACATTGCATTAAAATCAGTTCCTTAGTACCCATAGATTCCAAGCATGTGTCATGAATACCTTCATTACAACTGCATTACTCCTAGGGGTGAAAATAATCTTCATAGTCCCTCCCCACCCTGTCCAAAGTAATCACAAGGGCATGTAGTGACAGGACAAGGGGGAATGGCTTCAAACTGAAAGAGGGTGGGTTTAGATCAGATGGTAGGAAGAAATTCTTTATTGTGAGGGTGGGGGGGACACTGAACAAGTTGTCATGAGGAGTTTGGAATGCCCCATCCCTGAAGTGTGCAAAGCCAGGTTGGATGGGGCTCTGAGCAACTGAGTCTAGTGGAAGGTGCCTTCCCATGGCAGGGGTCTGGAACTGGATGATCTTTGAGGTCCCTTCCAACCCAAACTATTCTATGATGTATCACAGTAGATGGTACTCCAGAAATATTGCAAGTGACACAGAAGTGTAATTGGTTAGAAGAAGAGATATTTCTGGAAGTATAGTAAATTTTGCCTTGAAATTTCTAGTATTTATCTGACCCTCCTTTTTTTTGTGAAACAGCATTGTCTGTGACACCACACAAACATTTCACACAGTCAAATTGGAAACATTCTTAAAGCACTGTGGTTTTTCTGTCCTTTATAGCAACCGTTACTCTCTTCTTTTTTTTTTTTTTAACACTTTAAGTGTTGAGCTTGCATGCATTGCTCTGTCATGATTGATGCCTTACAACAGTTCCAGTAGCTCTGATGATACCTCCTTGCACAAGGCACGTGTTCCTTAAAATGTGAATCTAATTTCAGATGGGAGGTTGAATACAGAAGAATGTAATGCCTAATTTTGCAAACTTGTCCCCCAGCATTGTCAAGAACCTTGCCTTTAGGCCCAAGATCTAAAGCATAGCATCTGTATTTTTTAAAAAGAGATAAGTTACGGCTCTCTATTTTCAAATTGACCTGCAATTTAAATGGAAGATAAATTTCATCATGACATACATTTCTCTGGGGCATTTTTGTTGTTTCTAATTTCTAGGGTGAAATAGTTAAGAAGTATACCCAGCTCAACCCTAAAACCTATGAAGACAGACTAGCATTAATTCTAAAGATGTGTGTAGAGGCTGCATCAGAGGCAGTAAATGTAAACTGCAGAATTTTGGGAGTAGGTGAGTTAACAAATACTAATTTTGTCTTTACATCTCTGTTTTTCAACATGAAATTAAATCACTATTCATTAAGTTAAAACACCTTTCTGTAATGGATCTCATGTATTTTAAGTTCTTACATATTCTTAAGAAACAAAGCTTTTAAAATGTCTGAAAATGAGAAGCTGACTAGAAAGACTGAAGTTTCTGCAGCCTGTAACAACCATTAAAGCAACCTGTTAAGTTATAGTAAACTATCTAAACTGTGTTTATCTAGTTTGTGGATTTTGAAGCTTTCTGCTGTCTTGGAATTGTGAATCGGATGCTCAATGTTTGTCAAAACAGCTCTTGAAACAACTGCAGCTGAGTGATGTTTTCTCTACTGTCTGTAAGCCTTTCTTTAGGGCTAGGATCAACTGTGCAACAGAATTCTCAGATACACTAGGGCAGACTACAAAGGCCAGAATGTTAAGACTAAATTTGCAGTTAACAGAGACAAAAGCAGCCCTTTTGCTGACTTCCAGTTTACTTGAACTTGCAGAAGAGTTCTGTGTTAAACTGTGTTTAAATCAGTCATGACTTCCTCAGTTTAATGGTGATTGGGAGATTTGGCCTTAGATATTAGTTATTTAGAAGATGTTGATTAATGTGTCCTGGATTTTTAAGAAGGACATAGAATCTTCATTTTAACTGAGAAATGCTCCTAAAGAAAAGTAGTTTGTTCCAGATGAAAATTTATTTGAATGACATAGTGCAAAGAAAAGTTAATTTGAATATATTGTATTCTTTTAAAACAATGTAAAGTACACCCTAACAAGAAATGTTAGCCCTTCAGACGTTTCTTATAACTTTAATGTTCAATTCAGCTGCTTGTTTTTAGAGCTTTTATGGCTGCTTTTCATTACAATGTTAACTCTGGAACCATCTTATATGTGATTCAATTATATAAACTCTGTACAATAAGACATTCAAACTTTTTTGTCTAGAACCTAAATACCTCCATAATGGTGACCTACTTTTCAGTGGTCCTGAGAGACTCCACCACCTTTGGAAGCCTCTCCAACTAGGGAAAACTGGCTTGGCTAATAGTGCCTATTACTGGCCATTACTCTGTTCAGTAGACAAATCTCTGAACAGAGTTTTGATTTTTCACAAAAACACTGTTTTTAAGTAAAAATCACTACTCTAGGTCCAGTGATTATTTTTAGTCATTTTAAATCTTGAGAGTTACAGCAGACTTCCAGACACTAACAGTGTTTCAGGGTTTGAGTAATTTATTTTTCTTGTTATATCTTTCGTACATCACTAACAAGAAACACAGCTATTAAATGATTTGCTGCAATCTTGCCTGAAGTAGGACCATTAACTTTCTGACTAACATTAACCATTACCCATATAGTTAGTCTAAAGATTCTCAGTGCATTGTGATTAGAGCTGTGGCATTCTATGAATTATCTTCTTTACTTTGAGGGTGACTGAGCACTGAAACACACTGCCTGGAGAGGTTGTGGAGTCACCTTCTCTGGAGATATTCAAAACCCACATAGACAGAACCCTGTGCCACTTCCTGTAGGTGAACCTGCTTTAGCAGAGGGATTGGACTAGATGATCTCCAGAGGTCCCTTTCAACCTGAGCCATTCCATGTTTCTGTGATCTTTACATGTCAAAAGTTGCACTGCCAATAATACTTGAGAAATTTTTACTTCAAAGCCTAGTATTAGGGGGAAAAATATCTTGTCATTAGACAAAGAAAAAGAGGTTTTTACTTAAAGTCTATTAAACAGACTTAGTTTTCGTTTTTCTCTCCTATATTTCTGGGACTTAGGTATTTCCACAGGTGGACGGGTAAACCCTCGAGAAGGAATTGTGCTTCACTCTACAAAACTCATTCAGGAGTGGAGCTCTGTGGATCTCAGAACTCCAATATCTGATGCTTTGCACCTGCCAGTCTGGGTGGACAATGATGGAAATTGTGCTGCTCTAGCAGAGAGGAAGTTTGGTCATGGAAAAGGAATAGAAAATTTTGTAACGCTGATTACTGGTACAGGTGGGTGTGTTACAGTTCAATGAAACCCAAAGTCCAGCACCATCACTTAGAGGCTCAGCTGTTCGTATAGGTATAAACATTACCACTACGCCTGCAAAACCAAAAATTCTTTTGCTGCACTATTTGTTTGGTTTAGAGTACTTCTTGATTTATTCAGGCAAATAAAACCACTTCCATAGTTTAACCTTCTTGATGAAAGAAGTTCCGCTGTTACAGCTATGCAGGCAAATAAGGAAAATCTGAGCAACTTCAGCTGGAACAATTTTGCATTTTTTCAGCTTTATAGCTTAATTCTCTTTCAGCTTCATTAATACAAGTCAGATCAGAATATGTGTCTAGAAGATAAGCAACTGAATATGAGGAAGTATAAATCTCAAATGTAAATGCGGTAATTTTTCTCATTTGTTAAGTATATAGTCCTTTAGATGGTGGCAGTAATAACTAGCTGATGAATCTACACCCAACTTGGGAAGGGGGAGCAGAGGCCTGCACATTTAAGTGTCCTGGCCCTTTAACACAAGAGTTTAACTGTCTAAATACAGCATTAGAACTTCTCCTCTGAAGTGCAAAATTTTAAGGCCACTTGGAAGGATAGTTTTCTGCATAAAGAGCATGACTCACAAGCTTAAAGGATCTCTCATAGTTCAGTACCATCCATAGGCTTTCCAAAAAAATACAAGCTTTCTATACCATTTGGATCCATATATGAATAGGAAGGAGCTATGAGCTTGCATATTAGGTGTGTCAAATAGAGTTCTTTAACAACTCGTAATTCTTGGTTTCTAGTGTAGATCATCACTGATGCAAATTATTTTATCTTGTCTGTATTAGAATAAGCAAATACCAGTGTCCTGCAGAACTAGAACCTTTAAAAACTGTTGGGGAGCAGGGGGTGTTTGTCTTTTTTTCTAAACCATAGGAGTCTTAATATCTTTGCAGGAATTGGAGGTGGAATCGTTCATCAGCATGAATTGATCCATGGCAGTTCTTTCTGTGCTGCTGAGCTTGGGCACATTGTCGTATCCTTAGACGGACCAGAGTGTCTGTGCGGCAGCCAAGGATGTATAGAAGCATATGCCTCAGGAATTGCATTACAGAGAGAAGCTAAGAAACTGCATGATGGTATCTATTTACTCTGGTTTTGAAAACACAGTCAATGAAGTTGTAGTAGAGGAAGAAATTTTCAAAGATGGTATTGAGAAGAAATAGATCAGCCTTCTTTTCCTAAGAGGAGGCAAGAATAGGTGTACGGGCAGCCTGCATAGTACAGATCAGTGTCAAGGAACATTTGGAACCACTGGTCTCAGAATTACCAGAAGAACTCGCTAGAGCTTAGTCTCATCTTTTTAACTTGATGTAAAGTAATCTGACGGGCTTCACAGTGGTTGTCTTTCAGCAAAAGCTTCCCAGTCTTAATGAGAAAATTCATGGTTTATTTGTTTTTGGGTCTGGCAAGACTAGTGAATTACCACACTCTAATGGTTTGAGTTTGATTCCCTGCTCTGCAAGTAGTTCCCTGAATAATATGGATATGGTTACTTTGGCTAAACTCAAGGTTGTACAGATTGTTCAGGATTCAGTATACAAGTAAAAGAGATGTAAAGATTTCAATTGCCTATTTTTTCACGCTCTGACTTTCCACATTACCATGTTTTGCTCTTGGCTTTCTCTCCTTTTCAGATGATCTGCTTTTAGTAGAAGGAATGTCAATGAAGGAGGAGGAGATTGTTAGTGCTGCACATCTCATTCAAGCAGCTAAACTTGGGAATACAAAAGCAGAGAGCATACTCAGAACAGGTAAGAGCATAGCCCAGAGGGTGGAACATTTCCATGATTATATTTTTCGGTGTACAGAAATGGTAGTGCACTGTAACATTACAAACACTCTACACGTTGAGGACCCCTCAATATAGAAATTACTAATGGTAACGAAATTTTAAATACAAATGTTGGAGAAAATGTCTGCAGAAGTGTTAAAAGTATCTGTTCTAATTTAAAAAAAAAAAAAAAAAGATTAAATAGGTTCTGCAAAGATCAACTAAAAAAAAAGTCTCAACATTCTCATATTGGAAAATTTGGGGACATTTCATTGTAGGCAAGTGAATGGTTAGTCTGAGGTAGCAAAGGCAATTTATGTATTACTTTACATGGGATATTTTACTGGTTTACTAGCTTTAAACCACTCCTCCATCATACACAGCAGATAACACTAAGATGGTAGAGTGACCTTTTCCTATTTTCTCTTTGCTTACAAGTGTGGTTAATGCATTGTTTTGTCTTTCACATCCATAATGTTGAATAATGCATTATCATGAAAAAGAAATTGCCTTTTTTTTTTCTTTTACATAGCAGATAATGATAGCATAACAACATTACCTGACAACATAAACTCAAAACTCTCCTCTGTGGAACCAAACACTTCACTGACTTTCCAGTGTTCAACTACTGATGCCAGAACTGCTTTGAGTATTCTACTCACTTTCTTTTTACTTCATCTTTTCAGCTGGGACTGCATTAGGCCTTGGCGTTGTGAACATTCTACACACCGTGAACCCCTCTCTTGTGATCCTTTCTGGAGTTCTAGCTAACCATTATGTTAATGCTGTCAAAGATGTGATAAATCGACAGGCTCTGTCCTCTGTTAAAAGTGTGGATGTGGTGGTCTCAAATCTAGCAGATCCTGCTCTCCTTGGAGCTGCTAGCCTGGTACTGGATTATACTACACGTAGAATATACTAGAAGATTAGAGAACTGGACTATTCAAATTCCTAATGGGTGGAGGGAATACTTTGCTGCCATTTTTTCTTTGATGAGAACAGCTAATGAATCAAAACAGTGTTCCAAGTAGTTAGTGGCTACTTCAGCGTCTCCTAATTGAGGCATTATCTTTTTGTATTTTTCCTAAATCTCAGCTGACTTCATAGAAAGTTATGTGCAATTCTGGTTTTTTAAGCACCTCTGTTGGTAAGCCTAAATGTTACTTTTGAGTGTAGCTGAATTATTTATGAGCATCTCTTGATGTATGGGGATTATGTGGATTGTGTGTAAAATTATAGCTAACTCTTGGGGATCTATATCTCATTTCCCACCTATGTGAAATGAGAAGTTTACCAGCTTTTCAGTTTCCAGAGTTCCACCTACAAAGTAAATATTATGTAATCACCAGTAGCAGCTAGTAATTCCAGTGGGTGGACAATAAAGAAAGGCTACACTTAGAAATTTTGTTTCATTAAGGACTTGGTCGAGGCAACCAGGTTTATTCAGTAAGTCATCTCTAAAGGGCAGAGTCCCATTTCAGAAGCTTTGCATATGAAGGAAAAAACCTACCGTCTGGTGAGCTTACAGCCTGCAGAGAAGTCCAAAGAAACTGTAAATATAGCAGGGAGCATCTCTGTATTGAGGCTATGGCCAATAGTAAATTGTTTGAATTTTATTCTTGGGGGATTTCTCAAAGGCACTTAATCTTCTGCTTTGTCTGTCAAATTAGCAGAGAGGCAAGGGGGGACTGCATATTCTTTGGTAGCCAGTTAGCTGAAATTCAGCCACATGACACATCTGATCATAAAGAATCCACCTTTCAGGAAAACTCTTCCATTGCATAGTGACACAGTGCACTCCCTCAGCCATTCCGGTGGCTGCAGGTACACTGTCCGTGTCCTGCTTTCACCATCAGCTTTCAGGATGGAAGGTCAAACCCTTATCCTCAACTTCAGGGCATTCCGAGGCCTAGAAGAAAAGTATGTCAAATACCAGTGAAGGCTTGCCTAAGTAAACCATGGTTTGTATGTATTTCTTTAACAAGTCCATGATATATAGTGCTGTCTTTATCCAGCTGCGTTTTTAGCATACTTTCAAGATGCTGGAGAAATTGAAAAACCAACCCATCTATCAGCTAATCCAGAAAGAGAGCTCTGGAGGAACAGTCACAAGACTATCCTGTCCTGAATTTAATGACCTATTTTGGCATCTAACTCAACCACTGATATTCTCAGAAGCCCAGTAATGTGTTAGTACAGGGGAATAAAACGGCTATTTCACACTTGAACTTCTTCTGCAATCAAAATGAAACAATCTGCAACCACTGCGCTCTGCTATACAATAAACTTGAACTGAATAGCTCTTAGTACACTCACTGATTCTGGGCTATAATCTATACAGATTTTCTTTACTTCCCCCTCTCTTCCACAATGCTTACTGAGAACTTACATCTTCAGAGCAGATTTCAGAAACACCATCTCCTTCCTGATGTCTCCAGGAACAATCTATATCATGGTTTCTCAGACTTGGTGAATACTGGTTCTTAACTGTTTGCCAAGTGGTACTAGGCTTTACGTAACCAAGGATTTTTAGTTCCTTTTTCTACATGTCTTGGTTTACTTGATGATTCCCATTACCTTCAGTACCAGAGGATTAGCTCTATGAGCAGGTCAAGGAGAAACAGGCATTTCTCTAAAGTAATAGCTCAGATCAGGAGTGTTGAGTTTCTAACAGTGAGAAGGCCTGTCATTTGATCTTTCCATCCTCTAGCATCACAAGGAATGCCTGGCTGGAATGCCTGGCTAAAAGTGGGACCAGGCTTTTGCTTTCCAGACCCTCTGAAGCTCTTTATTTTTGGTATCTCAGACTTCAGATGTTTTTCCCTAGCAGCTGAAGGGAGGGTGCAGGCACAGAAAAAACACAACAGACTAAAATACATTTTAAAAGTTTTACACCTTTAACATCTTGTCTGTTAAGAAAACGGTTCTTCAAAGGCTTTTGAAAATGCTTTTTTCTGTCAACTGGCCAAGAACCTTCTGCATATGTACAAGTGGTTTATAAAATCAGAAAGAATAAAAAATCATATTTAATAGCATAATAGTGATTTTGTTTGTCTCTCCTTCCCTGTTCAGAAGCCTCCTTTGAATTTCAGGTACTTTAACATGGACGAAAGATTTTATGGACATTAGTTCCCAACTGTATCCAATCCCAGAAGAAGCAAACACCAGATGTTCACAGAACATCTGTAGGACTGTGCTTGATGCTGGCCCTATGTTCTTTAGAGTAGCCCATATCATCAAGATCATGGACTCCAGTGAGGGCAAACCAACCTTTATATCCAGTACTGGAAAAAAAGTGCAGAAGCAAAACCCCTTTCCCCAGCTGTTACCAGTATTTCAGAGCCTAAAGCAACAGGGCATTCTCATTACCTGCATTGGCAGCACCTGCTCATGTTGCCTGTTGAGTATTGGTTGGTTTTGCAGTGTCCCTGGTAAGCACATATGGTATCCTAACAGCAGAAGCCTTCGCAGGAATGCCACTGTCCAGCCCTCCAAGCAGAACTGCATATGACATCAACAGCTTGGGCAGGACAGGTCCCCTCATGAAATTGGATGTTTATAATCAGCATTACGTAAGCAAGTGGCAGCAGCAGAGTGCCAAACGGTTGGAAAGTGAACCACAACTGGAGTTTTTAGTTCTGTAACTTAAAATTCATGTAACCAATATAAAGACCTCTACAAGTTCATATAGCACATTGCTCCTCACAGCTGGTGAAAAAAGACTGTTTTGTCCACAACGGTTCTGTGTTGCCACAGAAACCCAAAGATCCAGGACTTGGGATCACAAGGACATCAGTTGAGTTTTGATAGCTATCTTTTTACAGATCACAGCTAATCCATACAGAATCATGGTTTTGAATTTCTTTCTGGTCTCCTGACCAGCAAGTTTAGTTATTCAGTATTTTGAATCTGATCTGCCATCCAGACACTTGGAAATAATAAATTCATTTGTTTCTGGTTGTCTTGAAGCACTGTCCTTCCTCCATTTAATTGCAAAAAAATTGCCAAAAACTTGCACATATTACCACTGGAGGCAATGGCAATCAAAACACAACATAAAGAACAAGGTGCAGACAGAATATATACTCAGACTCGGTGAAATCTGATCACTGTGTCCCTTTCAAATGCAATAGAGTGTTCACAGGCATTAGCAAGTATAAAACACCTGGACTGTAGACCCCTTGGACCATTCCAGATAATTATGTTTGGATTAGATCTAGAACCACAGCACAAGGTTCTGCAGAGGAAGAAGCTTGCCTGCAGGACAGGCACTACAGGAAGAATCCTCTTAGCGAAGACTATAGACACCCACATTGTCCATTCTGAAACACAAGCTGGTAATCTATGTTTGTTTCCCTCTTCACCAGCTGCACAGGAAAAAAAACATCAGCAAGAAACAGATAAGCCATACCATGTTGGTTTATGACTGTTTAAAACTTACCCGTGTTCCACAGGCTAAGAGGATGAATGCACAATGCTGTTGTTTTCAGGCTCCCTGCTTTCCAATGAACCCATGACCTCTCCATCCCCCTTCTTCTTTACAAATGCTCATTGTAATTTCAGACTGCCTGGCTGCTGGCTGCCACCTGATCAGAAGCTGAACAAAGCAAGTTCTATACCAGGATGTATTCAGCAACAGTCCACAACTTCTCTCTCAATACTGCATGAGATCTTTGTGCACATCCAGCCGGGATTAAGTTTGAAGGATAGGAAGCGCTCAGGTGTTCTTCCAGATTCCACTAATGCTATGGAGATAAGCAGCAACAGTGGGAAGCTAAAGCCAGTAAACAGGATTGAGCATGCCCAGCAAGGCCAGGGGTAGCACAGAATTGTCACATGAAGTCACAAAATGACAGATGCTGACCTCTAAAGAAAACAATGTTTAGAAACAGACAAGGGCATTGATTTGCCCAAATAAACCTGAGTATTCTTTTGGTTTGTCGCAAGGTCTAGGTATCTAAAATAATTCTTAGACCCAGAAAATGTCCTGACTCCAGAAGTGCTGGGTTCAGTTCAGAGCTCCCGAGTACAAGAGCGACATGCACACACCAGAGAGAGTTCAACAAAGGGCCACAAAGATTATGAAGCAACTACAGCATTTCTCCTGTGAGGAAAAGCTGAGAGAGTTGGGACTGTTCAACCTGGAATGAGGAGGCTCAGGGGAACCTTATCAATGTATATAAATACCTGAAGTGAGAATGCAAAGAAGACAGAGTCAGGCTCTTTTCAGTAGTGCCATGAAAGGACCAGAAACACTGGACACAGACTGAAACACAGGAGGCTCCATCTGAGCATCAGGAAACACTTCTTTACTGTACAGGTATCCAAGCACTGGCAGAGGTTGCCCAGAGAGGTGGTGGGATTTCACTTCCTGGAGATCTTCAGAAGCTTGTCTCGACATGACCATGGGCAACAGGCCCAGGTGGTTCTGCCTGAGCAGAGGGTTGAACCAGATGACCTCTAGAGGTCCCTTCCAGCCACAGCCAGGCTATGATTCCATGACAGCACCGATAAAGGAGACAGTGACCTAGCATACATGAATGTAAAATTAAAGGCAGAAGAGGTAATCTGCAAAATCTCAGCGCGAGAATTACCAGAGATAATCGAAACCCACAGGGCTGCATTTTAATTGTTCCAGCAAGATGAAATATGTAAAAAAACTGCAAACACATTCTTAGGCCCTGCAAACCCAGCATATAAATACTGCTTTAACTTCTGTAACATTGGTTTGGCCTTGATTTTGAGTCTTTGCCCATTTTCTTGGACTGCAGCTCTAAGCCACATCCATAGCCAGATAAAACATTCTGTAAAATAGGAAAATGTGGGTGTGTCGTGGGTTTGACCCTGGCTAAATGCCAAGCACCTACAACGTTTGCTCTCTCCTGCTGCAGCTATGCAGAGGAGAGGGAAAATTAACACAAAACACTGGACTTATGAGTTGAGATAAGATCACTGATAAGCAGGACGCACGAGATTCAGGGCAAAAGCAGGCGGGAAACTTAAAGTTGCAAAAAAAAGTGATTTATTAATCTAACAGAGTCGGAGGATAAATCAGAGGTAAAAATAAGCTCTCAAGACACCGTTTCTTCACTGACCCCCCTTCTCTCTTAAGGTACCGCTTCTCAGCTCACCCCCTCCCTCCTTTCCAACTAACCAACAACTCCCGGGCAGAGGCAGGGTGTGGGTTTTTTTTTCTCTTAAGTTAGTCCATCACAATTCTTTTACTACAGACACTGTTTCTCTATTCGCCCCCTCCCTCTATTCAACCAGCAGATCCGGGCTGGGGCAAGGTATGTGGCTTTTCTTAGTCAGTCCAACGCCACAATTCTTCTGCTACAAACGCTGTTTCTCTACTCACCCCTCTCCCTATTAAGACACCATTTCTCAGCTCATCTCCTCCCTCCTTCCTTCTAACCAACAGCTCCGGGGTGGGGGCAGGGTATGGGGGTTTCCTTCGGTCAGGGTCAGTCCATCAGGGGAAAAGAATCCTCTACTTAACCATGGGGGTCCCTCCCACGAGAGACAGTCCTCTGCGAACTTCTTTGGCGTAGATCCAATCTCACAAGCAGCCCCGCCCGATTGCTGCTGTCCGAGATTCTCTCCAGGCTGCAGATTTCCAAGCCGAGGCCAGGCTGTTTCCATCCCGGGAGCAAGGCCTTTGCAACTCTCAGTCTCTGGGACTCCCACTGGATCACAGCTTCCTGCAGGCATCCACCTGCTCCTCTGGCATGGGCACCTCCCCACAGGCTGTGGGTGGTTCTCTGCACCCCCATGGGCTGCAGGGGGACCACCTGCTCCCCCATGGTCTTCACCACGGCCGGCAGAGGGTTTTCAGCTCCAGCGCCTGGAGCATCTCCTCCCCCACCTTCTCCACTGACCTTGGTGCCTCCATGTTGTTCTCCCTCACATATTTTTACTTCCTCCTCCTCCTTCCCTGGCTACAAAGAAGTGCGTGCTCACATTGTTTTGATTTCTTCTTAAATATGTTTTCACAGAGGCGTAACTAACATCTCTAATTGGCCCAGGTTTGGCCAGCAGCATGTCCATCATCTTCAGAGCCATCAGAGATTGGCTCTGCTGGACATGGTGGAGAAATTTCCAGAATCTTTACTCAGGACATGCAGGAGCCATCTTTGTACCCCACCCTACTCACTGGCAAAAACTGGGCCAGGCAAAACTACCACAGGGTGGTGATCAATAAATACCATAATTCAGTGTGCAAGAACCCCTCTAACCTGTTGATCTTTCAAATTCTCCTGAATTCATATTAACACTTTAAAGACTGCATATTTAACATAGTGGACTTTTCTTTATTATATTATCAGCTCATTTTGAAAGCCTTTGTTTTTAGAGGTTTTGAGGGAGAAAAGGAAATTTTCAGTCAAGGTGAATGTGTAATTAGTCAAGGCTAGCAATGAGTGTCAGTATTCTATGGACTTGCTCTCTGCTTCAGTCCTATTTGACTCACCTGCCATACCGCTGTGCAGTTCAGAAGATACCTTCTTGCACTAATCTTCCATGGAATCAAGCTTCCAGACCTGCAGTCTACTATCATTCTCATCACCACTCACCAGTAGTGTGTGAATACACTTGCAAAAATGAGAGCAGCTCCAGACACTACAGACAACAGTAAGGTACAGCTTAACTACTGCTGCCCAACTGAAAACCATTTTTTCACTATCTTACCCACCAAAAGGACATAGCTGCTAGTAAGCTGCCATGCAGCAGCATCCTAACCCTTAGTATATTTTAGTCTGCATCTGCAACCCTTTTCAAAATGCCTGGATTAACCTTCCAGCTTGTACATAAGATGTATTAAAGCAATTATGCTACACACTAGTTACGATACTGTGTCTTTGATAAAAATGATTAAATAATGTAGGAGATTGAACAGATTAGTTTTAGAAGATAGACAGCTAAGGTAAGGTTTAACAAAGCAAGGCTAGAATACAGCTCCTGTGAATGCTGGGTGAGCCAAGGAAGCAGAACAGATTGTTTTCTAAATCAGACTGTTTCAGATTCAACCACCTTGGCAAACAGAGCTCCAGCCTGCAGATGACCAGCAAAAAGAGCAAGTCTTCCCTTCTCTTGCTCTCCAACTCTCCAGTGGAATGAAGTGTCTGCAAAGATCAGTGAGGACAAGGACACAGTTCAAGAACATCCAAAGAGCCTCTACACAACAGATCTTTGCACATGAAGACAGCATTGAGTACCTAGCAGAACACAATAAGCAATAGAGTATCAAATGTCTTAACTACTCAGTGCCCTCTACTGTGTGTTGATCCTGAGATGGGCAGCCAGTGACAGCAGAAACCTTTACAGAACTGCTTACCTGCAGAAGGCAGTGTCCTCAATCCCACCGGAAGCAAGATAACCCCCTTAACAAGCCTGCTGTTTCAGTTTTCTAGAGCTTCTGTCTAGTGTGATAAATTGGATAGGGGAGCAGTTTTTAAACTAAAGCTCTCAGGATTTTTAAGAAAGCTTATAGAAACAAGCAGGAGTTACAGAGACCAGAAGCACTGCTGGCTGGACAATCACCAGCAAGGTGACATCACTAGCAATAAAGAGAAATGTTTACTCACACTTAAGTGAAACACCCTCTGTCAAAAGGAAGCAGAAGACCTTCTTAATTCATCCAAAGTCAACACATTTTGCTGTTTAACAGATCTTTAATATCAGTAATGTGGGAATTGACACCTCAGTGCACAACAGCACAGACTACAGTTTTGAAGGTTCTCCCATTTCAGACACAAAGGAAACATCAGGAAGAACATGCAATCAAACAATGATCAGCTCTAGATACATCATGATGTGGTCCAAAAAAACACATTGAAACAATTAATCAAATTACTGCAAACATAGCTTCTCTGAGTAAGGTTAAGATATTGCATCTGTAGTGTTTCCATTGAGCTTTGCTTCAGCGAACCAGCGGAGCCTGCTTGAGTGAGATGAGGACTGAACGCATGCGGGACACATCTTTTGCCTGCTTACTAGACTTGGGATTAAAGTCACAGAGCTGAGCCACACGTTCCCACTCAGTGCCTGGAAACACTTCTTCTGCATCATTCACAAAGGCTTCTTCAGCCGCCCTAAAAGCAATGCAATGCACCTTGTGTTAATGCCCAGCATATAAGGCACTCCTTCCCTCTTACAGGATGCAGTTTCTTTCAGCATGTTTCATAAGAAATGTGACCTGACAGCTGCTTGTGGACATTATGGCCACTTAAGCTCCCACTGCCCCAGTCCTGGAGATGAAAGTAGATTGCAGTAGTATGCTATGCACAAGCAGTGCAGAGGATTGCAGAGGATTGTGTAAAATGTTGGAATACAGGTGTTTGGTTTTAAGAATAGATATTGAGTCTTTGCCTAAGGAGTCGCCACGCAAGCTTCCAGAAAGTAAGGTACTTTTATGTAGGCATTTTATTTATGGAGAAATGCCCAGGTCTTAACTAGTTAAGCCTCTGCCACTTGATGGCTTATACTGGACATTTGCCAACTGGAAATTTACAACTGCCTGCAAGCACATCTTTAACAGATTCCATTTGAGTATGTAGATCAGCCCCAAGGCCTACAGGCCATCATAAAACTATTTGCTGATGATTCCCAATGCTGTAGTGAAGCAGCATGAATCAGAAGGAATTTAAGTCACGAATCCCATGCATGTGAGTGCTATAGACTACAGTGTATCTTGGCAGAAGAGATGACTTGTTTGAGGTCACCTCACAGAATAATCATATTTCGCCTGCTCTCATCCTAAGGAGACTCTAAGGAGGTTTTGTACTGGTTAGTGCCAGTGGCTTCCCAGCTGTATTATTTTGGCTTTTCTATGCTGCCAATAGCATTGCTTCAATGCAGGGATAACACTCCAGCATCTAGTTTACATGAACTGTGGGGCCCTGGTAGCTGCCTGAGTGCAGAAGCAGTAAGCATCAAGAGATCAAACCAAATCCATCTACTCCAACAAGCAATACAGAGAAAGCAGTGAAAATGACTCTCCCATGAGGGTTCAGCACTATTCACAGGGATGATAAGGTTACAGACACCACTGAAGACACGGATCACTACAACACTGCTACTTTATGTGACATGACACTTTTAAGGGGCAGTGAAGATTTTACTTAACTGTTCTAGGCTGTAGCAAGGATGATTTATGTTTGTGCTTAAAGGTGAAGAGAAGAAAAGAAACGAGAGAAAGTTTAAGTCAGATATAGAAAATGAGAATGAATTTAATGCAGATGATTAGCTGGCTGAACATGCACTAGTAGCTTAGCCTACATTCAGGAAACAGGCAGCCAGTTTTGCAGCACTTACACTGCACATTTACATTGGACATATGAAAATAAGGGTTTTATTGAAAAAAATCTAACAAAACCAACTCCAGGAGACTTCAGAAAAGTTAAACACCACCTGTAAATCCATCATTTCACAAGTGTTGGTTTACATCCACCTACAGTTAGCTGTGAATTTCACACCAAACTTTCAATATTAATGCACTCAAAGCCACAACACGGCTCACCACTACACCTTCTAAAGGTGTCACCTTAGAATCTGTGACACGTCCATCTTTCAATTCAAGTCTACAAATTAGGGGAAGAAATTAAAATACGTGAACAAGCCAATGAACATTGCAATCCTTCTACCCCTCAGAAACTAGCATACTCACTGGGGCTTGAAAGTCATGGCTCTATTTTCACTGGCCTATTGAGCTGGCAAAACATCGACACTGCTCCTAAATGTTTTCCCAGCATCTTATGCTGATTTCCCAACAGCACCTTCTTGTATTTTTCATCTGCTCTCAAACAGCCTCTGTACGCACGCACCTTTTCCACGCTGATTTATGTCAGGCAATTCCTTTCTACTTTCCTTTTGTGAACCTTTATGTGCAAGCACTGCTTGAGTATTTTTCTGATACATAGGCAAAGCAGCACAGATCAGGTGCTCACTGCCTGTTACGAAGTAAAACACTGCTTCTCTGTGGAAGGACTAAATACAGCACCCATGTGAAACTGCAGGCACTAACCCACTCCCCCAGCAAAGCATCTTGCTAAGCAATGTTCACTGGCCTGGAAAGAACTGTAAACCCTTAGGTCTAAAGACTACTGAAGTCATTACCAAAATTCCAGTGGTATGTACACTACATTACTTAACCTGAAAGTGCTAGGATTTGTGCAGTGTATAAAAGAAAACTGCACTTAATACTGCAAACCACAGTCAGTCCAAAAAGTAAATATTCAGAAGCCACCTTCAGACATTCAGGACTATTTCTGATCCTCCTTATTACTGCATTGACTAGCAAGCAGAATTAGTAGTTAAGCAACATACACATAACCAATCACGTCAGCGAAGGGTTGTTTGTAGAAAGCTTCATCTGCCACCCTAGGTAGCAAGTAGTCCAACAGGCAGGCAAGCAGGCAGGAGAAAAGAGATAAGGATGAGAAGTACGGAACACAGCTGGAGGCAGTTTTAACAAGCACATTAACCTTGCATCATCTAGACTTATTGTAACAGGAAAGCAGTTACCACATGGAAAGTATCCATTAGCCATTGGTCTGAGGGGCAACACAGAAATTCTGCTACGTCCTAGAAGGCTGTACCATCTAGCTGAGGACTAGAGCCCCAATATTAGCATCAGACTACTTCCAGAGGATAAGAAGTACCATCAGGCAAGAGATGTCACCAGGGTAATGAGAATGCTAAACACTTCTGTGCAACGCTTGCTTAGTGAGCCCTGCTCCAGACTCCATATCCTGCACTCAAACACTGGCCATAATAAAGCTATGAGGGTATCATGAGCTCTGGCCACCAACTAGAACAGTACCAATCCTGTTTCCCTTTCTTGGCCCAACCAAAAGATAATGAATTCCCCAGTAAATGGAAGTGGCAAATCCATAATTCCGTAGGCAGTGTAGGCCTCCTTTCTTCCTTTAGTAAGAAGAGTCATCTACTAGGACTTTAGTTAATAAAGACAAACCTTATGGCCATTTTGATAAGAAAAACAAACAAATAAAACAACAATAAAATTAACAAAACAGCAGTTCATCTTGAAGCCTGTGAGTTCCCAAAATATACAGCAGTCTTGATGATTACCTGGACAGAATGAAGTAGAGATTTAAGAGGCAGTAAGTCAGTTCTATCACATTTACCTTCATGTTGCTTGAAGTCAAAACTGTACAGGGAACCTCTAAGAAAGTGTAAGAGCTTACTATTCCAGCAACCAAGTTATCAGTTTCTGCCACAGGACTCATAATTAGACAATTCAAACCACCAGAGACACAGTCAGCACTTAGTTTTTCATTAGTAGAATTGAGTCATGTTATTTCTGAACTTCTTCCAAAAAGAGCAGCAAAAGGTTTTAAAATATCTAATGAAATAACCTGTAGCAATGATTAACTAGAATGCCACTTCCATATGTTCTAAAGAAAGCAAGTAAGAATGTTAGTCTCAGGGTAGGTAATTGCAGTCACTGAAGGCCTGTGCAGCTGGGAGCATGCCAACAAGTGGGTAGAGTAGAAAATTTTCTAGCCATGTTCAGACTTCATGTCTTAAGGAATCTTCAGTAATTCTAGATCATCATCTTAAGGCTTTCTCTTGCTATTCTGTGACATTTAATCTAGATTAATTAAGAAAACTTTAAAAGATAGGTAGTAGGAGCATTTTCTTTAATGATCTGAAGGCCTATTGCCTTAGGACATATGAGAAGTATTCTAACCTCCCTCCCCAATTATTTTCACACCCAGTACCATAACTCTTCTGATGCCTGGAGAGACTTTACCTGTTACTGGCTTTTGTTTTCTCAAGCTTTTCATCTTGCCTTGCATACCACTCTTCCAACTCCTTTATTGCTTTCTCTTTCCATTCTGCTTCCTGCTTTCGTGAGTTTGCATCTGAAGATTTAAGAATTTGTTTGTCAGTCATATTTGTATCCAGATGTATCTTGCAAACATTTCAACTGACAGCTCAGGGTGCATTATAGTGCAGACAGTTGCTTCACCAACTCAGATAAGGGTTAGGAGATTTCCTGATTTAGGCTATGAGAATTCTAAATACTACAAACATTCAAAGGATTAGCTAAACAGAATTCCTGTGCTGCACAACTGGGACAGTCTGCTTCAATTTAGGATACGCACCTTGCAGAGTAGTTCAGATCCAGTAAGTCTGTTGGTCTGCAAACTGCTCAAACCAGAAACAGACACCTTGCTATGCCAGTGCTGGAACAAAGCTTAGTAAAGCCTCTATGCTTAGGCAAAGTGAGGGAATCTGACACTCTGCATACTTTACACACAGCCTACAGTTCAGGACAACCTCATCTGCTGTAACTAGCCCAAAAGAGGAGCAAAAGGGTCAGCTCTATCCAGAATCACATTTTACAGAAGGTTCTGTCCTAACAATTTCAAGCAAAGGCTCTTCCACCATGTAAGTCTCTAAGAAACTACGAAAACCAGTTTGTAGTCTCTTAGAGGCTGTCCATGGTAGGTACCACTGCATTTGATAGCCGTATTTAGTTAATAATCCATTACTTTCTTAATTCAGTTATTAGATCAAGATCCATGTGGCAACAGATGGCCTCAGCAATTACAAAATGAGTAATCTTAATCCTTTGAAAAAAAGTACTAATGCCTGCAGTATTTATTTATTCTCTTTTTAACTTACAAAAGTTGTTCATTTTCTGTCAGCTTATCTGGAAGTAAAAGTTTGAGAACCACTTGCTTGCTAACTCCTACACCAGTGTTAAATCTGCTTACTAGAAGACTCATCCAGACTTGCTCCTCAAACTCAAGAAGCATGTTAAAACCCCAAAGAAGCAGTGCCATGGTTCAGAATTCTACTGCTTAATCATAGAATGGCTTGAGTTGGAAGAGGCCTTAAAGACAACCTAGTTCCAACTCCTCTGACATGGGCAGGGACACCTTCCGCTAGACCAGACTGCTCAAAGCCCCATTCAGCCTGGGATGGGGCATCCACAACTTCTCTGGGCAACCTGTGCCAGTGCCTCACCACCCTCACCATAAAGAACATCTTCGTAATGGCTAATCCAAACCTGTCTTTTCTGTTTAAAGCCATTACCCCTTGTAAACTACACATCCTATTGGCCCCTCTCCAGCTTTCTTTTAGGTCCCCTTTAGGTACTGAGAGTCTGCTCTAAGGTCTCCCCAGAGCCTTCTCCTCTCCAGGGGGAACAACCCCAAGTTTCTCAGCCTGAGAGAAGCTGACACTAAGTTACTCAACAAATACAGTGCTTACCAAGTTGCTCCAGGCGCTCCTTTTGCTCCTCTCTCCACTTACGAATACTTTCTGGTTCTGACTGCAGTCGATCTGCTTGGGAGATGGCAGCATAGCAGTCTGTGGGACCATTACTCTCCTTAGAGGAAAGGAATAGTAAAGTCATTTGTGCACAACAAGTGAATATTTCAGATAACTGCCTGGCAGCTACATAAAATTAGACTCTATTTGAACTGAGCCAGTAACACATTCATCTGATGTTTTAACACATTTCCACCATTAACAAGAAAAGCATCTTGCCACAAATTACAGCAGGACTGAAGGAAATTAACATAGGACTACCTCCAGAATCAGGGATCAAACAAAAATTCAAGACAACTGGAAAGACAAGTGCCACAAATGCTTAGTGCCAGAGCACTAAGCCTGAAGAACACACAAGACAATGCCCAGCACCTCACTAACACAGCTGTAGGCCTAGATATCTCTGAGTTCATCTTACCTTAAATATTTGCTGCAAAAGTAATTATCTTTATGGTTTTGTGCACAGGAGTTTAAACATTCTTTGCAACTTATTTGTCTATTTCAAAAGACATTTGCATGCCACATTACAAAATCTGGATTGATGTATGTAGCTTATAACACAAGAGGCATTTCAACATTTAAGCATCAAAACAGTGAGAGTACTATCATCTTTTTCCCAATATAACAGGTCAAGGGCTTGAAGTGAATAGGGCTAACATTAATACACCAGATTCAAAAGCTAATGAATATTGTGTTATTTGCTACAGAGGATACTCCAATTTTAACAACTTTTATTGCTTCATCTTACCCCTAACAGAGCTAAGAAATACCACTCCTAAGAGTACCAGATCAATTACAGCTAAAAACAGATTTGGCTGTGTCTTGCCCCTCTTTGGATCTGCTGTAGCCCTCAATGAAAGAATAATATAGAGAAAAGGAGCTAGGCTGGTGCAACACCACTAGGCTTCACATTTCATCCAAAGCAAAATAAACCAGCCAGCTGCAGGGCCAACTAGCTACAAGTAGCTAAAAAAAGAGTTATGTATAGCCCACTCAGTCTCTCTCATTAAGAGGAAGCTCTATGAACCAAAACAACTGGTCTCTTAGAATTCCTAACACAGAATCAAGGTATCTAAAGGGCAATCTACTTTCTGTGGTACAAGGAAGCACAAAGGACCTGCAAAATACAAGTATTCCCATCAACCTCCCAGCAATGCTAAGGATATAAGAATGTTAGCAGCACTGAAAGCTGTGTGTCCACAAAGCTCAGCATTCACTTTAAACTCTAAGGAGAACTAAATTGCTCATGTTGCTTCCTTCCCATGCATTCATTTAATCAAGGCTAACGAGGCAACTGTGACACCAGGCAATGACAATGCCTTAGACAAACCGGTGTGAAATTCAGTTACAACATAGTGATTGCCTTAGTATGTCTCATTCCTCCCTGTTGCTAATTAAAGCAGGTATCTCTTCCTTTTGTCATTAGCATGGTTGTATAACATGCTTTCATATTGTGAATGAGCTTTTTAGCTGTCACCTTAACTTCATGCAACTTCATGTCACTAAGAAATGTATGTTTTCCGTTCCTTGTAAGACTGATCTTGGTAAGACAACCAGGATGCATGAATTATCTTTAAAGAGCAAGATCTGAAAAATCTGAAATTTTCAAATCTGAAAACTCTGCTTTAAACTAGGTAATCAGAACTTTCAGCTTAGCAGCCAGTGGCAAGTCAATGTTAAGTCATATCACAGAGCCTGTCAGTCTGCTTTACAGTGCTTATGTACTGTTAAGCCACATTTCAAAATGAACTGCCGCTTTAAGTTACCTCTAAGTTCAGAGGAGGGGCATAATTAAGAGCATTGACAACTATGAGATGAGCTACCATTACAGAAGTTCCTTCTCAGATATGAGACAAAATTGAAGGCAAGAAATAGGAAGTATTAGTCTATGTTAAGGTAAAGTTCTCAGAGTAGAACAACACATTCTAAGTACAGAATACTTCTGTCTTACCTGATAGACATCCCCGTTAACCACTCCATCAACAGCATCTGTAAAGAGATGACTTGTTTAGTCATTTGAGAAAAGACAGAACAGCCAGATTTATTGATTTCTCTAACTTGTATGGAAAGCTTTACTAGAGTAATGTGGGAGTTGTGAAAATGAGTGTTACTTGATACCCTGCAGGGACACTTCCTTCTCCCTGCATTTTTCTGGACAGGCATGAAAAACCAAGGGAGTCATCATTCTGCAGAACCAGAAATGCAAGGTTGTTTCTTCATCATGAGATCCTGCTTCTAACAACATAAACAGCAGAGCAGATACTGCTGAGAAACTGCTACAGATTGCATTCTACAGCTACTCCCACTTTGTCCTCCCTCTCTTAGAAGCTGACTACTATACAACTGTTCTGAAGTTAAGAAGGATGACTGCCACTTTTTTAGTGTCTACCTGGAAGATTAACAATCCTGCAGCCAACACTTAGTAATTCTTATCCTAGTTTGGTTACGTCCTAATCAGCTCAAAAGATATAGCTAACATTCCTAGCAAAGTCACCTTTCTGCTACCATCTGTGATTACATGCTTGATAGCTTCCTACTTCAGTTGCAGCATTATTATCTCTGAAGTGACAGTGGCCAAAGAATCTCAGGAATAGGATCAGCTACAAATCTTTCCCATAGAACCCTACAATTTCACTGTTTTAAAACACAGCCATAGGGAACACACGCCAATTGCAAGGCAAACTTTAAAGTTTTTAAACTATTTAAATCTCTGGACTATGCAAAATTTCAAGAACTGCTAAATCTCAGCAGGGCATCTCTCTGGAGCAGCGCCACATAACATCTGCCTGCGTGATATACCAAGCAGTCATGTTACTACCTTTCTCTCACTCTTAATGCCACCATGGATAAATTTATCACATATAAGTGTTTCCATCATGTCAATACACCCCTCAGTGAGAGAAATGACTGTACCAAACAGTAGGCAGAAAAATCAAGTTATTTTGCACCACCTTCTTAGAAAAAGATAGCTGACTGGCCTAAAGCTAAGAGCATTATGCTGCTGTATCCTCTGTTTCTTTGTGGCTAGGTATGCACCCATTTTGTGCTACTAGTTGATGGCACTCAGGAAGTTCTTCATACTCCTTTATCAGGGAACTAGGCAAGTGTTTTAAGACTTTATCCCTGAGCCCTGAAGAGCAATCATTAACTGTATTAGATGGAGGATTGTAAATTCATAAGTTCAAGAATGGCAGTAAAGTTGGACCATACTAGTCCCCAAGAACATAGTTACTAACTTTAGTAAGGGAAGACGCAAGTTAATAAAAAACAGCTTTTTGGTTACGAGAACCTGTTATTTTATAACTAGACTCCTATAACTGAGAGATGGTTGCTGCTTTGTCTGATTGCTATTTCTCTGCAAGGTACAGGAGGCCTTTAAGAACACTAAAGGTTGGGCCAGAGGGCTCATAAATTTTGAGGATGCTTCCAAGCACAGTGATAATATGGTTAAAGTTTTCTTGTCACATCAAAAAACATTCATTATGGTCTTCATTACTCAGGCTGGTAGTCTGCTCAGGTAAAAGGAACAACATCATTGCTTAAGGCTGTGGCTGAGATGAAACAGATACGTTTGTCTAAGGGCCATTTCTCCTCTGCACAGAAACAAACACGAACAGACACTGAACTAAGTGTTTTCCAGAGGGCAACCAGGTCAGACGCATTAGCAGTATTAGAATAAACTTCCCATCTGTTCTGAGCTCCCTAGAACTTGAGATTAAGCTGCAGTCAGCATGCTGACTGAGCATATCACAAGCAGAAGAGGAAATAGAACTGTACCAGCATACTGTCATATGCCAATACAAGTGTGCTTACTGGAACAAGACCAATAGTCAAACATTTCTTCATTTCAGATCTCCAGGCTCATTGCTTATATAATTAAACATGAAATCTAGAAAAACTATCTGTTTGCCAGTCTTCATACCAGTAATCAATGCTAGTTGTGTATCAGATTTTTTGTTCACAGAAACATGCCATTTCACAAACAGCTTCACACAGAAAAAGCTTAAATACTGGTACTGCCATCACAACATTTTCACTGGTCATAAACAATGAGACCCCTGTTCTGGCTTCAGAGTCCATCCAATTCTATCACAATATTGCATCTCCTGAAGTTAGCATCCACATATTTAGAACTATCTTGGTTCGTAATGATCTGTATTCCTTGTTGTTTGCTTTTGAATTTAAGATAAACTCTTATTTCTAAGGACACTGTTGCAGTGAACATGCCCAAAAATCTACAGTTCTGCAACACATGTTGATAATATGGTAATAATGAACTTTCATACAGCAACACAGATAATTTTTAGAGTCTGGAAGAGCTTGGAGAGGATAAGTCATATTAGCTGCCTTGCATTCACAGGAGCTGTAACACCACAGCTTGCCAGAAACAGAAAGCCAGCATCAGTGTCCTCCACATTTACTGTACCTTACAAAAGAAAAGGCTCGGTAGTTTGAAGATAAATACAAAAACCATTTTGTCACTTCCCAGTCCTAGAAGTCCTATGGCCTCAGAGATTTATCACAATGATGATCAACTACTCTGAAGGCTACTGCTTGCACTAATACCACTCAGTACCACTTGGCCTAAAAGGAAGTTTGCTTAGCCTTGCTCACCAGCCCCTCTAAAGTCTTATTCTCAATGCAAAAGAGAACTGTTATCAGAAAAGTCAGAGGCAGGGCTTTACATTGAAACACTTTTCTTCTGTTCTTTTAAAATAAAAGTATTTTTTATGAGTTACCTTCAGCATCTCTTTGAAATAGTAAGTACTCTATTTCTTCACTGCCATTTTCAGTGAGCTAGCAGGTCTAGTTAAAGCAACAGAAGAACAAAGTTTAATATATTCTGACATAAGGTTAAGTAACTTCACCACTCAAGGCCTAGTTTCCCATCCTTTTTCTTTTAGGCACAGTCATACTTCCCTTTTACCAACCTCTCACCCATAAGACAATAAGAAAGAAGAATATTTTACAAAGCTTTTGTTTACATCGTTACACAAGAACCTGGGGAAGAAATAATTTTTCTAGCCATAATGCATTCTCGGGCCTGTGTGCAAAATAAAGGCAAGCAACTCAGGAAGAGTGCTTCTTCCCTGTATTTCAGTTCTAACCTGCTGTCATATCGAAACCCGTTATTTCCCGCATTTTCAATATAATCCACAGGCTAGAACTAAACCACACCTGCAATAACGCTGTGCCATAACAGCTTCTGTAATTTTCCAATGTAACAGCTTCTGTAATTTCCACCTTCTGTAAATTTCCAATAGTATTCTCTTGAAAACAGAAACAATAAATTTTTCTGTCCCGACTTCATAATAATGCAGCATCACTAACAAGCTAAACAGATACCATCCCTTTTTTATACCTTTCTCAGTGCTGCCTTATGAGGCTCTAAAGCCTCAGATTCTGGTTGCATTGCAAAACCCAGATCAATGGCTGTTCAAACGATTAAGAAAAAAATCAATAGTCACAGACAAGAACTCTTTCTGTCTGTGGTGCTAACTGCAGAGACAGGAAGAATCAATTCTTTCCCAAATAATTTTCAAGCAAATTGATATTAAATTTCTGAAAGGCTGTTAAATGAAATCTCTAGACAAACCGCCAGACACAATTAATTTTCTTAATTGCTAAAGGTTCATGAACAACTTTTGAAGATAGAGAAATATCATTCAGTCAAGTTCATATAAAACTTAGAGAGCTTGAAAATGTGAATGCTATGCTTGAGACTAGTCAGCCTACATTAAATTCGTGTGTATTCGCATGATTGTTAACATATATAACTGCTTGTCTTTGAATAAAATTCCCCATAAGGAGCTACTCAATAAACAGCCATGAGGAGTATGTATTGACATACAATATCTAGAAGCCACCCCTTTCCACTTGAACTCTCCGTCTCCTGCTCAGGGAACATAATGAGTGAACTGATACAACCTCAAGACATACTCTTGTTAGAATTTGACTGCAAATACATGTAGACACTGATTCATCACTGAAAAAGAAATCTCATAAGACATCACATTACTAATAACAAGGCAACAGCAAAGTATTATTTGATTTATACAGTACTCCCTGCTTTCTGAAGCAGGGATTATGCCTCATCTTCCAAGGCAAATAAGATTAGGTTTCCACATGCCCAGGCAGCTTGAATGGCATAGCTATTTACATAATGAATGGCCTACTGGATCAGGCCAGTATTCCAACCCTGACCATGGCAACACGAAGTGATGCTGCGTGAGACGCGTGAGCTTGGCAACGTTCTGCCATTCTCCCCATATTCACACAGTATCCACCATTACAACAACTAACAGAATCCCCTATATTGATACTAACATTCAAGAAGCTCACTTCTGTCCATGTATTTGTCTAATCATTTATCAAGAGACTGAAATGTAAAAACTGTTGATGAGATACTATGATTCTTAAAAGCATATTTCAGGAAGCTGATGACTGCTTGTCACTACATCTGAAGTTAAGATCTTCAAACTTCAGTTGAGAGCTGCCCAAGTTATTACTTTTGGCCCAATATTTAGAAAGAACTGATCCAACAGACCTGTATATGAGGAGTTCAAAAAAGGTTAGGGTTAAAAAAAGTAAATCCACAAATCCCTGGTCACGATGCTTAAGGATTTACATAAGAACTTGCATTGTTTCAAGAAGAAATTGGCATTCACCTATTCAATTACAGAACAGTTAAATATGCTAATTTGCCAGAGACTACAACTGTCTGATATTTATTAAGGTACTGATCAGATGATAAGAAATGTCTAACCCAAATGGCAACAGAAGTCATTAGATCATTTGTCACCACACCTGAACCAGCACGCTTCACATGGCTGCAGTCTGTGCTTTCCGTGCTTTTTAACATGAGGGAGAGAGTACAGGCTCTGACAGTCAACAGAGATCAATGTTCTGTTAAAAAAACAGGACCACCAAAAGTCCACAAGCATCATCTCCCATGCCTATTTAACAGGCAGAGCAAAAATGCAATTCCAGGAAATAGAAGAAAGCAAGATGACATATAGCTCATTATTAGACTTTCCAGATCCTTAGATCATATTATCATATTCATTATTTTATGAACCTCCTTCTAGAGAAAGTTCTCCAATAACACTTTTGCATTCCACGACAAGTCAACTTACATGACTTGAGAAAAAAAACTCTTGAAAGGCAGTTTAGGAACTACTTTTAGATACCAAACCAATCCATAAGCGTTTAACAAATTGACTTTTTGACAAGGAAACACTCTGCAATAGTCATCACTGCATGCATGTAGAGAACATAATCCTTTAGTTGTCCTACTGCCTTGTGAGAAAGGCCAAAGGTAGAATTTTTTTCAACAAAATTGTTTTCAAACAGCTACTTTAATGTTACAGAGTTTGTTTGGAACATAAAGCCCATGTAAGGCATAATGTTTGCCTAAAGCTTCTGAAAGAAGGGAAGTGCCCACTGTGTCTGTTTCTGCACTATACATAGAATACGGAAGTCAAATTATGTATGGTATCAAAACAGGATGGTGTTCTGATAAAAATTATCCTCAAGTTCTTGTGCTGGAGCAAGTTAGGCCCCAGTAAACACCTTTCTTTTCAGGCGTATGTAATCCTTATGTTTTGGACCTTATGAGTGAGCTGATGTAAAGGCTAGTGCTACCACTAAATAAGCACCAGAAGGTCCATTACCTAGTTTATCTAGCTGAGCTTTATTCCCAGAGATACGATGAACCTGCCCCCTCAAACATAAAATACAACAGTAATTTCTGGTATCAGGTTGCAAAATGAAGATTTAATTCTAAAGATGATCCCACAGTGAACTGCGGAGCAAAGTTTTTCAACTTAATCTGAAGAAGAGTGGCATCCTACTGCAGTGACAAAGGGATGTCACATGAGAGCAAATATGGTCCTGTGGCCCTGGTGACAAGTAGAAGCAAAGCCTTCCGAGAGTGTTGCAACATCAACTCCTTTCCACTCAGACTTCAGTTAAAACCTTTCATAATGAGAAGTGTTTATTCTGGGCTGCTTTAACTACCATTAGACTACCTGGAAACACACTAACCTGCAGTTCCCAAGACACACAGTTCCCACCCTCCTCCAAACACGGGTTCCGCAGTGTCGGGTTTGCTATGTTCAGTACAAAGGTTACCAAGGAACAAAGGCTAAAGGTTTAGTAAAATTAAACATTAGCTTAATTGCTCTTATGCTTTAAGACTAAGATCACTCCTGCTGAAGACAGAAACTCAAGTGGCGGATTTATCCTGCTTCGAGAAGCCCTTCCTTCAGGCAGGCACCTGGATTAGACGAGATCAGCACCGTTCGCATTAGGATATGGGCACGCCTTAGGCATCTTCAGGGGATACAAACTACAGCAGGGAGGTAGCTCACCTTGTGGCACAGCGCACGCAGGACGGCCCCGACCCACGCCCGGGACCACCCCCGGGCAGCGGAGCCCCGCTCGGGGCAGAGAGCCGAGGCGAAGGTCCCGCCGGCACCGCCCCCGCCCGGCCGCGGCACCCCGAGGGACAAGGGGAGCCGGGACCCCTCGCCCCCCAGTCCCACCCGCCGCCCCCGCAGGGCATACCCGCGCCGAGGCCCTCGGGACCCTGCAGCGCCTCGGGCACCTCGCCGTTCTCCAGGATGCCGTAGCCCTCGTCGTTCTCGATGCCCGCTATCTCGTTCTCCTGCTGCGCCAGGAAGGCGGCGGCGGGATCCTCCTCGCCGCCGTCGGGCGCCCCGTTCCCGGCCGGTTGCTGCTGCGGCTGCTGGGCACCGAAGAGCTCCATGTCGGCCATAGGCAAGGCTGGCGGGCGGCTGCGGCTCCGCACCGCGCCTACGCCGGGCAGCAGCGAGGAAGGGGCGGGGGCGCCCCGCCTGCGCCAATGAGCGGCGAGCACCGCCTGCTCTGACCAATCAGCGAGCGGCAGTGGCGGGGCTGGCGGAACGCGAGCCAATCAGCGGCCACAGCGCGGCGGGCCGGCGGGGCGGGGCGGAGCGCGGCCGCGGTGCCCGGAGGAGCCGGGCGGCACCGGCAGGATCCGTGCCCTCGGACTGCGGCGGGAGCGGGACCGGGACCGTGTGTGCTAAAGCAGAGGCGCTCCGCTGGGACGCGACACGGGTCCGTCGGCAACTTGGAGACAAATTCGAACCAGCAGACTACGTCAGTAAAAACATCAGTTCTGTCAAACATCTTTCTCTCGTTATCACAGAATCATAGAAAGGGTCAGGTTGGAAGGGACCACAGTGGGTCCCGTGGCACAGGATTGTTCTAGATGTCTAGACTGTGTCTAGATGGTTCTTTAATATGTCTAGTGAGAGGGACTCCACAGCTTCTCTGGGCAAACTGCTCCAGTGCTCAGTCACCCACACAGTAAAGGTCTCCCTCACATTCAGGTGGAATGTCCTGTGCAGTTTTTGCCATCTGTCTCATGTCCTAGTGGTTGGCACCACCAAGAAGAGCCTGGCTCCATCCTCTTGACACCCCCGCCTTTAGATATTTATACACATTAATGAGGTCAAATCGATGTAAATTCAGGAACCGTGTGTTCCATTGATTATGTGTTGACAAAGTGTTCATTAGAAGAGCAATGATTTCTGATACAGCTTTTTTGACCGTTACTTTAATTGGTTTCTGTATCTGTCTCATCACACAGACAGAATCATACAATTGTAGAATGTTAAGGGGTTGGAATAAAACGGAAGATCACCTAGTCCCAACCCCTGATGCCACAGGCAGGGACACCTTCCACTAGACCAGTTTGCTCCAGGCCTTATCCAGCCTGGCCAGGAATATTGCCAATGTTGGGACATCCACAACCTCCTCAGGCAACCTGTTCCAGTGTCTCCCCACCAACAGAGTAAAGAATTTCGTCCCAATGTCTGACCTAAATTTCCCCTCTTTCAGTTTGTACCCAGAACTCCTTGCCCTATCACTACAGTTCCTGACACTGTCTCCCTCTCCAGTTTCCCTGTAGGCCCCCTTTAGATACTGGAAGGTTGTTATGAGGTCTCCACAGAGCCTTCTATTCTCCAGGCAGAACAGCCCCTAATTCGTCAATCTGTCTTCACAGGGGAGGTATTCCAGTCTTCTTATCAATGTCATGGCCTCCTCTGGACTCGCTCCAACAGTTCCATGTCCTTCATACGCTGAGGGAACCAGAACTGTTCGCAGTACTCCACAGGATCTCATGTGAGCAGAGAGGGGGACAAGCACTTTCTGCAACCTGCTGGCCACGCATATATTTCATTGGAACAGCAGAGAGGGGAGGGGAAAATATTGCTGTAAGAAAGGAGAAAATGCTGGCAGCCCTCCAACTGGTGCAGTTGCTGCAAGAGGTACTTGTTTAATTCCGCTTATATGTTGCCTATAAATCTGTGTGTACATTTCATTATATATTAGCGGTAATGCCATCCAGGCTTATGTTATAGTCCCAAAAAGTAGTTCAAATATGAGGCCAAGTTCACAGAAAAATATAACTCTGAAAGACAGTTGTTTCCCATGTGAATTTAATGGTCTGAGATAAACCACATGCTGAGTTACACTTTTTCTCCTCTGTCAATATAAATTGCAAGGGGAAAAAAGCATAAGTAAACTTCTGCAGTATGACAGAGAGCTCCCTTCACCTCATTTACTCAATTAAAACATGTCCCTAGTTTCTCCTATGAAAACTCAGAATGTGGTATGGCAGGAGGTTAGACTAGACTTCCCTGAATTTTTTCTCTTGTAGAAACATAGCAAGATTATTTATCTTAAATAATCTCCAGCTGCCACAGGAAAGCTAAAGAATTAAAAATAACAGCAGTAAGCAGGCCCATAACTCACAACAGGAGACCATAAAAATGAAATGCCATCATGAAGCATATGCCACCATCCCACGGAAACTTGCTGATTTTGTTCCACAAGTTCTTCTAAAAACATACTCCCATGTGCATTTTTCATCACTCTTCTTTCCTTACACGTAAACACAAGTAATAATGCACTTCTTCCCTTTAACTGTGAAAAGCGAATTTTGGATGACAGTCTAGCTACTTCCTCTTTTGCCTTTCCACTCCCTCTTAGCCCTCTAGGGGATTTCTGATGACTTAATGGCACAAATACAAGTAGGACATTGTGATTTAAAATGAAAAGCAAATCCGGTTACTTGCTTGTCTTAAAATTGCGGAATAGGGATTAAGGCATATGAAATATAAGCAGAATTACAATTTTTCAGATGGCCAAGAAAATTATTTTCTGTGTTCCATCAGAATGAGTAACTGAATGTTATTTGTTTTAGATGCAAAGGAAAATACAGTGAGCCATTAGATCTGTTTTCATGATGAATTTAAAAATTTGTATGTTATCTATAATTCAGATGAACCATGAAGTGTTCTTGCACTGACAAAGTTGTTATTACTTTCCTGCTTTCTTACCCTGTGAAAAAAGTAAAGATATCTCCTTTTCTAGAGGCAGGTGTTACTCCTTCGAGATTAGTACAAAACATAAGAGTAGCATACCCTTTGTTATTCATCCATAGTGGTTTGTTGATGTGTCACACTGAGGAGAAGAGATTATTACAGAAATATTAGATAAATAAACCTTCATGGAAATATGAAAAGGCAATCAGACTACAAAAGAGTGTCAGAATTGTTCTGTTTCTCTCCAATCATTGAAAGATGATGACATTTAATTCCAGTGTCTATAGGTACTGAGATGTGCTTTAGACATAGTATAAAAATATGTTTCAAGCATTTATGAAAATAGGGGTTTGCAATTCTGCACTTCCAACATAAAATCATTGCAGCAGGGTAGTGAGATTTCTCTGTCTCTTTCAGAATGTTTTTGATCCAAGGAATTAAATAATTGGTAAAACAGATGTTTCTAGAGCAAGAGATTTAAATGCAAGTTCTTACAACACTCTGTAAGTATGCAAATGAAAAAGACATTGCACAGCTTACATTTGGACATGAATCACTTTCCAAAGAAATCTCTCTAACTAGAACCTCATTGCACAAGAGTCCGCAGTTAACGGAAAGTAGAAGGTGAGAGCACATAATGACTAGGACTTGGTCCAGTTCCATTGAAATCAGTTAAGAGGTTCCCTCAAAGTGCTGATGGCTAGTGACTTTCAAACTATAGACAGAAGTTAGGAAAAAACCCTAGATTTTCACTTGTAAGAACCTAGTATTTTATAATTAGACTCCTATATCAGAAAGATGGTCCCTACTTGGGGTCAGATTGCCACTTCTTCACAAGGTGCAAGAGCCACAAAGAACAGGCTTGAGAGGCATGTAAAGATAACAGCATCTGTCTGCTCCACAGCAGCCACCCTGCACATCACTTCACATCAATCTGGAAGTTCCCTCAAAGCAGATTTGTAAAGGTCACTGCACATACACTGATTTGGACACTAACAGCTACAATTAACAGTTCTACTAAATGGGTTTATGAAGATTAAAGCCCACAAAGAAAACATTTTTACGTGTCACTGCCATGCAGCTCAAGCCCATCTGCACTGCAGACTCATGCTGCAGCTGTTCACCTTGTTTTGATGGGGCTGGATTTAAAGCTAAGCCAGGGTCTATAACTCATATTGACACTAGCATATTATATAAGCCATCTGCCCGCTCTGCCTACCTTGGAAGAGCAAAGAGCAATTCACCTGTTCAGACAATCAAACCAGAGACATGTTTATTGCTACAATACCCAAGAGAAGCCAGCCTTTAAATATGTGTAATTCTCATCCCCAGAAGGAAGGCAGTTTTTTCATGAGAGAAGCTCCTTGGGTGCATCGAGTCACCAGCTAGGTGAGAGGGCTTGAAGTGACCCACCCTTGTTTCACATGCATAATGACAAACATGTCTTCTGCTACAAGACCTTCAGTACTACAGCAAGACATGCTGCTTTCGGTTTATCAAGCTGATTTGCTGCCATGAGAATTTAATTACATGGAGTAATGAACAGATGCTGCTGGTAATTTCTACATTGTTAATCACAAACATCCTAAGATAAGAGGTGCAGCTGCTTTCCAAAGAACACCCAGTAGTCGGTAAAATAAGAAACATACCTAGAACTAATAAAATTTGTGCTAAGCTGCTTTTTTATTGCTCCTACAGCTGTATCTCTAATCATCACAGCTGTGCATGGTATTCAAGCAGAATCTGAGTAAGCAGAGAATAGACATTGTTCGCTACATAAGGGAAGCACAGAGCTGCCCAAAGATGAAGAGAGTGGAGGGATAAACAGTCAGAGCAGAACAGTAGGAAGTAATATGACAAGAATAGTATAAAGAGGCTGGTTTGCAAATACAGGGTCAAAATACTTGAAATTATATGAATTATACAGTAAGCAATACCATGAAGGTAAAGGCTTGGGAAGCTTTGTAATGGATTGAGTGGGCCTCTCTTTCATACAAAAGATACTTCAGTCCTTTAATAATCTTTGTTGTCTTGCCCTGTACTCACTCGAGTATATCCATAACTTTCTTGTTCTGTGGCCCCAAAACTGGATTCAGCATTCCAGATGTGCTGAATGCAGAGGAAACATCACCTTCCTTCACATGCTGGCAGTGGTCTTCCTAGTGCAGACCAGGATGCTGTTGGCGTTTTTCATCATGAGGGCTGGTAAATGATAAGCTTCTTGCTCGCAAAGACTCCAAGGCGCTTCCTTGCCAAGCTATTTTCCAGCTGCTGAGCCCCCAGCATGTACTGATGGCTGGATCTATGTAAAATTTTGATTTTCCCATTATTGAGCTTTATGAGATTCCTCTCTGCCCAGTTCTCCAGCCTATTAAGGTCCCTCTAAGTGACAGCAAAACCTTCTGATGTATCAGTCACTCCTCCTGGTTTTGTATAATATGTGAGCTTGCTGTATCAGCACTCTGCTCCACCATACAGGTCATTAACGAAGAACCTCAGCAGTACTGGCCCCACTATCATTCCATGAATTGTAATGCTAATGAATATGCTTCCAACTTGATTTTGTGCCACATATCACAACCTCTGGACCTGATTCTTCAGATAGTTGTCAATTCACCTCACCTCCCATCTCTTTATCCCATACTTTGTCAGCTTGTCTTGTTAGAACACTGTGAAAGAAAGCATTAAAACCCTATTACAGCCAAGATAAACAATGTCTCACTGCTCTCTATTCATGCAGCAGGCAAGGCAACTCACTGTGGAAGGTTATCAAGTTGGTTAAACATGACTTCCCCTTCGTAAGTGCATGGTGACTACTTCTGATGACTTTTTGTCCTTCCTGAGATTGGAAATGGTATGCAGGATTAGTTGCTCCATCATCTTCGCAGGGGCTCACCTGAAGCTGGTTGGGCTGTTGCTCTGCTGATGTTCTTTTTTGACTTTCTGGAAGATAGGTGTGATGTTTGCTCTCTTCCAGCCTTGAGGAGCATTCCCAATTGCCATGGCCTTTCAAAGATTATCAAGGGTAGACTCCCAAAGACATCAGTCAGCTTTCTCATTGGTGGAGTATGTAAGGCCTGTTTATGCGCTCCTTAAACTGGTCCTTCTCCACACAGAGTAAGTCTTCTTTGCTCCAAGACAATTTCTCTGGGCAGACTATTTTTCTGGTTGCAGAGCCTTGGGATTCTTGAAGGTTAGGATTATTTTATTGCAACAGACCTCTAATTTAGTTGCATACAAATCCAGTGTAGAGATAGGTGTTTTTCTGATAGTTGAAACAGTAGTATGTGGCTTCCCATGGATCATTAGTTCTCAAAAACACAAGAAAAACTAGAACTAGGTTTTTTTTGCCTTACCATTTGTTTTCTTAAGAGTATCTGCTTTGCTAAAAGGAATCAAAGGAAATGCACAGAAAAAAAGCTCTTATAGCATGTTGCTTTTCCATAAAGATTGTGAAGTCAACGTTTTTGTGGTGTTATGATAGGTGTATGAAATAACAAGGGCAAATGTGCTTGAAGAGTCCCTTTTAGTTCTCGGTACAAAACTCATTAATTATCAGGAAGCAAAAGCACTATGTAGGTACAGAAGAGAAAATTACCTATTTGCAGGTGTTTCTAGAACACATTTGCAAGCCAGGTCATTGATTCTCCTTTTCAGGATATAGGCTTATTACCAGGAAGAAAATAGATGTTACCATGTAGAACTGCTGAAGCCTGCAAGAAGCCTCAAATTCCTGGCTTATTAAATTTGTTTTATCTACTCTTGTCTGGCATCCATGCCAACAAGGAAGATGATTGGTGTCATTGTGAGACCACTCAATGATCTTTGAAATGTCAGTTGTGAGAGTCCCTTAAGCCTGAAGAAGGGCAATTGCCATTCATATCTTCAAGAACAAGTTCACAGAAAAATGTTTTGAATTCCTCACTAGTGAAAGATTAAACAGAATCTCTGATTCCACAAAGCAGTGACATGTATGTTTGACTTCACAGTTTCTTGTTGTTGTAGAACGTGCTGCATGTCAAGTTCTTACAGCCAAAGGAAGACTTGTCAGCCTGCCTGACAGAACTGACCTGAGAGAAAAATTAGTTTTTCAGAGATTGTAACTTCTTGGCATGTCTGAACAAACTGATTGCAACTGTGTAGGTAATAAGCATCTTTCTGTTCTATAACCTCACCCTCTTCTTCTCTGATGTAACTGAAGGGACCTATTTAATTTACAGCAGAAATTGTGAATTCCCCCAACACCATCAGAAGTATTCAGTGAAAAATTTTTCTTCAGTAGTATATTTGAAAATGTATTCAGTAAGTCAGGTTCCATCAGGTTTTCTGGACAATCTCTATTATATCTTTGTTCTACAGTTTGAATTCCCGAGGCTACTTCACAATTGTCTTAGTCTTTCAGTATCACTTCTGAATGTGGAACTTCTGCAACTCCTAAGGTAGTAAAACTAATTGAAATATTAGCAAATAATCTACCACTTCTTTCATGCATTAAAGTCCTGTTGGCTTCCTTGAAAACAATAAAGCAGTGACCTTTTCTGTATTTGATTTACAGACACAAAAGTATTCCATGAGGCGCAGAATGAGTATTTCACCTTGCCCAAAGCCAACACAGGTCACAAAAAGTTGAGAAGAATCTGACTGCATAGAAACAATTCATGCAAGGAAGTATAAATAAAAGTAACCCTTTAATTCTATTTCTGCTGTAAACTACTTTCCAAACTGCGATTTTTTAAAAATTGTTTAATTGAAACTGAAATAAATGGCAGCCACTTGAAATACAGGGATAGTTGAAGCACATACGGAGCAGAAATCACATCTTACTGCAGACTGTTGGAAGGTCAGGAAGTCAAGTTAAGAAGGCTCTGGTAAAAGTTGTTCTTTATTGACAGGGATTTTTCTTCTTACCTTTTTAATTAATTGCCACTTGTAGAAGAACTTTGAAAGGCAGTTTGATTATATGGACAACTGGGTAGTCAAGAGCTTTTGAAGGATCTGCAACAAGTTTATGATTGAATTCAATTCAGAAGGTAAGGTATTGCACCAGTTTCCCTGACACTTCCCTAAGTGTCAAAGTAATCTACCTCCTGAACGTAAAGGAAGCACCCATTCAGCTGCCTTGTCACACTATAAATTAACTTGACTTTTTCTTCCTTGGTAATCAAGGCAGTAGCATCCATGTGAATGCTTATCTTTCCGGTCTGAGTTCAGTTTTCTTTCTAATTCTTGCAAGAGTTAGAGACCTATATCCTTGCATCAGCATACCTAGACTCTAATCTGTTGGAGGAAAGCAATTGGATCCAAATTCAGGATGTGCCTCTTTCAGTGGGAACTTGTGACTAACATGTACAAACCAACTGGGAATGGGTTTGGCTATAACTTCAGCCCACAGACTGTAGTGATGAGCAGGTCAATGATGAATGATGTCAGCTAGGCAGGCCAGGAGGCTGAGATGTAGACTGGCACTCCTACAGCACCACTGAGGCAGGAATGACAGCCTCAAGCTAAGCTGACAAACAAACGTTCTGTTTATTCTCACTGTTTTGTGTGTCACGGGTTTCTGCATCACACATTTTTCAACTGTTCCTCTGACAACAGATGTATTATTTCTGTCCTATGGCTCTCCCTTGTGCCTTTCACAATAGTGTGGAGGCTTCTTAGAGTAATAATTTGCATTTACACACCTCTCAGAAAAGTGAGAGAGTATTATTCCTCTCCCTGTCTGCCCTCAATTTACAGAATGTACTTTCCTCCCTCCTCTGCCCCTACAGAGTAGAACTGAACTATAACCAGATTAGAGTGGACAGTGTCTATTTATTCCAAATGCCAAATCAGAGATGCCAAAGACCAGGTATTTTATATAAATATTGTGTTAATTCAGCACACTTCTCCTATTGATTTGTAGCTGCAAGAACTCAACAAATTTGTAAACTTAACAATAATGCCTTGAATAAGCCAGCTATAAGAATTCAGTTTGGAAATTAGATGTGAAAAGCTTATTTCAGTGACTAGCCCAGTATTAGCCCAGTTTTGGTGGCAAAAACAGTGAATCAGAACTGGCTGACTTAGGAACCAGCTTTCTCTTCCCTAAAGCTTTGGTCACTGTCTTCCTGCTGTCTTCTAAAACACAGGATGTGCAGACTCTGACAGTCACCTCCACTGTATTTGCTCTTGAGGAGGTATTTTACTGACTGTTCACTAAGTATGCTAAAAGAGGCAAAAATGATGACTGAAAAATCTTGAAACTAGCAGCCCTTATCACTTGAGGGTTTTATAGCCCTAAATATGTGCTTTGTGTCATAGCCCTGATCATGTGCATTGTCAAGTCAGAAAGCAGTGCATCCCAGTGATACACACAGTGTGGGAACAAAGAGATCTCTGTTCCTTCAGCTCAGGAAATAACTGAAGGAGAGAAGACAGAGAAGTGCAGAAGGAGGGAGAAAATATACTGATGGTAGGTCTCTAGCTAAATTCTAAATCTTTACCAATTTCAAATAGGTTTTAATGGATCATAGCCCTTCACTTGTGATTTTTTAGGAAGAAAGGTGATGTTTAACATCACCTACATTTTCCTCATTCAGACCCCTTACTTCTACCCCCATTTGTCTCATATTATTCATAGCACTAGGGAAAGGTTCTTTGAGTTTCATTACTCAGTCCCCTCAGCTGCTATTTCCAGCAGCATTTCTCATGAAACCAGTACCCTTCAAGTTCCCCTGTACCCCAGCTTTCAGTCCAGCTTCTCATGCTCCTCAGCTTTTGGGCTTCACACCATTCTCAGCAACCTACTGGCCCAGTATCAGCCAGTGCCACTGTATTCTGTCACTATTCCCTAGTTTCTCCTTACATCTTTTCCCTTCTGAATCCCTATCTGGCTCTGTAAGCCTTCATCACTGGTTGTCAGTAACAGTTGTCTCATTCACATTATCACACCCACCCCTCCCAAATATTTTATGCAATCTCAGTCTCTCACTTCTTCTTGTGGAAGTAATTTAAACAGTTACGTTAACGCCACAAGGTCAGATGAAAGGACAAGTTGATCCATTACTGTAATTTATTGAACTGTGAGCACATCTGGACTCATTCACAAAACACAGGCTGTTCTCAAAGCTGCACAAGAAAGTTGGTCAGAGCAAAAGGGAAACCTGCTGGTCATTTTAGCTTGTCAGAACTTGTGTGGAAACTAAAATTCAGATGCTGGGCTGAAATAAAGAAAATCTGCAGAAATCAAATTCTTGCTGTCGCCACAAGGTGATGTACTGCCTGTCACTGTTGTCTGGATGGCCCAATAAAAATTATACTGTCATTGCTAGTAAGAAACCTAATGCTAGCATTGCAAGGCCACAAGAACTGGTGTGCTGTAAGGTTTGTTATTAGCTTGAGTGAATTTACTCAGTGCAAACTGAAGTTGGGTACCAAGTGTCTTTTGTTAAGATGTGGAGTTTAAGTGTGGGATAATACCAGAGACCTTGAAAATATATGCACAGGCTGAAAACAGAGGCCACGAGACTATAAACATCTCACTGGTGATCAGCTTCTGGTTCTTGAGAAATTATAATCTTAACTGCTAAGACCACTGCTTTAGACATAATGAGAAGGACAAGAAATCAGCCAAACAACAGAATAAAACAAATAAATTATGTGGCTTTGGGAAGTTAACACCCGCCAGAATTTCAGAGGATATAGTCCAAGGAAAGGAGATGACAGAATTAAAATTCACTGACAAACTCAAGCATTTTTTAATTGTACTAGATCTTCATATCTGAAAGGAATTGCTGCTGGCAAATGGTTGTCTTTACTGGATCATAATAGAGTTTTCTTCCTACAAACAATGTCAAAGATGCAAACACATTACCTGTTTCAAGGACCAAGGCTCTTCAAATGTCTTTTATCATGCCAGTCAAGTTTTAGGGTTGTATAGAAGTCTGTGTCTGAGTGCATAAACTACATGCACTTGTTGTCTCAGGTTCTGTAATTCCTAAATAAAGCATTACTGCATGTAAATTCAGTTTGCTTAGTGTGATAACTATCAGTGTGACAACCATCACACTGACCAGCCCTGAAATGGTCAAGCAAAGAGTCATTGTAGGTCCCTTCCATCTGGAAGTACTCTATTGTATTATATATATGCTTCTCATTATTGTGTCTAAATACATCCATTAAATCTTCAGTGTGAGTTGGCTCTCCCACTGAAGTAAAAGACAAACCCACAACAGAACCAGGGTTTTAGATATCACACAGGAACACAGAGTTTCACAGAATACCATGTTGAAATTGTGGCCAGACCTTCATTAGGAGGTGTTAGGTAGTGTAAAACTGCCTGGATTGGAATAGTTCACAATTTCTGTACTATCATTATTTGTTTCTTACTTTTGCACTTTACATTAGATGTGTGTATATATGTATATGTATATGTATATGTGTATGTGTTTGTGTGTGTGTGTGTGTGTATATATATGTATATATATATGTATATATATATAACTGCATATCCTCTTACTTCCAGTTTTATTGCTTTAATACTGGACAGTGAACAGCACAGGGGCTCAATCTTCTGTCCTTTTTAGACTATAATATGCAAAATGTTAGTCTGTCATTGCAAAATTATTCCAGAAGTTAATTACTTATGTTCTGGAGGCATTTTTTTCCTGCTTCTTTACCGGATGATTGAACAAGGAACTTGCCCCAGGAAAGAAGGGTGTGTCTGTTCTGTGGAGCTGGTAGTAAACATTTGTGCAGGAAGAACCTAGAGCACCTAAGGAACTACAAGGAACAAGCTGGGTTTTGGGCCTCAAGTCACGTAGTTTAGTTGGAGAAATGTCTCATAGGGTAGGTAGTATACTGGCGTGTAAACTAAAATCCAGTGACATGTAGCACATTAGAGGCTTGCTTCAAATATTACAATTAAGAAACACTTAATGAGCTGCTGTTTCAATCAGCGAGCTTTTGGGGTAAACTTCATTACAATTATTCTCAACGTTTGTATGCATGCAGCATTAAGGTTACGTTCACAATTATTCTGCATAGCCAATATTGAGTGTCAGGTGTTTTAGTAAATTGTTAGTTAATTTTTAGAATTCTAAAATTCAATAGACTTGGCTGTACAGTATGGCTTTCAACCCTATGTAATTCCTGAAATTATGTTATAGCCCACATGGGGTATATTAGTAATACCTTCAGTATACTTTAAACTTTTTATTCTTTCTCTGGAATTTTTTCATTAAAAAATGAAGTATGTATTACCCATTGCATAAATGCAACCATTTTTGTCGGAACTCTATTTTACTCTTTCTATAACAGTCATCCAGCACCCCTAAAAAAGCCATGCCTGCAGTTGTATCCACCTGTGACTGTGGTCAATGTAATTAACCAGTAGAAATGGCTAGTATGGGTTCTGTTGTCAGGAAACTTTCTTGTCCATGAGAAGACAGTCTCAGACAACTGAATTGTTTCTAGAGAACTGGTTGGCTTTATACAGATACAAACATTTTATTTGGTCTGCAATTCTTAGTCACATGAAGAAAAAAAAGTTATAACATGTCACCATAATTTACAAAATTCAATCCTTTGTAAAAGACAGAATCCTTTTTGAGTGTCTGCACTGGCATATCACGGTATGTCGCTCATCAAGGCCATTTCCGATTTGAAACTGAGGCAATTTCTTAGGCTGTCTCTCATGTACTACTATACAGAGTAGAGTCTGCTGGTTGTGTTCAGCCAGTCACTGTAGTCTATCAGAAGGATGCAGTTCTCCTTAGGGAAGAGCCGATACCAGCAAAAAGAATTACTGTACTGTAACCAGTTTGTGGTGCTAACATTGTGTGTTGATGACGCCTTGAGACTCAGCTTCAGATCCCTCACCAAAACAAAAGCCAGATCAAACAAACAAACAAACAAACAGTCACCGGACATGAACCACAAAATCATAACAATTAAAATCACTGATTTTCAGTTCCATTAAAAACCTCACAGACAGGCCCAGAATGTCACAAGTGCGTCAGCAAGTCTGTCAGAAGAGGATTTGGGAGTAAGATACTCTCAGAAGTGGTCTTAGCCACTGCTGCACATTTTACCATTTATTTCCATGAATCATTGAAAGATTTTTTGAACAGTCTCTACAACTCCCTGAAAGGAGGGTGCAGTGAAGTGGGGGTTGGCCTCCCTTGCCGTGCCTGCAGTGAGAGGACAAGAATAAATGGCCTTAAGCTGACACAGGGGAGATTCAGATGAGTTATTAGAAAAAAATATTACCACTGTCAGGGTGGTCAGGCATTGGAATAGGTTGCCCAGGGAAGGGGTGCAGTCATCATACCCGGAAGTTTTTAAGAAATATCTGCATCTGGTGCATAATATATATCTGTATCATTGCATATTAAGGGTCTCTTAGGTGGGGCACCCGGTTGGTTCGTGTTTCCCGGGAAGCTGCTCCCTTGGCGGGGCTAGCGATACTCCTACAACAGAGCTCCGCAACCCGCTGAGGCCGGGACGGCGGAGGGACGGGACGCGCTGGGGGCGGGACGCGCTGAGGGCGGGACGGGCTGAGGGCGGGACGGGCTGAGGGCGGGACGCGCTGAGGGCGGGACGGGCTGAGGGCGGGACGGCGGAGGGACGGGACGCGCTGGGGGCGGGACGGGCTGAGGGCGGGACGCGCTGTGGGCGGGACGGGCTGAGGGACGGGACGGCGGAGGGACGGGACGCGCTGGGGGCGGGACGGCGGAGGGACGGGACGCGCTGGGGGCGGGACGGCGGAGGGACGGGACGCGCTGAGGGCGGGACGGCGGAGGGACGGGACGCGCTGTGGGCGGGACGCGCTGTGGGCGGGACGCGCTGTGGGCGGGACGCGCTGAGGGCGGGACGGGCTGAGGGCGGGACGCGCTGTGGGCGGGACGAGCGGGGCCGCTCCGCCACGGTGCCGAGGCGCCCCCTGCCGGCCGCCCGGCCGCCCGGGAGGTGGCCAATGGGGAGGGAGTCCGCGCCCGCCGGCAGGGCCGATTGGCTGTGGCTGGGAGGAGGTGCGGCGGGGCCGCGGTGCGGCGGCGCAGTCGCGGGCGAGCGGTGCCGGTGCCGCCATCTCGCCATGGCTCGGGAGTTCGAGCTGTGCCCCGGGCGCCGCATCGGCGGCGACCAGCCGTGCTTCATCATCGCCGAGATCGGGCAGAACCACCAGGGCGACCTGGACATCGCCAAGCGCATGATCCGCATGGCCAAGGTGCGCGCGGAGCTCCCAAGGGGGGAGGCGGATGAGCGAGAGTGCCGGGGCGCGGCCAGGGGACTCGCTGGAGGGTTTATTCCTAACGCGAAGTGTCTGCAGGGAGGTCTTTGCATTTCACTTTGGTGAAGGGTCTGGAGCGCTTGTCCTGTGAGGAGCGGCTGAGGGAGCTGGGTTTGTTTAGTTTGGAGAAAATGAGGCTCACGGGGGAACCTCACCACTCTCCACAATTCCCTGAGAGGAAGCTGTAGCCAGGTAAGGGTCGGCCTCTTCTCCCGGGCAGCCAGTGACAGGATGAGAGGACATGGCCTCAAGCTGTGCCTGGAGAGGTTAAAGCAGGGCATCAGGAAGAATTCCTTCACAGAAAGAGTGAACAGACGTCGAAATGGGCTGCCCAGGGCTGTGGTGGAGTCGCCGTCCCTGGAGGTGTTTAAGGAAAGACTGGACGTGGCACTTGGTAGCACTTGAACACCACTTTGGTTGACAAAGTGGTGTTCAGTCACCTCAAGGACTCGATGGTCTTTGCCAACCTAATTAATTCTGTGATCTTATGTCATGCCCACAGCCCCGCAGCTGTGGCGTGAGTTCACAGGGAATTTGGGAGGTATCTGGCAGCTGCTGAACCGTCTCTAATGAACCTCCAGTTTGACTTGGTTGACATTAGGGCCTTCTTGCAGTAACGCTTGTGTCATTCAGTAAGAAAGCCAAACTACTCTGAAACTCGATGTTATATCCATTAGAAAATGGCACATCATCACAGCTGGAGACATGCTGTGTTCGGTTTTGTGACAGAGGTGTAAGTGCAAACTGTTCTAATGAGGACATATATCTTCACTGTTTGTTTGACTTCAAATGGATTATTATTCCTGGAGGTGTTCAAGAGGTATCTGGTGATGTGATTTAGGGGTTACTGTGGCAGTGCTGGATAGTTGGACTGGATGATATTAGAAGTTTCTTCCAACCTTGATGATTCTGTGAATTTCAGATTCATACTCCTTGTTCCACAGAATCCTGTGTACTGTTTTAATGTAATATTACCAGTGACAGCTAATCTGGGAAAAACACCACAGAAGTTAACTCTTTGAATAAGCAGCATGCATAGCAAGAGGCTAAGTGGTTTTGTAGTTTTAATATGGTTTTTCTCTAGATTGATGCTCTACTCACTGTGTAGGCACTTTAAAACAGAGGGCTCGTGTATGTAGGTCCGAAGTCACTCTCTGTTCGTTACTAGTTGTGATTGCTATGACGATAATGTGAAAACTCCACACCGGAGTGAGCACATTGGTTGCTCACTCCTTGCATTCAGATTTAGGATGAGTGCAGTTTCACTTGTCCTTCCACTCAGTGTGCGCCAGCTTGTTTTGCAGGACTGTGGAGCAGACTGCGCTAAGTTCCAGAAGAGTGAACTGGAGTACAAATTCAACAAGAAAGCCTTAGAAAGACCTTACACCTCTAAACACTCCTGGGGAAAGACCTATGGGGAGCACAAGCGCCACTTGGAGTTTAGTCATGACCAATACAGAGAGCTAAAGAAGTATGCAGAGGAGATTGGCATTTTCTTCACAGCTTCTGGCATGGATGAGGTACGTAAGCCATAGTGGAATGACAAGGGGGTTCTGGCTGTTGTGTCTATTGGGTATTACTTAGGTGTGATAGTTCTTACATAAAATGAATATATGAACAATGAATTTCTAACTGAGAGACCTAGAGTAAATTGCCAGTTCACCTGTGTCTCTACAATGGTTGAGTAGATGACTGAATATTTTGGAAGACATACCATATGTGTTGAGATACTTATACACAGTAAGTAATATTAGAGACAAGGCTTCAGTTTGACCTTCATAAACAATTGAGGCTTTGAGAGTTTAGATCAAGATGGCAATCAGACTGCTCTCTGGTGTTGTCTGGTGTTAGTTTCAAGCATATCAAACTTCATTCTGTAGTTAAACCAGATTCCTTTCTTGATCTAATCCCTATTATTTCCCTCTTTTTTTAATCCCTCCTTGTTGTTTACTAGACCCCTGTAGTGTTTCTAAGCAGCAGAAACCTTTATGTCCCTATTTCTTTTACTATTCTCATGGAGAGGCTCAGCACCTTGCCCTGTTACTCCTGAATCCTTTACTTATTTTCGCCAGTAGGCTCTGAACAATCAGTCACCAAATTCTCAACTCCACAAAACTCATCTGCTGCTGTTCTCCCTTAAGATGTGTGCTTGTAACTGTTGCATGTTGCCTAGCCAGAATGGTGGTAGTGACAGTATTAACAAATGCAACGTACAATTGAAATGTATAAACTGGAAAGGTCAGGTAACACTTGAACTTCAGTATAAATGAAAGATTACATATTGTTTTACTTTTCTTTGTGGCCTGGAAAATACAGAGAGCCAAACTAAAAGAGAGTCTACGAGAAGTAAGCTAGCCACTCTTGCGTGTGGCCAGCACAGCAATGAACCTGACTTTCTGCAAGTAGCCATATCCAGGATGGGACAAGGATGTGATTTAATTAATGTTTTAAGGTGATCTATTCAATGTCTCACTCTTGCAATCAGAGAGAATTCCTGATATATCAGTGTTATTCTTCTTTTTTGCGATTTTTTCTCCCGCTTCATCTGACAATAGACAGAAATACGTTTTGTGTATGTGGCAATAGCCCACTGCCATGGATTCAAAAATAGATCTGTGAAAAGAGAGTGTGGTGTTGTTTTTTCTATTGCTATCTTCATGTCTAGAAGACCTGCTGAACAACATGTAGTCCTTTAAGAAAGCAGTAAAAGAACCCCGGAGTCTTGGACTTCTGTGTCTGGGATCTTAAAGACCCATGTGCCTTTGGGAAGAAAAAAAACCCTCATTCCCTCTTTGATCTTAAAACCTCTAGTATTCTAAAGGTTGTAGTGCAACACAGAACACCTTGCATAGGCAGCAGTTAAGATCACTTTCTTCCACTGGGATCCCTCTTTTTCTCTGCTGTGCTCCTTTGTGGCTTCATGTTTGTGCCTTCTTTTTTGAGCAGTCATTATATTACATGGCTCCTAAGATTTCTGGTGCCATTTCTGCAAGACATGGGTTTGGAACTAAAGGAAAATATTGCATAAATTGACATAACACGTCCTTGAGAACACTTCTGGAAGGTTCTATACGTTAACTTCAGTAAATTTAACATAATCTCTGGAAATCCAGCTATGTCAGAGTGGTTAAATTGTGTGTTTAACTGTATGAGGAAATTAATGAAGTGATGTGTGAAGTAAATAGAAAGGCTATGAATAAGTTCTTTATCTATTCTGTTCCAGTGTGTACTGAAGACAGAACAGGATCTCATTGAACCACTCCCTTTAATGTCATTCCTGTTATTTGAAATTGCTTCCTGGTCCGTGAATCTCTTTAAAGAAAAGCTGCTAATTTTCAAGAGATATTTTCCTAATGAAGAGTGGCCTTAGATACAAGATCTACCTGTCATATTTCATATTTTGCCATCTCCTGAGATAAGATCTGTGCATTGTTAATATAGAGTACTCATTGTCTTTATGCAAAATGCATCTGAATAAACCATATTAAAGAGTGAATAAACTATATTAAAGAGATGTTATACATCCTAGGTACAAGAAATTGAATCTCCATACTGATGATAGAAAAATTAGATTGAATAAGATGTGATTCTCTTCTGGACATTAGCATTCTTCCTCTGGCACTAAGTAAATTTAACTGCAACAAGGAAAGAGCTGAAGAAATTGGAAGTGTTTGTGGGTGGTTGAAGGGGACGAAAGTAACGATTTCGTTATTTTCCCAGGAGGTGAATGAAGGATTTAAGTACCTCTTGCCTGTGATTGGTTTGGAATTTAAATTTTCTTCCTATAAAGTACTAATTTTTAAAAGGCCACTTACTGATGTAATACCCATTGTCAAAGAGCCTCTAATAATTCTTGAACTGTCTTCAATATAGCACACATATTTTTAGACAAAGGCAGAGTGTAATAGGCATTTGAATAAATGTTTTTATAGTCTTTCCTTTGGCATATTTTATGGTCTAGTATCTCTCCTAAAAGCAAACTCATTTGGATTTTCCTTTTTGGGCACTTCTAGGTTTTTTTCCTGGTGCTTGTTTAATATGCTCATACAAGTTTCCAGCGTGACAAATCTATTCTACTACCTGTAGTTTTAACACTCTGTGGTTTAATATTTCTGACCTGCAGGACATGTGTGGCAGGAAGACTGTGTGTGCCTGTAGCACATTTCTTCTTTAACAGGCAGACTCCCATCTGCAGGTAGCTGCTTTCTCTGATAGTGTTAAAAAAAAAAAATAAAGAAAAAAGGCAAGTATGCTGTGATACACAAGTTCATCTGTAAGTTGAGGTGGAGCTCCCCTGTATTAAGCATCAGAATGCACAGCTGGTGTGACAAGCTGTGGGAGACCAGAGACTGCCTTAAGACAGTGATCCCAGTCAAAAACCTGCACAAAGTAGTAGAAGTATGAAAGAAGGCACCATAATTGCACCTCATCTGGGCAGAAATCAGAAACTAATGTTGTCAGGATAGCAAATGTTACTTCAGGAGCAGTGGGTTTTGGGGGGATATCTATAATATTTACCTATTAATTAAGCTTTTGTTTTGCTGTTTTGAAGGGTTGTTTATTTCCAAGCACAGTAATTCCTTATCCCTTGATCCAGCTGAAGTGGAGTGTTAAAACTGTGATTTCTTTTCATTGTAGATGGCTGTGGAATTTCTACATGAACTGGATGTTCCATTTTTCAAAGTAGGATCGGGAGATACAAATAATTTCCCATATTTGGAAAAGACTGCAAAGAAAGGTAAACATTTTCTTTGAGCCATGTTGGTGAACATCACCACTTCTTAGTAGTTCAGTTATTAGATCTTTCCTCCAACTGATTTTGGGGAAAAATCTGAAGTTTCTTTTAAAGAAACTCACCCTAAGACTTGGGGGGGAAAAAAACATTTACCCAGCATTCTTCTCTAGTTTTACTGAATTAATTTACTTTAAAAATTTAATTTAGTCTTGGGTAGCTTTCTTGCAGACCTAGGACAAAACTTGTGCATATTTTCTGATGGCTAGGTCGTCCAATGGTGATTTCCAGTGGGATGCAGTCAATGAACACCATGCATCAGGTTTATCAAATTGTGAAGCCCATCAATCCAAACTTCTGCTTCCTGCAATGCACCAGCGCATACCCGCTTCAGCCAGAGGATGTCAATCTCCGTGTTATATCGGTCAGTGAGTAACACAGAGCACGCCATAGGTAGGGTAGCAGAGAAGGGCTGTGCACTTTTACTGAGATACCCTTCCAGATCTTGGGCATGCTGGAATTTGCTTCTGAGAAGTTACAAGATGTGTCATGCTCCTCTAATTCACAATGCAAGCATTGAAGTGAAAATACCCGCTGGGTCCTTTTTTAGCAGAACTCATCTTTGAGGAATATGATAAAGGGTATTACTGGAGTATTCACAATTCAACAGAGGAAAACATGACATATGGTTAACAGGTTAACCCTGTGCTGTATAGTGCAAAGAAAAATCATATAGACTTGCAGTTAAGAAGGTGCATGAAGTGAGAATGCAATTCTAAATAGGGAGCTAGCCCAGAAACTTTCGTTACAAAAGCTTCATGTGCTTATCAGAGCAATGAAGAAAATTAATTAGACCTACGATAATTTCTTTCACTGGAAATCTTACTTGGATACACCTGATAATGATATAAGAAAGTTTTCTCAAACTGGCCAGTGTTCAAGTGCTACCTTGAACATATATATATTATTATTTTTAGTAGAATGCAACATGGCTGCATTTAATTGCCTTTAGGATTTGGTGACTGTCCTCTATGTATGGATTAAAAAGATTGCTTCAGATTATGCAAATACAACGTTGAAGAGATCAGTTTTGGATACAGAGTAAATTTAACTAGTCCACTGGGTTCTTGGATAAAAATAGGATACTATTACTGTTACTTACACTGATAGGGTTTTGAAGACTTTTAATGGTAGAACTGAATTAAAAGGAGAAACAGAAGTTGTAGAAGAGCTCACGCCTCATTTTTCTTGCCAGTATTGATAATATTAGTCAAATTTGGAATATGATGATTGATAATGCAGTGTGACTTGGTGCATTTAAAAAGTTGCATTCTCTGCATAACCAACTGCTTGTTTTATGGCACAATATTTGTTCACTGCTGTTATCACTGTTAAATTTGCTTTGTCTTTGAAACTGCTGCCTTGGTAATTCAGAACAATTCTGTCATGATTCAAGGCATATCAGTCAGCTTTTCCTGATATCCCCATTGGCTACTCGGGGCATGAAACTGGCGTAGCCATTTCAGTGGCAGCTGTTGCTATGGGTGCTAAAGTAGTGGAACGCCACGTGACTCTCGACAAAACATGGAAAGGAAGCGACCACCAAGCATCTCTGGAGCCCAGTGAACTGGCAGAGTTAGTGAAAGCCATCCGTACTGTGGAAAAAGCAATGGGGTCTCCAATCAAACAACTCTTGCCCTGTGAAATGGCTTGCAATGAAAAGGTAACTTTTGATTTTGGTCATGTAAACCTGTAGCTAACTTAGACCTATAGCTAATAATTATATTCAGAAAAATAACTTGCAAATTATTTATTGCAGTTGTGTTTCTGCCTCTGCGCTTACAAAATTTCTTACTGTATAATGTTGGCAGTTTTGAGTATAATAGATTTCTGTGTTTATCATCCAGTGGTTAACTGAGTAGAAACATGGAATCATTTAGGTTGGAAAAGACCCATAGATCATTGAGTCCTACCACTAACCTATGCCAAGGCCAACCACTAAAGTATGTTCCTAAGTGCCATGTCTGCATGTTTTAAATAACTCCAGGGATCATGACTCAACTGCTTCCATGTTCTAGACTGTTTTAGTGCTTGATAACCCTTTTGGAGAAGAAATTTTTCCTAATATCCAATCTAACCCTCCCCTGGCACAGTTTGAGGCCATTTCCTCTTGTTCTGTCACTTGCTGCCTGGGAGAAGCCAACCACCATCTGACTACAGTCTCCTTTCAGGGAGTTATAGAGAGTGATAAAGTTCCCTCCTAGCCTCCTTTTCTCCAGGCTAAACAGCCCCAATTCCCTCAGCCGCTCTTCATAGGACTTGTGCTCCACACCCTTCACCAGCTTTGTGGCCCTTCTCTGGATTTGCTCCAGCACTCAATGTCCTTCCTGTAGTGAGGGGCCCAGAACTGGACACACGACTCAAGGTGTGTCCTCACCAGTGCCAGGTACTTGGTAATAGTAATAGGAATAGTATGTCTGCATGATTGTGTACCACCTGATTTTACACTGAGCTAAAATACCAGTTATTCTAATTGTGATTTTGGAAAATTCCAGTGGGCCACTATCCAATTTCAGAAAACATCTGTGCTCCTGGCAGCCTGGTTACAGTGAAAGTTTCCATGCTAATTTAAATCTTCATTTGGAATAAGTAATGGAGAGGGCAGTTCTACACAACCTGTTCTCAAATAACTGCAGAATGTTTTTTATACTCTTCTGTTATACTAAGCCTAGGAATGTGTTTAACTTAAACATTATTTTTTTCCCCTCCCCTGTAGCTGGGAAAGTCGGTAGTGGCAAAAGTGGCAATTCCTGAAGGCACAATACTGACACTTGACATGCTGACGGTGAAAGTGGGAGAGCCAAAGGGATTTCCCCCAGAATCCATCTTCGATCTGGTGGGCCAGAAGGTTAAAACAAATATTGAAGAAGATGAAACCATCACTGAGCAAGTAGTGGAAAATCATGTAAAAAAAGTGAAGTGCTAAACCAAAGCACTCCATTCCATTGTGTCGCAATATATTACCGCACAACGTGTTTAAGTATAGCAACATGGTAGATTAAAAGAAAGGGGTGTAATTATGAGGATGCAAACAGGTTAGAATTTTCAGGTTCTCATTAGCATGACATTTCAGAAACAAGGGGATATAAATTATGAAGATTTTATTAGAAACTGTATAGCATTGTGCCTAGGCAATATCATGATCCTCTGTTCTCCATTCCACTTAACCTAGATCAATTTGGAGTTTTGCCAAATGTAAGACCACAGTCTGCTGCTTTCCAGCTTCTCTTTTCTGTTAAGAATACCATAAACCACGAGAATTTTGTCTACACTTCGAATTGTTCTAGCCATATATCTTTTGATATTGTTCTCTGCCATTTGCCTGTGATAGCAGGACTCTGGTTGGAGTTGAAGACAGATAAGTGAATGTTTACGTACACTGAACAGAAAACTACTCATGCAACCTGGATGGATTTTTCTCAAGCCTTAAAAGTGTCATGATAAAGCAGTGGGTTGCAGGAATCTGCATTCTGTGGAAAAACAGGCTTCTTGAGAAAGCTAGGTTCTCAAGAGACAGTATCAGGAAAGGAAGCATACTGGATATTTAGAAAGGTCCCATTTAAGGGGCAAAAGGGCCTTTTTGTGAACTGAAAGGCAAAAGGGAAAGCCAGAGAGATTGAACAGGGATTTATGTGTCAGAAATTGCGAAAAGCATCTATTGTGAGTTGAGTGAAGTCTCGAATATTAAGTCAATTCCGCAGAACATCTGGATACCTCTGCTTCGACCTGGGAGGCTACTCAGGTGGGAAGCCAAATGCTGGTGAAGCTTGGTCAGCCTTTTTTTCTATACTAACAAGCAAATCTTTTCCGTTGGGGTTTTTCTCTCAACACTGGTGTATGAGATGGCTGAGGCTGACTGCCAGACTACATCACATCATTATACTTCAGCGTGATGGCCCGTGCACCTTTTGTGTGCTCTACTCTTGCATCCCAGCTTCTCACTTTTCAAGTAGGAAATGCAATCCCACTCCTATCGCCTGCTCCCTTTGACCAGGAGGGAGCCAGTCTCTGAAACAGCAGCTGCAAATCAGTCGTTCTTCAATTACCTTTCTTAGCACAGAACTACTTGGTATAATTCATCTGCTTTTTTTTTTTTTCTGTGGTGGAATCATTTACTAGTGATTGTTACTTGGAACTTGCTACCTTTTGGTCATGAGTTGGGTGAAGTATCTTGAATTTGATGGTGCGTGGTTTTGTACTTATAAGTGGTTTACTTTCAAACTATTTACTCTTGTGCAATTCTGAGGAAACTGTATTCATATCTTTAAATGGGGAAGCAGAGGTTGAGTCATATGCTTGACCATATGTGAATTGTGACTGATGCGGTATGCTTGCCTTACATAAAAAACTACTCAATTTTTAAAATATTATTTTTCATTTTAAATTTGAAAAATAAACTTAGCTTCTAAAACAAGCTCTTGTTTCTGCATTTCAGCCTATGGTCAGACCTTGTCTTTGCCAAAACTGGTGATGACTCCAGGGCCTTTAGTATTTGAATACTGTAAGATTACCTGACCAGTTCCAAGTAGCAGTGGTTTTTCACTCTAGCAAGGCTGGTCCTAGAGACTGCTGTAAACAAAGGCTCCAGAAATTTCCAGGACTTTAATTAATGTATTGGGGGAGAAAAATATCCATATACAGAAACCTGCAAACTGTGTCTCTTAGGTTTATGTGAGCATTTCAGAGTGGATACAAACATGAATGGGGCACAAATGCACCACTGGCTTAGCGTTTTTATTGCACTTGTGAGCCCTCCAGACATTTCATCTCAGTGGGTAGAATAGGGCCTCCCAGAAGTCCAATTCAGAGTTTGTGTCACATTTAAGACTGGCTAATGGCTATTAAGTGTGACCACAGAAGCTCCTACTTCAGAAGAGACTTTTCCAACAGTCAGTGCCAATCTTTGATTTTTCCAAGATGACACTTAAACTTATGAGTTAATTCACTTTATTATCCAAATCTGACCTTGTCAATGATGCCTATATGCAATATATAATCTTGAAGTCTGAATCAAACTAAACCTGTTGCCATACACAATTGCAGCCTCTCCAGGCTCATGAGGGGAGGGAGTTCATTAAAATGTTTTTTTAAAAAGTCAATATCCAGGTTCCAGTCTGAGTTGTAATATTTTTCTTTCAACCAGACTTCTTCCATTTTGCAAGTTAAAAAATACTACATACGGCATTTCGGGTGGTATATCAACACCATTTATAAAAGCCAGATCACCTTCCCTCCTTGAAAAGTACATATACATTAAAAATCACAGTTGGTTTTCTTGAACTTATATTACCTTCTAAAAGCATCATAATTACAACTTTCATACAGCAGAGATGAATTCATGTAGATAATTGCTGAAATGGCATTCACAGAAAAAGCATGAAATAGTAGGCTTTATTTTGCTCTGTTTGTTATGTTAGTTTGCATGTTCTAATGGACCCTTCCCAGAGTCTCAAGGCTGGATAAACTGGTTCTGTGAACTTGCAGCGGAAGGTGTGCAAATGAGCCATGCCATCACTGACATTGTAGAATGAAAGGATTCCTGCTTCGTAGTCTAGAAAAATGCCAATGCAATCAGGATCATCTTCTATCAGGATGGGGATTCTCTCTCCCTTGTGAAATGCCCAGTATTCAAGATCAAACTTCTTAAGGCACCAAGATGCTCTATTCCAGCCCAGTCGACAGGCTTCAGAGTCTCCTTTCCTACCAATGGAAGGGTAGGCTGCGCCAATCCACCATCCTGCTCCAGCATGAAGTAGGTCAACTTCCCAGTAATGGCTCCCAGAGAGGAATGCGTCTCTGCTTAGTACTTGCCATAAGGTATCGAATCTCTGGGGACCACAGGGATAAAATATCTTTCTCCAGCTACAGCTTACTACGAGACGGTCATCAGACAATTTCAGTCTTGGGTGAATGCTGTCATATTCCCAGGTTGGTGATCTTGCATCTGCAGTCAAAGCCATAGATGTACTTACTACCTTTATCAAGACCTTTGGAAGTAGTCCAAGTTACAAAACACCTGCAAAGGAGCCCACAACTGGCAGTGTCTTGGACAGAGTCAGAAGGTCCACAGTCCCAGGAAAATGGGTTGGAAAAGGCATGCCAGGGGGATCACAGCTGGTACTAACATTGCTGCCTCCACACCATTCTAATCTGGGCCAGCCATGGTGATGGGGACCTCAGCTGCAGCACCAGGGTTGTTTTTTGCTTAGGCTTAGGGCTCAGCCAGAAAGCCCACAGGTCCAAGGACACTGGGTCTGGGAAAGGCATTCCAGTCTGAGCAAGGCAGAACCCCAGCATTGCTGACTCTGCACTTTTCCAATCTGGGTCATCCACTGTGAAGGGGGTGCCACCAACATCATATTAGGTAGGGATGGGGTTCAGCTAGCCACAGAGCCTACAGCTCCAGGGATGTGGGGCTGGAAAATTTATGGCCGATGCATGAAGCAGTCCACCAACATTGCTGCCTCCACACCTTTCTAATCTACATCACCAATGTTTTGGGCACCCTGGCCACAGCGCCAAGCTGCCATTCAGGTTAAGGTTACAATTCAGAGAGCCACACAGCCTACAGCTCCAGAGACACTGGGGCTGCAAAAGGCATGCGAAGAGAATCACAGTAGGACACCAACACTGATGGCCCCGCACCTTTCTAATCTGGGTCAGTTGTGGTTATGGGATAAGGAGAAGCCATACCCAGAGCAGTTACAGCCACTTGGTCTGTTCAACCTGGAGGAGACTGAGGGAAGACCTCATTGCAGTTAAAAGTTCCTTGTAAGGGGGAGAGGATGGGCAGGCACTGATCTCTGTGATGGCCAGTGACAGGACCCGAGGGAATGGCCTGAAGTTCTGTCAGGCAAGGTTTAGGTTGGATATTAGGAAAAGGTTCCGAAAGGGTGGCTGGGCACTGGAACAGGTTCCCCAGAGAAGTGGTCACAGCACTAAACCTGGCAGAGTTCAAGAAGCGTTTGGACAGCACACTCAGACACATGGTCCTGTGCAGGTCTAGGAGTTGGACCTTAGTGATTTTTGTAGGTCCATTCCAACTCCGGAGGTTGTAGGATTCTGGTATAATCATACTTACGTTTTAAGAAAAGTAACCGATCAATAGGAGTCATGGTTTTCAGCACTGTTCCAGGCTCCTTCTTTGCAGTGGCATTAAGGCTACTGAAAACATCTGGGCAGAGATGAAAACAGACAGTTTAGGTAGTCTGACAGTTTTTCAACTATTATTTTCCAATTTCGTGGACAAACTCTGTTACATTTTCTGGGGAAAGACTACCCACTCTGTATGCTTTCAACATTATGCTCTTCCAATAGCATGGAGATGCTGGACTAGTGTTGCCAAAGAACTACACAACTGAGCACAACACCAAATAATCACACCCTATTCCTTAAAAAGTAGCCCCTATCAGATGAAAACAGGTAGCTGAAGACAGCTGCAAATGCTTGCTGCAGAGCACCTCCAAGATGCTGTCTAGCAATCCTACACACATCCTGCGGTGGCCTTTCAGATCAGGTCTAACTTGATCTGCCTCAGCAACCTCCTATTCTCTTCTTGGTGGCAATTCTCAGATAAGAGATTATTAAAAGGCAGCTGAGTGAAATGTGATGGCCAGTATTGCCTTGTTCACTCAAAGAGCAGCAGGGTTTGCCCGTGGTTATTTAGTTTTGTGGCTCTGTGTCCCATTAGGAAACCCCTTGCCTTAATCATGCCAAAGGCCACTTAAGAATCAAATACCAGCTCAAAGACAAAAGGATTCCTAAACAGAACATGTTAACTCACCTTAACAGAATCAAAAATGATCAGTTTTTTTCAGACAGGCTGATCACTGAGTACATCAATTAGAAAAAGCTTCAAAATTTTAGAGGTACACCAATGCCAGAGCACTGACACGCAACATAACTGAGAGGACACATTGTGTAGTTAGGATGGACTACAGTAAATTGTACTGAAGTAACCTGATAGAAGTGGGTGAAAAAAGCAGCAGACAAACCAAAGGTCATTTTCAGAGTTGGAAGAGAAACCTCCTACATTGCTAAATCACCACTGCTATAACAGCATTACACCTCTGCTATCGGAAAACAATACCCATGCCTGAAACACTGTTGTTTCTCCAGTGATTAGGTAAAAAGTCCTGTTCTTACTTACAAAGCACACTTTATTTGCAAAGAGAGCAGAAGAAAGCAAAATTCAGAGCACTCTCCCAGGTACCTTCTTTAAGCCGGGCTTCCAGTGGTTTCTGTAGAATGGACTGAAGAACTCTGATGAAGTGTTTATAATGGTTGAGTAGGTGCTCAAACGAGAGAGGTATTGGATGCCACTCTTCTAACTGATGCCTGGATTCCTTAATTTCCTTCTCAATTTCTGTGTACTTCTGAGGGAAGAAAGCCAAATGCTTCAATTAGCAGGACTCTTCCCTTCCAGCTGCCACGTGCCACAGAGCAAGGACAGCTCCATCACTGTAAACTTAAGGGCCATAGCAGGCAAGCCTGCCTTTTCGCTTATTAACCTGTCCATTACCTCCTTTTGCCAGTGGAGCCAGTGGCCACCCTAGAGCCATGGTTAAAAGAGATCCCTCCGGGATAGAAATTAGTTTAGCCTGGCCAGGACCCTTTGTGGGAAATCCCATCAGTGGCAAAATCAAACCACTAAGTTTTAAAAGCAATCTAAAGAATAAAATCCAACATCTCCTACAAGAAAATCTTGACAAAATCATGAAGAGCAGCTCATCTGTGGAGGTGTGCTGCTAGCACACACAGCAGAATGCCAGGGCTGTTTCACAGCAATGGAAACTCCCAAATCTGCCACATTGCAAGAATGCAAAATGCACCAGAGGCATCATCCTGTGATGGATGGCATCCTTTGGCTTGTGTCACGGCATAAGTACATGGCAACACACCCTTCCCAAGGAAGATGAGGATCATTAGGAGGGTGAAGCTGATGTTTACCTGTTGGCAAAAAGAAAAGCATTGCTCCCTCCAGTCAAGTGACGGCTATCACTTATGGTGATTAGGATCTCTTGCAGTTAAGGAAATTAGACATTTTAACCTTTCTCCTGAGGTTTCCTGAGGGCTGCCTTTTCCTTGCTTACATACAGAAGGATCTATAGAAGAGATCACTAGAGCAATTTACCAAGGACTATGAGGATAAGGGGTAGAAAGAGACCATACAATACCACCTCTAGCAAATTAATAGGGTCACTGTCCTGTTGTATTTGTCTGATTCGACGTGTGAAAGTCTCTAGGGATGCAAGCTCTTCTTGACAGGACTCCAACTGCTGATCATGTGCTCCCAGGGCTTGCTGAGTCTTTTCATCAATGAAGTTTTTTGCCAGACTCTCTTCTTCCCGAAGAAGTAACTGAAGCTCAGTCATTTTTTCTGACAGCTGCCTTTTGATCATATCAGCATGTGCCTATAGATGAAGCAGAAGAATGTCTCCCCGCTGCTCAACAGACCATAAACGTTTCAGACATTTCTCTTTAAGGCTTTCAATGCTGCGTTTTGGTTTAATTTTACTGATTTTCTGCATCTTTTCAGAAATATCTCTACCCCTTAAGGGAGGGAAGACATTATTTACCTGATGATGTCTGAACGGAAAACCTTGAGGGAAGATTCCAAGATGCCTATTTATGCAGAAAATTCTGTTTTCAGCTGGAATTAACAGGGTATGAATTGCAACAAGAAGCAGGCCTGGTCCTTCAGTAGCAAGACTTTGACCCGTTTTAAAGCAAGCTAGAGACAAGTAGCAGGTAGGAAGAGAAAGCCTCCAAAACAAAGTGACATCAAACCAAGTCTCTAAAGCCCCCTCAAGCTCTTACTGACATTTCTGTAACAGAGCTACTTAGAGATGCTCTTTAGAGCAAAAGTAATTTCATGCCCTTAAAGGAGTGCAGCTTAACATACATTCCCATTCTTAAGACAGAATCAATAGAGCTGTTCTTGTGTTTACTCAACTTTGAATCGAGACAATTCAATAATTCTTCAGTGCAATGTAAGATACATCAGTGAAGCCAAAATAACATAGGCAGCTGGGGCTACCTACTATTCCTCTGCACAAAAATTTCAACCTTGGTCTTCCAGAGGTGTTCAGCTGATCAAGGAATGAGGACCAGGTATTTGGAGGCTCTCCCTCTTCTCTCCCTTTGATAGTGTAATATGTTGTGATGGGTACAGGGAATATACTCTTCCTGAGAAGCAGCAGGTGTCTGGGTCTTTGAATAGCTACAGAGGAAACAAAATGTCTCCCTTTGGAAAATGACCATCCAGTGAAGAAGGAAACCACACTTTACCTTCACATAATTCACAGCCTGCTCTATGTTCCTTCTGTTACCAGCTTCTTGCTCTTTTCTCTCTTCTAGTTCCTTCAAGCATAATGTCATGAGCTCCTATACAACAATGAAATAAAATAAAACACTGTTTCAGTTTACACATCTGTAAAAAACAGAAATCACTGTCCAGCTTGTTTTCCATATAGGGGAGCATATCACTGAAATACTCAGTTTCCGAATCCTAGAATCACAGAATATTCATAGTTGGAAAGTACAACTCTTAAATGAATGGCATTTTATGAGGCTTGTCAAGGCCAGTATAGTGATGAACCGTAAGAATTTCAGCATTTTATGTGGTGGTTATACTGGTAAGGTTTGGAGAGCCGTGTAAATTAGCCCCACCTTCTTAAGGCGTGGGGAAACCCAAAGTGGAAAAAACCAGCTTCATCTTTAAATCCGTGGCGCTGTGCATTTCAAGACTATATGCTAATACGATTAGCAGCTGAAGGGCAGCTAAGTAAGTACTTTTATTCAGAGGATCAGTGGAAGGCTCAGTCTAGAATCAAAATCCAGTGAATGTTCAGGATGCTTCCCAGTGTACAAATGACCAATACCCCACTATCACTACAGTGATGCTGTAGTCTGAATATCTACAACAGCCAATATTGTCAGGTCAGCTGGTAGTCAATCACGGTATCTGTGACACTTGTGGTGTGCCCAGCACAGCATAATCAATGTTCTGCTTATGTCGTCCCCCACAGTTTCTCATCCGCAGCCCTCTGAAACTGACTGCCCTCTGCCCAGCAGGCTGAACAGTCTTGGTGTCCCTGCTGACGTGCCATTAGTACCATGACGGATCCAGTCATTGCTGCCCCATGCTTTCAGTGCACTGGTGCTAAAACACAGGCCCTCAGTAAATACCAGGTAAGCTACCTCCAGCTGTAGCTGTTATCAGTGACCTCTTCTGCAGCTGAGACCCAGTTAAGGGCATCTGCATGCACATGAACCAGTTCACTGCAAGAGCCCCAGGGCAGCATGACATTTAAGCTCTGCAGTGTGGGCAAACACAGCATAAAGTGTTGCTTCATGAGCAACAGTTTGCATTCCTGACATGTGTCTCCTTAGAAAATGTGATAAATAACCGTGTGTGTTTGTTAATCAAATCTTGCTTAAGCCAGGGAATAAATGGTTAAAACTAAGTCAGGAAGCTCACAAGTCTTTCTCTAAGAAAGGCCAAACAAAAAGCTAAGCAAGGCCAAGAAAAACAGGTGTCTAAGCAAGAACAGAGAGAACAGATAACGAAGTAAGATCAGGATGACTTATATCCAGTGAAGTAAGCAATGTATGAGCCCCCCCCCGAGGAAGACTACGGCCTTCAGCCTCACGACCACCAGAAGGCAGAAAAAAGACCCTCTAGCAACAGCTCGCGCCGACGCAGAGTACTCTCAGAAGATACACGTGTAACGGGACAAGGAGGCTATAAAACCAGAGACATTAGAAGGGATGGCCGCGAACTGTTGGCGGAGCAGAGACTCCCCGGTCACCCAACGCTGTTTTTGCTTGCTGTAGCTTGCTCAATAAATCAAATTATTTTAATTGGCCTGGCTTTTTTCTCTAACTTATAACAGAAAACACATGCAGGTTGTAATTTGATCAGGACAGGGTAAGGAGACAATGGGCTTCCAGCAAAAGTCAGAGACTCTGCATCTGGAAAACCCTTGGCACAGATACATTCATGAAAGCATATGAATGTTCTTGCACAGAGCAAGACAGTCATGCTATTTATTCCAGCCACAGTTTTCCAGTCTTGTCCCTGAAGAACCAGAAGTGTTGTACACCACTAGAAGATTCAGGAGTTCTATTAAATACCAGCCTTCCTTAGTTTATTTTGCAGCCTAGACCTCATTCCCTTCCTCAAAGACTGACAAAGACCAATGTTCTTTCTTTGCTAGCAAAACACATCACTTTGGGCACTCACTCCCTCACAACAGTGATTTATATGCAAACACTTATGTCAATCCCAAGCATTTCTGGTTACATTCTTTACAGAGGTAATTGAAAGAGCTGCTTCCTACCAATTGAAGACCCTGCCAGGCAATCCACATCATTCACCTTGAGGAATCAACTTTGGAAACATTCCTTTAGGAATTGCCTGGATGCCTTAACTCATCCAAGCAAAACCACGGTAAAAGCAAGAATTTCTGAGAGATGACACTCCTAGCTCCAGTCAGGCTCACAGAACACATATCAAGTGCAAAGAATGCTGATGCTGTGCACTGCATTCAGAAGCACAGGGTGTGTCCTTCTTGATGGTTTTAAACAATCTCTGATCAGGGTTGAAGCAGCTGATGGACCTCGCTCACTGGTTGCCGGCTCTTCTTAGCACCAACAGCTAGGATTTGCTGAAGGAGTTGTGTAAGAGGAAGAAGTGCTGTCTGGATGGTGTCACATCACACGGGCTGTACAGAATTACTGCTCCCAGCAAACAAAATCACTAGTCAAAATACCATCTCTTAGACTACAACTATTGATAGTTTGTGCCTGAAATCTCTGCAGCCCTAAGCCAGTAGATGTCAGCAGATACCTCCTAGGGACAGAGGGTCACATAGAGTACAAGTTCCTATCCCACTCACTTTGTGATTTGGCACAGAAACAACTCTTTATCCACAGCATGAGCATCCCTGTGTCCATCAGACCCCCAGGGAGCCAGCACAGCTTGTAGCTTTGTGCACTTTGCCTCAAGTCAGGTTGCCACTGCACAGTACCTGCATCCACGCATTGCCACCCTGTCATGAAGGGAATGCAAACACGGTAGGGAGTTCCCACCTGCAAGAGGGACATTTTGGATGAAAATACACCAGAAGGCAGTAACAATGTTGCTCAGATGCCTCAAATGGTTTTACGTCTCTGCGGCTGTTTGTGGCAGCCTAGTCCACTGTCCTCTGCCCTTGTAATGCTCTCTAACATGAAGTGCAATAAAATGCTGCAAGAGTTTATCATGACCTGTATACTTGTCACAATCTGCATGAACTTCCAAGCAGGAAGTTCGGTAGGAACTGTTTCTTCCTACTGTTTTCTGTAGAAAGCCTCCTAGTAACACTGCTCCAAAGTATCGCAGAAGGAGTGGGAAGGAACTTTCTGAAATTGTAGAGGAAAAAAAAAAAAAAAAACAAACTAAAAAGTTCTTCTGAACATCAAATCTCTGTGTTACAGCATTTTAAGCCTCCCAAGCTTAGCACCACAGCATGCAGGCCTCAGCATGCCTCCTGGCAGGCTCTTCGAGTAAAACAAAGCACAAGCAGGAGTATTGGCAAGCTTGAAAGCTTCCTGAGGATATTGGTGGACAGCTGCACTGGGATGAAGAAAAAGTGAAGAACCTTAGGGAAGAACCCCTGGGGTGGCTGTGGCTGGGATGGAGTTAATCTTCATCATGGCAGCCCATGTGGTTCTGTGTCTCAGATGTTACTATACTGAGGGTGCACAAAAGGCTGGGAGGGGACACAAGCAGGAGATGACCCCTACTAACCAAAGAGGTAATCCATAACATGTGACATCATGTTCTGCAACAAAACTGTAGGTGGGGTGTTGAGGTGGGTTAGCTGTCTTTTGCTCAGAAACTGTCTGGTGAGGGACTGCCTTTGCATCACTTTTGTTAGTTTTCTCTTACTTCTTTCTTACTTACTTCTCTTTCACTTACTAAACTTATTTTTATCTCAATCTATGAATTTTCTTGGTTTTAGTCTTCTTCTTCTCTTTCCCTGTCCCACTGGGCAAGGGAGGCGAATAAGCAGGCAGCTGTGTTGTGCTTAGCTGCCTACTGAGGTTAACCCACAACAACACCTGCTCCCATCCCAGAAGAGGTATCAGAGAACTGTGCATGGGCAGACACTGTGATCTAGCAAACTACAGTGGTGGAGGGAGGGGATAAACAGAAACGACCTTTCCCCTTCCCCTGAGACATCTATGTTTCTGTCAAAGGTACTTCCAGCCTGGCAATAAAAACCAGTTCCCTGGGGCAACCACACTTCTCTGATTCCACACACAAGGTCTGAGGATAAAATGCTGCTGCATGTGACCTAACAGTCAAAGTCACTTCCTCCCCATCCTTTGGTTTATACATCTGTTTCGTGGGTGTTTAGGCATGACTGATTAACTCTTTCCTTTCATGCACAAGCCCTATCCTTGTGCAGTGGCATCAGGCTGACCCCTGTCTGTATGGGACCTACAAAGCACTTGTTGAGGTACAGAAAGTACAGAACCTTTGTTCGGCTAGCCAGCGCAGCCTACAAACCTTGAGCTCCACAAGGTGTTTATAAGGCAAGCAAAGCAAGATCGGCTTAGTACTGTGGCTCTGCACCAATACTCACAGCCGCCACCATCGCACCCTGGCAAAAGAAAACCCAGCGGCACAAGCTTAAGAAACGAGGGGGAAACCAGCAAGACATAAAACCAAATGAGGAAGAGCTCCAGCTCCCGGTTTGCAGCCCTTCTCCGCGGCGCCCGGCACTCACCTGCGTGCGGCGGACAGCGTGGGGCAGGAGGCAGACGCGGTGCCCGCGGTGAGCTCCCAGGACCGGGCACAGGGCGCACACGCAGCACCCGCAGTCCTCGCAGAACAGCTCCAGCGACCGCCCGGCGTGCACCCCGCACAGCCGCGGCTCCCGCTGCGCCATGCCGGACGCGGCCGGGACGGGGGGAAGAGGCGGGCGCGGGGCAGGAGGGTGGGACGAGGCGGGCGCGGGGCAGGAGGGTGGGACGAGGCGGGTGCGGGGCAGGAGGGTAGGAAGAGGCGGGTGCGGGGCAGGAGGGTGGGAGAGGGCGGGTGCGGGGCAGGAGGGTGGGAAGAGGCGGGCGCGGGGCCGCGGGTGCAGAGCGTGCGCAGCGGGCGGCGGTGCCGCGCTCCGGGCCGGCGAGCCGTGGCCGTGGTGGCGGTGGCGGTGGCGGAGGGGCCCGTGCCCCCCGTTCTTCTCGCCCCGCCGCGTCCCTCGCCGCAGCCGCGGTGCCGGGCAGGCAGTGCCGGCAGGAGCTGTGCGGAGAGCGGGAGAGCCGGTGCCGTGGGAGCTGCCTCTGTCCGGGACCCGCGTTGGAAAACTGGCTAATTTGTGGGATTTCAGCAGCGTCGGTGAAGGATGGGTTCAGTGTCATAGCTGAGCAAAACACCTGATAAAAAGTGTGGAAAAAACTGTCTTCAGGGCATGCTTTGTTGCTTTCTATTTTTCAGTTGGAATTTTGTGCTCTGAAAGGTCTCGTTTATAGAAATCGAAATAGAGTGCTCATGCTCTTACGGAATTTGGACACTTTGTTGGCCAAAACTCTTGCCTACATTCAACCAAATTCATAGAGGTTGTTTTTTAATATGCTTGGTTCTTTCTGTGAATAAAAGTATTCACATGTGTGCACACACACACACGCACACACATATACACACAGAAGATGTGAAAAAATAGAAAGATTTTAAAACCAATCATTTTGGTGGACCATTTGAGAGTCAGTATATGTATTAATACATGAGAATGTGGAGCAAGGGAAAGGGAAAGCAGGCAGAGCAAGGAGCAAGGGAAAGCAGGCAGAATTTCATGCTGGCAAGAGAGCTGCTGACATAATCAAGGATTATGAAAGTGTCGTGTACATACAAGTCAGGTTTTCTTCTCTGAAAGTGTTCCATACAGACCCCACTCTACAGTCATGGAATCTTAGGGATCATTATAGGTATCTGGAGATTGTTTGCTCTTGCTCTGCACACACAAAGAAAAGTGCTAATGCCTGCTTTAATAAAAATAAGAATTTCACATCCTCTTTGGGACCCTGCTCTGGTGTTCGAACATCCTTACAAAGAAAACTTTTCCCAGTGTCAGTCAACATTTTTCTCATTACAGCTGGAGCCATGTTGTTTCATTGTGTCTTTCCAAGGGGGGTTTCAATCTCATCTTCTCAATCTATGTCCATATGGAGCTATAGACAGCACTGAGGTCCCTGACAGAGGCTGAACAAGTCAGTTCTTTCCACAAGCTTTTACGAATGCTATGCTTCAACTGCGCTACTGTCTTGGTGGCTTCTGCAGGAGGGTTTGCCTGATGGAGTCAGCGTGTGTCTTGTCCAGAGGAGTGTGTGTGTTAAGTAAATGTTCTGTCTGACCATCCAAGAGCACTCTGGCAGTCACAGTCCCAGCACAGACACTGTCACTGCTGGGACTGCAGCCCCTTTCCAGCAGGCAGCTCCAGGGAGCCAAAGGGTCCCTGCCTGACTCCCTACACCCACACAGTCAGACAAGCCTTCCTTAACACTTCAGTCCCAGATTTTCCGTAGCAGAGTCTCAGACCTCTGGATACCTAAAGAAATCTATTTATGGTTCAGTAACAGAGTAACAGTTTGAGCTGACGCCTTGAGGAGGAACACAGAGCCACGGACTACCCGGGCTTTTATACCCTCACTGTCTGTGTGCCTGAAGGTCTGGGGTCTTTCTACAGAGTCCTCAGCTCCTGCTGTGTCTCAGTGTCTGGTCACCTGGCAGGGTCATGGGTCCCTGTGCTCTTGTTGTGCCAAGGGTCAGCAGTTCATGGCCTCTTGCCTCAGGTTCCCACCAAGTGCTCAACCTGCAGCTCCCACTGCAGCTGCACCCCAAGCTACCTGCACTGAATGTTCCTCCCTTTTTTGGATTGAGCATACCTGTTAATGCATTAAAAGGGAAAGAGAAAGCTTTCACAGCATTTCCCACTGCCCTTACATACAACATTATTACAAGTAACAGAATAATTTCTTCTGGTGAGCAGTGCTTCTCATACTTGGTTTTAGGGCCTCTCAAACTTGGCCATTCGCTCTGGCCAGCTGGAGCCACAACAGCACATTCTCCATCACCAGGGAGAGGCATTAGGCTCACTGGCTTCAAGGTGTTACATCTTTCCGAGATTATCTGCTGTTGTGAAGATCAGTCCATATCTATGTGCCCATTGTGGTGTTAGAACTTGGGTTGCCAGCTGTCAACAGTATCTCCACATCAAGTGGGATGTGAACTATTCCAGGGTGTCCCAGGATAAGGGGGACATCTAATTTGTAATATTGTTGCCACTGACTTAATATTGACTGGTGCTCCTGCTGCAAGAGGAGCTAATTAAACTGAGTAATATGCAAATGTTTTGTCTCTGATGGGGGCCTAAACTGTGCATTACCACTCCACTGGCTATTCCTTTACCTTCATGTGCATACAGATGGAAGGGTTTTGTATAACCTGGGAGCCCAGGGGCAGGAGCAGACACCAGAACTCCTTTTGTTGCTTAATAAGCTCATTTCCTCTCCGTGTCCTATGTGATGGAGTTTATCTCTTTGTTCTTGGTTTCCTCAGTCAGAGCCTTAGTCAATTCTTCCAGCACAGGAATCTATGGCCAACAAAATCCCACAGCTCCAAGAAACTTGGTACGTGCTCTTTCTGACGGGATGTGGGCGCTTAATTATGGCCTCTGTCCTTTCTGGATCTGCCATTCATTGTCCTTTACTAAAATAAAGCCTAAATATTTAACTTCTTTTCTGGCACAGGTGAAGTTTGGACAGAGATGCAGGCTGTTCCCTTTTTTTGGTAATACATAAATGCACAGTGTCTAATACACAAATACAGTTTGCCAATGACAGATCATTTACATGTTGTACAAGAACCAATTTGCCCAGTAATTTTATACCTTTGTTGCAGTACATTAAGCACCAAAATTCTCCACAGATTCAACGGGTCGAACCTTCTATCTCCTGAAGACCACAACAGAACTTCCAAGCATTTTCTCATTTACAGGGTTTCTTTACATATACACAAAATTATCACCATTACAAGCAAGTATTAGTCCACAGGAAATCTCAATCACAGTTCCTCAGAAGACTGACTCTGCCTGCCATTTAACCTTTCCTCATCGTCTTCTTCACCCCCTCTTTGTAATAACAGCAAACCCTGGAATATGAGGGCATATTCCATCTTATTGCCCTGGTTGCTGATAACAACATTAAAGCACCTTGGGCTCAGTATTAATCCCTGAGGAATGGCACAAGTACCCAGCTGCCACTTGGACTTTGTACATCTAATGACAGCCCTTGGTGTCTAGCAGATCAGGTGTTCTAGTCTATCTATCCAAACAACATCATGAGTTTTTCTGTAAGAACATTTCAAGGCCCATTACTTGCAGCATTACAATTTGCACATTTTTAGTGCCTAGGGCATTTCCCATTACAAATTAAATTATTGAGCTAGATTCTCTGTGCTTTCTAGGTTTTAAATTGTTCACTATGGAGAAGAGAGCTGTGATAAAACCAAATAAAGCTTGTGTAAATAACAAGCTTTTTGTAAATAACAAGCTACTGGATAACCAGGTGCTGCTGTAATGCACCAAAATAAAATGTACTTTCACCCCAGTACTTTACTGTCTAACACTGGGCACAAACGCTGCTGCACTGTGGTTGTGAAAGGTCTGATGATTCCCTTTACATCCAGCTCCCACATTCATCTCTCTGGAGGGAACACCTTTAAGCTTTCAAAACAGGTTCTAAATGCTTCAAGGTGTGCCTCGGGCTCTTTTTGCCAAGAAGAATCATCCTCCATCACAAGCAGTGGAGAGAAGAGTTAAACCAAGAGGAAAACAGGAAGTGATAACGTTTTCCTCATTCAGCACAATCTCAGTGTGAAAGCCAGCTGAGGAAGACGTGTGGGTGGAGTGGGCTGGCAGGGTCAGAATGGGTCTGTGTCTTCATCTTAGTTTTGGGCTGAAATGACACTTTCCTTCTCCCGACTTGAATCCAATAAGCCTTCTGCAAAACAGGGGTGCATTTCTGCAAAGTTTGTGTGTGAAGCTGGCAGTATGAAATACACAGAGGCCAGGCTTTTGTTTAGCCATAGTAGCCTCTATTTCCTTGTACAGAAAATTCTTAATACAAGCTCTGACTTTATCTTCATGCTTGTGTATAGGGGTAAAGGAAGGAAGTCTGCTTTAATGTACAATTTACAGATTCTGGTGCAGATCTGGACTTTTTTGCAGCCATCTACCAAAAAAAAAAACCACCCCAAACAAACAACTAACCAAATCAAAACCAAGTGGAATCACCACTTCAGCAGAGACACTGAGGACCGTAATTTGAATGGCACTAATACACCATCTGTATGCACTGAGCAGCCTTGAGTCCTTGCCACACAAGGACTGAATGTTAAACAAGGCTAAACTCAAGAATCCTGTATCAAACTGGGGTGCTTTTAATAGAAGACACACCTTCCACTGGCTCAAGAAGAGAAATAATTTTTATTGCAGAAATCAGAGTCTATCTTGGTATGGCTTGCCTCAGGGCTACCAATTTCCAGAGGCATCGTGCAAGGAAGACTTATCTTATTCCTCAGTAAAGTGAGCCTTCTGGAAATACATGCATACATCTGTGTATTTTAAGTAATCTAATTTTACACTTAGAAAAATATCTTAGCCATGCTACATGAGTTCATTTTTCATGGTCAATTTTTTTTTCCTGAGACACTAATTAAATTTTGAAACTCCTAATTTTGCTGGCCCTGGATGCTCTTTCTGTTTTGACACTTTCATGAAGAAAGTAAATGAAAGTAGGAATTCTTCTGTGGCTTAGCTGCCCAGTATTTCATTTTAAAAGACAGAAAATCATTCTAGGCTATCAGAAAAAATGTCAATGTATATATTCCTGATTTTTAGCAAAATATACTTTCAAACACATACTTTTAAAAATATACTTTCTGCAGTGTTGTGGAAGGATAGTATGAATTAAAAAAACTATCAGAATTACTCCAAACTGACATGAAAACTTTGTCTTTCCTTGTAGTGTCACTGAGTTGGCTGTGTACTGGCCAACCCATTCAACAAACATATTTTAAAGCACTGAGAAGTATCCCAAACAAACAGGGATGAAGAAAAGGTAAACACATCTGAAGTTTTTTATGCCTCAGTTTTTACTATTGACCATAAGCCTTGTGCTGCCTGATCCTCAGAGGGGGGAGGACCACGGCTGTGGGAACAGTGACTTTCCATTTGTGGACACTGAAACTGTCAGGGACAAGTTGTACCAGCTGACTGTTCATAGGTCTGGTGTGGCCAGATGGGTTTCACCCAAGAAGGATGAAGGATCTGGTGGCTGTCCCAGCAGGACCTCTGTCAATCACCTACAAGGTCCTGGGAGTCTGAGGAGGTCCATGCTGACTGGCAGCTAGTCAGTGTTATTCCAATTTACAAGGCCATGAAGGATGACCCAGGGAACTACAGACCTCTTAGTCTAACCCCAGTACCTGGAAAATTCTGGGGAAGATCATACTGGCTGCTGTTGAAAGGCATTTAAAGGATAATGCAATCATCAGGCACTGCCAGCATCGAGTCACAGAGGGAGAGTCCTGTTTAATTAATGTGGTATCCTTCTACAATGATGTCACCATCTAGGGGATGGAGGAAAGCAAATGGATGTAATTTTTCTGATTTTAGTGAGGTTCACTGTCCCTCACAGCATCCTTCTGAACAAGTTTTCCAGCTGTGAGATGATCAGATATGCGATGTTCCTCAGGGGCCAGTGCTGGGAGAAGTGATGTTCAACATATTTGTTGTCAACACAGACAGTGGGATCAAGGGCACCCTCAGCAAGTTTGCTGACCACACCAAGCTGTGCGGTGCAGTTGACACGCTGGAGGGAAGGGATGCCATCCAGAGGGACCTGGACAGGCTGGGAATGCACTGATGTTGTTTACTCACCTACTTTATACCACCATCTTCCCTCAAGCTGAGCTCCAATGCAGTTACTTTCAGATTGTCTACCAGAGGAAGACAAATTCTTTTTAGGCAGCCCAGATCACAGTTGTTTTCCTGGGCTGGAAGTGCACATTGCTGGCTCATATGTAATTTTTCATCTACTGATATCCCCAGGTCCTCCTCTGCGGGGCTGGTCACAACCTGTTCAGCCCCCAGCCTGTACTTGATAGGAAGGACTGCTCCTTGTTTTTCTTCACTTGTGTGTGTGTGGTTTTTGCTTTCCCTGTTAAATTTGCTTTATCTCAACGCACAAGTTTTCCAGCTTTTACTAGTATGGGAGTGGGCATCTGCATGGGGCTTTGCCACTGGCTGGGGTTAAACCAAAACACAGGGCAAGGGGACAAACCAAAGTGGGCAAACACATGGCTATAGGCATGTTCTCTCTGGGGTAAACACAGCCTCCAACACTGCGCCATGGAACCATGTTGACTGGACTGCTGTCCTTCCCCAGAGTTCCTCACTAATCCCGATCCTTCCCTGTCACAGGGGAACAGCGTTCACCGCACATGGCTCAAAGCCACCCGGAATCAAAGGGGTTCACTGGTTTCTCAATCACATGCAATTAGCTGTCAATGAGCTTGCCCTTCTAGTCTCCTGAGAGGTCTTGGGCTGTCCAGTTGGGCAGGGCATTTGGCCAGAGTTCTCCCAGAAGGGAGCAGAGCTCAAGGAAGAGCAGAAAAGGAAAAAGGAGCTGCAATTGCTCCCTGTGGCACAAAGAGAACAGACTCATCATCATTCTGACCCAAGTTCAGGTACCCCTTGATTACTAACGTAGCAAATAGAAATTCTCAGCTCCCCAGAAGTTGCTGAATAGAACTTAAAGACTAACTGGCAAAAAAGAGAAAAGGGTGTAGAGGTCTGCACACAGGACATTAGATGTAGCTGGAACCAGTAGAGAAACAGATAAAGAGACTTAGAGAGTTTTTTTGCAAATTATATAACAAGATGCAACAGCACATGTCCAAAGGAAAGGATTGAGGAAAGGACACCTTTAATATCTAAGTATTTGGGGAATATGACCACCAGAGATCCCCTTTGATAAACCTCCAGGACCATAAAAATACTTCCAGTAGGAGGCAAATGCATGCAAATTAGTGCTAGGAAAGTGATGTTTATGTATTAGATAAGAAACACATTTTAATGAATATGGATGATTATGATGGATTAAAAACCCTGTTGTAAAGTTCACAACACACACAGAATAAAGAGGTACCCTCTGTGTGTCCTTCAGATAAAGAATGCCTGCTTTCTAATGCTTCAAATTGTGTTAAAAAATTTATTTTGGCTGATTTCAGTATCACCTTGTGCCACTGAGAGAGACTAAAACACAGCCCAGGAGTATTATTTCCCAGCAGGTTTAGGGCTAGAACATGTGACAACTTCACTCTGTGCCCCAAGCACATCTGCCTCAGCTCCAGAAGATGTTGCCTGCTTGTGAGGGACGGGGAAGGCTCTCCACATGGTAGAGGAGCTCCAAATACAGGCTCCTGGGCTCAGGGCAGGCGTGCAGGTAATCAGCACGCCTTGGGGACTGCTGGGAGATGTGGGAAGCCATGGGTCTTCCGTCAAGGATGGTATTTCTCCAGAACAACTTCTGGAGAGGCAGCAGCCCTGCCTGCAACTGCAGTCAGCCCTCCTGTCTGCACAAGGGTTCCCCAAACACACTCTGGCACAGCAGCAGCACTTCATGCTCTCTCGGGGGGGGGGGGGGTGAAGGCTGAGAGCAGCTCTCCAGTGCTCTCTCTGGCACCTGGGAAGGCACTCCTAGGTGCTCCTTATCTGCTTTCCCTGAAACTAGTAAGGGCAGGGGCATCCACAATATGGCCCAACAAGTCTTTCTCAGCCCCAACAACTGTTTCTGGTGGCACAGAGACCTCAGAGAAATTAAAGACAGAAAAGGGGGAGAAAGAGGAGTGAGAGGGCCTGGGAGTAGCCCCCATATCCTTTGGGAGGCAGCATACATGCAGGGAACAGGGGCACACTAGCAGCTTCAGCTGCAATTCCCTTCTCTTTTCCTCTTGTGGGATCTGATTAAAAAAAACCTCCCCAGCAAATCTTTGAGGGACATGTACGCTTCAGATTAAGCTCCTCTTCCTGCAGAGTGGTTCCTCTCCCTGCGAGAAGTCATCTCTTCACCAAGCCACAAAGAGCCCTTGGCAGCACAGTGCCACTAAAAACAGTTTCAAAGCATTCCTCTAAGCCAAAGGCTTTGTAGTTCAGACTGTTACTCAGACAGCAGCAGCGCACAGCCACAAGCAGCCCCTCCAGAGAGTTTGCCTATGGCTTTTTGCAAACCAAGTGTTGCCAGGAAAGGATGCACATGCATCCCCACCTGCTCCCTAAAATAGTGCTGTAAGTCAAACAAGAAAGGAGGGGTGAAGGAATCTGCCTAGATTTCACTGAAGTAATGCTAGCCCCCTTGGAAGATGGTTCCCAGTTATCCCATCAAGCCAGGTTTTGCTCATGTCCTGCCACTCGTGTCCACACAGCTGCTCCATGTGGGGCTACCTGTGCCTACAGGGGTTGGGTGAGCTTTTGGGTACCCCTGAGTGTCCCCAGCCATACCTTCAACATGGCTGTAGCTCTCAAAAGAGCATCTCTTTGTAACCCTGTTTCTCCTCCTGCTGCACCTCCCTGCAGCCTAAGGCACCTCTGTGTTGACGAAGGACAGGTGAACATCTCCTCTTGCACCTGGGCCACAATACAAACCATGGCAGCATCTGTCAGTTTGTCCTTGGCTTGTGCACAGAAAGCATTCAGAGCACGAGGAGCACTGTCCCAGACCCTCTGTGAAGCAAGGCACTCAATACTCGCATAAAACAGACCAATTGTAATTCATTGCTTCAGATTATGCGCTGCAAGCAAAACAGGCTCTCTGGTGTCCCAGCCACATTTCAAAGCATGACACCACAACCGAAAACTAGCTGACAGGGGAGAATTAAGGGGTAGCTGGCTCCTTTCCTTGCTCTTCAATCACATGCTCTTGCGTCCCACATGACACTCCCCCAGCGCCCCAGCAGACTTCCTGCTTATTTGCCTTTTGATGACATGCAGGAGTTCCAGACCCACGGACCACCCACCCACCCCGGTGCAAGGAGTGCCACGTCAGCCAAGTGCCCCAGGGGGGCAACCACGGCCTGGAGCACAGGAAGCCACATCAGCCCTCACTGATGATGATGATGCTGGTGATGTCAGCTGGGGGCTGAGGAAGATGAGATTCTGCTATGGGCAACTCCCAGGTTCAAGGCTGACAATTTTCAGCAGAACCCGAGTGATGCTCAGGGGTTACTGCTTTCACAGGCAGGAGAGCAATTCTCTAGTGCCTGGTGTTCTAAGTCCTAGACAGGATTGAGTTTGCATATCCAGCATGGAGATGCTCAGATCAAGCAAGACTGGTTTCATGTGGTTTGATTGGAAGAAGACAGCTAGGAAGAGACAGCAAATTTCAGTGTAAACACACAGTCTGGATACCCAGCTGGGAGAGGGATTGCTGCTTAGGGCTAGGAAATGTAGAATTTCTGCTTGGCATTCTGATCTATGCATTTCACATGCCTGCTCTCCCTATTTTGTACCAACTTAATTTCGTTTTCTTATTTTCTCTTACTATTATTGTACTTCAGCCATGGGCTCTTTTTGTGACATGTTCTGTTTGCTACAGACAATGCTCTAATCAGCAGTAATGCAAAGATAATTTGTTTTCTCTGTTATGTTTTCCCATCTACCTCTACTTAGGACAACATTCCAATTTCACCTTCTATTTTACTACTTTGCTTGTGCTCCAGGTTGTTGATGAACTGTAGCATCAAAAAACACTGTCCTAGGGCAGCCCTGCAAAGGTAGCAGTGAAACCCATCTGCATTTATTGGGAACTGAAATTTTCTTAAGATAGGTGCTCTCTGTGTCCTCTGCCCTTTGCTTATCCATGATATTACCCTGGCAATTAGCTCTTTGTAATACTTGTTCAACACTGCCATTTGCAGAGCAGGTTCTCCTTGCCTGAGTAACAGGTGGTTTTCTTTCAGGGGCCAAAGTACAGCAGTGGAAGTTCCTACTGAAAAGCCGTATTACACATCTACCCAGAAAATTTCCAGGGAAGTGGAAACTGCCCCACTAAGCTGCAGCAGATGACAACCCGCAGGGCAGATTTTTGGAAAAAGAGTCCAGGAATATCAGCAGGTATGTAGGTACCATTTACATACCATCGGACATGTAAGGGGTGAATTACTACGTAATAATGTAATTATTGTATAAAAATCATGTAATTATTACTATGCAATAAAAGCAGCTAGAGCTGCATATACATACTTTGGTCAGCCCTGCTTCACTTGTATTCAAAAACAAACCAATACATCTACATCCCAGTCTGTCATAATTTGGATGCCCTCTCAATGAAATGATGCCATTCATGAACAACTCCCACGGAAACTGCCCTTTGAAATGAAATATCCTCCTACACGCCACTTTCCTTTTCATAGAGTCTGGCTTTCATACAAGATATTGGTACCAACAGGGCAGAACACTCTCCCTGATGGAGGACTGTGCCTTACACAGTCCACCTGCTGTCAATTTGCAGTCCAATTTTGCCACAGTGACACCGCTCCTCTCTGCACAGCCCCACCTGAGGAGAAAAGCACTCCCAGTCTTGTTCACCTAATAACAATGCCAGTAATATCTCTGAGGTGGAAGGGCATTGCCTGATGTCATGGCTGTGCCACAGAGCTTCAACGGGACTCTAAAAGATTCAACACTTCCTGCAACATCCACAGCACCCACGAGAGAATCTAAGAAACAGCTTAGAGCCTAGTTTCCGCCAGCAGTAGCATGCAAGGCTGAGCTGTCTGCACAGCTCACAAGCAGCTTTGTCACATTGGCAGCAATACTGTCCTTAGCTGTGTCTGTTCTGTGCTGTCATTGTCACAACGGGCAGGAAAATTGGTTCAGCTTGGCAATAACCCATGATTCCTCTCACTACTGAAAGGGAAACACACCATGCTGGGAGATGGGGGAAGACAAAAGGGAGGAGGAGGAATGGGGTTGCATAGAACTTGCATTTTGGTTGAAGGTTTTGTGTTCTAAAACTGCAGCTCTGAGACATAGCCAGATGGAAATGGCAGTGGAGGGAATGCCCTGTCCAGAACAAATTGGTTGTTGAATTGCTGCCATCTGCAGTTCCTAGGGAGACTGGAAACCTTCTGCTGGTTGATGCATTTTGCCTCATCCAACAGGGACAGTGCAGCAGGGACTTGCAGTGTGTGTGTACAGACTTCTCAACTCTCTTTGACTCATTTTTTCCTCCAGGTCTTAAAACAAGAACAAAATGGAAGAGTGTCTTTCCATTCCCACTCTCCTACAGAGCCACCTACCTAACAGTTCATGAACTGAGGGCAGGAATTCTAGCCACCAAGCAGCTGTGCATCAGCAGCAGACTCAGCAGTGTTTCTGAAGCTTAGGGATGCTGTGATCTGTAAGACACTTGATGCCGAGATTCCCCTTGGCATCAGATCCTGCAAAATCCACCACAAGCAAAATTATGGGCTCACTAAGACAATCTCCAGGAAGGTCAGAGCCCAGAGGTGTTAGATATAGATGGATTCCCAAGAAATAATCTCCTAAATCAGCAGGAGCAAATCTTGTCTGTGCTCCAAATTCCTCACACCCTGAGAAAGATTTACCAAAGCAGATCATTGCTTCTTTTCTTAATGGATTTGGACAGATTGCACCTTTTATTTCAGGTATGTCAAAATAACACTCCTACCCCAGGATGAATTTAACAGCTAACTATTCCATAGTGACCTTCAGTTAACTTGAAAGTTTGTGCTTCTGGCTCTCATCCCTGGCCCTCCCCTGCAGTAAACTGAAGTCACACAACCATTCTCTATTCGTGTCACTCTTCTTCTATTAGTAAATTGATGAAACTTGACTTGCTGAGGACATGACACAAAAACGAGGGTATACAGAATTGTATGACTTATAAATTCATTACTGTGATTTGTGTTCCCTGTGATTTCCTCAGCATCTGGTATTAATATTCATCAGTAAATGTCAAACCCCACAGAAGTTGTATGATTTCCTGTCGTTTCATGTACAGTTAATGATTGTGCATTGTAGAAGCACATTCATTTGTTGAATGAGACACACCACTAATAACAGACAGATGGTCTGGCGATAGAATTAATTTTAGTATCTGAGTGAGCAATCATCCAAGACCAAAACTGACATCTTTATTTTTTGATGCTGTGTCATTTGTAGTACTCAACTGCATTTACTCCTTTTGTGGCTAACTGATCATTCTCCATGATGAAGTCTTAAAGACGAAGTGCAATCACTTCTTTTCATGCTCTGCAATCTCCTTTCTCTGCTCTATTTACTTAAATCTGTTGATGCTGGCTCAAGATGCAATGGTGTACGAAGGAAGAGGAAAAACAGTCTGCAGTAACTTTTTAATTTGGCCTTGCTCTTCAGAAGGAAAAGACATAGTAAAATGTCATAAGGCCAAGCAAAATGAAATCATACACGCCCAAAGTGCTCCTGGCTCTGCATGTTGGACTAGATTTAGGTAGAAGAAAGCATATGTTGCAATAGAGTAGCAATAACCTCTGTATGCAAAAGGGATATGGTCTATGATCAACAGTAGGTCAGTAAATTGCAGAGCAAAAGCAAGCTGTAAGAGAACTAATTCTTCAGATATTGCAAAAGCATGTGTTTTAGCAGCACCAGTATGTGTAATTACTTCTTTCAATTAGCAATATTGTTTTATGAATTTTTACAGAAATACGTTCTAATTACTATACAAATAGTATAGTAAAAAAACTATCACAGCTACTTGCTAAGGATTTTTTTTGAAAATGGTAAGACCATATAAACATTATGGTCTATGTATCTCATTTCATTACTAGTCTGTTGCACATTAAAAAAAGATTTCCATTCTTTGTTCTGACTACAGTTCCTCTTCGTTTCTCTTGTTGAACTCACTGATTTATCTTCAGTTTTTAGTAAGAGTATATGATGGCCTGAGCCCCTAGTACTCAAATGAGCTATGAATTGCTCCTTAACTTCTCTGTCCATATTCTTCCCTTAATTGCCTCTCAAAAGATCAGACATTCTCCAAACCCTAGTAAACATGGTTTGGTGAATATGATTCTCCTGCACACACAAACCTATGGGAAGAAACTGACACAGAAGGAGCTTCATGGGGTATCTCCCAGGACATTTATCATGGAGGTCTGTGTTTGCTTGCATCTGCACAGCTGTTAACTTTAGACTCTTGTAGTGGTGCCAGGATGAGCCTCTCCAAGTTGTCCATTTCAAAATGAAAATTTGCTAAATTTTGTTCTAACTGCTAGAAGTCTGATGGTACCTGAGTTCTTTCACAACAGGAAACTGCACTGTGAGACACAGTAATGTGTTAAGTGGCTCAGTGTAATGCACTGCAAAAGCCAGCATGTGAGACTGTGTTAGGCAGAATATGTATTTCAGAACTGATGGCTCACATTTTATTTGTGTATTTGAAAAAGCACAGAGCCTTGTAGATGAAGCAATTCATACAGAATATGCTGAATTGGAAGGGATTCACCAGGATCATTCAGTCCAACTCCCAGCCCTGCACAGCACCATCTCCAAGAAGCACACCATGTGCCCAGGAGTATTGTCCAAACCATTTTTGAATTCTGTCAGACTGGTGCTGTGACCTGTTCCCTGGGGAACCTGTTCTAGTGCCCAACCACCCTCTCAGTGAAGAACCTTTTCTGATACTTCCAACCTAAACCTCCCTTGACTCAGTTTCATGCCATTTCCTCAACTCCTGCCACTGGTCACCAGAGTGAACAGATCAGTGTCTTCCCCTTCACTTCCCCTTAGGAGGATGTTGAAAACCACAATGATGTCTCCCCTCAGTCTCCTCCAGGCTGAACAGACTGAGTGACCTCAGCCACATCTCATACAGCTTCCCCTCCAGACCCTTCACCAATTTTGTTGCCCTCCTTTGAGCACTCTCCAATAGCTTAAAGTCTATTTTGTGTCACCCAAAATTTTCCCCAGCACTGGAGGTGAGGCTGCCCCAGTGCAGAGCAGAGCAGAGTGGGACAGTCCCCTCCCTTGCCCGGCTGGTGATGCTGTGCCTGAAGCCCCCCAGGACACAGGTGACCCTCCTGGCTGCCAGGGCACTGCTGACCCATGTTCAACTTGCCATTGACCAGGACCCCCAAATCCCTTTCCATAGAACTGCTCTCCAGCCTCTTGCACCCCAGTCTATACACACACCCAGGGCTGCCCCATCCCAGGTGCACAGTCCAGCACTTCTCCTTGTTAAACTTCGTATCGGTGGTGGTTACCCATTCCTCTAATTGATCAAGGTCTGTCTGCAAGGCCTCCATGCCTGGGAGAGTCAGCAGCTCCTCCCCACTTTGTATCTTCTGTGAACTTGCTTAGTACCCTTTCCAAGGGTTACTAAGCATCCAGGTCATTTTTGAAGCTGTTGAAGAGCACAGGGCTGAGGATGGAGCCCTGTGGAACCCCACCAGCTACAGTCACCACTCTGATGTCACCCCATTCACTGTGACCGTTTGTGCCCAACCCATGAGCCAGTTGCTCACCCGTCACGTTATGTGTTTATCCAGCTGCGTGCTGGATGTTTTGTCCAGAAAGATACTGTAAGCGATAATATGGAAAGCTTTACTGAAATCCAAAAAGACTACATCAACTGGCTTCCCTTGGTCAGCTAGGTGGGTTACCTTGTTCTAGAAAGATATCAGGTTTGACAAGCAGGGCTTTCCCTTCATGAAGCCCTGCTGGCTGAGACTGATGACTGGGTCATCCTCCAGGTGTTTTTCAACACTCCCAGAATATTTTCCACAATTTTACTAGGCACTGAAGTGAGACTTCACTGTAGCTTCCAGACAGCTGGAACCTCTCCAGATTCCCAAGACTGCTCAAAAACCATGGGGGCTTTGCAATGACATCAGCCAGCTCTTTGAGGATTCCTAAAACCCCATCAGGCCCTGTAGATCTGCAGGCATCCAGCTGGAGCAGCAGATCCTGCACAGTTTCAGGGTCATCATTCAGAGCTGATCATTCTTCCAGTCATGGTCCTCCAGCCCAGGGCACTGAGACTCCCTGGGTCAGTCATCCTTGTTAAAGACAGAGGCAAAGAATGCATGAAATACCTGTGCCTTGTCCCTGTCCCTGTTTGTGAGGTGACCATCATCATCCTGTAACTGGCCAGTGTTATTTCTACATGGCCTTTTGCCATTTATATATTTGAAAAAAAAAAAAAAAAAAGAAGTCTTTTTATTGTCCCCCACATTTCTGGCCAGCTTCAACTCCAGTTGAACTTTGGCTGCACGAATTTTCTCTCTACAGTGGAAAGCAGCATCTCTGCATTCTCCCCATGTAACCTGACCTTACTTCCACTGAGCAGACATCTTCCTTTTTCGCCTTATTTTCAAGAGAACATCCGTGTTCAGCCAAGCTTCCTAACTAACCTGCCTGACTTCCAACATTTAGGAATTGCCTGTTCCTGTGCCCTTAGGAGGTGATGTTTAAAAATGACCAGCACTGATGGACCCCAACATCTGCCCAAACATTATCCCAGGGGATACTTACTTACTAGTTCCCTGAGCAGCCTGCTCTCCTCATGTCCAGAGCAGAGGTTTCGCTGCCACTTTTCCTCCCATCAATAAATATTTTCAACTTAGTCACTTCATGGTCACCGTGGCCAAGATGGCCACCAATCTCCACACACAAGATCCTCTCTGCTGACTAGCAGCAGATCAAGGAGGGAAACTTTCCAAGCTGGCTCCGTTAACTTCTATAAAGCTGTCACCAAGGTTTTTAAAGAATGTAACGACCTGGGTTGTATCAGTTGTGTGAAGCTCCCAGTTTATTTCTGACAAGTTGAAGTCTCCCATAAAGACAAGGGCAGTTGATTTGGAGGTGTCCCTTAGTTCCTCAAAGAATCACTGATAGGGAAGATCCTTATGGTGTTAAATAAAGCCACCTAAACCTACCAAGGTCAGCAATGGCTAGAACTGGACAAAAGCTGCAGTAACACCACTGCCCCTGAAAAGCCAAGCCCACCTACTGTATATGTAAGACTAAACAAGAAATGAGGAAATCCATCTGTTCTTAAGCATGCCATTCCTAAATCAGTTGATAAGCAGTGGGTATGCAAATCATGAATCTGTTGCAAGGAAATACCACACTTGAAAGTCACATGGTTTTGCACACCACAGAGTGAGTTGTGGGGGAAGGATGGTTACATCAGACACACAAGATGGAGAAATTAGAGCTGCAGCCAGCAGATGAAAGCAAGACAGGAAAAAAGGACCACGAAAGAGTACACAGGATACAGTACCTGGTGGCAGTGATAAGATTTACTAGAACTTAGCAACAGAAATTGTCAGCTAATTATTGAGAATGCCAGGAGACTCCCAAGCAGTGATAACATAGGATCAGCAAAGACACAGGCTGAGGAAGAGAGAGAGATGCTGTGACACAAATGGGGTGGGAGCTGAGAGCAGTTCAGGAAAGAAGAGGAGGGCAACTCTGCTCTTCAGGAGGAAGGGACTGGTCATGGCCAAATTACTGATGATCCTGGAAGCTGCTCTGCAATATACTTGCATGCACAAAATGTGGCTTTGCAAGTATTCAAGCTCACAGATTGATACCTTTCTCTTTTCCAATGTCTCCCAAATCCAAAGATGCATGTGCGAACCTGCGTAAGGATTCTCAAAAGCACAAATAAATCTTCAAATATGTCTGACTACCAAGAACACCTGCTATAGATGCAGCTATTAAATGTCCCATGTACACGAAAACCTCTTAAGTAACTACATCTGTCAACTTAGTTTACATTATTGTAAAACCAAAATCACACAACTCTTTTGATGTTGTTGTTTCGTTTCACTACCAGCTTCTCATACGACCCTGGCTAATCAAACTCATTGTAATTCAGGATGCACCTCTTCACTACAGTTAGGGCACTGCAAAAACGCATCTTCAGCTGACACACTGCAAAGAGTACACCTAAGGAGCACTTTCATCCCTGCAAACTTTCTTCTGGCAAAGTAAATTAGAAAGCTGACCTTTTAGGCAAGGCTTTGAGTACTCTGCATTCTCACACACTTAAAAATATGGCATTTTCTATCAGTGTCTTATGCTCTCTCAACATAAAAAAAATGTTGCACACTACAATTAAGGTGGCAAAACGTCCCCCTACAACACAAGCGACTGTTGCCAGTAGTATTTCAATTTGCATGATCATGCACAGAAATATGCCCAGTAACAAAAGAAAACAATACACCCCTCAGAAAAAGAACAGGACAAAAACTGTGTAAGTGTACATCATACATTTATTACCGAACAACTCTCTCAACTCCAAAATTGGGCACAGGGATTAAAAATAAAAATTCATTGCACTACCTAGTAAAGCATTACTAGTAACTCTCATAAAAAATGTACAAATTTTGTTAAAAATTTATCAAGCCTTCAAATGATTTGGTTACAGATATTTATAATACATTTAAAACTACATGTTAAATGATACAATAGCATATGATTTAAAGAAAACACTTAACAAAATACAATTCCAACAAAAATCATAAGCTTTCAGAATAATTAGCAAGTCTGAAACACAAGTAGCAAAATGAGGTAACAATGTACCAAAGGAAAAAACCACAGCTTTTACAAAGGCCCAAAGATAACTCAGTTGAAACTGTTTTCTACAATTAAAATTAAAACAGTTGGTAAATCTCATCCCAAGTATTATGCATTGTATTAACAGCTGTGAAGTCACATTCAAGAGCCTGCACAAAATAACATACGACACATGGCCTTACTTCTTTTTCTAAAGAAAGCCAAAAAATGAGACACTGGAATTATCTGTAGGCCTTGATATCCACCAAAATGTCAAATTAAATTGACAGTTTATGCAAAAAAATACAGCAGTGCCAATATGATAAAGCAAACATTGGGTGTTTTGTTTTTTGGAGAAGAAAAAGTCAGTGGATGGCAGAAAGACAATGAACATAAAAGAAGTGTTGCTGAATTCAGGTGCTGTTGGGCACCACGGCAGCTGTGCATAATACATGGCAGTTAAGAGCTGAACAAAAATCCCCTGCCCTTGACAGCCACCACAGAGGATGTGGTTGTAGCCTGTCTGAGCTGATTCAGAACATAAGCACGTGTGCTGTTTGTACACACTATCCACGGGAAGCAAGTCCACATTCATCCATGCAAATCAAAGAACCATTCCTGAAGAGATGAGCCATAAGAGTGCAACAATTAATTGCAGGATTTTACCAGCTTAGACCCTCCATCTCCTAGATCTCCCACTGTCTCAAAGAATTTTAGTGGGTGGAAAAAGGGACATTTCTCCAGTTCCAGAAAGAGACCTACTTTCCCTCGGCTTCAGAAGGATGTGTCTTGTTCTCTTGTATCAAGTTTAGAAAAAGTACCCTCCTTCCATGCTTTGAACTGAATACTAAACACAGAAATGTTAGTCATGTTTAAATCTGTACACACGGATTTTTTTTCTTTTGCAGTTATATAAAAGAGCCTAAGTTTTGTAAGACATACGTGGCATATGCTTTTTAAACAACATGATTTTATTTGTTAAAAAAATAAATTTTATTACATGTAATTTAACCTGCTAGGTGCTATTGTGAAAAGCCTATTTTTTAACTCCACTGGAAGAGAGGAGAAATTCTAATATTTTGAAGTGGATGTAACAGCATTTTTATTCATTTAGTGTTCCTAAGTAAGGACAGGTATAGAAAGCTTCACTGTTTTTGAGAACTACCTGCATAACTAAACAGAGGGAACAACATCTGAAACAGGGCAAAATTGTGCTTTTATTTAGCTGCACCAAAAGCTGTGTCTGGTCTGTAAAATCTTCAAAGAGGAAAACCAGCATGGAGAACATCTAACACTGTTTGAAATTATAACTGATACTAAAGCATAGCAGCATACAAAAGCATCAGAAATGATAAAGAATAAACTTAAAGCTGAGACTGGCAGCAAGTTGTAGCAATACTGGTAATTGTGCCACTTGTGCTGCTGCAACCAAAGTAATGACATTGAATTTATGAGAAGCGTTTAATTGCAAAAAGTGCATTCTTTTAATAACTGTGGTATATGCAGACCTAAATATTTTGCTAGAACATGTCAAAGATGTTAACAGGGTGAACGCTATAAAGAAAGCTAATTTTTTTCAATGGCCCAAATAAAATATTATTCAGAGCACTTGAGTAGAGTTTATCCCCATCTATGTCACAGCACTGTACTGTAAAGTGTTCCAAATTTCTCCTATAGTGGAGCACTTTGGAAACTTGATTGCAAAAACTGAGGAAGTTCCTTCTTCCTATTACACTCATCATGAAATAAGGAAGGGAAAGAAGCAGCATCAGGGCAACTGAATTCTGTGGTTAATGACCAAAACCTACCTCCTCTTGTGATATGGTGAAAAAAATATGAAATTCTACTTCTCTGAGAAAATGCTAAAAATTGTATTTTATTCTTGAAGTTTCAGGAATAAAATTGTAACCTTTTACAAGTTATTTTAGTTACATACAAACTCCCTTGCAGATGACAAAGAAAGTATGTGAACAAAGCCAATGTTTATAAGCTAAAAGATGATGTCCTTAGCAAGTACAATGGCCAAAAGTTAGGAGCTGTTCCACAAGACCCTCAGTGTACTTTCTGCTTCCTTTCATGGAAGAAACACATAACTGGTAAACCCAGCTAGAAAAATTTAGAAGGAAAACAGAAAAACATTGATATTCATATTAGCAATTGAAAACGTTAATATTGCTAAATGCGCTATTGCAACTCTACATTGATAAAATAACTTGTAAATCAGCCATTAAAAAACCCAGACTTTGTAACGTATGATAAAACCCCCAAGGTTACTCATGTACGAACAATCAATGCATTCTTTAGTGGTACACACTTAAAGCCTCCAATGAAGGGGAAGCATAACAGCTGCTTGAATAGTAGGTAGAAAGGTCTTTACACCTGTAAGTATGTTGGGGAGGAAATACTAAATGTAATTGCTGCACCCATTGCATTCAGTGTGCAACTGCAAACACAAGGAAAGGAACCAGTGTACAGTACTAGTACTGTTTAAATAACACACAAGATTATACATTGCAGCATAATTATTACTACACACATACGTTCTCAGTACATGCTGGTATATAGGTTCTCAAACACACACACACCCAGTCACAAGCACACTTCGCTCACCCTGTCACAGGCAAACAAACACTCACACCATTCATCCCCACTCACAGTATCTGAAGGCTCTATATAAGGTAGATTGCTATATTGTTTGGAGCTACCACTTTTTTTTTTTTCTTTTTCTTTTATATAAAAGCACATGCTAAAAGATCACATCCACAGTAATCTCGCAGCAATACTTGGAATGATCACACAAAACCCAGGGAATGTTAGTGCACACACAAAATTAAGCTAAAAAAAAAAATCTTTGGAGTTCCAATCACACTTGTTAGTATAACAATCCCATAACTGTGAAGACTAGTTATAAGCTTTATAATTGATTAAGTCACACAGTGCAAAGTAAGGTCCATTGACCCTTTTGTGTAAAGGGTAGGCTGGAAGCCACATGGGTAAGTTCAATAGAGTTCATATATACATGTGACCAGAAACATCCAAACCAGATTTGTGCTCTTAGATTGGTCATTCTGAATCACGGTGCACTTCCGAAGCATCAGCTCTACAAATCGGGCAGGTACGATTTGCCTGTAAAACCAGAAAAACAAAGAGGGTTAACTAGACTGACAAACACATTGTTAAGGTAATGTGTATGTGGCACTGACATCTGTGACTCCTAAAGAGCAATTCAAGAGAAGACAGAATGTGTTTATGCCTTTCCTTTGTTTGTTTTGTTATGTTTGAATGGTATGGTGAATTTGCCAACTCAAAATTACATTTACAAAAAAATAATTGTGCTTTTTATCTTTAAAGACAAAGCAAGACAACAGATTAGGCTCTAGCTAAGTGACGGTGGTTTCATCAATGCGGACTCACAGCTATAGTATACTGCAATCAGATGGATGCAACTAACAACCTGTACTCCATGCTGCAGAGAAACCCACCAAAACAAATTGAGACATCTTGGGCTGCAAATAAACATCCTGTGTGAGGATGTCATGCAGTCACAACCTCTACTGATCAGGTATGACATATTTTGTTCAGTTATCTTTATATTAAAACATCATATAGATTTAGTCAAAGCTGAAAGCAAACCAGGGGAAGAAGGAGCAGGTTTTAGTAAAGGGGAAGGGGAATTTTAAAAAAAAAAAAATTGAAGAAAGAGAAGATGGCCCAGTTGGGTATTCAAGTAACACACACCAGCAGGCCTACATTTAGCTCTTTAGTAAAGCACACACTGAAAATATGTCCTGTGACTGGTTTACTTTTACAGCTTCCTTAAAAAGTAAGACAGATGAGAAGTAATATTCCTTAAGCTAGTGGGAAAGTATTTCTGCCTTCTCATTCCCCTTTTCAAATAACTTCATTTTAGCAAATGTTGAGAAAAAGCCCCAGACAAATATGTAACATCTGTGAGTCAATACTTCCCTTGCAAAGGGAAGAGTGAAGAGAACTCATCCCTGCTCCAAATTCTCTATTACATAGTTAGCAAAACTGCAGGACCAACCACTGTCTACTCCAAGTCTGCTAAGGAAACCAGATTTTCCAATGAAAATACAAGTGAAGAGCATCAAGAAATATGACTCTGTAGGCCAGAAGTCAGAATTTTTTGTCACATATTTTAAATCCAAACAATAACTAAATCCAGTGAAAGTAGTATGTTATTTAATACTGAAAAATATCATTCAATAATGGAAGTTAAAGTGAGGATATATTTTTCCTGTCAATTTTCCTGCTGTCAACTGTTATCACTGTATATCATTTTTATTGCTTTGTAACTTTTGTAAATCATGGATTGGAGTATCAATTAAAATTTTATTTCTCTCTCTTTCACTAGCAGTTTCAAAATATACTTGAGGACAATGTCTTTACTCGGTCATTTCATTTTATGTGCATGATTCTAAATATAATCTGGCTAATATAATGTTTAAAATAGAAAGGCATGTTCTTCAACATTCAGTGGATTAATGAATCAAGAGCTATTTGCTTAGACTGATATTGAAGTAACAACCACTTGCACCACATATCAGCATTCAATAGGAGTAATTTCCTGATACGAATTGCAGAAATAGATCTACTCTGCCAGGATAAAATGAATACTCATGGACATCACACCACTACTTTTCAAGTAACTTTTCAAGATCCTGCATGAACATCTGTTTTTAAATTTAGTTGCATTCTTGTGTCTTTCTTGAAATTATTTTCCCCTTCCTGGCATTTAATATGGCTCTTTGGTGCCAGAAGAGGAAAAAGTGGGATATAATATTGTAATATTTATCTTCTAATTTGCCACTCTTCCAGACAGACTTAATTTTGTACTGTAATTAGAGAGTGCTGCCCAGTGAATTGATTTTTTAATATTTTGTAGAAATTCATAGTTAGTGAACTGCATTTAGAATAATGAAACTATAGGGCTACTAGAGTCCTCTAAAAACCATTGCACTACTTTGGTGTTAGTCCATCAGAAATAAGTTGAAGCATAGTTACAGTTTGTCTTTTCTCATATATGATACAGCATTTCCTATCAAAAGGTTAAATATAAAGCCAAATTGTTGGCTTTTCAGAACAATCTTTTCAGGTTGTTCTAAACCCTCAGGATGAAGACAGGTCATGATGTAGAGCTCGCCTTTGGAATGATGACTTTCACTTTATAGAAGAACACATTTCTCATGTATTCATATCTGACTAGAGGATATAGGGTAAGAAATACTGTGAAATATGAGAATTGGTAATACCACAAAAAGCAAAACAATAACCTCCCTCTTTTAGGTTCTATTGTTTCCTCCACTGTATTCCATCTTCTCTCATAAGTCTTTAACCTTGCTTAAACAGGGAAGTATTTTAGCTAAAGTGGGCAACTTAATTCACGGTTATAGAACATTTCCTCTTATTTGCTCACACTATCTAAAATTACAGTACTGTCAAATATTCCACGTATACAAGCCACAAAACTTTTTTAGATAGCTTCTTCCTTCTCCATCATCACCAACAGGCAGCCCAAGAAGAGTATTTTTTAAAGTAATCATATTGAATCACTAACCTTTTACTTGTATCTTTCACTAAAGTGACATACGATGAAACTTCAAAAAGAATCAATTTGACTCTATAGTTCTAGAAATAGTCCTAGGTAGCAAATACTCTCTTCAAAGAAATGAGATTAAATCAGTGAAAAATAGTGACAAATCAGTAATTTTTTTCTTTTTCTACTTTGTGGAATAACATTACAAGTAGTGAAAGCTATGATTTTTACTTTCCCTTGCAGAATTTATCAACATGATGTTAGCTGGATGATGTAAATTAAGTGGATGTGGACATAATTATACAATCATGATATATAAAAAAAAGTTCTCAAATTCAGAAAGGAATGGGCAGAAGCAAAACTAAAGCACAAAATATTTCCCAGTTATCATCACTCCCAGATGTTGATTCTCAACTGTAACCAAGTTTAGACAGAGGCTGTAATTAAAATAGACTGGTGTTACAGGTAATTCGCTATAGCTGGCAAAGGAAAATAATTTTAATTTCCACATATCATCTTTGTACCACTGTAACTGAACCCACATGGCGTAAAAGTATTGTCGTAGTCATCCTACAATAGGATGGTTTAACCTTGTCTATCTTATTTTGCACTCGGTTCTGGAATAACGATGTCAATGCAAGCAGTTGTAGTAGGTTTAACTGCACCCCTCTATATTTTCATTCTGTATCTTACATCTCATTATAAAGATAACCTTAAGAAAATACCACATGTGAAGATCTGTTAGAAAATGCTGTTTTTAAGATGGGACAGGAACAGCAGCAGAACTATTTCACCACCAGCATAGTACATCTATGACTATGAAAACTGACTAAACTAAATTTATTTTTCTCACTTTGCAGTTCTGAACTCTATTGCCAATTCATTACCAGCTGAAAGGACTAACTCTTAATTTTATAAGTAACACACTGAGTCCCAGAAAAGCTTAACTCAACATACTTGTCTGACTCCTGAGTGTAAAGTCAGGTAAGAAAGAGCATTAAGAACACAACAAGCATGCATGATACTTTCCTGACATGTTCTTCTAACTCCCAGAAATCTGCAGATCAGGGGTTCTATGAATCAGAGGTATATTTTTTTGCATTAATAGCCTGGAAAGAGCTGTCTTTAAAGAAGCCCACATAAAGAACCTACAGCATCCAGTACCTCACAGGCTGTGTCAAGTAATTTTTTTTTTGTGGTTGAATTTTTTTTTTGTCTTGGTTTGTTTTGGGTTTTTTGTGATCTTGTTTCATTGGTTGGTTTTTGTTTGTTTTGGTTGTTGTTTGTTTGGGTTTTGTTTTTCGGGTTTTTTTTTTTCCCCCATAAAATGAAGAGACTACTATCCCTGGATACTCAATGTCCACACCACAACTGACTTAGAAAGTTTCATACAATGGAAGATTGACACATGTAGTGTGAATGCTGCTCAAGATGAGGAGGTGGACACTGAAGAACACCACTTTGATATATATGTAGAGCCTACTCTTAATTTGTAGTAAGTAAATAAAACTGCACACATCTAGCAGACAGAAACTGATAATATTATGTGGGATGTGTACCTGTGGCTTTTTAATATGACAATAAAACAACCAAGTGTTTAGATTCCTCTTGCTGATTCTTGAGCATGTATGCAGATTCAGATACTTTTGGACCATTTCTACTGTGAGTTATGAGCATTGTTGTAGAAATATTTACACTCGCCCAAAGTTTTGTAGAAGCTTCAGAGTACCATAGGGACTGTAGCCAAAGCGCAATTTCATATCTCACTTTTTCAAATCTGTCTCATTATTCTTGGTATCTTGTTAGCCAAAAAAATGCCGTTAATATTAACTTGATTTTTTCATTCTCGGCACTGCATATTTTAGCACTTGCCTAAGATATGATGCCATATTTATGATACTGTAAAGGCAAGGGGTTTTTATTTCTTTTTCCAAGACAACAAATATCATCTGAAATTCTCTAGGGACGATATCAACACAGGATCATTGCAGTTTCCATCGTTCTACACAACAGACTAAATGGATTAAAGCTGAATAGAACAGTGAAAAAACTGAGGCAAGATGGGAATCAATATATTGCTGGCAGTAGCTCTAGCTAAATGCAGCCTGTAGAAATGTCTGGCATAATCTACTTGTATTTCTTGTTCTTCACACCTTCTGTATGGCTGCTATTTATTCTGTGGTCTTACTGGGCTGTCCTGATTCCTAAGCCTTTCTTTTTTGCTCAAATTCTCTTGGATGGGTAAGTAATTTTGTAAAACTCTAATTCCTATTGGTATGTATTACATTTCTGTGTATATGCATACACATAAATGTACACATGTAACCCATTTTATCTGCCTTAGAAACTAACATTAATAGCAAACTGGGGAATGGAAGGTGTTAGGGCTCATTCTTTCTAGGCAAGCTCTGTAAAGCAGTTGAAGCCACCATGATCATGACACTCTATATCATAACTCATATTATTTACTTTTTTTCAAGTCTTCCTTAATGTCATGTATTACTCAAATTCACAGTTATTGTTTTAAGCAAATGGAAAATACAGTAAGAGCTGTCAATTAAAATAACTGTCTTCATATTCATTTTCCCTTGTCCCAAAGATTACAAAGAAACAATCTTCATCAATTATTAGAAAAATATTCTATCTAGGCAGTGCTTCCACTGTGCTGGCACTTCTAGCCTAAGTATCAGAAACATGAAACAAGATGGAACGTAGTGGACCAGCAAAATATCCCCACCTTCTCTTACAAAACCATATAATCAATTTAATCTAAGATAGGATTACTTTTTCTTACCTTCAGCCATTTATCGACACACTTGGCATGGAACTCGTGGTTACAGGGTAAGACTCTAAGTAGCTGCCTTGACTCGAAATCACACATGCACACCACACATCTAGAAAAGACAATGAAGTTCAAATGTATCTGCTATGTGAGAGCAAGAAATATGCAATTCCATAGAAGACCTTACAGGTATGACTGCAACACAGTATCTGTTTTAGTCCTTCAGCAGCTACAGTGATCTACATCTGACAATGTAAACTGAGAAACTGAGAATTGACTCTGTGGGGTTTTGTGAGTGTTTTGTTGCTTTTTTTATTTACTGTGCTTTCACATCACAGACCAAATATGCTTGCTCTTCTGACTTAGCTGAGACTGTAAGTTAAAGAAATTAAAATCAAGCCACCTAAATTATGGATCTTTGAAAGACACCAATATACTTACAACGTCTGCTCTGACTGGTGATTGTTTGGATTGAACCTGTAGGATGGAAGCTGCTCAATGTCTGCTTTTGTTAATCCCCGTGGTTTGGCTTCTCCCAGGCGTTCTGCCAAATTCAGCAGTGCCTGCAAGACATGGAAACTAGATATTTAAAAATTCACTGATCAAACAGGCTCTGGTTCCATTAGTGTTGGGGCTACCATCACATCTTGCTAAGCCAGCTGGTACCACAAAACATCCTTCTATCAAGGAATGTTTAGAACTTTAGCTCTCCCATACAATACAAGCTTGTTGGAAAGTCTTTCAGAACTTAACCATCTTTGTAACTATGTAAGATATTATCTTTGGGATTTCAAAATCCACTTCCCAAGGACCCAACTTCCAATTAGTCCAGTGACTGCATGCACAGCTCAGTAAATAATTTGCTTCTGAGGGACCCTCTCACCCTGCTATGAAATTAACAGCGCTGGTAACCAGAAAAAAATTGTCAACTGATTTCCTTTCTAAGAATATGTGAGTCTGGTCTTGTCAGAGAAATCATAAATTTAATGGGAGAGTTTATGTCCCACTCCATGTCTTGGGCTAGCTGAATTAAAATACAGAGATTTTATCCTCAATCTGGAAAACAAATACATACCACCAAACGTTAAGCACTTTTTTTGCTGCTAATTTTTATGTTAATTTTCTGTAAGCCAAGCACTGCAACTAAAATCCTCTCATGTATATAATTTGCAGTCTGTCATGTATTAGGCTCACACTCATTCATGAGTGGCCTAGGAAACACATCACTATAAATGTGATAGAGAATCAATGCATGGAAAAGACCCTGTGAAGGCTGCAAATAGAACCGATTTCTTACACTACTGAACCTAGGGCCCAAATTCTCAGAAGACATTACCTCTTCTGAACCACCATGGAGATTATTACAGAAGTGCTCATTGTTAAACCGAAGATGTGCAACTACACAGAGATCTTAAGGGGAGCACAGGCAAAGAGATGTAAAAGTCAGGGTTAATGATGACTATCTCAAGAGAAATCAAACGGAATCCATTAGCTTCAGAACCACCACAGAAACAACAGTTGGAGCAGCCCCATAATTATCTAGGATATTTAAGAGGGTTCTGCACCTCTAGATGTGAATTACCATTCCCTCCTGTGGGCAAGAAGAAAAGGCAGTAAGGCAGTTTTATAAACATTGCATTTAGATTAATTAATCCTATGATATTAAAACTATTCTGAAAGTTACACTCAGTTACACTTACCCTTTTCTTTCAAAAGTGCTTCACTTCTGTTTGATATTTAAAATCAATTAAATTTTGAAAGGAGAAGACTAGCATGTAGAACATAAAAGCTGAACAATTTAATGATTACTAGCCCGGAAAGGTGGATTCTGGGAAAGAGCAATAGAAAGAAAGAAAGCTAAACACTTCTAATATCCAGTATTACAAAATAATCTGAAAGGACCATTTTTGGATTCTGCCTTCACAGTCACTATATTTATTTGAAAGGCAAAACCAGGACTAAAAGCAAAATACAATAAAATTTTATCTATTGCTTGAGCTAACATCTGTTCTTTAAAGGTAGTTGTAGTTCACACACCAACCTCATAGTTTTCTACCTCTCCATCTTCCACATCCAACTCAAAGCTGAAAGCTGGTCCAACTGCAGGTGGCACTGGGAGCATCGATCTACCATGAGAGCAAACAAGGATAATGTTCAGCATCTTGCTGAAGGAAAGCACAGAAACATCTGGCAGAGGTAAAGTTACCCTTCTGATGCCTCTCAAATCAACATGTTCTCAGAATTGGCAAAAATGTTATATTTGAAGTCAAGATAAGACATTTGAAGTAAAAGAGTCACAGGAAAAAGCTTTGTATGCTACTTTCTCATATTGGGAGTGCTGACTTTTTAACTGCATGCATGTTTTACTTAGTACTTTTAACCAAGCTCAGCTTTATTACAAAAACTAATCTCTTAATTATCACAGACTATGGAGAGCTAAAACTGACAATAAATTGGCATTCTAGTTTTAAATATGTTTTATTTAAGTGGATAAAAGACCATCAAAGAGGAATCCTGAGTTAATTTAGGTCTCCAACACAAAAGTCTTGCAACTTCTGCAAGCCTAAGACACACAATGAAAATAAACAGGATTTGCTACTGGACCGACTTGTAGAATGAAGGCAAGCACAAATTCATGTTCTCATGTAGTATAATGTTGGTTAAAGCAGAATCCCTTCAGATAGACCAGAGAGATGTTCTTCTGCTTGTATATTCACTAAATCTTTTTACTCCCCAAGACAGTACTATGGGTCAAAACTTCATCCACAGATATGGAAATCACAAATTCAAAGCACTAATATAGTAGAATCAGGAATAACTGTGCCACATCATGTCCTCAATGGATACGCAAGAAGCTATGACATTATTCTCAGACTGCAGGATGAAACGTTGAACAACTTTGCTGAATCGGATTTCTGGTGTGATTTTCATGCCACATCTGACATTGCACAGGGAGAAACTACCGATGTGTTGTCAGTGTTCAATTAGTTCCTTGTCAATGTTATCTTTACCACCAGAAACTTAATCTTTGTTTTCCAAACATTTAATTCTTACTTCCAATACAGAACACAGAAGACTAATACATCTCATGTCATAGACCCAAACTCCCTCCCAGAAAGTCTACCAGAACACACTACAGATAATTCCTAAATGTTAATTGTCCCACATCTTTCCTAGAAAGAGCTAATCAGAGGCAGAACAGAAATTTGGCAGTTGCAACAGAGTAGCACTTCAGCCAATAAAGAGTAACACATCACAGAAGGTCCCACATTTGTGTTTCATAATTAAGAACCAAACCAAATTAATTAATTCCGAAAGTGAAGACTCGTACAACTTGATCCTACAGTGTAACCATGCCTCTGTAAGGATATCACAGAACTATGATTAAAAATTTGTTGAAGATTTTACCAAGAGTTCAGAAACAAGAGGCTACTGTGCCTCAAAATACCTACAAAACTACCCTGGACAAAAACTTCACTTGTATTTTTCCTTGCTCAACGGTTTAAGTTATTCAAAATAGGCTGAGAAGTTTACACAGAAATGGAAGTTTTCCTCCGAGACAGGTGAAATATACCTCGTCTCTGGCAGAGTCCAACCATAAAAAGCGCCAAGATGCTTGCTGACTTCTTAATAGCCTACATGGAAGCAAATGTACTTTTCACTTACAGCACATAAGGTAATAGGCTGGGATGGTAAGGGTGTGGTGGTATTGGCTGCTGTGATCGGTATCTGCTGCGCCCTGTGAGTCTTCGAGGCATAAAAGGTGGGTAAGGCTGCAAGAAAGAAGAAAATAAGCTTCAACTGAAACTTGTGGAACTGGAACTTGTGTCCAGTTCTGGGCTCCTCAGCACAAGACAGACATGGACATACTGGATAGAGTCCAACAAAGGGTGACTAAGATGGGACTGGAGCATCTCACACGTGAGAAAAGGCACGTTGTGAGAGCTAAGCTTGTTCAGCCTGGAGAAGAGAAGGCTTGGGGGGATCTTATCATATGTAACACTTGAAGGGAGGGTGTAAAGAAGACAGAGCCAGGCTCTTTTCAGTGGTGCCCGGTGGCAGGACCAGAGACATTGGGCACAGACTGAAACACAGGAGGCTCCGTCTGAACATCAGGAAGGACTTCTTTACTGTGAGGGTGACTGAGCACTGGCAGAGGTTGTCTAGGGAGATGGTCGAGTCTCCCTTCCTGGAGATAACTCAAAAGCTGGCTGGACATAGTCCTGGACATCCAGTTTTAGGTGGCCCTGCTTAACCAGATGACCTCCCTTCCAACCTTATCCAGTCTGTGAGCCCATGATTCAAGCTTTTCTATTCTTAACCTCTACCACCAATATTGAAATCCACTTTCAATAAAGTATTATTTAAAAAATCCAGCCTCTACTAAAATCTGAAAGAATCTTAGCCTCAAATTGAAATTACTATTCCCATTTATAATACACAATCATACCAATCCATGTAAAAAAGTGGTAATATACAACAGAAATCCTTGCAAGTTATGTTTCTAGTCTACAGGCAGCATAGTTTGGGAAACAGGACTGCTGACCCTCTTGTAAATATAAAAGCCCAGGAGATATTATGCAGGCCTGTGCACAAGCAGTTGAGTAAAGAAGCCCTTTAAAAAGTCTTTAAAATGAGAATTTTTTAAAAAATCTCTTTTAAAAAAACAACTTTTAAGCAGTGGTATATATTTACATTTAGGCTTAAAGGCTTGAAGTCTTTCAAGTCTGTGTGGAAAGTTTAATCAGTACAGTTTCTGCAGTTGGACCACACCTAGACAGACATTCAAGCCTAAAGCTTCACTGCATTCACTTCATGGATAAATCAGGGCACGTTTTGTCATTGTTTTTTTACTAAAATTTTTTTTGTATTTTCTATAACTAAAATTCATGTACCCCTATTAAATTCACATTTGAAGGGCTTGAGACCTTTTTTTGAAACAAAACCCACTCTTTACTACCATGTTTTTCTTCTTCCATGTTTGAAACTTGAAAGCAGAAAAGCCCAACACCCACAACAGCTAACCTAAAATCCCCTAATTTTACAATGGAAACACTATAATTAGGTAGCCATGGTCATACATAAAACTAACATGAATACAAACATAATGCAAGAGAGCCAAGTTCCTTTTGGTTGGAAGTCTCAAACTAAACTTATCAAATATTAATTTTACTGCTTTGCAAATTCCGCAATCCAAAAATGTAATTAGAAATTGTTGTGTTCACTAAATGAAAAAGAATCAGAAATGCAGCGATTCACTTATAATGTTAATATAAATAAAGCTTTATAAAGATTTAGTATTACTTTCTATAAGGCCACATGGTTACTTGTAATGTGCCTCTGTTATACTCCTTAGCAATAAACAACAGAGAGATGATGCATCAGAGAGGACAAATGCCACAATCTGCAGAAAATTGTATTATGTTCCCTATCGACTTTAAGAATTGAACCTAAAAATGAAGAAAGTCTGACTCCAAGCAAAACATTTCATTACACTAATTCATCTAACAAGTCTACTGAATAAAATACAAGCAGTATATGGAAGCTTTCAAGTGCCCTGGTCTCCACAGTGTCTCATAGCGCCTGAAAACTTCATTGAAAATCTGCACACCTTTAGGTTAACAATACTGTTGAACACTTTTTTAAATGGTGGACACTAACTTGAACCTTTATAAAAACTGCAGCAAGCATTTGACAAGGCTCTGTGATTTCAAGGATACTAATTAAAGACGAGCTATCTGTATATTCTGCAGCCACAGGGCCTACAATTTCATTCTTATTTACATTTAAGTAACAGTATGCCTCTAAAACTTCTGACAACTTGATGCACACATCAAACAATAAAAAATTTCAGCACCTATACTTGGGATCTAGCTATTTCTCCCAGCACCACACAGGCAGAAGGGGTTTTTGTTTGTTTTTTTTTTAAAAACTGTCCCATACAAAACAACAACAACAACAACAACAACAACAACAACAAAACCTCTACCCATTTCAGGATTAATATAATTGCAGATTGAAGTACAAGACGAAGATCCTAGAAGTAGCACCACTGGACACACCACAGAAGCACACGATTCAACAAAATTCAACACAGACTTTATCATGCACCAGTTTTTATTTTATTTTGTGCTGCTGCAGTTGAACTGCCTGTAGATCCCCTGAAAGGTGGCTGAAATCAAGCTTTGTAACATGGCTATCTTTATAATATATGGTGTGGTCTAAATTATGGAAGTACTCTACAACTGCTTGAAGAGAAGAACTGTTTTTAAAGCATTCTAGCTTTCCTGAGCTGTGGAAACTCAATATACAATAAAGAATTAAGTAAAAGTGATAACAGTTTTTCTATACTCTACTAAACAGATTCTGCAACAGAAGTCCCGAATTGTGTGACAACATGGAAAGTTTTCTACGTAAATGGTGCTGCACTCTGCAGCTAAGGTTACTGGAAATAATCTCCTGGTGTCATTAAACTACCCTTGATTAACACAAGCCTCAAGAAAATACCACAGCACACACCTATTCCAATAATGGAATATGACTGCGGAAGTGCAACTTTTCAACAAAATGTACTACAGAATAAAGATCAAAAATGTTAATGCAGTATGAAAGAGAATGTAGCATATAAAACAATACTTACTACACCAAATGACACCTCCTGGTGTAATGGATCATGGGCTAAGAATTGAAGAGGAGCTGAGGGAGGCAACGTTGGTGGATGGGCTGAGGGAGGGTATGTAAAACCTCCTACAGGAAGATGTTCTCCAAGCAATTCTACGTCATTTTCTATTCTTTGAAGTGGCTAAAAAAAACCAGAGATACCCTTTGTTGCAATAATAGAGATGAAATCTTTTCCCCAATAAAGAACCGGTCCCAGTCATATATTCTGTGCTGCTGTGATCAATTTTATAGTAACTCTGTGAAGAATTCCTAGGTCATTAACACTACTCAAAAAAGCAAACACAACACTACACATTTGATATAAATTCACCTTTTCCAGCTAGCCATGCTTATAGACCAGGAATTTATGCGGTCTAGCAAATATAGGAGTGGCTGTAATTTCCTGTATCTTGCATTTTTCAGGACAAATATTTGCTCTCCTTCTTGCCAAGCTGCTCTCACTGTATAACTATGCAAGAGAAAAAAATAAACAACCATAGACAAGAACTGAAACTGTGCCAGAAAAACTGAAAAGTGGAGAGGAAACATGGTGGCTCCAGTGGATTAAACTGATAATAATATCGAGTAATCAAGCAGATGCCTTCCTATGAAGGTCATGCAAACAGCTCTATCAAGCAATCTTGAGGTTTTAGAAGCATTTCCTTTTGAGAGACTCCAATTTAGTTTTGTGGCTAGTCAAATCTATTACATCAGTCAGGTCCAAAAGTGCCCAACAACCAACCAACCAGGAATTCTTACTGCTCATAACTACACCTTTCTGTTATTGACACTGGATTTCAGCATTTCAAAAAATTCAGCTACAAAAGCTACCTTGCGGAACCAAAGGAACATTCTGTTTTCCTGTTATTCAGAACAAACTTTAATCACAAGATATTCTTAAACCACTGCAATGCAAGCTTTTTGCCAGAGCTGAAAGTTGACAGGCAAGCCCAGTTAAAAACCTAAGTCAGCAACGCAAGCAAAAACCTGAGTCCATACAATTTCTAAAGCAAAGTCTTAAAAAGATTACTACCACAGAAGACCACCTTGTTATGATGATGGAAGCTGTCCTCCCATCACTGTAATGAAATTATTACAACCCTATCCACACCTGAGACATGGCATGAAGGAGTCTCAGCAGTGTTTGCAACATAAAGCTATATCCTTTTTCTCCATTACTAAAATATCTGCATCTTCTGCTCAGCAGGGCAAACAAATGGACAAGTACTCAGATAACCACACAGTAAGAGGGGTAGGCCAGAACTGCACATCTGATTTCCCCCTAAACCCAAAACAGAGTCACATTTTCCCACATTTGTATAGACCCTACCACTAAGCCAAATCTGCTTAAGCAGACAACATTGGTAACTTTTGTAAGTGTGAAAAATATGCTCTAGGAAAAGGACTGGTCATTTAAAAATTAATCAAGAAGTAATACAAAAGCAGCATGTAATTAAAGTAACATTCCGTGCTTCTTTCTTTGCTAAGCTTTTCTCTGAGATGCCTGCCATGTTTACACAACCTCCTCTGTATTCTATTCTGCTTCCTGGGAAAGAAATACGTGATGTTGAGGAAAATACCCATCTTTCTGAGAGAAGTAAAAGCCTATGAAGAAACAGCACAGACAATGATGAAATCGGAAATGAAACACTGAACTTTAGAATTATTTTTTCATCTTCATAGCACATGTTTACAACTTGAAAGAAAATCCTTCTGTTTCTTCAATCAGGTACCAGTACTATGTGCCCCTCCAGCCCACCAATTCTACTGAGAGTGGGGTAAGAAGCACTACTTACCGACCGTGACTGCTGTGCTTGGAAAGGAACAAATTGTCCTGGAGGAGGCAAGTGAGGAGGGTGGTGTGTAGAGATATGAGGAGGATGCAAAAGGAATGGGTCACTAGAAATGAGGGGTGGAAATGCTGCATATGGTACAGGTAGGTGCTGGACTGAGCACGCCTGAAGCATCTGAAATAAAATGAAAACAATATATTTTTGTCTCTAGCACAAACATTCCCTATACAATGTTCCGTATTCTATGTATTTATTATGGAAAGATATCATTATAATAGAACAGTTCTTTTGCCTTGTTGAAAAAACGTCCGAAAGATACTTAAATAATAACTCATTCAAATACACAAAGAAGAGTGATTAGTACAGAGCAGGCTCTAGAAGTAGCATAGTGTGACATCTGCTAGATGCTCATGAGGTCACCAGCAGTTTGGATTTTCAATACTCCAGGATTAGACCGGCTCCTAAGTGATGAGCAGATACATTTATCCTAGTTCATTCTATTTTCTGCACATATCACCATCAAACAACATGCCAAAGCAATGGCCCTGCAACCACTTCTAGCTCTAGATACAGCTGAAGGACCCTCAGCTGTCAGACTGTGCCTAAAGACTTCTGTTGCCTCATATACTATGAATAATTCATACAGTCTGCTCAGTTCTGCACTTCTGGGTGAGTCCTATGCTCTAAAAGCACCTCCTTAGTGACAGATACTATGGGAAATATCCCTTTTTCTCTCCTCCTTTAGATCCTGACATAAAAGCAACTTCGGGCACTAAAGTTTGAACAATAAAATGATGAAGGCACTGCAGGGGAACAGGAATGTGCTTTGTGGCACTATTTAGTTTTACTTCCACCTTTATATATGGAAGAGCAAGGAACCTGCATTCTCTTTTTTCTTGCGCTTTTTTCCATTGTGAGAATGTGAGGCATTTCTTTTACACTTTTAACAATTAAAAGAGTATTTAATTAAGATATTAATTATCAAATCTTAGAAAGAAATATTATCCAGTTCTGATCTCTCACTTTTCTTATTAATCATGTCACACAGCATACATTTGCATATTGACTAGAATAGCATAAAATGGTAAAAGGAACTAAATTAAAATTTGATTTCAGTAGTGGAGGTGCAACTGTTATCTCAATTTGCTGGGATCACGATGAAACATGCATCTTCAAATGCACCAAAACAGTAGAAGATTAATTGGATCTGACTATTGTTTTTCCCTAAATGCTGACTATCTCCTTAGTTACTATCTCATGTTTCCAAAAAACAAATACCATGGACAAGTGTTTCTATGGTTATAATACATTTTTATTGTATTTTACTAAATTGAAAACTGTCCACTGAAGTAGCTGAAGATAAATTTGCAGGTAGAACATCTCACAGTCCTCCTCAAAACATGAGATTCTTTGGGAAATGTCAAAATAGGATTCTATATGGTAAAGATTACCATAGTTCCTATATATGTTTGGAATGTTTGATTTGTGCTATGCCCATGTCACTTTTTAAGGTTAGAGCAAATGAGGTCACGCTAACTTCCAAGCCCTGTTTATTCATTCAGGGTTTTTAAAAAGTTCCTCTGTTTGGACATACCATAGAATGGCCTGGGGATTGTAAGAAACCTTAAAGATCATTTTGTTCCAACCCCCTGCCATGGGCAGGGATACCTTTCACTAGACTGGGCTGCTCAGAGCTTCATCCATCCTGGCCTTGAACATTTTCAGCGGTATGGCATCCATAACTTTTCTGGGAATCCTGTTCCAGTGTCTTACCACCCTCAGAGTAAGAATTTTTTTCCTAATATCTAATCTAAATCTATTCTTTTTCAGTTTGAAGCAATTCCCCACCTTGTCCTGTCACTACATGCACTTTTAGAAAGTCTCTCTCCATCTTTCTTGAAGGCTGCCTTCAAGTACTGGAATTAGGGCACCCCAAGCCTTCTCTTTTCCAGACTGAACAAACCAAATTCTTTACTTCGTATGAGAGACGCTCCATCCCTCTGATCATCTTGGTGTCCCTCCTCTGCACTCACTCCCACAGGTCCATGTCCTTCCTGTGCTGGGACCCCAGAGCTGATGCAGTGTTCCAGGTGGGTCTCACCAGAGCAGAACAGAGGGACAGAATCCCCTCCCTCCCCTGCTGCCCACGCTGCTCTGGATGCAGCCCAGGACACGTTTGGCTTTCTGGGCTGGGAGTGCACATGGCTGGGTCATGTCCAGCCTCTCACCCACAGCACCCACAAGTCCTTCTCAAAGGGCTGCTCTCCATCTGTTCATCCCCAGCCTGTGCTGATATGACCCAGGTGCAGCACCTTGTATTTGCTCTTGTTAAACCACATTTGATTCATGTGGGCCCACTTCTTGTCCGTGCTCCTCTGGATGTCATCCTGTCCTTTGAAGAACTTTTAAAACTGATGAAGGTATTTAAAAAATGACATTTGTTTACTTCATAGTTAGACATGCAGTGAGAGAGACAAATATTGTGAAAACAACAAAAGGATACTCGGAAGTTCACAGATGAAGCTGGTGACCAAGGTGTCATGCTGGAGAGCATGGGCTACCTTTGAGATGTATTTTTATAGGCTGCAGAAATTAGCTGACAGGAACTATGTAAAGTTCAAAGGCAAATGTGAAGTCTGGCACTGGGAGAGAGTAACTCCACAGAGCAGGACACTCTGAGACTAATTGGTTGCAGTCAGATTTGCAGAAAAAAAGTGGGGTTCTGGTGGACATGTACACAACACCTATAGTGTATTCAGTCAAAAAGGCCTATGACATGCTGGGCTGCATTGTTAAGAACACAACTCATTAAATCAGTGAAGTGATTCTGCCCCTTCATTTAGAACTTGTGACACTAATCTCAAGTCCTGGGCCCAGTTTTGGGCACCCCAGTGGCAAACAAAGACAATGACAACATCATGACCAGGAGTTCGGAGTAAACTGCATAAAAGAGGTGGCAGAACTAGACTTGTTCTGCTTCAAAAAGAAAACTGAAGCAATAAACCCTTACCACTGTGTGCAACTACTTCATGAGAGTGGACAGGAAGAATCCAAGTCCTCCTCAAGAAGGAAAGTGAAACAGGACAAGGACCAATGGGACCAAGATGCAACAAAGAAAACTCAAGCAGACATACAGAGGAAATTCTTCATCACAAGGACAGCCAACTGGAGCAGAAGCTTAGAGTGGTTGTGAAATCTCCATACTTGGAAATTGGTACTGCAGCAGGTGACCACCAGATGTCCTCCAGAGACCCCTCTTGACTTAAAACTATTCTTCAATTTTATGCTCTTGCAGAAGAAAGCATTAAGTCTGCCCGCTGATGCTACAGAAACTTAACCATAACAGTTTATATTCACTTGTACTGGATCCATTCTTTCAACACACTTGATTAACTGCTGTACATTCAAAACAAAAACCAGGGCTTTACTCCTATACATATTAAAAGGACTACTGCATTCTTGAATTACAAAACATTTTATGAATTGCACATATAATATACCTATTCAAAGCAGAGGATAAGGTTACTAGTATTCACTGGATGGATTTTCCTAAGCCCCTATATAGTTTCAGATTTTTCTTTATTGTTTCTTAGGACATACGGTTTTCTTGCCCTGCTGAATTTACTATGTAAGTATTGTTCCAATCTCTGGGTACCCATTCTGAGATTGCTTTGTTCCACTAACACCACCACTAAACAAAAGAAAAAGGTCGTCTCTCATGCTGTCTCAGGGATACACGCCAGCTTATGTAACAGATTTTCACCAGTTTGAAAGGTAAGTGGGAACTAATTCTCACAAACACTCCAGACTAGCCAGAAGCATGCTGCAGACCTTGTTGCCTCTCATGGAGATAAATGGCACCTGGACATGATAAACACAAACTACCTTTACTCTTCAATGAGCAGCTTAAAGAAATAGATGGGCCATATCAAGTCTTTTGTTTCAGTGCTACACAGGCATATTCGTGTCGCAGAATGCACCACAGGAAAAGGAAAGTTACGCACTGCTGGCAGAACCAGCATCATAAATGTTCACAGGATGCTGTATATAGTACTGTGTATGACATCAGAAACTTATACTAGAGAAAAAGATTGATAGAGAAAAAGATTGAAGTTGGTGTAGTTACAGAGACCCACTTACTGGGGGAGGCACACTGCAAACTGGAAGGTGCTGGCCGCTGAAAACCACTGAGCACCCTGGGACCTGCTGTGCACTGCAGGCTGGAATGTGCTGGCCTGTGCAAAGTGGTATCCCATGTGGAGCCACAGTTGTCACTGTGTATGAAACAGGAACTGTGCCCTGATGGATCTGCAGCAAAAGGAAAAGAGAAGTATTAAATAACTTATGCGAAGACTTAACACTGTTGTACAGCACAGTAGGATAACAAGCTTTCACTTACATATCAGAAAAATAATATATTCACAAAGAAAGTGTAAAAGGAGGCACATGGTTGTAATTTCTGTTTATAAAAATATTTTTATCAATGGAATATTATTTATTCATTGGAAGTTTTGAGGCAAGAGGGATCTCTTAACTTGAAATGTTAAAACTTCAGGGGCGCTTTAGTCACTCATAAGCACCTCAGACAACTAAGCCTGCTTGCCCTCCCTTCTCTCCTCCAGGTTAATTCTTATGAAAGAAGACAGTAGTGACTTCCACATAAAACCTAATCTACAAGCAGCTCAAGAATTCTCTCAGTTCTGAAGAGACTGATTCAATAATAACTCAGAGACTTGTATCTCTAAACAACAAAACAACTTCCTAGATTTTTTCTTCCAAAAAGACCACTTTCTTGATTCACTTTCAGGCCAACATTTAAGCTAAATTCCTAACCTAAGTAACAGAACTGGTAAATAGAAAGCTGAAAAGTTAACACAGCTAAGAGGCAGCAGACCCTAACTATCTAGATTAGTATTATGAAACTGTGTAACCCAATTTTCTTACCAGTGGCAATCCCTAAAATTTTATCATCTAACTAAGATCCAAAGGTATTATGGACCTACAAACCACATGGGTTGTTTGTCTTTTTGTTTGAAGTTTTGTTGTTGGTTTTGTTTTGTTGGGTTTTTTAACACCAAACAATCTTTTAACACTCCGATGCTCTAATAAAACCAAAAAGGCTTAAGAGTCAGGCAGCACAGATTAACTGAAAGTAATTATTTCGAAGCTCTCTCTTCCTTCACAATCAGCCAAAACAAAACCTATTTAATGCTTATTTAAAATGGAACAAGAACAGCTCATCAGGAAGGAGAGAATAAGTAGAGCACTGAACTACTGAACTGGCAGTGTACAGCCGGGCAGATACCAAACCAGAACACAGATCACTCAACAGAGGATAAAATCTCAACCTGTGTATCCATAATGACAGAAACCAGCTCAGGAGAGACACTGAATTTGAACCAGTTCTGGCCCTGCTACAAAAGTTGGGCATACAGTACAATGTTATGTGTGATCCTGGAATGTTTGTTAGTCATAATAATAACAAAAAATGACCTCTCAAAATGTTTAAGCCCCTGAAATGGAAAGCAGAACCCTGGAAGCCCTCAGTTAGTCTGGAAATACTGACATCTGATCACAGACAGTGTTTGGAAGTTAGAGGCAGTGAGATGGAAAACTGTTCAGCCAGACTTGTCACGAAGTAAGCTTAAAACATAAAGCAAGAGCATGATCTGATCTGCAGCAGTAGAATTGTTAAAAATGTAAGTTCGTGAGATGGCTAGAGTGGAACTGGCTTCCATCGTTGCACTTGGTCCCAAAATGCAAATATTTGCCTGCTGAGAACTGCTCTGCACACGTAATATGACATACCAATGCTATGGAGTTGCACTGAATGCAAACCAGCTTTTAAGCAGGGATGTTACAGCTGCATTCTGTGCACATACAGTTTCAGATGTGGACATCCACATAGCCAGGTCTACTCATGGCTATGTAGCAACTAGTGTACTTGTGTTGCAGCCTCTTAATTTAGCACACAACAACAAAGGTTACCTCAACAGGATCACAGAATCATTTAGGCTGGAAAAGATCCCTCAATTCATCAAGTCCAACCATTAACAAAGCACTGCCACCCCTAAATCATGTCTGTAATTGCTACACCCATGTGTGTTTTAAATACCTCCAGGCACGGTGATTCCACTAATTCCCTGAGCAGCTAGTTGCAGTGCTTGACAATCCGTTCAGAAATTTTTTCTAATATCCAATCTGAACTACCACAGTGCAATTTGGTGCAATTTCTTCCAGTCCTGTCATTTGTTTCTTGGAACCAACCCCCACCTGGTTACAACCTCCTTTCAGGTAGTTTTAGAGATTGGTAAGGTCCTCCCAGAGCCTCCTTTTCTCCAGGCTAATCACACCCAGCTCCCTCAGCCGCTGATATGACTTGCACTCCAGCCTCTTCACCGGCTCCATTGCTCTTCCATGGACATGCTCCCTCACCTCAATGTCCTTCTTGTAGTGAGCGGCCCAAAACGTCTTTTACAGGTCCTCAGTTACAGAATTATATAGAAATTGCTGTCGTCGAGAGGAATTATTTATTTTCTGGACCAACTACGTACACAATCTCTTCATATAATTCATTGAGGAGTTGATTAGGTTTGAATGGTTAATTTAGTTATGCAACAAAACTATCATGAGTTCTGCTGTTATGTACACAACGACCTACAGGCATTGTGAATTCTACTTCTAAATAATACATTTTGTCTATTTAATGATTCCTAAGCTAAGAGGAGGTATTTCATGTGAAATAGAATACGTAATCAATAAGTATATCACATCTTCATCACATGAAATTAAATACAAAAGCAAAATAACTGCATTTCAAAGTTTTGAGACAGAGACCTAGAGAAATATGCCAATACATACATTTACAAATTCTTCAGTATCAATTGTTAAGTATCAATCTTCTTTATTAAAAGGCTGAACTTCCTGTTTGTTTTTTTTTCACTGCCTACTGCAATGCTTCATACACACTAAATACTTAACAAAAACCACCACTCTGTAAGAAGTCAAACAGAATTTAGTGCTGTGACTTTCAGTGTCAACTATTTGGTGAGGAGAGGGATCCTGAAGATTCTGAGAAAAAAAAAACCACCAATACCAAACACCACTTCTTTTGTTTGTACTCTAAAAATTTTACCTGATCATGAATGTCAACCATCACTGCATTCTGCTGTGGTGGGTGAGCAGCTGGGTGCAACATACGAGGAGATACATTCGGTGGGCGAAAGGCTCGAGGCTCTTCTATTGCTTGTTGCTGTCCATAGGAGAGATGGTGATAGTTTTCATCCTGGCTAACAGAATTATGTCTAGACAAACGATCTCTCCTTGTTCTCTGACGTCGAACAGGAGGACTGGAAATGCATTAAAAATATTAGAGGTTATATAAATGACACAAATTCTTCTTAATAACTAAAACTTCAAGAGAATCAAATATCAAGAAATTTTTTAAACTAGAAAATTTCACTAGAACAAGTTCATTAGATTGGAATAAAACTTGTTACTGACACAACTGCTAGAATCCCTACAAACGACATTTTTTTCAGTATGGAAATGCTTAACAGAGTGCAGCTTAACGCTGTTAGGGAAACCAAGAGAAGAATTCCTATGCAAATATCACCTCATTACAAAAATGACACTTGGATTGCCATAATAGTGCTCAAAAGTCAAGATAGCAATCTTCATGAGATTTCCATGCCTTTGCTCTATCTAGGTAAAAATCCTTCATTAAATGATCACAGATTTCCCCAGGGTCTTTGTTTCAACCATGCCACAGAATGGCTGCTTGCCTAGCGACAGCAGACAAAGCAGTAGACTTCTTTGAAGAAACAAATTAATTTTTCAGCTCTCACATGTTCACTACATAATTGACTGCTTTCTAAAATTCTCTCCAGAAGATCCCAGGAAATTATGGTTGTTGTATTCTTTCTTTTTCAGAGTGGAGAACCTCTGTAGATAGATTTAGATCAGAGCATATACCTCACTGATCAATTGATCTACAGGTGTAGGATTTGATTATGTATTCTTATACATACATACATATATGTATATATAATATATACTTACATATTCTTACTCTGCTCTTCTGAGCAGAGATGCAACTACCTTGAGCCAAGACTTCTGTAAATCAGAGACCAGTAGCTCAGGTTCAGCACTCAGAAAATGATGCACACAGAGGTGATAAACTCATATAAGACGTTTTGAACAAGTCACTTGATTTTCATATGGAAGGGGAAAGCACTGAAAGCACAAAACCATCTTGCAGTACTTTCAGAACATACCTTCCAACCTCCACAACCCACACAAGTGACAGGTCCCAGAAGCAACAGCAAATTAGAGCTACATGAGGTGAAATGGCTTCCCATTTATGAAACGGGCTAAAGAACCAAACTGCAGAGAAGAGTCAAAAAGGATCTGTGACCATCGTTCAAATATGTCCTCTCCAACAGTTCATGGAACAGAACTTCTGCTATTACTGGATAAAATTCAAATAAACCTGAAACCTGTTGGCAAATCCCAGATATTTCTCAGGTTGAGTCCAACTTTCACGCTGCATGAAACAGACGTACTCTGGCGAAGCGAGACCACACTACCAGCTATTCAGATGCTATTGTGAGCATATGACACAATGTCTCAGGCGAGTATTTTTCTACCCAACTTCACAGAGATTTTCTGACATTATTGCCTTTCTTAGAACTGAAATAAATGCTAATTCTCAGCAGGTCAGACAGAAGGCATAAGGCCAGGTTGTAACAAGGCAAACAAAACCTCAAACACATTAAAAAATGCATAGCCACCTTTATTTTTACAAACTACCATGGCAGAACATACAAGCTGTGTTTTCTTCCAAGCCCTGAGAACTTAAATTTACGTTCTTACTAATGTGTTTCTCTTAAATCCAGCTTCCTTTCCCAAAGTTTTTGCTTCCCTCTCTATCGCTATAGTACCAATATGATACAACTGCTACATTCTCATTAGGTAAAATTGGCATCAATAATTTCTAACCACGGCACTAGTAATGCAGAAGCTGTTCTACTGTTTGGAGCAGTCAGGTTGTTTTAAATTTGCTATTTCCTCCTAAGAAACAGATATGGTCTGAATATTTTAACACAAAAATGTCTACGTGAGGATTTTTCTTTGGAAAAACTCCAAAAATAGAGGAAAGTTACAAAAAGACAGCACCAGTGCTTCAGAAGAACAGAAATTCTCTTAACTGCCACCAGCACTTAGACAAGGTGGCTTCTTAGACAAGGTAGTTCTCATAAAACTAGTCTTGCCTCTGTCTTGGTTAAAAGGTCTGGCTTTACTTTTCTGTGAACCCAAAAAAAGCCAACAAAAGCTGGCAAAACTTCTGGAATGTCTTTTTAAATGAATGAAGAAATATCATTCTCTGGTAAAAAACAAAGCAGGATTTTTTCCTATGTATAATTATAAATACCCTTTACTTTCAGTCAGCAAAATTCAGAGCATCTGGATACATAGCTTTATTAGCTTCTGAATTATTGGAAATTACTTAAGAATTGCCAAGATATGGATCTAAACTATTATTAAACATCAGTAATGAACTTGTGCTCAAAGTCTTTAAAAAACAGCCACAAAAAAATCCTCTGTAACTACATGCACAGTATAAACATGGTAAATGCCAGGTTAAAACAAGAGACAGGATGGAAGTGGTGAAAAAATTGCAGGAATTCCTACCCTCAGGTAAGAACAGCCATCAAAAGGTATCCATAACTGCAGAGTTAGTATGTGCAGATCTTAGTATTTCTAACAAGGGTGATTTCTTTGCAGTAACACATTCTTGAATCCCTTTAGTTCAGAATTACATTCAAAACAAGGAGGAAAGGAAGCACAGATGAAAGGTAAGGCACAGCAATGGTAGAGATCCCCCCATTTCACAATGACTGATAAATTGGAATGGCCTTCTGTTTCATATAGGCATGCATCATGCTTTTACATTCATAATTTATCTGTACTGTATATAAGTATCTAGACAAAAATAATCTTTCCACAAATTCACACTGGAAGGCTATCTTCCTAAATGCAGTATTTATTTGCTTACAATGAATTGGAATAAAAACCACAACAAATTAGGGCACTGTTGTTTAAGCACAACATAAAATCACTGATACCAAGAGGTAAAGTCTAAATAGTAAGCCAGGTAATGAAAAAAAAATCCAGGTAATAAAAAAACCAAGACAAACTGTCCTGACCAATAGGGGTCAAGTAGTAGGATGAAAGGGTTAATGCTGATGACACTGCACCAGTGATGTCCACACTACACACACTTCAGAGATTTTGCCTGCACTTGCCCTAGCCTGTTTCCTTGAGCTCAATGACCATTTGCAATTGGAGTGCACCTTTCATCTTATCTTAATCCGAAAACCAGGTAAACTCTGAAACCACTCTGCAATGAGAAGATAAAACAAAGCAGGGAAAGGAGGAAATTTGCTTCAAAAGCATACACATAACATCACCTAATGCATTAATAACAGATGTATTCACAATGATCTTAAAGAATCAAGCTTTTGATGCATGAGAATGGCTATTAGTTCTGATATGACTCCAGAGCACTCTTAAGACTCAGAAAGACTCCTCCAAAACAAGAAACACGTATGTGCTGTTCTCCCTAACACTCCTTTCTAGAAGAGGAAACTGGGTGCAACACTATTCTGGAACTGACCTAGAGCTAGCTCAAATGCAACAGTACACCCAAACTAAAAAATGCCCCAACCCAAGTGCAGGGAAACAAAGTACTGACACATTCAAATGTCTCTGATTAGAGCAAAAACGTGTATTATTACCCAAGAGCAGGTGAACTGGCCCTAGAAAGAGTAATCCTTAGTGTTCACAATGCTTCAGCCAGCCTAACAGCTCCTGTCAGACTGAAGATGGCTTTGCAAAGAGGTGTCTCCCTGTTTGCAAATTACTTACTTGCAAAAGCCAGAGACTACTACCTCAGTAAGTAGTACTTTCAACACTTAACTGCATCTGAATGTCAAGACACTTGTCCCATGCACATTCATCCCTTTCACATTTCCATTCTTATCCTCCATCCCACAGTATATCCAAACTGTCTCGATTTCACTATCTAGCACTTAGCTTGTTAAACATGCTGCTTAACTTTGCAGATGTTAATGAACACTGAAAATAAATTTGCATAAGCTGACTGGACACCAAACAAAAATGACCAAATGCACATATTCTGGGCTTCTCAGTTCAAACCATTCGAGGTCAAGATCACTTGGTGGACCAAATGTTCCTAACAGAGCATCCTTGCACCAAACTATATAAAAGGTCTGATCATCTATCTTCACAACAGCCCTTTTAAGTTCACAATTCAACCTCTTTCCTAAGTCTGACAAGCTCCATTGAGAGCTGCATATTGTACACACCACTGACTGAAATCTTTCAAATTCATGAAGTTGAAGCCAAGACGCAAAACTAGCATGGTCTAAAGTCTCTTGCTTCAAAATTACTGATTGATCATTGTTGACTAATTTGATTAGCACAATCTGAAGAAAATTAGCTAAATATATCCTAAGCCTAAATTTTATATTAATGAAAAAGCATAAACACTTCTATTTTTACTACAAATCAAGCCAAAACATTTCTTAGAATCAAACAGAGACAGTGTGTTTTAACTTGCATAAGATGACTCAGCATTTTTGAGGCAGTATGTGAGGCAACAAAAGCTTCTGTTTTGGATAACGTGTTTAACTAGAATAGAAAAAAAATCTGTGGTTTCCTAGCTTTGCAAGACTATCACCTGTCTAGGCACCAGTTCCAATCTCTCCCTTCCATGACCACTGAAACTTCTTCCAAAATCTCTGCTTTGAGAAGTTAATGAGCCACAGGCTAAAACCAACATGAAAATCTAAATCCTATTACATGTCAATCACGCACCTCAACAAACATTTGACACTATGCTCACTTCCTCATCTCCCCAGCTAGTATCTCTCATCTTTGATTGTTTTTAAGTACAAAAATAATTGTGACTGTAATGAAAATGATGTTACTACATCAGTAACTTTTAACACCTTTAAAAGTACCCTGATGAGAAAGATTTTTCCTTGCACTTTTCTACAGGCTTTTTGCCTCAGTGCAGAGTCATAGAGAATTAGGTTCATAACAAAACATGTTTTGAGCCCTCCTTTCCTCAAGCTGACTATTCACATAAATTACAAATGATGCACAAACCTGAATTACTTCCAGTAACTTTTTAGTCACAACTGCAGTACCTTAAAGCTCAAAGGAAACATTAACATGTTTATCATGCATACTCTAGTCAGTGCTGTCTGAAATACACCTTCCTTGAGCTAAAATCACAGAGTAAGAACTTGCTTCCCAAGCTACACAGGTTGCTTACCTCCTCCTGTTTCGTGCAGGTGTGTTGCATCGTTCCCCTGAGAAGTGGTGTTGGTTGGGTCGAGCCAAAGGAGGCTGCCTATTTGATGTCATCTCCCATGGTCGCATTGGTGGTGATGGGGCTGGTGATGCTGCTGTATAGTCAAAGACTGAATGGGAAAGGCGTTGCCGCTTGGGACTAGGACTGTCTTCACTCTATGTCAGTGCAAAGAAAACCAAAATAGAAAAACAAAACCCACCTCCAGATGAGTGAATTACAATCCATATTTCAGTATTACTTTGCAGCTAGCATCAGGAGTGACTTATTAAAGGCTGCACTTGAACACCATGAAATTTAGCACCTGCAAGCATTGACCTTTATATTGTCTTTATAAACACAGATTTTTGATGGTTCCCTGACCCCTGGAAGAATTACTACTAAATTATACTTCAGCAGCACTGAAATACAAAAATTCCAGCATTCATGCAAAACCAAAACTATATCAGAGAAGAGTAACATGAAGAAAATAATGCATCACCTATTTTGCATTCCTCCTGCCTTAGCTCTTAAAGGCTACAGAAACATGGAAAGATGTATAAACAGAGTCTTCATAGCAACAGAATCTGTACTAGTCAGTACGCAGCTGCCACACAGAGCTTTGCATCCCTTTCCTAACAGGTTTGTACTTATCAAATCAGACATTTGCTCTGCACTGCAGCTTATTGTAATTCTGCTAGGTCAGCACAGAGATGCTCCATCCTTCTAGTTATTCATGTAATAATAGCCATTCATACACATAACCTGAATGAAACAAATCATCAATCTCTGGTTAACTCTGTGTACTTCATTAAAATTCCACAGGGACTACACAGTGCCTGAAATTTCCAGTGCTAGTGATGTGAAGGCCATTCTCCTCCAAGTAATGTCTTCCCAGTTGGTCATGAACGTAACTACTTTTCCTCTTCACTGGGCGTCCATGCTATCGACAATTTAATAGAGCCGTCATTCTTGTCAGAAATTCCCACCAATGCCTATGAAACAAGCAGCACTAAACATCCCTCCCCTCCACCCCACTATTCTGCCAAGATTAAAACACATCATGCTGTTAATAGGCATGACAACTGAAAATACAGAAAAGTACATACTGTACTTCAGAGATCACCAACAGAACAAACAAAAACCAAAACTACACAAACTACCACTGAAACCATCCTTGAGTCCAAACATCACGTGAACTCCTCTGACAGAATTCCTAGTGCAAGCAAACTTGTAGTATTTTGTTGTTCTCCAGCTTGTCCACTCACTCCACCACAGCACTATTTCAATTAAATTTGCATGTAACTGCAGATAGCTGAAGTAGAGAAAACAACTTGTCTGCAATGGCTCTGTGTTCCAGAACTGTGCACCCCCACTCGCCGACTGTTAGAGGTCTCATTTCAGGCTTAGTTGTAGACTGGACTATGAACCAATTCTGGCTCTTAGTCTTACAGGGGCATTTTATTTTCTGAACACTATTAAATTGCTTCTTGGTAGGTTTCCATCGACCTACAGTTTGTACTCCAGCATTCTTTCCAGTGGAAGCACATTTTTTTTAAGAACTAGCAGTTTTGTCCAGGTGTTCAAGAGAAAAAAGATATTTTCCTCTCTTTTGACTTGTGGCCATTTTTTACAAAATTTTAGAACTTTTCAGTCTCTTGCTTTCAAATACTTTAATACAGATTGCAGTTTTCCCCTATAGTATCTTATCTAAAGCATTCAGCTTCCTTAGGGAACCAGCCTGATGATGCATGCATCTGTTTGTAGCTCAGTCTCTTCTGAACTCCTTAACCAACTGTACTTTAATTTTTCAGACAAAAGTAGGTCAAAAGGCAGGTATGCACCTGACAGCTCATGACAGTAGATGTCCAGGTAAAGGGTGACTCTCCCAGAGGGTGCCTGCCCTCAGAAGCTCAACATCAAAACAACCGGAAGAGATATCCAGTAAGTGCCTTGAGAGCACAGCTTCTGTGAAAACATGTACTTTATTAGATTTCAGAGAATACTGCCAAAGCAGAAATCTTAAAGGAACTATGCTACAAGAGTCAGAGAAGGATGATTTGTGACCCAGTTTTTTACACCATGATGACTAAGCCTATTCGAAGAGACAGACAGGTAATGAAAGTGCTGGTAAATTAGGTATGCTGGGATATTGTCAGTGCAAAAGGAAACATCAAATGGAGTAACAAGAAAAAATGGATTTAGTGAAGCTGGCAGAAAACAAAACCTTGAAATAATAAAATAAGCATTCCTGTCCTAATACAATCTATACATGCTGTCGGCTGGGGATCTCCCACTGCTACCGCCCTAATTTAAATGTGACACCCTTCCCAAGCACTAACATTAATATACTCTGCCCTGTAGAAAGTAGTCTACTTTGGAAAACCAGTTCTTTGATGATGATGATGATGATGATGATGTTGATGAGTATGATGATTATTATTATATTTTCCTTTTGCTTCAGGAGTGCACCATTTCCAAGACAGTGGAGATGCAAACTGCTAAGTAGTTTGCCTTCATCATCACTCCAGATTACTAACTTTCACCGATATTTCAAACTCCATAAATGTTAACTGCTTTCTGCAGTAAGCAATAGTAATTTTAGTCAAAAGTGTTTCCCTATTAGAAAGAAAATAAAGGTAAAATAATTTTTTGAAACTACATGTACAGAGATTTAGAATGTAATTGTGTCTTTTTCTGTACTGAAAAAGATGTAAACTAAAGCTAAATCCAACTTATTTGTCAACATGTTATAAAAAACCCCAACACAAACCTAAATTCATTGAAGACTTGTTGTTTTGTCTTAGTTTTTATCAAGAAACCAATTCTCATGTGATGATTGTATCCAGATAATACTGGCATGCAGAGTACAAAGAGTTAGTAACAGACACATACCCTGTATAATTTTGCTTTCATGTTATTTTTAATCACCATGTAGAGTAACTATATGTTGGCAGTATGGTTTTTCAGTCTACGCTATTATTGGTCATTAAGTTTAGTAGTTTATTTGTGGAATATGATACTTTCTGCAATGACAGGAGCTCTCCAAATCCCAAATCACTCTAGTTGTTTCTTGTCAGTATTCAAAATATTTTCTGGGACTACTGCTACGTTTTCCAGCCATGTGCTATGTATTCTTCTCATGTCCAACAGGCAACAAGAACAGACTGGCTGACAGTTATCAAGAACACTCTATCTAGCTTTAACTAACAAGATAAAGTCTCTGCCCTTCTTTAAATATACACTTAACAAAAAGTGCACGATGAACAGGAATACAGAACACTTCATATTTAAAGGGAGCAATATCAGGACAAAGTAATGAGATTATTGCTAGTAAAAGAAGCAGTGTATGTCAGGCCACTAGAATCTACAATCTCGACCCTGGAAGTCAGCATTTCACTGACATCCCCTAAAGTTATCATTTCACTGACATACCCAGTATAGCTCTGTCCCATTCTCATCTGTATACCCTATAAACTCTCCTAAGTGTAATGGTAACAAAGGTGAATAAAGAGTATGCCTGCTTTTAAAACACCCTTTAAAAGTGTTTGTTATATTTCTGTATATGTTTCCTGCAGTAATGTTTTATCTAAAAGTTTTTCCATTTTATTTTTGGAAAAACTAGGTATTTTCACCAAGACAACACTCTCTGAGGTGTGTCTTTTTCACTGTCCTTTTTCAGTAAAATTATAAATACTGCAGCCACACACTGATTATCAACCACCACAGAAGAGAATTATTTACCAAAGCAATTCCTGCAAATATCTGAAAATCACTTTCCTCTTTAACTTCCTGCATCTTCCTACTTAATGCTCCTCAGAAGCACAAGAAACTACTCCATACCCTCCATCTCAAATTCAGAGAATAAACTACACCTATCTTGCAGCCTGCAAAAGAGCTGCATTTTAAAAGTAAACTAATAAGTCAGGAGTATTCTCAAGCATAGACTTTCCATAGAAGGCATCACACAAGTACAATCTGAAGGGTATACCCTATAAAATGCTACCAGGCTGACCAGAAATCTGAAACTACATTCCTCTTCATAAGTGCATACTGAAAAGGAAATTATTTTTCCCCATGATATAAACTGGTAAACATCAACATTTATAAGCATTTTCAAATTTAACTATAAGCATCTAATGGGCTATTAAACTGAGTATTTTGCACATCCTACCTGTTCCAAAAATTCCAACAACTGTAACTTGAATTACATTGCAACATTTCTATTAGTCTGATCGTATCTACAATAACAGCAAAACCCTAAAACAAGGCAAGGGAAATCACTTATGTGACTGGATGGAGCCACTGCAGCCCAGACGGCTTTGTAAGCATCAATTTCTTCTTCCATCTCTTCCACAGAAAGAAGGAGAGACAGAAGTTTAACTTATGTGTGGCAACAAGCCACACAGGTCCCCCTGTAGCTAGCACTATAGATACAAAGTCTGTAGGAAACCAACAAAATAATTCAGATAGCTACAGCCCCTCCAGCTCCTGCCACCAAGAGCTGCACTCTCTTCCACTGCTGGCACTGCAAACCTCCTTGGTGCTGACACCTCCACTGAGACTCCAGTTGCTGGCCTAGTTTCTACTTGAGCTGGTCTCACTTAGCCCCTGCAGCACTCACACATATGGTATAGAAAGTGAAATTACATAGAGAGATAGTTAAGATCTAATAAAACAGGACAGACTGCAGTACAGGGCTCAGCCAGACAAGCGTAAGGGCTGGCCACAGTTTACCTACATCGGCCCTTTTTCTGTCTGGCCTCTTTCTGCCCCTTTCCCAACTCCCCTTGCAAATCACCTCCTCAACTAGGATAGTCTCACTGACCTGCCCCAACATCCTCAACTCTCAGGTTTGCATCCTTATCAGTCACAGAATCTTTGTTTGTGTGCACATTTCTGATAGCTCATCAGTCAGTGTGACTGACCAGGTTTTGTTTCTTGTCTTTGTCTCCATTGAGTTTGCTTGGAAAGTTTCCGTCTCTTTCCGTATTTTGTCTGTGGCTTCCTCCTTTCCCTTATAATGCCATTTGATGAGGTCTTCAATCAAATAATCTCACTGAAATAAACATTCCCACATTCCACCTACCCTCCTGAATTAGTGACTGATCAGGTTTGGTCCTTTTATCTGTCTCCTTTACTTTTTGATTCAACAAATTTCTGTCTCAGAATGTTCCTATTTATTTCTCCCTTTCTTATGGCACGGAAGAGTTCCTTGACCAGACACAACCTACATGAGCTGATGCTCCCTCCCCGTCCATGTTCCCTTACAGATCACAAAACTCTTCCACTAATAATACACAGAACAATTGTAAGGACTCTGTTAAATATTGCACCTTCCAGTGAGGTGAAGACTACTTCTGAAAATAGCAAAAACTAAGAAGAATATGGGAATAAACAAAAACCCTTCACCCCTTGCCGTAAACAAGAATATTTAATGAAAATGCAAAGGGTCAGTGTAGTGATGAGAAAAATTTGTCATGCTAAACCAGGAAAGTTTGCCTCCTCCATCTGGGCATGTAAAGTCCCAAGGACATTTTATCTCCTTGCCACCGCAACCCAGGATACTTCACATCTCCCCATCTGCATGTACTTGTGCACCACTACACATGACAGAGGCCAGCTGCAGATCCTGGAATACAGACAGCAGCACCTGCACTACATCAGCCAGTTCCCTGATGCGCAAAACAGGATACTGTACAGACATCACATGTTAATAAAGCCAGGTTTTATCATCCTTCCCTGACATGCTTTCCCTTGAGCTTCACTCCTGATCAGGTCCCCATTTGATGAGCACTGGTGTCCTGGGCTCACATGGTGGTAACTCTCATCTTCCATGAAAGTCAAAGCTTTCACATACTCATTGTCCTGCCTTATTCCTGAGGGATCCACACCTACCTCCTACACTGAGGGGAAAAAAAAAACAGGATGAAAAAAGTGGGATCATATTAACTTGTAAGGTAACAGATTAAAAGCTCTTGGGGTACATGAAGTTTGACATTTCCTTTAAATATATTCTTAAAATTCTAGCTTTAAATAAAACCAGAAAGGAGCTACTATAAGAGCAACTATGGCCAGTAAGCCACAAGTGGCAAAAAAGTAACAGATTTTATGAGCAAGTGCACTACTTCCAAGCCTAATTGATGTGCTTTTTTCAAGACAAAATAAACAAGGATTATCCAGTTGGACTCAGGGCTGCATGACAAAGGACTTGTCCATGTATAAAGATTTGACAGCAGAATCATACTGCAACGACATACATCTTTCACTGGCAAGAACTCTTTAGAGGAACTTCGACTGACAAAATAAACATCAGAAATAAGAATCTTTTGCTAGTATAATTGGATTTGCCCAAAGAATTTTGCTGGCTGAGCTGCACTGGCCAGCATAGTGATATTTTTCATCCTGCCAACTGTGTGCCAGTCCATCTAGAGCAAGTAACATTGCTTGTTTGACTTCTGCAGGGTAAGCAGGAGCCAGAACCCTTGCTTCAACCCACCATCATTCACATAATCGTTCTACCTCTTCTCATGGATAAGAGAAAATCTGGAACAGATACAGTGATTTCTCTGGTAAAAACTGCAAACTGTTACAGCTGCTGACAATGAGCATAATCTTGGTACAGGGAAGTGGTAAAGGGAAGGCAAATGGGTACATGGTGAGAAAACAAGAATTCTAATCTTGGTCTCCACACCCTGCATCCTCCAGGCACTAGATACAAATCCTAGAATGTAAACAATGTTTTATGGTTTTGTTTTAAAGAACCATTCAAATTTTAACTAAAAATCTCACTATCAATAATATTCAGAGCCATTTCTTTCTAGCCAAGCTTTGATTTCAGAGTTGTGATCACGATATAACTTGGAAACATGGCTATCTGGGTACATACTAGATAACTTCCTCATGAATGAACACAAAGGGAAGTCTGAATTTAGCCTAATAAAAAACTGGTAAAGAAATACAGACTTTCCCAAATCTGCAAACTGTTTCAAAAAAAGCAGATGATTAAAAGGAAGGCCAAAATGAGCCAATTCTTTTTAATGTCCTAAGAGACAGCATCTGGCGTACTGTGTGCAGTTCTGGGCTCCCCACCACAAGAGGAATATTAACAAACTGGAGAGTACAGTAAAGGGTTACAGAGATGATTAAACACCTAGAGCACCTCTTTATGTAAAGAAAAGAGAAGGTTCAGGAGAGTGTACTCCTGAGTAGAGAAGCCGCTGGCACGGGTCTCACACAGGCTGTGGAGTCTCCTTACTTGGATATTGCAAAAGCCATGGTCCTGGACATTTGGCTTTACCTAGCCCTGTTTCAGCAGGAGAGCTGGACCAGACGACCTCCAGAAGTCCCTTCCAACTTGAGCCGCTGTGATTCTACAATTGATTTTCATTCATTGCTAAACACAAAGGCTTTTTGAAGCCTTTGTCCCGTGAAAGAAGCAAAGAGCAACTCAAACAGTACTTTGGGGTACTTCAAGATGTGTCCTTGAGAGACAAAGCACCCCTGTGAGCATCTATCCTTCCCCACTGAACAGCAGATACCTCTGAGTATTCAAAATGGAATACATTTCTTTCTGCATTTCAGAGATTTTGTCTTATTTTTTTTTCTTAATTCTTGCACTGTCAAGAATTAAGAAAATGAATCTGTAACCAGTACTTAGGATGAAAATTCCACAGAGGTCAAAAAACACTAAGGATGACACTCACTGTTCCTATAGCCAGAGTAAAACCTTAAATAAAAAAAAGGGGGGAGAAAAAAGCAGTTACAAAAAACCACCCTCCTGGTGACATCTCTGTGGATTTAAGAAGAAAGTATTTTGTACTTCAATTCAGACAGAAGAGTGTTTAGCAAGGCACATCATTCTGAAATGAAGCCTACAATATTTTCTTTAACTTGCTTTAGAAATATGATTATGCGCCACAAAGAAAACTAGTCACCCCATTTTAAAATGGAAATCAATGTACAATAGCCATGTCAGGTTGCTTTCACAAGCTATAGCAGCTCTATTTTTATCAGGTTTCTTAGTAATTTATGTGAATTAAAGAACCCTTCTGGCAGTGGAACAGCAGAACTCTCCATAGTATTTAGTAAAAGCAACATAATTTGTAAAACAAGAGCAACATTACGCGACATGGTAAAAAGAAGATGCAGGTTTGTCTCTCTTTTTTTCTTTCAAAGCTATGATGGGATATATCAATTACATTGTTACTATATCTAACAACTGTACCAGGAACACGCCTCAGTAATCTTTCTGGCCATCCATAATTCACTCATGGCTAACAGGATTAATTAATTATTTACTGACAGTGGGCATAAAAGCCAGTTTGTTTTTCAGCAACCAGAACTGACAATGAATCCTCCATGCAAAGTAGATCTGCAAAGATCTGTGGCATGCAATAACAAATTGCATACCAATAGCACAGAACTGTTTCAAACAAAGCAGGCAACTGAAAGGAAGGCCAAAATGAGCCAATTCTTGAAAAAGTCCTAGGAGACAGCACCTGGAGTACTGAGTGCAGCTCTGGGCTTCCACCACAAGAGAAACACTGATATACTGGACAGTCCAATAGAGACTTGTTTTACTTACAGTCAAAACACCATTAATAACCTGAATATTTAATTTGTTGCTTATTCTCCATCAGACTGACATCTACCTCCAGTGTTTTCTCTGTATTAGCTTCTTCTCTGAAGTGCATTTCTCACTTAACTGGATGCTTAGGATATACAAAAAACAACATTAAGAGGCAGCTAAGCCTAAACTGCTTAAGTTTCACACAGCAAGTACTTGAAACAGTCATAAGAATTTGATCATTAGATATCAATTTCTCATTCCAAATACTGGGATATTACTTTGCAGCACATAGATTTAAAATGGACGAAAACACTGGAAAAATGTAAACATATTAGCATCATATTCAGCATTGCAGATTCAATGGCATTTTAAAAAAGAAGGAAACTGTATTTAATAAGATTACATGTTTCTTATTTTCAAGCTCTACTGCTCATACAAAATGGACAGTGAAACCCATACATCACACCTGTAGTGCCTCCTTCTCTAATACTGAAGCAGGTTTAAGAACCAAGGCAGTACACAAACATCTCAAAGTTCTTCAAACTGAATGTTATTAGTATTTACTACTACTTGCAGTACTTGCCACATGCAAACAAGAATCCTTTGAAATATGAAAAGGATTTGCAATCATTTTTTTGAGAAATGAACCAAAGCTATTTAAATTCTCCAAACTCACTAAGACATTAGCAGGTATTTATTTTTGTATCACACCACTGTATTTCTTCTGAATGGGGATCTTTTAACTCTCAATCCAAAACCACCAACCAAATATCAATAAGGGAAGAAACCCAGCAATACCTCCCTCTCTACTAAAAAAACCCCAATTGTTGGAAAAATATTAATTTCACCTTAAAATCCCAATTTATGGTCTCAGTTTTTAACTCTATTTTGTCAATGTGTGATAGAAAATGGAAAAAAATATTGTGCTATTTCTGCAGATGATTCCTGCAATTAGTAGGTACTATGATAGCAAGTATTTCATGCTTTCTTAAAACTGAAAATTTAAAGAATTATGCAACCAACAGAACCAGTATCCAAAGAGATTTTTAAAAAATATTTTCCACTGATCATTTTTTACCACTGGCTCTCCAAATTGCCTACCAAAATGTGAGGTAAAGTGTCCATGTTTTGACATCAATACCATCTAACACAATATACAAATTGTCATTTCAGGAGATGGTTCTAAAAGCTATCTCTGGGTCTCCAGAGACTCTTGATCTCCTATTTTGTATGTAAACAGAAGATAAATTTTTAATTAAATCACAGAATTACAGCTACAGAAAGAGAGCTAATTTTCCTATATACAAAGCTGAAACACATTAAATTTTACATGTGTACCATTAAACTTTATTCATTACTGTAAAGAAATTTCTTTAAATGTCATAAAATGTGCTGAACTGGACATACTTAAAAAGATGCCAGGGGAAAAGTAAAGTGGTGAAATCAAGACGAAGTATTCAGATATAGGCACATTTTGTTCAAAAAGACTGTTTTCAATTTTAAAAATAATTCTGCTCTTTCTGCTTTGATGGGACAAGGGGTCTGCAGAGAAGTCTGGCTCAAAATTGCTTCACAACGAAGTCTTCTCTGTGGATAGTTTGCATATTCAGTGTGTATTCACTGATGATTTTGCTGTTTAGGCATGTGAAACTCACAATACAGGTACCTCAGCGGAGACAGGGTAATTAGGACAATTATTAAAAAACCAAAATCACACTCTTTCCACATAAAGATTTTCTCCCTTATATTAAACTACATAGATACAGATGCACACAGAGACACACACACATATATGAAACACAACATGCATAAATGGACAAGCTAGCACTTGAGTACTGAAGACTGAAATCTTTTATATGTGTGAATGAATGTTATACTGACCGTATTTGTTGACAAAGCACCAAAAGAACATCCGAACATTTACATGAATAAAAACATTACTCACACTACTATAACTGATGTCCATAATAGACACAAGGGCAAGCCAGCATTTGAAATCTGTTCCTAGTAAGAGGACTACTGGCATAACAACTCGACCTCTATTGTGGTAACACATATTCATACTTGGCTGCCTTCACTGTTGTTGTCACAATACTGAACTGCATTAGCAAAAGATGGAAATATTTGCTCAGCACATCATACTGTTAAAAATTTCTGTGTATAATGTAGTATTATGTATTCTCAGTTTGTACTACAATTTTCTCTCTACATTGCTCCAGTCTTTCCGTATTGCTAGAAATTTGAAGCCCCAACAATTACTCTTAAATCATTTTACAAACTTTACAATGAATCCACAAAAACTACCTAGCTACCTACCTAATTAATACAACCAAATTGTCATATTAACAATAGAATGTTCTTCAACACACTCACACTGGTATTAGTGGAAAACCCCCCCAAAAAACAAGAACAAGTCTTAAGAGATACAACTTAAGAGAGCTGTATTTAAACACAGGTTTGAAAATTCAAGGAAGTTCAAGATACTTAATTCTAAGAATAAGGCACTCTCAGTTCTACCTTTTTCAATTTCCTTCTTCTCTGGGGAGATATCACTGAATGAGGGAGAAAACACATCCCAAATAGCACACAGTACAACTGCAACCATTGTCCTTAACTACTACAACAGTTGCCAACACCAAACAGGGCTCCTCTCACCGTGTATCAGTTCTGCCCTTCTCCTATTTCTGACACTTAATTTTTTCTTTCCTTCTACAGAATTTTCCACACAAAAGGAAATTTTCGCAGCTGAAATAAATACCAAGGCTTTACGCTGTCTTTCACATAGTTTAGGACAAATAAATTCTTCATTACCTACAATGGCTGAACACAATTGGTCACCAAGCACCATGTTGTGATTAGCATTTTGTTAAACAATTTTTTTTAAATGAATTTTTTTATGCTACAGAATACTACATTTATACATTGCAGAACCATCCTTAACAACACCACAGTCTAGGACCCTGTTTAAACGAATTTTACGAAAGCATTTAACATTATTTCCCACAGCATTCTCCTGGCTGCTTGTGACTTGGGAGAGGTGCCCTCTTTCCTTGGTAAAGAACTGGATGAATGGCCAGGCCAACAGAATACTGGTGACCCAGATGGTGTCCAGTGACAAGTGGTGTTCCACAGGATTCAACACTGGGGCCAGCCCTACATAACATCTCTATGAACGAACTGGAAAAGACGATCAAGTGACTTCTCAGTAAACTTACAGATGACACCAAGTTGGGCAGAAGTTGACCTGCTAGAGGGTCAGAAGGCTCTGCAGATGGATCTGGACAGGATGGCTCAATGGGCTGAGTACTGCCCTTGCATTACAACAATCCCAGGCAGTGCTACAGGCTGGGGGCAGAGCAGCTAGAAAGCTGCCCAGTGGAAACGGACCTTGCGGTGCTGGGTGACAGCTACTGAACATGAGCCAGGAGTGTGCCCAGGTGGCCAAGAAGACCAGTGGCATCCTGGCCTGTATCAGCAATAGTGTGGCCAACAGGACCAGGGCAGGGATTGTACCCCTGTACTCAGCACTGGTGAGGCCACACCTCGAGTTCTATGTCCAGTTCTGGGCGCCTCACTACAAGAAAGACACTGAAGTGCTGGAACATAGTGGGTCTGGAGCACAAGCCTTATGAGGACCAGCTGAAGGAGCTGGGATTGTTTAACCTGGAGAAAAGGAGACTCAGGGGAGACCTTGTCTCTCTCTACAGCTGCCTGAAAAGAGGCTGCAGCAAGGTGGGAGTTGCTCTATTTTCCAAGTGATAGGACAAGAAAAAAAAGACCTCAGTTTGTACCAGGCATGGTTCAACTCAGATATTAGGAAAATTTTCTTCACCAAAAGGATTGTCAAGCATTGGAACAGGCTGCCAAGGGATGTGGTTAAGCCACCATCTCTGGAAGTAATAAAGAAGATGTATAGACATAGTGCTCAGGGATGTCATTTAGTGCTAGACTTGGCAGTATGAGATTAAAGGTCGGACTTGATGATCTTACAGGTCTTTTTCAATCTAAATTATTATATTATTCTCTTCAAAGCTTATCATATTTAGACTATGTGCCACATATTAAGAGACTACTTGATTTAAATATACACAGGCCACTTCATTTTTTTTAACAGCTTGGATAAATTAGTAAGAATTGCTTTAAAAAGCTTTGGGGAGAAAGAAATTGTTTGTCTCTAGAGCTGGGACCTCTAGTAGCTCTCTAGAGCTGGTGCTGAATTTGCCATTAGTAGCTTGCACAGCTTCATTTTTACGTGTGTCAGACTCAGTACAGGCCATATAAACATATTAACTACTGCAGCAGTGGCTGGTTCCTCTGCCCCTATAAAATACCCATGTTGGGAGGCTGATGTCTAACAAGATATGGGACATAATGGGTAAAGAATTCACTCCTCAATGTAAGTGACAAATAATTTGAGATGCCAAAACCAAGAAAGAACTGGCATTTTCTGCTAAGTTACTCCAAGTAAGGAATATATGAGAAAACACTGCAGATTCTCAACTTCAAGAAATAGCTTCTACTTGTGTAGATCTTTTCCATTTACTTTAGAAGACAAGATTATTCTCACACAAAGTCAAAGGGAAGTCTGTCAATAAAAAACAAACCACATGATACACATTAGATGATACGTGAAGGAACACACACCTTGCTCCCCCAAAAACGCTCAAACAAGCACAGTTTGCCAACTCACTTCTTAAACCTCATCCCACAACTTTGATAAAGAGAAAAAAAAAGGATTAAGAAGTTAAACCATGCAAGAAATTTGATGGGATGTGCCCTTTTTTAAAATAGACTCAAGCTCTGTTCAAGGTTGAACAAAACAACAGAAACACATAAACATTCACACACAGAAAACAGAGCCAAAGAATACAAACACTATACCTGGATTCTGTATCTGAATTTGAGAAAAGGTGCTCTGAATATTCTTTGATACAGTAACGAAATTAAAAAAAGGGGAAGAAAGCTTCACATATGACCACTAAGCCATGCTCAGTACAGCTTCACATACAAAATGATCAAATGCATACAAGTCTTACCAGGACCTTTGTGCCCATATCTGAACAATTTTCTCAAAGCCATACTCATCCACTTGGAAATTCTTATTCATCTGCACAATCTCCTTCCAAAACACTATTTTAAATGAATACGTGTTCCTAGTCTTTGATGTCTCCCATCTCTTCACTCTCCTGCTTGCAGTTCTGATGTTTTCCCAAGACACAAACACGGAGGACACCAATCAAGAATGCCCTCCCTCAGAACTTACTAACAAAACACTTTTAAATGTCTTTGCAAGAGGTTAATTTCCAAGAATCTGATTTTGAAAAAGCAGCTCATCAAAAATATTTATCACAACCTTTTAAAAGAACAATCCCAACAGAGATAATCTAAAGAAATAACCTGAACAATGAAGAAAAGTCCTTAATTTTTGTCTAGAAAGCCATCTCCTAAAGCTTTCGTAAAGACTGCCAGACAGTGCATCTGCTCAGCAGCACCATAAATTGTGCCATGAATGTTCTCATCCCTTCTCACACAATTTACTGTTACTGCAATGTGACAAAAAAAATTGGCCTCTTCTGTCAGAAATTAACAAAGCTGGCAAAGACAGACCACAAGGCCAAGATAAGAAGTTCTGTAGAAAGAATGTAGCTGACTTAATACTATTTCTCAGATTTTCTAGGACAGAGGTGCTCACAGATTTTGCAGCAGGAATCAAACTGCAAGACTGGTAAGATGACAGTTACTTAAACAGAAAGTAAGCAAAGCACAGCATATGCAGTGGTGCTCACAAGAAGCACTACATATTTTTGTAGTATCTCAGATAGTAGTGGGAAATACAAAAAAAGCAAAGTTATTGAAAATGAACAAGGAGATAAAAATTCAGAGACAGCAAACCTGAAATGTATTTACTGAGAATCAGGAACTGTAGGCATTAAAGGAAGAATGTCCCCGTTTTCCTGAGAGGAGAAAAGCAAAGGAATCAGTCTTTTTACTGCTACAATGCCAACAGAAGACACTAGGCAAGCCAGATAGATGCTGCTTACCTACCCTCCTACCCGATGAGGTATAGTTCCAGTGCAATCCAGACAAACTGGTTGTACGGCAAACAGCAAAATACTTAAGGTGTGAAAGGGCTTCTTTTCCCTCTTTCCCCTTCCCACTGTTCTTAAACATCTACTGTTGTTAGTGTTTTAGTGCTGTTAAAGACCAAAACCAGCACCAGCTTTCAATGTTCTGACAAACAGACATCAGTAGAGGGCACCAAAAAGCAAAACAAGTTTCCCTATCTTTAAAGGGCCCAATAAAAGAGGAACCTACCCACTCCCAGCTGAAGAGTAAAAAAAATTAAAAACATCCTGTTTAATCATGAACGTAGTCAAGTTCTGCCCACAGCAGAATTTAAATATTCAGTATTAGATTATTTAATTTTATAAAAATTCTTATATAGAGAAGGAAACCGTAAGTTCTATTTCTGTATGAACTGATTTAGTCAAGTCTGTATCTTCCACAAGTTTCAAGAATCACTCCTCCACAGTCAAAATTCTCTGACTAAAAACAAAAAAAGGAGTTCCAGATCTTTGTCTGCCCTTATTCCTGCCTTTTAAATCCTTCTGGGGCAAGGGGAAGTGGGGATAGTAAAGCTATATACAAAGACTGAGAATTTTGTACCTCAAAGACTTGCTCTGTACCAATTCTTATTAGATTCCCTAGCAATTTAGCCCATGTAGTCTCCACAAACAAATATGTATGACAGCTTTGACTTACAACGAGACTGTAATTTCATAGCACAAGACTACAAATCAATAGCAGGTCTGAAAATGTAACTTCCCTCCATTTTTACACTTTAGTAAAACCTTGCATAGAAGCCATCCTAACTCTTAAAAGATTTCCTTAGCAGAGTTGAAAAAGTAACTGACTTTATCAACACTATCACTTTACATCATAAAAGTTATCTCTTATTATGTCAATAAACTGTATTTTAAAATGTATTCAGATAAGCTGACGCATAAACTTAACAAATCACAACAGTAACTGATTTAACTAATATCAGCTTCTGAGCTAAACCCTTGTATTTCAGAAAAAGTCAGTTACATACTGTGATTTCCACACCACTGCAGGTACAAAGCAAGGACTGATCAACATGCAACTTCAATTTAGTATTTATTATACTTTTATTAATAAAAAAACCCACGAAGTGAATCAGATGAGAATCAAATGAAATTTAGCTTGCCCTGTAAGTCTACAAGATAACAAATTAAGATTCACAAAGGAGAATCATGAGATCTTTAATTTAAAAGACCCTTTTATTTACCTACCACTTTTCACAATTAACACATTTCACAAGTAGTATATCTCCAAGTAACAGTTTCCTGAAAACTTTCTTTACATGTAATTCTATGTATGCATAGAATGTATGTTTCATTTTTTGACAGAGATTTGGTGATTAAGGAAGATCAAAAACATTATCAACTATTACTAGCCATTAAATCTGGCATAGAACCTATTTGCTCTTCCACCTCCAACTTAATTCCATCTCATACTTAATTCCATCTCGTACTGTAATGATTGCACCCCCCTTACTCTTACTGCACACAATAGTATCCAAATGGAGTTTTTCCTTTTCTGAGGACATTTAGTCTCTAATACCACAGCTGCAACACCCCTTTGAAGATAAGAAAGGTAATGTAATGTAACGCAATGCTGTGAAGCAATTAAGAAGTCTGTTGAGTCAGCAGATAGCAAGATCCCTGGGATGTGGATAAATACCATAAATTTGGCAAACGAAACCAAAGCAGTTGCCTCAGTGAATGACATTTAAGAACAAGCACATCATCAGCAACACCAAATCAAATTGCAATGCAATTGCATTCAATACCTGAATAAGGCAGACTTAATTATTATTTTTAATATATTATTATATAATATATATTATATATATATAATATATATATATATAATTAATTATTATTAATTAAGTAATCGTGTCCATCTTACCATCCCAGCTGCCCCACTCCATGTGGAGAATTTATCAGAACATACCCATCTGCTCCAAATACTACCTTCAAAAATCTGTTTCAAAATGCACATGCTATACATTCATAAACACTGTCATGACCTACAGTTCAACAAACTTCTGTGTAAGTAATAACTAAATCAGTTGCTTTAAACACTTACAATTTGATATGAATGTCCTCGGTTAACATCTCAATGCACAATTAGTTTAAAAACACACTTCTTAAGGATGTCCTAAGATGCAACTTTATGGTTTAAGCATAAAAAATGGAATTCCCCTTTGTGTTATACAGAAATAACAATTAATTCAGGTGTACTGAAAAACACTGAATGCCCTAACACGTGTATTTGCTAACATCAGTGTTTCCCTAAACAATTGTTCTTTTGTCTAAATACAGACACCCAGAGACTTCATTTTCCTATATGGATGGGAGGACGTTCAGTGCTTCGGAAACACTTGATACCGCTGTGCATATTTAGCCTGCCTGTCTTGAGGACAGCACACAGCAATTCAGTCCTGGAAAGTCTGTTGATTTTTTAGGTTCCAGTTCTACCTTTTGCCAAAGCAGATAAAGCAACTTTAACCCTTCCCCAGCTCTCGTCCACCTCGCGGGCCGCCCCACGTGGAAGAAGCTCGGGCTCCCCATCGGCCCAGGCCACACGGCCTCCGTCACCCTCCACCTGTACGCACGGGGGCCCGGCGCCCCTTCCCCTCCCCGGCTGACGAGCCGCGGGCACCAGGAGGCGCCGGCGAGGCCCCGCCCCGCGCGAGCCCGCCGCTCCCCGCGCCGCGCCCGCGCCGGTACCTGCGGCCCCGCCGCCTCTGCCGCGCTTCCCGCGGGGCCGCCCCGCCACAACCTCTGGGGCCGCCCCGCCACAACCTCCGGGGCCGCCGCGGCCGCCCCGGGCCGGGCCTGACCCTTCCGCGAGCGCTTCCGGGAGCGCGGCCCCCCACCCCGCGGCGGGTGACGTCACTCCCCGTCCGGTGACGTCACACCACGACCGGCGAGGGGCGTCCTTTGTCTGCGCCCGGTGGCGGCCGCGCGCCCAACGCGCCTGCGCGCTGCGGTGACGGCGCGGCCCGTCCGGCCCGGCCCGGCCCCCTCGCCCCGCTTTTAGTTTCGGTTTCACAGGATCGCAGAACGGACTGAGCTGGGCAGCACCTCCGACACCATCCGGGCCAACCTGGGACCCATCGCCATCCTGTCAACCAGACCGTGGCACCGGCTGTCCCTTCCAGCCTCTCCTTAAATACCTTCAGCGACGGCGACTCCACCACCTCCCTGGGCAGCCCATGCCAATGTCTAACCACCCATTCCGTGAAGAAATCCTTCCTGATGTCGGACCCGAACCTCCCCTGGCCGCACCAGCAGCTTGAGCCCACGTCCTCTTGTTCTGTCGTTTGAGGAGACCGACCCCCACCTGGCTCTAACCTCCTTTCGGAGTCACTGGAGAAACAGGATCAGCCTTCTGTTAAACAGTGCCACAGGGGGACAAGCTCTGGATGCAGCACGGATCAGCAAAGGCAGCAAACGGAGCCTAACAGGACTGATTCATTCAAGCTATTCCCCTCAAATAAGATATTAGCGCCTTACTTTCAACCTTTCAAACCTCTCTGCACTTTCTACCTCAGCCTAATTAAAGTATTTCTAAACTCTGATCCAGGAAAATAAACCATGTGCTGTAGGTATAAAGAATTAATGTTCTAAAGGAGCTGAGTCACTAGACATGTAAGTGGTTGAAAATTGGTAAACGACATCCTTGTGGCTGCCAGAGGTGAAATGAAAAAGGCGTAAAGCCGCTCAGTAAACACAGGCACAATGAACTGGGACTAAGAGGGTGTGGGTGTGCGACAACAACACACACTATGAGGAATGAATCTGACCTGTCCTAATTGCACAGGTAGATTTTTTTTTCCTGCTTTCAAACTGGAGGGTGCAAAAGAAATTGTTCCTAATATTTCCATTTTTGCATGTACTGTCACTCACACATTCCCCATAAGAGGTGCATATAGTCCTATATTATGCATCACTTATAAATAAATGTGATGGGTCCTTCAAATATCTGAATTTGTGAATAATATTTTGTTCAGCTATGTGTGAATTTCGTAGGCTTATGCTACCAGACACTGCACCACCCAAAGAGGAACACAAAGCTGATCATTTTTATTTTAGGATTAGAACTTATAAATACTTCCGTTCTTGTGAAAACATCTTTTTAATGAATTGACAGGCCGCTGTATTACAGACTGAGTACCTGATGTCCATGACGATGTCCATTAAGACAGGCAAATGAGAGTAAGTTCACAGAAGCACAGAATTGTTAGGGTTGGAAGGGACCTCTGGAGTTCATCCAGTCCAACCACCTGGTCGAGGCAGGGTCACCTCAAGCAGGTGACACAGGACGTGACGCGTGTGGAAGATGTACTAACTATAGCTAGGAAATTTAAAGGTTAGAAATAAATTTTAAATTTTAAATTTAAAACAAATTATGTAGCTATGTATTTCAGTCCAAAGTACCAAAAAGCAAAAATAAATTCTTTACATGCTATGAAAGTAAAATAAATGAAAATAAGTTAAAAAGGAGAAAAGCAAAGTATAATTGCCAGCCCATTAGCAGTAATGAAAAAATGTCACTGGATTGCCCCATAGTAATTTACTTTTCTCATTACTACTGGGTAGTCAATTTGGTTATTAACTACATGGAATAGATAACTTGATGAGATCTCTGAAAGAGTAGTTAAGGTCTGCATCTTTGGACTTCCTTTTCAAGATGAGTAAGCATTCTTTAATGGAAGCACACCACTGGTGAAACAGCCACCCAAGGGACAAAAAAGTATTTTTAAGCTAAATAAACTTGGTATGCTTGAAAGGCTCTGCAGGATGATACACTTGCATTTATCTGGCTAACCTGAGTAGAAATCCACTTGAGCATTAAAGTAAGCTAATATACCAAGGAATACCAGTTCCTTCTTAAAACTACTTTCCCCTAAATGCTGTGATCAATAAAGTCATTTATTCAGTTCTTTTATTTAATATTTATACTTTTAAGAAAAATCAAAGAAATTGCAAACACGAGAAAAGTGTGCCTTGACTCATGCACTGGGGTTTAAAAGCTCCCACCTCCAAAGCAACAATTATTTTAAAATAGATCTCAATTCTAATTACTTTGCTACACCAAATAAAATGGGAATGCTATGCTATATTAGATTTCTCTGTAAGATAAGAACCTCTGCTTTTGGTGCTACAAAATTAAACAAGTTCTTACTACTACCAATAATGCTCTCAACAATGACATATCCCTCTTAATGCAGTGAGCCCACACATGAAAAATCTTAGACTTTGGTTTCCTGCTGATGTCACTGAACATGAATTCAAGATTCTCATGTGCCAAGTCAACAAAATCAAGTAATTGGGGTGGAAGCCTGGGAATTGTTTTCATTAAGATTGCAACATTCCTTTAGCATGTGTAGTGTAGAACTTTTCTCATGCTGTTGTCCAGAAAATGACGACTAGGCTTGTGGAGAAACTGCTGTACAATACACGCAGATTGCTGGTCAAATATTAACCTTTACACTTCTCCTGAAATGCAAAAACTGGCTACATGCAGTCAGACAAAGAGCAGTACATTATTTTGCTGAAATACGCCTATTGACCAATCAAAGATATTCCAACTATTTTGAACATATGCTTTTCATAAAGTTTCTAGAATTAATACAAAAAGGCCCAAAAATTAATACATTTATGGAAAAATAAATCCTGATTTTATCTTTAAATTATATTCATAGCAAAATGAACAGGTGGTATCTCTCAGTAATGGCAGAATAAATCAGAACCTGATTTTCAAAGTCATTCACAGTGGAAACTGTGACCAAAACTGACACAAGAATGTAGGCATATATGAATAGAAGCAAAGAGTGATAGAGGATTGCAATTGTATGCTATTACTGTAACAGGCTACTTCTAGGAAGCGTTACTTATGGTTAAAAAAAAGTATATCCATATACACAAACCCTTTGAAAAAAAAAAAATACCCCCAATCAGTGGGTAGTGGTCAATGGCTCTGTGTTCTGATGGACATCAGTGACAAGTGGTGTCCCACAGGGGTCTGTACTGGGACCAGTCTTATTTAATGTCTTCATTAGTGACATAGATAAAGGGATCAAGTGCACTCTCATCAGATTTGCAGATGACACCAAGCTGAGTGATGTGGTTGACACTCCTGAAGAACAGGGTGCCATCCAGAGGGACCTGGACAAGAGGACTATTCACTGTTTTTCCAAACAAGTGGTTAATCAGGGAATCAACTAGAATTTCCTATAAAATCCAAGTCAAACAGCTTTATGTACTCTTACAGAAAAATCAGAACTCTTACCAAATAAAACTGACATCTGAGGGAAAAACATGTCTTTGAAATAGATCCAACCCCACATTCTTTCTGCTTTTTATACTAGTTCTACTTTAGTAGAATTTACAGTTGGAAGTTCTCAACTGGTGCAGAATTGACCCCAATGGGAAAGATTATTTTCTTCCACCATCACTAAATATGCAAAAAAAAAAAAACATTTGGCCCAATTCCTCTACTAATATGGAGGCAGGTCATGTGCCAAACAACCACTCTTCTGAAATTTATACCAGGTAAGCTGCTGCACCTCTTCCTACTCCCCTGCCTCCAAACCAGGGAAACACCTAACAAACTGAATTTCCAACAAGATTTAAACTAGTTTTAATTGCTTTGATATGAAATAAAACCAAGGGAAGACAAACAGTGTAAGACAAGAAATGATCTTCCATGTAATGACACACAAAAGGAAGAATGGTAGGTTGGTGCACTAGGATGGCTCTGAAATGAAATTTCCCCCATCCACTCCTCACCCAAGAATTTTCCAACGTAGTGTACACAAGGCCCAAAACACAAAGTGGTAAATACTGTTGAATATAGCTAACCAAACTATCAAGTGGAAACTTAAAATAATGTTGGCCATGTTCTGGATAGCATGTTTTATCAGTATCTGTAGGTTGAACCAGACACCAAAACTAGGGTGGTACCTAAAAATAAAATTAAACACCAAACCACAACAAAAGAACCCAACCGCTCCAAAAAAAAAAAAACCCCAACAAGAAGAGAAACACATAACACACAGAGAAAATAAAAACAACCACAAAACTGGAGAAAAGAGAGAGAGGGGGAAAAAATGAGGCAGTAGATCAGTAAAAGAAACTCTTTCTGATAACAAGTCTAGCTCTAGGATAAGCTGGAATAACTATAAAATTAACTTATTCCAGAATTTCAAAACACAACAACTGCACTAATTAAGGCAGTGCCATGCAGGTTGCATTTCACTTCCCAAGAAAAATTATTTAGAATTTGACCGATACATGCCCCTTTCCAGGCATGTGAAGCCAAAAAGTTGGTTTACTGCACACAATACAAATGTGCATACAATGTAAGACACATTATATGTTGAACTAAAATTAATCAATTAGCATTATTTACAGACAATAAAGCTTAAGGTAGAATCATCAACAGTAACAAAAACATGAAAGCCAGTCACTCTCACAAGCAGTTCAATGTCAAAACTATTCCCTTCTGTATGCCACACTTACATTACTGATCCAAGTATCATTGAACACTCGATATCCAGTACTCTACTGACCCCAAGCAAGCTAATCTGCAAATGTGCCAAAAAAAGGTTAGGGAAATGCATGCACACAACTAGACAGGTTGCTATTTTAAGGTTGCACCACTGAACAGAAAGTTCCAATCAGTAAAATCTTCAATTCCCAATTTTAATTGGGAATTGAAGGAAAATACTGCTACTGTGGAAAGGAAAAAAAAAAAAAAGCTTTGAACACTTAGCTAGGCTCTAATCTCTGAAATCAGAAGAGACAAGACATTCTACCTTATCTAGCAATTAGCAAAACCATTGCTGTTATTTATTAACTGAGGGTGTCAGTATGGGAAATCACAAATGTTTAGAACAGCAAAGGAATACAAGCAAAACTAAAAATACAATACTAAACACAAATTTCTCATTAAATGTCTAAAAGACTGTCTAGAGAAAAATATGTATCTTATGGTACAGACAGTTCAAAAAGTAACTCTGAAAACTGACTGCTATATCTGCAAAACAATACATCTTTGTATAGTAAAAACAATACCTAAAAATCCCACAATGCATGTGCATCTTTTGCGAAAGAAACATTCATGTGACTCTCACCTTGTCACTGTCATCAGTACAAATGTGATCTTGATGGATTGAGTGGCATTGAAACGATGGACCAATACTACCTAGAAAAGAAGGGGGAAGGGAGGAAAAAAAATAACTAAAATGATAACCCAATTCCTGTGAACACTAAAAATAAAGTTATATTTAGCAAACTTTCTTTTCTCCAAGATTTAGTTGCTAAACAGCTAGGTCTGATAACAGAATAAGCATCAGAGAGACATTTTACAAGTGTGCCAACTTCTTCAAATGTATTTTTAAAGACATTTAAGCAGAACAGAATTATAGCTTGCTCCTCAATCCAAAATAAACCAATGCAGTAAAGTACAGATGCACATATACAAATAAGGAGAAGCTATGCAATTCAAGTTTATATACTGTAATACAGAACATTTTCAGCATCCTGGGTAACCACAAACCAGCAGTCTCATTCCAGCAATACATTAAGAAGAAGAGAGGAAAATTCCAAGGTCAAAGTTTCAATTTATGTCCAGTTTTCTTGTAATGGAATTTCTGCCTGCTTAATGTCTCTACACAAGTTTCTTTATGGCTAGGAATAAAAGGGACAGTACACCCCTACAAAGGTTCATCCCAATCCTGAGACTTCTGTCCAAGGAATATATGAAAATAGTTTACAAAGCTTATTTCTGACTTACCACTTCAGAAAAAATATTATTTTGCCATAGGAGTCATTGTATTGGCTTGAACAGCAGTAGAGCATGATCACACTGTGTATTTTTGTCGTAAGGGAAGGCAAAAAAGAAATCACTATACAGTTGAAGTTTCAAGGTGAAAAAGGAAAAAAGAACCAGTTTTAAACTGTTCAAAATATGCAGTACTCCCCTCCCACTTGATTTAGACTGATGGAAACCACAAGTGTTTCACTACAAACACTCCACATGCTTTCTTGAAATTGGAATCAATTCAAGCTCAAAAGCAAGCAACAAAACCCAGGAGAACACAGTGTTAAGGATAAGGCTTGATACCTTTCTGCCCATAACCCCAGAGGCAGAACTGAAGTAAAATACAACCTATTGAATTAGTCTAATATAAGAAAATAGGCAACAAATAATGAAAATAGTTACGTTCTGCCGAATTATAACAAATACCTATAAACTTGTTTCAGGCATCTAGGCATGTGGATAATGAAAAGAATTTCCAGAAGTGGTGAAGAGCCTACATCTAAACCTGGTATCACCTAAGACTTGTTCCCTAACAAATTAAAACTTGTAAATTTGGACTTTGCATTACAGGCTACATTGTATGCTTTACAGATAAGCTTTTCAAGAACACTGATTGCATGCACAATCACAATGATAACTTGGCTTTGTTCTAGCTATAATGGATACCAGCAGTAGCAACACAGCTCCAATAGCAGAGTTTCCAATTAGTAAATGCAACATAAGACAACTGGGCAGCTCATCAATTTTCATGATGCCATGGCTTCAATTCTAACAATATCCACATTGCCAAGAAAAAAATCTATCCTGGGTTTTATCTACATGTTTCAGTCATACTAAACTGTTCCACAGACAACCAAACACAGTTAGCAGAGAATATGGCAGTATTTTCTTTTCAATTTTTTTTTTCTTTTTTTCCTTAACAAGAACATTCATGGCCTTTATGACACATTTGTTTCATTTTCAGTCAACTAATACCCCATGGTACAATGGCAAGATATAAGACACAATCCCTAACAGCGAAAGTGAAGGCTTTACAGACATCCTAGCTGCTTTGCCCCAATGAGCTGGCTGACCTCACCAACAGCCTCACCAAAAGCTGCCTTCGGAAAATGGTTTACTTCAAAGACAGCATTGACAATGCAGTCCCTTGAATGGGGCCAGCAGAGGTAAGGGATCTGAAGACACTGACACAGAGGACTACCAGCTAAAGGCTCTACTTCACAACAATGCAACCTGTAGTGTTGAGCTACACAGCCAGAAAATCCTGTAGAACTTCCCTAATCTTTAAAATACTTTATATATATATATATACACACAAAATATAAAATCAGTTTTTAATAACTGAATTATTATGTTTTAAAAGCATTTTCTTTCTGACAGATTGCACTGAGAAAAACCTGAAGACAGGTTAATCACCTTTCACCCACCTGCAAGGAAGATCAGAGTCAGAATCTCAAAAGATGACCTCAGCAGCTCTCTAGTCTATGTCAAAGACTTTTCAATTGTTGTTTAACCGTTAAAGATGCCAGAGGACTGAAAGGAACAAAAGCCAATTTGCATTGTGCTGACTGCAGGGAGTAGATACAAATTCTGTTAAACTACCTTCACATCCCCAAATTTACAGGGAATTTCAGACCAACTCAAGACTAACTGAACTCCAGAGCTAGCAGATCCTAGGGCTACCACAATCAAAGTTTTAGTTCTGACTGAAGAATTATCTCTGCAAAGCAGACTGAGAGTGGGGAAAATGTCATAAAGACTCCTATGTAAGCGACAGAACGTGGCATGTGGGCCACTGCCCACAGCACCTTCCCAAACACACTTCCTTGCTGCTGTGGTCAGGAAATGCAACTGTGAAGTTTAATGCACATCATTTTCTCAAGCAACATCCCAGCTTGAACTCACTGTCTCCCACAACCCAAAGCAGTCTCCATGCTGTGCAAGTAACAGGGCACTTGTAACAGTCAGCTTGTTTTCACACACTCACAGCTTCTAATACCTAGATGACAAAACAGTAGCCTCAGCTTGTGCTGAGATACCACCAGAAGACAACAGGCATCCATGAAACATCAGATCAGCCCCCTCTTCACCACTACCAGTATCAGGCAGGGTAGAGAGTAATGCCCTTCAGTTGATGCACTATATATGTATCTATATTATCTATCTATCTATCTATGTGTCTGTCTGTCTGTCTGTCTATCTATCTATCTATCTATCTATCTATCTATCTCTATAAATATATCTTTTACCTCTTTAAACACAGTTCAATTCTTTTGCATACCCTTTTTCAAATAAAGTGGGATACCCAGCTTAATATTATGACTTGAGCTCCAGGAAAAACATCAGTTCTTTTGGAATAAGCAAGAAAGAAAGACTGCTGCACTCCCCAGCTACCACAGGAAAGGGATTGGGTTTTTTTTCTAAACCCACACATTAAACTGAACAGCAAAAAGAATCTTCAGAATTTCATGGATTCTAACTTGTGCATTGTAATAAAAAGAGAATGGTATCAGGTTTGAATGGCCTGCTTCATGCTTGACAATTTCAACCATCCAAACACACACAATGCTAGTCCAAGGGAAAAGGAGGTGTGAGTTCAAACCTTTTAATTCAGTAATTTCAGAGCTACTGGAAGTATCTTATTGCTTAAGTGAATGCCACTGATTAATACATTCACTGACTCCCCTCTCCAGCTCCAGTCTCAGGAAATCATTTGTGTATGACACCTGAACCATTAAACCTACTTCATTTAGAGTGAAGCTGCTGAGTCTTACTAACTTGCATGACTCAGATGAGTTCTGGGCTAAGTCTGATTTGCAGATTAGAGTTTGCAAAGTAGGGAATGCATGGAAAAGTCTGAATTGGATCAAGTTTAAGCTCCTAATTAACTGCTCCCTGTGAGTTGAATGGAGTATATATGTATATATATATTCTGGTGAGATACAGCCATGGATGGCTAGTCTATTTGAAAAGATACAAGGAAGGGAGATTAAATTATCTATGATCTAGGAGCCTCACTTCCAAAAAAATAATGCAAACCGCCACTGTAGATTATTATCATGTGCTCAATGTTCCTCTACATGTGCCACATTGTTTAGATTTTAGATGTTCCTTCTAATTCAAGAGCCTTTCAAACTGTAATGAAGAAGTTACTTAATGGGTAAACAGAATACTTTGCTGTTACAATAAAAAAATTAGAGGTGGTTTCAATAAAAGATACAACTACTCAGGATGGTCAAGTAAGAGCAAGGCTCCAAATTAACTATATTATAATGCGTTTTAACTTTTTTCCCTATGTGTGCAAATCTTACCATGAAGAAGAAACGTTACATTGTATGCTAGCTGCATATAGTGCATACTAGGATTGCCATTCTTCCCTTCCTTCTTCTACTCCTCTTTTTATAAACTCCAACAAATTGAAATTCCACTGGTTTCCCATAGATTTGCATCCACTTTAACTTAGGTTGTTGAAAGAATTTATTACACTCTGAGAAGAGCTAATATTTTTCAGTTATGGGGTATGGGGCACACCATTAATAATTTTAAGCAACTCCTGAGCATGGAGTACACCTATCTAAGAGTCTGTGATAAAACTCTGGAACACATTCTAGCCAGGAAGCAGCCTAAAGTCACTAGAGAAAAAAAAATAAGGTAAAATGCCTCCTAAACTTCTCTCCTTCCTTTTTTCCTGCTTCCTCTACTTGATAAGAAATCCATGCTCTTGTCAAACTGCAGCCAGCATAGGTTTGCTGGTGTTTTCTGAGTTCTGGTGTCTCCTTCCACATCCTGGCTCCAGTCAGCCTCACTGGTAAACCTGCCAGCCCCTCTTCCCCACCACAATGCTCAGCCAAGGAATGCTGCCCTCAATTCCGCATACCCAGTGAGAACTTACATATTGTAAGCATCAGGAAGCATGCAAGAAAAGCTCCCTCAGCTTTTCCTTCTTTCTGCAGATATCAGAGAAACACACAGCATGCTTACTAACCAGCAAGAATTGGGGTGAAAATGACACAGCTGAGAGATCAAAATTAAATCTGGGCCTATGTCAATTTCATGTAAGTTAAGTGTATCTTCCAGTCAAACTTCTGACTGAATGACAGCTCTCTCAGACATTTTAGGAGAAAAGGAGAGGAACTCAAAGGGAAGACTTTGTGTTTTAAAACCTTGAAGTCTGACACATTTTAACAATACCAGAGCTTAAAAAAGGAACAAGTTACTTTAATATAGCAAAAAGCCTAAATAGAGAGGGAGGTTGAAGAAAGATCTTTTTACCTGAGGTTTCTGCTATGTCTCTACTGTTAAAATACTTTTACTTCAAGGAACATTTAATTTAAATTTACAGATACAAACTGGACTGCTTACTCCAGGAACTGTCCACAAAATGGCCCTCATAGCAGCCATCTGAATATAACTCCATCTACACACTCTTTGCCTTTTGTGTTGAAAATTTTGTATTATTTGAAAGCAAACATTAGTAGCCAGAATTGTTAGGATGCAAGCTGAACTTTATCTGAACTATAAGGCAATGTTGTGTAAGTCAAAGGGATATTATAGTGAAACTTGGAGCTAACAATCTGAACATTAATAATAGTTAGCACAGGCAAACCTAGCAACTCAAATATAACTTTAAAAATAAAGAGCTAGAGTAGAAGCTCACAGATTGTGGTTTATGAACTGTAACAACCATATTTCAACATGGACTACAAAACCAACAGAAACTCCCACCAAAACCAACCTAAGACAGTGTGAAGATGACATGTGCAACCACTTGATAACAAATGATGAACTAATGAAGAGCAAGAAGACCCCAGACCCTAACACTGCCATTTGTCCAGACTGTACCATGAGAGATGATCAACAAACCTGTCTAATGGAGATGAGAACATAGTGTCAAAAATTTCTTTAACACTGTGCTTGCCAACAAGCTTATGATAATGGCCCCCTCATTGCATACAAGAAAGTACTGTGGCCTAACTGTTGTCTTCTTCCCTCAGCGCTAACTTTAGCAGCTACATGTTTTGTAGTGAAGAATGAGAACAACTATACTTCAGGTGGACTGGTAACCCACAGAGTCAACCACATGCTTTCATGCCCTCCACAGCCGTCTGGGACAAGGGAAGAGGCTGCTGTGTTGGCAGCCACCCAATTTCACCTTGCAAGGTCCAAATTCTGAAAAGATTTGTATACTTTTAAGTTAAGCACATACCTGCACAAAAATCTGAGTCACTTTCACACTATAGTGTCTGAAGGATTCAACTCATAAGCAACACACTTCCCCACGTACCTTACAGTTTTGCAGCTCAAGCCAGGTATCAAGTACAACAACAGAAGATATTTTCCTCAACTGATAATGCAGCATTACTGAATAAGCAAAGACTCAATAACCATGAAGTAGTCTAAAATTTGTGCTTTCATATATTTACACTGCACATGCAAAAGCAAGGAATGTTTTCCATCGGCTTATGGACAGCTATTTGCTTTGCTCTGGGGATCAGTTTTCCTGCTTATTCAAGGAGCTGTTCAGCAAGAAGTCATCCAGCGAAAATATTTACAGCATCAATAAACCTTCAGGAAATCATCTTAATGCAGAAATACTACTACACCCATAAACACAGTACCAGTATTTTACTGGTACTTTTCACACTCAAAATGTCAAGACATGAAGTGTAACTGAAGAAGACTACATAGCGAAGTGTCAACAAAATGTTAGCAGGTTGTTAAGTCTGGTTCCTAGTAGTAAGTCATAATCAGAGAAAAAGAATTACATAAACAAGTAAGGTTAAAAGACTACTTGTGTCACATAAGCTATTTAGACCATTCCCTCTCTGTTACACCTTTGTATTCTCCTATTTCTGATGAACTGGGTTCATAAAAATCACACTGTTTCTGGCCATCTCATGCAAGTGTCAAACATGGAAAACTGCCAATAAATCAGGACCAAGTGATCATTTAAGAATTTTACAGCTAAAAAACCTGCATCAGATGACTGTTAGAGTCTCCTGGGAAAATTCACTGATCATTCAATAGGGTACAAGCTAATTTCAAAGAATCATAGAACCATTCAGATTTTAAGGAACCTTTAAATACCATCTAGACCACCTATCATTAGATCAGGTTGCTCAAAACACTGTTCAGCCTGGCCTTTAATACTTTCTGTAATGGAACTTCTACAACTTCTCCACAACATTCACATGAGGGCAACCATCACCGGTGTTTTCTCACCCTCATTGTTAAAACTTTTTTCCTTATATCCTCCTTATATACCTAAATCTACCCTCTTTCCATTTAAAACCACGAGGACCCCAGAGCTGGATGCAGTACTGTAGATGGGGTCTCAACAGCAGAAGGGGCAGAATCACCTCTCTCCACCTGCTGGCCATGCTTCTCTTTAGACAGCTGAGGACATGGTTGTGAACTGTAAATATACACTGCCAGCTCATGTGACATTCGCCCCCCAGTTCACCCAAAGTTTTTTTTTGCAGGGCTGCAATCAGTTCATCCACCAGTCTCTATGGAAATGAGGGATTGCACTGACCCATGGGAGGACCTTGCTCTTGGCTTTGTTAAACCCCATGAGGTTCACATGGGTCCACTCAATGCCATCTAGTGATGGATGGCATCCCTTCTATCAAGCCTATCAACTGTACCACTCAGCACAGTGTCATCCACACACTTGCTGAGGTTCCACTAAATTCTTTTATGCTATTGATTAAGATATCAAAATGTACTGATCCCAGCAGAGACCCCTAAGAGACACCACTCATCACTGGTTTTCATATGGACACTGAACTATTGACTGTAACTCTGTGGACATAGCCACCCAGCCAACGACTTACCCATCAAACACTACATTCATCAAATCCTTCTCTCTCCAATTCAGCAACAAGAATGCTGTGCAGGACCAAGTTAAAGGCTTTACAGAAGTCCAGGGAGATATTTGTAGCTCTTCCCTTGTCCACTGATGCAGTCCCTCCATCATAGAAGGCCTGAGATTAGTCAGGCATAATTTGCCCTTGGTGAAGCCCTGCTGGCTCTCTCTAGGCACCTCCATGTCTTCCTTATGATTTGACATAGCTACCAGGAGGATCTGTTTTGTGATCTTGCTGGGCACAGAGATGAGGCTGACTGGTCAGTAATTCCCAGGGCTCTTATTTTCACCCTTTAAAATGATATTTCCAAAAGAAAGCCACAAGTGCCTGTGGGATTACTAATTATAGATACATGAATCAGAACCATTTCAACTGCTTTAAGAACAAACAGAAATAACACCTACTACATATGCCAACCTTTGCATGGGGAAGCGAACAATTTTCCAAAAACTGGCTTACTCCCACAACCAGTTCATGTTTCTTAAGGGGTGATCTACTTGCAGATCTACCTGCAGATAATTTCCATGCTGCTGCAGGCAAGATGTAGAGATTCAGAAGAGGTTACTCCCATGGACATGGCAGTCAGGTACTTGAATCAAGCAAACAACACAATTACCAGTTTCTCTTCTCTAAACAGTCATTCTCTTTAGATCTTCTCTCATAAGAAAATCATTCTGAGGTGATTTTCTGAAGAACTGACATAAACTTAAGTTGCAGCTTGAAACATATGACCTCTGCAGCTAAAGCACAAAAACATACTTCCTCTTAAGTGCTGTACTACAGGACTCTTACAAGACCCACCTACAGAGAATACTTGAGACACAAAGCTTGATGCTTCAAGACACAGAGATTAAGACAAGCAATGTTTTATTTTCCATTCCATCCTCCCCTGTGTACAGTAAGATTCACAGCTCCTACACTGCGTTATCTCTCATACATAACAAAAATAATTCATCATTTATTAACAAGCTAAAAGGAGACTCCCTTTCTGCATTAAAATTCTGCAAGAGAAGGACATTATTGCTAAGAAACTCTGAAGAGCATCTCCACTCTGTAGTGTCTGGTCCCTGTGGCAGCTTTGCTTAGTAGTCACAGGTTCCTTGCTGTTCCCTGGAGGCTGTTTCATTAAGATTGCTTCTATGTAGTCTAGTGAAGGATGCTCACACCCTTCATATGTACACTTAATGCCATTCCAGAGAGAAGGATAACATTCGTTTATATAGACAAAGACTGAGATGAAACTCACCACAGAAAATACTACCCAAGGGTCAAAATACAGCAGTGCCTTTTCCTAAGGAGCCTCTCCTTCAGGAAGTTCAGTATCTACTTAGAAAGAAGGAAATTTTTTGCCTGTTTTTGTCATCTTTCCAAATGAGGCTAACAGCAGTACCATAAGCCCAAAAGGCATCCAAACACAATTACTACAAAGCATATGCAGACAGCTAGAAAAGGAGAGAAAACAGGTATTTCAATAACTCAAGGCAGACTTTTGCTGAAAGTAAATCAATTCTAGAACAAAGAATAACACTGGCAAGCCACAAAGCATTAAAAAAAGATAAAATCTTTTAATCTTGTCCTGGAATTCAGTTTTCATCAACCACTGTGTGGGAGCTGAAGCAAGAGATGCAAATACCAAGCACAACTACATTAAAAGCCCGGTATAAGTAGATAAGATCACACAGATATCCTCTACACTGTTCTATTTCCATCTTTATAGGAATTTGAATTAATAGTTTTGAGAATTCAGTTGTCTTGAATTTCTGAGCCCCCTGAATGTAAGTTACTTTTCAAAAGCTACCTGAAATTTCAAGCCATTTGTTCTTCTGTATTTGTAACTAGATTATTAAACTGACTCTCTTGAAATTCATCTTCTCCTGAGAATCTCATTCAGTGTCTAAAAAATCAAACTTTCTGGATGCAATGAGTAAAGGGCTTTCCAACATTTGTTGTTACCATCATAAACATGCCATCGTTACCACAAAAAAAAACAAACAACCCCCCCCCCCCCAAACAGGCATAGAAGCACAACTTTAACTCTAAAACTTAGTTCGTTGCCCCCCACCTGTTTCCTTATGGGATCACTCATCAAATCTAGCATTAATTTGCACAAAGGCTGGGGTATTTGTTTGATTTGGTTTGGTTTTTGTTTTGGTTGAATTTTTCTAATGAAAGCCTTAAAGCTCCCATCCAGCCCAGCCTGGAGAATAGAATGCTTCAGTGGTAAAAATGCTGCTGGCGCCAATTCCTGTAGTCTTTGACACAAATAGGAAAGAGCAATACAGTCCAATGTCAGTGAAATCCCAGAAATGAAGTTTTGAATGCACTTTTATTATGTATTCTTTTGTCTTTATTTTCACTGCATATCCAATCTAACCATAAAGCAAAGGGTAATAATGAGGCATTGCCTACTTAGGAACTGACCTTGCAGATACCTGTACGAAACAGAATCAATCCTGAAAGCATGGCTAAAGGTGCATGATAAGGCCATCTTTAGGAAATTACTTCAAATGAGACAGAGCCCAAGCCTTCTCTAAAGACAACTTATTTGATAAAATGTGAAAACCTGAACACAGTCCAAACTAGTCTAAGAGAGAAACTAGAGAAGTGAGAGTTAAGTAGTGCTCTGTTACTGTGTATGAGTTCCCCACAGCCCTCACCTCCTTGCAGCCAATTAAGTGCTTACAACTGCAATTTACATTAATAATCAGTAAGGAGTGACTTGCCCTAAGAAAATGAAAAAGTTAGTTTATATTTGACAGGCCATGAAATAACTTCCTCTCTTCCTGCCTTTCTTGGTTTTGTTCCAATTAGTAAGTATTTGTCCCAGTCTTGTTTCAAAGAAAACCATGTTAACAATCAACATTTTTATGTCTTTTTCTCATATGTGCAGAGTAAAATGCCATCAGCAGCCCGTCACCACACCAACTTCTCAAAAAAATCATAGACAATGTTTAGTAATATTTCTGTCCCCTGAACGAACCAACCTATGATGATAACACAGAAGTTACTTCAGAGGAAAAGAACAAAATATTGACAGAACACCTCTTTTATCCCAATGCTGCTTGTAGTAAATTATAATAGAGATTTCAATTCCACAATATCACAGTTTTCTTCCCTTACTGGATATATCCTGTCTCAAACTGACAAGGTTTTCACAAAGAGAGAAATGTTCTGAGGAACCTCAACTTGGTTTATCACAAGCAGCAGTACCATAGTAATCAATAAGACAAAGATTCTGAGAAAATAAGACAATTTTACATCTACACAGCTGAATGTTTCTTGAAAAAGCAGGTTCTATGTTTTTGGAGTACCATACCGTAAGCAAATTATATTAATCTTTACAGAATAACAATTCTGTGCTAATTCTCTCTGGGGAATTCTTGACAACTCCTTTTTTGTACTCTGGCTTTTAAAACCAAGATTTTGTCTGATCTTGGTATTCCTTTCCCAAGATGACTAGGCATCTTCACAGTCCCCTATCATCACCTATATCCCACGTACTTTTGTCCACACTATGCTCATTTTCAAAACCTTTTTCTTTGTCTATACTGAGGAAGGATATCAACTGGCATATAAAATCCCCAGTTTTAGTTCTGGTGCAAATATGAGAGGCAGTTATTACAGGCATCACCCACAGTTAAAACTACAAGTAAGTCGGCCAGGTGCACAGAAAGCATCAGGTTTGTTGCTTTCAGTTTCCAGCATTTCAGAAATCTGGTTTCCTTTTTGAAGACTTTGAGTTTGAAAGGTTCTTTAATTTAAATGGACATCCATGAGGAGGGTAAATCAGAACACTGGCCAAGCTTCTGCCAAGTTTCAAATCAGAAGAGTATATTAGGTAACTAGAAATTTTTTAATGAAATACTCTAAGAAACTTACCTTTAAAACCTTTGCTCTCTCTTCTGTCACTACAAACCTCAGCAGTAAGTCTCTGTCCATCTTTTAAACCTCCTTTTGAAAGGTCACAATAAGGTCTTCCCAGAGGCTTCTCTTCTCCAGACTGAACTGTTCCAACTCTCAGCCTTTCCTCAAAGGAGAGGTATTCCAGCCCTCTGACCACTTTTGTGGCCCTCCTCTGGACCTGTGTCAACAGGTCCATGCCTTTTGTGTGCTGAGGCCCCAGACCTGGGTGCAGTGCTCCCACTGGGGTCTCATGAGAGCAGAGAAGAGGGGTAAAATGACTCCCAGGATACTCTTAACTTTCTGAGCTAAAATGCATTTCTCACTGTCCTGGAGATTGCAGAATACGTCTTCTAAAGTCCTCCCAAATTTAACACAGGAAAAATCCTTTTGTTTCTCCAGCAATACAAACAGACAGAAAAACTCTTCCAAAAAGAACCATATGCCCTAGGATAGAGGTGAAAACCTTCCAGGGTTAAATATGAGCTTTTTCTTTTTCCCACTGTAAGAAAAACACCCACATTGTCCTATTGGGTATTGTAAATGGGGCAACTTTTCAGTATGGTTGCGTCAGTCATTATTTTTGCATGATGTTGTCTTTTTGCTTTTAAAAACAGAGAAATTGACCAATCCATATTCCACAGGCTATCAGGTCTTGGCAAGATCATTAAATGTTAACAGAAGCACTCTTCTGATACATATCCAACACCCAGATTAGAAACCTGTCAGCCATGGAATTTGTTGCGTTTGTAAATGAGAGCAAATGTTTACATTTATTTTACCTTTGATAGACATTAATAACTCTAGTAAACGAACTCTGGAAGCTTTGATACTTAAGAACAAATAGATAATTTTGTCATAGTACTGGTAAATAGCAATTCTGTTTGGAGTGGGCATAGAAGATATAATTTAATTTCTCCTTCTTTTGGCACAGCGTATCAGCTCAACAATCAATAGTTCTGGGACCCCAGATCTGCAGGTTGCATGTAGATGGTGTTGGCAAATGAATAGTGATGGATCCTTCCTCCCTGAATTTGTCCAACTATTCTCAATCCTCTACTTTTCATAACAAAATTTAACTTCATTCAATTTTTCCCTTCCGATCATCCTTGCATTCTCTAAAACACATCTAAGGCTTTCAACAAAAAAGAATCTTTTTTTTTTAAAGTGCACGTTAACAAAATTAGCTCTAACATGCTACTCTGAAATCACTGCAGTTAACATCCATCAGAAAGGTAATTTACCTTTCAGTCAAGTACCTATTCAAGAAACACAAGCTGGATTGCACCCATCCATCTATGCTAAAAATTTGGAATCAAATGGCCTAACCTTATCAACATCAAAACTAACAGGATGGGTAATACCATGGATAAAGGTTATCTCCCTTCAGTTCTGTAAAATATGCAGTATACAGGCAGTTTCTGATTAATTCACAGCACACAGAAAGTTTCTTCCATCTGGAGGTCTCCTGAGTCTCAAGCAGCCACACAGCCCCATTTTTTGGATTGTACATTCAACTTGTCCGTATTTTAAAAGATAAGATTACTCGGAAGTTCCCAAGAGAGCTTTTCTATTCCAAACCCTTTCATAACAAAGGACAAAAAATCCAGAATAATGAAATGCCATAGTAATATATTGTCCAAGAAAAATTATGATGTACCAATCTAAAAAAAGAATGCACAACCTTGACTACAATCCCTGATCCAAGGACAACTCTTTGAACATCAGAAACTAGCAAGAAAAATACGTAAGTTGGAATTAAGACACTGTATTTAAACTTAATCAAAGATACTTTCAAATGTACTTGCAATTGAAACCTAAGTTTTCTAGAACAAAATCCAAAAAGTAATAGAATATTTCAAAGACTGAACGTTAGTCCTGAACTTTTTGTATCAGTCAAGCATCTGAAGGAAGTTCTTGGCCAACCAAATGAAGACAGAGATTTTTAGGGTGTTTTTTCAAAAGTTCATGCCTTTTCTTCCTCTTTCCATTGAAACGAGTTTTATAGCTTGCTCATGCAAAGTTAGGAAATTGATTACAAATTGTAGAAGAAAAGAGTCTAATTTTTACATATTGGAAAAAGAAGGCAAAGTACAAGTGAATGCTAAATCACTAGTTCTACAAATACTATATATAAAGAAAAAATCTTTAAATTTGCATCTCCTGCAAATAATTTTGTTTCCATCTTCCTGATTTCCCAAAGCTGCTTTATTCTCAGCATACTGACAAAACACATCTGCCTTTCAAGACTGTTTTAACAAGCTTGTTGTTTAAATTAAATTTATGTTTATATTCAATATAAGTCCAACATCAATTAAGAAATAAAAACTAATCTTATCAAGGAAAACAAAACAAACCATGCAATTTTTCAAAAGACTAAAGCACGGAACATAAGAAGCCAATAAAACGTGCAGTTCTATAAATTCCTTAGATGTCCCTGTCAGTTACCTCCGTTCCTCAGAAAATTTAACAAATAAGAGTTCAAATGTTATGTTCAATAGGAAATACATTTATTGACTAGTAAGATCAGGTTTTCTCTAGATGAATGCTCCACAGTTAAACTGAAAATGATAAATCAAAGAAGTACCCTAATTGGCAATTTGAATTAATTAAACAAACCTAACCCAGTTTCCCTCTGAAGGCATTTTTGTGGTTGGCCTATGGGTTTTGCTTGAGGCCTTTTTCCCCCATGTTAAAGGTGAACACAAAGCATGCACAACCTTTATGAATTCAAAAGAAGCAAGATGTAAGGCACACTAGCGCAAACATATGCTAAGTAAAAACAAGAACAAAGTAAGGGACATCATATTTTGACTTAAAACAGCATTTGTTTTCAAGGTATGAAGTTGCAAACCCTAAGAAGATTGTTTCTCTGAAATGTAAAGCAACTTGCTAATTTGTTACTGGGGTTGGGTGGGTGCTGGAAGCACTACCAGATAAACAAAAGACCTTTGAATGGAACAATTATGAAACCACAACATAACTATTTTAAAGTAACTACAGGCTGATTATTCAAAGTGGTCCTGTAAAAATATTTTAACTGTTAACTCTATCAAATATTTAACCTGTAGATGACTATTGCTCATTTTTTTAAGCATCAAAAGTATGATGAATATACAGAAATTTTTTCTCTCTGTCCTAAAGATGCCATCTACTTCAAGTTTTCTATAACCTAGAGAAACTGACTAACAGAAGTTTCCCAATGCAGAACTGTCCTTTGATGTAATTAAAACAGTCTTGTCACTTCACTATACTTAGGAAAAATAAAGGAACCGCAAATCAAGCAGCCACAAATGCTTCATTCACAAAAACATACAATGCACAGAGTTTGCTTGTGAACCTTTCCCAGTGCTGTTCCATCTGGCATTACAAGGAAACTAAAACCCAGTAAAACTAGGAGTAGTATGGTTTGTCAGATGTTTGTCAGACAGGATTATTAGATGTTACACTGAAAGCAAAGTGCCTTCAGCTACCAAAGAAGTGAACTAAAATCCTAAATGGACTACAGGGAGCCCACCTTCTTCTTTCTTTACAAGTGTGTGTATGTAACCACACCTGCCTGTTCCATAGTTTGTAAAATCTGCATGTTGCCTGAACACAGCGCACAGTGGCACACAAATTTTAACTTTATTATTTTTACCATCAGCTTTAAAAGGCCAAGGCAACACACATAAACATGAACATAATTTTAAAAAACAATATACACTACTTCATTTCAAAAGCAAACCTAGGTTAAAGATAATTTAAACTGAGGCAGTTTTTCCCACCAGAATATGTTTTTGCCAACATAAACTGCCTCAGTGCTCTAACTTTGGTTTCCTAATCACACCTGTAAATTCATTCTAGCTAAACTCTGTCATACAACACCCCACAACTCACTACAAAACAAAGCATTGTTTATAGTTCTATTCTAGCTTTCTCTCCACAACCTACATGCTCAAGGCCACTTGTGAGTACAAAAGGTTCACCTGCACTTTTCCAAAACTATAGAAGCTAGCAAACAAAACTAGAACTTGATGCAGAGCTATCCACAATTATATAGTAAACATCTGCTGAATAGGTGCCTCTCAAAAACATCTTCTTGCAAAGTAATTCACAAATAGAGACTTCCTTTTAATCACCTGCTCAAATCACTGCATCACTGCATAATGTCTGCAGCAAGAGGAACTGAAAAGAATGAAAAACAATCAGAAATGCGCATACGCTCAGGTGGCAGGAGATTCAGCCCGCGAAGGCTAAGCTATAATATCAGTCTCATTGGAATCAGCTGAGAGCACTCACAGGCAAACTGAAGTCGCTGAAGTCACAGCTCTGTTTTTTCCAGCTACAACAAACTGTATGTGTGCACGGTCTGCTTCTATGTTTGTGTGTTTATAGGGAAGCATCAAAATGTATTCAAATGGGTATAAAAAAACCCCTAATACATTCTCGACATAAGCTTTACTGTTAGTTAACAGTAAACATTCAAGTACAGTTTTAACACTGTGTACGTATAATGGAAACAAATTAGATCACATTATTAATTACCCCACAATTTGTACACAAACAGAATATAGCTGCTGGAACTACGAACACCAGCCAAATCCACAAAGCCTCTACTACTCAGGGTCTTTCAAAACAAAATGAAATTATGTTTTTAAATTAAAAAAGAAATAAAGAAACTAAACAGTAGCATTTCCTTGGGCTCTAGCCAAGAACACCAAATTCTATTGCCTGCAGTATGTTTTCACTGAGAAGTAATAAATTCTGCCATGGAAGAGGTTATAGTATGAGCAGCAATTTCTAATACAACACTAATAATAGGAACAGCCTTTAACACATTTCATGAAACTGTTAATTCTAAGATTTTAAGTTGATACGCAAACTCTCCTCCTTTTCCTCTGCTCCTTTTCTTGAACAGTCTTTAAAAAAAAGGCAAAAAGCAAAACCAACGAACAACCCAAAAAGGCCCAAACCAACACACAAGATTTTGACAAAGGAGGTACCAGTGATTGCAAAGGGTAGAACATAATGTGAATGGATACTATGCTTTCCACTCACTTCCTTGCACAGTAGCGTTAGTCAAGGCAATACATCAGTTTTTACCAGCTAAGTTACTTTCAAACTCACATCATCTCCAACTGGAAATGGAGACTTACAGATAAGTGAAAAACTGAGGAACCGGAGTAGAAAGAATAAAGGACCCTGACAAGAACAAGAGGCAGTTCAGGAGCAACATTACAGGCTGAAGGGGCCCCTGTCTGAAGCCTACATGCAACACATGCAGTCTGAAAACACACAGGAGCTCTCCATCCAGTCACCACACAACGTGACTGGAATAACTGAGATGTGGCAGGAATGACAGTTGTGATGGAAAAACAGATGCTCTTCAGGAAATGCAGACAGGAAGATGAAGGTGAAGGATGCCTTTATGCAAAAGATCAATTTGGATATATGGAGCTCTTTCAGGGGACAACAGGCGGGTGAGGGTTTGTGAATCCACATCAGAAAAGAGGTCAGGAAGTACGGCAACATGAGAAAAAGCTTTTTTACAGACCTCCCATGCAGACGGAGCACCCTAAACAACTTGAGGATTGCTCTTGAACACAACATTCGTTTTTTGTGAATGATTTTAGTCTCCTTGACATCTCCTTGAAAAAAAAAACAGAGCAGGTAGAGACACACACTAGAAATAACAGAATTTCAATAAAGAGTATCTCCTTTACATAGGTACTGGACAGGCTAACCTGGGCTGGTGTACAGCTAAGCACATCTGCAATTTGCAAGCTGGGAAGTACCAATTAAGGATATAAAAACCACTGTCAGCCTTAGTAGTAATGACCACGACATAGGGGAATTCTAAACCCTAGGGGCAGAGAGGAAGGTGAGCAGTAGAGTACAAACCACAGACTTTCGGAAAGCAGATTTCAGGATTGGTAGGTATGATTCCATTGAAAGCTACAATGATGGGGAAAGGATCACAAGAAAGCAAGTATGTCAAAGGACATTCTCCAAGCACAGGAACACTCCAGCCCAGCACTCAGGAAATCAAGTACATGTATCAGAAGACCAGCCCAGCCAAAGTTCCAGTGGTGAAACTCCATTGCTAAAAGGCAGTATGCAGGAGGTGAAAGCAACGTTAGGCTACAAAAGAAGAATTTAGAAACCTTGCCTGGGCATGCAGGCGTAGCATTAGGAAAGGCAAAGCTCAGTGGCGAGACCTGCAAGCCTCAGAAGGATAGTAAGAAGAGTTTCTACTGCTCCATGAACAGTAAAAAACTGACCACTGAAAACATGGCATGGGTACTGAATGGAGTAGGCGATTTAGTATCAACAGGAACAGATAAGAGAGACGTACTCAATGTCTTCTGTGCCTTTGTTTTTTACCTGCAAAGTTCTCCTGTTCTTATAGACAGGGTTCAGGGAGGTTCAAAGAATGGCCATCAGCGGATGATGATTTAGTCAGAAATTGTAAAACAGACCTTGATCCATACAAATCCATAGGATGAGACCTGCTGAATCCAACGGTACTGAGAGAGCCAATCTATTTGCCATTGAAATCCACCAAATGACAAATCCCAATACACCTTCTTAAACAGAAAGAATGGGCTTTCTTTTTCAAAAAGAGGAATATTTGCAGATGTTCCTGAAAATTAATATCTCTGGCAGCTGTAGGTAGCTCTGAAGAACTCAGCTGTAACTGAGAGGCCCTCAGCACCAGCATCCACCTGAGTTTCAAAGCATGACATGACAGCACTCCTTGTGTTCTGACAGAGACCACCCCTCAGAGAGAAGAGGCTTGCATTCTACAAATGCCAGCTGCTCCCTCATTACAATATTGCTGTCCAGAAACAGTTACTAAAAGCTTTTGAGAAATTTGCAATGTCACACAAGTCCTCTCTCATTTTACCTCAACGTTGTCCTGCTTGTGTATCATACTGCCTTAAAATTACTTACTGAAAACCCTTACTGAAAACTGAAAAGTAATTCAGTTACTCATGTAACTGAGAATTTGTGGTACAACATACCTTCTAAAATCTCTTCCCTCCTTCTACCCAGGCTTCTTTGAGGCTTGATTTTGAGAAAGGAAAAATTGAGAATGAATACAAACAACCATCTGTTCTCAAAAATATTGTGAACACATGGTTGCTTATTTTTCATTTGCTTGTTGGGTTTTTTTCCCCATATTGTTCAAAGGCTGAATGTAGACATGAGAGGAGAAGAACAAAAAAGATCAGAAAAAGTGCAGAGGCTATGTAGTAAAAGTAAAGTTTGGTATTTTGTCTCTCTCACACAAACTTCAATGTTTTGGGACAATGAAGCACACAAAGATGACTTTTCTAGTAACTATAACATGTAAAGAGATCTCCTGGTATACTGAAAAACTAGCAAGAAAACCTTGCCACCCTATGCAGGGCATGAGTAGACTATGGTGTGGCAACCCAGGATAGTTCACGTCCCATGACCAAGTGTGCAGTCAGGAGCACACCTGATGTTGTTACAGTAGGCTGGGACAGTTTGCTTCCCAGCATCCCAGTCTGAGTATACAGAGCCTTGAGCACGTTTTCTTTCCTCACAGTAACCCACTACAGTTCACCCACCCCATCTGCACATACTCCTGCACGGCTTCACACGATGGGAGGCCAGTTGCAGATCTCAGAATCCAGACAAAAGCATATGCACATCTTGTAGCAAGACCCTCAAGATCTGAATCCAACTTTGCAACTGTAGCTAGACAGTCATGATTAAGCAATTTCATTGTGAATGCTGTGTGCTTGGCTAACTTTTTTTTAAGGAAAAGGGAAGACAATCCTGAGGTGAATGGGTTGTCTAGATGAGAACCATCAGGAGTAAGGTCAGGACTGAGCAGTGACTGCGGGAAAGGAAATTCTGGCAGTGGGAGATCACGACCACCAACTCAGTGATCACCTACTCCAAACAGACCCCAGGGAGTTTTGAGGGAGGGAAGAACTGTACCTGAGGACTAATTAGCATGAGAAGTGAGAGAGAGAATGAGCAAATAGGGGGTTGAATATTAATTAATGCAAAAGTAATCTGTAAGCAATAAATGCTGATGCCTTTGTTTGCTAAAACGTACAAACGGTAAAGCTTTGATGATCAGGGGGTCAGCCTTTTGTGGGTTACCACCGTGCTCCCTCTGCACAAACCAGAAAAAAAAGCAGAAACACCTCCCATGGGTTTGTGAGTTGGTGCTGCACACTGGGGAAGAAGCCCACGGCCAGGACAACAGTTTTTGGTAACCCAAGTGGGACAGACACAGTGCCTTGCCCACATGGACTGGCCACACCAAGCAAATGGGCACAGTTGGACAAATACCAACCTTCTGACTGGAGACTTCAGAAAACCAGCCCTGAAGTCAGGACAACCAGCACAATGCTTTAGAGAGGTATTTCATCAGTAAAGGGGAGTGACTGGGAACTGATAAAGAAGCAGAAGGATTTTGGTTTGGAGCTCTGTGCAAGCTGCAGGAGCAAATATTTTGTTTCTACATTTTGATGATGTGCATCTTGGATTTTTGGTATTTTGCACATACGTTTTCACATTTGTTGGCAGTGTGAAAACCTGTTTTAAGGTGTGTGCATTTGGATAGTTTATGAAACATTGGAAATTTCAGTATTGAAATGGGTTCCTCTGCTTCTACAAATTTGCTCTAATTTGCTCTGCCCCTGGATGCATCCTAAAGAATCAGAGTAAATTTCAGGGTGACTCTATGACTCCAGAGAAATAGAAAAGATACTGTAATCAATGGTCACCTTAAACTGAATTAGATGATAGTGAAAAATAGCCAGAAAATGCGTCTCTGAAACAGAATATGATTTTACAGCTGATGTTATTTCATAGGAGGCAAACTAAATGGGATTAAGTCTATTATGTAGTTTTGTCTTTGGCTCTAAGAAATAATTGGGATGTAAGAAAACCACATCCATACCTGCTTTTCATTAGCAAAACTTCAAAAATTGCTATCTTCACCAGGCTGATAAATTTTCTTAGTTCTTATACCTTCTTCTCTTCAACCAAGTGCAAATAATCCTTTCATCATTATAATGGAAAGAAAGGAGGCCCAAGATGAAGGCTGTCATGGTATCATACGTAGCACCAGTGAAAACCTAGAAACATAGTACATCCAGCATAGATGTATTAATCAAAGCAATAAAGTGGATGTTAAAATGCAAAACTAAACCTCTGGGTATTCCAGCTTCAGTAGACTAGGTACAGTGAGCCATTCTTACCATCCTGGCTTACTCAGAGAAGCTGAATGAAACTCAGCTAACATTCAAACCTTAAAATGACACCACTCCCACACACCCCACATGTTAAGCCAAATAGAAAAGGAATGACAGAATTATACACTGGTAAAAATAGAAAGGTTTTTCCCAGCAACGTACAGAACTTCTCCTGGGCCTTGACTACTACAGTGTATAAATCACATTTTTCAGTGCTTAACTATTTGTCAGGAAATCTCATACACTCACACACAAACAAAAATATTGTTGTATGCAGGACATGCTGACCCACAATATAATTTCTAATTCCAATGTTTGATGCACAACTATAAAATCACAAACTAAGAGCTGTAGAACATTTTACTGGGCTTCATAAAGAAGGGAAATCTAACATTAACCCAACTTTTAGCTAGTAAAAACCACTCTATAAGGAAGCTAAACTATATTTCCAAATGATTCTGAATTATTTGGAAAGGTAGAGAATCACTTACAAATATTAGCTAATACAGTGACTGAAATCAGTATCTACAACATTCAAGGACAGCACCGTGGATTGTTCTTGGCTGGTTTTGATGAGGTATTAGGTTTAGCTAGGAATTTCACAATCTGAATGCCACCAGCATTCAAACCTGTTATTCAGAGTTTTCACTTCTTCCAAGTTTTCCTTAGCCAGAGACAACCCAAAGACATCTTCACCATATAGCTTACCAGTATTTTAGTCAGCAGGAGCAGCAAGACTGAAATCTACACCCACACGGTACAGCCCAGCTCCCAAGTGAGTGAGGAAGCATGAAGACATAGCTAAAAAAACAGGACAGAAACACAACTGAATGCTGTATACTGAAAAACAAAGGGCAGTCAGAGAGATTATGTCAAGATGCAGAAACCCACAGAAAACACTACACCTGCACCTTGAAGTAGTTTTGTCTCTCAGGACTAGTCTAAAAGACCATCTAGCATGTGATGAGCCTGAAGAAACATCTGTAACAATAATTTTGTTACCAAGTTTTATTTCTAAGATACTCTCTTGGGTATTCAATTCTGGAAATTCCTTCTCGTGTTAATACATGAAACAGATTAAACAAAGTAAGTGAATGCAGCACCATTACTTAAACACCTTCTACACCAGAACAAAACAGTCACATTTCTTTCTGAAAGGCTCAGAGAACTGGGATTGTTCAGAGAGGAAAAGAGAAGGTTTTGGGGTGACCTATTTGCAGCCTTTCAGTAACTGAAGGCAGTCTACAAGACAGATGGAAAGTGACTATTTACAAAGGCATGTAGTGACAGAACAAGGGGAAAGGGCTTCAAATTGAAAGGCAGCAGGTTTAGATGAGATATTAGGAAGAAATTCTCTATTGTGAGAGTGGTGAGGCACTGGCACAGGTTGCCCAGAGAAGTTGTGGATGCCCCATCCCTGGAATTATTCAAGGCAAGTTGGATGCAGCACTGAGCAACCTGGTCCAGGGGAAGCTTGTCTCTGCCCAAAGTAGGGTTGAAACTAGATGATCTTTGAGATCCCTTCCAACCCAAGCCGTTCTATGATTCTCTCATGCTACATTGGGGATAACCTAAACAAAACTCTCTTTTCTCATCACAACAGCCTTCCAATAAGTATATACATAGCCTCCACGTAGAATTTTATAGCACATGTTTATTTAGTCTCCTTGGGTGAAAAACATCCTCCTGCCATTTCCATTGAAGGGGGCAGGGGTTCACAGCCCTCACAACACTCCCTGCTGTGTGTACAAGCAGCAGCTTCTCTGTTGGAAGGCACCTGTTGGTAGGCTGATAACATCAGTAAACAGGCCTGACACCCACACTTGACATACAATTCAGGCAGCAAGCACACCATAGTTATTTATTACTCCTTTTTCAAATGTAGAAAATGTCCATGAGGTGTGTACACTAGGGTCAGGGTCCCTTTTGTTTGAGTTAAGCACAAAGCTACACATTTCATTGGCTCTGTAGGTAAGAAACAGCAAGGAAGTTTGACTCCTTTTTTTTTTTCAACAGTTAAATGCATTCCACCTATTAAAACTCTCTGATCATACGCCAAGAACATTCAAGCAAATTTTTTAAATTTTGCCTAATTTTCTATGGAATTAGAGAAAAATGAGTGAAAAACACTATTAGGTTTTATGCAGGTATCTACACCAGTTGCTGAGTGGGTTTGTAACTGTAAATATTAGCAGAAAAATATCATTCTCCTTGCTCAACTGATACATGAAAGAAATGCTCGAAGAGATCATCAGAAAAGATCCGAGGAAGTGGATGAAAGTTTTAAGACTCCATACATAATTGTCATCGCATACCTAAAGTTAACAAATTAGGAAAAACACTCCAAACTCTCTCAAGTGCTTTCTAAACTTGTTCATTTTAAATGTTACACATAACAGTTCATGACTGAAGTTCATAGAAACAGTGCAAATGAATACAACTTGTAAAGGTCTATAAGCAACATCTGCATTCTGTCTATACACCACAACAAATTATACACATGCTTAAAAACAAACTGGAAAAGGTAAAACAAAAAAGACTTATCAGTTGTTCCATTTGGGGGGGAAAGCTATGCTTTCTCAGGCTCTTTTCTTTAAGAAGTGATGCATGTATTCAGGAAGGGGTGTTATTTGGTTGATTTGGGGGTTTTTGTTTGTGTTTTGTTCTGGGGTATTTTTGACTGTTTGTTTTGGGGTGCATTGCTTTTTCTTTGAAGCTTTTTTTGTTGTGGGGTTTTGTTGGTTTTGGTTGGTTGGTTTTATTTTTTTGGTAACAGTGACCAAACTTATTTGGACTACTTGACTCTTAAGTAGTTTTTTCCACATGAGTTGTGCTGCCACAGAGAAGCCCTGTCTCCATATCAAAATTCACAGCAGCATCTATCCTAAAATCAGTTTCAGGATCTGGAGATACTAAAAAAATACAAGTGGACACTGTACAGGCCAACCAGCTCTAGATATGACCCTGCTTTAGCAGAGAGACTGGACTAAATGATCCCAAAATATGCCTTCCAGTGCCAACTATTTTCTGATCTGTATACACTAACAGAGCTTATATTTGGCTAATTAAAGAAGCCATCTACTCCAGAATAAGCTACATGATCCCAACCAAACATGTGGAATTTTAAAGCTTGCCACACCTCTTGAAGGACAACACCACATGAAATGCCATTATTAAAAATAACAACAAATTATTCAAAAAAGAGCATGAAAAGCTATTACTAAAAACAGTTTAAGGTATTCAACATATTATCTGATTCAATTCATGATCACTCTCTCATTCTCCTGCTGTATATCTAAGTACAGAGCCTGTACCTGTATTTTAGGCAACTTCTTTACAGATGTAAGCAGACTGTTACTATATATCCCTGTTCCGTAGCTGTCTTTTCTCCATGCCAAATAAGCTCCAGTCCCTCAGCCTCTCCTCAGAGTGCAAGCACCCCAGATTCTGGGCTGCTTCATAGTTCTCTATTGAGCTCAGTCTACTTTCTCATAATTTTTTCTCATACTGGGGCATCAAAAGTGGATGCAGTATTCTAGATGCAATTTAACACGTGCTAAGTAAAGAGGAATCATTGGTTTGATCTCCTTGTGAAGCTCCAGTTAATACAGCCCAGGATGCTGTCCGCCTTCATCCCTTGCAGAGCGCACTCTTTGCTCACGCAAGGCCACTGTCACCCAGGACCTCTCAGAGCTTTTTCGCAGAGCAACTCCCCAGCCAGGCAGCTCCTGTCTAAGGGAAACAGCATGTCCTGCTGCCCATGTCTCTGCTCAGTTTCACATCATGCCTATTGGTCCACTCTTCCAACCTGTCTAGATTGTTCTGGATGGGAGGGAGCCCTTACTTCACATGTATAAACTGCAACCCCAGACTGGACTCATTCACAGACTCTAATCATGTGCATGATCAGCAGCTGAACAAGGCAATGTGAAGACATTAAACAGATTTCAGGAGAGACACTTGGGATATTATTATCTGGAGGTCAGTAGTATTACCCACTAACCACTACTTTCCAAGCTCAAATATCTAGCCAGTTTTCACTCACAGAATCACAGATCAAAGAATCCCAGAATATGCTGACTTGGGAGGAATCCACCAGTTCGAGTCCAACTTCTGACCCTGCACAGGACAACCCCAAGAGTCCCTCCACCTGCCCAGCAGTACTGCCCAAACGCTTCTTGAGCTCTGTCAGGCTTGGCGCCATGACCACTTCCCTGGGGTAGCCTGTTCTAGTGTCCAACCACCCTCTGAGTGGAGAAACTTTTCCTAATATCCATTCTAAACCTCCCCTGACACAACTTCAGGCCATTCCCTTGGATCCTGTCACTGGTCAGCAAGGCGATCACCGTCTGCCCCTTCTCTTGCTTGCAAGAGGATGCTGTAACTGCAATGAGGTCTCCGCTCAGCCTCCTCGTCTTCAGCCTGAACAGACCAAGTGACCTCAGCCATTCTTCATACAGCTTCCTTCAAGGACATTTACCATTGTTACCCTCATTTAGTAGTTTTCATCCATCCAGATTTTGCCATCCCAACTTGGATGCAAGGATGCCCATGGGATACTACAGAAAAAGCCTTGCTAAGAATCAAGGCAGATGACAGCCTCTAGTCTCCCATCATCCATAGATCTCATCATTTCATCACAGAAGACAATCAGGCTGGTGAAACCTCTTATTTCATGTACCCAGAAATGGCTCCAAGAGACTTTATCCCACTTAGAACAATGCAGTCTACCTACTTCTTTCAAAATGGGGACTACTGTGCTGTTCTGTTTCTTTTCTTAACTAATTAAACATCCATATCACAGGTCTAGAATGTACTCATTCTCCAGCCAAGGGGAAAGGAAGGCTGTAAATGTTTTATGAAACTTGTCTGATCATGTAAGCAAACTTGTAATACATAAATAATAGTAAAAAAAAAATTGCTAAGGAAACTCCCAAACGCTGCTTTGTAAATTCTAAGTCAGTTCCTCTGACAATTTCACAGAATCCACACTTTTTGGTATTGCAAGGTTTGTATCTTCTCTTGGTGTGCCATGCAGAGCTTTAATACGATCTTGCTCTGCTTTAGTTTTACAATCTGCATGTAGAAGAGTGAACACCTGCTTTTGGCCAGCAGACAGTGCAAGTGAAGGAACTCACTCATGGCACTGGACAACAGGGTTCAGTCGTTGAATCCCCTCCTGCACTGCACACATCTAGAGTGTAGGCTTAAAGTAACACAAGTTGCTTTATGAAGCACTTTGGGAATATTTAAAACTGTCTAATAAAGTACCAGAGCTTACCAACATGTCTACAATCCTGGGTAGGTCGCTTACTTAACTGCTCTGTAATGAGTGAGAACTCCCTGTGCAAGCCAAGTCTGGTACAATAAACATGGACTTGACCTCTTCTAGTTTTTGGTTTGCATGGTCGCGAAAGAAAAATCAACAGCCTTTTGATTTACACAGCTACTACTGTCAAACATACTTAACGTTTAAACAATTTTGAAAAAGACATGTGGTTGAGCTCATCTTATTCAAAATTCCATGGATCTTTCTTTTATCTCCTAGGGTAAACTGATAATAAAAAGCAAGACTTCTAACCAATAAGAACAATATACAAACTCATGCCATTCCAGTACTCAAAACTACATGTAAATCCATGTGATAGTTACTAGCTTCAGGAGAGCTCACTCAGCTAAGATTTGAATGACAACCAAAACCATTTTTCCTGTTTTCTGCCAAATAGAAAACAGCAAGCTGAAGAGGAGGAAGGGGAGGGGGAGAAAGAGAGAGACAGAGAGAAAGAGAGAGAGAGAGAGAGAGGGAGAAGGACAAAAATTCCAAAGACTTTAAAAGTTGCAAAACAGTGCATCTGACATAGAAAGAAAGCTGCACATATTATTTGAGGGACAATGGAAGTCACTTACTGTAGTCAGCTGTTTGGGCTGATGGAAAGCAGAAGGGCATTAAAGACAAGAAAACACAAAGCATAATTTGAGGATTAGAAGTAGAGCAGGTTAGGAAAAAATCAGCATTATTTAAATTAGAATCTGCCAATTAGTCAACATATTTGCTTTTGACAATATTTCAGTAAATTCCATTGCTCTCTCACCACAGCAATCCCCTGTGGCCTGCCAGCCAGGTTCTCTAGCAGTCTGGACCACCACTCCCAGGCTGTGTCTCTGGAGCCACCTGCAGGACTTGCCCGAGACTCCCGACTATTCACAAATGCCATAGTAATCAAATCCTCCACAAAACCTTGGTGTTCCCCTCCCCAATATACCCCATGTCCTGATTAGGAACCAAGTAACTACTTCCTAAGCATGTTCCTGTTGTCATCCCTGCTTTTGGATGCCGAAGAATTAAGAGCCAAAGTAAGGAAATGGGGAAAAAGAATGCATATGTCAAACTCCAAAATGTGGTAATACAAACATAAAAAGTAGAAGGGAAACTCTGATAAGATACCTGCAAGAAAATCTGTCTCACCAGTCAGAGGGTGAGGATGTCTGGGAATGGAAAGGTAGATCAAATGCAAAGTTTCTAACTGATTTTGGAGAAAGACAAGTTGTTTTTGTAAGTTGTTTTGAAAGGAGGATATTTTTTAATTGAGTGAAATGCAGTTTCAACTCGTAACCTTAGCTACCTTCCCCTCGTAAGAAAAAATTTTCCATGCAATGTAAAAAATTCACAAAGACAGTCCAACAGCAGAAATACATTTTACCTTTGGGGAAAGACCAAGAATTTCTGTGTTTGTGTACTAAAGCTAACCTGGCAGCCCTCTAAGTTGTTTGGAGAATCTCTTTGACAAAAATTTAGAGCATTAGAAAAGGCTTTTCCCTGGCACAAAACAGCATCAGAGACACCTCTACTGCAACGCAACTCATACTGGTGTTTTTCACATTCAGCAACACTTCACAAGTGTTTCAGATATTAGACTAACTTTTTCCAATAAAATGCACAGACTCTTGCATTGAAAGAAGTGGAGTCTATGTCGGAAAAGGGCTATACAAATCTGAACTATCTTTAAATCATTTTAAATATAAAAGGACACCCAGAGCACTTCACCTGCAGCACTTCTAAAAGCTGCTATACCATGGGAGTAGACAGTCACTGCAGAAAGCTGCACTGTACAAACCTGCAGGGCTGCTGGCAATTCCACAGCTTGATAAATCTGTCAGCAAATCTACAGGGCAAAGGAGGGCACTAGCCATTAGAAATGTAAACTACTACTTGCAAATCGAGCAACCATGTATGTGATATGTTTGCAGTCAGGAAAACTCCAGGGAGCAGTCTTTAAGTGGGATCAATCAAGCCTCTGTCACTGCACTCAGCTGGAGCTCCAGTTTGTCCAAAAAACAACTAATATTCCTTAACTGTTGATGCAGAATTTTGGTAGCATGTTGTTAAAGAGCTCAAAGAAAATACCAGTACAACAGAATTATGAACCATTTCAGTCTGCTCAATTTCTACAGTAGTATGTAAGCAGTTTGATACAAACCTTCATAAAGCTGTTGCAAAGCGTGAACATTTGGTTTCTAAAAAGAATAAAATGCTTTAGATTCTAACACATATTCTACCCTCACCAACGATTGACTATGTAAGCTAGACAATATCAAAAAGCTGGAGGCGTATAACAAAGAAGAAAAAGTCCAACAACCACACACAGAAAAAAACCCTGTGCTTTCCTTATGTTTTCTGAACAACTTTCAGAGTCAGAGTAGCTGCAATGGCCAGTCAGCCAACACAGGACCTTCAGCCAATACTTTTTTTGACAGCAATCCACAACAGAGCCAGGTCAGAAGCGACCACTGCATTTCCACAGCACACAGAAAGTATTCACCTAATTCAGTAACACCATCTTTGCCAGCCCGAGGCTAATTTGTTACAATCTCTAAGACTGGAAACTTTGTAGCTGTTGCAAGGTGTGATGTGGGTAATTTTTCTGAAGAGCTTCACTTTTGTCTATGTTCTCTTCTGCCAGTGTCCTCTGCAAAAACGTCCAGAGCTCGTTTCCTTATGATAGCTCTGGTGAAGAGGCTGCTCATACCTCCCCCAGATAGCAAACTGCTTCACAGACTGCCAGCCTGCCCACTCCCCTCCCCAAATCATATTTGCTGCTAAAACTGAGAATTCATATACATGATACTTCTCAAAAGCTGTGTGGAGAAGTGACAGTAGGTAAAAGTGGCCCAACAGATCCTTTTGTCTGGTACATCACTCTGGAATGACATGAGCTTTTTTCTGGCAGCTCTTCTTTCATATTGAAGGGGGAAAGTTCTTGCAAGGTAAAGTACTACCTCAGCACTTAATTAAAGAATACATGAACAGATTTTCCTCAATGATCAGCAATTTTCACTGCTGACACATCTGAATGTATGCCTTGGTTGGACCACCTCATCTATTTGGCACTGCAGAGGCAGAATATGCATTTTCACTTTATAGACTCATCAGAAATACCTCATTTTTCAAGTAATTTCTTTCTTTTTTTCTTCTTTCCAAAATCTACTTATGTCCACACATAAAACCAAAGTGCTTTACGACCTTATCATCTCAATGGGAAAACAAGTATACGACCTCGCTTTCAAAAAGACTGTCACAACAAAAGATGTTTCTGCAATAAAGCCAGCTGGTTTGTTTTGTTTTGGGGTTTTTTGAGTCAGCTAAATCTTGGAAGGTTTCTGTTGTCCCCAGAGAACTAGTTCTCACTCTCACTGTAAGAAACCTTGTGTCAATTCTTTTCTCTTCATGGAGTGATAATCTTTCTAGTGGGTTACAAGTTAGACTACACTTGCTTACTGACGAAGTTTTCAAGGCCCTATGCTTCTCAGCAACATGAAAAGTTATAAGCAGGATGACAAATTCAAATCAAAGCCATTCAGCCAAAGCATAACTCTCACCTTCCTTCAAAAAATTTATCTCATATGTTACAAAAGACAGTCAGAAAACAGTATTTCTGGCCTCTGAAAAGCAGTCAATTCTTATTTAAATTCCAAATTAGACCAACATTTGACATTCTGAAAAAAATTTAAAGCTTAAATTTGCCAAATATGTTACTAAGATACAAATGCTTCAGCATAAATATGTTTTTGCTTCAGGTGTCCCTCTCCTCCAAAGACCTTACTGTGGGAAAATGCCTTCACCAAAGCAGAAGTTGGGATACTCTGCCTAAACTGACCTTCATCTACAGCCCTCAACTGAAACTTAGCAATAGTTTATGTTCACCTTCTGAAGTTAGCATAAATCAATTTCTGGACAAATGTTTTTATTTGAAATGCCTTAAAAGGCCATTAGAGCTATTAGAAAAGAAAGCACTTCTGGAAGAAAGAGAACATTTTTTGGAGGTAGGAACTTCCTGTTTCATGCTTCAGAGAAAAATGTTGACAGCTTTTTTAATGTGGAAGAAATAACCTGCCATCACTGCTGATTTCTATGGAAACAATTCTGCTGTGAAAAAGACAAAGAATCACACAATCACAGAATAGCTGAGGCTGGAGAAGGAAGGGACCACTGGAGGAGGTCATATTGTCCAAGCTGGACTACCCAGAGCAGGTTGTTCAGCACGATACCCAGATGACTTGTGAATATCTCCAAGGTGGGAGACTCCAAAATCTCCCTGGGCAACCTGTGCAAAGTGCAGTCCCTCTCACCGCGTCCTGATGTTCAGAAGGACGCTTCTGTGTTTCAGCTTGTGCTCACTGCCTCTAATCCTCAATCCCAAAACCAGAGTTGTCATAACTGAAGGAAATACAATTACTACTTTTTCCTCCAAATCTCAGCTGTTTTGGCCACTTCTCAAGATAGCATGTAATCCACAAAGGAGGACGCAAGAACACAATATACTGTCCCTCCACTTGCTTTAGGGCAAGAATATATTGAGGCAGAAGAAAATGAAATTAGTCCAAAATCCTACTGCTCTCTGCCTATTTGGAGAATGAGGAAGAAAATCCATCAGTTCTTCTTTTTTTCTTCAATGTGCATTTGGCAACCTTCTCAGTTGCAACATCAAAATATAAAAAGGCATTTTTATCCTCAGTAGGAGGTAGTATATCAGAGGAAAATAAATGTATAGTAAAAGAACAGTTAGTTTCCCAACTACACATGTTCACACAATCAAAAGCCATGAATTCAGAAAACAGGCTCAATATTAAAGCTAACTTAACTTAGAAAAGTTCAGTGCAAGAACTAGAAATGACTATGCCCCAATTCTTTTTTCCTTCTAAAAAAGGCACAATTTGGGAGAAACTTGCTGAGCTTACTGGGTTGTAGTAAAAGTTCTGAATCTACAATTGTAACAACACACAATCAATTAATTCCGGCATTTATGTGACAATAAATAGGAAGGGCTACAAGCCTTGAATAGCAATTGTTCTTTAGAACCTGGAAACTAAAAAATCCTTCCATAAAACACTCCCTTTTTTCAGCTTGCTCTTTTCTGTGACGTTTTAAATAAGAGTCTCACAGTTACAAAGTAGAAGACCCTACACAACTGCAAACAAACTGAGATGTAATGCCAAAGATGTAATCAGTGTAAACACAGAATATACATACTTGTTCAAATGCTCTTTCAGCAGAGTGATGAAGCCCATGGCACAATTTATTTGTATTAAGGAAATTCATGACAACACTGCTCACTATCTGTGCTCTCATCTGAAAAAGGTGTAATTCAATACAGGGATCTAAACTAAGGACTAACTACTGAAGTAAACAAACTAAGTTTTTTGAATTAAAAATGCTTCTCTTCCAGAAAACTAACTATATATATTGGTGGACTTTCACATCAAAGATTTTGTTTCTTATGAACTTAAAAGTCCAATTAATTTCAAAGCAAAAACCTGAAGATACTATGTGGTGAGAGAAGACATAAGATTAAGCTCCAGCACTGCTCAAAGAAGGGAGTCAAGTGCTATTTATTGCACATACCGATTGCTAGTTCAGACTGTCAAAACTTGGTTGTGAGGTCACACATGAGTGACAGAGACTTTAATCTAGCCTTCACTGTTTATTACTAAACAAAATGAATAAAGAATTCAAAGACATTTAAAGCACAATATGAATTCTGCTTGTAGTCAGGAAAGTCTTTATACCATCCAAATGACTATATTTGATCGGGAATGAAGAAACACAGAGAACCCAACTGCACAATCTTTCCAGAATTAATCTGCTTTCTGAATGACTCCCTACATGTAAAAATTGTACACTTAATTAAGCTAATTACCAGGGTATTGGGATGAGCACTTGTATTCATAACAGGTTATTTGCCTAGTGTTCCATGCAGTACACCTACACTAGACAAAGTCTACTACCTGAGGGCAACACAGTTTACCACACTCACTAGGAGGCTACAAAGAGGACGCCAGAGCAAGTCTTAAAAGGTTAGGAGGGAGTAAGCTGGTAGCAGCAACACACTCACAATGTATTTAGGTTCCACATTAATATGCTTCTGTCCTTTACCAGATTTCAGCCACTGAGGTGGGAAGATTACAAGAGAGCTGAATTTGTCAAGGAGGCAGATGCAGAGAAGCAAGAATCAAAGGCATACACAACAGGTTATGCTCAAACCTGTGGCATAGTGACGCCACAGTGACATGGAGCAAGAATGATCAGGATATGATCATAAAAAGACCAGTATGTTTTAACTTAGAGAAGAGGTAACTAAAGAACATTACACTTCAGCCTAAAAAGGTGAAGTTATAGGTTTACAGAAGAGTATGAAAGTCAGTGATCAGACAGGGAAGAACATCTCTGAAGACTACAGGAAAGATACACCAAAACAGAAAGCAAAACGGGCATAATGTATGTTAAGGAGTGCAATTCTGCAGAAGTTCTAAAAGAAAATACCCAGAAGGAGTTTTCACACATGAGGAACTGGAAAAAACACTAAGTGTATCTGGCATGAGATAAAGATCGTAAGAATTATATAGTTCAATAATATTATATAACAAATATTATAATACATCACACATCACAATATTTAACCTGCAGTTTCCTAACTTACAGAAGATGCTTTAAAACTTGACAGGGACAAGAAGCTGCAAATGTTGCTCATAGGAGAAGAACAAGAGTGGAAAAACTCAGGTAACTGCCTCAAGACTGAGGAGTTGAACTGTGATCATTAAACTGTCTTTTCTAACTCAGAATGGAGAAACAGAGAAGTTATCCTATGTTTGCATGGCTATAGCAAAAACTAAACCACAGGACACAAATTGTTTGAGTACTCTTGGAAGCTCATCCTTTAAACACGTATCACATATAAGTGCTTTAACTGTTCATTTTTCTTTCTCTCTTAGCCCCAAACGTGCAACAATTCTTTGCTACTATGACTAGATCTGCTATAACATTGTACAGAAAGAACAAAATACCCATTTCTCTCACTACAGCGGTTTTATAAATTTATTTCACTCATCCTCCTTTGTTTCTGAGGCATATCGCCAAATAATACAAGACTGACAATGTGAAGTTAAACATCTAGATAGTAACCTAGACCAACTAGCATGCTAATGATAATGAACATCTCACCAAAGACTTCTTTTTAATAGGAAGCGTTAATGCTACCCAGACAGAACACTTCAGCTTCCTCATCCATCAAAGGACTCAAATATTCACTCGTTTCTTAAGTTGGACAGCAAGCAGATGTTATGTATCAGAAAGTTTAGAACTCCAGTCAAAGCTTATTTGGAAAACATGAATGATGTGGCTGCCACATTAAGTACAGCAACTCCCCAGGGTGAATCCTTTTGCCTTTTCTCTTCCCACTAGCTCTACTGCAGATGCAAGATATGAATTCTGCCTCCAGCACTTCCACGACTGCAAAAGCCCATATGAGCTTAGTCCATCCTTCTTTTGTGACACTACCTCCATGAGAAGTCAACATATTCACAAGAACATTGTCAGAACATAATTTACTTTACCTCTGAAAAATGAAGTTCCTAGAACAGGGAGACTGTCCTAGGTGTACCCCTCCCACATTCAGTTACATTCAGGAAACTTTTCCTCAATAGCATTGTTTAAATCTTATTTAAGAAATTTACAGTTGTTTATGCAGTGTAATTACCACCTGCCTTTTGTTCTCTGTTTAAAAGACAAACAAAGCAGACATGAGACATACTTTTTGGTATTGCTAGTTTCAAGGAAGCTACAAGTTGATTTAGCTAGTGGACAGAATCCAGACTTCACAAGCAGGTGCAAAAACACAATTTAAAATTGGAATATGGCAAACAGCTGGAAGCACTCCTCAAAGGAAACCACTAGATTTGTGGGGGTTTTGTAATATCTTCCAATCTCCTTCCCACTCTAGTGCAATTACAGCTTTGTACACTCTGGCTTAACAGCAAGATTTTCTATTAAGATAACTCTTAGGAATGACATGGAAAAGAGGCAATCCAAGCAGTGGAATGTGGAATGAACACATTCCCAGAAAGCAGGGGAAGGAGAGATCAATAGATTCACCAAGTCATCTTGAAGAAGCAGTGATGGGTTACTATAAAAGCTTCCTAATTATTCCAAGCAATTAAAAATCAAGGCTGTTGACCCAGTTACTTATCATTTTAAAGAGGAAAAATAATTCAAGCAACTTTATAAGTCAAAGCAGGGAGAGGGCCAAAAAATACCTTCAAGGAGATGAAAGGAGGAACAAGAAGACAAAATCATGATTGAAATCAGAGGGAGTTACTCTGTACAACCTTTGTTCCCATTGCCAGGGCACGGCCTCCACATTTCCAGAATATCCTCAGGACATGCTCTATTCAGGAGCAAGCAGAGCAGCACACTGCCAATAAAGTAGATGTGGAAGACATGACCCAGCCAGTTCCACAGACAGGCAAATATGCTTGATAAAGTGTGGACAGAATTGTTCAGCTAAAGAGTGTTTATCCTCATCTGTCCGACATGATTCCACAATTAATGGACAAGGCCTTAAAACTTTCAAAGCAATCCTCATTTATTAAAATCAGCAACAGGCATGACCTGGGGTCAAATAGAAGAAAAATACAACGGAATTATGACAGGATTTAACAATAGCAAGTGAGGGGCAAATAAACTGACTGATGGAATTCAGTGCCAGTAACTACAAAAGCATCCACACAACAAGAAAAATTATCCCAGTTACACTTGTGGACCAAAGACGCCCTTTTGCCTTCTCCTCTTAAATGGAGTTTTTCTATTTGTTCATCTGTTAATTTTATCAGACGTTCTCTATTGAGAACTATAAGAAAAAGACTACAGAACGAGACTGAAAAATACCTCTTTTTCCAGTACCTTGAAAACCGCACTCTTAAGAATCTGTAATTAGTCACAGAACATCGATAGAGAAGATGGGTGTGGGGAAAAGCAGGAAGACAGCATACAGACTCGGACTCTTCAGTTTTTTAATTAAGATGATCGAATGAGTATCATACTGCTGAAAAGAACGTTGATAAAAAGCACTCACTGTGCCTCAAAAAAAGTCCAATCCACTGAACACAATATGCCTGGTAGAACTTCCCCCTCAGGAAGTCCCTGACCAGGACTTCCTGAAGGTTGATAAATACGATGGGACAGGTACAATCTAGCATGTTTTAGGACTAGCCTGTATCTGACAAAACAAGAACAATTTGCTCCAAAAGCCACTGTTCACCTTCTACAAACATCCCTCCAGACTTTTAAGTCCAGCTGTAGACAGGTTCCAGGTTTTGGAAAACGCTTCAGTATTTCTGTGTCTTGTCAGTAAAACTGCAAGACAGAACAGGACACCATCAACAGGACTGACAGCAGTCCTTCTCAGGAGAAGAAACTCATTAACAGACATTGTGTGGTTACTGGGTACAAGCAGTTTTCCTGATAGGGCCCATGCAGCCCTATCAGACTGGTAAGTGCCTGAACAGGGCAAAAGAACATTCCTGACCCCATGTGAGAAAAAATCTGCATGACACTTTCTCCCCACTCTGAAAGTAGTCTGCTTGATTACCAGTTTTTCTTTTTTGCACCATCTATTAGCAGCACTTTGCAAAATACAGCCTCTCCAAGCACAGCAGCAATGTAAGTAAAAGGATTCTGCCCCATGAAGAAAAAAACATCGTGGGAACTGCAGGCACATAGTGAGAACTACCTTGCGGTGGGAACTGCTAGTTTGCCTCAGTTTACAGACATCGATTCTCGATCAAAATAAGGAGGAATTCAAAGCAGTGATATACAACTTCCCACAGGTGGTGTTACTGCAAGATATGGTTCTAACTATAAGTAACCAATGACATTGTGGGGTGGTGAACTGAGAGCCAACGGATGTGTGACATGAATGTTAGAAATAGTATAAAAGAGGCCTTGTAAAATAAAGAGTAGTTCCTTTCTTTGACCAGAAGCTGTTGTGGAGTATCTTTACATGTCGTGTACATCTCAACAACGACAAAGCACTACACGTTATTTCCTGGTTCAGAAGCCAAATACCAAGCTTATGATTTTCCTGGAACATGACCAAGCATCAGCTGTCAATTTCTAGCAGTATAGAAGCACTGAGGGAAATTTCTTTAGCTTGCTCAGCACTTAGCACATGACAGACCCTTCTGGTCTCAGGTACCCAGAAACTGAAACCAGAGGAAAGAATAGCAGATAACATTAGGGCTACAGCAGTCTAAAGAGAACTTCTGGAAGAAATGATGTCTCCTTTCCTCTTCTTCCTCAAGACACCCAGAGGTAATGGATGGTAAGACAAGTTGGAATACAGGGAAACACTATTAGGAATTAGAATATGAGTATCAGGGAGATAAACAAGGGTACAAGACTAAAGAGTGAGGACAAAGCAACTGGAGAGAACTCCTTCCAGACAAAAGCTCAACCTGTCTAATACTAAAACATTTCCACTTCTGCTAATAGTGGGATGTTATAACTTCTTCAAATTATCCTCTCAAGAGAGCCCAACACAGAGCAGCAACTAAAGTAAGTGCTCTCAATACAATCTCTCAGAAAGACTGAAAGCCTTTCTTAGTGCTCCTAATAGACCTAGGTCCAGATCTTCTTTCAAGAGCCACTCTGAGAGAGAGAGGCACAATTCAGATTTTATAACTCAAGTATCAGCAGTTTGCCTCAATAAACCATTTAATTTAATGTTATTTCTCCTAGAATCAAGTGGCTAAGCTACGCACTGGATTTCTAGACACAGATCCTCACTTGTCTAACTGCCAATGTGTCTGCATTATTTTCATAATAGAAGCAACATCTTATGATGGGAAACTCGCTCAGTTTTTACAGGAAACTATTTCTCTCCAATAATGTCAACCACACTAAAAAGCTTATGAGAATGAACACTAAGTTGAAAGTAACTGTGATGCTAAAATGTTTTTAATGAACAATTCAGCTGGGGGGGGGGGGGGGGGAAGTGCAGTCAAATGCTTAGTTCTGTATGACAAGGTTATACACTTCTGTGCAATGATAGCATGCTTCTGGGTGATAAAGGCCAATTCAGGTTTTCTGCTTTTCGCTTGATATGAAAGGAAAGCTGTCTAATATTCATTACATGCCTTGAACACAATTTACATCATATTTGCTTGTGCATATCAAGTACCAGACAAAAAGCACCAAGCCTGCACTAGTACTGTACAGGAGGAAAGCACTGGGGCTACATGAGCAAACCGTACAGCAATCAGGTAAAAGTTACATTCAGCTGCTGATGTTGGCATTTACTAGCCTGCAAATTTATGCTTTGCAATATTATTTGGGGTTGGGCAGGAAGGATCAGTACCTCAAAACGAGAGGTCTCTAGCTTCAGTCCCCTGATTGGTGAGGATTACTCAAAACTGCAGTTACAGAGTGCATAAGCCCTTCTCTTTGATTCATGAACAATCTGAATCACATAAATGAAGGTTAAGTTCAAAGAAACATCTGCACATTGAGGCCATTGTGTCTGTGAAACTTTTCATTCACTTTACACTACTGTAGACCTGTATCCAATAGGAAAAAAACTTTTCTTCCTAAGAAAACAAGTTTACTCTCTTTTTCTCTTCTTCCAAAGGTCCCAAGTATATGTTCCTTCACTATCAATGCTATCTCTATCACTATTTCCACATGGGAATATTTTTAAGAGCCAAAAATATAAAAAAATCAATGCCATCACTATTTATTTACTTTTACAAAGCACTTCTTTATTGTGTTTACTGTGTATATCCTAGTAGCCCTCTAACGACAATCAAAATAGATTGCAATAGGTACAAAGGATGAGAAAAGGTGGAAACAAGTATCACCTGGAAGTTACTACACAGATAGAAAAGAAGTGGTTGCATTCTCTTTGCTTTCATTTCTTGATCCCATGTTAAAGCAGCACTATCAATGAAGGAAACACTTCCAGATTTCCCACATACTGTAGGTAAGTATCAGTAAGAACACTCATTGAACCTGCATAGGTGATCTACCTCAGTTAACACCTACTGCTAGTGTTAAATTGCAGCAGTACATTAATCCGTCTCAGGAGTACGATGGTCAGAAGCCAGGTGATAATGTGCAGCTACTTCTGCTATTCCAGCTGCAGCTTAAGAGTACGTGAAGTTATGACCCTAGAAACACAGGTTTTGGGATATTCCTTGTACTGTTTCTACATTCCTAATAAAAGGATGGACGCCTGATTCAGAGCTTCATTACATGAATTAGAGAAAACACACACACACAAGCCAAATGCTTTACAAACTCTGAAAAGACCAAAGCTGCCCTTATCTGCCACTAAGCAACCAACACCAGCCTAACACTCAAAAAAACACCAAGAACTAAGCCAGCTCTTGTAGTGTGTCTTGATTTCACCTTCTTCCTCTGTTTTGTCACAAAGGCCCACAGTATCACACTCAACAAAAAGAAACGCTGAAACAGTTCTAGCAACAGATTCAGATGGTGTTCTTTAAAGAGACTGTGTGTCATCACAGTGAAAGCTTCATAGAGGGACAATCTACCTAAGAGTTCATGAAAAGGCCCCATACCCATTCATTCCAGTGAAAAAAGGATCCCTTCAAACACAGATCAGAAAATTTTCTTCAAACCATACAGATGCCTTTGACAAGCCACAGCACTTTGGAAAGGCTAGAAATGGGTACATTTTCACCAGTACAAAATACAAGATGGTCACCGACAGCAACACCAACCGATCCTTACAAATACAACAGTTTTAACTTGGTATGCAAACCAAGTGCTGTTGGAAGGGAGCACTTCCTTATAAAGCACGAGAACAGAAGCCATTTCCCTTTTCTTCTGACTCATAAACCCATGCACTCTTCTAGAAACATGGTTTCACTGCTGAGTAAAGTTTGTTATACTCTATTCCTGTCCACAACCTTGCTGACCTCTGTCCTTACATGAAAATATGTTCTCGAAGCTCCCTCTGTCCTTGTGATGGATGTGACTGCTTTCTGAAGTTCACTCTGAACATCACAGCCCCTGACATTTTACCAGAAGATGGGTATTAGACAGACATAACCCACTTAAAATTGTTACAAAATATGCTCAAAGGTCTAGGTACTGTATTTACAAAGACAACAGAAGAAGTGCAGAAATTTCAATCAAATGACAAAGCAGCAGGTCAGTCATAAGTAGATTTTACTGAAAATCACAGATTAGTCTGAACACTACCGTTTCCATTCCATTTATATAGCTGGATTATTTCTGCATCTTTGTTAGTCCTGCAATTGCTTTCCCTCTGATGTATGGGGGGAAAAAACCAACAAACTGCCACAAAGAACCACAAACAAACACCACCACCACCACAAAATCCCCAAAACTTTCTGGAAGCCTTCAGGGTAAAGATGAAAATCTGAAATCCCCAAGAAGCTAATCAAAAGACATGATACACCAATGTTTATCTACATTAAAAAGTTTTGGTTTAGCATTTAGTTTTGAATTTCATTATTTTATTTTTTTTCATAATTCCAGACCCTTCCCAAATGCAAACTTATAAGTATATACAGTAACTTTATTTCTGATGAGTGAATAATCTAGAGAACACTAGCAGGATTCATAGTCTTTATCTAGATCCCTCTGTATATACATTTCTTTTTTCAACATAACAGCTGCAGTGCAGTTCATTTTCAATTTTAGATGCAAGCTATAGGATCAGAAACCCAGAAGAACCTGCCTTTAGGGTCACCTACATCACCCTTTTCAGCTGTAGAACTTGTCTAGGCAGAAAACTGTTTAAGTCATAAGCAATCACAAACAAAAAAACACAACATGCTGAATTCACTCTACTTCCCTGCATTAGCTTTTCCACCCAGTTCATCATACAACTCATCTCGCTCCAGGATATCCTACGGAAATAAGTTGTGTTTCTTTCTTCAAGCAACTGTCTTGGAGCTGCAGTAAAGTCACGACAGCAAAATTTTTGTATATCCAAAGGTCAGATAACACATACATACAGGCAATGTTTGTCTGCATCAGCTACCTATGTGGATAACTAGAGATCTTTTTTCAAGCCATCTTGTGCGGAAAGGTTTTGGTAGCTAGGGATAAGTTCTGTCAGATGATGTCAGAAGCTTCCTCTATGTACAAGAGCCAGTGCAGCCAGCTCCAAAACAGAACCAAGGCCAGGCCCATCAGTGACAGTGATTGCATCTCTAGGAGAACATATCTAAGAAGGGGAAAAAACTGCTGCACAACAGCAGCCAAGCAGACCTTAAAGTCAGTGAAAAAGGTGGGAGAGGAGATGCTCTAGGCACTGGAACAGAAATTCTTCTGCAGCCTGCGACGAAGACTATCCCCTGGCAGCCCACTGAGGTCCATGATGCAGCAGAGATCCCCTGCAGCTCACAGAACACTCCACATCTGAGCAGGTGCCTGAAGGAGGCTGTGACAATGCTGGAAACCACATCAGGGCAGTTCACGAAGAACTGAAGCCCATAGGAAGGACTCATGCTGGAGAAATTGGAAGGGACCTCACACTGGAGCAGGGGAAACATGTGAGGAGGGAGAAACAGCAGAGACAAGTGTGATAAACTGACCACAGCCCCCATCCCCCATTTTCCTGGGCCACTCAAGACAGAGAGGAAGAGAAGTCCAGATCTGAAGCTGAACCCGGGAAAAAGGGAGGGGTAGGGGAAAGATGTTTTAAAGTTTGTTTTTATTTTTCATTATCCTTCTCTGACTTTTTATTGGCAATTAATTTATTTCTCCAAACCAAGTCTGGTTTGCACGTGACCATACCTACTGAACCCTTTGTCATACTTTCTCTTCCCCATCCAAATGAGGAGGGTGAGTGATAACAGTGGCTTTGGTGGGCACCTGGTGCTCAGCCAAAGTTATCTCTCTCATCACAACATGACCTCCTTTCTGCACTGAATTTTATTTTAGTTTCCATATTGTCTCGTTTTTTATGTTCTGCACAAATGAACTGTACTCTGGAATTTGCTTCATGTCTCCTAATTCAGTAACAGGCTACAGAGGTAATGGTGGATTTGGTATTTCCTTCTCCTTAGTTGCCAATTCTCAGCTTGTGATATACTCTTTAACTTAGTAAGGTAAAGTATCTCATTGCCTGGTGGTCTTGCCTGGCTAGTTATCACCCGTTCTTACTCTGCTCCATCAGGAATTCCCACAATCCCATCACACTCTTACCTTTCTCAAGTAAACAAGACCCAGCTCTCCCAAACACTCCTACTACCATAGCTCCTTGTGCTCCAACTGATACTCATGGTAACATCTGAAAGCAAAAGCAGCAACACAGATGCATGTCAGCCAATACCTGTGACATATCCACATAGCTCAGCAGTTTTCAGTTGTTTGTCTAGAAGCTTAGCAGCCAAAATAACCCTTTGACATGAAAACTTCGAGAAAGAGGACAAGTAACTGCAGTTATATCCAGGCTACATGGTCATTTTAAGAGACTAACTTCTTTTGATGGGGATTGCTATTATCAATATTTTTATACAACTGAACAAACTACCACTCTTGCTCTTAATGAAGGCATACCTCTCTCCAGTCCAGAACACAGGGCTCTCACATTTACACAAAAAGTATATACACAGATTTAAAGACACATATATAGTCCAGTCTTCTTTTAGGCATACTTCAGTTGAAGCCAAGATCTCATTAAGTGGCATACAGAACTGGAAGAGAAGGGTCAAAGTAGCTGGGTCATCCAGTCCCACTAGCAGGTCATTCGCTATACAACTGCATACTGTAGGCAAGTTTCACCAAAAAAACCCCTTTAAGTTTACAATGCATTCAACACACATAATTCTAGGAAACCACAGAGGTAGTTTCAGCAAACCTTTTTTTTATACCTTACATAATGTACTGAGGCAATTAGAAGTGAAGGACTGTGGCCACTGCCAAATGGCAGATCATTTTAAGAGATACAGAGATGACTGTTTATATATATGAGGTATCTAAGTTTGTGTGCCTGTCTGCATTTCCACATGCATGTGCTATTTGTCTCTAGAGGCAAACTAGAGTATGCATGTCAAAAGAAGAAAGGTTAGCACTTAAGACATTGGATTTAACACCAGTCATCTCATCAACAGTTTTGAACTCTCAAGCTTTCTTTAATATCACCAGTATATTAATAACAACAATAGCCAGTGTAAAAATAGAGAATAGTCAACAGAAACATATGTGTAAAGGAGACTTTGAATGAATAACAACCTTGTGACTTGTGAGATATCCATTTTTTGTTTTAGCACACTACCCTTTTCAACTTCAACAGCTTCTGGGTCATCTTCAAAGCAAAATAAAGCTTTCTAATAGCCTCTCTATAGGAATGAAGATCAGTCACTGGGTTTCTGGAAGAATGTCTCTTGCCTTTCTCTTTACAAATACAGATTTCAGAGTACAATAGCACATGACTCTTCAAACATAGGCATAAAGAGGGAAAGCAGCACAGACCAGTAGATCACACATTTAGTTCTGTCTACACGATCCTTGATTTGTGAAGTTGAAGCATGACTATTTGTGGTTGATTATGAGAATTATGTCTATGCTTCTGAAGACAGTACAGCAAATCTGCTCCTCAAAACCTGCCTCCATCTGCTCTGTTTCACAATGCTTTCTGGAAAGTAACATCTGCAGTGCTTGGGTGAGTAAATTTGGAATTTAAGCACTCACCACCCAAGTTTTCCCAAAACAAAATACGCTATAGCCAGAGCAAAACTCCACAAGTTCAGACTTAACTAGAGATCAGACTGCCACATTTCTTTTTATGTACACAACAACTGAAGTCCACTTCCCCTTCTTTCGTAACAATAGCAGGTTGCTTCATGTGCATAAGCCTTTCTTGTTAACACCATAAAAAGAAAGTTCTGTGCTCAGTTTTGTGGTTCATACAAAATCCTCACAAGGAATCCAAGCAGCTGAAGCAAGACAGCATTTTGTTTACCAGCGCTGAGAATCACTTTGAAATCCCAGAAATGTGTCTCCCAGGACATGATGCTTCAACGTCAGCCTGCTAGCTGTATTTTCCATTGAGCACTCTGGGCAGCCCTGGAGACCACGTAACCACATGTCCTGGTTTCCCCTCTCCTAAGACTTTATGATAGCTCTCCCATTTTGATGCCACTGCTCCAGTGATAACATAAAAAGCTTCAGTGGTCACAGGAATACTGAACATAATCTGCAAGAGGTAAAATTCAGCCCACCAAGGGATTTTTACTGCACTTTGAAATTTGTTCCTTTGGCAAAAGCGTTGAAAAGGACAAGCTTTAATTGGCCTGGAAGGTAGCAAATGCGAGGAAAAACTCTTGGAAAGCCAGGAGAACAATCCAGGAGGTTCCAGCATGACTCCACAAATGAGCTGAGGGGAGCGCAAAATTTTTAAACACAAGGAGCAGCAAACCCAAGACAGCAAGAGTTAGGCAAAGCAAGATAAATGCCTAAACCACAAATGTTTTATACGACATCACCTCTTAATTTCACCACATGGACTGACTGCAAGGAAGAGGCAGCTGACACACACACTCCAAAAAGGCACCACATGGGCCCCAATACGGCTGAAAATTTCAGTACCACACATAGATGTTAGGAACTTCAGATTTCAAGCATCTATAAGCTGGTGGTCTGCATAAGAGCACAGGCAAGTGTATTCATAATCCACAATTCTCCAGGTGCACTGGGTCCGTAATCCAAGCACAATGGGGTTATCAGACAAAAATGCTTGTATTGATGAGTTACCCTGTTTCTCAAAATAAGACAAACTCTCCCAGAATGAGCATTTCAAAGTAACTTCTATATCTAAGAGCATCCTTGCCCCTTTAGATATACTAAGTTAGCATTGTATAACTTTCTAGCACAGACAATCCCAAAGCAGTAACTCCAAAGATACTGAACAGTAAGTATCAAAGCATGTATATATACAGACATTTAACAACAGTCATACCAACTGTACTAAGCAGTATTAAAGTATTTTGCTGTCTACAGAGATCATAAGATTTTTTGTGATTATTCTAGACATTCCTCTTCAAGAGATGCAATAAACCTTAGACAATATTTCTTCACCAAATTGTGTAAATTCAAGATCTTTGGAAGATCAAAATTAAAATCAGTCCAGGTGACAATCTTTCAGGTATCTCTTTTCCAGACAATCAACAGACCATAACTAGACACGGTGCCTTGAAAACAAAGCTCTCTTACAGCCTTGTACAGTGGTAGAACGATCTATGTCCTGCCTTCTAATGCAAACTATTGGACTGCTTTGTTACCTCTCTCGCTACTTGAGATGACAAATAACCCAAAGGGCTAAATCAGCAGAAAATGGAGAAACAAAAAGGTTCGTAAGAACTAAGCTACTACAAACAGTTACCTCTCAATGACATCAGTCGCAAACAGAAAATGCAGCATCCAAACAGTAACTGATAGGAAACAAAAACTTGGCATCATGCAGAAATGTATCAAAACAGAATAATAAATGAAACAAATGGCACAACTCTTCATTTTCAACTCTTCATTTTGAAATTATTTAAAACCACTTTTGCCCCAACATTGCTGAAGACTCAGTAACTCCAGAACACTCTGGTATCCTCGTTTGGCTTCACTACCCACCCTGCCACACAGCCTCCATGCAGCCCATTAACAAGAGATACAGATAATGCTTCAGTTAATTCAGAGTAAAGAAGTCCATAACAATATGGGCAATTCACTTATTTTGAAAATTCTCTTTTATGACACAGATGTTTTAAGAGTGATTCTAAAAAAAAACAGTTGTTACATGAACATCAGAAATAACGAAAATCCGTGTTCACAGAATTTTGTTCTGGATTTTTATGTTTTCTCCCTGCAATAACCCACTTTACCTCCAAATTCTTACAATCCCATTTGCTAAAATCCTTTGGTTTCCCAAGTCCTCAAAAGCCTCCATTATTTCCTTTATCCTTGTAAGAGAGACCGTCCACTGCAGCTGTTTGGAAGTTAAATACTGTCTAGCTGCCCAACAACTACCTATGTCCATGGGTGAGTAAGTCAAACAGAACAGTGTCAGATCCCTTCAAGCTGTTTACTTCAGAGAGCGGACTAATTTATCTGCTATTTAACCAGTGATTTCCTAGAAGTCTTTTTAAGAAACTAAAAAGCCTCCCTCAAGGTAGAAGCTTATTTACAGAGAAACAGGACTAAGCAAAAATGCATGACAGCTTTACTTAAGAATGCCAATTTCACTTTTACATGGGAAGGCAGCCTAAGGAGGTCATATACCACAGTTTTTCACTCTTTTCCTACTTTCTGCTATGTTCATATTTTATATTACTTTCTGAATTCTTGTTTGTACCATTCTTCCTTAAAAATACTATAAATTCATACTCTACTAGAGTCATCATATGAGAAACACTGATTTGATAAAGATTAACAAAAAAGGAAAAAAAATTTATCAGTGAATATATTTTTGTATTTTTTACACCCTCCAAGTCTGGGAAAAAACCCTCCCATTGCTGAACACATCTCTCAATTAATTTATCTGGCACTTTCAAAGAAAGTGTACCATGTATGACAGCAAAGACAAGACCCAACATCCCCTATACCTCTAGGACTAAAAAATAATAAAAATTAAAGTGCATACTTTTGTCTGTCAGATGAAAACAGACTGTTTGTACATAAGCCAACAAGTAAGTTAGGAAGAAGGGCTGAGAAGCAGCTCTGCTTTAAATACAAAGAGCAATTGATGCTTTACCCAGAAGCAAAATAAACCCCTTAAAAACTTACTTAAGTCTTGTAATTGAGTTTTTGTTCCTATGTGTAAAGTACACAACTGTAGCACAAGGGTGTGCAGCCAGTATCATTTAAGAACATCGTTTAAACTGTTAGAGGGTTGTGGTAGTTTTGCCTGGCCCAGTTTTTGCCAGTGAGTAGGGTGGGGTACAAAGATGGCTCCTGCATGTCCTGAGTAAAGATTCTGGAAATTTCTCCACCATGTCCAGCAGAGCCAATCTCTGATGGCTCTGAAGATGATGGACATGCTGCTGGCCAAACCTGGGCCAATTAGAGATGTTAGTTACGCCTCTGTGAAAACATATTTAAGAAGAAATCAAAACAATGTGAGCTCACACCTCTTTTTAGCCAGGGAAGGAGGAGGAGGAGGTAAAAATATGTGAGGGAAAACAACATGGAGGCACCAAGGTCAGTGGAGAAGGTGGGGGAGGAGGTGCTCCAGGCGCCGGAGCTGAAAACCCTCTGCCGGCCGTGGTGAAGACCATGGGGGAGCAGGTGGTCCCCCTGCAGCCCATGGAGTCCAGGGGATGCAGAGAACCCCCCACAGCCTGTGGGGAGGTGCCCACGCCAGAGGAGCAGGTGGATGGCTGCAGGAAGCTGTGATCCAGTGGGAGTCCCAGAGACTGAGAGTTGCAAAAGCCTTGCAGGAGAGAGAAAGGCCTTGCTCCCGGGATGGAAACAGCCTGGCCTCGGCTTGGAAATCTGCAACCTGGAGAGAATCTCGGACAGCAGCAATCGGGTGGGTACTGCTCGTGAGATTGGACCCACGCCAAAGAAGTTTGCAGAGGACTGTCTCTCGTGGGAGGGACCCCCATGGCTAAGTAGAGGATTCTTTTCCCCTGATGGACTGACCCTGACCAAAGGAAACCCCCATGCCCTGCCCCCACCCCGGAGTTGTTGGTTGGAAGGAAGGAGGGAGGAGGTGAGCTGAGAAATGGTGTCTTAATAGGGAGAGGGGTGAGTAGAGAAACAGCGTTTGTAGCAGAAGAATTGTGGCGTTGGACTGACTAAGAAAAGCCACATACCTTGCCCCAGCCCAGATCTGTCGGTTGGATGGAGGGAGGGGGGTGAGCAGAGAAACAGTGTCTGTAGTAAAAGAATTGTGATGGACTGACTTAAGAAAAAAACCCCACACCCTGCCCCTGCCTGGGAGTTGTTGGTTAGTGGGAAAGGTGGGAGGGGGTGAGCTGGGAAGCGGTGCCTTAAGAGGGAAGGGGGGTCAGTGAAGAAACGGTGTCTTGAGAGCTTATTTTTACCTCTGATTTATCCTCCGACTCTGTTAGATTAGTAAATCACTTTTTTTGCAACTTTAAGTTTTCCCACCTGCTTTTGCCCTGAATCTCATGCATCCTGCTTATCAGTGATCTTATCTCAACTCATAAGTCCAGTGTTTTGTGTTAATTTTCCCTCTTCTCTGCATAGCTGCAGCAGGAGAGAGCATAGAGAGAAAACGTCGTAGGTGCCTGGCATTTAGCCAGGGTCAAACCCACGACAAGGGTGCTTATGATTGCGGCTGATATCCTTTATGAATACTGGAATTGCACTTTCTCCTGTAATATGACTGATCTCTGCTTCCAAAAAAATGTGATTGTGCTTCTGTGCATTTTTTTGGAAGGAGGACATGAGGAAGGTTATTACATATATTTTCTGCCAGCCTGTGGAGGAGTAAAGTATGAATTCTGTGGATTTTTAAAAAATACTTCATAATCTGCATGCCTGGAAAGTTCCCTGTTAGGAGGACTACCCTTAAATAGTTTAAAAACTGCTAAAAACCATGCACTGTATTTGTTTGCATGACTTCTAGCTGTATGAGAGTCTGAGGAATGGCTATTAAACCACAAAGTATGGCTAGAAACATTAGTTGTGTATGCTGGACCCCAACAGTTGGGTCTGTCAGAGAACACTTGGAACAGCTCCTGTGCCGTATGATTGAACCTGCACCACGGAACAGCAACATACAGTTTGAAAACATTTGCTGCCTGTTTTTTCAGCACAGCTGAAAGTTAGCTCCTCCTTATCTTTTGCAGCTTGGCACCTAAAGTGTATTCAGGTTCCAGAGTGAAAATACTAGAGATTTGTGTTTACTCTCTGCTTGAGTTCTTGCTCTGTGAAGTTTTGTTGGTTTTTTTTCTTAGGCACATGGATACTTCTGCTTTCATTAAGAGACTGTGCAAATGTTTGAAGGATCTGAATTGTGGTGAATGTTTTTCCTCCAAGCCTAGAAGTCGACATTTTAAAGTGATTTTTTGGATTTCCATTAAAAATGTGTTTATCTGCTTTTTTTAGTGTGTGCAGGTTTTCTGTATAGATCTTTTCCATGGCATCACTTTTTTTCCTGCTTATAAGCTGAAATGGCCCAAAGCCAAGCAGAGTAAGCAGTAGTTTTTGGAAAGAATTATCATGTGGATTTTGTAGTAGGATATTGAGTTTTTTGGCACAGAAACCCTGTGAGTCTGTGATTGTTGTGGTTTGTGTGTGTTTTTGAGCAAGTTTATACAAAGTGTTTGTGATATGATCTGAAAATTGCTTTTGCAGATTATTTTGGAGGTTGGGTACAGGTTAGACTTCTGAGCTGTTTCAGAAATGTCTTATGATTTTGGGGGGTTTGGGAGTGAAAGCTTTTTGCCACCAGTGTGACAAGTGTCTTCAAACTTAAGAAATATGTGATTATCCTCGTAAAGATCAGGAAACTGTGGTACATACTGCAGGGATGGATTTCAAGAAAGTGAGTCAAGATGTATTTGATGTTTTTCTTCATAAGGGCCCGTTGAGTTGGACTAAAACAGTGAATGAGATAGAGAAATATTCTTTATTAAAACTTAATTTTTAGAACACTGTCAGTCTCCTGTGCCCATAGGGTATTGCTTTTATTCAATGAGGTCCAAAAAATATTAATAATGAATAATTTGAACCTTGAGGAAAAATAACTTAAAGGATTTTTTGCATTTGGCAGCTTTTTCTTTGATAAGGCATTCTGACCATGAAGGATTAGGGAAGAGCTATGAAAATGGTAAATATGGCAAAAATGATACAACAGCGACTAGGATTGTGTCGCCTTACAAACTTGGAAAAAACTCTATTAAGTGACAACGTATGTCTCTGGTGGAATAGTGATCCTCAGCTGTCTCACAGATTACATTATAGGGCGAGGACCAGTCAGTACGTTGGGGCACAGGTATGCTATCCAGAGGGACCTTAACAGCCTGGAGAATTGGGGACCTTGTGGCATTCAGCAAAGGCCAGGTCTTGCACTGGGGCAGAATAGCTGTGTGCCAAGAGTGCTTGAATGGATGAGTAGCAGCTCCACAGATGCTGACACAGTGCAGTGAGCTCACTCGAGGGCAGCAAGCTTATGAAGGGGCTGGAGCACAAGATCTGTGAGGAAAGGTAGTGGAGAAGAGGACTGCACAGCGTGGTTGAAGAGATGGCCCAGAGGAGATGCCAACTGAGAGATCCCAATGGTCTCGATCCTCCTCTGATGGCAGATGAAGGAAAAATAGAGCCAGACTTCTGCATACTGGTAGGGCAAGAGACTGTTGGAATAGAGCTCTGGCTGAAACACATGAATTTCTGGCAGATAATATTAGGAAGAATTTTTCCTTACTCTGAAGCAGAGAACGGCAGACATTGTGGACCTTACAACTTCGGAGAGATTCAGAATGTAGACAGACAAGGCACTGCACTAAACTGGCCTGGTCTGAGCAGTGGGATTTGATTATGGGATATCCAGCAGTTTGTTGTATTTTTTGGTATTATTATTTTTATTATTTGGGGGTCTTTTGGTTTGATTTGGCTTTTTTAATTGAAATGCTAGGGTACGCTCCCTTTAATATTTTAATTTTCCTTTTGGGATTGTCTTAGAAGCTGATGACCAAGGCCAATTGCTTAGAGATGTGAGCTTTGAAATACTACAATGTTGCATTGAAGGCTGGTTATTATGACAGCCCATGTTGAAGAAAACTACACCAGCTGCCAGACAATGCAGCAAGCAACACAGATTATTTGTGTGGATGCAGAACCCCAGTCATTACAAATGACATTAGAGAAACCTCTTGACACACTTTCCCACTGATAACAGATGTTACTTTTTCATACCTCATCCATGACTGCAAAGGGTTTACATGAAAGGAATGATGCAAAGATTCAACCTAAACATGATACCAGGGATAATGGGAACAGCAACTCAACAGCTTAGAGCTGGGATGCCAGGCTCTTCATTGAGAAAGACGTAAGGAAGAGTGTTTTAAGAATGAACATTTGAAGCATGTGTGTGCATTTGAGAAGCTCAGAAAACACTGTATATCATGCTTGCTTAAAATAGTTGTGAAAATACCTATGACTTACTATTTCAAAAACCACTTCCTGCATCTTTCCTTAAGAAGTATGCCTTCTTTGCCCTACATTACATATCAAGTAACTTCCTGAAGGAAGCTTTATTTTAAGCCATCAAAGCACAAGAACAACAGTATTTTTCCCACCAACAATGGAGGATCTTTTCTTTATGCAAGGAATTCTAACAACCAAGCATTTACTGTATTCACATACACAAAGAAAAGAATGGTTTAGAACAAGCATAGAAGAATGCAACCAGAAGGTGTTAAAAAAAAAAAGAAAAAGGCACTAAAAAACCACAACATAAAACAAACAAATCCCAGTAAAACAAAGGTGGGGGAAAGCAGCACTATCTTATTGAAATATTCATGTAAAGGGAGCTCCCAGGGTGCCATGGTTTAACCCCAAGACTAAGTACCAGCAGCGCTCCCCCATCACTCTACCCCTTTGCCAGTGGGATGTGGAAGAGAATCAGGAAAGGTGAAAGTCATGGATTGAGATAAGAACAGTTTAATAACTGAAATAAAGTCAAATACTAAAACAACAATAATTATATCATTTTATAATTATACTGAAAAGGGAGATAAGGGGGAAAGGGGTGGCCCAGGAGTGAGACCCAAGGGAAACAAGGGATGCACAATATCATCATTTGCCACTGATGCCTGGACTGCCTGTAAGGAAGAGAATTAACTCCATTCCACCCAAAACCAGGACACTGCAAGATTCATAGCATTCTCTGTTTTTCTGGTACCTACCTTCCTGTCATCCCATCCACGTCCTGCACTATATTAACACTGACAACCCTTATGTTTAGATGACACATCTCTATTTGAACTTCTAATATGAAGCAGATGCCATACGAGACCATTTAAAATACCTAAGGTGCAAGAACTATGAAAAAAAGTTGCAAAGCCATTGGTTGAAAAAGATTTAAAGCCTATCTTTGTCATGAAAAAAAAAGGTCAGAAAGACTCTGTCTGCATGTGGATTTCATCTTGCCAAGATAATTTGTGGGTGAAAAAACGGCTGTAAAAGCAGCAAAACTAAATATAAAAAGTAAAAGGAAAAAAAAACCCCACCCCACCACTATTTTTTAATTGAACATGGCTTTTCCCAGAATTTACAATGTTCTCAATCATGCTTATTAATATTATTTAAAGCAGTTTCTCATTTTAACCTTTCTGTGACAATGCAAACATATTTCTCAAACTCAGTATCTTCACGACTTAGACCAAAAGGATAATTTAGACTATTTCATAAGCCGATGTTGCAAAGCAAAGCATGCATTTCCAAATTAAAGGCATATCTCTGGTCTTCTTCCTATTACTAAACTGAAATTTGTACTTTAGAAACAATTCAGAATTTTCCATTTCCATGCTTTTGCATATTTTACATCTAGAATATGCCAAATTAGACAAGGATCAAGTTGTTCATACTCTATGAACTGCAATTAAAGGAACTCCATATTAATTTTATATTATATGTTTTCTTTAAAATAGATTTATGTCAGTTTCACACTATCCTTAGCAGGGGTGTGGCAGTATACCAACACTTGCTAGCATCCACTTGAGCTGCCTTGGTGCTGGCACCTATAAGGTCCACCTCCAAAGAACAATTTCAGCCCATAAAATTATAATTTCTAGTTCCTATAAACTAATAGTACTACTACACTGTAAAGTAAATGTGAAATAAAAATATGAAAGTGATAGTCACAGAGAATGGCTTCAAATGAACACACATTATCTGAAAAGAATTTTCAGGAAGTACATTTGCATTTATTTCCCAAATTAGTCCCATAAATATGCGACTCATATCTCTTATAACCAACTTCTTGAAACAAACATTTATTGCATGTCTGTTAACATTAACTCTGTAATTAGTATAATCCATTCAAAGTACAACTAATTTATGTAAAAAACCAAAACCTTCTATCTTCCTTTATAATTCAAAAGTAGCAAAATTAACATACCAACATTATAATAAATAATTCTGATATGCTAAAGGTAATTGCAATCTCGTGTCCAAAGAGATTATGTCCAAGCATGCAGAGTAACAGATTTACAGTATTGTGCTAATTCTAACCGAGAAGTACCATCAAGCTATTTCTTTACATCACACTTTGACCAAATTAAAATGGAAATGCTTCAATTATAGTTTCTGGGTTTGGGTTTTTTTTTCTTTATTTTTTCTTTAATATATCTAAATCATTTGTAAGTTTTGAAAAGTCTCCACATACATGCTTCACTTATTCTTACCAAGAAGCTATCTTCCCATCTCACTTTATTTTGTATGGTTATAAAGCTGTGAAGGCATCACCATGTCATAAATAAAAAGCTAACATCTATCTCCAGGCATGCCAGAATTAAATAAGACTCTCACTGTAAAGCCACATTAACTGCTCTCCAGTTTGAGAACAAAACCACAAATACCACACAGAGTATATAACTACGCACAACTGCTGAAAGCACAGAAGTTTGTATGTGTCAATATGAACATACAATTCTACTACAACTTTTTAGCATATACAGCATTAAGCAGAATCACTATTAATTCAGCTTTCTACTGCACTTAACTGACACCTCATATAATCTTTACTGGGAAGTCCAACTCCTCACATCCTACAATCAACTGTGTTTTGAAAAGTGGCACTAATCCTTTCAGCAGAAGTTTCAGCTTCTCCAAACTGAAAGACTTAGCAAATGTGTAGTTACCTGCTAAAATAAGCACCTTCCATTACCCCTCTTAATACAGGACTTAACCGCATGTGCACCTTAAAAAACAACTAACTGAGGACTTAGCATCATAAGCAGAGCAAGCACTATTAAGTAAAGTTCATCAGACAACATCCAAAGGGCCAAATGAGTAACAAAAATGTTTAAGAGAAAAGCTGTTTTCACCAGCCAGGATTGATTTTCTGAATGAAGCAAAGAATCAGCAGCATTTCTAGTCCAATATCCTTTCACATTTAACAGCCATGAATAGCAACTTTCCATTCTGTTGACATACACCACAAAAAAACACAGACGGAACAACAGCAAAAAAGACTCAACCATCACTGAACATTTTTCTGCTGGGAGAAAAGACATAGTAAACATTCTCTTAACCTTGCACATAAACTACAGCAATTTCACGGCCCGTTAATGTTTGAAGACCAGATCACAATACGGGTTTTTATCAAAAGTTAATATATTAGGATCAAGAGTATCACAAGTATGACAAAGAGGATGCTCCGCAAAACAATCCAAGTTTGGCACTGATGCCTGAGGTTAGTGCATAATTTTTTCCCTCTGGTGACAAACATTTGATGGAAAAAGGTAGACTTTCATGAAGAGTAACAGATTTCCCTTCAGAGAAAAGCAAACAAACAAACGTTTCTCATGTCCAATCTAGAAATGTCCTGGATTTGTCTGTAAATTATGACAGTATTTCACAATTAGAAGATGCATCATATATCATACTATCTGAAAATGTCTTATGTATTTTTGAGACGATGACTAGCAAACTTGCTACTGTGACTTAAGAATACTGTAAAACTTAACCTTTCAATTTGGGCATCTGCAAGAGCTCTTTTGAGCAAAATCATTCTGGCTATTCCAATTACCACTAAACACAGGACTTTTAAGGGCTTTTAAACACAAGATCTGTGCTAGTCAATATCAAAACTTCAGAACAAACCCAAAAAAGCCCCCTTCCGTTGTGGAGTATAAAAATTCCAGCATTCCCTAATCCAACACTAAGGTCCTTGTACACTAGGCCTGTGATGAATTCAATACATGATAAAGGTTGTAGTTCTATTCTCCACCATGACTTTCCAAATCATGGAAAATACAAAAGCTTTTATCTCCCAACAGTAGCATACTAGGTCAATTTGTCTATAGGATTGTTAAGAGCTTAAGAAGATTAGGAGAGGTTTTGAGATCAGGCTTTAAGATAAGGTTATCATCTACACCAGGAATGTCCACGCAACTTTAAAACAAAATGTTGAAATAGAGCTTCATCAGGTAAAATCTCCAGTTCCAAATAATCTACACTGGAAAAAAATATTTTTCTCCTATAAATTTTATTTGAAAGGCCCAGGAGAGACTTATCTGCCCCTTGTGCTCAGTAAAAGCTGCTTCTGAACTATATAATACAATGCAAAGGTAAAAAATCCAGTTCTCTCCCAACTTTCTGCATTGTAATCCTTTAATATGTTGTCAATCACGAATTTCAAGAAGAGCTTGTCTATAAAACCTACTTCATTTCAGAGCAAGATTTCTATCAGTATAAACACCCATACCACAGACTCCTGTAAATCGCCCAACTAAGTGCCCGAGAAATAAGCACCACTAAAAATACATTCTAAGAAAAGACTTAATTAGACACCTCGTTTCTTCACCCTCCAGGCCCAAAGAACGATGTCTTGTTTTCTGACCTTCTCTCATACCACTTCCTAATTAGTAACTTCATATATGCATAAACAACTTCATTCTGGCTGCCCTTCACAAGGAACAGCTTAGGAAAACATCTAAGGCCCTGATCCCAAAACCACACAGACACGCGTTTAAATATAAGCATGTGGGAAACTCGAGCGCAGCCCTGGAAGCAGCTCTTGTGTTTGACTATAAACAAGCACATCAACCCATATGTTAGGACCACAGTCCTGAAAACATCGAAGCTTCAGGATGAACGAACCACATGTCTAAAATCAGCCCCTCAGAGGGAGCCCGCTGTGGGGCGGTTTCTAAGAGGAAATCCAAGAACACGTCTATGGGACTGACGACGAGAGTCCCGAAGACACTCAACGGGGGTCTCACAAGACAAGAGTCTGACTTGCAAACAGCGTTTTGGAGCTTCACGCAGGAATTTGGTATGACCGGTCACTGTGCTCCGTGAATTCCCGCAGTTATCGGCAGCCCGCCCGAGGGGCGGAGCCTGGCTCCGGGCACGGATACGGACACGGACACATCGCCCCCCCCCCAACACACACACACTCACACACACGCACACACAAATCCTTCCAGGAGCGGGGCGCAGCCGGCAGGCTGCAGCAGGCCGGCGGCCGCTGCGCAGGGGAGGGAGCGCAGCAGAGCCGGCGAGGCCCCGGCGCTACCCAGGGCACATCAAAGTGTGATGAGACGCGGGCGAGAGAGCGAGCGCGCACAATGTCCCGCACGGCGCAAGCCCTGCGGCTGCACCGCCGGGCAGGGGCGCGGGGCTGGGGAGCGCTGACGGCAGCGCGACAGCCGGAGGCGCCCGCCCGAGCGCCAGCACTGCGGGCCGCCCGCGCTTCGCACCGCCGCATCCCGACCGACCGTCGGGGAAAGAGCCATCGCCGCGCCGGCCACGGGTGCAAAGGCGGCCCCGAGCACTTCGCTGCCGGCCGGGCGACACACGGCCTGCCGGCAGCCGCGACTAGCCTCGCCGTGCTCAGAACAGAGTTTGCCCTCCGTCCCGTCCCGTCACGCCTGTGGCCCCCACCTGGGGACGGACCCTGGGCGCTGCGGAGGGCAACTCCGCGGCCCTGCGGGCCGGCTGCGCTGCCAGCCGGGGGTGGGACGCCCGGACCCCCTCCCCGTCCCCCGGGGCCCCTCTCCCGCTCACCTGGTGGCGGGGCTCTGGCGCCCGGGGCGCCGCGGGGTGCGCCGTGCCCGGCGGGGCTGCCCCGGCCCTGGCTCCGAGCTCCCGCCTCCGGCAAGCTCGGCCCGTGGAGGGGCGGCGGCGGGCAGAGGGCGGCGGGCGGCGGTAAGCGACCGGAACCGCCGCTCATGGCGAGTCCCGGAAAGCCGGAGCGGGAGCGGACGCGGGTCCGGGGGAGTGCCGGGAGAAGGGAGGCAGCCGAGGGGGAGGTGGAGGCGGCGACGGCGGCCCCAGCAGCGGGGGAGGAGGCAACGGAGGAGGCGGGGGGCGGCGGAGGGGAGGAGGAGAAGGCAGGCAGGAAGGGGGCGGCGGAAGAAGCCACCCATCTGCCGCGCCGGCCCGCCTCGCCGGTCTGACGGAGGTGCCTCTCGCCGCCGCTCTCCTCGCCGCGAGGAGCGACGCCGCGGTCCCGCCGGCGGGCAGGGGCGAGGAACCCGGCGTCGGGCTGGGGCCCGGGGGCTGTCGAGCGGGCGGCCACCGGCATCGCTGCCCGCTCCGACCGGCCGGCGGCGGCCGCCGCCCCGGTAGCAGCCCCACCGCGGGGACGGCGGAGCGGTCAGCGCCAGCGGGGACGCGTGGGTGGCATGGGGAGCCTCCGGCCGGGACGCAGCCCACCGCCGGGTGCGGGGGGGGCGGTGCCGAGCCGTGCCGGCTGCTCCAGCGGAGAAGCTGCTTGCTGCTGCCGCCGAGGAGGAGGAGGAGGAAGTCTCCCCGCCTGCTTCCTCCGTCCCTGCCTCCCTCCTTCCCTCCCTGCCTCCAGCCCCGCGGCCCGCCGGCAGCCCGGCGCCTCCCCAAGGCCTCTCGCCGCTCGCAGCAGCGCTGCCGCAGGGCGTGACGATCCGCGGGGCGCGCACAGGCGCGGCCGCCCCGCACTGCGGCGCTGCCCCCTCGGGACGGCGGGAGCGGGGTCCGTGCCGGGACCCCCGGTGGGCCGCAGCCCGCTCCGAGCTGCCCCTGAGCGAAGAGCCCGGAACCATCCTCGCCCTGTCCCGTGCTCCGTCTCCGCGGGCACGGGCGCCGCCGCGGGCCCTTCGCCTTCGCCCTCGCTGTGCGGTTCCGCGCCCACCAAGGCAGCGCGGCCCTCCGGGGACGGGGGCGACGGCCCGGGGGCAGAGGGCAAAGGTCGCGATCGATGGGCGAGCCGGCCCCCACACGCACGTGTAGGGAGCGGGGACCGCCCCATCCAGGCGTCAGCGGGAGGCGGTGGGTACCGGTCCCTCACAGGGACACACCGCGCCTGCCGGTGTATGCAAAAAGTCAAGGATCTCGGTAAAGGGGTAGGTTAAGGACATGGATGTCCTTTAGCTGTCACGGTAAGGCGGCTTATTCCTTCGTTGTCAGATAAACAACATTCTAGCAAATCGGTTGGCAGGAGAAGACACCAGGAACACAACTAAGAGTTTCTCTGAAAGTGAGGGAATGCCTGTGTGTGCACGTCCGTGTGTCTCTGCGATGCGGAAAAACAGCTGCCTGTGCGGAGCCAGCCCAGCGGGTTTGGTTCTCAGGAAAAGTGCGATAGTGGGGAAAATTACACATGCACGAACAAAGAAAATTCACTGTGAAATTTACTACCTAGAGGGGTGCAGTTGCTGTTCTCAGTGGAACAATAGTAATTCTCTGAGATCTAAATATGCAGACAGAGAAATCATTTCATTTTGCACATCACAGCAGTGCTGCCTTCTCCTGTGCTATGCTTTAAGTGGGAAAGGTTCCAACAAATCCTGCCTTTGCTAATATTACCCCACTGTGCCAGTCTTTTCCCTCACTCCATGTCATTTGGTTGAGGTTTTCATCCCATGTGGGAGCAGGTGACCATGACTACCCAGAGGATTAATGCCTCTGGGGTTTGTAGCAGATTACTGAGATGATTCTTGTGTCCTAACAATTTTATAAGGTCATTCAAAACCTTTCTTGATTTGTTTGCTTGAGCAAACACGGAGTGTTAGGTCTCCAGCCCTTAAACAGGAAACAACTTCAACAGCTCCCATCTCCTGATTCTGTGAAACATGAGGGTCTGAAGTGCTTTCCTGCCACATCTCCCACTTCACCTTTCCAAGGTGTCTGCACCTCTTTCAGATTCCTGCTCTCTGGCAAGCACATGCAGCCTGCATGAAGCTCCTGGCAGTTCACAGCTGGCAAAAAGAGATGAACAGAGCCACTATTGCTTTTATGATGATTCATAAAAGCAAGATTGTTTTTCACTGACTTCCTGGGGGGAAGTTGCTTTAAAACTACTCCCATGCTGAAGCTAATACCTAAAAGTGCATTGTGGCACTGACTTCCTTTTTTGTGAGCCCTCCAAAACCAGCAGATTTGAATACTAATTTTACACTGCAGGAAAAGGTTTGAAAATAGCACCAGTCCTTCAACCAAGACAATCTTTCTAATCTTTTTGCATGCAGATTGTTTTCCAGAAATATGCAAAGAAAAGATATTTCTGCAGGATGAAGCTAGTTCAGCTATTAGTCTAACACACACTCCAGACTACAGGCTATCTGGTAGTTCAGGAAGGCTGTTTCTGTGCAATATGGGACAGGAGTCTTGCAGACATAACCTGACAGTTGTGGTGCACTGCACTTTGCTTCTGGAGCTTAGGTGTTCCATTTTCCTGTTGCTTCTAAATTTAAATAAAGCCTTTTCAAGATAACATCATTGCAAAAGCTAGACTCAGATTTTACTTTTTTTTTGCCTGGAGTGTCATTTTACTCAAGTAGGGTAAGAGATACTACCTTTAGTCTAATACCCTATTAGGGTAAGTACCACATTTGGAAAACAGGCAAGCTTTTAACAGTGTACAAAAAGCCTCCTTCAGATCTGCTTAAGGTCTTCAGGTACTTAAAAACAAGGTTTTATCTAAGGTTTAAAACAACTGTTAACTCATTTTTCTAAATAGAAATATACTGATGGATATCCAGAGTTATGCTCCTTGGTAATTTTTATCAAACAGATCCAGGGAAAAGTTAGAAAAAGCCCTTTTATTCCCACTTTGCTGTGATTTTTGTTTTCAAATTTAAAAACTTGAAATGCCGCGATGATCAGAGAGCCACTGCACTCAGCGTTTTAGGCTTCTGGCTTCAGGTGAATTCAGATCTCACTGGTTTGAGTCAGAACAATCATTACAAGTCATTTGACACTGATGCAAGCTCTTTTGCAGAACAGGAGTGCTTTTCTCCCAACCTCATGATCAGTTCTGGCTAAAAAATACAATATTGGAGTCTGCATTTCCATACATCTCCTAATGGTGTGGAAGAATCAGTTACATGTATGATTCTCATGGTTCTCTCTGTGTTACAAGTTGAAAACTCCAGGATTAGTATATTGTCTCACTAAAAACTGAAACAGTTAAACATCCACTGTGCCCCGGGCATCTCTTAAAAGGTGATAGCAGTTGAAGCATGTTTAAGACTTTGCATAAGCCAGACTTTGCAATGGGATGATTTCTACCATGAATCCTTCATTATCTCTGTTTTGTTTCTGTTGGTGCTGCTGAAGTGCCTGATTATTAGAGGAACATATAGAAAAAAAAAATTACCACAATTAAATCTGGCAAGATTGAAAAAACTGATTATGGACCTTGAAAATTGATGTGATAACTGACCTGTGGAATGCCTCAAAGGTTTTGGGGAGTATTCCCCTAAAGAGGTGAATCAAGCTGTACCTGTAGCCCAGGGGAAGTGCCTGTGTGGTGATGCCCCCACCCAGCGCGGGTAACAAACAGCAACAGCTGGAAGCCACTGTGCAGCTGGAACACTGTGGGCTGGTCACTGTCACTGAACCATGGAGGGACAAATGGCATGGCTGGAGCTCTGCGTCAGTGGCTCTAAACTCTTCAGAAAGGACAGGCAAGGGAGGAGGAGGAGCAGACGGCCATGGGGACGATGTTACCCTCCGTGTAAAAATTGAATAGACTGCACAGAGCTGCCATGGAAAACCAACAATGAACAGGCAAAATGGATAAAAACTTATCGCTAAACTCGGGTCAGAGAAACCTCATGGTTGATGTTTACTACAGGCCACCAGGTCTAGGGGAGGTTAATGAAGTGTTCTTACTTCAGCTACAGGAAGCTTCACACTGAAGCTCTGATCCTGATGGGGGGGCTTCAGCCATGCTGGCATGTGCTGGAAAAGTACACAGCAAGATGTAAGCAGGCCGGGAGACTCCTAGAGTGCAGTGTGGTCTTAATCCAGGTGATAGCCCAACCAGAAGAGAAACTTTGCCAGAATAATAAGAATAATGAGAAGGGCTTCTGCAGGTATGTGGTCAGAAAAGGAGACCAAAGAAAATGTTAGCCCCCAATAAATAAGACAGGATAACTGGTCTGATACAGAAAAGGCTGAGACACTCAGATTTTCAACAAACAAAAAACTTTTTTGAAAAAAAAGTTTTTCAAGAAACTCAACATTTTTTTTGCTTTCATTTTCAATGGTAAACTCTCTTCCCACACCTCTCAAGCCCCTTGTACCTAATCTAAACTAATTCTTCTTCAGTTTAGAGTAACTCTTCTCTAATAAATTTTGATTTGTACAGAAAAAGTATGCAATTCAAATGAGTAGGAGAACTGCAAAGTGAAAAGGACAGTGCAGGCAAAAGGATAGGTGGTTTCATCATGCATTTTACTTTATCACTGGCAGGATGTTTCTCCTCCTTTCAGTTGCTGCTCTGGATTAAGCCTGATAGTTAGGCTCTATGTAGATTACAAGATTTTTGCCCTGTGATCGCACAGGCTTTCCAAAAGAAATCCAGGTAAAACAACTTCAGTAATTCTAAATTTCTTATACTCAAGTCTTCAGATATATTAAAATGCACATCAAAGAGGGATGTGGTAAAGATTTTCCATGTTACAATCTAGGATATTACATTGTTTGTAGTAGATAGTGCAGCTTTATCCCACACTAAAACACCATGCATGCATCGCTCTGTTTCTGAACAAACAGTAGCAGAAATATGGACCAGTTTTTCAGATTACTATTAGACATAGTGTCGATTGTTTAAACCTCGTATGAAGTTACGTGATTGTTGTAGGTACTGAGTAATGGTAGCAGAGTGTAGCCTGACTGAGTGGAACATCAAACTGAAGAAAGGTAGACCTGCTACTGCAGTGCTGAAACACAGATTTAAAAGCTAACCTTTAGGCAGTTAGATTTCTGGACTGTGTTCACTCATGTCCTGTTCATATTTTGGCTAGCATGTATTGAAGGGACAGTCATAGATGGTCTCATGGGCAAAGTGGGAAAAGGTGCACCACACTCTTTGGTCCACAGTGTCATGCAACTTCATGCAAATACACCCCTGATTGTCAATCTATGCAAAGAGCTGCTCCTTTATCCCATAACAGTCTAGCTGATATTTCACATAACAAGTTATCTTCTAATGCTATCCATCCTGTGCACTGATGAAAGAATTAGATACTTGAGTTGATATGATTTTGAATTGATATTGATAGAACCAATATAATAAATATTATCATTAATTGATAGCAGAAGTAGAGGAGTGAGGAATTGTTATCAAGTCTCATTCTTCCTGTGTAACTGCCAGTAAAAAATCTCATGGCACATGGTGACTGACAGTAGATTACAGAGTCTTGGACAATGTCCCTGAACTACCTCCTGGGAAAAATTATATAGTTAATATTCTGTAAGGAGTGAGATGCATGTACTGAACCAATACCAGCAGTATACTTTGAATGTCTTAATGTGGTATCCAGGAAATCAGGAGGGAATTCAATACCCATCATTCATAAAACACTGAGTCATTTTGCTGGTCTTTCAAGGGAAAGGAGTAAGGGAAACTGTGGATACTGTGAGAGTGAAACTACTCTTTACCGAGGCTTGGATACAATCCAAGACTTAAGTCATCTTTCTCCTCCACTAGGAACTGATAAATGAATAAGTAAAAGCTGCCATTCAACCTGCATACTACAGAAAGTAACCATCTAGAAAGTATATGATGTTTTCCCTGGAACTTCATTAATACACTGATGATGAGGTGTTTTAACTGGAGACAATGTTGACAACATCTAAAAAGATAGGAAGCTTCAAGTATCAGACAATGCTAACCCTTGCATTGAGAAATCTGGTATTCTATCATGTAAACCCATGGAAACTTGTAGCCTCTGCAGTAACTTGGACAGTGAGGTCCAAATATCCAAAATCTCACTTCAACGCTGTCAGCATTCTGGACTTCAACTTGGCCTATACCCTTAGGACCAAAATGGGGCGCAGTATACCCTCAAGCTGAGAAACTGGAAACCTTAAAAAGCAGAAATGAAAAAGTTATTATGTAACAAAACCAGCAGGTATTCCATGATACCTGCTGGAATTTTTAGAATCACAAGACAAATTGAACAAACTGCTGGACATCATTAATGTGATGTTTTTATTGGATTCACGCCATCTGCAGCTGCATATTACATCCTATGATCATTGTATTGTTGTATTCTCTTTTATTAGCTTTCTTACTCTTGTGCTTGTATATCTACTTATTTCTTATCTCTCCATGCTGAAGGTACATCATATTTAACTCATCAATTGTTAAATGATTACCTGCCAGTGAGAATACTATCTCCTTTCTGCTGTTGCCTCATAGTGTATGAAAAATATATGTATAATCAACAGAAGACCTGCAAGGACTGCTCTGAAAGCTAGGTTTATATTTGCTTATTCACTAATAGGGCTCCAGAGCCTGGTTAAAAGAAATAGCCAGTATGCAGTCTTGAGCTGTGGCAAATTTTGAATTTTTAATTTCTTTTTTCAACAAAATGCCTTTAAATACCTTTGTACATTCCCTAAAAAACAGAAAGGTACAGGAAAGCAGGGAGGAACAAACAGCCATTTGATTCAGACCAGAGGGATTATCAATCATAGTAACTGGAATTTAGTTACAGAGTGAGAAGAGGACAGGCTAGAGTAATACACTTTGGGCTAGAGTTTGACAGAATATCAACACTGGGTTTGGTGGTTTTTTTTGTTTAGGTAACAGAATTTATTGTCTGCCTTGTTTAATCTTTCACAGACTTTGTGTGTACATTCCCATCAAATGCACACTTGATTTTACTGAAGTAATTTCTTCTATCCCAGGCTGAAGTTTCCTAGAGAAATATAACCAGAAATTTAAAAAACAGTCTTGAATGACAGAAACCATCATTAGTGACTGTGTGGGTCTGAGGCACAAAGAGAATTTACAAGACATCTACATTCAGATTTGACAGGCTCTGAATCTCAGTGCCTCTGGAGGCTGCATTTCACTCTTAGGCATATTTAGCATGTAGTAGAGAAATTATCCATTCATCCACCAAAACCAGAAAACACATCTACAGAGGCACAGATTACACTGTGACATTTATCTCCTTGCTTGACAGAGCTACATATTTCATTGATGCCCATGTTTTGGGTTTTTTTGGGTTTTTTGTTGGGTTTTTTGTTTGTTTTTGTTTTTTGGTGGGGGTGTTTGTTTGTTTGTTTGATTGTTTGTTTTTGGGGGTGGAGTTTTTTTTTCCCTTTTACATGCTGCATCACTTCGGTGAAAAGAAAGGATTCTGTCAACAGAGCAGGAGAATATCTGTATCTGTTAATGGAGAACCTGTACTGAGTTTCCGTCTTTTCTCCAGTTAGACCCCAACAAGTGAATTAGCATTTCCATGTGAATGTCGGTGCATACAGAGAAGCAAGTCTAGGATGAGGTGGCAAAGGTTGATATTGCTTGTTTTGCCCTCTGGTATTTGAAGGCTTGGTTATTTACAAACCAAAAACTACTGACTAGAAAGTGGTCAAAATTAGATATTGTCACTAATATATCCACACATATGTATATGCATCTACTATGAAGTTGACTGAGGACTGAGACAGAGTCAGAGGCACTTGTACTTGTAAGCCTTTAAAAACCTTTGACATCTTGATGTGATAGAGGAGTTAAGATGACCTCACCACCTTCTGGAACCAGTGTGAGATTCTCTAAGTTGATTCATTTTAGTTGGTTGATTTAGGTTCAGAATAAGGCTCCTGGTGGTGTTTGGTGAATGGATATAATGGTGTGGGGGTGCATGTCTTTGTGTGTGTGCACATGCGCATGTGAATGTACATGTGTAGAGTCTGTACAACCATTTTCCAGCCACAGTGAGTGTAGTAAAAAAAAAAACAATCTCCTTGTGGATGCGGAAGGAAGAAACTCAAGGCAATTCCAGAGTCTACTTGTCAATGAATAGGGAGGAAGAAACTAAAATAAAACTTTGTGGTGAAATATTGGCTGACGTGAACAAAGAAGCTGATAGTTGATCCTTGCTGTGTTTAGGCAAGTAGGACTTCATACTACTTAAGAACACACAGGTAATGACTGTTTTATTGTACTCCTTGGGGTGAATTAAACTTGTTTTTACTTGAGTATAAAGAGATCTATGGAAAGTCCCTTGGACACAGTGCTGCTGTCACTGATGGTTCTCCAAGGAATCTACAAAAATGCAGCAGGAGCTGAATCTGTATATGCACTTGCACCTGCACCCGCCATGTGATTGTTGGCATGGAGTGCCTCAGCCCAGCATTGGGTTAATTCCCCAGCACCAGCTCTGTCTACCAAAAGGGCCACCTGACCACTTGAATTACAGGATCCTACAAGACAGTACTGGAGCATTTCTCTTCTCCTCAGCAAGGGAATCTTCATTCCTTTACATGGTGGCTGCTGTGGTTCTGGCATTCCTGCTTCCAGTCAGTTTAACCAGTTCTGCAGTTAAGCCTTCTTTTGAACTACATCACGTAATTCCTCTGTCACAAATTGCCCCTGTGAGCAGTTGCCATTTGAATTTCACCTTCATGCCAAAAAACCCTTTGATTTGATCAGGGGAAACCACCCATGTGGTCCCAGACTGGCCATTTAAAGTATAAGGTTATGGAAATGTTTTATATGTGCAACCATGAGGTATGGACATAGTTCATGGGGTAGAAGAATGCATTGTCTGCTATGACTTTCAGATGTGTGAGACAGGAAGACCCCTCAGGTGCATTCAGTCAGCCTGTGTACACAGTTAATCTGTGAAGTCTGTCATAGTTTATGTGTGCTGTTTCTTACCCAACTTCTTAATGATTCTCTCCATGGACAGCCCTGTTTCTTCCGTAAAATCATATCCAGAGCAAGGTGCTGCTTGTAGCTTGATTAACGGAGATCACGCAAGGCTGTAAAAGGAGACTCCCTCACTGGATGATATGCTTGAGATATAACAAACATCGTAAGTTCTCTTTGACTGAGATGCCTTTCCCTCCTGACCAGTACAGCCCTGCCCTATCTCAGAATAGTAGATTTTCTGGATAAGTTTGACCAAACCAAGGCATCTTTGCCCGAGGCAGCTGGAATTGCTGTCAGCATGTTATTGGTCTGCTCGCCTACTGAGCCCTTTCAAAGCCACTCAGCTAGCCAGATGAAAGGGACACACTGGAGGACCCCAGCCCTTTGATTGGTACCTAAAACAAAATATCATTTGTGACTTTATCAGCACAGCTCATGAGCAACATAATACGATAGTGGCTGGTGCTGAAACTGTTTGAGCAGTTCACACCCCTCCGACGTTTGTTAGAAGATGTTTGTTTGCTGGTGTTTGATTTGCACCAGCCTGGAGTGACTGAAGGTGCAGGGCAAGGTACTGCTGTAAGAGATGGCAGATAACAGGTAGCCCATGAGTCTGCATGGAGCAGAAATGGGAACACACAAGTTTCTGCAAGAGTTTTGTGACAGAACACAGAGTATATACAGACAGTGAGGAACAAATATTCCCAAACATCAGCCTTCAGTTGCGTATCAGTAAGAATATAAATCTTCAAGGGTCTCCAAAGGCCAATTTCCTGTTTCAGTGATGAATGAGGTATCAAAAGAGAGTCCAGAATCACTGCATCAGGTAGATTTTTCATGAAGGTGGAAGAACCTTGCTGAAATCAGAGACATTGAGAGCTGGCTGTGAGGATGGATGTGGGGTAGAGAGCTCAGTTGGTGTTCCACATTTTTCATGCCAAGATAGGCATCAGACTCACTCAGTGTTTGCTGCAGTGTCTGCCTCTCACATCACGGTGCCCAGGAGAGAAAAAAGAAAATGCAACTGTTGTGGTCCTGAGCTGTGTTGAGAAAGTGTTGGTGCTTGGATCAATTAAAATTCCTGCAGAAAAGTGCTCATCCCAAAAGCATCTACCTGACCAAGCCATCACAAGGTGTTACTGCAAATTATCTCACCTGAGGCTCCACGTGGGTCTGGCAGCAGCTGTCTGTAGTGAGCAGGGCCGTGGGGTATGTAGAGCAATAGACAGGACAGAGAGACAGATCATCCCAGTGGGCAGTGGGAGGAGGTGAAAGAAGGGGTGAGGTCACCCATAGGTATGATTCTGGCCATTTTATTTATTTGTGGCATATAGCCAAAAGATTCCTGAAGATAGGCCTGTCTTTGAAATCAGTCCTTACTGAACTGGGACCAGAGAACTTCAGTTATTTGTACTGGGCCCTTTATAGAGTGCGCCATGGGACCCACTAAGCGCACAAGCCTTTATGGTGTTTTCCATTGAACTGAGGCATGGGCAAGCAAGGAGGAAGGGCAAGGACCAGTGAGTGCTTGAGCCACAGCCTTGCTGGGACAGGATCACCGCTATGATGCCCAGGTTTGGAACTTGGGTGAAAATCTAGCGTCAGTTTAAATGGGACCAGCAGCCCCAGCATTTAATTCCTTGTGTCTGACATACTGCTGAAAGACCTTGACTGAGTCCAGGGAAGAAGAAGGTCCTAAAACTCCCTCTGACCACAGATATGTGCAAGGATTCTAGCTAGGTTAGGACAGTTAGGATGATGTGCCCAAGATGACATAAGAACTCCGTACCCCAGCTATGAGGTACAACCAAGTCCCCCAAGGCCAATGTAGCATTCTACAAGCCTCACTGTACCTCACAGCCTGTAGGGAAGATGCAAATGTCAGGAGTTTAACACTGGAGCAAGATCCAAAATTAATTCAGACAGTGCTGTGGGAAGAGAAATTTTAGGAAATCCTCTACAGTTGGACTGAAGAGGACACACTCAGGAACTGCTGCTGTATTGGCCATATCTTCTGCAGGTCAAGAAAATATGAGACCTCACATTGGAATCCCAGCTGTTTCCAGTAATCTGCACCCCCAGTCTCCACCCCAGTTCTTCCCTCCTACCATTCAGGAAGATATATAACATGGAGGACTATGAAGCCCTGGGGTGGTGTGGTACTTAACAAACATTCTTGCACAGACCAAAGCTCTCTCCTCTTTGACCCCAGCAAGCCAACTAAATTCTACTAGTGCGTATTTTTCATCTCTGCTCTCATGTCATTTCTGGTGCTATGTGAAGACATTATTCTCAGTGAGAGACTTCAGGATCTGCACAGCTTTACTAAAAGGAGCTCTCTGAGGCAACTTATAAATGCACAGGGACTTCCTCTGGGTTGCAGGAAGTATTGAAGAATTACTTGATTTGCAGTAGGAAAACCAAAAGAGAGTCAAGGCTAGATGACACAAAGAATGAGCCACCACCTTTTTAGCAGGTGATGTTCAGATTTTGAACTAGCTTCCAAACAATCTAGTGGTTTCTTTTGAAATGAAAATGCTTCAAAATCAAATGGATTTTTTTCCTTAGAATACTCAAGACAAACACCAGTCAAAGGCCAAATATTGACATACTTGGAAGCCAAAGAATACAGAACTGAGGTCTAAGGTGACCACCTCTGGTTTGTAAATCTGCATTGTGTTCACTAACTACTGGAGGTTAATTTATTTTGTTGACAAGCAGTAGCTGGGGGAGAGTTATAGACATTTGTTCTTCTATATTTGCTTCTCTGATCAAACCTGCAGAGCTTTCCAGGTTTATGCATATGACCACAGGAAGTCTTGGCCCTCTTCTTGAAAGAACTGGACAGCAATCCTAGCAATTGTGGGGTATACTCCTGTTGTGTGTATACATGGATATAGAAATCACACAGGCACTTACACGTACGTGTATACACAAATGCATAGAAGGATGAAACAAAGTCAGGGCATGTAGAAACTTCATAATCTCTGAATACTCCTCTGTAAATAAGATGTCAGTCCTTCTTTGTAAAAGAAAAAAAAATTCAAAAAAAATTTTTAAAAAATGCTTTTGCCAATAAGTAGTCATCATCACTGCTAACTGGGACACAAATCCCATTCTGCTTATTGCTGCTTCTTAGCTCATCACTAAAAATGGTCCAAGCAGACAAGTGTTGCTCTCTGCAAAATGCAAATTCCTAATCTACACCTCTGGCTATAGCTTAATTCTAGGAACTCTAATGTTTTTCGTGCTTTCAGCACATAGAAGAACATCAGCCAGGTGAGTGATAACTGTTACAGTCTTTATTTTGAAGATGTGGGCTGATTAATGCAGTGAAGGCTGCATACTCCCCCTCCTTCTCCTTTCCTCCATCCAGGCCAAGCAATATCAAATACTGATTTACTAACTGGACGTCATTGGACAGCTGTCCTCACACAAAAAGTTTATTAGTCTTCCAAACGTCAGAAGAAGGACTGCATTTTAGTGGATTGAGCATTAGAGGAGTAAAGGAGTCCAGATAGCTGGAAAAGATTTTCGAAGGAAGTTTTAATTTATGTTTTGTACACTGGTGATGATTATAGATGAAATATGTATGATGGAGCCCTGTTTTCCTGGAGCCTGCTAATGGGAAGTAGTGAATGGATACTTTGGTTTTATTTGCTTGCATGTACAGATTCTGCTTTGCCTATTAAACAGTTCTTACCACAACACATGTTTTTTCTGTAAGCCTTCTGATTGTCTTCCCCATCCCACTGGATGGGAGAGGCTATGTGGGGTTTATCTGCCAGCTGGGGTTAGCCCTTGACAATGTGCCAACAGTGAGCTCCTGCCATGGTATTTGAGGTGGGGAGCTTACAAACAAAGCAGAAGAGCTGTAGGACATGGATATATGTTTTTTTCCCCTGATGTTGCTACTTTTAATGCAGCCCTGTAATTTCTGAGCTGAAACTGTGACTGTTGTCTGCAGATGCAAATGAAACTACAGTGACATTCTAGCAAACCACTGGTTCCAGATTCTTCAAGCAACTTCAAAGATGTATTCCTAGGTAAAAACACTGATCCAGACAGCAAAGTAGCATCTTCTCTTGCTTCTCCTGTTGAACAATGGCACACACTCTTCACATCTTCTTCATCAGCATTATTAGTTCAAGTCCTCCACATGTGCAGGAGGCCCTGAAATCCTGCACTTGTGGCACAATGATCTGTTCAGCTCAATGTGAGTGTTAAAGGAATAATTCCACAAATAGCCTTTTACACCTACTGAGATTACCTACTCAGGATTGACAAAGAGAGACCTTTGTCTGCCTCTCTCAAAAGTAAAAGATTTAGCTAGTGTAGGATTTGATTCTCCAGGATTGCCATCTGAGGTGTAGGTGCGGTTCAGACGGCCAGGACGGAAATGAGAGACTTCTGGATTTTAGTCTTAGAGCATGGGGTTTATTATGATAAAGCGTGTGGGGGTAGGAGACCTGCCAGGAACTGCAAGACGCAGCTCAAAGCAGGTGAGAGAGAGAGAGAGAAGTACAGGATACAGGATACGGGAATGCAGAAAAGGGGACCGTGGTCGCTGCTTACAGTACAATAAATCATGTTCTGTGCTCTATATTCTAATTTTCACTAACCAATCTAGAACAAGATACAAATTCTATAGCATTTACATACAGTCTATGAACATCCTTGTATTACCATATGGCATTATATTTTAAGCCCTTAAAACAGCTTTTTTGGACCTTATGCTAAGTTAGTAGCGTCTGCTCTGCCTTTTGGACCTGCCAGCAAGCAGAGGCTATTGTCTAATCAAGGGGTGAATTACCTTCAGTTGGCCATACCATTGTTTTCCCAGTTACTTAGTAACTGGGGTTTGGTATCTAAAAGCTTGTCTTCATTACAATCTAGCTTGTAGTTTCTATATTCTCAGCATCTTTTGCCAGGTAATCATATTTATAAGACTTTCCTATTTCATCCTCCCCAACAGCTAGAAATGTTTAAATGTCTGCATGACTCAGGCATCAAAGTCCTGTTCCAGAGATGTTAAGGTGCAGATCTCCAATGGCAGTCATGTGCCAAGCTGAGATTTGAGCAGGAGTTCATCACACTGGATAGATGAATGCACAGCATTAAAATTATGACCTTCAGGAATCTCACAAGGCTTTGTGAAAATGGCATTTTCAAAGTAAAAAAAAAAAAAAAAAAGAAGTAACTTTCTACTACTTCTTTTCATGGTTATCTATTAGTTTTCACTATTTTATAAATCTGTATGGAACATCCATTCAGCAAAATGCAGTTAAACGTTTACCATCTCCAGAAATTATGTTTTAAGGAGCTCTGACAAATGGAATTAATTAACAAATTTAAGGTCTTTAAACAGATTGAAAATATAAGGCATGATTGAACTATTAATGACAAAATCCTGCAAAATGAACAGTGCTAAAATTTGGGAACTGCTCTTTGCCAGCCTCAGCATTATCATAGTGGTGTGGGTTGGAGAGGACCTTGAAGATGATCTAACTCTGTCCAGCATGCAATGCCACCCACTAGATTAGGATGCTCAGGGCCGCATCTATCCTGGCCTGGGGAGAGGGCATTCACAACTTTTCTGGGCAATCTGTTCCAGTACCACACAACCCTCTGAATAAAGAATTCCTTCCTGCCATCTAATCTATCCCCCACAAATACTGTTCGTTTGTCTTTTGGGGTTGGGGTTTTTTTTTTTGTTTGTTTTTTTTTTGGGGGGGGGTTGTTTGGTTGGTTTGTTGGTTGGTTGGTTTTGGTGGTTTTTTTGTTCTTGTTTTTTGGTTTTTGGGGTTTTTTTGGGGGGGCTTTTTGTGGGTTGGTTTTTTTTTTTTTTGGGTGGGTGGGGTTTTTTTGAGTTTAAAACTATTTCCACTTGTCCTATCACTATCTACCCATGTAAGTCGCCATTAGAAGTATGGTCTGCTCACCACTGACCTTGTCTTGGGCCCTGTACAGAAGTACTTTGCAGCCCTGTCTGTCCTCATGAGATGAGATTTTTTCTCATAGACATTAACCTTCTTCATCTTATATGATGGATCTGCTCTGGGCATGAATAGTGGTTTCCCCACCCCCCTACCCTTTAGAGGAAAAAAACTTATGGCAGCATTTTTGTCAGTTTTTACCACTGTTACACAGAACCTCAATTCTCTTAAAAATATTAACTACACAACGCAAAACATTTGCATTGTCTAAATCAGCAGAGATACTTTTACAGTTCGTTGAAACAGTGAATATCTTTGAGGCAAAGAAACATAGTGGCATTCTCTTGTAGCTGCTCAGCTGGCACTGGAAGCTGTGCAAAAGGTGTTGCATTCCCGCTCCATCACCTACACACTCCTTACTAAGGATGAGTGTTGATTATGCTGGTACAATTTCCCTTGGCACTAGGTACAGCCTTTTCCCCATTTCTTTCTGTTTCTGGCTTCTGGTATTTTTTTAATACCTGGTGACAATTACAGAACAATATTGTGTGGGCCTTCAACATATAAAAATCTCTTAGGGGTGCCTTTAGCAGAGCTGCACCTTTCCTTACGTGGGAGTCCAGAGTTCAGTTAATGAAAGGGTACTAAATGGGAGGCTGAATCAGAAATATTGTTGAGCATCAGCACACATACATAGAAGTATGTAAAGCTATTATATACATTCCTCTACAGCGGTCAGACTTTACCTAAACCCATTAAAGCTTTATGACTACATTTTCTTCATCAATAGAGTAGAAATGCCTTAGACTGTGGATTATTCCTCACAGGAAGCTTTTGAAGCCACCCTGTTATTTGAATGCTGTAGTATTAGAAATTAAGGTCTTCAGTGCATGGCAGTTCACAACCCCTTGTGGTTTATGATAAACATGACCAATAAGCAAATCAAAGCCTGGAATAAACCACAAACTTGCCTACAAGCCGAGCTTGGTAGGCTGAAAGTTTGCTTCAAGCCACAAAAAATTGTGAATTACCAGTGTTAGACAAGAGATCAGTTGTTAGAAGATATGTTTCCAAAACTGGTCTGTGTGTTGGATGTAGAACCCCAGAATGCAACAGTAAGTGGCAAAGAGAGGAGAGGAGCTTAGTGGTTGGAGCAGTATTCTACCTGAACCTAACACTGACTACAAGATACAGTCTTCATTTCATTAATACATACATTCATTCTACTAACAGCATTCCAGAGGAAAATGGGATATTTGGCTCAAATTTTAAACAGTTGATTAATTTCATTAGCATATTAGGGTATTTCTCTGTCAATAGCTATATGTCAGTATTTTCAGAAATGCCTCAGCATAAGAGAAAACTGCAACAAATGCATGCACAGACTAGGCATGCAACAACACTTCTAGATAATTGAAAATGCAGGTTCAGCACTGTATGATTCTCTGCATCCTGAGATTCTTAAAGCAAAATAAGTGAAAATTAGCAGCTATTGATATGAACTAATTGCCACTGTTCTTGTATTGCCACTGCCAGTATGCTGTTTAACACTAGATGTGCACGCAGCAGTCAGCCAGACATGACTGAAGGTCTGGCCCCTCTTTAAAAAGATATAAAATCTACAGTATCCACACTGACATTATAGAGCTGGGTAAGCCATCTGCCAATTGTACTAACGTGAATGTTAGCAGTTTTAACTCCCGTGGGATGGTGTTTGCCTTGACAGAATAATGGTTTGATATTTTTTGCTCACAAATTAGGGGCTAATAACCTTGCTAGACCACCTTCCTATCTTGCTGTAAGGAAGATGCAAGACATCTTCTTCTGGCAGCAGCTGCACTGTGCTCCATGAATGGGAGACAACAAAAACATGGAAACCATGGGTTTAAAACCAGGCATAAACACATCATGTGTCACAAACACTTCTGGGCAGATCCAGTGGCACAGGCAGGAGTGGGATCTGCTCTCAACCCTGAAGCAGATTCTGTCACATATTGGGAGTGGAGATTTTGCAGGAAATCTTGCAGACTGCCCTGAGCACTGAACTGATAACATGGTGCAGAAGCTCCCAGCTTCTGTATCAGTTCTTGGACCCCATGGGATCTGAATGTCATTTTTCTCAAAAATACACCTGATTTTTGAAATAGGACCTGCTTTTTCTTCATCAAACCCTGAAATCTCAGCATTTCATGGAATCGTAGAACAGTTTGGGTTGGAAATACTTTAAAAATCACCTAGTTCCAGCTCCCTGGCATGGGCAGGGACAGCTCCCACTAGACCAGGTTGCTCAAAACCTCATTCATTTCCAATAGTGCTGGTTTGAACTTTTTCTTGTGCACTATGGTTTTCAGAAGAGTATGGTTTAGATGTTCAAGAGATACAACATGTTGGACTGAGTTCTAAGACAAATGGAGAATTTTAGATGTTGGCATTCTTGTGGGAATTTTCAGCAGGCAGGAGCAGGCTGCCTTCAGAGAGTAATGACGATCCACCGTCATCTTGGTATTTGTTTTTTGATTTGGTCCTTCCTTCTACTATTACCTGAACTTCCATCCACAAGATAGAGTCCTTTTTTATAGATCCTTCAGGTTTGTCTTACTTCAGGATATGTCTTTCAACTGGCCATAATTTCCCTTGGGGCACCATTTCAGTATATCAACCAAAAAAATTGATTCAACATTTTCATCTTGTCGTTTCATTCTCTTTTGCCCTACAGATTGTTTTTACACCTGGGCTCTTTCTCCTTGAGTACAAGTCAGTCCAAGACCCTCATGCCATATCATAGCAGCTAAAGAAGAAACTGAAATGTGTAGTGAAACATATAGAACACATCAGAAGCTTTACCTCTCGAGTCTTCAAGAAACCCTTGTACTAGATCTGTGTCTCCAAGGAGCAACACAGAAATGTTCCCCAAAATTCAGACTTTGACCAAAACAGCTACTTCTCATTTTTGCATGAATTTACATGATTATCTAATTGCAGCAAAACACAGCACTGTTAGTTAACTTGCCTACACCAGGAGCTAGTGTTTTCTCTTGCTCTGAAAAAATCTGATTGGTCTGCTCACCGCTTGCAGAGGAAATGGCTTTATAGCCTGAGTAAGGGCTATCAGCACTTTTGTCCAAAATACAAAAGGAGAATAAGGTACCCTGGCAGTTATTCATGAATCTTGTTTGTGAGTTACACTTGCATGGAAATGAGTGTGGTGTTAGAGACTGTAAATTACAGGTAGCAAACGAGACTGAATGAGGCTGATTAGAAACATCTGTTTGCATACAGATACTTGGCATGCATTGCCACTTTCTGGCAATGAGCAACAAAGCAAGCAATAAGTTGAGTGAGGTTTGGTAGCTGTTTGCCTGCTTGTGGTACTGGATCTCGATTCGTGCTCAGATGCTCACGTTCTAACTTTGAATAAACATTTAGATTCTCTCTCTAGTTATAAGAAAAAAAGCTGGATAGAAAGTGGCACAATATCCATGATTTTTCATATTGATATTTCGGGCAGACCTGCAAGCTGTACAGTATTTTAGAGAAAACAGGAAGTATTATGAGTCATTTAGGAATTGAGAGATACATGTTGTTTAAACCACCCATTCTCTGGCACAAAACATGCAGTGCAGCTCCTTTTTTAATGTGAAAACCATTGAAAAGGATAAGCCAAGTCAATTTTGCAATATTGCTCTGTTTTAATGCAAAGTGTTAAACAACACCCTGGATTACACATGGTATTCCAGCTTTCTTCAGGTGCTTGTCACTTTACATAGAACCTCTCACACATTTCTTCTAGAAAAATAGAAGGTTCTTATAAGAATATTAAATTTTTGTTTCTCCTTCTAGAGCACTGGCTATTAAATGCTATATATATTCCAGGTGGGATTTTTTTTTCCTCTATCTATATGAACAATAGGTTTTTTTATAGTACTTTTACAAAAACCTTTTGTTGCAATCAACATGATCAGTGAAATAGTGCTGCTGTAGATAACTCAGAGCAGTAATAAGTGGTAACTTTTGTATTTCATCTTCTGAATGAATATACCACTGCTTTCAAGTATCAAACCCCTCACTTTCACATTTGAAAAGTCCTCAGTAAGGTAACATCCTAGTCTCAGATGATGCTATTGAGTGATGAAAGTTTCCTATTTCAATTTTATCCCTAACTTTTCCCTAGAAAAGAAAAATTGGCGCTTCACCTTTTTCTTTTTTTTTTCATAATTGGTACTATCTTGAAACATTCAAACAGAATAATCACTCCTAGAATTGAGAAATTATATTGCTAAGGTTCATATGTGAGAATGTGATTGCTGATCTATTCAAGAGGATATTTACCAATTACAGCCAGGGAAACCAGCAGGGACCACCTAAGGACTCTAGCTGTTACTTGATTTTGGAAATAATTTCATTTTTTTTTCCATCATTCCACATGGTGGAAGAAACTGTGATTATGTCAGGGCTGCCAAAAAGTTGAAGTGGAAAAAACGTGAGCAATTCCTTGGTGTCAGCCTTTGCTCTGCATCTTCTAGTTGCATTACTCTTGATATGGGTGGAAATGTCTGGTAGTGGTCACTTTGATCTGGCAAACTGGAGATGTTGCTCCTAAGTGTGAGATTAATTTTGACACTTCTTGCATAAAGTCTACCTTCTTCTGCTCTGCTAGTCTGGTGCTCTCTGAGGTTCATGCAAACCCTTTCATGACTATAAGGAAGGGGGTTTCCAATGTGAGGGTCCTTGGCCAGTGAGTTTCTTACTACACATTATAGGTCTGTTAGGGAAAAAAGGTTAAGGAGAGCTAGTTTGTGAGTGGAAAATTAACATTTCCCTTTCTGTCTTTTGGGATGAGAAAATAACTGATTACTCAGCCAGGGCTGGCAGAAAGGGCACAATGCCTGAGGATGTGAAAAGTGTTGAGGCCACATGAAGTCTGACTGAGGGAAAGAAACTTGGAGCTTCTCCAAGCAGTTTGTAAACTGCTGTTTCTCCAAGACCAGACCTTAGTCTGGAATAGATGGCACAGCCTAAGGACCCAGGATCTGGTGCCTCCCTGAGGTAAGCACAGTTCCTGAGCGGGGCCACCTGGTAGTCTAAGGACACAGCTTTCCTCTCAGACTCATCCTGCCATCCCATCCCTACCTGCAGGCCTTGGGCATCACCTGTGAGAAAAAGTTTTTAAAGGCAAAGTTTTTTGTGTACAGCTCTCTTTTAGAATGTGATGAGAAACATGCACCCTGAAAGGGAGTGTGAAATGAGCTATACCCTGTTGTGCTCACATTGCTGCAGAGAAGAGAGGTAGACTTTGGCTAGTGTCACTTGCTTTTTTAATACAAAAATACTGAATTGTGCCATACTCACGTGGGCGTAACAAACACTTCTCCACTCATAATGTTGAAAGAAATGTAGTCCTTTTACCCAGGGAGATTTTGAAGCTTACATTTGAGAAATCTTGTCATGTTTCTTCTGTTTTTTTTCCCCTACAAATTTATGTTGCGAATTCTGTAGCTACTCTGACAGAAGATTTACAAAATAACAGTGAAGACACAAGGATAAGCACATCTCTGTGGCAGAAAATACATTCGCTGCTTGACCTCTAGTGATATCAGCTGCCATCATTGCCTCATGGCAGATCACAGTAGTTGGACAGACTACTGACAGTAAAAGTGTTCAGAGATCTGCATTTCAGGCTGTTGTCAACAATATGACCTAGGAAAAACCATGTGTGAAAATCTCTTGTATGTATCATTTCTAGTTAATAATTTCTGGAAAACAAGCATGTTATTTCAAGTGTTCAAATTATGACAAGAAAGTTTTGTCTCACCTCCACAGCAAGTAATGTAATCTGAGTATAGGAATTGCCATATATTGGAGTGCCAAGCAAATGATTTATAGTCAAGAAATGCCTTTGCTGATAAGCTTTGAGGTAAAGAACCCAGACTGGCTTAGGAGGCCTCATTCCTTCTGACACCTCACCAAAATGCCCTCTGAAAAAGTCAACTGTGCTTCTCTCAAAAGCCAGGCTGGCAGCCTGTCTCTATCAGTCCTTAGGGGCAGGCACTGCTGGACCCTCCATTCTCTGCTGGCCTTCCCAAATTTCTATTCTAAATTTATTGATAGCAGGTCTGTACTCCTTTGTTCTTATGCCAACATCATGTTTTAGCTCAAAAAGTTCCTCACCCAATATAGCATTTTGCAATCTGATATTTTTACAGAAAGTAGTCAAGTGCCTTCAAGGCTTCTCTTAACTGGGAGAAAGAACCACGCTCTTTTTGCCTACTTTCAGAAGATCTGTGAGTGTGCCCGGCACCCTGACTGTAGCATTGGGAAGTAGAGGAAGTATTAGGAATTGGCTGAACCAGGTTTGCTTCAACCTGTGAGCTGAGGTTTCTGAGCCTCATGCTGTCTTTCAATTTTCTGACTGCTTTTCCTTCCATTGAATTTTTCTGTCTAATCTCTAATGCTAATATTTTAGCATCCAGGATACTATGGGCTCTGTGAGTGGCATGTAGAAACAGTTGTATCTCCATTTTGAACTTCTAATAAGACGATTTCTTTCAATGATGTCTTGAATGAATTATTTAGGTCATTTGAAGAGCCACCATTGAAGGTATCGGCAAAAGCACAAATATAAATTTGTGAAAGAGTGACAACAAAGTTTGGTGGAAAGGTTCACTCTATTACCTACTATATAGATGAAGCATACATAGGACAATCAGGTTATGAAGTGAACCTAAAACAATTGGATTAGAATCCGTTTAGAATGATTTACACATAGACTGAGGATGCAAAAGGGTAAGGATGCAAAAGGGTAAGGGAGACCCTCCTGTTGATCCATGAAGTTCAGTGAGGACCCCCCTTGCTTTCTAAACTCCTGATGGAGCCTAGGTGCAGCTGAGCACAATCTTAGCCCCAGCCCCTTGGTCAATGGTTTATGTCTAAAAGATTTGGCAGTGCACGTTCATTGGCCAATTTAACATTTAGAAAGAGATGCAACAGGTTTTACTATAATTGCAAGAGTGACTTGATAATAGAATCAAGATGGCAAGACTCATACTATACTTGAGAGAGGGAGGGTATTTAAATCAATTTAGACACCCACAAACACAGAGGTGTATGCATAAATACATAAAGAGTACTTGTTAAGATACACGCCAAACGTCTTTGCATCTCTGTGGGTGAAGGGTTGAGCCTTAAGGAGTTGGGTACCATCACAGGCCCTGCTTTCAGTTTTCAGTGGCTGTCCTGAGTTCTCAAACCTGTGAACTGGTGAGCTCCAAGAGACCTTGAGGGAGCCACTGGTGCAGCCTCTGCAATCCAGGAAAGCTCAAAGGGCCTGACTTGGGACTGTTGTTCATAGGGTTGCAAGTCGCTTGGCTTTAGTCATCAGTCAGTCTCCATCCTGGCCTCAGTCCAGGTCAGTAATTTTCCTCAGAATTTCAGTAACAATAATATTATTCCACTTGGGCTATGATTCAGGCAAGTAATGTTCCAAAACTTTCAGGGTTATCTCTTGATTATCTCTTGTCCACTTCCTTGGTTAGGCAACAGAATTTCCTGCTATGGACCAGGATAAGATATTTCTGATAAGTTCAAGGGGAGATTCACCAGCCTGGAGCGATTAATCAAGGACAAAGCCTAACAAGAATTCCTGAGACCTCAGAGCAGCCTTGGAGACAGTAGGATTTCACCACTACATGTGCTAGAAATCTCTTTCAAAAGGGTTAATTTAAATGAGCTACAGATTAGCTGGTCTGAAAGTAGACGGAAAAACTAAATTACGCTGCTTCATTCCTGTGTATTTATTTTGTACTAGTAATCCAGTACATTGGCTAATAACTTCAGTTATGTGAATGAAGAATCCTCTTTCCTACTCAAGCAATTGCAATAAAACTAAACAATAATCTAAAGATACACTGGCATCCAGATTTTTAAAATTCTGGCCATTATCATATCCCATTTTTTTTCTCTGGAGAATGGGGGAGGAAGGAAGAATCCCCACTGTTTTGAGCGGGAGGTGCTAGGCTGTGAGCTAAACATTGTGGTGTAAGTTGAGTTCTGTGAAACTGAGAACTCTCATTCATGAGTAAGAACACCTGGGACCTGATTTCCTGGCCATGCAAATATATCCACTAAATTATCCCAAAGCTTTTGAGATCCAGGGAAGGCTACAGTGCATGCTTCTGCTGGAAAGTTTGCTCACTGAGCTGGTCATCCACACTGCTATATCGAAGGGGCCAAGACGTGGTAAGAAAATTTCACCACAAACAAGGTGTATTGGGCAGGAAATCTGCTCTTTTGATACTCTCCTGGAGTGGAGTTTCACTTGTACTTTTCTGCGACGTAGCTCCTACTTAGTCTTCTGATTGCATTATCTAAACTCAGGCTCGTGTCGGTAGCAAAGGCAAAGGTGGATAGGAAGCACCACCACCACTACGAGCAGTGCCTCAGCCTGTCCAGTTGGCTTTCCTGCTTCTCCAGGGCATGAAGACAGTAAATAGCTCGTGTTTTTTGGCTTTCCTAGGAAAGTTGGAACATAAAATGCCATTAAATGAGTGGAAACTTGAGAGTAGGAATGTAGGAGCTGAACTAAGAATTTTCACATGAATTTTGTGGGGGGGAAACGCACTCTCTTTTACTTGTTTCCTGTTTTTTTTAATTTTATTTCAGGAAGAACAACAGTTCCTTGGGCTTTGTCAGATATTCACAAGGTTTTGTTGCTATACTAACTTTCACCTTCTGTATTTTCTTGTTCCATAGATAGGTTTTCCACTATGTTATCCAGTTCTATGAATTACAATATTTTTTTTTAGTTTTATAAAGCCCAACAACATTCTGAAACCTGATCAGGCATCCAAAAAACAAGTGATAACAGTAGGTAAAAATTTAGATTTAAAACTGAAGTGGTAAATGTCAATGATATCTAATTAATTATGTTCATATTCCTGATTCTATCCTACAGCTCGGATCCTATTCCACAGCTGCGTGCTTAGATAAACTCAAGACATATTCACAAATATGGAAAAGGCCACTGTAGTGATCCTGAACAGAGCTAACGATCCACAAAACAGCTATCCTGAGTAGATCCTGGACAGTGCTATGCTCCAGTGTGCAGAATGGATACCTTGGCCTTGAGTCCTGAAGTGATTTGACTTTTCCACTTTCACTTTTTCTGCCCAGAATTCTGCATCTGTTACATCCTCACTGATTTTGACAGAGTAGTGAAGGTACAGCCCAAGTCATAAGATTCTCCAGCTAAGTTGGATAAAAAAATCATCTCCACTTGAACTTTGCCATGTTAGCCACTGCAAACTGACTCTCCCCTTCATCCTTTTCTTCCTCAGAATGATGAAGACAGAGTCCATGGCCAGGTCTACAGTGCTAAGGTCTGAGTGTTCAGGTGATATAAAAAAAAATATTTTATTTAGGTATGGGAAACATAATTTGAGGTCTATTGACAGAAAATTCTAATCATAAGCACTGAGTGCTTTAAGAGCTTGATCATGTAATATGGTTAGCGAGTAGAAAATCCAGTTTTCACTGCTTTCCCCTCTGAAGCTGTCCTGGTTCCATGTTGGCCATGACACTTCTTGTCTGGCTGAGAGTTTTGAACTTAGAAGATGGCAAAGATTCTTATGTTCCCAATGTTTAAATCATCTTAGTTCAAGAAAAGGCCTGAAGAAAAAAACATGTAATTTTTAAGTGGATGTGCAAAACAAGTCATACAAATGGAAATTAACCTGAGAGCATAAATTCATGTCTGGGGATTCCAGCTGATAAAATATTGTTCACTGGGCTCTAAATGCCCTTGAAGGCTTTGTTTCAATTAAATATAAATTATTCTGATTTTCAAGTGACTTAATAAGTATTTATTGCTATTGGTTGCCTGACTTACAGGATAAATTTCAGTTTTGTGACTGTTCACTTTGCAAATTGCCTGCCCTCTTGATCAGGCAGCCTCCAACATTCAGCATGCCTTGCAGCCATGGCCCATTGCACATATTATCCCTTTTTCTTCCAAGCAATGACAGGTTTTTCTTGCAAGGAACAGATCTTTTGTAATTTATTTCTACAGTCAAAACTGTAATGAAGTTCACTTGAAAGCATCTTTCTGTTAAAGGCAGGAGATGCAGTTGCCACTTCCAAATGGGGTGAGCTGACCATTCTCTTGCACGGAACAGACTGAGTTTATGCTCTGGCCAAGGGATTTCCTCATCTGTGGGGCCATGCCATGCATATAGACCAAAAAGAGATAATGGAACAGTTCGGGCTCTCCCTGCCATAGGCAAACATATCTGTGGGATGCCTTTTGCTTAAGACACTGGGTGCACCCGGTGGGTAATGGAGGAGTGCAGGGAAGTCCAGTGTGTACCTCAAGAGGGCTTCATTTTGGGTGAGAATAGCCAATGAATTAAACTGTGTGATGTTATTTGCAATATGCATGCATATATATAGTGTATATAATAATTCCCATGGATGCTATGCACCCTTCACCACACTGGACACCTCACAGTATCCATCTCCACAACTCCAGATTTTTAATCATCATATTGTTGAAGAGTGAAATTAGATGAAACTGGATGAGCACAGTGGTGATGGAATCAGAGTTGTCTACAACATGCATCAACTGGACACGGCATGTAACTGTTCCTGCCTGAAAGACTGTTATGACAGTCCAGGCTCATGGACTAAATGAATTCAACAGACTCTCTTATAGGGAGAGTCCATAGACTTAGGGAATGATAGTGGTGGGTAGAGCAACCAAAAGATAAGAAAGGTGATGGGGTGCTGGGGAGCGTGGGACACAGCATGTCATAAATGGTATGGGGTAAGAGGTGGATCCTTGCCTGTTTTTTGCTGGGATAGAGTTAATTTTTGTCTTAATAGCTGATACAGTGCTCTGTTTTGGATTCAGTAGAAGAATAATTTTGGTAACACAGTGATGTTTTAGCTGTTGCTAAGTAGTTCTTGCTCTAAATCAAAGACTTTTCAGTTTCCCATGCTTTGCCACATGAGCAGGTGTACAAGAAACTGAGAGAGAACACAACCGGGACAGCTGATGTGAACTGGACAAAAGGGTTTTCCGTCACACAGAGTGTAATGCTCAGTGTCTAAACTGGGGGAGCTGGCCAGGTGTCACCAGTCCCGGCTCAGGGACAGGCTGGGCACTGACCAGCAGGTGGTGTGCAATTGTACCGTGCATCATTTGTTTTCCTTCAGCTGTATTCCTTCTCTCTCCTTTTCATTACTATTGTTGCTGGTGTCATGATGATGATAATGATATTTACCTTGTTTCAATTATTAAGCTGTTCTTACCTCAATCCACAAGTTTTGGCTCTTTCTTCCAATCCTTGTTCCCATCCCACCACGGGGAGAGGTGTGAGTGAACAGCTGCCTGGTGCTTAGCTGCCAGCTGGGGTTAAACCATTACACCTGGTTTGCACATATTGCACCTGCTTAACTGAAATTATGTCAGCACAAACATCTCAAGTGCATGCTGCAGATGTGCTGCTGGTCCATCAGTGAACCTAGCGTAGGCGGACAGAGCCAGAAGCTTGCAGAAAATGAACTTGAAAAATAAGGTCCTTTGATTGTAACAAAGGCAAAATGAAACAGAACATTCAGAGTATTCTGAAATATTATATGTGGGTTTAGATAAATTATATACATATGCATCCCTCCTGAATTAGTAAACAAATTTGCAGCGTAAACTCTGACTTTTAGAAATATTCAGGAAAAAACCCCAGGAAATAAGAATATTGAGGGGGGAGGAGGCAAATAATCCAGGAATATAACAAATAGTACTAGTAATACATAAAAATGCATGTAAAAGCATCCACTCAGTCATTATTGGATTAAAATAATTTCTCTCTAGAACATTCCATACTATTTCAAATACTCAATCAAAACTGTCCAGAGAACTTTGAATGCTAAATTAGGTCCCTTTCAGCTAATGTAGAGGATAGATCCCTCACTGCTGATATCTGGGTGGCAGGAAATATGGCATGAGCACTTGCATGGAATTCCTCAACAATTTTTTCAGCAATAACACAAAAAAAAAGTCGATCAAATAACTTATTCTTCTTCAGATCTCATCTCCATGCCCCAGTTCTGCAAAATGCATAATCATGGTTTAAATCCAACCCACATACTAAGACTCAGCTTTAATCTGCGCAAAAGCCACTCTGGGAAAGACAGATCAAAAAGCTGTGCTGAAGCTGTTCTGAGTAGAAGCAGGTGCTGAGTCAGTGGTGGTGATTCTATTCTCACTCTTTGTTCTTCCTGCCTCTTACTGCCCTAACGATGCTGCATGTGGTTCATAGCCTGCGAGGTTCAGAGGGTAGCTCTTTTTGAAAACACTCTGTGACGGAGACTTCCAGATGCTATTGCTAGAGGGCATGTGAAAATGTTATTCATGCAAATAATTAGCCTTGTGCTTCCTGAAGGCTTCTCTCATAGCTGGCCTCCGGGGGAGCAGAAGTGCATGAATATGAAATAGCTGATAGAAGTTTTGAGTCAACTATAATAACATGACTAATTTTACCTGGAAGATAATTTCTTTCCCAGCTTTCATGCATTTCAGAGAATACTATCATTTGGCTTCCAGTAGTTTTGGGAATATTTTATTCTCAATTTCCTAATATTATTCTGGATCTCATCCAGCTGAAGAAAAATAAAGGCATGGGCACGTGCTTTTGCACCTATACTGCTTGTTTTACAGCCAATTAGACTGGCTGCATGATGTGACATAGGAAAAATAATGAAAATGAAATAGTCTAAGATAACTTATGCTGAAATCCAGCATCAGCATGACTTGCTTTCCATCAGAGAGACGTAGCAGACCAGATTCAGCTGTTCCCAAGAAATGAAAAACACCTGTGGGCTTTCTTTGGCCTATCCAAGGTGCTGCATTGCATTTTATGTCACTAAAACAGGAAAAACAACAATAAACAAGCATGCCTGTCAGTCACTTGTTAATACAAGTTGAAATTACTGCTGTATGCCTTATTCCCTGTTAGAAAAGTATGGATCACTCACTGAAAAAGTTTTCAAACAATAGCATTGATCTGGGAGAAAGAATGTGTAAATTGCAAACCTGAGATTCTGGATTATGGCTGAGCACAACCATAGATGTAGCAAATACCTGGATCTGTTCACTGTCATCCAACTAGGTAATTTCTGTGTTTTCTCGAAGGGTTACATTTCTAATTGCAGGGTATCTGAATGCTGTACAAGTGTAACAAATTTTGCCATTCTTCACAGAACTCTGAGAGGTGGCAGTTGTGCATCACTTCTTAGAGTAGTTGTCTAAAGATTCATTGCATCTGAAAGTGCATAATTACTCATTCTTTGTTCTTCTTGAGTAAAATACCCCAAAGAGACACATCTTTCTGGTTAAATTGCATGTTGAGATGTTTCCCCATTTGTTTTCATTAAAAATTCCCTGATCCTTTTCTGACCCGCTCTTACTCAGTGAAAACACTGGTGAACGCAGACTGATCACTAGTGAGCTGGAGCTGACCTCTGCACTTCGTGGAGTTGAATTTTATCTTGCATTTATTCAATTATAAACCAAATCCTTGGGAAAAAAAATAGGGTCTAGTACACGGATAACAGAAGGCAATAAACTTTCAAATGTATTTCAGAAGTCTTTGGATGAAGTTTTTATTAATGCCCCTTGCAACTGGATTCTCATTGAAATCTGAAATTCAAGCCATAGAGCTACAAGGTCAGTATTCTAAGAACAAGAAAAAGAGATAATTATTATGTGCAATTGAAGAAAAAGTATCTTGAATAGGTAAAAGTGATATCTGGCCCTATAACAGACCCACTTTTCACTGTTTATCTACACATGCCAAGGCAATCGGAAACACTCCTGGGAGGCCATCAGATGGAAGATTTATACCCAGTCGGGATTCACTTAATCTGACTGAAGAAAACCAAAGCTTACAACAACTTCTACAGGAGATATGGTTCTTACTGGTATCAGTGTCCTGGTTGCTGTGTGATTGAAGCGGCTCTAATTACATACCATACTAATGAGGTAATGCTCAGCTGCCACCAACCCCGTCACCATATTACCTGGGAAGCTTACATGGGCCGTGATGGTCTACTTCAGTCCAGAAGATGATATCTGCCCTAAGCAGCTTTGACAAAAACTGACAGCTTAGCAAACAGGCGAGAAGCCCACATGACAAGAGCTTGGCATGAAAAATACACCCCAAAAAGGCAGACACAGCGTTGTGCTGTGAGAAGCAGAGATGCAGATAACAAAGGCTGCCCCCTCCTGATAGCAGCATGAATGCACTCTCCTGTCAACCATGGTTTTTACTACAAAATGATAAAAAATTGGGAGTGGTGTCCCCCCCGCACTGAGAGTGTGATTCCCATCTGGAAGGGATAATTATGCATGGGCTGTTTACTCCTGATAAAACAGTTAAGTGATATCCATGCCAGTTGCAGAGAAACCTAGACAAAGTGGGCTTTCCCTGCAAAAGCATGCAGTAATTAGGCAGATCCACACACCTTTCTCCCTCACAACAGCTCCTGAAAGGACTAGATGGCTAGAAGCCTTATTTAGCTTCTTCAGCTGCTTTCTCTTCAGCTGCCTGTACAGCTCCAGCAGTACTAAGGGGTTTGATGAAATTACAATTATGTAAATTTGACAGGGTGTTCCCATGTCTGTTGGGACACAGATGATTTGAGGAGTTTTCCAGACCTGCAAGACATTTAATAGGGCAGGTATAGCTTCCAGGGAGAGGTATTTTTAGTTCTGCAGAACAATGCACTACCTCCGCTGATCTGATTTATACCACACTCAAGCTATCTGAACTGTCATGCTCTTCTCTTGCATTGTTGTTAACTGCATGACAGATCACACTGCATTTGTCCAAAGTATTGCAGCACGTGTGCATCTCCTCGGCATCTGTTTCTGGCTGACTATTTTACGTCTGTTGGTTGTCATTCAGAGCTTTTTCACATTTACATGCATGTACTGACCAGGAGCCAATCACCAAAATTTGCCCCGAGTGACATTCTAGAGACAGAAATGATTGCATGGGATACCCTTCCAAACAGATTATTGGCCATGTTGCCGTGATGAAAACCTTACAAGAAAAGCTCCTTTGATTATTCTGCATGACTTAACCTTTAATGCAATTTTTAACTGTCATTTTCAAACTTTTTTGCACCTTTTCCTGTTACATCCCATCTTTGACATTTTCCTCCAAGCACCAAATCTTCTGAAGCTCTCACATTTGAACCTCTCTCTTACGTCATTGAAGGAACTGCTTTAAAGAAGCCATTGTTAATTAAATCCTACTTTCTTACACCTTCTGTATTTACTGTACCAATTCTTTGAAATACTGTAATTTTCAAGGTGGATTCTAGTGTCTGGGTTTTCAAAACTAGTATTGGGCTGGATCCTTCCTAAACTCACCAAAGTCTCTGCCAAACAGGGAGACCTTGCAACAATCTTTCCTTAAGCCACTCCTTCTACCTAGCACTTTCAGATGTGTTGTTTTTATTCAGACAACCTTCCTAATTTTAAAAACTCATTATTAGAGTTTTTAATGACCGATTCATCTATTTTGAGGCCAAATCTTAATCTGAATAGTTTTTTATGATTTGCAAGTAACATTTTCACTGATCTTTTTTTCCCACGTGATGCTTACAATACTTTAAAGCAGAATAAATATTCTAGTGGAAAATGAATTGCGAGAAACAGATTTTTGATGAAAGGGGAAAGGATCTATTGCTTCATGAAAGTTTTTTCTTGAGAACAAAACATAAAAATGAAGACAGTTGCCTTTCCATAAAGAAATGCAACTTTCAACATCTGAGCTAAATCACAGTCTTCAGTTTGGAACATATTCTTCATTTGATGTTTTTTAAATCAATTCACATCATCATAAAGCTTCCCTAATGTAATGACTTTCCCTCCAATATTTTACTCAGTCAGATGACCAAATTCCAATTAAATTATTGCAGCTCAAAGCCAATCAAATACAGCAGTTTTTTCTTTCTACATGTGATTACACTATGGGACTCAGGAGATAATTGCAAGAAAATACAAAATTTTGAAAGAATTTTCCAGCTTCAGGGACTGTTGAAATTGAAACAACTGTTCTCAATATTTCTGCTGTGCTTGAAGTAATCCAGAATGCTACTGCTGAGTTTCTAAAAGATTTTCAGTCTGAAATTGACTCACTTTAAGTAGTAATAAAGATCTAATTGTAATTACAATATTGTGACCCATGCTAATTCTGCAAAGGATCCTTGAAAGAATCTGTCCCCATTGCATTGGGTAGCATTGGGTAACAAGGAACACAGAGTGAAATGCCCAACAAAGCAGCTCCAGGACTGGGAAACATTTCTTCCTGGCACAGTAAATGCTGTCACTATTTCCTTCTCAGCAGAACTGGAACTGTGAGGAGGGTGATGGAGTCAGCACTGGCACCAGGGCTCAAGGGTTCCTGTTGGGATCCAAGCCCTGAGCACACAGCACATCCAGGGCTGGATTCCAGGTGAATCACAGCTTTGGAAGCCCCAACTAGCTCTGTAGCATCCAAAAGCAGTTGGGCAGTGGCCCAGGTCAAGGAGGTATGCCTGTTGAACTCTCTGTGTGCTCCTGTGGAAATGCTGCCTTCACAGGCCTGGGGGCAGAGCCCCCAGAAGAGAATGGGCAGTGGAGACAGAAGCCCACAGAGGCAGGGCTAAGATCTGAGCTTCAGGGCACTGCCAGGCTAGGAGCCCACGCCTGTGCCCAGGCTTCCCTCAGAGGGAGGCCAAGGTTGTACTGGGCACTGGGAAGAGGCAGGTGCAAGTTGCCTGAGTGGAAACTTCATCAAAGGAGAGATGTCAGGAGCTCACTGAGGTAGGTAAGCCAGCCCACAGCAGGCTCACAAACAGCTGCTGGCTGCAGCTCAGCAAAGGGAACAGAGACTGGGGAGAGAAAAGCTACCACTTTGCTCGGCAACCTGGCAGCTGCTCCAAGGCACAGCTCTGCTGAAAGCCTGGCCAGCTGTACGCTGTGTTTCCCTGGAGCAGATACAAAACCTGTAACCCAGTTCTCACTGCTGCAGTTGCTGGCAACCATGAGGATTGACCTGCTGTGATCAATTAGACCGCCAGATCTCATCCCCATTGTATCTTTCCAAAAATGGCTCAGGGACAGAAGGCTCCGGGGCAAGCAGACCTCTGATGAAGGCAACTCCAGTTCCACGAGGCAGAAGAGGCTGGGACCTTGATGGCTGGGACAGGCAGGTCCTAGTGGGCTGCTGTCCTGCTCCCTAGGCTTGGGAAGAAAGCACAATTTCTTCTTGGGGAAGAAGGCACAATTGGCCAGCAGTGCCAATTGTCAGCTGTGTGGAGCCAAGGAAGGAGGTTCCAATGCCTCCTTCTCTGCTTTCGGGAAAGGAAAGGTTTAGTGTGAGGGTCAGCCTGGAGTGGCAGAGGACAGCCTGGAGTGGCTTTCCCTAACATTGCAGGGGTGAAGCGGAGGGAGATGGGATTCTGAGTGCATCTGGGTGAGACTGGACTTGCAGATGAGCATGATGAGTGTGCTGGGTCTGGCTGGGATGGAGTTAACTTTCCCCACAGCAACCATTGTAGAGCTGTGCTCTGTACTTGTAGCTTCAGTGGTGGTTGATAGCACACCCGTGTTTTGGTCATGCTGAGCAGGGCTCACACAGCATCAACGCTGTTTATTCATACTCCATCCCATGGCCAGTAGGCTGGAGGTGGGCAAGAGTTGGGGAGCACATATAGCCAGCACAGCTAACTCAAGCAAACCAAAGCAGATATTCCATGCTAAATGATGTTGTACGTGGCAATAAAATAGAAGTTAAAGATTGTGGGAAGGATTTCTTATTAAGGTGTTTATCTTCCAAAGTAATCACTACACATACTGAAGTCCTACTTCCCAGGACACCACCTGATGATGAGAAAGAGAGAATAAATGTTTTTGCTTTGCTTTGCTTCCATGCACAGCCTTTGGTTTTCTTCACTGAACTGCCTTTATCTTGATCCATGTGCTTTTTCATCTTATTTTCTCCCCTGTGCTGTTGAGTGATAGAGCTGTTGGTGGCCACTTGGCATCTAGCCAAGTTCAACCCACTGCAGTCCGTTTTGGCACCCAGCATGTGGATTGAGACAGTGTGAGTTTTGAATTGAGCATGATATAGCTATGGCAGTTATTAATTGGCAGGTTTCTGTGTCTTTGAAGTGGGCTTGCTGCACTGAATACTTCTGTATTTTGTTGAGCTTCAGAACATGTTAATACAAACATTGGCCATGTACACTTAACTATGCTGGAGAAGTTATCTTCTAGAGAGAATGAGAGAATATACCTCCCTCTTCTCTGAGATTGATATTGGTGGTTTCATTGCATGGACTTCCAAGGTTCTTGTTCACCCTTATGTGAGGCGTCTAATACTACTAACTGATATTGCTGAGTTTGTGGCAAAAACACACTGTTCTGGACCGTCCTGGAAGCCCCATGTATCTTTGGCATAGAATACCTGAGGAGAGTGTACTTCAAGGACCCAAATAGGTACCAATGAGCTTTTAGTGCAGCCATCATGAATACAGAGGTGATTAAACAGATGACTAGCTTGTCTGGCCTCTCAGAAGATTCCTCTGTTGTGGCCTTACTGTGGGAGGGTGAACAGCAGGCGCTGATTGCCACCATGACAATGCACCAGCAGCGATCCTGCAGCAGCTGAGATTCCCTGGCTCTCACTCATGGGCTGATTCACCCAGTGGAGACCCAAACAGTGACCAGCATCTTCTAAATATCCCATACAGCCCATGCAAAAGTCTGGTAGAAGGTGAAAGTTAACATGGTCTACTGTGTCCTGAATGACGATGTCACGCCGCTGCTGAGTGCTGCTGTACTTGATCTACCAGAGCTCCCATATGAGCTAGAGTCAAGGACAGACAAGCGGTATGCTACAACACATATCGTCAATGATTTTTTTCTCAATTCCTTTGGCAGTAGAAGCACCGGTTTGCTTTCAAGTGGTGAAGGGGTGAAGTCTGCCTCATGAGGGAGCTCTGTTCCCAGGAAAGAGAGCACGTGAGGCGATTCCCCCAGGATATCAGTTCCAGAGATCTAGAATTGGGTTGGGGGAAATCTCCCTTCCCTTTTCCTGCACTCCCTGTCGAAGGAATGTCTCTACACAGCTCCCAGCTGAGTCACATAGAGACACAGGGGCACGGAATATGAGGATTTAAGGATGTGGGGGACCAGATAGGGGGATGTGAGCCTACAGAAAACAGGATCACTGCCTGCCTGTCAGAGGGATCCACTTCTGGAGGAATTTCCTTATGCTCTGTCTCTATATTGAACAGGGCCCCACCTCAGGCCAAGCTGGGGGGTGTCCAGTCCTCACAAGGCTGGAGGACCTTCCCTGTAACCCAGCAGTGTCTTGGCCCATTGAGGCTTGGCTAGTGTTGGCAGTTCTGGGCAGAGAGGAGGCACAGCCCTATCCCCTTCACAATCCCTGGAGATTGCACTGTCTGACTGGCTGCATCAAGACCAAATGTGCTGGGAGTGGCCACAACATTTCATTTTGCACCAAAATGTTCATAACCTTTTTTAATTTTGCAATACTCAAACCAAAATATTTGATAGTTAAATTTCAGTTTTTCAAGTTGGTAGGTAAAAGGAGGAGGAAACTAAGATAAGGAGGAAGGAAGGAAGGAAGGAAGGAATGGTGCGGAAGGAAGGAATGGTGCGGAAGGAATGGTGCGGAAGGAATGGTGCGGAAGGAAGGAAGGAAGGAAGGAAGGAAGGAAGGAAGGAAGGAAGGAATGGTGCGGAAGGAAGGAAGGAAGGAAGGAAGGAAGGAAGGAAGGAAGGAAGGAAGGAAGGAAGGAAGGAAGGAAGGAAGGAAGGAAGGAAGGAATGGTGCGGAAGGAAGGAAGGAAGGAAGGAAGGAAGGAAGGAAGGAAGGAAGGAAGGAAGGAAGGAAGGAAGGAAGGAAGGAAGGAAGGAAGGAAGGAAGGAAGGAAGGAATGGTGTGGAAGGAATGCATCTGGAGAGACAAATGTAAAAACCAAAACGAGCACAAGCAGGCCAAACACATCTTCCATTTTCATTGTTGCTGTTGTTGAAATAACCAAAATTTTAGGATTCAGTAACAAGAAAATTCAGTATGGAGAAAAATCATGATACAATGAACATTAGGTTAGGATTAACCATAGATGAAAAAAGATATTAGAAAATCACAATAGTCCCCACTACAATTTTTCAGGGTTTGGTTAACATGTCATTTCTTTAAAAGAAGGAAAATTTTGTTTTGCCCATGAACCAGCCTCCTTCTCCAGCCACTGGGTGGCCACAGCTGTAAACAGAAGACATAAAAACTGAAGGAACGACGCACATGCAAGCAGACAGCTGCTCAACGTGTAAAATACACAGCATTTCAGCAGCTTTGGTAATCCCAGAATAATGTCTCTTGCTGTCAAGCTCCATTTTCATTTGACCTCTATAGAAACAAAACTTACATCTGGAACAGGATGCAGAGTTATTTTTTTGTTTGTCTCTTTGTTTGTTTTTCCAGGCATGATTCTGAGCCAGCAAGTGGGTCTCAGTCCAGTACTAAAACAGCAGGTGCATCAGAACATGGCAAGCCTGAGGCTAAGCCTGGAAACCAAGACAAGGTGTCAGGATTAGGGTCAGAATCAAGAAGATACAAGGCAACTAGCTACATAAGTGAAGGTACTACAGAGTAGCACAGCTAGGAGTCAGTAGTAAAGTCTGCGCTTAAAAGCAGTTTCCAGGTGCAAAAGGGGCATGCTCTCACTTACAGTTTTCTTCACAACAGCTCCTGTTGGTAACAGAGCAGAGCCTGGACTCTGCAACTCAAAACTCTTTAACTCAGACGATACTCAGCACCTTGAAATCAGAATTACTCAGGCAGTCACATGGTGACAGCACAAAAGACAAGTAAGGGAAGGGACTGTTTAATTTGTTTATCAGACGTGAAGAACATGCTTAATAGCAGTAAAACTGGTGCAACAAATGGCTGGAGGCTGCCTGGGCCATAGTAATCATTAAATGATAGAGTTTTAGAATCTCTGAGAATTAAGGAACATGGTTAGGTTTGGACTTCTGTAGGGAAGACTTAGGCCTAGTTGACAAAGTCTCTTGGGAGGCACTTCAAAGAAGATATTGAGGTCCTGGGGTCAGTCCAGAGAAGGGCAGTGAAGTTGGTGAAAAGTCTAGAGGGTAAGTCCTATCGGGAGAGGCTGAGAGACCTGAGGTTGTTTAGTCTGGACAAAGGAGGCTCATGGGTAGCTAGCTGGGGGTCACCTTCTTCTCCCAGGCAGTTAGTGACAGGATAGGAGGACATGGCCTCAAGCTGTGTCAGGAGAGGTTCAGGTTGGACATCAAGAGGAATTTCTTGATGGAAAGGATTGTTAAACATTGGCATGGGCTTCCCAGGGAGGTGGTGAAGTCACCATCCCTGAAGGAGTTCAAGAAAGGACTGGACATAGCACATGGTGCCATGCTTTAGTTGACAAGGTGGTGATCAATCAACAGTTGGACTTGATGGTCCAGAGGTCTTTCCCAGCCTAAATGATTCTGTGATTCTGTGCAGTCTTTAAAGGCCTAAGAATCCAAGCAGGCTGGCAATTTTTCAAGAACAAAATCTTAAGGTGCAGAAATACCATCCCTGTATGCCAAAAGACAGGTGGTGGAGGTTGGCTAGCGGGGCTTGGGGGCAGAGTGGGAGGGGGAGAAAATCAGTCCGAACAAGAGAGAGTTTTTGCTGTAACTCAGTAAAGAAAAGAATTTATGACCTTTGGAAGAAGTGGCGCTCCACTCAGGAAGACTAAAAACGTGCAAGTTTATGTGGAGAGAAAATTAAAAGAGCCAAAGCCCAACTAGAAGTTAATTTGGCTACTGCAGTAAAAGACAAAATATTTCTATCAATAAATCTGTTGAGCTGGAAGACATAAGACAGGGAACAGAAGGCTAGCCTATAATGCAAGGGGAAAGAATTAGGAATCTGCTATGCTACACATGTCTATGGGGCCAAATGGGATCCTCCCAAGGGTACTGAGGCAGCTAGTGAAAGTGTTCACTGACTCATTTTTAATCATTTACCAGCAGTCCTGGCTAACCAGGGAGGTCCAGGAGACTGGAAGTTAGCCAGTGTGATGCCCTTCTACAAAAGCTGAAAGGAGGAGCTGTGTAGTGCTGGAGCACCACAGGCCTTTCAGCCTGGGGAAGGTCAAGGAACAGATCACCCTGAGTGCCATCACATGGCACATAGAAGACAACCAGGGATCAGGCCCAGCCAGCATGGATTTAGGGAAGGCAGGCACTACTTGACCAACCTGATCTTCTATGGCAGGGTCACCCACTTAGTGGGTGGCAACTTTGGATGTTGCCTACCTTGACTCCAGCAAAGCCTTTGACCCTTGTCTCCCGCAGCATTGTCCTGGAGAAACCGGCGGTTCATGGCTTGCACGGGTGCACTGTTTGCTGGGTAACAAAGAGGTTGGATGGCCAGGCCCAGAGTGTGTTGGTGAATGGAGACACATCCAGCTGGCAGTCAGTCATAAGTGCTTTTCCCCAGGGGCAGTGCTGGGACAAGTTTTGTTTAACATCTAATTCACTGGTCTGGATGAGGGAACTGAGCACACCCTCCACCAGTTTGCAGACAACACCAAGTTGGGTGGGAGTGTTGATCTGTTGTAGGGTAGGAAAGCTCTGCAGAGGGACCTGGAAAAGGCTGGATTTTTGGGCCAAGGCCAATGGTATCATGTTCAATAGGGAAAAGTTCCAGGTCCTGACCACGAGCCAGTGTGTGCCCAGGTGGCCAAGAAGACCAATGGCACCCTGGCCTGTATCAGCAAGAGTGTGGCCAGCAGTTCCAGGGTAGGGATTGTCTCTCTATCCTCAGCATTGCTGAGGCTACACCTCAAGTTCTGTGTCTAGTTCTGGCCCCTCACTACAAGAAGGACATTGAGGTGCAGAATTGTGTCCAGAGAAGGGCAATGGAGCTGGTGATGGGCCGGGACACAAGTCCTGTGAGGAGCGGCTGAGGGAAGTGGGGGTGTTTAGCCTGGAGAAGAGAAGACTCAGGGAAATTTTCACTCTAACTACCTGGAAGGAAGTTATAGTGAGGTGGGAGTCAGCCGTTTCTCCCAACAAATGAGGGGATGAGAAGAAATAGCCTTAAGTTGTACCAGCGGTGGTTTAGATTAAATTAACGTGGAAATAATTTGTTCCTGAAAGAGCTGTCAATCATAGACCAGGCTGTTCAGGGAAGTGATTCAGCCAACATCCTTGGAGATATTTAAAAGATGTGGCATTTAAGGACATAGTTTACTGGTGGATTTGGTAGCATTTGGTTAGATGTTGGATTTGATGACCTAAATCATTCTATGTTGATATGTTTATATGGAAATAAAAATGGTCTTAATGTGTAGACACAACAGAGAGATGACAAAATCTTACAGGCTATCCTCTCTCTGAATGGATCTAATTACTGGAGGTAAATAAGATGATTTCAGAGGAAAGTTTACTACAGTTGTGCTGAAGGGAGATTATGAATGAACAACAAAAATCAAAGATGTTTACACGGCACTTACTTTCACAGAATTGCTAATACTCAGGTAGAAATCATAGTCCATCCTGGCCATACAAAGTTACTAACTGGAATACGTTTATTATAATAATTTAATACAATTATATTGCATAACTTTGTATTTGAAAATAATTAATAATTAATAAGGAATAAGGAGTGCAGGGTTGGTTTTTGCAGTTAAAGACCAATAGGAAAGTGCAGAGTCTAAATAAAGTCAGATCCAAAACCACTTCAGATATGGGTATGTGTGATATAAATCCATGAGTTACACGACCTTCCTGTTCCACAGTATAGTCCAGAAGAGAAGTTGATCAGTGTAGTGGTTCCTGACATAATTTCCTTGTCCTGTGTGGGAGAACATATTATAGTCTGAGAGAAGTCAGGAGGGTCAGTGTAGCAGTTTCAGCCCTACTGTATGTAGTCTATAAGGATGTAGGGTCCCCTGTGTTTCGCCCAAGGTATTCATGCATTCTCTCCTTTTCCTCCCCAGGGTTCTGTTTGAGGTCTCTTCTGAATCTCTCTGGATTCTTGTCAGTTTCTTTAGTCTCTCCTCATAATCTCTTCTTCTGGGCTATCACTTGTAGGTCTCTTCTGTGTCTCTCTTGAGAGACCCTGGACAATATCAGTTACAGACTGGTAGAGAATGCCTGATTCCTTATAGACTTACTCAAATTCTCTCAGTGTCTCACACTTGGCTCTTGTCTTATTGGCATTCACAGTCTGCCCTTTCTGAAAGTATCTCCACACTTTCTCCATTACGCTTTTGCAACTTGCATAGCAGTTAACAAGCTGCTTACTTGTAAAGGGTTCCCTTACTCCTCTCTATACTTTCACAGCTAAATTTCAGCCAGGCCCAGCCCAAGCCACCTGGCACAATCTAGCCCTTATTCTATAAACAATCTTGTAACTCTTCCTATATATTAATTCCATGTAATGATTACGTTTCAGTCATCCCCATGGCTTATGCAACTCAGTAGATTTCCAACCATCCTGTTGATATTTCCACCGCGATTAGAACCATTGTTTCTTGGAGGCAGACTTGGGGAGTGGGTTAATACAGTCAACTTGCCAACAAGCTTCACCAAGCTTGTATCTTGGAACTGTCAGCAACAAGGAAAACAATTCAGGGACCCTGAAAGCACAGGAAATGTTTGGTCTAATCTTATCACAGAACTAAATAGAAGGTGCAGAGCACTGAAGTCACCACAGCATCTCTAGATTGTACATACCTGGTTCTCAGAGGAAGCTCAAGTTTCGAGACAGGAAATCAGATGCTGCAGAAAATTGGATTGTACATGGCCATCCCTTGCAACCTGTGAACATTGTTTTTCAGTAGGACTTTTATTTGCTTAATTTCAAATCAATAACTTTGTTCATCTGTTGCAATTTCCTTCCTTAGTTTCTTCTTACCTTCTTACTGGGGACTCCAGAAATAAGTAATAAAAGAAAGCAATATGCAGTGTTTTATGTGGGATCATTGCAGATCATTAAAGAAGAATGAATATCTGAAAAACAGTTGAATCCCCACTTTTCATTTCCTTTACCCCTTGCTCAGAACAGGAGTACAGACAGTTCTGTTTCATCTGTTTTGTTCTCCCCCTTCTGCAGGGAGTTAGTGGAGTAGTGTGTGAGGTAGATCTTTAATTTGTTTATTTAAACATGTGTTAAAACCTTGCTTGTTCTGCTCGGGCACCACTTTAGGTACAGCTCAAGGAGAGCAGGAATAACTTAGAGCAGCAGAGGACAGAGTCCTCCAGAGCACAGCTTAACAATGTAGAAGTGTCAAAATGGAACCAGAGACTGCATAAAAGATGTCATTTGGATGACATCTGGATAAAAGACGTCATTTGTAGGCATATTGATATTGCCACATGATGTTTGTGTTTCCAGATCGAACCATGACATCAAGATAAAGCACAAAACCTCATTGGGATGGTGAAGAGAAGTACACAAATGTGTTATCCTCCAAGCAGTTACCAGTTTTCCTCAGAGTATACATTCAGGCCGTGTCTTTGAGAAGCTGAAAATGTCTGGTTTGTACCTTTGCACCTAAGACAGCCCTGCACTTTGTATCCTGTCTCTGAAGACTTAGTTTCAAAGTAAGAGAATAATTTGTTATCAAGTACAGAAACCATGGTGATGGCTGTAGTTCCACAAACCTAAACAATTCTTCCAGTCACAGAAGGAGCCGTGAAATGCAATCTTGGCCACTAAAGCTCTCCTACACACCGTACAGATGCTCACAGCTTTCATCATGCTGTGAAATACTCATCAAAATAGAAGCCTAATTAACACCTCTTATAAAGTCTGCAAAAAGTGACTCACCAGTGTTATGCTGTGAGCAGCAATAACTGGATTCCTTGGACACCACCAGCAATATCATTCACACATGCACGCATGTCAGCCCTTGTAAAGGTGCACATTATCAAGAGAATTAGTCAAGGTAGAACTGAGACATATTATTTTCCAGACTCCAGACCAAATTACAACCTAATGATTACTTTCACAACACAGTTAAGACACACAAACAAAAGCTGTTCTAAAAGGCCGCCTCAATTATTAGCTGTTCATGACAATTGAATACACAATAATAATCAGAGGAAGAAAAGGGAGAGGTTTATAATTTTTTTTAAAATAAACTTTTAATGTGCTATATAGGCATGATCGCTACAAGATCTTCCACCTATACGCAATACTACACACTGTTAACACACTGCATTTTCACTGTACATTAAAAAATCTGGGAAGAATATTCCTTCACTGGAAAAATATCATACAATCACTTAAATAAACAAAGACAACATTACAGTGCAAACAAAATCCTGGTTTTATTTATTCTGCAATTACTGAGTACTTTCTAAAAGTTTTTTAGAAAAATAATAAAAAACCTTCCCATGGACAACCAATACTTTCTAAGATTTCCTCTTGCTGAACCAAGAACCTTGATCTGATCCTTGAAGCTGTAATAAGCTGTATACACATTTGTATGATGCGTATTCACATGATTTGTATGAAGCAATGGATCCCAACCCAAAATTTGCAGACAGCAATAAAATGGCACCTGCTGGCTTCATCTGACTTTTGATCAGACCCATAACAAGAAAGGTCTGGTACAATAGCTATCCCCATGAATTAAAGACAAAGTGCTTAAGGAAGCCAGACAAGGCCTTGGTTAATGATGCTGTTGTTTTCTACTGGTAATTGCTGTTAGACAGAGTAGGGGAGTACTTTTTTTCCTTTAAAGAAGAAGAAAAATGGACCATGGAACAGCAACAATGCCAGATTCAACATGTAAAAGAAGGAATATGACATATTTCTGTTCCAAAGGGCATGATAGTGCTGCTAGACCCCACAAAGGTCAAAACTCAGAGCAGATGCCACCTGATTCCTAGTCTGTGTGAGCTCTGTCACCTTCATATCTCCTACTCTGGTGAGAGAATATGCTAACTTAAAAGTGCCTGTATGCTCTTGTCAGTTGGGTGATATTAAGAAAATAAAGAGTTATGAAAAGACTCTAGGGAAATAAAAAATGCAGGTAGGTGAGTGCATGAAAATGGGGCTGCTTGTTTTCAGTTGGAGAGGAATGTTGTCTCTGTCCTCCGTTGCACTACCCTTCTCGAAAATCCAGAAAATCTCTTTCAATGCAGCTTCTGATTCTGGGTGAGATAGAAAGAGTTTGACCCACTACCACTGCTGCACAGAATGACACTGGGCTCTTCACATACATGTGACCCACTTCCATTCAATCTGCATTGGATGTCATATAAAAAATAAGGCAGGCTTAAAAGGAAACAGAATACTTAGCACCAGTGACAGTATATGGGTCATCCTTGAGGTTCTTATCAGATTAGACAATACAATGAAGCACTACTTTTACAGGCAGTAAGTGGTTATTCCATTACAATTTTCAGATTTGCACTTCTTTCTAAGCATACATAAAAAATAGTAGTAGCTAAGAAAGCTGAATTAAATAGCACACAATTTCACAGTCCTATTGCTGTCTGTAAAATACATAACCTGCATATAACCAGTTTGCTACTATACCAGCTGATGGGTTAATGCATGACATTCTAGACATATGTGGGAGATGGCACAACATGAGGACTATAAGGTTATAGATTCCCCAGTTCCAGCTTGTATACAATTATAATTTTTCACTTATCTCACTGAATAAGCACACAGAGCATGTAGAAAGTATGTCCCAAGTGGATGGGCACTGAGTCCCAAATATGTCCCAAGTGGATGGCAGGACTAAGATACAGAGCAGCTTCTACAGTGCTTCTGGCTGACAGTGACTGAAATAGCGCAGGAGGCTTCTGCTCATGGTGAAAAAGAGCACTGGCCAGAAGGTATGTGTCAACTGGTCTGTGCTTTAAGAATGCCTTGGTAGACCAGAAAAACAAATTCTGCTCTGCCACACACCAAAGCTCTCACAGCTGCAAAAGCCATCTTGTGGAAAGGCAGTGTGACACTCGTGTTAGCCTGCTACATCAGTAGGACAGTTGATTGATCCAGACGAATGAGCAAGTGAAGATTTTGCCTACTAAAGCTTTATAAAAGCCTTTGACCACCCTCATGCATAAATACTAACCCACATATCAAAATTACTTATCCTAACTACTTAAAACATCATGGTGTAACTGCCCCGAACAGAATTAGCTGCCTGTACCTACAAATGAAACTTGCAAATGAAGACAGTAAACATTAAGAGATTATTGTACCAAAAAGGATAAAAATATATAACAAACTACTGTTTAATTACATCCCCTATTCATAAGTAATTGACCATGATTTGCTCTCACAAAATTATTTTAAGATTGTGTGTCTAATAGAAGGTCAGTATTTGACTACCCCAAGAAACTGCATTAAAAAAATCCCAAACCCATCAAGCTATGTGACCAGAGATAGAGACTCGCCTGATAGGCAGCTCCTTCTCAGGTCCATCAAGAACACCCTAGGGTCCCTCAGAGTAAGGTTACTCTTTCTCATGGAGAAGTTTCTCAGGGTAGCAAGAGAATAAAAGTTAGTTTTTTTACTGCTGAGAAGAACTTGTTGATTCTTCTCAAAGCATGAAGGAAGAACTTGTTTTGGGAAGCACTTTCATTCACATAGAATGTCTGGGAAGGTTATCTGTTCTCCTTGCACTAAAATAAGTGTTCTCATCTATCAGTACAGTTCTAGAGGCATGCTGCAGCACAAGTGTATCACACACACAGTCCCTTAGACAACTCTGCAGAGAGCCCACATTCACAAGACTAAAGGCTGCCTGTCTCCATCACAGACTCAAACTCTGAATTCTGGCAATGAATTCTGTGCAACCCAGCTTACCTCTCACCTCCCATCCACAGGAAGGGGTGAGACTAGGTTATCAGAGAGTCCGTACAGCCACAGGGTAGAGCAAGGACAAGTGCTCTGCTCCTTTGATAGGCAGCTTTTTTGTGGTGTAGTAGTGGATGACTTCAGGAACACTGTCGAAGGGAGGGCTGTTCTGACCCAGGATGTATTTCTCTTTGGTTTTCATCAGCTTCATATGCATAAAACCTTGACTGCTCCTGCAAGGAAAGCAGAGTGTAAGTTCACACATATGCACAGGGAAGAGGGATGCAGCACCAAGACAAGCTCTCTTTATGGAGGGGAATGCAGGAGAACAAAATGCCAGTAGTTGCTGGGTGACAGGCCAAGACAGTGGCCAGGCTGACAGAGTGACTGCTGTTTGCAAACTCTCATGGACAGTCCACCACGAAGGCAGCCTAAGGTAGTATTTTGTTTTCAGCCCCTGTGCTGCCTGGATCCACGTGCAAGGCTATCTCACCCAGAAAGTGATCCAGAGGTGTGCCAGACGACAATCCATTTCCTTCCCTGGGCCCCTCCCTCCAGCCCCTTCAATATTTTCCTATGAACTTCTCAGTATAGCCAACCATTACTTCTAGACCCAAAGATATCTATGGTGTTGGCCTGTCAGAGGACTGAGGGTCCCTTCATAGGCACAAGCAGGCCATAAACCTTGCTCAGCTAGGGAAAACCTCTTCTCTTCTACCCTGTGGATGCCTCAGGACAGACCTCACTCATCCCACCCTGGCAGTAACTGTCCAGAACACATCCCTGTGCATAATCTGGTGGCTTCAGGTGGGAAAACTTCTCCAGATGAGCATGTTCCCAAGATTAATGGCACAATACTGCGCTACACTGAGCATTATACTAAGCAAGGGCTGCTATCCTGTGGTCTTTCTGCAGGTAGAAAGCACAGTGCGATTTCCACAGCAGAAGCATTCAGTTCCTAGGTGACTGATCTGCCTGCACAGTGCATGGCCTCGTTGAGGGAAGGCTCACGATTACACAGGCAGGATAAGAGTGTCACGGAACTGCCCTCCCTGCTCTTGGCAAAGCAACCCGTCCAACATGGTGCCACTCTGATCGGTAGCACCCATGCTGCCACAAAGCACCAGAGGTAGATCTGACCTCGACTCTTCCCCCAAACTGACCCTTCAGAGTCTGCTGTCTCAACATAACATATAGGCTACTTTAAGAGCGTAGAGTTCAGCCAGGACAACACAAGTGCGAAGAACAGCTCCTACATGTCAAGATGTTAAATGAGGCTTAAAAGATTTTTACAGCTTGTTTGATGTCCCAATCCCTAATTTTCTGGCTCCAAGCCATTGTTTCTTCTAGGTGTGTCCAGGGACAGAGACAATAGTGTTAAAACTAGAGTTGGTCTGTGTCAGCAAAGAAACCCAATTTAAGCTGACACAGAAAGCTGCAGCAGGAAAACAAACCATGTTAAAACCAGCTGCTCTAAAATCTGCCATATTCTAGTTGGCAGGTGCAGCACTCCCTTTGTAACTGCCTGTATCATAATTAAGCTCATATCTTTCAGATGTATTCAACAATTCTCTGATGAAGTGAAGCTTTTTGGTGGGCAGAAACCATGGCAAGCACTGTAATTATGACACTACATGCTTAAAATCTTGCTTTAAATATCAATTTCTTAGTGGGAAAATATATCTTTCAAGTAATAATTGATCTCTAAATTATTTGCCTTAAATAAGAGCGACATCTTTAAATGCTTATTACGAGGGCAGATGTATTGCTCTCTTCAGTTCATTATGAATTTGTTTCACTACATGACTTAAAAGTGTGCAGATTAATGGAATCACAGGTGCATGCTAATTTCAGAGGTATAGAAAGGACTGGAGAACAATCTGTCAAGTGCACTTAAGTGCAGAAAAGGAAAAGACACAAGCCCTTTTTAGAACAGGGAGAAAATGCACATAGTATGAACAAATTGCTACAAGCCAACTGTTCATGACAGACAGCTGTTTCTTCCCCAAGAAGGATCTATGTAGATATTCCAGTTTGAGGAGCACACAGTCACAGAGCTTACACAAAATGAATCTCTGCTATGCCATGACAGGTCAGCCTTCTGGAAGACCACACCGTTTGTGAAGGTGAATGGAAAACAATGGGACCTAGAAGTCATGGATAGCAGGCTAATGGAATGTAGCCAAGGCAAACCTATAGCTTCTGCCATTTGGATGGAACATACCCAAGCAGCAGTGCAAGCTGGCGCACAACTGGCCAGAGAAGGAACTGTGGTAGGTAGGACACGTGGTGGGAAGGAGAATGATTCAATGGTCTGCTCATGGAAGGCATACTGCAGCCTGGGCTGCATAGCAAAGTGCAGCCAGCTGTTGGAAGACAGAGGCTGCTTCTTCTACTGAGCACTCGTGAGGCTGCATCTGTAACTGGTGAAAGGGGTGCCCCCTAACAAAAGAGACGTCAATACTGGAGCATATCCAGAGCAGGACATGGTCTGGGAGTGGGAGCACATGATGTACGAGGATAGGCTTGAGGGAGTTGTGTCTGTTTCGTCTCAGGAGAAGGTGAGATGGAGGGTGTCAAGTTGCAATTACCCATCGTCTAAAAGGGATACTTAGAGAGAAAACAGAAGTTTCTCAGTCCACAAGCACAAGCTGCAAGGGAGATCCCACTGGACATAGGGACTTCTTCCTCATAAGAATGCTAGGGTCCAGGGACCAGGTCAGAATGGTTTCATCCTCACGAGTTTTCCAAAGCACTCAGCAACCTGGTAAGTATGTACTGCTTGGAGCAGGGGATTGGACTTGACACCTCCAGAGGTCCATTCACAACTAGGTCTTTCTAGGCAGTGGAAGGTATGTGAAACTGACCTCAAAGCTTTGGAGTGTTTCACATGCAAGCTTTCTTTCATAAAGGAGTAGAACTGAGACGCAAGGCCATTCAGTCAATGAACTGGTTTTACTTATTGCTAGCGTTTGCAGCAAATACCACATTGTTAATGATAGACTGATTTCTATCCTGGCCACTTTTCTGCATGTCCAGAACTCTTTAAACTGAGCATTATTTCAGGCTTACAGGTGGGTAAAAGCAAAGATTATGTTTTCAAATATTTTCCTTCTTCACTCCCCTTCTGTCCTCTTTTAGTTTCCAAAAATTACACTGTGAATCTGCTATCTGCCCTCCAAATGCTCCAGATGAACTGTCACTAGTTGCAACTAGACATATCAAACCAGACAATTCTCATCCTCTAAAACATAGAACAAATTAAGTTGGAAGAAAGTCAACTTAGCACCTTGAAATCATGCCCTTTAATTAAACACTTTCAACTGTAAACTGTTCTGTAAAATTATTCACATCCACACTAAGGATCCTCCTGTGCTGTCTCACCTTCTTTATTTGTCCTTGAAGTCTGTCTCACTCATAGACAATCAGTACCTTTGGTAACTGGTAAGGGCAGAATGCATCTGCACTTGATTAACAGCACTATTGCTGCTAGACCAGTGACTAGAATTACAGGGACCATGTCAAAAGGGCACCTGGAAGTCATACCCCCTCTTCTCTCCTGCAAACTCTTTCAATCTAAGCTCTGATTTTAGTATGCAAAGAGATTACTGAAATTCCAGGTAATGATGGGGGAAAAAAACTTCATGGTTGAACTGCTTGTAAATAAGTTTCTGTTTATTTTTTGAAGCACTGTTGGAGTCCCCCTGACCAAGCACCTGACTGAGTAGTCCTGGTTTTGGAATGCCTGTTTTTCAGCTCTTTTGACAGCAATAACTGTTAGAACCTGCCAGGCCCAAGGTTTTCAAATAAAAGAACCTCAACAGTGATTTCAAATTCACATATGTGAACACCCATGAGACCCAGTGTCTTGAAGGGATAAGACACACACATTTTTCAAGAGAAGGTGCTGGGACCTGAGCTAAGGCATGTTACATTGTTACCACATGAATCCTGAATGTCATTGTGGTCTTTCAAACATTGCAGTAACTCTTCCCCATATTTTCATTCAATTGAGAGAAAACAGTGACAAAACCGTGCAACTAGAGAGAATATTCTATCCTTTCTTTCCTTTTTGCAACCATTCCCATGATTTTCAAACACAGAAGAAAATTGCTAATTGCTAATCCCTGCATCAAATTTCTTTGGAACTCTCAAGCACGGATGTTTACACAGATATAATACTTGATATATGACTAATAGTCAGTCACACCTTGTTTAAAACATTTGGCAACGCAACAATAACACCAGGAGACTTTGAATTACAACTTCCCCGCACATTCTCTTTCAGTTTTCAAAACCTAGATGGATGGGAAAGGAATTGGGCAGACAGTTGATCAGAATATGCTTTTTTGATCTTATGCATGAAGTGTGATAAAAGAAGTTTTAATAAATATTAATTAGATATTAAACCTAGTATTTTTTCCCAGGAAATATTAATGGCTTTGAAACATAATTCAATGTTCACAACCAGAAAGTCTGTCCAAGTCTTCTGAACACTATTTTTGCTGAAGAAAGCACTGTTTTGTCAGAACAGATTTTCTGCATTCATTTTGATGAAATGTCACTTGCACAAAGATAAAAACAATTTTGCAGTAACATCAGAAAAAAAATTCTAGCAAAGTAGGAAATACATGTTGTGTTATTTTTCCATTATGAAATGCTTTTCCATTTCATAATTTTAACTTGTATTTATTACATGCTCTTACTTTGAACAAAGCCTATAATGTTTCATGTGAATGTACAGCAGCAAGCAAGTAAAATAAAATCTCCTCTGAAAAATAAAATCTCTGACCAAAAAAAAAGTTTGAAAAATCCTTTACTGTAGACATTCAGAGGCTGGCCTATGAACTGGTATTCCTGTTTCAGTTTTGCTTTTTCAAGCACATTATACACAACACTGTCATTCTACACCTGACAGACACTGTCTCCATGTTAAAACAAACAATGTCTCTTCCCCTACAAACAAGGTCTAGTAGTGTTCATTTGCACACAATGTGTGAAGATCACTCTCTATAACCAGTTGCCATCTGCTGCTTTGAAGGTAGCGAGAATGTTTAGCTTGTTGGATTTTCTGTAGAAGTGACAGAATCTGTGCTTTCTGCTAACAGCCAGGTATCATTATGGTTTAGGCTAACAGCAGACTAGCAATACACTTTAAAATATTTTTATTCAATTGCTGATTTAGAGATACATCAAAAATTCCAGTACATCTTTGTAAATTATACTGACAGGAAAAAACTTGTAATTTTTACAATATTACAGGAGTTATATCCAAGAACAAAAATCAACAGAAAGGTACAAGTCCAGCATTTGTCCAAAACCCAGAACTACCCAAAGTTTATGTACTCAGCTTTGGAAATCAGGACCACTTCTACAAACTGTGATGACAAAAAAACATAGCTTGCAGTTTCCTTTGCTATTCAGGGAAACCACATGCCTGTTTATGAGTCCACAGGATCAGGATGTCAACAGGCACCACCCTCTCTGAATTCAGCTCTGCACTTCCAGCGGCTATGATTGTGCAGGAACTATCAGAGCAGAATGCAAAGCCTGTTACTGTTTTTACTCACAGACTGCACATTTAGCTAACTTCTGAGATAATTCTAATCTAAAATTAAGAATAGTCACATTTCCCAAAATTGAAATGTGAGACAGGAAATAAAGTGGTGTGGGCATGGTGCACACTGCTGCAAGAGCCTTTGGGAAGGGGAAATCCCAGCTGAAAGGATTAGCTAGGAGATCCCAGCTGGTCTTCACTGCGCAAGACTGAAAAATTATATTCCTGTCTGAGAGCCTGTTCTATTGTGACATTAGGAAGGTAATTCTGGGAGCTTCATGTGCACTGAGGTAATTGCTGGACACCTAAAACATTTATAAGTAAGAAATGGCTCTCCCTCTTCCATTTGCGCATCTACTTTTACCTTTTTCACCAGTCTTGTTAGTAAAGAACATGTCTCAGTCTCAGACAAGGAATTTGAAATTAGGCATTTCAATAGCAGCCAGGGATTCCTGGTCACAACACAGTTACCAGTAGTATGGCTCTCCAATTTTTACCCAGCCTTTATAATTATAATTGAGTTTAAGGAAAGAGTCAGTGGGTATGAGTGAGCCATATATCTACAATCCTGAAGGAATACTGAGAAGGGGAAACACAGGGAACAATACAGGGCTGACAGAGGAGATACAAGAGAACGTACAGCTGTCCCTCAGGCCTTTGGGTTCATTTTGCTCTGGGAAGGTAGATCATATTCTTCCCCTCTTCTGCTGCAGAGAATTTAAACAATGCTGACAAGGATGCTTAGCTCTCTAGATCACAATCCATAGAAAGATGCTTTTAGCTTCAAACACTTGTCTCCAACAATAACAATTCCTTGTTTCTAACTGAAATGAGCAACATGAATGTGTACTTCAGTAAGACCTTCTCTGTTGCCCCCAGAGACAGCTTATCCACGTGTAAGTAAATTTCCCTGGGTAATCTACATTATCTCAAAGTGACAGATATTGACATGTGCAACTTAAACTACCTCAATGACTGTTTTCTACATAGATACATTTTAATTTGGCAATTTAATTATATTTGGAATGATAATTTTCGGAATTTGAATCAGCAAAATATCTCACACAACTTCCCCATGCAAGTTAAGTCTGTTAGGCCCTCTCAATGTCCACAGAACACAAAAAGATTTCCTGCTATTGGAAAAAATACTCTTCAAAGATGTGTCCATTGTGAAATATTCAGTTACATTAAATGAAAATGAGGAAGTTCTACCTTCTTTTCACTTTTTGAATACAGGTAATATTTGGGTAGATCCTCATTGCTGTGTTTTATGAAACAATCTTTTGTTACTAGAGAAAAGAAAACTCAAAAACTAGAGTAAAGTGTTTGGGTTTTGCTTTCTGTTTTGTTTTTAGAAAAAGCTTGTCACATGAAACTGAAGAATAGATTTTACATCACTGTTACTTAATCTCAGTACAAAACCAAGGTGTCATTCTTATTTCTTCCCTGAAGCAGAAATGTATGACATTTAACTGAAAAAAGTGTTAACTCACACATGGTAGTAAAGGTCCTTGAGAAGCACAAACACACCCAATAGACAATGGTGAATGCTGTAGTCCTGTGCAAAGAGACTACAAGAGGATCCTAAGGGCATGACCTCTGCTGTCCAAAATAGCAAAATATAAATCTCACTGTCACTTTTTCCTCTGGAAGTTGCTCTCTTGTTGAACAACAAAATTCACTGGGCTGATGTGAGAATTAAGTGAAATACTTAAAAAATAGGTCATATTCCACGACTTGGAATTTAAGGGAAAATTTAAGCTCAAGAGAAAATATATTCTAAAGCTTGTGTCATTAATGCTTCAATGTTTGAAAATACCTACAGGACAACTGCATCAGAGAATACAGACATCAAATGACAAAACAGATAACAGGAATTGAACCACAGTTCTAATGCAGATGTGTTACAGCTCAAGGCAAGCCTCTGTACTACAGAGAAATCCCAAAAATAATAGCAAAGGAATACTGATTTAAAATACAGTCCTACAAAATATCTTTTCTCAAGTCCTAGAATGGAATCTTAAATTAGTTTAACTGATGCACTTCCTCTCAACCCCTCAAAAGAGGGGTTATAATACCAGTCTGAAATGTACTGTTTAGACCATCAGACCAAACCAAGGTAGGGTAGAAGCGGGCCTCTGTTTCTAATGGACCTAAGAATGTAAAAAAAAGGATCAGGTTTGGTGTTATTTACAAAACTGTTGGTTACCATCAGGTATCTCCATCATCCCAGCAGTAAAATGTATCTCAGAACAAACCTGTGAAGAAATGGTGTAAAAGCACCATAAACTGGCAGGAGTAATGCTAGTGGAAAAGGCAAGTAGGCCTGTAGCCCAGACCTACATGGAAGGTTTGGTTCCACATCAGACCCTATCCTGCAAGAAGGAAAGAAAGGAAACATTTCTTTTTGCACCTGTACAGCATATACCAAGGTCAAGGGGACTCCTTTTCTCCTCCACAGAAAACCTTGACAATCTTCAACTATAAAATGAAGTGAACTTATGCCTCCATGGGCAGGAGAGTTGGACTAGATGGTCTTTGAACATCCCTTCCAACCCAAACTATTCTATGAATCTGTGTTATGGTATGTTGAAGACAACATCTGTAATGTACACAGGCTAACTCAGTCTAAGGTAGGTAAGGCAAAGTCAGAGCAGCGCTAAGACTGGAACACTGCTAATTTCCTCATTCTGTAGATCTTTCATCCTCAATTCTGGCCTCCTTACTTTCAAAAACTGTACCAATGGTGTACACCATTACTGCAGTGAAGTACACAAAACGAAAGAAATTAAATCCCCAAACAATACAATTCCTTCTCTGAAGCGGGTCTGCCCCTGTGCTGCCTCCGCCTCCCAGGCCAGCCCGCCTGCTGTGGGAGGACCTTGGGGGTTGAAGCTTCTGGGTCCACCCCTGGATCTTGGGGGAAGGCGTGCCCAGGGCTTAGGATCTGCCCACCTTTCCACAGAGTTCTCCACCGTTGTTTATGTTATTGGTTAATTTGAATTGTACCACTCCCTCTTATGTTACTACTGGTTTCTGTACTCTATCCCCGCCTATTGTCTTTTCCCTGATTGGTTATCCCTGTCCCCTCTTAAGCGGCTGTCATGGGGGCAGGGGTGGGATTCCTGGCGTCCTGTCCCAGGGGCAGGATGGAGATTCCTTCTCCCCTGTCCCTGCGGGGCAGGGAGGGGATTCCTCCTTCACCCTGGCCCTCCTGGGATAGGATACCCCTGTCCTTCCCTTCTCTCCCTCCCGAATACCTCTACCCCTTACCCTAAATAAAGGAGAGCAAGGGAGGACAACCCCCTCCTGCAAACCCTTCGCCTCATCGCTCGTCTTCTTTTTAATTGGATTACAACACTTCTCGGCCTAAAGCAGAAGTGGCAGGAGCATTTCAAACGAAAACCAGAAAAAAAAAAAATTCTAGATTTATTTTGTTAAATGGACACCAAATGAAGACTAAAAATCTCTTAACATCCCCAAACTGGGAGATACTCATTCAGTGACTGTCACTATACATCATGCAGGCTGACAGTCCCAACCTCTCCGGGAGCCCTTCAGAGCTAAACCAGTGCAGCAACAAGCTGGATAATTTTCTCATCTTGCATCAGAGAAGTTAGGGCTTATAAAATACATTTACTGTGTTTTACTGACAAGTACTTACTTCAGTGAAAGAGAATAGTCATGCTTGCTTGTTTGACTATTTCTTACAAGGTAGCTGCACTCCTTACATAAACGTAACAGGTTTTCTGCATCTGTCCGACTGATTGCTCCATGATACCATCTAGAAAAAAACCAAAGAGATAAATACACACATGCATTCCCACTCACACTGCTTTCTTTAAGGTATGAATTGTTGTCAATAACATATGGATATCTTTAAAATTTAATATATTATGGATAAAAAGCTTTAGCTGAAGTAACTACAAATTGTGGAGGCCTGTGTAGTTCCTGAAGGAAGGAAAGCTGAAGGAAAAAACTCAGATCAGGAGACCACACAACAAGGTTGGTGTATATGCTTATGTAAGAAAGTTCCATTTTGGGTGACATATTATAATCTCTCTTGCAAGCAGTAGATACGATACACATATTCATTCTATTTAATCCCTGGGATACATCAGTTTGTAAACTAATATACAAGATAAAAAGAAAACAAAAGCAAAGAAATAGACAGTCACGCATGGAGAATATGAACAGTTAACAGTGGAAAAGATTTGCTAAAAAAAAAAAATTTGAAAAAGGAGAAGAGTGATACAGTGTGAAGATCTATCATGACACATTCTAAACAAAGCTGTGGCAACTCTGAGAGCTTTATATAAATTTCTGGTGGATCGGTGGAGTGGGTGTGAACAATTTGGGGAGAAAAGGAAATTGAGAGAGGACATGAGGATCCTTCATTAAACCAATCACTACAAACAAGGAAGCTTCTCAGCACATGCTGCTCTGTATCAGCTTTCAAAATCTTATACTCCGTGAGTAAGCACTTTGACCCTTCCTCTAAGTTTCCAGAGCAGTGTAGTGTGTCTGGCCCTGTACTGGGTCAAACACATCTCTGACAAAGATCTATCCCTCCCTGCAATTGCCAGATGCACTTTGAAACACGGTGTGACACTACCACATCTGCCTAAGCAAGAAGTGTTCTCTCTCTGTTCTTACCAGCAACTGCTGCTTGCTTTGCGTAAAAGAGTTTTCTTCCATTTGTTCTTATTCTAAGAATGATGCTTCAACTAAAAGACAAGTGAATAAAGACCAGATAAATCCCTTTGACAGAAGTCACGCTCTTAACTACCACGTGCTGGTGTCTCCATTGTCAAATCTGATGAATGTGCTAAAAAAAAGTTGGTGCTCAAATTAAAAATTTGTTGCATGCTTGATTAGAGTCAAAGTCTGCATTAGAGGGAACTAAAAAGAGGTTACACTATGTATAGTCGAGACAGACAAGAAAGGGAGGCACTGGCAGCTTCATCACTTCACAAATAGAATGGTGTCACAGATGCAAATGATTTCAGGCAGTGCTCTCCTCATCTCCCTTTAGATATTGACCTGTGAAGGACATTTCTCAACAAGCAATTTAAAGACTAGGTTGCCTTCTGAGTGTGAGGGAATAATATTAACACAAGTGCAAATCAGAAAATGGATTTGGGAGAATTTAAAAACTATTCCTATTAGCTAAAATTGTCTTTATTTTCTTTTCTCCCCAAAGGGCCAAAGAAAACAACAGTGAAATATTACCTTGCCAGAATTAGGGAGATACCCTGGAAATGGAAAAAGAACACAGGGCTGGTTTGAGGAAGAAAAACCTGCTTTTAAGAGTTGAAAGTAAAACAGTTGATGAGAGAACATCTGATTCAGATATGATGGCTGGAAGCTGTTTTGGCTACACCTGACAGTAAACAGCAAAATCCAGAAGTGTGAGTCATATGCGCAGGTAAATGGGACACTGAGATTGCTCCTGTTCCAGTACCTAGTGTGATAAGCATAGCGCTGTAATCAGCTTCGAGTTCCTGAGTGATTTGTTGTTCAACTGCATTGGGTCTGTTTATCCTGGGTATGCTTGTTTTTTTAAATGTCAACATACAGGTATTTGTGAGAAAGGTCAAAGATTCAAACATCAGTGATGTAGTCTTAAAGTGCAATGACAGCTTGTGAAAGACACCAATGCAAAAGCATGGAATAACCTGAATGTCTTCTAAGATATCCTGGAAAACACAGGCACACAATGCAAACCTGAAAGCAAAATTCCAACATAATCACACACTTTGACGTTTATCAGGATCTCCTCCCAGGTTTGTAATCACCCTGACTGTGGTTTACAGAAAGCTCTTCTTGCTGTCCCTTACTTTGTCAATGGTCAGGTTTCAGCCTCTAAGGGGCCACAGATCCAATGAAGACAGGAGAGCAGCATAATTATACAGTAAGCATAAGAAGTAATTACAGCTTATATAATGCACAACACTACTCTGTTTCTGGTGTAGAGCAAAACAGGAAACCACCAGATCTTGATTATAAGGCTGGGAGGGATTCACTTTCAATAAGACAATGGAAACAGCAGAACACACTTTTTCTTTACACTGTTATTGAGGAAATAGAACAAATTACTTTGATTCCCCTGGGACCATGAGTTACTAAGTTCATAGCTACAGATTTCTCAGTCAAAAGTAACTAAAAATATTTTCTTGATATAGTGACACACCTTCGTATTTCTGCCTGTTTGGGGAATATCCTAACCTACCTATCCACTTGCCAATTTGAGTGTTTTCTTTCCTCTAGATCTTGTATTCCTTCCTCCATAACCAGACTCTAGTTTTGTAGAAAAAGAAGGAAGGCTTCGGCATGTGCTGTGGAGGTGTCTCACACTACTAAAACTGGAGTAATTTGAATTATTACAAATTATCTATGATCTAAAAAATGTAAACTCTTCCACTTTCTGATGCATTATTGTTAACTGTGCATTCACTTTAGGTTTGATCCATCATAATGAAGAATCAAATATAACCTCATGTCACCAACATTTGAATAGTCAAAGAAGGAAAAACTAGCCCTTCAGTTTTCAGTCGTTACATGTAACTGCAGTTATACTAAAAGACAGAATGACACAACAACATATCTATGAGTCAAAAACTAGGTAACAGATACTCACCTTCCTGCAGTTGTTTTAAATGTATTTGGGGGTGGGAGAATGACTTTGGTGACCCAAAACTACCCAAACTGGAGGACCAAATTTACAGTTAAATTTATAGCCTTTTAGTCATTTACCTAACAATATCAGTGACTCATTTCACAATAATGGTTGCTACTTCCTCTGCTGAAGATAAGCACACAACCTGTCAATGGGCAGATGGTTCAAAGGCTGAGGTTGATTAGATGGAACATGACAACATGCAGATGATGATATTATCAGTTTCAAACTTAAGCTTCCAAATACTCCTTGAAAAATTGAATGGCAAAGGAAAAGCAATTTCGGGAACTACCTCTTAAACACTAGGAGAGGATTCTCTTCTACTGAGGATTTGAAGTGCAAAATGATTGTTAATCCTCTTAATACCACTAGCATTAAGGAACAAAATATTCTCACAGAGGGCACACTCACATGCATCCTAAATTATGCTCTCTTTCTCCTGTGCAAATAAATCTTCCCTCTACCTCAGAATGATCGTTTCTAGGGTTGACTGCCTTCAGGGATTCAAGACACAGTTTCTTCACTTTACTGCATGAATCCACTGACTTCTCAGTGCCCAAACATATCAGTTAAAACTTTGTTAATTGCTCCACATGAGGATTTTTCTCTGTGTAGCAGGAATTCTGGCCCCTTCTCTGAGGCTGCACCTTTGGTATGATACAGGACAGTGGGTCATTACATCACACAAGCCAGTCTGTCTGAATGGCTCAAGGAAGGGCAACGAGGCAGGACAAGGCCCACTCTTGTGGATACCAGACATTTGTTACCAGGAATTCATCCAGAACCTGAATTTGGAGACAATAAAAATGCCTCTAAATACCACTCTCACGTTTGACACCACTAGAGTAGAAATAACAGTCTCTTTTCTGAAAGCTTTTTAAGTGGTCTTATCATTCTCTCCCTGGAGGAGTGTCACAGCCAGGTGCAAGGCACATCTGATGTACTAGAAACATGCTGTGCAGCCACAAGTACATGTAATTCATGAAGCTTTTAAGCAGAATTTGCTTATATGTGATATACAATTTTTTTTTCACTAATGTAGTATAACCAAAAAGGTTGAAAATGGAATAACTGCACCTGCTTGAAAGATAAAATTCACTGTTCCAGAGATGAGTTTATTCTTTAACACTATTTTACTCCCCATAAAAGTTACTTACACTTTACAGGATTAGTAAGAGTAGGTCTTTGGGGATACTGAGGAGGGAAGCTGAACTGTAGGATCTGGGCACTTGCTGCTCCTGTAAGTGGGGAGGCAAAGAGGTAGAAAGCATTACTGTGCTTACTTACATCTGCTTTTCCAGTTGAATAGTTGGATCTATTCTCTCTCCCAGGATCCCACAAAATTCTGGACTGCCGTGTTTGATGGGTTTAAAGCCTCCTCCAGGTGCTCTTAATTGCCTGTGCTGGTCATTTGAGGGAGAAGGAGATGCTTGCCGTTTCCCACTTCCATTAAATTGGGCTGCAAGATACACAATAATTACCTCTCCAGGCAAGGTTAGCAAGGACCAAAAGAGTTGTAGCACTCACAGAGGTTTTCACACCCCACAGAGAATAAACATACACCCACTAGCATTAAGATGTATGGCTTTATCTACAAAGTTATATGTAACATGTAAAGGTGTTTCTTACTAAGTAAAGGACAGTCCTAAAATGCTCTTGCTTTTCCAGTAACAAGATTCACACTCTTGTAACCCTTGTTACAATAACTAGTGCTTAACATCTGATACTTTGATCCTCCAGAGATGATGCTGTTAAACAAGTAACAGTAACAAGCCTTCAGTCACCTGCCATAATTCCAAAAGCAAATGAAAACATCAGTTTGCCTCAGTTTATGTGATACCACCCTAACAGGGATCTGGGTGCAAATCAGGCAGCTAACACCTATCTATCCACAGAAATACTGCCAAGCAGCAGAAAAATTAACACTGCATCCATTTATGTACTGCTGGCACAAAGCTTTTGCCTTTAAAATCTAGGAAACAGAGACAAGAAAAGAAAAATAGCCTTTACTCATTTCTCTCATTTGCTATATTATTCCAAGAAAAGCAACACAAACTATTTTGCAGAGCTGTAATTTATTAGAGCACTGCAACACCCGTAGTCAAGCACATACTAATGATGTCAGCATCCTCTTTCCGCACTTACATATTCCATTTATCTACAATTAAAAAAAAAAATAAAATTAAAGGACAGAATGTTGACAGGAACAGTGAAAGAATCTACCTATACCATATTCCTGACTCTTATTACCATCTTAAGTTTGCTGCTTCATCAAAAACAAATCAAAAACAATCCCGGCTGCAGATTATTTTATTTTAAGGTCATCTAGCGAGGATCAGACAGAAAACCTTCAATGTATCAGGCGGTAAAAAAATCACAATGCTCACAAGCACAAACAGCTCAGTCAGCCCCTCTGTGAGTTTCAACAGCAATAGCAAGGGAAACTGAAGGGACTCCCTACAAAACTTATAGGCCTCATGCATTTAGAAGTGAACTTACTATAACACACAGCCAATTAGGCATGTGGGTGGTACTGTTTTAAAGCAGTCTTTTAAAGCACACAGCTGCAATATTCAACTTCAAAAAGAGGCATGTTGGATGAGGAAAGTGTTTCGGAGCTGGTTTTTTTTAAATTTACATATGTTTTTGTCATGAGGCTTCAGACACTTCCAAATCCCCCCTCTATTCAGAAAAAGTAGGCACATACTTATTTTATTACAAAATTTGGGCAAATGTATTCAATCACATTCCTAAGTATGCATGGCAGAAATAAGCTGATCCTTTCTTGATATAAAGTCAGATTTAACCTCATTACTGGATAATGAAAGCTGATTAGCACAACAAGGAGAAATTTTGCATGTGCACACTTGCCCACGACATATATTAGCAGTATTATTATTTTAATTGTAAGAAAAACAGCTGGATGTAACTTGGGGACGCTCTGAAAACCAGTGAGCCTAATGCCACCTTCTGAAAAAGGAACATCTTTCAGACACCAAAACATTCAGTTCACGAAACAAACTCAGTCCTGACTGTTAACAGCTATATCTTTACAACACAGAATCATAGAATGGTTTGGGTTGGAAGTGACTTTAATGATTATCTAGTTGCAAACCCCTAATGGCAGGGAGATGCCATCACAGGCAGTGATTTCATCCACTCGACCATGTTGTTTAGAGCCCCATCCAACCTGGCCTTGAGCAGTTCCAGGGATGGGCCATTCACAGTGTCACACAGGGCAACGTGTTTGACTGCTTCACCACCACTGACTAAACAATTTCTTCCTAACATCGAATCTAAATCTTTCTTCTTTTAGTTTAAAAACATTCCCTCTTTTGTTTTGTCTATGTGCCTCTGTATAAAGTTACTGACATGATGGTTAGAGATAGAAATGTTCTCAAAAAATAGGACAAAGTTAAATTTCAGTTGGTTTTGAATGTTGGTTTTTTTTTTTTCTCTGTTTGTTTAAAAGTTCAGACATGTCCCTGGACTTCTGGCCTTCTCTCATGTTATTTCTCTGTGAGTTAATATGTCAGGAAGAAGCAGTCTTGAAGGGATATCCATGCAGATTAAAATGACAAGTGTGAGACCCAGTCAGGTAACCGCCCAGCCAATGTTGTAATTGGATCTGAATTCTGGCTGCTATGAATCCTCCCTCAAACAAAGCTGAAGTACATTCAGCCATTGCAGTTATGGAACTGGCTGCAACACCTGACACTTCCACACTCTCCAGGTAGCCTCTCCACTGCCCTGTAACTGCTGCCATACCCCAGTGACAGTGGCATGCCAGAACTCCCTTGCTTTAAGCCCCTCAGGGTCCTAGGCACCACCTTTCATGCAACAGCAGTAGAAGCCAGGAAAAGTCTGGCACTTATAAGTCCTCCTTCCCTGAGTCCATGATCAGTGCTGGAAACTACTACCAAAGCCCCTCTTGCTCATTGGGCCATATATTTTGTAAAGCAATACTAAGATGGGCTTTACAGATTTTGCATGTATTTCCTTTACCCAAAAGTTTTCTATGCCCACACAACAGTTTGAAGAGGACAGATTTCTCACAAACTCTGCGGAAGCCAGGGTCAGCATGACGTTCTTGAATGGGCCCTCTGATGCCCATGCTATCTTCTAACTTTCCAGTGGGATCTCCCTGGTGTTATCTCCTTTTCTAGCCAGACCTGTGTACCTGAAAGCTATTTTGTTCCTGTTACTTTGCCAGCCTCAGCTCTTCTGGGCAAACCAGTCTGCCCAGCTCAGCAGGAGTTATAACAAGACCTGTTCACTTCCCGTAAAGGGGATCTAAAACACATTTTAGCTTCAGCTGTACAGTCTACAATAAAACAAACCCAAATCTGTGAAAGAACTCAAGCTGCAAACAGTCAAAACCTTGCATTCCAGCTCTGCTACACAGAGACACATCTTTCAGCACTGCAAAATCCACAGGCTGCACATAGCTTGCTTCATCCACAATGCCAGCATGACACCAGCCCCAGTCTCATACTTAGAAATCAGAATACAGACATACTCCACTCAACCTGAGCAGATTTCATAGCTTGTGCACACTTTCATTCTGGCAAATCTCAAAGACCATGTTGGAGATAAGCAGATTTTAGCTATGCTTCAGCAACAAATCTTGAAATCATGGCAGAAGAAAAATTTTTTTTCCTTCAAAGACTTGCATGAGTAATTAGGTTCATGATAATTCCAGTGTTGCTCGCCATTTTGGTTTGTTTCTGTGGTCTATCACCTGACAAATCAAAAACATTTGCTGCCTAAGTCTCTGTGTCTGCAATTAACATCACAAATATCTGTTGCTCCCTTCAGATGAATTTCTCAAAACAGAAAAATGTCCCTCCAAGATCTTCACAGTTCCATGTAATTGGGAGATGGCAGTTGTGGGCCTGTAAAGTGGGACTTACCCATTGCTAGAATTTTTAATACCATTTAGATCAACATGGCACTTTTCAGAAAAAGCCACCTCAGCTAAGAACTGAAAAAAACGCTTTCTGGGCTACCCTATGGAAGCACGGAATAAGTCAGAAGAGTAGTTCATACATCTCAGCAGAGGATCAACATTTCTCAATTTCAAACTTCAAAGCTGGACCTCTTCTTTCCTTATTTTAAACATTTTTAGCTCCTAGGACTTAGATGAAGTATAGAGACACAAGATGAATCAGTAGCTTGCAACTGTCCTTTCAGCCAATCCTTAGACATTTCTTTGTGGTAAATAACCTGGCACCTAAAAGAAACTAATCTATAATGAATTGCAGATGCAATCAGAGAAATCAAATTAATCTCAGAAAGTGTTTACTCTTATTTTAAATAAGAATTCTCCATGCTAAACCTGTGAGTATTCCAACCATATCATAATACCACTTAAGTAAACCTCTTTTAGTCTATTGGTTCTGTAAAGCAATATTTTGTTCTGTGTGCTTTCATAATTACATAATACTTGAAAGAATATTTACACATAAGCCTATCATAAAATCTTGTATTGACTGACCTTGTTAATTTACAGTTATATGTACACAAACTGAAAAGTAGATAAAAAGAAAAATATTGACAAGCCTAAGATTCTTTTTTTAAAAACAACTCAGAAAAACCCTATTTCAGAATTTACCTGATAAAGACCAAAAACATGGGCACAAAGACGAGTACAGAGCTTAAGACAAACTCCAAATGAATTAAAACTCAATTTCATATAATACGACCAATACATGAAAAGTAATGTCTATGATTTACATATGCACACATATGATTCTTAAGACTTAACTTTTAAAACTAATTATCCAGTTTCTGTGGCTGCTGTATTACTGTTTGAAAAATTTGTGAAATGTGATCTCACTGGAAACAGATGTGTACTGTCCCACAGCTTCTACCTCAGCATTAAGAAATGAAGTTGCTGGTTTTTGAAAGAGAAAATTATGTCTGGGTAGCACAAAATCACTGTCCATGTGTGGGAAGCTATGTGATCAGATCAGGTTGTTTATCCAATCATTGCTTCACACAGGATGAAAAAAATCTGAACATGGAGACTGCAAGAGCTCCTTGGACAATTGTTTCCTATGATTAACTGTTCTTGTAGAGAAAAAAAACAACTTCCTATTGACTCAGAACCTCTCCTGATTCATCTTATATCTCATCTTCCCATCACACACCTGCTCCTTTGTGAAGAAACTGGCTCCATCTTATTGAGGATCTCCTCATATGCATTAGAAAGTTCCCATTATGTCCCACCCAAAGCTTTCTCCAGGCCAAGCAGGCCCAGTTATCTCAGCATCTCCTCACATGTGCTGTCATGTGCTGCACTTTCTTGTCATTTTGGTGACTCTGCGCTGACAATAACATTTTTCATCCCTCTTGTATCAGAATCCTGCCACAGCATAGTCCCAGAAATGTGAAGTAAAGAGCAGCAGTCACTTTGCTTCATCTGCTGGCTTGCTCCTCTTCACACAGTCCAGCATGCTGCTCCTCATCATGGTGAGGAGCACTGCTAGCCACATTCAGCCCCTTCTAGCAAAGCTGTATCCCAGCAAGTCAACCAGTTCTAGGTCCATATCACTGTAGGGGGTTAGTCTGATCCAGATGCAAGCTGGGACTGATCTCACTAGATTTTGCAAGCTTGTTGTCAGTCCATTTGTCCAGCCTGCTGAAGTCCCTCAGAGTGGCAGCTTTGCACACATCCTCCCCTCCCTTGGCTGTTATTCCAAGCTTGATAAGGGGCATTTCCTCTCCTTCTGCTCTGGGTTACTAATAAGTATGCTAAACAGGAAGGGTTCCAGAACATATCCTCAGAGGAACCACACTTATAACCAGATTCCAGGAAGAGTACGAATCACTAACACTACCCTTTGAGGTCAATGACCCTGGATAGGTTTTCACAAATCTACTAGTCCACCCATGTAGGCTACAACATTCCAAACACAGATGATGCCACAGCACAATATGCTGAAAGCTAAAGTCAACATAGATGACACCTACTGCTCTCTTTACATTAAGAGATCTAGTAATTTTAACACAGAAAGCAAACAGGTTCGTCAAGCAGGATTTACCTAGGATAAATGCACACTAACTGCTTAGTCATCATTGCTCTCAGATTTCTTCCATGCTCCCTCCCAGACCCACATCTCTTTTCTTCCCTCCTCATCCCCAACACTCTCATAACTCTGTCCCTTTGAGAATCACTCCACAATTTCAGGACCTTGCAGAGCAACTTCCTCATCATAGACATACTCAACAATAAACACTATCTACATTCTATCCATTAAAATGGGGGTAGGGACAAGGACTGGGAGAATCAGAAGTTTTAATGATATGAAACAAGTGCTAAGATGATTGACAACAGGTTGGCTAAAGTACCAAAAAAAAGTGCAATGTTCCCTATTTCTGCAGCATGTAAAGATTTGAGATGACCCACGTTTACTTTTCAGACATTTCTTCACAGACACACACATCAAAAGAGCATAAGTACTTGAAGGCAAGTAAATGTGCTATAGCAGTGGGAGAGAATTTTGAGGCTGGGATCTAGGAATCCTACCTGCCAAAGCTGGGATGGTGACTTTGTTCCACTCCCACGGCTGATCATACTCATCTGCAGGCCTGTCATCATCCTGTGGCAATTTGCTTTCTCGTAAACGGTGACTCACCACACTTTCAGAATCGGATTCCACACCACTGCCTTCTGGTTCATAGGGTGTGTCATAGAGCTGCATGTTTTTCTGATGGGACTTCATGCCTTCCTGCTGTTGAAACTCTGTTGGCAAGGAGGAAAATTGCATCAGAATCACTACTAACTGTGTCTTATCATTACAGTCTATAATTTTAGAGCATTCAACTTCCACCCATTTCTTAATAGCCACATAATTATAGTGATGACAAGCCCGTACAGACTTCTAAATTCTACCCCTACATTGGTAACTGGCTGGAAGCAAAAGTTTGCTCCAGTTAACAACCACAGCTTTATGCCTCCACAAACATTTCCCAGCTTGTGCAGAACCAGACTGCAGGAAGCACACAATCCCTGTCAGCCAGGATAAAGAACACTTAGAAGCAACTGTACATAAATTCCCGAGAACACTGACATTTGTGTGTAGTTAACTCTTCAGGAGGAGATTGTTCTGAAGTACAATTTGAAGACACAAAAAACATAACAAAAGAAATCCCACAGTATAATTATACATGCTGATTAAAAAAAAATTGTCTGCATTTACACCCACAGAGTATCAGCAAAAAATTAACTAGGACAAGAGTAAAATCACTAAACAAAAGCATTGGTAACTAGAGTTTAGCTCACATCAAGGCGGATGTAACAGCAGCCCTCAGCTGCCTGAAAAGCACTGAGAACCAAACTTTTTGAGCAGAATCAGAAGCAGAAGTAAGGAAAAAAAGACACAAGAGGAAGCTCAAGAGATCCAAGTGGTACTTTGGGGGTACCTTCCTCCCCTGGTGTGTGGGGCAGCCCTGGGATAAGTTACCAGGTAGGTCACGCGAGGTGTCTCCATTCTTTGGAGTTTGCAGAGCCTTGGTTAGGCAAAGCCACGGTCACTCCTACTGATACAAAACTGGGTGGAGTGAGTGATAGACCAGGTGGCTGTGCTACCATCCAAAGGGACCCGGAGGTGCTGGAAAACTGTAGGCTGGAAGGCTGCTCATACAGATTTTATATGCAATTCCATCTGAACACAAGAAAACACATTTTGACTGTGATAATGGTCAAACATTGAAATAGGCTGCCTGAAGAGGCTGTGAAGTATCCATCTGTGGAAATATTCAAGATCTGACTGGACTCAGACATAGGCAACCTGTTCTACCTGATCCTACTTGAACAAGGTTTTTTATTAGATAATATCAAGAGGTCCCTTCCAACTTCAGAGGTTATGTGATTATACTGACCACTACAGTGACAAAATAAGAATGCCAATATTTGCAGCAAATTGCAAAGTTACTAAAGGACTCAGAAAATGAGGCAAAGATTTACAGCAGTTCTCTTACTATAACAAAAGTCATAATCAATTCATATATCAACAAAAACATCATAATTAATTAATTTCTCCAAGCCACTTCAAAGTACTGTGAAAAGGCTACAAAAAGACAGTGCCCTTACTCCTTGGAAAAATATTATTTAATTTATACATTAAAAATACAGTAAATTTGAAGAAATATCCAACAAAATTGATGAAGATGTAAATACAAGCAAGATTGGTCCTGTTAATTTCCAGTTATGACCAACCACATCGAGAAAAAAAGCTGCATTAAGAAAAAGCTGTATTAGAAAGAATACACGGCTCTCTTGAATACTCCTGGATCAAAAAGATAAACATTTTATTTCTTTTAAAGTCAGAAACATGGTATGTATCTGTTCATCTTTCAGTACTGTGGAGCCAGTTACTGCTACACCAAGAAATGTGCATTTCTGAGGGACAGAAGCCATGATTCCACCAAATCAGTTTTAAGTGCCAAACACAAATTTGTGTGCCAAATACAGCTACACTATTGGCTTCTTGTGTGTGAGTATATTTCAGTACAAGAACTCTTGATTGACATTTTTCTTTTACCCAGAGGACCAAAGCATCAGACCACACAGAAAAATGTATCAGTAAATAGAAGGTGGTTCATGTTCAGGGACCATAATTAGAAAAACTACAAATATTCGATCCTAAAGCAGAAAAGTTTTTCTAGGAGAAGCTAAAACCCAGAGGAAATGAAGTGCAGGGCCAGGATCTGTACTTAATGATCCTTGTGGATCCCTTCCAACTCAGCATATTCTGTGATTCTGTGATACATAAAAACATATGTGTGTATGCACATACACTTACACACATAACTCTACAATCTCTTTTGTAAAGCTTCCTATAAATATGTTTGAAAGTTAATCTTTAAGAGTATTCGTAAATAAAAGTAATTTTACTAAAAGTTAAATCAGAAAAATTTCCTTTCAATAAACAACAGCACAACTGAATCTGTACCACAAGCAGTATTATCTTTATACACAATGATAGCTCAGTGCTAACTTGATATTCAAGAATCAGGTAGTAGAAGTCAACAGAACATTTGTGACAAAACATTTCTCATGCCAATTTCACAGCCTCTAACAGTGACAGCTCTAAGGGCTAAACTAGTCATTGGAATGACTAGGAAGTCTAAAACTGTGTTAATGTAACTTTAAAAAAATCACTTTTATGAGTTACATAATTTAAATTCTTCTTGCTGATAAAAAGCACATTTTTATACAATTATGCACATTAATAGCTAATAGAAGTAAAAGCTGAAGGTTTGACAGCACTGGTTTCGGTAGCAGTCTGGAAGGCTCCCACAAATAATTCTTGTTCTTGCAGATAGCGGTTTTAACAGAATCAGGCTCCAGAAGTTTGGGCTCCCATGTAAAACCAAGAACCTGACCAGGAGAGCTACAGAAACTGAGACAAAACTATGAGATATAAGACTCAAGCTGACATTGTTCTCCCCACTTGGTGAACAATTCTGATACTCACATACAGAACAGGCAGCATTCCACAGGACAAGAAGGTAACCTTTCCATCAGCCACACTAAACAGCTTAATACCCCTAAATAATTCAACAGCATTACACATAGATGCACTGTATTCCTGAAAAGAGTTTGGAGAGAATTAGGGGATATATCATCCAGGAAGCAGAACAGCTATGAAGCCAACAAAAGGAAACATTGAACGCATTACTACTTGCTTACAGAGCCCAACAGGTGAAATTCTACAGCTTGCCTTCCAAAAGGATGTGACAAACTAAAAACCAGCTGGATCACACCATAATGATCAGATGCCAATAGATATTTCCCCCATCTGAAACTAAAGCGTGCAGTAACAAGAAGTCTCAAACAATGTAGTTGCACTATGAAAGTTCTGACAACATAAAAGCCCATTTTCCCAAATCAAGCTCATCAGTAAATGTCACCAGTCAGTAATATACTCAATGCCATTTTACAGCCCCTTTGTAATGTTTCTTCTGATGAAACACTAGACAAGCAAAGTGCAGGAGTCTTCCTGCCACAACTGTGTAAGGAATTTCAGATGCAGAGAGATTCCCTGAAGTTAAGCGCTTGCAAGAGTTTTTGTTCTCCTGTCTGGTGAAAGACAATGAACAAGGACTCTCTGGGAAGGCTGGGAACCAAAGACAGGTTCCTACATCACAGTAGCAGCACAGTTTGACTCTCTACATCTAATATGCAGGAAGAGTCTTAATCTGCAGGAGAAAAAAGCACTAAGTTATATCAATTCCCTGAGTTTTTTTAACCTCTACTATTCTATTGGCAAACCTTTTAAACAAATTACATGCAACAAATCACAGCATCAGTGGCCAGACAGACATGTGCTTCTTTATTGGTCTGACAGCAAACAGCAATTTATGCACGCTCCACTGAAAACCAGGGAAAACTGTAATGCAATTGGATACAGTCACATTAACTTACAGATTAACCAACAACAGCACAATAAAGCTGTTTTAACTTGACAGCATATCAGATTTCAAAGTGTACTGACCCACACCTATCAGGTGCAAAAGTGATAAACCATCCCCACCTCCATCTCAGCTACAGCTCTCAAGACTGGTGCGAAATTAAAATGACAGTCCTACCAGTCCCTCAGCTGCTTTCTCTAGCCAAAAGCCATACCCTAGTGAGACAAATCTGACTATGAAGGTATCACGAGGGAAACAGGACTGAGATGCAAGGTCAACTTTTGAAAAGCTGACACTGAAATTGAATTTTAAGCAAAGTACAAGGGTTATCAACATCCTTTGACAAGCCTAAGAGCAATACTCAGGACAGTTAACAGAATTCCACTGATGGGATTTTACAGGGGACATTTTGCTGCTCATATCTCCATTCAACAGTACAGAACTCACAGAGTTTATCTGGCCACATTGCTGAATAAAGTTTCATCATATTTCAGAAAGCACAGAACAAAATACTTGGAAATACTTCTAAGCCCAACAAGCAGCTGCTGCTAGAAACCCTTTAACGTAACTATAATGATTCTCAAGGTAATTTCTGCAAGCACTTAAATTTCTTCAGATACATAATTATCTGAAGGAAGCCCAGTAGATTTTTCATTCATTTATTTAACACACATTAACATGTAAACACTGTGCTGGAATAAGGTTGTACAGAGTACAGCTGTCAAGCTGTCAGTTTTAAGAATTTCTGTCCTCCTACTTCTGGATTTGGACTACAGGTCTCCTCCAGATGGTTGCTTCTCTTCTGCTCTCTTTGCAGAAGTCAGCATTTAAACAACTTCAATCCTACTGACCTGGATTTAGTTTCCCACTAACCAAATAAAAACCACAACCTGCAGTTAACTACAAAAAAACTGTAACCAGCCTGCAGTGAACACCAAACACTGCGCTGCTATTCTCACTGAGTACATTTATGTCACTCAAATTTACCAGATAATTCCAGTGACACGGATCTAACATTGAAATTACTTTATCTGGGACTCACAGAAGTTTTTAAGGCATACAGACAGACCAAACATTTATGATCAGAAAGATACAGATATTTTATTAAAGCAAGCAAGAAAACAACAATCCCCTGAATAGAGTCCACTTCTTGCATCTTATCCTGTATATGCAAAATTCCCCACAGGGAGAGGGAGTGCTCCTGCAATGAAAGAACATGCTAACCTGTCTTCAACCAGGATAGTCAGAGCTGAATTATAAAGAGCAGAACTTTTGGAATGTGGATTCAAACATTTCATAGTCAAAAGCCCTAAAAAAGCAGTCCACAAAGTGTTTGGAGGACTTATTACAAACACACTGGCTTTCTGTGGATATGTCTGGGAAAACTAAAATACCATATTTAAAAAAAAAAAGAAAAAAGGGAAGAAAAAGGTGTGTGAGAACATAACTCAGGAACAAGGCCTGTTTGTGGACAACAGCCAGTTGCATTCTTTGTATTCTCACCTGTCATTGAAAATGAGAAGTTATCAGTGGGAGCAAAAAGAAGCTTTAAAATGCTCAGGTTCACATTGAGAGGTACTGAGGTGAGTATGTGATGCACTTCCCCCAGCATTATCCTGACATCCTGGCAATCTCTAGCAGGAGAAGGTCACATCAGAGCCAGATCTGATAATGGAAAACCAAGTCTCATCTGCAGGAGTTCTTGCTATCAAGGCACAAGTTTTTCTGAAATGGCCCAAGCCACTGTTCTACACACGTTCTGCTCTTGAGGCTTCTAATGGAAAATCACTGAACTGGCAAGTAACCACACTGAAGGGCAGTGTGCTGTTTGCTCCAGGTGTATGAGTAGGCAACATATCAACCAGTAACTTGCCAGTTTGCCAGAGGCATAAGACAGTTATTAATGCAAAGATCACCCTGATATGAACATTTGCTTCCACTGAATTAATTCCCAGATAAACAGACCAAAATACTGAGTCAACTGTTTAGTTAATCCAAGCTTCACCATTAATGTTTCTTTTCACAACCAGTTTGGAAAGACAATCTGAAAATATTTCAGTACTTGTGATACAGAATTCTCATTTTATTACTGCAAAGTCTATTCACTAGAGAAGCTAAGTTTTACTTCTGTTCAAATTTCACATCAGGTCAGTAGAAATCAAATTGCTTTTTACTCTGCTTCCAGATCCAGCTGGATGCCTGCAACTGCTGGGACACAAGGGAACACCAATTATATTCCAATGGCAGGGAGGACTGTTTTGCTTTGAGACTGCAGCAACTGCCACCCAATGGTAATGATTCCAGATTTTGCTCCAGGAAAAGCTGGATATGCGAAAATCTTCCTTCCCTCATCTTTTCTTCTGAACAGAAGCCAAGTGACTCAGAAGTGAGCCACTTTCCAGGAATGAACAGACATTTGTTCCCCCGCCTCGAAGTGAGGGCTTGGCAAACCCCATGATGTGAAAACCAATGTCTTCAAATTGCCTGCATCGTGCCGGAAATACTGCTAAAGTCCAAGTATGACTCATTACCCCTGGAAGAAGCATTCAAAGCAACCTTACATTCCAACAGTCCTGATAAAGGAAAGTTGTTAGGCCAGTCAGAGCAGGGGCAGGCAGGGAGAAGACTGTTTATGATAAGCATAATAAGTATAATAAATTAGCAACAAAAACCATTAATATTTTCCACAGAAGGTATGCACCAAATTAAACTAGCAAACATTACCCTGCCTCAGAAGACAGGAAGCGCACGTTTGTCTTTTTGGGTGGGGAGGGGTGAGGAAGAGGAGGGGTGGGTGTTGGTGGAGTCGAAGGAGGTTGATTAAAAAAACAAAATATGTGGGAAGAAAACTTAAACCCTGGTGGCCTGGAAGAGCAACATTACTGTTTCTAAAGGACATAAAAATTATCCTTGGAAATGTATTTCTCTTTTGGCAGAGGCAAAGAAATAAAAAAATAAATTTCTTCAGTTCCCTGGAAGCAGAAGTTTATTCTTCAAAGCCTTTCCCCTCAACACCTTATTTTCTGATATGTATGCAGTGATTAAACACTCTAACTGGCAGTTTAAAATTCTTAATTTCTGCAGACTTTGCCTCTTTGGAGGTGCTTTGATGTTGCTTACCTACTTACTCCTTACACATTTTTAAGTAAGACACAGAAGAGGAGTAAGGATGTCCTTTTTATTTAGATGAGGGGAAAAAGAATCCAAAAAATGCCACATGTCAGTGGATTTACTGCTGCTTGACCAGGAGCCAACTCCAGATGCTGCTACAGCCAGTTACATCACAGTGCTATATTCCCAGTTTGTAGGTTTTCTTGACCTGTCTGATCAGGAATACTGACCTTTGGGATTCAAGGATCATTGTTCCATGGCCTGAACAGAGCAATCCAAGTGGCAACAGTGCAAACCAGAAAATTCAAGATCCTCATTCCATGCTCTGAAACTTCTAAGCTCCGTAAAAGAGCATTCATTTCTTGTGGTAAGAGGGTATGGAAGCCCTCTGGGAAACAGAGTGCTGTAGTGGGATTTCCATGTACACCAGTTAGTACAAGGGTTCTCATCAGCCAGGGACAAAAACTATAGTGTCCCAAAAGAGTTGCCTTAAGATTAGCACAAACAGAATCAATTCTCCTGAAAAGCCATTTTAATACCAAAGTCTAAATGCCTATTTTAAACAAGCTAAAACTGTCCCATGTCAGGACAGAGAAGTTTGTAGTGAATATGACTGTTTCCCGCAGTTAGATCAGTCTTGCTGCTCATGACCGCTACTGATGCTCTTTTGCCAGAGCTCTTCAGGAACACAATATCTCACCTTCACAGGAATCACCTTAAGAAAGGAGTGCAAGAAGAAACCATTCATAATTTAAATGTCCTTCAACACTCATACAGTAGGAAGACATTTTCTTGCATCATGTCTGCCTGTGAGAGTCTGTTTGCTGAAAGCTTACTCAAAAGAATCAAATGAGATAAGCATTGACCAAAACTACTTTTTTAGTGAGTATAAATATACATATATTTATATACTCAGGATGATATTGCAAGGAATAACCAGATGTGAGCAAAAGGGAGTTTATACAACCAAGACAAAATATGCAACAGTTTTCTGATAGCTGGAGGTTTTATTCTATGAGAATTGCGTAGCAGGGAGTTATCTATTCTGCATGTAACTGACTTCGAGCACAGCCCTACTAGGGATGTGGGAGAGGGCACAGAAGGGTAAGTAGATAGAGGTCTCCCTGCCGACTTCCTCCACACTATGCCCTGTGATACAAATAGTGGGAAGAAGTTCCCTACAGGTACAACTTATATGGCAGAGTAAGGCAGTAGACTTATGTAGCCAGAAGAAATGCCATATCTGATTTAACAAAGTCAGACGAGATGTATTCTCAGCCAGATGAGACATGTTATCTTCTTTTAGCCAGCATTTGCAACAGGGAGTACAAGGCTAGAAGAACTGCTGCTTAATAACTTCTGGAACTGATTTATTCCATAGACCTGGTGGCTACATCAAAAGTAACACAGAAATGTGAATTGCACATGGTTTTCATCCAGCCTGTGAATGAGCATGTCACTGTGACTAAAAAAACCAAAACCAACTAACCAAAAAAATAAGCCCAAAAACCCCCCAAATGCCAGCTGAAAACATAGCCTGAAACTTTCCTGATGACTAATGCCCATTATTGTATCTTTATTTGTAATTTTTTAAAGGAAAAATGCTATGAAAACAAAGAGAACTCAAAGCTTTGGAAGCAGTATCAAATTCATTTGCAAGAGCTCTTTCCCTACTCTTTCCCCAAGCAACATTCCAGGAAGAGCAGGCACTATCAGTACTGTTTCCTACTTTGGCAGGACTTAAAAGCCACACAGCATCTGCATGCTAAACCATCTGGTTTTTTCCCTGTTCACTGCAAGCAACAGCCACAGCGATTATTTGCCACAGTGATAATTTGCAATTTTGCAACTGGCAAGTTGCAAGCAGCAGAGAAAAGCCACAGTGGTTATTTACAATTTTGCCCACTTTTACATGCTTTCTCCAAGAGAAGTGTTGTCCTAGTTGCAGTCTTTCTGTTCTGTCATTGAAGCTGAGTTTCTGGGATAATCTAGGAACTCTGATCAGCTCCTAAGCACCTAATGAAGGTGAATCATCACCCCTTGGACATAAAAGCTTTCAGATATAACTCCAAATGTTAAACTCCAATGTGAACTTAAAAGTCCAGCAGAGTCCTGCACATCTAAACAGTAAGAATCATTAATGTAGACATTAAAAATAGTCTACATCTGCTGTTCAGCCCTGGAGAAAAAATGGTTTAATTCAGAATTCTATTTTCCCATGATTAGATGAAGAAAGCTGCTCAGTTGTCATTACATGCAACCATAGATTTTACTTATCACAATCCAAGGCCTTGCATGCATTATAAGACAGCTGACAGCACAGAAAAAGTGACAGGAATATGAACACAAATTACTCAGAAAATGTCTCAATTCATCCTCTTTAGCCTATGATCTCTTTGCTCATTGCACTAAGTAGGTCAGCAAGAGATTGATGGAAGGAGAAACTTGTGTTTGTAGGATTTTCAAATACTCTGCACTGAGCTGTGTCGCTGCTAATAATTAGTACCTTGCCCATGCTTGCAGGTTATCTGAAGTTATTATGCTACTCAGGTGACCCCTGACTGGATGTCCATTCCTAGTTGAAAACCCACTTGCAGAGTAATCTGTCAGTTACACGGTGTTGGGTTTTCCCCTTGGACAAGACTTATATTTCAGTACAGAACACAAAGCAGTGTTTGAATGTATGTAGTATACAGTCTATCACATCATCACTCAAGAGAATTTGTGCTTACACTTATATATAACAACAGCAAATAAATCTGATTAGCATTCAGCACAGGATCATTAAGAACAGGCGCTGTAAGAAAGCAAATGGCAGTCATGTGCAAACATCATAAATCAGTACTTTTTTCCACTTCTTGCAGTGGAAGTATCACAAATTCTGACGAGCAATATTTGATATTTTTCACTTAGGTCAAGTCAGAAAATGTCATGTTGTAAAAACTCTTTGCAATCATGATCCTGATACATACAACTTAGTCAACACTTTCTGGTATTTTTTCCAGTTACAATCTTATTTTCCAATATGCATCTCTAAACCACTAACCAGTGTGCATGCAAATGTTTACAATGCAGAAAATCATACCCATGGAGACAATTGTGGAAAGCTGTATTTTTTGCCAGGTTTTTTGTTATTTGTTTTAAGAGAAGGATACAAAAAGATCCTTTAAAAAAGGTTAGGAGAGGCTGTCTGTTGACACACTCTATATTCTATCATGATGCCAGGTTCTGTGATGGTGCGTTTCACAGCCAAAGTAAAGGACAACAGTATGTGCTACTCAGCAAAAATACCTTACAAAATCAACGGTATATATGAAAGACATCACCTTTTTTTTAACTTCATCCCCCTCTTCCCTTTCTATTTAAACTGAGGCAGCAGCACAGACACCTTCTAGACAATCTCAGGCTGCATTAGAGCCATAACTGCTGCTGCAGGACTTGCTTAGAAAAAGCTCACGCTTTCTGTCTTGCAGCCCATCCCAGGCATGTGAAACTGTTGTTAGACTGTACAAAAGACAAGAGCCAGAGCAGCACAAAATCCACTGCTTCATCACAGAGATTTTCAAATTACCCACTCCACAAAAAATGAATGCAGAACTGAAAGCAAGCCCAGTGCTCCTTCAGGCAAACTTCATTTCCCCCAGGTTTACCTGGGTTGCTCTTAATTGTTAGTGTAACCTGAAACAGCATCAGTTTTGCATGCCTACATCCTGCATCATAAAACCAAAATGTATGTGGACCCTCCCACTTCAAGGCACCAAAGCATGAAACTCAATAATGCACAGCCTTGTTCCAGCCCAGATGAAGACTGAATATTTCCATCTTCTATTTGCACATTGATATTATTCAACAAATTCTGTCACAGTAGCCTAACACAGTCCATCAGCAAGTAGAACCTCTCTGAAGGCTTGCTAGGTCTTTACCTGAGTAGGGATGACAGAAATTAATGCACATATCAGCACACCAACACACACCAAAACCAGATGAGGCTTACCTGACCCCAGCCAGAAAAAACTGTCTGCTCCTGCAGACAATTGCCTCTAATAATTTTAGCGGCCAAGATGGTAATGACCAGCTGAGTTTGCATAGAAGTTTGAGCTCCTCCAAAAGAGCACTTTCAAGCAGAATTCTTCATAGCCAGAAATCAGAGAAGGAGAGAAGCTGTATGTTGTTGCCACCCTACATAAAATGCACAGAGCACAAAAGTTGTGTTTTCTCACCACTTCTCACTGAAGTTTTAAGTTCAGTTTATGGCACTGCTGTGAAGCCACATTAAAATGCTGGTAAACTGATGTAGCAAGATGTTTAGTCTCTGTGGCATAAGTAGACATAGAACTAACTGGCTGAATCTTCAGCTCCCATTTACTTTTAAGGAAAAGAAAGCACTCATCTGGTTTGGCTTCCCAAAAGGAAAAAGGCATAGGAGAAACTGTAGCTACTACATTACAGCTGATGTCAGAAACAGATTTCATTTACTGAAGGTTTCACTCATATTTTGCCACTAGGGACTTTCAGAGTCTGGATGCAAAACTAGCAGGCAAAAATTTTATTCATTTACTAGCAAGCTAAGCACAACAGGGATGACAAAATATCAGAGATTAAAGGGTATCTTGTCCCTTCAAAGAACTACTCTGTTTACTTTACCACATGCTTAACTAAAACTTCCTGTACCACCTTTTCTGAGCTTGCTTAAACTCTTCTGTATAGTGTAGATTAAAAAAAAAAAAAAAAAACCAAAGTGGTTTGAGTAAGAGAATATAAAGTAAAAGACTGATTGAGAAAGTTCTGAGAAAAAATCCTCACTAGTTTAGGGGGAAAAAAAAAAAAAGGACCCCCAACCAGGACCTTTAAGTTGAGCACAGCTAGCTGGGGAAAGGGTAGAAATTCCTTCTGACTTCACAGCATGTGTAATGTCTGCTAGTTGTATTTAAAAAACAATAAATCCAGGTTATGCTAGAAATATCTATTCCCAGGATTGTAATCCTGACACTAACATGTTTATTGAAATGCTGCTCTTAAGCATTTCCACATTTCCTTTGGCTAAAAGCCTCTTTGCAAAAGAATTAGAGGAAAGACAAAAGGAAAACAAAGCATAATTTTGAAGACAATTTACAAGTGTGACAAGGGATTTTTGTATCACTTTTTTGTCTCAAGTGCAAGTCTCATTTTTTCTTTTAGTATCACTATTCTAGCTCCACATAACAAATCCCTGTAAAACCCACCATTGACACCCTACATCTCCCATACACTGCTGACTCTTCATGCAACAAATTCTCCACACCGTGCTTTTGAGCACTGTTGCAGAAAGCAATAGAGCTGGAACCAATTTGAGAAGACTGAGAGCTGAACTGGTAACTTGGTAAGATGTATCCCTGATGTCCCCCTGCCTACAAAATAACACTCCTCCCAGTTAGATACAAAAATTAGTTTACAGTGCTCCCTTCCTTTGCTGTGGCAAACCACAGTGGTATCAGTCACCTACACTTCTATCATACTTCCACCTGGGAAGCACCCAGAATTCCTGCCAACAGACTCCAGAACTGTATATACAGGCCGAGTCCAGTCTAGAGCCCATCTGTTCAGCCTCTGCTCCTTCCCCCAAGAAGTGATAGTGAACAGCTGTCAAGAGTCATACTCCCTCGCTGCAACAGCATGCTTTCAGCATGGATTCTGCCCTTCTAGGGTTACTTCCACAAAACTGGAATATCTATGGTTAAGCCCCTGCTCAAGCTACATTTTCAGCTGTTTCATACTTCAGACTGTTTCCTTATGCCTCACAGTCACCTGTCTGATCTTCCCAGAGATAAAGTTCGAAAGGACCAGTATTGGGAACATACTGTCATGGTGGCAAAGCTGGAAATTGACTGAGACTAAACAAACATGGGTTCCAGCAAGCTACTCTGGGATATGCTCACTCTCACAACCACTTCTCACTTTCACAAATCTACTGCAGGATTGTAAAATAAGCCAGGTTAAATAAGATCTCAGGAAGTTGTCTTGTTCAATGTCCTTCTCAAAGCAGGTTTTAGCTATGAAGGCAGACAAGGTTAACTTACACTCTGGTTTCTCAGGGCAGTCTTTAAAAATTCCAAACATGGAGACTACACAATCTCACTAGGCAACCTTCTTCACAATTTGACTGTCCTCATACTGAAATTTTTTTTTTCACTGTATTCAATGAACCTCTTATTTCAGTTTATGTTCACTGCCTCTAAGCCTTTCCAGGCATGAAAAAGACAGATGGAATACTGATTAAATCAGAAGAAATTGCAGTCTACAGAGGTCTACTTACAAGGGAAAATGCAAAACAGTTTCATTTTTTTTACTTTATCCAGTTAAGGGTTTACACAATTCACACAAATCTCTATAGGACAGGCAGAGGATCCTTTAACAGCCATGTACCTTCATGTTCAGGCATGCTCTACCTAAAAGAATCCTTTGCAGCAAGATAAAATATATGTTTTCTATCCCACTAGGTGACCAGAGAAGCAAGACACCTTCAAATTCAACATATCTGGTGGTAGAGGGTAAGGGTTGGGGGGAGGAGGGAGCTGGGAGAGAGATTAAAAGGACTTGAACAGATAAGACACAAAATGACAAAACAAGCAGCTCTTTCAACCTTTTCAGCCAAAAGAATACCAATATTCCAACAAATATTTCATTGAATCCTTTTCATTCTAGGGTCACAGTTCTCTTTTTCGTATTTCTCAAGAGACAGCTGCTGAAGTTCTAAAATTACAGATCCGCTCAGACTACACAGACCTCAGTGCTATCCAAACTGCTGCAAGAAGCATTGCTGTCTTGAAGGGACAGGCAATTCACATCCAATATTAAAAGCACCACTGTTTCTAAGAAAAGCAGACCAAAATCTTGAAACTTATCTGTGGGTGAGGGGGATGGAGTAGAGGGAAGACCTGTGATAACTGGCAGGTGAAAACAGACAAGGAATCAAAGCAGCATCTTAAGAAACATAAGTCCCTATGCCAAAGGCAATGCTGCATGCAAAGCACATGTAGGCACCAAAGAAAAAGCGCCTGCATACATTACACATGGTGCTTGGATTAAGAAAGCAGGTACATTTTGTCAAACGAACCCTCTTGATCAAAAGTGGCTTGGAACTCCTGCTTCCTTGCCAACACAAGTTTTCCAGACTGCAGGCAAGTGTTAAACAGCATTTTGAGCTCATTGGTTTCTCTTTCCCAAACATCCAAGCTTCCATTCCTTTACTTTGCTTTTGGTGGAAGGACATAGGCCAGTTTCATGAAACAGTGAACAAGTAAATGGAATGAATCAAGTTACAGTCCTTCAGCATGCACCCTCAACTGGGTCTACTACAATTCTGATGAACCTTTCCAAGGTTCTGGACATCTTGTTTCCATTATTTTGGGTGTAAACTTTGTCTTTATGAGAACAAGTGTAGAGAAACTGTGAAAATAACAATTTATATTCAGGTTTGTGATTCAAGTTTCACATTTTGTCCATTTCCAGATTATAACAAGTCATAAGAGCAAGATGAAGGTGTTGAACCAGGGGGAAAAAAATCACAAACAAAACCAACATTAAATTAAACATGTAGTATCAAACATTAGAGAGAACACCTTAAATCTTTCTAGGGGAGGAGACACATTTAAACACAGGAAAATTGTATTTATTTTATGCACAGCTGGTTTCTAGCCCAGTTACGCACCTAGTTAAAGCAACCACAATACACCACAGCCTCTCCCAACATGAAAACCTAGGCTTTATCCTTTCTGGCTACAATCTCTGATGGGGTACAAAGTGCTCATGAAGACAGGAAGAGAAGCCCTGATGATCCTGGACATGCTTCTAAACTGATACGGTTTCACAGCACATGTGAGATCTATTGCTTTGCTCAGAGAACATGAGGACTTGTGCTGAAGCAGACCCAGCACTATTTCAAATGTGTCTCAGTTCATGCACATTAGATCTAATGCCAAGGAAGAAGTTCTCTTCTGTAATTGTTCCTAGACAATTTCTTTCCTTTAAATCATTTCCCAATGGAATCCCTGTCCAAATTCCTAATGAAGTAAGAAACAACTTGAAATAGATGCTGAAGCCCGGGGGGTTTCTAATTAACATTACATCTAGCATACTTTAAAGAAGGAGCACAGCTGTTCAAAGCGTATGTCCTCACTTCTCATGGGGTGCAGGGAATTCTGCACTACAGGATAGCAGCAGGTGATAGTAACACTAGCATCATGCTCCAAGTGATGGGAATGCTCAGAACACATCAGATATCCCTTCCTTGTCACTTCTAGGAAGAGCTCCCCAAGATTTCCAATGCTGCTCTATGGGAAACTCCCAACATGTAAATGCAACCATCTTCTTACCAGTCACAAGCTTACTTTTGTGTGCTGCTGATCTTCAAATCTTAATCAGTGGCTCTCCACATTGCAAATGTTGAGATAAGAGCACACACACATCAAACTTCCAGACTGAAAAGTTACCTTGCACTTTTCCACACTTTTTAAAGAAGAAAAATCTTAAAACTTGGTCTACTAGAATGATCAGCATGTAGTCATATTCACATCATCTGGAAACAGGACAATAAACATTGTGCTAGTGAGGAATTCACAATATCATATGAGGTGGATTGACAATGGATCAGTTCTCATTTTGGGCCAATTTCTGGTCACAGCCAGCCTAGTGTTAGATCCCCAAAGAGAATTAGAGTTGAAACACACAAATGTAGGAGCAAGAGAAGGAGCTTAAAGTTTTTTGAAAACCATGCCAGCTGTTGAGCTTAGTGGACAAACCGGACATACTGTTCCTTCTGTGCTGGCTACAGCTGTCTGCCATGTTCAAATACAGACATACAGCAAATCTAAAACAGAGCCACTACAGTGCTTAAAGATCTGGTTAGCTTGCTAGGTTCAGTGATTTTCAATAGGCCAGAAATATTCTTCCTAAATTTCCCATGCTATGCATGCTAATCTAGGCATCCTAATCAAAGCCTTTATCAAAGTAATCATTGCTCTTTTTATATTATTTGCAGTTGTAAACTCAGTGCCAACAAGCAACACGCCAGAGGCCACCTGGTAAAGAATTTTACAAGATCTGACTCACCACCAATATGCTGTAGTGACTATTCAGATGAAGTTACATGTCTGAACAAAAAAACAGCCTTTCTAGTTACAAGGGAAATTGACACCCAAGACCTTTTGAAGTAGGTGCAGGTTCATGGGAATGCTGTTTTCTCCATGCTCCCAGCATTTCTGTGATAGCTTGCATGAAGACTGAGCTACTTCTCCCAGCATGTCCATGGGAAGCTCCCATTTAAGGCAGGTGCACTGTCATGCATTAGAGATTCCCTTGTGATGCAGCCATGGGCTCTTACCTCAGTCCCTAGAAAGACGCAGTGAAGTGCAGGAAGGCATTTACTCTTCTAGCACTGTCTGCAACTGAGAGGAGTATCAGCTTTCTGCGTCCACAGGGAAAGAAGGCCAAGCACAAAATCCCTCTAAGAGTGAGTTAGTTATATGTGCTCACTGCAGTCCTACTGCACAGCCAGGATGATGCATACAGACAGGATGATAAATGCATAGAAAAAGAAGAAAGGAAGAGGAGGCTAATGTTGTGAGCCTATGAACAAAGCTATGGTTTTTCTTCTGGAATTTGCCCTAATTGCCCCTTGTTTAATTTTTAAAAAGTTCCTGTTGACAGAATGCTCACATTGATTAAAGCCCCTCTAGATAAAAACTCTGCCCTTTCTCACCACACACTTCCCTATGCTCACTTTTGCTGGTAGTGCAAATGTGTTGTTGCTCAGATTGATGAACACATTGAACAACACAGGCAAGAAAACAGGGATCTCTGTACCATGATCCTAATGGCTCTAGAGCATCCCTCGCAATAGATTCCAGCTCTTCAGGTCCTTCTCCCATATCATTCACCTAGCCCTGGAGCATGCACACAAGCTCATCTATTCAGCTTGAAACTTGAATTCAGCTTTCCACTTATGGCCAGAAGCCTTTTTGTGACTTACTTAGATTTTCCAGTCTTCAAGTAGTAGTGGCAGCATCCTTCTGTGTTGATTTGGGACTGAAAAAATGCACATTGAGCACCTTCCCTAATCTCATGGGAGTTAGCACATCCTACCTACAAGATCTAACATTCCCGGTCCAAAGGACAAATGTGTGACTAGACTCTTGTGAGAAATGCATCAATAACAAATTGAATTCCTTCTTCCTCAAACACCTACTTCGGCTGTCCAAAAGGAGACATTTTGTGCCCTGACTAACCTCTAAAGTTACCCTGATCAGAACAGAGGCACAGTGTATATTTTATCAATAGTGCTGCAACAGTCTTTTTAAGTCTGGTCACAATACAGCATTTGCGTCATGAGGAGTACCACATGATATATCTCAGGGAAAGTAACTGTTTTCAGAAATGGTATCCATTTTGGTTTTCAGAATTCTAAGACATGAGAAGATGGTTTTCTCCCTGGCTACCAGTTCCTTGATGCAGATGCATGAACTAGAGGCTAGAACCCCATGAAGGGGCTGATGTCTCAGGCACAGTCCTAGGTCATAGCTATAAAAGCAAAGGAAAAACATGATGTACATCAAAACTGTCTGGGCACAGACCTGAGGCATTTCTAGATCTCCAAGAAATGAAGGCACATCCTTAACTCAACTTTCAAACCATTGTCCTAACTCAAGGGCTTAGCCTTCCCTATCTCTCCTTCCCTAAACATTCTAGAGAACAGAAGACACAATTCCTGATTCGGAAAAAACAGAAATTATTTTGCCAACACACATTTCTCAAGGTAGGCATCACCCCCGGATAATGCTTTTTTACTTCCTCTGTCACCAAACTGTCGCACTCCCTTGCCCCTTACCCAGCCATTTTTGATAATGTGGTTCCAAATTATCTTGAGACTTAAAATTACCTAAATTCTACTGTAGTTCAAGTAATCTGAATTTTATATTATAGTATGTATCATGCTAGGCACCTCACACTCCAGAGATCATAAGCTGGAAGCAAGGGGCTCTCTTCAAATTCAAGCAGCAAAAAGGACAACAGATACAGTTTATTATTTCCTTCTTGTACCCAGTATTCTTTATTATACCTTAAAATGACATAGTTCTTTGTGCAACAACTTGCCTGACAGCATATCTTCATCTGAGTGATGATCCAAAATTGGATCCTTCTCCAAAGGCAAGTTCTAGATGCACTCCATGATGCAGCACACAGATGGCTGGGGTACAGACAGCCTTGATCTGGCATTTGATTGCAAATGTTTCATGCAGTCTGAGGACTGGTGTTAATTCCTTCTGAAAGGCAGAGATGCCTGGAAGAGCTGTGTCAACATGCACAGCTGTCAGGAGAAAGAGGAAAGGCATTCCCGTAAGGCTGTGGCTAGAACAGGACTTTATGACTTTTAGGGGATTTTAAAGGCAAAGAAATGCCTTTGCCCAGCCACAGTCATATTCATGGATTGAGGAAACCTTTTCTCCTCTCAGGTAAGGGATTACCACAGAAAACAAACAGATCCCTCTCCAGTATTTGACATTTAGTGCAGGCTGCTGGGAGTGAATACTCAGGTAGAACCTAACTTCTCCTCCCCCAGCATTCCCTGAGAGGAATGGATGACAGAAAAGCCTGAATGTCATGGTCACCAGCACTCTGACCTGACAGCGTCTCAGCCATTCACTCTTGTTCAGATGCAGCCCCTCCAGCCACTGCTTCCCTGGAGAGCTCTCTCTCAAGCATGACGGACCTCCTCCGCCTGATCCAAGCAGTGGCACTTGGTTATAGGCTAGGTAAGGCAGCACAGGCTTGTTTGTGTGACAGGCCACACGTCACTGCAGCAGCTACACACTGACACTGGGGGAAAGTAAGGGCCACCTGCTACTCAGGATCCTTAGAAATCAGCACCTCAGCCATGCTCTATAGCTGTCATGTATGCATGCATGATAGCAGACAGTCCAGAATCTCACTCGATGCATAGTCTGGGATACTTTTTGTTAGACAGGAAGATCACAAAGAACTTCCTTCATACACATGTAGTTACACCGGGACATCAAACCTCCCAATAGGTTGTGGATAAGGCAAAGATGCAACAACTGCTCCTGTGGCTTCGGGTGCACATCCAGCCAAGCTGAGACTCTCACCACACAGCACTTCAAGAACTGGATTGCCAGGGATTCTCTCTGAACCTTTGGCATGGACTTCCTGAAGACAGGACAGACACTTATGAATATCAATACCATAGCAGATGTGTTTGGCTGACAAGAGATGATAGCTTATTATCAACATTCATTTGTTAGCAACATGCTCTACCTTAGCCTCGGGTCAAGTCTTTCTTTGAGAAATCTTTCCGAACCTTGTCATAAAGGTTACTTTTTCTCAATCATCACAACCACAAATCTGAGAAGACAGTATTTTTGGGGGGCACTATCAGCAGAAGAAACTTCAAGCCTGACTGAACCCAATTCTAACCACAGACAGCATGGAAACAGACTATTCAATAATTAATTGAAATAAATCAACTTGAAGGATTGCCTTTTCTTTTAAATTAAACATCAGATTGGAACAAATTGCCTGGCAACTGCAAGACCACAGAACTTTTAGGAAGAAAGGATAAGTTCTGAATAAAAATATTAGTTATTTCAGACATCATGCATTTCTATTCAGATGTAAGATTACCTCCTCTTATTGCAATCATAGGGTCTTATTTCATATGGACACCTGCTTTTGCCTAATGCTCTATTAACTCAAGCAGCATATAGAATGCACAAAAGTTTTAGGGTCCTATTTCCACTACCCTTACTCTGGGCTTCCAGAGTTCAAGAGTTAGGGCACACCAGTAAACACAGAATAACTGACAAAAAGCTGCTTTATTTTCTGTCTCTCCTACAGTGCATTCCACTGGGGTATGCAAATTCCCTCTCTCTAGGATTAAGCCATGTTAAATGCAATCAGAAGGACTTAATCAGATTAGTCAGGCTAAACAGATAGCCATCTGATGTTCTTCTATTCATCAGACAACAAAACTAACAAACATAACAACCAAACCAGTAAATATTTTGAGACAAGTTAAACTGCAGTCAAAAGGTCTTGTTCAGAAGCAGCAGATACATAATAGAACTCACTCAGTAAATATAAACCGAACCTTTAAAAACTCTCCAACAAGATTCCTTTGGATTTTCATTTATCAAGCAAAGTGCAAAGGCAACATCTGAGCAATAAAAAAAACCCCCACATAAAACCACATGCTTGAATACAGTCATCATAAACTGATGTCATGGGGCTTTATGGAGAGACCTTCTCTATCCATATTAGGACAAGATGACTGGAAACTAAATACCCAGATCCCAAAACACTAAACATCTTCACAGGTGTATCAATCATCTCCTACAGGCTCAGTCAAATACATATTCAGAACTCTGTCATTATAATCATTGCTCTGTCATTATAATCAATTAAATCCTATTTTCAAAAGTGCTTTTAGCATTTTTGAGAGCTCCTCATGTTTCCTTTATAATAACATGGAGCAGATATAACAGCTTATCAGTTGCGCCAAACACCAATTAGGCAAAAGGGTGTCTTATAATTGCAAGGGCTCAAAAGCTACTGTCCCTTACTGCAGCTACGCCATCCAGTATTGTCCACTAAGTCATCTAATTTCTTATGGCTAATCTGGAAAAGGAGAGAGAACAAAATCCAGTCCTAAATGCAAGAAGAAACAAGTCAATGCACTGTAAACTTCACAGTTTAAATTACAAATGCTCATCACTGCTGTATGAAGAGCAAGAAGTTACTTGGATTAATTTGTTTTTCTGAGAAATTGCTCAACTTACAATGAATAGATTCACACTAATGAGAAATAAAAGCTCCCAGCCCTTCAATGAGGTACTGAAAACTTCCAAAGAACAGTTTCCATGTAATTTCCTGTGTCTCTCTTCAGAAATGCTTTAAGAAAAGAAAAATAGGAACACTTGCATGAAAAAAGGATCTTTGCATCCAACAGCCTCATCTTCCCCCACTGATTAATCTTTCCTGAGGGCCCAAAACAGGAGCTGCCAATAGAAAAGGAAAGCATACAATCAACTTAACTGGGCACAAGAGTAACTTTTACCCCAAAATGAGAAAAAGAGGTCCTGCTGCAGAAATCCAAGAAATGTACAATTGATCTGCACAAAGATGTGTGTTAACTGGTCAAATTGTCACAAATTTAAACCGTATGGCCCCATAACTCAGAACATTTTACAGACCGCACAGCCAACAAGGATATTGATCCAGATAAGGAAAATGCGTGGAAAATAGAGTTGCATAATGTCAGTACAAGGGGTTCAAATAGTCCAAACACGTACAACAATACCATCACTAACCACTTCCCTACAGGACAGAAAAGGAAGATCACTACCAAGAATAGCAGTTAAAGGCTCACATGCTTCCTAATAGTGTCTCATTTTGACCACTGGTAAAAAAAATCAGAGAAGCAAGGAAGGAAAGAAGGAAGCTACAGAAAGATGTAGCTCTGCAGCCCTCCTCTGACAGAGAGAAGACCAAGAAGTCTGAATCTGATTGAGGAAAATGTCCATAAGCAAATTGATCAACTGTTCTTATGTAAAATAGCACAATGTCATCCTCTGGTCATTCCACCACATACACAGATGACAGCCTTCACATTGCCAAGTTGAGAATACATACTCCAACTCCCATTGCTCTTACCTTTTTGTCTTATCACGTAACAGTACAAAACATCTATATTTAAATGCAAGGTACGGAGCAGTACTTTTAGGTATAAAGGCACATGCAGGAAAATGCAATGCCTCCACAGCATTTGCTGTTGCTACCTAAGCATCTTCAGAAACATGGTTTTCCATGCCAAAGGATATTTCTGTTTCATAGCAGCTATAATATCCATGTGAATAGCCATACAACTAGAGCTCTGAGTGCAATTGTCTTTTCTTACCAGCCATTATTCTCTGGGCTTCGTATGGTTCCATATAGCCAGTGTTCTCCCCTTTTCCCATCCTGTTCAACTCACTTTTAGCATCAAACGGATCTGAGTAGTCATCAGCTATCAGTACCTGAAAGACAGGAAAAAAACTGTTACTGAAGTCTCCAGTCAGATGTGCAAAGCAGAAGGCAGTGACATCCTATCAGCAAATAAAAACAATTTCACACAGCTGCATCCTATGTCATTTTCAAAGCATAGTCTCGGTTCAGAGGACAAATCCACAATTTCCACAGATTCAGTTACTAAATGTTACTGAAATAGAAGTGCGCTCCCATTCATACCAGAAACCTCACAAGGGCAGACTCTCTGTCAAAAAGATTTCTGACTAGCACAAGCAATGGAATTATTGGGATGGACAAATTAGAGCCAACCAGTCAGCAAATTCAATCCAGTGCAAATCTTATAAGAGGAGTTTGCTAATATTCAGGATGTGCCCTTGCACATTCTTCATCTCCTCTGCTTTTAAGGTTTATCAACTACAACCGAAAATATTGCTAGAAACTTTACAAATAAATATTCTAAGGCTACTCTTTTCACTGCTATAATAAGAAGCCTTAAAATTTTAGGTCTCACCTGAAAAGAAACAAGACACAAAACAAACTTTTTCACTAAACTTAGATCCTTGAACCCAGCTGTGCCATTTTTTCTCTCAAATGAATATTATATTTACTTATATTTTGTGAGCTGAGACAAAAGGCAGCAAAAATAAATTATCTGTCAGAACACGTTTTGTTCCACTACTAGGAGACTAAAAAAATCTGAAGGTTAGAAAATCTCTCACTTGACCTTACATTACTATGCTCTCCTGACCCCTGCAAAATCATTGTATGCTGTGTAAGTCCCATATATAGGTTTTCTATCAGTCAATTAAAGCCACAGGAACCATTCCTCCCTAAAAGTGAAGGGGTAGAGGTAATCTTTGTTTCTGGGACATGGCAAGGGGACCGGGGCAGAGGCAAAAATCCTCATACGAGAATTGCTACAGAGCACAGAGATCCAATGTATGACAGGCGAAAGAGTCTGAAGCAAACAAAGCAGAGACAGGCTTCAGCATCAGAATCCTCATAAAATCGTAAGATTATACAGGTGGGAAAAAACCACAAGAGATCACTGTGTCCAACGTATCACTCCTAGCAGGGCAAGCCTAAAGGGTTCTGCCCTGAAGGCGTACTCTATTTAAGAGGGATTTTTCAACCCAGTTACTTTACGTTTTTAAGACCAGCACTAGTAAGACTTACGGTACAATGCTATTCCAACAGCTTCAGTCTTTTCAACAAAGAACCAGGAGTACACTACCAGCTAAGAGACTGAAGCTGCATCTGCTTCTGTCTCCTGCTGCCAGCACACCCCACCAGACAGGGAAGAAAAACAGGACGCACAAGTATTTACAGACCAAACACCTGCACAAATGCCACAGAATAAATGAACATTGCATTAGGAAAGGCAGAGATCTCCTTTAAGATTAGGAAACAAAACATCTAACACACTTCAGAGTCATTATTCAGGCTCTATAACACTGGCACACTGCAATTTTATACTACTTATTTCGCTTATTTTACTACTAGGACTGATGCTTTAATTATATTTTGTTGTGTTTTCCTCCACTCAGAGTTTACAGTGACTGGAAGCTTCTTTTTGACCAAAAATCACCAGACTGACATGGGTCATAGAGAGAGGAAAACATAATTCTTTCTTTCATTTGGTATCCAAAATTACTCCCTCATTATTCCAAAAACCAGCAAACACAAAGGGAAAAAGTCCCCTCCCCCCAGTCTGGCAACATATGCCCAAGCAGCAAATCAAGTGACAGCAGCTGCACACACTTGAGACAAAGACAACAATGTGTATCATGCAGCAGTGATTTCTCCTAGTCACAAGGGCAGGTTTATTTCCAAAAGTGAGGCCATTGAAATGCCATCCGTGTTGTGTGATCCAATCCTGTCAAGACCTGCTAGGTGGTAGCATGTGCTCTGTGCTACTCTCCTATTGCAAATGTTGGTATGTAATTCTCGCCAATTCTTAGCATAACTGCACTAGAACATCAAACAGAAAGCAGACTTAACATAGCTATTTGACATTTATTCTTCTCCATGTGCCCAAAGTATGCCAGGAGGAAAATCATACATATAAGATGCCGTCAAACAAAACCATCCCCCAAAAAGCCACCCAAAAAAGTCCAACCTAAACAACACTCTCTCACAGCAAATCCTAAACCCACTTTCCAGCACTCACTCAGGCAGAAAGAGCAGTCTGCTTCACCTTTCCTGGAACATTTTATCTTGTAACAAGTGGATTTACAACACTGAGCTGTCAGAGGGCTCCCCAGCTGGCTATTACTGTTTCCGTATATACTAAAATTCAGTAATTTTCAGCCTAGATGTAGCAACTGGCCAGAGCCAGAATTTGATTTCTTCTATAACTGCTAACAGCTATAAATTCTCCACTTCTAGGAAGTCTCAAGTATTTCTACTTCTTTCAAAAAATCCCCCAAGCTTGGAAACCTCAAATGAGTATGATTGTTAGTTCTGTTATAACATACTTACTGTGAATGTATGAACTTCTTTTCACAATGTTATTTCAGGGATTATTTCTCCTGTTTTCAGAAATCTCAGCCAGAAAAGCTTTCCTACTCTGCAAATTTTTGTGCCATCTCCACATAAATTACTTTTACCATAACAAAGTCATCTTCCAAGCCTCTATGCAGTAGGTCAGACTAAGTGACTAAGTACCGACAAAAACTTTTGATGAAATAGAAAGTTCTGAGTACATGAATTTTCTAGTCATGGTACACACCATAAATAAAATACTTGCTTCATGACAGATTAATACATTGTTCCCATACCCCTTCATGCCATCCTCAGAAAGCAAAAGCTTGCCAGTGTTACACACAAGTTCTCTTCACAGATACCACAGGTCCTTGCTTGTACAGTGAGGCTCTCCAGATCATGATCTTAATCACCTCAACGACAAGTGGGAAAGATCCGTTGTGAGAACACCACGCTGTCACCTCTTCCCCACAGGCATGTAGGAGCAGGTCTTTCTGTGTAATAATCAAAATGCCTCTGTGTTCACCAGAGATCATTACCGTTCCAGAAAGGGATATTTGGTGTGCATTTTGTCTGTCTATGTTTCTCCCAACAACCTTTCAACCAGTGCCAAGCAAACTGGTCTCAGTCAGCCATTTGTTTTCTACAGTCCAGGGGCCAAGGCCAGCACAGGAGATCCCAGGCCAGGGCCTGCATGCAGTGTCCCTTCCACGCCTTTGATTTAGCGCACTTCCAAGGCAAATGGATAAACTCCTTCAACTGGTGTCCAAATTGATCTTCTATGTTACTGACTGACCAACACTGGACAGGATGACATCCACTGTTTACCAATGCATCCCTCCTAAAAGTGTCAATTAGTCAGATTATCCAGGATCTAATGTTGTTCTTACAACACAATCAGAAGAATAGCAACATCTTGAAGTTTTGTAAGCACAGCTAAAGAGAGCATTCATACACAGAGTCAGATCTCTGGAGCAGGACATATCTAATTTGGCTCCCTGCTCTGCCAAGTCCAGCTACCTTCCTCATGGGTTCTCTCTGTCAAAATGAAAACATGGCTATCAGGAAACCCCAGACAGCAGTCATTTAGATTCCAAACTAATGTCTAAATCAGCTGCACTTGCCAGGGTTATTGTCAAAGATCTGTGGCTTATCTCTTAAGAGAATGCAAGATCTACATTCTGAGAGTGGACTGTGAGCTCCTACAACTACTGATTCCAGCTCTACGCAAGTCTGCTCTGCAGCACCCCATACACATGTGATACTACTTTCTATCATGTATATGTAGTAGCAGCAGTTTGAGGCATCAGTAACATCAAGCAAAAGAAACTCTAACACATAAATAAAAGTGCAGTGATCAAAAGAATTCGATAAGGATTTAGAGAACACTCACTCTTCCTAGCAGGTTGCCTGTTAAAACTCAGAAGACAAAGAAAAGGAAAACAGCTCAGTTACCAGACAAGTTGACAAATTAAAAACTATAACTAGCTAAAAAGTTAATCAGCAGATACAAGATCAAAAAAACAAAAATCACCCCACCCCCAGAAAATTAAATACAAGGTGAGGTTGTGGTTGGTTTATCCCCTATTATATATTAACTAAGTTCCAAGCTTCACTGTTGATGCATAGCCTTTGTACTTCAACAGTATTAAAAGAACAGTCTGACAAATATTATCATATTAAATATAAGTTTAAAGGGGTATTTGCATATACAAAAAACATGATTTGCGTATGCAGCCACAGGAAGAAACCAAAGAACACATCTAAATGCATAATTTCACAGGTATCTCTACCTGACTAACCCCCCACATTTTAAAGGGAATGAAAAAGAAGGAAAAAAATGAGAACTTACCACTCTGAAATAATACGGATAATCTCTTCTTTGAATTGAAAGGAAATACAGAAGATCAAGCTATCTTTAAAACAGCAACATCAGCACTGAACTATTAGTTATTCCACTAATTTAGTGGTTATTGTGATTTAGGACACATTATTCTAGAAGAATCCAAGAGGAATTATGATAAACAACATGCAGCAAAAAATCTAAAATACCTCTCCTGCCCACCAGGCCTTTGGGGGATTTATTAGGGGAGGCCTTAAAAAAAAATATATTATATTATATTATATTATATTATATTATATTATATTATATTATATTATATTATATTATATTATATTATATTATATTATATTATATTATATTATATTATATTTTATTTTATTTTATTTTATTTTATTTTATTTTATTATATTTTATTATATTTTATTATATTTTATTATCAATGTTTAGATCACATAATGATTTGGGTTGGAAGGGACCTTAAAGGTCATCTAGTTCCAAATCCCTTGCCTTGGGCAGGCACATACTTAAATAAATATATAAAGGCAGACATATGTTCCTCTTCCAAATTTTGTGAGCTGCATTTATGTCCACCAATATCACAGTTGAGGGCATGTGTCTGTCAGCAGAGATACAGAATGCAAGGGCACTTAGAAACTGTGAATATGCCTCTGAGAGCATCACAGTTAAAACATTTTACACAATGTAATGAAAATTCTTCATCCTCTCTGAGAATTTGTATTCACAAAAGATCAGTCACTACAGTAGAAGTCAACTATATTATCACAGAATGGCCTGGATTGGAAAGGACCTTAAAGATTATCTAACTTCGACCCCTCTGCGGTGGACAGGGACACCTTTAGCTAGTCCAAGTTGCTCAGAGCCCCATCCAGCTTGGCCTTGCACACTTCAGGGATGGGGCACCCACAGCTTCTCTGGGCAACTTGTGCCAGTGCCTCACCACCCTCACAGTAAAGAATTTCTTCCTAAAATCTAATGTAAATCTACTCCCTCTCAGTTTGAAGCCATTCCCCCTTGCCCTGTCAGTATGTAGCCTCATAAAAAGTCCCTCTCCAGATTTCTTGTAGGCCCCCTTCAGGTACTGGAAGGCTCCATTTAGGTGACCCCAAAGCCTTCTCCTTTCCAGGCTGAACAATTCCAGTTCTCTCAGCCATTCCTCATATGAAAGGTGCTCTATCCATCTAATCATCTTGGTGGCCAACAATGATTAACAATATTACATGGGGGGGCTGTTGTTACTTTGTTTGGTTGCTCCTGATAAAAGTTTAAAAATGCAGTCCTACCAGCTTTCCCCTCAGTAAGAAACAGATGCTTCCTTGACCCATCCACTCTAGTATTTTAAATTTGAAAATACACCTTCAAAGATTTTTCAGTAGGTCCAAGAGTTATTGAAGGAAGGACAGACAGCACAATTAACAGGCATTGTTCCCTTTAGAAAACAAAGTTTAAAAAAAAAGTTAAAAAAAAAAAAAAGTAAAAAAAAATCATATCCCATGTACTGCCATTAGTAGAATATGTTTTGTAAAGCAATTTTCCACACTTCCTGGACAATGCACAACTACTCCAAAACCACACCTTATGTCTGTTTCCTTGTAAATAGACTGTATAATAGTAACATTTACAGAAACAGTGACATATCCAGGAAGACCTGCACCAGAGTCCTTTCCTATCTCTTGGCAAAATCCACCATTATGATGTTTCAGCTGCTAGGTCTCATATTACTGCCTCCACTTCCAAACGGTGCTTAAAACACTGTTAGTCCAGGATACAACCACACTGACGCAGGGCAGCAAAGGGGTGAAAAGTCAAACCATATTTTTTGCCATGGGGCAGTGTTCAGCATGAGCAAGGACATGCACAAAGGTGTTTAGAGACAGAAACGTCTCTCTTATCCCCTACCCTATCTATTGTCAGTGATTCTGGGGAGCAAAGAATCTTGTAAAAACAGACATTTCTCCAGTGATCCTAGCAAATACACTGGTAAACTGGCCACAAGATCTGATTGCAAACTAGAAGATTACATGCAAACTTGATGTTTAAAAAGAGAAACACAGCTTCACCTTTTCCCTTTCTAGATCCTTTCTCCTCATTAATCAGGCTAAAATAATTACATAAGTTCCCATACAATTCTTGCAGTGCCTGATTTCTTATTTAAAGATAGAATACCCTTTAAATCACAATAAACTGCATAACCTTAGCCTATCAAAGGTTTCACTTCCATACATACAACAGTTCCAATGCTAAGTTAGCTTGCAAATTTACTAAAAGTTGGATATGTAAAACAGCCTTTCCTAGAAAAGGCTGCAGGTAATACGTGTGCTATCATGGAGTAGTGAGAAAGCTGCATTTATGGTGGCCCCACTGTTGTAACAGAATCATGCAGGGCTGTTTTAGATATGCTTGGAGTCTTGGTACTTCTGCGTTCACATGCAAACCTACCTAAACCAGCTCCTGTACATACCCATGTGAAAATTCAGAGGACAGTCTATGGCAGCAAGTACAATTCATTCCTTCTTGCTGATCATCACCAGTACTCAACCCTGCTTTAGTGTCCTCACAGTATCACTCTCTCCCATTGATCACTCCTGACTAGCCATGCCCAGCTGTGTAGACAGGCACATTGGTAAGGTTTAGATTGGATATTAGAAAAAAGTTCTTCACCCAGTGGCTGGGCACTGGAACAGCTCCCCAGGGAAGTGGAGACAGCACCAAGCCCAACAGAGTTCAAGAAACATTTGCACAATGCTCTCCAGCACATGGTGTGACTATGAGGGGTGGTTCTGTGCAGGGCCTGGAGCTGGAGTCAATGATCCTTGTGGGTTCCTTCCAGCTCCGTATTTTCTGCAGTTCTGTGAATTCAACCTCTTTTCTGCTCAAAGCAGGGGTAATACCAAAGCTAGACCAGGTTGTCCAGGACCTTGCCCACAGAAGTTTTGAAAGATTCCAGAGATAGAATGTCCACAACCTCCTTCTCAGCAATACATACATTTTTTTATATAAAATAACATGTAATAATTACTATATACTATGTATTTATCATATTTTGTCTATATATGTGCTTGTACACGCATATAATGTAGATTTCAGAACTTTACAAATAATTTCAAAATATGTAACAAGAAAACCTCAATTCACTTAAATAAACCTGTAGAATACTATAGCAACAGTTTGAGATAAGACAGCAAACATGTACAACAGGGAAATATAAGACACAGAGATCACAGGATATGATTAAGTAGGCATTTGGAATCCATTCATGGATATTATGGTTTCCACGAAGATGGGAGACATGCAAGTGCTACACTAATGGACTGCTCTGGACTCAGGTCAGTAATTTAGAAAAACCCTTTTACAGGCAATATGTGGTATCCACCATACAGTTTTCACTTTTATTTAAACTCAAAACCTGTAAGGCAATAAACTTAACTGTCAGCATTTAGACTCTTTTCACCTGTCTTCTTTTGCCACCCATGAAAACTTCAAGGCTGCATTCATTTTTAAGTAAGTTTTTTTTTGTTTCACAGTCCAATTTAGCCTTACTAACACTTAGTCATATACAGATTGTTACTACCTTTTGAGGTTAAACAATATAAAACATATTTTCTCCTTGTCTCCTACCCTTAGTGGTTTTATCATTCTGAGACATTAACATAAAAACAATGTTATTGTGTACACCACAATGACAAAGGAAGTGTAATTATAAGGACACAGCTGACATAGCTACTACTACTACTATTATTTGGTTTTTTAACACTTTTGATAAGCTACTGCTTGTTCACACATGAAAAATTAACTTTTACAAGGAATCCTCTAGGGTCTTCTTATGTGGCAAAGCAATTTACAGATGAAAGAGTGATGCAGTAATGTTCTTGCTCACTGGGGACCAAGTGGGAGCAATTCATAGAGACTGGATACACAAGGCGCATGGAAAGGGGTGGAAACAGGACAAAGGTCCATCACCATGCCACATTCCCTTACGGTCATTTGCATTTACATATTAGCCTTTTTACAGAATAAGGCCACATGGAAGGTGTTTAGTTACACTCTGCCAGTAAATAGTCCAATAAGCCTATTTTAGTTCAGAAGAGGTGAGCCAGTCCCCTTGTTTGAATCCAGTAGCTGAGGTACTTTCTTACAATGGGGTTGATAGACTTACTGCAAAGGCATACACATGATACACTCTGCCGCCACTCCCTCCTTAAAACTCCACTTCTTCCAACTGCTTCATACTCCTTCCTCATAGTCTCTCTCTGCTTGGATCTCTCTTTGCCCAAAAGTCTGACCATTTGGATGGTTTCCAGAGCTGGCAGTGTTCCAAGCTGTGCATACAGTGCAGATGCCAGGCATAGTTGTAACTGAACAGCCTACCACGTCATTCCAAAAAGCCCTAAAGTCACCAAGACTCCAAAGGCACAGGTCATATCTGAGTATCTTCCTGTTCACAAGACTGCTGTAGTCCCTTAATCATGAGACTGACATATGTGAAAAAAATTGCATTACAGCTGTACTATACCAATATAGATACACAGAAAAAATATAGCTTGCTGCCTTTATGCATGGCCTTGCCCAAGCAATTCATGCAAGACCAGCAGCTACAAATATTTTTTAATTCTTTGACTCAAAGGCAGAGCCATGGGAGCTCTCCCTTTTAGTCAAAAAAGCCACATGGGAGCCACATGCAGAGAGGAAGACTGTTTCAGAGTAGAACGAACTGTAAGGAGAGGCAGCTTGACACTCTGCTGCAATGGATTAAACTTGGGAATAAGACATGGAGGTTCATTTGTAGTTTAGGATCTCTAGAAAAAATATTCTCTGATATAAATAACCCCAACACTGCTTAGACATCTTTCAAGGGTTTTCTCAGTGTACCTTGAAATACCAGCTACAAAATTCTGTTAAATGCACGTGACTTGTTCTCAGTTTAAAGACCAAATAAAACATAGACTTTCCATTTCCAGAAAGAAGACAAAGAGTTTGTCAAACTTTACAACAATATTTTAATGATATAAAAATCTTAATAATGTTCTATGGAGTCTAACCACTTTTATGCAAGATGTTAGAAGTTCAATAAGCATTTCCCTAGTCTAGTGCAAAGGTATTGGCTTCTTAGACATTGGGAGGAAAAGCTTTCAAGGCAAATAGCTTTAGCCCTCATGCTTACCTAGCAGACAGATCTGTGCACTACATATTTCTGAGTTGGATCCCATGGAAAGAAGAGAGGTTTCTTCTTATGTAAGTGTAGAACTCACACATAGATAGTGTTTTCAGAACATTGTACTTCTGCAACTCTGCTGTCCTGAACAGTTGCCTGGTTGGTTGAACAGTTGCCTGCTTGATTGCTGCTGGCACACAACATTCACATGATTTTGTACTAGATCCGTTCTGACTGTGTGGAATCAAGTCATTCCCTACTGCATCAGATACATCCTGTCCTGTTGTCAAAAATTTTGTACTATTTGAAAGTACCCAAGTGTTTGCTTGAAAAGAGTAGCTAGAATTGTTAGGCTGCAAGTGGAACTTTATCTGAACTATAAGGCTATGTTGCGGGAGTCTAACAGATATTATTGTACAACATGGAGCTAACAATATGGATATTAATAGTAATTTAAACAGACAAAGCTAGCATTTTAAATATTACTTAAAAAATAGTACATCACAGCTTATGGACTGCAACAACCATATTATGTGTACTGCAGAACCAACTGAACACATGGCAACCATTTAGAAACCAAACAGGGAACCAGAAGTCAGAAGACCCTGGACCGTAACACTCCTGTTTGTTCAGACTGTCACGTGAGGGATACGGAGTTTAGATTGTAAGCATATAACTGCCTAGGGATTTATTTGTTCAGAGTCCCTCTGTTGAGGCACTACCAGATATTATAACTGACCTGTGCAAAAAACTTATCTAGTAGAGAAGAGAGATTAGTGTCAAAAATTTCTTTAACACTTGTGGAAATGGATTTTGGAATTTGCAGTGTCTTCTGCTTTCAATATACAGCACTGTTGCATTGTTCTGTCTCCACTGAACCAAGAGAGTCAAAAACGCTGCTCATTTGAAATAAATGTCTTTTAAAGAACAACATGCTACAATCCCAGCTTGTAAATCCTAAGAACTTCCTGCAATGAAGTATGATACAGTTTGTCTTTGAATAGTGTCCCAGGTTCTTCTGCTGCAAAACCAGGCAGAGAAATGGTTAGGTTCAAGTAAGTAATAGGTGAAAACATATATGAAGTTCCTTTCACACAGACACTTCCCCCTCAGTTATTACTTCGTGGATTTACACACACCACAATGCCAGATAGAGGACAATCACTCAAGAGGACTTCAGCTCATTTCTTTTGATCTCCATTTCACAAGTGGTTTGCCTATAGAGTTGGTCTTAAACCAAGTTTCACATTTATTCTTACACAAATACAGGAGATGGCAGATTGATCCAGAACACAACCACATGTTGTTTCAACTTGCCCACGCTCCTTAGCTCATCTGTGGCAAGCAAATAAGTTAAGCTCTTGTGAGCCAGCACTAAAGATGGAAGCCAGTAATTTTTTTATCCACCATATTGTAGGACCTGAGCTGGTTTCAGCCATGAATTCTAACAGTCTGCTCTCCCTTGTCTGAAGGTAAACATCACTGTTAAAGTCCCCAAACCCATCTAACTGTACTACCTAAATAATAAAAAGAAATCCACCCAACAATTTGAATTCAAAGACAACTGGAAATGATGACGCCCCTCTAGGCATCTGTTGTAGAGGTTAGTCACCTCACTGTTAAAAGGTGCTCAGCAATTTGGGTTTGTCTGCTTCTGCTTTAGTTAGTATTTCTACTGCCACACATGTAAACTTCCTGAATCCTAGATACATTACATCTCTGTGGTTACTTTTACAGTCTTTGTCTAAAATCTTGCAAAATACAATCACATCTGCCTCCGCTTTAAATCTCTATCTCCTTTATTCCCTGAATCAGCTAGTTTGCAATTTTTCTTTTCCTCTGGGAATTTCAGCTAACCAGTCTGTCACTATTCATACTTTGCCATTTGCCCTTTATAAGTAACCACACCAAACATGCACCTTCCTGAATCTCCTTCCCATTCCAGTAACTCTTTCAAGTATGACACACAATTAAGCTTTTCAGCCAACTCTTTACTGATGACAAACCACAGAAGATATAAAATTGCTCACTGAATTTGTTGAAACCCCTACATCTCACCTCTCCATTAACACATAAAGGAAAACAACACTCCATCCTTGTAAATGAAACCGGAAAAAAAATCCTCACTGAAACAGAGGTATGGGAATGGAACAGAAGCGTTTAACAGACATTACTGGATCATTAAACACCAACATGCTTCTATGAAGACAGACATATATGGCACTTACATTCTTTTTTCAGTCTTAGGGTTTACTAGCTTCTGCTATGTTACACACAGATTTTTATAAAATGTTATTAGCATGCCTATGATTCTTTGAAATCAGACCTCTAGTTTTGGCGGGTTTTATTCCATCTTTGCCATCTTCTTTATTATGTCTTTCTTTGAGAAGTTTATTTTCACTTGCTTTGTTTGCTACTGAACTACAGACACTCTGTTAACTAAATTCCTTTTTTTTCTTCCTCTATGAATCACAGGTGTACAAGAAGTTCCCTGCCTGCCCACTATGACCCCTGCTTACCAAGTTCACCTGTTAAACTCTACTTTTCAGGGCTGTGAAATAAGAGAGATTTCATATCCATTGCTGAGAGAAAATAAGACAAGTGAACAAAAGGCAAGCTATGTTGCCTCTCACATCAAAATGCTCTTGCAGGCAGGCACAGTTGGCTTTTTGAGGCACAGGGATGATTTTATTTCTCTGACATGTTCAGATTTCCTGCTTATCACATACAGTTCTCTCTCTCAATAATTGAAAAAAATCTCAACATGACTGAGGATTTTTGCTTACAAGTTTTAGAATCTGCGACAATGGTTTGAAAGCAGCATATGGATTTATGACCATACATAGCAGCACGTTACCTAGCAACAACTGTGTATTTCCTGATTTGAACATTTTTTCAGTAGGGACTAAAATTGAACAATGAGGGGGTTTTGGGGTTTTTTCTTTTTTTTTTTTTGGTTTTTTTTTTTTTTGTTTGGGAAAAAAAAAAAGGGAGGGAAGGAAGGAAGGAAGGAAGGAAGGAAGGAAGGAAGGAAGGAAGGAAGGAAGGAAGGAAGGAAGGAAGGAAGGAAGGAAGGAAGGAAGGAAGGAAGGAAGGAAGGAAGGAAGGAAGGAAGGAAGGAAGGAAGGAAGGAAGGAAGGAAGGAAGGAAGGAAGGAAGGAAGGAAGGAAGGAAGGAAGGAAGGAAGGAAGGAAGGAAGGAAGGAAGGAAGGAAGGAAGGAAGGAAGGAAGGAAGGAAGGAAGGAAGGAAGGAAGGAAGGAAGGAAGGAAGGAAGGAAGGAAGGAAGGAAGGAAGGAAGGAAGGAAGGAAGGAAGGAAGGAAGGAAGGAAGGAAGGAAGGAAGGAAGGAAGGAATGGTGCGGAAGGAAGGAAGGAAGGAAGGAATGGTGCGGAAGGAAGGAAGGAAGGAAGGAATGGTGCGGAAGGAAGGAAGGAAGGAAGGAATGGTGCGGAAGGAAGGAAGGAAGGAAGGAATGGTGCGGAAGGAAGGAAGGAAGGAAGGAATGGTGCGGAAGGAAGGAAGGAAGGAAGGAATGGTGCGGAAGGAAGGAAGGAAGGAAGGAATGGTGCGGAAGGAAGGAAGGAAGGAAGGAAGGAAGGAAGGAAGGAAGGAAGGAAGGAAGGAAGGAAGGAAGGAAGGAAGGAATGGTGCGGAAGGAAGGAAGGAAGGAATGGTGCGGAAGGAAGGAAGGAAGGAAGGAAGGAAGGAAGGAAGGAAGGAAGGAAGGAAGGAAGGAAGGAAGGAAGGAAGGAAGGAAGGAAGGAAGGAAGGAAGGAAGGAAGGAAGGAAGGAAGGAATGGTGCGGAAGGAAGGAAGGAAGGAAGGAAGGAATGGTGCGGAAGGAAGGAAGGAAGGAAGGAAGGAATGGTGCGGAAGGAAGGAAGGAAGGAAGGAATGGTGCGGAAGGAAGGAAGGAAGGAAGGAATGGTGCGGAAGGAAGGAATGGTGCGGAAGGAAGGAATGGTGCGGAAGGAAGGAAGGAAGGAAGGAAGGAAGGAAGGAAGGAAGGAAGGAAGGAAGGAATGGTGCGGAAGGAAGGAAGGAATGGTGCGGAAGGAAGGAAGGAAGGAAGGAAGGAAGGAAGGAAGGAAGGAAGGAAGGAAGGAAGGAAGGAAGGAAGGAAGGAAGGAAGGAAGGAAGGAAGGAAGGAAGGAAGGAAGGAAGGAAGGAAGGAAAGATTGATTTTGCCCCAAGCACCTGTTTTTGATGGAAGTGCTCCCCTAAGAGAGGATACCTGGCATCAATGTAGGAAATTTAAAGAAGACTAAATAGATTGTAACATGTACTCTAAATATAGTGAGATGCTCATTTCTAATCAATCACTTCCACAAAAGAATGTGCTTCCAGTCAGGAACTACACCTACAAAGACAATAGAAAAAATCCTGGACTTTTCACATATATCATCACTTTCACAAGCAGATTTCATTGGAATTCCACCTGGACAGATATCATTTATCAAGTTGTCATCGAAGTGTGGCAATGCAATCACTTTACATATTTAAACATGTACACACAGATAATTTAGACCGATAACATTCAGCACATACTTGAAATTCCTGTGATGTGACTATTATACTGAAGTTGAAAAGGCCAATTAACAAAATAGAGAAGTATTTATTTCCAATATATGAGAAAAACAAAACGATACTCACAAGACCAACACAGGTGGGGGGATGTATTGTTCTTAAAAAATAATTTACGCTACTTCTCTCTGTAACTTGAGTTCCCTAGTCCAGCACTTTCCAGCGCTGTGTCTAGAATATTTTGTTAAAATTTGTAGAGAAGGACCCATCAAAGACAGGATAACATTCGCAACTGAGCAACTGTCTATGGAGTTGGCTTCAGAGACATGCCAGTTGGAAACACAGTATCATGGAAGTTGCCATGCTGTTGCAACACAGGACTTTGAACTACCGCACCTTTGACACTGAACTAGGAGGCAAAAAAAGTTTATAAATAAACAAATGACGAATTGTCTTCTTAAAAAGAGACATGTATGGTATAAACCATATGGCTTGGGATGGCATCACTCTTTTTTTTTTTAAGCTTATTTTTGTATATGACTGCTCCATAGTACATACAGTGGGGATGAGGCCTCAACTTAGGCACCAAGCACAAGGCTTTTCAAGGGACTCTAGCACTCCCCAACCATCCCCCTACAGACTCACATCCTGCTCTGCAGGAGCAGACCAACCCAAGACTCTTGGTACCCATCATGAGGTTGGCAGTGCACCGCACCTCAAGGCGGGGCTAGACACACCTGTGAACCTGCCTCATCAGAAGGAAGGTGAGCTTGAAAACCAAAAGCACAGGGCACCATCACCTCACGTGCCACTCCTGCACATGCCCTGTGTGCCCCGAGATATTAAAAAGGGCCAGGCCACCCAGCGAAGGATGACGGAGAACAGCGGCGACTCCAGGTGCAGAGGAGCTAGTCCCCTCGCCAAAAACCCTTCCGGGGCTGACGTATCCCCAGCCCTAGTACCTAGCCTACAGAGGTGGGAAGAGGAGCACAACACTTACTTTATCCTTCATGGCAGAAGGGGCAACAATCGTCGGCTGCTTGGAGCCCTTGCTGAGCTTCTTGCCCGCGCCGTCGCTGCCTCCACCGCCGCTCTCCACCTTGATCAGCCGGTGCTTGGGGGAGATGTACTTCACGTCGGGTGGCGTCGCCGGGCGGCGCTCGCTGTGGCTGCGGAAGAGGTGCGGGGAGCCGGTGGTGGGAGGCGTGGCGCAGCACGACGAGGAGGAGGAGGAGGAGGAAGCCTTGAGGGCCGCCTCGCCCAGGTCCTCGGGCGCCGAGTAGTCCGGGCGGCACATGGCGCGCAGCTTGCGCAGGGACGAGCCGGGCCCGCTGTAGGGGTCCTCGAAGTCGCGGTCCTTCTGGGCGCGGTAGGCGCGGAGCAGGTCGCTGGTGTCGTCGCGCAGGCGGCGGCGCGAAAAGCCCGGCGAGGTGTGGTGCTGGAGGTGGAGGTGCGGCGGCCCCTCGGGGCGGGGCGCGCTGCCGGCACCGTTGCGCTTCTCCCGGTAGTCGGGCCGCGGGGGCTGCGGAGGGCTCTTGGTCTTGCTATTGCCCAGGCTGAAGTATTTGTTCAGCCATTTGGCCATCGTCTCTCCCGGTCGCGGCCTCAGCACCGCTGCGCGCTGCCCCCGGCGCCCCGCGCCCCAGCCACGCTCGCCGCCCGCATGGAGGAGCGGGGCGGCGGGGCGGGCCGGGCGCCCCGCTCCGCACACTCGCCGCTCTCCCGCTGCCGGTGGCTGGAAGGGCCCCGCCGAGCCCCCCGGCTTCCCGGCGGCAGGGAGCTGCTCCCGGCCCGACCCAGGCGCTCGCCGTAGCTCTGCGCCCGCCCCCGCGGCTCCGGGTCTGCCGCGACCTCAGCCCCGCTGCTCCGCGCTGGCAGCGCAGCCCAGCCTGACCTCAGCACGCACCGGAGAGGCGGGGGACGCATCTGCATGCGGGGCCCGCCCACCGCCGCGGCCGGGCGGGGCCGCGCCAGGTGCCGGCGGGGCGGCGCTGAGGGGCCGGCCCTGTGCTGGGCGGTGCCGGTGTAGGTGCCGGTGTAGGTGCCGGTGTAGGGGCCGGTGTAGGTGCCGGTGTAGGGGCCGGTGTAGGGGCCGGTGTAGGGGCCGGTGTAGGGGTCGGTGTAGGGGCCGGTGTAGGTGTAGCTGCGCTCCGCGTTCCGGCGCGGCGGGATCCGCCGGGGCTTCCCCTCTGCGCCCTCGAACGGGCAGGATAGCGGAGGGGCCGCCGTGAGGCCGGAGGTGCTTTTCCATTCCTTTCCTAGGTGCCTCCGCCTGTCGTCTGGAGTGGCCGCGATACCTGCAGCCACCACCTGCACTGTCTGAACTCTGAATTCTCTACCACCGCTACCTCTGTGTCCCCCTTCCCATCCGTGGTGGGGTGGGAGGGTTCCAGCTGGCCCCTAAAAAGGAACTGAGCCCTATTTTTGGCTAGGGCTAATGCTAAACAAACAGGATATTGCTTTTTCCTTTTTTCTTTTTTTTTTTTTTTTCCTTGTGGGTACCTTTCCCGTGTGTACCTTTCCCATGTGTATTCCTAAGTAAGGGCTACAGTAAATCAAATGCAGAGATGATACTTGTGTGAATCACGCTGTTCAGCTTGTGTGTTGCCAGAAGGATTTGTCATCTGGGCCACTACAGTTCCAACCACCTAGTATTGCTCTTTTAATCTTTCTCCATCTGCCCAAAGGTAAATATATACTACCGCAGGCTTTCCCAAGTTCTGTCTGCCCAGCTGTGATAGGATCACCTGTATCTTTAGTCCTCATCCCAGCACTGATTTGATCTGGTCTTCGGGAATGATGGAGGCATTGAATGGATGTTCAAGTGGGGACAGCAACACCTGCAGGCTGTCTCAAGGCCCATTTCTGGCCGCTGCCACAATAAAAAAAGATAAGCAAACAGAATTGCTCAGATGATAGCTTGACCTGTGGTGTTTCAATTGAGCATTCTGATCTGTGACAGGAGGGATTTGTTGCAGTTTTGTTCTGTCTACACTGCATAGTGGAATGCAGTTTCAAATGAAGAGTTAGAGAATGTGTCACAATTGCACTTTTTTTGAGTCTTCCACTAATTAGAATTCACACCTATCAATAAAACTGATAAAAAGCTTTTCATTCCTCTGATGCAAATCTGTGACCAAGTTTTCCAGAGCTATACTTTCATGCAAAGCACCATTTCCCTATTGCTTTATCAAGCCCATCAATGCAGAGATGAGCAAGAAAGTGACCCCTTTTCATACAGTTCGAAAATCTGCATAAGAACATCCCAGTTTCACTAGGAGCTGTGGACAAGTTCTTAATATGACATGCCGGTTTTGGCTGGGGTATAGTTAATTTTCTTCACAATAGCTATTACAGGGCTATGTTTTGGATTTGTGCTGAAAACAGCATTATTAATACAGGGATTTTTTTTTGTTACTGCTGAGCAGTGCGTACATAGAGCCAAGGCCTTGTCTTCTCAGCCCCAGCAGCGAGCAGACTGGGGGTGCACAAGGACTTGGGATGGGACAAGCCAGGACAGCTGACCCCAACTGACCAGATGCATATTCCATATCATATGGCATCATTCTCAGCATATAAAACTGGGGAGAGAAGAAGGAAGGGGGGAATACTCAAAGTAATAGCATCTGTCTTCCCTAGCACGATTTCTGCACAGAAGGGTGGCCCAAAATTATACTGGAGATGCAACCCTTTTTTGAAGATAAGAAAGGCAATGTCATGCAGTGTTTGGAGAGTAGTGTGAAGTTGCCAGGTGCTGATCATGTTCTGCACTGCTGTTTTTAACCATTTGGGAGTTGGAGCTCTTTGGACCATTTTATATTCAGAATAGTGGAGGAAAGAAAAGAGGAAACATTTATCTACTTATTATTACAAGTGATCTGTGTGTTGCCCTGCTGCATTTTGGCAAAAACCTGCATAGCTCCCTGTTGGCATTGCTGAAGCCCAATGTCAGACACATACCTGTAGCGTATTTACACACCCACCCCCAGTGATGAATTATGAGGGCAAAATGGACTCAGTTATATTCATTAGTTAATTATCCTTATGAAATAAATATAGGCTGGATTTCCATACGAAGTTTTTGTCTGGTTTTATGGACCCTTTTAACCTTGCTCTTGGCTGCACATTCTCTCTAAGAAGCCTCATTCTCTCTGAGTTTGTAACTATCCTTGCAGCTTGCACAATATAAGCATGTCTGTATGTTTTAGTGAGCTCCTGAGCACAAACCTCTTCCACTGTGAGTACAGGCTTCAGTTGTAATTCTTTCCTGCAGCATTTTCATCAGCTTGTGCAGAAAGGAGAATTGCATGCTCCCTTTACTGTTGTTGGCAAATGGAAACATTTTTCTTTTTACATACTTAGTGCTCGTCTCCTGTCTCTGCTTAGCATATTAATCCTGTCCAACTACAGTTTTATTCTCAGAGCAACTTCTTAGCCTGAGCCTGAGTTGTGTCCTGTTTCTAGACTGGCTAGTACCCGGGTCTCTCGGGGGTTTGTAAGACTCCCAGTAGCTGCTGATTCGGGAATGGTATATCCTAGGCACTTTGTATGAGAGCAAATTTTTGCCCTGAAGCAAGATGAGTCTCAATTTCCGTAAAATTCAAAGGATCTCATTACCCAAAAGACTAGCAGCTCCCTAATTCCTGTTCTGCCAGTCATGGGAGGAGCAAGAAAGCCCCAGGAGAGCTCCAAACTCAGCCTGATACTGTCCCTTGTGGCTCAGTGAGGAAGCTGCAAGCTTCTGACAAGCAGCTTGTGAGATGGCAAGTGAGCAAAAGCACACTGATGCAGGACAGCTTCTCTAATATTTCAGAATTTCTCTTGATTTGCCTCCCAGCAGTGTGAGAGGATAGGAACTATGGGTGTACTGCATAACTCTAGGATAATACCTATGAATGAGGACAGAATAATCTGCAAGATAAGCACAGCAGAGAAGTAGAATTAAGGGTTCCATTGTCTGTCTAATCTCAGAGGTTGTTCCAATCTAAGTCTGCAGGGCCCACAACACCTTTGCATGCGCACAAGATGCTTCCAATCCCAGTCTGCTCATGCAGGTTACATCTACACCTGCAGGACTCCTAGTCCCTGCTCTGAATCATGTTCACATGGATTTTTGGAGGAAACAGGCTTCATCTTTTTCAGGACTTTGAGCACATTTATGAGTTCTGGTTGGTAGGTTTCCAGCACATGTTTTTACCTAACATAAGAATGGAGGGGTGATGGTGAAAGTGAACTTTATCTGTGAAATAACAAATCCTAAAATGTTATTATCTGAATAGAACATTTACTTCTCAGATCTGCATCTCTTGAAGTAGAAATAATTTACAATTTGTTTCAGTTTAGGGAATTAGTAAAAAAAGAGACTCTTACCTTTTGATACAGGCATATCACTGCACACAAGTCACTAATTTGTGCTAACTGTGCACACTCCTAATCACAGTAACTTAATTAAATAATGAAGTTAAGTAGCATCTACTCTGGAATTTATAAGGTCATGTTTCCCCTCATACTTCTGATTTCCATGGGTAATAATTGTTGCAGTACATGCAGTGCATTTCAAATTAAGATGAAGAAAAAGTGGAAGTAACATGCAGAGCAAAGTACGTCCTGTATTAATAAACACTTAAGCAGTGCTGCCAAGTCTGACTTTACAGCTCTTTTGCATTAAAACAAGTCCAAAATATTTAGTATTATCAACTCTTCACACCTAGGTATCCACAAGAAAGACAAAAAGGAGAAAATCCTTCTGGTTCTTATGACTTTAGGGTAGGCAAAAAGAAATCATATGCATTCACTGTGTTAAGAACAGCCATTGCAAAACAGAGAAATGTTCCCTTTCTTGAGGCACTTCTTGGTGACTAATGTCAGATAGTTGAGAAAGGGCGTGGTGCATCCATAAGGCATTTGGATTCCTCCTATTTGTGTATGTTGCATCATACATAGATCATACCCAGGTAATGATTAGAGATCAATCTGTTATCCACAGGCTTTCAAAATGCTGAATATTTTCCTTTCTGTGCATATGTATGACTATATATAGGATTATTAGGAAGTTCTGATTATTCTACTTTCCAGGATAACATCTTCCTGCAATTAGTTTATTCTCAAGTAAAGAGAAATTTTTATACTGTGAGTATGTGTTAATTATTTAACTCCAACCAATTTGTCCCATATTGTCATGCTGCAGGAAAAATCCCAACCAGATCCTTTTCTTGAATTCTACTTTTGTGATGATCTCTTTGCCTCCAAGAACAAGTTCACATTCATCTTCAGTTTTCTTAAATCACATGGGCTCTTCAAAGATAGATTTTGAATGGTTTTGTCTCCTACAGATATCCTGCGGAATTTGCAAAAGCAGCTTCATGAAGCCAGCTGGATTTAAAGTATTCCTGCTTGCAGACATTCTACTTGTCATATTCTTGCATCTTTGGGTGTCTTTCTTTCTGGAAATCTCTGGCTCAAGTGACAACAGTGATCTGCATCATAGATTTGCTTTGAGCACAGGCACTCTGGAGTCATTGGAATTGTGTCCTTTAGTCCCAATTACCCTTCAGACAATGACAAATTCTGGCAAAGATGTGGCTGTAGCAACACAGGGTTCTCAATGTATTGCAGAATTTGGCTGGGACCTTTAATTAGCCTGAACTTAACCAGATAAATGGGAGCTCTGTCATTTTGGTGCAAGCACTTTTCCTTGTCAGGTTTTTTTTTTTTCCTGAAAGTACACCTTGCGATGTGCAATTATGTCAGAATTCCAATATCTCTGCTGAATTCCAGTGCAATACAGAATCTTGGGGTAGTAACAGGACCTCCTGCACAGTGAGAAGTTGCACACTGGCACAGAGTGGTAATGAGATCTCCATCCCTGGAGAGAGCCCCGAATATGCAGATCTAGACTGACCCAGCTTTCAGCAAGACAGTGGTCCAGGGATATCTGGAGGTTCTGTTCAACCTAAAATGAGTCCTCTCCATATTGCTTCCGGTCCTTGTGTTCCTGTGCTGCGTAAGACAAGACACTGACCTAAAAACCCACACTAGCACAACAGGACAATTTTCCATGGGATGTACCTGATTGCTACCCTACTAAAATGTTACTATCCAAGCTTAAACTGAAAACTGTGGTTCTATAATTCTATTTCTCAACTGCAACTCTAAGGACAAACTAATTCTTTTGGAGAACCTCAGCAGAATGATGCCATTAGGTTGTAATTACAATTAAAGATTTATTTTTTAAAAACATCTTTTTATGATCAGCATAGTATAAAATTTTATGATCACAGTAGCAAAGAATTTTTGTAATTGGTGTCAGTGTAGCACAATTTTATAAGTAGCATATCATTGAATTTAAAATAACGTCTTAACGGATGTTTCTTAATCACTCAGAATCTCTGCAGGTTGGGTGGTTGGCTTGCAGTATCAATAAAATAATCCTAATCTATAGTCTGTCCTCAGAGGACGCAGAAAACAGTGGAGGTGCCCCTGGCAACTGGGGCCCATGGGTTTTGCTGTCCAGCAGCAGCTGTGGTCCATGTCCCACTTAGGGCTCATAACTGCTCGATTTTACAGAGTACTCTGCGTGTGATGGTATGCTCCATTTCTCTGTGGCTCGAGAGAAACCTGTTTGGCCAGGTGCCTGAGACCTACAAAGCTATAAGGAGGTGAGAAGTTGGGCTGGTGCCCAGGAAACTTGAGGATGATATGGAGGTGGATAAGTCTGCCTGGTGTGCGGGATCTTCAAGACCTGAGGAAGGGGAGGGAGGGGGCTGATGTGACCACTCAGTCACAGGAACAGCTCTTTGCCATATTAAATGGCATTAGCATGCTAACCATATTTCCATAAGTCAGGAGCACAGGAATGGGGCAGCAGAAACTGTGCAGGGGAAAAACAGACCCCAAGATTCAATAAAGAGGGAAATTTTTGATACAGCACAGGGAAAGATGCAAGATCCTGCTGGCAGTGATATAGTTGCATTGCTTTAGGTCCATCGTTCAGGAAGAATAATTTTAAAATCATCACAGTTAAATTCCAGAGCCTTCTAAATAAAAAAAAAAAATTAAAAAAAAAAAAGAAAAAAGTTATAAAAATTTTCTGTTTGTTCTGAACTTATTTTTAGTTTCTCTGGGCTAAATAGGTTTCCTAATTAGGAAACACCACTGGTTTCAAGGGTTTCACATTACACTGCTGGAATGTGTGGAAGTAGCAATTTGGAAATTCACAAGCAGCTCCCAGAGTTTTTTGAAATATTGGAAAAAAAATTCTCCATTCCTCGTAACTCCTGTTCACATCAGGCTCAGAATATACCATTACTTTTTCTATATGATAATGAAGAAGATACAGTACTTTGCAGGTGTCAACCTGTGTACTTCTCAAGTACACAAAACTATCAGAATAATATCAGAAAGAATAATTCCTCTTCACAGTTTATTAATGACCAATTTTCACTGGTCAGGGATTGGAAATGAACTTTCTTCATAATGATGTCAGCAGAGAATTAGAATAGAAGCATAGACAGTTCTGCATGCTAAAAAATGTTTAATCTGCCTTGATCAATTGCAGGGGACTGAGGGATAGCTCAAGCCCAGAGACTCCAGGAAATTAACACATGAACCCATAAACATTACCGTGGAAGCCTGAAGCAGACATTACAGCACAGTGAGTTCAGCCTCAGCAACTGGGCAAGTAATCATACTTCATAAATGCATTAGTGGCAACTACTGAGACAAGAGATGTGAAAAATTTCATAATCTTTTTTCAAATCCAGCTGGTGCAGTAATTGAGTCTGGATTCTATGAAAACACAAAGCATAATTCTGTAACTAAAGTCTAAATCATAACTGCTGCAAATAAGGTATTGAATTAAGTTTCTGCATGCAACTTTGACTCCAATACTTCCAAATCTACAGTGCAAACGGAGTATCTACTATGTTACAGGTTGTGTTTTAACACTTCCCTAGTTCAAGCAGAGCAATGAACTAATGACTCTCAGAAGTCTTGCCCTGCCTCATTTTCATGCTGTTTCAGTTATCATACAAAGAGGAACAGTTCTGCTGTTCAATTTTTCAGATTGGCCATACCAATGTACCCTTATACCACAATTGGAAGATGGGCTGCAGATTTTGGTGTTGATTTCTTGCTCTTTGTGGATCTAATGAAGAGTGCTATTTCAGATATTCCAGGTCAAGTGTTGCTTCATGCCTCTGAGAGTCAGCAACAGTCATTTACAATGTGTTTGTCTGTTCTGGTGCTCTTGTGTGCAGTAAATAGCTCCTATAGTCCTTCTCTGGTTCACAAGCTCCTTGGTTCACAGCTTTCCTGTAAGGTTCTGAATATCCAGCAGGAACACAAACCATTTTGTAGCTCCTGATTGCACTATGTTGACAAAAAGGACTTTGGCTCTCAACACCTGCATTTTCCCACAGTCACAGTTTGTAGTTCATTTTTCTTCTGTAGCTTGTACAAAAGAGAGATGGTCTGTAACCAAACCAAATACCAAGGAGTTTCATAATAATCAAGCTCCTACAATGGAAACATACACACAATAGTTGCTGAAGCCTGAAATTCTGCTCTTATAGAGAGAAATGGTTTTGTGGCTTGTACAGTGGCATATGCTGCAAGGCAACCATGACAGTTCTGATTCTTTAATAAATTACTCCTATGCCTTCAGTCAGTATCCTCCTCTATGACATTTCATTCCATTGGACTCAATATAAGGTTAATTGCACCCATTTACCGAGTGTCTGCTGGCTTATAGATGGCCAAACGTGGCCATGTTACATAATGACAAATTTTGCAATTGCCTTGCGAGTAATCCATATGCAGATTTGCATTTTAGCATGCTTGGAAACCATAAAAGGAGCTTTAAGCAGAATCAGATTGTTCAAATGCAGTCAAATGGCTGACTTCTCAATTATGATAATGGAACTCACACAAATAATATAACTCACCCAAATTCCAGGGGTTTTTCTGCACACACCTATTACAGCCTTTGCACTTGTATTGGTTCTAGTTGAGGTGGAGTTAATTTTCCCACAGCAGCCTCACAGCGCTGTGCTTTGCATTAGCAGCTGGAAAGGTGCTGACACCACAGCAGTGCCTTGGCTGCTGCTGAGCAGCACTGGCACAGCACCAGCCCCTCTCTCCAGCATTCCACCCCTCACCAGCAGGCTGGGATGCGCAAGATCTTGGGAGGGGACATGGCTGGGACAGCCAACCCAAACTGACCAAAGGGGTATTCTACACCATAGGATGTCTGTCCAGGTACAAAACCTAAGGGAAAGGAGGAAGGAAGTGTGGCATTTATTGTTTACGGTGCTTGCCTTTTGGAGCATCTACTATGTGTACTGAAGCTCTGCTTGCTGGGAAGTTGCTGGATATCACTTGCTGGTGGGAAACAAAGAATAAAATCTTACAGGGTTTTTCCATTCCTTTGCTTGCACACATGCAACATTCTCTTTGGCTTTACTAAACTGCCTTTAGCTCAACCTATGAGTGTTTGTTTTCCATCTTATTTGCTTTCTGATCCCATCCTGCTGAGGAGAGTCATAGAAGGGCTTTGGTGGGTTCCTGGCTCCCAGACAAGGTCAATCCACCATATCATTGTCCCCTTGAAGCCCCCAGAGTTCATCAAGTTTTTGAAGAATATTCATAGTTTGAACCACAAAGAAACTGGTGGCTGTGGGTTATCCACCGAGGACTTCATAACAATCCATCTTTGGCAAAGAAACGTTTTTTTTTTTTTTGAGAAAAAATGTTGGTGATCCTTGGTATCTCCCTTTAAAACGTTCATTGCAAGTTCAAGTGGAGGATGTCTGTCAGCTGATGTCTGTGATCACTTCTAATAAGGAACAGTGAAATGCAGTGGCTTTTTAAATATAAAAAATATTTTTAGGGTGTTGTATATTTTCCCCTGAAACATAAAGGGTACTTTGGGAGAATTCAGATTAGGCTTTCTTCTTCAGCAACCCAACATGAGAGACTGAATAATTCGAATAGTTTAGATTGGCAGGGGCATTTAAAGGTCATCTAGTGCAACTCACCCCTGCAATGACCAAGGACATTTTTCAACTAGATCAAGCTACTCAGAGCCCTGTCCAACCTGATCACTTCTGAAAAGGACCAAAGCAAAAAAAGCAGTATTTGCAAAAATTTTCCCGAGGACTGCATCTCTTTAACTATCCCAATCCCTTATAAAATATTACGTAGTTGAAGAGTAAGCAATGAGTATTATGTCAGCTATTATAATTTGGCAAAATTCCATCTGTCAATACCAACAGTCACCTGCTTTGAAGGGACAGATCTTCCAGAACTAGACTTAAATCTACCTGTTGCTAGCCATGATACATAAAGCCCTGTGGAGAGAAACGATGAGATGAGAGTGCATGTGCACTCTGCACAGCTCTTCTGCAGGAAATAATTTACTTGCCCTTGGTTTCTCAAATAATCAGTCATTCATCTTCTCAAAGTGAAGAGTAGGTGAAATAGAAACTTTCAAAGTGAACCCACAGAGAAACTTTCTCTGCAGCCTGTGAATCTCATAGAGCCTATTCTGAGGCACTGGTTCTGACATTACTAGATGTCTGCTGGCAAACAGCAATAAAGAAGAATGGACTTTCCTACTATTCCCACATGATCAGACATAAGAAATGTGCCATTTGTTGCCCAGAGGAGACAATGTCACAACCGTGGCCATAATGCAGCTGCCTAGAAGAGGGGATCTCAAGTGTATATTCCTCATATTTCAGTTGCCAGTGTGGTGGGTTGACCATGGATAAGGACAGGGAGAGATGAGATTCGAAACAGACTTGAATTGAGGAAATCAGTTTCACTGATTGCCAGTCAAATCAAAGTAAATAATGACAAATAAACTCAAATTTTAAAATACATTTCCCCCATCCCTCCTTCCTTCCTCAGCTCAATTTGACTACCTATTCTCTCTACCCCCTCCACTTCCTAGCAGCACAAGAGGATGAGGAAAGTGGGCTGATGTCAGTTCACATGTCTCTTCCACTCTTTCCTCCTCGCAGGGAGGACTTCTGACACTCTTTCACTGTTCCAGGGTGGGGTCCCTCCCAAAGGAGACAGATCTTCATGAATGTCTCACAGGCTACAGTTCATCATGAACTCTCCCAGCACAGGTCCTTTCCACGGGGTTCAGTCTTTCAGGAACAGAGTGCCCCAGCATGGGTCCACCATGGAGTCACAAATTCTGCCAGCAAACCCGCTCCAGCATGGGCTCTTCTCTCCACAGGGGAACAGGCTCTGCCTGGAGCCTGTTCCACTGCAGATTTTCCACAGGGTCACAGCCTCCTTCAGGCACACCCACCTGCTTCAGCGTGGATCTGCAGTACTCTAGCACCAGGGTGAAATAGCGTGGCTAAAGGGAAGGCATGATCTTCACCCACACTGCACCTTTCTTCTCCTCAACAACACTTCTACCCACAGGCCACTGGAAAGCTGACTGACCTCATGCCCAGCAGCACAACAGTAGTGGCTGGGATCATGAATCTGCTTTCTGTCTGTCACAAAGAAGCTTTTGAGAGGATTTTAGAGTGGGACTGGATTGTGGACCACTAGAGATATTCCTGGCACAGACTTTCTTACTGTTGAAAAAAGCATCATATGTGTGAGTCTCCGATGACTGAATCCAGCTTTGAGGAATAACTCTTGCCACAAAAATGAACTAGAAAGTATAGATACATTTATTTCTCAAGGCTGCAACTTGTAAACTCCTTTAACACATTAATCAATTAGTTTATCACTCTTTCACTCATGAAATTACATTTCGTTACAAACTGCCACTTTGCCTTTCACACTGACTCAATAAAACATTATTATTTTGGTAACCAGAGTTTAATATCCTTTTAATTCCTGGCCCTGAGTCCAGATGGTTGCTATCCAAGAGTTACTCAGTTCTGATCATAAACTTTCTTGACTCAAGGCATATTATAGCCATTATATCTATAATTGGCATTAATTTTCCAGTAATTCTAATGGAGCCTGAATATTTGTTTTAATTGAATAAAAAACCCAAAGAAAATCCTGTCTCATTGTAATCTCATGTAGTCATCCGCTGCTTTCCCAAACTGATACGTGGTATTCTGAGAGGAGTAACGATCCTTACACAGTCACAAAACTGTAACAGTATATGTATAGTTGCAGACAAAATACTCTAACTGTTGCCTTTCTAATAATAGAAGAACTGTGGAAAAAAGAGAAGTTTCTTTTCATAAGAAACACTGGAATTTCTTAATTGTATTACTGTAAATCACTGTGAAAAGCCAAAGCATTCCTGAAATATCAAAGGTAAAAGGTAGATTACTTATTTTGCAGTGCAAGGTCCTACACCTTGGTCATGGCAATACCAGCCACAGCTACATGTTGGGCAGAGAAGTGATTGAGAGCAGCCCTGTGAGAAGCACTTGGGGGTGCTGTGGGTGAGAGGCTGGACATGACCCAGCCATGTGCACTCCCAGCCCAGAAAGCCAAACGTGTCCTGGGCTGCATCCAGAGCAGCGTGGGCAGCAGGGGAGGGAGGGGATTCTGTCCCTCTGCTCTGGTGAGACCCACCTGGAACACTGCATCAGCTCTGGGGTCCTCAGCATAAGTCCAGAGGAGGCGACAAAGTTGATAAGAGGACTGCAGCACCTCCCTCACAAAGAAAGGCTGAGAAAGATGAATCTGCTCATCCTGGAGAAAGCTGTGTAGAGACTTCATGGCAACCTTCCAGTATCTGAAGGGTCCTACAGGAAAGATGGAGAGGGAGTCTTCACCAGGAGCTGTAGTGACAGGACAAGGAGTAATGGGTACAAACTGAGAGAGGAGGAATTTAGATTGGATATTAAGAAGAATTTCTTTACTGTGAGGAGGTGAGATGCTGGAACAGGTTGCCCAGGGAGGTTGTGGATGTCCCAACCCTGGCACTGTTCAAAGGCAGGTTTGGTAAGGTCTCATGCTAACTGGTATATGGGAATTGTCTCTCCCCATGGTAGCAGGGGTGGGACTAGATGATCTTTAAGGTCCCTTCCAACCTTAACATTCTATACATAGTAAAATAAGTAAGTAAACGTATTTCATATAACATTATTGGTATAAAAATTACATTCAAAGAGTAAAAACATTAATTGAAATTAAAATATAGAGAAAAGAAATTGACCTAATCCATATTTTCCTCCAGAAATTTTTTCTTCATAGAAATGGAAGTGATTCTGTAATATGATTGCCTTTTTTAGCTAAGAACTGGAGTTTGGTAACCCCAGGAACTTGTCACAGTTCCACATATTTACACCTATCTGTCTGAATACCACATCTGGCTGGACAACAATCTTGGCTGGGAGACTGGTAAGAAAGAGAAGCTCTAAACATTAGTAGTATTCATTTGCAGTTTTTTTGTAATGGTTTGACACTGTCTGGATGCCAGGTACCCAACAAAGTTGTTCACTCACTCCCCTCTGCTGCTGGACAGAGGAGAGAAAATGTAACAAAGGGTTCAGGAGTTAAGGGCTGGGAGAGAACCTTTTCCTCTTTTTTTTTTTTTAATTAAAAAGTCAGTTTTCCAGTAAGTGCATTGGAAATAGCGGGAAATAAGGCCTTTGACTAGGTGGTTTACTTTTCAAGCAGTCATAAAAATGTGTTAGTAGGAAACCAATGAGCAATATTTTTGTGTATATGTGTAAATTACAATTAGATCAAAACATAATATATTATCTTATACATTTTAGCAATTTCCTTCTTTTCATTCATAATGTTCTTTCTTTCCTGCTTTCTAGTGAGCTGTAAAATTTTTCCAGATGACTTGGAATACTTGACTGGAAAGAGACTACACAGATATTACATGCGACTCTTTAGGGCTGAATGAAGACCTGCTACCTCAGCCTTGTATCTGTAAACTGCAGCTGCATCTTAGAATTCATGCATTCTTGTATTTTTACTCCTAAGTATTATTTCTCTGACTTGTGGATTTTTCCTTTAAGGTAAAGTACATAGATTTTAACCATATTACTACTCTGCTGACTAGTACACTATCAATTACGTAAGAAATGTCTGGCAAAATGATTACAAAAGATTAAGCAAGTAGCATTAGTTTTCTGCCTCTGTCGTTTATGTTAGTAAGAAATTTAAAAGAGAAAAATTAAGATCTGTTCAGCTAGGCAAGTAAATAACTGGCCTTCTGATAGAAGGTAAACAGTACTTTGCCAGAGTGATTACAGTACAAAGAACCGACATTTTGGTTAATATTTAATAACAGCGTGTCCTTAGGTATAGTCTTATTTTGTCCCATCTGCTGCTTGTCAGCTGTAATAATGTCAAACAAGGCCACTTCCAGTGTAACACATCTCTCTGATATGCAATTACACTTGCAATGTAATATAGGAATGCAAATGCCTTCGTTGTCCTTCCTTATTCCTTGATTCTGCCAGCTGGTACATTTAAATAGTACAGTGTTGCAGTTCTGCTCCTTGGTGAGTGACAGAAACTCCTCAGGTGTTTTCTTTTGTCCACCACTCTGTTTATGGACCAGAACACCATTTCTTGCCTCTGTGATCTCATGTACTGAGAGGCTTTAGCTCGTGTGTTACCATGAGCTACCCCAGCTCAGCAGTGAGTTCCATAGTCGGCTAATGATTAACTTGCTCGGGAAGGACAGATTATCAGAAAGGTAGAGTGATAAATAGCTGGTGAAATCATCTCTGTCTTGTATATTGGGCAGATTTCCAGCTGCTTGAAAAAGTGCAGTATGCATGTTCATTCAGCTGATAACTTCAGCTACAATCATTACCTTCGAAAAAAAAATCCTTGGCTGTCTTTTGTATTAGTTGAGTGTAAATTCATTGGAGGATTAATAATGAGTGAAAATAATATCTCATTATATATATGTGAAATATTTACATTGCAGATTTAAAATTCTGAATATTGTCTTTAGTTTTCATAAAACCCATATTATTTTCAAGAAAAAATTACACAAAATTATGGACAGTCATCTCACTGCAAGCTATTTTCTGAATGCAAACATGAAGTTTTGTAATATTTTCCACTAGTCAATGTGAGAGAAAAGTATCAAGTACATTAAAGTGCATTAAACAAAATCACAGTAATTATGTAAGATTAGCATTGATCTTGCAGTTTGGACAGACACACTTGACCCCCAACCATGCCTTTGTTCAGACTGACTAAGGAGCAACAGGCCCCATGCCCTGTGGTGAACCTGCATGTCATTAAGCTCCTGGCTCATGTATAAAGGAGTGAAAGTGCCTCAGAAAAAGATTTCCAGAGATGGTTTCAAAACCCAGAAGTACTAGATAACTAAAGTACAGAACAAGACGGTACAGCTGAAATGAAGATATCTGTCTTGTCTTTAATACTGACTACCAGCAAACTACTTCACTTCTAAAATATTACCATCAGGAGGGTCCCAATTTGAGCTCTCCCTGAACTGCACCTGGACTGTATGTCAGGTGACTCTCCCCTTCAGTAGGGATGCCTCATGAGGTTTGAAGATCCTTACCTGAGACTGGGATATCCTTTCTTACCTGAAGTGGAGACATCCCTTACGTGCGACAGATCCTCAGTAAGTAACTGAAATTAACACTGATTTAATAGTCATGAAACGTTACTAATCCCTGCAGCTACTCAATATTATTATTCTAAACGTTGCATAGGTAATTCCATTGCACATAAACCCAACACTAAGATTGGACTTAGCCATCCCTAGGATTCATAAGGAGTTTGGAAAGGAAGGTGGCCTGTTCTGAACCTTGTGACTTAGTGAGGGAGGTCTCCCTTTTTGCTTGTGTCTCTGGTCTCTGTGCGAATCGTTCTAACTCAATTCACTTATATTTTAAGTGGGCTAAGTACTTTTCTAAAGTAATTTTGGGATTTTGTTTCCTGACAGATGTTCTACTGTGATACTGCATGCTTCTTGCTCCTTCAGCTCAACAGAATTGAAAAGGCTGGAGACGACTAGTACTAACAAGCAGCCTGTACCTTGAACTGCTCAGTAAATAGTCCTCTGTGGCATGTGTTCTCACCTGATTTAAGTGATTTGCAACTCTTTGAACCTTCAAAGCAAAAATACACTTCCAAATACAAGTTTCTAAAATGATGCCAAATCTCTAAAATCCTGTCAACATAGTAATGCTCTGATTATCACAGATGGTGTTCATCTTTCCCACAAAACTCTGAGGAAGCTGTAGGTGCTTCTCTTCTCCTTAGATCACCTCTGACAAGCAATGTAGTGTTATCCAAGTAGCATCAGCCTTTTGGGATAGCCAGATAGCTTCTGAGATACCTACTAGTCAGACTTACTACTGAGAAGTGCATCTCAATGCGATTCCAGCTTTATTTTTTTTGTCCTAGCTCAGGTTTTAATAAATTATATTTTCTTCTTTCTCTCTTTTGCACTTCTTTTAATATCAGTTATTCACAAAGTAGATAGCTGTCAGGACCAAGGAACTGACTCTATCACAGAGGCAGAGAGAAATAAACAGAAAACATGGGAGATAATCTACTGCAACAGCAGAAGAAACTTAAGCATGTAGTCCATACATTCTTGTGGGAAATGAACAAAGAACTAAAGGCACAGTTTTAACCTAATTTACAGGGAGATTGAAATAATATAGAGTCATTCTTCTAACAGTAACAAACAAATTAATTTTACAAAAATTTTGTTTAACAAGTCACTCTTACTGGCAGTCAGGGTAAAAAAGTGCTTTTAATTGGAATTATCTTGCTGTACATAAAAGGAAATTAAAAATAAGCTCAATTATGAGAAACACTGTGAGGATACAGTTCCAATATTCTAATTATTGCTGAAAAACTGTTTCTATTAATCTTCATGCATTTGAATCAGCTTTTTTCTCTGTTAGAGCTAATTTTTCTGGGAGTACATTTTACTTTCTCTGGGGATGAGTTACAAGATGTTTCGACATACCAACAAACAAACTAGAAGCAGAGAATACCACAATTAATTTCATTAAACTTGTGTCTTAGAGTATTGGAGCATGACTGGATGATGAAAGGGAAGAAGATGAGGTAAAACTTGGATATTTATCTAATCCTTGGTAACAGTTTAGCCCAACATCTGTGTTAGTTCAGTCTTTATATAGTATGATATGGGCTACTTCAAATGTATGGCTATAAACAATATTTCTTACTAGTGCAATATGTGTAGCCCTTCTCAAATTATACAGAAAGAGATTTAATCTTCCAATAACTGTGTTTGTGTTCAGGCTTTACTTTGGAAAACATACCTATCTCACAAAACAGACATGCATATAATCAATGATCACTGTCTCACACAAGTTTTCTGGAAACTGAAAAGGTATGTTTCTATTTGTTCCTTTGTTTCCTATACTTATTTATTAAGTACTGGTAGTGGGCTATCTTTAGAGACCACATACTGGGCCAAAGGATTTAATACCAAATGCTGTTCTTACACTAATAAACACTTATTAAAATCAAAGTGAATTTCTTATTGAGAAAACTAACCTAAAAGGAGTTATTTTAATCACTATTGAAAAGTTTTACAAAATTCAGTAAGTGCTCTATTGCATGATAGGATAACTTCCTCTGTTCCTTGATATAAAACCTGTCTCAAGAAAGATGTAGTCAAAAGATATGAGCAGAACTTACCATAAATTAGAGCCATAATGGACTGGAGCATTGCTTTACAGAGAAACAAACTCACCTTACGCCTGTGATCTTACAAATTTTCACAAATCACTGGTCAGAAAGATGCAGCCCCTTCTCATGCACAGCCTTAGAAGTCAGAATAAGGAAAGCTCACAACTCCCCAGTATGGTTACATATTTTAAAGCCATGGTTTACCTTGTCTACTGTATTTGATAGAAACTGTCTTCTGGTAGAGGTGCTTGACTAAAGCTGACCCAGATCAGGCACTGATTGACATTTCTTTATTTAGTTGTCCCTAAGCCTCTGGAGAATCATGAATTGTGGCTATAAACCAATGGGATTGTGTCTGATACCATCACTAGGAGCATCAGACAGCTGGGGAAAAATCTCAACAGCCTCAGACTGGCTGCTGAACTCAGGTTAAAAAAGATTGGTATGATGTCTGATACATCTAATCTAAGTGAGAAAGGATGTAAGTGTCTCTTCTCTGCTGGTGGTTGTGATTTGGGTATAGCGCTCACTCAGAAAGAAAATCTCAGGACACATACTCAAACCTGGTGAAGCTGACAAGATTAAACGTACACATGCAAACTGGCAGGAATCTTGAGAACTTCTTCCTGCTTCAAAACTGGCCAATATGTTTGGAAAGAGCATCTGCTGTAAAAAAAACCAAAGGGCTGTGAGTATGTCATTGTCATGACACAATGCTGTAAATATCAGCCTGGAGATATGCAACTTAACAGTAGAAAAGTGAGTAGGTATTTTTTTCCAATTTCCTTCTCTTCATCTCTTCTAATTAATTATTATTTTGTCTTCTACAGTTTTGGTAACAGGAAAAACATGAATGTGATATGGCTAAAAGCTTTTAAATGCAGACTGAATTGATTCAGCTGGAAAGATGAAAGACAGAGAAAATAAATCGATTAGATTTCTTTATAGGTGCTCCAGAAACTTGCTACAGAGAAATAGTCCAGTGGAAAATATATGATAATGGGTCAGAGGATTTCATTCTGCTTTTGGCTCTGTCAGTGACCTGCTATATCACTTCAAGTCAATGATTTCTTCAATTTTTCTGACTCCAAACTCTCTCATCTCCTTCTGTTAAGATTTCACACTCTACTTAAACTTTCTCTTGAAAGCTTTTTTTGCAACATTGGACTAAAATGGAGTCTCCTCTGAGTAGTAGTCTGAAAAAAATTTCTAGAATAAAGTCAGAAGCCTGGGAGAAGAATGTACTGGTTTCAACTCTTTTCCCACATGGCAAGTTCTTCATTCAGATTCTCCCCTAGCTAAAAGAGTGTTCCTTCACTTTGTTATTTTAGGATTTTCAAAATAGCTAAGGCACCAATAGACTAAAAAAATGGTGTACAGTATCACGCCCGGTTTTGCCCCACTCCTATGTCCTCCAGATCACTGACCAACATGTAAAAGCACAAAAAGACAGCAGTCTCATTTAAGAACCTATGGCAGAACTCTCTAGAGGGAGTTTATAGGTATGTTGCCTTAAAGGCATTTAGCCAACAAAATACTCTATACAAGCCATTCAAGTTAGTCAGCAGTTACAATGCTTTGAGTCTTACTTCTAAGATTGTTAAAAATTATTAAGTTGATGTTTTTGATGGAAAAAAAATCATTTATTCCTGTGAAAGTAGACTCCCAGGAAGCATCCAGCTGCCTCACACAACAGAAGGCTAAAACTGTGCAGGTAGGTGTGCAAAGTGACTAAGAATTTTACAAGGCCTGGATGATCAGCTTGAAACACCCTTTGGCCCAAGCCCTGAGCACTACATCCCAGTCTAGGGGCTTTGGGAGCTGAGAGACTATGTCAACTGATCACCATTACCTCTAGCTTGTTGCGGTGGCTGAAACTACCGCGGAGAAGCCGAGAGGTTCCCACAGCAGCAGCAAACCAGTGGGACAACCTGGAGGTGTGAAATACCCTCTGAGTGTTGGTTGGGTGGTCTCTTCCAAAGGTTAATCTTCCTATGTTGATTGGCCTTGACCTGGTCCCTCATTCCACCCTTCCCTTCCCCTCATTGGTTCTCATTGTATCACACACTCCAGCCCTCCCTTCTTCCCAGTGGTTGACATTGTATTTCCCTGCCTCCTCCCTAACCCTACTAGACTTAGATCTCTATATCCATGGTCACGCAGAGTCGTTCTTCCTCTTTCGCTGCTGGACCCCTTTGAAAGTAAACTCCTTTGGAACTCCACACGTGTGGGCACTCTGAGTTCTTTGTCTCTGGCAAACACATTGAGCTAATCAGAAGCTCTGGGGTGCATGTGCTACAGTGCTATCCACCGGCACGGGTGGGAGAGAAGGTCTTCTTGCACGGTGTCGGAGACACCGGCTGGAAGTGGCTGCCTGAGTGATCGAGACGCTTTCACAACATGCGGAGACCTAATCTCACCCCATCACCACCCCGCATTACTAGCTGGTTTTTACATCATTTTTTACATCATTATATACAGTTCATCTTCCATATTGATTTTGGCTAAATGCATTACTTCTCTGAAATCTTGTTTTAGCCATATCCAACACAGAAACAGTATTCTTTAGATGCTTTTCAAGTTCATCTGTCTGTAGCTTACCTGAAGTTTCCAGCATTGGGGAAAGAAGTGAGAATCAGCTACTCTTCAGTGGCTGCATGTGATCACAGTCCCTCTCCTGTCTTGGAGAAGTGCTCTGTCACTAGAAAATAAAGGAAGGTAGCTAGCATAAACTCTTACAGCTAGTTGCTACAAATAGTACTCGCTTGTATGCCACAGAGAAAGCAAATTGGTAACAAAGTGTGGAGCTACTTCCTGACAGTATCCAATGTCTTCCATTTCCTGTAAAGATCTGGGTCCCAAATTATGAGAAATGCTACTGTATACAGCAAGATTTTTTTACAGCAAATTAAATCTGCTAGTAACCCTAAGAGTCCTCTGTGAAAGAACTAGAAAATATCTTACTCAATGCCTATACAAATTGGCTTGTTGAAAACTGCTCTCTCTGCTTGACCACTGCTAATTTGGTCCAGCAATTCTTTCAAAATCAGAGGGCTTGCTATTGGCAATGGCCAACCATTGCTGCTAGGTAATTCTCCTTTATTTTCTCTACTTGCTTTGTTCCATTATATACTTCATGTTTTCCTCATGTTAAGTAATTTTGCACAAAATAACTGCAGAGTGATGTGTTTGAAGATTAACTCAGTTTCAGAAGAAAATACTTTCACAGACAATTGTACTTCTGGCTACTCTGAAGTCACAGAGAGAAGAGATCAAGTGTGAGATAAAGTTACAATGGAGTGATGAACCACTGCTGGAATCATTTCGTACACTGTAAATGTTTGTGTGCAAATAGAGTCTGATGAACAAAATTTATTAAGTGAATCTACTCTGAAGGTTGGTTGTTACTCTACTCTGACATTTCTGATTGAATTGCTTTACTACTGGTGAATTTTTCCCATCCACCTGCTGCCCAACAAACTAATAGGGAGTTTTTACTAAATGTATAATGCAGGACTGAAAGGAGAGAAATTGGAATGACTGCTTATCTGAAAACAAGTGGTTTATGCAAAAATGAATTTAGGGATGTTAACAACAATTTTCTGCCTGCAGAAAAAACAAACAAACAAACTCAAAACAAAGGAAAAAACCCAAACTAAAAACTTCAAACCAAAAACCAAACCACCACCAAGACCAAGTTTCATATTGTTCAGTTTTGTTGCTAGTAGTCAGGACACTTACCTACAGCTTGGCTGCTCAGATTACTGTTCTAACTTTACCTGACCTAGAGGTGAGCGCTCAGGCCCGCAGAATCACACCATCTGTCTCACTAGTGACCTTAGCAGCACATCTCTTAGGGAGAGATTTTGATCTTAACACCAACTCAGCTGTAATACGTGCTGTGTATAAGACTGCAAGAATTAATACGTTAAGTAGGACAGAGAGACCTAAAATCAAGTCCTTGTTATCTTCAAGTTCACCCCAACATTTTAGGACATATAATTGATCTTTATCTCAGTAACATCTTGGCAGATCAGAGGACTCTTTAGATTTAGGATGAGCTACTCTTTTATGTAGTATTTTTGGCTTTTGTGTTTATTTTACAGGCACATGCTAAGCCAGAGAAGATGGCTGATCCAAGTTCTACAATTCTCTGTCTCCAGCTATCCTGATCTCCAGTTTCTGCCCCTAGTGATACACCAGAAAGAAAATCAGAGTAGACAGCCTAATGGGGACAGAACAAGAAATCATTGATATTTCTTACTCAGCACAGGCAAGGATTGCCTTCTTCAGGCTGAGTTAAATATCAAATACAGACATATCCTAAGACACCTGCATTTTAGAAAACTACTATAACTGCCAAGTAATTCATTAGATAAATCTCTCTTTAAATCCAGCTAGGAATTCTATATCTGATGTGAAAAATCTTTGTCAAGTAACATTTTATTAACAATAGCACATTTCTGGGGGAAAAATGCAGTTTGGCAAGCCATACTTTTCCAAAACTGTATGCTGTACTCTGAAAGCTCTCAACTGCTTCTAGGAAGCGCTTGAGTTTTCCTTGAAGATTTTGCTATTTATCACTCTCAGTATTTCCAGGCATAAGTGTACAAGACATATGTCAGTGTACTTCAAATTTAACAGCTGAAGCCTATATTTGTCCTGTAGCTTAAATGCATTGTCCGTAAGATGAAATATACCAAATAACTGGATCTCAAAAGTAGTTAGGCAAGTAGGAATATTTCAATATTATCAGGTACATGACATGATATATTTGTTCTAAGAATATTTTACTTCTGGCCTGTGATTCACCAGTTGGCATTTGAAAGCGGGATTTTAAAAAACCCTGATGTGACGTCATCTCATCTTGCTGGTATAACCACAGGGGCTTTTTCTTCAGGTTTTTAAATCCAACTCTTCTAGCATCTTATCACAACTGAATGAAGAAAAAAGCTCTTTTCCTTAGCTTGGCACCTATTTTTTGGTAGGAGGGTATTTTCTGGTGCTTATAGGAGCAGCAGATGAAGCAAAATTAAACGAAGCTAAGTACTTTCAAATCTCAAAAAAATACACACTTTGTAAAACCAACAAACATCATACATAAAGAGTATGTATATAAAACCATCTCATCATACAAAGAAAATTTAGACTTTTCTATGTGCCTAAGAACTTTTTGTCCATCTATTTGATTTCTTTTTCACTTGGATTTGTAAGAAGTCAAGCATCAGAGTTTGCAAGCCTTTTTGGAAGGGGAATCTGAATGCAAGAAAGCTCCTTTGCAGAAGACTCCAGCATCATCTGAGGAATTTAGTCCAAGTGTTTAACACTGTTCAGGTGCCACATTAGTGCCATAAAGCTGACTGTCTTGGGGAGGCAGTATGCTCCCGCCGCTTCCCAGTCCCAGCCTCACTTGTTTATGATCAGCTCAGATTTCTCTTCCTGAGGGTGTGCCCAGAAACCTTTCCCATAGAAAGAGCTTGTGTGAGGCAATGCTATAATTAGATACCAGTGTCCTTCAGGCACACTCTCATCTCACAAATTTTTTTGTTAAATATGGAAGGGACATCTTGTTTGCTGCCTATGGAGATGTTTTTTCTTTTAGTAGCTTTCTCATATTAATGTGACTGTTGTATTTGCAGTTTGTCTTCTCATTTGGCAGTTGTAAAGCATTATCTATGCCTGAAACATACTGCTGTGAATCAGTACTAAGTGATCTGAGGTAATTTTTGGATGTTCAGTTGACTACCCCTGACATTGTTACATGCTGATTATATTGCATATTCCTAGTATTATATCCCCTCACAGAACACCAGTGTTTCAAAATGCATGCTCTGCATCCCAGACAGACATCCTATCAAGCATCATTCTGTTCCAATATTGTATGCATCTCGTGGTATTCATTAAGGGTTTTGTTAGATTCCCTCCAGACATGAAAAGTACTTTGAAAGTTTCACCTACAGCAGATCCTTACAAGCCTCCTTGTCGCCTCTACACAGTTCTCTTCCTTCGCGACAGTGATATTTTCCAATGCTCAGCCAAGGTAGCGCTAGTGAGTGCTGAAGTTCTCAGAACACTGAGAGACAACAAGCTGCACAAACAGGCTGCTACACACTGCCAGACTCTTGGATGTTATTCACAGCCATCTATTTTGTTTTCAATAAGCATGTACTTCCTAAGACTGATGAAATAACTGTAACATTCCTGGCATCATGCTTTTTGGTCACTGTTGTTGCTGCGTCACTGAGAATGACTCGGGGTCAGTGTGAACTGTTCAAAGTTGTAGGCTTCAAGTGAGCTGTTCTCCATATCCCATTCTTAGGAGCTTGGTCCAAGGTTTCTGAACAGTAGCTTAGGTTTTCTGCCTAGGTTTCCTATACTATTGAGGTTAATGAAGTGGATGGAGAGACTATGATAGAAAGAATGGCATTTTAGTTATGGTAGGGACTGGTAAGTACAGGCATGCTGTGGGTATTTTGGAAAATCAGCTAGGATGTTGTGACACCAGGATAGTAATTGCGTAAGCATACTTGCAGTTAGTTGTTCTGGAAAATGATCTTTTTTCTTTTCTTTTTCTTTTCTTTTCTTTTCTTTTCTTTTCTTTTCTTTTCTTTTCTTTTCTTTTCTTTTCTTTTCTTTTCTTTTCTTTTCTTTTCTTTTCTTTTCTTTTCTTTTCTTTTCTTTTCTTTTCTTTTCTTTTCTTTTCTTTTCTTTTTTCTCTTTTCTCTTCCTTCCTTCCTTCCTTCCTTCCTTCCTTCCTTCCTTCCTTCCTTCCTTCCTTCCTTCCGCACCATTCCTTCCTTCCGCACCATTCCTTCCTTCCGCACCATTCCTTCCTTCCGCACCATTCCTTCCTTCCGCACCATTCCTTCCTTCCTTCCTTCCTTCCTTCCTTCCTTCCTTCCTTCCTTCCTTCCTTCCTTCCTTCCTTCCGTTCCATTCCTTCCTTCCTTCCGCACCATTCCTTCCTTCCTTCCTTCCGCACCATTCCTTCCTTCCGCACCATTCCTTCCTTCCGCACCATTCCTTCCTTCCTTCCTCCCTCCCTCCCTCCCTCCCTTCCCTTCCGAGTTGGAAATGTATGTAATGTTCACTACATCATAACCAGTTCACTAATCATAACAATTAAAACCACTGAGAGCAGAGGTCTGTTTCTCCTCTACCTGGCTGACAATTGTCACATATGCTCGAGACATTTTATTGCATCATAATGGTGATGATTCTACACTTGCATAGAAATCACCAGAGTGAGAACTGAGCATATTCTTTCAACTAGGGTGCAGGTAGTGTGTTTAATTTCCGTAGTTTTATCTTCAGGAAAGACAGCAATTTTTTCACTCTCTCTTATCAGTCTGTGGGAAAGCTAGTTGTCAGTCTAGAAATCATGGAGTTAAATCATTAGCTTTCACAATTAATTGTAAAATTACTGAAGGCCAATAGAGCTATGTCAGTCTACCCACTCATATCAGCAGTGTGGCCCAGTAACACTACAGTATACACAGAGTCTTGAGAATTGGAGTTTATCTAAAAAGTTTAAAAAATTGTTGTCTTTAAAGTATTGCATAAAGGAATAAAAGTAGGCAGGACTAGCTAACTCTGAGTCCTTAGGCTGACATTTGATGTTGCTTGATTCTTAAATAAGTTATGCTTTATTTCTTTATTTCTTTTTTTTTCTGCAAAAATATCATGTTTCATTGTATGACTCAGTCTTGAAGGAACTACTACAGTGAAATGTGTCAAGACAATAAAGGAAGCACCAACCATTTCTTAGGAGCATGAGCTCTTCAGAAAAATCCCCTCAGAAAAGCTGAGCTACAAAATTACTCAGTTTTTAGTTCAAGGGTTTGTCAATACTTGAAAGCTATTCCAGATAAAAAGTTATTATCCAGTACTATATCTTATGTCCAGAAACAGTTCTGTGCATTACTGGTAATTTGGTGCTTTCATTACTGGTAATTATTGCCTGCATTTGGAGCCAGAGGTGTGGTGATGATGAATTTCTAATCTATGCCAAGGTTTGCTATCTGACAGTGGTACATGTCTGGTAAATAATGTTGCTTTGCAGCTATTCGAATTGTCTATCAGTTCATGTCTGTATCATCTACGGGATCAAAGTTAGCCTGACCAAGTGGTCAGTTGATTTTAAAATAATGTTTTTGTACATCACCCAGAACTATCTTTCCCATCTGCCATCAGCTGAAAAGTTCACATACCTCTGTGTGTGATGATATATCTTACCCATGAGTATTCACTGCACTATTTTGTGACTCAGATTGCATTTGCTTTCTCTGCAGAAATCTTATAAACATACTGCTACTCTAATAAAAAAATCACATGAAATCAGCATTTCTTTATGTGATTGTGGAAAAAATGTATGAACAGAGATTTTTCAAAGGACAGATGTAGACTATAATTTTAACATCAGCAGTAATTCTATAACTAGTTTCTCACAATACCACGTAACTAGAATCAAGCAGCACAAAAGCCCCATTAAGTTCAATCTACTGCTTAGAATGGATAACAGGAATAAAAAGAGGCTAAAAGCATTAAGATTTAAGCATTAGCATTAAGCATTAAAGCATTACCATTTAAGCATTATTCCTTAAAAGTAAGAAAAGGATTGTATTAATAGCTGAAACTGTTTACACTTTTTATTTAAAAACAGTAAAGTAATTACACTGTTGGATTAGAAACAATGATATGTCTCTTCAAGACAGTGTTATCACGTCATTTGCTACCTGCCTTTCTCAGAGATTTGTTTTTAAAGGAACACTGCCAACAAGTGGATAGACTTTCAGTGAAATAAATACACCACCAGAAAATTCACCACAGGCAAGTGGAAAGAACTCTAGTTTCTGAATATATCTTTGAATGAGAGCTCATACACATTGACAAGACTTTATGCTTTCCTCTTGTCTTGAGATGCTGTAAAATAGATTACCACGGCTTAATAGATGCCACTGACATGAGCATGGGATACTTATGCTTGTATCTTAATTTACTAAGCATCCTTTTTATATCCTATTCAGTAAGCACAGTAATTGAAGTTCTCAAAATTCACATCCATTATTGCTTTACTGCTGTTGATGTCATTTAGTGTTGACTTCAATAAGAAAAAAGTCTTGTCAATACTAAGTGCTTTTAAAATGCTCAGTGTGGATTTATTCTGGGTAGACCTCCTACTTTATAAAACTTCTGTCTTAGTGAATCAATTTACTACCATTTTTTCTCAATGTTCAATAATGGTTCTTTTCAATGCTCTGTAGCTGCAATTAATGGTGGATAAGAGGGAGTGATTGCTTCCTGAGCTGACCTGAGAAGGAAATCACTGGAAAGAAAGACAAATCTATGGATGATCTATAGATCAGCTGAAGAACAGAACTCTAAGGGGCAGATTGACATAGAAAGTTTATCACTGGAAATAGAGGAGAATTCTGAGCTGAGGTTGCTAAACTGCATGTTTATGAGTCCTTGTTTTGCTATTGTTATCCAGATACTTTGCAGATTCTGATAAAACTCTGTAACCCAAAATTAAATTATCCAGTATTTTGGTGAATTAGTTTTCTGCTAGATTAGGCAGCTGAAGAGTTGAATCAGCCAGTAGAGGAATATAGCAAGCAACAGAGTTGGTGTAAGGTAAGCAATGGAACACGAGGCAAGAACTGAGCTGGGAAAAGGAAATTGCCCTTTTGGAAAGTGGCAAGCTGTTAGATCTGCCTAAATGATCACACTTAACTGTATTCTAATTTCACCTTTGAAAAAAGCAACTTTTGAATGATGCCCAGTAGCACTCTGGCCACAAAAACTGGTAAATTACTTCTGTGCTACCTGTTGGATATATTTACAGTACATGATAGTTTTTAGCTTGTACATGCTTTTTTAAAGAAATAAATGTAGGTCTTCAGAGCTGAGATACAAACATACTAGCAATATTCCAAGGGAAAGAGAAAAATACACTGATTTAATTTTGGGACCTAAAATTTTTTACAGTAGTTTATTTAGCTTTATGAATTAAACAAAAGCAGCAAAGCAAGAAAAACATTTATGGCAAAGTGACTACACTACAATAAAATGTTCCAGTATTCTAACTCTCCTATGACTCTTCCTTATAATAGCTTGGGATTTATCTGTAATGTAGCAGTGTAATCCATCCCAAGACTCACGTGCCATAGGTGTTTATTTCTACATGACTATTGAGAATGGGAGTACAATTGGTGTGATGTCAAATCCTTTTTCTAGGCCACAGACAATAAAAAGTTTGCTGGATTCTAAGAAAACACACAGTGGTCTTGAAGTTTCTGAAGTAGACACAGAGAGAGGCAAGGTAACAGTGTAAACTTTACCACACTGTTAAAAAGAGGAATGTACATCTAGGAAGTACTGCTGAAAGGTAGGTTGTAAGACAACATAAAGCACATAGCAATGATGCTTCTGTGGAAGCAGCTGCTTCTCCCAGCAGGAATCTGCAATGAGTTAAGATATGCAAAAACAACCATGCCTCATAAAGCTCCACTGTTCACAAAATTATTTACTTTAGTTATTTAACTTGTTACACATGTAGAAATAGACACATAGTTAGATAAGGATCTTTGCTTTGCAAGCACGGTGCTATGGATTGCTTGGGCCAGTACTCTGAGCAGACAGTGGTTACAAATGGCTGTAATTCCTGCTGTCAGGATCTGGGTGTCAGATTTATGCAGAGTGGTGTGCACAACAATGAAACAATTTTGGCTTTAAATGCAAAATCTCACATTAAGGAAGAAATTAACATATTAATTGGTAGTATTAACCACTTTAGTCAATGAATAAGAAGAGCTTCTCCATTCCTTATCTCTTGGCCCAAGCTTTAGGCACAAATATTTGTTGGGACAATTTTTTCATCTTGTTTTAAGGTTTTCTGCCAAATGATTCACCAGTTCCACACCTGTGTCTGGGCTTCTTCTGACATGTTTTAGCAAGACTGATGAACCTTTGCCTGCAAACCCCTGGAGGCATGGCAACTTCTCAGCTACAAAGCTTTACTGTGTGTAGTTGCTTCTTATGTGCAGATCAGGTTGAAAACAACTGAAGACTTTCCACTGGGTCAAAAGCACCCAAATGTCTACTGACACTTGTACTGTTCATGAAATCTCTGTTCATTAAATCTTTTCACCAGAAAAATAAACCAGAACAAAGACGGTCTGAGTCATGTTTCCAGGTGTTTAAAAGCTGACAGATATAAAGCATTCTTTAGAGACAGCATGTGTTCAAAGATTAAAAAGGTGCAGGGTTGCTGGCAAACATATTTTAACCCATGAAAAAGTCTCAGTTAAGATACTGCCGAATGGAAGCTTCCAGACAAAGGTGCAATGTAGGTTATTGCAGATGCTCTAGGGATATTTTTAGGGGTTTGAAAAATCAAAGAAATGTTTTATTCTGCATTTTAAAAAATAAAGATGTTGTGGTAATAGTTGACTTAAAATCGGAAAAAAGTAACAATTTAAAATTTTTCACTTTTATAAATCACTCATAAACCATAACTAAAACCTATTTATTTTACAGTCAAAAGAACCTATAACTTTTAGACACTTTTTTCTAATCATATTGTAGAAGGTCTAGCTTTTTACCAACATGAGCAAAGACGAACCTTCAAATCCATTCAATTTTTTTTCTAAATGATGCTATACAAAACTACAGTGAAACTCATATTCTTCCACTACAGTACAAATAGTGCTACTGTGAAATGAGCTCTGTACCTGACTTCTTCCATATGACTAATTCCTATTGCATTATCTTAAAACTTGATGATAATAGGAAAATCTGGATATGGAAACATCTGCACGTGTAATGGAGCATGATCTTATTTTAGCTTTTCAGCTTCACAGAGATGTATTATGCTAATTAAGGATTTTTGATTGGCAAAAACGAAGATGTATTATGCTAATTAAGGATTTTTGATTGGCAAAAACGAAGAATGGTGAAAGCAAGAGATGAGGTGCTCAAAAAACACCATTCAGGCCTCTCTGTAGCCTCCGCACATCACTGTGTAGAATCCCAGCAAAGTTAGGTACACAGGTATTGATGTTTAATATATTTAAATATATGCCAGACAGGGTCAGTGCTTTGAAAAGAAAATTCCTGAGATGTGTCATCCTATTAAAAGAAATTATTTGATGATTTAATGATTTAAAGAAGTTTTTCTTATGATGATAGGCTATTGCGATATGTTAAGGGGCATGTGTGAATATGTAAATGGTTATTAAAACTCACATAGCTCTGTGTGCCCGGCATTACTGTTAAACTGCAGGGATTTAGGGTGAAATATGACTTTGAGCTAGTTTGTGCTACAAGGTTGTCAGCATAACTAAGTCTGTGAAACATGATCATGTAAAAAAGTGCACTTCTAGGTTTATGAAACACAGAGAAGAAGTACAAGGCTGCACTAGCTCCTGGGCTCTTGCGGACCCCTGGCCCCTGTGCCTTTCTTTATCCAAAGAACACTTAACCTCAGATTTTTAAATTTTGTTAAATAAATATGGGGCCATTAAATTTGTGTTCTTTGGGAGTAACCAACTTCCATTTTCTCCTTTCCCAAAAATCGGTGGTTAAAAATCTCTTGTGTTAAAAACAAAAGCTAGCCATTGAATCACATGATAGAAGAAGCATAGTTGTCAGGGAGCAGGGTGCAGGCAAGTCAATAATGAGGCTACGTATTGAACACATATAATTTATGTATGTTCCTTTTCCACGTTAAGTACAGATGGCCTGTCAACCTTGATCAACATCAGTAAAATTTTGTCCCAAATTGACAGTATGTGACATACCACACCATACCATACCACACCTTTGTCATCTCTACCTACAATCCATCCCTCATGCCAAGTGGATTGCAGTCACTTTTTGTTCATGGTGTTTGCCTTCAATCTTATGGCTCTTTGTTGATGTTCAGCCATAATCACAAGCTTTTGTCACTCATGTCCCAACTCCTCGGGGGGACAGGGCTTGGTAGCACGCCTTACTGTCACCTATCAATACTATAGATATTAATACATATTACAATAAACACAGTAGTGCAAGATGTTATATAGATATTATATATTACATAGGTTAAGATGATACAATACTACATGCTTTACTCGCAAGCATATACACAAAATTCACAGAAGTAAAAAGCACCCTGGAAACCAAAACATGGGCAGTCCTCTCTTGCCTCAAGCTGGAGAGATCCAGGGCCTTTGAAAATTTGTAATTGCCATGATAACACTTCTCACCTGTGCCAAGTGGAAAATCCATAAATACAATATTTGTAGTATTTTTTTGTTCTTGAATTTGTTCTTGAAGATGTTTATACTTCTCTACTTTTTTCAGAGCAGTCACTTCTAAAGATGTTTCACTACTTTCATATTTCGTGCTGACATCCACCATGGATGCCTGGCTCTCTTTCACAAATACCCGGTCTGCTTTGTGTAATTCATTGTTCTGATCTCTCATGTTTGGCTCCTGAACACTATCCAGTCTTTCTTTTAAGCATTATTTGATCACATTTCACACAGTCAGTTGTGCCTTATGATTCCCGTGTCTTTCACAGCGGAACACTAGTAGACGATACGGGAATTATTTATCATGTATCTACTTATTAAATAAAAAAATAAGGTTAAATTGCGACGGAAGGCGCACGGCAGGGAGACGCCAGCAAAGCCGGCCCGGCGGCACCGCCACGGCCTGTGGGGCCGCTGCGCAGCGGGCTCGGGTGCCGCAGGGCCGGGCCGGGCCGGGCCGGGCTGCCCCGGGCCACGCCAGCTCTGCGGAGCGGCCACGGGCGCCCACAGCCCGACACCCGCTCCCTCGGGCCCCGGAGCCCGCCCCGGAATGAGGCGGGCCCGTGCCGGGAGGAGGCGGCGCCCCGGGGCCCAGGCAGGGGCGAGGAGGAAGCGAGCGGTGAGGCAGCGGCGGGCGGTGGTTGGCAAGAGCTCCTCCGCCTGAAAAAGCTGCCGAGCAGGGAGGGAGCCCCGGGCCGATCCCGCTGCGGCGCCGGCGGGGCGGTGCTGGCGGTGGGCAGGGACTGAGCCCGTGCTGGGAGCATGCGGCGGCAGCAGGAGGAGGAGTGAAGAGCCGCGGCAGCGCCTCCGCGTCGTTCCCTGCCTCGCCAGGGCTGAGAGCGGACTCCGGGAGGAAGATGGAGCCGTTTCCCAGCGGTGAGTACCCGGGCGGCCGCCGGAGCCCGGGACGGGGCCGCGGGGCCTCCCGGCGGAGGCGCGTCCAGCGGGAGCTGCTTGCCCAGAGGAACGGCAGAGGCTTCGTGCTGCCGCCGCGTTCTGCGGCTTGAAAATTGTCTCAGGTTAATTAGGTATAGGTGTCTTGAACGAGAGAGGTGAAGGGAGCTCCCTCGCTTTTTCGGGCGCTGTTGCGCTTCTCGCTGCACGGCCGTGGTCTCACTGACACTGGGAAGTCGAGGCGACTTTACACCAAGGTGTGCGCTCGATGTGTGTGGCTCCAGTGAAGGAGCCTAATAGGCATCTGGGGTGCCAAAGCCGTCGTGATTTTGATGGGAAGGAGGAACGAGACCCGCTTTTCATGGCGTTTTACTGATCGGGGCACTCTCACCAGAGCGTCGTCCGTCCCCCCCCCCCCCCCCCCCCGAGCGAAGGGAGAAATAAAATACAGAAGTATCAGCGGTATACGAAATAGTGTTTCATGGTGTTCGTGAAAGCCAGAAAGCTTTCAGGGCAGCCCGTTCATTGACAGAAGTGCTTGAAATACCGACGTGGTTGCATATGCTGAGAGATAAGCATGCGGGAGCGTTTGCTGACATCGTGATACAGCAGTGCGTGTGCATCCTGTGCTTGTGACTAAAATGAAGTCATGTAAAGTCCGTGTTGCTCCTGCCTCTAATAGTAACACATTCTACCCGTCCAGGACAGAGGAGGAAATGAAGCTCTCAGATCAAACTGAAAGTAAAGTAGGTTTGGTTAGATTCAAGACCATGGCCAAATATGGAATTAGACAGTGGGTAAAACAACAACCTTCCTGTTGAAAACGCAGCACTTTTGTTGCAGGTAGGATTTGGTCTGTTAAGTGGCAAGCATGTTGGATAATCATCACTAATGCACAGGTAGAGTTTGCTGCATCATATTTTAACTCCTCAGTGACTGGCCAAGTCTGAGTGTGAAACTTACGTCAAATTCAGAAAAAAACCCATGCACTAAAAAGTAAATTTTCTGTGTCATGGCAGGAGAGTTGGACCTAGATGATCTTTAAGGTTCCTTCCAACCCGTTCTATGATTCTTTGAGCCATTCCAGGGATCTATAAATATATTGTCATTGCCTTTTGCCTTGCATTTCTGTGTTCTCAAATACATGAAAATTCCTCTATCATTTGATGCTGCTGTTTAGAATGTGAAAGAATCTGAAGGTTACAAGCACTGGGCATATTTTGGTAGCTTAACCTAGCAAGACAGACCTTCTCCCTTTCCCCCCCCCCCCCCCCCCAGCGTGTTAAAATTACAATTTGTACAAGCAGTTGATGTTTTGGTTCTCTAGTTAATCCTGGCCTTAGTTCAGGGTCTTTCAATTACAGCTTATTTCAGTCACAGGGTTGTATTCTGCATTCTTGTATGCATGATGAAAAGAACTTGTCTTCAATAGTAATGCAGTTTGGGGGAGAATTTTATTTTAAAGTCAACTTGCTAAGGCCATTCCCTTTGAAAGAGATTAAATGTTGAAATGTTTTTTTAAAGGTCTGTTTGACACAATACTATTGCTGCACTGTGCAACAAAACATGTAAAAAATTCTACTCCATGCAACTGGAAGAAATGGACCTGTGGGCTTGAGCATGTAGCTTAAGGTACTGAAAAACAGTGTTCATGCACTGAGCTTCCTGATTTTGTTCGCTGAAGTGAAAAGCATGCAGATTATGGTGAGACTGGAATAAAATTTGGAGCTGAAGCTGGTTAATAAATGTCTTCCTGAAAGCTGACTCTCCTCTAATGGACACCACAAAGAACATGCAAATATTAGTGCAAAGATGTTGCTCATTTCTGATGATCTTGAGGCATGTTTGGTGCTCAATAGCATCTGCAAAAATCTGAAGTGAAGAGGATGTTTACAGTAGTGGCTTTTTGAATAGAATTTTCATTTTCATAGATGGTAGTTTGGAACCTTCTGTGGGCATCAGATTTTTCAAACAAAGCAGGGTTTTGTTTTGTCTTGTACAGTAGTTATGAGTCTACATTGTGAGTAGTTGTGAGTCTACATTGATTTCCTGTGCGAAGTGCTGTGTAAATTCAGAAGAAAGGATGCCTATCATGGGAAACTTACAATATTATATTTGTAGAGCTCTGAGTTCTTTGGGGCTTTTACCCTTGTAAAATAGGGGGAACAGGCTGGATCTTAAGATTTTCCAAAAGTGTTTTAGTTGGATTCAGAATTCTGATGCCCATTTGGCAAACTAGCAATGAGACAATTTCTTGTTTTACTTTATGGATGTAGAACTGTGTCAGAATGAATATGTATCTTAAAATAGACTTTAAGGCAGCAAATGCACTAAAGTGGATATGAATCCTGGTTTTTCTAGTTCAGTAATTGGTGGGTTTTGGGTTTTTTTGTTTTTTTTCCTTTTCCTTAAATAAAAGAAAAAACACAGTTATAATGCATTTTAAAAGTCAAAGAAATCCTTATCCTTTTCTTGAAATCCTAGTAGAGGGTGTGCTAAACTCTTTACTGTTTGAATAGTTTCTCCAGTGGAAATGCTCAGATAAACTTAAGTAAATTTAAGATTTATTTTTTATACTTCACCCCTCACCCATGTACTGTAAACCTAGTTTTGGTCCTCCTTGAAGAGATCTTGGCTATGTCTTCCCTCCTGCCTCGGAATTTAGGTGGAGATAATGTATGAGGTCTGTAGCTCTGGAAGAACAGTTAATTGCATATTTATTTTTAGCGCCTGGAATAGCTGAGTTAATCATAGAATATCTCAAGTTGGAAGGGAGCTTTAACAATCATTGAGTCCAACTCCCAGATCCTCTCAGGACTACCTAAAACTAAACCCCATAACTAAGAGTGGCATCTAGACATTTCTTGATCTCTGCCAGGCTTGATGCTGTAACTACGTCCCTCTTCCAGTGAACAACCACCTTCTCAATGAAGAACATTTTCCTAATGTCCCATCTGAATTTCCCCTTGTTTTTAATGAATGCTATAAATTAGTAAATGTTCTAGAAATGCTTACTGGCAGGATTGTTTTTGAGACAGATTCCTCTGTTTTGCCTGACTCTTCTTAATTTGAGATTTAAAAAAAAAAAAAAAAAAAAGAGTAATCAAATTTTAATTAAAGGTGCATGGAAGTCTTCTTTATTGTTGCACGTATTTTTCCGCCTGAGTTGTATGATCTCACAGTTTTCTGAACTCTGCTCTGAAACAATTAGCAGAATTTATTTGGTTTGACTAGTTGTTACCTAAACAGTTTCACTAAAATAAAAAGAAGGAAAAAACGCAAACCAAATGCAAGAAATGAAATATGGACTAAAGGGAATATGTCATGTAATCTTGGATATCTCTCTTTTGGACATCATTACAAATTATTTTGCAAGTCTTCTGCTTATTTTTTAGATTGTATGTGTTTCTGAAAGATTGCATCATTTCCTGTTTAATGCATTAACTATGTAACTTCTCTACTTGAGATAAAAAAAAAAGGTAGAAGTGAGCTATTACAGTGTTTCTCATTTAAGACAGGTGACATGCATGAACTTGCAACTGCAGATTGGATAACTTGTGATGATCTGCTGAAATGCAAATAATATTCACTTTCACTGATATTCCTGAATTGTTTTTATATGCAGCAGATGCAATCTTTGATATTAATTACATGACTGAATTGATGAACAAAATAAAAAGACTCATATGGGAAGAAGTGGGATTTTTTTTTTGGAAAGCAGAAATCAATCAGGTAATGTCCTTTACAAAAGTCTAGCTATTTCAGCTAGTTCTTGTCAATTCTAAAATGTTTTCATTCTTTGTGTTAATTTTGTTCAGTATGTAAATGTATTGGAGGTTGCAGGAGCATGTTCTGTGTGCATAGCCTTAAGTCTATTGGGGACAGCAGGCTTGACAGCCAATATTTTACACTGTTGTGCCATGGAGCGGAAGAGTTCCTGTTTGTCTTAAACTGTTACTCAGTCCTAAACAACAGATTGAGTAACCTTTTCTTTTGGTAAGATGGTAGATAAAAAACATCAAAGAGGTCTGTTCTTACTGTCTTTTTTTTTTCTCCCTTGTGTTTTGCATATCCCATCAAATATTATTGGGGGGGGGGGGGGGAAGCTGATTTAATCTGTTCCTAAGTGTGAGTTTTACGTTGAGTGCGTGGTGCTGGGTAGTAGTTTTCCACAAAGCCATGTTATGGTATCTGCACTTGTGTTCCTGTGTCAGCTCAGCTAAACAGGAACCTGTTTTTTCAATGTGTGGGGTGTGTGTTTGCTTTTACTGCATTGCTGTGAACTCCCTGCCAAGCAATGGATGTTCAGAAGGGGAATTCAGTAACTTAAAGAATGTCTAAAGATCAGAGTGTCAATGCTCACTATTGATTATTTGTTAGTATTTTCCACTAGGGAGTTAGTATTCCACTTGTAGAATGAAACCACAGAGTGTCTGTGTATTTATCTTGTAAGTAAAAAATGTTGAAAGCTTATGTTGACCTCCTCAGTATCTACCTGTAGAAGTATTCCAGGACTGTCTTGTCATCTTTTTTGGGAAGATGATGTAAAGTTGAGCAACCGTGTTTCACATTGTGGAGACTATGGGTATATGTCCCTGTAATGACTGCCATAAGAAATGGTGGAAACAAATAAAAGCAAGGATAAAACCACCTCTGTTTGTTTAACTACTCAGAATACTTTTTTCATATCAAATGGGCATTGGTATAACAATTATATACAAAGAAGCTGAATTTATCTTTATTGAATTAAGAGAATTCAAGTTTTTCTTTTCCTTCTTTACTCAGTGATTTGATTTAAGAAAGTTCAGTGGATTTCCAGTTCACCTGGACAATATTTTTTTTCATTAAGTACAAAAGAAAAGATTGTGTATAAAAGCAAAAACATTAAGAATTCTTTATGAGTGAGAGAAGTATTATTCCTTTGTCTCTCAGAGAAATGTGTGCATGATAGCTGCTGCTTAGACTTCTGTCCAACACTACCTTAAAATAATATCATATTACCTTTTAAAATACACCAGGATTTTGTGTGATCTGGAATTAATTGCCTCTGAGTGTTTTAAGGAGTACACATGTACCTTTGAAATTGTATTTCAACTATTTATGATACTGCTTTAAATAGTGGAAACACATTAACCTTAAATTGTATTAATCCCTAAAAGATTGTGTGCCTTCTTGCATACGGAAAAATGGATACTCGTGAAGGAAATTTGGAGTAAGGAGGGGAGGGAGCATGTCTGGAAAACTCATCCACTTGATCAAAGAGACAGAAATTTCAGGGTAATACGGTGTGTTGCGCAGTTTGTGTCCCTAGGGCACAGCTGATGCTTTATTGCTTTATGAGTGTTGTCTTACAAGAGATGTTCAAGGAAGATCTCAGAGCCCAGCTCTTCTTTTGGATTATTCAGGGCGTGTAGTAGTCTATTGCAGTCTAATCCTGATTCCACTGAAACACATGATGCTTTCAATTGGTTGTTTGTTCACGTGGAAAAAAGGAGAGTTTTGATTTTGGGACTTTTTTTGTTTTCCAATCAAAACTCCCACCAAGATATTTGGAGGAGTTTTTCGGTGCACTTTACTAAGCATAACTGTGTGCAGAGAGCTTTCCTTTGGGTATAATCACTCTGACATAGAAGGAATATGTTCTGTTAACTGGAGTTCTTGTGTAACCATACTTTCACCACAATGCTATTGACTTTTATGGAGAATCAGTTGTGTTCAAAACTAAGAATGTGCCTAATTTACCTCCTGTTCTAGGGCCTAATAGTGGGGTTTTTTAAGCCTTTCTTTTGTATAAAAACTAACAGTTTCTGCAGTAACAATGAGTTGGTAGTACATCAGTAGAACCACTTTACAGTTTTTCATGCATGAAAACTGGTAGTTCTGGAAATAGTAAGAATTATGTTAGTGGGAGTCCAAAATGCTTCAATATACTTTAGAGGCCTCATGCTTCTGACCTGTAAACCATTATAAGAGAACAACAAAGAGTAGGTTTTTAGAAAATGGGACAGTGAATACAACATATATAAACTGTTAGTTTTGTTGTCAAAACTGGTGCTTTTTATGGATATATTAATGAGGCCTGAGTGTCTCTTTTGGCACAGATGAATAATCGTAAGTGTGAATCATTGAATGGTTTCGTTTGCAAGGGACCTTCTGAAAAGTGTCTGGTATCTGAGCAGCCCACACCCCCCTGGTGATGGTTGTTGTGAAGATAATTTCAAAGCTGATGCATGATACCTAGATCGGGTTTTGGAGTAATTTAGATCTCAGTATTTCTTAAGCTAACAGGCAGACACACTGCCACTTCTTTCTTTGTCAATACCCTTTGTCTCCTTATATCCTGAGACTGAGAAAAATGGAGTTAGATTTTTTTTGCTCTGTTAAAATGTTAAAACTTACTGCGTGGACAGTCATAGGCAGTAATCTTTAGACATTGTTGCTTCTGTGAGCTGAACTACCAGCTCTGGAGCTGTGAACATGTAATGTGTGCTTGTGACCTACACGTGCTTTCGTGCAGTTGGAGTTGTCAAGCGTGTATTAAGTAACAATAGTAGTCCAGAAAGCACTTTGGTTTGCTTCTGTAGAGATTGTTCCAGACGAGAGGATATGATTCTATTAATTTATTGCTAAAAGCAAACAAACAAACAAAAAGATTAAGCAAGCATCAGTTTGTATACAGTCTTACCGGATTTTATACCTGACAGTCTGTTAGATGTCTCAGAAAGCTCTCAAAATTTTTTTCTTCAGAATGTCTCGTACCAGCAGAGAAGTGTTTTGTATCCTCAGCTGTGATGAGCCTGGTATTTATCAGATATGAAATTTACAGACAGATGTTGTGAAGAGGATAGTCAGCAGTTCTGACTTTCAGCTCTGGGAGTTGAGTAGCTCAAGAAATTTGAGATGCAACTTCCTGTGTGTCTCCAAGATTCAGGATCTTTTCATTACTCCCCTGTGGTTAAACATTTTGTATGATTTTAATTGCAAAACATACCTTTGGTAAGACTGGAAACAGGAAACTGAAATAACCATATTCTATAATTAAAACCAGAAGCTTCTTTCCTATTCTGTATTTTGTTCAACCATTGGCTGAGGATTGAACACTGCCTCAACCCTGTGCAAGGTTTTCTTTCTCAGTAATATCCAAAGAGCAAAGTGTCATTTAAAATAACTTCCTCTTTCCTTCCCTCCACTTCCCCTGCCTTTTCTCTTAGGAAATCTAGCTGGTTCTGGATTTAAACTTGAAAATATATGGTTAAATATGAATCGACATATCTCAGTTGGATATCAAAATCCAGACTAACCTTGGTTTAGTTAGCCTTATTCTAAGGCTAATTCTCCACTTACGTCCTCTTAATGCCAGATGAATAATTACGACAAAATTAAGTTATAGTTTTTTTGCTAGTTGTATAGGTATTCAGTAAATGATCCACTGACATTTTCCCCTTCTACGATACTTTCTTTTTGTTGCTAACATGGAAGTAAAGACTTGAAGTCTCAGTAGTAGCCTGGTTATCTACATATAAATTTAACTGGTAAATGGTAAAATGTGATTGATCCATGTAGTTCTTCACCCTGAGGTCCTGCCAAAGAAAATGCAATGGTATTTTGCGTAAAAATCAGGAAGAGACTTTGAGAACCTTTTAGAAGCACTCAAGACTAATAAACAGTGACTTACTTGAAATTATACTCCTAGCTCATGTTTCTTATGGCAACTTCAGATAAGAGAGGGTCTTAAAATACATAATCACACATTGTTTTAATTTCCATGATACAGTGAATTGGCAGGGTTTTGCTCCAGTCTATGTGCAAAAGCATGTCGTTGCATTATTATGTCTCACATTCATTTAAAAAACCCACACAAACAAGCAAACAGCAAAAGCAGACCTTGCAGTATAGCTTGAAGGAGCAAGTGACCTTTTAAGG